>CM060916.1:896484117-906484117 GCA_030737875.1 Allium sativum
CAACTCATATGGGAGCGAAGTGGGAAGGACCATACTCTATTCTGAACAAGCTTGATAATGGAACCTTCAAGCTGGCAACCGTAGATGGAAAGGAAATCCCCAGAGTGTGGAATGCCCAACATTTACGGCCATATTTAACATGAGATTTTCAAATCTATTCTTTTGCTTTGTTAAAAAACTATGTACAGGGCATGACTTGCCTAAAACAGTCTGATTCCTTAAAGCAAGAGATTATAAAGTGGACGTAGGTCATGATTCGACCGAACCACTATAAAAATATTGTGTGTTATTTGCCTTTATTGCATCTTTATTTTGCCTATTTATTTTTGTGAAAATCAATGTGAATAATGCAGGTACCCGAAGTCCGGTGCCAACCGTTCCTCCCGTAGACTAATCGGAGGAACTCAAAGCTTTGGCAAAGGCTCCAACTGCTGGTCCGACTAGCTTTAATCCACTGAGCATGGGTTAAAGTATACACCTAGGATGAGTTTGATGAGAATGCATGATTGTAGACTGTTTGATCCGTGACTCTAACTCTCCAGAGTAGAGAGAGTTTAAAGGACACGAAAATCGACATCCACGAATAACGGCGGTGTACCATGATCGGAGCTGCCTAAGCACGAACTCTAACTCTCCAGAGAGAGAGAGAGTATAAAAGTGTCTCCGATTAAGCGCTGAGAAAGAGCTCCTTTCCCGCTGAAGGATCGGGGAGCGAGTGAATCGCTGAGCACGAACTCTAACTCTCCAGAGAGAGAGAGAGAGAGAGTATAAAAGTGTCTCCGATTAAGCGCTGAGAAAGAGCTCCTTTCCCGCTGAAGGATCGGGGAGCGAGTAAATCGCTGAGCTCGAACTCTAACTCTCCAGAGAGAGAGTATAAAGGCGTCTCCGATTGAGGGCTGAGAAAGAGCTCCTTTCCCGCTGAAGGATCGGGGAGCGAGTGAATCGCTGAGCTCGAACTCTAACTCTCCAGAGAGAGAGAGAGTATAAAGGCGTCTCCGATTGAGCGCTAAGAAATAGCTCCTTCCCCGCTGAAGGATCGGGGAGCGAATGAATCGCCAAGCGCAAAACTCTAACTCTCCAGAGAGAGAGATAGTATAAAAGCGTCTCCGATTGAGCACTGAGAAAGAACTTATTCCCTGCTTAAGGAACAAGGGCTGACTGAACTACTGTTATCCCATGAAATCTCTTATACCCCCGTATTCAGAAATAGGGGGCAACTTGCCGACAGTACTAATCAATCCCTAGTAAACCCCAGTCAGATGCTACGGTAACAACTGATTGGGGGGCACCAGGCACTCATATGCAAACACTAAACTCTGATACAACAGTGTAACATAGCATGAACATTCTTCTTCCTGTTGATTGACTGATTTATAATTATTAATAGTTGGCTAATGACTAAACATGGAAAGTTCCTCTGAATACAGGTACACAATGATGCAAAAAGAGATAAACTTTTATTTATGTACTGCGAATCAACAAAGTGAAAAACAACCTAGAAACAAAAGTGAGGACCAGTCTCACAATTACACTTCCTGGCCAGTGGAAGACCTAAAGACAAAATATCAACAAACAACAAACATCCTATTTACGCTTTGACCTCTTCTCTTGCTTCTGCCTCTCCAGCCTCTCATTGTCGGCTTCAGATGGATCCCCTTTCTTCCTCTTCCGCTTGTCTACGAGGGGAACATCCGACTCCTATGAAGTCTCCTCTTCCATCTCTTTTCTCTTGCTTCTACTGGAGAGGGAAGCCGGGAAGTCATCGGGGTTTGCGAAGTGAAGCTGCCGGCTGATGGACTTGGGCTGGATTTTCACAATCATCCCAGTTTTGGGATCGAATTCTGCAAGAGGGACTACGTCCAAAGCCTCATCTCCCCCCTTCTTTGAAGCCAACTCTTTCTCTTGTCTGGCTTTTCGGCTGGCCAGAGGTTCCTCATCATCATCATCGGCCTTTTTGGTGCCGGTAATGTCCTCTTCGTCATCCACATGACGACCATCCATGTCTTTTAAAGCTTCGATAGTCTCAGCATCTTTGGGTACATCGGTGCTAGGTGCCGGGATGCTTCCTTCTACTATTGTGACCTCGACCCGCTCTGAAACATCAATACCAGCACCCGGCAGGACAGCCTCCTTCTCCACTTCTCTCTCTTTTTCAGCATCCTTGTTGACGGGCTCGCCACCTGCATTACAAGAGACACACGTTACTAATTCAATTGGTTGTTCTGCCAGACGACGACAATTCGCAATTGCTTTAGCAAATTGCGGGGAAAAGAGAGAGATACCTTCAGCAGATGCTCCTTCTTGAGTAGTTCCAGATGCTCCAACAACCACGGGAGTTTGGCCCAAAGGGATTAGCGGGTCATCAGGATGGTACTCCTCAACTCCGGAGGTTTTAGGCTTCGCGGCGGAACTGGAACCTTCGTCAATTTTGCTTTTACCTTTTGCCAAGGTTCTCTCCTTTTCCATTTCCGCCAGGATTAGGCGACGACCCTCTGCCAGGTCCTCAGGCTCGTTGTCCATTAGGATGCTCTTCATCAATTCATCCTCATTGATCTCTTCGACCCCCAGTCTATGTTTTTCGCCCTCCACAATGGCATCCCATAAGTTGGCCAAAGTAACATGGTAATCCGGGATCCACGAGATGTTGCGAGTCTTGAGAACCTGGCCAAGGAAATCGAAAATCATTTCTTCAAACCCCTCGATCTCCTTCTCTCTTTCGAGGAGCTTGTTGTTAGAAGCAGTGGCCAACTGATTGGCACTTTCAACATTCTTTTCGGCGAAAGCTGCCCGTCTCTCCGCGTCCGCAGCCTGGTCATTCAAGATCACCTTTTCTGCCTTTGCCAGAGCCAAACTTTCTTTTAGACTCGCTTTTTCCGCCTCCCAAGTAGCCCTCTCAGCTTCAAAATGGCCTTGTGCTGTTTTCAACTCGATGTTGGCCATTCTTAGATCTTCAACCTCCTTCTTTAACGCCATTTTCTCTTGACTATTGGAGTTCAACTCTGAATGAAAGCGCTGCTTGGCATTCTCTAATTCAGTCTTATAATTTTCAGCGTCCCTCCGTGCTAAAGCAAGCTGGGCCTGAGCATCTTCCAGGTCCTTCTCCAATTTTGTCCTAGCCCTCTCGTTATTTTCAAGCTTTGCTTTAGATCTGTGAGCTTCTATTTCAAGTGTTCGGATGACTTCCGAAAGGTTAACCGCGTGTTTTTTCATCATCTCATATTGTCTGGCAACATGACGGATGTGCCCGATAACTTCGTTATCGCAAATTTTAGGGACCGGTTCCAAGGCAGGAACAAAGACCATCTTGTCAAAGAACATGCCTGGAAATTGTTCCCGCAGCTTTTCCAGCCTACCTTGGATCTCGGGACCATGGACGTAATCCCGTGATCCGGGGGCAGCTAACTCTGGTTGACTGGTGGGGACAATGTCACTTCTCTCCTTCTCAGTTTCTTTGGATGAATCTTTGTCCCTATCTTTGGATTCGTGACGCCTTTTGGACGACCGACTGTGGGAAGGTGCACTCTTTGGAGGAGTCAACTCTTTTGGAAGTTTCTTTCCCCCGGTCGGAATTGTCGGATGACTCGAAGGCCTGGTAGAGGTTGATTTGGGTGGAGATCGAGGTTGCGAGGAACTCGGCCTATGAGGAGGACCGCGAGGGCGCTCAGTATCCGGGCGAAGGCTGGGTGTGCCCTCGCGGAGAGAACGATACGAATAAGATTTCCTGCGGGACATCGTTCCTGCAAAAAAGAAAAGAGTATATTAAAGCTTTGAATACCCACGATATAATAGTGCAGGGTCAGGCAATGTGTGTGATGTGTGCATAACATATAATTCCCCCTAACAGACCCGGGCCTGGAGACAGGCTCATCTGGCCAGTTTCTCGTCCCCTAGTTGAAGCGATCGCCTCTTCGGAAGCAGAGAAGAAAGGCCCCTCTCCGAAGTCTTTCTCCGTATATACATCGTCGGGTAGAGGGATTTTATTCAGCTCATCAAATAACTGCTCTTCTGTCAAGTCATCGTCAGCAACAGTTTCTATTGGAGCAGAAATAGGAATTTCCTTGGACACGTCATCGCGGACCTCATCCCCTCTGTATATGTTCAAGTCTTCATCGTCTTGGATGACTATCGGAGAGGGACTCTTGCGAAATGTACTTGTTTTTGTTGCTTGTGAAGTTCCCTCTCCCTCCGTGGGGGGCACGTACTTATAAGGTTTGCCGCCAGTGCCAAGTCCAAATCTTCTGTCTAGAAGGCGATGCTTGTGAAGATTGTCATCTGTAATGCATTTTTTGATCCTTAGAAAGTCGGATCTGCTCTGTGAAAGAATGGATAATCGATGGTTATATAACGTACCCTCCGTTTTCGGGAAGATATGATCTGTTCAAGACAAAGAAAAAGGCGGAAAAATGTTAATACATAGATTCCTTGAGCAAGATATTCGATTAGAAGATCGAAGTTTACTTGATTTGAGCCATCTTCGTGAGCATCCGGCCAGTTTCCTTATATAAAACCAATCAGATTTAGGGTCCCCTATATTGCTATACCCATCGTACAGAATCTTTCTGTTCGCCACTGATTCGAAGAAAGAAAAGTTTGGAGTTGTCGAAGAACGGTGCTTGAAAAGAAAGAAGAATACCAGATCTTTGAATTTAAGTTCGGCGTGCAGGATCTCCGCATATGCAACATACAGCGAGTACAGGGATGCGTAGGCGTTTGGATGAAGCTGCATCGGAGCAATGCCTAGTCGTCTTAAAGTGTCGATGGCAATCGGGGGAAACGGAGGGATGGCTCCTACTAGACACATTGTTCGGCTAATCGCCATATACCCTTCCGGTGCTAGGTGGGGTCTATCTTCGTTTCCAAGCGTCAAGACATCGTCCCAAGGAATGCCGTGTCTTAAGCAGATTCTTTTAAGTTTTATTTCGTCAAGCTTGGATGCTAAAGAATCAGAAAATTTATTTATCTCAAGTGCGCCTGGGATCTCGTCAGGGGCTCGCTCATCAGTCTCAGAATCGTTGTTCGATGAAGTACTTTCTGTCTGATTTGATTCTGTGGCTTTGTACTCAGATCCAGAATCTTCACCTCCCGGATTGACTGGAGGAATTTCAGGGTTGTACTGTTCGGGAATCTCGGATTCCGCTTCTGTCACGGATCTTGAAGAAGAATGATCATTCGACATTGCTGCTAGGACGAGAAAATATGAACAATAAGATTAACACTACCCGTCCCCCGTGTGTGCAAGTGCCGGTATGTGTACTTGTGTGTGCGTATTAACAAAAAATAAGGCATGAGAGCAATCAAGGTTATCAGGAGCATTAGTCATCATATGCAGTCAAATTATGAGGTCATTTAGTCCAGAGAGTTCAACGTCACGGCTCTAGCCTAACTGTTCAGAGTTTTATGGTGGCAAGGCGTTGATTAAAGTCTGAAATTTCTTCGTATTGTCAGCTAGGAGTCGGATCGCATAGCAGAGGGATCGCCCCTTTCGGATCGCATAGCAGGGGGATCGCCCCTTTCGGATCGCAGGGTATAGGAATCGACCCCCACCGAGTCGCCGGGCGAAGGGATTGCTCCTTCACGAACCATTGCAACCCCCACGATACGTCCCTTGCTGCCACCACGATCTTTCGTCTCGCCACTCGCTTTCGTCTTCTCTCCTTGCCCACGATCCGAACCGGCCTCCTCTCTTCTTCTTCGCCTTTTGTCTTCCGTCTCTTCTTCTCACCCTCGAACTCCAAGTTCCACGCCCATCAGCCATGGCGTTTTGATGATTTCGTTAGAAAAGCACAAATTTCCATCGATTCTAGTCGAGAAAGTTCATGAAAAAGTGGCGTTCACGAATAAGAATACTTTTTGTGGAGTTACCTTTCTAAAGATTGAGAGAATGTTCGGATTTTTGAAGGTTTGGAAAATTTGGGTTCGTTCTTCGATAACGCGAGACGATTCGGCAGAGAGAAAGAAGAAGGGGAATGAAGAGGAGTGGGTCGGCTTATATAGGCAAAGAGGGCGACCGTTTGTCTCCCTTTCTTTGTCCTATTCGGTCCACGAAACATCATGCAGGCCACCATCCAAAGCTTGTATCGCATAGAAGCCCATGGACCGTGTAACACCCCGAATTTTAGTTAATGCTAAAATTCACTAATTACAGAATAAATAATCTCAGATGTGGGAATCGGGGAAAACGGGCTGCGTCATTGCGTTCGTCTCGGAAAAATACGCAAAATAGAGTCCGAGTTTTCGAAAATCGGAGTCCGTATGGCCCAGTTATGGCCCGATGAAGTTTGCAGAAAATTCAAAACTAAAAACAGAATTAAGAATTTAAAATTTAGATTTTAAATTGGACAAGTGGGGTCAGGCGGGAAAATTCCCGCCCTGACCATATCGACAGGCCTGTCGACAGGGGTGTCGACTTGCCTGTCGACTTGCCTGTCGACAGGGGTGCGGCGTCCAGAGAACCTGGGTGCACCAGGTTGCACCAGGTTGGGTTTCAGGCTAGCTAGGAGGGCTGGTTCTAGAGATTTCCTAAATCTAAGGGTCCTAATCTAATCTAGGGTTAATCTAAGGGCCTAAAACACTCACCTAATCCTATAAATAAGACCCCAATCCTACCCTAATTCATTCATAATTAGGTCTTGTAACTAAACTATGGCAAAATGAAATTTGAGCATGGCCTCCACTAGTTCATGAAGGAAGTTGCAAGCAAATCACTCTCTAATCAACCTCTAATCCATTCTAAGCATCTTAATCTTCTTCATTTGGAGTGCAAATTTGCTAGTAGTGAGTTTCTATCACTTTAACATCAATTGTTAAAGTAAGTAGATTGGGTATAATGAGACTTATGGTCTTGAATGCGGATTAGTGAGTTTGAATCATTTGTAATGATATGCTACTCTATGTTTTACTATGATTATGCATAATTAATAAGTGGCTTTATGCATGTTTGATAAGTTGGTTTATGCATGCTTAATAAGTTGGTTTATGCATGTTTAACAAGTGGGTTTATGCATATTTAATGAGTGGAATTATGCATGTTTAACAAAGTGAGTTATGCAAGTTCATATGCAAGTTAAGTATATGTTTAAATGCAAGTTTAACATGATATGCAAGTTATGCATGCTTATGCGAGTATATGAATGCTTATGCAAGATATGTATATGCTTAAATGACATGATATGCAAGTTATGCATGCTTATGCAAGTATGTGAATGCTTATGCAAGTATGTGAATGCTTATGCAAGTATGTGGATGCTTATGCAAGTTATGTGTATGCTTAAATGCATGTTTAACATGTTATGCAAGTTATGAGAATGCTTATATGCAAGTTCAACATGTTATGCAAGATATGTGTATGATAATATGCAAGTTTGGGTTAAATGTAGTTGGGTTAATATATGTTCATATATGCAAGTTGACATCCTCTTAACCCATGACAAAGTTATATGCTAAGCCCATGATATTTGTGATGGATCTTCCCCTTTATTATGTCATGAAGTGAGAACGATTTACGTGGGGAACGATGTGGTTGGAAAATATGTTAATAAATGTATGATTGGGTATGATTAAGCATACCATAAAAAAATAAATTACCATAAGTGGGAATTTACCTATTGAGTTAGGTCTACCCATGTTATGGAAAATTTGATATTAATTAGGGATAATTAATATGGGGGTGATTAATTAGGTGTAATTAATCGACTAAGACACGAGGTTGTACTCATTTGTAGTGTAAAACTGCCCGGACCCAACCGGCTTAACCAGTTGCTACAAATGTCAGCCAAATGTGAGAGGTCTTAGCCATAAATTAAATACGTGATTAAGGTAAAGACACGAGGTTAGACTCTGTTATGACGTAAGACTACCCGGACCCTACCGGCTTAACCAGGCGGTCATAACAGCCAATCTAATGTGGGAGGTCTTTATGGGAGATCACGGTCTTAATTAATTAAGAAACACTTAACCATATTAGCATGTAGTGGGACATGAGGGGTTAAGTGGGTGCCTTGGGTGGCATGTGGAAATTTAATGGTTGCCTTGGGTGGCATGTGGAATCTAGTGGGTTGCCTTGGGTGGCAATAGAAAATACGATTAGAATACTTAACCAAGTGAAACATGTAATTAAACATGATTAAAGGGTTAAGTGGGATACACTAGATAAGTGACAAGCTTGGGTGGGTAGCTTGTGGGGGCCCATTTCAACCAATATCCCAAACGTATCTTTGTGGGCTCGACCCATGTCGAGTGGCGGGACACGCATATTGGGCTTGATTATAAGAGGCCAAAACGGGTTAGCGGTGGCAACGCGAGTCCAACGGGTTTCATATGCTTGTGTGGGCCCGGGCTGGTAGATAAGCCGTTGTTGCATCGTGTAGATATAAATCCGTGCACCGTTGATATTATCAGGTAGCCACTTTAGGGGAGTGATACACCCCACTGTGGGACCAGCACGGGTATCTACGGTAGGGAGCCGATCGCTTGGGAGTGGTGGGTACACCTAGTGGAGATAGGGGCAGACGGCACCTATGTAGTCAGCTAGGGTTACAAGAAACCACTGGGAAAATTTTCTAAGTCCTTGGAGGGATCAACCTTTAAGTAGGAATGACTGGTGTGGTGCAGTGTAGTAATTACCCTTGGGTGGGTAGATGCGTCTTTGCGGATATCTTAGTTTATCCTAGGTCTACCAAACTGCTTGGTATAGCCATTCATCCCCAGACGTTACCGTATGTCAAACTTATGTCTTCTCTGGTTACTTTAATGATTGTATTGTTAAAGTTATAGGACTCACTCAGACTTATGTCTGACCCCGTTGTTTTTATCTTTTTCCCAACCCTCAGGTCCTACGGTGGATCCTAGCAGTAGTGGAGTTTGATCGAATTGCTGTTCCAGTCTTTAGGAGCTTGGGTAGATGTAAAGCTCCAGTTATCCAGTTATCTTTTCTTTTGTCATGTCTATTGTATGAGAGTGGGATTATGTATAAATTTATTCGATGGATATTGTACTTGACTTTTATTGTGGTTTTATGATGTAACCAGACATGTTTTACTTCCGCTGTTATGAGATGATGTTTTAAAATTTCAAGTACTATTTATATCTGTCTTGTTGTAATTTTTCTGTTCTATATTCACTAAAATACTCCACCGATGCCATGGCATTCCCTTAGTGAGTGTCCGTAGTGGAAGTGGGGTGTTACACGTGGTATCAGAGCAAAGGTTACCGGAACAGATAAAATTTTTAGAAAACTATTTTTCTAAAAACATTTTTGGAAGAGATATTTTCAAAAACATGTCTTTAAAGAGAAAAGTTTTTGAAAGAAAAGCATAATCCCCAATAGCCATATCTATATCCTTCGAATTCTCCGTTTTGAATCTTTCCTTTTTCGTTTCAGCATGGCTGAGGATCTTAACTTTCCGGAGGGTGTGACGGTACCAGTATGGTATAGGAGATTGATGGAGGCTAGGGCCACCACTGCGGGTCCAGCAAATGTTCCTCCACCAACCGTAGCACCCGATCTTCCTCCTCCCCCTCCTCCTCGCACGGATACTTTTGCTAATACTTGCAAGGAATTTAAAGCTATGGGAGGGAAACCTTTTCAAGGATCGGAAACTTTTGTGGAGGCTAGAGATTGGCTTAAAGAGGTGGAAGAATTGATTGATATCTTTGAGATGGAAGAAGGAAAGAAAGTCAAGTTGGCTGCTTGGTTAATGAAGGGAGAGGCGTCATTCTGGTGGGAGGTCACTAATGGAGAACGCCCCGTTGACTCTTGGGCGGATTTTAGGCAAAGATTTGTGGCAAAGTTTCTCTCAAGGGCGGAGGAAAACTTGTATATGGAAAGATTCTTGACTCTTAAGCAAGGAAATCTTTCGGTGAAGGAATATGTTAACAAGTTTAATCAATTGGCAAGGTTTGGCCTAGACTTGGTGAATACACCGGAGAAGAAGGCTTTGAGGTTCGTGAAAGGCTTGAATGAACCGATGCATGGGTTGGCTATGACTCATATCCCTATGGGGGCCACCTTCGAGAAGCTAGTTGACATGGCACTCATGCATGAAGAAGGGAAGGGTCCCAATGCTAGTCAGGCACCCGAGAAGAAGGGAGATCAAAAGAGACCTCAGCAACAACAGCAAAACAAAGGTGGGAAAGGCAACGGTGGCAAGGGCAAAAAGAAGAAGTGTTTCAATTGTGGGACACCTAGTCACCTAAGCAAGGATTGTCGCAAGAAAAAGAAGACTGGCTGCTTCCACTGTGGCGAAGCAGGGCATCTTGTGAAAGACTGTCCTAAGAAAGGGCAAAGGACGGGATCTACCTCGGGAGGACAGGTGCAAGCTCTTATGGCACCGGGTCAGACTAGGGGGCAAGTACAGGCTCTCGCGGTTCCACCGATTCAGGAGAGAGGTAGAACTATTTCCGTGGAAAGTCTGGTTTTTCTATTTGATCATCCTGTCTGTACATTGTTTGATTCAGGCGCATCGCATTCTTTTATCTCATCATCGTTAGTTGAGTCACTGCACTTAGACACCAGTCTGGTAGATGATCCCTTGGTTGTTTCAAACCCAATTGGGGGCTCCACTTATTTGTCCATGATATGTTTGGGTTTGAAGATTTCTATACTTAGCATAGAGTTTAGATGTGATGCTTTTGTGTTGGGCTTCACGGGCTATGGGTTGATTTTGGGCATGGACTGGTTATCCAGTAATGGTGCCATTCTTGATTGCGAAAGGAGAGTTGTTAGGCTCATGACCCGCTTGGGTAACACTCTCGAGATCTCTTGTAATCCCAGGGATTCTGTTATGCTAAGTTATCTTGAATCGCTTGACGCTTCGGTCGAGAGTTTGCAATCTGTTAAAGTGGTCCGGGAATATCCGGATGTGTTTGAGGAGGTGAAGGGCTTACCTCCGAAGCGGGAGATTGACTTCCGAATATATCTGGTGGATAATGCTAAACCTGTATCTTTACCAGTGCGCCACATGGCTCCTCATGAGAGGAGGGAACTCCATAAGCAAGTAGGGGAGTTGCTTGAGAAGGGGTTCATAAGACGAAGTATATCGGAGTGGGGTGCTCCAGTAGTTTTTGCTACGAAGGCGAATGGGTCCCTCAGACTTTGTGTAGACTATAGAGAACTAAACAAGCTCACAAAGAAGAATAGACACCCATTGCCGAGGATTGATGATCTTTTCGATCAGTTGGTTGGCGCTTTAGTATTTTCTCAGTTGGACTTAGCCATGGGGTTTCATCAGTTGAGGGTGGCTGAGGATAGCATAGACAAGACTGCCTTTAGGACTCCGGATGGTTTCTATGAGTGGCTGGTGATGCCATTTGGGTTGACAAACGCTCCTGCATACTTTGTTGATTTGATGAGTAGGGTGTTCAGGGAGTTCCTTAATAAATTTGTGGTGGTCTTTGTGGATGATATCTTAGTATTTTCTAAGAGTGAAGAAGAGCATGCCTTACATCTTGGGGAGGTATTGAAGACTCTTCGAGCGCATAGCCTTAAGGCTAAATTCTCTAAATG
Organism: Allium sativum; assembly: GCA_030737875.1. Taxonomy (NCBI): domain Eukaryota; kingdom Viridiplantae; phylum Streptophyta; class Magnoliopsida; order Asparagales; family Amaryllidaceae; genus Allium; species Allium sativum. The sequence continues at coordinate 896,495,621 of CM060916.1, forward strand.
TCACTTCTAGAGGAGGGAAGTGCGGTTCTTGGGGCACGTGGTCTCCAAGGAGGGGATAGCTGTGGATCCCGCGAAGGTAGTATCAATTCAGGATTGGAAGGTTCCAAAGAATGCTACCGAAGTAAGAAGTTTCTTGGGCTTGGCGGGTTATTATAGGAAGTTTATTAAAGACTTCGCGAAAATATCAGCCCCATTAACCCGCTTAACGAAGAAGAATCTTGTTTTCACATGGGACGTAGATTGTGATGATGCGTTCCGACGGTTGAAGAGAGCTTTAACCACTGCTCCAGTTTTAGTGTTGCCAGATGGGAGCAAGCCATTTGTTGTCTATACCGATGCTTGTGGGACAGGACTTGGCGCAGTTTTAATGCAAGAGGGAAGGGTAATAGCCTATGGTGGAAGGCAGTTGAGGGCACATGAGAAAAATTACCCTACCCATGATTTAGAGTTGGCTGCTATTGTTTTTGCGCTTAAGATTTGGCGCCATTATCTTCTTGGTGAAAGATTCGAATTGTTCACTGACCACAAATCATTGAAATACTTGTTTTCTCAGAAGGATTTGAATTTGAGACAGCAAAGGTGGATGGAGTTCTTAGCATCCTATGATTTCGAGATAGCGTATACCCCTGGCAAGGGTAACGTGGTGGCGGACGCCTTGAGTAGAAAGAGGTTGTCATTGAGTCCATTGTTCGTGGAACAACGAAGCTTGGAATTTATCTCGATGTTTGATTTCAGACCTTCCATTGATTATATACCCGGTTTGCTAGCATCCTTGGAGGTCAGACCTACTCTTCTGGGGCGGATTGGGGAAGCCCAGAGGGACGACCCACAGTTGGTTGAGTTGATAGAGAAGCTCATAAGGGGGGAGTCGTCCAGCCATTTGAGTAGGTACACCCTAGACGATAGGGGGTGCTTGCGTAGAGACGGTAGACTTTGTGTACCGCAAGATGAAGGGTTGAGGAAGGCTATTCTTGATGATGCACACCGTTCTAGGATGACCATTCATCCCGGTGGGGACAAGATGTACCAAGATCTGAAGAGGGTTTTCTTCTGGGCCGGTATGAAGAAAGATATGGCCGAATATGTCGCTCGATGCATGGTATGCCAACAGGTGAAAGCGGAGCAAAAGAAACCTGGTGGGTTGCTTCACCCATTGGAAGTTCCGCAATGGAAGTGGGATAGCGTCTCGATGGATTTTATTGACGGGTTACCCAGATCGAGAAAGGGTAATACAGGAATTTGGGTGGTGGTAGACAGACTTACCAAGAGCGCCCATTTCATACCTGTGAAGAGCAAGAGGACTGCTCCATGGCTAGCTTCAGTATATCTTCGAGAGATAGTTCGATTACATGGGGTACCCTCTAGCATAGTAAGTGATCGAGATCCTATCTTCACTAGCGAGTTCTGGAGAAGTTTGCAGGAAGCAGTGGGGACTCAATTGTGTCTGAGCACCGCATATCATCCTCAGACAGACGGCCAGACTGAGAGGGTGAATCGTGTCCTAGAAGACCTTTTGAGGCTTTGTATCTTAGATTTTGGAGGTACATGGGAAGAGCATCTTCCATTGGTGGAGTTCGCATATAATAACAGCTTTCAGTCCAGTATTGGTATGGCTCCTTTCGAAGCTCTCTATGGAAGGCCTTGTCGATCACCTACATGTTGGTGGGAATCTACGGATAAGATCTTGCTTGGGCCTGATATGATTAGGGAGACTTCTGAGAAGATTGACTTGATTCGAAGAAGGATGAAAGCAGCACAGGATAGGCAAAAATCTTATGCGGACAAAAGAAGGACGGATCTTGAGTTTGAGGTTGGGGATATGATTTTTGTCAAGGTATCTCCGTTAAGAAAGGTTGTTCGCTTTGGATCCGTTGGGAAGTTAGCACCGAGGTTTGTTGGGCCGTTTCCTATTAAGGAAAGGATTGGACGGATGGCATATAGGGTGGAGTTGCCCGACAGACTTAGTGGTGTTCATGATGTATTCCATGTATCACATCTGAGGAAATGCTTACATGAGACCGCAGAGGTGGTAGAGCCGAGCTTGCTTAGAGATGTAGAGATAGAGCGTGATGCGACTATCCGACGAGCTCCTACTCGCATCCTTGGGTCAGAGACTAGGAAATTGAGGAATCGAGAGGTTCAACTAGTCAAAGTGCAATGGGGAGAAGATGAGAGCAACGCAACTTGGGAAACGGAAGCGAAGATGCGTTCATTGTACCCATTTCTTTTTGAGGGTATGTCTTTTAACTTCTCCTTTATCGTTTGTCTAGTACTTATCTTATCTTGAGTATGTCCTCTCATTAGTACCTTTGACCTTTAGATAGGGTAAACCTATGGTTGAAACATGTGTTTGAGACATGTTATGGTTGATGGATGCAAGTGGATGCAAGTGTTTGCTAGTGGTTGCTCGTGGATGCATATACACACACTCTAGGCACTAGATCGGCTCAGTCACTTCATATTGCATATTGCATAAAATTGTGTGTAGGAAGCTATATTTATGGATGTCTAATGATTGTGTTATCATATGGATGATGCATTTTGGTGAATGATTGTGCACTCATGTAGATATTGTATGTGTCGATAGGGTTCTTTCGCATACATAATGGATGCATGGCACTATCATGGTTTGCATATGTTCATACATTAGATAGGGAACATATACACACACTTTTTGCATATGCTCATACATCATTAGAAATTTTTCTAAGGACAATGGATGCCCGTGTTTGACGGATTGAGTAGATGGTTGTTTGGATGGTAGGATATTCATTCTCCTTAGCTTAGAGATTTCGGGGACGAAATCCTTTAAGGAGGGGAGAATGTAACACCCCGAATTTTAGTTAATGCTAAAATTCACTAATTACAGAATAAATAATCTCAGATGTGGGAATCGGGGAAAACGGGCTGCGTCATTGCGTTCGTCTCAGAAAAATACGCAAAATAGAGTCCGAGTTTTCGAAAATCGGAGTCCGTATGGCCCAGTTATGGCCCGATGAAGTTTGCAGAAAATTCAAAACTAAAAACAGAATTAAGAATTTAAAATTTAGATTTTAAATTGGACAAGTGGGGTCAGGCGGGAAAATTCCCGCCCTGACCATGTCGACAGGGCTGTCGACAGGGCTGTCGACAGGGGTGTCGACTTGCCTGTCGACTTGCCTGTCGACAGGGGTGCGGCGTCCAGAGAACCTGGGTGCACCAGGTTGCACCAGGTTGGGTTTCAGGCTGGCTAGGAGGGCTGGTTCTAGAGATTTCCTAAATCTAAGGGTCCTAATCTAATCTATGGTTAATCTAAGGGCCTAAAACACTCACCTAATCCTATAAATAAGACCCCAATCCTACCCTAATTCATTCATAATTAGGTCTTGTAACTAAACTATGGCAAAATGAAATTTGAGCATGGCCTCCACTAGTTCATGAAGGAAGTTGCAAGCAAATCACTCTCTAATCAACCTCTAATCCATTCTAAGCATCTTAATCTTCTTCATTTGGAGTGCAAATTTGCTAGTAGTGAGTTTCTATCACTTTAACATCAATTGTTAAAGTAAGTAGATTGGGTATAATGAGACTTATGGTATTGAATGCGGATTAGTGAGTTTGAATCATTTGTAATGATATGCTACTCTATGTTTTACTATGATTATGCATAATTAATAAGTGGCTTTATGCATGTTTGACAAGTTGGTTTATGCATGCTTAATAAGTTGGTTTATGCATGTTTAACAAGTGGGTTTATGCATATTTAATGAGTGGAATTATGCATGTTTAACAAAGTGAGTTATGCAAGTTCATATGCAAGTTAAGTATATGTTTAAATGCAAGTTTAACATGATATGCAAGTTATGCATGCTTATGCGAGTATATGAATGCTTATGCAAGATATGTATATGCTTAAATGACATGATATGCAAGTTATGCATGCTTATGCAAGTATGTGAATGCTTATGCAAGTATGTGAATGCTTATGCAAGTATGTGGATGCTTATGCAAGTTATGTGTATGCTTAAATGCATGTTTAACATGTTATGCAAGTTATGAGAATGCTTATATGCAAGTTCAACATGTTATGCAAGATATGTGTATGATAATATGCAAGTTTGGGTTAAATGTAGTTGGGTTAATATATGTTCATATATGCAAGTTGACATCCTCTTAACCCATGACAAAGTTATATGCTAAGCCCATGATATTTGTGATGGATCTTCCCCTTTATTATGTCATGAAGTGAGAACGATTTACGTGGGGAACGATGGGGTTGGAAAATATGTTAATAAATGTATGATTGGGTATGATTAAGCATACCATAAAAAAATAAATTACCATAAGTGGGAATTTACCTATTGAGTTAGGTCTACCCCATGGGAATTTACCTATTGAGTTAGGTCTACCCATGTTATGGAAAATTTGATATTAATTAGGGATAATTAATATGGGGGTGATTAATTAGGTGTAATTAATCGACTAAGACACGAGGTTGGACTCATTTGTAGTGTAAAACTGCCCGGACCCAACCGACTTAACCAGTTGCTACAAATGTCAGCCCAATGTGAGAGGTCTTAGCCATAAATTAAATACGTGATTAAGGTAAAGACACGAGGTTAGACTCTGTTATGACGTAAGACTGCCCGGACCCTACCGGCTTAACCAGGCGGTCATAACAGCCAGTCTAATGTGGGAGGTCTTTATGGGAGATCACGGTCTTAATTAATTAAGAAACACTTAACCATATTAGCATGCAGTGGGACATGAGGGGTTAAGTGGGTGCCTTGGGTGGCATGTGGAAATTTAATGGTTGCCTTGGGTGGCATGTGGAATCTAGTGGGTTGCCTTGGGTGGCAATAGAAAATACGATTAGAATACTTAACCAAGTGAAACATGTAATTAAACATGATTAAAGGGTTAAGTGGGATACACTAGATAAGTGACAAGCTTGGGTGGGTAGCTTGTGGGGGCCCATTTCAACCAATATCCCAAACGTATCTTTGTGGGCTCGACCCATGTCGAGTGACGGGACACGCATATTGGGCTTGATTATAAGAGGCCAAAACGGGTTAGCGGTGGCAACGCGAGTCCAACGGGTTTCATATGCGTGTGTGGGCCCGGGCTGGTAGATAAGCCGTTGTTGCATCGTGTAGATATAAAGCCGTGCACCGTTGATATTATCAGGTAGCCACTTTAGGGGAGTGATACACCCCACTGTGGGACCAGCACGGGTATCTACGGTAGGGAGCCGATCGCTTGGGAGTGGTGGGTACACCTAGTGGAGATAGGGGCAGACGGCACCTATGTAGTCAGCTAGGGTTACAAGAAACCACTGGGAAAATTTTCTAAGTCCTTGGAGGGATCAACCTTTAAGTAGGAATGACTGGTGTGGTGCAGTGTAGTAATTACCCTTGGGTGGGTAGATGCGTCTTTGCGGATATCTTAGTTTATCCTAGGTCTACCAAACTGCTTGGTATAGCCATTCATCCCCAGACGTTACCGTATGTCAAACTTATGTCTTCTCTGGTTACTTTAATGATTGTATTGTTAAAGTTATAGGACTCACTCAGACTTATGTCTGACCCCGTTGTTTTTATCTTTTTTCCAACCCTCAGGTCCTACGGTGGATCCTAGCAGTAGTGGAGTTTGATCGGATTGCTGTTCCAGTCTTTAGGAGCTTGGGTAGATGTAAAGCTCCAGTTATCCAGTTATCTTTTCTTTTGTCATGGTTATTGTATGAGAGTGGGATTATGTATAAATTTATTCGATGGATATTGTACTTGACTTTTATTGTGGTTTTATGATGTAACCAGACATGTTTTACTTCCGCTGTTATGAGATGATGTTTTAAAATTTCAAGTACTATTTATATTTGTCTTGTTGTAATTTTTCTGTTCTATATTCACTAAAATACTCCACCGATGCCATGGCATTCCCTTAGTGAGTGTCCGTAGTGGAAGTGGGGTGTTACAGACCGCCTCAAACGATGGCCCACCAAACTCAAAGCCCGATACGACTCGAAGGAAAGTCCGCCTCGTTTCGCACAAAGGCCTAGATACTCAACTCGAGGCGAGCACGTGACCACTCGGACCGTGGCGCTCTATGGCGATCCGATTCATGCATGCGTTGATTTGAACCAATGCGACTGTTGATTTACGTCCCTTCAAGAAAAGGTAGATTAGAATTTTCGAAGCATGTTCCATCATCGATAAAACATACTTCGAGGGGGCAAAATGTTGGCTCGCTTTTTGACCAAGCCACCCAGGGTCATTCGTAAGAGGAAAGCAAGAAATCACGTTCCCCAAGAATATGAAGGAACGGATCGCACTCTATCGTCTCGCCCAATATCGATTCGCGTACCATCGTCTCGACCACCGTCGGATCGCGCGCCATCGTCTCGCCCAATATCGGATCGCCCCATCTCATCAGCAAACGACGCAGCCGGACGATCCGATCCAAACTTACATTTTTACCCCGAGCGAACCGATCCGATCCCCTGGTGCATGGCGAACCCTCTGACCTGTTCAAGCACGAACTAGTCTTCAGCGATCCGAATCGCACGGATCTGGCGACGCGTGTCTCTAACCGTCACTTGGACCGATTCTCCCCATCTGCACGATCCGATCGATTTTCAAGCAGATCACGACACCTGTCCACAACGGCTAATTTGGCCATTTCCTCAACGGCGGCGATCCGATCCGATACTCTCGGGATTCGTGCCACGTGTTCACGATCCGCCTGACAAAATCAGCTATAAATAGCCCAGAGTTTGGCATTTTTCGGGAGCTTTTTGGCAATTTTGAGTACTGAATCCGCCATTATTGTCAAACTACTGAAATATTGAGAGAAAACATTGTTGTATTAGCTTTTAAAGCATAATCAATAATATATAAAGTGGACGTAGGCTCGTTAACGCCGAACCACTATAAATTCTGAGTGTTATTTTCTTTTTTCTTGTTCTTCATTTGAAATTCTCTACTGTTCATAATAATTTGGGTGTTAGGTCCAAATTTCGATCTAACAAATATCAACTTAGACAAATTTGCATAAACAAATACAGGTTGCAGTTTAATACTGTGCAGCTTAACATGTCATAAATTCTGCAATAATATTTAACATTTTTAGCGGAAAACATTCAAATATTATTACCTCTATAAACCAGTCTCATGTCCAAATTGCAATGGTCAAATAGATTGGCTATTGCATTTTGGATACATAAACTGATGAATACAAGCGCCCTTCTGTTGTTTGAAATAAACTCTAAAGTTATAGCATGGTTTAAGTTAATTTCTTTCTATAGGGTGTTTAGGCATAGTTATGTTTTATTTGTCCAAGAAGGAAAAAAGCTGATAAAATAAGATAGTACTTCATTTCTTGTCATTTTACGTGAAAGAGCATATATACAAGATATATGAAGCTCCTTCAAACAAAATATCAGCTGCTGCAGCTAGTTCGTATAAAACTGTAGGCAAGGGTTTCCAATTTGTCATTTTTGGTTTTAGTTTTGACAATTCATGTGATTTTTTTATCATACATATAACTCCATAAGACTGTTGCATGTCATTTAGGTTCAGCAATAGTTGCTAGTAATGTGCAGCTTTGGAGAAAAGTTAAACCATGAAAGTAACATGCAGTTCAAATTGGTTGTAGAGTATGTGCGTGTATGTGTGTGTTACTCATAAAATAACAAGAAACGAATAACCAGATTATTCGTGTCCTATGAGTAATGAATAACCACTTTATAGCATATGTAAAGTAGGGACCTATATACATTCTATCTAGTGTATAAGTAAGAAACTATATACTCTCCATCTAATGTCAAAGTAACATGGCTTAACATGGCTTTTGAGTACTACATTTCTGCTAAAATTCGACTAACCACTAGTCATAATGTGGCCCATGTGTTTTTGAGTTGCATCCATTTCCACCCCAATAAGCACTTGTCACTGTGTTGAGATGTCTAAATATACTTATTGGCCAATAGCCTAGTGGTATTGGTAGTGTTATCGAAACCAGGCTTGAATTTATAATTGACCTTTTATTTATGTATCAGGATTAATTGTCTGAACTCATTACATGTCTAAATCTATTTCAAAACTAAATCCAATAGTATATCATTTTTTGCCTAACACCATTGTTGTCGTCTGTGCCATTAAGCAAATGAATGGGGTCAACCAAAAGAATTCTTTTTCTCCTTGCATTTCCATTATAAATCATATTTTTATGATCGAATGAAAAATCAAACTTATTAACGAGTTCCGTCCAAACCCCAACTTTTTTGACCTGTCCTTTCTATGCTTTTATCATATTCCTTTCGAGAAATACTCCAAGCTTAAGCTAACATTCAACTTTCTTGTAGTAACTAAATTACGTTTCGGTCAATCTAAAAGCCTTATCAAAATAAAATAAACACCTATTCACAAGCACAAAATTATCATCTGATCAAGTAGTAAATCACACATCATATGTGGGTAATCATATGTGGAGGACAAAGTTAAAATAGTACCATCACAGCTAAGTAAGGATCCACCAAAGGCAATGTCAACAGGTGCAAGGTCGTATTTTGATGAAGCAACTACTGTGATGTGCATATTCAAAAGAAAAAGTAAATTCAGTATGGCATTCTCTTGTCTAATGCAATATGGAGCATCCAACATATAGAAGAAGATTTTATTCAAATTGTTGACAACTGAATGCCTAAAGAAAAAGATTTTATGCAATATTGTATACATCCTCACTATAGTTTTTTTAAATCAAGGGAAATTCTTGTTTATTATATTATGAGCATTGTAGTTTTTGTAAATATACTGATGAATCTGTGCTTCTGATTAAAGACCACAAAACTATTTTCATCCTCTAACTAACATTCATGTCTATTTTTAGAACATATGTCATCAATGAACACAGGTGACAGTGGTAAATTTGTGTACCTGAATATCTTAGGCTCTCTTTCTGTAAACTTATACAGTATTGTTACTATTTTTTTTTTTTTTTTTTTTTTTTTTTTTAATATAGAAGAAAAGGAAGAAGATCACCTAAGCAGCTTTTAGGACATCCTCAAAGACTCCAACTTTCAGACTAACACGATCTGCTTCAGGAATGACATCTTTGTACTCTGCCAACAGTTGATGTGGTTGCAGCATTCCTTTTCCTTGCTTAGTAAACCTGGAAAAATCAAGTACAATAAGTAAAGAATTTGTACATCAGAGTAAACTGTCAAGCAAAAAATAGGGAAATTTTGGACCTAGAAAACAAAGCAAGCAATTCACTGGTGTGCACCGACAAAGTGTCACTAAGACGGTCTCGAAAACTGTGAGTCAGATTTAGAGAACCCATATCTCAAACACTGGAAGAAGAAAGCTATTGTTAAATATTACAATACTACATTGCATGAAAAATTAGGAAATTTTAATGAGATGTACCAGGCAAACACTAAGATCTAGCAAATAAGTTTATATTTCTACAGTTTCTTATATACGTGAAGAACATAAAGTTTAGTTCAGTGTACTTGTATAAGGCCAAATAGAAATGAACGGTGAAGAACAAAGACTAAGGGGAAAAAATAGAAACGACAACTCAGATTCAATCCCTAAACTCACACTAGTTTAAAATTTGCTGTGAATGAGAAATAGAGTCAAAAGTTTTCCTGTCTGATATTTGGATCTTTCTCTTGTGATTCCAAAAAATGCCCAGAATAACTAAAAAGCTTTAAGTATCAAGTAATAGGAAAAATTATGTAACTTGATTATGTAGATAGTAAGCACTGTAACAAATAAATAAGCAACAATTTATGTCAAATAATCCATATTGGTGCAAATTTTGTACAAATTTTTTGATGCAAATTCGAACGAACACGGACCAAACGTGATTTTTTCTTGTACAAATTTTGCTGTCCTAATTCGTGTCCTAAATGAAAATCGGACTGACGTATTTCTGTCACGAAGACGAATGAACGTCGGACATTCTTACAAAATTCACAGCCTAGTAAAGTTGGTGTTTGATTATAAACCATGGTATCTTTTACTTTTGAAAATGAATGGTAGGATGATTGTTTTTTGAATAACCTAGTTAAAGATCTGTTACATGTGAAAAATTGGTTAAAAGCAAAATTTTAACAAGAGGTATAAATCAAAGCTTAACCTTGACAGTGCACTTAATTAAACTATGAATAATAACCAGCCAAAACAATCTTAACATAAGCCATGATTCACTGGAAAAAAGGGAAATACCGCAGTCTGGTGAAGAAATTAAATTCATGCACTTTATGATCACAACAACAATTACTTATATTAAAGTAACGGTTCTATGTCAATATATTAAAGTAAAGGAATTCATGAGATTTTACTTCTTAAACGTAAATGTAAACATAAGCAACCACTGTGCTTTAAACTATGGGTGCGTTCACAGCCAAAATTTGGCACGCTCATTTTTTTTTTGGCGTCCGACGCGAGCACATTTTACCCCTTCCAGATTCCACGATTCTCGAACGTTGGAAAAGTAACCGTTGGCGTCCGACGCGTCGGACGCCAACGGTTAATTTTCCAACGTACCAATTCGCTGCCTATAAAAACGAACCCCCCCCTTCCTCCTCATTCCAACCGAAACCTCTCCCCCTTTTACCCTTTTTTTCGAATTTTTTGAGCAATTTCGAGCTGCAAAAGCGGTAATTTTTTTTATAGTTGAGTTTATTTTTTAATTCTCTACCATATATATAATTTTTGAATTTTTTTGAATTTTTTTTTTTGTTTTTGTTTACGCAGATGGCTTCCACTTCCACCACTGCTACCTCGCAGCCTTTTGCGAACTGGACGGACGACCGGGAGTCCGCTTTCATAGATGTCTGCGTTGAGTTCATAGCGGAGCGCAATACAAGTGTTAGTGGGTTCTACGCAACAGTCGCAACAACAATGAACAACCGTTTTAATCTGGAGTTCACAGAAAACCAGATTAAAAACAAATGGGACAACATGAAGCGAGCTTTTCGTGATTGTGACATGCTGCTTAGAACACCTGGGGGTGTATGGAATGAGGAGTTCGATTATCTAGACGGTCCTGATGAATTTTGGAGTACCGGTGGTGGCAGACGATTCCGAAAATTTAGGAAGCACTCGCCGATGAAGTTTCGAAATCAGAACATTATGTTCGAGGGTTGTTTGCGGAAAGATACTTGTGCGTATCCGATTCCTCAGGTTGCGCCTCCTACTGCACCAGCACCTCCACCAGCGCCTGCAGCAGCTGGTTCTTTCTCCCCCGGGGACGCGGGTTTCTATACTGGTTGGATGGCTTCGGGCGATCCACCGTCTGGTCAGCCCTCTAGGCGCAGACAGGCAGAGCGTGCCAGCTCGTGGGTGATCGACCATACGAGACAGCTTGCTGCTCGTTGTTTGGAGCTTGTTCGAAGATCGGGGACGTCTGTGGATCTTTGGGAGATTCTGACGATATTTCGCAACGATGAGCGGAATGTTGATATTGCTCAGGAGCTTAGCGATGAGGGCTTATGTGCCTTTATTTCATCGGAGTTGAACTTATTACCTCATCGTCGTTTATTGTAGATTTTCATGTATTTGTTTTAATTCCAGTACCGTTGTGTTTTTTATGTTTTATGAAAAAAGTGGTCGTATTATGAAATATGTTGTCGTTATAGTTTGATGCAATTAGAATTTAATTAAATCAAAACCATTAATTTAACAATTAAATACCACGCTCAAATACCCGTTCGTCGCTAAAAACACAATTCCCCTTCGCTACAGTACCACGCTCAAATGCCACGCTCACGTTCATTAAGAACGCACCCTATGCGTTTAACAACAATATCTATACATTTAATATAAAAAAATAAAGCAAAGATAAAAATAAGAACTAATAATCTCACTCAGTCTATTCCAAATAGAAACCTAACCGCGAAAAATGATGCAATAGACGCAGAATTTTCTTAAAGTGACGAGGGAAGAGATGATGAAAATGCAAGGAAAAAGTGGTCTTTATATACACCCAAAAAGAGGGGAAGAACTGTTAGAAAATGAAAAAAAAAGGAATCACACTTCATCAGAAGATTTAACTGATTCAGGAACGCAACGGAGTTTTGCGATTGAGTGAATCGACGATGGTCGAGTTACATGCCGAAGTGAGATAATCGATTCACCAGTGTATCGAACCGACAATGGTTTCAGCATGTTAGAGAAATCCACCTTGTCATTACTCTATCAGAGATGGTCGATTTAATGGTGTTCCTGGAGTTCGTGGAAGTGAATTGAAAATTCTAGGGATTTGAGCAGATGTTTGGTTCAGTAGAAGTGATGGTGTAAATTTTCATTTTCGCGGCCTTCTATTTTTCACTTTGTTTTCGCTCCCGCCTTCTTGCCAGCCAGCATAAATACAGCACAACATATTTATGCGGACAAATTTTTAAAATAGGCTTGTTTTTAAAACTAATAGCAGATTTAAGCTAGTTTTAAAACTATTTGCAGATATAGGCTTGTTTTGTCCACCTCAGCGTGAGATGGCCAATGTTTAAAAAAAAATCATGGGGACGCACTTTGTGATGACCCCAAACTTCCACGGAATGAAAGTAGGAGTAATCATTTTTGGAATACAACATAAATACAATAAAACAGAACACAGATACAATATAGCAAAGGAAATTCATAAAGTAATAACATTATAGCAGCGGAAGAATATAATGTCGTCAATCACAGAAAATCCACAGTCACAAAAACTAAGCTATTACAACAAGTTTTGCAGAAAAGAAATAAGTTTGATGTCTAAAAAGAAAAGAAAAGATGCCATAGAAACAAAAGATAAATGTCTTTAAGCTCCAAGTCATCACCTCTCCACAAAAGCAAATCCAAGAGAGAGAATAAGCAGCTCCAAAGAAATGACTCCAAGCAAAGAATGAACCTGTCTACTTGGCTGCCCGTGTGGAAAAGAGGGCACCCAAGTTTGCAAAAAGGTGAAACAAACTATGGGTCAGTCGTGGGACTGGTGTGAGAATTCTTAACTAAAATAACTATTAGAAATAAGGCAAATCCAAAGACCACGCCGCTAACGCGGAACGGGTTTACTCTCATGGATTGTCGTGCATAGTTTAAAGTGTCATAACAAATAATTAAATACATCGTAAACAACGCAATGCTTTTGGAAAAAATGGAATCACCATAAGACCCAAGTCCCATCATACAATGCAACGCACACCAGAGGATAGGGTTTTACCTTATGGTGATTAAACATGCTAAATACGGCAAATACGCATCTAATATTATTATTAGTGTATATATGAAAGCATTTCAAAGTAAATGTATTAATCCTAGGAAGCATAGGTACCATATATTATGCCTCCGTATTAGTAATACAATCAAATTCGTCGGTTCGTATTTGGATTTTGGTTTCCATCATGAGTCTAGGCTAGAGCGGAGCTCCTTACCGATTCGAGACACTCTAGCTAATGTCTCAGGATCCCCCGCAGTGAACCCTTGGAAATGGCAGGGCCGGTCCGCAAATACAGCTTAACGGATTGGCAATTCCTAAGCACACGTTTCCCGGTCCTATAGGACATAATATCCGAGGCGCCTCATTCCATCATCCACATAAGTAAAATGTCAGGCCGTGATAAAACCCAAACACCACTTCTAGCTAGAAAGAAACGTGCTTCTTTCCCTGCGTTCCCTTCGCCCGTTTTAGACTCTACCGGTTTGTGAGGCTCGTGAGGTTACGTAATACGCAAAGCTCTGCTTATTCAAGCAGTGCTTTGATCGTCACCATAAGGTTCTGCTTTTCAACAAGAAACCTTGATCATTGCATCTTAGTATATGCCACACTGTCACTCCATACCATACCATTGTTTCTCCATCAATACATAAATGGGTGTTAAGTAAAGAATAAATTCTTCACCACCAAACATTTATATATTAACAGAAAATCAACAATATGATATATAACGAAGTACGATGTCAGACACACCATCCATTTAAACTTATGCTCTGGGTCTGAAAGAAAGTCAAATCCGTGAAACCAACACGTACGTCTGGGCAATGACCTTGACCCATGAATTGGTAGCAAGTCAATTCAGGATCTCGATTGCTGTCCATTCGAGGGAAGATTTACGGTCTTCATACGTCGTCTTCTTACTTCAATCTTTAACGCCGCTGGATTAATTCGGGATGAGAATACCTCGGACTTCCCAAACAATCCTCGTATATATATACATATATATATATTTTGAAAATCCTTCTTATTCGTTAATAATATTTTTATTAACAATTCATTCTTATTTTAATTATTATATATAAATAAATAACTAAATCGTTAATTCTTATTCTTATGTACATTTTCATTCTCTTATCTTTTCTCTTCTTTACTTACAGGAAAATGCAACTTATAATTAGGCGATGAATCATTCCTCTTACTTTATTTTTATTATATTATTATAATTTACATTAAAATGTAAATTATAATACATCGTTCAATTGATTTATTTTCATCTTTCCACCATATTATAATTCTATTCATATTAAAGATTCATTTTCTCTTTTAAGTGCATCCTTAATTGCAATCACATCAAAAATGTAATCTTATTTTACGATGTAATTTTCATTCCTAATTACATATAAAAATGTAATCTTTGTTTACTTGCCACATTCCTATTTTTATTTATATAAAATAAATGTGAACTTTTATTCTTATCACCATTCATAATTAATTTACAAAAATGTAAATTTTCACTCTAGACACATTCTTACTTGATTTACATTAATAAAATGTAAATTGCACCTACGGTGTAAATTCTTATATATATCACATAAATAAGATTAAATCTTTTTCCTACGGTGTATATTCATTTTTAATCACATTATAAAATAATGTAAACTATCATACAGTGAAATTCCCTTTTTATCAATATATTAAGACTAATATACTTGAATCCTACAGTTAAATCCCTTTTTACTTACATTACAAAATAATGTAGACTAATCCTATAGTTAATCCTCTTTATATTAACATTATAAATAATGATAACTTAACATGCAGTGTATTTTCCTTTTATTACATTAACAAAAATGCAATTTCTCCTACTTTGAAAATCCCAATTATATTTACATTAAAGATAATGTAACCCTTTTCCTACTTTGGAAATTCCAATTATATTTACATTAAAAATAATGTAAACTTTTCCTACTCTTACATTACATATGAAAAATGTACAATTTTAATACACCGTAAATTCCTACTTTTTATTCATAAATAAAAAGTGTAAATCTTGTCATGCAGTGAATTCCTACTTTATATTTACAAATAAAAATGTAAATTTTGACATACGGTGAAATTCACCTTTTAATTACAAAGAAAAATGTAATTTTTAACATACCACATCATTTCACTTTATAATTTACATATAAAAATGTAAATTTAAGGTCATCGCAAATTCCTATTTTAATCTTACATAATAAAATGTAAATTTCATTTCATGTCAAATTTCTACTTACATATTTACATAATAAAATAGTGTAAATTATCATACGGTTGGTTTTCTCTTTTTATTACATTATAAAATAATGTAAATTATCATACGGTGAATTTTCTTTTACTTCACATAAATAAAAATGTGAAATATACATACGGTTAAAATTACTCTAGTATTAACATTAGAAATAATGTTAAATGAACATACGGTGGATTTCTTTTATTTTAACATCAAAAATAATGTTAAATCATCCTACGATGAAATACTCTTAATATTTACATTAAAAATAAATGTTAATTTCCTACGATGTAAATACTTTTAATATTAACCTTAAAAATAGATTTAAATGTTGTACGGTGTAAATTTCTTAAATATTAACATTATAAATAATGTTAATTCATACGGTTAAATTATCCTTTAAAATTAACATTAAAAATGTTAATTGCATCCTATGGTTAAATTTACTATTTAATATACATTTACAATAATGTATATTCATACATGCGGTGAAATTACTCATTATTAACATTAAATAAAATGTTAATCTTATCCTACGGTAAAATTCCTTTTTAATATTAACTTTTTTTTTTAAAAAAAAAAGTTAATTACATCATACATTATAATTTTTATAATATTAACATTAAAAATGTTAATTACATTCTACGATGAAATAACTACTTAATTAACATTGAAAATGTTAATTTTTCATGCATTGCAAATACTTATTATTAACCCCAAGAATAATGTTAATTTCTCATACCATGTAAATTCTTATTTTTAACATTAACAAAAATGTTAAATTTGTCATACGATGAAATTCTTATTTTTTTAACATTAACAAAAATGTTAAATTTATCATACGATGAAATTCTTATTTTTTTAACATTAACAAAAATGTTAAATTTGTCATACAGTGAATTTATGTTTTAATTTCATATAAAAAGGTAAATTTTTATCATCCCATTCTAATTCATATGTAAATTACATAGAAAAATGTAATTTAATTCATGCGGTGTAAATTCTTATCTAAATAACATATAAAAATGTTATTTTACTTTATATCGCAAAATTCATTCTTTTACTTACAATGCAAAAATATTCACTTTTATGTTTACAATGTAAAGATATCAACTTTTTATTTTGATAATGTAAAAATATCAACTTCTCTACTCTACAACGTAAAGATATTAATCTTTCTATTTTACAATGTAAAAATATTATCTCTTCTATTATACAATGCAAAAAGATTGTCTTTTAATTTACATCGTCGGATTTTCATCTTTTTGTTTTCAATATAAAAAGATTTGTCTTTTTATTTTAAGTATAAAAAGATCGTCTTCTATTTTTTTATTTATTTACATGGTCAAATTTTCATCTTATTTTAATTTCACATAATAATATGTAAATTCCACCACAAGTCGCATTCCTATTTTATTTGCATCCCATAAAAAGTAAATTTTCATCACATCACATAACAGCAACATCCAACCATGACAACAAGTCCAATTCCAATAATTAACATCAATGTAATTATAAGGTGATGTTTTAACTTGACATATGTAAAATCAACGTAGCGTGATTTAACAAATAACCATAATTAATTATAATTAATTATTAATTCGGGTTTCTTCCCTAAATTTTCAGATCTAATATCATGCAATTCAGATCTAACAACATACGGGGTGAACAATTCGGATCTATGTTCTAAATATCATAACATATTAGATCTACAGTTAACAATCATGCAAATAATAATTTAATAAATTAAATTTAATTTAATTTAATTTAAAAATAAAATTCTCACAGTGTTTGGTCAGAGAAGAAGATTCAGGTTCGATCAGATTTGATGTTCGAGTTCAAATTGGATTCGGATCTAGAATGATTCAAATTCAATTTCATGTGAAAAATAAAATTCAGGCTTTTAACAACTGACTCTGCTATGCTTATAAGCGTGGCTAAATCTGAAGCTTTTTACCTTAAAGATAGGCTCAAATCGTTGGATCAAGATATCTCAGGCTACGGTTGACGGTTTTAGGTGCCGTTTGTTGGAGAATGACCGCCTTGGAGAGGAGCACGCACGGCCAGAGGGGGGTGGTGTTCGGCGGCGGCATGTGGGGCCTAGGGGGGCGCGACCGGCGGACCTTGGCGGGGTTGGTGGCGGCGCTACGGTGTACGAGAGGTGCTGGGACTTGTCGGAGATCGAATTGCTCGGAAAGAGCTTCGAAATGAGTACTCACACGCTAAATTCCGTTAAGAAACGGAGGAGAAAACTGAGTTTGAATTTTTGAAGGCCATGGGTTAAAGTGGCGGCTGAAGTAACGTGGAAGAGGAGAGATGAACAGTGTTTTCGGATTTTATAATATTATATTAGGGTTAACTAATTATGTAATTAGCCCGTTAAAGCCCGTTTTGGTCCGAACTCCGATTTAGGCCTGCTTACTGTCGTTTTTAGGGTTTTGACACCTTCTTAACGCAATGGGCTAAGTGCCGGGGTACAATTCCGAGGTCTGTTATGAGTTTTGGAATAATTACATTATTTTATTAATATTTTAATGTATACCGTACGTGAAAATTCGCCGAGGTCACAAATTAACTTCAAAAATTCTCGAAAAATATATTTAGCTATGTTTTGATGCTGTAGACCTATGAAAATTAATTTCGTTCGATTCTGAGCCCATATGGATTTTTAATGAATTGTTAAAGTCAAAAATTTGCCCGTTTACACTGAAAAATCAATTAAAATTATATTTTAATTCTAAAAATTACCAAAAATTATTTTTAGCTTTGTTTTAACGATACGAATCCAACAAAATTTATTTCATTGAATTCTGAGAATTTTTGAAAAATGACTATTTTTAAGGCCAGTATATTTAATATTAAAAATACATTTAAAAAAAAATAATTTTCGAAACTCGAAATATATAAGTGTTTACTGTTTTTCAATGCAGAAACGTCATTCTGAAACCAATGGAAGTGGTTTCGAGTTCAAATTCCGTCGTATGCAAAAAGTAGCATTTTTGTCCTATGCAAATTACCCAACAACCTTTCTAAAAATTGAATTGGCCATAACTTTTGATTTCCGCAATGAAATTTCGATTTTTCGGATTCGTTGGAAAGATATTTTTAAATAGATTCTAATATTTTTAGTTTTACTAAAATCCGTTAAATTTTGCATCCTGTATGGTCAGTCAAAGTTCAAGTTTGACTTTTCAAACTACCGCGCTATTTCTAGCTCTTTTTATAATTAAAATTAATTTATTCATTCTAACTTCGATTAAAATAAATAAATCATTAAAAATACTTTAAATTCATTAAAATAAAAATTTTTAATTTGGCCCTAAAATTCCAGGTCGTTACAATCTCCCCTCCTTAAGAACTTTTCGTCCCCGAAAAGGAAAAAGAAAAATAGAAGAGGAAGAATAAACATAGAGAATGTTTTTAACAGAGATGGTACCATCTATAACATCAGGCTTTCCACCGAAGAAGTTGGTCCTTTCGTTCCTTCGTAAACATGTGCCAATTAAGCATCGCCACTTCACTTAGTCTTCTTCGAATGCACGATCAAGGGAAGAGTCAAAACAACGGAAATGGTGATTCTAGGAGATAGAAAAGATCGAAGGACGAAAGAAAAGATGACGATAAAGTGACTGGCTATTATGTATCCCATGAAATGTTCGCTGTAGAATATAGTGACTCTACGTAAACGAATTATTATAAATATGTTATATTCCGCTTTGTAAACCAAAGCTCTGATACCAACTGTGATGACCTCAAACTTCCACGGAATGAAAGTAGGAGTAATCATTTTTGGAATACAACATAAATACAATAAAACAGAACACAGATACAATATAGTAAAGGAAATTCATAGAGTAATAACATTATAGCAGCGGAAGAATATAATGTCGTCAATCACAGAAAATCCACAGTCACAAAAACTAAGCTATTACAACAAGTTTTGCAGAAAAGAAATAAGTTTGATGTCTAAAAAGAAAAGAAAAGATGCCATAGAAACAAAAGATAAATGTCTTCAAGCTCCAAGTCATCACCTCTCCACAAAAGCAAATCCAAGAGAGAGAATAAGCAGCTCCAAAGAAAAGACTCCAAGCAAAGAATGAACCTGTCTACTTGGCTGCCCGTGTGGAAAAGAGGGCACCCAAGTTTGCAAAAAGGTGAAACAAACTATGGGTCGGTCGTGGGACCGGTGTGAAAATTCTTAACTAAAATAACTATTAGAAATAAGGCAAATCCAAAGACCACGCCGCTAACGCGGAACGGGTTTACTCTCATGGATTGTCGTGCATAGTTTAAAGTGTCATAACAAATAATTAAATACATCGTAAACAACGCAATGCTTTTGGAAAAAATGGAATCACCATAAGACCCAAGTCCCATCATACAATGCAACGCATACCAGAGGATAGGGTTTTACCTTATGGTGATTAAACATGCTAAATACGGCAAATACGCATCTAATATTATTATTAGTGTATATATGAAAGCATTTCAAAGTAAATGTATTAATCCTAGGAAGCATAGATACCATATATTATGCCTCCGTATTAGTAATACAATCAAATTCGTCGGTTCGTATTTGGATTTTGGTTTCCATCATGAGTCTAGGCTAGATCGGAGCTCCTTACCGATTCGAGACACTCTAGCTAATGTCTCAGGATCCCCCGCAGTGAACCCTTGGAAATGGCAGGGCCGGTCCGCAAATACAGCTTAGCGGATTGGCAATTCCTAAGCACACGTTTCCCGGTCCTATAGGACCTAATATCCGAGGCGCCTCATTCCATCATCCACATAAGTAAAATGCCAGGCCGTGATAAAACCCAAACACCACTTCTAGCTAGAAAGAAACGTGCTGCTTTCCCTGCGTTCCCTTCGCCCGTTTTAGACTCTACCGGTTTGTGAGGCTCGTGAGGTTACGTAATACACAAAGCTCTGCTTATTCAAGCAGTGCTTTGATCGTCACCACAAGGTTCTGCTTTTCAACAAGAAACCTTGATCATTGCATCTTAGTATGCCACACTGTCACTTCATACCATACAATTGCTTCTCCATCAATAGATAAATGGGTGTTAAGTAAAGAATAAATTCTTCACCACCAAACATTTATATATTAACAGAAAATCAACAATATGATATATAACGAAGTACGATGTCAGACACATCATCCATTTAAACTTATGCTCTGGGTCTGAACGAAAGTCAAATCCGTGAAACCAACACGTATGTCTGGGCAATGACCTTGACCCATGAATTGGTAGCAAGTCAATTCAGGATCTCGATCGCTGTCCATTCGAGGGAAGATTTACGGTCTTCATACGTCGTCTTCTTACTTCAATCTTTAACGTCGCTGGATTAATTTGGGATGAGAATATCTCGGACTTCCCAAACAATCCTCGTATATATATACATATATATATTTTGAAAATCCTTCTTATTCGTTAATAATATTTTTATTAACAATTCATTCTTATTTTAATTATTATATATAAATAAATAATTAAATCGTTAATTCTTATTCTTATGTACATTTTCATTCTCTTATCTTTTCTCTTCTTTACTTACAGGAAAATGCAACTTATAATTAGGCGATGAATCATTCCTCTTACTTTATTTTTATTATATTATTATAATTTACATTAAAATGTAAATTATAATACATCGTTCAATTGATTTATTTTCATCTTTCCACCATACTATAATTCTATTCATATTAAAGATTCATTTTCTCTTTTAAGTGCATCCTTAATTGCAATCACATCAAAAATGTAATCTTATTTTACGATGTAATTTTCATTCCTAATTACATATAAAAATGTAATCTTTGTTTACTTGCCACATTCCTATTTTTATTTATATAAAATAAATGTGAACTTTCATTCTTATCACCATTCATATTTAATTTACAAAAATGTAAATTTTCACTCTAGACACATTCTTACTTGATTTACATTAATAAAATATAAATTGCACCTACGGTGTAAATTCTTATATATATCACATAAATAAGATGAAATCTTTTTCCTACGGTGTATATTCATTTTTAATCACATTATAAAATAATGTAAACTATCGTACAGTGAAATTCCCTTTTTATCAATATATTAGGACTAATATACTTGAATCCTACGGTTAAATCCCTTTTTACTTACATTACAAAATAATGTAGACTAATCCTATAGTTAATCCTCTTTATATTAACATTATAAATAATGATAACTTAACATGCAGTGTATTTTCTTTTTATTACATTAACAAAAATGCAATTTCTCCTACTTTGAAAATCCCAGTTATATTTACATTAAAGATAATGTAACCCTTTTCCTACTTTGGAAATTCCAATTATATTTACATTAAAAATAATGTAAACTTTTCCTACTCTTACATTACATATGAAAAATGTACAATTTTAATACACCGTAAATTCCTACTTTTTATTTATAAATAAAAAGTGTAAATCTTGTCATGCAGTGAATTCCTACTTTATATTTACAAATAAAAATGTAAATTTTGACATACGGTGAAATTCACCTTTTAATTACAAAGAAAAATGTAATTTTTAACATACCATATCATTTCACTTTATAATTTACATATAAAAATGTAAATTTAAGGTCATCGCAAATTCCTATTTTAATCTTACATAATAAAATGTAAATTTCATTTCATGTCAAATTTCTACTTACATATTTACATCATAAAATAGTGTAAATTATCATACGGTTGGTTTTCTCTTTTTATTACATTATAAAATAATGTAAATTATCATACGGTGAATTTTCTTTTACTTCACATAAATAAAAATGTGAAATATACATACGGTTAAAATTACTCTAGTATTAACATTAGAAATAATGTTAAATGAACATACGGTGGATTTCTTTTATTTTAACATCAAAAATAATGTTAAATCATCCTACGGTGAAATACTCTTAATATTTACATTAAAAATAAATGTTAATTTCCTACGATGTAAATACTTTTAATATTAACCTTAAAATTATATTTAAATGTGTACGGTGTAAATTTCTTAAATATTAACATTATAAAATAATGTTAATTCATACGGTTAAATTATCCTTTAAAATTAACATTAAAAATGTTAATTGCATCCTATGGTTAAATTTACTATTTAATATACATTTACAATAATGTATATTCATACATGCGGTGAAATTACTCATTATTAACATTAAATAAAATGTTAATTTTATCCTACAGTAAAATTCCTTTTTAATATTAACTTTTTTTTTTTAAAAAAATGTTAATTACATCATACATTATAATTTTTATAATATTAACATTAAAAATGTTAATTACATCCTACGATGAAATAACTACTTAATTAACATTGAAAATGTTAATTTTTCATGCATTGCAAATACTTATTATTAACCCCAAGAATTATGTTAATTTCTCATACCATGTAAATTCTTATTTTTAACATTAACAAAAATGTTAAATTTGTCATACGATGAAATTCTTATTTTTTTAACATTAACAAAAATGTTAAATTTGTCATACGATGAAATTCTTATTTTTTTAACATTAACAAAAATGTTAAATTTGTCATACAGTGAATTTATGTTTTAATTTCATATAAAAAGGTAAATTTTTATCATCCCATTCTAATTCATATGTAAATTACATAGAAAAATGTAATTTAATTCATGCGGTGTAAATTCTTATCTAAATAACATATAAAAATGTTATTTTACTTTATATCGCAAAATTCATTCTTTTACTTACAATGCAAAAATATTCACTTTTATGTTTACAATGTAAAGATATCAACTTTTTATTTTGATAATGTAAAAATATCAACTTCTCTACTCTACAACGTAAAGATATTAATCTTTCTATTTTACAATGTAAAAATATTATCTCTTCTATTATACAATGCAAAAAGATTGTCTTTTAATTTACATCGTCGGATTTTCATCTTTTTGTTTTCAATATAAAAAGATTTGTCTTTTTATTTTAAGTATAAAAAGATCGTATTTTATTTTTTTATTTATTTACATGGTCAAATTTTCATCTTATTTTAATTTCACATAATAATATGTAAATTCCACCACAAGTCGCATTCCTATTTTATTTGCATCCCATAAAAAGTAAATTTTCATCACATCACATAACAGCAACATCCAACCATGACAACAAGTCCAATTCCAATAATTAACATCAATGTAATTATAAGGTGATGTTTTAACTTGACATATGTAAAATCAACGTAGCGTGATTTAACAAATAACCATAATTAATTATAATTAATTATTAATTCGGGTTTCTTCCCTAAATTTTCAGATCTAATATCATGCAATTCAGATCTAACAACATACGGGGTGAACAATTCGGATCTATGTTCTAAATATCATAACATATTAGATCTACAGTTAACAATCATGCAAATAATAATTTAATAAATTAAATTAAATTAAATTTAAAAATAAAATTCTCACAGTGTTTGGTCAGAGAAGAAGATTCAGGTTCGATCAGATTTGATGTTCGAGTTCAAATTGGATTCGGATCTGGAATGATTCAAATTCAATTTCATGTGAAAAATAAATTTCAGGCTTTTAACAACTGACTCTGCTACGCTTATAAGCGTGGCTAAATCTGAAGCTTTTTACCTTAAAGAGAGGTTCAAATCTTTGGATCAAGATATCTCAGGCTACGGTTGACGGTTTTAGGTGCCGTTTGTTGGAGAATGACCGCCTTGGAGAGGAGCACGCACGGCCAGAGGGGGTGGTGTTCGGCGGCGGCATGTGGGGCCTAGGGGGGCGCGACCGGCGGACCTTGGCAGGGTTGGTGGCGGCGCTACGGTGTACGAGAGGTGCTGGGACTTGTCGGAGATCGAAGTGCTCGGAAAGAGCTTCGAAATGAGTACTCACACGCTAAATTCCGTTAAGAAACGGAGGAGAAAACTGAGTTTGAATTTTTGAAGGCCATGGGTTAAAGTGGCGGCTGAAGTAACGTGGAAGAGGAGAGATGAACAGTGTTTTCGGATTTTATAATATTATATTAGGGTTACCTAATTATGTAATTAGCCCGTTAAAGCCCGTTTTGGTCCGAACTCCGATTTAGGCCTGCTTACTGTCGTTTTTAGGGTTTTGACACCTTCTTAACGCAATGGGCTATGTGCCGGGGTACAATTCCGAGGTCTGTTATGAGTTTTGGAATAATTACATTATTTTATTAATATTTTAATGTATACCGTACGTGAAAATTCACCGAGGTCACAAATTAACTTCAAAAATTCTCGACAAATATATTTAGCTATGTTTTGATGTTGTGGACCTATGAAAATTAATTTCGTTCGATTCTGAGCCCATATGGATTTTTAATGAATTTTTAAAGTAAAAAATTTGGCCGTTTACACTGAAAAATCAATTAAAATTATATTTTAATTCTAAAAATTACGAAAAATTGTTTTTAGCTTTGTTTTAACGTTACGAATCCAACAAAATTTATTTCATTGAATTCTGAGACTTTTTGAAAAATGACTATTTTTAAGGCCAGTATATTTAATATTAAAAATACATTTAAAAAAAAATAATTTTCGAAACTCGAAATAGATAAGTGTTTACTGTTTTTCAATGCAGAAACGTCATTCTGAAACCAATGGAAGTGGTTTCGAGTTCAAATCCCTTCGTATGCAAAAAGTAGCATTTTTGTCCTATGCAAATTACCCAGCAACCTTTCTAAAAATTGAATTGGCCATAACTTTTGATTTCCGCAATGAAATTTCGATTTTTCGGATTCGTTGGAAAGATATTTTTAAATAGATTCTAATATTTTTGGTTTTACTAAAATCCGTTAAATTTTGCATCCTGTATGGTTAGTCAAAGTTCAAGTTTGACTTTTCAAACTACCGCGCTATTTCTAGCTCTTTTTATAATTAAAATTAATTTATTCATTCTAACTTCGATTAAAATAAATAAATCATTAAAAATAATTTAAATTCATTAAAATAAAAATTTTAATTTGGCCCTAAAATTCCGGGTCGTTACAATCTCCCCTCCTTAAGAACTTTTCGTCCCCGAAAAGGAAAAAGAAAAATAGAAGAGGAAGAATAAACATAGAGAATGTTTTTAACAGAGATGGTACCGTCTATAACATCAGGCTTTCCACCGAAGAAGTTGGTCCTTTCGTTCCTTCGTAAACATGTGCCAATTAAGCATCGCCACTTCACTTAGTCTTCTTCGAATGCACGATCAAGGGAAGAGTCAAAACAACAGAAATGGTGATTCTAGGAGATAGAAAAGATCGAAGGACGAAAGAAAAGATGACGATAAAGTGACTGGCTATTATGTATCCCATGAAATGTTCGCCGTAGAATATAGTGATTCTACGTAAACGAATTATTATAAATATGTTATATTCCGCTTTGTAAACCAAAGCTCTGATACCAACTGTGATGACCCCAAACTTCCACGGAATGAAAGTAGGAGTAATCATTTTTGGAATACAACATAAATACAATAAAACAGAACACAGATACAATATAGCAAAGGAAATTCATAGAGTAATAACATTATAGCAGCGGAAGAATATAATGTCGTCAATCACAGAAAATCCACAGTCACAAAAACTAAGCTATTACATCAAGTTTTGCAGAAAAGAAATAAGTTTGATGTCTAAAAAGAAAAGAAAAGATGCCATAGAAACAAAAGATAAATGTCTTCAAGATCCAAGTCATCACCTCTCCACAAAAGCAAATCCAAGAGAGAGAATAAGCAGCTCCAAAGAAAAGACTCCAAGCAAAGAATGAACCTGTCTACTTGGCTGCCCGTGTGGAAAAGAGGGCACCCAAGTTTGCAAAAAGGTGAAACAAACTATGGGTCAGTCGTGGGACCGGTGTGAGAATTCTTAACTAAAATAACTATTAGAAATAAGGCAAATCCAAAGACCACGCCGCTAACGCGGAACGGGTTTACTCTCATGGATTGTCGTGCATAGTTTAAAGTGTCATAACAAATAATTAAATACATCATAAACAACGCAATGCTTTTGGAAAAAATGGAATCACCATAAGACCCAAGTCCCATCATACAATGCAACGCACACCAGAGGATAGGGTTTTACCTTATGGTGATTAAACATGCTAAATACGGCAAATACGCATCTAATATTATTATTAGTGTATATATGAAAGCATTTCAAAGTAAATGTATTAATCCTAGGAAGCATAGGTACCATATATTATGCCTCCGTATTAGTAATACAGTCAAATTCGTCGGTTCGTATTTGGATTTTGGTTTCCATCATGAGTCTAGGCTAGATCGGAGCTCCTTACCGATTCGAGACACTCTAGCTAATGTCTCAGGATCCCCCGCAGTGAACCCTTGGAAATGGCAGGGCCGGTCCGCAAATACAGCTTAGCGGATTGGCAATTCCTAAGCACACGTTTCCCGGTCCTATAGGACCTAATATCCGAGGCGCCTCATTCCATCATCCACATAAGTAAAATGCCAGGCCGTGATAAAACCCAAACACCACTTCTAGCTAGAAAGAAACGTGCTGCTTTCCCTGCGTTCCCATCGCCCGTTTTAGACTCTACCGGTTTGTGAGGCTCGTGAGGTTACGTAATACACAAAGCTCTGCTTATTCAAGCAGTGCTTTGATCGTCCCCACAAGGTTCTGCTTTTCAACAAGAAACCTTGATCATTGCATCTTAGTATGCCACACTGTCACTTCATACCATACCACTGCTTCTCCATCAATACATAAATGGGTGTTAAGTAAAGAATAAATTCTTCACCACCAAACATTTATATATTAACAGAAAATCAACAATATGATATATAACGAAGTACGATGTCAGACACACCATCCATTTAAACTTATGCTCTGGGTCTGAACGAAAGTCAAATCCGTGAAACCAACACGTACGTCTGGGCAATGACCTTGACTCATGAATTGGTAGCAAGTCAATTCAGGATCTCGATCGCTGTCCATTCGAGGGAAGATTTATGGTCTTCATACGTCGTCTTCTTACTTCAATCTTTAACGCCGCTGGATTAATTCGGGATGAGAATATCTCGGACTTCCCAAACAATCCTCGTATATATATACATATATATATTTTGAAAATCCTTCTTATTCGTTAATAATATTTTTATTAACAATTCATTCTTATTTTAATTATTATATATAAATAAATAATTAAATCGTTAATTCTTATTCTTATGTACATTTTCATTCTCTTATCTTTTCTCTTCTTTACTTACAGGAAAATGCAACTTATAATTAGGCGATGAATCATTCCTCTTACTTTATTTTTATTATATTATTATAATTTACATTAAAATGTAAATTATAATACATCGTTCAATTGATTTATTTTCATCTTTCCACCATATTATAATTCTATTCATATTAAAGATTCATTTTCTCTTTTAAGTGCATCCTTAATTGCAATCACATCAAAAATGTAATCTTATTTTACGATGTAATTTTCATTCCTAATTACATATAAAAATGTAATCTTTGTTTACTTGCCACATTCCTATTTTTATTTATATAAAATAAATGTGAACTTTCATTCTTATCACCATTCATATTTAATTTACAAAAATGTAAATTTTCACTCTAGACACATTCTTACTTGATTTACATTAATAAAATGTAAATTGCACCTACGGTGTAAATTCTTATATATATCACATAAATAAGATGAAATCTTTTTCCTACGGTGTATATTCATTTTTAATCACATTATAAAATAATGTAAACTATCATACAGTGAAATTCCCTTTTTATCAATATATTAAGACTAATATACTTGAATCCTACGGTTAAATCCCTTTTTACTTACATTACAAAATAATGTAGACTAATCCTATAGTTAATCCTCTTTATATTAACATTATAAATAATGATAACTTAACATGCAGTGTATTTTCTTTTTATTACATTAACAAAAATGCAATTTCTCCTACTTTGAAAATCCCAATTATATTTACATTAAAGATAATGTAACCCTTTTCCTACTTTGGAAATTCCAATTATATTTACATTAAAAATAATGTAAACTTTTCCTACTCTTACATTACATATGAAAAATGTACAATTTTAATACACCGTAAATTCCTACTTTTTATTTATAAATAAAAAGTGTAAATCTTGTCATGCAGTGAATTCCTACTTTATATTTACAAATAAAAATGTAAATTTTGACATACGGTGAAATTCACCTTTTAATTACAAAGAAAAATGTAATTTTTAACATACCATATCATTTCACTTTATAATTTACATATAAAAATGTAAATTTAAGGTCATCGCAAATTCCTATTTTAATCTTACATAATAAAATGTAAATTTCATTTCATGTCAAATTTCTACTTACATATTTACATAATAAAATAGTGTAAATTATCATACGGTTGGTTTTCTCTTTTTATTACATTATAAAATAATGTAAATTATCATACGGTGAATTTTCTTTTACTTCACATAAATAAAAATGTGAAATATACATACGGTTAAAATTACTCTAGTATTAACATTAGAAATAATGTTAAATGAACATACGGTGGATTTCTTTTATTTTAACATCAAAAATAATGTTAAATCATCCTACGGTGAAATACTCTTAATATTTACATTAAAAATAAATGTTAATTTCCTACAATGTAAATACTTTTAATATTAACCTTAAAAATAGATTTAAATGTTGTATGGTGTAAATTTCTTAAATATTAACATTATAAAATAATGTTAATTCATACGGTTAAATTATCCTTTAAAATTAACATTAAAAATGTTAATTGCATCCTATGGTTAAATTTACTATTTAATATACATTTACAATAATGTATATTCATACATGCGGTGAAATTACTCATTATTAACATTAAATAAAATGTTAATCTTATCCTACGGTAAAATTCCTTTTTAATATTAACTTTTTTTTTTAAAAAAAAAATGTTAATTACATCATACATTATAATTTTTATAATATTAACATTAAAAATGTTAATTACATCCTACGATGAAATAACTACTTAATTAACATTGAAAATGTTAATTTTTCATGCATTGCAAATACTTATTATTATCCCCAAGAATAATGTTAATTTCTCATACCATGTAAATTCTTATTTTTAACATTAACAAAAATGTTAAATTTGTCATACAATGAAATTCTTATTTTTTTTAACATTAACAAAAATGTTAAATTTGTCATACGATGAAATTCTTATTTTTTTAACATTAACAAAAATGTTAAATTTGTCATACAGTGAATTTATGTTTTAATTTCATATAAAAAGGTAAATTTTTATCATCCCATTCTAATTCATATGTAAATTACATAGAAAAATGTAATTTAATTCATGCGGTGTAATTTTTATCTAAATAACATATAAAAATGTTATTTTACTTTATATCGCAAAATTCATTCTTTTACTTACAATGCAAAAATATTCACTTTTATGTTTACAATGTAAAGATATCAACTTTTTATTTTGATAATGTAAAAATATCAACTTCTCTACTCTACAACGTAAAGATATTAATCTTTCTATTTTACAATGTAAAAATATTATCTCTTCTATTATACAATGCAAAAAGATTGTCTTTTAATTTACATCGTCGGATTTTCATCTTTTTGTTTTCAATATAAAAAGATTTGTCTTTTTATTTTAAGTATAAAAAGATCGTCTTTTATTTTATTTATTTATTTACATGGTCAAATTTTCATCTTATTTTAATTTCACATAATAATATGTAAATTCCACAACAAGTCGCATTCCTATTTTATTTGCATCCCATAAAAAGTAAATTTTCATCACATCACATAACAGCAACATCCAACCATGACAACAAGTCCAATTCCAATAATTAACATCAATGTAATTATAAGGTGATGTTTTAACTTGACATATGTAAAATCAACGTAGCGTGATTTAACAAATAACCATAATTAATTATAATTAATTATTAATTCGGGTTTCTTCCCTAAATTTTCAGATATAATATCATGCAATTCAGATCTAACAACATACGGGGTGAACAATTCGGATCTATGTTCTAAATATCATAACATATTAGATCTACGGTTAACAATCATGCAAATAATAGTTTAATAAATTAAATTAAATTAAATTAAATTTAAAAATAAAATTCTCACAGTGTTTGGTCAGAGAAGAAGATTCAGGTTCGATCAGATTTGATGTTCGAGTTCAAATTGGATTCGGATCTGGAATGATTCAAATTCAATTTCATGTGAAAAATAAAATTCAGGCTTTTAACAACTGACTCTGCTACGCTTATAAGCGTGGCTAAATCTGAAGCTTTTTACCTTAAAGAGAGGTTCAAATCTTTGGATCAAGATATCTCAGGCTACGGTTGACGGTTTTAGGTGCCGTTTGTTGGAGAATGACCGCCTTGGAGAGGAGCACGCACGGCCAGAGGGGGGTGGTGTTCGGCGGTGGCATGTGGGGCCTAGGGAGGCGCGACCGACGGACCTTGGCGGGGTTGGTGGCGGCGCTACAGTGTACGAGAGGTGCTGGGACTTGTCGAAGATCGAAGTGCTCGGAAAGAGCTTCGAAATGAGTACTCACACGCTAAATTCCGTTAAGAAATGGAGGAGAAAACTGAGTTTGAATTTTTGAAGGCCATGGGTTAAAGTGGCGGCTGAAGTAACGTGGAAGAGGAGAGATGAACAGTGTTTTCGGATTTTATAATATTATATTAGGGTTAACTAATTATGTAATTAGCCCGTTAAAGCCCGTTTTGGTCCGAACTCCGATTTAGGCCTGCTTACTGTCGTTTTTAAGGTTTTGACACCTTCTGAACGCAATGGGCTATGTGCCGGGGTACAATTCCGAGGTCTGTTATGAGTTTTGGAATAATTACATTATTTTATTAATATTTTAATGTATACCGTACGTGAAAATTCACCGAGGTCACAAATTAACTTCAAAAATTCTCGAAAAATAATTTAGCTATGTTTTGATGCTGTGGACCTATGAAAATTAATTTCGTTCGATTCTGAGCCCATATGGATTTTTAATGAATTTTTAAAGTCAAAAATTTGCCCGTTTACACTGAAAAAATCAATTAAAATTATATTTTAATTCTAAAAATTACCAAAAATTATTTTTAGCTTTGTTTTAATGATATGAATCCAACAAAATTTATTTCATTGAATTCTGAGACTTTTTGAAAAATGACTATTTTTAAGGCCAATATATTTAATATTAAAAATACATTTTTAAACAAATAATTTTCGAAACTCGAAATATATAAGTGTTTACTGTTTTTCAATGCAGAAAAGTCATTCTGAAACCAATGGAAGTGGTTTCGAGTTCAAATTCCTTCGTATGCAAAAAGTAGCATTTTTGTCCTATGCAAATTACCCAGCAACCTTTCTAAAAATTGAATTGGCCATAACTTTTGATTTCCGCTATGAAATTTCGATTTTTCGGATTCGTTGGAAAGATATTTTTAAATAGATTCTAATATTTTTAGTTTTACTAAAATCCGTTAAATTTTGCATCCTGTATGGTCAGTCAAAGTTCAAGTTTGACTTTTCAAACTACCGCGCTATTTCTAGCTCTTTTTATAATTAAAATTAATTTATTCATTCTAACTTCGATTAAAATAAATAAATCATTAAAAATACTTTAAATTCATTAAAATAAAAATTTTAATTTGGCCCTAAAATTCCGGGTCGTTACAACGCACTTGTGAAATGCACCCTTTCTAAAATACATGGACGCACTTGCGAAGTGCGCCCATAATATCTTAGGAAAAGAACGGGTTACATGGGTTTAGGTAACACCCCGTGAATTCTATAACTGTGAAATTCACAAACTAAAGTATAATTAATTTCAAATCAAAGAACTAAGGGAAACGGGATACGCCATTGCGTTCGTCTCGGAAAAATACGCGAAATAGAGTCCGAGTTTTCGGAAAACGGAGTCCGTATGAAGAAGATATAGCCTCCGGAAGTTTCTGAATTAAGTTTAAAATTCGAACAGCTCAGAAAAACAAGTTTAAAATTTAAAAATCGGGCCCAATTGGCCAGGGCGGGAAAACTCCCGCCTAATGCACCCAGGTCGACTGGGCTGTCGACCTGGTCTAGCCATGTCGACAGGGCTGTCGACAGGGCTGTCGACCTGGTCCAGAGCCAGGTCGAACCCAGCCCACCCTGGCTGGCCTAGTCTATGTTGGTCGATTTTCAGATGCATGCTTTGTCATTAGGGCTAGGTGGCAGGCTCTAATTGGTCTCTCTTTCGAATGAATGGCTACGATCAATCCAAGCAACATCGATGGTCCTAATCAGTTCATAAACTCTATAAAAATGACCCTAGACTCAACCAAATCTATTCATTCAAAAATAAGAACAAAGCCATCATGCTGCGGAGGAACGACTAGGAGTAGCCACCAATTTGGGAGAAGACTAGGAGGAAAATTCTAAAGCATAAAGCAACTTAAACAAATCAAATCAACAAGGAATCGCATCTCCAAATCCCTAAATTGGAGAATTCGCCACATAATTGTAAGTAGAGTATTATTTTGGTATGAACAAATAACTGTGTTGGTTTGTATACTTGATTTGTGGTGATAAAGTAATTCATATTTGTGCGTTACTATGATTCTTATCGATTTGGAATATTGTATACGTTTGGATACTCTCAAATTATGTTATTCATTATAAAAACTACATGTTTGCGGTAGTTTTATGCATGTATACGTTTGGATATTCGCAAAGCATGTTATTCATTATAAAAACTACATGTTTGCGGTAGTTTTATGCAAATATACGTTTGGAATATTCGCAAATTATGTAATTCATGTTGAAGCTACATGTATGTAGTTGTTTAATTTAAATTCATGCAAGTTTGGGGTTTTGCTACTATGCCATCATAATGTGTATTTTTGCACAAAAACCATTTTTGTGTGTAATTGGAACAAATTTAGGTTATTATAATTCATACGAAACTATGTTGAAAATTTGGCATCATGATCTATGTATTAATCCATACTTTTGCACTAGAAAACCTCTTTGCGAACTCATGAATATGACTAGGCTATGATTGATATTTTGCATAATTGAAAACCATGTTAGGTCTATATTGTTAACAAGAATTATATGATGACATATGTGGTACATAGCTAGGTTTGATTCAAAATCCCATTTGCAAGTTTGCATGACTAAAGTAAAAATCATGATTTCATGTTAGAAATATTTATGCCATAAGTATATGTGTGCCATGGTTATGTGAATAGATTTAAAATCATGATTAAGTTGGAATAATTCAAGTTGAACTATGCTTTTGTATTAGTAACAAAAGTAAGCCCCTTTGTAAACATGTAGAAATTTTATGAACATGATTTGCTTATGTTTGACATTATGCCTAAATAAAAACATAGGTTTATGTTGTAGTTAAGACTACGTGTCAATAATGATATCCAATTTAGATTCTTAACTTAACTACAAGTTTACATGCTTTGATTCATGTCACTTATGCAAGTACACCAGTTTCTATTTTGTAGTTCCAACGTTATGTGGCAAGTTCATGCGTTCACATTCCCCTTCTTGTGTATGCAATCACGCTTTAAGCCTCCCCTTTTTCACATGGCTAAGTTGGGCTTAAAAAGGCTAAGCCCAACATATATATGCATAACGAACGTATTAAACGGGGGAAAATAGCGTTGGGTCAAATTAATCAATAAATGAAAATATAAAGTAAAAGCGGCCCAAATTCAAGTATGGGTTGGGCCCATGATTGGTGTAACCTTCACACCATTGATTTTTAATAATGGGCCGCAAATATTTACATATAAGAAAAATAAAGAAGAAAGACAAAATATGTAAATGTAGAAAATACGATGTGTTTAACCCGAGGTTGGATTGAGTTGTGATGTAAACCTGCCCGGAACCGCCCGGCTGTCCAGTAGTCACAACAATACCTATCCAATGTGGGTGGTTAAACATGGAGCCCAATAAGGACCCGAGGTTAGACTGAGTTGTGGCGTAAGACTGCCCGGAACCAACCGGCAACAGGCAGCCATAACAATACCTGTCTAATGTGAGAGGTCAAGGCTTTAATAAGACAATTAAAGCTGAGTCAGGATTGTTAGGATTAAGTGGACTAAAGACTTAATCAAAATGGAACATGCTAAACTAAACAGACTGATTGGGGGGGGGTTAGGTTATAAAACACTTAACCAACTTAGCATGTTGGCTAGAGATAGAAAACCTAGTAACGGGGGACCCTTTTCAGCAGTAACCCTATAAGGTGTATCATGATACCCTGAAACTAGGCAGGGTGGGGCACGATTACTGGGCTGATTGTAAGAGGTCAAATCGACGGCGGTGGTGTAGCAGTGTAGGTTCTAACGGGGTGCGGGCGTGCACACACTCCGGCGCAGAAAAATAAAGCACTGGGCACCAGTAGCATACCTGTGCATTCTAAGGTTGTGTCGGGCCGCCGCCATGGGACTTGATACATCCCATGGTGGGACCAGCATAGGTAACTACAACATCGGGGGCCGTAAGACACATGTAACTATGCGAGTAGGAGCCGATCATCATAGAATGGATCGGGGGCCGTAAGACACATGTAACTATGCGAGTAGGAGCCGATTATCATAGAATGGATCACTTCACCCTGATTATGGGGTGCCAGTTGGGAACTAGTTTATATGGGTTCAGAGATTAACATGGGGTACGATAGTATATTCGACCCTAGACAACTTAACCAAGTTTATAGTGCTTTCCCACTTCTTGTTTATACTTATCATACCCAGTTCTTTGTTCATAGGCAGAATAGTCCTAGACTTACTCAGGCTTTATGTCTGACTCTACTTTTCTTTCATCTTCTTTTCTTCCGTTTTCCCCCCAGGTCCACAGGGAGGGAACACTGCAGCTTGACCGGCCTTAACATCCAGCTTGAAGAGGAGAAATGTATTGCTTGGACCTTTTCGTTTTGAACTATGGCTTTGGACAACCACTATGGGGCTTTTGCAGTTTGTCTATGTTTTCTTTATGCTTCTTTAAATAATGTAATCAAGACAGATTATGAAAGTGTTATGTTATGTTTTTGGAAAAGATGTAAGACAATTATGGTGATGTTGTTGTAGCACGTATTTGCTTTTATGAAATAAAAGTTGTTGTTTTTCCGCTGTTTACAAATATGTGTTCTTATATCTGTCTTGTATATCTGTGACTTATACTTATAAACCTCCACCAAAATTAGGGCATTCCCTTTGAGAGTGACCCTAAAGGAGGTGGGGTGTTTCACTTGGTATCAGAGCATAGCTTTACCAGATAAGATAAAAAGTTTTGAAAAATTATTTTCAAAAAGGAAATTTAAAGAAGCATTTAAAAAAAAAAAATTATTTTATTTTAAAAAGGCAAAGTCCACTCCCCAAAGCCATAGGTACTATCTCTTATCCTTCGTTTTGAATCTATCCTTTTTGTTTCAGCATGTCCGAAGAACTTAACTTGCCAGAAGGGGTGCCAATACCTGGTTGGTTTAGACGGTTCTTAGAAGCAAGGGCCACTCAGCCAGGTCCTACCGTTCCTCCTCCCCCAGGTGCAGGAAATCATCCAGCTGCAGCGACACCTTTTCCTCCACCTCCTCCGCGGGGAAACACGTTTGCTAAGATATGTAAAGATTTTAAAGCTATGGAAGGAAAGGATTTCCATGGGACTGAGTCCTTCGTGGCAGCTAGGAATTGGCTGAAAGAAACCGAGGACTTATTCATCATCTTTGAGGTAGAAGATAGACAAAAAGTACAACTGGCAGTATGGCTATTAAAGGGCGAGGCTTCCTACTGGTGAGAAGTCACTAATGCAGAAAGACCAGTGGAGACATGGGAGGACTTTAGGGCAAGGTTTGAGACTAAATTTCTCTCAGATGTGGAAAGAAGTTTGCAGTTGGAAAAATTCTTATTTCTTAAGCAAGGGGACAAGACAGTCAGAGAGTATGTGAATCAGTTCGATGAGCTGGCTAGGTTTGGGCTGGACCTAGTCAACACCCCGCACAAGAAGGCTCTCCGTTTCGTCAAAGGGTTAAATGAGCCATTACACAGTTTGGCCATGACCCATATACCCATGGGAGCCACGTATGAAAGACTGGTGCAAATGGCATTGCTGAACGAAGAGGATAAGGGTAAGAAGGAGACAAAGGCAGAGAGCTCTCAAGGGAAGAAAGAGGGTTTGCAGCCTAAAAAGACAGACTTTAAGAAAGGCGGGAAAGGAAACAAAGAGAAGAGGAAGTGTAATTTCTGTGGCAAAGTGGGGCACTTAGTAAAGGACTGCCGGAAAAAGAAGGCCAAGGAGAATGGTGGGTGCTTTTCTTGCGGTGAGACAGGCCACAGGGCTAAGGACTGCCCAAAGAAACGAGGACAGGGGCAGAGGGCTGGATCCACCTCAGGGGCACAGGTTCATGTGCTAGAAGCGCCACCTTTGCAACAGCGAGGTATAAATACTTCTGTAGAAAGTGTAGTTTATCTTTATGATCACCCCGTTCGCACTTTATTTGATTCTGGCGCATTACACTCCTTTATCTCGTCTGTTTTACTAGAATCTCTACACCTAAAAACTAGTATGGTAGAGGACCCCTTAATTGTTTCAAACCCAATTGGGGGCCTAGCTCATTTGTCTATGATCTGTTTAGGATTGAAAATTTCTATTCTAAGTGTAGAATTTCAATGTAGTGCCTTTGTTTTGGGCTTTTCGGGGTATGGTTTGATTTTGGGTATGTATTGGCTATCCAGTAATGAGGCCATCCTTGATTGTGAGAAAAGGGTTATTAGGCTCCTAACCCAGCTCGGTAATACTTTGGAAATTTCTTGTAATCCCTCGTATGCGGTTATGCTTAGTTATCTTGAATCGCTAGATGCCTCTGTTGAAAATTTGCAATCAGTTAGAGTGGTCCGGGAATATCCGGATGTCTTCGAAGAGGTGAAGGGCTTGCCTCCGAAGCGGGAAATAGACTTCCGCATATATCTTATAGATAATGCAAAGCCCGTTGCGTTGCCCGTTAGACACATGGCTCCACGGGAAAGGAAAGATCCCAGTAAACAGATTAAAGAGCTTCTAGAAAAGGGGTTCATTAGGAGGAGCATTTCAGAATGGGGCGCACCAGTGGTGTTCGCTACAAAGGCGGATGGTTCACTCCGTCTATGTGTTGACTATAGGGAGCTCAATAAGCTAACGAAAAAGAATAGGCACCCTCTCCCTAGAATTGACGATTTGTTTGACCAGCTTGTAGGAGCGTTTGTTTTCTCCCAGCTCGATTTAGCAACCGGTTTTCATCAGCTAAGAGTGGCTGAAGATAGCATCGATAAAACGGCGTTCAGAACCCCAGACGGCTTCTTTGAGTGGCTTGTCATGCCTTTCGGCTTGATAAATGCACCTGCTTACTTCGTGGACCTGATGAGTAGGGTATTTAGAGATTTCCTCAACAAATTCGTAGTGGTCTTCGTAGATGATATCCTTATCTTCTCAAAGAGTGAAGAGGAACATGCTCAACACTTAAGGGCAATCATGGAAACTTTGCGAGTCCATCAACTAAAAGCCAAATTCTCCAAATGCCACTTTCGGAGAGAAGAGGTGAGGTTCCTTGGGCACATAGTATCCAAACAAGGGTTAGCAGTGGACCCTGCTAAGGTAGTGGCGGTACAGGATTGGAAGACACCAAGGAATGCAACTGAGGTCCGAAGCTTTCTAGGACTAGCAGGTTTCTATCGAAAGTTCATAAGGGTTTTTGCGAAAATCTCAGCTCCGCTCACGAAATTGACCAAGAAGAGTCTAGTGTTCAATTGGGACTTGGATTGTGAGTTTGCTTTCCAACGACTGAAAAGGGCTCTCACAACAGCCCCAGTTTTGACGCTGCCAGATGGGAGCAAGATGTTCACTGTTTATACGGATGCATGTGGGACAGGGCTAGGCGTCGTCTTAATGCAAGAAGGAAGGGTAGTAGCTTATGGCGGGAGGCATTTGAAGGTGCACGAAAAGAACTACCCAACCCATGATCTTGAGTTAGCCGCCATCGTCTTTGCACTCAAGTTTTGGCGACACTATCTCCTAGGTGAGAAGTTCGAACTTTACACTGACCATAAATCGTTGAAATATCTTTTCTCGCAGAAGGATCTTAACTTGAGGCAACAAAGATGGATGGAGTTTCTTGCCTCGTACGATTTCGAAATCTCCTATACTCCGGGCAAAGGCAACGTAGTGGCAGACGCGTTGAGCCGAACGAAATTGACCCTAAGCCCGTTGTTTGTTGAAAGACAAAGCCTAGAGTTTATAGCCAGCTTCGACTTTAGGCCTTCCTCCGATTTTGTACCAGGCTTGCTAGCATCTCTCGAAGTGCGCCCAACTTTAGTGGATTCAGTAGGGGCGACACAACGCGAAGACCCTCAGCTTGTGGAAATGATTGATAGGCTAATTAGGGGTGAGACTTCAAGTCACCTCAATAGATACTCCATCGACGATAAGGGTTTGCTAAGGCAAGACGGAAGACTATGCGTCCCACAAACAAAAGATTTAGTAAAAAAGGTTCTCGAGGAAGCACATCACTCTAAGATGACGATACACCCAGGCGGAGATAAAATGTACAAAGATATAAAAAGGACTTTCTTCTGGAACGGCATGAAAAAGGACGTGGCAGAATTCGTTTCTAAGTGTATGGTGTGCCAACAGGTTAAAGCGGAACAGAAAAAGCCTGGTGGACTGCTACATCCTCTGGAAGTCCCGCAGTGGAAGTGGGATAGCATATCAATGGACTTCATCGATGGGCTGCCTAGGTCTAGGAGAGGCAACACTAGCATTTGGGTAATAGTGGATAGGCTTACTAAAAGCGCCCACTTTTTACCAGTCAAAAGTAAAAGAACTGCCTCATCCCTAGCATCACTTTACCTCAAGGAAATCGTTCGACTCCATGGGATACCATCTAGCATTGTTAGTGACCGAGACCCCATCTTACCAGTGAGTTTTGGCGGAGTCTGCAAGAAGCAGTAGGAACGCAGTTATGCTTGAGCACAGCCTATCATCCCCAAACCGATGGCCAAACAGAGAGAGTGAACAGAGTTTTGGAAGACCTTTTAAGACTATGCGTCCTTGACTTCGGAGGGACATGGGAAGACCACCTTCCTTTGGTGGAATTTGCCTACAACAACAGCTATCAAGCAACCATCGGAATGGCGCCCTTCGAAGCTTTATATGGAAGACCGTGCCGATCGCCCACTTGTTGGTGGGAGTCTACTGATAAGCTCATACTTGGACCAGATATGATCCGAGTGACTTCAGAGAAAGTAGACTTAATACGAAGAAGGATGAAGACGGCCCAAGACAGACAAAAGTCCTATGCTGACAAGAGAAGGACCGACCTTGAATTTGAGGTTGGAGACAGAGTTTTTCTCAAGGTATCTCCACTAAGAAACGTTGTTCGTTTTGGAACCACAGGAAAACTGGCACCAAGGTTCGTAGGGCCATTCCCTATCATCGAGAATATTGGGAAAATGGCCTATAGGTTAGAGCTACCCGAGAAGTTGGCCGGAGTCCACAACGTTTTTCACGTTTCACATCTCCGAAAATGTCTACATGAGTCTGCTGAAGTGGTAGAGCCAAATATCCTCGAAGAGGCCGAAGTGGAACGCGAAGCAACCATAAGAAAAGTTCCAACCCGCATATTAGGAACGGAAGTGAAGAAGCTACGCAACCGCGAAGTCAAGCTCGTCAAAGTTCAGTGGAGCGACGCCGAGGGAGACGCGACTTGGAAAACTGAAGCTAGAATACGCACTGCCTACCCTTTTCTTTTCGAGGGTACATCCTTGATCTTTCTTTTTCCTTAAGTTGCGCTTTTATCTATCTTTTTAGGTATATTTCCTCGACCTTATCTTTTAGGTAGAAACCTTTTTGGATGAAAACATGTAATTGAAACATGTTATGGATGATGGTTGCAAGTGGTTGCAAGTGATTGCTAGTGGTTGCTCGTGGTTGCATATACACACACAATCTAGGTTTTAGATCGGCTCAGTCACTTCATATTGCATATGCATATATGTTTGCATTCGTATATGGTTGAACTTTAATGTGTTATCATATGGATGTTGCATTTGTATTGAATGATTGTGCACTCATGTAGAATCATGAATAGGAAAAATTTGCATACATGATGGATTCATGGCACTAACATAATTCGCATTAAGGAGGTCAACTGAATCAGTAGACCGCCTGATTTTGCATTAGATAAGTTCATGTACACACACACTTCGCATATGATCATGAAGCATTAGAAGTCTTTTAAGGACAATGGATGCTCGTGTTTGATGGATGAGTAGATGGATGATTGGACATTAGGATATGCATTCCTCCTAACTTGAAGATTTCGGGGACGAAATCCTTTTAAGTGGGGGAGAATGTAACACCCTGTGAATTCTATAACTGTGAAATTCACAAACTAAAGTATAATTAATTTCAAATCAAAGAACTAAGGAAAACGGGATACGCCATTGCGTTCGTCTCGGAAAAATACGCGAAATAGAGTCCGAGTTTTCGGAAAACGGAGTCCGTATGAAGAAGATATAGCCTCCGGAAGTTTCTGAATTAAGTTTAAAATTCGAACAGCTCAGAAAAACAAGTTTAAAATTTAAAAATCGGGCCCAATTGGCCAGGGCGGGAAAACTCCCGCCTAATGCACCCAGGTCGACTGGGCTGTCGACCTGGTCTAGCCAGGTCGACAGGGCTGTCGACAGGGCTGTCGACCTGGTCCAGAGCCAGGTCGAACCCAGCCCACCCTGGCTGGCCTAGTCTATGTTGGTCGATTTTCAGAAGCATGCTTTGTCATTAGGGCTAGGTGGCAGGCTCTAATTGGTCTCTCTTTCGAATGAATGGCTACGATCAATCCAAGCAACATCGATGGTCCTAATCAGTTCATAAACTCTATAAAAATGACCCTAGACTCAACCAAATCTATTCATTCAAAAATAAGAACAAAGCCATCATGCTGCGGAGGAACGACTAGGAGTAGCCACCAATTTGGGAGAAGACTAGGAGAAAAATTCTAAAGCATAAAGCAACTTAAACAAATCAAATCAACAAGGAATCGCATCTCCAAATCCCTAAATTGGAGAATTCGCCACATAATTGTAAGTAGAGTATTATTTTGGTATGAACAAATAACTGTGTTGGTTTGTATACTTGATTTGTGGTGATAAAGTAATTCATATTTGTGCGTTACTATGATTCTTATCGATTTGGAATATTGTATACGTTTGGATACTCTCAAATTATGTTATTCATTATAAAAACTACGTGTTTGCGGTAGTTTTATGCATGTATACGTTTGGATATTCGCAAAGCATGTTATTCATTATAAAAACTACATATTTGCGGTAGTTTTATGCAAGTATACGTTTGGAATATTCGCAAATTATGTAATTCATGATGAAGCTACATGTATGTAGTTGTTTAATTTAAATTCATGCAAGTTTGGGGTTTTGCTACTATGCCATCATAATGTGTATTTTTGCACAAAAACCATTTTTGTGTGTAATTGGAACAAATTTAGGTTATTATAATTCATACGAAACTATGTTGAAAATTTGGCATCATGATCTATGTATTAAGCCATACTTTTGCACTAGAAAACCTCTTTGCGAACTCATGAATATGACTAGGCTATGATTGATATTTTGCATAATTGAAAACCATGTTAGGTCTATATTGTTAACAAGAATTATATGATGACATATGTGGTACATAGCTAGGTTTGATTCAAAATCCCATTTGCAAGTTTGCATGACTAAAGTAAAAAATCATGATTTCATGTTAGAAATATTTATGCCATAAGTATATGTGTGCCATGGTTATGTGAATAGATTTAAAATCATGATTAAGTTGGAATAATTCAAGTTGAACTATGCTTTTGTATTAGTAACAAAAGTAAGCCCCTTTGTAAACATGTAGAAATTTTATGAACATGATTTGCTTATGTTTGACATTATGCCTAAATAAAAACATAGGTTTATGTTGTAGTTAAGACTACGTGTCAATAATGATATCCAATTTAGATTCTTAACTTAACTACAAGTTTACATGCTTTGATTCATGTCACTTATGCAAGTACACCAGTTTCTATTTTGTAGTTCCAACGTTATGTGGCAAGTTCATGCGTTCACATTCCCCTTCTTGTGTATGCAATCACGCTTTAAGCCTCCCCTTTTTCACATGGCTAAGTTGGGCTTAAAAAGGCTAAGCCCAACATATATATGCATTACGAACGTATTAAATGGGGGAAAATAGCGTTGGGTCAAATTAATCAATAAATGAAAATATAAAGTAAAAGGGGCCCAAATTCAAGTATGGGTTGGGCCAATGATTGGTGTAACCTTCACACCATTGATTTTTAATAATGGGCCGCAAATATTTACATATAAGAAAAATAAAGAAGAAAGATAAAATATGTAAATGTAGAAAATACGATGTGTTTAACCCGAGGTTGGATTGAGTTGTGATGTAAACCTGCCCGGAACCGCCCGGCTGTCCAGTAGTCACAACAATACCTATCCAATGTGGGTGGTTAAACATGGAGCCCAATAAGGACCCGAGGTTAGACTGAGTTGTGGCATAAGACTGCCCGGAACCAACCGGCAACAGGCAGCCACAACAATACCTGTCTAATGTGAGAGGTCAAGGCTTTAATAAAACAATTAAAGCTGAGTCAGGATTGTTAGGATTAAGTGGACTAAAGACTTAATCAAAATGGAACATGCTAAACTAAACAGACTGATTGGGGGGGGGGGGGGGTTAGGTTATAAAACACTTAACCAACTTAGCATGTTGGCTAGA
Organism: Allium sativum; assembly: GCA_030737875.1. NCBI lineage: Eukaryota > Viridiplantae > Streptophyta > Magnoliopsida > Asparagales > Amaryllidaceae > Allium > Allium sativum. The sequence goes on from CM060916.1 coordinate 896,538,895, forward strand.
GATAGAAAACCTAGTAACGGGGGACCCTTTTCAGCAGTAACCCTATAAGGTGTATCATGATACCCTGAAACTAGGCAGGGTGGGGCACGATTACTGGGCTGATTGTAAGAGGTCAAATCGACGGCGGTGGTGTAGCAGTATAGGTTCTAACGGGGTGCGGGCGTGCACACACTCCGGCGCAGAAAAATATAGCACTGGGCACCAGTAGCATACCTGTGCATTCTAAGGTTGTGTCGGGCCGCCGCCATGGGACTTGATACACCCCATGGTGGGACCAGCATAGGTAACTACAACATCGGGGGCCGTAAGACTCATGTAACTATGCGAGTAGGAGCCGATCATCATAGAATGGATCGGGGGCCGTAAGAAACATGTAACTATGCGAGTAGGAGCCGATCATCATAGAATGGATCACTTCACCCTGATTATGGGGTGCCAGTTGGGAACTAGTTTATATGGGTTCAGAGATTAACATGGGGTACGATAGTATATTCGACCCTAGACAACTTAACCAAGTTTATAGTGCTTTCCCACTTCTTGTTTATACTTATCATACCCAGTTCTTTGTTCATAGACAGAATAGTCCTAGACTTACTTAGGCTTTATGTCTGACTCTACTTTTCTTTCTTCTTTTCTTCCGTTCCCCCCCAGGTCCACAGGGAGGGAACACTGCAGCTTGACCGGCCTTAACATCCAGCTTGAAGAGGAGAAATGTATTGCTTGGACCTTTTCGTTTTGAACTATGGCTTTGGACAACCATTATGGGGCTTTTGCAGTTTATCTATGTTTTCTTTGTGCTTCTTTAAATAATGTAATCAAGACAGATTATGAAAGTGTTATGTTATGTTTTTGGAAAAGATGTAAGACAATTATGGTGTTGTTGTTGTAGCACGTATTTGCTTTTATGAAATAAAAGTTGTTGTTTTTCCGCTGTTTACAAATATGTGCTCTTATATCTGTCTTGTATATCTGTGACTTATACTTATAAACCTCCACCAAAATTAGGGCATTCCCTTTGAGAGTGACCCTAACGGAGGTGGGATACATGCAGCTGAACCTTACATTTGTCCAAAATAAAATTAATGTGTGCTATATGTCAAGTTCTAAATGCAAGCAAATACCAATTTAACTTGTTTATCGTCTAAACCTTACATCTGGCATTGATGTGCGTTAGGTGTCCTATGATTAAACTTCGGCGAAAAAAACAAATTGGATATCTGCATCTTAACATTACCATTATCCATCTCTTAATGTAACTCTTAAGTCTTAAATGATAATTTTACCCAGTCATATATTGCACAAATGTAAAACTAAAACAAAATGCAAATTGACATATATGCATTGATGTTAAATGCAACTCTTAAATGCCATAAAAAATACTGACTGACAGACCCATTGATGTTAAAACAAAAAGAAAATTACACCATATAACAAAATGCTACTACCGTTATTTACTATTTATGGAGCATCTAAGAACATTTACAATCTGCCACCAATTGTGGTGAGCAATTATAACAGGCGCACCTGTGCAGGTGCGCCTATTTTAAATATTGTGGACGCACTTGAGAAGTGTACCCATGTATATATGAAATAGCACACTTGTGATATGCGCTCATGTATTTTAGAAAGGGTGCACTTCACAAGTGCACCCTAGTGATTTTTTTTAAAACATTGGTCATCTGAGCGTTGAGGTGACCAAAACAAGCTTATATCTGTAAATAGTTTTAAAACTAGGCTAAATCTGCTATTAGTTTTAAAAACATGCATATTTTGAAAATTTGTCCTATTTATATTTATAAGTAGCATAATTTATATGTTATTTCTTTTATTTTATTTATATAGCACAATTTATTTGTTATTTTCTTTTTTTTATTACTTTGTTATAGCTATTTAATATAACGTTATGACACAATGCAATGTATATCATATTTTCTTGTAGTGGAGGCTTCAGGTGAGAGTGGAAACGTGGGTTCATGGCAAGTGGGATAAATGTCCTCTTCGGATCGAAATTGGGTTCGGATCGAATGAGCGCATCTAATCTGAACTTCATTTGATCCGGGACTTTCGATCCGGAGCCAATTCTCCATGTGATCCAAAACCAGACCTTGCACAATTCAAACTTATCAATCCAACATTCTTCGAGCCGAGACAAACTCTTTGTTTAAGCATATATTTAAGGCTCTGAGACTCTTGGTTATGAGTTTTTGGACCTTAAACGACCTTGCTAAAAGACAGGATAACATTTTGTCTTCCATAGTACATCTTATCGTAGATGAGATGTGCTTCGAACTCATTGAGCTATCCATTCCCTAGCAGACAATGGTTAACCATTGTATCTCACTGTAATGTCATGACTCTTATCCCTTGTGCTATGTATAAATAGAAGATCACATCCAGGATTGTCTTTGTCGTAATAACAAGCCAAAATCCTTGACTTGAGTGGTGAAAGGCACATAGGTAAATTCTTCAAACCCTTGTCGAATCAAAAGGTTAGACTTACCTATTTCAAATCATGTTGGTTCTCATATGTGGTTATACTCGTACAAGTCGTTCCAAACAACATTTTTAGTGAATACCAAAGTCAAGTCAGTTCCACTATGTCATTTGAGTTCGCCAGGATGTCCAAAATTTGAAACTGTTGGTGGAAACATCCCTTATCTTTCTATTATTTCTTTCAGGATACTGGATACCGGATCGAAAATTTCGATTTTTCTTCGCATCGAGTTATTCAGTCTGAGGACAGTTCGATCCGGTGCCACTTCACAATCCTCGGTTTTGATTCAAAGACCAAGTCAAGCTACCATTTTGGTGGGATACAAATTGTCGCCTCGGCATACTATAAAAATCGGCCCGCCACCCTTTTTTTAATCATTTGTTGTTTGCTTTCGCTATCATCAATCTCGAATCTGGAAATATCAAAAAATACCTTAATCATTGATTCTCCTTCAAATCCAACACCAATTCATTCAAGGTGGGTTTATTTCGTAATTCGTTTTTTAACCAAAAACTCACCCGGGTTAGCCCTCGAATTTAAGATATTTTCTTAGATTTGTGTTGGAATTGGGTTTGATTTATGGCGGCGCTATCGTACTGAGTCTTAAGGTCCACCACCACTCCGCTAGGCGTCAGAATCGCCATCCATGGCGGTTCCAATCTCACGATGGTGATGTTCGGAGGTGGATCTGGAGATGTGGGTGTGCGAGGCCATTCAAATGATATGTTGAGGTCTAACGAAGTGGATAGAGAAGGAGAAGTGTGAGAGAATAACTGTACGGGTTCAAAAATCCAGGTTTGGATAGGTAGTTCGATCTGATGGAGGCTACGGGTTGATGGAAGTATGGAAGCGAGATGGCTTGGTGGGATCGAAGAATTAGGAATGAGGAGTTTTAGAAACTTGAGGGAATCACATATATCCGGATCGAAAATTTTCAATCCAGAGAACCCGAACTAGGATCCTCGAACCGGAGACTTATTCGAATTGGATGTTTTTCAATTTGGATGCTCCTTCGATCTGAGATAGCATTCGACGCTTCCATCCGTTATGTGTTTCAACACACTTGCACTGCACACACTAGCACACATACACTGGGGGCACAGACTACTTTACTCTAACTATCAATAAGTCTTGGATAACACAACAAGCATGTCTAGAAGATACTCCATAAGATATCCTGGATCTGAGAAGGGCAGGACTCTAGAGATAGAGACTAATCCAAAGACTTCTTCGCGAGATTCTAACTTTAGTGGTGATGATTCAGAATTTGAAGTCGGTTATCATGAGGAAATAGAATCTTCCGGAGGGGGAACTTCTTCGGATGACGAGGTCGGAGGAGAAGGAGATAATAGGGCACCTGAGACACTTCAGGATGCAATTTTTCTGGAAGAGCCTAAGGATTCTTGGTGTACACTACTAATGAATCGAGGTTGAGGCGATTATACTTGAAACATGGAATTTCCTAGGAGGACGTATGGGCCTCTGATGTCCTAAAGATACCCCACAATCCTTCGGAAGGATACATAACAATAAGTCGACAGATGTTCTCAGTCGGAAGCATTCCTCCCTTCCATCCATTCATCGTCGGTTTCCTTCGACAAGTGAATATAGCACGCGTGCAGCTTCATCCAACAGCATACTCATACATGTGTACTTTATTTATAGCATAATGGAGATCTTAGGAATGGAACCCTCCTAGTATTTTTGTACAACTTTAAGCATCACCAACAAGTGACTCCTTCACTTCTTTATTTCAAGTCTGTGCTTAAGAGGAAGATTATTACTGAGGGATACAATGATGTGAGCAACATAAGGCCCAACTAGTTTTATGTCTGTCATCGAGTGGGGCGCGCTAGGAGATGGCTTCGATCTAGTAAGCTTCGACTTCCAGTCTCTTCTATTTAACCTTATGCGCAAGATTTTTAACCTTTATTTCCATTATTAGTTCTGAACCCGAAGAAGCCGCAAGGTCAGGTGTAGCTGGACAGCTTGACTGCATTATTAAACGCTCCACCGACCTCGCTAAGCATCAAGAGCTTCTTTGAGGACGAATTTCTAAATCGATACCATTTGCTCAGTCCACAACGGAGTATAGGAGTTGGTGGTGGTCGTGCTCCTGTGTAAGTACCCCCATCTCAGAATCCTCCGGCGTCAACGGGGATAGAAGGCATGCCCCCGGTCGGGGGGTAGGTAGCAGTTTCATCAGAAGCTAAGGAGGCCCCAAAGAGTAAAGATATTGCAAGTTCTAGTTAAGAAGCTTAGCTCGCAGAGAAAGAGTAGTCACCACAGAAAATTGTCGGAGAAGGACTTAAGAGCCCTTCTCTTATTAATGTATTCACAGAGGAGCTCTTAGACAAGACCGTTGAGGAGGAGCCTAAGGACCTTTCTCCAAGAGATACCTCAACTACAGAGAAACAGTTTTCTCCCAAGACTCTACCTCCAACTAAATCGCCAATTCATGATTCTCGCCAGGAGAAATCAGTGTCTTCATTCTGAGGCTTAGGCGATCTTCCATTTCCAGATATTATGTATTCTTCTCAAGACATTGGCTCTGCCACCTTCTTTCTGACTTTTGAAGAGGAAGTTACACCCATAAAGGAGAGGCAAACAACATTGATTGTCCAAACTCTGAGCTTCGGTCCGTCGAGGGGGGTCACTAGGACACACATGACACAAGCACTGCATGCCACAACACCTTTATGTTGCATTAATTCCTGATTCTAATACTAGCTTACATTGATTTGCAGGAACTATGTCTCATTTAGGTTATGACCATAGAAAGCTCCGCAGTAGTCTCTCAAAATTTTATTCCGATCCTGAGGGTGAATATAGAGATGACCATAGCCAAGAGGAGAGAAGGTGTTATCCGCAGAAGTATTATCCCACTTCATGCTCCCGTTCTCTGATTCTCTCCGACATCGACAAGCGTAAGAGCTATCAAGGTTCTTGCAAAGCGGGTGAACAAATTGCTAAATCTCTACTTCCCCTAGAAGAATCACAACCACAAGAAAATCATCCTAGGAAGCATTCTGACCCCAAGGATAAATCCAAGGATTAAGGATGGTGCAGCGATCATTTCGTCCAAACGCAAATCCACCGATATCTCTACGTCAAAGCTCGTCGTACTTGATGCCTCTACTTCTGAGCGGATAAATTTTTTTAAAGAGTAATTCCTTCGGTATCACTTCGAGAACATGCACTTTGTGCCTTACCTCCAACCAGTTCCCAAAACTTGGACCGATAGTGTCAAGGAAAAGATAGACTTCGCCGATAAGAAATACAAGGAAACATGCAAGTATGCTCCACTACAACAAAAACAACATATTACAACTGTAAGTTTACAACGGTGAGAAAATGACAGTTGTAATAAATGTTTTTTACAACGGTACTTGTCAAAATGTTGTAATAATCTTTTTTTCAACAACTTTTATATTTCCACGGTTGTAATAGATGTCTGTTACAACTTTTTCCTTAAATTTTAAATTAGGCTCCAATTGAAAATTTCCCTCCAAACTGAATTTTTTGCCGCTTCTGGATAATTTGGCACGGCTCCTCGTAATTCCATCCGTAAACCCCATTTCTATTGGACATGACCATCGGTGCGTTTAATTCCCAACTACTCCACTATTAAATAATAAAACGTGGATCCCCTTTCATCCACTTCTTCCAATTCCCCAAATCCAAACAAAATTACATTGCCTTCTACTTGTTCCCAAACAGTAAATTCTAAAATCCGTATATAAAAAAAATCTTCTTTGTCAAAATAATCGCACCGCTGGAAGACATCATGGTTCCATCTACAGTGCTCGCGTGATTTGCGCTGTGCTTTACCGGATATATATTTGTCTCCTTCGCCTGTAGCTTAGGATGTTGATCTGGAAAGTCGAGCCCGCTGTCTAGGGCTTGCGACTTGTGTTTGCATTCTAAGGAAATGGGTAATTAGGGGCGTGTGTGTGTTTGCGACTTGTGGTAGTGCCGAGGTTTGGTTGGAAGTTGATGGCTGTGTGGAGATGAAGTTTGTAAAGGCTGGGATATGGTTTGTTGACTTAGAGATGGCGATTGTTTTGTTGTCGATGGTGGTTGCCTGAAGGCGGTTATTGGATGTAGGCAGTTTAATGTTTTGTAAACAAGTGATTAGGCACTAAGAAGTTTAATGGTTTTGGTTTGATGTCTGGTAACAAAACCGACCTTGGAGCAAGAATTCACCAACACTAAGAGAAAGTTCAGATCCTTTCGATTCGAGCTTGCAATGAGAAAAACATTTTTAGGTTCAGGAGCCAAATTTATTAGTAATTATGCGTGCAAATGTTTAAGCAGGCAGTGTTGGATAATCGACTTTGTTGTAGTTGTTTTATGTACTTGAGATACTTATACGATTTATAATGATAGCTCGAAAATTTTAATATGTTGTTTTGGTTCATGTTTTAAGTTTGTTTGATATCTTCAATTTTGTAGATAATATGTTCTGAAATGATTTCTTTTATTAATAATATGTATATAATTTGTTCATATATTACAACTTTAAATAATATATATTACAACAGTTATAAACTGTTGTATTACAACGGTGGAAAAGAGTTGTAAAATATACGCTTTACAACGGTGATGCAACGGTGCAAAAAAGTTGTAAAAGATTTTAGTCTATTACAACTTCTTAAGAGACGACGGTGGCTCCACCATTGTAAAAAGCCTTTTACAACTTTTTTCCACCGTTGTAATATGGTTAATTTGTTGTAGTGCTCGGAAGCTATCTGAGGTTATACATAATCTCCAAATGGAATTCGATAATCAAAGGCATTTGTGGGAGTGCAACACATCGCACGTTAAGGCTGTCGAGAAAGAATATGAAGAAGATCAGGCTAAACTTGCGCTTGCAGAACGTGTAGCCGAGAAATACAAGAAAATATATGATGAGCTGTGTTTATCTACCAAAGAGTCATATATGAATCGATAGAATTAATCAAATAATAATTTAGTTATGAAAACCCTGGTCGGTCGGTCGCACGTAATTAGACTCGGTCGCTCATTCTTTCGAACAAGGGGAGTCGGTTATCTTCTCACCAATAGCAGGTCGGTCGCATGACCAAGACACGAGTTCCATTGGACATGTTCCGAGTCGTTCTTCCTCTTACATCAACAAGCCTCTGGTCGGTCTTCGTCTCCCTCATGGCTCGCTCGACGAAAAGCTCTATAAAACCATGTGGTCGTTCCAAATACGGAAGGCATCTGGTCGTTCTTTTCCCACGGTCGACCCCATATTTCAGAAGCCAATTCTGTTATGTTCACAAACATCTGGTCGGTCCGCTTTCATGTTTAAACTTCCTGATCGTTCCTTACAGACTCTCGGTCGCTCTTTTCTCCAAATAAAGAGGTCTGTTTCTTTCTTGATATTACCCTGATCGGATCCACCGTTCATAGAGTTCTGGTCGTTCCATTCTGGACCTGAGTCTTCGGGTCGTCCTGATTCCACGTCATAGTTGATCGGTTCTATCTCCATACCCCTGGTCGGTCCACCTTTCGTCGAAGATCCCTGGACAGTCCGTTCTGCACGAAAGCTTCCAGGTCGTCCAAATGGGTTATAGGTCGGTCAGAGCTTATCTGGTTGGTGCGATAGCATGCTAGCTGGAAACAGGAAGCAATGGCATTTCCGTAAATATTCAAAATACCGACCCATAACCTGAATGTCATATTTCAGCCATTTTGTCACCTATAAATAGGGGATCACTTCCATCATTTTGGGGGGGGGGGACTTTTCTGGAAGCAGGAGGAGGTGCTGCCGAATTGTTCTTTGACTCTCTCCAAGCATTCCAACATCCATTCTTCATCATTCACTGAAGACTTATCAAGCTTGTGGCCATGGCTTCCATAGAAGAAGAAGAAGCATAAGCGTTTCATGAGAGAAAGGATTAATCGCAAAAGCTCCGTCATCGAAGAGTTCTTCGTTGTCCTTTCAAGCTTTCTATCATTCTCAATAAGTGTAAAGATGAATGTATATCGAAAAGAGCCTCTAAGAAAGTATGAGTGAACAAATATTATAAAACTCTTGGTGAATAATAAGATTCTCTCTTTAGAGTGGACGTAGACCCCAATAAGGGGCGAACCACTATAAATTCTTGTCTTCTATTTATATTTCGATGTTTTCAGATCTTAGATATGGCTTCACACAATTGTAAAGGTATTCTTACACCTTGCCTCAGAAAAGGTGACGTGCTTTCTAAGCATCTCGCCTCCGATTAGGTGACGTGTCAAGCAATACTTTGGTTGTTTTGCCAAATTTTGGTTTAACAATTAGGCGCCCACCGTGGGGCCAGATCTACTTTCTGACATCAAATATATTGCGAAGATCTTGAAGTCATTAAGCCCAACCTCAAAATAGATCGTTTGAATCTACGACTTGGACCTTCTAACGAACACTCCTCAAAGTTCAAGCTACTTTCTGAAATAATGCCGCCAAAAGCAAATAAGGAAGTAAGGGCTAGAGCATCTAATGAGGGAAATCGAGAGGAAACCCCCGCGGTTAACCGGTTTGAAGTAGGTGAAACATCGAATGGAGGCGTGAATGTCACAAGAGGTGAGCTTGATCAAGCCGTCGCTGGACTGACACAACAGCAGGAGATAGCTAACAAAGCCATCTTGGCAAGGCTAGAATCACTCTTTGCTCTTCAAGCCGCTACGGCAAAGGTAGCTTCAAAGCCTTTTCGTGCAGAAGATGTTGGTTCCTCCTCTTCTAGTCCGAATCGAGAAAAATCTTTCCAAGAGATCTCTAATCCTGATAAAAGAAAACTTGAGAATTCAAAGCAAGCTGATTGGAACCATAATGCGGGGATTACTTCTCGTCAAGTTGCTAATTCTGCCAAAGGGGCACTTTCCAATGAAGAAAGGCCAGGACCCCGGAGTCGCAACCGTGATGGTTTGCTTAAGCAAGCTTCCGGTCGAGACAAAAGCGTCCGCCCCACAGATAGCCTCCACGAGAAGGATCGTCTCTGGAAAATGGTCCGATAGATTATGAAAGAAAGCAAATGTCGAAACGATAATGAGGCTGAATGCCAGTTCGCGCCATCAAAAACCCCTCTCATTGAAAGAATCAAAAAGGCAACTTTCCCACGGAAATTCAAGCCACCTACAATCCAAGCCTACAATGGGACAGGCGACCCCAATGTGTTTTTGTTTTGATACGACCAACACATGGATGGGTCCCAAGCAACTGACGAGCTTAAGTGTTTGTACTTCCCAGTGTACTTGGAAGGGGTAGCATCATTATGGTTCACTAAATTGCCTCCCAGGTCTATTGATAATTTTTTCACACTAGCAAAATGCTTCCAAGACCAGTTCCGCCTCCAGACAACGAAGGTTAGAGATATTATGTCGCTCAACGAGTTGGATCAAGCCCCGGGTGAAACGATTAGATCTTTTATGAATCGTTTTAATGCTACCGCTGCCGAAGTAGGGACCCATGAGCCAAGGATAATTCTAATGGCTTTAAAGGGGGGCATAAATAAACAATCTGAATTTGGAAGGTGGTTAAAGAGAAAGAAGCCCAATACAATAGAGAAATTCTATGACAAAGCTGAGGAATACATGTGTCTTGAAGATGATCCCATTTATTCTGTTGGCAATGTCAAAACTAATGTAGTTCCGGAGAGGAAGGAAGCTTCTACAAAAACCAATCAAGGAAATTTAGGAGGGGGGCAAAAAAGAGGAAACAGTAATGATGCTAGGAACGACAAGGATTCCAAAAAGCGACGCTTCTTCAAGCCAACAGACCTTACTCCATTAAATGATACAATTGAGAACATATACATGGAAACTAAGGATACGGAGGATTATCCGAGCCCAAAGCCAATAAAGGTGTCCGAAGAAGCTGCAAATTCAGGAAGGTTTTGTCGATTTCATAATCGACCAGGTCATGACACGAATGAGTGTCGGAACTTGAGGAATCTGATTGAAGAGTTGATAAGAAAAAACCGTCTTTAGGAGTATGTGAAGCATTCATCAGATACTGAGCCTACTCAGGGGCAGCAAGCTCATCCAAGTCAAGACGGAAGAACACCTGCAAACGGTTCTCGACCTATTATCAATACGATTAGTGGTGGACCTCATCCAGCGGGAGATACCTGGGAGGACATTGTCAGGTATACAAATGAACTAAGCAGTGCTTCAAAAGAAGATGGATTCGAAGTTTGCAGTAACTCACTTTGTTGGAAAATTCCAAAAACATCCTGGGAAGATGTGGTGTTCCGAGATCGGGATTCTAATGGAATGCTGACTCCAACTATTGATCCAATGGTGATCACTATTGGCTTGGGTCCATCAATAGTAAAGAAGGTACTGATTGATAATGGGGCATCTGTAAATGTCCTGTTTTACAATACTTTCTCTAAGATGGGGTTGTCTATGGATAATGTGCGAGCAAGTAGAAATAAAATACACAGTTTCACTGGTGTACCAACTCAACCTATTGGTGTGGTCGATATCCTCGTAGAGCTTGGTGAGGGGAAGAAGCAAGTTTCCATGACGGATCCTTTTGTTATAATAGACTCACTTTCAGGGTATAATGCATTTTTGGGAAGGCCAACACTAGCTGCTTTCAGGATAGCTCTTGCTCCATGGTGCTTGATGATGAAGTTCCCAACTGCAAACGGAGTGGGAGTAATCAAAGGAGATCCTCAAGAGTCAAGAGATTGCTATATGGAAGAATTGATTGAAGCTCGGAAGTATGAAATCAAGAAGGATGTGGAGACTCCTCTCTGCATCCGTGAAGCCCCCTTATAGCAACTAATGACCTCCCCCTGTGCTGGAGAATACGACGACATGCAAGAAGATATGGATCCGCGAAAAACCAGTGCAGGGGATGAAAGGGCAGCACCAGCTGAAGCTACCATTTCTATACAGGTCCATGATAATGATCCTGATAAGGTGGTAAAGATAGGCTCTCAGTTGGATCCTTTGCTGCAAAAGGAATTGATTGCTTTTCTAAAGGCGAATTTGGATGTCTTTGCTTAGAACCACTCAGATATGTGCGGAATATCTCCGGATGTGATGGTGCATAAGCTGAATATTGATCCTAGCATACATCCTGTGAAACAGAAAAGACGGATGCAAGGCCCTGAAAGATCTGAGGCTTTGAAGGATGAGGTAGATAGGCTATTGAAGAACAATTTCATTCGCGAATCCACCTATCCTAGTTGGGTGTCTAATCCAGTTCTTGTGAAAAAGTCAAACGATAAATGGCGGGTGTGTGTTGATTATTCTGATCTAAACAAAGCATGCCCGAAGGACAGTTTTCCCCTACCTCGAATTGATCATCTTGTTGATGCAACGGCGGGGCATGAACTATTGTCTTTCATGGATGCGTACTCAGGCTACAATCAGATCATGATGCACGAGCCGGACCAGGATAGTACTAGTTTCATAACTGATCGTGGGTTGTATTGTTATAAGGTAATGTCGCTTGGTTTGAAAAATGCAGGTGCCACATATCAACGCCTGGTAAATTCAATGTTCAAAGGGCAAATTGGAAAGACCATGGAAGTCTACGTTGATGATATGTTGGTAAAATCCAAGGAAGCAAAAAGTCATATGGAAGACCTTGACGAGGTGTTTCAAATCCTAAGGAAATACGGCATGAAGCTGAATCCACTCAAATGTTCATTTGGTGTAGCTTCAAGGAAGTTTCTTGGCTTCATGGTAAATGCTCGGGGCATTGAAGCAAACCCAGCGCTGGTGGTTGCCTTGCGAGAAATGCAAGCTCCGCGGACTAAAAAGGAACTCCAAAGCTTGAATGGTAAGGTAGCAGCTTTAAGCTGTTTCATTTCAAAGGCGACGGACAGGTGTATTCCCCTCTTTGATGCATTGAAAAAGGAAAGGAAGAATTTCCAGTGGACTCCTGAGTGCCAGCAAGCATTTGAGGATCTTATCAAGCACATGGAATCACCTCCGATGCTGTCAAAACCAAAGGATGGAGAAAGCCTGTTCCTATATCTTGCAGTATCATCCCATGCTCTAAGCGCAGCCCTCATCAGGGAAGAAGATAAAGTTCAGTGGCCGGTATACTACATCAGTAAAAGGTTTACCGGGGCGGAGATGAATTATCCGAAGATAGAAAAGCTTGCATATGCCTTGCTTGTCGCATCACAGAAGCTCAGGCCTTATTTCCAATCTCATTCTATTAAAGTCCTTACAGATCAACCTTTGAAACAAGTGTTGTTCCATCCAGAAACCTCGGGGAGATTACTAAAGTGGAATATTGAGCTCAGTCAATATGATATCACTTATCACCCCAGGAAAGCGATAAATGGGCAAGCTCTGGCTGATTTTATTGCCGAGTTCACTAATAGAGGAGAGGAAATGGAAGAACCAATGAATTGGTCGCCAGATGGAAGCTTTTTGTTGATGGTGCTAAGAATGAATAATGTGCTGGGGCAGGGATAGTGTTCGAAACTCCAGAAAGACGATAGATATGTTGTGCTCTGCGGTTCGAATTCCCCGTTACCAACAACGAGGCCGAGTATGAAGCTTTGCTTGGAGGATTGAGAGTTGCAAAAGAATTGAGCTTGAAGAGTTTGTTAATCTTCAGCGATTCATAGTTGATGGTTTCCCAGATCAAAGGTGAATTTCAAACCAAGATGGGAAAGCTCCCGACGTATCTACGCAAAGCCAAAGAGTTTTTTGACAATCTGGAGTATTATTCTATTTCCCATATCCCTAGAGGAGAAAATTGGAAAGCCGATTCTTTATCAAAGCTGGCTAGTACCGGAGATCCTCAAATCTTAGATCTAGTTCCTGTTGAAGTTTTATCTAGTTCTAGTATTGAAGAATCTGATGTGGATTGGGTTATGGAGATAACCGACGAGCCAGACTCGTGGATGACCCCCATCAAGAACTATATACTCCATGGAACACTTCCTGAAAACCCGAAGAGTCGCAAGAAGTTGCTCCGAAAGTCTCGTTTGTATCTCGTCCAAGATGGTCGCTTATATAGGAGAGGATTTTCAACACCTTTACTACGATGTGTAACAAAGGAAGAATCCAAAGCAATCCTGGCAGAATTACATGAAGGTGATTGTGGAGGTCATGTAGGTGGACAAACTCTTGCCAAAAAAGTTCTTCGATATGGCTACTTTTGACCTGATGTAAATCTCGACTCTATGATCTTCGCTAAAAAATGTGACTAATGCTAGAAATTCGCAAAAATTCCGAGAGCTCCATCGACTGAGTTGACACAAATGTTGAGTCCTTGGCCATTTGCCGTTTGGGGGCATAGACTTGATTGGAGTATTACCTACTACAAAATCCAGCTTCAAGTATGCCGTAGTTGTTGTGGACTACTTTACTAAATGGGCTGAAGCTGAACCACTGGCAACCATCACATCAAGAAAGGTGATCAATTTTGTTTTGAAAAATATCATATGCAGATTTGGAATTCCGCAGAAGATTATCACCGACAATGGCACGTAATTTGAAAGTGATGAGTTCAGGGACTTTTGCGACAAATATCATATTCAGAAAATTTTTGCAGCAGTTGCCCATCCGCAGGCCAATGGGCAAGTCGAGGCAGTTAACAAAATCCTGAAATCAACCATTAAGAAACGTCTCGAGAAAGCAAAAGGTAACTGGATTGAAGAACTGCCACTTGCGCTATGGGCTTATCGTACGACTCATAAAACTGCAATAGGGCACACTCCATTCTCTTTGGCATTTGGTTCGGAAGCAATGATACCTGTGGAGTTAGAGGTTCCTACTCACCGCAGAATTCACTTTAACCAGAAAGAGAATGAAAAGCTGCAACTAGAAGCCCTTGATTTACTCGAAGAGAAAAGGGCCGGGACGGAGCTTAGAATAGTCACCCATCAAAGGAGAATTGCCCGGCACTTCAATCAAAAGGTCAGGCATAGAACATTCGAAGAGGGAGACTTAGTGTTAAAAAAGATCATGACCGCAACAGGAGTCTTTGGCCCCAATTGGGAAGGTCCATTTGTCATCAACCAAAAGCTCCTCGATGGTACCTTTAAACTCAAGACTACAGACGGAGTGGAACTCCCAAGGGTCTGGAACAGTGATCACCTCCGTCGTTATGTCAAATGACCTTTTAACTCATATTCCTTTGTATTCTTCTATGAATATAGTAGATACTTCGTATGAGATTACATGAATATGAATAAAATAGTTCTTTTGATTCCTGTCTAAATTGTACATTTGCATACCTTTGATTATATAATTCAAAGATGCAACGTTATGATTTCTGATTACAGGACATAATAAGTCCGCTGGCTCATTGTCCGATGAAAGCCAAGTGTTAGTTCATAGCATATTCTAAAAGGACAAATTGCGTACATGGATTCATAAAGCACCGCACGTCAAAATACGGGAGTATGAAATGTCTCCATAAGATAAAAAGAAGAACAAAACGCCAAGGCCAACCAGCGGGAAAAACCAAAGGAATAAAATCAAGAAAGCTCGCTATAATTCTACCAAAGGAGTATCATCCGAAAGGATCGACCTAGGGTTATGGTTTTACTACCAAGACATCTTGATCAATTCAAATGTCCAATAAAATCAATACCTACTACGTGGAACTAGGCAGACACAAATTTAACCCAAAACCTCTCTGGGGGTGCTCAGTCAAATAACTTAAAGTCAGAAAAATCTGACCACGTAATTGCCAAACTGAGTATTTAACCCAAAACCTCTCCGGGGGTGCTCAGTCAAATAACTTAAAGTCAGAAAAATCTGACCACGTTATTGCCAAACTGAGTATTTAACCTAAAACCTCTCCGGGGGTGCTCAGTCAAATAACTTAAAGTCAGAAAAATCTGACCACGTTATTGCCAAACTGAGTTTTTAACCCAAAACCTCTCCGGGGGTGCTCAGTCAAATAACTTAAAGTCAGAAAAATCTGACCACGTTATTGCCAAATTGAGTTTTTAACCCAAAACCTCTCTGGGGGTGCTCAGTCAAATAACTTAAAGTCAGGAAAAATCTGACCATGTTATTACTGGGTCTTTAATCCAAAACCTCTCCGGGGGTGCTCAGTCAAATAACTTAAAGTCAGGAAAAATCTGACCACGTTATTACTGAGTCATTAACCCAAAACCTCTCCGGGGGTACTCCGTCAAATAACTTAAAGTCAGGAAAAATCTGACCATGTTATTGTCAAACTGAGTCATTAACCTAAAACCTCTCCGGGAGCACTCAATCGACTATTAAAATCAGTAAAAATCTGAACAAACAAAGTCACAAATTGGGTAAAAGCTCTCTTCATGAGGCGTCTACTTATTCTGCAATATCTGGTCCTCCCAGATACAGAGAATATCGGATTAAAGTTAACGCAACTGTTCGCGTAGCATTGGGCCCACCCATTTGTGAAAACAGTTGCCCAGGAAAAAGCCTTCATCAGAGGCATTCATTCATACAATATCTGGTCCGTCCAGATACCAAAAATAATGGATGTTAATCAATATCTAACAAGTAGGTAAAATGTGTGAAGTGCATGTGTAATGTGCAAACAAGAAAGCCAGAAGAATAAGGCATAACACATAGGCACATCACATACACATACCAAAACGAAACAACCAGCATCATAAGTGCATCCATAGAGTACTAACAAAAAACAGTCTAGAAGATAAAGGCGAGGGCTGGCACTCGCTTACTACAAACCAGTCTAGATTAAAAGTTCAGAAAATAAAGATCATCAAACAAAGAGTGCTACACAATCGGTTGCTTCCTAGGCCTCCCGACCTTCCTCTTCGCTGGGACAGAACCTGAAGGGGAAGCACCAGAGGCAGGCTTCTTGCCAGAGGGACCCGCTAGTTCAATATTGCCTTTTGGGAAAGCAGCAATGATGGTATCCCGAGCTCGTAAAGCTTGAATCAGTTTCATCTTGTTCTCTTCCAAGACGGCAATTCGCTCAAGATTTTCCCTGTGAAGTCTATCCAAATCTCCGGCCAGTATGTACCAATCTTGAAGTTTCTGAGCAGTCTGATCCTTCAGCATAACCATTTGTCTATTAAACTTCTCCAAAGGATCCTCCATTCGGCTCAGTTATCTAGATTTAACAATGATCATATCACTAGACATAATCTGATGATCAGAAGAAGAGACACCCACATTGGAAGTAACTCCTTGTAAATTCCAATCGGGAAGGTGTCGAGCAAGTCTAGCATTACATACTCCTGGGGAATAACGGGGCCTGTTTATAACAGCGTGGAGTTCAGGATAAGATGGCCGAATAAGTGGAGGGGTGTTCACGGAAGGCTGGACAGTCGTTTCGGCATCCCTATCAAAATATTTCTTTACAAACTCCTCTCGAAACATGTCCATCCTGCACAAGGATTTCACAAACTTTTGGTCAACAATCAATTTCAAGTGGCGTCGGTTCTACAAACTAAACTGGTCAGTCGTGCTTGACTAAACAAGGTAGGTCGGTCTCAAAACTGCTCTGATCTGGTTGGTCGGTTACATATGATAAAGTTGGTCGGTACGGATCGCACAGAGCAGTTCAAACCGACCCGACCTAATAAAACACGGGTATATACGACCGAAACCAGGTCGTGTATAACGACCGCACCTAGTTGTGCATAACGACCAGGCCTGGTCGTATAAAATTGACCCAAGCTGATTGCATTCGAACACAGTTCAAGTCTGTTCGACTAGGATCAAGTAAAGCAAACGTATGCAGATAATACAGAAGGACACAACGGGATTTACAACACAGACATTTAATCAAATGTCTTATATGCATCAATGTCTCAAATGAAGTGTTAAAGATAAATGCAACCAAGGGGAATCAATCCTTTGCAAATACTCACATCCGTGGTTTTAAAACCAATTTCACCCAAATTACAACCATCAGATCCTCTGAAACCCGATTCAAATTCGACAACATCCATGCTATCAAATTCAAGTTGTTTGCAAACCACGGAGATAAAAATTTGAAAGAAAATCGCCTTCAATTGACAAAAAATACCTCAAGTGTCAAGAGATAGCTCCAATAGGACTAGAAGATGATCGGATTTTGCCATGGGGATCGAGCGCAACTGTCGGATTTGATAGCAGCGGATGATCTAGTGTGATTAAAGCTTGGAAAAAATCGGTTGTAAGCGACGCTTTGAGGATCTTCAGTGCGAGTGAGAATGAATTGCCGCCATGGAAGCTTTTTTCTGAAAAACCTAGGGGAAATGATGAAACAGAACTCGGATGGGTACATGAAGAGGGGGAATACGAAAGGACTGATTTAACCCACTTGACTCGGGATGATCGACCGACTGTAACAATTTGTGGGAGAACCGACCCGACCAGCATTGAGCTTAATTAAAGTATAAATCTTGGTTAAATCTTTTGATTGGTATTACGTTTGTTATTTCGAAGCCTGTAAATTCTTCACGAAATCATAACTTACAAACTTCGAGGGGCAAATGTTTATCTACCAAAGAGTCATACATGAATCGATAGAACTAATCAAATAATAATTTAGTTATGAAAACCCTGGTCGGTCAGTCGCACGTAATTAGACTCGGTCGTTCATAATCCCGGTCGCTCATTCTTTCGAACAAGGGGAGTCGGTCATCTTCTCACCAATAGCAGGTCGGTCGCATGACTAAGACACGAGTTCCATTGAACATGTTCCGAGTCGTTCTTCCTCTTGCATCAACAAGCCTCTGGTCGGCCTTAGTCTCCCTCATGGCTCGCTCGACGAAAATCTCTATAAAACCATGCGGTCGCTCCAAATACGGAAGGCATCTGGTCGTTTTTTTCCCACGGTCGACCCCATATTTCAGAAGCCAATTCTGTTATGTTCACAAACATCTGGTCGGTCCGCTTTCATGTTTAAACTTCCTGATCGTTCCGTATAGACTCCCGGTCGCTCTTTTCTCCAAATAAAGAGGTCGGTTTCTTTCTTGATATTACCCTAATCGGATCCACCATTCATAGAGTTCTGGTCGTTCCATTCTGGATCTGAGTCTTCGGGTCGTCCTGATTCCACGTCATAGCTGATCGGTTCTATCTCCATACACCTGGTCGGTCCACCTTACGTCGAAGATCCCTGGACGGTCCGTTCTGCACGAAAGCTTCCAAGTCATCCAAATGGGTTACAGGTCGGTCAGAGCTTATCTGGTTGGTGCGAGAGCATGCTAGCTGGAAACAGGAAGCAATGGCATTTCCGTAAATATTCAAAATACCAACCCATAACGTGAAAGTCATATTTCAGGCATTTCGTCACCTATAAACAGGGGATCACTTCCATCATTTTGGGGAGGACTTTTCTGGAAGGAGGAGGAGGTGCTGCCGAATTGTTCTTTGACTCTCTCCAAGCATTCCAACATCCATTCATCATTCACTGAAGACTTATCAAGCTTGTGGCCATGGCTTCCATAGAAGAAGATGCATAAGCATTTCATGAGAGAAAGGATTAATCGCAAAAGCTCCGTCATCGAAGAATTCTTCGCTGTCCTTTCAAGCTTTCTATCATTCTCAATAAGTGTAAAGATGAATGTATATCGAAAAGAGCTTCTAAGAATGTATGAGTGAATAAATATTGTAAAACTCTTGGTGAATAATAAGATTCTCTCTTTAGAGTGGACGTAGACCCCAATAAGGGTCGAACCACTATAAATTCTTGTCTTCTTTTTATATTTCGATGTTTTCAGATCTTAGATATGGCTTCACACAATTGTAAAGGTATTCTTACACCTTGCCTCTGAAAAGGTGACGTGCTTTCTAAGCAACTCGCCTCCGATTAGGTGACGTGTCAAGCAATACTTGGGTTGTTTTGCCAAATTTTGGTTTAACAAGCTGCAACATCGCTTCCATAATAATCTTGATGTAAATAGCAAGGATCACATAGCCCTTACGGAGAAGTGTTAGAATGTTGCAGCTGAGAACATCGATCTAAATTTGTTTTACACTCACCTCCAACATGAGAAAACTGAACTTGATAAGGAAAATGCCGATCTAAGAGCCAAGTTGTCCAAAGCTAAGGAAAAGCTAAAGAGTGCTAAGGAGCATGCTAACACTGCTTTTGAATCCGCCTCTAACACTAAGGCTCAATTTGAGGTTGACAAGGTCGAGCTGGAGAAACAACTTGATGAAGCCAAATAAGACCTACTTAGTATGAAACATCTCATTCTTTCTTTCTTCGCGCAGGTTCTTCGATATCGCGACATATCATGGTTGGAAGACTATCCCACCACTCTAGTTGATGTATGGAGTGAATTGGTCGAGAATGAGAGGCATAGGCTAAAAGGTGAGACTATGGATGAGGATGAATTGATGAGAACGTTCTTGAGAGGCAATGAACCTGAATGTCTGGCAGAGGGAAGGAGAACATGTTACTCCTCTGCAGCATCTAAGGCCAGAGAGACAGAAGAGTATGATCCAGAGGATCAGAACTCATCACACACATGTCCCTTTCCCCAATCATTGAGGCTAAGATACCTACAACTCCTAGAGACCATTCTGCTGAAGGTATTTTCGCGTTCTCTCCTCAGTTTGCTGAAGCTATTATGGCGTGTCATCGAGCTATGGGGTCTTCAACTAAGAGTCCCATTATTTCTCCGGAGCTAATAACCATTCCACTTCCTACTTTTGGTACCAAGCCTGCTGGCGTTGTCGTGGATAAGGGAGCCAAACCAACTGATGGGTCTACATTGCCTCCTGGTGACGATGCATTGAAGGAAGGAGAGATGATAGCAGATTTGAAAGATCTTAATGGCAAGGAAGGTGAAAAATATATTATCTACATTGGAGAGACCAACAAGACTGGGGAAATGACGCTTGCAGAGATGAAGGCGAGGAATGAGGGCAAACTTATGAAAATCAAGTTTGAGGTCTTGCTCATGCCTTTTCTTGCTAAACCCATCAGTATGGTCCTCCCTTCTAGCACAAAAGTCTCCACTAAGCTTCCCAAATTGCCTCGGAAAAACACAAGCTCCAAAACTACTCCCGAACCTGAAGAATCTTCGACTTGAAATAA
The DNA here is from genome assembly GCA_030737875.1 of Allium sativum. NCBI lineage: Eukaryota > Viridiplantae > Streptophyta > Magnoliopsida > Asparagales > Amaryllidaceae > Allium > Allium sativum. The sequence continues at coordinate 896,559,360 of CM060916.1, forward strand.
AAAGTTGAAGCGTATTCTTACTGAGACTGAGAAGAAGCTCAAGGATCTCAAAAAGACCAAAATATCCAAGTCTTAGATGTTTTCCAATTTGTTTCTTTATTTTTCCACTGACCTGTTGTGGTTGTTACAAGTGCGGCCCTTGCCTTTTGCTTTGCTTTACCACTCTGTACAAAACTTGTAATTAATAATGTAGTTCTTTTCTTTCATTCGCTTTCCATTCAATGTACTTACGATTTAATTTTTATAGACCTATACTGAACTCGTAAGTTATCTTGCTCGAAAAGATATACGTGAAGGTTATTGGGTTTGTACCCATTAGCCTTTAATAATTTTCCCTACTGGGATAAGGTGGCCTACATTATTAATTCATTCCCGTTTAGTCTCCCTCCACGGGAACACTACACGCACACGATTAATTATCGTTACGGGTTCCTATGGTTAATAATGTTTCACATTACTAACCTACTAAGTCCAATTCTAACTTTTATTTATAAGTTCTATATTAACTAATTGTAAACAAGGAAAGTTATATCCTCTTTACCCTAGGATACTTATTTGAATATTTATGTACTTGGACTTAGTATTTAAACGACAATTCAATACCCATAAATTTCCTTTCTTTCTTATCCATAAGTTTACTGCCATTTACGACCATGACAGTCATATTTTTCTTAAGGCAACCTTTGACTTTGTATATCCTTATTTTTTAAGTCCTGAAGTGTATATTTGTTGTACCCCAACATACAATTTCTATTCTTATTTATTTATTGGTTGACTATTATATATATGTATATATTCATACCCCAGGCCTCTCACATTAAGTTGACTACTTGTGGGTGTTGGATTTGCCGGTCGGTTCCATGAAGACTTCTTCCACAAGTTGAACTTAACCTCGTGCCTTAGTACATTTACATTTATGAATTAGATCCCTCACATTAAGCTAACCACCTGTGAATGTTGGATTTGCCGGTCGATTCCGAGCAGACTTCTACCACTTGTTAAGCTTAACCACGTGTCTAAATGCGGTTATAATTTAAATTTCCTAAATGGGGTGTACAACATTTATCCTAATTAATTTAGGAACTTTAACCATTATTCTATTATATTTACTTTGCCCAATAAACATTGGTTACAATATTTATTTATTGATTTGCAATCCTATTTATAATAATAAATCATGTTAATTGCTACAATGGTCACCACAAATATATTTATTCAATATGGGTTACATTTTCATATAATTCCATAATTGAACACCATTCAATATTCAAACATTCCATACCATGTATATTTTACCGTTTTATGCTGATTTGGACGAATATATATATATATATATATTATGTTTCCATGTTGTCAGTGTAGTTATCTATTATTATTATTATATATTCTTTTAAATTTAATGATTTGATTTAATTGACAACCAAATATTCATTTTTTCATTCAATCTTGTTAAAAGGTTTCAAATCTTACAAAAAGACCATTAGCTGTAATCATTGTTAATTATGTCTAATTAGTGGAATTGACATGTTTCCAAATCACAAGAAATATATGTTAATGTATAATTTGGAACAGTTAATGCAAATTACGCACAAATATGTATATTTATATGTACATTTGTGCCACTTTTCCCTTTTTCAATCTTTTTATCATATCTATTGTGATCTCAAAATAATGCCTTTTTATTCAAAAAAGGAAAACGACATATTTACAACAATTAAGCCAAAACCGAACAATATTGAATACAAACATGCATATTCCTTTTAAATATAAAAATCACAAAATTCACCTTTTTATCCAATTTCACATAATTTAACATTTTATCAAATATTCACATAATATTATTATTCAACACTGAAACAGAGATCTGGAATATAACTACATCTAATTGGTGTTTAATGGGACTGATTTTCAGATCTACAATGCTATGCAATACCTACAATACATTTTACATCATAACTGTAGAAAATAGGTATAAGCAAATTTTAGAATCCCACAATTAACATTATGCCTTACCTCAATTCATATATTCAAGTTTTAACAATGTTTACAATCAGATCTGATGGGTGTCAGTCCAATTACAACAATTTAGTAAATAAATCTGATAGAAATAGGCATAAAAATTTGGATCAAATTCAAACGAAATAAATAAGTTATTATAGTTGTATATGTAAATTTCTCACTCGCCTTGTAACATCCAAATCCAAAGTTTGAACCTTTTAGGCATACAATTCTCAAATTCTTATAAATCTGTAATTTAACTAGAAAGGGGATAAATTCAGATCTGTAGAGATGTAAGAAATTAGGAAGAGAGGGGAGAATCTATTGTTGAGCGCTAATTTGCATTATTTTCCATTGGATATGATAATCCTCTCAATGCTATGCGATTTGGATTTGATTTGTTATATAAAAATATAATTTTCATTAAGAATTTAGGTTTGGAGAAGGAGAAAAATGGCAGAGCTTCGTCGCTGCCCACTGATTTGTATGGAAAAGAATGAGGCCTTACCCCTTTATTTATAGGACTAGAATTGGCCTAGGTTTGTTAGATTTATTTAGATTAACATCCGTCAATTCGTATTATAAAATATAACGAAATTGCCTCTCAAAACCTAGCTGTCATTGGCACTACAGGCCCGAAGCGGTCTACACCCCTTAAGGAGCAGTCGACCGCCCTTTGGCCAAGATGCCCAATGAAGGCGTGTTAAAGAGGGAAAGGAATTTATTAATTATTCTATTTGTTTATTTCCGTCTGTTTTTCGTATTTCGTTCATAACTTTTTCATATGGGCAATTTATAGGAGTGGAGTTGGCCTAGAACCATTAGATTTATTTAGATTAGCATTCGTCCATTCGCATTACAAAATATAACCAAATTGCCCCTCAAAACCTAGCCGCCATTGGGTATTACAGGACCAAAGTGGTCGACACCCCACTGGGGAGCGGTCGATCGCCCTTCGGCCAAGATGCTTAATGAAGGCGGGTTAAAGAGGGAAATGAATTTATTAATTATTATATTTATTTATTTCCGTCTGTTTTTTGTATTTCATCCGTAACCTTTTTATACGGACTCCGTTTGCGAAATCCAAACCTGAAAGTTGATCAGAATTCCGAGACGAACGCATCGGTTAAAGTTTTGTGCTCAAATTCCATTGTTTGCAAAAATTCCTATTTTTGAGATTCTAATTAAATAACTATTTATTGCCAAAATTCCGGGTTGTTTTATTATTCCCAAATTTCGTCCTGAAATTATGACACCTAGTTATCCTATCCTACACAACCAATTTGTGTTCATTCACTTCGCAACCATGTGTATATGTGCATGGTGTACATAATGCATTTCAACCATAAAACGTACATGGAAGTTGATTCTAATTCGGGCCCTCTACATGTATGCAATAAAATTTTAAAATATTTTTGAAAACATGATGGAAAATATCCTAAATATATTGGCGGTTCTATATGAATGCAAAATTAAAAAAAAATCATCCATAACCCTAAGACAACTATGAATAGAAGTGTGATGCAACCAATTTTTACATCCAAACCCTACCATCCAAAACGTCATGCAACCTAATCGTTTCATATTTAATTTCTCCTAAACTACAAAAAGGAAATTAAAGCGAAGAATTTTTATGTTTCCTCCGCTTATAAATATTCCATTTCCCGCTCTATAGTGGAATTTTTACCTCAGTTACCCAAAATACTCAAAAAATTTCCATTTGTAGACTGTAAAGGAGGATTAAAACAAGCTCTAAAACATAAAGCAAGTTAATTAATAACTCTCACGCATCGTTGACAAGGTATAGAAACAGGTTTCCAAGGCCAGAATAGCCTTTCCTTCTTGTCGTTAATGTTTTATCGTATCGTCAATCCTACTGCACCGCTAAACGCGCACACAAATCATCCAAACATCTTCTACACTATTCATGTGACCAATTTCTTTTCAATACCGTTTCACATTTCATATGAGAGTCGTATGAAAAATTAAAATTTCGGTAACGTGCACTTTGCGCCACTCAAATCGTCTATCTTAATGTAAAATAGACATTTAAATGTGCATAAATTGTCGTATCCAAATTTTGCATTTTCGCACAAACCGAAATAGAAGAAAGTAAATCAGTTAAAAATTAAAAATGGTGAAAAGTTTCTTTTCTTTTCAACCAATGTTTTTCCAAAATTTCAAAAATGTAATTTGTGGAAACTCAAACGATTTAAGTCACATGTTGGCGAAAAAGGAAGTCAGTCACGCCAAAAATGCGAAAATTGAAACCACACAAGACCAAAATAAATTTTAGATTTAACAGGGAATTGTGATTTTTATTTATATACCTGTGACGGAAAACAATGCAGAACTGGTTCTTTGCTAAAATTTATCCAACACTGAATTATATTCTTTCGAGCTCTAGGACAACTGTTAGTTTAGATAAGAAATATTAGATTTCACTCGAACAGGCATGCGTGCATGACATAAACATTTCAGACATAGAAATCTCATTAACCTAAGTCATGCTATTTAAGCAACACTAACAGTTACAAGCATAAATTACCACCAAGCCAAGGATCTGATGACGGAAAGGGAAAACAACGAAGACGACGACAAAACAGCAATACCGAAACTCTCATTACAATGGCTATAAACAACAAGATGTATTGCTCCGCACCTGGAGCTCAAACCAATTTTTATGATCTTTGATTAATCGTATATTAGTAGCAAAATGCTCAATCTTGTATTACAAACATTACTGGTGTTGTTGGAGGCTCACACGTCACCACCTCTTCTAAGGGAGAATTTGCGATGAGAAAACAAACCTACCACAAAACGGCTTATCATAGAAATCCATCAAATATTGTCTAAGGTCTAAATGGATAGGCGAACTTACAGAAAGTAACTCCATGAGACAACACAAAAACAAAAGGCTGAATCAAGTATGATGCGGTACTAAATGATGGTTACGCCATCGATCAAACAAAATATTAATTTCCGTCATGAGACAAATCAAGTCATAACTTCCTATCTATAAAACGATGTGCTAAATGGTCACACATTTACATGGGCAGTTTAAACATAGATTCCTGAACTCAAGAACCGACAATAAGAAAAGAGACCTGCTGAAAAATCTCTAAAGCCGGTCAAACAAAAGACCATATAAGTCCGCATAAGACACAGATTCCTCTAAAATCTTTTTGAGATTCTCCTCAGAAAGACCATCCAAAGAAGCTTAATCTTCGTCTCCGAAACGACGATCGCCTTCGAAAGAACCTATTCTAACAAGGTATATAAAAGGCGGGTGCATCACAAACAACAAACCCTATTCTAAGATCACGAAGCAACTGGCCGGTGCAAGTCCAACTGCCTTGACAAATTTTCTTAGCCCTAAAGCTGTGAGACCTTTTTTCTCATTCCGATCTAATCAAATGATCTCTACCTGAGGAGGAGACATAAATTGTGTGAGTAGGATCGAATATTGCAACTAGATATTATAGGCCAAGAAATGGTCGGAGAGAAGAAATTAGATCTTGGAGTATTAGTGAGATAAGATCCAATGTGCAAACAAGCGCGAAGAGGAGGCGAGGCGACGACAAAGAAAGAGAAGAAGAATAGAGATATGGTTCGGCTAGATAAGGAAGGAAGGACGAAAGAAGGAAGTTAAGGGGGTAATTTAGACGCAACTTTTACGGTTGAGTCCTAGGTCCAAATTGTACCAAAACTCATCAAGTAATTGACCATCTTAGCATAACACTAAATGGTCAACCACCAAATGGGCTTTGGACAAAGGTTGAACCTTGGCCTTATTAGGCCGGATTAAAATATTAATCATCCCGCGTCATCTTTTTAGATTTGACGCGATCTGAAAAATAATTATCCTCATCACTGTGGTATTAAAGTCCGTAGTTAAACTCCGAACCAACTCCAAGGATTTATAGTCTAAACAACGATGCTACGACTACACAACAGACGAACTTAAAACATGAAATCAGCTAGAAATCCGAAATAGAATTAAAAGGGATTTTCCCCTTACTAGCTGCTAGCAGAACTAAAAAATTCAAAATCAAATAGCCCAAAAATAAGGACGAAGGATTTTCTTAGCCTTTTCAAAGAAAAATTAAAACTTTTCCAAAAATGGAATTTATTGTAAACTAACGGTTTTGTATTTATAAATCTAATTTACTGTTATTATTTATATCTCAGTTTATATTACAAACTGAAACACCTTTTCGTGTTCAAAAATGTTGGAGCTTTAAAATATTAAGGATTAGTTGTGACAATTTCAATAAACTATCCAATATATATAGGGAGATGGATACTAAAATTCACAAAGAATGGATATTTATTATTCTTAAGTTTAGTGGTATATTCCTTATCATTTCTAATTCCATCCTTCCTACCAATCAGACTATATTATTAAAATTACACAATAGCCTTAGTAATTTTGAAACACTGAATAGATTAAAATCTAAAACTTGTATCTTTATAAAACTAGGCTTTCATAAAACCATTTTCCGAAATCGTCATTCAAAACCATTGAAACCCATTTTATCTTTCTAAATAGTTTTAAAAATAAATTTCTTCGAATACAAGGTCAAGAACTCAAACGAATATTTCATTAAAGGTGCAATCGAAAATTCAACGAAGTAACAAATGGATATACCTTGTAATAATATTTTCAAAATAGATGCGGCATAATAATGTGAACTTTTATTGTTTGATCGAGAAATGGTCTTAATTAGAACTACCAAAGAAACCAAACACCACAAATCATGACTATCTCGGTTGTAGCTAGATTTTCGTCCAATCTTCAAACTCAAATCAACAAAATTCACCATATGTCGTCCTCATGCACCTTGCGACAAGATCGCCAACGTACTGTGGGAGTAAAACCGAGTTGGCTAGAAACCCGAACTCACCATATTTCAACTCTTAGTTGCTTAAAGCCCATTTTATACATTTAGGCCCATGGCTAACTCATCGTCGAAATAAATTTAAGTCGAGTAAGAAAGATGAAGAAAAACAGAAAAAAAATCGAATTACATTCTCTCACGAGTCCTAATTTAACCAATTCCTTTGATCATTTAACCTATGCTCTGATACAAAATGTAACATCCCACACTTTTATGTGCCTAAATTTCGTCAAAAATCAAAAATCAAACAAATCTAAGCATGGAGCATGTATATCTGGTACCTGCATATAATTGAGCATGAGCATAATCACAGTACGATAAGATAACTCACACCGGAAACAAAATAGGATAAACTTGTATTAACCCAAGTAACTACCTTCTTAAAGTAAGTCACTTTGCCAATATCGAGCATAAGAGAGAATCAGAACCCAAAGCCAAACTTAAACACCTGTGAGAACCCGATCTTCTCTAGGAAACCTGAGTGGTTGTAATGAGGAGGGGGCCAGAACAACAAAATTATGGTAAATAGGAAATGTACAACATATATTATAATACACAGATGTATATCGTTTGGTTTAACCCAAAATGTATGCCTACCAAGGTTAGTGATTCTAGCTTAGCCCTGTAAACGTTTACGCACGAATTTACTACTCTTCCCAAAGTAGTACTCCCAAAGTATAATACCGAGATAGATCGTTTACACACATATTGGTGAAGCCTTTATACCAGACCATGGCTATTTATTTAATCGAGGTTAGACCCTTAGTTACGAAGTATATATATATACTTTCATTCTGGTAACTTATTATTCCTCGATAACTGGTTCGACATTAACATAAACTAGAGGGCACTAGCTACGAGCCCTACAAGTTAAGGCTTTCGTCATTCACGCATATACCCTTACCCCGTATAAGGTGAGAGATGGTATTTTATTGTTCGCTATACCATCTAGCTGACCTTATTAGATAACCCCCTTAGTCTCTTACTACTTCCCATAGGATAGGTAGCTATATTTGACGTTTTAGTTTCCAATTTTGGGTATGCCTACACACACCTGTCATTTAAGACCCCTAAACTGAAAGACCTATTCCTAGGTGGACTCTTCAACGTCCACCGCTTAAGACCCAGGAAGCGGACTATACGCGAATGTTATTAGGTTTTTACCCCAGTAGCCTTTAATACTTTTCCCTATTGGGATAAGGCAGGATACATTATTAAGTCATTCTTGTTTAGTCTCCCTCCATGGAAATACTATACGCGCACGATTAGTTATCGTCATGGGTTCCTATGGTTAATAATGTTTCACATTACTAACCTACTAAGTCCAATTCTACCTTTTATTTATAAGTTCTAAGGAAAGTTATATCCTCTTTACCCTATGATACTTATTTAAATATTTATCTACATGGACTTAGTATTTAAATGACAATTCAACACCCATAAATCCCTTTTCTTTATTATCCATAAGTTTTTGCAATTTATGACCATGATGGTCATATTTTTCCTAAGGCAACCTTTAACTCTGAATATCCTTATTTAATCTGTCCCGAAGTGTCTATTTGTTGTACCCCAACATACAATTTCTATTCCTGTTTATTTATTTATTTATTGGTTGACTGTTATATATATATATATATATATATATATATATATATATATCATCAAGTTGACTACTTGTGGATGCTGGATTTCCCGGTCGGTTCCGGGTAGACTTCTTCCACAAGCTGAACTTAATGTCGTGCCTTAGTACATTTACATTTACATTTATGCATTAAACCCCTCACATTAAGATGACCATCTATGGATGTTGGATTTGTCTGTCGGTTTCTGACAGACTTCTACCACAAGTTAAGCTTTACCTCGTGATTAAATGCAGTTATAATTTAAATTTCCTAATTGGGGTGTACAACATTTATCCTAATTAATTTAGAAATTGTAACCATTATCCTATCATATTTACTTTCCTAAATCAACATTGGTTACAATTTTTATTTATTGATTTGCGTTTCTAATTATAGCAATAAATCATATTAATTGCTACAATGGTCACCACAAATATATTAATTCAATATGGATTAAATTTTCATATAATTACATGATTGAACACCATTCAACATTCAAAAATTCCACACAATGTATATTTTACCGTTTTACGCTAGTTTGGATGGATATATTTATATTTTATGTTTTCGAGCGGTCAACATAGTTATCTATTATTATTATTATTTATTCTTTTAAATTTAATGATTTGGTTTAATTGACAACCAAACATTCCTTTTTGCATTCAATCTTGACAAAAGGTTTCAAATCTTACAAAAAGACCGTTTGCCGTAATCATTGTAAATTATGCCTAATTAGTGGAATTGACATATTTCCAAATCATAAGAAATATATGTTAATGTATAATTTGGAATAGTTGATGCAAATTACGCACAAATATGTATATTTATATTTATACGTACATTTGCACCATTTTTTCCTTTTTCAATATTTTTATCATATCTCATGTGATCTCAAAATAACGCCTTTTCATTCAAAAAAAGGAAAACAACATATTTACAACAACTAAGCCAAAACCCAACAATATTCAATACAAATAGGAATATTCCTTTTAAATATCAAAATCACAAAATTCACCTTTTTATCCAATTTCACATAATTTAACACTTCATTAAATATTCACATAATATTATTATTCAACACTAAATAGAGATCTGGAATATAAGTACATCTAATTGGTGTTTAATGGGACTGATTCCATATCTACAATGCTATGCAATGTCCATAATACATTTTACAACATAATTGTAGGAAATAGGTATAAGCAAATTTTAGAAACCCACAATTAATATTATGTCTAACCACAATTCATATATTCAAGTTTTAATAATGTTTAAAATCAGGTCTGATGGGTGTCAGTCCAATTACAACAGTTTAGTGAATAAATCTGATAGAAATAGGCATAAAAATTTAGATCTAATTCAAACGAAATAAATAAGTTATCATAAATGTATTCGTAAATTTCTAACTCACCTTATAACATCCAAATCCAAAGTTTGAACCTTTTAGGCCTACAATTCCTAAATTCTTATAAATCTATAATTTATCTAAAAAAGGGATAAATTCAGATATATAGAGATGTAAGAAATTAGGAAGAGAGGGGAGAATCTATTGTTGAGCACTAATTTGCATTATTTTCCATTGGATCTGATAATCCTCTCAATTCTATGTGATTTGGATTTGATATGTTGTATAAAAATATATTTTTCATTAAGAATTTAGGTTTAAAGAAGGAGGAAAATGGTAGAGCTTTGGTGTTGCCCACTGATTTGTGTGGAAAAGAATGAGGCCTTACCCCTTTATTTATAGGAGTGCAATTGGCCTTGGACTGTTAGATTTATTTAGATTAACATCTGTCAATTCGTATTATAAAATATAGCGAAATGGCCCCTCAAAATCTAGCCATCATTGGGCACTACAGTCCCGAAGCGGTCAACACCTCCTAGGGAGCGGTTGAATGCCCTTCAGCCAAGATGACCAATTAATACATGTTAAAGAGGGAAAGGAATTTATTACTTATTCTATTTGTTTATTTCCGTTCGTTTTTCATATTTCGTCCTTAATTTTTCATACGGACTCCGTTCGCGATACTCCAAACATGAAAGTTGACCAGAATTCTGAAACGAATGCATCACTTAAGGTTTCATGGTCAAATTCCATCGTTTGCAAAAATTCTTTATTTTGAGATTCTAATTAAATAACTATTTATTTACAAAATTTCTGGTTGTTACAAAAAAAATATGGACAATGCAAATACCACAGAACTACAGCTAGAGTTGGAGGAATATACTCAAACTGAGGAGCATTTTCCTTCCCTTTGTTCAATACAATTTCAATGTTTTGAAGAGGGTATCACTCTGGAATGTGCCTTGGGTTAAATTTGGGTTGATCTTAAGTGATATGGTGGATTATAATATAAGAAGAGCTTCTGGTCTTGAAAAAGCATTTGTAGAAGACTATTTGTGAAACAACCCAAACTCACCCTTACGGGAAAGCCCGAATTGAGTTGAGAACACGACAACTCAGAACACAAACGATAGAACATTTCATTGTTATTACAATAATTTACATCAGAGTACAAGAATATAACAGAGTATGAATAAATAATTTACATTAGAAAAATACCAGAGAGTAAAATACATTACATAGCAATGAACAAATAATACATAACACATCTTAAAGAAATACACGGATGCAGAGCTTTCCGAATATAGCTTCAGCTATAAGTCCAAGATCTTGGACAAAGAGAAATCTGCAAATCCAAAACTACTAGCTACCTGTGTGGAAAATAGGGGCACCCAGAGTTTAGGTTAAAAGAATAAACTCCAGGTCAGTCATGTGACTGGTGTGAGAACTAAAACAGTTATGAAATCTTTACTTTAAAAATAAAGTAAATCAAAGACCATGCCGTATAACACGGAACGGGTTTCCTCCCAAGAATACCAATGCATAAAACAAACAGTGCAATGTTTTTTAAAAAATGAAGCTATTATAAGACTCAGCTCCCATCACACAATGCAACGCAAGCCGGAGGATAGAGTTTTCCCTTATAATAGCCAAACATGCTTGGTACATTTAAAACAAATCATTAGATACTATTATAAGTGTATAGTGTCAAAAACAACTTCAAATATAAATGTATCAATCATAGACGGCATGGGTACCATATATCATGCCGTCATACTAGGCTCTACAATCAAAACCGAAATGTCACGTATTGGAAATTGGATTTCCATCATGAGTCGAGGCAAGGGATGTACTCCTCGCTGGCTTCGAGACACTATAGCAAATGCTTCAGGATCTCCCGCAGTAGACACTTGGATCCTCCAAGGTCAGTCCTCCCTTACGTTTGAGGAATAATTATTCCTGAACACACGTTTCCCGGTCCTATAAGACCTATCCATCGGCTCCGTAGTAACCGATATATCGAAGGCGACTCACAATCAATCATTCACACAGGTAAAATATAATAAATGTGTAGGGTCCATACAACGACACCACCCATAGCTATAAAGAAACGTCATGTCCTCCTTGGGTCCCTTGTCCTGTTTTTGACTCATACCGAGGTGTGTGGCTCGCGAATTAATGCTATACACAAAGCTATGCCCCTTAAGTCCATGCTTTGATCATTAACCACAAGACTCTGCTTTTCAACAGAAGCCTTGCTCCCTTGCATCTCAGCATGCCACACTGACAATTCACACCGTGCAACCAATGTCTATCGATATATAACCTCTGAGCTCCTACGTCTCAGAGAAGGGTGTTAAGCAAGAGAATAAATTCCCTGCCACCAAACAGATATATATTTATTAGAGATCAATCAACACAGAATAAAATCCAATGTCACACACACATCCATTTAATAGTTCGTTCTGGGTCTGAACAAAACCGTAGGCACCTTATTCCTCGTCCCTTATGTCTAATACAAGAGAGAGGTCCTCGCATATCCAGTCAATCTCCAAGTACGTCTGGACGATCACCACTTATTACCATGTCTTGGGTGTACAGCCCAATCAAGACATCAGTAATTATAAAACGATGTGAAGACCCCTGGTCTTCAACCACCGTCTTCATCGTCGACTTATCGTCGAATCAGTTATTCACAATGGGTATATACCCCGCCTTTTCGAATAGCTCGCGTATATTATAAATAAGTGTTACACAAACAGAATATACGCCTCATTCCAGTTCAGAATATTCTTTTATTAAAATATTCACATGATTAGGGAAAGGTTCCCATTAATTTTATCGAAGATAAATTCTTTAAATTTATTCTTTAATCTTCCTTTGGATATCAATTCAAACCAAATTAAGGTTTATCCAAACTAGTCGGGATTAGCGCACCTTACCGAAGTAATCATGTGTTTAATTTCTCAATCCCAACCTATTCATCCTATGGAGCAAAACTGGTAATACTCCATATCTAACACCACGGTGTTATCGGTAAATTTAATTACCATTTCACATTCAAATCTAATTAAAGATTTAACTATCGCTTGGAGCAAAACTGGTGATACTCCATTCTCGATCATTTCCCAAATTTGATAATTTAAATTATCAATTCACATTTCAATCTAATTAAAGATTCATTAAAACTCCACTTAGGTTTAATCTTCCCAAAAATCAGTATTAATGATTATTTAACTTTGGGAAATCATACATGCCGCATTGACAATCTACACCATACCATTGATTTCTGCATATATATAACCTCTAAGCTCGTACGTCTTAGAGAAGGGTATTAAGCAAGAGAATAAATTCTCCGCCACTAAACAAATATACATTTAGCAGAGATCAACAAATACGGTATAAAGGAATCAATGTCCAATATGTAATCCTGTCTTTAACTGGGTTAAAGAACTAATGTCATTTAAAACACAGTTCACGATAAACCCAAAATCACATTCCATTAATTATGGAATCTTCACGGAAAACAGATCAATATATATGTGTATATATATATATATAATCAATATCAATTTCCGTATCCGACTAATAATATAAATGAAATAAGGACAAAGCCTTTTAAATTCATATATATTAACAGTCTTCCTCCATAGAAGCACATCTTGATTATTACTAAATCGAATTCCATTCCATTCCAATTTATCGTATTAAATTGGAAAACTTTACTTTGGAAAATTTCCTTTAAATATTAATAAAAAGATTTATAAATTCCAAATCACATTTCATTGTAAATCGGGTTAAAGAACGAATGTCGTTAAAAAAACAGTTCATAATAAACCCAATTCACATTCCATTTTATTCCAATTATTAAATATAATTGGAAACTCTAATAATCTTTATTAAAAGATTTATTCTTTTCACAACTGGGTTTAAGAACAGTGTTAATGAAGACACCATTCATGACCAACCCAAAATCCAATTCAATATTAATTACAAGGCTCTAAATAGAAATTATATCGGGTTATATTCAATATCAAATTCTGAAATCAACAAATATCGTATTGGGAATAACGATATTTATATCTTCCGAATTCCTCCACAATATCTGTATAATCACGGAATCTAATATCGAAATATTCTGAAGATAATTTTGATTCAAATCCATTCCAATTCATATACTGGAAATTCTGGTTATTTTTAAAACCATTTCAAATCCAATTTATTTTTAAAAAAATATTGGAAATAATTCTAGTTCATAACTAGTTCATTTTGATAAAAATATATTTTTATCTTTACAAACATGGATATTTTTCATATAAATTCTTTCCAAATCATTTATTATGATTTTACACAAATTATTAATAATTTTAATAATTTTATTAAGGCCCTTTCAGTCGATTTCCATAAACGGTCATCGAACTGCACTTACAGCGACCTTTTCCAAATTTGATTTGGACATAATTCCTAACCCATCCATTAGATTTCAAATTTGTTGTATTCATTGGAAATCCCCTTTCGATACAAACCCAACGGTTCCGATTTTTGGAGAATCCGATGGTCGGATCTCCCGTAATATCAATTCGAAGTCAATGGTCGAAACTCGCGAACAGCCGCGGCGCGGCGCGTTATATTCAGGCCATTAAATATATATAATTATATAATATATATATTTCATCGATTTCGATTTAAAATCTATTTTATAAATTCGTTTTAGAATGATTCCAACTTCATTTTCAATTTTAAATCAAAATTGAATTTTCCTTATCAATATAATGTATAAATGATAATATTTTCAAAATATCAGATTTTGAAATATTTTCCTTTCCGATATTCATTATAAAAATGAATAAAATCGATATAAATATCGTTCGCGTCAAAATGGCGCATCTCTAATCAACACGGCTTCATATATATCAATATTTTCGTGTCCATCCAAAATCGGACATTAAAAAAACATTTTAATCCTTTACAGAATATTATTTTAAAATATTCATTCTTTCTGAATTGGAATTAGATACAGTCAATTGCCATATAATTTTATTTATATGGATTTCATACATACATGTACATAGCAATAATCAGACATAGTCAACCATCATTAAGAGTGCACTACACAACTGCAAAAGCATTAAATATAAATAATTAATGCTTACAATAGTCTGTCAACCAATTGATTGACATACAACTAAACAATTGTGATTAGTGTACGTCAAATATCATCCCAACACCCGTGTGGGATTTCAATCAACGCACACAGATTTTATTTGTGCAGTTGGGTGATGTGTAAAATTATCGTCCCAATCAATATCAGTCAAATGAGTGTACATAAACAAATTGTCTGATTTATAAATGAATATTTATTTTCATTTCATATACACATTAAAAATTATATTTTTAATGATAAAATATTTTATTCAACACATGAATATTTTATATGGTTCATTTATACAATAAAAATGATATTTTTTTTGTTCTAACATTTATAGAAAATTTTGGCAGCATAACAGCGCGATACTAGAACCGGAATAAGGTTTAGCCTTATCCCTCGCCTAATACTGGCTCACGCCATACACATACCAATTCTAATCAATTCACATCCCAAACCAAATTTAAACAAATGAATCAATCAAAACAAACAACCAAACATCCATGGTTTCAATCAAAGGTGTCGGATGCTTCTAAGCACCGTCTGCATCCTAGTTATATTTAACTATAAACAAAATTAGAGTGAGAAGTTATAGCCTTTGGTTTCCACTCCGCCGTGCTTTATTGTTGCTCAGATTCGCTGTTCTGATTCCAACGCAATCTGTTTCACAAAATTTATATTAAAAATCATATTTTTATTCTAATGTTATGCATATTAAAATCACATTTTTATTCTTATGCTGTTCGTATAAAAATCACATTTTTATTCTGCTACTTCATATATAAAAATCACATTTTTATACCGCTACTTCATATATAAAAATCACATTTTTATACCACCACTTCATATATAAAGATCATATTTTTGTACCGCTACTTCATATATAAAAATCATATTTTTACTTCAAAACCATGTGTAAAAATCACATCTTTAACACGATGTTTATATTAAAAATATCATATTTTTATTATGCTACCATATAAATAAAAATCACAATTTTATCCTAACACTATATATAAAAAAATCACATTTTTATCACAATGAAAACATTATAAAAATCGCATTTTTATCACAGTGAAAACATTATAAAAATCGCAATTTTATACGACTAAAATTCATATCTTCTTCTACTAAAAATTATATTTTCTTCTAACTAAAAATCGTATTTTTACTATCATAAAAACCATATCTTTATGTAATCAAAATCTAATCTTTATACAATTAAAAATCTAAACTTTATATTGTTAGATATCTAAACTTTATATTGTTAGAAATCTAAACTTTATATTGTTAGAAATCATTTATTTTTTAGGAATTAAAATAAAAACTTACAGATTTTAAGGTTTCGATCAACGGAGTCGTCGCTGGAGGGGGAGCAGTCGCTGGAGCAGTGGGATGCGGTTGCCGGAGCTGGTGCAGTGGCGGCGGCATCAGGTGAGGCGCGGCAGTAGTCAGTGGGGTTGTGGCGCGAGGTCTGGGGTTCTCCTGGCACGCGAGGCTAAGCGGGAAGGGGGAGAACGGGGGAGGGAGGAGGATCGGAGGGGGGCGGCTCGCTTGGAGGCAGGCGGCGGCGATGGGTGGGTGGCGATGAACGATGGCGCGGTTTTCTTTTCTTTCTTTTTATTTCTGTCGATATGATTTGAGGAAAGGGGAGGAAGGATTTTAGGTTATAATCGTTTTATAAGTATATAAATAATATAATATGATTTTGTTTAAAAAGGGTGAATTTTAACCGAACTCCAAATCGAACCCGACGACTGTCACCTTATACTAAATACCCCCACTCCGAACACAATGGCATACGTCCCGCAAGCCAATTCTATTGTTTCAATCAGTTTTCAACAAAATTAAAATATAAATCAATATATATTGAATTTGAACGCACATTTTAATTTACCGGAGCCACATACTAACTCCAAAAATTAGAAAAAAATTATATCTAGCTTTGTATTGATGATACGGTCCTAAAAATGTAATTTCGTCAAATTTGGAGACCGTTTGAAAAATGGTCCTTTTCTGGTCGGTCCAATTCAATTGAAATTGACAAAACATGTTTTCTTTTGCCACGCTCACATATTAATTCCAAAAATTATGAAAATTGGAATCTAGCAATAATTTGACATTTCGGATCTAATAAAAGTGGTTTCGTCGAAAATGGTGGTCGTTTGCAAAATGGCTATTTATTATATTAAAAAATATATAAATTCCATAGTGACTATTCTGAAATTTAAACTGGACATAACTTTTTTTTCTCGTTATGAAATCTGGATTTTTCGCATTCTTAAAAAGATATAATTAAACAGATTCAAATATTTCTTATTTCACTAAAATTCGATCTATTTTGAATCCTGTACATTCATTTGAAATTTGAAATCGAATTTTCAAACTGTCGTGCCATTTCAGGCTCGTTATATAATCAAAATAAATTTATTCATTCTAACTTCGTTTAAAATATTTTTTTAGCCGTTATCATTTAAAATGAATCATTTTAAATATTCAAAGTACATTAAAATAGCTAAAATAAAAATTTTAAATTGGTTCTAATGTTCCGAGTTGTTACAATTTGATTGATGGTCATTTTGTCTTACCGTACACTAGTTCGGCAGTTTTGAGGAAACTATGGGTTGAACTGGCATCAAATCTTTGTTTCAAAGGTGATGATAGTATAAGCTGAAATGGGAAGAATCACAGTATAAAATTTGTATACAATTTTCTACAAAGTGATAAGCAATTATTTCCTTGGCATGCTAGAATTTGGAATATGGCTAGTTCTGCTAAAGAAAAATTGCTTTTATGGAAGGTAATGGCAAATGCTCTTGACACAAAGCACAAACTACATTCTATTGGTATTATATCAGATAATTTGTGTGTCTTTTGTAAAGAAGAGGATGAGATGAATACATATCTCTGCTTTGTGTGTGCATATGTATACCAGATTTGGTATAGAGTACTAGCAAATTGAGGATTTCATAGGCCTTCTAATGTGAGCAAGTTAGAATAGTTTAACATTTTCAAAGCAACCCAATGGAAGTCTGCAAGAACTAGACTGCTTTTGAAGATTCTTAAAAAGTTTATTTATGCAGTTTGGTATGAGAGGAAATGTAGGGTTTTTGGCATGGGTGTAAAGAATGTTGATAAGCTTTATTCCATTGTTCATAGGAGTATTTTGAAGGGTCTTCATGCTGGCTAAGGAGGTGGTGTTATGTTCGTTAATGATGTCTGAAGATATCGAATGCAAGCTTGAGTCCAGAAGTTTGTAAATTCTGTTTGTAGATAATTGGTTGATGTTAGCTGTTTTTGGTATTTTTGTGTTTGACTGTAATGTGGTGTAGATATGTAAAATTGTAATTTTTTTGTGTAAATAAAGTCTGCTGCCTTTCTAAAGTAAATTAGAACCCTTATTTGTTGACACCTATTATAGGAAATTTGAATGAAGTTATTGCTGATCAAACCTAAGCTTTAGCTTTCATTATTATAGAGTTATTCTTTAGTGCGAGGATAACATAACTCAGAAGCGACATTAAACGTAACTTAGAATTATCAAGCTTTGTTGTAGTTGATGTTGGTACTTCATGTCATTGATGCATGTCACTATGTCATTGCGTAAATTTAATCCCAAGTTGTGTTCATTTCAGGTAGCAGTTGTGAATAACAGACTTGTTATTGGACGGTGGTAAGGAAGAGACATAGGTGATGTTTTTCTATAATATATAGGTGTGCCGATGGCTGTTACAGAAATCAAAGAGGATCTAAGTGTATTACAGAAGTGTAAGTTTAAAACAAAACAATATCTTTTCAAAGAAGGCTTGGATCCCCGCTGGCGCTTCGCCCGAAACTTCTACTCGGCTCGCCTTCGGCTCAACACTCGGCTCGCATTCGGCTCAGCATAAATTTGTCAGTGTCTGTATAAATTGAAACTACATATGTAATGAGTGAACTGAGTGATGTAGTGAGGAATATATGTATATATGAATAATCGGTGTTGTAGTAAATCACTGAGTTGTAAATAGTTGGAGTCAGAAAGTTGTACTATTTCAGTTATTGAGATAAAATATTCTATTTTATAAAACAATGTTTGAATTCAAGGTTTGTGCAGTAGTATTCTATTAAAAAAAATAATCCTGTTATAGATGAAATATCTATAGCAACATTTTTGGAATGTAAAAATATTGCCATTGGATTGTAAAAGTGTTACTATAGATAATGTGGGGCCCACTTTTAAGTAAAATTAATCTATGGAAACACCAGGGAAATGTTGCCATTGGATGGTAAAGATATTGCCTTTGACTCTAGGGAAACCGACAAAATGCAACATCGAGAAAGGGTGGACTTCGATCTTTTTTAGCTTATAGCAACATTTATTGGCACTTCCTCCATCACTTCTCTAGTGTTGCAGTAGGCCATCTATGGCGTAGTGCGCCTTCCCACTTCGGACCCATGTAGACAAGGGTCGGGAATATACGCTTCAGAACAAGGTCGCTAGGCTCGAAGCTCCTAGGCCGTACTTTCCAGTTATGGTATCAGGTAACCTGATGTCTATGATTTGAAGAATGCAAGACCGCCTCCTCTCTCCTCGCATAGATTATATCCAGCAACTCGAGGAAAAGAGCCTTATTAGTCAAGGGATCATAATATGTCGTTCTGTAAGATAAGACTTCAAGCTCTACTGGGATGACTGCCTCTGAGCCATTGGAGAGAGTGAAAGGAGTATGGTCAGTCGCTGACTTGTGGGTATTCGATGCATCGAAAGGGCTAATGGCAATTTGTCAACCCCTTGGCATTTGGATGCTCCAGTCATTTCTTCAGAATGGACTTGATGATCTTGTTCATGGCTTCTACTTGTCCATTCGATTGAGGGTGCACAACTGCTATGTATCTCTTCTCAATATGATGTTGTCGACAGAAATCATTGAACTCCGTGATATCAAATCGGGTTCCATCATCAGTAATGATGATCCTAAGGAGCCCAAATCGACATATAATGTTTCTGATGATAAATATGATCACCCACTTGGTCGGGATTGTGGTTGATGGTTTTGCTTCATCCTATTTCGTAAAGTAATTCACCGCCACGATTGCATACCTTGCTCAGCCCTTGGATATCGGATGGCTCCCAATGATGTCTACTCCCAAAATTGCAAATGGCCAAGGACTCACTATCTGGGTCAGTTGGTTAGGCGAATCCCTATGAATCTTAGTGAATCGCTGGCATTTGTTGCAGGGTCGTGAGTAATCAGCCACTTCTCGAATTATGGTAAGCCAAAAATAGTCATACCATAGTATCTTCTTCACTAAAGTTTGCCCTCCTGTGTGGTCGCCAGAATCACCTTCATGTACTTCTTGTAATACATGCTTGACGTCGTCATTGGCGATGCACCGGAGCAAAAAACTGAAAATCCTCTTCTGTAAAGAGTACAATTATGCATAATATATCTTTATGCTTTACGGACAATGGCGCACTTTTCTTTCTTCCTCTCTGGAAGTGTTCCATGTTGTAGGAAATCCTTTATAGGGGTCATCCATGATTCCTTTTCAGGCTCAACTTCCAATATATGTCCATTTGATCAATGCTCGGCACAATCAGAACTTCAATCAGAACCATTTCTGTTTCCTCTAGGCTAACAGAGCTGGCCATTTTGGCTACCATGTCGGCCTTTTGATTCTCCTCTTGTGGAATGTGGGAAATGTTTTGGTACTCAAGGTCATCCAACAGTTCTTCCACCCGTTCCAAGTAAGTGACGATTCGTGGTCCCTTTGTCTTTCCGAACCTAAAATACATCAATTTGAGAATCACAAAAAACATCCAATGCAACTACTCCCAATTCCTTCATTAGTTTAAGCACGACAATCAGAGCTTCATACTCTAAATCATTATTAGTGTTGGAAAAATTTAGCTTTAAGGCAAAATAGATTGATCGTCCCTCAAGAGCTACCAATTGATCGTCCCTCAAGAGCTACCATGACAACCATAACGCAGGAATGTCAATCAATACGTGCACCATACATATATAGCATCCAAATGCTCGATTCTAGCTTAGTCTTAGGAGGGTTTGCATCCTCATCCACAACTTCTTTCTCAGGAATTGTAAACTCGGCTATGAAATCAAATAATGTTTGCCCTCAGATTGACTTTCTCTGAAGGAAAGTGAGGTTAAACTAACTCAATTCAATATTCCACTTAAGTAACCTCTCAGATGACTCAAGTCACTGAAGGACCTGTCGTAGCGAATGGTTGTTGTATATCATGATCGAATGAGCCTGGTAACAGTGGCAGAGTTTTCTTATGGTGATCACCAAGCCGTAAGCAAGCTTCTCAATCTTCAGATAACTGCGTTCCGTCGTCATCAGCTTCTTGCTCACATAGTACACCGGTCTCTGGACCTTATCCTCCTCTCGGACAAGTGTTGAGCTCACTCCATGTAGGGAGACCGCAAAGTATACAAACAAGTCCTCACGATCTATAGGTTTGGATAATATTGGTGGCTCTCTAAGTGACTTAGGAGATTTTGAAAGATTTGATACAATCTGAGGTCCATTTGAAGTAGAGTTTCCTTGCTTTATTAACTCAAAAAAGGGAATGCACGTATCGGTTACTCTGGAGATGAATATGCTCAAAGATGCTACCTATCCTGTCAAACTCTATACATCCTTGATTTTTCGGGGTTCTTGGACGTTCGTGATCCCTGTAATCTGGTCTGGGTTGATTTCAATCCTACATGAACTAACGATGAAGCCCAGAAACATCCCTGACGTAACGTTGAAAGAGCATTTCAAAGGATTGAGTTTCATCCTATCGTACCGGAGGATATTGGACATCTCTTTTAATTCTTTAACGTGACTGGCTGGTTGCATTCACTTTACAAGCATGTCATCCACATACACTTCCATCGACTTCCCAGTCTGGTTATGGAACATACGGTTAATCAAACTTTGGTATGTCTCCCCAACGTTCTTCAATCGAAATGGCATCACTACGTAACAATACAACCTAAGGCACATGATAAAGCTAGTATGTTCCTGGTCCGGAACATGCATTAGAATTTGTTTGTATTCGGAGTATGCGTCCATAAATGATAGAAGCTCGTGTCCAACTGTCATATCTACTAGCTGCTCAATTTGCGGAAGCCAAAAGCTATCCTTCGGACACGCCTTGTTCAAGTCTGAGAAGTCAATGCACGCTCGCCATTTCCCAGTAGCTTTCTTCACATGGACCAAATTTGATATATACTCAGGGTACGTTGCATCTCGAATGAATCCATTACCCTTCAGCTTTTCAACCTCCTCTTTCAGAGTTGTCGACCTCTCCTGGCCAAGCATGCGCCTCTTCTACTTAACAGGGATGTAATTTGGACTGGTGCTCAACGAATAGCTCATAATCGATAGCATACGTATCATCATAGGACCAAGCAAAAACATCAAGGTTTGCCTTAAGAAAATCAACCAATTCCCACGTTCGAAGGGAGTCCAAATGGGATCTGATCCTCAAGACCCTAGGTAGGTTGTCGTTATCAATTGGAACTTCGATCACAGATACATTAGGTGTTTCCCACCTACATCCCAACTCCTCATCTTCTCTAGAATCGATATCCTCGAACTGATGGCTAGGCGATCCTAGTTGGGATGTGTCTGTTACTTACTATGTTGTCGCCTTCTTAGCAGGAGGGGAGGCATCTTGTAGTTTTTCACCTTCTCCATTAAGGATTTCTTTCCACTCCACTAGATATCATGCTCTTCCAACTACCTGATCTCCCCTAATCATTCCCACTCCAACCTCAGTTGGAAATTTCAGGAGCAAACGCTAAGGAGTTATTCATGCTTGGAATTCTGCCGAGGCCGATCGACCCAGAAAGGCATTATAAGGAGAGTTAATATCCATCATGAGGAATGGGAGGATTCGTACTCTCCGATGATCTCCCTCTCCTAACTCAACTGATAATTGAACTAGACCAATCGGTTTGATGGTTAAACCATTGAAGCCACATATCCATCCCGTACATGGCTTTAAGTCTTTTGCTTCTAGCTTCATTTGATTAAATGCTTTTTCGAACAGAATATTAAAGGAACTTCCGCAATCAACCAGGACATTCTACACAGTTGCAGGGCCAATAGCGGATGATATCACCAATGGGTCTATGCTTGGGTTCTCCATAACTGAACTTTCTCTATCACAGAAAACAATATC
Source organism: Allium sativum (assembly GCA_030737875.1). Classification (NCBI taxonomy): domain Eukaryota; kingdom Viridiplantae; phylum Streptophyta; class Magnoliopsida; order Asparagales; family Amaryllidaceae; genus Allium; species Allium sativum. The sequence continues at coordinate 896,582,554 of CM060916.1, forward strand.
ATCCATCATCATTTTCTGTTTTTGTTATCAAAACATGGTCATTTGGGGTGTTGCATTCCCCAACATCCATCTGCTTTGCAGCATTTACATATTATTCCATCATTTTTGCGCTAAACCCCATTGGATGTCGTCCTTCGACCACTGTGTTTATGACAATTCCTTTCGCTTTCTATTGGGCAATGGCCCTAAGAGCCACTGACCTAGATTTGGGGCTAATGCCCCTGCCTCTATCCCTCGGGACTACCTTGTACTCGTCAAACTTCCCTTCTCGTAGAAACTTCTCAACTGCATCTCTCATATGCCGACATTCGTTCGTTGAATGGCCATAAATCTCATGAAATAAAAAAAACTTTCCTGTCTCATGCTCCTTCTCCGTCAAGTCTCGCAGAGGCGGTTTCTTATATTGCATTACATTGCACGTATCGAGGTATATATTCTCCCAAGTGTCTTTCAATGGTGTATAACTCTCGAAAGATTGGAATCGAGGTTGCTTCTTAGCATCCCCTTTCAGATTTCAATTCCCTTTATTATCGTTCATTCCTTTGCAACCATTCTTTTTTTTTATTCCCGACATTGACTTCTACATTTCCCAAGCTATCGTTGGATTGTCTTACAAATATATTACTTTGAATTTCCTTCTTCGCAACTTCACTAGATCTCCTCTTCCGATTCAAATATGCATCCTCTTGTCATAAGCGTACATTTGCTTTCTCATAAATCAATTATATCATCGTTGGAGGCTTTCCTACTATGTATCTTTCGAACTCCGAGTCCATATCTACACCATCGATCATTTCCATTAAAATGGTCTTCGGGTTAGGGTTGCTCACTTTGGTGATAGCCATGATGAAGCGGTAAAGGTATCCCCTCAAAGTTTCTTTAGGGGCTTTCTTAACCGTGAAAAGCTCCATTAAGTGCTTAGACTTTGATGCGTGTAATCAAAAATGGATTAAGAATTTCTCGTTCTGGTATTTGAAGGTAGGAACTGATCGGGGGGAAGTCCGGTAAATCACATCATTGCCATCCCTTCAAGATATATCAGGAAAACTTTACACATAATGGCATCAGGAGCTGTTGTTGCGTTCATATACCATGAATAGCACATCAAATGTTATCATGGATCTGTCCTACCCGAATAATAACCCATAGTGAGCAGATTAAATCATCTCAGGAATCGTGCCTCAAAATGCCATCGATAAAAGGAGAATGCTTACGATCTAAGCCCCAATCCTTATTAGTATAACCTTTATTGTCGTTCATTATCTCCCTTATCATTGTTTCTATCTCTGCATTGGTCAACACATGTTCTGCTTCAGCACTTTCTGCTCTTTGAGTTTCCCTTGCTCCCACTTTAGGCAACGTGACTTGAGCCTCCGTCTGGGTGGTACTTCCCTGCCCTCTGTGGTCCTGGTCAATCATAGGACGAGTGGGTGGAAGTACGGGTATATGAGTAGTTTGAGAAGTTCCACGTTCCCTAGAGGGAACTTGAGATTGGGTCAACATAAGAATGGGTTCAGACAGACTAGGATCAACAGGGCCGAGTCGAATAGCTGCATCTTCCCAGGAAGGTTGTATATAGAACCGGAGCCGGCGAAGGTTTTCTGGCCTTTCATAAGGTCTCCTTTGGCGTGTTGGTTATTCATCTTCTTTAGACGAGGATGTGCCTCTACCGTTTGGCGATGTGGTGGGGATGGTATCCTTTCCTTCGAAACTCTTTTAATTGCATGTCCATTATATCTACATCATTCCTCAACTTTGCATTATCTTGACTCTGAACATCCAAGGAAGCAGTGGTCTCTTCTAACTTGCTAAACAGACTTGCAAAATCATCTCGCGTAACAAATGCAGAAGAAGGAGGTTGTTTTGGAGGGTGAAAAATGTTGACATGTCTTTTGGCAAGGTCGTCACAATTCGAATTCACTAGGATGAAGTGCGAAAGATCTCAGAAGATAAGACTTTATCTCTGTTTGATCATCTTTTGGATCAAACAACCTGGTTCGAGCTCCTCGGATCAAAGACCTCTGCCTCGAATTCGAACCCTCTTCGTATGATGGGGCTTGGAATACCAATCTCTCTGGATCAAATACTCCGATGCGAGCCCGGATCGAAACGATCGAACTAAAGGCTGGATGTGGGATTGACCTATTCTCATTGCTATTTACATGGCCCAGTCACCTATAAACTCGAATTAGTAAACCTCAAAAGCGCGAACTAAAAGAGGACCTCCACGATCTCGACATCGGCTTCGCTATTCTCTGGATGACTGACACATGGCACATCGATCCGGGATGTGGGCCACATGGCAGTTTCAACTGAACTAGATTCATGCCTATATATATCTGTTTCAAAGGCAAGAGAGAGGATCTTTTTTCACTTCTTCTTTTGGGGATTCGGTTCTTTCTAGTGTGAAGGTGCAAGGACATTGCCTTGTTGAATATATGATTTTTGTTTGATGATAACAAATAGATTTTTACTGATGTGTTTGATGGTGAAATAATTAGTACTATTGGTTGATGATGCTTTACACAAAATACAGGAAATTTACACAAGTTTTTGTCTTCCAATAATATATTTTTATTCCACAAAACAATTACATACTCTCACTTATTACATTTTCTTTTAAATTCACAATTACAAATAAATTCAGTTCAAATGTCTACACTTCATACACAACTCTCTGCTGGATACACTCTGCTTTGCACACTCTTGCTATCCCAAGTTTTTGTTGCATCATCCTGAAACCTGTCGCACAAGAAAAGATACACACAGTACACTGGAACTAAAATAAACACTGAACAAATAAGATTTTTATAGTTTGATTCTCTATTTGTCTCAGTTTTCTGTGTGTTTCTCTCATCATATTTATGACTTGAACAACCATGCCATAACCATACTGGTTTGCTGATCAGAACCAGCTGATTCTGATCAACCTCAACACAGTACAGTTTGACTGTTGTTTTTTTTTCTTTTCCTCTCTAGGGTCACAAGACAAGATAAAAATCAAAAAGAAAATGGAAATACTTCAACAAAATCAAAAGCTGTGTGAATAAACAAAGTCAACAAAGAACAAGGTGAAGCATAACAATTCAAGCACAAGTGGCAACATATCAGGTAAACAATGATGAACAGTGTGACACCCTTCAAGTAAACATGGCCGAGCAACAACAATATTGGTTCAGCATAACTCAAGTCAAATTGGTTCAATAGCAAGTTCAAGACTGGGTGAAGCAATGCATAATTTGCAAGCAAGGCTCATGGCAACAGCATATTACAATGATCATGGAAGTGTCATCGCAAATGGGAGTAAACAAAACAATTCAAATGTAGCTCAAACAAATGGAGCAAGTCAGAAATGAACAAGCACAAAAGGGTCAAGCACAAAAACAAGTTCCAGTCGGCATTTTTTAAGAAAAACTGGTAGAGCAGCATGTTCATGTACTTAAGCTATACATGGTGATACATCATGCACAAACAGTGCGCATAAAGGATTAAATAGCAACAGTAAATCACAAGCATGCAAGTGATGGTATATGTAAATTCTGGACTGAGCACATAATATGTTTTCAAATGCATATGTGACTCAGCAGTAAGTATATAATGGCTCAAAAGAAAGAGCTTAAGAAGCATGTTCAAGACTCAAGTGCAGCAAATAAAATCAAAACATGAATGAATGCACAAATTCAAAGTGGTGCAGTTCAGATCAACTAAAGTGGTCGTGCACATGTGAATACATGATGGTTTCAGTATCAAGAATGGTAAGTCACATAGCTCAAGCATGCCAAATGACTAGTGCAGTATTATGCTCAAGTAAAAAAGCAAAATGGTTGGCACATAGATCAAGCACAGCATATACAATAAGGTGCCAGAAAACTAGCATTTCAAATTTTATATGTTCTATACAGATTCAGAGAACATTTCTTCTTAGGAAAGCTTTTATAATCAGTTTCAATGACCAGCTTTTTAGTTAAGAAAATCATCAAAGTGTTTCCTGTTTTTTTTGCAACTATTTTTGGGCAACAAAAAATTGATTTCCAGTTTTTATTAAGCATGGAAAAAAATCCACAATTAAATGCAGTTTGTTTCAAAAATGCTCAAATTAGTCACAGGGGTCAAAAATACCATCAATATAACAGCAAATCAAAGGAAACAGTGTATCAAAGATATTTGTTTTCGGCAAGTGTTTGAATTCCAAATTTACTGCATGGAATCAATGTTGGGCAATTCAATCAAGGAACATTTTTGGCAAGTTCTGTTTTGGTTCGAAATCACTTTCAGCATACCACAATTTATAAGACAACAGTGGGTCAATAATTCATCACAAAATTCACGGCATTAAAACCGAGATTCAAAAAAAAGGAAAACCCCAAAAAATTCAGATCAAATCAATAATTCGATATCAGAGAATTAAAAGCCAACAAAATCATCTCAAAGCCGTGGTTTGTAAATTCAATCAAGGAAATCAAAGTGGAAAACCGAGCAAAATCAGCATCAAGTCTTTAATGCGAAATCAGAGAGCAAGGGTTTCAAAAACCCTATATAAACACACCATTCATCATCGACAAAGAACAACAAAAAAAAGGGCAAAAAGTAATACACTCACAAAATTCAGAGAGTAGAGAGCGATTTTGGTCAGAAATTACTCACTGGTTTTGTCAGTTGAAACCTCAAATCAGAAATTCAGGGAGCCACCAGGAATCGATCTAGAACCTCAACGTGAATTGGAGTTTCAGAGATTACTCAAAAGATCAAGTACAGAACCGATTTGGGAAGCCTCCAGAGAAACCCTTGAGAAATTTCGAAGAGCCGCCATTATCAAATGAAAAAGGGGGTCGTGCAAATAAAAGAAAGTGAGCCGGCCAATTGTACACTTGGCTAAGCAAAGTCTTAGATAAAAGGGGGTGCCTTTTAATTTGGTTTTTTTTGAATCTTCTTTTGTAATTGTTTGATGTATTTTTTTAAGGTTTCTTGTTTCAAGTTTCTCATAAAACCAGAATACAGATTACTGGATAGTAGTCTGGGAAAATCTGGTCTACGGTTCATAGACCAGTCTAGGATTTTATGCTTAGGGTCAGACAGGAGCAGGAGTTGCAAGTTTGCATAGGATTGTAAGCAGGATCTGTTTGTATCTCCTAGTAGAAATCTTAGAAAGGCAGCAGTAGGCACAGTTTGCCGAAGCTGGGTATCTTTGTGTGTGATTTTTTTCTTTGCTGCTTATCTTGTATCTCTGAGTTTGTTTTATTTTTTGTTAAAACCCTATTCACCCCCCCTCTAGGGTTATTATCGATCCTACAATTGGTGTCAGAGCCTTGTTGTAACCCTAGAATCATGACTTCAATGAACAATGCTTTTTCTGAAGGTCAATCTATTGCTAGACCACCCATGTTCAATGGTGGTGATTATGCGTATTGGAAAGCTAGGATGAAAATCTATCTTGTGTCTGTTGATTATGATGTCTGGGATATCATTGAAACTGGATATAAACCTCCTACTGAAACTGTTAATGGAATTGTAACACCTAAACCAAAAAGTAGGTGGGATGCGAATGATAAGAAACTATACTCTATAGATTCTAAAGCTATGAATGCTCTGATTTGTGCTCTTGATAAAACAGAATATAACAGAATTTCTCATTGTAATACAGCCCAGGAAATTTGGCATACTCTGGAAGTCACACACGAAGGAACTTCTCAGGTTAAAGAATCCCGTCTTGCCATGTTCAGCAATGAATATGAAAACTTCATCATGCAGAAGGATGAGAGCATCAAGGACATGTATGGACGCTTCTCTGTGCTGGTCTACAATGCTAGAGCTCTTGGAAAGGTCTATACAGAAGTGGAACTTGTGAGAAAGATTTTGCGTGTTTTGCCAATGAACTTTGAAGCAAAAGTCACAGCTATTCAAGAATCTAAAGACCTGAGTAAGCTAAGCATGGAAGAGCTTATCAGGAATTTAATGACGTATGAAATGGAGCTAAAAGCAAGAGAAGATCGCAACAACTCAGATCTGAAGAAGAAGTCAATAGCTCTGTCCAACACCGTTACCAGTGATGGTGAAGATCCTATTGAACAGCTTGCCATGGCAGTCAGACAACTCACGAAGTGGAGAAAATTCAAACCTCGTAGAAATAAATCAAAGACCAACAATTCAGAAGACGAACCACTCTGCTACAACTGTCAAAAGCCAGGACACATAAAACCAAATTGTCCACTTCTCCAAAGAAACAAGAAGAAGAAGAAAGCTTTTGCTATAACTTGGGATGACGAGGAAGGAGAAGAAGATTCAGACAGCAGTGAGGAAGAAAGCAACCTGTGCTTCATGGCAAAGTCAGATCTAGAAGATGCCAACGAAGAAACTACTGAGGTATACAGTTATAACGATCTAGTTTTAATGTGTAAACATCTTTCTGAAATTATTGACACATTAGAATCTAAAGCAGAGAAACTGAAAAAAAAAACCTTGATCTCATTCACAATAATAAGAAGCTGAAATCTGAACTTGAAAACATTTCAAAAAACAACAATCTAGATTGTGAAATTTGTAAGGCTATGAATCTAGAACTCTCAACACTCAAGTGCACTGTGGAAAATCTTGAAAAAGTAAATCTGACTCTAAAAGAAGATGACACTAAAAGAAAGAACTACACTTCACTTGTGAACGAGAATACAATATTAAGAACGAGATTTCAAGATCTTGAAGTTACTTTGAATAAATTCTCAATTGGTCAAACATCTTTTAACATGTTGCTTGGAAACCAACTATTTGCAAATAATAGAAAAGGACTTGGCTTTGGAAAGATACAAGAAAAAATGACTAAAATTGACAATGTTAAAAGTAAAGGCATCTTTCTCAAATGTGTAAAATGTGGAGAAATTGGTCACAGCCATGAAAACTGCAATAAGATTCAGAAGTTCAAAAAGGTTTGGGTTCTTAAATACTTGGCACACAATTATCATAATTGGAACACAAATAAAAGGAAAAATCAAATCTGGGTGCCAAAAGAATCTTATGATTATCATTTTTCTACTACTGATATGCTTGGACCTAGAAGATTCTCTGGGTCATCCTCTTCTTTGTACGTGTAGGTATGTTGGCGGGCTAAGGAGCAGCAGAAATGGTATTTGGATTCAGGTTGCTCCAGACATATGACAGGAGACAAAAGATTGTTCCTTAGCCTTGAAAAACATAAAGGTGGGAATGTGACTCTAGGTGACAACAACAAATGTAAAATTATTGGTAAAGGAGAAGTAGGTAACAGTATTTTTGCCTTAACCGATGTCTTATATGTTGATAATCTATTTCACAATCTTATCTCTATCAGTCAACTCTGTGATAAAGGAATGAATGTTGTGTTTGATAGTAACGTTTGCAAAATCATAGAAATATCCTCTGGAAAGGTTGTTTTTACAGGGAAAAGAATTGGAAATGTCTACACACTCTCTTTCGATGATGTAACTGTTTCTAGGTGCTTGATAGCAACGGAAGAGGAGGCAATTCTATGGCACAGAAGGCTGGCACATGCAAGTATGGGTCTTCTTAAAAGACTGGAAACAAATGAACTTGTCAGAGGTTTACCTCATCAGAAATTCAAAAACAACAAAGTGTGTAAAGCCTGTACTATGGGAAAACTTAGTCGTTCATCTTTTCGTCCAAAAAATGTTGTTAGTACGTCACGCGTACTTGAATTGATTCATATGGATTTGTTTGGACCTACTGACATTGCTAGCTTAAATGGTAAACGTTATTGTTATGTATTGGTCGATGATTACTCTAGATTTACATGGGTTTACTTTCTAGCCAAAAAATCTGAAACTTTTGATTATTTTTCAAAATTTTCAAAACTTGTTCAAAATGAAAAGGGGATTTCAATTAAAACCTTGAGAAGTGACCATGGAGGTGAATTTGAAAATTTAGATTTTGAAAAACTTTGTGAAGAAAATGGTTTTAAAAATGAATTTTCCGCTCCACGAACACCTCAACAAAATGAGGTGGTTGAAAGGAAAAATCGTACATTACAAGAAATGGCTAGATCTATGTTATGTGAATATAATTTGCCTCAAATCTTCTGGGCTGAGGCAGCAAATACTTCATGCTATGTAATGAACAGAGTTATGATTGGACCAATACTTAATAAAACGTCATATGAACTTTGGTCTGACAAAAAGCCTAACATTTCGTACTTTAGAGTGTTTGGATGTCCTTGTTATATTTTGAACACAGGAGAACAGCTTGGGAAATTTGAGCCAAAAATGATTGATGGAATTTTCATGGGTTATTCCTCAAGAAGCAAAGCTTACAGAATCTTCAATAAACAATCAAGGACAATTATGGAAACCATCAATGTAAAGTTCAATGAATCAGATATGGATATGATCTCTGAAGATGATAAAGATGATGGTGGTGCACAAGAAGTTGAACAAGAAAGCAACGATGTTGAAGCAAACAACGAAGAAGCCACTGAAGCAGCAACAAATGTTGAAAGACTGAAATTCAAGCCCAGTCATCCTCCAGATTTGGTAATCGGAAGCCCAACAGCTGGGCTATGCAAGAAGAACTTAACCAGTTTGAGAGAAACAAAGTCTGGAACTTGGTACCTAGGCCAAAAGACTATCCAGTAGTTGGAACAAAGTGGGTGTTTAAGAATAAGCTTGACGAGTCTGGAAATGTAATTAGAAACAAAGCTAGGTTGGTTGCTAAGGGATACAATCAGATCGAAGGCATTGACTTTGATGAGACATTTGCCCCAGTAGCTAGGTTAGAAGCGATTAGAATCTTGTTGAGCTTTGCATGTTTTAAAGGTTTTAAACTAAAACAAATGGATGTGAAAAGTGCCTTTCTGAATGGAGAACTAAAAGAAGAGGTTTATGTTGAACAACCCCCTGGTTTTGAGAATCCCAATTTTCCAAATCATGTGTATAAACTAGAAAAAGCATTGTATGGCCTTAAGCAAGCTCCTCGAGCTTGGTATGACTGTCTCTGTACTTATCTTTTGGAAAACGGTTTTAAAAAGGGGTGTGCTGACACAACTCTGTTTCTATTACATGACGGTGATGATTTTTTGATTGTTCAAATCTATGTTGATGATATCATTTACGGTGCTACTAATGATGTCTTGTGTGAAAAATTTGAAAAAGTTATGCAGGACAAATTTGAGATGAGCTTGGTGGGAGAACTGAAGTATTTTCTTGGCTTTCAAATCAAACAGAGCAGCAAAGGTATTTTTATCTCTCAAACAAAGTATGTAATGGAGTTACTGAAGAAATTTGGAGTGGAAGATGCAAAACCAATGAAAACACCAATGAGTCCAACAACCAAGCTTGACAAAGATGAAAAAGGTGTTGCTGTTGATCAGAAAAAATATCGCGGTATTATCGGTTCACTTCTTTATCTTTCTGCTTCTAGACCCGATATTATGTTTTCTGTTTGTTTGTGTGCTCGTTTTCAATCTAATCCAAAAGAATCTCATTTAAAAGCCACAAAACGAATTCTGAGATATTTGATACATACACCAAATCTTGGTTTATGATATCCATCCTGTGATAACTTTGATTTAGTTGGGTTTACCGATGCTGATTATGCTGGCTCACTCACTGATAGGAAGAGTACTAGTGGAACTTGTTTCATGCTAGGTCATTCACTTGTTTCATGGTCAAGTCGTAAACAAAATAGTGTTGCTTTATCCACCACTGAGGCTGAATATATTGCTTTAGGAAGCTGTTGTGCACAGATTTTATGGATGATGCAGACTTTATCTGATTTTGGGCTTTGCTATAAACGAGTTCCTTTAAAGTGCAACAGTAAGAGTGCAATTGATTTATCAAGTAATCCTATACATCATTCACGCACAAAACACATTGATGTGAGACACCACTTTCTTAGAGATCACATTGCTAATGAGGACATTTGTATTGAATTTATTCCAACAGAATCTCAGCTTGCTGATATTTTCACAAAACCCCTTCCAGAAGATAGGTTTTGCAGATTACGATTGGATTTGGGAATTATAGAAATAAATTAATCTCTTTGCATTTTTGGGTAAATTTTCTCTTAAGATGTTCTGTTATCAATACCATCTTCTGACAAATAATTCAGTCCTCAAAACATCAAGAAAAGAACATTTTCTTTGGACATTTTTCTTATAAAATTGTGACTGTACAAGATTTCAGAATATGAGATGGATGAAAGTTTGTCTGCAACTCTGATGTGATTGAATATATCTTATAATATGAGTATTTTAGGAATTTTTTTTTTGTTCACAAACCATCTCTGCCACTATCACCCTTCTACCATCCATCATTGTTTTATATATATTAAGGGGATTTAAAAAAAAAAATTATATATATATAATAAGTAGTTCTCTGATCTCATTTAAAAATCCAAGCTCTGGTCTTGAACGGTTAAGAGTTTACTTATTTTCATGCTGCAACTAATCCCATTTAAAAATCCAAGCTCTGGTTATGAGTGGTTAAGTGTGCTCTTGATGTATATTTTTTTATATAGATCTATTAAAATCCTCTCTGATATATATTAAATAACTCTTCATTCCATCCTCTGCTTGTGTGAAATGTATTCCTAATTTATGAATTATTATGATTTTTATCCGATTGCTTGGGGTTTACAGCTCTGATTCTGTCAAAACAACTTGATTTCTAACTACGGTCCATGTATTTTGCAAATGTTCAGAACTGTTCATCTTTTGATGATTACAAAGGGGGAGAAGAAGTTAAGATTTTGTTGTGTTGTTTACAGACATCTATAGATTTTATTTTTCCATTAATACTAAGTGTTTAATTATTTTCTATTTTTTTTATTTTGTGTCTGTTTACAACTGGTAGGGGGAGCACAAATATATGGGGAGTTCATTTCAAACACATTCTGTTATCCTTAAAAATCTAAAGTCTGTTTGTCATCATCAAAAGGGGGAGTTTGTTGAATATATGATTTTTGTTTGATGATAACAAATAGATTTTTACTGATGTGTTTGATGGTGAAATAATTAGTATTATTGGTTGATGATGCTTTACACAAAATACAGGAAATTTACACAAGTTTTTGTCTTTCAATAATATATTTTTATTCCACAAAACAATTACATACTCTCACTTATTACATTTTCTTTTAAATTCACAATTACAAATAAATTCAGTTCAAATGTCTACACTTCATACACAACTCTCTGCTGGATACACTCTGCTTTGCACACTCTTGCTATCCCAAGTTTTTGTTGCATCATCCTGAAACCTGTCGCACAAGAAAAGATACACACAGTACACTGGAACTAAAATAAACACTGAACAAATAAGATTTTTATAGTTTGATTCTCTATTTGTCTCAGTTTTCTGTGTGTTTCTCTCATCATATTTCAGACTTGAACAGCCACGCCATAACCATACTGGTTTGCCGATCAGAACCAGCTGATTCTGATCAACCTCAACATAGTACAGTTTGACTGCTGTTTTTTTTCTTTTCCTCTCTAGGGTCACAAGACAAGATAAAAATCAAAAAGAAAATGGAAATACTTCAACTAAATCAAAAGCTGTGTGAATAAACAAAGTCAACAAAGAACAAGGTGAAGCATAACAATTCAAGCACAAGTGGCAACATATCAGGTAAACAATGATGAACAGTGTGACACCCTTCAAGTAAACATGGCCGAGCAACAACAATATTGGTTCAGCATAACTCAAGTCAAATTGGTTCAATAGCAAGTTCAAGACTGGGTGAAGCAATGCATAATTTGCAAGCAAGGCTCATGGCAACAGCATATTACAATGATCATGGAAGTGTCATCGCAAATGGGAGTAAACAAAACAATTCAAATGTAGCTCAAACAAATGGAGCAAGTCAGAAATGAACAAGCACAAAAGGGTCAAGCACAAAAACAAGTTCCAGTCGGCATTTTTTAAGAAAAACTGGTAGAGCAGCATGTTCATGTACTTAAGCTATACATGGTGATACATCATGCAAAAACAGTGCGCATAAAGGATTAAATAGCAACAGTAAATCACAAGCATGCAAGTGATGGTATATGTAAATTCTGGACTGAGCACATAATATGTTTTCAAATGCATATGTGACTCAGCAGTAAGTATATAATGGCTCAAAAGAAAGATCTTAAGCATCATGTTCAAGACTCAAGTGCAGCAAATAAAATCAAAACATGAATGAATGCACACATTCAAAGTGGTGCAGTTCAGATCAACTAAAGTGGTCGTGCACATGTGAATACATGATGGTTTCAGTATCAAGAATGGCAAGTCACATAGCTCAAGCATGCCAAATGACTAGTGCAGTATTATGCTCAAGTAAAAAAGCAAAATGGTTGGCACATAGATCAAGCACAGCATATACAATAAGGTGCCAGAAAACAAGCATTTCAAATTTTATATGTTCTATACAGATTCAGAGAACATTTCTTCTTAGGAAAGCTTTTATAATCAGTTTCAATGACCAGCTTTTTAGTTAAGAAAATCATCAAAGTGTTTCCTGTTTTTTTTGCAACTATTTTTGGGCAACAAAAAATTGATTTCCAGTTTCTATTAAGCATGGAAAAAAAATCCACAATTAAATGCAGTTTGTTTCAAAAATGCTCAAATTAGTCATAGGGGTCAAAAATACCATCAATATAACAGCAAATCAAAGGAAACAGTGTATCAAAGATATTTGTTTTCGGCAAGTGTTTGAATTCCAAATTTACTGCATGGAATCAATGTTGGGCAATTCAATCAAGGAACATTTTTGGCAAGTTCTGTTTTGGTTCGAAATCACTTTCAGCATACCACAATTTATAAGACAACAGTGGGTCAAGAATTCATCACAAAATTCACGGCATTAAAACCGAGATTCAAAAAAAGGAAAACCCCAAAAATTCAGATCAAATCAATAATTCGATATCAGAGAACTAAAAGCCAACAAAATCATCTCAAAGCCGTGGTTTGTAAATTCAATCAAGGAAATCAAAGTGGAAAACCGAGCAAAATCAGCATCAAGTCTTTAATGCGAAATCAGAGAGCAAGGGTTTCAAAAACCCTATATAAACACACCATTCATCATCGACAAAGAACAACAAAAAAAGGGCAAAAAGAAATACACTCACAAAATTCAGAGAGTAGAGAGCGATTTTGGTCAGAAATTACTCACTGGTTTTGTCAGTCGAAACCTCAAATCAGAAATTCAGGGAGCCACTAGGAATCGATCTAGAACCTCAACGTGAATTGGAGTTTCAGAGATTACTCAAAACATCAAGTACAGAACCGATTTGGGAAGCCTCCAGAGAAACCCTAGAGAAATTTCGAAGAGCCGCCATTATCAAATGAAAAAGGGGGTCGTGCAAATAAAAGAAAGTGAGCCGGCCAATTGTACACTTGGCTAAGCCAAGTCTTAGATAAAAGGGGGTGCCTTTTAATTTGGTTTTTTTTTTAATCTTCTTTTGTAATTGTTTGATGTATTTTTTTTTAAGGTTTCTTGTTTCAAGTTTCTCATAAAACCAGAATACAAATTACTGGATAGTAGTCTGGGAAAATCTGGTCTACGGTTCATAGACCAGTCTAGGATTTTAAGCTTAGGGTCAGACAGGAGCAGGAGTTGCAAATTTGCATAGGATTGTAAGCAGGATCTGTTTGTATCTCCTAGTAGAAATCTTAGAAAGGCAGCAGTAGGCACAGTTTGCCGAAGCTGGGTATCTTTGGTTGTGATTTTTTCTTTGTTGCTTATCTTATATCTCTGAGTTTGGTTTATTTTTTGTTAAAACCCTATTCACCCCCCCTCTAGGGTTATTATCGATCCTACGTGCCTTATTATTAGGCCAAATTAAATATTTCAACGCAAGGATTTTGTGTATAAACTATCTTCTTTCTCTAGTTTCTTTCAATATATGTACTGATCTTCGTAATATGTGAGTATAAACAAAGGTTATAAAGTGGATGTAGGCTTGGGTTGAGCCGAACCACTTTAAAAATATTGTGTATTCCCTGTTATTTACTTTTATTCCTTCAGTGATTCATGTTCAAAAGTATATTTTTTACTCTGTGATTGGATCAATCACTTTGTGTATTAGACGTGAGCGAACCAAATATACGTCTAACATTTTGGCGTTCAAGAAAGGAGGCACACAACTTCTTCTTTCGGCTTGAAAAGAAATAAATTGCTTGTAATTTTTGATATATGATTAAAAGAAAGAAAGACGGAACTTTCTTTCATGCTGAGGACATTAGCATGGAAGGTGTTAGGAATGAGGAATGCCAGGAGGCTTCCTCTCATGACGATTCCTCAATCTACTTGACTAGAAAGGAAACGGACAATGTTTTTGATGAACTTAGGATGAGAATGGAACATCAGGACGAGCTCCTTTGCAAACAATAAGAAATGATGGATGATTTCTTTGTTTGGATTGATGGAAGGTTAAGTAACCCTGAGGTACTTGCTAGAACTTATGCTGCTAGGATGGATATGACAACGGTGTGGCTCAAGCAGGTAGTGCTCTGCCTCTCGAGTCTAATAGGATCCCAGATCGAATATATGGCAACATCGATCCGGGTGCAGCTAGGGGTAATCGCCCTTCTCCTAGTGAAATACAACGTGATGCTCAAACTCACAATGCTCCAGATGGAAACGCAGGAATCATAAAAAATTTAGGCCCATCTCGACCTACATCTGCTCTGACTCGAATGGGTAGTAGAGCTCCAGGAATATCACATCTTCGACATAGTAATGCCCAGCTCAAAAATTTTGAACCTACTCAGATAGAACGGTTCGATTCGGGAACCGAGTCACTTCCAATCCGAATTTAAGAGCCCAACACAGACTTCCTCCCTCTTGAGGACTTCATGCTAAGGGCACCAATGTAGGATTGCACGGTCGGCGATAGTTGCTAGCTGATGAAAACCAAATTGCAAATGTAATCTGACTCTTCGTAATTGGCGCTACCTCACAAGACAACGTGGATATTGTCAATCGTAGCCTATTCACTCGGGACATCAGGAATTCCGTAATCCCCAAGATTTTATGCTACCCTCTTTGGAGCCACACAACGACAAGATGGATCCTATCGTGCATCTAATGCGCTATATGCACCATATGGAAGTGTTATCGGTGTCGGACAATTTCATGGCCAAGTGCTTCCCCCTCTTCTTGATCGATATAGCTGCTATGTGGTTTCAACAGTTGGAATCTGAGTCGATCAACAACTGGAACATGTTTGTAGCCCACTTTATTGAGCAATTTTGGGTCCACATCACTCAACCTAAGAATGTTATGTCTTTCACTTCAATCAAGCAGAGGTCCGTCAAGACTTTGCGTTCATTTCTGGAAAGATTCAACGCTGCAGTGGCGTCAGAAGATCAACCTGAACCATCTATAGTGTTGATGGCAGCTGTGTCCGGCATTTTGAGTAAGTCAGACTTCAAAATTTCTTTGCAATGAGATCCGCCAAGGAACCTTGGCGAATTCTACTTTGAAGAAGACAGAATCCTGTGGGAGCAAGACATAAATTCCAAGATGGACATTCTCGATGTTAATATGATCAAGGACGGATGACCATCCAACTCTGGAAAACGCAATGATAAGGACAAAGGAAAAGCCTTTGCTAGGAATGATCGCAATGTTTAGCCCTAGAGAGGGCCTAGATATGATAAATACACCGAGCTTAATGCCTCGGCGATTAATATCTATTTAGATACAAGAATACCATCTCCTACCCAAAGCCTCCCAGGAGGGAGCCAATGCAAAAAGAACGCAATTCTGGAAGGCATTACATTTTTCATGAGACGAACGGTCATAATATCAATGACTACATGCATTTGCGAGACTTGATTGAAGAACGGATCAAACGCGGACAGCTACGCGAGTACGCCAAGCAACCAACAACACCTACACTTGTGCTGCCACCTCCTACACCCCGAAGAGGGAATGATCCTGGACCGAGTACATGCGGAATTATCATCAACTGATATGGATTATATCACCATGGATTTTCTGCATTTCTTAGGATATAATATATTTTTCTGTTTTCTTTAGGATTTCCAGATGGCTACGTTGACTCATATATGCATGGGAATTAGGATTTAATCCTCAGACATACTCTGTTTTCGACAATGAAACCATCCGACGAATAAATTGTTAAGTTGAATTACACACATATGGGATTAGGATTTAGTCCCTAGGCGTGCTTTGGGTTCAACGATAAACGAATCAAGATTTTTTTGGTTTTGTAATAGTTTCTGGATATTAATGAAATAAATTTTCAAGCATGGATTGTGTTTGGAAAACTCAAGTATCTTGTCAGGATGCGGCAAGATTCTCAATCTCAACTTAAGTACGACTTATACTTATCTCAAAACCCAAGGTGATTATGCCTAGAGACGGACTATCTTGTCGGCATGTGACAAATATGGCTCTATCTTGATATGAGTATGGATTATACTCAACTTGGATTCCTAAGTATGGATTATACTCGGGAAAGTCGGATTGTCTTTTTAGGATTCGACAAGGAAACTAAATAAAACTCGAGTATGGCTTACACTCGATTTGAACTTCCAAGTATGGTTTATGCCTGATAGGTTGGGCCTCCTTGCCAAGATTTAGCGGGATGATTCGATCATCGCTCGAGTATGGTTTATACTCAAAACGGACCTCCAAGCATGGTTTATTCTTGAAAAGGACAAGCAATATTGTCAGGATTTGATATAATCGTTTGCCTCATCACTTTGCATCTATGGATTATACTCGCAACCAAACAGGCCCGGCAAGTCCCTGGTTTTCTTAGATTTCTCTTGCAATATGATCCCGAGCGATCGTCGGGTTTTATGTTTTCCGGTCTTCTAATAATATGGTCCAGTGCAATCATGGATTTCTGGTTTTCTATTAATACGATCCGACATGATCGTAGCTTTCTGGACTTTTATTTTTATTAGACTTCTATAGCTAATGGTTTATCCAGAACACATCTTCTTTTCTCAAGAAATATATATTCTGGAGGAAAAATGTAGACACGACTTTTGGAAAGGCCGTCACAATTCGAGTTCACTGAGATGAAGTGTGAAAGTTCTTGGAAGATTGGACTTTATCTCGGTTCGATCATCTTCCTGGATAGAACAATCTGGTTCGAGGTCCTTGGAACGAAGATCTCCGGTTCGAATTCGAACCCACTTCGTATGATGGAGCTTGGCATACCAATCACTCCGGATCGAATAATCCGACCCGACCTCGGATCGAATACTCCGACCAGACCCCAGATCGAAATGTTTGAACCGAAGGCTGGACGTGGGATTGACCTATTCTCATACCTATTTACATGGCCCACTCACCTATAAACTCAGATCGAGTTACACCTGTTAAGCGCAAACTAAAAGAGGAATCGCCCACGATCTCTACTCCGGCTTCGTTATTCTCTAGATGACTGACACATGGCACATCGATCTGAGATGTGTGCCACGTAGTAGCTCGAACCGAACTGGATTCATGTCTATATATACCCATTTCAAAGGCAAGGGAAAGGATCTTTTTTTTCACTTCTTCTTCCAGGGATTCGGTTCTTTCTAGTGTGAAGCGCAAGGACATTGCCCTATTATTAGGCCGAATTAAATGTTTCAACACATGGGTTTTGTGTATAAACTATCTTCTTTCTCCATTTTCTTACAAAAAATGTACAAATCTCTGTAATCTATCAGTATAAACAATGATTATAAAGTGGACGTAGGCTTGGATTGAGCAAAACCACTATAAAAATATTGTGTGTTCCCTGTTATTTACTTTTATTCTTGCATTCTGTGATTCAAGTTCATAAGAATATTTTATACTCTATGATTAGATTAATCACTTTGGACGTTGTATGTGAGCGAACCAAATATACATCTAATAATATATAATATAATGTAATAATCATCCAAATAGAACTATAAGTACATCTGTCATACACTTTTATGATCTCAAACTTTGGGCAAAATCGATTAACCAAAGCTCTTACACCAAGGGTGTAACACTCCGTAATTTTAACAACCTTAAAGATGATAAATTAAAGAATAATTAATTTAATATCCAGAATTAAGTGAAATGGACTGCACCATTACGTTTGTTTGGGAATTCTGCTCAAAATAGACACTTGGTTTGCGAAAAACGGACACCGTATGAAGAAGTTATTAAGGTTTGAAGTTTGTATACGCATAAGAAGAATATATGAACAAAATATATCTAGAAAAGTCAAAATAGTTCAAAATCACAGAATATAGGGGAGCAGGAAGATTCTCGCCTAGGGATGTCGACCCCATCAAGGTGGTGTCGACCCCTGGGTCAAACTCATAAGGGGGTGTCGACCCCCTACGGCAGATCTGGGAAAATTCTTCTGACTGAATGTGGACTCCTTTCTTGACTTGGTTCGTTGGCTTTAGGCTATAAATAAGACCCCATTTCTCTTGTTTCTCCACAACTAAAACAATGGAGAACTATATGCTGCCTCTGCCCAGATTAAACCAAGTCTTTTCTTCTTCAATAATCAACTAGAGTTTAGAGATTTGTGATTCAACATCAGCAATTCTTTCTTCTACTTTTCTTATATCCCATCATAGTGAGTCTATGTTAATTTTAGATCTAAATAATTAAATGTTAATCTTGATATGACTATAACTTGGATCTATGCCTGTGACTATTTGAATCATATCAGATATGTTATAACCTGTGTAATTGAGTTATTTTGACATGACTATGAACTAGATCTAAGCCTATACTTATTTATCATGTCAGATCTCCCATTGTTAGTTGATCTAATTAATTACCTAAATCTCTTCATTCCTGTTTATGATATTCCTATTATGTTAGAATCAGTTCTATTGTCACATGTTCATCAGTCTATTCCTATATGCATATCTGGTCATTATGCCACTATATGTTTATGCCTATTTCCACCATTATATGTCAATCTTGTTAGTACGATCATTTTTGTCCTCTTCCCATCATCTTTTCCCTTTTATTTTTATATCCAGGCTACCATCGACCCTAGGCATGCTGTTGAAATATGCGAACGCATTAAATTGGGAACGAGGGGAAAATGGTAAAATTGGGCTATAACCTGTAATTGGAAATTTGGGCATAAATTGAATTGTGATTAAAGGCCTTAATTTGGGCATATAGTTCATTATGAACATGACTTGGGAAAGGGGCATGAAAACCTATAACGACGTAGGAATAATTGGTTAATAATTGAAATGCCTAGAATTACAGCAATTAGAAACTATAACCACGCTTAGACACGAGGTTAGATTACACTTGTGGTAGAAGTCTGCCCGGAACCGCCGGGTATATCCAGCGACCACAAGTGGTGAATTTAATGTGAGGGGTCTAAGTTCATGAACACGAGATGCGCTAAGACATGAAGTTAATCCCAACATGTGGAAGAAGTCTACTCGTAACCGCCCGGCATATCCAGCATCCACAAGTGGTATGCCTAATGTGCGAGGTCTAGCACATTAAAACCATAAATGAATATGGTAATGAACTGGAAATACTTAACATAATTGAATCCATAGAGATTGTATGAACATATAACTTGGGTAGGGGTTAAGTAAACTTGAATGAAACAGTGAGAGGGTTAAGTATATCTTGGGTTGGTGCATAATATTTATATATACGCCCACAAACTTAACCTATGGGGTTATGCAATCTTTTACTCTGTTATGGCATAACCTATGGAAAACCTAGTGGGGATGCAAGCGTAGGGGGTAGCTTGTATCATCTTGTGTATGTGACCCATTTCAGTCAATAACCTATATATAGGTATCAAATGAGTACTCCGAACTTGGTCGGAGTCGGGGCACGCTTACTGGGCTGATTGTAAGAGATCAAAATGTGGGGTACGGCGTGGATGGCGTATTTTGACGGGTTCATGTGCGTGCATGTGCCCAGTAGAGGAGGTTTAGACGCCATGACACATGTAGATATGGTTGTGCACATCCTGAAAACGAAGGGTTGCCACTTTAGGAGGTTATACATCCTACTGTGGGGCCAGCACAGGGTATCTATGGAGTTGGGAGCCGATCGATTGGGGTAGTAATTAGGGTACATCTAGACTCTAGTATGTGTAGGAGCTCGTTATTATCCTTAGGGGTAAACTCCGATATGTTGGGCTGCCTGTTGAATGTATGGGGTTAAACCTCTCACTAGAAGTACGCCTAAGTCTGCCATCCTATAGTTGTTAGGATCATCTCATTCTGGTTATACTAGTATTGGTGCGGACAGAGAGAGAGAAATAATTAAGAAAGCGTAATATACTCTATCATGTTTATCTTATTTACCTTGTCATACCTGCTTTTAATGATGTTATCTCTCTTATCCACTTTATATGCCTATCATGATACTTTTAATTTATATGCTAAAAGTAACTGGACTCGCTAGACTTTATGTCTGACCCGTTTTGTTTCCTCTTCTTTCTCTTCCTTCCCCCTCTAAGGTTCTCATGGTGGAAATACTTAAGCTTGATCAATATTCTGCTTTGCATTCTGCTTGGAGCTGCTTAGATGTATTGCTCAAGTTGTTATCTCTTCTACTATGGCTATGTTATGGGGATTATGCTTCTTTTATTATTGTACTTTGATGTTTTAAGTACAAGACAGAAATTTTAATGATGTACTGGGTTTTATGTTTTTCAGACATATGATGTAACCATGTTTTGAACCAAGATGCTTTATGATTAATTAAGTTTTAAAATTTCCTACTTTTTAATACCTGTCTTGTAATGTTTCTATTTCTGTTTACCTATAACGCTTCATGAAACTTAATGCATTCTCTTAATGAGTGACATTAACGGACATGGGGTGTTACACTTGGTATCAGAGCTGAAGGTTACCAGATCGGATAAAAGATTTTGAAAATTCTTTTCAAAAAGGTTTTTAAATAAAGCATTTTCAAAAGAAAAGGTCTGTTTCGAAAAACATATTCCCCAAAGCCATATGTAATATCTTTCGATTCTCTATTTGAATCCCTTTTCCTTTTCTTTTCAGCATATCAGGGGAACCTAATATTCCTAAGGGCGTTACGATACCAGGTTGGTACCATCGGTATCTTGAGGCCACAGCGCCTGCCGGTGGTCAAGCAGACGTTCCTCTCCCTGCTGCACCATTTTTCCTCATCCTCCTCCTCCGTGAGCAGATAATTTCTGTAAGATCTGCAATGATTTCTGTGTTATGGGTGGGAAGCCATTCCAAGGAACTGAAACTTTCGTGGAGGCAAGGAATTTTCTTAAAGGGACGGAGGACATGTTTGGAATTTTCAAAGTGGACGAACGTAGGAAGATCCAGTTAGCTGCTTGGCTGCTGAAAGATGAGCTTCATTCTGATGGGAAGTGACGCAAGCAGGGCGTCCAGTGGAGACTTGGGATGATTTTCGCTAGAGGTTCAAAATGAAGTTTCTTTCTCAAACCGAGAAAATAATGCAAATGGAAATGTTTATGGAACTCAAGCAAGGAGGAATGACTGTCAAAGAATATGTTAACAAATTCAACCAATTGGAAGGATTTGGGTTGGAGATAGTGGATACTCTGCATGAGAAAGCTTTGCGGTTTGCTAGAGGACTGAATGAACCCCTTCACGGGTTAGCTATGTCTCATATTCCGATGGGAGCAGCTTCTGAAAGGCTTGTTGATATGGCATTGATGCATGAGGAAGATAAAGCTGAAAAGAAAGAAGTTAAGATGGAGGAAAAGAAAAACAAGAAAGTATGACCCAAGAAGGGACAACAACAATGAAGCGACCCGAACTTCCGCGTTAAGGAAAGTCCGGATTGAGTTGAGAACACGACAAATCAGAATGCAAACAGAAGAATATTTCATTGCTTATTACAACAATTTACATCAGAGTACAAGAATACACAGAGTATGAATCAATAATATACATTTGATTAATATCAGAGAGTTACAAGTTACAATGCAGCGGAAAATAATACAAAACACAACTGAAAGAGATACACGGATACAGAGCTTTCCAAATATCATTCTAGCTGTAAACCAGGATCCTGTGAATATAAATCTGCAAAACAAAAACTACTAGCTGCCCGTGTGGAAAATAGGGGCACCTAGAGTTTAGGTTAAAACAATAAACTCCAAGTCAGTCTTGTGAGTGGTGTGAGAACTAAAATATTTATTAAATCTTTACTTTAAAAATAAAGTAAATCAAGGGACCACGCCGTATAACACGGAACGAGTTTCCTCTCAAGAATACTAGTGCATAAAACAAACAACGCAATGCTTTTTGGAAAAATGAAGCTATTATAAGACCCAGGTCCTATCACACAATGCAACACAAGCCGGAGGATAGGTTTCCCTTATAATAGCCAAACATGCTTAATACGTTTAAAACAAATCATTTGATACTATTATAAGTGCATAGTGTAAAAACAATTTCAAATATAAATGTATCAATCATAGACGGCATGGGTACCATATATCATGTCGCGAATACTAGGCTCTACAATCAAAACCGAAATGTTACGTATTGGAAGTTGGATTTCCGTCTGTGAACCAAGGCAAGGGATTGTCCTTACCGCTTTGAGACAATCTAGCCTACCATGTCTCAGGAACAACCGCAACTGCACCTTGGATCGTCAGGGCCGGTCCACACGAAGTGGATTAAAATGCCTGAACAATACATTTCCCCGCCCTATGGGGCGTAAATTGGTCATATAACGACCAAACCATCCATCGGCAGCGTAGTGACCGATATAACCGAGGCGCCTCGTTATCCATCATCCACATAAGTAAAACGTCAGGGCTTGCAAAACCCTGACACCACTCCTAGCTAGAAAGAAACGCATGTCCTCCCTGATGTCCTCTCCCGTTTTCGGTTCACACCGGGGTGTGAAGCTCGCGAATTAACGCTATACACAAAGCTATGTTATATTAAAGCTGTGCTTTGATCATCAACCACAAGACTCTGCTTTTCAACAGAAGCCTTGATCATTTGCATCTCAGCATGCCACACAGGCAATTCATGCTATGCAACCGATATCTATCAATCACACGGAATGAAATCCAATGTCAAACATTTACAAGTTCGTTCTGGGTCTGAACGAAACCGGAGGCATCTTATTCCTCGTCCCATATGTCCAATACAGGAGAGAGGTCCTCGCATATCCGGTCGATCTCCAAGTACGTCTGGACGATCACCTTATAACCTCGTCTTGGGTGTACAGCCCAATCAAAACTTCAGTAATCATCCAAACGATGTGAAGACCTCCGGCCTTCAACCACCGCCTTCATCGTCGACTCATCGCCGATTCAGTTATTCAGAATGGGATAAACCCCGTCTTTCCGAATAACTCGCGTATATTATAAACAAGTGCTATAAAAACACAACATATGCCTCATTCCAATCCAGAATATTCCTTTATTCAAATATTCTTATACTTTGGGAAAGGTTCCCATTAATTTTATCAAAGATAAATTCTTTAAATTTATTCTTTAATCTTCCTTTGGATATCAATTCAAACCAAATCAAGGTTTATCCAAATTAGTCGGGATTAACGCACCTTACCGAAGTAATCATTTATTTAATTTTCTAGTCCCAACCTATTCATCCCATGAAGCAAAACTGGTAATACTTCATGTCTAACAACACGGTGTTATCGTTAAAATTAATTACCATTTCACGTTCAAATCTAATTAAAGATTTAACTATCGCTTGGAGCAAAACTGGTGATACTCCATTCTCCATCATTTCTTGAATTTGATAATTTTCACCGTTCACTCTATTTAAAGATTCATTAAAGCTCTAATTCAGTTTTAATTTCCAAAAATCATTACTTAATGATTATTCAAAGTTAAGAAATTAATCTTATCTTTAACTGGGTTAAAGAACAAATGTCATTTAAAACACAGCTCACGATAAACCCGAAATCACATTCCACTAACAATGGAATCTTCACGGAATACAGATCAATATGTATAATCGATATGAAATTCCATATCCAACCAATAATATAAATGGAATAACGGAAAAGACTATTAAATTCCATATATATTAACAGTCTTCCTCCACAGAAACTCACTTCGATTATTATCAAATCGGATTCCATTCCATTCCAATATATTAAATTGGAAAACTTTACTTTGGAAAATATCCACTAAATCTTTAATAAAAAGATTTATAAGTTCCAAAATCTCATTTCACTGTAAATCGGGTTAAAGAACGAATGTCGTTAAAAACACAGTTCATAATAAACCCAATTCACATTCCATTTCAGATCCAATTAAATGTTAATTAATTGGTAATTCTTCTCTATATTTTAATTAAAAGATTTATTCTTTTCACATGGGGTTTAAGAACAGTGTTACTGAAGACCCCATCCCATCAGTCTCTAACCGTAAATTAGTAAGAGAACAATTCCCTAAGTATTAATCCCGAAGGCCGAAACCGACATTAGATCAATACCCAGGAAACCATTCAACTTAGCTAATCTCCAGTTAGTTTCTAATTTTCTTAACTCCATTGGGTTTAAGAACAGTATTATTAAAGATACCATTCACGACAAACCCAAAGTCTCATTCCATTGTTAATCGGGTTAAAGAACAAGTGTTATTTAAAACACCGTCCATGATAAACCCAAAAACCGATTTCAATTTAATTCCAATTAAATGTTAATTAATTTGTAAACTTCATTAAATCTTAATAAAAAGATTTATATATTTTCTCAACTGGGTTTAAGAACAGTGTTAATGAAGACACCGTTCACGACAAACCCAAAATCCAATTTGATATTAAATACAAGGCTCTGAATAGAAAATACATCGGCTTATATTCAATATCAAATTTTGAAACCAACAAATATCGTATTGGGAATAACGATAAATATATATATCTTCCAAATTCCTCCACAATGTCCGTATAATCACGGAATCCAATATCGAAATATTCCGAAGATAATTTCGATTCAAATCCATTCCAATTCATATATTGGAAATTCTGGTTATTTTTAAAACCATTTCAAATCCAATTTATTTATTTAAAAATAATTAGATTATAATTCTAGTTAATAACTAGTTCATTTCGATAAAAATATATTTTTAACTTTTCAAATACGGAATTTTTCATCCCAATTCTTTCCAAATCATTTATTATGATTTTACACAAATTATTGATAATGTTAATAATTTTACAAAGGCCCGTACAGTCGATTTCCATAAACGGTCATGGAACTGCGCTTATAGCGACCTTTTCCAAATTTGATTTGAACATAATTACAAATTCGACCGTTAGCTTTCAAATCTATTGTATTCGTTGGAAAGCTCTTTACAATGCGAACCCAAAGGTTCCAATTTTAGGAGAATTCGACGGTCGGATCGTCCGTAACGTCAATTCGAAGTCAATGGTCAAAATTCACGAACTGCCGCGGCGCGGCGCGTTCTATTCAGGCCATTAAAATATATATAATATACATATATATATTATATATATTTTGTCGATTTTCATTTAAAGCGTATTTTAGAAATCGTTTTAAAAACGCTTTCAACTTCACATTAAATTTTAATTCAAAATTGAATATTCCAAATCATTAATATATAAATGATAATATTTTCAAAATAATATATTTCGAAATCATTTCCTTTTTGCATTCATTATAGAAATGAATAAAATTGATATAAATGTCGTTCGCGTCAAAATAGCGCAAATCTAATGAACACGGCTTTATATATTTAAATATGTTCGTGTCCATCCCAAATCGGACATCAAAATCAGATTTTGATCTTTTACTGAATATTATTTTAAAATATTCATTATTTCTGAACTAAAATCAGACACAGTCAATTACCATATAAAGTTATTTATATGGATTTCATACAACACATGTATACAACAACAATGACAAACAATCAACCATCATCCAGAGTGCATTCTACACTGTATAAGCATTAAATATAATTAACGCTTATAACAGCCTGTCAACCCATCGATCGACATACAACTAAACAATTGGGATTAGCGTATGTCGAATATCATCCTAATACCCGTGTGGGGTTTAAATTAACAAACACTGAATATTATTTGTGCACTTGGGCGATGTGTAAAATATATCGTCCCAATTAATATCAGTCAAATAGGTGTACATAAACAAATCATCCGATTTGTACATGAATATTTATTCTCATTTCATTTACTCGTTAAAAACTATATTTTTAACGATAAAATATTTTACTCAACATACAAATATTTTATATAATCCATTTCACATCACAAACAATTTCAAACAACATAATACAATCAAGCAAACAAGTTGTCCATGGTTTGTGGACGACGGGGAGCAATTCATATATGCAGTTATAAAATAAATAATTGTACAGAAATAATTTTTGTGGGGAGTTCTCACATTTGGTTTCACTTCTCCATTCTTTATTTCTGAATGCTCTGGATTCCGTTTTGCTTCCAGTCAGTTTCATTGCCCAACGTTTCATGCTGTTCATAGTAAAAATCACATTTTAATATGACGTTTATTTAAAAATCATATTTTTACTTCGCTATATATATAATAAGAATTATATTTTTATCGCTACTTCATATATATAAAAATCGAATTTTTATCACTACTTCATATATATAAAAATCTAATTTTTATCGCTACTTCATATATATAAAAATCGAATTTTTTATCTTCCTAAAAATAATTCCATAATATGACTACTTCATTCATGACATTCATACGATAAAAATCATATTTTTATCCACTAAAAATCGTATTTTTACATAACTAAAAATCGTATTTTTAATTCACTATTATGCATATAAAAAT
Organism: Allium sativum; assembly: GCA_030737875.1. Taxonomy (NCBI): domain Eukaryota; kingdom Viridiplantae; phylum Streptophyta; class Magnoliopsida; order Asparagales; family Amaryllidaceae; genus Allium; species Allium sativum. Next base: position 896,609,314 of record CM060916.1, read on the forward strand.
CAAATCTTTTTAATGTATAAAAATCGAATCTTTTTACTTTATAAAAATTCAATCTATTCATATTATAAAAATATAAACTTTTCTATTTTAAAAATCAAAACTTTCTACAACAAAAATCTAAACTTCTTACTATTAAAAATCAAAGGAGAAATATATAAGAAACTCACAGCGCAAGGCGGGGGAGGGGGGTTGTTGCGATCGAGGAGGGGGAGGGTGCTCACGATCTCTGTGGTGGTTGGCGGAAGCTAGGGGCAGCGGTGGTCCGTTTTCTGATAGTGGAGGGTTTTGGGGGAGTGGGTCGCGACCGGAGGAGGCGTTGGAGGGAGGTGGAGCGACTGGGCAGGGTGCGGAGGTGGGTGGCGTCGCGGCTGAGGCCGCGGTGGACGAAGGAGGGGAGGGGCGACGCATATTTGGGAGAAAGGGGACCGGATTTTTGTTCTGAATGAGAAAATGAAAAAAGAAAAGGGAGGGGGGTTAAGGAAAAAGGGAGGAGTATTATATATATATATAATATTAATATTTTATTATTATTTCCCATTTAAGTTGACTTTTCATTCGAACTCCCAACGAGACCCAACGGCTGTCTCCCCTAGCTAATTACCCCCATTACGAACGCAATGGGATGTGTCCCGTAAACCAATTCGACCATTACGATCAATTTTCTTTTAAATTACAATATAAGTCAATATATATTTAATTTAAACGTACATTTCAATTTACTAGGGCCACATACGGACTCCAAAAATTCCCGAAAAATAAATCTAGCTATGTTTTGACGATACAGTCCTAACAAAACTAATTTTGTCGAATTTGGAGACCGTTTGACAAATAGTCATTTTCAGTTGACTAAATTCAAACTAAAATTGCCAAACACGTTTAAATCCGCCACGCTCACATAATGATTCCAAAAATTATGAAAATTAGAATCTAGTAATAATTTGACATTCCGGATCCAACCAAAGTAATTTCGTCGAAAACGGAGATCGTTTGCAAAATTGCTATTTTTAAGGGCTATATTTCTATAGCGACTATTCTGAATTTTCAACTGGGCATAACTTTTTATTCCCGCTATGAAATTTGGATTTTTCTGATTTGTTGGAAAGATATTTTCAAACAGATTCAAATATTTTTGGTTTTGCTAAAATCCGATTTATTTTGGATCCTATACATTCATTTGAAATCGAATTTTCAAACTACCGCGCCATTTTCAATCCCTTTTATAATTAAAATAAATATTTGTATTCTAACTTCGATTTAAATAAATATATATGTTCTAATTCTATTCAAAATAAATTTCTAGTCGTTATTATTTAAAATAATTCATTTTAAATATTCAAAATTCATTAAAGTTGCCAAAATAAAATTTTTAAATTGGTTCTGATTTTCCGGGTTGTTACAAACAACAACAATAAAAGAAGGGAGGAAAGAAAGACAAGGCTAAGGATAAAGGGAAATGTATCAATTGTGGACGTGAGGGTCATTTAATCAAGGACTGCAAAAGAAGGATGTAACGACCTAGCGGATTCGATGCCTGAATCTCGACAATAATACATGAATCCCGTATTACTTGCCAAAACCCAAGTATCAAAACACCAGATAGTTATTAGAAAGAAGTTAGAGGGTGAGATAAGAAAGAAAGAATTATTAGAATAGAAAAAGAAGAACCCACACAACACAGAGTCTCACATCGCAGCGGAACAAAATATAATATAGAAATAAATCTTTATTGAGAGCTTTGAATAAAACTTACAATCATCAGAGTACATTAACACATTTGGACAGTTATAATAATTTGTCCTCATATACCACACAACGGAATAAATACTCATACGTCAGAACTCCTCCAGCATGTCTTCTGAACTTCGTAACGTCTAATAACCTGAACCTATACAACCCGGTCTAACCCGAGCATTACAAACACTGGGTCAGTCTGGTGAACCAGAGTGAGAAAACACAATAAGTTTAAGGAGATCATCCAACTTGATTTTTAAAGTTCAAAATCTTTTCGAAAGAAAAGCATAATTGTAAGACCAGTTCCACACATAAATATAGGCGGGTTTACCTCACGATAACCCAAAACATTTTTGAAATCAATATTTATCTGATATTATAATAATGTCTGAATACAAATAAATAGCAATCAAGCGGAAAGCTTGCATCTCACGCTCCATATATATAGTATATAATCAAAACTGCGGGTGCTTATTGGATATTGGATTCCCACTATGACAAGGTATGGAACCACGTGCCGATAGTGTATCTCTAGAGGGGAATACACTGGGTTCAACAAGAACATCTTGCAACCTAGCCCACACATGATCGACCACTCATTTCGCTTGAGTGTATCGAATGTATATCACCAACGGTTGGGATCATCAACCATTTCTCGAAAAGGGATAGCATCGAAATAGATTAAAGAAGAAAATATAATTTCTCTAGATAGGTGATTATACACCCTAATGGGAGTGACCCACATAGCCATGCTGCCTGCCCGATTTTTTTCATTTCCTGATTGTGAGGCTTGAGGTCATAGTCATCTCTTTGAATATCTAGCCATCATTCACTTTGAATGCCACATCGTCAGATCCACGAGGAAATCACTAATTGACGTCCTCAAAAATACTCTAGTTGTTAAGTTAGAGAACGACCATTCTCTGCCACAACTGTTGTACGTTTAAAGAAATCAACGTACATGATCCCTTTGTAAATACTCTGTCAGACATCCGTCCATACAAGTTTCCCTAGGACCGGACAAACCGAAGGCACCCTCCTACTGCATCCTATGAATCACCCTATAGATCAATAGCGAGTAGTCCTTGCAATTTGCTGATTTCAATCACGTCAGAATCACGAATCAAATAACTCTGGATGCATGCCAGAGAGATTCAATAGGTTTTTCTTTCGCATATGCAGATCCATGGTCTTCGCTGGTCCATCTTCAATCTGCATCTTTGACGATTTCGTATTTGCTGGTTCAGAATGGTTTTCGAATATAAATTCGAACTCGATCTTTCCGTACCAACAATCGTATTGGCCAGATCTAATAGTCAGTTATTTAACTATCAAATAACATACATTCAATCATAAAAAAAATATGAGTTCACTGGTTCAGTACCCAACATCACTTGGCCTTCATATTAAAATAATTAAAACTTCTTATTATTCCGATATTTAAAACATAGTATTAACTTCTTATCTTACTATAAAATTATTCTCAAAAACTATTTAAAATCCATCAGAACTAAACCATATATATATATTCCCAATCCGGTTTCAACAAATTTCACGTAAGGACATTGTTACGAAATCACTTTTCATTTCATTCTTCGAAAACAGTATCTATACTTCCCTTTTGAATAAACTTATTCAAACACATCTCGTTGATTTCTCAAATCTCAAAGATATCGTTATACTTTCAAAAAATCTCTTTCTATCCCTGTTACTTCATCATTCATTACTCCTTAACCGAAAACTAGTAAGTGAACAACTTCCTAAATATCAACTCCAAAGGCCGAAACCAACATCAGATCGATACTCACGAAGTCGTCTAACTCAACTAATCTCCAGTCAGTTTCTAATCTTTTCTTAACTCCTTATCAACCCATACTATTCCACTTTTAAGTCACTTAACCATTTACCACTTTGAAATCTAGTTCAATTCTATTTGTTTCGCTTAATTTCACTATTGAGTATTTCTAATCCAAACCCAATGTTTTAGCTTCACGCCTCTTTTTTTTCTTGGTTTTAATATAATTCCTCTTTATCTCAACTTCTTCTAACTAAATTTTATATATTAAGTAAACATTTATTTTCAACATTCGTATTAAAAATCCCTTTTAACCTTTATTCATAAACTCAGGATTTGATAAACCCATTCATAAACTCTTTTCACAATATAACTATATTTCATTACAACTTTGATTATTTATTTAAATATATTTTATTTACATAATAACCACTTAAATTATTAATTAAAATAATAATTTACTTCGTTCATTAACTGAAAAATAAATATTAATTCCCTTTTAAATTCTTATCTTAAAATTAAGACAAATATTCGTCATATCATTTGATTAGATTTCTTGATCACAACTAATTAATACCATTTGAAATGGTTGACTTTGTCAACTCAAAACATAGTTACTTAGTTAACCAATTTCCATTAGTTCTTCTTTAAATTAATTAATAATTAATTAATTTAAATAACTCCATTAATTGTTTCTAGAACAATTTATCAAACTCTTAACCATTATGTTAATTTTTACTTACTTACAGATAAATCCTATTAACATAAAACATTTGCTTTATAAAATCATTGACTAGTCACTTATGAACTTAAATAATAAATTATAAATATTTATTCCCTTTTAATGAATTTTTATTTAAAATAATAGATTTAAAAATCCAATTTCAGTTATAAAATAAATTTTATAACTTCATCTCTGATGATTCACCTTACGATAAATCACTATTTACAAAACGATTGACTTTTAGGTCCACTGCTGCCAATTACTCAACCGATACTGCCCATTGGTTAAAACAAAACAAACGTTGAATTTCTAATCAACGATCAACACCAAAATCAATCATCCAATCATAACAGTTTATATAATGATGATATGACACTAAATAGCATATAATATAATTGAAGAATCCAGTTGGATCCCACCAACCTGTTTTCCCTGCATCCAAATACGTTATTTCAATTACATTCATATAGATATAATCTAAATGATCAACCAGTAATTTAAACATCCAATTTATACGTTTATATGATTATAAATGTGGACAACAAGGTAAGTTACCATGGTTGGTTACGACCGTTAAAATAATGATCGATTCCAATTAAATTAAACAAACGTTTAATTTAATTAGTTCAGTCAATATCAACAAATATATGCAGAAATCATCCAAAATAAACAACCATAGCACACACAAATTAAACTCGACTTATATAAATATAAGTGTGGGAAAAAAGAGTGAGTAAACTCACCTCGGATTTCCATTCGTTGATTGAAACGATTGGCTTCACTAGATTCCAAATGCATTCAAACCGGCTCCATAGTGTTGTGCTAACCGATACGGTTCCATCATTACCCGTTCATCGAATTCTGTCACTTTATGACAGAGCTATAAATTAATAAAGTATTCACTAATTACATTAATATTAGTAAAACTTAAATCTTATTTTATTAACTTAATTCCTGTTTCTGGTCCAACTCAATTATGTATGTTACACATATTTAAAGCTTACGTTAACACAACTTAGACGCAAGGGCGATTAACCGTCGTTATAATCACTCGTTGATAATAAATGCTAAAATAACACTTAAAAAGGCAAGTAAATAAATTAGCGATAAGAATCTGTAATTGCGTGTGTCTTCCTTGCCTGTATGTCCACATTTGAAAAAGTACATTTATGGAACATCAGTTTATTTGGAAAAATTAATATTTGTTGAGTGACGTGCTCTCATATGCTATGCTTGACCCTATAAATTTTATGCAATTAACATATGATATGTTGCCTACTATAATTATATAGATAAAAGGATTGGGCATAACTCAAGTGGATTAGGCATATTAGATCATTATTAGTTACGTTAAAAACTAGATTAAGTATACCCAAAACACACTGTTCGTCATCTTCTTTATACCCGTTGTTCCAATTCTTTGTTCAACTGCATGGGCCATCTTCTACGGTCTATCCTAAACACATGTAAATTAACCTTCCAGACTTGTATACTATTAATACTTAAAGGATATAAATATTACTAACCTAATTAGCACTTAAAAATGATTATTAGTCATGTAAACAATTTTTAAGCACTTTAATAATCAATTAGGCGTATGATATATGAACTTACTATTCATTTTCTCCAATGCGTCTACTGTCTTCAAGTCATCCCTCTCTATTGCTGTTTCTCTTCATAATACTGTTGTTCCTCCTCTGCCTTGTGTTGCTCGTGCAACCGCTCTTTCCCACAATTGCCCCAATGTCTTCTCTTCCCATTCCACCGTGAACATTTTCTTCCCCGCAACATCATCTCGAACTGCTCCTACCCCATCTCGCGAGCCAAGCCACCCCTTTGCGTGCGCCACCCCAGCTTGTCTCGTCCTCGGGCCCATTCCGACTTGCTTCAGTAATATCCAAACCGTCCCCTGCTACCTACAGTAACGTAGTCTTCCCCCTTCATGTTTCCTCAACATTTTATATTTTGTTCCCTACTGCTTCTTCCACTTTATAGTTACTCCTTCGCGGTACTCCCTTTCTTTTTTTTATAACTGCCGCACATGCAAAGCTTCTTCACATTGTGCAAGAATGCCCAAACTAGCCATTTTGTTTCGTTCCTCTGCTGTACTCAAAGTTTTTGCCAGACTGAATCTTTCCACCCTTTTCTCCTTGCGCACAAATATGATTTGAATCCACCACAAATACGATGAAACCCATCCTCCTTCTCCTTCCACTACTCCACGCCTTCTTTTAATGCCTTGTCACTGTTCATCCATGGATCTGCGATCTGAGGACACTAAACTTCGCACTTCTCCCCCGGCTCAGACCTGCCATCACTTCACACCGTTTGTCCTCTCTTGTGAAAGCTGCTACAACCCCCTCTTGTCTATATGCTGCTTTGATCATATCTGCCGATTTCAACAATATATACATATTGGGATTTTTAATGGTTTGTTTGAATTTATTTTTCCATTTTAGCTTCGGCTGAGTTAAGTTGAAGATCAAGTATAAACTACATGCGTATTTATAGCAAACTTACCCTTGGCTCTCACGTTTCAAAGCCTAGCTTTAGTCATGCAGATGGATTGGTGATTGATGGTGGAAACTCAGGACATGAGGAAGATAAAGCTTGTTCAGATTCAGAAAATAGGATAGAAGGTGAAGACTAGGGTGTAGCTGTGCACGTGATCACTCTGTTACTTAACCATGAAGTTGTACTACGATTTGCACTTGATAGGGAAAATACATTGATGCGGTAGCTGTGCAAGTAGGGAATAGGTACAAGTAGTCGTTTACATTCATTTATTTGAGGCTGAAATTGTCCTTATTTTGGTCTGCCTGATTGAACAATAGAAGTATTACAGGCTGCTGTGTATTTCTTTTCCCAATATTAGGCTTGCATTTTAAAACATAGCCCTCAATACATTAATATAGGAGAAAGGAGAACTAGGACTTAAGCATGTGCAAACGTAGATGGGATGGTTTAGGGGAGCTGCGTGAATGTTCATTTCGAGTAGCTTGCTTCACTGAGTTGACTGCTAACTGTTTTACTAGCCATGTAATTTTCAAATGGAATGAAAAGAAGGGACGTTAGAAAGAAAGATAGATACTGGAAAAGAGGTATGTTAGAGTAGGTATTAGTGTAGCATACGTAGGCATGAATTATCATTTCATGTGAAAGAAAGTATAGTGTAGCTTGGTGGTGAAGTTTCAAATGGTAGGGGGTCCTTTGTTTTGCGTTTGATAGTGATTCATCAAAGCAGTGTTTTCTTAGTTGGGAAGGATGGCCTGCGTGCTATTATAAAGGTGTTAATGGATCTAAGGTAGTCTGTACGTTTAGTACATCCAGTAGTACTTTGTTTTATTTCTTTAAGTTTCACATGTTTTGTTTTTATACGGTTACCGCTAAATACATGCACTGCTAAATACTAATCCTAAAAATTATAAAAATGGACGTCATGGTAAAATTTTGCATTACAGTCCTAATGAAATTAATTTCATTGAAGACGAACGCCGTTTGCAAAAAGGACGCTATTTAGTTCTCAATTTATCTATCGGTTCACCCTCAAATTTCATCTATCGACAAAATAACTCCATTTGGCTCCATATTGGAAATCTAGCAATAACTAGCTATACGTATTCCAATAAAACTCGTTTCGTCGAAAACAAAGGTCAGTTGAAAAGAAAACATTTTTATGACCAAAATAATATATCGAACAATTTCCCGTGTGCGAAGCAAAAGCCTTATCATAAGGTAAGCAACGCATTGATTTGAACGTTCTATTTTGTATGATTATTTAATTTCATCGTTAATTGTTGCTGGGTGTTTTATATTTATACCGATAAACATGAATTTCACATCATAAATTACAAAATACTGCGACGTTTACGAGTTCGAATTTTATAAATATATGTTCAATCTTCGTTATATAAATGAATTATATATTATAAATCTATTTATAATCCCAAATTAATATGTAATATAATAAAATATATTAAATATCTGACCACCGAAAATATGGGGCATTACATTCCCTCCCCCTTAAAAGAATTTCGTCCCCGAAATTACTAAGTTAGAAGAAATGCTACAAATCCCAATTTATTAATTTTTTTAAAATCCATTTTATTTCAAATCATATTTGATTCATTCAACTTATTATACTGGATTTTAGTTTTTAATACATTCAAACATTTTGTTAAACCGTTGATGAATCTTAAACAACCATCTAACAAACAATTAGCCATGCGCAATCAACTTAACCCAGTCATTCACTCCAATTCATATTCAATATTAATGTTCACCTATATTCACTTGGGTTTAATATCAATCAATTTATATCAGATTGATTTTCATTCCATTATTAATTTAATGCCAAATTTCAAATTCATTTTATTTAAATTCAAACTCCAAATCTATCTTCACTTAACCAAGTTAAGTTGTAATTTATTTTCTAACTAGGTAAATTCCATTCCATAACCCAATTTCTGATTTTATTTCAAAAATCATCCAATTCCTCTTTCAATTTCATATGTGAAATTTCCTTGGTTATATTAAACCATTCAAATTTTTAATCCAATTTGAATTCCATTCAAATCAACATACCAATATTCAATAATTTGATAAAATTATTTCTTCTCTATATAAAAACATAATTTGGGTAAAATTATTTCATTTACCCTCTTTAGAAAATAATATCGCGTCGGGTGCCAGTTTAATGCTTCTCAACACTTGAACTGATCAAACAACACAATACAAACATCTTTATATAGAATTTACAAATACGCATTCTCATATATACGCTCAAACTCAATCTAGGGTATTACTAACCACATCTCTATCGAGTTACGCCACATAGCCAAGGTTATTACTAACCTTATGCTCTGATACCACTGTAACGACCTAGCAGATTCAATGCCTGAATCTCGACAATAATACATGAATCCCGTATTACTTGCCAAAACCCAAGTATCAAAACACCTGATAGTTATTAGAAAGAAGTTAGAGGGTGAGATAAGAATGAAAGAATTATTAGAATAGAAGAAGAACCAACACAACACAATGTCTCACATTGCAGCAGAACAAAATATAATATAGAAATAAATCTTTATCGAGAGCTTTAAATAAAATTTACAATCATCAGAGTACTTTAACACATCTGGACAGTTATAATAATCTGCCCTCATATACCACACAGCGGAATAAATACTCATATGTCTGAACTCCTCCAGCACATCTTCTGAACTTCGTAACGTCCAATAATCTGAACCTGTACAACTTGGTCTAACCCGAGAATTGCAAACACCGGGTAAGTTTGGTGAACCAGAGTGAGAAAACACACTAAGTTTAAAAGGATCATCCAACTTGATTTTTAAAGTTCAAAATCTTTTCGAAAGAAAAGGATAATTGTAAGACCAAATCCACACATAAATATGGGCGGGTTTTACCTTACGATAACCCAAATTTTTTTTGAAATAAATATCTTATCTGATATCATAATAATGTCTAAATACAAATAAATAGCAATCTAGCGAAACGCTTGCATCTCATGCTCCATATATATAGTATATAATCAAAATAGCGGGCACTTATTGGATATTGGATTCCCACTATGACAATGTATGGAACCACCTACCGATAGTGTATCTCTAGAAGGGAATACACTGGGTTCAACAAGAACGTCTTGCAACCCGGCCCACACATGACCGACCACTCATTTCGCTTAAGTGCATCGAATTTATATCACCAACGGTTGGGATCGGCAACCCTTTCCCGAAAAGGGACATCATCGAAATAGATTGAAGAAGAAAATAGAATTTCTCTAGATAGGTGATTATACACCCTAATAGGAGTGACCCACATAGCCATGCTGCCTGCCCAATTTTTGTCATTTCCCGGTGGTGAGGCTTGAGGTTATAATCATCTCTTTGAACATATGGCCACCATTCACTTTGAATGCCACATCGTCAGATCCGCTAGGAAATCACTAATTGACATCCACAAAAATACTCTAGTTGTTAAGCTAGAGAACATCCATTCTCTTCCACAACTGTTGTACATTTAAAGAAATCAACGTACATGATCCCTTTGGAAATACTCTGTCAGACATCCGTCCATACAAGTTGCCCTGGGACCGGACAAATCGAAGGTACCCTCCTACTGCATCCTAGGAATCACCCTATAGATCAGTAGCGAGTAGTCCTTGCAATCCGCAGATTCTAATCATGTCAGAATCACAAATCAAATAACTCTGGATGCATGCTAGAGAGATTCGATAGGTTGTTCTTTCACTTATGCAGATCCACGGTCTTCACTGCTCCATCTTCAATCTGCATCTTCGACGATTTCGTATTTTCTGGTTTGGAATGGTTTTCAAATATAAATTTGATCCCAGTCTTTCCGTACCAACAATCGTATTGGCCAGATCTGATAGTCGGTTATTTAACTATCAAATAACATCTGTTCAATCATAAAAATAAATATGAGTTCACCGGTTCAGTACTTAGCATCACTTGGCCTTTAAATTAAATAATTTAAACTTCTTATTATTCCGATATTTTAAACATAGTATTAACTTCTTATCTTACTATAAAAGTATTCTCAAAAACTATTTAAAATCCATCAGAACTAAATCATATATATATATTCCCAATCTAGTTTCAACACATTTCACGTAAGGACATTGTTACGAAATCACTTTTCATTTCATTCTTCGAAAACAGTATCTATACTTCCCTTTTGAATAAACTTATTCAAACACATCTCATTGATTTCTCAAATCTCAAAGATAACAATATATTTTCATAAAATCTCTTTCTATCCCTGTTACTTCATCATTCATTACTCCCCAACCAAAAACTAGAAAGTGAACAACTTCCTAAATATCAACTCCGAAGGCCGAATCCAACATTAGATCGATACTCACGAAGTCGTCCAACTCAACTAATCTCTAGTCAGTTTCTAATCTTTTCTTAGCCCCTTATCAACCCATATTATTCCACTTTTAAGTCGCTCAACCATTTACCACTTTGAAATCTCGTTCAATTCTATTTGTTTTGCTTAATTTCACTATTAAGTATTTCTAATTCAAACCCAATGTTTTTGCTTCACACCTCTTTTTTTTACTTGATTTTAATATAATTCCTCTTTATCTCAACTTCTTCTATCTAAATTTTATATATTAAGTAAACATTTATTTTCAACATTCGTATTAAAATTCCCTTTTAACCTTTATTCATAAAACTCAGGTTTTGATATAAACCCATTCATAAGCTCTTTTCACAATATAACTCTATTTCATTACAACTCTGATTACTTATTTATATATATTTTATTTACATAATAACCACTTAAATTATTAATTAAAATAACAATTTACTTCTTTCATTAACTGAAAAATAAATATTTAATTCCCTTTTTAATTCATATCTTAAAATTAAAACAAATATTCGTCAGATCATTTGATTAGATTTCATGATCACAGCTAATTAATCCCAGTTGAAATGGTTGACTTTGTCAACTTAAAACATAGTTACTTAATTAACCAATTTCCATTAGTTCTTCTTTAAATTAATTAATAACTAATTAATTTAAATAACTCCATTAATTGTTTCAAGAACAATTTATCAAACTCTTAACCACTATGTTAATTTTTACTCATTTACAGATAAATCCTATTAACATAAGCCATTTGCTTTATAAAATCATTGACTGTTCACTTATGAACTTAAATAATAAATTATAAATATTTATTCCCTTTTAATAAATATTTATTTAAAATAATAGATTTAAAAATCCAATTTCAGTTATAAAATAAATTTTATAACTTCATCTTTGACGATTCACCTTACGATAAATCACTATTTACAAAACGATTGATTTTTAGGCCCACTGCTGCCAATTACTTAACCAATAATGCACATTGGTTAAAACAAAACAAACATTGAATTTATAATCAACGATCAACACTAAAATCAATCATCCAATCAAAGAGTTTATATAATGATGATATGACACTAAATAACATATAATATAATTGAGGAATCTAGTTGGATCCCTCAAACCTGTTTCCCTGTATCCAAATATATTATTTCAAATACATTCAAATAGATATAATCTAAATGATCAACCAGTAATTTAAACATCCAATTTACACGTTTATATGATGATAAACGTGGACAATAAGGTAAGTTACCTTGGTTGGTTACGACCGTTAAAATAACGAGCGATTCCAATTAAATTAAACAAACGTTTAATTTAATCATTTCAGTCAATATCAACAAATATATGCAGAAATCATCCAAAATAAACAACCATAGCACACACAAATTAAACTCGACTTATATAAGTATAAGTGGGGGAAAAAAGAATGAGTAAACTCAGCTCGGGTTTCCATTCGTTGATTGAAACGATTGGTATCAGTAGATTCCAAATGCGTTCAAACCAGCTCCACAGTGTTGTGCTAACCGATACAGTTCCATCATTACCCGTTCATCGAATTCTGTCACTTTATGACAGAGCTATAAATTAATATAGTATTCACTAATTACATTAATATTAGTAAAACTTAAATCTTATTTTATTAACTAAATTCCTATTTCTGGTCCAACTCAATTATGTATATTACATATATTTAAAGCTTACGTTAACACAACTTAGATGCAAGGGTGATTAACCATCGTTGTAATCACTCGTAGATAATAAATGCTAAAATAACACTTAAAAAGGTAAGTAAATAACTTGGCGATAAGAATCTATAATTGAGTGTGTCTTTGTAACACCCCGTGAATTCTAAAACATTAATCTTCACAAATTAAAGTGTAATTAATTATACATGAAAGAATTAAGGGAAATGGGTTATGCTATTGCGTTCGTCTCGGAATTCTACTTGAGATAGAGTCCAAGTTTGCGTGAATCGGACTCCGTATGAAGGAGTTATGACATTTAGAAGTTTCAGATAAAATTTAAATTCAAACAACTCAGTTTTAAATTCGAAATTCGAAAACAGGTTCAAACTGGACTGGGCGGGAAAATTCCCGCCCAGAGACCAGGTCGACCATAAGGTCGACCATGGTGTCGACCTGGCCACCCCAGGTCGACCATAGTGTCGACCTGGCCACCCCAGGTCGACCATAGTGTCGACCTGGGTGTCGACCTGCCAGTCGACCTGCCAGGTCGACCTGGCTGGCTAGGTCTGGCTCGAATTTCTATGGCTCGGTGTGTCACTAGGGCTGACAAGTCACCTCTTGATTGGTTCTTTGAACTTTGTATGGTCTAGATTCCTCATGTCTTCATCTGACGGCTCAAAACAATTTAAAAATCTATAAATACACCCTAAGTCTCAACTGAAAATTCACATAAAAAATAAGATGGGAGTCGTCATGCTGCCGGGAAGGAATTGAGCATAGCCGTCAAGAGAGATAAGCTTAGAGACGAATCAAATTAAGAAGAAGATTATAGTTTAATCAAATTAATCAATGCAACGTTAGTCTACCCAAAGGAGCGCATCTCAATTTCAGAATTCAGAATCCAGAATTCAAGATTCTGCATTCGTTGTAAGTATAGTGACTTTTCAGAATATGAATAAAAACTGTGATGTGATTCGATGTAAATGAAAATAGAATTGTGTTATTGTATAAATTCTGTGTATTGTAACGATTCTGCCATGACTTGTGTATTGATGTTTGTGGCATAAATTGATTGATGCAAGCCTATTGAACAATTTTATATGAAAACAATGGCACTTGCAAGTTTGTGGAAAAAAACTAGAATTTGATCCCTTTATGTTTATACCTATGGCATGGACTATATACATTCACTAAGTCTAAATTAAGGCTTATGTAAACATGTTCTAGATTTGAAACCTTTTATGCCTACTTGACCCAAAAACTATGATATCATTCTCATGTTTATTTGCAAGTATAATTGGATCTATGTTAAGTATCGTTTGGGTCTCATAACCTATGCAAGTTCATGTTAAAATAGGCTATGTGATTAGATGTTATAATTGGACATTTTGGTGAATATACAACATGCTAGTTTTGTGGTTGGCATTATGCCAAGTTAAACATGTTTAAACACAAGTTTTTATCAGCCTAAATTATGCCAATTCATATGTCACCTACTTAGTTATACTTTGATTTGACGGCAAGTTCACATGACCCATATTATATGTTAGTATCGCTAAATTGCAAGTTCATGCGCCACACACCCTTATAGGTTGTAAAATGTTACATGTTATTGATTTCCCCTTTTTCTCACGTTTATAAAGTTGAGCTGAATCGTGACAAGCCCAACACATGTTGCGAACAAACGGGGGTAATAACGTTGGGTGTAAAACATGAAAATATATGTTGGCATGGTTGGCACATGCCAACGACAATGACATTTAAGCGGTATGAATTGATATACCCTAGAATAAAAGATATGACATTTACATATAATTGAGAAGTAGTAAAATATGTAAATTTAGAAAACACGATATGCTTAACCCGAGGTTGGATTGAGTTGTGATGTAAACCTGCCCGGACCCGCCCGGCTGTCCAGTAGTCACAACAATACATATCCAATGTGGGTGGTTAAGCATTGAGCCCAATAATGACCCGAGGTTAGACTGAGCTACGGTGTAAACCTGCCCGGAACCGACCGGCACATCCAGTAACTGTAGCAATACCTGCCTAATGTGAGTGGTCTGGTGCTCTAAGAGGCTAAGGACAGATGGTAGGGTTAAGTCAACTATAAAAACTTAACCAAATTAAACATGTTAACAAGAATTGATGGGTGGGGGTTAGGTAAATACAGACACTTAACCACTTAACATGTTTGACTAGAAAATCCTGGTAACGAGGGACCCATTTCAGCAGTAACCCAAGTTAGGTATCATGGTACCCTGAAACTAGGCAGGGTGGGGCACGATTACTGGGCTGATTGTAAGCGGTCAAACGACAGCTGTGGGTGCACAGTGTAGGTCTAACGGGGTGCGGGCGCGCACACACTCCGGAGCAGACAACCAGGGCACTGCGGACACCAGCAGTATAACCTATGCCTTCTAGAATTTGTGTCGGGGCCGCCACCATGGGTCTTGATACACCCCATGGTGGGACCAGCATAGGTATCTACAATTCTTGGGGGCCGTATGACACATGTTAACGCGAGTAGGAGCCGATCTTTAAATAAAAATGGGGATCACTTCACCCTCAGCATGGGGTGCCAGTTAGAATAAACTCAAGTAGGTGCAGAGATATAGTATGGGTGCGATAGTACATTCGACACTTCCTTAGCTTGTGACACTTTCTATTTTCAGTTTATGACTATCATGCCCTTTTCTTATTCACATACTGAAGAGTTACTAGATTTACTCAGGCTTTATGTCTGACTCTATTTTCTTTTCGTCTTCTTTTCTTCCATTCCCCCCCAGGTCCACAGGGAGGAAACAACTCAGCTCAGTCAGACTCTTTACAAGCTCCAAGAACGTAGATCTATGATTTGGATCTCTTTTGCTCGGATTATGGCTTTGGATATCACTTTGGGGATTTTTGTCACTTTATTTATGTTTTATGCTTCTTTAATAATCAAGACAGTAATGAGGTTGTAATGTTGGAAGTATATTGAGACAATTATGGAATGTTTTGTTTGAACACGTATTGATGAAATAAAAGTCTGTTTGGTTTCAGCTGTTTAAAATATGTGTATTTATATCTGTCTTGAGTTTATCTGTGGCTTTTACTTATAAACCTCCACCAAAGTTAAAGCATTCCCTTTGTGAGTGACCTTAACGGAGGTGGGGTGTTTCACTTGGTATCAGAGCATAGGTTTACCAGACAAGATAAAAGTTTTTGAAATTGTTTTCAAAAAGAAAGTTTAAAGAAGCATTTTTCAAGAAAAAAATGTTATATTTTAAAAGACATAATCCCCCAAAGCCATATGCACTATCTCTCTCTATCCTTCGTTTTGAATGTTTCCTTTCTGTTTCAGCATGTCTGGGGACCTTACTTCCCAGCTACAGATGCTTTTACTCCTCCTCCTCCTCTACGTGAACCAGCAAACAGAAGAATCGCCGAACAAGAAGACGGATAATAGTCAAGGAGGAAAGGACCAGAACAATAATAACAAGACACGTGAGAAAAGGAAATGTTATTTCTGTGGCATTGTTGGACATGCGGTGAACGACTGTAGAAAGAAGAAGAGGAAGATGAGGCTACTTGCTTCCATTGCGGTGGGGCTGCACACATGGCTAAGGACTGCCCTAAGAAGCAAGGGCAAGGCCCGCAAGCAGGACCTTCTGGGGGTGCCTCTTTAACTTCCTCTCCTAGATTCTTTGTTTTATCCTGCTTATCTTCTCAATCCTATCTTGAGAACTTTAGGTAGTAATATTTCTGTAAAAAGTGTAGTTTATATTTATGATCATCTAGTTCGCACACTTTTTGACTTTGGCGCATCACACTCTTTTATTTCACCTGCCTTAGTAGAATCTCTGCATCTAGACACTAGTATGGTAGAAGACCCCTTAGTAGTTTCAAATCCAGTTGGGGGCTCCGCTTACTTGTCAATGGTTTGTTTGGGTTTGAAAATCTCTATTCTCAGCGTTGAGTTTAGTTGTAATGCCTTTGTTTTGGGCTTCTCGGGATATGGTTTGATCTTAGGCATGGACTGGTTATCCAGTAATGAGGCCATCCTTGATTGTGAGAAACGAGTAGTTAGACTCTTGACTCGGTTGGGTAACAGTCTAGAAATTTCTTGTAATCCCTTGAATGTTGTTATGCTTAGTTATCTAGAGTCGCTTGATGCTTCTGATGAGAATTTGCAATCAGTTAGAGTAGTCCGGGAATATCCGGATGTTTTTGAGGAGGTGAAAGGCTTACCTCCAAGGCGGGAAATAGACTTCCGCATATATCTTGTGGATAATGCAAAGCCTGTAGCTTTACCTGTCAGACACATGGCTCCAAAGGAGAGAAAGGAGCTCAGCAAGCAGGTTAAAGAACTTCTCGAAAAGGGGTTCATTAGACAGAGCATTTCGGAATGGGGTGCTCCAGTGGTGTTCGCAACCAAAGCGGACGGTTCGCTTTGCCTTTGCGTCGACTATAGGGAGTTAAACAAATTGACCAAGAAAAATAGGCACCCTCTTCCTCGAATCGACGATTTGTTTGATCAGCTTGTAGAAGCATCGGTCTTCTCCCAACTTGATCTGGCAACTGGGTTCCATCAGCTAAGAGTAGCTGAAGATAGCATTGATAAGACGGCGTTCAGAACCCCAGACAGTTTCTTCGAGTGGCTTGTCATGCCTTTCGGCTTGACAAATGCACCCGCTTATTTCGTAGACCTAATGAGTAGGTTGTTCAGAAAATTCCTCAACAAATTTGTGGTTGTCTTCGTAGATGATATCTTAATCTTTTCAAAGAATGAGGAAGATCATGCTTAGCATCTGAAAGAAATCATGGAAACTCTCCGTTCACATCAGCTAGAAGCCAAATTCTCCAAGTGCCACTTTTGGAGAAAGGAGGTAAGATTTCTGGGGCATATAGTATCCAAAGAGGGGTTGGATGTGGACCCCGCGAAAGTGGTGGCAGTACAAGATTGGAAGACACCAAGAAATGCAACCGAAGTTCAAAGCTTTCTTGGGCTAGCCGGTTTTTACCGAAAATTTATTAGGGATTTCGCGAAAATCTCAGCCCCACTCACAAGGCTAACAAAGAAGAATATGGCGTTCACTTGGGATTTGGACTACGAGTTAGCTTTCCAACGATTAAAAAGGGCTCTCACAACAGCCCCCGTTTTGACCTTGCCAGATGGAAGCAAAATGTTCACAGTATACACGGATGCATGTGGAACGGGACTAGGCACTGTACTAATGCAAGAAGGAAGGGTAGTAGCTTATGGCGGAAGACAATTGAAAGTTCATGAAAAGAACTACCCAATCCACGATCTTGAGTTAGCCGCCATCGTCTTTGCGCTTAAGTCTTGGCGCCATTATCTCCTAGGTGAGAAGTTTGCATTATACACTGACCATAAATCGTTGAAATATCTCTTCTCGCAGAAGGATCTTAACTTGATGTAGCAAAGATGGATGGAGTTTCTTGCCTCGTATGATTTTGAAATTTCCTATACTCCCTGAAAAGGCAACATAGTAGCAGACGCGTTGAGCCGAAAAAACTGACCTTAAGCCCGCTCTTTGTGGAAAGGCAAAGCTTGGAGTATATAGCCAGTTTTAACTTTAGGCCCTCCTCAGATTTTGTATCGGGTTTGTTAGCATCTCTCGAAGTACGCCCTACTCTCTTGGACTCAATAGGGGCTGCACAACGCGAAGACCCTCAGCTTGTTGATGTGATTGATAAACTTATTAGGGATGAGACTTCTAGTCACCTCAGTAGGTACGCCATCGATGATAAGGGTTGGCTGAGGCGAGATGGAAGATTATGCGTCCCACAAGCAAGGGAGTTGACAAAGAAGGTTCTCGAGGAAGCGCATCATTCCAAGATGACTATACACCCTGGCGGTGATAAGATGTACAAGGATATAAAAAGGACTTTCTTTTGGAGCGGCATGAAGCAAGACGTGGCAGATTTCATTTCTAAGTGGATGACCTGCCAACAGGTCAAGGCAGAACAAGCCTGGAGGACTACTTCATCCTTTAGAGGTCCCATAGTGGAAGTGGGATAGCATTTCAATGGACTTCATTGATGGACTGCCTAGGTCGAGAAGAGGCAACACTAGCATTTGGGTAATAGTGGATAGGCTTACTAAAAGCGCCCACTTTATACCTATCAAGAGTAGAAGGACTGCCGCATCTCTAGCATCTCTTTATCTCAAGGAAATAGTTCAACTCCATGGGATACCCTCCAGCATTGTGAGTGACCGAGGCCCTATCTTCACAAGTGAGTTTTGGCGGAGTCTGCAAGAAGCTGTAGGCACACAGCTATGTTTGAGCACGGCCTATCACCCCAAAACCGATGGCTAGACAGAAATGGTGAATAGAGTTTTGGAGGATCTTTTAAGACTTTGCGTTCTTGACTTTGGAGGGACGTGGGAGGATCACCTTCCTTTAGTAGAATTTGCCTGCAACAACAGCTACCAAGCTACCATCGGTATGGCACCCTTCGAAGCCTTGTATGGAAGACCGTGCAAATCACCAACTTGTTGATGGGAGTCTACAGATAAGCATATACTTGGGCCAGACATGATTCGAGAGACTTCGGAGAAAGTGGACTTGATACGTAGGAGAATGAAGACTGCCCAAGACAGACAGAAATCCTACGCCGACAAAAGAAGGACCGACCTTGAGTTTGAGGTTGGGGACAGGGTTTTCCTTAAGGTATCTCCTTTAAGGAACGTCGTTCGCTTTCGATCCGCAGGAAAGCTAGCACCAAGATTTGTAGGACCGTTCCCTATCATCGAGAAGGTTGGGAAGATAGCCTATAGATTAGAGCTTCCCGAGAGAGTGGCCGGAGTTCACAACGTCTTTCATGTTTCTCACCTCCGGAAATGTTTGCATGAGTCTGCGGAAGAGGTGGAACCTAGCATTCTAGAAGAAGCCGAAGTGGAACGTGAAGCGACTGTGAGGAAAGTTCCAACCCGCATCTTAGGAACTGAAGTGAAAAAGCTACGCAACCGCGAAGTCAAACTCGTTAAAGTTCAGTGGAGCGATGCCGAGGAAGACGCGACTTGGGAAACTGAGGACATAATACGCGCTGCCTACCCTCTTCTTTTTGAGGGTACATCTTTGATCTCTCTTTTTCCTTAAGTTATGCTTTATCTATCTTTTTAGGTATATC
This sequence comes from Allium sativum, assembly GCA_030737875.1. Taxonomy (NCBI): domain Eukaryota; kingdom Viridiplantae; phylum Streptophyta; class Magnoliopsida; order Asparagales; family Amaryllidaceae; genus Allium; species Allium sativum. The sequence continues at coordinate 896,629,310 of CM060916.1, forward strand.
TCCTCGGTCCTTTTCCTAACTCCTTAGGTAGAAAACAAATGGATGCAAACATATATTTGAAAACACGTTATGGATGATAGCTGCAAATGGTTGCTAGTGGTTGCTCGTGGATGCATATACACACACACCCTAGGTTATAGATCGGCTCAGTTGCTTCATATTGCATATGCATATAAGTATTCTCATTTGTATATGGTTGAAACTTGATATGCTGTCATATGGTCGTCGCATTTGTATGAATAGTTGTGCACTCATGTAGAATTATGAGTAGGAAAATTTTGCATACATAATGGATTCATGACACTTACATGATTCGCATTAAGGAGGTCAACTGAATCTGTAGACCGCCTGATTTCTGCATTAGATAAGGACATGTACACACACTATGCATATGATCACGAAGCATTAGAAGTCTTTTAAGGACAGTGGATGCCTGTGTTTGTTGGTTGAGTAGATGGACTGTTGGATGGTAGGATATACATTCTTCCTAACTTGAAGATTTCGAGGACGAAATCCTTTTAAGGAGGGGGAGGGGAGAATGTAACACCCCGTGAATTCTAAAACATTAAGCTTCACAAATTAAAGTGTAATTAATTCTACATGAAAGAATTAAGGGAAATGGGTTATGCCATTGCGTTCGTCTCGGAATTCTGCTTGAGATAGATTCCGAGTTTGCGTGAATCGGACTCCGTATGAAGGAGTTATGACCTTCAGAAGTTTTAGAATAAAATTTAAATTCAAACAGCTCAGTTTTAAATTCGAAATTCGAAAACAGGTTTAAACTGGGCTGGGCGGGAAAATTCCCGCCAGAGACCCAGTCGACCTGGCCACCCCAGGTGACCATAGTGTTGACCTGGCCACCCCAGGTCGACCATAGTGTCGACCTGGGTGTCGACCTGCCAGTCGACCTGCCTGGTCGACCTGGCTGGCTAGGTCTGGCTCTGGCTCGAATTTCTGTGGCTCGCTGTGTCACTAGGGCTGACATGTCACCTCTTGATTGGTTCTTTGAACTTTGTATGGTCTAGATTCGTCCTGTCTTCATCTGATGGCTCAAAACAATTTAAAAATCTATAAATACACCCTAAGTCTCAACTGAAAATTCACATAAAAAAATAAGATGGGAGTCGTCATGCTGCCAGGAAGGAATTGAGCATAGTCGTCAAGAGAGAAAAGCTTAGAGACGAATCAAATTAAGAAGAAGATTAAAGTTTAATCAAATTAATCAACGCAACGTTAGTCTACCCAAAGGAGCGCATCTCAATTTCAGAATTCAGAATCCAGAATTCAAGATTCTGCATTTGTTGTAAGTATAGTGATTTTTTCAGAATATGAATAAAAATTGTGATGTGATTCGATGTAAATGGAAATAGAATTGTGTTATTGTATAAATTCTGTGTATTGTAACGATTCTGTCATGACTTGTGTATTGATGTTTGTGGCATAAATTGATTGATGCAAGCCTATTGAACAATTGTATATGAAAACAATGGCACTTGCAAGTTTGTGGCAAAAAACTAGAATTTGATCCCTTTATGTTTATACCTATGGCATGGACTATATACATTCACTAAGTCTAAATTAAGGCTTATGTAAACATGTTCTAGATTTGAAACCTTTTATGCCTACTTGACCCAAAAACTATGATATCATTCTCATGTTTATTTGCAAGTATAATTGGATCTATGTTAAGTATCGTTTGGGTCTCATAACCTATGCAAGTTCATGTTAAAATAGGCTATGTGATTAGATGTTATAATTGGACATTTTGGTGAATATACAACATGCTAGTTTTGTGGTTGACATTATGCCAAGTTAAACATGTTTAAACACAAGTTTGTATTAGCCTAAATTATGCCAATTCATATGTCACCTACTTAGTTATACTTTGATTTGACTGCAAGTTCACATGACCCATATTATATGTTAGTATCGCTAAATTGCAAGTTCATGCACCACACACCCTTATATGTTGTAAAATGTTACATGTTATTGATTTTCCCTTTTTCTCACGTTTATAAAGTTGGGCTGAATTGTGACAAGCCCAACACATGTTGCGAACAAACGGGGGTAATAACGTTGGGTGTAAAACATGAAAATATATGTTGGCATGGTTGGTACATGCCAACGACAATGACATTTAAGCGGTATGAATTGATATACCCTAGAATAAAAGATATGACATTTACATATAATTGAGAAGTAAAAAAATATGTAAATTTAGAAAACACGATATGCTTAACCTGAGGTTGGATTGAGTTGTGATGTAAACCTGCCCGGACCCGCCCGGCTGTCAAGTAGTCACAACAATACCTATCCAATGTGGGTGGTTAAGCATTGAGCCCAATAATGACCCGAGGTTAGACTGAGCTACGGTGTATACCTGCCCGGAACTGACCGGCACATCCAGTAACCGTAGCAATACCTATCTAATGTGAGTGGTCTGGTGCTCTAAGAGTCTAAGGACAGATGGTAGGGTTAAGTCAACTATAAACACTTAACCAAATTAAACATGTTAACAAGAATTGATGGGTGGGGGTTAGGTAAATACAGACACTTAACCACTTAACATGTTTGACTAGAAAATCCTGGTAACGAGGGACCCGTTTCAGCAGTAACCCAAGTTAGGTATCATGGTACCCTGAAACTAGGCAGGGTGGGGCACGATTACTGGGCTGATTGTAAGCGGTCAAACGACGGCGGTGGGTGCACAGTGTAGGTCTAACGGGGTGCAGGCGTGCACACACTCCAGAGCAGACAACCAGGGCACTGGGGACACCAGTAGTATAACCTATGCCTTCTAGAATTTGTGTCGGGGCCGCCACCATGGGTCTTGATACACCCCATGGTGGGACCAGCATAGGTATCTACAATTCTTGGGGGCCGTATGACACATGTTAACGCGAGTAGGAGCCGATCTTTAAATAAAAATGGGGATCACTTCACCCTCAGCATGGGATGCCAGTTAGAATAAACTCAAGTAGGTGCAGAGATATAGTATGGGTGCGATAGTACATTCGACACTTCCTTAGCTTGTGACACTTTCCTATTTTCAGTTTATGTCTATCATGCCCTTTTCTTATTCACATACTGAAGAGTTACTAGATTTACTCAGGCTTTATGTCTGACTCTATTTTCTTTTCGTCTTCTTTTCTTCCGTTCCCTCCCCCCCCCAGGTCCACAGGGAGGAAACAACTCAGCTCAGTCAGATTCTTTACAAGCTCCAAGAACGTAGATGTATGATTTGGATCTCTTTTGCTCGGATTATGGCTTTGGATATCACTATGGGGATTTTTATCAATTTATTTTTGTTTTATGCTTCTTTAATAATCAAGACAGTAATGAGGTTGTAATGTTGGAAGTATTTTGAGACAATTATGGAATGTTTTGTTAAAAGTTTGTTTGGTTTCCACTATTTAAAATATGTGTATTTATATCTGTCTTGAGTTTATCTGTGGCTTTTACTTATAAACCTCCACCAAAGTTAAAGCATTCCCTTTGTGAGTGACCTTAACGGAGGTGGGGTGTTTCAGTCTTCCTTGCTTGTATGTCCACATTTGAATGTACATTTATGGAACATAGGGATATTCGGAAAAATTAATATTTGTTGAGCGACATGCTCTCGTATGCTATGCTTGACCCTATAAAGTTTATGCAGTTAACATATGATATGTCGCCTACTATAATTATATAGATCAAAGAATTGGGCATAACTCAAGTGGGTTAGGCATATTAGATCATTATTACTTACGTTAAAAACTAGATTAAGTATACCCAAAACACATTGTTCCTCATCTTCTTTATACCCGCTATTCTAATTCTTTGTTCAACTGCATGTGCCATCATCTACGGTCTATCCTAAACACATGTAAATTAACCTTCCATGCACGTAACTATTAATACTTAAAGGATATAAATATTACTAACCTAATTACCACTTAAAAATGATTATTAGTCATGTAAACACTTTATTAAGCACTTTAATCATCAATTAGGCGTATGATATATGAACTTACTATTCATTTTCTCCAACGCGTCTACTGTCTTCAAGTCAGCCCTCTCCATTGTTGTTTCTCTTCATAATATTGATGTTTCTCCTCTGCCTTGTGTTACTCACGTAACCGCTCTTTCCCGCAACTTCCCCACTGTCTTCTCTTCCCATTCCACCATGAACGTTTTCTTCCCCGCAAATTCATCTCGAACTTCTCCTACCCCATCTCGCGAGCCAAGCCACCACTTTGCATGCGCCACCCCAGCTTGTCTCGTACTCGGTCCCATTCCGTCTTGCTTCAGTTATATCCAAACCATCCTCTGCTACCTACAGTAATGTAGGCTTCCCCTTTCATGTTTCCTCAACATTTTATATTTTGTTCCCCACTGCTTCTTCCACTTTACAGTTACTCCTTCGCAGTACTCCCTTTTTTTTATAACTGCCGTACATGCATAGCTTCTTTACGTTGGGCAAGCATGCCCAAACTAGCCATTTTGTTTCGTTCCTCTGTTGTACTCAATGCTTTTGCAGGACTGAAGCTTTTACCCTTTTCTCCTTGCGCACAAATATGATTTGAATCCACCTCAAAAACCATGAAACCCATCCTCCTTCTCCTTCCGCTACTCCATGACTTCTTTTATTGCCTTGTCACTGTTCGTCCATGGATCCGCGATCTGAGGACACTAAACTTCGCACCTCTCCCCCGGCTCCGACCTGCCATCGCTCCGCACTGTCTGTCCTCTCTTGTGAAAACTGCTACAACCCCCTCTTGTATATATGCAGCTTTGATCATAGCTGCCAAGTTCAACAATATAAACATTTTGGGATTTTTAACGGTTGTTCTAATTTATTTTTCCATTTAAGCTTCGGCTGAGTTAAATTGAAGAAAAAATATAAACTACATGCATATTTATAACCAACATACCCTTGGCTCTCACGTTTTCAAAGCCTAACTTCAGTCATGCAGATGGATTGGTGATTGATGGTGGAAACTCAGGACAAGAGGAAGATAAAGCCTGTTCAGATCAGATAATAGGATAGAAGGTGAAGACTACGGTGTAGCTATGCACGTGATCACGCTATTACTTAACCATGAAGTTGTACTACGATTTGCACTTGACAGTGAAAATTCATTGATGGTGTAGGTTTGCTAATAGGGAATAGGTACAAGTAGTCGTTGACATTCATTTATTTGAGGCTGAAATTGTCCTTATTTTGGTCTGTCTGATTGAACAATAGAAGTATCATAGGGTGATGTGTATTTCTTTTCCCAATCTTAGGCTTGCACTTTGAAACATAGCCCTCTATACATTAATATAGGAAAAAGGAGATTTAGGACCTAAGCATGTACAAACGTAGATGGGATGGCTTAAGGGAGCTACGTGAATGTTCATTTCAAGTAGCCTGCTTCATTGATTTGACTGCAATGGTTTCACTAGCCATATAATTTTCAAATGGAATGAAAGAAAGTATAGTGTAGCTTGGTGGTGAAGTTTCAGATGATAGGGGGTCCTTTGTTTTGCGTTTGATAGTGATTCATCAAAGCAATGTTTTCTTAGTCGGGAAGGATGGACTACATGCTATTATAAAGGTGTTCATGCATCAAGGGTAGTCTGTACGTTTAGTACATTTAGTAGTACTTTGTTTTATTTCTTTAAGTTTCACATATTTTGTTTTTATATAGTTACCGTTACCGCTAAATACACACATCGCAATTAGAAAAGTGGACGTCATGGTAAAATTTTATGTTACAGTCCTAATGAAATTAATTTCACTGAAGACGAACTCCGTTTGCAAAAACGTCGCTATTTAGTTCTCAATTTATCTATCGGTTCACCCTTAAATTTCGTCTACCAACAAAATAACTCCGTTTTGGCTCCACACTGGAAATCTAGCAATAACAGGCTATACGTATTCCAATAAAATTCGTTTCGTTGAAAACAAAGGTCGTTTGAAAAGAAAACATTTTTAAGACTAAAATAATATATCGAACAATTTCCCGTGTGCGAAGCATGGAACTCATCATAAGGTAAGCAACGCATTGATTTGATCATTCTATTTTGTATGATTATTTAATTTCATCGTTAATTGTAGTTGTGTGTTTTATATTTGTGCCAATATACATGAATTTACATCTTAAATTACGAATTACCGTGACGTTTAGATGTTTGAATTATATAAATATATGTTCAATCTTCGTTATATAAACGAATTATATATTATAAAACTATTTATAATCCCAAATTAATATTTAATATAATAAAATATATTAAATATCTGACTACCGAAAATACGGGATGTTACAAAGGAAGAATGCTTGCTTCAATTGTGGGGAGGTCGGACACTTTTCTAAGGAGTGCCCGAAGAAGCAAGGGCAAGGTCAAAGGGAAGGAGCTTCTAGAGGGCAGCTGCATGCTCTCATGACCAGTGCTCCAGATCAAGGTAGGAAAGTTTCCGTTGAAGGTTTGATTTCTCTTTCCAATCATCCAGTTATAACTCTTTTTGATTATGGCGCTTCACATTCATTTATATCTGATTTTGTGGTTGAGTCTCTACATCTGAATACTAGTATGGTAGTGGATCCCATTGTTGTCTCAAACCCCATTGGTGGTTCGGCTCATTTGTCCATGATTTGGTGGGGTTTGAGAATATATGTATTAGGCATTAAGCTTGAGTGTGACACATATGTGCTCGGTTTTATGGGCTATGGTTTGATTCTAGGGATGGATTGGCTAGCCATGTATGGTGCCATTCTGGATTGTGAGCGGAGGGTTGTTAGACTTTTGACTTGTCATGGGAGGACCCTCGAGATTTCTTATAACCTAAAGGGGTATGTTATGCTTAGTTTCCTAAAGTCACTTGATGCATCTATCGATGATCTGCGATCGGTACCAGTAGTCCATGAGTATTCTGATGTTTTTGAGGAGGTTCGGGGCTTACCTCTGAGGTGCGAGTTCGATTTTCGTATATACTTGGTAGACAATACAAAGCCAGTTGCATTGCCTGTGCACCATAAGGCTCCAAGAGAAAGGAGGGAGCTTAATAAGCAAGTAGGGGATCTACTTGAGAAAGGGTTTATTAGGCGAAGAATATCTGAATGGGGTGCTCCAGTGGTATTCGCAACTAAGGCGGATGGTTCACTTCGCTTATGTGTAGATTATAGAGAGTTGAACAAACTCACAAAAAAGAACATGCACCCACTCCCAAGGATAGATGATTTGTTTGACTAGCTTGTTGGTGCATCAGTATTCTCTCAGTTAGACTTGGACACGTGGTTTCATCAGTTGAGGGTGGTCGAGGACAGTATAGACAAGACCGCCTTTAGGACTCCAGATGGTTTCTTTGAATGGCTGGTTATGCCTTTTGGGTTGACGAATGCACCTGCCTATTTTGTTGATCTAATGAGTAGGGTGTTTTGGGAGTTCTAAATAAGTTCGTCGTGCTCTTTGTTGTTGATATATTGATCTTCTCAAAGAGTGAGGAAGAGCATGCCCAACATTTGAGAGAAGTTTTGAAAACTCTGCGTACGCATCAGCTTAAGGCGAAATTCTCCAAATGCCATTTTTAGAGAAAAGAGGTGAGGTTTCTAGGGCATGTGGTCTTTAAAGATGGGACAACGGTAGATCCCACAAAGGTAGTTGCAGTTCAAGATTGGCAAATTCCAAAGAATGCAACAGAGGTGAGAAGTTTTCTGAGGTTGGCAGGCTATTATAGGAAGTTCGTTAAGGACTTCGCAAAGATATTGTAACACCCCGTAATTCTGTTAATATTAATATTTACAAATTAAAGAATAACTAATCTCAAACGTGAGAATTGTGGAAAACGGGTTGCGCCATTGTGTTCGTCTCGGAATTCTAGTGGAGATAGAGTCCGAGTTTGCGGGAAACGAGTACCGGATGAAAAGGTTATGGACGAACGAAGTTTGGTGGAAAAGAGAAAAAAATGCACTGGCGCACTTGGGAAGTGCGCCAGTACAAATTTACACTGGCGCACCTGCCAAGTGCGCCCAGGCCGAGGCTGGAGCCTGCACAGCTTTCTGGTTCAGGCTGACCCGTGTTGTTGAGTCCATTCTGACTCCTTGCTGAGTCATTAGGGCTGACTCATCACCCTATCATAATTAAATGGTTTTGATTAACCCTAAGAACATCCGACGGCTTAAATTAATTTATAACTCTATAAAAAGACCCCTATACACAAACCCTAAATCAGAAAATAAACAAAGACCATGGCCGTCATGCTGATATTTTGAGACCTAGAGCAGCCGCCATCAAATTAAAGATAAAGAACAGCAACCAAATCAGAACTACCCAACCCTAACAGCGATTCTTCATCAAAAGAGCGCCAATTCGACTCTCTTTCTTCTCTAATTGTGAGTATGATGATCTTAACAAGATTATTGTTAAACTAATTTGATTAAGTCATGAATGGGTTATGAGTAAATGATGTGGATTATCACCTATGTAGTTGTAAACCTTATGCTATCATGTATGTTATAAATCCTATGCTATATGATGATGAGATCCTATATGTTGTAAATCATGCTATGATGATATTGTATAAGTTGTAGTTTTCTATGCTAAATTGTGATGAATCATACATGTTGTTATCTATGCTAGTTAGTTCGTGTTAATTAAATCATCATGTTTGGGTTATGTTGATCTATGTGAAAAACCATGTATGCAAGTTTAAGTTGATTAGTGAAAAGTTGTGAACATATGCCATGACATCTATTATGACATATAGAATCATGCTATGACACATGTGAAATTCTATGCTAGTTCACACCATCATTATGTTGTCTAAAACCCCATATGCAAGTACATACACAAATTTGGGTTATGATTATATTATGTAAATTGTGACATTTAACAAGTTGACATCTTTAGATCCTTAACATGTGTAGCTTATGGAAGTTTCACCCCTATTATGATTAAATTTACTTTATTTGCCTATATGTTGTTTAACGTATGTTATGCGTTGAATAAGCGAACGTATAAACGTGGGGTAGGGGTAATATTAAGGATTCAATAATAAGATGTTGGGGGTGCAATTGATATGATTTTGCATGCCATGAGTGGATGACCGTAATTGAGTCAATTATGGACATCAATAAAAGTGGACTTAATTAATAATTTGGATAGGGAATTATTAAAACTGGGGTAAAAGATTGAAAGTTGTCAATCAATGCTTAGGACAAGAGGTTGGACTCGTTTGTGACGTAAACCTGCCCGGAACCGCCCGGCAAATCCAGTGGTCACAAATGTCAGCCCAATGTGAGAGGTCCTAGGCCTAAACTAAAGCATAACAGTTGTAAAGACAAGAGGTTAGACTCTTTTATGGTGTAAGACTGCCCGGACCCGTCCGGCAAATCCAGCTGCCATAAATGCCAGTCTAATGTGAGAGGTCTTTATGAGGTTATGGCCTGAATGAATTAAGAAATACTTAACCAGATAAACATGTAAGGGGGACATGGGGGTTAAGTAGGTGCCTTGGGTGGCATGAGGAATCTAGTGGGTGCCCTTAGTGGCATGTGAAATACGATTAGTAAGACTTAACCAAACACACATGTAAATGAACATGACTAAGAGGGTTAAGTGGGATATACTAGTGGTGACAAGCTTAGGTGGGTAGGTTATGGGGGCCCATTTCAACCAGTATCCCAAACGTATCTTTGTGGGCTCGACCCAAGTCGAGGACGGGACACGAATACTGGGCTTGACTATAAGAGGCCAAAACGGGGAGCGGTGGCAACGCAAGTCCAACGGGTTTCATATGTGTGTGTGGACCCGGGCTGGTAGGTAAGACGTTGTTGCATCGTGTAGGTATAAGCCGTGCAATCTCAGTTGTATCGGGTTGCCACTTTAGGGGAGTGATACACCCCACTGTGGGGCCAGCACGGGTATCTACAAGTAGGGAGCCGATCGAAAGTGGGTAGTGGGGTACACCTAGTGGAGATAGGGGCAGACGACACCTATGTAGTCAGCTAGGGGTACGCAAGGCTATTTATATAGTTTCTGTGTGAAGCAAGTGGGATCAACCTTTAGGGTGACTGGTGCAGTGCAGTGTAGTAATGTGCGGTGCAGTGTAGTAATTATTCGTTAATAATTAGGTATGCCTTTAACGTTATCTTTAACGTTATCTTTATCTGCTCATTCCATACCCAATAGTTCATAGACATTTCCTTGTTTTCCAGTTTATGCCTTAGTCTAGTTATTTTGATGATAGTATTGTTAGAATTATCATACTCGCCAGACTTTATGTCTGACCCCCTCCATTCTTATCCTTTTTCCCCCTCCAGGTCCTCAGGTTGGGCCCAGCTCTAGTGGAGTTTGATTGGATTGCTTGATCTCTCTTTGGAAAGCTTGGACCGTTGAAGTAAAGTCCAGCTTGTTATCTTCTTTAATGGCTATTTATGAATTGGGGTTTATGTATTTTGTTTTAAAAGATGGATATTGTACTTGACTCTGATTATGGTTTTATGATGAAATAAACATGTTTGATTTCCGCTGCAATAAAATGAAGTTTTAGATTTCCAAGTACTACTTATTATCTGTCTTGTTGTAATTTTTCTGTTCTATATTCACTTAAAACCTCCATGGAAGTTAATGCATTCCCTTTGTGAGTGACATTAATGGACGTGGGGTGTTACACGTGGTATAAGAGCTTAAGGTTACCAGAACAGATAAATTTTTTAGAAAAACTATTTTTCTAAAGTATTTTTGGAAGAAATGTTTTCAAAAACATGTCTTAATGAGAAATTTAAAGAGGAAAGTTTTTTTATGAAAAACATTATCCCCAAATAGCCATATATCTTTATCTTTCGAATTCTCCATTTTGAATCTTTCCTTTTTCGTTTCAGCATGGCTGAAGATCTTAACCTACGTGACGGTGTGACGATACCAGGATGGTATAAGAGGTTGTTAGAGGCTAGGGCCGCCGCAGGTCCAGCCAATGTTCCTCCACCACCAATTGCACCCGTTCCTCCTCCTCCTCCTCGCGTGGATACTTTTGCAAAGACGTGCAAGGAATTTAAGGCTATGGGTGGAGAACCTTTTCTAGGGTCAGAAACATTTGTGGAAGCTAGAGATTGGCTTAAGGAGGTGGAAGAATTCCTAGAAATCTTTGAAGTGGAAGAAGGGAGGAGAGTCAAATTAGCAGCTTGGTTGATGAAGGGAGAGGCCTCATTCTGGTGAGAGGTCACTAATGGGGAGCGTCCTGTTGATTCTTGGGCGGATTTCAAGCGTAGGTTTGTGGGAAATTTTCTCTCAAGGGTGGAAGAGAATCTATATATGGAAAGGTTCTTGACATTGAAGCAAGGAAGCTCATCAGTAAAAGAATATGTCAACAAATTTAATCAATTAGCAAGGTTTGGCTTGGACTTAGTGAACACGCCGGAGAAGAAGGCGCTGAGGTTCGTTAATGGATTGAATGAACCGTTGCAAGGGTTGGCTATGACCCACATCCCTATGGGGGCCACATTTGAGAAGCTAGTAGACATGGCACTCATGCACGAGGAGAAAGGCGCTAAAGCTGATAAGGCACCCGAGAAGAAAGGGGATCAGAAGAAACCACAGCAGCAAAACAAGAAGGGTGGTAAAGATAATAATGGCAAGGGAAAGAAGAAATGCTTTAACTGTGGAACCCCAGGCCATCTCAGCAAGGATTGCCGAAAGAAAAAGAAGACTGGCTGTTTTCATTGTGGTGAAGTGGGACATCTAGTGAAGGACTGCCCAAAGAAGGGGCAGAGGGCAGGAGCTACCTTGGGAGGACAGGTGCAGGCTCTTATGGCACCAGGGCAGGCAAGGGGACAAGTTCAGGCTCTCGCGGTCCCACCGCTGCAAGAACGAGGTAGCACCATTTCTGTTGAAAGCTTAGTTTTTCTGTTTGATCATCCTGTCCGTACCTTATTTGATTCGGGCGCATCGCATTCGTTTATCTCTTCATCATTAGTTGAATCACTGCACTTAAACACCAGTTTAGTAGAGGATCCCTTAGTTGTTTCGAATCCAATTGGGGGCTCAGCTTATTTGTCCATGATATGTTTGGATTTGAAAATTTCTATACTTAGCATTGAGTTTAGATGTGATGCTTATGTGTTGGGCTTCACGGGCTATGGGCTAATTTTAGGAATGGATTGGTTATCCAGAAATGGGGCCGTACTTGATTGTGAAAGGAGAGTAGTTAGGCTCATGACTCGCCTTGGCAACACTCTCGAAATCTTTTGTAATCCCATAGATTCTGTTATGCTAAGTTATTTAGAATCACTTGATGCATCGGTGGAAAATCTACGATCTGTTAGAGTGGTCCGAGAATATTCGGATGTGTTTGAGGAGGTGAAGGGCTTGCCTCCGAAGCGGGAGATAGATTTTCGAATATATCTTGTGGACAATGCAAAACCAGTATCTTTGCCAGTACGCCACATGGCTCCACGTGAAAGGAGGGAACTCAATAAGCAAGTGAAGGAGTTGCTTGAGAAGGGGTTCATTAGACGAAGTATATCGGAGTGGGGTGCTCCAGTAGTATTTTCCACGAAGGCGGATGGGTCCCTTAGACTTTGTGTGGACTATAGATAACTTAATAAGCTCACTAAGAAAAACAGACACCCACTGCCAAGGATTGACGATCTCTTCGATCAATTAGTTGGCGCCTCAGTGTTTTCGCTGTTGGACTTAGCCACTGGTTTCCATCAGTTGAGAGTGGCTGAGGATAGCATTGACAAGACTGCCTTTAGGACTCTGGACGGTTTCTATGAATGGCTAGTGATGCCCTTCGGGTTGACAAACGCCCCCGCATACTTTGTTGATTTGATGAGTAGGGTGTTTAGGGAGTAACTTAACAAATTCATGGTAGTCTTTGTAGACGACATCTTGATCTTTTCTAAGGATGAAGAAGACCATGCCCTACATCTTAAGGAAGTGTTGGAAACCCTACGAGCGCATAACCTTAAAGCTAAATTTTCCAAGTGTCACTTCTGGAGGAAGGAAGTACGATTCTTAGGGCACGTGGTTTCCAAGGAAGGGATAGCTGTGGATCCCACGAAGGTGGTGGCCATCCAAGATTGGAAGGTCCCTAAAAATGCTACCGAAGTGAGAAGTTTCTTGGGGTTGGCTGGCTACTATAGGAAGTTTATCAAAGACTTCGCAAAGATATCAGCTCCATTGACAAGCCTGATGAAGAAGAACCTAGTTTTCACATGGGACGTAGATTGTGATGATGCGTTCCAACGTTTGAAGAGAGCTTTGACTTCAGCCCCAGTCTTAGTATTGCCAGACGGGAGTAAGCCATTTACTGTTTATACTGATGCTTGTCGGACAGGACTAGGCGCAGTCTTAATGCAAGAGGGTAGGGTAATAGCCTATGGTGGAAGGCATATGAGAGCGCATGAGAAGAATTACCCCACGCATGACCTAGAGTTGGCCGCTATTGTTTTCGCGCTTAAGTCTTGGCGTCATTATCTTCTTGGCGAGAAATTCGAATTATTCACTGATCACAAATCTTTAAAGTACTTATTCTCTCAGAAGGACTTGAACTTAAGGTAGCAAAGGTGGATGGAGTTCTTAGCGTCCTACGACTTCGAGATAGCATATACCCCTGGCAAGGGAAACGTAGTGGCCGATGCCTTAAGTAGAAAAAGATTATCATTAAGTCCTTTGTTTGTTGAGCGGCGAAGCTTAGAATTCATTTCGATGCTTGACTTTAGACCTTCCGCTGACTTTGTACGCGGTTTGCTAGCATCCTTGGAGGTCAGACCTACGCTTTTGGGATGGATTGGCGAGGCACAGCGAGACGACCCACAGTTGGTTGAGTTAGTAGAAAAGCTCAAAGGCGGGGAGTCATCAAGCCATCTCCGTAGGTATACCCTAGATGATAAGGGTTGGTTATGTAGGGACGGTAGAATTTGTGTACCAAAAGACGATGACCTAAGGAAGGCTATTCTTGACGAAGCACATCATTCGAAGATGACCATTCATCCCGGCGGGGACAAGATGTACATGGACATGAGACGAGTTTACTTTTGGGCCGGTATGAAGAGGTACGTGGCCGAGTATGTCACTAGATGCTTAGTGTGCCAACAAGTAAAAGCGGAGCAAAAGAAACCCGGTGGGTTGCTTCACCCATTGGAGGTTCCACTATGGAAGTGGGAAAGTGTCTCGATGGACTTTGTGGATGGATTACCGCGATCAAATAAGGGTAATATGGGGATTTGGGTTATAGTAGATAGACTTACTAAGAGCGCCCATTTCATTCCCGTGAAGAGTAAGAGGACTGCTCCATGGTTAGCTTCTGTATACGTCCGAGAGATAGTTCGTTTGCACGGTGTTCCTTCTAGCATAGTGAGCGACCGCGATCCTGTTTTCACTAGCGAATTTTGGAGAAGCTTACAAGAGGCGGTAGGGACTCAGTTATGTTTGAGCACCTCATATCATCCTCAAACGGACGGCCAGACCGAGAGGGTGAATCGCATTCTAGAGGATCTATTGAGGCTATGTATCCTAGACTTTGGGGGTGCATGGGAAGATCATCTTCCATTGGTGGAGTTCGCATATAATAACAGCTTTCAGACTAGCATTGGCATGGCACCTTTCGAAGCTCTTTATGGATGACCTTGTCGTTCACCTACATGTTGGTGGAAATCTACGGATAAGATCTTTCTTGGGCCCGATATGATTAGGGAGACTTCGGAGAAGATCGACTTGATTCGAAGGAGGATGAAAGCAGCGCAAGATAGGCAGAAATCTTATGTAGACAAGAGAAGAACAGATCTTGAGTTCGAAGTTGGGGACATGGTCTTTATCAATGTGTCTCCATTACGGAACGTTGTTCGCTTTGGGTCTGTTGGGAAGTTAGCACCAAGGTTTGTAGGACCGTTTCCTATTAAGGAGAAGATTGGACAGATGGCGTATAGAGTGGAGTTGCCTGAGAGACTTAGTGGTGTACACAACGTATTCCATGTATCACATTTGAGGAAATGCTTGCACGAGACCACGGAAGTGGTAGAGCGGAGCTTGCTTAGAGAGGTGGAGATAGAACGTGATGCGACGATTCGACGAGCTCCTACGTGCATCCTTGGGTCAGAGATTAAGAAGTTGAGGAATCGAGAGGTCAGACTAGTCAAAGTACAATGGGGGGATGATGAGAGCAACGCCACTTGGGAGACAGAAGAGAAGATGCGTTCACAACACCCTTTTCTTTTCGAGGGTATGTCCTTTAATTTCTCCTTTATCGCTTATCTTATACTTATCTTACCTTTAGAGTATCCACTCGCTAGTATCCTTGACCTTTAGTTAGGATAATCCTATGGTTGAAACATGTGTTTGAGACATGTTATGTGTGATGGATGCTCGTGGATGCAAGTGTTTGCTAGTGGTTGCTCGTGGACGCATATACACACACTATTAGGCACTAGATCGGCTCAGTCACTTCATATTGCATATATATGGATGTATTTAGTAAAATGGATGTATGAGGATTTGTTTTTATCATATGGATGCTGCATTCAGATGATGATTGTGCACGCATATAGAGATAATATATAGCATTAGGGAACTTTTGCATACATAATAGACGCATGGCACTATCATGAATTGCATTAAGGAGGTCAACTGAATCAGTGGACCGCATGATTTTGCATTAGATATGGACATATACACACACTGTGCATTTAAACATGAATGCATTAGAAGTCTATAAGGACAATGGATGCCTGTGTTTGATGGTTGAGTAGATGGTCGTTTGGATGTTAGGATATACATTCTTCTTAACTTGAAGATTTCGGGGACAAAATCCTTTAAGGAGGGGAGAATGTAACACCCCGTAATTATGCTAATATTAATATTTACAAATTAAAGAATAACTAATCTCAGACGTGAGAATTGTGGGAAACGGGTTGTGCCATTGTGTTCGTCTCGGAATTCTACTGGAGATAGAGTCCGAGTTTGCGGGAAACGAGTACCGGATGAAAAGGTTATGGACGAACGAAGTTCGGTGGAAAAGAGAAAAAAAATCCACTGGCGCACTTGGGAAGTGCGCCAATACAAATTTACACTGGCGCACCTGCCAAGTGCGCCCAGGCCGAGGCTGGAGCCTGCACAGCTTTCTGGTTCAGGCTGACCCGTGTTGTTTAGTCCATTCTGACTCCTTGCTGAGTCATTAGGGATGACTCATCACCCTATCATAATTAAATGGTTTTGATTAACCCTAAGAACATCTGACGTCTTAAATTAATTTATAACTCTATAAAAAGACCCCTATACACAAACCCTAAATCAGAAAATAAACAAAGACCATGGCCGTCATGCTGATATTTTGAGACCTAGAGCAGCCGCCATCAAATTAAAGATAAAGAACAGCAACCAAATCAGAACTACCCAACCCTAACAGCGATTCTTCATCAAAAGAGCACCAATTCGACTCTCTTTCTTCTCTAATTGTGAGTATGATGATCTTAACAAGATTATTGTTAAACTAATTCGATTAAGTCATGAATGGATTATGAGTAAATGATGTGGATTATCACCTATGTAGTTGTAAACCTTATGCTATCATGTATGTTATAAATCCTATGCTATGTGATGATGATATCCTATATGTTGTAAATCATGCTATGATGATATTGTATAAGTTGTAGTTTCTATGCTAAATTGTGATGAATCATACATGTTGTTATCTATGTTAGTTAGTTCATGTTAATTAAATCATCATGTTTGGGTTATGTTGATCTATGTGAAAAACCATGAATGCAAGTTTAAGTTGATTAGTGAAAAGTTGTGAACATATGCCATGACATCTATTATGACATCTAGAATCATGCTATGACACATGTGAAATTCTATGCTAGTTCACACCATCATTATGTTGTCTAAAACCCCATATGCAAGTACATACACAAATTTGGGTTATGATTATATTATGTAAATTGTGACATTTAACAAGTTGACATCTTTAGATCCTTAACATGTGTAGCTTATGCAAGTTTCACACCTATTATGATTAGATTTACTTTATTTGCCTATATGTTGTTTAATGTATGTTATGCGTTGAATAAGCGAACGTATAAACGTGGGGTAGGGGTAATATTAAGGATTCAATAATAAGATGTTAGGGTGCAATTGATATGATTTTGCATGCCATGAGTGGATGACCATAATTGAGTCAATTATGGACATCAATAAAAGTGGACTTAATTAATAATTTGGATAGGGAATTATTAAAACTGGGGTAAAAGATTGAAAGTTGTCAATCAATGCTTAGGACACGAGGTTGGACTGGTTTCTGACATAAACCTGCCCGGAACCGCCCGGCAAATCCAGTGGTCACAAATGTCAGCCCAATGTGAGAGGTCCTAGGCCTAAACTAAAGCATAACAGTTATAAAGACACGAGGTTAGACTCTTTTATGGTGTAAGACTACCCGGACCCGCCCGGCAAATCCAGCTGCCATAAATGTCAGTCTAATGTGAGAGGTCTGTATGAGGTTATGGCCTGAATGAATTAAGAAATACTTAACCAGATAAACATGTAAGGGGGACATGGGGGTTAAGTAGGTGCCTTGGGTGGCATGAGGAATCTAGTGGGTGCCCTTAGTGGCATGTGAAATACGACTAGTAAGACTTAAACAAACACACATGTAAATGAACATGACTAAGAGGGTTAAGTGGGATATACTAGTGGTGACAAGCTTAGGTGGGTAGCTTGTAGGGGCCCATTTCAACCAGTATCCCAAACGTATCTTTGTAGGCTCGACCCAAGTCGAGGACGGGACACGCATACTGGGCTTGACTATAAGAGGCCAAAACGGGGAGCGGTGGCAATGCAAGTCCAACGGGTTTCATATGCGTGTGTGGACCCGGGCTGGTAGGTAAGACATTGTTGCATCGTGTAGGTATAAGCCGTACATTCTCAGTTGTATCGGGTTGCCACTTTAGGGGAGTGATACACCCCACTGTGGGGCCAGCACGGTTATCTACGAGTAGGGAGCCGATCGAAAGTGGGTAGTGGGGTACACCTAGTGGAGATAGGGGCAGACGACACCTATGTAGTCAGCTAGGGGTACGCAAGGCTCTTTATATAGTTTCTGTGTGAAGCAAGTGGGATCAACCTTTAGGGTGACTAGTGCGGTGCAGTGTAGTAATGTGCGGTGCAGTGTAGTAATTATTCGTTAATAATTAGGTATGCCTTTAACGTTATCTTTAACGTTATCTTTATCTGCTCATTCCATACCCAATAGTCATAGACATTTCCTTGTTTTCCAGTTTATGCCTTAGTCTAGTTATTTTGATGATAGTATTGTTAGAATTATCATACTCGCCAGACTTTATGTCTGACCCCCTCCATTTCTATCCTTTTTCCCCTTCCAGGTCCTCAGGTTGGGCCCAGCTCTAGTGGAGTTTGATTGGATTGCTTAATCTCTCTTTGGATAGCTTGGACCGTTGAAGTAAAGTCCAGCTTGTTATCTTCTTTAATGGCTATTTATGAATTGGGGTTTATGTATTTTGTTTTAAAAGATGGATATTGTACTTGACTCTGATTATGGTTTTATGATGAAATAAACATGTTTGATTTCCGCTGCAATAAAATGTAGTTTTAGATTTCCAAGTACTACTTATTATCTGTCTTGTTGTAATTTTTCTGTTCTATATTCACTTAAAACCTCCGTCGAAGTTAATGCATTCCCTTTGTGAGTGACATTAATGGACGTGGGGTGTTACACGTGGTATCAGAGCTTAAGGTTACCAGAACAGATAATTTTTTTAGAAAAACTATTTTTCTAAAGTATTTTTGGAAGAAATGTTTTCAAAAACATGTCTTAATGAGAAATTTAAAGAGGAAAGTTTTTTTATGAAAAACATAATCCCCAAATAGCCATATATCTTTATCTTTCGAATTCTCCATTTTGAATCTTTCCTTTTTCGTTTCAGCATGGCTGAAGATCTTAACCTACCTGACGGTGTGACGATTCCAGGATGGTATAGGAGGTTGTTAGAGGCTAGGGCCGCCGCAGGTCCAGCTAATGTTCCTCCACCACCAGTTGCACCCGTTCCTCCTCCTCCTCCTCGCGTGGATACTTTTGCAAAGACGTGCAAGGAATTTAAGGCTATGGGTGGAGAACCTTTTCTAGGGTCAGAAACATTTGTGGAAGCTAGAGATTGGCTTAAGGAGGTGGAAGAATTCGTAGAAATCTTTGAAGTGGAAGAAGGGAGGAGAGTCAAATTAGCAGCTTGGTTGATGAAGGGAGAGGCCTCATTCTGGTGGGAGGTCAATAATGGGGAGCATCCTGTTGATTCTTGGGCGGATTTCAGGCGTAGGTTTGTGGAAAAATTTCTCTCAAGGGCGGAAGAGAATCTATATATAGAAAGGTTCTTGACATTGAAGCAAGGAAGCTCATCAGTAAAAGAATATGTCAACAAATTTAATCAATTAGCAAGGTTTGGCTTGGACTTAGTGAACACGCCGGAGAAGAAGGCGCTGAGGTTCGTTAATGGATTGAATGAACCGTTGCAAGGGTTGGCTATGACCCACATCCCTATGGGGGCCACATTTGAGAAGCTAGTAGACATGGCACTCATGCACGAGGAGAAAGGCGCTAAAGCTGATAAGGCACCCGAGAAGAAAGGGGATCAGAAGAAACCACAGAAGCAAAACAAGAAGGGTGGTAAAGATAATAATGGCAAGGGAAAGAAGAAATGCTTTAACTGTGGGACCCCAGGCCATCTCAGCAAGGATTGCCGAAAGAAAAAGAAGACTGGCTGTTTTCATTGTGGTGAAGCGGGACATCTAGTGAAGGACTGCCCAAAGAAGGGGCAGAGGGCAGGAGCTACCTTGGGAGGACAGGTGCAGGCTCTTATGGCACCAGGGCAGGCAAGGGGACAAGTCCAGGCTCTCGCGGTCCCACCGCTGCAAGAATGAGGTAGAACCATTTCTGTTGAAAGCTTAGTTTTCTGTTTGATCATCCTGTCCGTACCTTATTTGATTCAGGCGCATCACATTCGTTTATCTCTTCATCATTAGTTGAATCACTGCACTTAAACACCAGTTTAGTAGAGGATCCCTTAGTTGTTTCGAATCCAATTGGGGGCTCAGCTTATTTGTCCATGATATGTTTGGATTTGAAAATTTCTGTACTTAGCATTGAGTTTAGATGTGATGCTTATGTGTTGGGCTTCACGGGCTATGGGCTAATTTTAGGAATGGATTGGTTATCCAGAAATGGGGCCGTACTTGATTGTGAAAGGAGAGTAGTTAGGCTCATGACTCGCCTTGGCAACACTCTCGAAATCTTTTCTAATCCCATAGATTCTGTTATGCTAAGTTATTTAGAATCACTTGATGCGTCGGTGGAAAATCTACGATCTGTTAGAGTGGTCCGAGAATATTCGGATGTGTTTGAGGAGGTGAAGGGCTTGCCTCCGAAGCGGGAGATAGATTTTCGAATATATCTTGTGGACAATGCAAAACCAGTATCTTTGCCAGTACGCCACATGGCTCCACGTGAAAGGAGGGAACTCAATAAGAAAGTGAAGGAGTTGCTTGAGAAGGGGTTCATTAGACGAAGTATATCGGAGTGGGGTGCTCCAGTAGTATTTTCCATGAAGGCGGATGGGTCCCTTAGACTTTGTGTGGACTATAGAGAACTTAATAAGCTCACTAAGAAAAACAGACACCCACTGCCAAGGATTGACGATCTCTTTGATCAATTAGTTGGCGCCTCAGTGTTTTCGCAGTTGGACTTAGCCACTGGTTTCCAAGTACTAATATTTATTTAAATTCAATTATTAAATCAAATAACTCATACCAAGGCTTCTAATGGCTTCTAAGTTAATGTCGGACGCTTTCAGATCAGTGAATACCAACGACGCAGGTCGTCCTCCTGACAGGAGAGCAGGAAAAGATCCATTAAATTTGGGGCCAATTGAATCATCTCGTATGGGGCAGATGCATTCTTCAGGAAATCGTTCTAGGGTTTCTTTTCGTGGTCATGTTGACCATGGGTTTGACGGGGATGCGTCCCACAATACTGCGAATGTAGCAGTTCGTCAACCTAGTGCGGCTAATCTTGGGGGAACGGATGTTCGATCCAGATCTGACGTCACAATGGTTCAACGCACGGCGAAGCCTAGATCCAAATTTTATGACATGAACTGGAGATCTGTTGATGCGCAAGTCAAAGCTGGGGGTTCACTGTCGTGGGCGCAAGCAGCGTCTGGAGGAACAGGACAGATTAGAGAGGATCTAGTAGAATTGAATTTTATTCAACCGAAGACTATAAATAATAGAAAAAAAGCCTGTATCTCAGCCTTAGCTTCGGGTAGAGCTGCTGACAAGTGGAGAAACTCTATAATTTTTTATGTTTATGGTACGAGGCCATACCATACCCATTTAAAAAATTATATCCAACGAGTGTGGAGACTATCTGGAAATTTTGTGCTGTTATCTAAAGAAAACGGTTTTTTTTATCATTCGGCTTGAAAGTGATACAGACTGTGAGAATATTTTGAAGGGAGGACCGTATTTGTTTGATAATAAAATTATTATTCTAAAAAAATGGAGAGCCGGTATGAGATTTAAGAAGGATTTACTGTCTTCGATGCCTTTATGGGTCAAGCTTACTAATTTGGAACTGGAGATGTGGGATAGGGAAGCTTTAAGTGCTATTGCAAGTGTTTTATGGAAGCCAATCAAAATGGACAAGATTACCGCAGATGAATCTAGAGTGGCGTTTGCCAAAATTCTGGTAGAGATGGACGCAGGGGATGATTTCCCGAAAGAAGTCGACGTTTTGTTTCATGTAGGGGAGGAAATTAAGGTGAAAGTAGAATATTTATATACACCGATTTGCTGTAAAAAGTGTAGGGTATTTGGACATTCAACAGACCAATGTAAAACTGTTTTAAAGGAGGTGTGGGTTCCTAAGACAGATCAAGGTGCAGATGGTATTGAGAACGACGCAACTGGTAATGGTCTTCAGATGAATGGGATAGTCGGCGATGCAGATGCGAGTAATGAGGAAGATAATACTATTGTCATCACGGAGAATGACACTAATGAAGGTCATACAGAGGAGAATGGGCTGCAGGAGGTAACTCATGATGAAGAGCAGGAGGGGTACACTAATAACATGGATAATGATGAGAATGGCACTAAGGTGGATAACCCTGGTTATGCTGAAAATGAGACTACGAACAATATACAATCGAATGATATAAGCTCTGGGAATTTTTCAAATGATGCTCAGGATCTTAATTCTAGTGCTTATGCCAATAATAACGCTGTTTGTTCAAAATCACATAAAATTATGGATACAACGACTAACCAGAATGTAGTTATTAGTGGTACTACCAATACATCACATAATGCAATAATACAAGACAGGAATTATAATTCACAGAAGGAAATTTTGGTTGAACAAGCAACTGTTGATACTCATGGTAATACTCTTGGCTTTGAGAATGAGGCTGATGGGGAGGATGGTTTAGCAGATAATCTGTTCGATTCCGAGGGAGAGGAGATTGCCGATCACATAGAAATTAATGAAATGGAATCTATCCCACCTGCAAAAGAAGACGATGTATCAACAAATGTGGAGATGAATAAACAATTATATGATGATATAGAAGCAGAAAAAACCAAAAGAAAAAACCGAAAAAAAACATCACTTATGCTCCTCCTAAAGTTGCGACAAGGAGCCAGAGTAAAATTAAATGAATATAGTCGCATGGAATGTTAGGGGACTTAACGCTCCGAATAAATTTTTTGAAGTGTCTAAGTTCCTTAATAAGTTCAGACCAACTTTTGTTGGTCTGTTAGAAAATAAAATGAATGCTGATATGGTTGTTAAAGTTAAAACTGGTCCAGTACAGATAATAATGATTGTGGTTGCAGGGGGCGAATTTTCATCCTTTGGGATACTAATGTGTGGTCTATTCAAGTGGTGAGAAAATCTTATCAACATATTTCTCTAATTTCGGAAAACGTTGGGGGCTTGAAAGTTAGAATGACTTATGTATATGCAAGCAATTTCCTGCTAGACAGAGAAAAGCTGTGGGTGGAAATCTTAAATGAAGCAGCTCAGGTAAATCTGCCCTGGTTAATTTTAGGAGATTTTAAGGATAAAAAGGGGGAGCTCATGTCCCTTTTAGATATATTTCTGGGCTTATAGAATGTATTACAAGCTCTGGGCTCATGGAAATTCCTATAACTGATTTTAAATATACTTGGAGGAAACGAGGAGTGGCTATAAAAATCGATAAGGTGTTTTGCAACCACTTATTTATAGATAAATTCCCGGAATTAAAAGCTGTTGGTATGGCGAACCCATTGAGTGATCATGTTCCCATATGTATTAGCTTCAAAACAGTTACTTCGGTTAAGGAAAATATTGCCTTCAGATATGTAAACTCATGGCATCTTAATGAAGGGTAATTTGAGTGTTTCTATGCAGCTTTGGATAAGTTCATGTTTTCAGACTGGCAAGGCAAAAAGCTTTATTGTTTTCAACAATTTCTGAAAGAATGTAAGGTACTTTTGAAAAGATGGAACCGTATCAGACCAAAGGATGTAGATGCTATTAAAAGGGTGGAAGAGTGATATAAAGAAAATTTGAAGGTGATTGATGATAACCCAACTGACTCCTCCCTTTTTGATAATCTCAGTTCAGCTTATATGGATTGGAAATATCAAAACTTCATTGAGTTTATGAATGTGCATCAAAAATCAAAAATCAACTGGTTAAAGGAAGGTGACTCTTGCACTAAATTCTTTCATGCAAAAATGTCTCTTAGGAAACATATTAACAATTGGTGCAATATGTTTAAGGATAATGGAGATTTCTGCCAGAACGACGAAGATATTGAAAGAGAAGTAATTAATTATTTTTCTAATATTTTTGCATCAGACCCTCATTATACTACAGATTTCCAGAATATAAACTGCATGGTTATTATAAATGGGAGGGGACGCAAACATTTGTCATCGCAGGTCAATATGGAAGAAATTAAAAAGGCCGTTTTTTCTATTCCGGATGATAAAAGCCCAGGGCCCGATGGTTATTCAGCAAAATTCTATAAAATTCATTGGGAAGTTTTGAAAGAATATATCCTTGATATAGTTCAAGATCTTATATCAACGGGTAAAATTGCCAAAGGAATAAATCATACGTTTATCAGTCTTATTCCCAAAGTTGATAAACCGTCGAGTATGTCGGATTATAGGCCTATTTCTTATTGCAATGTGATCTACAAAGTTATTTCTAAGGTTCTGTGCAACAGGATTAAACCCTATCTAATGCATCTAATCTCAGCCAATCAATCAGCGTTTATTCCGGGTAGATATATTGCTGAAAATATTCTGCTTGCTCATGAACAAATCAGGCAATTTAATAGAAAAGGTAGCGGGAAAATGTGCATCAAAATTGATTTACAGAAAGCATATGATATGATAAACAGGGAATTCATTTGCCACATGCTCAATATGATGGGATTTCCTAATAAAATTGTTCGGGCTATTAAAAGCTGTATTTCATCTCCTACCTTTTCTATTTTGATAAAAGGCAGTCCGAAAGGTTTCATCACAAGTAATAGGGGCTTAAGACAGGGGGACCCTTTATCGTCGTATCTTTTCTACGTGGCTATGGAGTATTTTTCTATTCTGATGTACAAGGCTTCATTTCATAAATTGGTTGAGCCAATTTACAAAAATGAGCCTATTATTACGCATCTTATCTATGCTGATGATTTGATGATTTTCTCAAAAGCCAAATTAAAAGCTGCTACTGAAATTAAGAACATTTTGGATAAGCTGCAAGAGTTGGTTGGTCTGAAGTTAAATACTATGAAATCCAAAGTTTTTTTTAGTAGAGGAGTGGGGAATAAAATGCAGATTCTGAATATCCTAGACATGAAAGATGGTAAACTTCCTATTAAATATTTGGGTATTCCTTTATCTACAAATTATCTTAATTTTGCAGACTGTGGTGAATTGTTTGACAAAATCAGAGGATGTATGGATAGCTGGGATTGTCGGCTTCTATCCATGGCTGGAAGAATTGAGTTGATAAGATCTGTAATTACCCCCATGGTGATGTATTGGATGTTGGCTTATCAACTGCCTTCGGCGACTATAGGGAAAATCAACAAATTATGTGCTAACTATGTTTGGGTAGGTAAAAAACATAAGATAGCTTGGGAGACGATGTGTACACCAAAAAATGAAGGCGGAGTAGGCTTAAGAAGTTTTAAGGATGTTAAATCGGCTGCTGCCCTTAAACTGCTTTGGCAATTTGTTAATGGAAACAGCTTATGGAAACAATGGATGACAAGCAGATACTGTGAAGAAGGTAATTTCTGGGTCAAAGATATTGATGTTAACAGCTCATGTACGTGGAAATCCATCCTCAGACATAGACAAAAGGGTTTGCAATGTATAAACAGGTGTATAGTCAACGGCCATGATTCAAAACTTTGGTTTGACCCGTGGATTAATAATGAAATCCTGGTTAATTTGCTGGGTTGGGATTTCCTAAGCATTTATGGAGGAGATAGCTTAAATGTGGATAGCATAATACAAAATGGATGTATTAATCCTAGTTGTCTTCCTGCAACTAGAATTATCTCAGACAAGATAAACGAGGTTGCTATACATCATTCTTTAGATAATGATTTTTGGAGCTGGAACAACAAACCAGATGGGTTTTCTTTTCAGTCTGTTTGGGATATATCTAGGGATCATTTACCCGAATTAGATTGGTGTAAAGTCACTTGGCACTACGTTAACAGTCCTAAAATGTCTATCTGTACATATAAGGCTATTCTTAACAGACTAAGTACTAAAGACAGCATGTTATAGTGGGGCTACGACGTCAATCCTAATTGTGTGTTGTGTAATGAACAACAGGAAAATAGAGATCACCTTTTTTTCCTATGTCCTTACTCCTCATATCTCTAGACTCGGTGTAAGATGAAGCTTGGAAGGATTCCTTTGCTGGACAATTCGCTGCTTCTTGAATCCGAAATAAACTTCCTAAAAGCCGCCTTCAATTCGAGGACTTTCATACAAGATATCGCCTTTTGTAGCTTAGTCACCACAGTATATCATATCTGGAAGGAGCGTAACGCTCGAGTTCATGGAAACGAAGGTACTGATAAGTTTCATAAATGGAAGCTAATTGAGAGGAGATTAAATACTTACTTCAAAATTCTAGAAGAAGAAAGGGTCTGTCTGAAGAAGAGAGGAAGATTGCGGAGCTTTGGGGGGATGGACTTACTGAATGAAGGTTAATCTCGGGTCCGGCAATTTCTTCAGTAAAGTAAGCCTTCGTGCTTGCTTTAATTTCACCATTATTAGGGTTGAGTTTATTTTGGGAAAGTGATGTTTGGAAGTGGCTTCTGGAGTTAACGAACGGTTCTTCGACTGATGGTTTGGGCCGCCTTCTTGGGCTTGACGTGGGCTTCTGTATTTAATTGTGTTCTCACCTTTTATTTCTTGGGTTATGGGCAATTGATAATGTTGAAATTTTTGCCTAATGTACATGTACTTTGTTATTTGTACTTTTTTATTGAAGAGTTATCAATAAAACGCCGCACTCTTTTTTCCTGTTTAGTGCTTACGCTGAGTACTAATACAGGTTTTTAACGAGGCAGTTTACCCATTTTCAAAAAAAAAGATTTCCAAGTACTACTTATTATCTGTCTTGTTGTAATTTTTCTGTTCTATATTCACTTAAAATCTCCATGGAAGTTAATGCATTCCCTTTGTGAGTGACATTAATGGACGTGGGGTGTTACAGATATCATCCCCACTCACCAGGCTAACGAAGAAGAATCTGACATTTTCATGGGATATGGATTGTGATATTGCTTTCCAACAATTGAAGAGGGCTCTGACAACAGCCCCAGTCTTGACCTTACCCGATGGAAGCAAAGTGTTTACAGTATACACTGATGCATGTGGTACAGGGCTTGGTGCGGTTCTGATGCAAGAGGGAAAGGTAGTATGTTATGGAGGTAGACAGCTAAGAGTTCATGAGAAGAACTACCCTACCCATGACTTAGAGCTAGCTGCAATAGTATTCGCACTTAAGAATTGGCACATTATTTGCTTGGAAAGAAGTTCGAATTGTACACCGATCATAAATCTCTCAAGTACTTGTTCTCGCAGAGGGACTTAATTTATGGCAACAAAGCTGGATGGAGTTCCTAGCATCTTATGACTTCGAGATTGCTTATACCCCTGGCAAGGGTAATGTGGTGGCAGACACACTAAGTAGGCAGCGGATGGCCTTAAGTCCTATGTTTGTGGAAAGGAAAAGCTTGGAGTTCATATCGACTTTTGACTTTAGGCCCTCCACCGAGTTTTTGCCTGGTTTTTTGTATCACTGGAGATACGACCTACTCTTATGGAAAGGACAGGAGCTTCACAGCAAAAGGATACACAGATCTAAGACATCTTTGATAGGCTCAGTAAAGGGGAGACTTCTAGTCACCTTAGTAGATATTCCATAGATGATAAAGGGTGGTTGCGACGAGATGGGAGACTTTGTGTTCCCCAAGCTGGGAGTTTGTTAAAAACAGTCCTAGAAGAAGCCCATCATTCTAAGATGACTATTCATCCAGGAGGTGTAAGATGTATAGAGGTATGGAGAGGGTTTTCTTTTGGGCTGGGATGAAGAAGGATGTAGCGGAATTTGTTTCTCAATGTTTGGTTTGTCAGCAAGTTAAAGCTGAGCAAAAGAAGCCCAGTAGTTTACACTACTACAAAATTTGGCAAATTCGACGCTAATTTAATGTGGCCTTATATTGAAAAAGCGTTGCCATAGCCCATTTTTTCAAATAGGCAACACCAGAGACCCGTGGCATCTGCGGTCGTTGCCTTAGCCCTCTAAGGCAACGCTTTTGCCCATCTACTGCCACGGAAAGAAAGTGTTGCATTATAGCCGTAATGTAACACTATTTGCACGTAATGCAACATTATTCAGCGTTGCCTTAAGTATTAGTTAGGGCCTGTCTTCCAGTGGGGCCACGTCAGCTTTCCACGTCAGCTCTCTACGTGTCACATGACACATCATCTCTCCATGTCAGCTGCCAACGTGGCACATGCCACGTCAGTTGTGGGGTCCACGTGCGACCCCACTGCAATATGTAATGCAACACCACTACAATATGTAATGCAACACCACTGCAATATGTAATGCAACAACATTATCATGAAATGCAATATCAATAAAAGCTAACGCAATAGTAGAAGATAGCAAATACAATGCTTAATTCAAAATTTTGCAATACAGGCTTTGTACAAGAAACTCATCTAAAGCAATTGTTTTAATTCTACAAATATCAAAACTCAAAAATCAGCTACACAGTTTTCTTCGTTGTATACAGGAAGCTCCATTCCTGGCCATTCCTGGCCAATTCATTAGCGCATTTTGAACATGTACACATGTGTTCACATCTGCAAAATGTATTAATCATTTATATCTATGAATCATATATATGAAGCAATCCTATTGCAATAGGAAATATATACGTATGTACCTATACATATGTGTGTCACATCTGCAAAATGTATCCCTCTGCCTTCCAGAATTAAATACGCACCTGAAATGATAACAAGTTATTTGATAAGTGGTGGAATAGAATGGTCATTGGCCTTCTCAACAAAATGTTATGAACACAATTATTACAGTGGACTTATTGATCATTGGCGATTGGTCACTCATGCCAGCTACCAAGCAATTTCAGTATGCTTCATCTTCTGAGCAGAAAGTTGTCAATTCGCATATTCCTGCCACGTTCAGTGTGTCACTTCAAGCTTCAGAACCATATTGTCATCTACATCTTCAACTCCTAATTAAACAAACCTCCATCGTCAAAAGTTTCAAAAAAAAAACAATGGAGGACTCTTCACTATGCATCACTGCCACTGTTCTTACAGGACATTGGAGTTACGAATTTGTGCAACTCACGCTTAGGCATACTCTGGAGCATAATGAGTGGCCTGTACGGGTTATACCCAATAACTCTTTTCTAATAACATGCCCATCTTACAGTAAGCGTGATCATGCGCTAATGTTGAAACTTTTTACAAAACATGGAGGTGCTTTTTATGTGCAACAATGGTCTGGTGAAGAATTTGAGCCTGAACCAGCGTTCGAGGCAGAATCATGGGCTAGAGTTGTTGGCTTTCCCGAGTTCCTGAAGAAAAATGTTCCTGCAATTAAAGAATTAATGATGCCAATGGGAAATGTGCGTGAAATTGATGACTGTCCTTGGTCTCGAATTGACCATAGATCATTATACCTGAAAATGGAATTTTATGAAGGCATTGGCTTGGAGAATACTTTTGTTGCTCGATTCGACAACAAAGTTTACCTCATTAGGGTTCAGCGTTGTACCCATGCTCATCCTCTTACAAGTCCTGAACTTCTGTTTGTGGGCAATAGGGAGCTACTGATGATACGATTTTTTTGTGATCATAGGTAAATTTTACTTCCATCCACAGTTTCTTTTAGTTAATCCACACTATGTTTGGCCAATCGAGGTAAATTTGCCAAAGAACACACTCACAAAGTGTTCATTCAACTATGCTCTATCCTTAACATACATACATACAATGAGACACAACCACACATGCACACACTCACATACATACATCATTATTAGCATCTACAGATGGAAAATATATGCATTATTAGCATTCGATTTAACCCACTATTGTCATACCATTTTTTTGGGAGTACCACAACCCCTAGCCGAGAATTTGTGTGAAGTATATAAATATAAACTAAACCTTTTCTTATTTGATTGTGACCATATAATGAGACACAACCAGATGACCGACATTCAATTAGAAAGTAGCTATACCAACATTAGCATAAAACAACACATTATCACAAGTGGATTATCTTATCTAGAATAATCATTTCTTCTTAAAACTATGATCATTTATATGAGGTGCTAATTGAAATATATCAATGATCATGTAATCCCCTTTCAGTCACTCTGACATAGACAATGACTCTAACATGGACAATGACTCTGACATGGACACTGACTCTGAAGAAAAAGAAGAAGATGCTGGTGTGGATGCTGGTGATGATGTTGGTGATGACTGGTGATGATGCTGGTGCTGATGTTTGTGAATGTTGGTTTTTTTCCGCTGGTAATGATTTTTGGCTTGAAAGTTTGTGAATATTTGTGAAACTTTGTGAATGTTTGTGAATGTTGTGATGAATGCTGGTGATGGTTGTTGGCTTGAATGTTTGTGGAAGTTTGTGATTGTTGGTGATGAATGTTGGCTTGGATGTTTGTGAATGGCTTGAATGGTAGTGAATGTTTGTGAATGCTGGTGATTTTTTTAATCTTTTACCGGGAACTTGCTTGAGCGTGCATGTATACTTGTGCGTGCGTGTATACTTATGCGTGTATACTTGAGCTTGTATACTTGTACGTGTATACTTATGATACTTGAGCGTGTATACTTGTGATACTTGTGCGTGCCTTCAGATGGCTGCCTTATGATACTTGTGCGTGTATACTTATGATACTTGAGCGTGTATACTTATGATACTTGAGCGTGTATACTTATGATACTTGTGTGTGTATACTTGTGCGTGCCTTCAGATGTTGCCTTATGATACTTGTGCGTGTATACTTGAGCGTGTATACTTGTGCGTGCGTGTATACTTGTGCGTGTATGCACTACGTGTATGATGTGTATTGTAATAAAAAATCGTGTATACTTGTGCGTGTATGCACTGCATGTATCACAAAACCTCAGTGCAAACACACCGCAGTGCAAATTAACCTCAAGCATACAAATTAAACACCGGTGTAAGGTATGAACCTCAAACAGTGCAAATTAACCGCAGTCCCCATTCCTTAACTAGCTCGACCTCTACAATAAACCAATGTCTTTTTCATACCAATAGCCCGGTTCTCATGGTTTATTACTGGGTATAATTTTCGAATAAACCTCAGCATAATCCCAAATCCCAAATCAATAATAAGCGCAACTAATTACTCATAAGCGAATGGGTTTTCCAAAATGTAACAAATGAACAAATTACTAATTACTCATAATCCAATCTATAATAAGCGCAACTAATTCACAGTGCTGTACAAACTGAACCTGAGGGAAAAACTGGCGATGTCAGCGCCCTAAGTAATCAAAGCTAGAAAGCGTTTCAAAGCTTCATCCTTTTCGGAATAGAATTTGCTGTCGAGGAGAGGAGCGATTAGATGATTAGGTTTAAATTTGTGAATTTAGGTTTAAATTTTTGTCAATAGTAAAAAGGGGGAAAATTGATTAGATGATAGAGAAGAAAACGATTTCATGAAGGGAGAAGATCGCGCCAAAATTTCGTCAAAATTATGCAATGACGTGGCTGTCAATGGTTGGATGAAGGCTAACATTAAGATCATCAGATCCATAGATGGTTTGAACCATTGGATTAATCTTTCATCTACGGTTGGGGTTTTTATATGTTGATAACGCGGATCGCTGAGCTGGATTATATATACGTAATGCTACGCTTTTAACTGGTGTTGCGCATCAAAACACTAAAATTCCCACCGCAATAGTGCATCCACGTATAATGCAACAACATATGAATACTGTTGCAGAAGCTCAAATAAATCATAGCTTTCGCCACACTTTTCATGCAACACACACAAATTAGTGTCGAATATGCCCACTTTTGTAGTAGTGTTACTTCATCCTTTGGAGGTTCCACAGTGGAAGTGGGAGAGCGTCTCTATGGATTTCATAAATGGTTTGCCTAGATCGAAGAAAGGCAACACAAGCATTTGGGTTGTAGTAGATAGACTTACTAAGAGCGCTCATTTCATTCTGGTTAAGAGCAAGAGGACGACAGCATAGTTGGCAGCAGTTTACATTCTTGAGATAGTCCGTCTTCATGGTGTACCTTCCAGTATCGTAAGTGATCGTGACCCCATTTTCACCAGTGAATTTTGGAGGAGCTTGCAAGAAGCATTAGGTACACAATTGTGTTTGAGCACCGCTTATCACCCACAGACCGATGGACAGACAAAAAGGGTGAATAGAGTTCTTGAGGATCTTTTAAGGCTGTGTGTCCTAGACCTCAGAGGGACTTGGGAAGAGCACCTTTCTTTAGTAGAGTTCTCCTACAATAATAAGCATCAAGTTATTATTGGCATGGCACCCTTCGAAGCATTGTACGGATATGATTAGAGAAGGATAAGCAAAAGTCATATGCAGACAAGAGAAGGACTGACATTGAGTTTGAGGTGGGAGACATGGTTTTCATTAAGGTGTTACCTTTGTGGAATGTGGTTCGCTTTGGATCTGTAGGGAAACTGGCACCAAGGTTTGTTGGGCCATTTCCCATAACGAGGAGGATTGGCCAAATAGCCTATAGAGCAAAGCTACTAGAAAGACTATCTGGTGTTCATGATGTTTTCCATGTTTCTCATTTGCGGAAGTGCTTGCATGATACCGTAGATGTAGTAGAGCAGAGTATATTGGAGGAAGTAGAGGTGGAATGGGAGGCGACAGTTAGACGAGTTCCTACCCGTATTCTTGGATCAGAAGTTAAGAAGCTATGCAATCGAGAAGTCAAGTTGATGAAAGTTCAGTGGGGAGATAACCCAGAGGATGCAACTTGGGAGACCAAAGACAAGATTCGGGCTTCGTACCCTTTTCTTTTCGAGGGTATGTTCTTAGGTTCCTTTCCAAAGCTTTTATTTATGCTTGTTTCTATCATAAGTATGTCCTATTGATCGAATTTTCGACCTTTAGGTAGGAAACCCATGGATGTAAGCATGTGCTTGAGACATGTTATGCTTGATGGATACAAGTGGATGCAAGTGTTTGCTAGTGGTTGCCCGTGGATGCATATACACACATTAGGCACTAGATCGACTCAATCACTCTCATACTGCATATGGATGTGTGTGCATTTTTCTTCTTTTAATGGATGAAAGTGGATGTATCATTATATGGAGGTTGCATTTGCATGAATGATTGTGCACACATACAGAACTTACATGTTATAATAGGATTATTTGCATACATGTTGGATTCATGGCACTAACATACATTGCATTAAGGAGGTCGACTGAATCAGTACACCACCTGATCTTTTGCATTAGTACTGGGACATATATACACCCCTTTGCATATGTTCATACAAGCATTAGAAATCTTTTAAGGACGTCGGATGTCTATGATTGGTGGATGAGTCGATGGATGTGGATGTTAGTATATACATTCTTCTTAACTTAAAGATTTCGGGGACGAAATCCTTTGAGTAAGGGAGAATGTAACACCCCATAATTTTAACAACAATAAAGATGATAAATTAAAGAATAATTAATTTAATATTCATAAATAAGGGGAATGGACTGTGCCATTGCGTTCGTCTCGGAATTCTGGTCAAAATAGACGTCTGGTTTGCATAAAACGGACACAGTCTGAAGAAGTTATTGAGTTTTGAAGTTTGTATATGCATAAGGAAAATATATATATATATATAATTAGTCCAGAAAATTCAAAATCAGTTCAAAATCGAAAAATTGGGGAGGCGAGAATTTTCCCGCTCCGTCAACCCCATAAAGGGGGGTCGACCCCCCTACGACAGATCTGGGCAAATTTTTAGGGTTTTGAACGGCTATATATATCGTCTCATTTCTCTTATTTTTCTACACCAAAAATAATGGAGAACTTGATGTTGCCTCTGCCCAGATTAAATCAAGTCTTTTCTTCTTCTGCAATCAAGTTAGTCAACTAGAGTTTAGAGATCTGTGATTCAACATTAGCAATTCTTTCTTCTTCTTTTTCTAGATCCAATCACAGTGAGTTTACGTTACTTTTAGATCTAAATATTTAAAAAGTAAAAATTGACATGACTATAACTTGGATCTATGCCTGTGACTATTTGAATCATATCAGATCTGCTATAACTTGTTTATCTAAGTTATTCTGACATGACTATGAACTAGATCTAAACCTATACCTATTTATCATGTCAGACCTGTCTTTGTTAGTTGATCTAATTTATTACCTAGATCTTATCATGCCTTTTTATGATACCCCTATCATGTTAGAATCAGTTCTATTGTCATATGTTCATCAGATCTGTTCCTTTATGCATATCTCGTCATTATGCCATTATATGTTTATGCCTATTTCTGCCATCATATGTCCACTTGGTTAGTATGATCATTTTTGTTCTTTTCCCTCTATCTTCTCCCTTTTTATTTTTATAGCCAGGCTACCTTCGAGCCTAGCCATGCTGCTGAAATATGCGAACGCGTTAAATTGGGAACGAGGGGAAAACGTTAAATTTGGAGCGTAACTTGTATTAGGAAATTTAGGCATAATTTGAATGAGATATATGAACATGAATTTGGGGATATAAATCAACTTGTGATTAAATGCCTTAATTTGGGGCATAGGGTTCATTATGAACATGACCTAGGAAAAGGGGCATAAAAACCTATAACGACATTGGAATAATTGGTTAATAATTGAAATGCCTAGAATTACAGTAATTAGAAACTATAACCGCGCTTAGATACGAGGTTAGATTACACTTGTGGTTGAAGTCTGGCTAAACACGAGACGTGCTAAGATGTGAGGGGTCTAAGTGCCTAAACACGAGACGTGCTAAGACACGAGGTTAATTCTGACTTGTGGAAGAAGTCTGCCCGAAACCGATCAGCATATCCAGCATCCACAAGTGGTAGGCTTAATGTGGGAGGTCTAGCACATTATAATCATAAATGAATATGGTATTGAATTGGAAATACTTAACCTAGTTGAATCCATAAGGATTGTATGAACATATAACTTGAGTAGGTGTTAAGTAATCCTGTATGAATAGGAGTGGCTTAAGTAAATATTGGGTGGGTGGGTAATACTTATATATATAGGTCCAAAAACTTAACTTATGGGGTTATGCAATCTCTTACTCTAGTATGGCATAACCCGTAGAAAACCTAGTGGGGATGCAAGCGTAGGGGGAAGCTTGTATCATCTTGTGTGTGGGACCCGTTTCAGTCAGTAACTCATATATATGTATCAAACGAGTACTCCGAACTAGGTCGGAGTTGGGGCACACTTACTGGGTTGATTGTAAGAGATCCAAACGTGGTTGACGGTGTGGGTGGTGTGAACTGACTGGGTCATGTGCGTGCATGATCCGGACAGAGGAGGATAAGACGCCGTGACACCTGTAGATATGGTTGTGCACATCCTGAAAACAAAGGGTTGCCACTTTAGGAAGTGATACATCATACCAAGAGGCCAGCACAGGGTATCTACGGAGTAGGGAGCCAATCGAATAGGGTAGTAATTAGGGTACATTTAGACTCCGGTATGTTGGGGAGCCCATTAATACCCTTAGGGGTAAATCCGATATGTTGGACTATCTATTGATTGTATGGGGGGTGCAAACCACTCACTGGAAGTACACCTAAGTCCACCATCTTATACTTGTTGGGGATAATCTTGTTAATAAGACACTGGTATTGGTGCAAAGAAAGAGAAATCATTAGAGAAGCATAATATACTCTATCATGTTTGTCTTGCTTAACTTGTCATACCTACCTTTTATGATGTTATCTCTCTTACCCACTTTATATGCCTATCATGATACTTTTACTTATTTATTTGCTTAAAGTAGCTGGACTCACCAGACTTTATGTCTGACCCATTTTGTTTCCTCTTCTTTCTCTTTCGTCTCCCTCAGGTTCTCAGGGTGGGATTACTCAAGCTTTTTCAGGATTCTGCTTTCATTCTGCTTGGAGCTGCTTAGATGTATTGCTCGAGCTCTTATCTGTTTCTACTATGGCTATGTTTTATTTGGGGAATTATGCTTCTTTATTTAGTGTACTCTGATGTTTTAAGTACAAGACATAAATTTTAAGATGGTGTACTGGGTTTATGTATTTTTGGACTTATGATGTTTTAAACCACGATGCTTTATGATTAATAAAGTTTTTAAATTCCGCTGCTATTTTATATATATCTTGTAATGTTTCTGTTTACCTATAACGCTTCACGAAACTTAATGCATTCTCTTAATGAGTGGCATTAATGGACGTGGGGTGTCACAAGTCCACTAGAATCCTTCGACATATTAGTGATTCCTTGACACTTCCAATCATATAACTCATCCTCGACTCCATCTTTTAGCTCGAGTCCAACTCGAGTCAGTCCATATATCACAACATCATTCCACTTTTAGTTGCCTATCTCTTCCACCTTCGACCACTCTCGCTTGAGTTCATAATTGAAGCATTAACACTATTTTGATGATAACTTCCACCCCCATAGATGGTATCGACTATTGGAGACCACCATCATGCTCCTAAAGACCCCTGATTCCACTACAACAAACTAACCATATTGCAACGGTGGAAAACAGTTGTAAAAGACTTTTTACAACGGTGGAGCAACCGTCGTCTATTAAGAAGTTGTAATAGACTAAAATCTTTTACAACTGTTTTACATTGTTGCGACACCGTTGTAAAATGTATATTTTACAACTGTTTTCTACCATTGTAAAAAACTTTATTACAATTATTTATAACTGTTGTAATTTATTTTATTAAAAGTATTATTTTACAGTTGTAATACATGAACAAATTATATATATATTACTAGTGAAAGAATTCATTTCGGAACATGTTATCTACAAAAGTGAAGATTTCAAACAAACTTAAAACATGAACCAAAACAATATATTAAAATTTTCGAACTCTCATCAAGTATCTCAAGTATATAAAGCAACTACAAAGTCCATTATCCAAGACTCCAAAATACAAATGAGTTGAAGTCATCTTTCATAAATATACATCACCAGGAGTAATACAAATAAAATGAAATTTAGATTTGCTCGCAATGTTGTTGGCCGTGCAATAGTCTTCATTCTTGAATTGACTTCCAATGAATTTGAAATTTTCTTGCAATACTGCAGGTGTTCTTGAAATAAACTATATGAAGTAACATATTAAGCAACAAGAATGAAGTATATTAAAATATGAAGTAACCTAAGCTACAAAACGTAGCAGAAGCTATGCAACATTAAGGAAGAGCTAAATACACTAGAAGTAGAACCCAACAAAATTTAATTTGTGAAAATAAGACCCATCAGAAGTCAAAAAATTTACCTGTTAAACAGCATCAAGAGAGTACATTGGAATTTTCTTACCTTTATCATCTCACAAACTCGTACTTGTTCCAAGTTTTTTTTAATCTTTCTTTTATCAACTTGTCTTCTCATAGGTTACAACACACGGCTCCACTTGTTTTGATGAGCAAATTTTTATCATTAACTACTACAACATGAGCATAAACCTGAATGTGATAAGAAATGCTTTCACCGCATATTTATACTGATAAAAATTGCATCAATAAAAAAATAACCACTATTAGGTAACGTAATTCATTTGGGGGCCGGTAAGCATGCGCATGGATCAAGTGTTTAGAAAATACAACTCTGCAACCATGCTATATTTGCTAGACAAACAAAATAATAAAGAAACAGCTAAACTTGTCAAAAAGGAACTTCCAGTCTCTTACCTCCTTTGTGTTTTCTTTATCATAGTACCCAAGAGGGTTTTTTTCGTCCCTCTTCGCTTTCCTTTTCTTTTTTATGGGAAGCTTAAAAACTCGTTTGCAACCACCTGTACTCCAGAAGTTCAAAAGGGGCGCCATGGTGTATGACTTGGAAGAAGCCCCACTCCCTGCATGCTTCTTATATTTGGTCTACTAGTGTGTCTGGGATGTTGTCGCCGCAGCTGAGGGTATGGGACAGGTCGGTCGGTGGGATCTGTTCTGCTGATAGTAAATGAAGATGATGATGCATATCCTACAACATATGCAAAGTGCATTATACCTTTTTAACATAATCAGCTACAATGTTCAGTGGTGGTAATCATTACATAAGCCAGTAGATCACAAGAACAAAAAAAAATCTCATATGAATGAGGTGTAGTAGGGGCTATCAATGAATATTCAAATATCCAAAATTTGTCTATATTTGAAACCAAGGAATGAAAAACATTACCCAATATTCAAAAATGGGTATGATAGTATTCACATCTAGAAATCATCCATCCTACTTTTATCAAAATAGAAGTTCATATTATCAGTATTTAATGGGAATGATTGATATCTATATTGTTTTATCATGATTGATGAGAAGAAATTGCGAAGAACCAAATCTACTTTCAAACAGATTACCACGCAACTATACTCTATTTATATGTATTCATAAGAGTAGTATTCATATTTCAAAATGAGAACTATACTTGGTGGAAAATCAATTTTGATCAAAACTGACCATAAACGCCTAAAGTAGATATTACAACAAAATACTTCTACTCCATTTCAACAATTTTGGTCATCTAAGTTGGTGGGATATATGACTATGAGATCCTACCCGAGTGGTCAACAGAATCTAATAGCTGAGTCTTATCTAGTTCAAGGCGTAGATGTTTTATGCTTAGCTATTCAGTGGTGTCTTCATTTGATGGTTTGATTTGGACGGTGATCGGATCCTTGTATAAACGTTTCATCAAACTGCAAACCCATTATAATAATGTCAAATTATGAATAAGCAAGAACAAAAACACATAAACTTGAGCAGTAAACCCCGTCATCCTACATGTAACTTTGTAAATCTTATCTAATTAGTAAATGAACGTCCCAGTTGAGATTTGAAATAGTCAAAGTCGATTTTAGTAACAGATCTGAATTTCAGTGAACTTGAGTGGATTCGAAGAGAATTTCAAGGAACTTGAGTGGATCTAAACACATGCCTTTGCTCGACCAACCTTCTTCAATGCAACTATTTCTTTTTCACTGACACGCTTTTTGATTTGGTAGGCTTGTTCCAAGAAAAAAGGCTTCACCGGCTTAGACGACGCTTTGAGCTAAGCACTAGCGGCGACCATCCTCTTCAACCGAACGGAAAATATCTGCCTCAAAATTTCCGGCTGAGATTTACTCTCCTTTATGTACTTAAAAACTGCGACATGGCTAGATTTAGTTCATTATTTTGGCGCAGGTACTGACTCTTTGATCAACTCGCGATAATTAGGATGAGGAGGAGCGACTTTTTTTGCAACCACTATGGGATCTAAGATTAGGGTTAAAAAGAGGATATTTCGCTTGGAGTGGATGAGATGGGAATTAGTTGTGAAATTTGTTTGTGGAGCTACAGATTAAACATTGGGTTGTGCGAAACTCCTGCTACTTCGAGGCCAATATTTCATTTTGGAGCCGAATATTTCGGTTTGGAGCTAAAACTTAAAAGCGATGGAGCCAAAACGATTTTCTTGTATATGTCAAGGAAAAGTAAAACAAAAGAGAATACATAGATGCGTATGGAGATGATAAATATCATATAGGTTCCAATGCGTGTTGCAATATAGTTACTAAAAAATATTTCTAAAATTTGATTCTTTCTATGTTTTTTCTAAAATATTGAATATTTTATATTAAAAATCAAGTTTATTTAATTCTTTTGGAAATATAAAATTTCATTTCTAAATCTTATGAATATTTTCAAACTAATTTTACGAAGTTCAAAATTTTACATTTTTAAATATTAAACATTAAATATGGTTATCTATTATTTTAATTAATAACTATTGCTTAGTATTAGTTTAGAATATTAAATAAAATTTTGAGTATCTCATGAAATATTGAATATTTTACAAAATTTTAAATTTATATACAAAAAATTATTAAAACAAACAAGAAACAAAAATTGTTAAATATTATCATCTTTTACAACTGGAAGAAAAGAAATGTTGTAAAAGACATCTATTACAACTAGCAAAATAAAAGAGTTGTTGAAATAGGTTTATTACAGCTTTTTGAAAAAAAGAGTTGTAAAAAAACCCTTTATTACAACAGCTACTTTGCGACTATTGCAAAAATGCAGTTGTAATAGGGTATTTTTGTTGTAATGTTCTCACCCTATGACCCCCGACCCACAACCATCCACCATGATGGACCGATACCAGATCATCCCTTATGGACCAGTAATAGTCCATGCACTTAGCCAAATTTGGCTAAGTGCCTTGCCTCGAGTACTTCTCCCCAGTACAATTTCATAGTGTAACTCCTTGTTGAAGTCTTGTATGTGGCCAATCGACGAGTGTTCGAGCATTTGCACTTTGACCCATCCGATCATCACCAAACTTCGCACATGACTGAGACGACCCAAATTCCAGTTCAGACGGAAACAGGGTTATCTTTGGAATATAACACAGAAGCATAAAATAGCAGAACAGAATTAAAAAAATACACCAGATAATGAACAATAGAATATACTGGATAAAAGTAATCATCAGAGTTACACAGTATACAGGATCTTACTTAGTACAAATACAGTTCAGCTATACATAAATGTCTATAGCGGAAATAAACAAAATATGTACAATAGGAGCTGAACAGCATAAAAAGAAATAAATGATAGAATCCATCTTCAGCTCCAGCTATCCAGAAAGAACCAGCTAAACATGAATACAAGGTTGCCCGTGTAGAAAAAGGGGCACCCGAGTTTGAGAGTGAAACAAACTACGAGTCAGTCATGGGACTGGTATGAGAAATCCATTCAACACATATATAATATGGCTAATCACAGGACCACGCCACTTTCGTGGAACGGGTTTACTCCATTGGATTGCCAGTGCTTTAAAACAAATCTTTCTTTTAAACATCGCTATGCTTTTTATAAAAATGAAGCCGTTATAAGACTCAGTTCCCATCACACAGTGCAACGCAAACCGGAGGATAGAGTTTTACCTTATAACGGTCAAATATGCTTGATACAAATAAAACAAAGGCATTTGATATTATTGCTAGTGTTTATATGTTTTGAAAACAATTTCAAATCATAACTATCAATCATAGACGGCATTAATGCCCCATACCACTATGTCGCCATATATATAGGTATACAATCAAAACCACGCAGTCACGTATTTGGAAATTGGATTTCCGTCACGAACCAAGGCAAAAGATAGTCCTTACCGAATTCGAGACGCTCTAGCCCGTGTCTCAGGTACAGCCACGACCATACCCTGGATCGTCAGGGCCGGTCCACACGAAGTGTATTATAATGCCTGAACAATGCGTTTCTCCACCCTTTGGGGTGTAAATGAGCCAACGAATGACTCCATCGGACCCGGATCGTCCGATCAAACCGAGGCGCCTCGCAACAGCAACAACCACATAGGTGAAAAGTATATAAATGTCAGGGCTGGTAGGTCACTGACACCACCCTAGCTAGAAAGAAAACGCACGTCCCCCCTGAGGTCCTGCTCCCGTTTATGGTTCATACCGGGGTGTGAGGCTCGCGAATTCACGTTATACACAAAGCTACGCCACACAGGCGGTGCTTTGATCATCACCACAAGACTTTTCTTTTCAACAGAAGCCCTGATCACTGCATCTTAGCATGCCACACTGGTAATTCATGCCATGCGACTGATGTCCATCGATATACTACCCCTGAGCTCGTGCGTCTCAGAGAAGGGCGTCAAGCAAAAGAATAAATTCTCCGCCGCCAAACAGATGTATAATTAACAGAGATCAACCAACACAGAATAAAATCCAATGTCAGACACACAGTCCATTTACAAGTCCGTTCTGGGTCTGAACGAAACCGGAGGCACTAAATACCTCGCAAACCCTTCGATCACCACGTACGTCTGGACGATCACCACTCATTATCCATATTTCGGGATGCCTCCCAATCAGGACCTCGGTTACCATCCAAACGAGGTGAAGATCTCCGGTCTTCGACCACCGTCTTCATCTTCGACTTTCAATCGTCGGTCGATTATTTGAAATGAGAATTAACTCGGCCTTTTCAAATAATTCACGTATATTTAGAATTTCAAATCAATTTATTTCAATGGTTAAATTATTCGACAACACCAATATTGTTCTTTAATGTAATTTTCACACCAAACACATTCAACCATCAAATACAACATAAATCGAGCAAATTCAGTTTATTTCTATTCCATATTGTTTATGGTACTTTATAATGATTTATCGCTATTTTTATTTATTTTAAAAATGGCCCATTTATTCAAAACGACGCTTCGGGCCATAACGCGGCCGTGGCGCTGTTTTTCTTCAGATTTGATTTACACATATCTGAAAATCTAACCGTTGGATCTTCACAAAATTTACATCATTAGAAAGGTCTTTTCAAAACGAATCCAACGGTTCCAGTTTCGGGAAAATCCGACGGTCGGATCTCCCGATATAATCGTTTGAATTTTCGATTTCAAATTACGAACTGCAGCGTCGTTATTCGATTAAATATATAATTATATTTATATATATACAAATATAATCGCTTCTGGCGCTGTTTTTCTTCAGATTTGAATTAAACATTCCAGACAATCCAACCGTTGGATTTTTGCAAGGTTGGTGCCGTTGGGAAGATATTTCCAAGGCGAACCCGACGGTTGAGGTTTCGGGAGGATTTCCCGCACTAGTTGTTTGAAATCACGGTTTCAAAATACGAACTGCACGACCTCGTTTCGTTTTAATTTTATTTATATTTATATATTTATATAAATATAGTTCGTTCAATGATTTCAATATC
Organism: Allium sativum; assembly: GCA_030737875.1. NCBI lineage: Eukaryota > Viridiplantae > Streptophyta > Magnoliopsida > Asparagales > Amaryllidaceae > Allium > Allium sativum. The sequence continues at coordinate 896,671,911 of CM060916.1, forward strand.
GTTTTCACTTCAAATATTTCACTAACGCCTTAAATTTTTGGAAAATTTTGCCATAACCTCCCCTGCACCGGGAGCATCGGGAAATCGCAAATAGTTTTCCCGGTCCTTCTAATCTCAAAAAGAAAAAGAAAAAGCCAAGCGGCTACCAATAGGCTCATAAAATCATCACCCAAACAAAACAGTAAATGTGTACCTATTTGTCGGGCACAAAATTTTATTCCTCTTCACTAGCCCCTTTGCTATAACCTGTTCAATGAATATGCATGTACATATATATATACAGTTCTTATCGTTTATCATTTTCTATTCAACTTCATATTTGATTTCTATTCGGTTTAAAAGCACCATTCATTCTAATGTTACATAAATAGATGCAAATCATTTCATTAGCTAATTAATGAATATTTCAACTCATATATGTTTATTTTGAACAAGTGGCTCTTTTTAACACTTCACATTTCAACGATTTATGCATACAATAAAAATGTGATTTTTATTGTAAAACAATTCATTTCAAAACACTATTTTTCTATATAGTTCATATAGGTGACAAAAATAGGATTTTATATATAGATAAAAGGTGATTTTTATTATCAAACAATTTATTTCAAAATATGAATACCATTCAACACATGAATTTCTAATCAACGAATGAATATCAATTCAACACATGAATGTTTTCTATAGTTTCTATATATAGATAAAAGGTGATTTTTATTATCAAACAATTTATTTCAAAATATGAATACCATTCAACACATGAATTTCTAATCAACGAATGAATATCAATTCAACACATGAATGTTTTCTATAGTTTCTATATATAGATAAAAATGTGATTTTTATTATCAAACAATTTATTTCAAAATATGAATACCATTCAACACATGAATTTCTAATCAACGAATGAATATCAATTCAACACATGAATGTTTTCTATAGTTTCTATATATAGATAAAAATGTGATTTTTATTATCAAACAATTTATTTCAAAATATGAATACCGTTCAACACATGAATTTCTAATCAACGAATGAATATCAATTCAACACATGAATGTTTTCTATATTTTCTATATATAGATAAAAATGTGATTTTTATTATCAAACAATTTATTTCAAAATATGAATACCATTCAACACATGAATTTCTAATCAACGAATGAATATCAATTCAACACATGAAGGTTTTCTATTCAATGAATAAATATAGTTTAAGCATATGAAAATAATTCAAACACACGAATATTATTCAAAATTTCGGCAGCATAACGGCAGGGTAGTTAAAACCGGGACCGTCCCTAGTACGGCTCCTCGCTCTACCTTAAAACCTCGCGGTTTTTGACAATGGGGATCATGCATCTAGTTCGCACGCAGGCGGCATGTATATATTTATTTCATTTCCACAAACTAATCCTATGTGGTTTCAACCAAATATTTCTCAACCACAAATGGGTATTTTTCAACCACAATCAACCAATATCAACCACAAACAATCCCAAACAATCATTCGCTATCAATCAATTTTCACAACAATTTCAATCAATAAATATCGTCCATGGTTTGTGGACGAGGGGCGTATATATATATATATATATATATATATATATATATATATATATATATATATATATAGCAATTCACTTTTATTTCAACACATTTATAATTTTTAAATCAGAAATCTCACCGAATAGCTAATTCAATCCCGCGACTCTTCTTTGCATAAAATCTTCACCGATCTTGCCTTTTTGTCGCTTTCGCCCGTATTCTCTATATATGTAAAAATCGAATTTTTACTATGTTATTCAATATATAAAAATCGAATTTCAATAATATAGATTCCGCCTTTTCAAAAATAAAGATTATATTTTTAATATTCCTATGATGTAAAAATTATATTTTTATTACTTTAAAAATATAAAAATCATATCTTACTTCTTCTACTTCATAAAATTCTGTCTATTCTATTTAAAGTTCAAATCTTTTTCTATTTTAATAGTTCAAAATAAAATCAGTTTTTAAATCTCTTTTAAAAATTCAGTTTTAAATCCTTTTAAAATTCAGTTTTAAATCCTTTTTAAAATCAGTTTTAAACCTTTTCAAAAATCTTTTTTTAAACCCTTTTAAAATTCGGTTTTTAAACCTTTTTAAAATTCGGTTTTTTCCAGAATTAAAATAAAATAATAAAAACAACTTACATTGATTTGTTAAGGAGGAGGGGGTCGTCAGGGTCGGCGGCAGGAAGTCGTCGGGGCGGTGGTTCCAGCGGTCTCGGACAGGGGGGGGGCTCGCGAATCAGGCGTCGCGATGCTTCAGGGGGGGTCGGATTGAAGGAGGAGGAGTGAGCGAGGACGTCGGGGAGCATCGAAGGTGGGGCGCGGTGGTCTTCTGGCGGCGGCGGCGTCTCCTGGGCTGAGGGACGCGATTTAGATTTAGGGTTTTTTTTTCTTCTTTTTTTTTATCTGTTCGAAGTGAAGAGAGAGAAGAGGGAATAGGGGGGGTTTGTATAAAATATATATATTTAATTATTTAATTTTTTCAAAAAGTTGACTTTTACATACGACCTCTAAACGAGGCCCACCGCCTGTCGTCCATAGCGTTTTACCCCCATCCCGAACACAATGGGATATGTATCGTAAGCTGATTCGATCTTTTGAATCAGTTTCCGTTGAATTTAAAGTGTAATTCTTTATATATTCAATTTAAACGAACATTTCAATTTAGTGGGGCCACATACGAACTCGAAAAATTCCAGAAAAATATTTTCTAGCCTCGTATTGACGATACGGTCCTAACAAAACTAGTTTCGTCAAATTCTGAGACCGTTTGAAAAATGGCCAATTTCCAGTCGATTAAAATCAACTGAAACTGGTCAAACGCGTTTTCCTTTGCCACGCCCACATATTGATTCGAAAAATTATGGAATTTGAAACCTAGCAATAATTTGACACCACGGATCCAACAAAAGTGGTTTCATCGAAATCCGAGGTCATTTGCAAAATGTCCATTTTTAAGGGCCTGAATTCCATAGCGACTATTCAGAATTTTCAACTGGACATATCTTTTGATTCCCGCTATCAAATTTCGATTGGTCGGATTCGTTAGAAAGATATTACCAATTGGATCCTAATGTTTTTGGTTTCACTAAAATCCGGATTGTTTTGCACCCGATACAGTCCGACAAAGTTTGAATTCAATTTTCGAAACTACAGCGCCATTTCAGGCCTTGTTTATAATTATAATTAATTATATTCGTTTTCAATTGTCGATTCAAACTCAGTTTTCATCGCCATTATTTAAAATATTTATTTTAAATATTTAAAATCCATTATTTTAGCCAATTTAAAATTTTTAAATTGGTTCAAATTTTCTGGGTCGTTACAATGACCTGCTACAAACCCCATAAAGCCACATAAGAAGTTTTTTCTTCCCCTGACCATCATGATGGATCAGTACCGGTCCATAAGCTATGGACTGGTATCGGTCCATAAGCTATGGACCATTATCGGACCATGTACTTAAAAAGTGTTCACCCTAGAATTTCTATGTTGCATCCTGGCAATCTCCAGAGCTCCTTCGTTAAGTTTCATCTGAATCCGATCATTTGAACCTCCGATTTGCTCTATTCTTGGATTCTTACCCCTACAACGCACAATTCTAAACAAACAAATCATACAATTCAACCAATCGAATGACAATTCATCCATGAAAAATCCTGTGAACACATACAAACTTGATTCATGTCATAATAACCTCAAATCTAGCATAATTTGACATTAAACACATATAAAAGCACGATGGATCTAGCATACTACATAATATATGATCAAATTAGGTTATCCTAGGCCATCTAGATCTAAATTAAATTTATATATAATCTGGTTTTCGGGTAAAATTAGCATATAAAGGTGTTTAATTAACCTAATTAACATATAAATCCGTAGTAAGCATGTGAGAGATCTCTATCACTCACCAAAACCTAGATTTAATGCAATAGAGATGATAAAAATTTGGATAGCGAAGAAACAACAAAGAAAACCCTTTAATTCGATACAAAATAGCAAGATCCAATTTCATTTGATGTAGATCTTGTCTCTAGATGCAACATAGAATGATTTGGAAAAGAAATTAGGTTGAACTGGAGATTCACAAACGCTCAACCTAATGTGTGGAATGAGGAGAAGAACCCTAATTCCTTCCTCAAACCCCCTATTCATATTCTCAGATCATTGATCTAACGACTCACAAATCAGCCCATTAGCTGCTATTTTGTCTGTCCAGTAGAAAAAATAAATTAAAACAACAATATTTCATAAACGATTGAGCCAAATCTTCATTATGACCACTTTATGGAATAACCAACCACTACCTCAATCTAATAAAACCAACTACAACATTCGATTTGGAACTAAATAAAAGTTATAGTTAAAAAAGTAAGTCACAAGGTTAAAATAGTCACAAAACAATTCGATAACAATCATGGATATGTATCACATCCCTATGAAAATTATGCTAAAATATAAGAATGATACAACCACTAGGAAATTAAATAGAATTATTTTACGATCCTCCAATAAGTAAAATACGGGTCGTCACACAAACTCTAATTTGTACATAAGCATGGTTGGGGTACTACAATATGCCACTGCAACAAGGCCCGACATAGCATGTAGCATAAATAAAGTATCTCAATTCATGCACACACCATATGAAGATCACTAAAAAGATGTAAAGCGTATTTTACACTACTTAGAAGGAACCATCAATTATGGGTTAAATCATAAGGTATGTAAAGACTTACAAATCAAAGGCTTCTCAGGCGCTGATTTGGCCTTCGACCGTGATGATCGAAGATTCACCAACAGATACATCATTTACTTGAGAGAGAACCCAGTTTCCTGGTGTTAAAAAAGCAACACACTGTCTCTCGCTCCAGTACTGAAGCTGAATACGAAGCCTAGCAAGTGCAACAGCTGAAGTATTATGGCGGGAATCCCTACTAAAAGAGATTGGGGCAACACATCAATGATTACCAATTATCTGGTGCGATAACCTGAGTGTGGTCTCCCTTTTTGCTAATCTAGTCCTTCAGTCATACAAAAAATACATCGAGATCGATTTGTATTTTCTGCACCAGCGTGTAATCAGTGGCAAACTGGCAATCAATCTCATACCAACAACCTATTAAAGGGTAGACGCTATCACCAAGCTATTATCAAAGATAAATTTTGAAAAATTCAGATTAGATCTTAAGAATGAGAGCATCGAAGAAAATTTGAGGGAGAAAAAGGAAACCCTAGCACAATTTGTTGAAGGGTAATAGAGTATATCGTGTATCTGTTTAGTTACATCTTATATTAGGGTTTCAAGGATAATTTTGTAATCTCTCTTGCCGGCTGTATTTGCCATTATAGTTTGCTCTACATATGCTGTAAGCCTGTAACATTGCATTGTAAACAAGGCAATGTAACATTGCAAAGATAAGCGATAAAACCTTCTTCTCACTTTCTTAACAGAGCTCTCATACAATAAAATATGTGAGAGAAGTGGTAGTAAGATCTGAAGTAACAAAAATATTGTCTATCTTTACAGTGAATTTTTGGAGAGATTTGCATATTACTAATGAAAGGCAAAACTCAAAATTATAAACAGGCCTTAAGGCTTTTGTTTGATGCATACATAAATTTTCTTTCAAATTTCGCCTCAGTTTTTAATTTAAGTATTCAATATAGTTGCTGATCCTCAACATGATTGCTGGATATGCTGTAAAACAACATTGAAAACGAAGAGGGGACAAACACCAAAGTAGTCATATGTCTGCAATAAATGTAGACATAAATACAGGTTTGAAAACATATGGACGAGAAACAGTTTGTTCTCACCGGTTTCCATTATAACGTCCGCACTTCATTATCCCTTATGGGCATAGTCTTAGTAAATGAGTAATCTCGTACTTTATGCTCAAAAGATCCTAGAGATTTAATTATTATTGATCATGTAGTATTAGTACGATGTTTATTTATTAATCTACTTCTACCATGCCAGGAATCCTTTCTCTTATTTTACTGTTTAAACCATTCATGTATTCTGCAGAACATATGGCATATATTTGGTGTGGATATAAAATATATAGATGACTAAAGTAATACACATCATCATGTAGACTACTTTCTGTAAAGAGAAGAAAAACTATTTAACAATTTTTAGACAATATATTATGGTTTATGCTATGGTGTATACATTCAGAAGTGTCATGATTTTTAGCACAAAACAGATGATTTATTCGAGTTCTTTTGCTCAACAAACAACAATCTCAAGCACACCGATAGACTACAACAGATTACTTTCAAACACATCAAAATTAAATGCAAACCAAAAAGAGAAAAAGGAAGAAGAAAAAAAGAAGTGAAGCAAGCTAGAAAGCTAAAGAAAGGATCGACTCTAATCAACTACACATGAGCCCACAAGAAATAGCCATGAGCAGTATGGCTGCATCTTTCTCATCCTGAGGAAAAACTCTATGAAAAGCAGAACTCTTACTCAGTCTTATGACAATGTCGTCTAAACACAGTTTCTTCTTCTGAGCAACAGAGGTAGTTGTATTATTTGCTGTAGAAAATCTGCACCTCTTCTTAAATGGTACCATGCGGTCTGAGGCGTCAGCTACTTTTTTGTGACTGCTCTTGCTATTACTGGGTGTCGTCTTCACAGATGCAGGGATCAAACCTGCATTTACTGCTGCAGCTGCAGCCATGGCTCTCCTTGCCTTTCTTTGCCTTATTCCACATGCATTGCAGAGTGTCTAACATGAAGAGATCAATACTTTAGATACTTAAATATCAAAGATGTGCACTGATAAAGTAATAAGCATTGATCTTAGACCAGTATCACTGAAAAGATGCACTGATCATGATTTGTTGATTAAGTAGATCATCTCTTGTTGAACTCTTAGAAGATCGATATTAGTCTGAGATGTTTTCTTGTGTACATATTAAATATTAATACAATAAGATGGATTCAGATTCTTTACTCTGGAAAGAACAAAATATATCTGAATTTATGTTGATATTAAAATAATATCAAACATGAATTATACCTTGGGTCCAGAAGGACCGCTCCTCCATAAAGGAGTTTTGGTTGTTTTACAATCTGAGCAGACTCGAACGACGCCATCATTTGTAGTATTGTTGGCAATACTTAGTGAACTTGAATCTTGTTTCAGGCGTCTTTTTCTGTCAGGAACGCTTGTTGCCTGTTTTATACTTTTTCTCGGTTTTGGATTGATCATCTTTCTGGTGAACTTCATCTTTGTTGACTTCCACTGATCATTTGATTTTTGTCCGTACTCTTCTGTTTCGGCAGATGAACCATGATACATCACATGATCTATATTAATCTGCAAAATATAGCCGATCATATATACAAACTTTTTTACTTTTTTTTTTTTTTTTTTTTTTTTAACAATGAAACAAGCAAGTTAGTGTATATGAAACTTATAAGTACCTCTTGATGATGATCAGTCTTGAAATTGTTTGCTGCTTGAATTTGAGGATGGAAATTATAAAACATAGGATACTGATCATGTGTTGGAAAAGTAGTGTAAGGATCATATAAATGATCATGATCATCTTCTTCGATTACATGGGAAAGCTGGTTAAAATCATAAAACGAAGACATCCTTTTTTTTTGTGTATATATGAGAAAAGATATGCAAAGATCAAGAAAGAAAAGAGGAGAAAAAAGAGAGAGATCAGAAAAGTAGAGCGTTAGGCTGTAGAGGGAAGAGGGTTGATTTCCATAATATAGGGAATGGCAAACAAACAAACAGAAGGCTGCATTCTCGTGACTGCAGTTTGAGAGAGACACTACACAACATTAAACAAATGGACTGTATTAAATGTTCATTTGCAAGATAAATTAATGTTATATTTATTGGTATCAGAATGATGATCATGCATTAAAATACAGTATTAAAAAAATAAGGCAAGCAACAGGTTGTCGCTGTAATAAGCTAATTTCATAATGAAGTGCATTTGCATGTCATATATGATATAACACAAAAAATACAATCTCAAAGGGAATTTTGAGGTACTTATGCATTTTCTTGTTTTAGATCATAAGTAAGATCTGTGTCTTTTTACACACTTTTTCTTCCATTAATGGAACGAATACTATTGGATGCAGGAAAGACCAAAATGTTACTGGGTTCAATCCATCCAGATAGGGTGTGCTGGTATGGATTATTTCAACTTTACGCTGTCACACAAATAACTATCTGTATCAAGACACTAATTATATTTATACATCTCTAATACTGGATGTACTAAGTGTTACTTCATATTTCCATCGTGTTACCTCAATGTGGTCGTCATAAGTTCATAACAACAATTTTCAATCCTAAAATGTTAAAAAATTATGGAGCTATTGAGCGTCCTAGATGATCATGACACCAGGAAGAATTCTGAATCAAATTTTCTACTGTTATTGCATAATAACTATAAATTTAGACAGGGTTTTAAATTTAAAGATCGTAAAGTGCTAACTTTAACTTGCAAAAGTGAATTTTTTGTATGATTCAATGTAGCCTCGATCCAATTATTTAGGTCTGATCCGACTTGGTTTATGTTGACGAGGGAAATTTGTTATATGCGCATGTCAACTCCCGAGTGTAAGTTTAATTAGCAATAAACTTATAATCCGAATATCCAGAGGACGAGAAATGTAAAGGAAACACACAATTTTTATAGTGGTTCGACACCGATGTCTACGTCCACTTCATGGTAATCATTCATTATATAATTGTCGATTACAAAGTTTGTACACGTTCGGACAATTTATATATACAAAGTTGTACAATTGAATAACAAATATCTTGTTAATTCATAACTTTGACCAAAATGTCCTCTTCTTCTTCGTTGAGTCAAGGTATGTGTCAATGTCCAAGAAATAGCACCATGTCCAATAGTATGAAAATATGTCAAAAAACATGCCAAAACCCAAATTAGTGTCCAAACGTTGTAGGCAAATGTTTATATAACGTTTACAAGTCCGTAGAGATGTCCAAAGTCATGAAGATGGTGATGACAGCCACTGATGGTGCTTAAAAGCTCCAACCTCGTACGCCAAGATGTAGAAATCCAAAAAAACCCACCCCTAAAAATGTCAAGCTGGGGTATTTATATGTGTGTTTTGGAGGCATCAACCCGAATTTCGTATCCCGAGGGGATGCGAAATTTGTATCCTTAAGAGATAGCCAAAAAGAAAAGTTGCAAAAAATCGCATCCCAAAACCTTGTAAATCCGAATCCTAGAAAAAACGCGCACGAATCATGTTGATCAGTGTAAAAATGGTGATCCGCTCGTGTAACCAGCGTTTGCTAATTTGCCAAGTTTTCGAATCCCAAGTCCATACCAAAATTCGCATCGCATCCCACCGTTTTGCATCTGGGGTTTTTCTTATCCAACACGGAGTGATCAAGAGAATTTCGCATCCCATTCTTGCCAAATATCGTATCCGCTCTTCCTTACCTAATGTGAAATCGCATCACGAAACCATCGAGCTGAGCATGGGGATTTCGAATCAAAAACCACGCCGATCCATCCTTTTCGTGTTACCAAATCCTGAATTGGGGGTTTCGTATCCCACTCCTTGGCATGTCAAGCTTCGTGCCTCCCCAACGCGGATACGAAGATCCAAGGGGAGAACACGATGCGATCAAGGAAATTTTGCATCGCCTTTTGGGATGTGAAATCTTCCAAGTGTCAATCCAGCCTTGATCTGCCCGGTGCGCACACGTGATTTTCAAGTGTAGATCACTGGATTTTGACATGCCAAATTTACCAATTTGCCAAATGCCATCTTTTGATGCGTGAGTTGCGCAAGCCGTTATAAGTGATCGCGTCATGCCAATCAGCTGTTTTTGAGTGCGTGAAACCGGAATTTAATGAATCCATATATTTTTTCATGACGAGTTTTGTTACGTGATTGGACCGACACACTCAAAGGTTTTGAGCTGAGCGGACCGAGTCAATCACGTACTTTTACTATGTCGGTTTTTCCAAGTTTATTAATGACGATTTCACGAATCGACGCTATTTCCAACCTTTTCTGAACATGTCGCGACTTCAACCTAATCGCTTTGTATTTTCTGACGACGTTCTCAAGACGTAAGCGCGTCGCGAACCATAATCTTGACGTGTGATTGCTTTAACCCAAAAGCGTATCAATAGTTTAATTCCAAAATTAAATTGGAGCGTAATAGTCAATTAACCGCTAGGCTTTTCAGTATGATGTTATCATGTTAATTATTCATTGTACTTAGAATGCATACTTTAACACTTCATAAGATATTATACCCATGACCGTTACAGGATTTTCCCGATAATAATATTTTACCATATAACTCCCCATGATACGATTGAGTCATCAGGACATTGTTAAACATATATACTAGTGTAACCGTACAATGGGTGGAAAAAAACGACAGTTTGATTATATAATTTAAAAGAAATTTTTTGTTGTATTTTGACATTAATCAATAATAACATAATTGATTTGAGAATTTATTGCATTTTTAAAATTTATTGCATTCTAAAATTAAACTATTCAGATCTATCAAAGAATATTGTAGTAGAAATAAAATATTAAATCCAGATCTGAAATAATGTAATGAATATTTTGGAGAAATTTTAGACATTGGAATTTAAATTGTTAAAAAGTTTGGAGAAAACAATTCGAGAAAGAGGGAGCATTATTTCGGCTTTGAAAACAAATTATTTTGAGCAATGAAACTAAGCGAATCACTCTAACGATCGGTTTGATTAAATTGGGAATCCTTGTTTAGTTCACAACAATCATGTTACATAGAAGAAATCTAGATGGTGGTAATTGGACGGAAGACACAAAACTACACCAATAACAACAAAACTAACAAAACTGACATGTATCTTTCTGAAGCATCATTGAAGGAGATATAACAAAAATATATAGGAGCATTCCGGGGCACCACCATTTTGCAGCGCACCTTTAGCACTTCTACCCTACCGTGAGCTACACTAATCTAAATCCAACAAGATTTTATAGATGGTCAATCCACATACATATGATATCATCTGTCCAAAATTTGAGCTCGTTCCAGCATTCGTAACATTTTCAAAATCTTAGCTCAATTTTTCACTGTTCAAACATTTATTCAAACCGTTAAATTTAAATATCAAATATATTATTCTACGAATGTCAGAATAACCTTAAATTTTTGATAGATAATAATATGATCATCTACAAAATTTTGTTGGATTAAATTAGTGTAGCTCACGGTAAGGTAGAGATGCTAATGGGGTGTTGCAAAACAAAGGTGCCCCAGAACACTCCTCTCTCACACACACGTGTGTGTGTGTATATATATTATGTTGTATATATATGTATATATATGTGTGTATGTATACATATATGAGCGGTTATTTGAACACAAATCGATGGCACAAAATTAAATATTCAAATTGTAGACCAAATGATTTGTTTGTTTTTACATAAGAGGTGAAATTTGGGGGGAAATCGATCCAATGGTTCACAACTTGTGTATTAAACTTCGTGTCATCAATTTGTGATTAAATAGATTTTCTATATATAGGGAGAGTATATTTGAACACAACAAATAATCACAAATAAGAGGACACAAAATTTACACTATTGGATCTTCCCCTGAATTCCACCTCTCCACATAAAGTCAAAAAGATCCAATGGTCAAGATTCTGTGTCTCTATGTTTGTGTCTAGTTTTGTGTCCCAATAGTCGCCCTCATATATATATATATATATATATATATATATATATATATATATATGTGTGTGTGTGTGTGTGTGTGTGTGTGTGTGATTTTCAATATATATATATATATATATATGTCTGATTTTCAATATATATATATATATATATATATATATATATATATATATATATATATATGAGATATGATCAGGACACCCCAAACAGTGCATCACCCCTTTAGTTCTTCTGATAATTTCCACCACACATCCTGCTTTTTCTTACCTCCCGGTAACTCTCTCTCTCTCTCAACTAACTTCTTGTTGCATCCTACCTCAAACTAATTAAGACAAGGATGTTTGTCAAAATGCGCAATTTTGTATAAACGTAAATAAGGCCATCAATTTCTAACACGACCCGTAACATGACTCGTAACCCGCACGGAAAAAACCCAATCCGACCCGACTCATTTATAAACGGGTCAATTTTGGGTCCGCCCGCTCTGACCCATTTAATAAACGGTGGGTTTCGGGATGACCCGTGAACCCGTTTTTGACCCGCCATGACCCGTTTAACATAAAATATATTTTTATTTATCATATGGCATATGCAATTATGAATATTTGATTATTTGTATAGTTTTTATTTGATGACTTGAATGCCGAAATATATATGATGTCATTTGTATTGTATCATCTTAAATTAGGTGTATGCATTGTTGTTGTTGGATGCTCATGTGAAATTTGGATTTGAATGCTCATGTATTGTATCTTATGTTTATATTTTGCTAAATGCATTTCTGAAAATGTAGAATATTTTTTAGAATATAATCAAGTAAACAGATTTATGGGTTCATGGGTCAACCTGTTTAACCCGACCTGACCAGACCCATTTAAATAAACGGATTGCACGGGTTGGGTCGGGTGAACACGTTTATAAACGGGTTGGGTTAAGGTTGAGAAAATATGACCTGTTTAATAAACGGGTTAACCCAACCAGTTTAAGAATTGACCCGAACCCCGAGTTAATTCGACGAGGCACGACCCGTTGACAATCCTAACGTAAACACAACAATAATAACTGGGGAATCGAAGGGCAGATACTAGAGGTGCTCGTTTGACTTATCCCTGGTTGAATGAGCATTCTCGTTTCCTAAAGATATAGTGGTCGTACCATTTTCATAAAGATATAAAAACATGTGTTACACATATGCACAAAGCAACTATTTGGTTTTAAGTATCCAGTCACTATCAAGTAACATAATTTACATAAACAAAAGCAACTAACAGGAAAAAAACTATTAAAACAACTCAGACTGCATCTTCTACATAAAAGGTCCTCGTAAAAGGAGTCATGATCCTAATATGGAGAGAAAAACAGCTGGCTAAATTATCCACATAAAAAGGAGAAATAAGGAAGAAAATACTCATGTTATCCCAAGAAGGATCCTGCAATATACTCATGTTATCCCTCACCAAGTTCACCTTCATCCCACAACTTCAAATCTTAGCCAATTGGCCGATGGAACATGCGATAATTGTCACCAACATTCCCAACAAACTTGTAAATATAACCCTCAAAATCCAGACGCATCCCAGAGGGAGCATGCACCCAAGCTCGCTCCTCATCTACCCAAGAGATGTCAGGATCAGGAGCAACATCGCAATTAAGATACGAAACACTCATATTACCTGAATCCACAAACGTGTCCACTACAGGCTCAACCACTGTGACCATCATCGGGGGGAGGGGGGCAAACAGTTCGTGAACAACCTTAGCTATCGGAACCCAGGTTCTCACAGGAGGACGAGGGAAAGGGGTTTTGATTGGGGTTGACATGTTAGCATCAAGCAAATAACTAAACGAACAATGACAAAATGATTTACATGTGGTGCAAATATCAGGCTTCCATCTGTATTTCACGTCTGAATACTGCTACATTACCCGAAGAAAATAAAAACCCGAAACATCCGAAAGTTACCCTTTTCACGCAATTCATGGAGGTACTTGTGTAAATTTACTTTCCAAATACTCATAAACTGTTGCTACAAACAAATGAAAAGAGGCCACATCAGCCGCATAATTCACCCGAAAGCACTATTTCGGGTATCATGGTTGGTCTCTTCACGTCTACGTAATAACCACGGTTATCCATGGACACCTTAATTTGAGACGGTAAAGGTTTATGGGGGTAATTTTGTATGCAGGTAAACACAACAGTAATAACTGGGGAATCAAACGGCATATATTAGAGGTGCTTTGGACTGCTTGACTTTTTTTTTGAAAAGGTAAAAACATAAAGGCCCAAGGCCCAAAGAGGGTTACAACCCAATGTAATATACCCAGTCACATTCGTGACTAACCCTAGCTGCCTCAATACACAACGAAACCCTAATCGTGAAAGAGGAGCTGAAAATGGCGAGCTCCTTAAAAGAAAAGGCAGCGCTGTCTTCAAGGCGGCTTCCAAACGAGAACGTCCATGATTTCGCAACTCTTCTCAGTTGTTTCAGGCTTGAGATTTACTTCGTGATCCCTCTGACACCTTCTCCAGTTGCTTGAAACGAGCTTTTGGTGTTTAATGGAGTTTGAGGGGTTCAAATCCATCAGATCTGACCTTTTAAAGCTGTCAAAGCTTCTCTTATTTCTAGAAATGTCTCTGGTGTCTTCAGAGGAGCAACCTCTGCTACTCTCGCCATCTGACCAGATAGATAAGTGATAGATCTGGTGGTTGAGCAAGCTTTTATAGTGATTATCCCCAATTTTTTGCAAAAAATTGATCTTTTCTTCTGATTTTCCTTTATCCAGGTGATTGAGCGAGTCTGGAGCACTCCTGGAGGAACCTCCACCTGCTTCAGGTAAAAACGTATGCTTACTATTCGATTTACTCGAAAAATTACGCACTTTTGAAAAGTAATTATGTTTACTTCCCTCGCAGATTTTTGATTTGAGAGCAGTGTTGATGGAAGCCCCGGCGAGGATGTCAGACTCGTCAAAATCACCTTTCGTGGTCTCAAAATCATTACTGGGTGGAAGCTGATCTCTAATGGCTACATCAGGTGAATGAGGGGTATTAATGTTCATATTATTAATTAAATTATAATTAATTGTAACTTGTTTACTCCCTGAGTTCCTAGAAGTTCTTGGAGTTGCATAGAGATAGGCTTCGCCGGTAGGGGGATTTGAGGCTGCTAAATTAGTTTTCTGCTTCCCATTAAGTAAGAGATCTTCAACTAGCTTATCACTGTCATCCTTATTACTATGATAATTTTGATTGTTCAATTTGTCCTGCATGCATCTGTTAGCTTTTTTCATAATAATATTACTGTCATAAAAAATAGAATTCCATAGCTGAACACCATTTGTCTCCTTACCAGTGTGCAATCTTTGATTTCTCTCCCTCCAAATATAATAAATACAAGCAGTCAAAAAAACACAGGCTTTTTTGAAATTAGTGGACTTGGGCTTAGTAAATTTAAGAATATACTCAACACTGTCTCTAATGTCAAGTGAGGAAAAATTTTGATTGAAACCCAAAATATTTTTTGCATTAAACCATATGAACTGAGAATACAAACACTCAAAAAACAGATGTTTGGAGCTTTCAACTTCACTTTTGCAGAGCAAACAAATTTTTTCAGAGTTTTTATTCCATTTATAGCACCTATCTCTAGTAGGCAATTTATTTAAGAGAGCAAAATAGGCACAATGTGCCATTTTAGGGCAATTTGATTTGCTCCAGATGACTTTATGCCAATCCAATTCTACCTCATCTCCTTGCAAAACCTCCCAAACTTTTTTGAAAGAGAATTTATCTTTAGAACAAATTTTCCAAACCCAATGATCTTTGAAACAGTTTTGGTCAATATGAATAGAGGAAATGGCATTTCTAAAAATCAAAGCTGCTGTGTTGTTATGAAAGCTCCAAACATTGTTAATGATTAAACTATTTACATTATCATTAACACCACCTAGGACATGAAGATTACCCCAACCTAGAAGGTTAATGAGAGCATTACCAATAATCCATGGGTCAAACCAGAGGCTGGTTTGATTACCATCTTTTATTTTCCTGTAAATGAAATTCCTACCCATGTCCCTACAGTCTAAAATGTTTTTCCAAATTACTGAATGGTGATTTTCCTTTCTAGCCAGCCAAAAGTTTTTCTTTTTTAAGTATTTTGCATTCATCCACCTGGCCCAAAGGGATTTACCATCCAGAAACTTCCAAAACAATTTAAACTTACTTACTTCAGCTATGTCACTTATTTTTCTAAGCCCAAGACCACCAAATTTCCTAGGCTTGCAAACTCTATCCCAAGCTACTTTATGTTGCTTGCCCCTCCAAATGAAATTAGAGCACATTTTCTCAATTTTGTGAATGACACTAGCAGGGATATTGTGAGTTTGAACCCAATACATGATCATAGCTGTAATAACAGTATGAGTAAGTTCTATTCTGCCTGCTAAGGATAAAAGCTTACAAGACCAACCATTAAGTTTATTTTGAATCATATCAATTAATCTAGAGCAATCTCTATCATTAATCTGATTAGAGCTTAAGGGAAGACCAAGATATCTAACAGGAAGATTACCTTCCTTGAATTTTAAAAGCTGGAGTATTTCATGCTTAATTAAAACATCTTTGCTGAAATAGATTTTGCTTTTATTAGCATTAACAGCTAAACCAACATACTTTTCCATGTTTTCCAAAATTTGAAAAATAGCAATGGCACTTTTTTTATCAGCCTTAAGAAATAAAAGCATATCATCTGCATAGAGTAAGTGTATGATGTGAGGTTTTACCCTATTTATTGGTTTGATGTTTCCCCTTAATACTTCTAATTCCATTTGCATGGAGAAGTATTCCATAACAATAGAGAATAGGTAAGGTGACAGAGGGTCACCTTGCCTTATTCCTCTATTGCTGTGTATAAATCCTTTGGGGGATCCATTAACCATTACAGAGTAAGTTACATTACAAATGCACTCTCTAATCAGCTCACAAAATCTGGTATCAAATCCCATTTTCTGCATTAAGTAAATGATAAAATTCTTGTTGATCTTATCAAATGCTTTATGCAGATCTATTTTAATACACATGAGATTTTTATTTTTCATATTGAACTTCCTAATCAATTCATGGGCTAATAGAGAGTTATCTGATATCAGTCTGCCAGGAATGAAAGCACTCTGATTTTCAGAGATGATGAATTTAAGAAATCCTTTTAGCCTATTGCAAAGAAGAGTAGATATTATTTTATAAATAAAATTGCAACAGGCTATAGGCCTATATTCATCAAGTCCACTAGGGTTTTCTACTTTTGGAATCAGGGTTAAGAAAGTGTGATTTGTGTTTTTTAATAACTTTCCAGTATTGAAAAATTCAATTACTGAATCACATAACACAGAATGCATTTCACCCCAATGAGTCTTATAAAATTTTGCACCAAACCCATCTAGTCCTGGGCTTTTGTCATTACATGCATTAAAAATGATATTCTTAATCTCTTCTTGCCTAATAGGGGCTAATAAAATATCAGAGTTATTGCTGTTAACTACATATTTGAATTCAAAGTCAGGAAAAATAGAAGGGTAATTATTGGAGTTATACAATGAGGTGAAAAAATTTATAGCCTCTTGCTCTAATTTTGAGGCTTCATTGATTACCAATCCCTTTGCATCTATTAACTTACCAATATTATTTCTATTTTTCCTGCAAGACATTTTAGTATAAAAAAATTTACTGGCCACATCTCCAGCAGTTAGCCAGTCAACCTTAGCTTTCTGCTTGAGATTTATAGTGTTAATATGAAGAGCATTGACCAATTTAGTTTGAGCATTAAAAAAATTCTCTGCCTTGGTCTTGTCTGAACTATTTTTATCTAGTTCATTCTGAAGCTCTTCACATTCATCCCTGATAGCTTTGATGTCATTTTTATTTCTAGCAATGTTCCAAGTTTTAAGATTAGATTTAACTAACTGCAAAGTTTTACTGAATTTGTACTGAGCAGTTCCAAACAAAGTATTAGAAAAACATTTAGTCACTGTTTCTCTGTAATTTTTTTCATACACCCACCCATTCACAAATCTAAAGGGGGAACTAATAAAGTTCCCTTTACCTGTGTTGAGTGAAACAAGTATAGGTGTATGATCACTTGTGTTTTGAGGCAATGTACTACACTTCACATTTGAAAAAAGATTGATGAAATTTTGATTTAATAAGACCCTATCAAGCTTGCAGTGAATATTTCTGAATTCACCCGATTTCCATGTGAATTTATTACCATGAATGATAGGCTCTATTAGTCCTGATTTCATCACAAATTTAGCCACCTTTTCCAGTTTAGAAAAAGGGACAGGATTCCCTCCCCTTTTTTCAGAATTATGAAATATAGTATTGAAATCCCCAACCAACATCCATGGTATGTTAATAGTATAGCTGAATTGCTCAATACAATTCCATAACATGAGCCTGTAATTTTCAAAATTAGAAGCATATATAAAAGTGATCTTTATAACAAGACCACCCTTATTCTGAAATGTGCAGTGAATATACTGCTGATCAATAAAAAAACTGATGAGATTCCATATGATAGGATTATATAGAACCATAATCCTACCATTTCCTCCCATCAGATTGTTATTGATAATGCTCCAATTTGATAGACTTCTAACTTGTAGCTCATTAATCCTAATATCACTAAGTTTATGTTCTAGTATCCCTATAATACTAGGTTTATGTAAATGTAAGAAATTGGCAAGATCTAGTTGCCTTTCAGGGGAATTAAGACCCCTGACATTCCAAGCAATAATATCCATTAATAAAATAAAATAAGGGGATTGTGTAAAGGATATTACCTCTAAGGTGGACCATTGAACTTTCTGTTGTCCACTCTAACCTCCTTCTGTTTGCCACTTTTTTTGAAAATTGTGAAATCAGAAGTCTTTAACTGCTTATCCCATTTGGTGTTTTTGTTAATGTATTTTTTCCTGAAATCTTGATCTGTAGAATCCTCTGTCTCTTCTACAGTGTTTATTTCAGATAAACTTCTAGTCCTGCCTTTCTTCTTCTTTTTTGTTGGGGATGCAGGTTTTGATGGTTTGGGGGCAACTACTGAGTTCACATCTTGCTGAATATTATCTTCAGTTATAACAGATGGCTTTATGGGAGCAAGTCCAGAAGCTAGCAAGCCAAAGTCAGTGAAAATAGGATCAGCAGCTAGGAGTTCACTGCAATCTATCTCTTTTCCTTTTGAATTTTTATTATCAGTTTTTGTAATTAAGCTTGGGTTCTCCTTTGGGGGGGAGGACTCAATGACCTTTTCATTTTTGTTCCCCTCTGTGCTGTTGTGTTGTTTGCTTGGTTCTGAAATAGTTTCCTGATGAACTGAGGGAGTATTGCTTAATCCTTCCTCTGCTTCATTTTGACTACAGTCAGTTTGTAAGTTCTCATCTGAACTTGTAGCTGCTTTTGCTTGTTGAGTTGAACTGTCTGCTTTATGCATTTGCTGAGCTGAGTGCATGGCCGTGTAATCCTTATCATCTATGTAAATCTCAGTAGTGTCAATATTCATATCATCAGAGTTGGTGCCATTTGGTGGCCTAGTATGCTTAGTAGAATCATCAGGAGGTTCATGTGAGTTAATTCCAACATCATTATGATCAGAATGCGATCCAAGATTGGTTGGTTATCTAGGATCTTTGTTCGAATCTTGATTATAAACACAATTTTCAAATGAATGACCAAAGCACTTACATGACTTGCACCTATCTGGAATTAACTCATATGAAATCTGCTGTGTTATGACTTCCCCATCAGGCATGAAAACTGCTGCCTCGTTGGGGAGGTCAGCATCCGCTCTATTCTCCACAAGAATACGAGCATAACTCAATCGTGTTTCTTTGGCAGTTTGCTCGTCCATTTTCAATGGGGTGCCAACTAAGCTTGCTATTCCGCTGAATATCTCCTTATCCCATAAACGTAAGTTCAACTCAGGGAGTCGGATCCACACTGGCATCGTGTTCAGGATATCACGATCTAGTATTGATTTTTTGGTCCATTTCTTTAAGACGATAAGTTTACCATTGATGAAATAAGGTCCACCTTGCAGAAGTTTTGCACAATCTTCAGCGTTAGTAAATCGGATAATGAAGAATCCGTTTTCACGCGTGAAGATTTCGAATGTCCCTATCGGATTCCATGTGCGTGCGACAAAGGCCCTAAAATGATGATATGTGGGGCGTTTGCCAAACACCTAGGCGACAACACTGAGCCTCCACTTTCCCTCGGTTCTGATGCTAGCCTCCTCGGAGACAATAACCCCCTTTTCTCCAATAGACTCGAACGGAGGAATATAACTAAGATCAAAGAATGAGTCTTGTCCTCCAGTTTTAACCATATCCGCCCAAGATGAAGCCTTTAGATCTTTAGGCAGGAATTGTTTGTGTTGTTGCTGTGGTTCTTGACCATTTCTTGTCGTATTTCTGGGTTGGGTCTCACTTCTTGATTGAAATCTTTCTCCATTCGAGGCCGGGAACGGTTTTTGCCTTATTTTGACAGGGATTTCAGATGATCCGCCTGCCCCTTGCCTGATGTGTGTGTTTGAACCATTAGTCCTGTGTTGGAATTGGCCTTGGCCAGTAACTTTCTTAGGGTTTGCGACAGATTTGGGATTTTTCTTTCGATTTACCCTAGTGAACCCATCCTCATCAACCAGAAAATCCGGGGGAGGACGAGGAATGCTAGCTGAGGAATTGGGGGGAGGTTGGAGAGATGAAGAGGCCCCTTTCTGATTAGGGTTGTTGTCGAAAATAGGATTGAGAAAGGACTTGGCAGCCATGGCTGCAGTTTCTAAGCTTTTTTTTTGTTACACAGTGGACTGCTTGACTTATCCGTGGTTGAAAGAGCATCTTTTTATCTATCATGCATTCAAACCATTTTTCAAATTGGCCGGTTTCCACCATTTTTTTGTCTTCCATGCATTATGTATTTCAATGTTAAAAACCCAAAAAAATTGTTTTAAAATAAAATGCTACATAACTGTTTTAGTACTAACAACATTGGATGGGTTTTATATCAGTGATCCTTAGACCAACCCATCTTAATTGGATTATTGCAATTCAAGAACGATCAATCCACTATCTCTAACACATTGAACCCAATCCAATATATTTTAAATAAGATTGACTGGACTGGAATGAAAATTCAGTGATCTCACATGATTCAAGTAATTCATAAATGTTTGAATTTGTTTCCCAATTGCAGATAACTATGACTATGCATTTAGGCACTATCCATAAAATTCGTGCCTTTCCAATGTGTAGTGGCTGCCAATATTATGGGTTGATCCTTCCTTCGATAACGACGCAACCAAACTGTATTTTACTGGAGCAGTGATAACTAATGAACATAACTGACCGGACTTCTTTGTTTAAAGAAAGCCGACTGCATTGCCTGCACCTTGTGTATTCAATTTGTTAACTTTACATGCCTCAAATTAAGCATTTATAAGTTTGTTTTCTAACTCTTTCATTTAACCTGAACACATTTGCAGCAAAAGAAAACGATCATAAACCACTTCACTAGGAGCATGTCCACAAGATAAAACACAAATTTTCTCTATACAATAATGCCAAATCTTTTTTATGCCTGTCTGATACTCTTACACGTAGTACTAACCTTGGACAATAGTTTAAATATTTTTTCGGTAGAATCAAACTGATACCTAAATTTTCCGTAACAAGAAGGTTGTATTGGATTTATTTTAGTAGATGTGCTAACGGTCATACACAAAAATTTAAGGAACCAAATCTTCAAGAGAAGATATATAGTGTGATACAGACGTACAGGTATATCCTGGCATAGTGTCGCCTATCTTATACTAGATTTTTTTTTCCTTTTAAGCGCAGCCAAAGGACATTTATTAAATTGCAGACTAAAGGACAAATTAACCCCCCTAATACAACGCATTGTTGGCAGACTCTTTTCTCCTCATTTACCCTCTGCAACTTAACTTTGACTAATCCTGTAAAATCCATGTAAAATTGTAGAATCAGAGGCTGCTTAATGGGGTGACATGTAAAGACTAAAAGCCGGTTAGGCACACTTGAGGATTTGAATTGTGTATCCACTTGACACTATATATGTGACGACCAGTAGTGATAGGTTTGAACTCTTGCAAAACTAAAGGATGACCAGTGAGACAGTGTAGAAAATAAATCCTTTATTAACAAATATAGACGCTAATTTCCACATAGTTATCCTTCTTGAAGTAAGTGTGGGAAAGTAAATATTTACATGCAGAGTATAGACACTAAAACAGATAAAATAATAGTAATATAGTCAGTGTAGGCAAGAGATATTTGTATAACTAAAGTCACACACACAGCCATGCAGATAAGCCAAAAGAGGGGAAGGTAGTGCTCGTGATCATGTAGTCCGAGATCAAACAGATCAATGTTTAATTCCTTTCTACTGTTGCATGAATAGTTACCACCTGAAACAAGCAATCATTTTAAAGCAGTTATATAAGGGACCGAATCCTCTGGACCAAATACCCCACGTTTTCATAGACCCAACCAATGACAACCCTCTGATTTATCCATTTTGCAATTAAACCCACATTCTTTCGAGGGTTTAATTATAAAATAAAGGAAATCAGGAGGCTATGATTGGTTGAGTCCATGAAAACAACGAAAATTCGGTTCAGGTGATCCTTTCCCGTTATATAACGCTTACAGGCTTTTATTTTCAATACTAGTACGGACAAGCGTCCTTCGATCTCAAGATCTAAATTACCAAAATGTAAGTTTTAAGTTGAGACGACTATTTGAATACAAAACTAAACACAAAGAGGTATACACAAAACCTCGAACTTTGGATTTTTTTATTTTATACGAAGAAGTGAAATTCAGGAAGCGATCCAATGATGCAAATCAATTATATTATTAATTATTTTAAAATTTTGTGTCTAAGTAGACTTTCATTTCAAATTCTTTTTTTACTATAATAAGATGCCACAATATTCAAAATGTATTAGATAGGTCTACGGTGGATTAATTTCATATCCAAAGACTAAAATAGAATGCGGTGTTCATCTTGTATTCTTTGGTTTCTATTTTTGTTAAAAACTTATAAAAGAAAACCAGTTAAACGTTCAATCCCGTTTATCCCAAAACATGTGCATGGTTATTTGCATAGTTTTCATGATCCGACCATGAGTCAAGCCCTGACAAGATTGATAATTAAACGTGTTAAACCGTAAGAACCGTATTATATGATACATGCAAAATTATATATATAAATACCCATTTATAAAATTTTCCAAAATTTTACACTTTTGACCACAAAATATATGCGAAAACGTTAACATAAAATGTTATACGTAAATGAGTTACTGATGGTATTTAAGGTTTGTAACCGAAGTTGTGTATTGTTGCAGTGCACAATTGCAACATAAACATATGGTTATTATACAAAGTAGCATTTAATAACGACACAATTTTAAACACTTCAAACTTGACGAATCTTGTAGCGATCTCGAAGGAGCTTGCAACGGTGAAAAATTATATCAGTGTAGTTTGTTGTTTAGATTTTTAGATGATAAATTTTGCAATATATATTCATTGACTTTCGTCAAAATGATACAAATAATAAGAATAAGACAGAATTATATGATGGAAAGCAAAAATAAAAATAAAAAATCGTGGTTCAATCCGGTAATATTGAAGATTGGACCTGCTGATTTGAAGATCGGACCTGGGTCCGTATGCAATTGAGGCACGACTGAGTTTCAACCCGTAATAATTCATACTTTAGGGTCATTTGTGGTCGAATCACAGCTGGGTAAGTCATCTAAAACACTGATTATTTCCTTATCTTCTCTTCTGTAACAACACATGGCTAATGCTATTAGCTGTAGTATGAAGATAATGTTGATCAAGATGTTAAGTCTCACATCCAGAGATTTTCGCTCCATAGCCAGATAGAGCAGTTTCCATATTTAAGTCTGCAAAACAGGCAGAAAAAAAAAAGCTATCTGTTTTGAATCCTCATAACTAAAATAAAACCAAAATCATTCCTGAAATTTCAAACCATTTCACACATATCCAGTTTAGTCTAGTAAATCAAATTGTCAACCACCGAAAGCCCTCTATCATGATATCATCTATACTAAAACATTTACTTTAAACCCTAAATATATTGATTGGATATTTTCTACCATACATTATGCCTACCAAAATTACCATTCTTAATTTATTTATTTTTCTTTTTTCTAATAAGAAAACTATCAATCCAGTATATATCATGAATTTCAAGTCATTGTCAAATTAAATGCATTATCATCCAGTGTGAAGCCTTATATTTACGATAAAAAATTTCTCTAAGCAAATATTTTTGCTAGCTCCACCAGACAGTATATTAGCCTCGCAGCTGTCAATCAGTTCAAAATTAACAGTAGATAAGGATGTAAATTGATATTTGACGACTATATAATGATTTAATGATCACCTATAGCTCCTTATCATCTGTGTGATAGCCAAGTTTCAGATTAATAAATATACGACGATGACCGTGTTTACGTACATACTTTCTGAATCACAGAGAGGATTTAAGAAAGAAAAAAAAAATGGTGGGTACAATTTAAGCATGGAGGACGATATGTCGTATAGCCACGGACCACAATCTGTTGATTTGGTACAACCTTTTGAAAGCAACAGTTGATTGGAATTACTCCAATTTATGACCCTACGTGCATGCAAATTGGTACAGTGATATTACAAAAATCACACTGTTTGCTAATTCAATGCTAATAATTGAACATGATATATGAAGCCTAGAGAATGTCTGCAACATTAAATAATTTCAAATTCAATTGAAGAATTGATTAATATGTTACCCCCATCAAGGATATAAGGAGAGATGATAAACATTTGTTGTAGATATATAAGGACACATATAATATGGTCAGAATAATATTATATGATTAAAACAGCAAAGCCTGCTCGGAAATGAGAGCAATTCTTCTGTGCCCAACCCCCCGTCCCCGTGTGTGCCCACCAATCAAATCTCGCTATTTCCGTTTTTTTTTTTCATTTAAGCCCCCGGACAATTAAAGGTTTAACTGCAATAGGCGGAAATCATGAGGCTGTGATTGGTTGGGGACACCAGACACACACAATTTCGGCACAGAAGAATTGGTGCGCTCGGAAACCACTTTTGAGATACGACTGAAACCATCCCCTAGGAAATATGGACCTCTCCGGCTTTGCTGTTTTTAATTTTGTGTTTTCATCCAAACAAAAGTTCTAGTACAACTTTTATTACCACTAAATCCGGCGCTTCAGCAACTTTATCTTCTACACCCTCAAAATCTTTCCTTTACCACAACTTGAAACCTCGCTCATACCTTCAACTACCATCACCTAATGTAACAGGATCCGGTCTGACTTTCTCTGTTGTTAACACTGCTCTCCTATCCACTGCCGAGCCCACAAGCTCGTTTACATCATCTCAATATAAGGCTAAAAAACTAAAAGGAAAGTTTTGGACAGATGATGATCTTGATGAAGGGAATGACTACGGCCCAGAGGATGTGTTGCCTCTTGGTAATAAACTGAAAACTTCTCGACGGCATACGCGGAAAAATCCAATGTATGATTCTTCTCTCACTTGATATGCTATTGTTGCGCTTTCATCTGTAGTTGCTGTATAATCTTGGCACTACTAGGATTTTGGTGAATGCTTATTATTACTTTTTGTCGCTGTTCATTGGTCATTTGGTGTAATTGGTCACTTTCATGCAACCAGTTATGCTCTTGATGTTCTATTCTGGTCTAGTTTGGTGCTACTGACTTGGTTGCCAGTGTAATGCTAATGCATTGCAGCTTGGTAAAGATATACAACACTTAAGATGGTGTTTGCAATGCAATGGTGGCCGTTGAACTTTATTTTGTTGTGTTATTTGATGATCTACACATTAAATCTTTTGTATTCTGTTATGAACTCAAAGGCTAGAAATTGTCAAGAGTATGTTTTAGCTTAGGAGCACTTTGATTGTAACTCTTGAAGTTGTGAATAAAAAGTTTCACATGCCTTTCAAAAAAAAAAAAGTTAGGAGTGGGCACGGTTCGGTTCGGTGCGGTTTGAAGCTCAAACCGCTTCCACACCGCATCAAACGGTTGATCAACAATGCAAACCATTATACTAATCGTTCAAACAGTTCGGTTTTGGTTCGGTTTCGATGTAATAGGTTCAGTTTCGGTTCGGTCTGTTTTGAACCCATATAAAATATGAAACAAGAAAATTACTTCCATCAACAATCAATTTACGATTGTATGACATTGTGTCACCTGAAGGTTAAAACACATGGTGTTATCTTTAAATAATATAACTACAACATACGTTGAAAATAGAATATATGTTGTTAAATTAAAAGTTAAATATGAACTTGTTAATTTTTTTATCATAACATTGTTGGTGTAGCTATGTGGTTCGGTTCGGTTTAATATGGTTTGGTAAAAATTCAAACTGCAACTGGACCATACCGTTGTGAGTCGGTTCGGTTTGGGCTATTTGCTTTAGGGAGAGAATCTGGTGCGGTTTTCTGCACCGTTTTTGCAGTTCGGTCTAGGCGGTTTCCGCATTACGGTGCGGTTTATGCCCACCCCTAACAAAAGTGCATATGATATGTATATTTTTGTGAAAGGTAACCAAAAATAATAAATAAATTTCTTGTTTTTTGTATTTTGGGAATCGCACGAGAGAAAGCCCCACCCTTCATCGTCTCTTCATCTCATATACCATTTGTTGTTGAGTGGTTTCCGGTAATGTGGATAAGTGACATGATAGTGATAAGCTTAAATATACGAAGATCGTTTCAAGGCACGTCGATAACCCTTAAGACGTTATTTGTCATCCCCACCTGTATGATTAAACAAATGGATGCTATAAATTATGGCAGATCATCTCTTAAGATGCAGTGGAGCGGAGATGTTAATATCTTTGATCAATTACGATAAACTGTTAAAATCGATCTAAGTTATCTTCTGAAACGACTGCAGAGTCAAGAATATCGAATTTGTAATTTGCAGTATCAACCAAAACCGATTTAATTCTGAAGTAAATGAAAGAGACAAAGACACTTGTAATACCCCGTATTTTCGGTGAACGTCAAAGTAACAAATTAAAGTATACTTAATTTTTAAGAGAAGAATTAAGGGAAACGGGTTACGCCATTGCGTTCATCTCGGAATTCTGCTTGAGATAGAGTCCGAGTTTGCGTAAATAGGACTCCGTATGAAGAAGTTATGACATTCAGAAGTTTCAGGGGTTTAAAAAAAACTGCTCAGGTTTGAAATTCGAAATTCAAATCACACACCCGGGCTGGGGGGAAATTTCCCGCCCAGGACCCAGGTCCGCCAGGGGGTCGACCTCCCCACCATTTCCAGATCCGAGGATAGATTCGTTTTTCTGTATTTGGACGCACATTCTGACCAGATTCGTTGATCCCTATGCTATATAAACACCCCTAAGGCTACAGTTTTCTCTACACAACATCATTTTGCCTATACTCTACCCTAATTCATATCAAAATAAATTAAAGACGGGGTTATGCTACAAAAGTCCTTCGTAGAATCAAGTTAAAATTCAAGTAGAGATTCAAAGGCTAATTCAACGACTTCAACAACTATTTTCTAAGAATCAAATCAAATCTAAATTAGAAGAACAAATAGTCTACTTCAAGGGAGAGCTATTCAGTTTCAGAATACTGATCCTAGAATTCAAAACCGTTATGTAATTTGTAAGTTCACGTTACTTTCAGAAATAAAAGTTAATTGTGATTCTGACATTGTAATAAATCTGGATATGAGATTATGCCTATTTCTATGTGTCTTTCTATATCCTTTGGATCTATCTCATTGATAATATTATGTCCATTCTTTGTCTCTCCTTTCCTTCTTCCCTTTTTTTTTGTTTTATAGCCAGGCTTCTGGGAGCCTGAGTCAAATCTCATAAGAGATGAACGTACGTTGGAAATAAAATTGGGCATAAAATATGATTTGGACATGACCAGCGCTAAAATTTGGGAAAAGTATTAAATTATGTATAATTGGGCATAACTGATTTGTAACGGATCTGAGGACATAACACATGCTATATTTAAAACACAAAGTGTATCAAACATATGACTTGAGATTTGAGGCATAAAGTATTGGACATATGACTTGGGATTTGGGGCGTAAATTGAACTGTAAATATGTAAGTTCAAGTTATTTCCAGATTTAAACACCTAATAGTGATTTTGGTAGGTAATGAAATGGATCTAAGTCCATGCTCGATGATAAGACAAATCTTTTAGATTAATTCCTATCTTTCTATCGAATCAATGATCTACATGCCTAGGAAGTTATTATTCAATCATGTCTATCTTTGTTGGACATCTGATATATAATCCTTTTAGGTTAATGATGTTATTTATATCGGATCTATATGTCTATGAGGTTATTTCTGTTAGTTTGTTTCAGATCTATCTTTGTTATACCCCAACTCTAACTGATCTGTAATCCTCTTAGGTCCAAAATGTTTGATAGATCTACCATTTTAATGTCTGTTTTATGCCTACTCTCGTTTATGTTCCTCTTTCGTCCCCTTTTTATGAATCTAGATTTACCTCGAATCTAGACTGAAACTTATTATACGTGTGATTGGAATGCGGGGGTAATGGGGAATAGTCTATTTGGTAATGGTGGAACATAATTTTGTAACTTACGATTTGGGGCATAATTTGTCTTTGCTGCGAACTTGGGGTAAATTGAAATATTAAATTTAGATTTGGCGCAAACTGTAAATTGAAATATTAATCTAGATTGGGCGCAAAACTGTAAATTAGGATATTAATCAAGATTGGGCATAACCATTGGTTGAGACGCCAAAGAATAATGTATATTGGGGTATTGGGGCATGACTATTAGTACAAACTTGGGAAGATTAGGTGTAGCCTATTTTGAGTAATAACTCGAAATTGAATTTTGGGGGCCATAACTTGCAAATAGTTTTGTTGGGCATAACTTGAGAATTGGAATATGACTGGTTGGGATAATTAGCATACAAATCTAGACTTGGACATTTATGGAAAATGTGGTATAATCTGAAATTGACAACAATTGTGAATAATTTACATATAAACTGTAAATATGTGAAATGATGAATATGCCTAACCCGAGGTTAGATTGAGTTGTGGTTTAAAACTGCCCGGAACCGCCCGGAACCGCCCGGCACATCCAGTAACCACAACAACACCCATCTAATGTGAGAGGTTAGTGCATCATGCCCAAGAAAAACCCGAGGTTAGATTGAGTTGTGGTGTAAAACTGCCCGGAACCGCCCGACACATCCAGTAACCGCAACAACACATATCTAATGTGAGAGGTTGGTGCATTAATAAATCAATTAATGCTAATGAATAAGACATGCTAAGATGAATGACTAGGGTTAAGTAATAAGAACACTTAACCAATATAACAAGATGAATGACTAGGGTTAAGTTAATAGGAAATACTTAACCAGTATAGCATGATGAATGGGTAGGGTTAAGTAATAAGAAACACTTAACCATTATGACTTGATTTGTGGTAGGGTTAAGTTAACACAAGAAGGTAACACTTAATCAAAGTAATTATGACAAGTCGGTGGGTTAAGTTAACTTGAATTGATTGACGACACTTAATCAATACAACATGATGAACACGTGGGGTTGAGTTAACAAGGAATACTTGACCAATATAATTTGATGGACGAACGGGGTTAAGTTAATAGGAAACACTTAACCAACATGACATGATGAATGGGTGGGTTAAATTAACATGAATGGACAACACTTAACCAATATGACATAATGTGTGGGAGGGTTAAGTACATATCGGGTTGGTGGGTAATATTAATAAATATAGGCCCACAAAACTTAACCGTTAAATAAACATGCTTGAATCGATGGAAGGGTTATGTACATCTCGTGTAGGTGGGTAATATTAGTATATATAGGCCCACAAACTTAACCGTTAAGAAAACATGCTAGAATCGGTGGGAGGGTTAAGTACATCTCGTGTAGGTGGGTAATATTTGTATATATTGGCCTACAAACATAACCAGTAGGAAGCCCTAGTAACGGGGACACATTTCAGCAGTAACCCACATAGATGTATCATAGTACCCTGAACTAGGCAGGGTGTGGCACGATTGCTGGGCCGTTTATAAGCGGTCAAAACAGCGGCAGGGGGTATGTCAGTGTAGGCTCCGACGGTTTACGGGCGTGCACGTACTCCGGAGTGGGAAAAAGCAGGCACTGGGTACCAGTAGTTATACACTGTGCATCTTGAATCGTGTCAGGTCGCTATCATAAGGATTGATACGCCTTATGGTGGGACCATCACAAGGTATCTACACGCAAGAGAGGGCCGATTGACACAGACACATGGAACATTAATGCAAGTAAGGAGCCAATCGATAAGGTAGTAAGGGTACCTCTAACATATTCATGGTAATTAGGCAGATTGAGGTGGAATCCTCACGATAAATGTACACCTGAAGGCTACCACAATTACCGGGATTGGGATCACATTATCATTTTATACATATTACTAGTTGGGACACTAGTTAGGTGGTGCAGAGATAGATATAGAGATCAGAATAACAAAGTAGTAGCAAAGCAGAGAAAGAGTAGAAGCGCACTCAGTTTATCTTGCCTTATCATACCTTATGCTTATCCTATGTTATCTTGTTATCCCTATTATCACGGTGTTGTCTTATATTCAGTTTATTCATGTCATGATGCTTTTGCCTGTTTATATGCTGAAAGTCCCTGGACTTGCCAGATTTATGTCTGACCTAGTTTTGTTTCGCCTCTTTTCTTCCGTCCCCCCAAGGTTCACAGGGAGGAAATGTTTCCACTTAGCTCAGTTTTCTTTCCAAGCTCGAAGATAGTCAATGTATTGCTTTGGACTCTCTCTTCCACTACTATGGCTGGTTCATGCTTTATTGTAGAATATCATTGTTTTTTATGTGCTTGTTTTATATCTAGAAGTTTTTAGATCAAGACAGAAGTTCTATGTATTACTTTTAAGTATGATTGAGACAACTGTTGTAAAAGCTTGACTGAACCATATTGTTTATAAAATGACTTTATTTTCCGCTGCTTTATTTGTTTGTCTTGTAATTTATCTGCATCTTTTACCTAAAATGCTCCACTAAAGTTAAGGCATTCCCTTTGTGAGTGACCTTAACGGAGGTGGGGTGCTACACTTGGTATCAGAGCTGAAGGTTACCGGATCATATAAAAGATTTGAGAAATTATTTTCAAAACGGTTTTAAAAGAAGCATTTCCAAAAGAATAGTTTTGTATTGAAGGCTTATTCCCCAAAGCCATATGCATTATCTTTTGATCCTCTATTTGAATCCTTGTTTTCTTTCTTTACTGAGTCTCCGGGACTCCTAGCTTTCTGGGAGGTAACCTCATCGCGGCATGGTTCCGTAGGCTTGATGAGACTATGATACTTGTCAAAGGGCGAAGAAGTGCCCAACTTCCATTTATAGCCGCAGTAGTTTCACCTGCGGCTAATTTTCTTTCGAGCTTTGTAGGATTTTCCCTGCGATGGAGGCAGCCTTCGAGAGACTTGTCAACATGTTACACAAGGATAGTAAAGATGAGAATGAGGGAGTTTGGCTAAGGAGCACAACCCAAGGATGAGAAACTCATGGATATGGACTTGGTTCACAAAGGAGGCAAAAAGAAAGAGGTGTAAGTGGAAGAATCACAGGACAAGAAGGAGGAAAGAATAGTAAAACCTAAGACAAGAGGAAGTATCTTTACTATGGTGTAACGGGTCATATAATTAAGGACAAGGGCAAGAACAAAGAACAAGATTTTCAGGAGGGCAAGTGCCTGCTCTCACCACTAGCGTACCTGAGAGAGAGGTAGTAAGGTTTCTGTTGAAAAAGTTTAGTTTTCCTTTTTGATCATCCTGTTAGTACTCTTTTTGATTTTAGTGCTTCACATTCGTCTATATCTGCTTCAATTGTTGAGTCTCTGCACCTTAGTACTTGTAGAGTAGAAGATCCTGTAATTGTCTCAAATCTAATTTGTGGTTCGGCTCATTTATCTTTGGTTTGTAAGGATTTGAGATACTTATGTTTTTGGTTTCATGGTCTATGGGTTGATTCTAGGCATGGATTGATTAGCTAATTATTGTGAACAGAGGGTAGTTAGACTTTCGACTTGCCTCGGGAACACCCTCGAGATTTCGTGCGATCCTAAGGGATCAGTTTGTCTTACTCGCCTAGAATCACTTAATGCATCTATCGACGATTTGCAATCCGCAGGATGTTTTGATTAGGTTAGGGGTTTCCCCCCTAAAACTCAAGATAGACTTCCGCATATATCTAGTTGACAAAGCAAAGCCAGTTATACGATCAACGATAGTTTTGGAACAAGATTGGCTAGGATAGCCAGAGTCGGTTAAGTGCTCAATTGTTTGGTTGTTTTGCTAGTATCATCTCACATAAATCGTCCAAATTCGGAGGAGGTATTCCTTGAGTGCTTGTATGATATTGATTTAAGTCTTTGGGGCTTGTACTTGAGAAATGTCGAGTTCGACTAGGATGGTTTACGTGAGAAATAGATGGTTGTGGCAGGCGCCTTAAGTAAGACTGACCTTAAGAGAGGTAAAAAGTACATAGCAACCTTTAGCTTTAGACCCTCAGATTTGTGACATGATGGATAAGCTAACTAGAGGAGAGACCTCTAATCATCTAAGTATATACACTTGGTATCATGGTTAACATCTGTTTATCTTGAAAAGATAATTCGACTACATTGGATACCCTTTAGCATAGTAAGTGAGCGAGGTCCTATCTTTACTAGTGGGTTTTGGAAATGGAGGTCAAGAAGCTTCACAATTGTGAAGTTAAATTAGTTAAGGTACAGTGGAGTGAAGCTCAAGAAGATGCGACTTAGAAGATTGAAGAATAGATACGCGCATCATACCCTTTTTTTGAGGGTATATCCTTGATTCCTCTTTTTCTGTAAAGTTTATTTGCATGCTAGTCTTTATCTTTTAAGTATATCCTCTCGGTCCTATCCTCGATCCTTAGGTAGAAGCCAATGGATGTAAACATGTGTTTGAGACATGTTATTTTTGGTGGATGCAAGTGGTTGCAAGTGTTTGCTAGTGGTTGCTCGTGGATGCATATGCACACACATTAGGCACTAGATCGGCGCAGTCACTTTCATATTGCATATGCATATAAATGTATTTGTATATGGATTGAAACTTGATGTGTTATCATATGAATGTTGCATATGGATGAGTGAATATGCACACATATAGTATTTACATGATTAGGGATATTTACATACATATTGGACGCATGACATTCTCATGATTCACATTAAGGAGGTCAACTGGATCAGCAGACCGCCTGATTTTGCATTAGATAAGAGACATATACACACACTCTACATATGTTCATACGACATTAGAAACCTTTTAAGGACAGTGGATGCCTGTGATTGAATGGTTGAGTAGATGGACGTTGGATGTTAGGATATGCATTCTTCTTAACTTGAAGATTTCGGGGTGAAATCCTTTAAGGAGGGGAGAATGTAACACCCCGTATTTTCGGTGAACGTCAAAGTAACAAATTAAAGTATACTTAATTTTTAGGAGAAGAATTAAGGGAAATGGGTTATTCCATTGCGTTCGTCTCGGAATTCTGCTTGAGATAGAGCCCGGGTTTGCGTAAATCGGACTCCGTATGAAGAAGTTATGACCTTCAGAAGTTTCAGGGGTTTAAAAAAAAATAGCTCAGGTTTGAAATTCGAAATTCAAATCGCACACCCGGCCTGGGCGGGAAATTTCCCTCCCAGGACCCAGGTCGACCAGGGGGTCGACCTGGGTCAGACAGGTCGACCAGGGGTTGACCTGGGGGTCGACCTCCCCCTCTATTTCCAGATCCGAGGACAGATTCGTTTTTCTGTATTTGGACGCCCGTTCTGGCCAGATTCGTTGATCCCTATGCTATATAAACACCCCTATGGCTATAGTTTTCTCTACACAACTTCATTTTTCCTATACTGTACCTAATTCATATCAAAATAAATTAAAGACGGGGTTATGCTGCTCAAGTCCTTCGTAGAATCAAGTTAAAATTCAAGTAGAGGTTCAAAGGCTAATTCAATGACTTTAACAACTATTTTCTAAGAATCAAATCAAATCTAAATTAGAAGAACAAATAGTCTACTTCAAGTGAGAGCTATTCAGTTTCAGAATACAGATCCCAGAACTCAAGACCGTTCTGTAATTTGTAAGTTCACGTTACTTTCAGAAATAAAAGTTAATTGTGATTCTGACAGTGTAATAAATCTGGATCTGAGATTATGCCTATTTCTATCTGTCTTTATATATCCTCTGGATCCATCTCATTGATATTATTATGTCCATTCTTTGTCTCTCCATTCCTTCTTCCCTTTTTTTTTGTTTTATAGCCAGGCTACTAAGAGCCTGAGCCAAATCTCATAAGAGATGAACGTACGTTGGAAATAAAATTGGGCATAAAATATGATTTGGACATGACCAGCGCTAAAATTTGGGAAAAGTATTAAATTATGTATAATTGGGCATAACTGATTTGTAACGGATCTGAGGATATAACACATGCTATATTTATAACACAAAGTGTATCGAACATACGACTTGAGATTTGAGGCATAAAGTATTGGACATATGACTTGGGATTTGGGGCGTAAATTGAACTGTAAATATGTAAATTCAAGTTATTTCCAGATTTAAACACCTAATAGTGATTTTGGCATGTAATGAAATGGATCTAAGTCCATGCTCGATGATAAGACAAATCTTTTAGACTAATTTCTATCTTTCTATTAAATCAATGATCTACATGCCTAGGAAGTTATTATTCTATCATGCCTATCTTTGTTGGACATCTGATATATAATCCTTTTAGGTTCATGATGTTATTTATATTGAATCTATATGTCTATGAGGTTATTTCTGTTAGTTTGTTTCAGATCTATCTTTGTTGTACCCCAACTCTAACAAATCTGTAATCCTCTTAGGTCCAAAATATTTGACAGATCTACCATTTTAATGCCTGTTTTATGCCTACTCTCGTTTATGTTCCT
Organism: Allium sativum; assembly: GCA_030737875.1. Taxonomy (NCBI): domain Eukaryota; kingdom Viridiplantae; phylum Streptophyta; class Magnoliopsida; order Asparagales; family Amaryllidaceae; genus Allium; species Allium sativum. The sequence continues at coordinate 896,706,872 of CM060916.1, forward strand.
CTTTTGTCCCCTTTATTTTATGAATCTAGATTAACCTTGAATCTAGACTGAAACTTATTGTACGTGCGATTGGAATGCGGGGGTAATGGGGAATAGTCTATTTGGTAATGGTGGAACATAATTTTGTAACTTGTGATTTGGGGCATAATTTGTCTTTGTTGCGAACTTGGGGTAAATTGAAATATTAAATCTAGATTTGGCGCAAACTGTAAATTGGAATATTAATCTAGATTGGGCGCAAAACTGTAAATTAGGATATTAATCAAGATTGGGCATAACCATTGGTTGAGACGCCAAAGAATAATGTATATTGGGGTATTGGGGGCATGACTATTAGTACAAACTTGGGAAGATTAGGTGTAGCCTATTTTGAGTAATAACTTGAAATTGAATTTGGGGGCCATAACTTGCAACTAGTTTTGTTGGGCATAACTTGAGAATTGGAATATGACTGGTTGGGATAGCATATAAATCTAGACTTGGACATTTATGGAAAATGTGGCATAATCTGAAATTGACAACAATTGTGAATAATTTACATATAAACTGTAAATATGTGAAAAGATGAATATGCCTAACCCGAGGTTAGATTGAGTTGTGGTGTAAACTGCCCGGAACCGCCCGGCACATCCAGTAACCACAACAACACCTATCTAATGTGAGAGTGTAGTGCATCATGCCCAAGAAAAACCCGAGGTTAGATTGAGTTGTGGTGTAAAACTGCACGGAACCGCCCGGCACATCCAGTAACTGCAACAACACATATCTAATGAGAGAGGTTGGTGCATTAATAAATCAATTAATGCTAATGAACAAGACATGCTAAGATGAATGACTAGGGTTAAGTAATAAGAAAACTTAACCAATATAATAAGATGAATGACTAGGGTTAAGTTAATAGGAAACACTTAACCAATATAGCATGATGAATGGGTAGGGTTAAGTAATAAGAAACACTTAACCAATATGACTTGATTTGTGGTAGGGTTAAGTTAACATAAGAAGGTAACACTTAACCAAAGTAATTATGACAAGCCGGTGGGTTAAGTTAACTTGAATTGATTGATGACACTTAACCAATACAACATGATGAACACGTGGGGTTGAGTTAACAAGGAACAATTGACCAATATAACTTGATGGACGAACAGGGTTAAGTTAATAGGAAACACTTAACCAACATGACATGATGAATGGGTGGGTTAAGTTAACATGAATGGACAACACTTAACCAATATGACATAATGTGTAGGAGGGTTAAGTACATATCGGGATGGTGGGTAATATTAATAAATATAGGCCCACAAAACTTAACTGTTAAATAAACATGCTTGAATCGATGGAAGGGTTAAGTACATCTCGTGTAGGTGGGTAATATTAGTACATATAAGCCCACAAACTTAACTGTTAATAAAACATGCTAGAATCGGTGGGAGGGTTAAGTACATCTCGTGTAGGTGGGTAATATTTGTATATATAGGCCCACAAACTTAACCAGTAGGAAACCCTAGTAACGGGGACCCATTTCAGCAGTAACCCACATAGATATATCATGGTACCCTGAACTAGGCAGGGTGGGGCACGATTACTGGGCTGATTATAAGCGGTCAAAACAACGGCAGAGGGTACGTCAGTATAGGTTCCAACGGTTTACGGGCATGCACGTACTCCGAAGTGGGAAAAAGCAGGCACTGGGTACCAGTAGTTATACACTGTGCATCTTGAATCGTGTCGGATCGCTATCATAAGGATTGATACACCATATGGGGGGGACCAGAACAGGGTATCTATACGCAAGAGAGGGCCGATTGACACAGACACGTGGACCATTAATGCAAGTAAGAAGCCGATCGATAAGGTAGTAAGGGTACATCTATCATGTTCAAGGCAATTAGGCAGATTGAGGTGGAATCCTCACGATAGATGTACACCTGAAGGCTACCACAATTACGGGAATTGGGATCACGTTATCATTTTATACAGATTACTAGTTGGGACACTAGTTAGGTGGTGCAGAGATAGATATAGAAATCAGAATAACAAAGTAGTAGCAAAGAAGAGAAAGAGTAGAAGCGCACTCAGTTTATCTTGCCTTATCATACCTTATGCTTATCCTATGTTATCTTGTAATCCCTGTTATCGCGGTATTGTCTTATATTCAGTTTATTCATGTCATGATGTTTTTGCCTGTTTATATGTTGAAAGTCACCAGACTTACCAGAGTTATGTCTGACCTAGTTTTATTTCGCCTCTTTTCTTCTGTTCCCCATCCCCCCCAGGTTCACAGAGAGGAAATGTTTCTACTTAGCTCAGTTTTCTTTCCAAGCTCGAAGATAGTCAATGTATTGCTTTGGACTCTCTCTTCCACTGCTATGGCTGGTTCATGCTTTATTGGAGAATATCATTGTTGTTTTTATGCTTCTTTTATATTTGGAAGTTTTTAGATCAAGACAGAAGTTCTATGTAATACTTTAAAGTATGATTGAGACAACTGTTGTAAAAGCTTGACTGAACCATATTGTTTATAAAATGACTTTATTTTCCGCTGCTTTATTTGTCTGTCTTGTAATTTATCTGCATCTTTTACCTCAAATGCTCCACTAAAGTTAAGGCATTCCCTTTGTGAGTGACCTTAACGGAGGTGGGGTGTTACAACACTGGTTTGCACTATTTTATGATGCATTTGAATTCAAGAATGTCGAAGCATGATACAAATTTTTAGAAGTTTAGAGAGTGTTAGATGAGAATTGTCTATAAAAATAAAGAATAACTTATGTTATGATTATCTACTAGAATATTTCATTCAGATTATTCCCTATTGTTCATTCTAGATTATTCTATGAGCATCTCTTGTAAAATAAAAACTATTAGAGGTATAGTATATAGCCACAGGAAGATTCCAACAGCCACCAATGGCTAGCAATGACCCGTTGATTACGTGGTAAAATTGTCATTTTAATAAACTTGTCATTTGAAGCTGTTTGAAGCCGTTAGTATAAAGATTGTTTGCGGGCATTAATAGCCATTGGAAATTATCTTGTATACAAACCTGCAAGCCACCTCCTCCTCTTACCCGTGAGCTGCAGCCACCATCCACTTCCAAATCCCCTCCAACGGCTTCTATCAGCACTCTCAGTCTCCCTACAACCTCCAATTTCCTCCATTTCAAGGTTAAATACCTAAACCCTAATTAGTTTTAATTTGTGAAATAATGCTTATTTGGATATTGTTGTATTAATAGTTCTTTGGTTGTTTGTTATACCCAATGGAATGCTATTTGGAATCAAAATGTCCAAAATCATAACTTATTAGTATTTATTTATAAATATTTATTATTTGGTGTAAATACGCATATGAGCTTGCGCTAATTTAGTTAGGAGTAGTTTGGCGATTTGGTGTATGTTTGGTACTGAAATGCTAAAGTACCCGGTTATAGTTTTTTCTTATTTTGCGACACAAACATGAAAATGGGTAGGACCCACATTGAAATTACAATTTTACCCCTGTTGAATTCAATATTTCAACTAGGCCGCATATTTTGACAAAAAAATGAGTCGAGCGTTGTAGTATTACTCTTGTTTGGTAAAATATGGATGATTTGATGTATGTTTGGTGAATGATTTAGTTAACATATTATATTGGAATAATTAACATATAAAATAATTATGCATTTAATGTAGTATATAAGCAAACAAGTAGTAAAAAATCATATAATTTAGTTATGTAATATAAAATAGTAAATATAAACAAATAAATGCATAATGTGCTTTATTTTTTAATTTGATATAAAATTAAATCCATTTAGATATTATTTGACCATGTCTGACATGTGTTGTATATGAACGTTATATGGATATTCGTTTTTATTACAAAACGGATATCCATATTAATCTGATACAGCATTTTCTGGATTTATCCCTGTATTGGACAAGTTACAAATACTGTAAAGTAATTATGCTTCATAAATCATATCATTTTAAACAATTTACACAATTTAGATACATTTCCTTTTCGTTTCTTATGTACACGCATTTGTGTACGATACAAGGAATACGGGGGAAGTGCCTTATTTGAAATGATATGATTTACGGAATGTAATTACTATTGCATTTGTAATGAGAAGTAGGATGACCGACCATTGCAGAAGACACAAAAATGTCATTGAACCATTAATTGTTTATATAAAATAAAGTTTGTAAAAATATTATATGATTTAGTATATGTTTTTAAAGCAGTTAAATATAAACAAAATATAAAATGAATAATTAATAAAAAATTTCATTTTTTATTATAGGTTTTAAAGTAGGAAAAATAATTAACTATTTGCTGATCGGAGCTGGAAGTATCAAAGAAGGGAAATTGAAGACTCTAACTAAACATTTTCTGAACGAAATACATGTGTTTATCGAATTTGCTTAAAGTAGTATAGATAACGATGTAGAAGTTCGTTGTCCATGTTGTAGGTACAAATTTTTGAAACTTTTAATACCGGAAATAGTTAGGATTCATTTGCGGCAACATGGTTTGGTCAAGCCAGGATATATATAAACTTGTAAAAGATTATACGAAGACATATGAAACCGGACAACAAACTGAAATCTTAGGTAAACTGATGGTTCATAATTGGTGCAAACAGAATATATTCTCGAAGTTTCCTTATTGAAAAAAAATCTCTTAATTCATCATAATATTGACGTGATGCATAATGAAAAAAAACATATTTGATAATATGTTTAACACAGTTTTGAATGTTAAAAGCAAGATTAAGGATGATCCGTAATCAAGACATGTTGTAGGAGAAATATGTAATCATCCTGAGCTTCATATGAAACCAAATGACAGTAAAAAAACCCAAAGCATGCTATAAACTAAACGACAACTAATTAAAGTACTGTCATAATGAATGGAAGGATATTACGATTTCCCAATGAAATTTCCTCTAATTTTCATAGATTTATCGAATATAAAACAGAAGACTGAGTGGAATGAAATGCCATGATTGTCATTAAATAATGGAAAATTTGTTACTCGTCACTTTAAAGAACTGTTACTCGTAAAAGTTTAGAAGGTAACAATGGAACTTAGTCTATGTTATAAAGAGCTTTATTTAACTACATTAAAAGTTTACCATCAACGTACACTAGAGGAAGAAATCCCTATACTGCTTTGCAAATTGGAGAAAATATTTCCTTCATGTTTCTTCAATTTAATGGAATATTTACTTGTTTATCTTTCATATGAAGCACGTCTTCGAGGTTCTGTGCAATATGGATGGATGTATCTATTTGAGAGGTATGTTACTAATACTGAATATGAAAATGTTAATTTAATTACAAACAAAAGTTAATATTGAAATAAAATATTTTTTATTAACTACTTAAATCATTTAAAGAAAAAAAGTAAGAGAAAAAGATTGAGTTAAAGGTTCGATTTGTAAATCATATATCGAAAAAGAAGCTTCGTTATTTTTCTCTCATTATTTAAATGATCATGTGAACTTATCATTTGAAAGTGTTATGCGTAATGATGAGGCCGTTGAACATGATTTTTCTTTTAAAGTAATGTTATCTATTATTAACAACATGGCCGACATGTTGGAAAGTGTCGGGAAGTAATAGAAATTACCATATAACACACATATATTCTTCTTAATTATTCTAAAGTTGCACCATTTGTTAGGTAATTATCACATTACAAGTTTTGATAAATTTAATACTACATGTGTACATTAATAATAATGCAATATATTATGATTGTGTTTGTAATGATTATGAACTGCGCTTATGATCCCATGAATCATGTGGTCGATGCAGGACTAAAACATTTGGCGTGGAAGCAAAAAGAAAAGTAAAAATGTATCCATTATTTTTTGTTAAAGGATACAAATTCAACACCAAAGAATAAGGTGTTGAAAATTTAACAAACAATACTAGTGTATTTGTTAAAGGCAACGATGATCCTAATAATCATATAAATGATTTTTATAGCATGTTGACCCGGGTTATGCAATTGACATATTTTACAAGACCCACGAAGAATGTTTTTTTTGTTTAGATGCAACTGGTTCAACAATGTTCCAAATTTTGGTATTAACGTGCATCCAAATTATAATCTTATAGAAATAAAATATACCTCGCGTTATCAGAAGTTTGACCTGTATGTTTATCTACCAATTCGAAGAAACCACCGATTCGAGCTTCAAATCTTCTTTACCTACCAAGCTATTGAGGATTTCAGGGCTGCTATCCTCAACTTTCCACTGAATCGATGGGTTCTCGGAAACCCTGGCATCTTTACTAGATCTGGCTTTCAATCGGCCTTTGTTGTTGATTATTTCCCTTTTGCTGTTTGATTCCCCCATACACCATTCAAAAAATTGATATATCTTGATGTCTAGCTTGCTTTGAAACGAAATTTACCGATTCCTTGAATTGGGTAATTCATCCTTGTGATTATATTTCCTTGTCCAGTTGTGAAGTCGGGATTACGGTTGGCATGGCTGTAGCTCCAATCATCTACAATAGGTAAGACACAAGTAAGGGGATTTTGGTTACTATAGCTGTAAAAATTATAGTTTATTCACAATCATCTAGGGTGACTATTTTGGTGGTATAGACGTTGAAAAATCAGGGTATACACCACCCGTTGGGTTTACTAAGACCGACAAGCAATGTCATGAGTGAAGTCTTAGGTTCCACACGAAAATAAAAAATAATATAGTTTATTCATGTTTTCTCCCCTTGTAGAGCATTGTTCTAACAAATTCACTGGAGTGGCCACCTCCAACTTGGATGCCCGAACTCTTGCTACTATAATTACTGTATAAATTTTGAAACTTATGACCAGGCTGAAGATATTAGGTTGATTGGTAGAAAGCTTTCCAAACTGTTAGAAATAGACTACTTTTTCTTCCATATTTTCATGGAAAATGATGTTTTCTTTGCTCTGGTTTGGATGTTCGAATTCTACTTTGTTGGTAATGATTCTGCTTTCGTTTTTGATAGAATACCAAAGATGATTGCTGTTTAAACCAAAAAATGCCCACAACACCAAAGGTATCTCTAGGATACTTCACCAAATGGTTAGATTTAAGTTGACGGAGCCGTAAACACAAAATAAAGAGAAAAAAGTAAAAAACAAGGAATTTTTAAAGTGGTTCGGCCTAATATCAGCCTATGTCCACTATGATATCACTTCTCATTATCATAGCTGAGTTTACAATGTACATTGCTTTATGCATTTCACTCATTTTATGATATTTCTCTCTTTGATCTAGATTTCACTTGAATGTGCCAAAGGAATGGTTTGATCTCTCTAAGTGTGGTGGAGAATGATGAATTTCTTCAATACTTGAACATTTGAATGATTTTCCTTGATTCCATGATGTTTTTGTGTTAGATCTAGACATTATAGGGGATTGATGGAGATTAGAGAAGCTTGAACTGAACTTTGGCGACTTCTAATGGAGTTTAGAGATGTTTTGTTCCATTTGTTGTTGAAGGAGAATGGATTAAGTTGGAGAAGCCATTAATGGAGCTTGGAGTGCTTGAGAGTGGTGGAGAAATGGTTTGGACATCCCTTCGGGGTAGAAAAATCAGTTCCATGAATGGTGGAGAAGTGGGCTATTTATAGGTGTAATTTAGAGGTAGTGGCAAAGCTGTAATTATGGTGTGTGGGGTCTGGGTCGGCCTCAAACTTATTTAAGAAAATGCCACTGGTCCACTTCACAGGTGTCATGTTTGAAGCCGACCCAAGAAGGTGACCGAGCAGGAATAATGCCGACCAGGATTTCCTTCCGACCAGTTTATTACTCTCATTGTAGAGCGACCAGACATTAGCTGCTGACCCAATTCCATACTTACATATCGACCCACTTTATTTACTACATTGCCATTGTTGTCTTTTTCTGGAGCCAACCTTTATATTGTTGACCGACCAGGAGCAAAACTGCATGACCGAGTAGAAATTATATGAAGCATGCTGACCCATATTATTACGCCTTTGCCATTGCTGTCCTTTAGTGCTGAGCTTCATTTCTTTTTTCACAAGCCACGTGTACTCCCCTTTTACATAGTTTTGAATCATGCAAGATTCATAAATATGAGAATAATATTTACAGTTATGCCATTGTATCATTTTATTTACTGAAGCTGATCCCTTTTTCACTTTATGACCGACCGGTGTAAACTAGTTTAGGACCGACCAGTATGGAAGCTGACCGACCGACCCAGCAGTAGGAGCTTGTGATATGTTCTTCAAATGTAACGACACTGACCCATATTTTAGCATGTATTCATGTTTCACGTTTCATGCTAAAATGACCCAACTGTGTAGTGCCTTTCTTCGTGGCTTTCATGCATGCCATTGTTTATAATATGCATTGAACCGTGTATTCACCTTATGCTCAATTCATTGGTGAGTGACTAACTCATGCATATTTGGTGTCATACTTGATTCATCATTTATACAGTAGTGTAATTGCATATTGGCTATAGTAAGCATGTTACTTATGCACGATTCTAGTAAACATCTAGCGGTCCATATGAATATCATTGTTGATCCATACTTGCTAACGTGTCCAAACTATATTAAATGTGTTCCATGTTGTATTTTTTTGTAATATAACAACTTCATATATATATCAAAGGAAAACCCGGAAACATATTGAACTTCGCCACCGATCCGTTCTCTGATTTAGATGCATAGCTGTCGTCATGCAAAATTTCTGACCGACCGACACGAAGCCATCGTGATCGATCCGAGTATAAGACCAATCCAATGATGTCGACCGACCTGCGTGGTTAACGTGTCCGCCTGATCGGAATGGTATACGACCGATTTGATTCTCATGACACATGACTGATCGCTTCACTAGACGGTCAACGTATCAATTTTTGAATCGCGTTAATAACAGGGTTAAAATTTGCCCCTCGAAGCTTATATTTTCTACTTGTAAAAAATGCAGGCTTCGAAATGAATGTTGTTATTGATATATTTTTTGCTTGTTTGGTCCAATATGGAACTTGCATTCTGATCCAAGTTTGTTGAGCACTTGAAAGCTTGTTGGTGATAATTCGAACTCAAACGCGCTTCTGAAATGCTCTATTGCATGGATTTTGTTGCGTTAATAGACGCTTTAGTTTTGAATTCAAGAATCTGTCGTTGATAACGCTGCACTAGCGTATGAATGCCCTGGTTTTAACTCGAGATCGAGTACATAAAAATAGTGAAATTCACGATAGATTGGTCATGCTCGATTTTTGCTGAAATGGTCATGGCCAATTCACGCTAATTTACTTGTTTTACGAACTCGCTCAGCCAAAAGAATTTAACCGAAGCAATGCACATCTTTCAGAGCGAATGACGATCGTGCCTTTCTTCACTGCTACAACCTGTTTTGCAACAACAAAAACATTGCACATTTCTGGGCTAATATCTTGTAATCGATTGACCACATCGACAATGGATTAGTTGGTTAAAAATTTAAGCTATAGCAAATTTCTGTTCTGAATTAAATGTAGCGTTTACATAGAACTATTTTATTCAATAGTTTATAACCTGTCAAATATTATCTGCACAAACACGACATTCTGATTTGAATTTGCGTTGACGCTCGAGATCAACTAATCAACATAAGCTGATTGTGGATTTCAAGTGTCATTATCTTAACGATATATATGATTGTGTATGACACTTCACATTTGGGAAATACACGTCTGTGATTTATTTTCTGCTTCTTCTTGGATAAGCTTTGATATTTGTGCCCATGTCTGGGAGGTCTTTATCCTCCATTGTGGGTAGTATTTTGGCACTCAATGTTCGTTTTCTTTATTGATCAGTTCTGACATCGAAGATTCCATTGGATGCCCCTACTATGGAGAGGACGTTTATAATCCAACGTTTGTCTTCTCAGGTTGACTGAATCAACATTACGGACTACATTGGGCATTGTTGATCTCTTCTGTGGAGAGATGGACCTTCTGTGTCATCGCAAAGGTCTGACACGAAGGATTTTGATTTGCCCTTGTTATGGAGAGATTGTTAATTTACCCTTCCTATGGACCGATTTTTAATTTACCCTTGCTATGAAGGGAGTGCCCATGCTACGGAGGGACTTTGAATTTACCCTTGCTATGGAGGAATTTCCCTTGCTATGAAGGGACTTTGAATTTACCCTTGGTATGGAGGGACTGCCCTTTCTAAGGAGGGACTCTGAACTTTGTGCAGTTCCATAAGGTGATCATTAGTCGTCATGTCGGATACGCTTAACTGTGGTAAGCGATCGTAGCCGTATTGATAGGCTCTCTTGAAAAAACTATCTAGGATTTGCATCATTCCACAGGGTGAACGTTAGTCCTTGTGTATCGGATACACTTATCCATAGTAAGCGATCGCAGCCGGACTGAGAGGTTCTTTCGAACATCAGTCGTCGTGTCGGATTCACCTTGTTATAGTTAGTGATCACATCTAGACTGAGAGGTTATGACCCTTTGAGATTTTCAAGGATTTGCGTCATTCATGGAGCGAACTCGACCTCCTGCTGGATGCACTTGACTGTGGCAAGTGACCGCAGTCGGGCGTGGGCTGCCCCTTGGAACTTGCAAGCTCTAACATTGACTTCGCATCCATTTGCTGAACTCTCCACCGTTTGATTCTTGGCAACTTCTCTCGCTTACTCTCCAAGATGATGCTTTTAATCGTTACATTAATGCATGCTTATGTTTTCTGCACTTGCCACTTGAGTTGGTGTTATTGGGGTTGTCATATTGCATCAGGTTTCAAGGAAGCAAACATTTGTCGGATAGCCTGTAACAAGGAATCGTCGTTTAGCAAATTTTGAATTATCGAAAATATTGCAAGTAAGAGATTTACTCAGGCATATATGCATTTAGTCACAGAGCTAATGTTCAGTACATCACTTGCAGATTATTACAGACAATTTACAAGAAGTTTTGAATATAACAGAAAGTAAAACATGAAGTAAAGCATGAAATAAAGCAGGAAGTAAAGCAGTGGCGATGTTGATCGCTTATTCCGAGCCATTGAAATTGGAGTGCCAATCATTGATCCTTAATTGATCACCGGCCTTGCATTAACCTGTGCTGGTGTTTCGCTGCTTGGACCAGTTTGATTAGTGGGTGTATTATGCCCCTGAAGAGCTGGAGTAGAGTTTGATGCTTGCAGATTTTTGACATACTGCTGCAGTCTGTTCTTCTAAATCAACTCCTCAGTGAAGCTTTTGATGTGCCTACATTCATTTTTATTATGACCATGTTGGTTGAGAACCTGTAGAACTTTCCCGAGTTTGCTACCTTCTCGCCTATCCTTGTCGGTTTTGGTTCCGCATATTCTTCAGAATTCTTCATTGCAAGATAGATGTTTTCAAGGGTGTCATTCAAAGGTGTTAGCTCTGATGGGTTAAAAAGGCAAATCTTCTAATAATCTTTGTTGTCCTTTCCATCATTGGCGCGCTTTTCCCCATGAGTGTTCTTCTGATTATACTGGGTAGCAGCATTTTTGGGAGCTTCAAGAAGTTGGTTACCCTCAATAATCTGAAGTGGCACAGGATTACTGTCCACTCTCATATAATCCTCAACCTTTTTATAGAATTTCTCAAGTGTGTTTGGCTCTTTCATTTTAATTCATCTACAAAATTCGCTCTTCTCATCTATGGCACCGATTAGAGACATTAAGATCATGTGGGGTAGGGATTTCCCACTTCGGACAAAGCAGTGTTGAACCTCGTGGGAAAGTTTTAATAGATTCTCTTGGATTTTGCTTCACCAATGTCAGAAAAATAACATCCTTAGCCTTCATAGCTTAGAGCCTAAACTGCTCCTTGAATTTCAGAGTTAAATCATCGAATCAGTTAATGGATTTGGGTGGCAACCTTGTGAGCCATAATGATGCCTCGCCTTCTAGAAAGAGAGGGAAGCACAGGCATTTGATATTGTCTGTTGCTTTGGCTGCATTCATATCTATATAGGAAGTGATTCAGATCGGAAGTCCCGTTGTACGGAGGCAGAGTAGGATGAGTGAACTTTTTAGGGAACTTAGCTTTGCGGATCGTCTTTGTAATGGATTTTTGTTGGGGGTGAAGTACCATTCTCTTTCACAGTCATTGCGGGCCATGTTATCTTTCATGATTTGCTTTACCATATCTGATATATATTCCTTTGAGTTGTGTCATTCCGGAGAGCGGACTTTGATCTCTTTTTCGGATGCTCTCTTGGCGAGCGATCGCGATTAGAGGATCTAGGTCCTTTACTTCCACTATGGGGAAGTGACCACTTGGCGGGACTTGCAACTCGTCGGGTATCTCGGTCAGAATTGCTTTTGGTCTACGGCTTTGAGTCTTGGACATCAGCATCACCTTTGTCACTATCCCGGCCATCAAGCCTGTCCATGTTTATCATTACGATAATGATCGGAAGCTGATGAATTTGCGTTATCCTCAAGGTTGACGTGAACTTTTTGAGGAGGAACGAGATTCGCTTGTGCCTTCAGAAGAACATTCATCTTATCGATAAGAGCCTGATTAGTATCCATCAATGCTTCATTAGCATTCATTAAAGTTTTGTTGGAGGCTTCCATTTGTTGACTCAAGTTAGCAACAATGGCATCTAATTCAGCTCTGGTTACTCCAACTCCATCTATTGAGTTTTCTCCAACTTCAAAGCGGTTGGTAAGTGGAGTAGCTTCATTGTTAGCAAGGTTATCGGTTTCTGTAACAGTTTTACTTGCAGTTTTCTTAGATTTATCCATTATTTCGAACAAGGTTTTGAACTTTGAAGAGAACTCGTCGATTGACCTAGATCTTAGACTTGGAGAATCTATGGTTGAAGTAGGCTTAGAATTTCAATGCAAGGCTCGTAAATTTGAGAGAAGTGTGAACGTGGCCGCACGGTGGGCGCTGTAACACCCCGTAATTTTAAAAGACACTAAAATGATAAACTTGAAAATACTTAATTAAATATTGGGAATTAAGCAAAATAGACTACACCATTGCGTTCGTCTCGGGATTCTGCTTAAGATAACTCCGAGTTTGTGTAAAACATACATTATATGAGGATGTTATTAAGCCTAGAAGTTTGTATACGCACAAGAGAATTATACATATATACAAAACAATTTAAAACAGTTCAAAATAATTCAAAATCAGCAACGCGGGGGAGAGCGGGAGTTCGACCCGTTAGGGGTCGACCTCACCCTAAGGGTGTCGACCCATGGGTCGACACCAACACAGAGGTGTCGACACCCATGTTGACCCCTCCGAGATCTGGGCAGAATACAGTTTCTGAACGTGGACTCGTTTCTTAACTAGATTCATTGACCCTTGGCTATAAAAAGGACTTTAATCCCATTCTTTTATTCATCTAAATCAATGGCGACAACGAGGTGCTGCCCCAACTCAGAGTAAAATAGCCTATTCTTCTTCAACCACAAGTTATACGTATTCAAATATCTATGCTACGTCATCTACGACTAATTCTCTGTTCTTTAGATCCAGTCATGGTGAGTTTATGTTATTTTTAAATATAAACATTTGAAAATTATCTTGACATGTTTATGAATTGGATCTAAGCCTATGCATATTAATAATTTGAATTATATTAGATTTACTATTACTTGTACATCAGATCTATAATTCTCATATGCCCAATTCTATCATTTTATGCCTATCTTGATAAATTTTAGCATCATATGCCTGTTTAATAATTATTCCTATCCTTGTTCTCTTCCCTTTCTCCTTCCCTTTTTATTTTTATAGCCAAGCTACCTTCGAACCTAGGCATACTGCTGAAATATGCAAACTCGCAAAAATGGGAATGATGGGGAACGTAAAAATTAGGTGATAACTTGTATTGGGAATATTGGGACATAAAGTGTATTGTAAATTGTATTGGGAATAATGGGGGCATAAAGTGTATTGTAACTTGTAATGGGAACTTTGGGCATAACTTGTATTGAGAATTTTGGGCGTAACTTGTATTGGAATTTTGGGGGCATAACTTGTAACGAACATGAACATTGGCTAAGAACGAATATGCCTAAAAAAAACTAAAAACTGCAACCGCACTTAGATACGAGGTTTGATTACACTTACGGTAGAAGTCTGCCCGGAACCGCCCGACAAATCCAGCGACAACAAGTGGTTAATCTAATGTGAGGGGTTGAGTGCATAAATGTACAAGTAATGGTGCAAGATACGAGGTTAAGTCCGACTTGTGGTAGAAGTCTGCCTGGAACCGCGTGGCATAACCAACATCCACAAGTTGTAGACTTAACGTGAGAGGTCTAGTCCATTAACAACCATAAATGGATAACTTGTTAATCTGTAATGCTTAACCTTTTATATATTTTTTTGGGGGGGGGGGAGGGTTACCTGAACCTGTTAAATTGATTAGGGGTTAAGTAAACTTGTTTGAATCAAGGAGGGTTATGTTAATCTTGTGAAATATATGGGGGGCAGGTTATATATACATACAAACACATATGTATATATGTATGTATGTATATATATATATATATCCGACAAACTTAACCTGTTTTACATATGGTGATTATGCAACCTTGTTAAACTGCTAGGCATAACCTGTTAAAATCCTAGTAGTGGGAATGCAAGCCTAGGAAGGAAGCTGGTATCATCTGTTGTGTGGGATCCATTTCAGTTACTAACCCATCTAGGTATCAAACGAGTACTCTGAACTAGGTCAGAGTTGGGGTACGCTTACTGAGCTGATTATAAGAGGTCATTTGGGTGAAAGGTGTTGACGGTGCTTTCCATCGGGGTCATGTGCGTGCATAGGTCCGCTTGCTCGGGAAAATAAGACACTGTGACATCAGTAGAAATAATTGTGCATCTTGTAAATAATGGGGTTGCCTCTTTAGGAAGTGATACATCCAATTATTGGGCCAGCACGGGTATCTACAGAGTAGGGAGCTGATCAATTGGGGTAGTAATTAGGGTACATCTAGTCTTGCTTATTGGGGAGCCTATTATTCTTGTTGGGTGTAATACCTATTATTCCTGTGGGGCTACTTGTTATTCTTGTTGGGGCAGAGCCTGTTACAAGAAGTACACCTAATTCTACCATCTAGTTCTAGAAGGGTCATCTTTTTCTTGATATACAAGTATTGGTGCAGAGAAAAACACTAGGGAAGCGCAATATATTTTGTTCTGTCTATCCTTCTTATCCTGTCATACCTGCCTTGTATATAGTTAATTCTTTCATTCAGTTTATATGCCTGTCATAATGCTTTTACTTATTTATATGCTAAAAGTAATTGGACTCGCCAGACTTTATGTCTGGCCCAATTTGTTTCCTTTTCTCTCTCTTCCGTTCCCCCAGGTTCTCAGGGTGGGAATAATCAAGCTTGATCAGGATTCTTCTTTCATTCTGTTTGGAGCTGCTTAGATGTACTGATTGATTTCCTATCTTCTCTACTATGGCTATATTTTGGGGATTATGCTATTTTTATGTATTATTGTACTCTGATGATGATTTTAGTACAAGACAGAAGTTTTATGTTGATGTAATGGGTTTTCAGTATTTCAGACTTATTATGTAATTGGGTTTGGACCACGAAGCTTTTTAATTTAAAAAAGTTATAATTCTGCTAATCTGTCTTGTAATGTTTTGTTTCTGTTTACCCATAACGCTTCACGAAACTTAACGCATTCTGATAAAGAGTGACATTAACGGACGTAGGGTGTCACATTTGGTATCAGAGCTGAAGGTTACCAGACCAAATAAAAGATTTTGAAAATTGTTTTCAAATAGGTTTTAATAGAAAGCATTTTCAAAAGAAAAGTCTGCTTTGAAAAACATATTCCCCAAAGCCATATGAAATATTTTTCGATTCTCTGTTTGAATCCCTTTTTCCTTTTCTTTTTATCATGTCTAGGGAACCTAATATTCCTGAGGGCATTCATATACCGGCTTCTTTCGTAGGTATTTGGAGGCTACGACACCTGCCGAGGGCCAAGCAGAGGCCCCTCCCCCATTTGCAACCTCTGTTTCTTCTCCTCCTCTGCGTGCTGATAATTTCTTTAAGATATGCAAAGATTTCTGTGCTATGGGCAGGAAGCCATTCCAAGGAACTGAGACTTTCATAGAGGCAAGTAATTGGCTTAAATAGACGGAGGATTTGTTTGGTATTTTTGAAGTTGATGACCGTAGGAAGATTCAATTGGCCATTTGGCAGCTGAAAGGTGAGGCCTTGTTTTGGTGGGAAGTGACGCATGTGGGACGTCCAATTGAGACTTGGGATGATTTCCAATAGAGATTCGAGACGAAATTTCTTTCTCAAGTTGAGAAAAGTATGCATATGGAAAGTTTTTTGGCGCTTAAGCAAGGAGGCATGTCTGTGGGAGAGTATACTAATAAGTTTAATCAATTGGTGAGGTTTGGTTTGGAGCTAGTAAACACCCCACACAAGAAAGCTTTGAGGTTTGGTAGAGGATTGAATGAACCCCTACATGGGTTGGCTATGTCTCATATTCCAATGGGGGCAAATTTTGAGAAACTCATTGATATGGCATTAATGCACGAAGAAGATAAGGGTGGAAAGAAAGAGGCTAAGGTTAATGAAACATAGAACAAGAAAGTTTGGTCCAATAAAGAACAACAACAAAAGAAGGGCGGAAAGAATGACAAAGCTAGAAATAAGAGGAAATGTTATAATTGCGGGCGCGAGGGTCATTTGGTCAAAGTCTGCAAAAGAAAGAAGAATTCTTGTTTCCATTGTGTAGAGGTCGGACACTATTCTAGGGAGTGCCTGAAGAAGCAAGGAAAATGGGCATGATCTTCTGGAGGGCAGGTGTGTACTCTCATAGCCAGTGTACCGGATAAAGGTAGGAAAGTTTCTGTTAAAGGTTTGATTTCTCTTTTCAGTCATCCTATTAGAACAATTTTTGATTCTTGCAATTCACACTCTTTTATATCTGATTTTGTGGTTGAGTCTCTGCACGTTAGTACTAGTATGGTTGTAGATCCCGTTGTTGTCTCAAACCCCATTGTGGGTACGACTCATCTGTCTATGATTTGTCAGGGTTTGAGAATATCTGCGTTAGGTGTCGAGTTTGAGTGCGACGCATATGTGCTTGGTTTCATGGGCTATGGTTTGATTCTAGGGATGGATTTGCTAGCCATGTATGGTGCCATTCTGGATTGTGAGAGGAGGGTCATTAGACTTTTGACTTGCCATGGGAGGACCCTCGTGATTTCTTGTGACCCTAAAGGGTCTATTATGCTCAGTTTCCTAGAACCGCTTGATGCATCTATCGATGGTCTACGATCTGTACCAGTTGTCTGTGAGTACCTTAATGTTTTTGAGGAGGTTCGGGGTTTACCTCCGAGGCACGAGATTGATTTCCGCATATAATTGGTGGACAATGCAAAGCCAGTTGCATTGCTTGTGCGCCATATGGCTCCAAGAGAAAGGAGGGAGCTCAGAAGAAAGTAGGGGAGCTACTTGAGAAAGGGTTTATTAGGCGAAGCATATCTGAATGGGGTGCTCCAGTAGTATTTGCACTACGGCGGATGGTTCACTTTGCTTATGTGTGAATTATAGAGAGTTGAATAAGCTCATTAAGAAAAATAAGCAACCACATCCGAGGATAGACGATCCGTTTGATCAGCTTGTTGGTGCATCTGTTTTCTCTCAGTTAGACTTGGCCATGGGATTTCATTAGCTGAGGGTGGCCGAGGACAGTATAGACAAGACCGCTTTTAGAACTCCAGACGGTTTCTTCGAGTCGCTCATCATGCCTTTTGGGTTGACGAATGCACCCGCCTATTTTTTTATTCTGATAAGTAGGGTGTTTTGGAAGTTCATAAATAAGTTGTTGTGGTCTTTGTTGATGACATCTTGATTTTCTCAAAGAGCGAGGAAGAGCATGCCTTACATTTAAGGGAGGTTTTTAAAATTCTCCGTACGCACCAGCTGAAAGCGAAATTATCCAAATATCATTTTTAGAGAAAGGAAGTGATATTTCTAGGGCATGTGGTCTCGGAAAGCAGTAGATCCCACGAAGATAGCCGCAGTTCAAGATTGGCAAGTTCCAAAAAATGCAGCGGAGGTGAGGAGCTTTCTTGGCTTAGCGGGCTATTATAGGAAGTTCATTAAGGACTTCGCAAAGATATCGGCCCCACTCACCAGGCTGACAAAGAAGAATCTATCATTTTCTTAGGATATAAACTATGAGGTGTTTTCTAGCAATTGAAGAGGGCTCTGATAACAGCCCCAGTTTTGACTTTGCATGATAGGAACAAGGTGTTCACATTATACATGAATGCACACGATATAGGACTTGGTGCGGTTCTGATGCAAGAGGGAAGGGTAGTATGTTATGGAGGTAGACAGTTAAGACTTCATGAAAAGAACTACCCTACCCATGACTTGGAATTGGCTACCATAGTATTTGAACTTAAGACTTGGCACCATTATCTACTTGGAGAGGATTTTGAGTTGTATATGATCATAAATCTATCAAGTATATATTCTCACAGAAGGATCTCAATTTGAGGCAACAAAGATGGATGGAGTTCCTTGCATCTTATGACTTTGAGATTTCTTATACCCCTGGCAATGGTAGTGTGGTTGCAGATGCACTGAGTTGCAGAGGATGACCTTGAGTACCCTATTTGTAGAGAGGCAAAGCTTGGTATATATATCGGCTTTTGATTTTAGGACCTCTACCGAGTTTACACCTGGTCTATTAGCATCATTAGAAGTGCGACCTACTCTGGTGGATCAGATAGGAACTTCGCAGCGAGAGGACCCACAAATAGTGGATATTTTGGATAAGCTCGGCAAAGGGGAGACTTCCAGTCACCTCAGTAGATATTCCACGGATGATAGAGGATGGTTACGACGAGATGGAAGGCTTTCTGTTCCACGGGTTGGGAATTTATTGAAGACAGTCCCTAAGGAAGCCCATCATTCTAGGATGACTATTCATCCCGGTGGTGATAAGATGTATAGGGATATGAAGAAGGTTTTCTTTTGGGCTGGGATGAAGAAGGATGTAGCAAAGTTTGTTTCTCGATGTTTGATTTTCTAGCAAGTCAAAGCTGAGAAAAAGAAGCCCGGTGGTTTACTTCATCCTTTGGAGGTCCCACAGTGGAAGTGGGAGAGCGTCTCAATGGATTTCATTGATGGTTTGCCTAGATCAAGAAAAGGCAACACCAGTGTTTGGATTATAGTGGACAGGCTTACTAAGAGCGCTCATTTCATTCCTGTTAAAAGTAAGAGGACGACAACATGGTTGGAAGCAGTTTATCTTCGTGAGATAGTCCATCTTCATGGAATACCTTCTTGTATCATAAGTGATCGTGACCTCATTTTCACCAGTGAATTTTGGAGGAGCCTGCAAGCGGCGTTAGGTACACAGTTGTGTTTGAGCACCGCTTATCACCCTTAGACCGATCGACAGACTGAAAGGGTGAATAGAGTTCTAGAAGATCTTTTATGGCTGTGTATCCTAGACTTCAGAGGTATTTGGGAAGAGCATCTTCCTTAAGTAGAGTTCGCTTACAAAAACAATTATCAGACTAGTATTGGCATGGCACCCTTCGAATCATTGTACGGGAGACCCTGTAGATCACCGACTTTTTGGTGCGAGTCTACAAAAAGGTTTTTACATGGACCTGAGATAATTAGGGAAACTTCAGAAAAGATTGATCTTATTAGAAGGCGCGTGAAGACAGCTCAAGACAGGAAGAAGTCCTATGAAGATAAGAGAAGGACCGTTATTGAGTTTGAGGTGGGAGACATGGTTTTCATCAAGGTATCACCTTTGAGGAATGTGGTTCATTTTGGATCTGTAAGGAAATTGGCACCGAGATTTATAGGGCCATTTCCCATAACAGAAAGGGTTGGCCAAATGGCCTATAGGGTAAAGTTACCAGAGAGACTGTCCAGTGTTCATAATGTTTACCACATTTCTCAGTTATGAAAGTGCTTGCATGATACCGCAGAAGTAGTTGAGCCGAGTATGCTTGAGGAAGTAGAGGTGAAACGGGAAGCGAAAGAGAGACGTGTTCCTACCCATATTCTTGGATCAGAGGTTAAGAAGCTACGCAACTGAGAGGTTAAGTTGATTAAAGTTCAATGGGTAAATGACCGTGAGGATGCGACTTGGGAGACTGAAGACAAGATGCGTGCTTCATACCCTTTTCTTTTCAGGGTTATGTTTTTAACTTCTTTTTCCAAAGCTTTTATTTCATGCTTGTTGTAACACCCCACCTCCGCCAGGGTCACTCACAAGAGAATGCACTAACTTTAGGGGGCGTTGTCTAGGTAAACATGCACAGAAATATTACAAGACAGAACATATAAAACAGCGGAAGAAAAACCAAATTTCATTACCTCATAAAATTATAAGGTCTAAAGCCTTTTACATCAAAATGCCTTTAAAAGCCATTACATTGGAAACCTGTCTTGCAATAGTTAAAGAATCATAAAACCACAGTCATAAAATATTCCCCAAGTAAAACGGTAAAGCAGCCATAGCCAAGAAAAATCCAAGCCATACATGATGACCTTGAAACAGAAGAAGTCCGAGCTAAATAACAGTATTTCCTCCCTGAAAACCTGGGGGGGGGGGGAACGGAAGACAAAGAGGCGAAAGAAAATGGGGTCAGTCATAAAGACTGGTAAGTCCTATCTACTTCCAGCATAAAAACAGGTAAAGGTAACATGACATGCATAAACTGAAAGTAAACATAAGGATGATGACAAGATAGACAAGCTAAACCAAGGTAACAGGATGAACTACTGTATCAAGATAAACTACGGTCACTATGAATCAAGTATAACATCCCAAGGTTCTATCAAGTATATTTGCCCTGCACCTTCCGTACTAGTATCCCAACCCGTGTCATGTGTTAGCTACAAAATGTCCCTTGCCCAATGAAATGGTCCATGTCAACCTAATGTAGGTTTTCCCAACTCGTATGTTTCTTTCCATGTATATGTTTAGTCCTTTGCCGTAAATCCTACGGGCTTCCTCACGTAGTTCTATACTACTTCAACGTAGTTCCATTATCCTTGAAATCGTTTGGACTGTCACCCTTGGTCTAGCTGTATTTTCTTACCATGAATTCTCGAATGTTCGGCTAGGATTTATGCCACCTAGGACCACTAGGGATTACGCTACCTACTAAACGTTTTCGTAACTCGGTTTGGGTTTAAGCCACCTAGGACCACTAGGGATTACGCTACCCGTCAACCACGCCCTTTTTCCCATGTATGTATCGTGAATCGTTTTCCATGTCTAGATGCACATGTATCTCAATGTGCCATCCGAGTCCCGTGACAGGGCTAATCAAGAAATACAGGACTCGGTCGGGAGCTTTAGGTTATCTGCCGATGAAGATATCAAGGTCTGTTTTTCTACCGGTGGTTATGGTCCCACGTGACCCCTCCCTCAACTACTGAAAGGCAATCCAAGAAAATCATGCATGAGAACTATACTCCGGCCATCCATGCCCCACTTTCCTATTGGCCAACCTCACCCATAACTAGATAGCAAGTATATGGTCTGTTGGGAGTTCTCTGCCTTTCCGCATACGTACACGATTGACTAAATATGGTAGGTAGTCGACGACGTGCTATCACAGGGCTAAACTAAGTATCGTCGACTCCACGCTAATCCACCCCAGTCTTTAGGTTGCTCGCACAACAACCAAGGCATACCCTTGGTTCTTCTACCACAGACCTTAACCTCTGTGAGCCCAGGCGGATCATCTGCAACCTCACAGAGGTATACCAAGAGTACCCTCACGTCCCCCTGAAGCTGCCGCTTCGTCACCCAGTTCGGTGGAGCCTTTATCTAAGTCAGATAAACATTCGCTCCTCCTCGTGTGTTTGTTTAAACGATGACCTACCGTATCAGGTTACTCATCTATTTGTGAACTGGTCCAATTCTCTTGACTAAGAATTATTACTTAGTTTTCCTTAACTAAGGTTTATCACTTAGTTTCCCTTCCCATTATCCTTATTAACTACGATTTTCCACTTAGTCCCATGAACTAGGGTTTTGTCAAATAGGTTAAGTGTTGTCATTCGAGTTCATGACTTACCCCGCCTACGAATCATGTCAAAATTGGCTAAGTATTCAAGTTCAAGACTTAGCCCTAAAAACCATGTATCAAGTTGGTTAAGTATATCAAGAAGTTCATGACTTAACCCTAGATTATCGTGTCAGATTGGTTAAGTATAGGTTAACTTAACCCTATCAAATTACCGTGTCAGTTTGGTTAAGTATAGGTTATCTTAACCTCATCAAGCTACCGCGTCAGATTGGTTAAGTATAGGTTGTCTTAACCTCATCAAATCATCGAGTAAAATTGGTTAAGTGTAGGTTAACCCTATCAAATCATCAAGTCAGATTGGTTAAGTGTAAGTTAACTTAACCCCATCAAATTACCGAGTCGAATTGGTTAAGTGTAGGTTAACTTAACCTCATCCACTAGTCGTATTTATAATGGTTAAGTATCATTCTTGTGGGTTTCCTTAACCCTACCACGCATCGCGTTATCCCAGTCGGGTGTTATCAACCCATTTAGGTTAAACTAACCCATCCGCTAATCGTGTTATACGGTTAAGTGTCTTTAAGTAATCAAGTCCGGTCTTACTTAACCTACCCATTCATGTCATATCGGTTAAGTGCCATTAGTCAAACTAACTTAACCTTATCATGTGGCATTAAGTAAATTAATGCACCCCAACCTCTCACATTAGACTTTGTTGTGGTTACTAGTTACGCCGGGCGGGTCCGGGAAGCTTTACATCACAACCTAGTCTAACCTCGGGTTTTGAGCGTGATATGACCAACTACTCACATTGGGTCTTATTGTCTGTAGCTACTGGATTTGCCGGGCGGTTCCGGGCAGATTTATGCTACAAACTCAACCCAACCTCGAGTTGGCCACTTTCATGTTTTCCTACTTGTCATGTTCATGTCAAATTTAGGCTACGACAAAGTCCACGTTTTCCACTTATGCCCATTGTCCCATTACTTAATTCATGTTAAGTTTCATAGCCCATCTCAAGTTTGCCTAACTACCCAAGGCGTATTCCCAACACAAGTGAAAGCGAGTCAACATAGTAGGAATAATATGACCACATATTGGCCCCAAACATGTATGATAGCATAAAGGAATTGGCCTTTAACATGTATGATAGCATAACACTAGGTTCATCATCATAAGCATGTAAATGGTCATGAGGGGTTTAGGTTCTTTTACATGCATAAGCCCCAAGTCAAGTTCATATGAATGATCCACAAGTCAAATTGTTCTAAGGGTTCATGCCAACATTCCACAAGTCAAGATTCAATCTTACATGATAAACTAGATCAAACACAACATGAGTGGCATGATTTAATCACTAAGAAATAGCCCAAAGTCATAGGTTCAAGAGAGGGGCAAGACTAGATTCACATAGACTAACATACTTAGGTTTCATCTCATTTTATTCCATGTCAACATTAGAACTACCGTTTAGATCTAAAAGTAGCTAGAACTTACAAAGCGTGGCTAGAGATTTATGAGCAAGCATTTGTCGTAGAACGGTGTTGAGATGATGCTCTACTTCCTTGATTTGATGTAGAAAGCTTGCTCCTTTGACTTGAATCTAGTTTGCATGCTTAAGCCTTTGAAGTTGAAGATGGAGGCCATGATTAGGGAGCATTTTGGCAGCACTTAGTTGTTAGGATGATTTTTGGTGAATTAGGCTAGGTCTTAGGGTGGTTTTATAGAAGTTAGAACTAGTTTAGGCCCTTAGATTAACCCTAGTTTAGATATGAACCATCAAATCTCGTCACAAGCCAACAGAACAGACCCAAAGGAGCAAGCAGGTGCACCAGGCCAACCTGGCTCGACCAGGGAGGTCGACCCCCAGGTCGACACGCAGGTCGACCTGGTCCCTGGGGGGTCGACTCCCCAGTCGACCTGGGGCTGGGCGGGAAATTTTCCCGCCTCGTCTGTTTGGGGTAAATTCGAAATTTGAAAATCTGTTTTCGTTTTCTGTTTTTTCGTGAAACTTCTAGAGGCCATATATATATCTCGGTCATACGGACTCCGATTTACAAAATTTCGGACTCGTTTCCAACCAGAATTCCAAGACGAACGCAACGGCGCAACCCGTTTCTCTTGATTCTTATTTTAAAATTTAATTCTACCTTGATTCTTGTATTAACATGTTATAAAAATTTGGGTTGTTACATTCTCCCCTCCTTAAAGGATTTCGTCCCCGAAATCTTCAAGTTAAGAAGAATGTGTCCTACCATCCAATCATCCATCTACTCAATCATCAATCACAGGCATTCATTGTCCTTAAGAAATTTCTTATACCATATGAACATATGTAGAAAGTGTGTGTATATGTTCCTTATCTAATGCAAATGATCAGGCCTGATTGATCTTCTAAATGCAAAATATGTTTAGTGCCATGAATCCACATGTATGCAAATAGTCCTAGTCACATAAACACTATATGTGTGCACAACCATTCATCCATATGCAATATTCACATGATAACACATTCAAATTCATCCATAAACAAGTATAAACACGTATACATATGAAATATGAAATGTGACTGAGCCGATCTAGTGCCTAGTGTGTATTCGCGCATCCACGAGCAACCACTTGCAACAACTTGCAACCATATCAATCATAACATGTTTTCAAATACATGTTTACATCCATAGGGTTCTACCTAAGGTCCTCAAAATAGGACCGAGAAGATAAGCAAGATAAACTCCTTTTGGATTACAAGAAATCCCTTTCTAAACCCAACCCATATCCTATAAAGCCCAAAAGGTTTAGTCAACCTAACGGACACCTTCAAAACTTGACATGTATTATTAACCGATGAGTCATACCCCCTATGGGGTTTGCAATAGAAATAAGATCGAGAATAGGACCGAGAGGATATGCATAAAAGATAGCATGCAGGTAAGCTCTACAGGAAAACAGGGATCAAGAATATACTCTTAAAAAGAGATATGATGCGCGTATCTTGTCTTCAATCTTCTTAGTCGCATTTCCTTGAGCTTAATTCCATTGTGCTTTGACCATCTTTAACTTCATGATTTCGTGGCCTCTTAACTCCTATTTCCAAATATGAGCTGGAACTCACTTCACTGTCGCCTCTCGTTCCACTTTTACTTATTCTCCCTCTAGTATACTTGGCTCAACCATATCCGTGCACTCATGGTTTCATGTAAGCTCTCCAAAATTTCACTAGTGAATCATGGATCTCGTTTACTCGCTCTACGGCATTCCACGCAGAAGAACTTATCTCTTGAAAACAAACAGATGCCAACCATGTTACCGAGTGTACTTACTAGAGTGATTTCCATAACTCATGCACAAGCGAAATGAACCATCCGCCTTAGTGGCAAACTCTACTCGAACGGATTACCAACAAATGCATCAAGAGATTCTAGGTAACCAATCATGACAGAACCCTAAAGGTTACACGAGACTTCGAGGGTATTACCGAGGCAGGTCAAGAGCCTAACTACCCTCCTTTTAGAACCGAGAATGACACCCTTACTGGATAACCACTCCATTCCTAGAATTCAACCCATAGCTTAAAAGCATAAGCATTATTCCCAAAAGTCATAGGCGTCCTCAAATCCAAACAAGTCATGAATAAATGGACCGATTCCTCAACAAGATTTGAGACAAAAATGGGATCCTCTACTATGCTAGTACGAAGGTGCAGAGACTCAACTATCGAAGCAGACTTAAATGATGCGGTGATCAAAGCAAAGTCCTGACGGGATGATAGAGAAGAAAAGCTAAACCTTTCACAGACACGTTACCATCCTTCTTAGGTACACTAACAGTGAGAGCATACAATTGCCCTATCGATGATCTTGTCCTCGTCTCATAATACTTGACTATCTTTCCCTTTTTACCCTACTAGAGATACTCTCTCTTGTCATAGGTTTTATCATTCACCTTTTTCCTCCTTTGTGAATTAAGCCATACCAACAAGTTGCTTGTCCTTAAGCTTGTATCCTTTATCCTTGTTCTTACTATCCTTTCTTATAACGCGGTAACAGGTCTCTCGAGAACTGCCTCCATCGTACCGAAAACACTGAAGTAGTTAGAAAAGGATTAGTCGCAGTTCAAACCACTGTGACTACAGGTGGAGGAAAGAAAGGAAAAGAGATTCAATCAAGGAAACAAAGGATAATGCTAATGGCCTTTGGGGAATAGCCTTTAAAAATAAAACTTTCCTTGAAAAATGCTTCTTTGTAAACGGTTTTCAAATAGTTTTCAGGAGGTTTTAAAACCTTTGCCCAGTCTGGTAACCTTCTGCTCTGATACCAAATGTAACACCCCACCTCCGCCAGGGTCACTCACAAGAGAATGCACTAACTTTGGAGGGGAGTTGTCTAGGTAAACATGCACAGAAATATTACAAGACAGAACATATAAAACAGCGGAAGAAAAACCAAATTTCATTACCTCATAAAATTATAAGGTCTAAAGCCTTTTACATCAAAATGCCTTTAAAAGCCATTAGATTGGAAACCTGTCTTGCAATAGTTAAAGAAGCATAAAACCACAGTCATAAAATATTCCCAAGTAAAACGGTAAAGCAGCCATAGCCAAGAAAAATCCAAGCCATACATGATGACCTTGAAGCAAAAGAAGTCCGAGCTAAATAACAGTATTTCCTCCCTGAAAACCTGGGGGGGGGGGGGGGGAACGGAAGACAAAGAGGCGAAAGAAAACAGGGTCAGTCATATAGACTGGTAAGTCCTATCTACTTCCAGCATAAAAACAGGTAAAGGTAACATGACATGCATAAACTGAAAGTAAACATAAGGATGATGACAAGATAGACAAGCTAAACCACGGTAACAGGATGAACTACTGTATCAAGATAAACTACGGTCACTATGAATCAAGTATAACATCCCAAGGTTCTATCGAGTATAACATCCCAAGGTTCTATCAAGTATATTTGCCCTGCACCTTCCGTACTAGTATCCCAACCCGTGTCATGTGTTAGCTACAAAATGTCCCTTACCCAATGAAATGGTCCATGTCAACCTAATGTAGGTTTTCCCAACTCGTATGTTTCTTTCCATGTATATGTTTAGTCCTTTGCCGTAAATCCTACGGGCTTCCTCACGTAGTTCTATACTACTTCAACGTAGTTCCATTATCCTTGAAATCGTTTGGACTGTCACCCTTGATCTAGCTGTATTTTCTTACCATGAATTTTCGAATGTTCGGCTAGGATTTATGCCACCTAGGACCACTAGGGATTACGCTACCTACTAAACGTTTTCGTGACTCGGTTTGGGTTTAAGCCACCTAGGACCACTAGGGATTACGCTACCCGTCAACCACGCCCTTTTTCCCACGTATGTATCGTGAATCGTTTTCCATGTCTAGATGCACATGTATCTCAATGTGCCATCCGAGTCCCGTGACAGGGCTAATCAAGAAATACAGGACTCGGTCGAGAGCTTTAGGTTATCTGCCAATGCAGATATCAAGGTCTGTTTTTCTACCGGTGGTTATGGTCCAACGTGACCCCTCCCTCAACTATTGAAAGGCAATCCAAGAAAATCATGCACGAGAACTATACTCCGGCCATCCATGCCCCACTTTCCTATTGGCCAACCTCACCCATAACTAGATAGCAAGTATATGGTCTGTTGGGAGTTCTCTGCCTTTCCGCATACGTACACGATTGACTAAAGATGGTAGGTAGTCGACGACGTGCTATCACAGGGCTAAACTAAGTGTCGCCGACTCCACGCTAATCCACCCCAGTCTTTAGGTTGCTCGCACAACAACCAAGGCAAACCCTTGGTTCTTCTACCGCAGACCTTAACCTCTGTGAGCCCATGTAACACCCCACTCCCGCTATGATCACTCACATTGGGAATGCCATAGCATCGGTGGAGTATTTTAGTGAGTATAGAACAGAAAAATTACAACAAGCCAGATATAAATAGTACTTGAAATTTTAAAACATCAGCTCATAACAGCGGAAGTAAAACATGTCTGGTTACATCATAAAACCACAATAAAAGTTAAGTACAATATCCATCAAAATAAAGAAGTACATAATCCCACTCTCATACAATAGCCAAAACAAAGAAAAGATAACAGGATAACTGGAGCTTTACATCTATCCAAGCTCCTCAAGACTGGAACAGCAATCCGATCAAGCTCCACTACTGCTAGGATCCACCACAGGACCTGAGGGTTGGGAAAAAGATAAAAACAACGGGGTCAGACATAAGTCTGAGCGAGTCCTATAACTTTAACAATACAATCGTTAAAGTAACCAGAGAAGACATGAACTGATATACGGTAACATATAGGGATGAACGGCTATACTAAGCAGTCAACTAAACTAAGATAAGAGATAAAGACGCATCTACCCTTCCTAAGGTAAATTACTAAACTGCACCACACCAGTCGTTCCTAACTTAAAGGTTGATCCCACCCATGGACTTATAAAATTAACTTAATAGTACTTACGTACCCCTAGGTGACCAAGTAGACGCCACGGGGCCCTACAATCCACTAGGTGTACACACTACTCCCCATTCGATCGGCTCCCTAACGTAGATACCCGTGCTGGCCCCACCATGGGGTGTACCATTCCCCAACGTGGCAACCCGATATAATTAACGGTGCACGGCTTATATCTACACGATGCAACAACGGCTTACCTACCAGCCCGGGCCCACTCACGCATATGAAGCCCGTTGGACTTGCGTTGCCACCGCTAACCCGTTTGCCTCTTACAGTCAAGCCCAGTATGCGTGTCCCGTCCTCGACATGGGTCGAGCCCACAAAGATACGTATGGGTTACTGGTTGAAATGGGCCTCCACAAGCTACCCACCTAAGCTTGTCCCTTTTTCTAGTATATCCCACTTAACCCTTTAATCATGTTTTAATTACATGTTTCCATTTTGGTTAAGTATTCTAATCGTATTTTCTATTGCCACCCAAGGCAACCACTAGATTTCATCATGCCCCCCAAGCACCCACTTAACCCCTCATGTCCCTCTACATGCTAATGTGGTTAAGTGTTTCTTAATTAATTAATTAAGATCGTAACCTTTGTAAAGACCTCTCACATTAGACTGTCTTTTATGACTGCTGGTTAAGCCGGTTGGGTCCGGGCAGCCTTATGTCATAACCGAGTCTAACCTCGTGTCTTTACATTAGTCACGTATTTAGTTTGTGCCTAAGACCTCTCACATTGGGCTAACATTTGTAGCAACTGGTTAAGCCGGTTGGGTCCGGGCAGTTTTACGCTACAACTGAGTCCAACCTCGTGTCTTAGTCAATTAATTACACCTAATTAATCACCCTCATAATTTTATATTAATTATCCCTAATTAATCAAGTTTTTCTTAACATGGGTAGACCTAACTTAATAGGTAAATTCCCATGGGGTAGACCTAACTCAATAGGTAAATTCCCAACACATAGTATGGGTACACCTAACTAAATAGGCAAATTCCCATACTATGTTCATTTATTTTATGATATGCATAATTATATTAATTTCACACAATCTTATTAACTTATGCATTTAATTAACCCCATCGTTCCCACGTAATTTCGTTCTCATGACATAACACATATAAAAGGTGTCAACTTGCATATGAATGAACATGTTTCAAAGGTGCCATCTTGCATATTAACAAACACATAACTTGCATATGAACTTGCATAACGTGTCACATAACTTACATATTCACTTGCATAACATACTTGCATATTAACTCATAGACTTGCATAATGTGTCATCATGAACTTGCATATTAACAAACATGTAACTTGCATATTAACAAACATGTAACTTGCATATTTACATACATGTAACTTGCATATTAACAAACATGTAACTTGCATATTTACATACATGTAACTTGCATATTAACAAACATGTAACTTGCATATTTACAAACATGTAACTTGCATATTTTCATACATGTAACTTGCATAACATGCATATGATTACATAGCCCACAACTTGCATATTTAGCATCATGCAAACATAACATACATCATATTAAACTTGCATAAACTTACATACTCAACATGCATAAACATAAGATTAATGCTAACATCATATCATATGATTCAAAGCTCATTAATCCACATACAAAACCATAAATCTCATCACATCTCATCTAATTAGTTTACCAAAAGATCATCAAAGTGATAGAAACTCACAACTATCAATTTTGCACTCCAAATGAAGAAGATTAAGATGCTAAGAAGGGATTAGAGGTTGATTAGAGAGTGATTAACTTGCAACCTTCTTCATAAATTAGTGGAGGCCATGAGAGCTAGCATTTTGCCATAGTTTAGTTACAAGATTTAATTATGAATGAATTAGGGTAGGGTTGGGGTCTTATTTATAGGATTAGGTAGTGTTTTAGGCCCTTAGATTAACCCTAGATTAGATTAGGACCCTTAGATTTAGGAAGTCTCTAGAAACCAGCCCTAAGACCAGGCCCAAACCCCAAACTGGTGCACCCAACCACAGAACTCTCTAGAAACTATGCAGGTTTTCTGTCCCGACATAGGCGCACTTCACAAGTGCGCCAGTGTAATTTTGTACTGGCGCACTTCACAAGTGCGCCAGTGCATTTCTGGCCAGTTTCGGGTTTTTCTGCCTAACTTCGTTCGTCCATATCTCTTTCATACGGTACCCGTTTTACGCAAACTCGGACTCTATTTCGCGTATTTTTCCGAGACGAACGCAATGACGCAGCCCGTTTCCCCTGATTCTTATATCTGAGATTAATTATACTTTAATTACTAACCATTAGTGTTAATTGAAATTCGGGGTGTTACATTCTCCCCTACTTAAAGGATTTCGTCCTCGAAATCTCTAAGTCAAGAAGAACGTATCCTACCAACCAAACAACCATCTACTAAACCATCAACCACAAGCAACCATTATCCTTAGAAACTTCTAATGATGTATGAACATATGCAGAAAGTGCGTGTATATGTCCGTATACTAATGCAAAATCAGGCGGTCTACTGATTCAGTCGACCTCCTTAATGCAAACCATGATAGTGCCATGCATCCAATATGTATGCGAAACCCTATTGACACATACAATTTCTATATGCGTGCACAACCATACACAAAAATGCATCATCCATATGATAACACAGCCATGATACATCCATCAATCTAACTACCACATCCATTTATGCGATATGCAACATGAAGTGACTGAGCCGATCTAGTGCCTAATGTGTGTGTATATGCATCCACGAGCAACCACTAGCAAACAATTGCATCCACATGCATCCAACAACCATAACATGTTTCAAACACATGTTTCAACCATAGGCTTTACCCTATCTAAAGGTCATAGGTACTAGCGAGAGGATATACTAAAGATAAGATAAGTACTAGACAAGCGATAAAGGAGAAGTTAAAAGACATACTCTTAAAAAGGAATGGATACAAAGAACGCATCTTCGCTTCCGTCTCCCAAGTAGCATTGCTTTCGTCATCTCCCCATTGCACTTTAACTAGCTGAACTTCCCTGTTCCTCAACTTCCTAGTTTCTGACCCAAGGATGCGAGTAGGAGCTCGTCGAATCGTCGCATCACGCTCTACCTCTACCTCTCTAAGCAAGCTCGGCTCTACCACCTCTGCAGTCTCATGTAAGCACTTCCTCAGATGTGATACATGGAATACATCATGAACACCACTAAGTCTGTCGGGCAATTCCACCTTATATGCCATCTGTCCAATCCTTTCCTTAATAGGAAACGGCCCAACAAACCTCGGTGCTAACTTCCCAACGGACCCAAAGCGAACAACATTTCTCAATGGAGATACTTTGACAAAAACCATATCCCCAACCTCAAACTCAAGATCCGTCCTTCTCCGATCCGCATAAGATTTCTGTCTATCTTGCGCTGCCTTCATCCTTCTACGAATCAAATCAATCTTCTCTGAAGTCTCTCTAACCATATCTGGCCCAAGCAAGATCTTATCCGTAGATTCCCACCAACATGTAGAAGATCGACAAGGCCTTCCATAAAGAGCTTCGAAAGGAGCCATACCAATACTGGACTGAAAGCTGTTATTATATGCGAACTCCACCAAAGGAAGATGTTCTTCCCATGTACCTCCAAAATCTAAGATACAAAGCCTCAAGAGATCTTCTAAGATACGGTTCACCCTCTCGGTCTGACCGTCCGTCTGAGGATGATATGCGGTGCTCAAACACAACTGAGTCCCTACCGCCTCTTGCAAACTTCTCCAAAACTCACTAGTGAAGATAGGATCTCGATCACTCACAATGCTGGATGGTACGCCATGCAATCTAACAATCTCTCTAACATAGACTGAAGCAAGCCATGGTGCGGTCCTCTTACTCTTCACGGGTATAAAATGGGCACTCTTGGTAAGTCTGTCTACCACAACCCAAATTCCCGTATTGCCCTTCCTCGATCTCGGTAACCCATCGATGAAATCCATCGAGACACTATCCCACTTCCATTGCGGAACTTCCAATGGGTGTAGCAACCCACCGGGTTTCCTTTGCTCTGCTTTAACTTGTTGGCACACTAAGCATCTAGCCACATACTCGGCCACATCTTTCTTCATACCGGCCCAGAAGAAAACTCTCTTCATGTCTTGGTACATTTTGTCTCCACCGGGATGTATTGTCATTCTTGAACGATGTGCATCATCCAAAATAGCCTTCTTCAAACCCTCATCTTGCGGTACAC
Organism: Allium sativum; assembly: GCA_030737875.1. Taxonomy (NCBI): domain Eukaryota; kingdom Viridiplantae; phylum Streptophyta; class Magnoliopsida; order Asparagales; family Amaryllidaceae; genus Allium; species Allium sativum. Next base: position 896,739,659 of record CM060916.1, read on the forward strand.
AAAGTCTACCGTCTCTATGCAGCCATCCCTTATCATCTATGGTGTATCTACCCAAATGGCTGGACGACTCCCCCCTCATAAGCTTCTCTACCAACTCAACCAACTGTGGGTCGTCTCGCTGAGCCTCGCCAATCCGTCTCAAAAGAGTAGGTCTAACCTCCAAGGATGCCAACAAACCAGGTACAAAATCAATAGAAGGTCTGAAGTCAAACAAAGAAAGAAACTCCAAGCTTCGCCGTTCCACGAACAATAGACTCAAAGATAGCCTTTTTCTACTCAAGGCGTCCGCCACCACATTACCCTTGCCAGGGGTATATGCTATCTCGAAATCATAGGATGCTAAGAACTCCATCCACCTTTGCTGTCTTAAGTTTAAATCCTTCTGAGAGAATAAGTACTTCAATGATTTATGGTCGGTGAACAACTCGAATCTCTCACCAAGAAGATAATGGCGCCAAGACTTAAGTGCGAAAACAATCGCGGCCAACTCTAGATCATGGGTAGGGTAATTCTTCTCATGCACTCTCAATTGCCTCCCTCCATAGGCTATTACCCTTCCCTCCTGCATCAAGACTGCACCTAATCCTGTCCCACAAGCATCGGTATAAACAACAAACGGCTTACTCCCATCTGGGAGCACTAAAACTGGAGCGGTGGTCAAAGCTCTCTTTAACCGTCGGAAAGCATCATCACAATCTACGTCCCATGAGAAAACCAGATTCTTTTTCGTCAAGCGGGTTAATGGGGCTGATATCTTCGCGAAGTCTTTGATGAACTTCCTATAATATCCTGCCAACCCCAAGAAACTTCTTACTTCGGTAGCATTTCTAGGAACTTTCCAATCCTGGATAGATACTATCTTTGCGGGATCCACAGCTATCCCTTCCTTAGAGACCACATGCCCTAAGAATCGCACTTCTCTTCTCCAAAAATGACATTTAGAGAATTTAGCTTTAAGATTATGTGCTCGAAGAGTCTCCAACACTTCTCTGAGATGTAAGTCATGCTCTTCTTCACTCTTGGAAAAGACCAAGATGTCATCCACAAAAACTACTACAAACTTATTCAGATACTCTCTGAATACTCTACTCATTAAATCAACAAAGTATGCAGGGGCGTTTGTCAACCCAAATGGCATCACTAGCCACTCATAAAAACCATCCAGAGTCCGGAAAGCAGTCTTCTCTATACTGTCCTCCGCCACTCTTAACTGATGAAACCCTGTAGCTAAATCCATCTGTGAAAACACTGAGGCGCCAACCAACTGGTCAAAGAGATCATCTATTCTCGGTAATGGGTGTCTATTCTTTTTCGTGAGCTTATTAAGTTCTCTATAATCCACACAAAGTCTGAGGGACCCATCCGCCTTCGTGGCAAACACTACTGGAGCTCCCCACTCCGATATACTTCGCCTTATGAACCCCTTCTCAAGCAACTCCCCTACTTGCTTATGAAGTTCTCTTCTCTCACGAGGAGCCATGTGGCGCACTGGCAAAGACACTGGTTTGGCATTATCCACCAAATAAATTCGGAAATCTATCTCCCGCTTCGGAGGCAAATCCTTCACTTCTTCAAACACATCCGGATATTCCCGGACTACTCTGACAGAACGCAAACTCTCGACCGAAGCATCGAGCGATTCAAGATAACTTAGCAAAACAGATTCCATGGGATTACAAGAGATCTCGAGAGTATTACCCAAGCGGGTCATAAGCCTGACAACTCTCCTTTCACAATCAAGAACGGCACCATTACTGGATAACCAGTCCATGCCCAAAATCAACCCATAGCCCGTGAAGCCCAATACAAAAGCATCACATCCAAACTCAACACTAAGTATAGAAATCTTCAAACCCAAACATATCATAGACAGATATATAGAGCCCCCAATTGGGTTTGAAACAACCAAGGGATCATCAACTAGACTGGTGTCTAAGTGCAGTGACTCAACTAACGATGATGAGATAAAAGAATGCGATGCGCCAGAGTCAAACAAAGTACGAACTAGATGATCAAACAGAAAAACCAGACTTTCAACGGAAATAGTTCTACCTCTTTGCTGAATCGGTGGAACCGAGAGAACCTGAACTTGCCCCCCTGACTGAGGTGGTGCTATAAGAGCTTGCACCTGACCTCCTGAGGTAGACCCCGTCTTCTGCCCCTTCTTTGGGCAGTTTTTCACAAGATGTCCTGCTTCACCACAATGAAAGCAACCGGTCTTCTTCTTTTTGCGACAATCCTTGCTGAGGTGGCCTGGTGTCCCACAATTGAAGCACTTCTTCTTCGTCTTCTTCTTGTCACCATTGCCTTTTCCGCCCTTGCCTTGTTGTTGTTGTTGCGGTTTCTTCTGATCCCCCTTTTTCTCTGGTGCCTTAGAATTCTTATCATCCTCATGCATGAGTGCCATATAGACAAGCTTCTCGAAGGTGGCCCCCATAGGAATGTGAGTCATAGCTATTCCTTGCAATGGTTCGTTCAAGCCTCTAACGAACCTCAAAGCCTTCTTCTCCGGTGTATTCACCAACTCTATGCCAAACCTTGCTAATTGATTGAATTTGTTGACATATTCTTTCACCGTGAGATTCCCTTGCTTCAAATTCAAGAACTTCTCCATAAACAGATTCTCTTCCGCCCTTGAGAGAAACTTAGCCCCAAACCTTTGCTTAAAATCTGCCCAAGAGTCAACAGGGCGTTCTCCATTAGTGACCTCCCACCAGAATGAGGCCTCTCCCTTCATTAACCAAGCCGCCAGCTTGACTTTATTTCCCTCTTCCACTTCAAAGATATCTAGCAACTCTTCCACTTCCTTAAGCCAATCTCTAGCCTCTACGAAAGTCTCTGAACCTAGAAATGGTTTTCCTCCTATAGCCTTGAACTCCTTGCAAACTTTAGCAAAATTATCCACTCTAGGCTGAGGAGGAGGAGCGGTTGTCTCTGGTGTAGTAGCATTGGCTGGACCCGCAGCCGCGGCCCTAGCCTCTTGCAACCTCCTATACCAAAGTGGTATAACTAAACCCTCCGGGATATTAAGATCTTCAGCCATGCTGAAACAAAAGAGGAAAGATTCAAAAAGGAGATTCCGAAAGATAAAGATATGGCTATTGGGGATTATGCTTTTCTTTCTTTTTCGAAAACTTTTTCTCTTAAAAGACATGCTTTCGAAAATACTTTCTTCGAAAATACTCTTAGAAAATAGTTTTTCTCAAAAAATTTATCTGTTCCGGTAACCTTAAGCTCTGATACCACGTGTAACACCCCACTCCCGCTATGATCACTCACATTGGGAATGCCATAGCATCGGCAGAGTATTTTAGTGAGTATAGAACAGAAAAATTACAACAAGCCAGATATAAATAGTACTTGAAATTTTAAAACATCAGCTCATAACAGCGGAAGTAAAACATGTCTGGTTACATCATAAAACCACAATAAAAGTTAAGTACAATATCCATCAAAATAAAGAAGTACATAATCCCACTCTCATACAATAGCCAAAACAAAGAAAAGATAACAGGATAACTGGAGCTTTACATCTATCCAAGCTCCTCAAGACTGGAACAGCAATCCGATCAAGCTCCACTACTGCTAGGATCCACCACAGGACCTGAGGGTTGGGAAAAAGATAAAAACAACGGGGTCAGACATAAGTCTGAGCGAGTCCTATAACTTTAACAATACAATCGTTAAAGTAACCAGAGAAGACATGAACTGATATACGGTAACATATAGGGATGAACGGCTATACTAAGCAGTCAACTAAACTAAGATAAGAGATAAAGACGCATCTACCCTTCCTAAGGTAAATTACTAAACTGCACCACACCAGTCGTTCCTAACTTAAAGGTTGATCCCACCCATGGACTTATAAAATTAACTTAATAGTACTTACGTACCCCTAGGTGACCAAGTAGACGCCACGGGGCCCTACAATCCACTAGGTGTACACACTACTCCCCATTCGATCGGCTCCCTAACGTAGATACCCGTGCTGGCCCCACCATGGGGTGTACCATTCCCCAACGTGGCAACCCGATATAATTAACGGTGCACGGCTTATATCTACACGATGCAACAACGGCTTACCTACCAGCCCGGGCCCACTCACGCATATGAAGCCCGTTGGACTTGCGTTGCCACCGCTAACCCGTTTGCCTCTTACAGTCAAGCCCAGTATGCGTGTCCCGTCCTCGACATGGGTCGAGCCCACAAAGATACGTATGGGTTACTGGTTGAAATGGGCCTCCACAAGCTACCCACCTAAGCTTGTCCCTTTTTCTAGTATATCCCACTTAACCCTTTAATCATGTTTTAATTACATGTTTCCATTTTGGTTAAGTATTCTAATCGTATTTTCTATTGCCACCCAAGGCAACCACTAGATTTCATCATGCCCCCCAAGCACCCACTTAACCCCTCATGTCCCTCTACATGCTAATGTGGTTAAGTGTTTCTTAATTAATTAATTAAGATCGTAACCTTTGTAAAGACCTCTCACATTAGACTGTCTTTTATGACTGCTGGTTAAGCCGGTTGGGTCCGGGCAGCCTTATGTCATAACCGAGTCTAACCTCGTGTCTTTACATTAGTCACGTATTTAGTTTGTGCCTAAGACCTCTCACATTGGGCTAACATTTGTAGCAACTGGTTAAGCCGGTTGGGTCCGGGCAGTTTTACGCTACAACTGAGTCCAACCTCGTGTCTTAGTCAATTAATTACACCTAATTAATCACCCTCATAATTTTATATTAATTATCCCTAATTAATCAAGTTTTTCTTAACATGGGTAGACCTAACTTAATAGGTAAATTCCCATGGGGTAGACCTAACTCAATAGGTAAATTCCCAACACATAGTATGGGTACACCTAACTAAATAGGCAAATTCCCATACTATGTTCATTTATTTTATGATATGCATAATTATATTAATTTCACACAATCTTATTAACTTATGCATTTAATTAACCCCATCGTTCCCACGTAATTTCGTTCTCATGACATAACACATATAAAAGGTGTCAACTTGCATATGAATGAACATGTTTCAAAGGTGCCATCTTGCATATTAACAAACACATAACTTGCATATGAACTTGCATAACGTGTCACATAACTTGCATATAATATGTCACATAACTTACATATTCACTTGCATAACATACTTGCATATTAACTCATAGACTTGCATAATGTGTCATCATGAACTTGCATATTAACAAACATGTAACTTGCATATTAACAAACATGTAACTTGCATATTTACATACATGTAACTTGCATATTAACAAACATGTAACTTGCATATTTACATACATGTAACTTGCATATTAACAAACATGTAACTTGCATATTTACAAACATGTAACTTGCATATTTTCATACATGTAACTTGCATAACATGCATATGATTACATAGCCCACAACTTGCATATTTAGCATCATGCAAACATAACATACATCATATTAAACTTGCATAAACTTACATACTCAACATGCATAAACATAAGATTAATGCTAACATCATATCATATGATTCAAAGCTCATTAATCCACATACAAAACCATAAATCTCATCACATCTCATCTAATTAGTTTACCAAAAGATCATCAAAGTGATAGAAACTCACAACTATCAATTTTGCACTCCAAATGAAGAAGATTAAGATGCTAAGAAGGGATTAGAGGTTGATTAGAGAGTGATTAACTTGCAACCTTCTTCATAAATTAGTGGAGGCCATGAGAGCTAGCATTTTGCCATAGTTTAGTTACAAGATTTAATTATGAATGAATTAGGGTAGGGTTGGGGTCTTATTTATAGGATTAGGTAGTGTTTTAGGCCCTTAGATTAACCCTAGATTAGATTAGGACCCTTAGATTTAGGAAGTCTCTAGAAACCAGCCCTAAGACCAGGCCCAAACCCCAAACTGGTGCACCCAACCACAGAACTCTCTAGAAACTGTGCAGGTTTTCTGTCCCGACATGGGCGCACTTCACAAGTGCGCCAGTGTAATTTTGTACTGGCGCACTTCACAAGTGCGCCAGTGCATTTCTGGCCAGTTTCGGGTTTTTCTGCCTAACTTCGTTCGTCCATATCTCTTTCATACGGTACCCGTTTTACGCAAACTCGGACTCTATTTCGCGTATTTTTCCGAGACGAACGCAATGACGCAGCCCGTTTCCCCTGATTCTTATATCTGAGATTAATTATACTTTAATTACTAACCATTAGTGTTAATTGAAATTCGGGGTGTTACAGCCCAGGCGGATCATCTGCAACCTCACAGAGGGATACCAAGAGTACCCTCATGTCCCCACGAAGCTACCGCTTCGTCACCCAGTTCGCTGGAGCCTTTATCTAAGTCAGATAAACATTCGCTCCTCCTCATGTGTTTGTTTAAACGATGACCTACCGTATCAGGTTACTCATCTATTTGTGAACTGGTCCAATTCTCTTGACTAAGAATTATTACTTAGTTTTCCTTAACTAAGGTTTATCACTTAGTTTCCTTTCCCGTTATCCTTATTAACTACGATTTTCCACTTAGTCCCCTGAACTAGGGTTTTGTCAAATGGGTTAAGTGTTGTCATTCGAGTTCATGACTTACCCCGCCTACGAATCATGTCAAAATTGGCTAAGTATTCAAGTTCAAGACTTAGCCCTAAAAACCATGTATCAAGTTGGTTAAGTATATCAAGAAGTTCATGACTTAACCCTAGATTATCGTGTCAGATTGGTTAAGTATAGGTTAACTTAACCCTATCAAATTACCGTGTCAGATTGGTTAAGTATAGGTTATCTTAACCTCATCAAGCTACCGCGTCAGATTGGTTAAGTATAGGTTGTCTTAACCTCATCAAATCATCGAGTAAAATTGGTTAAGTGTAGGTTAACTTAACCCCGTTAAATTATCGAGTCGGATTGGTTAAGTATATTTAAGAGGTTCGTGACTTAACCCTATCAAATCATCAAGTCAGATTGGTTAAGTATAAGTTAACTTAACCCCATCAAATTACCGAGTCAGATTGGTTAAGTGTAGGTTAACTTAACCCCATCCACTAGTCGTATTTATAATGGTTAAGTATCATTCTTGTGGGTTTCCTTAACCCTACCACGCATCGTGTTATCCCAATCGGGTGTTATCAACCCATTTAGGTTAAACTAACCCATCCGCTAATCGTGTTATATGGTTAAGTGTCTTTAAGTAATCAAGTCCGGTCTTACTTAACCTACCCATTCATGTCATATCAATTAAGTTCCATTAGTCAAACTAACTTAACCTTATCATGTGGCATTAAGTAAATTAATGCACCCCAACCTCTCACATTAGACTTTGTTGTGGTTACTGGTTACGCCGGGCGGGTCCGGGCAGCTTTACACCACAACCTAGTCTAACCTCGGGTTTTGAGCGCGATATGACCAACTACTCACATTGGGTCTTATTGTCTGTAGCTACTGGATTTGCTGGGTGGTTCCGGGCAGATTTATGCTACAAACTCAACCCAACCTCGAGTTGGCCACTTTCATGTTTTCCTACTTGTCATGTTCATGTCAAATTTAGGCTACAACAAAGTCCACGTTTTCCACTTATGCCCATTGTCCCATTACTTAATTCATGTTAAGTTTCATAGCCCATCTCAAGTTTGCCTAACTACCCAAGGCGTATTCCCAACGCAAGTGAAAGCGAGTCAACATAGTAGGAATAATATGACAACATATTGGCCCCAAACATGTATGATAGCATAAAGGAATTGGCCTCAAACATGTATGATAGCATAACACTAGGTTCATCATCATAAGCATGTAAATGGTCATGAGGGGTTTAGGTTCTTTTACATGCATAAGCCCCAAGTCAAGTTCATATGAATGTTCCACAAGTCAAATTGTTCTAAGGGTTCATGCCAACATTCCACAAGTCAAGATTCAATCTTACATGATAAACTAGATCAAACACAACATGAGTGGCATGATTTAATCACTAAGAAATAGCCCAAAGTCATAGGTTCAAGAGAGGGGCAAGACTAGATTCACATAGACTAACATACTTAGGTTTCATCTCATTTTATTCCATGTCAACATTAGAACTACCGTTTAGATCTAAAAGTAGCTAGAACTTACAAAGCGTGGCTAGAGATTTATGAGCAAGCATTTGTCGTAGAATGGTGTTGAGTTGATGCTCTACTTCCTTGATTTGATGTAGAAAGCTTGCTCCTTTGACTTGAATCTAGTTTGCACGCTTAAGCCTTTGAAGTTGAAGATGGAGGCCATGATTAGGGAGCATTTTGGCAGCACTTAGTTGTTAGGATGATTTGTGGTGAATTATGCTAGGTCTTAGGGTGTTTTTATAGAAGTTAGGACTAGTTTAGGCCCTTAGATTAATCCTAGTTTAGATCTGAACCATCAAATCTCGTCACAGGCCAACAGAACAGACCCAAAGGAGCAAGCAGGTGCACCAGGCCAACCTGGCTCGACCAGGGAGGTCGACCCCCAGGTCGACACCCAGGTCGACTGCCCAGTCGACCTGGTCCCTGAGGGGTCGACTCCCTTGTCGACCTGGGCTGGGCGGGAAATTTTCCCGCCCAGTCTGTTTGGGGCTAAATTCAAAATTTGAAAATCTGTTTTCGTTTTCTGATTTTTCGTGAAACTTCTAGAGGCCATATCTCGGTCATACGGACTCCGATTTACGAAATTTCAGACTCGTTTCCAACCAGAATTCCGAGACGAACGCAACGGCCCAACCCATTTCTCTTGATTCTTATTTTAAAATTTAATTCTTCCTTGATTCTTGTATTAACATGTTATAAAAATTCGGGTTGTTACACTTGTTTTTATCGTTTAAGTATGTCCTATCGATTGAATCTTCGACCTTTAGGTAGGAATCCCATGGATGTAAACATATGTTTGAGACATGTTGTGTTTCATGGATGCAAGTGACTGCTAGTGGTTGCTCATGGATGAATACACACACATACACTAGGCACTAGATCGATTCAATCACTCTCATATTGCATATGGATGTGTGTGCATTTTTCTTCTTTTTATGGATGAAAATGGGTGAAGCATCATATGGATATTGCATTTGGATGGATGATTGTGCACACATGTAGCATTCACAAGATATATTAGGATTATTTGCATACATGTTGGATTCATGGCAATGTAATACATTGCATTAAGGAGGTCAACTGAATCAGTAGACCGCCTGATCTTTCGCATTAGTATAGGGACATATACACACACCCTTTTGCGTATGTTCATATAAGCATTAGAAATCTTTTAAGGACAATGGATGTCTGTGATTGATGGATGAGTAGATGGTTGATGGATGTAAGGATATACATTCTTCTTAACTTAGAGATTTCGGGGACGAAATCCTTTAAGTAGGGGAGAATGCGTAAAACCCCATAATTTAAAAAGACACTAAAATGATAAACTAGAAAATACTTAATTAAACATTAGGAATTAAGTAAAATGGAATGTACTATTGCGTTCGTCTTGTAATTCTGCTTAAGATAGACTCCGCGTTTGCGTATAACAGACATCGTATGAAGAAGTATTAAGCATAGAAGTTTGTACACGCACAAGAGAATTATATATATATATACAAAACAATTCAAAACAGTTCAAAATCAGCAACGCGGGGGAGAGGGGGAGTTTGGCACGTTAGGGGTCGACCCCACCCTAAGGGTGTCGACCCATGGTCGACACCAACAGGGGTCTCGACACCCATGTTGACCCCCATGTCGATCCCTCTGAGAATTTGGGAAGAATACAGTTTCTGAACGTGGACTCGTTTCTTGATTAAATTCATTGACCCTAGGCTATAAAAAGGACCTTAATCCTATTGTTTTATTCATCTAAATAAATGGTGACAACAAGGTGCTACCCCAACTCAGAGTAAAATAGCCTATTCTTCTTCAACAACAAGTTATACGAATTCAGAGATCTATGCTAATTCATCTACGATTAATTCTCTGTTATTTAGATCCAATCATAGTGAGTTTATGTTATTTTTAAATTTAAACATTTAAAAGTTATCTTGACATGTTTATGAATTGGTTCTAAGCCTATGCCTATTAATAATTTGAATCACATCAGTTCTACCATTACTTGTACATCAGATCTATAATTCTCATATGCACAATTCTGTCATTTTATGCCTATCTTGATAAACTCTATCATCATATGCATGTTTAATAATTATGCCTATTCTTGTTCTTTTCCCTTTTTATTTTTATAGCCAAGCTACCTTCGAGCCTAGGCATACTGCTGAAATATGCAAACTCGCGAAATTGGGAATGATGGGGAACGTAAAAATTAGGGGATAACTTGTATTAGGAATATTGAGGCATAAAGTGTATCATAACTTGTATTGGGAATATTTGGGCATTAAGTGTATTGTAACTTGTATTGGGAATTTTGGACATAAATTGTATTGGGAATTTTGGGCATAACTTGTATTAGGATTTTGGGGCATAACTTGTAACGAACATGAACAATTGGCTAAGAACGAATATGCCAAAAAAAACTATAGTAATTAGAAACTATAACTATACTTTGACATGAGGTTAGATTACACTTGTGGCAGAAGTCTGCCCAAAACCGACGGAATATCCAGCGACCACAAGTGGTTAATCTAATGTGAGAGGTTGAGTGCATAAATTTACAAGTAACGGTGTTAAGACACGAGGTTTAATCTGACTTGTGGTAGATATCTGTCCGGAACTGCCCGGCATAACCAACATCCACAAGTAGCAAACTTAATATGAGAGGTCTAGTCCATTAACAGCCACAAATGGATAACTTGTTAATTTGTAATGTTTAACCTGTTTAAATCTACAAGGGGGGTTACCTGAACCTGTTAAATTAATTAGGGGTTAAGTAAACTTGTCTGAATCAAGGGGGGTTAAGTTAATCTTGTTAAATCTCTGTGTGTGTATGGGGAGGGGGGGTTATATATATCCAACAAATTTAACCTGTTTTACATTTGGGCGTTATGCAACCTTGTTTAACTATTAGGCATAACCTGTTGAAATCCTAGTAGTGGGGATGCAACCTAGGTTGGGTCGGGGCACGCTTACTGAGCTGATTATAAGAGTTCACTTGGGTGAAAGGTGTTGCAGACGCGTTCTACCAGGGTCATGTGCGTGCATGGGTCTGCTTGCTCGGGAAAATAAGACATTGTGACATTCGTAGATATAGATGTGCATCTTGGAAATAACGGGTTTGCCACTTTAGGAAGCGATACATCCTGCTGTTGGGCCAGCACATGTATCTATGGAGTAGTGAGCCGATCGATTTGGGGTAGTAATTAGGGTACATCTAGTCTTACTTGTTGGGGAGCCTGTTACTCTTGTTGGGTGTAATACCTGTTATTCCTATGGGGCTGCCTGTTATTTTTGTTAGGGTAAAATCTGTTACTAGAAGTACACCTAAGTCTAAAATCTAGTTCTAGTGGGGATCATCTTGTTCTCATTATACAAGCATTGATGCAGAGAAAAATACTCAGGAAGCGCAATATATTCCGTTCTGTCTATCCTGCTTATCCTACAAACCTGCCTTGTATATAGTTAATTCTTCCATTCAATTTATATGCCTATCATGATGCTTTTACTTATTTATATGCTAAAAGTAATTGGACTCGCCATATGTAACACCCTGAATTTTTAACGACATTAAAGAGGATAAAATAAATAATAATTAATTTAATATTCAGAATTAGAGAAACGAACTGCATTGCGTCCGTCTCGAAATTCTAGTCAAGATAGACATTTGGTTTGCGTAAAACGGACACCGTATGAGGAAGTTATGAGGGTTTTAAGTTTGTATACGTGCAGAAAAATTATATACATACGTATGAGTCAGAGATGAGTCAAAGCTGAGTCAGAATTCTATCCAGAAAAATTCAAATTTGAAAAATTTGTCAGAGCGGCAAAATTACCACTCTAGGGGTCGATCCCCTAATGGATGTCGACCTATGGGTCGATCCACCCACAGGGGTGTTGACACCCCTAGGGCTGAGGTGGTAGTCGGTTTCAGAGGGTTCTACAACTATAAATATGTGCTCAATTCTCCTATTTGTTCATTGAAAATTATGGGAGCCATATGCTGCTGGAGTGCGAACTGAGAGGGAACCATTTTCTACAACAACATACTTTGCAAATCAAATCCAGAATTAAGGATCCATTCTCTCTATTCTCTAAAACTAATGCTGTGAGTTCTAGTTGCTTTTAGGTTTAGATAAACAAAAGTAAATTATGAAAGACTGTGATTTGGATATGTGTAAACCATGAATCTATGTTATTATCATATCTGATACTATATCATGATAGATCTATTTCTTTAGATCCAATTCAATTGTGATTATTCTGCTATGTCATGATATATCTATTTCTTTAGATCCAATTCAATTGTGATTATTCTACTATGTTATTATTGTGGATCTTGGTTTGTAACTATATTGCGGTTAATATAAATCTGTTGATTTGAATAGTTATGTCATTGGATAGATCTAATCATTTATGTAAATCATGAACATATGTCACCTTGAATTGGTTAGAATAGGATCTAAATCTTTATCTAAATTGTAGCTTCTACGGAATGCTATGATGTGGATTTGTGTAGATCTGATTCTAAACTAGTAGATCTAATATATGTGGACATTGAAACTGTTAGTCAGGTCTAGATTATCACCTTGTGTTATCATGTTAGATTATTTTATGTGATCTAATTTATCACCTTGTGTTATAATGTTAGATCTATTTTAAACTCTAGATCTGAATCATGTGATATAATTTATCACCATGTGTTATCATGTTAGATCAAAACAAATTGGACGTCTAAACTGCTGATTTAGATCTTACTATGCTTATTGAGACGTCATGTTATATTCACTAGTTTTACGTTCTTCTTGTTATGATGATAATAATTACATGTCCATGCCAGTATGTATGTTCACATTATCATGCTAAGTTTATGTTTATGCCAAGATGGTTACTTTTGTTACATTCCCATTATTTTCCCTATTATCGTTTTTGACTAGCTATTGTCTAGCCTAGGCATGTTGCCAATTTTGTGAGGGCGCTAGTTAAGGAACGGGGGAAAAAGGGTTAAAAATGGCATAATTTGAATATGAACATTTTTGGACATATAATTCAAATTATTGGGTTAAATGGGTATTGACACCTATAAAAGGAAATGATTAATTAATTAGTTAACTAATTAAAATGGAATGTTTAGTAATTACAATTTGGAGTTGTAATTGTACTTATGACATGAGGTTAGGTTGCATTAGTGGTGGAAGTCTGCCCAGACCCGACCAACATATCCAGCAGCCATTAATGTTGAACCTAATGTGGGAGGTCTAAGTACGCAAATACGAATCGGGCTAAGACATGAGGTTAGGCCCAATTGTGGAATAAGACTTCCTGGACCCGACCGACATATCCAGCATCTACACGTTGTAGGCCTAATGTGGGAGGTCTAGTCCAATATAAACATGGTAATGAATTGGACTACTCAACCAAATCTAATCCGTAGGGATTGTATGATATAGAACTGAAGTTAGGGTTAAGTAAAATTGATTGGATCAGTGGGAGGTTAAGTAAATCTTGGGTAGGTGGGTAATATTAATATATATAGGCCCACAAACTTAACCATTAAACAAACATGCTTGGATTAGTGGGAGGTTAAGTAAATCTTGGGTAGGTGGGTAATATTAGTATATATAGGCCCACAAATTAACCATTAAACAAACATGCTTGGATCAGTGTGAGGGTTAAGGAAATCTTGGGTAGGTGGGTAATATTAGTATATATAGGCTATGTAATTAAAGACACCTAGTGGTATACATAATCGGCGGAAATAATAAAGTTATACCTTTTAGGGTTAACATAACTTGTAGAAATGATAGGGTTATGTATTAAAGACACCTATAGGTAAGCATAACCAGTTGGAAAATTTGGGGTAATGTATTAAAGACACCTATAGGTAAGCATAACCGGTAGAAAGAATGGAGTTATGTAATTAAAGACACCCCTTTAGTGTAAGCATACTAGTATAGGGCTATGTAAATAAAGACAACTAAGGGTATAATAGTCAGTGGAAAATCTAGTGGGGATACAAGACAAGTGGGGAGCTTGTATCATATTGTGTGGGACCCATTTCGGTCAGTAACCCAGAGTTGGTATCAAGTAAAGAACTCTGTACTAGGCAGAGAAGGGGCACACTTACTGATTGACTGTAAGAGATCCAAACGAGACGGACGCTGCGGGCGGCGCAAAACGACTGGGGACATATGTGTGCATGGGTCGGGCAGAGGAGGCTAAGACGACCGTGACACCAATAGATATGGTTGTGCACATCTTGGGTTGTCACTTTAGGAAGTGATACCTCCTACTATGGGGCCAGCACAGGATATCTACGGGGTAGGGAGCCGATCGATTAGGGTAGTGGTTAGGGTACACTCGGACGTATGCCCTAGGTCTACCAACTTAGAGCGGAAGGGATCATCTCATTTTAGTTATACTAGTAATAGTGCAGAGTAATCATTAGTGAGGAACATACACCTAATCCTGTCTACCTTGTCACACCTTCCATTTATGTAATGATCTCTCTTATCCACTTTATATGCCCATCATGTTACTTTTATTTATTTACTAGCTAAAAGTAACTAGACTTGCCAGACTTTATGTCTGACCCTTTTTGTTTCTCCTTCTTTCTTTCGTTTCCCCCCCAAGGTTCTCAAGGGAGGGAATTATTAGGCTTAGTCAGGATTCTGCTATCGTCTTGCTTGGAGCTTCTAGATGTATTGCTCAAGATTTTATCTATGCTACTATGGCTTATGATTTGGGGATTATTCTTTCTTTGTTATTGTACTCTGATATTTAAAGTACAAGACATAATTTTTAATGATGCACTGAGTTTATGTATTTTCAGACATATGGTGCAACAATACTTTATGATTAATAAAAGTTTTAATTCCACTGCTATTTTATATCTGTCTTGTAATGTTTCTGTTCTGTTTACCTATAACGCTTCACGAAACTTAATGCATTCCCTTAGTGAATGACATTAACGGACGTTGAGTGTTACACTTGGTATTAGTGCTGAAGGTTACCAGACTGGATAAAGTTTTTGAAAATTATTTTCAAAAAGGTTTTAAAAGATAACATTTTCCAAAAGAAAAGTCTATTTTGAAAAACATATTCCCCAAAGCCATAGGAAATATCTCTTGATTCTCCACTTGATTCCTTTTTCTTTTTTGTTTTTGTTTGGGGAACCGATTCTTCTTGAAAGGTGTCCCCATTCCGCACAATGTCGTAGGCATGTTTAAACTGCTGCACATGTCAAAGGGAAATGAGGCGCCTAACCCCCATCTGTAGCTGCAGTAGTATCACCTGCGGCTAATTTTCTCGAGCTTCGTAAGGATTTCCGTGCGATGGAGGCAAATTTCGAGAGACTTGTTAGCTTGTTACACAAGGATGGTAAAAAGGAGAACAAGAGAGTTAGGGCAAAGGAGCACAGCCCAAGGATGAGAAAAATGATGGACCTGGAAGGGAACACAGATAAAGTTCAAACAAATCTGAAAGGAAGAAGTTAAGATTGAGAAAACACAAAATAAAAAAGGTATGGCCCAATGAAGGACAACAACAACAACAATAACAGAAGAAGAGCAGAAAGAATGACAAGGCTAAGGGTAAGAGGAAGTGCCATAGTTGCGGGCGAGAGGGTCACTTGGCCCAGGACTGCATGAAATGGAAGAATGCTTGCTTCGTTTGTGAAGTGGTTGGACACTATTCTAGAGAGTGCCCAAAGAAGCAAGGGCAAGATCAAAGGACATGAACCTCTGGAGGGCAAGCGAATGCTCTCGTGGCTAGTGCAACAGATAGAGGTAGGAAAATTTCCATGGAAGGTTTGATTTCTCTTTCCGATCTTCCTATAAGAACTCTTTTTGATTCTAGCGCTTCTCATTCGTTTATATCTAGTTCGGTAGTTGAATCTCTGCACTTAATTACTAGTATGGTAGTGGATCCCGTAGTTTCCTCAAATCCCATTGGTGGTCCGGCTCATTCATCTATGATTCGTGGGGGTTTGACAATATCTGTGTTAGGCATCAAGTTTGAATGCGACGCATATGTGCTCGGGTTTATGGGCTATGGGTTGATCCTAGGAGTGGATGGCTTACTACATATGGTGCCATTCTGGATTGTGAGAGGAGGGTCGCTAGGCCTCTGACTTGTCATGGGAAGAACCTCGAGATTTCTTGTGACTCACAAGGGTCGGTTATGCTTAGTTTCCTAGAGTCTCTTGATGCTTCTGCCAATGATTTGCAATTTGTTCCAGTGGTTGGAGATTATTCTAACATTTTTTATGAGGTACGGGACTTACCTTCGAGGCGCGAGATCGATTTTCGTATATATCTGTTGGACAATGCAAAGCCAGTTGCAGTACTAGCGCGCGATATAGCTCCAAGGGAAAGGAGGGAGCTGAGTAAGCAAGTACGGGAGCTAATTGAGAAAAGGTTTTCTTTTGGGATGGGATGAAGAAAGATGTAGCAGCGTTGTTTCTCAAAATCTGATTTGTCAGCAAGTCAAAGCTAAGCAAGGGGAGCTCGGTGGTTTACTTCAGCCTTTAGAGGTCCCGCAGTAGAAGTGGGAGAGCGTCTCCATGGATTTCATAGATGGTTTGCCCAAATGAGCGAGGGGCAACACCAGCATTTGTAGATAGGCTTACTAAGAGCACTCATTTTATTTTCAGTTAAGAGTAAGAGGACGGCACCATGGTTGGCAACAATTTATGTTCGTGAGATAGTTCATCTTCATGGAGTACCTTCAAGCATCGTGAGTTATCGTGACCCCATCTTTACCAATGAATTTTGGAGGAGCTTGCAAGAAGCATTAGGTACACAGTTGTGTTTGAGCACCGCTTATCATCCTCAGACCGACGGACAGACGGAGAGGGTGAACAGGATTCTTGAAGATCTTTTAAGGCTGTGTGTCCTATACTTTGGGGGGACTTGGGAAGAGTATCTTCCTTTAGTAGAGTTTGCCTATAATAGTTATCAGGCCAGCATCGACATGGCACCCTTCGAAGCATTGTATGGAAAACCCTGTAGATCGCTAACTTGTTGGTGGGAATCTACAGAAAGATTATTACTTGGACCAGATATGGTTAGGGAAACATCCAAAAAGATTGACCTTATTCGACGACGGATGAAGACAACTCAAGATAGGTAGAAGTCCTATGCAGATAAGAGAAGGACTGACATCGAATTGGAAGTGGGAGACTTGGTTTTTATCAAAGTATCGCCTTTAAGGAATGTGGTTCGCTTTGGATCAGTGGGGAAGTTGGCACCTAGGTTTGTGGGACCATTTCCCATAACCGAGAGGATTGGCCAAATGGCCTACCGAGTAACGCTCCCAGAAAATCTATTCGGTGTTCATGACGTTTTCCACGTCTCTCATCTGCAGAAGTGCCTGCATGACACCGCAGAAGTTGTTGAGCCGAGTATGTTGGAAGAAGTCGAAGTGGAACAGGAGGCGATTCCCTACCCATATTCTTGGGTCAGAGGTTAAGAAGCTGTGCAATAAGGAGATCAAGTTGCTAAAGGTTCAATGGGGAGATAACTCAGAAGATGCGACTTAGGAGACCGAAGACAAGATTCGTGCTTCGTACCCTTTTCTTTTCAAGGGTATGTTCTTAAATCCTTTCCTAAGTTTTATCAGTGCTTGTTACTGTCAATAGAATATATCTTATCCATCGTATTTTCGACCTTTAGATAGGAATCCTATGGATGTAAACATGTGTTTGAAACATGTTATGTTCGATGGTTGCAAGTGGATGCAAGTGTTTGCTAGTGGTTGCCTGTGGACGCATATACACACACATTAGGCAGTAAGATCGGCTCAATCACTCTCATACTGCATATGGATGTGTATGCATTTTCTTTTCTTTTATGAATTGAAATGGATGAGTTAGCATGTGGATGTTGCATTTGGACGAATGAATGTGCACACATATAGAACTTATATGATACAATAGGTTTATTCTCATACATACTAGATTCATGGCACTAACATGCATTGCATTAAGGAGGTCAGACCGCCTGATCTTCGCATTAGTGTTGGGACATATGCACACACATTCGCATATACTCATATAAGCATTATAAATCTTTAAGGACAATGGATGCCAGTGTTTGGTGGATGAGTAGATGGATGATGGATGGTAGGATATGCATTCTTCTCAACTTAAAGATTTAGGGATGAAATTCTTTGAATAGAGGAGAATGTAACACCCCAAATTTTTAATGACATTAAAGAGGATAAATTAAATAATAATTAATTTAGTATTTAGAACTAGAGGAAACTGACTACATCATTGCGTCCGTCACGAAATTCTGGTCAAGATGGACATTTGCTTTGCATAAAAAGGACACCGTATGAGGAAGTTATGAGGGTTTTAAGTTTGTATACATGCAGAAAAATTATATACATATGTATGAGTCAGAGATGAGTCAGAGCTGAGTTAGAATTCTATCCAGAAAGATTCAAATTTAAAAAATTCGTCAGAACGGCGAAATTCCCGCTCTAGGGGGTCGACCTCCTAGAGGGGTGTCGACCTAGGGGTCGACCCCCTTGAGGGGTGTCGACCTATGGGTCGACCCACCCGCAGGGGTGTCGACACCCCTAGGGCCGAGGTGGCAGTCGGTTTCAGAGGGTTCTGCAGCTATAAATATGTGCTCAACTCTCCTATTTCTTCATTGAAAACTATGGAAGCCATATGCTGCCGGAGTGCGAACTTAGACGAAAGCATTTTCTACAACAACATACTTTGCAAATCAAATCCAGAAATTCAAGATCCATTCTCTCTATTCTCTAAAACTAACGTTGTGAGTTCTAGTTGCTTTTTGGTTTAGATAAACAAAGGTAAATTAATAAAGACCGCGATTTGGATATTTGTAAACCATGAATCTATGCTATTGTCATATCTGATACTATGTCATGATAGATCAATTTCTTTAGATCCAATTCAATTGTGATTATTCTGCTATGTCATGATAGATCTGTTTCTTTAGATCCAGTTCAATTATGATTATTCTACCATGTTATTATTGTGGATCTTGATTTGTAACTATATTGTGGTTAACATAAATCTGTTAATTTGAATAGTTATGTCATTGGATAGATCTAATCATTTATGAATCATGAACATATGCCACCTTGAATTGGTTAGGATTGGATCTAAATCTTTATCTAAATTGTAACTTCTACGGCATGCTATGATGTGGATTTGTGTAGATATGTTTCTAAACTAGTAGATCTAATTTATGTGGACATTGAAACTATTAGTCAGGTCTAGATTATCACCTTGTGTTATCATGTTAGATCTATTTTATTTGATCTAATTTATCACCTTGTGTTATCAAGTTAGATCTATTTTAAACTCTAGATCTGAATCATGTGATCTTATCTATCACCATGTGTTATCATGTTAGATCAAAACAAATTGGACTTCTAAATTGCTGATTTAGATCTTACTATGCTTATTGTGACATCATGTTATGTTCACTAGTTTTATGTTCATCTTGTTATGATGATAATTATATGTCCATGCCAGTATGTATGTTCACGTTATCATGCTAGGTTAATGTTTATGCCAAGATGGTCACTTTTGTTACATTCCCATTATTTTCTCTATTATCGTTTATGAATAGGCTATTGTCTAGCCTAGGCATGTTGCCAATTTTGTGAGGGTGCTAGTTAAGGAACGGGGGAAAAAGGGTTAAAAATGGCATAATTTGAATATGAACATTTTTGGACATATAATTCAAATTATTTGGGTAAAATGGGTATTGACACCTATAAAAGGGAAGTATTAATTAATTGGTTAATTAATAAAAATGGAATGTTTAGTAATTACAAATAGGAGTCATAATTGTACTTATGACACTAGGTTAGGTTGCATTAGCGGTGGAAGTATGCCCGGACCCGACCGGCATATCCAGCAGCCACTAATGTCGAACCTGATGTGGGAGGTCTAAGTATGAAAATACGAATCGGGCTAAGACACGAGGTTAGGCCCAACTGCGGAATAAGACTTCTCGGACCCGACCGGCCTATCCAGCATCCGCACGTTGTAGGCTTAATGTGGGAGGTCTAGCCTATTATAAACCATAAATGGACATGGTAATGAATTGGACTACTTAACCAAATCTAATCCATAGGGATTGTATGATATAGAACTGAAGTTAGGGTTAAGTAAAATTGATTGGACCAATGGGAGGTTAAGTAAATCTTGGGTAGGTGGGTAATATTAATATATATAGGACCACAAACTTAACCATTAAACAAACATTCTTGGATCAGTGGGAGGTTAAATAAATCTTGGGTAGGTGGGTAATATTAGTATATATAGGCCCACAACTTAACCATTAAACAAACATGCTTGGATTAGTGGGAGGGTTAAGGAAAGCTTGGGTAGGTGGGAAATATTAGTATATATAGGCCCACAAACTTAACCCGATAAGGTTATGTAATTAAAGACACCTAGTGGTATACATAATCGGAGGAAATAATAAAGTTATGTAATTAAAAGACACCTTTTAGGGTTAACATAACTTGTAGAAATGACAGGGTTATGTATTAAAGACACCTATAGGTAAGCATAACCGGTTGGAAGATTGGGGGTTATGTATTAAAGACACATATAGGTAAGCATAACCAGTAGAAAGAATGGAGTTATATAATTTAAGACACCCCTTTAGGGTAAGCATGACTGGTATAGGGCTATGTAATTAAAGACACCTAAGGGTATCCATAGTCAGTGGAAAACCTAGTGGGGATACAAGACATGGAGGAGAGCTTGTATCATATTGTGTGGAACCCATTTCAGTTAGTAACCCTAAAACACCCCACCTCCGTTAGGGTCACTCTCAAAGGGAATGCCCTAATTTTGGTGGAGGTTTATAAGTATAAGTCACAGATACACAAGACAGATATAAATACACATATTTTTTGAACAGCGGAAAACAACAGCACTTTTATTCCATTAAAATACGTGTTTACACAAACCATGCCATAATTGTCTTATAATACTTCCAAAAACCATTACATTTTCATAACTGTCATGATTTCATAACTTAAAGAAGCATAAAAATAAAAGTAAACTGCATAAGTCCCCATAGTTGCAATCCAAAGCCATAGTCCAAAACGAAAGAGATCCAAGCAATACATTCTTTCTCTTCAAGCTTGATGTAAAACTGGTCAAGCTGCGGTATTCCCTTCCAATGGACCTGGGGGGGGGGGGGGGGGACGAAAGAAAAGAAGACGAAAGAAAAGTAGAGTCAGACATAAAGCCTGAGTAAGTCTAGGACTATTCAGTCTATGAATAAAGAATTGGGCATGATAAGTATAAACTAGAAATGGGAAAGCACCATAAACTAAGTTAAGTTGTCTAGAGTCGAATATACTATCGTACCCCATATTAATCTCTGCATCCATATAAACTAGTTCCCAACAGGCACCCCATAATCAGGGTGAAGTGATCCATTTCTAATGATCGGCTCCTACTCGCATAGTTACATGTGTCTTACGGCCCCCGATGTTGTAGCTACCTATGCTGGTCCCACCATGGGGTGTATCAAGTCCCATGGTGGCGGCCCGACACAATTCTAGAATGCACAGGTATACTATTGGTGCCCAGTGCCTTATTTTTCTGCGCCGGAGTGTGTGCACGCCCGCACCCCGTTAGAACCTACACTGCTGCACCACCGCCGTCGATTTGACCTCTTACAGTCAGCCCAGTAATCGTGCCCCACCCTGCCTAGTTCAGGGCATCCTGATACACCTTGTAGGGTTACTGCTGAAAAGGGTCCCCCGCTACTAGGTTTTCTATTTCTAGCCAACATGCTAAGTTGGTTAAGTGTTTTGTAACCCTAACCCCCAATCAGTCTGTATAGTTTAGCATGTTCCATTTTGATTAAGTATTAATTCAATTTACTTAATCCTATCAATCCTGACTCAGCCTTAATTGTCTTATTAAAGCCTCGACCTCTCACATTAGACAGGTATTGTTGTGCCTGTGCCTGTTGCCGGTTGGTTCCGGGCAGTCTTACGTCACAACTCAGTCTAACCTCGGGTCTTTATTGGGCTCAATGTTTAACCACCCACATTGGATAGGTATTGTTGTGACTACTGGACAGCCGGGCGGTTCCAGGCAGGTTTACATCACAACTCAATCCAACCTCGGGTTAAACACATCGTATTTTCTTAATTTACATATTTTGTCTCTTTTCTTTTTATATGTAAATATTTGCGGCCCATTATTCAAATTCATTTTTATTGGGTAAAATTAATTTATACCACTTAATTGTTTTCAAGGTCGTTGGCATGCGTCAAACATGCCAACACATATGTTTATATTTTAACCCAAACGTCATTACCCCCGTTTTATACGTTCGCTACAATATAACATATGTTGGGTTTAACATTTAAACCCAACTTAGCCACATGAAAAAGGGGAGGCTTAGAACATGGTGTATATATATTCTAAGTAACATCAAAAGGGGAGTGTGAACGCATGAACTTGCAACATAACGATCTAATTAACATAAATTAGGCACTTGTGAACTTACATTGTAATAGCATATAATCATGACATAAAACATACCTAAACATGAATCATGGTTTTTAATCTGTTCATGTGAACTTGCAATTGAAATGTAAATCTAACTTAATTTATGTGTCGCATATATTGTCATATGATTTTGATAACAGCATAGGCTTAAAACATATTTTGTTTGGGCATAAAGTCAAACATAAACTAGCCATGTTCATAAAGTCAACACAAGTTCACAAGGGTGCTTACTTTTGTCACTAACACAAAGGTATGGTTTTACACTTGAATCATGATGCCAATTCCAACATAAATTCATATGAGTCATAATACCCAAATGGATCCAACTACACTAAAAGTGATTATAAAAATATACATCATGTTGGCATAATAGTGAACCATATACTTGAATGAATCTCAAATAAACTACCACAAACATATAGTTGTTAACTTTCAACATGAATCACATACTTGCAAATATCCAATAGGTCTAACATCGTTACACCACAACATCCCAAATCGATTCAAAATTAGAATCATAGCAACATACAATTATGAATTATCATCACCACAAACTAAGTACAATTCCATTTATCATTTACACAAATCAAAACACAATTATTCATTTATATCGGAATAGCACTCTACTTACAACGTATGACGAATCTTCAATTCAGGTTTCTGAATTCTGAATTTGGAGATGCTATCCTTTGTTGTAGGCGTTGTTTTGATTTAGTTGTTGTTGCTTTAGGCTTTTGAATTGTCTCCTAATCGTCTCTCAATTTTGATGGCTACTTCTAGTCTTTCCTCAGCAGCATGACGGTCTCATTCTAATTTTTATTTGTATGAATTAGGTGGAGTCTTAGGTCCTTTTTATAGAGTTTGTGAATTGATTAGAACCGTCGATGGAGCTTGGATTAATATTAGCCATCCGTTTGAATGAGAGACCAATCAGGAGCTGACACTTAGCCCTAGTGACAAGGCAAGGCTCAGAAATTCGGCCAAGCACAGACTAGGCCAGCCAGGGGGGCTGGGTTCGACCTGGCTCAGGGGCCAGGTCGACTCCCCAGTCGACCCCCGTGTCGACTTGGTAGTCGACCTGGGTGCCCCAGGTCGACTAACCAGTCGACCTGGGTGCCTTGGGCGGGAAAATTTCCGCCTTGGCCAATCCGGCCCGATTTTTGAATTTTGAATTGATTTTCTGAGCTGTTTGAATTTTAAACTGAATTCTGAAACTTCCGGAGGCCATATCTCCCTCATACGGAGTCCGTTTTACGCAAACTCGGACTCTATCTCAAGCAGAATTCCGAGACGAACGCAATGGCGTATCCCGTTTCCCTTAATTCTTTGATTTGAAATTAATTATACTTTAATTTGTGAATTTCACTGTTATAGAATACACGGGGTGTTACATTCTCCCCCACTTAAAAGGATTTCGTCCCCGAAATCTTCAAGTTTATGAAGAATGTATATCCTAACATCCAAACGTCCATCTACTCATCCATCAAACACGAGCATCCATTGTCCTGAAAAGACTTCTAATGCTTCATGATCATATGCGAAGTGTGTGTATATGTACTTATCTAATGCAAAATCAGGCGGCCTACTGATTCAGTTGACCTCCTTAATGCAAATTATGCAAGTGTCATGAATCCATTATGTATGCAAATTTTCCTATTCATGATTCTACATGAGTGCACAATCATTCATATATAAATGCAACATCCATATGACAACACATTAAACTTCAACCATATACAAATGCAAACATATATATATGCATATGCAATATGAGGTGACTGAGCCGATCTAATACCTAGATTGTGTGTGTATATGCAACCACGAGCAACTACTAGCAATCACTTGCAACCACTTGCAACCATCATCCATAACAGGTTTCAATTACATGTTTTCATCCAAAGGGTTTCTACTTAAAAGATAAGGTCGAGGAGATATACCTAAAAAGATAGATAAAAGCGCAACTTAAGGAAAAAGAAAGATCAAAGATGTACCCTCAAAAAGAAAAGGGTAGGCTGCGCGTATTCTAGCTTCAGTTCCCAAGTTGCGTCTCCCTCAGCGTCGCTCCACTGAACTTTGACAAGCTTGACTTCGCGGTTGCGTAGCTTTTTCACTTCCGTTCCTAATATGCGGGTTGGAACTTTCCTCACGGTTGCTTCGCGTTCCACTTCAGCTTCCTCAAGGATGTTTGGCTCTACCACTTCAGCAGATTCATGTAGACATTT
This sequence comes from Allium sativum, assembly GCA_030737875.1. NCBI lineage: Eukaryota > Viridiplantae > Streptophyta > Magnoliopsida > Asparagales > Amaryllidaceae > Allium > Allium sativum. The sequence continues at coordinate 896,764,516 of CM060916.1, forward strand.
TCGGAGGTGCGAAACATGGAAAACGTTGTGAACTCCGGCCAGCTTTTCGGGTAGCTCTAATCTATAGGCCATTTTCCCAATTTTCTCGATGATAGGGAATGGCCCTACGAACCTTGGTGCTAGCTTTCCTGTGGTTCCAAAACGAACAACGTTCCTTAGCGGAGATACCTTAAGAAAAACTCTGTCCCCAACCTCAAATTCAAGGTCGGTCCTCCTCTTATCGGCGTAGGATTTTTGTCTGTCTTGGGCTGTCTTCATCCTTCTTCGTATCAAGTCTACTTTCTCTGAAGTCTCTCGGATCATATCTGGCCCAAGTATGAGCTTATCAGTAGACTCCCACCAACAAGTGGGCGATCGGCACGGCCTTCCATATAAAGCTTCGAAGGGCGCCATTCCGATGGTGGCTTGGTAGCTGTTGTTGTAGGCAAATTCCACCAAAGGAAGATGGTCTTCCCACGTCCCTCCGAAGTCAAGGACGCACAGTCTTAAAAGGTCCTCCAAAACTCTGTTCACTCTTTCCGTCTGGTCGTCGGTTTGGGGGTGATAGGCTGTACTCAAGCATAACTGTGTGCCTACCGCTTCTTGCAGACTCCGCCAAAACTCACTTGTGAAGATAGGGTCTCGGCCACTAACAATGCTGGATGGTATTCCATGGAGTCGAACAATTTCCTTGAGATAAAGAGATGCTAGGGATGAGGCAGTTCTTTTACTCTTGACAGGTAAAAAGTGGGCGCTTTTAGTAAGCCTATCCACTATTGCCCAAATGTTAGTGTTGCCTCTTCTAGACCTAGGCAACCCATCAATGAAGTCCATTGAGATGCTATCCCACTTCCACTGCGGGACCTCTAGCGGATGGAGCAAACCGCAAGGTTTCTTCTGTTCCGCCTTAACCTGTTGGCAAACCATACACATTAAAACGAATTCTGCCACGTCTTTCTTCATGCCGCTCCAAAAGAAAGTTCTCTTTATGTCCTTGTACATTTTATCTCCGCCTGGATGTATCGTCATCTTGGACTGATGTGCTTCCTCGAGAACCGTCTTTACTAAATCCCTTGTCTGTGGGATGCATAGTCTTCCGTCTCGCCTTAGCCAACCCTTATCGTCGATGGAGTATCTGTTGAGGTGACTTGAAGTCTCACCCCTAATTAGCCTATCAATCGTCTCCACAAGCTGAGGGTCTTCGGTTTGTGCTGTCCCTATTGAGTCCACTAAAGTCTGGCGTACTTCGAGAGACGCTAGCAAGCCCGGTACAAAATCGGAGGAGGGCCTAAAGTTAAAACTGGCTATAAACTCTAGGCTTTGCCTTTCAATAAACAGCGGGCTTAGGGTCAGTTTCTTTCGGCTCAACGCGTCTTCCACTACGTTGCCTTTGCCCGGAGTGTAGGAGATCTCGAAATCGTACGAGGCAAGAAACTCCATCCGTCTCTGTTGCCTCAAGTTAAGATCTTTCTGCGAGAAAAGATATTTCAACGATTTATGGTCAGTGTAAAGTTCGAACTTCTCACCTAGGAGATAGTGTCGCCAATACTTGAGTGCAAAGACGATGGCAGCTAACTCAAGATCGTGGGTCGGGTAGTTCTTTTCATGCACTTTTAACTGTCTCCCGCCATAAGCTACTACCCTTCCTTCTTGCATTAAGACAGCGCCTAGTCCTGTCCCACATGCATCTGTATAAACTGTGAACATCTTGCTTCCATCTGGCAACGTCAGAACTGGGGCTATTGTAAGAGCCCTTTTTAGTCGTTGGAAAGCAAACTCGCAATCCAAGTCCCAATTGAACACTAGATTCTTCTTTGTCAGCCTTGTGAGTGGAGCTGATATTTTTGCAAAGTCTCTGATGAATTTCCGATAGAAGCCTGCTAGCCCGAGGAAGCTTCGGACTTCTGTTGCATTCCTTGGTGTCTTCCAATCCTGTACCGCTACTACCTTAGCAGGGTCCACAGCTAACCCTCCTTTGGATACTATGTGCCCAAGCAACCTCACTTCCTCTCTCCAAAAGTGGCATTTGGAGAATTTGGCTTTTAGCTGATGGACTCTCAGAGTTTCCATGATTGCCCTTAAGTGCTGAGCATGTTCTTCTTCACTCTTTGAGAAGATCAAGATATCGTCTACGAAGACCACTACGAACTTGTTGAGGAATTCTCTGAACACCCTACTCATCAGGTCCACGAAGTAAGCGTGTGCGTTTGTCAGGCCGAAAGGCATGACAAGCCATTCAAAGAAGCCGACTGGGGTTCTGAATGCTGTCTTATCGATACTATCTTCAGCCACCCTTAGCTGATGAAATCCGGTCGCTAAATCGAGTTGGGAGAAAACAAACGCTCCTACAAGCTGATCAAACAGATCGTCAATTCTGGGGAGAGGGTGCCTATTCTTTTTCGTTAGCTTGTTGAGCTCCCTATAGTCAACACACAGACGGAGTGAACCATCCGCCTTTGTGGCGAACACCACTGGAGCTCCCCATTCTAAAATGCTCCTTCTAATGAACCCCTTCTCTTGAAGCTCTTTAATCTGTTTACTGAGCTCTTTCCTTTCCCGTGGAGCCATGTGTCTAACGGGCAACGCAACGAGCTTTGCATTATCTACAAGATATTTGCGGAAATCTATCTCCCGCTTCGGAGGTAAGCCCTTCACCTCTTCGAAGACATCCGGATATTCCCGGACCACTCTAACCGATTGCAAACTTTCAACAAAAGCATCTAGCGATTCAAGATAACTAAGCATAACCGCATACGAAGGATTATAAGTAATTTCCAGAGTGTTACTGAGTTGGGTCAGAAGCCTAACCACCTTTTTCTCACAATCAAGGATGGCACCATTACTGGATAGCCAATCCATGCCCAAAATCAAACCATATCCCGAGAAGCCCAAAACAAAGGCACTACATCTAAATTCTACGCTTAGAATAGAAATTTTCAATCCCACACAGATCATAAACAGATGAGCTGGGCCCCCATTGGATTTGAAACAATTAAGGGGTCCTCTACCATACTAGTTTCTAGGTGCAGAGATTCTACGAAAGCAGATGAAATAAAGGAGTGTGATGCGCCAGAATCAAATAAAGTGCGAACTGGGTGATCATAAAGATAAACTACACTTTCTACAGAAGTATTTATACCTCGTTGTTGCAGAGGTGGTGCTTCTAGCACATGAACCTGTGCCCCTGAGGTGGATCCAGCCCTCTGCCCCTGCCCTCGCATCTTTGGGCAATCCTTAGCCATATGGCCTGTCTCACCGCAAGAAAAGCACCCACCATTCATCTTGGCCTTCTTTTTCCGGCAATCTTTCACTAAGTGCCCCACTTTGCCACAGAAATTACACTTCCTCTTCTCTTTGTTGTCTTTCCCGCCCTTCTTAAAGTCTGTCTTCTTAGGCTGTAAACCCTCTTTCTTCCCTTGAGAGCTTTCTGCCTTTGTCTCCTTCTTGCCCTTATCCTCTTCGTTCAGCAATGCCATCTGCACCAACCTTTCATACGTAGCTCCCATCGGTATATGGGTCATAACCAAACTGTGTAATGGCTCATTCAATCCCTTGACAAAGCGGAGAGCCTTCTTGTGCGGAGTGTTGACTAGGTCCAGTCCGAACCTAGCCAGCTGATCGAACTGATTAACATACTCTTTGACTGTTATATTCCCTTGCTTAAGAAATAAGAATTTTTCCAACTGAAGACTCCTATCAGCTTCTGAGAGAAATTTAGTCTCAAACCTTGCCCTAAAGTCCTCCCATGTTTCCACTGGTCTTTCTGCATTGGTAACTTCCCACCAGTAGGAAGCCTCACCTTTAAGTAGCCATACTGCCAGTTGTACCTTCTGCCTATCTTCTACCTCAAAGATGACGAATAAGTCCTCGGTTTCCTTCAGCCAATTCCTGGCTGCCACGAAAGACTCGGTTCCATGAAAGTCCTTTCCTCCGATAGCTTTAAAATCTTTACATATCTTAGCAAAAGTGTTACCACGCGGAGGAGGTGGAGGAAGAGGTGCTGCTGCAGCTGGATGATTTCCTACAGCTAGGGGAGGAGGAACAGTGGGACCTGGCTGATTGGCCCTTGCTTCTAAGAATCGTCTAAACCAACCAGGTATTGGTACACCCTCTGGCAAGTTAAGTTCTTCGGACATGCTGAAACAAAAAGGATAGATTCAAAACGAAGGATAAAAGATAGTACCTATGGCTTTGGGGGACTTTGCCTTTTTAAAATGAAATAACATTTTATCTCTAAAAATGCTTCTTTAAATTTTCTTTTGAAAATAAATTTTCAAAACTTTTTATCTTATCTGGTAAACCTATGCTCTGATACCAAGTGAAACACCCCACCTCCGTTAGGGTCACTCACAAAGGGAATGCCCTAATTTTGGTGGAGGTTTATAAGTATAAGTCACAGATACACAAGATAGATATAAATACGCATATTTTTTGAACAGCGGAAAACAACATCACTTTTATTCCATCAAAATACGTGTTTACACACCATGCCATAATTGTCTTATAATACTTCCAAAAACCATTACATTTTCATAACTGTCTTGATTTCATAACTTAAAGAAGCATAAAAATAAAAGTAAACTGCATAAGTCCCCATAGTTGCAATCCAAAGCCATAGTCCAAAACGAAAGAGATCCAAGCAATACATTCTTTCTCTTCAAGCTGGATGTAAAACTGGTCAAGCTGCGGTATTCCCTCCCTGTGGACCTGGGGGGGTGGACGAAAGAAAAGAAGACGAATGAAAAGTAGAGTCAGACATAAAGCCTGAGTAAGTCTAGGACTATTCAGTCTATGAATAAAGAATTGGGCATGATAAGTATAAACTGGAAATGGGAAAGCACCATAAACTAAGTTAAGTTGTCTAGAGTCGAATATACTATCGTACCCCATATTAATCTATGCATCCATATAAACTAGTTCCCAACAGGCACCCCATAATCAGGGTGAAGGGATCCATTTCTAATGATCGGCTCCTACTCGCATAGTTACATGTGTCTTACGGCCCCCGATGTTGTAGCTACCTATGCTGGTCCCACCATGGGGTGTATCAAGTCCCACGGCCCGACACAATTCTAGAATGCACAGGTATACTACTGGTGCCCAGTGCCTTATTTTTCTGCGCCGGAGTGTGTGCACGCCCGCACCCCGTTAGAACCTACACTGCTGCACAACCGCCGTCGATTTGACCTCTTACAGTCAGCCCAGTAATCGTGCCCCACCCTGCCTAGTTCAGGGCATCCTGATACACCTTGTAGGGTTACTGCTGAAAAGGGTCCCCCGCTACTAGGTTTTCTATTTCTAGCCAACATGCTAAGTTGGTTAAGTATTTTGTAACCCTAACCCCCAATCAGTCTGTATAGTTTAGCAGGTTCCATTTTGATTAAGTATTAATTCAATTTACTTAATCCTATCAATCCTGACTTAGCCTTAATTGTCTTATTAAAGCCTCGACCTCTCACATTAGACAGGTATTGTTGTGACTGCCTGTTGCCGGTTGGTTCCGGGCAGTCTTACGTCAGAACTCAGTCTAACCTCGGATCTTTATTGGGCTCAATGTTTAACCACCCACATTGGATAGGTATTGTTGTGACTACTGGACAGCCGGGCGGTTCTGGGCAGGTTTACATCACAACTCAATCCAACCTCGGGTTAAACACATCGTATTTTCTAAATTTACATATTTTGTCTCTTTTCTTTTTATATGTAAATATTTGCAGCCCATTATTCAAATTCATTTTTATTAGGTAAAATTAATTTATACCACTTAATTGTTTTCAAGGTCGTTGGCATGCGTCAAACATGCCAACACATATGTTTATATTTTAACCCAAACGTCATTACCCCCGTTTTATACGTTCGCTACAATATAACATATGTTGGGTTTAACATTTAAACCCAACTTAGCCACATGAAAAAGGGGAGGCTTAGAACATGGTGTATATATATTCTAAGTAACATCAAAAGGGGAGTGTGAACGCGTGAACTTGCAACATAACGATCTAATTAACATAAATTAGGCACTTGTGAACTTGCATTGTAATAGCATATAATCATGACATAAAACATACCTAAACATGAATCATGGTTTTTAATATATTCATGTGAACTTGCAATTGAAATGTAAATCTAACTTAATTTATGTGTCGCATATATTGTCATATGATTTTGATAACAGCATAGGCCTAAAACATATTTTGTTTGGGCATAAAGTCAAACATAAACTAGCCATGTTCATAAAGTCAACACAAGTTCACAAGGGTGCTTACTTTTGTCACTAACACAAAGGTATGGTTTTACACTTGAATCATGATGCCAATTCCAACATAAATTCATATGAGTCATAATACCCAAATGGATCCAACTACACTAAAAGTGATTATAAAAATATACATCATGTTGGCATAATAGTGAACCATATACTTGCATGAATCTCAAATAAACTACCACAAACATATAGTTGTTAACTTTCAACATGAATCACATACTTGCAAATATCCAATAGGTCTAACATCGTTACACCACAACATCCCAAATCGATTCATAATTAGAATCATAGCAACATACAATTATGAATTATCATCACCACAAACTAAGTACAATTCCATTTCTCATTTACTCAAATCAAAACACAATTATTCATTTATATCGGAATAGCACTCTACTTACAACGTATGACGAATCTTCAATTCAGGTTTCTGAATTCTGAATTTGGAGATGCTATCCTTTGTTGTAGGCGTTGTTTTGATTTAGTTGTCGTTGCTTTAGGCTTTTGAATTGTCTCCTAATCGTCTCTCAATTTTGACGGCTACTTCTAGTCTTTCCTCAGCAGCATGACGGTCTCATTCTAATTTTTATTTGTATGAATTAGGTGGAGTCTTAGGTCCTTTTTATAGAGTTTGTGAATTGATTAGAACCGTCGATGGAGCTTGGATTAATATTAGCCATTAGTTTGAAGGAGAGACCAATCAGGAGCTGACACCTAGCCCTAGTGACAAGGCAAGGCTCAGAAATTCGGCCAAGCACAGATCAGGCCAGCCAGGGGGGCTGGGTTCGACCTGGCTCAGGGGCCAGGTCGACTCCCCAGTCGACCCCCGTGTCGACTTGGTAGTCGACCTGGGTGTCCCAGGTCGACTACCCAGTCGACTTGGGTGCCTTGGGCGGGAAAATTCCCGCCCTGGCCAATCCGGCTCGATTTTTGAAATTTGAATTGATTTTCTGAGCTGTTTGAATTTTAAACTGAATTCTGAAACTTCCGGAGGCCATATCTCCCTCATACGGAGTCCGTTTTACTCAAACTCGGACTCTATCTCAAGCAGAATTCCGAGACGAACGCAAAGGCGTATCCCGTTTCCCTTAATTCTTTGATTTGAAATTAATTATACTTTAATTTGTGAATTTCACTGTTATAGAATACACGGGGTGTTACAAACCCGGAGTTGGATCAAGTAAAGAACTTCGTACTGGGCGGAGAATGGGCACGCTTACTGGCTGACTGTAAGTGATCCAAAAGAGATGGTCGGTGTTGGAGGCACAAACGACCGGGGGCATGTGCGTGCATGGGCAGAGGGTGCTAAGACGACCGTGACACCAGTAGATATGGTTGTGCACATCTTGGGTTGCCACTTTAGGAAGTGATACCTCCTACTGTGGAGCCAACACAGAATATCTACGAGGTAGGGAGCCGACTGATTAGGGTAGTGGTTAGGGTACACTCGGATGTATGCCCTAGGCCTACCAACTTAGAGTGGAAGGGATCATCTCATTTTAGTTATACCAGTAATAGTGCAGAATAATCATTAATGAGGCACATACACCTAATCCTGTCTACCTTATCACACCTTCCATTTATGTAATGATCTCTCTTGTCCACTTTATATGCCTATCTTGTTACTTTTATTTATTTACTGGCTAAAAGTAATTAGACTCGCCAGACTTTATGTCTGACTCTTTTTGTTTCTCCTTCTTTCTTCCGTTCACCCCAGGTTCTCAAGGGAGGGAATTCTCAGGCTTAGTCAGGATTCTGCTATCGTCTTGCTTGGAGCTTCTAGATGTATTAGTCAAGCTTCTATCTATGCTACTACGGCTTATGATTTGAGGATTATGCTTTCTTTGTTATTGTACTCTGGTATTTAAAGTACAAGACAGAAGTTTTAAAGATGTATCGAGTTTATGTATTTTCAGACATATGGTGTTACCATGCTTTATGATTAATAAAAGTTTTAATTCCGCTGCTATTTTATATCTGTCTTGTAATGTTTCTGTTCTGTCTACCTATAACGCTTCACGAAACTTAATGCATTCCCTTAGTGAGTGACATTAACGGACGTGGGGTGTCACCCCGGACTTTATGTCTGACCCATTTTGTTTCCTTTTCTCTCTCTTCCCCTCCCCCTCAGGTTCTCAGGTTGGGAATACTCAAGCTTGATCAAGATTCTTCTTTCATTCTGTTTAGAGCTGCTTAGATGTACTGCTTGATTTCCGATCTTCTCTACTATTGCTATATTTTGGGGATTACGCTCTTTTTATGTACTATTTGTACTCTGATGATGATTTTAGTACAAAAAATGATGTAATGGATTTTCAGTATTTCAGACTTATTATGTAATTGGGTTTGGACCACGAAGCTTTTTTATTTAATAAAGTTTTAATTCTGCTATTATTTTGTATCTGTCTAGTAATGTTCTGTTTTTGTTTACTTATGACGCTTCATGAAACTTAATGCATTCCAATAAAGAGTGGCATTAACGGATGTGGTGTGTCAAAAATGGCCACAACACCAAAGGTATCTCTGGGATACTTCACCAAATGGTTATATTTGAGTTCACGGAGCTACAAACACAAAATAAAGAGCAAAAAGTAAAAAACAAGGAATTTTTAAAGTGTTTCGGCCTAATATCGGCCTACGTCCACTGTGGTATCACTTCTCATTATCATAGTTGAGTTTACAAAGTACATTGCTTTATGCATTTCACTCATTTTATGATATTTCTCTCTTTGATCTAGATTTCGGTTTGATCTCTCTAAGTGTGGTAGAGAATGATGAATTTATTCAATACTTGAACACTTGAGTGATTTTCCTTGATTCCATGATGGTTTTGTGTTAGATTTAGACTTTAGAGGGATTGATGGAGATTAGATAAGCTTGAATTGAACTTTGGTAACTTCTAATCGAGTTTGGTGATGTTTTGTTCCATTTGTTGTTGAAGGAGAATGGATTGAGTTGGAGAATCCATTAATGGAGCTTGGAGTGCTTGAGAGTGGTGGAGAAGTGGTTTGGACAGCCCTTCGGGGTAGAAAAATCGGTCCCTTAAATGGTAGAGAAGTGGGCTATTTATAGGTGTGATTTAGAGGTAGTGGCAAAGTTATAATTATGGTGTGCAGGGTTTGGGCCGGCCTTAAACTTATTTACGGAAATGCCACTGGTCCACCTTATAGCTGTACACAACTGTCATGTTTGAAGCCGACCCAGGAAGGTGACCGAGTAGGAATGATGCCGACCAGGATTTCTTACCGACCAGTTTATTACTCTCATTGCAGACCGACTAGACATTAGCTGCTGACACAATTCCATACTTACATATCGACCCACTTTATTTACTACATTGCCATTGTTTTCTTTTTCTGGAGTCAACCTTTATATTATTGACCGACCAGGAGCAAAACAGCATGACCGGACAGATATTATGTGAAGCATGCTAACCCACATTATTACGCCTTTGCCATTGTTGTCCTTTAGTGCTGAGCTTCATTTCCTTTTTCACGAGCCACATGTACTCCCCTTTTACATGGTTTTGAATCATGCAAGATTCATAAATATGGGAATAATATTTACAGTTATGCCATTGCATCATTATATTTGCTGAAGCTGATCTCTTTTTCACTTTGTGACCGACCGGTGCAAATTAGTTTAAGACCGACCAGTATGGAAGCTGATGGACCGACCAAGCAGCAGGAGCTTGTGATGTGTGCTTCAAATGTAACGGCACTGACCCATATTTTAACATGTTTGCATGTTTCACGTTTCATACTAAAATGGCTCAACTGTGTAGTGCCTTTCTTCGTGGCTTTCATGCACACCACTGTTTATAGTATGCATTGAACCGTGTATTCACGTTATACTCAATTCATTGGAGAGTTACTGACTCATGCATATGTGGTGTCATACTTGATTCATCATTTGTACAGTAGTGTAATCACATATTGGCTACAATAAACATGTTACTTATGCACGATTCTAGTTAACAACTAGCGGTCCATATGAATATCATTGTTGATCCATACTTGCTAACGTGTCCAGACTATATTACATGAGTGCCATATTTTATTTTTTATAATATAACAACTTCATATATATCAAAGGAAAAGCCAGAAACGTATTGAACTTCGCCACCGATCCGTTCTCTGATTTTGATGCATAGCTGTCGTCATGCAAAATTTCTGATCGACCGACACGAAGCCATCGTGACCGATCTGAGTACAAGACCGATCCAATGATGTCGAGCAACCCACGTGGGTAACGTGTTCGACCGATCAGAATGGTGTATGAACAATCTGATTCTCATGACGCACGACCGATCGCTTCACTAAACGGTCAATGTATCAATATCTGGACCGCATCAATAATGAAGTTAACAAATGCGGGTTGATTTTTTATTTTGATGGATTCTTTGGTTTCTTTCCTCCCATATATGATATATAATAGAAGTAAGCATGATTGATGCGTATATTAATTCTTTTGATTTAGGCTTGTAATTACCTTGAATATATTGAACACTTTCTTTGATATTCAGGGTAGTGACGACTTGATTAAATTTAAAATGATTTTTGGCTTTAAACAAAATTTGGCTTGAGAAAGTACAATTAAAGAAAAGGTGTTCAACACTTTTCTTTTCATTGTTACAGAGGACACATGTGGTTTCAGCACTTTTTCTCCATTTTTCACTTTTGTCTCTTGTTGCTAATTTGTTTGTGATAACAAAGTAAGCATAGTGTGCCATTTTTTGACAATTTCGTTTATTTCAAATAACTTTATGCCAGTCCAATTCAGTTTCTTCACCTTTGATAAATTCCTTTATTTTTATGAACAAAAAAAATTCCCTTTTAAGCTAAGCTTCCAGCTCCATTTATCATTAGCAATGTTGTTGTCAATAGGAATATCAACTATATCATATTTGAATAAGTCTGCAGCCAAATGATTTGAGGTGACCTACTTAGAGTTATCAATAATACATTGCACCTTGTTGCTAGCACCACCTAGAATATATACATTATTTTAGGATAGTAGGTTGATTAGTGATTTTCCTTTAATCCAAGGGTCAAACCATAAACTAGTTGAACCCTCATTCTTTATATTTCTATCCAATAAACTGGACCCAATTGATCTAAAGCTAAGGATTTTCCTCCATGTAATAGAATGATGACTTTAATTTTTGTAGTCATTTTTTTATGATATCTAGCTTTTATCCATTTTGCCAGAGGGGTCTTCCTTCTAAAAAAATTCAAAATAGCTTGAAATTTGAAGCAACATTGAGATCATTGATGTTTCTAAGTCCAAGCCCCCCTAATTTCTTTGCTATGCATAATTTATCCCAAGCAATTTTATGATGTTTTCCTTGTCAAATGAAATTGGCACACATTCTTTTAATTTTTTGCACAGTAATAGATGAAATGTTGTGAGATTGGATCCAATACATTATAATTACAGTGACGACAGTGTGGGTTAGTTCAATTCTACCAGCTGATGATAGAATTTTACTGGACCACGCTTCAAGACTATTTTGAATAACATCATATAATCTTATGCCGTCCTTACCAGTAATTTGGTTAGAACCTAGAGGCAGTCATAAATAATTGACTAACCTTCTTTAAATTTTAATATACTAAGTATCTAATTCTTAAAATAGCAGTTTCTACTAAAGTATATTTCACATTTATCCTCATTACCTTTTAATTCAGCAAGATTGGTCAATTTTTCAAGTATTTTAGCAATTTATATAGAACTTTGAACATCATTTTTTTTTTAAAAGAAGCACTTCACTAGCATATAAAAGATGTGTAATAGTTGAATTGACTCAATTAATGGGTTTAATGTTACCATTAATTTTCCTTATATCCATTAATAAAGAAAAGAATTCCTTGACAATAGTAAATAGATATGGTGATAGAGGATCACCCTTTCTAATGCCTCTATTGCTATTTATGAATCCTTCAGGGGATCCATTAATAATAATAAAGTAAGAAAAATTGTTGATGCATTCATAAATAAGAGAACAAAATTTAGGATTAAGTCCCATTTGTTGCATCCTGTGAATGATAAGTTTCTTATTCAATTTATCAAAAGATTTATTTTAGGAATTTTAACGCACATAAAATTCTTATTTTTCACATTGAATTATAATAATCTCATGAGCTAACAATATATTTCAACTATGTGCCTACCAGGTATGAAAGCACACCTTGAATTTCAGAAATGGGGAACTTTAAAAATATTTTCACTCCGTTACAAAGATTAGTACAAATGATTTTATAAATAAAATTGTAGCGGGATATAGGCCTATAATCATTTAGCCCCTTGCGATTTTTAGCTTTGGGGACAAGTGTGATAAAGGTATGGTTTCTCTTTAAAAGTTTACCAGACCTAAAAAATTCAGAAACAACATCAAAGATATCACTTTTAATTTCATCCCAACGGGTTTTGTAAAACTTTGCACCAAACCATCAGGTCCTAGACTTTTATCAATTTTATCCTTAAAAACAATATTTTTAATCTTATCCATGCTAATAGAAGCAAGAAGAATGTAACGACCCAAGGATTTTCGACCCTGAAAATCGACATAAACACAATGTCAACTATTCAAGTATCGAAAATACTAGATAATTAATAGAAAGAGGTTAGAGGGTGGGAAATAGAAAGAAAGAAATTAGAATAGAAGAAGAAGAAGATCACAACAGAACATATCAGAGTAAGAAAGAATCGCACAATGGAACAAATAAAATATATTACGTAACATAACTTTGAAATACAAAACTGTATTTGTACTTACACATATCATCAGAGTACATCACATATATATCACATCGGAAATAAACACTATATATATCTAACATTGAAGCCTCCTGCTCCAAGCTCTTCCAAGTATATCTGAAAAATCCCGACTACTTGACAGGCCGTACAAATTTGGGCACCCAAGAGTTTAGGGTAAAACAAAACAAAATAAACTCTAGGTCAGTCATGGGACTGGTGAGAGTAAACTCCAATCATTCGGTTTAACTTTTCAAAATCCTTTTCAAAAGAAAGAATAATCGTAAGACCGATCCATACATAAATACAGATGGTTTTAACCTTACGATAACCCAAAACATTATTCAAAACAATATTATCCTGATATTATAAAAACATATAAATGAAGTAAATAACAATCTAGCAGAATGCTTGCATCTCACACTCCGCATACATAGTATATAATTAAAAACCGCGGGCTCTTATTGGCAAATGAATTTCCAACTACGACAAGGTATGAAACCACCTTCCGATTAGTGTACTCTAAAGGGGATACACTGGAGTTCAACAAGAACATCTTGCAACTCGACCACACATGACCGACTATTCATTTCGCTTGAATGTTCCGAATATGTTGTCATCTTATGGTTGGTATACCAACATAACCGTTCATGGGAGATATAAAAGCAAAAGAAAAACAAAAAATTAATATTCTCTAGACGATGACAATATACCCTAATTGGGAGCGACCCTCTTAGCCATGTTGTCTGCCTGATTTTTATCATTTCTCGGTTGATAAGGCTTGAGGTCATAACATATCTTTTGAAATATCACACCTTCATTTACTTTGAATAACACATCGTCATACCTTCCAAATCAAAAATTGATTTCCCAAAAAATACCACGGGTATAAAGCTAAAAGAAACGAATTCCTTCGCCACCAACGTAAATACGTTTGAAGGGACTAATTTATGCGGTCTATTGGATATACTCTGTCAGACATTCATCCATACAAGTTGTTCAGGGACTGGACAAACCAAAGGCACTATTCTATAAATCCATCTTAGGAAATTTCTACCCAGGATCGCTAGAATAGTCCTTGCATAAACTCCGTCTTCAATTATCTTCATCAGATTTGATTCGCAATGCTAATGCCCATACAGAGTGGTTTTCAGATAAATATGACCACGGTCTCTCCGTATTGACAATGGAAAAATGGTCAAAAACTTTGATAGCTGGTTATCTAACTATTAAAGGCAAAAATTCATACAAACAATGATCTTATTTCCGAATGGAAATTTTACTGATCAATCATCAATCAACACCGAGCTCTTTAAATTAATATTTCATTAATTTATTCATTTTCCAATTTCCTTTCAATATCTTTACCCAAATATTTCTCTAACTCGTTTAGCCTCTCATGATCCATGGAAAACATTTCCATTTATTTTTTATATTCCAAAACATATTTCTTATTATCATCGGAAAACATTTCCACATATTCCCAATTCCTTATATTCTATGTTTAGAAATAAACATTATCGTTGAAAAAAAAAATCCATCTTTTATATTCTCGCATCACTATCCTTCCACGTCCATCAGTCCCTAACCGTAAATTAGTAAGAGAACAACTCCCTAATATTAATCCCGAAGGCCAAAACCAACATCAAATCAACACTCAAGGAACCATTCAAATCGCCAAATTTCCAGTCACTTTCTGATATTCCTCTTTCGTTTCTAAATTTCTTATCAAATCATTGCTTACTAGACTTTCGAATTCAGTTTATGAATTCATTTCTTTAACAGAAATTATTGATTATAAATATAGCGTTTTAATCCCTACTACAAAAATATTAAATTTTAAATGTAACTCTCTTTCTTAAATTCGATATAATCGAAATTTAATGTATAACTCTCTTTAAATACACTCTATTCGATTAACGTTACGAATGTCGGAACAAAACTCATCGTTTTAGGTTATCTTGATTTCTAAATTCATATTTGAATTTATCACTTCAAATATTTATCAATTTCCATTTATAACCCATTTAATCTGCAAAACATTTACTTTTAAATCATTATTCACGTTAAAACGTGAATGTCACTCCTTTACATAAATCAACTCATTTTATCAAATCAAATCTTGATTTGTATTTGTAAATACTACTACAGGTCAACAATTTGTTTATTGAGTTATTTTAAAAATTCATAGTCATATTCTATTTCATTCACAAGTCAACTTCTTGTTAGTAACATATCAAGTTCATAATTTAATCTCGATTACCTATTCAAATATAATTTATTGTTTTCAAACCAAATATTAACTATTTTGTCAAATACTGAATTATATAATTGTTAATTTTTAAGAATAAATCATTTTAATAACATTCAACATCGTCGAATTATAATTATAAATCCCTACTGATTTATTTCAATTCTATTCATATTTCGAACATCGAAAAATTTTCATCGTCTACCTTTTGAAATGATTTCCCATTTTAAATCATTCTTAAATTTACATTCCCACATTATTAAATAATAATTATTTAATCCCATTCATAAATATCGTTTATAAACCAAACTTCTTGTTTTATATAATTAAACAAGTTATCATATTCTAGCCAATCAAAATTCAATTTCTATTTTTAAAAATAGTAAGCCCCTAATTTTTTTCCAATATATTTGAATATATTTTACGGTACTTAGATACCCAATTATTTCAGGGTCAATGTTATTCGAACATCCCAAAACTCACAAGAATCAATCACCGATTATTGGTTACATCATGTAATGCAATATATAAAAAAAACAATATAATTGTTGAGGAATCCAGTTAGATTCCTCCAACCTATCTCCCTGGGTACACAGATGTTAATCAACATAAAAAATATTGATTTCATATCAATATGAAATATAATAGGAAACATAATCAGTATTCAATCAACGATTTATATATATAACTCTATATACTATTTTAACCAATTTATTTGCAATTCATCCAAACAAACATCACACAGCATTCAATCATCATTTATGAATTCTAAAATATGTCTATAATATTATAAAACTAAACAGAGCTAGTGAGCTTACTCACCTTGGTCGTTAATAGTTGATAAACGATTAACGGACGATTGATTAGATCGGGCATTTTATTTCACCTGAAATTGTAATTCCTCCAATTAGCTCCAAACCAATTTCAGTACATAGCCTATGATCCTACAATCCCAGTGGATCCCAATTTGTCAGATTCGAATAATGTATAGCTAGATATGATAAATTTTAAGTTAATACCTTATTTAACCTAAATTGAACTTAAAATTTTCATTTCATTTTAAATTGGGCTGACCTATATCTATCGGCCCATGTTCTCATTTAGATGCCCACCCGCCCACTATAAACAGTATAGCTTCTTCCTCCTATATTCACGCATCCGCTCTAGGATATTTTCATTTCCTCAATGGTCATGCTATTCTTGCTTCCACTACTCCCTCTCCACTCAACACAAAAGAAAATAAAAATTACCCTTCTACTACTCTTTCGATTCTCCTTCTGTCTACGCCATTTATGCGAAACTCGATAGCTCAGTTGCCATTGGCGACTTCAACACCTTCTACAGGGAAGTTTGTACTTTTAAATAGCCATTGAAGGCTTCGAAATGTTGATATCCTAAAGAGGTAAAAGAAGTCGAGGCCATATATATTTTTACTGATACAAACATGGGTACCAACGGTATGGTATGTATAGGTTGGCAGATAATTTTAGGGTCGATAAGCTTTAAGGACATGCAACAGTTTTTTTTCTTCTCATTTCCTATGTATTCGAATGCAGACATTTAATGCGGTTGAAAAGAAAGTGGTACTGCAACTACTTGGCAGCTAAGGAACGATTTGTAAGATTTATATACGTATTTTATTAAAAGCCTATAGGCTAACTACCCAAGAATGTTATTTTAATTCAATCTCTTTTTTTATAGCTATGCATTTTGTCTCTAATAGATATGGGAAAAACAATATTATTCGCATCAAGTTGGTTCTGCTAAATTAGATATACAAATTTAAGTTTTTAACTAAGGTATGTAAGTGCTGTAAAAAGACAATTGTAAGAAGTAAGGTAACATTTACCGAATGTGTGTGTTAGATGTACCTAGTAGCAAAGCATCAACTACCAAAGACATGTTTTTGCTCTTAAAAGTTTTCATATTTTAGGAACAAAAGTGATTTAAGAAAAGATACATTTAAAGATGGTAATTCATGAATTTGCATCACGGTCCTCTTTTTGAAATAATTCCACCACATATTAGCACAACAAATATGGGATCTCAAATAAAGTATTCAGGGTATAAATATAAGCACTTACCACAAAACTTTAAACACAAAACTCATATAATATATTCTTATGTTCTGGGTTCTTCTTTGCAAACCTCTTCCCTTCTCTGTTTTAGGTTCAAGAAGCAATAATAACTTCAAAAGGTAATTAAAACTATTATATTTCCTGTACTTGCCATATGTAGTTTCAAATTTGGCTATACATAAATTGCATATTTGATCGATATAATATAAATTGTTCTTAAAATAATTCAATTAAATAATAATAAATTATTATTATTATTGTATATATACTTAAACAAAATATCATATAGTTCCGAAATAAACATACATGGATTTATAACTCAATATTTCAAAATCTGAGTTAAATAGATATTCGATTTAATTAAAAATCCTTTTGTAATAAATAAATCGTTATAATTTATAAACGATTCCATAGCGAGTTTCTGAAAATTTAATTTGGACATAACATATAATATATAAAATGAAATCTTGATTTTTCACTTCTGTTAGAAAAATATAATTCGCCCAACATTTCTTATTTCAAAGCAATCCGATTTAAAACGAATCACGTATATTCATTCGAAGTTCGAAACTCAATATAATTCAATTCTAAACTAAATTAAACCTCTTAAATTATCCAATTCACATAAAACTGCCGATTTGATTATTTCCGACAATTTAGAAAATTAAATTTATTATTCCACAACTTATAATAATTAAATAATCAAAATTATTTAAATTCAAACCATTTGAATTGCTAAATCGCTTATCCAAATATTAAATAAGTTAATTATTAAATTGCTAAAAATATGGGATGTTACATTCCTTCCCCCTTAAAAGAACTTCGTCCTCGAAATTACTAAGGTTGGTAAAATGCTATAAACTTTATTAACTCGATTAAAGATCATTTGTTTTACGTTTTGGCTTCAGTTTCAAATGAACCAATTTAATTTTGTTAAAATATTAATTAATTTCTATTAACAAAAAATTTCAAAATTTTCTAACATCTTAAATTATCAAAAACTTTCGTCAGTGTCTCCTTTGCACGGCTCAGTCGGTACAACTACAACTTGCCTCTCTAGGCCTTCTCCAATCCAAAAGAAATTCAAACAGCAAAGACGCCTGCCAAATTGGCTCATAAATCTCAGATTGTCGGGGATTCGATTCTATCTTTTCCATTTGCTATAACTTGGGCATATACCTATGCATTCCCAACCAATCTCTAATCAATTCATTATTAAACAATATTTCTCTTATACTGAGCCAAATTACATATCAAACTCCAGTTCCAATCTCAATTCCAAATTCTTACTCAACAATCTAATTCCATTCCATATTATCTCCAATGCAATCCATTTTTTAACTTAGTTTAGGTTAAATTCTAATTTATTTATTCACTTTTACCATTTTCAATCTATTTAACTTTATAAGTTAAATTTAAATTTCAGAATTCAAATTCCTGGGTTTTATTTCAAATCAATTTGAAATCATATATATTTACATATAATAATAGCAATTCAAAATATTCGAATTTTTGAATGATTAGTTTCCTCAAAATAATTCAAACAAAGTCCTTGATAGTTATCCGTCACATAGAAACTCGAAAATGAACACCGATGATGTCTGAACACCATCAGAATTATTTTCCAGTGACCGAAGTGAGTTTAGCACTATATCATTTCAAAACTCATTTTCAAACACTTCCATTTTGAAATTTACTTCAAAATATCCTTTACATTATTTTGAAAACATGTCTAAATTCACCCAAGATTTTAAAATTTCCATATATTAAATCCCAAAATTCAATTACAAATCCTTTTCAAGTTCCAAAAATTTTAAATTCCAGTTCTATTTCAAATTTATATTTAACTCATCCGATTCTATACAATACATTTATACGAATTCTGATTGTTTATTAATAACCATCTCAATTTTAATCTTATCCAATTATATTAACAATCAACACATCCAATAAACTATAATAACACCAAGATAAATATTTCTTTTATATCAAAAAATACTTTGGGTAAAATTATTTCATTTACCTGTTTTCAAAACATACTATGTCGGTTCATCGTATTCGAGTGTTTAGAAACCCCTATCGGCAATGTAATGCCCTACCGTCGACCAGAATTCATAAGTCACTCAACCAATAAATCTCCACAAATAAAACCACTTTATATCAAATAACAAATATGTACTCATATATACATATATATATATATATACGTACACACTCAAACTCAATCTAGGGTATTACTAACCCCATGTCTATCGAGTTATGCCATATAGCCAAGGAAATTACTTCACCTTCAGCTCAGAAACCAATGTAAGGACCCAAGGATTTTCGACCCCGAAAATCAACATAAAACAATGTCAACTATTCAAGTATCAAAAATGCTGGATCATTAATAGAAAGAGGTTAGGGAGTGAGAAATAAAAAGAAAGAAAATTTGAATAGAAGAAGAAGTTCACAACAGAACAGAATCTGAGTAAACACGAATCTCACAATGGAACGAATAAGATATATTATATAACATGAATTCAAAATACAAAACTATATTTGTAGTTACATATATCATCAGAGTACATCACATAAATATCACAACGGAAATAAACTCTATATGTAGCTAACATTGAAGCCTCCTGCTCCAAGCTCTTCCAAATATATCTGAAAAATCCCGACTAGTTGACTACCCGTACGAATTTGGGCACCCAAGAGTTTAGGGTAAAACAAAATAAAATAAACTCTGGGTCGGTCATGGGATTGGTGTGAGTAAACTCCAATCATTCGGTTTAACTTTTCAAAATCCTTTTCTAAAGTAAGGATAACCGTAAGACTGATCCACACATAAATACGGATGGTTTTAAACTTACGATTACTGTAACACCCCGTGTATTCTATAACAGTGAAACTCACAAATTAAAGTATAAATTAATTTCAAATCAAAGAATTGAGGGAAACGGGATTCGCCATTGCGTTCGTCTCGGAATTCTGCTTAAGATAGAGTCCGAGTTTGCGTAAAACGGACTACGTATGAAGAAGATATGGCCTCCGGAAGTTTCAGAATTCAGTTTAAAATTCAAACAGACCAAAACAGCTCAGAAAAACTAATTCAAATTCAAAAATCGGGCCCAATTGGCCAGGGCAGGAAAATTCCCGCCCAAGGCACCCAGGTCGACTTGGCAGTCGACCTGGGGCTAGCCAGGTCGACTGGGCAGTCGACCTGGGTAACCCGTGTCGACTGCCAAGTCGACACGGTGTCGACTGGGGTGTCGACCTGGCCCCTGAGCCAGGTCGAACCCAGCCCCCCCTGGTTGGCCTGGTCTGTGTTTGGTCGATTGTCTGAGCCTTGCCTTGTCACTAGGGCTAGTTGTCAGCTCCTGATTGGTCTCTCCTTCCAACGAACGGCTATAATTAAACCAAGCTCCATCGACGGTCCGAATCAACTCAAAAACACTATAAAAAGAACCTAAGACCTAGCCTAAATCATACTATTTCATTTTGGCCTCAAGCCGCCGCCATTAAACCTAGAGCTCTAAACTAAAAATACAAAGAACAAAATTATAGAAGACAAATGACGATTCTTGAAGGCTACAACTAGAAGCTACAACAACTATGACGCTTTAGACAACGGATTTGGGGCTATTTGAATTGGGATTTTTAATTTGGATTACTTGCTTCATATTGTAAGTTCTATGTTACTTTTTAGGCAAAAACGCTAAAATAACATGGACATGCCATGAATTGAAACCGGATTTAGGAACTATTATTAATCCATGTTTATATTGTTTAACTTTGAATCATAATTTGGGAATATTGCTATGTCAACGTTGCAAGTTAAACTTATCATGATTTTGATGTTGTTATGAATCACTTGGGCTTAATTGTATGGCAAGTTGGACTAATACATGTCCATGGAATCGCTATGTTTATTGAAATCTTTATGTTGATTAAACCTTGCCTATGATGCTAATTAAACCATGTCTATGATGTTGATGGAATTATGCCTGTGATGTTAATATATCTATCATGTTAATGACAAAATTGGGAATTGCTAGGTTATGATGAAAAGTTGGAATCATTATGTTTATAATGTTAGATGAGAATCATTATGTTAAAAATGCTAAATTGGAATCATTATGTTTATAATGTTAGATGAGAATCATTATGTTAAAAATGCTAAATTGGAATCCACTATGCCTATTAGAATTACCATGCCTTTAATGTTTCATGTTGTAATAAAATTATTATTATGCCCGCAATGATTATTATGCCTATGATGTAAAGTTGAAATCATCATGTTAAACTAAGTTGGAACCATTACTATGCCAAGTTATCATCATGCTAGTATTGAAACCATGTGATATGTTATAGCCTGTTTATTATGCAAGTGATGTTGGAATTGTAACATATGCCTATCACATGTTTGGTGTTATTCCCCTTTATCTCTTGAATTGTTTATGCTTGTGAACGAAGTACGTTTATATACATTGAGGACACGATTGGGTAGAATAGGCAAAACTTGAATCATAAACCGTGAAATTTGGCATAAGTAGAACATGAAATATGGCACGAAAATTTGACTTGAACATGCCATAACTTGACTTGAAAAAACATGCCTTAGTTGGGCACGAAGTTGACATATGAACATGCTATGGAAATAGCACGAAATCTGATAAGAACATGGGCATGACTTTAGAAAACAAGAAAGTGGCCAACTCGAGGTTGGGTTGAGTTTGTAGTGTAAAACTGCCCGGAACCGCCCGGCAAATCCAGTTGCTACAAACAATAGGATCCAATGTGGGTAGTTGGTCACATCGCGCTTGAAACCCGAGGTTGGGTTGAGTTCGTAGCGTAAACCTGCCTGGCACCGCCCAGCAAATCCAGTGGCTACAAACAACAGGATCCAATGTGAGTGGTTCGGTGCATTAACGAATCAATTAATGCCAATTAGGGTTAAGTCATGAACATGAAAAGACAACTTAACCTACTTGAACACGATTTGTAGGGCTAAGTCATGAACTTGAAACGACAACACTTAGCCAACTTGACATGACACGTAGGCGGGTTAAGTCACGAATTTAAATGACATACTTAACCACCTTGACATGACTAGACTGGAAAAGGATTAAGTCACGAATTACATGACTTAATCGGTTAGGCGGGTTAGGTCACGAATTACATGACCTAATCTGTTAGGCGAAACCCTAGACACGACCCTTTTTAGCAGTAACCCTCTAGATGTATCAAGGCACCCTGGGGCTAGGCCGGGTGGGGCACGATTACTGGGCTGATTATAAGAGGTGAACGACGGCAGTGGGGTACGCCAGTGTAGGTTCGGTGGACTACGGTTGTGCACGTATTCCGGGGCAGACACTGGGTATCAGTAGATTTATCTGTGCATCTTGAATCGTGTCAAGGGTTGACACCCTAGGGCTGATACACCCGAAGGTGGACCCAGCACAGGTGACTACATTCGTGATTAGCCGTATGACATGGACACTTGACGAGCTAGAACTTGTAGGGAGCCGATCGACTAGATAAGCGCTCCGTAGGACCCCGTACTTGGGTCGGACCCCGTTTCAGGGTCGTTTCACGATATTAGGCCGTGGGATTTATTTCGTGATTAACTCGTGACATGGGCTTAGTATACTAGTACAGTCGATGCAACGAATCTTGAACATGTGATGCTTTATTTGACTTGTCTTGACTTATCATGATCACCTTAGTTTATCTTGTCCACCTTGACACCCTTCTTGAGTTTAGTTTCAGTTCATACATGACATGTTGTTTTAACCGTTTTTACACTGAAAGTCACTAGGACTTACTCAGTCTTTATGACTAACCCTTTTCCTTTCGCCTCATTTTCTTTCGTTCCCCCCCAGGTTCTCAGGGAGGGAATACCGCAGCTTGACCAGTTTTCACATCCAGCTTGAAGAGAAAGAATGTATTGCTTGGATCTTTTCCGTTTTGGACTTTGGGTTTGGACAGCAATTAGGGGACTTTTGCAGTTTATTCATGTTTTCTTTATGCTTCTTTAAATAATGTAATCAAGACAGTTATGATTTCGGAAGTATTGTAAGACAAATTATGACATGGTTTGTGAACACGTATTATGTTGAAATAAAAGTTGTTGTTGTTTTTCCGCTGTTCAAAAATATGTGTTCTTATATCTGTCTTGTATATCTGTGACTTATACTTATAAACCTCCACCAAAATTAGGGCATTCCCTTTGAGAGTGACCCTAACAGAGGTGGGGTGTTTCACTTGGTATCAGAGCATAGGTTTACCAGATAAGATAATAGTTTTGAAAATTTATTTTCAAAAGAAAATTCAAAGAAGCATTTTTAAAAGATAAAATATTATTTTATTTTAAAAAGGCAAAGTCCCCCAAAGCCATAGGTACTATCTCTTATCCTTCATTTTGAATCTATCCTTTTTGTTTCAGCATGTCCGAAGAACTTAACTTGCCAGAGGGTATACCAATACCTGGTTGGTTTAGACGATTCTTAGAAGCAAGGGCCACTCAGCCAGGTCCTACCGTTCCTCCTCCCCCAGCTGCAGGAAATCATCCAGCTGCAGCAGCACCTCTTCCTCCACCTCCTCCGCGGGGAAACACTTTTGCTAAGATATGTAAAGATTTTAAAGCTATGGGAGGAAAGGACTTTCATGGAACTGAGTCCTTCGTGGCAGCTAGAAATTGGCTGGAAAAAACCGAGGACTTATTCGTCATCTTTGAGGTAGAAGATAGGCAGAAAGTACAACTGGCGGTATGGCTACTTAAAGGCGAGGCTTCCTACTGGTGGGAAGTCACTAATGCAGAAAGACCAGTGGAAACATGGGAGGACTTTAGGGCAAGGTTTGAGGCTAAATTTCTCTCAGAAGCTGAAAAGAGTTTGCAGTTGGAAAAATTCTTATTTCTTAAGCAAGGGAGTATGACAGTCAAAGAGTATGTTAATCAGTTCGATGAGCTGGCTAGGTTCGGACTGGACCTAGTCAACACCCCGCACAAGAAGGCTCTCTGCTTTGTCAAAGGGTTGAATGAGCCATTACACAGTTTGGCCATGACCCATATACCCATGGGAGCTACGTATGAAAGGTTGGTGCAGATGGCATTGCTGAACGAAGAAGATAAGGGCAAGAAGGAGACAAAGGCAGAAAACTCTCAAGGGAAGAAAGAGGTCAAGCCCAACGATTCTCAGAATAAGAAGGTAGACTCTGAGAAAGGAGGCAAGAATGACAACTCACGTGATAAAAGGAAATGTAATTTCTGTGGTACGGAAGGGCACATAGCCAAGGATTGTAGAAAGAGGAAGAGAAAGCAAGGTGAATGTTTTCATTGTGGGGAGACTGGACACATCAGCAAAGACTTCCCTAAGAAGCAGACCAGACCTTCTGGGGGTACATCGTTAACTTCTTCTAGATGCTTTGTTTTATCTTGTTTCTCTCCTCGATCCTATCTTGAGAACCATAGGTAGAATCTTTTTGGATGTAAACATGTAATTGAAACATGTTATGATTGCGAAATGGTTGCAAGTGGTCACAAGTGGTTGCTCGTGGATGCATGAATACACATTAGGCACTAGATCGGCTCAGACACATTTTCATGTTGCATATGCATAAATGTATTTATTCATATATGGATGAAGTTTAGTGTGTTGTCATATGGATGTTGCATTTATATATGAATGGTTGTGCACTCATGTAGAATCATGAATAGGAAAATTTGCATACATAATGGATTCATGGCACTTACATAATTCGCATTAAGGAGGTCAACTGAATCTGTAGACCCCCTGATTTTGCATTGGATAAGTACATGTACACACACACACTTCGCATATGATCATGAAGCATTAGAAGTCTTTTAAGGACAATGGATGCTCGTGTTTGGTGGATGAGTAGATGGATGTTTGGATGTTAGGATATACATTCTTCCTAACTTGAAGATTTCGGGGACGAAATCCTTTTAAGTGGGGGAGAATGTAACACCCCGTGTATTCTATAACAGTGAAACTCACAAATTAAAGTATAAATTAATTTCAAATCAAAGAATTGAGGGAAACGGGATACGCCATTGCGTTCGTCTCGGAATTCTGCTTACGATAGAGTCCGAGTTTGCGTAAAACGGACTCCGTATGAAGAAGATATGGCCTTCGGAAGTTTCAGAATTCAGTTTAAAATTCAAACAGACCAAAACAGCTCAGAAAAACTAATTCAAATTCAAAAATCGGGCCCAATTGGCCAGGGCGGGAAAATTCCCGCCCAAGGCACCCAGGTCGACTTGGCAGTCAACCTGGGGCTAGCCAGGTCGACTGGGCAGTCGACCTGGGTAACCCGTGTCGACTGCCAAGTCGACACGGTGTCGACTGGGGTGTCGACCTGGCCCCTATGCCAGGTCGATCCCAGCCCCCCCTGGCTGGCCTGGTCTGTGTTTGGTCGATTTTCTGAGCCTTGCCTTGTCACTAGGGCTAGGTGTCAGCTCCTGATTGGTCTCTCCTTCCAACGAACGACTATAATTAAACCAAGCTCCATCGACGGTCCGAATCAATTCAAAAACACTATAAAAAGAACCTAAGACCTAGCCTAAATCATACTACTTCATTTTGGCCTCAAGCCGCCACCATTAAACCTAGAGCTCTAAACTAAAAATACAAAGAACAAAATTATAGAAGACAAAGGACGATTCTTGAAGGCTACAACTAGAAGCTACAACAACTATGACGCTTTAGACAACGGATTTGGGGCTATTTGAATTGGGATTTTTAATTTGGATTACTTGCTTCATATTGTAAGTTCTATGTTACTTTTTAGGCAAAAACGCTAAAATAACATGGACATGCCATGAATTGAAACCGGATTTAGGAACTATTATTAATCCAAGTTTATATTGTTTAACTTTGAATCATAATTTGGGAATATTGCTATGTCAACGTTGCAAGTTAAACTTATCATGATTTTGATGTTGTTATGAATCACTTGGGCTTAATTGTATGGCAAGTTGGACTAATACATGTCCATGGAATCGCTATGTTTATTGAAATCTTTATGTTGATTAAACCTTGCCTATGATGCTAATTAAACCATGTCTATGATGTTGATGGAATTATGTCTGTGATGTTAATATACCTATCATGTTAATGACAAAATTGGGAATTGCTAGGTTATGATGAAATGTTGGAATCATTATGTTTATAATGTTAGATGAGAATCATTATGTTAAAAATGCTAAATTGGAATCATTATGTTTATAATGTTAGATGAGAATCATTATGTTAAAAATGCTAAATTGGAATCCACTATGCCTATTAGAATTACCATGCCTTTAATGTTTCATGTTGTAATAAAATTATTATTATTCCCGCAATGATTATTATGCCTATGATGTAAAGTTGAAATCATCATGTTAAACTAAGTTGGAGCCATTACTATGCCAAGTTATCATCATGCTAGTATTGAAACCATGTGATATGTTATAGCCTGTTTATTATGCAAGTGATGTTGGAATTGTCACATATGCCTATCACATGTTTGGTGTTATTCCCCTTTATCTCTTGAATTGTTTATGCTTGTGAACGATGTACGTTTATATACGTTGAGGATACGATTGGGTAGAATAGGCAAAACTTGAATCATAAACCGTGAAATTTGGCATAAGTAGAACATGAAATATGGTACGAAAACTTGACTTGAACAAGCCATAACTTGACTTGAAAAAACATGCCTTAGTTGGGTACGAAGTTGACATATGAACATGCTATGGAAATAGCACGAAATCTGATAAGAACATGGGCATGACTTTAGAAAACAAGAAAGTGGCCAACTCGAGGTTGTGTTGAGTTTGTAGTGTAAACCTGCCCGGAACCGCCCGGCAAATCCAGTTGCTACAAACAATAGGATCCAATGTGGGTAGTTGGTCACATCGCGCTTGAAACCCGAGGTTAGGTTGAGTTCATAGCGTAAACCTGCCCGGAACCGCCCGACAAATCCAGTGGCTACGAACAACAGGATCCAATGTGAGTGGTTCGGTGCATTAACGAATCAATTAATGCCAATTAGGGTTAAGTCATGAACATGAAAAGACAACTTAACCAACTTGAACACGATTTGTAGGGCTAAGTCATGAACTTGAAACGACAACACTTAGCCAACTTGACATGACACATAGGCGGTTTAAGTCGCGAATTTAAATGACATACTTAACCACCTTGACATGACTAGACTAGAAAAGGATTAAGTCACGAATTACATGACTTAATCGGTTAGGCGGGTTAGGTCACGAATTACATGACCTAATCTGTTAGGCGAAACCCTAGACACGACCCTTTTCAGCAGTAACCCTCTAGATGTATCAAGGCACCCTGGGGCTAGGCCGGGTGGGGCACGATTACTGGGCTGATTGTAAGAGGTGAACGACGGCAGTGGGGTACGCCAGTGTAGGTTCGGTGGACTACGGTCGTGCACGTATTCCGGGGCAGACACTGGGTATCAGTAGATTTATTTGTGCATCTTGAATCGTGTCAGGGGTTGACACCCTAGGGCTGATACACCCGAAGGTGGACCCATCACAGGTGACTACATTCGTGATTAGCCGTATGACACGGACACTTGACGAGCTAGAACTTGTAGGGAGCCGATCGACTAGATAAGCGCTCCGTAGGAGCCCGTACTTGGGTCGGACCCCGTTTCAGGGTCGTTTCACGATATTGGGCCGTGGGATTTATTTCGTGATTAACTCGTGACATGGGCTTAGTATACTAGTACAGTCGATGCAACGAATCTTGAACATGTGATGCTTTATTTGACTTTTCTTGACTTACCATGATCACCTTAGTTTATCTTGTCCACCTTGACACCCTTCTTGAGTTTAGTTCCAGTTCATACATGACATGTTGTTTTAACCGTTTTTACACTGAAAGTCACTAGGACTTACTCAGTCTTTATGACTGACCCTTTTCCTTTCGCCTCTTTTTCTTTCGTTCCCCCCCAGGTTCTCAGGGAGGGAATACCGCAGCTTGACCAGTTTTCACATCCAGCTTGAAGAGAAAGAATGTATTGCTTGGATCTTTTCCGTTTTGGACTATGGCTTTGGACAGCAATTAGGGGACTTTTGCAGTTTATTCATGTTTTCTTTATGCTTCTTTAAATAATGTAATCAAGACAGTTATGATTTCGGAAGTATTGTAAGACAAATTATGACATGGTTTGTGAACACGTATTATGTTGAAATAAAAGTTGTTGTTGTTTTTCCGCTGTTCAAAAATATGTGTTCTTATATCTGTCTTGTATATCTGTGACTTATACTTATAAACCTCCACCAAAATTAGGGCATTCCCTTTGAGAGTGACCCTAACGGAGGTGGGGTGTTTCACTTGGTATTAGAGCATAGGTTTACCAGATAAGATAAAAGTTTTGAAAATTTATTTTCAAAAGAAAATTAAAAGAAGAATTATTAAAAGATAAAATATTATTTTATTTTAAAAAGGCAAAGTCCCCCAAAGCCATAGGTACTATCTCTTATCCTTCGTTTTGAATCTATCCTTTTTGTTTCAGCATGTCCGAAGAACTTAACTTGCCAGAGGGTATACCAATACCTGGTTGGTTTAGACGATTCTTAGAAGCAAGGGCCACTCAGCCAGGTCCTACCGTTCCTCCTCCCCCAGCTGCAGGAAATCATCCAGCTGCAGCAGCACCTCTTCCTCCACCTCCTCCGCGGGGAAACACTTTTGCTAAGATATGTAAAGATTTTAAAGCTATGGGAGGAAAGGACTTTCATGGAACTGAGTCCTTCGTGGCAGCTAGAAATTGGCTGAAAGAAACCGAGGACTTATTCGTCATCTTTGAGGTAAAAGATAGGCAGAAAGTACAACTAGCGGTATGGCTACTTAAAGGCGAGGCTTCCTACTGGTGGGAAGTCACTAATGCAGAAAGACCAGTGGAAACATGGGAGGACTTTAGGGCAAGGTTTGAGGCTAAATTTCTCTCAGAAGCTGAAAAGAGTTTGCAGTTGGAAAAATTCTTATTTCTTAAGCAAGGGAATATGACAGTCAAAGAGTATGTTAATCAGTTCGATGAGCTGGCTAGGTTCGGACTGGACCTAGTCAATACCCCGCACAAGAAGGCTCTCCGCTTTGTCAAAGGGTTGAATGAGCCATTACACAGTTTGGCCATGACCCATATACCCATGGGAGCTACGTATGAAAGGTTGGTGCAGATGGCATTGCTGAACGAAGAAGATAAGGGCAAGAAGGAGACAAAGGATGAAAACTCTCAAGGAAGAAAGAGGTCAAGCCCAACGATTCTCAGAATAAGAAGGTAGACTCCGAGAAAGGAGGCAAGAACGACAACTCACGTGATAAAAGGAAATGCAATTTCTGTGGTACGGAAGGGCACATAGCCAAGGATTGTAGAAAGAGGAAGAGAAAGCAAGGTGAATGTTTTCATTGTGGGGAGACTGGACACATCAGCAAAGACTGCCCTAAGAAGCAGACCAGACCTTCTGGGGGTACATCGTTAACTTCTTCTAGATGCTTTGTTTTATCTTGTTTCTCTCCTCGATCCTATCTTGAGAACCATAGGTAGAATCTTTTTGGATGTAAACATGTAATTGAAACATGTTATGATTGCGAAATGGTTGCAAGTGCTCGAAAGTGGTTGCTCGTGGATGCATGAATACACATTAGGCACTAGATCGGCTCAGACACATTTTCATGTTGCATATGCATAAATGTATTTATTCGTATATGGATGAAGTTTAGTGTGTTGTCATATGGATGTTGCATTTATATATGAATGGTTGTGCACTCATGTAGAATCATGAATAGGAAAATTTGCATACATAATGGATTCATGGCACTTACATAATTCGCATTAAGGAGGTCAACTGAATCAGTAGACCCCCTGATTTTGCATTGGATAAGTACATGTACACACACACACTTCGCATATGATCATGAAGCATTAGAAGTCTTTTAAGGACAATGGATGCTCGTGTTTGGTGGATGAGTAGATGGATGTTTGGATGTTAGGATATACATTCTTCCTAACTTGAAGATTTCGGGGACGAAATCCTTTTAAGTGGGGGAGAATGTAACACCCCGTGTATTCTATAACAGTGAAACTCACAAATTAAAGTATAAATTAATTTAAAATCAAAGAATTGAGGGAAACGGGATACGCCATTGCGTTCGTCTTGGAATTCTGCTTAAGATAAAGTCTGAGTTTGCGTAAAACGGACTCCGTATGAAGAAGATATGGCCTCCAGAAGTTTCAGAATTCAGTTTAAAATTCAAACAGACCAAAACAGCTCAGAAAAACTAATTCAAATTCAAAAATCGGGCCCAATTGGCCAAGGCGGGAAAATTCCCGCCCAAGGCACCCAGGTCGACTTGGCAGTCGATCTGGGGCTAGCCAGGTCGACTGGGCAGTCGACCTGGGTAACCCGTGTCGACTGCCAAGTCGACACGGTGTCGACTGGGGTGTCGACTTGGCCCCTGAGCCAGGTCGAACCCAGCCCCCCTGGCTGGCCTGGTCTGTGTTTGGTCGATTTTCTGAGCCTTGCCTTGTCACTAGGGCTAGGTGTCAGCTCCTGATTGGTCTCTCCTTCCAACGAACGGCTATAATTAAACCAAGCTCCATCGACGGTCCGAATCAACTCAAAAACACTATAAAAAGAACCTAAGACCTAGCCTAAATCATACTATTTCATTTTGGCCTCAAGCCGCCGCCATTAAACCTAGAGCTCTAAACTAAAAGTACAAAGAACAAAATTATAGAAGACAAAGGACGATTCTTGAAGGCTACAACTAGAAGCTACAACAACTATGACGCTTTAGACAACGGATTTGGGGCTATTTGAATTGGGATTTTTAATTTGGATTACTTGCTTCATATTGTAAGTTCTATGTTACTTTTTAGGCAAAAACGCTAAAATAACATGGACATGCCATGAATTGAAACCGGATTTAGGAACTATTATTAATCCATGTTTATATTGTTTAACTTTGAATCATAATTTGGGAATATTGCTATGTCAACGTTGCAAGTTAAACTTATCATGATTTTGATGTTGTTATGAATCACTTGGGCTTAATTGTATGGCAAGTTGGACTAATACATGTCCATGGAATCGCTATGTTTATTGAAATCTTTATGTTGATTAAACCTTGCCTATGATGCTAATTAAACCATGTCTATGATGTTGATGGAATTATGCCTGTGATGTTAATATACCTATCATGTTAATGACAAAATTGGGAATTGCTAGGTTATGATGAAAAGTTGGAATCATTATGTTTATAATGTTAGGTGAGAATCATTATGTTAAAAATGCTAAATTGGAATCATTATGTTTATAATGTTAGATGAGAATCATTATGTTAAAAATGCTAAATTGGAATCCACTATGCCTATTAGAATTACCATGCCTTTAATGTTTCATGTTGTAATAAAATTATTATTATGCCCGCAATGATTATTATTCCTATGATGTAAAGTTGAAATCATCATGTTAAACTAAGTTGGAACCATTACTATGCCAAGTTATCATCATGCTAGTATTGAAACCATGTGATATGTTATAGCCTGTTTATTATGCAAGTGATGTTGGAATTGTCACATATGTCTATCACATGTTTGGTGTTATTCCCCTTTATCTCTTGAATTGTTTATGCTTGTGAACGAAGTACGTTTATATACGTTGGGGATACGATTGGGTAGAATAGGCAAAACTTGAATCATAAACCGTGAAATTTGGCATAAGTAGAACATGAAATATGGCACGAAAACTTGACTTGAACATGCCATAACTTGACTTGAAAAAACATGCCTTAGTTGGGCACGAAGTTGACATATGAACATGCTATGGAAATAGCACGAAATCTGATAAGAACATGGGCATGACTTTAGAAAACAAGAAAGTGGCCAACTCGAGGTTGGGTTGAGTTTGTAGTGTAAACCTGCCCGGAACCGCCCGGCAAATCCAGTTGCTACAAACAATAGGATCCAATGTGGGTAGTTGGTCACATCGCGCTTGAAACCCGAGGTTGGGTTGAGTTTGTAGCGTAAACCTGCCCGGAACCGCCCGGCAAATCCAGTGGCTACGAACAACAGGATCCAATGTGAGTGGTTCGGTGCATTAACGAATCAATTAATGCCAATTAGGGTTAAGTCATGAACATGAAAAGACAACTTAACCAACTTGAACACGATTTGTAGGGCTAAGTCATGAACTTGAAACGACAACACTTAGCCAACTTAACATGACACGTAGGCGGTTTAAGTCGCGAATTTAAATGACATACTTAACCACCTTGACATGACTAGACTGGAAAAGGATTAAGTCACGAATTACATGACTTAATCGGTTAGGCGGGTTAGGTCACTAATTACATGACCTAATCTGTTAGGCGAAACCCTAGACACGACCCTTTTCAGCAGTAACCCTCTAGATGTATCAAGGCACCCTGGGGCTAGGCCGGGTGGGGCACGATTACTGGGCTGATTGTAAGAGGTGAACGACGGCAGTGGGGTACGCCAGTGTAGGCTCGGTGGACTACGGTCGTGCACGTATTCCGGGGCAGACACTGGGTATCAGTAGATTTATCTGTGCATCTTGAATCGTGTCAGGGGTTGACACCCTAGGGCTGATACACCCAAAGGTGGACCCAGCACAGGTGACTACATTCGTGATTAGCCGTATGACACGGACACTTGACGAGCTAGAACTTGTAGGGAGCCGATCGACTAGATAAGCGCTCCGTAGGACCCCGTGCTTGGGTCGGACCCCGTTTCAGGGTCGTTTCACGATATTGGGCCGTGGGATTTATTTCGTGATTAACTCGTGACATGGGCTTAGTATACTAGTACAGTCGATGCAACGAATCTTGAACATGTGATGCTTTATTTGACTTGTCTTGACTTATCATGATCACCTTAGTTTATCTTTTCCACCTTGACACCCTTCTTGAGTTTAGTTCCAGTTCATACATGACATGTTGTTTTAACCGTTTTTACACTGAAAGTCACTAGGACTTACTCAGTCTTTATGACTGACCCTTTTCCTTTCGCCTCTTTTTCTTTCGTTCCCCCCCAGGTTCTCAGGGAGGGAATACCGCAGCTTGACCAGTTTTCACATCCAGCTTGAAGAGAAAGAATTTATTACTTGGATCTTTTCCGTTTTGGACTATGGCTTTGGACAGCAATTAGGGGACTTTTGCAGTTTATTCATTTTTTCTTTATGCTTCTTTAAATAATGTAATCAAGACAGTTATGATTTCGGAAGTATTGTAAGACAAATTATGACATGGTTTGTGAACACGTATTATGTTGAAATAAAAGTTGTTGTTGTTTTTCCGCTGTTCAAAAATATGTGTTCTTATATCTGTCTTGTATATCTGTGACTTATACATATAAACCTCCACCAAAATTAGGACATTCCCTTTGAGAGTGACCCTAACGGAGGTGGGGTGTTTCAATTACCCAAAAAATTCTTCAAAACAATATTATCCTGATATTATAATAGTGTCTAAATCAAGTAACAATCTAGCAGAATGCTTGCATCTCACGCACGACATACATAGTATATAATTAAAAACCACAGGCTCTTATTGGAGAATGGATTTCCAACTATGACAAGGTATGGAACCACCTTCCGTTCAGTGTACTCTAGTGGGAATACACTGGAGTTCAACAAGAACATCTTGCAACTCGGCCACACATGACCAGCCATTCATTTTGCTTGAATGTTCCGAATATATTGTCACCTTACGGTTGGTATACCAACATAACCGTTCCTGGGAGATACAGAAGCGAAAGAAAAACAAAAATTAAATATTCTCCAGATGATGATAATATACCCTAATTAGGAGCGACCCACTTAGCCATGCCGCCTGCCCGATTTTTGTAATTTCTCGGTTGATGAGGCTTAAGGTCATAACGTATCTTTTGACAGATCACACCTTCATTTATTTTGAATGCCACATCGTCATACCTTCCAAATCACAAATTGATTTCCCAAAAAATACGGCGGGTATAAAGCTAAGAGAAATGAATTCCTCTTCCACCAACGTAAATACGTTTGAAGAGATCAACTTACGCGATCTATTGGATATACTCTGTCAGACATTCATCCATACAAGTTGTCCTGGGACTAGACAAACCGAAGGCACTATTCTATAAATCCATCTTAGGCAATTTCTACCTAGGACTGCCAGAATTGTCCTTGCATAAACTTGTCTTCAATTATCTTCATCAGATTTGATTCGCAAAGCTAATGCCCATATGGGGTGGTTTCCAAATAAATCTGATCCCGGTCTCTCCGTATTGACAATGGAAAATTTGTCAAAAACTTTGATAACTGGTTATTTAACTATCAAAGGAAAATATCCATACAAACAACAATCTTATTTTCGAATGGAAATTTTACCGATCAATCATCAATCAACACTGAGCCCTTTAAATTAACATTTCATTAGTTTATTCATTTCTCAATTTCGTTTGAATATCTTTATACAAATATTTCTCTAAATCGTTTAGCCTCTTATGATCCTTGGAAAATATTTCCATTTATTTCAATCTATTTATTTTCTATACTCTAGAACATATTTCTTATTAACTTCGACAAAAATTTCCATATATTCCCAATTTCTTATTTTCTATGTTTAGAAAATAAACGTTATCATTGAAAAGCATTTCCATTTCTTATATTCACGCATCATTATCCTTCCACGTCCAACAGTCCCTAAACGGGAATTAGTAAGAGAACAACTCCCTAGGTATTAATCCTGAAGGCCGAAACCAACATCAGATTAACACTCAAGGAACCATTAAACTCGCTAAATTTCTAGTCAGATTCTGATATTCCTCTTTCATTCTTATCAAATCATTTCTTACTCGACTTTCAAATTCAGTTTACGAAGTCACTTCTTTAGCGGAAATTATTGATTATAACTATAGCGTTATAATCTCTACTTTAAAATGTAATCTTATTCATTAATTTAAATAAATAAATAAATCTTGATAAAAACGGAAAGTATATAGTACTTTACCAAATTCGATATAATCGAATTTTAATGTATAACTCTCTTTCAAATAGACTCTATTCAGTTAACGTTCCAAACGTCAGAATAAACTCACCGTTTCAGGTTAACTTGATTTTTAAATTCATCTTAGAATTTATCACTTCAAATATTTATCAATTTCCCTTTATAACCCATTTATTCTGCAAAACGATCGCGTTTCAATCATTATTCACTTTAACATGTGAATGTCACTCCTTTACAGAAATCTAGACTCATTTTATCAAATCAGATCTTGATTTGTATTTGTATAACTATTACAGGCCCACAATTTATTTATTGAGTTATTTTATAAATTCATACTCATGTTCCATTTCATTTACAAGTCAAATTCTTGTTAGTAACATATCAAGTTTATAATTTAATCTCGATTACCTATGAGATTATAATTTATTAGTTTCAAACCAAATATTAACTATTTTCTCAAATATCGAATTATATAATATATAATTTCTAAGAATAAATCATTTAAATAACATTCTACATTATCGAATTATAATTATAATTATAAATCCTTATTGTTTTATTTAAATTCTATTCATATTTCGAACATCGAAATAATTTCATCGTTTTCCTTTTAAAATTATTTCCCATTTTAAATCATTCTTAAATTTACATTCCCACTTTATTAAATAATAATTATTTACTCCCATTCATAAATATCGTATATAAACCAAAATGCTTGTTTTATATAATTTAATAAATTATTATATTATAGCTAATCAAAATTCAGTTTCTATTTTTAAAAATAGAATTTCCTTTTTAAACCCCAAATTTTCTTTTTCGATATATTCGAATATATTTTACGGTATTTAAATACTCAATTATTTCAGGGTCAATGTTATTCAAACATCCCAAAACACACAAGAATCAATCATCGATTATTTATCACATCATATAATGCAATATATAAAAAAAAATCAATTGTCGAGGAATCCAGTTGGATTCCACCAAACTGCCTTCCTACATCCGTAGATGTTAGTCAACATAAACAATACTAATTTCATATCAATATGAAATATAATAGTAAACAAAATTAGTATTAAATCAATGATTTATGTATATTACTCTATATATTATTTCAACTAATTTATTTGCAATTCATCCAAACAAACATCACACATCATTCAATCATCATTTATAATTTCTAAAATATGTTTATAATATTATAAAACTAAACAGAGTTAGTGAGTTTACTCACCTTGGTCTTTAATCGTTGAAAAACGATTAACGGAATATTGATTAGACCGGGCGTTTTATTTCACCTAAAATTGTAACAACCTCCAAATAGCTCCAAACCAATTTCAGTACATAGCCTATGATCCTACAATCCCATTGGATCCAAATTTGTCCAATTTGGATAACGTATGAGCTAGATATGATAAAATTTAAGTTAATACCTTATTTAAATTAAATTAAACCTAAAATTTTCATTTCATCTTAAATTGGGCTGACCTATATCCATCGGCCCACGTTCTCATTTAGATGCCTACCCACCCACTAGAAACAATATAGCTTCTTCCTCTTATATCCATGCATCCGCTCCAAGATATGTTCATTTTCCCAGTGGTAGTGTTGTTCTTGCTTCCACTACTCCCTCTCCACTCAACATAGAAGCAAATCAAAATCACCCTTCTACTACTCTTCCGATTCACCATCTCTCTACGCCATTTATGCGAAACTTGATCGCTCTCTTGCCAGTGGCGACTTCAACGCCTGTTACAGGGAAGTCTGCTACAGGGAAGTCCGTATTTTTTTATCAATGCACCCCTCGAAAACACGCTAACCCATATGCCTCTCCCCCATGAACCTTGTACAAATGTCGAAACGACCCAGCTCTGCTTCAAAACCCGACCATTGTTAACCGTAGGAGACTTTATATAAATTTGAACTCCAAAACCTGGCGTCAAGTTACATGAAAAGGCTTCCATCGTGTAGAGGAAGCCCAGAAGAGCACAATTATATTGGTTTCATATTTTTCTATGGAGTAGTTTACGTGTTTTGATTTTTAATGGCCATTGAAGGCTTCGAAATGTTGATCTGCTGAAGGGGTAGAAGAAGTCAAGGCCACATGTATTTATACTGATACAAACGTGGGTGCCAAGGGCATGGTACGTACAGGTTGGCAGATAATTTTAGGGTAGGTAAGCTTTAAGGACATGTTATATTTTTTCCTTCTCTTTTCATTACCTATGAATTCGAATGCAGACTTTTAATGCAGTTGAAAAGAAAGTGGTACTGCAACTCCTTGGCAGCCAAGGAAGAATTTGTAAATGAATTTAATTAAAAGCGTGTAGGTTATCTACCCAAGAATGTTATTGTAATTCAATCTCTTTTTTTACAGCTATGCATTTTGTCTCAAATAGATAGGGGAAAAACAATATTATTTGCATTAAGTTAATTCTGTCAAACTAGATATGAAAAATTAAGTTTTGAACTAAAGTTCATAAGTGCTGTAAAAAGAAAATTATAAGAAGTAAGTTAACATTTACTGAATGTGTGAGTTAGATGTACCCAGTAGTAAAGCATCAACTACCAATGACAAGTTCATGCTCTTAAAAGTTTTCATATTTTAACAACAAAAGTGCTTTAAGAAAAGATACATTTAAAGATGGTAATTCATGAATTTGCATCATGGCCATACTTTTGAAATAATTCCACCACGGATTAGCACAACAAATATGGGATCTCAAATAAAGTATTCAAGGTATAAATATAAGGACTTACAGCAAAACTTTAAACACAAAACTCATATAATATATTCTTATATTCTAGGTTCTTCTTTGCAAGTTTCTTCCCTTCTCTGTTTTAGGTTCAAGGAGCAATAGCAACTTCAAAAGGTAACCAAAACTATTATATTTCTTGTACTTGCTATATGTACTTTTAAATTTGGCTATACATAAATTCCATATTTGATCGATATAATATGAATCGATCTTAAAATAATTCAATTAAATAATATTAAATTATTATTATTGTATATATACTTAAACAAAATATCATATAGTTCCAAAATAAACATACTTGGATTTATAACTTAATATTTCAAAATCCGAGTTAAATCGATATTCGATTTAATTAAAAATCCTTTTGTAATAAATAAATCATTATAATTTATAAACGATCCCATAACGACTTTCTGAAAATTTGATTTGAATAAAACTTACAATATATAAGATGAAATCTTGATTTTTCACTTATGTTAGAAAAATATAATTTAGTAGATCCTAACATTTCTTGTTTCGAAGAAATCCAATTTAAAATGAATCTTGTATATTCATTCGAAGTTCAAAGCTCAATATTATGAACTAGCGCGACGTTACGAGCTCGTTTGTAATTTAATTATAAATTATACGTTCAACTTGTCATTTAATTAATAAAATGGTTAATATAGTACAATTCTAAAATGAATTAAATATATTAAATTATCCAATTCACATAATATTGCTAATTTGATTATTTCCGACATTTTAGGAAATTAAATTTATTATTCCACTACTAAAATAATTAAATAATCAAAATTATTTAAGATCAAACCATTTGAATTGCTAAATCCCTTATCCAAATAATTAAATAAGTTAATTATTAAATTGATAAAAGT
Organism: Allium sativum; assembly: GCA_030737875.1. NCBI lineage: Eukaryota > Viridiplantae > Streptophyta > Magnoliopsida > Asparagales > Amaryllidaceae > Allium > Allium sativum. The sequence continues at coordinate 896,803,505 of CM060916.1, forward strand.
TTGGGACGTTATAAAAATATCTTGGCTATTACTGTTCAGAATAAATTTAGAATTAATAACAGGAAAATCAACATTATTTTAAAGATGAGTTAAACAGATCTGAAAAATATTTAATGGCTTTCTACTATATAGCAGAGACACTATTCATAATATTTCCTTTAGAATTAATCAATTTTACAATATTATTTTTACTTTTTCTACTAGACATTCTAGCATAAAAAAATTACTAGCCTCAACACCATTAGTCAACCAGTCAATTTTCGCTTTCTGCCTAAGGTTTAAAGATTGTACATGTAAAGATTTAGTTAGATTCTTTTGAGCAGGAAAGAAATTGTTGACAATATTATCATTTGAGCAATCTTTGTCAAAATTATTTTTCAATTTCTCACATTCCTCTTTAATGAGTTTGATATCATTATTATTTCTGTTTCTATTCCAATGCTTCAAATCATTCTTTGTATTTTGCAACATTGATTGAAATCTGAATTGGGCAGTGCCTTTTGTATTTAATTTCATACTATTTTTCACAATATCCTTGTATTTATCTTCATATACCCATCCATTTATAAATCTAAAAGTTGATTTTTTTTCTTCTTATGAAAATCAACATTGTTAGAGAAAAATAATTGAATGGGTGTATAATCACTAATTACCTGAGCTAGTAAGTTATAGTTGTATAATCACTAATTACCTGAGCTACTAATTACCAGTATTGTTTGTTAACTTTTCAACACCGTATTTTTTGATGTTGAATTTATATCCATTAACGAAAAATACTGGATACATTTTAATTTTTTTTCTGACAAAAAGGCCAAAATTTTCAGCCCTTCATCGAGCACATGATTTGTGGGATCAAAAATGTAATTTGAAAACCAAGTACTGAAATCTTTGCTTAGATCACCGCGTGGATTTTATAATTCATAAATACTGCAAACGCAAACATAATGTATTGCATTATTATTTATTTGCACGTGTAGTATTAAATTTAACAAAACTTGTAATGTGATAATTACTTAACAAATAGTGCAACTTCAGGACAATTAAGAAGAACATGTGTGTGCTACATAGTAATCTCTATCATCTAGCCATACTTCCATTTTCCTGTATGTCAGCCATGTTGTCTAAAAATAGATAACATTACTTCATAAGAAGAATCTTGTTCAACAGCCTCATCATTACGTGTAACACTTTCAAGTGATAAGTTCCCATGATCATTGAAATAATGAGAGAAAAAGAACGAAGTTTCTTCTTCTATATATGATTTGTAAATGGAACCTTCAACTCGAGATTTTTGTATCTTTTTCCTTTAAACGATTTAAATACCTAATAAAAAATATTTTGGTTCAATAATAACTTTTATTTATAATTAAATTAACATTTGCTTATTCGGTATAATAACACACCTTTTGAATTAATGGATACATCCACCTATATTGCACAGGACCTCGAAAACGTGCTTCATATGAAAGATGAACATGTAAATACTGCATTATATTAAAGAAACCCGAGTGAAATATTTTCTCTAGTTTGCAGCGCAGTATATGGATTTCTTCTTAAAATTAAGTAGATGGTCAACTTTTAACGTAGTTGAACAAAGCTCCTTGTAAAATAAACTAAGTTCTGTTATTACCTTCCAAACTTTTACGAGTAATGATTATTTGAAAGCGATGGGTACGTAACAAATTTGCATTATTACATGACAATCACGGCTTTTCATTCCACTCAGTCTTCCGTTTATATAGTCGACACATCTACGAAGGTTAGAGGAAATTCCATCGGGAAATCGTAATCATTCCACCCATTTTAACAGTACTTCAACTTGGTTGTTGTCTAGTTCATATCATGCTTTGGTTGTTTTTACTGTCATTGGGCTACGTGTGAAGCTCAGGCTGATTGCATATTTCCTCTATATCACGTATAGATTTCAGATCGTACTTTGTCTTGTCCTTAACATTCAAAATTGTATTAAACACATTATCAAATATGTTTTTCTCGTTATGCGTCACGTTAATGTTATGACGGATTAAGAGACTTTTCTAATAAGACAATTCATAGAATATACTCTATTTGCACCTATTATGAACCATCTATTTACCTTGAATTTCTGTTTGTTGTCCGGTTTCGTGTATCTTTGGATAATTTTTTATAAGTTCGTCATATATATCCTTACATGACCAAACCGTTGGTAACTGTTGAGATTCATGTCTATTAGCCATGAACTTTTTTATCACTCCTAAAAGGATGATAAATACGAAGAAAATATCGATGACAATCAAACCATAAAATTTTCTTCTCATGAGGTAAAGAAAATGCTCGTGTTTATTCCATACAATAAGAACAAGCAAAATGACCAGTCATACCAATCCGAAAGCATTGCATATGCAGGAAAATCACTAATACCCCATAATACAGAAGCGAACATACGAAAATTTTCTTTTTTGATATGTCGTATATTTCAACTTCTTCATACCATATTTTTTTCAATTTTTCGATTAACGGTTGTAAGTAAACATCAATGTCCTGTTTTGGATCATCAGGGCCAGGGACAACAATTATGTGAAACATATATGGAGTTTTCGTACACATCCACGAGGGTAGATTGTAAGGCATGATTATTATGGGCCAAGATGAATATTTAGAAACAAACCAAGAAAACGGTAAGAAACCATCTGTACATAAACCTAGTCTAACATTGCGACTCTCCGCTGCGAAATCATGATACTTCTTATCAAAATATTTATATGATTATACATCGAATAAGTGTGTCAACGTACCTTCTTGAGGTGTTACATTGTGTCATCTCATATGATGTGTTGTCAGAAATGATGCATATAACCTTTAAAGTCCAGGAGTGATGGGTAAATAATGCATACGCTTGTACAGAACTTCTTTTTTCTTGGTTTGTATCTTTCTTGATTACATATATTACAATTCTAAGATTGATGTCTTTTTTTCAATACAACATGCAACCATTAAAATATGTATCTATTTTTTGACACGACAAACCAAAAGATGACATAAGTTTTTTCACTTCATAATAATTTCCGCACATTGAATTATCAGATGAAATATGACGATTAGTAGCTTGAACAATAGTCGTAAATCCGACATCCGTAAGGTTGTATTTTAATTTAATTGTAATGCATTCTACAGTTACCGATAATTGAGCGACGCTTGCACATCCGTTAATCCAAAGTTTTTTTTAGCAAGATCCAATAAATCATATATTCTTTTATCTCCAACATTTGGTTCCTCTTCGATGTTAACATCGACGTTATCAATTTTAACAGTAGGTAAAATTGATAATGTTGCATCTTCGACCATATGTTCTATGAGATTCGTCATACTAACTTCATCACTAATGACCTTCACTGACTGTTCTTGATTATTATACAATTTCTCCATGACTGTAACGACCCGGATTTTGTCGACTTTGGTTATCGCCATAAACTCAATGATGACTAACCAAACATCGAAAAATACAGGAAAGTTAATGAAAGAAATTAGAGGGTGAGAATAGATAAGATAGAAACTTAGAATAGAAGAAGAAGAACACAACATCAGAGTACACGAATCTCACAGCGGAACGAACAACATATAATAGATAACATATCCTTGAAATAAAATCAGTATATGTATACAATAACATTATCAGAGTACAACACTTACAACACAGCGGAAATAACTATAGCTATATAATCCTGAAGCCTCCTGCTCCAAGCTCTTCCAGTATATCTGTAAATCCCGACTACTTGACTGCCCGTACAAATTTAGGCACCCAAGAGTTTAGGGAAAACAACAAAATAAACTCTGGGTCAGTCATTTGGAAAACATTTCCATAACTTATTTACGTGTCACTATTCTTCTACAACTATCAGTCTCTGATTGTAAACTAGTATAAGAACAATTCCCTTTTCTAATTCATATTTCCAATTTCAATATTTGATTACGTTCTGAATCTATTTGGAAAACATTTCCAAATCTTCTTTACTTGGATTTAAACAGATGTTTAACTCAACATCGCGACGACAACTCAAACCACTATACTTATTTACTAAAATCACTCAACCAGTTTCACTCTCGAACCTTAACCATTTCTAAATTAAAACGAAGTCAATCAAGTTGGGGTATAACTACCTCTCAGACCTTAACTGAACAACATTTCAAATCTCGAAATAGGTTAAGTTCATCTTTTAACCCTTTAACACTTTCTTACGAACCCTCGGATTCTATTTACGAACCCCCTTCTTTTACAAGTTTACGTGATTATAACAATGGTGTTATAATCTCCTGCATCCGAAATATATTATCTTTAATATGACTTTTATTTCCTAACTCGAATAATATAACGACAACTAATTTATTTACTCCTATTCGGTTAACTCTAATCTATAACTCTTATTTTGAATAACTCCAACCTAATAACTCTTACTGGATTAACTCTTACTCGGTTAACTCTAATCTATAACTCTTATTGGATTTAACTCTTCTTCGAATAACTTATTCGAATAATTTATTTTCGATTTGCTTACTTTCGAATACTTATATTCGATAATCTCTTTCTTCGAATAAATCTCATTCGATTTAACTCCTGTCGAATAACTAGATTCGATCAACTCACTTCGAATATTTCTGATTCGATTATCTCACTTCGAATATCTCTGATTCGATTCACTTCTTTGAATAACTAAATTCGATTAACTCCATTTGAATAACTCTAGTTCGATTTAACTCTATCGATTAACTCTAACTGATTAACCCTAATGGTTTTACTCTAACTGGTTAACCCTAACTGATTAACTCTTTGTCCTTATTCGGTTTCAAACATCGACGTTGAAATCAATTTTTACTTCTTTATATAAGTCCTGACTTATATATTCTATTTTTCCAAATGGTAAATATTTAACTTAATTTATAAATATCATTTATAAATCAATCTGCTCCTTTTATCTGTTTTCTCCATATATAAGTCCCGACTTATATATATATATATATCCAAGATAAATATTTCCTTTATAATCTATTTATTTCTAAATGCCTTTACCAATATTTCCTTTATAATCTATTTATTTCTAAATGCCTTTACTAATATTTCCTTTTTAATCCTATTTGTAAATGGTTTACAAATATTTCCTTTTCAAATTCTATTTGCAAATATTCCCTTTATTAACCTTATTTGTTTATCCTAAGTATTTCCTTTATTAATATCTTATTTATTTAACAAATAAATATCTCCTTTTCTTATTCTATTTATTTAACAAATAAATAACCCTTTTAATAACTTATTCTGTTTCCTAAGTCAACATCTCTTTTATAACTTATTTACTTTACAAATAAGTATCTCGTTTAACATCTCCTATTTATTTAACCAATAAATATCTCATTTATAAAATCTTATGATTTTATAAATATTCCCTTTTCTTTATAAATATTTCATTTATAAATATTTCCCTTTCTATATAATTTCACCTATAAAGATTTCTATTTATAAATATTTCATTTATAAATATTTCATTTATAAACATTTCATTTATAAAAACCCTTTTGATTTTATAAATATTTTATTTTCAAATACCATTTGAAAATTCCCTTTTTTCACATTCCGGTATGTTATGGTGTTTAACATATCAAGTCATGATGTCAAATATCGTCCATACACATATAATCAACAACAGATTATAAACCACGTCATATATCACAATATATGAAAATAATAAAATAGCTGTTGAGGAATCCAGTCGGATTCCTCCAACCTGTTTCCCTGCATCCACAGATGTTATACAATAAAATCAACATCACTTTCAGTTCCATATGATATATTCTGTTAAACAGAATCAATATAGAAATTCACTAACTGACTAGCAGTTAAATCAAACAGTCAATCAGCCAATATTTAACAATTCTAAAAATACAACATGAAATTATAAACTATTCAGAGTTAGTGAGATTTACTCACATTGGCAGTTCATCGTTAAAGAACGATAAACTGTTTGTTTGATTTGAATCAAAAAATTTAATTCGCCATAAATTCATACAAGCCCCAATCCACTTCCAGTCAGTTCCATTGGGTAGTGCCCGTCCATACGGTCGCAACGGATCTTGTTTCGCTGAGTTTTGATAACGCATGAATAAGATACGATATTACGAATTTAACATACACTTTAAATTAAATAAAAACTTAGGATTTAAAATAATGGGCTTTACCCCTTTCCTTCGGCCCATTACCCATTCAAAAACCCGCCCCACTACTTCCTCCTTCTTCCCCGAATGATCTCGCTCCAGTAAACACACAAAAACCCGCACCATTTCATTTGTTTCCATCCTCAAATTATATCAACACCACTTCATTAAAACAAAGACAAGTCATACCATCAAACTCCCCTTCCCTTACTCGATCTCCTGGACCCCAACTTCCAGAACTCGGTTGTAACAACCCGCAAATTCTGAACCAATTTAAAATTTTTATTTTAGAAAATTTTAATGAATTTTGAAAATTTAAAGTGATTTATTTTAAATAATAATGGCTAGAATTCATTTTAATCGAAGTTAGAACGAATAAATTTAATTTATATATAAAAGGAGTTAGAAATGGCGCGGTAGTTTGAAAATTTGATTTTGAACTTTAACTGAATGTACAGGATTCAAAATAAATCAGAATTGAGTGAAACCAGAAATATTTAAATCTGTTTAATCATATCTTTCTAACGAATCTGAAAAATTGAAATTTCATAGCGGAAATCATAAGTTATGGCTAATTCAATTTTTAGAAAGGTCGCTGTAGAATTTATATATATAATATATATATGGCCCAAAGGGCTACTTTTCACATATGAAGGAATTTCAACTCGAAACCACTTCCATTGAGTTCAGAATGACGTTTCTACATTGAAAAACAGTAAACACTTATATATTTTGAGTTTCGGAATTTATTTGTTTAAAAATGTATTTTAATATTAAATATATTGGCCTTAAAAATAGTCATTTTTCAAACGACTTCCGTTTTCGATGAAACCACTTTTGGTGGAACCGGAATGTCAAATTATTGCTAGGTTTCAATTTTCAGAATTTTTTGAATTAATATGTGAGCGTGGCAAAAGAAAATGTGTTTTGACTATTTCAGTTAAATTTAAACGCCTTAAAAATAGCCATTTTTCAAACAGTCTTAGAATTCGACGAAAATAATTTTGTTGGATTCGTATCGTCTTAAGAAAGCTAAAAATATTTTTTTTAGAATTTTCTGAGGTCGTATGTGGCCCCGGCATATTTTAATGTACGGTCAATATTTAATTAATTAATTTTTAATTTAATTTTAAATAAAAATCATACATATTTCGGAATTGGGCCACGGGACCTATCCCATTGCGTTCACAAGGTTTCAAAACCTTAAGAACGACAGTAAGCAGGCCCAAATCAGAGAAAGTCCGAAAATCCATCTTTTAAGCACGATTTTCGAGATTTAATATTAAAATAATCCGAAAAAAATAAAACCCTAACCCTCATTTGACATCGCCAGCCGCCGGGTTTGTTCAATGGTCAGAATTGTCCGATTTTCAAACCTCAATAACTTTTGATCCGCTCAACGAAAATCAACAAACTATATACCGAATCGAAGAGAATTTCAAGACCTTTCAATCCATACGGTTAAGATTGAGTTTTGGTTCACGGATTTCGCGAATTTTAGGCCTGAAGTGGCTGCGATTTTTGGTGTATGGCGGGTCCTAGGGGGTGCGAGTTGACCATGGCTCGGGGCGGTGGTGGCTCTCGAACGGGGCGTCGGAGGGGCGGTGTCTGATCGGCGCCTGGGTGGCCGAGGTGGCGCGCGCACGGAAGGATAGGAGGAGCATGAATGAGTTCGGTGTTCTACTGAGTAACGACGTGAAGAAGGTCCCTTTTTTTTATTAATTAAATATTTAATTTATCCAATCTTTAAAAATCAATATCTCTTTCATACGAGGTCCGATTGACGAACCGTCAGTTGCGTTGGACTCGTCTTTCCGAGAGCTTCGCGATGGCGCAGACCAGAGCTGATTCCGAGAAAGTTGAATTTTCAGCCATACCGATGTGAGAATTTCTGATTTTAACATTTAATTAATTAAATAAATTGTTTTATTGCTGTTAAACGTCTGTTTGTGTGTTATATATGCAGAACTGTGATGTAATGAATTTTTGTCTGTGATTTGATGAATTTTTTTGTACTGTATTGCTTGGATCTGTTATTGTATGAATAGATCTGTATTAAATCAACAAATATACTACATGTATGATTTGTTGTGTTAGAATTGACGGCAAACAAATATATTACATATATGATTTGTTGTGTTAGAAGCGACGACAACAAAATCTTCATTTTGTTAAATAGAAAAGTATGAAACAAAATATTCATTTTGTTAATAGAAAAATATGGGAAACATTTAATATTCTTTTTATGTTAAAATAAAAAGTTAGAAAAGTGGCTAAACATAAAATATTCTTTATATTAAAATAAAATGTTAGGAAAGGATTTAACATAGGATTGAAAGAGATTATTTTATTTACATTTTTGGTAAATTGTAAAATTTAAAATGATATTTTTATTTACATTTTATATATGTAAATAAAAACCTGAATTTGGGAAAGGCATTTTTGTTTAACATTGTTTTTGTTAAATGAAAGAACAAGATCAAACAATACATTTTATTTGTACATTTTACTTTTGAATAAAAGAACCATTCTTTTATTTGTGTTTTTCAACACAAATAATAACATAGAAATTGAACCATTCTTTTATTTGTCCCTCGACACAAATATTAACATTGAAATTAAATTGCTTCTTTTCATTTGTGTATTCAACACAAATATATCATAGAATTGGAGTCACCTTTATTTGTGTCTTCATCACAAATACGAACATTGAAATAAAGTTATTCTTTTTATTTGTGTTTTCAACACAAATATTACATAGTAAATAAAGCTATTCTTTCTATTGTGTTCTTAACACAAATATATGCAAAGCAAATAAAGTCATTCTTTTTATTTGTATTTCATCAAAAAATATATACATAGAAATAAAATCATTTTTTTTTTATTTGCATTCTACAATACAAATAAATATAGAGATTAAAAGTTCACTTTTCATTTGCATCTCACAATGCAAATATTCTTTGAAAATAGAAATTGTTCTTTTATTTGCATTTTCAAATGCAAATATACTTTGAAATAAAAACTGTCCTTTTATTTGCATTTTCAAATGTAAATATACATTTAAATTCAAGTTTATTCTTTATTTGCATTTACTAATGTAAATAAACATTAAAAATAAAATTTATTCTTTTATTTGCATTTGTTGTATATAACGGTGTTGTATACACAATTATATGATTTTTGTTTGATGATAACAACCAAATATATATATAATTATAAATGTGTTTGTACTGTTTCATTTATACCACAGCAGACAGAAATATAATATTTATATTTAAATAAAATACGGCTGTACAAAAATTCAAATATTATCACAGTATTTTATTTAAATAGAAATATTTTATTTCATACTTTCAAACAGTACAACTCTTGTAATTCCACTATTTACATCTCACATCTCAATTTCATTTCATACAATTTCATATACACTGCTTCTCACTACATTCTCACTATATCACTCAACACTCAGTACTTTTTCACTTATACATTCACAGACTCAATATACATACACTTTCACTGCTACACACACTGTTCTTGTTTTTCTGCCTTCTGTCTTCTTGTCTTCTGTCTTCACAGCTTACAAGTCAGTCTTCACTTCACAGTCAGTCCAGTCTTTATACCTGTCATATATAGAAACAAACACACAGTACACTGCAACAGGAATAGAACAGAAATAATTTACAAAATTTATGCAAATATAAATTTTATTTTTAAAATTTTATTTGCCTCAGTTTTCTGGTGTGTTTTCTCATCATTTTTCATGACTTGATCTGATTCATCTGTGTCTAGGCAGACAGTTTGTATATGAACAGGGACAGAAAAAAATCTTTCTGATGGCTGCATATACACACGTGTATAAATATACACGTGTGCATTGCCACGCCAATTAAGTGTACAACTGAGGAGTAGCCACGTGGACCTTCTCGACTCAGAGCACATGAAAATAAAGTCAAACAACAAAGAAAAACATGTTCAACTCAAATAGCCGAGCTCAATACATGTACAAAAGCTGGCTCGGACACAAAGTCAATAACAAAGCAAAGCAGCTATGACAAGTGATGGATGCTCATATACAAACATACAAGTGCAACATGGTTCAGGATCAAGACAGTTAACACATGCCAGAATGGTGCAGTTGGGTGGTTCATACAGCAATGTGCAAGTGGACGATACATTTCAGATTTTCAAGTAAGTCTATGGTCGAGCATGTTCATGTGCAACAGCATGTCTTAGCAATTCAGAGAAAGCATAAGTGAATATGTGCACAGAAATAGATGGATGGTTCAGCAAATACAAGAACAAGTATGGCAAGTACAGATCTAAAGTAGTGAGCCACAACTTGCATGATACAAGTACAAGTAGAGAGCAACATGATGGCAACTACAGCTAAATGGTGTATGGCAGAAACAAGCTCAGCACAACATGTGCATGGATGATCACATAGTCAAGCACAATGGTGATCAAGTCCAAATGGCAAGAGACAAAGTGCAGCATGCTCAAATCAGTCAAGATAAATTGGTACAGCAAAGCATGTACACAACTGTGTACACAGCAAATGAAATGATGAATCATAACACAACATGTCAATACATAGCAATATGGCTAAAGTTATACAATCATGGAGATATATGGACAAAATAGCATACATGTGAATGGGTGGTGATCAAAATGAATGGTGCATATGCATAGTATATATGGGAGTAATGTATAATTGACAGAACAACAAACAACAAACATTTCATCTCATGAACGAGCTGAAGGTTCAGGTCACAACATGAATGCTCAAGATCAAAACAAGTAGCAGGAAATTATCACAAGTATACATGCACAGTCATGATGCATGAACATGGAGCAACAGTATATGGTAGCAAGTACAACAGCAAAGTGTACTACATCTTAAAGCTCAAGCATGGTTTCTACAGCATGTCAATGCTTCAACAAGGAAAGATTTCTTGCAGAAAAACAAGTCAAGGGCTAGAATGTAACTGAATGATTTCAAGCACAAGCTTTGGCAACCACAAAATTATCTTTGGCAAGTTTTTTTAATGGTATCCAAAAATCTGTATGCTTGTTTGTGGCAAATATATTTTCTCCAGAAATCAGTGAGCATATTCATGTCATTATAGAGCATAATTCATTCAGAATATTTCCAAGAAATTAGTTTGTAAAATGGGCAAGTATCTTTTACAAATCAGGTCCATCAATGAACATATTTGGAAAGTTTTTTTAAAAAATCGAGCATCATGATTCGAGAAGGGCCACATTTAATATATTCAGAAATCACAGTCATGTTTGGCAAGTGTTTAGAGGTTTCCAGAATTACACATTTCAAGTTTTGGCAAGTATTATATTTGTTTCCAGATATCACAGAAAATCAATCCATCGGATTTACAGTAGAGTAAAATTGGCAAGAAGTTTTTCAGGAAATCCCAATTCATCCAAGGCAACAAGCTATTTCAAGAAGGACAAAAACATGTCCAGGTTCACAAATCAATCACGGCATTAATCAATTGAAGAATCAAGCCGAGCAAAAGAAGAAATACACGCAACAAAACTCAATCAAAGCCGAGAACCAAAAAGGGAAATCAACGCAATACATCAGCCAAGTCAATAACGAAATCAGAGAATTTTAGGGTTCGAATTACCCTATACATACACAACCAATTCATCACTGGCAAAGCAGATCGAACCCACAAAAATCAACTCAAAAAATTCAGAGAAATCAATTTTAAATCAGAAGGAACTCACATATTTTTCTGGAGATTTTCGATCGCAACAAGTAACCCCAAATAGTGAGACGAAGAGCATCATCACGCAACCCACGAGAATACAGAGCCAAGAAGATTCCTTTCCACAAATTCAATCAATCGAGATTTGGATTCAGAAACCCTAATCCTCTTTGTATCGCCGCCATTTTTGTTTCCCAGAGAAATAAAGAAAAAGATCGGGCTAAAACAAAGAGAGTGCATCAACTTTGAAAGGGACCGGTCAACATAGTTTTAAAAGGGGATGACCCCTTATATTTAAACTCATAGGGTTTTCTTTGTTTATTTTAATTTTGTTTTGTTTTTAATTTTCTTCTGTAAACAATTCTGAATAGTTTTTCTAGAAGTCTGTAAAATTCTAGAGTTCCAGTCAGGGTGTTGACTGGCAGTCCACTAGAGTCAGTAAATTCTAGGGTTACGAGTTACAGGGTTTGTAATTCGGGAAATCTGATCGAGGGAATATCAGTCAGTCTAGGGTTTTGAGCGTAGGGTTAAAATAGGAGCAGGGTTTGCGAGTGTACATGGTCTTGTATGCGTGATCTGTTCTATCACCTAGTAGAAACCTTAGAAATGCAGCAGTAGGCAGGGTTTTGCCGAAGCTGGGTATATCTGTGTGTGATTTACTTTCTGCATTTCTGTTTCTGTTATATTCTGTGATCTGTTTATTATTATATATCCTGTCAGTTTTTCATTTCAGTTAAAAAACTGTGAAAAACCCTATTCACCCCCCCTCTGGGGTTATTTTAGATCCTACAAGTGGTATCAGAGCAGGTATTCTGTTAACTCTAGAGTAATGGTGATTCCTAGGTGTCAACCAATAGGGAGTCAGTCCAATTCATCTCCTACTATTTTCACTGGAACAGATTTTTTAAACTGGAAATCCAAAATGGAATTTTATTTAAAATCTGTTAATATTAAATGTTGGGATGTTATTATCAATGGGTTTGATAGTGTAGATATTAATTTCAATGCTTGTGCTATGAAAATTATATTTGACTATCTTAGCACTGAACAGTTTAATCTTATCTGTCATTGTTTATCTGCACAGGAAGTTTGGAGAACTCTAAACAAGTTGTATGGAAAATCTGACAACAGCTCAAAACCCCATATTGTCAACTCTGATTCAGATCTATGCTTAACAAGTCATGTAGATGAAACCTCAGATGAATCAGATGATGGAGAATCAACAAATGCTGAAACAGAAAATCTCTCATATGAAGATTTGGTTTACATGTGTCTTGATTTAACGAAGTCTGTTGATAAACTCCAACTAAAAAATAAGTCTCTGAAATCTAAGAATTTTGAGTTGACCAGCAAAATTAATAATTTGGAATCACAACTAGAATATTTTAAAAATTCTTCAAATTCAGTTTGCAAAAATTGTTTTAAATTGAAAACCAATCTTGTTCATCTCAATAAAAATATTCAAAAGTTTGAAAATGAAAATTTGATCTTAAATGAGAACAAGACTGAGTTATCAAATTTGAATAATCTTTTGCAAAAGGAATTTGAAAGTTTTAAGACTGATATATATTCCAAATTTGAAATTGCTGAAAAGGAAAATTTGTTGAAATCTGATTTGATTTTGAAAGAACTGGAAAACGAGATTGAAAAATCCAAGAAATTTGGGTTTGAAAAACAAAAACTTTTTGAATCTGAGATTGCTGAGTCCCAAACCAAAATTAATCTGCTTAAAGATGAAAATTTGGTTTTGAAATCTAATTTTGAAAGATGTAAGATCACTGAAAATAGTTGTTCAGATTTATTGAAAGAAAATGGTGATCTTAAAACTAAAATTCAACAACTTGAAACAACCCTGGCAAAATTTTCAAATGGTGAGAAATCTTTAAATATGTTGTTGAAAAATCAATTTTCATTGGGAAATAGAAGTGGACTTGGTTTTGGGAAATCTGAGTTTTCTGAAAGGAGAAGCTCAAACGATTTTAAAAAACCTTCAACTTTCTTTGAAAAGAATCGTCTTGATAATTTGAACTTTGTTAATTCCAAAGGATTTTTGAATCAAAAGCAAAATTTGAATTTGTTTTGTAATAATTCATCTAAACAATCCTGGATCCCAAGAAGAGATAAAACAAACATTGTTAAATTCAAATAGATATGGGTTCCAAAGGGAACAAAGGTAAATTCAGATGGATTGTTATACAAGCAAGTCTGGGTACCGAAAGATGTTAATAAAACTGCGAGTGGTTTTTCTAATTTTGTTAGACCACTCAATCCTCTCAACTGTTAGGTACCGAAGAAGGGTGGCTGAGGAACTACTGTGCTGAAAAGAAATTTGAAATCAAGCTGATTTATACTTCTGTATCATTTACAGTTCCTTCAGCCAAAATCTGTTGAGTTAGAGTTTCTGATATACACTGGATTCTGGTATGATCTCTAAACTCACTTCTTAAATATTTTTCTATTTTAATTCCTTTTCTTTTGTTTATTTCTTTTTCTTCTCCCTTCTATTTCTTTCTTCTGTCTATTCTGATTTGATTTATCACTGCCATATTTTTTTTGTGCTTCTTGAATTGCAGTATTCATGATATTCTGGAAATTTGTCTTGCGCGTATAGAACTCTGATATTTATAATTATTTCCATATCTTGTACTTAATCTTGTAAATATCTGCAATTGTTTTGAAGTATATTTTTATTTTTGAATTCATAACAGTGTTGATGTATTCGTGCCATATCTTGAACACTGTTAATTAGAATTCTAAATTCTTGAAGATCTGAAAATTTGATGAAGATTCACACACCACTGCTGTTTTGAGTTTCTTTTAATTCATTTTAGAAAAGCTTGAAATATTATACTCATTACAGCACACTGCTACTTTTCAGTCGTGATAGTTTCATTGATTTTCAGATTGGCTTGGATATTTTTGATCTGTCTTGAATCATTGATTATACATTGATATTCACTGTTATTCATGATCATCTGGTTTAGATCTTTGTTTGTTTGAGATCATTTGAAATTTCTGATATGTTGAATCCCACACACCTCTCAGATATGAAATATAAACTGGTGTGATTGATTCGTTAAATATTGATACTTTCACTTCTCTTCAAATGATTTAAAATAAAGTATATTTTTAATCTGGAATCATGGAATATTTTTTTGTGACCATCATCTTGACTTGTTTGCTTGTAAACTGTCTTTATACGGCTCTGATACTGTTCTTAGGTAACTGCTTATTTTTGATCTGTCTGCTGCTCTGTGCTAAATTTGTCTGCTTGGACTTTAAATTTCTGTTGTCTGTGATATCATAGTTTGTCTCCAGTGTCTTGTTAAAATCCTCAGTAATAGAGACACCAAGTGGTATCAGAAGTGCTTATATTTGTTTCACCCATCTGTACTGAGATTCAAATTTTCACCTTGTATAGATCCACACATTTTTTTTGCCTTATACAAATAAATGTGCTAAATTTGTCTGGCTGGGTTTGTGTTTAATGTTCTTTGGTCTGAGATGTCCATGATAGTCCATCAGGGTGTAATTAAATTCCTCGATAAAGAAGACTACAATTGGTATCAGCTTTATCACTTATCTTTTTTTTAATTATCTGCACCCTGTATAGATTCATTTTTTTGTATAAATCTGTTTAATTTCCTCTTGTAATTGATTTTCAATTTTAAAATTATTTATTGATTATTCATTCAGAAATTGAAATCAATATCCGAATTGAACTGTAGTTATAATTCATCAAAAAATATTATCAGAATTTGAAATTGTGATGAATTGTGACTGCGGTATATTTCACAACAAGAGGAGATTTTATTTAAATATTTTCATGATGGTTGAATATTTATTATAATATCTTTGAACTGACAATTATTTCACGTCCATCTCCTTTATCTAACACCTGTCAGCCATCCATCATGATTTTATATTAATGTGGAGAGTTTATTTTTTAAAATCATCTTGTTTTTAAAACAGTGAAAATTATTTGTTATAGAAATGGGACTATATTAGTATTCAGAATTAGTGATAATTGAAAATTATCAATAATCCCAGTACAGTCGAGCATATTTCATAATATAATTAATTTAGAAATCTATTTCACAGTCCATTTCTGTACCTATCACATTTCTATCATCCGTATTGGTTTTATATACTGAGGAGTTTTTCGTTTTAAAACTGAAAATAATAAAATAATATTCATAAGTGCTTCTCTAACCTCATTTAAAAATCCAAGCTCTGGTTATGCATGGTTATGAGAATACTTAATTTTAAGCTGCAACTGACCTCATTTAAAAATCCAAGATCTGGTTATGCGTGGTCAGTGTGCTCTTAAATAAAATAAAATAAAAAGAAAAAGGAAAAATGTGCTATAAATAGAATTTAATTTGAAATTCTCCTTAGTATGTGAAAACCAGCCTATCAGTCCATTTTTCTATCTGTGAAATGTGTTGAAATCTTATGACGTATTATGATTGATAGGTATTGTGATTTGAGATTATTTGATTTTGTCACTTAGATTGAATCATTAATTATAGTCTAAATCCATCACTGTTTTTGTGCTTCAATTTTATAATATTCTTTTGGAAATAATTGGAAAATATTCATATTTTTAAAACTCTCTCCATTATATATAAAATTCATCGTAAATCCGTCATTCTCTACAATGTAAAATATGCCACCAGTTCTTAGTTTATTATGATTTTTGTTTGACAGATTGAGATTTATGATGATCGTTCTTCCTCTTAAGCTGAAATTATATCTTTAGTCATTTTTCATTTGTATTTTAAACTCTGTATCCTTTTGATGATAACAAAAGGGGGAGAATGGATTGAGATTTTGATTTATGAGTGAATATTTTATAAATATTCTTACTTTTGAAAATTCATTATCATTCAGTTCAATTCACTCATGCACAGTTGTAGGGGGAGTTTTCTGTTTTAGGGGGAGCTAATAAATAGGGGGAGTTCATTTTTTCATTGTAAAACACATTTGTTGAATTCAAAATCTTTTATTTGTTTGTCATCATCAAAAGGGGGAGATTGTTGTATATAACGGTGTTGTATACACAATTATATGATTTTTGTTTGATGATAACAACCAAATATATATATAATTATAAATGTGTTTGTACTGTTTCATTTATACCACAGCAGACAGAAATATAATATTTATATTTAAATAAAATATGACTGTGCAAAAATTCAAATATTATCACAGTATTTTATTTAAATAGAAATATTTTATTTCATACTTTCAAACAGTACAACTCTTGTAATTCCATTATTTACATCTCACATCTCAATTTCATTTCATACAATTTCATATACACTGCTTCTCACTACATTCTCACTATATCACTCAACACTCAGTACTTTTTCACTTATACATTCACAGACTCAATATACAGACACTTTCACTGCTACACACACTGTTCTTGTTTTACTGCCTTCTGTCTTCTTGTCTTCTGTCTTCACAGCTTACAAGTCAGTCTTCACTTCACAGTCAGTCCAGTCTTTATACCTGTCATATATAGAAACAAACACACAGTACACTGCAACAGGAATAGAACAGAAATAATTTACAAAATTTATGCAAATATAAATTTTATTTTTAAAATTTTATTTGCCTCAGTTTTCTAGTGTGTTTTCTCATCATTTTTCATGACTTGATCTGATTCATCTGTGTCTAGGCAGACAGTTTGTATATGAACAGGGACAAAAAAAAATCTTTCTGATGGCTGCATATACACACGTGTATAAATATACACGTGTGCATTGCCACGCCAATTAAGTGTACAACTGAGGAGTAGCCACGTGGACCTTCTCGACTCAGAGCACATGAAAATAAAGTCAAACAGCAAAGAAAAACATGTTCAACTCAAATAGTCGAGCTCAATACATGTACAAAAGCTGGCTCGGACACAAAGTCAATAACAAAGCAAAGCAGCTATGACAAGTGATGGATGCTCATATACAAACATAAAAGTGCAACATGGTTCAGGATCCAGACAGTTAACACATGCCAGAATGGTGCAGTTGGATGGTTCATACAGCAATGTGCAAGTGGACAATACATTTCAGATTTTCAAGTAAGTCTATGGTCGAGCATGTTCATGTGCAACAGCATGTCTTAGCAATTCAGAGAAAGCACAAGTGAATATGTGCATAGAAATAGATGGATGGTTCAGCATATACAAGAACAAGTATGGAAAGTACAGATCTAAAGTAGTGAGCCACACTTGCATGATACAAGTACAAGTAGAGAGCAACATGATGGCAACTACAGCTAAATGGTGTATGGCAAAAACAAGCTCAGCACAGCATGTGCATGGATGATCACATAGTCAAGCACAATGGTGATCAAGTCCAAACGGCAAGAGACAAAGTGCAGCATGCTCAAATCAGTCAAGATAAATTGGTACAGCAAAGCATGTACACAACTGTGTACACAACAAATGAAATGATGAATCATAACACAACATGTCAATACATAGCAATATGGCTAAAGTTATACAATCATGGAGATATATGGACAAAATAGCATACATGTGAATGGGTGGTGATCAAAATGAATGGTGCATATGCATAGTATATATGGGAGTAATGTATAATTGACAGAACAACAAACATCAAACATTTCATCTCATGAACGAGCTGAAGGTTCAGGTCACAACATGAATGCTCAAGATCAAAACAAGCAGCAGGAAATTATCACAAGTATACATGCACAGTCATGATGCATGAACATGGAGCAACAGTATATGGTAGCAAGTACAACAGCAAAGGGTACTACATCTTAAAGCTCAAGCATGGTTTCTACAGCATGTCAATGCTTCAACAAGGAAAGATTTCTTGCAGAAAAACAAGTTAAGGGCTAGAATGTAACTGAATGATTTCAAGCACAAGCTTTGGCAACCACAAAATTATCTTTGGCAAGTTTTTTTTAATGGTATCCAAAAATCTGTATGCTTGTTTGTGGCAAGTATATTTTCTCCAGAAATCAGTGAGCATATTCATGTCATTATAGAGCATAATTCATTCAGAATATTTCCAGGAAATTAGTTTGTAAAATGGGCTAGTATCTTTTACAAATCAGGTCCATCAATGAACATATTTGGAAAGATTTTTTTAAAAATCGAGCATCATGATTCGAGAAGGGCCACATTTAATATATTCAGATATCACAGTCATGTTTGGCAAGTGTTTAGAGGTTTCCAGAATTACACATTTCAAGTTTTGGCAAGTATTATATTTGTTTCCAGATATCACAGAAAATCAATCCATCGGATTTACAGTAGAGTAAAATTGGCAAGAAGTTTTTCAGGAAAACCCAATTCATCCAAGGCAACAAGCTATTTCAAGAAGGACAAAAACATGTCCAGGTTCACAAATCAATCACGACATTAATCAATTGAAGAATCAAGCCGAGCAAAAGAAGAAATACACGCAGCAAAACTCAATCAAAGCCGAGAACCAAAAAGGGAAATCAACGCAATACATCAGCCAAGTCAATAACGAAATCAGATAATTTTAGGGTTCGAATTACCCTATACATACACAACCAATTCATCACTGGCAAAGCAGATCGAACCCACAAAAATCAACTCAAAAAATTCAGAGAAATCAATTTTAAATCAGAAGGAACTCACATATTTTTCTGGAGATTTTCGATCGCAACAAGTAACCCCAAATCAGTGAGACGAAGAGCATCATCACGCAACCCACGAGAATACAGAGCCAAGAAGATTCCTTTCCACAAATTCAATCAATCAATATTTGGATTCAGAAACCCTAATCCTCTTTGTATCGCCGCCATTTTTGTTTCCCAGAGAAATAAAGAAAAAGATCGGGCTAAAACAAAGAGAGTGCATCAACTTTGAAAGGGGCCGGCCAACATAGTTTTAAAAGGGGATGACCCCTTATATTTAAACTCCTAGGGTTTTCTTTGTTTATTTTAATTTTGTTTTGTTTTTAATTTTCTTCTGTAAACAATTCTGAACAGTTTTTCTAGAAGTCTGTAAAATTCTAGAGTTCCAGTCAGGGTGTTGACTGGCAGTCCACTAGAGTCTGTAAATTCTAGGGTTACGAGTTATAGGGTTTGTAATTCGGGAAATCTGATCAAGGGGATATCAGTCAGTCTAGGGTTTTGAGCGTAGGGTTAAAATAGGAGCAGGGTTTGCGAGTGTACATGGTCTTGTATGCGTGATCTGTTCTATCACCTAGTAGAAACCTTAGAAATGCAGCAGTAGGTAGGGTTTTGCCGAAGCTGGGTATATCTGTGTGTGATTTACTTTCTGCATTTCTGTTTCTGTTATATTCTGTGATCTGTTTATTATTATATATCCAGTCAGTTTTTCATTTTAGTTAAAAAACTGGGAAAACCCTATTCACCCCCCTCTAGGGTTATTCTAGATCCTACAGCATTCACAAATGCAAACACATATTGGAAATAAAGTTTTGTTCTTTTATTTGCATTCGCAAATGTAAACATGTTTTGAAAATAAAGTTTGTTCTTCTATTTACATTCAGCCATGCATATATATATATATAGAAAATAGAAATTGTTCTTTTAGCATTTACCAATGCAAAATGTATATTGAAAACAAATTATTCATTTGCATTCACCAATGCAAATACAAACATATTTTGAAAATAAAGTTTATTTCTTTGTTTGCATTTATCAATATATATGCATTGAAAATTAAGGATTATTCTTTTATTTGCATTTATCAATGCAAATATTCAATGAAACTATAGTCTACTTTCTTTATCTACAATTACCAATACCAATGTACACACTTTTATACATTTAACAGAATTTATTTAAAATATACTTTGAAAATAAATTTTGTTCACTTATTTACATTCACTAATATAAATAAAATTTATAAACAAAACTACTCTTTGTTTGCTTTCACAAACGTAAATGCTCATTTAAATAAAATTTGTTTCTTTTATTACATTTAATAATGTAAATACACTTTGTAAATGAGGTTCTTTTTACATGCACACAAATATACTTTTAAATGAAATAAAAGTCACATTGGTTATCTGCATTCCTTGTTGCAAACAAAACCTTAAAATAAAGTTCATCTTTGTTTGCAATTCATTAATGCAAACTAATCATCAGATTGAAAATTATATTCTTGATTTATAATTTTGATATGAATAAAGATTGTTTGAAATAAAGGTTAGAATTTAAAAGTTACATTTTAATAACTAAACATCTACATTTTTATCACTAGAGTAAAATAGACAAAAACACTCATTTTGTCTAAATTAAAAGAATGAAACAAAATATAACATTGGCATATTTTATTAGAATTGAAACACAAATTATTCATTTCTATAAATTTATATTAGTTCAAAACAATTATTCATTTTTGCAAATTTATATTAGTTAAATAAACAACTTTAGCTTCATTTCCTTTTCGAGGACGAAAAAATTTTAAGTGGGGGAGATTGTAACAACCCGCAAATTCTGAACCAATTTAAAAAATTTATTTTAGAAAATTTTAATGAATTTTGAAAATATAAAGTGATTTATTTTAAATAATAATGGCTAGAATTCATTTTAATCGAAGTTAGAACGAATAAATTTAATTTATATATAAAAGGAGTTAGAAATGGCGCGGTAGTTTGAAAATTTGATTTTGAACTTTAACTGAATGTACAGGATTCTAAATAAACCAGAATTGAGTGAAACCAGAAATATTTAAATCTGTTTAATCATATCTTTCTAACGAATCTGAAAAATTGAAATTTCATAGCGGAAATCAAAAGGTATGGCCAATTCAATTTTTAGAAAGGTCGCTGTAGAATTTATATATATGGCCCAAAGGGCTACTTTTCACATATGAAGGAATTTCGACTCGAAACCACTTCCATTGAGTTCGGAATGACGTTTCTGCATTGAAAAACAGTAAACACATATATATTTTGAGTTTCGGAATTTATTTGTTTAAAAATGCATTTTAATATTAATTATATTGGCCTTAAAAATAGTCATTTTTCAAACGACCTCCGTTTTCGACGAAACCACTTTTGTTAGAACCGGAATGTCAAATTATTGCTAGGTTTCAATTTTCAGAATTTTTCGAATTAATATGTGAGCGTGGCAAAAGAAAATGAGTTTTGACTATTTCAGTTAAATTTAAACGCCTTAAAAATAGCCATTTTTCAAACAGTCTCAGAATTCAACGAAAATAATTTTGTTGGATTCGTATCGTCATAAGAAAGCAAAAAATATTTTTTTTAGAATTTTCTGAGGTCGTATGTGGCCCCGGCATATTTTGATGTACGGTCAATATTTAATTAATTAATTTTTAATGCAATTTTAAATAAAAATCGTACATATTTCGGAATTGGGCCACGGGACCTATCTCATTGCGTTCAGAAGGTGTCAAAACCTTAAGAACGACAGTAAGCAGACCCAAATCAGAGAAAGTCCGAAAATCCACCTTTTAAGCACGATTTTCGAGATTTAATATTAAAATAATCCGAAAAAAATAAAACCCTAACCCTAATTTGGCATGGCTAGCCGTCGGGTCTATTCAATGGCCAGAATTGTCCGATTTTCAAACCTCAGTAACTTTTGATCCGCTCAACGAAAATCAACAAACCATATACCGAATTGTAACAACCCGAAAATCTGGGCCAGTTTAAATTTTTTATTTTGGCAATTTTAGCGAATTTTGAATATTTAAAATGAATTATTTTAAATAACATCGACGAGAAATTTATTTTGAATAGAATTCGAACGTATATATTTATATACGTCGTCGTTAGAATATAATAATTATTTATAATTATAAATAGAATTGAAAATGGCCCGGTGGTTCGATAATTTGATTTCAAACTTCAATTGAATGTACCGGGTGCAAAACAAACCGGATTTTAGCGAAACGAAAAATAATAGGATTTATTTGAGAATATCTTTCCAACGAATCCGAAAAATCGAAATTTCATAGCGGGGATCAAAAGATATGTCCAGTTGAAAATTCTGAATAGTCGCTATGGAATTCAGGCCCTTAAAAATAGACATTTTGCAAACGACCTCGGATTTCGACGAAACCACTTTTGTTGGGTCCGTGATGTCAAATTATTGCTAGATTCCAAATTTCATAATTTTTCAAATCAGTATGTGAGCGTGGCAAAGGAAAACGCGTTTGACCAGTTTCAGTTGATTTTAATCGACTGGAAAATGGCCATTTTTCCAACGGTCTCAAAATTCGACGAAACTAGTTTTGTTAGGACCGTATCGTCAATACGAAGCTAGAAAATCTTTTTCTGGAATTTTTCGAGTTAGTATGTGACCCCAGTAAATTGAAATGCGCGTTCAAATTCAATATATAGAGTTATATGTTGATTTTAACGATCGAATCAGCCTACAATACATATCCCATTGTGTTCGGAATGGGGGTAATTAGCTATGGACGACAGGCGGTGGGCCTTGTTTAGAGGTAGTATGTAAAAGTCAACTTTTTGGGATTAAAAATAATTAAATAAAACTTCCTCTCTCCACTTCCTTTATTCATTCTGGCCCCCCTTTCGCTCATTCAAATTGAAAAAAAAGAGAGGAAGAAACGGGAGGAGCGCCGCCGCTCCTCCGACGAGCGCGCCACCGCGCACCTCCGCCTTCCACCCTCCTTCTCCTTTCTTCTTCGATTCACCCGATCCCCTTTTCCCGCTCAGCCCTACCCAGCTTCACCGCGTCGCACCCCTCCGCCTCCACCTCAGGCGATGCCCCCCTTCTTCTTCTTCTCCTTCCTCTCTCCCTCTCCTGCGTGAACCCTAGCCCCCTGCGATCGAACCCGCACCCAAAACCCGATCCCCTGGCCTCCTCCGCTACGCCCGCACCTCCGTCGACCGGATCCGCACCTCCCCTCTTCTCCGACACCCCCTGTCAGCCGCGCACAATGGAATCCCCCCTCCCCACGATTTACTGTAAGTTCTTTATTTACTTACTTAGTTTTATTTATTTATTTAAACATGTAAATCTGATTTTTTTCTTACACTATAGAATTCTGATCTCTATAGATATAGAGTTATAATTTTTATTTAGAGAAAGTTATAAATTTTGATGATAGAAAGTTATAATTTTTAACAGGAAAAAGATTAGATTTTAATTTCGAAAAGTTTGATTTTTATCAACATAAAAGATTTGATTTTTATAAACAAAAAGATTAGATTTTTAATCAGGGAAAAAGTTAGATTTTTAAAACCATAAAGAAGAGATTTTTATATTGCAGAAGTATAAAAATATAATCTTTTATATTGTAGGAGTATAAAAATATCATCTTTATATATGTGAACGAAATAAAAATCTGATTTTTATTATATATATAATGAAGTAAAAATGAGATTTTTATAGAGATTTCGCCTTTATATTTGAAAAGGCGAGATCTTTATGTAGAGAATATCGATGTAAAAATAGAATTTTTATCCATATAGTAGCGATGTAAAAATAGAATTTTTATCTATATAGTAGCGATGTAAAAATAGAATTTTTATCTATATAGCATCGATATCAAAATAGAATTTTTATCTATATAGTAGCGATGTAAAAATAGAATTTTTATCTATATAGTAGCGATGTAAAAATAGAATTTTTATCTATATAGCATCGATATCAAAATAGAATTTTTATCTATATAGTAGCGATGTAAAAATAGAATTTTTATCTATATAGCATCGATATCAAAATAGAATTTTTATCTATATAGTAGCGATATAAAAATAGAATTTTTATCCATATGGAGTGATAATAAAAATTTGATTTTTATATACATAGCGACAATATAAAAATGTGATTTTTATATATGTAGTGACTACGGGCAGCGAAAGTGACAAAAGGCGAGAACGACGAAGATTTTTATAAATGAAGTGTCGTGGAGTTGGAATAGCTAGTCGATGAGAACTTCTCACTCTAAATTTCTTTTTCTAGTTATATATATATACTAGGATGCAGACGGTACTTAGTAGCACCCGACACCCGTCGTCCACAGACCATGGACGGCTTGTTTGTTTGATTGATGTGTTGAGAAATTTGTTTGTGTTGTTGATGTGAAATCGATAATCAAATGTAGATGGTTGAAATAAATTAATTATCGTTAAAAATATAATTTTTAACGTGAAAGTGAATAAATAAATATTTATAAACAAATCAGCCGATTTGTTTATATACACCGATTTGACTGATATTGATTGGGTTGATAAATTTTACACATCGCCCAACTGCACAAATAAAAATCTGTGTTTGTTGATTTGAAACCCCACACGGGTGTTGGGATGATATTTGGGTACACTAATCCCAATTAATTAATTGTATGTCGATCGATTGGTCGACAGACTGTGTAAGCGTCGATTATTTATATTTGATGCTTATGCAGTTGTGTGGTGCACTTTGGATGATGGTTGATTATTTATCATTGCTATTATATACATGTGTTGTATGGAATCCATATAATTAACATTATATGGTGATTGATTGGGCCTCATTTCAATCGGGAAAATAATGAATATCATAAAAAGAAATTCATGTGTTGAATATAAAAATAGTCGTGTGTTGACAGTACTCATGTGTTGAGATTATTCATGAGTTGAATAGGATAAATATTCATTTGTTGAATAGAATAAAGAAGTTTTTTTGAAAAATATAAAGCCGTGTTGATTAGAGATGCGTTATTTTGACGCGAACGATATTTATATCGACTTTATTCGTTTTATAATGAATATTGAAAAGTGATTTCAAAATTCAATATTTTGAAATGAAATTCAAATTAAATTAGATTAAGATTCAAATTGAAATTTTATTGAATCAACTTGAAATGAAATCGAATCAATTTGAAATGAATTCGATTCGAATTGAATAGAAAGTGAATTTGAATTCGAATTGAATAGAAATGAATTCAAATTGAATTAAATTGAAATTGAATTAAAAACGAATTGAAGTCGTTTTGAATGAAATTTAAAACGAACTGCAATTGAATTGAAATAAATTTGAAATGAATTCAAATTGAATTAAATTGAAATTGAATTAAAAACGAATTGAAGTCGTTTTGAATGAAATTTAAAACGAACTGCAATTGAATTGAAATCAAATCGATTTGAAATTGAAGATGAAGTTGAAATTGTTTTTGAAACGAATTTAAAACGATTTATAAAATATGTTTTAAAAGGAAATAGACGAAATAAATATAATATATATATATATATTATATATATAACGGCCTGAATAGAACGCGCCGCGCCGCGGCAGTTCGTGAATTTCGACCATTGACTTCGAATTGACGTTGCGGGAGATCCGACCGTCGGATTCTCCTAAAACCGGAACCGTTGGGTTCGTATCGAAAAGAGCTTTCCAATGAATATTAGAAATTTGAAATCTAAAGGTTGGATTTGGAATTATGTCCAAATCAAATTTGAAAAAGGTCGCTGTAAGTGCAGTTCGATGGCCGTTGATGGAAATCGACTGTACGGGCCTTGATAAAATTATTAAAAATATCAATAATTTGTGTAAAATCATAATATATGAATTGGAAAGAACTGGGATGAAAAATTCCACATTTGAAAAGATAAAAATAGATTTTTATCGAAATGAACTAGTTTTGAACTAGAATTAAAAACAAATTATTTTTGAAATAAATAAATTGAATTTGAAAGCGGTTATAAAAATAACCAAAATTCCCAATACGTGAATTGGAATGGATTTGAATCGAAATTATCCTCGGAATATTTCGATGTTTGATTTCGTGATTATACAGATATTGTTATGGGAATTTGAAAGATATATTTTATATCGTTATTTCCAATACGATATTTGTTGATTTCAGAATTTGATATTGAATATAAGCCGATATATTTTCTATTCAGAGCCTTGTATTTAATATCAAATGTGATTTTGGGTTTATCGTGAACCGTGTTTTAGATGACATGGGTTCTTTAACCCAGTTAAAGGCAGGATATTGATTTTTGAAAAGATTGAAACTAAGTGGAGTTTTAATGAATCTTTAATTAGATTAAAAAGTGAATTGATAATTTAAATTATCAAATCTGAAAGGTGATCGAGAATGGAGTACCACCAGTTTTGCTCCAAAGCGATAGTTAAATCTTTAATTAGATTTGAACGTTAAATGGTAATTAATTTTACCGATAATACTGTGGTGTTAGATATGGAGTATTACCAGTTTTGCTCCAGGGGATGAATAGGTTGGGATTGGGAAATAAAATAAATAATTACTTCGGTGTGGTTCGCTAATCCCGACTAGTTAGAAATGATATCCAAAGGAAGAATATAGGATAAATTTAGAAGAATTTATCTTGGATAAAATTAATGGGAACGTTTCCCTAAGAATGTGATTTTGTGAATAAAAGAACATTCTGAATTGGAATGAGGCGTTTGTTGTGTTTGTGTAACATTTGTTTATCATATACGTGGGTTATTCAGAAAGGCCGAGTTTATACCCATTCTGAATAACCGATTCGACGAGATGTCGAAGATGAAGACGGTGGTTGAAGACCGGAAGTCTTCACATCGTTTGGGTGATTACTGATGATCTTGATTGGGCTGTACACCCAAGATGAGGGAAACAGTTGGTGATCGTCCGGACGTACTTGGAGATCGATGGATATGCGAGGAAAGTGCCTCCGGTTTCGTTCAGACCCAGAGCGAACTTGTAAATGGATTGTGTGTCTGACATTGGATTTTATTCTGTGTTGATTGATCTCTATTAAATATACATCTGTTTGGCGGCGGAGAATTTATTCTCTTGCTTAACGCCCTTCTCTGAGACGTACGAGCTCAGAGGTTGTATATCGATGGACATCAGTCGCATGGAGTGAATTGTCAGTGTGGCACGCGTAAGTGGCAATTGATCAAGGCTTCTGTTGAAAAGCAAAGTCTTGTGGTTGATGATCAAAGCACGACCTGTGTGGCGTAGCTTTGTGTATAGCGTGAATTGCGAGCCTCACACCTCGGTATGAGTCAAAAACGGGAGACGGACCCAAGGAGTGCACGACGTTTCTTTCTAGCTAGGGTGGTGTCAGTGACCTACCATCCCTGACATTTATATACTTTTCACCTGTGTGGTTGTTGGATACGAGGCACCTCGGATATAGGTCTGTAAGGACCGGGAAACGTGTGTTCAGGAATAACTAATCCTCAAAAGTAAGAGAGGACCGGCCTTGGAGGTTCCAAAGGATCAAAGTGGGCTCCTGAGGCATTTGCTAGAGTGTCTCGAACGCGGAGAGGAGCTTGCCCCTTGCCTCGACTCATGACGGAAATCCAATTTCCAATACGTGATAGTGCGGTTTTATTTGTAGAACCTAGTATGGCGACATAGTGGTATGGGTCATTAATGCCGCCTATGATTGATATTTATGATGTGAAATTGTTTTGACACTATACACTTATAGTAATATCAAAATAATGTGTTTTAAACGTATCAAGCATGCTTTGGCTGTTATAAGGTAAAAACCCTATCCTTCGGCTTGCGTTGCATTGTGTGATGGGACCTGGGTCTTATAATAGCTTCATTTGTCCAAAGAGCATTGCGCTGTTTTGTTATATGCACTAGTATTCTTGGGAGGAAACTCGTTCCGTGTTATACGGCGTGGTCCCTTGAATTACTCTCTTTTAAAGTAAAGTTTTAAATAACTGTTTTAGTTCTCACACCAGTCACATGACTGACCTGGAGTTTATTGTTTTAACCTAAACTCTGGGTGCCCCTATTTTCGACACGGGCATCTAGTAGTTTTGGTTTTGCAGATTTATATTCACAGGATCCTGATTTACAGCTGGAAAGATGCTCGGTGAGACGACCCGATTTCCCGTTCTCACGGAAACAAGGTTATCTTTGGAATATAACACAGAAACAGATAATAGCAGAACAGAATAAAATAAATACACCAGATAATGAACAACAAAATATACTGGATAAAGTAATCATCAGAGTTACACAGTATACAGGATCTTACTTAGTACAAATACAGTTCAGCTATACATAAATGTCTACAGCGGAAATAAACAAAATATGTACAATAGGAGCTGAACAGCATAAAATGAAATAAATGATAGAATCCATCTTCAGCTCCAGCTATCCAGAAAGAACCAGCTAAACCTGAATACAAGGCTGCCCGTGTAGAAAAAGGGGCACCCGAGTTTGAAAGTGAAACAAACTACGAGTCAGTCATGGGACTGGTATGAGAAATCCACTGAACACATATATAATTGGCTAATCACAGGACCACGCCACTTTCGTGGAACGGGTTTACTCCATTGGATTGCCAGTGCTTTAAAACAAATCTTTCTTTTAAACATCGCTATGCTTTTTATAAAGATGAAGCCGTTATAAGACTCAGTTCCCATCACACAATGCAACGCAAACCGGAGGATAGAGTTTTTACCTTATAACGGCCAAAATATGCTTGATACGAATAAAACAAAGGCATTTGATATTATTACTAGTGTTTATATGTTTTGAAAACAATTTCAAATCATAACTATCAATCATAGACGGCATTAATGCCCCATACCACTATGTCGCCATATATATGTATACAATCAAAACCGCACGATGTCGTATTTGAAAATTGGATTTCCGTCATGAACCAAGGCAAAAGATAGTCCTTACCGAATTCGAGACAATCTAGCCTACCATGTCTCAGGATCAGAGCTCGAGTGACCCTAGGAGCGACAGGGCCGGTCCACCGATGTGGATTAAAATGCCTGAGCAATACGTTTCCCCGCCCTTTGGGGCGCAAACGAGCCAACGAATGACTCCATCGGACCCGGATCGTCAGATCAAACCGAGGCGCCTCGCAACAGCAACAACCACATAGGTGAAAAGTATATAAATGTCAGGGCTGGTAGGTCACTGACACCACCCTAGCTAGAAAGAAACGCATGCCCTCCCTGAGGTCCTTCCTCCCGTTTTAGGTTCCTACCGGGGTGTGAGGCTCGCGAATTCACGTTATACACAAAGCTACGCCACACAGGCGGTGCTTTGATCATCACCACAAGACCTTGCTTTTCAACAGAAGTCCTGATCATTGCATCTTAGCATGCCACACAGGCAATTCATGCCATGCGACTGATGTCCATCGATATACAACCTCTGAGCTCGTGCGTCTCAGAGAAGGGCGTTAAGCAAAAGAATAAATTCTTCGCCGCCAAACAGATGTATATTTAACAGAGATCAATCAACACAGAATAAAATCCAATGTCAAACACACAGTCCATTTACAAGTCCGTTCTGGGTCTGAACGAAACCGGAGGCACTAAATACCTCGCAAACCCTTCGATCAACACGTACGTCTGAACGATCACCACTCATTATCCATATTTCGGGATGCCTCCCAATCAGGACCTCGGTTACCATCCAAACGAGGTGAAGATCTCCGGTCTTCGACCATCGTCTTCATCTTCGACTTTCAATCGTCGGTTAATTATTCGAAATGAGAATTGACTCGGCCTTTTCGAATAATTCACGTATATTTAGAATTTCAAATCGATTTATTTCAATGGTTAAATTATTCGACAACACCAATATTGTTCTTTAATGTAATTTTCACACCAAACACATTCAACCATCAAATACAACATAAATCGAGCAAATTCAGTTTATTTCCCTTCCATATCGCTTAGGATATTTTATAACTATTTATCGCTATTTTTACTTATTTTAAAATAGCTATTTTATTCAAAACGACGCTTCGGGCCATAAAGCGGCCGTGGCGCTGTTTTTCTTCAGATTTGATTTACACATATCTGAAAATCTAGCCGTTGGATCTTCACAAAATTTACATCATTAGAAAGGTCTTTTCAAAACAAACCCAACGGTTCCAGTTTCGGGAAAATCCGACGGTCGGATCTCCCGGTACAATCGTTTGAATTTTCGATTTCAAAATACGAACTGCAGCGTCGTTATTCGATTAAATATAATTCTATTTATATTTATATATAAATAAAATCGATTCTGGCGCTGTTTTTCTTCAAATTTGAATTAAACATTCCAGACAATCCAACCGTTGGATTTTTACAAGGTTGGTGCCGTTGGAAAGATTATTCCAAGGCGAACCCGACGGTTGAGATTTCGGGAAAATCCAATGGTCGGATTTCCCGTACTAGTCGTTTGAAATCACGGCTTCAAAATACGAACTGCACGGCTTCGTTTCGTTTTAATTTTATTTATATTTATATATTTATATAAATATAGTTCATTCAACAATTTCAATATCGTTTTCACTTCAAAAAATTTTCTAACACCTTAAATTTTGGAAAAATTTCGCCATAACCTCCCCTGCACCGGGAGCGTCGGGAAATCGCAAATAGCGTCCCGGTCCTTCTAATCTCAAAAAGAAAAAGAAAAAGCCAAGCGGCTAGCCAACAGGCTCAAAATCATCACCCAAACAAATCAGTAAATGTGTACCTATTTGTCGGGCACAAAATTTTATTCCTCTTCTCTAGCCCCTTTGCTATAACCTGTTCAATGAATATGCATGTACATATATATACAGTTCATATCATTTTTCATTTTCTATTCAACTTCTTATTTGATTTCTATTTGGTTTAAAAACACCATTCATTCTAATGTTACATAAATAGGTGCAAATCATTTCATTAGCTAATTAATGAATATTTCAACTCATATATGTTTATTTTGAACAAGTGGCTATTTTTAACACTTCACATTTCAACGATTTATGCATACAATAAAAATGTGATTTTTATTGTAAAACAATTCCTTTCAAAACACTATTTTTCTATACACTTCATATTGGCGATAAAAATAGGATTTTTATCATCAAACAATTTATTTCAAAATATGAATACCATTCAACACCTGAATTTCTAAACAACGAATGAATATCAATTCAACACATGAATGTTTTCTATAGTTTCTATACATAGATAAAAATGTGATTTTTTATTGTCGAACAATTTATTTCAAAATATGAATACCATTCAACACATGAATTTCTAAACAACGAATGAATATCAATTCAACACATGAATGTTTTCTATAGTTTTTATATATAGATAAAAATGTGATTTTTATTATCGAACAATTTATTTCAAAATATGAATACCATTCAACACATGAATTTCTAAACAACGAATGAATATCAATTCAACACATGAATGTTTTCTATAGTTTTTATATATAGATAAAAATGTGATTTTTATTATCGAACAATTTATTTCAAAATATGAATACCATTCAACACATGAATTTCTAAACAACGAATGAATATCAATTCAACACATGAATGTTTTTTTATAGTTTTAGCATATGAAAATAATTCAAACACAAGAATATTATTCAAAATTTCGGCAGCATAACGGCAGGGTAGTTACACCGGCACCGTCCCTAGTACGGCTCCTCGCTCTACCTTAAAACCTCGCGGTTTTTGACAATGGGGATCATGCATCTAGTTCGCACGCAGGCGGCATGTATATATTTATTTCATTTCCACAAACTAATCCTATGTGGTTTCAACCAAATATTTCTCAACCACAAATGGGTATTTTTCAACCACAATCAACCAATATCAATCACAAACAATCCCAAACAATCATTCACTACCAATCAATTTTCACAACAATTTCAACCAATAAATATCGTCCATGGTTTGTGGACGAGGGGCGTATATATATATATATATTTATATATAGCTATTCACTTTCATTTTCAACCCATAAATATTTTTAAATCAGAAATCTCACCAATAGCTATCCAACTGCACGACACTTCCTCGCCAATCTCTCTTTCTGTTGCTTCGTCGCCCGTATTCTCTACATATGTAAAAATCGAATTTTTACTATGTTATTCAATATATAAAAATATGATTTTTACTTCGACTTTCAATATATAAAAATCTGATTTTTACTTCGACTTTCCATATATAAAAATATGATTTTTACTTCGACTTTCCATATATAAAAATATGATTTTTACTTCTCTTGAAAGTTCAAACCTTTCTTCC
This sequence comes from Allium sativum, assembly GCA_030737875.1. NCBI lineage: Eukaryota > Viridiplantae > Streptophyta > Magnoliopsida > Asparagales > Amaryllidaceae > Allium > Allium sativum. The sequence goes on from CM060916.1 coordinate 896,836,398, forward strand.
AATTTAAAGCTTTTACCTTTAAAACTAAATCAGTTTTTATTTTAAAAACAAAATCAGTTTTTAACTTTTAAAAACCAGTTTTGTTTTTAATTCCTTTTTTTTAAAATTCAGTTTTTACTTCCTTTTTAAAAATCAGGTTTTAAAATTCTTTTAAAAGAAATCAGTTTTACTTTCTTTACAAAAAAAAATCCAGTTTTAAAAATTCTTTTATAAAAATCTGTTTTATACTTTTAAAACTTTCAGTTTTATACTTTTTTTAAAAATTTCAGTTTTTAAACTTTTTAAAACAAAACAGTTTTTAATTCTTACATAAAATCAGTTTTAATCTTCTTCTAAAAACTCAGTTTTTACTTTTTATGAAATTCATTTTTACTTCTAAAATAAAATCAGTTTTATACTTTTTCAAAACAGATTTTAATTTAAAACAAAACAGTTTTTACTGAATAAATAAAATAAAGTAAAAAAAAAATGCTCACCGAATGTAGCTGCGAAGGGGGGGGGGTTTCGCGAATCGTCGGAGGTGCTTCGAGGTGGCAGGATGCTCCGCGAGGGGGAGGCTCGATTTGATTCGACGGGGGGGGGGGGGGGGGGGGGGGCTCGCGATTGGTTCAGGGGGGCGTCGCGATTGGTTCAGGGTAAGGCGGCAGGGTTCGTCGGCGTCGGGTCTCGAGGGGGGGCGGCGGCTCGATTAGTTTAGGTTTTCATTTTTTTCTTTTTTTCTTTTTTTATTTCGTTTTCTGATTTTATTAATCGGGGGGGGAAATGAAGATAAAGGGGGGGGGGGAGAAATTAAAATTTTTTTTTTATTATTATTTTACTATTTAAATTTGCAAAAGGGTTGACTTTTACATACGACCTCGAAACGAGGCCCACCTCCTGTCGTCCATAGCGTTTAACCCCCATTCCGAACACAATGGGATATGTATCGCAAGCTGATTTGATCGTTACAATCAGTTTCCTTTTGAATTTTCATTTAAATCATTATATTGAATTTTAAACGCACATTTCAAATTACCGGGGTCACATACTAACTAGAAAAATTCCAGAAAAATATTTTCTAGCTTCGTATTGACGATACGGTCCTAACAAAACTAGTTTCGTCGAATTCTGAGACCGTTTGTAAAATGGCCAATTTCCAGTCGATTAAATTCAACAGAAACTGGTCAAACGCGTTTTCCTTTGCCACGCTCACATATTGATTCGAAAAATTATGAAATTTGAAACCTAGCAATAACCTGACACTGCGGATCTAACAAAAGTGGTTTCGTCGAAATCCGAGGTCATTTGCAAAATGTCCATTTTTAAGGGCCCGAATTTCATAGCGACTATTCAGAATTTTCAACTGGACATATCCCTTGATTCCCGCTATCAAATTTCGATTGGTCGGATTCGTTAGAAAGATATCATCAATTAGGTACTAATGTTTTTGGTCTCACTAAAATCCGGATTGTTTTGCACCCGGTATATTCAATTGAAGTTTGAAATCGAATTATCGAACTACCGTGCCATTTTCAATTCTATATATAATTATAATTAATTATATTCGTTTTCAATTGTCGATTCAAACTCAGTTTTCATCACCATTATTTAAAATATTTATTTTAAATATTTAAAATCCATTATTTTAGCCAATTTAAAATTTTTAAATTGGTTCAGATTTTCTGGGTCGTTACAATCTCCCCCACTTAAAACTTTTCGTCCCCGAAAAGGAACAAAGTCGAAAGTGGTTTGATAATTCTACGATCTCACACCACAACAACCAATCCAATTGTTTTTAACCTTCAAAAATATACTAATCAAATTTTATATTCCTTTAAAAATCATTCAGAGTATAGAATAAATAGTGCACATCCATGAAAAGGAAATAACAACAGAATAGAGAATTGAATGGTAGTGCCAAGTAGGGTAAATGTACCTCGAACCGGAGTCAATCAGAGATATCTACTCGGCATCTAGGATAAGCTTTCTGAATGCTCACCTCAGTTTCCCAAGTACAATCTCGCGGATCTCCACTCCATTGCACTTTGACTAAGTGAACCTTCTTGTTCCTCAGCTCTTTGGTTTCTTTGCCGATAATCTTTAGCGGCTCTCGCCTCACAGCTAATTCTGGAGTAATTTCAATATCCTGCTGAGCTGCTTCTTCCACGATCAAGTCTGGATCATGAACGTGCTTTCGAAGTTGAGATATATGAAATACATCATGAACTCCAGGCAACCAGTCAGGCAGTTTGACCCTATAAGCGAGAGTTCCGATCCGTTCCAGAATAGGAAACGGACCAATGAATTTGGGTGCCAACTTTCCAGTTTTACCGAACCTGATAACTCCTCTCATCGGCGATACTTTCAAATATACATAGTCGCCAACTTCGAAGGATATATCTCTTCTTCTTCTATCGGCATAGCTCTTTTGTCGGCTTTGAGCGGCGAGTAATCGCTTCTTAATAAAATCGACTTTGTCGGCAGCTTCTCGAATCATATCAGGACCCAACACAAGTCTATTTCCAGGCTCGACCCAACAAGCAGGAGATCGGCATGGTCTACCATACAATGCTTCGAATGGCGACATTGTCAGACTCGCCTGGTAGCTGTTGTTATAAGAGAATTCAGCCAAATGCAGATGGTCTTCCCATGATCCACCGAAATCTATAACACAAGCCCACAATAGATCTTCTAAAATGCGATTCACCCTCTCAGTCTGACCGTCTGTCTGAGGATGATAAGCGGTGCTCAAGTTCAACTTCGTTCCTAGCTCGACTTGAAATGCTTCCCAGAATTTGCTAGTGAATATTGTATCTCTATCACTTACTATGCTGAGCGGCACTCCATGTAGTCTAACTATTTCCCTGAAGTATATCTGCGCCAGACTCTGAGCAGTTCTATTTGATTTGACAGGTATGAAATGGGCGGTCTTCGTGAAACGATCTACGATCACCCAAATACTGTCATTTCCTTTTCTTGTTCTGGGCAAACCATCAATGAAATCCATAGAAATATGCTCCCACTTCCAACCAGGAACTTCTAGTGGTTGTAACAATCCAGCCAATTTCTGTTGGTCGCTTTTAACTAGCTGGCAAGTAGGGCATCGGCTAACGTATATTGAAACGTCTCTCTTCATAGCCTTCCACCAGAATGTTCTTTTGAGATCGTTATACATTTTAGCCACACCAGGATGGATACTCAGCTTGGACTTGTGACACTCGTCTAACACTTCCCTTTTTAACTCTGGGATGTCAGGAACACAAATCCTTCCTTTCAACCTCAAGGTCTCGTCGTTATCTATTTGAAAACACGAGGGTTCACCTTTCCGAATCCTTTTAATCATATCCTTAATAAAGTTATCCTCCTTCTGAAGAATAGATATTTTGTCAATCAAGGAAGTCGTGATAATAAAGCTGGCGACCATTACATTCTTTCGACTCAGCGCATCGGCCACGACATTGGCTTTCCCTGGAGTATATATAATTTCGAAGTCATATGCTGCAAGAAACTCTAGCCAACGCTGCTGCCTCAAATTTAAGTTCTTTTGAGTGAACAGATATTTTAACGACTGGTGATCTGTAAACAGTTCAAATCTCTCGCCCAGAAGATAGTGTCTCCAGATTTTCAAAGAGAATATGATAGCCAATAACTCAAGATCATGAGTTACATAGTTTTTCTCGTGCGGCTTCAGTTGGCGGCTAGCATAAGCAATCACTTGACCTCTTTGCATTAACACTGCGCCAAGGCCTTCTCTAGAAGCATCAGTCCAGACTTTTAGATCTTGGTTGCCATCGATGATGGTTAACACTGGAGCAGTCGTTAATCTCAACTTTAGCTCTTCGAAAGCCTCCTCACTCTCTTGAGTCCATTTGAATTTAGAATGCTTCTTTGTAAGCTTCGTTAAGTGGCCAGATATCTTCGAAAAGTCTTTAACGAACTTCCGGTAATAGCTAGCCAATCCGAGAAAACTGCGGACTTCAGTGGGAGTACTGGGTTGTTTCCAATTTTGAATAGCTGTGATTTTGCTTGGATCCACAGCGATTCCATCTTTCGATACTACATGGCCCAGAAATTTCACTTCATCTTGCCAGAATATACATTTGGAAAACTTGGCTTTCAATACATTCCTTCTGAGGATTTCTAGAACCTGTTCCAGATGCTTTTCATGTTCGGCCTTTGATTTAGAGAAGATTAGAATATCATCAATAAAAACCAGAACAAATTTATTCAATACTCCTCTGAATACCCTGTTCATTAGATCGACGAAGTAAGCAGGGGCGTTACATAAGCCGAACGGCATTACTAACCACTCGTAGAATAGGTCGGGACCTCTGAACGCTGTCATTGGAACACACTCTTCTGCAATTCGAAGTTGATGGAATCCTGTAGCTAGGTCCATTCGTGAGAATACTTGTGCTCCATTTAATCGATCCAACAAATCATCAATCCGCGGCAATGGATATTTATTCTTTATTGTCTGTTTGTTCAAATCACGATAATCCACACATAGCCGTAGAGTACCGTCAGATTTTGGGACAAATACCACGGCTGCACCCCAATCAGAGAAACTAGGTCTGATTAGACCCTTCCATACTAGCTGTCGTGTTTGATTGTCTAATTCTTCCTTCTCTTTCAAGGACATTCTTCGAATAGCGTGAACTACCGGCCTTGCATTTGGAATCAAAGCAATCTTGAAATCTATTTCTCTCTGCGGAGGTAAGCGAACAACTTCTTCGAACACATCTGCATAATTCTTGACGAGCGGAATGTCTTTGATGAGGTCAGGAATATTTTCTATGACTTCTGGGATATCTTCTATTTGGGCTGGAGAAACATCCAAAGCTGCCCAGAAGTCTTTTCTATTTGAAGTTGGGCCTTCACATGGTATGGTTATATAATTTCCCAATTGTGCCTTTTCCTTTACAACTCTCTCGGCGCATTTAACCTCTGCTTCATATTTGGTTAACCAATCCAATCCCAAAATAAGATCGAATTCATCAAAATTCATGACGACAGAGATAATAGGGAATTTATAGCAAGAAAAAGAGACGGGTACTGCACAAACCCAACTGAGATTGATGGAACCTCCAACTGGATTTCGGACAGTCATTGGCTCTTTGAGCTTCTTCAAATTCAAATCTAATTTCTTGACTGCACTCTTTGCAATAAAGCTTCGTGACGCGCCTGTGTCAAACAGTACTTTAACTGGAATGTTTTTGACATTGAGCGTGCCTTCTAAAACATCAGACCTTTCCTGCTTATCTGAGGGCTCAGAAGTTTCTGCTACTTCATTTACTTGCACTGCTTCAGGTTTTCGGAATAGCGGGCAGGCCTTTGAAAGATGACCGGATTGATGACATTGACTGCACTTCCTATATTCTAGGAAATTCATCCCGGATTCAGACCCGCCATCCTTTCGTCTGTTCGAAGATCTGCAGTTTCTCATCGAATGCCCTTGCTGATTGCACTTTAGACATACAACTGCCTTTACCCTTTTCTGATTGATCTTTGGCCTCTTTTTGTCTTCAGCCTTCGTACTAGCCTCAGGCTGCTCACTTGTCTCTGGGCTATTAGCCTCAAATTTTCTTTTGCTGCTAGAGCTGATTTCTTCTTCGTCTCGCAACATGCCTTTCTTATGAAGATCTTCATATTGATAAGCCATATAAATCATTTCTGAGAAAGGAAGCTTCACATGCCCCAATACTTTATTCTGGTATTTCCTTTGAAGGCCATGGATAAATCTAAGATTCTTCCTCTTTGGGTTTTGAATTAGATGAGGGGCAAAGTGAGAAAGTTCATTGAATTTCTTATGATATTCGGGAATGGTCATATCACCTTGTATTAGATAAGAGAATTCATCACATAGTCGTTCGGTCGCTTCGGGAGGAGTAAATCTTTCCAAGAAAATTACTTTGAATCTGTCCCAGGTGATATCAACTTCTGGATTATCTTTAATAACTGAATCCCACCAAAACAAAGCTTCGTCTTCGAGTGCCCAGGAGGCCAGTAATCTTTTCTGGTCTTCCCTAAGCTTTAATGCTTCGAAGATTTTCTCAGCTGACCGAATCCAAGCTTGTGTTCTCATAATAGATTCTTCGCCCGAGAACGACTTTCCACCCAGATTTCTATATTTCATGAATAGAGCTTCTATATCCGGGTCAGTATTACTTCTCCTGTTTCTGGCACTCATTTTCTAGTTCTTCTGCAAATAGCAGATCAAGTGTCAGGTCAACAGAAAAGATACTTCAAAATATAGAGACAAATACTTGAATGTAAATGTGTCTATCGAGGTGTAATTTCATTCTGCTACTCATACTAGGATATTACTGATCCTATCTGTATTGAGTTACCCGTCCTAGAACACTACTGGTTCTATTTCTGACGAGTTCGTTCAAATGTTATATTCCAGAACTAAGCTTAACCAAAGCTCTGATACCACGATGAGACGACCCGATTTCCCGTTCTCACGGAAACAAGGTTATCTTTGGAATATAACACAGAAACAGATAATAGCAGAACAGAATAAAATAAATACACCAGATAATGAACAACAAAATATACTGGATAAAGTAATCATCAGAGTTACACAGTATACAGGATCTTACTTAGTACAAATACAGTTCAGCTATACATAAATGTCTATAGCGGAAATAAACAAAATATGTACAATAGGAGCTGAACAGCATAAAAAGAAATAAATGATAGAATCCATCTTCAGCTCCAGCTATCCAGAAAGAACCAGCTAAACCTGAATACAAGGCTGCCCGTGTAGAAAAAGGGGCACCCGAGTTTGAAAGTGAAACAAACTACGAGTCAGTCATGGGACTGGTATGAGAAATCCACTGAACACATATATAATTGGCTAATCACAGGACCACGCCACTTTCGTGGAACGGGTTTAATCCATTGGATTGCCAGTGCTTTAAAACAAATCTTTCTTTTAAACATCGCTATGCTTTTTATAAAGATGAAGCCGTTATAAGACTCAGTTCCCATCACACAATGCAACGCAAACCGGAGGATAGAGTTTTTACCTTATAACGGCCAAAATATGCTTGATACGAATAAAACAAAGGCATTTGATATTATTACTAGTGTTTATATGTTTTGAAAACAATTTCAAATCATAACTATCAATCATAGACAGCATTAATGCCCCATACCACTATGTCGCCATATATATGTATACAATCAAAACCGCACGATGTCGTATTTGAAAATTGGATTTCCATCATGAACCAAGGCAAAAGATAGTCCTTACCGAATTCGAGACAATCTAGCCTACCATGTCTCAGGATCAGAGCTCGAGTGACCCTAGGAGCGACAGGGCCGGTCCACCGATGTGGATTAAAATGCCTGAGCAATACGTTTCCCCGCCCTTTGGGGCGCAAACGAGCCAACGAATGACTCCATCGGACCCGGATCGTCCGATCAAACCGAGGCGCCTCGCAACAGCAACAACCACATAGGTGAAAAGTATATAAATGTCAGGGCTAGTAGGTCACTGACACCACCCTAGCTAGAAAGAAACGCATGCCCTCCCTGAGGTCCTTCCTCCCGTTTTAGGTTCCTACCGGGGTGTGAGGCTCGCGAATTCACGTTATACACAAAGCTACGCCACACAGGGGGTGCTTTGATCATCACCACAAGACCTTGCTTTTCAACAGAAGTCCTGATCATTGCATCTTAGCATGCCACACAGGCAATTCATGCCATGCGACTGATGTCCATCGATATACAACCTCTGAGCTCGTGCGTCTCAGAGAAGGGCGTTAAGCAAAAGAATAAATTCTTCGCCGCCAAACAGATGTATATTTAACAGAGATCAATCAACACAGAATAAAATCCAATGTCAAACACACAGTCCATTTACAAGTCCGTTCTGGGTCTGAACGAAACCGGAGGCACTAAATACCTCGCAAACCCTTCGATCAACACGTACGTCTGAACGATCACCACTCATTATCCATATTTCGGGATGCCTCCCAATCAGGACCTCGGTTACCATCCAAACGAGGTGAAGATCTCCGGTCTTCGACCATCGTCTTCATCTTCGACTTTCAATCGTCGGTTAATTATTCGAAATGAGAATTGACTCGGCCTTTTCAAATAATTCACGTATATTTAGAATTTCAAATCGATTTATTTCAATGGTTAAATTATTCGACAACACCAATATTGTTCTTTAATGTAATTTTCACACCAAACACATTCAACCATCAAATACAACATAAATCGAGCAAATTCAGTTTATTTCCCTTCCATATCGCTTAGGATATTTTATAACTATTTATCGCTATTTTTACTTATTTTAAAATAGCTATTTTATTCAAAACAACGCTTCGGGCCATAAAGCGGCCGTGGCGCTGTTTTTCTTCAGATTTGATTTACACATATCTGAAAATCTAGCCGTTGGATCTTCACAAAATTTACATCATTAGAAAGGTCTTTTCAAAACGAACCCAACGGTTCCAGTTTCGGGAAAATCCGACGGTCGGATCTCCCGGTACAATCGTTTGAATTTTCGATTTCAAAATACGAACTGCAGCGTCGTTATTCGATTAAATATAATTCTATTTATATTTATATATAAATAAAATCGATTCTGGCGCTGTTTTTCTTCAAATTTGAATTAAACATTCCAGACAATCCAACCGTTGGATTTTTACAAGGTTGGTGCCGTTGGAAAGATTATTCCAAGGCGAACCCGACGGTTGAGATTTCGGGAAAATCCAATGGTCGGATTTCCCGTACTAGTCGTTTGAAATCACGGCTTCAAAATACGAACTGCACGGCTTCGTTTCGTTTTAATTTTATTTATATTTATATATTTATATAAATATAGTTCATTCAACAATTTCAATATCGTTTTCACTTCAAAAAATTTTCTAACACCTTAAATTTTGGAAAAATTTCGCCATAACCTCCCCTGCACCGGGAGCGTCGGGAAATCGCAAATAGCGTCCCGGTCCTTCTAATCTCAAAAAGAAAAAGAAAAAGCCAAGCGGCTAGCCAACAGGCTCAAAATCATCACCCAAACAAATCAGTAAATGTGTACCTATTTGTCGGGCACAAAATTTTATTCCTCTTCTCTAGCCCCTTTGCTATAACCTGTTCAATGAATATGCATGTACATATATATACAGTTCATATCATTTTTCATTTTCTATTCAACTTCATATTTGATTTCTATTTGGTTTAAAAACACCATTCATTCTAATGTTACATAAATAGGTGCAAATCATTTCATTAGCTAATTAATGAATATTTCAACTCATATATGTTTATTTTGAACAAGTGGCTATTTTTAACACTTCACATTTCAACGATTTATGCATACAATAAAAATGTGATTTTTATTGTAAAACAATTCCTTTCAAAACACTATTTTTCTATACACTTCATATTGGCGATAAAAATAGGATTTTTATCATCAAACAATTTATTTCAAAATATGAATACCATTCAACACCTGAATTTCTAAACAACGAATGAATATCAATTCAACACATGAATGTTTTCTATAGTTTCTATACATAGATAAAAATGTGATTTTTTATTGTCGAACAATTTATTTCAAAATATGAATACCATTCAACACATGAATTTCTAAACAACGAATGAATATCAATTCAACACATGAATGTTTTCTATAGTTTTTATATATAGATAAAAATGTGATTTTTATTATCGAACAATTTATTTCAAAATATGAATACCATTCAACACATGAATTTCTAAACAACGAATGAATATCAATTCAACACATGAATGTTTTCTATAGTTTTTATATATAGATAAAAATGTGATTTTTATTATCGAACAATTTATTTCAAAATATGAATACCATTCAACACATGAATTTCTAAACAACGAATGAATATCAATTCAACACATGAATGTTTTTTATAGTTTTAGCATATGAAAATAATTCAAACACAAGAATATTATTCAAAATTTCGGCAGCATAACGGCAGGGTAGTTACACCGGCACCGTCCCTAGTACGGCTCCTCGCTCTACCTTAAAACCTCGCGGTTTTTGACAATGGGGATCATGCATCTAGTTCGCACGCAGGCGGCATGTATATATTTATTTCATTTCCACAAACTAATCCTATGTGGTTTCAACCAAATATTTCTCAACCACAAATGGGTATTTTTCAACCACAATCAACCAATATCAATCACAAACAATCCCAAACAATCATTCACTACCAATCAATTTTCACAACAATTTCAACCAATAAATATCGTCCATGGTTTGTGGACGAGGGGCGTATATATATATATATATATATATTTATATATAGCTATTCACTTTCATTTTCAACCCATAAATATTTTTAAATCAGAAATCTCACCAATAGCTATCCAACTGCACGACACTTCCTCGCCAATCTCTCTTTCTGTTGCTTCGTCGCCCGTATTCTCTACATATGTAAAAATCGAATTTTTACTATGTTATTCAATATATAAAAATATGATTTTTACTTGGACTTTCAATATATAAAAATCTGATTTTTACTTCGACTTTCCATATATAAAAATATGATTTTTACTTCGACTTTCCATATATAAAAATATGATTTTTACTTCTCTTGAAAGTTCAAACCTTTCTTCCTATTTAAAGCTTTTACCTTTAAAACTAAATCAGTTTTTATTTTAAAAACAAAATCAGTTTTTAACTTTTAAAAACCAGTTTTGTTTTTAATTCCTTTTTTTTAAAATTCAGTTTTTACTTCCTTTTTAAAAATCAGGTTTTAAAATTCTTTTAAAAATATCAGTTTTACTTTCTTTACAAAAAAAAATCCAGTTTTAAAAATTCTTTTATAAAAATCTGTTTTATACTTTTAAAACTTTCAGTTTTATACTTTTTTTAAAAATTTCAGTTTTTAAACTTTTTAAAACAAAACAGTTTTTAACTCTTACATAAAATCAGTTTTAATCTTCTTCTAAAAACTCAGTTTTTACTTCTAAAATAAAATCAGTTTTATACTTTTTCAAAACAGATTTTAATTTAAAACAAAACAGTTTTTACTGAATAAATAAAATAAAGTAAAATAATAAAAAAAAATGCTCACCGAATGTAGCTGCGAAGGGTGGGGGGGTTCGCGAATCGTCGGAGGTGCTTCGAGGTGGCAGGATGCTCCGCGAGGGGGAGGCTCGATTTGATTCGACGGGGGGGGGGGGGGGGGCTCGCGATTGGTTCAGGGGGGCGTCGCGATTGGTTCAGGGTAAGGCGGCAGGGTTCGTCAGCGTCGGGTCTCGAGGGGGGGCGGCGGCTCGATTAGTTTAGGTTTTCATTTTTTTCTTTTTTTATTTCGTTTTCTGATTTTATTAATCGGGGGGGGGGGGGGGCAATGAAGATAAAGGGGGGGAGAAATTAATTTTTTTTATTATTATTATTATTTTACTATTTAAATTTGCAAAAGGGTTGACTTTTACATACGACCTCGAAACGAGGCCCACCTCCTGTCGTCCATAGCGTTTAACCCCCATTCCGAACACAATGGGATATGTATCGCAAGCTGATTTGATCGTTACAATCAGTTTCCTTTTGAATTTTCATTTAAATCATTATATTGAATTTTAAACGCACATTTCAAATTACCGGGGTCACATACTAACTAGAAAAATTCCAGAAAAATATTTTCTAGCTTCGTATTGACGATACGGTCCTAACAAAACTAGTTTCGTCGAATTCTGAGACCGTTTGTAAAATGGCCAATTTCCAGTCGATTAAATTCAACAGAAACTGGTCAAACGCGTTTTCCTTTGCCACGCTCACATATTGATTCGAAAAATTATGAAATTTGAAACCTAGCAATAACCTGACACTGCGGATCTAACAAAAGTGGTTTCGTCGAAATCCGAGGTCATTTGCAAAATGTCCATTTTTAAGGGCCCGAATTTCATAGCGACTATTCAGAATTTTCAACTGGACATATCCCTTGATTCCCGTTATCAAATTTCGATTGGTCGGATTCGTTAGAAAGATATCATCAATTAGATACTAATGTTTTTGGTCTCACTAAAATCCGGATTGTTTTGCACCCGGTATATTCAATTGAAGTTTGAAATCGAATTATCGAACTACCGTGCCATTTTCAATTCTATATATAATTATAATTAATTATATTCGTTTTCAATTGTCGATTCAAACTCAGTTTTCATCACCATTATTTAAAATATTTATTTTAAATATTTAAAATCCATTATTTTAGCCAATTTAAAAATTTTAAATTGGTTCAGATTTTCTGGGTCGTTACACTCGGAAAGCTCTGTATCCGTGTATCACTTTCAGTTGTGTTTTGTATATTTTTCCGCTGCAATGTAATTTATTGTAATCTCTGATATTTATTTTCTGTGTAATATTTATTCATTTATACTCTGTATATTCTTGTATCTGATGGAATTGTTGTAATATACAATGAAATGTTCTTCCGTCTGCGTTCTGTTTTGTCCTGTTCTCAAAACGATCAGGGGTTTCGAACGGTCTTTGTCGGTTTAACGATCGATTCAGATCGAGCGAAATTCCTTGCCGTTACACGAATCGAAGAGAATTTCAAGACCTTTCAATCCATACGGTTTAGATCGAGTTTTGGTTCACGGATTTCACGAATTTTAGGCCTGAAGTGGCTGCGGTTTTTGGTGTATGGCGGGTCCTAGGGGGTGCGAGTTGACCATGGCTCGGGGCGGTGGTGGCTCTCGAACGGGGCGTCGGAGGGGCGGTGTCTGATCGGCGCCTGGGTGGCCGAGGTGGCGCGCGCACGGAAGGATAGGAGGAGCATGAATGGGTTCGGTGTTCTACTGAGTAGCGACGTGAAGAAGGTCCCTTTTTTTTATTATTTAAATATTTAATTTATCCAATCTTTAAAAATCAATATCTCTTTCATACGAGGTCCGATTGACGAACCGTCAGTTGCGTTGGACTCGTCTTTCCGAGAGCTTCGCGATGCGGCAGACCAGAGCTGATTCCGAGACAGTCGAATTTTCAGCCATACCGATGTGAGAATTTCTGATTTTAACATTTAATTAATTAAATAAATTGTTTTATAGTTGTTAAATGTCTGTTTGTGTGTTATATATGCAGAACTGTGATGTAGTGAATTTTTGTCTGTGATTTGATGAATTGTTTTGTACTGTATTGCTTGGATCTGTTATTGTATGAATAGATCTGTATTAAATCAACAAATATACTACATGTATGATTTGTTGTGTTAGAATTGACGGCAAACAAATATATTACATATATGATTTGTTGTGTTAGAAGCGACGACAACAAAATCTTCATTTTGTTAAATAGAAAAGTATGAAACAAAATATTCATTTTGTTAATAGAAAAATATGGGAAACATTTAATATTCTTTTTATGTTAAAATAAAAAGTTAGAAAAGTAGCTAAACATAAAATATTCTTTATTTAAAATAAAATGTTAGGAAAGGATTTAACATAGGATTGAAAGAGATTATTTTATTTACATTTTTGGTAAATTGTAAAATTTAAAATGATATTATTATTTACATTTTATATATGTAAATAAAAACCTGAATTTGGGAAAGGCATTTTTGTTTAACATTGTTTTTGTTAAATGAAAGAACAAGATCAAATAATACATTTTATTTGTACATTTTACTTTTGAATAAAAGAACCATTCTTTTATTTGTGTTTTTCAACACAAATAATAACATAGAAATTGAACCATTCTTTTATTTGTCCCTCGACACAAATATTAACATTGAAATTAAATTGCTTCTTTTCATTTGTGTATTCAACACAAATATATCATAGAATTGGAGTCACCTTTATTTGTGTCTTCATCAAAAATATGAACATTGAAATAAAGTTATTCTTTTTATTTGTGTTTTCAACACAAATATTAAATAGTAAATAAAGTTATTCTTTCTATTGTGTTCTTAACACAAATATATGCATAGCAAATAAAGTCATTCTTTTTATTTGTGTTTCAACAAAAATATATACTTAGAAATAAAATCATTTTTTTTATTTGCATTCTACAATACAAATAAATATAGAGATTAAAAGTTCACTTTTCATTTGCATCTCACAATGCAAATATTCTTTGAAAATAGAAATTGTTCTTTTATTTGCATTTTCAAATGCAAATATACTTTGAAATAAAAACTGTCCTTTTATTTGCATTTTCAAATGTAAATATACATTAAAATTCAAGTTTATTCTTTATTTGCATTTACTAATGTAAATAAACATTAAAAATAATATTTATTCATTTATTTGCATTCACAAATGCAAACACATATTGGAAATAAAGTTTTGTTCTTTTATTTGCATTCGCAAATGTAAACATGTTTTGAAAATAAAGTTTGTTCTTCTATTTACATTCAGCCATGCATATATATATATATATATATATAGAAAATAGAAATTGTACTTTTTGCATTTACCAATGCAAAATGTATATTGAAAACAAATTATTCATTTGCATTCACCAATGCAAATACAAACATATATTGAAAATAAAGTTTATTTCTTTGTTTGCATTTATCAATATATATGCATTGAAAATTAAGGTTTATTCTTTTATTTGCATTTATTAATGCAAATATTCAACGAAACTATAGTCTACTTTCTTTATCTACAATTACCAATACCAATGTACACACTTTTATACATTTAACAGAATTTGTTTAAAATATACTTTGAAAATAAATTTTGTTCTCTTATTTACATTCACTAATGTAAATAAAATTTATAAACAAAACTATTCTTTGTTTGCTTTCACAAATGTAAATGCTCATTTAAATAAAATTTGTTTCTTTTATTTACATTTAATAATGTAAATACACTTTGTAAATGAGGTTCTTTTTACATGCACACAAATATACTTTTAAATGAAATAAAAGTCACATTGGTTATCTGCATTCCTTGTTGCAAACAAAACCTTAAAATAAAGTTCATCTTTGTTTGCAATTCATTAATGCAAACTAATCATCAGATTGAAAATTATATTCTTCATTTATAATTTTGATATAAATAAAGATTGTTTGAAATAAAGGTTAGAATTTAAAAGTTACATTTTAATAACTAAACATCTACATTTTTATCATTAGAGTAAAATAGACAAAAACACTCATTTTGTCTAAATTAAAAGAATGAAACAAAATATAGCATTGGCATATTTTATTAGAATTGAAACACAAATTATTCATTTCTGTAAATTTATATTAGTTCAAAACAATTATTCATTTTTGTAAATTTATATTAGTTAAATAAACAACTTTAGCTTCATTTTCTTTTCGAGGACGAAAAGATTTTAAGTGGGGGAGATTGTAACAACCCGCAAATTCTGAACCAATTTAAAATTTTTATTTTAGAAAATTTTAATGAATTTTGAAAATATAAAGTGATTTATTTTAAATAATAATGGCTAGAATTCATTTTAATCGAAGTTAGAACGAATAAATTTAATTTATATATAAAAGGAGTTAGAAATGGCGCGGTAGTTTGAAAATTTGATTTTGAACTTTAACTGAATGTACAGGATTCAAAATAAATCAGAATTGAGTGAAACCAGAAATATTTAAATCTGTTTAATCATATCTTTCTAACGAATCTGAAAAATTGAAATTTCATAGCGGAAATCAAAAGTTATGGCCAATTCAATTTTTAGAAAGGTCGCTGTAGAATTTATATATATGGCCCAAAGGGCTACTTTTCACATATGAAGGAATTTCGACTCGAAACCACTTCCATTGAGTTCGGAATGACAATTCTGCTTTGAAAAACAGTAAACACTTATATATTTTGAGTTTCGGAATTTATTTGTTTAAAAATGTATTTTAATATTAAATATATTGGCCTTAAAAATAGTCATTTTTCAAACGACCTCCGTTTTCGACAAAACCACTTTTGTTGGAACCAGAATGTCAAATTATTGCTAGGTTTCAATTTTCAGAATTTTTCGAATTAATATGTGAGCGTGGCAAAAGAAAATGTATTTTGACTATTTCAGTTAAATTTAAACGCCTTAAAAATAGCCAATTTTCAAACAGTCTCAGAATTCAATGAAAATAATTTTGTTGGATTCGTATCATCATAAGAAAGCTAAAAATATTTTTTTTAGAATTTTCTGAGGTCGTATGTGGCCCCGGCATATTTTAATGTACGGTCAATATTTAATTAATTTTTAATGCAATTTTAAATAAAAATCGTACATATTTCGGAATTGGGCCACGGGACCTATCCCATTGCGTTCAGAAGGTATCAAAACCTTAAGAACGACAGTAAGCAGGCCGAAATCAGAGAAAGTCCGAAAATCCACCTTTTAAGCACGATTTTCGAGATTTAATATTAAAATAATCCCAAAAAAATAAAACCCTAACCCTAATTTGACATGGCCAGCCGCCGGGTCTGGTCAATGGCCAGAATTGTCCGATTTTCAAACCTCAATAACTTTTGATCCGCTCAACGAAAATCAACAAACTATATACCTAATCGAAGAGAATTTCAAGAACTTTCAATCCATACGGTTAAGATCGAGTTTTGGTTCATGGATTTCGCGAATTTTAGGCCTGAAGTGGCTGCGGTTTTTGGTGTATGGCGGGTCCTAGGGGGTTGTGAAGACCCGTAACTTCCCCGTAAAGGAAAGCGTCGGATAGTTCGAGAACAAACCACAACAGAACGCATACAGAAGAACATTTCATTGTATATTACAACAATGCATCAGATTACAAGAATATACAGAGTATGAATGAATAATACACAGAAATATCAGAGATTTAAATTACATTTAAATACATAGCAGCGGAAAATAATACAATACACAACTAGAAGAGATATACGGATACAAAGCTTTCCGGATATCGTTCCAGCTGTAAACCCGGATCCTGTGAATATAAATCTGCAAAACCAAAACTACTAGCTGCCCGTGTCCAAAATAAGGGCACCCAGAGTTTAGGTTAAAACAATAAACTCCAGGTCAGTCATGTGACTGGTGTGAGAACTAAAACAGTTATTAATCTTTATTTTAAATCATTAGGTAAATCAAGGGACCACGCCGTATAACACGGAACGGGTTTCCTCCCAAGAATACCAGTGCATAAAACAAACAGCGCAATGCTAAATAAAGAAAAATGAAGCTGTTATAAGACCCAGGTCCTATCACACAATGCAACGCAAGCCGGGGGATAGGGTTTTCCCTTATAACAGCCAAAGAATGCTTGATACGTTTAAAACAAATCATTTGATACTATAATAAGTGCATAGTGCATAAAACAACTTCAAATCATAAGTATCAATCATAGGCGGCATGGGTACCATATATCATGTCGCTATATATAGGTTTACAAATAAAACCGCAAATGTCACGTATTTGGAAATTGGATTTCCATCTATGAACCGAGGCAAAAGATAGTCCTCAACCGATTCGAGACTGCCTAGCCCGAGTCTCAGGATCAGAGCTCGAGTGACCCTAGGAGCGACAGGGCCGGTCCACCGATGTGGATTAAAATGCCTGAACACTACGTTTCCCCGCCCTTTGGGGCGTAAATGAGCCACTAAATGACTCCATCGGTTCGAGAACGACCGATCAATCCGAGGCGCCTCGCAACAGCAACAACCACATAAGTCAAACTCGTCAGGGCGTGTAAAACCACTGACGCCACTTCTAACTAGGAAGAAACGCAGGCCCTCCCTGAGGTCCTTTCTCCCGTTTTTGGTCCATACCGGGTGTGAAACTCGCGAAGTAAACGTTACACAAAGCTACGCCACAAAGGCCGTGCTTTGATCATCACCACAAGACTTTGCTTTTCAACAGAAGCCTTGATCATTTGCATCTTAGCATGCCACACAGGCAAACCATCCTATGCAACCGATATCAGTCACACAGAATGAAATCCGATGTCAGACACACAGTCCATTTACAAGTCCGTTCTGGGTCTGAACGAAACCGGAGGCACCTAGTACCCCGCATATCCATCGATCTCCAAGTACGTCTGGACGATCACTAACTGTTTCCATCTTCTTGGGTGTACAGCCCAATCATGATCATCAGTAATTACCCAAACGACGTGAAGACCTCCGGTCTTCGACCATCGTCTTCATCTTCGACTTATCGTCGTATCAGTTATTCAGAATGGGATAAACCCGGTCTTTCCGAATAACTCGCGTATATTTTAAATAAGTGTTACACAAACACAACATACGCCTCATTCCAATTCATTAGTCACTAACCGTAAATTAATCAAGAGAATAATTCCCCAAATATTAACCCCGAAGGCCGAAACCAACATCAGATCAATATCCAGAAAACCATTCTGCTTGGCTAACCGACAGTTAGTTTCTAAATTTCACGTTCAAATCTAATTAAAGATTTAACTATCGCCTGGAGCAAAACTGGTGATACTCCATTCTCGATCTTTTCAATCTAATTAAAGATTCATTAAAACTCCACTTAGTTTTAATCTTTTGACTGGGTTAAAGAATCAGTGTCATTTAAAAACACGGTTCACGATAAACCCAAAATCACATTCATTAATCGTCGGGTTAAAGAACGAGTGTTATTTAAAACAATGTCCACGATAAACCCAAAAATCAATATCGATTCAATTCCAATTAAATATTATTTAATTGGTACACTTCATTAAATCTAAATAAAAAGATTTAATCTTTTCTCAACTGGGTTCAAGAACAGTGTTAGTGAAGACACCATTCACGACAAACCCAAATCACATTCATTAATTATCGGGTTAAAGAACATGTGTTATTTAAAACACTGTTCACAATAAACCCAAAAATCAATATCAATTCAATTCCAATTAAATATTATTTAATTGGTACTCTTCATTAAATCTAAATAAAAAGATTTAATCTTTTCTCAACTGGGTTCAAGAACAGTGTTAGTGAAGACACCATTCACGACAAACCCAAATCACATTCATTAATTATCGGGTTAAAGAACAAGTGTTATTTAAAACACTGTTCACGATAAACCCAAAAATCAATATCAATTCAATTCCAATTAAATATTATTTAATTGGTACACTTCATTAAATCTAAATAAAAAGATTTAATCATTTCTCAACTGGGTTCAAGAACAGTGTTAGTGAAGACACCATTCACGACAAACCCAAATCACATTCATTAATTATCGGGTTAAAGAACAAGTGTTATTTAAAACACTGTTCACGATAAACCCAAAAATCAATATCAATTCAATTCCAATTAAATATTATTTAATTGGTACACTTCATTAAATCTAAATAAAAAGATTTAATCATTTCTCAACTGGGTTCAAGAACAGTGTTAGTGAAGACACCATTCACGACAAACCCAAATCATATTCGATATTCAATACAAGGCTCTGAATAGAAAATATATCGGCTTATATTCAATATCAAATTCTACGACTAACAAATGTCGTATTGGAAATAACGATATAAATATATATATCTTTCAAATTTCCATAACAACACCTGTATAATCACGAATTCCAACATCGAAATATTCCGAAGACAATTTCGATTCAAATCCACTCCAATGCAATCATTGGAAATTTTGGTTATTTTCAAAACCCTTTTTAAATTCAATTTATTTATTTAAAAATAAATAGAATTATAATTCTAGTTCAAAACTAGTTCATTTCGATAAAAATCTATTTTTATCTTTTCAAATAGGGAGTTTTTCATCCCAAATCTTCACAAACCATTTCTTATGATTTTACACGAATTATTACTATTTTTAATAATTTTATCAAGGCCCGTACAGTCGATTTCCATCAATGGCCATCGAACTGCACTTATAGCGACCTTTTTCGAATTTGATTTGGACATATCTCCAAATCCAACCGTTAGATTTCAAATTTCTAATATTCGTTAGAAAGCTCTTTTCGATACGAACCCAACGGTTCCGGTTTTAGGAGAATCCGACGGTCGGATCTCCCGTAATGTCCGTTTGAAATAAATGGTCGAAATTCGCGAACTACCGCGGCGCGGCGCGTTCTATTCAGGCCATTATATTATATATATAATATATATAATATATATTTCGTCGATTCCTATTCAAAACGAATTATATAAATAGTTTTAAAATCGTTTCAAAACCTATTTCAACTTCCATTTCAATTCAAAGCAAAAATTGAATTCTTCTTTATAAAATCGTTTCAAAATTCATTTTTATTCAATTCAAATTTCAATTCAATTTGAATTCATTTCAATTCGTTTTCAATTCAATTCATTTCGAAATCGTTTTCAATTCAATTCATTTCGAAATCGTTTTCAATTCAATTCATTTCGAAATCGTTTTCAATTCAATTCATTTCGAAATCGTTTTCAATTCAATTCATTTCGAAATCGTTTTCGATTCATTTCATTTCGAAATCGTTTTCAATTCATTTCATTTCGAAACCGTTTTCAATTCATTTTGAATTCGTTTTCAATTCAATTCATTTCGAAATCGTTTTCAATTCAATTCATTTCGAAATCGTTTTCAATTCATTTCATTTCGAAATCGTTTTCAATTCATTTTGAATTCGTTTTCAATTCAATTCATTTCGAAATCGTTTTCAATTCAATTCATTTCGAAATCGTTTTCAATTCAATTCATTTCGAAATCGTTTTCAATTCAATTCATTTCGAAATCGTTTTCAATTCAATTCATTTCGAAATGAATAAAATCGATATAAATATCATTTACGTCAAAATGGCGTCAATCCAATCAACACGGCTTCATAAATTTCTATTTTCAATATTCTATTTCGAATATTTCTTTTCTTTCAAAATAGTTGTTATCAAAATATTTCGTTCAACACATGACCAATCTCAATGAATGAGTACTGTCAACACATGAACTTTTATTTTATAATGTTCTTTATTTTTCAAATTGGAATGAGGCCCAATCAATTACCATATAAAGTTAATTATATGGATTTACATACAACACATGTATATAATAGCAACGATAGATAATCAACCATCAACCAAAGTGCACTACACTGTATAAGCATCAAATATAGATATCTAACGCTTATAACAGCCTGTCAATCAATCGATCGACATATTTAATCAGTCAGGATGAGTGAACTTCAAATTTCATCCCAACACCCGTGTGGGGTTTCAAACAATCAAACACAGATTTTTATTCGTGCAGTTGGGCGATGTGTAAAATTTATCGTCCCAATCAATGTCATTCAAATAGGTGTACATAAACAAACCGTCCGGTTTATAAATGAATATTTTATTTTATTCACTTCACGTTAAAAATTATATTTTTAACGACAAAACATTTTATTTCAACATATGAATTTCTATTCAATTCATTCTTTAAATAAAATGATATTTTTATTTTTCTAACATATTTTAGAAAATTTCGGCGGCATAACGGCACGATACTAGAAACGGGACAAGGCCTAGCCTTATCCCCGGTCTAGTGAAGGCCCACGCCATTCACACATCAATCAAATCAATTCATTTCACCACACAATTCAATTTCAATCAAATAATTCAACTAATCTACGCAACCAAACAAACAAGTCCATGGTCTGTGGACGATTGTGTCGGGTGCTACTAAGCACCGTCTGCATCCTAGTATACATATATAACTAGAAAAATAAATTGAAAGGTGAGAAATTCTCACTTATAGCTATCCTAGCTCCACGGCTCTTCATTGATAGAAATCTTCATTGCTATCGCATCTTCGTCATCTTCGTTGCCCGTATCCTCTACATATGTAAAAATCACATTTTTACTTTGCTATTCAATATAAAAAAATCGAATTTTTACTTCGAAGTTCAATATATAAAAATCGAATTTTTATTTCAAAGTTCAATATATAAAAATCGAATTTTTATTTCAAAGTTCAATATATAAAAATCGAATTTTTATTTCAAAAGATCAAATCTTTTCTCTTACTTTTTAAAGTTTAACTCTTTTACCTTTCAAGTTTAAACCTTTTCTTTTTAAAATTTAAACCATTTTCTTTTTAAAATAAAATCAGTTTAAAATACTTTTAAAAATCAGTTTTGAATTTCCTTTAAACCAATCAGTTTTAAACTAAACAAAAATCAGTTTTCTCATATTATCAAAAATCAGTTTCCTTTAAATATAACCAAAAATCAGTTTTTTCCTCTTTTATAAAAATGCAGTTTTTAAATCCTTTTTCAAAATGCAGTTTTTATTATTCTTTTAAATCAGTTCTGATTTTATATCATAAAAAGAAAATCCAGTTTTTAGTTTCTTCTTTTAAAACAGTTTTTTTTATTTTTCTTTTTAAATTCAGTTTTATCTAAAAATAAAATTCAAATAAAAATAAAATATAATAAATACTTACAGTATTTTGAAGGGGGGGGTCGTCTTGCGTCGCCGAACAGCAGGGGGGGGTTTCGACGCATTGAAGAAGCGGGGAAGAGGGAGCGGGAGGAGGGAGTCGAGGAGGAGGAGAAGCTGGAGGGGGGGTTTCCGTCATCGGGGGGGGGGGGGGTTTCCGTCATCGCGAGGTGGGGGGGGTTTCCGTCATCGGGGGGGGGGATGCGGCGGAGGAGGGGGATGCGGCGGCGGAGGGGGATGCGGCGGCGGTGGGCGGTCGATCTCCGAGCTCGATTTTTTTTTTTTTTTTTTCTTTTTCGATCCTACTGAAGTGAACAAAAAAGGGGGGGGCCAGCGGTTTATAAGGAGAGGGAGATTATTTTTTTTTATTTTTTTTTATTAATTAATTAATTTATTTATTTTATCCTAAAGAGTTGACTTTCACATACGACCTCGAAACGAGGCCCACCGCCTATCGTCCATAGCGTTTTACCCCCATTCCGAACACAATGGGATATGTATCGCAAGCTGATTTGATTGTTACAATCAGTTTCCGTTAAATTTACATTTAAATCATTATATTGAATTTTAAACGCACATTTCAAATTACCGGGGTCACATACTAACTAGAAAAATTCCAGAAAAATATTTTCTAGCTTCGTATTGACGATACGGTCCTAACAAAACTAGTTTCGTCGAATTCTGAGACCGTTAGAAAAATGGCCAATTTCCAGTCGATTAAAATCAACTGAAACTGGTCAAACGCGTTTTCCTTTGCCACGCTCACATATTGATTCGAAAAATTATGAAATTTGAAACCTAGCAATAACTTTACATCCCGGACCCAACAAAACTGGTTTCGTCGAAATCCGAGGTCGTTTGCAAAATTGCTATTTTTAAGGGCCTTATATATATAAAAATATATATAAATTCCACAGCGACTATTTCTAATTTTAAACTGGACATATCTTATCATTTCTAAAATGAAATCTCAGTTTGTTAACTTCGTTACAAAGATATAGTTATACAGATTCAAATATTTCTTGTTTCGTTCAATTCTGACTTATATTGAATTCTGTATATTCATTTGAAATTAGAAATCGAATTTTCGAACTACCGCGCCATTTTCAATTCCTTTTATAATTATATATAATTATTATATATTCTAACGACGACGCGTAATATATACGTTCGAATTATATTCAAAAATAATTTTCTCGTCGATATTATTTAAAATAATTCATTTTAAATAATCAAAATTCGCTAAAATTGCCAAAATAAAAATTTTAAACTGGCCCAGATTTTACGGGTTGTTACAATCTCCCCCACTTAAAACTTTTCGTCCCCGAAAAGGAACAAAGTCGAAAGTGGTTTGATTATTCAGCTCTACGCTCGATCTGGCTTCCATTCTCCAACTCTTTAGTTTCTGAGAATTTTTAAAACTTCAAAAATTTGGCTAACACCCTAAATTTTTGAAAAATTTCGCCATAACCTCCCCTGCACCGGGAGCATCGGGGAATTTCAAATAGCTTCCCCGGTCCTTCAGATCTCAAAAAGAAAAAGAAAAAGCCAAGCGGCTAGCCAATAGGCTCACAAAATCATCATCACCCAAACAAAACAGGAAATTATGTAGTAAACATGTACCTATTTGTCGGGCAAACAAATTTTATTCTCTGCTCTAGCCTCCTTGCTATGACCTGTTCAATGATATATATGTATATGCAAGCAAATGCGACCAATTTCACTATAATTCAATATGTGATGCAGTTAGGCTAAATGGCTAAAAATTAGCATACAAATAAACAAACAACACAAACATCAATCAATTAGTGAATTAGAGTTTCAAATTCATAATTTTGATACATATGCAAAAATCACATTTTTGATGCCAAATCACAACAATAGGCCCTATCTAATTTTGGTTCTCACACCAGTCAATAGGAAATATATAGATATCACACCTTCGAAACACGAATACCAATTCTGATGATGTTCGAACTATCATCAGAATCATCTTCGGGCGACTAGAGTGTGATTCTATATCTATCCAGTATATTAAAATTTCAAATACACGTGGATCAGACGTATACGCAAAATCTATATATACTGGATTGTCCACATCAATATAAATAAATAATCAAATACGAATAATTGATTTTAAATTTTCAAAACAAATTTGACTTTCATTTTAAAAATATACTCTTCACACTCGTTCTAGGATACTACTGATCCTATCTCTAACGAGTCATCCCCATTGGATATTATTAATCCAATATCTGATGAATTCTTTCGTATGTTTCTAATGTGCCTTGTTCTCTGAGCTTTGTAAACCAAAGCTCTGATACCAAATGTGAAGACCCGTAACTTCCCCGTAAAGGAAAGCGTCGGATAGTTCGAGAACAAACCACAACAGAACGCATACAGAAGAACATTTCATTGTATATTACAACAATGCATCAGATTACAAGAATATACAGAGTATGAATGAATAATACACAGAAATATCAGAGATTTAAATTACATTTAAATACATAGCAGCGGAAAATAATACAATACACAACTAGAAGAGATATACGGATACAAAGCTTTCCGGATATCGTTCCAGCTGTAAACCAGGATCCTGTGAATATAAATCTGCAAAACCAAAACTACTAGCTGCCCGTGTCCAAAATAAGGGCACCCAGAGTTTAGGTTAAAACAATAAACTCCAGGTCAGTCATGTGACTGGTGTGAGAACTAAAACAGTTATTAATCTTTATTTTAAATCATTAGGTAAATCAAGGGACCACGCCGTATAACACGGAACGGGTTTCCTCCCAAGAATACCAGTGCATAAAACAAACAGCGCAATGCTAAATAAAGAAAAATGAAGCTGTTATAAGACCCAGGTCCTATCACACAATGCAACGCAAGCCGGGGGATAGGGTTTTCCCTTATAACAGCCAAAGAATGCTTGATACGTTTAAAACAAATCATTTGATACTATAATAAGTGCATAGTGCATAAAACAACTTCAAATCATAAGTATCAATCATAGGCGGCATGGGTACCATATATCATGTCGCTATATATAGGTTTACAAATAAAACCGCAAATGTCACGTATTTGGAAATTGGATTTCCATCTATGAACCGAGGCAAAAGATAGTCCTCAACCGATTCGAGACTGCCTAGCCCGAGTCTCAGGATCAGAGCTCGAGTGACCCTAGGAGCGACAGGGCCGGTCCACCGATGTGGATTAAAATGCCTGAACACTACGTTTCCCCGCCCTTTGGGGCGTAAATGAGCCACTAAATGACTCCATCGGTTCGAGAACGACCGATCAATCCGAGGCGCCTCGCAACAGCAACAACCACATAAGTCAAACTCGTCAGGGCGTGTAAAACCACTGACGCCACTTCTAACTAGGAAGAAACGCAGGCCCTTCCTGAGGTCCTTTCTCCCGTTTTTGGTCCATACCGGGTGTGAAACTCGCGAAGTAAACGTTACACAAAGCTACGCCACAAAGGCCGTGCTTTGATCATCACCACAAGACTTTGCTTTTCAACAGAAGCCTTGATCATTTGCATCTTAGCATGCCACACAGGCAAACCATCCTATGCAACCGATATCAGTCACACAGAATGAAATCCGATGTCAGACACACAGTCCATTTACAAGTCCGTTCTGGGTCTGAACGAAACCGGAGGCACCTAGTACCCCGCATATCCATCGATCTCCAAGTACGTCTGGACGATCACTAACTGTTTCCATCTTCTTGGGTGTACAGCCCAATCAAGATCATCAGTAATTACCCAAACGACGTGAAGACCTCCGGTCTTCGACCATCCTCTTCATCTTCGACTTATCGTCGTATCAGTTATTCAGAATGGGATAAACCCGGTCTTTCCGAATAACTCGCGTATATTTTAAATAAGTGTTACACAAACACAACATACGCCTCATTCCAATTCATTAGTCACTAACCGTAAATTAATCAAGAGAATAATTCCCCAAATATTAACCCCGAAGGCCGAAACCAACATCAGATCAATATCCAGAAAACCATTCTGCTTGGCTAACCGACAGTTAGTTTCTAAATTTCACGTTCAAATCTAATTAAAGATTTAACTATCGCCTGGAGCAAAACTGGTGATACTCCATTCTCGATCTTTTCAATCTAATTAAAGATTCATTAAAACTCCACTTAGTTTTAATCTTTTGACTGGGTTAAAGAATCAGTGTCATTTAAAAACACGGTTCACGATAAACCCAAAATCACATTCATTAATCGTCGGGTTAAAGAACGAGTGTTATTTAAAACACTGTCCACGATAAACCCAAAAATCAATATCGATTCAATTCCAATTAAATATTATTTAATTGGTACACTTCATTAAATCTAAATAAAAAGATTTAATCTTTTCTCAACTGGGTTCAAGAACAGTGTTAGTGAAGACACCATTCACGACAAACCCAAATCACATTCATTAATTATCGGGTTAAAGAACAAGTGTTATTTAAAACACTGTTCACAATAAACCCAAAAATCAATATCAATTCAATTCCAATTAAATATTATTTAATTGGTACTCTTCATTAAATCTAAATAAAAAGATTTAATCTTTTCTCAACTGGGTTCAAGAACAGTGTTAGTGAAGACACCATTCACGACAAACCCAAATCACATTCATTAATTATCGGGTTAAAGAACAAGTGTTATTTAAAACACTATTCACGATAAACCCAAAAATCAATATCAATTCAATTCCAATTAAATATTATTTAATTGGTACACTTCATTAAATCTAAATAAAAAGATTTAATCATTTCTCAACTGGGTTCAAGAACAGTGTTAGTGAAGACACCATTCACGACAAACCCAAATCACATTCATTAATTATCGGGTTAAAGAACAAGTGTTATTTAAAACACTGTTCACGATAAACCCAAAAATCAATATCAATTCAATTCCAATTAAATATTATTTAATTGGTACACTTCATTAAATCTAAATAAAAAAATTTAATCATTTCTCAACTGGGTTCAAGAACAGTGTTAGTGAAGACACCATTCACGACAAACCCAGATCATATTCGATATTCAATACAAGGCTCTGAATAGAAAATATATCGGCTTATATTCAATATCAAATTCTACGACTAACAAATGTCGTATTGGAAATAACGATATAAATATATATATCTTTCAAATTTCCATAACAACACCTGTATAATCACGAATTCCAACATCGAAATATTCCGAAGACAATTTCGATTCAAATCCACTCCAATGCAATCATTGGAAATTTTGGTTATTTTCAAAACCCTTTTTAAATTCAATTTATTTATTTAAAAATAAATAGAATTATAATTCTAGTTCAAAACTAGTTCATTTCGATAAAAATCTATTTTTATCTTTTCAAATAGGGAGTTTTTCATCCCAAATCTTCACAAACCATTTCTTATGATTTTACACGAATTATTACTATTTTTAATAATTTTATCAAGGCCCGTACAGTCGATTTCCATCAATGGCCATCGAACTGCACTTATAGCGACCTTTTTCGAATTTGATTTGGACATATCTCCAAATCCAACCGTTAGATTTCAAATTTCTAATATTCGTTAGAAAGCTCTTTTCGATACGAACCCAACGGTTCCGGTTTTAGGAGAATCCGACGGTCGGATCTCCCGTAATGTCCGTTTGAAATAAATGGTCGAAATTCGCGAACTACCGCGGCGCGGCGCGTTCTATTCAGGCCATTATATTATATATATAATATATATAATATATATTTCGTCGATTCCTATTCAAAACGAATTATATAAATAGTTTTAAAATCGTTTCAAAACCTATTTCAACTTCCATTTCAATTCAAAGCAAAAATTGAATTCTTCTTTATAAAATCGTTTCAAAATTCATTTTTATTCAATTCAAATTTCAATTCAATTTGAATTCATTTCAATTCGTTTTCAATTCAATTCATTTCGAAATCGTTTTCAATTCAATTCATTTCGAAATCGTTTTCAATTCAATTCATTTCGAAATCGTTTTCAATTCAATTCATTTCGAAATCGTTTTCAATTCAATTCATTTCGAAATCGTTTTCGATTCATTTCATTTCGAAATCGTTTTCAATTCATTTCATTTCGAAACCGTTTTCAATTCATTTTGAATTCGTTTTCAATTCAATTCATTTCGAAATCGTTTTCAATTCAATTCATTTCGAAATCGTTTTCAATTCATTTCATTTCGAAATCGTTTTCAATTCATTTTGAATTCGTTTTCAATTCAATTCATTTCGAAATCGTTTTCAATTCAATTCATTTCGAAATCGTTTTCAATTCAATTCATTTCGAAATCGTTTTCAATTCAATTCATTTCGAAATCGTTTTCAATTCAATTCATTTCGAAATGAATAAAATCGATATAAATATCGTTTACGTCAAAATGGCGTCAATCCAATCAACACGGCTTCATAAATTTCTATTTTCAATATTCTATTTCGAATATTTCTTTTCTTTCAAAATAGTTGTTATCAAAATATTTCGTTCAACACATGACCAATCTCAATGAATGAGTACTGTCAACACATGAACTTTTATTTTATAATGTTCTTTATTTTTCAAATTGGAATGAGGCCCAATCAATTACCATATAAAGTTAATTATATGGATTTACATACAACACATGTATATAATAGCAACGATAGATAATCAACCATCAACCAAAGTGCACTACACTGTATAAGCATCAAATATAGATATCTAACGCTTATAACAGCCTGTCAATCAATCGATCGACATATTTAATCAGTCAGGATGAGTGAACTTCAAATTTCATCCCAACACCCATGTGGGGTTTCAAACAATCAAACACAGATTTTTATTCGTGCAGTTGGGCGATGTGTAAAATTTATCGTCCCAATCAATGTCATTCAAATAGGTGTACATAAACAAACCGTCCGGTTTATAAATGAATATTTTATTTTATTCACTTCACGTTAAAAATTATATTTTTAACGACAAAACATTTTATTTCAACATATGAATTTCTATTCAATTCATTCTTTAAATAAAATGATATTTTTATTTTTCTAACATATTTTAGAAAATTTCGGCGGCATAACGGCACGATACTAGAAACGGGACAAGGCCTAGCCTTATCCCCGGTCTAGTGAAGGCCCACGCCATTCACACATCAATCAAATCAATTCATTTCACCACACAATTCAATTTCAATCAAATAATTCAACTAATCTACGCAACCAAACAAACAAGTCCATGGTCTGTGGACGATTGTGTCGGGTGCTACTAAGCACCGTCTGCATCCTAGTATACATATATAACTAGAAAAATAAATTGAAAGGTGAGAAATTCTCACTTATAGCTATCCTAGCTTCACGGCTCTTCATTGATAGAAATCTTCATTGCTATCGCATCTTCGTCATCTTCGTTGCCCGTATCCTCTACATATGTAAAAATCACATTTTTACTTTGCTATTCAATATAAAAAAATCGAATTTTTACTTCGAAGTTCAATATATAAAAATCGAATTTTTATTTCAAAGTTCAATATATAAAAATCGAATTTTTATTTCAAAGTTCAATATATAAAAATCGAATTTTTATTTCAAAAGATCAAATCTTTTCTCTTACTTTTTAAAGTTTAACTCTTTTACCTTTCAAGTTTAAACCTTTTCTTTTTAAAATTTAAACCATTTTCTTTTTAAAATAAAATCAGTTTAAAATACTTTTAAAAATCAGTTTTGAATTTCCTTTAAACCAATCAGTTTTAAACTAAACAAAAATCAGTTTTCTCATATTATCAAAAATCAGTTTCCTTTAAATATAACCAAAAATCAGTTTTTTCCTCTTTTATAAAAATGCAGTTTTTAAATCCTTTTTCAAAATGCAGTTTTTATTATTCTTTTAAATCAGTTCTGATTTTATATCATAAAAAGAAAATCCAGTTTTTAGTTTCTTCTTTTAAAACAGTTTTTTTTATTTTTCTTTTTAAATTCAGTTTTATCTAAAAATAAAATTCAAATAAAAATAAAATATAATAAATACTTACAGTATTTTGAAGGGGGGGGTCGTCTTGCGTCGCCGAACAGCAGGGGGGGGGGGTTTCGACGCATTGAAGAAGCGGGGAAGAGGGAGCGGGAGGAGGGAGTCGAGGAGGAGGAGAAGCTGGAGGGGGGGGTTTCCGTCATCGGGGGGGGGGGGGGTTTCCGTCATCGCGAGGTGGGGGGGTTTCCGTCATCGGGGGGGGATGCGGCGGAGGAGGGGGATGCGGCGGCGGCGGTGGGCGGTCGATCTCCGAGCTCGATTTATTTTTTTATTTTTTTCTTTTTCGATCCTACTGAAGTGAACAAAAAAGGGGGGGGGGGGGGGGCCAGCGGTTTATAAGGAGAGGGAGATTATTTTTTTTTATTTTTATTTTTTATTAATTAATTAATTTATTTATTTTATCCTAAAGAGTTGACTTTCACATACGACCTCGAAACGAGGCCCACCGCCTATCGTCCATAGCGTTTTACCCCCATTCCGAACACAATGGGATATGTATCGCAAGCTGATTTGATTGTTACAATCAGTTTCCGTTAAATTTACATTTAAATCATTATATTGAATTTTAAACGCACATTTCAAATTACCGGGGTCACATACTAACTAGAAAAATTCCAGAAAAATATTTTCTAGCTTCGTATTGACGATACGGTCCTAACAAAACTAGTTTCGTCGAATTCTGAGACCGTTAGAAAAATGGCCAATTTCCAGTCGATTAAAATCAACTGAAACTGGTCAAACGCGTTTTCCTTTGCCACGCTCACATATTGATTCGAAAAATTATGAAATTTGAAACCTAGCAATAACTTTACATCCCGGACCCAACAAAACTGGTTTCGTCGAAATCCGAGGTCGTTTGCAAAATTGCTATTTTTAAGGGCCTTATATATATAAAAATATATATAAATTCCACAGCGACTATTTCTAATTTTAAACTGGACATATCTTATCATTTCTAAAATGAAATCTCAGTTTGTTAACTTCGTTACAAAGATATAGTTATACAGATTCAAATATTTCTTGTTTCGTTCAATTCTGACTTATATTGAATTCTGTATATTCATTTGAAATTAGAAATCGAATTTTCGAACTACCGCGCCATTTTCAATTCCTTTTATAATTATATATAATTATTATATATTCTAACGACGACGCGTAATATATACGTTCGAATTATATTCAAAAATAATTTTCTCGTCGATATTATTTAAAATAATTCATTTTAAATAATCAAAATTCGCTAAAATTGCCAAAATAAAAATTTTAAACTGGCCCAGATTTTACGGGTTGTTACAGGGGTGCGAGTTGACCATGGCTCGGGGCGGTGGTGGCTCTCGAACGGGGCGTCGGAGGGGCGGTGTCTGATCGACGCCTGGGTGGCCGAGGTGGCGCGCGCACGGAAGGATAGGAGGAGCATGAATGGGTTCGGTGTTCTACTGAGTAACGACGTGAAGAAGGTCCCTTTTTTTATTATTTTATTAATTAAATATTTAATTTATCCAATCTTTAAAAATCAATATCTCTTTCATACGAGGTCCGATTGACGAACCGTCAGTTGCGTTGGACTCGTCTTTCCGAGAGCTTCGCGATGGCGTAGACCAGAGCTGATTCCGAGACAGTCGAATTTTCAGCCATACCGATGTGAGAATTTCTGATTTTAACATTTAATTAATTAAATAAATTGTTTTATTGCTGTTAAACGTCTGTTTGTGTGTTATATATGCAGAACTGTGATGTAGTGAATTTTTGTCTGTGATTTGATGAATTGTTTTGTACTGTATTGCTCGGATCTGTTATTGTATGAATAGATCTGTATTAAATCAACACATATACTACATGTATGATTTGTTGTGTTAGAATTGACGGCAAACAAATATATTACATATATGATTTGTTGTGTTAGAAGCGACGACAACAAAATCTTCATTTTGTTAAATAGAAAAGTATGAAACAAAATATTCATTTTGTTAATAGAAAAATATGGGAAACATTTAATATTCTTTTTATGTTAAAATAAAAAGTTAGAAAAGTGGCTAAACATAAAATATTCTTTATGTTAAAATAAAATGTTAGGAAAGGATTTAACATAGGATTGAAAGAGATTATTTTATTTACATTTTTGGTAAATTGTAAAATTTAAAATGATATTTTTATTTACATTTTATATATGTAAATAAAAACCTGAATTTGGGAAAGGCATTTTTGTTTAACATTGTTTTTGTTAAATGAAAGAACAAGATCAAACAATACATTTTATTTGTACATTTTACTTTTGAATAAAAGAACCATTCTTTTATTTGTGTTTTTCAACACAAATAATAACATAGAAATTGAACCATTCTTTTATTTGTCCCTCGACACAAATATTAACATTGAAATTAAATTGCTTCTTTTCATTTGTGTATTCAACACAAATATATCATAGAATTGGAGTCACCTTTATTTGTGTCTTCATCACAAATATGAACATTGAAATAAAGTTATTCTTTTTATTTGTGTTTTCAACACAAATATTACATAGTAAATAAAGCTATTCTTTCTATTGTGTTCTTAACACAAATATATGCATAGCAAATAAAGTCATTCTTTTTATTTGTGTTTAAACACAAAAATATACTTAGAAATAAAATCAATTTTTTTTTATTTGCATTCTACAATACAAATAAATATAGAGATTAAAAGTTCACTTTTCATTTGCATCTCACAATGCAAATATTCTTTGAAAATAGAAATTGTTCTTTTATTTGCATTTTCAAATGCAAATATACTTTGAAATAAAAACTGTCCTTTTATTTGCATTTTCAAATGTAAATAATCATTTAAATTCAAGTTTATTCTTTATTTGCATTTACTAATGTAAATAAACATTAAAAATAAAATTTATTCTTTTATTTGCATTCACAAATGCAAACACATATTGGAAATAAAGTTTTGTTCTTTTATTTGCATTCGCAAATGTAAACATGTTTTGAAAATAAAGTTTGTTCTTCTATTTACATTCAACCATGCATATATATATAGAAAATAGAAATTGTTATTTTTGCATTTACCAATGCAAAATGTATATTGAAAACAAATTATTCATTTGCATTCACCAATGCAAATACGAACATATATTGAAAATAAAGTTTATTTCTTTGTTTGCATTTATCAATATATATGCATTGAAAATTAAGGTTTATTCTTTTATTTGCATTTATCAATGCAAATATTCAATGAAACTATAGTCTACTTTCTTTATCTACAATTACCAATACCAATGTACACACTTTTATACATTTAACAGAATTTGTTTAAAATATACTTTGAAAATAAATTTTGTTCTCTTATTTACATTCACTAATGTAAATAAAATTTATAAACAAAACTATTCTTTGTTTGCTTTCACAAAGGTAAATGATCATTTAAATAAAATTTGTTTCTTTTATTTACATTTAATAATGTAAATACACTTTGTAAATGAGGTTCTTTTTACATGCACACAAATATACATTTAAATGAAATAAAAGTCACATTGGTTATCTGCATTCCTTGTTGCAAACAAAACCTTAAAATAAAGTTCATCTTTGTTTGCAATTCATTAATGCTAACTAATCATCAGATTGAAAATTATATTCTTGATTTATAATTTTGATATGAATAAAGATTGTTTGAAATAAAGGTTAGAATTTAAAAGTTACATTTTAATAACTAAACATCTACATTTTTATCATTAGAGTAAAATAGACAAAAACACTCATTTTGTCTAAATTAAAAGAATGAAACAAAATATAGCATTGGCATATTTTATTAGAATTGAAACACAAATTATTCATTTCTGTAAATTTATATTAGTTCAAAACAATTATTCATTTTTGGTTAATTTACATTAGTTAAAAATATTTATTCATTTTAGACAATTTATACTAGTTAAACAAATTTTTACATTTTGTCAGAAATATTCATTTTTGTCAAAATGAATTAGTTGAAGCAATTTATATATATATATATATATATGTGTGTGTGTGTGTGTGTTTGGCAAGATATATAATTGTCAAGATAGGTTATTTAAATCAACATATTTATCGTTTTGTCTCATTAGAATTGCCAAACAAAATAACCATTTTTGTTTAGAGTTTGAATTAGCAAAATAGAAATTGTCAATAGAGACAAAGTTATTATGCTTATTCATTCATTGCAATAGAGATACTTTCTTGTCATCATTATATGTATTGTGTATTACACTTCCATTCACAAGTTACCCGACTTGTGTATGTGATTGGGATGATAATTTTTCACACATCGCCCGAGTACACAAATAAATTTGTTATTTGTTTGTTGGATGAAACCCCACACGGGTGTTGGGATGAAAATTTACATACACTAATCCCAATATTCAGTTGTATGTTGATCGCTAGATCGACAGGCTGCGATGAGCGTTATTATTTAATTTTAACGCTTACGAAGTGGAAATTACACTTTGGATGTAGTTGGATGATTTGATAATTTTACTATTATTGTCATATATATGATGTGTATGAAACCCATATAATCCAAATTATATGGTAAATGTTTGAGTCGCATTTCGATTCAGGTGTTCTTTTAAATAAGAATATTTTACATTGGAAATCCTTTTTATATAAAGTGCATATATTTTCATAATATATTTTTAATCAACTATATGTCAAAACAAAGAATATTTGTAAAAGATAAAGATTTGTTATATAAAGAATATTTTTACGATTATTTTAAAATATGTTTTAAAAAGATTACTAGCATTTGCAATTATATTTTGTGATATGAAATAAATTGAGATGTGAAGTAGATTTATCGTGGACGATGTTTTAAACAACATTTGTCCTTTAATCCAATTTACATTGAAATTATTATTTGAAACTTATGAATCTATTATATAGATTTAAAAAGGGCATTTTCTAAAAATCAAGTTTTTCAATTTAATATATTAAATTGGAATTAAGTGGAAATTTGATTGGTAATAATCGAAATGGGCTTCTGTAAAAGAAGACCGATATTATATATGGAATTTAAGAGGCTTTGCCGTTATTCCATTTATATTATTAGTCCGATACAGAAATCTATATCGATTATGTATTGATTTGATTTCTGTGGAATTCCATATTTTGGAAATTGATTTATAGATTTTATTTTCAGAGTCTATCTTTGATAAAATTAATGAGGATCTTCTAAAACGAATATCTTATTAAAAGAATACTCGGAGTTGGAATGTGACGAAATGTTTGATTTTCCAATATTTGTTTTTAATCCCAAAATACGCGAGTTATTCAGAAAGACCGGGTTTAACCCATTCTGAATAATCATCACGACGATCAAGAGTCGAAGACGGTGATTGAAGACCGAAGGTTTTCACATCGTTGGGATGATGACGACTGGTATCTTGAATTGGGATTGGCCTTCCAAGGCAAGGTATTCAGTAATGATCGTCCAAACGCATTTGGAGATCGACGGACACGTTGTTTCGCTCAGACCCAGAGCGGACTTGTAAATGGATTGCGTGTCTGACATTGTATTCCTTTTCTACTGTATTTGTTGAACGCTACTGATTATATATTTCTGTTTGGTGATGAAGAATTTATTCTTTACTTATCATCCTTCTCTAAGACGTATGAGCTTAGAGGTTATATATATATATTGGTAGATGATCAATAATATGGTAGAGTCTGACAGTGTGACATGCTAAGATGCAAATGATCAAGGCTTTGTTGAAAAGCAGGCCTTGTGGTTGATGATCAAAGCATAGCCTGTTTAGGCATAGCTTTGTGTATAGCGTGACTTCGCGAGCCTCACACCCTGCTATGAGTCAAAAACGGGATATGGACCGTAGGGAGTGCATACGTTTCTTTCCAGCTAGAAGTGGTGTTTGGGCTTTAACACGGCCCGACATTTTACTATGTGGATTATGGATGGAGGTACCTCGTTTTTTTATAGGCCGGAAGTGGTCATATTATAGGCCCAAAAGAGCCAGGAAACGTATGTTCAGGAATTGCCAATCCACTATCGTCGAGTGGGGACCGGCCCTGAAGATCCAAGGGTTGCCCATAGGTGTGATCCTGAGGCATTTGCTAGAGTGTCTCGAATCGGAAGAGGACGATCCCTAGCCTCGACTTCATGACAGAAAACCAATTTCCAATACGACATCACGGTTTTGATTGTAAACTTATATATGGCGACATAGTAGGATGAGGTACTATGCCGTCTAAGATTAATACATTTATATTGAAATGTTTTAAATATATATATACACACTAATAATAATATCGTTTTACGTATCAAGCATCTTTTGATCATTATAAGGTAAAACCCTATCCTCTGGTGTGCTTTGCATTGTGTGATGGGACCTGGGTCTTATAATGGTTTCATTTTTCTAAAATGCATTATGTTATTTGACGATTTACTTTAATTATGCACTGGCAATCCAATGGAGTAAACCCGTTCCGCGTTATCGGCGTGGTCCTGTGATTAGCCTACTTATTAGATAAGTTAAATAAAGAATTCTCACACCAGTCCCACGACTGACCTGTAGTTTGTTTCACTTTGCAAACTCGGGTGCCCTCTTTCCACACGGGCAGTTGAGTAGCTTTTTGCACATATAGTTAAGCAGGATTCTGGATTGAAGTCTGAAGCTGGGTCCAGAATATTGATGGCCTTCGGCTGAGATTAGTTCCACTGCAATGTATTTAATTTATTGTAAATGTATCTTCCGCTGTATTATTTATTGATGTACTCTGATATATTCTGTACTCTGATGTAACATTTATTATTGATGTTATAAAAGTCTGTGTTGTTGTTCTGATGTGTTGTATGCCCAAAGTTAACGTACGCGGGTTTTGAACGGTTTTAATCGATCTTGCGATCGATTGAGGTCGGGCGAAATTCTGGTCGTTACATCGGTGGCTCCTTTTCCATTGCGTCGACCTCAGTTCTCCACGTTAGGACCAAAACTTCCTGCGCAAAAGCTCTTTTCCAATCCGAATCCAAATATCCACTTTACTTTGCGAATCGGTTGCTTAATCATAAGCAAACCGCAACCCTAGCTGATCGTTGCTGAAAAACTCAGCCGCAAAAATGAAGATCGAACTCAACAAAACCCAATTCAAAATGAAGAGCAAAGACCCAGAAATGCAATTGTATAAACATAGGATTATTCAAGGAAGTATAGGATTTTACTATATTTTTCAACGATTTATTTCTCATCGTTCACTCCTTTGGTGGAGGCGTGAAACGTAGTTGACTACTGAATGAGAAAATTAGGTTTAGAATTAGTTAGGGTTATTTATAGGATTTTTATAATATTTTTATATTCGATTTAAATATTCATTTAAAATCAAGCGCTGTATGTATTTATCCTTTAAAATTCATGTGATCACATATAATACCCAAAAATCACGAAAATTGACATGCCACTAGAGTTTGACATTGCGGACCCAACGAAACTGGTTTCGTCGAATTCCGACTCTGTTTGCTCACACAACGTATTTTTAACCGTCAATTTATCGACTGTTTTTCACTTTAAAAATCTGTACGGCTACACAATGACTCTAAAAATCACGGAACTTGGAATCTAACAATAATTTGATGTTGCGGATCCAACAAAATTAGTTTCTTCGAAAACCGAGGTCGTTTGCAAAACTGGCTATTTTTAAAGCTCTGGATGACCCATTTAAATATATAAATATATTTAAATTTAATTAAATTTAATATTTAAAAATAAATATTATTGTATATATTCACAACAGAATATCATACAGCTCTAGAATATTCCTCTATGAATTTCTAACTTGATATTTCAAATCCTGATTGAATCGATATTCGATTTATATTGAAATTTCGTTTTAAAATATAATTAATTCCTTTATAAATTATAAAGGAATTCCACAGCGACTTTTCTAAAATTTGATTTGGACATAAAACAAAATCTACACGACAAAATCCCGATTTTTCTCTTCCACTAGAAAGATATACTCCACTAGCTCCACACGTTTTCTTGTTTCACAGAAATCCGATTTAAAACGAATCATGTACATTCAGTTGAAGTTCAAATCGCCAAATCGCGAACTGCTGCGCCATTTCAAGCTCGATTTTAATTATAATATAATTATACGTTCAAACTGTCGTTCAAATAATACATTCGTTATTCTAATTCAACTCTAAACTGAATTAAATATCACAGGTGATTCAGTTCCCACCATATTGTGAATTCCACTATTTCTGACTATTTCTGAATTAAATATATTATTTAATTATTATTTAAATTAAATATTCACCATTATTTAATTCAACAACTATTAAATCCTTTTAATCACCCTTTAAATAATTAAATAAATTAACTATTATACCGCTGAAAATGCGGGTCATTACATTCTTCCCCACTTAAAATAATTTCATCCTCGAAATTGCTAAGGTAGAAAACAAACCCTATCGACTGGTTAGAACTTATTTGTTCACTTCCTAATTTCAGTTTCAACTGAACCAATTTAATTTCAATTAAATTATTAATTAATTCTTATCAACGAAAATTTTCAAAAATCCAGAAAATTTTCTAACACCTTTTCAAACAGCCAAGCGGCTTGCCAATTCGGCTCATCAAAATCTTATACCATAATATACACTTGTACCTTTTTGTCGGGCATATTAACTCTATCACTTTCATATGCTATCAACTCAACATATACCAAAGTTATCCCAATCAAATTCTGAAATCACTTTTATCTCCAACACAGCCATTCGCTTTTTACCAAGCCAAATTTTCATTTCAAATTCAAGTTTCGTTCTTGATCCTGAATCCTTAACTCACCAACACAATATCATTTCAAATCAATTTCTATTATCACTTAACTGGCTTTACTTTAATTCCAATTTGCGTTTACAAATTCCTATTTAATTTGTCTTAAATTAAACAAATCAAATTCTGGGAGTTCTAAACAGCTTTGTTTTTCTCAAAACAATTCAAAAACAAATTCCTTTGGTAGTAATCCGTCACTCAGCAACTCGAAAATGAACACCGATGATGTCTAGCTCGTCATCGGGGTTATTTCCCAGCTATCGAAGTGAGTTCAATACTATATCATTTTCAAAATCATTCTTAAACGCTTTTATTTTGAAATCAGTTCAAAATATCATTCACAAATGCTTAGAATACAATTTAAAATCTCCCAGGATCTTAAAATTTACATATATTTAATCCAAGTCTATTTACAACTCTGTTCCAAATTTCCAGGGTTTCAATTTCAATTCTGATTTAAATTTCAGATTTAATTCAATTCATTCTACTTATCAAAATTCTGATTGGTTATTTACATAACCATTTCACATTTTATAATCTTATTCGATTATAATATCAACCAATATATCCAATATGTATCAAATATACTTTGGGCAAAATTATTTTCATTTACCCTCCTTCAAAACATATCGTGCCGACCCATCGTATTTGAGTGTTTATAAACTCCTACCGATACAGTTGATCAAACTGATCGACCAGAACTCATAAAGTACTCAACCAATAAATCTTCACAATATAAAATTATTTTTATATCATCTACAAATACATTCACTCGTATATATACACTCAAACTCAATCTAGGGTATTACTAACCCTATCTCTATCGAGTCACGCCACAAAGCCAAGGTATTTCGCTTAACTTAAGCTCTAATACCAACTGTAACAACCCGGATTTTTTCGACTTTGGTTATCGCCATAAACTCAATGATGACTAACCAAACATCGAAAAATACCGGAAAGTTAATGAAAGAAATTAGAGGGTGAGAATAGATAAGATAGAAACTTAGAATAGAAGAAGAAGAAGAACACACCATCAGAGTACACGAATCTCACAGCGGAACGAACAACATATAATAGATAACATATCCTTGAAATAAAATCAATATATGTATACAATAACATTATCGGAGTACAACACTTACAACACAGCGAAAATAACTATAGCTATATAATCCTGAAGCCTCCTGCTCCAAGCTCTTCCAGTATATTTGTAAATCCCGACTACTTGACTGCCCGTACAAATTTAGGCACCCAAGAGTTTAGGGAAAACAACAAAATAAACTCCGGGTCAGTCATGGGACTGGTATGAGTAAAACAGTTAAAAACAGCTTGAACAAGTAAACGATATCTCATAAGACCACACCGTATAACGGAACGGGTTTTTCCCTTATGAGAATCCAAATTATCTTTATATCAAAAAAACCTTTTGATATTATAATAATGTCTATCAACCACAATATAATAATCATCTAGCAGAAACGCTTTCATCTCGCGTTCTACATATATAGTATACAATCAAAACCGCAAGCACGTATTGGGAAATGGATTTCCAACTATGACAAGGTATGGAACCACCTTTCGCTAGTGTACCTCTAGAGAGGAATACACTGGGTTCAACAAGAACATCTTGCAACCCGGCCACACATGACCGGCCACTCAATTCGCTTGAGTGTATCGAATGTATATCACCAACGGTTGGGATCAGCAACCGTTTCCCGAATGGGACAGCATCAACAATAGATTTTTAGAAGTAAATGAAACTCTAGACAGGTAATTATACACCCTAATAGGTGCGACCTACATAGCCATGCTGCCTGCCCGATTTTTGTCATTTACCGATTGATGAGGCTTGAGGTTACGCTTTATCATCACATCAGATTCACTTCGAATGCCACATTGTCAGATCCATCAAAAATCACTAATTTGACGTTTACAACCATACATTACGTGTCAGCTAAAAAAAGTTTCCTTCTCCGCTTCCACTCTTGGTACGGTTGAAGAAATCAATGTACGTGACCTTTCTGGAAATACTCTATCAGACATTCATCCAGGAACAGGATGAACCGAAGGTACTATTCAGTATATCCATCTTAGGCACTGTTATCTAAGATTTATGCAACAACCCTTGCACTTTACTCTGTCTTCAATTATCTTTGGCATATATGATTCGCAACGCTTATGCCAATACAGAGTGGTTCTTTGGATAATAATCCAACCAGTCTCTCCATATTAACAATGTTAAAATGGTCAAAACTTTGATAGTCTGTGATTTAACTATCAAAGAAAAACACGTGTGCAAACAACGATATTATTTCCAAATGGAAATTCTATCAATCAATCATCAATCATATATATATATCCTTATTTTCTATGTTTAGAAAATATATGTTAATTCTGGAAAACATTTCCATAACTTTTTTACGTATCACTATTCTTCTACAACTATCAGTCTCTGATTGTAAACTAGTATAAGAACAATTCCCTTTTCTAATTCATATTTCCAATTTCAATATTTGATTACGTTCTGAATCTATTTGGAAAACATTTCCAAATCTTCTTTACTTGGATTTAAACAGATGTTTAAATCAACATCGCGACGACAACTCAAACCACTATACTTATTTACTAAAATCACTCAACCACTTTCACTCTCGAACCTTAACCATTTCTAAATTAAAACGAAGTCAATCAAGTTGGGGTATAACTACCTCTCAGACCTTAACTGAACAACATTTCAAATCTCGAAATAGGGTAAGTTCATCTTTTAACCCTTTAACACTTCCTTACGAACCCTCGGATTCTATTTACGAACCCCCTTCTTTTACAACAATGGTGTTATAATCTCCTGCATCCGAAATATATTATCTTTAATATGACTTTTATTTCCTAACTCGAATAATATAACGACAACTAATTTATTTACTCCTATTCGGTTAACTCTAATCTATAACTCTTATTTTGAATAACTCCAACCTAATAACTCTTACTGGATTAACTCTTACTCGGTTAACTCTAATCTATAACTCTTATTGGATTTAACTCTTATTCGAATAACTTATTTTCGATTTGCTTACTTGCGAATACTTATATTCGATAATCTCTTTCTTCGAATAAATCTTATTCGATTTAACTCCTGTCGAATAACTAGATTCGATCAACTCACTTCGAATATTTCTGATTCGATTATCTCACTTCGAATATCTCTGATTCGATTCACTTCTTCGAATAACTAAATTCGATTAACTCCATTTGAATAACTCCAGTTCGATTGAACTCTATCGATTAACTCTAACTGATTAACCCTAATACCCTAACTGGTTAACCCTAACTGATTAACTCTTTGTCCTTATTCAGTTTCAAATATCGATGTTGAAATCGATTTTTACTTCTTTATATATGTCCTGACTTATATATTCTATTTTTCCAAATGGTAAATATTTAACTTAATTTATAAATATCATTTATAAATCAATCTGCTCCTTTTATCTGTTTTCTCCATATATAAGTCCTGACTTTTATATATATATATATATATCTATTTATCCAAGATAAATATTTCCTTTATAATCTATTTATTTCTAAATGCCTTTACCAATATTTCCTTTATAATCTATTTATTTCCAAATGCCTTTACTAATATTTCCTTTTTAATCCTATTTGTAAATGGTTTACAAATATTTCCTTTTCAAATTCTATTTGCAAATATTCCCTTTATTAACCTTATTTGTTTATCCTAAGTATTTCCTTTATTAATATCTTATTTATTTAAGAAATAAATATCTCCTTTTTTTATTCTATTTATTAAACAAATAAATAACCCTTTTAATAACTTATCCTGTTTCCTAAGTCAATATCTCTTTTATAACTTATTTACTTAACAAATAAGTATCTCGTTTAACATCTCCTATTTATTTAACCAATAAATATCTCATTTATAAAATCTTATGATTTTATAAATATTCCCTTTTCTTTATAAATATTTCATTTATAAATATTTCCCTTTCTATATAATTTCACCTATAAAGATTTCTATTTATAAATATTTCATTTATAAATATTTCATTTATAAACATTTCATTTATAAAAACCCTTTTGATTTTATAAATATTTTATTTTCAAATACCATTTGAAAATTCCCCTTTTTCACATTCCGGTATGTTATGGTGTTTAACATATCAAGTCATGATGTCAAATATCGTCCATACACATATAATCAACAACAGATTATAAACCACGTCATATATCACAATATATGAAAATAATAAAATAGCTGTTGAGGAATCCAGTCGGATTCGTCCAACCTATTTCCCTGCATCCACAGATGTTACACAATAAAATCAACATCACTTTCAGTTCCATATGATATATTCTGTTAAACAGAATCAATATAGAAATTCACTAACTGACTAGCAGTTAAATCAAACAGTCAATCAGCCAATATTTAACAATTCTAAAAATACAACATGAAATTATAAACTATTCAGAGTTAGTGAGATTTACTCACATTGGCAGTTCATCGTTAAAGAACGATAAACTGTTTGTTTGATTTGAATCAAACAATTTAATTCGCCATAAATTCATACGAGCCCCAATCCACTTCCAGTCAGTTCCGTTGGGTAGTGCCCGTCCATACGGTCGCAACGGATCTTGTTTCGCTGAGTTTCGTTAACGCATGAATAAGATACGATATTACGAAGTTAACATACACTTTAAATTAAATAAAAACTTAGGATTTAAAATAATGGGCTTTACCCCTTTCCTTCGGCCTATTACCCATTCAAAAACCCGCCCCGCTACTTCCTCCTTCTTCCCCGAATGATCTCGCTCCAGTAAACACACAAAAACCCGCACCATTTCATATGTTTCCATCCTCAAATTATATCAACACCACTTCATTAAAACAAAGACAAGTCATACCATCAAACTCCTCTTCCCTTACTTGATCTCCTGGACTCCAACTTCCAGAACTCGGTGGCTCCTTTTCCATTGCGTCGACCTCAGTTCTCCACGTCAGGACCAAAGCTCACGACAACAATCCTCGTCGTATACCCCAAAACTTCCTGCGCAAAAGCTCTTTTCCTATCTGAATCCAAATATCCACTTTAC
The DNA here is from genome assembly GCA_030737875.1 of Allium sativum. Classification (NCBI taxonomy): domain Eukaryota; kingdom Viridiplantae; phylum Streptophyta; class Magnoliopsida; order Asparagales; family Amaryllidaceae; genus Allium; species Allium sativum. Next base: position 896,880,616 of record CM060916.1, read on the forward strand.
TTTGCGAATCAGTTGCTTAATCATAAGCAAACCACAACCCTAGCTGGTCGTTGCTGAAAAACTCAGCCGCGAAAATGAAGATCGAACTCAACAAAACCCAATTCAAAATGAAGAGCAAAAACCCAGAAATGCAATTGTATAAACATAGGATTATTCAAGGAAGTATAAGATTTTACTTTATTTTTCAACGATTTATTTCTCATCTTTCACTCCTTTGGTGGAGGCGTGAAATGTAGTTGACTACTGAATGAGAAAATTAGGTTTAGAATTAGTTAGGGTTATTTATAAGATTTTTATAATATTTTTATATTCGATTTAAATATTCATTTAAAATCAAGCGCTGTATGTATTTATCCTTTAAAATTCCTGTGATCACATATAATACCCAAAAATCACGAAAATTGACATGCCACTAGAGAACGAAACTGGTTTCGTCGAATTCCGACTCCGTTTGCTCACACAGCGTATTTTTAACCGTCAATTTATCGACTGTTTTTCACTTTAAAAATCTGTACGGTCACACAGTGACTCTAAAAATCACGGAACTTGGAATCTAACAATAATTTGATGTTGCGGATCCAACAAAATTAGTTTCATCGAAAACCGAGGTCGTTTGCAAAACTGGCTATTTTTAAAGCTCTAGATGACCCATTTAAATATATAAATATATTTAAATATAATTAAATTTAATATTAAAAATAAATATTATCGTATATATTCACAACAGAATATCATACAGCTCTAAAATATTCCTCTATGAATTTCTAACTTGATATTTCAAATCCTGATTGAATCGATATTCGATTTATATTGAAATTCCGTTTTAAAATATAAATAATTCCTTTATAAATTATAAGGGAATTCCACAGCGACTTTTCTAAAATTTGATTTGGACATAAATCAAAATCTACACGACGAAATCCCGATTTTTCTCTTCCACTAGAAAGATATACTCCACCAGCTCCACACGTTTTCTTGTTTCACAGAAATCCGATTTAAAACGAATCATGTACATTCAGTTGAAGTTCAAATCGCCAAATCGCGAACTACCGCGCCATTTCAAGCTCGATTTTAATTATAATATAATTGTACGTTCAAACTGTCATTCAAATAATACATTCGTTATTCTAATTCAATTCTAAACTGAATTAAATATCACAGATGATTCAGTTCCCACCATATTGTGAATTCCACTATTTCTGACTATTTCTGAATTAAATATATTATTTAATTATTATTTAAATTAAATATTCACCATTATTTAATTCAACGACCATTAAATCCTTTTAATCACCCTTTAAATAATTAAATAAATTAACTATTATATCGCTGAAAATGCGGGTCATTATAATGACGATCCCACAACAAATAATTTGGCACGAAACTGTATTGGTGCAAACGAAACTTAACCATATTCGATATTAATAGTTCCACAATTTTCATCTACTACATAGACAACGAATTTCTTTATCGTTTCCAATATTACTTAAAGCAAATTTGATGAACGCACGCACCCCATTTAGAAAATGTTCACTTATTGCATCACTAATTTCTCTTCTTTGATACATTCAGCTCCGGTCAATAAAATAATTGATCTTTTTCCTACTTTAAAACCTATGATGAAAAGTAAAAAATTAATAACCATTAATTTTTTATTGCGTTTATAATTTAATTATTGCGTTTATAATTTAATTATTGCTTTAGTAAACATACACTAAATTATATATTTTTTACAAACTTTGTTTTAAATAAACAACTATTTGTTTATTGGCATTTGTGTGCCTTCTCTGATGGTCAGTCATCCTGCTTCTCATTACAAACACAGTAGTGATTACATTCTGTAAATCATATAATTTTAAATGATTTCCCAAAATTATGGCAGCATTTCCCCCATGTTTCTTGTATCGCATACAAATGCGTGTACACAAGGAACGAAAAGGAAATGCCGTCGAAATTTTGTGAACCGTTTAAAGTGATATGATTTTCGGGACATAATTAATTTATAATGTTTGTAAATTTTCCAATACGGGGACAAATCCGACAAATGTGTATCAAATGAATAGGGATGTCCGTTTTGTAGAAAAAACGAATATCCATATAACGGTTATATACAACACTTGTCAGATAGGGCCAAATAATATCTACGGATTTAAATATTTGTTTATATTAATTTAAATATACAATTTGTTTATATTTTACCATTTTATTACATATGTACTAAATTATAGATTTTTACAATTTATTGAATTCTAACTACGCCGATTGATATATATATATATATATATATATATATATATATATATATATATATATATATATATGTATATGGGAAAGTCTATTTAGACACAAAATTTTGACACAATTGATGACACAAGTGATATCAACCATTGGATCTTCCCCTGAATTCCACCTCTCCATATAAGGACAAAAAGATCATACGGTTGAGGCTTTGTGTCTCTCAATTTATGTCCAGTTTTGTGTTCAAATAGCCGTCCCCTATATATATATATATATATATATATATATATATATATATATATATATATATATCAAAATCATTTGAAGTCATCTAAAACTTATTATACACTAAATCAATTTGCGTGTTCGCATAAGCACAAAATTCGTGTTTGCATAAATTATCCAAAATTACGATCAATTCTAACATAACATATATACTTCGTGTTTGCATAAATTATACTATTTGCAAACCCTATCACACATTTACGTTCAATACTTACCAAATCTTCCCAAACATACACAATATGCTAAATTAGAAAATTTTCAATTGGTAGTAGTTTGATCATTATGATGATAATAATGACAATTAGGAGGTAATATGATGTAATAAACATACACCAGCAATTAGGAATCAATCATAATCTATATTAGGCCTTACATAAAAAAAACATAAATAATAGGATTTAGGGAAATTACTCGATTTTGCAAGAGTGGAAGGTGGAGAGGGGTTGCAACACGTCGTAGGTGGCGTCGGCGGTTATTTGGAGCGGTGGTAACGCCCGAGGAGGAGGGGAAATATAGATTTGAGGGTTATTTTCGTGTTGAGGAAAAATAATGAGTTGAAGCTAGCAGATTCTGGAAATACATTGTAGTTTTAGTAGTTTTAGTATTTATTTGGCGGCCGTTGAGATAGGGGCGTTGGAATATATTGTAGTTTTAGTATTGTTATTGGAATAATTAGGATGCATCCTTTGCACAGTGGATTGCATTATTCGTTATTATATATTAAGTTGAGACATTCTGAATAAAAAGGACATGAGACATCACCCTTTCCTTTTGCGCACTAATGCAGGAAAACATAATTGTATTGCAAACAATAAGATAAATTTGACTTTATTCATAATTTCTAAAGTTCGACCACAACTTAGAAGATAAAAAGATAAACATAAATTGGTTAGAAAGCTGATTGCAAATTGCCAAGTTGAAATCAAACTTCACCCCGATTTTGATCCTGAGTGCAAGTCAGTTTAAAAATTCAAGTTAGATCATCGATGTTCAGATCCCAGCATCACGTATGTGATCGTTAGCAAAGATACAATGTTCTGACCATCAAGGATCACATATGCATTAAACTTGGACTTAAATATAAAACAATATTGTTGTTTTATTCTTCTTTTTTGTATTTTATTTTATTTTATAAACTATACCCCTTGTCCTGTAACAGTCAGCAAGCAAACACCTGTGAACACTTTAAGTTAGCTTAAAGGTTCATAGATCACATCTAAAAAGTTTATTTTTATCTTTAGATGCATCACATATGTTTCTAGTTGGAAAATTAGCTTCCTTTTTCCCTAATCTGGTGGTTGTGGAGAACGCACGCCTAAACATAATGTGCACCACACACCTTATATTTATCTAAATCAATATACAAAGACAAAGATATATGCAAACAATATCCACTGTATATGATATCTACAATAAGAAGATAAGAGTGCTGGAGTCAGGATGAAAAGGACTGTGATTAGGGGTAATATTTGCATGAGAGAACCAGCCATCGGGTAAGGTGTTCCCTTTCTTTGACAAAATAATACATTAACGCAAAGTACATTCAATAATTCTTTGTCCGAAGCAGGGGCGGAGCCAAGAATTGATGTCAGATGGGGCTAATAAATTATTTTAGATGGGGCTAATTACTCATAACATGTAATTTGTAAAGGAGCTGACAAAACCGAAATAGGGACTTGGCCCTATCTGGCCATATACTACATCCACCCCTAGTCCGAAAAAGCACAACCGTTGAACAAGGCTACCGAGCATTTATTTTACGCTCTTCAATTTTATAGGTGACCCTTGTTCACCTCGGTATTGTAATGAAACCTTTCAAAAATTAATAGAGAATTAATTGTTAATTTGCCCATAAAGCAAACAAATGCCATATATCCAATAAGGGCTGGAGTATGGTTTTGTATGCTCGAAGCACAGAACTTCGAAAATGAATGAGTGAAATATATAACCCTCCTCATTTATCATGTTGTAATCCCCTAACTTGAGCCTAGGAACAGGAGAAACCTATTAGTTTACCCTATTATGTTAATTAAGCCAATCCCCCTCCCCACCAAATAAATAAATAAATAGAAGAAGAAGAAGAAAAAGAAAATTAAAATATCAGAAGAGAAGACCATTTACCCTGGATAACACCATAATAATAAGTAACTAGCAATTGATCCCAAAGTAAGATATATTCAGGAAACAAATTATCCCCAGATATTTAATTTTGGAATATTTATGTAAGTGTCATTTGAGATTACATTAGAGTTTAGTGTTTATCGGACAAACTGCATGGAGAAGAAACCATAACCTTATGTTTCATAAGAGGATGCTACTCTATAGTTTACATTTACATGTGCAATAGCGGGGACCCAGGCAATCATACACAATTTTATGCACGGATGTGACTGCAAGTGTTGGTTGTACACTAATATACCAAAAACACTCTCACTTTCGTCATATATACTACCTTGGATTTTAGATTTTGGAGATCAATTTGATAAGGAGATGCAAAAATAATTTAGTACCTGGAAAGAAAACAATACCGTCGTGAAAACCTTGATTTTTTTTCATAAATAATTTTACTGCAATAACCCTAACTATGTGAACTTACTAATGTGGACATGAAAACAATGGAAGAATCATCGTTTAATTTGTAGCTATCAAATTGCTCTTTCAGAATTGGACTATATTATTTTATATAAGACGCATCTACTAGGCTATTTCAAATAAAACTATATGTGGTCCAGCATTCCAATTATTGTTCGTGCAAAGGCGATGATGACACGAAATTAACCACCTCTACAGTAGATCTGAAATCCATTATTGGATCAAAATTTCATGGGGAGATCATTGGCATTGTACAGGTCACTTAGTTGCACGTATACAGATTGCTGGATTTTGAAGATAATATTCAGTATAGTTGGATTGTATATTTTATATAGTCTTCACGTTCATATCAACACTTGAATTTTTGTTGTATTCTTGCAGCTGGTTCTAATGGAGGTTTGATGGTCCTTACATTAATTAGTATGGGATATCAATGTCTTCTAATAACAGTTACGGGACAATCCATGTGGTTTATGCCCATATTATTGTTTGAAGAAGCAAAAAATGTTTTTTCAGGATCAATTCAGATGCAAGTGACCGCTTCATAAGACTTTCTTATAATATTAGCTAATGAGTTTTGATATCAGTGTGATACCCCATACTATTGAACTGTCAGCTGGCTGAAGAAAAATATATAATTTAGTGACTCATTTAAAGAAGATCAATGTATTATACGCCATACTTATTCTTGCATTGGAGGAAAGTGAGTGCACACATACACTATATTCCATTGGGATGATTCTTGATCATTGTAAGGTATCAATAAATGTGATGATAATATTACGTAAATGATGTTAAAATCAGCAAGGGGGACAAACGGTATTAATCTAGTCTGTCCAGAATTATAAATGAAGTAAGTTCACCCAAATATATTATATATAGATTTAACTCGAGTAAATAGAAAAATATCCCTAAACATGTCCTTCATCCTTCTAACATGACCCTTTAGCCGAACATAAGTTGCAATTGTAACAAGAACATCATTATCTAACAAGCAAGCAAAAACTATTCAATAATTTACCTTTTTTTTTTAATTTGACAGATATAACAGTAGTCAATACTACTTGCAAACAAGCTCAGTTCAGCTAATATTTATTTTCAGAACAAGGCACGGACTGGAATATGCAAGTGCACCTCATTAAGGGTTTAGATCTTGGATCAAAATTTCAATCATTATTGTTTGTTTCCTCCATATGGCTTTCACAAATATGGTCCCTGTATCGAGAAGTTAATTGAACAATCTCATGTGAAATTTAAACCAGGCTAAGAAACTGTCTACATATTGTGGCAATTATCAATTATAATCGGAGAATATGACTAGACAAAATCCATCAGACTGCAACAACTTTAACAGGAGGGATCATATAATTTCTTGGTAAAACATCAAAAAAAAGAAGGAAAAAACTAAGAATGATCTAGAGTTAATGAAAAGTTACAACAAATCATCACTGAAGCTAGTCAAGGCCACAAGAGTGCTAATTACTCCAAAATCTACTTTCACTGAGATGGAAACAGCAGCAACAAGCGATACAGTTCATGGCACTTATTGACTTGCACTATACAAATATTCCATACTGTCATCGATCTTTGCTGCATTACATATATATATGTATGTATACTGCAATCAAATCCAAGCAATTAGCCCCATCAAAGCAACAAACATGGACTTGCATTACAGTTCATGTTGAAGACTCGAAGTACAAATGTCCAATGCAGCCGTAGTCATGAGAGCAAATTTTAAACAACTTTTTTTGCACAGATCCAAGCTACTCAGGTGAAAGATATCATATTAAGTCTTTTTAAAACTGGATTTGTGTTTATGCATTTTTATCTGCAGATTCACAACTGGAAAACAAATTGTAGCGGCTTTCAAGGTCGTCTTCCCAGAAGGCATAAGTAGTTCACATATGTAATCCACCATTTGCCGATTCTATCCCTCAAAGTTAGCTGTAATCTATGGCTTTATAGGTTGTGAAAGCCATTTAGGATCGTTTGTTTTATTCCAAGCAAAACCTGCCCAACTTTTCGTGGTCCTTGTTATTTAGCTTTTCCCAAGCTAAACTAGTTGTAAATATATCATCTTTAGCGTTTTTACAAACCCGAATGTCTTTGTTAGAGAACCCTGAGTTATCACAAAACCAATTAGCTACGTGAAGGGTGAACTCATTATAGTTATACATGATTCATTTTACAAATTCCCCAATGTGAGACTTATCTCAACACGCCCCCGCACGTGTAGCATATCATGAGACTAACACGTGGACCTTTATTGAGTGACGTGGATAAGTGTGCCATTGTGCGTACGAATTAAACCCGCTCTGATACCATGTTAGAGAACCCCGAAGTATCACAAAACCAATAGACTATTGGAGAAGAGAGGATACAGATGACTCATAAAGGGAGTGGTTTGGTTATTGGAGAAGAGAGGATAAAGATCCGCAGTGTTGTCACATCTTATTAGTTTGGTTTCCGTATGTAAATCATTAATAGAAAATCCAAACGGTTCAAATTCAACAGAAACCATATTATCAGTGGTGAACTTACAAACGGATATCAGGTTTTTAATAAGTTTAGGAGCATGCAAAACATTATTTAGGATAAATTGAGCATATGGTAAAGGTAAATTAGTGCTAACGTGACCAACAATTGGAATTAGATGACCATTGCCAACAACAATATTATGATAATTATTGTTGGAATTGAAATAAAAAGAAAGTACACTTGATCCACTGTCATGTGAGATGTTGCACCAGTATCCATGTAAAAAAATTCATCAGCATGCATAGCGGCCATTGGTGGTGATTTAATAGGAAAAAGATGGTTGAAGAAGAAGAAAGAAAGGAGGATGAGAGAGCAGAGGTTTAGATATTCAAAACCTGCTCTGATACCATGATATTACTAATGTCGTCTCCGACTCATGTTGGATCAGAAATTTGTTATTAGAGAGCAGAGGAGGATGGGACTTGTCTCAACAGTCTTGTTCTCTTCTCGTGTAAAGAGGTATGCATCTCAGGGTTTGAAATTTCAATTTCCATTTTGCTAATTGAAAATATTCTAAATTTCAGATCTGTTTCGAAAATTTGTGTATATTTTCGAACATATATTCATTTATATGGTATTTAATAGAAAATATCATCCCAAAATTTTAGTGAAATTATTTTATATCCTAGGCTGTTATATTATTATTGGCTCAAAACCCTAGCATAAAAATAGTGTTGTTAAAAGCATCCAGAAAAATGCCTTCTAATATCACGGATAAAAGTAATTAATTCAACAAATTTTATGTACTTTGAAATACCAAATTCATTTAATACGATAATCAATCATCATGCAAAACTGTTTTGCACGACGAACTACCGTCGACCAAAATTATTTTCCACGGTCATTAACCACCGAACTACTATTATTCGGTGATTGATCGCGCAGAGAATGGTATTGCTCGACAGTTGGTCGCCTCATAAAAAAATGGACTTGATAACATTTAAAATGGTTCGAATTAGGAAGTGTGTAAATTAAAATTATATGGTATTTTTAGTAATGATGTTAGGAAGCACTTTTTCACATGCTTTTTGTAACACACCAAAGATATCATTAATAATGAGTACAACTACCAAGTTATGTAAGTATTACCCGGGGGTATGGGGGTTTGGATTAGCGGACGGCTTTACTGTACCCTCCTCAGGAGTTTACCGGCCCGCCGGGTTCTCCTGGGTTTTCAAAAAAAAAAAAAAGTTATGTAAATAAGCATTTATTTTGCAATCACTAGTGTGAAAATCAATAAAATAGCCTGTTTACATGACAGACTTTTCTGATCAAGCTAGGTAGCCCATTCACACTCACGACCCAAATACAATTATCCTTTCTCAGCCCTAAATCCATCTTCACTGAACCCTAATTTGACACGTCTAATGAATTTTCTTGTGAAAAAAGTTGAGTGCAAGAGCAAAGAAGGCAAGATCTGAGTGTTAGTTTTTTTTCATAACAAGAGTGATACTTAATTTTAAGCAAAACACACATCTGACTGCAGACCTTTTCTGCTAAATTCAAGTTTTTAATCAGCTGCTGCGGCTTAGGGGTAGGATTTAGACAGGTTATTTTGATTTTTGGATTGGTTCTTTCCCATAGCTGTGCGATCGCTCAAAATCGATTCATTTCGCCGTTTCCTTCTGATTCGTTGGTGTTCATAGCAAAACTGAATTTCTTTTGACCGCTTTACATGAGTAACCAGCCGGAATCGAGCTTTCCATCGGATCTCATTCCGGTTCTAACCGAAACCGAAACATGATCAAAGTTTTGTGATCCCGACGGAAACATAATACATCTCGCCCTTGTCCATCTGGCCCACAAAAATTTCACATCAAATATTTCAACGACACCTTTAATAAACCCATAATATTAACGATCCCTTTATGTTAAAATGATTTTTTTTCATTTGGCCTCGTTTTGAGATTTTATTATGTAAATAGCCCGGTTTTGAAAATAATTACGTTTATGGTCTAATTTTTGCTAATTCAGTGCTGAGTTGGCTATAATACACTGACGCAATTTCAAATAGCGCCAGTGTAAAAATAGTTTGATTTTATACTGGCACCATCTGAAATGACGCCAGGCCAAAAAAAAAAAATTGCATTGGTGCAATCTGAAATGACCATGCAATTTTTTTTTACACTGGCGTAATTTCAAATTGCGTCAGTGTATTTTGGCCAACTCAGCGCTGAATTGACCAAAACCGGACTATAGCGTAATTATTTTCAAAATCGGGCTATTTGCATAATAAAATTTTGAAATGAAGCTAAAAATAAAAATATCTTATTATAATAAGATAGTGGAAGGAAGGAGAGTAAGTGTACGGAGATGGAGGAAATGAGTGGTGGAAATCAAGAGGCTAATTGGGTGTTGTACTGTTTGCGGTGCTATGCAACACCCCCCCTTCTCCATACACACATCCGTAGTTGTACAACTTCAAAACAAGTGACAGACAACTCAGCTGGAAACTCTCTCTTGCTGAAACAAACCATACAAACTACTATACAAAATCTAAGGCTACTACTAGTCTATACCTATACTAGACCAAATATAAGGCAGAATTAAATATCCTTGAATACCATACAACAACATTCCCCATTAAACTAATAACATTATGATCCCAAGGAAGCACTTGGACCAGAAAAAGACAAAGTCGCCACTTTCTTGACCTTCTTTGTTTTTTTCCTTTCTCTTGATATGACAAATCATAGAATCCCAAGGTGAATTTTCAATTACTCCAGAATTTGCATCCGCTTGAACATCAAAAGAGGGCCTCATCAATTCTGGCTTTACATACCACCTTCGAACTTGTCCTAGATTATATTACAGCTTTGTTACCTAAATTATCATCATGCTAGCCTTTCACGTTCTCTTCTATAGCCATTGAATCCAGATCAACAGTATAAGAGGAAGACCTAGCACCATCAATCTGCATTGGGATCTGCTCCTGTGCTTCAATATTATCAGCAAATTGCAAAGAAGAGCTATTGAGGTCTTTAGAAGAAGGATTTACAAAAGTCTAAAATTCAAATTTCTGCACAGTAAGATCAATCTCCATTGTATTTGTATGGAAAGTAAGGGTAACCGTTTGCTTAGGAACCCAAACCTTCGTAAATTGACAAACATTTTCTAAATGTTTAAAACACCAACATTTCATACACCTAGGTAGAAACCATTCATACTCAACCTCCTGCATTACTAATTGGCCATCTTCTGATAAAATTGGGATATGATTCAAGCTCATTTTTACATCATAAATCTATGTTAAATCGTTTGGATCTCTCAGAATAACACCTTCCTGCTTGGGTTAGGGTAATTAAATCCCGCCAAATCCTTGAAATATCCCAGCTATAGCATAAAACATTATTTGATCTCTACGCTTTTTCAATTTAACGTTTGATTCGTTTTAATCCCCACTATTTTCCGTTTCATTCGTTAAATACAAGTTTTTTTGCACCGATTTTAAGAAAATTAATACAAAATAGTTGAATGGGCTAGTTCATTCTTCCAAATTAACAAAATTAGGGTAAAATATAATAAAAATGAACATGATAGCCTTTAAAATGGTTCGAATTACGAAGTGTGTAATCTAAATTTTATGATATTTTTTAGTAATGGTGTTAGAAACACTTTTTCGGATTTTTTTAGCAACACACTAAAGATATTATTAATAATGAGTACAACTACAAGTTATGTAAATATGCATTTATTTTGCAATCACTAGTGTGAAAATCAATAAAATAGCCCGTTTACATGACAAACTTTTTTGATCAAGCTAGGTAGCCCATTCGCACTAACGACCCAAATACAATTATCCTTTCTCAACCCTAAATTTATCTTCACTAAACCCTAATTTGACACGTCAAATGAATTTTCTTGTGAAAAAGTTTGAGTGCAAGAGCAAAGAAGGCAAGATCTAAGTGTCAGTTTTTTGTCATAACAAGAGTGATACTTAATTTTAAGCAAAACACACACCTGATTGCAGACCTTTTCTGCTAAATTCAAGTTTTTAATCAGCTGCTGCGGCTTTGGGTAGGATTTAGACAGGTTATTTTCATTTTTGGATTGTTTCTTTCCCATAGCTGTGTGATCGCTCAAAATCGATTCATTTTTCCATTTCCTTCTGATTCGTTGGTGTTCATAGCAAGATTGAATTTCTGTTGACCGCTTGACATGAGTAACCAGCCCGAATCGAGCTTTCCATCGGATCTCATTCCGGTTCAAACCGAAACTGAAACATGATCGAAATTTTGTGATCCCTAAGGAAACTCAATACATCTCGCCCTTGACCATTTGGCCCACAAAATTTTCAGATCAAATATTTCATTAGAACCCTAAACAGCGCAATACCCCTTTAGCCCCATAATATCGTCCATCCATTTATATTAAAATGGATTTTTCTCCATTTGGCCTCGTTTTGAGCTTTTATTATGGAAATAGTCCGGTTTTGAAAACAATTGCGTTTATAATCTGATTTACGCCAGTTTAGTGCCGAGTTGGCCATAATACACCAGCGTAATTTCAAATCGCGCCAATGTAAAAAAAATGATTTTATACTGGCGCCATCTGAAATGACGTCGGACAAAAGAAAATTGCATTGGCGCATTCCAAAATAGGGCCAATGCAAAACAAAAACAAAAATACACTGGCGCAGTTTCAAATTGTACCAGTGTATTTTGGCCAATTCAGCGTTGAATTGACCAAAATCGGACTATAAATGCAATTACTTTCGAAAATGAGTTATTTACATAATAAAATTTTGAAACAAAGATTAAAAAAACCTATTAAAATAAGATAGTGGAAGGAGAGAGGGTAAGTGGAAGGAGATGGAGGAAGACATGAGTGGTGGAAATCAGAAGGCTAATGGGGTGTTGCACTGTTTGGGGTGCTATGTAACACTCCTCTCTCTCTCTCTCTCTCTCTCTCTCTGCACACACAAATCCGTAGTTATACAACTTCAAAACAAGTGACATACAACTCAGCTAAAAACTCTCTCTTGCTGAAACAAACCGTACAAACTCACTGAAAACTCTCTCTACACTACAAGAAAACATTGATTTAGCGTCGAAAATTCAGAAGCGGAAATTTCCGTCGCTAATTTGCGACGGATTTCCGTGTGATCTGCAGGAGATTGTTTTTTCTGTTTTTTCATTTTTTTTCTTTTATTTATTACCTTCATCTTCACTCATCCCTCACTAAACTGTTGCAAATTGCGTCAAATTACTGACAGAAAAATTATGCCGCTATTTTCCGCTGCAAATACAGGCAGAATACCGACGAATATTTATCAAAGCTATTTTGCAGCGGAATTCCAACAGATTTGCAAGAGATGTTTATATTATTTTTCTAAGATAAAATCATCAATCCGCGTGAATATGATGATCCAACGGTGTACGTTACCGATCCATGTCATTCTGATTTTCCTTCGTTGCTTTGCCTCGAACTTCTCATTTTTCAGCTGTTCACGCTATTTGCCCCCAAATTTCCCCAAATTCTATTCATCGTTGAAATGGCCTCCTGGGAAAATCGATTCTTGTCCTAATACCCTTTCGATCTCGTTTTCTGGCTTCAATGTCATGCTAGAATTGTCGAAGCCCTCTTGCAAATTCGCTACTCTCTGCCATCTGCTTGCCTGCGCTGCTCGCCTCGGTTGCTGCTCGCCTCAGTTGCTACTGGCCTTGGTTGTTGCTCGCTTCGTTAAATAGGTATCCGCAACTGTTTTCTGTGATAATAGATCTTTTTCATGTAAATTACGGTTTATAATTTGGTATTGAGCTAGGGTTTAGAAACTTGGGAGTAACAGCGTGAACTCTTTTAAAGTTGTATGTTTGAGCTATTGAGCTAGGGCTTTAGAAACTAAATGATTAGGAGATAAGTACAATACTTGCATTAAAATCGAATAAAACAAGGGAGGGAAAAGAAGAGAAGAGGAGGAGAGAGGGTAGAAGATACCAAAATTAATTGCAACATTATGCCTTCATTTTCAAAGCTGTACGTTTGATCTATTGGCCTTCACATTATCAAACTATAATTCAGGGTTGTCCTATTTTTGTAACTGAATTTGTCATAGTCAGGAAAGATACCTATTGTTTCTATTTTTGCTACTACACATGCATTGTAATATGTATAAGGCACCATGATTGTAGAACTTTGGTTAGAATCCTATGCAAACCATCGGCCAAAATGAATGCTAAACTCTTAAGGGCCAAACACCAATGTAGTGCATTTAAGGACGTATTGCGTTAGGTGATGTAGTAGAGGAATCAGTTTGAGTAGGCACATCTGCATCATGAAATCAGTTTGATTTCCACATTATAACATTTTTGTTTTAGGGGCTATTCATTTTCTCAAGCAAACTATCAATTTATCAAACATTATAAAGCATATTGTAAAGTCATGCATGTCTGTTTTTTAAAATATGAGCTAGAATGCAAATGAGATTTTATAGACGTGTGGGACAAATTTTAGTTCAGAAAAGATTTAGGTAAGAAGACATAACTTTAGTTTGGAATATGTATGATTTCAACTAATCAAAGGGATGCACTACGTGTGTTGTTTATTCCTCTTTTACCTTTCATAAAATGAATCAAATCACATGACATTAAAATAAAAATAAGATAACAAAATTTTTAGAAAATAAGATAATGAAAATTTTAGTATTGAGGTTATTCTCATACAGAACAACATGGAGGGGAGAAAATACTCAAAATATTTCTGAAAGTAGGGTCTTTTGTTCTACTTAAATCACATTTAAGCAAGATTTGTCAAGGGCCGTTGCTCAAGTGTCAAGTGCTATGGTGTATAAAACCGAGATTCTAGATGTCATAGATTTGAATCCTCGAAGATATTAAAATGAATGCTCTTCTTGAGTGAAAGAATCAATTTTGTTTCAAGAACAAAACTTTGAGCAATCATGAATCATAAAAACTAAAATTAAAATCATAAATGGATTTTGAAACTTTACTTATATGCTACAAATTTTGTTTGGTATGTTATCAGATTATCAAATCTCATTGTAAATTCATTTCAGTCTAGGTATACAAATATCAGCCGATATTTCATTTCAGACCCAAGTCCTAACGCTTAATCAATATTATTTTGTATTATTGATTTGAAGTTTGTACTTCTTAAATGAACCCAAAGGATTTACCATATCCAATTATGCCTACCTTAGTTTATCTTTTACTTTCATCTGTTACATTAATGTGCAATAAAGAATTTACATTTGTTAATTAAAATATCTATATAGATCAATTTTATGGTTAGAATCTGTGACTATGTAAATGAATTTGAGACAACAATTATAAAAGATTTAAAAGAATGTCAAATTTTGTCATTAAAGCTTACTTTTAGATAATTCCGAGATGTGAATCCAAGAAGTACATTTGAGGAATATGAGGTATCTTATGTTACAATCTCTAGGCAAGATGTGCTTAAAATTGGATGTAAACCTTGCATATTATGGTAGAAGACTGAGTTGCATAGACAAACATGGGTACAATACAGCAACAGTCTCGACTCGGTTTGCTGTCTGTTTTGGATATACTGATTAGTTGGGAGGTCTCTTCATGTATTCCATAGGTTATGTCATGCTTATCATTTGGAAAGTCATGTCATGCCCATATTCGTATGTGTTGTAACAAATATGCATAGATGTAGCCCTTTTTAAAATATATTTGCTACATGGACTTGATTACCTCTTTTCATAAAGATCACATCTGTGGTATATGCATGTCACTTTTGGTTAGATTAACAAATTAATTGTCTCAAATTCAATTTCCCTTTGATAGGTCAATTAATTTTTAGAATGTTAGATTGATCTAACACTAGGTTTTTATGCGCACTGTATATGAATATAAAAAGGGATTTTTTTTCAAACATCCATTTTTTTAAAATCCACTTCCGTCCCCTCTTAAAACCTCTCTTAAAAGGATGTTTCATGAAACATCACCGAAAATATGCAGTTTAAAGTGTATATATTTGCAGATAGGACGGATATGACTGCAGATTTCCATTTTACAAAAAAATGCAGTTAGAACTGCAAATGTTTTCAGTTTAAACTGCATATATTTGCAGTTGGCTGCATATATTTGCAGTTTAAACAGTGCGGATTTTTGCTGGAAACTTTGATAGGGGCGTTTCATGAAACTTGCATGTGCCTCATTAGTCTCCAAGTTAAATAGTTTGGTAAAGACGCTGTGAGAGCATGATGTTCACCCTCACTATGTAATGAGACGATATATGAATTCATGTATGACTCGTGTATCAAATTGATTTTTTTAGGATTGATTGCATGAATCACCCGCTCTAGTGAGCACCATATGATTGCGCTTAACAGCATTTAACTAACACGGTTACATAAATTCTTACGAACGTATACAATATATATTCTCTATGTAATGTATCTTTCTTAATTGATTTGTTTACCAAAAAATGTCAATATTCAATATGACCCAGATAAAATCAAATAGTTAGGCGATTTAACTCATTTATGTGCAAATTTCTTTCTGCAATTGAAAGCGATGGTGCTTGGTTAGAAGTATACTAATAACTATTGTATGTTGCTTTATTTTTTTTAGCTTGATTTGAACTTGGAATGACTGCAAATGGCTGTAGATAACCTGCTTCCCAAGCTTGCTAAAATCTTTAAAAAGCCAAAACTACGAATAGTTTTCCTTATTAATAATTATGATATGACAATTTATATACTAAAGGAAAGTAATTTTTACAATACTAATCTGTGTTTTTACTAAGTGTTTTTTGCAAGTGTCAGCTGGAGCACACCTTTTATTTTATAGGGAGCGGGTGCGGAAGGTGGTAAGTTGGTTACAAATGCAATTTGAAGACCAATTGAAGAGCAATATAAATGTGTTTGTGGTAATTTCCTTGCACAGCAAAGCATTCAAACCTATATGTTTTGTTATGCAAGAAACCAAATAATTCTTAGCTGAAAGATCATATTTTCATTGTTTGCTTTCAGTATTTGCAGGAAGAGCTACTTTTGGAGCATTTTAGCAATTTGATTAAATTTGTCAAGACACGTGCATGTAAGATTTACCTTTGCATTTACATTCTTACGTCTCACTTGGATAGCATTTTCAAAGTATCTTTATTGAGACAACATCTGCAAATTCCGTTTAAGCACCGCTTAAGCACTGCCTAAGTGCAAGTTCGGTGCTACAACAAGTTGTCTGTGGAGCACTTAAGCAACGCTTAAGCGAAACGCTTAGTTGGCGCTTAAGCAAAGGTTTCTAAATTTATTGAATTTCTACATCATCTTATATATTTCCAAGGATTCCCACTACATCAGATAAAAAATAAATTTTAAACAAATATTATTACGTTCATCTTTATTTTACATCTAGTGTAAGTTCAACCAACGTCCACTCCATTCACAATACCTAGTGTAAGAGAAAACAAATAAATGGATAAGATATTAAAGAGATGTAGTGATACTCTATAAATATATTGCATGCTTTAGTTTTACTTTCATCCTTTCAGGTCAAAACGCTTATTTGCATTTCAAAAAAGTTGTTTACTACGCCAGTGAATTATAATTTTTAAGTAACAATGGTTGACTATTTTCAGTGATCACCATTGAAATATAAACAAATATCAAACCAAACTTAAAAAGCACACTGTTATTAAAAGCATTTAGAACATGTTTGGAAACCTTGCTGAATTGGAGACACAGGCATCTAATTATGTATCTTACATAAATTATCTTAAAATGCGTGTACCTTTAGATAGTAAAAGTGAGACATGTATATGATTTGTTGCATATAAATTCACACCTATATACAACCATTAATGACTAAAGCATGTGTTACTCCACCATATAAACTTTGCTTTTTTAAGTGGTTTTGCCAAATTTATGTAAATTGTAAACGCACACTAAGTTTTGCAAACCAAATACTAACACAAATACTTGTAATGCAAACTTAGTTCTGTTAAATGAAAGCAGGTAACAAGCTGCATTATTTACTTCAACAACACAATAGTTAACAAACTAAACAAAAGAAAAAAACCAAAAAAAAAAGGACAAAAACAAAAACTCACAAAATGAACATTGTTCAAGCATGCAAAATGAAACAGTGACAACTTCATATCAAATCATCCAAGCACATAAGAATGAATGAACCAAACAAAAACGCACCAAACAAGTGCAAACACTCTTTTAATTTTAATTATATACAAAGTAAACAAAATAAACAAAAAATACAAAAATGAACATACACATCCATCTTCTTATTTGAAGTATGTATGGAGTCTATGGACCAGCTGTGGTTTAAAATGTTTACATTCATGTCATTTACAAAGATATGCAACATGGATGTGATATGCTTAAAATATTTACAACTAGTTAGCTTGCTGTCAAATAAAGTGGACATCAAACCAAAAGCACAAAGCAATGAAAATCCCGAGCATTAAAAAAAAAATTGAAACTGAGCACATGAACATTAGAAATGAACTAGCGATAGATTAACAGTAAATATTACAATAACTAACACAACGGTACATTTAGCAGTAAGAATTACAGCTATCTAACGTAAGTCAACATCAAAGTTTAAAATAAAATAAAACACTAATAAGCATAGATAATCATACATTAGAATTCGTAGCCATATGCTTCTCTGTTAAGAAACATTAAAACTTCTTGCTTGCTAATTAAAAGTCAATGTCCTCTTCCATTGTTGATCCATATATATATATATATATATATATATATGAAAATGATATATATATATATATATATATATATGTGTGTGTGTGTGTGTGTGTGTGTGCGCGCGCATATATGGTTGGAACGAGCACTTCATTGTGTCACCATTAGATTAGCCAGTGAGTGCAAGAAGAGTATTTTGTCTCTTGACATGCATAATGAATAACAATATTTGTATAATTGTTGGGGTTTGTTTTCTGTTGATAACTACTAAGCCATAAGTCTAATTGAAAGCCAAAAAAGGTAACATTTGTTCAATTGGATTCATTAGAAGGAATCCTTAAAACTTTTAAAGTCATTTTGGGTGCCTTCCTTGATCGTTTATATTCTAAGTCATGAAGTTTAATTGAGTACCACCTTCTTTTTTGACTTAAATGTGCTAGACAACCTCATGCAGATACTAAGAAGTGCTAGACAGCTTGGAGACTTTCTTCTGTTGGTGTCCGTAGTGAAGAGACAATTAGGTAAACATCTTAATCATTTTGCTGTTGTAAATGTGCTTGCTATGTATAGTTGACTACTTTTTATTTCTAAAACTTATTTTCGTGTTATATTATAGACTTACAGTTCCAAGATCAAGGAGCAAATTGGAGGACAAGCATTCGAGCTCTGTCAGCATAGATCCATGCAGAAAATGACAAGCTTATATATATATATATATGTATAGTTTTTTTTTCTTTTTTTTTTTGAAATTTATACATTATGATGCATAGATCCATCAACTATGTAAACATAATTTTTGTTTATGTGACATTAGTTTTTAGTTGTATCGGATAACGTTATGAACATTGGGTGTTATGTGAATATTTTATCAATTATTGTACCATTTTTTATTGTTATATAATGTTTTGTGACATTAATTTTTCTAGTGATATACATGTATATATGTTTCATTGCACGATGAGTATTGAATGTTGAATATTGTTGAAATGAATGTATTTGATGTCTAAATTGATGGTTAGAAGTGCTGCTTAATGTTTGCTATATATTTCCGTCGGTAATCCGTCGCTATATAGCAAGGATTTACCGATGGATAACTGGAATGTAAAATGTTTGCTATATATTTCCGTCAGTAATCCCTCGCTAAATAGCGTGCATTTAGCGATGGATAAATATTTACTGATTTTATTACATTATATATATCTGTCGGTAAAACGTTGGTGAAATATTTTAAAATGAAATGATAATATATCAATAAACGACGGTGAAGTGATGGTGAATCGACATTAATTTCCATCGCAAAATTGTGCCTAAAATACCGACATGTTTTTTAGCGACAGCCGTATTTTGCTGCAAATCTGTCGCTAACAGACCTTTAGCGAGGGTTTAGCGACGGATTTTTCTGCAGCAAAATCAGTGTTTTCTTGTAGTGATAAAATCTAACACCACTACTAGTCTATACCTATACTAGACCAAATATAAGGCAGAATTAAATATCCTTGAATACCAAACAACAGAATTCCCCATTAAAATAATAACACTACGATCCCGAGGAAGCACCTGGACCAGAACAAGACAAAGTTGCCACTTTCTTTAACTTCTTTGTTTTTTTCCTTTTTCTTGATATGACAAATCATATAATTCCAAGCTGAATTTTCAATTACTCTAGAGTTCGTATCCACTTGAACATAAAAAGAGGGCCTCATCAGTTCTAGCTTTACGTACCACCTTCGACCTTGTCCTAAATTATATTACAGCCTTGTTACCTAAATTATTATTGTCCTGGCCTTTCACGTTCTCTTCTGTAGCCACTGAATCCAAATCAAAAAAATTTGAGGAAGGCCTATGTAACAACCCGAATTCCGACAGATCGATTTTTTTTCAAAATTCCAATCTATCGAAACTCGGATTGGTTTGCTCTGGTATCCTGCAGAAAAGACAAAGACATAAATTATGTCGGAGCTTAGAAAATATCTCACAGCGGAATGTATAAAATATAATATACTCAAAGTATAGCCTTACCGTATTAATAATACTGCCTAACCAGTATCCAAAGCTATCATGTCTCTGCCACAAACCTAACTTGCGTGTAAGTTATGAGAAGGGGGTTAGAACACAAGTTCTGGTGACTGGATTTAAATTGTACACTTTGGATAATCCTACATATACCGTTCAATCATATTTTCTTATTTATTAGGTTAGTCGGGTCAACATCACTCAAGGCTTACACACACGTCGTACCTATTTACTTCACAGTGGATTAACCTAATATAGTATATATGTAGCTACCCCTCAATACTGAGGTACACCCATGGTACCCCACTTGCACGGTCTCCACCGTAATGCCATGGAAATGAACGCAGTCTCTCATCCTACGCCGAAGTGACGTACGGATCTCTAAATAACAATGTTACGTTCCGCATATATCTGTCATTACTACGCTGCGTAAGCATACGGACTGCCATCGTCGATCAAATCAGATTTCATACCGGAGTAATGCCCTTAAGTCTACGATACACCACCCAGAGCCGACATGCATGTATCTAGACTGTCCCACATACGTATCGTCAATTGTTACTCGATGCCTTAATCGAACATCCTCTAATGTGCACCGAATTTCATGGCAGGGCGATACAAGAAACACAGAACTCGGTCGGGAGCTTTTCCATATCTGTACAGGCCAGTCTTTAAGAGCCACTATATACAGATATTCCTAGGGTTTGTTTTCACGGTGGCTATGGCCCCTCCCTCAACTAGGAAAGACTACAAGAGCTAAACGACTGCCCCTAAAAAAACAATCTAAACATCCATTTGGCGTCTTCCCTCAACCACCGTACCCCGATAGTGAAAGGTGAATGGTTTATTGGTTTTAGCTATAGTCTTTTCGCATCCTACTGGCTGCCGATGATGGGTATTCGACGTTCTACTATCCGTGTTGGTCGTGACCCTTTGTCTCCCCGTTGAGGTGACCGACGAATCACCCTGGTGTCACCGTGTCACAGCATTCTGACTGCATAGCTACTTTTGCAGTCAAGGCCCACCCACCTAGTAGTTACGCACAGCCCAACCTCTACGAGCACAGCCTAAACATCTTCCACCACATAGAGGACTACTAGGAACACCTTACGTATCCCAGGAAGTCACGTGCTTCCCCTTCCAGTCCTTCGGAGCCAACAGAATAATCAGATAAATGTGCGCTCCCCTCGTGCCTTATAACACCACGATGATCTACCCCATTGGGTTATTCACCCTCAAACGTGCGGACTGGTCCAAGTACCTCACTTTAATATGTTATTAGACCCTATGTCTAAACATTCTTTTACGCGCTTGCCTTACCTCATCAGGTTTCCATTTAACTTGGTTTTTCTCATTCATATTGAATTCTTAATCAAGTTACCAAGTTCCTCTTGTTTATTAATTTCAGTTATATAACTTAACCCATTTAAGTTCATTAATAAGCCCATAACATGTTATTCTCTAGATTGTGACCTAAGATCTGTAATCCACAATCTATTTTATATTCTTGCTTGATTTCATCATTACAATAACATGTTCTACTTAATATCTAATTAAGTATATCTCAATTCACATGTTTTCTGGTTAACATTTCAGTCATTATTTATGATTAATTATAACTTATTTCATAAGTTTTCCTCATTCTTTCTCATTTAATCATAAATTCAATTTTTACCGTCACTACAACTTATCGTTGTTTACTTAGTAACTTAGCTCCCTTAACTAAGGCCCATTAATAAGTTTCTCTATCCATTTATTATTACCTATGTTATAATTTCCTCTTGTCACTAGGACAAGTCTAAACATGTTATTCTTATTAGCGGGTCTCAGACTTCTAAGTTTACAGATTACTTAATTTGTAATTCAGTACAACTTCTTATATTTCACAAATTTTCCCCCTTTTCTCAACTGGTTTTAGTTTTTCCCCATTTACTGATTACTTAATTTTACAACTAAGTGTCCCTTATCTCATTTCACCAGTTATCCCATTTCCATATTAGTTTATTATTACCTAAGTTATAATCTTCACTTGTCCCTAGAACAAGTCTACCTATTATACAATATTGTCATTAATGTTATTTTTTTATAATTGGTTATTATCATTCCCCGTTTAAACCATTTACTGTTGTAATCCATTATTCTTCATTCACTGTAATATCTATTCCTTATTTTATTAAGGAAAACACTTCATGCACCTTATCAGTTTGATTTATAGAAGGAATCAGTGATTTATTTTCATAACATATTCCCATTTAAATTCATGGTGGCAAATAATTTCTTTCCTCTTTCTTACTTTAGTCACTGTGGCTTACTTGCAACCACGTTCTCAGAAATAGGTCATTTAGGGGAATACACCACTTTTCCTTCGCATCACACTAACTCAGCCCATTACATTCCTTCCTTTCTTATTTTCTGAGTTAGACATTTAATTACTATCATTGCCATTTATTTATATCTTGTTATATATATATTTATATATATGTATTAGACCTCTCACATTAAGCCTACACTTGTGGACGCTGGATTTGCCGTGCGGGTTTGGGCAGACTTCAACAACAAGTTGACTTAATCTCGTGTCTTAGTACCATTTCATGTTTTAATTATGCACTTAAACCCCTCACATTAGATTTACCACTTGTGAGTGCTGGATATGTCAGGCGGTTCCGAGCAGACTTCTATCATAAGTGCAATCTAACCTCGTGTCTAAGAGCGTTACAGTGTCAAATTACTGTGAACCTAGGCATGTTTGTTCTTTAATAATTATTCCTATTTCATGTAAATTTTTCGGCATATTGTCCTTTTCATATGTTTACTGTAATCCAATTTACATGTCATCAAATTATGCCTATATTTTGTCGCATGTCCTTTTTAACATGTGTTTAATTCTATTTTGACATGTAAATATTTAATCGAGTAATTGTTCAAATCCAACAAGTTAAACATGTCATTTACTCAATAATATACCACAAGTGAATTATGAGATTATAACAACAACAGTCACTACTCATTTTCTAACAAGTTTGTTTTCAACATGTAATCATTCCAACACTTTAACTGATTCAACATATGAATTATTCATATTAATATCTCAACTTGTTATAACAGTAATTCTTAATTGTTTTGGCAAATTCAATTATACAAAATGGGGAATGGTAAACGATGACATATTATTATCTAAAATGCTATCGCTTAAACCCACTCACCTCTTACGCTTTCCCAATTCTGGATCTGATCCAGTTTTAGCATCCATGGTTTTCCCCCTTAATCGGATTCACAACCTAACGACCATGGATTTATCATTTTCATTAAAAGAGAAAGGAAAGAAAGAGTAAAGAATTTGAATAGATTGGATCTAGAAAGATAACTTACTTCATTTAGAGACATGAAAACCTATTTACAAGCATATGTTCCTTTCATCCAGATTTGGATTCAGAATTTTTCCTAACTAATAATTGATATTTTTTGAAGAGATCTTTAAGGGAGGAGAAACAATAGAGCTTCAACGTAGCCTTAGAAATATGAGGTTTAGGGTTAGCTCTAGGGTTTTATTTATAGGTGTTTAACAACGTATTTGGTCAAGAAACGAATCCACATTCACCAAACCGTATTCTACCCAGATCTGTATAGGGGTCGACCCAGCGCCAAAATGGGGCGGTTCGACTATAGGGGCGGGGCTTCTGTTTGCTGGTTTTGAAAATTTTTGATTTTTTTAATATTTCTTTTTGTTTGTATATATATAACTCTCTTGCGCGTATACAAACTTCTAGGCTTAATAACTTCTTCATACAATGTCCATTTTACGCAAACCAGATGCCTTCTTGACCAGAATTTCAAGACGGACGCAATGGCCCAACCCGTTTTACTCAATTCTGAATATTTGATTAAGTTATTGTTATTTTATTATCTTAAAAATACGGGTGTTACATTCTCCTACCCTTAGGAAATTTCATCCTCGAAATTTGATAAGGGTAAAAATCAATTAACCACCTTGCATAATATACATCCATCATGTGTGCATCCAATTTTTGCAAACATTATGCACTTGTGCAAAGTGAAGTACAACATAATAATGCATGTATGCCTAAGCGGTACCTCCTATGTGTATGCAAATTTTTCAAAAATCCTTTTAAAAACATGATGCTCACATCCTAAATATACTGGCAGCTCTACATGAATGCAATATTTTGAAAATCAAAATTCATTTTCATCCAAATTTTCCCACACTCTTACTAAGTAAGAGCATAGTTCTTCCAATTATTGCATATATAATCTTATCAACCAACTTTATTTTTCAAATTTCAGAAAAATCTAATTTTCTAAATTCAATTTCTTATGTTACAAAAAGGTGGAAAACGGAAAATTTCACATCTTCCGTTTTTCTTTTATGTACCCTATTTCAACCGTA
Source organism: Allium sativum (assembly GCA_030737875.1). NCBI lineage: Eukaryota > Viridiplantae > Streptophyta > Magnoliopsida > Asparagales > Amaryllidaceae > Allium > Allium sativum. Next base: position 896,905,341 of record CM060916.1, read on the forward strand.
CTTGGGTTTTATGCAACTATTTATAAAGATTCCCTATTTTTCTATCCAAGCACAACTCACATAAGAAAATTTCCTTTTGTTACTGATTTTCTTTTCATCTTATCTTGGAAATCTTTATCTTTACCATCTTTTCTTATAACTTATCATGTTTGTTGCTTTACTAAATTTGTTGTTTCCTTTTTTAGTTGTACCTTTTCTCTTTTCTTAGCTTATTTAATTATCTGATCTAAGTTTAAATTTAAATAAGCCTTCTAGTCCTTCAACTGAAATAGGAGAACAAACACCCTACACAGCTACTACTAAGGGTCAAGAATCTCGGGACTATGTCCCCTTCAGACAGAAAAGTCCAAGCCATGGGATCCACGACAAGTTTAGGTGTTACCTTAACTACCCAACAAGAACAAAATAATTGAACGGTCCCAACAGAAATGTAGTACCGGGTTTTACCCCTAACATGGAAATTAGCAACAGGATCTAAACACTTACTTGCCCTTTACTATCTAGTATTCACTACTAATTCTAGCTGTGTGCCAACAATTGTTTTAAGCAACACCCTAGGATTTTCAATGCTTACGCATTCTACGGGAACTTATTATTATTCCAAAATAATTATTGCTCTCTGCTTCATAGCCTCAAAACTTTTTGCGTCTTCCCTAGGAACAAATCCTCACCTACTCCGTACTTTTAAGACATGGTTTGGCCTTTTTTTCATTTAAACTTTCTTCCAAAAATTAAAAATGTCAAAACTTTATTTTCCTCATCAAAACTTGCTTTTGCCAAACCATAAAAAAACATGTCATCTTAAAAAAAAATGAAAATCTTAAAAAAAATGTAAATCATTTTTTTTTTTCAAATCACAAAAACTGGAGTAGATAAGGACAACTATTTTCTCAATCGGGTTTATGACTTGTTCTTACCTATAAGGTCAGTTCAGTCTCTTACTACAAGGTGCAAACATCCACTCTATTCTTAATTTCTACACTTATTTTGTCCACCCAACAAAATTCTGTTTTAAACAACTTATCAAAAATGATTGTCAAAAGAATAGAGCTTCAAAGCTTTCTTTATTAAAAATTCTTGTATGAAATATAACAGGAAGGCTAGCGAGATATATATATATATATATGCTCTATAACGTGCACCATTTACTGAGAGATTTTTTTAGACAAAGTTTTCAAAGAAATCACCATGTGCAAAATATACCCCATTTTACTTCAAAACCCAATGTGTACTTCTTTACATATCTTAAAACTAAAACTTTTAAGATTAAAACTTGAAAACACGTTAAACCATTTTCCCAAAACTTTTTTTTTCAAGTTCTTAAAAGTTATCAATGGGGTTAGACTCAAAGCAGGTTTCCAATTTTTCTAGACTTTCCTAGACACTCCCCAAGGTCAATTCTCTCGACTATATATATTCCTAATCCATTTTTCTCTTTTTAACCTTTTCCAATCTGTAAGGTTTTCAAGCCCACTAACCCAAAATACTAATAATATGGGATTCACTATCCTTCCATATAACGTACATTGTACACTCCCCAACCAAATTACCTAAGGGTCTCGGATTTCCATATTCATTCCTTTAGTGTACAAAACAAACATCCCATTCTTTACCATATTATACTCTTTCCTTTTAGTGGGTTCCTCTATGGATCTAGGTATACATATAATATATTTATATTTTTAAAAATACAAATACGTTCACTCACTATTTATACAGGAATCCTAAACCTAAGCTCTGATACCAGAAGTAATAACCCGAATTCCGACAGACCGATTTTTTTTTTCAAAATTCCAATCTATCGAAACTCGGATTGGTTTGCTCTGGTATCCTGTAGAAAAGACAGAGACATAAAATATGTCAGAGCTTAGAAAATATCTCACAGCGGAATGGAAAAATATAATATACTTAAAGTATAGCCTTACCATATTAATAATACTGCCTAACCAATATCCAAAGCTATCATGTCTCTGCAATAAACCTAACTTACGACTATGTTATGAGGCAGGGGTCAGAACACAAGTTCTGGTGACTGAATTTAAATTATACACTTTGGATAATCTTACATATACCGTTCAATCATATTTTCTTATTTATTAGGTTACTCTTGTCAACAGCACTCAAGGCTTACACACACGTCATACCCATTTACTTCCCAGTGGATTAACCTAATATAGTATATATGTAGCTACCCCTCAATACTGAGGTATACACCATGGTACCCCACTTGCACTGTCTCCACCGTAATGCCACGGAAATGAACGCAGTCCCTCATCCTATGCCGGAGTGACGTACGGATCTCTACATAACATTGTTACGTTCCACATATATCTATCATTACTACGCTACGTAAGCGTACAGACAACCATCGTCGATCGAATCAGATTTCATACTGGAGTAATGCCATAAAGTCTACTATATACCACCTAGAGCCGACATGCATGTATCTAGACTGTCGCATAAACATATCGTGGATTGTAGCTCGATGCCTTAACTGCACGTCCTCTAATGTGCACCGAGTTCCATGGCTGGGCGATACAAGAAACATGGAACTCAGTCGGAGGCTTTTCCATATCTGTACAGGCCCGTCTTTAAGAGTCTCTATATACAGATATTCCTAGGGTCTGTTATCACGGTGGCTATGGCCCCACCTCGACCCCTCCCTCAACTAGTAAAGACTATAAGAGCTACGATTGCCCCTAAAAAACAATCTAAACTTCCATTTGGCATCTTTCCTCAACCACCATACCCCGATAGTGAAAGGTGAATGGTCTATTGGTTTTAGCTCTAGTCTTTTCGCATCCCACTGGCTGCCGATGACGGGTATCCGACGATCTACTATCCTTATTGGTCGTGACCCTTCGCCTACCCGTTGAGGTGACCGCCGAATCACCTTGGTGTCACCGCGTCACAACATTCTGACTGCATTGCTACTTTTGTAGTCGAGGCCCACCCACCTAGTAGTTACGCGCTGTCCCAACCACTGCGAGCACAGCCAAAACATCTACCACCACACAGAGGACTACTAGGATCACCTTACGTATCTCAATAAGCCGCATGCTTCCCCTTCCAGTCCTTCGGAGCCGACAGAATAATCAGAAAAATGTGCGCTCCCCTCGTGCCTTATAACACCACGATGATCTATCCCGTTGGGTTATTCACCCTCAAACATGTAGACTGTTTCGAGCGCCTCACTTTAATATGTTGTTAGACCCTATGTCTAAGCATTCCTTTACGCGCTTGCCTTACCTCATCAGGTTTCCATTTAACTTGGTTATTCTCATTCATATTGAATTCCTAATCAAGTTATTAAGTTCCTCTTGCTTATTAATTTCAGTTATATAACGTAACCCATTTAAGTTCATGTAACAACCCGCATTCTACGCATCGGAGGATCGTAGAATATTTATTTCTTTCCCATATGAAGTTGTATGGTCATGTAACTTTGGGAAACATCCATTAGAGTCATTTCCCATGCTTATGATTTTTGTCGATTTTTAAATGACCATTTTGCCCCTAGCTGATCTTGTTTTGGCCATAACTTTTGATTGGAAAGGAATTTTGACCTGAAACCAATTCCATTAGATTCGTTTGATGGTTTACCTTTCCGTAAAGTGCTCATAATAGCCAAACGGACTTACCGTTTGGGAGATATGGCTGAAATAAGGTTTGGAGGGTGAAAAACTGCTTAACCGGGCCAAATAGGGTGATTAGTGAGTAGGCCCATAACCCATTTCGGGATTAGGGTTATGGGGAGGCTGAAATTAAGTAGAGAATCATTCCATTTCAGTTTTCTAGCCTCCACTTATCACCAAGGAACCCTAAAAATGGCCTCCAATCTCTAAATCACCTCAAAATCATCTTTTGATCAAGGATTGAGCTTAGCAACATCTAATCAAGGGAGATCTACACCAAATCAACATTCGAGCTGGTGTTTAGCATTGGGATTTGCATCAAATCAGAGATTTATTTCAGATTTTAGTTTATTTGTGGCTAAGGTGAGTGATTTGCATAGTTTTGCACTAATTATGGCTAATTAAGGGTAATTAGTGTTAATTAGCGAATTTAAATGTGATAAAATTCGGGAAAAATGTTCATAAATTCCTAAATGATGTTTTAGACCTCTGATACGAATTTGGGTTAATTTGGTTAAGTTTTGCTAATCCTATCATTAGTTTCACCTAAACATGCTTAAGGGGAAAATATGGGGTTTTGGGTATGTTTGATCCATTTTAACCTATCATATTGATGTTTTGATGTTTGTGGTTGAGTATGCATGTTGCTCTGACTGTATGATATGTTTTGTGATTGATTTCAATAGTTAGAATGGTCGAAAACGTCGTCGAATGGCGTAAATACTTGCTGGAACAATTTCAGAAAGCAATGCAGGTTTCGGATCGGATCAGATATGGGGGCTCGGATCGGATATGTTGAACTGGGCAAGGGGTTCGATCGGATCGGAGCCTGATACTTGAGAACATTGGCAAAAAGGAAGGCCACGCTAACTGAACTGGGATCGGATCGGATCAAGGAGGAGGGATCGAAGCGGATAGAGGAGGATGGATCGGATCGGAGCACGTGAAGGATGAGGAAGTGGATCGGAGCGGAAGCACGAACTGGAGCGGAGATGGCACCCGACCCGACTCGAGGTGGGACACCCGACCCGACCTGAAGAAAGATACCTGACCCGAACCGTACCAGAAGAAGACCCGAACTGTACCAGAAGAAGACCCGAACTGTACCAGAGGGAGACCCGAACCGATGCAATGTGGTAGACCCGACCCGAACCGATAACTTGAAGAGAACCCGACCCGACCCAGTGTTGACCAATAACCCGAGATGCAAAGGTAGTCCAATATGGGAAGTTAGAGCTCAGGATCCAATTGGGAACCGATGAGTTCACTTCATGGTTGGGCTTTGCTGCGGGACATGTGCTAAGGAGTTGTCGACGTTCATAACTTCGATTCACTACTGAAAATGAATGATGGGCTACTTATCAGTGCAGTAGAGTCATTGCGACTCGAGGGGCAAGGTGATGGTAGCAAGACTATGTTATCAGTGCAGTAGAGTCATTATGACTTGAGGGGCAAGGTGATGCGTAGTAAGACTATGAGCCAGCGCAGATGGGGTGAATAACTCCATGGTGCAAGTGGACATAGTAAAGGATTGGTAAGGCTATGAGCCAGCGCAGATGGGGTGAATAAATCCATGGGGCAAGTGGACATAGCGAAGGATTAGTGGCTACGTTATCAGTGCAGTGAAGCCATTTATGACTTCATGGGGCAAAGTGATCGTAGCAAGGGTGGGTGATCGAAGTGGTGAATATCGTATGCTTTACGCACTGAGTGAGAGATGTGAGGATGGATGCCATGTTTGATTGTTTGCCATCACTATGACATGCACACCTCCCCCACCTCCGTATCTTTACACCGTTTGATATGGCACCTTAGAGTGTTGTACAGTATGTAGTGCTAACTCTTTGGTTGCAGGTCCAGGTTCAGGTATGTTTTAGTCTACATGTTATTGTTCACTTTAGATGCTTATCGCCCATACCAGGCTTTATGTCTGACCCAGAGTTTTATGTCTCCTCTTATTACTCTGGGTGCTCACACGAGCAGACTAGAGACAGGTCAGCTGGCGATGCGCGAGTAGCTGATTCGGAGGCGGGCAGGAGGCTTCCACGTATGATATATATATTCTCCATGTGTCATTGGTGGACGCTACTTGGGCATTAGTAGTGTACTTCCTTTATCTTGCTTTTGCTTTGAGACAGTTTGAAAAGTTGTAATAAGCTATATTTTGGATTTCCGCTGCTATGATGCTTAGTTCTGGTTTTTAGCTTATGCACTGTCTCTCCTATTTTATGTCAAGTATGTTATTATTATATTCTGTTCTATGCGCTGTGAGACATTCTACAGTTTCTTTGTTAGTTTATTTCCTTCTTCCTTTTTCCTTCTGACGACCCGTTCCGTGCTAACTGGACACGTGTACAGCGCACTTTTGGAGTAAATGTCGGTTAGTGCGGGGCGGGCCGTCACAGTTCATTAGCCCACAACATGTTATTCTCTAAATTTTGGCCCAAGGTCTGTAATCCACAATCTCTTTTATATTCTTGCTTGATTTCATCATTACAATAACATGTTCTACTTAATATGTAATTTAGTATATCTCAATTCACATGTTTTCTGGTTAACATGTCAGTCATTATTTATGATTAAATATAACTTATTTCATAAGTTTTCCTCATTCTTTCTCATTTAACCATAAATTCAGTTTATACCGTCACTAAAACTTATCGTTGTTTACTTATTAACTTAGCTCCCTTAACTAAGGCCCATTAATAAGTTTCTCTACCCATTTATTATAACCTATGTTATAATTTCCTCTTGTCCCCGGAACAAGTCTAAACATGTTATTCTTATCAGCGGGTCTCAGACTTCCAAGTTTACAAATTACTTAATTTATAATTAAGTACAACCTTATATTTCACAAAATTTCCCCCTTTTCTCAACTGGTTTTTGTTTTTCCCCATTTACTGATTTCTTAATTTTACAATTAAGTGTCCCTTAACTCATTTCACCAGTTATCCCATTTCCATATTAGTTTATTATAACCTAAGTGATAATCATCACTTGTCCCTAGGACAATTTTACCTATTATACAACATTTTCATTAATGTTATTTTTTATAATAGATTATTTTCATTCCCCGTTTAAACAATTTACTGTTGTAATCCATTATTCTTCATTCACTGTAATATATATTCCTTATTTTATTAAGGAAAACACTTCATGCACCTTCTCAGTTTGATTTATAGAAGCAGTCAGTGATTTATTTTCATAATGTATTCCTATCTAAATTTGTGGTGGCAAGTAATTACTTTCCTCTTTCTTACTTTAGTCACTGTGGCTTACTTGCAACCAAGTTCTCAAAAATAGGTCATTTAGGGAAATACATCACTTTTCCTTCACATCACACTAACTCAGCTCATTACATCACTTCCTTTCTTATTTTCTGATATAGATATTTAATTACCATCCTTTCCATTTATTCATATCTTGTTATATGTATATATATATATATATATATATATATTTATATATATGCACTAGACCTCTCTCATTAAGCCTACACTTGTGGACGCTGGATTTGCCGGGCGGGTCCGGGTAGACTTCTACCACAAGTTGACTTAACCTCGTGTCTTAGTACCGTTGCATGTTTTAGTTATGCACTTAGACCCCTCACATTAGATTTACCACTTGTGAATGCTGGATATGCCGGGCGGTTCCGGGCATACTTCTATCACAAATGCAATCTAACCTCATGTCTAAGAGCGCTACAGTGTCAAATTACTGTGAATCTAGGCATGTCCGTTCTTTAACAATTATTCCTATTTCATGTAAATTCTTAGGCATATTGTCCTTTTCATATGTTTACTATAATCCAATTTACATGTCATCAAATTATGCCTATATTATGTCGCATGACCTTTTTAACATGTGTTTAATTCTATTTTGACATGTAAATATTTAATCAAGTAATTGTTCAAATCCAACAAGTTAAACATGTCATTTACTTAATAATATACCACAAGTGAATTATGTGATTATAACAACAGTAGTCACTACCCATTTTCGAACAAGTAATCATTCCAACACTTTAACTGATTCAACATATGAATTATTCACATTAACTTCTCAACTTGTTATAACAGTAATTCTTAATTATTCTAGCGAATTCAATTATACCAAATAGGGAATGGTAAACGATAACATATTATTATCTAAAATGCTATAACTTAAACCCACTTACCTCGTACACTTTCCCAATTCTGGATTTGATCTAGTTTTAACCTCCATGGTTTTTCCCTTTGATCGGATTCACAACCTAACGACCATGGATTTATTTTTTTCATTAAAAGAGAAAGGAAAGAAAGAGGAAGGAATTTGAATAGATCGGATCTAGAAAGTTACCTTACTTCGTTTAGAGATTTGAACACCTATTTTCAAGCATATGTTCCTTTCCTCCAGATTTGGATTCAGAATATTTCCTAACTAATAATTTATATTTTCTGAAGAGATCTTTAAGGGAGGAAAAACAACAGAGCTTCAGCGTAGCCTTAGAAATATGAGGTTTAGGGTTAGCTCTAGGGTTTTATTTATAGGTGTTCAGCAGCGTATTTGGTTAAGAAACGAATCCATATTCAAAAAACTGAATTCTGCCCAGATATGTATGGGGTCGACCAATGGGTCAACCCCAAAGAGCCTGGGCCAACCCCCAGGTCGACCCCAAAAATGTGGCGGTTCGGCTAGGGGCTTCCGTTTGCTGGTTTTGATTTTTTTTTGATTTTTTAATATTTTTATTTGTTTGTATATATATAACTCTCTTGCGCATATACAAAGTTCTAGGCTTAATAACTTCTTCATACGATGTCCATTTTACGCAAACCAGGTGTCTATCTTGACCATAATTTCGATACGGACGCAATAGCATAGTCCATTTTACTCAATTCTGAATATTTAATTAAGTTATTCTTATTTTATTATCTTGAAAATACGGGGTGTTATAGCCTAGCACCATCTGTCTGCATTAGGATCCGCTCCTCGACTTCAATATTATCAGCACACTACAAAGAAATGCTATTGTGATCTTTAGAAGAAGGATTTACAAAGGTCAAAATTTCAAAATTCCGCACACTAAGATCAGTCTCCATTGTATTTGTGTGGAAAGTAAGAGTAACAGTTTGCTTAGGAACCCAAACCTTCGCAAATTGACAAACATTTTCTATATGTTCAAAACACTAACAGTTCATACAACTAGGTAGAAACCATTTATACTCTATTTCCTGCATTACAAATCGGTCATCTTCTGATAAAATTGGGATATGTTTCAAGCTCATTTTTACATCATAAATCTATGTTAAATCATTTGGATCTCTCAGAATAACACCTTCCTGCTTGGATTAGGCCAATTATATCCCGCCAAATCCATGATTGCACCGGCTTTAAGAAAATTAATACAAAATATTGAATGGGCTAGTTAATTCTTTCAAATAAACAAAATTAAGGTAAAATCTAATTCTAAGGTAATGTGCCGGTTAACCCGGTTTTAAACCTGAAAAGGATATTTACATGGAATAGAGCCAATGTGATCCCTGAACAAGCTTGAACTCGATAGGCAGGCTCAAAGTGGTGATGGATAGCTTCACAAGGAAGTTTCAAAACAAAATCCACTAAGTCCATGGACCGGTACCGGTCCATGCCCTATAGACCGGTACCGATCCATAGGTACAATGAATATCAACTCGATATTTGCGTTGTGGTGACTCCAAGCATCCAACAAGCCTATGAGAAAAGTTTCAAGTCAATCGGATCAGATAAGCTGAGATTGCTTGATGGGTCGACAGGAAAAGCATGCATAATGAGACAACAATTCACCAATGCTAGCCGAACGAAGTGTGATCCATGCCAAGCTCAACAAAATGTCTCACAAAGAGTTAAGAAAGAAAACATGATGTTCTCATCTCGAAATTTCCCAAGTCCATGGACCCGTGTCGGCTCATAGGCCATTGATTAGTACCGGTCCATGATGTTAGGTCGTATGATGGTAAAGCTTAAGGCGCATCATCTTTATATTATTTCGAACCCATATGCAAGTTGGCCTGGCCCGAGACTCCTTGAAAACCTATAAATAGAGCAAGCTCTCTAACTGAATAGATGATTGATCTCCTTGCCCTACCAAAACTCTTTCAAAGTAGATCTTTTTCTCCAGTAGTCATTACTCACCTTTACATCAAGACTTATTCTCTAGAGATAAAAACATAGGCCACCTAGGTTGGTTATCGTGATTCTCCGATAACCAATAGTATTTATAATTTCCTATTAATCTCTACTACGAGGAATGTTGTAATCATCTGTAATCTATTGTACTTGGCTTGGCAAGGATCATAATAAAATTGTTCAAAGTGGACGTAGGCATGATCTCAAGCTGATCCAGTATAAAATTGTGTCCTTTCTTCCCTACTTTTCGTTCCTTTCATTTTTCAATTATTTTTATTGTTACATCAAGGGGTAGTGCTTTCGCTAAAATCTGAGGTTAGTGCCATTTATTGCGTTAACATTTGGTGCTTTCATTAAGAGCTCGAATTACGGATAAGATCTGGTCTATAACTATAGATCCTTATGATTTAGAAGGCAGATCTATCAAGCTATGAAAAGATTGTAACTCTGATCAATAACTTATGCCGGGAGAAGGTCAATCTCTATGACTGGTTCAGACTTCCAAATCGACAACAATTCAAAATTATAAAAGGACTTTTGAAAATCTGAGTCGAAAAATATATTTCTAGGAACCTGTTAACATCGTATTAATAGGGAAATACATACACGTACTCCGGACGACAGGAAAGGAAGACTCACAAAATTTAGGCTAGAAATATGCTAAGTTAAAGGACATGTACATATCCATCTCTCATGAACCGGTACTGATCCATAGGAATCAGTCTGGTATTACATTCGACTTCATGAAACAGCTACAACAGTCGACAGTCATATTATGGAAAAAATAAGGTTAGAAAATTGTTTAAGTATTTGGAATGGTACATACCTTATGGAAAATTGTTTAAACCTTAAAATTAACACTTGACAACAACTTTTCTGATTTGTTTTAAAAGAGAACTAGTTAAATCAACCTCTATATATTGATATTGCTAAAGCGGGTGCTAAGAACTATTGATTTCGCGGATGCGGCGGGAAATAGTGGGGCTTAAAGCAGATCTACTGTTCATCAGGGCTAAACTGAAATAGTGTAGCGGTGGAAGAGAGCTATGAGCTATAGCAGGTATATTAGTGGGCTTTAGTAGGGATTTAACTTTATAGCATGGGTGATGGATCGGCACCCGTGACTTGTTCGAAAGGGGTCATGGTTAGTTCAAATAAACTTCAGATGGAGAGACTGTAACATCCTGTAATTTTAACGACACTAAAGAGGATAAATTAAATAATAATTAATTTAATATTCAGAATTAAGGAAACGGACTGTGCCATTGCGTCCATCTCGAAATTCTGGTCAAAATAGACATTTAGTTTGCGCAAAACAGACAACATATGAAGAAGTTACGTTGGTTCAAAGTTTGTATACGCGTAGAAGAATTATATATATATAAGGACTAGGAATTCAAATTTCAGTTCAAATTTCGAAAAGCCCATAGGCAACAAAATTCCCGCCCTAGGGGTGTCGACCCCTTAGTAGGGGGGTCGACCCCATAGTAGAGGTGTCGACCCCTTAGGGGGGTCAACCCCGGGGTCGACCCCATAAAGGGGGGCTCGACCCCCCAAGGGATGAGGTGGCAGACGGTTTCTGGAGCCTAACAGCTATATATAAAGGTCCATTTCTCTTGTTTTCTTCATTGAGAATCCATGGGGGCCAAACTTTGCTGGTGACTGAACTGAACCGAATCATTTATCTTCTACAACAATCAAATAAGGCTAATCAGTCAGAGATTCAAGCGTAGATCTACATATCAACGAACTTCTTTTCTAGTTCTCTTTTTCTAATCCAAACACTGTGAGTTCTTAGTTGCTTTTAGATTTAAATACTCAAAAGTAAACCTGATATGACTATAGTTTGGATTTGTTCCTGTGACTAAATTATACTAGGGCCATTGTGAATTATGAACATATGACATTATGAATTGGTTATAACTTGGATCTCAATCTCTATCTTATCGGATCTATTGTAACTTCTATGACATTCTATGATGTGGATCTTAAACCTTATTTGTGTTAGATCTACTTTTAACCATTAAATCTGAATTATGTGGACATCAAAATTATTAATCAGATATAGCTTATTGTTTAGATCCCCTTGTGCTTATCATATTAGATCTGAACCTGTTGAACATCTAAATTTATATCTTATCATGTTTATCTTAAAATCTTTGCCATGTTAAAACTAGTTAACTACCACAAGCTCATTGGATCTATGCTTACGTGTTCACCTTATCACCATGTTAGTACATGTTTATGCCTGTTATGTTACGACAATCATTTTTGTCATATTCTCATCATCTTTCCCCTTTTATTGTTCATGTCTAGGCTACTTTTTAGCCTAGGCATGCCGCCAAAATTATGCGAATGCGTTAGTTAGGGAACGGGGGATGATATTAGAATTGGCTAACTTGGTTAATGAATGTGAATATGTACATATAATTTACTTTGTACAAAAATTGGGTAAAAAGGGGCATGGAATCTATAACCTATAACGACATAGGTGAGAATTGGGTAATAATGAAATAGCTAGGATTACCATTAGAAATTGTAATTGCACTTATGACACGATGTTAGGTTGCATTAGTGGTGGAAGTCTGCCCGGACAAGACCAGCATATCCAGCAACCACTAATGTTGAACCTAATGTAAGAGGTCTAAGTACACAAATACGAATCGGGCTAAGGCACGAGGTTAGGCCCAACTTGTGGAAGAAGTTTGCCCGGACCAGACCGGCATATCCAGCATCCACAAGCTGTAGGCCTAATGTTGGAGGTCTGGCCATTATAACCATAAATGGACATGGTAATGAATTGAAATACTTAACCTAATTGGACATTTACATGAATATGGGTTAAGTAAACTTGGTTGAACAATGGGAGGGTTAAGTTAAGTACATCTGAGATGGGTGGGTAATATTTAATATAGGCCTACAAAAGTTAACCAATTGGGGGTTATGTATTAAAGACACCTATAGGTAAGCATAACCTGTCATAAGATTGGGGTTATATAATTAAAGACATCTTTAGGGTAAGTATAACCTATGGAAAACCTAGTGGGGGATACAAGACAAAGGGAAGAGCTTGTATCATATTGTGTGGGACCCATTTCAGCCAGTAACTCGGAGTAGGTATCAAACATGTACTCCGAACTAGGTCGGAGAAGGGGCACACTTACTGGACTGATTGTAAGAGATCCAAACGTGGAGGACGATGGGCGGCGCACACCGACCATGTCATGTGCGTGCAAGGGCCGGCCGGGGGGGGGGGGGGATAAGACGACCATGACACCTGTAGATATGGAGCTATACATTTTAGTGAAGGGTTGCCACTTTAGGACATGATACATCCTACGATGGGACTGGCACAGAGTATTTACGCGGATTAGGGAGCCGATCGATTAGGGTAGTAGTTAGGCTACACTTGCACGTATGCCTAAGTCTACTACCTTATTGTGGAAGGGATCATCTCATTCTGGATATACTATTAATAGTGTAGAGTAATCATTAGAAGTGTATACACCCTATCATGTTTACTTTGTCATACCTGCTTTTTATGTAGTCATCTCTCTCTTATCCATTTTATATGTCTGTCATGCTACTTTTATTTATTTACTTGATAAAAGTAACTGGACTCGCCAGACTTTATGTCTGACCCTTTTTGTTTCCTCTTCTTCCTTCCGTTTCCCCCCTAAGGTTTGCAGGGAGGGAATTCTCAGGCTTAGTCAAGACTCGTTATCATCTTGTTGTATCTGCTTTTGAAGTATAGCTCAAGTTCTTCTTTTTACTATGGCTTAGCTCTTTTTGGGGAATTATGTTTTTTATATTTATGTACTCTGATGGTACAAGACAGTAGTTATCTTGTTGTAATGGTTTTTGTGACTTACGGTATTTTAAACCACGATGTGATGATTTATGTTTGAAATAAAAATTTGAAATTCTTCTACTATCTTATTTATATATGTTTTGTAATATTCTGTGTCTTTTTACCTATAACACTTCATGGAACTTAATGCATTCCCTTAGTGAGTGACATTAACAGACATGGGGTGCCATACTTGGTATCAGAGCTGAAGGTTACCAGATTAGATAAAAGTTTTTGAAAGCTATTTTCAAAAAGGTTTTAAAAGAAAGCATTTTCAAAAAGAAATGTCTGTTTTGAAAAACATTTCGCAAAAAGCCATAAGTAATATCTTTCGATCCCTTTTATGAATCTCTTTCCTTTTCTTTTTCAGCATGTCCGTGGAACCCAATATCCCGGAGGGGGTTATGATACTAGGATAGTTCCATAGGTATCTAGAGGCCACGACGCCTGCTGAAGGCCAAGGAAACGTTCCTCCCCCAGCTGCACCCGTTGTTCCTCCTCCTCCTCCTCCACGTGCAGACAACTTCTCAAAGATCTGCAAGGATTTCCATGCTATGGGAAGGAAGCCATTCCATGGAACCGAGACGTTTGTGGAGGCAAGGAACTGTCTCAAAAAAACCGAGACCTTGTTTGTAATCTTTGAAGTGGGAGACTTAGTTTTTATTAAAGTATCACCTCTGAGGAATGTGGTTCGCTTCAGATCTGTAGGAAAGTTGGCACCCAGTTTTGTGGGACCGTTTCTCGTAACCGAAAGAATCGGCCAAATGGCCTATAGAGTAAAGCTCCTAGAAAATCTATCTGGCGTTCATGAAGTTTTCCATGTTTCTCATCTGCGGAAGTGCTTGCATGACACCGCAGAAGTTGTTGAGCCAAGTATATTAGAGGAGGTAGAAGTGGAATGGGAGGCGACAGTCAGACGAGTCCCTAACCGTATTCTTGGATCAGAAGTTAAGAGGCTCCGCAATAAAGAAATCAAGTTGGTAAAAGTTCAATGGGGAGGTAACCCAGAGGATGCGACTTGGGAGACCGAAAATAAGATTCATACTTCGTACCCTTTCCTTTTTGAGGGTATGTTCTTAGCTCCTTTGCCAAAGTTTATCTATGCTTGTTTCTTTCATTTGAGTATGTCCTGTCAATAGTATTCTCTACCTTTAGATAGGAAACATATGGATGTAAACATGCATTTGAGACATGTTATGTTTGATGGATGCAAGTGGATGCAAGTGGATGCAAGTGGATGCAAGTGGTTGCTAGTGGTTGCCTGTGGATGCATACACACACACACTAGGAACTAGATCAGCTCAATCACTCTCATACTGCATATGGATGTGTGTGCATTTTTCTTTTCTTTTAATGAGTGAAAATGGATGTATTATCAAATGGATGTTGCATTTGGATGAATGAGTGTGCACACATATAGACGTATTGGGTTCATGGCACTAACATACATTGCATTGAGGAGGTCGACTGAATCAGTAGACCGCCTAATCTTCGCATTAATATTGGGACATACACACACACCTTTGTATATGCTCATATAAGCATTAGAAGTCTTCAAGGACAATAGATGCCTGTGATTGATGTATGGATTGATGGGTGATGGATGGTAGCATATACATTCTTCTTAACTTAAAGATTTCGGGGACGAAACCCTTTAAGTAGAGGGGAATGTAACACCCCGTAATTTTAACAACACTACAAAAGATAAATTAAATAATAATTAATTTAATATTCAAAATTAAGGAAAACGGATTGTGCCATTGCGTCCATCTCGAAATTCTGGTCAAAATAGACATTTGGTTTACGTAAAACAGACACCTTATGAAGAAGTTATGTAGGTTTGAAGTTTGTATACGCGTAGAAGAATTTTACATACATACATATATATATATATATAGGGACTATGAATTCAAATTTTAGTTCAAATTTCGAAAATCGCGTAGGCGGCAAAATTCCCACCCCAAGGGGTGTCGACCCCTTAGTAGGGGGGTCGACTACATAGTAGGGGGGTCGACTACATAGTAGGTGTGTCGACCCAATAAAGGGGGGGTCGACCCCATAAAGGGGGGGTCCGATTTCCCTAGGGCTGAGGTGGAAGATGTTTTCTAGAGGCTGGCAGATATATATAAAGGTCCATTTCTCTTGTTTTCTTCATTGAGAATCCATGGAGGCCAAACTCTACCGGTGATTGAACTGAACCAAAACATTTATCTTCTACAACAATCAAATAAGGCTAATCAGTTTGAGATTCAAGCGTAGATCTACATCTCAACAAGCTTCTTTTCTAGTTCTCTTTTTCTAATCCAAACACTGCGAGTTCTTAGTTGCTTTTAGATTTAAATATTTAAAAGTAAACCTGATATG
Source organism: Allium sativum (assembly GCA_030737875.1). Taxonomy (NCBI): domain Eukaryota; kingdom Viridiplantae; phylum Streptophyta; class Magnoliopsida; order Asparagales; family Amaryllidaceae; genus Allium; species Allium sativum. The sequence goes on from CM060916.1 coordinate 896,921,334, forward strand.
ACTGTAGTTTGGATTTGTTCCTGTGACTAAATTATACTAGACCCATTGTGAATTATGAACATATGACATTATGAATTGGTTATAACTTGGATCTCAATCTCTATCTTATCTAATCTATTGTAACTTTTGTGACATTCTATGATGTGGATCTTAAACCTTATTTGTGTTAGATCTACTTTTAACCATTAGATCTGAATTATGTGGACATTTAAATTATTAATCAGATCTAACTTATTGTTTAGATCCCCTTATGCTTATCATATTAGATCTGAACCTGTTGAACATCTAAATTTAGATCTTGTCATGTTTATCTTAACATCTTTGCCATGTTAAAACTAGTTAACTGCCACAAGTTCATTGGATTTATGCTTATATGTTCACCTTATCACATTATTAGTATATGTTTATGCCACTTATGTTAGGAAAATCAATTTTGTCATATTCCCATCACCTTTCCTCATTTATTGTTCATGGCTAGGATACTTTTTAGCTTAAGCAGGCCGCCAAGATTATGCGAATGCGTTAGTTAGGGAAAGGGGGAAAATATTAGAATTGGCATAACTTGGTTAATGAATGTAAATATGTGCATATAATTTACTTTGTACAAAAATTGGGTGAAAAGGGGAATGTAACCTATTTCGACATAGGTGAGAATAAGATAATAATGAAATACCTAGGATTACCATTAGAAATTTTAATTGCACTTATGACAGGAGGTTAGGTTGTATTAGTGGTGGAAGTCTGCCTGGACCCGACCGGCATATCCAGCAACCATTTAAGTTGAACCTAATGTGAGAGGTCTAAGTGCACAAATACGAATCGGTATAAGACACGAGGTTAGGCCCAACGTGTGGAAGAAGTCTTCCTGGACCCGATCAGCATATCCAACATCCACAAGCTGTAGGCCTAATATGGGAGGTCAGGCCCATTATAACCATAAATGGACATGGTAATGAATTGAAATACTTAACCTAGTTGGACATATACATGAATAGGGGTTAAGTAAACTTGGTTGAACAATGGGAGGGTTAAGTTAAGTACATCTGAGATGGGTGGGTAATATTTAATATAGGCCCACAAAACTAACCAATTGGGGGTTATGTATTAAAGACACCTATAGGTAAGCATAACCAGTAGAAAGATTGAGGTTATATAATTAAAGACACCTTTAGGGTAAATATAACCTGTGGAAAACCTAGTGGGGGATACAAGACAAAGGGGAGAGCTTGTATCATATTGTATGGGACCCGTTTCAACCAGTAACTTGGAGTAGGTATCAAACATGTACTCCGAACTAGGTGGGAGAAGGGGCACGCTTACTGGACTAATTTTAAGAGATCCAAACATGGAGGTAGGTGTGGGCGGCGTAAACCGACCAGGTCATGTGCGTGCAAGGGCCGGGCAGAGGGGGATAAGACGACTGTGACACCTGTAGATATGTGGCTGTGCATATTAGTGAAGGGTTGACACTTTAGGATGTGATACATCCTATAGTGGGATCGGCACAGAGTATCTATGCAGATTTGGAAGCCAATCGATTAGGGTAGTAGTTAAGGTACACTTGGACGTATGCCTAAGTCTACCACCTTATAGTGGAAAGGGTCATCTCATTTTGGATATACTAGTAATAGTGCAGAGTAATCATTAGAAGCGTATACACCCTATCATGTTTACCTTGTCATGCCTGCCTTTTAGCTAGTTATCTCACTCTTATCCGTTTTATATGCCTGTCGTGGTACTTTTATTTATTTACTTGCTAAAAGTAACTGGACTCGCCAGACTTTATGTCTGACCTTTTTGTTACCTCTTCTTTCTTCTGTTCACCCCCAAGGTTCGCAGGAAGGGAATTCTCAGGCTTAGTCAAGGCTCAGTTATCATCTTGTTGGAGCTGCTTTTGAAGTATAACTCAAGTTCTTCTCTTTACTATGGCTGTAACACCCCGCATTTTTAATATAATTAAAAATATGTAAAAAATATGTGTATATGCATAGATAGGTAAATAATGGTGATGTATAATGAAAATTAATTAATATATGGAAGAGAAGGAAAAATTAATTCGATAACATTGTGCGTAACGGAAAAGATAATAAAATAAGGATACTTAATTTAAATATCAGGAATTAAGTAAAATGGACATCACCATTGCGTTCGTCTTGAAATTCTGCTTGAAATAGAGTCCAAGTTTGCGTAAATCGGACTCCGTATGAAGGAGTTATGGCCTTTAGAAGATTCAACAAAAATTCAAAACAGTTCGAAATTCGACCCAGGCAGCTGGGTGAGAAATTTCCCGCCAAAACCAGGAAGGTCGACCTACGGGTCGACCTGGGGGTCAGGTCGACTAGGAGGTCGACCTGGGGGTCGACCTACCCCTAGGGAGGTCGACCTGGGGGTCGACCTATCCCCAGATCTGGGCGATTTCAGCTCCTGTGATGTGTTTTGATGTGCTGTACAGGTCGGATGGCTTCTAGGTCAATCTAAGGGCTCTAAAACACTCTCTACACTTATAAATACATAGCAAGACCTAACCCTAATTCATAACAATTCCTTAAGACGCCTCCATGCCGCCAAACTTCAACCAAACATGGCCGCCACCCCAAAACTCTAAATTATGTTGCATGTTCTTCATCAACTTTGGAGTTTAATCAAATCAAGTAGCAAAGTTCTTCATCAACAATTCATGCTCTTCACCAATAATCAAATAAGAAGATTAAATCAACGTTCTACATCAACGACAAATCGCTTATTTCTCCAATCCAGTCAAGGTGAGTGGAATTATAATAAACTTGTTGTATAATAGTATTATTATCGTTCATCATTCCCCAGTTATAAATTCAATTCGAGATTCATGTTATAATAATTGTTCTTTTATTCTCCTTACCCTTTTTATTTTTGGATCTAGGTTATCTCGAACCTAGACGAAATCTTATTATACATACGTATGGTTGGAATATGGGAATATTGGGCATAATCTATTTTATGCAGTCGAGGAATATAATCTAAAATTTGGGGAATTGGGGCATAACAATTATTATTGCAAATATTGGGATAATTGGAGGAATTTGTTTGTGACTTGAAATTAAGCCAAAAAGGTGAATTAGATTATATGTATAAATGTGGGAAAATATATGGGGAAAATATTGATTTTATGAAATTGGGTATAATGGGATTTTGGAAATCGGCATGTTTGGATATGAATAACATGGAATTGGTGAATTTGGCTATAATTGAGTAATTTGGGTAAAAAGATTATTTCACGAATGGTTGTATAAGCAAAGTAGAAATGGGTTAAGTAGCATTCGACTTATGAATAAACTTAACCAACATATGAGGAATGATAATAACCTATTAGGAACACATGTATGGAAAAATTGGAATAATAGGTATAGCCTATTAATAGGATTATAAGCATGAACATAAATTGGGGGTTTTGGGTAAAGCTTGAATTTGAGATTTGGAAATTGGATATGCCGTTAAGATCCTAGAAACATAATGAAAAATGGAATATGTTGGACAAACCATGTTTTTATGTAATTATGGAACTCGACACATGACATCTAGAATAAACACAAACATGCTTGTGAATTGATAATTGACATATGACATCTAGAATGGACATGAACTATACATGAAACATGGCTAACTCGAGGTAAGAATGAGTTTGCGGTATAGTCCTGCCCGGAACCACCAGGCACATCCAGTGACCGCAAACAATAGGTTCTAATGTGAGAAGTTAGTCATAACGTGCTTGAAACCCGAGGTTAGATTGAGTTGTGGTGTAATGCTGCCCGGAACCAACCGGTACATCCAGTGACCGCAACAATAGGTCTAATGTGAGAGGTTGGGCACTAATTATATATTAATGCTAATGACACATGCCAATATGGTAAGGTTAAGTCAACATGAAATACTAGACAACACTTAACCAATTTGACTCGATATATGGGTGGGTTAAGTCAACGTGAACCACTAGATAACACTTAACTAATTTGACATGATATATAGGTAGGTTAAGTCAACACGAATTGATAGATAACACTTAACCAATTTAACATGATATATGGGTGGCTTAAGTCAACGTGAACCGCTAGATAACACTTAACCAATTTGACTCGATATATGGGTGGGTTAAGCCAACGTGAACTGCTGGATAACACTTAACCAATTTGACATGACGCGTGGGTTGAATTGAATACGTGATTGGGGGTTTGGTCAACTTGGACACATGGGAAAACTTAACCAATATAACAGTATCAAAGCAAGGAAAAGTGGGGAATGATAAGATTAAATAATAGATAAACTTTTCCTAGGATAAGAAATGAATATGACTTAAGATGTAATACAAGACTCGAAGGGTGGGATAACTTATACCATGAAATAAGTTAATCTAAGCTGGAAATGTTGGAGAACACCCGTACGCTATCATTTGGTTAAGAGAACCAAGTAATAAACCTTAGTTAAGAGAACTAAGTAAATAACGAGAAAGAGAACTAAGCAGTAAACATTAGTTAAGAGGACTAAGTTATAAACCATAGTTAAGAAAACGAACGATTAAGAGAAACTAAGTAGTAAACCTTAGTTAAGAGGACTAAGTAGTAAACCTTAGTTAAGAGGACTAAGTAGTAAACCTTAGTTAAGAAAACGAACGATTAAGATAAACTAAGTAGTAAATCTTAGTTAAGAGGACTAAGTTGTAAACCTTAGTTAAGAAAACGAACGATTAAGAGAAACTAAGTAGTAAACCTTAGTTAAGAGGACTAAGTAGTAAACCTTAGTTAAGAAAACGAACGATTCAGGAAACTAAGTAGTAAACCTTAGTCAAGAAAACCAAGTAGAACACGAGGAGGAGCGAACATCCATATGATCATGAAGAAGGCTCCAACGGTCTGGGTTAGGAAGCACGTGGCTTAGAGGGGACGTGAGGGTACTCTTGATATCCCTCTATGAGGTTGCAGATGATCCTCCTGGGCTCTTAGAGGTTAAAGTCTACGTTAGAAAAAACCAAGAGTATGCCTTGGTTGCATATAAGCAACCTAAAGACTAGGATGGACCAGCGTGAGGCGGCGAGATCTTGTTTAGCCCTGTGATAGCATGTCGTCGTCTACCTACCATCTTGAGTCAATCGAGCACGTGAAGCGGAAAGGCGGGGAACTCCAAAAGACCATATACTTGCTATCTAGTTATGTGTGAGGTTGGCAAATAGGTTTGTGGGGGCATAGGGGGCATGTGTACAGTTCTCATTCTTGATTTTGTTCAGTGCCTTTCATTAATTAACGGAGGGGTCAAGTGGGACCATAGCCACACACAAATAAAAACAGACCTTAGCATCTGCGTCGGCATATAACTTAAAACTCCCGAGCGAGTTCCGTGTTTCTTGATTAGCCCTGCCACGGGACTCGGGCTGCACATATAGAGGACATGCGCAACAAGATATCGATAACGATTCACGACACGTACGTGGGGAAAGTCTAGGAACATATAGTGCTCTGGGTAGTGTGTCCTAGACTAGGGGGCATCGTTCGATAGGTAGCATAATCCCTAGTTGGACCTAGGTCGCGTAAACCCTGAATCCGAGAAGCGTTCAATAGGTAGCATAAACCCCAGTGGCCCTAGGCAGCGGAAACCCTGGTTGAATCTAGGAAGCACTCGATAGTAAACCTTAGATTAGATCTAGATAATACATGGAATTTAGCAAGATCGAGAGTGGCAGTCCAAACGATTTCGAGAATGGTGGCACTACACTAAAGTAGTATAGGTTTACGTGATGAAGCCCGTACGACATACGGCAAGGGACTATATATATATATATGGAAATGATTAGACGAGTTGGGGTATCTACATATACGTTGTATTAGGTTAACCTACTAGTGGGACATGAGTATAGCCTAGAGAGCTAATATCGCGAATAACCAAATAAGCAAGAAAATATAACTGAACGGTATATGTAGGATTATACAGAAGTTTATTCTAAGTCCAGTCACCAGAACTTATGTTCTGACCCCCTCCTCATTACATACTTCCAGGTTAGGTTCATGACAGAGATGGTACAGCTTTGGATACTGGTTAGACAATATGATATATATGGTAAAGCTATTTTTGAATATATTATATTTTAATTCCTTCCGCTGTGAGATGCTTTACGAGTTCTGACCTGTTTCTTTATCTCTGTCTTTTTCTACAGGATACCAGAGCACCCAACTTGGGCCTCGATGGATATAATTTGAAAAATTCGGTCTCTCGGAATCCGGGTTGTCACATCTGGTATCAGAGCTTCAGTTTAGTGATCTTAGGGAGATAATGAGTGAACGTATTTGTATTTTCTAAAATATAAATATATTATATATATAAACCTAAATCCATATAGTTGCCCACTAGACATGAAAAGAGTTGGGATATCTAGTTTGTACACTCAAGGAATGAACATAGGAATTTGGAAACCATTAGGTGGTTGGGAAAGTGTACAATATGACTTGAAGCTAGAGAAAGAAAAGTATCCCATAGGATGGAAACTGAAATATTAGTATTTCAGATTAGTGGGTTTAGAAATGAAACCTTAGAAACTAGAAAAGGTTGAAATATGGAAAATGGATTAGGAATATATGTAGTTAAGAGAATTTAATTCGTGAAAGTGCCTAGGAAAGCCTAGTTGAGTTGAAGACACGCTTTGAGTCTAACCCAATGATAAACTTTTAAGAACTTGAATTTGTAAAAAGGATTTGTGGTATTTTCCAAGATTTAATCTTGTAAGTATTTTGATAAATGCATGTTAGGTTTTAAAGTAAAGTGGGGTATATTGTGTAAAACAATGATTTCTTGTTTTAAAAGAGTTCTCTCATAAAAAGGTGCATATTATGGAGCATAAATAGCTTGCTAGTTTTCATATATGAAAAGAAGTTTTGAAATTCTATTCTGTTACCAATAAATTTTTATTATTAAAGAAATTTTGTTGGGTGGACAAAATAAGTTATAGGAATAGAATAGATGTCTGCACCTTATAGCAAGTAGTTAAATTAACAATGTAATTAGAAACAATGTAAGCCCGATAGTTATCCTTGTCTACTCCAGCTTTGTGATTTGAAAAAAAAAACGTTTTGTATTTTTATATTGTGACATGTTTTTATGGTTTGGCAAAGACAAGTTTTGGAGAAGAAAATGAAGTTTTAACACTTTTAATTTTTGAAAGAAAAATGTAATGAAAAGAAAGAAAGCCAAACCATATTTTAAAAAGAATGGAGTAGGTGAGGATTAGGGTCTAGGAAGAACGAGACAAAGTTAAAGCTATGAATTAAATAATTGGAACCAACTAGAGATTGGTTGAGTTGAGTGATTCTCTGAGTGTCAATCTGGTGTTGATTTCGGTCTTCGGGGTTGATACTTAGGGAGTTACTCTCTTGCCAATTTACAGTCAGGGATTAGCTAATATTAAACTAATGGAAAATTTCCCATAGAATGCATAAGCATTGAGAAACCTAGGTTTGTTGCTGGAGAAAAAAAAAGGATAGGCTAGTAATACACAACAAGGACTAGTAGTGACTACTAAGTAGTGACTACTAAGTAGTAAAGGGCAAGTAAGTGGGTAGATCCTATTGTGTGGACTCGCAATTGTCTGAGATGACAAAGTCCTAAGATTCTTGGCCCATAGTAGTAGCTGTGTAGGATGCTGTTTGAGTTGAAAATAGAAAAAGCTTATTTGAAATAATAAACTTAAGTAATTGGATTAAGTCAAATAAGCTAAGAAAGAGAAAAGCCTACCTAACAAGAAAAAATAAATTCAGTAAGGCAACAAATGTGACGTGAAAAGAAAATGAAAATCTTAAGAAAAAGATGAATAAATATGAAAATTTTCCAAGATAAGTTGAAAAAGAGAAGAAAATTTTCTTATGTGGTTGTGCTTGGATAGGAAAATAGGAAATCTTCGTAGAATAGTCATATAAAAATCCAAGTACGATTAGAAAAGAAAAACGGAGGATGGGAATTTTTCCATTTTATATCCTTTCATAACATAAGGAAATCGAATTTGGAAAATTAGATTTTTTTTTAATTTCGAATTTAATGATGGATGGTAGGGTTTTGGATGCGACAATTGGGTGAACTATGCTCTTATTCTATAAGAGTGTGGGTAAACTTGGATGAAAAATATTTTTGATTTTTCAAGAATATTGCATTCACATAGAACTGCAAGTATATTTAGGATGTGAGCATCATGTTTTGAAAGAGTTTTTAAAATTTGCATACATATAGGTGGATCCAAATTAGGCATACATACTTTACTATGATGTATCTCACTTTGCACATGTGCACAATGTTTGCAACAATAGGTTGCACACTTGATGGATGGATATTGCGAGGGGTTATCTATTTTTACTCTCATAGAATTTCAGGAACAAAATTCTTTAAGGGTGGGAGAATGTAACACCCCACATTTTTAATATAATTAAAAATATGTAAAAAATATGTGTATATGCATAGATAGGTAAATAATGGTGATGTATAATGAAAATTAATTAATATATGGAAGAGAAGGAAAAATTAATTCAATAACAGTGTGCGTAACGGAAAAGATAATAAAATAAGGATACTTAATTTAAATATCAGGAAATAAGAAAAACGGACATCACCATTGCGTTCAACTTGAAATTCTGCTTGAAATAGAGTCCAAGTTTGCGTAAATCGGACTCCGTATGAAGGAGTTATGGCCTTTAGAAGATTCAACAAAAATTCAAAACAGTTCGAAATTCGACCCAGGCAGCTTGGCGGGAAATTTCCCGCCAAAACCAGGCAGGTCGACTTGGGGGTCAGGTCGACCAGGAGCTCGACCTGGGGGTCGACCTACCCTAGGGAGGTCGACCTATCCCCAGATCTGGGCGATTTCAGCTCCTGTGATGTGTTTTGATGTGCTGTATGGGTCGGATGGCTTCTAGGTCAATCTAAGGGCTCTAAAACACTCTCTACACATATAAATATATAGCAAGACCTAACCCTAATTCATAACAATTCCTTAAGACGCCTCCATGCCGCTAAACTTCAACCAAGCATGGCCGCCGCCCCAAAACTCTAAATTATGTTGCAAGTTCTTCATCAACTTTAGAGTTTAATCAAATCAAGTAGCAAAGTTCTTCATCAAAAATTCATGCTCTTCACCAATAATCAAATAACAAGATTAAATCAGTGTTCTACATCAACACCAAATCGCTTATTTCTCCAATCCAGTCAAGGTGAGTGGAATTATAATAAACTTGTTGTACAATAGTATTATTATCGTTCATCTTTCCCCAGTTATAAATCCAATTCAAGATTCATGTTATAATAATTGTTCTTTTATTCTCCTTCCCCTTTTTATTTTTGGATTTGGGTTATCTCGAACCTAGACGAAATCTTATTATACATACGTATGGTTGGAATATGGGAATATTGGGCATAATCTATTTTATGCAGTCGAGGAATATAATCTGAAATTTAGGGAAATGTGGCATAACAATTATTATTGCAAATATTGGGACAATTGGCGGAATTTGTTTGTGACTTGAAATTAAGCCAAAAAGGTGAATTAGATTATATGTATAAACGTGGGAAAATATATGGGGAAAATATTGATTTTATGAAATTGGGTATAATGGGATTTTGGAAATTGGCATGTTTGGATATGAATAACATGGAATTGGTGAATTTGGCTATAATTGAGTAATTTGGGTAAAAAGATTATTTCACGAATGGTTGTATAAGCAAAGTAGAAATGGGTTAAGTAGCATTCGACTTATGAATGAACTTAACCAACATATGAGGAATGATAGTAACCTGTTAGGAACACATGTATGGAAAAATTGGAATAATAGGTATAGCCTATTAATGGGATTATAAGCATGAACATAAATTGGGTTTTTTGGGTAAAGCTTGAATTTGAGACATGGAAATTAGATATGCCGTTAAGATCCTAAAAACATAATTAAAAATGGAATATGTTGGACAAACCATGTTTTTATGTAATTATGGAACTCGACACATGACATCTAGAATAAACACAAACATGCTTGTGAATTGATAATTGACATATGACATCTAGAATGGACATGAACTATACATGAAACATGGCTAACTCAAGGTTAGAATGAGTTTGCGATATAATCCTGCCCGGAATCGCCCGGCACATCCAGTGACCGCCAGCAATAGATTCTAATGTGAGAAGTAAGTCATAACGTCCTTGACACCCGATGTTAGATTGAGTTGTGGTGAGTTGTGGTGTAATCCTGCCCGGAACTAACCGACACATCCAGTGACCGCAACAATAGGTCTAATGTGAGAGGTTGGGCATTAATAATTAATTAATGCTAATGACACATGCCGGTATTGTAAGGTTAAGTCAACATGAAATACTAGACAACACTTGACCAATTTGACTCGATATATGGGTGGGTTAAGTCAACGTGAACCACTAGATAACACTTAACCAATTTGACATGATATATAGGTAGGTTAAGTCAACACGAACTGATAGATAACACTTAACCAATTTAACATGATATATGGGTGGGTTAAGTCAACGTGAACCGCTAGATAACACTTAACCAATTTGACTCGATATATGGGTGGGTTAAGTCAACGTGAACTGCTGGATAACACTTAACCAATTTGACATGACGCATGGGTTGAATTGAATACGTGATTGGGGGTTTAGTCAACTTGGACACATGGGCAAACTTGACCAGTATAACAGTATCAAAGCAAGGAAAAGTGGGGAATGATAAGATTAAATAATGGATATACTTATCCTAGGGATAAGAAATGAATATGACTTAAGATGTAATACAAGACTCGAAGGGTGGGACGACTTATACCATGAAATAAGTTAATCTAAGCTGGAAATGTTGGAGAACACCTGTACGCTATCATTTGGTTAAGAGAACCAAGTAATAAACCTTAGTTAAGAGAACTAATTAAATAATGAGAAAGAGAACTAAGTAGTAAACCTTAGTTAAGAGGACTAAGTTGTAAACCTTAGTTAAGAAAACGAACGATTAAGAGAAACTAAGTAGTAAACCTTAGTTAAGAGGACTAAGTAGTAAACCTTAGTTAAGAAAACGAACGATTAAGAGAAACTAAGTAGTAAACCTTTGTTAAGAGGACTAAGTTGTAAACCTTAGTTAAGAAAACGAACGATTAAGAGAAACTAAGTAGTAAACCTTAGTTAAGAGGACTAAGTAGTAAACCTTAGTTAAGAAAACGAATGATTCAGGAAACTAAGTAGTAAACCTTAGTCAAGAAAACCAAGTAGAACACGAGGAGGAGCGAACATCCGTCTGATCATAAAGAAGGCTCCAACGGTATTGGTTATGAAGCATGCGACTTCGAGGGGACGTGAGGGTACTCTTGGTATCCCTCTATGAGGTTGCAGATGATCCTCCTGGGCTCACAGAGGTTAAGGTCTGCGTTAGAAGAACCAAGAGTATGCCTTGGTTGCAATATAAGCAACCTAAAGACTAGGATGGACCAGCGTGAGGCGGCGATATCTTGTTTAGCCCTGTGATAGCACATCGTCGTCTACCTACCATCTTGAATCAATCAAGCACGTGAAGCGGAAAGGCGGAGAACTCCAAAAGACCATATACTTGCTACCTAGTTATGGGTGAGGTTGGCCAATAGGTTTGTGTGGGCATAGGGGGCTTGCGTACAATTCTCATTCTTGATTTTCTTGGATGCCTTTCATTAGTTGAGGGAGGGGTCAAGTGGGACCATAGCCACACACTAATAAAAAAAATACCTTAGCATCTGCATCAGCTGATAACTTAAAGCTCCTGACCGAGTTTCGTGTTTCTTGATTAGCCCTGCCATGGGACTCGGGCCGCACATATAGAGGACATGTGCAACTAGACATTGATAACGATTCACGACACGTACGTGGGAAAAGTCTAGGAACATATATTTCTCTGGGTAGTGTGTCTTAGACTAGGGGGCATCGTTCGATAGGTAGCATAATCCCTAGTTGGACCTAGGTCGCGTAAACCCTGAATCCGAGAAGCATTCAATAGGTAGCATAAACCCCAGTGGCCCTGGGCAGCGTAAACCCTGGTTGAATCTAGGAAGCGCTCGATAGTAAACCTTAGATTAGATCTAGATGATACATGGAATCTAGCAAGATCGAGAGTGGCAGTCCAAACGATTTCGAGAATGGTGGCACTACACTAAAGTTGTATAGATTTACATGATGAGGCCTGTACGACATACGACAATGGACTGTGTATGTGTGTGTGTGTATATATATATATATATATATATATGGAAAGGATTAGACAAGTTGGTGGTATCTACATATACGTTGTATTAGGTTAACCTACTAGTGGGACATGAGTATAGCCTAGAGAGCTAATATCGTGAACAACCTAATAAGCAAGAAAATATAACTGAACGGTATATGTAGGATTATACAGAAGTTTATTCTAAGTCCAGTCACCGGAACTTATGTTCTGACCCCCTCCTCATTACATACTTCCAGGTTAGGTTCATGACAGAGATGGTATAGCTTTGGATACTGGTTAGACAGTATGATATATAAGTTAAAACTATTTTTGAATATTTTATATTTTAATTCCTTTTGCTGTGAGATGCTTTACGAGTTCTGACCTGATTCTTTATCTCTGTCTTTTTCTGCAGGATACCAGAGCACCTAACTCCGGTCTCGATGGATAGAATTTGAAAAATTCGGTCTGTCGGAATCCGGGTTGTCACAATGGCTTAGGTCTTTTTGGGGAATTATGATTTTTTTATATTTATATACTCTGATGGTACAAGACAATAGTTATCTTATTGTAATGTTTTTTGTGACTTATGGTATTTTAAACCACGATGTGATGATTTATGTTTGAAATAAAAATTTAAAATTCTGCTGCTATCTTATTTATATCTATCTTGTAATATTCTGTGTCTGTTTACCTATAACGCTTCACGGAACTTAATGCCTTCCCTTAGTGAGTGACATTAACGGACACGGGGTGTCACAGAGATAGTAAATGCTCGACAATGGTAAGCTAAAAAGATTAGGAAGAACTACTCTTCAAAGGATCAAGCAACCTAGCCCTGAACTCTTCCACATAGTATAAGACTATCACGAGGGAACTGCATACATAAACAACTAGCTCAATCCAAAAGGGGAAGGAACACCGAAAACATTAATGGATGAAACGCATGCCCGGACTAGCATTCAACTTAAGAATTATGGTAATGACCAAAGAAAGAAAGGAAAAGGAAGGATGGAGAAATGCAAATTCTATCCAACCTGAAATCTGTTTCCCAACAAGATTCTGAGAACACGATATCGTAATAAATATATTACATTAGCTGTCGGTTATTACTGTAATGCGACCTCTGAAATTGTTTACATTGTGCAGGTACACTAGGTTATTGCTAAAACAATGACATCCACTATGATCCTATGTAAGACCCTTAGGAAATGTTCAAGATTGGGAAAACCAACTGACGGAATGATTTGAAACCTACCTGACATTGCATGACCAAAGGACGAAGGGAAGAACAGTGCCGCATTAACTGTTACATGCCATGTGCGAAAGCAAGAAGACATGACTACTTTTCTAGAGAAAAATTCAGTAAATGGTCAAGATGCGCCAAACGAATGAAGGAGCCATAGGACCTCAGAGAACTTCGGCTCAACTCAGTCTGTTGATGCACTACAACTAAGCAAGGCTGATGCGACGACCGTCCACAACCCCTGCACTAAACAATAGGAATGGTGCGCTGAAAGGCGTGTCAAGCAGCTGTGGACGATCATCAAAATAGGTAAACACAAGCTGAACTTGTCGTGACTCAAAATGCAAAAATAAAATATAATAGAACATATACAATTGGGAGTAATAGTGAAGCAGAAAACACTAGACTCTCATAACAACTAGAAAGTAATATTCATACACTTGAAAATAGTGTTTATACAAATTGCCTCACTACAGCACTCAGATAATAACAAACAATGGAAATTCAAATACTATATAGTAGAAAGATAGCACGCCAGCCTCCTACTCGCCTCTGAACTGCCACATCTCCCCCAATAAGCTATCACCTAGTCTATCCATCCACAACCGGATGAACAACCCAAGGTAATAAGAGAGAAACATAAAACCTCGAATCAGACAACAATCTTAGTGAGCGATAAAACAAATAACAAACATCATCAATAAAGTATATGCGAATAGGTAGATTAACAAACCAACCCACCAAACACCAGGGAAGAACTCAACTCCCGTCTTCCCCACATTGGACAGTGATAGCCTTTGCATCAAACAACTTAACCATTCATCCATGGTAATTAGAAGAACTATTCATACCTGACAATCAGAAGCAACCTACAATAGTGCTCATAGCATCCAGATTATATATCTCACATAAACCACCCTAATTGAATTCAACATCCCTCAGGCACAAGCCCCAGAGGTCGAAACCAATATCGGACAAGCACCCAAGAAACATCTCCTCTGACGTTGAACAATTTACGTGAGATGGTACAAACAAGGTAACCAATCAATCATGACATACTCTGGCTATCACCGCGAATCCTGCTTCGAAACCGTCGTTAAACGTATGACGGTTAACCTTGCCATATGTCAAGGGCTAATGGTAATCCCAGTTCTAGCATAAACTCCATAAGCCTTTCAACGATACGTATGTATGTCCAACCTTGGCAACTAAGCCTTTCAACGATACCTAGGGTACTCGACCTACAACCGGTCTTTTAGGTGCCCTTATTGTACCCCTGCTTTGAGCCTGCCAGAACTTACGAAAATGATAATCTCTCGGCCTTCACATCTCTAGTCATCCAACTCAACGAATTTTCATAGCTCAAGCAACCTTCTCAAGAAACCGTTATCCACCAACTCACGACCTTTGAGTTGCCACCTCATTCGTTGTTCTACGCCGATCAACGAACACATTCAACACTTCGAATATTCCTACTTGAACTTACTTCGAAGTCTCAACATCACTAAGCCAATTTTTTTTAAAATCCCTTTTTATTCAAATCTGGATCATACCTAAAAATATAAATTTTCTGAAAATAACCCTATGCGACCGACCCACCCTCTTGGAGCAGACCGACACATACCTTCGACTAACCAAAGGCCAACCAATTTAAACCGACTGACCAGCTTCAAACCGACTGACCAGCTTCAAACCCACCGACCAGATTCCTTCCTCGTATTTGACCGGCCCATCCACCTTGAAGAAAACCGACCGACCCGAATCCGTGCTAACCAACGCAGTCGCCTTCCTATTGACCAACTTGACGGACCCAATCTCTGACCGACTCGATCGACCCAGTCTGTGACCGAACCGACGGACCCAGTCTCTGACCGACCCAACCCAAAGATGACCGACCGACCCAAAACCTGTACTGCACGTACTTTGCAGCCGACCCAAAATTTCAGACTGACCCGACCAGAATCATGGCCGACTCGACCATGTACAACCCCAATTCTTGTCCAGTCTCGACCAAAACTCCACCGATTGAAACAATCGACGAAATATACACTTTTATTTCATTCAACGCAACCACCGCATAGTATGAATTCACTAACAACATGAATATGACGATTATGGTTAAAATTATGCAAATTTCACCAAAATCATGATAAATGAACATATGAACTAAATGATGGATCTAACTTGCATAAACATATGAAATAGCATAGGAATTACCAGTTTTAAACTTGCAAAATTAGATCCTAGGGTGGTTTATGTGGAAGTAAGCTTACCATGGTGTAAATCTATGAGAAAACACTTGAATTTGATGAAAAACATGATCAAACATTCATATACTTGATTGAATCCGTGTGGGAGATGCATATCACTCACCAATTCTCCAAAACAAGGTAAAAGCAATGAATTAAGATTCCATACAGCAAGGAATTTGATCCAAATCCTCCGATCTGATGAACTCTCACTTTAAATGATGCAGATCTAGCTCCAAATGTTGTAGATCTTCAATTTCCTTCCTTAGATCTCAATTTTAATGGTGGAAAGGATTAATAGGAAGGAGGAACATAGGCCACCAAATGAGAGAATGGAGGAAGTAAACTATTCTCCATACCTCCCACCCCTATTTATAACATTCCTCCAACCCACTAATGGGCCTCTTTAAATCAATCCATTAAGGCCTTAAAACCTAAACAACCAAGTGTTAAACATTAAAACAGCGATTCCTCCCAAACCGTTGAGCCAAATCTTTATTGTATCCACTCTACGGAACGTCAATTATCATTTCCTTTCTAATGGCACAGGTCTCAACACCTAATTCGACCTGAGCCAAAAGTTATGCCTTGTACATGAATGACAGGGGCAAAATGGTCACAAATAGAATTGGTAAAATTTATGGACTTGTCTCACATCCCCATAAGAGACATATTAAAATATGAGAATGATCCAACCCTCAGGGAATAAAATAAAAATATTTTATGATCCACTGATACGTAAAATGCGAGCTGTTACATTATCCTCCATTAAGAATTTCTCCCCCGAAAATCTAAGCAAACATAAGCAACCACAACAATTCCGCATGCCTATCATCCATGAGAAGCCAATTCTATCAAAAATAACAAGGTATAATGATGAAATGATATTAAAGGGTCCTACCGACAAAGAGTTTTGGATGAATCGCCTTCATGCTCTCTTCCGTCTCCCATGTACAATCGTCGCCATCTTCACCCCATTGTACCTTGACTAGCTTAACCATCTTCCTCCTAAGCTGTTTCGTGTCATTCCCCACGACACGAAGCGTCTTACGAGGTCTCGCAACTACGGTCACTACCTCTAGGTCTTCATACTGCTCTGGAGATACTACCACATTCGAATCATGCACGAACTTCCGTAGAAACGACACATGGAAAACATTATGCACAATAGACATCTTCTCGGGTAACCCCAATCTATATGCGAGCTTTCCAATTCGCTCGACTATTGGAAATGGTCCAGCGAACCTAGGAGCTAACTTTCCTTTATTTTCGAATCTAATTGTATGCTTCAACGTTGAAACCTTCCCGAAAACCGTATCGCCTACGTCGAATTCCAAATATTTTTTATGCTTATCAGCATAACTCTTTTGTCGATCCTAGGTTGGTTTCATTCATTGCCGAACGATCTCAATACAATCCGAGGTTTCTCTAACCATCTCTGGCCCAAGTATCAACTTATCTCCGGTTTCTAGCCAACATGCTGGAGAATTACACGGCCTACCATACAACACCTCGTACGGTGCCGTCCCAATGCTAGACTGGTTGTAGCTATTATTATACGCAAACTCAACTAGATGTAGATGGTATTTTGACGATCCTCCGAAGTCTAACACATAAGCCTTCAGGAGATCTTTCAAAACTCGGTTAACCCTCTTGGTTTAACCATTAGTTTGGGGATGGTAAGGCGTACTTAAACCCAACTCAGTTCCCAAAGCTTCTTGCGAACTCTTCTAAAATCCGCTAGTGAATAAGGATCTCGATCATTCACTATGCTCTTCTAGATAACATGGAATCAAACTATCTATTTCGCATAAAGTTCAGCCAGCTTCGATGCCGTCCTAGTCGACTTGACAGGAATGAACCTTACACTTTTGGTCAAGCGATCCACGATGACCCAAATCCCTTCATTTCCTACCCTGGTTCGAGGTAGTCCATCAATAAATCCATCGATATCTGCTTCCACTTCCATGTAGGAACTTCCAATGGGTGAAGCAAACCACTCGGCATCTTCTATTCAGCTTTCCCCAATTGACAGTTCATGCACTTGGAAATGAACTTTCCAATATCTCGCTTCATCCCCTCCCAATAGTAGATTCGCTTCATGACCTGATACATCTTATTACCACCGGGATGAATCGTCAACTTCGAGTGATGACATTCCCTAGGAACCTCATCTTTCAACCTGTCGATATCAGGAACAACTAGTCCCCCTTGTTTTCGAAGCCAATCTACTCGATCGACTTCGAACCCTTTATTATCTGGTTCCAGCTTCTGGATTAACTCGACAAGCTTTACATCACGCTTTGGCCCTCGTCAATCCTTTCGATAAGAGTAGGTCTTATCGATAAGCTTGCCAACATTTCAGGTTCCAACTCACATCCTGTCCTGAAATCAAACCTTGCCAAATACTCGAGGCTCTTCCATTTTGAAAAACATCGCTCTTAAACTTGCGTGTCTTCGACTCAACGCATCTGCAACTGCATTACCCTTTCCCGAAGTATAGGCTATACCAAAATTATATGATGCTAGAAATTCCAACCATCTTTGCAGCTAAAGATTCAAATCCTTTTGGGAGAAAAGATACTTCGACGACTTATGATCCATAAACAACTCAAATTAGACTCCCAACAGGTAATGTCTCCACATCATCGGAGCAAACACAATTGCCGCCAACTCCAAATCATGAGTTGGGAAATTTCTCTCATGTGGCTTCAACAGTCGACTCACATAGGCCACAACCTTATCCCTCAGCATCAGTACTTCTCCAAGCCCAGTACCACGTGCATCGGTATACACAACCATCCCTTCATTCCCACTTGGAATGGTCAACACATGGGCACTCGTTAGTCTCTCCTTCAGCATCCCGAACACTTGTTCACACTTTGCATACTATGTGAACATTTGGTTCTTCTTCGTCAATCCTGTCAATGGTGTAGCTATCTTGGAGAAATCTTTGATAAACCGTCTGTAATAACCAGCCAACCCATGGAAACTTCTCACTTCCGTCGCATTCTTAGGTCAATCCCAGTCCTAGATTGCTGCCACTTTAGCAGGGTAAACCGCTATCCCTTTTCGAGAAACAACATAGCCTAAGAACCTTACTTTTCTCTTCCAGAAGTGACACATCGAAAACTTGGATCCCAGATGATGCTTTCACAAGATTTCCAACACAACTCTCAAGTGCATTTTATGTTCTTCCTCGTTCCGGGAGTAAACCAGAATATTATCCATGAACACAAGCACGAACTTGTTCAACTGATCTCTGAATACCCTATTCATAAGATCCACAAAATATGCTGGTGCGTTAGTCAACCCGAATGGCATCACCAACCATTCGAAGAAACCATATAGTTTACTAAAAGCATATTTTGGCACACTATCCTTCGTCACCCTCAACTGGTGAAATCCCATTGCCAAATCCATCTGAGAAAACACTTTGGCCTCGTGAAGCTGATCGAACAAGTTATCTACCCTTGGAAACGGATACTTGTTCTTCTTGGTCACCTTGTTCAGCTCACGAAAGTCTACACACAATCTCAACGAACCATCTGCCTTGGTTGCAAACACCACTGGTGCATCCCATTCGGAAACACATCTCCGAATGAATCCCTTTCCTAAAAGGTCACGAACTTGCACCTCTAACTCTCGTTGCTCCTTAGGCACTATCCGCCTAATAGGAAAAACAATTGGCCTAGCACCCTCGACCAAATCAATCCTAAACCCGATCTCATGATGCGGCAACAAAACTTTGACCTTGTCAAAGACATCATTCTCATTAGCGATCAGCATAGATGACATGTCTTCCTATGGAATCTCAAGCGAAGATAGCTTACGAAGACACCGTCTTCACGTTTACATCTAATCAACACCTTTCGCCCTTCCACATCCCTGACCCTCATCTCTAGCTTCTCTCAATTCACTCTTGCCGCATACCTCTTGAGCCAATCCATGCTCAAGATGATCCCAAACCCAGCGAAGTTAAGAACAAAGCAATCACAAACAAAAAATCAACCATGACTCGACAACTCTAGACCATGACATAACAGACACGAACTGGACGAACCCCCTACTGGATTAGTCAAGATCAATGGTTTATCACAAATCTCAGGTTCCAGACCCAAGCGGCACACAAGCTCATTGTAAATGAAAGAATGCGATGCTCCAGTATCGAACAACACATGAACTGAAATACCATTAACTGAAAGAGTACCTTGCACGACGACACCATTTCCCTTCTCCTCTACAGTATGAGCTCTTGAAGAAGATGGCATACCTTTTAAAGCATATGTCTTCGCAACCTTCTTCCCCTTAGCTGATTCTGGACAGTCTTTCTTTTCATGCCCAGGCTTTCCACACTTGAAGAACTTCTTCTCAGCTTTGGGGTTCTTGCACTCATTCGAATAATGACCCTTTTGTTGGCAATTAAAGCAAACCACTTCACTCTTAGGCTTCTTCTAGCCATCCTTTCCTTTCTGCTGTTGCTTCCTCTTCTTATTATTACAAACTTGCTGTGGTTTCTAAACTTCCTTGGTTGCAGCGACAACGTTTGCTTCCTTAGGAAACAAGCTCTCATGGCGAATAACTTTTTCCACAATCTTTTCAAATGAGTCATCAAGATGATCCACCAACGGTCTTCCTATATAGATATCTAGACCTATAACGAACTTTTCGTTCTTCTGATAGGGTGTATCAATGTATGAACGATCATATCTGGACAAGTGCTCGAAATCAAAAACATAATCAAGCACAGAACGACCGTTCTGTTTCAGCTCTATGAACTTCTTGAATAGAGCAAACTTCTGAGTTGTGGAGATAAACTTTTTCTCGAACTTAGTTTGGAATTGCTCCTATGAAATCTCCTCTTCTGGAGTCTCGAGTTTAATAGAATTCCACGATTCCATGGCCCTGCCCTACAATTGCCTTGATGCAAGCTTTCTCTTAGTTGCATCATCCAACCCCAAGTCTCCAAAGATACGGATACAAGAATCCATCCACCTCTGAACCTCTACAGATTTCTCAGTTCCTTTGAATGGCTTTCCTCTTAGAGATGTATAATCCTTGCACCACTTCGCAAAATCCACAACCATAGGCAACTGAACATCTACTGTAGCTGCCATTGGAGCAGACACCCTTCGCATGAATGCCTCCATCGTGGCTTCAGACATAGTAGGGTAGTCTGGTTCACCGCTATTTCCACTTCCAGTATTATCTTCGCTAGCAGCGTGTCTTGATGCTCGTCTACTCATTCTAAATATGCAATTTAGAATAATTAGCCACTTTCAAGAAAACTGCTAAAGGAATGCAACCCCTACTACTATATATGCTAATACATATAGTAAGCATCCAACTGAAATCTACAAGTACATCTCTCATATGTAATTACATCTCGAACTTTGGCTAAAATCGATAACTAGAGCTCTGATACCAAATGTGACGACCTCCCACAACCCCTGCACTAAACAAGAGGAATAATACGCTGAAAGGCATGCCAGGCAGCTGTGGACGATCATCAAATTAGGTAAACACAAGCGGAAACTGTCGTAACTCACAACGCAAGGATAAAATATTATAGAACATATACAGAAGGTAGTAGTAGTGAAGCAGAAACACTAGACTTTCATAACAACTAGAAAGTAATATCCATACACTTGGAAATAGTGTTTATACAAATTGCCTCACTACAATACTCAAAGAATAACAAATAGCGGAAATTCAAATACTATATAGTATAAAGATAGCATAGGAATTACCGATCCAACGAACCTAGGAGCTAACTTTCCTTTATTTCCGAATCTAACCGTATGCTTAAACGGTGAAATCTTCCCGAAAATCATATCGTCTACGTCGAATTCCAAATCTTTTCGACGCTTTTTAGCATAAAGCTTCTGACAATCTTGGGCTTCCTTCATTCATTGCTGAATGATCTCGATACAATTTGAGGATTCTTTAATCGTCTCTGGCCCAAGCATCAACTTATCTCAAGTTTCTTGCCAAAAGCTGGAAAATTACACGACCTACCATACAACGCCTTGTATAGTGCCATCCCAATGCTAGACTGGTAGCTATTATTATATGCAAACTCAAATAGATGTAGATGGTCTTTCCACAATCCTCTGAAGTCTAACACACAAGCCCTCAGGAGATCTTCCAAAACTCGGTTAACCCTCTCGGTCTGACCATCAGTTTGGGGATGGTAAGGCGTACTTAAACATAACTTAGTTCCCAAAGCTTCTTGCGAACTCTTCCAAAATCTGCCAGTGAATAAGGATCTCGATCACTCACTATGCTCTTCGGGATAACATGGAATCGAACTATCCATTTAACTTAAAGTTCAGCCAGCTTCGATGTCATCCTAGTTGACTTGACAGGAATGAACCTTGCACTTTTGGTCAAGCGATCCACAATGACCCAAATCCCTTCATTTCTTGTCTTGGTTCTAGATAGTCCATCAATAAATTCCATTGATATTTGCTCTCACTTCCATGTAGGAACTTCCAATGGGTGAAGCAAACCACTCGGCTTCTTTTGTTCAGCTTTCACCAACTGACAGTTCATGTAATTGGAATGAACTTTCCAATATCTTGTTTCATTCCCTCTCAGTAGTAGATTCGCTTCAAGTCCTGATACATCTTATTACCACCGGGACGAATCGTCAACTTCGAGTGATGGCATTCCCTCAGAACCTCATCTCTCAACCCGTCGATATCAAGAACATCTAGTCCCCCTTGTTTTTGAACCCAACCTACTCGATCGACTTCGAACCATTTATTCTCTGGTTCCAGCTTCTGGATAAACTCGACAAGCTTTACATCACGCTTTGGCCCTCGTCAATCCTTTCGATAAGAGTAGGTCTTATCGATAAGCTTGCCAACATTTCAGGTTCCAACTCACATCGTGTCCTGAAATCAAACCTTGCCAAATACTCGAGGCTCTTTCATTCTGAAAACATCACTCCTAAACTTGCATGTCTTCGACTCAACGCTTCTATAACTGTGTTACCCTTGTCCGAAGTATAGGCTATACCAAAATCATATGATGCTAGAAACTCCAACCATCTTTGCAGCTGAAGATTCAAAACCTTCTGGGAGAAAAGTTACTGACTTGTGATCCGTAAACAACTCGAATTGGACTCACAACAGGTAATGTCTCTACATCATCAGAGCAAACAAAATTGCCACCAACTCCAAATCATGAGTTGGGTAATTTCTCTCATGCGGCTTCAACTATTGACTCACATAGGCCAAAACCTTATCCTTATGCATTAGTACTTCTCCAAGGCTAGTACCACATGCATTGGTATAAAAAACCATCTCTTCAATCCCACTTGGAATGGTCAACACTCATTAGTCTCTCTTTCAGGATCCCCAATGCTTGTTCACACTTTGCATCCCATGTGAACACTTGGTTCTTCTTCATCATTCCTGTCAACAATGCAACTATCTTGGAGAAATCCTTGATAAACCATCGGTAATAACCGGCCAAACCAAGGAAACCTCTCACATCCGTCACATTCTTAGGTCTATCCCTGTTCTGGATTGCTGCCACTTTAGTGGGGTCAACCGCTATCCCATTTCCAGAAACAACATAGCCTAATAACCTTACTTCACTCTTCCAGAAGTGACACTTCGAAAACTTAGCTCTCAGCTGATGCTTTCGCAAGATCTCCAACATAACTCTCAAGTGTGTCTTATGTTCTTCCTCGTTCCAGGAGTAAACCAAATATCATCCACGAACACAAGCATGAACTTGTTCAACTGATCTTTGAATACCCTATTCATAACATTCACGAAATATGCTAGCGCATTAGTCAAACTGAATGGCATCACTAACCGTTCGAAGAAACCGGACGATGTCCTAAAAGCAGTCTTTGGCACACTATCCTTCGCCACCCTCAACTGGTGAAATCCCATTGCCAAATCCATCTGAGAAAACACTTTGGCCTCGTGAAGCTGATCGAACAAGTTATTTATCCTTGGCAATGGATACTTGTTCTTCTTGGTCACCTTGTTTAGCTTGCGATGATCTACCTCAATGAACCATCTGACTTTGTTGCAAATACACTGGTGCACCCCATTCGGAAACACTTCTACAAATGAATCCCTTTCCTAAAAGGTCACGAACTTGCACCTCTAACTCTCGCTGTTCCTTAGGCGCCATCCGCCTAAGAGGCATAATGATTGGTCTAGCACTCACGACAAAATCCATCCCACGATGTGGCGACAAACCTTTGACCTCATCAAAGACATCTTCATACTCATTAACGATCAGCACAAATGACAGGTCTTCCTGTGGAATCCAAGATAATAAAGATAGCTTACAAAGACCGCGTATTCGCATTTACATCTAATCAACAACTTTCGCCCTTCCACATCCTCGACCCTCACCTCTAGCTTCTAGCAATTCACTCGTGCCGCATACCTCTTGAGCCGATCCATGCTCAAGATGACCCCAAACCCAGCGAAGTTAGGAACAAAGCAATCACGCACAAAAAAACAACCATGACTCGACAACACTAGTCCATGACACAACATGCACAAACTGGAAAAAAACCCTACTGGATTAGTCACGATCAATAGTCTACCACAAATCTCGGGTTCCAAACACAAGCGATACATAAGCTCATTGCAAATGAAAGATGCGATGATCTAATATCGAACAACACACGAACTGAAACACCATTAACTGAAAGAGTACCTTGCACGGCGACACCCTTTCCTTTCTCTTCTGTAGTAGGAGCTTTTGAAGAAGATGGCAGAGCTTCCAAAACATATGCCTTTATAACCTTCTTTCCCTTAGCTGATTCTGGACAGTCTTTCTTTTCATGCCCAGGCTTTCCATACTTGAAGCACTTCTTATCAGCTTTGGGGTTCTTGCGCTCATTCGAATAATGACCCTTCTGTTGGCAGTTAAAGCAAACCACCTCACTCTTAGGCTTCTTCTGTCCATCCTTTCCTTTCTGTTGTTGCTTCTTCCTCTTCTTATTATTACCACCTTGATGTGGTTTCTGAACTTCCTTGGTTGCAGCGACAACTTTGCTAACTTAAAAAACAATCTCTCATGGCGAACAGTTTTTTCCGTAATCTTCTCAACTGAGTCATCAAGATGATACACCAACGATCTTCCTATGTAGGTACCCGGACCCATAACGAACTTTTCTTTCTTTTGATAGGGCGTATCAATGTATGAACGAGCATATCTGGACAAGGCCTTGATATCAGAAACATAATCAAGCACAGAACGACCATTATGTTTCAACTCTATGAACTTCTTGAATAGAGCAAACTTCTGAGCTATGGAGATAAACTTTGCCTCGAACTTAGCTTGGAATTTCTCCCATGAAATATCCTCATCTGGAGTCTCAAGTGTAATAGAATTCCACCATTCCATGGCCCTGTCCTGCAATTGCCTTGACGCAAGCTTTCTCTTAGTTGCATTATCCAAACCCAAGTCTCCAAAGATACGGACACAAGAATCCATCCACCCCTGAACCTCTTCAGCTGGCTCAGTTCCTTTGAATGGCTTTCCTCCTAGAGACGTATAATCCTTGCACAGCTACACAAAATCCACAACCCCAGGCAACTGAACACCTACATCTACTGTAGCTGCCACTGGAGCAAATACCCTTCGCATGAATGCCTCCATTATGGCTTCAAACATGGTAGGGTAGTCTGGTTCACCGTTATTTTCCCCCTCCAGTATTAGCTTCCCTAGCAGTGTGTCTTGATGCTCGTATACTCATTCTAAATCTGAAATTTAGAATAATTAGTTACTTTCAAGAAAACTACTAAAGTAATACAACCTCTACTACTATATATGCTAATATATACAGTAAGCATCCAACTGAAATCTACAAGTATGTCTCTTATATGTAATTACGTCTCGAACTTTGGCCAAAATCGGTAACCAGAGCTTTAATACCAAATGTGACGACCGCCCACAACCCCTACACTAAACAAGAGGAATAATACGCTGAAAGGCATGCCAGGCAGCTGTGGACAATCATCAAAGTAGGTAAGCACAAGCTGAACCTATCGTAACTCACAGTGCAAGGATAAAATATAATAGAACATATACAACAGGTAGTAATAGTGAAGCTGAAAACACTAGAGTTTCATAGCAACTAGAAAGTAATATCCATACACTTGGAAATAGTGTTTATATAAATTGCCTCACTACAACACTCAGAGAATAACAAACAGAGGAAATTCAAATACTATATAGTAGAAAGATAGCATGCCACCTCATGCTCGCCTCCGAACGCCACATCATCCTCACTAAGCTATCACCTGTCACTTGCCATCTAGTCTGCCCATCCACAACCGGATGAATAACATAAGTTAATAAGAGGGAAAAATAAAAACTTGAGTCAGACAACAGTCTTAGTGAACGATAAAACAGCAAACAAACATCATCAATAAAGTATATGAGAATAGGTAGAATAACAAACCAATCTAACAAACACCAGAGAAGAACTCAACTCCCGTCTTCCCCGCATCAGAGAGTGATAGCCTTTACATTAAACAACTCAACCACTCATCCATGGTAATTAGAACAACCATTCATACATGACAATCAGAAGCAACCAACAGTAGTGCTCATAGCACCCAAATTATATATCTTACATGAACCTCCCTAATCGAATTCAACATCCCTCAGGCACAAGCCTCAATGGTCGAAACCAATACTAGACAAGCAACTAAGAAGCATCTCCTCCTACGTTGGATAATTTACGTGAGATGGTAAAAACAAGGCCACAAATCAATCATGACAGATTCTGGCTATCACCGCCAATCCTGCTTCGAAACCATCGATAATCGTTTGACGGCCGACCTTGACATATGTCAAGGGCTAATGGTAACCCCGGTTCTAGCATAAACTCCATATGCCTTTCAACGATATGTATGTATGTCCAATTTTGACAACTAGGCCTTTCAACGATACCCTGGGTACTCGACCAACAACCGGTCTTTTAGGTGCCCCTATCGTACCCTTACTTTGAGCTGCTAGAACTTACGACAACGATAATCTCTCGGCCTTCGCATCTCTAGTCATCCAACCCGATGATTTTTCATAGCTCAAGCAACCTTCTCAAGCAACCATTATCCACCAGCTCACGACCTTTGAGTTGCCACCTCATTCGTTGTTCTACGCCATCAACGAACACATTCAACACTTCAAATATTCCCACTTAAACTTACTTCTAAGTCAAAACATCACCGAGCCAATTTTTTTAAAAGCCCTTTTTATTCAAATCTGGGTCGTACCCGAAAATATAAATTTTTCAGAAATAACCTTGTGCGACCAACCCACCCTCTTGGAGCTGACCGATCCATACTGTCAGCCAACCAGAGACCGACCAGTTTAAATTGAACGTTCAGCTTCAAACCAACCAACCAGATTCTTTCCTCATGCTCGACCGACCCATCCACCTTGAAGAAGACCGACTGACCCGAATCCATGCTAACCGATCCAGTCGCCTTCCTTTTGACCGACCCAGTCTCTGACCGACCCGACCGACCCCGTCTCTGACCGACCCGACCCAAAGATGACCGACCGACCCGAAACCTGTACTGCACCTTGTACTGCACATACTTTGCGGCCGACCTAAACTTTTAGACCGACCCGACCATAACCATGACCGAACCGACCCTGTACAACCCCAATTCTTGTCCAGTCTCAACCAAAACTCCGCCGATCGACAAAATCGACAAAATATACACTTTTAATTCATTCAACACAACCATAAGCATGTTATGAAATCACAAACAACATGAATATGAGGATTATCATTAAAATTATGCAAATTTCACAAAAATCATGATAAATGAACACATGAACTAAACGATGGATCTAACTTGCATAAACATATGAAATAGCATAGA
Organism: Allium sativum; assembly: GCA_030737875.1. NCBI lineage: Eukaryota > Viridiplantae > Streptophyta > Magnoliopsida > Asparagales > Amaryllidaceae > Allium > Allium sativum. The sequence continues at coordinate 896,948,938 of CM060916.1, forward strand.
AATTACTGGTTTTAAACTTACTAAATTAGATCCTAGGGTGGTTCATATGGAAGTAATCTTACCATGGTGTAGATCTATGAGAAAACACTTGAATTTGATGAAAAACATGATCAAACATTCATATACTTGATTGAATTCGTGTGAGAGGTGCATATCACTCACCAATTCTCCAAAACAAGCTAATAGCAATGAATTAAGATTCCGGATAGTAAGGAGTTTGATACAAATCCTCTAATCCGATGAACTCTCACTTTAAATGATGTAGATATAGCTCCAGTTGTTGTAGATCTTCAATTTCCTTCCTTAGATATCAATTTTAATGGTGGAAAGGTGTTAGAGGAAGGAGGAACATAGGCCACCAAATGAGAGAATGGGGGAAGCAAACTATTCTCCATACCTCCCACCCCTTATTTATAGCATTCCTCCAACCCACTAACGGGCCTCTCCAAATCCACCCATTAAGGTCTTGAAACCTGAAGAACCAACTGTTAAACCTTAAACAGTGATTCCTCCCATTCTGCTGAGCCGAATCTTTATTGTAACCACTCTACGGAAAGGCAATCATCATTTCCTTTCCACTAGCACCGGTCTCAACATCTAATTCGACCTGGGCCAGAAGTTATGCCCTGTACAAGACTGACAGGGGCAAAATGGTCATAAACAAAAATTGGTAATATGGACATGTCTCACATCCCTTTGGCAACATATTAAAATATGAGAATGATCCAACCCTCAGGGAGTAACATAAAAATAATTTACTATCCTCTGATACTAAAAATGCGGGCTGTTACAACTGAGAATAAAGTAGATCAAGGAAAGGTGACAAGATATTCAAATGATAGACTTCAAGAATAAACCTCTGGGGTTGGACATCTCATTCTCAAGTGTGCTATGACGAATGCTAGAGTATACTGATGAAAAGCCCTTTCAACGGAACTGTTAAATTTGAGACAATAGGTGGAATTCCTTTCATTCCTAAGATTGGTGTATCGAGAAGCAATCTTATCACGCAATATATGCATTGTAATAAAATCAATGCCATCCAAAGACGGTTAGTATCACCAAATAGCAGCATTCTCCTACCATCGTCAAAACTGCTAGTGCTACCTAAAGACTTGCAACATCGCAAATCCATGATGACATCCTAAGGCTGTCGGCATTACAACAAAGCCCTTCCAATTGCAAAGTCACTCAAAGACCTTCCAATTGCGAAGGCACTCAAAGTCCTTCCACTTGCGAAGTCACCTCACCTAAGCTGAGGCATAAAAAAGACCTCGCCCTAACTGAGGCACATAAAAAACCTCACTTCCATGAGCCAATCGATAAACATCGTGATGAGTCTGACCTTAGAAAAAGCGACATACATAAGCTGGTCCTGAACTCGAATAAAGGCACACGACGATCGATAAATATCTAATGGATAAAAAACCTCGCTTCTATGAGGCGCTCTTGATATACATTGTTATGAGTCCAGTCTTGAGAAATGCGACACACAAGCTAGTTTCGACCTCTAATAAAGACACACAACAATCGATTAACATTGGGTGGATAAAAAACCTCACTCCTAGGAGGCACTCTTAGTATACATCATGATGAGTCCGGCCTCGAGAAATGTAACCGGCACAAGCTGGTGCTGACCTCGAATAAAGGCACATGACGATTGATAAACATCGGGTGGATAGAAAACCTCGCTCCTATGAGGCATTCTTGATATACATCATGATGAGTCCAGCCTCGAGAAACGCGACTGGCACAAGCTGCTCCTGACCTTGAATAAAGACACGCGACAATCAATAAACATTGGGTGGATAAAGAACCTCGCTCCTACGAGGCACTCTTGATATGCATCATGATGAGTCATGCCTCGACGAAACGCGACTGACACAAGTTGGTCGCAACCTAAAATGAAGGCACACGACGATCGATAAACATCAGTGAGTAAAAAACCTCGCTTTTATGAGGCACTCTTGATATACATTGTTATGATTCCGGCCTCGAGAAAGTTGACCGACACAAGATGGTCTTGACCTCAAATAAAGGCGCATGATGATCGATAAACATCTGATGGATATAAAATCGCGCTCCTATAAGGCAATCTTGATATATATCATGATGAGTCCGGCCTCAAGAACCATGACCGGCACAAGCTAGTCCCGACCTCGAATAAAGGCACCCGACGATCGATAAACATTGAATGGATAAATAACCTTGCTCATATGAGACGCTCGATATACATTGTGAAGAGTCCGACCTCGGGAAACACGACCGGCACAAGCTTATCCTGACCTCATAAAAATGCACAAAATGATCGGTAAAAGTTGAGTGGATAAAGAACCCGCTACACTGGGGCACCTGATTAAATATCAAATAAATTCGTCCTGGGAAAACACCAACCATTGATAATTGATAAAAATCCAAATAACAAAAGAACATGATGATCGATGAAGTTGGGAAAAAGAATCCCCTACTCCAAATCAGCAAGTCCAAAAGAAAGATCACAACTCCTGAACATTTGTCCTCTTCTCTAAGAAAGGTTAAGCACCAAGCTTCTGTAAATGTGACTCTAAAATAAGCCTTTAGGATGAGAATCCTCAACCAATGGAATCGAGCTTTTCCAATAAGGAGGTATTGTCGTTCCTTGGATTGAAATCGAAGCCATTCAGCAAGCAAACTTGCAGTCGCAAAAAAGAAAGCATCCTTACACATAACTCCAAAAGTCTCTTCTGATAAACAAACCAAACAATATTTTCTCACAAATCGGAAATCCTTCCCTAAAAGACATGATGCCTTAACTTTCATGGCACAAAGTTTGATTGTCCTGATGGCCCGTCTTATCAGAACATTTGGAAAAGCGATGCCCAGAAGGAGATTACAAAACATAACGTAACTCAAAACCAATGGAGCAATCACAAACCATCAAAAATTGAGATCAGGAATACCCACACCGATAATTTGAAACATAAGATGCCAAGGAGGTTAACAATACCAATAATCACTATAAGTTGCGGGCAACACCAAACGTATATGGAGTTTAAGTTCATCCCAATCTACGATGACCCATGGTATGGGGGAAACACCATCCGTAATGACCTCAAATTGCATCAGGTTAGAACATACCATAGGCTTGTCCTGACATTGTGATGAATAGAAAGCGCAGCAGTAATGAACAAAGTACTATAACAGAGTATAATGTTGAAAAGTACGAAAGGAGAATGTCAAAAAGTATAGGAGTATAGATGGTACAAAGATGTACGACGAGCCAAAGCAATCCTATTTCTGTATAGCGTATAAGAACAAAGATAAAATCAATCCAAGAGGCAGAGGCTGATAACTACATAACTCCAGCCAAATAATATACAACAAGAAATGCTACAAAGATATGAGCATACAATAGGAATTTGAAAACTTGAATTAAATGATGCAAAATCATACAACAAACTCAATCATGATTTAGAAATTCAGAAATGACTGCATAACGTGAGTAGGAGAAAATAACGAAAGTGGGAGATTCAACTCGCTTCTCGCCTCCACTCATTTGAACTAGTATCTGAGTGAAATCTAGGACATTCTCTGCCTCTCAGATCAACCCAAAGTATTATCGCTAGTGGAAAAAGTGACGATGAGCTCTAATCCATGCAGAATTCAAAGCCTTTACAACTTTGCTCACCATGCTTGGGTCCTTTCTAGTCTGCCTAACGGTCTTCTTCTAAGCCATCCTTTTAACATTAAATATTTTCTTTTATACCAAATGAGGCTTTTTTCACCTTTTTTTATTTTATGATATATCTCTATTATAACTTTTTGCATCTTTACAGTTATAAAACTGTTAATCGGTTTAATCGCAAAGCTTGGATCTACATAGTATCATCACTGATTTTGTGTGAACCACCCTTCTAGATGATGCTACAGCATATTGCATTGATCTTCTATATAGAATAATCCAAAATCTGAAAGTTTAGCGGCCAAAATCTTGTTTTGATATGATGGTTGTGCATATAATTTCAGTCCTTCCTAAAAAATAGAATAGCTTGAAGCTCCGTTCATGGTTTTTTTTAATTTTGGATACAAGTTCCACGTTCTTTACATGTTATCATAATAAATGGCAGAGGCACTCCTTAAAGTTTGATTGCTATAGCTTTATTGAAACCCCGAATATTCTCAAAATTCCTTCCGTTCTACTAGTCAGTTAAAATAATACTGACTTCAACTCATTAAATTTAAGTCCAATGCACTTTTACTAAATTCAAAAATATTCATTTAACAGTCTTATACCATAAGATCATTTGCACATAATAAGTGACTAACTTATAGCTAGTAATTGAATATCAATTGTATTGATTTTTGGTGGCAAGATAACTCCATTTATAAGGTAAAACATTCCTTGGCATGTGAAACAAGGAAAGGTAAAAGAGGTTAGGGATTGCTAACTCAATTGATTAGTGGTATGACAATCTAAACTCAGGTTCTATATATTACGGGTTCAAACCCTTGACACATAAAAATGAGCGCTTTGCTTAAATAAAGCACCACTTTTACTATTGGAGAAGGTAAGGAGAAAGAAGATTCTCTTATGCTGCCTCCTGTTGAAAAAGAGAAATTTGACATAATTTCAAAATAGACTTTTTAACCTGCATTTTTACAGGGTCATTGCACTTTAGGTTTGGGTGATTGGATTACAAAGGATTTGAGCGCGGACGAATAAGAATTTTGGATATGCTTGGATAAACTGAAGGATTGGAAGTAATCTGGGGTTTGGAGTCGCTAGAATTTGGATTGGCCACATTGATTGGGCTTGAATAAGACTGGCAACTGTGCCACAAAGATCGAATCGAAATCGGCTTAACTTCATGAACATCGGGATGACTACTATGCCAAGCTTTGGATCAGAGCATGGATACTTGGACTTGGCAAAAATTAGATGAAGGCAAGGATGGTAAATGGTTTGATTGGTCCCACGATGAAGAACCTGTATCGGTACCGATCCAAACTCTGGATCGGTACCGATCCGAAGGTAATGTGCTTGGCGATCCAATAAATTTAATGTTGACTTGGTCTATCTCAGATTCTTGGTTTCTACCTGATTTCTAGGCTGAATCAATCCTTTTCTCAGCTATAAAAAGAAGACATTATGGCTGGTTGAGGGATAGCCATTTAGCACTTCTGCGTAGGGACACTGCCATTGTCAAACTCCAACTCTTTTATCTCCTCATTCTTGTACTCAATCAAGTACTGCATTATAATATAATAGTATAAATAATATATCACCTCATAGTGGACATAGGTACATTGCTGACCCATTATAATTTTGTATGTTGATTTCCTTTTTAATGCACTCTATGATCTGGATACGTGTTGCTTTCTAGACTGACATTCAGATTTCACTTTTTGGGGGTATTAGGAACGACTGGACTGAGATTGCATCTAACAATTTTGAAATGCTAGGAAGGGGGCACACGTTTGATTTGGATTTCAGATTGCTTAAGATTCAAACATAGCTAAAAGAAAGAAATGGATACTTGCGCTAAAGCTGAAGGCATTGGATTAAAAGGAAGTCATGAGGCTTTATCCATTCGAAACCTCTCTATTTATCTAACTCGGGAAGATATAGATAGAGCGGTAAAGGAATTGGATCACATTTGGAACGACAAGAAGGATTTCTCAAAAGACATGAGGAAATGATAGCTAATTTCCTCATTTATATTGGACAACGGGGAAGACCAAGAGGTAAAGGAATAACAGGACTATGCAACTTGGCGGAAACCGGGATGGAGTTGGGGAAGGAGGGGTTTTCTCGCCATTATCTCGAATCCATACCGATCCCATTCGAATCAATACCAAACTGGTTTGGATCAAGGTAACCCCTCTGAAGGTCATGGTTTGGCTTATAACCCCTTGGAAAATTTGTATTTGCACGCTGGAATTGCTTTGTATGCGCATATAGGCTTATACTTTGGATAGGATAAAGGGAAAATAATGTATCCTTTTAAAATCAGATAGGTCAAACGTAGGCAACACAGATCATTGCCCTGCATTTGCTGATCTTGGCTCTAAGGATGTTGGTGCTGGTTCTAGAGATTGGCACCGACATTTGGACAATAATAATTGAACCATGGATGTGATTCGAAGGTTTTCAATAGAAGGACTGTTTCAACAGGATATAGATTATGTCATTCGAAACCCGTTCACCGCAAATATTTTAAATTCTACGAAACCATCAGATTTCAAGTTACCTTCTGTGGAAGTTAACGATGACAAGAAGGATCTTATCGTTCATCTCATGCGCTACATGCATCATTTAGAAGCACCAGGGCCATCGTACCATTATATGGTTAAATGATTTTTGTTATTTCTCTTAGATATTGCTTCCATGTGGTTTCGGAAGTTGGAATCAGGTTCTGGTGGAAGTTGGAATAGGCTTATGGAAAGGTTCATCGAGCAATTTCAGGTCCACTTCTCTCAATCCAAGAATGTTATGACGTTCATTACATCAAGCATAGGACTGAAGTGACTCCGTATAAATTCTTGAAATGGTTTAATGCAGCGGTATCATTAGTGGATTGACCAAACCCATCCACGATATTAATGGATGTTGTTTCCAACAAATTGGATAATTCAAATTTCAAGGTTTCACTAGAATGTCATCCATCAGGGACCTTGATGAGTTTTATTGTGAAGCAAATAGATTTCTTCAACAAGAGGACTTGAAAGCTGATATAGAAGCAACTGAGGTTAACACTCTCGAAAATGCAGTTCAAAAAAGATAAGAACAAAGGAAAAAGGAAGACTTCAAATGGATTTGATCGAAATAATCGACAATAGAGAGAATCTAAGTTCTTTTCATATACTGATCTCAATGCTTCTTTGGAAGAGATTTATTCCGATACTTAGAATACTCTACTGTTTAGGAAACCACCCAAAAGTGAACCAACAGAAAGAGAGCGGAAATCTAAAAAACATTGTTTATTCCACAAATTGGATGGTCATAATACAAATAAGTGTCGGCATTCTAGGAATATGATAGAGGAACGTGGCAGATGCGCAAAGCCAAATGTATTACATCTAGAACAGGATTGCAATGGTGGAACATAAGCAGCCACTTACCGTTAGGAACAAGAACAAGTCAGGATCTAGCTTGCATGAGGTAATCGTTAACTAATTTGGATTTTAGATGGCTAAGTCGCCCTACTCATGTATGGGATTATTATTAATTCCCTAGGTATGCTCTGTATCCAACGATGAATCATCCAACCTCTTTCCATTTAATAAATTTGTAAGTAAAAATTGCTAAGTCGGCCCTATCCATATACGGGATTAGGACTTAGCCACTAGGCATGTATTATACCCGATGATAAACCGTTAGTTTGTAAGAAAGTAGGATTTTGAAATTTTAATAAAACCACTTAGATTGTAAGGATTACAGATGTGGAGTATGAGATTAAAATTTGAAAACTTTAATAACTGGTCGTCAAGTTTGGATTATGCCTAGGAAGAGTCGGGTCATCTTGTCAGGTCTTGGCTAGGCCGCTTGATCGACACTCAAGTATGGGTATAGTTGTGAAGGTTTGAGTATTTTTGTTAAGCCTTAACAAAGCCCCTCGAACATATTTTTCAATTATGGAGTATACCCATGTTGGCTAAACCCGAACATGCCATGGACTTTGGATTTCAAACTCTTATTTTGGATACAGATCTCATGGGAATTTTGAATTTCAAATATATTAGATTTCTCGACTTGATTTCTTAGATCATTGGATTACACTTCGGGTTTCTGATTTGGACTTCTTCAATTTCTTTGGTTTTTTGAATTTTAGATTCAGCCTTCTATTATAATTACGATCTGACTTATCCTAGGATTTCAGGATTTCACTTATATTACGATCCAGTGAGACTATGGATTTTACTAGCTTTCCGATATGGATTTGACTTGTATTCTAATCCAACGTGATCATGGTTCCCTAGATTTATGGCTTTCGGCTATCAGATTTATTATGGACTTCTCTTAGATTATGACTTTTGGATTGGATTTCGGAACATCTTTCTCTAAGAGATATATTTTGGATGGCAAGTGTTAACCCACATTTTTACAGGATTATTGCGCTTTGGATTCAGACGATTGGACAACTCAGGATTCGAGCATGTGCGGGCACATAGATTCATGGAATTTCGAATACGTTTGGACAAAGCGAAGAATTTGAAGTAATTTTAGGTTTTGAGTTCCTAGAACTCGAAGGACCACCTTCATAGCCTCAGATTGGCACACATACCAAAAGGCCAGACCAGCCTAGTTACATTCACTCATAGGATCAACCTAACTTTATGCACATTGCGTTGGCTACTATATAAAGCTTGGATCGAAGCTTGAATGCTTGGACTTATAATTGATTGAAGGAAGGCAAGGATGGTAAACAGTTTGGATCAATTCCATGATAAAGTACCCAAATCATTATAGATCTGAACCCTGAATCAGTATTGATCCAAAGGAAATATAGTGGGCAATCCCACTCACTTCATACAGATTTGTTATATATCGGATTGCTGGTTTGTCTTTTGAATTCTTTACGGATCCTATCCTTTTTTAGCTATAAATGGAAAACTTGGTGGCTCATTAAGGGGATCCTTTTGGTACTTCTATGTGACGGCCCGCCCCACACCAGCCGACATTTCCAACGAAAGTGCGCTGTGCCGATGTCCAACCAGCACGGGACGGTCGTCAAAGAAAAGAAAGAAGGGAATTTGAACTAACAAGGAACCTGTAGAATGTCTCACAGCGCACGGAATAAAATAATATAATAAAATACTTGACATAAAACAGGCGAGACAGTGCATAAGCTGAGAACTAAACCATAATCATCATAGCAGTGGAAATTCAAAATACAGCTTATGTTCCACATCATCATTATTACAACTTTTAAAACTGTCTCTAAAGCAAAATAGGTAAGGTACACTACTAATGCCCAAAGTAGTGACCATCAGCGACACAGGGAGAATACATATATATCATACGTGGGAGCCTCCTGCTCTTCTCTGGATCAGCTACTCGTTCAAAACCAGCTAACCTGTCTCTAGTCTGCTCGTTTAGGAGCACCCAGAGTAATAAGAAGAGACATAAAACTCTGGGTCAGACAAAAGTCTGGTATGAGCGATAAGCAACAAAACAGAACAATAATAGGTATACTAAACTGTACCTGAACCTGCAACCAAAGAGTTAGCACAACAGGATGTACAATACTCTAAGGTGACACTAACATATGGTGTAAAGATACGGGGTTGGGGGTGTGCATGTCATAGTGATATCAAACAATAAAGCATAACAACCATCCTCACATCTCTCACTCAGTGCGTAAAGCATACGATATCCACTGCTTTGACCACCCAAATCCTTTGTTATGATCACTCTGCCCCATGGAGTCGTGATGGCTCCACTGCACTGATCCATAGCCACTAATCCTTTGCTATCTCCACTATGTCCCATGAAGTCATGACGACTCCACTGCACTGGCTCATAGCCATGCTATGATCACTCTGCCCTATGGAGTAATAACTACCCCACTACACTGATCCGTAGCCTAACATCCATCTTGGTGGTGAGTCAAAACTATGGACGTCGATAACCCCTTTGCACACGTCCCGCAGCAAAGCCCAACTCATGAAGTTAACTCGTTTGTTCCCAACAGGATCCTGAGTTCTACTTCATATTCGGACTACCTTTGCATCTCGAGTTTTGGTCTCCTCCGGATCGGTCTTCATTTGGTTCGTAGCTCATGCCTCGCGTCCAAGCTCCTTGGTTCGGTTTGCAGTCTCCCTTCTGGTTCGGGTCGGACTGTCTATACGGCTCGGGTCGTGAGATCCTCCCAGGTCGGGTCAGCTCGTGGTCCACCAAACAATCTCTCGCCGGGTCAGTCGTGATGCTCCAAGCATGGTTGTGGTGTCACACTGGTTCTTCGGAGTAACGGGCACTCCGGGTTGGGTCCTCCATTGGCTCGTGGGTCGAGCCTTCATTGCTTCCTCGATTCGTGACAGTCCACTTGTAGTGCATCGATTCGGTCGTGCGTAGGGGGTGCTTCACGAGTGGTTCGGGTCGAGCTTCCATCATCGGTTTGTGATACGTGCTTTGCGAGTGGGGAAGGGCGATCCAATCCCTGCACTATTTCCTGCAACTTTTCCAGCAATTGTTTTACGCCAGACGACGGCATTTTCGACCATTCTAACTTTTCTAATCAATCACAAAGCATACATACAGTCACAGCAATATGTATAATCAGCGACAAACACCAAAACAACAATATAACATGTCAAAGTGGATCAAACATACCCAAAAATCCATATTTTTCCCTTAATCATGTTTAAGCACAACTAATGATAGGATTAGCAAAACTTATCCAAATTAACCCAAATTTCTAACAGATCCCTAAAATAATATTTTAGAATTTTACAAATTTCTCCAGATTTTTCTGAGCCATAATTTCGCTAATTATCAGTAATCACCCCTAGTTAGCCGTAATTAGTGGAAAAACAATGCAAATCACTCACCTTAGCCACGAATAAAACTTAGATATGAAACTATCTATAAATTTGATCAAATCTCTATGCAACACAGCAACTCCAACTCTGATTTGGTGCTATTTCTCCTTGATTTGACGTAGATTAGCTTAATCCTTAATTAAACTATGATTAGAAGGTGTTTTAGGAGTTGGAGGCCATTGTTAGGGTTGAAGAGAGGTAAGTGGCAGCTGGAAAATGACAAGGAAAAAGTTTCTCTAACCGTAATCAGCCCTCATATAGCTCTAATCCCGAAATCCCCCAATGGGCCTAGCTCCTAATCACCCGGTTAAGCCCAATTAAGCTGTTTTTCACCTTCTAAACCTTGTTTCAGCCATATCTCCCAAATGGTGAGTCCGTTTGGCTAATGTGACCACTCTACGGAATTGTAAACCATCATCCGATCTAATGGAAGTGGTTTCAGGTCAAAACTCCTTACCAATCAAAAGTTATGGCAGAAACAAGATCAACTAGGGGCAAAACGGTCATTTAAAAATCGACAACATGGGAAATGACCCCAATAATCGTTACCCAAAGTTACACGACTATACGACCTCATACGAAAAAGAAATAAATATTCTACGATACTTCGATACATAGAATGCGGGTCGTTACACTCTCCCCCCTTAAGAAATTTTGCCCCCGAAATTCCTCAACTAAGAAACAAACAATGGATCCCGCATGCCTATCAGCCATATACAACAATAAAACATGCAAAACAAGAATAACAAGCCTACCCTAGCATGCGGTTTATTAACAAGGGAAGAAACTATTTCTACTAAAATCATACCAGGCAAAGAGTTCTTGATATGTCTTCCTAATGCTCTCCTCTGTCTCCCAAGTACAGTCATTCTCATCCTCACCCCCACTGAACCATGACTAGATTCACCGCTTTCCTTCGAAGTTTCTTTGTTTCGTGCTCGACAATACGAATCGGCTTGCGATTCCCAACCGCCTCGGGTTCTACTTTGATATAATTCAACTGATCAGATGAAATAGCCACATCGGGGTCGTGCACGAATTCCCTTAACTGGGAAACATGAAATAAGTTATGAACTCCCGCCATCTTGTCCGACAATTCAACTTTATGTGCTAAATTCGCAATTTGTTCAAGAACTGGGAATGGACCAACAAATCTTGGTGTTAACTTGCCTCTCCTACCAAATCGTATCACGCTCTTTAATGAAGAAATCTTGACAAACACCAAGTCGCCAATGGAGAATTTTAAATCTCTTCGCCTTTTTTCAGCATAACTCTTCTGCCTATCTTGGGCAGCCCTCATTCGCTGTTGGATAACCTTGATCTTGTCTGAGATTTCTCTTATCACATCTGTCCTAAGCACAAATTTCTCACCGGTTTCTAACCAACATGACGGTGAGTTGCACGGTCTTCCGTACAAAGCTTCATATGGAGCCATACCAATACTAGACTGATAACTATTATTATATGCAAACTCCACTAGATGCAAATGGTCATCCCATGATCCACCAAAATCTAATATGCAAGCTCTTAAGAGGTCTTCTAATACTCGATTCACCCTCTGTGTCTGACAGTCGGTTTGAGGAAGGTACGCGGTACTGAGATGTAATTCTGATCCTAATGCCTCTTGTATGCTCTTCCAAAATCCACTAGTAAACAACAGAACTCGGTCACTCACAATGCCTTTGGGTACTCCATGAAATCTCACTTCCCACTTCATATACAGTTCTGCTAACTTAGCTGCTGCTCTATTCGACTTGACGAGTATGAACCTTGCACTCTTGGTCAATCGGTCCACAATCACCCAAAGGCTATTATGGTCCGATCTAGTTCTTGGTAACCCATCAATGAAATCCATTGAGACTTGTTCCCATTTCCATTCTGGAATTTCCAATGGCTGCAACAAACCACTAGGTTTCTTTTGCTCAGCTTTAACTAGATGGCAGTTCATGCATTTGGAAATAAACTTCCCAACGTCTCTTTTAATCCATTCCCAATAGTAGGTCTACTTCATGTCTCGATACACTTTGTTACCCCCAGGATGTATAGTAAATTTTGAGTGATGACATTCTCTAAGCACTTCATCTCTCAATCCATTGACATTGGGTACAACCAGTCTTCCATTCTTTCTAAGCCATCCATCTCGATCGGGCCCATACTTGTCCATCTCCTCATCGATATCCATCTCTAATTTGGAGATGATTTCCAATAAGTAAGGATTGCCCCTCTAACTGGAACCAATCCGCTTAATCAAAGTGGGTCTGAACATTAAACTTGCTAACATTTCTGGATCCAATTCGGACTTTGGTCTGAAATCATACCCTACGATATACTCCAGTTGCTTCCATTCAAGAAACATAGCCCCTAAACTGGCATGTCTTCTACTCAATGCATCAGCTACCGCATTGCCTTTTCCTGGTGTATATGCGATATCGAAATCATAGGAAGCTAAAAATTCTAACCATCCCTGCTGTTGGAGATTTAGATCCTTCTGAGAGAAAAGATACTTTAACGATTTATGATCGGTAAACAACTCAAATCTTTCTCCCAAGAGATAATGTCTCCACATCTTCAATGCGAACACGATCGCTGCTAATTCCAAATCATGGGTAGGATATCTTTTCTCATGCAATTTCAGTTTCCGACTTGCATAAGCTATAACCCTACCTCCTTGTATCAATACAACACCTAGTCCGATACCACATCCATCCGTGTATACTGTCATCTCTTTATTCCCCTTAGGAATGACTAACACTGGTGCACTTGTCAACTTTTCCTTTAGACTCTTGAATGCATTCTCACAATTTTTGTCCCAGATGAAAGCTTGATTCTTCTTGGTCAACCGAGTCATTGGTGCCGCTATCTTGGAGAAGTCTTGGATAAACTTACGGTAATATCCAGCTAACCCCAAGAAATTTCTTACGTCTGTTGCATTCTTGTGCGTAGACCAATCTTGTACCGTAGCCACCTTCGCAGGGTCCACAGTAATACCATTCTCTTAAACAACATGGCCCAAGAATCTCACTTCTCTTCTCCAGAATTGACATTTAGAAAACTTCGTTTTCAGTTGGTGTTTTATTAACACCTCCATCACTACTCTCAAATGTTCCTTGTGTTCTTCCTCTGTCCTCGAATAAACAAGTATATCATCCACGAACACAAGAACAAACTTATTCAATTGATCCCTGAATACCCCATTCAAAGATCCACAAAATATGCTGGTGCATTGGTCAACCCGAATGGCATGACCAACCACTCATAGAATCCAGACGGTGTCCGAAAGGCCGTTTTAGCTATACTCTTAGCTTCCACCCCAAGCTGATGAAAACCTGTCGCGAGATCCAACTGGGAGAACACTCTCGCGCCACTCAACTGATCAAACAAATCATCTATCCGTGGTAGAGGATACTTATTCTTCTTCGTCACCTTATTCAACTCATGGTAGTCCACACACAATCGAAGGGAACCATCTGCCTTGGTAGCAAACACAACTGGTGCTCCCCACTCAGAAACACTTCTTCTTATGAATCCCTTCTTCAAAAGATCGCTCACTTGCACCCCGAGCTCTCGCTGCTCCCTTGGTGCCATACGATGAAGTGGCATCACTATAGGTCTGACATCTTTCACTAAATCAATACGGAACTCAATATCTTGGTGTGGTGGAAGTTCGGTCATTTCCTCGAAGACGTCCGGATACTGGCCAACCACGGGCACATCTGACATCTCATCATGCGAGATATCGAGGGAATTTAGAAAACTATCCATTACCCCATCACTAGGTAGACCACCAAACAATACCCTCCGCCTACCACCACCCCGTACCTTTGGAGCCAATCGACTCCCAAAATAATGCCAAACCCAGTAAAGCCCAAAACAAAACAATCACAAGCAAACATACATCCATGACTCGATAAGACCACATTATGACAAATCATACTAAGGCTAGTCGAACCACCTATCGGGTTCGTCACCGCTTAAGGTCTATCGACTATCTCGGGTTCCAATCCCAACCTATCTACCAGGTCACTAGATATGAAGGAACGGGAAGCTCCAGTATCAAACAATACTCAAACAGGAACATCATAAATAGAAAGCATACCTTGAATGACGATATTCTTTCCTTTCTCTACCGAAGTTGGGGCATTCGATGAAGAAGGAACAACAGTAAGAGCATATGCTTTCACAACCTGCTTCTCTTTAGGGGTTGCGGACATTTATCCTTGTGATGTCCCACTTGGCCACAGTTGAAGCACTTCCTGTCCGCAGGCTTTGCTTGACATTTTTTAGCATAATGGCCCTTCTTGCCACAGCTAAAGCACTCAACGTCTTTCTTGCTCTTTTTCTAACCATCCTTAGCTTGGTTCTTCTTCCTCTTATTCTCAGAATTATTCTTGCCTCCACCGCTTGCTTGCGGCTTTGGCCCCTCTGCAGATACAACAGTGACTTCAGTCTTGGGCTTAGGATAAAGGCTCTCTCACCTCATTGCTTTCCCAACAATCGATTCAAAAGTCTCATTAATATGGTTTATAAGCCTTTCCCCCAAGTACTGATCTAAGCCTGTTATGAACTTCTCATTCTTCTTCTCGGGAGTGTCAGTGAGGGATAATCCATACTTCGGTAAAGTATCAAACTCAACAATATATTCCGAGACTGCCCTACCATTCTGCTTAAGTTCCAAGAACTTCCTAAACAACTCTGACTTTTGGGAAGTTGGGATAAACTTATCACTGAATCGGGCCTTAAACTGATCCCAAGTAATTTGATCCTCGAGAGTAGCTGTTTACACCAAAAATGGTCCAAACACCTTAGGTACAAAGCTGTACTTCACCAATTTGGTAGGGAATAAAATGGAGCCATATTCAATCAGTAATTGAAAGTAGAAAATGCAGAAAAAAGGATGAATGGATGATTGAGATTGATGATGTCTTTGTTCTCTCTGAATCACGAAATTGAGCTGGACGCCATGGCCAGATCCGCGGTTTGTGGCAGAGTTTGGCAGCACTTCGTGGTTCTTCAGATTTCCCCCCTTTTTTCGGTGGTGGCTATGGTATATTTATAGGTGAGTCATCGGTTTGAAATCCCTTTCCCGCCCTGTGAATCTCTAATTCTGCTAATTACAATCGGTCCATTGGCCAGTTGTCATGAGCTATCTCAGGTTGTCATGTGCAGATAACTTTTTGGGACGGACGCCTTATGTAGTTGAGCGGGTTCGTGAGAGCGGGCGCTTCTGTGCGGGCGACCATTTTAGGAGGCCTTTTAGGAACGGGACGCAAGTCTGGGATTGGTTCTTCATTGTTCCCTGTGCGACCGATTGTTTTAGTTTTAGGGGTGCTCGCTCTCTTATTGCTTCTGTAGGATGTGATCGTTCTGGCTCATGTTAGATGAGCGACTTGCTTCATGCTGATGCTTGGTATAGCCTCATTTCCGTATGAGGGACCGGTCTTAGTCTCCGGCCTGAATCTTGATTTTGGACTCAAGTTTTAGGATCGCACACAACATCATGTCGTCCGGTTATACCTGGTCGACCTGATTTGCTCTGGGCTTGACATTCAGCACTTGCTCTTGTAACCGTTCTTTTCCATTACTAATGCCTCAAGTGCCTTCATGTACGAACGACCTTGGTGATGTTAGCAACATATCCCTTGTTCAATGTGCGTGTGGACTTTTAGGGATTAACACTTGCCCCTCGAAGCTTGTGATTTCTTTCAATGAGGAATTACTGGCTTCGACATATCTGATCACACATTGTTGTTTAGGTTTGTTGGTGGGTCGTTCGCTCAAGGATTATAGTTGCTCCAATGGTGTTATCTCTTTCCTGAGCGAAAGGCGTTTGGACTACCCTGTCATTATTTCGAACTGGTGCCAGATGTCTTCCGATGGGATGGTTGTGTCGGTATTTGAGTATTAAGTCCGTCGCGGCAAGGATCTTTTAGATGTTTTTCCCTTTAATCTCCCTTTATGTTTTCAGGATGGTGCCATCACCAGAACAAAGCCAACGGGAGGTTTTTGACTGGGCTGTCTCTGCAGACGAGATCCAGTCAATTGGTCAGTCGTCTGTGAATTCTCCTTTTGCCCCGTCGTACTCAGAGCTTCAGACGATCATCAACAGGCCTCGTCATACGCTTGATCCTTATCCTCCAAGGCTATCCAAGCGTTTTTAGGAGTGGAGTTTACAAGGAGTATCTTCTAATGTGAATATATCTGCATTTGATTCTCAGACTTTCTCTCATGAGATGGTGGAGGCAAAAAGTCAGATGCTGGCTCGCCTCGAGACTGCTGCGTATCAATTTGGGGAGCATATGGACTTACTGAAGAACCATTCTGCGAAGCGGATGGATGGGTGGTGCTCGTTGGCTTGCGATCTCCAAAAACTTCACAAAGATATCCTTGAGCGAATTTCCGTTCTGGAGAATGACAAGGTAAGGTTGATTCAAGCCCTTAGGTCCAGAGATAGCTTGGTGGCTGCTTTCCCTTCCGGAGGTGTTGAGCTGGTGGCTTCAGATCTAGCTGGCGGACTCACGTCTGGCTCTGTTCCAGCAAAGAGGAAAGTGGGTAGGCCTAGGAAGGTAAGAGATCTGTGATTCCTTTCCCCTTGACTGTTTTGCTCTTTTGGACTTTAAAGCCGGTTGTATAAGCGGGTGCCGGCCCTCGCTTGCGATGTTTTGCTGGTTGCTTGTGGTGATTTGCATTCGCTCTATGGCACACACTTCTATGATTGTTGTCTGGTTGGTTTGATGATGCCCTTCATGTTTTGGCCATACTATGTTTTCCTTGCCCTGTTTTAGCAATACGTAAATATATGTATCTTTTATCTTTCCGCAACGGTCATACGTTAATATCGTATTACTAAGCGTTCGTACATTCGTTAGTATCGCATTACAGTTAATCTTGTAGCGCCCCATTAGGTTGGGATCAACCAATCTTAAATATTTGGCTTTTGCTTGTAGAATTTTGAGATTGTTTTATCGTTGGCCAATTTTGCCGTTTAGATTTTTAATTAAACATCCTGTTTATCTGTTTGGGGTGTTTTCGTGAGGCATTTTTATGCGTGCCCCCATGGGAGGACTTGGGTTCCAATGTATAATCCAAACTTGACTTTAGTTGACTTGGTTAACAACAAAGAACAAGATTGAACACCCCCATTCGGCTAGGATTTCTGCTTTTTACCCCCATTCGGCTGGGATTTCTGCTGTAATCCAACCCTGGCTTTGTTGACTTGGTTAACAACAAAGAACAAGATCAGACACCACCTTTCGGTAAGGGTTTTTACGAACCACGTCGGTTTTTGCCAACTTCACATTTTTTCCGATTTTTGCCGACTTTGCATTTTGCCCAATGAAATAGATACTGGCCCTCTTCAATGAAAAAATTAAGAAATTTTCTCAAGGCGGGGAATCCTCGTATCCTGCACCTAATATGAAGGTGTTTCTCTGATGGGCTCAGCATATTTTTATCCGAGGGGCCTTTTTGTTTTGAGTTGCTTTTGTTTCAGCATTGACTAGCACCAAGCCCTTTGTTGGCCCAAAATTATGAGATCCATCATTTGTTGAGGAAAGTTGGAACTCTTCAGATTGATACTTCCTGGTCGATCGTTTGCCTACACAAGAAAGTAAATTTTTAGCAGGAGCTTGTGAATGGGTAACCTGCATGTGTAATCAGGATTACATATTCAAGTATTCTATACTTAAATGCAAGAACTTTACAAACTTCACAGCATTTTCTATGTATTTGGATAACATGTTATATGAAATAACGTATAATATGCTCGCTATTCCATGCTCGTGGAATTTGATCTCCATCTGTTGTGACCAGTTTGAAGGTTCCATCCTGGAGCTTCTGGCTTATCACATAGGGTCCTTCCCAGTTGGGCCCGAAGACTCCAGTACCGGTCATTATCTTTTTTAAGACAAGGTCTCCAACCTCGAAAGTCCTATGTTTGGCTTTCGAATTGAAGTGCTTGGCCACTCTTCTCTGATGTGCAGCTACTCTGAGTTCTGCTTCCTTTCTTCTTTCCTCAAGTTGGTCGAGAGCTTCGAGCTGTAGCTTCTCGTTCTCCTTGGGGTAAAAATGTATCCTTCTGTGGGTAGGGACCTCCAATTCCACAGGGATCATGGCTTCTGATCCATAGGATAAAGAAAAAGGAGTATGCCCTGTTGCTGTTTTGTATGTGGTGCAATACGCCCATAATGCCAGCGGGAGTTCGTCTACCCATGCGCCTTTAGCTTTTTCGAGCAGCTTCTTGATGATGGTTTTGATGGTTTTATTCACCGCCTCCACCCGCCCGTTCTCTTGTGGATGAGCGACTGCTGAAAAGCTTTTTTGGATTTTGTATTTGGTGTAAAAGCTTTGGAACTCTTCACTTTCAAACTGGGTCCCGTTGTCTGAGATTATCTTTTGCGGTACCCCAAACCTGCATATGATATTTTTCAAAACGAAGTTGATGACTTTCTTTGAAGTTATAGTGGCCAACGGCTCTGCTTCATCCCACTTCGTTAAATAATCTACGGCAACAATTGCGTATTTGAAACTATATTTTGCAGTAGGGAGAGCTCCTATGAGGTCGATGCCCCAGACAGCGAATGGCCATGGGCTGACCATATGGGTTATTGTTGTGGATGGCAACCTTGGGATTTTGGCAAACCTTTGGCACCTGTCGCATCTCTTGGTGTAAGCAATGGAATCCTTGTTGATGTCTGGCCAAAAGTAACCGTATTGTATGATCTTAGCCAAGGTTTGTCCACCAGTGTGACCTCCACATTCCGCTTCGTGTAACTCCGTGATCGCCTTAGACTCCCTTTCCGTGACGCAGCGAAGTAAAGGTGTAGAAAACCCTCGTCTATACAGTCGTCCATCTTGAATAAGGTACAAGGGAGCCTTTCGCAAAACTTTCCTTCGGAGTTTAGAATCGGTTGGAAGTGCCCCGGTTGCGTGGTATTCTCTAATTGGCGACATCCACGAATTAGGCTCATTGGTTGTCTCCATGACCCAATCCATTTCAACCTGTTTTATGCTTGGACTGGAAAGGACTTCTACTGGGACTAAGCCAGTTAGGAACGCATTCCCTGTGCTTGCATACTTGGCTAACAAATCGGCTTTAGTATTTTCTTCTCTGGGAATATGGGATATGGTGTAATGCTCGAGGGATTCCAACAGCTTCATGGCTTTGGCAAGATAGTCTGGCAGGTTGTCTGTTTTCGCTTGGAACTCTCCCAAGATTTGGCACACTACGAGCTGAGAGTCGCTGAAGATTCGCACAGCCTTTATTTGCAATTCTTTCGGTAGCTTTATTCCTGCGATGAGGGCTTCATACTCGGCTTCATTGTTGGTTGATTGGAAATCTAGCTTTAAGGCATAGCATAAAGATCTTCCTTCGGGGGTTTCGAGAACCACCCCTGCCCCAGAATAGCGGTCGTTCGATGCCCTGTCCACAAACAGCTTCCATTGGATGCTAGTTTTATCGTCATCTTCTTCCTTTACCTCCCCCCGGTCGGTAAATTCTGCAATGAAATCAGCAAGCGCTTGCCCGTTGATTGCTCTCCGGGGATGATATGTAATGTCATACCGACTGAGCTCTATATTCCATTTTAGCAATCTACCGGAGGTCTCCGGCCGAGACAAGACCTGCCTTAGGGGTTGGTCTATGAGCACCTTAATGGGATGAGCCTGAAAGTAGGGACGAAGTTTTTTCGACGCGATGAGCAAGCAATAAGCTAGCTTTTCAAATTTTGGATAATTGAGCTCTGCCCCGGATAACCTCTTACTGATGTAATAGACTGGGTTTTTGCACTTTCGAGTCCTCTCTGATCAGCGCTGCGCTCAGAGCATGGCAGATAATGCCAAGTATAAGAATATGTCTTCCCCATCGCTAGGTTTCGATAACATAGGTGGCGTTGCCAAATGCTGAACCAATTCTTCGAAAGCCTTTTGACACTCAGGGGTCCATTGTATCTCGTTCTTCCCTTTCCTGAGGGCATCGAAGAAAGGAAGACATCTGTCTATCGCTTTGGATATGAAACGATTCAAGGCTGCAATTTTCCCGTTCAAACACTGAAGCTCCTTCTTGGTTCCCGGGGCACGCATTTCCCTTAGGGCTGAGATCTTGGCTGGATTGGCTTCTATACCCCTAGCGTTGACCATGTATCCAAGGAACTTACCTGAACCGACACCAAAAGAACACTTCAAGTGATTTAGCCTCATACCGTATCACCGTAAGACATCAAACATTCAGGCCAGATCCTCCAAGTGGTCCACTGCTCTTTTTGATTTGACCAGCATGTCATCGACATAAACCTCCATAGTTCTGCCAATTTTCGTTTTGAACATGGCATTTACCAGTCGCTGGTAAGTTGCTCCTGCGTTTTTTAGACCAAATGGCATCACCTTATAGCAATAGAGACCGAGATCAGAAATAAAGCTAGTGTTTTCTTGATCGGGGCTGTACATCATAATTTGATTGTAGCCTGAATATGCATCCATGAAAGACAGTAGTTCATGACCGGTCGTGGAATCCACTAACTGATCGATTCTGGGTAAAGGGAAACTATCTTTCGGATAGCCTTTATTTAGGTCAGAATAATATACACAGACCCGGCATTTTCCGTTTGACTTCTTTACGAGTACCGGGTTGGACACCCATTTTGGGTATGTAGATTCTCTGATAAAGCCGTTCTCCATCAATCTGTCGACTTCTTCTTTCAAGGCGCGCGACCTTTCTGGCCCTTGGGATCTCCTTCTTTGTATCACAACCGGAACGTGCGGGTCAATGTTTAGCTTATGGACCGCGACGTCGGGGGATATGCCGCACATGTTAGAATGATCCCATGCGAACACATCCAGGTTAGCTCTCAAGAAGGTAATCAACTGGCTTCTTAATTCAGGGCTTAGCCGAGATCCTATATTCAGTGCACGGTTCGGGTCCTTTGGGTTTACAACTATAAGGATCGTATCTTCGGCTGAAGTTGCCCTTTCGTCCTCTACACTGGCTTCCCTAGGGTCGATCTCCTTTTGCGCTCCGCTATGTTCACCAGTGTATGGACCTTTCTTTAATTGCTATAAAGAGGGAGCTTTGGACGCGGGAGAGAGGCTCTGCATCCTTCCCTGACTCTCTTCTCTTGACTTCTCTTAGCTCTGTCACATAGCAATCTCTCGTAGTGATTTGGTGCCCCTGATTACGCCGATTCCTTTTTCAGTTGGGAACTTCATGGTCAGGCACCATGGGGCTAACGCGATCTTGAAACCTGAAAGAGTCAGCCTCCCAAGGAACGCATTATAAGACGAAAACTCGTTTATTAGGACAAAGATTTGTAG
This sequence comes from Allium sativum, assembly GCA_030737875.1. NCBI lineage: Eukaryota > Viridiplantae > Streptophyta > Magnoliopsida > Asparagales > Amaryllidaceae > Allium > Allium sativum. The sequence goes on from CM060916.1 coordinate 896,970,763, forward strand.
CATAGAAGCCCGACGCTCCCCATCTGCCAATTCTATAGATAAGTCTATTGTTCCAATGGGTTGTGTGGCCTGGCCAGTGAAGCCGTGGATTTTATTTGGGTATGCGCGCACCTTTGCCATAGGGAGATTCATCTTTTTGAAAGTATCTATAAAAAGTACATTGACCAATGCTCCAGTGTCAACCAAGACCCTTCTTACCACCGCTGGTCCGAGACCAATTGTGATTACCATGGCATCGATGGTTGGTGTAGTGAGGCCCTCTGCGTCTTTATCTCTGAATATCACGTCATCAGCTAAGGTCTTGCGCATCTTTGCTGGGAGCACGTTATTTAGGACCATGCTTCCTAACTCTACTGTAGCGTCCCTTAATTCACTGGCGTATCTCTCCATATCCGCCAAGCTTCCCCCGGCTGGGTGGGGGCCTCTGAATATCATGTTGACTACTGGCCTTGTGTCAGCTGGCACTAGAGCTTTCTCGTTCAAGCTTGGCTGGCGAGTCATACTATTATGTCCATGTGCGGCTGGAGGTTCTTGGGAGTTTCTGACATATTGCCGAAGTCGGTTGTTCCTGATGAGTTCCTCAATCAAGCTCTTCAGGTAGCGGCATTCGTTGGTGTTGTGTCCTGGCTGGTTGTGGAACCGGCAGAATTTTACGGAATTTGCCTGCTGCTCCGACACTCTCTGTGGTTTCATTTGAGGAAAAAGGCTCGAGTTTTTTGCAGCTTGATAGATCTTCTCTGGGGTTTCATTCAGAAGGGTTAGTTCGGACGGTTTGTACAACCGCGTTCTCTTATAAGTTCTGTTATTCCCCTCGTCATTTTCCCTCTTTTGCTTCACATCGTTCTTCTACTCAACTCTAAACCCATGGTTTTTCTCTTATACCGCGGTGATGCCCTCCGCAGCCTTTTGAACACCTGGAGCTTCGTCCCCCACGCACATGTATTCTTCAGCCTTCTTGTAGAACTTCCTTAGGGTCTTTGTCTTTTTCATCTTGAGCCACTTTCCGAATTCTGACTTCTTGTCGATAGCTCCTTTTATTGCAGCCAACAGGTACCAGGGCTCAGGCTCTATAACCTCTGCTGCTGCAGCGTGGAAGCGTGTGAGAAAATCCTAGATGGTTTCTCCACGTTTCTGTTCAATCTCGCATAATGACATTACATCTCTCGCCCTAGTAGTTTGTAGTCGAAATTGGTCATGAAATCTCCTCGCCAGGTCGGCAAACTGGTTAATACATTTAGGTGGAAGTCTGGTGAACCACAATGAAGCCACACCTTCTAGACACACAGGGAAGTACAGACACTTGATCTCATCCGTGGCTCTAGTTCTGTTCACGTGCTGGTCGTACTTGAACAGGAAAATAGTAGGATCTCCAACTCCACCGCAGGGTGATATTGTTGGAGGAGTAAATTTCTTCGGGAACCTCGCTTGACGGATTCCCTCTGTGAACGGGTTTTTGCGGGGGGAAAACACCCATTTCTTCTCCTCATTTTCTTGGACCACCTTCTCTTTAATGATCCGATGGACCAAATTCGTGATGCGTCTCTCGTCATCTGCTGGGCCATTGGAATCGGTACTGATGCTCTTATCAGTACGATCGTGATTTGAGCTTCAACGCCTCGCGCCCCTCATAAGGAGAAGGACGTCAGTAGGATCTGTGACTGTCCGAGCTGGTTGTACCTCTTTACGTCTTGGAGATCTGGCTTTAGGATCCTCAACGCCGGCCTATCCCCTGTCTCTCACCATGCTGTGAGGTCGTCCAGGGTCTGAGGCTGATGAGTCCTCTTTTCTGCCAATATCATCCACAGTGTTTGGCGGCAACAGATTGGTTCGAACACTGGTAAGGGTATCAAACCTTTCCATTATCATCTTCGCTGTACTATCCATTTTTTCATTCAGGCCCGTTACAACCGCGTTTAGCTCATCTTGGGTTATTGATGGCCCTGGGGTTTCATTTTCCCCTTGATGCAAGATTTGAGGTGAAGCTTTGTCAGCATTATCACCCTCATTGGTCGTAACAACTTTAACAGATTTTCTACCTTTTTTCGATCCAGCCATGGCTCAAAATGAGAAAGCAATTTCGGGATAGTTTTTTTATCAAAGGAAATTATGACACGGCCCCACGGTGGGCGCCAAAAATGTTTACATCAAAAATGGTCCAAACACCTCAGGTACAAAGTTGTACTTCACCAATATGGTAGGGAATAAAATGGAGCCGTATTCAATCAGTAATTCAAAGTAGAAAATGCAGAAAAAAGGTAAAAATAGAGACGAGGTTTAGAGTGGTTCGTCCGTTAACGAGGCCTACGTCCACTATGAAGATGAATTTCTAATCTCATGATATGAATTACAAAGTACATCAATTCTCTTTGTATCATACACTTCCATTTTCGCCCAATACAACCTTGCTTATATGCTTTAATCTAGGAAGTTATATAAGAAGATGGTTTAATTTGAGGAGAAAGAGGATGAATGGATGATTGAGATTGATGATGTCTTTGTTCTCTCTGAATCATGAAATTGAGCTTGACGCCATGGCCAGATCCGCAGTTTGTGGCAGAGTTTGGCAGCACTTCGTGGTTCTACAGATTTCCCCCCTTTTTTCGGTGGTGGCTATGGTATATTTATAGGTGAGTCATCGGTTTGAAATCCCTTTCCCGCCCTGTGAATCTCTAATTCTGCTAATTACAATCGGGCCATTGGCCAGTTGTCGCCAGTTGTCATGAGCTGTCTCAGGTTGTCATGTGCAGATAACTTTTTGGGAAGGACGCCTTATGTAGTTGAGCGGGTTCGTGAGAGCAGGCGCTTCTGTGCGGGCGACCATTTTAGGAGGCCTTGTAGGAACGGGACACAAGTCTGGGATTGGTTCTTCATTGTTCCCTGCACGACCGATTGCTTTAGTTTTAGGGGTGCTCGCTCTCTTATTGCTTCTGCAGGATGTGATCGTTCTGGCTCATGTTGGATGAGCGACTTGCTTCATGCTGATGCTTGGTATAGCCTCATTTCCGTATGAGCGACCGGTCTTAGTCTCCGCGCCTGAATCTTGATTTGGACTCAAGTTTTAGGATCACACACTGCATCATGTCATCCGGTTATACCTGGTCGACCTGATTTGCTCTGGGCTTGACATTCAGCACTTGCTCTTGTGGCCGTTCTTTTCCATTACTAATGCCTCAAGTGCCTTAGTGTCTTCATGTACAAACGACCTTGGTGATGTTAGCAACATATCCCTTGTTCAATGTGCGCGTGGACTTTTAGGGATTAACAATAGCTGCCTTTATAGCATTTCACCAGTTCATTGCCCGTCCTTGCAGCTGACGGGATGCTTACCTTCTCTTCATCGCATCCTCGGTACCCAAGTCTTCGAAGATACGCTCGCAGTTATCCAACCAATCCTGAACATTCGTAGCCAACTCCGTTCCATGGAACGACTTTCCAGCAAGACTAGTGTAGTCTTTACAAAGCTTGGCGAAATCGGCCCTAGGCGCCTGCACCACTGCACCACCACCATTTGTAGCATTAGGAGCTGACCTATGAACATCCCTAACCATCTCTCTCATGAATTCAGTGAACATCGTCCTCATATCAGGATCATTCCCATTATTAGCTCCTCTACCAGTACCCCTAGTATATCGGCTCATCGTTCAATCTGTAAGGAGAAAACGATTAACCATCTCTTCAGTGGTGCCAATGCAGTGCGGCTCCATCCTTAGATATAATAATAGTAGATATATATAGCTTCTGAAAACCAAAATATAACAAATACGCTCTCTCATATACGTACTATCTCTCCCTGGTGTCTTTCCCTAGGTTAACTACGCAACCTAGAGCTCTGATACCAAGTGTGATGGCCCGCCCCGCACCAGCCGACATTTCCAATGAAAGTGCGCAGTGCCGATGTCCAACCAGCACGAGACGGTCGTCAAAGAAAGGAAAGAAGGTAATTTGAACTAACAAGGAACCTGTAGAATGTCTCACAGCGCATGGAATAAAATATAACAATAACATACTTGACATAAAACAGGCGAGACAGTGCATAAGCTGAGAACTAAACCATAATCATCATAGCAGCGGAGATTCATAATACAGCTTATGTTCCATATAATCAGTATTACAACTTTTAAAACTCTCTCTAAAGCAAAAAAAAGGAAGGTACACTACTAATGCCCAAAGTAGTGACCATCAGCGACACAGGGAGAATACATATATATCATACGTGGGAGCCTCCTGCTCATATCCGGATCAGCTACTCATGCATAACCTGCTAACCTGTCTCTAGTATGCTCATTTAGGAGCACCCAGAGTAATAAGAAGAGACATAAAACTCTAGGTCAGACAAAAGTCTGGTCTGAGAGATAAGAAGCAAAACAGAACAATAATAGGTATACTAAACCATACCTGAACCTGGACCTGCAACCAAAGAGTTTGCACAACAGGATATACAGTACTCTAAGGTGACACTAACATATGGTGTAAAGATACGGGGGTGGGGGTGTGAATGTCATAGTGATATCAAACAATCAAGCATAACAACCATCCTCACATCTCTCACTCAGTGCGTAAAACATACGATATCCACTGCTTTGACAACCCAAATCCTTTGCTATGATCACTCTGCCCTATGGAGTCGTGATTGCTCCACTGCACTGATCCATAGCCACCAATCCTTTGCTATGTCATCTCTACCCCATGAAGTCATGACGACTCCACTGCACTGGCTCATAGCCATGCTACGATCACTCTGCCCCATGGAGTAATAACTAGCCCACTGCACTGATCCGTAGCCTAACATCCGTCTTGGTGGTGAGTCAAAGCTATGGATGTCGATAACCCCTTTGCACATGTCCCGCAGCAAAGCCCAACTCATGAAGTTAACTCGTTGGTTCCCAACTGGATCCTGAGTTCTACTTCCTATTCAGACTACCTTTGCATCTCGGGTTTTGGTCTCCTCCGGATCGGTCTTCATTTGGTTCGTAGCTCATGCCTCGCGTCCAAGCTCCTTGGTTCGGTTCGCAGTCTCCCTTCTGGTTCAGGTCGGACTGTTCATACGGGTCGGGTCGTGAGATCCTCCCAGGTCGGGTCGGTTCATGGTCCACCAAACAGTCTCCCACCGGGTTGGGTCGTGATGCTCCAAGCTGGGTCGTGGTGTCACACTGGTTCTTCGAAGTAATGGGCACTCCGGGTCGGGTCTTCCATTGGCTTGTGGGTCGAGCCTTCATCGCTTCCTCGATTCGTGACAGTCTACTTGTGGTGCATCGATTCGGTCGCGCGCAGGGGGCGCTTCATGAGTGGTTCGGGTCGAGCTTCCATCATGGTTCGTGATACGTGCTTCGCGAGTGGGGAAGGGCGATCCGATCCGATTCGATCCCTGCACTGTTTCCTGCAACTTTTCCATCGACTGTTTTAGCCACACGATGGCGTTTTCGACCATTCTAACTTTTCTAACCAATCAGAAAGCATACCATACAGTCATAGCAATATGTATAATCAGCCACAAATACCAAAACAACAATATAACATGTCAGAGTGGATCAAACATACCCAAAAACCCGTATTTTCCCTTAATCATGTTTAAGCACAACTAATGATAGAGTTAGCAAAACTTATCCAAATTAACCCAAATTTCTAACAGAGCCCTAAAATAATATTTTAGAATTTTACAAATTTCTCCAGATTTTTCTGAGCCATAATTTCGCTAATTATCACTAACCACCCCTAATTAGCCGTAATTAGTGAAAAACATTGCAAATCACTCACCTTAGCCACGAATAAAACTAGATCTGAAACTATCTCTGATTTGGATCGAATCTCTATGCAACACAGCAGCTCCAACTCCGATTTGATGCTATTTCTCCTTGATTTGACGTAGATTAGCTTAATCCTTGATTAAACGGTGATTAGAAAGTGTTTTAGGGGTTGAAGGCCATTGTTAGGGTTGAAGAGAGGTAAGTGGAGGCTGGAAAATGACAAGGAAAAGACTTCTCTAACCCTAATCAGCCCTCATATAGCTCTAATCCCGAAATCCCCAAATGAGCCTAGCTGCTAATCACCCGGTTAAGCCCAATTAAGCTGTTTTTCACCTTCTAAACCTTATTTCAGCCATATCTCCCAAACGGTGATACCGTTTGGCTAGTGTGACCACTCTACGGAATCGTAAACCATTATCTGGATCTAACAGAAGTGATTTCAGGTCAAAATTCCTTACCAATCAAAAGTTATGGCCGAAACAAGATCAACTAGGGGCAAAACGGTCATTTAAAAATCAGCAAAAATCGTGAATATGGGAAATGACCCCAATTGTCGTTCCCCAAAGTTACACAACTATACGACATCATATGATAAAGAAATAAATATTCTAGGATCCTTCAATACGTAGAATGCGGGTCGTTACATTCTACGTAAGGACTCTGCCATTGTCAAACTCCAACTCTCTGATCTCCTCGTTCTTAGACACAATCAAGTACTATATTGTAGTTTGACAGTATAAATAATAGATTACTTTGCAATGGATATAGGAACATTGCCAAACCACTATAAATATGTGTGTTGATTTTCTTTTTATTACACTCTATGATCTATATCTATGATTGTTTTATGTGATTGAAATTCAAATTTCCCTCTTTGGGGCTGTTAGGAACGATTTTACCAAAATTGCTTCTAACAGTACCTAACAACATTTGAAAGTATGCTTAAGATCAAGGGATGCATATTTTATGAAACTTTATCTTAATTTGAGCTGCAAATGATCTCAAAATCTTTTAACTACCTGCCTATTTGGGCCATGGTCTGTCCATGGATGCTTTCGGATGCAGATAATGTCATATCCGCATCTGCATCCGAAATCATTTTTGAATATCAGATATCTGCATCCGCAGATACAGACGGATATTGGGTAATTATTTGATCTACCGACGATCTATACATCAAAGAGGCTAAATGGAAAATTCTAGTTCCACATAAAGTTTTTTCAATAGAATTAATTTTTTAGTGCTAAAAATAAAGAATATAATGATTTATTTTTTTGAGAAATTGACATGCACTTAGTACATAGAATACAAACTTCCAACTTAATAAAATAAAATAAAAAAATCATTTATTGTACTAAATTACACATAATTTAAACTATAATTTAAAAAAATACAATTAAGTGAATAATTTTTGGAAGTGGATCCATACTCGCATCTGCATCCTTTATTTTAAATATCAGATATTATCCACTTTTTGAATATAGATAAAATTAATTTTGATTTTTTCGAGTCTCCATTGATAACCTTATCCCTATTTGAGAGAATTAATTTCAACTTCAAATAATCTCAACATACAAGGTCATTAACTATTCTACATGTGATGCAAAACTATGGTCCAAATGTCACTCAATTCCATCTTAAAATGAATAAGATAGCACAAAAAATATTTATTTGGAAACTTGAAATAAAATATCAAGAATTGTATGATAACTAGGACACAACTCGATATGGGTTTATATCGAATAAATTTCTAATTAAATGGTCGACTACCTTATCAAAAAATTCTTGTTTGTTTGTCTATTATTAAACTGTGGAATCATTAGAATGTCCCTTCGTGAACTTAACCAAGTCCTAGTTAAGCCAAAACAAGCCTTAGCCATTGAACATGAAATAACAAAACCAAGCAAGTTATACATGTGTCCATCCTATATATCTTCCATTTTATAAATACTAAGCTTGAGACAAAAATGATGAATATGTTTTTGAACCACCTAAACTACTAAACCTTTTAATTCAAATAGAATTGTTGGAGCACTTTTAGACAATAAGGAATCATCTAAGACTTATACAATCACTTCTAATTATTTAATTCATCATTTAACATCATTTTGTAGGGGTTAACCTATGGACCTATGACATCAGAGCTTTACAAATCACAATCTGATCGGTAGAAATCTAGCAAATATTTTAATATTGGTAAAGCAAAAAAGTATATTAAAGGAAATAAATGTAATGTTGGTTGGATATTACTAAACCACTACGAAAATGTATTGTACCTTTTTTTTTGCTTTACTTCATGTTTTTCAGCATATCTGATGTGTTTATGATCTGAAATAAAGTAATAACTCAACATATTTGAATACTAGATATCTATATCCTAAAAATCATCTTTAAGGGCATAATCAATATTTTAGAATCTACAAGTTTTTTCTTTTGGAGTGTTTGGTCAGTTTTATCCCAAATATTTGGGTACTTTTACTGAGAGCTTAATTTAGATTATAAAGATACCATGTAGAAAACAAGGATGAAGATTATTGGATGGTGGGTTGTCTGCTATAGGGACACAAAGAAACATTTCGTCTAAGTCATCATGTCAACTACCTCATTAGAGTATCTCACATGTTACTAGTAGAAATGATGGTACTGAATTGGAATAGTCTTACACTATTAAATAATTTGGAGAAGTAGTGTATAAATATGGGATGGTAGGCATGTAACATTGGGATCTCTTTTGTTATAATAAAATGTGTGTGTCAACACATATGTGTACACCACATATTAGAGACATAGAGCCTGACTCGACCCATTACATAATAAGTGGTATCACAACGAAAAGATTACAAACTATGCCACTCGAACAAACAGTTCTCTCGCAATTACTCCAAGAGGATGTGAGTCAAAGGAGGGACTATTAGGGTTGTATATCATGTTATTAGAATGATCAATAGTTTGGAATTGGAAGAATCATACACTGCTACATAACTTGAAGAAGTGGTATAAAAATATGAGTTGTAAACACATTACATTGAATTTTCCGTTTATTACAATAGATTATGTGCCAACTTATATGTTATGCCATGTGTTGGAGATATGAAGCTTACTTTGACTATCATTACATAACAAGTGATATCAGAGTCGATGGTTGAGAACTAAGCCATGTAGAAAAAGAAAACCTCTCAGAGTGCTCTAAGTGATGTGAGTCAAAGGGAAAATTATTAGGGTTTCCTCGAATATGACTATAAGGAATGACAATTGGAACTGTAGTAGTCTTACATTGCTAAACAACTTAGAAAAATGTAAAATATGAATTGATAGGCACTTAACCTTGAGATTTCTGTTGCTATAATAAAATATATGTCAATTGTAATTTGTATGTTACATGTTGGAGATGTAAAGATTTATCGTATTGTCTTTACATAACTAGTTGTATGGAAGCCGATGGTTATGAACTGGGTCATTTAGACAAATGGTGCTCTTAAAATACATCATGGAGATAGAAGTCAAGAGGGAGATTATTAGATTTATTTTCATGTGACAAGGAGAAATAACAGTTTCAAATTGAAATAGTAATCAAAGCTAAATAACTTAAAAATGTGGTGTTTAAATGAGTTGGTAGGCAAACAACATTGATGATTTCCTGTGTTATAGTAAAAGGCATGTCATCTCATATATGTATCTCACAAATAGAAGGTGAATAACTTGGTTTGATCGCCACAACATAACAAATGATATCACAACTAAAGGTTGAGTAGTGAGACATGTTGACAAAATACTGCTCTCAAAGTAATCAAAGAAAATGAAAGTCAAGAAAATATTGTTAGGCTTGTTTGGCATATATATGACAAGGAGGAGTGCAAGTTTGGAGTTGAGATAGTGTCACATCGCTAAAAAACTTGATGAAATTTTGTATTCATATGGATGGATAGTCATAGGATATTGTGGATTCAATTTATTACAACAAGTATGTGCCAACTTATATGCATACGTTAATTACTGGAGATAAAGAGCTTGGTCCGAGCTCCATCATATACCAAGTGGTATTAGAGATGAAGTAGGTTAATCAGAAATAAAATGCTCTCAAAAGTACTTTACGGGATGTTAGTTAGAGGAGCTATTAGATTTGTCAATCATGTGATATGGGGGAACAACATTATAGAATTGAAATAGTATCACATTGTTAAATAAATTGAAGTAATGTATAAATATGAGTTGGTAGAAACATAATATTGGAGATTATTTTTGTTAGAAAACATCTATCAACTCGTATATATGCGCTATGGGTTGAAGATGGGGAACTTGGTCCAGCTGCCATTATGTATCATATCCTACTACGGAAGAAATACAAATAATAATGGAAAATAGGGAAGCTTCCTTATGGCTAAACAACAAGAGACGATTGGCACATTTATCAAGTGCATGGAACAAGCAATACAAATGCAAGTCCAAAGAGACCAACTCAGAAATTCTACGTCGAACACTTCATGAATGGATGCAAAAGAGCAGTTGGTGAGACGCAATGGAGATACCGATTTCTACTCAACCAAACCGATTAAGCTTGAGACAATAAGCTCAACACCAAACCATTCGACAACGAACTGAACAATATAGCCCATGTCGAACAAGAAAGGACACACTACCCAATATCTATGTAAACTGCTGGAACTACATGCTAGGACATCGAGATGAGACTGCTTTAATTTGATTCACTACTCTACAAAGATTGATCCATTGCATAAGGGGAATGGCTACTCCCATCAACCAACCCAAAGAAGCATTCAAAAAGGGATGAATGAGTCATTGAGCTAATACATTGAGTATTGGATAAATAAAGTAACATACCAGATGTTAACACAATGAACCAAATTGTGTCTCCCTAAAAGTCTAATATGCAGCCTCCTAAAATTTTAAGATGTTGTTCGTGAAACATACAATGAAAATACTGGTCTTACAACACTTCTGAGGCACTACATTCAGTAGATAAAATCAATTGGAATTATGGATGAAGATCTGTTGTTGCTTTCCTATTTTCTTATCGTGTTCAATGATTGCGGTATAGTTGTGGAGCACAGATCCATTAGTGCTTGGTCCGTTTATAAGGAAAAATTTGAGAATCGGTTTAGAGATTACATCGTTTAAACTAAGAATTGAGACTTTCTTGGTAGATATCAAGCAAAAAAGATGTAGAAACCACATGGAGGTATCTAATATGGTTCCACCCTAAAGCAACATAAACCTCAGGACAGGGGTATGTGTAAAAAAGATGATACGATTAGAGAAAGGAAATTGTAACAACCCTAGTTTTGTGTACGTAGGTAAACATATTTTAATGAGGTTTGTAATTTAAGATTAGAGAAAATGAAATATGACTTCGAAAAAGAGAACTCATATAATCAATTAAGTTGTAAAACATTGGATTTTAGGGATTCTTTGTTCAATTGTGTTAAATTGAGAATAACGAGGTAAACAAATTAATTCAACACGTATTTGTTGAATAAATTTAAATACGAAGAAAATGGAATTTTGAAAATCACATAATTTGCGTGTGTAATAATGATATGTGTTAAAAAAAGATCTACTTGGTCAAACGGAAATAATGGTGTAAATTATTATTAAATAATGACTTTGATTATTAAGTTGGATGTTTAAATCAAAATTTGGGTTGTACGTGAATATTATAATATGATATAAAATCAATATTTAAGTGTGAAAAATATTTTAATATGTTTTATTAAGTTGTTTAAAATAAGAATTGTTGTTTTGTATATTTATGTGTTAAAGAATGTAAGTTCTATCAATTAAAAGTGTGAAATAAGTGTTTTTATGAATACGTAAATTTTGTGTATTCATCATAGAAATTGTGCTTAAAATGCTTAAAAAGATTTAAGAAAAGTTGTAACAATTTAATAAAATGAGAAGTTATAAATATATGTTGTTAAAATGGCCTAAAATAGTACAAGCATGTGTTGATAAGTGATAATATTGGGTCCTAAACAAAGCCTAATTAGAAATTCGTGGACTTGGTTGAGAAGGGGGAAAATGAGAAATACATGTTTCTTTCTTCTTAAATTTATTTTATTCCTTTCTGAAACAAAAACTAGGAATAATGGCAACACCCCCTCTTCTAAAGCTCGAACTCTAACATCAAATCCTAATTAAAAATATAGAATAGTTTGCTGAATCAAATTCTTACAGGCAATTTAATGAAAACTATAAATTTGATTCTCTAGTTTCTATAATTTGAGAAAACTTATTGTAAGTTTTCTACTATGTCTTTTTGTCCATTTCCTGGCTTTATACAGGTTATTGATGTCCTTTTCAAGCCTAGAATCCCAATGTTGCAAACTAAATCGAGTTAATTCTTTACAAAGCTCATCGATATGAGTTAATCTCGCATTTTCCAACTTAAACTAAACATGCATGTTATTAATTTTTAGTTTGCTGCAAGTTACTGTGAAATGTTCGTTTATTGTAAACATAGATAGTATTTACAGTTTATCTTGTTGTGTACTAAACTTTGTGCTTATATCCTTTTTGATAGATGCCATTAGTTCAAATCCTTTTAAGTTTACTATATGAATATAGAACTTTATGTGTGCTTAAAATCATGTTTGGGTTTTATCAAATTCAATGTCAATCTTATAGTTAAATACATAATTGAGCAAGGTTGAAAATCATGTTAAAATTGCGATGATAGGTCGATAGGGAGCCTACAGTGACCTAAGGCTATGTCCAGTCGACTAAGCGTCAACCAATGCGCGGTATTGGGTTGACCCAGTGAGTAAAAAATTGTTGTACTGGGTCGGGCCATTTAATGTTTGCTTTGTTCTTTTGAATTTTTCTTTCTTATAGCTTTTATCTTGCTTTCAAAGGCCAAACTTTTGGTGATTTTATGAGCAATGTTTAGTGAATTGTGATGCTATGTTTCGATTGTTTTCAAAAGGCTAATTCCTTGATATAGAAGAGCCGATGTTATCATTGATTCGAATAGCAAACTGACGGTTTTCCGTAAATTTTGTATATTGCAATTTCTTTGAGTTTTCTATGAATTTGATTGAGTTTTGCACCCCGTTTATAGATACGATTTCCAAAATATTTTTGATTTATAAAACATATATTTATCTCAAAAGTTATTTTATATACATGTATAATTGTTATTATAAAGAGATGTCATTATATAATGTTTTCTAAATAGCTTTCAAATTCGTTTTCTCGAACAATTATTTTTTATATAAGGCTACACTATTTTTGCACTCTTCGAGAGAACTACGAAGTGACATGAACAATATAAAAGATCATGTGGTGTGGGATACGTAAGTATATATTATACCAGTTAATTCTGGACTTGTTCTGTAACGACCCAGATTTTTAACTGTCTAATTTAATGTTTAATTTTTTTAATGTCGATTTGGATTTTAAATGGTTTGAATAATAATTTTGATTATTTTATTAATATAAATAATGAAATAATAAATTTATTCTGAAATATATGTTGGATTTGCAATTTTAAATGAATTGGCAATATAAAAGGGATCTAATTCAGTTTATAGTAGAATTATCAACGTATTCGTTTATTTAACGACGTTTTAACGTTTAATTTATAATTTAATTATAAAATGAGCTGCAACGGCGTGGTAGTTCGTAATATAACGTCTTGAACTTCTATTGGTTATGTAGGATCCAATTTAGGTCGGATTTCTTTGAAACAAGAAATGTCTGAATCTATTGGATTATAATTTTCTAATGAGGTAGAAAAATCAAGTTTTCATGTTGTATATTTTATTTTATGTCCAAATCAAATTTTCAAATAGTCGCTATGGAATTCGTTTATATAACATAACGATTAATTACATAAAAATAAAGGGTTTTAATATTTTGAATATCGTTTCGGCTTGAAATTCAACCTAGAGTATTTTATCTTCGTAATATACGAAATTCTGGTCGAGTATAGCCTATTATAATATTTTAATATTATTATATTGAGGTATTTTAAAATTGATTGATTTTAATTTAAAATGGACCGTTAAAAGGGGACTTTATTCAAATGACCTTCGTTTTCAACGAAACAAATTTTATTAAGACCGTAATAGCTATTATTGTTAGATTTCAAGTTTCGCGACAATTAGGTTATTTTGTGAGCACTACAAAGTTGAATGTAAATAAAATGACCATTTGTACTCGAACAAGCGTCATTTGAGCAAATGGACTCGGAATTCTATGAAACAAGATTAATTAGGATCGTAACTGGAAATTATACCATGACGTTAATTCTAGTCGTGAATGGAGTAAGCACACTGTTACAACCCGTATTTTCAGAACCAATTAAAATATTTGATTTAAGCTATTTTAAGAAATATGCAAATACAAATTGGTTATTTTTGGCTAAATAAAATTTGAGAATAATTTTAAAATTAGTTTTTATATTTTATTTGACTCAAAATAAACTCAGTAAAATTATTAAATTGATTTGTAAGCTTTGTTATGGAAATTTTGAAAATTCGATTTTTAAAATCGTCGCATAGCCCTTAAAAAGTGAAATTTTGCATATGAGCTCAGAATTCGATGAAATAATTTTTTTTGGATTCATAATGACAAATCATTGTTGGTTTCCAAAATGCGCGTCGAACGGAGTAGGTATGTCGCCGTGAGAGGCAAAACCATTTGTTCCAAAACAGACAATCATTTTACAAAGGAACATTATTGAGACGACCTCAGAATTCGATTCCATCTTTTTTTCTGGATTCGTATCATCTAATAATGGTTGAATCCAAATAGCCATGATTTTTGGAGTTAGCGTGTGTGCGTGCAAGAAGAAAAGGTGCGCTAAAATCGCATTTTGAGCAATATTTGAGCATCTTTGAGAATTTTGACGGAAAGTCAAACGAACTCGGAATTCGACGAAACTTGGTTTGTTGGAAATGTCATCAGGTATCCGAAATCCACGGCAATTAGAGATCGTCGGCATTCAAATGATAGGCAAGAAACTAGCACATAATCGTTTATCATCCTTTCCCTCTTCATTGATTCACTCTTCAGTCCTCTTTCAAAAAAAAAATGCCTCCCCCTTCACCCCCTTGGCTGTCGCACCCCACCCCGCCACCTCTAGCCACCACCAGCCGCCGCCACCCCCTCTGGCCACCCCCTTCTCCTCCTCCTTTCTCCTCTCTCTTATTAGCAACCCTAGCCCCTAAATCACCAACCACCAACTCCTACAGCTCCACCGCCGCACCACCACTTCCACCTGCAGCCTCCCCTACCCCAGTTAGGCCCTGCCACTGTAACGACCCAGATTTTTGGTTAATTAATTTAAAATATTTAATATGGTTTTAAATATTGTGTTGATAATTGAAATGAATTTTTATATTAAGCTATCGATTTAAAAAAATCGAATACAGTTTAATTTTGAATATATCAAATAATCGCAATACCAAAACGAAATAAATGAATACGAAGTTAGAACTGAATCAAGTTGATTTAGATAATCAATATTAATTCTAGTTGAATATAAACGATAATAATAATAATTTATTATTGAGGAATTAATTGTTTTGAATTTAATTTATATCGATTTAAATTATATCTTCTCCAAATGATTGAACAATGCTCCGAAACCTGTTCCAGTGTGTTCATAATAGTGGTTTAACCCTAGGAAGACCTGTTTTTGGGTTTGGATTGGAGTTCGAAATCAACGGGAGAATTTAATTGATTTGAATCGTATTGGTTAATTCAAAACTAAAATAAGCCCTACCTATTGAAACCTACCTTAGATATATCTTACCCAGTAAACACCTACCTTCATTTCTTAACCAGGAAGCATCCCTCATCTATAAAATATCGTCGCCACCCTTAATCGTTTCATTTTGTTTCTCTGCAAAATCAAAGAAAAGCACAAGCCTCAAATGAAGTCAAATGGAAATAAAAATCTAAAACATTCAATTCCTCAAAACTGGAATATGTCCACTGCTCAAATCCATTGGTTTGAAGCCGACCCACCCTTTTAACTCGTTTATCCAGTATTTCCAATGAAATCAAAATCTCAGCGTCAAAGTAAGTCAAACTCCACCGAAACAAAGAAATAAAAAAGGGAATCAGGTCATGATCCAAATCCCGTCGCGATTTCAGATCTGAGACGCATGTAAACAAGTAGTTTGTTGGGGTTAATCTCAAGCTGAAGGCCGAGCATAATCAGGGTCCATAGGGTTGTCAATATTACTGTAAGTGTTGGGAAGATGTCAGGAGAGTCAACATCAATTTTGGCGGCGTTTTCGAGCAGACTGGAGTGTGCAGTGATGATCTAATAATAACGGTGATTTAGGGTATTTCGTCGATCTTGGGATTCATATTTTTTTGTGAAGCTGTGAGATGCGATGATGAAGCAGGGTAGCGGTTATAGTAAAAACGATTCACTGTTTTCCTTTAACAGCATGGGGATGGATTCGTCAATGATACGAAAGAGGGGTTGATGGCCGGGATTATTTAAACTGGGAAGAATGGGGAAGAGAAGATCATTGGCAGCAGGTATTTGACTGAATGGTGAGTTATTGAGTGTTGGTCAAAATGACAATTACTGTTTAGGTATACATTGAGGGTTCAGGTACGAAAATGATGAATGTGGGGGATCTGGGGTTCGACTATTGAATTGGTGAGGGTGGAATGGTGAAACTAGGATTTAGCAGGATCACCGTAGCTTGACAGTGGTGAAGCCTTGGGTTATATATTTTTGTAGTGGTTCGGGTGAGAGTGAACTGAAAGACGATGAGTTAGTTTCATGGATTAGTCGAATAAATGCAAGGCAGTAAGGTACTGTTTTACAAAATTTAAATTTCATAGATTTATTTACTTTAGTTAATTTAAATAAATAAATATTTAATTGCTAATTAAAAATAAATTATCATAGGTGTGAAATAAATTAATTCGAGATAATTCAAGTTGATTGGTAGCTTTGAAGATTCGACATCTAATCGGATGTTTAGAAAATAAAGATCACGGTGAGTAAATCTCACTCAATTTATTTTTTAGAATTATTTTTAATCGTTAAAAATAATTGATGGTTGTTTGGTTGCATTAAAATATTATTGTGGCTGTTATTAAATATGTATTAGTTATTTATGATTGGTGTTTGTGGTTATTATATATATATATATATATATATATATTGGTGACTGGATAGTTCCTGCAGTACCATTAGCGGATGCCCGCAGTATCTGTATAGACCCGTAACTTCCCCGGTAAGGAAAGAGCGGATAACCTTGAGAACAACACACATCGGAACGCAAACAGAAGAACATTTCATTGTATATTACAACAATTCATCAGAATACAAGAATATACAGAGTATGAATAAATATTACACATCATAAAATATCAGAGATTTAAATACATTACTGCAGCGGAAAAATAATACAAAACACAACTGAAGGAGATATACGGATACAAAGCTTTCCGAATATCATTCCAGCTGTAAACTAGGATCCTGTGAATATAATCTGCAAAACCAAAACTACTAGCTGCCCGTGTCAAAATAAGGGCACCCAGAGTTTAGGTTAAAACAATAAACTCCAGGTCAGTCATGTGACTGGTGTGAGAACTAAAACAATTATTAATCTTTATTTTAAAGTTAGGTAAATCAAGGGACCACGCCGTAAAACACGGAACGGGTTTCCTCCCAAGAATACCAGTGCATAAAAAAATAGCGCAATGCTAAATAAAGAATAATGAAGCTATTATAAAACCCAGTTCCCATCACACAATGCAACGCAAGCCGGAGGATAGGGTTTTTACCTTATAATAGCCAAGAATGCTTGATACGCTAAATTTCATGTTTTATTATTACTATAAGTGTATAGTGTCAAAACAATTTCAATCAAAAGTATCAATCATAGACGGCATAAGTGCCCCATACCACTATGTTGCCATATATAGGTATACAATCAAAACCACAAAGTCACGTATTGGAAGTTGGATTTCCATTTGTGAACCGAGGCCAGGGATCGTCCTCTACCGATTCGAGACAATCTAGCCTACCATGTCTCAGGCAAGCCTTGGAGCAACAGGGCCGGTCCACCGATGTGGATTAAACTTAAACCCTGAACACTGCGTTTCCCCGCCCTTCGGGGGCGTAAATGAGCCAAATGACTCCATTGGCTCCACACAGTCACCAATATATCCGAGGCGCCTTGCAACAGCAACAACCACACAGGTGAAAATAATATAAATGTCAGGGCTGGTAGGTCACTGACACCACCCTAGCTAGAAAGAAACGCATGCCCTCCCTGCCGTCCTCTCCCGTTTCTGGTTCACAACCGGGGTGTGAGGCTCGCGAATCAACGCTACACAAAGCTATGCCACATAGGCCGTGCTTTGATCATCAACCACAAGACTTTGCTTTTCAACAAAAGCCTTGATCATTTTCCACTTAGGCATGCCACACAGGCAGTTCACTCCATGCGATTGATATCCATAAATATATAACCTCAGAGCTAGTACGTCTCAGAGAAGGGCGTTAAGCAAGAGAATAACTTCTCCGCCGCCAAACTGATATATATTTAATAGAAATCAATCACATAGAATAAAATCCAATGTCAGACACACGGTCCATTCACAAGTTCGTTCTAGGTCTGAACGAAACCGGAGGCACCTTGTACCTCGCATATCCATCGATCTCCAAGTACGTTTGGATGATCACCAACTGATTCCTTCCTCTTGCGTACAGCCCAATCAAGATCATCAGTAATTATCCAAACGATGTGAAGACCTCCGGTCTTCGACCACCGTCTTCATCCTCGACACATCGTCGAATTAGTTATTCACAATGGGATAAACCCGGTCTTTCTGAATAACTCGCGTATATAATAAACAAGTGTTACACAACAAAACATACGCCTCGTTCCAATTCAGAATATTCTTTTATTCAAATATTCTTACACTTTGGGAAAAGTTCCGATTAATTTTATCAAAGATAAATTCTTTGAGTTTATTCTTTAATCTTCTTTTGAATATCAATTCAAATTAGTCGGGATTAGCGAACCACACCAAAGTAATCATTTATTTTATTTCCCAATCCCAACCTATTTATCCCATGAAGTAAAACTGGTCATACTTCATATCTAACACCACGGTGTTATCGGTAAATTCAATTACCATTTCACGTTCAAATCTAATTAAAGATTTAACTATCGCCTGGAGCAAAACTGGTGATACTCCATTCTCGATTATTTCAATCTAACTAAAGATTCATTAAAAATCCACTTGGTTTTAATCTTCCGAAAAATCAATATTAATGATTGTTTAACTTGGGAAACCATATCCTGTCTTTAACTGGGTTAAAGAACCAATGTCATTTAAAACTCGGTTCACGATAAACCCAAAATCACATTCCATTCCAATTTATTTTATTAAATTGGAAAACTTTACTTTGGAAAACCTCCTTTAAATCTTAACAAAAGATTTATAAATTCCAAATCACATTTCACTGTAAATCGGGTTAAAGAACAAATGTCGTTAAAACACAGTTCACGATAAACCCAATTCCCATTTGATATTAAATATAAGGCTCTGAATAGAAAATATATCGGCTTATATTCAATATCAAATTCTACGACCAACAAATATCGTATTGGAAATAACGATATAAATATATCTTCCAAATTTCCATTACAATATCTGTATAATCACAAAATCCAACATCGAAATATTCCAAAGACAAGTTCGATTCAAATCCATTCCAATTCAATTATTGGAAATTCTGGTTACTTTTAAAACCCTTTCAAATCCAATTTATTTATTTCAAAAATAAATGGATTTTAATTCTAGTTCAAAACTAGTTCATTTCGATAAAAATCTATTTTTATCTTTTCAAATATGGAATTTTTCATCCCAATTCTTTCCAAATCATTTCTTATGATTTTACACAAATTATTACTATTTTTAATAATTTTATCAAGGCCCGTACAGTCGATTTCCATCAACGGCCATCGAACTGCACTTATAGCCACCTTTTCCAAATTTGATTTGGACATAATTCCAAATCCAACCGTTAGATTTCAAATCTCTAATATTCGTTAGAAATCTCTTTTCGATACAAACCCAACGGTTCTTGTTTTAGGAGAATCCGACGGTCGGATCTCCCGTAATATTCATTCGAAGTCAATGGTCGAAATTCGCGAACTGCCGCGGCGCAGCGCGTTCTATTCAGGCCATTTAATATATATAATATATATATATTATATATATTTCATCGATTTCCTTTTAAAACGTATTTTATAAATCGTTTTAAATTCGTTTTCGAAACGATTTCAACTTCATATTCAATTTCGAATCAAAATTGAATATTCCACATCATCGATATACAAATGATAATATTTTCAAAATATTATATTTTGAAATCACTTCTTTTTCTATAATCATTATAAAAACGAATATAATCGATATAAATATCGTTCACGTCAAAATGGCGCATATCCAACCAACACGGCTATATATTTTTCAATAACTTCGTTATTCTATTCAACAAATGAATATTTCCTTCAATACATGAATATATATTTTTATTCAACACATGAATATATATTTTATTCAACACATGAATTTATATTTTTATTCAACACATGAATATTTATTCTATTCAACACATGAATTTATATTTTTTATTCAACACATGAATATATATTCTATTCAACACATGAATTTTCTATTCTATTCAACACATGAATTTTCTTTTATAATATTCCTCATTTTCCAAATTGGAATGAGGCCCAATCAATTACCATATAACGTTAATTATATGGATTCTCTACAATACATGTATATAATAACAACGATAAATCATCAACCATCATCCAGAGTGCACCACACAACTGCATAAGCATTAAATATGAATAGTTAACGCATACACAGTCTGTCAACCCATCGATTGACATACAACTAAACAATCGGGATTAGTATACGTCAAATATCATCCCAATACCCGTGTGGGGTTTCAAATCAACAAACACAGATTTTTATTTGTGCAGTTGGGCGATGTGTAAAATTTATCATCCCAATCAATATCAGTCAAATGGGTGTACATAAACAAATCGTTCGATTTGTTTATAAATATTTATTTTATATACACGTTAAAAATCATATTTTTAACCATAAAATAATTTCTTTCATTCCACTACACAAAATCGATTTCACAACACATCAATCAAACAAACAAGCCATCCATGGTTTGTGGACGACAGGTGTCAGGTGCTACTAAGCACCGTCTACATCCTAGTGTATATTTCAACTAGAAAATAAATTAAAAGTGAGAAGTTCTCACCGACTAGCTAAACCAATTCGCCGCAACTTTTCATATGGAAGAAATCTTCGCCGTGCTCGCCTTTTGTCACTTTCGTCGTCCGTGTCCACTACATATATAAAAATAACATTTTTATATTCTCTATTATATAAAAATCATATTTTTAATTCGCTATACAATCACATTTTTATATTCTCTATTATATAAAAATCATATTTCTAATTTCCTACTTATATAAAAATTATATTTTTATTATCTATAACTATAAATAAAAATCGTTTCTTTATTTACTAAAAATCAAATCTTTTTATATTTAAAAATATAATCTTTTCTAAATTAAAGATCTAACCTTTACACGTTTAAAAATCTTGCCTTTCATAATATAAAGATCCTATTTTTATTTTTAACATAAAAAAAACGGATTTTAAAAAGATTAAATAAGCAAAAATAAAAATAAAACTTACAAGGGGGCAAAAGGAGAGGGTAGCGGCGCTGGAGATCATGGATGGTCGGGGTATGGGCCATCAGAGGCGGCGGCGGGGGTATTTGGGGCTGGCGGATCTCGAGTTGGGGTCGAGGGGTTTGTGGCTCGGTTTTAGGGGGATATGGGGGCTCGGGGTGTTCAGAGGAGAAGGGGGGGGGGTCGTGGTGGACGGCGCCGCCTGGGGCGGTGGCAGCGGCGCCGCCTGGGGCGGTGGCAGCGGCGCCGCTGCTGCGACGATGGAGGAGGCCGCGTGCCCCTCCGTCCTCTTTTTTTTTTATTTACTTTTCTTTTCGATCGGGAATAACGACCTGGAGGGGGGTTGACTTCCAATAAGAGAAAAAGGGGGGGGGGGTGTATTTTATAATTATATTATTTTATTTTTATTTTAAATCCTAAAAAGTAACTTTTCTATACGAACCCCAAATCAAACCCACCGACTGTCTCCCTAGCTAATTACCCCCATTCCGAACGCAATGGGATATGTTTCGTAAGCCACTTCGATCGTTATGATCAGTTTTCGTTCAAATTAAAATTTAAATCTATATATTCAATTTTAAACGTACATTTCAATTTCCCGGGGTCACATACGGACCCTAAAAATTCCAGAAAAATATTTTCTAGCTTTGTATTGACGATACGGTCCTAACAAAACTAATTTCGTCAAATTCTGAGATCGTTTGAAAAATGGTCATTTTCTGGTCGATCGAAATTGACTGAAACTGTTAAAACATGTTTTCTTTTGCCACGCTCACATATTGTTTCAGAAAACTACAAATTTTGAAACCTAGCAATAACTTGACATCACGGTTCCAACAAAAGTGGTTTTGTCGAAAATCGAGGTCGTTTGCAAAATTTTCCTTTTTAAGGGCCAGAATTCCATAGCGACTATTCTGAATTTTCAATTGGACATAACTTTTTATTCCCGCTATGAAATTTCAATTTTTCGGATTCGTTGGAAAGATATTTTCAAATAGATTCTAATATTTTTGGTTTCGCCAAAATCTGGTTTATTTTGAATTCTGTACATTCATTTGAAATTTGAAATCGAAATTTCAAACTACCGGGCCATTTTCAATTCCTTTTATATTTAAAATAAAATATTTATATTCTAACGACGATTCAAATAAATATATACGTTCTAATTCTATTCAAAATAAATTTCTCGTTGTTATTATTTAAAATAATTCATTTTAAATATTCAAAATTCACCAAAATTGCCAAAATAAAAAATTTAAATTGGCTCAGATTTCCGGGTTATTACAGCATCATTAGCTGATGACCCTATGCGCCCCACGCTATGATAGTGGATGACCTTCTATACTGCGATATCCTTCCTCGAAGCAGGATGGGTATTATTTATGTTGGCTAACGTCTGTGGATGCAGGAAAACAGGTTCTAGGGATCCGATTGGATTCCTTAAAAATATTATTAATTGTTTATTTTCATATATATTATCATATATGATGTGTTAGAAAATATATGGTTGATAACTGGTGGTTTTTGATTGATTGAATATCACTAGGCCTAAAATGTTGATATATAAAAATATCGTGAAAAGGATATTTGAGATTTAAAAGGGGAAATCTATTTTTAAAAATAGAATTTGAATTTTTAATGAGCTATAAAAATATTAACTTGTTTTGAATAAATAAAACAAGTATTGAATTTATAAACAATGTTTATAAATTAAATAATACAGGAACTTGAAGTGATGAATTTATAAACGATGTTTATAAATTAAATAACACAGGAAATTGAAGTAAATTTATAAATGGTGTTTATAAATGAAATGGAATGATTTTCATTGGATAATGTAGAGAATTTAAAGTGAATTTAAAAACGGTGTTTATAACTGAAATAAAAAAATGATCATTTGGATAATTTAAATATTTAAATTTAAAAAATGAATTTAAATTGAGGATTGGGAATCATGGTTATAAGTAACGAGGAAATTATTCCAATGGTTGGAATGAGAATTGAATTAAAATAAATCCGTACGGATTTATGATTTGAATTCGATTAGATCGAATTGATTTAAATAAATATTTTCAGAACAAGAAAAATATTTGGATTGTATTAAATAGAAGTTTAAATTTTAAATACGAAAATAAATTCGATGTATATATATAATTTATTATAAATAAAGTATTCCAAATATAGAAATTTGGTTTCAAATGGGTTTTGAAATGGAACTTGTTTAATGTATAATACAAGGAAGAAAATTTATAAATGATTTTTATAAAGTGTAATGATTATCATGGGATAAAGGAGGAACTATAAATTCATGTATGAATTTGAAAGTGAATTGGAAATCATTTCAAAAAGGAAACGACGGTTTTTATTTCGGAATTCGGAATATAAACTGGATTGGAAAAATCCAAAGGTTATATATATTTAGAATTCAATTTCATGAATTCTGTATAATAATTTATTTCTAATGGAATTAGGAAATAATAACAAAAATGGAGCTGTAATTCAATTGATAACTGAGTAATGGAAAATCGACAATTAGGGATAATCAGAAATATGAAGTTGGATTTGAAAACTGGATTTAATATATATATATATATATGTAATATATTAGAGTGGAGTTGAAATTTATTATAAACGAAATTTAAACATTTATATTTAAATATAATTAAAACGAAGGCGCCGCAGCGCGGCAGTTCATAAATTGGCGTTTCGAACTTAAATTGAGCATATAGAACTCAATTTAAGTCAGAATTTTGTGAAATAAGAATCGTCAGGACCGGTTGAATAATGGTTTTCTAATGGAAGAGAAAAGTCTGGATTTCGTCTTATAGATTTTGAGTTATGTAAAAATCAAATTTTCAAAAAAACAATTCCATAACCATTATATAACTATAATGGTTTATTTAAATAAATAAAAGAATTTTAAGTAAATAAAATCCGAATTTCCATTAGGAAAATTCAGACTAGATATAAAATAAATATGAACTCAAGTGGAGTAAGTGAACTGATTTTTGAAACAAAAATCAAAATTTTAAATTATTAAATAGAATTAACTATTTTGAAGAACAATTAGTTAATCGAGTTTTCATACGAAATTGGGTTTTGGTTAAGTAAATTGAACTGGTGAATTCATATTCGAAGTCGAATATGAAACTTGAATTGAAAATGGAATTCGGTTAGTTTATAAGCAAGTTAAAATTTATATCTGAACATGTTATGTTCAGATAAAAAGTGAAATAGGCAAGAGAGCTAATTAAAGTATAAATTAGCAATTGAGTTAAAATGACCGGATTTAGTTGGAATAAATCGGGGATGGACGTATATATGTTAGACAGGTATGGAATGAAGTATACGAAGTTTATAATTCGAATGCCCGACAAAAAAGTACATGTTTAAATTCCATATGAGGTTTTATGTGCCGAATCGGTAAGTTGCTTGGCCTTTTAATTTTCTTTTTGAATGGAAAGGGCCCAGAGAGGCGTTTTGTAGTTGTACCGAGTGACCCGTACAAAGGAGGTTATGGCGAAATTTTCCAGAAATTTAAGTAGTTAGAATATTTTAAGAAGATTTGATAATTAGAAATCGATATATCAATATATATATAGAATTTAATAATGAAACGAAATTTAAATAGAATGTTATGAACAAAAAGGAAATCTATAATTAAATCTGGTAAAAATAGAATAGAGAATCATATACACATTTTAAAAATGAATAATTGGTTTTATGATATTGATTGTTCAAGATAAGCAGTCTTGTCCGTTTTGAAGTTAAGAATGTTATTCAATCAAGGTCTGAGAGGTAGTTATACCCCAACTTGATTGATTTCATTATTAACCGATAAATAACAAGATTCGGTCTCGAAGAGAAATGTTTTGAATAAGATTTGGTTGAATGCAGTATTTTAGGTTGTTGTGACAATGATTTACACTACATTCGTTATAACCATGATAAGTAGAATTTTGGAAATATAATAATAAATATTTCCTAAGTATAGAAATGAATGGTCGTGAAAGGGAGAAGTAATTGGAATGATCTCCAAATATAATTAGAAGATATTTTCTAAGTACAGGAAATAAAAGAAGGCGATATATGGAAATGTTTTCCAAATAGCGTAAGAGGCCAAGATGATTATTGAAAATTAATATTTGGTTAACAAATATTAATAAGGAAATGGAGAAGTGATTTAATTAATGAAATATTAATTAAGGGGCCCAGTGATTGTTTGATGCTTTGAATGGATGTTTCTTTTTCTTTGATAGTTAAATAACCGACTATCGAAGTATTTTCCAATATCATTGTCAATATGGAGAGACCGGTTGGATAATTATCCGAGAACCACTCCGTATTGGCTGTAGCGTTGCAAATCAGATTATATGAAGATAATCGAAGAAAGAGTAAAGTGCAAGGGCTTTTTATGTTAATCCTAGGTAGAAATTACCTAAAATGGATTAATAGAAATTGTGCCTTCGGTTTTGTTCAGTCCCAGAACGAACGTGTATGGAAGAGTGTCTGACAGAGTATTTCTAATGATCGCATAGGTTGGACTGTATAAATATATATAGTGGCGGAGAATTTATTCTCTTAGCATAATATCCAGAAAATATTTATGCAAATCAGTTAATGATTAACGGATTAGATGTGACATTCAAAGTGATTGTGCTATCAATGAATGGTAAGCAATCGTAGTCCCAGGCCTCAACAACCGGGATATGACAAAAATCGGGCAGGAAGCATGGCTAACTAGGTAGCTCCCAATTAGGGTGTATTATCATCTATCCAGAGAAATTCATTTCATTCTTTATTCTATTTAATGTTGTCCCATTCGGGAAAGCAGTTGCTGATCCCAACCGTTGGTGATATACATTCGATACATTCAACCGAAATGAGTGGTCGGTCATGTGTGACCGGTTCACAAGATGTTCTTGTTGAACCGAGTGCATTCTCCTCTAGAGATACACTATCGGAAGGTGGTTCCATACCTTATCATAGTTTGAAATTCATTACTCAATAAGTGCTCGTGGTTTTGATTGTATATTATATATATGGAACGTGAGATGCAAACGTTCCACTAAATTGTTAATAATTTGATTTAGACACTATTATAATATCAAAAGTGTTTTAATATAAAGATTATCGTTTCTTTCAAAAGGATTTTTGAAAGTTAAATCAAGTGTTTGGATTCTCATAAGGGAAAACTCGTTCCGTGTTATACGGCATGGTCTTATGAGATATCGTTTATTTTCTCGAACTGTTTTAAATATTACTCATACCAGTCCCATGACTGATCCAGAGTTTATTTTGTTTTACCTAAACTCTTGGGTACCCAAATTTGTATGGGCAGTCAAGTAGTTCAGGATTTTACAGATTTATCTGAAGGAGCTTGGAGCAGGAGGCTTTAGCGATATTTAGTTATTGTTTTTCAGCTGTGTTGTAGGTGTCGTACTCTGATTATGATTGTATATATAAAAAAATTGTACTTCAAAAGCTGATATATATAAATATATTATATTTTGTTCCCCTGCGATGTGAGATTCTGTGTTGTTATTTCTGTTCTTCTTCTTCGAAAAAATTATTCGTATTTCTGTGATATTTGGTTTGGAGTGTGATGTATGTAGTCAACTCAGATAGTATGGATTTGCGGTTCGTTACAACAACACCCAAAAACCCCTCTTTGTTCAAAAATCTGTAATTGCAAATAACCCCCTATCACTATTTCGCCAATAACTCTCAAACCTTGCATTTCTAGCCAAAACTACACAGTGCCAAAATTGTAGAGCATGATTTTCTCTTCGATTTGGATATATGGAAGTCAAATTTTGGAGTTTGGAGCTGCTCGGAAAACACGTCCAAAGACCGCAGACCTACTGCTGTTTTTCATGATTTCCGACGAATTGGTGCGTTTTAGGAAGAAAATCTACGGGGCAAAAGTTGTCCGGAATGGCGTGTTTAGGCTAATGACAGGGTTTGGTGAAGATTGGAGGCCGTATGCAAATTCTAGAGCAAAAGAGGCGAATTCGGATGACGAAAATGACAAAACGGCGAGCGCGCGACAGGATTTCTACATATGAAGAGTCGCGACATTTGGTTTAGCTTCTGGGTGAGAACTCACTCACTAAATAATTTTTTTAGGTTATTATGTTGTAGTTAATTATGCATTCTAGGTTGCAAGTTAGAAATTGCGTCATATAGTTGTGATACCCCCTTTTCGAGTTCAACACTTTAATTATTCACAAAGCCCCTGCGTTAGAAGCGTTATATGGATATTAGCGACATTCGCATTTCATACGACGTGGATGGATACTTGTGACGCCTTAAATGGCATTTAATGTTGAGTATTTATTTATTTATATTGATGGATGATGATTGGTATTGATTGGATTGAGTGTGTATGGCGCAAGCCTAGTCAGGAGAGGGGTAATGCATAGACATTATTCCGGTGCTATAAAATAGCGCCGTTATAATGGATATTTTTTTGGAAACCCCCCACGGGTATTGGGATGATATTTGACATACACTAATCCCAATATTTAGTTGTATGTCAATTGGTTGATTGACAGACTGTGATGAGCGTTATTTATTTATTTTAAGGCTTATATAGTTGTAGAATGCACTTTGGATGTTGCTTGAATGTTTAGTGATTATTTATCATTATTGTTGAATACATGCGATGTATGAAATCCATATAACTAAAATTATATTGTAACTGATCGAGTCACATTCCAATTCGGAAATAACAAATATTTTGAAAATAATATTCAGTGAATAACTAAATAACTGTTTTGATGTCCGATTTTGGATGGACAAAAAAATATTGAAATGTGAAGCCGAGCTAAGTAGTTAAACGCCATTTTAACTCGAATAGATTTATCAATCGATTTTATTCATTTTATATTGAATACAAAAAGGAAATGGATTTCAAAATTTGGTATTTTGAAAATATTATTGCTTTGACATTATACAAGGAAGGAATATTCAATTTTGATTTAAAATTGAAATGGAAGATGGAATCGTTTTTAAAATGAATTTATAAAATACGTTTTGAATTAAATCGACGATGTTATATATATATATATATACGTATATATTTAAATGGCTTGAATAGAATGTGACGAGAAGGAATTTCGCTCGGTCCGAACCAGTCGCTAAACCGACCCAGACCGTTCGAAACGCCCTATCGTTTGAGAACATGACAAAATAGAACGCATACAAAAGAACATTTCACTGTATATCACAACAATGCATCAGATTACAAGAATATACAGAGTATAAATGAATATTACACAGAAATATCAGAGATTTAAATTACATTTAAATACATCGCAGCGGAAAATAATACAATACACAACTAGAAGTAGATATACGGATACAAAGCTTTCCGGATATCGTTCCAGCTGTAAACCAGGATCCTGTGAATATAAATCTGCAAAACCAAAACTACTAGCTGCCCATGTCAAAATAAGGGCACCCAGAGTTTAGGTCAAAACAATAAACTCCAGGTCAGTCATGTGACTGGTGTGAGAACTAAAACAGTTATTAATTCTTTATTTTAAAGTTCGGTAAATCAAGGGACCACGCCGTGTAACACGGAACGGGTTTCCTCCCAAGAATAACAGTGCATAAAACAAACAGCGCAATGCTAAATAAAGAAAAATGAAGCTGTTTTAAGACCCGGGTCCTATCACACAATGCAACGCAAGACGGGGGATAGGGTTTTCCCTTATAATAGCCAAAGAATGCTTGATACATTTAAAACAAATCATTTGATACTATTATAAGTGCATAGTGTATAAAACAACTTCAAATCATAAGTATCAATCATAGGCGGCATGGGTACCATATATCATGTCGCCATATATAGGTTTACAAATAAAACCGCAAATGTCACGTATTTGGAAATTGGATTTCCGTCTGTGAACCGAGGCCAGGGATCGTCCTCTACCGATTCGTGACTCTCTAGCCCGAGCCACAGGATCAGAGCTCGAGTGACCCTTGGAGCGACAGGGCCGGTCCACCGATGTGGATTAAAATGCCTGAACACTACGTTTCCCCGGCCTTTGGGGCGTAAATGAGCCAACGAATGACTCCATCGGACCCAGATCGTCCGATCAAACCGAGGCGCCTCGCAACAGCAACAACCACACAGGTGAAAAGTATATAAATGTCAGGGCTGGTAGGTCACTGACACCACCCTAGCTAGAAAGAAACGCATGCCCTCCCTGAGGTCCTCTCCCGTTTTTGGTTCACAACCGGGGTGCGAAACTCGCGAAGTAAACGTTACACAAAGCTACGCCACAAAGGCCGTGCTTCGATCATCACCACAAGACTTTGCTTTCCAACAGAAGCCTCGATCAATTGCATCTTAGCATGCCACACAGGCAATTCACTCCATGCGTTTGATATCCACCAATATATAACCCCTGAGCTCGTACGTCTCAGAGAAGGGCGTTAAGCAAGAGAATAAATTCTCCGAGGCCAAACAGATATATATTCAGTAGAGATCAATCACACGGACTAAAATCCAATGTCAGACACACAGTCCATTTACTAGTTTGCTCTGGGTCTGAACGAAACCGGAGGCACCTAGTACCCCGCATATCCATCGATCTCCAAGTACGTCTGGACGATCACCAACTGTTTCCATCTTCTTGGGTGTACAGCCCAATCAAGATCATCAGTAATTACCCAAACGACGTGAAGACTTCCGGTCTTCGACCACCGTCTTCATCTTCGACTTATCGTCGTATCAGTTATTCAGAATGGGATAAACCCGGTCTTCCCGAATAACTCGCGTATATTTTAAATAAGTGTTACACAAACACAACATACGCCTCATTCCAATTCATCAGTCACTAACCGTAAATTAATCAAGAGAATAATTCCCCAAATATTAACCCCGAAGGCCGAAACCAACATCAGATCAATATCCAGAAAACCATTCTGCTTGGCCAACCGGCAGTTAGTTTCCAAATTTCACATTCATAGGGAAAGGTTCCCATTAATTTTATCCAAGATAAATTCCTTGAATTTATTCTTTAATCATCTTTTGAATTTCGATTCAACTAGTCGGGATTAACGAACCTTACCAAAGTAATCATTGGTTTTAATTTCCCAATCCCAACCTATTCATCCCATGAAGTAAAACTGGTAGTACTTCATATCTAACACCACGGTGTTATCGGTAAATTCAATTACCATTTCACGTTCAAATCTAATTAAAGATTTAACTATCGCCTGGAGCAAAACTGGTGATACTCCATTCTCGGTCATTTCAATCTAATTAAAGATTCATTAAAACTCCACTTAGTTTTAATCGTTAACTGGGTTAAAGAATCAGTGTCATTTAAAACACGGTTCACGATAAACCCAAAATCACATTCCATTAATTATCGGGTTAAAGAACGAGTGTTATTTAAAACACTGTCCACGATAAACCCAAAATTCAATATCAATTCAATTCCAATTAAATATTATTTAATTGGTACACTTCATTAAATCTAAATAAAAAGATTTAATCTTTTCTCAACTGGGTTCAAGAACAGTGTTAATGAAGACACCATTCACGACAAACCCAAATCACATTTGATATTAAATACAAGGCTCTGAATAGAAAATATAACGGCTTATATTCAATATCAAATTCTACGACCAACAAATATAGTATTGGAAATAACGATATATATACATATCTTTCAAATTTCCATAACAACATCAGTATGATCACGAAATCCAACATCGAAATATTCCAAAGACAATTTCGATTCAAACCCATTCCAATATAATTATTGGAAATTCTGGTTATTTTCAAAACCATTTCAAATCCAATTTATTTATTTACAAATAAATAGAATTATAATTCTAGTTCAAAACTAGTTCATTTCGATAAAAATCTATTTTTATCTTTTCAAATATGGATTTTTCCATCCCAATTCTTTCTAAATCATTTCTTATGATTTTACACAAATTATTACTATTTTTAATAATTTTATCAAGGCCCGTACAGTCGATTTCCATCAACGGCCGTCGAACTGCACTTATAGCGACCTTTTTCAAATTTGATTTGGACATAATTCCAAATCCAACCGTTAGATTTCAAATTTCTAATATTCGTTAGAAAGCTCTTTTCGATACGAACCTAACGGTTCCGGTTTTAGGAGAATCCGACGATCGGATCTCCCGCAATATCCGTTCGAAGTCAATGGTCGAAATTCGCGAACTGCCGCGGCGCGGCGCGTTCTATTCAGGCCATTATATTATATATATAATATATATAAATATATACTTCGTCGATTTCAATTTAAAACGTGCTTTATAAATCGTTTTAAATTCATTTTCAAAACGATTTCAACTTCATGTTCAATTTCAAATCAAAATTGAATACTCCAATATAAATTCGTTTTAAATTCATTTCAAATCGATTTCAATTCAAATTGATTTCTAATTCAATTTCAGTTTTAATTCAATTCACTTTAATTTCAATTCGAATTCATTTATATTCAATTTCAATTCGAATTCATTTATATTCAATTTCAATTCGAATTCATTTATATTCAAAAAATCAGATTTTGAAATCACTTTCGATATTCATTATAAAATGAATAAAATCGATATAAATATCGTTCACGTCAAAATGGCGTCAATCTAACCAACACGGCTTCATATGTTTCTATTTTCAAATATTCCATTTCGAATATTTCTATCTCAAATATTTCTTTTCAAAGATTTCTTTTTTCAAATATTCTATTTTTAAATATTTCTATTCAAATATTTTTATTTCAAATATTTCTTTTTCGAAACTGGAATGAGGCCCAATCAATTACCATATAATGTTAATTATATGGATTTTCTACAACATATGTACATATCAACAACGATGAATAATCAACCATCATCCAAAGTGCATTCTACACTGTATAAGCATCAAATATAAATATTCAACGCTTATAACAGTCTGTCAATCAATCGATCGACATACAACTAAACAATCGGGATTAGTGTACGTCAAATATCATCCCAATACCCGTGTGGGGTTTCAAATAATCAAACACAGATTTTATTTGTGCAGTTGGGCGATGTGTAAAATTTATCGTCCCAATCAATGTCCTTCAAATAGGTGTACATAAACAAACCGTCCGGTTTGTAAATAAATATTTATTTATTCACATTCACGTTAAAAATTATATTTTTAACGATCAAACTATTTTATTCAACCTATGAATATTCTATTCGGTTCATTTATTAAATAAAATGTTATCTTTATTTTTCTAACTTATTTTAGAAAATTCCGGCGGCATAACGGCACGATACTAGAAACGGGACAAGGCCGAGCCTTATCCCCGGTCTAGTGAAGGCCCACGCCATTCACACATCAATCAAATCCATTCATTTCACCAAACAATTCAATTCAAACCAAATAATCTAACTAATTTTTGCAATCAAACAAACAAGTCCATGGTTTGTGGACGATTGTGTCGGGTGCTACTAAGCACCGTCTGCATCCTAGTATATATATATAACTAGAAATGAAATTGAAGAGTGAGAAGTTCTCACCGATAGCTATCCTAACTCCACGGCACTTCTAATGCAGGAAATCTTCACTGTTCTCGTCTCTTATCACTTTCTTCGCCCGTAGCCACTACATATATAAAAATCGAATTTTTACTTCGCTATTCAATATATAAAAATCGAATTTTTACTTCGCTATTCAATATATAAAAATCGAATTTTTACTTCGTTATTCAATGTATAAAAATCGAATTTTTACTTCGCTATTCAATATATAAAAATTGAATTTTTACTTCGCTATTCAATATATAAAAATCGAATTTTTACTTTGTTATTCAATATATAAAAATCGAATTTTTACTTTCTTCTTTATATAAATTCAAACTTCTTCTTTACTTATCCTAAACAAACTGATTTTATATTTTCTAAACCGTTCTATATATTTTCTAAACCGAAGTTATATTTTAAAACCAAAGTTATATTTTAAAACCAAAGTTATATTTTAGAACCAAAGTTATATTTTAAAACCAAAGTTATATTTTATTACCAAAGTTATATTTTATTTTAAAACAAAGTAACTGATTTTATATTTTCTAAACCGAAGTTACATTTTAAAACCAAAGTTATATTTTATTTTAAAACAAAGTAACTGATTTTATATTTTCAAGTTCAAAGTATATTATTGCAACAATGTAATTACTGCTACAAAAAATATGTAATAATAAAAAAAACTCACTTCTTTTCATCTGAACCCAAAACACAAAAGAACGTGTCGCCCTCTCCAATCCTTCAGGCATCGCGATTCACTGAACCCATCTTCGAGCGACTAGGGTTCACCGCCGCTCCTCTTGTAGGCTGTCGGAAGATCATCGGAGGTTGGGGCTTTTGAGGAGGCGCTGGCCTCGGTCTTCACGTCGGGGAGGGAGGTTTCACTTTGCTGCGAAGCGGGAGGAGTTTGGACGTCGGAGTGGTTGCGCTACAGGTGGTCGGAGGGTCTAGTGGTCGGCACTGGGGTCTACAGGGGGCGGAGGGGGTGTCGCGGCGACTGTCAAACGGAGGGGCGAGGTAGGGCTTCTTCGTCGATCGAGAGGGGGTTTGATGCGAGCGAGGTGGAGTCGATGGAGGAAGAGGCGCCGATGGAGGGCGGCGGTGGGAGCAAGGCGACGGGCGGCGAGCGTAGGTGGAGGCGCCAGCGATGGGTCCGATTTGGGAATCCCTTTTTTGTTTTTTTTTGTTTTTTTATTTCTGTATTGAACGATAAGGGAGGTAAGAGAGAGATAGAGGAGTTGACTTAATTATTGAAATATATTTTATTATTTTAATTACAAAAAGGTAACTTTTTAACACGAACTCGAAATCAAGCCCACCGACTGTCGTCCCTAGCGTATTACCCCCATTCCGAACACAATGGGATATGTATCGTAAGCTGATTCGATCGTTTCGATCAGTTTCCGTTAAAATCAACATATAACTCTATATATTGAATTTGAACGCGCATTTCAATTTACCGGGGTCACACACTAAATAGAAAAATTCTCGAAAAATATTTTCTAGCTTCGTATTGACGATACGGTCCTAACAAAACTAGTTTTGTCAAATTCTGAGACCATTAGAAAAATGGCCATTTTCCAGTCGATTAAAATCAACTGAAATGGTCAAACGCGTTTTCCTTTGCCACGCTCACATATTGAATCGAAAAATTATGAAATTTGGAATCTAGCAATAATTTGACACTGCGGATCCAACAAAAGTGGTTTCGTCGAAATCCGAGGTCGCTTGCAAAACTCCTATTTTTAAGGGCCTGAATTCCATAGCGACTATTCAGAATTTTCATCTGGACATATCTTTTGATTCCCGCTATGAAATTTTGATTTTTCGGATTCGTTGGAAAGATATTCACAATTAGATTCTATTATTTTTGGTTTCACTAAAATCCGGATTGTTTTGCACCCGGTACATTCAATTGAAGTTTGAAATCGAATTATCGAACTACCACGCCATTTTCAATTCCTTTTATAAATATAAATAAATATTTATATTCTATCGTCGATCTATATAACTATATACGATTGAATTTTATTCAAAATAAATTTCTCGTCGATATTATTTAAAATAATTCATTTTAAATAATCAAAATTCGCTAAAATTGCCAAAATAAAATTTTTAAACTGGCCCAGATTTTCGGGTTATTACAATCTCCCCCACTTAAAACTTTTCGTCCCCGAAAAGGAACAAAGTCGAAAGTGGTTTGATCAATCAACTCTACGTTCGATCTGGCTTCCATTCTCCAACTTTTCAGTTTCTGAGAATTTTCAAATTCTTCAAAAATTTGGCTAACACCCTAAATTTTCGAAAAATTTCGCCATAACCTCCCCTGCACCGGGAGCCACGGGAAAATCCCGAAATTGCCATATAGGCCTTCTGATCTCAAAAAGAAAAAGAAAAAGCCAATCGGCTCATAAAATCATCATCACCCAAACAAAACAGTAAATTATGTAGTAAACATGTACCTATTTGTCGGGCAAACAAATTTTATTCTCTGCTCTAGCCTCCTTGCTATGACCTGTTCAATGTGAGTATATGTATATGCAAGCAAGTGCGACCAATTTTCAATACAATTCAATATTTGATGCAATTAGGCGTAATGGTTCAAAGTTATCAAACAAATAAACAAACAACACAAACATCAATCCATTAGTGAATTATCATTTGAAATTCATAACTTTGATATATAGTCAAAAAATCTCATTTTTGATGCCAAATCACAACAATGTATTCTAGCTATATTAGTTTTGGTTCTCACACCAGTCTAATGGAAATATATAGAAAATCACACCTTCGAAACTCGAACATAAATGTTGATGATGCGATCACTATCATCAATATCATCTTCGGGAGACTAGAGTGTGATGCTATATCTATCCAATATATTAAAACTTTGAATATACGTTTGCAAGGCGTATATGCAAATTCTTTTTATACCGAATTGTCCAAAATCAATATAAATAAATTATTCAAATACGTGTAAAACGATCTAAATTTCAAAACAGAATTGTTTTCATTTGAAAAATATACTCTCCACACTCGTTCTAGGATACTACTGATCCCATCTCTAACGAGTCATTCTCATTGGATATTGCTAATCCAATATCTGATGAATTCTTTCGTACGGTTCTAATGTGTCTTGTTCTCTGAGCTTTGTAAACCAAAGCTCTGATACCACGTGTGATGAGAAGGAATTTCGCTTGGTCCGAACCAGTTGCTAAACCGACCCAGACCGTTCGAAACGCCCTATCGTTTGAGAACATGAAAAAATAGAACGCATACAAAAGAACATTTCACTGTATATCACAACAATGCATCAGATTACAAGAATATACAGAGTATAAATGAATGTTACACAGAAATATCAGAGATTTAAATTACATTTAAATACATCGCAGCGGAAAATAATACAATACACAACTAGAAGTTGATATACGGATACAAAGCTTTCCGGATATCGTTCCAGCTGTAAACCAGGATCCTGTGAATATAAATCTGCAAAACCAAAACTACTAGCTGCCCGTGTCAAAATAAGGGCACCCAGAGTTTAGGTCAAAACAATAAACTCCAGGTCAGTCATGTGACTGGTGTGAGAACTAAAACAGTTATTAATTCTTTATTTTAAAGTTCGGTAAATCAAGGGACCACGCCGTATAACACGGAACGGGTTTCCTCCCAAGAATAACAGTGCATAAAACAAACAGCGCAATGCTAAATAAAGAAAAATGAAGCTGTTATAAGACCCAGGTCCTATCACACAATGCAACGCAAGCCGGGGGATAGGGTTTTCCCTTATAACAGCCAAAGAATGCTTGATACATTTAAAACAAATCATTTGATACTATTATAAGTGCATAGGGTATAAAACAACTTCAAATCATAAGTATCAATCATAGGCGGCATGGGTACCATATATCATGTCGCCATATATAGGTTTACAAATAAAACCGCAAATGTCACGTATTTGGAAATTGGATTTCCGTCTGTGAACCGAGGCCAGGGATCGTCCTCTACCGATTCGTGACTCTCTAGCCCGAGCCACAGGATCAGAGCTCGAGTGACCCTTGGAGCGACAGGGCCGGTCCACCGATGTGGATTAAAATGCCTGAACACTACGTTTCCCCGGCCTTTGGGGCGTAAATGAGCCAACGAATGACTCCATCGGACCCAGATCGTCCGATCAAACCGAGGCGCCTCGCAACAGCAACAACCACACAGGTGAAAAGTATATAAATGTCAGGGTTGGTAGGTCACTGACACCACCCTAGCTAGAAAGAAACGCATGCCCTCCCTGAGGTCCTCTCCCGATTTTGGTTCACAACCGGGGTGCGAAACTCGCGAAGTAAACGTTACACAAAGCTACGCCACAAAGGCCGTGCTTCGATCATCACCACAAGACTTTGCTTTTCAACAGAAGCCTCGATCAATTGCATCTTAGCATGCCACACAGGAAATTCACTCCATGCGTTTGATATCCATCAATATATAACCCCTGAGCTCGTACGTCTCAGAGAAGGGCGTTAAGCAAGAGAATAAATTCTCCGCCGCCAAACAGATACATATTCAATAGAGATCAATCACACGGACTAAAATCCAATGTCAGACACACAGTCCATTTACTAGTTCGCTCTGGGTCTGAACGAAACCGGAGGCACCTAGTACCCCGCATATCCATCGATCTCCAAGTACGTCTGGACGATCACCAACTGTTTCCATCTTCTTGGGTGTACAGCCCAATCAAGATCATCAGTAATCACCCAAACGACGTGAAGACTTCCGGTCTTCGACCACCGTCTTCATCTTCGACTTATCGTCATATCAGTTATTCAGAATGGGATAAACCTGGTCTTCCCGAATAACTCGCGTATATTTTAAATAAGTGTTACACAAACACAACATACGCCTCATTCCAATTCATCAGTCACTAACCGTAAATAAATCAAGAGAATAATTCCCCAAATATTAACCCCGAAGGCCGAAACCAACATCAGATCAATATCCAGAAAACCATTCTGCTTGGCCAACCGGCAGTTAGTTTCCAAATTTCACATTCATAGGGAAAGGTTCCCATTAATTTTATCCAAGATAAATTCCTTGAATTTATTCTTTAATCATCTTTTGAATTTCGATTCAACTAGTCGGGATTAACGAACCTTACCGAAGTAATCATTGGTTTTAATTTCCCAATCCCAACCTATTCATCCCATGAAGTAAAACTGGTAGTACTTCATATCTAACACCACGGTGTTATCGGTAAATTCAATTACCATTTCACGTTCAAATCTAATTAAAGATTTAACTATCGCCTGGAGCAAAACTGGTGATACTCCATTCTCGGTCATTTCAATCTAATTAAAGATTCATTAAAACTCCACTTAGTTTTAATCGTTAACTGGGTTAAAGAATCAGTGTCATTTAAAACACGGTTCACGATAAACCCAAAATCACATTCCATTAATTATCGGGTTAAAGAACAAGTGTTATTTAAAACACTGTCCACGATAAACCCAAAATTCAATATCAATTCAATTCCAATTAAATATTATTTAATTGGTACACTTCATTAAATCTAAATAAAAAGATTTAATCTTTTCTCAACTGGGTTCAAGAACAGTGTTAATGAAGACACCATTCACGACAAACCCAAATCACATTTGATATTAAATACAAGGCTCTGAATAGAAAATATATCGGCTTATATTCAATATCAAATTCTATGACCAACAAATATAGTATTGGAAATAACGATATATATACATATCTTTCAAATTTCCATAACAACATCTGTATGATCACGAAATCCAACATCGAAATATTCCAAAGACAATTTCGATTCAAACCCATTCCAATATAATTATTGGAAATTCTGGTTATTTTCAAAACCATTTCAAATCCAATTTATTTATTTACAAATAAATAGAATTATAATTCTAGTTCAAAACTAGTTCATTTCGATAAAAATCTATTTTTATCTTTTCAAATATGGAGTTTTCCATCCCAATTCTTTCTAAATCATTTCTTATGATTTTACACAAATTATTACTATTTTTAATAATTTTATCAAGGCCCGTACAGTCGATTTCCATCAACGGCCAACGAACTGCACTTATAACGACCTTTTTCAAATTTGATTTGGACATAATTCCAAATCCAACCGTTAGATTTCAAATTTCTAATATTCGTTAGAAAGCTCTTTTCGATACGAACCCAACGGTTCTGGTTTTAGGAGAATCCGACGATCGGATCTCCCGCAATATCCGTTCGAAGTCAATGGTCGAAATTCGCGAACTGCCGCGGCGCGGCGCGTTCTATTCAGGCCATTATATTATATATATAATATATATAAATATATACTTCGTCGATTTCAATTTAAAACGTGCTTTATAAATCGTTTTAAATTCATTTTCAAAACGGTTTCAACTTCATGTTCAATTTCAAATCAAAATTGAATACTCCAATATAAATTCGTTTTAAATTCATTTCAAATCGATTTCAATTCAAATTGATTTCTAATTCAATTTCAGTTTTAATTCAATTCACTTCAATTTCAATTCGAATTCATTTATATTCAATTTCAATTCGAATTCATTTATATTCAATTTCAATTCGAATTCATTTATATTCAAAAAATCAGATTTTGAAATCACTTTCGATATTCATTATAAAATGAATAAAATCGATATAAATATCGTTCACGTCAAAATGGCGTCAATCTAACCAACACGGCTTCATATGTTTCTATTTTCAAATATTCTATTTCGAATATTTCTATCTTAAATATTTCTTTTCAAATATTTCCTTTTTCAAATATTCTATTTTTAAATATTTCTATTCAAATATTTTTATTTCAAATATTTCTTTTTCGAAACTGGAATGAGGCCCAATCAATTACCATATAATGTTAATTATATGGATTTTCTACAACATATGTACATATCAACAACGATGAATAATCAACCATCATCCAAAGTGCATTCTACACTGTATAAGCATCAAATATAAATATTCAACGCTTATAACAGTCTGTCAATCAATCGACATACAACTAAACAATCGGGATTAGTGTACGTCAAATATCATCCCAATACCCGTGTGGGGTTTCAAACAATCAAACACATATTTTATTTGTGCAGTTGGGCGATGTGTAAAATTTATCGTCCCAATCAATGTCCTTCAAATACGTGTACATAAACAAACCGTCCGGTTTGTAAATGAATATTTATTTATTCACATTCACGTTAAAAATTATATTTTTAACGATCAAACTATTTATTCAACCTATGAATATTCTATTCGGTTCATTTATTAAATAAAATGTTATCTTTATTTTTCTAACTTATTTTAGAAAATTTCGGCGGCATAATGGCACGATACTAGAAACGGGACAAGGCCCAGCCTTATCCCCGGTCTAGTGAAGGCCCACGCCATTCACACATCAATCAAATCCATTCATTTCACCAAACAATTCAATTCAAACCAAATAATCTAACTAATTTTTGCAATCAAACAAACAAGTCCATGGTCTGTGTACGATTGTGTCGGGTGCTACTAAGCACCGTCTGCATCCTAGTATATATATATATAACTAGAAATGAAATTGAAGAGTGAGAAGTTCTCACCGATAGCTATCCTAACTCCACCGCACTTCTAATGCAGGAAATCTTCACTGTTCTCGTCTCCTATCACTTTCTTCGCCCGTAGCCACTACATATATAAAAATCGAATTTTTACTTCGCTATTCAATATATAAAAATCGAATTTTTACTTCGCTATTCAATATATAAAAATCGAATTTTTACTTCGTTATTCAATGTATAAAAATCAAATTTTTACTTCGCTATTCAATATATAAAAATCGAATTTTTACTTCGCTATTCAATATATAAAAATCGATTTTTTACTTTGTTATTCAATATATAAAAATCGAATTTTTACTTTCTTCTTTATATAAATTCAAACTTCTTCTTTACTTATCCTAAACAAACTGATTTTATATTTTCTAAACCGTTCTATATATTTTCTAAACCGAAGTTATATTTTAAAACCAAAGTTATATTTTAAAACCAAAGTTATATTTTAAAACCAAAGTTATATTTTAAAACCAAAGTTATATTTTATTACCAAAGTTATATTTTATTTTAAAACAAAGTAACTGATTTTATATTTTCTAAACCGAAGTTACATTTTAAAACCAAAGTTATATTTTATTTTAAAACAAAGTAACTGATTTTATATTTTCAAGTTCAAAGTATATTATTGCAACAATGTAATTACTGCTACAAAAAATATGTAATAATAAAAAAAACTCACTTCTTTTCATCTGAACCCAAAACACAAAAGAACGTGTCGCCCTCTCCAATCCTTCAGGCATCGCGATTCACTGAACCCATCTTCGAGCGACTAGGGTTCACCGCCGCTCCACTTGTAGGCTGTCGGAAGATCATCGGAGGTTGGGGCTTTTGAGGAGGCGCTGGCCTCGGTCTTCACGTCGGGGAGGGAGGTTTCACTTTGCTGCGAAGGGGGAGGAGTTTGGACGTCGGAGTGGTTGCGCAACAGGTGGTCGGAGGGTCTAGTGGTCGGCACTGGGGTCTACAGGGGGCGGAGGGGGTGTCGCGGCGACTGTCAAACGGAGGGGCGAGGTAGGGCTTC
The DNA here is from genome assembly GCA_030737875.1 of Allium sativum. Lineage (NCBI taxonomy): Eukaryota > Viridiplantae > Streptophyta > Magnoliopsida > Asparagales > Amaryllidaceae > Allium > Allium sativum. Next base: position 897,012,443 of record CM060916.1, read on the forward strand.
TTCGTCGATCGAGAGGGGGTTTGATGCGAGCGAGGTGGAGTCGATGGAGGAAGAGGCGCCGATGGAGGGCGGCGGTGGGAGCAAGGCGACGGGCGGCGAGCGTAGGTGGAGGCGCCAGCGATGGGTCCGATTTGGGAATCCTTTTTTTTTTCTGTAATGAACGATAAGGGAGGTAAGAGAGAGATAGAGGAGTTGACTTAATTATTGAAATATATTTTATTATTTTAATTACAAAAAGGTAACTTTTTAACACGAACTCGAAATCAAGCCCACCGACTGTCGTCCCTAGCGTATTACCCCCATTCCGAACACAATGGGATATGTATCGTAAGCTGATTCGATCGTTTCGATCAGTTTCCATTAAAATCAACATATAACTCTATATATTGAATTTGAACGCGCATTTCAATTTACCGGGGTCACACACTAACTAGAAAAATTCTCGAAAAATATTTTCTAGCTTCGTATTGACGATACGGTCCTAACAAAACTAGTTTCGTCAAATTCTGAGACCATTAGAAAAATGGCCATTTTCCAGTCGATTTAAATCAACTGAAATGGTCAAACGCGTTTTCCTTTGCCACGCTCACATATTGAATCGAAAAATTATGAAATTTGGAATCTAGCAATAATTTGACACTGCGGATCCAACAAAAGTGGTTTCGTCGAAATCCGAGGTCGTTTGCAAAACTCCTATTTTTAAGGGCCTGAATTCCATAGCGACTATTCAGAATTTTCATCTGTACATATCTTTTGATTCCCGCTATGAAATTTTGATTTTTTGGATTCGTTGGAAAGATATTCACAATTAGATTCTATTATTTTTGGTTTCACTAAAATCCGGATTGTTTTGCACCCGGTACATTCAATTGAAGTTTGAAATCGAATTATCAAACTACCGCGCCATTTTCAATTCCTTTTATAAATATAAATAAATATTTATATTCTATCGTCGATCTATATAACTATATACGATTGAATTTTATTCAAAATAAATTTCTCGTCGATATTATTTAAAATAATTCATTTTAAATAATCAAAATTCGCTAAAATTGCCAAAATAAAAATTTTAAACTGGCCCAGATTTTCGGGTTATTACATAGAACGTGCCGCACAACAGCTATTCACGAATTTCAACCATTAACTTCAAATTGATGTAAAGGCAGATCCGACCGTCGGATTCTCCTAAAACCGTAACCATTGGGTTCGTATCAAAAAGAGATTTCAACTGAATATATGAGATTTAAATGTGAATGATTAGATTTTAAAATATGTCCAAATCAGTTTTGGAAAAGGTCGCTATGAATGTTGTTCGGTGGCCGATATTGGAAACCGACTGTAAGGGCCTATTTTTTTAAATTCTTAAAATGTGAATAAATTATATAAAATCATAATAAATGATTTTGGATGAATTATTCCACGTTTGTAAAGATAAAAGATAGTTTTATCAGGTTAAGTTGTTTTACAACTAGAAGGGAGAACATGAAGAAATTATAATGGTTTTAATATAACCAAAAAATTTCCAACGTATAGATTGGAATGAAATGAAAGTTGATTTTTGGGTTTATTGTGAACAGTGTTTTAAATAACATTTGTTCTTTAACCCAATTAATAGTGAAGATATTATTTGGAATTTATAAATCTTTTTATTAAGATTTAATGGAAATTTTCCAAAGTAAAGTTTTCCAATTTAATATATTAAATTGGAATTGAATGGAGTTCGATTTGGTAATAATCGAAATGAGCTTCAGTAAAAGACGACCGTTACTACATATGGAATTTAAAAGGCTTTGCCATTATTCGATTTATAGTGTTAGTCTGATACGGAAATTTATATCAATTATAAACTGATCAAATTTCTGTGAAGATTCCATTTTAATGGAAGATGATTTGGGTTTATTGTGAACTGTGTTTTAATTGACATTGGTTCTTTAACCCAAGTAAAGACAGGATTAATTTTCCTAAAGATTGAACAATCGTTAAGTAATGATTCTTGAGATTAAAACCAATTGGAGTTTTAATGAATCTTTAATTAGATTGAAATGTGGATGAGGTGATTAAATTTACCAAAGTCAAGAAATGATCGAGAATGAAGTATCACTGGTTTTACTCACGATAGTTAAATATTTAATTAGATTTGAAAGTTAAATGGTAATTAGTTTTACCGATAACCCAGTAGGTGTTAGGTATGGGGTACTACCAGTTTTGCTCCATGGAATTAATAGGTTGGGATTGGAAAAATAAAATAAATGGTTACTTCGGTAAGGCTCGATAATCCCAACTAGTTAATAAAAAATTTTGGAAACAATATCCAAAGGAAGATTAAAGAGAAAAATTAAAAGGTTTATCTTTGATAAAATTAATGGGAACCTTTCCCCAAAAATGTGAATATTTGAATAAAAGAATATTCTGAATTGGAATGAGGTGTGTGATGTGTTTTTATAGCACTTGATTATTAATTATAAAATACGCAAATTATTCGGAAAGCCCAGGTTTATCCCATTCTGAATAACTATACGATGACTAAAAGTCGACAATGAAGACGTTGGTTGAAGACCAGAAATCTTCACATCATTTGGATGATTACTGATGTCTTGATTGGGCTGTACACCTAAGACAAGGTAATAAGTGGTGATTGACCAGACATACTTGGAGATTGACCAGATATGCAAGGACCTCTCTCCTGTATTGGACATATAGGACGATGAATAAAGTGCGTCCGGTTTTGTTCAGAACTAGAACGGACTTGTAAATGGATGCGTCTCTGACATTGGATTTCATTCTGTGTTGATTGATTTTTATTTAATATATATCTGTTTGGTGGCGGAAATTTATTCTCTTGCTTAACACCCTTCTCTAAGACGTACGAGCCTATAGGTTATATATCGATAGATATCAGTTGTATGGCGTGAATTGTCAGTGTGGCATGCTGAGATGCAAATGATCAAGGCTTTTGTTGAAAAGCAGAGTCTTGTGGTTAATGATCAAAGCACTACTTTAATTAGCATAGCTTTGTGTAAAAAGTTAATTCGCGAACCTCACACCCCGGTATGAGTCAGAAACGGGATAAGGGACTCAAGGAGTGCATGCGTTTCTTTCTAGCTTAAAGTAGTGTCATATTATGGAGCCCAGACATTTTTACTTATGTGGATAATGGATTGCGAGGCACCTCGAATATAGGGCTATATGCTCATAGGGTGGACATACTGACCTGTTTAGTGCTCCTATAGGACTAGGAAACGTGTGTTCAGGAATAACTAATCCACTAAAGTAAGTGTGGACCGGCCTTGGAGGATACAAGGACTCGCCAGCGTCCGAGCCCTGGGTCATCTTGCTAGAGATGATCCGAATTGGTAAGGAGACCATCCCTTGCCTTGACTCATGATGGAAATCTAACTTCCAATACGCGACTTTTCTGTTTTACTTGTAAAACTATGTATGGCAGCATAATATATGGTGCCCATGTCGTCTATTACTGATACATTTATATTTGAAGTTGAATTTGACACTATGCACTTATAGTAATATCAAAATTATTTCTTTTAAACGTACCAAGCATGTTTGACTATTATAAGGGAAAATTTTATCCTTCGGCTTGCGTTGCATTGTGTGATGGGACCTGAGTCTTATAATAGCTTCATTTTTCCAATAAGCATTGCATTGTTTTATTTTAAACTGAGATTCATGTGGAGTAAACCCGTTTCGTGTTATACGACATGGTCTCATGATTTCCTAACTTTTAAAGTAAATATTTAATAACTGTTTTAGTTCTCACACCAGTCCCATGACTGACTCGGAGTTTATTGTTTTAACCTAAACTCTGGATGCCCATAATTTCCACATGGGCATCTTGTAGTTTTGGTTTTCGCGGATATATCCTTTTCCAGGATCCTGGATTACAGCTAGAGCGATATTCGGAAAGCTTTGTAACAGTGTATTCCTTTCAGTTGTATTAGTTGATGTATTTGTACGTTTTAAATTTTCGCTGTTATGTATTTGTAAATCTCTAATATTTATTTTTCCGCTGTATATTAATATATTCTTGTACTCTGATGTAATTGTTGTAATAGCAATGAAATGTTCTAGTGTTTGTGTTCTGATGCATCGTGCTCTCAAAGCAATCTGGGCTCCTCTGTCTCCTCGGGGAAGTTTGGTTCGTTTCACATACAAACTAATAAATGACGTATGGAATTAGTGATAGATACGAATAAAAATCGTCAGTCACTTCATAAAAATATCCTTAGTCGTTGTTAAAAATAAATATATAATATAAAATATTATTATATAGAAAAAAGAAATTTCTGCATAGCCTCTTTTTGTAGATAGTTGGATCGGCAAAAACTAAACCTTGCCTGTCCTTTTACAAACACAACTGAAGCAACGTAGTTCTTATCCCTTGTTTCATCTATCTATACATATACCCTGTTTTCCTTCTTTTGAAACCAACTTCTCCATTTTCCTGTTACAAAGATACCAATACCTTTTCCACAAATAAAAAAAAAATATACACTTTCACTCTTCCTTCATTGGCAACAACATCTCAATTCTTTTATTTTCGATTATGCAAACAAAGTAAACATACAGTGCTTCGTTCTTTTCATTCTCTTACTCCTTTAAAAGTCTGGAGAAGAGGCAGCCATACTTTGCAACTGGAGAATGCGTCCCACTTGGGAGGCGCAGTGAGTGGAAGGTCGGGGTCGTCTCTGGCCAACCCTGGCAGCGCAGGTGTAGGTGTAGCATGAAGAAGAAGAAGGAAAACGGGGAGAAGCCTGTAGTAGTATGCGTGAGTACGTAGATAGGTTACATGCAGGTTGCAATTTGAGTTTGGGTTATTCGTTGATGATTTTGGAGTGCTACAGGAATTCAGTGGTTGCATGTTTAGGGCTAAATGACCACATCGTTGCAACTGGGTCAGGCGCATCGGAGGGGGTCATCATAGAAGCTCTAGGTGGGTGGAAAGGACTAAGGATGGGGGATTTTTTGTTCTTGTCGGTCCTGGAGGGTGGAGGAGGAATGTAAGCGATGGCGTCACGGTGGTCAGGGGATAGTCCGGTCATGGAGATAGGAAGCTTGAGCGCACGTGTGGTGATAAGTTGGTGGCCGTAGTTACTGGTATGGAGGAATTCGTGTATGTGTATTGCGTTGAAAAAATGAAGAGGATGTTTTTTGGAGAAGAAGATAATGGGGAGGAGGACATGGGCTGATGCATGGGCTAGGCCTTTTCATAATAGTAATATATATATATATATATATATGTGTATATATATATAATATATATATGCATCTGAAGCATTATGTGGGTAGTGGTGTATTTTCTCAGAGAAATGAAGCATACGGAGGAAGTGGCAGATTGTATTTATTTTATGGGCTTGGGCGTTTCACATAAGAAAAAAAGGGCAGTGGCATTGTTGTCAATTTTCCACAAGGAGGAAAGGAACGCGAAATCAAACCTTGTTTCAACAAAGAGGAGTATCGGGCTCTTGGAATTTAATTCGGGGCAAAACGAAAGGAAATAGTGGAAACCGCGTTGGCCCAGGGATAACGTAGATTAACTGATAACAACGGTAATTAAAATTTAATTAGGCGATGGTTAATTGTAAATAAAAAATTAGTTATAAATTCAATCTTATAAAATCCATATATCGTTCATCCGTTATCAGATTCAAGTAAAACCGGATTTGTTGGGATCATGACAATGAAGGCTGCGTCTGAGCTGGTTTGCACGGAATCGAATGCAACTGGAATTCCATGTAATTTTAAATGCTTGTTTAAAATTATATGAAATAACCTGATTCGACAATCGGAAAATAATGGTGTGTTAACTCTCACACTTTTCTAGAATGTTGTGATGTGTTAAATTCATATGAAAATATAATTCGTCGTTAATAATAATAATTGGATGCCTTGGTTGCTATTTGTTATTTAACGATCATCGACATTTATATTATGTCGTATTGGATGATTTGTTTTAATAATGGTTTCATATATTATTATCAAATATTATTATCTGTAATGCAGGGAAGGATAGGTTGGAGGGATCCGACCGGATTCCTCCAATATTTTATATGATGTTTGTGTTTCTTATATTATCCAATTATGAACTGTTTACCCCAAAGAAAGTTATATTCCGATTGAGTGTTGATGGTTGATTATATACTGAATGTTGAATTGAAATTCAATGTTGATGTGGTGTTTTAAATCAATAATTGTTAATGATTAAGTTATTGGCAGTGAATGATCTAAAATGCTGTTTTTAAGATGTTAGTTCGCCGTTAGGCGAATTGATGTAATTGGATTATAAAATTATTTTTATATAACTGAAGAGAAGTTTTAAATTATATTTATATTAAAATAAGAAGTTTATAATAAGGCGATGTTTATAAGTGATAATTATACAATATTTTGTATATTAATTTCTATGTTCAAAATAAGTTTTTAAGTGGAATGAAGGTAAACTGAGATGTGGATTACAAAGGAAGTTGATCAATAGATTAATATAAAGAAGATATAGATTTTGTATCCAAGTTTTGGAAACGAATTTAAAATCCGGCAATGATTTCAAAATAAGCTTTTATTTAAGATTTTGGGTTATATAAAATGATTATAAATTGAAAGAAGGTTTGCCAAAGCAAAATGAGTTACGTTTAGTAAGTATACTTGAATAAAAAGATAAAGAGGTTTATATGGAGAATAAATTACCAAATGCGAAGATGGTTATTAAAACCATATTTTTAAATAAAATTGTGAATGGAATAATAGGGCTTGAGTTTCAAACTTTTATCTCTTCTGAGATAAGAACGTTGTCGGTCAAGGTCTAAGAGGTAATTAAAATAACCCAACTTGAGTGGCTTCACCATTATCAAAGGATGATATTAGTTTGTAAACGGTGAAGGTGTTGAAATTGGTTTATTATCAAAGAGGATTGCAACATTAATTTTAAGAGTTGAATATAATTAAAATTAGCAAGATTTGAAGTAAACGATGTATAATTTGACACTGTTGACCCGAGTTTGGAATGTGAATTTATTTATAACTTTGAATTGAATACATATAGTGATTTTCCAAGCAAAAGAAGTGGAAAAAGATTTGCTGAATATATGGTGATGCTTTGAAATAAGAAGTAATGTGGAGTTCGGTAAAAAGAGATATGATTATTGTTTTCAAAAACAACGGGATTGAGATAAAGAATTGAACATCGATTTTTAAGACTCGATTGAAGACTTTAATAAGTGTTCTAAAAAAAGGATTTGAGCTGCCAATATACTTAACTATACAGTGTGAATTGATAGTTAAAAACACCAAACTATCAATGAAATATTATTGGACCTTTTTGTCATGTTGTTTCCAAGATACCGGGATGGGACGTAGACCAAAAACCACTTTGAATCAACATTGCGTATGAAACTAACTTGCAGCAAATGAAAATGGATCAATTGAAGACCATAGATCTTCATAAAATGGAAGCATGACTTATAATCTTGGGTTCGTGCCTCGAGATAAACTGTGATTCTGTCGTGGTTGAAATATATGGATTGCAAGGACTTGCAACGACCCGCAATCTACACATTAGAGGATTGTAGGATATTTATTTCTTTTTCATGCGAAGTCGTATAGCCATGTAGCTTTGGGAGACGATTATTGAGGTCATTTCCCATGTTCATGATTTTTGCCGATTTTTAAATGACCGTTTTGCCCCTAGCTGATCTTGTTTCGGCTATAACTTTTGATTGGTAAGGAGTTTTGACCTGAAACAACTTCCATAAGACTCGGATGATGGTTTACATTTCCGTAGAGTGGTCACATTAGCCAAATGGACTCACCGTTTGGGAGATATGGCTGAAACAATGTTTAGAAGGTGAAAAATAGCTTAACTGGGCCTAATTAGGGTGATTAGCAAGAGGGCCCATAACCCATTTCGGGATTAGGGTTATGGGGAGGCTGAGAACAGTAGGAAAACGAATTTTATTTCATTTTTTATCCGCCTAAAACATTTCTCTAACCGTAGCCATGGCCTCCACCTTCTAATTTCATCCCAAATCGCTCTCTAATCAAGTTTTAGCCTAATCTACATCAAATCAAAGAGAAATAGCACCAAATCAGAGTTGGAGCTACTGTGTTGCATAAAGATTCAACCCAAATCAGAGATAGTTTCAGATCTAAAGTTAATTTGTGGCTAAGGTGAGTGATTTGCATAGTTTCTCACTAATTATAGTTGATTAGGGGTAATTAGTGTTAATTAGCGAAATTATAACTCAAAAAACTCTGGAAAAATTTGTAAAATTCTAAAATATTATTTTAAGCCTCTGTTAGAAGTTTGGGTTAATTTGGTTAAGTTTTGCTAATCCTATCATTAGATTTGCTTAAACATACTTAAGTGAAAAAACATGGATTTTGGGTATGTTTGATCCATTTTAATACATTATATTGTTGTCTGTGATTGATTATACATGTTGCTATGACTGTATGGTATGCTTTGTGATTGATTAGAAGAGTTAGAATGGTCGAAAATGCCGTCGTATGGCGTAAAACAGTCGCTGGAAGAGTTGGAGGAAAATATGCAAAAGACCGGATCGGATCGCCCCCTTCCGAACCGACCCGTTCGTGACCCACAAACTCGACCCGACCTATGGGGGAGATCACGATCTGAACGTCGACCTGGATGGAGCATCACGACCAAACCGAATCAAGGTGCTTGGGCGCGAGGAATGAGCTACGAACCAAATGAAGACCGAACCGTTGAAGACCAAAACCCGAGATGCAAAGGTAGTCCAAATGGGAAGTAGAACTCAGGATCCAGACAGGAACCAACGAGTTAACTTCATGAGTTGGACTTTGCTGTAGGACGTGCGCTAAGGAGTTATTGATGTCCATAACTTTGATCCACCACCAAGATGGATGTTTGGCTATGGATCAGTGCAGTGGAGTAAATATTACTCCATGGGGAAGAGTGATCATAGCATGGCTATGAGCCAGTGCAGTGGGGTCGTCATGACTTCACGGGATAGAGTGGACATAGCAAGGACTAGTGGCTATGGATCGGTGTAGTGCAATCGCCATGGGTCCATGGGGCAGAGTGATCGTAGCAAGGATTTGGGCGATCAAAGCGGTGGATATCGTATGCTTTATGCACGGAGCGAGAGATGTGAGGATGGTTGCTATGTTTGATTTGTTTGACATCACTATGACATGCACACCCCTCCCCCGTATCTTTACATCATATGTTAGTGTCACCTTAGAGTATTGTACATCTTGTGTGCTAACTCTTTATTTGCAGGTCCAGATTCAGGTATGGTTTAGTATACCTGCTATTGTTCTGTTTTGTTGCTCATCGCTCACACCAGACTTTTGTCTGACCCAGAGTTTTATGTCTCTTCTTATTACTCTGGGTTCTCTTAAACGGCCAGACTAGAGACATGTCAGGTGACTATGCACGAGTAGCTGTGCCAGAGACGAGCAGGAGGCTTCCACGTATGATATATATAGATATTCTCCCTGTGTCGCTGCTGGTCACTACTTTGGGCATTAGTAGTGTACCATCCTTATTTTGCTTTAGAGACGGTTCTTTTAAAAGTTGTAATAACGATGATGTGGATTATAAGATGTATTTTGTATTTTCCGCTGCTATAATGGCTTAGTTTTCAGCTTATGCACTGTCTCGCCTGTTTTATGTCAAGTATGTTATTATTTTATTTTATTCCATGCGCTGTGAGACATTCTATAGGTTCCTTGCTATTTCAAATTCCATTCTTTCCTTTCTTTGATGACCGTCCCTTGCTGGTTGGACATTGGTATAGCGCACTTTCGTTGGAAATGTCGGCTGGTGCAGAGCGGGCTATCACATTTGGTATCAGAGCTCTAGGTTGCGTAGTTAACCTAGAGAAGACACCAGGGAGAGATAGTACGTATATGAGAGCGCGTATTTGTGATATTTTGGTTTTTCAAAAGCTATATATATATATACTATTAGTATATTTAAGGATGAAGTCGCATTGCACTGGAACCACTGAAGAGATGGTTAATCATTTCCTCCTTACAGATTGAACGATGAGCCGATATGCTAGGGGTACTGGTAGAGTAGCTAATAATGGGAATGCTCCTAATATGAGGACGATGTTCGCTGACTTCATGAGAGAGATGCTTAGAAATGTGCAAGGAGCAGTTCCCAATGCTGAAAATGGTGGTGGTGCAGTGGTGCAGGCGCCTAGAGCGGATTTCGCCAAGCTTTGCAAGGATTACACTAGTCTTGGTGGGAAGCCATTCCACGGAACAGAATCGGCTACAGAAGTTCATGATTGGTTGGATACTGTGAGCGTATCTTCGAAGACTTGGGTATCGAGGATGCGACGAAGAGAAAACTAACATCTCGTCAGCTGCAAGGACGGGCAATGAATTGGTGGAATGCTATTAAAGCAGCTACTCCAGAGGATCAAGCTACATGGGATCAGTTTAAGACCCAATTCAGTGAAAAGTTTATCCCAGCTGCTCAGAAGTCAGAGTTGTTTAGGAAGTTCATGGAGTTTAAGCAGAATGGTAGGGCGGTCTCGGAGTATATTGCTGAGTTCGATACTTTATCGAAGTATGGATTATCTCTTATCGACATTCCCGAGAAGAAGAATGAGAAGTTCATAACATGCTTAGATCAGTACTTGGGGGAAAGGGTTATTAACCATATCGATGAGACGTTTGAATCGATTGTGGGGAAAGCTTTGAGATCAGAGAGTCTATACCCTAAGTCGAAGACTGAGGTTGCATCTGCAGAGGAGCCAAAGCCGCAAGCAAGCGGTGGAGGCAAGAATGGTTCTCAGAATAAGAGAAAGCAGAATCAGACCAAGGATAGCCAGAAGAAAAAGAATAAGAACGATGTTGAGTGCTTTAGTTGTGGCAAGAAGGGCCATTATGCTAAAGAATGTCGAGCGAAGCCAGCGGACAGGAAGTGCTTCAACTACAGCCTGGTGGGACATCATAAGGATAAATGTCCACAACCCCCTAAAAAGAAGCAGATTGTGAAAGCATATGATCTTAATGTTGTTCCTTCTTCGTCGAATGCCCCAACCGCGGCTGAGAAAGGAAAGAATGTCGTCATTCAAGGTATGCTTTCTGTTTATGATGTTCTTGTTCGAGTATTGTTTGATACCGGAGCTTCCCGTTCCTTCATATCTAGTGACCTGGTAGATAGGTTGGGATTGGAACCCGAGATAGTCGATAGACCTTTAGGGGTGACGAACCCGATTGGTGGTTCGACTAGCCTTAGCATGATTTGTCGCATTGTGGTCTTATCGAGTCATGGATGTATGTTTCCTTGTGATTGCTTTGTTTTGGGCTTTACTGGGTTTGGCATTATTTTCGGAGTCGATTGGCTCCAAAGGTACGGGGTGGTGGTAGACTGTGAGGGCTTTTTGGTGACAGTTAGAGCGGATGATGGGCGTAGGGTAGTGTTTGGTGGTCTACCTAGTGATGGGGTAATGGCTAGATTTCTAAATTCCTACAACATCCCGCATGATGAGTTTTCATATTTGCCCGTGGCTGGCCAGTATCCGGACGTCTTTGAGGAAGTGACCGGATTTTCACCACACCGAGAGATTTAGTTCCGTATTGATTTAGTGAAAGATGCCAGACCTATAGTGATGCCACTTCGTCGTATGGCACCAAGGGAGAAATGAGAGCTCGGGGTGCAAGTAAGCGATCTGTTGAAGAAGGGATTTATTAGAAGAAGTGTTTCCGAGTGGGGAGCACCAGTTGTGTTTGCTACCAAGGCAGATGGTTCCCTTCGATTGTGTGTGGACTACCACGAGTTGAATATGGTGACGAGGAAGAATAAGTATCCTCTACCGCGGATAGATGATTTGTTTGATCAGTTGAGTGGCGCGAGAGTGTTCTCCCAGTTGGATCTCGCGACAAGGTTTCATCATCTTAGGGTTGAAGCTGAGAGTATAGCTAAAACGGCCTTTCGGACGCCGTCTGGATTCTATGAGTGGTAAGTCATGCCATTCGGGTTGACCAATGCACCAGCATATTTTGTGGATCTTATGAATAGAGTATTCTGAGATCAATTTAATAAGTTTGTTCTTGTGTTCGTAGATGACATACTTGTCTATTCGAGAAAAGAGGAAGAACACAAAGAACATTTGAAGATAGTGATGGAGGTGTTGAGAAAACACCAATTGAAAGAAAAGTTTTCTAAGTGTCACTTCTGGAGAAGGGAAGTGAGATTCTTGGGCCATGTTGTTCAAAGAATTGTATTGCCGTGGACCCTGCGAAGGTGGCTACGGTACAAGATTGGTCTACGCCCAAAAGTGCAACAGATGCAAGAAGTTTCTTGGGATTGGCTGGATATTATCGTAAGTTTATCCAAGACTTCTCCAAGATAGCGACACCGTTGACTTAGTTGACCAAGAAGAATCAAGTTTTCGTTTGGGATGAAAGGTGTGAAAATGCATTCAAGAGTCTAAAGGAAAAGTTGATGCGTGCACCCGGTGTTAGTCATTCCTGAAGGGAATGAAGAGATGACGGCATAAACAGATGCATGTGGTACCGGACTAGGTGCTGTATTGATGCAAGGAGGTAGAGTTGTAGCTTATGCTAGTCGGCAACTAAAACCGCATGAGAAAAGATATCCTACCCATGATTTGGAATTGGCAGCGATCGTGTTCGCATTGAAGATGTGGAGACATTATCTCTTGGGAGAAAGATTCGAGTTGTTTACTGATCATAAATCGTTAAATTTTCTTTTCTCACACAAGGATCTAAATCTCCGACAGCAAACATGGTTAGAATTCTTGGCTTCCTACGATTTTAATATCGCATATACACCAGGAAAGGGAAATGCGGTAGCTGATGCATTGAGTAGGAGACATGCCAGTTTAGGGGATATGTTTCTAGAATGGAAGCAACCGGAGTACATCGCTGGGTATGATTTCAGACTAAAGTGCGAATTGGATTCATAAGTATTAGCAAGTTTGACAATCAGAACCACTTTGATTGAGCGGATTGGTTCCTGTCAACGGAACGATCCTAACCTATTGGATATCATCTCCAAGTTAGAGTTGGTTATCGATGAGGAGATGAACAAGTATGGGCTTGATCGAGATGGATGAATTAGAAAGAATGGAAGACTAGTTGTGCCCAATGTTAATGGATTGAGAGATGAAGTGCTTAGATAATGTCATCACTCAAAATTGACTATACATCCCAATGGTAACAAAATGTATCGAGACATGAAGCATAACTGCTACTGGGAAGGAATGAAAGGAGACATTGGGAAGTTTATATCCAAATGCATGAACTGCCAGTTGGTTAAAGCTGAGAAAAAAAACTAGTGGTTTGTTGCAAACATTAGAAGTTCCAGAATGGAAATGGGAACAAGTATTAATGGATTTCATTGATGGGTAACCAAGGACTAGATCGGGTCATGATAACATTTGGGTGATTGTGGGCCGATTGACTAGGAGTGCACGGTTTATACCCGTCAAGTCGAATAGAACGACAGCTAAGTTAGCGGAACTATATATGAAGTGGGTAGTGAGATTTCATGGAGTACCTAAAAGCATGGTGAGTGACCGAGACCCGTTGTTTACTACTGGGTTTTGGAAGAGCTTACAAGAGGCTCTAGAGTCAGAATTATATCTCAGTACCACGTATCAGCCTCAAACTGATGGTCAAACAGAGAGGGTAAATCGTATATTAGAAGATCTCTTGAGAGATTGCATATTGGATTTTGGTGGATCATGGGATGACCATTTACATCTAGTAGAGTTTGCATATAATAATAGTTATCAGTCTAGTATTGGTATGGCTCTATATGAAGCTTTGTATGGAAGACCGTGCAACTCACTGTCATGTTGGTTAGAAACTGGTGAGAAATTTTTGCTTGGACCAGATGTGATAAGAGAAACTTCAGACAAGATTAAGATCATTCAACAGCGAATGAAGAATGCCCAAGATAGGAAGAAGAGTTATGCTAATAAGAAGAGAAGAGATTTAAAATTCTCCATTGGCGACTTGGTGTTTGTCAAGATCTCTCCATTAATGAATGTTATTCGATTTGGAAGGAGAGGAAAGCTGGCATCAAGATTTGTTGGTCCATTCCCAATCCTCGAGCAAGTTGGGAATTTGGCATATAAAGTTGAAATACCAGAGAAGATGGCAGGAGTTAATAACGTATTTCTTGTTTCCCAATTAAGGAAATTCGTGCACGACCCCAATATGACTATTTCACCTGATCAGTTGGATGATATCGAAGTAGAACCTGAGACGGTTGGGAACAACAAGCCGATTCATATTGTCGAGCACGATACGAAGCAACTTCGAAGGAAAGCGGTGAATCTAGTCAAGGTTCAGTGGGGCAAGGATGAGAATGACTGTACTTGGGAAACAGAGGAGAGCATTCGGAAGACGTATCCAGAACTCTTTGCTTGGTAGGACTTTAATTCCAATTTAGTTTTCCGCATGCTAGGATAGACTTGTTTATTTGTTTTTGTATGTTTGATTGTTGTGAATTGTTGATTGGCATGTAGGATCCTTTGCTTGTTTCTTAGTTAAAGAATTTCGGGGGCGAAATTTCTTAAGGGGGAAGAATGTAACGACCAGCATTTACGCATCAAGGGATCGTAGGATAATTATTTCTTTCTCATGCGAAGTCGTATAGCCATGTAAATTTGGGAAACGACTATTGGGGTCATTTCCCATGTTCATGATTTTTGCCGATTTTTAAATCACCATTTTACACCTAGATGATCTTGTTTCGGCCATAACTTTTGATTAGTAAGGAGTTTTGACCTGGACTAACTTCCATTAGATCCGGATGATGGTTTACCTTTCCATAGAGTGGTCACATTAGCCAAATGGACTCACCGTTTGGGAGATATGGCTGAAACAAGGTTTAGAAGGTAAAAAACAGCTTAACCGGGCCTAGTTAGGGTGATTAGCAAGAGGGTCCATAACCCATTTCGGGATTAGGGTTATGAGGAGGCTGAGAATAGTAGGAAAACGAATTTTATTTCATTTTTTAGCCGCCTAAAACATTTGTCTAACCCTAGCCATGGCCTCCACATTCTAATTCCATCCCAAATTGCTCTCTATCAAGTTTTAGCCTAATCTACGTCAAATCAAGGAGAAATAGCTCCAAATCAGAGTTGGAGCTGCTGTATTGCATAGAGATTCAACCGAAATCAGAGATAGTTTCAGATCTAAAGTTAATTTGTGGCTAAGGTGAGTGATTTGCATAATTTCTCACTAATTACGGTTGATTAGGGGTAATTAGTGTTAATTAGCGAAATTATAACTCAGAAAAATCTGGAAAAATTTGTAAAATTCTAAAATATTATTTTAAGCCTATGTTAGAAGTTTGGTTTAATTTGGTTAAGTTTTGCTAATCATATCATTAGATTTGCTTAAACATGCTTAAGGAAAAAAATATGGGTTTTGGGTATGTTTGATCCATTTTAATACATCATATTGTTGTTTTGGTGTCTGTGGTTGATTATACATGTTGCTATGACTATATGGTATGCTTTTTGATTGACTAGAAGAGTTAGAATGGTCAAAAACGCCGTCGTATAGCGTAAAACAGTTGCTGAAAGAGTTGCAGGAAAATATGCAGAGGACCGGATCGGATTGCCCTCTTCCGAACCGACCCGTTCGTGACCCACGAACCCGACCCGACCCAGGGGGGAGATAACGATCCGAACGTCGACCTGGATGGAGCATCACGACCAAACCGAATCAAGGAGCTTGGACGCGAGGAATGAGCTATGAACCAAATGAAGACCGATCCGTTGAAGACCAAAACCCGAGATGCAAAGGTAATCCAAATGTGAAGTAGAACTCAGGATCCAGACGGGAACCAATGAGTTAACTACATGAGTTGGACTTTGTTGCGGGACGTATGCTAAGGGGTTATCGACGTCCATAACTTTGATCCACCACCAAGACGGATGTTTGGCTACGGATCAGTGCAGTGGAGTAGATATTACTCCATGGGGGCAGAGTGATCGTAGCATGGCTATGAGCCAGTGCAGTGGAGTCGTCATGACTTCACGGAGCAGAGTGAACATAGCAAGGACTAGTGGCTATGGATCAGTGCAGTGGAGTCGCAATGGCTCCATGAGGCAGAGTGATCCTAGCAAGGATTTGGGTGATCAAAGCGGTGGATATCGTATGCTTTATGCACGGAGTGAGAGATGTGAGGATGGTTGCTATGTTTGATTTGTTTGACATCACTATGACATGCACACCCCTCCCCCGTATCTTTACACCATATGTTAATGTCACCTTAGAGTATTGTACATCTTGTGTGCTACTCTTTGGTTGCATGTCCAGGTTCAGGTATGGTTTAGTATACCTGCTATTATTCTGTTTTGTTGCTCATCGCTCATACCAGACTTTTGTCTAACCCAGAGTTTTATGTCTCTTCTTATTACTCTGGGTGCTCTTAAACAGGCAGACTAGAGACAGGTCAAGTGACTATGCACGAGTAGTTGTGCCGGAGACGAGCAGGCGGCTTCCACATATGATATATATATAGAGAGAGATATTCTCCCTGTGTCACTGCTGGTCACTACTTTGGGCATTAGTAGTGTACCTTCCTTATTTTGCTTTAGAGATAGTTCTTTTAAAAGTTGTAATAACAATGATGTGGAATTTAAGCTGTATTTTGGATTTTCTGCTGTTATGATGGTTTAGTTTTCAGCTTATGCACTGTCTCGCTTGTTTTATGTCAAGTATGTTATTATTATATTTTATTCCATGCACTGTGAGAAATTCTACAGGTTCCTTGCTAGTTCAAATTCCCTTCTTTCCTTTCTTTGACGACCGTCCCGTGCTGGTTGGACATTGGTATAATGCACTTTCATTGGAAATGTCGGCCGGTGCGGGGCGGGCCGTCACAGGACTACTCGCTACTGATCTATAGGGTGATTCCTAGGACGCGGTAAGAGTGTGCCTTCTATTCATCCTATTCCTGGATGACTTGTATGAAGGAATGTCTAGCAGAGTATTTCCTGAGTGTCACATACATTGATTTTTATAAATATACCAAGTTTGGCGGCGGAGAAATTCTCTTTCTTAACACCCAACGTATATTTGTGGATGTCAATTTGTGATTTGACTGATCTGACCTAGATTCTTAAAAAGTAAATGTGACCTTAAGCCTCATCAACCGGAAAATGACAGAAATCGGATAGGCAACATGGCTAGGTGGGTCATTCCCAAGTAGGGTATGTTTGTAACCGATTTAGAGAAAATTCATTTTTTTTCTTCTTCACTTCTGTGTCTCCTAGGAACGGTTGTGTTGCTAGAAACCGTTGGTGATAATATATTCGATACACTCAAGTTGAATGAGTGGTCGGTCATGTATGGCCGGGTTGCAAGATGTTCTTGTTGAACCCCAGTGTAAACCCTCTAGAGTACACTGATCGGAAGGTGGTCCCATACCTTGTCATAGTTGGAATCCATACTCCAATAAATGCCTTGCGATTTTTGATTATATAATGAATATGTAGAGCGTGAGATGCAAGCATTCTGCTAGATCATTATTTATTTGGGATTTGATAGACGCTATTATAAGATCACTGGATTTTGATATATCAACAATGTTTTGGGTTATCGTAAGGTAACACCCGTCAGTGTTTATGCGTGGACTGGTATTACGATTATCCTTTTCTTTCAAAAAGAATTTTTAAAGTTAAGCAAATTGGTTGTCAAGTGAATTTAGCATTGAAAGTATTCCAGACTGATCCGGGTGAATTTTTCTTTGCTTCAAATGTGCTCGGGTCAGAACGAGTATATTTCCAAGTTAGGATCGCTTGGAGTTTTCAGAAGAGGAGCCGAAGTCGAGGCATATATCCATATTTTATGTTATTGAATTATTCCATTGTGTATTGTATGAATTGTATGTATACTTTGCTGTTGTAATATATACAGTTTCCCTCTTTGTAAAAAGTATTTGATATTATATTTTGTCCATCCCCCTGTTGTAACGTCGCATATTTTTTATAGCCAAATATTTAATTTATTATTTTAAATATTATATTTGGAATATTAATGGATTTTAATATTGAATCCATTTATTAAAACGAAGTTAGAACGTTGAATTTATATATAATTTTAAACGAGTTCGAAATGGCACGGTAGTTCGTAATATTGAGTTTTGAACTTCAATTGAATATACATAATTTGTTTTAAGTCGGATTTCTATGAAATTAGAAATGTTGGAATCCAGTTCATAGTAATTTTCATATGGAAGAGAGAAATCCAGATTTCGTGTTATAGTTTGCTAGTTATGTCCAATTCAAATTTTAAAATAGTTGCTATGGAAAAATCGTTATTAAAATATAACATTTAAAAAGGGTTTTGATATAATTTGGATACCGTTTTAATTCAAATTGATGATATTAATTTTTGTAATGTATATTGGAAGCTGTATATATTATTCCACTTGGATATTTATGATAATAATGATTTATTATTATTTTATTTATTATTTTGGAATTTATTTATATTTAATCGATATTATATAGGCCTTTAAATAGCCATTTTGCAAACGGTCTCTGATTTCAATGAAATTAGCTTCATTGGAACCGTAACGTTAAATAATTGAACGGTATTAAATTTCATGGCTAATCGATGTCGTATATGACCACGACAGCCGTAAACGCCCATTCATCTTCTATAACGCATAATTTAATTAATTTAATTTAATAAAGAAATATTTGAGTGTTGAGAAGACGATCAAATTAATCCGTGAAACTAGATCCATTGAATTCGTATAGACGTTTAGAGTCAGGATAGATATATAGTTTGTTATTTTTGGAGACCGGGTAATTTGGTGTTCAATATTGCAGTGTGGTGCATATAAAAATAACGTACTGGGAAACAATCTCGGAACGCGACGAAACAGGTGCCGTTGGATTCGTATTAATTAATTATTATAAGATTTCAATTTTCATGTCAATCGGACTTACCGTTTGATCATGGCAAAGATAAACGCCGTAATAAATTATATTATTTTAGTCAATTTAGACAAGGGTAAATTTAAACGAATAAATGACTAGAAAATCGAACCCCGATTTTAAAGAAACAAATTTCATTAGATCCGTAAGCAAGAGGCCTAGTAAAATGTCAAGGTTTCAAATTTATTGGATTTTTTTTGTATTTTTAGGAATTTTAAACGCATGATTTTTCATCCATAATTATGAAGGACTTTTCACAAACGACCTCGGAATTCGACGAAACCTGTCCCATCGGATCCGGAATATTTTTTTATGCTAGGATTAGCATTTTTACCAGAAAATAGAAGTCGATTGTAGTTAGTTTCACTTGTTACTTCGCGTTGAAGTTTCGTTTATTAATATTATAATAAACCCTCTCTATATAAATACAGCACCTTAACCTAAATTTGCGGTCAAACTCTCTTACGTGGTCGACGATACTAATCGGCTGCTATCTCTATCATTGAACGGATGAAAACTCTCCGCCTTATCAACGCTTTCCTCCCAATCCTTCCACTTAAACCAAAAGCGTTCAACTGAGAAAATATCGAGCTGGTCGAGCTCTTTGTACTGAACGACTACGATCTGAAATTGCGGTTCGTGTTGGCCGGAGCAAGTGATTGGAGCAATGGCGGTTTTAGTCTCGCTGGGGGATAACGGAAGAGGCTGGCTGATCGAGATAGGTGTCAATGTGAAGATAGGGTGAGGACTATCACCGACCGGAGCGGGCAAAGCTCGACCACCTCTGGTGCTGGCGGTGGTTGGGTTAAGTGGGCGAGGTCAATGGGTTTACATCAGCAGAAGCTTATACGGGTCGGCCTGAAGCCTGAATGCAAAATTTGATTTGTTATTTAAGTAATTAGTTAAATAGTTAATTTTAATTAAAGAAACCTTAATTTAATGTTGTTTTCAACGTTACAGGACCGGTTTGAAAGCAAGAAGGGGAATGAAGGAAGCAGGGGGGATCGGCCGTTATTCTCCTGTACTGATGTAATGAGTATTAACTAATTTTAAGGTTAACAAATAATTAGTATAGTAAAGCCATGAGTAAGTTAGTAATTAAATTCTAGGCAACTAAATAATGTAGGGTCAGATGGGTTTAAACAAAGTAATCGGCCTTTGAAGTTCTAAAACTATCAGCCTAATTTAATTCCTGAATAAATGGGCTAACAAATTAATTTTAATTAAATAAGTAGTTATCTAATTAAAAATAAAATAAAATATATAAGTTATGATAGTGTTCATTTGTGCAGAACGCAAGGGATAAAGGACGTAGTAGTAAGGCATAGCGTTGACCCTATTTCCGGTGTAGTTCATACCATTAGAAAGTAACTGGACCGTAGATTCTAAACAAAGTATTTAGTGAGATTTAAACCAAATTAAGGACATTTATTTATTTAATTTAACATATAATTATAATATTTATAATTCATGCATGCGCGGACAGAATGGGGTCAGACAAGTTACGTTACGATCGTGGAGGCAAGCTCAATATCATGGAACTGCTCTAGACAGAAATGGAGACAACAAGAATGTACAGTTAAATTAAACAACAATTTAATTTAACTATAACCGAACCACTTCAACGACAAATTAAATCAAAGTGAGTCAAACTCACTCAGTTTTCACCACTTATATTTTATATAAGTCGGTTTTTTTTTTCTTTGGTTGCGAATGGTTGACTTTTACTAAATATATATTCATTTGTTGATTTAACCGATGAAATAAACTGTTGTTTAATTTCTGTGAAATACCAAATCGTTATCTCAACGATTGGACCCAATGAAGGTAACTTATCTTATTGGTCACGTTTATAAAATAAACATGTTTAATTTAATGAATTTGTGTAACACCGCTTAATTTTAAAACGGGACATAAGAGATATTTAAAGAATAATTAATCTTTAAAAGAAGAATTGGGTGAGACGGGTTACGCCATTGCGTTCGTCTCAGAATTATGCTTGAGATAGAGTCCTAGTTTGCGTGAATCAGACTACATATGAAGAAGTTATGGAGGTTAGAAGTTTTGAAGTTTAAGCAGAAATTAAATTAAAATAATTAAAGCAGATTCAAATTTCAAAACCTCAGAAAACAGCTGAGCGGGTAATTTCCCGCTCAGGGGTGTCGACCCCCCCAGGGGGTACCGACATAGGTGTCGACCCCCCTATGGGTGTCGACATGGGTGTCGACCCCCCTGTAGGGTCGATACCTGCGAACTGATCTGGACAGTGAATATTTTCTGAGGTGTTAGGGCATATGTGTCAGGTTCTGGTTGGCTCTCTTTGGTTTGGATGGCTTTGATGACTCCTAGGTTGATCTAAAGGCCCATATTAATCCTAAACATCTATATATACATAGCTAAACCTAAACCCTAACCTCACAACCCTAAACTATGATGTCGTCATGCTGTTCATCTACAAACTAACCTAGCCGCCACCATAACAAATCAAATTCTAGATTAAAGATAAAAAGATAAGAGATAAAGATTCAAAGCCTAGGAATTGCGAAAAGGAATTCTAGAACAACAACGAACGAATCAACGCCTACATCAATGGATTAGCTCAGCAATTTCAGAAATCAGATCCCAGAATTCAAGATCCGTTTTCTGTAAGTGTAGTTACTTTCACAAGATAATTGTTTAAACGTAATTGTGATGAGTTATAAATTGGACTGTATGAAAATGTTTGTAAATCATATAAAGTTTATGTCTTTGCAAACTATGTTTTGATTTATGCTTGATTTGATTCATTGTACGCAAGTTATATTCTACGTTAATTCATATGCCTAATTACATATGCAAGTTATGTATGCAAGTTTGCTCGATCTATGCAAGTTATAATAGATTATATGAAAGTCAAGTTCATATATGTAAGATTATTTTTTATATGTTCATATGTTTAGATCTACGTGTTTATATGATTAGATCCATATCAGTCCATATGTTTAGAACTATATGTTCATATGTTTAGATCTACATGTTTATATGATTAGATCCATATCAGTCCATATGTTTAGAACTATATGTTCATATGTTTAGATCTACATGTTTATATGATTAGATCCATATCAGTCCATATGTTTAGAACTATATGTTCATATGTTTAGAACTATATGTTCATATGTTTAGATCTACATGTTTATATGATTAGATCCATATCAGTCCATGTGTTTAGAACTATATGTTCATATGTTTAGATCTACATGTTTATATGATTAGATCCGTATCAGTCCATATGTATAGAACTATATGTTCATATGTTTAGATCTATATATTTATATGATTAGACCAATACCAGTTCATATGTTTAAATCCGTGCATGTTTATGTTTAGATCTATGCAAGTTTGCATTCCATATGTTGATTGGATCTATTTTTATACGTTTACTAGATTTATGCAGTCTTAGATCTATATTGTTTATGCCAGTTATGATGTCATGTGTTTCTTCCCTTTTTCCTTTTTTATAAGTTGGGCTAATTGGGAGCCTAACGTATCACATGAATTATACGTATGAACGACGTGGGAACGTTGGGGAAAAGTTTGGGTAAAAGTTGAATATTATGTTATTGGCATAAAAAGGGGTTGTAATCATATAATTAATTTTGGGCATAACTAGAAAATGTGGCATAACTTGAATTGACCACACTTATGGATAATTTACATTTAAACTTGGACATGAATGGTAAATATGTAAATTGGCTAAAAGATGAACAAACCTAACTCGAGGTTAGATTGATTTGCGGTGTAAGACTGCCCGGAACCGACCGGCACATCCATCGACCGCAACAACATAGATCTAATGTGAGAGGTTAGCGCATTAAGCCCAAAAAACCGAGGTTAGAATGAGTTTGTGGTAGAAGTCTGCCTGGAACCGCCCGACACATCCAGCAACCGCAAGCAACAGTTCTAATGTGAGAGTTGGTGCTTTAATGAATAAACTAAAGCTAAGGAACAGATATGCTAAAAATGGAAAGGTTAAGTAACATATGAACTGGAGACACTTAACCAATACAACATGTTAGGTGGGTGGGTTAAGTTAACATGGACAAGAAGACGACTTAACCAATATTACATGAACAAAGTGGATAGGGTTAAGGCAAGCTTAACCAATAATACATATGGATTTGATAAGGGGAAGGGTTAAGTAAATCTTGGGTAAGTGGGTAATATTAGTATATATAGGCCCACAAACTTAACCGTTAAATAAACATGTGTGAATCAGTAAGAAGGTTAAGTAACATATGAATAGGCAACACTTAACCAATACAACATGTTAATTAAGCAAATGGGTAGGGTTAAGTTAAATTGAGAACACATAACCATTATAACATGTTGATTAGGAAACCCTAGTAACGCGGACCTATTTCAGTAGTAACCCACATAGATGTATCATGGTACCCTGAGCTAGGCAGGATGGGGCATGATTACTGGGATGATTATAAGCGGTCAAAATAGCGGCGAGTGGTGCAACAGTGTAGGTTCCGATGGAGTATGGGCATGCACGTGCTCCGGAGTGGAAAAAACAGGCATTACGCATCAGTAGTATACACTGTGCATCTTGAATCGTGTCGGGTTGCCATCATGGGAATTGATACACCCCATGATGGGGCCAACACAGGTATCTACATACAAGCGAGGCCGAATGAAACAAGTAATAATACATGCGAGTTAGGGAGCCGATCGAACGAGGAAGGTAGTGGGTACAACTCGTGGGGGTAGGAGCAAAAAGGGGCACCTACGATAGCGGCTAGGAGTACACAAAACTACCATTATCATGATTAGCAAGTGGGATCAACTTTTAGTATGGGAGTAATAAGGGTGCGGTGTAACTAGTAATGATACAGTGTTACTAGCATTGGTGCAGTGTAGTAATTATCCTATAGTGTTTAGAAGCGCAATCAACGTTATATCTTGTTCATCTTGTCTTCTTGGTCATGCCTGTTTATTCTACAGTCATTTCTTGCTTTCCAGCTTATGTTCTTATCCTGTTATTTTAATGATTATATTATTAAAGTCACTGGACTCACCAGACTTATGTCTGACCTAGTTTGTTTCACCTCTTTTCTTCCGTTTCCCCCTAGGTTCTTAGGGAGGAAATACTCAAGCTTAGTTCAGATATCTCTTTCTTCCAACCTGAAGTTGAAAGGTGTATTGCTTGGCTTTGATTCTGCGTATGGCATTTTTCTATTGGGGATTATGGCTTTAAAATTATGTACTCGGAAGGTTTTGTACAAGACTGATATTATGTACTTGATTTTGGTGTTTGGAAATGTAATCAAACTTATTTCTATTTCCGCTGCAATAAAATTACAAAATTTTCAAGTACTACTTTTTTCTGTCTTGTAATATTCCTTTTTGTTTACTTACAATGCTCCACGAAACATAATGCATTCCCTTTGTGAGTGACATTAACGGACATGGGGTGTCACACGTGGTATCAGAGCTGAAGGTTACCAGAACAGATAAAAGATTTTGAAAACCATTTTCAAAAGTATTATTTTCAAAAACATGTTTCTAAGAAGGAATTTTCAAGAGAAAGATTTACTATGAAAAACATAATCCCCAAAAGCCATATATCTATCTTTCGATTCTTTGTTTCGAATATCTTCCTTTTTCCTTCTTGAGTCACTTTCTCCGCATTTAGATGCTTTTCCTAAGATATGAAAGGACTTCGGTGTGATGGGCGGAAAACCTTTTCATGGGACTGAGACGTTGGTTGAGTCTATAAATTGGCTCAGGGAAGTGAAAGACTCGTTTGGTATCTTGGAGATAGACAATGGAAGGAAAGTTCAGCTAGCTGCTTGGTCGATGAGGAAGTTTAGGCTTAGGAACACAACCCAAGGATGATGAGTTTGTTGGTATGGCTTTAATCCACGAAGAAGGTAAAGGAGAAAGTGGAAAGAATAATCAACCCCCGTAGAAAAATAAGATGTGTTTATTGGGGTATAACGGTCCATATAATTAAGGACTGTAGGAAGAAGAAGAAGCATGGTTGTTACCATTGCGGCGAGGCAGGACATATGATTTAAGATTACCCAAGGAGGTAAGGACAAGGGCATGTATAGAGGACAGGACCTACTTCTAGAGGAAAGGTTCATGCTCTCATGGCACCAGGAATGGAGAGAGATAGAAGCATTTCTGTTGAAAGTTTGATTTTCCTTTTTCAGTCATCCTGTTCGAACTTTGTTTGACTCTTGCGCTTCGCAATCGTTTGTGTCTGCTTTGTTAGTTGAAACACTGCACCTAAATACTAGTCTAGTTATGGATCCCATTGTAGTCTCAAATCCTATTGGTGGTTGGACTCACTTATCTATGGTTTGTCGGGTTTTGAGAGTGTCTATCTTGGGCATTGGGTTTGGATGCAACGCCTTTGTTCCTGGTTTCACGGGCTATAGCTTGATTCTAGGGATGGATTGGCCAGCCAGGCATGGTGCCATCCAAGACTATGAAAAGAGGGTAGTTAGACTGTTGACTCGTTGTGGAAAGACCCTTGATATTTCTTGTGACCCTATGGGTTCAGTGATTCTTAGCTACCTAGATTCTCTTGACGCATTCATCAATGATTTGAAATCTGTTCATGTAGTCTGTGAGTATGGTGACATCTTTGATGAGGTTCGGGGTCTACCCCCGAGGCGCGAGATAGACCTCCGAATATACTTTGTAGAAAATGAAAAGCCAGTTGCATTGCCAGTGCGCCACATGGCTCCGAGAGAGAGAGAGAGGAGGGAACTCAGTAAACAAGTAAGGGAGCTACTTGAGAAATGGTTCATAAGAAGAAGCATTTCAGAATGGGGTGCTCCAGTTGTTTTTGCTACGAAGACTGATGGTTCGCTTAGATTGTGCGTGGAATATAGGGAGCCGAACAAGCTCACGAAGAAGAATAGACACCCATTGCCGAGGATAGATGATTTGTTCTATCAGTTAGCTGGTGCTTCGGTTTTCTCGCAGTTGGACTTAGCTACAGGATTTCACTAGTTGAGGGTAGCTGAGGATAGCATAGATAAGACTCATTTTAGGACTCCTAACGGTTTCTTCGAAGGGCTCATCATACTTTTTTTTGGTTTGACGAATGCACCCACATATTTCGTAGACTTGATGAGTGGGGTGTTTAGGGAGTTCCTAAACAAGTTTGTGGTAGTCTTTGTGGATAGTATTTTGATTTTCTCTATAAGCAAGGGAGAGTATGCTCTACATCTTAAGGAATTCTTAGAGACCCTAGAGCGCATCAACTCAAAGCTAAGTTCTCCAAATGTCATTTTTGGAGGAAAGAAGTGAGGTTCTTAGGACATGTGGTCTCTAAGGAAGGGATGGCAGTGGATCCTACAAAGGTGGTGGCAATCCAAGATTGGAAGGTTCCTAGAAAAGCAACGGAAGTAAGAAGTTTTCTAGGGTTGGCGGGCTACTATAGGATGTTTGTTAAGGGCTTTGCGAAGGTATCAGCCCCAGTTTTGACTTTTCTAGAAGGGAGCAAACCGTTCATAATATATACCGGTACTTACGAGGCAGGGCTTGGAGCAGTTTTCAATGCAAGAGGAAAAGGTGATATGCAAAAGGCAGTAGGTACGCAGTTATGTTTGAGCATTGCGTATCATCCACAGACGGATGGATTGACTGAAAGGGTGAATAGAATCCTTGAATATCTTTTGAGGTTATGCATCCTAGATTTTGGAGGACATGAGAAGAGCACTTTCCATTTGTGGAGTTCGCTTGTAACAACAGTTATTAAGCTGGTATTAGGATTTTTATGGACGACCGTGTCGATCACCAACTTATTGGTGGGAATCTACGGATAAGATTTTACTTGGGCCAGATATGGTTAGGGAAACTTCTGAGGAGATAGACTTGATTCGAAGATGAATGAAGACGGCACAGGGCCGACAAAAGTCAAACGCGGACAAGAGACAAACCGACCTTGAATTCGATGTTGGAGACAGGGTTTTTATTAAAGTGTCACCGTGGAGGAACGTAGTTCGCTTTGGGGAGTGTAGGAAAATTAGCACCAAGGTTCGTAGGGCAATCCCCCATTACAGAAAGAATTGGACAGACAACAGAGTGAAGTTACCGAAAAAGCTTAGTGGTGTTCATGACATGTTTCACGTGTCGCATGTGAGGAAGTGTTTACATGATACCGCGGAAATAATGGAGCCAAGCATGCTTAGAGAAGTGGAAGCGGAGCAAGATGCCACGATTAGACGAGCTCCTACATGCATCCTTGGATCGGAGATCAAGAAGTTATGCAACAGAGAGGTCAAGTTGGTTAAAATCCAATGGAGAGATGATCAAGGAGACGCAACTTGGGAGACGGAAGACAAGACACGTACGCTGTACCCTTTTTTTTGAGGGGATATTCTTAACTTCTCCTTTTTCTATCGCTTTGTTTAGACTTATTCTATCGTTTAGTATGTCCTCTCGATTATGTCTTAGATCTTTAGGTAGAAAATCCTATGGTTGTAAACATGTGTTTAAGACATGTTATGTTTGGTGGATGCAAGTGTTTGCTCGTGGATGCATTTACACACACATTAGACACTAGATCGGCTCAATCACTTTCATATTGCATATGCATATATGTATTTGTATATGGATTGAAACTTGATGTGTTATCATATAGATGTTGCATTTGTATGAATGATTGTTCACTCATGTAGAAGTTATAAAGTAAGATTAGGAATAACTACATACACGATGGACTCATGGCACTGACATAATCCGCATTAAGGAGGTCAACTGAATCAGTAGACCGCCTGATTTTGCATTAGATAAGGACATATATACACAAACTATGCATATGATCATGAAAGCTTTAGAAACCTCTTTAAGGACAATGGATGCCTGTGATTGAATGGTTGAGTAGATGGCTGTTGGACGGTAGGATACACATTCTTCTTGACTTGAAGATTTCGAGGACAAAATCCTTTAAGTAGGGGGGAATGTAACACCCCGTAATTTTAAAATGGGACATAAGAGATAATTAAAGAATAATTAATCTTTAAAAGAAGAATTGGGTGAAACGGGTTACACCATTGCATTCGTCTCAGAATTATGCTTGAGATAGAGTCCGAGTTTACGTGAATCGGACTCCGTATGAAGAAGTTATGGATGTTAGAAGTTTTCAAGTTTAAGCAGAAACTAAATTAAAATAATTAAAGCATATTCGAATTTCAAAACTTCAGAAAACAGTTAAACGGGAAATTTCTCGCTCAGGGGTGTCGACCCCCCCAGGGGGTGTCGACATAGGTGTCGAACCACCCAGGGGTATCGACATGGATGTCGACCCCCCTGTAGGGCCAACACTTACGAACTGATCTGGACAGTGACGATTTTCTGAGGTGCTATGGCATATGTGTCATGTTCTGGTTGGCTCTCTTGGGTTTGGATGGCTTTGATGACTCCTAGGTTGATCTAAAGGCCCATATTAATCCTAAACATCTATATATACATAGCTAAACCTAAACCCTAACCTCACAACCCTAAACTATGATGTCGTCATGCTGTTCATCTATAAACTAACCTAGCCGCCACCATAACAAATCAAATTCTAGATTAAAGATAAGAGATAAAGATTCAAAGCCTAGGAATTGCGAAAAGGAATTCTAGAACAACAACGAACGAATCAACGCCTACATCAACGGATTAACTTAGCAATTTCAGAAATCAGATCCCAAAATTTAAGATCCATTTTCTGTGAGTGCAGTCACTTTCACAAGATAATTGTTTAAACCTAATTGTGATGAGTTATGAATTAGACTGTATGAAAATGTTTGTAAATCATATAAAGTTTATGCCTTTGCAAACTATGTTTTGATTTATGCTTGATTTGATTCATTGTATGCAAGTTATGTTCAACGTTAATTCATATGCCTAATTACATATGCAAGTTTTGTATGCAAGTTTGCTCGATCTATGCAAGTCATGAAAGATTATACGCAAGTCATGTTCATACATGTAAGATCATATTTTATATGTTCATATGTTTAGATCTACGTGTTTATATGATTAGATCCATATCAGTCCATATGTTTAGAACTATATGCTTATATGTTTAGATCTACATGTTTATATGATTAGATCCATATTAGTCCATATGCTTAGAACTATATGTTCATATGTTTATATCTACATGTTTATATGATTAGATCCATATCAGTCCATATGTTTAGTACTATATGTTCATATGTTTAGATCTACATGTTTATATGATTAGATCCATATCAGTCCATATGTTTAGAACTATATGTTCATATGTTTAAAACTATATGTTCATATGTTTAGATCTACATGTTTATATGATTAGATCCATATCAGTCCATATGTTTAGAACTATATGTTCATATGCTTAGATCTACATGTTTATATGATTAGATCCATATCAGTCCATATGTTTAGAACTATATGTTCATATGTTTAGATCTACATGTTTATATGATTAGATCCATACCAGTTCATATGTTTAAATCCGTGCAGGTTTATGTTTAGATCTATGCTAGTTCGCATTCCATATCTTGATTGGATCTATTTTTATATGTTTACTAGATTTATGCGGTCTTAGATCTATATTGTTTATGCCAGTTATGATGTCATATGTTTCTTCCCTTTTCATTTTTTTACGAGTTGGGCTAATTGCAAGCCTAACGTATCACATGAACTATACGTACGAATGACGTGGGAACGTTGGGGAAAAGTTTGGGTAAAAGATGAATATTATGTAATTGGCATAAAAGGGGTTGTAATCGTATAATTAATTTTGGGCGTAACTAGAAAATGTGGCATAACTTGAATTGACCACACTTATGGATAATTTACATATAAACTTGGACATGAATGGTAAATATGTAAATTGGCTAAAAGATGAACAAACCTAACCCGAGGTTAGATTGAGTTGCGGTGTAATACTGCGCGGAACCGCCCGGCACATCCAGCGACCGCAACAACATAGATCTAATGTGAGAGGTTAGCGCATTAAGCCCGAAAACCCGAGGTTAGAATGAGTTTGTGGTAGAAGTCTGCCCGGAACCGCCCGGCATATCTAGCAACCGCAAGCAACAGTTCTAATGTGAGAGTTGGTGCTTTAATGAATAAATTAAAGCTAAGGAACAGACATGCTAAAAATGGAAAGGTTAAGTAACATATGAACAGGCGACACTTTACCAATACAACATGTTAGGTGGGTGGGTTAAGTTAACATGGACAAGAAGACAACTTAATCAATATTACATGAACAAAGTGGATAGGATTAAGGCAAGCTTAACCAATAATACATATGGACTTGATAAGGGGAAGGGTTAAGTAAATCTTGGGTAAGTGGGTAATATTAGTATATATAGGCCCACAAACTTAACCATTAAATAAACATGCATGAATCAGTGAGAAGGTTAAGTAACATATGAATAGGCAACACTTAACCAGTACAACATGTTAATTAAGCAAATGGGTGGGGTTAAGTTAAATTGAGAACACTTAACCATTATAACATGTTGATTAGGAAACCCTAATAACGGGGACCCATTTTAGTAGTAACCTACATAGATGTATCATGGTGCCCTGAGCTAGGCAGGGTGGGACACGATTACTGGCCTGATTATAAGCGGTCAAAATTGCGGCGAGTGGTGCAACAGTGTATGTTCCGACGGAGTATGGGCGTGCACGTGCTCCGAAGTGGAAAAAACAGGCATTGGGCATCAGTAGTATACACTGTGCATCTTGAATCGTGTCGGGTTGCCATCATGGGAATTGATACACCCCATGACGGGGCCAACACATGTATCTACATACAAGCGAGGCCAAATGACACAAGTAATAATACATGCGAGTTAGGGAGCCAATCGAACTAGGAAGGTAGTGGGTACAACTCATGGGGGTAGGAGCAAAAAGGGGCACCTACGATAGCAGCTAGGAGTACACGAAACTACCATTATCATGGTTAGTAAGTGGGATCAACTTTTAGTATGGGCTAGTAAGGTTACGGTGTAACTAGTAATGATACGGTGTTACTAGCATTGGTGCAGTGTAGTAATTATCCTGTAGTGATTAGAAGCACAATCAACGCTATATCTTGTTCATCTTTTTGCTTGGTCATGCCTGTTTATTCTACAGTCATTTCTTGCTTTCTAGTTTATGTCCTTATCCCGTTACTTTAATGATTATATTGTAAAGTCACTGGACTCACCAGACTTATGTCTGACCTAGTTTGTTTCGCCTTTTTCTTCCGTCCCCCCCCCCCCCCCAGGTTCTTAGGGAGGAAATACTCAAGCTTAGTTTAGATATCTCTTTCTTCTAGCTTGAATTTGAAAGGTGTATTGCTTGGCTTTAGTTCTGCGTATGGCATTTTTCTGTTGGGGATTATGGCATAAAAATTATGTACTCTGAAGGTTTTGTACAAGACTGATATCATGTACTTGATTTTGATATTTGGAAATGTAATCAAACTTATTTCTGTTTCCGCTGCAATAAAATTACAAAATTTTCAAGTACTACTTTTTCTGTCTTGTAATATTCCATTCTGTTTACTTATAATGCTCCACGAAACTTAATGCATTCCCTTTGTGAGTGACATTAACGGACGTGAGGCGTTACAATTTGTTTGAATTGTTATGGTTGTGTTAAATAAATTGGTTGATATTTAATAGTTGTTATTGACTGTTACGAAACCATTATTTGTTTGAATTGAATGATTATATTGAGATAACATATGTGAATACTGGGAAGAACAGGTTAAAGGGATCCAACATGATTCCTCAAATATATTTGATGTTATTTGTTTTCGTATTATTATCATATGAACTATTTTGATTGGATGAATTATTTGATGGTTGATCATTGACCTGGAATTTAACATTTGTTTTGTTTTAACCAATGAGTAATATTGGTTGAGTAATTGGCAGTACATAGCCGATAAATCAATCATTTTCCAAATATGGATTTACCGTCAGGTGAATCGATAAAAGTGAGGATATAAAATTTATTTTATAACTGAAGACAGATTTTTATATCTGTATTTTGAATAAAAGTCTTATAAAGGAAATAAATATTTATTATTTATTAACTAAGTTTAAATTAAATTTTTAATTGATTTTATAAAGTAAATTCTTACGTTACTAAGATTTATAAGCAAATAAGCAGAATTTAACCTAACGTTTAAGAGTTGGATAATCGTTTTGTTAAGAAACAATTAAATGAAATTATTTAAAATAATTATATTAATTGATTTAAAGGATGGATTATAATTGGAATGGGTTAACGAATTTATCGTGTTTGAGTTAATTAGGTTGACCGTTTTATCTGGGATTGATTAATAAATTTATTTGAATTAACCTTATGAAATAGTTTAACTAATATTTATTTTAACTTTAATAAGATTTTAAATAGAAATGACTAATTATTTAGTCAATCAAGAAATTAACTACTTTTATAGCAGTGAATGATGAAGTAAATTATTATTTTATATAATAATTTGAGTATAACTGTAATTGGATTGTGAAAGGAATTTGTGAACGAAGTTTATATTAAAATCCGAGTTTTTATAGCAAAGTTATAAATGAATTTTAAGCAAATATGACAACTTAAAATAAGGGTTTACTTAATATTTGACTTAAGTAAAGAAAATTAAGATAAATGAGTTTATATTATACTTGAGTTTTGTAACCAATGTTATAAGAGAGATGTGAAGTTAATGCATTAATTTTAAATTTACATTATTAAATAATGGAATTGAGACAAATGAATGGGATTGAAATGAGATTTTCGAAAAGGAGAAATGTAACAAACCGGGTTTTCAGAACCAAATTTAAAATTTTATTTTGGTTATTTTAATGGATTCTAGACATTTAAAATGATTTATTTTAAATAATAACAACTAAAAATTTATTTAAAATGATGTTAGAACGTATAATTTTATTTTAATTATAAAATGAGCATTAAATGGCGCAACAGATTGAAAATTCGATTTCAAATTTCAAATGAATGTACAAGATTCAAAATAAATCGAATTTCAGTAAAACCAGAAATATTTGAATCTGTTTAAAACTATCTTTCTAACGAATGTGAAAAATCTAGATTTCATAACGAGAATAAAAAGTTATGTCTAGTTTAAAATTCAGAATACTCGCTATGGAATTTATATATATTTTATATAATATATAGCCGTTTTGCAAACGATCTCCGTTTTCGAGGAAACCACTTTTGTTGGATCCGGAATGTCAAATTATAGCTAGAATCAAATAATCGTAAATTTTGGAATTAATATGTGAGCACCGTAAATTTAAATGTGTTTTCAATTTAAATTTGAATTTAAACGACCAGTTAAAAAGGCCATTTTTCAAACGGTCTCCAAATTTGACGAAATTAGTTTTGTTGAAACCATATTTGAAAAACATAGCGAGAAATCCAAATTTTGTAAATTTTGGAGCTCGTACGTGGCCGTAAAAGATAAATTGTGAATGGATCAGCCATTTCTACGAGAAATAGAGCTTTCTGAGCAAACAGACTACGAATTCAACGAAACCAGTTTTATTGGGACTGTGTCGTCAAGACATAGCAATATGTCAATTTTTGTCGCCAACGGAGTTCGTGCGTGGCCGTGGCATCGTTAATTGTCGATTCGAGACAGTTGAACTAGGAAAATATTAAAATAACAAACCCCACTACTATTAACACCCCTCCACTTCATAAACACTCATCAACTCCTTCTCCCCCAGATTTGCAGCAGCCCCTCTTGTAAATTTGTAGAAAAGCCCCCGAAAACAAAAACGATTATATGTCTCAATCCACAAGCAATTATTCCGAATGGCTTCTGGGTTTTGAAGATCATCATGGCCTCTACCTACCACAAAAAGTTGGGGACCTATCGTCGCACGGATTGGGAGAAATCAAGCGTCAAAGCCAGAAAACACATTTCGGATTTTGATGAATTGGGGCCAAACCGTGTAGTGTTTGATGGTGATACCAAAGGGAAACTTGTAGACGAGAGGGATGGCTACCAGTTTTCTTCAGGTCAGGCTGGCTAATTTGGACTAGGAGCACCTCCGACCAGTCGGAATAGGAGCGCCTCCGACCGGAGGTGGTGCCAGTAGGCGCTGGCGACGCCGAGGTGGCCTGAGGTGGCGGTAGTGAGCACAGGATGATGGTGAACTAATGTTGAAGGTGATTAAGGGTCTAATTTAAATTAATTATTATTTAATTCTGTAATTAAACTTCCGACGTTAATAACTTTCTGATACGAACTCTGATTTGCATGAAACTGGGTTCGTTGCGATCGTGGAGCCGAGAGCTTCGCAACAAAACTCACTGGGTCCAATTTGGAGCATGTTATTATTTCGAGCAATTTCAAATCCAAAACTGTTCAAAAATTCAGAAATAAAACCGACGGAGTGGAAACTGACGGTGAGAACTCCTCACTCTTTTTGTTTTCCAGTAAAATATATACTAGGATGCAGACGGTGCTTAGCAGCACCCGAGACCATTTATTGTACAAACCATGATTGTTTGTTTGTACCGTATTGTGTTGTGATGTGAAATGAAATATATAAAATATTCATGTGATGAATAAAATATTCATTTGATGAATAAAGTATTCATGTGATGAATAAAATATTCATGTGATGAATAAAATATTTTATCATTAAAAATATAATTTTTAACATATATATTAATGACATAAAATGCTCCTGAAATGAAAATAAATATTCATTTACAAATCGGACGATTTGTTTTTGTACACCCATTTGACTGATATTGATTGGGACGATAAATTTTACACATCGCCCGACTGCACAAATAATAATTAATATTTGATTTTTGAAAACCCCACACGGGTACTGGGATGATATTGGACATACACTAATCCCAATATTTAGTTGTATGTCAATCGATGGGTTGACAGGCTGTGATGAGCGATAATTACTTATTTTTAACGCTGATACAGTTGCAAATTTCACTTTGGATGATGGTTGATGGTGTATCATTATTGTTATGTACATGTGGTGTATGAAATCCATATAAATAACATTATATGGTAATTAATTGTGTCTGATTCCAATTCAGAAATAAAGAATATTTTAAAATAACAAATATTTTAAAATAACGAATATTTTAAAATAATATTTCGTAAAGGATCAAAATATGATTTTGATGTCCGATTTTGGATGGACACGAAAATATTGAAATATATAAAGCCGTGTTTATTAGATTTGCGCCATTTTGATGCGAATAATATTTATACCGATTTTATTCATTTTTATAATGGATGTCGAAAAGAAAATGATTTCAAAATATGATATTTTGAAAATATTATCATTTATATATTATAATGATAAGGAGTATTCAATTTTGATTTAAAATTGAAAATGAAGTTGAATTCATTTTTAAAACGAATTTAAAACGATTTATAAAATATGTTTTAAATGGAAATCGACGAAATACGTATAATATATGTATTATATGGCCTGAGTAGAATGCTCCGCGCAGCGACCGTTCGTGAATTTCGACCATTGACTTCGAATTGACATTACGGGAGATCCGACCGTCGGATTCTTCTTAATCTAGAATCGTTTGGTTCGTATCGAAAAAAACTTTCCAATGAATATAAGAGATTTGAAATCTAATGGATGGATTTGGAATTATGTCCAAATAAAATTTGGAAATGGTCGCTGTAAGTGCAGTTCGAGGACCGTTTATGGAAATCGACTGATAGGGCTTTAATAAAATTATTAAAAATATCAATAATTTGTGTAAAATCATAATAAATGATTTGGAAAGAATTGGAATGAAAAAAAATCCACATTTGAAAAGATAAAAATATATTTTTATTGAAATGAAATAGTTATTAACTAGAATTATAATCCCATTTATTTTTAAATAAATTAATTGGATGGAGAATGGGTTATAATATAACCAGAATTTCCAGTATATGAATTGGAGTGGATTTTAATGGAAATCAACTCCGGAATATTTCGATGTTGGATTTCGTGATTATACGGATATTGTTATGGAAATTTGGAAGATATATTTATATCGTTATTTCCAATACGATATTTGTTGAATTCCAAATTTGATATTGAATATAAGCCGATATAATTTCTATTCAGAGCCTTGTATTTGAAATAAATTGGATTTTGGGTTTGTCGTGAATGGTGTCTTAAATAACACTGTTCTTAAATGGAGAAAAAAATCTTTTAATTAAGATTTAGTGAAGTTTTCCAATTAATTAATATTAATTTGGAATTGAATAAAAGAATTGGATTTTTGGTTTGTCGTGAATGGTGTCTTCAATAACACTGTTCTTAAACCCTGTCTGAAAAGAATAAATCTTTTAATAAAGATTATTTGAGTTTCCAGTTATATTGAGTAATTGGAATAAAATGGAATGTAAATTGGGTTTATCATGAACTGTGTTTTTAATGACATTCGTTCTTTAACCTGATTAACAATGAAATGTGATTTGGAATATATAAATCTTTTATTAAGATTTATTGGAAATTTTCCAAAGTAAAGTTTTCCAATTTAATAAAATGAATTGGGAATGGAATGGAATTCGATTTGGTAATAATCGAAGTGAGCTTCTACAGAGGAAGACCGTTACTATATATGGAATTTAAAAGGCTTTGCCGTTATTCCATTTATATTATTGGTTGGATACAAAAGTTTATATCGATTATATAAATTGATCTGTTTTCCATGAAGATTCCATAATTAATGGAATGTGATTTTGGGTTTATCGTGAACTGTGTTTTAAATGACATTGGTTTTTTAACCCAGTTAAAGACATGATTTATTTCTCGAATTTGAATAATCATTATATAATGATTTTTGGGAAGATTGAAACTAAGTGGAGTTTTAATGAATCTTCAATTAGATTGAAATTTGAATGTCATAATTTAAATTATCAAATTTGGGAAATGATCGAGAATGGAGTATCACCAGTTTTACTACAGGCGATAGTTAAATCTTTAATTAGATTTGAACGTGAAATGGTAATTAATTTTACCGATAACACCGTGGTGTTAGATATGAGTTATTACCAGTTTTGCTTCATGGGATAAATAGGTTAGGATTGGAAAATAAAACAAATGATTACTTCGATAAGGTGCGCTAATCTCGACTAGTTTGGATAAACTTTAATTTGGTTTAAATTGATATCCAAAGGAAGATTAAAGAATAAATTTAAAGAATTTATCTTTGATAAAATTAATGGGAAACTTTCCCTAAAGATAAGAATATTTGAATAAAAGAATATTCTGGATTGGAATGAGGCGTATGTTGTGTTTTATAGCACTTGTTTGTAAAATGCGCGAGTTATTCGGAAAGACCGGGTTTATCCCATTTTGAATAATTGAATCGACGATAAGTCGACGATTGTAAGGACCCGTAACTTCCCCGGTAAGGAAAGAGCGGATACTTTGAGGACAGCACACAAAAGAACGCAGATAGAAGAACATTTCATTGTTAATTACAACAATTCCATCAGATACAAGAATATACAGAGTATAAATGAATAAAATACAATCGATAAATATCAGAGATCTCAATAAATTACATAGCAGCGGAAAAACAATACAAAACACAACTAAAAATAATACACGGATATAGAGCTTTCCGAGCATCGTTCCAGCTGTAAATCAGGATACTGTGAATATAAATCTGCAAAACCAGAACTACTAGCTGCCCGTGCGGAAATAAGGGCACCCAGAGTTTAGGTTAAAACAATAAACTCCAGGTTAGTCATGTGACTGGTGTGAGAACTAAAAAAGTTATTTAAAACTTTACTTTAAATCAGATATATCAAGGGACCACGTCGTATAACACGGAACGGGTTTCGTCCCAAGAATACCAGTGCATATAACAAAACAGCGCAATGCTTTTTGGAAAAATGAAGCTATTATAAGACCCAGGTCCTATCACACAATGCAACGCAAGCCGGGGGATAGGGTTTTCCCTTATAATAGCCAAACATGCTTAGTACGTTTAAAACAAATCATTTGATACTAATATAAGTGCATAGTGTATAAAACAACTTCAAATCATAAGTATCAATAATAGGCGGCATGGGTACCATATATCATGTCGCCATACTAGTTCTACAATTAAAACCGCAAAATCACGTATTTGGGAATTGGATTTCCATCTGTGAACCGAGGCAGAAGATAGTCCTCTAACGATTCGAGACGCTCTAGCCCGTGTCTTGGGAACAGCCACAACTACCCCTTGGATCGTCAGGGCCGGTCCACCGATGTGGATTATAATGCCTGAACACTGCGTTTCCCCACCCTTTAGGGTGTCAGTGAGCCAACAAATGACTCCATCGGCTTCACATAGTCACCGATATATCCGAGGCGCCTCGCAATAGCAACAACCACATAAGTCAAACTCATCAGGGCGTGTAAAACCATTGAAGCCACTTTTAGCTAGAACGAAACGCATGTCCCCCCTGAGGTCCTTCTCCCGTTTCTGGTTCACAACCGGGGTGTGAGGCTCGCGAATCCACGCTACACAAAGCTACGCCATAAAGGCTGTGCTTTGATCATCAACCATAAGACTTTGCTTTTCAACAAAAGCCTTGATCATTTGCATCTTAGCATGCCACACAGGCAAACCACTCTATGTGTAACGACCCAGATTTTTGAACAGCTTATTTTAAATATTTAGTATGGTTTTAAATATTGAATTTAAAATATAGATGGTATTTTATTGGGTTATTGTTTAAATAATCGAAATACGATTTATTTTGATTATTTTCATAATATCAAACAGTAACCATTGAATTCAGAATTAAAACTGTATCAAAAAAATTCTATAGATTTATGTATATTCCATATTAAATTAGAACGATAATAATAATTTATTTTCGATAAATTGGATCGTTTAAAATCGAATTATATTTAAATCGAATTTAATTTAAATCGTTGATTTAATTTGTTATTTCTTCTATGCTGTCGAATTAAAATTTCAGAATTTGGTTCTATTAATCTTGTAACGTCAATGGTTGCGTTGAAATAACGGTTCAGGATTTTAAATTAAGAGACCAAGAGATACTTTGAAATATTATATTACAAAATCAAATCAATATATAATAAAATCCATTACATCAGCCGACCTTAGTTTTCATTTCGCAGACCTATATTTTTCTCGAGCACGAATTAGTGTCTCCCAGCTTCACAACAAGGAAGACAACGAATTCAATGGCCTGTGTACCCCCTGTCTCCCTCCTCCTTCTATAAAACCGCAACCTTTCCCTTCCTTTCATTTGCAAGAAACGGCTTCAGTTCAACTCAAATCGAATTCCCCTTTTTCCTTTATACTAAAAATCAAAATTTAAAGCCTTAGTCTCCTCCTTTATTTCCTGAATAAAAATCGAACGGCAGAGAAAGAAAAAGGAAATCGAAAACCCTTACCGCAAGCAGATCGTGAGATCCTGGAGCTCGATGATGTAGGAGAGCGCTCGCGAGTTCAACAAGGAAGCACGCGATGACTTGGAAGTTCGGTTTCTCTTCTATCGAGCGAGCTCGAGTTCGGAGGCGTGGTCAGTAATGTCAGGGTTCTGATGTTGGTTTGGTGATAAAGGAGGTGCGACAGTATCTTCGTGGTGAGGTTTGGGAGGATAGCTTGGTGGAGATGACTGCGATGAGGGTTCAGGGAGCGCGACAGTTTACTGGTCTCATCGGTGGAAGCTGATGTGAAGAAATTGTAGGGGTTGGGTGGCATCGTGATTCACTGGAGTTGGGTTTCAGTAAGAAGAAGGGGACGCTGATTTCTATAGGCGCAAACATGAAAAAATATTAAGGTAATTTAATTTAAAATTTGTTACTTAATGTTTTAATGGTTAGGATTTAAATTAACATATGGTTAGGATTTAAATTAACATATTGTTAGGATTTAAATTTACATATTTGTTAGGATTTAATTAGTATCACTTAGAATTTAATTAATATATATATCGGTTAGGATTTTACTGGTATATCAAGTAAGATTAATTTATTTATTTGTCAGTAGTTAATTTAATTAGATAATGGTTTAATTGTTAAATTTAAATAAATAATCATAGGTACACGATAAATCTCAATTGAGTGGGTTCGTAGCCGACGATACAGAATTAAACCAGGATATTCAGAAATGGGAAATTTTGGTGAGTAAATCTCACTCACCTTTTATTTAGAATTATTTTTATTCGTTAAAAATAATTGTTTGATGCTTGTTTGAATGCTTTCTGGTTGCTTTATATATATTAGTTATTTAGGCTATTATATATATATATATATATTGGGTTGATTGATTGGTTGGATTCCCGCAGTCTCATTAGCGGATGCCCGCAGTTTCATAGCGGATGATTACCCTATACGCCCCACGCTATGATTAGTGGATGACCTTCTATACCGCGATATTCTGCCACGAAGCAGAATGGGTATTATTTATGTGCTAACATCTGTGGATGCAGGAAAACAGGTTGGAGGAATCCAACTGGATTCCTCAAAAATATATTATCTGTTTGTTTATTTGTTTGCATATATACTGTTATATATGATGTGTTAGAAAAATAAACAATTGGTTGCTTTGTGTGTTTTATCACTGGGCTTAAGTAATGACATTTAAAAATATCGTGGAAAGAGTATTTGAGATTTAAAGAGAAAATTCTATTTTTAAATAGAATTTGAATTTTTAATGGAATAGAAATATAAACTTGTTTTTTTTAAAAATAAAAACAAGTAGTTCCGTTATAAACGAAGTTTAGAAATAATTCTTTTATAACGAAGTTATAAATGAAGTGAACAGAATTATCATTTGATAATTCAGAAATAGAAATACAAGTGTTTTGAAAATATGATTCAAAAGGGAAATTTAAATATAGAATTTGAATAATAGAAAAGGAAATGGAAATTTGAATTTAGAATTCAAATAGAAAATCCAAAGTGGATTTGGATATAGAACTTTCAAATGGTGTTTGAATATAGAGAGTTTGAAATAGAATTTCCAAATAGAATTTGAAATAGAACTTCAAAATAGAATTTTCAAAAGAGAATTTGAAATAGACTTTGAAAATAGAATTTCAAAAATAGAATTGCAAGGTAGAATCGTAATGAAATTTGAAATATGGAATTTCAAAGAAAAATTAAATAGAATTTGAAATATAAGAAGAAATTCAAATGTGAAATTTGAATAGAGATTGAATGGAATTTAAATATGAAATTTGAATAGAGATTTGAAATAGTAATTCGAGTATTGAATTTGAATATGGAATTGAAATAGAAATTCAAATATTAAATTTGAATATCAAATAGAAAAGGAATTGGAATTTGAAATATAGAATTCAAAAGTAAGATTGGAATTTGAATCAAGGAATTCAAATAGAGTGATACGGAATTGAATTCATTTTAAGAAGTTTAAAGGTTTATATATATATAAATATAATTGAAAACGAACTCGCCGCAGCGCTGCAGTTCGAAAATTGGCGATTCGAACTTCAATCGAGTATACAGAATGCAATTGAGGTCGGAATTCTTTGAAACAAGAAACGTCAGGACCGGTTTGATAATAGTTTTCAAATGAAAGAGAAAAATCTGAATTTCGTCGTATAGATTTTGAGTTATGTCAAAATCAAATTTTCAGAAAAGTAGCGCCAGAATCGTTTAAAAATCATAACGGTTTATTTAATGATATTAAAGGATTTTAAGCAAATAAAAATCGAAATTTCTATTTAGAAAAATCCAGATTTGAGTTATAAAATATATGTGAACTCCAGTGGAGTAATGAGTTGATTTTTGAAACAGAAATCAGAATTTTGAATAGAGTTAACTAATTCGAATAGAAATTAGTTAATGAGATTTCGAATTAATATGGGACTTTGAATAAGCGAATTCGATTTGAAAATTTATATTCGAAATCAAACAGGAAACTAGAATTGAAATTGAAATTCAATTTGGTTATGAACGAGTTAAATATTTTGTTTGAACATGTTATGTTCAACAAAGAAGTAAAATAGGCAAAATGGCCGATTTAATGAATAAATGGGCGAAACTGAATTCAAACGATTAGACGGTATTGAATTGAATTGAAAACAGGTGAACAGGTGTTAAACAGATATGGGATGAAGTATATGAAGATTTTTATTTATGTGCCCGACAAAAAGGTACATGTTTAATTCATATATGAGATTTTATGCGCCGTATCGGCAAGCCGCTTGGCTCTTTCTTTTTCCTTTTGAGATTAGAAGATACCGGGATGCTATTTGAAATTTCCCGATGCTCCCGATACAGGGGAGGTTATGGCGAAATTTTCCGGAAATTTAAGGAGTTAGAATATTTTTAAGATATTTTGATAATTTGAAATCATTGTATCGACGCATTGAATTCGATAGGGAAGTGAATATAAAAATCGAATGTTGTAAACAAAAAGGGATAGAGATAAATGATTGTAATTGTTTTCAATTGCAAATAGAGACATTTTCTAATATATAGAAAATAAAAGAAGTTAATATTTGGAAACGTTTTTCCAAATGACATAAGAGGCAATATGATTATTGAAAATATTTGGTTAACAAATATTGATAGAGAAAATAGAGAAGAGATTTAATTAATGAAATATTAATTAAAGAGCCCAGTGATTTGGTTGATATGTTGATTGAACACTTGTTTTTATTCGATAGTTAAATCACAGACTATCGAAGTTTTGACCATCGTTGTCAATATGGAGAGACCGGTTGGATTATTATCCAAAGAACCACTCCGTATCGGCATAAACGTTGCGAACCAAGTATGCTGAATATATTGAAGACGGAGTAAAGTGCAAGGGCTTTTTCTAGTAATAGAAATTGTGCCTTCGGTTTCGTTCAATCCCAGAACGAACGTATATGGACGGATGTCTGACAGAGTATTTCCAATGATCAAATGAGTTGGTCTGTATGGATATATATGGTTGCAACGGATTTATTCCCTTAGCATAATATCCAGAATATTTGTGCAAACTCAACTAGTGATTAACGGATCTGACAATGTGGCATTCAAAGTGATTGTGCTATCAATGAATGGTAAGTATTCGTAGCCTCAGGCCTCAACAACCGGGAAAGGACAAAAATCGGGCAGGCAGCATGGCTATGTGGGTCGCACCCATTAGGGTGTATAATCACCTATCTAGAGAAATTCCTTTTGTTTCTAAATCTATCGATTCTGCCCATTCGGGAACGGTGGTTTGAGTCCAACCGTTGGTGATATACATTCGATACACTCAAGCGAAATGAGTGGTCGGTCATGTGTGGGCCGGGTTGCAAGACGTTCTTGTTGAACCCAGGTGTATTTGCCTCTAGAGATACATCATCGGAAGGTGGTTCCATACCTTGTCATGTTGGAAATCCAATCTCCAATAAGCGCCATGCGGTTTTTGATTTTATACTATATATGTGGAGCGTGAGATGCAAGCGTTCTGCTATTTGGTTATTTACTTGATGTAGACATTATTATAATATCACTGGATTTTCGTATCAAAGTGTTTTGGGTTATAGTAAGGTAAAAACCGTCCGTGTTTATGTGAGGGCTGGTCTTACTATTATCTTTTCTTTCGAAAAGAGTTTTTGAAAGTTAAACAAGTGGTTGAAGTTTACTCACACCAGTCCCATGACTGACCCAGAGTTTATTTTGTTTTGTTTTCCCTAAACTCTTGGGTGCCCAAATTTGTACGGGCAGTCAAGTGTTTCAGGCTTTTACAGATACACTTGGAGGAGCTTGAAGCTGGAGGCTTCAACATTAGTTATTTAGAGTTACTTCCGCTGAATCAAATGTTATGTGTACTCTGATGATGGTATGTATATATGTACCAAACAGATTTGTATTTCAAAGTTTATGTTATATAATATATTTTATTCGTCCCGCTGTGAGTTGTGATCTTCGTTTTTCTTCTATTCTAATATTTCTTTCTTTCTATTTCTCATCCTCTAACTTCTTTCTAATAATGAGTCGTATTTCTGTGTTATTTGGGTTGGACGTGTGATGTATTTAGTCAACTCAGATAGCACGGATTTGCGGGTCGTTACAGTTGGTATCAGAGCTTAGGTTAAGCGAATACCTAGGCTTGTGTGGCATGTACTCATTAGAGATAGGGTCAGTAGTACCCTAGAATGAGTTGAGTGTATATATATACGAGAGAGCGTATTTGTTAGTTGATATAAAAATTGTTTTATATTGTGTTGGCTAGTCTGTTGAGTGGTTTATGAATTCTGGTCGAATCGTGGGACGCCACGACGTCGATAGGAGTTTCTAAATACTTGAACAGAAGATTGAACACAGTATTGTTTTAAAGAGGGTAAATGAAATAATTTTACCCGAAATTTCTATTTTGATATAGAAAGAATAATTTTCTAGAATTATTATTATATGGATGTGTTGAATATTAACATTATAATCAGATAAGATTATAAAAATTGAAATGGTTATCTATAACCAAATAGAATTTGTATAGGAATTAAATATACAAATGAGATAAATTAGAATTAAATTCAAACCAGAATTAAGAATTCAAAATCCTGGGAAGTTGAAATTTATTTTTCAAAGTAAATTAAAATAATATAGATT
This sequence comes from Allium sativum, assembly GCA_030737875.1. NCBI lineage: Eukaryota > Viridiplantae > Streptophyta > Magnoliopsida > Asparagales > Amaryllidaceae > Allium > Allium sativum. The sequence goes on from CM060916.1 coordinate 897,056,973, forward strand.
TGTTTTAAAGGATTTGAAAGAAAATCATGGATTTTGAAATAATAAAGCACTGAACTCACTTCAGTGGCTGGGAAATAATTCTGATAATGATTGCAACATCATCAGTATTCATTTCCAAGTTTCTAAGTGATGGATTGCTACCTTAGAAAAAGTTTTTGATGGAAATTTGTTTGAAAGAAAACAAATTGGTTGGAATATTCAAATGTTTTGAATTTGTAATGGAAATAAATATACATGTATATATTTAAGTGATTTCAAAAGGATTTGAAATGAAAATCCTGGGATTTGGATTCTGGAATTGGAATTTAACTTAAGCTAGTTAAATGGAATGAAGTGAATCAATTAACTAGAATCAATTTGAATAGGTTTAATGGAATATAGATTGGATATAAATGGATTGATCGTAGATCATTCAAATCAAATGTGTGAAGACCAAAAGTTTTGGTTGGAGTTAATTTGTTGAAATATGAGGAGTTGAGTTTCAACATAAGTGAATTTTTGAAAAGTAATAGATTTGTACCATTTTTCTTACCTTAGCAATTTCGAGGACGAAATTATTTTAAGGGGGGAAGAATGTAACGACCCAGATTTTTGAACAGCTTATTTTAAATATTTAGTATGGTTTTAAATATTGAATTTAAAATATAGATGGTATTTTATTGGGTTATTGTTTAAATAATCGAAATACGATTTATTTTGATTATTTTCATAATATGAAACAGTAACCATTGAATTCAGAATTAAAACTGTATCAAAAAAATTCTATAGATTTATGTATATTCCATATTAAATTAGAACGATAATAATAATTTATTTTCGATAAATTGGATCGTTTAAAATCGAATTATATTTAAATCGAATTTAATTTAAATCGTTGATTTAATTTGTTATTTCTTCTATGCTGTCGAATTAAAATTTCAGAATTTGGTTCTATTAATCTTGTAACGTCAATGGTTGCGTTGAAATAACGGTTCAGGATTTTAAATTAAGAGACCAAGAGATACTTTGAAATATTATATTACAAAATCAAATCAATATATAATAAAATCCATTACATCAGCCGACCTTAGTTTTCATTTCGCAGACCTATATTTTTCTCGAGCACGAATTAGTGTCTCCCAGCTTCACAACAAGGAAGACAACGAATTCAATGGCCTGTGTACCCCCTGTCTCCCTCCTCCTTCTATAAAACCGCAACCTTTCCCTTCCTTTCATTTGCAAGAAACGGCTTCAAATCAACTCAAATCGAATTCCCCTTTTTCTTTTATACTAAAAATCAAAATTTAAAGCCTTAGTCTCCTCCTTTATTTCCTGAATAAAAATCGAACGGCAGAGAAAGAAAAAGGAAATCGAAAACCCTTACCGCAAGCAGATCGTGAGATCCTGGAGCTCGATGATGTAGGAGAGCGCTCGCGAGTTCAACAAGGAAGCACGCGATGACTTGGAAGTTCGGTTTCTCTTCTATCGAGCGAGCTCGAGTTCGGAGGCGTGGTCAGTAATGTCAGGGTTCTGATGTTGGTTTGGTGATAAAGGAGGTGCGACAGTATCTTCGTGGTGAGGTTTGGGAGGATAGCTTGGTGGAGATGACTGCGATGAGGGTTCAGGGAGCGCGACAGTTTACTGGTCTCATCGGTGGAAGCTGATGTGAAGAAATTGTAGGGGTTGGGTGGCATCGTGATTCACTGGAGTTGGGTTTCAGTAAGAAGAAGGGGACGCTGATTTCTGTAGGCGCAAACATGAAAAAATATTAAGGTAATTTAATTTAAAATTTGTTACTTAATGTTTTAATGGTTAGGATTTAAATTAACATATGGTTAGGATTTAAATTAACATATTGTTAGGATTTAAATTTACATATTTGTTAGGTTTTAATTAGTATCACTTAGAATTTAATTAATATATATATCGGTTAGGATTTTACTGGTATATCAAGTAAGATTAATTAATTTATTTGTCAGTAGTTAATTTAATTAGATAATGGTTTAATTGTTAAATTTAAATAAATAATCATAGGTACACGATAAATCTCAATTGAGTGGGTTCGTAGCCGACGATACAGAATTAAACCAGGATATTCAGAAATGGGAAATTTTGGTGAGTAAATCTCACTCACCTTTTATTTAGAATTATTTTTATTCGTTAAAAATAATTGTTTGATGCTTGTTTGAATGCTTTCTGGTTGCTTTATATATATTAGTTATTTAGGCTATTATATATATATATATATTGGGTTGATTGATTGGTTGGATTCCCGCAGTCTCATTAGCGGATGCCCGCAGTTTCATAGCGGATGATTACCCTATACGCCCCACGCTATGATTAGTGGATGACCTTCTATACCGCGATATTCTGCCACGAAGCAGAATGGGTATTATTTATGTGCTAACATCTGTGGATGCAGGAAAACAGGTTGGAGGAATCCAACTGGATTCCTCAAAAATATATTATCTGTTTGTTTATTTGTTTGCATATATACTGTTATATATGATGTGTTAGAAAAATAAACAATTGGTTGCTTTGTGTGTTTTATCACTGGGCTTAAGTAATGACATTTAAAAATATCGTGGAAAGAGTATTTGAGATTTAAAGAGAAAATTCTATTTTTAAATAGAATTTGAATTTTTAATGGAATAGAAATATAAACTTGTTTTTTTTAAAAATAAAAACAAGTAGTTCCGTTATAAATGAAGTTTAGAAATAATTCTTTTATAACGAAGTTATAAATGAAGTGAACAGAATTATCATTTGATAATTCAGAAATAGAAATACAAGTGTTTTGAAAATATGATTCAAAAGGGAAATTTAAATATAGAATTTGAATAATAGAAAAGGAAATGGAAATTTGAATTTAGAATTCAAATAGAAAATCCAAAGTGGATTTGGATATAGAACTTTCAAATGGTGTTTGAATATAGAGAGTTTGAAATAGAATTTCCAAATAGAATTTGAAATAGAACTTCAAAATAGAATTTTCAAAAGAGAATTTGAAATAGACTTTGAAAATAGAATTTCAAAAATAGAATTGCAAGGTAGAATCGTAATGAAATTTGAAATATGGAATTTCAAAGAAAAATTAAATAGAATTTGAAATATAAGAAGAAATTCAAATGTGAAATTTGAATAGAGATTGAATGGAATTTAAATATGAAATTTGAATAGAGATTTGAAATAGTAATTCGAGTATTGAATTTGAATATGGAATTGAAATAGAAATTCAAATATTAAATTTGAATATCAAATAGAAAAGGAATTGGAATTTGAAATATAGAATTCAAAAGTAAGATTGGAATTTGAATCAAGGAATTCAAATAGAGTGATACGGAATTGAATTCATTTTAAGAAGTTTAAAGGTTTATATATATATAAATATAATTGAAAACGAACTCGCCGCAGCGTTGCAGTTCGAAAATTGGCGATTCGAACTTCAATCGAGTATACAGAATGCAATTGAGGTCGGAATTCTTTGAAACAAGAAACGTCAGGACCGGTTTGATAATAGTTTTCAAATGAAAGAGAAAAATCTGAATTTCGTCGTACAGATTTTGAGTTATGTCAAAATCAAATTTTCAGAAAAGCAGCGCCAGAATCGTTTAAAAATCATAACGGTTTATTTAATGATATTAAAGGATTTTAAGCAAATAAAAATCGAAATTTCTATTTAGAAAAATCCAGATTTGAGTTATAAAATATATGTGAACTCCAGTGGAGTAATGAGTTGATTTTTGAAACAGAAATCAGAATTTTGAATAGAGTTAACTAATTCGAATAGAAATTAGTTAATGAGATTTCGAATTAATATGGGACTTTGAATAAGCGAATTCGATTTGAAAATTTATATTCGAAATCAAACAGGAAACTAGAATTGAAATTGAAATTCAATTTGGTTATGAACGAGTTAAATATTTTGTTTGAACATGTTATGTTCAACAAAGAAGTAAAATAGGCAAAATGGCCGATTTAAAGAATAAATGGGCGAAACTGAATTCAAACGATTAGACGGTATTGAATTGAATTGAAAACAGGTGAACAGGTGTTAAACAGATATGTGATGAAGTATATGAAGATTTTTATTTATGTGCCCGACAAAAAGGTACATGTTTAATTCATATATGAGATTTTATGCGCCGTATCGGCAAGCCGCTTGGCTCTTTCTTTTTCCTTTTGAGATTAGAAGATACCGGGATGCTATTTGAAATTTCCCGATGCTCCCGATACAGGGGAGGTTATGGCGAAATTTTCCGAAAATTTAAGGAGTTAGAATATTTTTAAGATATTTTGATAATTTGAAATCATTGTATCGACGCATTGAATTCGATAGGGAAGTGAATATAAAAATCGAATGTTGTAAACAAAAAGGGATAGAGATAAATGATTGTAATTGTTTTCAATTGCAAATAGAGACATTTTCTAATATATAGAAAATAAAAGAAGTTAATATTTGGAAACGTTTTTTCAAATGACATAAGAGGCAATATGATTATTGAAAATATTTGGTTAACAAATATTGATAGAGAAAATAGAGAAGAGATTTAATTAATGAAATATTAATTAAAGAGCCCAGTGATTTGGTTGATATGTTGATTGAACACTTGTTTTTATTCGATAGTTAAATCACAGACTATCGAAGTTTTGACCATCGTTGTCAATATGGAGAGACCGGTTGGATTATTATCCAAAGAACCACTCCGTATCGGCATAAACGTTGCGAACCAAGTATGCTGAATATATTGAAGACGGAGTAAAGTGCAAGGGCTTTTTCTAGTAATAGAAATTGTGCCTTCGGTTTCGTTCAATCCCAGAACGAACGTATATGGACGGATGTCTGACAGAGTATTTCCAATGATCAAATGAGTTGGTCTGTATGGATATATATGGTTGCAACGGATTTATTCCCTTAGCATAATATCCAGAATATTTGTGCAAACTCAACTAGTGATTAACGGATCTGACAATGTGGCATTCAAAGTGATTGTGCTATCAATGAATGGTAAGTATTCGTAGCCTCAGGCCTCAACAACCGGGAAAGGACAAAAATCGGGCAGGCAGCATGGCTATGTGGGTCGCACCCATTAGGGTGTATAATCACCTATCTAGAGAAATTCCTTTTGTTTCTAAATCTATCGATTCTGCCCATTCGGGAACGGTGGTTTGAGTCCAACCGTTGGTGATATACATTCGATACACTCAAGCGAAATGAGTGGTCGGTCATGTGTGGGCCGGGTTGCAAGACGTTCTTGTTGAACCCAGGTGTATTTGCCTCTAGAGATACATCATCGGAAGGTGGTTCCATACCTTGTCATGTTGGAAATCCAATCTCCAATAAGCGCCATGCGGTTTTTGATTTTATACTATATATGTGGAGCGTGAGATGCAAGCGTTCTGCTATTTGGTTATTTACTTGATGTAGACATTATTATAATATCACTGGATTTTCGTATCAAAGTGTTTTGGGTTATAGTAAGGTAAAAACCGTCCGTGTTTATGTGAGGGCTGGTCTTACTATTATCTTTTCTTTCGAAAAGAGTTTTTGAAAGTTAAACAAGTGGTTGAAGTTTACTCACACCAGTCCCATGACTGACCCAGAGTTTATTTTGTTTTGTTTTCCCTAAACTCTTGGGTGCCCAAATTTGTACGGGCAGTCAAGTGTTTCAGGCTTTTACAGATACACTAGGAGGAGCTTGAAGCTGGAGGCTTCAACATTAGTTATTTAGAGTTACTTCCGCTGAATCAAATGTTATGTGTACTCTGATGATGGTATGTATATATGTACCAAACAGATTTGTATTTCAAAGTTTATGTTATATAATATATTTTATTCGTCCCGCTGTGAGTTGTGATCTTCGTTTTTCTTCTATTCTAATATTTCTTTCTTTCTATTTCTCATCCTCTAACTTCTTTCTAATAATGAGTCGTATTTCTGTGTTATTTGGGTTGGACGTGTGATGTATTTAGTCAACTCAGATAGCACGGATTTGCGGGTCGTTACACTATGCAACCGATATCCATCAATCACATAGAATGATATCCAGTGTCAGACACACCGTCCATTTACAAGTCCATTCTGGGTCTGAACGAAACCGGAGGCACCTTGTACCTCGCTTATCCATCGATCTACAAGTATGTCTGGACGACCACTAACTGATTCCCTCCTCTTGGGTGTACAGCCCAATCAAGATCATCAGTAATTATCCAAACGACCTGAAGACCTCTGGTCTTCGACCAACGTCTTCATCTTCGACTTATCGTCGTATCAGTTATTCAGAATGGGATAAACCCGGTCTTTCTGAATAACTCGCGTATATAATAAACAAGTGTTACACAAACACAACATACGCCTCATTCCAATTCATCAGTCACTAACCGCAAATTAGCAGGAGAATAATTCACCAAATATTAACCTCGAAGGCCGAAACCAACATCAGATCAATATCCAGGAAACCATTCTTCTTATCTAACCTACCGTTAGTTTCTAATTTCACCTTCTTAGGGAAAGGTTCCCATAAATTTTATCAAAGATAAATTCTTATAAATTTATTCTTTAATCTCCTTTTGAATAGCAATTCAACTAGTCGGGATTAACGAACCTTACCGAAGTAATCATTTGTTTTAATTTCCCAATCCCAACCTATTCATCCCATGAAGTAAAACTGGTTATACTTCATATCTAACACCACGGTGTTATCGGTAAATTCAATTACTATTTCACGTTCAAATCTAATTAAAGATTTAACTATCGCCTGGAGCAAAACTGGTGATACTCCATCCTCGATCCTTTCAATCAAATTAAAGATTCATTAAAACTCCACTTAGTTTTAATCTTTAACTGGGTTAAAGAATAAGTGTCATTTAAAACACAGTTCACGATAAACCCCAAAATCACATCACATTTCAATCAGTCCCTAACCGTAAATTAGCAAGTGAGCAATTCCCTAAGTATTAACCCCGAAGGCCGAAACCAACATCAGATCAATACCCCAGAAACCATTCAACTTAACTAATCTCCAGTTAGTTTCTGATTTTCTTAACTCGGTTGGGTCTAAGAACAGTATTATTGAAGATATCGTTCACGACAACCCAAAATCATATTTCATTAATTATCAGGTTAAAGAATGAGTGTTATTTAAAACACCGTTCACGATAAACCCAAGAATCAATTCGAATTCAATTCCAATTAAATACCATTTAATTGGTACACTTCATTAAATCTAAATATAAGATTTAATCTTTTTCTCAACTGGGCTTAAGAACAGTGTTAATGAAGACACCATTCACTACAAACCCAAATCAAAATTTTATATTAAATACAAGATTCTGAATAGAAAATATATCGGCTTATATTCAATATCAAATTCTACGACCAACAAATATCGTATTGGAAATAACGATATATATATATCTTTCAAATTTCAATAATAACACCTGTTTAATCACGAAATCCAACATCGAACTATTCCGAAGATGATTTCGATTCAAATTCATTTCAATTCAATCATTGGAAATCCTGGTTAATTTCAAAACCATTTCAAACCCAATTTATTTATTTTAAAAATAAATTATTATTCTAGTTCAAAAACTAGTTCATTTCGATAAAAATCTATTTTTATCTTTTCAAATATGGAGTTTTTCATCCCAATTATTCACAAATCATTTCTATTGATTTTACACAAATTATTACTATTTTTAATAATTTTATCAAGGCCCGTATAGTCGATTTCCATCAACGGCCATCGAACTGCACTTACAGCGACCTTTTCCAAATTTGATTTGGACATAATTCCAAATCCAACCGTTAGATTTCTAATTTCTTATATTCGTTAGAAAGCTCTTTTCAATACGAACCCAATGGTTCCGGTTTTAGGAGAATCCAACGGTCGGATCTCCCGCAATATCCATTCGAAGCCAATGGTCGAAATTCGCGAACTGCCGTGGCGCGTTCTATTCAGGCCATTATATATATATATATGATATATATATATTATATTTCGTCGATTTCCTTTCATAACGTATTTTATAAACCGTTTTAAATTCGTTTTCGAAATGATTTCAACTCCATTCCAAATTCAAATCAAAATTGAATTTTTCCTTATAACTTCATTTTAAATTCATTTCAAATTGATTTCAATTCAAATCGATTTTTAATTCAATTTCAGTTCGTTTTCAATTCAATTGAATTTCAATTCGAATTCATTTCTATTTAATTTTAATTCGAATTCATATCTATTCAATTTCTATTCGAATTCATTTCTATTCAATTTCAATTCGAATTCATTTCTATTCAATTTCAATTCGAATTCATTTTAATTCGAATTTTGAAATCACTTTCAATATTCATTGCAAAATGAATAAAATCGATGTAAATATCGTTCACGTAAAAATGGCGTCAATCTAATCAACACGGCTTCATATATTTCTATTTTCAAATATTCTATTTCAAATATTTCTTTTTCAAATATTTCTATTCAAATATTTCTTTTTCAAAACTGGAATGAGGCCCAATCAATTACCATATAAGGTTAATTATATGGATTTTCTACAACACATGTATAAAATAACAATGATAAATAATCAACCATCATCCAGAGTGCACCACACAACTGCATAAGCATTAAATATAAATAATCAACGCTTACACAGTCTGTCGACCAATCGATCGACATACAACTAAACAGTCGGGATTAGTGTACGTCAAATATCATCCCAATACCCGTGTGGGGTTTCAAACAATCAAACACAGATTTTATTTGTGCAGTTGGGCGATGTGTAAAATTTATCGTCCCAATCAATATCAGTCAAATGTGTGTATATAAACAAATCGTTCGATTTGTTTATATTAATTTATTTCATTTCATATATACGTTAAAAATTCTATTTTTAACTATAAAATATTTTTAACTATATAAATATTTTATTTCATTTCACATCACATTACACAATCAACTACACATCAAAATCAAACAAACAAGCCGTCCATGGTCTGTGGACGACGGGTGTCGGGTGCTACTAAACACCGTCTGCATCCTAGTATATATTTTTAACTAGAAATTTAAATTAAAGGTGAGGATTTCTCACCGACTAGCTAAACCAACGCCACGACTCTTCTTATGTAGGAATCTTCGCCGTTCTCGCCTTTTGTCACTTTCGTTGCCCGTATTCACTACATATATATAAATCACATTTTTATATTGTTGCTATGTATATAAAAATCACATTTTTATAATCACTCTATATGGATAAAAATCTCATTTTTATACCGCTACTATATAGATAAAAATTCTATTTTTACACCGCTACTATATAGATAAAAATTCCATTTTTATCACACTATTCTCTATATAAAAATCATAATTTTATTTTGAAACTATATACATAAAAACCATATTTCTATATCAAATCTCTATACACAAAAATCACTACTTTATATTTTCAAAAATCATATCTTTCTACTTATACAAAAATCGCATCTTCATTATTTCTACTATATAAAAATAGCATCTTTATTATTTCTACTATATAAAAATAGCATTTTTATTATTTCTACTATATAAAAATCGTATTTTTAATCTTTCTACTATATAAAAATCGTATTTTTACAATGATTTCATACAGATAAAGATTATATTTTTAATTCCTTAAAAACCGCATCTTTATATATATATATACATATTTTTTTTATATAGAATCAGTAAAACATTTCATAAAGTCAATGAAGCATTTTATATATAAAAAAATCAAATTGCAGAAAGGGGAAAAACTCACGTTGGTTTCCGGCTTCAGAATTTCGCGGGTGGAGGCGGCAACCAAGGGAGGCGCAGGCGGGTGCGGAGCCTGAGCTCGCGGCAACTGGAGGTGGGCATCAGTCCTGGGCGGTGCTGTCGTGGCGCAGCCTTCTTCGATTTGGGGCTTTCAAATTAGGATGGAAAGGAGAAGAAGGAACGACAAAGGAGGATCGGAGGGAGGAGGGGGAAGGGCGGTGGTCGGTTGGCCAGAGCCTGGGGAGGCGCGGCAGTGCGATTGGGGGAGGTGTCCGTCGTTCTCAAGGTTTTTTTTCTTTTCGTTGAAAAATGAAAACGGGGGGGGGGGGGGGGGGGAGGGGGAAGGTGGGGGGGGGGCTGATAAAAGGAGGAGAGAGAGGGTAAGTAGAGAGAGTGGGGGTTTTATTATTATTATTTTATTTATTTCTAATTTCAAAAAGTTGACTTTTTATTTTGAACTCGGAATCAAACCCACCGCCTGCCGTCCATAGCTAATTACCCCCATTCCGAACACAATGGGATATGTATTGTAGGCCGATTCGATCGTTTCGATCAGTTCCCGTCTAAATCCACATATAACTCTATATATTGAATTTTGAACGCGCATTTCAATTTACCGGGGCCACATACTAACCAGAAAAATTCCGGAAAAATATTTTCCAGCTTTGTATTGACGATACGGTCCTAACCAAACTAATTTCGTCAAATTCCGAGACCGTTTGAAAAATGGCCATTTTCCAGTCGATTAAAATTAACTTAAATTTGTCAAACGCGTTTTCCATCGCCACGCTCACATATTGATTTGAAAAATTATGAAATTTGAAACCTAGCAATAATTTGACATCGCGGATCCAACAAAAGTGGTTTCGTCGAAATCCGAGGTCATTTGCAAAATGGCCATTTTTAAGGGTCGAAATTCCATAGCGACTATTCTGAAATTTCAACTGGGCATATCTTTTTATCCCCGCTATGAAATTTCAATTTTTCGGATTCGTTGGAAAGATATTCTCTATTAGATTCAAATATTTTTGGTTTCACTAAAACCCGGTTTATTTTGAATCCTGTACATTCATTTGAAATTTGAAATCGAATTATCGAACTACCGCACCATTTTCAATTCCTTTTATAATTATAAATAATTATTTATATTCTAACGACGATCTATATAAATATATACGTTCGAATTCTATTCAAAATGAATTTCTCGTCGTTATTATTTAAAATAATTTATTTTAAATATTCAAAATTCGCTAAAATTGCCAAAATAAAAATTTTAAATTGGCTCAGATTTCCGGGTTATTACAATCTCCCCCACTTAAAACTTTTCGTCCCCGAAAAGGAAAAAAGCCGAAAGTTGTTTAACTAATCAACTCAACTTCCAATATTTTTGTTACAGCTTAATTTTTTCAACTTTTCAGTTTCTATAAACTTTTCAAATTTTTCAAAAATTTGGCTAATACCCTAAATTTTCGAAAAATTTCGCCATAACCTCCCCTGCACCGGGGACTTCGGGATATTTCATATAGCCTCCCATGGCCTTCTTCAATCCAAAAGAAAAAGAAAAAGCCAATCAGCTCATAAAATCATCATCACCCAAACAAAACAGTAAATTATGGTAAACATGTACCTATTTGTCGGGCAAACAATTTTATTTTTCTGTTCTAGCCTCCTTGCTATGACCTGTTCAATGTAAGTACATGTATATGCATGCATATGCGATAAATTTTCAATACAATCCACTATTTGATTCAATTTGATTATAGATTCAACGTTTAATTAGTCAAACAATAATCAAACAACACAACCATCAATCATTTAGTTGATTATCATTTCAAATTCATAACTTTGATATATAGTCAAAAATCACATTTTTGATGCCAAATCACAACAATAGGCCCTATCTAATTTTGGTTCTCACGCCAGTCAATTGGAAATATATAGAAACCCCACTTTCTTCACTCGAACATGAATACTGATGACGACTAGTCAATCATCGGAATCGTCTCCGGGCGACTACAGTGTGATTCTATATCTACCCAGTATATTTGGGACTTCGTATACACGCTAGCTAGGCGTATATGCAAAATCTTCATATACTAGATTGTCCAAATCAATTTCAAATAAATAATCAAATACGAATAGTTGATTTAAATTTTCAAAACAAAACTTGTATTCACTTTTATTGTCAAAAACATCACTCTTCACACTCGTTCTAGGATACTACAGATCCTATCTCTAACGAGTCATTCTTATTGGATATAACTGATCCAATCTCTGATGAATTCTTTCGTTCGGTTCTAATGTGTCTTGTTCTCTGAGCTTTGTAAACCAAAGCTCTGATACCACTGTAAGGACCCGTAACTTCCCCGGTATGGAAAGAGCGGATACTTTAAGGACAACACACAAAAGAATGCAGACAGAAGAACATTTCATTGTTAATTACAACAATTCCATCAGATACAAAAATATACAGAGTATAAATGAATAAAATACAATCGATAAATATCAGAGATCTCAATAAATTACATAGCAGCGGAAAAACAATACAAAACACAACTGAAAATAATACACGGATATAGAGCTTTCCGAGCATCGTTCCAGCTATAAATCAGGATCCTGTGAATATAAATCTGCAAAACCAGAACTACTAGCTGCCCGTGCGGAAATAAGGGCACCCAGAGTTTAGGTTAAAACAATAAACTCCAGGTCAGTCATGTGACTGGTGTGAGAACTAAAACAGTTATTTAAAACTTTACTTTAAATCAGATATATCAAGGGACCACGCCGTATAATACGGAACGGGTTTCCGCCCAAGAATACCAGTGCATATAACAAAACAGCGCAATGCTTTTTGGAAAAATGAAGCTATTATATGACCCAGGTCCTATCACACAATGCAACGCAAGCCAGGGGATAAGGTTTTCCCTTATAATAGCCAAACATGCTTAGTACGTTTAAAACAAATCATTTGATACTATTATAAGTGCATAGTGTATAAAATAACTTCAAATCATAAGTACCAATCATAGGCGGCATGGGTACCATATATCATGTCGCCATACTAGTTCTACAATTAAAACCGCAAAATCACGTATTTGGGAATTGGATTTCCATCTGTGAACTGAGGCAAAAGATAGTCCTCTACCGATTCGAGACGCTCTAGCCCGTGTCTCAGGAACAGCCGCAACTGCCCCTTGGATCGTCAGGTCCGGTCCACCGATGTGGATTATAATGCCTGAACACTGCGTTTCCCCACCCTTTGGGGTGTCAGTGAGCCAACAAATGACTCCATCGGTTTCACATAGTCACCGATATATCCGAGGGGCCTCGCAACAGCAACAACCACATAAGTCAAACTCATCAGGGCTCGTAAAACCACTGACGCCACTTTTAGCTAGAACGAAACGCATGTCCTCCCTGAGGTCCTTCTCCCGTTTCTGGTTCACAACCGGGGTGTGAGGCTCGCGAATCCACGCTACACAAAGCTACGTCACAAAGGCCGTGCTTTGATAATCAACCACAAGACTTTGCTTTTCAACAAAAGCCTTGATCATTTGCATCTTAGCACGCCACACAGGCAAACCACTCTATGCAACCGATATCCATCAATCACATAGAACGATATCCAATGTCAGACACACCGTCCATTTACAAGTCCGTTCTGGGTCTGAACGAAACCGGAGGCACCTTGTACTTCGCTTATCCATCGATCTCCAAGTACGTCTGGACGACCACTAACTGATTCCCTCCTCTTGGGTGTACAGCCCAATCAAGATCATCAGTAATTATCCAAATGACCTGAAGACCTCCGGTCTTCGACCACCGTCTTCATCTTCGACTTATTGTCGTATCAGTTATTCAGAATGGGATAAACCCGGTCTTTCTGAATAACTCGCGTATTTAATAAACAAGTGTTACACAAACACAACATACGCCTTATTCCAATTCATCAGTCACTAACCGCAAATTAGCAAGAGAATAATTCACCAAATATTAACCCCGAAGGCCGAAACCAACATCAGATCAACACCCAGGAAACCATTCTTCTTAGCTAACCTACCGTTAGTTTTTAATTTCACATTCTTAGGGAAAGGTTCCCATAAATTTTATCAAAGATAAATTCTTATAAATTTATTCTTTAATCTCCTTTTGAATATCAATTCAACTAGTCGGGATTAACGAACCTTACCGAAGTAATCATTTGTTTTAATTTCCCAATCCCAACCTATTCATCCCATGAAGTAAAAATGGTTATACTTCATATCTAACACCACGGTGTTACCGGTAAATTCAATTACCATTTCACGTTCAAATCTAATTAAATATTTAACTATCGCCTGGAGCAAAACTGGTGATACTCCATCCTCGATCCTTTCAATCAAATTAAAGATTCATTAAAACTCCACTTAGTTTTAATCTTTAACTGGGTTAAAGAGTCAGTGTCATTTAAAATACGGTTCACGATAAACCCCAAAATCACATCACATTTCAATCAGTCCCTAACCGTAAATTAGCAAGTGAGCAATTCCCTAAGTATTTACCCCGAAGGCCGAAACCAACATCAGATCAATACCCCAGAAACCATTCAACTTAACTAAACTCTAGTTAGTTTCTGATTTTCTTAACTCGGTTGGGTCTAAGAACAGTATTATTGAAGATACCGTTCACGACAACCCAAAATCACATTTCATTAATTATCGGGTTAAAGAATGAGTGTTATTTAAAACACCGTTCACGATAAACCCAAGAATCAATTCGAATTCAATTCCAATTAAATACCATTTAATTGGTACACTTCATTAAATCTAAATAAAAGATTTAATCTTTTTCTCAACTGGGCTTAAGAAAAGTGTTAATGAAGACACCATTCACTACAAACCCAAATCACATTTTTATATTAAATAAATGACTCTGAATAGAAAATATATCGGCTTATATTCAATATCAAATTCTACGACCAACAAATATCGTATTGGAAATAATGATATATATATCTTTCAAACTTCCATAACAACATCTGTTTAATCACGAAATCCAACATCGAACTATTCCGAAGATGATTTCGATTCAAATTCATTTCGATTCAATCATTGGAAATCCTGGTTAATTTCAAAACCATTTCAAACTCAATTTATTTATTTTAAAAATAAATTATTATTCTAGTTCAAAAACTAGTTCATTTCGATAAAAATCTATTTTTATCTTTTCAAATATGGAGTTTTTCATCCCAATTCTTCACAAATCATTTCTTATGATTTTACACAAATTATTACTATTTTTAATAATTTTATCAAGGCCCGTACAGTCGATTTCCATCAACGGCCATCGAACTGCACTTACAGCGACCTTTTCCAAATTTGATTTGGACATAATTCCAAATCCAACTGTTAGATTTCTAATTTCTTATATTCATTAGAAAGCTCTTTTCGATACGAACCCAACGGTTCTGGTTTTAGGAGAATCCGACGGTCGGATCTCCCGCAATATCCATTCGAAGCCAATGGTCGAAATTCGTGAATTGCCGCGACGCGTTCTATTCAGGCCATTATATATATATAATATATATATATATATATTATATATTTCGTCGATTTCCTTTCAAAACGTATTTTATAAATCGTTTTAAATTCGTTTTCGAAACGATTTCAACTTCATTTCAAATTCATATCAAAATTCAATTTTTCCTTATAACTTCGTTTTAAATTCATTTCAAATTGATTTCAATTCAAATCGATTTTTAATTCAATTTCAGTTCGTTTTCAATTCAATTTCAATTCGAATTCATTTCTATTCAATTTCTATTCGAATTCATTTCTATTCAATTTCAATTCGAATTCATTTCTACTCAATTTCAATTCGAATTAATTTTAATTCGAATTTTGAAATCACTTTCAATATTCATTGCAAAATGAATAAAATCGATATAAATATCGTTCACGTAAAAATGGCGTCAATCTAATCAACACGGCTTCATATATTTCTATTTTCAAATAATCTATTTCAAATATTTCTTTTTCAAATATTTCTATTCAAATATTTCTTTTTCAAAACTGGAATGAGGCCCAACCAATTACCATATAATGTTAATTATATGGATTTTCTACAACACATGTATAAAATAACAACGATAAATAATCAACCATCATCCAGAGTGCACCACACAACTGCATAAGCATTAAATATAAATAATCAACGCTTACACAATCTGTCGACCAATCGATCGACATACAACTAAACTGTCGGGACTAGTGTACGACAAATATCATCCCAATACCCGTGTGGGGTTTCAAGCAATCAAACACAGATTTATTTGTGTAGTTGGCCGATGTGTAAAATTTATCGTCCCAATCAATATCAGTCAAATGTGTGTATATAAACAAATCATTCGATTTGTTTATATTAATTTATTTCATTTCGTATATACGTTAAAAATTCTATTTTTAACTATAAAATATTTTTAACTATATAAATATTTTATTTCATTTCACATCACATTACACAATCAACTACACATCAAAATCAAACAAACAAGCATACAAGCCGTCCATGGTCTGTGGACGACGGGTGTCGGGTGCTACTAAACACCGTCAGCATCCTAGTATATATTTTTAACTAGAAACTTAAATTAAAGGTGAGGTGTTCTCACCGACTAGCCAAACCAACGCCACGACTCTTCTTATGTAGGAATCTTCGCCGTTCTCGCCTTTTGTCACTTTCGTTGCCCGTATTCACTACATATATAAAAATCACATTTTTATATTGTTGCTATGTATATAAAAATCACATTTTTATAATCACTCTATATGGATAAACATCTCATTTTTATACCGCTACTATATAGATAAAAATTCTATTTTTACACCGCTACTATATAGATAAAAATTCCATTTTTATCACACTATTCTCTATATAAAAATTATATTTTTATTTTGAAACTATATACATAAAAACCATATTTCTATATCAAAACTCTATACAAAAAAATCACTACTTTATATTTTCAAAAATCATATCTTTCTACTTATACAAAAATCGCATCTTTATTATTTCTACTATATAAAAATAGTATCTTTATTATTTCTACTATATAAAAATAGCATCTTTATTATTTCTACTATATTAAAATAACATCTTTATTATTTCTACTATATAAAAATCGTATTTTTAATCTTTCTACTATATAAAAATCGTATTTTTACAATGATTTCATACAGATAAAGATTATATTTTTAATTCCTTAAAAACCGCATCTTTATATATATATATACATATTTTTTTTATATAAAACCAGTAAAACATTTCATAAAGTCAATGAAGCATTTTATATAAAAAAAAAAAATCAAATTGTAGGAAGGGGAAAAACTCACGTCGGTTTCCGGCTTCAGAATTTCACGGGTGGAGACGGCAACGTAGGGAGGCGCAGGCGGGTGCGGAGCCTGAGCTCGCGGCAACTGGAGGTGGGCGTCAGTCCTGGGCGGTGCTGTGGTGGCGCAGCCTTCTTCGATTTGGGGCTTTCAAATTGGGATGGAAAGGAGAAGAGGGAACGACAGAGGAGGATCGGAGGGAGGAGGGGGAAGGGCGGCGGTCGGTTGGCCAGAGCCGAGGGAGGCGCGGCGGTGCGATTGGGGGGGGGGTATCCGTTATTCTCGAGGTTTTTTTTCTTCTTTTCGTTGAAAAATGAAAACGGGGGGGCTGCTAAAAGGAGGAGAGAGAGTGGGGGTTTTATTATTATTATTTTATTTATTTCTAATTTCAAAAAGTTGACTTTTTATTTTGAACTCAGAATCAAACCCACCGCCTGTCGTTCATAGCTAATTACCCTCATTCCGAACACAATGGGATATGTATCGTATGCCAATTCGATCGTTTCAATCAGTTTCCGTCAAAATCCATATATAACTCTATATATTGAATTTTGAACGCGCATTTCAATTTACCGGGGCCACATACTAACCAGAAAAAATTCTAGAAAAATATTTTCTAGCTTTGTATTGACGATACGGTCCTAACAAAACTAATTTCGTCAAATTCCGAGACCGTTTGAAAAATGGCCATTTTCCAGTCGATTAAAATCAACTAAAACTGGTCAAACGCGTTTTCCTTCGCCAAGCTCACATATTGATGAAATTTGAAACCTAGCAATAATTTGACATCGCGGATCCAACAAAAGTGGTTTCATCTAAATCCGAGGTCGTTTGCAAAATGGCCATTTTTAAGGGCCGAAATTCCATAGCGATTATTCTGAAATTTCAACTGGACATATCTTTTTATCCCCGCTATGAAATTTCAATTTTTCGGATTCGTTGGAAAGATATTCTCTATTAGATTCAAATATTTTTGGTTTCACTAAAATCTGGTTTATTTTGAATCCTGTACATTCATTTGAAATTTGAAATCGAATTATCGAACTACCGCGCCATTTTCAATTCCTTTTATAATTATAAATAATTATTTATATTCTAACGACGATCTATATAAATATATACGTTCTAATTCTATTCAAAATGAATTTCCTGTCGTTATTATTTAAAATAATCCATTTTAAATATTCAAAATTCGCTAAAATTGCCAAAATAAAAATTTTAAATTGGCTCAGATTTCCGGGTTATTACAATGATGAAGATGATGGTTGAAGACCGGAGGTCTTCACATCGTTTTGGATGATTACTGATGTCTTGATTAGGCTGTACACCCAAGACGAGGTAATAAGTGGTGATCGTCTAGACGTACTTGGAGGTCGACCGAAGGTGCCTCCGGTTTCGTTCAGACCCAAAACGAACTTGTAAATGGATGTGTGTCTGACATTGGATTTCATTCTGTGTGATTGACATACATCAGTTGCATGGCGTGAATTGCCTGTGTGGCATGCTGAGATGCAAATGATCAAGGATTCTGTTGAAAAGCAGAGTCTTGTGGTTGAAGATCAAAGCACGGCTTTAATATCGCATAGCTCTGTGTATAGCGTTAATTCGCGAGCTTCACACCCCGGTGTTAACCAGAAACAAGAGAGGACCTTAGGGATTCCTTCTAGCTAGGAGTGGTGTCATGGTATGAAGCCTAGACATTTTACTTATGTGGATGATGGAAAACGAGGCGCCTCGGTTATATCGGTCACTACGGGGCCGATGGATTATATAGTCGACATACTGACCATTTCGCCCCATAAGTGTAACAACCCACCTCCGCTAGGGTCACTCACAAAGGGAATGCACTAGTTTTGGAGGAGCGTTATCGAGGTAAACAAATACAGAAATATTACAAGACAGAACATAAATAAAACAACGGAAGAATCAAAAGATAAATTTTATTACTTTCAAAATAGTCAAAGCCTTTTTCATTCAAAGTACCAAATAGCCAAAGTCATCATTTTCCATTACAACAAATTCTGTCTTGCATAAACAAAGAAGCATAAACTTAAAACAACAAAAGTAGCTTAATTCCCCAAAAGGTAGTAGAAATGCTGCCATAGCATAGCTCAAGATCAAACCGTACATGAGATGAATCGAAGCAAGCGAAATCCAAGCTAAGTGCTAGAGTTTCCTCCCTGAGAACCTGGGGGGGGGGACGAAAGAAAAGAGGCGAAAGAAAACGGGTCAGTCATACAGACTGGTAAGTCCAAGTGAATTTCGGCATAAAAACAGATAAAAGTAACATGACATGTATAAACTGAAAGTAAACATAAGGATGATGACAAGATGGACAAAATAGACTAAGATAACATGATAAATCAAGTATAGCATCACATATTCAAGGTTCGCTGCATCAACTGTACTAGAATCCTAAACCCATATCTTATATTAATCATGAAATGATCCCTTGGTCCAATATCATGAAATGACCCATTTCTAGGTCCAACGAAATGATCCACTAGTCGATCGACTCCCTACAAGTTCTAGCCCGTCATGTGTCTGTGTCATACGGCCTTATCACGAATGTAGTCACCTGTGCTAGGTCCACCATAGGGTGTATCAAGCCCTATGGTGCCAACCACTGACAAGAATCAAGCATGCACAGATAAACCTACTGATGCCCAATGCCTGCTTTTTCAACTCCGGGCCACATGCACGACCATAGCCCGCCTGAACCTACACTGGCGCACCAACACAGCCGTCGTTCTGGTCGCTTACAATCAGCCCAGTAATCGTGCCCCACCCTGCCTAGTCCCAGGGTACCATGATACATCTAGTGGGTTACTGCTGAAATGGACCACGCAACTAGGGTTTCCGTCCAATAGGTTAAGTGTTGTCATTTAAATTCGTGACTTAACCCCTATCAGTCTAACATGTCATGTTGGTTAAGTGTTGTCATTCAAGTTCGTGACTTAACCCGCCTACGTGTCATGTAAAACTTGCTAAGTGTTGTCGTTCAAGTTCATGGCTTAGCCCTACGAATCATGTGTCAAGTTGGTTAAGTGTTGTCTTTCATGTTCATGACTTAACCCTATCATGTGGCATTAATTCATTAATGCACCCCAACCTCTTACATCAGACCTGTTGTTGTGGTCACTAGATATGCCGGGCGGTTCCAGGCAGAATTACACCACAACTCAGTCTAACCTCGGGTTTTTAAGTGCGATATGACCAACTACCCACATTGGATCCTATTGTTTGTAGTAACTGGATTTGTCGGGCGAATCTGGGCAGAATTACACTGCAAACTCAACCCAACCTCGAGTTGGCCATTTCCAAGTTCATTCTAGTGTCATGTCCATGTTCAAGATTCATGTCAAGTTCGTGTCAAGTTTCAAGGATAAGTTTCATGCCAAGTTTCCTATAATTACCAATTTTTCCCAATGTTACCCCGTCTAAATATTAGGCTAACAATCTTAGCCTAATTTTCCGTCCGCATGATTTTTGACATATAATATTAGGGTAAAAACTTAGCCTAATTTAACGTACACAAAATTTGCATAAAGAAATCCATTAATATAAACATGACATAGGTGTAAACTTGGCATTTTCGGCATGGTCAATATGAACACCATAGATGTGTACTTGCAAAGTAAGCAACATGAATATCATTGGCTCGAACTTGCAAAGTAGACTATTTCAACATACATATATGTGAATTTGCAACATAGACTAAATCAACTTACATATATGTGAACTTCCAAGTCAATCACGAACATATGAATAAGTGTGAACTTGAAATATGACATAGGTTTAACATATACACATAAACATGTAGATCTAACATTTGGTCACATATGTGATATGATTTTACAACCTAAAACTTGCATAACATGATAAACTACACAACTTGTCATAATAGGTTATACTTCAAGTTCATATACATTTAATAGACTTATTCATTAATTCCCAAAAATAGAACCACATGCATAGATCAATATCATTCAATAACATAATAAACATTGTCTATTATTAATTTATTTCCAAGGCATGACATAATTGAATAAATTGATTAAAACATCGCAGGCATATAGATCTGATAACATTATGAACATGAAAAGGTTTAATAATAATCTAGGTTCAAGAACATAGATAGATCTAACTTAAATAGAAAAATCCCCAAAATCAAGATCCAAGGATAAAGAAAGAAAATAGGTCTGATTAGAAAATCAAGCTTGGATCCAATTTCATAGTCATAATCCTAGGCAATAACCTCATGGTCATGAATCATAGGTGATTAGTCACAATTGTCCTTGTCATAGTCATAGGCAGTAGTCTTATGTTCACAGTCATAGGCATAGACATAGTCTTATGTTCACAGTCATATGCATAGGCATAGTCTTATGTTCACAGTCATAGGCGTAGTCTTATGCCATTAATAATAATTTCAACGTCATAGGCAATATTCTCAAAAGTCAAGATCCAAGATGAACAAGAATAGATATGAATCATACATAGACTAATTACAATTTATAACATGCCCATATTAATTTTATAGTTTTTATCTAAAAGTAACTTGGAACTTAAAGATCGTGGTCTAAGAAATTTAGATGCAGAAGTCAAGTCTAGAAATTTGTCATTGAATTGTTGAATCTTGCTTTGATTGTAGAAGCAAATCCCCAATTCCTAGCCATAGTCTTCAAGAAATAATCTTCGCGTTTTATATTTAATTTAATTTAATTTATAGGAAGAAGAAGAAGCCATGATCATCAAGAGTTTGAGCAGCATAAGGTTAGAGAAGAATGGTGTAAAGAGAATGAGGCTAGGAGGCTGTTTATATAGAATTTCAATTTAATTATAGCTGTCGGTAAAGCTAGAGTTAATCAAGGCCATCCATCTCAAGAGAAGCCAATCAGAAAGTGACAAGTTAGCCCTAGTGACACACCAGAGCTCAGAAATTCGACCAGAACCCAACCAGGCCAGCCAGGGCCAAACCAGAAAGCTGTGCAGGCCTGCTGCTCGGCCTAGGCGCATCTGCCAAGTGCGCCAGTGCAACTTTGCATGGGCGCACTTCCCAAGTGCGCCAGTGCAATTTTGTTCTGGAGCACTTCCCAAGTGCGCCAGTGCATTCTGGCCGGTTTCTGGTTTTTCTGCCTAACTTCGTTCGTCCATATCTTCTTCATACGACATACGTTTTATGCAAACTCGGACTCTATCTCGTGCAGAATTTTGAGACAAACGCAATGGCGCAACCCATTTCCCATTATTCTCATTTTAAAAATTAATTATACCTTGATTTCTGGTTTTAACACGTTATTAAAATTCGGGTTGTTACATTCTTCCCTCCTTAAAGGATTTCGTCCCCGAAATCTTCAGGTTAAGAAGAATGTGTCCTACCATCCAACCATCCATCTACTCAATCATCAATCACAGGCATTCATTGTCCTTAATAGATTTCTAATGCTGTATGAACATGTGCAAGAAGTGTGTGTATATGTTCCTTATCTAATGCAAATGATCAGGCCTAATTGATCTTTTTAAAGCAAAATATGTTTAGTGCCATGAATCCAACATGTATGCAGATAGTCCTAGTCACATAAACTCTATATGTGTGCACAAACATCCATCCATATGCAACATTCACATGATAACACATTCAATTTCATCCATAAACAGGTATAAACACTCATGCATATGCAATATGAAAATGTGTCTGAGCCGATAAAGTGCCTAATGTGTGTTATGCAACCACGAGCAACCACTTGCAACCATTTGCAAACATCAACCATAACATGTTTCAATCACATGTTTACATCCAAAAGGGTTCTACCTACGGTTCTCAAGATAGGATTGAGGAGATAAGCAAGATAAAACAAAGCATCTAGGAGAAGAAGTTAAAGATGTACCCCCAGAAGGTCCTGCTTGCGGGGCTTGCCCTTGCTTCTTAGGGCAGTTCTTGCTGATATGTCCAGTTTCACCACACTGGAAACATGCTCCCATCTTCATCTTCTTCTTTCTACAATCCTGAACTATATGCCCCTCAATACCACAGAAGTGGCATTTTCTTTTCTCACGTGTCTTGTTATCATTATTGTTGTTGTTGTTCTTTCCTCCTTTCTCAGAGTTTACCTTCTTGTTTTGAGACTCATTCGCCTTGACCTCCTTCTTACCATTCTTGTCTTCTTCATTTAAGAGCGCCATGTCTACTAGTTTTTTGTAAGTAGCCCCCATAGGTACGTGGGTTATAGCTAAGCTGTGAAGTGGTTCATTCAATCCTTTGACAAAACGAAGAGACTTCTTATGAGGGGTATTTACTAAGTCCAGTCCAAACCGAGCCAGCTGATTGAATTGATTGACGTACTCTTTGACTGTCATACTTCCTTGCTTAAGAGATAAGAATTTTTCCAGCTGTAGACTTCGTTCAGCTTGCGAGAGGAATTTCATCTAAAATCTTGTCCGGAAATCCATCCATGAGTCAACAGGTCTTTCAGCGTTAGTAACTTCCCACCAATAGGAAGCTTCGTCTTTGAGCAACCATACCGCCAATTGTACCTTCTACCTATCGTCCACCTCGAAGATAACAAACAAATCCTCAGTTTCTTTGAGCCAGTTCCTCGCTTCTACGAACGATTCAGTTCCCTTGACATCCTTTCCACCCATGGCCCTAAAATCTTTACAGATCTTTGAGAAAGCAATTGCACGAGGAGGGGGAGGAAGAGGAGGAATCGCTACAGCTGGAGGAGTAATATCTGCTGGGCCTGCATCGTTGGCCCTAGCCTCTAAGTACCTCCTGAACCAGCCAGGTATTGGCACACCCTCTGGAAAGTTAAGATTCACAAACGTGCTAAAATGAAAAAGAAGAGATTCAAACGAGGAAACAAAGGATAGTGCTAATGGCTTTTGGGGAATAGTCTTTAAATAAAACAAGACTTTTCTTAAAAAATGCTTCTTTGTAAACGGTTTTGAAAATAGTTTTAGAAGGTTTTCAAAAAAAACTTTTGCCCAGTCTGGTAACCTTCTACTCTGATACCAAATGTAACACCCCACCTTCGCTAGGGTCACTCACAAAGGGAATGCACTAGTTTTGGAGGAGCATTATCGAGGTAAACAAATACAGAAGTATTACAAGACAGAACATAAATAAAACAGCGGAAGAATCAAAAGATAAATTTTATTACTTTCAAAATAGTCAAAGCCTTCATTCAAAGTACCAAATAGCCAAAGTCATCATTTTCCATTACAACAAATTCTGTCTTGCATAAACAAAGAAGCATAAACTTAAAACAACAAAAGTAGCTTAATTCCCCAAAGGTAGCAGAAATGCAGCCATAACATAGCTCAAGATCAAACCATACATGAGCTGAATCGAAGCAAGCGAAATCCAAGCTAAGTGCTAGAGTTTCCTCCCTGAGAACCTGGGGGGGAAACGAAAGAAAAGAGGCGAAAGAAAACAGGTCAGTCATAAAGACTGGTAAGTCCAAGTGACTTTCAGCATAAAAACAGAAAAAGGTAACATGACATGTATAAACTGAAAGTAAACATAAGGATGATGACAAGATGGGCAAGATATACTAAGATAACATGATAAATCAAGTATAATTCAAGCATAGCATCACATATTCAAGGTTCGCTGCATCAACTGTACTAGAATCCTAAACCCATGTCTTATATTAATCATGAAATGATCCCTTGGCCCAATATCATGAAATGACCCATTTCTAGGTCCAACAAAACGATCCACTGGTCGATCGACTCCCTACAAGTTCTAGCCCGTCATGTGTCTGTGTCATACGGCCCTATCACGAATGTAGTCACCTGTGTTAGGTCCACCATAGGGTGTATCAAGCCCTATGGTGCCAACCACTGACACGAATCAAGCATGCATAGATAAACATACTGATGCCCAATGCCTGCTTTTTCAACTCCGGACCACGTGCACGACCATAGCCCGCCTGAACCTACACTGGCGCACCAACACAGCCGTCGTTCTGGTCGCTTACAATCAACCCAGTAATCGTGCCCCACCCTTCCTAGTCCCAGGGTACCATGATACATCTAGTGGGTTACTGCTGAAATGGACCGCGTAACTAGGGTTTTCGTCCAATAGGTTAAGTGTTGTCATTTAAATTCGTGACTTAACCCCTATCAGTCTAACATGTCAAGTTGGTTAAGTGTTGTCATTCAAGTTCGTGACTTAACCCACCTACGTGTCATGTCAAGTTTGCTAAGTGTTGTCGTTCAAGTTCATGGCTTAGCCCTACGAATCATGTGTCAAGTTGGTTAAGTGTTGTCTTTCGTGTTCATGACTTAACCCTATCATGTGGCATTAATTCATTAATGCACCCCAACCTCTCACATCAGACCTGTTGTTGTGGTCACTGGATATGCCGGGCGGTTCCGGGCAGAATTACACCACAACTCAGTCTGACCTCGGGTTTTTAAGTGCGATATGACCAACTACCCACATTGGATCCTATTGCTTGCAGTAACTGGATTTGCCGGGCGGTGCCGGGCAGAATTACACTGCAAACTCAACCCAACCTCGAGTTAGCCATTTTCAAGTTCATTCTAGTGTCATGTCCATGTTCAAGATTCATGTCAAGTTCGTGTCAAGTTTCAAGGATAAGTTTCATGCCATGTTTCCTATAATTACCAATTTTTCCCAATGTTACCCCGTCTAAATATTAGGCTAACAATCTTAGCCTAATTTTCCATCCGCATGATTTTTGACATATAATATTAGGCTAAAAACTTAGCCTAATTTAACATACACAAAATTTGCATAAAGAAATCCATTAATATAAACATGACATAGGTGTAAAATTGGCATTTTTGGCATGGTCAATATGAACACCATAGATGTGTACTTGCAAAGTAATCAACATGAATATCATAGGCGCGAACTTGGAACATAGACTAATTCAACATACATATATGTGAATTTGCAACATAGACTAAATCAACTTACATATATGTGAACTTCCAAATCAATCATGAACATATGAATAAGTGTGAACTTGAAATATGACATAGGTTTAACATATACACATAAACATGTAGATCTAACATTTGGTCACATATGTGATATGATTTTACAACCTAAAACTTGCATAACATGATAAACTACACAACTTGTCATAATAGGTT
The DNA here is from genome assembly GCA_030737875.1 of Allium sativum. NCBI lineage: Eukaryota > Viridiplantae > Streptophyta > Magnoliopsida > Asparagales > Amaryllidaceae > Allium > Allium sativum. The sequence continues at coordinate 897,083,221 of CM060916.1, forward strand.
ATACTTCAAGTTCATATACATATGAATAGACTTATTCATTAATTCCCAAAAATAGAACCACATGCATAGATCAATATCATTCAATAACATAATAAACATTGTTTTATTATTAATTTATTTCCAAGGCATGACATAACTGAATAAATTGATTAAAACATCGCAGGCATATAGATCTGATAACATTATGAACATGAAAAGCTTTAATAATAATCTAGGTTCAAGAACATAGATAGATCTAACTTAAATAGAAAAATCCCCAAAATCAAGATCCAAGGATAAATAAAGAAAATAGGTCTGATTAGAAAATCAAGCTTAGATCCAATTTCATAGTCATAATCATAGGCAATAACCTCATGGTCATGAATCATAGGTGATTAGTCACAATTGTCCTTGTCATAGTCATAGGCAGTAGTCTTATGTTCACAGTCATAGGCATAGGCATAGTCTTATGTTCACAGTCATAGGCATAGGCATAGTCTTATGTTCACAGTCATAGGCGTAGTCTTATGCCATTAATAATAATTTCAACGTCATAGGCAATATTCCCAAAAGTCAAGATCCATGATGAACAAGAATAGATATGAATCATACATAGATTAATTCCAATTAATAACATGCCCATATTAAGTTCATAGTTTTTATCTATAAGTAACTTGGAACTTACAGATCGTGGTCTAAGAAATTTAGATGCAGAAGTCAAGTCTAGAAATTTGTCGTTGAATTGTTGAATCTTGCTTTGATTGTAGAAGTAAATCCCCAATTCCTAGTCGTAGTCTTCAAGAAATAATCTTCGCGTTTTATATTTAATTTAATTTAATTTAGAGGAAGAAGAAGAAGCCATGATCATCAAGAGTTTGAGCAGCATAAGGTTAGAGAAAAATGGTGTAAAGAGAATGAGGCTAGGAGGCTGTTTATATAGAATTTCAATTTAATTATAGCTGTCGGTGAAGCTAGAGTTAATCAAGGCCATCCATCTCAAGAGAATCCAATCAGAAAGTGACAAGTTAGCCCTAGTGACACACCAGAGCTCAGAAATTCGACCAGAACCCGACCAGGCCAGCCAGGGCCAAACCAGAAAGCTGTGCAGGCCTGCTTCTCGGCCTGGGCGCACCTGCCAAGTGCGCCAGTGCAACTTTGCATGGGCGCACTTCCCAAGTGCACCAGTGCAATTTTGTTCTGGCGCACTTCCCAAGTGCGCCAGTGCATTCTGGCCGGTTTCTGGTTTTTCTGCCTAACTTTGTTCGTCCATATCTTCTTCATACGACATCCGTTTTACGCAAACTCGAACTCTATCTCGTGCAGAATTTCGAGACGAACACAATGGCCCAACCCATTTCCCATGATTCTCATTTTAAAAATTAATTATACCTTGATTTCTGGTTTTAACACGTTATTAAAATTCGGGTTGTTACAATAAGGCGGGGAAACGTATTGTTCAGGAATTATAATCCACTTAGTTTCGACCGACCCTATCGTTCCAGGTGCAGTTGCAGTTGTATCCTAAGACATGGTAGGCTAGATTGTCTCGAATCCGGTAAGGACGAACCCTTGCCTTGGTTCACAGTCGGAAATCCAATTTCCAATACGTGACATTTCGGTTTTGATTGTAGAGCCTAGTATGGCGACATATTGGGATGGGGCACTATGGCATCTATGATTGATACATTTATATTTGAAGTTGTTTTTATACACTTTACACTTATAATAGTATCAAAATGATTTTTTTTAAATGTACCAAGCATGTTTGGCTATTACAAGGTAAAACTCTATCCTCCGGCTTGTGTTGCATTGTGTGATGGGATCTGAGTCTTATAATGGCTTCATTTTCTTTATTTAGCATTTCGTTGTTTGTTATATGCACTGGTATTCTTGGGGTTAAACCCGTTCCGTGTTATATGGCATGGTCCCTTGATTTACTTTACTTAAAAATCAAGTTTTAAATAACTGTTTTAATTCTCATACCAGTCACATGACTGACCTGGAGTTTATTATTTTAATTTAAACTCTGGGTGTCCCTATTTTCTACACGGGCAGCTAGTAGTTTTGGTTTTGTAGATATTATATTCACAGGATCCTGGTTTACAACTGGAGCTGTATTCGGAACGCTCTGTATCCGTGTATTTCTTTCAGTTGTGTTTTGTATTATTTTCCGCTGCATTATAATTTGTAAATCTCTTATATTTTTCAAATGTATATTATTTGTTCATAATATGTATATTTTTGTACTCTAATGTAAATTGTTGTAATAGCAATGAAATGTTCTTCTATTTGTGTTCTGATTTGTCGTGTTCTTAACTCAATCCGGGCTTTCCCGCAAGGGCGAGTTTGGGTCGTTTCAGTTGGTACGGAGCATTGGTTTACAGAGCTTGAGAACGAGATACATTAGACCAAACGAAAGAATCTATCAGAGATTGGATTAGTAATATCCAATGAGAATGACTCTTTTGAGATGGGATCTGTAGTATCCTAGAATGAGTCGGAAGAGTGTTATTTTTAAAAATAAAAACAAATTTTGTTTTGAAAATTCAAATCTTATTTTACGTATTTAAATATTTAATTTTAAATTGATTTTGGACAATCAAGTATATAAAGATTTTGCATATACGTCTGATCCACGTGTATACGAAGCCTCAATATACTGGATAGATATAGAATCACATTCTAGTCGCCTGGGCGTGGTTCTAATGATGAAGTATACCATCACCAGTATTTATGTTCGAGTTTCGAAAGTGGGATATCTATATATTTCCAATTAACTGGTGTGAGAACCAAAATTAGATAGGGCCTGTTGTTGTGAATTGGCATCAAAAACTTGATTTTGAATATATATATATATATATATATATATATATATATGTCAAAGTTATGAATTTAAAATTTTAATCAACTAATTGATTGCTGGTTGTGATGTTTGATTATTTCTTAACTAATAAAACCAACATGTGAATGAAAGGCAAATTTAGCCAAATCAAGAAAATATTGAACTGAATTGAAAATTTATTGCATTTGCATATATGTGCATGTATATAAATTGAATAGGTCATAGCAGGGAAGCTGTAGAGGAATAAAATTGTATGCCCGACAAGTATGTACATGTTTACTATATTTCTTCGGTTTGGATGATTATATAAGCCAATTGGCTTTTTCTTTTTGGATGATGAGGGCCCTACATGGCTAGTTGCAGTTTTAAAGGGTTCCCCGTACAAAGGAGGTTATGGCGATTTTTTTCGAAAATTTAGAGTGTTAGCCAAATTTTTGAAAAATTAGAAATTCATAGAAACTGAAAAGTTGAAGAATGAAAGCCAGAATGAAAGTTGAGTTGATTGGTTAAACAACTTTTAGCTCCGTTCCTTTTCGAGGACGAAAAGATTTTAAGTGGGGGAGATTGTAACAACCCGGATTTTCAGAACCAATTTAAAATTTTTATTTTGGTTATTTTAATGGATTTTAGATACTTAAAATGATTTATTTTAAACAATAACGACCAAAAATGTATTTAAAACGAAGTTAGAATGTATAATTTTATTTTATTTATAAAATGAGCATTAAATGGTGCGACAGTTGAAAATTCGATTTTAAATTTCAAATGAATGTACAGGATTCAAAATAAATCTGATATCAGTAAAACCAGAAATATTTGAATATGTTTAAAAATATCTTTCTACCGATTTTAGAAAAATCTAGATTTCATAACGGGAATAAAAATTTACGTCCATTTTAAAATTCAGAATAGTCACTATGGAATTTATATATATTATATAATATATAGCCCTTAAAAATAGCCGTTTTGCAAATGACCTCCGTTTTTGACGAAACCACTATTGTTGGATCCGGAATGTCAAATTATAGCTAAAATCCAATTTTCGTAAATTTTGGAATTAATATGTGAGCACCGTAAATTTAAATGTGTTTTCAATTTAAATTTGAATTTAAACAACCAGTTAAAAAGGCCATTTTTCAAACAATCTCCCAATTTGACGAAATTAGTTTTGTTGAAACCGTATTTGAAAAACATAGCGAGAATTCCAAATTTCCTAATTTTTGGAGCTCGTATGTGGCCGTAAGAGATAAATTGTGAATGGATCAGCCATTTCTGCCAGAAATAGAGTTTTCTGAGCAAACGGATTCGGAATTCGACGAAACCAGTTTTGTTGGGACCGTATCATCAAGACATAGCAGCATGTCAATTTTCGTCACCAACGGAGTTCGAGTGTAGCCGTTGCATCAATAACTGTCGATTGGAGACAGCGTGAACTAGGAAAATTTAAAATAACAAACCCCACTACTATATAACGCCCCCTCCGCTTCATAAACACCCAATAACTCCTTCTCCCCCAGATTTGCAGCAGCCCCTCTTGAAAATTTGTAGAAAATCCCCCAAAAACAAAAACGATTATATCTCTCAATCCAAAAGCAATTATTCCGAATGGCTTTTGGGTTTTGAAGATCATCATGGCCTCTTCCTACCACAAAAAGTTGGGGACCTATCGTCGCACGGATTGGAAGAAATCAAGCGTCAAAGCCAGAAAACATGTTTCAGATTTTGATGAATTGGGACTAAACCGTGTAGTGTTTGATGGTGGTACCAAAGGGAAACTTGCACGAGAGGGAGGGCTACCAGTTTGCTTTAGGTCAGGGTGGCTAATTTTGGTCGTGGTTGCCGAAAATGGATGATCAACGTCATCAATGTTTTCAGGCGAGTCACAAATGGATTTAGCCATTTTCCGGCGAACAGAGGCGTTTTCTGATGATGGTCTTTGAGCGGAACTTCTTCATCTTGGTGAGTCGCGTCGATCTATGGGGGTGCGCGACCGCCGTTCATCACGGTGGCGGAGAATTTTCTGGCGATGTCAATTTGGGGCTCCGACCGATTTCTCATCGACGGTGGGGTTGTAGGGTGTGGGACCAGTCGGAATAGGAGCGCATCCGACCGGTGGTGGTGACAGTAGACGGCTGCGACGCCCAAGTGACCTGAGGCGGCGGTAGTGAGCATGGGAGGACGATGAACTAATGTTGAAGGTGATTAAGGGTTTAATTTAAATTGATTGTTATTTAATTTTGTAATTAAACTTCTGACGTTACTAACTTTTTGATACGAACTCTGATTTTCATGAAACTGGGTTCGTTGCGATCGTGGAGCCGAGAGCTTCGCAACAAAACTGGCCGGTTCCAATTTGGAGCATGTTAGAATTTCGGGCAAATTCAAATCCAAAACTGTTCAAAAATTCAGAAATAAAACTGGCGGAGTGGAAACCCGACGGTGAGAACTCCTTCTCACTCTATTTATTTTCCAGTAAAATATATACTAGGATGCAGACGGTGCTTAGCTGCACCCGACACCATTTATTGTACAAACCATGATTGTTTGTTTGGACTGTATTGTGTTTGATGTGAAATGAAATATATAAAATATTCATGTGATGAATAAAATATTTTATCATTAAAAATGTAATTTTTAACGTATATATGAATGGCATAAAATGCTCTTGAAATGAAAATAAATATTCATTTACAAATCAGACGATTTGTTTTTGTACTCCCATTTGACTGATATTGTGACGACTCGCCCCACACCAGCCAACAATTCGAATGAAAGTGCGCTGTGCCGATGTTCAACCTGTACGGGACGGTCGCCAAAAGAAAGGAAATGAAGGGTATTTGAACTAACAAGGAACCTGTAGAATGTTTCACAGCGCAAGGAATAAAATATAATAATAACATACTTGACATAAAACAAGCGAGGCAGTGCATAAGCTGAAAACTAAACCATAGTCATCATAGGAGCGGAAATCCAAAATACAGCTTATGATCCATAACCATTATTACAACTTTTGAAAACTGTCTCTAAAGAAAATAAGAAAGGTACACTACTAATGCCCAAAGTAGTGACCAGCAACGATACAGGGAGAGTATCTATATGTATCATACATGGGAGCCTCTTGCTTGTCTCTGGTACACCTACTCGTGCATACCACCTAACCTGTCCTATTCTGCCCATTTAAGAGCATCCAGAGTAATAAGAAGAGACATTAAACTCTGGGTCAGACAAAAGTCTGGTATGAGCGATAAGCAGCAAAACAAAATAATAACAGGTATACGAAACCATACCTAAACCTGCAACCAAAGAGTTAGCACTACATACTGTACAATACTCTAAGGTGCCACTAACATATGGTGTAAAGAATACGGGGTGGGGGTGTGCATGACATAGTGATGGCAAACAATCAATCATAGAAACCATCCTCATATCTCTCACTTAGTGCGTAAAGCATACGATATCCACCACTTTGATCACTAGACCCATCGAGGTAGTGACGGAGTCCGACTTTTATAACTATTGCTACCACCAAGCTTGCCCCATGGAGTCACGACTAAATCCTTACAAATGACCCCACCTCATTGGTCCATAGCCAATAGTCGTACCTAGGCCACTACGGCCCTGAATCTGTCCACATACCCCACACTCCATAGTGATCCAAATTATAGACATCGATAACCCCTTTGCACACGTCCCGCAGCAAAGCCCAACACATGAAGATAACTAGTTGGTTCCCAACTGGATCCTGAGTTCTACTTCCTATTTGGACTTCCTTTGCATCTCGAGTTTTGGTCGAATTGGAGTTGGTCTTCAGAAAAATCATCACGTAAAAGTGGGAGTACACATCCGGTTCGGTTCGGATATACCACGCTCAAGCTTCCTGTTCGGTTCGGTTTGCTCCCCTCAGTTCGGTTTGGATTCACGATATTAGAGTTCCCCATTCAGTTCGGTTAGGTGCTTCTGAAGCGGTTCAGTTCGGTGCTCGAGTCTTTGGCTGTTCGTTACTTTTGCCCTCTAGTTAATCCGATCCGATCCTATCCCGTGCCAAGCTCCAGCCCAACCCCAACACGATCCAAATGGCCTTCCTTGTTGCCATGCCTTTCCTATGGTGCTAGGTTCAGATCCGGTTCAGTTTCTCTACCCAGTCCACCATCCGATCCGAGCCCCCTAACCCGATCCGAAACCCTGCACATTTTCCTGTAACTTTTCCAGCAACTATCACTACAACAGAAATACCCTTTTGCAACTGCCAAAAACACTTGTAATAGGTGTATTACAACTCGCGCCCAACAGTCTTAATATCCAGAGTTGTAATAGCGGGCCTATTTTACAACTGTTTTGGACAGTTGTAAAAATGTTTATTACAACAATTAATAACAGTTGTAGCATGACTATAACAACAGCCGACAGCAGCCTTAATATTTGAAGTTGTAATAGCGGGTCAATTTTACAACTGTTTTGGGCTGTTGTTAAAATTTTTATTACAACTGGGAATGGCAGTTGTAGTAATTTTTTTGATAACTATCAATTACACTTGTAAAAATTCTTTTCGCAACTGCTTATGGCTATTGTAAAAACCGGTTGCACTAAATGTGGAGGTATTTTGCAAGAGCTGCTAACTGTTGTCATAAGTTCCTTTCACAACAACTGCCATCAGTTGCAAAAGACTCACTTACAACTGCTACTAACTATATATTATTTCATATTAATATAAAAAAAATTCACAAACAACAAATATATAAATTACTGAATAATATTTCATACGTATTATTACAACATAGTATTTCATACATATTGTTTTATCAACTTTTCGATGTCCACGTGATATATCATGCATTTTCATATCAAAAAATTACTTACAAACCAAACAAACATAATTAATGGATTTCTTGGATTTCTTATTTCTCTAGCAGCAAATGCAACTTCAATCCTTGATGCGGCAGGTTCCATGAAGCTTGTGGGAAAGCACTAGCAACTATTAGGCGCCCCTGTAGCCCAAAAAATGAAATAAAATTATATTTGCTATTGATTTTAAAATGTAAGAAAACCACGTAGTTGTTCTAAAATATGAAAACTTACCATCATTCGGGATTTAAATTATTTAGTTTTGGCTTCAACTGCTTCCACTCCTTTGATATCTCTGAAAATATTAGTTTTATTAACTCAAAAGACACATACTTTAATTCTTCCGAATATAAACAGAAGAAAAAATTGAAAAAACTATATTACTGGGCACAAAAAATTAGGCAATCTGAACTCTTTCTTTCTCATCGACTTCCTCATTAGCTACATCACATAATAACTGCACTTTTTCTAATAATAAAAAAAACTTGGTAATTTATCAACAAAATCATGAAAGAGGCATCATGTATTCCAAAGTACATGAAAAAGAGATTTTGCTAGTAAACAAATGATAAAAACATGATTTAATTCATTAGCATTCACGTAAGAAAATTTTAGGAAGATGCAAACGCTGTTGTTTGCTAATAAGAAAGGATCCTTGAAAGGCTGATACTCTCTCGAATATATGCTAAATGTTAAAATATCCGAGATAAAACATTTACCGGTGAAACTATAGAGCTAATAAATCGACCAAGCAAAAATCCTGAGCCCCGAGTTTTCTTAATGTATTCCCAGTTATCCTGCAGGCCAATAACTCAGAAAAACATTATTGTGATATTAAAACTGAACATATATATATGATTGTTTGTGTCTATAAAATATGTTGCATGTCAACCGATCTAAAACAACAAATATAAAATTTCCTTCTTAAATGACATGCAATGTTTTGAGCTGTAGGAAGGGTATGTCTGTTTCAGCAAATACTCTCCTTTCCAAATACTAAGGTGGTGTTTGAACTGATAACAATTTTTGTGTTTCGCACATATACTTTAAAATGCACAGAAGAGGAGAAGGGTATGGAAAACAATAAGCATTCAAAATGGTTTTAAAATAGAAGACAAAATTTTCTTGTTGACTGGAATTTTCCAACTCATCTCTCATGTCATTTGAATACATATTGAAAACACAAAACTCGTTTTCAAGCCAATCGCTACTGAAGTTTCTAATGTGGAATATCTATTTCAAAGTGACTGAACTATAAACTGAATATTAAAACTTGCAGACTCAACTTTCAGACCTTACTTTCCATGCAAACTAGCTATGAAAGAAAACTCATAGCAAAAGGCAGAAAACCATGCTTGGAGATGGGTGTATGTGCCCACATGGGAACACTTGCAAACCACATAAATGTATAGAAGTAAAAAAGCAAAAAGTAGAAGGGTAGTCACTTGTTTAGAGAAAAGCACCCGAATTTCCGACTGACAAAAATGAATACAATATGAATAGTAACTAAGAAGACAAGCATGTAAATTTTTGAATATATTAGGCTTGATGCATAATACAAAGGTAACATACTTTTAACTATGTACAGGCAACATCCTTCCCTTTTCTGCTAACACCTGCTAATCCAAATATTACATCCTGATTTCGAACCTACAATAAGAGAAGAGAAACAAGTTTAAATATCAAGAATACAGCTTTAAAAGTCTACAAAATATACAACAGATCAGCAAGGTTTTACAAACCTCAGGAGATGGTAAAAAGTTCAGTGCATCCTGAACAACTTCAGGATCTGGTGAAGATGCTACAGAACCTATATAAAGTATTATAAACACACATATCATGTTGCCAACAAAGAACATATTTCAGTAAGGGAAAAGCCAGGAGAAACAGGAGTTCTAGGTTTCAAATAATTAAAACTGGTGAATTGAGCAACCTAAGAGTAGAGTGGAGTACAAATTGATACATGATGATTCTGTATTTTATATCAAAATGATAATTTTACTAGCACTTCGGTCAGATAATTGACAAGGAAAAATAATTTCTATGAGAAAAATAAAGTAAACATACTTAATATGCGGGTCTTTTCTTGACTTAGATCAGTCTCGCGGTAAACTTTGAGAAGATTTTTGTATCCATACCTATCTGAATTGTTGACAGTTTGCATTGCTGCAACATGAGCGGCCTAAAAGCAATAGCATAAAAAATAATTAAGTTGAGCAACAATGTAAGTTGTAGGAGATGGGAAAGTTGGAAACTGCTTGTTTAGTTTAAACCTTCCTTATATCAGAAGGAAGAAGCGAAGAATTCCTATCATCAATAAATAAAATTGAAGTGCCTTAAAGTTTCATTTTGGGTAATGTCATGCCCAATATATGCAAGAGCAACCAAAAGCTCGGACCTCGACATCATATCCAAGTGGCTTTCTTTTTCCATTGAAGTCATACGAAAATATTTGATATAACTTTGGTGGAAAATCTAACTTCACAAATATGCAAAACAAAAATAGATAACCTTTATAATATATCGTTTCAATCTTCATTGCTATAAAATAACAAAATTTTCACTTTATGCGGATCAAAACTGCTAAGAAACCAGCTGCTAAAAAATACATGATAGTGGACGACAAACAGAAAGTACCTTACACGTGCCTAGCTTCTTGACTTACCTTAAAAATTATGTTCAGCCAAACACGGTGAAAGAATTTTAGGCTAGAAGATTTACAATGAACATATGAAAGAATTATCTACCTCTTGTCTCTATGAACGTATGAAACCCATCTCTTAACTTCTGGTCCAGCTCCCTACAATGCAATGCGATTTATCTACCTTATCAAGTAATATAACCGTATTCACATTCACACATGAAAGAATATGATAGCAAGAGTCTGTAATATACTTTTCTAAAGTATGGGAAAATTAGACTGAATGAACAAGTTTTATGATTAAAGAGCAACCAGTTATTCATACATGGAGTTAAACCGGGTTGCATTATCAGTCAAAACAGAGTAATAAAACTGAACTGGCATCTAGACAGTGTTTGTTCATAAATCTTAACTTCCCTTTCTTTCTCCCATAACAAGAAAGTTTCTGCCAAACTTAAGCAATTTTCATTTAGTGTTGCATTATGTTCCTATGATAAATATAAATGAAAACTGAACTGGCATCTATACACTGTCTATGTCTTAAAATAATTAAGTTAACATATTCAATCAGTTGATGTGTTTAAAAATTAAAATAAAGAACACATACAATCCTCCAAGCTTGCATTTAAAACATTAGGTGTTTAATTTTGTACATATGTGACTCATCGGAAATGTTACTTGAGTAGCAAGTTGCAACATATTCGCGTGAAATCGAAGAAAAAACATCGTTATGTAAAAGTTGAAAATTATCAGTCAGGTAATAATTTTAAACGAATATAGAATGAACTGTTGATATTTATTACACATAATATGGCATTAACAAATTTACAGTACCAGGATATCAAATTACATATATGTGGGGGACAATTTCAATTTAATTTGAGTGAATAAGAATTGAATTCAACACAATAGAAATCAACTTGTACTATTAAAAATGGAAATAACCTTACCCGCTTATAAACACCAAAGTAATAGCAGTAATTCTACCTTACCGTTTAAAAACACACGAAAGTACTTTGGAAAACATCAAAACCACACATTTGATTAAGCCCCCTTGAATTCCACCATTAATTCGGGTACTATTGCATCGCTCAAGTAATAGATTGATAACTAGATATCTCATTACCATTACCACTAACTGAAGATGTCATGATATATTTTTGTACTTGAAATCAGCGACAAAATGCTGCTACTTTGTATCTAAAAGAGTAAAACTCACCATTGATGTTTTCATGTTGGATACATATTGCCACCAAATCTTGTGTTACCTTTTGTGCAAATTTTGTGTATTTATCCTTGGACTGGTCCCACAATAAAGAAATTTCTAGGATAACATATTTGCCTACTAATTAAATCAGTTCAGTTTTTAGAGCTAATTGAATTTATCATTTGGTTATTAACTTTCCATGTAACTATTAAACTAGTAAATGAAGATAGAAAAAGTTTATTACTTATTTGACAATAAAATTGTGTCGGATGCACTACACAACATTAAAAGAGTATATAAGATAATAATACATGCATGTTACACAGCTTATACTGCGTTGTTATATATTCGTATAAAAGAGTATACAAGATAATAAAGCATCACCATTGAAGATTATCCTGGAAAGGGCCGGATTCACTTTGCTTGTAATTCATGGGTTTACAATGTCAACAAGTACAACTATGAAAGGATCTTCTTTGCGAACCATCTAAGTTTTACTTTCAGTTAACCTCTTTGTCTATTCTATCTAGTACACCAGTAACCCAATCAATTCTTGCTTGAAAATGAAACATAATCAAGTAAAATTACAATAAATATGTACAATAAAAGTAAGGAGTGTGTGTTTTCATATTGATTGTGAAGTTATATGATATCTTATTATAGTAAAAATATTATAAGGCATAATTGCACAACTATTTTAAAAAGTACATTTAAGGAGATCAGCTTAAAATAAGATCAAGAGTTCATTCCTGTTAGCTACACTATACATGTGGATATACACGAAACATGGGGGGCATAATTCATACTTTTTAGAGTTTACAAACAAAGCATGGTTTCTCTAGGTCTTTTACAAAATGATCAGCTTGAAGTCATGCAATAGTTTAAAAATTAATATCAGATCAAAGAATATGGCTGACAAAAACAAAGCGCAGGATCTATGATGATATTTAGTAATACTTGTAAAATATTCGTGTCAGGTATACCTCCCACATCAGACATCAGCTGCACTGAGACCATACAGAGAAGAAGAGCTCCTTCGCTTGAGAGGCGATGACGTAACTAGACAGATACAAGAGTAGGATCGAGTGTATAACCACGCCTGTTACAATGACCTTGCTAATCCAGACTCTGGAACTTTCCGACCAGTACTCGGAGGTTCTGAAGAATACCCATATCCACTCAAGTGCATTAATTCCTACCCTAAAATCAATATTTGATTTGACACCAAACGAGTATGACTTGTACGAAGAGGTGCATCGTCCCTTCAGAGGTGGATTACAAATTCCCAGTATTCTACTTCTAGATTCACTCAAACAAGAGATAAAGTTCAGAATACACATATCATCCGTTTGCTCATTTGAATCCACATATCATCCGTTTGCTCGAGGTAAAGTTCAGAATAGCGATTAATTATGATAAAAATGTTTTTCTTTAGAAAATAAATTAAATGAAGTAATTTATTCTATTGCAGCAATTTCCTGCATCAAGTTCCCTGAATTCTAGCAAATATGGTAATCAAATAAGCTCAATTACAGCAGCAGATATACAGAAAAACTTAAATGGCCTTAGTGTTCAACAGGTTGTTGTCCTCTGTATTACCAGTCAGCTTTTCTTTTAACAAAATTTATGTGCATATGTACTGAAGTTTGATATTTTTCAGGCACTAGAGCAAAAAAGACTCTTCATTTTGGATCACCATGACGGATTGATAACATAATTAAACAGAATCAATACTTCAACCAACAATAAGGCTTACGCAACAAGAACTGTTCCATTTTTAAATGAAGATAGTACCTTGAAGCCATTGGCCATTGAGGTCAGTTAGCCTCACCCAGATGGAGAACAACTTGGCGCAGTCAATAAAGTTTTCACTCCTGCAGAATTGACTGGAGTTCAGGTGGCGATTTGGGAATTAGCAAAAGCATATGTTAGGGTCAATGACTATATAGTCCACGAAATCATTAGTCACTGGTAAGTATATATTCTTAACTATCATAACATAATAACCGGCGAAAGCATACTTAACTGAGAACAAAACTTGCAGGCTTAAAACGCATGCAGTGACAGAGTCATTCATCCTTGCAACAGACACTTGAGTGCATTGCATCCAATTAACAAATTTTTAGTCCCACATTATCGCGACACCATGAACATTAATGCATTAGCTTTCCAAGCTCTTGTAAACAGTGGTGGAATTCTTGAAACTATAGTGTTCCCAAACAAATATGCCATAGAAATGTCTGCAAAGTATTACAATGACTGGAATTTCGAGGAAGAAGCTCTGCCTAGAAATCTCCTCAAAAGGTATTAATTATTCTAAACAATCTGCAGTTGTGAACGTTTACTTTGACTTAAGGTCATAAGTTTACTTTGAAATGTCTGCAAACCCAAAAAATATATATTGTATATTACACAAGGTCTAATCATCTTTCCTGTCATGGTGAACCTCACACAGAAAAAGGTAAAGATATTGCCAGCTGAAATCTACAACTATACAAGTTTATTTTTTTATGTGAGGTTAATAGCTGCTATTTGATATTTAAATTAAAGCATGTGTTTTTCTTGAACATTGAGTACTGCTTCCTTACTTTCAAAGCATGCTGCTTAAATGCATATAGCATTTGCATGAATATGGTATTGTTAGACCACACCGCCACATGCTTACTTGATAACATATTACTTCATAAGAAATTAAAATGGCAGTAAAGTAAGAGAAGCTCTTGTTCTCTACTCTTTTACATGGAGCATATCAAAGGTGATCAAATTATATTCACTGTTCACCACCACATGCAATCTCAGTTTAAGAGGCGCTTAGTATCGCACAGGATATTGGTTTCATCTGCCTCCTCTATTCTTAACACTCTAACATAGAATGCATTCTTCTAACATAAGATATCGTCAAGAGTGCCACCTTTCTACCATATTACCATTTATTTAATCCAATCACACCGTTCGAATCAGAGAACCGCATTAATCAGCTATTGCAGTTTGTGTCAACAAACGTTTTCACTAAGTTTACAACAATTAGTTCATGTTTCTTGCATTCAACTATTGTTTGATTATCATAAAAAATAAATAGAGAAATACAGAAAAAAAAACTTTTACTATCTCAGTTCATTCTTTTCTATTTAACAGTTTGCATTGTGGTAATGATAACCGCTGCTGTGCCATGCTTGCATAGTGGTAATGATAACTTTATTCTATCTTCTCCCCAACATCACTTACTAATTTTATCCCTAATTGGTTTATTACAACAAGTCCACAAACCGTTTATAGGTTTACCCAATTTTAGTTTACTTGAATTAGCTATTATGAATCTCATTCTTCAACTCACTACTCCGTGCTTGACCCTAAAATCAAAATTGACAGCGGACTTTCGCCATCTACTCATCGGCAGGATGGGTCTGCCTTTAAGTGCCAACGATGACTATACATAACTCAGAAATGTAAGATGTTCTCATTTATTTTATGATACATAGTTATTAAGGTCGAAACATTTTACCTTGAACCCACTAAAATTACCCAAAAAATGAAGACATGGCAAAAACGAACTCCAAAAAACATGGCCAATGATTATCAACAACACAAACGATGAAATTATAAAAATTAAAATTGCAGATGCTATTTAAAATACTATAAGAGGAAACTAATTTTACCTAGAAATGATTTTCAAACTTATGGCAGTTCCTCACGAAGAAACCAGAAACACGTCCTTTCCAATCGCAGCGACCAGTTGTTGAAGGAGATTTGACGATTCAAGTAGGGTTTCGTGAAAGTTACGACCGTTGAAGAAGATCTGATGGCAATCAAGGGATTCGATTAGGGTTTCGAGAACGCGATGGTGGTTGAAGGAAATCCGTGGATAACGTAGATGGAAGGTGATTTGTTTAAATTGTGGACGAAAGAGATAGAGCGATTTATTTAGGGTTAGGTATTAGGAATTTCGTGATATCGCAGCCTGAAAATGTTCGTGAGCCTTACTGCTAATTTTTTTATAATTTTTGAAGTTAGGAAACCAAGGAACACTGACATAAGTATTACAACTCCAAAAAACAGTGATTATAGATAGATATTTACAACTGAATATGAATCAGCAGTTATTATAGATTTATATTACAACTGCTACATAAATACAGTTGTTAAAAACGTATTTCAATATGTTTAATTTTGTTATAAAGTATCTATCACAACTGCTATTTTATGCGAGTTGCGAATGAGCAGTTGTAATATGGCTATTTTGTTGTAGTGTGTTTTACGCCATACGACGGCGTTTTCGACCATTCTAACTCTTCTAATCAACCACAAAGCATACCATACAGTCATAGCAACATGTATAATCAACCACAAACACCAAAACAATAATATGATAGGTTAAAACGAATCAAACATAGCCAAAATCCCATATTTTCCATTAATCATGTTTAAGCATAACTAATGATATGATTAGCAAAACTTAACCAAATCAACCAAATTTTCTAACAGAGGCCTAAAACAATATTTCGAAACTAATAAATAATTTTCCAAAATTTAATCATGTTTAAATTCGCTAATTAGCACTAATTACCCTTAATTAACCATAATTAGTGAGGAACTATGCAAATCACTTACCTTAGCCAAAATAAAATACAAAATCTGAAATGATTCTCTGTTTGGCGCTGTTCCCAAGACTATACAGCAGTTCTACCTCGATTTTTGTGCTAATTCGCTTTTATTTGATGTGGATTTGGCTTAATTAGCGATTAGAAGGTGATTTGGGGTGTTTTAGCAAGTGGAGGCCATTACTAGGGTTCCAAGAATGAAAGTGGCGGCTGAAAATGTGTCTAAAAAAATGTTTTCTAACCCTAATTAGCCCCTATATACCCCTAATCCCGAAATTCCCCAATGGGCCTAGCTGTTAACTACCCAGTTAAGCCCGGTTAAGCTGTTTTTCACCTCCTAAACCTTGTTTCAGCCATATCTCCCAAACGGTATGTCCGTTTTTCACATATGACCACTCTACGGAAAGGTAGACCATCATTCCGGGTCTAATGGAAGTGGTTTCAGGTCAAAACTCCTTTCCAATTAAAAGTTTTGGCCGAAACAAGATTAGCTAAGGGAAAAACGGTCATGCAAAAATCGGCAAAAATCATGAACATGGGAAATGACCCCAATAGTCGTTCCCCAAAGTTACATGACCATACGACTTCATACGAAAAAGAAATAAATATTCTATGATCTTCTGATGCGTAGAACACGGGTCGTTACATTCTCTCCTCCCCCCCCCCCCTAGGAAATTTCATCCTAGAAATTCCTTAGCCAAAAACATACAAAGGATCTCGCATGCCTACCAATTATTAACAAAACAATAAAGCATATAAAACGACACAACAAGCCTATCCTAGCATGTGGTTTACCAGCAAGGGAGTACTATACCGATATAAAAACCTTACCATGCAAAGAGTTCTGGATACTTCCTCCTTATGTTCTCTTCTGTTTCCCAAACACAGTCTCCTTCATCGTCACCCCACTGAACATTGACTAATTTCACCGCCTTCCTTCGAAGCTGCTTCGTATCGTTCCCAACAATACGCATAGGCCTGCGGTTCCCAACCGCCTTAGGTTCAACCTCGATATCGTCCAACTGATCCAGTGTAATAGTCACATTAGGGTCGTGCACAAACTTCCTTAACTAGGAAACATGAAATACATTGTGAACTCCTGCCATTTTGTCTGGTAATTCAACTTTATACGCCAAATTCCCAACTTGCTTGAGAACAGGAAATGGATCAACAAATCTCGGTGTTAACTTGCTTCTCTTGCCAAATCGAATCACGCTCTTTAACGGAGAAATCTTGACAAACACCAAGTCACCAATGGAGAACTTTAAATCTCTTCTCCTCTTATCAGCATAACTCTTCTGCCTATCTTGGGCAACCTCCATTCGCTGTTGAATAATCTTGATCTTGTCTGAGGTTTCTCTTATCACATCTGGTCCAAGCACAAACCTCTCACCGGTTTCTAACCAACATGACGGTGAGTTGCACGGTCTTCCGTACAAAGCTTCAAATGGAGCCATACCAATACTGGATTGATAACTATTATTATATGCAAACTCTACTAGATGCAAATGGTCATCCCATGATCCACCAAAATCCAATACACAGGCTCTCAAGAGGTCTTCTAATACTCGATTCACCCTCTCTGTTTGACCGTCGGTTTGAGGATGATACGCGGTACTGAGATGTAATTCTGATCCTAACGCCTCTTGTAAGCTCTTCCAAAATCCACTAGTGAACAACGGATCTCGGTCACTCACAATGCCTTTGGGTATTCCATGAAATCTCACTACCCACTTCATATATAGTTCCGCTAACTTAGCTGCCGTTCTATTTGACGTGACGGGTATAAACCTTGCACTCTTAGTCAATCGGTCCACAATCACCCATATGCTATAATGGCCCGATCTAGTCCTTGGTAATCCGTCAATGAAATTCATTGAGACTTGTTCCCATTTCCATTCTGGAATTTCTAATGGTTGTAACAACCCACTAGGCTTCTTTTGCTCAGCTTTAACTAGCTGGCAATTCATGCATTTGGATAATAACCTCCCAAAGTCTCTTTTCATCCCTTCCCAGTAGTAGGCCTGCTTCATGTCTCGATACATCTTGTTACCACCGGGGTGTATAGTCAGTTATGAGTGATGACATTCTCTAAGCACTTCATCTCTCAATCCATTGACATTGGGTACAACTAGTCTTCCATTCTTTCTAAGCCATCCATCTCGATCAAGCCCATACTTATTCATCTCTTCGTCGATTCCCATCTCTAACTTTGAGATGATTTCCAATAGGTTAGGATCATCCCTCTGGCTGGAACCAATCCGCTCAATAAAAATGGGTCTGATCGTCAAACTTGCTAATATTTCTGGATCCAATTCGCACTTTGGTCTGAAATCATACCCAACGATGTACTCCAGTTGCTTCCATTCTAGAAACATAGCCCCTAAACTGGCATGTCTTCTACTCAATGCATCAGCTACCGCATTGCCCTTTCCTGGTGTGTATGCGATATCAAAATCATAGGAAGCCAAGAGTTCTAACCATCTCTACTGATGGAGATTTAGATCATTCTGAGAGAAAAGACACTTTAATGACTTATGATCAGTAAACAACTCGAATCTTTCTCCCAAGAGGTAACGTCTCCACATCTTCAATGTGAACACGATCGCTGCCAATTCCAAATCATGGGTAGGATATCTTTTCTCATGCGGTTTCAGTTGCCGACTAGCATAAGCTACAACCCTACCCCCTTGCATCAATACAACACCTAGTCCGGTACCATATGCATCTGTATATACTGTCATCTCTTTATTCCCCTTAGGAATGACTAACACTGATGCACATGTCAACTTTTCCTTTAGACTCTTGAACGCATTTTCACACTTTTCGTCCCAGATGAAAGCTTGATTCTTCTTGGTCAACTGAGTCAACGGTGCTGCTATCTTGGAGAAGTCTTAGATAAACTTTCGATAATATCCAGCTAACCCAAGAAACTTCTTACGTCTGTTGCATTCTTGGGTGTAGACTAGTCTTGTACTGTAGCCACATTTGCAGGGTCCACGGCAATACCATTCTCTGAAACAACATGGCCCAAGAATCTCACCTCCCTCCTCCAGAAGTGACACTTAGAAAACTTTGCTTTCAATTGGTGTTTTCTCAACACCTCCATCACTATCCTCAAGTGTTCCTTGTGTTCTTCCTCTGTCCTTGAATAACCAAGTATATTGTCCACGAACACAAGAACAAACTTATTCAACTGATCCCTGAATACCCTATTCATAAGATCCACAAAATATGCTGGCGCATTGGTCAACCCGAATGGCATGACCAACCACTCATAAAATCCAGACAGCGTCCAAAAGGCCGTTTTAGCTATACTCTCAGCTTCCACTCTAAGCTGATGAAAACCTGTCACGAGATCCAACTGGGAAAATACTCTCGTGCCACTCAACTGATCAAACAAATCATCTATCCACGGTAGAGGATACTTATTCTTCCTCGTCACCTTATTCAGCTCGCGGTAGTCCACACACAATCAAAGGGAACCATCGGCCTTGGTAGAAAACACAACTAGTGCTCCCCACTCAGAAACACTTCTTTTGATAAATGCCTTCTTCAAAAGATCGCTCACTTGTACCCCCGAGCTCTCGCTGCTCCCTTGGTGCCATACGACGAAGCGGCATCACTATAGGTCTGGTATCTTTCACTAAATCAATACGGAACTCAATCTCTCGGTGTGGTGGAAGTCCGGTCACTTCCTCGAAGACGTCCGTATACTGGGCAGCCACTGGCACATCTGACAACTCATCATGCGAGATGTCAAGGGAATTTTGAAAACTAGCCATTACCCCATCACTAGGTAGACCACCAAACACTACCCTCCGCCCATCATCCGCTCTAACTTTCACCAAAAATCCCTCACAGTCTACCACCGCCCCGTTTCTTTGGAGCCAATCGACTCCCAAAATAATGCCAAACCCAGTAAAGCCCAAAACAAAGCAATCACAACCAAACATGCATCCATGACTCGATAGGACCACATTACGGCAAATCATGCTAAGGCTAGTCGAACCACCAATCAGGTTCGTCACTACTAAAGGTCTATCGACAATCTTGGGTTCCAATCCCAACCTATCTACTAGGTCACTAGATATGAAGGAACTGGAAGCTCTGGTATCAAACAATACTCGAACAGGAATATCATAAATAGAAAGCATACCTTGAATAACAACATTCTTTCCTTTCTCCACCGCAGTTGGGGCATTCGACGAAAAAGGAACAGCATTGATAGTATATGCTTTCACAATCTACTTCTCTTTAGGGGGTTGCGGACACTTATCCTCGTGTTGTCCCACTTGGCCGCAGTTAAAGCACTTCCTATCCGCTAGTTTGGCTCGACGCTCTTTGGTATAGTGGCCCTTTTTACAACAGCTGAAGCACTCAACATCTTTCTTACTCTTTTTCTGGCCATCCTTGGTCTGAGCTTTCTCTTATTCTGAGAACCATTCTTGCCTCCACCGCTTACTTGTGGCTTTGGCTCTTCCGCAGATGCAACCTCAGTCTTTGACTTGGGGTATAGACTCTTCGATCTCAAAACTTTCCCCATAATCGATTCAAACATCTCATCAATGTGGTTAATAAGCCTTTCCCCAAGTACTGATCCAAGCCGGTTATAAACTTCTCATTCTTCTTCTCGGGAGTGTCAATGAGGGATAATCCATACTTTGATAAAGTATCAAACTTAGAAATATACTCCAAGACAGCTCTACCATTCTGCTTTAGCTCCAAGAACCTCTTAAACAATACTAACTTCTGAGCAGTTGGAATAAACTTTTCTCTAAAGCGAGTCTTAAACTGATCCCAAGTAATCTGATCTTCGCAAGCAGCTGCCTTAATAGCGTTCCACCAATTCATTGCCCGTCCTTGCAGCTGATAGGATGCTAGCTTTCTCTTCATCGCATCCTCGACACCCAAGTCTTCTAAGATACGCTCACAGCTATCCAACCAATCTTGAACATCCGTGGCCGATTCCGTTCCGTGGAACGGCTTTCCACCAAGACTAGTATAGTCCTTGCATTGCTGGTGAAATCGGCCCTAGGCGCCTGCACCGTTGCACCACCACCATTAGCAGCATTAGGAACTGCCCTCTAAACATCCCTAAGCTTCTCTCTTATGAAGTCAGTGAACATAGTCCTCATGTCAGGAGCATTCCCATTATTGGCTCCTCTACCAGCACCCCTCATATATCGTCTCATCGTTCAATCTGTAAAGAGAAACAATTAACCATCCTCTTTATGGTGTCATTGCAGTGCGACTTCATCCTTGGCTATACTAATAGTATATATATATAGCTTTTGAAAACAAAAATAATCACAAATACGCGCTCTCATATAAGTATTATCTCTCCTTGGTGTCTTTCCCTAGGTTAACTAAGCAACCTAGAGCTCTGATACCAAATGTGACGACCCGCCCCGCACCAGCCGACAATTCCAATGAAAGCGCGTTGTGCTGATGTTCAACCAGTATGGGACGATCGCCAAAAGAAAGGAAAGGAAGGGTATTTGAACTAACAAGGAACTTGTAGAATGTCTCACAACGCAAGGAATAAAATATAATAATAACATACTTGACATAAAATAAGCGAGGAAGTGCATAAGCTGAAAACTAAACCATAATCATCATAGCAGCGGAAATCCAAAATACAGCTTATGATCCATAACCATTATTACAACTTTTGAAAACTGTCTCTAAAGCAAATAAGAAAGGTACACTACTAATGCCCAAAGTAGTGACCAGTGGCGATACAGGGAGAGTATCTATATATATCATACGTGGGAGCCTCCTGCTCGTCTCGGGTACAGCTACTCGTGCATACCACCTAACCTGTCTCTAGTCTTCCTGTTTAAGAGCACCTAGAGTAATTAGAAGAGACATAAAACTCTTGGTCAGACAAAAGTCTGGTATGAGCGATAAGCAGCAAAACAGAATAATAACAGGTATACTAAACCTTACCTGAACCTGGACCTGCAACCAAAGAGTTAGCACTACATATTGTACAATACTCTAAGATGAAACTAACATATGGTGTAAAGAATACGGGGGTGGGGGTGTGCATGACATAGTGATGGCAAACAATTAATCATAGCAACCATCCTCACATCTCTCACTCAGTGCGTAAAGCATAAAATATCCACCACTTTGATCACTAGACCCATCGAGGTAGTGACAGTGTCCGAGTTGTATAACTATTGCTACCACCAAGCTTGCCCGCCCATGGAGTCATGACTAAATCCTTACAAATGACCCCACCTCATTGGTCCTTAACCAATAGTCGTACCTAGGCCAATTCGGTCCTGAATCCGTCCACATACTCCGCACTCCATAGTGATCCCAAGTTATAGACATCGATAACCCCTTTGCACACGTTCCGCAGCAAAGCCC
Organism: Allium sativum; assembly: GCA_030737875.1. Taxonomy (NCBI): domain Eukaryota; kingdom Viridiplantae; phylum Streptophyta; class Magnoliopsida; order Asparagales; family Amaryllidaceae; genus Allium; species Allium sativum. The sequence goes on from CM060916.1 coordinate 897,105,711, forward strand.
AACACATGAAGATAACTCATTGGTTCCCAACTGGATCCTGAGTTCTACTTCCTATTTGGACTTTCTTTGCATCTCGGGTTTTGGTCAAATTGGAGTTGGTCTACAGAAAAATCATCGCGTAAAAGTGGGAGTACACATTCGGTTCGGTTCAGATATACCAAGCTCAAGCTTCCTGTTCGGTTCGGTTTGCTCCCCTCAGTTCGGTTCGGATTCACGATGTTCGAGTTCCCCGTTCAGTTCGGTTCGGTGCTTCTGAAGCAGTTCGGTTCGGTGCTCGAGTCTCTAGTTGGTTCGGTCCTTTTGCCCTCCAGTTAATCCGATCCGATCCTATCCTGTGCCAAGCTCCAGCCCAACCTCAACACGATCCAAATGGCCTTCCTTGTTGCCGTGCCTTTACTATGGTGCTAGGTTCCGATCCGGTTCGGTTTCTCTGCCCACTCCACCATCCGATCCGAGCCCCCTAACCCGATCCAATCCGAAACCCTGCACATTTTCCTGCAACTTTTCCAGCGACTGTTTTACGCCATACGACGGCGTTTTCGACCATTCCAACTCTTCTAATCAACCATAAAGCATACCATATAGTCATAGCAACATGTATAATCAACCACAAACACCAAAACAATAATTTGATAGGTTAAAACGAGTCAAACATAGCCAAAATCCCATATTTTCCCTTAATCATGTTTAAGCATAAATAATGATATGATTAGCAAAACTTAACCAAATTAACCAACTTTTCTAACAAAGGCCTAAAACAATATTTCAAAATTTATAAATATTTTTCCAGAATCATTCATGTTTAAATTCGCTAATTAGCACTAATTACCCTTAATTAACCATAATTAGTGAGGAACTATGCAAATCACTCACCTTAGCCAAAATAAAATACAAAATATGAAATGATTCTCTATTTAGCGCTGTTCCCAAGGCTATACAGCAGTTCTACCTCGATTTTTGTGCTAATCCGCTTTGATTTGATGTAGATTTGGCTTAATTATCGATTAGAAGGTGATTTGGGGTGTTTTAGCAAGTGGAGGCCATTACTAGGGTTCCAAGAATGAAAGTGGCTGCTGAAAATTGTCTAAAGAAATATTTTCTAACCCTAATCAGCCCCTATATACCCCTAATACCGAATCCCCAATGGGCCTAGCTGTTAACTACCCAATTAAGCTCGGTTAAGCTGTTTTCACCTCCTAAACCTTGTTTTAGCCATATCTCCCAAACGGTAAGTCCGTTTTTCACATATGACCACTCTACGGAAATGTAAACCATCACCGGGATCTAATGGAAGTGGTTTCAGGTCAAATCTCCTTTCCAATCAAAAGTTATGGCCGAAAAAAGATCAGCTAGGGGTAAAACGGTCACTTAAAAATCGGCAAAAATCATGAACATGGGAAATGACCCCAATAGTCGTTCCCCAAAGATACATGACCATACGACGTCATACGAAAAAGAAGTAAATATTCTATGATCTTCCGATGCGTAGAACGCGGGTCATTACAGATATAGATTGGAATGATAAATTTTACACATCGCCCAACTGCACAAATAATAATTAGTATTTGTTGTTTGAAAACCCCACACGGGTATTGGGATGATACTGGACATACACTAATCCCAATATTTAGTTGTATGTCAATCGATGGGTTGACAGGCTGTGATGAGCGTTAATTATTTATTTTTAACGCTGATACAATTGTAAATTTCACTCTGGATGATGGTTGTTGGTGTATCATTATTGTTATGCACATGTGGTGTATGAAATCCATATAAATAACATTATGTAAAGGATCAAAATATGATTTTGATGTCTGATTTTGTATGGACACGAAAATATTGAAATATATGATGCCGTGTTGATTAGATTTGTGCCATTTTGACGCGAACGATATTTATATCGATTTTATTCATTTTTATAATGGATATCGAAAAGAAAATTATTTCAAAATCTGATATTTTGATAATATTATCATTTATATATTATAAGGAGTATTCAATTTTGATTTAAATTTGAAAATGAAGTTGAAATCGTTTTTAAAATGAATTTAAAACGATTTATAAAATACGTTTTAAATGGAAATTGACGAAATATATATAATATATATCATATCGCCTGAATAGAATACGCCGCGCAACGACTGTTCGTGAATTTCGACCATTGACTTCGAATTGACATTACGGGAGATCCGACCATCGGATTCTCCTAAACTCGGAACCGTTGGGTTCGTACCGAAAAGAGCTTTCCAAAGAATATAAGAGATTTGAAATCTAACAGTTGGATTTGGAATTATGTTAAAATCAAATTTGGAAAAGGTCGTTGTAAATGCAGTTCGATGACCGTTTATGGAAATCGACTGAACGGGCCGTAATAAAATTATTAAAAATATCAATAATTTGTGTTAAATCATAACAGTTGATTTGGAAAGAATTGGAATGAAAAAATTCCATATTTGAAAAGATAAAAATATATTTTTATCGAAATGAACTAGCTATTAACTAGAATTATAATCCCATTAATTTTTAAATAAATAAATTGGATTGAGAATGGGTTTTAATATAACCAGAATTTCCAATATATGAATTGGAGTGGATTTGAATGGAAATTATCTCTGTAATATTTCGATGTTGGATTTCGTGAGTATACAGATATTGTTATGGAAATTTGAAAGATATATTTATATCATTATTTCCAATACGATATTTGTTGAATTCAAAATTTGATATTGAATATAAGCTGATACAATTTCTATTGAGAGCCTTGTATTTGATATCAAATTGGATTTTGGGTTTGTCGTGAATGGTGTCTTAAATAACACTGTTCTTAAACCCAGTTGAGAAAAAAATCTATTAATTAAGATTTAGTGAAGTTTTCCAATTAATTAATATTAAATTGGAATTAAATAAAAGAATTGGATTTTGGGTTTGTCGTGAATGATGTCTTCAATAACACTGTTCTTAAACCCCATGTGAAATGAATAAATCTTTTAATTAATATTATTTGAGTTTCCAGTTATATTTGGTAATTGGAATAAAATGGAATGTAAATTGGGTTTATCGTGAACTTTGTTTTTAATGACAATTCGTTCTTTAACCCGATTAAAAGTGAATTGTGATTTGGAATATATAAATCTTTTACTAAGATTTATTGGAAATTTTCCAAAGTAAAGTTTTCCAATTTAATAAAATGAATTGGGAATGGAATGGAATTCGATTTGGTAATAATCGAAGTGAGCTTCTATGGAGGAAGTCCGTTACTATATATGGAATTTAAAAGGCTTTGCCGTTATTCCATTTATATTATTGGTTGGATACATAAGTTTATATCGATTATATAAATTGATCTGTTTTCCATAAAGATTCCACAATTAATGGAATGTGATTTTGGGTTTATCATGAACTGTGTTTTAAATGACATTGGCTCTTTAACCCAGTTAAAGACAGATTTATTTCTTGAATTTGAATAATCATTATATATTGATTTTTAGGAAGATTAAAACTAAGTGGAGATTTAATGAATCTTTAATTAGATTGAAACTTGAATGTGATAATTTAAATTATCAAATTTGGGAAATGATCGAGAATGGAGTATCAACGGTTTTACTCCAGGAGATAGTTAAATCTTCAATTAGGTTTGAATGTGAAATGGTAATTAATTTTACCGATAACACCGTGGTGTTAGATATGAATTATTACCAGTTTTGCTTCATGGGATAAATAGGTTGGGATTGGAAATAAACCAAATGATTACTTCGGTAAGGTGCGTTAATCCCGACTAGTTTGGATAAATTTAATCTGGTTTGAATTGATATCCAAAGGAAGATTAAAAAATAAATTTAAAGAATTTATCTTTGATAAAATTAATGGGAAACTTTCCCTAAAGATTTGAATATTTGAATAAAAGAAAATTTTGGATTGGAATTAGGCGTATGTTGTGTTTTTATAGCACTTTTTATAAGATACGCAATATTCGAGAAGACCGGGTTATATCCCAATCTAAATAACTAAATCGACGATGAAGACGGTGGTTGAATACCGAAGGTCTTCACATCATTTGGATGATTACTGATGTCTTGATTGGTCTGTACACCCAAGACCAGGTAATAAGTGGTGATCGTCCAGATGTACTTGGAGATAGACCAGATATGCGAGGACCTCTCTCCTGTATTGAACATATGGGACAAGGAATAAGGTGCCTCCGATTTTGTTCAGACCCAGAACGAACTTGTAAATGGATGTGTGTCTGACATTGGATTTCATTCTGTGTGATTGATATACATCAGTTGCATGGCATGAATTTCCTGTGTGGCTTGCTGAGACGCAAATGATCAAGGCTTCCGCTGAAAAGCAGAGTCTTGTGGTTGATGATCAAAGCATGGCTTTAATATTGCATAGCTTTGTGTATAGCGTTAATTCGCGAGCCTCACACCCCGGTGTGAACCAGAAATGGGAGAGAACCTTAGGGAGGACATGCGTTTCCTTCTAGTTAGGAGTGGTGTCATGGTATGGATCCCAGATATTTTACTTATGTGGATGATGGAAAGCGAGGCGCCTCGGTTATATCGGTCACTACGGGCCCAATGGATTATATGGTTGACTTACTGACCATTTCGCCCCATAGGGCGGGGAAACGTATTGTTCAGGAATTATAATCCACTTAGTATGGACCAGACCTATTGCTCCAGGTGCAGTTACAGCTGTATCTTGAGACATGGTAGGCTAGATTGTCTTGAATCTGGTAAGGACGATCCCTTGCCTTGGTTCACAGACGAAAATCCAATTTCCAATACGTGACATTTCGGTTTTGATTGTAGAGCCTAGTATAACGACATAGTGGGATGGGGGCACTATGCCATCTATGATTGTTACATTTATATTTGAAGTTGTTTTTATACACTTTACACTTATAATAGTATCAAAATGTTTTGTTTTAAACGTACCAAGCATGTTTGGCTATTATAAGGTAAAACTCTATTCTCCAGCTTGCGTCACATTGTGTGATAGGACCTGAGTCTTATAATAGCTTCATTTTCTTTATTTAGCATTGCGCTGTTTGTTATATGCACTGGTATTCTTGGGGTTAAACCTGTTTCGTGTTACACGGCGTGGTCCCTTTATTTACCCCACTTAAAAATCAAGTTTTAAATAACTTTTATAGTTCTCATACCAGTCACATGACTGACCTGGAGTTTAATATTTTAATCTAAACTCTGGGTGCCTCTATTTTCCACACGGGCAGCTAGTAGTTTTGGTTATGTAGATATTATATTCACAGGATCCTGGTTTATAGCTGGAGCTATATTCGTAACGGTCTGTATCCGTGTATTTTTTCCTGTTATGCTTTGTATTATTTTCCGCTGCATTACAATTTGTAAATCTCTGATATTTATCAAATGTATATTATTTGTTCATACTCTGTATATTCTTTTACTATGATGTAAATTGTTGTAATAGCAATGAAATGTTCTTCTGTTTGTGTTCTGATTTGTTGTGTTCTCAACTCAATCTGAGCTTTCCCGCAAGGGCGAGTTTGGGTCGTTTCAAGAAATTAAAAAGGGGTTTGCAATTGAAGTTGGTAAAAGGTTTAGTAGTGTGATTTAGTAATAATAATTCCAGTCATAAAATGAATTCTTTGGAAGGAGATAAGGTTACGAAGTGATTTTATTAGGGAATTACTTGATCAACATATTTAATAATATTAAGTTATAATTAAAAAGGATATTTTCCAAATTAAAAAGGTTTTATAAATCATATTTTAAATAATTTTTTTTAATGGGATCTGGTTTGATATTAGAATGATTATCGGTTTTAGAATTTCAACTCATATCCATCTTAAGATAAGAACGTTGTTGGTCAAGGTCTAAGAGGTATATAAATACCCCAACTAGAACGACTTCAGGATTATCTGAGGATGATATTAGTTTATAACGGGAAAGAGGGTAAGAATAATTCATTACTCCCATATGAGAAATAATAAGATAATGTTAATTGAGAAAGTCAAGAATATAATGGGATTTCCAAAGTAACAAAAACAAAGGGGATTTGAGAATATACAATGAAATTTCCAAGATAACGAAAATGGGAAGGTCTGAATATATATACAATAGTATTGCCAAGTAAAGGAAGATATAAAGGAGATTTATGTGAATATGATAATAAAATAGGCTTTTGAGATGATTATAGGATATATTCCTAATTATGGAAACAAATAGTTTTGAAAATAAATCTAATGTTAAATAAGAAATGAAAAGCTATATTTGTAATACTTAAAGATTGTAGTATTTTAAATTAACCATTTGTAATTATATTAATAAAAGAGGCCAAGTAATGCCAAGTTCTGAATCAATAAACTCAATTCATTCACATGATTATTTATTTGATAGTTAAATCACCGACTATCAAATCTGACCCATACGATTGTTGGTATGGAAAGACCGGGATCAAATTTTTATTCGAAAACCATTCTGACCAGTAAATACGAAGGAGATGATTATTGAAGATGGAGCAATTGAAGACCGTTGATCTTCATGAGCGGAAGAACTACTTGTTGAGTTTCTCTGGTTTAGCGGCCAGAGGTATTTCGATAGTGATTATGTTGTGATTGGAATTTACGGATTGCCAGGACTACTCGCTACTGATTTATATGGTGATACCTAGGATTTGGTAGTAGGGTGCCTTTGGGTTGTCCAGTCTCAGGACAACTTGTATGGACGGATGTCTGACGGAGAATTTCCCAAGGGGCCGCGTACGTTTATTTCTTCAAACGTACGAAGTTGATGGCAAAGAGGGGAAACTTCTTTAGCCTAACAATCCGAGTATTTTTGTGGAGATCAATTAGTGATTTCGGATGGATCTGACATTGTGGCATTCAAAGTAAATGGTGGTCAGATGTTCTAAAGGTAAATTCTAACTTCAAGCCTCATCAACCGGGAAATGACAAAAATTGGGCAGGCAGCATGGCTATATGGGTCACTCCCATTAGGGTGTATAATCACCTATCTAGAGAAAATCCATTTCCTTCTTTAATCTATTTCGATGCTGTCCCTTTCGGGAAACTTTGGTTTGACCACAATCGTTGGTGATATGCATTTGATACACTCAAGCGAAATGAGGGGTCGGTCATGTGTAGGCCGGGTTGCAAGACGTTCTTGTGGAACCCAATGTATTCCCCTCTAGATATACAATATCGGCAGGTGGTCCAATACCTTGTCATAGTCGGAATACAATCTCCAATAAGCGCCCACGGTTTTGATTGTATACTATATATTTGGAACGTGGGATGCCTGTGATCTGCTAGATTAATATTTTTTTAGACACTGTTATAATATCAAAAAAAATATTGATCTCAAAAATGTTTTGGATTATCATAAGGTAAAAACCGTCCGTATTTATGTGTGGATTTGGTCCTACGATTATCCTTTTCTTTCGAAAAGGTTTTAAACTTTAAAATCGAGTTGGATGACACCTTTAAACCTAGTGTGTTTCTCTCACTCTGGTTCATTTGACTGACCCGGTGTTTTTTAAATGCTCGGGTTAGGCCGGGTTGTACAGGTCTAGGTTATCGGATGCTACGAAGTCCACAGACGAGCTGGAGAAGTTCAGATGTATCATATATATATATATGATGTGTATTCCGCTGTGTGTTGTATATGGGGCAGATTATCATAACTGTTCGGAGGTGTTGATGTACTCTGATATTGTAAGTATTTTTAAAAGCTCTCATTCATATTATATTTTGTTCCGCTGCGATGTGAGACTCTGATTATGTGGTTTTTCTTCTTCTCCTATTCTAACTTTCTTTCTTTCTTATCTCACCCTCTAATATCTTTCAAATAACTATCTGGTGTTTTCGATAGTTGATATTTTGGCAAGTGATATGGGTTTATGTATTATTGTCAGAATTCGGGCATCGAATTCTTTTGCCTGGTCGTTACAGTGGTATCAGAGCTATTGGTTTAGTAATAACCATGGCTCTGTGAGTAACCCTATCTCTATCGAGTAATCTGGGTTAGTAACATCTTAGATCGAGATTGAGTGTATATATACGAGAGCGTATTTTTAAATTTTATATATAAATATTTTGTATTGTGTTGATTGATCACTTCAAGTGTTGAGATGCATTGAACTGGTAATGGATTAAATATTGTTTTGTAAAGAGGGTAAATGAAATAATTTACCCAAATTATATTGTTGTATAGAAAAGAAATAATTTTATAAATTATTGAGATATTAGTGTGTTTGACTAATTTGAATGGGATTCAAATTGGATTGAAATTGAATTGAAACTTAACTTGGTTAAGTATAATTAAATTAAGAATGATTTCGGAATTAAATAAAACAGATTTGGAAATTGGAAATTAAATGAATAAATAATAATCAAATAGAAACCAATCGGATATAAATTGATTGATGTTCAAATACGTGAAACCAAAATAAAATATTAATATTGAATGTAAATTCAATTGATTTGATTGTGTATTGGGTGTTGATTGTGAATTGTTTGTTATTGGATGATAGTTCGTTTGGATGGAAGTAATCAACAATCTAAGTGGAATGAAACTGCATATGAATTGGAATTTGCAATTTAACCCTGTATTTGATAATGAATTGATCTTATCTGCTTGATTTTAGAATTAGTGTATGTATACTTGTTGATTAGTGAAATACTACTTAATAATTTCATATATTTATTACTCATATGAGAATTGAGTTAAGTGCAGGTGCCAGATAGCTAAGCAGATTGATATTGATTGAGTAAATCACATATACATTGAGAAATTATGCTTAATAGCGCTCGTAAAAGGTATGCCTACATGAAAATATAAAATTTTGGGTTTTGAATTTTGTTTTCCGACTGCGTGGGTCGATGTATATATAGTATTTGTTCCTGCGATATCGCAAATGTCATTCCATATAAGGGAGACTCTGCCGAATTTTTCCGAGAATTTAACGTGTTAGAAAATTTCTAAACACTTAAATACGATGAAGCAGCATTATATGTTTTGAAAAGAGGGTAAATGAAATAATTTTACCCAAAGTATATTTTGATAATAAAGAAACATATATTGGAGTTATTATATTTGATGTGTTGGTCATTATTATTATCGAATACGATTATAATTGAAATGATTATAAATAACCAATCCGAATTCACATAAGTGTAAAATATGAAATCAGATGAACTAAATCTGAAATTAAAGTCAGAATTGAAACTAAAATTCCTAAAAATTGGAAAAGTGTTCGTAAATGGATTTGAGTTAAGTATATGAGAATTTTAAAATCCTGGGAGATTTTAAATTGTTTTACAAGGATTGTGAATGGTATTTTGAAATGTATTTCAAAATGGAAATGTTTAAATATGAGTTTTGAAAAGTTTTATAGTCTTGAATTCACTTCGATCGCTGGAAAATAAATTCCGAAAATGACTGCGCAGCATCATCGGTGTTCGTTTTCGAGTTTCTAAGTGACGGATTACTACCAAAGATTTTTATTTTGAATTGTTTTGAGAGAAACAAGTGGTTTTGATTTCCAAAAAGGAATATTGGATGTTTGAAAAGGGTAAATTGTTTAAAAACTCCCAGGAAGATTGTTTTGAATTAAACCCAAATTTAAAGAAAATTTGCGAAAGCAAATCGAAACTAAAATAAAGCCAGTTAAGTGGTAATTGAAATTGAATTGGATTAGAATGATATCGAGACAAATTGGATTTGCGAGATTTGAATTTGTAATGTAATTGGATAATCAATTTAAGAATTTGGAATCAAGAACGATACTTGAGTTTGAGATAAAATTTGAATTTGGAATACGATTGGACCCTTGTGAATTGAAATGGATTGATTTTTTGGAAATAAAAATAAGAATTTGTGATTTTGGGATAAAGATAATTGATTAGAGAAATTAAGTAGTTAATGAAACTGGTGGATAAAACTTAACTTGGTTAAGTATATTGAATTGACAAGTTAAGAGTTGAGGATCGAATTTGGCTTGGTTATAAGCGAATAATTGTGTTGAGGATAAAAACTGGTTGGAGATTGATTGGGATGATATTGGTATATGTTGAATTGGTAGCAGATGGAAATGATATAATGAAATGCCGGACAAAAAGATACAAGTTTATATTTTGTTTAAGCATGAGATTTATGAGCTGTTTGGCAAGCCGCTTGGCTGTTTGATTTTCTTTTGGGTTGGAGAAGGCCCAGAGAGGCGAGTTGTAGTTGTACCGATTGAGCCGTACAAAGGAGAAATTTTCCGAAATTTTAAGGTGTTAGAAAATTTTCAAGACTTTTAAAAATGTTGGTTGTTCGGAATAATTAATAATATAATTGAAATCAATTAATTCAGTTAAAACTGAAGTTAAAAGTAAACGAATAATTTTTAACCTAGTTAATAGAGTTTGTTTTCTACCATAGCAATTTCGAGGACAATTTTTTTTAAGGGGGAAAAATGTAACGTCCCGTATTTTTACGGTATAATAATTAATTTATTTAATTATTTATATAGTGATTTAGAGATTTAAATGGTCGTTTAATTAAATAATATTGAATATTTAATTAATATAAATAATATATTATAGTTCCTAAATGGTCGGCGATAGCTGAATTCACAGTACTATGTGAATTGGATCATTTATAATATTTAATTCAGTTTAAAATTGAATTAGAATAACAAATATATTATTTAAATGAAGTTTGAACGTATAATAATATTATAATTATAATCAAGCTCGAAATGGTGCGGCAGTTCGTAATTTGGCGATTCGAACTTTAAACGAATATATACAGAATCCGTTTTAAGTTGGATCTCTGTGAAACAAGAAACGTTCGGAGCTGGTGAAGTATATTTTTCTAATGGAAGAGAAAAATCGAGATTTTGTCGTGTAGATTGTGAGTTGTGTCCAAATCAAATTTTTGAAAAGTCATTATGGAATTCCTTTATAATTTATAACGATTTATATATATTACAAATGGTTTTTTTAATATAAATTGAATATCAATTCAACCGGGATTTGAATATCGAGTTATAAATCCAATTGGAGCTGTATGATATTCTATTGTGAATATATACGATAATATAAATTTATATATATTTAATTTGATTATTTTTAAATATATTAATATTCAAATGGTTAGAGCTTTAAAAATAGCCATTTTTACAAATGAACTCCGTTTTCGACAAAGCTAATTTTTTTGGATTCAGAATATTAAATTACTGTTAGATTTCAATTTTCGTGATTTTTGGAGTCAGTATGTGGCCGTATGGGTTTTTTAATGTGAAATACAATCAATAATTTGACTTTAAAAATACGCTGTGTGAGCAAACGGACTCATAATTCGACGAAACAAGTTTCGTTGGGTCCGTAATGTCAAACTATAGTTGCGTGTCCATTTTCGTGATTTTTGAATATCATGTGTGATCATAGGAATTTTTAACAACAAATACATATAGTAGTTGCTTAATAAAAAATATAAAATTCGAATATTAAAATATTATCCTCTACCTATATATATATCCCCTTTAACACCCTAAACCCTTATTCCCTTTTTCTTCTGGTCAAACAGAAAAAGCCGCCAGTATTTCATCCTCCAAACCAATATCGTGATCTTTAAAATTTTGGTAAAAATTCAAATCAAAGTCAATAAATTCATAAACAAGTAGATTTAGATTCCTACGAAAATTCTCTTCATTTCTGTATTGGTTTTATTGCATTCGACACCATCGCAGTTCACTGGTTTTATTACAACAGACTAGGGTTGGTTTTTGTGAAATATTGGGGCTTCTATTTGAAAATCTGGGTGTGTATATGGGTTCGTAAGGTGATTTCGAGAGTCTGGGAAATTTCTGTGGAGTTCGATGTCTGTAAAGGTCGCATGTGATTTTGTAGTTGCGTAGTAAAGCAGTGCGATAGATTCTGATAATGGAGTGCGAGTTAGCCATCTTAGTAATGGTGTCGGAGAGATCAAGAAGACAAAGCCAATGTTGTTAATAGTTTTAAATTTCGTGAAGTGTTGGATGAGTTTTGGAGTGGAAGTTTCATGAATTTGGTGTTTGAAGAGGAGCAGGTCGTGTTCAATCTTTTTGGAGAAGATTAGATGAGCGGGTCTGGGTACATGTGAATTGGTATGGGCCTTATTTAAATAATGAGCCCAGTTTAGAAATTAATCCAAGTTTAGTTGTTTTAAAACTATTTAAATAATCATATAACTTGTAAGTTTAATAACTTTATCATACGATATCAGAATTGAGCAAAACAAGGTCCGTTGGGATCGTATGGACGGCGACTACACAATGGAACCGACTGGGAGTGAATTAGAGCTCATTACAATTTATAGCAAAATAAATTGTCTATCTGAATCAATTGACAGTTATCGTTATTTAACGATAATAGTCCAATGTGAGTAAAACTCACTAACTCTGCACAGTTATATTTTTATAACATATTTTTAGAACTGATAAATGATGGTTGATTGCTGTGTGTTGATTGTTTGGTTGAATTGCTGATTTATTGGTTGAAATTGTAGATAACGATATATATATATATAAATCGTTAATCAAATATTGATTCTGTTTATCAGAATATTTCATATTGAAATGAAATTGATGTTATTTATATTTTTTAACATCTGTGAATGCAGGGAGGAAGGTTAAAGGGATCCAACTGGATTCCTCAATATTATAATACTGTTTGTTTTCATATATAGTGATATATGATGTGATATAAAATCTGTGATTGATTATAATGACAGTGGTCATGTTATTTAGTATTTTAAATACCATATGAAATATTGGAATTTAAAAAGGAAATTTTCAAAATGAATAATGAAAATGAAATATTTTTATATAAAATGAATAGAATTATATAAAAGGATTTATATGAAATGAATAGGATTATATAAAAGGATTTATATGAAATGAATAGAATTATATAAAAGGATTTATATAAAATGAATAGAATTATATAAAAGGATTTGTATAGAATAAATAGAATTATATAAAGGTGACTATAAATGAGATTATAAGTGTTAGAAGAATAAAAGGAGATTTGTATGAATAATTCTGCAAATAAAAATATAAATAGAATTTGGGATTGAGATATTGTTGTTAAATATGAAATCAAACTGTTTTGATTATATAAAGTAACATTTTTCACATTCTATGTGAAAAATTAGATGAAAGTAAATATTTTGCAAATAAAATATAATAAAGGGATTTGGGGTTTGAATTAGGAATTTAAATGGAATTACTGAAATTAGAAACTAACTTGAAATTTTTTGAGTTGAATGGCTGTCTGGGTATTGATCTGATGTTGGTTTCGGCCTTCGGGGTTTATACTTAGGAAGTTGTTCTCTTACTAGTTTACAGTTAGAGACTGATAGAGATGGGAAAATATTGATGCGTGAACCAGAAGTGGAAACGTTTTCCAAAGTTAATAACGTATACTCTCTGAAATGAGAAAATAAGGATTTGATGAATATATGGAAACGAGAAATGGGGAAATGAATAAATGTTGATTGATGATTGATTGATAGAATTTCCATCTGGAAATAATATCGTTGTTTGTACACATGTTTTTCTTTGATAATTAAATCACCGACTATCAAAGTTTTTGACTGTTTTTCCATTGTCAATACGGAGAGACCGGGATCAGATATATTATCTGAAAACCACTCCATATGGCATTAGCGTTGCGATCAAATATAATGGAGATAATTGAAGACGGAGTTATGCAAGGGCTGTCCTGTTTACAAAATAGTGCCTTCGGTCTGTCCAGTCCCAGGACGACATGTATTGAAGAATGTCTGACAGAGTATAGTTAATATATCGTGTAAGTTAATCTCTTCAAACGTATTTACGTTCGGTGGCGTAGGAATTCGTTTCTCTTAGTTGTATACCCATAGTATTTTTGGAGAAATCAATTTGTGATTTGGCGGGTATGACGATGTGACATTCAAAGCGAATAATTTTGTGATCTATTAGAGATAAGCGTGGCCTATAGCCTAACAACTAGGAAATGGTATAAAATCGCTAAGTGGTTAGCTGCCAAGTAGGGTGTATTGTCACCTAATCTAGAGAAATTCCATTTACTTTTATAATCTATTTCGATGTTGTCCCTTTCGAGAAATGGTTGCTGATCCCAACCGTTGGTGATAATACATTCGGTACACTCAAGCGAAATGAGTGACCGGTCATGTCTAGCCTGGGTTGCAAGATGTTCTTGTTGAACTGTAATAACCCAGAAAATGTGAACCAGTTTAAATTTTTTAAATTAGGTTATTACCAAGAAATTTGAATAATTGAAATAGCACATTTCAATAAAATATAGAATTGGGTATAGTATTGCAGTTTGAAATTTTGAATACAAACTTTGCCTAACTGTACCGGGTGGAAAATATAACGGATTTTGACGAAACTGAAAATATTTAAATCTGTTTATCAATACCTTTCTAACGAATCTGAAAAATCGAAATTTCATAACGGAAATCAAAAGTTATGGCCAAATGAATTTTCAGAGAGGTCGCTATATAGTATATATAGCCCTTGAAAATTGAGATTTTGCATACGACCTCGGAATTCGACGAAACCACTTTTGTTGGGTCCGGGATGTCAAATTATTGCTATGTTTCAAATTTCATAATTTTTGAAGCTAGTATGTGAGCGGGGCAAAAGATAATGTGTTTGGTCAAATTCTGTTAAAATGGGTCGACCTAAAAATGACCGTTTTTCAAACGAGCTCAGAATTCGACGAAACTGGTTTTGTTAGGACCGTATCGTCAAAACAAAGCTAGATTTATTTTTCTGGAATTTTTCGATTCAGTTTGTGGCCCTGGCAAATTGAAATGTACGTTTAAATTAAATATCGAATGTTTTATATTTTAATTTGAAAAATAACTGACTGTAACAATCAAAATGGCCAACGAAACATATCCCATTGTGTCCGGAATGGGGGTATTTAGCTAGGGCGACAGTCGTTGGGTTTAAAAAGGAGTCCGTTTGCAAAAACACTATTTAAAATTTCCTATAAAGCATGGACCAATAGGAATTTTTCTTTAAAAAAAAAAAATTCCAAAACCCTAGCCGCAGTGACGATCTGGACGACTCAGAGTGCTCGAGACTTCTCGTCCATTTAGCCGCCGCCTCAGGCGATTTCACCGCCGCCACCTGTTGAGACTTCTGACCGCCTTCGCCTCCTCTCCACATCCGACCAACCCACGCCTCCTCTCATCGACCGTCGGCATCGGAAATCGACCAGGAAGTCGCGACCTTCAGAGCGCCGCCGCGACGCACACAAGCCACCGAACCCTTCGCCACCACCGCCGATCTGGAGGTGGTTCGTAGCTCTTTGACGCAGCGTGGTCTGATCGAAGCATCGAGGTACGGATTGGCTGAAAAATCGTGACCTAGTTTCGAAGTTTTTAAAACCTTTCTGATGTAAATTTCTGAAATGAAAATAACACTTTTAAGTGTTGCAAAACTTTGAAAAATAATATCTTTTTCGTTCTTTAACGAAATTTGATGAAACAGGAGACACCATGACCGCAAGGAGGCTCTCTACATTCTAGAAGAAGCCGCGGATTTTTCTGACCTTCCTACGATTTTTAGCACTGCAATAACCAATGTGAGGAATCTAAACTAATTGTGTGAATGAAATCGCGTTGTATAAATTATATAAGCGAAGTGTAAATTATATACGCATTGTATACCTCATGTACATGTGTTGTATAAGTTATATTAGCGATGTATAAATTATACAAGCGTTGAACGAAACATATATGCTTTGAATTGTGATGAAATGCAAGTGAATTATTATATTATATATATATATATACTCCCCTCGTCCACAGACCATGGACGATATTTATTGCTTGTGTTTGACGTGATATTATATGGTATGACGAATGGTTGGAAATAATTGTTTATGGTTGATATTATGGTTGAAAAATACCTTTATGGTTGAAAAATACCTTTGTGGTTGAAAAATACCCTCTTGTGGTTGAAACAAATTAGAATAGGATTGTGGAATTGAAAATAAAACTTGCCGCCTACGTGCGAACTAGATGCATGATCCCCATTGTCAAAAACCGCGAGGTTTTAAGGTATAGCGAGGAGCCGTACTAGGGACGGTCCCGGTTTTAACTACCCTGCCGTTATGCTGCCGAAATTTTCTGAAAAATTTATGTGTTAGAATAATTTTCATTCGTTGAAATAAAATTACATAAACTATATAGAATATTCATGTGTTGAGTTGCAATTCATTCGTTGAGTTGAAATTCATGTGTTGAATATTATTTGAATTTAAACAAATGGCTTTAGCGATAAAAATCACATTTTTATATATATGCAAACTATATAGAATATTCATGTGTTGAGTTGCAATTCATTCGTTGAGTTGAAATTCATGTGTTGAATATTATTTGAATTTAAACAAATGGCTTTAGCGATAAAAATCACATTTTTATATATATGCAAACTATATAGAATATTCATGTGTTGAGTTGCAATTCATTCGTTGAGTTGAAATTCATGTGTTGAATATTATTTGAATTTAAACAAATGGCTTTAGCGATAAAAATCACATTTTTATATATATGCAAACTATATAGAATATTCATGTGTTGAGTTGCAATTCATTCGTTGAGTTGAAATTCATGTGTTGAATATTATTTGAATTTAAACAAATGGCTTTAGCGATAAAAATCACATTTTTATATATATGCAAACTATATAGAATATTCATGTGTTGAGTTGCAATTCATTCGTTGAGTTGAAATTCATGTGTTGAATATTATTTGAATTTAAACAAATGGCTTTAGCGATAAAAATCACATTTTTATATATATACAAACTATATAGAATATTCATGTGTTGAATTGCAATTCATTCGTTGAGTTGAAGTTCATGTGTTGAATGTTATCATCTTTTAAAAATAAAATGAATCGATAATGAAAACTATATTTTTATAGTGAATATGAAGTGTTAAAAATACACATGTGTCGAATAAATATTTTTGATGATAAAAATATTTCTTTTATCATGTATACGCTTAGTTAAAAATACACACGTGTTGAAATAAATAATAGTTTGCTAGAAATATTATTATTAGCTTTATTCTGCATATATATACATGTGTTGAACAGGAAAAATGGATTAGCTGTAGAGTAAAGAAATTATTTGCGTGCCCGACAAATAGGTAAACCTTGATGAGTTGGCTGCGCAATTTTATTTATATATCAACTCCTGTGAATGCCATTGGATGCGGAGTGCTGGTTATTCTATGTGAAATAATAAATAACGCCATAGGATAGTAACAATTAATTTTGAACTACACTACATGGCATACTTCTTGATGATAGGCATACTTCATCATATTCCACATAAGCAACTGGAGCTTGTGTGACGAGGTGGAAGATTTACCATACAAGCAAGAGGCTTGTATGGCGATGACTATGTACTACAGGTTGAACTGATGACTGATATGGACTATATAAATTATAACGATAAATTGCCAGATTAATAAAAACCCCACACGGGTCTGGAGTTGACAATAATCACGTCGCTCTAGTTATTAGATACGGCACATGGACTATTTATTTCCACACGGAAACGGGGTGACGGGAATTTATTCTCTGGAGTGATTATCAGTACATGCTCCCCCATAAACACCAAAATATATCACTATAAATATGTGAATGCCTTTTAGGATTTATTGGATACCTAATACGGCCCAATAAATTTCCAAACCCCTCCTCGTACAAAGGAGGTTATGGCGAAAATTTTCGAAATATTAAGGCGTTAGTGAAATATTTGAGGTGAAAACGAAGTTGAAAATATAGTATGAACTATAGTTGAAATTATAGAATGAACTATATTTATATATATAAATATAAATATAATTAAAGGGAATAGAGGCCGTGCAGTTCGCGTTTCGGAATCGTAATTTGAAACGATTAGTACGAGAAATCCGACCATCGGATTTTCCCGAAACCGCAACCGCTGGGTTCCCCTTGGAAATATCTTTCCAACGGCACCAACCTTGTAAAAATCCAACGGTTGGATTGTCCGGAATGTTTAATTCAAATCTGAAGAAAAACAGCGCCAGAATCGTTTATATTATATATAAATATAAATATAATTAAATTAAATCGAATAACGACGCTGCAGTTCGAATTTTAAAACCGTAACTTCAAACGACTAGTGTGGAAGATCCGACCGTCGGATTGTCACGAAACTGGAACCGTTGGGTTCGCTTTGGGAATATCTTCCAACTGATATAGACTTTGTAGAAATCCAACGGTTAGATTTTCTGATATGTGTAAAACAAATTTAGGGAAAAACAGCGCCAGTGCCACGGCACGACCTGAAACGTCGTTTAATTAAATATGGCCATTTTTAAATAAATAAAAATGGCAAAAAATCGTTATAAAATATTATAAGCAATATTGATTGAGGATAAACCAAATGCGCTTGAATTGTTTGATATTTGATGGTTGTATGTGTATGACATGAAAATAACACTAAAGAACCGAAAGATGGATGTCGAATAATATAACCATAAAATGAATCGATTTAAATTCTAATGACGTGAATTATTTGAAAAGGCCGAGCTAACCCTCATTTCAAATAATTTATCGAGCGATTCGAATTGGAAAATGCAAAGACGATTCAAGACCGACGATCTTCGTATCGGTTGGATGGGCGCTATTGAGGTTCCTGACCGGAGTAGCTACCGGAAAGGGACGGAAGTAGTAGCCGTCTGAACGTATGTGTTGATTGGACGGATATACGAGGAATTTGACGCCTCCGGTTTCGTTCAGACCCAGAGCGGACTTGTAAATGGACTGTGTGTCTGACATTGGATTTTGTTCTATACTGATTGATCTCTGTTAAATATATATCTGCTTGGCGACGGAGAATTTATTCTTTTGCTTAACGCCCTTCTCTGAGACGTACGAGCTCAGAGGTTATATATCGATGGAAATCAATCGTATGGAGTGGACTGCCTATGTGGCATGCCAAGATGCTGTGATCAAGGCTTCTGTTGCAAAGCAAAGTCTTGAGGTTGATGATCAAAGCACGGTCTACGTGACCTAGCTTTGTGTATTTCGTAGATTCGCGAGCCTCACACCTCGGTATGAGTCAAAAACGGGATAAGGACCCAAGGAGAGCATGACGTTTCTTTCTGGCTAGGGTGGTGTCAGTGACTTACCAGCCCTGACATTTATATTTACTTTTCACCTTTGTGGTTGTTGGAATGCGAGGCGCCTCGATTATAGGTCTGTAAGGATTGGGAAACGTGTGTTCAGGAATAATTAATCCTCAAACGTAAGAGAGGACCGGCCTTGGAGGATCCAGGGGTTGCCCAGAGTGTGTAGTCCTGAGGCATTTGCTAGAGTGTCTCGAAGCGGATAGGAGCTTGCCCCTTGCCTCGACTCATGACGGAAATCCAATTTCCAATACGAAATAACGGACTTGATTGTAGAACTAGTATGGCGACATAGTAGATGGTAGCTATGCCGCCTATGATTGATATTTATGATGCTATTCGCTTTTGAAACATATATGCACTAGTAATAATATCAAATGATTTTTCTTTACACGTATCAAGCATATTTGGCTATTATAAGGTAAAACTCTATCCTCCGGCTTGCGTTGCATTGTGTGATGGGACCTGAGTCTTATAATGGCTTCATTCTTTCAAAAAGCATTGCGTTGTTTTAAAAAGAATTTACTTCGTTTTAAATGCACTAGCAATCACTGGAGTAAACCCGTTCCGCGAAAGTGGTGTGGTCCTATGATTTGTTATTTACTATTGTTTAACTGTTAAATAGATTCCTCATACCAGTCCCCATGACTGACTCGTTGTTTGTTTCACTTTGCAAACGCGGGTGCCCTTATTTTCACACGGGCAGCCTAGTACACAGGTGACAGGTTGTTTTTGGCTCTGCACTGCTGCATAGGGTGCATTTTTGGCTCATGGCGAGGCTGACTTCACAGAGATGACTTTGACATTTTCCGCCATTACTATACTTATATTATGATTCCGCCACGGGCGATGCAGACTGATTTACTTTCCGTATTTTTTATTGTATGTAAATGTACCGCCTTCGGCGATGTAGACTGATACCCTTATTATGTCTCACTGCATGTATGTATTCTGCCTCTGGCGATGAAGACTGATCACTTTCCTTTTTATTTACTAAGTTATATCCCACGCTATGCTATTCTGATGTTATTACATGTAGTGATTCCGCTGTCATATCCATGTAAAATTATTCTATTTATTGTTTCTGCTATTATTTGTACTCTGCTATGATGATTAATGTGTTATTTCCTAATGATTATCCTTAATACCGCCCCTCGGATTTTGGGATCGTCACAGTTGGTATCAGAGCTTTGGTTGACCTTAGTTCCGGGATCTAACACATTAAACACCTCGTCAGAATAGAATCAGTAGTATTCTAATGCGAGTAGCTCATTAGAGATAGGATTAGCAATGTCCTAGAATGAGCTAAGCAGATTAGCAAAACAATTTGATCAGTTCATCATCATTATCTTTTCTTATATTCCCCTGCTTTATCATTTATGAAAATTATCAAATCTGCGAGCTTGACTCTTTCCTTGCTTATACAGTATTCTCTTAGATGGCTACACGAGCAGCAGCAGCTAGAGGAGGCCGTGGAGGCCGAGGAGTGGCAGCAGGAGGACGGGGGAATATCCCCGTAGTGGTAGAAGGCCCTATTGTTCAGCCACCAGCACTTGAGGACTTTGAGCTAGATAAAGTAGCGAAGAGGTACAGAAATCTTAGGGGAAAACCTTTTACTGGCACTGGTACAGTGACCGAGCCTATAGCTTGGTTGAAAACCTGTGAGAAAATCTTTGAAGGCATGGGTATGGGAACCAACAACAAAGCCCGACTTGGCATCTGGCTCCTTCAAGAGGAAGCAGAGCTGTGGTGGGATGCCATTACCTCAGAAGATGAAGCAGGTACTGTCAGGACCTGGGAGCAATTCAGAACTATGTTCAATGAGAAGTTTGTACCTGAACAAGCTCTAGAGAGGATGCGAGAGCAATTTGCTAATCTCCAGCAAGGAGATCTCTCTATTCAGGATTATCTGAATAAGTTCACCCAATTGTCGCGCTATGCTCCAGAGCTGATTTTGACCAACAAAGCAAAGAACAAGAGATTCATATTTGGGTTGAAGCGCAAGTACCATGATAGAGCTATGAGCAACATCAAACTCTCCTTTTCACAATTAGTAGAAATGGCTTGCAATTACGAAGACATGGATGAAAGGCACGCTAGCCAAGACCGCGCCAAAAGCCAAGCTGGAAATAAGCGCAAAGCTTCAACAGATCAACCCGAGTCTAGCATTACCGCGGCCGCTACTCAGAAACCTGCAAAGATCCCGAAAGGAAATTGTTACAACTGCGGGAAGCCAGGTCATTTTTCTAATGTGTGCAAAGTCCCGAGGAAGCCAAAGGCAAATGACTCAGCCGAATGCTACAACTGCCATAAGAAGGGGCACTATAGCAGGAACTGTCCTCTGAAGCAAAATGCACAAGTGGCTCATGTCTATGACGGGAAGACCCCGCCAGCTACCACCGATGGATCAGGTAAACCCGACGTCTTGGGAGGTACCCTTACCATTAAAAATATTCCTGTTTCTGTACTTTTTGATACTGGTGCATCACGTAGCTTCATTTCTGGTAAAATTGTTCACAAGTTAAAATTGAATCAAAGAATTCTAAAGGAACCAATTAAAGTTCAAAATCCGATAGGAGGTTCTGTTAGTCTCAGTTCATACTGTAGAGTGCCTATCTCCTATTCCTTCTACAAGTTTCCTATCAACTTAATAATCATGAATCTATTGGAATTCGATGTTATTCTCGGTTTGGAATGGTTAACAAAATATAAGGCCGAAGTTAGATGTGCCGAGAGGATCGTTAAAGTCGAAACGAAGCTTGGACATATATATATACCATGTCATGGCTCAGAAATCAATAGAACAGAATTTTGGTCTTCTTTAGAAGTTATTCCCCCTTCATTAGAAAAGATACCGGTCGTTAAAAACTATGCGGATGTGTTTGAAGAAGTAGAAAACTTACCGCCGCAAAGATAGATAGAATTCAGAATAGATCTAATTCCTAATGCCCGACCAGTAGTACATCCAATAAGAAGAATGGCCCCGAAAGAAAAAGAAGAGTTAAGTAGTCAAACCCGAGAATTGCTTTGGAAAGGTCTGATCAGACCGAGCTTTTCAGCATGGGGAGCAGCAGTAGTATTTGTCCCGAAATCAGACGGTACTCTAAGACTTTGCGTTGATTACCGAGATCTCAATAAACAGACACTGAAGAACAAATATCCTTTGCCCCGTATTGATGATCTGTTAGATCAATTAAATGGAGCAACAGTATTCTCCAGAATGGACCTGGCTACAGGTTTCCACCAATTACGTATAGCCGAAGACTGTGTTCCTTTAACAGCCTTCTGGGGTCCCGATTTATTCTACGAATGGTTAGTAATGCCGTTCGGCTTGTGTAACGCTCCGGCATACTTCGTTGATCTTATGAACAGTGTGTTCCGTGGTGTATTGAATAAATTTGTTCTAGTCTTCATCGATGACATTTTAATCTACTCTAAGTCGGAAGATGAACATGCAAAACATTTAGAGCAAGTGTTGAAAATTTTAAGGAGAAATGTCTTGAAAGCTAAATTTTCTAAGTGTGTCTTCTGGCAGAATGAAGTTAAATTCCTAGGCCATATCGTATCAAAAGAAGGAATTGCTGTAGATCCAAGCAAAATTACAGCGATTCAGAACTGGAAACTACCTACTACTCCCACGGAAGTTCGATGTTTCCTTGGATTGGCTAGTTACTATCGGAAATTCGTTCAGGATTTTTCAAAGATATCAGGAGTATTGACAAAGCTTACAATGAAGCATGAAAAATTCAAATGGACTCCCGAATGTGAAGAAGCTTTCCAGGAGCTGAAACTGAAGTTGACAACCGCTCCAGTATTGACAATAATAGAAGGCAACCAAGACTTGACTGTATGGACAGATGCTTCTATTAGAGGGCTAGGCGCAGTGTTAATGCAAAAAGGTCAAGTGATCGCTTATGTCAGCCGTCAGCTGAAGCCGCATGAAAGAAACTATGCAACTCATGATCTTGAGTTATTAGCTATCGTGTTCGCTTTAAGAATCTGGAGGCATTATTTATTGGGCGAGAAGTTCGAACTGTTTACCGATCATCAATCCTTGAAATATCTGTTCACTCAGACAGATCTAAACTTGAGACAACAGCGTTGGTTAGAATTCCTTGCAGCATATGATTTTGAAATTCTATACACTCCAGGAAAAGCCAATGTTGTCGCAGATGCTCTCAGCAGAAAGAATGAAATCATCGCCAGTTTTGTCATCACGTCTTCATTAATAGACAGGATCTCGACCCTTCAGAAAGACGATGAATTTATTCAAAGAATCAGTCAGAGAGTCAAAGGAGGTGAATCCACAAGTTTTCGACTCAATGACAAAGGAGTTCTAAGATTAAAGGGCAGAATTTGCATCCCGAATCTTCCAGAGCTCAGAAGAGAAATACTTGATGAGTGCCACAAATCCAAATTAAGTATCCATCCAGGTGTGAGCAAAATGTATAACGATATCAAACGCACATTCTGGTGGAGAGCTTTGAAAAGAGATATCTCATTATATGTTAGCAGATGCCCCACTTGTCAGCTAGTTAAGAGTGATCAGCAGAAATTGGCTGGATTATTACAACCCTTAGAAATTCCGGGATGGAAGTGGGAACAAATCTCGATGGATTTCATCGATGGCTTGCCTCGAACTAGGAAAGGAAACGACAGCATTTGGGTAATCGTAGATCGCTTCACGAAGACTGCCCATTTCATACCTGTCCGATCCAACAGAACGGCTCAAAGTCTAGCACAGATTTACTTCAAAGAAATAGTTAAACTACATGGAGTGCCGCTCAATATAGTCAAGGATAGAGATCCCCTGTTTACTAGCAAATTCTGGGAAGCATTCCAGGAAGAATTGGGAACCAAATTGAATCTAAGCACCGCTTATCACCCTCAGACAGATGGCCAAACTGAGCGGGTGAATAGAATTCTAGAAGATTTACTGCGGGCTTGCGTTATTGATTTTGGAGGCACATGGGAAGATCACTTACATTTAGCAGAATTCTCTTACAACAATAGCTATCAAGCAAGTTTGGGGATGTCTCCATTTGAAGCATTATACGGTAGACCGTGCAGATCTCCCGCATGTTGGGTAGAACCTGGCAACAGACTTGTGTTAGGGCCCGATATGATTCAGGAAGCATCGGATAAAGTCGATTTCATTAAGAAGAGATTGAAAACAGTGCAGAGCCGACATAAAAGTTATGCTGATGCGAGAAGAAGGGATATATCGTTTGCCGTTGGCGATTATGTTTATTTAAGAGTTTCTCCAATGCGAGGAGTAATCAGATTTGGCAAGACTGGGAAGTTGGCACCGAGATTTATTGGTCCCTTTCCTATACTTGAACGGATTGGAACTCTTGCATATAGGGTTTCATTACCTAATTGGTTGCCTGGTGTACATGATGTGTTCCACGTGTCTCAACTCAGAAAACATGTTCATGATCCCGATCTTGTTGTGGAAGAAGCAGCGCAACATGATATTGACATAACTCCAGAATTAGCACTCAGAAGAGAGCCATTAAAGATAGTTGGCAAAGAAACTAGGGAGCTAAGGAGGAAAAAGATACATTTAGTCAAAGTGCAGTGGAGTAGTGATCCTAGAGACTGTACTTGGGAGACTGAGGAAAGCATTAAACAAGCCTATCCCAAATGCAGAGTGGACATCTCTGACTAACTCCGGTGCAAGGTACCCTTATAGTACTTTGCATTTACATTTTATTTCCTGCTTAACTGTTATTTCCTTTTCGAGGACGAAAAGTTTTAAGTGGGGGAGATTGTAATAACCCGGAAAATGTGAACCAGTTTAAATTTTTTAAATTGGGTTATTACCAAGAAATTTGAATAATTGAAATAGCACATTTCAATAAAATATAGAATTGGGTATAGTATTGCAGTTTGAAATTTTGAATACAAACTTTGTCTGACTGTACCGGGTGGAAAATATAACGGATTTTGACGAAACTAAAAATATTTAAATCTGTTTATCAATACCTTTCTAACGAATCTGAAAAATCGAAATTTCATAACGGAAATCAAAAGTTATGGCCAAATGAATTTTCAGAAAGGTCGCTATATAGTATACATAGCCCTTGAAAATTGAGATTTTGCATACGACCTCGGAATTCGACGAAACCACTTTTGTTGGGTCCGGGATGTCAAATTATTGCTAAGTTTCAAATTTCATAATTTTTGAAGCTAGTATGTGAGCGGGGCAAAAGATATTGTGTTTGGTCAAATTCTGTTAAAATGGGTCGACCTAAAAATGGACGTTTTTCAAACGAGCTCAGAATTCGACGAAACTGGTTTTGTTAGGACCGTATCATCAAAACAAAGCTAGATTTATTTTTCTGGAATTTTTCGATTCTGTTTGTGGCCCTGGCAAATTGAAATGTACGTTTAAATTAAATATAGAATGTTTTATATTTTAATTTGAAAAATAACTGACTGTAACAGTCGAAATGGCCAACGAAACATATCCCATTGTGTCCGGAATGGGGGTATTTAGCTAGGGGCGACAGTCGTTGGGTTTAAAAAGGAGTCCGTTTGCAAAAACACTATTTAAAATTTCCTATAAAGCATGGACCAATAGGAATTTTTCTTTAAAAAAAATAAAAAAAATAAAATTCCAAAACCCTAGCCGCCAGAGATGATCTGGACGACTCAGAGTGCTCGAGACTTCTCGTCCATTTAGCCGCCGCCTCAGGCGATTTCACCGCCGCCACCTGTTGAGACTTCTGACCGCCTTCGCCTCCTCTCCACATCCGACCAACCCACGCCTCCTCTCATCGACCGTCGGCGTCGGAAATCGACCAGGAAGTCGCGACCTTCAGAGCGCCGCCGCGACGCGCACAAGCCACCGAACCCTTCGCCACCACCGCCGATCTGGAGGTGGTTCGTAGCTCTTTGACGCAGCGTGGTCTGATCGAAGCATCGAGGTACGGATTGGCTGAAAAATCGTGACCTAGTTTCGAAGTTTTTAAAACCTTTCTGATGTAAATTTCTGAAATGAAAATAACACTTTTAAGTGTTGCAAAACTTTGAAAAATAATATCTTTTTCGTTCTTTAACGAAATTTGATGAAACAGGAGACACCGTGACCGCAAGGAGGCTCTCTACATTCTAGAAGAAGCCGCGGATTTTTCTGACCTTCCTACGATTTTTAGCACTGCAATAACCAATGTGAGGAATCTAAACTAATTGTGTGAATGAAATCGCGTTGTATAAATTATATAAGCGAAGTGTAAATTATATACGCATTGTATACCTCATGTACATGTGTTGTATAAGTTATATTAGCGATGTATAAATTATACAAGCGTTGAATGAAACATATATGCTTTGAATTGTGATGAAATGCAAGTGAATTATTATATTATATATATATATATACTCCCCTCGTCCACAGACCATGGACGATATTTATTGCTTGTGTTTGACGTGATATTATATGGTATGACGAATGGTTGTAAATAATTGTTTGTGGTTGATATTATGGTTGAAAAATACCTTTATGGTTGAAAAATACCTTTGTGGTTGAAAAATACCCTCTTGTGGTTGAAACAAATTAGAATAGGATTGTGGAATTGAAAATAAAACATGCCGCCTGCGTGCGAACTAGATGCGTGATCCCCATTGTCAAAAACCGCGAGGTTTTAAGGTAGAGCGAGGAGCCGTACTAGGGACGGTCCCGGTTTTAACTACCCTGCCGTTATGCTACCGAAATTTTCTGAAAAATTTATGTGTTAGAATAATTTCCATTCGTTGAAATAAAATTACATAAACTATATAGAATATTCATGTGTTGAGTTGCAGTTCATTCGTTGAGTTGAAATTCATGTGTTGAATATTATTTGAATTTAAACAAATGGCTTTAGCGATAAAAATCACATTTTTATATATATGCAAACTATATAGAATATTCATGTGTTGAGTTGCAATTCATTCGTTGAGTTGAAATTCATGTGTTGAATATTATTTGAATTTAAACAAATGGCTTTAGCGATAAAAATCACATTTTTATATATATGCAAACTATATAGAATATTCATGTGTTGAGTTGCAATTCATTCGTTGAGTTGAAATTCATGTGTTGAATATTATTTGAATTTAAACAAATGGTTTTAGCGATAAAAATCACATTTTTATATATATGCAAACTATATAGAATATTCATGTGTTGAGTTGCAATTCATTCGTTGAGTTGAAATTCATGTGTTGAATATTATTTGAATTTAAACAAATGGCTTTAGCGATAAAAATTACATTTTTATATATATGCAAACTATATAGAATATTCATGTGTTGAGTTGCAATTCATTCGTTGAGTTGAAATTCATGTGTTGAATATTATTTGAATTTAAACAAATGGCTTTAGCGATAAAAATCACATTTTTATATATATACAAACTATATAGAATATTCATGTGTTGAATTGCAATTCATTCGTTGAGTTGAAGTTCATGTGTTGAATGTTATCATCTTTTAAAAATAAAATGAATCGATAATGAAAACTATATTTTTATAGTGAATATGAAGTGTAAAAAATACACATGTGTCAAATAAATATTTTTGATGATAAAAATATTTCTTTTATCATGTATATGCTTAGTTAAAAATACACACGTGTTGAAATAAATAATAGTTTGCTAGAAATATTATTATTAGCTTTATTCTGCATATATATACATGTGTTGAACAAGAAAAATGGATTAGCTGTAGAGTAAAGAAATTATTTGCATGCCCGACAAATAGGTAAACCTTGATGAGTTGGCTGCGCAATTTTATTTATATATCAACTCCTGTGAATTCCATTGGATGCGGAGTGCTGGTTATTCTGTGTGAAATAATAAATAACGCCATAGGATAGTAACAATTAATTTTGAACTACACTGCATGGCATACTTCTTGATGATAGGCATACTTCATCATATTCCACATAAGCAACTGGAGCTTGTGTGACGAGGTGGAAGATTTACCATACAAGCAAGAGGCTTGTATGGCGATGACTATGTACTACAGGTTGAACTGATGACTGATATGGACTATATAAATTATAACAATAAATTGCCAGATTAATAAAAACCCCACACGGGTCTGGAGTTGACAATAATCACGTCGCTCTAGTTATTAGATACGGCACATGGACTATTTATTTCCACACGGAAACGGGGTGACGGGAATTTATTCTCTGGAGTGATTATCAGTACATGCTCCCCCGTAAACACCAAAATATATCACTATAAATATGTGAATGCCTTTTAGGATTTATTGGGTACCTAATACGGCGCAATAAATTTCCAAACCCCTCCTCGTACAAAGGAGGTTATGGCAAAAAATTTCGAAATATTAAGGCGTTAGTGAAATATTTGAGGTGAAAACGAAGTTGAAAATATAGTATGAACTATAGTTGAAATTATAGAATGAACTATATTTATATATATAAATATAAATATAATTAAAGGTAATAGAGGCCGTGCAGTTCGCGTTTCGGAATCGTAATTTGAAACGATTAGTACGAGAAATCCGACCATCGGATTTTCCCGAAACCGCACATGCTGGGTTCCCCTTGGAAATATCTTTCCAACGGCACCAACCTTGTAAAAATCCAACGGTTGGATTGTCCGGAATGTTTAATTCAAATCTAAAGAAAAACAGCGACAAAATCGTTTATATTATATATAAATATAAATATAATTAAATTAAATCGAATAACGACGCTGCAGTTCGAATTTTAAAACCGTAACTTCAAACGACTAGTGTGGAAGATCCGACCGTCGGATTGTCACGAAACTGGAACCGTTGGGTTCGGTTTGGGAATATCTTCCCACTGATATAGACTTTGTAGAAATCCAACGGTTAGATTTTCCGATATGTGTAAAACAAATTTAGGGAAAAACAGTGCCACGACACGACCTGAAACGTCGTTTAATTAAATATGGCCATTTTTAAATAAATAAAAATGGCGAAAAATCGTTATAAAATATTATAAGCAATATTGATTGAGGATAAACCAAATGGGCTTGAATTGTTTGATATTTGATGGTTGTATGTGTATGACATGAAAATAACACTAAAGAACCGAAAGATGGATGTCGAATAATATAACCATAAAATGAATCGATTTAAATTCTAATGACGTGAATTATTTGAAAAGGCTGAGCTAACCCTCATTTCAAATAATTTATCGAGCGATTCGAATTGGAAAATGCAAAGACGATTCAAGACCGACGATCTTCGTTTCGGTTGGATGGGCGCTATTGAGGTTCCTGACCGGAGTAGCTACCGGAAAGGGACGGAAGTAGTAGCCGTCTGAACGTATGTGTTGATTGGACGGATATACGAGGAATTTGACGCCTCCGGTTTCGTTCAGACCCAGAGCGGACTTGTAAATGGACTGTGTGTCTGACATTGGATTTTGTTCTATACTGATTGATCTCTGTTAAATATATATCTGCTTGGCGGCGGAGAATTTATTCTTTTGCTTAACGCCCTTCTCTGAGACGTACGAGCTCAGAGGTTATATATCGATGGAAATCAATCGTATGGAGTGGACTGCCTATGTGGCATGCCAAGCTGCTGTGATCAAGGCTTCTGTTGCAAAGCAAAGTCTTGTGGTTGATGATCAAAGCACGGTCTACGTGACCTAGCTTTGTGTATTTCGTAGATTCGCGAGCCTCACACCTCGGAATGAGTCAAAAACGGGATAAGGACCCAAGGAGGGCATGACGTTTCTTTCTGGCTAGGGTGGTGTCAGTGACTTACCAGCCCTGACATTTATATTTACTTTTCACCTTTGTGGTTGTTGGAATGCGAGGCGCCTCGATTATAGGTCTGTAAGGACCGGGAAACGTGTGTTCAGGAATAATTAATCCTCAATCGTAAGAGAGGACCAACCATGGAGGATCCAGGGGTTGCCCAGAGTGTGTAGTCCCGAGGCATTTGCTAGAGTGTCTCGAAGCGGAGAGGAGCTTGCCCCTTGCCTCGACTCATGACGGAAATCCAATTTCCAATACGAAATAACGGACTTGATTGTAGAACTAGTATGGCGACATAGTAGATGGTAGCTATGCCGCCTATGATTGATATTTATGATGCTATTCGCTTTTGAAACATATATGCACTAGTAATAATATCAAATGATTTTGCTTTACACGTATCAAGCATATTTGGCTATTATAAGGTAAAACTCTATCCTCCGGCTTGCGTTGCATTGTGTGATGAGACCTGAGTCTTATAATGGCTTCATTCTTTCAAAAAGCATTGCGTTGTTTTAAAAAGAATTTACTTCGTTTTAAATGCACTAGCAATCACTGGAGTAAACCCGTTCCGCGAAAGTGGCGTGGTCCTATGATTTGTTATTTACTATTGTTTAACTGTTAAATAGATTCCTCATACCAGTCCCCATGACTGACTCGTTGTTTGTTTCACTTTGCAAACGCGGGTGCCCTTATTTTCACACGGGCAGCCTAGTACACAGGTGACAGGTTGTTTTTGGCTCTGCACTGCTGCATAGGGTGCATTTTTGGCTCATGGTGAGGCTGACTTCACAGAGATGACTTTGACATTTTCCGCCATTACTATACTTATATTATGATTCCGCCACGGGCGATGCAGACTGATTTACTTTCCGTATTTCTTATTGTATGTATATGTACCGCCTTCGGCGATGTAAACTGATACCCTTATTATGTCTCACTGCATGTATGTATTCCGCCTCTGGCGATGATGACTGATCACTTTCCTTTTTATTTACTAAGTTATATCCCACGCTATGCTACTCTGATGTTATTACATGTAGTGATTCCGCTGTCATATCCATGTAAAATTATTCTATTTATTGTTTCTGCTATTATCTGTACTCTGCTATGATGATTAATGTGTTATTTCCTAATGATTATCCTTAATACTGCCCCTCAGATTTTGGGATCGTCACATGAACCCGGTGTATTCCTCTCTGGAGATACACTGTCGGAAGGTGGTCCCATACCTTGCCAGTTGGAATTCATAAACCAATATGCGCCCGTGGTTTTTGATTGTATATTATATATGTGGAACGTGAGATGAAAGCTTTCCACTAGAATGCTATTTATTTGATTTAGACATTATTATAATATCAGAAGAATATGGATTTTAAAAGAATTTTAAAAGTTAAACAAATGATTGGAGTTTACTCACACCAGTCACATGACTGACCCAGAGTTTATTTTGTTTTGTTTTCCATAAACTCTTGGGTGCCTAATTTTGTACGGGCAATCAAGTAGTCGGGATTTTACAGATATACTGAGAGCTTGGAGCAGGAGGCTTCAGGATTATATAGCTATTGTTATTTCCGTTGTGTTGTAAGTGTTGTACTCTAATAATGTTGCTGTATACATATACTAGTTTTATTTCAAAGTTATGTATCTATTATATATTGTTCGTTCTGCTGTGAGTTTCGTGTTACTCTGATGATGATGTATGTTCTTCTTCTTCTTCTTCTTCTTCTTCTTCTTCTTCTATTCTAAGTTTCTATCTTATCTATTCTCACCCTCTAATTTCTTTCATGGACTATCGGTGTTTCCGATGCTTGGACAGTCGACATTGAGTTTATGTCGATAACCAAGATCACGAATTCCCCGGGTTGTTACAATATAGGCCTTTAAAATAGCCATTTTGCAAATGGTCTCCGATTTTGATGAAGTTAGTTTAATTGGAACCATAACGCAAGATTATTGTACAGTATTAAATTTCGTGGAAAACTAATGTCCTGTGTGACCACGGCAGCTGTAAACACCCATTCATCTTCTATAATGCATAATTTAATTAATTTAATTTAATAAAGATATATTTGAGTGTAATTTGAGCAGACGATCAAATTAAGCCGTGAAACTAGTTCTGTTGAATTCGTATTGACGTTTAGAGTCAGGATAGGTATATAGTTTGTTATTTTTGGAGACCGGGTAATTTGGTGTCCAAAATAATATTGTGCTACGTATAAAAATAGCGTGTCGGGAAACAGTCTCGGAATGCGACGAAACGGGTGCCGTTGGATTCGTATTAATCAATTATTATAAGATTTCAATTTTCATGTCAATCGAACTTACCGTTTGATCATGGCAATGATAAACGCCGTAATCAATTATATTATTTTGGTCAATTTATAAAGGGGTAACATTAAACGAATAAATGACTAGCCAAACGAACTCCGATTTTAACAAAAAAAAATCATTAGATCCGTAAGGAAGAGGACTAGTAAAATGTCAAGGTTTCAAATTTATTGGATTTTTTTTGTATTTGAGGAATTTTAAACTCTTGATTTTTCATTGATAATTATAAAGGACTTTCCACAAATCACCTCAGAATTCGACGAAACCTGTCCCATCGGATACAGAATATTATTTTTATGCTGGGATTAGCATTTTTATTGGAAAACAGAAGTCGATTGTGGTTAGTTTCACTTGTTACTTCGCGTTGAAGTTTCATTTATTAATATTATATTAAACCCTCTCTATATAAATACAACACCTTAACCTAAATTTGCGGTCAAACTCTTTTATGTGTTCAAAGATAGTAACCAGCCGCTATCTCTATCATTGAATGACTAAAAACCCTCCACCCTATCAACGTTTTCCTCCCAATCCTTCCACTTAAACCTAAAATGTTTAACTGAGAAAATATCAAGCTAGTCGAGCTCTGCGAACTGAACGGCGACGACCTAAAACGGCGGTTCGTGTTTGCCGGAGCAAGTGATTGGAGCAGCGGTGGTTTTAGTATCGATGGGGGCTAAAAGAAGAGGCTGGCTGATTGAGACATGGGTCGACGGGAAGAGGAGGGTAAGGACTATCACCGAACGGAGTTGGGCAAAGCTCGACCGCCTCTGGTGCCGGTGGCGGTAAGGTTAATTGGAAGCGGTCAATGGGTTTACATCAGCATAAGCTTATACCGGTCGGCCTGAAGTCTGAATGCAAACATGTGATTTGTTATTTAAGTAATTATTTAAATAGTTAATTTTAATTAAAGAACCCTTAATTTAATGTTATTTTGAATGTTACAAGGACTGGTTTGAAAGCAAGAAGGGGAATGAAGGAAGCAGAGGGGATTGGCCGTTATTCTCCTTTACTGATGTAATGAGTATTAACTAATTTTAAGGTTAAAAATAATTGGTATAGTAAAGCCATAATTAGTTAGTAATTAAAATCTGGGCAACTAAATAATATAGGGTCAGATGGGTTTAAACAAAGTAATCGACCTTTGAAGTTCTAAAACTGTCGGCCTAATTTAATTCCTAAGTAAATGGGCTTACTAATTAATTTTAGTTGAAGCAGTAATTATCTAAGTAAAAATAAAAT
The DNA here is from genome assembly GCA_030737875.1 of Allium sativum. Taxonomy (NCBI): domain Eukaryota; kingdom Viridiplantae; phylum Streptophyta; class Magnoliopsida; order Asparagales; family Amaryllidaceae; genus Allium; species Allium sativum. The sequence goes on from CM060916.1 coordinate 897,139,233, forward strand.
AAAATATATTACTTATGACAGTGTTCATTTGTGCATAACGCAAGGGATAAAGGACGCACCAGTAAGGGATAGCCTTGACCTATTTCCGGTGTAGTTCATACCATTAGAAAGTAATCGGACTATAGATCTAAACAAAGTAATTAGTGATATTTAAACTGAATTAAGGAAATTTATTTATTTAATTTAACATATAATTATAATATTCATAATTCATACATATGCGGACCGAATGGGGTCAAACAAGTTGCGTTACGATCATGGAGGCGAGCTCAATATCATGGAACTTCTCTAGATAGAAATGGAGACAACAGGAATGTACAGTTAAATTAAACAGCAGTTTAATTTAACTGTAACTAAAGCACTTCAACGGCAAATCAAATCAAAGCGAGTTAAACTCACTAAGTTTTCCCCACTTATATTTTATATAAGTCGGTTTTTTTTTGTGCTTTGGTTGCTATTGGTTGACTATTTGCTAAATATATATTCATTTGTTGATTTAACCGATGAAATTAAACCGTCGTTTAATTTCAGTGAAATACCAAATCGTTATTTTAACGATTGGACCCAATGAAGTAAACTTATCTTATTGGTCACGTTTATAAAATAAATGTGTTTAATTTAATGAATTTGTTTGAATTGTTATGGACGTGTTAAATAAATTGGTTGGTATTGAATTTTTGTTATTGACTGTTATGAAACCATTATTTGTTTGAATTAAATGATTATACTAAGATAATGTATTTGAATACCGGGAAGAACAGGTTGGAGGGATCCAACGGGATTCCTCAAATATATTTAATGTTATTTATTTTCATGTTATCATCATATGAACTGTATTGATTGGATGAATGATTTGGTGGTTGATCATTGACCTGGAATTTAACATTTGTTTTGTTTTAACCAATGAGTAATATTGGTTGAGTAATTGGCAGTACATGGCCGATAAATAAATCGTTTTCCAAATATTGATTTACCGTCAGGTGAATCGATAAAAGTAAGGATATAAAATTTATTTTATAATTGAAGATATATTTTTAAATCTGTATTTCGAATAAAAGTTTAATAAAGGAAATAAATATTTATTATTTATTAATTAAGTTTAAATTAAATTGTTAATTGATTTTATAAAGTAAATTCTTACGTTAAGAAGATTTATAAACAAATGAGCAGAATTTAACCTAATGGTTAAAAGTTGGATAATCGTTTTCTTAAGAAACAATTAAATGAAATTATTAAAATAATTATATTAATTAATTTAAAGGATGGATTATAATTGGAACAGGTTAACGAATTTATCATGTTTGAGTTAATTAAGTTGACCATTTTATCTGGGATTGATTAATAAATTTATTTGAATTTGCCTTATTAAATAGTTTAACTAATATTTATTTTAATTTATCTGGGACCCGACCGAATTCCTCAATATTTTATATGATGTTTGTTTTTCCTACATTATCCAGTTATGTACTATTTACCCCAAACAACATTATATTATGATTGAGTGTTGATGGTTGATTATTGTAACGACCTAGATTTTTGGTCCATTTATTTTAAATATTTAATATTGTGTTGATAATATAAATGGATTTTGATATTTAATTTTTCAATTTAATATTCGATTAATATTTAAATTCGAGTATATCGAACTATAACAACCTGGACTTTTAGAACCAATTTAAATTTTTTATTTTAGATATTTTTATGGATTTTGAATATATAAATTGATTTATTTTAAATAATAATGACTAAAAATTTATTTAAATTGAAGTTAGAACGAATAAATTTATTTTAATTATAAAACGAGCCTGAAATGGCGTGGTAGTTTGAAAATTCGATTTCTAATTTCAATTTAATATACAGAATTCAACATAAGACGCAATTGGATGAAACAAGAAATATTTGAATCTGATTAACAATATCTTTCTAAAGAATGTAAGAAATGGAGATTTCTTTTAAAAAAGTAAGTTATGTCCAGTTTAAAATTAAAAATAGTCGCTATGGAATTTATATATATTTTAATATAGTATATAGCCCTTAAAAATAGTCATTTTGCAAATGATCTCTGATTTCAATTAAACCACTTTTGTTGGATCCGGAATGTAAAATTATTGTTAGGTTTCAAATTTCATAATTTTTGGAATCAATATGTGAGCATGGTGAATTTAAACGTGTTTTGTCAATTAAGTTTAAACTTAATCGACCAGAATATGGCCATTTTTCAAATGGTCTCCAAATTCGAAAAAATTAGTTTTGTTAGGATCGTATCATCAAAACATAGCTAGATTTATTTTTCTGTAATTTTTGGAGTCAGTATGTGGCCCTGGTAAATTAAAATGTACATTTAAATTCAATGTATATTGATTTATGTTTTAATTTTGATAAAAACTGATCGAAATGGTCGAATTGGCTTACGAACCATATTCCATTGTGTCCGAAATGGGGGTACTTAGCTAGGGGCGACAGTCGTTGGGTTTGATTTGGAGTTCGTATAGATAAGCAAGTATTTTTGAAATAGAATGAATTAAATAAAATATTATATAAATATATATACCCCTGTATTCTCCTAAACCCTAGCTCACTAATTCTTTGCGCCGCCAGCTTCAGAAAAGGACGATCCAAATCGCTCCATCGAAGAATGCTTCCGATCTCCCTCTGCACCCAATGATTCATGATTTTTTTAGAACGAAAATTGAAGAGCCCTTCGAGATCTCTCACTCCATACGGCATTGATCATGGTTCGCGTAATAATCTACTCAGATTTTAACCTCGAAGTCGCTAGGTTCAAGGTCGTTTCTGCAGTGGAGGCGAGCTGCGAGCTAGCGCTTGTCATAGGCGGTGGTGGCACGCGTGGATGGGAAGGGCATGGCATCCTCCGATCAACTTCAGGCGCAGCGTGGATTGTGAAAAATCGACCCCTAGTTTTGAACGAATGCTCCAAGTAGAAAATGACGTCTAGATGATTAAAAGGGTAATTATTTTGAATTAATTATAATTAGTTAATTAATTTATTAAGTAATGTAATTAAAGTTTAAAAAAATTAATATCTTATTCGTGTGTGATCCGAATTGGACAAACCAGGTATCGTTGGAATCCTCTTGACGAGTAATTCACAATGAAACAGACCAGTGCGGAAATGGAGTCAATTATAATTTTAGAGAAATTCAAATCCAAATATAAATGAAAACCGTCCAACAAAGAATGACGGAGTGAAAACCGACTGTGAGTGAAACGACCCGAACTTCCCCAGTGAGGAAATCCCAGATTGAGTCGAGGACAAGCCACAAAAGAACGCAGACGGAATAACATTTCATTGTATATTACAACAATTCCGTCAGAATACAAGAATATACAGAGTATGAATGAATAAAATACATTCGATAAATATCAGAGATTACAATACATTACATAGCAGCGGAAAATAATACAATACACAACTAGAAGTAATACGCGGATACAAAGCTTTCCGAGTATCGTTCCAGCTGTAAATCAGGATCCTGTGAATATAAATCTGCAAAACCGAAACTACTAGCTGCCCATGTCAAAATAAGGGCACCCAGAGTTTAGGCTAAATCAATAAACTCCAGGTCAGTCATGGGACTGGTGTGAGAACTAAAACAGTTATTAATCTTTATTTTAAAGTTAGGTAAATCAAGGGACCACGCCGTATAACACGGAACGGGTTTCCTCCCAAGAATACCAGTGCATAAAACAACAGCGCAATGCTAAATAAAGAAAAATGAAGCTATTATAAGACCCAGGTCCCATCACACAATGCAACGCAAGCCGGAGGATAGGGTTTTTACCTTATAATAGCCAAGAATGCTTGATACGTTTAAAACAAATCATTTGATACTATCATAAGTGCATAGTGTATAAAACAACTTCAAATCATAAGTATCAATCATAGACGGCATAAGCGCCCCATCCCACTATGTCGCCATACTAGGCTCTACAACTAAAACCGCAAATGTCACGTATTTGGAAATTGGATTTCCGTCTGTGAACCGAGGCCAGGGATCGTCCTCAACCGATTCGAGACAATCTAGCCCATGTCTTCGGAACAGCCGCAACTGCCCCTTGGATCGTGAGGGTCGGTCCACCGATGTGGATTATAGTGCCTGAACAATACGTCTCCCCGCCCTATGGGGCGTAAATGAGCCAAGGAATGACTCCATCGGTCCTGGATCGACTGATATATCCGAGGCGCCTCGCAAACCAACAACCACATAAGTCAAACTCGTCAGGGCGTGTAAAACCACTGACGCCACTTCTAGCTAGAAGGAAATGCATGCCCTCCCTGGTGTCCTCTCCCGTTTCTGGTTCACAACCGGGGTGTGAGGCTCGCGAATTCACGCTACACAAAGCTACGCCACAAAGGCCGTGCTTTGATCATCAACCACAAAACTTTGCTTTTCAACAGAAGCCTTGATCATTTGCATCTTAGCATGCCACACACGCAAACCACTCCATGCAACCGATATCAATCACATAGAATGAAATCCAATGTCAGACACACAGTCTATTTACAAGTCCGTTCTGGGTCTGAATGAAACCGGAGGCACCTAGTACCCCGCATATCCATCGATCTCCAAGTACGTCTGGACGATCACCAACTGATTCCCTCCTCTTGGGTGTACGGCCCAATCAAGATCATTAGTAATTATCCAAATGACGAGAAGACCTCCGGTCTTATACCATCGTTTTCATCTTCGAAATCACGTCGAATCAGTTATTCAGAATGGGATAAACCCGGTCTTTCTGAATAACTCACGTATATACTAAACAAGTGTTACACAAACACAACATACGCCTCATTCCAATTCATCAGTCACTAACCGTAAATTAATCAAGAGAACAATTCCCCAAATATTAACCCCGAAGGCCGGAACCAACACCAGATCAATACCCAGGAAATCATTCTGCTTAGCTAACCTACAATCAGTTTCTAAATTTCACATTCTTAGGGAAAGGTTCCCATTAATTTTATCAAAGATAAATTCTTTTAAATTTATTCTTTAATCTTCCTTTGAATATCACTTCAAACTAGTCGGAATTAGCGATCCATACCGTAGTGATCATTTATTTTATTTTCCAATCCCAACCTATTCATCCCATGAAGTAAAACTGGTAATACTTCATATCTAACACCACGATGTTATCGGTAAATTTAATTACCATTTCACGTTCAAATCTAATTAAAGATTTAACTACCACCTGGAGTAAACCTGGTGATACTCCATTCTCGATCTTTTCAATCTAATTAAAGATTCATTAAAACTCCACTTAGTTTTAATCTTCACAGAAATCAATATCCTGTCTTTAACTGGGTTAAAGAACCAATGTCATTTAAAACATGGTCCACAATAAACCCAAAATCACATTCTTTAATTATCGGGTTAAAGAACAAGTGTTATTTAAAACACTATTCACGATAAACCCAAAAATCAATACCAGTTCAATTCCAATTAAATATTATTTAATTGGTACACTTCATTCAATCTAAATAAAAAGATTTAATCTTTTTCTCAACTGGGCTTAAGAACAGTGTTAATGAAGACACCATTCACGACAAACCCAAATCCCATTTGATATTAAATACAAGGCTCTGAATAGAAAATATACCGGCTTATATTCAATATCAAATTCTATGACCAACAAACATCGTATTGGAAATAACGATATTAATATATCTTTCAAATTCCCATAACAATATATGTATCATCACGAAATCCAACATCGAAATATTCCGAAGACAATTTCGATTCAAATCCCTTCGAATTCAATCATTGGAAATCCTGGTTATTTTCAAAACCATTTCAAATCTACTTTATTTATTTTAAAAATAAACAAATTATTATTCTAGTTCAAAACTAGTTCATTTCGATAAAAAATTATTTTTATCTTTTCAAATATGGAGTTTTTCATCCCAATTCTTCACAAATCATTTCTTATGATTTTACACAAATTATTACTATTTTTAATAATTTTATCAAGGCCCGTACAGTCGATTCCCATCAACGGCCATCGAACTGCACTTACAGCGACCTTTTTCAAATTTGATTTGGACATAATTCCAAATCCAACCGTTAGATTTCAAATTTATAATATTCATTAGAAAGCTCTTTTTGATACGAACCAAACGGTTCCGGTTTTAGGAGAATCCGATGGTCGGATCTCCCGCAATATCCATTCGAAGTCAATGGTCGAAATTCACGAACTGCCGCGGCGCGGCGCGTTACATTCAGGCCATTATATATATATATAATATATATTACATATATTTCGTCGATTTCCCTTCGAAACGAATTTTATAAATCGTTTTAAATTCATTTTCAAAACGATTTCAACTTCTTTTTCAAATTCAAATCAAAATTAAATTTTCCATTTTTAATTCATTTTACATTCATTTCAAATCGATTTCACTTCAATTTCAATTCGTTTAAATTCAATTCAAAACGATTTCATTTTCATTTCAATTTAATTTGAATTTCAATTCTATTCGAATTTCAAATCATTTCAATTTATTTCGAATTTCAAATCAATTCAATTTAATTCGAATTTCAATTCACTTCAATTTAATTTGAATTTCAATTCACTTCAATTTAATTCGACTTTCAATTCACTTCAATTTAATTCGAATTTCAATTTACTTCAATATTCATTTCAATTTGAATAAAATCGATATAAATATCGTTCACGTCAAAATGGCGTAAATCAAATCAACACGGCTTCATATATTTCTATTTTCAAATATTCTATTTCAAATATTTCTTTTTCAAATATTTCTATTTCAAAACTGGAATGAGGCCCAATCAATTACCATATAATGTTAATTATATGGATTTTCTACAACACATGTATAAATCAACAGTGACAGATAATCAACCATCATGCAAAGTTCATTCTACACTGTATAAGCATCAAATATAAATATTTAACGCTTATAACAGTCTGTCAATCAATCGATCGACATACAACTAATTATTGGGATTAGTGTATGTCATATATCATCCCAATACCCGTGTGGGGTTTCAAACAATCAAACACAGATTTTATTTGTGCAGTTGGGCGATGTGTAAAATTTATCGTCCCAATCAATATCAGTCAAATCAGTGTATATAAACAAATCATCGATTTGTTTATAAATATTCATTTCATATACACGTTTAAAATTCTATTTTTAACTATACCATATTTTTCACTATAAAATATTTTATTTTATTTCATTTCACATCACATCACATCACACAATCAACTACACATCAAAATCAAACAAACAAGCATACAAGCCGTCCATGGTCTTTGGACGACGGGTGTCGGGTGCTACTAAACACCGTCTGCATCCTAGTATATATTTTTAACTAGAAAACAAAATAAAAAGGTGAGAAGTTCTCACCAAGAGCTAAACCAAACGCCTCGACTCTTCATATGTAGAAAAATCTTCGTCGTGTTTCCAACGCAGTCTGTTTCACGCATTGGTATTAAAAATCAGATTTTTAACAATGCCACTACATATACAAAAAATCATATCTTGATAACGATGTTTATAGTATAAAAATCAAATTTTTATCGCTACTTCGTATATATAAAAATCGAATTTTTATAGCGTTATCTATATAAAAGATTATATTTTTATTTTAACGCCACCAAGATAAAAACATATTTTTATCCCGATGTTAACATTACAAAAATCATATTTTTATGGCAACACTTTTCATATAAAAATCAAACTTTTATGGCGTTATCATACATATAAAATTATATTTTTGTATTATGAAAAACTATATCTTTTCTATTTAAAGAAGAAAAAAAATGTTAACTTTACTTCGCTTCCATATAAATAAAGACCCAATTTTTATTTCGCTCACATATAAATAAAGATTCAATTTTTATTTCGCTTACATATAAATAAAGATTCAATTTTTATTTCGCTTACATATAAATAAAGATTCAATTTTTATTTCGCTTACATATAAATAAAGATTCAATTTTTATTTCGCTACCGAAAATCATTATTTTTATAAACTAAAACATTAAATAAATAGAAATCAGTAAAATTCACCGTTTGAAGGGGAAGGAGGGTTGCTAGGGTTCGTCGGAGGACGGAGGGGGGTGCGCCAGTCGTACGGTGGCTGAAGACTGCGGATTCCCATTTGGTTTTAGGGTTTGAAAGGGGCGTGGAGGTCTTGGCTGAGGCGGTGACTAAGGGGCGAGACTGACGAGGGGGGGGGAGGGTTCTGCAGCTGCGGAGGAAGCTGCGCACCGGCGACGTGGGCCCACAGTTGGTCAGAGGTGGGGATTGCGGCAGATTTGGGGTGAGAAAGGGGCTCACGCACCTGCGTCGGAGAGGGAGGCGAGAGGGGGAGGGGAGCGCTGGCCTCCGGTGATCGTGACGAGGGAGCGACGGGCTGACGGATAGAGGGGCCGCCTTTTTTTCGACTTAGAATTTGATTTGGGGGTTTTGAAAATGATTGGGGAGAATGGGAAAAAAAGAAGGGGGTATCTGTAAATAAATATATATATTTTATTTTTATTTAATTCTCTAATGTGGACTTTTCATCCGAACTCCAAACGAGACCCAACGACTATTGCCCATAGCTAATTACCCCCATTCCGAATACAATGGGATATGTTTCATAACCCATTTCGGCTGTTACGATCAGTTTTGCTTTAAATTAAATTATAAATCATTACATATTTAATTTAAACGTACATTTTAATTTACCGGAGCCACATACAGTCTCTAAAAATTCCAAAAAATATTTTCTAGCTTCGTATCGACGATACGGTCCTAAAAAAACTGATTTCGTCAAATTCTGAGACCGTTTGAAAAAGGGCCATTTTCCAGTCGATTAAAATCAATTGAAACTGGTTAAATGCGTTTTCCTTTGCCACGCTCACATATTAATTCGAAAAATTACGAAATTTAAAACCTAGCAATAATTTGACATCGCGGATCCAACAAAAGTGGTTTCGTCGAAAACCGAGGTCGTTTGCAAAATGGCTATTTTTAAGGGCCAAAATTCCATAGCGACTATTCTGAATTTTCAACTGGGCATAACTTTTTATCCCCGCTATGAAATTTTGATTTTTTAGGTTCGTTGGAAAGATATTCTCAAATAGATTCAAATATTTTTGGTTTCACTAAAATCTGGTTTATTTTGAATCCTGTACATTCATTTGAACTTTGAAATCGAATTTTCGAACTACCGCGCCATTTTCAATTCCTTTTATAATTTAAAATAAATATTTATATTCTAACGACGATTCGAATAAATATATACGTTTGAATTCTATTCAAATTAAATTTCTCGTCGTTTTTATTTAAAATAATTCATTTTAAATATTCAAAATTCGCTAAAACTGCCAAAATAAAAATTTTAAATTGGCTCAAAATTCCGGGTTATTACAATCACTACACCAGAAATGCGATTTTGCCATGGCTTTGGGCCGTGGCGAATATGTTTTGCCACGGCTTCGGGCCGTGGTAAAACTTGGTGTGGCAAAAATTTAGCCACGGCTCTGCCACGGCCCAAAGCCGTGGCAAATTGTAATTTTGCCACGGTCCAAAACCATGGCAGATTTGAGTTTTGCCATGGCTTTAGTCCGTGGCAAAATCATATTTTGCCACGGCTTTGAGCCGTGGCAATTTGAAATTGTAATTTTTTTAAATATAATTTAGCCACCACTTTGGATGGTGGCTAAATTCAATTAAAGAAACTGCATATTAATCAGACCCTGCTAGCTGAAGGATAAAGCTCTTATTTGAACACAATACGAGCATGTTATACCCACAAATATAAATTTATGAGTATATCATACCCATCAATACAAATTGCAGTCTTCATAGCTATGAAGTTCAAATAAACAACTCATAGTTAATTAGCACACAGACAACATATCCAAACTAAAATACAAATGATGACTCATACCTATAGTTGTCTAAATTTCAAGCATTGATTTTATAGAGAATTTTTAATTTACACACTTGTTGAATTAAATCCATCGATAAGGGTATACATACGAATGACTGACGATCACAACACTTCATTAGGCAAAGTCTCCCCATGGCTTCCTATACCTTTCGCAAGTCAAAGCACTTCACAACCCCCTGTGGTTCGATCAGGTTTGAGGTACAATAGCATCATTCCTTCTACAAGCAAACAAGCTCACACAATGTACAGTTCAGATCAAAAACGTTATAGGCAGCCTAGTTTTGATAACATGTAATAAAAAATAGAACAACTCAGTAAAAACAATAAGCTGCAAAGCAAAAAAATTATGGACTAGATTTTTTTCAATGATGATACCAAATTACAAAGTCGCTACCTTATAACTGAAAAGCAATTTCCGCCAAATGGAGATGTTAGTCATCTACCGACACAACAGAAGCATGACTGCACGTTGTGGGGATGAGCTTTCAATTTCATGCTAGCCTGAAGATATATAAAAGATACATGAACATTTTATGTGGACATGAGTGACGTTAATATATCTGTAAACAGTTCAAAAATGGAAGTATAGTATTGTACTTCTGCATATGACTAGACCATGTTTTATTCATATACGACATAGTACTGCATTTCACTATTTTATTTCTATTTTTATTTTTATGGCAATATATTAGCTGCAAACAGCCATTTTCCTGTTGAATAATTCAGTGTGTCATTTTCTTTTCCTTTTTCTTTTATGAGGTCAGAAATGAAACCTTCCTTTGAGAAGGAAGACTAATAAAATGAACCAGGATAACTTATTTTCTTTATGAAGTCATAGTAGACAATAGTGCAGCTAAGATCATATTTGATTACGGTATTTTTTGACTTCTCCACTGTTGTAAGTAAAAGAAAGTTAATCTTAAGGATATAGATGTTGCTGGACTATATAGATCTGACAACACTTTGAAATAGAGTGCTGACATAAATGTAATAAATGCACACATTAGTTTCCTATATTTCTATGAAAGTAACGGTAGATTTGGCATGAACCTGCTAAAACTGCTGCAAAATAATTAACTATGTCTAGGCACAGCCACGTTGCACACGCACCAAATGAAGGCAGTAAAAACTAAAGCACATTATTGTGATACGAGATGGTATACGGTTGAACTGTTTAAGGAAAAACAATATTGATATATATATATATATATATATATCACTTTTAAACTCATCTCTTCACCCATTATATTTCACAAACATTATTATTTTTCCTTACTTGTTAAAACTGATATATAAGTAGTTGCAAGATATATGATTAAAGAATTGCAGGTAACTGATTGAAATATCTTAATCTTTTAATTATCTTTCATCTTTTTGTCAAAAATAAAATTAAAAATGAGTTAAACCATTAAATAGCTGGGTTAACAAATATTTATATAACTCAAGAGGAAGTGTAATTGATAGCGAACACACAAATCAGAACACATAAATGCATGTAAATTAATGACTCATTAAATTAAAAAAACGTGTTTAAGAAAACTAAAATATTAAGAACTAAGTCCCCTAATTAGAATAACACCTGTCAATATCCTCCGCATATAAAATAATATAATAAAGTTCAAACAGGTAGAAAATATAATCAAATCTATTTGTTATCATAATTTAGAAATTATCTGCATCTTACCTTCCTAAAAGACATAGCTTGTTGATGGTTTTTTAGCTAACTGATGATTTTTCTCTGCTCTATTCATGAATCTGCCTGCAACCAAAATCAATAGCAAGAAGAAAGAAGTGAGGGATTCAAATGAAACTGAGGGAATATTGTATAGGGAGATAGATAAAAAAGGAACAACTTTATACACATTCACAATTATCAAACACTTACTGCAACAATCATATGAGATACAACCGCGGATAGTTTAATTTAATAACTTATGAGATTTATTGATAAATTTCCACAACACCACTACCTACTCCTGCCTACAACCTCATGCAACAACCACACAACCAAATCAACAGTAAGTACACAACTTCAATCTACATTGCAACCAGCACTATCAAAATTTCAATCTCCATTTTAAAATTAGAATATCTTCTTCATATAACACAACACCTCACCAAGGTTAATTTTGAGTAAAACCTTTTGATTAAAATGTGTGTTTAGCATACAATATGACATAGATTTTTCAAAAGAAGAAATCACAATCTTTACTCAGATGAAAAACCATGTTTCAGTCTTTGGAAAACTTTCAAAGGCAATGCATTAGAACAAGATATACATCCTCAATAAAATATGGCTCATCCTTTCAAGTTTACATACATACTATATTGAACTAAACTGCTATTATACATCAATATTCAAGGAACTTAAATTCCTCAGAATCACACGATTTGTAAATTTATTATCAGAAAGCTGTATCTTGCTTAATCTATATGTCTACAAATTAAGTATTTCTTCAATCAGTGATGCTCACAGTTTCTTTCTCCTACTTAATATGTATTTCTAATTTATTATTAAATGATATAGTTTGTGTAGTTTATGATGCTACATCAACTTGATGCCAGTTGAATTGTAGTGCTACCCATTTATTGCTGCGACATCTGAACTTTATGTGCTGCATGTTCAAAAAAATCATTATCCTTTATAATTAAACAGCCTACACATTTTTTTACAGGATTTCTATTTTCTGTCAATAGGTCAATAGGACAAACAGTCTACACTATTATGTTATCTACCGCTTATTGTTATTGTATCGTTACCATGATTGATTATGAAGAACTGGTATGTTGTTTTTTTGTAACTAACCCAAACTGAAATCTAGATTGCTGAAGCCCTCTTTAACTGATTTTCACTCTAAGTTTTGCAAAGTTCATAAGTGGCCTTGAATTCAATTAACAACTAGATAATTGGACTTCCGCCCCAATGTATTATTGTACTTAAGAGATAGTACGTTGACATAAATTGTATGCTACAGATATGCTAATAAAGATGTGATAACTATTTTCTTTTATATTAAAAAAACTGATATTTGCTACCAGAATATCATATGCTTAGTTTACACAATATTTATAAACAGTGAAGAGGATTCATGGTAATAAATCACAAAATTATTTATGGAATAGTATATTACAATCTAACAAATTAAAATATATTACTTAATTGCATGGCTTATCAGTAAGTCACTTTGAAACAATAATACCTCAACGTTGGAATTAAGATTACAAACTTTATGATCATGCTTTTGTTTGTATAAATCGCATACATCATTGTATATTAAAATTAAGGATTACATGTTTATGACAAATCGTGCCTAAAGTTACCATGGGTTATTTTAATTTAATATTATAAATTTTTCCCGTTTTTACATTTTCACTTTTGCATTAATTTATTTTTATGCTAGAAAATTTTCTTCACATATTTTTATATTTAAAAATGGAATAATGCATTTTTATATAATTATTACCTTGGCCTTGAAATTGCAAATTTTGTGATTATAACTTGCTTTCTATAAACCTGGTAGATTACTCTGTCGAGATAAAGCAAAATGGAATTGCCATGTTTTTGTTATGATTTTACCACAATTAGCATTAACTTCAAGCATTTTCACGCAATTAATGCGATAAATGAATTACCTATCCTTTATTATGGAGTCCAAAGAGGTTTCACGGTACTTACTCATGAAGGTGATTTCTTCTTAGAGCATACAGGAAACATATTTATTATTTTGTATACAAATGCAATTGTATCTAAGTTTTATACATAAGGAACAAGTAGCATAATAATCCGTTTTTACCAGACGAAAACATGAAAATTACCTGGTTGTTCCTCCTCTTCCCAAACTACCTCCGTACTTTAAAATTTATATGGATTCTCATTGGTCCAAAGCTGATGAAAATGCTAGAATCAACCGAGCACATGTATAATCTCAAATTTTTGATAAAAATCCTACACTTGCATACTAAAGGTTTTGGTAATTTTTAACTACACACATCATATAAACTACTACCAAACTTCTACGTCTCAACTTCCTTCCATGTTCTTCTAGATTGTAAAATTGACCCTTAACTTTAGTCTTGGTTACCTTCTCAAAACAAGTAAATTTAAAGGCCTGATGCACCTACCATTGTTGAACTTTATGGATCAATTTGGATATTATTATACCAACTATAAGATATTTATGAAATTTGTTTACATTCAGAATTCATTTGATATTTAAAAAACTCTACATAAGCTGGTCAGAGAAACTGATATTAAAAATTGAAATCGATGTTAGGCATGAGAACGTTGCTCATGCCTTTAACAATGCCTTTAATGCATTATCACACGATTTTGTATTACTTCATTATTCTTTCTGTTGTGTTATTTAATTTAAATACTTCCTTTTTTGATTACATTTTTAACGTCATTTTTTTTTGTTTTCTACATCTTACCAAAAAATCCATAATATACATTAAATACTATAGTTTCATACTTCAGCTAGCAGCCTTTGTTTCAGTTTGCAAGTTTTTGAAATGTTATTCCTTATAAATTCATTATCGTTTTCACTGATAAATGTACACAATGTTCTTATAATTCCTATATTTGCAAATAACTTTTAAAATGGTTTATAAGATTTTTAGATTTTATGTTACTCATTTCATATGAAATTTTTGTTAACCACTTATGTTGGTATATGTATAAAAATTTAAAGTATATTTTCAATATTTGAATGAATTTGTAAAGCATCTATATAGAATCTAGAATAAGAGATATTATTCTTTCATGCATAAATTGTGTCTCCATTTGTGATGTTAAATTTACAAAATTAAGTACACTTCCTATATTTGAGAAGAATTTGGATAAAAAGTTGCAAAAATTATACTCAATATGTAATAGTATGGATGTTATTGGTCAAAATAGTTTAAATTTGCAGCAATACCGAATTACGGCTTCCATTCACTATGTGACGAATTATTAACTTTTTATAAAATTGTATATCAATGCAGCATCTTGCTCAACAATAATTCTTTGACAATGGTTAACAACTAACTGGGAGTGGCGACATTTGTAGCACTAAAAGCAAACATAACAGGCATATTCTCCAAGGCTCGGGAAGCTATTTACTACTCAAAAATGGGACAGAACTGAAAAGATGGCTACTAAGCACTGACATACACCAAGAGGAAGATTATGAGAATTGTATATGGTTTTGTAACTAGTAATATATTGGTAAAGCACCGTGGATTAAGGCTAAACATTTCATGCACATGCAACTATGTAAAGTAGACCTCTGTTTTTGTGGAAAGAGTTCAGAAACTGTTATGTTTAACAAAAAGAATTTTTTCATAAATCTATGCGTAGAAATGAAACTTTCCTGTTAGTTTTATTAGGTTAACCAAAGGTTAACCAAGAGTTGTCTATAAAAAAGTCTTCTAGTCAAAATAACAGCATAAATCTATCAGAAAAATAAGAATCAGTTTATATATTTACCAATATATGCCAATTTATAATATTTAACTAAATATTTAAAATAGTACGCAGGAAATTATATTAAGTGCAGTAGAAGACACAATGGCACTCATGTGTAATGTCAGTAAAGCAAAGCATATTAAAAATAAAATTGATAAGCATGGCTGCATTGGAAACAGAAACATCTAAACCTGCTTTTCATGTGTTTCATATCTGCCAAATTTAGGTAGTCGTAGGTAGCAAAAATATATAAACCGACTAATATTGTTCCACAACAAGAGAATGAAAGTACAAAAAATTGCTAATCCATTACAATATGTATTGCTCCCGACCACAAAGAAAGCCACTGTAAAACGATGAGAATCCAACATTTAAATCCCAATATAAGAAGAAAGCCATTTTAAAAGAAACCCAAGAACACAACAGGCTTTCATAAACCAACATTTAAAAAGATTCATAGTAATGGCTGTCAAAGAAGACAACCTTATACGCAATGAAGCTCTGTTGATTACAAACTCTTCTTCCATTCTTAAAGGCTGCACAACTGGATCAAGTATCTTAATTGGTTTCTTCTTCTTGGATTGTCGAAGAAAACATAACATTGGAGTTTAACTGACCCATTCAAACTCCACACCCAATGGATCTGAGTTTCAATTATTTAATTCAAGCTTCAACTACATTTAGCATAACCATTCGCTTACTAATTTTCAAGTAACTCATGAATTGAAGGTCGAGTTTGCTAGATTACGGTTCTTATATCGAGAATTGGGAGGCCTAAAACCGAAATCCCAGCACAGATCCCAACTCAACTAATTAAATTTTAAAGACGATAAAAAATTAAACATATAAGTAGGGTTTCAATTTAATACCCGAAAAATCACTTGAATCCAAATCTTGGAACGAGAGGAAGACGCAAATGGATCAATTCGCAGAATGATGCGGTATTTTTTTTGGAATTATTGGCATGGAAAATAGATCTGGTTGATTTTGGGGATGACGGCTTCTTTTCACGTTAGCAGCGTGAAAGAATGAGGACATAGGTACATGGGCTGTGAAACTTTTCCCATTATCATTGGAATGGGCCAAACCCGTTCCAAAACAACCATGGTCTAAAACCATGCTAAACCGTTTTGCCATGGCCCAAAGCCGTTCCAAAATTGCCACGGCTTTAGACCGTGGTAATTTTTCCGCATTTGGGTGTGGCAAAATTGACAATATGGTGTTGTGAATCTCCCACACTTAAAACTTTTCGTCCCCAAAAAGGAACGAAGCCGAAAGTTGTTTAACTAATCAACTCAACTTTCACTATTTTCTTTACGGCTTAAGTTCTTCAACTTTTCAGTTTCTAAGAACTTTTCAAATTTTTCAAAAATTTGGCCAACACCCTAAATTTTCGAAAAATTTCGCCATGACCTCCCCTGCACCGGGGACTTCGGGATATTTCATATAGCCTCCCATGGCCTTCTTCAACCCAAAAGAAAAAGAAAAAGTCAATCGGCTCATAAAATCATCATCACCCAAACAAAACAGTAAATTATGGTAAACATGTACCTATTTGTCGGGCAAACAATTTTATTCTTCTGCTCTAGCCTCCTTGTTATGACCTGTTCAATGTAAGTACATGCATATGTATGCAAATGCGACAAATTTTCAATACAACTCAATATTTGGTTCAATTTGGCTAAAGGTTCAATATTTTAATTAATCAAACTATAATAAAACAACACAATCAACAATCAATTAGTTGATTATCATTTCAAATTCATAACTTTGATACATAGTCAAAAATCAGATTTTTGATGCCAAATCACAACAATAAGCCCTATCTAGCTTTGGTTCTCACAACAGTCAACTGGAATCATATAGAAATCCCCCCTTCGAAACACGAAAATAAATTCTGATGATGACGCGTCAATCATCAGAATCATATCCGAGCGACTAGGGTGTGATTCTATATCTATCCAGTATATTAAAATTTCAAATACACGTGGATCAGACGTATACACAAAGTCTATATATACTGGACTGTCCAAATCAATACAAATAAATATTCAAATACGTATAAAACGATTTAAATTTCAAAACAAAATTTGTTTTCATTTTAAAAATATACTCTTCACACTCATTCCAGGATACTACTGATCCCATCTCTAACGAGTCATTCTCATTGGATATTACTTATCCAATATATGATGAATTCTTTCGTACGGTTCCAATGTGTCTTGTTCTATGGGCTTTGTAAACCAAAGCTCTGATACCAACTGAAACAACCCGAACTTCCCCGGTGAGGAAAGCCTAGATTGAGTCGAGGACAAGCCACGAAAGAACGCAGACGGAAGAACATTTCATTGTACATTACAACAATTCCATCAAAATACAAGAATATACATAGTATGAATGAATAAAATACATTCGATAAATATCAGAGATTACAATACATTACATAGCAGCGGAAAATAATACAATACACAACTAGAAGTAATACGCGGATACAAAGCTTTCCGAGTATCGTTCCAGCTGTAAATCAGGATCCTGTGAATATAAATCTGCAAAACCAAAACTACTAGCTGCCCGTGTCAAAATAAGGGCACCCAGAGTTTAGGTTAAAACAATAAACTCCAGGTCAGTCATGGGACTGGTGTGAGAACTAAAACAGTTATTAATCTTTATTTTAAAGTTAGGTAAATCAAGGGACCACGCCGTATAACACGGAACAGGTTTCCTTCCAAGAATACCAGTGCATAAAACAACAGCGCAATGCTAAATAAAGAAAAATGAAGCTATTATAAGACCCAGGTCCCATCACACAATGCAACGCAAGCCGGAGGATAGGGTTTTTACCTTATAATAGCCAAGAATGCTTGATACGTTTAAAACAAATCATTTGATACTATCATAAGTGCATAGTGTATAAAACAACTTCAAATCATAAGTATCAATCATAGACGGCATAAGCGCCCCATCCCACTATGTCGCCATACTAGGCTCCACAAATAAAACCGCAAATGTCACATATTTGGAAATTGGATTTCCGTCTGTGAACCGAGGCCAGGGATCGTCCTCAACCGATTCGAGACAATCTAGCCCATGTCTCCAGAACAGCCGCAACTGCCCCTTGGATCGTCAGTGCCGGTCCACCGATGTGGATTATAGTGCCTGAACAATACGTCTCCCCGCCCTATGGCGCGTAAATGAGCCAACGAATGACTCCATCGGTCCCAGATCGACCGATATATCCGAGGCGCCTCGCAAACCAACAACCACATAAGTCAAACTCGTCAGGGCGTGTAAAACCACTGACGCCACTTCTAGCTAGAAGGAAACGCACGCCCTCCCTGATGACCTCTCCCGTTTCCGGTTCACAACCGGGGTGTGAGGCTCGCGAATTCACGCTACACAAAGCTATGCCACAAAGGTCGTGCTTTGATCATTAACCACAAAACTTTTCTTTTCAACAGAAGCCTTGATCATTTGCATCTTAGCACGCCACACAGGCAAACCACTCCATGCAACCGATATCAATCACATAGAATGAAATCCAATGTCAGACACACAGTCCATTTACAAGTCCGTTCTGGGTCTGAACGAAACCGGAGGCACCTAGTACCCCGCATATCCATCGATCTCTAAGTACGTCTGGACGATCATCAACTGATTCCCTCCTCTTGGGTGTATGGCCCAATCAAGATCATCAGTAATTATCCAAACGACGAGAAGACCTCCGGTCTTCTACCATCGTCTTCATCTTCGACATCACGTCGAATCAGTTATTCAGAATGGGATAAACCCGGTCTTTCTGAATAACTCGCGTATATACTAAACAAGTGTTACACAAACACAACATACGCCTCATTCCAATTCATCAGTCACTAACCGTAAATTAATCAAGAGAACAATTCCCCAAATATTAACCCCGAAGGCCGGAACCAACACCAGATCAATACCCAGGAAACCATTCTGCTTAGCTAACCTACAGTCAGTTTCTAAATTTCACATTCTTAGGGAAAGGTTCCCATTAAGTTTATCAAAGATAAATTCTTTTAAATTTATTCTTTAATCTTCCTTTGAATATCACTTCAAACTAGTCGGAATTAGCGATCCATACCGTAGTGATCATTTATTTTATTTTCCAATCCCAACCTATTCAACCCATGAAGTAAAACTGGTAATACTTCATATCTAACACCACGATGTTATCAGTAAATTCAATTACCATTTCACATTCAAATCTAATTAAAGATTTAACTACCGCCTGGAGTAAACCTGGTGATACTCCATTCTCGATCTTTTCAATCTAATTAAAGATTCATTAAAACTCCACTTAGTTTTAATCTTCACAGAAATCAATATTCTGTCTTTAACTGGGTTAAAGAACCAATGTCATTTAAAACATGGTCCACAATAAACCCAAAATCACATTCTTTAATTATCGGGTTAAAGAACAAGTGTTATTTAAAACACTATTCACGATAAACCCAAAAATCAATACCAGTTCAATTCCAATTAAATATTATTTAATTGGTACACTTCATTAAATCTAAATAAAAAGATTTAATCTTTTTTTCAACAGGGCTTAAGAACAGTGTTAATGAAGACACCATTCACGACAAACCCAAATCCCATTTGATATTAAATACAAGGCTCTGAATAGAAAATATACCGGCTTATATTCAATATCAAATCCTACGACCAACAAATATCGTATTGGACATAACGATATTAATATATCTTTCAAATTCCCATAACAATATCTGTATCATCATGAAATCCAACATCGAAATATTCCGAAGACAATTTCGATTCAAATCCCATCCAATTCAACCATTGGAAATCCTGATTATTTTCAAAACCATTTCAAATCTACTTTATTTATTTTAAAAATAAACAAATTATTATTCTAGTTCAAAACTAGTTCATTTCGATAAAAAATTATTTTTATCTTTTCAAATATGGAGTTTTTCATCCCAATTCTTCACAAATCATTTCTTATGATTTAACACAAATTATTACTATTTTTAATAATTTTATCAAGGCCCGTACAGTCGATTCCCATCAACGGCCATCGAACTGCACTTACAGCGACCTTTTTCAAATTTTATTTGGACATAATTCCAAATCCAACTGTTAGATTTCAAATTTCTAATATTCTTTAGAAAGCTCTTTTCGATACGAACCCAACGGTTCTGGTTTTAGGAGAATCCGATGGTCGGATCTCCCGCAATATCCATTCGAAGTCAATGGTCGAAATTCACGAACTGCCGCGGCGCGGCGCGTTCTATTCATGCCATTATATATATATTATATATATTTCGTTGATTTCCCTTCGAAACGAATTTTATAAATCGTTTTAAATTCATTTTCAAAACGATTTCAACTTCTTTTTCAAATTCAAATCAAAATTGAATTTTCCCTTTTAAATTTTTTTTACATTCATTTCAAATCGATTTCAATTTGAATCGATTTCACTTCAATTTCAATTCATTTAAATTCAATTCAAAACGATTTCATTTTAATTTCAATTTAATTCGAATTTCAATTCTATTCGAATTTCAAATCATTTCAATTTATTTCGAATTTCAAATCAATTCAATTTAATTCGAATTTCAATTCACTTCAATTTAATTCGAATTTCAATTCACTTCAATTTAATTCGAATTTCAATTCACTTCAATTTAATTCGAATTTCAATTCACTTCAATTTAATTCGAATTTCAATTCACTTCAACTTAATTCGAATTTCAATTCACTTCAATATTCATTTCAATTTGAATAAAATCGATATAAATATCGTTCACGTCAAAATGGCGTCAGTCAAATCAACACGGCTTCATATATTTCTATTTTCAAATATTCTATTTCAAATATTTCTATTTCAAAACTGGAATGAGGCCCAATCAATTACCATATAATGTTAATTATATGGATTTTCTACAACACATGTATAAATCAACAGTGACGGATAATCAACCATCATCCAAAGTTCATTCTACACTGTATAAGCATCAAATATAAATATTTAATGCTTATAACAGTCTGTCAATCAATCGATCGACATACAACTAATTATTGGGATTAGTGTATGTCATATATCATCCCAATACCCGTGTGGGGTTTCAAACAATCAAACACAGATTTTATTTGTGCAGTTGGGCGATGTGTAAAATTTATCGTCCCAATCAATATCAGTCAAATCAGTGTATATAAACAAATTGTCGATTTGTTTATAAATATTCATTTCATATACACGTTAAAAATTCTATTTTTAACTATACCATATTTTCCACTATAAAATATTTTATTTTATTTCATTTCACATCACATCACATCACACAATCAACTACACATCAAAATCAAACAAACAAGCATACAAGCCGTCCATGGTCTGTGGACGACGGGTGTCGGGTGCTACTAAACAACGTCTGCATCCTAGTATATATTTTTAACTAGAAAACAAAATAAAAAGGTGAGAAGTTCTTACCAAGAGCTAAACCAAATGCATCGACTCTTCATATGAAGAAAAATCTTCGCCGTGTTTCCAACGCAGTCTGTTTCACGCATTGGTATTAAAAATCAGATTTTTAACAATGCCACTACATATACAAAAAATCATATCTTGATAACGATGTTTATAGTATAAAAATCGAATTTTTATCGCTACTTCATATATATAAAAATCGAATTTTTATAGCGTTATATATATAAAAGATTATATTTTTATTTTAACGCTACAAAGATAAAAACATATTTTTATCCCGATGTTAACATTACAAAAATCATATTTTTATGGCAACACTTTTCATATAAAAATCAAACTTTTCTGGTGTTATCATACATATAAAATTATATTTTTATATTATAAAAAACTATATCTTTTCTATTTAAAGAAGAAAAAAAATGTTAACTTTACTTCGCTTCCATATAAATAAAGATCCAATTTTTATTTCGCTTACATATAAATAAAGATTCAATTTTTATTTCGCTTACATATAAATAAAGATTCAAATTTTATTTCGCTTACATATAAATAATGATTCAATTTTTATTTCGCTTACATATAAATAAAGATTCAATTTTTATTTCGCTTACATATAAATAAAGATTCAATTTTTATTTCGCTACTGAAAATCATTATTTTTATAAACTAAAACATTAAATAAATAGAAATCAGTAAAAACTCACCGTTTGAAGGGGAAGGAGGGTTGCTAGGGTTCGTCGGAGGACGGAGGGGGGTGCGCCAGTCGTACGGTGGCTGAAGACTGCGGATTCCCATTTGGTTTTAGGGTTTGAAAGGGGCGTGGAGGTCTAGGCTGAGGCGGTGACTAAGGGGCGAGACTGACGAGGGGGGGGGGGGAGGGTTCTGCAGCTGCGGCGGAAGCTGCGCACCGGCGACGTGGGCCCACAGTTGGTCAGAGGTGGGGATTGCGGCAGATTTGGGGTGAGAAAGGGGCTCACGCACCTGCGTCGGAGAGGGAGGCGGGAGGGGGAGGGGAGCGCTGGCCTCCGGTGATCGTGACGAGGGAGCGACGGGCTGACGGATAGAGGGGCCGCCTTTTTTTCGACTTAGAATTTGATTTGGGGGTTTTGAAAATGATTGGGGAGAATGGAAAAAAAAGAAGGGGGGTATCTGTAAATAAATATATATATTTTATTTTTATTTAATTCTCTAATGTGGACTTTACATCCGAACTCCAAACGAGACCCAACGACTATCGCCCATAGCTAATTACCCCCATTCCGAATACAATGGGATATGTTTCATAACCCATTTCGGGTGTTACGATCAGTTTTGCTTTAAATTAAATAATAAATCATTATATATTTAATTTAAACGTACATTTTAATTTATCGGGGCCACATACAGTCTCTAAAAATTCCAAAAAATATTTTCTAGCTTCGTATCGACGATACGGTCCTAACAAAACTGATTTCGTCAAATTCTGAGACCGTTTGAAAAAGGGCCATTTTCCAGTCGATTAAAATCAATTGAAACTGGTCAAACGCGTTTTCCTTTGCCACGCTCACATATTGATTCGAAAAATTACGAAATTTAAAACCTAGCAATAATTTGACATCGCGGATCAACCAAAAGTGGTTTCGTCGAAAACCGAGGTCGTTTGCAAAATGGCTATTTTTAAGGGCCAGAATTCCATAGCGACTATTCTGAATTTTCAACTGGGCATAACTTTTTATCCCCGCTATGAAATTTTGATTTTTCTGGTTCGTTGGAAAGATATTCTCAAATAGATTCAAATATTTTCTGGTTCGTTTGAACTTTGAAATCGAATTTTCGAATTACCGCACCATTTTCAATTCCATTTAAAATTTAAAATAAATATTTATATTCTAACGACGATTCGAATAAATATATATGTTCGAATTCTATTCAAATTAAATTTCTCGTCGTTTTTATTTAAAATAATCCATTTTAAATATTCAAAATTCGCTAAAACTGCCAAAATAAAATTTTTAAATTGGCTCAAAATTCCGGGTTATTACAGTGAGAACTCCTTTTCACTCTAATTATTTTACAGATAAATATATACTAGGACGTAGACGGGGCTTAGAAGCCCCCGACACTATTTATTGTACAAACCATGATTGTTTGTTTGGATTGTATTGTGGAACTTAGGATTGTGGTTGGAAAATTGATTGTGAATAGAATATTTGAACAATAAAAATATCATTTTTATTGTATAAAGGAACTACATAAAATATTCATGTGTTGAATAAAATATTTGAACAATAAAAATATCATTTTTATTGAATGTATGAACTATATAAAATAGACAAGTGTTGAAATAAATATTTTATCGTTGAAAATATAATTTTTAACGTATATATGAACGACATAAAATTCTCCTAAAATAAAAATACATATTCATTTACAAATCGGACGATTTGTTTATGTACACCCATTTAACTGACATTGATTGGGACGATAAATTTTACACATTGCCTTACTACACAAATAATATTCAGTATTTGTTGGTTGAAACCCCACATGGGCATTGGGATGATATCTGGCATACACTAATCCCAATTGTTTAGTTGTATGTCGATCGATTGGTTGACAGACTGTCATAAGCATTAATTATTTATATTTAATGCTTATGTAGTTGTGTAATGCACTCTGGATGATGGTTGATTATTTATCATTGTTGTTATATACATGTGATGTATGAAATCCGTATAAATAACATTATATGGTAATTGATTGGGTCTGATTCCAATTCAGAAAGAATGAATATTTTAAAATAACGAATATTTTAAAATAATATTCATGAATAATTAAAATATGATTTTGATGTCCGATTTTGGATGGACACGAAATATTGGAGTATATAAAGCTGAGTAAGTAGATATTCGCCATTTTAACACGAATGGGTTTATTGATCGGTTTTATTTATTCTTATAATGAATATTGAAAAGAATTGATTTCAAAATATAATATTTTGAAAATATTATCATTTTAATATTATAATGATATAGAATATTCAATTTTGATTTAAAATAGAAATAAAAGCTGAAATTGTTTTAAAATGAATTTATAAACGATTTATAAAATACGATTTAAATGGAAATGGACGATATATATATATATATATATATATATGTATATATTATATATATATAATGGCTTGAATAGAACGCGCCGTGCAACGACCATTCGGGAATTTCATCCATTAACTTCAAATGGATGTAACGGGATATCCGACCGTCGGATTCTCCTAAAACCAGAACCTTTAGATTCGTATCGAAAAGATCTTTCCAATGAATTTAAAAGATTTGAAGTCTAAAGGTTGGATTTGGAATTATGTCTGAATCAAATTTGGAAAAGGTCGCTATGGATGCAGTTCGGTGGCCGTTATTGGAAACCGATTGTACGGGCCTTGATAAAATTATTAGAAATATTAATAATTTTTGTAAAATCATAGTAAATGATTTGGGAAGGATTTAGCTGAAAAATTCCATGTTTTTAAAGATAAAATTATTTTTTTATCAAAATGAACTAGTTATTAACTAGTATAAAAATCCAATATTTTAAAAGAAATAAATTAGATTTGAAATAGTTTTAAAATAACCAAAATTTTCCAACGAATAAACTGGAATGGATTGGAATGGAAATAATCTTCGGAATATTTCGATATTGGATTCCGTGCTAATACAGATATTGTTATGGGAAATTGGAAGATACAGATATCGTTATTTCCAATACGATATCCGTTAGTTTCAGAATTTTATATTGAATATAAGCCGATATAATTTCTATTCAGAGTCTTGTATTTAATATTAAATTGGATTTTGGGTTTTTCGTGAGTGGTGTCTTCATTAACACTGTTCTTAAACCCATTTGAGAAAAGAATAAATCTTTTAATCAAGATTTAGTGAAGTTTACCAATTAATTAATATTTAATTGGAATTGATTAAAAGAATTGGACTTTTGGGTTTATCGTGAACGGTGCTTTAAAATAACACTTGTTCTTTAACCCAATTAACAGTGAGGATATGATTTGGAATTTATAAATCTTTTAACTAAGAATTAATGAAGATTTTTCAAAGTAAAGTTTTCCAATTTAATATATTAACTTGGAATTGAATGGAATTCGATTTGGTAATAATCGAAGTATATGGAATTTAAAAGTCTTTGTCATTATTCCATTTATATTATTGTTTGGATACGGAAATTTATATCGATTATATATATTGATCTGTTTTCCGTGAAGATTCCATAATTAATGGAATGCGATTATGCATTTATCGTGAACAGTGTTTTAAATGACATTGGTTCTTTAACCTAGTTAAAGACAGGATACATGTCTAATATTGTATTTCGAACTGTATTGTTGATCTCTGCTAAATATATATTTGTTTGGTGGTGGAGAATTTAGTCTCTTGCTTAACACCCTTCTCTTAGACGTATGAGCTTAGAGGTTATATATCAGCAGAAATGAATGGTAGAGTGTAGGTTATCAGTGTGGCATGTTTGATTTCCCATAGATAAATTATCATTGAGTAATGATTTATGAGATTAAAACTAAGTGGAGTTTTAATGAATATTTAATTAGATCGAAATGAGAATATGATAATATAAATTATCAAATTCGGGAAATGATTGAGAATGGAGTATCACCAGTTTTGCTGCAAGCGATAGTTAAATCTTTAATTAGATTTGAACGTGAAATGGTAATTAATTTTACCGATAACACTGTTGTGTTAGATATGGAGTATTACCAGTTTTGCTCCATGGGATGAATAGGTTGGATTGGGAAATAAAATAAATGATTTCTTCGGGAAGGTTCACTAATCCCGATTAGTTTGGAAAACCTTAATTTGGTTTAAACTGTGAAAAAATATATTTGAATAAAAGAATATGCTGGATTGGAATGAGGTGTATGTTGTGTTTTTAAAGCACTTGATTATAAGATACGTGAATTATTCGTAAAGGCCGGGTTTATACCCATTTTGAATAATTGATTCAATGATAAGTCGACGATGAAGACGGTGATTGAAGACCGTAGATCTTCACATCGTTTGGATGATTACTGATGTCTTGATTGGGCTGTACACCCAAGACAAGGTAATAAGTGGTGATCGTCCAGATGTACTTGGAGATCGACGTGATATGCGAGGACCTCTCCTGTATTGGACATATGGGATGAGGAATAAGGTGCCTTCGATTTCGTTTAGACCCAGAACGGACTTGTAAATGGCTAGTGTGTCCGACATTGTATTCCTTTATACTGTATTCGTTAATCTCTGCTAAATATATATCGGTTTGGTGGCGGAGAATTTATTCTCTTGCTTAACACCCTTCTCTAAGACGTATGAGCTTTGAGGTTATATATAGGCAGAAATCAGTGGTACGGTATGGATTGACTGTGTCATGTTGAGATGCAAATGATCAAGGCTTCTGTTGAAAAGAAGAGTCTTTTGGTTGATGATCAAAGCATGGCTTTAAATAGCATAGCTTTGTGTATAGCGTAAATTCGCGAGCGTCATACCCCGGTATGAACCAAAAACGGGAGAGGATTGCAGGGAGAACATGCGTTTCTTTCTAGCTAGGAGTGGTGTCATGATACGGAGCCCAGACATTTTACTTATGTGGATGTTGCATATTATTTGATGAATAGCGAGGCACCTCGGATATATCGGTCACTACGGGTACGATGGATGATATGGTCGACATATTGACCATTACGCCCCATAGGGCGGGGAAACGTATTGTCAAGAATAACCAATCCACAAACATAAGAGTGGACCGACGTTGAAGATCCAAGGTGCAGTTGCGGCTGTAGCCTGAGACATGGTAGGCTAGATTGTCTCGAATTCGGTAAGGACGATCCCTTGCCTTGGTTCATGATGGAAATCCAACTTCCAATATGACATCGTGCGTTTTTTATTGTAGAACTAGTATGGCCACATGATATACGATAACCATGCCGTCTATGATTGATACATTTATATTTGAAGTTGTTTTTAACACTATGCACTTATAATAGTATCAAATGACTTGTTTTAAATCGTACCAAGCATGTTTGGCTATTATAAGGGAAAACTCTATCCTCCGGCTTGCGTTGCATTGTGTGATGGGACATGAGTCTTATAATAGCTTCATTTTTCAAAAACCGTTGCGCTGTTTATTTTTATGCACTAGTATTCACGAGGGTAAACCCGTTCCGTGTTATACGGCGTGGTCCCTTGATGTACCTAACTTCAAAGTAAAGTTTTAAATAACTGTTTTAGTTCTCACACCAGTCCCATGACTGACCTAAAGTTTATTGTTTTAACCTAAACTCTAGATGCCCATATTTTCCACATGGGCAATTAGTAGTTTTAGTTTTCATAGATATTTCTATTTCCGGGATCCTGGATTACAGCTGGAGCTATATTCGAAAGCTTTGTGTCCGTGTATTTCTTTCAGTTGTATTTGTTAATGTATTTCTGCTACGCATTGTATTAATTTTCCGCTACTTTGTAATTTAATCTCTGATATTTTTCTAATGTATATTATTTATTCATACTCTGTTATATTCTTGTACTCTGATGTAAATTGTTGAAATAGTAATGAAATGTTCTTATGTTTGTGTTCTGATTTGTCGTGTTCTCAACTCAATCCGGGCTTTCACGTAAGGGAGGGTTTGGGTCGTTTTAGCGTGGTATCAGAGTTTTGGTTTACAGAGCTTGAGAACAAGACACATTAGAACCAAACGAAATAATTCATCAGAGATTGGATTAGTAATATCCAATAAGAATAACTCGTTAGAGATGTGATCAGTAGTATCCTAGAATGAGTTTCAAAGTGTGTTATTTTTAAAATCAATATGAAAACAAATTTTGTTTTGAAAATTTAAACCTTATTATATGTATTTGAGTATTTTATTTTAAATTGATTTGGGACAATCGAGTATATGAAGATTTTGCATATACGCCTTGCAAACGTGTATACGAAGCCTCAAATATACTGGATAGATATAGAATCACACTCTAGTCGCTCGAAGATGATTCTGATGATAGCTCGAGCATCATCAGAATTTATTTTCGAGTTTCGAAAGTGGGATGTTTATATATTTCCATTTGACTGGTGTGAGAACTAAAACATAGATAGGATCTACTGTTGTGATTTGGTCTTGAAAATATGATTTTTGAATATATATATATATATATATAAAGGTATATATTTGAAAATCTAATCAACTAATTGATCGCTGGTTGAGTTGTTTGATTATTAGTTTAACTAATAAAATATTGAAATCAATAAGAAAATGAAAGGTAAATTTAGCCAAATCGAATCAAAATATTGAACCATATTGAAAATTGATTAGAATTGCATATATGTACATGTGTATATAATGAACAGGTCATAGCATGGAAGCTAAGAAGAGAAATAAAATTGTATACCCGACAAATAGGTACATTTTTACTATATTCATTGGGTTTGATGATTTTATGAGCCAATTGGCTAGCAGCTTGGCTTTTTCTTTTTCTTTTGGATTGATGAGGGCCCTGTGAGGCTAAGTGTGGTTTTAAATATCAACCAATACAAACGAGGTTATGGCGAATTTTTTCGAAAATTTAGAGTGTTAGTCAAATTTTTGAGAAATTAGAAATTTCTTAGAAACTAAAAAGTTGAAGAATGAAAACTAGAATGAAAGTTGAGTTGGTTAGTTAAACAACTTTCAGTGTACAAACCATGGTTGTTTGTTGGATTGTATTGTGGTTGGAAAATTGATTGTGAATAGAATATTTGAACAATAAAAATATCATTTTTATTGTATAAAGGAACTATATAAAATATTCATGTGTTAAATAAAATATTTGAACAATAAAAATATCATTTTTATTGAATGTATGAACTATATAAAATAGTGAAGTGTTGAAATAAATATTTTATCGTTAAAAATATAATTTTAACGTATATATGAACGACATAAAATTCTCCTGAAATGAAAATAGGTATTCATTTACAAATCGGACGATTTGTTTATGTACACCCATTTAACTAACATTAATTGGGACGATAAATTTTCAATATCGCCCAACTGCACAAATAATATTCAGTATTTGTTGGTTGAAACCCCACATGGGTATTGGGATGATATTTGATGTACACTAATCCCAATTGTTTAGTTGTATGTCGATCAATTGGTTGACAAACTGTCATAAGCTTTAATTATTTATATTTAATGCTTATGCAGTTGTGTAATGCACTCTGGATGATGGTTTATTGTTTATCATTGTTGTTATATACATGTGATGTATGAAATCCGAATAAAAAACATTATATAGTAATTGATTGGGTCTGATTCCAATTCAGAAAGAATGAATATTTTAGAATAACAAATATTTTAAAATAATATTCAGTGAATAATTAAAATATGATTTTGATGTCCGATTTTGGATGGACCCCAAATATTGGAGTATATAAAGCCGAGTAAGTAGATATTCGCCATTTTAACTCGAACGGGTTTATCGATTGATTTTATTCATTTTTATAATGAATATAAAAAAGAAATGATATCAAAATATAATATTTCGAAAATATTATCATTTTAATATTATAATGATATAGAATATTCAATTTTGATTTAAATTTGAAATAGAAGTTGGAATCGTTTTAAAACAAATTTATAAACGATTTATAAAATACGATTTAAATGAAAATCGACAAAATATATATAATATATATATTATACATATAAATGGCCTGAATAGAACGCGCCACGCAGCGACCGTTCATGAATTTCGTCCATTAACTTCAAATGGATGTAACGGGGATCCGACCGTCGGATTCTCCTCAAACCAGAACCGTTAGGTTCGTATCGAAATGAGCTTTCCAATGAATATAAGATTTTTGAAATCTAATGGCTGAATTTTGAATTATGTCCAAATCAAATTTGGAAAAGGTCGCTACGGATGCAGTTCGGTGCCCGTTATTGGAAACAGACTGTATGGGCCTTGATAAAATTATTAAAAATATTAATAATTTGTGTAAAATCATAATGAATGATTTGGAAAGGATTTGGATGAAAAATTCCACGTTTGTAAAGATAAAAATATTTTTAATCAAAATGAGCTACTTTAATAATCCAATATTTTTAAAGAAATAAATTGGATTTGAAATGGATTTAAAATAACCAGAATTTTCCAATGAATAAATTGGAATGGATTGGAATGGAAATAATCTTCGCAATATTTTGATATTGGATTCCGTGGTTATACAAATATTACTACGGGAATTTGGAAGATACAGATATCGTTATTCCCAATATGATATCCGTTAGTTTCAGAATTTGATATTGAATATAAGCCGACATAATTTCTATTTAGAGTCTTGTATTTAATATTAAATTGGATTTTGGGTTTATCGTGAATGGTGTCTTCATTAACACTGTTCTTAAACTCATTTAAGAAAAGAATAAATCTTTTAATTAAGATTTAGTAAAGTTTACCAATTAATTAATATTTAATTGGAATTGAATAAAAGAATTGGATTTTTGGGTTTATCGTGAACGGTGTTTTAAATAACACGTGTTCTTTTACCCAATTAAAAGTCAGGATATGATTTGGAATTTATAAATCTTTTAAGAAAGATTTAATGAAAATTTTCCAAAGTAAAGTTTTCTAATTTAATATATTAAATTGGAATTGAATGGAATTCGATTTGGTAATAATCGAAGTGAGCTTCTGTGGGGGAAGATTATTAATATGTATGGAATTTAAAAGGCTTTGTCGTTATTCCATTTATATTATTGGTTGGATACGGAAATTTATATCGATTATATATATTGATCCGTTTTCCGTGAAGATTCCACAATTAATGGAATGTGATTTTGGGTTTATCATGAACTGTGTTTTAAATGATATTGGTTCTTTAACCCAGTTAAAGACAGGATACATGTCTAACATTGTATTTCGAACTGTATTGTTGATCTCTGCTAAATATATATTTGTTTGGTGGCAAAGAATTTATTCTCTTTCTTAAAACCCTTCTCTGAGACGTGTGAGCTTTTAGGATATATATCGGCAGAAATCAATGGTACGGTGCAGATTGTCAGTGTCACATGTTTGATTTCCCAAAGTTAAATAATCACTTAGTAATGATTTACGAGATTAAAACTAAGTAGAGTTATAATGAATCTTTAATTAGATCGAAATGAGAATATGATAATTTAAAATATCAAATTGGGAAATGATCGAGAATGGAGTGTCAACAGTTTTTCTCCAAGCGATAGTTAAATCTTTAATTAGATTTGAACGTGAAATGGTAATTAATTTTACCGATAACGCCGTGTTGTTAGATATGGGGTATTACCACTTTTGCTCCATAGGATGAATAGGTTGGGACTGGGAAATAAAATAAATGATTACTTCGGTAAGGTTCGCTAATCCCGACTAGTTTGGAAAACCTTAATTTGGTTTAAATTGTGAAAAGATTATTTGAATAAAAAATATTCCAGATTGGAATGAGGCGTATGTTGTGTTTTTAAAGCACTTGATTATAAGATATGTGAATTATTCATAAAGGCCGGGTTTATACCCATTTTGAATAATTGATTCAAAGATAAGTCGACGATGAAGACGGTGATTGAAGACCGTAGATCTTCACATCGTTTGGATGATTACTGATGTCTTGATTGGGCTGTACACCCAAGACAAGGTAATAAGTGGCGATCGTCCAGACGTACTTGGAGATCGACGTGATATGCGAGGACCTCTCTCCTGTATTGGACATATGGGACGAGGAATAGGGTGCCTCCGATTTCGTTCAGACCCAGAACGGACTTGTAAATGGCTAGTGTGTCTAACATTGTATTCCTTTATATTGTATTCGTTAATCTCTGCTAAATATATATCGGTTTGGTGGCGGAGAATTTATTCTCTTGCTTAACACCCTTCCCTGAGACGTATGAGCTTAGAGGTTATATATTCGCAGAAATCAGTGGTACGGTATGTATTGACTGTGTGGCATGCCGAGATGCAAATGATTAAGGCTTCTGTTGAAAAGCAGAGTCTTGTGGTTGATGATCAAAGAAGACTTTAAATAGCATAGCTTTGTGTATAGCATTAATTCGCGAGTCTCACACCCCGGTATGAACCAGAAACGAGAGAGGACTGCAGGGAGAACATGTGTTTCTTTCTAGCTAGGAGTAGTGTCATGGTATGGAGCCCAGACATTTTACTCATGTGGATGTTGCATATTATTTGGTGAATAGCGAGGCGCCTCAGATATATCGGTCACTACGGGGCCGATGGATGATATGGTCGACATACTGACCATTACGCCCCATAGGGCGGGGAAACGTATTGTTCAGGAATAACCAATCCACAAACGTAAAAGTGGACCATCCCTGAAGATCCAAGGTGTAGTTGCGGCTGTAGCCTGAGACATGGTAGGCTAGATTGTCTTGAGCTCAGTAAGGATGATCCCTTGCCTTGGTTCATGATGGAAATCCAACTTCCAACACGACATCGTGCAGTCCTGATTGTAGAACTAGTATGGCGACATGATATATGGTACCCATATCGTTTATGATTGATACATTTATAGTTGAAGTTATTTTTAACACTATGCAGTTATAATAGTATCAAATGATTTGTTTTAAATCGTACCAAGCATGTTTGGCTATTATAAGGGAAAACTCTATCCTCTGGCTTGCGTTGCATTGTGTGATGGGACCTGAGTCTTATAATAGCTTCATTTTTCAAAAAGAATTGTGCTATTTATTTTTATGCACTGGTATTCATGGGGGTAAACCCATTCCGTGTTATACGGCGTGGTCGCTTGATATACCAAACTCCAAAGTAAAGTTTTAAATAACTGTTTTAGTTCTCGCACCAGTCCCATGACTGACCTGGAGTTTATTGTTTTAACCTAAACTCTGGGTGCCCATATTTTCCACACGGGCAGCTAGTGGTTTTGGTTTTCGTAGATATTTCTATTTCTAGGATCCTGGATTACAGCTGGAGCTGTATTCGGAAACCTTAGTATCCATGTATTTCTTTCAGTTGTATTTGTTAACGTATTTCCGCTACGCATTGTATTAATTTTCCGCTACTTAGTAATTTAATCTCTGATATTTTTCTAATGTATATTATTTAATCATACTCTGTTATATTCTTGTACTCTGATGTAAATTATTGAAATAGAAATGAAATTTTCTTATGTTTGTGTTCTGATTTGTCCGGTTCTCAACTCAATCCGGGCTTTCCCGTAAGGGCGAGTTTAGGTCGTTTCACGAATTATCATAATACGAAATATAATTGAATTCGAAGTTAAAAACTGAATCCAAACAATTCAGGTGATTAATATAAATTTTATTTGACTATAAACGATAATAAAAATAATTTATTGTCGAGAAATTTATTATTTCTGAATTTAAATTATATTATATCGGTTTAATATGGTACTTGAGAATAATAAATTTACAAACGACCAAGGTTTTCGAGAAAACCAATTTTATGTGGTCCGGAACGTCAAACAAAAGTGATGTGCCAAGTTTCACCGCAGTCGGAGCTCATCTGTGATATTTTTAT
Organism: Allium sativum; assembly: GCA_030737875.1. NCBI lineage: Eukaryota > Viridiplantae > Streptophyta > Magnoliopsida > Asparagales > Amaryllidaceae > Allium > Allium sativum. The sequence continues at coordinate 897,173,652 of CM060916.1, forward strand.
CGTATTACGACATACGTAAGTTTTGTAAATTAATAAAATAATAAATCGTTGGCTTCTTAGACACACTACCTCATTTAGCTTCCTGGACGCACCATCTCCTATTATAAGTTAACGCAGCCATTCACCTCTTTTCTTATCTTCATTCTTTTTTTTTTATTTTCTGAATCCAAAATCGAAGTTGTTCTCTCCCCTTCAAATTACTAAACCATTTGAATCAAATACATTACGCAGGCCCCTCTTTTGTTCCTTCTACAAGATAAAAGTCGAATTCCCTTTTTTATCCCTCTTTTTAAATCAAATTGCCATTTGAAAAAAAGAGAAATCAAGTCGAGTTCGATTTTGAGTCTGAAGCTTCGATCCTAGGTCTTTATCAGTGTGAGCAAGCATTACTGAAGTTCTCGACTTCAAATGGCAGTATGGTAGTTGAGTGGCGATGGGGATGTGATGCTTCCTGGCAGCACGAGTGGGTGCATTGTGGTTCTAGCATTCGATTTTCGTGGGGGATGTGATGTTCGCTCGAAGCAGGAATGGTTGAATGAATTAATGGGTATGAGCGAATTTGGAAGACGCGATTGGTTTCTAGAAGAAGTTAGGTTGCAATGGCTTTTGAATTGGGGGTTCGAATGCGACTAGTGCTCGAGGGGTCGGACTGGAGCTTTAATTGTGAAGTCGTGATTTATATGAGGAGACGAGTTATGCAAAATGGTGACAGGAAATTTTTGTTTTGAGTACGAGTGCCATTGGTGTCTTCGGGTTTGGATTATGTAATGCGCTGAAGGTATGGAAGCAGCTAGGAGGAAGAGGATCTTGGCTGTAAGATGTTCGAACATTAGAGCTACTTCATGTGTTTATGTTGGGAAGAAAGGGAAAACCAATAATATAATTAAGGTAATTCAATAATTAATTTCTTTATGATTTTTGAATGGTCCGGTTACTTATAAAATGAATTTCTAATTCAAACAAAATCATATGCAAACATTTTTAAATTTGTTGGACTCATATTCTCAATTGCTTCGCAATGAACTTGGATTCAAATAGTCCTGAGGCAGCTCGGATTTTCGATTAAATTAAACATTGTTTAATTTAATCGAAAAAAATTCACTATTTCAACAAAGAAAAATATAAGGTGAGTAAACTCACTCTCTGGTTCATTTATAATTTTATTATTAACGATTTTTTTTAAGTAATATTTATATGTTGTTTGTTGGTTGATTGGTTGCATTGCTATTTATTGATAAATTGTGGTTATTATATATATTAGTTATTTAGGCTTGGTGGTTGCGGTTATTATATATATATATATATATATTGGTGGTTGGATATTTCCCACAGTACCATTAGCAAATGCCAGTAGTATCATTAGCGGATGACCCTATACACCCCACAATATGATAGTGGATGACCTTCAATACCGCGATATCCTACCTCAAAGCAGGATGAGTATTATTTATGTTTGCTAATATTTGTGGATGCAGGAAAACAGGTTGGAGGGATCCAACTGGATTCCTCAAAAATATTATTATTTGTTGTTTTCATATATATTATCATATATGATGTGTTAGAAAACCTGTGATTGATAATTGGATGTTTTGAATGTTTAAATATCACCAGGCCTAAATGTTGTTTATAAAAATATCATGAAAATAAATTTTGAGATAAAAAGGGAAAAACCTATTTTTCTAAAATAGAATTTGAATTCTGAATGGTTTAGGAAATATTAACTTGTTTTAAACAATAAAAAAAAGCAATTCATTTATAAATGATGTTTATAAATTAAGTGAAATGAATTATCATTCGATAATTCGGGAAATTCAAATACAAGTGCGATTTTGAAGGGGAATTCTACTTTTCCAAAGTAGAAATTTAATTTCAAAATGGTTTTGAAATCGAGACTTGTTTAAATATATTAACAAGTAACATAAATGATGTTATAAGGAAAGTTGAAAAATTATCATTTGGATAATTTAAATATTTAAATTCAAATATGAATTTAAAATGAGAATTGGGAATCATGTTAAAAAGGGAAATGATGAAATCTATTCTGATGTTCGGAATATAGTTTGAATTAAAATAAATACAAATGGATTTATGATTGAAATTCGACTATGTCGAATTTATAAAAATAAATTATTTCCAGAAAGGATATTAAATTTGTATTTGATAGAAACTGAAATTAAATGTGAAAATAGATTCTACAATTATATCTATAAGTTATATGAGACGACCCGAACTTCCCTGGTAAGGAAAGCCCGGATAGAATTGAGAACAAGCCACATCAGAACGCAGAAAGAAGAACATTTCATTGTATATTACAACAATTCCACCAGATTACAAGGATATACAGAGCATAAATAAATATTACACAACAGAAAATATCAGAGATTTAAATTACATTTAAACACATCGCAGCGGAAAATAATACAATACACAACTAGAAGAGATATACGGATACAAAGCTTTTTGGATATCATTCCAGCTGTAAACCAGGATCATGTGAATATAAATCTACAAAACCAAAACTACTAGCTGCCCTGTCAAAATAAGGGCACCCAGAGTTTAGGTTAAAATAATAAACTCCAAGTCAGTCATGGGACTGGTGCGAGAACTAAAACAGTTATTAATCTTTATTTTAAAGTTAGGTAAATCAAGGGACCACGCCGTATAACACAGAACGGGTTTCCTCCCAAGAACACCAGTGTATAAAACAACAGCGCAATGCTAAATAAAGAACAATGAAGCTATTATAAGACCCAGGTCCCATCACACAATGCAACGCAAGCCGGAGGATAGGGTTTTTACCTTATAATAGCCAAAGAATGCTTGATACGTTTGAAACAGATTATTTAGATAGTACTATAGGTGTATAGTGACAAAAACAATTTCAAATCATAAGTATCAATCATAGACGGCATAAGCGCCCCATCCCACTATGTCGCCATATATAGGATTACAACTAAAATCGAAACGTCACGTATTGGAAGTTGGATTTCCATCTGTGAACCGAGGCAAAAGATAGTCCTCTACCGATTCGAGACGCTCTAGCCTGCCCCTCAGGACCCATATCAGGTGGGCCCTTGGATCGTCGAGGCCGGTCCACCGATGTGCATTAAAATGCCTGAACACTGCGTTTCCCCACCCTATGGGGTGTCAATGAGTCCAATGACTCCATCGGTCCCGGATCGACCGATATATCCGAGGCGCCTCGCAACATCAACAACCACATAAGTCAAACTCGTCAGGGCGTGTAAAACCACTGACGCCACTTCTAGCTAGAAAGAAACACATGTCCTCCCTGAGGTCCTTCTCCCGTTTTTAGTTCACAACCGGGGTGTGAGGCTCGCGAATTCACGTTACACAAAGCTATGCCACACAGCCCGTGCTTTGATCATCCACCACAAGACTTTGCTTTTCAACAGAAGCCATGTTCATTTGCCACTTAAGCATGCCACACAGGCGATTCACTCCATGCGTTTGATATCCATCAATATATAACCCCTGAGCTCGTACGTCTCAGAGAAGGGCGTTAAGCGAGAGAATAAATTCTCCGCCGCCAAACAGATATATATTTAATAGAAATCAATCACACAGAATAAAATCCAATGTCAAACACACAGTCCATTTACAATTTCGTTCTGGGTCTGAACGAAACCGGAGGCACCTAGTACCCCGCATACCCACCGATCTCCAAGTGCGTATGGATGATCACTAACTGATTCCCTCCTCTTGGGTGTACGGCCCAATCAAGATCATCAGTAACCACCCAAACGACGTGAAGACCTCCGGTCTTCGACCACCGTCTCCATCATCGACACCACGTCGAATCAGTTATTCATAATGGGATAAACCCGGTCTTTCTAAATAACTCGCGTATATAATAAACAAGTGTTACACAAACACAACATACGCCTCATTCCAATTCAGAATATTCTTTTATTCAAATATTCTTATACTTTGGGAAAGGTTCCCATTAATTTTATCAAAGATTAATTCTTTAAATTTATTCTTTAATCTTCTTTGAATATCAATTCAAACTAGTCGGGATTAGCGAACCACACCGGAGTAATCATTTATTTTATTTCCCAATCCCCACCTATTCATACCATGAAGTAAAATTGGTAATACTTCATATCTAACACCACGGTGTTATCGGTAAATTCAATTACCATTTCACGTTCAAATCTAATTAAAGATTTAACTATCGCTTGGAGTAAAACTGGCGATACTCCATTCTCGATCTTTTCAATCTAATTAAAGATTCATTAAAACTCCACTTAGTTTTAATCTTTAACTGGGTTAAAGAATCAGCGTCATTTAAAACATGGTTCACGATAAACCCAAAATCATATTCCATTAATAATCGGGTTAAAGAACAAGTGTTATTTAAAACACTGTTCACGATAAACCCAAAAATCAATACCAATTCAATTCCAATTAAATGTTATTTAATTGGTACACTTCATTAAATCTAAATAAAATGATTTAATCTTTTTCTCAACTGGGTTTAAGGACAGTGTTAATGAAGACACCATTCACGACAAACCCAAATCACATTTGATATTAAATACAAGGCTCTGAATAGAAAATATATCGGCTTATATTCAATATCAAATTCTACGACCAACCAATATCGTATTGGAAATAACGATATATATATATCTTTCAAATTTCCATAACAATATCTATATAATCACGAAATCCAACATCAAAATATTCCAAAGACAATTTCGATTCAAATCCATTCCAATTCAATTATTGGAAATTCTGGTTTCTTTTCAAAACCATTTCAAATTCAATTTATTTATTTTAAAAATAAATAGATTATTATTCTAGTTCAAAACTATTTAATTTCGATAAAAATCTATTTTTATCTTTTCAAATCCGGAGTTTTTCATCCCAACTCTTCACAAATCATTTCTTATGATTTTACACAAATTATTAATATTTTTATCAAGGCCCGTACAGTCGATTTCCATCAACGGCCATCGAACTGCACTTACAGCGACCTTTTCCAAATTTGATTTGGACATAATTCCAAATCCAACCGTTAGATTTCTAATTTCTCACATTCGTTAGAAAGCTCTTTTTGATATGAACCCAACGGTTCCAGTTTTAGGAGAATCCGACGTTCGGATCTCCCGCAATGTCCATTCGAAGTCAATGGTCGAAATTCGCGAACTGCCGCGGCGCGGCGCGTTCTATTCAGGCCATTATATTATATATATATATATATATAATATATAATATATATACTTCGTCGATTTCCTTTTAAAACATATTTTATAAATCGTTTTAAATTCGTTTTCGAAATGATTTCAACTTCATTTCAAATTCAAATCAAAATTGAATTTCTCCTCATAATTTCATTTTAAATTCATTTCAAATTGATTTTTATTCAAATCGATTTTTAATTCAATTTCAGTCCGTTTTCAATTCGATTCAATTTCTATTCGATTTTGAATTTATTTCAAACTGATTTCTTTTCAATTTCAACTCAATTCGAATTCATTTCAATTTGATTTCAATTCGAATTCAATTTTATTCAATTTCAATTCGAATTCAATTCTATTCAATTTCAATTCTATTCGAATTTCAAATCATTTCAGTTTATTTCGAATTTCAAATCAATTCAATTTAATTCGAATTTCAATTCACTTTAATATTCATTTCAATTTGAATAAAATCGATATAAACATCGTTCACGTCAAAATGGCGCAAATTTAATCAACACGCCTTCATATATTTCTATTTTCGAATATTTCTATTTCAAATATTTCTTTTTCAAATATTTCCCTTTCAAATATTTCTATTTCAAATATTTCTTTTTCAAATATTTCTATTTCAAATATTTCTTTTCAAAACTTCTATTTCAAATATTTCTTTTTCAAATATTTCTTTTTCAAAACTGGAATGAGGCCCAATCAATTACCATATAATGTTAATTATATGGATTTTTCTACAACACATGTAAATAATAACAACGATAAATAATCAACCATCATCCAGAGTGCACCACACAACTGCATAAGCATTAAATATAAATAATTAACACTTACACAGTCTGTCAATCCATCGATTGACATACAACTAAACAATCGGGATTAGTGTACGTCAAATATCATCCCAATACCCGTGTGGGGTTTCAAACAATCAAACACAGATTTTATTTGTGCGGTTGGGCGATGTGTAAAATTTATCGTCCCAATCAATATCAATCAAATCAGTGTATATAAACAAATCTCCGATTTGTTTATATTAATTTATTTCATTTCATATACACGTTCAAAATTCTATTTTTAACAATATAATATTTTCCACTATAAAATATTTTATTACATTTCACATCACATCACACAATCAACTACACATCAAAATCAAACAAACAAGCATACAAGCCGTCCATGGTCTGTGGACGACAGGTGTCGGGTGCTACTAAACACCGTCTACATCCTAGTATATATTCAAACTAGAAAATTAAATTAAAAGCGAGAAGTTCTCACCTTGGGGTTCCACTCCACTTTTCTATATTTCTGAAATTTCAGAACCGTCTGGATTTGCCCAAACTTCCTACGCCATCCTTTTCACGCTGTTCATATTAAAAATTACATTTTTATATTCTCTATTATATAAAAATCATATTTTTGATTCGCTACTCTTATAAAAATCATATTTTTATTATCTCCACTTTATAAAAATATCGTCTTTATCTATATAAAAACACCATCTTTATCTATATAAAAATACCTTTCACCGTTTTAAAATTCTTATCTTTATCCTTCTTATATTTTCAAATCAAAGTATTTTGTATTTTCTAAACAAAGCTACATACATTTTTAAAAACAAGCTATATGTATTTTAAAAATCCTATTTTTAAACTGTTCTTTCCTTTTCAAAACATAGGTTATTTTTACTTTTAAAAACAATGCTCTTTTTATTTTTAAAAACAATGTATATTTAATTTTCAAAGACAATGTATATTATAATTTAAAAACTGAATTTAAACAATGAAGTGTATAAATTAAAAACTGAATTAAAATAAAAAAAAAGGAGAAGCTCACTATTTCCCGAGGAGGAGGTGTTGCAGAGGTCGTCGGAGGTGGCAAATCTGGTGGAGGCAGCATCGGCAAAAAGGGGACATGGCTGTCGATGGTTTTGGGGGGCTCGGTGTTTGAAATCGAGAGGAAGGTGAGGGGAAAGAGAAGGGCGACGGTGGAGGGTGTGATGATGGGCGGCGCACCAACGATGGGGGGGAGGGGCTAGGGTTCGCGGCGGTTCAGGCGGCGTGCTCGCGAGGGGGGTTTCTGCTACGTGGTGCGAGGAGGAGGAAGAAGAAGGAACGGCGGCGGCAGACGTGGGGGGGGGGGGGGGGGGGGGGGTGGGCTAGGGTTCGAGGCGGTTCAGGGTTTTCTTTTTTTCTCTTTTTTATTCTTTCTGTAGATTGAATAAAGGAGAGAACGGGGGGGGGGTGTTTATGTAAATAATATATATTTTATTATTTTAAAACTTCAAAAAGCAACTTTTTATTTCGACCTCAAAAAGAGACCCATCGCCTGTCGTCCACAGCTAATTACCCCCATTTCGAATACAATGGGATATGTATCGTAAGCTGATTCGATCGTTTCGATCAGTTTTCGTCAAAACCAACATATAACTCTATATATTGAATTTGAACGCACATTTTACTTTACCAGGGCCACATACTAACTCGAAAAATTCCAGAAAAATATTTTCTAACTTTGTATTGATGATACGGTCCTAACAAAGCCAGTTTCATCGAATTCTAAGAACGTTTGAAAAATGGCCATTTTCCAGTCGATTAAAATCAACTAAAACTGGTCAAACGCGTTCTCCTTTTCCACGCTCACATATTGATTCGAAAAATTATGAAATTTGAAACCTAGCAATAACTTGACATCACGGATCCAACAAAAGTGGTTTCGTCGAAATCCGAAGTCGTTTGCAAAATTTCCATTTTTAAGGGCCAGAATTCCATAGCGACTATTCTGAATTTTCAACTGGGCATAACTTTTGATTCCCGCTATGAAATTTTGATTTTTCGGATTCGTTGGAAAGATATTCTCAAATAGATTCTAATATTTTTGGTTTCACTAAAATCCGGTTTATTTTGCACCCGGTATGTTCAATTGAAATTTGGAATCGAATCATCGAACTACCACGCCATTTTCAATTCCTTTTATAATTAAAAATAAATATTTAGATTCTAACGATGGTCTATATAATATATACATTCGAATTCTATTCAAAATAAATTTCCCGTCGTTATTATTTAAAATAATTCATTTTAAATAATCAAAATTCGCTAAAATTGCCAAAATAAAAATTTTAAATTGGCTCGGATTTCCGTGTTATTGCAATCTCCCCCACTTAAAACTTTTCGTCCCCGAAATGGAACGAAGCTGAAAGTTGTTTAACAAATCAACTCTACTTCCATTATTTTCACTACGGCTTAAGTTTTTCAACTTTTCAGTTTCTAAAAACTTTTCAGATTTTTCAAAAATTTGGCTAACACCCTAAATTTTCGAAAAATTTCGCCATAAGCTCCCCTGCACCGGGGACTTCGGGATATTTCATATAGCCTCCCATGGCCTTCTTCAATCCAAAAGAAAAAGAAAGGGTCAAGCGGCTCATAAAATCATCATCACCCAAGCAAAACAGTAAATTATGGTAAACATGTACCTATTTGTTGGGCAAACAATTTTATTCCTCTGCTCTAGCCTCCTTGCGATGACATGTTCAATGTAAGTACATGTATATGCAAGCAAATGCGACCAATTTTCAATACAATTCAATATTTGATTCAATTTGGTTATAGGTTCAACATTTTAATTAATCAACCAATAATCAAACAACACAACCAGCAATCAATTAGTTGATTAGCTTTTCAAATTCATAACATTGATATATAGTCAAAAATCACATTTTTGATGCCAAATCACAACAATAGGCACTATCTTATTTTGGTTCTCACACCAGTCAATAGGAAATATATAGAAAGCCCACTTTCGTCACTCGAACATAAATACTGGTAATGTGATCACAATTATCAGTATCATCCCCGGGCGACTAGAGTGTGATTCTATATATCCAGCATATTAAAACTTCGAACACACGCGGATCAGACGTATACGCAAAATCTTTATATACTGCATTGTCCAAATTCAATACCAATAAATATTCAAATACGAATAATTGAATTAAATTTTCAAAACAAAATTTGTTTTCATTTTAAAAATATACTCTTCACACTCGTTCTAGGATTCTACTGATCCTATCTCTAACGAGTCATTCTCATTAGATATTCCTAATCCAATATCTGATGAATTCTTTCGTATGGTTCTAACGTTTCTTGTTCTCTGAGCTTTGTAAACTAAAGCTCTGATACCAAAATGAAACGACCCGAACTTCCCCGGTAAGGAAAGCCCGGATAGAATTGAGAACAAGCCACATCAGAACGCAGACATAAGAACATTTCATTGTATATTACAACAATTCCACTAGATTACAAGGATATACAGAGCATAAATAAATATTACACAACAGAAAATATCAGAGATTTAAATTACATTTAAACACATCGCAGCAGAAAATAATACAATACACAACTAGAAGAGATATACGGATGCAAAGCTTTCCGGATATCATTCCTGTTGTAAACCAGGATCCTGTGAATATAAATCTGCAAAACCAAAACTACTAGCTGCCCGTGTCAAAATAAGGGCACCCAGAGTTTAGGTTAAAACAATAAACTCCAGGTCAGTCATGGGACTGGTGTGAGAACTAAAACAGTTATTAATCTTCATTTTAAAGTTAGGTAAATCAAGGGACCATGCCGTATAACATGGAACGGGTTTCCTCCCAAGAACACCAGTGTATAAAACAACAGCGCAATGCTAAATAAAGAATAATGAAGCTATTATAAGACCCAGGTCCCATCACACAATGCAACGCAAGCCGGAGGATAGGGTTTTTACCTTATAATAGCCAAAGAATGCTTGATACGTTTAAAACAGATTATTTTGATAGTACTATAGGTGTATAGTGACAAAAACAATTTCAAATCATAAGTATCAATCATAGACGGCATAAGCGCCCCATCCCACTATGTCGCCATATATAGGATTACAACTAAAATCGAAACGTCACGTATTGGAAGTTGGATTTCCATCTGTGAACCGAGGCAAAAGATAGTCCTCTACCGATTCGAGATGCTCTAGACTGCCCCTTAGGACCCAGACTCAGGTGGGCCCTTGGATCGTCAGGGCCGGTCCACCGATGTGGATTAAAATGCCTGAACACTGCGTTTCCCCACCCTATGGGGTGTCAATGAGTCCAATGACTCCATCGGTCCCGGATCGACCGATATATCCGAGGCGCCTCGCAACAGCAACAACCACATAAGTCAAACTCGTCAGGGTGTGTAAAACCACTGACGCCACTTTTAGCTAGAAAGAAACGCATGTCCTCCCTGAGGTCCTTCTCCCGTTTTTAGTTCACAACCGGGGTGTGAGGCTCCCGAATTCATGTTACACAAAGCTATGCCATACAGGCCATGCTTTGATCATCCACCACAAGACTTTGCTTTTCAATAGAAGCCTTGATCATTTTCCACTTAGGCATGCCACACAGGCAATTCACTCCATGCGTTTGATATCCATCAATATATAACCCCTGAGCTCGTACGTCTCAAAGAAGGGCGTTAAGCAAGAGAACAAATTCTCCACCGCCAAACAGATATATATTTAATAGAAATCAATCACACATAATAAAATCCAATGTCAGACACACAGTCCATTTACAAGTTCGTTCTGGGTCTGAAAGAAACCGGAGGCACCTAGTACCCCGCATATCCATCGATCTCCAAGTGCGTCTGGACGATCACTAACTGATTCCCTCCTCTTGGGTGTACGGCCCAATCAAGATCATCAGTAACCACCCAAACGACGTGAAGATCTCCGGTCTTCGACCACCGTCTTCATCATCGACACCACGTCGAATCAGTTATTCATAATGGGATAAACCCGGTCTTTCTGAATAACTCGCGTATATAATAAACAAGTGTTACACAAACACAACATACGCTTCATTCCAATTCAGAATATTCTTTTATTCAAATATTCTTATACTTTGGGAAAGGTTCCCATTAATTTTATCAAAGATTAATTCTTTAAATTTATTCTTTAATCTTCTTTGAATATCAATTCAAACTAGTCGGGATTAGCGAACCACACCGGAGTAATCATTTATTTTATTTCCCAATCCCCACCTATTCATCGCATGAAGTAAAACCGGTAATACTTCATATCTAACACCGCGGTGTTATCGGTAAATTCAATTACCATTTCACGTTCAAATCTAATTAAAGATTTAACTATCGCCTGGAGTAAAACTGGCGATACTCCATTCTCGATCTTTTCAATCTAATTAAAGATTCATTAAAACTCCACTTAGTTTTAATCTTTAACTGGGTTAAAGAATCAGTGTCATTTAAAACACGGTTCACGATAAACCCAAAATCACATTCCATTAATTATCGGGTTAAAGAACAAGTGTTATTTAAAACACTGTTCACGATAAACCCAAAAATCAATACCAATTCAATTCCAATTAAATATTATTTAATTGGTACACTTCATTAAATCTAAATAAAAAGATTTAATCTTTTTCTCAACTGGGTTTAAGGACAGTGTTAATGAAGACACCATTCACGACAAACCCAAATCACATTTGATATTAAATACAAGGCTCTGAATAGAAAATATATCGGCTTATATTCAATATCTAATTCTACGACCAACCAATATCGTATTGGAAATAACGATATATATATATCTTTCAAATTTCCATAACAATATTTGTATAATCACGAAATCCAACATCGAAATATTCCAAAGACAATTTCGATTCAAATCCATTCCAATTCAATTATTGGAAATTCTGGTTTCTTTTCAAAACCATTTCAAATTCAATTTATTTATTTTAAAAATAAATAGATTATTATTCTAGTTCAAAACTATTTCATTTCGATAAAAATATATTTTTATCTTTTCAAATCTGGAGTTTTTCATCCCAACTCTTCACAAATCATTTCTTATGATTTTACACAAATTATTAATATTTTTAATAATTTTATCAAGGCCCGTACAGTCGATTTCCATTAACGGCCATCGAACTGCACTTGCAACGACCTTTTCCAAATTTGATTTGGACATAATTCCACATCCAACCGTTAGATTTCTAATTTCTCACATTCGTTAGAAAGCTCTTTTCGATACGAACCCAACGGTTCCAGTTTTAGGAGAATCCGACAGTCGGATCTCCCGCAATGTCCATTCGAAGTCAATGGTCGAAATTCTCGAACTGCCGCGGCGCGGCGCGTTCTATTCAGGCCATTATATTATATATATAATATATATAATATATAATTCGTCGATTTCCTTTTAAAACGTATTTTATAAATTGTTTTAAATTCGTTTTTGAAACGATTTCAACTTCATTTCAAATTCAAATCAAAATTGAATTTCTCCTCATAATTTCGTTTTAAATTCATTTCAAATTGATTTTTATTCAAATCGATTTTTAATTCAATTTCAGTTCGTTTTCAATTCGATTCAATTTCTATTCGATTTTGAATTTATTTCAAATCGATTTCTATTCAATTTCAATTCAATTCGAATTCATTTCAATTTGATTTCAATTCGAATTCAATTCTATTCAATTTCAATTCGAATTCAATTCTATTCAGTTTCAATTCAATTCAAATTTCAAATCATTTCAGTTTATTTCGAATTTCAAATCAATTCAATTTAGTTCGAATTTCAATTCACTTTAATATTCATTTCAATTTGAATAAAATCGATATAAACATCGTTCACGTCAAAATTGCGCAAATCTAATCAACACGCCTTCATATATTTCTATTTTCAAATATTTCTATTTCAAATATTACTTTTTCAAATATTTCTCTTTCAAATATTACTCTTTCAAATATTTCTTATTCAGATATTTCTATTTCAAATATTTCTTTTCAAAACTTCTATTTCAAATATTTCCTTTTCAAATATTTCTTTTTCAAAACTGGAATGAGGCCCAATCAGTTACCATATAATGTTAATTATATGGATTTTTCTACAACACATTTAAATAATAACAACGATAAATAATCAACCATCATCCAGAGTGCACCACACAACTGCATAAGCATTAAATAAAAATAATTAATGCTTACACAGTCTGTCAATCCATCGATTGACATACAACTAAACAATCGGGATTAGTGTACATCAAATATCATCCCAATACCCATGTGGGGTTTCAAACAATCAAACACAAATTTTATTTGTGCAGTTGGGCGATGTGTAAAATTTATCGTCCCAATCAATATCAATCAAATCAGTGTATATAAACAAATCTCCGATTTGTTCATATTAATTTATTTCATTTCATATACACGTTAAAAATTCTATTTTTAACTATATAATATTTTCCACTATAAAATATTTTATTACATTTCACATCACATCACACAATCAACTACACATCAAAATCAAACAAACAAGCATACAAGCCGTCCATGGTCTGTGGACGACAGGTGTCGGGTGCTACTAAACACCGTCTACATCCTAGTATATATTCAAACTAGAAAATTAAATTAAAAGTGAGAAGTTCTCACCTTGGGGTTCCACTCCACCATTCTATATTTCTGAAATTTCAGAACCGTCTGGATTTGCCCAAACTTCCTACGCCATCCTTTTCACGCTGTTCATATTAAAAATTACATTTTTATATTCTCTATTATATAAAAAACATATTTTTGATTCGCTACTCTTATAAAAATCATATTTTTATTATCTCCACTTTATAAAAATATCGTCTTTATCTATATAAAAACACCGTCTTTATCTATATAAAAATACCTTTCACCGTATTTAAAATTCTTATCGTTATCCTTCTTATATTTTCAAATCAAAGTATTTTGTATTTTCTAAACAAAGCTACATACATTTTTAAAAACAAGCTATATGTATTTTAAAAATCCTATTTTTAAACTGTTCTTTCCTTTTCAAAACATAGGCTATTTTTACTTTTAAAAACAATGCTCTTTTTATTTTTAAAAACAATTTATATTTAATTTTCAAAGACAATGTATATTATAATTCAAAAACTGAATTTAAATAATTAAGTGTATAAATTAAAAACTGAATTAAAATAAACAAAAAAGGAGAAGCTCACTGTTTCCCGAGGAGGAGGTGTTGCAGAGGTCGTCGGAGGTGGCAAATCTGGTGGTGGCAGCATCGGCAAAAAGGGGGCGTGGCTGTCGATGGTTTTGGGGGGCTCGGTGTTTGAAATCGAGAGGAAGGTGAGGGGAAAGAGAAGGGCGACGGTGGAGGATCTGATGATGGGCGGCGCACCAACGATGGGGGGGCTAGGGTTCGCGGCGGTTCAGGCGGCGTGCTCGCGAGGGAGGGCGGTTATGCTGCGCGGTGCGAGGAGGAGGAAGAAGAAGATGGAACAACGGCGACAGACGTGGGGGGAGGGGGGCTAGGGTTCGCGGCGGTTCAGGTTTTTTTTTCTTTTTGTAGATTGAATAAAGGAGAGAATGGGGGGGTGTTTATGTAAATAATATATATTTTATTATTTTAAAACTTCAAAAAGCAACTTTTTATTTCGACCTCAAAACGAGACCCACCGCCTGTCGTCCATAGCTAATTACCACCATTCCGAACACAATGGGATATGTATCGTAAGCTGATTCGATCGTTTCGATCAGTTTTCGTCAAAACCAACATATAACTCTATATATTGAATTTGAACGCACATTTTACTTTACCGGGGCCACATACTAACTCGAAAAATTCCAGAAAAATATTTTCTAACTTCGTATTGACGATACGGTCCTAAAAAAACCAGTTTCATCGAATTCCAAGACCGTTTGAAAAATGGCCATTTTCCAGTCGATTAAAATCAACTGAAACTAGTCAAACGCATTTTCCTTTGCCACGCTCACATATTGATTCAAAAAATTATGAAATTTGAAACCTAGCAATAACTTGACATCACGGATCCAACAAAAGTGGTTTCGTCGAAATCCGAAGTCGTTTGCAAAATTTCCATTTTTAAGGGCCAGAATTCCATAGCGACTATTCTGAATTTTCAACTGGGCATAACTTTTGATTCCCGCTATGAAATTTCGATTTTTCGGATTCGTTGGAAAGATATTATCAAATAGATTCTAATATTTTTGGATTCACTAAAATTCGGTTTATTTTGCACACGGTATGTTCAATTGAAATTTGGAATCGAATCATCGAACTACCGCGCAATTTTAAATTCCTTTTATAATTATAAATAAATATTTATATTCTAACGACGGTCTATATAATATATACGTTCGAATTCTATTCAAAATAAATTTCCCGTCGTTATTATTTAAAATAATTCATTTTAAATAATACAAATTCGCAAAAATTGCCAATTTTTTTTTTTAAATTGGCTCGGATTTCCGGGTTATTACATTATAATAGTAAAATATTACAAACATGAATTGGGTTTCAAATGAATATTTGAATGGGAAGCTTGTTTTAAATTTATAAAACAAGGAAATTAATTTATAAATGATGTTTATAAATAAAAGGGGATGATTATCGGGTGATAATTTGGAATTATAAATTCAAGTATGAATTTAACAAGAATATTAGAAATCATTCGAAAAAGGAACGATAGAATTTATTCTCGAATTAAGATATTAAACGGAATTGAGACAAATCTAAGGATTTATAATTATATTTCGATTGTATTGAATTTTATAAATAATTTATTTATAAAGGGAATTGGAATTTAATATAGAAGACTGAGTTATAAATAAATGATAACCGAGTAATGAAATAATCGGCGATTAGGGATAATAAAAAATATTAAGTTGGATTTAGAAACTAGATTTATATATATCAAAATATATATAAGAACGAGATTGAAATTTAAATTAAATGAAGTTTAAACGTTTATATTTAAATATAATTAAAACGAACTTGCTGGGCGTAGTAGTTCGTAATTTGACATTTCGAACTTCAGTTGCATATACACAACCCAATTTAAGTCGGAATGCCTTAAAACAAGAATCATTAGGATAGATTTGATAATAGTTTTCTAATAGAAGGGAAAAATCTAGATTTCGTCTTATAGATTTTGAGTTATGTCAAAATCAAATTTTCAGAAAAACAGCGCGATAATCGTTTAAAAACCATAACAATTTATTTAATAAACTAGATAAATTTTAAGCAAATAAAATCCGAATTTCGATTAGAAAAGTCCATATTTGAGTTATAAAATAAATATGAACTCAAGTAGAGTAAATGAACTGATTTTTGGAACAAAAATCAGATTTTTAATTATTGAATGAATTAACTAATTTAAAAAATAATTAGTTAATCGAATTTTTGAATTGAAATTGGACTTTGGATGAGTAAAAGGGGTTCGTGAATTTATATTCGAAATCGAATATGAAACTTGAATTAAAAATTGAATTTGATTGGTTTATAAGAAAATTAAATTTGTATAAGAATGTGATATGTTCAATTAAAAAGTGGAATAGGCAAAAGAGCTAATTAAAGAATGAGTTAGCGAATTGAGTTAAAATGAGCGGATTGATTTGGAATAAACTTGGAATTGGATGAGTATGTGTAAACCAGGTATCGAATGAAGAGAATGAAGTTTATATTTTGAGTGCCCGACAAAAAGTTACATATTTAAATTCCATATGAGTTTTCATGCGCCGAATTGGCAAGTCGCTTGGCTTTTTGATTTTCTTTTTGAATGGAAAGGGTCTAGAGAGACGAGTTTAGGTTTGAGCTATTGACCGGTACAAAGGAGATGCTGGCGAATTTTTCAGGAAATTTAAGGAGTTAAAATATTTTTAAGAAATTTGATAACTAGAAAATCAATGTATCCATATATATATATATATAATTCGATAAGGAAACAAACTTAAATAGAATGTTATAAACAAAAAGGAAATCTATAAATTAAATCTGGTAAAAATAGAAAGAGAAACATATATGTTT
The DNA here is from genome assembly GCA_030737875.1 of Allium sativum. NCBI lineage: Eukaryota > Viridiplantae > Streptophyta > Magnoliopsida > Asparagales > Amaryllidaceae > Allium > Allium sativum. The sequence goes on from CM060916.1 coordinate 897,190,727, forward strand.
TAAAATGGATAATTAGTTTTTATGGTGTTGATTATTCGAGGTAACTGGTCTTGTCTGTTTTGAAGTTAAGAATGTTATTCTGTCATGGTTTGAGAGGTGATTATACCCCAACTTGATTGATTTCATTATTAACCGATAAATAGGAAGATCCAATCTCGAAGTTCAATGTTTAAGTAAAATTTAGTTGAATGTAATATTTTGGGTTGTTGTAACGATGTTTTACACAACATTCGTTTTAACCCAAGTAAGTGGAATTTTGGAAATATAATAATAGATATTTTCTAAGGATAGAAATGAATGGTCGTGAAAAGGAGAAGTAATTGGAATGTTTTCCAATTATAAATAGAAGATATTTTCTAAGTATAGAAAATAAAAAAAGGTGATATATGAAAATGTTTTTCTCAGTAGCATAAGAGGCCAAGATGATTATTGAAAATATTGATAAGGAAATGGATAAGAGATCAATTAATGAAATATTAATTAAGTGGTCAAGTGATTGTTTGATGCTTTGGATGGATGTTTGTTTTCCTTTCAATGTTAAATAACCGACTATCGTAGTTTTCGACCATCGTTGTCAATATCGAGAGATCGGTTGGATTATTATTCAAGAACCACTCTGTTTTGGCAGTAGCATTGTGAATCAGTTATATGAAGACAAATCAATGATGGAGTAAAGTGCAAGGGCTTTTCTGTTAATCCTACATAGAAATTGCCTAAGATGGATTAATGGAAATTGTGCCTCCGGTTTCGTTCAATCCCAGAATGAACGTGTATGGAGAATGTCTGTCAGAGTATTTCCAATGATCGTATATATTGTTCTGTACAAATATACATCTGGTGGCGGAGAATTTATTCACTTAGCATAATATCTAGAATATCTTTGTGCAAATCAAGTAGTGATCAACAGATCTAGAAATATGGCATTCAAGGTGATTGTGCTATCAATGAAAGGTAAGTAATTGTAACTTCAAGCCTTATAACCGGGAAATGGTATAAAATCGGGTAGTTTGCATGGCTAAGTGAGTCACACTCAAGTAGGGTGTATTATCACTTGATCTAGAGAAATTCCATTTTCATCTTAAATCTTTCGATGTTGTCCCTTTCGGGAAACGGTTGCTGATCCCAACCGTTGGTGACAATACATTCGGTACTCTCAAGCGAAGTGAGGGGTTGGTCATGTTCGGTGTAACATCTCGGATTTTGAGCTATTTTGTAATAACCAATTAAATTTATTTTAAATGTTAAATTGGATATATAAATGAATTTTATATTAAATTTATAGATTCCATATCGAATATATTTATTTATCATAATAGTAATAATGGAATTCACTGTTAAAATCTGAATCTAAACAATTCAGTCAATTAATATAAATTCTGTGTTGGATTAAAACAATAATAATAATTTGTTATCAATGAATTTAATTATTTAAAATCAATTTATACTTTAAGTCAAATTTAATTTAAATCGTTAATTTAAGCTATTATCTCTTCTATACAGTCGAATTAAATTCCAAAATACGTTGCGTGGAGTTCAGAATAATGCTATAATCTGAGAACGTCGGTCGTTACAGTTGAATAGCGGTTCGAATTTGCGAATTATGGACCATAATATATTTTAATTATTTAATTAAAGTACAAATCAAAACTTTAACCATCCGACCTATCTCCTTTACTATATACCTACCTATGCCTACAGCTATTTTTCTTTCCATTCATGTCTCACACCTCAAATATCAAAAAGAGCAGCAATTTAATGGAGTATATGTATGTTCCCCAGTTCGATCCTATAAATTAGCCTAACGTATGTTCCCCAACTCGATCCTATAAATTAGCCTATTGCCTTCATATTCTCCCTACTACAAAATCATTCAATCCTTATTTTCTTTTTATTCTTCTTCTAGAAATCAGAATCACCGAATAAAAAATATGAATCGAAATCGCTTTGAATCGATGACTGGAGGAAGGAAATCAAGCCGCTCCTCATACGCGATGGGGAGTGGAGATCTCAACTTCGAGCAACGCTGAGTCGGTGGATGTTTGATGCCGATTCACACATCAAATTGTGGTTTAGAATTTGGATTCTCGTTGGAAGTATGGAGTTGGGGTTATTGCCAGTTTTTGGGAGAATTCGAGATGATTTTTGTTCACACCCTGTATTGGTGGAGTGTATGGTTCTAGTTGCGATTTGCAGAGAGGAGTTCAGTCAGTGTTAGGGCTAGGGCATGGGTTCAATGCCAGGAGGAAGGCGAAAGCAAGAAGTTGTTGCCGGTGTTGTTGCTAAAGGCAGTGGCTTTGGGGATTCAATATGGAGCATATGGTTGTTAATGGTAACCGCATAGCTAGAGTTCAACGATATTGCCGATGTACTAGAGTGTTGCGTTTTACTGATAGATGTTCGGGAGTTTGATGTGAAGTGGTACGTGATGATGGAAAGTTGGGGGAATGCGTTTTTATGAATCTCAGTGAATATGGGTGTTGGGTCTGTAGTAATGTGATGAAGCAGTAGCAATGCAGTAGTGAGTGTTTACAAAGAAGGGTAGAATTGAATATGAGTTGTTCGGTGAAACGTCAGAATAGGAAAAGGTTAGTTTTGGGCTTATTTTTGTGGATATGGACAACAAATTTGTGAGTGTACTCCATCCATTAGTTGAGTAAGGGAGTAAACAATATGATATACAATTTTACGTATTTTAAAAATACATGGAATGATTTATTTTTGTTAGTATTCAAATTTAAATGAATAGAGTTTAAATGATAAATTAAATTAAATAATTTTAGGTAATAAATTCATTTGATACAAAGTGATGCGTAGCCGAGATATGGAAATATTAAATGGATATTCGGCAAATTAAATTTATATGAGTAAATCTCACTTAAAAATTTATTTTTAAATAAATTATTGGTTGCCTGGATGCATTTATAAATTGCTTATCAGTCTTGGTTATTATATATATTAGTTATATTAGGCTTGGTGGTTGTGGCTATTATATAATATATATATATATATATATATATTGGATATTTCCCGTAGCACCATTAGCAGATGCCTGCAACATTATTAGCGGATGAACCTATTGACCCATGATATATTTATGGATGGCCTTCTATACCACGATATCCTGCCTTGAAGTAGGATTGGTATAATTTATGTTGTCTGACATTTGTGGATGCAGGGAAAATAGGTTGGAGGAATCCAATTGGATTCATCAAATTTAACTATTGCTTACAAATTTATATATGTGTGTGAGTTTTGAACTGAATGGATGATTTGTGTGTTTGGATATTAGAATTTCACTAGCACTAGATAATTCAATATAAGAATATAAAAAAAGGGATTTTAGATCTTAAAAGGAAATTTTTATTTTTTGAAATAGAAATGGAATTTTGAATGAGTTATGAAACATTTGCTTATTTTAATAATTAAAACAAGTATTGAATATAAACGATGTTTATAAATGGAAAAAAAATTATCATTTGATAATTTTTATAATTTAAATTCAAGTATGAATCTAAAAAGGGAAAATTTATTCTTCGAAGTGGAAGTTAGATTTCAAATGAAATTTGAAATCGAAAACTTGTTTTTAATATTTAAAAAAAGGAACAAAATTTATAAACAATATTTACAAATGAAAGAAATAAATATTATTGGATAATTGGAATTTTTAATCCAAGTATGAATTAAAAAACAGTGATTAAAAATCGCCTCAAAAAAGGGATATATACGGAAACATTAGATTTTATTCCGAATCTGGAATATATATATATTGAATAGTATTAATCCAAGGAATTTAAAATTTGAATTCAATTTTGTCGAATTTTATAAAATAATTTAACTCCATAGAAATTGGAAAGTAATATAGAAAATCGAGTTGAAAATGTAACGTCCAAGAAATTTCGGCGATTGGAATGTGGAGTTAATTAAATAATTTACTATGAATAATCAATTTTATATTGGTACTAGAGTTAGAAATCGAATATATTGGTTTGGGTATGAACAGAACTAAATATTTAATTTAGAATGGTTGGTTGGCAATCGAATATTTAATGTTGAATCTTGTTTCGAATTTAAATTGGATATTTGAATTGAATTGTAATTCGATTGGAAAAATAAATAAATTATTGAATTTAAAGTAAACGTTATTAACGTAAAATAGATTTGTAAATTTATTTGTTGAAATATTCGAAGATTGGCTTGAATATGTGTATTTATATGTACAAAGAAATTGAAATAAATATTTCAAATTTAGAATTTGACAGAGTTGTTGATGAACAAATGAAATAAAATCAGTAAAACGACAAATAATTAAAATTAAAAATAATGTTGTATAAACGACGCCAAATTACAATTAAACTAAATTTATTGGATCTAGAACGTTGAGATGTGGTAGTACATCAAATTTCGTTACATTTGGAGATGGCACTGAAGGCATGTATATAGAGCATTGGGTGACAATTCACGGTATAATTAAAATACAACAGTTATAGCCTACTCAAATTTACCTTCCTCGGGTAAAATACGTAACCTATTTTTGCCTTGGCCACCACGAAAACGTGGTACCCACGGCTTCTGCAATTATAAAAGAAGCACTCGTCTCCCCAAAAAATTATTCACAGCAAAAACTTGTTTCCTCTTTTTCCACTTTTAATGGTGACCAAAATCAACTTTCCCCAAACCGCATGATAATTTCCGCCCAAATGGATCTCTCTTCCCCTAAATCAGTTTTTCCCTAAATTAAAATTCTCCCCTTCTCTTCAAATTAAATCGCCATCATCACCGTCGCTAGCCGAAGTCGCTGTCCGCCCTGTTCCGGTCGTGATCCACATCGCGCTGCAGCTGCTACCGCAAACTCCAGCTTGCCAGTGCTGATCGTCCTCCGTTGCTCTGCCGAAATCACCGCAACAACGTCAAAGCCACGTCCACCTGTAAAGCTTGCACGTCAGTTTTCAAGGTGAGTGTTAACTCACCCACGATTAAATTCTAGAATCAAGTTTCTAAATTTCAGCAGAAAATTAAATATGATAGTTTGATTGTGTTCCTTTAACCCTGCTGGTGCCGTGATTTTCTGTCTCACTGCTGCATAAATTGTTGCCTGCGCAGTAGGGATCCTTGTGAATGACCAATGCCTAATTTACTTGTTTTTTGGTTGATGTTTGGTGTGATTCCGTCATTGGTTGGTTTGTGTTTCAGAAACTTGATTTGAGTATATGTGGTGGCTGACGTTCCTATGTGTATACGCATACATTCTTGTATGCGAATAGGCATAGCGTTAGTATATGTATGCTCAAACATGCCTAAGCTGTTGTCATTTTCTTCGTTTTGCTGCATTCGAGCACCTGCATAGCATCCTGATTATTTATTATAATTCTCTTTGGCATATTGGTATTCCCTTATTGGCATATGCTCGTAAACTGAACCGTGGGACTGCATCACTATGTATCTGTTCCCACCTTGATGAACCTATGGGTGTTCACATGTAATTCCATTAGACCTGAATATGTACTCATCACTATATGTTTGTTTCCACCTTGTTGAACCTATGTATGTCCACATGTATATATAACAGTGCTAGGTATGGGAGTTGCATGTGTGTCCTAATATTTTGTTAAGATTAAAGTCTATAAACTTAAGTATTGACTTTCCAAACATTTACTGTGTTCTGATCAAATGTTTTAGATATGCACATAGTAAAAGTGCCAGTTGATATGGTTTTATGAATATACATCCAACATAACTGAAATACATGTTTATCACCCTAGAAATTATAAAGAAAAATATGCTGATGATATTTGAATATGGAATACTACAAAGTGTACTGGAAACTATACTCCTTACCAACAGTGTATATATACCTGACAATGTTTCAAAAATATATCCTTATATTTTAGCTTATATACCTGATAATGTTTGAGAAACTATAAAATAAATACTGTTTAGATATGAGCTCATAGAAATATATATATATATATATATATATATATATATATACATATATTTATGTGCCGATTTTCTTCCATTTTTCTAGACAAAATTCGATCAAGTTTCCTTCTTGCCATATTGGGTGTATAGTCCGTACATGCAGCACTTTTTTGTATATACATGCAACGCCTTTACTTGTTGCATTGAAATTTGATTGTTGTTTTGTAATCACACATGGGGTAGGTGTACAGCAACTATGGACATACTTAGCCTGCTACCTTAATTGCGTTTCCTGTCTTCTTCTAAGGACCATGTAAAATGATAACTTTCGGCAAAAATATACATATATGTATGTAGAGTATATATGTGTGTAATGGGGGTAATACGCTATATTGAACTATCTGTGTTCGGAATGGGGGTAATACGCTATGGGCGACAGTCGGTAGGCCTCGTTTAGAGGTCGTATGTAAAAGTCAACACTTTGCAAAATAAAATAATTAAATAAATTAAAAAGTAAAATTTCTCTCTCCCTCCCCTTATTTCTCTCTGCCCCCCCCGTTCGTTTCATTTCAAAAAAAAAAAAAAAAAAAGAGGAGAACGCTGCTCCAGATTGACGGCCGCCTCCCACCGCCCTTCCCTCCACCGCGTTAGCCGCCACCCTCCCTGACTTCGCCGTCGACCTCTCCAGCAAGTCCGACCCCACCTCGCAGCTCCTCCCTTCTTCCCCCATCTCCTCTCGGTCCCCGCAACTGCAAGCCCTAGCCGTCGTTCGCCTCACCTCCGCCGCCCCCTTGAATCACGCGCCACCAGATTCCCCCCCCCCGACCCATTGATGAACGCACATACACCCCCCCTTCTTCCCATCTGTAAGTTTTCTTTCTAATTTTATTTTCCTTATTTATTTTGCTTTATTTGTTTTAATTTTATTTATTTATTTATTTCTTTTATAGGTAGGAAAGTTAATATTTTTAACCTTGTAAAGTTTGAATTTTTAACCTTGTAGAAGCGAGATTTTTAAATTGTAAAAGAGCAAGATTTTTGAAATTAGAAAACGAGATATATATATAATTAAAAAGATTGGATTTTTAATGGTATAAAAATCGGATTTCTAAGTTAGAAAGTTTATGTTTCTATAGTTAGAAAATATAGGTTTTTATAGTAGGAAGATCGGATTTTGATATAGTGGTGATGATAAAAATATGATTTTTATATTTTTAAAGTATTAAAAATATAATGTTTACTATATAGAAGGCGTAAAAATATGATTTTTCTTTATGTAGAGAATTAAAAATATAATTTTTACATGATAGTAATATTAAAAATATCATCTTTATTTATGTAGCAAAATAAAAATCTGATTTTTATTTTATATACGTTGAAATAAAATATGATTTTTATAATGACATATTTGAAAAGGAGAAATCTTTCTTTTTGAAAAGGCGGAAACCTTATATAGAGAATAACGTGATAAAATAGAATTTTTATCCATATAGCGTCGAAGTAAAAATTCGATTTTTATATATTGAATAGCATAGTAAAAAATTCGATTCCTGTATATTGAATAGCAAAATAAAAATATGATTTTTATATATTGAACTTCGAAATAAAAATATGATTTTTATATATTGAACATCGAAGTGAAAATATAATTTTTATATATGGAATAGCGAAGTAAAAATTCGATTTTTACATATGTAGTGGCTACGGGCAACGAAGATGACGAAGATGCGATAGCAATGAAGATTTCTATCAATGAAGTGCCGTGGAGCTAGGATAGCTATAAGTGAGAACTTATCACCTTTCAATTTAATTTTTCTAGTTATATATATACTAGGATGTAGACGGTGCTTAGTAGCACCCGACACAATCGTCCACAGACCATGGACTTGTTTGTTTGATTGCAAAAATAAATTAGATTATTTGATTGAATTGAATTGTTTGGTGAAATTGAATGGTTTGATTGATGTGTGAATGGCGTGGGCCTTCACTAGACCGGGGATAAGGCTAGGCCTTGTCCCGTTTCTAGTATCGTGCCGTTATGCCGCCGAAATTTTCTAAAATATGTTAGAAAAATAAAAATATCATTTTATTGAATAAATGAACCGAATAGAATATTCATAGGTTGAATAAAATGTTTTATCGTTAAAAATATAATTTTTAACGTGAAGTGAATAAAATAAATATTCATTTACAAACCAGACGGTTTGTTTATGTACACCTATTTGAAGGATATTGATTGGGTCGATAAATTTTACACATCGCCCAACTGCACAAATAAAATCTGTGTTTGATTGTTTGAAACCCCACACGGGTGTTGGGATGAAATCTGAAGTTCACTCATCCTGATTGATTAAATATGTCGATCGATTGATTGACAGGCTGTTATAAGCGTTAGATATCTATATTTGATGCTTATACAGTGTAGTGCACTTTGGTTGATGGTTGATTATTTTTCAATGCTATTATATACATGTGTTGTATGAAAATCCATATAATTAACTTTATATGGTAATTGATTGGGCCTCATTCCAATTTGAAAAATAAAGAATAATATAAAATAAAGGTTCATGTGTTGACAGTACTCATCCATTGAGATTGGTCATGTGTTGAACGAAATATTTTTATAATAACAACCATTTTGAAAAAGAAATATTTGAAATAGAATATTTGAAAATAGAAATTTATGAAGCCATGTTGATTAGATTGACGCCATTTTGACGTAAACGATTTATATCGATTCTATTCATTTTGAAATGAATTGAATATAAAACGATTTTGAAATGAATTGAAAACGATTTCGAAATGAATTGAATTGAAAACGATTTCGAAATTAATTGAATTGAAAACGATTTCGAAATGAATTGAATTGAAAACGATTTCGAAATGAATTGAATTGAAAACGATTTCGAAATGAATTGAATTGAAAGCGAATTGAAATGAATTCAAATTGAATTGAAATTTGAATTGAATAGAAATGAATTTTAAAACGAATTTATAAAGAAGAATTCAATTTTGATTGGAATTAAAATGGAAGTTGAAATTGCTTTTGAAACGAATTTATAACTATTTATATATAATTCGTTTTAAATAGAAATCGAAGAAATATATATTATATATATAATATAATGGCCTGAATAGAACGCGCCGCGCCGCGGCAGTTCGTGAATTTCGACCATTTATTTCAAACGGACATTACGGTAGATCCGACCGTCGGATTCTCCTAAAACCGGAACCGTTGGGTTCGTATCGAAAAGAGCTTTCTTACGAATATTAGAAATTTGAAATCTAACGGTTGGATTTGGAATTATGTCCAAATCAAATTTGAAAAAGGTCGATGTAAGTGCAGTTCGATAGCCGTTGATGGAAATCGACTGTACGGGCCTTGATAAAATTATTAAAAATAGTAATAATTTGTGTAAAATCATAAGAAATGATTTGTGAAGATTTGGGATGAAAAACTCCATGTTTGAAAAGATAAAAATAGATTTTTATCGAAATGAACTAGTTTTGAACTAGAATTATAATTCTATTTATTTTTAAATAAATAAATGGAATTTAAAAAGGGTTTTAAAAATAACCAGAATATCCAATGATTGCATTGGAGTGGATTTGAATCGAAATTGTCTCCGGAATATTTCGATGTTGGAATTCGTGATTATACAGGTGTTGTTATGGGAATTTGAAAGATATATATTTATATCGTTATTTCCAATACGACATTTGTTAGTCGTAGAATTTGATATTGAATATAAGCCGATATATTTTCTATTCAGAGCCTTGTATTGAATATCAAATGTGATTTGGGTTTGTCGTGAATGGTGTCTTCACTAACACTGTTCTTGAACCCAGTTGAGAAAAGATTAAATCTTTTTTATTTAGATTTAATGAAGTGTACCAATTAAGCAATATTTAATTGGAATTGAACTGATATTGATTCTTGGGTTTATCGTGAATGGTGTTTTTAAATAACACTTGTTCTTTAACCCGATAATTAATGGAATGTGATTTTGGGTTTATCGTGAACCGTGTTTTAAATGACACTGATTCTTTAACCCAGTCGAAGATTAAAACTAAGTGGAGTTTTAATGAATCTTTAATTAGATTGAAATAATCGAGAATGGAGTATCACCAGTTTTGCTCCAGGCGATAGTTAAATCTTTAATTAGATTTGAACGTGAAATGGTAATTGAATTTACCGATAACACTGTGGTGTTAGATATGAAGTATTACCAGTTTTACTTCATGGGATAAATAGGTTGGGATTGAGAAATTAAAACAAATGATTACTTCGGTAAGTTTCGTTAATCCCGGCTAGTTGAATCGAAATTCAAAAGAATAGAATAAAGAATAAATTCAAGGAATTTATCTTGGATAAAATTAATGGGAACCTTTCCCTATGAACGTGAAATTTAGAAACTAACTGTCGGTTAGCCAAGCAGAATGGTTTTCTGGATATTGATCTGATGTTGGTTTCGGCCTTCGGGGTTAATATTTGGGAAATTATTCTCTTGATTAATTTACGGTTAGTGACTGATGAATTGGAATGAGGCGTATGTTGTGTTTGTGTAACACTTATTCAAAATATACGCGAGTTATTCGGAAAGACCGGGTTTATCCCATTCTGAATAACTGATACGACGATAAGTCGAAGATGAAGACGATGGTCGAAGACCGGAGGTCTTCACGTCGTTTGGGTAATTACTGATGATCTTGATTGGGCTGTACACCCAAGAAGATGAAAACAGTTAGTGATCGTCCAGACGTACTTGGAGATCGATGGATATGCGGGGTACTAGGTGCCTCCGGTTTCGTTCAGACCCAGAACGGACTTGTAAATGGACTGTGTGTCTGACATTGGATTTTAGTCCGTGTGATTGATCTCTATTAAATATATATCTGCTTGGCGGCGGAGAATTTATTCTCTTGCTTAACGCCCTTCTCTGAGACGTATGAGCTCAGGGGTTATATATTGATGGATATCAATCGCATGGAGTGAATTGCCTGTGTGGCATGCTAAGATGCAAATGATCAAGGCTTCTGTTGAAAAGCAAAGTCTTGTGGTTGATGATCGAAGCACGGCCTTTGTGGCGTAGCTTTGTGTAACGTTGATTCGCGAGTATCACACCCGGTATGAATCAAAAACGGGAGACGGACCTCAGGGAGGACATGCGTTTCTTTCTAGTTAGGAGTGGCATCAGTGCTTGAACTGGCTGACGAGTTTGACTCATGTGGATATTGCTTATTATTACTTGCTGAAAAGCGAGGCGCCTCGTGATATCGGTTTCGGCCGATGCTTCTGGTCGGCTGACGGGCCAGGCTTACGCCCTAAAGGGCGGGGAAACGCAGTGTTCAGGAATTTTAATCCACATCGGTGGACCGGCCCTGACGATCCAAAGGCTTGACTGAGTACTTGCCTGAGGGGCGGACTAGAGCGTCTCGAATCGGAGAGGATCTTGCCCCTAGCCTCGGTTCATACCATAAATGATAACCCAACTTCCAATACGACATTGCGGTTTTGATTGTAAACTTATATATGGCGACATAGTGTTATGGGGCATTCATGCCGCCTATGATTGATACTTATGATTTGAAGTTGTTTTATACACTATGCACTTATAGTAGTATCAAACGATTTGTTTTAACCGTATCAAGCATTCTTTGGCTGTTATAAGGAAAAACCCTATCCTCGGCTGCGTTGCATTGTGTGATGGGACCTGGGTCTTATAACAGCTTCATTTTTCTTTATTTAGCATTGCGCTGTTTGTTTTATGCACTGGTATTCTTGGGAGGAAACCCGTTCCGTGTTATACGGCGTGGTCCCTTGATTTACCTAACTTTAAAAATAAAGATTAATAACTGTTTTAGTTCTCACACCAGTCACATGACTGACCTGGAGTTTATTGTTTTAACCTAAACTCTGGGTGCCCCTATTTTGACACGGGCAGCTAGTAGTTTCGGTTTTGCAGATTTATATTCATGGGATCCTGGTTTACAGCTGGAACGATATCCGGAAAGCTTTGTATCCGTATATCTCTTCTAGTTGTGTATTGTATTATTTTCCGCTGCTATGTATTTAAATGTAATTTAAATCTCTGATATTTCTGTGTAATATTCATACATACTCTGTAAATTCTTGTAATCTGATGCATTGTTCTAATATACAGTGAAATGTTCTTTTGTATGCGTTCTATTTTGTCATGTTCTCAAACGATAGGGCGTTTCGAACGGCCTGGATCGGTTTAGCGACTGGTTCGGACCGTGCGAAATTCTTTCTCGTTTACAGTTGGTATCAGAGCTTTGGTTTATAAAGCTCAGAGAACAAGACACATTAGAACCTTACGAAAGAATTCATCAGATATTGGATTAGTAATATCCAATTAGAATGACTCGTTAGAGATGGGATCAGCAGTATCCTAGAACGGGTGTGAAGAGTATATTTTTCAAATGAAAACAATTTTGTTTTGAAAATTTAAATCAACTATTCGTATTTGATTATTTGTTTATATTGATTTTGGACAATTCAGTATATAAAGAATTTGCATATACGCCTTGCAAACGTATATTCAAAATTTTAATATATTGGATAGATATAGAATCACACTCTAGTCGCACGGACCTGATTCTGATGATTGACGCGTCATCATTAGTAATTATTTTCGTGTTTCGAAGGTGTGATATCTATATATTTCCATTGGACTGGTGTGAGAACCAAAACTTATATAGTTAGAACACATTGTTGTGAATTGGCATCAAAAACATGATTTTTTGTATATGTATCAAAATTATGAATTTGAAACTCTAATTCACTAATTGATTGATGTTTGTGTTGTTTGTTTATTTGATTGATAATTTTGAACCATTATGCCTAATTTGATCAAATATTGAATTGTATTGAAATTTGGTCGCATTCGCTTGCATATACTTGCACTTACATTGAACAGGTCATAGCAAGGAGGCTAGAGCAGAGAATAAAATTTGTTTGCCCGACAAATAGGTACATGTTTAATACATAATTTACTGTTTTGTTTGGGTGATGATGATTTTATGAGCCTATTGGCTAGCCGCTTGGCTTTTTCTTTTTCTTTTTGAGATCTGAAGGACCGGGGAAGCTATTTGAAATTCCCCGATGCTCCCGGTGCAGGGGAGGTTATGGCAAAAATTTTCGAAAATTTAGGGTGTTAGCCAAATTTTTGAAATTTTTGGAAATTCTCAGAAACTGAAAAGTTGGAGAATGGAAGCCAGATCGAGCGTAGAGTTGATTAATCAAACCACTTTCGACTTTGTTCCTTTTCGGGGACGAAAAGTTTTAAGTGGGGGAGATGATCAAAGCACCGCCTGTGTGGCATAGCTTTGTGTAACGTGAATTCGCGAGCCACACACCCCGGTTGTGAACCAAAAACGGGAGAGGACCTCAGGGAGGGCATGCGTTTCTTTCTAGCTAGAAGTGGCATCAGTGGTTTTACACGTCCTGACGAGTTTGATTTATGTGGTTGTTGCTGTTGCGAGGCGCCTCGGTTTGATCGGACGATCCAGGTCCGATGGAGTCATTCGTTGGCTCATTTTCGCCCCATAGGGCGGGGAAACGTAGTGTTCAGGCATTTTAATCCACATCGGTGGACCGGCCCTACCGATCGAAGGTGTAGTTGCGGCTGTTCCTGATACATGGTAGGCTAGATTGTCTCGAATCGGTAGAGGACGATCCCTGGCCTCGGTTCATAGATGGAAATCCAATTTCCAAATACGTGACTCTGCGGTTTTGATTGTAGAGCCTAGTATGGCGACATGATATATGGTACCCATGCCGTCTATGATTGATACTTATGATTGAAATTGTTTTGAACACTATACACTTATTATAGTATCAAATGACTTGTTTTAAACGTATCAAGCATGATTTGGCTATTATAAGGGAAAACCCTATCCTCCGGTTTGTGTTGCATTGTGTGATGGGACCTGGGTCTTATAATAGCTTCATTTTTCTTTATTTAGCATTGCGCTGTTGTTTTATGCATTGGTGTTCTTGGGAGGAAACCCATTCCGTGTTATATGGCGTGGTCCCTTGATTTACCTAACTTTAAAATAAAGATTAATAACTGTTTTAGTTCTCACACCAGTCACATGACTGACCTGGATTTTATTGTTTTAACCTAAACTCTGGGTGCCCTTATTTTGACACGGGCAGCTAGTAGTTTTGGTTTTGCAGATTTATATTCATAGGATCCTGATTTATAGCTGGAACGATACTCTGAAAGCTTTGTATCCGCGTATTACTTCTAGTTGTGTATTGTATTATTTTCCGCTGCTATGTAGTGTATTGTAATCTCTGATATTTTTCTGTTGTGTAATATTTATTTATACTCTGTATATTCTTGTATTCTGATGGAATTGTTGTAATTAACAATGAAATGTTCTTCCGTCTGCGTTCCTTTGTGTATTGTTTTCGAACTATCCGCTCTTTCCTTACCGGGGAAGTTCCGGGTTTTCACACATATTTATATGTTTTTGTCTATGCTGTTGTCAACCTGGAAGAAAGTATACTCTATATCGGGCACTATGTTTTGCACTGACCCTACAGCGGTGATCTTATATTTAGTCATGTATAACTGGATGAATGAAAATGTGGAAACAATAGGGAGAAGCGTGGTTTTTAGTATACATATTATGACGTTCTGACTTGTTTCGCCCAAGTTGCTATGCTATGTTCGGCATGGAAGCTGAGGCCATCCACATGTGTATACGTGTGTGGATAGGCAAGCTCTCATGACCACTGGTCCCTGAAGATATAACTGATATAAATAGATACCACGTTTGAAGTCGTCATTTACATAAAACAGATACTACACCCTCGAGTGTTTTTGCATGTCATAGAATTGAAGTTAGAGTCAACGATTATATTTCAGTTTCAATTGAAATCAATTTACTTGAACTATGATTTAATCCCGACTCGAGTATTTTGTGTTTTACATGAAATGCTCGGGTCAGACCCGAGCGGTGCAGATTTAAAGATTACAACTTAAGATTCGAAGACTGGTGATGTTGGGGATCCGGAGATGCGCACTCTGAAGTTTTAAAACCGTAAAGAATTTTCTTGTATTTAAATTGTCCTTTTAAATTCCACTGTATATAAACATCTTGTTTTCAAAATTCTGGTTAATAAATAAAAGTTTATTTTGCTATTCAATGTTTTGCTATTTATTTATTTTGTGTTGATTCTATTTTAAACTCTGTAAGCTAAATAACGATCTGTCGATTTGACCGTTTTAAATTGGTTTAATCACCAATTTGAAGCGATTAAAATTGCGGGACGTTACAGTTAGTATCAGAGCTTTGGTTTATTCAAAGCTTAGCTTATCGAGTTTAAATGAGTAGGATCGACACCAGAAAAGCGAATTTTGAATATAAAAAGGTTTTGAAATATGAATTTTGAAAATGAGAATAAATTTTAAATAGATTTTGAAGAAAATATATATTCTGAAAAAAATTATTTTTGAGACTATTATTTTGAAACTAATACAGCGGAAAAAAAGTATTTTTCGATTTTAAATTTTGTTCGGAATCCCCAGTCTTTAGAAGTCTTCGAATCCAAGTTTGCGAGAATTATTCTTCGATAGGATCCCCTTAGATTTGAATCTTGAATCCACCATCGAATGGTATCCAAGAAAGATAAGTATAAGAGAATCGACGAAATAAATTTTCTAATCATGTATTTTAGCAGTCAAAGACGATTGAAATTGATTGGAATAAGAACCTAGATGAGTTTTTGAATGAAAAAAAGCAAAAAATTGAAATCATTTCAAAAATGAAGTGATGCATTTTAGTTTGATAATTAGAATATAAATTTTTGAATAAGAAAGGGTTATAATTGGAATACGATTGTGTTAAATATGATTAATTCATTTAGATTATTCAGAACTGGACAAGGTAAACTATAACTGGTTTCGAACCAATAATGTGTAATCGGATATATGAATTCGATAGTAAGTATAAACTTGTTAATTAATTAACAAGAAGAAAATTGTAAATGAGAATAGTAAATGAAGCGATATATGAATGAAGATTTTAAAAAGATTTAAACCGATATTTAATCAAATCAAAACTGATTTGATGTGACGAGTTCAAATTCCCATAAAGGAGTGATATTCATTTTTAGAAGCAAATGTCGTTCGGAAGAAAATATGTTGCAAATAAAATTGGAAATAGAGTTAACCAGTACGGGAGATTATTCTGAAGTTCTGAATATAAGTCAGATGGGATTTTCCAGAGTTCAGAAAATATTATCAAATAAAAAAAGTATTCGAAAGGAAGTTATTTATGGAAATTAATTATGTTGAATTTCTGTAACACCCCACACCCGCTATGGTCACTCTCTAAGGGAATGCCATAACATCGGTGGAGTATTTTAGTGAATATAGAACAGAGAAATTACAGCAAGACAGATATAAGTAATACTTGAAAATTTAAAACAACATTTTAATGCAGCAGAAAGTACAACATGTCTGGTTACATCACAAAACCATAATAAGAGTTAAGTACAAATATCCATTCTTGCTAAATAAAAATACATAATCCCAATACATGAACTGATAGCCATAAAAGAAAAGGGGAAGCTGAGCTCTACATCTATGGTCCAAACTCCAAGAGATAGATAAAGCAGACTGATCAAGGCCCACTAACACTAGGCCCAACCTGAGGACCTGAGGGGAAAAAGATAAAACAACGGGGTCAGACATAAGCCTGAGTGAGCCCTATAACCTTAACAATACAATTATTAAAGTAATTAGGGTATGATATGAACTCGGTACGGTACCTTTGGGGATAATGACTACACTAAGTAGCCAACAAACATAGGATGAACTAAGATAACCGTAAAGACGCATCTACCCACCCAAGGATAATTACTAACTGCACCACACCAGTCATTCCTACTCAAAGGTTGATCCCACCCAAGGACTTAAAAGAAAGATATAACTAGTAGTTTCATGTACCCCTAGCTGACCACATAGGTGCCGTCTGCACCTATCTCCACTAGGTGTACCCCACTACTCCCCAAGTGATCGGCTCCCTAACGTAGATACCCGTGCTGGTCCCACAGTGGGGTGTATCACTCCCCTAAAGTGGCAACCCAATTCTATCAACGGTGCACGGCTTATACCTACACGATGCAACAACGGCTTATCTACCAGCCCGGGCCCACACACGCATATGAAACCCGTTGGACTTGCGTTGCCACCGCTAACCCGTTTTGGCCTCTTATAATCAAGCCCAGTACGCGTGTCCCGTCCTCGACATGGGTCGAGCCCAATAAGATACATATGGGTTACTGGTTGAAATGGGCCCCCACAAGCTACCCACCTAAGCTTGTCACTTATCTAGTGTATCCCACTTAACCCTTTAATCATGTTTAATTACATGTTTACACTTGGTTAAGTATTCTAATCGTATTTTCTATTGCCACCCAAGGCAACCCACTAGATTTCCACATGCCACCCAAGGCACCCACTTAACCCCTCATGTCCCCCTACATGCTAATATGGTTAAGTGTTTCTTAATTTAATTAATTAAGATCATGACCTCATAAAGACCTCTCACATTAGACCATCTTTTATGACTGCTGGATATGCCGGTTGGTTCCGGGCAGACTTCTGTCATCAAAAGGGTCTAACCTCGTGTCTTTACTTTAATCACGTATTTAATTTATGACTAAGACCTCTCACATTGGGCCAATCATTTGTAGCCGCTGGATGGCCGGTCGGTTCCGGGCAGACTTCCGCTACAAAAGGGTCCAACCTCGTGTCTTAGTTGATTAATTACACCTAATTAATCACCCCCATAATTAATTATCCCTAATTAATTACACATTTTCATAACATGGGTAGACCTAACTCAATAGGTAAATTCCCATGGGGTAGACCTAACTCAATAGGTAAATTCCCACTTATGTTAATTTATTTTTATGGTATGCTTAATCATACCCAATCATACTTTTTATTAACATATTTATTAACCCCATCGCTTCCCACGTAAATCGTTGTCATTTCATGGCATAATAAAGGGAAGATCCATCACAAATATCATGGGTTTAACCAAATCTTAGCATATAACTTTGCCATGGGTTAAGAGGATGTCAACTTGCATATATGAGCATATATTAACCCAACTACAATTAACCCAAACTTGCATATTATCATACAAATGACTTGCATACATGTTGCATATGAACTTGCATTTTATCATACACATATCTTGCATAACATATTGAACTTGCATATAGGCATTCTTATAACTTGCATAACATGTAAACATGCATTTAAGCATACACATAACTTGCATAAGCATTCACATTCTTGCATAAGCATTCACATACTTGCATAAGCATTCATATACTTGCATAAGCATGCATAACTTGCATATCATGTTAAACATGCATATAAGCATATACATAACTTGCATAAGCATTCACATACTTGCATAAGCATTCATATACTTGCATAAACATTCACATACTTGCATAAGCATGCATAACTTGCATATCATGTTAAACATGCATATAAGCATGTACATAACTTGCATAAGCATTCACATACTTGCATAAGCATTCATATACTTGCATAAACATGTTGCATAATAGATCAATGTTCAACTTAGTGTTTTGCATCATAAGCATCATGAAACATAGCACCAAACTTGCATAAAGATATAACATTAAACTTGCATAAAAATGTCATGAACACATACACTAAACTTGCATGACATAGAGCATATAACTTGCAAAACACATAACATATACTATATTAAGCTTGCATAAACACATTGATCCACAAACATAACCATACATCATCATATCCTATCTTAATCAATTTGATAATTCATTATTAAGGGGATAGAAGCTCACCAA
Source organism: Allium sativum (assembly GCA_030737875.1). Lineage (NCBI taxonomy): Eukaryota > Viridiplantae > Streptophyta > Magnoliopsida > Asparagales > Amaryllidaceae > Allium > Allium sativum. The sequence continues at coordinate 897,209,541 of CM060916.1, forward strand.
AACAAAATTAGCAAACTAATAAAGAAGATTAAGAGGCTAGAAGTTGATTTGGAATGCTATCTCTTCTCTAATTTTGATGGAGGCTCCTTCAAGTTTCAAAGTGGCGGCATAATGGCCTTAGATCTATTTTTAGTAAGGATTAAGGGGGTATTAGGGTGTATTTATAGATTAGGAGAGTGTTTTAGGCCCTTAGATTAACCCTAGATTAGATTAGGACCCTTAGATTTCGGAAATCTCTAGAACCGGCCCTCCAAGCCAGCCTAGAACCCAACCTGGTGCAACCTGGTGCACCCAGGTTCACTGGACGCCGTGCCCCTGTCGACAGGCAAGTCGACAGGCAAGTCGACCCCCCTGTCGACAGGCCTGTCGACAGCCCTGTCGACAGCCCTGTCGACATGGGTAGGGCGGGAACCTTCCCGCCTGACCCCGCTTTTCCATTCCATAATCTAAGATTTAAATTTTTAAATCTGTTTTTAGCTTTGAATTTTCTACAAACTTCACCGGGCCATAACTGGGCCATACGGACTCCGATTTTCGAAAACTCGGACTCTGTTTTGCGTATTTTTCCGAGACGAACGCAATGGCATAGCCCGTTTCCCCTAATTCCCACATCTGAGATTATTTATCCTGTAATTAGTGAATTTTAGTATTAACCCAAAATACGGGGTGTTACATTCTCCCCTCCTTAAAGGATTTCGTCCCCGAAATCTCTAAGCTAAGGAGAATGAATATCCTACCATCCAAACAACCATCTACTCAATCCATCAAACACGGGCATCCATTGTCCTTAGAGCAATTTCTAATGATGTATGAGCATATGCAAAAAGTGTGTGTATATGTTCCCTATCTAATGTATGAACATATGCAAACCATGATAGTGCCATGCATCCATTATGTATGCGAAAGAACCCTATCGACACATACAATATCTACATGAGTGCACAATCATTCACCAAAATGCATCATCCATATGATAACACAATCATTATACATCCATAAATATAGCTTCCTACACACAATTTTATGCAATATGCAATATGCAATATGAAGTGACTGAGCCGATCTAGTGCCTAGAGTGTGTGTATATGCATCCACGAGCAACCACTAGCAAACACTTGCATCCACTTGCATCCATCAACCATAACATGTCTCAAACACATGTTTCAACCATAGGTTTACCCTATCTAAAGGTCAAAGGTACTAATGAGAGGACATACTAAAGATAAGATAAGTACTAGACAAACGATAAAGGAGAAGCTAAAAGACTTACCCTAAAAAAGGAACGGGTACAATGAACGCATCTTCACTTCTGTTTCCCAAGTTGCGTTACTCTCGTCTTCTCCCCATTGTACTTTAACTAGACGAACCTCTCGATTCCTCAATTTCCTAGTCTCTGACCCAAGGATGCGGGTAGGAGCTCGTCGAATAGTCGCATCACGCTCTACTTCCACTTTTTAAGCAAGCTTGGCTCTACCACCTCTGTTGTCTCATGTAAGCATTTCCTCAAATGGGACACATGGAATACATCATGTACACCACTAAGTCTATCGGGCAACTCTACTCTATAAGCCATCCGTCCAATCCTTTCCTTAATAGGAAACGGCCCAACAAATCTCGGTGCTAACTTCCCAACGGATCCAAAGCGAACAACATTTCTCAACGGAGATACTTTGACAAAGACCATGTCCCCAACTTCAAATTCAAGATCCGTCCTTCTCTTGTCCGCATAAGATTTTTGCCTATCTTGCGCTGCTTTCATCCTTCTTCGAATCAAGTCAATCTTCTCAGAAGTCTCCCTAATCATATCAGGCCCAAGCAAGATCTTATCTGTAGATTCCCACCAACATGTAGGAGATCGACAAGGCCTTCCATAGAGAGCTTCGAAAGGAGCCATACCAATACTGGACTGAAAGCTGTTATTATATGCGAACTCCACCAATGGAAGATGCTCTTCTCATGTACCTCCAAAATCTAAGATACAAAGCCTCAAAAGGTCTTCTAGAACACGATTCACCCTCTCAGTCTGGTCGTCCGTTTGAGGATGATATGCGGTGCTCAGACACAATTGAGTCCCGACTGCTTCTTGTAAACTTCTCCAGAACTCGCTAGTGAAGATAGGATCTCGATCACTCACTATGCTAGAGGGTACCCCATGCAATCGAACTATCTCTCGAAGATATACAGAAGCTAGCCATGGAGCGGTCCTCTTGCTCTTCACGGGTATAAAATGGGCGCTCTTAGTAAGTCTGTCTACCACCACCCAAATTCCCGTATTACCCTTTCTTGATCTGGGTAACCCGTCAATAAAATCCATCGAGACGCTATCCCACTTCCATTGCGGAACTTCCAATGGGTGAAGCAACCCACCTGGTTTCTTTTGCTTCGCCTTCACTTGTTGGCACACCAAGCATCGAGCGACATACTCGGCCACATCTTTCTTCATACCGGCCCAGAAGAAACCCTCTTCATATCTTGGTACATCTTGTCCCCACCGGGATGAATGGTCATCCTAGAACGGTGTGCATCATCAAGAATAACCTTCCTCAACCCTTCATCTTGCGGTACACAAAGTCTACCGTCTCTACGCAAGCACCCCCTATCGTCTAGGGTGTACCTACTCAAATGGCTGGACGACTCCCCCCTTATGAGCTTCTCTATCAACTCAACCAACTGTGGGTCGTCCCTCTGGGCTTCCCCAATCCGCCCCAGAAGAGTAGGTCGGACCTCCAAGGATGCTAGCAAACCGGGTACATAATCTATGGAAGGTCTAAAATCAAACATCGAGATAAATTCCAAGCTTCGTTGCTCCACAAACAATGGACTCAAGGACAACCTTTTTCTGCTCAAGGCGTCCGCCACCACGTTACCCTTGCCAGGGGTATACGCTATCTCGAAATCATAGGATGCTAAGAACTCCATCCATCTTTGTTGTCTCAAATTCAAATCCTTCTGAGAAAATAAGTACTTCAATGATCTGTGGTCAGTGAACAATTCGAATCTCTCACCAAGAAGATAATGGCGCCAAATCTTAAGCGCAAAAACAATAGCGGCCAACTCTAGATCATGGGTAGGGTAATTTTTCTCATGCACTCTCAACTGCCTTCCACCATAGGCTATCACCCTTCCCTCTTGCATTAAGACTGCGCCTAGCCCTGTCCCACAAGCATCAGTATAGACAACAAATGGCTTGCTCCCATCTGGCAACACTAAAACTGGAGCAGTGGTTAAAGCTCTCTTTAACCGTCGGAACGCATCATCACAATCTACGTCCCATGTGAAAACAAGATTCTTCTTTGTTAAGCGGGTTAATGGGGCTGATATCTTCGCGAAGTCTTTGATAAACTTCCTATAGTAACCCGCCAACCCCAAGAAACTTCTTACTTCGGTAGCATTCTTCGGAACCTTCCAATCCTGAATTGATACTACCTTTGCGGGATCCACAGCTATCCCTTCCTTGGAGACCACGTGCCCCAAGAACCGCACTTCCTTCCTCCAGAAGTGACATTTAGAGAATTTAGCCTTAAGGCTATGCGCTCGAAGAGTCTTCAACACCTCCCCAAGATGTAGGGCATGCTCTTCTTCACTCTTAGAAAATACCAAGATATCATCCACAAAGACCACCATGAACTTATTAAGGAACTCCCTGAACACCCTACTCATCAAATCAACAAAGTATGCAGGGGCGTTCGTCAACCCAAATGGCATCACCAGCCACTCATAGAAACCATCCGGAGTTCTAAAGGCAGTCTTGTCTATGCTATCCTCAGCCACCCTCAACTGATGAAACCCCGTGGCTAAGTCCAACTGAGAAAATACTGAAGCGCCAACCAACTGATCGAAAAGTTCATCAATCCTCGGCAATGGGTGTCTATTCTTCTTTGTGAGCTTATTGAGTTCTCTATAGTCTACACAAAGTCTGAGGGACCCATCCGCCTTTGTAGCAAATACTACTGGAGCACCCCACTCCGATATACTTCGTCTTATGAACCCCTTCTCAAGCAACTCCCCTACTTGCTTATGGAGTTCCCTCCTCTCACGAGGAGCCATGTGGCGCACTGGTAAAGATACGGGTTTAGCATTATCCACCAGATATATTCGGAAGTCAATCTCCCGCTTCGGAGGTAAGCCCTTCACCTCCTCAAACACATCCGGATATTCCCGGACCACTCTAACAGAATGCAAACTCTCGACCGAAGCGTCAAGCGATTCAAGATAACTTAGCATAACAGAATCCATGGGATTACAAGAGATCTCGAGAGTGTTACCCAAACGGGTCAGAAGCCTAACAACTCTCCTTTCGCAATCAAAAACGGCACCATTACTGGATAACCAGTCCATGCCCAAAATCAACCCATAGCCCGTGAAGCCCAACACAAAAGCATCACATCTAAACTCAATGCTAAGTATAGAAATCTTCAAACCCAAACATATCATGGACAAATAAGTGGAGCCCCCAATTGGGTTTGAAACAACCAAGGGATCATCTACCAGACTGGTGTCTAAGTGCAGTGACTCAACTAATGATGATGAGATAAACGAATGTGATGCGCCCGAATCAAACAATGTACGGACAGGATGATCAAATAGAAAAACCAGACTTTCAACGGAAATAGTTCTACCTCTCTGCTGAATCGGTGGAACTGAGAGAGCCTGAACTTGCCCCCCTGCCTGAGCTGGTGCCATTAGAGCTTGCACCTGACCTCCTGAGGTAGATCCCGTCCTTTGCCCCTTCTTAGGACAATCTTTCACTAGATGCCCTGCTTCGCCACAGTGGAAGCAGCCAGTCTTCTTCTTCTTGCGACAATCCTTGCTTAGGTGGCCAGGTGTCCCACAATTGAAACACTTCTTCTTCTTGCCCTTGCCACCATTTCCTTTCCCACCTTTGTTTTGTTGTGGTTGCTGAGGTCTCTTTTGATCTCCCTTCTTCTCGAGTGCCTTATTAGCATTGGGACCCTTCTCTTCTTCATGCATGAGCGCCATGTCAACTAGCTTCTCAAAGGTGGCCCCCATAGGGATATGAGTCATAGCCAACCCATGCATTGGTTCATTCAAGCCTTTCACGAACCTCAAAGCCTTCTTCTCCGGTGTATTCACCATGTCTAGGCCAAACCTTGCCAGTTGATTAAACTTGTTGACATATTCCTTCACCGAGAGATTTCCTTGCTTTAGAGTCAAGAATCTTTCCATATACAAGTTTTCCTCCGCCCTTGAGAGAAACTTTGCCACAAATCTTTGCCTAAAATCCGCCCAAGAGTCAACGGGGCGTTCTCCATTAGTGACCTCCCACCAGAATGAGGCCTCTCCCTTCATTAACCAAGCAGCCAACTTGACTTTCTTTCCTTCTTCCATCTCAAAGATATCTATCAACTCTTCCACCTCCTTAAGCCAATCTCTAGCCTCCACAAAAGTTTCAGATCCTTGAAAAGGTTTCCCTCCCATAGCTTTAAACTCCTTGCAAGTCTTAGCAAAAGTATCCGTGCGAGGAGGAGGGGGAGGAGGAAGATCGGGTGCTACGGTTGGTGGAGGAACATTTGCTGGACCCGCAGTGGTGGCCCTAGCCTCCATCAATCTCCTATACCATACTGGTACCGTCACACCCTCCGGAAGGTTAAGATCCTCAGCCATGCTGAAACGAAAAAGGAAAGATTCAAAACGGAGAATTCGAAAGATAAAGATATGGCTATTGGGGATTATGCTTTTCTTTCAAAAACCTTTCTCTTTAAAGACATGTTTTTGAAAATATCTCTTCCAAAAATGTTTTTATAAAAATAGTTTTCTAAAAATTTTATCTGTTCCGGTAACCTTTGCTCTGATACCACGTGTAACACCCCACACCAGCTATGGTCACTCTCTAAGGGAATGCCATAACATCGGTGGAGTATTTTAGTGAATATAGAACAGAGAAATTACAGCAAGACAGATATAAGTAATACTTGAAAATTTAAAACAACATTTTAATGCAGCGGAAAGTACAACATGTCTGGTTACATCACAAAACCATAATAAGAGTTAAGTACAAATATCCATTCTTGCTAAATAAAAATACATAATCCCAATACATGAACTGATAGCCATAAAAGAAAAGGGGAAGCTGAGCTCTACATCTATGGTCCAAACTCCAAGAGATAGATAAAGCAGACTGATCAAGGCCCACTAGCACTAGGCCCAACCTGAGGACCTGAGGGGAAAAAGATAAAACAACGGGGTCAGACATAAGCCTGAGTGAGCCCTATAACCTTAACAATACAATTATTAAAGTAATTAGGGTATGATATGAACTCGGTACGGTACCTTTGGGGATAATGACTACACTAAGTAGCCAACAAACATAGGATGAACTAAGATAACCGTAAAGACGCATCTACCCACCCAAGGATAATTACTAACTGCACCACACCAGTCATTCCTACTCAAAGGTTGATCCCACCCAAGGACTTAAAAGAAAGATATAACTAGTAGTTTCATGTACCCCTAGCTGACCACATAGGTGCCGTCTGCCCCTATCTCCACTAGGTGTACCCCACTACTCCCCAAGTGATCGGCTCCCTAACGTAGATACCCGTGCTGGTCCCACAGTGGGGTGTATCACTCCCCTAAAGTGGCAACCCAATTCTATCAACGGTGCACGACTTATACCTACACGATGCAACAACGGCTTATCTACCAGCCCGGGCCCACACACGCATATGAAACCCGTTGGACTTGCGTTGCCACCGCTAACACGTTTTGGCCTCTTATAATCAAGCCCAGTACGCATGTCCCGTCCTCGACATGGGTCGAGCCCAATAAGATACATATGGGTTACTGGTTGAAATGGGCCCCCACAAGCTACCCACCTAAGCTTGTCACTTATCTAGTGTATCCCACTTAACCCTTTAATCATGTTTAATTACATGTTTACACTTGGTTAAGTATTCTAATCGTATTTTCTATTGCCACCCAAGGCAACCCACTAGATTTCCACATGCCACCCAAGGCACCCACTTAACCCCTCATGTCCCCCTACATGCTAATATGGTTAAGTGTTTCTTAATTTAATTAATTAAGATCATGACCTCATAAAGACCTCTCACATTAGACCATCTTTTATGACTGCTGGATATGCCGGTTGGTTCCGGGCAGACTTCTGTCATCAAAAGGGTCTAACCTCGTGTCTTTACTTTAATCACGTATTTAATTTATGACTAAGACCTCTCACATTGGGCCAATCATTTGTAGCCGCTGGATGGCCGGTCGGTTCCGGGCAGACTTCCGCTACAAAAGGGTCCAACCTCGTGTCTTAGTTGATTAATTACACCTAATTAATCACCCCCATAATTAATTATCCCTAATTAATTACACATTTTCATAACATGGGTAGACCTAACTCAATAGGTAAATTCCCATGGGGTAGACCTAACTCAATAGGTAAATTCCCACTTATGTTAATTTATTTTTATGGTATGCTTAATCATACCCAATCATACTTTTTATTAACATATTTATTAACCCCATCGCTTCCCACGTAAATCGTTGTCATTTCATGGCATAATAAAGGGAAGATCCATCACAAATATCATGGGTTTAACCAAATCTTAGCATATAACTTTGCCATGGGTTAAGAGGATGTCAACTTGCATATATGAGCATATATTAACCCAACTACAATTAACCCAAACTTGCATATTATCATACAAATGACTTGCATACATGTTGCATATGAACTTGCATTTTATCATACACATATCTTGCATAACATATTGAACTTGCATATAGGCATTCTTATAACTTGCATAACATGTAAACATGCATTTAAGCATACACATAACTTGCATAAGCATTCACATTCTTGCATAAGCATTCACATACTTGCATAAGCATTCATATACTTGCATAAGCATGCATAACTTGCATATCATGTTAAACATGCATATAAGCATATACATAACTTGCATAAGCATTCACATACTTGCATAAGCATTCATATACTTGCATAAACATTCACATACTTGCATAAGCATGCATAACTTGCATATCATGTTAAACATGCATATAAGCATATACATAACTTGCATAAGCATTCACATACTTGCATAAGCATTCATATACTTGCATAAACATGTTGCATAATAGATCAATGTTCAACTTAGTGTTTTGCATCATAAGCATCATGAAACATAGCACCAAACTTGCATAAAGATATAACATTAAACTTGCATAAAAATGTCATGAACACATACACTAAACTTGCATGACATAGAGCATATAACTTGCAAAACACATAACATATACTATATTAAGCTTGCATAAACACATTGATCCACAAACATAACCATACATCATCATATCCTATCTTAATCAATTTGATAATTCATTATTAAGGGGATAGAAGCTCACCAAAACAAAATTAGCAAACTAATAAAGAAGATTAAGAGGCTAGAAGTTGATTTGGAATGCTATCTCTTCTCTAATTTTGATGGAGGCTCCTTCAAGTTTCAAAGTGGCGGCATAATGGCCTTAGATCTATTTTTAGTAAGGATTAAGGGGGTATTAGGGTGTATTTATAGATTAAGAGAGTGTTTTAGGCCCTTAGATTAACCCTAGATTAGATTAGGACCCTTAGATTTCAGAAATCTCTAGAACCGGCCCTCCAAGCCAGCCTAGAACCCAACCTGGTGCAACCTGGTGCACCCAGGTTCACTGGACGCCGCGCCCCTGTCGACAGGCAAGTCGACCCCCCTGTCGACAGGCCTGTCTACAGCCCTGTCGACATGGGTAGGGCGGGAACCTTCCCGCCTGACCCCGCTTTTCCATTCCATAATCTAAGATTTAAATTTTTAAATCTGTTTTTAGCTTTGAATTTTCTGCAAACTTCACCGGGCCATAACTCGGCCATACGGACTCCGATTTTCGAAAACTCGGACTCTATTTTGCGTATTTTTCCGAGACGAACGCAATGGCGTAGCCCGTTTCCCCTAATTCCCACATCTGAGATTATTTATCCTGTAATTAGTGAATTTTAGTATTAACCCAAAATACGGGGTGTTACAATTTCATAAAGGTGTTGTTTACTTTTCGTTTTAATCAAAATTTAATATATTAATTAGTTATGTATTTAGATTAATAAATAAAGTATATTTTTAAAGTTAAATATCTTGAAGACGTGAATCATTATCAATGGTTTTGGTAAAAGAAGTGAATTCTTAACTTGAACTCGAAAGTTACAAGAATGAGTGTTTTTATTCGAAGTTATGAATTTTATCTATTTCGAAGTTAATAATGTTGTTCAATTAAGGCCTGAGAGGTAAATATACCCCAACTTGATTGACTTCATTGTTGACTAAGAAATGGTTAAGATTCGATAACAGGATTTTGTTTAGTGAAGTAAATAATGAGTATCAACAGTTGAGTGGGAATAACGATGTTTTACTTAACATCTGTTTTAATCCAAACAACGAATTTAAAATTGTTTTCCCATGAGAATAAAAAGAATATTTTTATAGAAAAAAAGAGAGATTGGTGAATGGATGGAAATGTTTTCATTTGTGATAAGATATTTTTTAGAACTATAGAAAATAAATGTGATAATTCGAAATGTTTTTCCAAAGATCGTGAGAGGCTAACAGGTTGTAAGAAACTGACAAACAAAGAGTCGCACATTAAGAAGAAAAAAAGAACGGTAGAATGTAAGAGAAGTGGGTTTGTAAAACCAAATTCGATGGATGTGAAAGAGTAATTGTGCATGAATGAAAGTTTTGTTACAAGAATGAAAAATTCTGGAATTCTGAAAACACAAAGATTTGAGTGATAAACGTAATAATTGGAAATCTGGAAGAAAATTTGGTTTATAACCAATAGATCTATAAATCCGAGTTGGAAAGGATATCAAGTATTTGTAGTTAAGAGAACAAAGCTAAAATTTTGAAATCGAAATTGATTTTGAGAATATTCAATTTTGGGTATTGGAGAAATAAGATTCCGTAACTTGTACGGAAAAATTTAGTGAATTTGAAAATCGCTGGATTGGAAGGTAATCGATTAAGGTAAAATCTTATATAACGGAATTTATATAAGACGAGTTGTTTGAAATATGATTTGGGAAGAATATCTTATGTAAATGGCATAAGTATGATTTGTGAAATAAAGTATCGTATGTTTTCAAGTCAAGATAAGGGAAGTACCATCCCCATCCTTTGAATTTCGAGCTTATTGAGAGGTGTTGCTGGTGGTAGTAGGTTGTCCGGACATAAAACTCGAGTTGTCTGAAAGAACACGGCCGTGTAGCGTAATTCGCAAGGCTATAGATGGCCTACGGCGGACGGTTGTTTCTTGGGGGAACCAAGCGTAACCATTGTGTCTGCTGCGATCTACAGTCGTGATAATGGCGTAATCCGCAGAGCTGTGAAAGCTTAAGGGTATGGATGGTTCCTGAGGGTCCCAAGCGTAACCATTGTGTACCTGCAGTCCACATGGCATATCTACATGTGAAAGAGATGTAACCACTAGAGTTACTAAAGGTAGAATGGAGCCATGCAATGTTTGAGATATCTTAGTGATAGTGAGCCACCTGTTTGATGCAGCAGTTAGTCTTCGTGACTTGATTGGTCTTCGTGACCTGATTTGTCTTTGTGACTTGTTTTGTTCGTGTGACTTGAAGTATCCTCATAATTCCGTGATTTGTTTCCGTGATTCTGAGATAGAGCAACCAACGCTCAGTGAACTTAAATTGTCTTTTGATTCCAAAAATATCTTCTGTTGATCTGTCCATGACGAAATTTGCAGGGAAGTGATTTCCTACGGATACGGATGTTTTCTGGGGGATCCAGACGAAACCATTGTGTATCTGCGATTCATGAGCATTCAACATATCAATATCACATTGGTACTTTTCGTATTTGTTTTTAAAAGGATTTTTTGATAAATATTTTCACTGGGAGTAGAAGCAAGGATATTTAGTACTTAGAGATTTTAGTTGTGCGCCTGGCCAGCGTATGCCTAACATCTGTGAGAACGACAATAGACTTGTCAAGCTTTGAGTTATAAAGTATTTTCAAATAAATAATTTGAGATTAATATATACCTAATTTAATAAGTTAAGAAAGAGAATTTCGGGGTATATTCAATTCCGTAGCTTTGAGATATTAATACAAATATTTATGGCATGAATTTCGTGTTATGTATAAAATTATAAAAGATTTCAGATTTTGGAAATTTTTAAGTTAACAATTTGTAACTTGAAGAGGAAATGTTATTTACACTCTTCAATGAGTGTTGAGAAAAATTTACACTTTTCAATAAGTGTTGGAAAGGATAAAACGAATTGAATATAAGAAGGGTAGGTTGATGATTTCAAAACCTAGACCCATTACAATATAACGATGGATAAGTAAATATTGACAGATGAGTTTTATGAAGGGATTCAGAATAAGTTGAGATGCATAAATCCAACGTATGCAGAAATTGGAATTTAAAAAGTACTTGGTTTTGTAAGGAAAATTGTTTTCTTGAGTTAATTCAATCTGTTGGATAAACAGAGAGGATCAATGATCTAGATATCGATATTTAAAATTAGTTGGGGAAAAATTTCACGCGAATACGAAAACTAGAGTATACAGTGGTATAACTCTAATGATCTTTCCTTTCCGAGGACGAAAAGTTTTAAAGGGGGTAGATTGTAACGTCCCAGAAATTTTGTCGACTGGAATGTGGAGTTAATTAAATAATTTACTATGAATAATCAATTTTATATTGGTACTAGAGTTAGAAATCGAATATATTGGTCTGGGTATGAACTGAACTAAATATTTAATTCAGAATGGTTGGTTGGAAATCAAATATTTAATGTTGAATCTTGTTTCGAATTTAAATTAGATATTTGAATTGAATTGTAATTCGATTGGAAGAAAAATAAATTATTGAATTTAAAGTAAACGTTATTAACGTAAAATAGATTAGAAAACTTATTTGTTGAAATATTTGAAGATTGGCTTGAATATGTGTATTTATATGTACGAAGAAATTGAAATAAATATATCAAATTTAGAACTTGATAGAGTTGTTGATGAACAAATGAAATAAAATCAGTAAAACGACAAATAATTTAAATTAAGAATAATGTTGTATAAACTATGCCAAATTACAATTAAACTAAATTTATTGGATCTAGAACGTTGAGATGTGGTAGTACATCAAATTTCGTTACATTTGGAGATATCACTGAAGGCATGTATATAGAGCATTGGGTGATAATTCGCGGTATAATTAAAATATAACAGTTATAGCCTACTCAAATTTACCTTCCTCGCGTAAAATAGGTAACCTATTTTTGCCTTGGCCACCACGAAAACGTGGTACCCACGGTTTCTGCAATTATAAAAGAAGCACTCATCTCCCCAAAAAATCATTCACAACAAAAACTTGTTTCCTCTTTTTCCACTTTTAATGGTGACCAAAATCAACTTTCCCCAAACCGCATGATAATTTCCGCCCAAATGGATCGCTCTTCCCCTAAATTAGTTTTTCCCTAAATTAAAATTCTCCCCTTCTCTTCAAATTAAATCGCCATCATCACCGTCGCTAGCCGAAGTCGCTGCCCGCCCTATTCCGGTCGTGATCCACATCGTGCTGCAGCTGCTATCGCAAACTCCAGCTTGTCAGCGCTGATCGTCCTCCATTGCTCTGCCGAAATCGCCGCAACAACGTCAAAGCCACGTCCACCTGTAAAGCTTGCGCGTCAGTTTTCAAGGTGAGTGTTAACTCACCCACGATTAAATTCTAGAATCAATTTTCTAAATTTCAGTAGAAAATTAAATATGATAGTTTGATTGTGTTCCTTTAACCCTGCTGGTGCCTTGATTTTCTGTCTCACTGCTGCATAAATTGTTGCCTGCGCAGTAGGGATCCTTGTGAATGACCAATGCCTAATTTACTTGTTTTTGGGTTGATGTTTGGTATGATTCCGCTATTGGTTAGTTTGTGTTTCAGAAACTTGATTTGAGTATATGTTGTGGCTGACGTTCCTATGTGTATACGCATACATAGTTGTATGTGAATAGGCATAGCGTTAGCATATGTATGCTCAAACATGCCTGAGCTGTTGTCATTTTCTTCGTTTTGCTGCATTCGAGCACCTGCATAGAATCCTGATTATTTATTATAATTCTCTTTGGCATATTGGTATTCCCTTACTATCATATGCTCGTAAATTGAACCCTGGGACTGCATCACTATGTATCTGTTCCCACCTTGATGAACCTATGGGTGTTCACATGTAATTCCATTAAACCTGAATATGTACTCATCACTATATGTTTGTTTCCACCTTGTTGAACCTATGTATGTCCACATGTATATATAACAGTGCTAGGTATGGGAGTTGCATGTGTGTCCTGATATTTTGTTAAGATTAAAGTCCATAAACTTAAATATAGTATTGACTTTCCAAACATTTACTGTGTTCTGATCAAATATTTTAGATATGCACATAGTAAAAGTGCCAGTTGATATGGTTTTATGAATATACATCTAACATAACTGAAATACATGTTTATCACCCTAGAAATTATAAAGAAAAATATGCTGATGATATTTGAATATGGAATACTACAAAGTGTACTGGAAACTATATTCCTTACCAACAGTGTATATATACCTGACAATGTTTCAAAAATATATCCTTATATTTTAGCTTATATACTTGATAATGTTTGAGAAACTATAAAATAAATACTGTTTAGATATGAGCTCATAGAAATATATATATATATATATATGCCGATTTGCTTCAAATTTTCTGGACAAAATTCGATCAAGTTTCCTTCTTGCCATATTGGGTGTATAGTCCGTACATGCAACACTTTTTTTATATACACGCAGCGCCTTTACTTGTTGCACTGAAATTTGATTGCTGTTTTGTAATCACACATGAGGTGGGTGTACAGCAACTATGGACATACATAGCTTGCTGCCTTAATTGTGTTTCCTATCTTCTTCTAAGGACCATATAAAATGATAACTTTCGGCAAAAATATACATATATGTATGTAGAGTATATATGTGTGTAGAAAAGAAAAATTTTATGCATAGATGCTTGCTTTATTAATACACTGGCTGCCTTGAAAGCCTGAAACACTTTCAGTACCCGATATTTAAGAGTGGGAATAGCATGTGCCTTCAGTCATGCACTTGTGCATTTTGACAAAATACATCTGTGTATACAAGACCATGCATGTGTGTGAAGACCAATGTTAGCTCAAAGCTTATGTTTTTAAATCTATTAGAACAGAGGGCCTACTTTTGAAAAGAAAGAGAAAAAAAATTAAAATTAAACTAAAAATTGTTTATTATCATTTATACACATATTGTCATTCATTTATCACCATAATCTCATTCATATACGTTAACCTGCTTATGAGATCTGCTATGGTATTTGTATAAGTAAATGATGGCCTCATGCTAGGCTTGATTGCTCACGACTTAACATTTCATTATGACCAGTATTAGTTAAAATCAGGGCATTTTTTTCAGCACCTGTTGTATGGTTACACCATTTTGCTGCCAATATAATATTAAAGATCATCGTTGTTCAGTTTTAAGATTTCATATAGGGGTATAGGGACAGAGGAAACCCAAATTTTTGTTACCCTACCTGTAACTGGAATGTTAGTTCATACATTATTATTTTAACCAAGAGACTACACTTGATTTTTCCCTTGTAGCCATTGAATATGTGTCACTCACCCTTGTATTCTGCTGTATACATTTGTGGGCAATCAACATACATGCCAAATTTGCAAGCCTTACCATGCATACACTGTTTGGTCACATAAATGAATATTGGTTGATTTCGTTTATGCTTAACTATTACTGATAATTGAACATTTGCATCATCTTGTCGCTGGAATTCTCCATGTCATGTTATCCTTGTTTAGTGTTGTCATCAGGATATTCACATATTTTCCAACCTGATGCATATGCTTGCACACGTGTTTTATTCCAGACGTTATATTTGTAAACATATACTTTACTTATCATGCATATATGTTTGGACGGTTCTTTTCAGGACTGAACTACATATAAGTGAAGTTTGCATAACCTGACGGATTTGTATAATCTGTTTCATTCAATTCGTTTAACTTGTTTGCATTAACCCATAAGATTTGCTTTGGACCTGGTACTATGCATACTTGTCACCTGTGCTCCTTTGCCACATAAACATTATATATATATATATATATATATATATATATATATATATATACATGATGTTTAGACATAATAGATCATGCTGTTATGGAAATTTCTCACCATGCACATATTGATATTATATGTAACAACCCAGACTTTTACAACATGCTAAGACAAGAATCAAGGCAGAATTTAATTATAAAATCTGAATCAGGAGAAACGGGTTGCTCCATTGCGTTCGTCTCGGAAAAATACGCGAAATAGAGTCCGAGTTTTCGGAAATCGGAGTCCGTATGACCAAGTTATGGCCCGTCAAAGTTCTCTGAGAATTTCAAGTTCAAAAACAGTTCAAATTTGAATTCAGAATTCAAATACTGGCCCAGCAGGACAGGCGGGAAAATTCCCGCCAGCCCCAAGTCGACTGGGGAGTCGACTTGGGAGTCGACACACCCCAGGTGGTGTCGACTGCCCAGTCAACACCCCTGTCGACTTGGGTGGTCGGCCAGTTTGACCTGGGTGCACCTGACTTGTTCCTCAAGACATGTTTTAAGGCCTGTGACGGATTTTGAGGGCTCAGGTCTATCCTAGGGTTTATCTTATGGCCTAAACTACTCCTAATCTCTATAAAAAGACCCCTAAGCCAACCCTAAACCCTCACAAATCACTCATGCCACGAAGTGCTGCCCAAATGCCAAGTGATCATGGCCTCCATCTCCAATTCCTAGAGACTATGCATTCAAATCGGGTTCAAATCAAAAGGTGCTAGCTTGCTACATCAAATCAAGGGAGTGGATCAACGTTGCTACGCAAATTTCATGACGATTCTTCAACAAAGGAGCCACCTTTCTTCATCAAGATGATGCATGATCCTTCCCTAAGCCTCGCTATGTAAGTTCTAGCTACTTGTAGATCTAAACGGTGATTCTAATATGACATGGAATAAAATGCGATGAAACATAAGTTTGCTAGCCTATGTGAACCTAATTTTTCCCCTTTTCTATGATCTATGACCTTGGGCTAAGTTTTAGCGACTTAATCATGCCACTCATGTTGTGTTTAACCTAGTTTATCTTGCAAGTTTGAATCTTTGTCTATGGAATGTTGGCATGAACCCTTGGGAACCATTTGACTTGTGAAACATTGGCAAAGACTTGACTTTGGGGCTTATGCATGTAAATGAACCCAAACCCCTTATGATATTATGCATGTTTGTGGCCAAATTCCCTTATGATACTATGCATGCTTGAGGCCAAATCCTTTATGATATTATTCACGTTTGTGGCCAATCCCTTTATGACACCGTGCATGTTTAGAGGCCAATATGCAATATGCTAGTTATGTGAACACCTTTGCCTCAATTTTCACCATGTTTAACTTGTGATTCATCTTTGCCATCTTGTACCCATCTTTGTCATATTATCCCAAATATGTTGATTTGTTTTCATGTGCGTTGGGGACACGCTTTGGGTAGTTTAGGCAAACTTGAAAATTGGCTATGATCTTGACATGAAATTACATGTAACATGTAATGATAAATAACGTGAATATGACGCGAAAACTTGCCATGGGGCTACACGAAAACATGGACTTAAAAAGGGGTCTAAATTTGACATGAACATGACACGTAGAAAAACATGAAAGTGGCCAACTCGAGGTTGGGTTGAGTTTGTAGCATAAATCTACCCGGACCCGCCCGGCTTAACTAGTGGCTACAAACAATAGGACCCAATGTGAGTAGTTGGTCATGTCGCGCTTAAGACCCGAGGTTAGACTAGGTTGTGGTGTAAAACTACCCGGACCCGCCCGGCTTAACTAGTAACCACAACAAGGTCTAATGTGAGAGATTGAGAGTGCATTAATTTAATTAATGTCACATGATAAGGTTAAGTAAATTTGACTAATGACACTTAACCGATATGACATGAATGGGTAGGTTAAGTTAAACCGGACTTGATTTATTAATGACACTTAACCGTAAAATACAGTTAGGGGATGGGGTTAAGCTAAACCTACACTTAACTAATCTAAAAACGGTAATTAGATAGAGTTAAGTTAACCTACACTTAACCAATCTAAACACGGTAATTGGATAGAGTTAAGTTAACCTAGACTTAACTAATCTAAACACGGTAATACGATGAGGTTAAGTTAAACACTTAACCAATCTAAACTTGATAATTCAATGAGATTAAGTAACTTACACTTAACCAATTTTATTTGATAATTCAATGGGGTTAAGTTAACCAATACTTAACCAATTTGACTCGATAATTCCATGGGGTTAAGTTGACCTACACTTAACCAATTTGGCAAGATAATTTGATAGGGTTAAGTCACGAACCACTTGAATATACTTAACCAGTCTGACAGGATGATTTGATAGGGTTAAGTCATGAACCACTTGATATACTTAACCAACTTGACACATGGTTTGTAGGACTAAGTCTTGGACTTGAATACTTAGCCAATTTTGACATGATTTGTAAGCGTGTTAAGTCATGAACTCGAATGACAACACTTAACCCATTAGACAAAACCCTAGTTCAGGGGACTAAGTGTAAAACCGTAGTTAACAAGAATAACGGGGAAAAGGAACTAAGTGATAAACCTTAGTTAAGGATAACTAAGTAATAATTCTTAGTCAAGGAAGTTGGACCAGTTCCTAACTAGATGAGTAACCCGATTCGGTAGGTCGTCGCTTCAGCAAATACACGAGGTGGAGCAATATCTGATTTAGATAAAGGCTCCAATGAACTGGGTGACGAAGCGGTAGCTTCAGGGAACTTGAGGATACTCTTGGTATCCCTCTGTGAGGTTGCGGATGGTCCATGAAACCTGGGTTCACAGAGGTTAAGGTCTGCGGTAGAAGAACCAAGGGTATGCCTTGGTTGCTGCGCGAGCAACCTAAGGACTGGGGTGGATTAGCGTGGGGTCGACGATATTTTCACGGTAGCCCTAGATAGCACATCGTCGGCCACCTACCATCATTAGTCAATCGTGGACGTAAGGAAAGGCAGAGAACACCCAACAAACCATATCTGCTATCTAGGTATGGGTGAGGTTGGCCGTCCGGGAAGGGGGCATCGATGGCCTTAGTGTAGTTCTCATACATGACTTTTCTTGTTTTGCCTTTCAGTAGTTGAGGGAGGGGTCACGTGGGACCATAGCCACGGATACAAAAACAGACCTTGATATCTGCACCGGCAGATGACTTAAAACTCCAGACCGAGTTCCGTATTTCTTGATTTGCCCTGGCATGGAACTCGGATGGCACATTGAGATACATGTGCGTCTATACATGGAAAACGATTCACGATTCATACGTGGGATAAAAGGGCGCGGTTGACGGGTAGCATAATCCCTAGTAGCCCTAGGTGGCTAAAACCCAAACCGAGATACGAAAACGTTCATTAGGTAGCATAATCCCTAGCGGCCCTAAGTGGCATAAACCCTAGGTAAACACGCGATAGTTCAGGGTAAGAAAACATAACCAGATCAAGGGTAGCAGTCCAAAACAACTTCAAGGATAAAATGGTACTCCGTTGAGGTGGTATAGATTTACATGGGGAAGCCCGTACGACCTACGACAAAGGACTGAACTTATACATGGAAAGAAACATACGAATTGGGAAAACCTACATATGCTATATATTAGGTTGACATGGACCACTACATGACATTGGGCAAGGGACATTCATAGTTAACACATGACGCGGGTTGGGATACTAGTACGAGAGGTGCAGAGTAAATACACATGATAAATACCTTGGGATGTTATACATGATAGATACCGTGGGAGTTTATACATGATAGATACGTTGAGATAGTATATTTGATAGAAACCTGACGATGTGATACCTTGATTTATCTTGACACCGTAGTCTATCATGATACCTTAGTTTATCTTGCTACAGTAGTTCACCCAATTATCTTTGTTTAGCTTATCTATCTAGTCGTCATCCTTATGTTTACTTTCAGTTTATGCATGTCATGTTACCTTTACCTGTTTTTATACTGGAAGTAGATAAGACTTACCAGTCTTTATGACTGACCCCGTTTTCTTTCGCCTCTTTGTCTTCCGTTTCCCCCCCAGGTTTCAGGGAGGAAATGATGTTGTTTAGTTCGGACCTCTTATGCTTGAAGGTCACCATGTATAGCTTGGTCTTCTTTTGGCTATGGCTGTTTCACCGCTTTATTTTGGGGAATAATTTATGAAAAGGTTTTATGCTTCTTTACTATTGCAAGACAGGTTGTGATGTATTCTGATGTAAAAGGCTTTAGACCTTATTTTATAAGGTAATGAAATTTGTTTTACTTCCGCTGTTTTATATATGTTCTATCTTGTAATATTTCTGTGCATGTTTACCTCGATAATGCTTCACCAAACCTAGGGCATTCCCTTTGTGATTGACCCTAGCGGAGGTGGGGTGTTACATTTGGTATCAGAGCAGAAGGTTACCAGACTGGGCAAAAGTTTTTAAAACCTTCTGAAAACTATTTGAGAAACCGTTTACAAAGAAGCATTTTTCAAGAAAAATTTTTAAAAGGCTATTCCCCAAAAGCCATTAGCACTATCCTTTGTTTCCTTGATCGAGTCTCTTTTCCTTTCCGTCCTCCATCCGTAGTCACAGTAGTTTTAACTGCGACTAATCCTTGTCTAGCTAAGTAAGAGTTTTCCGTACGATGGAGGGAGTCCTCGAGAGACCTGTTGCCGTGCTATAAGGAAGGATAATAAGAGCAAGGATAGAGGGCACGAGCCTAAAGATAAGCAACTTGTTGATATGGCTTAATCCACGAAGGAGGGAAAAAGAAGAACAATAAAACCCATGACGCGAGTGTATCTTTGGCATGGTAAAACGGGACGCATAGTTAAGTGTTATGGGACGAGGACAAGATCATCGAGAGGGCAATTGTATGCTCTCATTTCTAGCGTACCTAAGAGTGATGGTACCGTTTCTGTTGAAGGTTTAGCCTTTCTTTTCTATCATCCCGTCTAGACTTTGTCTTGATCATCGCATCATTTAAGTCTGCCTCGATAGTTAAGTCTCTGCACCTTAGTACTAGCATGGTAGAAGATCCCACTTTAGTCCCAAAATCTGGTTGGAGAGTCGGTCCATTTATTCATGACTTGTTTGGATTTGAGAACGTCTATGCCAAGTGTTGAGATTAGAAGCAATGCTTCTATTGTTGAGCTATGGATGGATTCTAGGGATGAAGTGGTTATCCAGTAAGGGATGTCATTCTCGGTTTTGAAAGGAGGGTAGTTAAACTCTTAACTTGCCTCGGTAATACCCTCGAAGTCTCGTATAACCTTTGGGTTCTGTCATGGTTAGTTACCTAGAATCCCTTGATGCATTTATCGGAAATCTCTGATCCGATCGAGTAATGTTCGCCAATAAGGCGGATGGTTCATCCCGCTTAAGCATGGGTTATAGGAATCACCATAGTAAGTGCACGTGGTAACATGGATTGGCATCGGTAAACGAGATCCAGAATTCACTAGTGAATTTTGGAGAGCTTGCATGAGTACACAGATATGTTTGAGCCGAGCATACTAGGGAAAGAATAAGTGAAAATGAAACGAGAGGCGACAGTGAAATGAGTTCCAACTCATACCTTGGAAATAGGAATCAAGGAGCTACGAAAATCATGAAGTCAAAGGCGGTCAAGGCACAATGGAATTAAGCTCATGAAAATGCGGCTTAGACGCGCGCATCATGTCTCTTTTAAGAGTATATCGTTGATCCCTGGTTCTCCTGTAGAGCTTGCTTGCATGCTATCGCTTGGTGGATATCCTCTCGGTCATGTTTCTGTTGCAAACCCCGTAAGGAGTTTGTCTTGTTTATCTTCTCGATCCTATCTTGGGAACCCTAGGTAGAACTCTATGGATGTAAACATGTATTTGAAACATGTTATGATTGATATGGTTGCAAATGGTTGCAAGTGGTTGCTCGTGGATGCGCGAATACACGCTAGATACTAGATCGACGCACTCACATTTTGCATTGCATATGCACGAGTATTTATACTTGTTTGAAAATTAATATGTCATCATGTGGATGTTGCATGTGGATGAATGGTTGTGCACACATATAGTTTTTACATGACTAGGACTATTTGCATACATGTTGGACTCATGGCACTAAACATATTTTGCATTAGAAAGATCATTCAGGCCTGATCATTAGCATTAGCTAAGGAACATATACACACACTTTCTGCATGTGTTCATAAAGCATTAGGAGTCTTTTAAGGACCATGGTTGCCTGTGGATGATGTTTTGAGTAGATGGATGATGAATGGTAGGATACGTTCTTCCTAACTTGGAGATTTCGGGGACAAAATCCTTTATGTTGGGGAGAATGTAACAACCCGGACTTTTACAACATGCTAAGACAAGAATCAAGGAATAATTTAATTATAAAATATGAATCAGGAGAAACGGGTTGCGCCATTGCATTCGTCTCGGAAAAATACGCGAAATAGAGTCCGAGTTTTCGGAAATCGGAGTCCGTATGACCAAGTTATGGCCCGTCAAAGTTTTCTGAGAATTTCAAGTTCAAAAACTGTTCAAATTTGAATTCAGAATTCAAATACAGGCCCAGCAGGACAGGCGGGAAAATTCCCGCCAGCCCCAAGTCGACTGGGGAGTCGACTTGGGAGTTGACACACCCCAGGTGGTGTCGACTGCCCAGTCGACACCCCTGTCGACTTGGGTGGTCGGCCAGTTTGGCCTGGGTGCACCTGACTTGTTCCTCAAGACATGTTTTAAGGCCTGTGACGGATTTTGAGGGCTCAGATCTATCCTAGGGTTTATCCTATGGCCTAAACTACTCCTAACCTCTATAAAAAGACCCCTAAGCCTACCCTAAACCCTCAAAAATCACTCATGCCACGAAGTGCTGCCCAAATGCCACGTGATCATGGCCTCCATCTCCAATTCCTAGAGACTATGCATTCAAATCGGGTTCAAATCAAAAGGTGCTAGCTTGCTACATCAAATCGAGGGAGTGTATCAACGTTGCTACGCAAATTTCATGACGATTCTTCAACAAAGGAGCCACCTTTCTTCGTCAAGACGACGCATGATCCTTTCCTAAGCCTCGCTACGTAAGTTCTAGCTACTTGTAGATCTAAACGGTGATTCTAATATGACATGGAATAAAATGCGATGAAACATAAGTATGCTAGCCTATGTGAACCTAATTTTGCCCCTTTTCTATGATTTATGACCTTGGGCTAAGTTTTAGCGACTTAATCATGCCACTCATGTTGTGTTTAACCTAGTTTATCTTGCAAGTTTGAATCTTTGTCTATGGAATGTTGGCATGAACCCTTGGGAACCATTTGACTTGTGAAACATTGGCAAAGACTTGACTTTGGGGCTTATGCATGTAAATGAACCCAAACCCCTTATGATACTATGCATGTTTGTGGCCAAATTCCCTTATGATACTATGCATGCTTGAGGCCAAATCCTTTATGATATTATTCACGTTTGTGGCCAATCCCTTTATGACATCGTGCATGTTTAGAGGCCAATATGCAATATGCTAGTTATGTGAACACCTTTGCCTCAATTTTCACCATATTTAACTTGTGATTCATCTTTGCCATCTTGTACCCATCTTTGTCATATTATCCCAAATATGTTGATTCGCTTTCATATGCGTTGGGGACACGCTTTGGGTAGTTTAGACAAACTTGAAAATTGGCTATGATCTTGACATGAAATTACATGTAACATGTAATGATAAATAACGTGAATATGACGTGAAAACTTGCGATGGGGCTACACGAAAACATGGACTTAAAAAGGGGTCTAAATTTGACATGAACATGACACGTAGAAAAACATGAAAGTGGCCAACTCGAGGTTGGGTTGAGTTTGTAGCATAAATCTACCCGGACCCGCCCGGCTAAACTAGTGGCTACAAACAATAGGACCCAATGTGAGTAGTTGGTCATGTCGCGCTTAAGACCCGAGGTTAGACTAGGTTGTGGTGTAAAACTACCCGGACCCGCCCGGCTTAACTAGTAACCACAACAAGGTCTAATGTGAGAGGTTGAGAGTGCATTAATTTAATTAATGCCACATGATAAGGTTAAGAAAATTTGACTAATGACACTTAACCGATATGACATGAATGGGTAGGTTAAGTTAAACCGGACTTGATTTATTAATGACACTTAACCGTAAAATACAGTTAGGGGATGGGGTTAAGCTAAACCTACACTTAACTAATCTAAACACAGTAATTAGATAGAGTTAAGTTAACCTACACTTAACCAATCTAAACACGGTAATTGGATAGAGTTAAGTTAACCTAGACTTAACTAATCTAAACACGGTAATACGATGAGGTTAAGTTAAACACTTAACCAATCAAAATTTGATAATTCAATGAGATTAAGTAACTTACACTTAACCAATTTTATTTGATAATTCAATGGGGTTAAGTTAACTAATACTTAACCAATTTGACTCGATAATTCCATGGGGTTAAGTTGACCTACACTTAACCAATTTGGCAAGATAATTTGATAGGGTTAAGTCACGAACCACTTGAATATACTTAACCAGTCCGACAGGATGATTTGATAAGGTTAAGTCATGAACCGCTTGATATACTTAACCAACTTGACACATGGTTTGTAGGACTAAGTCTTGGACTTGAATACTTAGCCAATTTTGACATGATTTGTAGGCGGGTTAAGTCATGAACTCGAATGACAACACTTAACCCATTAGACAAAACCCTAGTTCAGGGGACTAAGTGTAAAACCGTAGTTAACAAGAATAACGGGGAAAAGGAACTAAGTGATAAACCTTAGTTAAGGATAACTAAGTAATAATTCTTAGTCAAGGAAGTTGGACCAGTTCCTAAATAGATGAGTAACCCGATTCGGTAGGTCGTCGCTTCAGCAAATACACGAGGTGGAGCAATATCTGATTTAGATAAAGGCTCCAACGAACTGGGTGACGAAGCGGTAGCTTCGGGGAACGTGAGGATACTCTTGGTATCCCTCTGTGAGGTTGCGGATGGTCCATGAAACCTGGGTTCACAGAGGTTAAGGTCTGCGGTAGAAGAACCAAGGGTATGCTTTGGTTGCTGTGCGAGCAACCTAAAGACGGGTGGATTAGCGTGGGGTCGACGATATTTTCACGGTAGCCCTAGATAGCACATCGTCGGCCACCTACCATCTTTAGTCAATCGTGGACGTACGGAAAGGCAGAGAACACCCTACAAACCATATCTACTATCTAGGTATGGGTGAGGTTGGCCATCCGGGAAGGGGGCATCGATGGCCGTAGTGTAGTTCTCATACATGACTTTTCTTGTTTTGCCTTTCAGTAGTTGAGGGAGGGGTCACGTGGGACCATAGCCACGGATACAAAAACAGACCTTGATATCTGCATCGGCAGATGACTTAAAACTCCCGACCGAGTTCTGTATTTCTTGATTTGCCCTGGCATGGAACTCGGATGGCACATTGAGATACATGTTCGTCTAGACATGGAAAACGATTCACGATTCATACGTGGGATAAAAGGGCGCGGTTGACGGGTAGCATAATCCCTAGTAGCCCTAGGTAGCTAAAACCCAAACCGAGATACGAAAACGTTCATTAGGTAGCCTAATCCTTAGCAGCCCTAAGTGGCATAAACCCTAGGTAAACATGCGATAGTTCAGGGTAAGAAAACATAACCAGATCAAGGGTAGCAGTCCAAAACAACTTCAAGGATAAAATGGTACTCCGTTGAGGTGGTATAGATTTACATGGGGAAGCCCGTACGGCCTACGACAAAGGACTGAACTTATACATGGAAAGAAACATACGAATTGGGAAAACCAACATATGATATATATTAGGTTGATATGGACCACTACATGACATTGGGCAAGGGACATTCATAGTTAACACGTGACGCGGGTTGGGATACTAGTACGAGAGGTGCAGAGTAAATACACATGATAAATACCTTGGGATGTTATACATGATAGATACCGTGGGAGGTTATACATGATAGATACGTTGGGATAGTATATTTGATAGAAACCTGACGATGTGATACCTTGATTTATCTTGACACCATAGTCTATCATGATACCTTAGTTTATCTTGCTACAGTAGTTCATCCAGTTATCTTGGTTTAGCTTATCTATCTAGTCGTCATCCTTATGTTTACTTTCAGTTTATGCATGTCATGTTACCTTTACCTGTTTTTATACTGGAAGTAGATAGGACTTACCAGTCTTTATGACTGACCCCATTTTCTTTCGCCTCTTTGTGTTCCGTTTCCCCCCCAGGTTTCAGGGAGGAAATGATGTTGTTTAGTTCGGACCTCTTATGCTTGAAGGTCACCATGTATAGCTTGGTCTTCTTTTGGCTATGGCTGCTTCACCGCTTTATTTTGGGGAATAATTTATGAAAAGGTTTTATGCTTCTTTACTATTGCAAGACAGGTTGTGATGTATTCTGATGTAAAAGGCTTTATGAGACGGCCCGCCCCGCACCAACCGACATTTACTCCAAAAGTGCGCTGTACACATGTCCAGTTAGCACGGAACGGGTCGCCAGAAGGAAAAGGAAGAAGGAAATGAAAATACAAAGAACCTGTAGAATGTCTCACAGCGCATAGAACAAAATATAATAATAACATACTTGACATAAAACAGGAGAGACAGTGCATAAGCTGAAAATCAGAACTAAACATCATAGCAGCGGAAATCCAAAATACAGC
The DNA here is from genome assembly GCA_030737875.1 of Allium sativum. Taxonomy (NCBI): domain Eukaryota; kingdom Viridiplantae; phylum Streptophyta; class Magnoliopsida; order Asparagales; family Amaryllidaceae; genus Allium; species Allium sativum. The sequence goes on from CM060916.1 coordinate 897,235,453, forward strand.
TTATTACAACTTTCAAACTGTCTCAAAGCAAAAGCAAGGTAAATGAGGTACACTACTAATGCCCAAGTAGCGACCACCAACAACACAGGGAGAATGTGCATATATATATAATACGTGGAAGCCTCCTGCCCGCCTCCGAATCAGCTACTCGCACACCACCAGCTAACCTGCCTCTAGTCTGCTCGTGTGAGCACCCAGAGTAATAAGAGGAGACATAAAACTCTGGGTCAGACATAAAGCCTGGTATGAGCGATAAGCATCAAAAGTGAACAATAACAGGTAGACTAAAACATACCTGAACCTGGACCTGCAACCAAAAAGTTAGCACTACATACTATACAACCCTCTAAGGTATCATATCAAACAGTGTAAAGATACGGAGGTGGGGAAGGTGTGCATGTCAAAATGATGGCAAACAATCAAACATAGCATCCATCCTCACATCTCTCACTCAGCGCATAAAGCATACGACATTCACCACTTCGATCACCCAACATTCCTCGCTACGATCACTTTGCCCCTTGAAGTCATAAATGGCTTCACTGCACTGATAACGTAGCCACTAATTCCTCGCTATGTCCACTTGCCCCATGGAGTTATTCACCCCATCTGCGCTGGCTCATAGCCTTACTATTCCTTACTATGTCCACTTGCCCCATGGAGTTATTCACCCCATTTGCGCTGGCTCATAGTCTTACTACGCATCACCTTGCCCCTCAGGTCATAATGACCCTACTGCACTGATAACGTAGTCTTGCTACCATCACTTTGCCCCTCAGGTCATAATGACCCTACTGCACTGATAAGTAGCCCATCATTCTTAGTGGTGGATCGAAGTTATGAACGTCGACAACTCCTTAGCACACGTCCCGCAGCAAAGTCCAACCATGAAGTGAACTCGTTGGTTCCCAACTGGTTCCGGGATCCTGAGCTCTAACTTCCCCTATTGGACTACCTTTGCATCTCGGGTTATTGGTCAATACTGCGTCGGGTCGGGTTCTTCCTCAGGTCATCGGTTCGGGTCGGTGTTCTTTATCCGTTCGGGTCGGGTCCCCCTTCTGATGCGGTTCGGGTCGGTGTTCCTCTGGGTTCGAGTCAGCTGCTTCTTCTTCTTCGGGTCGGGTCGGTGCTTCCTTTCGGGTCGGGTCGGGTCCTTCTTAGTTCATGCCTTCGATCCATCTTCATGCTCCCCTTCATATGCTCCTATCCGATCCGCTTTCGTGCTCCTGCTCTGATTCGCCTTTGTGTTTCCGATCCGATCCGTCCTTTTTGATCTGATTCGTCTTCATCCATCCGATCCGATCCCAGTTCAGCTAGCGTGGCCTTCCTTTTTGCCACTTTTCCCAAGTGTTGGGTTCCGATCCGATCAGATTCTTTGCTCCGTTCTACATATCCGATCCGACCCCCTTTTCCGATCCGATCCGATCCCTGCACTGTTTTCTGAAACTGTTCCAGCAAGTGTTTACGCCATTCGACGACGTTTTCGACCATTCTAACTATTGAAATCAATCACAAATCATTTCATACAGTCATAGCAACATGCATAATCAACCACAAACATCATTCACATCAATATCATAGGTTAAAATGGATCAAACATACCCAAAATCCCACATTTCCCCTTAAGCATATTTAGGTGAAACTAATGATAGGATTAGCAAAACTTAACAAAATTAACCCAAATTCATATCAGAGGTCTAAAACATCATTTAAGAATTTATGAACATTTTTCCCGAATTTTATCATGCTTAAGTTCGCTAATTAGCACTAATCACCCCTAATTAGCCATAATTAGTGTAAAACTATGCAAATCACTCACCTTAGCCACAAAACAAACTAAGATCTGAAATAATGATCTGATTTGATGTGAATCTCAATGCCAACAGCAGCTCCAAGGTTGATTTGGTGAAGATCTTCTTTGATTAGGGGTTGCTAAGCCAAATCCTTGACCAAAAGATGATATGGAGGTGATTTAGAGGTTGGAGGCCATTATTAGGGATCCTTGGTGATAAGTGGAGATTAGAAAACTGAAATGGAATGATTCTCCATCTCATTTCAGCCCTCCCATAACCCTAATCCCGAAATGAGTTATGGGCCTACTCACTAATCACCCGATTTGGCCCGGTTAAGCAGTTTTTCACCCTCCAAATCTTGTTTCAGCCATATCTCCCAAACGGTAAGTCCGTTTGGCCATTATGACCACTCTACGGAAAGAGAAACTATCAAACGAATCAAATGGAAGTGGTTTCAGGTCAAAATTCCTTTCCAATCAAAAGTTATGGCCAAAACAGTACCGACTAGGGGCAAAATGGTCATTTAAAAATCGACAAAAATCATGGACATGGGAAATGACTCTAATAGATGTTTCCCAAAGTTACATGACCATACGACTTCTCATGGGAAAGAAATAAATATTCTACAATCCTATGATGTGTAGAATACGGGCCGTTACACTCTCCCCCCCTTAAGAAATTTCGCCCCCGAAATTCCCTAATCCAAACACACACAAAGGTCCCGCATGCCTATCAATCATAAAACAACCATCAAACATGCAAAACAAGTCTATCCTAGCATGCGGAATAACTAAATCGCAAAGTAAATCTTACCAGGCAAAGAGTTCTGGATAAGCCTTCCTAATGCTCTCCTCTGTCTCCCAAGTACAATCATTCTCGTTCTCGCCCCACTGAACTTTGACTAGCTTCACCGACTTCCTTCGAAGTTGCTTTGTATCGCGCCCCACAATACGGATCGGCTTGCGGTTCCCAACCGCCTCAGATTCTACCTCGAAGTCCTCTAACTGATTAGGTGAAATAGCCATATCTGAGTCGTGAACGAACTTCCTTAGTTGGGAAACATGAAACACATTGTGAACTCCCGCCATTTTCTCCGGTAAGCCAACTCTATATGCCAAATTCCCGACTAATTCAAGAACAGGGAATGGGCCAACAAATCTTGGTGCTAACTTGCCTCTCCTGCCAAATCGAATCACGCTCTTCAACGGAGAGATCTTGACAAACACCAAGTCACCAACGGAGAATTTCAAGTCTCTTCTCCTCTTATCGGCATAGCTTTTCTGCCTATCTTGAGCAGCTTTCATTCGTTGCTGAATGATCTTGATCTTATCGGAAGTTTCTCTCACCACATCCGGTCCAAGCACAAATTTCTCGCCAGTCTCTATCCAACATGATGGTGAGTTGCACGGTCTTCCGTACAAAGCTTCATATGGAGCCATACCGATACTGGATTGGTAGCTATTATTATATGCAAACTCTACTAGATGCAAATGGTCATCCCATGATCCACCAAAATCCAATATACACGCTCTCAAGAGATCTTCCAATATACGATTCACCCTCTCCGTCTGACCGTCGGTCTGAGGATGATATGCGGTACTGAGATGTAATCTTTACCCTAGAGCCTCTTGTAAGCTCTTCCAAAACCCACTAGTGAACAACGGGTCTCGGTCACTCACAATGCTTTTGGGTACTCCATGAAATCTCACTACCCACTTCATATACAATTCTGCCAACTTGGCTGCCGTTCTGGTCGATTTGACTGGTATAAATCTTGCGCTCTTAGTCAATCGATCCACAATTACCCAAATGCTATCATATCCCGATCTAGTCCTTGGTAACCCATCGATGAAATCCATCGAGACTTGCTCCCATTTCCATTCAAGAATTTCTAATGGTTGCAACAACCCACTAGGCTTCTTTTGCTCGGCTTTAACTAGCTGGCAATTCATGCATTTGGATATAAACTTCCCAACGTCTCTTTTCATCCCTTCCCAGTAGTAAGTCTGTCTCATGTCTCGATACATCTTATTACCACCGGGGTGTATAGTCAGTTTTGAGTGATGACATTCTCTAAGCACTTCATCCCTCAAACCATTCACGTTGGGCACAACTAATCTTCCATTCTTTCGAAGCCATCCATCTCGATCAAGTCCATACACATTCATCTCCTCATCGATACCCATCTCTAACTTGGAGATGATTTCCAATAGATTAGGATCGTCCCTCTGGCTGGAACCAATCCGCTCTATCAAAGTAGGTCTGATCGTCAAACTAGCTAGCATAACTGGATCCAACTCGCACCTTGGTCTGAAATCAAACCCCGCGATATATTCCAGTTGCTTCCATTCAAGAAACATTGCCCCTAAGCTGGCATGTCTCCTACTCAAGGCATCGGCTACCGCATTACCCTTCCCAGGTGTATATGTGATATCAAAATCATACGAAGCCAAGAACTCTAACCATCTCTACTGACGGAGATTCAGATCTTTCTGGGAGAAAAGATACTCCAACGATTTGTGATCGGTAAACAACTCGAATCTTTCTCCCAAGAGGTAGTGTCTCCACATCTTCAGCGCAAATACAATCGCTGCCAATTCCAAATCATGGGTAGGATACTTCTTCTCATGCGGCTTTAGCTGTCGACTAGCATAAGCTACAACCCTACCTCCTTGCATCAACACTGCACCCAGTCCGGTACCACAAGCATCCGTGTATACCGTCATCTCTTCATTCCCCTTAGGAATGACTAACACTGGCGCACGCGTCAACCTCTCCTTTAGACTTTTGAAGGCATCCTCACACACTCCGTCCCAGACGAAGGACTGATTCTTCTTAGTCAACTGAGTCAACGGTGCTGCTATCTTGGAGAAATCCTGGATAAACTTACGATAATATCCAGCTAATCCCAAGAAACTTCTTACATCTGTTGCATTCTTGGGCGTAGGCCAATCCTGTACCGTAGCCACCTTCGCAGGGTCCATGGCAATACCACTCTCGGAAACAACATGACCCAAGAATCTTACTTCCCTTCTCCAAAAATAACTCTCAGAATAAGAGGAAGCAGGACCAATCAAAAGGTGGCCAGAAAAAGAGCAAGAAGGATGTTGAGTGCTTCAGCTGTGGAAAGAAGGGCCATTATGCTAAGGAATGTCGGGCCAAGCCAGCAGAAACGAAGTGCTACAACTGTGGTCAAGTGGGACATCAGAAGGACAAGTGTCCGCAATCTCTTAAGGAGAAGCAGATTGTGAAAGCATATGCTCTTGATGCTATTCCTTCTTCGTCGAATGCCCCAACTGCGGCGGAGAAAGGGAAGAATGTTGTTATTCAAGGTATGCTTTCTATTTATGATATACCCGTTCGAGTTTTGTTTGATACTGGGGCTTCCCGTTCCTTCATATCTAGTGACCTGGTAGATAGGTTGGGACTGGAACCCGAGATAGTCGATAGACCATTGATTGTGACAAACCCGATTGGTGGTTCGACTAGCCTTAGTATGATTTGCAGGAATTTGGTCTTATCGAGTCATGGATGTAATACCAAGTGTGACGGCCCGCCCCGCACCAACCGACATTTACTCCAAAAGTGCGCTGTACACATGTCCAGTTAGCACGGAATGGGTCGCCAGAAGGAAAAGGAAGAAGGAAATGAATATACAAAGAACCTGTAGAATGTCTCACAAAGCATAGAACAAAATATAATAATAACATACTTGACATAAAACAGGAGAGACAGTGCATAAGCTGAAAATCAGAACTAAACATCATAGCAGCGGAAATCCAAAATACAGCTTATTACAACTTTCAAACTGTCTCAAAGCAAAAGCAAGGTAAATGAGGTACACTACTAATGCCCAAGTAGCGACCACCAACAACACAGGGAGATTGTGCATATACATATATAATACGTGGAAGCCTCCTGCCCGCCTCCGAATTAGCTACTCGCACACCACCAGCTAACCTGTCTCTAGTCTGCTCGTGTGAGCACCCAGAGTAATAAGAGGAGACATAAAACTCTGGGTCAGACATAAAGCCTGGTATGAGCGATAAGCATCAAAAGTGAACAATAACAGGTAGACTAAAACATACCTGAACCTGGACCTGCAAGCAAAGAGTTAGCACTACATACTGTACAACCCTCTAAGGTATCATATCAAACAGTGTAAAGATACGGAGGTGGGGAAGGTGTGCATGTCAAAATGATGGCAAACAATCAAACATAGCATCCATCCTCACATCTCTCACTCAGCGCATAAAGCATACGACATTCACCACTTCGATCACCCAACATTCCTTGCTACGATCACTTTGCCCCTTGAAGTCATAAATGGCTTCACTGCACTGATAACGTAGGCACTAATTCCTCGCTATGTCCACTTGCCCCATGGAGTTATTCACCCCATCTGCGCTGGCTCATAGCCTTACTAATCCTTACTATGTACACTTGCCCCATGGAGTTATTCACCCCATTTGCGCTGGCTCATAGTCTTACTACGCATCACCTTGCCCCTCAGGTCATAATGACCCTACTGCACTGATAACGTAGTCTTGCTACCATCACTTTGCCCCTCAGGTCATAATGACCCTACTGCACTGATAAGTAGCCCATCATTCTTAGTGGTGGATCGAAGTTATGAACGTCGACAACTCCTTAGCACACGTCCCGCAGCAAAGTCCAACCATGAAGTGAACTCGTTGGTTCCCAACTGGTTCCGGGATCCTGAGCTCTAACTTCCGCTATTGGACTACCTTTGCATCTCGGGTTATTGGTCAATACTGGGTCGGGTCGGGTTCTTCCTCAGGTCATCGGTTCGGGTCGGTGTTCTTTATCCGTTCGGGTCGGGTCCCCCTTCTGATGCGGTTCGGGTCGGTGTTCCTCTGGGTTCGAGTCAGCTGCTTCTTCTTCTTCGGGTCGGGTCGGTGCTTCCTTTCGGGTCGGGTCGGGTCCTTCTTAGTTCGTGCCTTCGATCCATCTTCATGCTCCCCTTCATATGCTCCTATCCGATCCGCTTTCGTGCTCCTGCTCTGATTCGCCTTTGTGTTTCCGATCCGATCCGTCCTTTTTGATCCGATCTGTCTTCATCCATCCGATCTGATCCCAGTTCAGCTAGCATGGCCTTCCTTTTTGCCACTTTTCCCAAGTGTTGGGTTCCGATCCGATCAGATTCTTTGCTCAGTTCTACATATCCGATCCGAGCCCCCTTTTCCGATCCGATCCGAACCCTGCACTGTTTTCTGAAACTGTTCCAGCAAGTGTTTACGCCATTCGACGACGTTTTCGACCATTCTAACTATTGAAATCAATCACAAAGCATTTCATACAGTCATAGCAACATGCATAATCAACCACAAACATCATTTACATCAATATCATAGGTTAAAATGGATCAAACATACCCAAAATCCCACATTTCCCCTTAAGCATATTTAGGTGAAACTAATGATAGGATTAGCAAAACTTAACCAAATTAACCAAAATTTATATCAGAGGTCTAAAACATCATTTAAGAATTTATGAACATTTTTCCCGAATTTTATCATGCTTAAGTTCGCTAATTAGCACTAATCACCCCTAATTAGCCATAATTAGTGTAAAACTATGCAAATCACTCACCTTAGCCACAAAACAAACTAAGATCTGAAATAATGCTCTGATTTGATGTGAATCTCAATGCCAACAGCAGCTCCAAGGTTGATTTGGTGAAGATCTTCTTTGATTAGGGGTTGCTAAGCCAAATCCTTGACCAAAAGATGATTTGGAGGTGATTTAGAGGTTGGAGGCCATTATTAGGGATCCTTGGTGATAAGTGAAGATTAGAAACCTGAAATGGAATGATTCTCCATCTCATTTCAGCCCTCCCATAACCCTAATCCCGAAATGGGTTATGGGCCTACTCACTAATCACCCGAATTGGCCCGATTAAGCAGTTTTTCACCCTCCAAATCTTGTTTCAGCCATATCTCCCAAACGGTAAGTCCGTTTGGCCATTATGACCACTCTACGGAAAGAGAAACTATCAAACGAATCAAATGGAAGTGGTTTCAGGTCAAAATTCCTTTCCAATCAAAAGTTATGGCCAAAACAGTACCAACTAGGGGCAAAATGGTCATTTAAAAATCGACAAAAATCATGGACATGGTAAATGACTCTAATAGATGTTTCCCAAAGTTACATGACCATACGACTTCTCATGGGAAAGAAATAAATATTCTACAATCCTATGATGTGTAGAATACGGGCCGTTACACTTTAGACCTTATTTTATAAGGTAATGAAATTTGTTTTACTTCCGCTGTTTTATATATGTTCTGTCTTGTAATATTTCTGTGCATGTTTACCTCGATAATGCTTCACCAAACCTAGGGCATTCCCTTTGTGAGTGACCCTAGCGGAGGTGGGGTGTTACATTATACGTGTTCTACACCCTGTTTGGTTTATGAACTAGAAACACATATTTATATGTTTTTGTCTATGCTGTTGCCAACTTGGAAGTGAGTATACTCTATATCGGGCACTATGTTTTGCACTGACCCTACAGCGGTGATCTTATATTTAGTAACATATAACTGGATGAATGAAAATGTGGAAACAGTAGGGAGAAGCATGGTTTTTAGTATATATATATTATGACGTTCTGACTTGTTTCACCCAAGTTGCTATGCTATGTTCGACACGGGAAGCTGAGGCCGTCCACACGTGTATACGCATGTGGATAGGCATGCTCTCATGACCACTGGTCCCTGAAGGTATAACTGATATAAATAGATACCACGTTTGATGTCAGCATTTACATAAAATAGATACTACACCCTCGAGTGTTTTTGCATGTCATAGAATTGAAGTTAGAGTCAACTATTATATTTCAGTTTCTATTGAAATCAATTAACTTGAACTATGATTTAATCCTAACTCGAGTATTTTGTGTTTTACATGAAATGCTCGGGTCAAACCCGAGCAGTGCAGATTTAAAGATTACAACTTAAGATTCGAAGACTGGTGAAGCTGGGGATCAGGAGATGCGCACTTTGAAGTTTTAAAACCGTAAAGAATTTTCTTGTATTTAAATTGTCCTTTTAAATTACACTGTATATAAACATCTTATTTTCAAAATTCTGGTTAATAAATAAAAGTTTATTTTGCTATTCAATGTTGTGCCATTTATTTATTTATTTTGTGTTGATTCTATTTTAAACTCTGTAAGCTAAATAACGATCTGTCGATTTGGCCATTTTAAATTGGTTTAATCACCAATTTGAAGCGATCAAAATGGCGGGACGTTACAGAAAATGAATTTACAGCTAAGTTATAAAATTTAACTGAAGAAATAGATGATGTTGGATACTCTAAAATTTTGAAGCTAGATTTATAAAATTAGTTAAATTAATATTAGTATATTAAAGAGTGGAATAAAATGGTGGGATTTAAATCAAAATTTTGTATTACAAGCTTTTATCTATCTCATGATAAGAACATTGTCGGCCAAGTTCTGAGAGGTAAATAAAATACCCCAACTTCAACGACTTCACTATTATCAAGGGACGATATTAGTTTGTAATGGTAAAGGGTGTTGAATAAATTGATTTTCCCCATAAAGGAAATTTATAACTGAAATTCGATTATATCGAATTTTTATAAAATAATTTATATTCGAGTAAATTTGAATTTATTATAAAAGTTGAGTTGTGAATAATTTATAGCCGAGTTAGAAATTTCTAAATCAACAATTTTGGAAATTCGGGATGTTAAGCTAGATTTGGAAAACTGATTTAAAATATATTAAAATATTAGAGAATGGAGTTGGAATTCATTATAAACGAAGTTTTAAATGTTTATAATTTAATTAAAATGAACTCGTCGCGGCGTGGTAGTTTGTAATCTGGCATTTTGAACTTCAATTGAGTATATAAAACTCAATATAAGTCAGAATTCGATGAAACAAGAAACGCTGGGACCTATTGAATGATAGTTCTCTAATGAAAGAGAAAAATCTTGATTTTGTCTTGTAGATTTTGAGTTATGTCAAAATCAAATTTTCAGAAAAACAGCGCCATAATCGTTTTTAAACCATAACGGTTTATTTAATAAATTAAAAGGATTTCTAATGAATAAGATCCGAATTTCTATTAGAAAAATCAAGATTTGGGTTATGAAATAAATATAAACTCAAGTCAAGTAAGTGGATCGATTTTTAATCATTGATTGAAGTTAACTAATTTCTTTGAAATTTGCTAATGGAGTTTTGGCCGAATTTAACTTTGTTTAAGTGATTTGAATTTGTTATTTGAATCCGAATATGGAACTTGAATTAAATTTTGGAATTTGACATGTAGATTAATTTGAATTATTTACATAAGCGAATAAAAGTATATTTGAACGTAAGAGGTTCAAATTGAAAGTGGATTAAGTAAAAAGGGAAAATTAGAAATAATATAGTAAAGTGAATGTGCTTTGAAACCTTAAAGTTAAATTGAATTGGAACTAGATGAGTATATGATAGATGGGTATGGAACAAAAATTATGAAGAGAGTATGAAGATTTATAATTTAAGTGCCCGACAAAAAGGTACATGTTTAATTTCCATATGATATTTTATGAGCCTATTGGGCAAGCTTCTTGGCTTTTTGATTTTCTTTTTGAATGGAAAGGGCCTAGAGATGCGAGTTGGGGTTTGAGCTATTGTTCGGTACAACAGAGGTGCTGACAAAATTCTCTGAAAATTTAAGGAGTTAGAATATTTTTAAGAAATTCGGATAATTAGAAATCAATATATCAATATATAGAATTCAATGAGGAATTTGGAAAGTAGTTTAATTAATATTAAAAAGGGCTAGTGATTGTTTGATGGATGTTTATTTTCCTTTGATAGTTAAATCTCTGTCTATCAAAGATTTTTGGACCATAGTTGTCAATACGGAGAGACCGGTTGGATTTAATATCCGAAAACCACTCCGTATAGGCATAGGCACTGCGAATTAGATTATTTGAAGATAATCGAAGATGGAGTAAAGTGCATGGGCTATTCTATTTGTCTAGACCCAGGACAACTTGTATGGACGAATGTCTGATAGAGTATTCTTAACAAATCACATAAGACGATCTTTTCAAGGTATTTCATCTGGTGGCGGAGGAATTCATTTCTCTTAGCTTTTATACCTGTAATATTTTTGGGAAGATCAATTAGTGATTTGACGGGTTTGACGATGTGGCATTCAAAGTGAATGGTGGTCGGATGTTCTAAGAGTTAACGTAGCCTCTAGCCTCACAAGCGGGAAATGACAAAAATCATGCAGGCAACATGGCTAGTTGGGTTATACCCAAGCAGGGTATATTTGTTACTGATATAGAGAAAATTCATTATTTATTCTTCTTCTGATTCTGTATTTTATAGATTACGGTTGGACGGCCGACAACTGTGTGTGAAAATATATTAGGTACACTCAAGCTAAATGAGTGATCGGTCATGTGTGGCTGGGTTGCAAGATGTTCTTGCTAAACCCCAGTGTATCCCCTCTAGAGTACACTGATCGGGAGGTGGTCCTATACCTTTTCATAGTTGGAATCCAATCTCCGATAAGCGCTCCGCGGGTTTTGATATTATATTATGTATGTAGAGTGTGAGTTGCAAGCGTTCTACTATTTGGTTATTTATTTGATTAGACATTATTATAATATCACCGAATTTTGATATCAAAATGTTTTGGGTTATAGTAAGGTAAAAACCGTCCATGTTTATGTGCGGGCTAGTCTTACTATTATCTTTTCTTTCAAAAGGTTTTCCAAGGTTAAACAATATGGCTGGAGTTCGCTCACACCAGTCCCATGACCGACCCAGAGTTTATTTTTTCCTAAACCCTTGGGTGCCCAAATTTGTACGGGCAGTCAAGTGTTTCAAGCTTTTAAAGATACATTTGGAGAAGCTTGAAGCAGGAGGCTTCACTGTTAGTTGTTTAGAGTTATTTCCCTGTGATGTATTTGTGTTGTACTCTGATATGGTATGTATATATAATACAGTATTGTATTTCAAAGTTGTGTGATATAATATATTTTATTCATTCCGCTGTGAGATTCTGTGTTGTTCTTGGTCTATCTTTTATCTATTTTTATTTTTAGCCCTAGTGACTCGTATTTCTATGCAATTTGGGTTGGACCTGTGTTGTTTTAGTCAACTCAGATAGTACGGATTTGCGGGCCATCACAGTTGGTATCATAGCTTAGGTTGAGCGAACATCTAGGCTTTGGTGGGGGGTAACTCATTAGATATAGGGTCAGTAGTGCGCTAGAATGAGTTAAATGTATATATATGAGAAAGCGTATTTGTAAGTAAATATAAAAGTTGTTTTATATTGTGTTGATTGGTTTTCGAGTGGTTTATGAACGCTGGTCGATATAGTATGATCAATTGTATCGAAAGGTATTCATAAACCCTTGAACATAATAATTCAACATAGTATGTTTTAAAAGCAGGGTAAATAAAATAATTTTACCCAAAATTATATTTTGGATATAAAAGTAAATAAATTTTCCGAGATTATTATAATATATGGATATGTTAGTTGTATTATTATAATCAAATGAGATTATAAAAACTGGAATGGTTATATATAACCAAATAGAACTTGTATATGAATATTATGTATAAACGAGATGATACCGAATTGGATTGAAACCAGAATTGCGGTATAAATCCCGAAAAATAGGAAAATATTTTTCCTATGTATATTAAAGTAATATAGCAATGTTTTGGTAGGATTTTTAAATAAAAATCGTTTTGAAAATAATAAAGTACTGAATTCACTTCGGACATTGGAAAATAACTCTGATGATGAAGTGTGCCATCGTCGGTGTTCATTTTCGAGTTTTTAATTGATGGATTGCTACCATAGTGAGATTTCCAAAGAAATTTATTTTAGAAATAAGTTGTTTTGAAAATTTAAGTGTTTTGAATTTGTGATGATTAAAAATATATCTATATGATTTCCAAAGGGATTTTTAAATAAAAACGCGGGTATTTGAATTCTGGAATTTAAAACTTTACTTACACAAGTTAAATCAATTGAATTTGGAAGTGAATTGCAATGGATAAAATGATTTGAAATTAATTTAAAATTTGGTCCGAATTATAAGTGGATATTGTATTAGCCCGATAATACCAAATATGCATAGAAAATTTTGTTTGTCATAAACGAAATAAATAAATCGATTTTATTCAATTTTAAAAATTTTGAATGAATGAAATATGAAAGAAATACTGAGTTATAACAAAGTGGGGTTTTGAAAAATTAACGGGTCTGTAGCATTTCTTCTGCCTTAGTAATTTCGAGGACGAAATTCTTTTAAGAGGGAAGGAATATAACATCCCGGATTTTAAGTTATTTTATAATAAACATTTAAATTTATTTTAAATGTTGAATTTTATATATAAATGGATTTTATATTAAATTTATAGATTTAATATCGAATATATTTAATTATCATAATAGTAATAGTGGAATTCACATTTAAAATCTGAATCTAAACAATTCAGTCAATTAATATAAATTTTGTGTTGGATTAAAACAATAATAATTTATTATCAATGAATTTAATTGTTTAAAATCAATTTATACTTCAAATAAAATTTAATTAAGTCGTTATACTAAGTTGCTATCTCTTCTATACAATCAAATTAAATTCCAGAATCAGTTCCGTGGAGTTCAGAATAATGTTATAATCTGAAAGCGTCAGCCATTACAGTTGAATAGCGGTTCGGGATTGCGAATTATGGACCGTGATATATTTTAATTATGTAATTAAAGTAAAATCAAATCAAAACTTTAACCAGCCGACCTATCTCCTTTACTATATACCTACCTATGCCTACAGCTGTTTTTCTTTCCATTCATGTCTCGCACCTCAAATATTAAAAAGAACAACAATTTAATGGAGTGTATGTATGTTCCCCAGTTCGATCCTATAAATTATCCTATCGCCTTCATATTCTCCCTACTACAAAATCGAAAAAACCATTGAAGTTCTTTTTATTATTTCTTCCAGAAATCATAATCACCGAATAAACAAAAGAACCGAAATCGCTTCGAATCGTTGACTAGAGGGAGGAAATGAAGTCGCTCCTCGAATGCGATGGGGAGTGGAGATCTCAACTTCGAGCAACACTGAGTAGATAGGGGTTTGATGCCGATTCACACATCAAATTGTGGTTTAGAATTTGGATTATCGTTGGGAGTAAGGAGTTGGGATCATTGCCAGTTTTTGGGAGAATACGAGATGATTTTTGTTCGCACCCTGTATTGGCGAAGCATACAGTTCCTATCACGATTTGCAGAGAGGAGTTCAGTCAGTTTTAGGGCTAGGGCGTGGGTTCAATGTTTGGGGGAAGGCGAGAGCAGAAGGTTGCTATCGGGGTTGCATCTGAAGGCAGTGGCTTTGGTGATTCAATGGGGACATACGGTTGTTAATGGTAACCGCACAGCTGGAGTTCAACGGTATTGATGATGCACTAAAGTATTGCATTTTACTGATGGATGTTGGGGAGTTTGATGTGAAGTGGTATGTGATTGTGGAAAGTTGGGGGAATGTGGTTCTATGAATCTCAGTGAATATGGGTGTTAGGTCTGTAGTAATGTGATGAAGTGTAACGACCCGCATTCTACGCATCGCATGATCGTAGAATATTTATTTCTTTCACATACGAAGTCGTATGGTCATGTAACTTTGGGAGACGACTATTGGGGTCATTTCCCATGTTCATGATTTTTCCCGATTTTTAAATGATTGTTTTGCCCCTAGCTGATCTTTTTTTTACCATAACTTTTGACTGGAAAGGAGTTTTGACCTGAAACCACATCCATTGGCTCCGCATGATGGTTTACAATTCCGTAGAGTGGTCACATTAGCCAAACGGACTCATCGTTTGGGAGATATGGCTGAAACAAGGTTTAGAAGGTGAAAAACAGCCTAACCGGGCCTAATTAGGGTGATTAGCAAGAGGGCCCATGACCCATTTCGGGATTAGGGTTATGAGGAGGCTGAAATCAGTTAGAGAACGATCTTATTTTCATTTTTCAGCCGCCACTTTCATTCTTGGAACCCTAACAATCGCCTCCAACATCTAGAATCATCTCTAATCACCGTTTGATCAAGGATTAGGCTTAGCAACACCAAATCAAGAAAGATCTTCACCAAATCAGTATTAGAGCTGCTGTTAGACATTAGTATTCGCCCAAATCAGCGAGGTTTCAATTCTGAAAATTTTATTTGTGGCAAAGGTGAGTGATTTGCATAGATTTGCACTAATTACGGTTAATTAAGGGTAATTAGTGAAGATTAACGAAATTAGACATGATAAAAATTTGCAAAAATATTTATAAATTCGAAAATAATGTTTTAGACCTCTGTTAGAAATTTGGTTTGATTTGGTTAAGTTTTGTTAATCCTATGATTAGTTTTCTTAAACATGCTTAAGGGAAAATATGGGGTTTTGGGTATGTTTGATCCATTTTAACCTATCAAGTTGTCAATTAGATGTTTGTGGTTGATTATACATGTTGCTATGACTGTATGGTATGTTTTGTGATTGCATAGAAAAGTTAGAATGATTGAAAACGCCGTCGTTTGGCGAAAATAGCTTGCTGGAAAAACTTGCAGCAAACCGGATAGGAGCATTCAGATAGGAGAATTCAGATAGGAGCATCCAGATAGGAGCATTCGGATAGGAGCATTCAGATAGGAGCATTCAGATAGGAGCACTCGGATAGGAGCAACCGGATAGGGGCATCCGATCTGAACCGGATTGGGGCATCCGATCCGAACCGGATAGGGGCATCCGATCCGAACCGGATAGGGGCATCCGATCCGAACCGGATAGGGGCATCCGAGATGAACCAAATAAGAGCATCCGAGCACCCGAACTGAACTAGAAAGGAGCATTCGAGCCGAACCAAGCAGAAGGGGGCGAACCGAACCGAACCGGAGGATCGAACACCAAGTAGACCTAAACCCGAGATGCAAAGGAAGTCCAAATGAGGAGTTGTACCTCAGGATCCAGATGGGAACCAAGGAGGAAACTTCATGAGTTGGGCTTTGCTGCGGGACGTGTGCTAAGGGGTTGTCGATGTCTGTAACTTTGGATCACTATGTGTAGGGGATACGAGAACGGATTCAGGGCCACAGTGGCCTAGGTACGACTAAAGAGCTATAAACAAATGAGTGGGGTCATTTGAAAGGGTTTGGACATGATCCCATGGGATAATCTTGGTGGTAGCAGAAGTTGTACAAGTCGAACTCCTTCATTACCTCGATGGGTCTAGTGATCAAAGTGGTGGATATCGTATGCTTTACGCACTGAGTGAGAGATGTGAGGATGGTTTCCATGTTTGATTTGTTTGCCATCATTATGACATGCACACCCCCACCCCCGTATTCTTTACACCGTTTGTTAATGGCACCTTAGAGTATTGTACGGTATGTAGTGCTAACTCTTTGGTTGCAGGTCCAGGTTCAGGTATGGTTTAGTATACCTGTTATTGTTCTGTTTAGCTGCTTATCGCTCATACCAGACTTTTTGTCTGACCCAGAGTTTTATGTCTCTTCTTATTACTCTGGGTGCTCTCACGAGCAGACTAGAGACAGGTTAGGTGGTATGCACGAGTAGCTGTACCGGAGACGAGCAGGAGGCTTCCACGTATGATGCATATATATATATATATATATATATATATATCCTCCCTATGTTGCTGTGGTCACTACTTTGGGCATTAGTGGTGTACCTTTCTTTCTTTTGTTTAGAGACAGTAATTTGGAAAGTTGTAATAAGCTGTATTTGGATTTCCGCTGCTCTGATGATGATATTGATGTTGGTTTTGGTTATCAGCTTATGCACTGTCTCACTTGTTTTATGTCAAGTAAATTATTATATTTTGTTCCATGTGCTGTGAGACATTCTACAGGTTCTTGATTAGTTCATTCTCTTCTTTCCTTTCTTTGGTGACCGTTCCGTGCTAGTCGGGCATGTGTACAGCGCACTTTCGGAGGAAATGCCGGCTGATGCGGGGCGGGCCGTCACACTTGGTATCAGAGCTCTAGGTTGCGTAGTTAACCTAGGGAAGTTATCAGGGAGAGATAGTATACGTATATGAGAGCGCGTATTTGTGATTATTTTGGTTTTCAAAGCTATATATATATTATTAGTATAGCTAAAGATGAAGTCGCACTGCACTAGCACCAGTATGGAGATGGTTAATCGTTTTCTCTTTACAGATTGAACGATGAGTCGATACGCAAGAGGTGCCGGTAGAGGAGCCAATAATGGGAATGATGCTGACATGAGGACGATGTTTACTGACCTCATGAGGGAGATGCTTAGGGATGTGCAGAGGGCAGCTCCCAATGCTGGTAATGGTGGTGGTCCAATAGTGCAGGCGCCTAGGGCCGATTTCGCCAAGCTGAACAAGGATTATACTAGTCTTGGTGGGAAGCCGTTCCACGGAACGGAGTTGGCTACAGATGTTCAGGATTGGCTGGATAGCTGCGAGCGCATCTTCGAAGACTTGGGTATCGAGGATGCGATGAAGAGAAGGCTAGCATCCCGTCAGCTGCAAGGACGGGCAATGAATTGGTGAAATGCTATAAAGGCAGCTACTTCCGAGGATCAGATTACTTGGGATCAGTTTAAGGCTCGCTTTAGCGATAAGTTCATTCCAATTGCTCAGAAGTCAGTGCTGTTTAAGAAATTCTTGGAACTCAAGCAGAATGGCAGAGCTGTCTCGGAGTATATTGCCGAATTCGACACCTTGTCGAAATATGGGTTATCTCTTGTTGATACTGCCGAGAAGAAGAACAAGAAGTTCATAACTGGTTTGGATGGATACTTGGGGGAAAGGCTTATTAACCATATCGATGAGACGTTTGAATCAATTGTGGGGAAAGCATTGAGGTCAGAGAGTCTTTACCCTAAGTCGAGGACTGAGGTCGCATCTGCAGAGGAGCCAAAGCCGCAAGCAAGCGGTGGAGGCAAGAATGGTTATCAGAATAAGAGAAAGTAGAATCAGACCAAGGATGGCCAGAAGAAAAAGAATAAGCAAGATGTTGAGTGCTTCAGCTGTGGTAAGAAGGGCCACTATGCCAAAGAGTGTCGGGCCAAGACAGCGGATAGGAAGTGCTTCGACTGTGGCCAAGTGGGACATTACAAGGACAAGTGTCCGCAACCCCCTAAAGAAAAGCAGATGGTGAAAGCATATGCCCTTAATGCTATTCCTTCTTCGTCGAATGCCCCAACTGCGGCGAAGAAGGGAAAGAATGTCGTTATTCAAGGTATGCTTTCTGTTTATGATGTTCCTGTTAGAGTTTTGTTTGATACCAGGGTTTCCAGTTCTTTCATATCTAGTGACCTGGTAGATAGGTTGAGATTGGAACCTGAGATTGTCGATAGACCTTTAGTAGTGACAAACCCGATTGGTGGTTCGACTAACCTTAGCATGATTTGTGGTAATGTGGTCCTATCGAGTCATGGATGTATGTTTGTTTGTGATTGCTTTGTTTTGGGCTTTACTGGGTTTGGCATTATTTTGGTAGTCGATTGGCTCCAAAGATACGGGGTGGTGGTAGACTGTGAGGGCTTTTTGGTGACAGCTAGAGCGGATGATGGGCAGAGGGTAGTGTTTGGTGGTCTACCTAGTGATGGGGTAATGGCTAGTTTTCTAAATTCCCTCGACATCCCGCAAGGTGAGTTGTCAGGTTTGCCCGTGGTTGGCCAGTATCCGGACGTCTTCGAGGAAGTGATCGGGCTTCCACTACATCGAGAGATTGAGTTCCGTATTGATTTAGTGAAAGATGCCAGACCTATAGTGATGCCACTTCGTCATATGGCACCAAGGGAGCAGCGAGAGCTCGGGGTGCAAGTCAGCGATCTTTTGAAGAAGGGATTTATCAGAAGGAGTGTTTCTGAATGGGGATCACCAGTTGTGTTTGCTACCAAGGCCGATGGTTCCCTTCGATTGTGTGTAGACTACCGCGAGTTGAATAAAGTGTCGAGGAAGAATAAGTATCCTCTACCGCGGATAGATGATTTGTTTGATCAGTTGAGTGGAGCGAGAGTATTTTCTCAGTTGGATCTCGCGATAGGTTTTCATCAGCTTAGAGTGGAAGCTGAGAGTATAGCTAAAACGGCATTTCGAACGCCGACATGATTTTATGAGTGGTTGGTCAAGCCATTCGGGCTGACCAATGCCCCAGCATATTTTGTGGATCTTATGAATAGGGTATTCAGAGATCAGTTAAATAAGTTTGTTCTTTTGTTCGTGGATGATATTTTGGTCTACTCGAGGACAGAGGAAGAACACGAGGAACATTTAAGAATAGTGATGGAGGTGTTGAGAAAACACCAATTGAAGGCAAAGTTTTCTAAGTGTCACTTCTGGAGGAGGGAAGTGAGATTCTTGGGCCATGTTGTTTCAGAGAATGGTATTGCCGTGGATCCTGCGAAGGTGGCTACGGTACAAGATTGGTCTACGCCCAAGAATGCAACAGATATAAGAAGTTTCTTGGGATTAGCTGGATATTATCGTAAGTTTATCCAAGATTTCTCCAAGATAGCAGCACCGTTGACTCAATTGACTAAGAAGAATCAAGCCTTCGTCTGGAACGAAAGGTGCGAGAATGCATTTAAGAGTCTAAAGGAAAAGTTGACATGTGAACCAGTGTTAGTCATTCCTAAGGGGAACGAAGAGATGACAGTATATACGGATGCATGTGGCACAGGGCTAGGTGTTGTATTGATGCAAGGAGGTAGGGTTGTGGCTTATGCAAGTCGGCAACTGAAACCGCACGAGAAAAGATACCCTACCCATGATTTGGAATTGGTAGCGATCGTGTTCGCATTGAATATGTGGAGACATTATCTCTTGGGAGAAAGATTCGAGTTGTTTATCGATCATAAATCGTTAAAGTATCTCTTCTCCCAGAAGGATCTAAATCTCCGACAGCAAAGATGGTTAGAATTCTTAGCTTCCTATGATTTCGACATCGCATATACACCAGGAAAGGGCAATGCGGTGGCTGATGCATTGAGTAGAAGACATGCCAGTTTAGGGGCTATGTTTCTAGAATGGAAGCAACTGGACTACATCGCTGGGTATGATTTCAGACCAAAGTGCGAATTGGATCCAGAAATGTTAGCAAGTTTGACGATCAGACCCACTTTGATTGAGCGGATTGGTTCCAGTCAGAGGAACGATCCTAACCTATTGGATATCATCTCCAAGTTAGAGATGGGTATCGACGAGGAGATGAACAAGTATGGGCTTGATCGAGATGGATGGCTTAGAAAGAATGGAAAGCTTGTTGTGCCCAATGTCAATGGATTGAGAGATGAAGTGCTTAGAGAATGTCATCACTCAAAACTGACTATACATCCCGGTGGTAACAAGATGTATCGAGACATGAAGCAGACATACTACTGGGAAGGGATGAAAAGAGACGTTGGGAAATTTATATCCAAATGCATGAATTGCCAGCTAGTTAAAGCTAAGCAAAAGAAGCCTAGTGGTTTGCTACAACCATTAGAAATTCCAGAATGGATATGGGAACAAGTGTCAATGGATTTCATTGATGGGTTACCAAGGAGTAGATTGGGCCATGATAGCATTTGGGTGATTATGGACCGATTGACTAAGAGTGCGAGGTTTATACCTGTCAAGTCAAACAGGACGGTAGCTAAGCTAGCTGAACTATATGTAAAGTGGGTATTGAGATTTCATGGAATACCCAAGGGCATTGTTAGTGACCGAGATCCGTTATTCACTAGTGGATTTTGGAAGAGCTTACAAGAGGCGTTAGGATCAGAATTACATCTCAGTACCGCATACCATCCTCAGACCGACGGACAAACAAAGAGGGTGAATCGAGTATTAGAGGATCTCTTGAGAGCCTGTGTATTGGATTTTGGTGGATCATGGGATGACCATTTGCATCTAGTAGAGTTTGCATATAATAATAGTTACCAATCCAGTACTGGCATGGCTCCATTTGAAGCTTTGTACGGAAGACCTTGCAACTCACCGTCATGTTGGGTAGAAACTGGTGAAAAGTTTGTACTTAGACCCGATGTGATAAGAGAAACTTCAGCTAAGATTAAGATTAACCAACAGCGAATGAAGGCTGCCCAAGATAGGCAGAAGAGTTATGCCGATAAGAGGACAAGAGATTTAAAGATCTCCATTGACGACTTGGTGTTTGTCAAGATTTCTCCATTGAAGAGCGTGATACGATTTTGCAGGAGAGGCAAGTTAGCACCAAGATTCGTTGGTCCATTCCCAGTTCTTGAGCAAATTGGGAATTTAGCATATAAAGTTGAGTTACCAGAGAAGATGGCAGGAGTTCACAACGTATTTCATGTTTCCCAGTTAAGGAAGTTCGTACACGACCCAGATGTGACTATTTCACCTGATCAGTTGGATGATGTCGAAGTTGAACCCGAGGCGGTTGGGAACTGCAGGCCTATGCGTATTGTTGGGAATGATACGAAGAAGCTTCAAAGGAAGGCAGTGAAATTAGTCAAAGTTCAGTGGGGCGAGAATGAGAATGACTGTACTTGGGAGACAGAGGAGAGTATTAGGAAGACGTATCCAGAACTCTTCGCCTGGTAAGATTTCAATTTCGATTTAGTCTTTCCTCATGCTAGGATAGGTTTGCTTTGTTTGTTTTGCATGTTTGATTGTTGTTTGTGATCGGTAGGCATGTGGGATCCTTTGTATGTTTTGGGTTAAGGAATTTCGGGGACGAAATTTCTTAAGGGGGGGAGAGTGTAACGACCCGCATTCTACGCATCGCACGATCGTAGAATATTTATTTCTTTCACATACGATGTCGTATGGTCATGTAACTTTGGGAGACAACTATTGGGGTCATTTCCCATGTTCTTGATTTTTCTCGATTTTTAAATGACCGTTTTGCTCCTAGCTGATCTTGTTTTGACTATAACTTTTGACTGAAAAGGAGTTTTGACCTGAAACCACTTCCATTGGCTCCGGATGATGGTTTACAATTCCGTAGAGTGGTCACATTAGCCAAACGGACTCACCGTTTGGGAGATATGGCTGAAATAAGGTTTAGAAGGTGAAAAACAGCTTAACCGGGCCTAATTAGGGTGATTAGCAAGTGGGCCCATGACCCATTTCGGGATTAGGGTTATGAGGAGGCTGAAATCAGTTAGTGAACGATCTTATTTTCATTTTTCAGCTGCCACTTTCATTCTTGGAACCCTAACAATGGCCTCCAACATCTAGAATCATCTCTAATCATCGTTTGATCAAGGATTAGGCTTAGCAACACCAAATCAAGGAAGATCTTCACCAAATCAGTATTAGTACTGCTGTTAGACATTAGTATTCGCCCAAATCAGTGAGGTTTCAATTCTGAAAATTTTATTTGTGGCAAAGGTGAGTGATTTGCATAGATTTGCACTAATTACGGTTAATTAAGGGTAATTAGTGAAGATTAACGAAATTAGACATGATAAAAATTTGGAAAAATATTTATAAATTCGAAAAAAATGTTTTAGACCTCTGTTAGAAATTTGGTTTGATTTGGTTAAGTTTTGTTAATCCTATGATTAGTTTTGCCGAAACATGCTTAAGGGAAAATATGGGGTTTTGGGTATGTTTGATCCATTTTAACCTATCAAGTTCTCAATTTGATGTTTGTGGTTGATTATACATGTTGCTATGACTGTATGGTATGTTTTGTGATTGCATAGAAAAGTTAGAATGAGTGAAAACGCCGTCGTTTGGCGAAAATAACTTGCTAGAAAAACTTACAGCAAACCAGATAGGAGCATTCAGATAGGAGCATTTGGATAGGAGCATCCAGATAGGAACATCCGGATAGGAGCATCGGATAGGAGCATTCGGATAGGAGCATCCGGATAGGAGCATTCAGATAGGAGCATCCGGATTGGATCATTCGGATAGGAGCAACCGGATAGGGGCATCCGATCCGAATCGGATAGGGGCATCCGATCCGAACCGGCTAAGGGCATCCGACCCGAACCAAATAAGAGCATCCAAGCACCCGAACTGAACTAGAAAGGAGCATTCGAGCCGAACCAAGCAGAAGGGGGCGAACCGAACCGAACCGGAGGATCGAACACCAAGTAGACCTAAACCCGAGATGCAAAGGAAGTCCAAATGAGGAGTTGTACCTCAGGATCCAGATGGGAACCAAGGAGGAAACTTCATGAGTTGGCTTTGCTGCGGGACGTGTGCTAAGGGGTTGTCGATGTCTGTAACTTTGGATCACTATGTGTAGGGGATACGTGAACGGATTCAGGGCCACAGTGGCCTAGGTAAGACTAAAGAGCTATAAAAAAATGAGTAGGGTCATTTGAAAGGGTTTGGACATGATCCCATGGGATAAGCTTGGTGGTAGCAGAAGTTGTACAAGTCGAACTCCTTCATTACCTCGATGGGTCTAGTGATCAAAGTGGTGGATATCGTATGCTTTACGCACTGAGTGAGAGATGTGAGGATGGTTGCCATGTTTGATTTGTTTGCCATCATTATGACATGCACACCCCCACCCCCGTATTCTTTACACCATTTGTTAATGGCACCTTAGAGTATTGTACGGTATGTAGTGCTAACTCTTTGGTTGCAGGTCCAGGTTCAGGTATGGTTTAGTATACCTGTTATTGTTCTGTTTAGTTGCTTATCGCTCATACCAGACTTTTTGTCTGACCCAGAGTTTTATGTCTCTTCTTATTACTCTGGGTGCTCTCACGAGCAGACTAGAGACAGGTTAGGTGGTATGCACGAGTAGCTGTACCGGAGACGAGCAGGAGGCTTTCACGTATGATGCATATATATATATATATATATATATATATATATATATATATATATATATATATATATATATATTCTCCCTGTGTTGCTGCGGTCACTACTTTGGGCATTAGTGGTGTACCTTTCTTTCTTTTGTTTAGAGAAAGTAATTTGGAAAGTTGTAATAAGCTGTATTTGGATTTCCGTTGCTCTGATGATGATATTGATGTTGGTTTTGGTTATCATCTTATGCACTGTCTCACCTGTTTTATGTCAAGTATATTATTATTATATTTTGTTCCTTGCGCTGTGAGACATTCTACAGGTTCTTGAGTAGTTCATTCTCTTCTTTCCTTTCTTTGGCGACCGTTCCGTGCTAGTTGGGCATGTGCACAGCGCACTTTCGGAGGAAATGCCGGCTGATGCGGGGCGGGCCGTCACATGAAGTAGCAGCAATGCAGGAGCGAGTGTTTAGAAGGAAGGGTGGAATTGAATATGAGTTGTTCGATGAAATGTCAGAATGGAAAAGGGGTAGTTTTGGGTTGATTTTTATGGATATGGACAACAAATTTGTGAGTGTGCTTCATCGATTAGTCGAGTAAGGGAGTAAGCAGTAAGGTATACAATTTTACGTATTTTAAAAATACATGGAATGATTTATTTTTATTAGTAGTTAAATTTAAATGCTTAAAGTTTAATTTGTAAATTAAACTAAATAATTAGAAGTCATAAATTCATTTGAGACGAAGTGATGTGTAGTCGAGATATGGAAATATTAAATCGAGATTCGGCAAATGAAAATCAGGTGAGTAAATCTCACTTAAAAATTTATTTTTAAATAAATTGTTGGCTGCTTGGATGCATTTATAAATTATCTATCAATAATGGTTATTATATATATTAGTTATATTAGGCTTGGTGGTTGCGGATGTTATATACATATTGGATATTTCCTGAAGCACCATTAGCGGATGCCGGCTGTATCATTAGAGGATGACCCTATCGCCCTACGATATATGAGTGGATGACCTTTTATACCGCGATATCCTGCCATGAAGCAGGATTGGTATTATTTATGTTGTCTGACATTTGTGGATGCAGGGAAAACAGGTTTGAGGAATCCAACTGGATTCCTCAAATTTATTTACTGTTGTTTACATATTTATATATGTGTGTGATATGTGAATTGAATGGATGATTTTTGTGTTTGGATATTAGAATTTCACTGGCCCTAGATAATTATATTTAAAAATAAAAAAGGGATTTTAGTTCTCAAAAGTAAATTTTTATTTTTGAAATAGAAATTGAAATTTGAACGAGTTATGAAATGTTTGCTTGTTTTAATAATAAAAACAAGTATTGAATTTATAAACTATATTTATAAATGGAAAGAAATATTATCATTTGATAATATTTAAAATTTAAATTTAAGTATGAATGTAAAAAGGGAAATTTTATTTTTTGAAGTGGAAATTGGATTTCAAATGAAATTTGAAATCAGAAACTTGTTTTTAATATTTAAATCAAGAAATGAAATTTATAAACAATATTTATAAATAAAAGAAATAACTATTATTGGATAATTGGATATTTTAATCCAAGTATGAATTTAAAAATAGTAATTAAAAATCGCTTCAAAACAGGGACCATTTGATTTTATTCTGGAACCGGAATATATATATTGAATAGTATAAATATAGGGAATTTAAAATTAGAATTCGATTTTGTCGAATTTTATAAAATAATTTAAATCTAAAGAAATTGGAAAGTAATATAGAAAATCGAGTTGAAAATGAATTTATAGCTAAGTTATAAATTTTAATTGAAGAAATAGACGATGTTGGATATTTTAAAATTTAAAAGCTAGATTAATAAAATTAGTTAAATTTACATTAGTATATTAAAGAGTGGAATAAAAGGGTGAGATTTGAATCGAATTTTTGTATTACAAGCTTTTATCTATGTAATTATTTAAATAATGGTTTTGTAACAACCCATAATTTTCTATTATTTAATTTTTGAATTTATTATGATTTTTTTTGAGTATTTATGGTTACAAACAAAATTTGATGACTTAATTATGTAAATTTATTTGTAACTTAATTAATTTGATTAAGTAATGTATGTTAGTTGTTTACAATAATAATAACTTGTAGTTATTGTAAATGTAATTACAATTGGTTTGTAAATATAAATACTGAAATATGTAATTAATATTAAAATGTTTGGATGAAATTGATTTATTTAATTTACAATTGAAATTCAGTTGATTTGGTAACTAATCAATGCATAGGATATGTATATATATATATATGGATTAATGTGCATTTTACATTTTGTTGTAATATATATATTTGAAAATTATGTTGCTATAAAAATTGGAAAGTATGAACAAATCAAACATTAACTATTTGGTATTGATATGGTAACCAACTAGAATCCATATAATTAAGTATCGCATTTATTATAAATTAAAAGTGGTAGTTATAATAGTAAGGTAGAAATAAAATTAATGTTATAAGTAAAGTGGTGAATTAATAAGTAATAAATGGTATGTTTGCATGGGATATAAATTATAAATAAAAACGTAAAACCAATGTGAATTTAAAATATAATTTATAAATTGGAAATTTATAGTGAAATTGTAAGACTAAAATAAAATGAATTGGTTGTTTTAGAATTAAATGCTCAATTGTGATTGTTGTAATTTAATTTGTGATTTATAGTATATGCCATTTATTCCATAACTAATTTAAGTCCTGGTTTAGATTAGGATTAATTCATTTATGTTTGGTATTAAATTTTAGGTGAATAAAAGGAAATTGAAATTTTATAAATTAATTTACCTTTGGAATGTCACTACCTATAAATGATCTTAGATATTAACCTAATTTAGATCTCTTCATGTTCATTGCTTTGAAAATGGCCGCCTCTTTTTTTTTTTTTTTTTTTTGAAAATCCATTTATTAACATTAAAAGGGGAATAAATTTGAAAAGCCATTTATTGACGTTAAAAGGGGAATAAATTTGAAAAGCCTTAAGAAAGCATTTACATGGTTGTTCCTTTTTGTATATTATTTTCCTCTTTTACTGAGAAAAAACTATTCGTTCTCTTCCTCCAAACTTCTCTTCTCTGTCTAAATTCTTGTGTGTAGATCTGCATCTTCAGGTAATACGCTGATTTAAAAAATATTATTTCTCTTTAATCTATTTTTTTTATCGCATCGAAATACGTAAATTTGAAAAGTTGTGAACAAATTCCGAACGAACCCATGCCTTACTATTTGTTTTTTTTCATCACTTTGTTCCTTTTGTTTTGACATGAAACCTTGAACAAAGATTTGCCTATCTTTCCCATTCTGAAATGCTCCTCTTTTCCCTTACAATTCGAACTGCCATGTTTTTATATATAAAAAAAAAAACGTTTTGATTACCAACGTTGTTCTATATGTTTTGTCAAATAAAAAAAATGGACACTTTTAGTTTTTCTAAGTTTGTTATAGCATAGAAATATAATCCTTCCCCATGCATAACACATGTACAATCATGGGTATAATATTTTTTATAAGTAGTGGAAGGAAGTTAAGAGATATAAACATATTTTACATGCATGTGAACTTTTGGGAAGAATAAAGAAAATTAGTACCAGGTATTTAATATTTGCGTTTTACAAAAAAAAAGGATTATAGTTTTGTTGTAGCATGGATTCATTTGTTAATCTTATAATAATATACACCAAGCGTGTGAGAACATGTTGTTAAGTTATGTTGTACATTTACACTTGCGTGTTGAAACTTTTGAAGAGTAGGAAACAAAGTTTTCTTTTTTGTGCCTGGGCATATGCATTTTGTGTATACTAAAAAAAAGGAGGGATTTGCTAAGATTTATTGGTACATACAATATTGGATAGGAATGTAAACTATACCCAGGCATTTTGTCAAAGTAAGACCATTATTACGATATAAATAAAGTTGTAAGCATGAAAGGTTGTTGTGAAAAGTAACCTACAGGAATTATAAACTAGACATACATAATTTGTTTAGTTGGGTTAGACTTCCATGCGCAATTATATATATATAAAAAAATCTTTTTTCTTTTTTTTTTCTTTTTTTTTTTCTTTTTTTTTTCTTTTTATTTGTGAAATATAACTTCCCTACGTTTGTACTGGTCTTGACCATAATTTGTTTGTCCAGTTCGTTGAAGTTTCAGTGCCGTTCATTTCTGCGCCTCTCTGTTATCGTCTCTATTTCTATGCCACTGAAGGTGAGTTCAACTCACACCTAACTAAAATATTTGATTGTTAGTTAAATTAATATCATGTCATGATATGACTGTATGGATTGATGTTTGACAGTATAAATTGCATGTTTATATTTATTTGTATCGATAGTATAGTTAAAATTTGACTGTTAAATATAATTTCACAGTTAAGTTAAAAATAGACATTTTATTTCTGTTTAAAACCTAACATCTGAAAATTTGTAAGTTTATATGATATTGGACTATTCTGTATATATTGATGTGATGAATGGCTTGAATTTGATATATTTGATATATTGATGTTAATTGTGTGAACTTACCAGTTATTCACATTTATTCATATATGATCATTGTTTGTGCTGATTAATCCCAACCATTACCCTAGATGTTACGGGCATCAAATAAACCAGGGATTAATCATTAAAATGAATTAAGAACGTAGGTTGAAATGATAAATACCTATGACCCTGATTTGGATTGAAATGATATATATCCTTTCCCAAAATACTAAAATTTAAAATTTAAGTATCACTTGGCCATAGGATAGAAAATTATATACGGACACCGGTTGGTTAAATAAAAATTTGTTTTAACCATGAATTTAGAAAGGTTGTTTAAAGATGATAAGGATGATGTTTTATAAATTGTTTTCCTTTGAATTTGAACTTGAACTTTGAGTTTTGAAATAGAAACAAAAGATAAACAATTTAGTGTTGTAACTGAAGCTATAAAAATGAAATTTAATGTGAATCGAATTTATTGAAATTGAATGGTTTCACCCACGTTTGAAATTTATTACGAATCAACATTGATTTGAATTATATATGAACCGTGAACTCTATATTTATTATAAATTGAAATCATTGAAAATGAGAATCTGATTTGGAACGTAACTATTTGAATTAATTTGATCAAAGTGAAATGAATGTAAATTGGAAGCTTAATCGATGGAATTCTAAAAATTTTAGTTGATTGAATTGAAGATTGAAATATGACTTCAAGTTTAATTGAGAATGTTAGAGAACGATTCTAATTCCAGCTATAGTATTTCAAAACCATTCTTTATAAACTATTTTAATAATAATTATATTTTCTGTATAAACTATTTTTCTTTATTACTATTTTACTTTATAACTATTTTATTTTATAAATTATTTTAAATAAATCATTTTATAATTAACTATTTATTTTATAAATTATTCTAATATTTTAACTATAGATTTTACTAAATTTGATAATTCTATTTTAATTACAAACTATTTATTTTTCAACTATTTCAAATTATATATCTAAACTATTTCACATATATTTTTACTATCTTAATATTCAAATTATTTTAAAAGTTGGAATTGGTCAAGATTTAAGTTTGGTTTTTAAAGGAGATTTCATTATGAAACATTATATTTGGACTATTGAAATGATTTTAGAAAATATGATATTTTCGATATGAAGTACGAACCCCCTTTGAAATGTAAAAGAACTGACCGGTGTGAAAAATGTAAACGTTTGGTTGTTAAAGAGACCGGGATCGGATATTGTCATACTCTCTGCCAATACCGAAAAACCACTTTAACAACTGTGTACGCGGTCGAGTTCCAGAAATGGTGTTGGATGGATTTGGAGGCGATTAATGGATTTGAAGAAAGAGAACGATGATGGATAGCCTTGACCTTCGGGTCATAATTAAAATGACTAAAACAGGAGCCATACCCAGGTTAATTGAGTTAGCTACTCTGAGCAAGCATACTTCTTCGATACCATATATATACTTTGTGATTGATTGGCGCCTTTGATTGATTTTGGGGGTATGTCTGGGGTGGGCGGTAGTTGCGGCTATGCGTTACCACCGGCCTAGGTCAGCAATCCGGTAGAATCACTACTGATGGGTATTGCCTCGATGCCTTGTCATATTTATCCTGATCGAGCACCCTACGATTTTGATTTAACGTTGTCGTATCACGGCGCATCCCTATCCGCCGACGTACTGGTGTGTTATATGCAAACTGTACGGCAACGGTATAAACGGTGTAAGGGTAATAATGGTAATCCCGCTTACATTATTTTATTATGTTATATTTAACCATAGACATTATTATAATAGCGTATTATATTATATAGTATTAGTTTGACGGATCCTTAAGAGATGGAAATTCCCGTAACATCTCTTAAGTTATTGCACTCATATTATTACATGAAATTTGATTTAACTAATATGAGAATGATTTAGTTCTGATCCGAGTGTTTGTTGTGTTTCTTTTTATGCAATACGCTCGGGTCAGACCGAGCTGCAGTTAGCGAAGATTCCATTGCTTTGAAGATTCCATTATGAAGATGAAGATGGAGCTCAACAGACGTATTATTATTATTATTCCGCTGCAATGCATTGGTATGTTGTATGTTAATTTACTCTGATAATCATTGTAAAATATAATAAAATGTATGTTTTTAACAGCTTTATAAACTGTTATTTATTTATTATATTTAGCCCTTCCGCTGCGAGATTCTATATTTGTTCTTCTTCTTCTCTTCTTTTTTTTCTTATATAAATCCCAATAACTATCCTTATTTTTGATTTGTTTATGTCGACATTGAGGATCATTGTCGATTTGAACGGTCAAAAATATCGGGTTGTTACAGGTTTGGTAATTTAAAATGACCAGAATTAAATAATATTGAATATTTAATTAATATGAATAGTAGAATAATATATTTAATTCCGAAATAATCGGAATTAAGTTGAATTGACAATATTGTGTGAATTGGACAATTTAAAATATATAATTTAGTTTAGAATTGAATTATATTAACGAATTCATTTATAAATGTCAGTTGAACGTATAAATTATATTATAATTATAAACGAGCTCGAAATGGCATGGCAGTTCGTAATTTGGCGATTCGAACTTTAAACGAATATACATATTCCGTTTTAAGCCGGATTTCTGTGAAACAAGAAACGTTCGGATCTGGTGAGCTATATTTTTCTAATGGAGGAGAAAAATCAAGATTTCGTTGTGTAGATTTTGAGTTATGACCAAAACAAATTTTTGAAAAGTCGCTATGGAATTCCTTTATAATTTATAACGATTTATTTATATTATAAATGGATTTTCAATATAAATTGAATACTGATTTAATCTGGATTTGAAATGTCGAGTTATAAATTCAGATAAGAATATTTTCGCGCTATACTATATTCTATGTGAATATATACGATAATATTAATTTATTAATATTAAATTTAATTATTTTTAAATATATTAATATTTAAATGTGTTTATTTAGAGCTTTAAAAATAGTCATTTTGCAAACGACCTCTGTTTTCAACGAAACTAATTTTGTTGGATCCGAAATATTAATTATTTTTAGATTTCAATTTTCATGATTTTTGGAGTAAGTATGTGGCCGTATGAGATTTTAATGTGAAAAACAGTCGATAATGTGACTTTAAAAATACGCTGTGTGAGCAAACGAAATCGAAATTCGATGAAACAAGTTTCGTTGGGTCCTTAATGTCGAACTATAGTTGTGTGTCCCTTTCCATCGAATTTGGGTATCGTATGTGATCTTACGAATTTTAGATGATAAATACAAAAGGGTTGATTAAAAATAAATATTAAATCGAATTTTTAAATATTAATACCTTCCTATAAATATGCTACAAATTCTTCTAACCCTAAACTATCCATTCCTCTAGTCAAAAAATTTCCGCCGTCAGTCCTAATTATTTCTACATCAAAATCCCTACTTCAAAATTCTAAAACAAATGAAATAAAATCCAATAAATCCTAACAACAATTTCGTTCGCCTCCATTTGGTAAGAGCTTCGCACTCGTGTAAATTTTGTTGAGTTCAATTTGTTTCCATTCACTGGAAATTTGCATCGTAATATCTAGGTTCAACATTTTGGGAGATCGTAGTTATGATTCAAGTTTCTTTGATTTGTTTTGGATTGAGAGCATCAAATGGCGTTTCTGAGTGGATTTTGAGAATGTTCGAACTAAAAATAGTTCCCTTCCTATGCTTGGAGGGACTTGCGATGCTGTAAATTGCATCTAAAATGGTGAAGTCGAGTTCGACTGTAAGGGTATAGGGTGGAAGAGATTTTAGCAAGGGGAAAGATGATGGGTTTTGTTTTAATTTCCGTGGTGTAGATGAGGAGAGTAGTGGATGGAAAGAACACGAAATGGCCATAAGAAAGATACGAGTTTGAGCGAGTTTGTCTGGAGAAGAAGAGGGTCAAGCTGGTCTGGATTTCAAAGGGTAAATGGGCCAAGAAAAGGAAAGGTGAAGCCCAAGAGTAAATAATGTTTAATTTAAATAAATAAATATATATATATATATATGTGCAAACTTGTAAATGATATATCTCACTCATAAATGGTCAGAATTACGAATGGTCAAATCCGTTAGGATCATATGAACGAACGCTACCTAATGGAACTGACTGGGAGTGAATTGGAGCTCGTTACGATTTATAGCAAAATAAATTGTCTGTCTAAATCAACTGGTTATCGTTATTTAACGATGAACGTCCAATGTAAGTACATCTCACTAACTCTGCTCAGTTTATATTTTTATAAAGTATTTTTAGAATTGATAAATGATGGTTGATTGTTGTGTGTTGACTGTTTAGATGAACTGCTAATCTATTAGTTGAAAATATAGATAACGATATATATATATATATATCGTTAATTAAATATTGATTCTGTTTATTAGAATATTTCATATTGAAATGAAGTTGATGTTAATTATATTGTTTAACATCTATGGATGCAGGGAAACAGGTTGGAGGGATCCAACTGGATTCCTCAATATTTATTATAATGTTTTATTCATATATTGTGATATATGATGTGATATATAATCTGTGATTGATTATGATGACACTGGTCGTGTTATTTGGCATTTTAAATACCATAAGAAATACTGGAATGTAAAAAGGGATTTTTCAAAGTGTATTTTGAAATTAAAATATTTATATAAAATCAATGGATTTTATATAAAAGTAAATATTTGCAAAACAAATAGAAAAGGAAATATTTGTAAAACGAATAGATTTAAAATATTTGTAAAATGAATAGAATTGAAATATTTGTAAAACAAATAGAATTGAAATAGAAATATTTGTAAAATAAATAGAATTATAAAAAGAATTATGTGGAAAATTGTAACGTCCCAGATTTTTGAACGTTAATAAGGAATATTTAAATCCTTTTTAAATATTGATTTGGCAATATAAATGGATTTTTATATTAAATTTACTTATTTAAATGGAGTTTAAACGTTTAAATATGTATTATAATTATAAGGAGCTCGAAACGACGTGGTAGTTCATAATTTTGGATTTAAACTTTAATTGATTATACCAGATCTGATGTAAGTCGGAATTTTTGTGAAATGAGAAACGTTTGAATCAATTTGATAATATTTTTCCAACGAGAGAGGAAAATGGAGATTTCATATTATAAATTGCAAGATATGTCCAGTTTAAATATTCAAAGAGTCACTATGGAATTTCGTAAATAAACGACTGCGTTATTTAATAAATATAAAGGGATTTCTATATATTTGGATTTCATTTTAAACTGAATTTCTAAATATTGGGTTTAAAATATATATTGGTTATTCCATTTGGATAAAAACGATAATAATAATTTATTATTTAATTAAATAAGATTTGTTTTGAATTTAAATATATTTTATCGACATATTATAGGTCTTAAAACTGTTCTCTTTTCAAACGACTTTCGTTTTCAACGAAATGAATTTTATTGGAATGCGTATAATTAATTATTGCTAGATTTCCAGTTTTGAGCCAATCAGAGACGTTTTATCGAAAAGCGATATTTAGGAGTGAACCGACAAATTAAAATATCTCCGTTGTGTAAACGAGGTCCGTTTTCAATGAAATTAATTTTTTTTTGAGACCGGAATGTTATGACGTAACGTTATGCCCATTTTCGTTGTGTTTGGGGTTCGTATATTGCGGTGCGATTATAAGACATGCAACGACAGTTGACGATATAATTTAATAACCAAACTGACCCGAAACGCATCAAAATATACAGGTAAATATATAAAACATTCCCTTAAATTTTATGAAAATATACGGTACAAAATATACACAGCGTAACTTAGCCTACGAAAATAAAATATGGAGCCATCTTTAACATAAGTATTATATTTTTATTTAATTAATAAATATTTCCCCATTTTTACTGATATCTTGCGTCCCAATCTATCTATAAACCTGTGAAAACCCGTAACTTCCCCGTAAAGGAAAGCGTCGGATAGTTCGAGAACAAACCACAACAGAACGCATATAAAAGAACATTTCATTGTATATAACAACAATGCATCAGATTACAAGAATATACAGAGTATAAATGAAAATTACACAGAAATATCAGAGATTTAAATTACATTTAAATACATCGCAGCGGAAAATAATACAATACACAACTAGAATGAGATATACGGATACAAAGCTTTCCGGATATCGTTCCAGCTGTAAACCAGGATCCTGTGAATATAAATCTGCAAAACCAAAACTACTAGCTGCCCGTGTCAAAATAAGGGCACCCAGAGTTTAGGTTAAAACAATAAACTCCAGGTCAGTCATGTGACTGGTGTGAGAACTAAAACAGTTAATCTTTATTTTAAATCATAAGGTAAATCAAGGGACCACGCCGTATAACACGGAACGGGTTTCCTCCCAAGGATACCAGTGCATAAAACAAACAGCGCAATGCTAAATAAAGAAAAATGAAGCTGTTATAAGACCCAGGTCCTATCACACAATGCAACGCAAGCCGGGGGATAGGGTTTTCCCTTATAACAGCCAAAGAATGCTTGATACGTTTAAAACAAATCATTTGATACTATTATAAGTGCATAGTGTATAAAACAACTTCAAATCATAAGTATCAATCATAGGCGGCATGGGTACCATATATCATGTCGCCATATATAGGTTTACAAATAAAAACCGCAAATGTCACGTATTTGGAAATTGGGTTTCCATCTATGAACCGAGGCTAGGGGCAAGATCCTCTACCGATTCGAGACTGTCTAGCCCGAGTCTCAGGCACAGCCGCAACCGTACCTTGGATCGTCAGGGCCGGTCCACACGAAGTGGATTATAATGCCTGAACAATACGTTTCTCCGCCCTTTGGGGCGTAAGCGAGCCAACTAAATGACTCCATCGGTTCGAGAACGACCGATCAATCCGAGGCGCCTCGCAACAGCAACAACCACATAAGTCAAACTCGTCAGGGCGTGTAAAACCACTGACGCCACTTCTAGCTAGAAAGAAAACGCATGTCCCCCCTGACGTCCGTCTCCCGTTTTGGTTCATACCGGGTGTGAAACACGCGAGGTAAACGTTACACAAAGCTACGCCACAAAGGCCGTGCTTCGATCATCACCACAAGACTTTGCTTTTCAACAGAAGCCTTGATCATTTGCATCTTAGCATGCCACACAGGCAAACCATCCTATGCAACCGACATCAGTCACACAGAATGAAATCCGATGTCAGACACACAGTCCATTTACAAGTCCGTTCTGGGTCTGAACGAAACCGGAGGCACCTAGTACCCCGCATATCCATCGATCTCCAAGTACGTCTGGACGATCACTAACTGTTTCCATCTTCTTGGGTGTACAGCCCAATCAAGATCATCAGTTATCACCCAAACGACGTGAAGACCTCCGGTCTTCGACCATCGTCTTCATCTTCGACTTATCGTCGTATCAGTTACTCAGAATGGGATAAACCCGGTCTTTCCGAATAACTCGCGTATATTTTAAATAAGTGTTACACAAACACAACATACGCCTCATTCCAATTCATTAGTCACTAACTGTAAATTAATCAAGAGAATAATTCCCCAAATATTAACCCCGAAGGCCGAAACCAACATCAGATCAATATCCAGAAAACCATTCTGCTTGGCTAACCGCCAGTTAGTTTCTAAATTTCACATTCAAATCTAATTAAAGATTTAACTATCGCCTGGAGCAAAACTGGTGATACTCCATTCTCGATCTTTTCAATCTAATTAAAGATTCATTAAAACTCCACTTAGTTTTAATCTGTGACTGGGTTAAAGAATCAGTGTCATTTAAAACACGGTTCACGATAAACCCAAAGTCACATCCCATTAATTATCGGGTTAAAGAACAAGTGTTATTTAAAACACTGTTCACGATAAACCCAAAAATCAATATCCATTCAATTCCAATTAAATATTATTTAATTGGTACACTTCATTAAATCTAAATCAAAAGATTTAATCTTTTCTCAGCTGGGTTCAAGAACAGTGTTAGTGAAGACACCATTCACGACAAACCCAAATCACATTTATTAATTATCGGGTTAAAGAACAAGTGTTATTTAAAACACTGTTCACGATAAACCCAAAAATCAATATCAATTCAATTCCAATTAAATATCATTTAATTGGTACACTTCATTAAATCTAAATCAAAAGATTTAATCTTTTCTCAGCTGGGTTCAAGAACAGTGTTAGTGAAGACACCATTCACGACAAACCCAAATCACATTCGATATTCAATACAAGGCTCTGAATAGAAAATATATCGGCTTATATTCAATATCGAATTCTACGACTAACAAATGTCGTATTGGAAATAACGATACAAATATATATCTTTCAAATTTCCATAACAACACCTGTAATATCACGAATTCCAACATCGAAATATTCCGAAGACAATTTCGATTCAAATCCACTCCAATGCAATCATTGGAAATTTTGGTTATTTTTAAAACCATTTCAAATTCAATTTATTTATTTAAAAATAAATAGAATTATAATTCTAGTTCAAACTAGTTCATTTCGATAAAAAACTATTTTTATCTTTTCAAATATGGAGTTTTTCATCCTAAATCTTCACAAATCATTTCTTATGATTTTACACAAATTATTACTATTTTTAATAATTTTATCAAGGCCCGTACAGTCGATTTCCATCAATGGCCATCGAACTGCACTTACAGCGACCTTTTTCGAATTTGATTTGGACATAATTCCAAATCCAACCGTTAGATTTCAAACTTCTAACATTCGCTAGAAAGCTCTTTTCGATACGAACCCAACGGTTCCGGTTTTAGGAGAATCCGACGGTCGGATCTCCCGTAACGTCCATTTGAAATCAATGGTCGAAATTCGCGAACTGCCGCGGCGCGGCGCGTTCTATTCAGGCCATTATATTATATATATAATATATATAATATATACTTCGTCGATTTCTATTTAAAACGAATTATATAAATAGTTTTAAAATTCGTTTCAAAATCTATTTCAACTTCCATTTCAATTCAAAGCAAAATTGAATTCTTCTTTATAAATTCGTTTTAAAATTCATTTCTATTCAATTCGAATTTCAATTCAATTTGAATTCATTTCAATTCGCTTTCAATTCCATTTGAATTCGTTTTCAATTCAATTCATTTCGAAATCGTTTTCAATTCAATTCATTTCGAAATCGTTTTCAATTCATTTCATTTCGAAATCGTTTTCAATTCCTTTCTATTCGAAATCGTTTTCAATTCATTTCTATTCGAAATCGTTTTCAATTCATTTCTATTCGAAATCGTTTTCAATTCATTTCTATTCGAAATCGTTTTCAATTCATTTCTATTCGAAATCGTTCTCAATTCATTTCTATTCGAAATCGTTTTCAATTCGATATAAATATCGCTCACGTCAAAATGGCGTCAATCTAATCAACACGGCTTCATAAATTTCTATTTTCAAATATTCTATTTCAAATATTTCTTTTTCAAAATAGTTGTTATTATCAAAATATTTCGTTCAACACATGACCAATCTCAATGAATGAGTACTGTCAACACATGAACTTTTATTTTATAATATTCTTTATTTTTCAAATTGGAATGAGGCCCAATCAATTACCATATAAAGTTAATTATATGGATTTTCATACAACACATGTATATAATGACATTGAAAATAATCAACCATCAACCAAAGTGCACTACACTGTATAAGCATCAAATATAGATATTCAACGCTTATAACAGCCTGTCAATCAATCGATCGACATATTTAATCAATCAGGATGAGTGAACTTCAAATTTCATCCCAACACCCGTGTGGGGTTTTCAAACAATCAAACAAAGATTTTATTTGTGCAGTTGGGCGATGTGTAAAATTTATCGTCCCAATCAATGTCATTCAAATAGGTGTACATAAACAAACCATCTGGTTTGTAAATGAATATTTATTTATTCACATTCACGTTAAAAATTATATTTTTAACGATAAAACATTTTATTCCAACATATGAATTTCTATTCAATTCATATTTCAATTCAATTCAATTATT
Source organism: Allium sativum (assembly GCA_030737875.1). Classification (NCBI taxonomy): domain Eukaryota; kingdom Viridiplantae; phylum Streptophyta; class Magnoliopsida; order Asparagales; family Amaryllidaceae; genus Allium; species Allium sativum. Next base: position 897,273,705 of record CM060916.1, read on the forward strand.
CAATAAAAATGATATTTTTATTTTTCTAATATATTTTAGAAAATTTCGGCGGCATAACGGTACGATACTAGAAACGGGACAAGGCCTAGCCTTATCCCCGGACTAGTGAAGGCCCACGCCATTCACACATCAATCATATCAATTTTATTATGCAAACCACAAAATTTGGAGTAAGTGTCTAACCTAGCCTTACTCCTTCGCCTTATAACGGCGCACGTCTAATCCTAACCAATTTATCGATTCGATTTTCCACACCACCAACCACATTCAAACCAATATCACAATCAATAACCAAACAGCCAAACAAACAAGTCCATGGTCTGTGGACGGGTGTCGGGTGCTACTAAGCACCGTCTGCATCCTAGTATATATATATATATATAACTAGAAAAATAAATTGAAAGGTGAGAAATTCTCACATATAGCTATCCTAGCTCCACGGCTCTTCATTTGCAGAAGTCTTCGTCGTTTCGCCTTTTTGTCACCTTCGTTGCTGCTTTCACTACATACGTAAAAATCACACTTTTACTTCGCTATTCAATATATAAAAATCGAATTTTTATTTCAAAGTTCAATATATAAAAATCGAATTTTTCTATCGAAGTTCCATATATAAAAATGCTATTTTTCTATCGAAGTTCCATATATAAAAATGCTATTTTTCTATCGAAGTTCCATATATAAAAATGCTATTTTTCTATCGAAGTTCCATATATAAAAATGCTATTTTTCTATCGAAGTTCCATATATAAAAATGCTATTTTTCTATCGAAGTTCCATATATAAAAATGCTATTTTTCTATCGAAGTTCCATATATAAAAATCATATTTTTCTATCGAAGTTCCATATATAAAAATCATATTTTTCACTACGATGTTCAATATATAAAAATCACATTTTTATTAGTTTAAAAATCGAATCTTTTCTAGTTTAAAAATCGAAACTTTTCTAGTTTAAAAATCGAAACTTTTCTAGTTTAAAAATCGAAACTTTTATAGCATAAAATAAAATCAGTTTTTAAACTTAAATAAAATAAAACAGTTTTTAAACTTAAATAAAATAAAACAGTTTTTAAACTTAAATAAAATAAAACAGTTTTTAAACTTAAATAAAATAAAACAGTTTTTAAACTTAAATAAAATAAAACAGTTTTTAAACTTAAATAAAATAAAACAAAACAAAATAAATAAGAACTTAAACACTCACTGGAACGACGCGAGGGGAGGCAGTGTCTGGAGGGGTTGGCGTCAGAGGTGGTCGGCGTCTGGTGAGGCGGAACCGCGTCGCGGGTGAGCTGGCCTGTGGGGTGCGGTGGGTCATTGCGGTGGTTTGATGGAAGGGGGCGCGATTTTCTCTGATCGATGGGGGGGGGGTCTTCTCGTCAGAGGGGGAAGGAGGGACGGGTTGCGCGATGAGGTGAGGGCCAACCTGGGCGGCGGTGCGTTCATCGGAGCAGCTCCGATTGGTGGCGGTCGCGACTTCCTGGAGCAACTAGGTTTAGGGTTTTTTTCGTTTTTTTTTTTTTTTTTTTTTTTTTCTCGTTTTCAATTTCGAATAGGAAGAGTGAAAAGGGGGGGGGATCGTTGACCGTAGTGAAGGGATAAAGGGGGGTTATTTAATTAATTTATTTAATTTAATTTTCCAATAAAAGTGGACTTTTTATTCGAACTCGAAACGAGACCCAACGACTCTCGTCCCTAGCTAATTACCCCCATTCCGAACACAATGGGATATGTATCGCAAGCTGATTCGATTGTTACAATCAGTTTCCTTTTGAATTTTCATTTAAATCACTATATTGAATTTTAAACGTACATTTCAAATTACCGGGGTCACATACTAACTCTAAAAATTCCAGAAAAATATTTTCTAGCTTCGTATTTACGATACGGTCCTAACAAAACTAGTTTCGTCGAATTCCGAGACCGTTGGAAAAATGGCCAATTTCCAGTCGATTAAAATCAACTGAAATGGTCAAAACACATTTTCCTATGCCACGCTCATATATTGATTCGAAAAATTATGAAATTTGAAACCTAGCAATAACTTTACACTGCGGATCCAACAAAACTGGTTTCGTCGAAATCCGAGGTCGTTTGCAAAATGTCCATTTTTAAGGGCCTGAATTCCATAGCGACTATTCAGAATTTTCAACTGGACATATCTCTCAATTTTTAAAGTGAAATCTCAGTTTCTTACATCCGTTAGAAAGATATTATCAATTAGATCCTAATGTTTTTGGTTTCACTAAAATCCGGTTTGTTTTGCACCCGGTACATTCAATTGAAGTTTGAAATCGAATTATCGAACTACCGCGCCATTTTCAATTCTATTTATAATTATATATAAATATTTATATTCTAACGACGACGTGTATAATATATACGTCGTATTCCATTCAAAATAAATTTCTCGTCGATATTATTTAAAATAATTTATTTTAAATGCTCAAAATTCGCTAAAATTGCCAAAATAAAAATTTTAAACTGGCCCAGATTTTCCGGGTTGTTACAATCTCCCCCACTTAAAACTTTTCGTCCCCGAAAAGGAACAAAGTCGAAAGTGGTTTGATTATTCAACTCTACGACCGATCAGGCTTCCATTCTCCAACTCTTTAGTTTCTGAGAATTTTCAAAATTTCAAAAATTTGGCTAACACCCTAAATTTTTGAAAAATTTCGCCATAACCTCCCCTGCACCGGGAGCATCGGGGAATTTCAAATAGCTTCCCCGGTCCTTCAGATCTCAAAAAGAAAAAGAAAAAGCCAAGCGGCTAGCCAATAGGCTCACAAAATCATCATCACCCAAACAAAACAGGAAATTATGTAGTAAACATGTACCTATTTGTCGGGCAAACAAATTTTATTCTCTGCTCTAGCCTCCTTGCTATGACCTGTTCAACGATATATATGTATATGCTAGCAAACGCAACCAAATTTCAATACAATTCATTATTCGATCACATTAGGCATAATGGCACTAAATTATCAAACAACTAAACAAACAACACAAACATCAATCAATTAGTGAATTAGAGTTTCAAATTCATAATTTTGATATATATACAAAAATCATGTTTTTGATGCCAAATCACAACAATAAGCCCTATCTAATTTTGGTTCTCACACCAATCAATAGGAAATATATAAATATCACATCTTCAAAACACGAACATAGATTCTGATGATGATCGATCAATCATCAGAACCATCTCCGGGTGTCTAGAATGTGATTCTATATCTATCCAGTATATTAAAATTTCAAATACACGTTTGCAAGGCGTATATGCAAAATCTTTATATACTGGACTGTCCAACTCAATATAAATAGATAATCAAATACGAATAATTGATTTAAATTTTCAAAACAAAAATTGTTTTCATTTTCAAAAATATACTCTTCACACTCGTTCTAGGATACTACTGATCCTATCTCTAACGAGTCATCCCATTGGATATTACTAATCCAATTATCTGATGAATTCTTTCGTATGGTTCTAATGTGTCTTGTTCTCTGAGCTTTGTAAACCAAAGCTCTGATACCAACTGTGAAAACCCGTAACTTCCCCGTAAAGGAAAGCGTCGGATAGTTCGAGAACAAACCACAACAGAACGCATATAAAAGAACATTTCATTGTATATAACAACAATGCATCAGATTACAAGAATATACAGAGTATAAATGAAAATTACACAGAAATATCAGAGATTTAAATTACATTTAAATACATCGCAGCGGAAAATAATACAATACACAACTAGAATGAGATATACGGATACAAAGCTTTCCGGATATCGTTCCAGCTGTAAACCAGGATCCTGTGAATATAAATCTGCAAAACCAAAACTACTAGCTGCCCGTGTCAAAATAAGGGCACCCAGAGTTTAGGTTAAAACAATAAACTCCAGGTCAGTCATGTGACTGGTGTGAGAACTAAAACAGTTAATCTTTATTTTAAATCATAAGGTAAATCAAGGGACCACGCCGTATAACACGGAACGGGTTTCCTCCCAAGGATACCAGTGCATAAAACAAACAGCGCAATGCTAAATAAAGAAAAATGAAGCTGTTATAAGACCCAGGTCCTATCACACAATGCAACGCAAGCCGGGGGATAGGGTTTTCCCTTATAACAGCCAAAGAATGCTTGATACGTTTAAAACAAATCATTTGATACTATTATAAGTGCATAGTGTATAAAACAACTTCAAATCATAAGTATCAATCATAGGCGGCATGGGTACCATATATCATGTCGCCATATATAGGTTTACAAATAAAAACCGCAAATGTCACGTATTTGGAAATTGGGTTTCCATCTATGAACCGAGGCTAGGGGCAAGATCCTCTACCGATTCGAGACTGTCTAGCCCGAGTCTCAGGCACAGCCGCAACCGTACCTTGGATCGTCAGGGCCGGTCCACACGAAGTGGATTATAATGCCTGAACAATACGTTTCTCCGCCCTTTGGGGCGTAAGCGAGCCAACTAAATGACTCCATCGGTTCGAGAACGACCGATCAATCCGAGGCGCCTCGCAACAGCAACAACCACATAAGTCAAACTCGTCAGGGCGTGTAAAACCACTGACGCCACTTCTAGCTAGAAAGAAAACGCATGTCCCCCCTGACGTCCGTCTCCCGTTTTGGTTCATACCGGGTGTGAAACACGCGAGGTAAACGTTACACAAAGCTACGCCACAAAGGCCGTGCTTCGATCATCACCACAAGACTTTGCTTTTCAACAGAAGCCTTGATCATTTGCATCTTAGCATGCCACACAGGCAAACCATCCTATGCAACCGACATCAGTCACACAGAATGAAATCCGATGTCAGACACACAGTCCATTTACAAGTCCGTTCTGGGTCTGAACGAAACCGGAGGCACCTAGTACCCCGCATATCCATCGATCTCCAAGTACGTCTGGACGATCACTAACTGTTTCCATCTTCTTGGGTGTACAGCCCAATCAAGATCATCAGTTATCACCCAAACGACGTGAAGACCTCCGGTCTTCGACCATCGTCTTCATCTTCGACTTATCGTCGTATCAGTTACTCAGAATGGGATAAACCCGGTCTTTCCGAATAACTCGCGTATATTTTAAATAAGTGTTACACAAACACAACATACGCCTCATTCCAATTCATTAGTCACTAACTGTAAATTAATCAAGAGAATAATTCCCCAAATATTAACCCGAAGGCTGAAACCAACATCAGATCAATATCCAGAAAACCATTCTGCTTGGCTAACCGCCAGTTAGTTTCTAAATTTCACATTCAAATCTAATTAAAGATTTAACTATCGCCTGGAGCAAAACTGGTGATACTCCATTCTCGATCTTTTCAATCTAATTAAAGATTCATTAAAACTCCACTTAGTTTTAATCTGTGACTGGGTTAAAGAATCAGTGTCATTTAAAACACGGTTCACGATAAACCCAAAGTCACATCCCATTAATTATCGGGTTAAAGAACAAGTGTTATTTAAAACACTGTTCACGATAAACCCAAAAATCAATATCCATTCAATTCCAATTAAATATTATTTAATTGGTACACTTCATTAAATCTAAATCAAAAGATTTAATCTTTTCTCAGCTGGGTTCAAGAACAGTGTTAGTGAAGACACCATTCACGACAAACCCAAATCACATTTATTAATTATCGGGTTAAAGAACAAGTGTTATTTAAAACACTGTTCACGATAAACCCAAAAATCAATATCAATTCAATTCCAATTAAATATCATTTAATTGGTACACTTCATTAAATCTAAATCAAAAGATTTAATCTTTTCTCAGCTGGGTTCAAGAACAGTGTTAGTGAAGACACCATTCACGACAAACCCAAATCACATTCGATATTCAATACAAGGCTCTGAATAGAAAATATATCGGCTTATATTCAATATCGAATTCTACGACTAACAAATGTCGTATTGGAAATAACGATACAAATATATATCTTTCAAATTTCCATAACAACACCTGTAATATCACGAATTCCAACATCGAAATATTCCGAAGACAATTTCGATTCAAATCCACTCCAATGCAATCATTGGAAATTTTGGTTATTTTTAAAACCATTTCAAATTCAATTTATTTATTTAAAAATAAATAGAATTATAATTCTAGTTCAAACTAGTTCATTTCGATAAAAAACTATTTTTATCTTTTCAAATATGGAGTTTTTCATCCCAAATCTTCACAAATCATTTCTTATGATTTTACACAAATTATTACTATTTTTAATAATTTTATCAAGGCCCGTACAGTCGATTTCCATCAATGGCCATCGAACTGCACTTACAGCGACCTTTTTCGAATTTGATTTGGACATAATTCCAAATCCAACCGTTAGATTTCAAACTTCTAACATTCGCTAGAAAGCTCTTTTCGATACGAACCCAACGGTTCCGGTTTTAGGAGAATCCGACGGTCGGATCTCCCGTAACGTCCATTTGAAATCAATGGTCGAAATTCGCGAACTGCCGCGGCGCGGCGCGTTCTATTCAGGCCATTATATTATATATATAATATATATAATATATACTTCGTCGATTTCTATTTAAAACGAATTATATAAATAGTTTTAAAATTCGTTTCAAAATCTATTTCAACTTCCATTTCAATTCAAAGCAAAATTGAATTCTTCTTTATAAATTCGTTTTAAAATTCATTTCTATTCAATTCGAATTTCAATTCAATTTGAATTCATTTCAATTCGCTTTCAATTCCATTTGAATTCGTTTTCAATTCAATTCATTTCGAAATCGTTTTCAATTCAATTCATTTCGAAATCGTTTTCAATTCATTTCATTTCGAAATCGTTTTCAATTCCTTTCTATTCGAAATCGTTTTCAATTCATTTCTATTCGAAATCGTTTTCAATTCATTTCTATTCGAAATCGTTTTCAATTCATTTCTATTCGAAATCGTTTTCAATTCATTTCTATTCGAAATCGTTTTCAATTCATTTCTATTCGAAATCGTTCTCAATTCATTTCTATTCGAAATCGTTTTCAATTCGATATAAATATCGCTCACGTCAAAATGGCGTCAATCTAATCAACACGGCTTCATAAATTTCTATTTTCAAATATTCTATTTCAAATATTTCTTTTTCAAAATAGTTGTTATTATCAAAATATTTCGTTCAACACATGACCAATCTCAATGAATGAGTACTGTCAACACATGAACTTTTATTTTATAATATTCTTTATTTTTCAAATTGGAATGAGGCCCAATCAATTACCATATAAAGTTAATTATATGGATTTTCATACAACACATGTATATAATGACATTGAAAATAATCAACCATCAACCAAAGTGCACTACACTGTATAAACATCAAATATAGATATTCAACGCTTATAACAGCCTGTCAATCAATCGATCGACATATTTAATCAATCAGGATGAGTGAACTTCAAATTTCATCCCAACACCCGTGTGGGGTTTTCAAACAATCAAACAAAGATTTTATTTGTGCAGTTGGGCGATGTGTAAAATTTATCGTCCCAATCAATGTCATTCAAATAGGTGTACATAAACAAACCATCTGGTTTGTAAATGAATATTTATTTATTCACATTCACGTTAAAAATTATATTTTTAACGATAAAACATTTTATTCCAACATATGAATTTCTATTCAATTCATATTTCAATTCAATTCAATTATTCAATAAAAATGATATTTTTATTTTTCTAATATATTTTAGAAAATTTCGGCGGCATAACGGCACGATACTAGAAACGGGACAAGGCCTAGCCTTATCCCCGGACTAGTGAAGGCCCACGCCATTCACACATCAATCATATCAATTTTATTATGCAAACCACAAAATTTGGAGTAAGTGTCTAACCTAGCCTTACTCCTTCGCCTTATAACGGCGCACGTCTAATCCTAACCAATTTATCGATTCGATTTTCCACACCACCAACCACATTCAAACCAATATCACAATCAATAACCAAACAGCCAAACAAACAAGTCCATGGTCTGTGGACGGGTGTCGGGTGCTACTAAGCACCGTCTGCATCCTAGTATATATATATATATATAACTAGAAAAATAAATTGAAAGGTGAGAAATTCTCACATATAGCTATCCTAGCTCCACGGCTCTTCATTTGCAGAAGTCTTCGTCGTTTCGCCTTTTTGTCACCTTCGTTGCTGCTTTCACTACATACGTAAAAATCACACTTTTACTTCGCTATTCAATATATAAAAATCGAATTTTTATTTCAAAGTTCAATATATAAAAATCGAATTTTTCTATCGAAGTTCCATATATAAAAATGCTATTTTTCTATCGAAGTTCCATATATAAAAATGCTATTTTTCTATCGAAGTTCCATATATAAAAATGCTATTTTTCTATCGAAGTTCCATATATAAAAATGCTATTTTTCTATCGAAGTTCCATATATAAAAATGCTATTTTTCTATCGAAGTTCCATATATAAAAATCATATTTTTCTATCGAAGTTCCATATATAAAAATCATATTTTTCACTACGATGTTCAATATATAAAAATCACATTTTTATTAGTTTAAAAATCGAATCTTTTCTAGTTTAAAAATCGAAACTTTTCTAGTTTAAAAATCGAAACTTTTCTAGTTTAAAAATCGAAACTTTTATAGCATAAAATAAAATCAGTTTTTAAACTTAAATAAAATAAAACAGTTTTTAAACTTAAATAAAATAAAACAGTTTTTAAACTTAAATAAAATAAAACAGTTTTTAAACTTAAATAAAATAAAACAGTTTTTAAACTTAAATAAAATAAAACAGTTTTTAAACTTAAATAAAATAAAACAAAACAAAATAAATAAGAACTTAAACACTCACTGGAACGACGCGAGGGGAGGCAGTGTCTGGAGGGGTTGGCGTCAGAGGTGGTCGGCGTCTGGTGAGGCGGAACCGCGTCGCGGGTGAGCTGGCCTGTGGGGTGCGGTGGGTCATTGCGGTGGTTTGATGGAAGGGGGCGCGATTTTCTCTGATCGATGGGGGGGGGTCTTCTCGTCAGAGGGGGAAGGAGGGACGGGTTGCGCGATGAGGTGAGGGCCAACCTGGGCGGCGGTGCGTTCATCGGAGCAGCTCCGATTGGTGGCGGTCGCGACTTCCTGGAGCAACTAGGTTTAGGGTTTTTTTCGTTTTTTTTTTTTTTTTTTTTTTTTTTTTCTCGTTTTCAATTTCGAATAGGAAGAGTGAAAAGGGGGGGGGGATCGTTGACCGTAGTGAAGGGATAAAGGGGGGTTATTTAATTAATTTATTTAATTTAATTTTCCAATAAAAGTGGACTTTTTATTCGAACTCGAAACGAGACCCAACGACTCTCGTCCCTAGCTAATTACCCCCATTCCGAACACAATGGGATATGTATCGCAAGCTGATTCGATTGTTACAATCAGTTTCCTTTTGAATTTTCATTTAAATCACTATATTGAATTTTAAACGTACATTTCAAATTACCGGGGTCACATACTAACTCTAAAAATTCCAGAAAAATATTTTCTAGCTTCGTATTTACGATACGGTCCTAACAAAACTAGTTTCGTCGAATTCCGAGACCGTTGGAAAAATGGCCAATTTCCAGTCGATTAAAATCAACTGAAATGGTCAAAACACATTTTCCTATGCCACGCTCATATATTGATTCGAAAAATTATGAAATTTGAAACCTAGCAATAACTTTACACTGCGGATCCAACAAAACTGGTTTCGTCGAAATCCGAGGTCGTTTGCAAAATGTCCATTTTTAAGGGCCTGAATTCCATAGCGACTATTCAGAATTTTCAACTGGACATATCTCTCAATTTTTAAAGTGAAATCTCAGTTTCTTACATCCGTTAGAAAGATATTATCAATTAGATCCTAATGTTTTTGGTTTCACTAAAATCCGGTTTGTTTTGCACCCGGTACATTCAATTGAAGTTTGAAATCGAATTATCGAACTACCGCGCCATTTTCAATTCTATTTATAATTATATATAAATATTTATATTCTAACGACGACGTGTATAATATATACGTCGTATTCCATTCAAAATAAATTTCTCGTCGATATTATTTAAAATAATTTATTTTAAATGCTCAAAATTCGCTAAAATTGCCAAAATAAAAATTTTAAACTGGCCCAGATTTTCCGGGTTGTTACAAAACCGTGCTGCCTAAGCCATGTTCTTTCTGTGCGTGTCAAGCAGCTACTTCCATGCTTCTCAAGGTACCAGAGACATGATCCCCAAACCATCTCGAGCTATAAATATCCAGTTCCTCCTTCTGAAAACATAAACTTCCAGTCTCCTTTCTCTCTTCTTATACCAACTGACTCCTTCCCATAATAATAATAAACTTTCTCCTCACTCCGTCATTCGAAGGAGATGAAGCTCCAGGATCATTCATGCTTGTCTAATTAGCGGGATGGGGAAAGTGGCGTGAATATCATAATGAAGGGAGATGCTTGCTGTTGGGGTTAAATAGTGGGGAGAGTTTAGACGCAATGTGAGGTGGTGCTTGTGTGTTCTGAAACAAGAAAAGGATGGGGGACTTGAACAGTGAGCAAGTGGGGGAAATACTGTTCTACTGTGAAGCGCACAGGGAAGAGTGGAGTCGATTGCATAAGGGGCAGATGTGTGCGGAAGGGTTCAATAAGAAGTAAAACTAAAAAGTTAGAAGAAGTGGTAGTCAATATATATATGGGAAGAGCGAACTGTTTTGGGGAGACTGACGTGAGGAAAATGGGGAGGCTGCATGTAGAAGAATGGAAAGGAATATGGTGCGGGTTTTAACATGGGACGTTGGCGCGGGCTGAAGCATTTCTTTGGGGCATCGGGCTTTTAATTCAAAAAAAAAATGTTAGAAGAGGAAATGGGGAGAAACGAAGCAGTACGTGAGGAGTTGTTTTTGAAACAAAAATCAGTGCATGCGGAAAATGGGAAATTCGTGTGTAGAAGGAAGAATGCGTTGGATAGGAGGAGCATGCAAGCTTTGAGTAGTACAGTTGAACAAAGGAAAGGAAGAGCTACTGTGTGGGAGGGGTTTTTGGGATGAACAAAAAAGGAAAAAATATATATATAATAAAGTGGAAACGGATGGAAAAGCACGGTGCAGGATATGTTTGCAGTAGCTTTCGGAAATAGCAGGAGGAGGAAGATGTACAGTAACCGCTTGGGAGATGTGCGTGTCCTGCAGAAACAAAATAAGATGTGTCTGATCTTCTAAACGTAAGTATGGATTAATAGTTAATGTTTATAATTAAAGTTCCAACAATACACTATCATACCTGAGTATAAAATTCAAATATACCCAGAAATAGTTAGGTGCACCTAGTCTATTAAAAAGGGAAAAAGTCGGTTAGTTACGACACTTTACCATATACTATAATCAGCTAATTTTATCCGAGTACAATGTCATACACCAGGTAGTTGAGTCATTATTTAACGTATTATAAGTGAGTTATTTTGGAACTTTTTAGCTAGCTAAAAACACTTTCAAATTGAGGTTAAGTAATCATCTTTGACAGTACATGTTGACCTGCTATTTTGATGAAGTCGGACTTCAGGATAAATCAAAATGTTGTAAAGATGATATGGTAAACAAATTATTATCTTCTACATATATTTTACTACCTCAAAATACCATTTTCCAATCAATAAAATATGGGCAACTGCCCATGTGCGAAGCACAGGTCTTATTCTAGTATAAATATTAAGTTTAATAATACATGTGGCATGGAGGATTTCGATTGTGGCTAACTAGGACTAAAGTATGTCTAATCAAGGTTAACAAATGTAATCAAGATTAAGTTAAAGTTTTAATAATATAAATTTTATTAGGTGAATAATGTATTTCATTTATGACCATGTCATACGTACACAGAATCATACCAAATAAGGAGTGTGGAATCGTATCGACGGATGTAACATTTTGAAGTTGGATTGGACGGAGTTGGAAACAATCGAGATTTTCAGTTATATTATATGCTGATTAATTTAACTGAACACACAGTTTTAACGACCGATGGAAAACCAAGGTGAGTTCAACTCACTCAGTTTAACCCGTTTATATTTTATATAAACTGGATTTTTATTTTGTGTGCACTGTTTGCTAATGGTTGATGATTGAATTACTGTTTGTTTGTATGTTGAATATTATTTAATATTCAATAATTAAATTAAGCGTTTGTTTAATTTAATCAAACTAAATTGTTATTTTAACCGATTAGATTCCAAATAAGGGAACTTACCTTGCTGGTTACGTTTATAATATAAACGTATTAAATACATAATTGAATGCTTGATTGAACGTTATAAATTGTTCGTTGACTGTTATTGGTTGAAATGTATTGTTGTGTTAAAATTGAGGTAACCCATTTGATGCAGGGAAGGACAGGTTGGAGGAATCCAACTGGATTCCTCAAATATATTGTTTATTTATATGTATTGTTAATCATTTTGATTGATTGTTGATTGTTGAATATAAATTCAACAATTAGGTAACATTAACAAATGGGTGATATTGAGTAACGACAGATGGCCTGTAGATGAATCATTTTACAGATATTGATTCGCGTCTGGTAAATCAATAGAAAGAAAGTATAAAATTTGTTTTATAACTAAAGACAGGTTTTATAAATCTATTTTTATAGATTATTTTTAAATAAAGTTATTAAAGGAAATAAATAATTATTTTTATCTTGAGATGACAAAACGCGTATATGAAGTAAGATTCACATGTTAATGAGTTTGGGACAAATAGGCAGCGATTAACCAAATGGTTAAAGACTGAATTTAATTATTAAATGAGACTATTTAATTAGACTGTTAAACCAAGCAAATGGAATTATTTTATTTTATTTTTATTTATTAACTTAAAAAAAATAACTATGTGAAAATGGTTAACAAAGTACCCTTGCTGAGATGATCACCAAGTCGACCACTGGAACGAGAATTGATTATTTTAAACTATTATTGGATTGTAGATTTGTATTGAAGTTAATTATCATTTTAAACTAACTTTTTTTTAAGAAAGATTAATTATTTTATTTCATTTGATAATGAAGTAACCATTTGATGTAAATAATGTTAGACAATTAACGAGTAATAGAACTGTAAAGGAATTTTAAAATTATAGTATGAATATGAATTCATAAAGTGACTCGATAGACAAGGTTTGAATATATAATAGTGTTTCAAAATAAAACCAAGTTGCTTTGGATATATATCGAGTCGATTTAAGAAAAATATTAACTTTCAAAGTAAATAATGTTGAAAGAAACCAGGTTGAGATGGAAGTGGTGACAAAGGGAATTAGTTGAATAAAACCTTGTTGATAATTAAAAAGGATTTTTAATAAGTTTTCTCATATTTATATGAGTTAGAGTTGAGATTTACTTCTGAAATGGAATTATATAAAAGAAAAAAGGGGAAATTTTTAACAAGATTGATGTGAGTTTAAATCAAACGGAAACCTTAGTGGATTGAGCTGGGTTATAAAATGAGAATCTAATGATAAAGACCTAGAGATGAATATTTTTAATTTGAAAGGAGTTTATTTGAATAAAACTAAGATATATAGTTATTTAAAAAGGATTTTAATATAGATAGAAGTGTTGAGTTATTATTTGAATGAGATTTCGTTCATAAACTTGTATATATTCCGAAGATAAGAATGTTGTCGACTCAAGGTCTGAGAGGTAAATAAAATACCCCAACTTGTAACAACTTCATGATTATCCAAGGAAGATATTAGTTTAGAAACGAGGATAGAAGAAGTGATTAAAATAAGTATTTCCCTAAAGAATATCATGAACGATAATTTGAAGGATTTTAAGTTTTGTGGGAATAAGTGAACGAGTATAATTTATTTTCTATTCTATGATCTTTAACCAAAAGGAAGGGTATTTGACTATATTGTTTAAACCCAAAGGTTTTGTTATCTTTTATAAACGAATAACTAAAGTGTGTGCATCACACACGGTAATTTATTCAGTTGTGACTATCCTTTGTAAATGAACAATTAAAGCGTGTGCGTCGCACACGGTATTTTACTCCGTTTGTCAAGTTGATTATACGACATTTATTTGAAATTTATAACCTTTGTCACACCTTGTAAATTATCGTTTTATTTATAAGTCTATGCAATTCTATACTTATGTGAACTAAAAATATGTTTGAAATGCAAATTTCAAATGTTAAGCGCCATTACTTGTATGAATATAACAAGATAAAATATGCAAATAAGATTTCCAACTTATATTGTCCATTTCAAAAAATATCATTGATTATATTTAGAGAATAATTCCGAAATCATTTACATCGTTAATTTGAATTAAACCTATTTAAACTTATTATAAGTTGAATAAAAATTGGAAAGGCGGTAATCCAAATGTCGAAAGTTTTTAGAAATCAAATTAACGACTGTTTAACTAAAGAGGCCAACTGACACTGTATACGGGACCAGTGAATCCATTTTTCTCTATGGATGATGGTTGTTTATTCTGATAGTTAAAACACCGACTATAAAAATCTGACCAAATCGATTATTGGCACCGAAAGACCGGGACCGAATTTATAATCGAAAACCATTCCGACCAACGAATACGTTAACATTGAAGATGTTTAGAAGATGGTCGAAATGGAGCATTGAAGACCATGGATGTTCATAAGCGGAAGGATTGCTGTTGAATTCCCTTGGCTAGCTACCAGAGGTTTATCACTGTGATTCTGTCGTGGTTGAAATCTATGGATTTGCAAGGACCACTCGCTACCAATCCATAGCGTGATTCCTAGGATTTGATAGGAGGGTGCCTTCAGTTCATCCTGTTCCTGGATGATTTGTATAGACAAGTGTCTGACAGAGTATTTCCAGATGGTCATGTACACTGATTTCTTCAAACGTGCCAGTGTATTTTGAGGACGTCAGTTAGTGATTTGACGGATCTGACGATGTGGCATTCAAAGTAATGTGCTGATAAGTAAACGTAGCCTCAAGCCTCATCAACCTGGAAATGACAAAAATCGGGCAGACAGCATGGCTATGTGGGTCGCTACAGTTGGTATCAGAGCTATTGGTTTGGTAGTAATCTTGGCTCTATGGCGTAACTCGATAGAGATGGTGTTAGCAATACTCTAGATCGAGTTGGGGTGTATTTATATAGGAGAGCGCGTATTTGTAATTGATTATAAAATTATTTTTAAATTATTTTGTAAAAAGGGTAAATTAAATAATTTTGCCCAAATTATATTTTTATATTGAAAAAGGAAATAATTTTCTATATTGTAGTAATATTGGTAGTTTGATTGTTTTGGTTGATCTGTGTGAAATTTAAATTGATTTGATTGAAATTCAAATGGAATTTTGAAATGGAATTGAACTGGTTAGAAACCAATTAGTTAATTGAGTTGGATATGAAAATGAAACTTAACTTGGTTAAGTAAAATTAGTCTGAGAGATGGAAACGAATAAATAAATTTTGGATTTAGAAACCGAATGGGTAATCTAGGAAATCAATCGGATATTAATCGATTGAAATTGATGTATGTTAGACCAAGATGATTGCAGACTAGTAAGCATCAATATCGAATATAATGATTTGGTTGTTGTTATGTGGATGTTGGATTGGTAAAATCAAGTTCAACAACGAGTTAATAAGAAGTCAAATGTATTGAAACTAAATCCCAACATAATGAATTGGGAATAAAATCGGTTATAAAGTAGGAAAAAATGATTTAACCATGTATTGGTTACTTGCATTGTTTGTTGAGTTAAATGCAGATTACAGAAGGTTGTGGGATGGAAGTATAGATTGGAAGATGAAGAACTGTTAAGATGATTTGCTTTGGAATTGAAATTGTGTTGCCCGGACAAATAGTTAAACCTTAATATTTATTGGAGTAATTTTATACCCTTGGGTTGGGTAGCCATTTGGCTTTTGATTTTCTTTTGGAGAAGTTGAGGCCCGTAGTGGCAGTTGTAGTTGTTCTGATCGAGCTGTGTAGAGAAGGTGCTGGCGAAATTTTCAGAAATTTTAAAGAGTTTGAATTTATTTTGATTCAAAGATAATTATTTTAAAATAAATGGGTTTGGAATATTCTTCTTACCTTGTAATTTCGGGGACGAAATTCTTTTAAGGGGGGAAGAATGTAACGTCCCAGATTTTTAAACATTAATAAGGAATATTTAAATCTGTTTTAAATATTTATTTGGCAATATAAATGGATTTTTATATTAAATTTACTTATTTAAATGGATTTTAAACGTTTACATATATATTGTAATTATAAGGAGCTCGAAACGACGCGGTAGTTCGTAATTTTCGATTTAAACTTTAATTGATTGTACCAGATCAGATATAAGTCGGAATTTTTGTGAAACGAGAAACATTTGAATCAATTTGATAATATTTTTCTAACAAGAGACAAAAATGGAGATTTCATATTATAAATTGTAAGATATGTCTAGTTATTTAATAAATATAAAGGGATTTCTATATATTTGGATTTCGTTTTAAACTGAATTTCTCAATATTGGGTTTAAAATATATATCGGTTATTCTTTTTGGATAAAAACGATAATAATAATTTATTATTTAATTAAATAAGATTTGTTTTGAATTAAATATATTTTATCGATATATTATAGGTCTTAAAACTGTTCTCTTTTCAAACGACTTCTGTTTTCAACGAAACGAAATTTATTGGAATCCGTATAATTAATTATTGCTAGATTTCCAGTTTTGAGCCAATCAGAGACGTTTTATCAGAAGGCGAGATTCAGGAGTGAACCGATAAATTAAAATATCTCCGTTATGTAAACGAGGTCCGTTTTCAACGAAATTAAATTTTTTTTTGAGACCGGAATGTTAAGACGTAACGGTATGCCCATTTTCGTCGTGTTTGGGGTTCGTATATTGCGGTGCGATTATAAGACATGCAACGACAGTTGACGATATAATTTAATAACCAAACTGACCCGAAACACATCAAAATATACAGGTAAATATATAAAACATTCCCTTAAATTTTAGGAAAATATATGGTACAAAATATACACAGCGTAACTTAGCCTACGAAAATAAAATATGAAGCCATCTTTAACATAAGTACTATATTTTTATTTAATTAATAAATATTTCCCCATTTTTACTGATGTTTTACGTCCCAATCTATCTATAAACCGTGCTGCCCAAGCCATGTTCTTTCTGTGCATGTCAAGCAGCTACTTCCGTGCTTCCCAAGGTACTAGAGACATGATCCCCAAACCATCTCGAGCTATAAATATCCAGTTCCTCCTTCTGAAAACATAAACTTCCAGTCTCCTTTCTCTCTTATTATACCAACTGACTCCTTCCCATAATAATAATAAAAATAACTTTCTCCTCACTCCATCATTCGAAGGAGCTGAAGCTCCAGGATCATTCGTGCTTGTCTAATTAGCGGGATGGGGAAAGTGGCGTGAATATCATAATGAAGGGAGATGCTTGCTGTTGGGGTTAAACAGCGGGGAGAGTTTAGACGCAATGTGAGATGGTGCTTGCGTGTATTGAAACAAGAAAAGGATGGGGGACTTGAACAGTGAGCAAGTGGGGGAAATACTGTTCTACTGTGAAGCACACCGGGAAGAGTGGAGCCGATTGCATAAGGGGCAGATGTGTGTGGAAGTAAGCTTTCATGCGGAAGGGTTCAAGAAGAAGTAAAACTAGAAAGTTGGAAGAAGTGGCGGTCAATATATATATGGGAAGAGCGAACTGTTTTGGGGAGATTGACGTGAGGAAAATGGGGAGGCTGCATGTAGAAGAATGGAAAGGAATATGGTGCGGGTTTTAACATGGGACGTTGGCGCGGGCTGAAGCATTTCTTTGGGGCATCAGGCATTTATTTCAATAAAAAAATTATACGTTAGAAGTGGAAATGGGGAGAAACGAAGCAGTACGTGAGGAGTTGTTTTTGAAACAAAAATCAGTGCATGCGGAAAAAGGGAAATTCGTGTTTAGAAGGAAGAATGTGTTGGATAGGAGGAGCATGCAAGCTTTGAGTAGTACATTTGAACAAAGGAAAGGAAGAGCTACTTTGTGGGAGGGGTTTTTGGGATGAACAAAAAAGGAAAAAAAATTATATATAATAAAGTGGGAACGGATGGAAAAGCACGGTGCAGGATATGTTTGCAGTAGCTTTTGAAAATAGCAGGAGGAGGAAGATGTACGGTAACCGCTTGGGAGATGTGTGTGGCCTGCAGAAACAAAATAAGATGTGTCTGATCTTCTAAACGTAAGTATGGATTAATAGTTAATGTTTATAATTAAAGTTCCAACAATACACTATCGTACATGAATATAAAATTCAAATATACCCAGAAATAGTTAGGTGCGCCTAGTCTATTAAAATGGGAAAAGTCAGTTAGTTACGACACTTTACAATATACTATAATCAGCTAATTTTATCCGATTACGATGTCATACACCACGTAGTTGAGTCATCATTTAACGTATTATAAGTGAGTTATTTTGGAACTTTTTGTCTAGTTAAAAACACTTTCAAATTGAGGTTAAGTAAACATCATTGACAGTACATGTTGACCTGCTATTTTGATGAAGTCGGACTTCAGGATAAATCAACATGTTGTAAAGATGATATCGCAAACAAATTAGTATCTTCTACTTATATATTACTACCTCAAAGTACCATTTTCCAATCAATAAAATATGGGCAACTTCCCGTGTGCGAAGCACGGGTCTTATTCTAGTATATATACTAAGTTTAATAATACATGTGGCATGGGGGATTTCGATTGTGCCTAACTAGGATTAAAGTATGTTTAATCAAGGTTAATAAATGTAATCAAGATTTAGTTAAAGTTTTAATAATATAAATTTTAATAGGTGAATAACGTATTTCATTTATGACCGTGTCATACGTACACAGAATCATACCAAACAAGGAGTGTGGAATCATATCGACGGATGTAACATTTTGAAGCTGGATTGGACAGAGTTGGAAACAATCGAGATTTTCAGTTATTTTATATGCTGATTAATTTAACTGAACACCCAGTTTTGACGACCGATAGAAAACAAAGGTGAGTTCAACTCACTCAGTTTATCCCGTTTATATTTTATATAAACTAGATTTTTATTTTGTGTGCACTGTTTGCTAATGGTTGATGATTGAATTACTGTTTGTTTGTATGTTGAATATTATTTAATATTCAATAATTAAATTAAGCGTTTGTTTAATTTAATCAAACAAAATTGTTATTTTAACCGATTAGATTCCAAACAAGGGAACTCACATTGCTGGTTACGTTTATAATATAAACGTATTAAATACATAATTGAATGCTTGAATGAATGTTATAAATTGTTCATTGACTGTTATTGGTTGAAATGTATTGTTGTGTTAAAATTGAGGTAACCCATTTGATGCAGGGAAGGACAGTTTGGAGGAATCCAACTGGATTCCTCAAATATATTGTTTATTTATATGTACTGTTAATCAATTTGATTAATTGTTGATTGATGAATCTAAATTCAACAATTAGGTAACATTAACTAATGGGTGATATTGAGTAACGACAGATGGCCTGTAAATGAATCATTTTATAGATACTGATTCACCGTCTGGTAAATCAATAGAAAGAAAGTATAAAATTTGTTTTATAACTAAAGACAGGTTTTATAAATCTATTTTTATAGATTATTTTTAAATAAAGTTATTAAAGGAAATAAATAATTATTTTTATCTTGAGATGACAAAACGCGTATATGAAGTAAGATTCGCATGTTAATGAGTTTGGGACAAATAGGCAGCGATTAACCAAATGGTTAAAGATTAAATTTAATTATTAAATGAGACTTTTTAATTAGACTGTTAATCCAAGCAAATGGAATTATTTTATTTTATTTTTATTTATCAACTTAAAAAAATAACTATGTGAAAATGGTTAACAAAGTACCCTTGTTGAGATGATCACCAAGTCGACCACTGGAACGAGAATTGATTATTTTAAACTATTATTGGATTGTTGATTTATATTGAAGTTAAGTATCATTTTAATCTAACTTTTTTAAAAAAAGATTAATTATTTTATTTCAGTTGATAATGAAGTAACCATTTGATGTAAATAATGTTAGACAATTAACGAGTAATAGAACTGTAAGGAACTTTAAAAGAATATTATGAATATGAATTCATAAAACGACTCGATAGACAAGGTTTGAATATATAATAGTGTTTCAAAATAAAACCAAGTTGCTTTGGATATATATCGAGTCGATTTTATAATAAGAAAAATATTAACTTTCAAAGTAAATAATGTTGAAATAAACCAGGTTGAGATAGAAGTGGTGACAAAGGGAATTAGTTGAATAAAACCTTGTTGATAATTAAAAAGGATTTTTAATAAGTTTACTCATATTTATATGAGTTAGAGTTGGGATTTATTTCTGAAAAGGAATTATATAAAAGAAAAAAGGGGAAATTTTTAACAGATTGATGTGAGTTGAAATCGAACGGAAATCTTAGTGGATTGAGCTGGGTTATAAAATGAGAATCTAATGAAAAAGACCTAGAGATGAATATTTTTAATGTGAAAGGAGTTTATTTGAATAAAACTAAGATATATAGTTATTTAAAAAGGATTTTAATATAGATAGAAGTGTTGAATTATTATTTGAATGAGATTTCGTTCATAAACTTGTATATATTCCGAAGATAAGAGTGTTGTCGACTCAAGGTATGAGAGGTAAATAAAATACCCCAACTTGTAATGACTTCGTGATTATCCAAGGATGATATTAGTTTAGAAACAAGGATAGCGGAAGTGATTAAAATAAGTATTTCCGTAAAGAATATCATGAATGATGATTCGAAGGATTTTAAGTTTTGTGGGAATAAGTGAATGAGTATAATTTATTTTCTATTCTATGATCTTTAACCAAAAGGAAGGGTTATGACTATATTGTTCAAATCCAATGGTTTTGTTATCTTTTATAAACGAACAACTAAAGTGTGTGCGTCGCACACGGTAATTTATTCAGTTGTGAATACCCTTTGTAAATGAACAATTAAAGCGTGTGCGTCACACATGGTATTTTACTCCGTTTGTCAGGTTGATTAAACGACATTTATTTGAAATTTATAACCTTTGTCACACCTTGTAAATTATCGTTTTATTTATAAGCCTATGCAATTTTATGCTTATGTGAATTAAAAATATGTTTGAAATGCAAATTTCAAATGTTAAGCGCCATTACTTGTATGAATATAACAAGATAAAATATGCAAATAAGATTTCCAACTTATATTGTCCATTTCAGAAAATATCATTGATTATATTTAGAGAATAATTCCGAAATCATTTACTTCGTTAATTTGAATTAAACCTATTTAAACTTATTATAAGTTGAATAAAAATTGGAAAGGCGGTAATCCAAATGTCGAAAGTTTTTAGAAATTAAATTAATGACTGTTTAACTAAAGAGGCCAACTGACACTGTATACGGGACCAGTGATCCATTTTTCTCTATGGATGATGGTTGTTTATTCTGATAGTTAAAACACCGACTATCAAAATCTGGCCAAATAGATTGTTGGTATGGAAAGACCGGGACCGAATTTATATTAGAAAACCATTCCGACCAACGAATACGTTAACATTGAAGATGTTCATAAGATGGTCGAGATGGAGCATTGAAGACCGTGGATGTTCATAAGCGGAAGGATTGCTGTTGAATTTCCCTGGCTAGCTACCAGAGGTTTATCACTGTGATTCTGTCGTGGTTGAAATCTATGGATTTGCAAGGACCACTTGCTACCAATCCATAGGGTGATTCCTAGGATGTGATAGGAGAGTGCCATCAGTTCATCCTATTCTTGGATGACTTGTATGGACGAGTGTCTGACAGAGTATTTCCAGATGGTCATGTACACTGATTTTTTCAAAAGTGCCAGTGTATTTTTGAGGACGTCAGTTAGTGATTTGACAGATCTAACGATGTGGCATTCAAAGTAATGTGCTGATAAGTAAACGTAGCCTCAGGACTCATCAACCGGGAAATGACAAAAATCGGGCAGGCAGCATGGCTATGTGGGTCGCTCCCATTAGGGTGTATAATCACCTATCTAGAGAAAATCCATTTCGTTCTTTAATCTATTTCGATGCTGTCCCTTTTCGGGAAACGGTTGCTGATCCCAACCGTTGGTGATATACATTCGATACACTCAAGAGAAATGAGTGGTCGGTCATGTGTGGGCCGGGTTGCAAGACGTTCTTGTTGAATCCAGTGTATTCGCCTCTAGAGATACACTATCGGCAGGTGGTTCCATACCATGTCATAATCGGAATCCAATCTCCAATAAGCGCCCGATGTTTTGATTGTATACTATATATGTGGAGCGTGAGATGCAAGCGTTCCGCTAGATTGTTATTCATTTGTATTTAGACACTATTATAATATCAAAATAATATATTATTTCAAAATATTTTGGGTTATCGTAAGGTAAAAACCGCCCGTGTTTATGTGTGGGCTGGTCTTACTGTTATCTTTTTTTTTCAAAAGGATTTTTGACTTTAAAATCAATATGGATGCTATATAAACTTAGTGGGTTTCTCACTCTGGTTCACCAGACTGACCCGGTATTTGTAATGCTCGGGTTAGCCCGGGTTGTATAGGTTTAGGTTATTGGACGCTACGAAGTTCAGAAGACGTGCTCTAGGAGTTCAGACGTATTGGTAATTATTCCACTGTGTGGTGTATATAAGGACAAGATATTATAACTGTCCAGATGTATTGACGTACTCTGATGATTGTAAGTATTTTATAAGCTCTCAATAAAAGTTATTTCTATATTATATTTGTTCCGCTGCGATGTGAGACTCTGATTCTGTTGTATTTTCTTCTTATTATTTCTTCTATTCTAATATTTCTTTTTCTCTTATCTCATCCTCTAATTTCTTTCTATTGGCATCTGGGTTTCCAGTACAATTTGGGTTGGACTGGTGTTGTTTGGTCAGCCTAAAAGGTACCGAAAATTTGGGTCGCTACAAAAATAAATAAAATTATAAAAGGAATTAATTGGGAAATAAATAGAATTATAAAAGGAAATTGGCGAGATATAAAAAAATTATGAGAAGATTGTTTAAAGTGGATATTAAATAGAAATCTGTTTTAATAGATAAATGGAGAAGATTAATTTACAATTAATGTTTTATAAATTAAGTAAAATAATTTATCATGGGATAAATTGAATATATAAGTCTGAATTTATATAGAGGAGTCGAAATCGGTTTTAACACCGATATTTTAAATAAAATTGAACTTAGCATTTATAAAGGGAATTATAAATGAGACTCTAAGTCCTAGAAGTAAAAAGGAGATTTTGTATGAATAATTCTATGAATACAAGTATAAATAGAATTTGGAAATGAGATATTATTTTAAAATACAAAATCAAACTTAATGGATTGTATAAAAGAAATATTTTTCTTATTCGATGTGAATAATGGATTAAAAAGAAAATTTTATAAATTAAAACATTTATAAGGAAAATTGGGTTATGAAATAGGAATTCAAATGGGAATTTGAATAAGGCAGGAAATAGGGTTAAAATAAAATTAGTTAATCGAATAAAGTTAAGTGAATATTAGTTATTCGAATAGAGTTAATCGAATAATAGTTATTCGAATAGAGTTAATCGAATATTGGTTTTTCGAATAGAGTTAATCGAATATTGGTTATTCGAATAAAGTTAATCGAATATTGGTTATTTGAATAGAGTTAATCGAATATTTGTTATTCGAATAGTGTTAATCAAATATTGGTTATTCGAAGAGAGTTAATCAAATATTAGTTATTCGAAGAGAGTTAATCGAATATTAGTTATTCAAAGAGAGATTATCGAATATAGTTTATTCGAAAGGGAGTTATCGAATAGGGATTATTCGAGAGAGAGTTATACATTGGAATTCGACTATATCGAATGTAGGAAAGTATTATTTACTTTCCGTTTTTAAATCAAGATTTATTTGTTCATTAATAAATTAGTTGATTGTTTATTTATTCAAATTCATAAATGAAAGTTATATTTAAGTTATTATATTTCGGAGCATGGGATTATAACACTATTATTATAATCAAATGATTTCTGTAAACGAAATGGATTCGTAAATAGAATCCGAGAGTTTTGTAAGGAAGTTTATTAAAGATTTAAAAGGTGAATTTTGTCTATTTTGAGGTTAGAAATGTTGTTCAGTTAAGGTCTGAGAGGTAGTTATACCCCAACTTGATTGACTTCATTTTTAACTAAGGAATGGTTAAGGTTCGATAGTGAAGGTTGGTTAAGGGAATTTAGTTAATGAGTGTAATGGTTTCAGTTGGCATATCGATATTTTATTTAAACATCTGTTTAAATCCAATGAAGGAGTTTTGGAAATATTTTCCAAATAAGAATCAAAAATATTTTCTACTATAGAAAATAAGAAATGAGAGTGAATATGGAAATGTTTACCAATGATTAATAACGTATATTTTCTAAATTTAGAAAATAAGAATTTACGAATGTATGGAGATGGGAATAGGGAAATGAACAATTGAATGACAAATTTAATTAGAGGGGATTAGTGTTGATTGATGATTTGCTCGGTAAGATTTCCATTTGGAAATACGACCGTTGTTTGTACATATGTTTCTCTTTGATAGTTAAATAACGACTATCAAAGGTTTGACCATTTTCATTGTCAATACGGAAAGACCGGGATCAGATTTATTATATGAAAACCACTTTGTATGGGCATTAGCATTGCGAATCAAATATGATGATGATAATTGAAGACCGAGTTTATGCAAGGGTTGTTCTGGCAATCCTAGGTAGAAATTGCCTAAGATGGGGTTTACAGACTAGTGCCTTCGGTTTGTCCAGTCCCAGGACAACCTATATGGAAGAATGGCTGACAGAGTATATTTAATAGATCACGTAAGTTGATCTCTTCAAATGTATTTATGTTTGGTGGCTGGGTATTCATTTCTCTTAGCTGTGTACCCATGGTATTTTTGGAGAAATCAATTTGTTATTTGGGTGGTATGATGATGTGACATTCAAAGGAAATAAAGATGTGATCTGTATAATGATACGTTATGACCTCAAGCCTCATCAAACGAGAAATGATAGAAATCGGGCAGGCAGCATGGCTAAGTAGATCGCACCCAATTAGGGTATATCGTCACCATCTAGAGAATATCCATATTTTTTACTTCTTTCAATTCTGTATCTCCTGGGAACGGTTATGTTGGTATACCAATCGTAAGGTGACAATATATTTTGAATATTCAATCAAAATGAATGGCCGGTCATGTGTGGTCGAGTTACAAGATGTTCTTGTTGAACTCCAGTGTTTCGCTTCTAGAGTACACTGATCAGAAGGTGGTTCCGTACCTTGTCATAGTTGGAATTCCATTACCCAATAAGAGTTCGCGGTTTTTGATTGTATATTGTATATGTAGAGTGTGAGATGAAAGCGTTCCACTAGGTTGCTATTTATTTGATTTAGACATTATTATAATATCAGAAGAGTATGGATTTTAAAAGAATGTTTTGGGTTATCGTAAGGTAAAAACGATCCGTGTTTATGTGTGGATTGGTCTTATGATTATTCTTTCTTTTAAAAGGATTTTAAAAGTTAAACAAATGGTTGGAACTTACTCACACCAGTCACATGACTGACTCAGAGTTTATTTTGTTTTCTTTTCCCTAAACTCTTGGGTGCCCAATTTTGTACGGTTAGTCAAGTAGTCGGGATTTTCAGATATATTTGGAGAGCTGGTGCAGGAGGCATCAGGATTATATAGCTATTGTTTATTTCCGCTGTGTTGTAAGTGTTGTACTCCAATAATGGTAATATATACATATACTAGTTTATTTCAAAGTTATGTTATATAATATATTTATTCGTTCCGCTGTGAGATTCATGTTACTCTGATTCTGTTGTTATGTTCTTCTTCTTCTATTCTAATTTTCTATCTTATCTATTCTCACCCTCTAACTTATTTCTATTAACGTTCTGGTAATTTCGATTCTTGAATAGTCAACATGGTGTTGTATGTCGATTTTCTAAGTCGAAAATTTTCCGGTCCGTTACAGTGGTATCAGAGCTGAAGGTTAAGTGATTACCTTAGCTCTGTGGCATGACTCGGTAGAGATGGGGTTAGTAATACCCTAGATTGAGTTAAGTGTACATATACGAGTGAACGTATTTGTTATTTGATATAAAATGATTTTATACCATAGAATTTATTGGTTGAACGTTTATGGATTCTGGTCGATCAGTTTGATCCACTGTACCAGTAGGAGTTTATAAACACTCGAATACGATGAACCCACACTGTATGTTTTGAAAAGAGGGTAAATGAATTAATTTTACCAAAAATATATTTTGATATAAAAGAATCATTAATATTTGATGTATTATAGTATATTTGATGTGTTGGTCATTATTATAATCGAATAAGATTATAATTGAAATGGTTATGTAAATAGCCAATCAGGATTCATATAAGTGTAATTTGTGAAATCGTATGGATTAAATCTGAAATTAAAAGCAGAATTTGGAATTAAATTTCCTAAAATTTGTGAAAGTGTTTGTGAATGGATTTGGGTTAAATATATGGGAATTTTAAATTCCTGGGAGATTTTAAATTGTTTTACAAACATTGGAAGAATATTTTGAAACAAATTTCAAAATAGAAGTATTTAAAAATGAATTTTGAAAAGTGGTATAGTAATGAACTCACTTCGATCGCCGGGAAATAACCCTGATGATGCTAGCTACATCATCAGTGCTCATTTTCAAGTTTTAAGTGACGGATTACTACCAAAGATAGTTTTTTTGAATTGTTTTGAAGAAACAAGTTGTTATAATTCTGAAAAGGGAATATTTGATTTTTGAAAAGAGTAGGCTGTTTAAAACTTCCAGGAAGAGACGATTAAAATCAAAAACAAATTTAATAGAAATTTGTGGAGACAAACTGGAATTGAAACCAATTAAGTGGAAATTGAATTGTAATAGAAAATATCGAATTAAATTGGATTGGGAGATATCCGAACTTATGTTGAATTGATAAGTTAAGTGTTGGATTTGAGAATGGAATTTGTCTTGGTTATAAGCAAGTGATTTGGTTTTGAGGATAAATTGATTGGAATTTGATTGGAATGATATTGGTATATGCTGAATTGATAGCAGATGGAAAGGATATAATGATATGCCGACAAAAAGGTACACGTTTATTTTTATATGGGTTTGATGGTTTATGAGCCTATTTGGCAAGCCGCTTGGCTGTTTAATTTTATTTTGGATTGGAGAAGGCCCAGAAAGGCGAGTTGTACCGATTGACTAATACAAAGGAGGTGCTGGAGAAATTTTTCAAAATTTTAAAGTGTTAGAAAATTTTCGTTAGTCAAAATGAATTAATATTTAATTGAAAATAATGGTGAAACGACCCGAACTTCCGTACCCTTTGAGTCGACTAATCATACCACACGTCCAACCCAAATTGCACAGAAATACGAATCATTTTTAGAAAGAAGTTAGAGGATGAGAAATAGAAAGAAAGAAATATTATAATAGAAGAAAAAACGAAGAACACCAAACTCACAGCGGAACGAATAAAATATATTAGATAACATAAACTTTGAAGCACAAATCAGTATTTGAATATACATACCATCCTTAGAGCACACAGCTATTACTGGAACAGTTATAAACTCCTGTTTCCAAATACAACATAGCACACAGCGGAAAATATAATAGTCTATAGCTAACTGGTGAAGTCTCCTGCTTCGAGCTCCTCCAAGTGAATCTGAAAAATCCCGACTACATGACTGCCCGTACAAATTTGGGCACCCAAGAGTTTAGAGAAACAAACAAAATAAACTCTGGGTCAGCCATGGGACTGGTGTGAGTAAACTCCAACCATTTGTTTAACTTTCAAAAAAAATCCTTTAGAAAGAAATGATAATCGTAAGACCGATCCACACATAAACACGGATGGTTTTTACCTTACGATAACCCAAAACATTTGATATCAAAATATGGTGATATTATAATAGTGTCTAAATCAAATAAATAGAATCTAGCGGAACGCTTGCATCTCACGCTCCATATATAATATTAAATCAAAAACCGCAGGGCGCTTATTGTAGATTGGATTTCCAACATGACAAGGTATGGGACCACCTGCCGATAGTGTATCTCTAGAGACGAACACACTGGGTTCAACAAGAACGTCTTGCAACCTGGCCCTCACATGACCGACCACTCATTTCGCTTGAGTGTATCGAATGTATATCACCAACGGTTGGGATCAGCAACCGTCTCCCGAAAGGGACAGCATCGATAGATTCAAGAACAAATGGAATTTCTCTAGATAGGTGATTATACATCCTAATGGGTGCGACCCACATAGCCATACTGCCTGCCCGATTTTTGTCAAATTCCCGGTTGTGAGGCTTGAGGTCTGAATTATCTTCCAGGACATCTGGCCACTATTCACTTTGAATGCCACATCGTCAGATCCATCGGAAATCACTAATTGATTCCCACAAAATACTCAGATTGTTAGGCTAAAGAAGTTTCCCTTCTATGCCACCAACTTCGTACGTTTGAAGGAATCAACGTACGTAATCCCTTTGGAAATACTCTGTCAGACACTCATCCATACAAGTTGTCCTGGGTCTGGACAAACCGAAGGCACCATCCTGTAACAGGATAGCCCTTGCATAACTCCATCTTCAAATTTTTTTCATCATAAGATGATTCATAACGCTTATATCAATACAGAGTGGTTTTCAGATATTAAATCTGATCCCGGTCTTTCCATATTGATAACGAAGGTATAAAATAAATCAAAACCTTGATAGTCGGTGATTTAACTATCAAAGAAACATCCATACAATCAACGGTCCTATTTCCAATTGGAAATTTCTACCGATCAAGCATCAAACAACATTGGGCCCCTTTTAATTTAAATTTTCTTATTAAATTATCATTTCCAATTCCTGTCCCTTAATCCCTCGTTGGCAATTCATTTCATTTTCTATGTGTAGAAAATATCCCTCCTTTTATTTGGGAAAACATTTCAAATTAACGCGATGTTATAAAACATCGTTATTATAACTCAACCCACTAATCATTTATTAGCTAACCATATTGCTTAACCAAATTCCACCATCGAACCTTAACCATTCCTCCATCGATCATGAAGTCAATCAAGTTGGGGTATATTTACCTCTCAGGCCTTAATTGAACCACATTCTCAACTTTGAAATAGTCAAAGCTCACAATTTTAAACAACACATCGCTTACGCGACACTCGGATTCAATCTAAGAACACACTTCCTTTGCAGAAAAATATTGATTATAACGATAGCGTTATAATCGCTGTTTCAAATATTTGATTTATAAAACATTGCTTTTAACAACAGCGTTACAATCGCTATGTAGTATTATAGAACATTTATTATAGCGTTAAGATCGCTACCAAACATTTATTATAGCGGCAACGTTAAAATTTGCTATCTAGATTTACCAAAACATTTATTATAACAACATCGTTAAAATCGTTGTTTAGATTTACAATACCTTATCATAACGGCAGCGTTATAATCGCTGTTTGGTTTTACAAAACATTTATTATAATCATTTTATTTAGATCACTCCATTAATTCTAAAAATCAATTCTATATTCTTTCCTCGACTAACCTCTCACGTTTCATTACTTTGAAAACATTATCAAATTCTCGAATCTTTTGGATAAACAAAACTCCTTTCATCGATATTCACCTTCAGTTAATCTTTCTTTTCTTAAGTAACTTTTATTTAAAACAAAACCCTTGGTTTTTACTTCTTTCCATATCATTCATATACGAAGTTGGATTTTTATCATAACAAATCGATTTATCCCATCTCAAACTTAGATTTATTTGGTATAACGTAACTTAGGTTCAATACCACCAACAAAGTCCATTAAGCCCTTTCCTTTATAAATTTCGAACATCTTCCTTCGATACCAAATACATTACTTAACTAAATTATTAAGTAAATGTATTATTTAAAACTATCACTCTATTAAGTTCAAATCTATTTTCAAATATTGGTCTCAGAACTGATTTTCACTTTCCCATATAATTCATATTTGGATTTATATTTCAATGTATCCAACGATAACTAATTTACTTACTTTATATGTTCGTTTAAAATCAACTTCTTGTTCTAATAAACAAGTTTGCTACCTTTTAACTATATTCGAAATAACACTTTAGTCTTTTGGAAAAATATAATTTCTTTTTAACCCTCAAATTCATTTTCTATTCGAGAATATTTTACGGTATTTAAATACTAAAATTCTAGGGCCAGGATAGCTCAACCACAACAAAGTCAATCACTGACTATATATTTCACACTACACATCAAATCAAGGAAAAACAGTAATATAAATATTGAGGAACCCAGTTGGGTTCCTCCCACCTGTTTCCCTGCATCCACAGATGTTAATAACATCAATAATATCATTTCACGTCAATATGAGATATCAGAACTAATAATCGATCAACGATGTAATCATATCAACTAATTTTATCAACCATTTAACCAAGCAACCATTTCACGGTATAAAATAAATTTAAAATTTCGTTTATAAAAATATAAACGAAGCAGAGTTAGTGAGTTTACTCACTTGTTTTGCAGTCGACGATTCTGCTTCCGTTTTGAATAAAACCAAACAGGCCTCTAATCTTATCACGAAATTTCAGTAGTAGCATTCTCGGTCACATTAGCTCCATAGCGTAGATTTTGTCGTTACGATCCAACGCTTCTTATTTTTGCCACATTCCATCATTAAATCACGCATTTGCCAGTTATAGACGGTCATCTCCTCCATTACCATATCTTTTGTCTACTCTACTTCATTCAAGAGTTCCTTTGAAATTGCCTTATAAGCAGTACAGTGATGATTTTACTGTCGATAATGATTTGGATGAGTCGTCTGATCTGGAGGATGAAACTGAATATGATGATTTGCCACCATTAGAACTTGTAACAACCCGAAAATCTGGGCCAGTTTAAAATTTTTATTTTGGCAATTTTAGCGAATTTTGAATATTTAAAATAGATTATTTTAAATAAAATCGA
Source organism: Allium sativum (assembly GCA_030737875.1). Lineage (NCBI taxonomy): Eukaryota > Viridiplantae > Streptophyta > Magnoliopsida > Asparagales > Amaryllidaceae > Allium > Allium sativum. Next base: position 897,304,906 of record CM060916.1, read on the forward strand.
CGAGAAATCTATTTTGAATATAATTCGAACGTATATATATATATACGCGTCATCGTTAGAATATAAATATTTATATATATTTATATATAATTATAAATAGAATTGAAATTGGCGCGGTAGTTCGATAATTCGATTTCAAACTTCAATTGAATGTACCGGGTGCAAAACAATCCGGATTTTAGTGAAATCGAAAACATTAGGATCTAATCGATAATATCTTTCCAACGAATCCGACCAATCGAGATTTCATAGTGGGAATCAAAAGATATGTCCAGTTGAAAATTCTGAATAGTCGCTATGGAATTCAGGCCCTTAAAAATGGACATTTTGCAAACGACCTCGGAATTCGACGAAACTATTTTTGTTAGGACCGTATCGTCAATAGGAAGCTAGAAAATATTTTTCTGGAATTTTTCGAGTTAGTATGTGACCCCGGTAATTTGAAATGTACGTTTAAAATTCAATATAGCGATTTTAATGTAAATTCAACGGAAACTGATTCAAACAGTCGAATCAGCCTACGATACAAATCCCATTGTGTTCGAAATGGGGGTAATTAGCTATGGACGACAGGCGGTAGGCCTCGTTTCGAGTTCGTTTGCAAAAGTCAACTTTTTGCAATTAAAAATAAAAAAAATATATCTCCTTTCCTATTACCCTGGCCCCCCTTTCCACGTTCAGATTCAGTTTATTAAGAAAAAAAAAAGAGAGAGAGAGAAGGAAGGGGGAGGAGCCGCCGCTCCTCCCACCGTCGCGCCCACCCAAGGTGGCGCTGACCACCGCAGCCCCCCCGATTCCTCCTCTCCTCTCCCTTCTATCGATACGCAGATCGACGCACCCCCCCTTCAGCCCAGAACCCGCCCCCTTCTCCTCCTCAGACCACCGCCGCCTGCCTGCTCCGCCCCCACCTCGCCGGACCCCCCTCTTCCCGTTGCTCCCACTCTCTCCTCCTAAACCCGCGAGTTACCCAAGCCAACTCCCCCCAATTCGAAGCCCTAAGTTCGAAGCACGAAGAAGATGAAGACGATGAGGTCTGGAGCGCGAATACAGTGAAGAACGCAGTGTAATTTTTTTTATACCCTATAATTAGTTTATTTATTTAGGTAATTATTTATTAATATAATTACATTGTCTAAATTCAGTTTTAAAAATTAAATTAGCATTTGTTTTCAAAATTAAATAAGCATTGTTTTATAAAAATAGGAATTTGCATCGTTTTTAGAATTGAAACAACATCAAAGTAAAAATATGATTTTTATATATTGAACTTCGAGATAAAAATATGATTTTTATATATTGAACATCGAAGTAAAAATTCGATTTTTATATATATTGAATAACGAAGTAAAAATTCGATTTTTACATATGTAGTGGCCGCGGGCAACGAAGATGACAAAAAGGCGAGAACGACAAGATTTTCTGCAATAGGAGTGTCGTGAAGCTGGATAGCTATCGGTGAGAATTTCTCACCTTTCAATTTAATTTTTCTAGTTATACATATATACTAGGATGCAGACGGTGTTTAGTAGCACCCGACACAATCGTCCACAGACCATGGACTTGTTTGTTTGGTTGCATAGATTAGTTAGATGATTTGATTGAATTTGGTTGTTGGTGAAATGAAATTGAATTGATTGATGTGTGAATGGCGTGGGCCTTCACTAGACCGGGGATAAGGCTAGGCCTCGTCCCGTTTCTAGTATCGTGCCGTTATGCCGCCGAAATTTTCTAAAATATGTTAGAAAAATAAAAATATCATTTTATTGAATAAATGAACCGAATAGAATATTCATAGGTTGAATAAAATGTTTTATCGTTAAAAATATAATTTTTAACGTGAATGTGAATAAATAAATATTCATTTACAAACCGGACGGTTTGTTTATGTACACCTATTTGAAGGACATTGATTGGGACGATAAATTTTACACATCGCCCAACTGCACAAACAAAATATGTGTTTGATTGTTTGAAACCCCACACGGGTGTTAGGATGAAATTTGAAGTTCACTCATCCTGATTGATTAAATATGTCGATCGATCGATTGACAGGCTGTTATAAGCGTTAGATATCTATATTTGATGCTTATACAGTGTAGTGCACTTTGGTTGATGGTTGATTATTTTTCAATGCTATTATATACATGTGTTGTATGGAATCCATATAATTAACTTTATATGGTAATTGATTGGGCCTCATTCCAATTTGAAAAATAAAGAATAATATAAAATAAAGGTTCATGTGTTGACAGTACTCATCCATTGAGATTGGTCATGTGTTGAACAAAATATTTTAGTAATAAAATTTACATCTTTATCAATATAAAATAAAAGTTCATGTGTTGACAGTACTCATCCATTGAGATTGGTCATGTGTTGAACGAAATATTTTGATAATAACAACTATTTTGAAAAAGAAATATTTGAAATAGAATATTTGAAAATAGAAATTTATGAAGCCGTGTTGATTAGATTGACGCCATTTTGACGTGAACGATATTTATATCGATTTTAAACGATTTCGAAATGAATTGAATTGAAAACGATTTCGAAATGAATTGAATTGAAAACGATTTCGAAATGAATTGAATTGAAAACGATTTCGAAATGAATTGAACTGAAAACGATTTCGAAATGAATTGAACTGAAAACGATTTCGAAATGAATTGAATTGAAAACGATTTCGAAATGAATTGAATTGAAAACGAATTCAAATTGAATTGAAAGCGAATTGAAATGAATTCAAATTGAATTGAAATTTGAATTGAATGGAAATGAATTTTAAAACGAATTTATAAAGAAGAATTCAATTTTGATTTGAATTGAAAAGGAAGTTGAAATTGCTTTTGAAACGAATTTAAAACTATTTATATAATTCGTTTTAAATAGAAATCGATGAAATATATATTATATATATTATATATATAATATAATGGCCTGAATAGAACGCGCCGCGCCGCGGCAGTTCGTGAATTTCGAACATTTATTTCAAACGGACATTACGGGAGATCCGACCGTCGGATTTTCCTGAAACCGGAACCGTTGGGTTCGTATCGAAAAGAGATTTCTAACGAATATTAGAAATTTGAAATCTAACGGTTGTATTTGGAATTATGTCCAAATCAAATTTGAAAAAGGTCGCTGTAAGTGCAGTTCGATGGCCGTTGATGGAAATCGACTGTACAGGCCTTGATAAAATTATTAAAAATAGTAATAATTTGTGTAAAATTATAAGAAATGATTTAGAAAGATTTGGGATGAAAAACTCCATATTTGAAAAGATAAAAATAGATTTTTATCGAAATGAACTAGTCTTGAACTAGAAATATAATTCTATTTATTTTTAAATAAATAAATTGAATTTGAAAAGGGTTTTAAAAATAACCAGAATTTCCAATGATTGCATTGGAGTGGATTTGAATCGAAATTGTCTTCGGAACATTTCGATGTTGGAATTCGTGATTATACAGATGTTGTTATGGAAATTTGAAAGATATATATTTATATCGTTATTTCCAATATGACATTTGTTAATCGTAGAATTTGATATTGAATATAAGCCGATATATTTTCTATTCAGAGCCTTATATTGGATATCAAATGTGATTTGGGTTTGTCGTGAATGGTGTCTTCACTAACACTGTTCTTGAACCCAGTTGAGAAAAGATTAAATCTTTTTACTTAGATTTAATGAAGTGTACCAATTAAATGATATTTAATTGAAATAATATTGATTTTTGGGTTTATCGTGAACAGTGTTTTAAATAACACTTGTTCTTTAACCCGATAATTAATGAAATGTGATTTTGGGTTTATCGCGAACCGTGTTTTAAATGACACTGATTCTTTAACCCAGTCAAAGATTAAAACTAAGTGGAGTTTTAATGAATCTTTAATTAGATTGAAATGAATCGAAATGGAGTATCACCAGTTTTGCTCCAGGCGATAGTTAAATCTTTAATTAGATTTGAACGTGAAATGGTAATTGAATTTACCGGTAACACCGTGGTGTTAGATATGAAGTAAGACCCGTTTTACTTCATGGGATGAATAGGTTGGGATTGGGAAATTAAAACCAATGATTACTACGGTAAGGTTCGCTAATTCCGACTAGTTGAATCGAAATTCAAAGAAAGATTAGAGAATAAATTCAGGAATTTATCTTGGATAAAATTAATGGGAACCTTTCCCTATGAATGTGAAATCAGAAACTAACTGTCGGTTAGCTAAGCAGAATGGTTTTCTGGATATTGATCTGATGTTGGTTTCGGCCTTCAGGGTTAATATTTGGGGAATTATTCTCTTGATTAATTTGCGGTTAGTGACTGATGAATTGGAATGAGGCGTATGTTGTGTTTGTGTAACACTTATTTAAAATATACGCGAGTTATACGGAAAGACCGGGTTTATCCCATTCTGAATAACTGATACGACGATAAGTCGAAGATGAAGACGATGGTCGAAGACCGGAGGTCTTCACGTCGTTTGGGTAATTACTGATGATCTTGATTGGGCTGTACACCCAAGAAGATGGAAACAGTTAGTGATCGTCCAGACGTACTTGGAGATCGATGGATATGCGAGGTACTAGGTGCCTCCGGTTTCGTTCAGACCCAGAACGGACTTGTAAATGGACTGTGTGTCTGACATTGGATTTTAGTCCGTGTGATTGATCTCTATTAAATATATATCTGTTTGGCGGCGGAGAATTTATTCTCTTGCTTAACGCCCTTCTCTGAGACGTACGAGCTCAGGGGTTATATATTGATGGATATCAAACGCATGGAGTGAATTGCCTTTGTGGCATGCCTAAGTGGAAATTGATCGAGGCTTCTGTTGAAAAGCAAAGTCTTGTGGTGATGATCAAAGCACGGCCTTTGTGGCGTAGCTTTGTGTAACGTTTACTTCGCGAGTTTCACACCCGGTATGAACCAAAAACGGGAGACGGACCTCAGGGAGGGCATGTGTTTCATTCTAGTTAGAAGTGGCGTCAGTGGTTTTACACGCCCTGACGAGTTTGACTTATGTGGTTATTGCTGTTGCGAGGCGCCTCGGTTTGATCGGATGATCCAGGTCCGATGGAGTCATTCGTTGGCTCATTTACGCCCCATAGGGCGGGGGAACGCATGTTCAGGGTTTAAGTTTAATCCACATCGGTGGACCGGCCCTGTCGCTCCAAGGCTTGACTGAGTACTTGCCTGTGGCTCGGGCTAGAGAGTCACGAATCGGTTGAGGACTATCTTTTGCCTCGGTTCATAGATGGAAATCCAATTTCCAAATACGTGACATTTGCGGTTTTATTTGTAAACCTATATATGGCGACATAGTGGCATGGGACGCTCATGCCGCCTATGATTGATACTTATGATTTGAAGTTGTTTTATACACTATGCACTTATGGTAGTATCAAATGATTTGTTTTTAAACGTATCAAGCATTCTTTGGCTATCATAAGGGAAAACCCTATCCTCGGCTGCGTTGCATTGTGTGATGGGACCTGGGTCTTATAACAGCTTCATTTTTCTTTATTTAGCATTGCGCTGTTTGTCTTATGCACTGGTATTCTTGGGAGGAAACCCGTTCCGTGTTATACGGCGTGGTCCCTTGATTTACCTAACTTTAAAATAAAGATTAACTGTTTTAGTTCTCACACCAGTCCCATGACTGACCTGGGGTTTATTGTTTTAACCTAAACTCTGGGTGCCCTTATTTTGACACGGGCAGCTAGTAGTTTTGGTTTTGCAGATTTATATTCACAGGATCCTGGTTTACAGCTGGAACGATATCCGGAAAGCTTTGTATCCGTATATCTCATTCTAGTTGTGTATTGTATTATTTTCCGCTGCTATGTATTTAAATGTAATTTAAATCTCTGATATTTCTGTGTAATATTTATTTATTTATACTCTGTATATTCTTGTAATCTGATGCATTGTTGTAATATACAATGAAATGTTCTTTTGTATGCGTTCTGTTATGTCGTGTTCTCAAACGATAGGGCGTTTCGAACGGCCTGGATCGGTTTAGCGACTGGTTCGGACCGAGCGAAATTCCTTGCCGTCACAGAACTCTAAGCAAATCTCAACTTGATAAGTTAAGCAAACTTCTTTGTTTGATTCCGACAATCCTACTCATCGTTATCGTTATTGTGACGTCCCCATTTCCCGTACAGACGGAGACAAGGGTTATCTTTGGAATATAACACAGAAACAAATAATAGCAGAACAGAATTAAATAAATACACCAGATAATGAACAATAGAATATACTGGATAAAAGTAATCATCAAAGTTACACAGTATATAGGATCTTACTTAGTACAATTACAGTTCAGCTATACATAAATGTCTACATCGGAAAACAAACAAAATATGTACAATAGGAGCTGAACAGCATAAAAAGAGATAAATGATAGAATCCATCTCCAGCTCCAGCTATCCAGATAAAGCCTGCTAAACCTAAATACAAGGCTGCCCGTGTAGAAAAAGGGGCACCCGAGTTTGAAAGTGAAACAAACTACGAGTCAGTCATGGGACTGGTATGAGAAATCTACTCAACACATTTATAATATGGCTAATCACAGGACCACGCCACTTTCATGGAACGGGTTTACTCCATTGGATTGCCAGTGCTTTAAAACCAATCATTCTTTTAAACATCGCTATGCTTTTTATAAAAATGAAGCCATTATAAGACTCAGTTCCCATCACACAATGCAACGCAAACCGGAGGATAGAGTTTTTACCTTATAACGGCCAAATTATGCTTGATACGAATAAAACAAAGGCATTTGATTTTATTGCTAGTGTTTATATGTCTTGAAAACAATTTCAAATCATAACTATCAATCATAGACGGCATTAATGCCCCATACCACTATGTCGCCATATATAGGTATACAATCAAAACCGCACAGTCACGTATTTGGAAATTGGATTTCCGTCATGAACCAAGGCAAAAGATAGTCCTTACCGACTTCGCGACTCTCTAGCCCGAGCCATAGGGTCCGAGCGCATCGACCCTTGGAGCAACAGGGCCGGTCCACTGATGTGGATTAAAATTCCTGAACAATACGTTTCCCCGCCCTTTGGGGCGTAAACGAGCCAACGAATGACTCCATCGGACCCGGATCGTCCGATCAAACCGAGGTGCCTCGCAACAACAACAACCACATAAGTCAAACTCGTCAGGGCGTGTAAAACCACTGACGCCACTTCTAACTAGAAAGAAACGCATGTCCTCCCTGAGGTACTCTCCCGTTTCTGGTTCATACCGGGGTGTGAGGCTCGCGATTTCACGTTATACACAAAGCTACGCCACATAGGCGGTGCTTAGATCACCACCACAAGACTTTGCTTTTGTAATACCCCACGTCCATTAGTGTCACTCACAAAGGTAATGCACTAAGTTCTGTGGAGCATTTAGGGTAAAAGATGCAGATAAATTACAAGACAGACAGAAATTAAACAGCGGAAAATAAAACTTTGCTTTATTGATAAAATAGTTTGTACAAAGATTTCTTTACAATATTAGAGTGTCATCTGTCTTACAAAATAAAGAAGCATAAAAATACATTTATATCCCCCAATGTAGCAAGAACCAGCCATATCATCTGAAAAGAGAATCCAAGCAAAACATCGACAAATCTTCAAGCTGGGAAAGACCGACAGTCCAACTTAACCTGAACTATACCACTCCCTCCTCTACTACCTTGGGGGGGGGGACGGAAGAAAAGAAGACGAAAGAAAAACAGAGTCAGACATAAAGCCTGAGTAAGTTCAGTAACTTCTAGCATGTGAACCTGGAAAAACAAACGACATGAATTAACTGAATCCAAGATTACACCATGACCATTGGGTCAGCAAGATTAGACAAGATAATCACAAGATATGCTAAGATAAGATAAACTGGATATGCTCTAATACTTTCGCTGCTTCACTATTTCCTTGTTATACTGGTTTCTATATCTCTGCACCACCTAACTAGTGTTCCAACTAGTAACGATAACGTGATCCCAACCCCTGTAGTTTCCATTGCCTTCAGGCATACATTCATTATTTGTTACCTAGATTTAATCTAGGGTTTTCTACCAAGTGCCTTCTAGATTCAACTAGGGTTTACGCTGTCTGCTGAACGCTTCTCGGATTCGGGATTTATGCCACCTAGTTCAACTAGGAATTATGCTACCTGTCGAATGATGCCCCCAAGTCTAGGACACACTACCTAAAGTGGTATATGTTTCTATACTTCCCCACGCATGTATCGCGAATCGTTATCGCTTGTCTAGATGCACATGTCCTGTAATGTGCAGCCCGAGTCCTGTGGCAGGGCAGATCAAGGAATACAGAACTCGGTCGGGAGCTTTCAGATATCTGCCGATGCAGATGCTAAGGTCTGTTTTTATTCCAGTGGCTATGGTCCCACTTGACCCCTCCCTCAACTAATGAAAGGCACACCTTGAAAAATGAGAACTATACGCCGGCCCCCGGTGCCCCACTATCCTATGGCCATCCTCTCCCATAAATAGATAGCAAGTATATGGTCTTTTGGAGTTCTCCGCCTTTCCGCTTCACGTATCTCGATTGACTCAAGATGGATGGAAGACAACGAGTCGCTATCACAGGGCTACCGTTTGCTCACCGAATCACGCCGGTCCAACCTAGTCTTTAGGTTGCCATGTATTGCAACCAAGGCATACCCCAGGTTCTTCTATGCAGACCTTAACCTCTGTGGGCCTAGGCGGATCATCTGCAGCTTCACAGAGGGATACAAAGAGTATCCTCACGTCCCCTCGAAGCCTCGAGCTTTGTAACCCAATTCGTTGGAGCCTTCTTTTTAACCAGACGGACGTTCGCTCCTCCTCGTGTTATACTAAGAATTACTACTTAGTTTTGTCAACTAAGGTTTATCACTTAGTTTCCAGAATCGTTGTTTTCTTAACTAAGGTTTACTACTTAGCTCCTTTTAACTAAGGTTTACTACTTAGTTCTCTTTCCCGTCAATTTGGATCGGTTAAGTGTCATTAGTCAATTCAAACTAACTTAACCCTCTTCATTTATCCTGTTAAGCTGGTTAAGTGTCATCAGCAATTCACGTTGACTTAACCCTACCACAAACCAAGTTATATTGGTTAAATATTTCTTATTACTTAAACCTACCCCTTCATCCTGTATTGGTTAAGTGTTCCTTTTTAACTTAACCTTGCCCGTCTGTTTTATCGAACATGTTATTAATGGTTAAGTATTATCCCTTCATGTTTTAGACTTAACCTCATTCCTTTATCACAACCTGATGGTTAAGTGTTCAGGTTTACTTAACCCTACGGTCTAGCCCAGCTAACATATCAAAATTGGCTAAGCGTATTAGATTTTACTTAACCCCAACCTCTAGTCTAGTTAACATATTAATTTGGCTAAGTGTATTAACTTTACTTAACCCCTACAAGTCTCGTTTTTCTACCTTGAGTTTGGTTAAGTGTCTCTATGGACTTAGCCCTCCCATTCTAGCTTAACTGTGTTAAGTTGGTTAAGTGTTCCTATGGACTTAACCCTCCCATTCTAGCTTAACTGTGTTAAGTTGGTTACGTGTTCCTATGGACTTAACCCTCCCATTCTTGTTCTAGCTTTAACTAAGTAAATTAAAGCCGCTACCACTCACATTAGATAGATATTGTTGCGACTACTGGATGTGCCGGTTGGTTCCGGGCAGGTTTACATCGCAACTCAGTCTAACATTGGGCTAGGCATATTCGTGTTTTCTAAGTTCAAAGGGTTTCAATTTATTTTCAAATCAACTTTTGAAAGTAACCATCCCGTTCGTCGGATCAGTTAGGGATAGCTAGGGAGAGCAGGAAACTTGTATTTTCCAATCCCAAGCCTAGACACTATCCTCTCTGTCACCCTAGAACTTTCTGGTGTGTCATTAAAAGAGATGTCGTTAATAAACCTTTAATTTGTCTAAATTTATATTTCCTCATTCAGGCCAAATTCTATAAGTAAATTATTTCTAATTTACTTATTTCCTAATTACTCTTTTAATGTAAATTGTCTACATTCATTCTTATGGCCCATTTCCCCTTCTAAATCATATTTATGCTTTTTGGTATGTGGACTATACCAAAATTAAGTGTCACTAACCATGATTTTGCTAAACCTGCCAATTACTCCCAATTATGGCCAATTTCACATTTATGACAATATACTTACCGTGCCAATTTAGCTAATCCAATTCCGATTCAACATTCTAATTCTAGACTTATTACTTTAGTTCACTATTCATGTAAATGCTAGATTTACACGTCAATACTAGATTCAAATTACACATCTTATAATTCATGTGAAATTTATCCAATTTGCATTTCTTTGAACATGCCATAATACATGTTCCTAATTTATGCCAATTTCCAAGTTAAACTACGTTTTTAGTAAATTTCATATTTTGCCCAAACCGCATTCCCACCGTTCGTATAATCGTGATTCAGTCTAGATTATAAATAAAGCTAGGTTCGTAGAAAATAGGGAATGAACCAAAGATGCTATGCAAAAGATAGACATACTAACTGGCATAAAAAGGGTTGAATAACGACGTCGGTTCAAGAACATGGGTAGACCTAACTTAATAGGTAAATTCCCAAGGTCTAAAACCAAAGAAAACCAAGAATAGACAGAATAGAGACGTAGGTTCAAGAACATGGGTAGACCTAACTTAATAGGTAAATTCCCAAGGTCTAAAACCAAAGATAACGAAGAATAGACAGAATAGATGATCGGGTTTAGACCCAATTTCATAGTCACAAAACTTAAGCAACACTTTCCTAGTCATGAATCACAGGTGTTTAATCATAGATGTCCTTGTTATGTCATAGGCAATAGTTTATATTTCCTAATCAAAGGCATAGGCTTAGTCAAGGAAATAATCCTCATAGTCACAGTCACAGGCAATGTTCATAGTCATAGGCAATGTCCATAGTCATAGGCATATGGTTTTAAGGTCCATAGTTTCATAGTCACGGTCTTATTTGTCCTCGAATCATAACAGTTCTTAATTAGGTTCAAGAGTATAGGCACTGATTCGAATAGAGAGAGAGAGATTTGGCATATTCTTTTATTCCTTTAATTTCATGTCACGAACAGAGAAAAACGTTCAAATCTAGAAATAACTGACTTACAGAGATTAGATTAGAATAGAAAGGAGGCGTTGCTATGATTCGTGCGACGTTTAGCCTTTAATCCTTATCTTGAAGCTTTGAATCTCTTCTAGACAACTTGAGCAGCATAACCTTGTCTTGGATTTTCGTATTATCTTCTTATGTTTATTTATTTATATATTTTCTCAGAGGCAGCATAAGGATAGAAAAGAATTGTGAATAGAGAAGAAGACCAGGGCTGTTTATATAGTGTAGAAGTCAACGAATCTGGTCAGAAGGGCATCCAAATACAGAGAAACGAATCTGGTTCAGGAAGCTGGAAAAAGCGGGGGGGGTCGACTACCAAGTCGACTCCCCAGTCGACCTGGGGGGGTCGACTACCCAGTCGACCTGGGGGGGGGGGGGTTCGACTACCCAGTCGACTCCCCAGTCGACTTGCTTTTGAGTCTGTTTTGAAATTTGAACTTTGCTGAAACTTCCGGAGGCCATATCTTCCTCATACGGACTCCGATTTACGCAAACTCGGACTCGTTTTCATGCAGAATTCCGAGACGAACGCAATGGCGCTGCCCGTTTCCCTTGATTTTGATTTAAAATTTAATTCGGCCTTGATTTGTGAATCTTAGTGTTGTAGAATTACAGGGTGTTACATTCTCCCCCACTTAAAAGGATTTCGTCCCCGAAATCCTCAAGTGAGGAAGAATGTGTCCTACCGTGCAATCACCCATCTACTCAACCATCCAATCACAGGCATTCACTGTCCTTAAAGGATTTCTAATGCTTTCATGTTTATATGCATAGTGTGTGTATATGTCTTTATCTAATGCAAAATCAGGCGGTCTACTGATTCAGTTGACCTCCTTAATGCGAATCATGTCAGTGCCATGCGTCCAATCATGTATGCAAGCATCCCTAGTTATGTAAATACTACATGCGTGCACAGCCATTCATCCATATGCAACATCCATATGATAACGTATCAGGCTCAACTTACAAACAAATACATATCTGTAAATGCAATATGAAAGCGTCTGAACTGATCTAGTGCCTAATACGTATGCATATGTATTCACGAGCAACCATTAGCAACCACTTGCAACCATCAACCATAAAATGTTTCAAATACATGTTTATGTCCATTGGCTTCTACCTAAAGATCGAAGATACGACCTAGAGGATATACTTTGGAAAGAGAGAAACAAACATGCGTAAAGCTCCTAAACAAAGGAACCAAGGATGCACCCTTAAGGAAAAGGGTATAATGCTAGTATCTAGCCTTCTTGATCTTTACTCCACTGTATCTTAACTAATTTAACTTCACGATTGTGAAGTTTCTGATCTCCATTTCCAAAATAAACAGATGTCAATTACGGCACCAAGTATATGTACTAAGTTGATTAGAGGTCTCCCTCTTATCCGCCATGCCATAACTATAAGGGTCGAAAGGTTACTACGTGCTTTTTAGAGTGCCTGTCACATCTATTCATCTCTCACGCAAACCATCCTAGTCGAACTCGACATCCCTCAAGTACAAGCCCCAAAGGCCTAAACCAATATCAGACAAGCACCCAAGGAATATCTCCTCCGAACTTAGACGATCTATGTGAGATGATATAAACAAACTCGATATCTATTCTCAAATCCTTACTAACCAAAAATAAACTGGTCGGACCACCAATTGGATTTGAGACTATAGTGGGATGTTTCTACTATATAAGTACTACGGTGCAGCGACTCAACTATGGAAGTGGATATGAACAAATGCGAAGGGCTAAAACCAAAGGAAAGAACAGCAAAACTAGACTCTTCCAATAGAACTTTACTACCTTTCTCCTAGGTACGTTTGGTGGCGAAAGTAGGTTCTTGCCCTTCTGAAAACCTTGTTCCTCGTTCTTGCACTTGCCCTTAATTATATACCCTATCATATCCTAGTAAAGATACTTCCTCTTGTCTTAGGTTTTATAATTTCTTCCTCCTTCGTGAGCTAAATCTACATCCATGAGTTCCTCATCCTAGGGTTGTGCTCCTTAGCCAAACTCCTCATCCCTTTCCGTGTGTAGTCATGTTGACAAATCTCTCGGAGGCTGCCTCCATCGTACGGAAAATCCTATAAGCTTTGAAAGAAAACTGGCCGTAAGTGAAACAACCACATCCCTAGATGGAAGTTGGGTACTACTTCGCCCTTCGATGAGGTTACCTCCAAGAAAGCCAGGAGCCCCAGAGACTCAAGAAAGAAGGAGACAAGAATTCAAACAGAGGAAGAGAAGATAGTGCGTATGGCTTTTGGGGAATATGCCTTTAAAACAAATCTTTTCTTTTGAAAATGCTTCTTTTAAAATCGTTTTGAAAACAATTTTTCAAATCTTTTATCTGATCTGGTAACCTTCAGCTTTGATACCACGTGTAACACCCCATGTCCATTAGTGTCACTCACAAAGGGAATGCACTAAGTTCTGTGGAGCATTTAGGGTAAAAGATGTAGATAAATTACAAGATAGACAGAAATTAAACAGCGGAAAATAAAACTTTGCTTTATTGATAAAATAGTTTGTACAAAGATTTCTTTACAATATTAGAGTGTCATCTGTCTTACAAAATAAAGAAGCATAAAAATACATTTATATTCCCCAATGTAGCAAGAACCAGCCATAGCATCTGAAAAGAGAATCCAAGCAAAACTTCGACAAATCTTCAAGCTGGGAAAGAGTGACATTCCGACTTAACCTGAGCTATACTACTCCCTCCTCTACTACCTGGGGGGGAATGGAAGAAAAGAAGACGAAAGAAAAACAGAGTCAGACATAAAGCCTGAGTAAGTTCAGTTACTTCTAGCATGTGAACCTGAAAAAACAAACGACATGAATTAACTGAATCCAAGATTACACCATGACCATAGGGTCAGCAAGATTAGACAAGATATGCTAAGATAAGATAAACTGGATATGCTCTAATACTTTCGCCGCTTCACTATTTCCTTGTTATACTGGTTTCTATATCTCTGCACCACCTAACTAGTGTTCTAACTAGTAACGATAACGTGATCCCAACCCCTGTAGTTTCCATTGCCTTCAGGCATACATTCATTATTTGTTACCTAGATTTAATCTAGGGTTTTCTACCAAGTGCCTTCTAGATTCAACTAGGGTTTACGCTGTCTGCTGAACGCTTCTCGGATTCGGGATTTATGCCACCTAGTTCAACTAGGAATTATGCTACCTGTCGAATGATGCCCCCAAGTCTAGGACACACTACCTAAAGTGGTATATGTTCCTATACTTCCCCACGCATGTATCGCGAATCGTTATCGCTTGTCTAGATGCACATGTCCTGTAATGTGCAGCCCGAGTCCTGTGGCAGGGCAGATCAAGGAATACAGAACTCGGTCGGGAGCTTTCAGATATCTGCCGATGCAGATGCTAAGGTCTGTTTTTATTCCAGTGGCTATGGTCCCACTTGACCCCTCCCTCAACTAATGAAAGGCACACCTTGAAAAATGAGAACTATACGCCGGCCCCCGGTGCCCCACTATCCTATGGCCATCCTCACCCATAACTAGATAGCAAGTATATGGTCTTTTGGAGTTCTCCACCTTTCCGCTTCACGTATCTCGATTGACTCAAGATGGATGGTAGGCGACGAGTCGCTATCACAGGGCTACCGTTTGCTCGCCGAATCACGTCGGTCCATCCTAGTCTTTAGGTTGCCATGTATTGCAACCAAGGCATACCCCTGGTTCTTCTACGCAGACCTTAACCTCTGTGGGCCTAGGCGGATCATCTGCAGCTTCACCGAGGGATACCAAGAGTACCCACACGTCCCCTCGAAGCCTCAGGCTTCGTAACCCAATTCGTTGGATCCTTCTTTTTAACCAGACGGACGTTCGCTCCTCCTCGTGTTATACTAAGAATTACTACTTAGTTTTGTCAACTAAGGTTTACCACTTAGTTTCCAGAATCGTTGTTTTCTTAACTAAGGTTTACTACTTAGCTCCTTTTAACTAAGGTTTACTACTTAGTTCTCTTTCCCGTCAATTTGGATTGGTTAAGTATCATTAGTCAATTCAAACTAACTTAACCCTCTTCATTTATCCTGTTAAGCTGGTTAAGTGTCATCAGCAATTCACGTTGACTTAACCCTACCACAAACCAAGTTATATTGGTTAAATATTTCTTATTACTTGACCCTACCCCTTCATCCTGTATTGGTTAAGTGTTCCTTTTTAACTTAACCTTGCCCGTCTGTTTTAACTAACATGTTATTAATGGTTAAGTATTATCCCTTCATGTTTTAGACTTAACCTCATTCCTTTATCACAACCTGATGGTTAAGTGTTCAGGTTTACTTAACCCTACGGTCTAGCCCAGCTAACATATCAAAATTGGCTAAGCGTATTAGATTTTACTTAACCCCAACCTCTAGTCTAGTTAACATATTAATTTGGCTAAGTGTATTAACTTTACTTAACCCCTACAAGTCTCGTTTTGCTACCTGGAGTTTGGTTAAGTGTCTCTATGGACTTAGCCCTCCCATTCTAGCTTAACTGTGTTAAGTTGGTTAAGTGTTCCTATGGACTTAACCCTCCCATTCTAGCTTAACTGTGTTAAGTTGGTTAAGTGTTCCTATGGACTTAACCCTCCCATTCTTGTTCTAGCTTTAACTAAGTAAATTAAAGCCGCTACCACTCACATTAGACAGGTATTGTTGCGACTACTGGATGTGCCGGTTGGTTCCGGGCAGGTACATCGCAACTCAGTCTAACCTCGGGCTAGGCATATTCGTGTTTTCTAAGTTCAAAGGGTTTCAATTTATTTTCAAATCAAGTTTTGAAAGTAACCATCCCGTTCGTCGGATCAGTTAGGGTAGCCAGGGAGAGCAGGAAACTTGTATTTTCCATACCCAAGCCTAGACACTATCCTCGCTGTCACCCTAGAACTTTCTAGTGTGTCATTAAAAGAGATGTCGTTAATAAACCTTTAATTTATCTAAATTTATATTTCCTCATTCAGGCCAAATTCTATAAGTAAATTATTTCTAATTTACTTATTTCCTAATTACTCTTTTAATGTAAATTGTCTACATTCATTCTTATGGCCCATTTCCCCTTCTAAATCATATTTATGCTTTTTGGTATGTGGACTATACCAAAATTAAGTGTCACTAACCATGATTTTGCTAAACTGCCAATTACTCCCAATTATGGCCAATTTCACATTTATGCCAATATACTTACCGTGCCAATTTAGCTAATCCAATTCCGATTCAACATTCTAATTCTAGACTTATTACTCTAGTTCACTATTCATGTAAATGCTAGATTTACACGTCAATACTAGATTCAAATTACACATCTTATAATTCATGTGAAATTTATCCAATTTGCATTTCTATGAACATGCCATAATACATGTTCCCAATTTATGCCAATTTTCAAGTTAAACTACGTTTTTTGTAAATTTCATATTTTGCCCAAACCGCATTCCCACCGTTCGTATAATCGTGATTCAGTCTAGATTATAAATAAAGCTAGGTTCGTAGAAAATAGGGAATGAACCAAAGATGCTATGCAAAAGATAGACATACTAACTGGCATAAAAAGGGTTGAATAACGACGTCGGTTCAAGAACATGGGTAGACCTAACTTAATAGGTAAATTCCCAAGGTCTAAAACCAATGAAAACCAAGAATAGACAGAATAGAGACATAGGTTCAAGAACATGGGTAGACCTAACTTAATAGGTAAATTCCCAAGGTCTAAAACCAAAGATAACGAAGAATAGACAGAATAGATGATCGGGTTTAGACCCAATTTCATAGTCACAAAACTTAAGCAACACTTTCCTAGTCATGAATCACAGGTGTTTAATCACAGATGTCCTTGTTATGTCATAGGCAATAGTTTATATTTCTTAATCAAAGGCATATGCTTAGTTAAGGAAATAATCCTCATAGTCACAGTCACAGTCATAGGCAATGTTCATAGTCATAGGCAATGTCCATAGTCATAGGCATATGGTTTTAAGGTCCATTGTTTCATAGTCACGGTCTTATTTGTCCTCGAATCATAACAGTTCTTAATTAGGTTCAAGAGTATAGGCACTGATTCGAATAGAGAGAGAGAGAGATTTGGCATATTCTTTTATTCCTTTAATTTCATGTCACGAACAGAGAAAAACGTTCAAATCTAGAAATAACTGACTTACAGAGATTAGATTAGAATAGAAAGGAGGCGTTGCTATGATTCGTGCGACGTTTAGCCTTTAATCCTTATCTTGAAGCTTTGAATCTCTTCTAGACAACTTGAGCAGCATAACCCTGTCTTGGATTTTCGTATTATCTTCTTATTTTTATTTATTTATATATTTTCTCAGAGGCAGCATAAGGATAGAAAAGAATTGTGAATAGAGAAGAAGACCAGGGCTGTTTATATAGTGTAGAAGTCAACGAATCTGGTCAGAAGGGCGTCCAAATACAGAGAAACGAATCTGGTTCAGGAAGCTGGAAAAATCGGGGGGGGGGGGGGGACTACCTAGTCGACTCCCCAGTCAACCTGGGGGGGGGGGGGTCGACTCCCCAGTTGACCTGGGGGGGGGGTCGACTACCTAGTCGACTCCCCAGTCGACCTGCTTCTGAGTCTGTTTTGAAATTTGAACTTTGCTGAAACTTCCGGAGGCCATATCTTCCTCATACGGAATCCGATTTACGCAAACTCGGACTCGTTTTCATGCAGAATTCCGAGACAAACGCAATGGCGTAGCCCGTTTCCCATGATTTTGATTTTAAAATTTAATTCTGCCTTGATCTGTGAATCTTAATGTTGTAGAATTACAGGGTGTTACAACTTTTCAACAGAAGCCATTATCACTGCATCTTAGCATGCCACACAGGCAATTCACACCGTGCAACTGATGGTTATCAATCACACAGAATAAATTCCAATGTCAGACACACTTTCCATTTGCAAGTCCGTTCTGGGTCTGAACAAAACTGGAGGCACTAAATACCTCGCAAACCCATCGATCACCACGTACGTCTGGACGATCACCACTCATTATCCATATTTCGGGACGCCTCCCAATCAGGACCTCGGTTACCATCCAAACGAGGTGAAGATCTCCGGTCTTCGACCACCGTCTTCATCTTCGATTTCTTATCGTCGATTCAGTTATTCAAAATGGGATAAACCCGGTCTTTCTGAACAATTCGCGTATATAATAAACAGGTGCAACACTAACATACACACGCATCATTTAAATTCATTAGTCACTAACCGTCAATCAGTAAGAGAATGATTTCCCAAATATTAACCCCGAAGGCCGAAACCAACATCAGATCAACACCCAGGAAACCATTCGACTTAGCCAACCTTCAGTTAATTTCTAAATCACATCCATATCGTTTATAATATTTTATAACGATTTATTGCTATTTTTATTTATTTTAAAATAGCCAATTTATTTAAAACGGCGCTTCGGGCCATAACGCGACCGTGGCGCTGTTTTTCTTCAGATTTGATTTACACATATCTGAAAATCTAACCGTTGGATCTTCACAAAATTTACATCATTAGAAAGATCTTTTCAAAACGAATCCAACGGTTCCAGTTTCGGGAAAATCCGATGGTCGGATCTCTCGGTATAATCGTTTGAAGTTTCGATTTCAAAATACGAACTGCAGCGTCGTTATTCGATTAAATATAATTATATATATATATATATAAACTCGTTTCTGGCGCTGTTTTTCTTCAGATTTGAATTAAACATTCCAGACAATCCAACCGTTGGATTTTTACAAAGTTGGTGCCGTTGGAAAGATTTTTCCAAAGCGAACCCAACGGTTGCGATTTCAGGAAAATCCGATGGTCGGATCTCCCGGTATAATCGTTTGAAATCACGGTTTCAAAATACGAACTGCAGCGTCGTGATTCGATATATTTTAATTCTATTTATATATATATATCGATTCTTCGATTTCAAAGCTATATTCTTTTCATACATTTGATAAAAATGATATTTTTATCTAACTGTCTTCTATTTCAACACTTCACTATATTTAGAAATTCATGTATATAATAAAAATGTGATTATTATTGTAAAACAATTCATTTCAAACACTACTATTTCGTATAGTTTATATAGGTAATAAAAATAGGATTTTTTTATTATAAAACAATTTATTTCAAAACGAGATTATTTTATATAGTTTATATAGGTAATAAAAATAGGATTTTTTTTATTATAAAACAATTTATTTCAAAATATGAATACCATTCAACACATGAATTTCAATTCAACGAATGAATATCGATTCAACACATGAAGATTTTCTATAGTTTATATATATAGATAAAAACGTGATTTTTATATTTAAAACACGAATACCATTCAACACATGGATTTCAATTCAACGAAGGAATATCGATTCAACACATGAAGGTTTTCTATTCAACGAATAAATATAGTTTCAGCAAATGAAAATAATTCAAACACATGAATATTATTCAAAATTTCGGCAGCATAACGGCAGGGTAGTTAAAACCGGGACCGTCCCTAGTACGGCTCCTCGCTCTACCTTAAAACCTCGCGGTTTTTGACAATGGGGATCATGCATCAAGTTCGCACGCAGGCGGCATGTATATATTAATTTCATTTCCACAAACTAATCCTATGTGGTTTCAACCAAATATTTCTCAACCACAAATGGGTATTTTTCAACCACAATCAATCAATATCAACCACAAACAATCCCAATCAACCATTCGCTATCAATCAATTTTCACACCAATCACAACCAATAAATATCGTCCATGGTTTGTGGACGAGGGGCGTATATATTTATAGCAATTCACTTCTATTTCAACACATATATAATTTTTACAACGCATATACAACTTATACATCGAACGTACAACTTATACAATGCTTATACAAGAGGTGTACAACGCTTATATAACTCATACATCGACTATATAATTTATACATCGTCGTTTTCCATATCATTTATAAATTAGAAATCTCACATTGGGTTCCACTCCACCAAAAATAGCAGAAGGCTCAGAAAAATATGCGGTCTCTTCTAGAAGGTAGAAGACGTCCACACGAGTCCACTGTCTCTTGTTTCACTGAATTTCGGCAATACACGAAAAAGATATGATTTTTCAAAGCTTTGCAACGGTTTAAAGGTGTTAAAATCATTTCAGAAAATAAAACCCGTACCTTTCTGAAATCTTCAAAACTAGGTTTGAAGTTTTCATGCAATCCGTGAATCGATAGCTCGATCGGGCTACGCAGTGTCGAAGGGGGAGGAGAGGCGCACGTGCGCCAGGAGGTGGGGCCAGTTCGGTGGTCCCAGGCGGCGGCGACGGCGGTTTGAACGGCTCGACTTTCGAGCCCGAGATCTCCCCCGATACTCAACGAAAAAATCCAAACTCTATATGGATTTGAAGATCTCGAGAAGATCTTCAAAAAGTTCAACTGTGGCACGAGCTAATTCGGCGTGGATTGATCGGAAAATAAGGGGGAAGGTCTGAACGTGTTTCCGCCTTCGACGTCGGGGAGAGAGAAAGAGTATTTTTATTTTATTTTTATAAAAATTCTGATTGGTCGGGGAAGTTTTAAAGGGGTTTTCTGACACGACCACCAATCTAAACCCAACGAATGTCGTCCCTAGCGTTTTACCCCCATTCCGAACACAATGGGATATGTTACGTAGGCCCATTCGACTGTTTCAGTCAGTTTTCCTTCAAATTAAAATATATACCATTCAATATTCGATTTGAACGTACATTTCAATTTGTCAGGACCACAAACTGGTTCGAAAAATTCCAGAAAAATAAATCTGGCTATGTTTTGACGATACGGTCCCAACAAAACTAGTTTCGTCGAATTCTGAGACCGTTTGCAAAAAGGCCCATTTCTGGTCGATCCAATTTAACTATAATTGACCAAAACACATTTTCCTTTGCCACGCTCACACACTAGCTTCAAAAATTATGAAATTTGAAACCTAGCCCTAACATCACATCCCAGATCCAACAAAAGTGGTTTCGTCGAATTCCGAGGTCGTATGCAAAATGGCCAATTTCACGGGCTATATAAATTCCTTAGCGACCTTTCTGAAAATTCATTTGGCCATAACTTTTGCTTTCCGCTATGAAAATTCGATTTTTCAGATTCGTTAGAAAGGTATTCGCTAACAGATTTAAATATTTTTGGTTTCACTCAAATCCGTTTTGTTTTGCACTCGGTACAGTCCGACAAAGTTTGGATTCAATTTTTGAAACTGCAGCGCCTTTTCCGGCCTTGTTTATAATTATTATTAATTATATTCGTTTTCAAACGTCGATTCAACTGACTTTTCATCGCTATTATTTAAAATATTTATTTTAAATATTTAATCCATTATTTTAGCCAATTTAAAATTTTTAAATTGGTTCAGATTTTCTGGGTCGTTACAGTTATCCAGCTCAAAACAGCCACCTTCTATTTTCTTTAATCGCTGACAACTACAAAATCAGCACCACCCTTTCCTACATCAAAATCTCCATCTCCCACAACCATCACCTTTTAATTGAACCCCACTTTCATCGTTGCGACATCAACATGAAACTGCTCTAGTTGATAAACCACCCAGTAAATCCACCTGTACGAATTCACTCCACAATAAACACCAAACCACTACAAATGTTAACCCTGCTTTTCAAATACCCTTCACTTTCCCAACCAAAATTCATGCGACAGTTCTGGAGACCAAACCCAATGAAAACCGCAACTCCATCATATCATCACTTCACCCGCCACCATCACCACCTTCGGCCGCCTCTGGCACCTTTTCGCCCTCAAGTATGCTTCCCAAAACTCACCCGTTCCATCTGCAGTTAATCAAACTCCATCCATCACAGTATATTGCACCATTCTCCATTCAACAGATCAAATTCGCACTCAACATGTGACGGCCCGCCCCGCACCAACCGACATTTACTCCATAAGTGCGCTGTACACATGTCCAGTTAGCACGGAACGGGTCGTGAGAAGGAAAGGGAAGAAGAAAATGAACATACAAAGAACCTGTAGCATGTCTCACAGCGCATAGAACAAAATATAATAGTAACATACTTGACATAAAACAGGAGAGACAGTGCATAAGCTGAAAATCAGAACTAAACATCATAGCAGCAGAAATCTAAAATACAACTTATTACAACTTTCAAACTGTCTCAAGCAAAAGCAAGATAAATGAGGTACACTACTAATGCCCAAGTAGCGACCACCAACGACACAGGGAGAATGTGTATATATATAATACGTGGAAGCCTCCTTCCCGCCTCCGAATCAGCTACTAGCACATCACCAGCTAACCTGTCTCTAGTCTGCTCGTGTGAGCACCCAGAGTAATAAGAGAAGGCATAAAACTCTGGGTCAGACATAAAGCCTGGTATGAGCGATAAGCATCTAAAGTGAACAATAACAGGTAGACTCAAACATACCTGAACCTGGACCTGCAACCAAAGAGTTAGCACTACATACTGTACAACACTCTAAGGTATCATATCAAATAGTGTAAAGATACGGAGGTGGGGGAGGTGTGCATGTCATAGGGATGGCAAACAATCAAACATAGCATCCATCCTCACGTCTCTCACTCAGTGCGTAAAGCATACGATATTCACCACTTCGATCACCCAACATTCCTTGCTACGATCACTTTGCCCCATGAAGTCATAAATGGCTTCATTGCACTGATAACGTAGCCACAAATTCCTCGCTATGTCCACTTGCCCCATGGAGTTATTCACCCCATCTACGCTGGCTCATAGCCTTACTAGTCCTTACTATGCCCACTTGCCCCATGGAGTTATTCACCCCATCTGCGCTGGCTCATAGTCTTACTACGCATCACCTTGCCCCTCAGGTCATAATGACCCTACTGCACTGATAACGTAGTCTTGCTACCATCACTTTGCCCCTCAGGTCATAATGACCCTACTGCACTGATAAGTAGCCCATCATTCTTAGTGGTGAATCGAAGTTATGAACGTCGACAACTCCTTAGCACACGTCCCGCAGCAAAGTCCAACCATGAAGTGAACTCGTTGGTTCCCAACTGGTTCCGGGATCCTGAGCTCTAACTTCCCCTATTGGACTACCTTTTGCATCTCGGGTTATTGGTCAATACTGGGTCGGGTCGGGTTCTTCCTTAGGTCATCGGTTCGGGTCGGTGTTCTTTATCCGTTCGGGTCGGGTCCCCCTTCTGATGCGGTTTGGGTCGGCATTCCTTCGGGTTCGAGTCAGCTGCTTCTTCTTCTTCGGGTCGGGTCGGTGCTTCCTTTCGGGTCGAGTCGGGTCCTTCTTGGTTCGCGCTTTCGATCCGTCTTCATGCTCCCCTCCATATGCTCCTATCCGATCCGCTTTCTTGCTCCTGCTCTGATTCGCCTTTGTGTTTCCGATCCGATCCGTCCTCTTCGATCCGATCCGTCTTCCTCTATCCGATCCGATCCCAGTTCAGCTAGCCTGGCCTTCCTTTTTGCCACTTTTCCAAGTGTTGGGTTCCGATCCGATCAGATTCTTTGCTCAGTTCCACATATCCGATCCGAGCCCCCTTATCCGATCCGATCCGAACCCTGCACTATTTTCTGAAACTGTTCCAGCAAGGGTTTACGCCATTCGACGACGTTTTCGACCATTTTAACTATTGAAATCAATCACAAAGCATTTCATACAGTCATAGCAACATGCATAATCAACCACAACATCATTCACATCAATATCATAGGTTAAAATGTATCAAACATACCCAAAATCCCACATTTCCCCTTAAGCATGTTTAGGTGAAACTAATGATAGGATTAGCAAAACTTAACCAAATTAACCCAAATTCATATCAGAGGTCTAAAACATCATTTAAGAATTTATGAACATTTTTCCCAAATTTTATCATACTTAAGTTCGCTAATTAGCACTAATCACCCCTAATTAGCCATAATTAGTGTAAAACTATGCAAATCACTCACCTTAGCCACAAAATAAACTAAAATCTGAAATGATTCTCTGTTTTGATGCGAATCCCAAGGCTAGCAGCAACTCTAAGGTTGTTTTGGTGAAGATCTTCTTTGATTAGGGGTTGCTAAGCCAAATCCTTGACCATAAGATGATTTGGAGGTGATTTAGAGGTTGGAGGCCATTTTTAGGGATCCTTGGTGATAAGTGGAGGCTAGAAAACTGAAATGGAATGATTCTCCATCTCATTTCAGCCCTCCCATATCCCTAATCCCGAAATGGGTTATGGGCCTACTCACTAATCACCCGATCTGGCCCGGTTAAGCAGTTTTTCACCCTCCAAACCTTGTTTCAGCCATATCTCCCAAACGGTAAGTCCGTTTGACTATTATGACCACTCTACGGAAAGAGAAACCATCAAACGAATCTAATGGAAGTGGTTTCAGGTCAAAATTCCTTTCCAATCAAAAGTTATGGCCAAAACAGTAACAACTAGGGGCAAAATGGTCATTCAAAAATCAACAAAAATCATGAACATGGGAAATGACTCTAATAGATGTTTCCTAAAGTTACATGACCATACGACTTCACACGGGAAAGAAATAAATATTCTACAATCCTATGATGTGTAGAATACGGGTCGTTACACTCTCCCCCCCCTTAAGAAATTTCGCCCCCGAAATTCCCTAATCCAAACACACACAAAGGTCCCGCATGCCTATCAATCATAAAACAACAATCAACCATATAAAACAAGTAAAACAAGTCTATTCTAGCATGCGGAATAACTAAATCGCAAAGTAAACCTTACCAGGCAAAGAGTTCTGGATATGCCTTCCTAATGCTCTCCTCTGTTTCCCAAGTGCAATCATTCTCGTCCTCGCCCCACTGAACCTTGACTAGCTTCACCGACTTCCTTCGAAGTTGCTTTGTATCATGCCCCACAATACGAATCGGCTTGCAGTTGCCAACCGCCTCAGGTTCTACCTCGAAGTCCTCTAACTGATCAGGTGAAATAGCCATGTCTGAGTCGTGAACGAACTTCCTTAGTTGGGAAACATGAAACACATTGTGAACTCCCGCCATCTTCTCTGATAAGTCAACTCTATACGCCAAATTCCCGACTAGTTCACGAACAGGGAATGGGCCAACAAATCTTGGTGCCAACTTGCCTCTCCTGCCAAATCGAATCACGCTCTTCAACGGGGAGATCTTGACGAACACCAAGTCACCAACGGAGAATTTCAAGTCTCTTCTCCTCTTATCGGCATTGCTTTTCTGCCTATCTTGAGCAGCTTTCATTCGTTGCTGAATGATCTTGATCTTATCGGAAGTTTCTCTCACCACATCCGGTCCAATCACAAACTTCTCGCCAGTCTCTATCCAACATGATGGTGAGTTGCACGGTCTTCCGTACAAAGCTTCATATGGAGCCATACCGATACTGGATTGGTAGCTATTATTATATGCAAACTCTACTAGATGCAAATGGTCATCCCATGATCCACCAAAATCCAATATACAAGCTCTCAAGAGATCTTCCAATATACGATTCACCCTCTCCGTCTGACCATCGGTCTGAGGATGATATGCGGTACTGAGATGTAATCTTGAACCTAGAGCCTCTTGTAAGCTCTTCCAAAATCCACTAGTGAACAACGGGTCTCGGTCACTCACAATGCTTTTGGGTACTCCATGAAATCTCACTACCCACTTCATATACAATTCTGCCAACTTGGCTGCCGTCCTGGTCAATTTGACTGGTATAAATCTTGCGCTTTTAGTCAATCGATCCACAATTACCTAAATGCTATCATACCCCGATCTAGTCCTTGGTAAGCCATCGATGAAATCCATCGAAACTTGCTCCCATTTCCATTCGGGAATTTCTAATGGTTGCAACAACCCACTAGGCTTCTTTTGCTCGGCTTTAACTAGCTGACAATTCATGCATTTGGATATAAACCTCCCAACGTCTCTTTTCATCCCTTCCCAGTAGTAAGTCTGTCTCATGTCTCGATACATCTTATTACCACCGGGATGTATAGTCAGTTTTGAGTGATGACATTCCCTAAGCACTTCATCTCTCAAACCATTCATGTTGGGCACAACTAGTCTTCCGTCCTTTCGAAGCCATCCTTCCCGATCAAGCCCATACACATTCATCTCCTCATCGATACCCATTTCTAACTTGGAGATGATTTCCGATAGGTTAGGATTGTCCCTCTGGCTAGAACCAATCCGCTCTATCAAAGTGGGTCTGACCGTCAAACTAGCTAGCATAACTGGACCCAATTCGCACTTTGGTCTGAAATCAAACCCCGCGATAAACTCCAGTTGCTTCCATTCAAGAAACATTGCCCCTAAGCTGGCATGTCTCCTACTCAAGGCATCGGCTACCGCATTACCCTTCCCAGGTGTATATGCGATATCAAAATCATACGAAGCCAAGAACTCTAACCATCTCTGCTGACGGAGATTCAGATCTTTCTGAGAGAAGAGATACTTTAACGATTTATGATCGGTAAACAACTCGAATCTTTCTCCCAAGAGATAGTGTCTCCACATCTTCAGCGCAAATACAATCGCTGCCAATTCCAAATCATGGGTAGGATACTTCTTCTCATGCGGCTTTAGCTGTCGACTAGCATAAGCAACAACCCTACCTCCTTGCATCAATACTGCACCCAGTCCGGTACCACAAGCATCCGTGTATACCGTCATCTCTTCATTCCCTTTAGGAATGACTAACACTGGCGCACGCGTCAACCTCTCCTTTAGACTTTTGAAGGCATCCTCACACACTCCGTCCCAGACGAAGGACTGATTCTTCTTAGTCAACTGAGTCAACGGTGCTGCAATCTTGGAGAAGTCCTGGATAAACTTACGATAATATCCGGCTAATCCCAAGAAACTTCTTACATCTGTAGCATTCTTGGGTGTAGGCCAATCTTGTACCGTAGCCACCTTCGCAGGGTCCACGGCAATACCACACTCTGAAACAACATGACCCAAGAATCTTACTTCCCTTCTCCAAAAATGACACTTAGAGAATTTCGCTTTCAATTGGTGTTTCCTCAACACCTCCATCACTATCCTCAAGTGTCCCTTGTGTTCCTCCTCTGTCCTTGAATATACAAGGATATCATCCACGAACACAAGAACAAACTTACTCAACTGATCTCTGAATACTGGATTCATAAGATCCACAAAATAGGCTGGTGCATTAGTCAACCCAAATGGCATCACCAACCACTCATAAAATCCAGACGGCGTCCTAAATGCCGTTTTCGGAACACTCTCATCTGCTACTCGAAGCTGATGAAATCCTGTCGCGAGGTCCAACTGGGAGAACACTCTTGCTCCTTCCAGCTGATCAAACAAATCATCTATCCGCGGTAGAGGATACTTATTCTTCCTCGTCACCTTATTCAACTCGCGATAGTCTACACACAAACGAAGGGAACCATCTGCCTTAGTTGCAAATACAACTGGTGCTCCCCACTCGGAGACACTCCTTCTAATCAATCCCTTCTTCAAAAGATTGCTGACTTGCACCCCGAGCTATCGCTGCTCTCTTGGTGCCATACGACGAAGTGGCATCACTATAGGTCTGGCATCTTTCACTAAATCAATACGGAACTCAATCTCTCGGTGTGGTGGAAGCCCGGTCACCTCCTCGAAGACGTCCGGATACTGGCCAACCACGGGCACATCTGACAACTCATCCTGCGGGATGTCGAGGGAATTTACAAAACTAGCCATAACCCCATCACT
This sequence comes from Allium sativum, assembly GCA_030737875.1. Taxonomy (NCBI): domain Eukaryota; kingdom Viridiplantae; phylum Streptophyta; class Magnoliopsida; order Asparagales; family Amaryllidaceae; genus Allium; species Allium sativum. The sequence continues at coordinate 897,332,820 of CM060916.1, forward strand.
AGGTAGGCTACCAAACACTACCCTCCGCCCATCATCCGCCCTCACTGTCACCAAAAAGCCCTCACAGTCTACCACCACCCCGTATCTTTGGAGCCAATCGACTCCCAATATAATGCCATACCCAGTAAAGCCCAAAACAAAGCAATCACATACAAACATACATCCATGACTCGATAAGACCAAATTCCTGCAAATCATACTAAGGCTAGTCGAACCACCAATCGGGTTCGTCACAATCAATGGTCTATCGACTATCTCGGGTTCCAGTCCCAACCTATCTACCAGGTCACTAGATATGAAGGAACGGGAAGCCCCAGTATCAAACAAAACTCGAACTGGTATATCATAAATAGAAAGCATACCTTGAATAACAACATTCTTTCCTTTCTCCGCCGCAGTTGGGGCATTCGACGAAGAAGGAATAGCATCAAGAGCATATGCTTTCACAATCTGCTTCTCCTTAAGAGGTTGCGGACACTTATCCTTCTGATGTCCCACTTGACCACAGTTGTAGCACTTCCTTTCCGCTGGCTTGGCCCGACATTCTTTAGCATAATGGCCTTTCTTTCCACAGCTGAAGCACTCAACATCCTTCTTGCTCTTTTTCTGGCCACCTTTTGATTGGTCCTGCTTCCTCTTATTCTGAGAATTATTCTTGCCTCCACCGCCTGCTTGCGGCTTCGGCCCTTCTGCAGATGCAGCCTCAGTCTTTTACTTAGGGTAAAGACTCTGATCTCAAAGCCTTCCCCACGATCGATTCAAAAGTCTCATCGATGTGGTTGATAAGCCTTTCCCCCAAGTACCCATCCAGACCAGTGATGAACTTCTCATTCTTCTTTTCAGGAGTATCGATAAGAGACAGTCCATACTTCGACAAAGTGTCGAACTCAGCAATATAATCAGAAACTGCCCTCCCATTGTGCTTGAGTTCCAATAACCTCTTGAACAACACCGACTTCTGGGCAGCTGGAATAAACTTCTCGCTAAAGCGAGCCTTGAACTGAACCCAAGTAACCTGGTCCTCTGGAGTAGCTGTTCTAATAGCATTCCACCAATTCATCGCTCGCCCTTGCAGCTGACGAGACGCTAGCCTTCTCTTCATCGCATCCTCAAGACCCAAGTCTTCAAAGATACGATCACAGCTATCCATCCAATCTTGAACATCTGTGGCCGACTCCGTTCCGTGGAACGTCTTCCCACCAAGATTAGTGTAATCCTTGCACAACTTGGCGAAATCGACCCCAGGTGCCTGCACTACTGGGCCAACACCAGCTCCGGGATTGGGAACTGCCCCTTGCACTTCTCCAAGCATGTCTCTCATGAGGTCGGTAAACATCGCCCTCATGTTAGCGGCATTTCCATTATTGGCCCCTCTACCAGTACCTCTCACATATCGGCTCATCGTCAATCGGTAAAAAGGAAAACGATTAACGACCCCATAGTGGTACTAGTGCAGTGCAACTTCATTCTTATACTACTAATAGTATATATACACATAGCTTTTGAAAACCAAAGTAATCACAAATACGCGCTCTCATATACGTACTAACTCTCCCTAAGTGTGACGGCCCGCCCCGCCCCGCACCAAGTGTGATACCAAGTGTGACGGCCCGCCCCGCACCAAAGTAATGTTTAGTTCTGATACCAAGTGTGACGGCCCGCCCCGCACCAACCGACATTTACTCCATAAGTGCGCTGTACACATGTCCAGTTAGCACGGAACGGGTCGTGAGAAGGAAAGGGAAGAAGAAAATGCACATACAAAGAACCTGTAGCATGTCTCACAACGCATAGAACAAAATATAATAGTAACATACTTGACATAAAAAAGGAGAGACAGTGCATAAGCTGAAAATCAGAACTAAACATCATAGCAGCGGAAATCCAAAATACAGCTTATTACAACTTTCAAACTGTCTCAAGCAAAAGCAAGATAAATGAGGTACACTACTAATGCCCAAGTAGCGACCACCAACGACACAGGGAGAATGTGTATATATATAATACGTGGAAGCCTCCTGCCCGCCTCCGAATCAGCTACTCGCACATCACCAGCCAACCTGTCTCTAGTCTGCTCGTGTGAGCACCCAGAGTAATAACAGAAGGCATAAAACTCTGGGTCAGACATAAAGCCTGGTATGAGCGATAAGCATCTAAAGTGAACAATAACAGGTAGACTCAAACATACCTGAACCTGGACCTGCAACCAAAGAGTTAGCACTACATACTGTACAACACTCTAAGGTATCATATCAAACAGTGTAAAGATACGGAGGTGGGGGAGGTGTGCATGTCATAGGGATGGCAAACAATCAAACATAGCATCCATCCTCACGTCTCTCACTCAGTGCGTAAAGCATACGATATTCACCACTTCGATCACCAAACATTCCTTGCTACGATCACTTTGCCCCATGAAGTCATAAATGGCTTCATTGCACTGATAACGTAGCCACAAATTCCGCGCTATGTCCACTTGCCCCATGGAGTTATTCACCCCATCTGCGCTGGCTCATAGCCTTACTAGTCCTTACTATGTCCACTTGCCCCATGGAGTTATTCACCCCATCTGCGCTGGCTCATAGTCTTACTACGCATCACCTTGCCCCTCAGGTCATAATGACCCTACTGCACTGATAACGTAGTCTTGCTACCATCACTTTGCCCCTCAGGTCATAATGACCCTACTGCAGTGATAAGTAGCCCATCATTCTTAGTGGTGAATCGAAGTTATGAACGTCGACAACTCCTTAGCACACGTCCCGCAGCAAAGTCCAACCATGAAGTGAACTCGTTGGTTCCCAACTGGTTCCGGGATCCTGAGCTCTAACTTCCCCTACTGGACTACCTTTGCATCTCGGGTTATTGGTCAATACTGGGTCGGGTCGGGTTCTTCCTCAGGTCATCGGTTCGGGTCGGTGTTCTTTATCCGTTCGGGTCGGGTCCCCCTTCTGATGCGGTTCGGGTCGGCATTCCTTCGGGTTCGAGTCAGCTGCTTCTTCTTCTTCGGGTCGGGTCGGTGCTTCCTTTCGGGTCGAGTCGGGTCCTTCTTGGTTCGTGCTTTCGATCCGTCTTCATGCTCCCCTCCATATGCTCCTATCCGATCCGCTTTCTTGCTCCTGCTCTGATTCGCCTTTGTGTTTCCGATCCGATCCGATCCGTCCTCTTCGATCCGATCCGTCTTCCTCTATCCGATCCGATCCCAGTTCAGCTAGCATGGCCTTCCTTTTTGCCACTTTTCCAAGTGTTGGGTTCCGATCCGATCAGATTCTTTGCTCAGTTCCACATATCCGATCCGAGCCCCCTTATCCGATCCGATCTGAACCCTGCCCTATTTTCTGAAACTGTTCCAGTAAGGGTTTACGCCATTCGACGACGTTTTCGACCATTCTAACTATTGAAATCAATCACAAAGCATTTCATACAGTCATAGCAACATGCATAATCAACCACAACATCATTCACATCAATATCATAGGTTAAAATGGATCAAACATAGCCAAAATCCCACATTTCCCCTTAAGCATGTTTAGGTGAAACTAATGATAGGATTAGCAAAACTTAACCAAATTAACCCAAATTCATATCAAAGGTCTAAAACATCATTTAAGAATTTATGAACATTTTTCCCAAATTTTATCATACCTAAGTTCGCTAATTAGCACTAATCACCCCTAATTAGCCATAATTAGTGTAAAACTATGCAAATCACTCACCTTAGCCACAAAATAAACTAAAATCTGAAATGATTCTCTGTTTTGATGCGAATCCCAAGGCTAGCAGCAGCTCTAAGGTTGTTTTGGTGAAGATCTTCTTTGATTAGGGGTTGCTAAGCCAAATCCTTGACCAAAAGATGATTTGGAGATGATTTAGAGGTTGGAGGCCATTTTTAGGGATCCTTGGTGATAAGTGGAGGCTAGAAAACTAAAATGGAATGATTCTCCATCTCATTTCAGCCCTCCCATAACCCTAATCCCGAAATGGGTTATGGGCCTACTCACTAATCACCCGATCTGGCCCGGTTAAGCAGTTTTTCACCCTCCAAACCTTGTTTCAGCCATATCTCCCAAACGGTAAGTCCGTTTGACTAATATGACCACTCTACGGAAAGAGAAACCATCAAACGAATCAAATGGAAGTGGTTTCAGGTCAAAATTCCTTTCCAATCAAAATTTGTGGCCAAAACAGTACCAACTAGGGGCAAAATGGTCATTCAAAAATCAACAAAAATCATGAACATGGGAAATGACTCTAATAGATGTTTCCTAAAGTTACATGACCATACGACTTCACACAGGAAAGAAATAAATATTCTACAATCCTATGATGTGTAGAATACGGGTCGTTACACAACAGCAACTTCGAATGTTCCCAAATGCATTCCATTTACCTAAATCGCGAGTATGTCCACCACAAAATTCACGAGTTTCGGTCCTCGCCTCCAATTGAATCACCAATCGCGACCTCCTACAGGCTCCGACTTCGCTGCTTGAACCCAATACCGCACCCCCAAATCACGTCGCACCCCTCACGCTACTCTACCAGGTCGAAGCCCCTAACCCTAATCGTGCGCCTCCATTCAGTTCGAGCTTCAGGAGCTCTCGATATATTCTAAATCGCAATTCTCTTTTCACCATTTTTTTATTATTATCGGAGGAATCAATTCATGAATTAAGAGGAAAAAGAACGAATGAATTGAACTGGTTTGTGAAGAATGGTGAAATACTCGAAGGTGTTGGCTATGAGGAGGGAATGATCGGCCTTTTCACTGCGAATGACTGAAAGAAGGTGGATAGAACGATGTAGGAAAAAGAATAAACTGAGAAGCAAAAATGAAAGTTGAAGTGAAAGTGAGGGAGTCTCGTTATTTATAAACAAAGAAGGGGGACAGATTGTACGTGCTCCATTAAATTTTTGCTTGCTTGATACGAGAATGGAAGACATATTTAACAGCTCAAGAAACATGTTTTGCATGATAAATGTTTACGGGTGGCAAAAAGTCGGCTTGATGAGAAATATATATATTTTATTTAAATTTTGTTTCTAATTAAAACTAGAATATCTCGTGCCCTTATTTCGTAATCACGAACCGTAATGCCCGACATTCACAACATTATTTGTTATATTAGAAATGACCACTTAACAGAATTAATGAGCTAGGTGAACTTGAGTAACACTCCCTTTAAATTACACGTTAAATGAAGTTTTTAACAATACGTCGTTATGTAAAACTTTGTTCGCGTGTAAGCAGCTACAGACAGAAATAAAAGTATGGTCGTGTCCAGCGAGGTACCAGGATCCCAGAAATATAATAATATCGGTAGTTTAACTTATATTGTGAAACCCCAAAATATTGATATATGGTGCAAAATACTCCAAATAAAAAGTTGCATATTTAATTAATTAAAAATTACAGTAAAATTCTAAAAATTAAATTATACCTACGCCTCAAAAGAACCTTGTCCAAATTCGTAACCAATCTCCAGTTATATTGGATAACCCGTTATGGCTTATATACGATTCTATAGCGACTACTTCTAAATTTGATTTGAACATAACTTTTTATCCCCGCTATGAAATCTGGATTTTTCACATTCGTTGGAAAGGTATTTTCAAACAAATTCAAATATTTCTTGTTTCGCTAAAATCCGATTTATTTTGAATCTTGTACATTCATTTGAAATTTGAAATTGAATTTTCAAACTACCGCGCCATTTTAAACTCGTTTCAAATTATATTATAAATTATACGTTTAAATATCATTTTATTAGATAAATTCCTATATATAATTCAAATAAAATATTTGAAATGAATTTAAACATTCAAAATTCAACGGTTGAAAAATCCGAGTCGTTACATTCCTTCCCCCTTAAAATAATTTCGTCCTCGAAATTGCTAAGGTAGGAAAAGATACTATATACCCTATGAACTGGGTTCAAAATTCCTTTTTGTTCACTTCTTAACTTTCAGTTTAACTGGACCAATTTATTTCAATTAAAATATTAATTTATTCTTACTAATGAGAATTTTCAAAAAATTTCCAAATTTTTAACACTTTAAATTTTGAAAAAATTCGGCAGCATCTCCTCTGCGCGGCTCAATCGGTACAACCACACCTCGCCTTTCTAGGCCTTCTCCAATCCAAAAGGAAATCAAAAACCTAAGTGGCTTGCCCCATAGGCTCATAAAATCGTCAAACCCAAGTAATATTGTAAACGTGTACCTTTTTGTCGGGCATAATTCTATCTCTTGCATTTGCTTCCATTCAATACCTGCTCAACATACATATATCCATTTCCAGTTGGTTTCAAATCAATCCAACTTCCAGTTTTTAACACTCTAATCAACTTCTGATTAGTTCCCTTCCATTCGATCAATACAAATCTGATTTCTATTTAAGTCAATCCACCTATTATGCTTGAATCCAATTCAGTTCCAATCAACAACATCCAAAATATTCACTTGCTTCTTCATAAGTCGAATTCATATTAATAATTCGAATCTTAACATTTCTCTTTGTTAAATTTCAATTTGGATTATCCCTAATCCAGTTTGATTTCATTTAACTTAATTTAAATTTCAATTCCCTTGATAGATTTTGACCCATTTCAATCTATTCAACTTTTACAAGTTAAACAAATTTCAGAATTCAAATTCCCGGGTTTTATTTCAAATTAGTTTGAAATCATATATATTTATACACATATATTTATAATCAAATCAATTCAAAACATTTGAATTTCTAAATCATCATTTCCTTTTCAAACAAAATTTTTCATTCTTAAATTACTATGGTAGCAATCCGTCACTCAGAAACTTGGAAATGAATACCGATAATGTCGCGACCCATTATCAGAATTATTTTCTCGCCACTGAAGTGATTTCAGTGCTTAATCCCTTTCAAAAATCATTTAGATCGATTCTATTTCCAAAATCCCTTCAAAATAATGCTATATTACATTTGAAAATAGTTTAGAACATATTTCTAAATATCCAGGATTTAAATTCCAATTCTGAACCGAATCCAATAGTAATTCAGTTTATTTGTATATTCCATTCTTATACAAATCTCATTTGATTATATATATGCTTATCTAAACATTATAATCTTATTTGATTATTATAACAATAACAACCAATAATTCTAGAAAATTATTTCTTTATATTAAAATAGTCTTTGGGCAAAATTATTTAATTTACCCTCTTTTAAAACAATACTGTATCGAATTGCTTCGTTCGAGAGTTTAGAAACACCTATCGATACAGTTGTACATCCTGTATCGACCAGAATTCATAAACCACTCAACAAACCAGTCAACACAATATAAAACAATTTTTATATCAAAATCTACAAATACGCGCCCATAAATATACACTCAAATTCAACCTAGGGTATTACTAACCCCATCTCTATTGAATTACGCCATAGAGCCAAGGTAATTACTTAACCTTCAGCTCTGATACCAACTGAAACGACCCGAACTTCCGTACCCTTAGATTCGACTAATCAAACCACACGTCTAACCCAAATTGCACAGAAATATGAATCATTTTTAGAAAGAAGTTAGAGGATGAGAAATAGAAAGAAAGAAATATTAGAATAGAAGAAAAAACGAAGAACACCAAACTCACAGCGGAACGAATAAAATATATTAGATAACATAAACTTTGAAGCACAAATCAGTATTTGTATATACATACCATCCACAAAGCACACGGCTATTTCTGGAACAGTTATAAACTCCTGTTTCCAAATACAACATAGCACCTAGTGGAAAATATAATAGTCTATAGCAAACTGGTGAAGCCTCCTGCTTCGAGCTCCTCCAAGTGAATCTGAAAAATCCCGACTACTTGACTGCCCGTACAAATTTGGGCACCCAACAGTTTAGGGAAACAAACAAAATAAACTCTGGGTCAGCCATGGGACTGGTGTGAGTAAACTCCAACCATTTGTTTAACTTTCAAAAAAATCCTTTCAAAAGAAATGATAATCGTAAGACCGATCCACACATAAACACGGATGGTTTTTACCTTACGATAACCCAAAACATTTGATATCAAAATCTGGTGATATTATAATAGTGTCTAAATCAAATAAATAGAATCTAGCGGAATGCTTGCATCTCACGCTCCATATATAATATTAAATCAAAAACCGCAGGGCGCTTATTGTAGATTGGATTTCCAACATGACATGGTATGGGACCACCTACCGATAGTGTATCTCTAGAGACGAACACACTGGGTTCAACAAGAACGTCTTGCAACCCGGCCCTCACATGACCGACCACTCATTTCGCTTGAGTGTATCGAATGTATATCACCAACGGTTGGGATCAGCAACCGTCTCCCGAAAGGGACAGCATCGATAGATTTAAGAACAAATGGAATTTCTCTAGATAGGTGATTATACATCCTAATGGGTGCGACCCACATAGCCATGTTGCCTGCCCGATTTATGTCAAATTCCCGGTTGTGAGGCTTGAGGTCTGAATTATCTTCCAGAACATCTGGCCACCATTTACTTTGAATGCCACATCATCAGATCCATCGGAAATCACTAATTGATTCCCACAAAATACTCAGATTGTTGGGCTAAAGAAGTTTTCCTTCTATGCCACCAACTTCGTACATTTGAAGGAATCAACGTACGTAATCCCTTTGGAAATACTCTGTCAGACACTCATCCATACAAGTTGTCCTGGGTCTGGACAAACCGAAGGCACCATCCTGTAACAGGATAGCCCTTGCATAACTCCGTCTTCAATTTTTTTTCATCATAAGATGATTCATAACGCGTATATCAATAAAGAGTGGTTTTCAAATATTAAATCTGATCCCGGTCTCTCCATATTGATAACGAAGGTATAAAATAAATCAAAACCTTGATAGTCGGTGATTTAACTATCAAAGAAACATCCATAAAATCAATGGTCCTATTTCCAATTGGAAATTTCTACCGATCAAGCATCAAACAACATTGGGCCCCTTTTAATTTAATTTTTCTTATTAAATTATCATTTCCAATTCCTGTCTCTTAATCCCTCGTTGGCAATTCATTTCATTTTCTATGTGTAGAAAATATCCCTCCTTTTATTTGGGAAAACATTTCAAATTAACGCGATGTTATAAAACATCGTTATTATAACTCAACCCATTAATCATTTATTAGCTAACCATATTGCTTAACCAAATTCCACAATCGAACCTTAACCATTCCTCCATCGATCATGAAGTCAATCAAGTTGGGGTATATTTACCTCTCAGACCTTAATTGAACCACATTCTCAACTTTGAAATAGTCAAAGCTCACAATTTTAAACAACACATCGCTTACGCGACTCTCGGATTCAATCTAAGAACACACTTCCTTTGCAGAAAAATATTAATTATAACGATAGCGTTATAATCGCTGTTTCCAAATATTTGATTTGTAAAACATTGCTTTTAACAACAGCGTTACAATCGCTGTGTAGTATTGTAGAACATTTATTATAGCGTTAAGATCGCTACGAAACATTTATTATAGCGGCAGCGTTAAAATTTGCTATCTAGATTTACCAAAACATTTATTATAACAACATCGTTAAAATCGTTGTTTAGATTTACAATACCTTATCATAACGGCAGCGTTATAATCGTTGTTTGGTTTTACAAAACATTTACTATAATCATTTTATTTAGATCACTCCATTGATTCTAAAAATCAATTCTATATTCTTTCCTCGACTAACCTCTCACGTTTCATTACTTTGAAAACATTATCAAATTCTCGAATCTTTTGGATAAACAAAACTCCTTTCATTGATATTCACCTTCACTTAATCTTTCTTTTCTTAAGTAACTTTTATTTAAAACAAAACCCTTGGTTTTTACTTCTTTCCATATCATTCATATACGAAGTTGGATTTTTATCATAACAAATCCATTTATCCCATCTCAAACTTAGATTTATTTGGTATAACGTAACTTAGGTTCAATACCACCAACAAAGTCCATTAAGCCCTTTCCTTTATAAATTTCGAACATCTTCCTTCGATACCAAATACATTACTTAACTAAATTATTAAGTAAATGTATTATTTAAAACTATCACTCTATTAAGTTCAAATCTATTTTCAAATATTGGTCTCAGAACTGATTTTCACTTTCCCATATAAATTCATATTTGGATTTATATTTCAATGTATCCAACGATAACTAATTTACTTACTTTATATGCTCGTTTAAAATCAACTTCTTGTTCTAATAAACAAGTTTGCTACCTTTTAACTATATTCGAAATAACACTTTAGTTTTTTGGAAAAATATAATTTCTTTTTAACCCTCAAATTCATTTTCTATTCGAGAATATTTTACGGTATTTAAATACTAAAATTCTAGGGCCAGGATAGCTCAACCACAACAAAGTCAATCACTGACTATATATTTCACACTACACATCAAATCAAGGAAAAACAGTAATATAAGTATTGAGGAACCCAGTTGGGTTCCTCCCACCTGTTTCCCTACATCCACAGACGTTAATAACATCAATAATATCATTTCACGTCAATATGAGATATCAGAACTAATAATCGATCAACGATGTAATCATATCAACCAATTTTATCAGCCATTTTAACCAAGCAACCATTTCACGGTATAAAATAAATTTAAAATTTCGTTTATAAAATTATAAACGAAGCAGAGTTAGTGAGTTTACTTACCTTGTTTTGCAGTCGACGATTCTGCTTCCGTTTTGAATAAAACCAAACAGGGCTCTAATCTTATCACGAAATTTCAGTAGTAGCATTCTCGGTCACATTAGCTCCATTGCGTAGATTTTGTCGTTACGATCCAACGCTTCTTATTTTTGCCACATTCCGTCATTAAATCACGCATTTGCCAGTTATAGACGGTCATCTCCTCCATTATTATATCTTTTGTCTACTCTACTTCGTTCAAGAGTTCCTTTGAAATTGCCTGATGAGCAGTACAGTGATGATTTTACTGTCGATAATGATTTGGATGAGTCGTCTGATCTGGAGGATGAAACTGAATACGATGATTTGCCACCATTAGAACTCTAAGCAAATCTCAACTTGATAAGTTAAGCAAACTTCTTTGTTTGATTCCGACAATCCTACTCATCTTTATAGTTATCCAGCTCAAAACAGCCACCTTCTATTTTCTTTAACCGCTGACAACTACAAAATCAGCACCACCCTTTCCTGCGTCAAAATCTCCATCTCCCACAACCATCACCTTTTAATTGGACCCACCTTTCATCGTTGCGGCATCAACATGAAACTGCTCTAGTTGATAAACCACCCAGTAAATCCACCTGTACGAATTCACTCCACAATAAACACCAAACCACTACAAATGTTAACCCTGCTTCTCTAATACCCTTCACTTTCTCTACCAAAATTCATGCGACAGTTCTGGAGACCAAACCCAATGAAAACCGCAACTCCATCATATCATCACTTCACCCGCCACCATCACCAGCTTCGGCCGCCTCTGGCACCTTTTCGCCCTCAAGTATGCTTCCCAAAACTCACCTGTTCCATCTGCAGTTAATCGAACTCCATCCATCACAGTATATTGCACCATCCTCCATTTAACAGATCGAATTCGCACTCAACAACAACTTTGAATCTTCCCAAATGCCTTCCATTTACCTAAATCGCGAGTATGTCCACCACAAAATTCACGAGTTTCGGTCCTCGCCTCCAATTGAATCACCAATCGCGACCTCCTACAGGCTCCGACTTCGCTGCTTGAACCCAATACCACACCCCCAAATCACGTCGCACCACTCACGCTACTCTACCATGTCGAAGCCCCTAACCCTAATTGTGCGCCTCCATTCAGTTCGAGCTTTAGGAGCTCTCGATATATTCTAAATCGCAGTTCTCTTTTCACCATTTTTTTATTATTATCGGAGGAATCAATTCATGAATTAAGAGGAAAAAGAACGAATGAATTGAACTGGTTTGTGAAGAATGGTGAAATACTCGAAGGTGTTGGCTATGAGGAGGAAAGGATCGGCCTTTTCACTGCGAATGACCGAAAGAAGGTGGATAGAACGATTTAGGAAAAAGAATAAACTGAGAAGCAAAAATGAAAGTTGAAGTGAAAGTGAGAGAGTCTCGTTATTTATAAACAAAGAAGGGGGACAGAATGTACGTGCTCCATTAATTTTTTGCTTGCTTGATACGAGAATGGAAGACATATTTAACAGCTCAAGAAACATGTTTTGCATGATAAATGTTTAAGGGTGGCAAAAAGTCGGCTTGATGAGAAATGTATATATTTTATTTAAATTTTGTTTTTAATTAAAACTAGAATATCTCGTGCCCCTTAATTCGTAATCATGAACCGTAATGCCCGACATTCACAACATTATTTGTTATATTAGAAATGACCACTTAACAGAATTAATGAGCTAGGTGAACTTGAGTAACACGCCCTTTAAATTACACGTTAAATGAAGTTTTTAACAATACGTCGTTATGTAAAACTCTGTTCGCGTGTAAGCAGCTACAGACAGAAATAAAAGTATGGTCGTGTCTAGCGAGGTACCAGGATCCCAGAAATATAATAATATCGGTAGTTTAACATATATTGTGAAACCCCAAAATATTGATATATGGTGCAAAATACTCCAAATAAAAAGTTGCATATTTAATTAATTAAAAATTACAGTAAAATTCTAAAAATTAAATTATAACTACGCCTCAAAAGAACCTTGTCCAAATTCGTAACCAATCTCCAGTTATATTGGATAACCCGTTATGGCTTATATACGATTCTATAGCGACTACTTCTAAATTTGATTTGAACATAACTTTTTATTCCCGCTATGAAATCTGGATTTTTCACATTTGTTGGAAAGGTATTTTCAAACAAATTCTAATATTTCTTGTTACGCTAAAATCCGATTTATTTTGAATCTTGTACATTCATTTGAAATTTGAAATTGAATTTTCAAACTACCGCGCCATTTTAAACTCGTTTCAAATTATATTTTAAATTATACGTTTAAATATCGTTTTATTAGATAAATTCCTATATATAATTCAAATAAAATATTTAAAATGAATTTAAACATTCAGAATTCAACGGTTGAAAAATCCGGGTCGTTACAAATGGTACAGTGAAATTGAAATTTAAGAAGTAAACAAATAATTTTTAACCCAGTTAATAGGGTTTGTTTTCTACCTTTAGCAATTACGAGGACGAAATTATTATAAGGGGGAAAGAATGTAACAACCCGTATTTTTTACGGATAATAAATAATTTATTTAATTATTTAAATAATGGTTTGGTAATTTAAGATGACCAGAATTAAATAATATTCAATAAATATAAATAGTAGAATAATATATTTAATTCCGAAATAATTGGAATTAAGTTGAATTGACAATATTGTGTGAATTGGACAATTTAAAATATATAATTCAGTTTATAATTGAATTATATTAAAGAATTTATTTATAAATGTCAGTTGAACGTATAAATTTTATTATAATTATAATCGAACTCGAAATGGCACTGTGGTTGATAATTTGGCGATTCGAACTTTAAACGAATATATAGAACCCGTTTTAAGCCGGATTTCTGTGAAACAAGAAACGTTCGGATCTGGTGAACTATATTTTTCTAATGGAGGAGAAAAATCGAGGTTTCGTTGTGTAGATTTTGAGTTATGACCAAATCAAATTTTCGAAAAGTCGCTGTGGAATTCCTTTATAGTTTATAACGATTTATTTATATTATAAATGGATTTTCAATATAAATTGAATATTGATTTAATCTGGATTTGAAATGCCGAGTTATAAATTAAGATAGGAATATTTTAGAGCTATATTATATTCTATGTGAATATATATGATAATATTAATTTTAATTATTTTTAAATATATTAATATTTAAATGTGTTTATTTAGAGCTTTAAAAATAGCCATTTTCGTAAACAACCTCAGTTTTTGACGAAACTAATTTTGTTGGATCCGGAATATTAAATTATTTATAGATTTCAATTTTCGTGACTTTTGGAGTCAGTATGTGGCCATATGGGATTTTAATGTGAAAAACAGTCAATAATGTGACTTTAAAAATACGCTGTATGAACAAATGGACTCGAAAATCGATGAAACAAGTTTCGTTGGGTCCGTAATGTCAAACTATAGTTGTATGTCCTTTTTCATCGAATTTGGGTATCGTATGTGATCATATGAACTTTTAGAAGATAAAACAAAAGTGGTTAATTAAAAATAAATATTAAATCGAATATTTAAATATTAAAACCTTCCTATCAATATGCTACAAATTATTCTAACCCTAAACTATCCATTCCTCTAGTCAAATAATTTCCACCGTCAGTCCTAATTATTTCTGTAGTAAAATCCCTACTTCAAAATTCTAAAACAAATGGAATAAAATCCAATAAATCCTAACCGATTTCATTCTCCTCCATTTGGTAAGAGCTTCGCAGTCGTGTAAATTTTGTTGAGTTCGATCTATTTCCATTCGCTGGAAATTTGCAAGCGATATCTAGGGTTCAACATTTTGGGAGATCGAAGCTATGATTCAAGTTTATGTGATTTGTTTTGGACTGAGAGCATCAAATAGCGTTTCGGAGTTTATTTTGAGTATGTTCAAACTAAAAATAGTTCACTTCTTGTGCTTGGAGGGACTCATGATGCTGTCAATCGCACCTAAAATGGTGAAGTTGAGTTCGACTGTAAGGGTATAAGGTGGAAGAGATTTTAGCAAGGGGAAAGACGATGGGTTTTGTTTTAATTTCCGTGGTGTAGATGAGGAGAATAGTGGATGGAAAGAATGTGAAATGGCCATAAGAAAGATACGGATATGAGCGAGTTTGTCTGGAGAAGAATAGGGTCATGCGAGTCGGGCTTTCAAAGGGTAAATGGGCCAAGAAAAGGAAGGGTGAAGCCCAAGAGTAAATAATGTATAAGTTTAATTTAAATAAATATATATGCAAACTTGTAAATGATATTTCCCGCTCATAAATGGTCAGAATTACGAACGATTAGATCCGTTAGGATTATATGGGCGAACACTACACAATGGATGTGATTGGGAGTGAATTGGAGCTCGTTACAATTTATAGAAAAATAAATTGTGTTTTGAATCAACCGGTTATCGTTATTTAACGATGAACGTCCAATGTGAGTAAATCTCACTAACTCTGATCAGTTTTTATTTTTATAACGTATTTTTAGAATTGATAAATGATGGTTGATTATTATGTGTTGACTGTTTAGATGAACTACTAATCTATTAGTTGAAAATATAGATATATATATCGTTAATCAAATATGACTTCTGTTTATCAGAATATTTCATATTGAAATGAAGTTGATGTTAATTATATTGTTTAACATCTGTGGATGTAGAGAAGCAGGTTAGAGGGATCCAATTGGATTCCTCAATATTCATTATACTGTTTTATTCATATATTGTGATATATGATGTGATATATAATCTGTGATTGATTATGATGACACTGATCTTGTTATTTGGTATTTTAAATACCATAAGAAATACTTGAATGTAAAAAGGGAATTTTCAAAGTGTATTTTGAAAATAAAATATTTATATAAAATCAATGGATTTTATATAAAAGTAAATATTTGTAGAACAAATATAAAAGGAAATATTTTTAAAACAAATAGAATTGAAATATTTGTAAAATGAATAAAAATGAAATATTTGTGAAACAAATAGAATTGAAATATAAATATTTGTAAAATAAATAGAATTATAAAAGGAATTATGTGGAAAATAAATAGAATTATAAAAGGAATTAATTGGGAAATAAATAGAATTATAAAAGCAAATTGGCGAGATATAAAAGAATTATGAGAAGATTGTTTAAAGTGGATATTAAATAGAAATAAGTTTTAATAGATAAATGGAGAAGATTAATTTATAAGTAATGTTTTACAAATTAAGTAAAATAATTTATCATAGGATAAATTGAATATATAAGTCTGAAATTATATAGAGGAGTAGAAATCGGTTTTCACACCGATATTTTGAATAAAATTGAACTTAGCATTTATAAAGGGAATTATAAAGAGACTCTAAGTGCTAGAAGTAAAAAGGAGATTTCATATGAATAATTCTATAAGTAGAAGTATAAAAAGAATTTGGAAATGAGATATTATTTTAAAATATAACGGATTATTTGAAAGAAATATTTTTCACATTCGATGTGAATAATGGATTAAAATGAAAATTTTATAAATTAAAACATTTATAAGGAAAATTTGGTTATGAAATAGGAATTCAAATGGGAATTTGAATAAGGTAGGAAATAGAGTTAAAATAAAATTAGTTAATTGAATAAAGTTAACCGAATATTGGTTATTCGAATAAGAGTTAATCGAATAGAGTTAATCGAATATTGGTTATTCGAATAGATTTATTCGAATATTGGTTATTCGAATAGAGTTAATCGAACATTGGTTATTCGAATAGAGTTAATCGAATATTGGTTATTCGAATAGAGTTAATCGAATATTGGTTATTCGAATATTGGTTATTCGAAGAGAGTTAATCAAATATTAGTTATTCGAAGAGACTTAATCGAATATTAGTTATTCAAAGAGAGATTACCGAATATAGTTTATTCGAAAGGGAGTTATCGAATAGAGATTATTCGAGAGAGAGTTATACGTTGGAATTCGACTATATCGAATGTAGGAACGTATTATTTACTTTTCATTTTTAAATCAAGATTTATTTATTCATTAATAAATTAGTTGTTTGTTTATTTATTCAAATTAATAAATGAAAGTTATATTTATGTTATTATATTTCAGGAGCATGGGATTATAACACTATTGTTATAATCAAATGAAAGAAATAGATTCGTAAATAGAATCCGAGAGTTTTGTAAGGAGTTTGTTAAAGATTTAAAAGGTAAACTTTGTCTATTTTGAGGTTAGAAATGTTGTTCAGTTAAGGTCTGAGAGGTAGTTATACCCCAACTTGATTGGCTTCATTTTTAACTAAGGAATGGTTAAGGTTCGATAGTGAAGGTTGGTTAAGGGAATTTAGTTAATGAGTGTAATGGTTTGAGTTGGCACAACGATATTTTATTTAAACATCTGTTTAAATCCAATGAAGGAGTTTTAGAAATGTTTTCCAAATAAGAATCAGAAATTTTTCTAATATAGAAAATAAGAAATGAGAGTAAATATGGAAAGGTTTTCCAATAATTAATAACATATATTTTCTAAATTTAGAAAATAAGAACTTACGAATATATGGAAACGGGAATAGGCAAATGAGTAATTGAATGAAAAATTTAATTAAAGGGGATTAGTGTTGATTGATGATTTGCTCGGTAAGAATTCCATTTGGAAGTACGACCATTGTTTGTACACATGTTTTGCTTTGATAGTTAAATAATCTACTATCAAAGTTTTGACCATTTTCGTTGTTAATACGGAGAGACCGGGATCAGATTTATTATCTGAAAACCACTCCGTAAGGGCATTAGCGTTGCGAATCAAATATGATGATGATAATTGAATACGGAGTTTATGCAAGGGCTGTTCTGGCAATCCTAGGTAGAAATTGCCTAAGATGGGTTTACAGAATAGTTCCTTCGGTGTTTCCAGTCCCAGGACAGCCCGTATGGAAGAATGTCTGACAGAGTATATTTAATAGAACACGTAAGTTGATCTCTTCAAACATATTTACGTTTGGTGGAGGGGAATTCGTTTCTCATAGCTGTATACCCGTGGTTACGATGTGAATTCAAAGGAAATAAAGATGTGATCTGTATAATGATACGTTATGACCTCAAGCCTCATCAACCGAGAAATGACAGAAATCGGGCAGGCAGCATGGCTAAGTGGGTCGCACCCAATTAGGGTATATTGTCACTATCTATAGAATATTCATACTTGTTACTTCTTTCAATTCTGTATCTCCCAGGAACGGTTATGTTGGTATACCAACCGTAAGGTGACAATATATTCAGAACATTCAAGCGAAATGAATGGCCGGTCATGTGTGGTCGAGTTACAAGATGTTCTTGTTAAACTCTAGTGTATCGCTTCTTGAGTACACTGATCAAAAGGTGGTTCCATACCTTGTCATTGTTGGAATTCCATTACCCAATAAGAGTCTGTGGTTTTTGATTGTATATTATATATATAGATCGTGAGATGAAATCATTCCACTAGATTGCTATTTATTTGATTTAGACATTATTATAATATCAGAAGAGTATGAAATTTAAAAGGATGTTTTGGGTTATCGTAATGTAAAAACCATCCGTGTTTATCTGTGGATTGGTCTTATGGTTATCCTTTCTTTTAAAAGGATTTTAAAAGTTAAACAAATGGTTGGAGTTTACTCACACCAGTCACATGACTGACCCAGAGTTTATTTTGTTTTTCTTTCCCTAAACTCTTGGGTGCCAATTTTGTACGGGCAGTCAAGTAGTCGGGATTTTACAGATATATTTGGAGAGCTGGAGCAAGAGGCTTCAGGATTATATAGCTATTGTTTATTTCTGGTGTGTTTTAAGTTTTGTACTCCAATAATGGTAATATATACATATACTGGTTTATTTCAAAGTTATGTTATATAATATATTTACTCGTTCCATTGTGAGATTCGTTTTACTCTGATTCTGCTGTTATTTTTTTTTCTTCTTCTTCTATACTAATTTTCTATCTTATCTCTTCTCATCCTCTAACTTATTTCTATTAACGTTCTGGTAATTCCGATTCTTGAATAGTCGACATGGTGTTGTATGTCGATTTTCTATGTCGAAAATTTTTCGGGCCGTTACAATCTATCTCATGATAAGAACGTTGTCGGTCAAGGTGTGAGAGGTAAATAAAGTACCCAACATGAACGACTTCACTATTATCAAGGGATGATATTAGTTTGTAACGATAAAGGGTGTTGAATAAATTGATTTTCCCTATAAAGGAAATTTGTAATTGAAATTTGATTATATCGTATATCAGTGGAAATTGGAATTTATTATAAAAGTTGAGTTATGAATAATTTATAGCCGAGTTAGGAATTTTGAAATCAACGATTTTGGAAATTTGAGATGTTAAGTTAGATTTGGAGAACTGATTTAAAATATATATTTAAATATTAGAGAATGGAGTTGGAATTCATTATAAAATAATTTTTAAATGTTTATAATTTAATATAATTAAAACGAACTCGACGCAGCGCGGTAGTTCATAATCTGGCGTTTCGAACTCAATACAAGTCGGAATTCGATGAAACAAGAAATATCAGGACCCACTAAATGATAGTTATCTAATGAAAGAGAAAAATCTTGATTTTGTCTTATATATTTTCAGTTATGTCAAAATCAAATTTTCAGAAAAACAGCGTCATAATCGTTTTTAAACCATAACGGTTTATTTAATAAATTAAAATGATTTTTAATGAATAATATCCGAATTTCCGTTAGAAAAATCCAGATTTGATTTATGAAATAAATATAAACTCATTTCGAGTAAATGGATTGATTTTTGGAACAAAAAGCAAATTTTTAATCATCTATTGAAGTTAACTAATTTCTTTGAAATTAGCTAATGGAGTTTTGGCCGAATTTAACTTTGATTAAGTGATTTGAATTTGTTAGTTGAATCAGAAAAGGGAACTTGAATTAAATTTTTGAATTTGACATGTAGATTGAATTCGACTTATTTACATAAGCGAATAAAAGTATATTTGAATGTGAGAGGTTCAAACTAAAAGTAGATTTAGTAAAAGGGAAAATTGGAAATAATATGGTAAAGTAAATGTGATTTGAAACCTTAAAATTAAATTGAATTGGAATTAGACGAGTATGTGATAGACAGGTATGGGATGAAGAGTATGAAGATTTAGAATTTAAGTGCCCGACAAAAAAGTACAATTTTAATTTCCATATGATATTTTATGAGCCTAGTGCCTGACAAAAAAGTGGCGAGTTGGGGTTTTGGCTATTGACCGGAACAAAGGAGGGGTTAGCGAAATTTTCCAGAAATTTAAGGAGTTAGAATATTTTTAAGAAATTTGGATAACTAGAAATCAATATATCAACATATAGAATTCAATAAGGAATTTGGAAAGTAGTTTGATTAATATTAGAAAGGGCTAGTGATTGTTTGATGGATGTTTGTTTTCCTTTGATAGTTAAATCCCCGGCTATTAAAGATTTTTGGACCATCGTTGTCAATACGGAGAGACCGGTTCGATTTAATATCTGAAAACCACTCCGTATAGGCATAGGCGTTGCGAATTAGGTTATTTGAAGATAATTGAAGACGGGGTAAAGTGCAACGGCTGTTCTGTTTGTCCAGACCCGGTACAACTTGTATGGATGAATGTCTAACAGAGTATTCCTAACAGATCACATAAGATTGTCTTTTCAACGTATTATGTCTGATGGCGGAGGAATTCGTTTCTCTTAGCTTTTATACCCGTAATATTTTTGGGAAGATTAATTAGTGATTTGATGTGTTTGACGATGTGGCATTCAAAATGAATGATGGCCAGATGTTCTAAAAGTTAATGTATCTTCATGTCTCACAACTAGGAAATGATAAAAATCGGGCAGGTAGCATGGCTAGTTGGGTCATGCCCAAGCAGGGTATATTTGTCACCGTTCTAGAAAAATTCATTATTTATTCTTCTTTCGATTCTGTATCTTACAGGTTATGGTTGGACGGCTGGCAACCATGGGTGACAATATATTCGATAAGCTCAAGCTAGATGAGTGGCTGGTAAAGCAGTTCCCTCTTCAGACATAGTTGAAGCAGGCTCGGCAGTCTGGAAGAACTGTAACAACCCGGATTTTTACAACGTGCTAAGACAAGAATCAAGGCAGAATTTAATCATAAACTCTGAATCAGGAGAAACGGGTTGTGCCATTGCATTCGTCTCGGAAAAATACGCAAATAGAGTCCGAAATTTCGTAAATCGGAGTCCGTATGACCGAGATATGGCCTCGCGAAGTCTCACGAAAATTTCAAATTCGAAAACAGATTCAAAATTTCAGAAATCGGGGAAGGCGGGAAAAATCCAGCCCAGAACAGGTCGACCTGGGGGTCGACCTGGTGGGGACCAGGTCGACTCTAGAGTCGACCTGGGGTCGACCTGCCTGGTCGAACCCCAGGCAACCTGGTGCACCTGCTTGACTTCTTGGCTCGGTTTTGGAGGCTTGTGACGAATTCTGACGGTTCTGATCTATCCTAGGGTTAATCTAAGGGCCTAAACTACTCCTAATCTCTATAAAAACACCCCTAAGCCTACCCTAAACCCTCACAAATCACTCATGCCACGAAGTGCTGCCCAAATGCCAAGTGATCATGGCCTCCATCTCCAATTCCTAGAGACTATGCATTCAAATCGGATTCAAATCAAAAGGTGCAAGCTTTTTACACCAAATCGAGGAGAGATCAACGTTGCTACGCAAATTTCATGACGATTCTTCAACAAAGGAGCCACCTTTCTTCGTCAAGACGATTCATGATCTTTCCCTAAGCCTCGCTATGTAAGTTCTAGCTACTTATAGATTCTAACGGTGGTTCTAATGTGACATGGAATAAAATGCGATGAAACATAAGTATGCTAGCCTATGTGAACCTAATTTTGCCCCTTTTCTATGATCTATGACCTTGGGCTAAGTTTTAGCGACTTAATCATGCCACTCATGTTATGTTTAACCTAGTTTATCTTGCAAGTTTGAATCTTTATCTATGGAATGTTAGCATGAACCTTTGGGAACCATTTGACTTGTGAAACATTGGCAAAGACTTGACTTTGGGGCTTATGCATGTAAATGAAACCAAACCCCTTATGTTATCATGCATGTTTGTGGCCAAATTCCCTTATGATACTATGCATGTTTGTGGCCAAATTCCCTTATGTTATCATGCATGTTTGTGGCCAAATTCCCTTATGATACTATGCATGTTTGTGGCCAAATTCCCTTATGTTATCATGCATGTTTGTGGCCAAATTCCCTTATGATACTATGCATGTTTGTGGCCAATATGTTGGCATAATACCCCTACTATGTGACTCGCTTCCACTTGGGTTGGAAATACGTTTGGGTAGCTTAGGAAAAACATGATTATGACTTGATAACTTGACATGGGGTTTACATGAGAACATGACATTCATTATACACTTAAATGTGGACATGACACGTAGGAAAACATGGAACTTGAACTAGACTTGTGTGGGTTGTAAGTGTAATAAGACGCTAGACTAAACATGAAAGTGGCCAACTCGAGGTTGGGTTGAGTTTGTAGCATAAATCTGCCCGGACCTGCCCAGCAAATCCAGTGGCTACAAACAATAAGACCCAATGTGGGTAGTTGGTCATATCGCGCTTAAGACCCGAGGTTAGACTAGGTTGTGGTGTAAAACTACCCGGACCCGCCCCGGCTTAACTAGTAACCACAACAAGGTCTAATGTGAGAGGTTGAAAGTGCATTAATTTAATTAATGCCACATGATAAGGTCAAGTAAATTTGACTAATGACGCTTAACCGATATGACATGAATGGGTAGGTTAAGTGAAACCATACTTGATTTCTTAATGACACTTAACCATAAAATACAGTTAGGGGATGGGGTTAAGTAGCCTACACTTAACTAATCTAAATTCGGTAATTAGATGGGGTTAAGTAACCTACACTTAACTAATCTAAACATGGTAATTAGATGGGGTTAAGTAGCCTACGCTTAACTACTCTAAAATCGGTAATTAGATGGGGTTAAGTAACTTACACTTAACTAATCTAAACACGGTAGTTGGATGAGGTTAAGTAATCAATACTTAACCAATTTAACATGATAACTTAATGAGGTTAAGTAACTTATACTTAACCAATTATACATGATGATTTGATGAGGTTAAGTAACCTATACTTAACCAATCTAATATGTGGACCTGATAGGGTTAAGTCACAAGACCTTTTAAATATACTTAACCATTGTAATACGATTAGTGGATGGGGTTAAGCTAACCCATACTTAACCAATCCGACTCGATAATCTGATGGGATTAGGATAATCTATGCTTAATCAATCTAACACGATAATCTGATAGGGTTAAGACAAATAAATACTTAATGAATTTGACTTGATAGGGTTAAGTCATGAGCTTCTTGGTATACTTAACCAACTTGTAGGGCTAAGCCTTGAACTTAAATACTTAGCCAATCTTGACATGATTCGTAGGCGGGTTAAGTCATGAACTTGAATGACAACACTTAACCCATTAGACAAAACCCTAGCTCAGGGGACTTGGTTGAAAATCGTAGTTAACAAGGATAGCGGGAAGAGAAGCTAAGTGGTAAACCTTAGTTAAGGATAACTAAGTAATAATTCTTAGTCAAGGAAATTGGACCAGTTCATAGATAGATGAGTAACCCGATACGGTAGGTCATCGCTTGAACACACGTGGAGGAGCGAATTATCTGACTTAGATAAAGGCTCCAACGAACTGGGTGACGAAGCGGTAGCTTCGGGGGACGTGAGGATACTCTTGGTATCCCTCTGTGAGGTTGCAGATGATCCGCCTGGGCTCACAAGAGGTTAAGGTCTACGGTAGAAGAACCAAGAGTATGCCTTGGTTGCTATGCGAGCGACCTAAAGACTGGGATGGATTAGCGTGGAGTCGACAATTCTTGTTTTTGCCCTGGATAGCGCGTCGTCGACTACCTACCATCTTTAGTCAATCGTGTACGTACGGAAAGGCAGAGAACTCCCAACAGACCATATACTTGCTATCGAGTTATGGGTGAGGTTGGCCAATAGGTAAGTGGGGCATAGTGGGGCCGGGATGTAGTTCTCATACATGATTTTTCTTGGATTGCCTTTCAGTAGTTGAGGGAGGGGTCACGTGGGACCATAGCCACGGAAACAAAAACAGACCTTGATATCTGCATCAGCAGACGACTTAAAGCTCCTGACCGAGTTCCGTATTTCTCGATTTGCCCTGGCACGGAACTCGGATAGCACATTGAGATACATGTGCGTCTAGACATGGAAAACGATTCACGATTTATACGTGGGACAAAGGGCGTGGTTGACGGGTGGCATAATCCCTAGTGGTCCTAGGTGGCTAAAACCCAAACCAAGTTACGGAACGTTCATTAGGTAGCATAATCCCTAGCGGTCCTAGGTGGAATAAATCCTAAGTGAACACGCGATAGTTCATGGTAAGAAAACATAACCAGATCAAGGGTAGCAGTCCAAAACAACATCAAGGATAAAATGGTACTACGTTGAGGTGGTATAAATTTACATGGGAAAGCCCGTACGGCCTACGGCAAAGGACTGAACTTATACATGGAAAGAAACATACGAGTTGGGAAAACCTACATATGCTATATATTAGGTTGACATGGACCATTACATGACATTGGGCAAGGTACATTCATAGTTAATACATGACGCGGGTTCGGATACTAGTACGAGAGGTGCAGAGCAAATATACATGTTAGAACCATGAGAAATATACTTGATAGTAACCTCGGGGTGTTATACATGATAGATACCTTGGGATAGTATACTTGATAAAAACCCGACGATGTGATACCTTGACTTATCTTGACACCGTAGTTTATCATGACACCTTAGTTTATCTTGATACAGTAGTTCAGCCTGTTATCTTGGTTTAGCTTATCTATCTTGTAGTCATCCTTATGTTTACTTTCAGTTTATGCATGTCACGTTACCTTTACCTGTTTTTATACTGGAAGTAGATAGGACTTACCAGTCTTTATGACAGACCCCGTTTTGTTTCGCCTCTTTGTCTTCCGTTCCCCCCCCCCAGTTTTTTAGGGAGGAAACACTGTTGTTTAGTTCGGACCTCTTCTGCTTGAAGGTCATCATATATGGCTTGGACTTCTTTTGGCTATGGCTGCTTTACCGGTTTGTTTTGGGGGGAATAATTTATGAAAAGGTTTTATGCTTCTTTACTATTTGCAAGACAGGTTTCTATGTACTCTGATGTAAAAGGCTTTAGACCTTGATGTTTTATAAAGTAATGAAATTTGTTTTACTTCCGTTGTTTTATATGTTCTGTCTTGTAATATTTCTGTGAATGTTTACCAATAATGCCCCTCCAAACCTAGTGCATTCCTTTGTGAGTGACCCTGGCGGGGGTGGGGTGTTACATTTGGTATCAGAGTAGAAGGTTACCAGACTGGGCAAAAGTTTTTAAAAACCTTCTGAAAACTATTTGAAAAACAGTTTACAAAGAAGCATTTTTTCGAGAATTTTTTTTAAAGGCTATTCCCCAAAAGCCATTAGCACTATCCTTTGTTTCCTTGATCGAATCTCTTTTCCTTTCTTTCCTCCATCTGTAGTCACAGTAGTTTTAACTGCGACTAATCCTTGTCTAGCTACGAAGTGTTTTCCGTGCGATGGGGGTGGTCCTCGAGAGGCCTGTTACCGTGTTACAAGGAAGGGTAATACGAGCAAGGATAAAGGACACGGACTTAAGGATAAGCAACTTGTTGGTATGGATTAGTCCACGAAGGAAAAAAAGGACAAGATCAGCGAGAGGGCAATTGTATGCTCTCATTTCTAGCGTACCTAAGAGGAATGGTACCGTTTCTGTTAAAGGCTTAGCCTTTCTTTTCTATCATCTCGTCCAGACTTCGTATTGATCATCACATCATTTAAGTCTGCTTCGATAGATATGTCTCTGCACCTTAGTACTAGCATTGTAGAAGATCCCACTTTCGTCCCAAAATCTGGTTGGAGAGTCGGTCCATTTATTCATGACTTGTTTGGAATTGAGAGTGTAAATGCCAAGTGTTGAGATTAGAAGCAATGCTTCTATTGTTGAGCTATGGATGGATTCTAGGGATGAAGTGGTTATCCAGTAAGGGATGCCATTCTCGGTCTTGAAAGGAGGGTAGTTAAACTCTTGACTTGGCTTGGTAATACCCTCGAAGTCTCGTGTAACCTTTTGGGTTCTGTCATGGTTAGTTACCTAGAATCTCTTGATGCATTTATCGGAAATTTCTGATCCAATCGAGTGGTGTTCGCCAATAAGGCGGATGGTTCATTTCGCTTGAGCATGAGTTATAGGAATCACTCTAGTAAGTGCACGTGGTAACATGGATTGGCATCGGTAAACGAGATCCAGAATTCACTAGTGAATTTTGGAGAGCTTGCATGAGTACGCAGATATGTTTGAGCCGAGCATACTGGGGAAAGAATAAGTGAAAGTGGAACGAGAGGCGATAGTGAAATGAGTTCCAACTCATACCTTGGAAATAGGAATCAAGGAGCTACGAAAATTATGAAGTCAAAGGCGGTCAAGGCACAATGGAATTAAGCTCATGGAAATGTGGCTTAGACGCGCACATCATGTCTCTTTTTAAGAGTATATCTTTGATCCTTGGTTCTCCTGTAGAACTTACTTGCATGCTATCGCTTGGTGGATATCCTCTCGGTCCTGTCTCTGTTACAAACCCCATAAGGAGTTTGTCTTGTTTATCTTCTCGATCCTATCTTGGGAACCTTGGGTAGAACCCTATGGATGTAAACATGTATTTGAAACATGTTATGATTGATATGGTTGCAAATGGTTGCAAGTGGTTGCTCGTGGATGCGCGAATACACACTAGATACTAAATCGACTCGGTCACATTTCATGTTGCGTATGCACAAGTATTTATACTTTTTTATGGATGAAATTGAATATGTGATCATGCGGATGTTGCATATGAATGAATGTTTGTGCACGCATATAGTACTTATATGACTAGGACTATTTGCATACATGTTGGACTCATGGCACTAAACATATTTTGCATTAGAAAGATTACCCAGGCCTAATCAATTGCATTAGATAAGGAACATATACACACACTTTTTGCATATGTTCATACAACATTAGAAATCTTCTAAGGACATTGGTTGCTTGTGGATGATGTTTTGAGTAGATGGATGATGGATGGTAGGATACGATCTTCCTAACTAATCTATGAATTAGAAAAGCGCGACATTTGTAATAAATTCTGCAAGCATACAGGTGTGTAGCATACAGGTCGAACACAGGGAGGTGAATTAAATCAAATTATTTATCTAATCTCTTGGGCGAGTTAGACAAAACTGGAGGTTGATTTTGAAAATAAAAACAAAACAAAATTAAAACTGTAATTTGATTCAGAACAGATCTAACTGAACCGACGATCAAATCACAATTTCAGTGGAAAAGCAATGAAACTATGAATCAGATTCAAATCTAATCAAATCCAATTTAACCTATGAACGCGATTAAAATACAGAAAATAAAATTGCAGAATATAAATAACAACAGGAAACAAAATTAGGATTACCGCTGAATCTAATCAGACGGTCAATCACTAATGAAAAGAAATGCAAAATACAAATAGTGTTCTACCGAATCTAATCGTGTAGACAACACTAATTGCTAAGAAATAGAAAATTGCATAAAATAAAAAGAAAAAAATGAGTTTTATTAATGAAGAGAATAGAATGAGATATATGATAGGATGGTGGCTACAAGGGTATATATAGGGTAGATAGCCAAACCCTAACCCTAATGATAATTGGGCCTGGTCATTACATCACTAATTAGTTTACAATGAGAAACATAAATGGGCCTTTAGATAAATAAAGCAAATTTGGGCCTTTTCTCTTTTCCTCTTGCTTCCTTGATACTTCTTCATTGATTTGTGATGTGCAAAGCCTTTTTATCAATCCTTTTCTTGTCCAACAACAACTAGATGTGAGATCTTCATCTACAATTCTTCAAAATGTAAATATATATCAATTTCATCTCTATTTCTCTACTTTTCTAGTTGCATGCGGGCTGGGTTGGAATATCTTTAAAAGTAACAAAACAATACCCAAGTAATATTTATTTATATACAAAAGATAAGATATAAGAGCATAAAATAAACAAATTTCTATGTCAATCAAATACCCCCACACTTATCTTTTACTCGTCCTCGAGTAAAACAAGAAATGAAAAACCAAACTAGATAGGTCACACTTTCGTAGGAAACACGATTGCATTGAGCGTATGCAACAAGCCGTTAAACCTCTAGGTGTCCCTAGTAGGACGAGTGGTGTCTCCTGAGGGTTTTCAGCGGATATTACCCACAAAATCCAAATGCACTATGTTATGATTCTAATGAAACTACATGAATGCAGAGGACTTATGCAGTTGAAAACAAAAATTGAAAACACGACTTATTTCTGGAAAGTGGTACAACAAATTAAGTTAACAATTTCTAATCAGTTGATTTTATTTTAGATACCTCAACTTGTCACAAATTTTCAATATAAATCAAGTTTTCAAATGTTAAATTCCAGTTTGGCCAGTTGGTTCGGTTGATAACATAGTGCAGCCATGAAGTAAATTCTTAGTTTGCTTGGCACAGTTTGTAAAGCGGTATTCTAATTTCCTTGTGTATGGCTATTCAAATCAATAAGGTCAAGAAGTGTTTGGGCATCATCGCTTATTCTTTATTCTATAAAATTTTAAAATTTATGTTCAAGTACATACACCTAACTTAGAAGACCAAGGTTTACCACCCATGCACTGCCTCGCGGACTAACGGAGAGTAGGTAAAGAGCTTAGCGGATTGTGTAGGCCGACTTTGACTTTGTCAACAACGTATCGGTAATCCTTAGGTGTCCAATCTCATAAAATGAGACCAAGATATTCCAATGCTGACTTTGTCAACAACGTGTCGGATAGAGCTTGGCGGGTTTGCACACCAACGCTCGATATACAAGCAATGTTGGATACCCTTGGATTACTATTATTATTATTGAAATTATAAGCACAAAAGAGAGTTACACGAATTCAACTTAACACAACTTAGTTTTAAAGATTCGAAAAGCCAATATAAGTATTTTAAGTTCTCCACTTATTTAAACAAAGTCTACAATATAGAATAGATTTCATGGCCATCACCTAAGAATCTCCCTATGTACCGGTTACACTATTATCCCTCAAAATTAAACTTTTCATTATATTTCAAATTCGAACTTAGCTGAGAGAGAAAAATACTATCAACTGGCTAAAAATTGTAAACTTATTTTGTTGTATCAATCTAAAATGAGTCATGTTTCAAAAAAAAAAAGGCATGTTATTACAGTCTAAAATGCATGATGGTCCTATTTAAATGGATGAAAATAAAAGAAATAAAAACAAAGAAAAATGAAAATGGATGAAATGCAGACTCCCCCCCCCACACTAGAACTAAACAGTGTCCAAACTGTAAATACGTTTTCTAAATGTGAAAGATAGCACCCAAAGATGGATGAAATGCAAAATTATTTGCAAAATGAAATGCAGTCTAGCTATATGTAAGAATGGATCATATGTACAATGATATATGTGTTTACGATGCATGCGATGCAAAGAATTCCACCAACTTTTCCCCCCACACTTGGTTCTAGCTCGATGAGTCCCATTCCCACTGTGTCTAGACATGTTTTCTAACAAGCAAGAATTTTTGAAAACCATCTCATCTTTAAACCTAGATTTGTAGTCCAGGAGATAAATATCCAGGGTCGTCCTCACATGAAGTTTTTCAACCAAGTCAGCATTCCAAAAGTAATTCATGTGTTCAACAAATTTATCAGTGTAATTTTTCAAAAATTTGTGATCGTATATAAATTCGGTGAAATTTGAATTCTGAGTGTTGTTCAAGATTATGTGATCACATTTCTCAATGTTGTTCAAGACACTGACAATTTCAAGCTCATTTGAAATTTTCTCAAAGTTAAAATTTTCGAACTCATGATGTGAATCTATTTCTTCCTCATTTGGTAACTCATCCTCATACCATCCGAAAAATTCCTGCTCATTAAAATCCTTTTCCACATTTGAATTGAAAAATTCAACATTTTCATTCTGTTCAATTTCAAAGATTTCAAGTTTCTCACAGCCCAAAAGCAGAAGATCAAAATCCAAGCTTAAATCTTTTTTCTGAAAAGTGTTGAAGTCCAAATCATTTATTGAATTTTGAACAACTTCATTTAGATCATCATTCTCATTTTCGAAAGTTGTTGTTTGAAAATTTTCACTATCAGTAAAGAATGGACTATTTTCTGATTCATCACATGTTTGAATTTGATTTTGTTGCTCTCGCTGTTCTTTCAAAGTTGTCATTAAACAAAGAAGTTCATCCATCTTTCTATCTTTTTCATTAAGCTGTCTATCTAGCCTTTCTACCCTCTCTCTAAAAACGTTAAGATGGTATTCTTCAAAATCGTTGATTTGCAAGCTCTCGTTTTGGATTTCTTGAGTTTCAAAATTATAGTCCATATCAATTTCACAATCAAAATTACTTCCAATGTGGTGGTTGTTTGAATTTTCGTTTTGATATTGGAAATCATTTTGATCATAAAAATTATGTTCGTGACCAAAACTGTTAAAATTCGAGGGAAAATTGCAATCTTGGTTATATTCAAGTTGTGGATATGGGTCGTAATTTTGAAATTTTTGGTTTACAACCCCATATTGATGTGGATCAAAGCCATATTGAGAATCAAAGTTGTTTTGATGAGGATGTGGCCCATAATCGAAATTATTGAAATTTGAGTTGAAATCGCAACTTCGATCATATCCATGATTTTGAAAATATTGGTCATTTGGAAAATTTTGAAAATTGTTGGCATTGGGCCCATGAAATTTTGGAAAATCCTGCCTCATGAGTTGTAATTCATACTCATACTCTTCCAGTGGACGTCTACTCAGGTTTTTATCCCACATTTCTCTCAAAGGTTTTTTTGAATCAGACATTTGAATGCAATCAAGAGAAGACAGAAATTATTCTTAGTTCAAAATAGTATAAGAGAATGAGTTGTACTCTATTAATTAAAGAGGGTCTTATGGTCGTTCACGTATAGTATAAATACTAAGGGATACGACCAATGTTTTACGGGTAGTATGCAACCTCTTTTGCTAGAGGTTCAATAAATTGAACTACTATATATCCGCGATCTAATTATACGAGACAGTCAACTTCACAAAGCACCACTTTTCAATTATATTATTTTGAAATATGAAAATTTTATTGTTGAAAAACGATGAGAGCGATGATATAAGGTATGTAAATTCGTTCTTCACAAACAGATTCAGAAATTTCCGTCACAGAACAGACACAGAAATATAAATTGCAGAATTAAAATTTACATTCAAGCCGCTGCCCCTGCAGAAAAATTTTACAACAATCGTCGATATATTTTTGTTTCTTTGCAGCAGAGCACCTGTAGAGTTCAGAGAATTTTACAACGGGGTATGGCAGTCCGTCCAGTGCAATTGAGTAGCTTGAACTTAAGATCCTTCCTTGTAGCCTGGATTCTCTTCTCGCTTTTGATTCCCTTTTCTTTTTTTTTTCTTTTTTTTTTGGAAGACAAAACAAATAAACATTCGAAAGGAAGAAAAAAAACAAAAACTAAAATGAAACAAAAACAAAAACCGCTCTGAGTAGACGAAATAATAGAGCAAAACAAAACAAGGCCCTTCTTTTTTTTTTAACCTAACAAAAATTGAAAAATAAAAGTAAAAACTTAAATGCTAAGAAGGAAACAACCTCGACTCACGGTAAACAAATCAAACAATCTTCCCAATAACTCAATAAAATCAAAGAAAACGCACGCCACTCTTTGTTTCAAAAAAAAACGCAGTCAATTTAAAAGAACCATCGTTCTCAATTATAAAGTACACGCCTTTATTCAACAAAATAAATACACCCCTTTTCTGAAAGGAAGATCGGAAAACACGCCCTTTTTTTTTATTTTAGAAAACAAATCATGAGTGGAAAGAAGATTTCGAAATTCAGGTTTAAGATTTCCGGTTTTTGGAAACAAATTCTCAAAAGAAATAGTCCCCAGTCAAATCAAGTCTCCTTCCTTTGATGCACGCGCCCTATTTGTTCTTAAGCTGACACGTAGCAAATAAAACAATCCCAAAAATTCATAAAGGCAAAACAAATTCTTTTTATTTTAATATCCTCTTGTCTAATCAATTCCACCCGAAACCCTTTTCTCCTTCTCAAAACTCGGTCAAGTCAAAGCGCTCTCCCCCAAAACAAGGAAAAAAAATGATCGGGGAAAAAAATAAAAAATAAAATCAACTGCTCGCACCCCCTCTCTTCTTTATTTCAATTTCCGAAATCACCTTAGGGTCTGAAGTTGTGAACGAGGCTTGGCTTTGTGATTCGGGTTCAAGGCGGAAATTATTTCGTGGAGATGGGGCTTGCGATGGAGTTGAGGGAAAGGGTTTGAAAGATGAGGTCACGTTATAGGATGGACGTGGTAGGGTGGACGTGGGAAAGAAGTTGGCTTGTGGGATGTTGTGCGGAGAGGGGTTTTGGCAAAGGGGAACGGGATTGATGATGTTGTGGGATGGTGGAGTATTTGGTAGCGAGGGGTATTGATTGGGGATGGTGGAGAATTGAATCGCGAGTTGGGTTTATGGCAGGTTGGTGATTAAAGTTTTGGAGTACGGTAGAAAGAAAGATCTTGGTTGACGGGGGACTGGATTATTTTGAAGTACGATACAAACTGTGGATGGATGAAGTTGTGCGGTGGTGCTGTTTTGACGTTGGGTTTTGAACGTGAAGAAGATGTACGATGTATCTGCGATGATGTTCTTGCAGATGGGTGTGATTGGAGTAGCTGTGTGGGTTATTTCGGGTAGAAGGCGGATGTGGTTTTAACGTTTGAAGGTGGTTAAGGACGGAGAAGGTGTTATGGGAGTGCGTTGTTTGTCAAGGTGGTGATGATGCGTGCTTGTTTTCACGCAGCGAAGTTGTTCGGTGTAGTTGGGTGATGGGGTATTCCGTGGTTAGGCTGGGTGAGTGGTTGGATTTTCGGTTGCTGAGAGTGGTAGGATTGGCAAGGGGGATGTTGTAAGAGCTGTGCAGGTGCGGTATTGGTTTAGGGTGCAGAACCGGTGGTTGAAAGGTTGACTGGAAGCTAGTTTGAGATGTTTGTACGTGGACTGGAATTTTCTAGGATCCGACAGTAGGGGTTTGTTCAGGGAATGGAAGTTGTTGTGAATATGAATATGGGTATGCACAGTGCGTGCAGAACTGGTGGTTGAAAGGTTTATGGAAGGGTGGTGGATGATGATGTATAGAAGGCAGAAGGTAATGGAGATGTTTAACTGATGGTTTGTGATGGCTGCGGATTTGCTGTTTGGGGTGAGGAGGACAATTAGTATGATTGTAGTGTGGGGGGGGGGGGAGTTTTGAACGGCTTGCAGTAGATGGTCTGTTGGAGGATGTTGGCAGAGAAGAAAATGGCAAGAAAGAAAGAAGAAGAAAAAAAAGAGAAAAAAAAGTATTTTTGTAATTTTTTTTTTTGTAAAAGTAGAAAGGAAGATTCGGTAGAATAAGAGGAATTAGTTAAGAGTAAATCTAGGAAGAAATCCAAAAGAAATGGCAAGTATTTTTTTTTCTTTTTCTAATACATATATAAGTTGAAAAGAAGGAAGATTTTGTGAAAGAAAAACAACAGACAGAGAGAAGGAAAGAAATCAAATAAAATCGGGCAAGAAGAAATTTGTATTTTTTTTTCTTAATTGAAAGATTGTAGTACCAATGTTTTAATACCCATCAACCAATCAAGATTTTTTTCTATATATACAACATAACAAAAGGAAAAAAAAAATAAAAACTAACACGAATCGGAAATTAAATAAATAATAAAATTCAATTGTTACCTCCCCGGCAACGGCGCCAAAAACTTGATCGTCGCTAATCTATGAATTAGAAAAGCGCGACATTTGTAATAAATTCTGCAAGCATACAGGTGTGTAGCATACAGGTCGAACACAGGGAGGTGAATTAAATCAAATTATTTATCTAATCTCTTGGGCGAGTTAGACAAAACTGGAGGTTGATTTTGAAAATAAAAACAAAACAAAATTAAAACTGTAATTTGATTCAGAACAGATCTAACTGAACCGACGATCAAATCACAATTTCAATGGAAAAGCAATGAAACTATGAATCAGATTCAAATCTAATCAAATCCAATTTAACCTATGAACGCGATTAAAATACAGAAAATAAAATTGCAGAATATAAATAACAACAGGAAACAAAATTAGGATTACCGCTAAATCTAATCAGACGGTCAATCACTAATGAAAAGAAATGCAAAATACAAATAGTGTTCTACCGAATCTAATCGTGTAGACAACACTAATTGCTAAGAAATAGAAAATTGCATAAAATAAAAAGAAAAAAATGAGTTTTATTAATGAAGAGAATAGAATGAGATATATGATAGGATGGTGGCTACAAGGGTATATATAGGGTAGATAGCCAAACCCTAACCCTAATGATAATTGGGCCTGGTCATTACATCACTAATTAGTTTACAATGAGAAACATAAATGGGCCTTTAGATAAATAAAGCAAATTTGGGCCTTTTCTCTTTTCCTCTTGCTTCCTTGATACTTCTTCATTGATTTGTGATGTGCAAAGCCTTTTTATCAATCCTTTTCTTGTCCAACAACAACTAGATGTGAGATCTTCATCTACAATTCTTCAAAATGTAAATATATATCAATTTCATCTCTATTTCTCTACTTTTCTGGTTGCATGCGGGCTGGGTTGGAATATCTGTAAAAGTAACAAAACAATACCCAAGTAATATTTATTTATATACAAAAGATAAGATATAAGAGCATAAAATAAACACATTTCTATGTCAATCACTAACTTAGAGATTTCGGGGACGAAATCCTTTAAGTTGGGGAGAATGTAACAACCCGGATTTTTACAACGTGCTAAGACAAGAATCAAGGCAGAATTTAATCATAAAATCTGAATCAGGAGAAACGGGCTGTGCCATTGCGTTCGTCTCGGAAAAATACGCGAAATAGAGTCCGAAATTTCGTAAATCGAAGTCCGTATGACCGAGATATGGCCTCGCGAAGTCTCACGAAAATTTCAAATTCGAAAACAGATTCAAAATTTCAGAAATCGGGGAAGGCGGGAAAAATCCCGCCCAGAACAGGTCGACCTGGGGGTCGACCTGGGGGTCGACCTGCCTGGTCGAACCCCAGGCAACCTGGTGCACCTGCTTGACTTCTTGGCTCGGTTTTGGGGGCTTGTGACGAATTCTAACGGTTCTGATCTATCCTAGGGTTAATCTAAGGGCCTAAACTACTCCTAATCTCTATAAAAACACCCCTAAGCCTACCCTAAACCCTCACAAATCACTCATGCCACGAAGTGCTGCCCAAATGCCAAGTGATCATGGCCTCCATCTCCAATTCCTAGAGACTATGCATTCAAATCGGATTCAAATCAAAAGGTGCAAGCTTTCTACACCAAATCGAGAAGAGATCAACGTTGCTACGCAAATTTCATGACGATTCTTCAACAAAGGAGCCACCTTTCTTCGTCAAGACGATTCATGATCTTTCCCTAAGCCTCGCTATGTAAGTTCTAGCTACTTGTAGATTCTAACTGTGGTTCTAATGTGACATGGAATAAAATGTGATGAAACATAAGTATGCTAGCCTATGTGAACCTAATTTTGCCCCTTTTCTATGATCTATGACCTTGGGCTAAGTTTTAGCGACTTAATCATGCCACTCATGTTATGTTTAACCTAGTTTATCTTGCAAGTTTGAATCTTTATCTATAGAATGTTAGCATGAACCTTTGGGAACCATTTGACTTGTGAAACATTGGCAAAGACTTGACTTTGGGGCTTATGCATGTAAATGAACCCAAACCCCTTATGTTATCATGCATGTTTGTGGCCAAATTCCCTTATGATACTATGCATGTTTTTGGCCAAATTCCCTTATGTTATCATGCATGTTTGTGGCCAAATTCCCTTATGATACTATGCATGTTTGTGGCCAAATTCCCTTATGTTGTCATGCATGTTTGTGGCCAAATTCCCTTATGATACTATGCATGTTTGTGGCCAAATTCCCTTATGATACTATGCATGTTTGTGGCCAATATGTTGGCATAATACCCCTACTATGTGACTCGCTTCCACTTGGGTTGGAAATACGTTTGGGTAGCTTAGGAAAAACATGATTATGACGTGATAACTTGACATGGGGTTTACATGAGAACATGACATTCATTATACACTTAAATGTGGACATGACACGTAGGAAAACATGGAACTTGAACTAGACATGTGTGGGTTGTAAGTGTAATAAGACGCTAGACTAAACATGAAAGTGGCCAACTCGAGGTTGGGTTGAGTTTGTAGCATAAATCTGCCCGAACCCGCCCGGAAAATCTAGTGGCTACAAACAATAAGACCCAATGTGGGTAGTTGGTCATATCGCGCTTAAGACCCGAGGTTAGACTAGGTTGTGGTGTAAAACTACCCCGACCCGCCCGGCTTAACTAGTAACCACAACAAGGTCTAATGTGAGAGGTTGAAAGTGCATTAATTTAATTAATGCCACATGATAAGGTTAAGTAAATTTGACTAATGACACTTAACCGATATGACATGAATGGGTAGGTTAAGTGAAACCAGACTTGATTTCTTAATGACACTTAACCATAAAATACAGTAAGGGGATGGGGTTAAGTAGCCTACACTTAACTAATCTAAACTCGGTAATTAGATGGGGTTAAGTAACCTACACTTAACTAATCTAAACATGGTAATTATATGGGGTTAAGTAGCCTACACTTAACTAATCTAAACTCGGTAATTAGATGGGGTTAAGTTACTTACACTTAACTAATCTAAACACGGTAGTTGGATGAGGTTAAGTAATCAATACTTAACCAATTTAACATGATAACTTAATGAGGTTAAGTAACTTATACTTAACCAATTATACATGATGATTTGATGAGGTTAAGTAACCTATACTTAACCAATCTAATATGCGGACCTGATAGGGTTAAGTCACAAGACATTTTAAATATACTTAACCATTGTAATACAATTAGTGGATGGGGTTAAGCTAACCCATACTTAACCAATCCGACTCGATAATCTGATGGGATTAGGATAATCTATGCTTAATCAATCTAACACGATAATCAAATAGGGTTAAGACAAACAAATACTTAACCAATTTGACTTGATAGGGTTAAGTCATGAGCTTCTTGGTATACTTAACCAACTTGTAGGGCTAAGCCTTGAACTTAAATACTTAGCCAATCTTGACATGATTCGTAGGCGGGTTAAGTCATGAACTTTAATGACAACACTTAACCCATTAGACAAAACCCTAGCTCAGGGGACTTGGTTGAAAATCGTAGTTAACAAGGATAGCGGGAAGAGAAGCTAACTGGTAAACCTTAGTTAAGGATAACTAAGTAATAATTCTTAGTCAAGGAAATTGGACCAGTTCACAGATAGATGAGTAACCCGATACGGTAGGTCATCGCTTGAACACACGTGGAGGAGAGAATTATCTGACTTAGATAAAGGCTCCAACGAACTGGGTGACGAAGCGGTAGCTTCGGGGGACGTGAGGATACTCTTGGTATCCCTCTGTGAGGTTGCAGATGATCCGCTTGGGCTCACAAGAGGTTAAGGTCTGCGGTAGAAGAACCAAGAGTATGCCTTGGTTGCTATGCGAGCGACCTAAAGACTGGGATGGATTAGCGTGGAGTCGACGATTCTTGTTTTTGCCCTGGATAGCGCGTCATCGACTACCTACCATCTTTAGTCAATCGTGTACGTACGGAAAGGCAGAGAACTCCCAACAGACCATATACTTGCTATCGAGTTATGGGTGAGGTTGGCCAATAGGTAAGTGGGGCATGGTGGGGCCGGGATGTAGTTCTCATACATGATTTTTCTTGGATTGCCTTTCAGTAGTTGAGGGAGGGGTCACGTGGGACCATAGCCACGGATACAAAAAAAGACCTTGATATCTGCATCAGCAGACGACTTAAAGCTCCCGACCGAGTTCCGTATTTCTCGATTTGCCCTGGCACGGAACTCGGATGGCACATTGAGATACATGTGCGTCTAGACATGGAAAACGATTCACGATTTATACGTGGGACAAAGGGCGTGGTTGACGGGTGGCATAATCCCTAGTGGTCCTAGGTGGCTAAAACCCAAACCAAGTTATAGAACGTTCATTAGGTAGCATAATCCCTAGTGGTCCTAGGTGGCATAAATCCTTAGTGAACACGCGATAGTTCATGGTAAGAAAACATAAGCAGATCAAGGGTAGCAGTCCAAAACAATATCAAGGATAAAATGGTACTACGTTGAGGTGGTATAGATTTACATGGGAAAGCCCGTACGGCCTACGGCAAAGGACTGAACTTATACATGGAAAGAAACATACGAGTTGGGAAAACCTACATATGCTATATATTAGGTTGACATGGACCATTACATGACATTGGGCAAGGGACATTCATAGTTAATACATGACGCGGGTTGGGATACTAGTACGAGAGGTGCAGAGCAATTATACATGTTAGAACCATGAGAAATATACTTGATAGTAACCTCGGGGTGTTATACATGATAGATACCTTGGGATAGTATACTTGATAAAAACCTGACGATGTGATACCTTGACTTATCTTGACACCGTAGTTTATCATGACACCTTAGTTTATCTTGATACAGTAGTTCAGCCTGTTATCTTGGTTTAGCTTATCTATCTTGTAGTCATCCTTATGTTTACTTTCAGTTTATGCATGTCACGTTACCTTTACCTGTTTTTATACTGGAAGCAGATAGGACTTACCAGTCTTTATGACTGACCCCGTTTTGTTTCGCCTCTTTGTCTTCCGTTTTCCACCCAGGTTTTCAGGGAGGAAACACTGTTGTTTAGTTCGGGCCTCTTCTGCTTGAAGGTCATCGTATATGGCTTGGACTTCTTTTGGCTATGGCTGCTTTACCGGTTTGTTTTGGGGGAATAATTTATGAAAAGGTTTTATGCTTCTTTACTATTTGCAAGACAGGTTTCTATGTACTCTGATGTAAAAGGCTTTAGACCTTGATGTTTTATAAAGTAATGAAATTTGTTTTACTTCCGCTGTTTTATATGTTCTGTCTTGTAATATTTTTGTGCATGTTTACCAATAATGCCCCTCCAAACCTAGTGCATTCCTTTGTGAGTGACCCTGGCGGAGGTGGGGAGTTACAAGAACTATGTGATTGGGTTCTTTCTATACAATCCCCTACCTTATTCTATGGTGGTAGAGACGTTACGTTACAGATGGAAGCTTCGAGGTGATTTCAAAGTAAGATCTGATGGTAAAGTCTTTCTCTTTGACTTTGCAAATGATGTTGACAAGGACAAGGTAATCAGAGGTGATCCGATTGTAATGAGGAATAAACTATTCATAACAATGCAATGGGATCCTACAATCAGCAATGTTAGTGGCTTTATCAAAGCAGTGCCTGTTTGGGTAAGATTTACTAACATCCATATATATCTATTGTAACAACCCTGAATTTTGGGGTAAATTTTAAATTTTATTTTAAGTAATTTTAATGGGTTTTGATATTTAAAATAATTTATTTTAAATAATAATGATTAAAAATTTATTTAAATCGAAGTTAGGATGAATAATTTAATTTTAATTATAAAAGGAGTTAGAAATAGCGCGATAGTTTGAAAAGTCAAACTTGAACTTTGACTGACCGTACAGGATGCAAAATTTAACGGATTTTAGTGAAACCAAAAATATTAGAATCTATTTAAAAATATCTTTTTAATGAATCCGAAAAATTGAAATTTCATAGCGGGAATCAAAACATATGCCCAGTTTAAAATTTAGAAAGGTCGCTATGAAATTTATATATATAATATAAAGGTCAAAAATGCTACTTTTTGCATACGAAGGAATTTGGACTCAAAACCACTTCCATTGAGTTCAGAATGATGTTTCTGCATTTAAAAAGTATAAACACTAATATATTTCGAGTTTCGGAAATTATTTGTTTAAAAATGTATTTTTAATATGTAATATATACGCCTTGAAAATAGCCATTTTTCAAACAACCTCTGTTTTCGACGAAACCACTTTTGTTGGATTCGGAATGTCAAATTATTGCTAAGTTTAATTTTTCATAATTTTTAGAATTAATTTGTGACCGTGGCAAAAAGATTTCAGTTTGGTCAATTTTAATCGACTTGAAAAATGCCATTTTTCAAATAGGCTCAGAATTGAACGAAATTAATTTTCCTAGGTCCGCAGCGTCAAAACATAGCTAAATATATTTTTTTGGGAATTTTTGAAGTTAATTTGTGGCCCCGGTGAATTTATTCGTACGGTTGAATTAAAAATAAAAGAAAATATTTTAAAATAAAGAAAACTGGGTCAAGACAGTTGTTTGGGCCTGCGGGACATAGCTAGATGAGTCCGGAATGGGGGTAAATAGGTAAGAACGACAGTCGTTGGGCTGAAATCAGAGAAAGTTGCTAATCAGGCCTTAATTGGATTAATTAGTTAATTAAATAATATAAATATTAGATAATCCTCAAACCCTAATTTCAAATTGACCTAGCCGCCATCTTCTATTGCAATGGCCAGAAATGTCCCAACTTTGATCTTCATTTTCTCTCAATCCAAACTATAACTTCTAGCAATCCATAGACCAAATCGAAGAGATTCTTCTTAGCTACAATTCTATATGGAGATGATGAGATTTAATGAAGTAATTTGGCCAGAAAATGCTCCCCAACCCGCGGCCAAAACAGCCCCGCTGCCCCTGTAGGCCGCACCGCACCTCCCCTCCCTCCCGGCGCACGTAGCCCTCTCCTTCCTCTCCGATATGCCACCTTCCGATCGTCTTCAAGCTTCACCAATCCCGAGATAAGTGGAGACCTAATTTTGAATGAAATGGGTTCAAAATAAAGAGAAGAACGGCCTTGAACGATGATGAGGAAGAAGGGGTATTTTTTCCTTTTAATTAATTAATTAATTTAAATTCAATTTTGTCAATCTTAATTTAACCATATCTCACTCATACGAACTCGGATTCGAACGATTTCAGGTGCGCCACGATCGTGAGACCGAGACCTTCGCGATGAAACTGACTAGACCTGATTCTAAACAAGTTGAAATTTGGCCAATTTTTGGATCGGAACGGCGCATAAAATCGAAACGATGTGAGAAATTCTATTTTATTTCTTCTTAAATAATTAAAATTATTTATGTTTGTGCTATCATCAATCCGCGGTAAAATTCTGGTTGTTATGTGATGAGATTTGATTCTATGATTGATGTGTTGTATAGATCTGTTAATTGGATGATATCGTGTTGTAATAAAAATGGTTGAAAACAAAAATATAGATTTTTGTTGAATAAAATGGTTGAGACAAAAATGTCATTCTTATTAAAATAGAATAGTACACAAATAAAAACATTATTTTTATTTGTCATGTTAGTGTACAGGCTTGTTTGTATAAAGACATTATTTTTATGTCACATGTTTAAAATAGAATAGTAAACAAATAAAAACATTAATTTTAGTGGAAATTAGGCTAAGGTCCCTATTTTGAAACTTAATTAGGCTCACATCCGGTCTTAAACTTATTATAAATTAGGTCCCTATTTTTCTATTTAGAAAAATTGCATACATTTCTGCACCAATTCATCAACATTAGTTCAACTTTATTTGCATACATGTATGCAACAATTCAGAATAGTTGCATACATGTATGCAAATATTCGTTCAGAATAGTTGCATACATGTATGCAAAAATTTGGAATATTTGCATACATGTATGCAAATATTCAGTAGAATAGTTGCATACATGTATGTAAATATTTTGAATATTTGCATACATGTATGCAACTATTCTGGTGAATATTTGCATACATGTATGCAAATATTTGTTCAGAATAGTTGCATACATGTATGCAAAAATTTAGAATATTTGCATATATGTATGCAAATATTCATTAGATTAGTTGCATACATGTATGCAAATATTTTGAATATTTGCATACATATATGCAACTATTCTGATGAATATTTGCATACATGTATACAAAAATTCAAAATATTTGCATACATGTATGCAAATATTCATTCAGAATATTCGTATACATGTATGCAAATATTATGAATAAAACGTAAAAATGAAAACAGGGACTTAATTTATAATAAGTTTATGACTGGATGTGAGCCTAATTTTGAAACTTAGTAGGGACCTGTAGAAAACGCACCCTTAATTTTATTTGTCATGTAAATATATAAATTGTAGTCATATTAAAATATCGTTGTGGTTAGATCATGCTACGTTAACATTAAAGTATCATTGTTGTTAGATCATGTTACGTTGACATAAAAATAACATTTTGGTTAGAAATGACATTAGATAAAAAAGAAAAGAAAAATGTCATTATATTTGAATGTCATTAGAATAAAAATATCATTATATGGGAAATGTCATTAGAATAAAAATGTTCATTTGTTTAAAATGAAAACACCATTTTGGTATAAAATGTGACATTTGGATGAAAACACCATTTTATTATAAATTATGACACTAGAATGAAAACATTATTTTGTTACAAAATGAGACTAAAAACATCATTTTTATTAGAAAATGTTAATATTAGAAAATCAAATATTGATGTTAAAAATGTTAACATTAGAAAAGAAACATTTTTATGTATAAAATGTTTACATAATAAAATCTCAATTTTATGTCAGTATATAAAGGAACATTTTATTACATAAGATGTTAGCATATAAAAAAGAAAAGTAACATTTCTAGTGTATGAAAAGTTAACATGATAAAATCTCATTTTTATGTATAAAATATTAACATAGGGAAAAGTAACATTTTTATTTTATAAAATGTTAAGATTAGAAAAATCTCATTTTATGTATGAAATGTTAACATTATAAAAAAGATCATTTTTATATAAGATGTTAGCATTAGAAAAAGTAACATTTTTATCTTCTAAAATGTTGCATAAGGAATAAAGGTTCACCTTTGTTAAGAATGTTGCCTTTAAAGGAATTAACATTTTTAGTGTAAAAATGTTGCATTTAAAAAGAATTACACTTTTTGTCAAAAAAAAATGTTGCATTGGAAAAAGAATTACATTTTTAGTCAAAAATGTTGCATTAGGAATAAAGTTACATTTTTGTTAAAAATGTCACATTAGTAAAAATATCATTTTTGTTAAGATGTCACACTAGTATGAAAATAACATTTTTGGGTTAGAATATAAGTGTCATATTACACCATCATGTGTTAATCAGAAAATGAATATTTACACCGTTATGTATTAAATTAGAAATGACATTATTTACACAATTATGTATTAAATTAGAAATGACATTATTTACACCGTGATGTATTAAATTAGAAATGACGTTATGTGTTAAATTAGAAATAAACATGATTGACACCGCAATTGAAATTAAAAATTACATTTTTATGTAATTAAAAACTTAAGATTTTGTCATTGAAATTAAAAATTACATTTTTATGTAATTAAAAAGATAAGATTTTGTCATTGGAATTAAAATTACATTCTTATGTAATTAAAAGATTAGATTTTGACGCTGCAAAGTTATCTACATTTTACTGCAATAAGAAGAAAGGGAATTTACATGGTAATCTTAATTACATCTTTAATGTAATAAAAAGGAAATATTTTGACATTGAAAAAGAAAGGTTACATTTTTAATGTATATTAGATTAAAAAGAAAAGTTACATTTTTAATGTTAAAAGAAAAGTTTACATTTTTAATGTGAGTAAGATTAAGGAGAAATTTACATTTTAATGTAATTAGATTTAAAATAAGTGAAATTTACATTTTTTATGTAAATAGATTTTCTTTAAAAGATTTAAGAAAAAAATTACATCTTTATGTAATTAGATTTTCATTGAAAAGGATAAGGATATGAAATTTACATTTTTATGTAAATAGGTTTTCAATGAAAGTTATAACGATGGAAATTTACATTTTAATGAATTTGATTTCATTAAAAAAGATTAAAGATATGAAATTTACATTTTCATGTCAAAAGATTAAAACACAAGATTATCATTTTGCTTGTAAAGGAAAAATTGACACAGAATTATCTGTTTAGTTTTGCATTGAAAGATATAAACAAAATTATTATTTTTGCTTGGCATTGAAAGAATAACAAAGTTATTATTTTTGTTACATTAAAATTAAACAAACAAAAATATATTCATTTTTTTGTAGAATTGAGGTTGACACCAAAATATATTGCATTTTTGTTGGACAATTTAAATGATACAAAAATCTTCATTTTTGTTAAATTGGGATGATACATGAGAAATACATTTTTGTGTGAATTGAAGGGTAAAGGAAAATATTCATGGTTATGTTTAGGATGCGTATGTGAATTAAAATAAAATAAACATTATTGTGTGTCATGTTATACCTTGATATTATATATACAAATAGGGATATTTGTTGTTAGCAAAATATATGGATGAAGGAATTATATATAATTATATATATATAAATAAAAAATAAACGAATCGAGCGTGATAGTTCGCATTTTGGAATCATGCCTTTAAACGCTTATACCGAAAGATCCGACCGTCGGATTTTCCCAAAACTGAAACCGTTAGGTTCGCCTTGGGAAGATCTTTCCAACGATATGAATTGTGTTAAAATCCAACGGTTAGATTTAGAGAAA
The DNA here is from genome assembly GCA_030737875.1 of Allium sativum. Taxonomy (NCBI): domain Eukaryota; kingdom Viridiplantae; phylum Streptophyta; class Magnoliopsida; order Asparagales; family Amaryllidaceae; genus Allium; species Allium sativum. The sequence goes on from CM060916.1 coordinate 897,377,464, forward strand.
TTTGTAAAGCAAATTTGGGTGAAAACAGCGCCAAGGTCGCCTATTGACATGAAGTGTCGTTAAATTAAATTCAATTATTTTTATATAAATAAAAATAGAGATTAATCGTTATAAATTAATATTAACGATAAGAAATGATTTTAAATTATATATATATACGAGGATCATTTGAAAAGTCCGAGTTCAATCACATTTCAAATGATTATTCGTCGATCTAAGTCGAAGAGTTGAAGACGGTGATTGAAGACCAACGATCTTCACGTCGAATGGATGAGTTACCATTGGCGCCCATGATTGGAGTAGCTACCTTGAAGGGGCAACAATAGTGGCCGTCCAGACTACTTGTTGATTGTTCAGATATGCGAGGAATAAGGTGCCTCTGGTTTCATTCAGACCCAGAACGGACTTGAAAATGGATTGTATGTCTGACGTTGTATTCCTTTATACGGTATTCGTTGATCTCTGCTAAATATATATCTGTTTGGTGTTTAACACCCTTCTCTAAGACGTACGAGCTTAGAGGATATATATTGGTAGGAATCAATGGTATGATATGGATTGACAATGTGGCATGATAAGATGCAAATGATCAAGGTTCTTGTTGAAAAGCAGGCCTTGTGGATGTTGATCAAAGAACAGCTTAAATAAGCATAGCTTTGTGTATTACGTAGCTTCACGAGCCTCACAACCCGGCTGGAGTCTAAAATTGGAGAAGGTAACGCAGGGAGAGCAGCACGTTTCTTTCTAGCTATAAGTGGTGTTTGGGTTTTACACGGCCCAACATTTTACTTATGTGGATGATGGAATGAGGCGCCTCGGATGATAGGTCCTATAGGACCGGGAAACGTGTGTTCACGAATTGCCAATCTGCAAAATCGTATGTGCGGACCGGCCCTGCAGCTTTCCAAGGGTTCACTACGGGGGATCCTGAGACATTAGCTAGAGTGTCTCGAATCGGTAAGGAGCTCCTCCCTAGCCATGACTCATGATGGAAACCCAATTTCCAATACGAAACCATGCAGTTCTGATTGTAGAACTAGTATGGCGACATAGTAGGATGGGGTACTATGCCGTCTATGATTGATACATTATGATTGAAATGTTTTTGAAACATATATACACTAATAATAATATCAAATCCGTTTTATCGTATAAAGCATCTTTTGACCATTATAAGGTAAAACTCTATCCTTCGGTTTGCGTTGCATTGTGTGATGGGACTTGAGTCTTATAATGGTTTCATTTTTCTAAGAAGCATTGCGTCGTTTAACGATTTACTTTAATTTATGCACCGACAATCCATTGGAATAAAACCCGTTCCGCGTTAGCGGCGTGGTCCTTGGATTTTCCTTATTGCTATTAGTTATATTAGTTAAGAATTCTCACACCAGTCCCATGACTGACTCGTAGTTTGTTTCACTTTGCAAACTCGAGTGGCTCTTTTCCACGCGGGCAGTCGAGTAGCTTTTTGCAGATATTTATCTCTTGAGCAGGATTCTGGATCGAAGCCTAAAGCTGTGTCCAGAGCATATAAGTCTTCCGCTGTTTATTGTATTTAATTTATTGAAATTTATCTTCCGCTGTAATTTTATTCAATGTACTCTGATATGTTCTGTACTCTGATGTAACATTATTGTAATGCCTATAGAAGTCTGCTGTTATTGTTCTGATGTTGTTGTATTCCCAGAGTTAACGTATTCGGGTTTTGAACAGTCTTGGTCGATCTAGCGATCGATCGGGTCGGGCGAAATCCGGAGTCGTTACAGTTGGTATCAGAGCTTTGGTTAGCTCAAATCTTTGGGGTACAACTCGTTAGAACTGAACAAAAGACTCATCAGAGATTGGATTAGTAATATCCAATAAGAATACTCATTAGAGATAGGATCATCAGTATCCTAGAATGAGAAAACTCATTAGAGATGGGGTTAGTAATGCCCTAGAATGAGTTAAGAGTGACAAGTTTATAATTAACGTATTTTTTATTATATATAAACCGATCTTTGAAAATATGATTTTTGAATATATAAAAGTTATATTTAAAAGGTTAATTAACTAATAAGATTATTGAAACAAATATGAAAAAAAAATTAAAAGTTGAGATAGGATACTTAAACAGCTTTTTAGCTTCGTTCCTTTTCGAGGAGGAAAAGTTTTTTTAAGTGGGGGAGACTGTAACAACCCTGAATTTTGGGGTAAATTTTAACATTTATTTTAAGTAATTTTAATGGGTTTTGATATTTAAAATAATTTATTTTAAATAATAATGATTAAAAAATTATTTAAATCGAAGTTAGGATGAATAATTTAATTTTAATTATAAAAGGAGTTAGAAATAGCACGATAGTTTGAAAAGTCAAACTTGAACTTTGACTGACCGTACAAGATGCAAAATTTAACGGATTTTAGTGAAACTAAAAATATTAGAATCTATTTATAAATTTCTTTCTAACGAATCCGAAAAATTGAAATTTCATAGCGGGAATCAAAAGTTATGCCCGTTTTAAATTTAGAAAGGTCGCTATGAAATATATATATATATATAATATAAAGGTCAAAATGCTACTTTTTTCATACGAAGGAATTTGGACTCGAAACCACTTCCATTGAGTTCAGAATGATATTTCTGCATTTCAAAAGTATAAACACTTATATATTTCGAGTTTCGGAAATTATTTGTTTAAAAATGTATTTTTAATATGTAATATATACGGCTTGAAAATAGCCATTTTTCAAACGACCTCTGTTTTCGACGAAATCACTTTTGTTGGATTCGGAATGTCAAATTATTGCTAAATTTATTTTTTCATAATTTTTAGAATTAATTTGTGACCGTGGCAAAAAGATTTCAGGTTGGTCAATTTTAATTGACTTGAAAAATGCCATTTTTCAAATAGGCTCAGAATTGAACGAAATTAAATTTCCTAGGTCCGCAGCATCAAAACATAGCTAAATATATTTTTTTGGGAATTTTTGAAGTTAATTTGTGGCCCCGATGAATTTATTCGTACGGTTGAATTAAAAATAAACGAAAATATTTTAAAATAAAGAAAACTAGGTCAAGACAGTCGTTTGGGCCTGCGGGACATAGCTAGATGAGTCCAGAATGGGGGTAAATAGGTAAGAACGACAGTCGTTAGGCTGAAATCAGAGAAAGTTGCTAATCGTGCCTTAATTGGGTTAATTAGTTAATTAAATAATATAAATATTAGATAATCCGCAAACCCTGCTATAATTATTGCAATGGCCAGAAATGTCCGAATTTGATCTTCATTTTCTCTCAATCCAAACTATAACTTCTAGCAATCCATAGACCAAATCGAACAGATTCTTCTTAGCTACAATTCTATACGGAGATGATGAGATTTAATGAAGTAATTTGGCCAGAAAATGCTCCCCAACCCGCGGCCAAAACAGCCCCGCCGCTCCTGTAGGCCCCACCGCACCTCCACTCCCTCCTGGCGCACGTAGCCCTCTCCTCCCTCTCCGATATGCCACCTTCCGATCGTCTTCAAGCTTCACCAATCCCGAGATAAGTGGAGACCTAATTTTGAATGAAATGGGTTCAAAATAAAGAAAAGAACGGCCTTGAACGATGATGAGGAAGAAGGGGTATTTTTTCCTTTTAATTAATTAATTAATTTAAATTCAATTTTGTCAATCTTAATTTAACCATATCTCACTCATACGAACTCGGATTCGAACGATTTCAGGTGCACCACGATCGTGAGACCGAGACCTTCGCGATGAAACTGACTAGACTTGATTCTAAACAAGTTGAAATTTGGCCAATTTTTGGATCGGAACGGCGCATAAATTCGAAACGATGTGAGAAATTCTATTTTATTTCTTCTTTAATAATTAAAATTATTTATGTTTGTGCTATCATCAATCCGCGGTAAAATTCTGGTTGTTATGTGATGAGATTTGATTCTATGATTGATGTGTTGTATAGATCTGTTAATTGGATGATATCGTGTTGTAATAAAAATGGCTGAAAACAAAAATATAGATTTTTGTTGAATAAAATGGTTGAGACAAAAATGTCATTCTTATTAAAATAGAATAGTGCACAAATAAAAACAATATTTTTATTTGTCATGTTAGTGTATAGGATTGTTTGTATAAATACATTATTTTTATGTCACATGTTTAAAATAGAATAGTAAACAAATAAAAACATTAATTTTATTTGTCATGTAAATATATAAATTGTAGTCATATTAAAATATCGTTGTGGTTAGATCATGCTACGTTAACATTAAAGTATCATTGTTGTTAGATCATGTTATGTTGACATAAAAATAACATTTTGGTTAGAAATGACATTAGATAAAAAAGAAAAGAAAAATGTCATTATATTGGAATGTCATTAGAATAAAAATGTCATTATATGGGAAATGTCATTAGAATAAAAATGTTCATTTGTTTAAAATGAAAACACCATTTTGGTATAAAATGTGACATTTGAATGAAGACATCATTTTATTATAAATTGTGACACTAGAATGATTGTAACGACCGGGAATTTCGCTCGATTCGAATCAGTCGCTAAACCGATCAAGACCGTTCGAAACGCCTGATTGTTTTGAGAACACGACAAATTAGAACGCAGACAGAAGAACATTTCATTGGTTATTACAAAAATTCCATCAGAATACAAGAATATACAGAGTATAAACAAATATTACACAGAAAATATCAGAGATTTAAATTACATTTAAATACATCACTACAGCGGAAAATAATACAAAACACAACTGAAGGAGATATACGGATACAGAGCTTTCCGGATATCATTCCAGCTGTAAACCATGATCCTACGAATATAAATCTGCAAAACCAAAACTACTAACTGCCCGTGTCAAAATAAGGGCACCCAGAGTTTAGGTTAAAACAATAAACTCCAGGTCAATCATGTGACTGGTGTGAGAACTAAAACAGTTATTTTAAAACTTTACTTTAAATCAGATATATCAAGGGACCACGCCGTATAACACGGAACGGGTTTTCTCCCAAGAATACCAGTGCATATAACAAAACAGCGCAATGCTTTTTGGAAAAATGAAGCTATTATAAGACTCATGTCCTATCACACAATGCAACGCAAGCCGGGGATAGGGTTTTCCCTTATAATAGCCAAACATGCTTAGTACGTTTAAAACAAATCATTTGATACTACTATGGGTGCATAGTGTATAAAACAACTTCAAATCATAAGTATCAATCATAGACGGCATGGGTACCATATATCATGTCGCTATACTAGTTCTACAATTAAAACCGCAAAATCACGTATTTGGAAATTGGATTTCCATCTGTGAACCGAGGCAAAAGATAGTCCTCTACCGATTCGAGACGCTCTAGCCCGCCCCTCAGGAACAGCCGCAACTGCCCCTTGGATCGCCAGGGCCGGTCCACCGATGTGGATTATTATGCCTAAACACCGCGTTTCCCCACCCTTTGGGGTGTAAATGAGCCAACAAATGACTCCATCGGCTTCACATAGTCACCGGTATATCCGAGGCGTCTCGCAACAGCAACAACCACATAAGTCAAACTCGTCAGGGCGTGTAAAACCACTGACGCCACTTCTAGCTAGAAAGAAACGCATGTCCTCCCTGATGTCCTCTCCCATTTCTGGTTCACAACTGGGGTGTGAGGCTCGCGAATCAACGCTACACAAAGCTATGCCACACAGGTCGTGCTTTGATCATCAACCACAAGACTCTGCTTTTCAACAGAAGCCTTGATCATTTGCATCTCATCATGCCACACAGGCAATTCATGCTATGCAACCGATATCAATCACACAGAATGAAATCCGATGTCAGACACACAGTCCATTTACAAGTCCGTTCTGGGTCTGAACGAAACCGGAGGCACCTAGTACACCGCATATCCATCGATCTCCAAGTACGTCTGGACGACCACCAACTGATTCCCTCCTCTTGGGTGTACGACCCAATCAAGATCATCAGTAATTATCCAAACGACATGAAGACCTCCGGTCTTCAACCATCGTCTTCATCTTCGACTAATCGTCGAATCAGTTATTCAGAATGGGATAAACCCGGTCTTCTTGAATAACTCACGTATATAATAAACAAGTGTTACACAAACACAACATACGCCTCATTCCAATTCAGAATATTCTTTTATTCCAATATCCTTATACTTTGGGAAAGGTTCCCATTAATTTTATCAAAGATAAATTCTTTAAATTTATTCTTTAATCTTCTTTGAATATCAATTCAAACTAGTCGGGATTAGTGAACCACACCGAAGTAATCATTTATTTTATTTCCCAATCCCAACATATTCATCCCATGAAGTAAAACTGGTCATACTTCATATCTAACACCACGGTGTTATCGGTAAATTCAATTATCATTTCACGATCAAATCTAATTAAAGATTTAACTATCGCCTGGAGTAAAACTGTTGATACTCCATTCTCGATCACTTCAATCTAATTAAAGATTCATTAAAACTCCACTTAGTTTTAATCTTTGACTGGGTTAAAGAATCAGTGTCATTTAAAACACGGTTCACGATAAACCCCAAAATCACATCACATTTCAATCAGTCCCTAACCGTAAATTAGAAAGTGAGCAATTCCCTAAGTATTGACCCCGAAGGCCGAAACCAACATCAGATCAATACCCCAGAAACCATTCAACCAAACTAATCACCAGTTAGTTTCTGATTTTCTTAACTCCTTTGGGTCTAAGAACAGTATTATTGAAGATACCGTTCACAACAACCCAAAATGTAATAACCCGAAAATCTGGGCCAGTTTAAAATTTTTATTTTGGCAATTTTAGCGAATTTTGAATATTTAAAATGGATTATTTTAAATAATATCGACGAGAAATTTATTTTGAATATAATTCGGCGTATATATTATACGCGGCGTCGTTTGAATATAAATATTTATATATAATTATAAATAGAATTGAAAATGGCGCGGTAGTTCGATAATTCGATTTCAAACTTCAATTGAATGTACCGGATGCAAAACAATCCGGATTTTAGTGAAACCAAAAATGATAGGATCTAATTGATGATATCTTTCCAACGAATCCGACCAATCAAGATTTCATAGCGGGAATCAAAAGATTTGTCCAGTTGAAAATTCTGAATAGTCGCTATGGAATTCAGGCCCTTAAAAATGGACATTTTGCAAACGACCTCGGATTTCGACGAAACCACTTTTGTTGGGTCCGTGATGTCGAATCATTGCTAGATTCCAAATTTCATAATTTTTCAAATCAATATGTGAGCGTGGCAAAGGAAAACGCGTTTTGACCATTTCAGTTGATTTTAATCGACTGGAAATTGGCCATTTTTCATACGGTCTCAGAATTCGACGAAACTAGTTTTGTTAGGACCGCATCGTCAATACGAAGCTAGAAAATATTTTTCTGGAATTTTTCTAGTTAGTATGTGACCCCGGTAATTCGAAATGTACGTTTAAAATTCAATAAAGTGATTTAAATGTAAATTTAACGGAAACTGATCGAAACGATCAAATCAACTTGCGATACATATCTCATTGTGTTCGGAATGGGGGTAAAACGCTATGGACGACAGGCGGTGGACCTCGTTTCGAGGTCGTATGTAAAAGTCAACTATTTGCAAATAAAATAATTAAAATAAAATAATAAAAAAATAAACCCTTCCCTCTATAACTCATCTGCCCCCCCCCCGTTCGATTCATTTCAAAACAGGAAAAAAAAAATCGCGATCGCCCCCCCCTCGTTCAGACCGCCTCCGCCGACGATGAGCCCTCCGCCACCATCGCCTAGCCCCGTCGCACCACCCTCCTCCTCCCCCTTTCCGTTCGGTTTTCCCCAAACCCCTCGAACCAATTGAAACCACGAAGCCCCTGTTGAACCCTAAAACCCTCACCGCGAGCACCCCCTTACCTGAAGACCGCCGACGTGGACCCCCTGCTGCCACCTCCGGCGAACAGCAGTAAACCTCGCCCCCCTCTGCCTAAACCCGCGAACCCTCCTTGCCCAAGCACGAAAACCAGACGCTCCCCTCTCGCAGCAGCTCCTCCGCCCCATCCCAAACCTCTACAGCAAAAAGCAGCGCCTCCACAGTCCCGGGTCAGCAGATCCAACTACCAAGGCCGAAAAACAGTGAGCCCCTTTTCTATTTTATTTTGAATTCAGTTTTTAATTTAAAAACATTGATTAAAATTTCAGTTTTAAAGGTATAATCTTTATATATAGAGAGTTATAATTTTTACAATTAAAAATGTGATTTTGTTATATGAATGAGCATCATAAAAGATAGGATTTTTATTTGGTAAAAGGTATGATCTTTATATTTTTAAAGTGATAAAAATATGATTTTTATATTTTTAAAGTATTAGAAATATAATCTTTACTATATAGAAATATTAAAAATATGATTTTTATATTTTTAAAGTAGTAAAAATATAATCTTTTATATTGTAGAAAGATAAAAATATAATCTTTGCATAGTAGGAACTATAAAAATATAATCTTTATGAGATAGAAAATATAAAAATATCATCTTTGTATATGTAGCGAAATAAAAATCTGATTTTTATAATATATACGTTGAAATAAAATGGTGACTTATTAAAGGTGAAATCTTTATATTGAAAAAGGCGAAATCTTTATATAGAGAGTAGCATGATAAAAATATAATTTTTATTATATGAACATCGTTGTAAAAATAGAATTTTTATCTATATAGTAGCGGTGCAAAAATGGGATTTTTATATACTGAATAGCATAGTAAAAATTCGATTTTTAAATATATGAAGTGATTACAAAAATATGATTTTTAAATGGAAAGTAAATAAATAAAAATGTGTTTTTTATTTTAAAGACATCGAAATATAAAAATGTGTGATTTTTATATATATAGTGACTACGGGCAAACGAAGATGATAAAAAGGCGAGAATGAAGAAGATTTCAATAAAAAGGAGTCAAGATGATTGGATAGCTATCGGTGAGAACTTCTCACCTTTCAATTTCTTTTTCTAGTTATATATATATATATATATATGCTAGGATGCAGACGGTGCTTAGTAGCACCCGACACCCGTCATCCACAGACCATGGATGGCTTGTTTGTTGAATAGTTTGGTTGTGTAGTTGGTTAGTCTAATTGGTTTGATTTGAATTGTTTGGTGAATTGGAATTGATTTGATTGATGTGTGAATGGCGTGGGCCTTCACTAGACCGGGGATAAGGCTAGGCCTCGTCCCGTTTCTAGTATCGTGCCGTTATGCCGCCGAAATTTTCTAAAATATGTTAGAAAAAGAAAGATATCATTTTTTTGAATAAATGAACTGAATAGAAATTCATGTGTTGAAATAAAATGTTTTATCGTTAAAAATATAAATTTTAACGTGAAAGTGGATAAATGAATATTTATAAACAAATCGGCCGATTTGTTTATTTACACTGATTTGACTGATATTGATTGGGTCGATAAATTTTACACATCGCCCAACTGCACAAATAAAATCTGTGTTTGATTGTTTGAAACCCCACACGGGTGTTGGGATGAAATTTGAAGTTCACTCATCCCGATTGATTAAATATGTCGATCGATTGATTGACAGGCTGTTATAAGCGTAAGATATCTATATTTGATGCTTATACAGTGTAGTGCACTTTGGTTGATGGTTGATTATTTTTCAATGCTATTATATACATGTGTTGTATGAAAATCCATGTAATTAACATTATATGGTGATTGATTGGGCCTCATTCCAATCGGGAAAATAATAAATATTATAAAAGAAAATTCATGTGTTGAATATAAAAATAGTCATGTGTTGACGATGTTCATGTGTTGAGTGAAATATTTTATACAATGAAATTTACATCTTTATCATATTTAAAATTAGAACTACTTCCCAGTAGAAGTCTAATTGAAAATCAAACGATAGATACCATAGTTTTATAAAATATTTCACATAACAAGAATAGTGATGTGTTGACAGTACTCATGTGTTGAGATTAGTCGTGTGTTGAAAGAAATATAGATTCATGTGTTGAATGGGATAAATATTCATTTGTTGAATAGAATAATGAATTATTGAAATATAAAGCCGTGTTGATTAGAGATGCGTTATTTTGACGCGAACGATGTTTATATCGATTTTATTCGTTTTATAAGGAATATTGAAAAGTGATTTCAAAACTAAATATTTTGAAATGAAATTCAAATTGAATTAGATTAAAGTTCGAATTGAATAGGAAGCGAATTTGAATTCGAATAAAATAGAAATGAATTCAAATTGAATTGAATAGAAATTGAAATTTAAAACGAAATGAAATTGAATTGAAATCAATTTGAAACGAATTCGAATTGAATCAAATAGTAAATGAATTCGATTCGAATTGAATAGAAAGTGAATTTGAATTCGAATTGAATAAAAATGAATTCAAATTGAATTGAATTGAAATGAATTAGAATTTGAATTGAATTGAAATCAAATCGATTTGAAATTGAATGTAGTGTTGAAATGGTTTTGAAAACGAATTTAAAACGATTTATAAAATTCGTTTTAAAAGGAAATCGACGAAATATATATAATATATATATTATATATATATAATGGCCTGAATAGAACGCGCCGCGCCGCGGCAGTTCGTGAATTTCGACCATTTATTTCAAACGGACATTGCGGGAGATCCGACCGTCGGATTCTCCTAAAACCGGAACCGTTGGGTTCGTATCGAAAAGAGCTTTCCATTGAATATTAGAAATTTGAAATCTAACGGTTGGATTTGGAATTATGTCCAAATCAAATTCAGAAAAGGTCGCTGTAAGTGCAGTTCGATGGCCGTTGATGGAAATCGACTGTACGGGCCCTGATAAAATTATTAAAAATATCTATAATTTGTGTAAAATCATAAGAAATGTTTTGGGAAAAATTGGGCTGAAGAATTCCACATTTGAAAGGATAAAAATAGATTTTTATCGAAAAGAACTAGTTTTGAACTAGAATTAAAATCAATTTATTTTTAAATAAATAAATTGAATTTGGAAGTGATTTTAAAAATAATCGATATTCCCAATACGTGGATTGGACTGGAGTTGAATCGAAATTATCTTCGGAATATTTCGATATTGGATTTCGTGACTATACAGATATTGTTATGGGAATTTGAAAGATATATTTTATATCGTTATTTCCAATACGATATATGTTGGTTTCAGAATTTGATATTGAATATAAGCCGATATATTTTCTATTCAAAGCCTTGTATTTAAAATCAAATGTGATTTGGGTTTATCGTGGATCGTGTTTTAGATGACATTGGTTCTTTAACCCAGTTAAAGGCAAGATGTTGATTTTTGAAAAGATTAAAACTAAGTGGAGTTTTAATGAATCTTTAATTAGATTAAAAATGTGAATTGATAATTTAAATTATCAAATCTGAAAAGTGATCGAGAGTGGAGTATCACCAGTTTTTCTCCAAAGCGATAGTTAAATCTTTAATTAGATTTGAACGTGAAATGGTAATTAATTTTACCGATAACACCGTGGTGTTAGATATGGAGTATCACCAGTTTTGCTCCATGGGATATATAGGTTGGGATTGGGAAATAAAATAAATAATTACTTCGGTGTGGTTCGCTAATCCCGACTAGTTGGAAAACCATAAAGTGGTTTGAAATGATATCCATAGGAGGATTAAAGAATAAATTTAGAAGAATTTATCTTGGATAAAATTAATGGGAACATTTCCCTAAGAATGTGAATTTGTGAATAAAAAAATATTCTGAATTGGAATGAGGCGTTTGTTGTGTTTGTGTAACATTTGTTTATTATATACGTGGGTTATTCAGAAAGGCCGGGTTTATACCCATTCTGAATAACCGATTCGACGAGATGTCGAAGATGAAGACGGTGGTTGAAGACCGGAAGTCTTCACATCGTTTGGGTGATTACTGATGATCTTGATTGGGCTGTACACCCAGGATGAGGGAATCAGTTGGCGATCATCCAGACGTACCTGGAGATGGATGGATATGCGAGGAAAGTGCCACCGGTTTCGTTCAGACCCAGAACGAACTTGTAAATGGATTGTGTGTCTGACATTGGATTTTATTCTGTGTTGATTGATCTCTATTAAATATACATCTGTTTGGCGGCGGAGAATTTATTCTCCTGCTTAACGCCCTTTTCTGAGACGTACGAGCTCAGAGGTTGTATATCGATGGACATCAGTCGCATGGAGTGAATTGCCAGTGTGGCATGCGTAAGTGGCAATTGATCAAGGCTTCTGTTGAAAAGCAAAGTCTTGTGGTTGATGATCAAAGCACGGCCTGTGTGGCATAGCTTTGTGTATAACGTGAATTCGCGAGCCTCACACCTCGGTATGAGTCAAAAACGGGATACGGACCCAAGGAGTGCACGACGTTTCTTTCTAGCTAGGGTGGTGTCAGTGACCTACCAGCCCTGACATTTATATACTTTTCACCTGTGTGGTTGTTGGATACGAGGCGCCTCGGATATAGGTCTGTAAGGACCGGGAAACGTGTGTTCAGGAATAACTAATCCTCAAAAGTAAGAGAGGACCGGCCTTGGAGGTTCCAAAGGATCATAGTGGGGTCCTGAGGCATTTGCTAGAGTGTCTCGAACGCGGAGAGGAGCTTGCCCCTTGCCTCGACTCATGATGGAATCCAATTTCCAATACGTATGTTTCGGTTTTATTTGTAGAACCTAGTATGGCGACATAGTGGTATGGGTCATTAATGCCGCCTATGATTGATATTTATGATTGAAATTGTTTTGACACTATACACCTATAATAGTATCAAATAATGTGTTTTAAACGTATCAAGCATGCTTTGGCTGTTATAAGGTAAAAACTCTATCCTCCGGCTTGCGTTGCATTGTGTGATGGGACCTGGGTCTTATAACAGCTTCATTTTTCTTTATTTAGCATTGCGCTGTTTGTTTTATGCACTGGTATTCTTGGGAGGAAACCCGTTCCGTGTTATACGGCGTGGTCCCTTGATTTACCTTACTTTAAAAATAAAGAATTATAACTGTTTTAGTTCTCACACCAGTCACATGACTGACCTGGAGTTTATTGTTTTAACCTAAACTCTGGGTGCCCCTATTTTCTGCACGGGCAGCTAGTAGTTTTGGTTTTGCAGATTTATATTCACAGGGTCCTGATTAACAGCTGGAACGATGCTCGGAAAGCTCTGTATCCGTGTATTACTTTCAGTTGTGTTTTGTATTATTTTCCGCTGCTATGTAATTTATTGTAATCTCTGATATTTATCGAATGTAATTTATTCATTTATACTCTGTATATTCTTGTATCTGATGGAATTGTTGTAATGACAATGAAATGTTCTTCCGTCTGCGTCCTTTTGTGTGTTGTTCTCAAAGTAATTCGTTCTTTCTCATCTCTTCGGAGACCGGGGAAGTTCGGGTCGCTTCATTTGGTATCAGAGCTTTGGTTTACAGAGCTCGAGAACAAGACACATTAGAACCATACGAAAGAATTCATCAGATATTGGATTAGCAACATCCAATTAGAATTACTCGTTAGAGATAGGATCAGTAGTATCCTAGAACGAGTGTGAAGAGTATATTTTTCAAATGAAAACAATTTTGTTTTGAAATTTAAATCGTTTTATACGTATTTGATTATTTATTTATTTTGAATATGGACAATCCAATATATAAAGGTTTTGTATATACGCGTCATGAACGTATATTCGAGGTTTTAACATATTGGATAGATATGGAATCACATTCTAGACACCCGGAGATGGTTCTGATGATTGATATATCATCATCAGAATTTGTGTTCGTGTTTCGAAGGTGTGATATCTATATATTTCCATTAGACTGGTGTGAGAACCAAAACTAATATAGTTAGAACACATTGTTGTGAATTGGCATCAAAAACAGGATTTTTGTATATGTATCAAATTATGAATTTGAAACTCTAATTCACTAATTGATTGTTGTTTGTGTTGTTTGTTTAATTGTTTGCTAATTTTTAACCATTTATGCCTAATTGAACCGAATATTGAATTGTATTGAAGTTGGTCGCATTTGCTTGCATATACATTTACTTACATTGAACAGGTCATAGCAAGGAGGCTAGAGCCGAAGAATAAAATTTGTTTGCCCGACAAATAGGTACATGTTTACTACATAATTTCCTGTTTTGTTTGGGTGATGATGATTTTGTGAGCCTATTGGCTAGCCGCTTGGCTTTTTCTTTTTCTTTTTGAGATCTGAAGGACCGGGGAAGCTATTTGAAATTCCCCGATGCTCCCGGTGCAGGAGAGGTTATGGCGAAATTTTTCGAAAATTTAGGGTGTTAGCCAAATTTTTGAAGAATTTGAAAATTCTCAGAAACTGAAAAGTTGGAGAATGGAAGCCAGATCGAACGTAGAGTTAAATAATCAAACCACTTTCGACTTCGGGGACGAAAAGTTTTAAGTGGGGGAGATTGTAATAACCCGAAAATCTGGGCCAGTTTAAAATTTTTATTTTGGCAATTTTAGCGAATTTTGAATATTTAAAATGGATTATTTTAAATAATATCGACGAGAAATTTATTTTGAATATAATTCGGCGTATATATTATACGCGGCGTCGTTTGAATATAAATATTTATATATAATTATAAATAGAATTGAAAATGGCGCGGTAGTTCGATAATTCGATTTCAAACTTCAATTGAATGTACCGGATGCAAAACAATCCGGATTTTAGTGAAACCAAAAATGATAGGATCTAATTGATGATATCTTTCCAACGAATCCGACCAATCAAGATTTCATAGCGGGAATCAAAAGATTTGTCCAGTTGAAAATTCTGAATAGTCGCTATGGAATTCAGGCCCTTAAAAATGGACATTTTGCAAACGACCTCGGATTTCGACGAAACCACTTTTGTTGGGTCCGTGATGTCGAATCATTGCTAGATTCCAAATTTCATAATTTTTCGAATCAATATGTGAGCGTGGCAAAGGAAAACGCGTTTTGACCATTTCAGTTGATTTTAATCGACTGGAAATTGGCCATTTTTCATACGGTCTCAGAATTCGACGAAACTAGTTTTGTTAGGACCGCATCATCAATACGAAGCTAGAAAATATTTTTCTGGAATTTTTCTAGTTAGTATGTGACCCCGGTAATTCGAAATGTACGTTTAAAATTCAATAAAGTGATTTAAATGTAAATTTAACGGAAACTGATCGAAACGATCAAATCAACTTGCGATACATATCTCATTGTGTTCGGAATGGGGGTAAAACGCTATGGACGACAGGCGGTGGACCTCGTTTCGAGGTCGTATGTAAAAGTCAACTATTTGCAAATAAAATAATTAAAATAAAATAATAAAAAAATAAACCCTTCCCTCTATAACTCATCTGCCCCCCCCCCCCCCCGTTCGATTCATTTCAAAACAGGAAAAAAAAATAATAAAAAAAATCGCGATCGCCCCCCCCTCGTTCAGACCGCCTCCGCCGACGATGAGCCCTCCGCCACCATCGCCTAGCCCCGTCGCACCACCCTCCTCCTCACCCTTTCCGTTCGGTTTTCCCCAAACCCCTCGAACCAATTGAAACCGCGAAGCCCCTGTTGAACCCTAAAACCCTCACCGCGAGCACCCCCTTACCTGAAGACCGCCGACGTGGACCCCCTGCTGCCACCTCCGGCGAACAGCAGTAAACCTCGCCCCCCTCTGCCTAAACCCGCGAACCCTCCTTGCCCAAGCACGAAAACCCGACGCTCCCCTCTCGCAGCAGCTCCTCCGCCCCATCCCAAACCTCTACAGCAAAAAGCAGCGCCTCCACAGTCCCGGGTCAGCAGATCCAACTACCAAGGCCGAAAAACAGTGAGCCCCTTTTCTATTTTATTTTGAATTCAGTTTTTAATTTAAAAACATTGATTAAAATTTCAGTTTTAAAGGTATAATCTTTATATATAGAGAGTTATAATTTTTACAATTAAAAATGTGATTTTGTTATATGAATGAGCATCATAAAAGATAGGATTTTTATTTGGTAAAAGGTATGATCTTTATATTTTTAAAGTGATAAAAATATGATTTTTATATTTTTAAAGTATTAGAAATATAATCTTTACTATATAGAAATATTAAAAATATGATTTTTATATTTTTAAAGTAGTAAAAATATAATCTTTTATATTGTAGAAAGATAAAAATATAATCTTTGCATAGTAGGAACTATAAAAATATAATCTTTATGAGATAGAAAATATAAAAATATCATCTTTGTATATGTAGCGAAATAAAAATCTGATTTTTATAATATATACGTTGAAATAAAATGGTGACTTTTTAAAGGTGAAATCTTTATATTGAAAAAGGCGAAATCTTTATATAGAGAGTAGCATGATAAAAATATAATTTTTATTATATGAACATCGTTGTAAAAATAGAATTTTTATCTATATAGTAGCGGTGCAAAAATGGGATTTTTATATACTGAATAGCATAGTAAAAATTCGATTTTTAAATATATGAAGTGATTATAAAAATATGATTTTTAAATGGAAAGTAAATAAATAAAAATGTGTTTTTTATTTTAAAGACATCGAAATATAAAAATGTGTGATTTTTATATATATAGTGACTACGGGCAAACGAAAATGATAAAAAGCCGAGAATGAAGAAGATTTCAATAAAAAGGAGTCAAGATGATTGGATAGCTATCGGTGAGAACTTCTCACCTTTCAATTTCTTTTTCTAGTTATATATATATATATATATATATATATATATATGCTAGGATGCAGACGGTGCTTAGTAGCACCCGACACCCGTCATCCACAGACCATGGATGGCTTGTTTGTTGAATAGTTTGGTTGTGTAGTTGGTTAGTCTAATTGGTTTGATTTGAATTGTTTGGTGAATTGGAATTGATTTGATTGATGTGTGAATGGCGTGGGCCTTCACTAGACCGGGGATAAGGCTAGGCCTCGTCCCGTTTCTAGTATCGTGCCGTTATGCCGCCGAAATTTTCTAAAATATGTTAGAAAAAGAAAGATATCATTTTTTTGAATAAATGAACTGAATAGAAATTCATGTGTTGAAATAAAATGTTTTATCGTTAAAAATATAAATTTTAACGTGAAAGTGGATAAATGAATATTTATAAACAAATCGGCCGATTTGTTTATTTACACTGATTTGACTGATATTGATTGGGTCGATAAATTTTACACATCGCCCAACTGCACAAATAAAATCTGTGTTTGATTGTTTGAAACCCCACACGGGTGTTGGGATGAAATTTGAAGTTCACTCATCCCGATTGATTAAATATGTCGATCGATTGATTGACAGGCTGTTATAAGCGTAAGATATCTATATTTGATGCTTATACAGTGTAGTGCACTTTGGTTGATGGTTGATTATTTTTCAATGCTATTATATACATGTGTTGTATGAAAATCCATGTAATTAACATTATATGGTGATTGATTGGGCCTCATTCCAATCGGGAAAATAATAAATATTATAAAAGAAAATTCATGTGTTGAATATAAAAATAGTCATGTGTTGACGATGTTCATGTGTTGAGTGAAATATTTTATACAATGAAATTTACATCTTTATCATATTTAAAATTAGAACTACTTCCCAGTAGAAGTCTAATTGAAAATCAAACGATAGATACCATAGTTTTATAAAATATTTCACATAACAAGAATAGTGATGTGTTGACAGTACTCATGTATTGAGATTAGTCGTGTGTTGAAAGAAATATAGATTCATGTGTTGAATGGGATAAATATTCATTTGTTGAATAGAATAATGAATTATTGAAATATAAAGCCGTGTTGATTAGAGATGCGTTATTTTGACGCGAACGATGTTTATATCGATTTTATTCGTTTTATAAGGAATATTGAAAAGTGATTTCAAAACTAAATATTTTGAAATGAAATTCAAATTGAATTAGATTAAAGTTCGAATTGAATAGGAAGCGAATTTGAATTCGAATAAAATAGAAATGAATTCAAATTGAATTGAATAGAAATTGAAATTTAAAATGAAATGAAATTGAATTGAAATCAATTTGAAACGAATTCGAATTGAATCAAATAGTAAATGAATTCGATTCGAATTGAATAGAAAGTGAATTTGAATTCGAATTGAATAAAAATGAATTCAAATTGAATTGAAATGAATTAGAATTTGAATTGAATTGAAATCAAATCGATTTGAAATTGAATGTAGTGTTGAAATGGTTTTGAAAACGAATTTAAAACGATTTATAAAATTCGTTTTAAAAGGAAATCGACGAAATATATATAATATATATATTATATATATATAATGGCCTGAATAGAACGCGCCGCGCCGCGGCAGTTCGTGAATTTCGACCATTTATTTCAAACGGACATTGCGGGAGATCCGACCGTCGGATTCTTCTAAAACCGGAACCGTTGGGTTCGTATCGAAAAGAGCTTTCCATTGAATATTAGAAATTTGAAATCTAACGGTTGGATTTGGAATTATGTCCAAATCAAATTCAGAAAAGGTCGCTGTAAGTGCAGTTCGATGGCCGTTGATGGAAATCGACTGTACGGGCCCTGATAAAATTATTAAAAATATCTATAATTTGTGTAAAATCATAAGAAATGATTTGGGAAAAATTGGGCTGAAGAATTCCACATTTGAAAGGATAAAAATAGATTTTTATCGAAAAGAACTAGTTTTGAACTAGAATTAAAATCAATTTATTTTTAAATAAATAAATTGAATTTGGAAGTGATTTTAAAAATAATCGATATTCCCAATACGTGGATTGGACTGGAGTTGAATCGAAATTATCTTCGGAATATTTCGATATTGGATTTCGTGACTATACAGATATTTTTATGGGAATTTGAAAGATATATTTTATATCGTTATTTCCAATACGATATATGTTGGTTTCAGAATTTGATATTGAATATAAGCCGATATATTTTCTATTCAAAGCCTTGTATTTAAAATCAAATGTGATTTGGGTTTATCGTGGATCGTGTTTTAGATGACATTGGTTCTTTAACCCAGTTAAAGGCAAGATGTTGATTTTTGAAAAGATTAAAACTAAGTGGAGTTTTAATGAATCTTTAATTAGATTAAAAATGTGAATTGATAATTTAAATTATCAAATCTGAAAAGTGATCGAGAGTGGAGTATCACCAGTTTTTCTCCAAAGCGATAGTTAAATCTTTAATTAGATTTGAACGTGAAATGGTAATTAATTTTACCGATAACACCGTGGTGTTAGATATGGAGTATCACCAGTTTTGCTCCATGGGATATATAGGTTGGGATTGGGAAATAAAATAAATAATTACTTCGGTGTGGTTCGCTAATCCCGACTAGTTGGAAAACCATAAAGTGGTTTGAAATGATATCCATAGGAGGATTAAAGAATAAATTTAGAAGAATTTATCTTGGATAAAATTAATGGGAACATTTCCCTAAGAATGTGAATTTGTGAATAAAAGAATATTCTGAATTGGAATGAGGCGTTTGTTGTGCTTGTGTAACATTTGTTTATTATATACGTGGGTTATTCAGAAAGGCCGGGTTTATACCCATTCTGAATAACCGATTCGACGAGATGTCGAAGATGAAGACGGTGGTTGAAGACCGGAAGTCTTCACATCGTTTGGGTGATTACTGATGATCTTGATTGGGCTGTACACCCAGGATGAGGGAATCAGTTGGCGATCGTCCAGACGTACCTGGAGATGGATGGATATGCGAGGAAAGTGCCTCCGGTTTCGTTCAGACCCAGAACGAACTTGTAAATGGATTGTGTGTCTGACATTGGATTTTATTCTGTGTTGATTGATCTCTATTAAATATACATCTGTTTGGCGGCGGAGAATTTATTCTCCTGCTTAACGCCCTTCTCTGAGACGTACGAGCTCAGAGGTTGTATATCGATGGACATCAGTCGCATGGAGTGAATTGCCAGTGTGGCATGCGTAAGTGGCAATTGATCAAGGCTTCTGTTGAAAAGCAAAGTCTTGTGGTTGATGATCAAAGCACGGCCTGTGTGGCATAGCTTTGTGTATAACGTGAATTCGCGAGCCTCACACCTCGGTATGAGTCAAAAACGGGATACGGACCCAAGGAGTGCACGAGGTTTCTTTCTAGCTAGGGTGGTGTCAGTGACCTACCAGCCCTGACATTTATATACTTTTCACCTGTGTGGTTGTTGGATACGAGGCGCCTCGGATATAGGTCTGTAAGGACCGGGAAACGTGTGTTCAGGAATAACTAATCCTCAAAAGTAAGAGAGGACCGGCCTTGGAGGTTCCAAAGGATCATAGTGGGGTCCTGAGGCATTTGCTAGAGTGTCTCGAACGCGGAGAGGAGCTTGCCCCTTGCCTCGACTCATGATGGAATCCAATTTCCAATACGTGTGTTTCAGTTTTATTTGTAGAACCTAGTATGGCGACATAGTGGTATGGGTCATTAATGCCGCCTATGATTGATATTTATGATTGAAATTGTTTTGACACTATACACCTATAATAGTATCAAATAATGTGTTTTAAACGTATCAAGCATGCTTTGGCTGTTATAAGGTAAAAACTCTATCCTCCGGCTTGCGTTGCATTGTGTGATGGGACCTGGGTCTTATAACAGCTTCATTTTTCTTTATTTAGCATTGCGCTGTTTGTTTTATGCACTGGTATTCTTGGGAGGAAACCCGTTCCGTGTTATACGGCGTGGTCCCTTGATTTACCTTACTTTAAAAATAAAGAATTATAACTGTTTTAGTTCTCACACCAGTCACAAGACTGACCTGGAGTTTATTGTTTTAACCTAAACTCTGGGTGCCCTATTTTCCGCACGGGCAGCTAGTAGTTTTGGTTTTGCAGATTTATATTCACAGGGTCCTGATTAACAGCTGGAACGATGCTCGGAAAGCTCTGTATCCGTGTATTACTTTTAGTTGTGTTTTGTATTATTTTCCGCTGCTATGTAATTTATTGTAATCTCTGATATTTATCGAATGTAATTTATTCATTTATACTCTGTATATTCTTGTATCTGATGGAATTGTTGTAATGACAATGAAATGTTCTTCCGTCTGCGTCCTTTTGTGTGTTGTTCTCAAAGTAATTCGTTCTTTCTCATCTCTTCGGAGACCGGGGAAGTTCGGGTCGCTTCACAAAATCACATTCTATTAATTATCGGGTTAAAGAACAAGTGTTATTTAAAACACTGTTCACGATAAACCCAAAAATCAATACCAATTCAATTCCAATTAAATATTATTTAATTAGTACACTTCATTAAATCTAAAATAAAAAGATTAAATCTTTTTCTCAACTGGGCTTAAGAACAATGTTAATGAAAACACCATTCACGACAAACCCAAATCCCATTTGATATTAAATACAAGGTTCTGAACAGAAAATATACCGGCTTATATTCAATATCAAATTCTACGACCAACAAATATCGTATTGGAAATAACGATATTAATATATCTTTCAAATTCCCATAACCATATCTGTACAATCACGAAATCCAACATCGAAATATTCCGAAGACAATTTCGATTCAAATCCCTTCCAATTCAATTATTGGAAATTCTGGTTATATTTCGAAACCATTTCAAATTCATTTTATTTATTTCAAAACTAGTCCATTTCGATAAAAAATTATTTTTATCTTTTCAAATGTGGAGTTTTTCATCCCAATTCTTCACAAATCATTTCTTATGATTTTACACAAATTATTATTATTTTTTAATAATTTTATCAAGGCCCGTACAGTCGATTTCCATCAACGGCCATCGAACTGCACTTACAGCGACCTTTTCCAAAATTGATTTTGACATAATTCCAAATCCAACTGTTAGATTTCAAATCCCTAATATTCGTCAGAAAGCTCTTTTCGATACGAACCCAATGGTTCCGGTTTTAGGAGAATCCGACGGTCGGAACTCCCGCAACGTAAATTCGAAGTCAATGGTCGAAATTCACGAACTGCCGCTGCGCGGCGCGTTCTATTCAGGCCATTATATTATATTAATAATATATACTTCGTCAATTTCCTTTTAAAACGTATTTTATAAATCGTTTTAAATTCGTTTTCAAAACGATTTCAACTTCATTTCAAATTCAAATCAAAATTGAATTTTTTCCTCATAAATTTGTTTTAAATTCATTTCAAATTGATTTCAATTCAAAACGATTTTTAATTCAATTTCAATTCATTTTCAATTCTATTCAATTTCTATTCGATTTCAATTCTATTCAATTTCAATTCGAATTCAATTCTATTCAATTTTAATTCGAATTCTATTCTATTCAATTTTAATTCGAATTCAATTCTATTCAATTTCAATTCGAATTCAATTCTATTCAATTTCAATTCGAATTCAATTCTATTCAATTTTAACTCGAATTCAATTCGTTTCAAAATATCAAAATTTGAAATCACTTCCTTTTCTATATTCATTATAAAAATGAATATAACCGATATAAATATCGTTCACGTCAAAATGGCATCAACCTAATCAACACGGCTTCATATATTTCTATTTTCAAATTATTCTATTCCAAATATTTCTTTTTCAAATATTTCTATTTCAAATATTTCTCTTTCAAATATTTCTCTTTCAAATATTTCTATTTCAAATTTTTCTATTTCAAATATTTCCGTTTCAAATATTTCGATTTCAAATATTTCTCTTTAAAATATTTCTATTTCAAATATTTCTATTTCAAATATTTCTATTTCAAATATTTCTATTCAAATATTTCTATTTCAAATATTTCTATTTCAAATATTTCTCTTTCAAATATTTCTATTTCAAATATTTCTATTTCAAATATTTCTATTCAAAACTGGAATGAGGGCCAATCAATTACCATATAATGTCAATTATATGGATTTTCTACAACACACGTATATAACAACAATGATAAATCATCAACCATCATCCAAAGTGCGTTCTACACTGTATAAGCATCAAATATAAATATTTAACGCTTATAACAGTCTGTCAATCAATCGATCGACATACAACTAATTATTGGGATTAGTGTATGTCGTATATCATCCCAATACCCGTATGGGGTTTCAAACAATCAAACACAGATCTTATTTGTGCAGTTGGGCGATGTGTAAAATTTATCGTCCCAATCAATATCAGTCAAATCAGTGTATATAAACAAATCGTCCGATTCGTTTATAAATATTTATTTTATATACACGTTAAAGATTATATTTTTAACTATAGAATATTTTCCACTATAAAATATTTTATTTCGTTTCACATCACACCACACAATCAACTACACATCAAAATCAAACAAACAAGCATACAAGCCGTCCATGGTCTGTGGACGACGGGTGTCGGGTGCTACTAAACACCGTCTGCATCCTAGTATATATTTTTAACTAGAAAACAAAATTAAAAGGTGAGAAGTTCTCACTAATAGCTAATCCAAACGCCATGACTCTTCATGGGTAGAAATCTTCGTCGTGCTCGCCCTTTGTCACTTTCGTTGTCCTCATTCACTACATATATAAAAATCACATATGTTTATTTCACTTTCAAAATGATAAAAATAACATCTTTAACACGATGTCTTCGTTATAAAGATTATATTTTTATAACGCTAGTTCATATAAATGAAAATCTAATTTTCATCGCTACTTTATAAAAATTATATTTTTATTCTTTCTACTCTATAAAAATTATTTTTTTATTCTTTCTACTCCATAAAAATTATATTTTTATTTCATAAAAATCCAATCTTTACAGTTTTAAAAAAAATCTAATCTTCATTATGCTTAAAAATTAAATCTTTTTCAATTTAAAAACCAAACCTTTATCATATTTAAAATCACAACTTTATGATAATGAAGATCATAGCTTTTTATTTTTTAAAACTAATTTCAACATCGCATACGTATGTAATTAAATTGATTTAAAAACCGATTACTAAAAAGTAAATTAAAATAAATAAATAAAAATGAAAATAAAACTTACAGCGTGTAAATAAAAGGGGGAGGCGGTGCTTGGGGTCACGGGTGGTCGGAGAACGGTGCTGAGGCGGCGTCGGCATGTCGAAGGGGGTGGCGGATGGCTCCAGGGTGGCAGCGCCGTTCGATTTCATATGATGGAGGAGGGGATTCGAGCGTCGTTCTTTTTGGGGTGGGGGTTTTGGCAGAGGAGGAGAGGAACGCGGGACGGAGGGGGAAAGGGGGAGCGGCCAGGCGGAGAGAGGGGGGCGGTGCGCCACTGGTGGCGAGGGCGAGGTCCGCCTTCAATCTGAGGAGTCGATTCTTTTTTTTTATTTTTTTTCTGAAGTGGAAGATAATGGGGGAGGGGGGTCGAAGAGGAAATAAGGAGTAGAGGAGAGAGGTTTTATTTTAAATTATTTTAATTTCAAAAAGTTGACTTTTTTATTCGACCTCTAAACGAGGCCCACCGCCAGTCGTCTATAGCTAATTATCCCCATTCCGAACACGATGGGATATGTATCGTAAGCTGATTCGAACGTTTCGATCAGTTTTCGTCAAAATCAACATATAACTCTATATATTGAATTTGAACGCACACTTTAATCTACCGGGGGCACATACTAACTCTAAAAATTTCTGAAAAATATTTTCTAGCTTCGTATTGACGATGCGGTCCTAACAAAACTAATTTCCTCAAATTCTGAGACCGTTTGAAAAATGGCCATTTTCCAGTCGATTAAAATCAGAAGAAACTAGTCAAACGCGTTTTTCTTTGCCACGCTCACATATTGATTCGAAAAATTATGAAAATTGGAATCTAGCAATAACTTGACGTCACGGATCCAACAGAAGTGGTTCCGTCAAAATCCGAGGTCGTTTGCAAAATTTCCATTTTTAAGGGCCAGAATTCCATAGTGACTATTCTGAAAATTCATTTGGACATAACTTTTGATTCCCGCTATGAAATTTCAATTTTTCGGATTCGTTGGAAAGATATTATCAATTAGATTCTAATATTTTTGGTTTCACTAAATCCGGTATAATTTGCACCCTGTACATTCATTTGAATTTTGAAATCGAAATATCGAACTACCACGCCATTTTCAATTCCTTTTATAATTATAAATAAATATTTATATTCTAACGACGACGTATATAAATATATACGTTCGAATTCTATTCAAAATAAATTTCTCGTCGATATTATTTAAAACAATTCATTTTAAATATTCAAAATTCACTTGCCAAAATAAAAATTTTAAATTGGCTCGGATTTCCGGGTTATTACAATCTCGCCCACTTAAAACTTTTCGTCCCTGAAAAGGAACGAAGCCGAAAGTTGTTTAACAATTCAACTCAACTTTCATTATTTTCTCTTCGGCGTAAGTTCTTCAACTTTTCAGTTTCTAAGAACTTTTCAAATTTTTCAAAAATTTGGCTAACACCCTAAATTTTCGAAAAATTTCGCCATAACCTCCCCTTCACCGGGGACTTCGGGATATTTCATATAGCCTCCCATGGCCTTCTTCAATCCAAAAGAAAAAGAAAAAGCCAAGCGGCTAGCCAATCGGCTCACAAAATCATCATCACCCAAACAAAACAGTAAATTATGGTAAACATGTATCTATTTGTCGGGCAAACAATTTTATTCTACTGCTTTAGCCTCCTTGCTATGACCTGTTCAATGTAAGTACATGTATATGCAAGCAAATGCGACTAATTTTCAATACAATTCACCTTTTGGTTCAAATTGGCTATATGGTTCAAATTTTAATTAATCAACCAATAATCAAACAACACAACCCTCAATCAATTAGTTGATTAGATTTTTAAATTCATAATTTTGATATATAGTCAAAAAATCACATTTTTGATGCCAAGTCAAAACAATAAGCCCTATCAAATTTTGGTTCTCACACCAGTCAATTGGAAATATATAAATATCACACCTTCGAAACTCGAACACAAATACTGATGATGTCGCAACATCACCAGACTTATCTCCGAGCGACTACAGTGCGATTTTATATCTATCCACTATATTAAAACTTTGAATACCCGTGGATCAGACGTATATGCAAAATCTTTATATACTGGATTGTCCAAATCAATATAAATTAAATAATCAAATACGAATAATTGATTTAAATTTTCAAAACAAAATTTGTTTTCACTTTTATTTCAAAAATACTACCCTTCACACTCGTTCTAGTATACTACTGATCCTATCTCTAACGAGTCATTCTCGTTGGATATTACTAATCCAATTTCTGATGAATTCTTTCGTTTGGTTCTAACGTGTCTTGTTCTCTGAGCTTTGTAAACCAAAGCTCTGATACCAACTGTAACGACCGGGAATTTCGCTCGATCCGAATCAGTCGCTAAACCGATCAAGACCGTTCGAAACGCCTGATTGTTTTGAGAACACGACAAATTAGAATGCAGACAGAAGAACATTTCATTGCTTATTACAACAATTCCATCAGAATACAAGAATATATAGAGTATAAACAAATATTACACAGAAAATATCAGAGATTTAAATTACATTTAAATACATCACTGCAGCGGAAAATAATACAAAACACAACTGAAGGAGATATACAGATACAGAGCTTTCCGGATATCATTCCAGCTGTAAACCAGGATCTTGCGAATATAAATCTGCAAAACCAAAACTACTAGCTGCCCGTGTCAAAATAAGGGCACCCAGAGTTTAGGTTAAAACAATAAACTCCAGGTCAGTCATGTGACTGGTGTGAGAACTAAAACAGTTATTTTAAAACTTTACTTTAAATCAGATATATCAAGGGACCACGCCGTATAACACGGAACGGGTATCCTCCCAAGAATACCAGTGCATATAACAAAACAGCGCAATGCTTTTTGGAAAAATGAAGCTATTATAAGACCCAAGTCCTATCACACAATGCAACACAAGCCGGGGGATAGGGTTTTCCCTTATAATAGCCAAACATGCTTAGTACGTTTAAAACAAATCATTTGATACTACTATGGGTGCATAGTGTATAAAACAACTTCAAATCATAAGTATCAATCATAGACGGCATGGGTACCATATATCATGTCGCCATACTAGTTCTACAATTAAAACAGCAAAATCACGTATTTGGAAATTGGATTTCCATCTGTGAACCGAGGCAAAAGATAGTCCTCTACCGATTCGAGACGCTCTAGCCCGCCCCTTAGGAACAGCCGCAATTGCCCCTTGGATCGTCAGGGCCGGTCCATCGATGTGGATTATTATGCCTGAACACTGTGTTTCCCCACCCTTTGGGGTGTAAATGAGCCAACAAATGACTCCATCGGCTTCACATAGACACCGGTATATCCGAGGCGTCTCGCAACAGCAACAACCATATAAGTCAAACTCGTCAGGGCGTGTAAAACCACTGACGCCACTTCTAGCTAGAAAGAAACGCATGTCCTCCCTGATGTCCTCTCCCGTTTCTGGTTCACAACCGGGGTGTGAGGCTCACGAATCAACGCTACACAAAGCTATGCCACACAGGTCGTGCTTTGATCATCAACCACAAGACTCTGCTTTTCAATAGAAGCCTTGATCATTTGCATCTCAGCATGCCACACAGGCAATTCACGCTATGCAACCGATATCAATCACACAGAATGAAATCCGATGTCAGACACACAGTCCATTTACTAGTCCGTTCTGGGTCTGAATGAAACCGGAGGCACCTAGTACCCCGCATATCCATCGATCTCCAAGTACGTCTGGACGACCACCAACTGATTCCCTCCTCTTGGGTGTACGGCCCAATCAAGATCATCAGTAATTATCCAAACGACGTGAAGACCTCCGGTCTTTAACCATCGTCTTCATCTTCGACTAATCGTCGAATCAGTTATTCAGAATGGGATAAACCCGGTCTTTCTGAATAACTCGCGTATATAATAAACAAGTGTTACACAAACACAACATACGCCTCATTCCAATTCAGAATATTCTTTTATTCCAATATCCTTATACTTTTGGAAAGGTTCCCATTAATTTTATCAAAGATAAATTCTTTAAATTTATTCTTTAATCTTCTATGAATATCAATTGAAACTAGTTGGGATTAGCGAACCACACCGAAGTAATCATTTATTTTATTTCCCAATCCCAACCTATTCATCCCATGAAGTAAAACTGGTCATACTTCATATCTAACACCACGGTGTTATCGGTAAATTCAATTATCATTTCACGTTCAAATCTAATTAAAGATTTAACTATCGCATGGAGCAAAACTGGGGATACTCCATTCTCGATCACTTCAATCTAATTAAAGATTCATTAAAACTCCACTTAGTTTTAATCTTTGACTGGGTTAAAGAATCAGTGTCATTTAAAACACGTGTAACAACCCGTATTTTTAATAACACGTTATAATGTAAATCAAGGCAGAATTAAATTCTAAAATCTGAATCAAGGGAAACGAGCTGTGCCATTGCGTTCGTCTCGGAAAAATACGCGAAATAGAGTCCGAGTTTTCCAAAAACGGAGTCCGTATGACCAAGTTATGGCCCAATGAAGTTTTCAGAAAATTCCAAGCCCGAAAACAGTTCAAATTCGAATTCAGATTCGAATTACAACCAAGGCAGAATGGGCGGGAATTCTCCCGCCCCAGGCAGGGTCGACACAGGGGTCGACACCAGTGTCGACCCCCCCCAATGGGTCGACACCCATGTCGACCCAGGGGTCGACACCCATGTCGACCCAGGGGTCGACCCCCCCGGTCGGATCAATTTTCCTGGTGCACCATTTTGACATGTTGGGTCTTGCTCTGGAAGTTTCTGACGGGAGTTGATGGCTCAGATTCGATTTAGGGTTAATCCTATGGTCTAAACTACCCCTAATCTCTATAAAAAAGACCCCTAGACCTAGCCTAAACCCTCATTAATCATTCCTACAACTAAATGCTGCCCAAATGTTCACTAATCATGGCCTCCACCTTCTTCATGAGAGCATGAGTGTCTCAAATCAATCTATGTCATAAAGGAGCCATCTTTCTTAAGTAAAAGAGCCATCTTTCTTTTTCTTTGGGGTTATTCCTTCTTGTTCTCAAGTCTTGAAGTGGAGTTTATCGTCTTTGGTTGCGGATTTGCTAGTGTGGCTTCGTCTCAATCTTATTTTATATTAATTCTAGTCTTCATAGCATTGTAAGCCCTATACTACTCTTAGATTCTAACTATGAAGTTAAATATGACATGTTGCAAGTTGAGTTTGGGCCTAAGTATGATATGTGCTTTGATCCTATCATGTTATGCATAAGTTTATTCTATGCATGTTTGTAAAGCCATCACCTTGACCTTGTGGGCTAAAAGCTATAAGCTTTATGTTGAAATGTTGCATTATGCAACATGAGAACCCTCATAACCTTTATGATAACTTGCATATAATGATATATGCGAACTTCTAGCCACCATCCTATGTCATTTATGATCATGTTTCACCTATTTGCTTAAGTTGATATTATGCATGTTTTGAGGCCCATGATGTGATATGCAAGCTTATGAATATATTTATGCCTCATATGCCACCATGTTTAACTCGTGGCCAACCTTATTACCTTATGCCCTTTTGTCATGCTTTTGCCAAGTTCCCTCTTTTGATCTATGATGCGAAACGTACATGCGATGGGAATGCGTTGGGTTGGGTAATATTAATGACATGAAAACATGGTTTTAAAATATGACATGAACATTGACTTGTGATTATGTTTGTAAACATGAATTTGGACATGACTTCTAGAAAATATGAGTGTGGCCAACTCGAGGTTGGGTTGAGTTTGTAGCATAAATCTACCCGGAACCGACCGGCTTAACTAGTGGCTACAAACAATAGGACCCAATGTGAGTAGTTGGTCATGTTGTGCTTAAACCCGAGGTTAGACTAGGTGGTGGTGTAAAGCTACCCGGACCCGCCCGGCTTAACTAGTAACCACAACAAGGTCTAATGTGAGAGGTTGGGTGCATTAAATTAATTAATGCCACATGATAGGGTTAAGTCATGGACTACTTGAATATACTTAACCAATTAAACCCGATGTATTCATAGGGTTAAGTCATGAACTACTTGAATACACTTAACCAACTCAATACATGGTTAGGATAGGGTTAACCACACTTAACCCACTTGAAATCCTAGTTGCGTGGTCCTTTTCAGCAGTAACCAACTTCGAAGTATCATGGGTACCCTGGACTAGGCTAGGGTGGGGCACGATTACTGGACTGATTGTAAGAGGCCAAAAGAGACGGCTGAAGGGTGCACCGGTTGTTCAGGAGGACCATGGTCGTGCACATTAAGTCCGGAGTTGAACATGGGCACCAGTAGGTTTAGACTGTGCGTGCTTGAATTGTGTCTGTGGTTTACACCTTAGGGCTGGATACACCCTGGGGTGGACCTAGCACAGTTAACTACATTCCACGATTAAGCCGTATGACACCGATACACGACGAGTTAGGCTTATAGGCAGCCGATCGACTAGACCGAGTAGTTGGACCTCGATTTAGGTCATCTCATGATGTGGGCCAGCTTTGGGCCAAGGGATCATTTCTTGATTATACTTGACATGGATTGGAATACTAGTACACACCTGGTGCAACTTAACCTTGTATTTGCGATGCCACACTTGATCTATCTTGTTAACTTTTCACCATGCCAGTTATTACCCTATATCTCATCCCTGTTTACATGTTCAGTTAACTTTATTAGTTTTTATACTAATAGTAGATAGGACTTACCAGTCTTTTTGACTGACCCGTTTTCTTTCGCCTCTTTTCTTCCGTTTCCCCCCCCCCCCAGGTTTGCAGGGCGGGAACACTGTTACCTAGCTGGATCTTTAGCTGCTTTTCTGGATAGCTCACGTATGGTTTGAGCATGCTATGGCCTTATTCTACCTTGGGGATAG
Organism: Allium sativum; assembly: GCA_030737875.1. NCBI lineage: Eukaryota > Viridiplantae > Streptophyta > Magnoliopsida > Asparagales > Amaryllidaceae > Allium > Allium sativum. The sequence goes on from CM060916.1 coordinate 897,408,413, forward strand.
TTACTTTATGATTTTCTTTCCAGTTTTCGGTTGATGTTTCTAGACTATGTTTTGTGGAAAATAATGACCAAGTACTTTGATGTAACTTGACTATGGTTTTGAAGTGTTAGTTTTATCCGCTGCTTTATTTACTCTGTTTTTTTTACTTATATGTTCTGTCTTGTGATATCTGCATGCATGTTTACCTCATTTAACGCCCCTCCAATGCCAGTGCCCTTGCAAGAGTGGTACTGGGGGAGGTGGGGTGTTACATTTGGTATCAGAGCCAGGTTTACAAGATTTGAGCAAAAGTGTTTTTAAAACTTACCTTTTGAAAAATTATTTTCAAAACCAATAAAGTATTTTCCAAGAAAAGTCTAGTTATTTTAAAAGGCTATTCCCCAAAATCCATTAGCACTATCCTTCGTTTCCTCGTTCTGAATCTATCTTTTTCTTTTTCAGTATGGCCGATCTTAACCTTCCCGAGGGAGTGACCATTCCCGGATGGTTCCGGAGGTACTTGGAAGCTAGGGCCAACGATGTGGGCCCAGCAAATACCCCCACCATAACTGAGGTTCCTCCTCCTCCTCCTCCTCAGAATCCACAAGCAGATTTTCCTAAGGTTTGCAAGGACTTTAAGGCAATGGGTGGCAAGAATTTTATTGGGACGGAGACTTTTGTGGAGGCGAGAAATTGGTTGAAAGAAACTGAGGATCTCTTCGCTATCTTTGATGTGGAAGACCATAGAAAGGTTTTATTGGCGGCATGGCTATTAAAAGAAGAAGCTGCTTATTGGTGGGAGGTCACCAATGCTACTAGACCTATAGAGACTTGGGCCGACTTTAGGACGAGGTTTGGGCTTAAGTTTCTATCATCTGCTGAGGCGAATCTGCAATTGGAGAAGTTTATATCTTTGAAGCAAGGGGACATGACAGTGAAGGAGTATGTGAATAAGTTTAACCAGCTCGCTCGATTCGGTTTGGACATGGTTAATACTCCCCAGAAGAAGGCTTTACGCTTTGCACGAGGGTTGAATGAGCCATTACAAGGTTTAGCCCTATCTCATATACCCATGGGGGCCACTTTTGAAGGCCTAGTGGACATGGCATTGCTTCAAGGAGACGATAAGAATGGCAAGAAAGAAGTCAAGACTAATGAGACTCAAGCCAAAAAGATGGACTCCAAGTGAGGAGGAAATCAGAGCAATCAGAACAACAAGAACAACAAGAACAACAAGGGCAACAAGGCCAAGGCAAAGGACCCAAGAAAATGCAACTTCTGTGGGATTGTTGGGCACATAGCCAAGGATTGCAGAAAGAAGAAGAGGAAGTTGGGTGAATGCTTTCACTGTGGAGAGCCTGGACATCTTAGCAAGGATTGCCCCAAGAAGCAAGGACAAGGGCAAGGGCATAATCAGCGTGCAGGACCTTCTGGAGGGCAAGTGCATGCTCTCAACACTGCTCCAGTTCAGGAACGAGGTAGTATTTCTGTAGAAAGTCTTGTTTATATTTCTGATTATCCTGTTCGCACCTTATTTGATTCTGGCGCATCGCATAGTTTTATTTCTTCTGACATTGTTGAAAGTTTGCACCTAAGTACTAGTCTAGTTGAGGATCCCGTCAGCGTTTCAAATCCAATTGGGGGTTTCGCCCATCTATCTATGATTTGTGTGGATTTGAAGATTTCTATCTTGACCGTGGAATTCACGTGTAATGCTTATGTTCTCGGGTTCACGGGATACGGGTTGATTTTGGGCATGGATTGGTTGTCCAGTTATGGAGCCATCCTCGATTGTGAGCATAGGGTGGTGAGGCTCATGACTCGCCTCGGTAATACCCTAGAAATTTCTTGTAACCCTAGAGGTCCCATCATGTTATGTTATCTTGAATCTCTTGACTCGTCCATCGATGATCTGCAATCTGTAAGGGTGGTTCGAGAATATCCTGATGTCTTTGAAGAGGTTAAGGGGTTACCCCCTAAACGAGAGATAGATTTTCGTATTTATCTTGTTGATAATGCCAAGCCAGTTTCATTGCCCGTTAGGCACATGGTCCCGCGAGAAAGAAGAGAGCTCAGTAAGAAAATCAAGGAGTTGCTTGAGAAGAATTTTATTAGGCGAAGCATTTCTGAATGGGGTGCTCCTGTGGTATTCGCTACTAAGGCGGATGGTTCGCTTCGTCTATGTGTTGATTATCGAGAGTTGAACAAGCTGACAAAGAAGAATAGGCACCCGTTACCGAGGATTGACGATCTCTTTGACCAGCTGGTTGGTGCTTCTGTTTTCTCTCAGCTCGATCTAGCCACCGGATTCCATCATCTTAGAGTGGCTGAGGATAGTATTGATAAGACTGCGTTTAGGACTCCAGATGGATTCTTTGAATGGCTTGTCATGCCATTCGGTTTGACTAATGCACCCGCCTACTTCGTAGACTTGATGAGTAGGGTGTTCAGGGAGTTCCTTAACAAGTTCGTGGTTGTCTTCGTGGATGATATTCTGATCTTCTCAAAGGACGAGGAAGAGCATGCCAGACATCTCAAGGAAGTGATGGATACGCTTAGAGCGCATCAGTTGAAAGCCAAGTTCTCCAAATGCCATTTTTGGAGAAGGGAAGTTCAGTTTCTTGGACTTATAGTTTCTAAGCAAGGCATAGCGGTGGATCCCGCGAAAGTGGTTGTGGTTCAAGACTGGAAGACTCCTAGGAATGCAACCGAAGTTAGAAGCTTTCTCGGTCTGGAGGGCTACTATAGGAAGTTCATCAGGGACTTCGCTAAGATTTCGGCCCCTCTTACTAAGTTGACGAAGAAGAACTTAGTTTTTGCATGGGACTTAGAGTGTGAGCTTGCTTTTCAAAGGCTCAAGAGGGCCCTTACTACCGCTCCAGTTTTAGCATTACCTGATGGCGGTAAGATGTTTACCGTGTACACCGATGCATGTGGCACGGGGTTAGGTGCTGTTCTGATGCAGGAAGGAAGAGTGATATGTTATGGGGGTAGGCAACTTAAAGTTCATGAGAAGAACTATCCCACTCATGATTTGGAGTTGGCGGCGATCGTCTTTGCACTCAAATCCTGGCGCCACTATCTTCTGGGCGAAAGGTTTGAGTTGTATACTGATCACAAGTCACTCAAGTACCTCTTCTCACAGAAAGATCTGAATCTAAGGCAGCAAAGGTGGATGGAATTCTTGGCATCTTATGACTTCGAGATAGCTTATACCCCCGGCAAGGGTAATGTTGTGGCAGATGCACTAAGCAGAAGTAGGTTGACTTTGAGTCCCTTGTTTGTTGAGATGAGGAGCCTAGAGTTCTTGGCAAACTTTGATTTTACAACAGATGTTGAGTCGATGACGGGTTCGTTAGCATCCCTTGAGCTTAGACCTATACTTCTTGATCAAGTTGGGGCTTCGCAGAAAGGAGACCCGCAGATAGTCGAGGTCATGGACAAGTTGATTCGTGGTGAGACATCTAGTCACCTTGCTAGATATACTATTGATGATAAGGGTTGGCTAAGACGTGATGGAAGGCTATGCATTCCACAAGTAGGAGACTTGGTGCATAAAGTTCTCGAAGAAGCACATCACTCAAAGATGACTATACATCCTGGAGGAGATAAGATGTATAGAGATATGAAGCGCATTTTCTTTTGGGCTGGAATGAAGAAAGTTGTAGCAGAGTATGTTTCAAAGTGCATGGTGTGCCAACAAGTGAAAGCCGAGTCAAAGAAACCCGGTGGGCTATTACATCCATTGGAGGTCCCGCAATGGAAGTGGGAAAGTATTTCTATGGATTTTGTGGATGGATTGCCTAGGTCAAGGAAAGGGAATACGAGCATATGGGTCATAGTTGATAGACTTACGAAGAGTGCTCATTTCATTCCAGTGAAGAGCAAAAGGACCGCATCATGGCTAGCATCTATTTATCTTCGAGAGATAGTGCGGTTGCATGGAGTTCCCTCTAGCATAGTTAGCGATCGTGACCCAATTTTCACTAGCCAGTTCTGGAATAGTTTGCAAGAAGCGATGGGTACGCGATTGAATCTGAGTACAACCTATCACCCCTAGACGGATGGCCAAACCGAAAGGGTGAATAGAGTGCTAGAAGATCTTTTGAGGCTTTGTGTTCTTGACTTTGGTGGTACTTGGGAAGACCACCTTCCTCTTGTAGAGTTTGCTTATAATAATAGCTATCAAGCCAGCATAGGGATGGCACCATTTGAAGCTCTGTATGGGAGGCCGTGTAGGTCACCATCTTGTTGGTGGGAGACAACGGATAGGCTTATACTTGGGCCCGATATGATACGGGACACATCCGAGAAAGTTGAATTGGTGAGAAGACGGATGAAAGCGGCCCAAGATAAACAGAAATCCTATGGTGACAAGCGAAGGGCAGATTTGGAATTCTAAGTGGGAGACATGGTTTTCGTGAAGGTTTCTCCTTTGCGTAATGTGGTACGTTTTGGAGCAGTTGGGAAACTGGCACCAAGGTTCGTAGGACCCTTCCCTATCATAGAGAGAATTGGAAAGATGGCCTATAAGGTGGAATCGCCCGAGAAGCTAGCCGGAGTGCATAATGTCTTTCATGTCTCGCATCTCCGAAAGTGCCTACATGAGTCCGCTGAGGTGGTTGAACCAAGCATTCTTGAAGACGTGGAGGTAGAGAAAGAGGCAACCTTGAGGACAGCTCCGATTCATATCTTGGGAACAGAGATCAAGAAGTTAAGGAATCGAGAAGTCAAATTGGTGAAAGTTCAGTGGAGTGAAGCCGATGAAGATGCAACTTGGGAAACCGAGGAGAAGATGCGTGGGCTTTATCCATTCCTTTTTTAGGGTACATTCTCAATCTCCGTTCTTAATCAGCATATCTTTCTTTTTTGCTATCCATGTTTATCCTGTTTATCTTGTTATCTCGTTAACCTTGTCTTGAGAACCTTAGGTAGAAACCCTTTGGATGAAACATGTATTTGAAACATGTTATGCTTGATGGTTGCAAGTGTTTGCAAGTGGATACTCGTGGATGCATGATACACATTAGGCACTAAGATCGGCTCACACACTTTCATACCGCATATGCATGAGTGTTTATGCTTATTCATGGATGAAACTTGTATGCTATCACGTGGATGTTGCATATGGAGGAATGTTATGTGAACTCATGTAGAGATTATAAATTATGTTAGGAATTTGCATACATATGGACTCATCTCACTAACATACTTTGCATTAAGGAGGTTTACTGAATCAGTAACCGCATGATTTTTGCATTAGATAATTACATATACACACACCTTTTGCATATGTTCATACAACATTTAGAATCCTTTTAAGGACAATGGTTACTTGTGGATGATGTTTTGAGTAGATGGATGATGGATGGTAGGATACGTTTTTCCTAACTTGGAGATTTCGGGGACGAAATCCTTTAAGGAGGGGAGAATGTAACAACCCGTATTTTTAATAACATGTTATAATGTAAATCAAGGCAGAATTAAATTCTAAAATCTGAATCAAGGGAAACGGGCTGTGCCATTGCGTTCGTCTCGGAAAAATACGCGAATAGAGTCCGAGTTTTCGAAAAACGGAGTCTGTATGACCAAGTTATGGCCCAATGAAGTTTTCAGAAAATTCCAAGCCCGAAAACAGTTCAAATTCGAATTCAGATTCGAATTACAACCAAGGCAGAATGGGCGGGAATTCTCCCGCCCTAGGCAGGGTCGACACAGGGGTCGACACCAGTGTCGACCCCCCCAATGGGTCGACACCCATGTCGACCCAGGGGTCGACACCCATGTCGACCCAGGGGTCGACCCCCCCGGTCGGATCAATTTTTCTGGTGCACCATTTTGACATGTTGGGTCTTGTTCTGGAAGTTTCTGACGGGAGTTGATGGCTCAGATTCGATTTAGGGTTAATCCTATGGTCTAAACTACCCCTAATCTCTATAAAAAGACCCCTAGACCTAGCCTAAACCATCATTAATCATTCCTACAACTAAATGCTGCCCAAATGTTCACTAATCATGGCCTCCACCTTCTTCATGAGAGCATGAGTGTCTCAAATCAATCTATGTCATAAAGGAGCCATCTTTCTTAAGTAAAAGAGCCATCTTTCTTTGTCTTTGGGGTTATTCCTTCTTGTTCTCAAGTCTTGAAGTGGAGTTTATCGTCTTTGGTTGCGGATTTGCTAGTGTGGCTTCGTATCAATCTTATTTTATAATAATTCTAGTCTTCATAGCATTGTAAGCCCTATACTACTCTTAGATTCTAACTATTAAGTTAAATATGACATGTTGCAAGTTGAGTTTGGGCCTAAGTATGATATGTGCTTTGATCCTATCATGTTATGCATAAGTTTATTCTATGCATGTTTGTAAAGCCATCACCTTGACCTTGTGGGCTAAAAGCTATAAGCTTTATGTTGAAATGTTGCATTATGCAACATGAGAACCCTCATAACCTTTATGATAACTTGCATATAATGATATATGCGAACTTCTAGCCACCATCCTATGTCATTTATGATCATGTTTCACCTATTTGCTTAAGTTGATATTATGCATGTTTTGAGGCCCATGATTTGATATGCAAGCTTATGAACATATTTATGCCTCATATGCCACCATGTTTAACTCGTGGCCAACCTTATTACCTTATGCCCTTTTGTCATGCTTTTTCCAAGTTCCCTCTTTTGATCTATGATGCGAAACGTACATGCGATGAGAATGCGTTGGGTTGGGTAATATTAATGACATGAAAACATGGTTTTTAAAATATGACATGAACATTGACTTGTGATTATGTTTGTAAACATGAATTTGTACATGACTTCTAGAAAATATGAGTGTGGCCAACTCGAGGTTGGGTTGTGTTTGTAGCATAAATCTACCCGGAACCGACCGGCTTAACTAGTGGCTACAAACAATAGGACCCAATGTGAGTAGTTGGTCATGTTGTGCTTAAACCCGAGGTTAGACTAGGTTGTGGTGTAAAGCTACCCGGACCCGCCCGGCTTAACTAGTAACCACAACAAGGTCTAATGTGAGAGGTTGGGTGCATTAAATTAATTAATGCCACATGATAGGGTTAAGTCATGGACTACTTGAATATACTTAACCAATTAAACCCGATGTATTCATAGGGTTAAGTCATGAACTACTTGAATACACTTAACCAACTCAATACATGGTTAGGATAGGGTTAACCACACTTAACCCACTTGAAATCCTAGTTACGTGGTCCTTTTCAGCAGTAACCAACTTCGAAGTATCATGGGTACCCTGGACTAGGCTAGGGTGGGGCACGATTACTGGACTGATTGTAAGAGGCCAAAAGAGACGGCTGAAGGGTGCACCGGTTGTTCAGGCGGACCATGGTCGTGCACATTAAGTCCGGAGTTGAACATGGGCACCAGTAGGTTTAGACTGTGTGTGCTTGAATTGTGTCTGTGGTTTACACCTTAGGGATGGATACACCCTGGGGTGGACCTAGCACAGTTAACTACATTCCACGATTAAGCCGTATGACACCGATACACGACGAGTTAGGCTTATAGGGAGCCGATCGACTAGACCGAGTAGTTGGACCTCGATTTAGGTCATCTCATGATGTGGGCCAGCTTTGGGCCAAGGGATCATTTCTTGATTATACTTGACATGGATTGGAATACTAGTACACACCTGGTGCAACTTAACCTTGTATATGCGATGCCACACTTGATCTATCTTGTTAACTTTTCACCATGCCAGTTATTACCCTACATCTCATCCCTGTTTACATGTTCAGTTAACTTTATTAGTTTTTATACTAATAGTAGATAGGACTTACCAGTCTTTTTGACTGACCCGTTTTCTTTCGCCTCTTTTCTTCCGTTCCCCCCCCCCAGGTTTGCTGGGTGGGAACACTGTTACCTAGCTGGATCTTTAGCTGCTTTTCTGGATAGCTCACGTATGGTTTGAGCATGCTATGGCCTTATTCTACCTTGGGGATAGTTACTTTATGATTTTCTTTCCAGTTTTCGGTTGATGTTTCTAGACTATGTTTTGTGGAAAATAATGACCAAGTACTTTGATGTAACTTGACTATGGTTTTGAAGTGTTAGTTTTATCCGCTGCTTTATTTACTCTGTTTTTTTACTTATATGTTATGTCTTGTGATATCTGCATGCATGTTTACCTCGTTTAACGCCCCTCCAATGCCAGTGCCCTTGCAAGAGTGGTACTGGGGGAGGTGGGGTGTTACAACACGGTTCACGATAAACCCCAAAATCACATCACATTTCAATCAGTCCCTAACCGTAAATTAGCAAGTGAGCAACTCCCTAAGTATTGACCCCGAAGGCCGAAACCAACATCAGATCAATACCCCAGAAACCATTCATCCTAACTAATCTCCAGTTAGTTTCTGATTTTCTTATCTCTTTTGGGTCTAAGAACAGTATTATTGAAGATACCGTTCACAACAACCCAAAATCACATTCTATTAATCATCGGGTTAAAGAACAAGTGTTATTTAAAACCCTGTTCATGATAAACACAAAAATCAATACCAATTCAATTCCAATTAAATATTATTTAATTGGTACACTTCATTAAATCTAAAATAAAAAGATTAAATCTTTTTCTCAACTGGGCTTAAGAACAGTGTTAATGAAGACACCATTCACAACAAACCCAAATCCCATTTGATATTAAATACAAGGCTCTGAATAAAAAATATACCAGCTTATATTCAATATCAAATTCTACGACCAACAAATATCGTATTGGAAATAACGATATTAATATATCTTTCAAATTCCCATAACCATATCTGTACAATCACGAAATCCAACATCGAAATATTCCGAAGACAATTTCGATTCAAATCCCTTCCAATACAATTATTGGAAATTCTGGTTATATTTCAAAACCATTTCAAATTCATTTTATTTACTTCAAAAATAAATGAATTATAATTCTAGTTCAAAACTAGTTCATTTCGATAAAAATCTATTTTTATCTTTTCAAATATGGAGTTTTTCATCCCAATTCTTCACAAATCATTTCTTATGATTTTACACAAATTATTATTATTTTTAATAATTTTATCAAGGCCCGTACAGTCGATTTCCATCAACGGCCATCGAACTGCACTTACAGCGACCTTTTCCAAATTTGATTTGGACATAGTTCCAAATCCAACCGTTAGATTTCAAATCCCTAATATTCGTTAAAAAGCTCTTTTCGATACGAACCCAACGGTTCCGGTTTTAGGAGAATCCGACGGTCGGATCTCCCGCAATGTCAATTCGAAGTCAATGGTCGAAATTCACGAACTGCCGCAGCGCGACGCGTTCTATTCGGGCCATTATATTATATATATAATATATACTTCGTCGATTTCCTTTTAAAACGTATTTTATAAATCGTTTTAAATTCGTTTTCAAAACGATTTCAACTTCATTTCAAATTCAAATCAAAATTGAATTTTTTCCTCATAAATTCGTTTTAAATTCATTTCAAATTGATTTCAATTCAAATCGATTTTTAATTCAATTTCAATTCAATTTCAATTCTATTCAATTTCTATTCGATTTCTATTCTATTCAATTTCAATTCGAATTCTATTCTATTCAATTTTAATTCGAATTCTATTCTATTCAATTTTAATTCGAATTCAATTCTATTCAATTCGAATTCAATTCTATTCAATTTCAATTCTATTCAATTTTAATTCGAATTCAATTCGTTTTAAAATATCAGAATTTGAAATCACTTCCTTTTCTATATTCATTATAAAAATGAATAAAATCGATATAAATATCGTTCATGTCAAAATGGCGTCAATCTAATCAACATCGCTTAATATATTTCTATTTTCAAATTATTCTATTTCAAATATTTCTTTTTCAAATATTTCTATTTCAAATATTTCTATTTCAAATATTTCTTTTTCAAATATTTCTATTTCAAATATTTCTATTTCAAATATTTCTATTCAAATATTTCTATTTCAAATATTTCTATTTCAAATATTTCTATTTCAAATATTTCTATTCAAAACTGGAATGAGGCCCAATCAATTACGATATAATGTCAATTATATGGATTTTCTACAACACACGTATATAACAGCAACGATAAATCATCAACCATCATCCAAAGTGCGTTCTACACTGTATAAGCATCAAATATAAATATTTAACGCTTATAACAGTCTGTCAATCAATCGATCGACATACAACTAATTATTGGGATTAGTGTATGTCATATATCATCCCAATACCCGTGTAGGGTTTCAAACAATCAAACACAGATCTTATTTGTGCAGTTGGGCGATGTGTAAAATTTATCGTCCCAATCAATATCAGTCAAATCAGTGTATATAAACAAATCGTCCGATTCGTTTATAAATATTTATTTTATATACACGTTAAAGATTATATTTTTAACTATAGAATATTTTCCACTATAAAATATTTTATTTCGTTTCACATCACACCACACAATCAACTACACATCAAAATCAAACAAACAAGCATACAAGCCGTCCATGGTCTGTGGACGACGGGTGTCGGGTGCTACTAAACACCGTCTGCATCCTAGTATATATTTTTAACTAGAAAAAAAAATTAAAAGGTGAGAAGTTCTCACTAATAGCTAATCCAAACGCCACGACTCTTCATGGGTAGAAATCTTCGTCGTGCTCGCCCTTTGTCACTTTCGTTGTCCGCATTCACTACATATATAAAAATCACATATGTTTATTTCACTTTCAAAATGATAAAAATAACATCTTTAACACGATATCTTCGTTATAAAGATTATATTTTCATAACGCTACTTCATATATATGAAAATCTAATTTTCATCGCTACTTTATAAAAATTATATTTTTATTCTTTCTACTCTATAAAAATTATATTTTTATTCTTTCTACTCTATAAAAATTATATTTTTATTCTTTCTACTCTATAAAAATTATATTTTTATTTCATAAAAATCCAATCTTTACAGTTTTAAAAAAAATCTAATCTTCATTATGCTTAAAAATTAAATCTTTTTCATTTTAAAAACCAAACCTTTATCATATTTAAAATCACAACTTTATGATAATGAAGATCATAGCTTTTTATATTTTAATACTAATTTCAACATCGCATGCATATATAATTAAACCGATTACTAAAAAGTAAATTAAAATAAATAAATAAAAAAGAAAATAAAACTTACAGCGTGTAAATAAAAGGGGGAGGCGGCGATTGGGGTCACGGGTGGTCGGAGAACGGTGCTGAGGCGACGTCGGCATGTCGAAGGGGGTGGCGGATGGCTCCAGGGTGGCAGCGCCGTTCGATTTCATATGATGGAGGAGGGGATTCGAGCGTCGTTCTTTTTGGGGTGGGGGTTTTGGCAGAGTAGGAGAGGAACGCGGGACGGAGGGGGAAAGGGGGAGCGGCCAGGCGGAGAGAGAGGGGGGGCGGTGCGCCACTGGTGGTGAGGGCGAGGTCCGCCTTCGATCTGAGGAGTCGATTCTTTTTTTTTCTGAAGTGGAAGATAACCGTGGGGGCTAAGAGGAAATAAGGAGTAGAGGAGAGAGGTTTTATTTTTAATTATTTTAATTTCAAAAAGTTGACTTTTTTATTCGACCTCTAAACGAGGCCCACCGCATGTCGTCCATAGCTAATTACCCCCATTCCGAACACAATGGGATATGTATCGTAAGCTGATTCGACCGTTTCGATCAGTTTTCGTCAAAATCAACATATAACTCTATATATTGAATTTGAACGCACATCTTAATTTACCGGGGGCACATACTAACTCTAAAAATTTCTGAAAAATATTTTCTAGCTTCGTATTGACGATACGGTCCTAACAAAACTAATTTCGTCAAATTCTGAGACCGTTTGAAAAATGGCCATTTTCCAGTCGATTAAAATCAACTAAAACTGGTCAAACGCGTTTTTCTTTCCCACGCTCACATATTGATTCGAAAAATTATGAAAACTAGAATCTAGCAATAACTTGACGTCACGGATCCAACAGAAGTGGTTCCGTCGAAATCCGAGGTCGTTTGCAAAATTTCCATTTTTAAGGGCAAAAATTCCATAGCGACTATTATGAAAATTCATTTGGACATAACTTTTGATTCCCGCTATGAAATTTCAATTTTTCGGATTCGTTGGAAAGATATTCTCAATTAGATTCTAATATTTTTGGTTTCACTAAAATCCGGTAATTTGCACCCTGTACATTCATTTGAATTTTGAAATCGAATTATCGAACTACCGCGCCATTTTCAATTCCTTTTATAATTATAAATAAATATTTATATTCTAACGACGACGTATATAAATATATACGTTCGAATTCTATTCAAAATAAATTTCTCGTCGATATTATTTAAAATAATTCATTTTAAATACTCAAAATTCGCTAAAATTGCCAAAATAAAAATTTTAAATTGGCTCGGATTTCCGGGTTATTACAATGAAAACATTATTTTGTTACAAAATGAGACTAAAAACATCATTTTTATTGGAAAATGTTAATATTATAAAATCACATATTGATGTTAAGAATGTTAACATTAGAAAAGAAACATTTTTATGCATAAAATGTTTACATAATAAAATCTCATTTTTATGTGAGTATATAAAGGAACATTTTATTACATAAGATGTTAGCGTATAAAAAAAAGTAACATTTCTAGTATATGAAAAGTTAACATGATAAAATCTCATTTTTATGTATAAAATATTAACATAGGGAAAAGTAACATTTTTATTTTATAAAAAGTTAAGATTAGAAAAATATCATTTTATGTATGAAATGTTAACATTATAAAAAAGATCATTTTTATATAAGATGTTAGCATTAGAAAAAGTAACATTTTTATCTTATAAAATGTTGCACAAGGAATAAAGGTTCACCTTTGTTAAGAATGTTGCCTTTAAAGGAATTAACATTTTTAGTGTAAAAATGTTGCATTTAAAAAGAATTACATTTTTAGTCAAAAAAAAATGTTGCATTGGAAAAATAATTACATTTTTAGTCAAAAATGTTGCATTAGGAATAAAGTTACATTTTTGTTAAAAATGTCACATTAGTAAAAATATCATTTTTGTTAAGATGTCAGACTAGTATGAAAATAACATTTTTGGGTTAGAATATAAGTGTCATATTACACCATCATGTGTTAATCAGAAAATGAATATTTACACCGTTATGTATTAAATTAGAAATGACATTATTTACACCGTTATGTATTAAATTAGAAATGACATTATTTACACCATGATGTATTAAATTAGAAATGACGTTATGTGTTAAATTAGAAATGAACATGATTGACACTGCAATTGAAATTAAAAATTACATTTTTATGTAATTAAAAAGATAAAATTTTGTCATTCAAATTAAAAATTACATTTTTATGTAATTAAAAAGATAAGATTTTGTCATTGAAATTAAAAATTATATTTTTATGTAATTAAAAAGATAAGATTTTGTCATTGGAATTAAAATTACATTCTTATGTAATTAAAAGATTAGATTTTGACGCTGCAAAATTATCAACATTTTACTGCAATAAAAAGAAAGGGAATTTACATGGTAATCTTAATTACATCTTTAATGTAATAAGAAGGAAATATTTTGACATTGAAAAAGAAAAGTTACATTTTTAATGTATATTAGATTAAAAAGAAAAGTTACATTTTTAATGTAAAAAGAAAAGTTTACATTTTTAATGGGAATAAGATTAAGGAGAAATTTACATTTTAATGTAATTAGATTTAAAATAAGTGAAATTTACATTTTTATGTAAATAGATTTTCATTAAAAGATTTAAGAAGAAAATTACATCTTTATGTAATTAGATTTTCACTGAAAAGGATAAGGATATGAAATTTACATTTTTATGTAAATAGGTTTTCAATGAAAGTTATAACGATGGAAATTTCCATTTTAATGAATTTGATTTCATTAAAAAAGATTAAAGATATGAAATTTACATTTTCATGTGAAAAGATTAAAACACAAGATTATCATTTTGCTTGTAAAGGAAAGATTGACACAAAATTATCAGTTTAGTTTTGCATTGAAAGATATAAACAAAATTTTTATTTTTGCTTGACATTGAAAGAATAACAAAGTTATTATTTTTGTTACATTGAAATTAAACAAACAAAAATATATTCATTTTTTTTTGTAGAATTGAGGTTGACACCAAAATATATTGCATTTTTGTTAGACAATTTAAACGACACAAAAATCTTAATTTTTGTTAAATTGGGATGATACACGAGAAATACATTTTTGTGTGAATTGAAGGGTAAAGGAAAATATTCATGGTTATGTTTAGGATGCGTATGTGAATTAAAATAAAATAAACATTATTGTGTGTCATGTTATACCTTGATATTATATATACAAATAAGGATATTTGTTGTTAGCAAAATATATGGATGAAGGAATTATATATAATTATATATATAAAAATAAAAAATGAACGAATCGATCGTGATAGTTCGCATTTTGGAATCATGCCTTTAAACGCTTATACCGAAAGATCCGACCGTCGGATTATCCCAAAACTGAAACCGTTAGGTTCGCCCTGGGAAGATCTTTCCAACGATATGAATTGTGTTAAAATCCAACGGTTAGATTTAGAGAAATTTGTAAAACAAATTTGGGGGAAAACAGCGCCAAGGTCGCCTATTGACATGAAGTGTCGTTAAATTAAATTCAATTATTTTTATATAAATAAAAATAGAGATTAATCGTTATAAATTAATATTAACGATAAGAAATGATTTTAAATTATATATATACGAGGATCATTTGAAAAGTCCGAGTTCAATCTCATTTCAAATGATTATTCGTCGATCTAAGTCGAAGAATTGAAGACGGTGATTGAAGACCGACGATCTTCACGTCGAATGGATGAGTTACCATTGGCGCCCATGATTGGAGTAGCTACCTTGAAGGGGCTACAATGGTGGCCGTCCAGACTACTTGTTGATTGTTCGGATATGCGAGGAATAAGGTGCCTCCGGTTTCGTTCAGACCCAGAACGGACTTGAAAATGGATTGTATGTATGACGTTGTATTCCTTTATACGGTATTCGTTGATCTCTGCTAAATATATATCTGTTTGGTGTTTAACACCCTTCTCTAAGATGTACGAGCTTAGAGGTTATATATTGGTAGGAATCAATGGTATGATATGGATTGACAATGTGGCATGTTAAGATGCAAATGATCAAGGTTCTTGTTGAAAAGCAGGCCTTGTGGATGATGATCAAAGCACAGCTTGAATAAGCATAGCTTTGTGTATTACGTAGCTTCACGAGCCTCACAACCCGGTTGGAGTCTAAAACGGGAGTAGGGAACGCAGGGAGAGCAACACGT
The DNA here is from genome assembly GCA_030737875.1 of Allium sativum. Classification (NCBI taxonomy): domain Eukaryota; kingdom Viridiplantae; phylum Streptophyta; class Magnoliopsida; order Asparagales; family Amaryllidaceae; genus Allium; species Allium sativum. Next base: position 897,423,778 of record CM060916.1, read on the forward strand.
TTCTTTCTAGCTAGAAGTGGTGTTTGGGTTTTACACGGCCCGACATTTTACTTATGTGGATGATGGAATGAGGCGCCTCGGATGATAGGTCCTATAGGACCAGGAAACGTGCATTCAGGAATTGCCAATCCGCAAAATCGTATGTGCGGACCGGCCCTGCAGCTTTCCAAGGGTTCACTGCGGGGGATTCTGAGACATTAGCGAGAGTATCTCGAATCGGTAAGGAGCTCCTCCCTAGCCTTGACTCATGATGGAAACCCAATTTCCAATACGACACCATGCAGTTTTGATTGTAGAACTAGTATGGCGACATAGTAGGATGGGGTACTATGCCGTCTATGATTGATACATTATGATTGAAATGTTTTTGAAACATATATACACTAATAATAATATCAAATCCATTTTATCGTATGAAGAATCTTTTGACCATTATAAGGTAAAACTCTATCCTCCGGTTTGCGTTGCATTGTGTGATGGGACTTGAGTCTTATAATGGTTTCATTTTCCTAAAAAGCATTGTGTCGTTTAACGATTTACTTTAATTTATGCACCGGTAATCCATTGGAATAAAACCCGTTCCGCATTAGCGGCATGGTCCTTGGATTTGCCTTATTGCTATTAGTTATATTAGTTAAGAATTCTCACACCAGTCCCATGACTGACTCGTAGTTTGTTTCACTTTGCAAACCCGGGTGCCTCTTTTCCACACGGGCAGTCGAGTAGCTTTTTGCAGATATTTATCTCTTGAGCAGGATTCTGGATCGAAGCCTAAAGTTATGTCCAGAGCATATAAGTCTTCCACTGTTTATTGTATTTAATTTATTGAAATTTATCTTCCGCTGTAATTTTATTCAATGTACTCTGATGTAACAATATTGTAATGTTTATAAAAGTCTGCTGTTATTGTTCTGATGTTGTTGTATTCCCAGAGTTAACGTATTCAGGTTTTGAACGGTCTTGGTCCATCTAGCGATCGATCGGGTCGTGCGAAATCCGGAGCCATTACAGTTGGTATCAGAGCTCTGGTTAGCTCAAATCTTTGGGGTACAACTCGTTAGAACTGAACAAAAGACTCATCAAAGATTGGATTAGTAATATCCAATAAGAATACTCATTAGAGATAGGATCAGCAGTATCCTAGAATGAGAAAACTCATTAGAGATGGGGTTATTAATGCCCTAGAATGAGTTAAGAGTGACAAGTTTATAATTAACGTATTTTTGATAATATATAAAACGATCTTTGAAAATATGATTTTTGAATATATAAAAGTTATATTTAAAAGGTTAATCAACTAATAATATTATTGAAACAAATATGAAAAAAATAATTAAAGTTGAGATAGGATACTTAAACAACTTTTTAGCTTCGTTCCTTTTCGAGGACGAAAAGTTTTTTTAAGTGGGGGAGACTGTAACAACCCTGAATTTTGGGGTAAATTTTAAAATTTATTTTAAGTAATTTTAATGGGTTTTGATATTTAAAATGATTTATTTTAAATAATAATGATTAAAAATTTATTTAAATCGAAGTTAGGATGAATAATTTAATTTTAATTATAAAAGGAGTTAGAAATAGCACGATAGTTTGAAAAGTCAAACTTGAACTTTGACTGACCATATAGGATGCAAAATTTAACGGATTTTAGTGAAACCAAAAATATTAGAATCTATTTAAAATTTTCTTTCTAACGAATCCGAAAAATGGAAATTTCATAGCGGGAATCAAAAGTTATGCCCGGTTTAAAATTTAGAAAGGTCGCTATGAAATATATATATATATATATATATATATATATAATATAAAGGTCAAAATGCTACTTTTTGCATACGAAGGAATTTGGACTTGAAACCACTTCCATTGAGTTCAGAATGATGTTTCTGCATTTAAAAAGTATAAACACTTATATATTTCGAGTTTCGGAAATTATTTGTTTTAAAATGTATTTTTAATATGTAATATATACGCCTTGAAAATAGCCATTTTTCAAATGACATCTGTTTTTTATGAAACCACTTTTGTTGGATTCGGAATGTCAAATTATTGCTAATTTTAATTTTTCATAATTTTTAGAATTAATTTGTGACCGTGGCAAAAAGATTTCAGTTTGGTCAATTTCGGTCAATTTTAATCGACTAGAAAAATGCCATTTTTCAAATAGGCTCAGAATTGAACGAAATTGATTTTCCTAGGTCCGCAGCGTCAAAACATAGCTAAATATATTTTTTTGGGAATTTTTGAAGTTAATTTGTGGCCCCGATGAATTTATTCGTACGGTTGAATTAAAAATAAAAGAAAATATTTTAAAATAAAGAAAACTGGGTCAATACAGTCGTTTGGGCCTGCGGGACATAGCTAGATGAGTCCAGAATGGGGGTAAATAGGTAAGAACGACAGTCGTTGGGCTGAAATCAGAGAAAGTTGCTAATCGAGCCTTAATTGGGTTAATTAGTTAATTAAATAATATAAATATTAGATAATCCTCAAACCCTAATTTCAAATTGACCTAGCCGCCATCTTCTATTGCAATGGCCAGAAATGTCCCAACTTTGATCTTCATTTTCTCTCAATCCAAACTATAACTTCTAGCAATCCATAGACCAAATCGAAGAGATTCTTCTTAGCTACAATTCTATACGGAGATGATGAGATTTAATGAAGTAATTTGGCCAGAAAATGCTCCCCAACCCGCGGCCAAAACAGCCCCGCGGCCCCTGTAGGCCCCACCGCACCTCCCCTCCCTCCCGGCGCACGTAGCCCTCTCCTCCCTCTCTGATATGCCACCTTCTGATCGTCTTCAAGCTTCACCAATCCCGAGATAAGTGGAGACCTAATTTTGAATGAAATGGGTTCAAAATAAAGAAAAGAACGGCCTTGAACGATGATGAGGAAGAAGGGGTATTTTTTTCCTTTTAATTAATTAATTTAAATTCAATTTTGTCAATCTTAATTTAACCATATCTCACTCATACGAACTCGGATTCGAACAAGTTGAAATTTGGCCAATTTTTGAATCGGAACGACGCAAAAATTCAAAACGATATGAGAAATTCTATTTTATTTCTTATTAAATAATTAAAATTATTTACATTTGTGCTATCATCAATCCACGGTAAAATTCTGGTTGTTATGTGATGTGTAACGAACCTGGAAATTTGATACTCGAATTCTCGACACAAATACACCCCGTGTCCAACTCGAGTACCGAAAATCCATACCGTTTAAGAAAGAAGTTAGAGGGTGAGATAAGAAAGAAAGAAATATTAGAATAGAAGAAAAGAAGAAGAACAACAATATCAGTCTCACAACGCAGCGGAACAAAATATAATACAGAAATAACTCTTTATTGAAAACTGGAAATAATACTTACAATTTGTCAGAGTACAACGGACATTCAATTCATCTGGAAAGTTATAATAGTATGTCCTCATTTAAAACACACAGCGGAATACTATATATATATCATACATATGATCTCCTCCAGCTCGTCTCATGGAATCTGTATCATCTTATCCTGAACCTGTAAACTCGGTCAGACCCAACTCGGTCTGACCCGAGCATTACAAACGCCACAGGTCAGTCTGGTGAACCAGCGTGAGAAAAACCCACTACATTATTGGTATCATCCATGTTGATTTTAAAGTTAAAAATCATTTCGAAAGAAAAGGATAATCGTAAGACCAATCCACACATAAACACAGACGGTTTTTACCTTACGATAACCCAAACCATTTTTGAAATCAATATCTTTTCTGATATTATAATAGTGTCTAAGTACAAATAAATAGAATCTAGCAGAACGCTTGCATCTCACGCTCTACATATATAGTATACAATTAAAACCGCGGGAGCTTATTGGAGATTGGATTTCCACCTATGACAAGGTATGGGACCACCTTCCGCTAGTGTATCTCTAGAGACGAATACACTGGGTTCAACAAGAACATCTTGCAACCCGGCCCACACATGACCGACCACTCATTTCTCTTGAGTGTATCGAATATATTGTCACCCACGGTTGGTACCAACATAACCGTTCCCGGGAGATACAGAACAAAAAAGAAGTAACAAATATGAATATTCTCTAAATGGTGACAATACACCCTAATGGGCGCGACCCACATAGCCATGCTGCTTGCCATATTTTTGTCATTTCCGGGTTGTGAGGCTTGAGGTTATAAATCGTATTTCTAGATCATATAGCCACCATTACTTTGAATGCCACATCGTCAAATCCGTCAGATATCACTTAATTTACGTCCACAAAAATACTCTAGTTATTAGGCTAGAGAAAACCTTTTCTCCGCCATCAACTATGGTACGTTTGAAGAAATCAATGTACGCGAATCCTTTGGAAATACTCTGTCAGACATTCGTCCATACAAGTTGTCCTGGGGTTGGACAAACCGAAGGCACTCTCCTACCGCATCCTAGGAATCACCCTATAGATCGGTAGCGAGTAGTCCTTGCCATCCGTCGATTTCAACCACGACAAGATCACTATTAGAATATCTCCGGGCACGACTCCAGAGAATTCGGCGTAGTCCTTTCGCTTATGAAGATCTACGGTCTTCACTGCTCCATCTTCAATTCGTATATTCTATATTTACGTATTAGTTAGTTCGGAATGGTTTTCGGATAAATTCGATCCCGGTCTTTCCGTACTAACCATCGTATAGGCCAGATTTGATAGTCGGTTATTTAACTATCAAATAAAACACCCATTCATCCATAAAAGAAAATTGAATTAACTGTTTTGATATCCTCAATCACTTTATCCACTTTTCAATTTACCATTTGTTAATTCAAAACCACTTCATTTTTCCAATAAAGGAAACCCTCGTTTCTCGTCCTACATATTTATATAAGCATATTCAAAAGCCCTTTTCATTTTAAAATCCCTTTAAGCACATATTTCTTTTAAGTTCTGTTCATATTTCAATTCTATTTTGAAACCCATATTATCCAAATTCTCAAATGATAGTCATTTCATTTCTTTATACACGTCGTTTATAAAATCGCCTCATTAACGCGTTTAAACAACTCTTTACTTTTAAGTTACATTAAAATTTGGATTTTCAAATGATCATTTGTATTTAAAAATAGATATTTCCTTTAAACTCTTTTTATCAATGCCCCTTATAAAATCGACTTTTCCAAATATTAGTTTTAAAAAAATATTTACTTTTAAATTCTGATAAATTTGAATTCTAAAAAAAACATTTCTATTTGGAATTAAATACACTTCAAATTTCTATTTCCAACTCATTTTCTTTATCCCCTTATTCGCCTCACCCGTGAATAATATTTCTCAACACAAACCCATACTTGACTTATTTAGTCAAATTCGATTTTATACTTGAAACTTCGCTTTTCGACCTATTTATAACTCCTAATTGTCGAGTTATATCATCACCCTTATATTTTTCCTTATAACTGGAAAATTCTAAATCTATTTGAATATCAATTTTTATTCATTTTCTATTTCTTCACATAATCTACATTTTCCCCAAATTTTCCGAATAATGATAATTATTATTATCCCACTTCTAATAATGTCACTTATAAAATCCCCTTTTCAAAATATTTGGTTTAATCAAATATTTACCTTTTAAATTCTGTTTATAATTCGGATTCCAAATAAAATTTTCTTTGAATACTTTTATTTATTTAAATTCTATTTTAAAATCCATATATTATTTTTGACACTCAAGAATATCAATAAACCAAGGTCAAAGTTATCACACACCCGAACATGTCATACACTATCACAGGTGACCAATCATAACAGCATATACATAGAAACAGATAAATAAATGTTGAGGAATCCAGTTGGATCCCTCCAACCTGTTTTACCTGCATCCACAGACGTTAGTCAACAATAATAATACCCATCCTGCTTCGAGGCAGGATATCGCGGTATAAAGGTCATCCACTATATATATTGTGGGGCGCATAGGGAAATCATCCGCTAATGGTACTGCAGGCATCCACTAATGATACTGCGGCATTATCCAACACCAAACCCCAATATTATCTTTATATAATATTATTGTAATATATTATCACTTTATATCAATCAATCATCAACCATCAAGCAATAAAATAAATTTGAACTATTAAAAACAGTTCAAATAATTAACTGAGTGAGTTTAGCTCACCTTGATTTGTCGTGCTGAATAACATGTTTAAAATCCCGTATCGCTCCAGCTACTCGTCCATTTGAGTTGTCTCGAATAATTGATTTTCACCTATGATTTATTAAATTTTATTATCGATTAACTTATTTTAATTTGCATTAACTAAAATAAATAAACACCTTTTCCATGTAATTTAATTTTTGTAATATATACCTTATCGTCTTCGACCAAACGTTATACGGCCTTTCTCACCGTCGCCATTGGACATCCATCCTAAGCCCCGACTTTCATTACAGAACATCAAACCATCAACTCAATTTGTCCAGATCAACCCCTCCATTTGCTAAGTTTTCACCATCCATACCATCCCATTCGAAAATGCATTCATACTTCTCATTATCATCATTTTTATTCCTCTCTAATATCCCTTTCTTTCAACTGTCATAACCCAGTTAAACCTGAGCTTCACTGCCCCAAGACATTCGAGATCGAACACCTCACTTAACCCTGTTCGAATTTTCCATTTACCATACTGTTGCATTCCATCACCTCCCCTTCTAATTGCCAGACTCCAGTACCCACAGCATATCAATTTATCAAACACCAGACTCAAAATTGTATGGGCGCCTTCCTTCATTGACATTCCTGTTTACATCCCCTACAACTACAACACCACTTCAATGCCAAGAAGCCTCGTCAGTCCTCAACATCCAAAATGCCTGACACTCACCTCCCTCCTACAGCTTATTCACGGCATCTATTTCACCCCAAAACAAATACAAAACTTCATCATGCTTCTGTCGCACTCCCAGTTCATGACCATAAAATCAAACCACCACATTCAACAGTCCTTCACCAACTTTATCCTTCCCTAAAACAATTCGCACTTCCCCATTTGCAGTACTCCAGATCGGCACTTTTATTTGACAGAGATCCATTGTTAAATTCCCAAAAGCTCCTTGTCCTCATCGTTCAACTAACACAGGTCCAGACAAGTTCGCACTACTCCAGATTGACCCAACATCCACTACGACTTCGATCCCTAAATCGCAGCATCCGTTTCTAGCATCTCGCAACATCCACCCTCTCGCTGAATCGCGAAGGACTCCAAGCGTTGTCGAACTCCAGGGAAAAGGTGGTTCTGAATCGCGGTGAATGGAAACGAAATTTCCATTTTGCTACTGATTTTCGATTTTCAATTCTTTTTTTTTCTTGTGGGATCGGTTTCTGCTTTTGCTGAGGAAAAGAATGAAGAAATGAATTGGTCGCAAGGTAACGAGTGCGAAAGGGTATTATATAGATATGGAAGCGGAGGATAGGAACGATGTCAGTGTCGATCAGTACTGGTAGTTTTAGACGTTGAAACTAGGAAGAATTAGGTTTGCAGTGTATGGGCAAGCTCAGGGAGAAGAAAGAAAATCGTAAGTGAAAGGAAAGAAAAGACAATACACTGAAGAGAGGTGAAGGTGAAAGGAAAACACAGGGGAATAGCTTACAGAATAGTTGTGCTAAGATCTTAAGTCGTCCCCTATTTTGTTTTATTTTTATTTAATTTATTTTTATTTATTTAACGCAGTGTACCTTAAATTAAAATATCCCGTGCTATTGAACCCCTATTTGAACGCAACAAAAGACGTTTCTAGGGTTCTACCCTTGTTCTGAACACACTGGAACAGTTTCCACGATCCAATTCGACCATATACAGAAGATATTAAATTAACTGACGGTTTAACATTAAATTCAATTTAATATAAATTGACTCAAAAATGAACAATTCTATTGTAAATAAATTCTTCTTATCATATATATTTTCAAACTGAATTCATACAACTTTCAGAAAGAACTTAAATCTCGATATTATATTCTCTAGTTAAACCAATATTAAATTGATTCAAAATCGATTTATTTTATTAAATAAATCGTTATGGTCTATATATGATTTCACAGCGATTATTTCAAGATTTTATTTGGCCATAACTTTCAATCTAATATACGGAATTCTGAGTTTTCTCTTTAATTAGAAAATTATAGTTCAACAGATTCGAACGTTTCTTGTTTCGGCGAATTCCGACTTATAACGCATCCTGTACACTCAATTGAAGTTCAAAACTGAATATTGCGAACTACCGCGCCATTTACGAGCTCTTTTTATTTATATATATATTTATACACTTCCAACTTCGTTTTCATTAATATAAAAATTCATTTATATTACCATTTCAATATTTAAACTAAATTAAATATTCAAACGTAAATCGATAAAAATGCGGGACGTTACATTCCTTCCCCTTAAAGAATTTCGTCCCCGAAATTACCAAGTAGGAAATGTTGCTATACTTTGTTCACTTCCCACAATTGACTCATGCAACTCGATACTCCCTCAACATCTTTCCTATGCAACCCACTTACTAGTCTCCAATTTCCGCTCAAAAATCCTTAACGTCGATTAACTTTTTGTTAACAAAAATTTTCGAAACTGTTGAAAATTTTTCTAACTCCCTAAATTTTCGAAAAATTTCGCCATAACCTCCCCTGTACGCGTGACTCGGTCCGATGACAAAGCGTCTCTCTGGACCCTTTCCATTCAAAAAGAAAATGAAAAAGCCAAGTGGCTTGCCGATTCGGCGCATAAAACCTCATTTTGAATTAAACATGTACCTTTTGACGGGCATCTCATATTTATTCTTCACACTTGCTCATATCCAATAAACTTGTATAATCACATGCATATCCATTCCTATTCGGTCACAATCATTTGAACTTTTTACTTCCACTTTGCCAACTTATCCACTAATTTGTTTTCTAGCTCAAATCATGATAGTTTATCATAACCATGTTCAAATATGTATGTTCTAGGTCTTGTTTTCAATTCACAAGTTCATTTAGATTTACACTTGAGTTTAAGTTCAATTTTAAATTTACGAGTCCATATAAATTTTGAGTTCAAATTCCTTCCCAATCAAACTTAATTCGATTCATACCTCATTCATTTCTATTCAACTTAAGCTTATATTATTTGAGTTTATATTCATTATTCATTATACAAATATTCAATTCCATATCAAGACTCAATTTATCTCAACTGAATAACATTTTAAGTCATATTCAATTATTCCAACTTGAGTTGGACTTATTTTAATTTGCTTCTCATTTCACTCGACACATTTAAACTGCATGTGTCGAGTTCTATTTAGATTATCCATATTTTTATATTTCAACTTGAATTCAAAGATTTTTATTCCATGTTGGTTAAACAGTTCGTTTTAGTTTAACATAGTTTTCAATCCCAATCCAATTTTTCTTAACTTACTTTTAATCAGGTTTCAATTCATTCATTTATGTTGGAATTTGTTTTCCTTAACTTCCCATTCTGATTTTAATTTCAAAATCATTTACTTCATCTTTTGGTTATAGTTAACCATTTTAGTTCAATAATTCCATTTGAATTAATCAAGCAACCAAACACCAACAGAATTTAAAAAAACTATTTCTTTTATATTCAAAAATAAATTTGGGTTAAAATTTTTCATTTACCCGCTTTACAAAACAATATTGTATCAAATTTCCAATTCAATATTGAACTGATCAAGTGACATAATACAAAACAATTTTTATATATAAAATATACAAATACGCTCTCTTGAATAAATACACTCAAACTCAATCTAGGATATTACTAATCCCATCTCTATCGAGTTACGCCACAGAGCCAAGGTTATTCCTAAACCATTGCTCTGATACCAACTGTAACGAACCGGGAAATTTGATACTCGAATTCTCGACACAAATACACCCCGTGTCCAACTCGAGTACCGAAAATCCAGACCGTTTAAGAAAGAAGTTAGAGGGTGAATAAGAAAGAAATAAATATTAGAATAGAAGAAAAGAAGAAGAAGAACAATATCAGTCTCACAACGCAGCGGAACAAAATATAATACAGAAATAACTCTTTATTGAAAACTGGAAATAATACTTACAATTTGTCAGAGTACAATGGACATTCAATTCTTCTGGACAGTTATAATAGTCTGTCCTCATTTAAAACACACAGCGGAATACTATATATATCATACATCTGATCTCCTCTAGCTTGTCTCCTGGAATCTGTATCATCTTATCATGAACCTGTAAACTCGGTCAGACCCAACTCGGTCTGACCCGAGCATTACAAACGCCACAGGTCAGTCTGGTGAACCAGCGTGAGAAAAACCCACTACATTATTGGTATCATCCATGTTGATTTTAAAGTTAAAAATCATTTCAAAAGAAAAGGATAATCATAAGGCCAAACCACACATAAACACAGACGGTTTTTACCTTACGATAACCCAAACCATTTTTGAAATCAATATCTTTTCTGATATTATAACAGTGTCTAAATACAAATAAATAAAATCTAGCAGAACGCTTGCATCTCACGCTCTACATATATAGTATACAATTAAAACCCGGGCGCTTATTGGAGATTGGATTTCCACCTATGATAAGGTATGGGACCACCTTCCGCTAGTGTATCTCTAGAGACGAATACACTGGGTTCAGCAAGAACGTCTTGCAACCAGGCCCACACATGACCGACCACTCATTTCTCTTGAGTGTATCGAATATATTATCACCCACGGTTGGTACCAACATAACCATTCCCGGGAGATACAGAACATAAAAGAAGTAACAAATATGAATATTCTATAGATGGTGACAATACACCCTAATGGGCGCGACCCACATAGCCATGCTGCCTGCCCGATTTTTGTCATTTCTGGGTTGTGAGGCTTGAGGTTATAAATCGTATTTCTAGATCATCTGGCCACCATTACTTTGAATGCCACATCGTCAAATCCGTCAGATATCACTTAATTTACGTCCACAAAAATACTCTAGTTATTAGGCTAGAGAAAACCTTTTCTCCGCCATCAACTATGGTACGTTTGAAGAAATCAATGTATGTGAATCCTTTGGAAATAATCTGTCAGACATTCGTCTATACAAGTTGTCCTGGAGTTGGACAAACCGAAGGCACTCTCCTACCGTATCCAAGGAATCACCCTATAGATCGGTAGCGAGTAGTCCTTGCCATCCGTCGATTTCAACCACGACAAGATCACTATTAGAATATCTCCGGGCGCGACTCCAGACAATTCGGCATAGTCCTTTCGCTTATGAAGATCTACGGTCTTCACTGCTCCATCTTCAATTCGTATATTCTACGTTTACGTATTAGTTAGTTCGGAATGGTTTTCGGATAAATTCGATCCCGGTCTTTCCGTACTAACCATCGTATAGGCCAGATTTGATAGTCGGTTATTTAACTATCAAATAAAACACCCATTCATCCATAAAAGAAAATTGAATTTACTGTTTTGATATCCTCAATCACTTTATCCCCTTTTCAATTTACCATTCGTTAATTCAAAACCACTTCATTTTTCCAATAAAGGAAACCCTCGTTTCTCTTCCTACATATTTATATAAGCATATTCAAAAGCACTTTTCATTTTAGAATCCCTTTAAGAACATATTTCTTTTAAGTTCTGTTCATATTTCAATTCTATTTTGAAAACCATATTTTCCAAATTCTCAAACGATAGTCATTTCATTTCTTTATACACGTCGTTTATAAAATCGCCTCATTAACGCGTTTAAACAACTCTTTACTTTTAAGTTACATTAAAATTTGGTTTTTCAAATGATCATTTCTATTTAAAAATAGATATTTCCTTTAAACTCTTTTTATCAATGCCCCTTATAAAATCGACTTTTCCAAATATTAGTTTTAAACAAATATTTACTTTTAAATTCTAATAAATTTGAATTCTAAAAAAAAAAACATTTCTGTTTGGAATTAAATACACTTCAAATTTCTATTTCCAACTCATTTGCTTTATCCCCTTTTTCGCCTCACCCGTGAATAATATTTCTCAACACAAACCCATACTTGACTTATTTAGTCAAATTCGATTTTATACTTGAAACTTCGATTTTCGACCTATTTATAACTCCTAATTGTCGAGTTATATCATTACCCTTATATTTTTCCTTATAACTGGAAAATTCCAAATCTATTTGAATATCAATTTTTATTCATTTTCTATTTCTTCACATAATCTACATTTTCCCCAAATTTTCCGAATAATGATAATTATTATTATCCCACTTCTAATAATGTCACTTATAAAATCCCCTTTTCAAAATATTTGGTTTAATCAAATATTTACCTTTTAAATTCTGTTTATAATTCGGATTCCAAATAAAATTTTCTTTGAATACTTTTATTTATTTAAATTCTGTTTTAAAATCCATATATTATTTTTGACACTCAAGAATATCAAAAAACCAAGGTCAAAGTTATAACACACCCGAACATGTCATACACTATCACAGGTGATCAATCATAACAGCATATATATAGAAACAGATAAATAAATGTTGAGGAATCCGGTTGGATCCCTCCAACCTGTTTTACCTGCATCCACAGACGTTAGTCAACAATAATAATACCCATCCTGCTTCGAGGCAGGTTATCACGGTATAAAGGTCATCCACTATATATATTGTGGGGCGCATAGGGAAATCATCCGCTAATGGCACTGCGGGCATTCGCTAATGATACTACGGGCATTATCCAACACCAAACCCCAATATTATCTTTATATATTATTAATTAAATATATTATCACTTTATATCAATCAATCATCAACCATCAAGCAATAAAATAAATTTGAACTATTAAAAACAGTTCAAATAATTAACTTAGTGAGTTTAACTCACCTCGATTTGTCGTGCTGAATAACATGTTTAAAATCCCATATTGCTCCAACTACTCGTCCAATTGAATTGTCTCGAATAATTGATTTTCACCTATGATTTATTAAATTTTATTATCGATTAACTTATTTTAATTTGCATTAACTAAAATAAATAAACACCTTTTCCATGTAATTTAATTTTTGTAAAATGATATATACCTTTTCGTCTTCGACCAAACGCTATACGGCCTTTCTCACCGTCGCCATTGGACATCCATCCTAAGCCCCGACTTTCATTGCAGAACATCAAACCATCAACTCAATTTGTCCAGATCAACCCCTCCATTTGCTAAGTTTTCACCATCCATACTATCCCGTTCGAAAATGCATTCATACTTCTCATTATCATCATTTTTATTCCTCTCTAATATCCCTTTCTTTCAACTGTCATAACCCAGTTAAACCTGAGCTTCACTGCCCCAAGACATTCCAGATCGAACACCTCACTTAACCCAGTTCGAATTTTCCATTTACCATACTGTTGCATTCCATCACCTTCCCCTTCTAATTGCCAGACTCCAGTACCCACAGCATATCAATTTATCAAACACCAGACTCAAAATTGTATGGGCGCCTTCCTTCATTGACATTCCTATTTACATCCCCTACAACTACAACACCACTTCAATGCCAAGAAGCCTCGTCAGTCCTCAACATCCAAAATGCCTGACACTCACCTCCCTCATACAGCTTATTCACGGCATCTATTTCACCCCAAAACAAATACAAAACTTCATCATGCTTCTGTCGCACTCCCAGTTCATGACCATAAAATCAAACCACCACATTCAACAGTCCTTCACCAACTTTATCCTTCCCTAAAACAATTCGCACTTCCCCATTTGCAGTACTCCAGATCGACACTTTTATTTGAGAGAGATCCATTTTTAAATTCCCAAAAGCTCCTTGTCCTCATCGTTCAACTAACACGGCTCCAGACAAGTTTGCACTACTCCAGATTGACCCAACATCCACTTTGACTTCGATCCCTAAATCGCAGCATCCGTTTCTAGCATCTCGCAACATCCACCCTCTCGCTGAATCGCGAAGGACTCCAAGCGTTGTCAAACTCCAGGGAAAAGGTGGTTCTGAATCGCGATGAACGGAAACGAAATTTCCATTTTGATACTGATTTTCAATTTTCAATTTTTTTTTTGTGGGATCGGTTTCTGCTTTTGCTGAGGAAAAGAATGAAGAAATGAATTGGTGGCAAGGTAATGAGTGCGAAAGGGTATTATATAGATAAGGAAGCGGAGGATAGGAACGATGTCAGCGTCGATCAGTACTGGTAGGTTTAGACGTTGAAACTAGGAAGAATTAGGTTTGCAGTGTATGGGCAAGCTCAGGGAGAAGAAAGAAAATCGTAAGTGAAAGGAAAGAAAAGACAATACACTGAAGAGAGGTGAAGGTGAAAGGAAAACACAGGGGAATAGCTTTCAGAATAGCTGTGCTAAGATCTTAAGTCGTCCCCTATTTTGTTTTGTTTTTATTTATTTTATTTTTATTTATTTAACGCAGTGTACCTTAAATTAAAATATCCTGCGCTATTGAACCCCTATTTGAACGCAACAAAAGACGTTCCTAGGGTTCTACCCTTGTTCTGAACACACTGGAACAGTTTCCACGGTCCAATTCGACCATATACAGAAGATATTAAATTAACTGACGGTTTAACATTAAATTCAATTTAATATAAATTGACTTAAATATAAACAATTCTATTGTAAATAAATTCTTCTTATCATACATATTTTCATACTGAATTCATACAACTTTCAGAAAGAACTTAAATCTCGATATTATATTCTCCAGTTAAACCAATATTAAATTGATTCAAAATCGATTTATTTTATTCAAAAAATCGTTACGGTCTATATATGATTTTACAGCGATTATTTCAAGATTTTATTTGGCCATAACTTTCAATCTAATATACGGAATTCTAATTTTTCTCTTTAATTAGAAAATTATAGTTCAACAGATTCGAACGTTTCTTGTTTCGGCGAATTCCGACTTATAACGCATCTTGTACACTCAATTGAAGTTCAAAACTGAATATTGCGAACAACCGCGCCATTTACGAGCTCGTTTTATTTATTTATTTATATATATATATATATATATTTATACGCTTCCGAATTCGTTTTCATTAATATAAAAATTCATTTATATTACCATTTCAATATTTAAACTAAATTAAATATTCAAACGTAAATCGATAAAAATGCGGGACGTTACATGATGAGATTTGATTCTATGATTGATGTGTTGTATATATCTGTTAATTGGATGATATCATGTTGTAATAAAAATGGTTGAAAACAAAAATATAGATTTTTGTTGAATAAAATTGTTGAGACAAAAATGTCATTCTTATTAAAATAGAATAGTACACAAATAAAAACATTATTTTTATTTGTCATGTTAGTGTACAAGATTGTTTGTATAAAGACATTATTTTTATGTCACATGTTTAAAATAGAATAGTAAACAAATAAAAACATTAATTTTATTTGTCATGTAAATATATAAATTGTAGTCATATTAAAATATCGTTGTGGTTAGATCATGCTACGTTAACATTAAAGTATCATTGTTGTTAGATCATGTTATGTTGACATAAAAATAACATTTTGGTTAGAAATGACATTAGATAAGAAAGAAAAGAAAAATGTCATTATATTGGAATGTCATTAGAATAAAAATGTCATTATATGGGAAATGTCATTAGAATAAAAATGTTCATTTGTTTAAAATGAAAACACCATTTTGGTATAAAATGTGACATTTGGATGAAAACATCATTTTATTATAAATTGTGACACTAGAATGAAAACATTATTTTGTTACAAAATGAGACTAAAAACATCATTTTTATTGGAAAATGTTAATATTATAAAATCACATATTGATGTTAAGAATGTTAACATTAGAAAAGAAACATTTTTATGTATAAAATGTTTACATAATAAAATTTCATTTTTATGTGAGTATATAAAGAAACATTTTATTACATAAGATGTTAGCATATAAAAAAGAAAAGTAACATTTCTAGTGTATGAAAAGTTAACATGATAAAATCTCATTTTTATGTATAAAATATTATCATAGGGAAAAGTAACATTTTTATTTTATAAAATGTTAAGATTAGAAAAATCTCATTTTATGAATGAAATGTTAACATTATAAAAAAGATCATTTTTATATAAGATGTTAGCATTAGAAAAAGTAACATTTTTATCTTATAAAATGTTGCACAAGGAATAAAGGTTCACCTTTGTTAAGAATGTTGCCTTTAAAGGAATTAACATTTTTAGTGTAAAAATGTTGCATTTAAAAAGAATTACATTTTTAGTAAAAAAAAAATGTTGCATTGGAAAAAGAATTACATTTTTAGTCAAAAATGTTGCATTAGGAATAAAGTTACATTTTTGTTAAAAATGTCACATTAGTAAAAATATCATTTTTATTAAGATGTCACACTAGTATGAAAATAACATTTTTGGGTTAGAATATTAGTGTCATATTACACCATCATGTGTTAATCAGAAAATGAATATTTACACCGTTATGTATTAAATTAGAAATGACATTATTTACACCGTTATGTATTAAATTAGAAATGACATTATTTACACCGTGATGTATTAAATTAGAAATGACGTTATGTGTTAAATTAGAAATGAACATGATTGACACCGCAATTGAAATTAAAAAATACATTTTTATGTAATTAAAAAGATAAGATTTTGTCATTGAAATTAAAAATTACATTTTTATGGAATTAAAAAGATAAGATTTTTACATTGAAATTAAAAATGATATTTTTATGCAATTAAAAAGATAAGATTTTGTCATTGGAATTAAAATTACATTCTTACGTAATTAAAAGATTAGATTTTGATGCTGCAAAATTACCTACATTTTACTGCAATAAGAAGAAAGGGAATTTACATGGTAATCTTAATTACATCTTTAATGTAATAAAAAGGAAATATTTTGACATTGAAAAATAAAAGTTACATTTTTAAAGTATATTAGATTAAAAAGAAAAGTTACATTTTTAATGTAAAAAGAAAAGTTTACATTTTTAATGTGAATAAGATTAAGGAGAAATTTACATTTTAATGTAATTAGATTTAAAATAAGTGAAATTTACATTTTTATGTAAATAGATTTTCATTAAAAGATTTAAGAAGAAAATTACATCTTTATGTAATTAGATTTTCATTGAAAAGGATAAGGATATGAAATTTACATTTTTATGTATATAGGTTTTCAATGAAAGTTATAACGATGGAAATTTACATTTTAATGAATTTGATTTCATTAAAAAAGATTAAAGATATGAAATTTACATTTTCATGTGAAAAGATTAAAACACAAGATTATCATTTTGCTTGTAAAGGAAAGATTGACACAAAATTATCTGTTTAGTTTTGCATTGAAAGATATAAACAAAAATATTATTTTTGCTTGGCAATGAAAGAATAACAAAGTTATTATTTTTGTTACATTGAAATTAAACAAACAAAAATATATTCAATTTTTTTTATAGAATTGAGGTTGACACCAAAATATATTGCATTTTTTATAGATAATTTAAATGACACAAAAATCTTCATTTTTGTTAAATTGGGATGATACACGAGAAATACATTTTTGTGTTAATTGAAGGGTAAAGGAAAATATTCATGGTTATGTTTAGGACGCGTATGTGAATTAAAATAAAATAAACATTATTGTGTGTCATGTTATACCTTGATATTATATATACAAATAGGGATATTTGTTGTTAGAAAAATATATGGATGAAGGAATTATATATAATTATATATATATAAATCAAAAATAAACGAATCGAGCGTGATAGTTCGCATTTTGGAATCATGCCTTGAAACGCTTATACCGAAAGATCCGACCGTCGGATTTTCCCAAAACTGAAACCGTTAGGTTCGCCCTGGGAAGATCTTTCCAACGATATGAATTGTGTTAAAATCCAACGGTTAGATTTAGAGAAATTTGTAAAACAAATTTGGGTGAAAACAGCGCCAAGGTCGCCTATTGACATGAAGTGTCGTTAAATTAAATTCAATTATTTTTATATAAATAAAAATAGAGATTAATCGTTATAAGTTAATATTAACGATAAGAAATGATTTTAAATTATATATATACGAGGATCGTTTGAAAAGTCCGAGTTCAATCTCATTTCAAATGATTATTCGTCGATCTAAGTCGAAGAGTTGAAGACGGTGATTGAAGACCGACGATCTTCACGTCGAATGGATGAGTTACCATTGGCGCCCATGATTGGAGTAGCTACCTTGAAGGGGTACAATGGTGGCCGTCCAGACTACTTGTTGATTGTTCGGATATGCGAGGAATAAGGTGCCTCCGGTTTCGTTCAGACCCGGAACGGACTTGAAAATGGTTTGTATGTCTGACGTTGTATTCCTTTATACGGTTTTCGTTGATCTCTGCTAAATATATATATCTGTTTGATGTTTAACACCCTTCTTTAAGATTGTACGAGCTTAGAGGTTATATTTTGGTAGGAATCAATGGTATGATATGGATTGACAATGGGGCATGCTAAGATGCAAATGATCAAGGTTCTTGTTGAAAAGCAGGCCCAGTGGATGATGATCAAAGCACAGCTTGAATAAGCATAGCTTTGTGTATTACGTAGCTTCACGAGCCTCACAACCCGGTTGGAGTCTAAAACGGGAGTAGAGAACGCAGGGAGAGCAACACGTTTCTTTCTAGCTAGAAGTGGTGTTTGGGTTTTACACGGCCCGACATTTTACTTATGTGGATGATGGAATGAGGCGCCTCGGATGATAGGTCCTAGAGGACCGGGAAACGTGTGTTCAGGAATTGCCAATCCGCAAAATCGTATGTGCGGACCGGCCCTGCAGGTTTCCAAGGGTTCACTGCGGGGGATTCTGAGACATTAGCTATAGTGTCTCGAATCGGTAAGGAGCTCCTCCCTAGCCTTGACTCATGATGGAAACCCAATTTCCAATACGACACCATGCAGTTTTGATTGTAGAACTAGTATGACGACATTGTAGGATGGGGCACTATGCCGTCTATGATTGATACATTATGATTGAAATGTTTTTGAAACATATATACACTAATAATAATATCAAATCCGTTTTATCGTATGAAGCATCTTTTGACCATTATAAGGTAAAACTCTATCCTCCGGTTTGCGTTGAATTGTGTGATGGGACTTGAGTCTTATAATGGTTTCATTTTCCTAAAAAGCATTGCATCGTTTAACGATTTACTTTAATTTATGCACCGGTAATCCATTGGAATAAAACCCGTTCCGCATTAGCGGCAAGGTCCTTGGATTTGCCTTATTGCTATTAGTTATATTAGTTAAGAATTCTCACACCAGTCTCATGACTGACTCGTAGTTTGTTTCACTTTGCAAACTCGGGTGCCTCTTTTCCACACGGGCAGTCGAGTAGCTTTTTGCAGATATTTATCTCTTGAGCAGGATTCTGGATCGAAGCCAAAAGTTGTGTCCAGAGCATATAAGTCTTTCGCTGTTTATTGTATTTAATTTATTGAAATTTATCTTCCGCTGTAATTTTATTCAATGTACTCTGATATGTTCTGTACTCTGATGTAACATTATTGTAATTTTTATAAAAGTATGCTGTTATTGTTCTGATGTTGTTGTATTCCCAGAGTTAACGTATTCGGGTTTTGAACGGTCTTGGTCGATCTAGCGATCGATCGGGTCGGGCGAAATCCGGAGCCGTTACAGTTGGTATCAGAGCTCTGGTTAGCTCAAATCTTTGGGGTACAACTCATTAGAACTGAACAAAAGACTCATCAGAGATTGGATTAGTAATATCCAATAAGAATACTCATTAGAGATAGGATCAGCAGTATCCTAGAATGAGAAAACTCATTAGAGATGGGGTTAGTAATGCCCTAGAATGAGTTAAGACTGACAAGTTTATAATTAACGTATTTTTGATTATATATAAACCGATCTTTGAAAATATGATTTTTGAATATATAAAAGTTATATTTAAAAGGTTAATCAACTAATAAGATTATTGAAACAAATATGAAAAAAAAAGTAAAAGTTGAGATAGGATACTTAAACAACTTTTTAGCTTCGTTCCTTTTCGAGGACGAAAAGTTTTTTTAAGTGGGGGAGACTGTAACAACCCTGAATTTTGGGGTAAATTTTAAAATTTATTTTATGTAATTTTAATGGGTTTTGATAATTAAAATAATTTATTTTAAATAATAATGATTAAAAAATTATTTAAATCGAAGTTAGGATGAATAATTTAATTTTAATTATAAAAGGAGTTAGAAATAGCGCGATAGTTTGAAAAGTCAAACTTGAACTTTGACTGACTGTACATGATGCAAAATTTAACGGATTTTAGTGAAACCAAAAATATTAGAATCTATTTAAAAATATCTTTCTAACGAATCCGAAAAATTGAAATTTCATAGCGGGAATCAAAAGTTATGCCCGGTTTAAAATTTAGAAAGGTCGCTATGAAATATATATATATAATATAAAGGTCAAAATGCTACTTTTTGCATACGAAGGAATTTGGACTCGAAACCACTTCCATTGAGTTCAGAATGATGTTTTTGCATTTAAAAAGTATAAACACTTATATATTTCGAGTTTCGGAAATTATTTGTTTAAAAATGTATTTTTAATATGTAATTTATACGCCTTGAAAATAGCCATTTTTCAAACGACCTCTGTTTTCGACGAAACCACTTTTGTTGTATTCGGAATGTCAAATTATTGCTAAGTTTAATTTTTCATAATTTTTAGAATTAATTTGTGACCGTGGCAAAAAGATTTCAGTTTGGTCAATTTTAATCGACTTGAAAAATGCCATTTTTCAAATAGGCTCAGAATTGAGTGAAATTAATTTTCCTAAGTCCGCAGCGTCAAAACATAGCTAAATATATTTTTTTGGGAATTTTTGAAGTTAATTTGTGGCCCCGATGAATTTATTCGTACGGTTGAATTAAAAATAAAAGAAAATATTTTAAAATAAAGAAAACTGGGTCAAGACAGTCGTTTGGGCCTGCGGGACATAGCTAGATGAGTCCAGAATGGGGGTAAATAGGTAAGAACGACAGTCGTTGGGCTGAAATCAGAGAAAGTTGCTAATCGGGCCTTAATTGGGTTAATTAGTTAATTAAATAATATAAATATTAGATAGTACTCAAACCCTAATTTCAAATTGACCTAGCCGCCATCTTCTATTGCAATGGCCAGAAATGTCCCAACTTTGAACTTCATTTTCTCTCAATCAAACTATAACTTCTAGCAATCCATAGACCAAATCGAAGAGATTCTTCTTAGCTACAATTCTATACGGAGATGATGAGATTTAATGAAGTAATTTGGCCAGAAAATGCTCCCCAACCCGCGGTCAAAACAGCCACGCCGCCCCTGTAGGCCCCACCGCACCTCCCCTCCCTCCCGGCGCACGTAGCCCTCTCCTCCCTCTCCGATATGCCACCTTCCGATCGTCTTCAAGCTTCACCAATCCCGAGATAAGTGGAGACCTAATTTTGAATGAAATGGGTTCAAAATAAAGAAAATAACGGCCTTGAACGATGATGAGGAAGAAGGGGTATTTTTTTCCTTTTAATTAATTAATTAATTTAAATTCAATTTTGTCAATCTTAATTTAACCATATCTCACTCATACGAACTCGGATTCGAACGATTTAAGGTGCGCCACGATCGTGAGACCGAGACCTTCGCGATGAAACTGACTAGACCTGATTCTGAATAAGTTGAAATTTAGCCAATTTTTGGATCGGAACGGCGCATAAATTCAAAACGATGTGAGAAATTCTATTTTATTTCTTCTTAAATAATTAAAATTATTTATGTTTGTGCTATCATCAATCCGCGGTAAAATTCTGGTTGTTATGTGATGAGATTTGATTCTATGATTGATGTGTTGTATAGATCTGTTAATTGGATGATATCGTGTTGTAATAAAAATGGTTGAAAACAAAAATATAGATTTTTGTTAAATAAAATGGTTGAGACAAAAATGTCATTCTTATTAAAATAGAATAGTACATAAATAAAAACATTATTTTTATTTGTCATGTTAGTGTACAGGATTGTTTGTATAAAGACATTATTTTTATGTCACATGTTCAAAATAGAATAGTAAACAAATAAAAACATTAATTTTATTTGTCATGTAAATATATAAATTGTAGTCATATTAAAATATCATTGTGGTTAGATCATGCTACGTTAACATTAAAGTATCATTGTTGTTAGATCATGTTATGTTGACATAAAAATAACATTTTGGTTAGAAATGACATTAGATAAAAAAGAAAAGAAAAATGTCATTATATTGGAATGTCATTAGAATAAAAATGTCATTATATGGGAAATGTCATTAGAATAAAAATGTTTATTTGTTTAAAATGAAAACACCATTTTGGTATAAAATGTGACATTTGGATGAAAACATTATTTTATTATAAATTGTGACACTAGAATGAAAACATTATTTTGTTACAAAATGAGACTAAAAACATCATTTTTATTGGAAAATGTTAATATTAGAAAATCACATATTGATGTTAAGAATGTTAACATTAGAAAAGAAACATTTTTATGTATAAAATGTTTACATAATAAAATCTCATTTTTATGTGAGTATATAAAGGAACATTTTATTACATAAGATGTTAGCATATAAAAAAGAAAAGTAACATTTCTAGTGTATGAAAAGTTAACATGATAAAATCTCATTTTTATGTATAAAATATTAACATAGGGAAAAGTAACATTTTTATTTTATAAAATGTTAAGATTAGAAAAATCTCATTTTATGTATGAAATGTTAACATTATAAAAAAGATCATTTTTATATAAGATGTTAGCATTAGAAAAAGTAACATTTTTATCTTATAAAATGTTGCACAAGGAATAAAGGTTCACCTTTGTTAAGAATGTTGCCTTTAAAGGAATTAACATTTTTAGTGTAAAAATGTTGCATTTAAAAAGAATTACATTTTTAGTCAAAAAAAATGTTGCATTGGAAAAAGAATTACATTTTTAGTCAAAAATGTTGCATTAGGAATAAAGTTACATTTTTGTTAAAAATGTCATATTAGTAAAAATATCATTTTTGTTAAGATGTCACACTAGTATGAAAATAACATTTTTGGGTTAGAATATAAGTGTCATATTACACCATCATGTGTTAATCAGAAAATGAATATTTACACCGTTATGTATTAAATTAGAAATGACATTATTTACACCGTTATGTATTAAATTAGAAATGACATTATTTACACCGTGATGTATTAAATTAGAAATGACGTTATGTGTTAAATTAGAAATGAACATGATTGACACCGCAATTGAAATTAAAAATTACATTTTTATGTAATTAAAAAGATAAGATTTTGTCATTGAAATTAAAAATTACATTTTTATGTAATTAAAAAGATAAGATTTTGTCATTGGAATTAAAAATTATATTCTTATGTAATTAAAAAGATAAGATTTTGTCGACATTCTTATGTAATTAAAAGATTAGATTTTGACGCTGCAAAATTATCTACATTTTACTGCAATAAGAAGAAAGGGAATTTACATGGTAATCTTAATTACATCTTTAATGTAATAAAATGGAAATATTTTGACATTGAAAAAGAAAAGTTACATTTTTAATGTATATTTGATTAAAAAGAAAAGTTACATTTTTAATGTAAAAAGAAAAGTTTACTTTTTTAATGTGAATAAGATTAAGGAGAAATTTACATTTTAATGTAATTAGATTTAAAATATGTGAAATTTACATTTTTATGTAAATAGATTTTCATTAAAAGATTTAAGAAGAAAATTACATCTTTATGTAATTAGATTTTCATTGAAAAGGATAAGGATATGAAATTTACATTTTTATGTAAATAGGTTATCAATGAAAGCTATAAAGATGGAAATTTACATTTTAATGAATTTGATTTCATTAAAAAAGATTAAAGATACGAAATTTACATTTTCATGTGAAAAGATTAAAACACAAGATTATCATTTTGCTTGTAAAGGAAAGATTGACACAAAATTATCGGTTTAGTTTTGCATTGAAAGATATAAACAAAATTATTATTTTTGCTCGGCATTGAAAGAATAACAAAGTTATTATTTTTGTTACATTGAAATTAAACAAAAAAAATATATTCATTTTTTTTGTAGAATTGAGGTTGACACCAAAATATATTGCATTTTTGTTAGACAATTTAAATGACACAAAAATCTTCATTTTTGTTAAATTGGGATGATACACGAGAAATACATTTTTGTGTGAATTGAAGGGTAAAGGAAAATATTCATGGTTATGTTTAGGATGCGTATGTGAATTAAAATAAAATAAACATTAATGTGTGTCATGTTATACCTTGATATTATATATACAAATAGGGATATTTGTTGTTAGCAAAATATATGGATGAAGGAATTATATATATATATATATATATATATATATATATATATAAAATAAACGAATCGAGCGTGATAGTTCGCATTTTGGAATCATGCTTTTAAACGCTTATACCGAAAGATCCGACCGTCGGATTTTCCCAAAACTGAAATCGTTAGGTTCGCCTTGGGAAGATCTTTCCAACGATATGAATTGTGTTAAAATCCAACGGTTAGATTTAGAGAAATTTGTAAAACAAATTTGGGTGAAAACAGCGCCAACCACTGTGATAGCCCGTAACTTCCCCGTGAAGGAAAGCCCGGATTACCTTGAGAACACTACTAAATAGAACGCATACGGAAGCACATTTCATTGTTATTACAACAATTCCATCAGAATACAAGAATACACAGAGTATAAATGAATGAATTACATTCAATAAACATCAGAGATTACAATAAATTACATAGCAGTGGAAAATAATACAAAGCACAACTGAAGGTGATATATGGATACAGAGCTTTTCGGATATCATTCCAGCTGTAAACCAGGATCCTGTGAATATAAATCTGCAAAACCAAAACTACTTGCTGCCCATGTCGAAAATAAGGGCACCCAGAATTTAGGTTAAAACAATAAACTCCAGGTCAGTCATGTGACTGGTGTGAGAACTAAAACAGTTATTTAAAGCTTTACTTTAAAAGAGAGTAATTCAAGGGACCACGCCGTATAACACGGAACGGGTTTCCTCCCAAGAATACCAGTGCATAGAATAAACAGCGCAATGCTTTTTCGAAAAATGAAACTATTATAAGACCTAGGTCTCATCACACAATGCAACGCAAGCCGGAGGATAGGGTTTTCCCTTATAATAGCCAAACATGCTTGGTACGTTTAAAACAAATCATTTGATACTATAATAAGTGTATAGTGTCAAAACAATTTCAATCATAAATATCAATCCTAGGTGGCATGGGTACCATCTATCATGTCGCCATACTAGTTCTACAATTAAAACCGCAATACACGTATTGGAAATTGGATTTCCGTCATGAGTCGAGGCAAGGGGCAAGCTCCTCTCCGCTTCGAGACACTCTAGCAAATGCTCAGGACTACGCACACTGGGTAACCCTTGGATCGGATGGGCCGGTCCTCTCTTACGTTTGAGGATTGGCAATTCCTAAACACGCATTTCCCGGTCCTTATAGACCTATAATCGAGGCGCCTCGCATTCCAACAACCACAAAGGTGAAAAGTAGATATAAATGTCAGGGCTGGTAGGTCACTGACACCACCATAGCTAGAAAGAAACGTCGTGTCCTCCCAGCGGTCCGTATCCCATTTTTAACTCATACCGAGGTGTGAGGCTCGCGAATTCACGTTATACACAAAGCTACGCCACGTAGGTCGTGCTTTGATCATCAACCACAAGACTTTGCTTTTCAACAGAAGCCTTGATCAATTGCCACTTAGGCATGCCACACTGGCAATTCATGCCATGCGACTGATGTCCATCGATATACAACCTCTGAGCTCGTACGTCTCAGAGAAGGGCGTTAAGCAAAAGAATAAATTCTCCGCCGCCAAACCGATGTATATTTAATAGAGATCAATCAACATAGAATAAAATCCAATGTCAGACACAGTCCATTTACAAGTTCGTTCTGGGTCTGAACGAAACCGGAGGCACTTTCCTCACATATCCATCGATCTCCAAGTACGTCTGGACGACCACCAACTGATTCCCTCATCTTGGGTGTACAGCCCAATCAAGATCATCAGTAATCATCCAAACGATGTGCAGACTTCCGGTCTTCAACCACCATCTTCGTCTTCGACATATCGTCGAATCGGTTATTCAGAATGGGTATAAACCCGGCCTTTCCGAACAACCCGCGTATATAGTAAACAAATGTTACACAAACACAACATACACCTCATTCCAATTAATTAGTCACTAACCGTAAATCAGTAAGAGAGCAATTCCCTAAATATTAACCCCGAAGGCCGAAACCAACATCAGATCAATACCCAGGAAACCATTCTTCTTAGCTAACCTACAGCTAGTTTCTAAATTTCATATTCTTAGGGAAAGGTTCCCATTAATTTTATCCAAGATAAATTCTTTGAATTTATTCTTTTATCTTCCTTTGGATGTCATTTAAAACCAAATTATGGTTTTCCAAAGTAGTCGAGATTAGCGAACCACACCGAAGTAATTATTTATTTTATTTCCCAATCCCAACCTATTCATCCCATGAAGCAAAACTGGTAATACTCCACATCTTACACCACAGTGTTATCGGTAAAATTAATTACCATTTCACGTTCAAATCTAATTAAAGATTTAACTATCGCTTTGGAGCAAAACTGGTGATACTCCATTCTCGCTCACTTTCTAAATTTGATAATTTAGATTATCAATTCACTTTTCAATCTAATTACAGATTCATTAAAACTCCTTTTACTGGGTTAAAGAACTAATGTCATTTAAAACACAGTTCACGATAAACCCAAATCACATTCTATTTATTATCGGGTTAAAGAACAAGTGTTATTTAAAACACCCTTCACGATAAACCCACAAATCAATTCTGTTTAAAACCCATTTCAAATCCAATTTATTTATTTAAAAATAAATGGGTTTTAATTTTAGTTCAAAACTAGTTTATTTCGATATAAATCTATTTTTATCTTTTCAAATATGGAGTTTTACATCCCAATTTTTCCCAAATCATTTCTTATGATTTTACACAAATTATTGATATTTTTAATAATTTTATCAAGGCCCGTACAGTCAATTTCCATCAACGGCCATCGAACTGCACTTACAACGACCTTTTCCAAATTTGATTTGGACGTATCTCCAAATCCAACCATTAGATTTCAAATTTATAATATTTGTTAGAAAGCTCTTTTCGTTACGAACCCAACGGTTCCGGTTTTAGGAGAACCAGACGGTCGGATCTCCCGTAATATCCGTTCGAAGTCAATGGTCGAAATTCGCGAACTGCCGCAGCGCGGCGTGTTCTATTTAGGCCATTATATATAATATATATATATATATTATATATTTCGTCGATGTCCCCTTTTAAACGAATTTTATAAATCGTTTCAAATTTGTTTCAAAAGCAATTTCAACATTCATTTCAAATTCAAATCGAAATTGAATTTTCCCTTATAAATTCTTTTTACATTCCTTTCTATTTGATTTCAATTCAAATCGATTTCAATTCTATTTCAGTTTGTTTTCAATTGATTTCAATTCAATTCGATTCGAATTCGTTTTCTATTCAATTCAAATCGAATTCGTTTACTATTCAATTCAATTCGAATTCGTTTTCTATTTAATTCAAATCGAATTCGTTTACTATTCAATTCAATTCGAATTCGTTTTCTATTCAATTCAATTCGAATTCGTTTTCTATTCAATTCAATTCGAATTCGTTTTCTATTCAATTAAATTCGAATTCGTTTTCTATTCAGTTAAATTCGAATTCGTTTTCTAATCGATATAAATATCGTTCGCGTCAAAATAGCGCATCTCTAATCAACACGGCTTTGTATATTTCAATAATTCCGTTATTCTATTCAACAAATGAATATTTATCCTATTCAATACATGAATCTATATTTTTGTCAACACATGACTAATCTCAACGAATGAGTACTGTCCACGTGTGACTATTTTTGTTGTTTAATATATTTTATAAAAATTATGGTATCTATCGTTTGATTTCAAATCAGACTCCAACCGTAAATTAGTAAGAGAACGATTCCTTAAATATTAACCCCGAAGGCTGAAACCAACATCAGATCAATATCCAGGAGACCACTCATCTTATTTATTTTCCAGTTAGTTTCTAATTTTATATCTAATAAAGATGTAAATTTTATTGTTAAAATATTTCGTTCAACACATGACTAATCTCAACGGATGAGTACGGTCAACACATGAACCTTTATTTTATAATATTCATTATTTTCTAAATTGGAATGAGGCCCAATCAATTACCATACAAAGTTAATTATATGGATTCCATAAAACACATGTATATAATAGCAACGATAAATAATCAACCATCATCCAAAGTGCACTACACTGTATAAGCATCAAATATAGATATCTAACGCTTATAACAGCCTGTCGATCCATCGATCGACATACAACTAATTATTGAGATTAGTGTATGTCGTATTTTATCCCAATTCCCGTGTGGGGTTTCAAATCAACAAACATGGATTTTTATTTGTGCAGTTGGGCGATGTGTAAAATTTATCGTCCCAATCAATGTCCTTCAAATAGGTGTACATAAACAAACCGTCCAGTTTGTAAATGAATATTTATTCACATTCACGTAAAAAATTATATTTTTAACGATAAAATATTTTATTTTAACACATGAATTTCTATTCAGTTCATTTACAAAATAAAAATGATATTTTTATTTTTCTAACTTATTTTAGAAAATTTCGGCGGCATAACGGCACGATACTAGAAACGGGACAAGGCCTAGCCTTATCCCCGGTCTAGTGATGGCCCACGCCATACACATATCAATCAATTCGATTTCAATTCACCAAACAACCAACTTCGAATCAAATAATCTAACTAATCTATGCAACCAAACAAACAAGTCCATGGTCTGTGGACAGTGGTGTCGGGTGCTACTAAACACCGTCTGCATCCTAGTATATATATATAACTAGAAAAGGAGAGTTAAAGTGAGAAGTTCTCACCGACTAGCTAATCCAATCATCTCGACTCTTCTCATGTAGAAGTCATCGCTGTTCTCGCCTTTTGTCACTTTCGTTGCCCGTAGCCACTACATATATAAAAATCACATTTTTATATTGCTATTCAATATATAAAAATCGAATTTTTACTTCGCTATTCAATATATAAAAATCGAATTTTTATACCGCTACTATATAAGTAAAAATCCTATTTTTACACCTCTACTATATAGATAAAAATTCTATTTTTACACCGCTACTATATAGATAAAAACTCTATTTTTACATCGTTACTATATAGGTATTAATTCTATTTTTACATCGTTACTATATAGATAAAAATTCTATTTTTACACCCCTATTCTCTCTATGAAGATTTCGTCTTTTCAAATATAAAGATTTCATTTTTCATCTTCTACAATATAAAAGATTATATTTTTCATCTTCTACAATATAAAAGATTATATTTTTCATCTTCTACAATATAAAAGATTATATTTTTACTTATACAGCTGAATAATAAAAATAAAAACAACTCACAGGTGGTTTGAAAAGGGGAGTAGGGGCTGCTGGTCTTCGTCGTCGAGTGCTGCGTCGATTTGGGTGCGGGTTTGGCGGGTTTTGGCCGGAGTTAGAAGGGGATAGGGAGGGAAAAGGCTCGAGGGGGTGTTGGTGGTGGTCAGAGGTTGCGGAGTGTGGGCCAGGTGAAGGGGGGGCACGACATTCGATTTGGTTCAGGGGGGGTGCGGGTTTCTCGCGTGGAAGAAAGGAACAGGGGAGGAGGAGGCGAGCAGGAGGGGGGAGGCGGGCGAGGGTAGAGGCGGCGACCAGCGGAGGGCGGCGGTGGCGGGCTGACGGGCGACGGCTTCTAGGATTCACGCGATTCTTCTTTTTTTTCTCTTTTTTTTCTTTGAAATTAATTCGAACGGGGGGGGGGGGGGGGCTGAAGGAGATAAAGGAGATGGAAGGGGGGTTATTTTATTAATTATTTATTTAATTATCTCCCAAAAAGCAACTTTTATTTTCGACCTCGAAACAAGGCCTACCGCCTGTCGTCCATAGCTTATTACCCCCATTCCGAACACAATGGGATATGTATCGTAAGCTGATTTGACCGTTTCGATCAGTTTCCGTTAAAATCAACATATAACTCTATATATTGAATTTGAACGCGCATTTCAATTCACTGGGGTCACATACTAACTCGAAAAATTCCTGTAAAATATTTTCTAGCTTCGTATTGACGATACGGTCCTAACAAAACTAGTTTCGTCGAATTATGAGACCGTTTGAAAAATGGCCATTTTCCAGTCGATTAAAATCAACTAAAACTGGTCAAACGCGTTTTCCTTTGCCACGCTCACATATTGATTCGAAAAATTATGAAATTTGGAATCTAGAAATAACTTTACATCCCGGATCCAACAAAAGTGGTTTCGTTGAAATCCGAGGTCGTTTGCAAAATTCCCATTTTTAAGGGCCAAAATTCCATAACGACTATTCAGAATTTTCAACTGGACATTTCTTTTGATCCCCGCTATGAAATTTTGATTTTTCGGATTCGTTGGAAAGATATTATCAAATAGATTCTAATATTTTTGGTTTCACTAAAATCCAGTTTATTTTGCACCCGGTATGTTCAATTGAAGTTTGAAATCGAATTATCGAACTACCGCGCCATTTTCAATTCCTTTTATAATTATAAATAATTATTTATATTCTAACGACGACGTATATAAATATATACGTCGAATTATATTCAAAATAAATTTTTTGTCGATATTATTTAAAATAATCTATTTTAAATATTCAAAATTCATTAAAATTGCCAAAATAAAAATTTTTAATTGGCTCGCATTTCCGGGTTATTACAAAGGTCGCCTATTGACATGAAGTGTCTTTAAATTAAATTCCATTATTTTTATATAAATAAAAATAGAGATTAATCATTATAAATTAATATTAACGATAAGAAATGATTTTTAATTATATATATACGAGGATCATTTGAAAAGTCCGAGTTCAATCTCATTTCAAATGATTATTCGTCGATCTAAGTCGAAGAGTTGAAGACGGTGATTGAAGACCGACGATCTTCACGTCGAATGGATGAGTTACCATTGGCGCCCATGATTGGAGTAGCTACCTTGAAGGGGCTACAATGGTGGCCGTCCAGTCTACTTGTTGATTGTTCGGATATGCGAGGAATAAGGTGCCTCCTGTTTCGTTCAGACCCAGAACGGACTTGAAAATGGATTGTATGTCTGACGTTGTATTCCTTTATACGGTATTCGTTGATCTCTGCTAAATATATATCTGTTTGGTGTTTAACACCCTTCTCTAAGACGTACGAGCTTAGAGGTTATATATTGGTAGCAATCAGTGGTATGATATGGATTAACAATGTGGCATGCTAAGATGCAAATGATCAAGGTTCTTGTTGAAAAGCAGGCCTTGTGGATGATGATCAAAGCACAACTTGAATAAGCATAGCTTTGTGTATTATGTAGCTTTACGAGCCTCACAACCCGGTTGGAGTCTAAAACGGTATAAGGGAACACAGGGAGAGCAGCACGTTTCTTTCTAGCTAGAAGTGGTGTTTGGGTTTTACACGGCCCGACATTTTACTTATGTGGATGATGGAATGAGGCGCCTCGGATGATAGGTCCTATAGGACCGGGAAACGTGTGTTCAGGAATTGCCAATCCGCAAAATCGTATGTGTGGACCGGCCCTGTAGGTTTCAAAGGGTTCACAGCGGGTGATACTGAGACATTAGCTAGAGTGTCTCGAATCGGTAAGGAGCTCCTCCCTAGCCTTGACTCATGATGGAAACCCAATTTCCAATACGACACCATGCGGTTTTGATTGTAGAACTAGTATGGCGACATAGTAGGATGGGGTACTATGCCGTCTGTGATTGATTCATTATGATTGAAATGTTTTTGAAACATATATACACTAATAATAATATCAAATCTGTTTTATCGTATGAAGCATCTTTTGACCATTATAAGGTAAAACTCTATCCTCCGGTTTGTGTTGCATTGTGTGATGGGACTTGAGTCTTATAATGGTTTCATTTTTCTAAAAAGCATTGCGTCGTTTAACGATTTACTTTAATTTATGCACCGGCAATCCATTGGAATAAAACCCGTTCCGCGATAGCGGCGTGGTCCTTGGATTTGCCTTATTGCTATTAGTTATATTAGTTAAGAATTCTAACACCAGTCCCATGACTGACTCGTAGTTTGTTTCACTTTGCAAACTCGGGTGCCTCTTTTCCACACGGGCAGTCAAGTAGCTTTTTGCAGATATTTATCTCTTGAGCAGGATTCTGGATCGAAGCCTAAAGCCGTGTCCAGAGCATAGAAGTCTTCCGCTGATTATTGTATTTAATTTATTGAAATTTATCTTCCGCTGTAATTTTATTCAATGTACTCTGATATGTTCTGTACTCTGATGTAACATTATTGTACTGTTTATAAAAGTCTGCTGTTATTGTTATGATGTTGTTGTATTCCCAGAGTTAACGTATTCGGGTTTTGAACGGTCTTGGTCGATCTAGCGATCGATCGGGTCGGGCGAAATCCGGAGCCATTACATCTATGGTCTCATCAAGGAATTAATTGGGTTGCAAACAGAGTTGGAAAACTAATATGCCTAGATGGAGCAACTGAGTCGTTGACTAGAATAGTGGATGCTAAATGCCTTATTGAAATTACTCCTGAAGTTGAACTTGTGGATTCATTTGAAGTCTTGAATCCTGATAAAACAACACAAATGATATTCATTGAATATCTATGGCAGCCAGATATATGTACGCATTGCAAAGTTTTCGGTCACAAAACAGTCGCATGCAATGAAGTAATCAAGGAAGTAACTTCAAACAAAGAGAAAACAACAGAAGAAACAGTTCAGCCAATGAAACAGAACACATTATTGAATGTGCAGAAAGCACAAAAGGAAGATCCAAAAGCAAACACGTGGCAAAAAGTGAACATGAATGTAAGGTGGAACATAAGTTTCAAGCAAACTTCTAGGGAAAATAAATACAGAAAGAAAAGTGTCGCTGCAGTAACATTGCAGGGAAAGACAACAATTAATGAAAACAGGAGAAGACCTGATAAGGCCATGAGCTTGATACACAATAGTTTCAACGTGTTATACACCCCGGAAATGGATAACGTGGAAGTTCAAACAAATAAAGGGAAAGCAACTGATGAACAAGAAAGGGAGGAAGAGATTGAATTCCTAAGCGCAAATGAGGCAGGAGAAATAGCTGAATTTGAATCAGTAGACAATGAAGCTGAGGACAATAGAGAAAAAACAGTAGTACAAATTGGAAATGAGAAGGATATGAGTGAACAAGAAAATTTAACTATCAGTGAAAAGGAAACAAGAAAGGCATTAAAAGCAAAGAAGAAAAAATATGAAAGAAGAGAAAATGAAATGCTATGCATGCATGATGCTATGCATGAAACCATAAATGCTCATAACTGCTTTGAAGTTCCCAATGCCATAAAGCCTCCCACATTTAACCAACTGCCTGTTTCCAATGATCTCCTCTCCAATGCCAAATCCACTTCCACATCCACTTCCCTATCCATTTATCCCAAACCAGTTCCTGAGCCTACCATGCCGCCTTCATCCAAACCCCTCAAAAAGAAGCCACCTGATCCCCTCCTCATCCAGTCTTCCTCTAATCCATCCAAATCCATTCTTAATAGTGTTGTAAATCCTAAACCAAAACCCTTCAGAGCTAGATTATCTATTGAGCCAAATTATTTATCAGAAAAAAAGAAGAAAAAGGGAAAGAAAAAAAGAAGCAAAAGAATCCCTGAATCCTGCTCTCTATCCCCAATTGACAGTGATTGTGAAACTTATGCTTCCAATCTAACAATCCCGTATTTGTCTCCATCTTCTTCTCCTAGAAGCACTTCCAAAAATCCTAGGTTTAATGATGTAGTGTAATATTGCAGCGTGGAACATAAGAGGGGCTCAAAAGTTAAATAAACAAGACCAAATTAGAAATCTCATTCACAACCATAACTTATCCCTTTTATCCATTTCTGAATCAAAACTTAACCTTGATCTCTCTACCAGAGCTTCTAACTATATTAATCAAAACTGGTACTTTATGACCAACCATGATCATGCCCCTTATGGCAGGCTGCTCATAATATATGATCCCAATATATTCATTCTCTCACCTATCCTCATTCACCACCAGTTTATCCACTCTAGAGTCTTCCACACTCCTACCTCTACCTCAATGTATGTAACCTTCATTTATGGTAGCAACTTTGCTAATGAAAGACAGATGATGCTTGATTATCTACCTCATTTCCGGCAAAATTTCCACCCTTGGCTGGTAACTGGTGATTTCAATTGCTCCTTCAAATCTGATCATAAATTTGGTGGCAATTCTTTAACCTTGTCAGATGTAGCCCCCCTCAATAATGCCTTACATAATGCTTCTTTGATTGAAGTTCCCTCCATTGGTTGTGACTTCACATGGTCTAACAAAAGTATTGATGGGCCTCGTACTCTAACAAGAATTGATTACGCCTTTATGAACCTAAAAGCCCTTACTGTTTGGCCAACCTTAAAAGTTAACATCTCCTCGCCACTCCTATCTAATCATTGCCCATTAATCCTCTCAATTGGCTCGGCATTTTTAAACAAACAGGTGAACTTTAAATTTTTTGATGTATGGACAAACAACTCTTCCTTTCTGCAGATTGTTCAAGAGGCATGGAGCAAACAAACTTACGGCAATCCCATGCTAAATATACAGAGAAAACTGAAGAATACAAAATGTGCTTTGAAAAAATGTCAGCTGAGATATATGGTAAAGGTAATAAACTCTCATCCTCTCTAACTGACAAGCTGAAACAGATAAAGGAA
The DNA here is from genome assembly GCA_030737875.1 of Allium sativum. NCBI lineage: Eukaryota > Viridiplantae > Streptophyta > Magnoliopsida > Asparagales > Amaryllidaceae > Allium > Allium sativum. The sequence continues at coordinate 897,458,857 of CM060916.1, forward strand.
TTTACGATGCAACCAAACGCCGACATATCCTCCTATCAGCTAGAAAAAGAATTGATTTAGCAACTAGATCTTGCACTCTCTACTAAAGCAAAGATGGCGTGCCAGAAGAACAAGCAGAAATGGGCTATCAAAAGTGACAGAAATACAAAAGAATACCATGCAGCGTTGAAGATTAAACAAGCTAAAGATTTCATCCATCAGATTGAAGACAAAAATGGGATAAAACATTCAAGTCCCTCCTCTATTGATGATGCATTCCTCACATATTATACTGACCTCCTTGGAAAGGAACCGCCTGAATTGGATACGAATTTGCTGGATAGAATAACCCTCAAGACATTATCCGATGATCTGCAAATCTCTCTTACTGAACAAATAACTGATGAAGAGATTAAGGATGCAATATTCACAATGCGAAGGTCTACGTCACCTGGACCTGATGGGTTCACCGTATCATTTTATGTTCACTGTTGGGATATCATCTCGCCTATTATATTACGTGCAGTGCATGGTTTTTTTTAATCTCAAACAGGATTCTGAGCTCAATAAATTCAACAAACCTTGGTTTAGTACCTAAAATCCAAAATGCCAAGAATGTTACGCAATACAGACCTATTGCGTGCTGTAATGATATATACAAGGCTATATCTAGATTTTAGCGAGGATACTTAAAGCGGTATTACCTACCCTCATCTCATCAAATCAAGCTGCATTCCTCCCTGAAAGAAGCATATTAGATAACGTACTACTCACTAATGAACTCTTGAATGGTTATCATAAGAAGAACATATCACCTCGTGTTATGCTAAAGATTGACATCATCAAAGCCTTTGACTCTGTGCGATGGCAAGCTCTCATCATGATAATGAGGAAAATGAATTTTCCTGTTAAGTTTATATCTTGGATTCATCTCTGCATTTCTACTGTCAGCTACACTCTGGTTTTCAATGCTCATGTTGTTGGTTACTTTAAAGGAAGAAATGGTCTACATCAAGGAGACCCTATATCAGCTTATTTGTTCGTAATTGTTATGGAAGTACTAAGTAATGAACTTCAGAGGCAGGTGGCATTGAAAAACTACCACCTTCACACAAAATGCAAATGTCCTCTTATAGCCTCTCTTGCGTTTGCGGATGACCTTCTTATCTTCACCAACCCTACTCAAAAGTCTCTACAAACTATTATGTCATCTATTAATTCCTTTGCTAATTTCACTGGCCTTAGAATGAACATTGCCAAGTCCAAATTGCTTGTTGCGGGTCTCCCACCTAACCGTGTAAATGAGTGCTTGTTTATTACTGGTATGTCCATTACTGGTAACGATATATCGTATTTGGGTATCCCTCTCGCCACCAAAAGAATCTCTAAAGCACAGTGTATGCCACTGTATGAAAAGATAACGTCGGTTTTTGCTAGATGGGAGAATCGATATCTATCGCAACCTGATAGACTTGTGATAATTAACACTGTGATTTTCTCAATGACAGTGTACTGGTCAAGAACCTTTCTTCTTCCTGAAAAACTTCAATCTATGCTAAAGTCGGCAATGAGGAAATTCCTTTGGTTTGGAACTACACACTCCAACAAGCTCGTCCCTATAGCGTACCACAAACTTTAAAAATCAAAGAGGAATGGGGGATTGGGCATCAAAACATCAAACATTGGAATGTAGCAGCGATCTCCAAGCATTTCGTCAACCTGGTAATAAGGAAAAATACGTTATGGGTTGAATGGTGTTTAATTCATAACCTGAAGGATGATCAAATTTGGACGGTTAGGCCAAAAGCTAGTCAGAGTTGGGTGTGGAAAATGATAATCAGAGTGAGGGAAAAGATAAAAGCTTTCTCACAAATCAAAATTGCGGAGAACAGCAGTGTGAGTTTCTAGACAGCGCCATGGATGCAAATGGGTCTTATTCTCTCTGAAGTCTGTAGCTATGATGATATGATGATATCTGGGATTCCACATAATGCTAAAGCAAAAACATATGTTAGAAATGGAAGGATAACTCTGCCAAGGAGCAACAGTGTGAATTTAAACGATCTATGGAGCAAATTTAATGATAACAGATATGATCAAGCGGAAGTGGATGAATACGTTTGGAATGAGGAAGAAGTAAAGAATTCGACCTCTGCTGTGTATAGCTCTCTGATAAATGAAAAAACCATGAGAAAATGTGTATGGAGTAGCCGAATATGGACTGAGCAGAACACTGAAAAACTGAATTTTTTCATGTGGAAAGTATGCTACAATGCGTTGAATACAAAGAGGAGACTGACATGTAGAGGTATGAATGTTGACATGCAGTGTGTATTATGTATAGCAGGCGAGGAGGATGTGCAACATTTATATTTCAACTGCCTTTTTAGCAGCTATGTTTGGAAAAGAACTAAGCATGGAGGAGGATATGCTGCTCCTCTCCCTCGCAGCAATGAAGAATGGCACAATATATATAAATCGACGAGATGGAAACTGAGTAATACATTTGAGCTTCTGATTATGCTCAAGGTGGTTTTAAATGAAGTTTGGACGGAAAGAAATTGTCGGATTTTCAATCGACAAAGAAGAAGCAAGGGGCAAACTTTCCTAGCAGCAAGTAGAAGAATTGGTCATGAAATCTCGATGTCTTCCTACGGTTTTGATACTCTTATAAAAAACAATTGGAAATGATTTTATTTTACTTTTCCTTTTGTATGCTCGCTTTATGTTGTAAGTACTTCTTATGATATAAATATATGGTAGGGGCCATTAATCCCCGCTGGCTTTGCCAAAAAAATAGATGAGTGGCTGGTCATGTGTGGCTGGGTTGCAAGATGTTCTTGCTGAACCCCAGTGTATCCCCTCTAGAGTACACTAATTGAGAGGTGGTCCCATACCTTGTCATAGTTGGAATCCAATCTCTAATAAGCGCCCTACGGGTTTTGATTTTATACTATGTATGTTGAGCGTGAGATGCAATCATTCTACTATTTGGTTATTTATTTGATTAGACGTTATTATAATATCACCGATTTTGATATCAAAATGTTTTGGGTTATAGTAAGTTAAAAAACGTCAATGTTTATGTGTAGGTTGGTCTTAATATTATCCTTTTCTTTCAAAAAGTTTTTCCAAAGTTAAGCAGTATTGTTGGAGTTTGCTCACACCATCCCCATGACGAACTTAGAGTTTATTTTGTTTGTTTTTTTCCTAAACTCTTGGGTGCCCAAATTTGTACGGACAGTCAAGCGTTTCAGTCTTTTACATATACACTTGGAGGAGCTTGAAGCAGTAGGCTTCACCGTTAGTTATTTAGAGTTATTTCCGTTGGATGTATATGTGTTGTACTATGATACTGTATGTATATACAATACAATATTGTATTTCAAGGTTATATGATATAACATACTTTATTTGTTCCGCTATGAGATTTTGTGTTGTTCATGTTCTGTCTTCTATCTATTTTTATTTCTTTAACCCTAATGACTCGTATATCTATGCAATTTGGATTGGACGTGTGTCGTTTTAGTCAACTCAGATAGTACGGATTGCGGGCCATCACATTTAGCCTGGGTTGCAAGATGTTTTTGTTGAATCCGGCGTATTCCTCTATAGAGATACTCTATCGGAAGGTGATCCCATACCTTGCCAGTTGGAAATCCATTATCCAATAAGGGCCCGCGGTTTTGATTTTATACTATATATGTAGAGCATGAGATACAAGCGTTCTGCTAAATTGCTATTTATTTGATTTAGATACTATTATAATATCAGAAAAGTATTAATTGCAAAGAATGTTTTGGGTTATCATAAGGTAAAAACCATCCGTATTTATGTGTGGATATGTCTTACAATTATCATTTCTTTTAAAAAGGATTTTCAAAAGTTAAACCAACGGTTGGAGTTTACTCACAACAGTTGGAGTTTACTCACAACAGCCCCATGACTGACCCAGAGTTTATTTTTGTTTTGTTTTACCCTAAACTCTTGCTTGCCCAAATTTGTATGGGCAGTCAAGTAGTTAAGGTTTTTACAGATACTTCGAGGAGCTTGGAGTAGGAGGCTTCAACATTATTTAGTTATTGTTATTTCCGTTGTGTTGTAAGTGTTGTACTTTGATAATGATATGTTTATACAGAAAAAATTTGTATTCCAAAAGCTGTTATATATATTATATTTTATTGCGCCACGATGTGAGATTTTATGATGTTGTTCAGTTATATCTCCTGTCTATTTTCTTCTATTCTAATTTCCTTTCTTTCTATCTCATCCTCTAACTTCTTTCTATAAATGATCCAGTAATTTCTGGTGTTTGGTTAGTCGATATGGTGTTTGTCTCGATAATCAGGATCGGAAAATGTCGGTTCATTACAATTATATATTGAATGTTGAATTGAAATTCAATGTTGATGTGACGTTTTAAATCAATAAACTGTAACACCCCGTAATTCTGTTAATATTAATATTCACAAATTAAAGAATAACTAATCTCAGACGTGAGAATTGTGGGAAACGGGTTGCGCCATTTTGTTCGTCTCGGAATTCTGGTTGAAATAGAGTCCGAGTTTGCGTGAATTGGACTTCGTACGAAGAAGTTATGGCCATCAGAAGTTTCTGAAAATTTAAAACAGCTCGCAGGAAATTTAAAATTCAAAATTCGAAGTCAAACAGGCTAGGCGGGAAATTTCCCGCCCAGCACCCCAGGTCGACTGGGGAGTCGACTGGGCAGTCGACACCCCAGGGGGTGTCGACTGGGCAGTCGACACCCCAGGGACCAGGTCGACTGCGCAGTCGACCTGGGTGTCGACCTGGTCTGGCGGCTAGGGTTTCTGGCTGACCTGTTTTTAATGGGCTAATGACCCATTAGGGTTTCTGACCTAATCTGGTTGGCTGGGATTAGTGCTGAGTTGATCTGACGGTCTAAAATAAATCCTAACTCTATAAATACCTAGGTAGTCTCTCACCCTAATTCATAAGAAAAATAGAATAGTTACCGTCATACCGTCGCCATGGAAATCAATGGAGCCGCCGCCAACTAAGAAGGAAGAAAAGCTAATTCAATTCTAATTCTCTCAACCCTAAAGCAAAGCAAAACTCTCTTTTCTTCTCTAATTGTGAGTATGATAGTCTTAACAAGATTGTTATCATTTTAATTAGGTTAAGTCATGAATGGATTATGAGTAGATGATGTGAATTGTCGTATATGTTATCATGTATGTTATCAATCCTATGCTATGTGGTGATGATATCCTATATGTTGTAAATCATGCTATGATGATGTTATGTATGTTGAAAGTTTCTATGCTAAGTTGTGATGAATCATACATATTAAAAAGCCATCTATGCTAGTTAGTTCATATTAATTAAATCATCATGTTTGGGCTATGTAGATCTATATGACAAGTTACATATGCAAGTTAGATTGATTAGAAAAGTTATGAACATATGCCATGACATCTATCATGACATCTAGAATTATGCTATGACATATGTGATACCCTATGCTAGTTCACACCATCATTATGTTGCTTAAAAAACCCCATATGCAAGTTTATGTATAGATTTGGGCTATGATCATATCATGTAAATTGTGACATTTAACAAGTTGACACCTTTTGATCCTTAACATGTGTAGTTTATGCAAGTTTCACCCCTATTATGATTAGATTTATTTTAATTGTCTACATGTTGTGATAATTTATCTTTGTGCTATGCGTTAGACTATTCAAGTCTAGCCTATATTATGCGTTGAATAAGCGAACGTATAAACGTGGGGTAGGGGTAATATTAAGGATTTAATAATAAGATGTTGGGGTGCAATTGATATGATTTTACATACCATGAGTGGATGACCATAATTGAGTCAATTATGGACATCAATAAAAGTGGACTTAATTAATAATTTGGATAGGGATTTATTAAAACTGGGGTAAAAGATTATAAGTGATAATCAATGCTTAGGACACGAGGTTGGACTCGTTTGTGACGTAAACCTGCCCGGACCCGCCCGGCTAATCCAGTGGTCACAAATGTCAACCCAATGTGAGAGGTCCTAGGCCTAAATTAAAGCATAACAGTTGTAAAGACATGAGGTTAGACTCTTTTATGGTGTAAGACTGCCCGGACCCGCCCGACAAATCTAGCTACCATAAATGCCAGTCTAATGTGAGAGGTCTTTATGAGGTTATGGCCTGAATAAATTAAGAAATACTTAACCAGATAAACATGTAAAGTGGGACATGGGGGTTAAGTAGGTGCCTTGGGTGGCATGAGGAATCTAGTGGGTGCCCTTAGCGGCATGTGAAATACGATTAGTAAGACTTAACCAAACACACATGTAAATGAACATGACTAAGAGGGTTAAGTGGGATATACTAGTGGTGACAAGCTTAGGTGGGTAGCTTGTGGGGGCCCATTTCAACCAGTATCCCAAACGTATCTTTGTGGGCTCGACCCAAGTCGAGGACGGGACACGCATATTGGGCTTGACTATAAGAGGCCAAAACGGGGAGCGGTGGCAACGCAAGTCCAACGGGTTTCATATGCGTGTGTGGACCCGGGTTGGTAGGTAAGACGTTGTTGCATCGTGTAGGTATAAGCCGTGCATTCTCAAGTTGTATCGGGTTGCCACTTTAGGGGAGTGATACACCCCACTGTGGGGCCAGCACGGGTATCTACGAGTAGGGAGCCGATCGAAGGTGGGTAGTGGGGTACACCTAGTGGAGATAGGGGCAGACGGCACCTATGTAGTCAGCTAGGGGTACGTAAGGCTATTTATATGTTTCTGTGTGAAGCAAGTGGGATCAACCTTTAGGGTGACTGGTGCGGTGCAGTGTAGTAATGTGCGATGTAGTGTAGTAATTATTCGTTAGTAATTAGGTGTGCCTTTACCGTTACATTTAACGTTATCCTTCACGTTATCTTTATCTGTTCATTCCATACCTAATAGTTCATAGACATTTAATTGTCTTCCAGCTTATGCCTTAGTCTAGTTATTTTGATAATAGTATTGTTAGAATTGTCATACTCGCCAGACTTTATGTCTGACCCTCTCCATTTCTATCCTTTTTCCCCTCCAGGTCCTCAGGTTGGACCCAGCTCTAGTGGAGCTTGATTGGATTGCTTCATCTCTTTGGAAAGCTTGGACCCTTGAAGTAAAGTCCAGCTTGTTATCTTCTTTAATGGCTATTTGTGTAATGGGATTATGTATTTTGTTTTATGAAGATGGATAATGTACTTGACTCTGATTAATGGTTTTGTGATGTAATAAACATGTTTCCGCTGCAATAAAATGAAGTTTTAGATTTCCAAGTACTACTTATTATCTGTCTTGTTGTAATTTTTTTGTTCTATATTCACTTATAACCTCCATGGAAGTTAATGCATTCCCTTTGTGAGTGACATTAATGGACGTGGGGTGTTACACGTGGTATCAGAGCTTAAGGTTACCAGAACAGATAAAAATACTTTAGAAAATAGTTATTTTTGGAAGAAATGTTTTCAAAAACATGTTTTAATGAGAAATTTAAAGAGGAAGTTTTTATGAAAAACATAATCCCTAAATAGCCATATATCTTTATCTTTCGAATTCTCCATTTTGAATCTTTCCTTTTTCGTTTCAGCATGGCCGAAGATCTTAATCTACCTGACGGTGTAACGATACCAGGATGGTATAGGAGGTTATTGGAGGCTAGGGCCGCCGCAGGTCCAGCCAATGTTCCTCCACCACCAGTTGCACCCGTTCCTCCTCCTCCTCCTCCTCGCGTAGATACTTTTGCAAAGACATGCAAGGAATTCAAGGCTATGGGTGGAAAACCCTTTCAAGGGTCAGAAACGTTTGTGGAAGCTAGAGATTGGCTTAAGGAGGTGGAAGAATTGCTAGAAATCTTTGAAGTAGAAGAAGGGAGGAGAGTTCGTTTAGCAGCTTGGTTGATGAAGGGAGAGGCCTCGTTTTGGTGGGAGGTCACTAATGGGGAGCGTCCTGTTGACTCTTGGGCGGATTTTAGACGTAGGTTCGAGGCGAAGTTTCTCTCTAGGGTGGAAGAAAATCTATATATAGGAAGGTTCTTAACATTGAAGCAAGGAAGCTCATCAGTGAAAGAATATGTCAACAAATTTAATCAGCTAGCAAGGTTTGGTTTGGACTTAGTGAACACGCCGGAGAAGAAGGCTCTAAGGTTCGTGAATGGCTTGAATGAACCGTTGCAAGGGTTGGCCATGACCCACATCCCTATGGGGGCCACCTTTGAGAAGCTAGTAGAAATGGCGCTCATGCACGAGGAGAAAAGTGCTAAAGCTGATAAGGCACCCGAGAAGAAAGGGGATCAGAAGAAACCCCAACAACAAAACAAGAAGGGTGGTAAAGACAATAATGGCAAGGGAAAGAAGAAATGTTTTAACTGTGGGACCCCAGGCCATCTCAGCAAGGACTGCCGAAAGAAAAAGAAGACTATCTATTTTCATTGTGGCGATGCGGGACATCTAGTGAAGGACTGCCCAAAGAAGGGGCAGAGGGCAGGGACTACCTCGGGAGGGCAGGTGCAGGCTTTTATAGCACCAGGGCAGGCAAGGGGACAAGTTCAGGCTCTCGCGGTCCCACCGCTGCAAGAACGAGGTAGAACCATTTTTGTTGAAAGCTTAGTTTTTCTGTTTGATCATCCTGTCCGTACCTTATTCGATTCGGGCGCATCGCATTCGTTTATCTCTACATAATTAGTTGAATCACTGCACTTAAACACCAGTTTAGTAGAGGATCCCTTAGTTGTTTCGAATCCAATTGGGGGCTCAGCTCATTTGTCCATGATGTGTTTGGATTTGAAAATTTCTATACTTAGCGTTGAGTTTAGATGTGATGCTTATGTGTTAGGCTTCACGGGCTATGGGCTAATTTTAGGAATGGATTGGCTATCCAAAAATGGGGCCGTTCTTGATTGTGAAAGGAGAGTGGTTAGGCTCGTGACTCGCCTTGGCAACACTCTCGAAATATTTTGTAATCCCGTAAATTCTGTTATGCTAAGTTATCTAGAATCGCTTGACGCGTCTGAGGAAAATCTACGATATGTTAGAGTGGTCCGAGAGTATTCGGATGTGTTTGTGGAGGTGAAGGGCTTGCCTCCGAAGCGGGAGATAGATTTTCGAATATATCTTGTGGATAATGCGAAACTAGTATCTTTGCCAGTACGCCACATGGCTCCTCGTGAAAGGAGGGAACTCGATAAGCAAGTGAAGGAGTTGCTTGAGAAGGGGTTCATAAGACGTAGTATATCGGAGTGGGGTGCTCCAGTAGTATTTGCCACGAAGGCGGATGGGTCCCTTAGACTTTGTGTGGACTATAGAGAACTTAATAAACTTACTAAGAAGAACAGACACCCACTGCCGAGGATTGACGATCTCTTCGATCAGTTAGTTGGCGCCTCAGTGTTTTCGCAGTTGGACTTAGCCACTGGTTTCCATCAGTTGAGAGTGGCTGAGGATAGCATAGACAAGACTGCCTTTAGGACTCCAGACGGTTTCTATGAATGGCTAGTGATGCCCTTCGGTTTGACAAACGCCCCCGCATACTTTGTTGATTTGATGAGTAGGGCATTTAGGAGCACCTTAACAAATTCGTGGTAGTCTTTGTAGACGACATCTTGATCTTTTCTAAGGATGAAGAAGAGCATGCCCTACATCTTAGGGAAGTGTTGGAGACTCTTCGAGTGCATAGCCTTAAGGCTAAATTTTCTAAGTGTCACTTCTGGAGGAAGGAAGTACGATTCTTAGGGCACGTGGTTTCCAAGGAAGGGATAGCTGTGGATCCCGCGAAGGTGGTGGCCATCCAAGATTGGGAGGTCCCTAAAAATGCTACTGAAGTGAGAAGTTTCTTGGGGTTGGCTGGCTACTATAGGAAGTTTATCAAAGACTTCGCAAAGATATCAGCTCCATTGACACGCTTGATGAAGAAGAACCTAGTTTTCACATGGGACGTAGATTGTGATGATGCGTTCCAACGTTTGAAGAGAGCTGTGACCTCAGCCCCAGTCATAGTACTTCCAGATGGGAGTAAGCCATTTACCGTATATACTGACGCTTGTGGGACATGACTAGGCGCAGTCTTAATGCAAGAGGGTAGGGTAATAGCCTATGGTGGAAGGCACTTGAGAGCGCATGAGAAAAATTATCCTACACATGACCTAGAGTTGGCCGCTATTGTTTTCGCACTTAAGTCTTGGCGTCATTATCTTCTTGGCGAGAAATTCGAATTATTCACTGACCACAAATCTTTAAAATACTTATTCTCTCAGAAGGACTTGAACTTAAGGCAGCAAAGGTGGATGGAGTTCTTGGCGTCCTACGACTTTGAGATAGCATATACCCCTGGCAAGGGTAACGTGGTGGTCGATGCCTTAAGTAGAAAAAGATTATCCTTAAGTCCTTTGTTTGTTGAGCGACGAAGTTTAGAATTCATTTCGATGTTTGACTTTAGACCTTCCGTTGACTTTGTACCCGGTCTTCTAGCATCCTTGGAGGTCAGACCTACGCTTTTGGGACGGATTGGCGAGGCACAGCGAGACGACCCATAGTTGGTTGAGTTAGTAGAAAAGCTCAAAGGAGGGGAGTCATCAAGCCATCTCCGTAGGTATACCCTAGATGATAAGGGTTGGTTACGTAGGGACGGTAGACTTTGTGTACCAAAAGACGATGACCTAAGGAAGACAATTCTTGACGATGCACATCGTTCGAAGATGACCATTCATACCGGCGGGGACAAGATGTACAAAGACATGAAGAGAGTTTACTTTTGGGCCGGCATGAAGAAAGATGTGGCCGAGTATGTCGCTAGATGCTTGGTGTGCCAACAAGTAAAAGCGGAGCAAAAGAAACCCGGTGGGTTGCTTCACCCATTGGAGGTTCCAGTATGGAAGTGGGAAAGTGTCTCGATGGACTTTGTGGACGGATTACCGAGATCGAGGAAGGGTAATACGGGGATTTGGATTATAGTAGATAGACTTACTAAGAGCGCCCATTTTATTCCCGTGAAAGGTAAGAGGACTGCTCCATGGTTAGCTTCTGTATACGTCCAAGAAATAGTTCGTTTGCACGATGTTCCTTCTAGCATAGTGAGCGACCGCGATTCTATTTTCACTAGCGAATTTTGGAGAAGCTTACAAGAGGCGGTAGGGACTCAATTATGTTTGAGCACTGCATATCATCCTCAGACGGACGGCCAGACCGAGAGGGTGAATCACATTCTAGAGGATCTTTTGAGGCTATGTATCCTAGACTTTGGGGGTACATGGGAAGAGCATCTTCCGTTAGTGGAGTTCGCATATAATAACAGCTTTCAATCTAGCATTGGCATGGCACCTTTCGAAGCTCTTTATGGACGACCTTGTCGTTCACCTACATGTTGGTGGGAATCTACAGACAAGATCTTACTTGGGCCCGATATGATTAGAGAGACTTCGGAGAAGATCGACTTGATTCGAAGGAGGATGAAAGCAGCGCAAGATAGGCAGAAATCATATGCGGATAAGAGGAGGACGGATCTTGAATTTGAAGTTGGGGACATGGTCTTTGTCAAAGTGTCTCCATTACGAAACGTAGTTCGCTTTGGGTCCGTTGGGAAGTTAGCACCAAGGTTTGTAGGGACGTTTCCTATTAAGGAAAGAATTGGACAGATGGCGTATAGAGTGGAGTTGCCGGAGAGACTTAGTGGTGTACACGATGTATTCCATGTATCACTTTTGAGGAAGTGCTTGCACGAGACCGCGGAAGTGGTAGAGCCGAACTTGCTTAGAGAGGTGGAGATAGAGCGTGATGCGACGAGCTCCTACATGCATTCTTGGGTCGGAGATTAAGAAGCTGAGAAATCGAGAGGTCAAGCTAGTCAAAATACAATGGGGAGATGATGAGAGCAACGCTACTTGGGAGACAGAAGAGAAGATGCGTTCACGATACCCTTTTCTTTTTGAGGGTATGTCCTTTAATTTCTCCTTTATCGCTTATCTTGTACTTATCTTATCTTTAGAAGTATCCTCTCGCTAGTATCTTTGATCTTTAGTTAGGATAATCCTATGGTTGAAACATGTGTTTGGGACGTGTTATGTATGATGGATGCAAAGTGGATGCAAGTGTTTGCTAGTGGTTGCTCGTGGACGCATATACACACACTATTAGGCACTAGATCGGCTCAGTCACTTCATACTGCATATTGCATATAAATGGCTGTATTTAGTAAAATGGATGTATAATGGTTGTGCGATCATATGGATACCGCATTTTGGTGAATGGTTGTGCACGCATGTAGAAATAATATGTAGCATTAGGGAACTTTTGCATACATAATGGACGCATGGCACTATCATGGTTTGCATTAAGGAGGTCAACTGAATCAGTGGACCGCCTGATTTTGCATTAGATAGGGACATATACACACACTGTGCATTTAAACATGAAAGCATTAGAAGTCTATAAGGACAATGGATGCCTGTGTTTGATGGTTGAGTAGATGGACGATTGGATGTTAGGATATACATTCTTCTTGACTTGAAGATTTCGGGGACGAAATCCTTTAAGGAGGGGAGAATGTAACACCCCGTAATTCTGTTAATATTAATATTCACAAATTAAAGAATAACTAATCTCAGACGTGAGAATTGTGGGAAACGAGTTGCGCCATTGTGTTCGTCTCGGAATTCTGGTTGAAATAGAGTCCGAGTTTGCGTGAATTGGACTTTGTACGAAGATGTTATGGCCATCGGAAGTTTCTGAAAATTTAAAACAGCTCGCAGGAAATTTAAAATTCGAAGTCAAACAGGCTAAGCGGGAAATTTCCCGCCCAGCACCCTAGGTCGACTGGGGAGTCGACTGGGCAGTCGACACCCCAGGGGAAGTCGACTGGGCAGTCGACACCCCAGGGACCAGGTCGACTGCGCAGTCGACCTGGGTGTCGACCTGGTCCGGCGGCTAGGGTTTCTGGCTGACCTGTTTTTAATGGGCTAATGACCCATTAGGGTTTCTGACCTAATCTGGTTGGCTGGGATTAGTGCTGAGTTGATCTGACGGTCTAAAATAAATCCTAACTCTATAAATACCTAGGTAGTCTCTCACCCTAATTCATATGAAAAATAGAATAGTTACCGTCATACCGTCGCCATGGAAATCAATGGAGCCGCCGCCAACTAAGAAGGAAGAAAAGCTAATTCAATTCTAATTCTCTCAACCCTAAAGCAAAGCAAAACTCTCTTTTCTTCTCTAATTGTGAGTATGATAGTCTTAACAAGATTATTATCATTTTAATTAGGTTAAGTCATGAATGGATTATGAGTAGATGATGTGAATTGTCGTATATGTTATCATGTATGTTATCAATCCTATGCTATGTGGTGATGATATCCTATATGTTGTAAATCATGCTATGATGATGTTATGTATGTTGAAAGTTTCTATGCTAGGTTGTGATGAATCATACATATTAGAAAGCCATCTATGCTAGTTAGTTCATATTAATTAAATCATCATCTTCGGGCTATGTTGATCTATATGACAAGTAACATATGCAAGTTAGATTGATTAGAAAAATTATGAACATATGCCATGACATCAATTATGACATTTAGAATTATGCTATGACATATGTGATATCCAATGCTAGTTCACACCATCATTATGTTGCCTAAAAAACCCCATATGCAAGTTTATGTATAGATTTGGGCTATGTCATATCATGTAAATTGTGACATTTAACAAGTTGACACCTTTTGATCCTTAACATGTGTAGTTTATGCAAGTTTCACCCCTATTATGATTAGATTTATTTTAATTGTCTACATGTTGTGATAATTTATCTTTGTGCTATGCGTTAGACTATTCAAGTCTAGCCAATATTATGCGTTGAATTAGCGAACGTATAAACGTGGGGTAGGGGTAATATTAAGGATTTAATAATAAGATGTTGGGGTGCAATTGATATGATTTTGCATACCATGAGTGGATGACCATAATTGAGTCAATTATGGACATCAATAAAAGTGGACTTAATTAATAATTTGGATAGGGAATTATTAAAACTGGGGTAAAAGATTATAAGTGATAATCAATGCTTAGGACACGAGGTTGGACTCGTTTGTGACGTAAACCTGCCTGGACCCGCCCGGCAAATCCAGTGGTCACAAATGTCAGCCCAATGTGAGAGGTCCTAGGCCTAAATTAAAGCATAACAGTTGTAAAGACACGAGGTTAGACTCTTTTATGGTGTAAGACTGCCCGGACCCGCCCGGCAAATCCAGCTACCATAAATGTCAGTCTAATGTGAGAGGTCTTTATGAGGTTATGGCCTGAATAAATTAAGAAATACTTAACCAGATAAACATATAAAGTGGGACATGGGGGTTAAGTAGGTTCCTTGGGTGGCATGAGGAATCTAGTGGGTGCCCTTAGCGGCATGTGAAATACGATTAGTAAGACTTAACCAAACACACATGTAAATGAACATGACTAAGAGGGTTAAGTGGGATATACTAGTGGTGACAAGCTTAGGTGGGTAACTTGTGGGGGCCCATTTCAAACAGTATCCCAAACGTATCTTTGTGGGCTCGACCCAAGTCGAGGACGGGACACGCATACTGGGCTTGACTATAAGAGGCCAAAACGGGGAGCGGTGGCAATGCAAGTCCAACGGGTTTCATATGCGTGTGTGGACCCGGGCTGGTAGGTAAGACGTTGTTGCATCGTGTAGGTATAAGCCGTGCATTCTCAAGTTGTATCGGGTTGCCACTTTAGGGGATTGATACACCCCATTGTGGGGCCAGCACGGGTATCTACGAGTAGGGAGCCGATCGAAGGTGGGTAGTGGGGTACCCTAGTGGAGATAGGGGCAGACGGCACCTATGTAGTCAGCTAGGGGTACGTAAGGCTATTTATATGTTTCTGTGTGAAGCAAGTGGGACCAACCTTTAGGGTGACTGGTGCGGTGCAGTGTAGTAATGTGCGGTGCAGTGTAGTAATTATTCGTTAGTAATTAGGTGTGCCTTTACCGTTACCTTTAACGTTATCCTTCACGTTATCTTTATCTGTTCATTCCATACCTAATAGTTCATAGACATTTACCTGTCTTCCAGCTTATGCCTTAGTCTAGTTATTTTGATAATAGTATTGTTAGAATTGTCATACTCGCCAGACTTTATGTCTGACCCTGTGACGATCCCAAAATCCGAGGGGCGGTATTAAGGATAATCATTGGGAAATAATACATTAATCATCATAGCAGAGTACAGATAATAGCAGAAACAATAAATAGGATAATTTTACATGGATATGACAGCGGAATCACAACATGTAATTACATCAGAATAGCATAGCGTGGGATATAACTTAGTAAATAAAAAGGAAAGTGATCAGTCATCATCGCCAGAGGCGGAATACATATACATATAGTAAGAAATACGGAAAGTAAATCAGTCTGCATCGCCAGCGGCGGAATCATAATATAAGAACAGTAATGGCGGAAAATGTCAAAGTCGTCTCTGTGAAGTCAGCCTCGCCATGAGCCAAAAATGCACCCTATGCAGCAGTGCAGAGCCAAAAACAACCTGTCACCTGTGTACTAGGCTGCCCGTGTGAAAATAAGGGCACCCGCGTTTGCAAAGTGAAACAAACAACGAGTCAGTCATGGGGACTGGTATGACGAATCTATTTAACAGTTAAACAACAGTAAATAGCAAATCATAGGACCACACCACTTTCGCGGAACGGGTTTACTCCAGTGATTGCTAGTGCATTTAAAACAAAGTAAATTCTTTTAAAACAACGCAATGCTTTTAGAAAGAATGAAGCCATTATAAGACTCAGGTCCCATCACACAATGCAACGCAAGCCGGAGGATAGAGTTTTACCTTATAATAGCCAAATATGCTTGATACGTATAAAACGAAATCATTTGATATTATTACTAGTGCATATATGTTTCAAAAACGAATAGCATCATAAATATCAATCATAGGCGGCATAGCTACCATCTACTATGTCGCCATACTAGTTCTACAATCAAGTCCGTTATTTCGTATTGGAAATTGGATTTCCGTCATGAGTCGAGGCAAGGGACAAGCTCCTCTCCGCTTCGAGACACTCTAGCAAATGCCTCGGGACTACACACTCTGGGCAACCCCTGGATGCGGCTGGGCCGGTCCTCACTTACGTTAGAGGATTAGTTATTCCTAAACACGCGTTTCCCGGTCCTTACAGACCTATAATCGAGGCGCCTCGCATTCCAACAACCACAAAGGTGAAAAGTAGATATATATGTCAGGGCTGGTAAGTCACTGACAACACCATAGCTAGAAAGAAACATCGTGCTCTCCCAGCGGTCCGTATCCCGTTTTCAACTCATACCGGGGTGTGAGGCTCGCGAATCTACGAAATACACAAAGCTAGGCCACGTAGACCTTGCTTTGATCATCATCCACAATACTTTGCTTTGCAACAGAAGCCTTGATCATAGCATCTTGGCATGCCACATAGGCAGTCCACTCCATATGATTGATTTCCATCGATATATAACCTCTGAGCTCGTACGTCTCAGAGAAGGGCGTTAAGCAAAAGAATAAATTCTCCACCGCCAAACAGATATATATTTAACAGAGATCAATCAGTATAGAACAAAATCCAATGTCAGACACATAGTCCATTTACAAGTCCGTCCTGGGTCTGAACGAAACCGGAGGCGTCAAATTCCTCGTATATCCGTCCAATCAACACATACGTTCAGACGGCTGCTACTTCTGTCCCCTTCCGGTAGCTACTCCGGTCAGGAACCTCAGTAGCGCCCATCCAACCGATACGAAGATCGTCGGTCTTGAATCGTCTTTGCATTTTCCAATTCGAATCGCTCGATAAATTATTTGAAATGAGGGTTAGCTCGGCCTTTTCAAATAATTCACGTCATTAGAATTTAAATTGATTCTTTTTATGGTTATATTATTCGACATCCATCTTTCAGTTATTTAGTGTTATTTTCGCGTCAAACACATACAACCCATAAATATCAAGAAATTCAAGCCTAATTGGCTTATTTTCAATCAATGTTGCTTATAATATTTTATAACGATTATTCGCCATTTTTATTTATTTAAAAATGGCCATATTTAATTAAACGACGTTTCAGTTGTGCCGTGGCACTGGCGCTGTTTTTTCCTTAATTTGTTTTACACATATCGGAAAATCTAACCGTTGGATTTCTACAAAGTCTATATCAGTGGGAAGATATTCCCAAAGCGAACCCAACGGTTCCAGTTTTGTGAGAATCCGACGGTCGGATCTTCCGCACTAGTCGTTTGAAGTTACGGTTTTAAAATTCGAACTGCAGCGTCGTTATTCGATTTAATTTAATTATATTTATATTTATATATAAATATAAACGATTCTGGCGCTGTTTTTCTTCAGATTTGAATTAAACATTCCGGACAATCCAACCGTTGGATTTTTACAAGGTTGGTGCCATTGGAAAGATATTTCCAAGGCGAACCCAGCGGTTGCGGTTTCGGGAAAATCCGATGGTCGGATTTCTCGTACTAATCGTTTCAAATTACGATTCCGAAACGCGAACTGCACGGCCTCTATTCCTTTTAATTATATTTATATTCATATATATAAATATAGTTCATTCTATAATTTCAACTATAGTTCATACAATATTTTCAACTTCGTTTTCACTTCAAATATTTCACTAACGCCTTAATATTTCGAAAAATTTCGCCATAACCTCCTTTGTACGGGGAGGGGTTTGGAAATTTATTAGGCCATATTAGGTACCCAATAAATCCTAAAAAGCATTCACATATTTATAGTGATATATTCTGGTGTTTACGGGGGAGCATGTACTGATAATTACTCCAGAGAATAAATTCCCGTCACCCCGTTTCCATGTGGAAATAAATAGTCCATGTGCCGTATCTAATAACTAGAGCGACGTGATTATTGTCAACTCCAGACTCGTGTGGGGTTTTTATTAATCTGGCAATTTATCTTTATAATTTATATAGTCCATATCAGTCATCAGTTCAACCTGTAATATATAGTCATCGCCATACAAGCCTCTTGTTTGTATGGTAAATCTTCCACCTCGTCACACAAGCTCCAGTTGCTTATGTGGAATATGATGAAGTATGCCTATCATCAAGAAGTATGCCATGTAGTGTAATTCAAAATTAATTGTTACTATCCTATGGCGTTATCTATTATTTCACACAGAACAACCAGCACTCCGCATCCAATGGCATTCACAGGAGTTGATATATAAATAAAATTGCGTAGCCAACTCATCAAGGTTTACCTATTTGTCGGGCACGCAAATAATTTCTTTACTCTACAACTAATCCATTTTTCCTGTTCAACACATGTATATATATGCAAAACAAAGCTAATAATAATATTTCTAGCAAACTATTATTTATTTCAACACATGTGTATTTTTAACTAAGCGTATACATGATAAAAGAAATATTTTTATCATCAAAAATATTTATTCGACACATGTGTATTTTTAACTAAGCGTATACATGATAAAAGGAATATTTTTATCATCAAAAATATTTATTCGACACATGTGTATTTTTAACTCTTCATATTCACTATAAAAATATAGTTTTCATTGTCGATTCATTTTATTTTTAAAAGATGATAACATTCAACACATGAATTTCAACTCAACGAATGAATTGCAATTCAACACATGAATATTCTATATAGTTTGTATATATATAAAAAATGTGATTTTTATCGCTAAAGCCATTTGATTAAATTCAAATAATATTCAACACATGAATTTCAACTCAACGAATGAATTGCAATTCAACACATGAATATTCGATATAGTTTGTATATATATAAAAATGTGATTCTCATCGCTAAAGCCATTTGTTTAAATTCAAATAATATTCAACACATGAATTTCAACTCAACGAATGAATTGCAATTCAACACATGAATATTCGATATAGTTTGTATATATATAAAAATGTGATTCTCATCGCTAAAGCCATTTGTTTAAATTCAAATAATATTCAACACATGAATTTCAACTCAACGAATGAATTGCAATTCAACACATGAATATTCGATATAGTTTGTATATATATAAAAATGTGATTTTTATCGCTAAAGCCATTTGTTTAAATTCAAATAATATTCAACACATGAATTTCAACTCAACGAATGAATTGCAATTCAACACATGAATATTCGATATAGTTTGTATATATATAAAAATGTGATTTTTATCGCTAAAGCCATTTGTTTAAATTCAAATAATATTCAACACATGAATTTCAACTCAACGAATGAATTGCAATTCAACACATGAATATTCGACATAGTTTGTATATATATAAAAATGCGATTTTTATCGCTAAAGCCATTTGTTTAAATTCAAATAATATTCAACACATGAATTTCAACTCAACGAATGAATTGCAATTCAACACATGAATATTTGATATAATTTGTATATATATAAAAATGTGATTTTTATCGCTAAAGCCATTTGTTTAAATTCAAATAATATTCAACACATGAATTTAAACTCAACGAATGAATTGCAATTCAACGCATGAATATTCGATATAGTTTGTATATATATAAAAATGTGATTTTTATCGCTAAAGCCATTTGTTTAAATTCAAATAATATTCAACACATGAATTTCAACTCAACGAATGAATTGCAACTCAACACATGAATATTCGATATAGTATATGTAATTTATTTCAACGAATAAAATTTTTCTAACACATAAATATTTCAGAAAATTTCGGCAGCATAACGGCAGGGTAGTTAAAACCGGGACCGTCCCTAGTACGGCTCCTCGCTCTACCTTAAAACCTCGCGGTTTTTGACAATGAGGATCATGCATCTAGTTCGCACGCAGGCGGCATGTTTTATTTTCAATTCCACAATCCTATTCTAATTTGTTTCAACCACAAGAGGGTATTTTTCAACCACAAATGTATTTTTCAACCACAAACAATTATTTCCAACCATTCGTCATACCATATTGTATTACGTCAATCACAAGCAATAAATATCGTCCATGGTCTGTGGACGAGGGGAGTATATATATATATATAATATAATAATTCACTTGCATTTCAACACATGTACATGAGGTATACAATGCGTATATAATTTACACTTCGCTTATATAATTTATACAACGCAATTTCATTCACACAAATAGTTTAGATTCCTCACATTGGTTATTGCGGTGCTAAAAATCGTAGGAAGGTCAGAAAAATCCGCGGCTTCTTCTAGAATGTAGAGAGCCTCCTTGCAGTCACGGTGTCTCCTGTTTCATCAAATTTCGTTAAAGAAAGAAAAAGATATTATTTTTCAAAGTTTTGCAACACTTAAAAGTGTTATTTTCATTTCAGAATTTTCATCAGAAAAGTTTTTAAAACCTTCGAAACTAGGTCACAAATTTTCAGTCGATCCGTACCTCGATGCTTCGATCAGACCTTGCTGCGTCAAAGAGCTACGAACCACCTCCAGATCGGCGGTGGTGGCGAAGGGTTCGGTGGCCTGTGCTCGTCGCGGCGGCGCCCTGAAGGTCGTGACTTCCTCGACGATTTCCGACGCCGATGGTCGATGGCTGGGGTCGTGGGTTGGTCGGATGTGGAGAGGAGGCGAAGGCGGTCGGAAGTCTCAACTGGCGTCAGCGGTGAAATCGCCTGAGGCGGCGGCAATATCGACGAGAAGATTCGAGCACTGTGCGTCGTCCAATCGTCTCTGGCGGCTAGGGTTTCGGATTTTATATATTTTTTTAAATGAAAAATTCCTATTGGTCCATGCTTTATAGGAAAATTTAAATAGTGTTTTTGCAAACAGACTCCTTTTTAAACCCAACGACTGTCGCCCCCAGCTAAATACCCCCATTCCGGACGCAATGTGATATGTTTCGTTGGCCATTTCGACTGTTACAGTCGGTTATTTTTCAAATTAAAATATAAAACATTCAATATTTAATTTAAACGTACATTTAAATTTGCCAGGGCCACAAACTGAATCGAAAAATTCCAGAAAAATAAATCTAGCTTTGTTTTGAAGATACGGTCCTAACAAAACCAGTTTCGTCGAATTCTGAGCTCGTTTGAAAAATAAACATTTTTAGGTCGACCCATTTTAACAGAATTTGACCAAACACATTATCTTTTGCCCCGCTCACATACTAGCTTCAAAAATTATGAAACTTGAAACTTAGCAATAATTTGACATCCCGGACCCAACAAAAGTGGTTTCGTCGAATTCCGAGGTCGTATGCAAAATCTCAATTTTCAAGGGCTATATATACTATATAGCGCCCTTTCTGAAAATTCATTTGGCCATAACTTTTGATTTCCGTTATGAAACTTCGATTTTTCAGATTCGTTAGAAAGGTATTGATAAACAGATTTAAATATTACCAGTTTCGCTAAAATCCGTTATATTTTCCACCCGGTACAGTCAGACAAAGTTTGTATTCAAAATTTCAAACTGCTATACTATACCCAATTCTATATTTTATTGAAATGTGCTATTTCAATTATTCAAATTTCTTGGTAATAACCTAATTTAAAAATTTTAAACTGGTTCACTTTTTCCGGGTTATTACAATCTCCCCCACTTAAAACTTTTCGTCCTCGAAAAGGAAATAACAGCTAAGCAGGAAATAAAATGTAAATGCAAAGTATTGTAAAGGTACCTTGCACCGGAGTTAGTCAGAGATGTCCACTCTGCATTTGGGATAGGCTTGTTTAATGCTTTCCTCAGTCTCCCAAGTACAGTCTCTAGGATCACTACTCCACTGCACTTTGACTAAATGAATCTTCTTCCTCCTTAGCTCTCTAGTTTCTTTGCCAACTATCTTTAATGGCTCTCTTCTAAGTGCTAATTCTGGAGTTATGTCAATATCATGTTGCGCTGCTTCTTCTACAACAAGATCGGGATCATGAACATGTTTTCTGAGTTGAGATACGTGGAACACATCATGTACACCAGGCAACCAATCAGGTAATGAAACCCTATATGCAAGAGTTCCAATCCGTTCAAGTATAGGAAAGGGACCAATAAATATCGGTGCCAACTTCCCAGTCTTGCCAAATCTGATTACTCCTCGCATTGGAGAAACTCTTAAATAAACATAATCGCCAACGACAAACAATATATCCCTTCTTCTCGCATCAGCATAACTTTTCTGTCGGCTCTGTGCAGTTTTCAATCTCTTCTTAATGAAATCGACTTTATCCGATGCTTCTTGAATCATATCGGGCCCTAACACAAGTCTGTTGCCAGGTTCTACCCAACATGCGGGGGATCTGCACGGTCTACCGTATAATGCTTCAAATGGAGACATTCCCAAACTTTCTTGATAGCTATTGTTGTAAGAGAATTCGGCTAGATGTAAGTGATCTTCCCATGAGCCTCCAAAATCGATAACGCAAGCCTGCAGTAAATCTTCTAGAATTCTATTCACCCGCTCAGTTTGGCCATCTGTCTGTGGGTGATAAGCGGTGCTTAGATTCAATTTGGTTCCCAACTCTTCCTGGAATGCTTCCCAGAATTTGCTAGTAAATAGGGGATCTCTATCGATGACTATATTGAGCGGCACTCCATGAAGTTTAACTATTTCTTTGAAGTAAATCTGTGCTAGACATTGAGCTGTTCTGTTGGATCGGACAGGTATGAAATGGGCAGTCTTCGTGAAGCGATCTATGATTACCCATATACTGCCGTTTCCTTTTCTAGTTCGTGGCAAGCCATCGATGAAGTCCATCGAGATTTGCTCCCACTTCCATCCTGGAATTTCTAAGGGTTGTAATAATCCAGCCAATTTCTGCTGATCACTTTTAACTAGCTGACAAGTGGGGCATCTGCTAACATATAATGAGATATCTCTTTTCAAAGCTCTCCACTAGAATGTGCGTTTGATATCGTTATACATTTTGCTCACACCGGGATGGATACTTAGTTTGGACTTGTGGCACTCATCAAGTATTTCTCTTCTGAGCTCTGGAAGGTTTGGGATGCAAATTCTACCCTTTAGTCTTAGAACTCCTTTGTCATCGAGTCGAAAACTTGTGGATTAACCTCCTTTGACTCTCTGACTGATTCTTTGAATAAATTCATCGTCTTTCTGAAGGGTCGAGATCCTGTCTATTAATGAAGACGTGATGACAAAACTGGTGATGATTTCATTCTTTCTGCTGAGCGCATCTGCTACAACATTGGCTTTCCCTGGAGTGTAGAGAATTTCAAAATCGTATGCTGCAAGGAATTCTAACCAACGCTGTTGTCTCAAGTTTAGATCTTTCTGGGTGAACAGGTATTTCAAAGATTGATGATCGGTGTATAGTTCGAACTTCTCGGCCAGCAAATAGTGCCTCCAGATTCTTAAAGCGAACACGATAGCTAATAACTCAAGATCATGAGTAGCATAGTTTCTTTCATGTGGCTTCAGTTGACGGCTGGCATAAGCGATCACTTGACCTTTTTGCATTAACACTGCGCCTAGCCCTCTAATAGAAGCATCTGTCCATACAGTCAAGTCTTGGTTGCCTTCTATTATGGTCAATACTGGAGCAGTTGTCAATTTCAGTTTCAGCTCCTGGAAAGCTTCTTCACATTCGGGAGTCCATTTGAATTTCTCATGCTTCTTTGTAAGCTTTGTCAAAACTCCTGATATCTTTGAAAAATCCTGAACGAATTTTCGATAGTAACTAGCTAATCCAAGGAAACTTCGAACTTCTGTGGGCGTAGTAGGTTGTTTCCAGTTCTGAATCGCTGTAATTTTGCTTTGATCTACAGCAATCCCTTCTTTTGATACGACATGGCCTAGGAATTTAACTTCATTCTGCCAAAAGACACATTTAGAAAATTTAGCTTTCAAGACATTCTTGCTTAGAATTTTCAACACTTGTTCTAAATGTTTTGCATGCTCGTCTTCCGACTTAGAGTATATTAAAATGTCATCGATGAAGACTAGAACAAATTCATTCAATACACCATGGAACACTCTGTTCATAAGATCGACGAAGTATGCCGGAGCGTTGCACAAGCCGAACGGCATTACTAACCATTCGTAGAATAAATCGGGACCCCTGAAGGCTGTCAAAGGAACACAGTCTTCGGCTATACGTAATTGGTGGAAACCTGTAGCTAGGTCCATTCTGGAGAATACTGTTGCTCCATTTAATTGATCTAACAGATCATCTATTTGGGGCAAAGGATATTTGTTCTTCAGTGTTTGTTTATTGAGATCTCGGTAATCAACACAAAGTCTTAGAGTACCGTCTGATTTCGGGACAAATACTACTGCTGCTCCCCATGCTGAAAAGCTCGGTCTGATCAGACCCTTCCAAAGTAATTCTCGGGTTTGACTACCTAACTCCTATTTTTCTTTTGGGGCCATTCTTCTAATTGGATGTACTACTGGTCGGGCGTTAGGAATTAGATCTATCGTAAATTCAATTTCACTTTGCGGCGGTAAGTTTTCTACTTCTTCAAACACATCCGCGTAGTTTTTAACGACCGGTATCTTTTCTAATGAAGGGGGAATAACATCTAAAGAAGACCAAAATTCCGTTCTATTAATTTCTGCACCGAGACATGGTATATATATAGGTCCAAGCTTCGTTTCGACTTTGACTATCCTTTCGGCACATCTAACTTCGGCCTTATATTGTGTCAACCAGTCCATCCCAAGTATAATATCAAATTCGGAAAGGTCCATGACAATCACTTTAAAAGAGAACTTGTAGCAAGAATAAGAGATAGGCACTCTACAGTATAAATTGAGACTAACGGAACTTCCTATTGGGTTTCGAACTTTAATTGGTTCCTTAAGTTTTCTTCGTTTCAATTTTAATTTGCAAACAAGGTTACCAGAAATGAAGCTACGTGATGCACCAGTATCAAAAAGTACAGAAACAGGAATATTTTTAATGGTAAGGGTACCTCCCAAGACATCGGGTTTACCTGCTCCATCGGTGGTAGCTGGCGGGATCTTCCCGTCATAGACATGAGCCACTTGTGCATTCTGCTTCAGAGGACAGTTCCTGCTATAGTGCCCCTTCTTATGGCAGTTGTAGCATTCGGCTGAGTCATTTGCCTTTGGCTTCCTCGGAACTTTGCACACATTAGAAAAGTGACCTGGCTTCCCGCAGTTGTAACAATTTCCTTTCGGGATCTTTGCAGGTTTCTGAGTAGCGGCCGCGGTAATGCTAGATTCGGGTTGATCGGTTGAAGCCTTGCGCTTATTTCCAGCTTGGCTTTTGGCGCGGTCTTGGCTAGCATGCCTCTCATCCATGTCTTCGTAATTGCAAGCCATCTCTACTAGTTCTGTAAAGGAGAGTTTGATGTTTCCCATAGCTCTATCGTGGTACTTGCGCTTCAGCCCAAATATGAATCTCTTGTTCTTTGCTTTGTTGGTCGTAATCAGCTCCGGAGCATAGCGCGACAACTGGGTGAACTTATTTAGATAGTCCTGAATAGAGAGATCTCCTTGCTGGAGATTAGCAAACTGCTCTCGCATCCTCTCTAGAGCTTGTTCAGGTACAAACTTCTCATTGAACATAGTTCTGAATTGTTCCCAGGTCCTGACAGTACCTGCTGCATCTTCTGAGGTAATGGCATCCCACCACATCTCTGCTTCCTCTTGAAGGAGCCAAATACCAAGTCGGGCTTTGTTGTTGGTTCCCATACCCATGCCTTCAAAGATTTTCTCACAGGTTTTCAGCCAAGCTATTGCCTCGGTCACTGTTCCAGTGCCAGTAAAAGGTTTTCCCCTAAGATTTCTGTACCTCTTCGCTACTTTATCTAGCTCAAAGTCCTCAAATGCTGGTGGTTGAACAATAGGGCCTTCTAACACTATGGGGATATTCCCCCGTCCTCCTGCTGCCACTCCTCGGCCTCCACGGCCTCCTCTAGCTGCTGTTGTTCGTGTAGCCATCTAAGAGAATACTGTATAAGCAAGAAAAGAGTCAAGCTCACAGATTTGATAATTTTCATAAATGATAAAGCAAGGGAATACAAGGAAAGATAATGATGATGTACTGATCAAATTGTTTTGCTAATCAGCTTAGCTCATTCTAGGACATTGCTAATCCTATCTCTAATGAGCTACTCGCATTAGAACACTACTGATTCTATTCTGACGAGGTGTTTAATGTGTTAGATCCCGAAACTAAGGTTAGCCAAAGCTCTGATACCAACTGTGACGATCCCAAAATCCGAGGGGCGGTATTAAGGATAATCATTGGGAAATAATACATTAATCATCATAGCAGAGTACAGATAATAGCAGAAACAATAAATAGGATAATTTTACATGGATATGACAGCGGAATCACAACATGTAATTACATCAGAATAGCATAGCGTGGGATATAACTTAGTAAATAAAAAGGAAAGTGATCAGTCATCATCGCCAGAGGCGGAATACATATACATATAGTAAGAAATACGGAAAGTAAATCAGTCTGCATCGCCAGCGGCGGAATCATAATATAAGAACAGTAATGGCGGAAAATGTCAAAGTCGTCTCTGTGAAGTCAGCCTCGCCATGAGCCAAAAATGCACCCTATGCAGCAGTGCAGAGCCAAAAACAACCTGTCACCTGTGTACTAGGCTGCCCGTGTGAAAATAAGGGCACCCGCGTTTGCAAAGTGAAACAAACAACGAGTCAGTCATGGGGACTGGTATGAGGAATCTATTTAACAGTTAAACAACAGTAAATAGCAAATCATAGGACCACACCACTTTCGCGGAACGGGTTTACTCCAGTGATTGCTAGTTCATTTAAAACAAAGTAAATTCTTTTAAAACAACGCAATGCTTTTAGAAAGAATGAAGCCATTATAAGACTCAGGTCCCATCACACAATGCAACGCAAGCCGGAAGATAGAGTTTTACCTTATAATAGCCAAATATGCTTGATACGTATAAAACGAAATCATTTGATATTATTACTAGTGCATATATGTTTCAAAAACGAATAGCATCATAAATATCAATCATAGACGGCATAGCTACCATCTACTATGTCGCCATACTAGTTCTACAATCAAGTCCGTTATTTCGTATTGGAAATTGGATTTCCGTCATGAGTCGAGGCAAGGGGCAAGCTCCTCTCCGCTTTGAGACACTCTAGCAAATGCCTCGGGACTACACACTCTGGGCAACCCCTGGATGCGGCTGGGCCGGTCCTCACTTACGTTAGAGGATTAGTTATTCCTGAACACGCGTTTCCCGGTCCTTACAGACCTATAATCGAGGCGCCTCGCATTCCAACAACCACAAAGGTGAAAAGTAGATATATATGTCAGGGCTGGTAAGTCACTGACACCACCATAGCTAGAAAGAAACGTCGTGCTCTCCCAGCGGTCCGTATCCCGTTTTCAACTCATACCAGGGTGTGAGGCTCGCGAATCTACGAAATACACAAAGCTAGGCCACGTAGACCTTGCTTTGATCATCATCCACAAGACTTTGCTTTGCAACAGAAGCCTTGATCATAGCATCTTGGCATGCCACATAGGCAGTCCACTCCATACGATTGATTTCCATCGATATATAACCTCTGAGCTCGTACGTCTCAGAGAAGGGCGTTAAGCAAAAGAATAAATTCTCCGCCGCCAAACAGATATATATTTAACAGAGATCAATCAGTATAGAACAAAATCCAATGTCAGACACATAGTCCATTTACAAGTCCGTCCTGGGTCTGAACGAAACCGGAGGCGTCAAATTCCTCGTATATCCGTCCAATCAACACATACGTTCAGACGGCTACTACTTCCGTCCCCTTCCGGTAGCTACTCCGGTCAGGAACCTCAGTAGCGCCCATCCAACCGATACGAAGATCGTCGGTCTTGAATCGTCTTTGCATTTTCCAATTCGAATCGCTCGATAAATTATTTGAAATGAGGGTTAGCTCGGCCTTTTCAAATAATTCACGTCATTAGAATTTAAATCGATTCTTTTTATGGTTATATTATTCGACATCCATCTTTCAGTTATTTAGTGTTATTTTCGCGTCAAACACATACAACCAATAAATATCAAGCAATTCAAGCCCAATTGGCTTATTTTCAATCAATGTTGCTTATAATATTTTATAACGATTATTCGCTATTTTTATTTATTTAAAAATGGCCATATTTAATTAAACGACGTTTCAGGTCGTGCCGTGGCACTGGCGCTGTTTTTCCCTTAATTTGTTTTACACATATCAGAAAATCTAACCGTTGGATTTCTACAAAGTCTATATAGTGGGAAGATATTCCCAAAGCGAACCCAACGGTTCCAGTTTTGTGAGAATCCGACGGTCGGATCTTCCACACTAGTCGTTTGAAGTTACAGTTTTAAAATTCGAACTGCAGCGTCATTATTCGATTTAATTTAATTATATTTATATTTATATATAAATATAAACGATTCTGGCGCTGTTTTTCTTCAGATTTGAATTAAACATTCCGGACAATCCAACCGTTGGATTTTTACAAGGTTGGTGCCATTGGAAAGATATTTCCAAGGCGAACCCAGGGGTTGCGGTTTCGGGAAAATCCGATGGTCGGATTTCTCGTACTAATCGTTTCAAATTACGATTCCGAAACGCGAACTGCACGACATCTATTCCTTCTAATTATATTTATATTCATATATATAAATATAGTTCATTCTATAATTTCAACTATAGTTCATACTATATTTTCAACTTCATTTTCACTTCAAATATTTCACTAACGCCTTAATATTTCGAAAATTTTCGCCATAACCTCCTTTGTACGGGGAGGAGTTTGGAAATTTACGGGGCCGTATTAGGTACCCAATAAATCCTAAAAAGCATTCACATATTTATAGTGATATATTCTGGTGTTTACGGGGGAGCATGTACTGATAATCACTCCAGAGAATAAATTCCCGTCACCCTGTTTCCGTGTGGAAATAAATAGTCCATGTGCCGTATCTAATAACTAGAGCGACGTGATTATTGTCAACTCCAGACCCGTGTGGGGTTTTTATTAATCTGGCAATTTATCTTTATAATTTATATAGTCCATATCAGTCATCATTTCAACCTGTAATATATAGTCATCGCCATACAAGCCTCTTGTTTGTATGGTAAATCTTCCACCTCGTCACACAAGCTCCAGTTGCTTATGTGGAATATGATGAAGTATGCCTATCATCAAGAAGTATGCCATGTAGTGTAGTTCAAAATTAATTGTTACTATCCTATGGCGTTATTTATAATTTCATACAGAATAACCAGCACTCCGCATCCAATGGCATTCACAGGAGTTGATATATAAATAAAATTGCGCAGCCAACTCATCAAGGTTTACCTATTTGTCGGGCACGCAAATAATTTCTTTACTCTACAACTAATCCATTTTTCCTGTTCAACACATGTATATATATGCAGAACAAAGCTAATAATAATATTTCTAGCAAACTACTATTTATTTCAACACATGTGTATTTTTAACTAAGCGTATACATGATAAAAGAAATATTTTTATCATCAAAAATATTTATTCGACACATGTGTATTTTTAACTAAGCGTATACATGATAAAAGGAATATTTTTATCATCAAAAATATTTATTCGACACATGTGTATTTTTAACTCTTCATATTCACTATAAAAATATAGTTTTCATTGTCGATTCATTTTATTTTTAAAAGATGATAACATTCAACACATGAATTTCAACTCAACGAATGAATTGCAATTCAACACATGAATATTCTATATAGTTTGTATATATATAAAAAATGTGATTTTTATCGCTAAAGCCATTTGTTTAAATTCAAATAATATTCAACACATGAATTTCAACTCAACGAATGAATTGCAATTCAACACATGAATATTCGATATAGTTTGTATATATATATATAAATGTGATTCTCATCGCTAAAGCCATTTGTTTAAATTCAAATAATATTCAACACATGAATTTCAACTCAACGAATGAATTGCAATTCAACACATGAATATTCGATATAGTTTGTATATATATAAAAATGTGATTCTCATCGCTAAAGCCATTTGTTTAAATTCAAATAATATTCAACACATGAATTTCAACTCAACGAATGAATTGCAATTCAACACATGAATATTCGATATAGTTTGTATATATATAAAAATGTGATTTTTATCGCTAAAGCCATTTGTTCAAATTCAAATAATATTCAACACATGAATTTCAACTCAACGAATGAATTGCAATTCAACACATGAATATTCGATATAGTTTGTATATATATAAAAATGTGATTTTTATCGCTAAAGCCATTTGTTTAAATTCAAATAATATTCAATACATGAATTTCAACTCAACGAATGAAAGGCAATTCAACACATGAATATTCGATATAGTTTGTATATATATAAAAATGTGATTTTTATCGCTAAAGCCATTTGTTTAAATTCAAATAATATTCAACACATGAATTTCAACTCAACGAATGAATTGCAATTCAACACATGAATATTCGATATAGTTTGTATATATATAAAAATGTGATTTTTATCGCTAAAGCCATTTGTTTAAATTCAAATAATATTCAACACATGAATTTCAACTCAACGAATGAATTGCAATTCAAAACATGAATATTCGATATAGTTTGTATATATATAAAAATGTGTTTTTTATCGCTAAAGCCATTTGTTTAAATTCAAATAATATTCAACACATGAATTTCAACTCAACGAATGAATTGCAACTCAACACATGAATATTCGATATAGTATATGTAATTTATTTCAACGAATAAAAATTATTCTAACACAAATATTTCAGAAAATTTCGGCAGCATAACGGCAGGGTAGTTAAAACCGGGACCGTCCCAAGTACGGCTCCTCGCTCTACCTTAAAACCTCGCGGTTTTTGACAATGGGGATCATGCATCTAGTTCGCACGCAGG
Source organism: Allium sativum (assembly GCA_030737875.1). Taxonomy (NCBI): domain Eukaryota; kingdom Viridiplantae; phylum Streptophyta; class Magnoliopsida; order Asparagales; family Amaryllidaceae; genus Allium; species Allium sativum. The sequence goes on from CM060916.1 coordinate 897,489,785, forward strand.
CGGCATGTTTTATTTTCAATTCCACAATCCTATTCGAATTTGTTTCAACCACAAGAGGGTATTTTTCAACCACAAAGGTATTTTTCAACCACAAACAATTATTTCCAACCATTCGTCATACCATATAATATTACGTCAATCACAAGCAATAAATATCGTCCATGGTCTGTGGACGAGGGGAGTATATATATATATAAAATATAATAATTCACTTGCATTTCATCACAATTCAAAGCATATATGTTTCATTCAACGCTTGTATAATTTATACATCGCTAATATAACTTATACAACACATGTACATGAGGTATACAATGCGTATATAATTTACACTTCGCTTATATAATTTATACAACGCGATTTCATTCACACAAATAGTTTAGATTCCTCACATTGGTTATTGCGGTGCTAAAAATCGTAGGAAGGTCAGAAAAATCCGCGGCTTCTTCTAGAATGTATAGAGCCTCCTTGCGGTCACGGTGTCTCCTGTTTCATCAAATTTCGTTAAAGAACGAAAAATATATTATTTTTCAGTTTTGCAACACTTAAAAGTGTTATTTTCATTTCAGAATTTTCATAAGAAAAGTTTTTAAAACCTTCAAAACTAGGTCACAAATTTTCAGTCGATCCATACCTCGATGCTTCGATCAGACCTTGCTGCGTCAAAGAGCTACGAACCACCTCCAGATCGGTAGTGGTGGCGAAGGGTTCGGTGGCCTGTGCTCGTCGCGGCGGCGCCCTGAAGGTCGTGACTTCCTCGACGATTTCCGATGCCGATGGTCGATGGCTGGGGTCGTGGGATGGTCGGATGTGGAGAGGAGGCGAAGGCGGTCGGAAGTCTCAACTGGCGTCGACGGTGAAATCGCCTGAGGCGGCGGCAATATCGACGAGAAGATTCGAGCACTGTGCGTCGTCCAATCGTCCCTAGCGGCTAGGGTTTCGGATTTTATATTTTTTTTAAATGAAAAATTCCTATTGGTCCATGCTTTATAGGAAATTTTAAATAGTGTTTTTGCAAACGGACTCCTTTTTAAACCCAACGACTGTCGCCCCTAGCTAAATACCCCCATTCCGGATGCAATGGGATATGTTTCGTTGGCCATTTCGACTGTTACAGTAAGTTATTTTTCAAATTAAAATATAAAACATTCGATATTTAATTTAAACGTACATTTCAATTTGCCAGGGCCACAAACTGAATCGAAAAATTCCAGAAAAATAAATCTAGCTTTGTTTTGACGATACGGTCCTAACAAAACCAGTTTCGTCGAATTCTGAGCTCGTTTGAAAAACGGCCATTTTTAGGTCGACCCATTTTAACAGAATTTGACCAAACACATTATCTTTTGCCCCGCTCACATACTAGCTTCAAAAATTATGAAATTTGAAACTTAGCAATAATTTGACATCCCGGACCCAACAAAAGTGGTTTCGTCGAATTCCGAGGTCGTATGCAAAATCTCAATTTTCAAGGGCTATATATACTATATAGCGCCCTTTCTGAAAATTCATTTGGCCATAACTTTTGATTTCCGTTATGAAACTTCGATTTTTCAGATTCGTTAGAAAGGTATTGATAAACAGATTTAAATATTTTCAGTTTCGCTAAAATCCGTTATATTTTCCACCCGGTACAGTCAGACAAAGCTTGTATTCAAAATTTCAAACTGCTATACTATACCCAATTCTATATTTTATTGAAATGTGCTATTTCAATTATTCAAATTTCTTGGTAATAACCTAATTTAAAAATTTTAAACTGGTTCACTTTTTCCGGGTTATTACAGACCCCCTCCATTTCTATCCTTTTTCCCCTCCAGGTCCTCAGGTTGGACCCAGCTCTAGTGGAGCTTGATTGGATTGCTTCATCTCTTTGGAAAGCTTGGACCCTTGAAGTAAAGTCCAGCTTGTTATCTTCTTTAATGGCTATTTGTGTAATGGGATTATGTATTTTGTTTTATGAAGATGGATAATGTACTTGACTCTGATTAATGGTTTTGTGATGTAATAAACATGTTTCCGCTGCAATAAAATGAAGTTTTAGATTTCCAAGTACTACTTATTATCTGTCTTGTTGTAATTTTTCTGTTCTATATTCACTTATAACCTCCATGGAAGTTAATGCATTCCCTTTGTGAGTGACATTAATGGACGTGGGGTGTTACATAAACGGTATTAATTAAGTTATTGTCAGCGAATGATCTAAAACATTGTTTTTAAGACGTTAGTCCGCCGTTAGGCGAATTGATTTATTCAGATTATAAAATTATTTTTATATAACTGAAGCGGAGTTTTAAATTATATTTTTATTAAAATAGGGAGTTTATAATAAGATGATGTTTAAAAGTGATAATTATACAATAATTTGTATAGTAATTTCTATGTTTAAAGTAAGTTTTCAAGTGGAATGAATGTAAATTGAGATGTGGATTTCAAAGGAAGATGATCAATAGATTAATATCAAGAAGATATAGATTTTGAATCCAAGTTTTGGAAACGAATTTAGACTAAGGCAATGATTCCAAAATAAGCTTCATTTAAGAATTTGGGTTAGATAAAATGATTATAAATTGAAAGAAGGTTTGACAAAGCAAAATGAGTTACGTTTAATAAGTATACTTGAATAAAAAGTTAAAGAGATTTATATGGAGAATAAATTCCCAAATGCGAAGATGGTTATTACAACCATATTTTTAAATAAAATCATGATTGGAATGATAGGGTTTGAGTTTCAAACTTTTATCCATTCTGAGATAAGAATGTTGTCGGTTAAGATCTGAGAGGTAATTAAAATACCCCAACTTGAACAACTTCACTATTACTGTAACAACCCGAATTTTCAAAACAAATTTAAAATTTTTATTTTAGCAATTTTAATGGATTTTGAATATTTAAAATGATTAATTTTAGATAATAACGACTTGAAAATTATTTTAAACGAAGTTAGATTGAATAAATTTATTTTAAATTTAAAACGAGCCTAAAATGGCGCGGTAGTTTAAAAATTCGATTTTAAATTTCAACTGAATATACAGAATTCAATATAAGTCAGAATTAGACGAAACAAGAAATGTTTGAATCTATTTAGCTATATCTTTCTAATGAATGTAAGAAACTGAGATTTCACTTTATAAATTGAAAGTTATGTACAGTTTAAAATTCAGAATAGTCGTTATGGAATTTATATATATATTATGTAATATATAGCCCTTAAAATAGCCATTTTGCAAACGACCACCGTTTTCGACGAAACCACTTTTTTGGATCCATAATGTCAAATTATTACTAGATTCCAATTTTCATAATTTTTGGAATTAATATGTGAGCATGGCAAAAGAAAACGTGTTTTTATCAATTTTAGTCAAATTGGATTGACCAAAAAATAGCCATTTTTCAAACGGTCTCCAAATGTGATGAAATTAGTTTTGTCAGGACCGTATCATCAAAACATAGCTATATTTATTTTTCTAGAATTTTTGGAGTCAATATGTGGCCCCGGTAAATTAAAATGTGTATTTAAATTCAATATACATTGATTTATATTTTAATCTAGAGAAAAACTGATTGTTACAACCGAATTGGGTTATGAAACATATCCTATTGTGTTTGGAATGTGGGTAATTAGCTAGAGGCGTCAGTCGTTGGGTTTGATTTGGAGCTCGGATGGATAAACGGGGTATTTTCGGATAAAATAAATAATTAATATATAAATCTTTCCATTGGTCAAATCCCTATAAATAAACATGCGTGGTCAAACCTTCCCCCCTCCCCCCCCATTTAATTTCCACCGCTCCTCTCAGAAGAACGAACATTCCTCCATCTCGTTCATTCAGAAGAAAAAAAAACCGTTCCTCCACATCGCGATAGCCACCACCGCACCCTCGGGTCTGACACCGCCGCCGCCGTCTCTTCTTTTTCCTCCTCCCCCCCCCCCCCCACGCTCTCCTTCGATCGAAACCCTAAAATGTAAGTTTTTTATTATTTATTTTAGTTCTAAAAGTATATGATATTTATCATAGAAAAGTTATGATTTTTATCGTAGAAAGCTATGATTTTTATGAATTTGCAAGCTATGATTTTTCATGGTAAATAAATATGATTTCATTGTTTGTGAAAATATGATTTCAGTGTTTATGAAAATATGATTTCATTATTTATGAAAATATGATTTCATTGTTTGTGAAAATATGATTTCATTGTTTATGAAAATGTGATTTAATTGATTATGAAAATGTGATTTCATTGTTTATGAAAATATGACTTCGTTGCTTATGAAAACATGATTTCATTGTTTATGAAAACATGATTTTTCATTGTATAGTAAAACATGATTTTTCATTATATAGAAAAACATGATTTTTCATTGTACAGAAAAACATGATTTTTCATTGTATAGAAAATAAATGTGACTTTTCATTGTATAGAAAAAAATGTGATTTTTCATTGTATAGAAAAATATGATTTTTCATTATATAGAAAAATGTGATTTTTCATTGTATAGAAAAAAACATGATTTTTCACTGTATAGAAAAAAAAATATTTTTCACTGTATAGAAAAAAAAATGATTTTTCATTGTATAGAAAAAATGTGATTTTTCATTGTATAGAAAAAAATGTGATTTTTCATTGTATAAAAAAAATGTGATTTTTCATTGTATTGAAAAAAAATGTGATTTTTCTATGAAAAATATAATTTTTCTCTATATAGGATAATATGATTTTTTTATCATATAAAAGAAATATTTTTTAATTAGATAAAAATGGGATTTTTATCGAATATATGAAATAATTTTTAATTCTGTAAAAATATGATTTTTAGATTATATAAAAGATATGATTTTTAGATTATATAAAAGTTATGAATAGATTATAAAAATATGATTTTTATATATGTAGAGAATATAAAATTATGATTTATATATATATGTAGCGAATTAAAAATATGATTTTTATATATTTAGTAGCGATATAAAAATGTGATTTTTAATGTAAACCGCGTGAAACAGATTGCGTTGAAATCACGGTGAAGAATACAACGCCGGAAACAAATCAAAATCCAAACCATCGTCAACAAAAGAATGATGGAGTGGAAACCAAAGGTGAGAACTTCTCACTCTAATTTTGTTTACAGTTAAATATGTACTAGGATGCATACGGTGCTTAGTAGCACCCGACACCTTTGATTGAAACCATGGATGTTGGTTGTTTGTTTGATTGATTTATTTGTTTGAATTGGTTCTAGGATGTGATTGGAATTGATTGAATTTGGTTTGCGTGTGGCGCGAGCTAGTATTAGGCGAGGGATAAGGGTAGACCTGATTCCGGTTCTAGTATCGTGCCATTATGCTGCCAAAATTTTCTAAAATATGTTAGAACAATAAAAATATCATTTCCATTGTATAAATGAACTGTATAAAATAGTCATGTGTCGAAATAAATATTTTATAGTTAAAAATATAATTTTTAACGTGTATATGAATAAAATAAATATTCATTTACAAATCGGACGATTTGTTTATGTACACCCATTTAACTGATATTGATTGGGACGATAAATTTTACACATCGCCTAACTGCACAAATAATATTTAGTATTTGTTGGTTGAAGCCCCAAACGGGTATTGGGATGATATTTGACATACACTATGTTGTATATAACGGTGTTGTATACACAATTATATGATTTTTTGTTTGATGATAACAAACAAGTATATATTATTTTGAATGTGTTTGTTATTGTACTGTTATATCACATTACAGAGAGGAATATAATATTTATATTTAAGTGAAATACGACTGTACAGAAATATAAATATTCACACAGTATTTTATTTAAATATAATATTATATTTCAACATTCAAACAGTACAAATTATATGACTCCACTATTTGTACACACTCACAGATATTACACATGATACTGTACTTGTAAATAAACTGAATATGATAGACAAGCTTGTTTGACAACAATAAAATAATATTTTAATTCAAACAAACTTGTTTACAAACATAAGTACAATTCTGTTGTTACACAGCTCCTCAATATAACACTGTCTATACATCTCTTTTTTATATGCAATCACTGTCTTTACATTTTCATATCCATATACAGTCACTGATACATTTACTTTCACAGACACTGTCTCTTAATCTTCTGTCTTCAGTCTTCAGTCTTCACAGCACTTCACTGTCAGTCCAGTCATCCCTGCTTACCTGTCACACATGAAACACACACACAGTACACTGCAATAGAATTTATACTGAATATACATGCAAATATAAATTTTAATTTTAAAATTTTGTTTGCCTCAGTTTTCTGGTGTGTTTCTCATCCTTTTTCATGACTTGATCTGATTTATAAAACCATAAATCTGTGTCTAGACAGCTTGTGATATTCACAGTGATACACTGTAAATACCACAAGGCAGACAACACATATATCTCAATGCAGGGACAGGGACAACTCGTCTGACGGCTGTAAATACACACGTGTATAAATACACGTGTGCACTGCCTCGCCAATCAGTATATACAGCTGTGGAACAGTCACATGGACCAAGCTCAACACAGTGCATAACTCAACACATTTCAAGACAGTGATGCTATCAACAAATTCAAGTCAACCAAAGTCGAGACAAGCTCAACACAAATGGTCGAAGTCAACACGTTCAAAGGTGGTCAGCAAGCAAGATTACATGGTCAAAGTGGTCAAGCAAGCTCAACATGGTCGAGCAAATGATGAAGGTTCAAAAGCAAGTGTCACAACAAGTCAGCATGACAACACAGATTGGTTCAGATTCAAGGTGGTGCAGCTAGCACATACACAGTACAAGGCAATCATGCATGTATGTTTAAGATGGTGATAAGCAACATGACAGAATGTACATTGTGATCAGTGCAACTACAGCATATGTGGATCAAGAAAGAAGGCACAGCAATAGTGAGGAGCACATGTCAACATATATACGGTACAGCATGGTGAAAGCATGGCCGAGCACGTTTTGTTCAAACGATTAACAAGTCAGCAAGCACAAAACAGCAATGGAACTATATAAGGCAGTGGACAAATTCATTTCAGCATGTACATGGTAACAGCAACAACAGTGGGCCAAGTTTTAGCAAGGCACAGCAATACAAGAATGAAACACCATGTGTGCAGAAGTGAATGTGCAAATGCACGTACACAGTCTTACATTCAAGGGCAAGAAATGAATTTCCGGTTTTTAATTTCCTCTCCAGAGCCAAGCAAATCCAGTGGGATGTCAAGCAACAATTCAGGCAAACAGATAAATGTTTTGGACAAGTATATAGAGACTCTCTTGAAATCAACATGCACAAGGACTAATTGCATGGGGATATGGTTAGAAATCAATTCAGCCTTAAGTGTAAATATGGTAATGCATTTGGCTTTCAGAAATTTAAAAATGGGAAATAAAATTGAAGACAAAACTGGGAACTCGTTATTCTTTCTCAAGGACTGGTCATCAACCATTTCAGGAAAAAATTGAAATTCGAATGCGGACAGTGAACAAAAATGGCAAGTACAATTCAAATCAAGTCATAGAAATCACAACAAATCAGGAAACATAATTGAGTCTACAGTGTTAAACAATCCTGATTTCTCAAATCACTTTTGGCAAGAGAATCAAGTCAACTAATTTAAGGCAACATTTCAAAACTGATTTCAATCAAGAAATTCACATTAATTGTTTCCTGTTTTGATTCAATCAGGAAAATCATTCAAAGTGTATCCACGCAAGGAATCCAAGATGGCAAGTAATAAAAATACAAACCGAAATATGGATTTGTTTTTCTTTTAGTGATTTCCAGTATTAAATATATCATGAAACAGATATGGCAAGAGTTTTTTTTCAGAGAATTTCAAATCAGGAAAGTTTTCTAAGCCAAGGAATTTTACCAGGTCCAAATACACGCAAGCAATTTAAACCAGAGGGACCAAAAAGAGGTAATCTTGTATTCAATCAAAACCAGAAATCAAAAGAGGAAACCAGCCAATTCAGATCAGTTTAAATTGGAAGCTTACACAAATTCACGCACAAGCCAAAAGGGGAAATCAACGAATTTCATCAATTAAATTGATCAATTCATAAGCAGAAACCAGATCAAGTCAACACGTGAAATCAGAGGGTTTCTAGGGTTTTCTAAATCCCTATTTAATCACCATTTTCATCATTGGCAATGTAATCGAATCCACACGCAACAGTCAAGAAATCGAAACCCAGAAAATAGTTCAATTTTTTCAAAGCAACAAATTTCAGAGAACTCACTGATTCGATCGAGCCAGAGAGCAACTCCAAGTCAGACGAGGAAAGCCATCGAAGAATCAAGCTTCGGAATTATCACAACGTCAACAATCAAGCATCGATTTGGTCTGGAGCAATTGAAGAAACCCTAGTTTCTAATCGCTGCCGCCATTTTTGAGTTCCAGAGGAAAAGAGAAAAAGGATCGGGCTAATTAGAAAGGGAATGGGCCGGCCAAGTGTTTCATTGACTAAGCCATAATTTACAAAGGGGATGACCCTTATATCTTTAAATCCTAGGGTTTAATTTGTTTTTGTTTTTTTAATTTTTTTTTATTGTGTTTTGTTTTTGTTTTGTAAACCAAATTCAAACTGTGTCTAGATCTGTAAAGTCTAGGATTCCAGTCAGGGTGCTGACTGTCAGTATCAGAGTCTGTAAAATTTGTGTTACGTGTTACGGGATTGTAATACGGGTAAATCTGGTCGAGGGGACATCGTTCAGTCTAGGGTTTTGAGCGTAGGGTTAGAATAGGAGCAGGGGTTTGCGAGTGTACATGGTCTTGTATGCGGGAACTGTTCTATCACCTAGTAGAAACCTTAGAAATGCAGCAGTAGGTAGGGTTTTGCCGAAGCTGGGTATATCTGTGTGTGATTTATTTTCTGCATTTCAGTTTCTGCTATTTTCTGTGATCAGTTTATTATTATATATCTCGTTAAGTTTTTAATTCAGTTAAAAACTGTGAAAAACCCTATTCACCCCCCTCTAGGGTTATTCTAGATCCAACAAGTGGTATCAGAGCCAGGTTATTTCATTAACCCTAGAAACATGGATCCTAGTTGTCAGTCTTATGAGAGTCAGTCCAGTAATATTCCAATTATTTTTAAGGGAACAGATTTTTCAATTTGGAAATCAAATTTCGAATCATATTTAAAATCTGTTAATCTTGATTATTGGAATATTATTGAAAATATGGAAGATATGTCTAATAAGACGAATAAGGTTTTAAATGCTCAAGCTATGCATATTTTATATTCTTATCTTGATAATAATCAGCTTGACTTTATCTCTCATTGTTTAACTGCGCAGGACATCTGGAAAACTCTCAACGCGCGGTATGGAAATTCTGGCAACTCCTCAAAACCCTCAACTGCCAACTCAAATTCAGATCTGTGCTTAACTGGAGCTATTCATGTGGATTCAGACGATGGGGACTTATCATATGACGATCTGGTATCTCTTTGTAATAATTTAACAAGAACTGTTGATCGTCTCAAACGGAAAAACAAGTCTTTGAAATCTGAAAATTCTGAGTTGACCCACAATAACAATTTGTTGAAATTAAAATTTGAAAACTCTGACTGCAAAAACTGTATGGTTGTGAAAACTGATTTAGCTCAACTTGATGAACATTCCGGAAAGCTCGAAAATAAAATTTTGTTTTTGAAAAATCTCGAAGATGAGTTGACTCATAAAAATAACGCTTTGCAGAAGGAGTTGGATAAGATTAATTTAGAACATGAAATTTTTGAAAAGGAAAATTTGGTGAAAACGGATTTGATTGTGAAAGAGCTTGAATCTGAAATTGAAAAATTCAAGAATGTTGAAAAACTTGAATTGGAAAAACAAAAACTTTTTGAAGCTGAGATTTCTGAGTCCCAAGCCAAAATCAAATTGCTTGAAATTGAAAATTTGGTTTTGAAAGTTGATTCTGAAAATTGTAAGATCACTAAAAATCATTGTTCAGATTTAATGAAAGAAAATGATGATCTCAAATTTAAATTTCAACAACTTGAATCAACATTGGTTAAATTTTCAAATGGAGAAAAATCGTTGAATATGTTGTTGAGAAATCAATTTCCGTCTGGAAATAAAAATGGACTTGGATTTGGGAAAATGAATGATTTTGAAAAGCAGAATACAAACGGTTTTAAAAATCCCTCAAATCACTTTAGAAATGTTTGTTTTGAAAGTTCTAACTCTGAAAACTTCAAAGGATTTGTAAATCACAATCGAGATGAGTTTTTGTTTTATAACAAACCATTTAAACATTCTTGGATCTCAAATGGAAATAAAACGGGTTTTGTTAAATTCAAAACGATTTGGGTTCCTAAAGGCACAAAGGTAAATTCGGATGGTTTGTTATATAAACAAGTTTGGGTACCAAAACACATGAACGAAACTGTGAGTGGTTTTACAAATTTTGTTAGACCACTCGGTCCTATCAACTATTAGGTACCTGAAGTGGCTGAGGAACAACTATGCTGAAAAGAGAAAAGTGATTCAAACCGCTTCATATTATTGAATCATCCACTGTTCCTTAGCCAAGGCTGATAAGTTTAGAAATTCTGTTTCTCATCATATGTCAGGTATGATTTCTAACTTCATTCTTGTAAATATATTTTTTCTTGGTTTATTTCTCCTTCTTCTACCCCTTCTATTTTATTTTTTTTCTTCTGGTTGTTTTTTTTTCTTTGATTAGTCACTACCATATCTCTTTGTTTATTTTGTGCTTCTTAAACTTCCAATTGCAGGTCTCATGACTTTCTGGAAATTCATTTTATTTGAATAGAACTCTCTTGTTTATAATCATTTCCGGATTCTGAATTTAATCTTGTAATTATCTGCAATTGTTTAAAAGTTTATTTTATTCTTGAATTCATAACAGTGCTGAAGAATTCATGTCATATCTTGAACATTGTTAATTTTAATTCTAAATTTTTTGAAGATCTGAATATTTAATGAAATGTCACACACCTTTGCTGTTCTGAGTTTATTCTAATTCATTTTAGAAAAGCTCAAAATATTATACTCATTACAGCACTCTGTTATTTATCAGTTGTGATAATTTCATTGATTTTCAGATTGGCTTGTATTAGTGATACATCTTGGAATTCATCTTTATTCATGATCATTATATTGAAATATGTTTGTTTGAAATCATCTGAAATTCTAGATATTTTAAATACCACACACCTCTTATTTTTGAAATTGTCTATCTGGTGTGACTGATTCATTATATCCCAAAACTTTATATTGATTCATGTGATTTCAAATAAATTATCCCGATCATGAATATTTTCAAATTTGATGTAAATGACCTGAAATTTCTCTTGGGCTTGTCAGAAATAGTTTTGAGAAATTCTTGAAAATGTTCTTTTTGAAAATGGTTTTTGAAAATCATTGTTATTTCATGATTATTTGATTTGAATATATGTTTGTTTAAAATCATTTGAAATTATTGATTTATTGGATCTCACACATATCTTGAATCTGAAATATAACCTGGTGTGATTGATTCATTAAATCCTAATACTTTTACATTTCTTCAAATGATTTAAAATAGAGTATATTTGCAAATCTTGGATCATGAACCACCTTATGTGACCAACATCTTGACAAGTCTGTTGTGATACTGATTTCTCTGTGCTGCTCTGATACTGTTTTTGAAAAATGTTTGTTTTTGGAATCATGCTGCTCTGATTATAAGAAATTGATTTGTAAATATTTTTTTAGGACTGCTTGATTTGGTATCAAAGATTTATCGTACTCTGATAAATGAAATTTGTGTGCTTGAGTTGCTTGCTTTGTAATTAAGTCTTTTCTGTTGACTGAGGTACCACTGTTTGCCACCGGGGTGTCATTAAAATCCTCGAGAAAGCAAGAACATTTGGTATCAGAAGCGCCTTATATTTGTCTCATCCATCTGTACTGAGATTCAAATCTTCATCTTGCATAGATCCACACATATTTTTTTTTCCTTATACAAATAAATGTGCTAAATTTGTCTGGCTGAATTTGTGTTTAAATTTCTTTGGTCTGAGATGTCCATGTTAGTCCATCATGCTGTAATTAAATTCCTCGATAAGGGAGACTACAATTGGTATCAGCTTTTTCATCCATCTGTTCTGAATTTTCACTTTGTAGAGACACCATGTGGTATCAGTTTAAAAGTACTGCATATTTTTTTTGCTGTATATATATATATATATATTTTTTTTCCTCTTATCATGTATAGATCAGCATATTCCTCCTGTAATTGATTTTCAATTTTAAAATTATTTATTGATTATTCTTTCAGAAATTGAAATCAATATCCAAATTAAACTGTATTTATAATTCATCAAAATTATAACCAGATTTAGAAATTGTGATGAATTGTGACTGCAGTATATTTCACAACAAGAGGAGAATTTTATTTAGATTTTCATGATGGTTGAATATTTATTATAATATCTTTGAACTGGCAATTATTTCACGGCCATCTTCATTACTTATCATCCTTCTGCCATCCGTTATGATTTTATATAAATGTGGAGAGTTTAATTTTTCTTAAAATCATTTTAAATAAACAGTGAAAATATTTGTGATGGAATTGTGGTTATATTATTATTCAGAATTAGTGATAATTGAAAATTTTCAATAATCCCGGTACAGTTGGTCATATTTCATAATATAATTAATTTAGAAATTTATTTCACAGTCCATTTCTGTACCTACCACATTTTCTATCATCCATATATTGGTTTTATACCAAGGAGTTTTTTCTTTTTAAAAGCTAAAATGATAAATATATATAATAAATATATAAGTGTGTCTCTAACCTCATTTAAAAATCCAAGCTCTGGTCATGCATGGTTAAGAGACAACTTATAATTTAAGCTGCGACTGACCTCATTTAAAAATCCAAGCTCTGGTTATGCGTGGTCAGTGTGCTCTTAAATAAATAAATAAAATGTGCTAAAAAATTGAAATAAAATTGAAATTCTCCTTTGTGTGTAAAAACCAGCCTATCAATCCATCTCTCTAATCTGTGAAATGTGTTAATACCTTATGAAATATTATGTTTTGTTGATTGATAGCTACTGGGATTTGAGACTATCTGATTTTATCACTTAAATTGAATTATTAATTATAGTCCAAATCCATCACTGTTTTTGTGCTTTATTTTTATAAAAATCCTTTGAAAATAATTGGAAATGAATTTTTTTTTTAAAACTCTCTTTATTTTATATAAAATCCATCGTATATCCGTCATTCTCCAAAATGTGAAATATGCCACCTGTTCCTAGAATATTATGATTTTTTGTTTGACTGATTGAAATTAATGATGACCGTTCTTCCTTTTAAGCTGAAATTATATTTTGTCATTTTTCATCTATATTTTAAAATCTGTATCCTTTTGATGATAACAAAAGGGGGAGAATGGATTAGATTTTGATTTATGAGTGAATATTTTATAAATATTTTTAATTTTGAAAATTTATTATTTTTCATACATTTCACTCATGCACAATTATAGGGGGAGTTTTCTGTTGTAGGGGGAGCATTTAAATAGGGGGAGTTCAAATATTCACGAACAAACACATCTATTATATTCAAAATCTTATGTTTGTTTGTCATCATCAAAAGGGGGAGATTGTTGTATATAACGGTGTTGTATACACAATTATATGATTTTTTGTTTGATGATAACAAACAAGTATATATTATTTTGAATGTGTTTGTTATTGTACTGTTATATCACATTACAGAGAGGAATATAATATTTATATTTAAGTGAAATACGACTGTACAGAAATATAAATATTCACACAGTATTTTATTTAAATATAATATTATATTTCAACATTCAAACAGTACAAATTATATGACTCCACTATTTGTACACACTCACAGATATTACACATGATACTGTACTTGTAAATAAACTGAATATGATAGACAAGCTTGTTTGACAACAATAAAATAATATTTTAATTCAAACAAACTTGTTTACAAACATAAGTACAATTCTGTTGTTACACAGCTCCTCAATATAACACTGTCTATACATCTCTTTTTTATATGCAATCACTGTCTTTACATTTTCATATCCATATACAGTCACTGATACATTTACTTTCACAGACACTGTCTCTTAATCTTCTGTCTTCAGTCTTCAGTCTTCACAGCACTTCACTGTCAGTCCAGTCATCCCTGCTTACCTGTCACACATGAAACACACACAAAGTACACTGCAATAGAATTTATACTGAATATACATGCAAATATAAATTTTAATTTTAAAATTTTGTTTGCCTCAGTTTTCTGGTGTGTTTCTCATCCTTTTTCATGACTTGATCTGATTTATAAAACCATAAATCTGTGTCTAGACAGCTTGTGATATTCATAGTGATACACTGTAAATACCACAAGGCAGACAACACATATATCTCAATGCAGGGACAGGGACAACTCGTCTGACGGCTGCAAATACACACGTGTATAAATACACGTGTGCACTGCCTCGCCAATCAGTATATACAGCTGTGGAACAGTCACATGGACCAAGCTCAACACAGTGCATAACTCAACACATTTCAAGACAGTGATGCTATCAACAAATTCAAGTCAACCAAAGTCGAGACAAGCTCAACACAAATGGCCGAAGTCAACACGTTCAAAGGTGGTCAGCAAGCAAGAATACATGGTCAAAGTGGTCAAGCAAGCTCAACATGGTCGAGCAAATGATGAAGGTTCAAAAGCAAGTGTCACAACAAGTCTTCATGACAACACAGATTGGTTCAGATTCAAGGTGGTGCAGCTAGCACATACACAGTACAAGGCAATCATGCATGTATGTTTAAGATGGTGATAAGCAACATGACAGAATGTACATTGTGATCAGTGCAACTACAGCATATGTGGATCAAGAAAGAAGGCACAGCAATAGTGAGGAGCACATGTCAACATATATACGGTACAGCATGGTGAAAGCATGGCCGAGCACGTTTTGTTCAAACGATTAACAAGTCAGCAAGCACAAAACAGCAATGGAACTATATAAGGCAGTGGACAAATTCATTTCAGCATGTACATGGTAACAGCAACAACAGTGGGCCATGTTTTAGCAAGGCACAGCAATACAAGAATGAAACACCATGTGTGCAGAAGTGAATGTGCAAATGCACGTACACAGTCTTACATTCAAGGGCAAGAAATGAATTTCCAGTTTTTAATTTCCTCTCCAGAGCCAAGCAAATCCAGTGGGATGTCAAGCAACAATTCAGGCAAACAGATAAATGTTTTGGACAAGTATATAGAGACTCTCTTGAAATCAACATGCACAAGGACTAATTGCATGGGGATATGGTTAGAAATCAATTCAGCCTTAAGTGTAAATATGGTAATGCATTTGGCTTTCAGAAATTTAAAAATGGGAAATAAAATTGAAGACAAAACTGGAAACTCGTTATTCTTTCTCAAGGACTGGTCATCAACCATTTCAGGAAAAAATTGAAATTTGAATGCGGACTGTGAACAAAAATGGCAAGTACAATTCAAATCAAGTCACAGAAATCACAACAAATCAGGAAACATAATTGAGTCTCCAGTGTTAAACAATCCTGATTTCACAAATCACTTTTGGCAAGAGAATCAAGTCAACTAATTTAAGGCAACATTTCAAAACTGATTTCAATCAAGAAATTCACATTAATTGTTTCCTGTTTTGATTCAATCAGGAAAATCATTCAAAGTGTATCCACGCAAGGAATCCAAGATGGCAAGTAATAAAAATACAAACCAAAATATGGATTTGTTTTTCTTTTAGTGATTTCCAGTATTAAATATATCATGAAACAGATATGGCAAGAGTTTTTTTTCAGAGAATTTCAAATCAGGAAAGTTTTCTAAGCCAAGGAATTTTACCAGGTCCAAATACACGCAAGCAATTTAAACCATAGGGACCAAAAAGAGGTAATCTTGTATTCAATCAAAACCAGAAATCAAAAGAGGAAACCAGCCAATTCAGATCAGTTTAAATTGGAAGCTTACACAAATTCACGCACAAGCCAAAAGGGGAAATCAACGAATTTCATCAATTAAATTGATCAATTCATAAGCAGAAACCAGATCAAGTCAACACGTGAAATCAGAGGGTTTCTAGGGTTTTCTAAATCCCTATTTAATCACCATTTTCATCATTGGCAATGTAATCGAATCCACACGCAACAGTCAAGAAATCGAAACCCAGAAAATAGTTCAATTTTTTCAAAGCAACAAATTTCAGAGAACTCACTGATTCGATCGAGCCAGAGAGCAACTCCAAGTCAGACGAGGAAAGCCATCGAAGAATCAAGCTTCGGAATTATCACAACGTCAACAATCAAGCATCGATTTGGTCTGGAGCAATTGAAGAAACCCTAGTTTCTAATCGCCGCCGCCATTTTTGAGTTCCAGAGGAAAAGAGAAAAAGGATCGGGCTAATTAGAAAGGGAATGGGCCGACCAAGTGTTTCATTGACTAAGCCATAATTTACAAAGGGGATGACCCTTATATCTTTAAATCCTAGGGTTTAATTTGTTTTTGTTTTTTTAATTTTTTTTTTATTGTGTTTTGTTTTTGTTTTGTAAACCAAATTCAAACTGTGTCTAGATCTGTAAAGTCTAGGATTCCAGTCAGGGTGCTGACTGTCAGTATCAGAGTCTGTAAAATTTGTGTTACGTGTTACGGGATTGTAATACGGGTAAATCTGGTCGAGGGGACATCGTTCAGTCTAGGGTTTTGAGCGTAGGGTTAGAATAGGAGCAGGGGTTTGCGAGTGTACATGGTCTTGTATGCGGGAACTGTTCTATCACCTAGTAGAAACCTTAGAAATGCAGCAGTAGGCAGGGTTTTGCCGAAGCTGGGTATATCTGTGTGTGATTTATTTTCTGCATTTCAGTTTCTGCTATTTTCTATGATCAGTTTATTATTATATATCTCGTTAAGTTTTTAATTCAGTTAAAAACTGTGAAAAACCCTATTCACCCCCCTCTAGGGTTATTCTAGATCCAACACACTAATCCCAATTGTTTAGCTGTATGTCAATCGATTGGTTGACAGACTGTTGTAAGCATAATTATTTATATCTAATTCTTATACAGTTATAAAATGCACCCTGCATGTTGCATGAACTTTTAATGATTATTTATCATTATTGTTGTATACATGCGATGTATGAAATCCATATAACTGAAATTATATGTTAATTGACTGAGTCGCATTCCAATTCAGAAATAAAAAATCTTTTAAAATAAAGAATATTTTAAAATAATGAATATTTTAAAATAATATTCAGTGAAGAATAAAATTATGATTTTGATGTATGATTTTGGATACGCACAAAAATATTGAAATGAAGCGATTTAAGTAGCAAATGCCATTTTAACCCGAATAGGTTTATCGATCCGATTTTATTCATTTTAAAATGAATATCGAAAAGAAGTGATTTCAAAATCTGATATATTGAAAATATTATCATTTTAATATGATAAAGATATAGAATATTCAATTTTGATATAAAATTGAAAATGAAGTTGAAATTATTTTAAAGTGAAATAATAAACGGTTTATAAAATACGTTTTAAACGAAAATCAATGAAATATATATAATATAATATATATATATTTAATGGCCTGAATAGAACGCACCGCACAGCGACCGTTCGCGAATTTCGACCATTAACTTCAAATTGATGTAATGGGAGATCCGACTGTCGGATTCTCCTAAAACAGGAACCGTTGGGTTCGTATCGAAAAGAGCTTTCCAATGTATATAAGAGATTTGAGATCTAACAGTTGGATTTGGAATTATGTCCAAATCAAATTTGAAAAAGGTCGTTATAGATGCAGTTCAGTGGCCGTTATTGGAAACCGACTATACGGGCGATATTAAAATTATTAAAAATATGGAAAAATTATGTAAAATCATAATAAATGATTTGGAAAGATTTTGGGTGAAAATTTCCATATTTGAAAAGATAAAAATATATTTTATCGAAATGAACTAGTTGTTCACTAGAATAATAATCCTATGGGTTTTAAATAAAATAAATTGGACTTTGAAAATGGTTATAAAATAACCAGAATTTTCCCACGAATAAGTTGGAATGGAAATAATCTTTGGAATATTTCGACATTGGGTTCCATGATTATACGGATATTGTTGAGGAATTTGGAAGATATATATATATATATATCGTTATTCCCAGTACGATATTCCTTGGTTTCAGAATTTGAAATTGAATATAAGCCAATATAATTTCTATTCAGAGTCTTGTATTTAATATCAAATTGGATTTTGGGTTTGTCGTGAATGGTGTCTTCGTTAACACTATTCTTAAACCCAGTTAAAAAAAGAGAAAATCTTTAAATTAAGATTTATTGAAGTTTTACAATTAATTAATATTTAATTGGAACTGAATAAAAGAATTGGATTTTCGGTTTATCGTGAATAATGTTTTAAATAACATTTGTTCTTTAACCCAATTAACAGTGAAGAAATGATTTGGATTTTATAAATCTTTTTATTAAGATTTAATGGAAATTTTCCAAAGTAAAGTTTTCCAATTTAATATATTAAATTGGAATTGAATGGAATTCGTTTTGGTAATAATCAAGATGAGCTTCTGTGAATGAAGACCACTAGTATATATGGAATTCAAAAGGCCTGGTCGCTATTCCATTTATATTATTAGTCTGATACGGGAATTTATATCAATTATAAACTATTATGATTTCCGTGTAGATTCCATTTTGATGGAAGATGATTTTGGGTTTATCGTGAACTATGTTTTAAATGACATTGGTTCTTTAACCCAGTTAAAGATAAGATTATTTTCTTAAATTTGAATAATCATAAAGTAATGATTTTTGATATTAAAACCAAATTAGAGTTTTAATAAAATTTTAATTAGATTGAAATGGGAATGAGATAATTAAATTTATCGAATTCTTGAAATGGTCGAGAATGGAGTACTACTAGTTTTACTCCAGGCGATAGTTAAATCTTTAATTAGATTTGAACATGAAATGGTAATTAAATTTACCGATAACACCGTGGGTGTTAGATATGGAGTACTACCAGTTTTTCTCGTTGGGATTGGGATTAATAAAATAAATGATTACTTCTGTAAGGCTCGTTAATCCCGACTAGTTGATAAACCTTAATTTGGTTTAGAATTGTAAAAAGATAAAATAAATCTTTTTAAATGAGATCAAAAGGAAGATTAAAAATTAATTGTAAAAGAATTAATGTTCAATAAAATTAATGGGAACCTTTCCCTAAAAATGTAAATATTTGAATAAAAGAATATTTTGAATTGGAATGAAGCGTATGATGTGTTGTTATAGCACTTGATTATAAAACATGTGAGTTATTTGGAAAGACCAGGTTTAACCCATTCTGAATAATTGATACGACGACTAACAGTCGAAGAAATTGAAGATGGCGCAAGACCGACTGGATGAGTTGCTACTGATGTCCATGATTGGAGTAGCTACCGTGAAGGGGCTACAGTGGTAGCCGTCCTAATGTATTTGTTCATTGTTCGGATATACGAGGCCTCTCTCCTGTATTGGACATACGGAACGAGGAATAAGGTGACTCCAGTTTCGCTCAGACCCAGAACGGACTTGTAAATGGATGGTATGTATGACGTTGTATTACTTTATGTTGTATTCATTGATCTCTACTAAATATAAATATATATATATATATATCTGTTTGGTGGCGGTGAATTTATTCTCTTGCTTAACACCCTCCTCTGAGATGTTTGAGCTCAGAGGTTATGTATTAGCAGAAATCATTGGTATGGTATGGATTGACAATGCGACATGCTGAGATGCATGGATCAAGGATTTTGTTGAAAAGTAGAGCCTTGTGGATGATGATCAAAGCATAGCTTTAATTAGCATAGCTTTGTGTAGCGTTACTTTGCGATCTCACACCCCGGTATGATGGTGAACTGATGGTCAGGTCAGTATGCTTTCGATATGAGGATGGATTCGATCGACCGAGATGAGCTTAGTGTGGTCGCTCTACACTTAGAGGGATAGAGCTCACCCCCCGATTCCCAGAGGGATAGAGTAAGCGGTGTTTTCTCTCACTAGGACGTAAGCCATAGTGATACTTGATTTACCAAAACAGCGGATGTGCATTACGGTGTTTATTCTAGCTGGGACGTAAGCCGTTGCATATTGCACTACACGATAGACCTTTCAAATCAGGAGCCATCAGCATGGAAATCCAAACTTCCAATAAGTCATTTTGCAGTTTTAATTGTAAACCTATATATGGCGACATAATATATGGTACCTATGCCGCCTATGATTGATGCATTTACTTTCGAAATTGATTTCTACATTATACACTTATAGTAATAATAAAAGATAAATTTCGCGTATCAAGCATATTTAGTTATTATAAGGTAAAACTCTATCCTCCAGCTTGCGTTGCATTGTGTGATGGGACCAGAGTCTTATAATAGTATCATTTTTCTTTAACTAGCATTGCTTTTTTGTTTTATGCCCTGGTATTCTTGGGGGTAAACCCATTCCGTGTTATACGGCGTGTGTAACACCCCACGGCCGTTAATGTCACTCACAAAGGGAATGCATTAAGTTTCGTGGAGCGTTATAAGTAAACAGAACGGAATATTACAAGACGAATAAAGTAGTACTTGAAAAATTTATGACTTTACTGCAGCGGAAACAGAAATAGGTTTGGTTACACCTTCAAAACAACAAAACCAAGTATATAATATCAGTCTTGTACAAAAGCCTCCAGAGTACAAAATTTTAAATCCATAATCCCCAATAGGAAATGCCATAAGCAGAATCAAAGCCAAGCGATACACCTTTCATCTTCAAGCTGGAAGAAAGGGACATCTGAACTAAGCTTGAGTATTTCCTCCCTGAGAACCTTGTTGGGGGGGGGGGGACGGAAGAAAAGAGGCGAAACAAACTAGGTCAGACATTAGTTTGGTAAGACCATTAACTTTAACAATATAATCATTAAAGTAACAGGATAAGAACATAAACTGGAATGTAAGAAATGACTGTACATTAGCATGCATGACAAGGTAGGAAAGATGAATAAAATAAACGTTGATTGCGCTTCTAATCACTATAGGGTAATTACTACACTGCACCAATGCTAAATATATTGCGCCGTTACTACTTCCATACTGAAAGTTGATCCCAACCCAGCAATTGGTAGCCCCCAGGCGTAACATCTAGTAAGAGGTATTCACCCCATACAATCCTTGACAGCCTACTAAATACTAGATGTCCCCCACACTACCCCCTTATCGCTTAATCGATCGTCTCCTTAACTTGTATATATTCATTACTTGTGTCATTCGGCCCCGCTTATTTGTAGATACATGTGCTAATCCCACCATGGGTTGTATCAATCCCTATGATGGCAAGCCGACACAATTCAAGATGCACAGTGTATGACTACTGATTCCCAGTGCCTGCTTTTTCCGCTTCGGAGCACGTGCACGCCCGTACTCCGTCGGAACCTACACTGACGCACCACCCGCCGCTATTTTGACTGCTTATAATCAGCCCAGTAATCGTGCCCCACCCTGCCTAGTTCAGGGTACCGTGATACATCTATGTGGGTTACTGCTGAAATGGGTCCCCGTTACTAGGGTTTCCTAACCAACATGTTATAACGGTTAAGTGTTCTCAATTTAACCTAACCCCACCCATTTGTTTAATAAACATGTTGTATTGGTTAAGTGTCACCTATCCACATATCACATAACCTTCCCACTGATTCACACATGTTTATTTGACGGTTAAGTTTGTGGGCCTATATATACTAATATTACCCACCTACCCAAGATTTACTCAACCCTTTCACTTATCAAGTCCATATGTATTATTGGTTAAGCTTGCCTTAACCCTATCCACTTTGTTCATGTAGTATTGGTTAAGTTGTCTTCTTACCAATGTTAACTTAACCCCACCCACCTAACTCGTTTAGGTATCATATTCAGCATTAATTAGTTATTAATGCATAGACCTCTCACATTAAGTCGATCACTTGTGGCTGCTGGATATGCCGGGCGGTTCCGGGAAGACTTCCACCACAAGCCAGGCTTAACCTCGTGTCTAAGCATCTAATTTATTCCTTTGACCTCTCACATTAGACTGCCGTTTGCGGTTGCTGGATATGCCGGGCGGTTCCAGGCAGTCTTATACCGCAAACCAAGTCTAACCTCGTGTCTTAGGCATTCATCTTTTAGCCAATTTACATATTTACTGTCCAAGTCTAGATTTATATGTAAATTATCCATAAGTGTGGTCAATTCAAGCTATGATACATTTACTTGTTATGCCCAAAATTACTTAATTAAGTTATACCCAATTCCCCGCGTTTCAGTCGCACGTACAACAAGGTCCAAAAATAAAATGGAGAGGGACAGAGGAGAAACACAAGAATTGACATAAGGAACAAAATAGGCATGTAAAGGTAAACCCAACTCAAGAATCAAGTTTCCAATAGACATGTTGTACATTAACAATAAGTATGGCTAAACTGAGCAAGTTACATCATAGGGATAAAGATTCGATAGAATTGAACATAAAAAAATCACCAAATTGGTGTACAACATGATAGGTTCCATCACAACAGTCACATAGGCATCCGTAATTCAGTTTTGACAAAAAGGATAAGCATGAATCAGAATTGATTATCTTACAATTAGGCATAGTTCTAGATTTGATTCATTACAAATCATGATTCCTATTACATGTTTGAAATCTGAGAAATAACAGAACTTACCAAATTATCACTAGTTTACACCCAAACCCATTTATGTCAAGTCTCATGTTTTCTTATTATATGCAATTTTTCCCAAACCATAGCCATCATCAATTTATGACTTTTTACAAATCACATGTTATTCCACATTTCCCAAACTTTTTCCTTATCATTCAAGCGTTATATGTGCGTGAATTTCGCATAATATGTTAGGCTCGAAGTTAGCCTAACTCATAAAAAAAATGAAAAAGGAAAAAGGAAAAGGAAGAGGGAAGAGAATCATGGTATCAAAATAGGAATAAATATACGAGCACGAACAGGCATGAACTGATAGAATTGATCAGAAAAGCATAGGCTATGAATCAAAAAAGATGACAACTTGCAAATTTGATAAGATCCATTATAGGCATAATCATATGATCACAATTTACAACTTATCATAATTACTTTAGTTTGATTATCTTGTGAAAGCTACATGAACTCACAGAGATTAACAAAGAAGAGAAGATCTGGAATCTGATTTCTAAAGTTGATAAGCTAATCCGTTGATGTAGGCTTTGATCTTTATCTTTAATCTTGAATTTGATTAGTTAAGGTGGAGCCTGGATTAGTTTGGGATGCAGCAGCATGGTGGCTCAAGAATCAATTTAGTTTTGATTAGGGTTTAGGTTTGATGTGATTATATAGAAGTATAGGATTAATTTGAGCCTTTAGATCAACCTAGGATCCATTCAAACCATCCAGTCCAAGAAAATGTGTCATTAAGCCAATCAGAAGTTGCTAAATAGCCCTACGACTCAGAAAATCATCACTGTCCAGAACAATCAGCAGGGGTCGACTCATATGGGGGGGTCGACTCCTATGTCGACACCCCTATAGAGGGGTCGACACCAGTATCGACACCCCTTTAGGGGGGTCGACACCCTCTGGCGGGAATTTTCCCGCCCACTTCTTCTCACTGGTTTGAATTCGAATTTTGATTTATTAATTATTTATTTAATTCTGATTTAAACTTAAATCTTCTAAGCTCCATAACTTCTTCATACGGAGCCTGATTTATGCAAACTCGGACTCTCTCAAGACAAATTCCGAGACGAATGCAATGGCATAACCCACTTCCCTTAATTGTTCTTCTAAAAATTAAGTGTTCTTAAATTTCTTAATTTTAATATTTTAAAATTACGGGGTGTTACAGTGTGGTCCCTTGATTTACCTAACTTTAAAATCAAATTAATAAATGTTTTGAGTTCTCACACCAGTCTCATGACTGACCTAGAGTTTATTGTTCCTTCCTAAACTCTGGGTGTCCATATTTTCCACATGGGCAGCAGTAGTTTTGGTTTTCACAGATATTTCTTTTCATAGGATCCTGGATTACAATTGGAGCTATATTCGGAAAGCTCGGTATCCGTGTATTTCATTCAGTTGTGTCAGTTGTTATTTTCCGCTACGCATTATACTTATGTATTATTTTCCGCTGCTATGTAACTTTTAAAATCTCTGATACTGTATTTCCAATGTGTAATAGTTATTCATACTCTGGAATATTCTTGTACTCTGATGTAATTGTTGTAAAGCAATGAAATGTTCTGTTGTTTGTGTTCTGATGTGTCGTGTTCTCAACTCAATCCAGGCTTTCCCGAAAGGGGAAGTTTGGGTCGTTTCATTTGGTATCAGTGCTTTGTTTTACAAAGCACGAGAACAAGACACATTAGAACCGGACGAAAGAATTCATCAGAGATTGGATTAGTAATATCCAATAAGAATTACTTGTTAGAGATGGGATCAGTAGTATCCTAGAATGAGCCCGAAGAGTGTTATTTTTAAAATAAAAATGAAAATAAATTTTGTTTTGAAAATTTAAATCTTATTATACGTATTTGATTGTTTATTTTATATTAAATTTGGACAATCGAGTATATGAAGATTTTTCATATACGCCTAGCTAGCGTGTGTACGAAATCTCAAATATACTTGATAGATATAGAATCACACTCTAGTCGCCCGGAGATGATTCTGATGATTGAGGCCTCATCATCAGTGTTTATGTTCGTGTCTCGAAAGTGGGATATCTATATATTTCCATTCGACTGGTGTGAGAACCAAAACTTAGATATCGTTTATTATTGTGATTTGGAACCAAAAATAGATTTTTGTATATAAACATTATATATTTGAAAAGCTAATCAACACAATTGGTTGCTGGCTGTGATGTTTGATTATTGATTTCCCTAGTAAAAATATTGGAATGATAAATAAAGTGTAAATCAAATTATTTGTTAAGGAAAAAATAGTATAAAATCTCTTGATAAAATCCTCAAAATATTATATAGGATATGGACAACTATGGCTTATCTCGTATTCAATTCTGGATGACTCCAAAACAAGCGAGAAGGGCTCACCAACAAGCCGAAAAGGAAAGGGAGTTGGACTTAGGAACATACGTGGGTATTTATTGTCGTATATGCAGAGAAGAAGGGCATTATGCAGTTCGGTGCCTTGAGAGAAATAAGATCAAGGAGAAAGAGATAAGAATGGACATAGTTTGTTTCAAGTGCAAAGAGACGGGACATTTTGTACATAAGTGTCCAAAAGTAAAGAAGAAACCCAAAAAACTAGGAAAAGGAAGGAAGTGCTTCCGATGCAAAGAAGTAGGGCATCTAGCCCAAGATTGCCCGTTAAAGAAGGGTGATAAGAAATCCAAAGGAAAGAAGCTATCTACTTTGGAAATTATTCAAGAAGGAGGCGCGACTTCCTAGAAAGTTGGGTTCTAATGTAATGAACTAGGATTTTGGATACATGTATGATGCTTGTATGAACGTATGGATGCTTTTTGTTTTAAAAATGTATCGATACTATATAATATAACTAATGTAAGAAAAATGTTGAACTAAGTCGAATTTAGCATCAAATACTGAACTGAATTGAAAATTTGTTAGAATTGCATATATGTACATGTATATATAATGAACAGGTCATAGCATGGAAGCTAAAAAGAGGAATAAAATTGTATGCCCAATAAATAGGTACATGTTTATTGTATTCTCTTGGGTTTGGATGATGAGCCGATTGGCCTTTTCTTTTTCTATTGGATTGATGAGGGCCCTGTGAGGCTAGTTGCAGTTTTAAATATCAACTCGTACAAAGGAGGTTATGGCGAAATTTTCAAAAAATTTAGGGTGTTAGCAAAAATTTTGAGAAATTGGAAAATTCTTAGAAATTGAATAGTTGAAGAATTAAAGCCAGAATGAAAGTTGAGTTGGTTAGTTAAACAAATTCCAGCTCCGTTCCTTCTTGAGGACGAAAAGATTTTAAGTGGGGGAGAGTATAACAACCCGGATTTTCAGAAAAAATTTAAATTTTTTATTTTAGCAATTTTAGTGGATTTTGAATATTTAAAATGTTTTATTTCAAATAATAACAATTTGCAAATTATTTTAAACGAAGTTAGAATGAATAAATTTATTTTAAATATAAAACAAGCCTAAAATGGCAAGGTAGTTTGAAAATTCGATTTTAAATTTCAATTGAATATACAGAATTCAAAATAAGTCAGAATTGGACGAAGCAAGAAATGTTTGAATCTATTTAGCTATATCTTTCTAACGGATGTAAGAAACCGAGATTTCACTTTATAAATTGAAAGTTATGTCCAGTTTAAAATTCAGAATAGTCGCTATGGAATTTATATATTTTATATAATATATAGCCCTTAAAAATAGTCATTTTGCAAACGACCTCCGTTTTTGATGAAACCACTTTCGTTGGATCCGGAATGTCAAATTATTTCTAGATTCCAATTTTCATAATTTTTAGAATTAATATATGAGCATGGCAAAAGAAAACCTGTTTTATCAATTTCATTCAAATTAGATCGACCAGAAAATGACCATTTTTCAAAAGGTCTCCAAATTCGATGAAATTAGTTTTGTCAGGACCGTATCGTCAAAAAATAGATAGATTTATTTTTCAAGAATTTTCGGAATCAGTATGTGGCCCTGGTAAATTAAAATGTGCATTTAAATTCAATAACAATGATTTATATTTTAATTTAAAGAAAAAATGATCGTAACAGCCGAATTGGGTTATGAAACATATCCCATTGTGTTCGGAATGGGGGTTATTAGCTACGCGCGTCATTCGTTGGATTTGATTTGGAGTTCGGATGGATAAACGTGGTATTTTCGGATAAAATAAATAATTAATATATAAATCTTTCCATTGGTCAAACCCTTAGAAATAAACATGCGTGGTCAAACCTTCCCCCCTCCTTTATATAATTTCCGCCGCTCCTCTCAGAAGAACGAACACTCCTCTATCTCGTTCATTCAGAAGAGAAAAAAAAAACATGTTCCTCCGCATCGCGACAGCCACCACCGCGCCCCCGGGTCTGACACCACCGCGCCGTCTCTTCTTTTTCCTCTCCCCTGCTCTCCTTCAATCGAAACCCTAAAATTTAAGTTTTTTATTATTTATTTTAGTTCTAAAAGTATATGATATTTATCATATAAAAGTTATGTTTTTTATCATAGAAAAGTTATGATTTTTATCGTAGAAAGCTATGATTTTTATGAATTTGCAAGCTATGATTTTTCATGGTAAATAAATATGATTTCATTTTTTGTGAAAATATGATTTCATTGTTTATGAAAATATGATTTCGTTGTTTGTGAAAATATGATTTCGTTGTTTGTAAAAATATGATTTCATTGTTTCTGAAAATATGATTTCATTATTTATGAAAATGTGATTTCATTGTTTATGAAAATATGATTTCATTGTTGATGAAAACATGATTTTTCATTGCAAAGAAAAACATGATTTTCATTGTATAGAAAAACATGATTTTTCACTGTATACAAAAACAAGATTTTTCATTGTATAGAAAAAATGTTTTTTCATTGTATAGAAAAAAAATGAATTTTCATTGTATAGGAAAAAATGTTTTTTCATTGTATAGAAAAAATGATTTTTCATTGTATGGAAAATAATGTGATTTTTCATTGTATAGAAAAACATGATTTTTCATTGTATAGAAAAAATGTGATTTTTCATTGTATAGGAAAAAAACATGATTTTTCATTGTATAGAAAAACATGAATTTTCATTCGATAGAAAAAATGATTTTTCATTGTATAGAAAAAAAGTGATTTTTCATCGTATAGAAAAAAAATGTGATTTTTCATTGTATAAAAAATGTGATTTTTCATTATATAGAAAAAAAATGTGATTTTTCGTTGTATAGAAAAAAAATGTGATTTTTCATTGTATAAAAAAAATGTGATTTTTCATTGTATAGAAAAATGTGATTTTTCATTATATAGAAAAATATGATTTTTCATTGTACAGAAAAATGTGATTTTTCAATGTATAGAAAAATATGATTTTTCACTGTATAGGAAAATATGATTTTTTTTATCGTATAAAAGAAATATTTTTAAATTAGATAAAAATGATATTTTTATCGTATGTATGAAATAACTTTTAATTCTATAA
This sequence comes from Allium sativum, assembly GCA_030737875.1. Classification (NCBI taxonomy): domain Eukaryota; kingdom Viridiplantae; phylum Streptophyta; class Magnoliopsida; order Asparagales; family Amaryllidaceae; genus Allium; species Allium sativum. The sequence continues at coordinate 897,518,121 of CM060916.1, forward strand.
ATTATGATTTTTAGATTATATAGAAGATATGATTTTTAGATTATATAAAAGATATGAATAGATTATAAAAATATGATTTTTATATATGTAGAGAATATAAAAATATGATTTTTATATGTATGTAGTGAATTTAAAAATATGATTTTTATATATGATTTGGCCTTCTCACTAAATTCTAAACTTTCCATACTTTTCACCAAATTTTTTGTTATGTTTGTCCTTCTCCCTATTTTCCACTTTTTAGATATATAGTAGCGATATAAAAATGTGATTTTTAATGTAAACTGCGCGAAACATATTGCGTTGAAATCACGGTGAAGAATACAACGCGCGGAAACAAATCCAAATCCAAACCATCGTCCGCAAAAGAATGACGGAGTGGAAACAAAAGGTGAGAACTTCTTACTCTAATTTTGTTTACAGTTAATATATACTGGGAAGCAGACGGTGCTCAGTAGCACCCGACACCTTTGATTGAAACCATGGATGTTGGTTATTTGTTTGATTGATTGATTTGTTTGAATTTGGTCTTGGATGTGAATGGAATTGATTGAATTTGGTTTGTGTATGGCGCGAGCCAGTATTAGGCGAGGGATAAGCTAGACCTTATCCCGGTTCTAGTATCGCACCGTTATGCTGCCAAATTTTTCTAAAATATGTTTGAACAATAAAAATATCATTTTTATTGTATAAATGAACTGTATAAAATATTCATGTGTCGAAATAAATATTTTATAGTCAAAAATATAATTTTTAACGTGTATATGAATAAAATAAATATTCATTTACAAATCAGACGATTTGTTTATGTACACTCATTTAACTGATATTGATTGGGACGATAAATTTTACACGTTGCCCAACTGCACAAATAATATTCAATATTTGTTGGTTGAAACCCCATACGGGTATTGGGATGATATTTGACATACACTAATCTCAATTGTTTAGCTGTATGTCAATCAATTGGTTGACAGACTATTGTAAGTGTTAATTATTTATATCTAATGCTTACACAGTTATAAAATGCACTCTGGATGTTGTATGAATTTTTAATGATTGTTTATCATTATTGTTGTATACATGCGATGTATGAAATCCATATAACTTAAATTATATGGCACTTGATTGAGTCGCATTCTGATTCAGAAATAAAGAATCTTTTAAAATAAAGAATATTTTAGAATAATGAATATTTTAAAATAATATTCAGTGAAGAATAAAATTATGTTTTTAATGTCCGATTTTGGATAGGCACAAAAATATCGAAATGTGAAGTCGAGTTAAGTTGCAAATGCCATTTTAACCCAAACGGGTTTATCAATCCGATTTTATTCATTTTAAAATGAATATCGAAAAGAAGTGATTTCAAAATCTGATATTTTGAAAATATTATCATTTTAAAATGAAAAGATATAGAATATTCAATTTTGATATAAAATTGAAAATGAAATTGTTTTAAAATGAAATAATAAACGATTTATAAAATACGTTTTAAATGGAAATTGTAACACCCCGTGTATTCTATAACAGTAAAATTCACAAATTAAAGTATAATTAATTTCAAATCGAAGAATTAAGGGAAACGGGATACGCCATTGCGTTCGTCTCGAAATTCTGCTTGAGATAGAGTCCGAGTTTGCGTAAAACGGACTCCGTATGAGGGAGTTATGGCCTCCGGAAGTTTCAGAATTCAGTTTAAAATTCAAATAGACGAAAACAGCTTTAAAATTCAAAAATCGGGCCCAATTGGCCAGGGCGAGAAAATTCCCGCCCAAGGCACCCAGGTCGACTTGGCAGTCGACCTGGGGCTAGCCAGGTCGACTGGGCAGTCGACCTGGGTAACCCGTGTCGACTGCCAAGTCAACACGGTGTCGACTGGGGTGTCGACCTGGCCCCTGAGCCAGGTCGAACCCAGCCCACCCTGGCTGGCCTAGTCTGTGTTTGGTCGATTCTCTGAGCCTTGCCTTGTCACTAGGGCTAGGTGTCAGCTCCTGGTTGGTCTCTCCTTTGAATGAACGGCTATTATTAAACCAAGCTTCATCGATGGTCTAAATCAACTCACAAACTCTATAAAAAGGACCTAAGACTAACCTTAATACACACAAACAAAAATGGAGATGAGACCGTCATGCTGCTGAGGAGAGACTAAGGATAGCCGTCAGAAATTGGGAGACAATTAGGAGATAAATCAAAAGCTTAAAGCAACGTTAATAGAATCAAAGCAACGCCTACAACAAAGGATAGCATCTCCAAATTCAGAATTCAGATTCCTGAACTGAAGATTCGTCATACGTTGTAAGTAGAGTGCTATTCCGATATGAATAATTAATTGCGTTTGATTTGTGTAAAATGCGAAATGGAATAATGGCGATAATAATCTATATTTGTATGTTTATTTTGATTTTAAATGATTTGGGAATGTTGTGATATAAGCTTGGATATTTGCAAGCATGTGATTTACGTTGGAAGTAAACAACGAAATGGAATTGTGGCTATAATAATCTATACTTGTATGTTATTTTGATTCTAAACGATTTGGAAATGTTATACGATTGGATATTTTGCAAGTATGTGATTTGGGATTCATACAAGTATGCGATTTATGTTGACAACTATATGTTGTGGATTCATGCAAGTATATGATGCATTAATATGCCAATATGATGTACATACTTTTATGATCATTTTTAGTGTGTAATTGGACTCGACTAAGTACTATGATTTATATGAATCTATGTTGAAATTTGCAAATCATACTTTTGTATTAGAAACAAAAGTAAGCATCTTTATGAACACGACTAAACTATGTTTGGTATTATGCCTAGTTGAAACATGTTTTAGGCCTAAGTTGTTATCAAAACCATATGGTGATATATGTGACACAATTAAGTTAGAGTTACATTCCAATTGCAAGTTTACATGAATAGAATGATTCATGTTTAATAATTATTTATGCCATGATTATATGAATAGAATGATTCATGTTTAGGTACCGTTTATGCCATAATCATATGAATAGAATGATTCAGGTTTAAGTATTGTTTATGCCATGATTATATGAATAGAATGATTCATGTTTAAGTATTGTTTATGCCATAATTATATGTTGTTACAATTGCAAGTTCACATGTGCCTACTTTATGTTAATTGAATCGTTCATTGCACGTTCATGCGTTCACACTCCCTTTTTTCATGTTACCTTATAAACACCATGTTATAAGCCTCCCCTTTTCATATGGCTAAATTGGGTTTAAATATTAAACCCAACACACCTTACATTGTAGTGAACGTGTAAAACGGGGGTAATGACGTTTGGGGTAAAATATAGAACATATGTGTTGGCATGTTTGGCGCATGCCAACAACCTTGAAAAACAATTAAGTGGCATAAATAAATTTTAACCAATAAAGATGAATTTGAATAATGGGCCGCAAATATTTACATATAAAAAGAAAAGAGACAAAATGTGTAAATGTAGAAAATACGATGTGTTTAACCCGAGGTTGGATTGAGTTGTGATGTAAACCTGCCCGGAACCGCCCAGCTGTCCAGTAGTCACAACAATACCTATCCAATGTGGGTGGTTAAACACGGAGCCCAATAAGGACCCGAGGTTAGACCGAGTTATGGCGTAAGACTGCCCGGACCCAACCGGCAACAGGCAGCCACAACAATACCTGTCTAATGTGAGAGGTCAAGGCTTTAATAAGACAATTAAGGCTGAGTCAGGATTGGTAGGATTAAGTAAATTAAATTAATACTTAATCAAAATGGAACATGCTAAACTGAACAGACTGATTTGGGGTTAGGTTTATTAAACACTTAACCAACTTAGCATGTTGGCTAGAAATAGAAAACCTAGTAGCGGGGGACCCTTTTCAGCAGTAACCCTACAAGGTGTATCAGGATACCCTGAACTAGGCAGGGTGGGGCACGATTACTGGGCTGACTGTAAGAGGTTAAATCGACGGCGGTGGTGCAGCAGTGTAGGTTCTAATGGGGTGCGGGCGTGCACACACTCCGGCGCAGAAAAATAAGGCACTGGGCACCAGTAGCATACCTGTGCATTCTAGAGTTGTGTCGGGCCGCCACCATGGGACTTGATACACCCCACTTGATTTTCGCTGTTCAAAAATATGTGTTCTTATATCTGTCTTGTATATCTGTGACTTATACTTATAATCCTCCACCAAAATTAGGGCATTCCCTTTGAGAGTGACCCTAACAGAGGTGGGGTGTTTCACTTGGTATCAGAGCATAGGTTTACCAGATAAGATAAAAAGTTTTGAAAATTTATTTTCAAAAGAAAATTTAAAGAAGCATTTTTAAAAGATAAAATATTATTTTATTTTAAAAAGGCAAAGTGCCCCAAAGCCATAGGTACTATCTCTTATCCTTCGTTTTGAATCTATCCTTTTTGTTTCAGCATGTCCGAAGAACTTAACTTGCCAGAGGGTGTACCAATAGCTGGTTGGTTTAGACGGTTCTTAGAAGCAAGGGTCACTCAGCCAGGTCCTACCGTTCCTCCTCCCCCAGCTGCAGGAAATCATCCAGCCGCAGCAGCACCTCTTCCTCCACCTCCTCCACGGGGAAACACTTTTGCTAAGATATGTAAAGATTTTAAAGCTATGGGAGGAAAGGATTTCCATGGAACTGAGTCCTTCGTGGCAGCTAGAAATTGGCTGAAAGAAACCGAGGACTTATTCGTCATCTTTGAGGTAGAAGATAGGCAGAAAGTACAACTGGGAGTATGGCTACTAAAAGGTGAGGCTTCCTACTGGTGGGAAGTCACCAATGCAGAAAGACCAGTGGAAACATGGGAGGACTTTAGGGCAAGGTTTGAGGCTAAATTTCTCTCAGACGCGGAAAGGAGTTTGCAGTTGGAAAAATTCTTATTTCTTAAGCAATGGAACAAAACAGTCAAAGAGTATGTTAATCAGTTCGATGAGCTGGCTAGGTTCGGACTGGACCTAGTCAACACCCCGCACAAGAAGGCTCTCCGTTTTGTCAAAGGGTTGAATGAGCCATTACACAGTTTGGCCATGACCCATATACCCATGGGAGCTACGTATGAAAGATTGGTACAGATGGCATTGCTGAACGAAGAGGATAAGGGCAAGAAGGAGACAAAGGCAGAAAGCTCTCAAGGGAAGAAAGAGGGTTTACAGCCTAAGAAGACAGACTTTAAGAAGGGCGGGAAAGACAACAAAGAGAAAAGGAAGTGTAATTTCTGTGGCAAAGTGGGGCACTTAGTGAAAGATTGCCGGAAAAAGAAGGCCAAGATGAATGGCGGGTGCTTTTCTTGCGGTAAGACAGGCCACATGGCAAAGGACTGCCCAAAGAAACGAGGACAGGGGCAGAGGGCTGGATCCACCTCAGGGGCACAGGTTCATGTGCTAGAAGCGCCACCTCTGCAACAGCGAGGTATAAATACTTCTGTAGAAAGTGTAGTTTATCTTTATGATCACCCCGTTCGCACTTTATTTGATTCTGGCGCATCACACTCCTTTATCTCGTCTGCTTTAGTAGAATCTCTGCACCTAAAAACTAGTATGGTAGAGGACCCCTTAATTGTTTCAAACCCAATTGGGGGCCCGGCTAATTTGTCTATGATCTATGTGGGATTGAAAATTTCTATTCTAACTGTAGAATTTAAATGTAGTGCCTTTGTTTTGGGCTTTTCGGGATATGGTTTGATTTTGGGCATGGATTGGCTATCCAGTAATGGGCCCATCCTTGATTGTGAGAAAAGGGTTGTTAGGCTCTTGACCCAGCTTGGTAACACTTTGGAAATTTCTTGTAATCCCACGTATGCGGTTATGCTTAGTTATCTTGAATCGCTAGATGGCTCTGTTGAAAATTTGCAATTAGTTAGAGTGGTCCGGGAATATCCGGATGTCTTCGAAGAGGTGAAGGGCTTGCGTCCGAAGCAGGAGATATACTTCCGCATATATCTTGTAGATAATGCAAAGCCCGTTGCGTTGCCCGTTAGACACATGGCTCCACGGGAAAGGAAAGAGCTCAGTAAACAGATTAAAGAGCTTCTAGAGAAGGGGTTCATTAGGAGGAGCATTTCAGAATGGGGCGCTCCAGTGGTGTTCGCTACAAAGGCGGATGGTTCACTCCGTCTATGTGTTGACTATAGGGAGCTCAACAAGCTAACGAAAAAGAATAGGCACCCTCTCCCCAGAATTGACGATCTGTTTGATCAGCTTGTAGGAGCGTCTGTTTTCTCCCAACTCGATTTAGCGACCGGTTTTCATCAGCTAAGGGTGGCTGAAGATAGTATCGATAAAATGACATTTAGAACCCCAGACGGCTTCTTTGAATGGCTTGTCATGCCTTTCGGCTTGACAAACGCACCTGCTTACTTCGTGGACCTGATGAGTAGGGTATTCAGAGATTTCCTCAATAAGTTCGTAGTGGTCTTCGTAGACGATATCCTTATCTTCTCAAAGAGTGAAGAGGAACATGCTCAGCACTTAAGGGCAATCATGGAAACTCTGCGAGTCCATCAGCTAAAAGCCAAATTTTCCAAATGCCACTTTTGGAGAGAAGAAGTGAGGTTACTTGGGCACATAGTATCCAAAGAAGGGTTAGCTGTGGACCCTGCTAAGGTAGTAGCGGTACAGGATTGGAAGACACCAAGGAATGCAACAGAGGTCCGAAGTTTTCTAGGACTGGCAGGTTTCTATCGAAAGTTCATAAGGGATTTTGCGAAAATCTCAGCTCCGCTCACAAAGTTGACCAAGAAGAATCTAGTGTTCAATTGGGACTTGGATTGCGAGTTTGCTTTCCAGCGACTGAAAAGGTCTCTTACAACAGCCCCAGTTTTAACGTTGCCAGACGGAAGCAAGATGTTCACAGTTTATACAGATGCATATGGGACAGGGCTAGGCGCTGTCTTAATGCAAGAAGGGAGGGTAGTAGCTTATGGCGGGAGACAATTGAAAGTGCATGAAAAGAACTACCCGACCCACGATCTTGAGTTAGCCGCCATCGTCTTTGCACTCAAGTCTTGGCGACACTATCTCCTAGGTGAGAAGTTCGAACTTTACACTGATCATAAATCGTTGAAATGCCTTTTCTCGCAAAAGGACCTTAACTTGAGGCAACAGAGATGGATGGAGTTTCTTGCCTCGTATGATTTCGAGATCTCCTACACTCCGGGCAAAGGCAACGTAGTGGAAGACGCGTTGAGCCGAAAGAAACTGACCCTAAGCCCGCTGTTTGTTGAAAGACAAAACCTAGAGTTTATAGCCAGCTTTGACTTTAGGCCCTCCTCCGATTTTGTACCAGGCTTGATAGCATCTCTCGAAGTACGCCCGACTTTAGTGGACTCAATAGGGACAGCACAACGCGAAGACCCTCAGCTTGTGGAAACGATTGATAGGCTAATTAGGGGTGAGACTTCAAGTCACCTCAACAGATACTCCATCGACGATAAGGGTTGGCTAAGGCAAGACGGAAGACTATGCGTCCCAGAGACAAAGGATTCAGTAAAGAAGGTTCTCGAGGAAGCACATCACTCCAAGATGACGATACACCCAGGCGGGGATAAAATGTACAAGGACATAAAGAGAACTTTCTTTTGGAACGGCATGAAGAAGGACGTGGCAGATTTCGTTTCTAAGTGTATGGTGCGCCAACAGGTTAAAGCAGAACAGAAAAAGCCTGGCGGTCTGCTCCATCCTCTAGAGGTCCCGCAGTGGAAGTGGGATAGCATCTCAATGGACTTCATCGATGGGCTGCCTAGGTCTAGGAGAGGCAACACTAGCATTTGGGTAATAGTGGATAGGCTTACTAAAAGCGCCCACTTTTTACCTATCAAAAGTAAAAGAACTGCTTCATCCCTAGCATCTCTTTACCTCAAGGAAATCGTTCGACTCCATGGAATACCATCCAGCATTGTTAGTGACCGAGACCCTATCTTCACAAGTGAGTTTTGGCGGAGTCTGCAAGAAGCGGTAGGCACACAGTTATGCTTGAGCACATCCTATCATCCCCAAACCGACGGCCAAACAGAAAGAGTGAACAGAGTTTTGGAGGACCTTTTAAGACTGTGCGTCCTTGACTTTGGAGGGACATGGGAAGACCACCTTCCTTTGGTGGAATTTGCCTACAACAACAGCTATCAAGCAACCATCGGAATGGCGCCCTTCGAAGCTTTATATGGAAGACCGGGCCGATCACCCACTTGTTGGTGGGAGACTACTGATAAGCTCATACTTGGACCAGATATGATCCGAGAGACTTCAGAGAAAGTAGACTTAATACGAAGAAGGATGAAGACGGCCCAAGACAGACAAAAGTCCTACGCCGACAAGAGGAGGACCGACCTTGAATTTGAGGTTGGGGACAGAGTTTTTCTTAAGGTATCTCCGCTAAGGAACGTTGTTCGTTTTGGAACCACAGGAAAGCTAACACCAAGGTTCGTAGGGCCATTCCCTATCATCGAGAAAATTGGGAAAATGGCATATAGATTAGAGCTACCCGAAAAATTGGTCGGAGTTCACAACGTCTTTCACGTTTCACATCTCCGAAAATGTCTACATGAGTCTGCTGAAGTGGTAGAGCCAAATATCCTAGAAGAAGCTGAAGTGGAACGCGAAGCAACCGTGAGGAAAGTTCCAACCCGCATATTAGGAACGGAAGTAAAGAAGCTACGCAACCGCGAGGTCAAGCTCGTCAAAGTTCAGTGGAGCGACGCCGAAGAAGGTGCAACTTGGGAAACTGAAGCTAGAATACGCGCAGCCTACCCTTTTCTTTTCGAGGGTACATCTTTGATCTTTCCTTTTTTCTTAAGTTGCGCTTTTATCTATCTTTTTAGGTATATTTCCTCGACCTTATCTTTTTGGTAGAAACCCTTTGGATGAAAACATGTAATTGAAACATGTTATGGATGATGGTTGCAAGTGGTTGCAAGTGATTGCTAGTGGTTGCTCGTGGTTGCATATACACACACAATCTAGGTTTTAGATCGGCTCAGTCACTTCGTATTGCATATGCATAAATGTATTTATATTCGTATATGGTTGAAATTTAATGTGTTGTCATATGGATGTTGCATTTGTATGAATGATTGTGCACTCATGTAGAATCATGAATAGGAGAATTTGCATACAAAATGGATTCATGGCACTTACATAATTTGCATTAAGGAGGTCAACTGAATCAGTAGACCGCCTGATAAGTACATGTACACACACACACTTCGCATATGATCATGAAGCATTAGAAGTCTTTTAAGGACAATGGATGCTCATGTTTGATGGATGAGTAGATGGATGTTTGGATGTTAGGATATACATTCTTCCTGAACTTGAAGATTTCGGGGACGAAATCCTTTTAAGTGGGGGAGAATGTAACACCCCGTGTATTCTATAACAGTAAAATTCACAAATTAAAGTATAATTAATTTCAAATCAAAGAATTAAGGGAAACGGGATACTCCATTGCGTTCGTCTCGAAATTCTGCTTGAGATAGAGTCCGAGTTTGCGTAAAACGGACTCCGTATGAGGGAGTTATGGCCTCCGGAAGTTTCAGAATTCAGTTTAAAATTCAAACAGACGAAAACAGCTTTAAAATTCAAAAATCGGGCCCAATTGGCCAGGGCGGGAAAATTCCCGCCCAAGGCACTCAGGTCGACTTGGCAGTCGACCTGGGGCTAGCCAGGTCGACTGGGCAGTCGACCTGGGTAACCTGTGTCGACTGCCAAGTCGACACGGTGTCGACTGGGGTGTCGACCTGGCCCCTGAGCCAGGTCGAACCCAGCCCACCCTGGCTGGCCTAGTATGTGTTTGGTCGATTTTATGAGCCTTGCCTTGTCACTAGGGCTAGGTGTCAGCTCCTGGTTGGTCTCTCCTTTGAACGAACGGCTATTATTAAACCAAGCTTCATCGACGGTCTAAATCAACTCACAAACTCTATAAAAAGGACCTAAGACTAACCCTAATACACACAAACAAAAATGGAGATGAGACCGTCATGCTGCTGAGGAGAGACTAAGGATAGCCGTCAGAAATTGGGAGACAATTAGGAGATAAATCAAAAGCTTAAAGCAACGTTAATAGAATCAAAGCAACGCCTACAACAAAGGATAGCATCTCCAAATTCAGAATTCAGATTCCTGAATTGAAGATTAGTCATACGTTGTAAGTAGAGTGCTATTCCGATATGAATAAATAATTGCGTTTGATTTGTGTAAAATGCAAAATGGAATTGTGGCGATAATAATCTATATTTGTATGTTTATTTTGATTTTAAATGATTTGGGAATGTTGTGATATATGCTTGGATATTTGCAAGCATGTGATTTACGTTGGAAGTAAACAACGAAATGGAATTGTGGCGATAATAATCTATACTTGTATGTTATTTTGATTCTAAACGATTTGGAAATGTTATACGATTGGATATTTTGCAAGTATGTGATTTGGGATTCATACAAGTATGCGATTTATGTTGACAACTATATGTTGTGGACTCATGCAAGTATATGATGCATTAATATGCCAATATGATGTACATACTTTTATGATCATTTTTAGTGTGTAATTGGACTCGACTAAGTACTATGATGTATATGAATCTATGTTGAAATTTGCAAATCATACTTTTGTATAAGAAACAAAATTAAGCATCTTTATGAACATGACTAAACTATGTTTGGTATTATGCCTAGTTGAAACATGTTTTAGGCCTAAGTTGTTATCAAAACCATATGGTGATATATGTGACACAATTAAGTTAGAGTTACATTCCAATTGCAAGTTTACATGAATAGAATGATTCATGTTTAAGAATTATTTATGCCATGATTATATGAATAGAATGATTCATGTTTAGGTATCGTTTATGCCATAATCATATGAATAGAATGATTCAGGTTTAAGTATTGTTTATGCCATGATTATATGAATAGAATGATTCATGTTTAAGTATTGTTTATGCCATAATTATATGTTGTTACAATTGCAAGTTCACATGTGCCTACTTTATGTTAATTGAATCGTTCGTTGCAAGTTCATGCGTTCACACTCCCTTTTTTCATGTTACCTTATAAACACCATGTTATAAGCCTCCCCTTTTCATATGGCTAAATTGGGTTTAAATATTAAACCCAACACACCTTACATTGTAGCGAACGTGTAAAACGGGGGTAATGACGTTTGGGTTAAAATATAGAACATATGTGTTGGCATGTTTGGCGCATGCCAACAACCTTGAAAAACAATTAAGTGGCATAAATAAATTTTAACCAATAAAGATGAATTTGAATAATGGGCCGCAAATATTTACATATAAAAAGAAAAGAGACAAAATATGTAAATGTAGAAAATACGATGTGTTTAACCCGAGGTTGGATTGAGTTGTGATGTAAACCTGCCCGGAACCGCCCGACTGTCCAGTAGTCACAACAATACCTATCCAATGTGGGTGGTTAAACACGGAGCCCAATAAGGACCCGAGGTTAGGCTGAGTTGTGGCGTAAGACTGCCCGGACCCAACCGGCAACAGGCAGCCACAACAATACCTGTCTAATGTGAGAAGTCAAGGCTTTAATAAAACAATTAAGGCTGAGTCAAGATTGGTAGGATTAAGTAAATTAAATTAATACTTAATCAAAATGGAACATGCTAAACTGAACAGACTGATTTGGGGTTAGGTTTATTAAACACTTAAACAACTTAGCATGTTGGCTAGAAATAGAAAACCTAGTAGCGGGGGACCCTTTTCAGCAGTAACCCTACAAGGTGTATCAGGATACCCTGAACTAGGCAGGGTGGGGCACGATTACTGGGCTGACTGTAAGAGGTCAAATCGACGGCGGTGGTGCAGCAGTGTAGGTTCTAACGGGGTGCGGGCGTGCACACACTCCGGTGCAGAAAAATAAGGCACTGGGCACCAGTAGCATACCTGTGCATTCTAGAGTTGTGTCGGGCCGCCACCATGGGACTTGATACACCCCATGGTGGGACCAACATAGGTAACTACAACATCGGGGGCCGTAAGACACATGTAACTATGCGAGTAGGAGCCGATCATCAGAAATGGATCACTTCACCCTGATTATGGGGTGCCTGTTTGGAACTAGTTTATATGGGTACAGAGATTAATTTGGAGTACGATAGTATATTCGACCTTAGACAACTTAACTTAGTTTATGGTGCATTCCCATTTCCAGTTTGTGCTTATCATACCCAGTTCTTTATTCATAGACTGAATAGTCCTAGACTTACTCAGGCTTTATGTCTGACTCTACTTTTCTTTCGCCTTCTTTTCTTTCGTTCCCCCCCAGGTCCATAGGGAGGGAACACCGCAGCTTGACCAGTTTTCACATCCAGCTTGAAGAGAAAGAATGTATTGCTTGGATCTTTTTCCGTTTTGGGCTATGGCTTTGGGCAGCAATGATGGGACTTTTGCAGTTTATTTATGTTTTCTTTATGCTTCTTTAATAATGTAATCAAGACAGTTATGAAGATGTTATGTTTTTGGAAGAATTGTAAAACAAGTATGGTATGTTTTTGTGAACAGGTATTTTGATGAAATAAAAGATGTTGTTGATTTTCGCTGTTCAAAAATATGTGTTCTTATATCTGTCTTGTATATCTATGACTTATACTTATAAACCTCCACCAAAATTAGGGCATTCCCATTGAGAGTGACCCTAACAGAGGTGGGGTGTTTCAGAAATCAACGAAATATATAATATATATATTATATATTTAATGGCCTGAATAGAACGCGACGCACAACGACCGTTCGCGAATTTCGACCATTAACTTCAAATTGATGTAACGGGGGATCTGATCGTCGGATTCTCCTAAAACCAGAACCGTTGGGTTCGTATCGAAAAGAGCTTTCCATCGAATATAAGAGATTTGAAATCTAATGGTTGGATTTGGAGTTATTTCCAAATAAAATTTGGAAAAGGTCGCTATGGATGCAGTTCGGTGGCCGTTATTGGAAACCGACTGTACGGGCGATATTAAAATTATTAAAAATATGGAAACAACAACAACAAAGCCATATATCCCAAACAAGTTAGGGTTGGCTAGATATGGAACCCAAAATTAAAATAAAATAAAATTAATAATGATATTAATATATATATAAAGGGTTTAAAATAACCAAACAAATAAAAAGTCGTCCGATAAAGGTTTTTTAAAAATAATAATAATAATAATAAGTAAAAAGGTTCAATAAAGGTGAAATAAAATCTAAAATAGTAATAAAAAGTAAAAAGGTTCAGTAAACGTGAAATAAAGTCTAAAAAAACCCTAAGGTTCTGGTACATGGATTGCCAATTTCCATGCACTCCTATCAACTACCAGCTCTTCCGATAAACTCCAGTTACTTAAATCTCTCTTTATTATCTCCTCCCATGTCATTTTAGATTGACCTCTACCTCTCTTTGGGCCTTTGGCGCGGCCTAGAATTCCAACGTGTACAGGTGCATCGTATGGTCTACGTTGTATATGTCCAAACCAACTCAAGCGGTATTAGACTAACTTCTCTTCAATAGGTGCAACTCCAAGTTTTTCCCGAATATCCTCATTTCTAATCCGATCTCGTCTGGTATGCCCATAGCTCCAACGCGGCATCTGCATCTCTTCTACGCTTATCTTCTGACCGTGTTACCTCTTAGTAGGCCAACATTCTTCACCATATAACATTGCAGGCCTGATTGCTATCCTATAGAACTTTCCTTTAATCTTCTGAGGAATCTTCCGATCACAGAGAATGCTAGATGCTAGTTACCATTTCACCCATCCTGCTTGAATTCTATAACTAACATCCTTATCAATCTCTCCATCAAACTGCAACATAGATCCTAAGTATTGAAACGATTCCTTCTTGGGTACTACTCTACCGGCCAGGGTAAAATCTCTGTCATCTAACCTGACACTGCTAAACTCACACTTCATATACTCTATTTTAGTTCTGCTAAGCCTGAAACCCTTTGATTCCAAGGTCTCCCTCCACAACTCCAGTTGTCGATTAACCCCTATTCTATTTTCATCAATCAGCACAACATCATCGGCAAAGAGCATACACCAGGGAATCTCCCTTTGTATATCTTTTGTGATTTCATCCGTCACTAATGCAAAAATATAAGGGCTCAAAGCCGAACCTTGATGTAACCCTATGTTAATTGGAAAGTCTCTGGTCTCACCATCGCATGTCCTAACACTAGTCACAACCCCCTCGTACATATCCTTAATAAGGGTAATATATTTTGATGGCACTCTCTTCCTTTCTAGCGCCCACCACATAACCCTCCTCAGCACTCTGTCATAAGCTTTCTCCAGGTCAATAAAAACCATGTGGAGATCTTTCTTCTGCTCCCTGTATCTCTCCATAAATTGCATAACCAAGAAAATCGCCTCAATGGTTGACCTTCCAGGCATAAAACCAAATTGATTCCTAGAGACACTTGTCAACCTCCTCAAACGCTGCTCGCAAACTCTCTCCCAAAGCTTCATTGTTTGACTCATAAGCTTAATTCCTCTATAGTTTGTGCAACTTTGAATATCTCCTTTATTCTTGAAGATTGGAACTAAAATGCTTTGCCTCCACTCATCTGGCATTTTGTTTGATTTGAAAATATTATTGAACAACTTAGTTAGCCATCTTATCCCTGCATCTCCAAAGCATCTCCACACCTCAATAGGAATGTCATCAGGCCCTACCGACTTGCCTGATTTCATACGTTTCAACGTCCCTTTTACCTCAGCTTCTTGAAATCTCCGCACAAAATGTCTACTGGTGCTGTCGGCTAAGTCTTCCAACTCGGTCGAAGAGCTATCACTTTCTTCGTTGAAAAGCTCATCAAAGTATTCTCTCCACCTATTCTTTATCTCATCGTCCTTCACCAAAAGTCTATCATTCTCATCTTTAATGCATTTAACCTGATTGAAGTCCCTTGGCCTCCTCTCGCGTAGCCTAGCTATTCTATAAACGTCTTTTTCACCTTCCTTTGTACTTAGCCTTTGATACAAATCTTCGTACGCTCGTCCCCTTGCTTCACTCACTGCTCTCTTTGCAGTCTTCTTTGCTACTTTGTACCTATGCACGTTCTCTTCACTTCTATGATGGTACATGCATTTGTAGCATTCCTTCCTCTCTTTGATAGCCTTTTGCACCTCGTCATTCCACCACCACGAATCCTTGGATTCTCGCTAGCTTCCTCTTGTTATCCTAAATACCTCAGTGGCGACTCTCCGAATGCAAGTTGCCATCGCATTCCACATGACATTTGCTTCTCCTTTCAAATTCCAAGCCCCTTCTCCCATCACTCTATCTTTAAACACTC
This sequence comes from Allium sativum, assembly GCA_030737875.1. NCBI lineage: Eukaryota > Viridiplantae > Streptophyta > Magnoliopsida > Asparagales > Amaryllidaceae > Allium > Allium sativum. The sequence continues at coordinate 897,533,444 of CM060916.1, forward strand.
GTGAAACATCTCCTTTGAGTTTCCACCATTTTGTCCTGCTAATCTTCGCTCTCTTATCCTACACCACCCGAAGACGAAACACGCATACCAAGAGTTGGTGTTGTGAGACGACACATTCTCCAGGTATGACCTTGCAATCAACACAATCTCGTTTACTATCTCTCCTAGTTAGGACAAAGTCAATCTGGGTAGTCTGTTGGCCACTACTGAAGGTGATCAGATGTGATTGCCTCTTTCTAAAGAAGGTATTAGCAATCATGAGATCAAAAGAGAGAGCGAAATTCAAAATATCTTCACCCTCTTGGTTCTTACTGCCAAATCCAAAACCACCATGCACTCGGTCAAAACCCCCGCTAGATGAGCCAACATGGCCATTGAAGTCTCCTCCTATAAAAAGTTTCTCACTGCTATGCACATTCCTAACCATGACATCCTAACCAATGTCATGTAAAATCATAATAAATGATTTGCAAAGATTTTGGGTAAAAATTTCCATATTTGAAAAGACAAAAATATATTTTTATCGAAATGAACTAGTTGTTAACTAGAATAATAATCCCATGGGTTTTAAATAAAATAAATTGGACTTTGAAAATGGTTTTAAAATAACCAGAATTTTCCCATGAATAAATTGGAATGAAAATAATCTTCGAAATATTTCGATATTGGATTCCGTAATTATACAGATATTTTTGATGAATTTGGAAGATATATATATCGTTATTCTCAGTACGATATCCATTGGTTTCAGAATTTGATATTGAATATAAGCCGATATAATTTCTATTCAGAGCCTAGTATTTAATACCAAATTGGATTTTGGTTTGTCGTGAATGGTGTCTTCATTAACACTATTCTTAAACCCAATTAAAAAAAAAAGAATTAATCTTTAAATTAAGATTTAGTGAAGTTTTCCAATTAATTAATATTTAATTGGAATTGAATAAAAGAATTGGATTTTCGGTTTATCGTGAACAATGTTTTAAATAACATTTGTTCTTTAACCCAATTAACAGTGAAGAAATGATTTGGAATTTATAAATCTTTTTATTAAGATTTAATGGAAAATTTCCAAAGTAAAGTTTTTCAATTTAATATATTAAATTGGAATTGAATGGAATTCGTTTTGGTAATACTCGAGATGAGCTTCTGTGAATGAAGACCACTACTATATATAGAATTTAAAAGGCCTGGCCGCTATTCCATTTATATTATTAGTCTGATATGGGAATTTATATAGATTATAAACTATTATGATTTCCGTGTAGATTCCATTTTGATGGAAGATGATTTTGGGTTTATCGTGAACTGTGTTTTAAATGACATTGGTTCTTTAACCCAGTTAAAGATAAGATTAATTTCTTAAATTTGAATAATCATAAAGTAATGATTTTTGATATTAAAACCAAATTGAAGTTTTAATAAATTTTTAATTAGATTGAAATGAGAATGAGATAACTAAATTTATTGAACTCTTGAAATGATCGAGAATGGAGTACCACTAGTTTTACTCCAGGCGATAGTTAAATCTTTAATTTGATTTCAACGTGAAATGGTAATTAAATTTACCGATAACACCGTGGGCCTTAGATATGGAGTACTACCAGTTTTGTTCCATGGGATGAATAGGTTGGGATTGGGATTAATAAAATAAATGATAACTTCGGTAAGGCTCATTAATCCCGACTAGTTGATAAACCTTAATTTGGTTTAGAATTGTAAAGAGATAAAATATGTCTTTTGAAATGAGATCAAAAGGAAGATTAAAAAGAAATTTTAAAAGAATTTATCTTTGATAAAATTAATGGGAACCTTTCCCTAAAAATGTAAATATTTGAATAAAAGAATATTCTGAATTGAAATGAGGCGTATGATGTGTTGTTATAGCACTTGATTATAAAATACGAGAGTTATTTGGAAAGACCGGGTTTAACCCATTCTGAATTATTGATACAATGACTAATAGTCAAAGAGATTAAAGACGGTGCAAGACCGATGATCTTCATATCAAATGGATGAGTTGCTATTGATGCCCATGATTGGAGTAGCTACCTTGAAGGGGCTATAGTGGTAGCCGTCTGAACGTATTTGTTGATTGTTCGGATATACGAGGCCTCTCTCCTGTATTGGACATACGGGACGAGGAATAAGGTGACTCCAGTTTCGCTCAGACCCAGAACGGACTTGTAAATGTATGGTATGTCCGACGTTGTATTCCTTTATGCTGTTTCTTTGATCTCTGCTAAATATATATATATATATCTGTTTGGTGGTGGAGAATTTATTCTCTTTCTTAACACCCTTCTCTGAGACATATGAGCTCAGAGGTTATATATTGGCAGAAATCAATGGTATGGTATGGATTGAAAATGTGACATGCTGAGATGCATGGATCAAGGCTTTTTTTGAAAAGCAGAGCCTTATGGATGATGATCAAAGCATAGCTTTAATTAGTATAGCTTTGTGTAGCGTTACTTCATGAGCCTCACTCCCCCGTATGATGGAGAACTGTTGGTCAGGTCAGTATTCTTTCGATATGAGGATGGATTCAGTCGACCGAGATGAGCTGAGTGTGGTCGCTCGACGCTCAGAGGGACAGGGCACAACCCCCGATTCCTAGAGGTATAGAGTAAGCGGTGTTTTCTCTCGCTGGGACGTAAGCTGTAGTGATACTTGATTTCCCAAAATGGCGGATGTGCATTACAGTGTTTTCTCTAGCTGGGACATAAGCCGTTGTGTATTGCACTACGCGATAGATCTTTCGAATCAGGAGCCATTAGTATGGAAATCCAAACTTCCAATAAGACATTTTGCGGTTTTAATTGTAAACCTATATATGGCGACATAATATATGGTACCTATGCCACCTATGATTGATACATTTACTTTTGAAATTGATATCTACACTATACACTAATAGTAATAATAAAAGATAAATTTCGCGTATCAAGCATATTTGGCTATTATAAGGTAAAACTCTATCCTCCGGCTTGCGTTGAATTGTGTGGTGGGACCTGAGTTTTATAATAGTTTCATTTTTCTTTAATTAGCATTGCTCTGTTTGTTTTATGCACTGGTATTCTTGGGGGTAAACCCGTTCCGTGTTATACGGCGTGGTCCCTTAATTTACCTAACTTTAAAATCAAATTAATAACTGTTTTGAGTTCTCACACCAGTCCCATGACTGACCTAGAGTTTATTGTTCTTTCCTAAACTCTAGGTGCCCATATTTTCCGCACGGGCAACTGGTAGTTTTGGTTTTTGCAGATATTTCTTTTCACAGGATCCTGGATTACAGCTGAAGCTATATTCGGCAAGCTCGGTATCCGTGTATTTCATTCAGTTGTGTCAGTTGTTATTTTCCACTACACATTATACTTATGTATTATTTTCCGTTGTTATGTAATTTTTAAAATCTCTTATACTGTATTTCCAATGTGTAATAGTTATTCATACTCTGAAATATTCTTGTACTCTGATGTAATTGTTGTAATAGCAATGAAATGTTCTGTTGTTTGTGTTCTGATGTGTCATGTTCTCAGCTCAATCCGAGCTTTCCCAAAAGGGGAAGTTTAGGTCGTTTCAATTTCCAAGTGATAATATTAGTTTGTAAATGGTAAAGGCGTTGAAATTGGTTTATTATTAGAGAAGATTGCAACATTAATTGCAAGATTTGAATATAACTAAAACTAGTAAGGTTTGAAGTAAACGATGTATAATTTGACATCATTGACCCGAGTTTGGAATGCGAATTTATTTATACCTTTATATTGAATAAATATAGTGATTTTCCGAGTAAAGGAAGTGGAAAAAATTTGTTGAATATATGGTGATGTTTTGAAATAAGAAATAAAGCGGAGTTTGGTAAGAAAAGATATGGTTATTGTTTTAAAAAACAACGGGATTGAGATATGGAAATGAGAATCATTTTTAAGACTCAACGGAATATTTTAATAAACTGTTCTAAAAAAAGGATTTGAGCTGCCAATATACTTAACCGTACTATGTGAATTGATAGTTAAAAACACCAAACTATCAATGAAATATTATTGAACCTTTTTGTCGTGTTGTTTCATACATCTACTTTCATGAAGCTTGCAAAGAGTCTAACTAAGCTGCAGTATTCCCTCCCTGTGGACCTAGGGGGGGGGGCGGGGAACGGAAGAAAAGAGGACGAAAGAAAACGGGTCAGACAATAAGTCTGGTAAGTTCGGTGATTACTAGTATTCAAACAAGGAAAGGGATCATGACAGTAATAACAGAACATAGGACAGTACCCTAATATAAGATAAGAGGAACGTGTGATCACACCCATTACTATAGTCTCTGCATGTAACACCCCACACCCGCTATGGTCACTCTCTAAGGGAATGCCATGGCATCGGTGGAGTATTTTAGTGAATATAGAACAGAAAAATTACACCAAGACAGATATAAATAGTACTTGAAATTTTTAAAACATCATCTCATAACAGCGGAAGTAAAACATGTCTGGTTACATCACAAAACCATACTAAGAGTTAAGTACAAAATATCCATCCTGATAAATAAAGTACATAATCCCAATATGCGTAAACTGATAGCCATAAAAGAAAAGGATAAGCTGAGCTTTACCCCTATGGTCCAAGCTCCAAAAAAGAATAAAGCAGTCTGATCAAAGCCCACTCGTACTGGGCCTACTCCGATAACCTGAGGGTTGGGAAAAAGATAAAAACAACGGGGTCAGACATAAGTTTGAGTGAGTCCTATAACTTTAACAATACAATCATTAAAGTAACCAGAGGAGACATAAGCTTGATATACGGTAACGTCTGGGGATGAATGACTACACTAAGTAGCTAGGTATACTTAGGATAAACTAAGATAATCGTAAAGACGCATTTATCCACCCAAGGATTAGTTTACACCACCCCAGACTTATCCACCCAAGGGTAATTCCTACACTGCACCACACCAGTTCTATCCACCAAGAGTAATTCCTACTTAAAGGTTGATCCCACTAAGTGTACTTAGTAATTTTTATCCGGTAGTTTCTTGTACCCCTACACAGGTGCCGTCTGCCCCTATCTTTACTAGGTGTACCCACTACTCCCAAGCGATCGGCTCCCTACTGTAGATACCCGTGCTGGTCCCACCATTGGGGTGTATCATTCCCCAACGTGGCTACCAGATAATATCAACAGTGCACGGCTTTATATCTACACGATGCAACAACGACTTACCAACCAGCCCGGGTCCACACACGCATATGAAACCCGTTGGTCCCGCGTTGCCACCGCTAACCCGGTTTGGCCTCTTATAGTCAAGCCCAATATGCGTGTCCCGTCACTCGACTTGAGTCGAGCCCACAAAGATACGTTTGGGATATTGGTTGAAATGGGCCCCCACAAGCTACCACCTAAGCTTGCAATTTTATCTAGTGCATCCCACTTAACCCCTCTTTATAATCATGCCCACTTACATGTTAAGTTTTGGTTAAGTCATCTAATCATATTTCAATTGCCCATTAAGGCACCCACTAGATTTCTACATGCCACCCATGGCACTTACTTAACCCTTTAATCATGTCTACTTACATGTCCTACTTTGGTTAAGTATTCTAATCGTATTTTCACATGCCACCCATGGCACTTACTTAACCCTTTAATCATGTTTAATTACATGTTCCACTTTGGTTAAGTATTCTAATCGTATTTTTCTATTGCCACCCAAGGCAACCCACTAGATTCCATATGCCACCCAAGGCACCCACTTAACCCCTCATGTCCCACTACATGCTAATATGGTTAAGTGTTTCTTAATTAATTAAGACCGTGATCTTCCATAAAGACCTCCCACATTAGACTGACTGTTATGACCGCCTGGTTAAGCCGGTAGAGACCGGGCAGTCTTACGTCATAACAGAGCCTAACCTCGTGTCTTTACTTTAATCACGTATTTAATTTATGGCTAAGACCTCTCACATTGGGCTGACATTTGTAGCAACTGGTTAAGCCGGTCGGGTCCGGGCAGTTTTACACTACAAATGAGTCCAACCTCGTGTCTTAGTCGATTAATTACACCTAATTAATCACACCCATATTAATTATCCCTAATTAATATCAAGTTTTCCATATCATGGGTAGACCTAACTCAATAGGTAAATTCCCATGGGGTAGACCTAACTCAATAGGTAAATTCCCACTTATGGTAATTTATTTTTATGGTATGCTTAATCATACCCAATCATTCATTTATTAACTTATTTACCAACCCCATCGTTCCCCACGTAAATCATTCTCATTTCATGACATAAATAAGGGGAAGATCATCACAAATATCATGGGTTTAGCATACAACTTTGTCATGGGTTAAGAGGATGTCAATGAGCATATATTAACCCAACTACATATAACCCAAACTTGCATATTATCATACACATGATTTGCATAACATGTTGCATATGAGCTTGCATATTATCATACACATATTTTGCATAACATGTTGAACTTGCACATAAGCATTCCCATGACTTGCATAACATGTTAAACATGTATTTAGGCATACACATAACTTGCATAAGTATTCACATACTTGCATAAACATTCACATACTTTCATAAGCATACATAACTTGCATAAACATGCATAACTTGCATATCATGTCATTTAAGCATATACATATCTTGCATAAGCATTCATATACTCGCATAAGCATGCATAACTTGCATATCACATAAATCTTGCATTTAAACATATACATGACTTGCATAAGCATCCATACACTTGCATATCATGTTAAACTTGCATTTAAGCATACACATAACTTACATGCATAACATCGTACACATAACTTGCATATGAACTTGCATAACAACATACACATAAGCTTGCATAACATGTTGAGCTTGCATATAAGCACACACATAACTTGCATATCATGTTGAACTTGCATGTATAACTTGCATCTTAAAGGAGGGTAAACATGCACATATATATTCATACTTTATGCATATATACATAGGTAAACTTGCATGTCATGATTTATGCATAATACCAAACACTTAACATGCATAAAACCATATACTTAGCATACATAAAATCAATTACACATTATGCATAAACCCACCACTTAACTTGCATAAGCCCACATATTAACTTACATAAACTCACATATCCAAGATGCATAAATTTACATATTCAACATGCATAAACTTACACATTCAACTTGCATAAACTTAAGATTAATATTAAACATAGATTAGCATATTCACATCATGTCATATGACTTGAAAACCCATTAATCCACATGCAAAACCATAAATCTCATCATATCTCATCTACTTAATTTAGCAATTGATCATCAAAGTGATAGAAACTCACCAAAACCAAGATTAGCAAACTTATGAAGTGGAATTAGTGAAGAAGATATTGATTAGAGGTTGATTAGCTTGCAACTCTCTCTTTATTGATTTATGAAGGCCATGACCAAATTCCATTTTGCCATAGTTTAGTTACAAGACCTAATTATGAATGAATTAGGGTAGAGTTAGGGTCTTATTTATAGGATTAGCTAGTGTTTTAGGCCCTTAGACTAACCCTAGGTTAGATTAGGACCGTTAGATCTAGGAAATCTCTAGAACCCAGCCCAAGACTCAACCCAAAAACCAGATCTGGTGCACCCAAGCCCCTGGCTCGACACGCCGTGTCGACAGGCATGTCGACAGGCATGTCGACACCCCTGTCGACAGGCCTGTCGACAGCCCTGTCGACATGGGTAGGGCGGGAATTTTCCCGCCTGGCCCCGCTGCTTCAATTATAAAATCTGAATTTGAATTCTTAAATCTGTTTTTATCTTCGAATTTTCTGCAAACTTCATCGAGCCATAACTGGGCCATACGGACTCCGATTTTCGAAAACTCGGACTCTATTTCGCGTATTTTTCCGAGACGAACGCAATGACGCAGCCCGTTTCCCCTAATTCCCACATTAGAGATTATTTATTCTGTAATTAGTGAATTTTAGCATTAACCGAAATTCGGGGTGTTACATTCTCCCCTCCTTAAAGGATTTCGTCCCCGAAATCTCTAAGCTAAGGAGAATGCATATCCTACCATCCAAACAACCATCTACTCAATCCATCAAACACGGGCATCCATTGTCCTTAAAACAATTTCTAATGATGTATGAGCATATGCAAAAAGTGTGTGTATATGTTCCCTATCTAATGTATGAACATATGCAAACCATGATAGTGCCATGCATCCATTATGTATGCGAGAGAACCCTATCGACACATACAATATCTACATGAGTGCACAATCATTCACCGAAATGCATCATCCATGTGATAACACAACCATTATACATCAATTAATATAGCTACCTACACACAATTTTATGCAATATGCAATATGAAGTGATTGAGCCGATCTAGTGTCTAGAGTGTGTGTATATGCATCCACGAGCAACCACTAGCAAACACTTGCATCCACATGCATCCATCAATCATAACATGTCTCAAACACATGTTTCAACCATAGGTTTACCCTATCTAAAGGTCAAAGGTACTAACGAGAGGACATACTAAGGATAAGATAAGCACAAGATATGTGATGAAGGTGAAGCAAAAGGACATACCCTCCGAAAGAAAAAGGGTACATCGAACGCATCTTCGCTTCCGTCTCCCAGGTAGCATCGCTCTCTTCATCCCCCTTTTTGTACTTTGACTAGTTGAACCTCTCTTGTTTTCTCAGCTTCCAAATCTCTGACCCAAGGATGCAAGTAGGAGCTCGTCGAATCGTCGCATCACACCCTACTTCCACTTCTCTAAGCAAACTCGGCTCTACCACCTCTGCGGTCTCGTGTAGGCACTTCCTCCTATGGAATACATCATGTACACTACTAAGTCTGTCGGGTAACTCCACCAATGGAAGATGCTCCTCCCGTGTACCTCCAAAATCCAAGATACATAGCCTCAAAAGGTCTTCTAAAATATGATTCACCCTCTCGGTCTGGCCGTCTATCTGAGGATGATATGCGGTAGTCTATTACAACTGAGTCCCTACCGCCTCTTGGAAACTCTTCCAAAATTCTCTAGACTCTCTAGTGAAGATAGGATCTCGATCGCTCACCATACTGGAGGGTACACCATGCAATCTAATAATCCTTCAAATATAAACTGAAGCTCGACATGGAATAGTGCTCTTGCTCTTCCCGGGTATGAAACGGGCACACTACGTAAGTTTGTCAACCATAAGCCCAATCCCCGTATTACCCTTCCTTGATTTCGGTAATCCATCGAGACACTATCCCACTTCCTATTACGGAACTCCCAACGGGTGAAGCAACCCTCCGGGTTTCTTTTACTTCGCTTCCACTTGTTAGCACACCAAGCATCGAGCGACATACTCGGCCACATCCTTCTTCATACCGGTCCAGAAAAACTCTCTTCATGCCTTGGTACATCTTGTCCCCACCGGGATGAATGGTCATCCTAGAACGGTGTGCATCATCTAGAATAACCTTCCTCAAACCCTCGTCTTTCGGTATACAAAGTCTACCGTCTCTACGCAAGCACCCCCTATCGTCTAGGGTGTACCTACTCAAATGGCTGGACGACTCCCTCCTTATGAGCTTCCCCACCAACTCAACCAACTGTGGGTCGTCCCTCTGTGCTTCTCCAATCCGCCCCAAAAGAGTAGGTCTAACCTCCAAAGAAGCTAGTAATCCGTGTATAAAGTCAACGGAAGGTCTAAAGTCAAACATAGAAATAAACTCTAAGCTCCGCCGTTCAACGAACAATGAACTCAAGGACAACCTTTTTCTACTTAAGGCGTCCGCTACCATGTTACCTTCGCCATGGGTATACGCTATCTCATAGGATGCTAATAATCCTATCCAAAATCATCGCGACTGTCCATCTCTCACGCAGACCACCCTAGTCGAACTCGACATCCCCCAAATGCAAGCCCCAAAGGCCTAAACCAATATCAGACAAACACCCAAGGGATATCTCCTTCGAGTTCAGGCGACCTACGTGAGATGATACTAGTAAAAATGGCTAACCAATTAAGCCTTTAACCAACTTTGGATGTCCTTGCCAATCTCGCTCTAAAACCACCGTTTTCCCATAACTGGCTTTGCTCACCCTATTGAGCACATACGAAAACTTATTTTGCTCCTAGAAAAGACCAAGATGTCATCCACAAAGACCATCACGAACTTATTTAGGTACTCCCTGAACACCCATCTCATCCAATCAACAAAGTATGCGGGGGCGTTCGTCAAACCAAATGGCATCGCTAGCCACTCATAAAATCTATCCGGAGTCCTAAAGGCAGTCTTCTCTATACTATCCTCAGCCACTCTCAAGTGACGAAACCCCGTGGCTAAGTCTAACCTCACAAATACTGAGGCGCCCACTAACTGATCAAAGAGATCATAAATCCTCGGCAATGGGTGTCGGTTCTTCTTTGTGAGTTTATTCAGTTCTCTTTAGCCTACACAAAGTCTGAGGGACCCATCCGCCTTCGCAGCAAAAACTGCTGGAGCACCCCACTCCGATATACTTCGTCTTATGAACCCCTTCTTAAGCAAACCACCTTCTTGCTTATCGAGTTCCCTCCTCTCACGAGGAGCCGTGTGGCACACTGGCCAAGATACTGGGTTGGGATTATCTACCAGATATTTTCGGAAGTCAATCTCCCGCTCCGGAGGTAAGCCCTTCACCTCCTCACACACATCCGAGTATTCCCGGACTGCTCTAACAGATCGCAAACTCTAGACCGTCGTGTCAAGCGATTCTAGATAACTTAGCATAACAGATTCTATGGGATCACAAAAGATCTCGAGAGTGTTACCCAAGCGGGTCATAAGCCTACAACTCTCCCTTCAAAATTAAGAACGGCACCCCTACTGGATAACCAGTCCATGCCCAGAACTAACCCATAGCCCGTGAAGCTCAACAAGCATCACTTCTAAACTCAACGCTAAGTATAGAAACTTTCAAACCCAAACACATCATGGAGCCCCAATTGGGTTTGAAACAACTAAGGGATCCTCTACCAAACTGGTGTCTCAGTGCAGTGACTCTACTAACAATGATGAGATAAATGAATTCAATGCGTCAAAATCAAATAAAGTACGGACAGGATGATCGATCAGAAAAACTAGACTTTCAATAGAAATAGTTCTACCTCTTTCCCAAATCGGTGGAACCACGAGAGCCTGTACTTGCCCCCTAGCCTGACCTGGTGCCATAAGAGCTTGCACCTGTCCTCCTGAGGTAGACCTCGTTCTTTGCTCCTTCTTTGGACAGCCTTTCATCAGATGCCCTGCTTCGCCACAGTGGAAGCAGCCAGTCTTAGTCTTCTTGCGACAATCTTTATTTAGGTGGCCTAGTGTCCCACAATTGAAGCACCTCTTCTTTCCCTTGCCACCGTTGCCTTTACCACCCTTGTTTTGCTGTTGCTGTTGAGGTCTCTCCTGATCTCCTTTCTTCTCGGGTGCTTTATTAGCATTGGGACCCTTCTCTTCCTCATGCATATTTTCTTCCGCTTTTGAGAGGAACTTTGCCTCAAACCTATGCCTGAAATCTACCCAAGAGTCAATCGGGCGTTCTCCATTAGTGACCTCCCACCAGAACGAGGCCTCTCCTTCCATTAACCAAGCGGCTAACCTGACTTTCTTTCCCTCTTCTACTTCCAAGATTTCCATCAATTCTTCCGTCTCATTAAGCCAATCCCTAGCTCCCACAAAAGGTTTTCCTCCCATAGCCTTAAACTTCCTACAAGTCATAGCAAAAGTATCCGTGCGAGGAGGAACGAGTGCAACGGGTGAAGGAGGAACATTAGCTGGACCTGCAGCGGCGACCCTAGCCTCTAACAACCTTCTATACCATACTGGTACCGCTACATTGTCCAGAAGATAAAGATCTTCAGCCATACTGAGACGAAAAAAAGGAAAGATTCAAAAAGGAGAATTCGAAAGATAAAGATATGGCTATCGGGGATTATGCTTTTCTTTCAAAAACTTTTCTCTTGAAAGACATGTTTTTGAAAATACTCCTTTCAAACATATTCTTAGAAAATAGTTTTTCTAAAAATTTTATCTGTTCTGGTAACCTTAAGCTCTGATACCACGTGTAACACCCCACACCCGCTATGGTCACTCTCTAAGGGAATGCCATGGCATCGGTGGAGTATTTTAGTGAATATAGAACAGAAAAATTACACCAAGACAGATATAAATAGTACTTGAAATTTTTAAAACATCATCTCATAACAGCGGAAGTAAAACATGTCTGGTTACATCACAAAACCATACTAAGAGTTAAGTACAAAATATCCATCCTGATAAATAAAGTACATAATCCCAATATGCGTAAACTGATAGCCATAAAAGAAAAGGATAACCTGAGCTTTACTCCTATGGTCCAAGCTCCAAAAGAGAATAAAGCAGTCTGATCAAAGCCCACTCGTACTGGGCCTACTCCGATAACCTGAGGGTTGGGAAAAAGATAAAAACAACGGGGTCAGACATAAGTCTGAGTGAGTCCTATAACTTTAACAATACAATCATTAAAGTAACCATAGGAGACATAAGCTTGATATACGGTAACGTCTGGGGATGAATGGCTACACTAAGTAGCTAGGTATACTTAGGATAAACTAAGATAATCGTAAAGACGCATTTATCCACCTAAGGATTAGTTTACACCACCCCAGACTTATCCACCCAAGGGTAATTCCTACACTGCACCACACCAGTTCTATCCACCAAGAGTAATTCCTACTTAAAGGTTGATCCCACTAAGTGTACTTAGTAATTTTTATCCGGTAGTTTCTTGTACCCCTACACAGGTGCCGTCTGCCCCTATCTTTACTAGGTGTACCCACTACTCCCAAGCGATCGGCTCCCTACTGTAGATACCCGTGCTGGTCCCACCATTGGGGTGTATCATTCCCCAACGTGGCTACCAGATAATATCAACAGTGCACGGCTTTATATCTACACGATGCAACAACGACTTACCAACCAGCCCGGGTCCACACACGCATATGAAACCCGTTGGTCCCGCGTTGCCACCGCTAACCCGGTTTGGCCTCTTATAGTCAAGCCCAATATGCGTGTCCCGTCACTCGACTTGAGTCGAGCTCACAAAGATACGTTTGGGATATTGGTTGAAATGGGCCCCCACAAGCTACCACCTAAGCTTGCAATTTTATCTAGTGCATCCCACTTAACCCCTCTTTATAATCATGCCCACTTACATGTTAAGTTTTGGTTAAGTCATCTAATCATATTTCAATTGCCCATTAAGGCACCCACTAGATTTCTACATGCCACCCATGGCACTTACTTAACCCTTTAATCATGTCTACTTACATGTCCTACTTTGGTTAAGTATTCTAATCGTATTTTCACATGCCACCCATGACACTTACTTAACCCTTTAATCATGTTTAATTACATGTTCCACTTTGGTTAAGTATTCTAATCGTATTTTTCTATTGCCACCCAAGGCAACCCACTAGATTCCATATGCCACCCAAGGCACCCACTTAACCCCTCATGTCCCACTACATGCTAATATGGTTAAGTGTTTCTTAATTAATTAAGACCGTGATCTTCCATAAAGACCTCCCACATTAGACTGAATGTTATGACCGCCTGGTTAAGCCGGTAGAGACCGGGCAGTCTTACGTCATAACAGAGCCTAACCTCGTGTCTTTACTTTAATCACGTATTTAATTTATGGCTAAGACCTCTCACATTGGGCTGACATTTGTAGCAACTGGTTAAGCCGGTCGGGTCCGGGCAGTTTTACACTACAAATGAGTCCAACCTCGTGTCTTAGTCGATTAATTACACCTAATTAATCACCCCCATATTAATTATCCCTAATTAATATCAAGTTTTCCATATCATGGGTAGACCTAACTCAATAGGTAAATTCCCATGGGGTAGACCTAACTCAATAGGTAAATTCCCACTTATGGTAATTTATTTTTATGGTATGCTTAATCATACCCAATCATTCATTTATTAACTTATTTACCAACCCCATCGTTCCCCACGTAAATCATTCTCATTTCATGACATAAATAAGGGGAAGATCATCACAAATATCATGGGTTTAGCATACAACTTTGTCATGGGTTAAGAGGATGTCAATGAGCATATATTAACCCAACTACATATAACCCAAACTTGCATATTATCATACACATGATTTGCATAACATGTTGCATATGAGCTTGCATATTATCATACACATATTTTGCATAACATGTTGAACTTGCACATAAGCATTCCCATGACTTGCATAACATGTTAAACATGTATTTAGGCATACACATAACTTGCATAAGTATTCACATACTTGCATAAACATTCACATACTTGCATAAGCATACATAATTTGCATAAACATGCATAACTTGCATATCATGTCATTTAAGCATATACATATCTTGCATAAGCATTCATATACTCGCATAAGCATGCATAACTTGCATATCACATAAATCTTGCATTTAAACATATACATGACTTGCATAAGCATCCATACACTTGCATATCATGTTAAACTTGCATTTAAGCATACACATAACTTACATGCATAACATCGTACACATAACTTGCATATGAACTTGCATAACAACATACACATAAGCTTGCATAACATGTTGAGCTTGCATATAAGCACACACATAACTTGCATATCATGTTGAACTTGCATGTATAACTTGCATCTTAAAGGAGGGTAAACATGCACATATATATTCATACTTTATGCATATATACATAGGTAAACTTGCATGTCATGATTTATGCATAATACCAAACACTTAACATGCATAAAACCATATACTTAGCATACATAAAATCAATTACACATTATGCATAAACCCACCACTTAACTTGCATAAGCCCACATATTAACTTACATAAACTCACATATCCAAGATGCATAAATTTACATATTCAACATGCATAAACTTACACATTCAACTTGCATAAACTTAAGATTAATATTAAACATAGATTAGCATATTCACATCATGTCATATGACTTGAAAACCCATTAATCCACATGCAAAACCATAAATCTCATCATATCTCATCTACTTAATTTAGCAATTGATCATCAAAGTGATAGAAACTCACCAAAACCAAGATTAGCAAACTTATGAAGTGGAATTAGTGAAGAAGATATTGATTAGAGGTTGATTAGCTTGCAACTCTCTCTTTATTGATTTATGAAGGCCATGACCAAATTCCATTTTGCCATAGTTTAGTTACAAGACCTAATTATGAATGAATTAGGGTAGAGTTAGGGTCTTATTTATAGGATTAGCTAGTGTTTTAGGCCCTTAGATTAACCCTAGGTTAGATTAGGACCGTTAGATCTAGGAAATCTCTAGAACCCAGCCCAAGACTCAACCCAAAAACCAGATCTGGTGCACCCAAGCCCCTGGCTCGACACGCCGTGTCGACAGGCATGTCGACAGGCATGTCGACACCCCTGTCGACAGGCCTGTCGACAGCCCTGTCGACATGGGTAGGGCGGGAATTTTCCCGCCTGGCCCCGCTGCTTCAATTATAAAATCTGAATTTGAATTCTTAAATCTGTTTTTATCTTCGAATTTTCTGCAAACTTCATCGAGCCATAACTGGGCCATACGGACTCCGATTTTCGAAAACTCGGACTCTATTTCGCGTATTTTTCCGAGAAGAACGCAATGACGCAGCCCGTTTCCCCTAATTCCCACATTAGAGATTATTTATTATGTAATTAGTGAATTTTAGCATTAACCGAAATTCGGGGTGTTACACTGCACCTACTTAACCATTGGTTCAACCAGCTCTACGTGTTCGTAACAAACGATCCCCTTAATGATCGGCTCCAACTCGCATACATTCATATCCTGTGTCATTCGGCCCCACTTGACTGTAGATACCTATGCTGGTCCCACCATGGGGTGTATTAGTCCCTCTGGTGGCAACCCGACACGATTCAGGATGCACATTGTATACTACTGATGCGCAGTGCCTAATTTTTCCACTACGGAGTACGTGCACGCCCACACTCCATCGGAACCTATACTGGCCCACCAACCGCCGACGTTTTGACCGCTTATACTCAGCCCAGTAATCGTGCCCCACCCTGCCTAGTTTCAGGGTACCATGATACATCTATGTGGGTTACTGCTGAAATGGGTCCCCGTTACTAGGGTTTTCTAATCAACGTGTTTATTTGGTTAAGTTTCCAAGTTTACCTAACCCCGCCCATTCGTTTAGTTAACACGTTGAATCGGTTAAGTGTTTTCCTAATTGACTTAACCCTACCAATCCCGACTTAGCTTTAATTTATTAAAGCACCAACCACTCACATTAGACAGGTCTTGTTGTGGTCACTGGATGTGCCGGTCGGTTCCGGGCAGATTTATACCACAACTCAGTCTAACCTCGGGTTCTTTTTGGGCTTGATGCACTAACCACCCACATTAGACAGGTCTTGTTGTGGTCACTGGATATGTCGGTCGGTTTCGGGCAGATTTACACCACAACTCAGTCTAACCTCGGGTTAGGCATATTCGTCTTTTTATAAATTCACATTTATATATATATATATATATATCTAATTTCTTTATGTAAATTTAATTTAATTTAATCATGCCATAGTTATCCTTTGATTTGTAACAACCCGAAAATCTGGGCCAGTTTAAAATTTTTATTTTGGCAATTTTAGCGAATTTTGATTATTTAAAATAGATTATTTTAAATAATATCGACGAGAAAATTTCTTTTGAATAAAATTCAATCGTATATAGTTATATAGATCGACGATAGAATATAATTATTTACTTATATTTATAAATGGAATTGAGAATGGCGTGGTAGTTCGATAATTCAATTTCAAACTTCAATTGAACATACCGGGTGCAAAATAATCCGGATTTTAGTGAAACCAAAAATAATGGAATCTAATTGATAATATCTTTCCAACGAATCAGAAAAATTGAAATTTCATAGCGGGAATAAAAGGTTATGTCCAGTTGAAAATTCTGAATAGTCGCTATGTAATTCAGGCCCTTAAAAATAGCCATTTTGTAAACGACCTCGGATTTCGACGAAACCTCTTTTGTTGGATTCGTGATGTCAAATTATTGCTAGGTTTCAAATTTCATAATTTTTCGAATCAATATGTGAGCGTGGCAAAGGAAAACGCGTTTGACCAGTTTCAGTTGATTTTAATCGACTGGAAAATGGCCATTTTTCCAACGGTCTCAGAATTCGACGAAACTAGTTTTGTTAGGACCGTATCATCAACACGAAGCTAGAAAATATTTTTTTGGGATTTATAGAGTTCGCATGTGACCCCGGTAAATTGAAATGCGCGTTTAAAATTCAATATAATGATTTAAATGTAAATTTGACGAAAACTGATCGAAACGGTCGAATCAGCCTACGATACATATCCCATTGTGTTCGGAATGGGGGTAATTAGCTATGGACGACAGGCGGTGGGCCTCGTTTAGAGGTCGAAAATAAAAGTTGCTTTTTGGTGGAAAAAAAAACCCTCTCCTTACATTGACCAGGTCCCCCCCTTTTCAAAACCGATTTCAGTTTAAAGAAAAAAAAAAAGAAGAATGGGGGGGGGGGGGGCGCGACTCGCCGCCGCCACCCACCGGGAATTCATCGCGCCGCCCACCTCTGGCTATCGACGCCAGGCACGGCACGCCCTTCTCCCGCGATCCCCTCTCTCTCCCCGAACCCGAAGCCCAAAACCCTCCCATCAACGGAAAACCACCCCGCGCCACCAAGAGGCTTCCGCCGACCCCCTTTCCCCCTGAAACCCCCCCTCCACCGCGCGCACTTCAATAGCACCCCCTGCTGCCACCTCCGATCAAACAACCGTGAGTTCCTTCGATTTTTCTTTTCCTTTTTTTTTATTTATTTGTTTGCTTTTATTATTTAAGGATCCGATTTAACTAAGTGGAAAAAAACTGATTTTTAGTATATAAAAATATAGATTTTTTAAGTAGGAAAATATATTTTTTACGATAGAAAAATATTTTCTTTTTTGTAGAAAAGATCTCATATTTTTAAAAATAGAAAGATATGATTTTTACGAATATAAAAATATAATTTTCTTTTCACTTTTTATGATATGAATAACATAGAATGATTTAATTTTTAGGAGTATAGAGCTTTGATTTTTCCTAAAGAAAAGAAGTGATTTTTACAATGTAAAGGAAGTGAATTTTGAAAGTTAAAAATATGATTTTTATATAGTATAGAGTATAAAAATATAATCTTTTATATTGTAGAGAGTTCAAAATATAATTTTTATCGTATGTAAAGGTAGAAAATATAATTTTCATATTATATAGATGATAAAAATGTGATCTTTATATGGTAGGATATAAAAAGACGATATTTTTATGTAGTGAAAGACGACATTTTTAAAGTAGGAAAAGAAGAAATATTTGTATAGATAATAGCGATGTAAAAATAGATTTTTTATCTGTATAATAGCGATGTAAAAATAGAATTTTTATCTGTATAATAGCGATGTAAAAATAGAATTTTTATCTGTATAATAGCGAAGTAAAAATTCGATTTTTATATATTGAATAGCAAAGTAAAAATTCGATTTTTATATATTGAATAGCGAAGTAAAAATTCGATTTTTATATATTGAATAGCGAAGTAAAAATTCGATTTTTATATATTGAATAGCAAAGTAAAAATTCGATTTTTATATATTGAATAGCATAGTAAAAATTCGATTTTTCTATATTGAATAACGAAGTAAAAATTCGATTTTTATATATTGAATAGTGAAGTAAAAATTCGATTTTTATATATTGAATAGCGAAGTAAAAATTCGATTTTTATATATCGAATAGCGAAGTAAAAATTCGATTTTTACATATGTAGAGAATACGGGAGAAGAAAGTGACAAGAGGCAGAACGACGAAGATTTCTACCTAAGAAGAGTCGTGGCGTTGGATTAGCTATCGGTGATAACTTCTCACCTTTCAATTTGATTTTTCTAGTTATAGATATATATACTAGGATGCAGACGGTGTTTAGTAGCACCCGACACCCGTCGTCCACAGACCATGGACGGCTTATATGCTTGGTTGTTTAATTTTGATGTGTAGTTGATTGTGTGATGTGATGAGAAATGAAATAAAATATTTATATAGTTAAAAATATTTTATAGTTAAAAATAGAATTTTTAACGTGTATATGAAATGAAATAAAAATAAACAGATCGGACGATTTGTTTATATACACACATTTGACTGGTATTGATTGGGACGATAAATTTTACACATCGCCCAACTGCACAAATAAAATTTGTGTTTGATTGTTTGAAACCCCACACGGGTATTGGGGTGATATATGACATACACTAATCCCAATAGTTAGTTGTATGTCGATCGATTGATTGACAGACTGTTATAAGCGTTGAATATTTATATTTGATGCTTATAAAGTGTAGAATGCACTTTGGATGATGGTTGATTATTTGCCATTGTTGACGTATACATGTGTTGTAGAAAATCCATATAATTAACATTATATGGTAATTGATTGGGCCTCATTCCATATTCGAAATAGAAATATTTGAAATAGAATATTTGAAAAAAAAAATATGAAGCCGTGTTGATTAGATTGACGCCATTTTGACGTGAACGATATTTATATCGATTTTATTCATTTTATAATGAATATCGAAAGTGATTTCAAAATCTGATATCTTGAAAAGAAATAAATTCGAATTGAAATTGAATAGAAATGAATTCGAATTGAATTGAATGTAAAACGAATTCGAATTGAATTGAATGTAAAACGAATTCGAATTGAATTGAATATAAAACGAATTCGAATTGAATTGAATTGAAAAGAAAATGAATTCAAATCGAATTAAAATCGAAATTGAATTGAAATCAATTTGAAATGAATTTAAAACGAATTTATATTGGAATATTCAATTTTGATTTGAAATTGAATATGAAGTTGAAACCGTTTTGAAAATGAATTTAAAACGATTTATAAAGCACGTTTTGAATTGAAATCGACGAAGTATATATTATATATATTATATATATAATATAATGGCCTGAATAGTACGCGCCGCGCCGCGGCAATTCGCGAATTTCGACCATTGACTTCGAACTGATATTTCGGGAGATCCGACCGTCGGATCCTCCTAAAACCGGAACCGTTGGGTTTGTATCGAAAAGAGTTTTCTGATGAATATTAGAAATTTGAAATCTAACGGTTGGATTTGGAATTATGTCCAAATCAAATTTGAAAAAGGTCGCTATAAGTGCAGTTCGATGGCCGTTGATGGAAATCGACTGTACGGGCCTTG
Organism: Allium sativum; assembly: GCA_030737875.1. Classification (NCBI taxonomy): domain Eukaryota; kingdom Viridiplantae; phylum Streptophyta; class Magnoliopsida; order Asparagales; family Amaryllidaceae; genus Allium; species Allium sativum. Next base: position 897,553,823 of record CM060916.1, read on the forward strand.
ATAAAATTATTAAAAATAGTAATAATTTGTGTGAAATCATAAGAAATGATTTGGGAAAAATTGGGATGAAAACTCCATATTTGAAAAGATAAAAATAGATTTTTATCGAAATGAACTAGTTTTGAACTAGAATTATAATTCTATTTATTTTTAAAATAAATAAACTAGATTAGAAATGGTTTTGAAAATAACCATAATTTCCAATAATTATATTGGGATGGATTTGAATCGAAATTGTCTTTGGATTATTTCGATGTTGGATTTCGTGATGATACAGATATTGTTATGGGAATTTGAAAGATATATATATATATATCGTTATTTCCAATACGATATTTGTTAGTCGTAGAATTTGATATTGAATATAAGCCGGTATATTTTCTATTCAGAGCCTTGTGTTTAATATCAAATGTGATTTGGGTTTGTCGTGAATGGTGTCTTGACTAACACTGTTCTTGAACCCAGTTGAGAAAAGACTAAATCTTTTTATTTGGATTTAATGAAGTGTGCCAATTAAATAATATTTAATGGGAATTGAATTGATATTGATTTTTGGGTTTATCGTGGACAGTGTTTTAAATAACACTCGTTCTTTAACCCGATAATTAATGGAATGTAATTTTGGGTTTATCGTGAACTGTGTTTTAAATGACACTGATTCTTTAACCCAGTTAAAGATTAAAACTACGTGGAGTTTTAATGAATCTTTAATTAGATTGAAATGATCGAGAATGGAGTATCTCCAGTTTTACTCCAGGCGATAGTTAAATCTTTAATTAGATTGAAATTATCGAGAATGGAGTATCACCAGTTTTACTCCAGGCGATAGTTAAATCTTTAATTAGATTTGAACGTGAAATGGTAATTGAATTTACCAATAACACTGTGGTGTTAGATATGAAGTATTACCAGTTTTACTTCATGGGATGAATAGGTTGGGATTGGGAAATTAAAACAAATGATTACTTCGTTAAGGTTCGTTAATCCCGACTAGTTGAATCGAAATTCAAAAGAAGATTAAAGAATAAATTCAAGGAATTTATCTTTGATAAAATTAATGGGAACCTTTCCCTATGAATGTGAAATTTAGAAACTAACTGTCGGTTAGCTAAGCAGAATGGTTTTCTAGATATCGATCTGATGTTGGTTTCGGCCTTCGGGGTTAATATTTGGGGAATTATTCTCTGGTTAATTTACGGTTAGCGACTGATGAATTGGAATGAGGCGTATGTTGTGTTTGTGTAACACTTATTTAAAATATACGCGATTATTCGGAAAGACCGGGTTTATCCCATTCTGAATAACTGATACGACGATAAGGCGAAGATGAAGACGGTGGTCGAAGACCGGAGGTCTTCACGTCGTTTGGGTGATTACTGATGATCTTGATTGGGATGTACACCCAAGAAGATGGAAACAGTTGGTGATCGTCCAGACGTATTTGGAGATCGATGGATATGCGGGGTACTAGGTGCCTCCGGTTTCGTTCAGACCCAGAGCGAACTTGTAAATGGACTGTGTGTCTGACATTGGATTTTAGTCCGTGTGATTGATCTCTATTAAATATATATCTGTTTGGCGGCGGAGAATTATTCTCTTGCTTAACGCCCTTCTCTGAGACGTACGAGCTCAGGGGTTATATATTGATGGATATCAAATGCATGCAGTGAATTGCCTGTGTGGCATGCCTAAGTGGCAATTGATCGAGGCTTCTGTTGAAAAGCAAAGTCTTGTGGTGATGATCAAAGCACAGCCTGTGTGGCACAGCTTTGTGTAACGTGAATTCGCGAGCCTCACACCCCGGTTGTGAACCAAAAACGGGAGAGGACCTCAGGGAGGGCATGCGTTTCTTTCTAGCTATGGTGGTGTCAGTGACCTACCAGCCCTGACATTTATATACTTTTCACCTGTGTGGTTGTTGCTGTTGCGAGGCGCCTCGGTTTGATCGGACGATCCGGGTCCGATGGAGTCATTCGTTGGCTCATTTACGCCCCAAAGGGCGGGGAAACGTAGTGTTCAAGCATAATAATCCACATCGGTGGACCGGCCCTGACGATCTAAAGGGTTGATGCGTTCTGATCCTGAGGCTCGGGCTAGAGAGTCTCGAATCGGTTGAGGACTATCTTTTGCCTCGGTTCATAGATGGAATTCCAATTTCCAAATACTTGACATTTGCTGTTTTATTTGTAGAGCCTAGTATGGCGACATAGTGGGATGAGGCGCTTATGCCGTCTATGATTGATACTTATGATTTGAAGTTGTTTTATACACTATGCACTTATAATAGTATCAAATGATTTTTTTTAAATGTATCAAGCATTCTTGGCTATTATAAGGTAAAAACCCTAGCCTCCGGCTTGCGTTGCATTGTGTGATGGGAACTGGGCCTTATAATAGCTTCATTTTTCTTTATTTAGCATTGCGATGTTTGTTGTTATGCACTGGTATTCTTGGGAGGAAACCCGTTCCGTGTTATACGGCGTGGTCCCTTGATTTACCTAACTTTAAAATAAAGATTTACAACTGTTTTAGTTCTCACACCAGTCCCATGACTGACCTGGAGTTTATTGTTTTAACCTAAACTCTGGGTGCCCCTATTTTGACACGGGCAGCTAGTAGTTTTGGTTTTGCAGATTTATATTCACAGGATCCTGGTTTACAGCTGGAACGATATCCGGAAAGCTTTGTATCCGTATATCTCTTCTAGTTGTGTATTGTATTATTTTCCGCTGGGATGTATTTAAATGTAATTTAAATCTCTGATATTTCTATATAATATTTATTCATACTCTGTATATTCTTGTAATCTGATGCATTGTTGTAATATACAATGAAATGTTCTTCCGTCTACGTCCTGATGTGGCTTGTTCTCGAACTATCCGCGCTTTCCTTACCGGGGAAGTTACGGGTTTTCACAGGTGGTATCAAAGCTTTGGTTTACAAAGCTCAGAGAACAAGGCACATTAGAACCATACGAAAGAATTCATCAGATATTGGATTAGTAATATCCAATGAGAATGACTCGTTAGAGATAGGATCAGTAGTATCCTAGAACAAGTGTGAAGAGTATATTTTTAAAATTGAAAACAATTTTTGTTTTGAAAATTTAAATCAATTATACGTATTTGATTATTTATTTATATTGATTTGGACAGTCCAGTATATAGAGATTTTGCATATACGCCTTGCAAACGTGTATTTGAAGTTTTAATATACTGGATAGATATAGAATTACACTCTAATCGCCCAGAGATGATTTTGATGATGGAGCTCCATCATTAGAATTTATGTTCGTATGAAAAAAGTGAGATTTCTATATATTTCCAATTGACTGGTGTGAGAACCAAAATTTGATAGGGCCTATTGTTGTGATTTTGCATCAAAAATCTGATTTTTAGACTATATATCAAAGTTATAAATTTGAAATGATAATCAACTAATTGATTCGGAAGCTTCTAGAGTAATATGGAACACACTAGATCAACAAATGAAGATCAAGTCAAGGGCTTGGGTTTTGTGAATTAAGAAGTTTCTAGAGAATGTAGAGAAGGAATTCTAGAGTTATAAAGGATAAGATTCAAGAGGAAGACAGGGCCAAAATTCTAGAGAATTCTATTCTTTTATATCAAGATCTTGTGAATACTATAAATACCTCTACCTAGTGCCATTTTAGATTATCTTGGAATTGGATGCCAATTGGCATCAACTTAGGTTTTCTCTTTTCTTCTTAGAATTAGTATTTTCTCTTGTAATCTCTTAACTTCTGTTTCATAAATAAAATTGTTGAATTCTACTCTTTTCTGTCTAAGTTATCTTTTCTTTACTCTAATGTCTGTCTCTGCTCTCTTTTCTTTTATTTTAATTTCTATTGCAATGGATTTTCTATTTTCCTGTTTTATTGAGATCTATTGATTTGCCAAGAGGTTAATAGATCTCATCTTCAATTCTTACAGTTCTTAAATATTCTCTGCAAATTCGTTTCTCTTCTGTTCTAGCATTTTCTTATTCTAAACTAATCACATCAACTGCTCAATTTCGTCTAACTCGCCTAGAATTTAAATAAACATTAGTAATTTACATAACTCCCTATAGATTCGACCCATATTCTTACAAATACTGCAACAGACGCCGTGAACTTGCGGTAAAATAAAATTGTGGTTTTTGTTAACAACTAAAACCATCGATGAGTTGCATGGATTGTTGAATGCTAGATTGGATGATAGATTGGCCACTCGTTGATGGTGGGCATGCAGGACACTTTGTTTGCTCGTGTTTGCTTGGGATTTTAGGGGCGAAGTTCCTAAAAGGGGGAGAATGTAACGACCTGCATTCTACATATTCGAGGATCGTAAAATAGTTCTATTTATTTCCCTAGTGGTTGTATAATTCTGATATTATAATAAGTTGTTCATGGGGATGCGATACATGCTTAAGTTTTTTACTACTTCATTTTATGACCATTTTACCCCTTGTGACTTACTTTTTTAACTATAACTTTTGCTTAGGACCAAATTAGGTGTTGTAATTGATCTTATTGGATTAGGATTGCGGTTGGCCATTCCCTAGAGTGGTCACAATAAAGATTCGGCTTAGCAGTTGAGAAGATATCGCTATTTTAACTTTTTCTTTCTACTGGACAGACTAATTAATAGCCAATGAGATGATTAGTAAGCCAATTAGGCTAATGAACTGATATAATAAAAGTCGGTTTGAGGAGAGAATTATGGTTCTTCTCCTCATTCCACACATTAGGTCGAGCATTTGTGAATCCCTGATTCAACCTTATTCCCCTAAACCTAAATTTCTTTCTTTGATCATTCTATATTGCATTCAGAGGCAAGATCTACATAAAAGGAGATTGGATCTCTCTATTTTGAATTGAGTTCGAGGGATTTCTTCATTGATTTTTTACTATCTAGATTTATTATCATCTCTATTGCATCGGATCTAGGTTTTGGTGAGTGATAAAGATCTCTCACATGCTTACTGCAGATTATATGTGTTACTTAGTTTAATCAAATACCTTATAAGCTAATTTTACCTAAAAACCAAATTATATAAGTTTCACTCAAATCTAGACACCCTCGGATAACCTAATTTGATCTTATATTATGTAGTTTGCTAGATTCATCATGTTTATATATGTGTTTAATGTCAAATAATGCAAGATTCAGGGTTATTATGATATGAATCAAGTTTGTATGTGTTCATAGGATTGTTCATGCTTGATATTGCATAAATGCGGTTTGATTTGTTGACTTGTATGTTATGCGGGATTTGTTTGTTTTGAATTTTGTGTCCTAGGACTAAGAATCGAAGAACAAAGAAAATCGGAGGTTCACATGATTGAATTCGAATGAAACTTGGCGGAGGAGCTCTGGAGGATGCCTGGATGCAATACAGAAATTTTGTGGTAAAAATTTCTTAAGTACATGGACCGATACTGGTCTGGTGCCTATTGACCGATACTGATCCACCACGGATGGTCAAAGGAAGATGAAACTTTATGTATGACTTTACGAGATCTATAGAGGGTCATATGCAAAGTTTGGTGATGATTGGATAGGTCGAAGTGCAAACGCTCGAATACTCTTTGATGGCCACTCTTTCTTTATCAATGTATTCAAGGCATTTGTCGGTGATAATCAGGTTATTGTTTGTTAAGGATGTTGGTTGCTTGTGGTTTCACTTATACCTCTCTAGGTAGGCTATCAACGTAGGATACTAAAGAGAAGTGGGGATTGAGAATCCTATTCTGACTAGTGTCTACTTCTGTGTGTTCGAGTAGCATATTTATTAAGATTATTATGTGCTAACTCTTTGGTTGTAAAGATAGGTCAAGTGAGACTTGAAATGTCTATTATTATATTATCCTGTGTAGCTATTGATACTTTTAATGCTCACACCAGACTGTTGTCTGACTCATGGTTTTGCATCTCCTCTTGTTACCTTGGGCTGCTCATCGATGATGCTGATGAGTAAACTGAGTACATGTGACAGATTGGTTGACGATGATGATGTGCAACGATGAGCAGGAGGTTGGCGTATTACTATTCTTACTATATAGCTATTTTTTCGATTCTACTGTTTTGCTTGTTTTATACTCTGATGAGGGATGTAATGGGGATGGATGTATTCAGATATTCAGTTAATGAGATATTTTGTACTTGGTATTCTGAGATTTTATGGAGATGGGATTTCCTACTTTGTTATGCTTACTACCATATCATGTTGTATATTTTATTATTACATATTATCCATGCACCGTGAGTTATATAACAAGTTTTACTTTGGTTTATTTTCCTTGGTGATCGTCCCATATCTTCCTATCACATCATGGAGAGCACGTTTATTTTAGTTCTGTGCAGGAGGTATAGGGTAGTCATCATAGTTTGAGAAATTTTCTACATGATTTTTTGATAGAAATGAACTACTGATCATCGGGGCTGATATTGGCTTAGTGTTTCCATTTTAGCTCTCACTAAAATTTCTGAAATGTTGTTTTTTAACAAATAATTAGATCATTGTTTGTTTTTCTGCTGACTCTAATTACAAAAAAATTATTTAGCTCCCCCAAGTCTTTTATTGAGAATGTGTTGTCAAGATATCTAGTTATCCTTTTGATGACACAATTGTTGTTTCCAGTCAGAGTTAGGTAATCCATATACACCAATATATAAGTTGAGTAGTCTCCTTATTTCTTCATGTACAGGGAGTTGTCTAACTTTGCACTATTATACCTAAAAGTAGTTAGTGTTTGCTTCAGTTTTTTAAACTATACTCTAGATGCCTGTTTTAAAGAGTTTAGAGCATTATGTAGTTTACATACATATTGGTTGTTGTTTCCATAAACATACCCTTCTGGTTGATACATGTACACATCTTCTTGAAGGTCCTCATTTAGAAATGCATTGTTTACATCGTATTTCTTTATTACACAATTGTGATGTAGAGCAATAGTTTGTAGGACTCTGATGGTGCTGGGTTTTATGATCGGTGATAAAGTTTCACTGAAATCAAAGCCATACTGTTGTCTGTAACCTTTTGCTATAGGACTTGCTTTGTATTTCAATATGGATCCATCTGGTTCTTAACTCTATAAGTCCACTTACTACCTTGTTTGGTTTGTCAACAAGACTCCATGTCATATATTTTTTATTAGTGCATTGTATTCTTTATCCATGGCAATTTTCCAATGTTTATGCATGATTTCTTCCTTATAATTTGTTTATTCACCAGTTTTTGTAGACATGTTGAATATTTTTTCTTTGAATATTCCACTTTAGGCTATAGTTGTCATGTGATGACCAGTATTAACTTAGTTTTCTTCTTCTTTACCACTGCTAGAAGTATTATCTTGATTAGTAGGTGTATCATGCTCTCCAACATTGGGTGAACTATCTTGAGTATTAGGGTTAATGGCTGTGTTGTTAGTAACACTATGACCTGTCCTACCAGTGGGATTAGTGAGTTATGGTGAGTTATCATCATGACATGGTCCACTGTTGGGTATAGTGTGTTAGAGTGCTAACTCAACATGATGAGGTTGTAGATAGTCTTTGGCTTGAATGTTCTTGTAGACTGGAATGGGTGGAGTGGATACTTAGGCATTATGAACCTTTTATGTGGTTCCAATTTCAGAGTCAGCAAAAGAGAAAGAGTTCTCATGGAAGGCTACATGTCTTGAGATGGACACCTTCCCTTTACTAGTGAGATATTTGTATCCTTTTAGACTTTCAGCATAACCAATAAAGGTGCATGGTTCTATCCTTAAACTTAACTTGTGAGTGTTATATGGCTTAGATTTGGGAAGTATAGACATCCAGAGTTTTTGAGGTGTTAGTATTCTATTTTTAGGTTGAACAACTTTTATAATGGTGTTGAATTTTGTAGGTTTTTGGTTAGCAGCCTATTGTTTAGAAACAAACTTGTATCAAATGCATCAAGCCAGAATTTCATTGGCATGGAGGCTTGAGCCAAGAGTGTAGGACCGGTCTCCACTATATGCATGTGCTTTCTCTCAACCTGCCCATTTTGTTCAAATGTGTAAAGGCAAGTTATTCTGTGAATGATTCCATTCATTATAAAGAATTATTTCAATGATTTGAATTTTGCCCCTTTATTTGTTTGAAAGGTTTTGACTTGTTGATTTGTTTGTCTTTTTGACTGACCTACAAACTATGTTACAACATTAAATGTTTTTAATTTTGACTTAAGAAAATAAATCGAAGTAAATCATTAATATGAGTCAACAAAAGAAACATAATAGTTGTATCCATGATCTGAGTACTAGGGCTAGACCTGATAGATCAATTGCTACCATTTCTAGTGTTCTAGAATATTTGGTTTTAGAATTTGGGAATTGTAGTTTATGACTATTCTCCGTTTGATAATTAATAAAATATAAGAATGAGATATAGCGACAAACTCAACACTAATATTTCTTAAAATTTGCTTTACAGTGTTAGTATTTGAATGTCCAAGCTTACAGTGCCACAAATTAAGAGCATTCATTTCTTAAAACTTTGATTGTTTTTATAATTCTTTTGATTTTCTTTGTTTCCTTGAGGCCTTTCTTTATTTCTACTTTTGTTTGTGACAATATAGTTGGCGGTAAGTTCACCATGCATGACTTTATTAGCATCAATTCTGCATTTATGCGAAATCAGAGTTGACTGTATATGCTAAAGTGATGGTTGATGGGTTGAGAGGAAAGCATTGTGAAAAGTAGGGCTGTCAATTTTCTACATGACCCGAAACCTGATCCGAAACCCACACGGAAGTTATCATGTTAACCCGACCTGTTTAGTTGGCGGATCATTTCCGGATCAACCCGAATTTGACTCGTTTATAAACGGATGGGTTTAGGGCTGACTCGTTAACCCAATTTTGACCTGCCAAACCCGATTGTAATAAGTACGCTCATATATTCTTGTGTAAGCTATTATATTTTACTAATTTATTCTTGTATGCTATTAGTTATATTTTACTTATAACATCAGTATTTCTTTCATACTATTAGTATTCAATGCGTGCAATATGCTCATACATTCTTATGTATGGAGAATAATTTTTGGATATGACAATTTCATTCTTTATATATGTGATGTTTGTTGGTGGTTTTGTAACTTGTTACCTATTGGTAATTTTATGACTTGTTGTCTGTTGATGATTGTATAATAGTGTTGCATGTTGGTGATTTGGTTTTTCCTGGCATTTATATAAGTGGGCAATATTTCTAATAGGTCAAATGGGTAAACCCGACACGACCCATTTAGTTAAACGGGTTACATGGGTCGGGTCGGGTCAACATGTTTATAAACGGGTCGGGTTAGGGTTGGGAAAAAATGACCCGTTTAATAAATGGGTTGGCCCGACCCGTTTATAAATCAATACGAACCTGACTTGACCTGACACGAACTCGACCTGGCACAACCTGTTGACAACCCTAGTGAAAAGCACCTTAAATTCATCATCAAAACCACTTAGTACATTAACCACGTGATTTGACTCTGTTACCTTCTAACCAACCACATCAAGTAAATCACATAGTGATTTAATTTTAGTGAGGCACTCTCACATGGTTATGGAGTCTTTCCATATATTATTCAATTACCACTTATAATGCATTATTCTTGCTTGAGACCAAGTATTAAAGTTTTTTTCAATAGTATCCTATATTTCTTGATTACTTTTGCAGCCCATAAGTTAGGGTAGAAGAATAAGATTGATGGATGAACATAGCCATGGACATAATAGGTTATCTTTTCTCTTGTATGCAACATACTCTTTATTTGCAATTAGATTGCAATATTTATCAGGAACAACACAAGCAGGAATTGATAGCGTGCCATTAGTAAATTCTTTAAGTCCATATCCAGTTAGAGATGTCAGAACTTGAAATTTCCATAGTAGAAAACTCGTGTCATCTAAGTGAATTGATTGTCTTTTTGGATTGACAATGATTCTTGGTTCATTTGTAGGAACCCAAACATTTTCAGAAAATGCTGATACTTTCTCGTTTTCTGGAGATGATTTCTCTAATTCAATAGCGTCGTTGTTAGCCATGGTGAGTAACAGGAATGATCACATGATGATAATATTATAATCATCAGCACCGCTGCAACCAGATTGATTGAGAAGATCAATTCCAGGATGGCACAATGTAACAACAAGAACAGAAATCTTGATTCAAAAATCAAGACTGTAAGCTTGATCGGGGAAGGGTAATCTCTTCAATGATAAAGATAGAACAGAGAAGAGATAATCCCAAATAGCTTCTTGAGATGAATGACGATCAAAAAGAAAAGATGCTACTAAGCGGTGTGCCCTGATACCCTGCTAAGAAAGTGAGAAGAAGATTTTATTGCTTATGTTTGCAGTGTTACATTACTTTGTTTACAATGCAATGTTGTAGCATATACAGAGCAAACTGCAATGACAAATACAGCTAGCAAGAAAGATTTAAAAAATACCCCTGAAACCTTGGTATAAAATGTAACACCCCACGTCCATTAATGTCACTCGCAAAGGGAATGCATTAACTTCCATGGAGCATTTTAAGTGAATATAGAACAGAAAATCACAACAAGACAGATATAAAGCAGTACTTGAAAATTTAAAACTTTATTTATTGCAGCAGAAAGTAAATATGTTTGGTTACATCATCAAAAACCATAAACCAAAGTCAAGTACATAATATCCATCTTGATAAAACAAAGTACATAATCCCACTACTACAAATAGCCATAAAGAAAATGATAGGCTAAACTTTACTTGGGCAATCCAAATCCAAGTGCTCCCAAAGAGATCCCAATCAAGCTCCACTAGTACTAGTCCCACGCTTAGAACCTGGGGGGGGGGGAAGGAAGAAAAGAGGTGGAAACAAAGGGGGTCAGACATAAAGTCTGGCGAGTGCGATAACTCTAACAACATAATTATTAAAGCAATATAATAAGATATAAGCTGGAGAATAAGGTAATGACTGTGTGAACCACATGGGTATGGCAAGGCAATCAAGAGAAACAGAGATAACGTTAATGGCACTTCCTAATCAATATAGGATAACTACTATACTCTACCGTACTGTACCATACTGTACTAAAACTAACTGCACCCCTACTAGTCACTCTAGAAATTTGATCCCTCTGGGCTAAATAGAACGATGATAGCTTCGTGTACTACTAGATGTGCCCACTATCCTCCATGTTTGACTGTATATCTCGAGTTGCTATCATAGGTACCCAGCGTGTACCTATCCCCACTAGATGTACTCCTTCAATAAGTAATAATGGTAATTCCATGTACTCCTAGCTGACGTCATAGGTGCCACCTACTCCTATATTCACTAGGTATACCCCCTTAATAATTATTAATAATAGTGGTAGCTTCGTGTACCCCTAGCTGACTACATAGGTGATGTCTGCTCCTATCTCCACTAGGTGTACCCACTACCCTGCCCCATTCGATCGGCTCCCTAACTCGTTGATACCCGTGCTAGCCCCAAAGTGGGGTGTATCACTCCCCAAAGTGGCAACCCGATACCACCAATGATGCACGGCTTATACCTACACGATGCAACAAAGTCTTACCTACCATCCCGGTCCACACACGCATATGAACCCGTTGGACTTGCGTTGCCACCACTAACCCGGTTTGGCCTCTTACAGTCAAGCCCAGTATGCGTGTCCCGTCCTCGACTTGGGTCGAGCCTACAAAGATACGAATGGGTTACTGGTTGAAACGGGCCCCCATTACTTGACACAAGCTATCCAACTAAGTTTGGTCCTCTCTAGTATATCCCACTTAACCCCCTTCATGTCCACTTACATGTTTTAAATTTGGTTAAGGGTTTCCATTAGTAATTCCACATGCCACCCAAGGCACCCACTTAACCCCTATGTCTCACTTACATGTTTTACCTTGGTTAAGTGTTACTAATCGTATTTCCTCATGCCACCCAAGGCACCCACTAGATTCCACATGCCACCCAAGGCACCCACTTAACCCCCTCATGTCCCACTACATGTTTATCTAGTTAAGTGTTTCTTAATTCATTAAGATCGTATCCTCATAAAGACCTCTCACATTAGACTGGCATTTGTGGCAGCTGGATTTGCCGGGCGGGTCCAGGCAGACTTACACCACAAACAAGCCTAACCTCGTGTCTTTACAACTGTTACGTATTTAATTTGTGCCTAAGACCTCTCACATTAGACTGGCATTTGTGGTAGTTGGATTTGCCGGGCGGGTCCGGGCAGTCTTACACCACAAACGAGCCTAACCTCGTGTCTTAGACGATTAATTACACCTAATTAATCATTCCCCCAATTTGAATTACTTTCCCTATTCAAATTATCAATTAATTCCAAATTTAACGATGTCCATAATTGACTCAATTATGTCCATCCATTTATGATATGTAAAATCATACCAATTTCATCACTAATTAATTTTATTCCTTAAAATTAATTACATGCCTTTTTAGGCCATTACATGCCAAATTCACAATATGTGTGTATCCACTATTATCCCCATCGTACCCCCATCATTCGTTCGCTTAACATGATATATACATATTAGACTAGCAAATAGTCTAATACTTAAAAAAAGGAATAAACGTCACAAAGTCATATACACACAATAATAGATCTAATTTGCATCTAACTTGCAATTAAGAATTACAACGTACTTGCGTAGTCTTTGTATTATCAAGGATCCAAAAATCATAGATCTAAAAGGTGTTAACTTGCATATATGAACATAGCTTTACACCCAACTAGCCTAGGTAATTATCACAAACTTACATAAACTATGTATGTCGTCAACCTAAACATAAAGGTGTCATCTTGCATAACTATGGATCCAATAAAAGGTGTTAACCTGAGTAAACTATGGATCCACATAAAAGTGTAAACTTGCATAACTATGCATGTCATAGTTTCAACATAAAAATGTCAACTTGAATATGGATCTAAACTTTAAAGGTGTGAACATGTATATATGTGAATCCAATTATCACTTAAACTTGCATATGAACATAATACTTATTATACGATCTAGCATATGTTCCACATCCATATTCGAACAAAAACTGATGTTATAAACTAGGTGATTGGATTATAAAAAGGGATTCATTGACCCAAGTTAACATCATGAACTACTAGCATATATTTTAGATCCAAACTTACATAACATCATATAACTCGCATACAACTTGCGTGATCATATTAACTTGCATAACATCATATGTACAACTTGCATAATCATATTAACTTGCATAACATCATATGTACAACTTGCATAACATCATATATTAAACTTGCATAACATCATATAATATGAATCAAGTTAACATACATGATTAAACATATGAATTAGATTCACAACCACAACTTATAATCCAACATATATCACATCATAATTAATTTAGCAATTATTTTGTTAAAGTGATCGAACTCACTACTCAAAAGCGGTCTTGAGTTCTGAATTCTGATTTCTGGAGTTGTATTAGCTCTCCTTTGAAGAAGATTCGTTGTTGGGGTTGAATAGAACTGATTTGATTTGATGTTCTTCCTCTTTAATTTGCGGCGGCTACTCTAGGGTTCAAGACGACAGCATGACGACCATAGTTTCAGTTTTAGTTCCGATTTAGGGTTTGAGTCTATGGGTCTTTTTATAGAGTTTTGAATTAATTTAAGCCGTCGGATGATCTTAGGGTTAATCGAAACCACTCAATCAAGATAGGGTGACAAGTCTTCCCTAATGACTCAGCAAGGAGTCAGAAAGGACTCAGCAATGAGTCACAACACAGATCGGACTGAACCAGAAAGCTGTGCTGGTTTACTCTCGGCCTGGGCTCACTTGGGAAGTGCGCCAATGCAAATTTGTACTGGCGCACTTCCCAAGTGCGTCAGTGCAATTTTTTTTCTATTTTGCCACCAAATTTCGTTTGTCCATAACTCCTTCATCCGGTACCCGTTTCCCGCAAACTCGGACTCTATTTCAACCAGAATTCCGAGACGAACTCAATGGCGCAACCCCATTCCCTTAATTCTCACGTATGAGGTTAATTATTCTTTATTTTAGTTAATTTAATTATTCAAAAATCCGGGGTGTTACATTCTCCCCTCCTTAAAGGATTTCACCCCCGAAATCTCCAAGTTAAGGAGAATGCATATCCTACCATCGAAACAACCATCTACTCAGCCATCAAACACGGGCATCCATTGTCCTTATAAAATTTCTAATGCTGTATGAACATATGCAAGAAGTGTGTGTATATGTTCCTTATCTAATGCAAAATCAGGCGGTCTACTTATTCAGTTGACCTCCTTAATGCAAACCATGATAGTGCCATGCGTCCATTATGTATGCGAAAGAACCCTATCGATACATATTATTTCTACATGTGTGCACAACCATTCACCAAAATGCAACATCCATATGACGGTACAACCATTATACAACCATTACTTAAATATGTATACACATTTATATGCAATATGCGATATGAAGTGACTGAGCCGATCTAGTGCCTAAAGTGTGTGTATATGCATCCACGAGCAACCACTAGCAAACACTTGCATCCACGTGCATCCATCATACATAACATGTCTCAAACACATGTTTCGACCATAGGACTACCCTATCTAAAGGTCAAAGATACTAGCGAGAGGACATACTAGAGATAAGATAAGTACAAGGTAAGCGATAAAGGAGAAATTTAAAAGACATACCCTCGAAAAGAAAAGGGTACAATGAACGCATCTTCTCTTCTGTCTCCCAAGTAGCGTTCCTCTCGTCATCTCCCCATTGCAATTTGACTAGTTTGACCTCTCGATTCCTCAACTTCTTAATCTCCGACCCAAGAATGCGCGTAGGAGCTCGTCGAATCGTCGCATCACGCTTGATCTCCACCTCTTTAAGCAAGCTCGGCTCTACCACTTCCGCGGTCTCGTGCAAGCACTTCCTCAAATATGATACATGGAATACGTCGTGTACACCACTAAGTCTCTCGGGCAACTCCACTCTATACGCCATCTGCCCAATCCTTTCCTTAATAGGAAACGGCCCTACGAATCTTGGTGCTAACTTCCCAACGGACCCAAAGCGAACGACGTTCCGTAATGGAGACACCTTGACAAAGACCATGTCCCCAATATCAAACTCAAGATCTGTCCTCCTCTTGTCTGTATAAGATTTCTACCTATCTTGCGCCGTCTTCATCCTCCTTCTAATCAAATCGATCTTTTCCGAAGTCTGTCTAATCATATAGGGCCCAAGTAGACTCCCACCAACATGTAGGCAAACGACACAGCCGTCTATAAAGAGCTTCGAATGGGGCCATGCCAATGCTAGACTGAAAGCTATTATTATATGTGAATTCTACCAATGGAAGATGTTCCTCCCATGTACCTCCGAAGTTTACATAACCTCAATAGGTCCTCTAGAATACGATTCACCCTCTCGGTCTGGTCGTCCATCTGCGGATGATATGCGGTGCTCAAACATAACTGAGTCCCTACCGCCTCTTGCAAGCTCTTCCAAAATTCGCTAGTGAAGATAGGATCGCGGTCGCTCACTATGCTAGAAGGAACACCGTGCAAAACGAACTATTTCTCGAATGTATACGGAGGCTAACCATGGAGTAGTCCTCTTACTCTTCACGGGAATGAAATGGGCGCTCTTAGTAAGTCTGTCTACCACGACCCAAATCCCCGTATTACCCTTCCTCGATCTTGGTAATCCGTCAACAAAGTCCATCGAAACACTTTCCCACTTCCATTGTGGGACCTCCAATGGGTGAAGCAATCCACCGGGCTTCTTTTTCTCTGCTTTTACTTGTTGGCACACCAAGCATCTAGCGACATACTCGGCCACATCCCTCTTCATACCGGCCCAAAAGTAAACTCGTCTCATGTCCATGTACATCTTGTCCCCGCCGGGATGGATGGTCATCTTCGAACGATGGGCATCATCAAGAATGGTCTTCCTCAAATTTTCGTCCTGTGGTACACAAAGTCTACCGTCCCTACGCAACCAACCCTTATCATCTAGGGTATACCTACTTAGGTGGCTTGATGACTCCCCTCTTATGAGCTTCTCTACTAACTCCATCAACTGTGGGTCATCACGCTGTGCCTCTCGAACCCGTCCCAAAAGCGTAGGTCTGACCTCAAGGACGCTAGCAAACTGGGTACAAAATCAATGGATGGTCTAAAGTCAAAGGTAGAGATAAACTCTAAGCTACGCCGCTCAACAAACAAAGGACTCAATGTCAACTTTTTCCTACTCAAGGCATCCGCCACAACGTTACCCTTGTCAGGGGTATATGCTATCTCGAAATCGTAGGACGCCAAGAACTCCATTCACCATAACATATCACCCTTCCCTAGAGACCACATGCCCTAAAATCCTCACTTCTTTCCTCGAAAAATGGTATTTTGGAGAATTTAGCTTTAAGATGGTGCACTTGTAGGGTCCCTAAGCTTTCCCTAAGATGTAGGGCATGCTCTTCTCTGCTTCTAGAGAAAACCAGGATATTATCCCATGCAAAATCGTCACAACTATCCATCTCTCACACAGACCATCCTTGTCGAACTCGACATCCCCCAAGTGCAAGCCCCAAAGGCCTAAACCAATATCAAACAAACACCCAAGGGATACCTCCTTCGAATTCAGACGACCTACGTGAGATGATACTAGTAAGACGGCCAACCAATTGAGCACTTGACCGACTCTGGCTGTCCTTTCCAGTCTTGCTCCAAAACCACCGCTGATTACATAATTGGCATTGCTTAATCTATTAAGCACATACGAAAACTTATTTCGCGCCTCTGGGTAAACCACGCACTTTATCAACGACGTCTCCATACTCACGGACCACACAAACAGACTCCCAATCATCGTTGGATGCATCAGAAGATTCTAGGAAGCTAAGCATCACTGAACCCCTAAGGTCACAAGGAATATGAGGGTCTTTCCATAACGAATCAATAGTCTGACTACCCTCCTTTCACAATCTAGGATGGCACCCCGCCTGGCTAGCCAATCCACCCCTAGAATCAAACTATAGCCCGTGAAACCAAGGACGAAGGCGTTGCATTCAAATCAAACGCCCAAGATAGACACTCTCAAATCCCGACAAAACATTGAAGGATGAGCCGAACCACCAACAGGATTTGAGATTAGGATGGGATCCTTAACTAGACTAGTATTTAGGTGCAGTGTTTCAACTAAAGAAGCAGATACTAATGAGTATGAAGCGCCAGAATCAAACAAAGTTCAAACAGGATGATAAAAAAAACCAAATTTCAACCTAGACGGTCCTACCCCCATCAGGTATACCAGCCGTGAGGGAATACAACTACCCTCCAGAAGATCCTATACTTTGTCCTTGCCTCTTTGGACAATCTTAAGGTGTCCTATTTCTCCTAAACAACTAGCCTTCTTCTTCACATTCTCCATTCTTGACCTCCCACCAAGATGAGGTTTCGTCCTTTGTTAACCAAACAGCTATTTGAACCTTCCTCCCATTGTCTATCTTAAAGGTACCAACAAGGCCTCCACTTCCTTGGACTAACTTCTAGCCCGACAAACGTCTAAGTCCCTTGAAGTGGTTTTCCGTCCTTCGTACGGAAGTCCTTATTTATCTTAGAAAAAGCATCTATACGCGCGGGGGGGGGGGGGGGGGGGGGTAGAAACTCAAAAAGAGAAAGAGGAAGAGATTCAAAACGGAGAATCGAAGGAAGGATATATGGCTCTTGGGGATTATGTTCTTAAAATAAACCTTTCTTTTAAAAATACTCTTCTACCAACATATTTTTGAAAGTATTCTTTATAAAAATGCTTTTGAAAAATAGTTTTTCAAAATATCTTATCTGTTATGGTAACCTTCAGCTCTGATACCACGTGTAACACCCCATGTCCATTAATGTCACTCGCAAAGGGAATGCTTTAACTTCCATGGAGCATTTTAAGTGAATATAGAACAGAAAATCACAACAAGACAGATAAAGAGCAGTACTTGAAAATTTAAAACTTTATTTATTGCAGCAGAAGGTAAATATGTTTGGTTACATCATCAAAAACCATAAACCAAAGTAAAGTACATAATATCCATCTTGATAAAACAAAGTACATAATCCCACTACTACAAATAGCCATAAAGAAAATGATAGGCTGAACTTTACTTTGGCAATCCAAATCCAAGTGCTCCCAAAGAGATCCCAATCAAGCTCCACTAGTACTAGTCCCACCCTTAGAACCTGGGGGGGGGGGAAGGAAGAAAAGAGGTGGAAACAAAGGGGGTCAGACATAAAGTCTGGCGAGTGTGATAACTCTAACAACATAATTATTAAAGCAATATGATAAGATATAAGCTGGAGAATAAGGTAATGACTGTGTGAACCACATGGGTATGGCAAGTCAATCAAGAGAAACAGAGATAACAGAGATAACATTAATGACACTTCCTAATCAATATAGGATAATTACTATACTCTACCGTACTGTACCATACTGTACTGTACTAACAGTAACTGCACCCCTACTAGTCACTCTAGAAATTTGATCCCTCTTGGCTAAATAGAACGATGATAGCTTCATGTACTACCAGATGTACCCACTATCCTTCATATTTGACTGTATATCTCTAGTTGCTATCATAGGTACCCAGCGTGTACCTATCCCCACTAGATGTACTCCTTCAATAAGTAATAATGGTAATTCCATGTACTCCTAGCGAACGTCATAGGTGCCACCTGCTCCAATCTTCACTAGGTATACCCCCTTAATAATTATTAATAATAGTGGTAGCTTCGTGTACCCCTAGCTGACTACATAGGTGCCGTCTGCTCCTATCTCCACTAGGTGTACCCACTACCCTGCCCCATTCTATCGGCTCCCTAACTCGTAGATACCCGTGCTGGCCCCACAGTGGGGTGTATCACTCCCCAAAGTAGCAACCCGATACCAACAATGATGTACGGCTTATACCTACACGATGCAACAACGTCTTACCTACCATCCCGGGTCCACACACGCATATGAAGCCGTTGGACTTGCGTTGCCACCGCTAACCCGGTTTGGCCTCTTACAGTCAAGCCCAGTATGCGTGTCCCGTCCTCGACTTGGGTCGAGCCCACAAAGATACGAATGGGTTACTGGTTGAAACGCCCCCCCCATTACTTGACACAAGCTATCCACCTAAGCTTGGTCCCCTCTAGTATATCCCACTTAACCCCCTTCATGTCCACTTACATGTTTTAAATTTGGTTAAGGGTTTCCATTAGTAATTCCACATGCCACCCAAGGCACCCACTTAACTCTTATGTCCCACTTACATGTTTTACCTTGGTTAAGTGTTACTAATCGTATTTCCTCATGCCACCCAAGGCACCCACTAGATTCCACGTGCCACCCAAGGCACCACTTAACCCCCTCATGTCCCACTACATGTTTATCTGGTTAAGTGTTTCTTAATTCATTAAGACCGTAACCTCATAGAGACCTCTCACATTAGACTGGCATTTGTGGCAGCTGGATTTGCCGGGCGGGTCCGGGCAGTCTTACACCACAAACGAGCCTAACCTCGTGTCTTTACAACTGTTACGTATTTAATTTGTGCCTAAGACCTCTCACATTAGACTGGCATTTGTGGCAGCTGGATTTGCCGGGCGGGTCCGGGCAGTCTTACACCACAAACGAGCCTAACCTCGTTCTTAGACGATTAATTACACCTAATTAATCATTCCCCCAATTTGAATTACTTTCCCTATTCAAATTATCAATCAATTCCAAATTTAACGATGTCCATAATTGACTCAATTATGTCCATCCATTTATGGTATGTAAAATCATACCAATTTCATCACTAATTAATTTTATTCCTTAAAATTATTTACATGCCTTTTTAGGCCATTAGATGCCAAATTCACAATATGTGTGTATCCACTATTATCCCCATCGTACCCCCGTCATTCATTCGCTTAACATGATATATACATATTAGACTAGCAAATAGTCTAATACTTAAAAAAAGGAATAAACGTCACAAAGTCATATACACACAATAATAGATCTAATTTGCATCTAACTTGCAATTAAGAATTACAACATACTTGCATAGTCTTTGTATTATCAAGGATCCAAAAATCATAGATCTAAAAGGTGTGAACTTGCATGTATGAACATAGCTTTACACCCAACTAGCCTTGGTAATTATCACAAACTTACATAAACTATGTATGTCGTCAACCTAAACATAAAGGTGTCATCTTGCATAACTATGGATCCAATAAAAGGTGTTAACCTGAGTAAACTATGGATCCACATAAAAGTGTAAACTTGCATAACTATGCATGTCATAGTTTCAACATAAAAATGTCAACTTGAATATGGATCTAAACTTTAAAGGTGTGAAGTTGTATATATGTGAATCCAATTATCACTTAAACTTGCATATGAACATAATACTTATATGAACTAGCATATGTTCCACATCCATATTCGCATAAAAACTGATGTTATAAACCTAGGTGATTGGATTATAAAAAGGGATTCATTGACCCAAGTGAACATCATGAACTACTAGCATATATTTTAGATCCAAACTTATATAACATCATATAACTCGCATACAACTTGCGTGATCATATTAACTTGCATAACATCATATGTACAACTTGCATAACATCATATGTACAACTTGCATAACATCATATATAAAACTTGCATAACATCATATAATATGAATCAAGTTAACATATATGATTAAACATATGAATTAGATTCACAACCACAACTTATAATCCAACGTATATCACATCATAATTAATTTAGCAATTTTTTTGTTAAAGTGATCGAACTCACTACTCAAAAGTGGTCTTGAGTTCTGAATTCTGATTTCTGGAGTTGTATTAGCTCTCCTTTGAAGAAGATTCGTTGTTAGAGTTGAATAGAACTGATTTGATTTGTTGTTCTTCCTCTTTAATTTGTGGCGGCTACTCTAGGGTTCAAGACGACAGCATGACGGCCATAGTTTCAGTTTTAATTCTGATTTAGGGTTTGAGTCTATGGGTCTTTTTATAGAGTTTTGAATTAATTTAATCCATCGGATGATCTTAGGGTTAATCGAAACCACTCAATCAAGATAGGGTGACAAGTCAGCCCTAATGACTCAGCAAGGAGTCAGAAAGGACTCAGCAATGAGTCACAACACAGATCGGACTGAACCAGAAAGCTGTGCAGGTTTTCTCTCGGCCTGGGCGCACTTGGGAAGTGCGCCATTGCAAATTTGTACTGGTGCACTTCCCAAGTGCGCCAGTGCAATTTTTTTTCTATTTTTCCACCAAACTCGTTTGTCCATAACTCCTTCATCCGGTACCCGTTTCCCGTAAACTCGGACTCTATTTCAACCAGAATTCCGAGACGAACTCAATGGCGCAACCCCATTCCCTTAATTCTCACGTATGAGATTAATTATTCTTTATTTTAGTTAATTTGATTATTCAAAAATCCGGGGTGTTACATAAAACGTAACTGAATAAATACACGGTTTTGCTTTATTCATCTCGTAAATTTTGTATGAACTTTAGGATATATATGTATATGTCTGTGTATCACTATGTGTGTGTATGTGTAGATATATGCACACATATATGCACCCACAAATACATATTTAAGGTTATATATAGAGGTGAATGCATGTAAATATACCCAGATATTATATGTACTAGTATAAAGTGCAATACATGCATCTAATATCCAAGAATTTTTACCTTTTATTTATTGAAAAATGATTGATCAGATGTATCTTGTAAGAGCAAAGATTTGGGCAATGATAATTTTTTTATTTCTAGTTGCTTTACCGCTGGTATCAATGGAAAATTGATAGTAAAATTTGGTTGATGATTAATTGGCAAGCGGATGGTAGTGAAAGTGTAACGACCCAAAATGTATTAAGAAATATTTAGTGGAAATTAAATATTTAAAACGACTTATTTTGAGGATTAACGACTTAGAATTTATTTAAAAAAGTATGAACGTACAAGTTGATATTAACTATAAAACGAACTTGTAACGTCATGGTAGTTCCAAATATTTGGTTTCGAATTTTAATTGAATGTACAGAATTTAATATAAATCAGAATTCGTTAAAATAAGAAACGTTAGAATATATTTAATTATCTTCTTAATGAAAATGAGAAATAGAGATTTTGTGTGATAAACTGTAAGTTATGCCGAATTAAAATTTTCAAAAAGTCGCTATGGAAATCGTTTATAAAGTATAATGATTTATTAAATAAACTAGAAAGGATTTATTTCAAAATTGAATATCGATTTAACTTGAATTTTGAAAATATCGAGTTACAAGCCCAAGTACATTTATTTTGGAACTATGTGATATTTTACTTCGATATATATGATAATATTAAATTATTATTATTATTATTAAATTGAACTGTTTTTGAATTTATTTATATTATGTTGGCTTTATTTTAGCCTTGGAAACATCATTTTTCAAATGACCTCTGTTTTCGACAAAACCAATTTTATCAGATCTGTAATGTTAAAATATAGTAGGATTTCAAATTTTATAATTTTTGGAGTTAGTATGTGGTCGTAGCAAATTAAAACGTACGTTGAAAATCCATATTGAACGTTATATTGACTTATATTTTAATTCTAAGAAAAATGATTAAAACGACCGAATACACTTCTAAGACCTAGTCCATTATGTTCAGAATGGGGGTATTCGGCTAGGGACATTAGTCGTTGGGATTCATTTGGAGTTCGGAGCATTAAACTTCACAGCCAAGTAATTCATGAATTAAAACATTAATATAATATATATTATACATAAGCCTTAACTCTAAACCATAGCCCCATTCTTCTGAGTTGTTGGCCCTAGAAATAAATGGCCAATGTTGTTCCGATCTTTCTTCCCCTTCATATCGAAATCTATTGATCCGTCTCTAGTTCCTCCAACTAAAAAATTATAGAAGTTCGAGAGGTCTCTATGATGACCAGTCACGATCATCTTTGGCGAACTGAACTAGCTGGAAATTATCTCAAAACCACCAACGTTCGTGAGCAATTTCTAAGCCATTGGCTTTTTCGAGTTGAACGGGATTCAACGCATGGGTGGAATGACGTCAGATGCTTAGTTAAGTAATTTCAAATCGTATTTAGGTGGCTTGAGAGGCGTGCAACAACATTGATTTTTGGTCGATGGTTGGTTTCCTTTGTGACAAAAGAAAGAAGATAGGGAGAGAGGATTAAAATGATGGTTAGTGATAATTAAAGTTAATAATATAATTTATTTAAACTAATGATCTCATTTAATTTATTTAAAGTTTAAATGACCATATCTTCCTCAAATGAAAACAGAATTGAACGAAATTAGTTCCGACGGGATCGTATGGACGAGATCTTCGTAGTGAAGCTAATTTAGAGGAATTTGGAGCTTGTGGGAAATTTTGGTTAAATTAAATGCACTGTTTAATTTAATTAAAAACAATTATTTTATAATGATTTCAAACCGATCAAACTGAGATCTCCCTTAACTGTTTTGTTAAATTATTATAATCTTACTTTATTATATATATATATATATATTGGTTGCAATGTTTGCTTCGTGGTTGATGGATGATTTTTATTGTTAATATTGTTCATATCGTTAAACTGTGAATGTAAGCATTGACGATGGAAACATTTATATTATAATTTTTGGTTGATGGATGGTAGTTGATATGGATGTGTTTACATCGTTGACACAAACATTTACACCACGAATATAAAATAATTCAGAAATTGATTGAATTTCAATCTACCGGGATTTCCAATGAATTTCATATTTATTTAACTGAAATTTGACAAGAGAATAGAAATTGGATTTTTAAATCTAAAACGATTTGAAATAGAGCTGATATAGTTTCAAACAACTATTAAAATGGATTTGAAGGAAATTTGGACTAAAATGACCTATTTTAATTCAAATTAGATTTTGAATAGTAAATTTAAAATGTGAATTTGAGTTAGATATATAAATGACGTTTTTAACTCGAACTAATTTTCCATTGATCTTGTTTATTTTTATAATGGATGTCGAGAAAATTTGGATTTCAAAATATTACATTTTGAATATTATTATTATTATTATTATATGAAATATTCAATTTTGATTTAAGATTAAATTGGAGGTTGAAATCATTTTAAAATGAATTTACAAAAGTTTTATTTAATACGTTTGGAAGGAATCGATGATTTTTTTTAAAAATAATAAAATGGTTTGAGTAGGATGTGTCACGCAACAACCTTTCACGAATTTCAACCATTAACTTCAAATTGATGTACCAGCAGATCCGGCCGTCGGATTCGAAATGAAAAGAGAATTCAAATGATATATAAAGCTTTAAAATCCAATGGTTAGATTTTGAGAAAAATTCAGATTAAATTTAAATAAAAACAGCGCAATTGCCATTAGTTACTTGAAATTGGTTTTTAATAAATTGAGTTATTTTTAAATTATTTAAAATAGGGAAAAAAATGACAAATCATAATAATTGATTTGAAAGTGATTTGGACTAAAATATTCAGTTTTGGAGAAAATAAAGCTATTTTGTGAAAATTAGCTATTTTGACAAAAGTGATTGAAACGGTTTGAAGTTAATAAATACTTAACCAAGTTAAGTTTTTCCAATGTATGAATATTGGAATTGAATGGAAATAATTATCGGATATTTCAGTATTGGATTCCGTTATTATACAGATACTATTTGAGGAATTTGGAAGATATAGATATCTTTATTCCCTATACGGTATCTGTTGATTTCAGAATTTGATATTGAATATAAGTTGATATGATTTCTATTTAGAGCCTTATATTTGATATCAATTGGTTTTGGGGTTTGTCGTGAATGGTGTCCTCAATAAAACTGTTCTTTAACCTAGTTGAAAATGAAGTTTATGGTATAATTTTTTTAATTATGATTTAATGAAGTTTTCTAAAGTGAAGTTTTCCGTTTAATAAGTTTAATTGGAATTTAACTGAAGTTTGATTTTGTGATTATCGTGAACGATGTTTTAGATAACATTTGTTCTTTAACCCAATAAAAGTAAATATGATTTCTTGAATTGGAGTTTTAATAAATCTTTCAATAGAGATTTGAATGAATGAAATGGATACTAAAACTATGTTAGAGTTTTGATAAATCTTTCAATAAAGATTTGATTGAGATGAAGATTAAAACTATGTTAGAGTTTTAATAAATCTTTCAACAAGATTTGAAAATGAAAGAACGTAATTAAACATACTGAAACTTGTGGGATGTTAGACATAAAGTACCCCAGTTTTGCTCCATGGGATGAATAAGTTGGTAATGAGAGAACGATATGAAAGATTACCTTTTTATAAGGTTCGGTATTCCCAATTAGGCTTATAAACCTTGATTTGAGTTAAGTTTCTGAAAAGAGATTATGTAAGCTTTTGAAATGATTTCCAATGAAAGATTTAAACAAGAAGTTTAAATGATATAAATCTTTGATAATTTTTATGGAAGTAATTCCCAATGTAAAAGATGATTTGGGTTAAATAAATATTCCAAAATGGAATTAGACCTATTGTAACAACTTGAAATATCGGATAGTAAATATTTAAATATCGAGGTTATTTAAATATTTAAAATTTGTTTTTAATGTTATAAAAATGGTTTTATAACCTTGATTAAATCCCTTTATAAATTGTAACGACCTGGCATTTTTCCCGTCTCAAGTCGGTAATTAAACCAACTCGAAACGATTAAAACGACAGATTGTTATTGGCTTACACGGTTTAAAACAGAATCAACACAGAATCGTATAGTACAAAAATTGTAGAGGAATAAAATTTTTGTATAAATATCAGAGTTATATACAATATTTGCACAGCGGAAAAATATATAATGTATACATGAATTTTCGCCTGAATAAAAATTTACATTTTTGTCGAGCTTAGCGCGCGCAAGGGTCTTCGCGTCTCCATGTCCTCTCCCGTTTGCGAGCTGATATCTTTAAACTTGGAACACTTGGGGCCTGACCCAAGTGTCCCATGCAAAATACACAAAACACCCGAGTCTGGATTAAACTTATTTCAAGTTAGCAGATTTAGATAAACACTAAGTATAATTGTTTAATCCCAATTAATTATTAAGTAACTCGAGTATGATAGTTAATGAACCACCGAAATGTCATGGGATATAACATAGCAGCAAAACATGCGATCATGGCTGCATGTGTGAGAAGCCCCCCAGTATCAATGAAATAGCAAAATACAACTGAGATTAAAGTGACAACACAAAGGAAAATTGCAATGAACAGGGGTGTACCGGGTCTAGGCGCGAATGACATGTTATGGCAACTTTTAAAGGCAAAAATCTTGGAATAGGCAATATTATGGCATGCATGGCCACAATTTCAATAATACAAATACTCAGCCTAAGGAGTCCTGCTGGCGTGAGACAAAAGGGAAAGTACAACCAAGGAATGAACCTATACGCTAGTATTACAACAGCAACTCAGAAAAGTTCATAAGGTGTGTAGTGGTGGGAACTTCTAAAATGAACTTATAAATGGTTACTATTACAGCTCTAATTTATGCTGATGTTAGTCGAGACCACAAACCGCCAAAGCTTACTTGTCGACTCAGTCAGGTGTTAGGTGTTAAGATATATATATATATATATATATATATATATATATATATATATACATATAGAGCTGCTCCTAATACCCAAAATTTAAATGTCTACATGAGTGAAACAACAAATACATGCGGACTGTCGTGCATGTAACATTCTGTGTGGAAACTCAGCAAGAAATGGATGCTAAGCATCTATAAGTACCTATACTATACCCACTGCTGTACTCATTTTTCCAATCAAGAACGCCTATATAAATAGGGTTGTATGTAGTATATATATATATATATATATATATATATCCACATATGAAACTCAAAACAATTGCCATGAAATGATGCAGACGTTCCCACTGTAATTTCCCGGCTTCTAAACCCAGCGTTGTTCTAAAAAAACATACTCATGTCTAAAAAAAAAGCACATGCATTAATTATTAATAAGGAACGATTCCAACTCTCTTTCGAGGGCTTGAAATAAACTTGGTCATGTTTAGTTTGCGAAGTGGCATACGCATGGAATTGCACTCTAACTATAACAACCCGGAAAATATGAGCAAATTTAAAAATTTTAAATTGGTTATTTTCAAAGAATTTAAACAATTGAAATAGAATATTTCAATGAAATAATGAATTGAAAATAGTGTGGCAGTTTGAAAATTTGAATTCAAACTTTGACTGACTGTACCGGGTGTAAAATATAACGGATTTTAGTGGAACCAAAAATATTTAAATCTGTTTATGAATACCTTTCTAACGAATCTGAAAAATCGAAGATTCATAGCGGGAATCAAAAGTTATCGCCAAATGAATTTTCAGAAAGGTCGCTGTAGAGAATATATAGCCCTTGAAAATAGACATTTTGCAAACGACCTTGGAATTCGACGAAACCACTTTTGTTGGATCCGGGATGTCAAACTATTGCTAGGTTTCAAATTTCATAATTTTTGAAGCTAGTATGTGAGCGTGGCAAAAGAAAATGTGATTGGTCAATTTTTGTTAAATTGGATCGGCCAGAAAATGGCCATTTTTCAAACAATCTTAGAATTCGACGAAACTAGTTTTGTTGGGACCGTAGCATCAAAACATAGCTAGATTTATTTTTCTGGAATTTTTCGAATCAGTTTGTGGCCCTGGCAAATTGAAATGTACGTTCAAATTGAATATTAAATGTTTTATACTTTTATTTGAAAAATAACTGACTGTAACAGTCGAATTGGCCAATGAAACATATCCCATCGTGTTCGGAATGGGGGTATTTAGCTAGGGGCGACAGTCGTTGGGTTGAAATTGGTGTTCGTTTAGACAAAAGGATATTTTTGAATTTAAAATAAATTAAAAATATAATATAATGGGCCAATCACTCTCTTTCTCTCTCATTTCCCTCTGACCAGTCAATACCCGATTACCCCCCCACCCCCCCACGCACGACGGAAAAAGCTCCGATCTTCTCTCCCATTTTCCGATCAATCCAAGAAGAATCAGCCCTCCTCCCATTGGAACTTATTGAAGCTCTCACTCCCCTCTTTAAATCCATACCCGATTCATCCACCATCGTCGCCTGTGCCTCGAGATTCACGCCCTCAAACAGCCGCACTTTCCGCCGCCGCCACGCCAAGATCTGACCACC
The DNA here is from genome assembly GCA_030737875.1 of Allium sativum. NCBI lineage: Eukaryota > Viridiplantae > Streptophyta > Magnoliopsida > Asparagales > Amaryllidaceae > Allium > Allium sativum. The sequence goes on from CM060916.1 coordinate 897,582,130, forward strand.
AAGCTCGCCATCTCTGCCGCCAATCGGAGCGCCTCTCGACACTCTATCACGTGGTGCAGGCGGATTTTAATATCGTGCAACGATCGTGGCGAAAGATCGAACCCTAGTTTCGAAGAATTCAAAAGGTAAACGGCTTTGATTTTTCTTAATTGAAAATAACACTTTTAAGTGTTGCAAACTTTAAAAAATCATATCTTTGTCGTGTTTTGACGAAATTCGATGAAACAGGAAACATCATGACCGCAAGGAGGCTCTCTACAATCTAGAAGAGACCGCGGATTTTTCTGAGCTAGCTACGATTTTTAGCACCTCGAAAACCAAGGTGAGAAATCTAAATTCATATGTGAATGAAATCGTGTTGTATAAGTTATATAAGCGAAGTGTAAATTATATACGCATTGTATACCTCATGTACATGTGTTGTATAAGTTATATGAGCGATGTATAAATTATACAAGCGTTGTATGAAACTTATATGCATAGAAATTGTGTTGAAATGAAAGTGAAATATATTTATATACGAATATATATATACTCCCCTCGTCCACAAACTATGGACGATATTTATTGCTTGTGATTGGCGTGAAAATATGTGGTATGACGAATGGTTGAAAATAATTGTTTGTGTTGGATTTGTGGTTGAAAAATACCTTTGTGGTTGAAAAATACCTTTGTGGTTGAAAAGTACCCTCTTGTGGTTGAAACAAATTAGAATAGGATTGTGGAAATGAAAATAAAACATGTCGCCTACGTGCGAACTAGATGCATGAAATCCCCATTGTCAAAAACCGCGAGGTTTTAAGGTAGAGCGAGGAGCCATACATCGGGACGGTGCCGGTTTTAACTACCCTGCCGTTATGCTGTCGAAATTTTCTGAAATATTCATATGTTAGAATTATTTTCATTTTTTGAAATTATTTTCATATGTTGAAAGAACATTCATGTGTTAAATAGAAATTCATTCGTTGAATAGAAATTCATGTGTTGAATGGTATTCGTGTTTTAAATAAATTGCTTTAACAATAAAAATCACATTTATATATATATATATATATACAAACTATAGAAAACATTCATGTGTTGAATAGAAATTCATTCGTTGAATAGAAATTCATGTGTTGAATGGTATTCGTGTTTTAAATAAATTGCTTTAACAATAAAAATCACATATATATATATATACAAACTATAGAAAACATTCATGTGTTGAATAGAAATTCATTCGTTGAATAGAAATTCATGTGTTGAATGGTATTCGTATTTTAAATAAATTGCTTTAACAATAAGAATCACATTTATATATATATACAAACTATAGAAAACATTCATGTGTTGAATAGAAATTCATTCGTTGAATAGAAATTCATGTGTTGAATGGTATTCGTGTTTTAAATAAATTGCTTTAACAATAAAAATCACATTTTTATATATATACAAACTATAGAAAACATTCATGTATTGAATAGAAAATCATTCGTTGAATAGAAATTCATGTGTTGAATGGTATTCGTGTTTTAAATGAATTGCTTTAACAATAAAAATCACATATATATATTCAAACTATAGAAACATTCATGTGTTGAATAGAAATTCATTCGTTGAATAAAAATTCATGTGTTGAATGGTATTCGTGTTTTAAATAAATTTATTTAACAATAAAATTTACATTTTATTGTGAATATGAAGTGCTAAAAACATTCCTGCGATGAATAAATATTTCTGATGATAAAAATATTACTTTTATCATGTATACGCCTCGCTAAAAATACACACGTGTTGAAATAAATATTTGTTCGCTAGAAATATTATTATTAGCTTTGTTCTACATATATATATACATGTGTTGAAAAAAGAAAATGGTTAGCTATCGAGTAAAGAAATTATTTGCGTGCCCGACAAATAGGTAAGCCTTAGTGAGTTGGCTGCGCAATTTTATTTTTATATCAACTCCTGTGAATGCCATTGGATGCGGAGTGCTGGTTATTCTGTGTGTAATAATAAACATCGCCATAGGATAATAACAATTAATTTTGAACTACACTACATGGCATACTTCTTGACGATAGGCATACTTCATCATATACCACATAAGCATTTGGAGCTTGTGTGACGAGGTTGAAGATTTACCATACGAGCGAGAGGCTTGTATGGCAATGACTATATATTACATGTTGAACTGATGACTGATCTGAACTATATAAATTGTAACGGTAAATTGCCAGATTAATAAAAATCCCACACGGGTCTGGAGATGACAATAAACACGTCTCTCTGGTCATTAAGGCACAAAAACCATTTATAGGGTGACGAGAATTTATTCTCTGGAGTTATGATCTATACACACTCCCTTGTGGACATCGGAATATATCACTATAAATATGTGTATGCTTATTAGGATTTATTGGGTACCTAATATGGCCCAATAAATTTCCAAACCCCTTCTCGTACAAAGGAGGTTATGGCGAAATTTTTCGAAATATAAAGATGTTAGTGAAATATTTGAAGTGAAAACGATATTGAAATTGCAGAATGAACTATATATATACATATATATATATATATAATTGAAAAGAATCGAGGCTGTGCAGTTCGTGTTTTGAAATCGTAACTTCAATCGATTAGTACGAGATATCCGACCATCGGATTTTCCCGAAACCGCAACCGTTGGGTTCGCCTTGAAAATATCTTTCCAACGGCACCAACATTGTAAAGATCCAACGGTTGGATTGTATGGAATGTTTAATTCAATTCTGAAGAAAAACAGTTATATATAAATATAAATATAATTAAATTAAATCGAATAACGACGCTGTAGTTCGTATTTTGAAACCGTAACTTCAAACGACTATACCGAAAGATCCGACCGTCAGATTTTCACGAAACTAGAACCATTGGGTTCGCTTTGGGAATATCTTCCCAGTGATATAAACTTTGTAGAAATCCAATTGTTAGATTTCCCGATATGTGTAAAACAAATTTGGGGAAAAACAGTGCCACGACACGACCTGAAACGTCGTTTAATTAAATATGGCCATTTTTAAATAAATAAAAATGGCGAAAAATCATTATAAAATATTATAAGCGGCATGGAATGGAAATAGACCAATTTTGCTTGGTTTTCTTGATATTTGATGGTTGAATGTGTTTGACATGAAAATTATACTAAAGAACTGAAATGTGAATGTCGAATAATTTAACTATGGAAAGAATGGATTTGAATTCTAAATATACGTGAATTATTTGAAAAGTCCAAGCTAACCCTCATTTCAAATAATTGATCAAACGATTCGAAGTTGAAACTACGAGGACGGTTCAAGACCGACGATCTTCGTATCTGATGGATGGGCGCTGCTGAGGTTCCTGATAGGAGTAGCTACCTTGAAGGGACAGAAGTAGTAGCCGTCTGGACGTATGTGTTGATTGTACAGATATACGAGGAATACGGTGCCTCGATTTCATTCAGACCCAGAACGGACTTGTAAATGGACTGTGTGTCTGACAATGGATTTTGTTCTATACTGATTGATCTCTGTTAAATATATATCTGTTTGGCGGTGGAGAATTTATTCTCTTGCTTAACGCCCTTCTCTAAGACGTACGAGCTCAGAGGTTATATATCGATAGAAATCAGTCGTATGGAGTGGATTGCCTGTGTGGCATGCCAAGATGCTGTGATCAAGGCTTCTGTTGCAAAGCAAAGTCTTGTGGTCGACGATCAAAGCCCGGCCTACGTGGCCTGGCTTTATGTATAGCGTGGATTCGCGAGCCTCACACCTCGGTATGAGTCAAAAACGGGATAAGGACCGCTGGGAGAACACGACGTTCCTTTCTAGTTATGATGGTGTCTAGTGCTTAAACTGGCTGACATTTATATTACTTTCGTCTTTGTGGTTGTTGGAATGCGAGGCGCCTCGATTATAGGTCTGTAAGGACTGGGAAACGTGTGTTTAGGAATAACTAATCCTCAAACGTAAGGGAGGACCGACCCAGCCGATTCCAAGGGTTACCCAGAGTGTGTAGTCCTGAGGCATTTGCTAGAGTGTCTCGAAGCAGAGAGGAGCTTGCCCATTGCCTCGACTCATGATGGAATCCAAACTTCCAATATGAAATAACAGATTTGATTGTAGAACTAGTATGGCGACATAGTGGTATGAGGCACTTATGGCGCCTATGATTGATATTTATGATGATATTCGTTTTTGAAACATATATGCACTTGTAATAATATCAAGTGATTTTGCTTTGCACGTATTAAGCATATTTTGGCCATTATAAGGTAAAACTCTATCCTCCGGTTTGCATTGCATTGTGTGATGGGACTTGAGTCTTATAACGGCTTCATTCTTTATAAAAGCATTGCATTGTTTAAAGAATTTACTTTGTTTTAAATGCACTGGCAATCACTGGAGTAAACCCGTTCCGCGGAAGTGGCGTGGTCCTATGATTTTCCTTATTACTGTTGTTAAACCAGTTTAGTAGATTTCTCATACCAGTCCCACGACTGACTCGTTGTTTGTTTCACTTTGCAAACTCGGGTGCCCTTATTTTCACACGGGCAACCTAGTTGACATATGACAGGTTATTTTGGCTTAGCACTGCAGTACGGAGTGCGCTTTTGGCTTGATGGCGAGGATTAGATTTACTTGTATTTTGGCTATTGACTTTCCGCTATCCATATCTTATGTATATGATTCCGCCTATGGCGATGCAGACTGATTTACTTCCAGCATGTATTATCTTATGTATATGTACCGCCTCAGGCGATGTAGACTGATATCTTTATTATGTCTCACTGTATGTATATATTCCGTTTTTGGCGATGTTGACTTATCATTCCCTTTTTATGCACTAAGTTATATCCTATACTTTGCTACTCTGATGTTGCTACATGTTATGATTCCGCTGTCATATTTATGTAAAATTATTCTATCTGTTGTTTATGCTATTACCTGTACTCTGCTAATGATGATTAATGTGTTATATTCCAATGATTATCCTTAACACCGTCGTACGGGTTTTGGGATCGTCACACTAACCAAAACCAAATACATGCAATTTATTTTGGCCTTCCTAGAACATGCATTTGATATGATGAGAAGAACCCAAGGGTAATAGGGGACTAGCAACTAGGTAAAGTGTATGTATATTTCCTCTTACTATAGCAAAAGGTACATTACGCAAATAAGGAATTAAACCCAAAAGGGAAACTAAGTATCAAGGTGTTATCAGTAGCATATTCATAGTGGTGGAATATGAGAAGGGAAACCAAATCAGCAAGGCAAGGCAACACTTATCTTAGTGAAACACGATGTACCGAACTTGAAAAGAGCTTAATCGTAAGGTCACTCACATTGTATCGCAGGAGAAACAATGCCAACAGTGAGTAAAAGGGGCTGCTATGCAGGTGGGAGGCGACAGACTGCAACGACAATCGAAGATGGTAAGGAGCAGTCGGTAGCTAGGTTCCGGGCTTCAGTTCTTCGTGAGAGGATGAAGGAAGTTTGCGCTGCCAGCTTCGATTGAAGCGGTGCGTTGTCTAATGGTGCACGAAGAAAGGAGTGGAGGCTATTCAAGGGGAGATGGAGGAGCGGCTTCGTCTGAAGTGGCAGTTTCAAGGTTGAACAATGGAGGAAGGACATGGGGAAGTTGCCGTCGATTTGGGGATTTAAGGGCTTCTACACGTGAGCGATGGGTTAGCTCCAGTGCTCAGATGAGGATGAACTGCAGGGTAGTGGCGCGCGACTTCGGTGAGGAGGTAAAGGGGAACTGTGGCGGCCATGGTGAACAGTGGATCGATTTTAATTATTTGGAGATGAGGATTATTTTGACTGTCGGAACAAAATAAAGAAGAAAGGGGAATTCAGTTTTGTTGTGAGGGTAGAGAGCGAGTACCCCTTTTTATTTCAGCTGGTTCGAATATTTTATTTGAGAAATAACATTGGATTATCTCACCGTATATTTCCTAAATCTCGATCTACTGTTGCTCAATATTTGCTACTGACAGGAGAAATATTGAAATCCTGTACAGTAATTTCAAATCTGCTTGCTACTATCAGGGGAAGGATTTTTTTCAGATATGTTTAAGTTTTAAATTCAAAAATGTTGACTAGTAAAGAAGGATTCAGGTGCACCATGTTTTACATTCCTTTAACAATGTTACTAGTTGTTTTCATGATTTAAACTTGAATTAATTATCTATAAAATGTTCTCAAAATTTATTTCCTTTCATTTTCCCACATCGAACGTTTCTTAAAGTAGTTAATGATGAAATAATTTCACCAAGTTTATCAAACGGTGAGTTTGAGATAATGGTATTTTATATAAACCAATCAACTTCCAAATTTGAAAATGCTTTCAAAGCTTTATCTTTCGAAATTGGTTCCAAAATTTTATATGATATTTCAACAAAAGAAATTAACTATTTACATTAAAGCTTCAACTTATATCTTGAAATCAATTTTGCAAACAATAAATCATATCTTATTTAAGTTACAACTTTATGGTTTAAATCAATTTATTTATCCCATAGCTAAATCTATAATTTAGTACAAGATAAAAGTTAAGTAGAAGTTCAACACTATATTTGCCAAAAAATTGCTAAGTACAAATAGTCAGCACAAGATACAACTAAATAAAAATTTAAAAGCAAATATTATTTGTTAAATACAAAATAATTTAGGAGGTTATAAACTTGGTACAAATAGAAAATAGCTAAATACAAATAAAACCGTAGACAATTTAACTTAAATTCAAACTTAAAATTTCGACAACAACTTATATTAAAATTAAATGGAAAGAATACAAGGCTACAAGCACAAATTTGTCAATAATGTCAAAATGTTTATAAGTTCACAAAAGAATTAAATCAGAGGTAGACTCAAATTATATTCAAATAGATAAATTCCAAATCCAAGTACAAATATCAACATTAAACCTCAATTAAAATTAAAATTAAGTATTCCAATAAATTCAGATTCCCTAACAAATGTTAATAATGCTTCTTTTAACACATATTTAGACAATATATAAATTAAATCTATAAAAGGAATTTTCTTTATACGTTTAAAACAAACTTAAAGTCCCAACTATACATCCGAATAATAACTATGTTCAACTATGTTCAAAATAAATTTCAAATGCTATATCAAAATCCACTATAATTTTTATTTTAAACTGTATACTCTAAATTAATTTATATTATAAATGTCGAAAATTCTGGTTCGTTACAGCCTCCCCTACTTAAAACTTTTCGTCCTCAAAAAGGAGAGTTGTAGAATTTATACTTAAGTAAAACAAATTTTACTTATAAATTTTATTGGAACCAAATAAAATAAACTTAATTAATTAAAATACTTACTGGAATTTTTATAAGTTTGAATTTTTTTAAAAAGTTCTTAACACAAAATGTATCATACACTAAATTGGTAAAACTTCTTATATAAACTAATGTAAGCAAAACTTAAATTACCGTATTAAACTAAATAAGGGAATTTGCTATAAAAGAAAGACATGTTCAAAGTATAGAGTAATTCAAGTAAAAGTAGTTTAAAACAGTAAAGTTATTTTGAAATAAAAGGTGGATTTAATAAAAAAAATTAAGGTAAGATAGCTTTAAAAGCTACAATAAAATGGTCAAATATAAACAATTTTTAGAAAACTTGGTAGAAAATAGATAATGTTATAAAGTAGTAAAATAATGTAAGTAAAAGAACTTGAAATGGGTAAATCATAGGTACAAATGCGAAACTAATAGTTTAAATGAGACGATAAGTTAAGTAAATGAATGAATTGATTAAGTTAAATTAAAATACTATATATGTTACTATATCTTGAAATCATAAATTTCAAATCATTTGAAAGCTTCAAAATGATTTCTCCGAACTTAAATCCCATTTTATTTCAAACCATTGAAGTACTATACATTTCTTTTATATAGAATCATACTTCAATTCGGGATTTCAAAACTAAAATCGCTTTCAAAATTTCAAACATATATGATAACTCGAAGCCTAACAAGTCCATCGTCGTCCTTGCAAACATTAGACATGCGTTGATCAGGCACGTGACTAAAATATACAAGTACTAAATATACTTGTTTCAACTTCTCGTCAAAAATTATGTTCATTTCCTCAAGTTTCCCATGACAAGGCCTAAGGGAACCCTATCGTATGCAATAATATAGATAATTAAGGTCGCTACGGACACCTAAAGCAGACCATTGTCGAGGGTTCTCAAGCGAAGTGTACATCATGGTTTTCTTCCAGACATGGACCCCCAAGCACAAAATCGTAGAGCGCATATATCTCGGATTTTCATCCAGACACGGATACCGTATATGCCTAGGTTGCTCTTCCCAAATACCATCGTTGAGGGATCCCAAGCGAAGTGTATCTCATGGCTTTCGTCCAGACACGGACCTCCAAGTACAAAATCGCGGTGCACATATAACTCAGTTTTCATCCAGACTCAGATACCGTATATGCCTAGGTTGCTCACCCTAAATCACACACGTCCTTCTTTTAGTCACGCGTCCCGCGAATCCATGAACATATCAAATCATTTCATATCCTGAAGCCATAAATCATTTCGCAACAATAATTCGCAAATACTTTAAATCATAGTATTGTTGTCTTTCAAACATTTCAAATATCGAGATTCAAGTCATCGAAATTTTATTAGTTCATAATTCAATTTATAAATATTCATCATATCCAAAAATAATTTGGAAGAACAATTCCAAACAATTGAAAATACAATTTGAACTTCCAAACATACAACTTATGCTTTATATTTTGAAATTAATGATCTTATTCAAACGTTACAAGTCTTTCAAAATTCTTCAGATTAAAGACTTTAAGGATCATTATATCAAGCTTTATAAATTTCAATTTATTTCGAAATAACATTTCGACAATTATACATAAGTTGATATCTTCTAAGAGATACATTTTTCCATAAAAATTTTCCTTTCAAAAACTAAAAATCAAATTTGATCAATACGATTTTCTTATCGTTCTTTCAAATCAAGTAAGCTTTTCAAATTTTGAAAGCTTCAGAAAATCATTTATAATATATGCACAAATTATATCAATCATTCCTTAGATCAAATTTCATTTAACTAGCTTTGAATATTTCCAGATTTCAAAATAAATTTCATATTCTCATAATATAAGATGTTCAAGAGTTTTGAATCAATATCCTAGAAATGATTTACCATTTAGATAGTCAAATAACTGTTTCTTTCAAAATTTTAATGTCAAATCTTGTTGAAAAGTTTGCACTATTCAATTTAGTTGGAAAAACCTCTTGAACATTTTCTATTTAAAATACCGTCATGCTTCCGCTACGCACTCTGATTATGCGTATGCACATTCAAACTAGTATTGTTAAAACATTCCAAGACATTGATTTCTAAAATAAAATATTTTTGAAGAAAGATTCGAAATTCAAATGTTTAGAAGGAAATTATTTTTGAAAATAATAACTTCGTAGAAGACCTTTTACGGTAAAAATTTTCGAAAAGCATTGTCAAGATATTTGAAATTTTCAAAGAAAATAAGAAATTACATGAATTGTGTTTTCCAAATATATGAAATCTTTCAAGAGACTTTTGAAAGATATTTTGTGGAAAAAATCATAGACGAGTACAAATTTTTGAAAAATATCTTGAAATTTGACGAAGCAGAGTTGACGATACTCGTTTGAGGAACGATGGGTGGAACACGAGATGAAACGGTATTGAATCTGACTCGAATCAAATTCAAATTTGGCGTGACTTGCTCCTTTGCAATTCATGGCCATGTAACTCAGTTGTTTTGTTGCTCTTATTTTTTTTTAGCACTCACATGTTCATATACACTAGGATTTTAGGAAATTTCCACTACGATGGCCTCCTATGTGTGTTTAAGTTAATTTCCTGGTAAAAGTGAATGTTTATGATAGTTCTTTGTTATGTCCTTATTCACTATTGTCACTAATACATACCTAATAATTAGTTTGGTGCATGAGCAGAAATTCCTTTCCTAATGATATGTGTTGTTGGCATGTAACTTATGAATTTTGGAATGCAAACTTCCATCGGCCTCTTATTATACATAAGCTGTTCTCCTCGTCTTTGTTAGAAATAAATCACTGCAATCAATACCAAAATGTGTCGTCTTGTTCGATTTTAATAGCATCTTGAATTCAGACATCTAGTTCATGTTACAAGGTTGCATGTCTTTGTCATCCTTGCTGCAGGCAAACATACATAAGTGCTTGAAAGCAAAAAAAGGGAAGCTAGACTTGCATTTATGATTATGTCATGCTCCACTTGTTTTCAGCACACTTGTATTTGTTATGTCTGGCGATCATACATGCTGCAATTTACATCGGCTCTTCTTGTTATTTAGCATACCCAAACCCCTAACTTTCATATACATACATACACACATATATATATATATATATATATATATATTGTAATGCCCCGCCTCTATACCCACTATTGTTGGGTTCATTTCAGAGAAATGTCGTAGACCATAACGAAGAATGAGGTTTGTGAAGAGTGACCGATTGTATAATTGCTCCATATGAGGAATGCACATTGAATTCCGATACCGATTAAAATTTCGACATGACCATTCGGCATATAGGGCAACTACACAACAACTATAAATAATCCGGAAAGCAGTATAAAATAGGCATCAACAATAATAGATATGGTAATATCATAGCTAGACACAAAATAATCATATCACAAAGGTGGAATAGATATGAATAAACTAAGAATGTGTACAACAAGCTAGTGGTCAACAAAGATCCACTAATCCTAAAAGAATAGATAAATGCACGATGATCTAAATAAAAGAATATGTACACAACAAGTGATAAAGACATAGGTACAAAAGTACATGAAACTACAGACAAAGTAGCAAGATGAAAGCGGAAGATCAATCCTGCGAGGAGTCCCAGAGGAGTACCTAAAATTACTCGGTCTAACCCGAGTATTATTTATAGGAATAAATAATAAACGAGTCAGTCTAGCTGTACTTATCAAATAAACTGAGATAATAAGAGATATAACGCAGGATGACATGATTCTAATAAAAAGATCTAATCATAAATAAATATGAAACATGGCATGTCAACACAATCAGGAAACGACAATGGAATGTCAGCACACAATTATCTCTACATAATCTCCTAGCTAATGTAGAATGCAACATTCAAATAATAGCACACAATAGGAAATGACAGCGGAAACGAATCTCATGACACTGAGCATACAACAATAACAAGAATCCAGAAATCACTAGATATCCATAAAACATCATAAAAAGCGGTACTCCCCAGATGAGAAACGATCCAGATGAGTGACACATAAGATACGATGATATATTTAAATAAAATATTTAAATCTAAAATCGTTGAATGAGCGGGTTGTTATAGACTTCCCCCCTTAAAAGAAATGCGTCCACGCAATTCCTTAAGACTGAAGTAATAGGTAACAACTAAAAATTATACCACGAAGTGGTACAACAAGAACCGACACAAAATGAAAAGATTACACCAACCGCTAGGTGAGATCCCAATTTCGTCTCGGAAGAATCATAAAAACTGGAGCTCAATCTCGAACTTTATTACCCATGAAGGTAGTCATCCCAAACGGGTAAAATAATTCCAGAAAAATTCATAAATGCTATGAATTCAAATAGGCTCGCCTTTCTTAGTATGATTCTCAAGGGAATAAGAGTCGATAGAATGCACAAAAACCATACAAATCTATTTTGGAATTTCAAGAAGCAACAGGACTGCGTCCTATAGACGCAAGATATCAATATTAGATATTTCTCTTAGGATATGAAATGGGAATTTACATTGGTTGACTATTCCATTCCCAAAACTCAATCACGACGATGTAGCGAACACCGAACTTCAGCACTTTAGTCTTCCGACGAGGTGGCTGACACCCACAAAACAACAGCTCAGAGATTCCAACGAAGTTAACTAAAGAGATCAATTCTTGATGGAATAATCAATTCTAATATTAATGATTCAAGGTTGGTAACGGAATACCAACGAGCTAGAAACCGATAAACAAATATTGGTAATGGAATACCAACGAACTAAAGTAGATAATCAAATATTGGTAATGGAATACCAATGAACTAGAAATCGATAACAAATATTGGTAACAGAATACCAAAGAACTATTCGGGGAAATCGATTTCTAACCAGGTACTAATTCTCATTTAGTAACCATAAAGATGAATCATTAGGAATTATACGAAATTCCCAATATTCAGAAACTTGAGTATCAATTTTAGAAAATCAGAAACATCGAGAAGATGATGGATAAATAGTGTACAACTTACCACTTCGGAACAACAGGATTTAAGATAATTTTTCACCAAAAATCTCAAACCGCAAAAACATTAACAATTAATCAAAGAAGCAATAGGCAATTTCTATAGCAAGATGAGATTAAACCAAAGAGGTCGTAATCCCCAAAAATTTGATTGACAAGGGTTCACAAACGTGCAGAGACAATTGTCAGTCCAAATGATTCAAACAAACAAAGGAGGAATATCAAAAGAGCTCATCCTTTCGATATTCATTTCTAAGAACAACGCAAGGCTAAGTCCATAAGTGAATTGACTATAGCACTTCTGGACGATCGACTAGATTATAGATTCGAAGAAAGGAATTATTGAGTTCGCCGCAAATCGCACCAAACTCAAATTTCCCTCCTCCCACGAGAATCCCATTCTCTCGAGTGATCGTTCACTAGAGAAAATAATGAGACCCAAGGAGTTACAAGAATACTAAATTCTTTTTAGCAGATCAAAAACAAGGATTAGGAATAATGCGAGATTCCCAATCATTAAGAATTTCCGAGAATCAAAGAACTGAAATCCATAAATTAGAGACATAAATAAACAACTTTTTGGGTTGTTCATGGAGTTATTTAATTTACTCAAAGAAAATATTCAAGATAATTTCTAGTTAAAAATATTGAACCACTCAAATTCTTGGAATTACTCCAAGGAAATCTAGAAAAATAACAAACGATTACGAAAAATCACAAAAATCCAAAATATTATTATTTTGATTAACTCATTAGAGTGAATTTTAATTTTAGCAATCATTTCGAATGTCGGATTGCCACATAATGGTGTTTAGGAATTCCGAACTACAGTATGGTGTCCCATATCTCGTTCGAGATCCTTAACGCACCCGATAGGCAAGTTAACACAAGAAAGTACTCACAGTTTCTAACGTTCATGCAAATCTCGCGAAAATATAAAAATTCAATAAATCATTTGGGATGGCATAAAGGAAATAAAATTCCTTTATCAACTTACGAATAAAACACAAATGATATCTTTTGATAACGAAGAACACAGTCGACGTATATCAAAAGAACATAAATAAAATAATCTCTGAATAAGGTAAATGACATTAAGGAATTAATGACACATACCTTAACTCAAGAAGAGGGATCACAAGAAGCGGGATGCTTTCCCATGTTTTTTATCTTGAGTTTGGAATGCAACGACACATTTGTTGAGTTAATTTAGCACAAACGCTTGGTGACTCACACCGGCACAACGAGGTAACAAATGAGTTGTTTTAGCTCGAAGGCTTGGTGATCTAACACCGAAGTAGAACTATATAGCTAACAACAAGGAAGTATATTTAGTCACAAAGACATGATATCTCCGTACTACCCGACAAGTGATTAATAGACCATGCTTGGTACATAACGACGTACGAAACAATCTTAACAAGAAATCAAGAAATATCAGGATCAAAGGCGCTTACAACGTGCGTAACGACGCATGGGAAAGATATCCAATGATCAATCAACTACAAGGATCATAAATGATCAACAATATAAGTGTGATACACAATAGGCCAAATAGACATCGATTAGCAACTCGAGTCGAAGAATGAAACAGAAGCACCACTAGAGCACGCATGCCCTAGATGGACTATAGAAATCAACCCAAAAGAGACAAATCGATAACTATTCTAAAGGACTAAAAATAGGCCACTTGAGACATAATCACCCCTCCCGTAGGAGGTACACTGGGTGAACCGGCACTTGCACGGCTACGACTAACTACTTCGCTTCTTTAAGGAAAAAGGAGGAGGAAAAAGTTAATCTTAAGTTGAATTCAAACGATGCGAATTCAATCAAAATGGAATCGTATAGGAAGATAAGCTATGACGGGTCTTAAGACTCTAACTAAAACCCTAAAGCACGATTCCTGAGAGAGGCTTAAGACAATACCATCGTCATACTATCTTACACTGTTCCGGAAAGTGGCTCTGATATCAACTGTAACGCCCCGCCTCTATACCCACTAACGCCCAGTTCATTTCAGAGAAAGGTCGTAGACCATAACGGAGAATGTGGTTTGTGAAGAGCGACCGATTGTATAATTTCTCCATATGAGGAATGCACATCGAATTCCGATATTAATTAAAATTTCGACATGACCATTCGACATATAGGGCAACTACACAATGGCTATAAATAATCCGGAAAGCAGTATAAAATAGGAAATAACAACAATAGATATGGTATATATCATAGCCATACACAGAATAATCATATCACAAAGGCGGAATAGATATGAATAAACCAAGAATGTGTAAAACAAGCTAGTGGTCAACAAAGATCCACTGATCCCAAAAGAATAGATAAATGCACCGTGATCTAAATAAAAGAATATGTACACAACAAGTGATAAAGACACCGGTACAAAAGTACATGAAACTACAGAGACAAATTAGCAAGTTGAAAGCGGAAGATCAATCCTGCAAGGAGTCCCAGAGGAGTACCTAAAATGACTCGGTCTAACCCGAGTATTATTTATAGGAATAAATAATAAACGAGTCAATCTAGTTGTACTTATCAAATAAACTGAGATAATAAGAGATATAATGCAGGATGAAATGATTCTAATAACAAGATCTAATCATAAATAAATATGAAACATGGCATGTCAACACAATCAGGAAATGACAATGGAATGTAAGCATACAATTATATCTACATAATCTCCTAGCTAATGTAGAATGCAACATTCAAATAATAGCACACAACAGGAAATGACAGCGGAAATGAATCTCATGACACTGAGCATACAACAATAACAAGAATCCAGAAATCACTAGTAATCCAGAAAACATCAAAAAAATGGTACTCCCTTGATGAGAAACGATCCAGAAAATATCATTAAAAGTGGTACTCCCCAGATGAGATACGATCCAGAAAACATCATAAAAAGTGGTTACTCCCCAGATGAGATACGATCTATAGAAAACATCATAAAAAGTGGTTACTCCCCAGATGAGATACGGTCTCTAGAAAACACCATAAAAGGTGGTTACTCCCCAGATGAGATACGATCTCTAGAAAACATCATAAAAGGTGGTTACTCCCCAGATGAGATACGATCTCTAGAAAACATCATAAAAAGTTGGAACGAAGTCCCATAGATGAAGGTCACACATCATAAATTCCCAATAGGGCGATTGTGAACCAAACAACTATATCGGGAAGTGGATACCAATGATCCAGGTGAGTATGAATTACACTGAGATAGTTAATATAAGAAAATAGCTAAATGTCCCATAACCACTCGCTATTCTTGAATATTTACGAACCCGTTGTTAGTTCATTCTCAAAACATCAAGAATAATCATAAAACGGATCACTTCTATCCGGTTGAGTAGAAATTACTTCGAGCTAGTTAATATAAGGAAATAGCAACATGTCCCGTAACCACATGCTATTCTCGAATATTTACGAACTCGTAATTGGTTTCTATTCAAAACAGAGAAAATCACCACACATGTTCGAATGCACGAGTCCAAGAGTTATTCGCCGAAGTAAACATATAAGGGGTCATAGTCCTCAGTTTTACTAAGGTAAATAAACTAAATTTCCCGTCCGATCGATAGGATAAGGAATCGTATATAAATCATAGAATCGGAACCGGGTTTAGAAATCGACTTGATTTTAAAAGGATTTGAATTTAAAAACTGATTAAACGTTGGTTTGATGCCTATTGACAATATAAAAACCAATTATCCATTGTGGTTCAACTATTTATGAAAACCGTTGACGTAGCGAATGGAACACAAAAATCATAAAACATAAACCCACATTACAACAACATACAGGAAATCAAAGGGATAACGATTGTAATTTCAATTAACGAATGAATCGAAATCCCAAAGAAGGTTTTTAAACTATATCGGAATAGACTCGAAGAGTATCGAATCGATAATTCACGTTTAAGAGTCGTGAATCATAATCGAACTAACATCAAGGGTCCAACCCAAATTAACGAGTAGATAGATTCATAAAATAGAGCGCACGGGCTCCACGAATGAATCGAAAGTTCATGAAATCAAGACGCAGAAATCTGCGAACCAGAGAAACTGACAAGTGACAAACGAAGTCGAAATGGGCCGAAGCTCTGCCGAGTATGAGCTTAAATGGCCCTAAACTGTTGACCGTGGTCCCCAACGGTCAACAGTCCAGAAACAGGCACAGACATCTGACCACTCAGGATAGACATTTGAGCTAACATTGAGCAGTTTTTTTTATTTTTCCTGAGAGGTTGGACACACGTCTGACCTATGTGGTCAGACGTTTGACCTGATGCAATTATTTATTTTCTCCCCCAAACATTGACAGACGTCTGTCCCCCTCCCGGACAAACGTCTACACTGAAAAAGGGGCTATTTTGCTTAAGGAATGAGAAGCAAACGACTCTCGGATGAGCTCGGATCATTGGTGATGGCTTATAATGTTTTCTAAATGAAAATGAAGCCAACTTAGCTCACCGAAAACACTTAAGAACACGTAAACACAAATGCACTCATTCATACAAGAGATTCGCGATGATTTGTATCATAAGTTCAAAAGTGAACTAAATTTCAAACTAAAGCTATCCAATGTGATTCTAACGAATTGTGAAGACTTAGAACTTTGTCGAGGCGACAACGGAGCTCCACAATATCACCATGACAACTCATAGCGTATGAATTAGATTGTGTGGACAATTCTTATCATCATTGCCAATTCAATGAAAACATGAACACATGAAATCGACTAAATTGCACTAACATAACCAATCATTAGCACATGCAAACTCATATGAACACTAAATTACACTTGTACAAGCCAATGGCTTGTGGCATAGATGTGAGTTCACAAAGAACTCACCTTTGCTTTTTAGAAGCATGAAATCAATCCAAAGCTTTGCTAAATCAACCCATCTTCCAATATTGCATGAAAATCTCCAATCTAAACACAAACAAATGAATTTCCTAGGAGTTAGGTCATAGGAAATCATAGAAATCTAAGAGGAAACAAGATGGAGAAGATGAAGAGGAGCTTGCTTACCCTCCTTCTTGGATTGGCACTTGATTTCAACAAGATGGAAGCTTGGAATCAAGAACCCTAGCTTAAGAATTCTAATTTCCCTTTCCACTCCCATTTTCTATTTTCTTTGAAGTGCTGGAATGAATGGAAGAGATGGGGGCTGATTTGGCACTTAAAGGAAGTCGGCTAGTTGGCTAACCAAGCCCTAACCAAAGTGCCAAATTTTCGAAACTCGGAACATATCGAAGCTTATACTTTTCGAACACCTAAACGACGTTTTGAACTCGATGGAAGTTGTTTCGTGTCCAAATTCATCCACACGCAAAAAGTGATATTTTGGTCATATACCAAACGTAAAAGACCAAAATCGCCCAACTCAAAAGGTATTGATGTTTATAGTCAAAAAGGTCGTAGACGACGATCCGGACTCAATGGAAGTGGTCCCAAATCCTAATTTTATCGTTTGTGAAAAACGACATTTTGAGTGACACATAAGATACGACGATATATTTAAATAAAACATTTAAATCTAGAATCATCGAATGAGCGGGTTATTACATATATATATGGGTAACTCAGTATAACTGTGTAACACCTTGTATTTTCTATGAAAATTAAAATAATGAATTAAAGAATGCTTAATTTTAAAAGTGGGAATTAAGTAAAATGGGTAGCGCCATCACATTCGTCTCAGAAATCTACTTGAGGTAGAGTCTGAGTTTGCGTAAAACAGATACAATATGAAGAAGTTATGGAGGTTAGAAGATTTCAGGTTTAATCAGAATTAAAATAATAATTAATAAATCAAAATTCGAAATTCAAACCAGCGAAAAGAAGTGGGTGGGAAATTTCCCCCCAGAGGGTGTCGACCCCCTTAAGGGGTGTCGACATAGGTGTCAACCCCTCTGTAGGGGTCGACTCCTGCTGACTGTTCTGGACAGTGATGATTTTCAGAGTCATAGGGTTATGTGACAACTTCTGATTGGCCAGATGACGCATTTTCTCGGACTGCATTGTTTGGATGGATCCTATGTTTATCTAAAGGCTCTAATTAATCCTACACATCTATATAACCACACATAAACCTTAACCCTAACCTCATAACCCTATTCTATGATGCCACCATGCTGTCCATCTCTAAACTAGCCTAGCCTCCTTCTTCTCCAAACTAGAAATCAAATTAGAGAGCTTCAAATTGAAGAAAAGGTTTTCCGCTTTAATCAACAAAGAAAGATTAGAATCGCTACAACGTCAACTAATTCACTTTCTCTAATCCTATCACTGTAAGTTCAGTTATTATTTAGATTTGAACGCATAATAGAAATTATGACTGTAATGAATCGAATCTAGAACTATGCCTTATTGTAATGATAACCAATTCTTATTCTTTCTTATTCTTTTATCAAATCTGAGGTTACCTATGCCTGTGAGACTGTTACTAGTGATACAATTGAATATATCTTATTGTACATCAAATTGGTGATTCTTTTATGTTCAGTTTTAGCGAATCTTTATGCCTATGATGTAACTTGCTCAGTTCGCTCATATTTATTGTTAATGTACAACAAATCTATTGGAACCATGATTCTTGTGTTTGGTACACCTTTACATGCTTATTCTCTTATGTCAATTCTTGCGTCTCTTCTCTATTCCTCTTTTCGTTTTATTTTATGAATACTAGGTTCATTTGGGAAACCTAGTTTGAATCTTGTTATACGTACGATTGAAACGCGGGGAATTGGGTATAACTTAATTGAGTAATTTTTGGCAGAACAAGTAAATGTGACATATCTTGAATTGACTACACTTGTGGATAATTGACATGTAAACTTGGACATGAATGGTAAATATGTAAATTGGTTAAAAGATGAACATGCCTAACCCGAGGTAAGATTGAGTTGCGGTGTAAGTCTGCCGAAACTGCCCGGCACATCCAGCAACCGCAACAACAGATCTAATGTGAGAGGTTAGCACATTAAGCCCAAAAACCGAGGTTAGAATGAGTTTGCGGTAGAAGTCTGCCCGGAACCGCCAGGCACATCCAGCAACTGCAAATAACAGTTCTAATGTGAGAGGCTGGTTCGTTAATGAATGAACTTATGCTAATGAACAGACATGCTAAGAATGGTAGGGTTAATTTAATGTAGGTAACACTTAACCAATGCAACATGTTAATTAAACAAATGGGTGGGGTTAGGTTAAATTGAGGACACTTAACTGTTATAACATGTTGGTTAGGAAACCCTAGTAACGGGGACCTATTTCAGCAGTAACCCACATAGATGTATCACGGTACCCTGAACTAGGCAGGGTGGGGCACAATTACTGGGCCGATTATAAGCGGTCAAAATAGCGGCAGTTGGTGTGTCAGTGTTGGTTCCGACGAGGTATGGGCGTGCACGTGCTCTGGAGTGGAAAAATCAGGCATTGGGCATCAGTAGTTATACACTGTGCATCTTGAATTGTGTCGGGTTGCCGTCATAAGGATTGATACACCCATGGTCAGCACAGGTATCTACAATCAAGCGGCGCCGAAAGATATAAGTAATAAATACATGCGAGTAGAAGCCGATCGAAAAAGGGATCATTTTATTATGAACACATGAGGATAGTTGAAACAATTATTAGTAGGTGCAGAGAAATAGAAATGGGTGCGATAGCATATTCAGTTTATCTTGCGTTGTCTTGTCTTATGTTATCTTGTTACTATGGCAATGTCTTATATTCGGTTTATTCATGTCATGATCCTTTTTATTGTTTACATGCTGAAAACCACAAGGCTTACCAAGCTTTATGTCTGACCCATTTTCTTTCGTCTTCTTTTCTTCTGTTTCCCCCCAGGTCCATAGGGAGGGAATACTTCAGCTTAGTTCAGACCTTTTCCAACTTGAAGTGAGTAGATGTATTACTTGGGTTCTCTTTTCTTGGGTTATGGCTGTGGTTACACTTTTATTACGGATTTATGCTGCTTATATGCTTCTTTATGTATTTGGAGTTTTGAATCAAGACAGAGATTTTATTGTCATGATTTGGAAGTTGAGTTGGGGTTTGAGACAATGGTTGTGATGTTTTGACTAAACCACGCTGCTTATGAAATAATTCCAGTTTTTCCATTGTTTGTATGTCCGTCTTGTAAATTATCTGTATCTTTTACCTATAATGCTTCACTGAAGTTAATGCATTCCCTTTGTGAGTGATCTTAACGGAGGTGGGGTGTTTCACTTGGTATCAGAGCTGATGGTTTCTAGATCAGATAAAAGTTTTTGAAAACTATTTTTCAAAAAGAAGTTTTAAAAAAGCATTTCCAAGAAAAGTGTTGTTTTGTTTTAAAAGACATATTCCACAAAGCCATATGCATTATCTTTCTATCCTTTGTTTTGAATCTTTTCTTTTCATTTCAGCATGTCTGGGATCTTAATCTTCCAGAGGGAGTAAAAATACCAAGATGGTTCCGTAGGTATTTGGAAGCCACGACACCCGCCAAAGGCCAAGGAAACGTTCCTCCAGCTGTACCCATCGTTCCTCCTCCTCCTCCTCTGCGTGTGAATGCTTTCTCGAAGATATGTAGAGACTTTCGAGCTATGGGCGGAAATAACTTTAATGGGACTGAATCATTCGTGGAAGCAAGAAACTTGCTCAAGGAAACAGAAGTTTTGTTTGTTATTTTCGAAGTGGACGATGGGCATAAGATATAGTTGGCTGTATGGTACTTAAGGACGAAGCCTCTTTCTGGTGGGAAGTTACTAATTCTAAGAGACCAGTTGAGACTTGGGAGGATTTCAGAATGAGATTTGAAATGAAGTTCCTCTCACAAGCTGAACAAAGCCTACAGATGGAGAAGTTCTTAGCACTCAAACAGGTAAGCCTATCGGTTAAGGAATACATTAACAGGTTCAACCAACTGGCTAGATTCGGACCGGAGTTGGTAAACACTCCACATGAAAAGGCTCTTCGTTTTGCTAAAGGGTTAAATGAGCCACTGCATAGTCTATCTATGTCCCATATACATATGGGCGCGACCTATGAGAGATTGGTGGACATGGCACTGTTACAGGAGGAAGACAAGGATGGGAAGAAAGAGGAAAAGATGGAAGAACCTCTAGACAAGAAAGTGGAGGGATCGCTGAATAAGAAGATGGATTCCAAGAAGGGCGGGAAGAATAACAAACCCCGTGACAAGAGGAAGTGTAATTTTTTTGGCATACCTGGACATCTGATTAAGGGCTGCAGAAAGAAGAAAAGGAAGATGGGTGGTAGCTTTCAGTGTGGCGAGATAGGACATATGGCTAAGGATTGCCTAAGAAGGCAAGGGCAAGGGTAAGGGCAGAGGACATGATCTACTTCTAGAGGGCAGATTCACACTCTCACAGCACCTACGCAAGAGAGAGGTAGAAATATTTCTGTTGAGAGTTTAGTTTGTCTTTCTGAACATCCTGTTCGTACTCTTTTTGATTCTGGCGCTTCACACTCTTTTATATCTACTGCTTTAGTTGAATCTCTACACTTAGATACCAGTATAGTAGAGGATCCCATGGTTGTTTCAAATCCAATTAGGGGTTCGGATTATTTGTCAATGATTTATTTGGATTTGGAAATTTCTATACTAAGCGTTGGGTTTAGATGTAATGCTTATGTTTTGGGCTTCACGGGCTATGTGTTGATTCTAGGCATGGATTGGTTTTCCAATAATGGTGCCATCCTCGATTGTGAAAAGAGAGTGGTTAGACTTATGACTCGCCTCGGTAATACTTTTGAAATCTCTTTTAATCCTATAAATTCTGTTATGCTTAGCTACCTAGAATCTCTTGATGCGTCTGTTGAAAATCTGCAATCTGTTAGAGTAGTCTGTGAATACTCGGATATCTTTGAAGAAGTGAAGGTTTTTCCTCCAAAGCGAGAGATAGATTTCCGCATATACCTAGTTGATAATGCAAAACCAGTTGCTTTACCCGTTAGACACATGGCTCCAAGGGAAAGGAAGTAGCTCAGCAAGCAAGTTAAAGAGTTGCTCGAAAGGGGGTTCATAAGGCGGAGTATTTCTGAATGGGGTGCTCTAGTAGTGTTCGCAACCAAAGAGGATGGTTCACTTCGCCTATGCGTGGATTATAGGGAGATAAACATGCTGACCAAGAAGAATAGGCACCCACTTCCAAGAATAGACGACTTGTTCAACCAGCTCGTAGGTGCATCAGTTTTCTCCTAACTAGATTTGGCTACCGGATTTCATCAGCTAAGAGTGGATGAAGACAACATAGGTAAGACCGTGTTAAGGACCCCGGATGGTTTCTTCGAATGGCTTGTCGTGCTTTTCGTCTTGACAAACGTACCCGCCTATTTCGTATACTTGATGAGTAGGGTGTTTAGGGAGTTCCTTAATAAGTTTGTAGTGGTCTTCGTAGATGGCATTTTGATTTTCTCAAAAAGTGAGGAAGAACTTGCTTTGCATTTAAGGGAAGTTATGGATACTCTTTGAGCTCATCGGCTGAAAGCAAAATTCTCCAAATGCCATTTTTGGAGAGAATAAGTAAGGTTTCTTGAACATGTGGTATCCAAAGTAGGGATAGCCGTGGATCCCGCAAAAGTAGTTGTGGTGCAAGATTCCATGGAAAGCAACCGAAGTGCGAAGTTTTCTCGGACTAGCGGGCTATTACAGAAAGTTCATTAAAGACTTTGCGAAGATCTCAGCCCCACTTACTAGATTGACGAAGAAGAACCTAACTTCTGCTTGGGATTTGGACTGTGATGTTGCTTTCCAACGATTGAAGAGGACTCTAACAACAACTCCATTTCTGACATTGCCTAATGGAAGTAAGATGTTTACTATATACGCAGATGCATGCGACACAGGGTCAGGCACTGTCTTGATGCAAGAAGGTAAGGTAGTTTGTCATGGAGGAAGGCAATTGAAGTTACATGAAAAGAACTACCTAACTCATGATTTGGAACTAGCTGCCATTGTTTTCGCTCTTAAGTCATGGCGTCATTACCTACTAGGAGAAAGGTTTGAATTGTTTACTGATCAAAAATCACTAAAATACCTTTTCTCACAAAAAGATCTTAACTTAAGACAACAAAGGTGGATGGAATTTCTTGCCTCATACGATTTTGAGATTGCTTATCTCCTGGCAAGGGTAATGTGGTAGCAAACGCCTTAAGTAGGAAAAGGCTGACCTTAAGTCCCCTCTTTGTAGAAAGGCAAAACTTGGAGTACATTACAACCTTTGACTTTAGACCCTCCTTTGAGTTTGTACCTGGTTTGTTAGCATCGCTAGAGGTCCAGCCTACGGTTTTGGACTCAATAGGAGCCATGCAACGTGAAGACCCTCAAATAGTTGATGTGATGGATAAGCTAATTAGAGGTGAGACTTCTAGTCACCTTAATAGATACTCCATAGATGACAAGGGTTGATTGAGATGGGATGGAAGACTATTTGTCCCACAAGCAAGGGATTTGGTGAAGATAGTTCTTGAAGAAGCACACCATTCTAAGTTGACCATACACCCAGGTGGAGATAAGATGTATAAAGACATAAAAAGGGTTTTCTTTTGGAATGGCATGAAGAAGGATCTAGCTGAATTCGTCTCTAAGTGCTTGATATGCCAGCAAGTCAAGGCGGAGCAGAAGAAGCCTAGTGGTCTGCTTCATCCTCTAGAGGTCCCACAGTGGAAATGGGATAGCATTTCAATGGACTTTATAGATGGGTTTCCAAGGTCAAGAAGGGGAAATACCAATATTTGGGTAATAGTTGACAGGCTCACTAAAAGCTCTCACTTTATACCTGTTAAGAGTAGGAGGACTACCTCATCGTTAGCATCCATTTATCTTAAAGAAGTAGTTCGACTACATGGGATACCCTCTAGCATAGTAAGTGATCAAGATCGTATCATTACGAGTGAGATTTGGAAGAGTTTGCGAGAGGCTGTATGCACAAGGCTATGCTTAAGCACTACCTATCACCCTCAAACCGATGGTCAGACTAAAAGGGTGAACAGAGTATTAGAAGATCTTTTGAGATTGTGCATTCTTGATTTTGGAGGAATGTGGGAAGATCATCTTCCTTTGGTGGATTTCGCCTGCAACAATAGCTACCAAGCCACCATAGGCATGGCACCCTTTGAGGCTTTATATGGAAGACCATGCCGATCACCAACGTTGGTGGGAATCTACAGACAAGCTCGTACTTGGGCCCGACATGATCAGAGAGACTTCGGAGAAGGTGGACTTAATATGAAGACAAATGAAGACCGCACAAGATAGACAGAAGTCCTACGCGGATAAAAGAAGGTCCGACCTTGAGTTTGAGGTTGGAGACAGGGTTTTCCTTAAATTATCTCCTTTGAAGAATGTCATTCGCTTTGGATTCATAGGAAAATTGGCACCAAGATTTGTAGGGCCATTTCCTATCATTGAGAGGATTGGAACGATGGCTTATAGAGTAGAGCTGCCCGAAAGATTGGCTGGAGTTCATAATGTTTTCATGTTTTTCATCTATGAAAGTGCTTACACGAGTCTGCGGAAGTTGTGGAGCCAAGCTACTAGAGGAAGTAGAAGTGGAACGAGAAGCGACGGTGAGAAGAGTTCCAACTCATATCTTGGGAACATAAGTTAAAAAGCTATGCAATCGTGAGATCAAGCTAGTTAAAGTACAATGGAGTGACGCTTAAGAAGATGCGACTTGGGAGACTGAAGACAAGATACGTGCAGCCTACCTTTTCCTTTTTGAGGGTACATCCTTGACCTCTCTTTCCATAAGTTTATGCATGCTTGTATCTATCTTCTAAGTATATCTCCTCGGTCCTATTCTTGATCCTTAAGTAGAAACCAATGAATGTAAACATGTATTTGAAACATGTTATGATTGATGGTTGCAAGTGGTAGCTCGTGGATGCATACACACACATTAGGTACTAAGTCGGCTCAGTCACTTTCATATTGCATATGCATATATGTATTTGTATATGGATTGAAACTTGATGTGTTATCATATGGATGTTGCATTTGTATGAATGATTGTGCACTCATGTAGAAATTATAAAGTACGATTAGGAATAATTGCATACATGATGGACTCATGGCACTGACATAATTCACATTAAGGAGGTCAACTGAATCAGTAGACCGCCTGATTTTGCATTAGATAAGGACATATGCACACACTATGCATATAATCATGAAAGCATTAGAAATCTTTTTAGGGACTATGGATGCCTATGATTGATGGTTGAGTAGATGGATGTTGTATGTTAGGATAGATTCTTCTTAACTCAGAGATTTCAGTGACCAAATCCTTTAAGGAGGGGAGAATGTAAGACCCCGTATTTTCTATGAATATTAAAATAACGAATTAAATAATGCTTAATTTTAAAAGTGGGAATTCAGTAAAATGGGTAGCGCCATTACATTCATCTCGGAAATCTGCTTGAGGTAGAGTCTGAGTTTGCGTAAAACGGATAAAGTATGAAGAAGTTATGGAGGTTAAAAGATTTCAGGTTTAATGAGAATTAAATAAATAATTAATAAATCCAAATTCGAAATTCAAACCAGTGAAAAGAAGTGGGCGGTAAAATTCCCGCTAGAGGGTATCGACCCCCTTAAGGGGTGTCGACACAGGTGTCGACCCCCTATAGGTGTGTCGGCATAGGTGTCGACCCCCCTGTAGGGGTCAACCCCTGCTGACTGTTCTGGACAGTGACGATTTTTTGAGTCGTAGGGCTACGTGGCGACTTCGGATTGGCCTGATGACGCATTTTCTTGGACTGGATGGTTTGGATGGATCCTATGTTGATCTAAAGGCTCTAATTAATCATACACATCTATATAAGCACACATAAACCTTAACCCTAACCTCATAACCCTATTCTATGATGCCACCATGCTGTCCATCTCTAAACTATCCTAGCCTCCTTCTTCTCCAAACTAGAAATCAAATTAGAGAGCTTCAAATTGAAGAAAAGGTTTTCCGCTTCAATCAACAAAGAAAGATTAGAATCGCTACAACGTCAACTAATTCGCTTTCTCTAATCCTATCACTATAAGTTTGGATGGATCCTATGGTGATATTGTGGAGCGCCGTTGTCGCCTCGACAAAGTTCTAAGTCTTCACAATTCGTTAGAATCGCATTGGATAGCTTTGTTTGGATGGATCCTATGTTTATATAAAGGCTCTAATTAATCCTACACATCTATATAACCACACATAAACCTTAACCCTAACCTCATAACCCTATTCTATGATGCCACCATGCTGTCCATCTCTAAACTAGCCTAGCCTCCTTCTTCTCCAAACTAGAAATCAAATTAGAGAGCTTCAAATTGAAGAAAAGGTTTTCCGCTTTAATCAACAAAGAAAGATTAGAATCGCTACAACGTCAACTAATTCACTTTCTCTAATCCTATCACTGTAAGTTCAGTTATTATTTAGATTTGAACGCATAATAGAAATTATGACTGTAATGAATCGAATCTAGAACTATGCCTTATTGTAATGATAACCAATTCTTATTCTTTCTTATTCTTTTATCAAATCTGAGGTTACCTATGCCTGTGAGACTGTTACTAGTGATACAATTGAATATATCTTATTGTACATCAAATTGGTGATTCTTTTATGTTCAGTTTTAGCGAATCTTTATGCCTATGATGTAACTTGCTCAGTTCGCTCATATTTATTGTTAATGTACAACAAATCTATTGGAACCATGATTCTTGTGTTTGGTACACCTTTACATGCTTATTCTCTTATGCCAACTCTTGCGTCTCTTCTCTATTCCCCTTTTCGTTTTATTTTATGAATACTAGGTTCATTTGGGAAACCTAATTTGAATTTTGTTATACGTACGATTGAAACATGGGGAATTGGGTATAACTTAATTGAGTAATTTTGGGCATAACAAGTAAATGTGACATAACTTGAATTGACTACACTTGTGGATAAGTGACATGTAAACTTGGACATGAATGGTAAATATATAAATTAGTTAAAAGATGAACATGCCTAACTCGAGGTTAGACTGTGTTGCGGTGTAAGACTGCCTGGAACCGGCAGGCACATCCAGCAACCACAACAACAGATCTAATGTGAGAGGTTAGCGCATTAAGCCCAAAACCCGATGTTAGAATGAGTTTGCGGTAGAAGTCTGCCCGAAACCGCCCGGCACATCCAGCAACCGCAAACAACCGTTCTAATGTGAGAGGTTGGTGCGTTAATGAATTAATGCTAATGAACAAATATGCTAAGAATGGTAGGGTTAAGTTAACTTAGGTAACACTTAACCAACGCAACATGTTAATTAAACAAATGGGTGGGGTTAGGTTAAATTGAGGAGACTTAACCGTTATAACATGTTGGTTAGGAAACCCTAGTAACGGGGACCCATTTCAGCAGTAACCCACATAAATGTATCATGGTACACTGAACTAGGCAGGGTGGGGCACGATTACTGGGCTGATTATAAGCGGTCAAAATAGCGGCAGGTGGTGTGTCAGTGTAGGTTCCGACGGAGTACGGGCGTGCACGTGCTCTGGAGTGGAAAAATCAGGCACTGGGCATCAGTAGTTATACACTGTGCATCTTGAATTGTGTCGGGTTGTCGTCATTGGGATTGATACACCCCATGGTGGGACCAACACAGGTATCTACAAACAAGTGGGGCCGAATGACACAAGTGATAAATACATGCGAGTAGAAGCCAATTGATAAAGGGATCATTTTATTATGAACACATGAGGCTAGTTGAAACAATTGTTAGTAGGTGCAGAGAAATAGAAATGGGTGCGATAGCATATTCAATTTATCTTACCTTATCTTGTCTTATGTTATCTTGTTACTATGGTAATGTCTTATATTCGATTTATTCATGTCATGATCCTTTTTCTAGTTTACATGCTGAAAATCACCGGGCTTACCAGGCTTTATGTCTGACCCGTTTTCTTTCGTCTTCTTTTCTTCCGCCCTCCCCCCCGGGTCCTCAAGGAGGGAATACTTCAGCTTAGTTCAGACCTTTTCCAGCTTGAAGGGAGTAGATGTATTGCTTGGATTCTCTTTTCTTGGGCCATGGCTTTGGTTACACTTTTATTGGGGATTTATGCTGCTTTACTACTATTTAAGCTTCTTTGTTATTTGGAGTTTTGAATCAAGACAGAGGTTATATTGTAATGATTTGGAAGTTGTGTTTTGAGACAATGGTTGTAATGTTTTGACTAAACCACGTTGCTTATGAAATAATTCCAGTTTTTCCACTGTTTGTATGTTTGTCTTGTAAATTATTTGTATCTTTTACCTGTAATGCTTCACCGAATTTAATGCATTCCCTTTGTGAGTGACCTTAACGGAGGTGGGGTGTTTCAAACTGAGTATGTACTATCATATGCATGCTGTCCTATTTGCTATTTCATGTTAGTTATCATGCCATGTACCATCTTATTTGTTACGTGTGCATGTTCTATTCATTTTGCAAGTATTTCGATAGTTCTTTGATGTAGGTACTCGAAATTACATAAAAATTTGTAGGGATAAACTAATTATATTTATTTGTTTGTCGAAATTTGCTAATTTGAAATAAGTTTAATACTGACTCGGGTGTTTTCTGTATTTTGCATGGGACACTCGGGTCAGGCCCTAAGTGTTGCAGTCTTAAAGTTTACAACTTACAAACTGGAGAGGAACGTGAAGACGACACATAAAGACGCATATGCGCACGCTAGCTCGACAACAAAATTGTAAAGTTTTATTCATTGAAACTTATGTATAAATTTACATTTTTTTCTTCTGCAATACAAATATTTGTAAAACTCTAATATTTTTATATGAAATTTTGTTCCACTGCAATTATTGTACTATGTGATTCTATATTAATTATGTTTAAACCGTGTAAGCCAATAACAATATGTCGTTTTGGATGTTTCGAATTGGTTTAAATACTGATTTGGAATGGGTAAAATGTCAGGTCGTTACAGTTGGTATCCAACGTTAGGCTAGAACACCACGGAAAAACAATGTTTGAAACGTCCAAAACGACAGATTGTTATTAAACCAACTCGAACGATTAAAATGACAGATTGTTATTGGCTTACACAGTTTAAAATAGAATCAATACATAATCACAAATACAAAAATTGCAGCGGAATAAAATTTCTGTATAAATATCAGAGTTATATACAATATTTGCACAGCGGAAAAATATATGATGTATGCATGTATTTTTGTCTGAATAAAAATTTACATTTTTGTCGAGCTTAACTCGTGGGGGGGTCTTCACGTCTCCACGTCCTTTCCAGTTTGTGAGCTGATATCTTTAAACCTAGAACACTTGGGGCCTGACCCGAGTGTCCCATGCAAAATACACAAAACACCCGAGTCATGATTAAACTTATTTCAAGTTAGCACATTTCGATAAACACTAAGTATAATTGTTTATTCCCAATAAATTATTAAATAATTCGAGTATGATGATTAATGAACCACCGAAATGTCATGGGATATAACATAGCAGCGAAACATGCGATCATGGCTGCATGTGTGAGAAGCACCCAGTATCAATGAAATAGCAAAATACAACCGAGATTAAAGTGAAAACACAAAGGAAAAATGCAATGAACAGGGGTGTACTTGGTCTGGGTGCGCAATGACATGTTATGGCAACTTTTGAAGGCAAAAATCTTGGAATAGGCAACATTATGGCACGCATTGCCACAATTTCAATAATACAAATACTCAGCCTAAGGAGTCCTGCTGGCATGAGAAAAAAGGGAAAGTACAACCAAGGAATGAACCTATACGCTAGTATTACAATAGGAACTCAGAAAAGTTCATAACGTGTGTAGTGGTGGGAACTTCTAAAATGAACGTATAAATGGTTACTATTCCAGTTCTGATTTATGCTGATGTTAGTCCAGACCACAAACTGCCAAAGCTTACTTGTCGACTTAGCCAGGTGTTAGGCGTTAAGATATATATATATATATATATATATATATATAGAGAGAGAGAGAGAGAGCTGCTCCTAATACCCAAAATTTAAATGTCTACATATGTGAAACAGCTAATACATGCAGACTGTCGTGCATGTTACATTCTGTGGAAACTCAGCAAGAAACAGATGCTAAGCTTCTGTAAGTACCTATACTATACCCACTGTAGTACTCATTTTTCCAATCAAGAACGCCTATATAAATAGGGTTATACGCAGTATATATATATCCACGTATAATACTCAAAAAAATGTCATGAAATGATATAGACTTTCCAAATGTAATTTCCCGACTTCTAAATCCAACACTGTTCTAACAAAACATACCCATGTCTAAAACAAAAGCTCATGCATTAATTATTAATAAGGAACGATTCCAACTCTCTTTCGAGGGCATGAAATAAACTTGGTCATGTTTAGTTTGCACAATGGCATACGCATGGAATTGCACTCTAACCTAAACCAAATACATGCAATTTTTTTGGCCTTCCTAGAACACGCATTTGATACGATGAGAAGAACCCAAGGGTAATAGCGGACTAGCAACTGGGTAAAGTATATGTACGTTTCCTCTTACTGTAGAAAAACAAACATTATGCAAATAAGGAATTTAACCTAAAGGGGCAACTAAGTACCAGGGTGTTATCAGTAGCATATTCATAGTGGTGGAATATGAGAAGGAAAACCAAATCAGCAAGGCAAGGACACACTTATACTTAGTGAAACACGACATAGCGAACTTGAAAAGAGCTTAATCGTAAGGTTACTTACATTGTATCGTAGGAGAACAGTGACAACAGTGAGTAAAAGGGGCTGCTGTGCTGTTAGGAGGCGACAGACTGCAACGACAATCGAAGATGGTGAGGAGCAGTCGGTGGCCAGGTCCCGGGCTTCAGTTCTTCACGAGAGGATGAAGGCAGTTTGCACTGCCAGCTTCGGATTGAAGCAGTACGTTGTCTAATGGTGGACGAAGAAAGGAGCGGAGGCTATTCCAGGGGAGATGGAGGAGCGGCATCGTCTGAAGTGGCGGTTTCAAGGTTGAACAATGGAGGAAGGACATGGGGGAGTTGCCGTCGATTTGGGGGATTAAGGGTTTCTACACGTAAGCGACGGGTTAGCTCCAGTGCTCAGACGAGGATGAACTGATGGGTAGTGGCGCGCGACTTTGGTAAGGAGCTCAAGAAGAATTATGGCGGCCATGGCAAACAGTGGATCGATTTTAATTATTTGGAGATGAGGATTATTTTGACTATCGAAACAAAATAAAGAAGAAAGGGGAATTCAATTTTGTTGTGACGGTAGTGAGCGAGTACCCCTTTTTATTTCAACTAGTTCGAATATTTTATTTGAGAAATAGCATTCGATTCTCTCACCGTATATTTCCCAAATCTCGATCTACTATTGCTCAATATTTGCTACTGACAGGAGGGATATTGAAATCTTGTACAGTAATTTCAAATCTGCTTGCTACTGTTAGGGGAAGGATTTTTGTCAGATATGTTTAAGTTTTAAATTCAAAAATGCTGACCGGTAAAGAAGGATCGGGTGCACCAAGTTTTACATTCCTTTAACAATCTTACTAGTTGTTTTCATGATTTAAACTTGAATTAATTATCTATAAAATATTCTCAAAATTTATTTCCTTTCATTTTCCCACATCAAACGTTTCTTAAAGTAGTTAACGACGAAATAATTTCACCAAATTTATCAAACGGTGAGTTTGAGATAATGGCATTTTATATAAACCAATCAACTTCCAAATTTGAAAATGCTTTCAAAGCTTTATCTTTTGAAATCGGTTCCAAAATTTTATATGATATTTCAACAAAAGAAATTAACTGTTTACATTAAAGCTTCAACTTATATGTTGAAATCAATTTTGTAGACAATAAATCATATCTTATTTAAATTACAACTTTATGGTTTAAATCAATTTATCTATCCCATAGCTAAATAAATAATTTAGTACAAGATAAAAGTTAAGTAGAAGTTCAACACTATATTTGCCAAAAAATTGCTAAGTACAAATAGTCTGTATAAGATACAACTAAATAAAAATTTAAAAGCATATATTATTTGTTAAATACAAAATAATTTAGGAGGTTAGAAACTTGGTACGAATAGAAAATAGCTAAATACAGATAAACCATAGACAATTTAACTTAAATTCAAACTTAAAATTTTGACAACCACTTATATTAAAATTAAATGGAAAGGATACAAGGCTACAAGCACAAATTTGTCAATAATGTCAAACCATTTATAAGTTCACAAAAGGATTAAATCAGAGGTAAACTTAGATTATATTCAAATAGATAAATTCCAAATCCAAGTACAAATATCAACATTAAACCTCAATTAAAACCAAATTTAAGTATTCCAATAAATTCAAATTCCCTAAAAAATGTTAATAATGCTTTTTTTAACACATTTTAGATAATATATAAATTAAATCTACAAAAGGAATTTTCTTTATATGTTCAAAACAAACTTAAAGTCCCAACTATACATCCAAATAATAACTACGTTCAACTATGTTCAAAATAAATTTCAAATGCTATACCAAAATCCACTATAATATTTATTTTTAACTGTAAACTCTAAATTAATTTATATTCTAAATGTCGAAAATTCTGGTTCTTCACATAAATAATAATTAATGAGGAGAAAATATGTTGTTGAATTTTTGTTTACAAAGATAAGTAGTTCGAAGAAATATCGATAATGTGACCGAAAATAGTTTTGTCGATAAACGACGTTTTCCTTGTTAAAAGTTGTTAGAACATGATGTGCTTGTAGAAGAACACATATATGTATGTACATAACATACAAATGAAATACAGATGGTGTGTATATATATATATATATATACATATTCTAGAATATGAAAAATGGCTTAAAGTGATAGGGACACGTGTCATCAAATGAATGGTACACATGTCTTGGAATTAAAGGAGACAGAGACGCATAAACACATTAGGCGTCCATGTGTAGAAACATCTTAAGACACCAAAGGGGGCATGTGTCTACATCCTCAAGCTTTCAAGAAGATAAGGTGGACAAGCGTCCAAAACCAAACTACCAAACTAGCCTTAAGAAATGTTATATAAATGTTGGAAATGTTCACTTCTTTTCGTGCATTCATAAAACAAAAATGAGATAAGATAAAGAGGAGAAGTATAGGAGAAGCCATGAGAATAAATACAACTTCAATCTACACTACTAAGGTGAGAAAAACTATTTAAGTTTATGTATTCATTTCATATTTTGAAGAAAAGTTGTGAAATTTAAGAATGAGTAATTGGTCTTGAACCCCTGAAAATGACGTTTGGTATTTTGGCCATAACTTTTGCAGTTCTCGATGAAATTTCAATTTTTTTTGTCAATCCGGAAAGCTCACTCAAAGGCCTACAAATTTCATTTCGGCCACTTTTTCTAATTCGATTGTTTGTGTAACTGAAAATTGGATGCAAAGTCAGGTAAAAATCTGCCTAAAATGAACATGTTAGAAATGCATTGTATTATTGAATTATTTATATTAAATTGATAAATGATTTTGAGGTTTTCTTTTGATGATAATTATGTAGACTAAGAAAGCTACTTACTGTAGAAAATTTGGAGTCAAAAACTATATTCGTCATAGAGAAATGGATTCAAATATTTTGCCCAAAAACTGGTTAATAATCTGAATTTCAGAACTTTTCGTAGCATTCTAAAACGCTATCTATTCTCTGAATTTTTTATGAAGCACTGTACCAAGGCCAGAACTTTTCATTGCATTTTAGAAATGCTGTCTTTTCTCTGAATTATTTATAAAGCAGTTTAACGAGTCCAGAAGTTTTCATAATGCACCAAAAACGCTGTAATATCTGTTTTGAGTCTTATAAACTACACAAAACTTTTCGTAGTGCAACCGAAACGTTGTAATAGCTGTTTTGAGTCTAAAACCATTCGAAAATACCCAGAACTTTTCCGAGCGCAACAAAAATGCTGTAATAATTGTTTTGAGTATAAAAACTATGTTAAACTACTCCAAATCATCTCAAATTTGGACTTGAGGTTCCTCATAATATCATAAACCAACTGTCAAAATTGGGGATGTTAAATCAAAGAAAAAGAGAGTCAAAACGTGTCAAAGCTGAGAACAAAGAAGGTTGACATGAGTTTTGCAAATTTCGATGATTCAAGGAGGACATTTGATTGCATTGACTTTAGGCGACGGCAAGTACTATAATCTACAAAGTTTTTGCACGAAGATAGCAAGGAGTACTGTGAGTATACTCATCATCTAAACAATTACTTATATCTTAAGCTTGTGTTCTTATTTAATGTTGCACATGACTTCAGCATACTATATTGACTGCAAACTTTGCTTTCGTAAGAAAACAACATATACAACTGATGATTGAGGACACTGATGACTTAATATGACTTAAATAAAGTTCTGAAATCAAGAGCATAAGGATTAGTAGGGGACTTGGACAAACATAGAATACATACGGTTTGATAGCCATAATTCATTATCGACATGCATTACTTTAATGAATGTTTTATGCAGAACTATATTTTAAAGTATTCCTTTTCTTTATGATTAGTTTGGAGTTAAAATCTATTTTTATCACAAAGGTTTTCTTGGTATTTAAAATAGAAGATGATGATCTTTTGAAGTTTACGAAGTGTTTTACCCTTACTTGATATAAAGAGTATTTTGGAAGTAAATAATGACTTTAATTTTTTTGTGTAAAGAAGAACTACGTTGGCTTGATCCTGTATCTAATTGCTTACCCAATTGGATAAAGGTACATAGGCAGTCACAAGTGGTAGTGATGCAGCTGCTATATTAATAAAGATATTTTTTGTTTATTATTCTTTATTATATCTCCAGTTGGTGCATCTTTCATGTTAAAAATTTTAAGCCATACTGACATATTTATCGATATTGCAAGAACGAATATCAATGTCCATCTCGTCAGAATTGCATAATGGTAGATTTATGGTAATTGTGTTTATTTTGTACTTAAACACACCATGTGAGTTAAATGAATATTCTGATAAGTGCTATTTATTAACATTGTATCTAATGCATTTAGTGGCGTTGTACGTATTTACGAATATGATGGTAGCTTTCATTGTTTGTTTTTCAACGGATGAATTTTCAGTAATTTTGACTGGTCGGAATTTCCGGGTGTTACACCTACGACATGTTTATATATTACTTGATTTTAAAGATGTGATGGTTATTTCGGAAAGACCGAATTCCAACCCATTCTGAATAACTGATACAACGAGTACTGAAGATACTTGAAGATGGTGGTTGAAGACTGGATATCTTCACATCGTTTGGATTATTGCTAATCTCTCGATTGGGGTGTACAACCCAAAAGGAGGTTATATTTGTGGTCGTCCAGACGTACTTGTAGATCGACCGGATATACAAGGGACTCTCTCCATTATTGGGCAAAGAATTAGGTGCTTTTAGTTTCATTCAGACCCAGAACAGAATTGTAAATGGATGCGTGTTGTATTTCATAACATAATCGATTAGCTGCTTTTGATGATATATCTGAGGTGAAGGAGAATTTATTCTCTTTGTTTAACACCCTTCTTTGAGACATATGAACTCAAAGCTTATATTATTAATAGAAATTGATTATATGTGTGAATTGACAATGTGGCATGCTGAGTTCTGCTAGCAGATAGATCAAAGATTCTTGTTGAAAATAAGAGCTTTGTGGATGATGATCATGACATGGCTAATATAGCATATCTTTGTGTAATGAGACTTCAACAACCATCACAACTCGTGAATGACCGAAGTTGGATAATAAACAATATGTTAAAATCAGTTGAGCTCGACTGCTAGCGTAATTCGTAGGTTTATGAAAGCCTATAACGGTGGATGTTTCCTGGGGGAACCAGACATAGCCATTGTGTTACTACAATCTAGGTTAAGGGAGAAATCTGCAGAACTGAGAACGTTCAAAGTTGTGGATGTTTCTTGGGGGAACCAGGCGTAACCATTGTGTATAGAGGAACTTAGTGTTCTGAATCGAGGAGCATTCGTCGATCCTGGAACTACGTGTTCTGAATTGGTTTAAGGCAAATCCTTTTCTTCGTTCATTGATGGATCCTAACTTCCAATACAGTCCTTCATGGTTATTTTGTTGTAATTTATGTATGTAGTCATAGTACCTACATTTGCTCAGATTGATACATTTACTATCGAAAGTGATTTTTACACTATGCACTGATAATAATATAAGAGAAGTTTCACGTATCAAGAATTTTTGTTTATCATAAGTGGAAACCTCGCCCAAGTGTGCATTTTCATTGTATGTGTGGCACGAGACCTTATGGTAGCTTCATTTTCTAAAGAGCATTGTGAATTTTATGCACTGGTAATCATATGGGGAAAACCCGTTCTATGTTATATGGTGTGGTCCTATTATTTACCTTACTTTAAAAGGAAAGTAACTGTTTTTGGTTCTCACACTAGTCCTATGATTGGCCTAGAGCATATTATTTCCCACCTAAACTCCGGGTGCCCATATTTTCCACGTGGGCAACTAGTAGTTTTGGTTTTATAGATATTTTATAGAGCAAGATTCTGGATTGAAGCTAAAGTTGTGTCTAGTGCATTTGAAAGTCTTCCGCTGAATGTAATTATATTTCCGATGTGTATTGTTTTAATTTATGTACTCCGATAATCTTGTACTCCGATGTAACATGGATATGATGTTAATGAAAAAGTTATTTTGTTTAGTTCTTATTAGTCGTAATCTCAAGCGATATGTCTTGTTGATCGGGTTAAGTTGGTTTAACGATCGATTCGAATTGGCCAAAAAGTCAGGTCGTCACACTTAGTATCAGAGCTTTTTTTTATTCAAAGCTTTATGGTAGGACTCATTTGAACGGAAGGAAAAAATAACCAGAGGTAGGATTAGTAATATTCTATAAGAGTAACTCATTGAAGATGGCGCTAGTAATGCCTTAGAATGACTTTGAAGAGTATTGTATATATAGAAGGGAATAAATTTGAGTGTTCATAAAAATTACTTTGATTATGAAAGATTATATCTTATAATAAGAGTTTGAGTGTTTATTTTGACGTCGAGGTAGGACTATCGAGTATAAGAAGATTTTTGATATATACGCCCGACCGACGTACATACGTAGTCTCAAATATACTAGATTGGTATTGAATCACATTTTAGTTGCTGGAAGGTAATTATGTTGATTGATCGAACATCACCAGTATTTATTTTTGAGTTTCGAAAGTGGGATTACTAAATAATTTCATTTGAAACGTCGAAATATAATTAAACTAATTTAAGTCGGTATTTGGAAATGATTTGAGCTTAAAATTTAATTAATAATATTTAAATAGATTGGAAAAAATGAATCAAATGAATCGAACTTTATCTTAAGTAAAGTTAAATAAAATTTGAATGATAAAATCAATGTACGAATGAAAAATTGAATTAAGTTAAGTTAAATTTAATATTAGTGTTGAATTGATTTGGAAGTTAGTTGCCGCTTGGCTTTTGGAATTTCTTTTTGATTGACGAGGGCCCAGAGAGGCAAGTTGTAGTTGTACTGATCAACTGAAACAAAGAAGGTTATGGTAAAAAATTCGAAAATTTAAGGTGCTAGCCAAATTTTGAGAAATTGGGAAGTTCTTAGAAATTGAAAAGTTAAAGCACTTGAGTTTGTTAGAACGAAGGCTGTGTTGGTTAAGTAAACGTCCTTCAGTTCTATCATCGATTTCAGGGACGAAATCCTTTTAAGTTAGGGAGAATATAACGGCCCAAGAATTATTAAGAAATATTTAATGGAAATTAAATATTTAAACTTACTTATTTTGGATTAACACTTAGAATTTATTTAAAACGAAGTTTGAACGTATAAGTTTATACTAATTATAAAACGAACTCGTAACATCGGGGTAGTTCGAAATATTTGGTTTTGAATTTCAATTGAATGTACAAAATTCAATATAAGTTAGAATTCGTTAAAACAAGAAATGTTAGAATATATTTAACAATATCTTTCTAATGAAAATTGGAAATTGAGATTTCTGTTATAAATTGTAAGTTAAGTCCAATTCAAAATTTCAAAAAGTTATGGAAATCATTTATAAATTATAAAAATTTATTAAATAAAAAAGAAAGGATTTAGTTATAAAATTAAATATTGATGTAACTTGAATTTTGAAAATATCGAGTTATAAATTCAAGTATGTTTATTTTCTAACTATGTGATATTTTATTTCTATATATACGATAATATTAATTTATTATTATTAAATTGAACCATTTTTGAATTTATTTATATTCTATTGGCTTTATTTAAGCCTTAGAAATAGCCATTTTTCAAAAGTCCTCCGTTTTCAATGAAACCAATATTATCAAATCCGTAACATTAAAATACAATAGCATTTCAAATTTCATAATTTTTAGAGTTAATATGTGGTCGTAGAAAA
The DNA here is from genome assembly GCA_030737875.1 of Allium sativum. Classification (NCBI taxonomy): domain Eukaryota; kingdom Viridiplantae; phylum Streptophyta; class Magnoliopsida; order Asparagales; family Amaryllidaceae; genus Allium; species Allium sativum. The sequence goes on from CM060916.1 coordinate 897,620,970, forward strand.
CTAAAATGTACGTTGAAAATCAATATTGAACGTTACATTGACTTATATTTTAATTTCGAGAAAACTTGATTAAAATAATCTAATTAGCTTCTAAAACCTATTACATTGTGTCCGAATGGGGGTATTTGGCTGGGTACGTCAGTCGTTAGGATTCGTTTGGAGTTCGGAGCGTTAAACTTCATGGCTAAGTAATTCATGAATTAAAATATTAATATAATATATATTATATATAACCCTTAACATTAAACCTTAGCCCCGTTATTCTGAGCTGCCATCCCTAGAAATCAATGCCCAGCGGTGTTCCGATCTTTCTCCCCCTTCATCTCGAAATCTGTTGATCCGTCTCTAATTCCTCCAACTACAAAATTGTAGAACTTTGAGAGGTCTCTCTGATGACCAGCCATGGTCATCTCCGACGAACTGAACTGGCCGGAAATCATCTCGAAACAACCAACGTTCAAGAGCAATTTGCAGGCCATCGGCATTATCGAGTTGAACGGGATTCAATGCGTGGGTGGAACGACATTAGGTGCTCGATTCGGAAATTTCATAACGCGTTCAGGTGGCCTGAGAGGCGTGCGGTAGCATTGATTTTTGGTCGGTGGCTGGTGTCATTCGTAATAGAAGAAAGAAGATGGGGGAAGAGGATTAATACGATGGTTAGGAATAATTAAGGTTAATAATATAATTTATTTAAATTAATGATCTTATTTAATTTATTTAAAGTTTAAACAACCATATCTTCTTCAAAAGAAAACATAATTGAACGAAATCAGTTCTGACGGGATCGTATAGACGAGAGGTTTGCAGTGAAACTAGTTTAGAGGAATTTGGAGCTCGTGGGAAATTTTTATCAAATGAAACACATTTTTTAATTTAATTAAAACCAATCATTTTATAACAATTTCAAACCGATCAAAGTGAGAGCTCGCCCAACTATTTTGTTAAGTTATTATAATCTTGTTTGATTATATATATGTATATATATATATTGGTTTCATGTGATTGCAATGTTTGCTTCGTGGTTGATAGATGATTTTTACAATTAATATTCTTCAAGTCATTAAACTGTGAATATAAGCGTTGACGATGGAAATATTTATGTTATAATTTTTGGTTGATGGACGGTAGTTGATATGGATGTTTGTTTACATTGTTGACACAAACATTTATACCACAAATATAAAATAATTCGGAAATTGACTAAATTACAATCTATTGGGATTTTAAATTAATTTTATATTCATTTAAGTGAAATTTGACAAGAGAATAGAAATTGGAGATTTTTAAATCGAAAACATTTTGAAATGGAGTTGATATAGTTTCAAACAACTGTTGAAATGATTAAAATGGATTTGAAGGAAATTTGGATTAAAAATGACCTATTTTAATTCAGATTAGATTTTTAATTGAAAATTAAAAATATGAATTCGAGTTAGGTATATAATCGACGTTTTTAACATAAATAGAATTTTCCATTGATCTTGTTTATTTTTATAATCGATGTCGAGAAAATTTGGAATTCAAAATATTACATTTTGTATAATATTATTATATTAGTATTATAATAATATGGAATATTCAATTTTTATTTAAAATTAAATTGGAGGTTGAAATTGTTTTAAAGAGACTTTATAAATGTTTTATAAAATATATTTGGATGGAATCAATGAATTTTATTATAAATAATAAAATGGTTTGAATAAGACGTGTCGCGCAGCGGCCATTCGCGAATTTTAACCATTAACTTCAAATTGACGTAACAGGAGATCCGACCGTCTGATTCTCCCGAAACGAAAAATATTAGGTTCGGAATGAAAAGAACTTTCAAACAATATGTAAAGCTTTAAAATCCAGTGGTTAGATTTTGAGAAAAATTCAAATTAAATTTTAATAAAAGCAACGCCATTGCCGTTAGTGACTTGAAATTGGTTTTTAATGAATTGAGCTATTTTTAAATTATTATAAAAGGAAAAAGTTATGATAAATCATAATAAATTATTTAAAAGTGATTTGGACTAAATATATTTAGCCTTGGAGAAAATAAAGCTATTTTGTGAAAATTAGTTATTATGACAAAAGTGATTGAAACGGTTTAAAGTTATAAATACTTAGCCAAGTTAAGTTTTTCCATTGTATGAATTTTGGATTTGAATGGAAATATTCTTTAGATATTTCAATATTGGATTCCGTAATTATAAAGATACTGTTTGAGGAATTTGGAAGATATAGATATCATTATTCCTTATATGGTATGTAACAACCCGGAAAATTAGAAGCAGTTTAAAATTTTTATTTTGGCAATTTTAAAGAATTTTGAATATTTAAAATGAATTATTTTAAATAATAACAACGAAAAATTAGTTTTCGATGAAGTTAAAACGAATAAATTTATTTTAATTATAAAAGGAGTTTAAAATGGCGCGATAGTTTGAAAATTCGATTTCAAATTTCAAATGAATGTACAGGATTCAAAACAAATCGGATTTTAGTACAACCAGAAATATTAGAATCTGTTTGAAAATATCTTTCCAACGGATGTGAAAAATCCAGATTTCATAGCAGGAATAAAAAGATATGCCCAGCTGAAAATTCCGAAAAGTCGCTGTGGAATTTATATATATTTTAATATATATATGGCCCTTAAAAATAGCCATTTTGCAAACACCTCCGTTTTCGACGAATCCACTTTTTTTGGATCCGGGATGTCGAATTATAACTAGATTCCAATTTTCATAATTTTTAGGATCAATATGTGAGCGTGGCGAAGTTAAACGTGTTTTGACAATTTAAGTCAATTTGGATCGACCAGAAAATGACCATTTTTCAAACGATCTCCAAATTTGACGAAATTAGTTTTGTTAGGACCGTATCATCAGAATATAGCTAGATTTATTTTTTTTGAATTTTTGGAGTCAGTATGTGGCCCTGGTAAATTAAAATGTGCATTTGAATTTAAAATATATTGATTTTTATTTTAAATTTAACGGAAACTGATCATAACAGCTGAATTGGCTTACGAAACATATTTCATTGTGTTCTGAATGGGGGTACTACGCTAGGTATGATATTTGTCGGGTCGATTTTGAGTTCGTATCAACATGAGGGTATTTTTGGATTTAAAATAATATAAATTTTATATAAAATCCTAAGGCCTCCCTCTTTCCAATAGAACCCTAGCTGCCACCTTTAACTCCAACGGCCTAAACAGTTCAATTCTTCCTCCTCCAAATCCGCTCGACTCACTCTGAAATAGATGATGGCACTTTAGGAAATATTGTAGCGCTTCCTTGGCTCGATCGATCTATACCAAATTGATCGAAAACCGTGGAGTCCTGAGCTCGAATTTCGAGCTTTAAATGTCGTCGTTCAGCGGCCGATTCCGTCGCCCTGGGGCTGGCGAGTTGGCTACCGCGCCTGGCGCAGGAAGGCGCCGCCGCCGCCATTCTTGTGCCGCCCTCCGATCATCTCCAGGAGCACGGTGGAGGAAGTGAATTGCAAACCCTAGTTTGAACAACGTCGAACAGTGCACTGTCGTGGTCCAGATAATTAACGCGGAGAAGAAGGATTAAAAAGAGGTAACGAATTTTATATGCTGTTTTAATCGGATTTCAAATGAATGTACATGATTCAAAACAAATCGGATTTTAGTAAAACCAGAAATATTAGAATCTGTTTGAAAATATCTTTCCAACGGATGTGAAAAATCCAGATTTCATAGCAGGAATAAAAAGATATGCCCAGTTGAAAATTCCGAAAAGTCGCTGTGGAATTTATATATATTTTAATATATATATGGCCCTTAAAAATTGCCATTTTGCAAACACCTCCGTTTTCGACGAATCCACTTTTTTTGGATCCGGGATGTCGAATTATAACTAGATTCCAATTTTCATAATTTTTAGGATCAATATGTGAGCGTGGCGAAGTTAAACGTGTTTTGACAATTTAAGTCAATTTGGATCGACCAGAAAATGACCATTTTTCAAACGATCTCCAAATTTGACGAAATTAGTTTTGTTAGGACCGTATCATCAGAATATAGCTAGATTTATTTTTCTTGAATTTTTGGAGTCAGTATGTGGCCCTGGTAAATTAAAATGTGCATTTGAATTTAAAATATATTGATTTATATTTTAAATTTAACGGAAACTAATCATAACAGCTGAATTGGCTTACGAAACATATTTCATTGTGTTCTGAATGGGGGTACTACGCTAGGTATGATAGTTGTCGGGTCGATTTTGAGTTCGTATCAACATGAGGGTATTTTTGGATTTAAAATAATATAAATTTTATATAAAATCCTAAGGCCTCCCTCTTTCCAATAGAACCCTAGCTGCCACCTTTAACTCCAACGGCCTAAACAGTTCAATTCTTCCTCCTCCAAATCCGCTCGACTCACTCTGAAATAGATGATGGCACTTTAGGAAATATTGTAGCGCTTCCTTGGCTCGATCGATCTATACCAAATTGATCGGAAACCGTGGAGTCCTGAGCTCGAATTTCGAGCTTTAAATGTCGTCGTTCAGCGGCCGATTTCGTCGCCCTGGGCCTGGCGAGTTGGCTACCGCGCCTGGCGCAGGAAGGCGCCGCCGCCGCCATTCTTGTGCCGCCCTCCCATCATCTCCAGGAGCACGGTGGAGGAAGTGAATTGCAAACCCTAGTTTGAACAACGTCGAACAGTGCACTGTCGTGGTCCAGATAATTAACGCGGAGAAGAAGGATTAAAAAGAGGTAACGAATTTTATACGCTGTTTCAATCGTTACCAATTTAGTTAATTTCATCTTACTTATTTCAAAAAGTAATTAACTCGTTGAATGCCATATCTTTTCCGTTCGAGGTCGGAATCGCGCGAAACTGGACCCGTTGCGAACGTGGGGACGAGAGCTTCGCAACGAAGCTGACCAGGACAGATTCAGAGCTGGTGGGAAATTTCTGATTAAATTAAACAATCGGTTTAATTGAATTAGAACAATCATATATAACGATTTCAAAAACCAATCAATGTGAGAACTTCTCAATAAAATAATTTTTGTGCAGTTATTGATTGTATAAGTGCATATATGAACTGCTCTCCATCGTCCACAGACCTTGGACGACTTGTTTGATTGTATTGTTTGTTTATTGTGATTGGATTGTCATGTATTGATGTGTTGTATACAATAATTATTTATATGAAATAAATATATAAATTATTTTGAAATGAAAATAAAATAAATATTCATTTACATACCGAACGATTTGTCTATGTACACGTATTTATCTGATATTGATTGGGACGATAAATTTTACACATTGCCCAACTGCACAAATAATAAACAATATTTGTGGTTTGAAAACCCCACACGGTTATTGGGATAATATTTGACATACACTGATCCCAATAATTAGTGGTATGTCAATCGATAGGTTGACAGACTGTATAAGCGTTATTTATTTATTTTAATGCTCACTACACCAAAACAGGTGATTCCCAACGAGTATAACCGTCGCAAATAATTTCAGCAACGCTTATTAGTGTTGCTATGAGGGCGTGGCAATCTATTTCCAACGCATATAAGCGTTGGTAGATTTTCTCTCCCAACGCTTATAAGCGTTGGTAAATTTTCTTTCGCAACGCTTATAAGCGTTGGTAGATTTTCTTTGCTAGCGCTTACAAACGTTGGAAGATTTTTGTTTGCAACGCTTATACATGTTGCAATATTTTTTGTTTGCAACGCAAATAAATGTTGCAATATTTTAATTCACAACAATTATAGATTTTAGCAGTAACATTAATAATCAATTAATAACCAACAAGATGATAATATAAACAATATTTAATATCAATCCAAAACTAATATTATTCTCAATTTAAACTCAATGCATACCAATAAACAACATTCATAGTCACGTAACAACATGGAATATCGGTTAACAACAGACAAGTACAATACATAATTAGGTTGCTAAAGCATAATTAGGTTGTTAAATTCAATACACAAATGAAATTATGCAAATACCAAATACGAAACTCCAACCATACAACGAAGCCTCCATCAGAAGTAGAACTTTCTGCTCGAGCCACCTTTACTTGTTTTATAGAAGAAGTAGAACTAGCTGTTCGACAATAATTTTTCTTCGTGTTGGAACCAAAAACTTATGCAATTGGATCATTATCAAGAACATCTACTACACCGTTAGAACTACCATCCAATTTTCTCTTTTCTTCCACTGCCTCTAGAAGCGCCTACATTCATTGAATATCATATTAAATTGAAATTTTCAGTTCCTTATTAAAAACATAAAAACATGAATATGCACCACGCACAAAAAATATATTAAATTATAGGCTTCGACCGACTCAGCTTTACTGAGCCAAACAACTTAGTAAAACTGAGCCATTATGCTCATTTTTATTGAGCCTAAGTCTAAGTTTAACAGCGCCATTCGACTTGGTATTACTGAGCCGAACGGCGCAGTATTACTGAGTCGAACAGTAGGACTGCAGTTCTTAGTGAACCCGAGCCCATGCATTCCATTGATAATTTTAACAGACCCATGACATAAAATCAACTATCAACATACCAATACCTTTTCAACCAAGTTCAAGCAAAGGAAAATTGAAAGGAACATGAGAATAAATCAAAAATCAAAGCATTTAAAAGGGAATGCTAACAACAGATTGCTTGCCTTTGCTAAGGGCCTGCACTATTTATGACACTAGACAACCAATGCAAATTTGATATGGCCCTATGTAACCGCGTACAATCCAATTATGTATAAATGTACAAAAAAAATACGAACTACATGACCATATAAATAAATAATGCATCATATAACAAAATATGCAACTCTTTGAAAATGAAACATTAATGAAAAACATAACAATGCAGAACACAACATAATGCTAAACTGCAACATAATCATAGAACGTTTTCTAACAAAAAACAATGAAAATAACCTTGGAAGCTTGTCTGTGTCTCAGCTCTGAGTTAAAAAGCCAATAGTTCTCTAAATGAGTTATTTTAAAATAGGTACTGACATGCAGTAGAAATTAGGTTTAGAGGCATCTAAAAAATCAAAACATGTTTTTAAAAGAGGTAATTAGCGAAGGTGACAAACTTTGAAAAAAAATACCAAATATAAAAATGAAATTTCTCATTAAATCTAATTTTTTTTCCAAAATTATCCGACTTGATCTACTATGTTTCAGTTATTGGCAATGTACCGTCTTATCTCTGATTATCTCTACATGCATTACAATACATTCTCAAGTTAACAAATGAATAAATGGATTTGATCACCTTTTAATTTGCAGAAAATCATAGTATTTACACATTTAATGAGATGTAGCTGCAAGTTATTCGCTACCTATGCTAACTCATCACGTTCTTTCCGCAACTTGTCCTCTTTCTTTCTCCTGCTAGAATCTTGCCCTAAGATTCTCCTTATTGCCTCAGCCTGCACAAATTTGCATAATGCATAAACTATATATCAATTAACGAAGAGGATGAGGGGGGAAAAATCTATTGTTTTTTTTCTTTTTTTGAAAAGGGCAAACCTCAGATTCCCTGTTCGCTTTCTCTACTTGCATCCACGCCTTTGGGCGTCCTCCGCTTTCCTTACCTGCTGGCCTGCCTCGCTAAGCTTCTCCTTCTGCTATAGAGAGTAATTAGTACAATTCACAAGTTCAAAATCAATACAACGTTGGAGTTTCCTCAGTAATATGAATGCACCAACATAAAGTTTATGGCAAGTTCACTGAAATCTCTTGTGGTATTGGTACAAATATATATTGAAATCAATTTATTGCCTGAGGATTCAATACTTACTTCTTGGAGGATCTGGCTGTAGCCCATATGGGAATTCAATCAAACTGTCTCCAACTCAGTCTGACACACTGAGTTGGCGCAACTCAGTTTGCCAGACTGAGTTGCGCAAAATTGCGCAAATCAGTTTGCACAACTGAGTTGCGCACTCAGTTTGCCAAACTAAACTCAGTTTGCGCAACTGAGTTGTGCAAACTGAGTTTGCCTGAAGCAGAAGATGATTTTTTTTTTTTGGAAATAAAATTCTATATAATATGAAAAATAGTGGTATAAATGAAATCTTTATAAATGTAAAACAAGAAAAATAGATCAAAAAGGAAGCTTTCAAAAAAAATGAATGAAATAAATGTATCATAATTCTTATATGGCGCAGTACAGATTTTGATTGTATATCAACAACAATAAATGTATCATAATTCTTATATGGCGCCTTGCTATTTCACAATTTTTATTTCCTTGAATTTAATTCAGTTCTTAGTTTTGAGGTCGTGAGTTTAGAAGATTGCATACTTTGTGTAAAGAACTAGCATCAGGCAATGCCGTGATTACACAGAAGATGCATGAATTTTTTTGCTTACTTCCAGTAACATTTTTTTTCTTGTGAAAACTTGGTTTACTTGCTATCCGCATTACAAATTTACCAAGCAAAACAATTCTGCAAAAGCATACCTTTAGGCATCCATAATTTTTTTTCCTGATTCTTAGCAGTAAACAATTCTCCTTCCAATTACTCCTATGAAAATCAACCAACAACCAAAGAAGAATAAATATAATACACAGATAACAAGCTTCAACACTAGACTGCTAAAAGGTTGGTTCAATATTGACATGCATAAATAGTAATATAATACAGTAGTTGTGTTTATACACACAGCCCAAGTAATTAAGGATTGGTTCGTTGATACGAGTGACAAACTAATACCCAAGTAAGAAGAAAAACAGAAATCATATGAGAAGATATATAAAATGTTGCAGCAAATGTAGATCAGAAAGGTTAATATCACTTTAAAGAAGAAGGTGCTGCACGCTTAAATGACAAGACAACTTTAATGAAGGCAAATAGGAATTAAAAACACAATAGCCATTCTTTCCGGAGAAGAATGCATACCTTCGCTGAAGAGGAATTCTATTTGACCCTGCAAGGAAGGAAAACAAAACAGAATATCAATACTGACCGATTAAACCTGATGAATTAATAAAAAAGGGCAATAAAAGACAGAAAAAGAAGGAAAAGATTATTGATAGCACATATATACAGACCCACACACCTAGAGCAGTCAGTTGAAGGGCTGATGGCATAGGGAACGTTAAATGTGAATATTAAATGAAATTAATGGAGAGGAATTTCCTAGCAAATGTGAATTAATGAAGAGGAGTGGGTATTAAATGAAATTAATGGAGCAAATGTGAATAGTGTTATATACATAAGTCTACAACCACGAAGAGCTGGCATGAACTTCAGGAAGCACCATCCTCATGATAAATGAACCTGTATCATATCTAAAAGCAAGCCACCCATCCTAACAGAGAAAGATAAGCAAAGAACATAACGACTTCTCCAAGTCAAGGAAAATCATTCTTTAAAACTTGAACTATCTACTTCTGTATTACCACTTTTCATTCTCTATTTTTTTTTTCTAAAAAAAAATCTTGCTTGTTAATACATAGTTTAATCAAAGAATATTTATATTTTTCTAAACTAAAATGTTTTATGGCTTTTGGAATGAGAGATGAGAGACAGTTTATTCAAAAACAGTAATAGAAGAAATGGACAGAAAAGGAAGTGATGTATAAAAACATGATGTTATTTATGTAGCCATGATCACAAAAAAAAAATCTGTTGCCTGCTTTTAATGTTGCACGTTACATTTTTCTTGTATGATGTCTATATAAAACCTATAATCTCCTTTCTTACAATAAACTAATGCTATAATTAAGCTCATTTCATTTTTTTCCTAAAGAATATATCACAACTTCTTTGGCACTAGTACTTAGAACGATCCTATACAAAAAACTGATATTGTGGATTTGTGAATTATATATGACAGTAATTATCCATTATTTAACCAAACAAAACAATCCAGTTTATTTAAAATCACAAAGACAAGTAGCATTGTCCATAACAATAAATCGGAAAATTTTCAATTCTAGCAACATAGTTAAATTGTTTTTCAGTAAACTTAAATAAAATACAAGAATATGTAAATTCCTAGATTACAAAAATAATAGCTTTTCATTTCATTTTATTTTATTCCTTATAAACGAAGAGACAGAAGAAATGAATATGTTGCATTTATCACTGTTTGGAACATAAAGAGCTGACAAAAAATGATGCTTGGTACTATAATTGATGCACTATGATATAAAGTATTAAATATTTTGAGTAGCAAGTATGCCACAAATGAATTCAATTAAGGCTGGAATAAATAGAAAGGTATCCATTTTACAAAACATTTAAGAAGTGGAATAACTGACTTCTAAAGAGTTGACAGCTTTTTATTTTATTTTATTTTGATATTCTGATTTCGACCTTCTATACAAACAACGCCATTACAAAAATGTATGGTTCAAATATGAATATAGTTTAAGGCAAATTACAGGTTAAAAAGTAAGCATTTTCAGCTAATTGTTTCTTGTGTTATAAATAGCACGTTTCACATGCTGCTGTTGACGGTGGTACAACAACATAAATTGGATGTGTGAAATATTTTCTATAAATTCAACATCATATTATTTTCGTGTCATGCTCAAAATATAATATGACAATATAACTTATTAACATACTCTCCCATAACTGCTAAAGTTATTGTAAAAAAATTCGTTATGTTCGACTTAAACAGGAATAATGACTATATTTATACTAACTTAAAGTAAAATATCAAAGTGAATGATAAATATATTGATCCTGGTGCAGTAAACAAAAAGGTTATTTCTATGACCATATTTCCAGATAAATAATCAGCTTTATCCAATATCTCATTAAACAGATATATAGAAAATATCTCGATGTCTTTCCAGTATCTCATTAAACGATTATGTTTCAATAGAAGACAGGCTAAAAGTTCATAAAACAATATAAGCTAAACTATAGATTAACAATTAAAATTGAACTTCAATAATTCGAAATGCAACATGCATTAACATACTATGAAATTTCAAAATTACCTGCTTGATTATCCAAAATACAATAATAAAAAGTTTGAGAACTACAAGCCATGTATGGCCAGGTAAGAAGATCATAATTACAGATTGAAGTTTATGGTAATCTTTGTTTACATCATGAAATTTGGCAATGTCAATGGATAAATTTCCATAAAAGTATGATTACACAGTAATAGTAAATTAGTAAACAAATGAAGCAGAAATAGCTACACTTAAAGCAACACAAGTTTGATTTCGACAAAAATAAAACAATATGGATGAACATAAGAAGAGTACTTACGGAGGAGTGAGGCACTTCATGTAAGTTGACTTTATGATATGATCCAAAAATTCTTTTTCATCTTGAACTACAGTATTCGCAGCAACCTGATATAGGAACATAATTACATGGGAATGCCATTATAGCACTTTAGTGTGATCAAATATAAATTTAGAAAAACCAAACACTAAATATCAGATGGTTCTTCAACTTCGCGGCCAGTACACGAGTTTCCCAATACAGATAGTCTATATTCAAATCACTACACCACTATATGTGGCTGATTCAATTTGAAGGAGCAGTACAACTTGAAGGTTGTTAAACATCAAGTTTATTGAACCAAAAATTTGATCTTTGAAACATACCTAATATTGTCAAAATCAACGCCGTCGATGATATGCTATTGGTTGGAAGCCGGTTCAGTTGAAGGAGAAGCAGAAGCCGATTAACTCGAAAAACCATTAAATCGCCCGAAGCAGAAACCGATTCACTTGAAGCCGATTCGGTTGAAGGAGAAGCAGAAGCCGATTCACTCAAAACACCATCAAATCGCCTGAAGCAGAAGCTGGTTCACTTGAAGCCGATTCTGTCGCCTGACGGAGTGGAGGACCTGGTTCGATTGAAGGAGGATACGATTTGTAGATTTTTCTTTTCTAGGGCTGCATAATTTGATTTTATGCGGCCGATGAATGGAGAAAGGGTTTAGAAGCGTTGAGCAGCTGTGAAATGGGGAAACACATGATCTTTTACGTTTTAGCCCCTACAATTTCATCTCAACGAAGTTTTGCCAACGCATACATGGGTTGGCCAAAAAAGAATTACGGATATTTATTTTTAGTAACACTTTTTTAACTTAACAACGCTTTTTTTGGTGATAAACCCACAACACGAGTATGTGTTGGCATCTCAGAAAAAAAGTGTTAACTAATGGCTGTTTTGGTGTAGTGGCTTATACAGTTGTAGAATGCACTCTGATGTTGTTAGAATTTTTAATGATTGTTTATCTTTATTATTGTATATATATATGATGTTGAAATCCATATAACTAAAATTATGTGGTAATGGATTGAGACTGATTCCAGTTCAGAATTAACGAATATTTTAAAATAATATTCAGTGGATATTGAAATGTGAAGCCGTGTTAAGTTGTTAAACGCCATTTTAACACGAACGAGAATTTGGTCGATTTTATTCATTTTATGATGAATATCAAAAAGTCATTTCAAAATCTGATATTTTGAAAATATTATAATTTCAATATTGAAATGATATGGCAAATTTAATTTTGATTTGAATTTTAAAATGAAATTGAAATCGATTTGGAATGAATTTAAAACGAATTGAAATGGAATTGAAATCGATTTGAATCGAAATCGTTTTAAAATGAATTTAAAACGAATCGAAATGGGATTAAATTCGATTTGAATTGAAATCATTTTAAAATGAATTTAAAACGGATTGAAATGGAATTGAAATCGATTTAAATTGAAATCGTTTTGAAATGAATTTAAAACGAATTGAAATGGAATTGAAATCGATTTGAAGTGAGTTTAAATAGATTAATAATGGAATATTCAATTTTGATTTGAATTTGAAAAGGAAGTGTAAATCGTTTTTAAAATGAATTTAAAACGATTTATAAAATTCGTATCGACAAAATATATAATAAATATATTATATAAATTATAATGGCCGGAATAGAACGCGCCACGCAACAACAGTTCACGAATTTCGACCATTAACTTCAAATGGACGTTACGGGAGAACTGATCGTCGGATTCCCCTAAAACTGGAACCGTTGGGTTTGTATCGAAAAGAGCTTTCCAATGAATATAAGTGATTTGAAATCTAATGGTTAGATTTGGAGATATGTCCAAATAAATTTCAGAAAAGGTCGCTGTGGATGCAGTTGGGTGGCCATTATTGGAAACTAACAGTACGGGCGATAATAAAATTACTAAAAATATGGAAAATTTATGTAAAATCATAATAAATGATTTGGAAAGATTTTGGATGGAAAATTCCAGTTTTGAAAAGATAAAAATATATTTTTATCGAAATGAAATAGTTATTAACTAGAATAATAATTTATTTATTTTTAAATCAAATAAATTGGATTTGAAATTGGTTTTAAACTACCAGAATTTTCCAAAGAATAAATACGAATGGATTCGGAATGGAAATAATCTTCGGAATATTTAATATTGGATTTCGTGATTATACGGATATTGTTGAGGAATTTGGAATATATATATATATATATATATATATATATATCGTTATTCCAATACGATATCCATTGGTTTCATAATTTGATATTGAATATAAGCCGATATATTTTCTATTTAGAGCCTTGTATTTGATATCAAATTGGATTTTGGGTTTGTCGTGAATGGTGTCTTCACTAATACAGTTCTTAAACCCAGTTGAGAAAAGAATAAATCTTTTAATTAAGATTTAATGAAGTTTTCCATTTAATTAATATTTAATTGGAATAGAATAAAAGAATTGGGTTTTTGGGCTTATCATGAACGGTGTTTTAAATAACACTTGTTCTTTAACCCAATTAACAGTGAAGAATATGATTTGGAATTTGTAATCTTTTAATTAAGATTTATGGAATTTTCCAAAGTAAATATTTCCAATTTAATATATTAAATTGGAATTGAATGGAATTCGATTTGATAATAATCGAAATGAGCTTCTATGGAGGAAGACGGTTAATATATATATGGAATTTAAAAGGCTTTCTCGATATTCCATTTATATTATTAGTCGGATACGGAAATTGACATCGATTATATATTGATCTGTTTTCCATGAAGATTCCATGGAATTGAATGGGATTTTGGGTTTGTCGTGAATGGTATCTTTAAAAATACTCTTCTTAAAACCCAATGGAGTTAAGAAAATTAGAAACTAACTAGAGATTAGCTAAGTTGAATGGTTTCCTGCGTATTGATCTGATGTTGGTTTCGCCCTTCGAGATTAATACTTAGGGAATTGTTTTCTTACTAATTTATGGGTAGAGACTGATGGAATGGAATTTGATTTTGGGTTTATCGTGAACCGTGTTTTAAATGGCATTGGTTCTTTAACCCAGTTAAAGATAAGATTAATTTCTTAGCTTTGAATAACCATTAATATTGATTTTTGGGAAGATAAAAACTAAATGGAGTTTTAATGAATCTTTGATTAGATTGAAAAGTGAATGTGATAATTAAAATTATCAATTCAAGAAAATGATCGAAAATGGGGTACCACCAGTTTTACTCCAGGGGATAGATAAATATTTAATTAGATTTGAACGTGAAATGGTAATTAATATTTACCGATAACACCGTGGTGTTAGATATGGCGTATTACCAGTTTTGCTCCAGGGGATGAATAGGTTGGGATTGCGAAATAAAAATAAATGATTACTTCGGTGTGGTTCGCTATTCCCGACTAGTTTGTAAACCTTAATATGGTTTGATATCCAAAGGAAGATTAAAGAATAAATTTAAAGAATTTATCTTTGATAAAATTAATGGGAACATTTCCCAAAGGAAAAGAATATTTGAATAAAAGAATATTCTGGATTGGATTGAGGCATATGATGTGTTGTTATAGCACTTGATTATAAGATACGTGAGTTATTCGGAAAGGCCGGGTTTAACTAATTCTGAATAATTGATAAGACGAAAAGTCGAAGAGATTGAAGACGGTGCAAGACCGACGATCTTCACATCGATGGGTTGCCACTGATGCTCATGATTGGAGTAGCTACCTTGAAGGGGCTAAAGTGGTAGCCGTCCGAACGTACTTGCTGATTGTATGGATATGCGAGGGCCTCTCTACTGTATTGGATATACGGGACGAGGAACAAGGTGCCTCCAGTTTCGTTCAGACCTAGAATGGACTAGTAAATGGATGGTGTGTCTAACAATGGACTTTATTCTGTGCTGATTGATCTCTATTAAATATACATCTGCCTGGTGAAGGGGAATTTATTCCCTTACTTTTTCCTTCTTTGAGACGTACGGGATCAGAGGTTGTATATCGGTAGACATCAGTCGCATGGCGTAAATTTCCTATGTGGCAGGCCTAAGTGGCAAATGATCAAGGCTTTTGTTGAAAAGCAGAGTCTTGTGGTCTAAGATCAAAGCACAGCTTTAATATAGCACAGCTTTGTGTAGCGTTAATTCACGAGGCTCACACACCGGTATGGTGGTAAACTAATGGTTAAATCAGTATGCTTTGAGATGAGGATAGACACCCTATGGGTTGTCATGGATTCGGTCGACCGAGGTGAGGGATAGGGCGCAACCCCCGATTTCCCGGATGGATAGGGTTAGCGGTGTTTTGGCATGCCTACGACGTAAACCGCGGTAACTTGTTTTCTTGGATAGTGCGGAAGTGCATTACGGTGTTTTCGCATGCCTGCGACGTAAACCATGGTGAATTGCACTACGCGATCGATCTTTTGAATCACTAACCACCAGTATGGAAATCCAATTTCCAAATACGACGTTTTTCAGTTTTGATTGTATACTATATATGGCGACATAGCGGGATGGGGCACTCATGCTGTCTATGATTGATACATTTATATTTGGAGTTGATTTCTTAACATATAGTAATAATAAAAGATTTGTTTTGAATTGTACTGTAACGACCCGGATTTTCAGTCGTTGAATTCTGAATATTTAAATTTATTTTAAATATTTTATTTTGAACTATATATAAGAATTTATAACGAATTTATTTATAAAACGAGTTCAAAATGGCGCGGTAGTTTGAAAATTCGATTTCAAATTTCAAATGAATGTACAGGATTCAAAATAAATCGGATTTTAGCAAAACAAGAAATATTTGAATCTGTTTGAAAATATCTTTCCAATGAATGTGAAAAATTCCAGATTTCATAATGGGAATAAAAAGTTATGTTCAAATCAAATTTAGAAATAATCGCTGTAGAATCGTATATAAGCCATAACGGTTTATTTAATATAACTAGAGATTGGTTACGAATGTGGGCAAGGTTCTTTTGAGGCGTAATTATAATTTAATTTTTAGAATTTTACTGTAATTTTTAATTAATTAAATACGCAACTTTTTATTTGGAGTATTTTGCACCCTAAATCAATATTTTGGGGTTTCAAAATATAAGTTAAACTACCGATATTATTATATTTCTAGAATCGTAGTACCTTGCTCAGCATAAAGATATTTTTATTTTTGTCCTTAGCAGTTCGTAAATAAACGAAAGTCTGTATAATAGATACCGCATAAACTTCAAATTGCAGGATCAATATACATGCTGACAATTAACATTTCTTTCCCCAAAACATTGCTTGGCCAACTATTCTGCATTCCTTTTCCTAAAATTTTGGTCTCAATTAAATAAAACATAGACAGTGTAACGACCCGCCTTTTTGCCCGATTCTCGCCGGTAATTAAACCGACTCAAATCGTTCATAAAGACGAATTGTTATGGGTACTTACATACATTGAACAAAAACAACAGAACTTTTCATTGAATAATACAATATTACATCAGAGTTACATGAATATCAGAGTTACACATAAATATACACAGCGGAAGAAATAAAACTCTCAGCGGAAGAACATTATCTGATACAGCGGAAGCTCCAACCCTAGTGTGAACTCTAACTCCGGAAGCGTTCTGAATCTTCTCCAACGATCCATAACTGCAAAACTAAACACTAGCTGCCCGAGTGGAAATTAGTGGGCACTCAGACTTTAGGAAGGAACAATAAACTCCAGGTCAGTCGTGGGACTGGTGTGAGAACTCAAAACAATTATCATTTAGGTTTCATTTAAAAGTTGGGTAATTCAACGGACCACGCCGCTAATGCGGAACGGGTTTTACTCCATATGAATTCCCGTGCATAGAAATACGCAATGACTTTTGAAAAATGAAGCTATCATAAGCTCGTCCCACATCACACAATGCAAGCGCATACCAGATGGGCGAGTTTTGTCTTATGATAGCCAAACATGATTTCATACGTGAAAATCCTCTTTTAATATTATCATATAGTATGGAAAAACAAGTTCACAAATAATGTATTAATCCTAGACGGCATGAGTGTCTCATACCACTATTCGCCATATATAAATAAAATCAAAATCGTATGGCTCGTATTGGGATTTGGATTTCCAACTTCATGATTCCTGGCACGAAAGATCAATCAGGGATACAAAACGAAGTGCCTCAACGGCTTTTTCGACCATACGCGGACACCGAATACACATCGTCAGGGCAGATCAACGGTTTTCGACCAGACGCGGCCCCGCGAACATACCCCATCCCCATTTCATAAGTGGTTTCCCACTGCTGCAGCACTCATCATCAAATCATATATATATACGGACCAAACCGCCAGTTTCTCATCATCCGGTGTGTGAGGTTTGTCGATGTCACGTCATGCACAAAGCTACGCTTCAATAAGCCCTGATTTGATCATCATTAGCTCATATCATACTTGGGTATGCCACATTGTCAATATCTCCACATATCACTGATTCGAATTAATACATATTCTCTAAGAACGTAACTTAGAGACGGAGATATTCAATTGCCACAAATCTGATATATATTCACACGAATCAGTGCTACGTGGTCAATTACAATGTCAGACACACCATCCATTCAAGTTCGTTCTGGGTCTGAACGAAACACAATCCGAAAATTTCCAAATATACTCAAATCTCCTGCCACCCTCGTACCGGGTGTACGGCCCGATCCGAGATACCAGCAATCGATCTAAATAATCTGGATATTTCCGGTCTTCATCAATTCCAAGTCCTGAATTTCATCATAACGTCGTAATATTACTTGGAATGGTTTTCGGACCTATATCCGATCCCGGACTTCCCAAGAACAACGTATCTTAAACAATAGTTACAAATCACACGGGTTTCCCAATTCAAATCTCCTTTCCAAATATTTCCAATTTACTTTGAATTAAATGTTGGATTTAATTCCCCGGAAACCCATTATCCTTAACCCCTTTTCAAATTCAACGTTTGTTTCCAAACTTCATTTTCAAAACAACTTAATTAATCCGTCGTCACTTGAGTAACCAAATCTTTTATTTGGATTTTGGATTTCCATTTAAACACCTATATTTCACATATCAGTTCATATAGAATCAATCGACTTATACTCGATATTGATTCACAAACTCAGGCAACACGATCAGAATCAGGATATGGATATGTTAGTATTTCTGATCGTATTTGTCTGTTCCATGTCAAGTATCAGGCGACCAATTTTATTCAAAACTCATCTCAATTCCATATCATATGGAAAAATCAAGTCCTTTCCATAATGGTTCATGTTTGAAGTCTTCAAATTCAAATCATTTCAAATAACGTTAAAGCGTTACTGAAAGCGTTGGGAAATGGTTATTAAATTAAATAAATCCCAATCATTCTAAATTCAAAATTTTAAACCATAAATCACTTTCAAATAATATAATATAAATTCATTCTATTCGATTTTCATTGCGGTCGGCGAACGGCATGTACGGCGACCTTTCCAGATTTAAATTTAAACCTAACTCGAAAATCATACGACGGAATTTGAAAATTCCTCTTTTATACGAAACCCATTATTATTATTATAAATCCGTTGTTTTCTGTTTCACGTCAATTCAATTTCATATGTTCAAGTTATAACTATTTGAAATTCGAAACCGATATCGTCGACTGTCTCTTAACAACCAATTCGATTCCGCTATAAAATGTTTTATATGATTTGTTCAATCCATTTCCAAAACAAATTTATTTCACAACTTTAGTTTAAAACCAAATTTATATTTCTCAAAAATCAAGTTTGTCCGAAATCACTTCATATTGCTCAAATCTTCATTTCAAATAAAATATGGATTCTCATGATTTTCAAAACTTGTTTCATTTCAAATAATCGTTCAAATTTTTGTTCGCATCAAAAATCCATATTAAACCCATATTTGAATCATTTCCAAATTCAATTTCGAAATTTAAATCCCTAAATCATATATGAGAATTTGAAGATTATTTTCAAAACACTTTACTTGAAAATTAACAATTGATATCCAAGAATATGTATTACTTGATGCGATAAAATTTAAATACCAATTTATTCTAAATTTAAATAATTCAAATATAAAAACATATTTATACGCCTGATATCGATAAAATAATTCGTTCAATCTCTTTTCTTTTACTTAAACAATCATTTTAGTATTATCGATGAAAATTGATGCTAAAACTCAGATCATTTTTTAAAGGCCAAACAAAGCTTAATAATTCATTGGAAATTTTTTTTCCAAAATTTATTCATCTTAAATTTGGATTTCAAACAGTTTCAACAAATTTACAAATCTTTATTAAACTGAAAATATTTATTTAACTAAAAGGAGTATTTAAATCGGTCACCCGTAAGATCCGTAACTATGGTGCATGCGACTTCACTCAAACAGAACAAATGCAATATCTTAACTTAAACAAACATGCACCATCCATTCATCACAACCACAAAATAAATCAAGTGTGTACGAAGCGTTATTGTCAGTAACGCTCGGTGTTTTACGGTGTTACTACAGCATACATATCCATCGATCAATCAGCGACATACAACCATAACATTTCAAGCATCCACAACCACTGATTTTCCATCAATTATTATAATTATAAATAATTTATAACAAATTATTTCTACCCAAAATGAAATAATTAAAGTGGAGTTCTCACCTTGAGCTTTTCAGAACTATCACCGTCGAGCCTGGTATCAACCGCGTTCCAGTTTACAAACGTTACAAGCGCGCACCGTCTTCTCCGCAATAAAACTCCGGATGACCGCGTTCAACTTTACGAACGTTGCTACGCTCCGCTATGCGCACAACAACTCATGTGTACCCCATTTTTCCTTGCGTGTAGACTATTTGTGCTGTGCCTTTTCTTTTTCTTCTTCTTCTTCTTCTTTTTTTTTTTGTTAAAAAAGACAAAAAGCACGGAAGTGCTGTACAATCGCATGCTTGCGCATGCATGCAACTAGGCTATTTCGGCCTCCTCTCCTAATCCCTTTTTGAGTGCATGCGAACCTCTTTCTTTTATATATATATATATATATATATATATATATATATATATGCATGTACCTGCGCATGCAATGAGGGGAGAGAGAAAGCAAGAGAGGATGGCGGACGTGAGTGCTTTGGACTGGAGAGAAGAAGGAAGCGAAGGGGATGGATGCAGCTCACGATGGAGAAAGAATTGCGTGAGGGAGTTGGTGAGCAAAATAATCAAAAGCTGATGTGCGTGCCTCCTTAAATCATGCAATTAAGGGTAGTTTGGTCTTAACAAGGGACACCCGTCCATTTGCAAGAAACAATTCTCATGCATTATTACACGTGTGCACACGTGTCTATTTTACCCAATACTCATACATGCATTCATACACCTAAGTACACACCTAAGTTCACACGTGGCCCTCTCTACACAACTCGAGCATGCATAAAGACACTTGCTATCTCATAATGTGTGAACAATCCATGCGCTCACCTTATCGTCCACCATATTTCAAGTCCATACATAGTGTATTAATTTGTACATCTCCAATTTTTGATTTTTAGAGTTATTTACCGAGAGTTGCACTGGAATAAAACCATCATCGTAAACAACAACACGCTCTGATTTAGAAACAGCAATAAAACCGGTCTGATTGATCAATTCTGTAAAGCGTCTAAAGGACCACATTTATATCCAAAATACATTGAAAAATTATCTATTTATTTTTCAAATTAAAAATTTCAGAAAAATTCTAAAAATTATTTTAAAACAGCGCATACAGAAATCAGATGAATATTTTAAACCGATATTTATCTATAATTTATTTTCAAGTCAAACTACTTTTAAAAATTAAAAATCCATATAAATCTATATATAAAATTGTTTAAATCTTTATATATCAAATATTTCCTCAAAATAAATCTTTAAATTATAAAATTCATATTATAAAACATTTATATATATAAATACAAAATATCACTATCTATAAATATAAAACCCATTATGTAAATTTACGAAAATCATTTTTATACAAAATCTTTAAAATAAGTCTTATACAAAATAAAATTATTTATTTAAACTAAATAAAAAGAGATTTCAAATAATTTAAACCTTATCAAATTCAAAAAATATATTCAGACAATCTCAAAATGTGTTCTAAAATTCAAATTCAAATCTAGAAAATTCTGGTTCGTTACATTCTTCCCCCCTTAAGACTTTTCGTCCTCGAAAAGGAAGATAGTGAAATTTTAAACCTCTATATAAACTATAAATCAATTTTTTTCCTATATGGTTTGGAATAGGTTTCAAAACAACAGATTTAATTTAAAAAGTGGGACACGCATATCATAGTCAGTCCAACATATCATGTCATATCGATCTCTCAAGTTAGCATACAAAACGTATCTAACCTTTCCTGAGCACATACTACGCACTTGGGCAGTCAAAATGCAGTCATCAAAGGTGTACCTAGGTATCCGTTACTAGTCCTCAAAACCATACTAGCCCAAAACAACTTAATGCATCTGGTACTTAAGATAACATATAAACACTATATATACAAGGTCCAGACTCATCGCAACTAATCATCTGTCGACCCATCATCTGGTGGATCGGTCAAGCCAGTCTCCTCGGGTTCTTCATCAGCTAATGGCTCTTCATCGTCTGCCATAAAGCCATCATCATCTACTCCCACGATAAATTTATCGTGCTTATTACCCATAAATCCATCTTCATCAGCCTTGTCTAAGGGCTGGTATATATTCTCTATTTTCTCACCAATCTCATCATCTCCCATATCTGGAAGCGGGTCATCCTCGGATGTAGGTTATTCA
Source organism: Allium sativum (assembly GCA_030737875.1). Classification (NCBI taxonomy): domain Eukaryota; kingdom Viridiplantae; phylum Streptophyta; class Magnoliopsida; order Asparagales; family Amaryllidaceae; genus Allium; species Allium sativum. The sequence goes on from CM060916.1 coordinate 897,643,101, forward strand.
TAATCACCCTTATCTGCTGTAATATCATTATCGTATACTATGACATCATCACCATGTTGGGGTTTCTCCACCTTCTCTATAACACCGTCAAATCCACCATTTCCCGTCTCTGGGAGCGTGTCGTCCTCAGCTATAACTGCTAGTTATCCCATTTCATGCATCAATATTTCTAAACCGCTCAACAAATACAGGGTCTATAGGCCAATTAATGTCTTCTGGTGCAGCCTGTGCTAGTGTGGCGTTTCCTAACAACTCCTGATTTCTCTGGTCTAGGATCTACTACCCAAAACTCTAATGCATCATTATAAATCTATGGGGAACATTAAATCCAAAGTAGGCTGCTGCCTTATCCTTACCCTCTAGTCAAAATCACAGGTCTTAGAACATACTCATACCTTATTACAGGGTCATCCTACTGCAGGGTTGGGCCTTCTTCCTAACATGACTGGATAATGATCAGATCTACAGTTCATATTACTGCTGGGGCACTTGGTCCGATCCTAAATCAGGTTGGAATTTGATGAAATCTCAATTATTATATAGTTACCCCAGTTACTAGAAATGATCGAATTCTCGATTACCGCTACTCTTAGGCCGAAATTAAGCAAGATTTACTACCTAAAAATTAAAAATTTTAAAGCTTATGGGTCACCCAAAATCTACTCATCACTAATTTAACAAAAACGATTCACATTAAGTGCTTGTACCCAAAATTTCTCCTTTCAAGGTTCTCAAAATTTGCAAAGGGGTTTACCAAAATCAACAAATGGTCAAGGGTCCAAATCGGGTCATCTTAATTCCTACCAAACCAACAGAAATCATTTTTACACAAGGAGTTAGTGAAATTTACTTAAGTCTCAGTGTATTCCCACATTTTCTTAACTATTATTGTAAGAATTTTATACTCAAGTTATTCATCCAATTTTCTATATTCATAAATATTCCCTACTCGTCCTGGTTTATTTGCGAATTACATTTATATTCTTCATTTAAGAAAATATAACCTATATTTCATTCCTATTTCAAGTTACTATATCGGCTTTCACTTTAATTCATCAACAATTTCAAAACACTTATGAAAATGGTTTCAAGTATTCTCGACGTTTAAGTCAGAATCATACGGTCATCCCATTTTTGAAACTCGAGGATAATCTCTGACGATGTCCGGATCATCAACAGAATTATCCTCCAGCGACTAGAATGGAATCCTATATCTATCTAGTACATATAAGATTTCGTATACACGTTGATCAGACGTATATTAAAAATCCTTACATACTCGATAGTCCAATCATGACGTCGAATAAAACACCCGAAATCCTTATTTCAAATTATATTTCAAATAATCATCATTTCAAAATGATTTACTTGTTCAAAAATACCTTATATAGGTTTCAAAAATATACGCTCTCTTGTCATAATATTCCGAGATCTCATTCTAGGGTATTTCTAACCCTATCTCTAATGAGATAATATAACTCTGAGGAGTCCTATTCTTTTTGTCCAAATATGTACGTACCCAATAGCTTTGTATAACCAAAGCTCTGATACCAACTGTAACGACCCGCCTTTTTGCCCGATTCTCGCCGGTAATTAAACCGACTCAAATCGTTCATAAAGACGAATTGTTATGGGTACTTACATACATTGAACAAAAACAACAGAACTTTTCATTGAATAATTCAATATTACATCAGAGTTACATGAATATCAGAGTTACACATAAATATACACAGCGGAAGAAGTAAAACTCTCAGCGGAAGAACATTATCTGATACAGCGGAAGCTCCAACCCTAGCGTGAACTCTAACTCCGGAAGCGTTCTGAATCTTCTCCAACGATCCATAACTGCAAAACTAAACACTAGCTGCCCGAGTGGAAATTAGTGGGCACCCAGAGTTTAGGAAGGAACAATAAACTCCAGGTCAGTCGTGGGACTGGTGTGAGAACTCAAAACAATTATCATTTAGGTTTCATTTAAAAGTTGGGTAATTCAACGGACCACGCCGCTAATGCGGAACGGGTTTTACTCCATATGAATTCCCGTGCATAGAAATACGCAATGACTTTTGAAAAATGAAGCTATCATAAGCTCGTCCCACATCACACAATGCAAGCGCACACCAGATGGGCGAGTTTTGTCTTATGATAGCCAAACATGATTTCATACGTGAAAATCCTCTTTTAATATTATCATATAGTATGGAAAAACAAGTTCACAAATAATGTATTAATCCTAGACGGCATGAGTGTCCCATACCACTATGTCGCCATATATAAATAAAATCAAAATCGTATGGCTCGTATTGGGATTTGGATTTCCAACTTGATGATTCCTGGCACGAAAGATCAATCAGGGATACAAAACGAAGTGCCTCAACGGCTTTTTCGACCATACGCGGACACCGAATACACATCGTCAGGGCAGATCAACGGTTTTCGACCAGACGCGGCCCCCCGAACATACCCCATCCCCATTTCACAAGTGGTTTCCCACTGCTGCAGCACTCATCATCAAATCATATATATATATACGGACCAAACCGCCAGTTTCTCATCATCCGGTGTGTGAGGTTTGTCGATGTCACGTCATGCACAAAGCTACGCTTCGATAAGCCCTGCTTTGATCATCATTAGCTCATATCATACTTGGGTATGCCACATTGTCAATATCTCCACATATCACTGATTCAAATTAATACATATTCTCTAAGAACGTAACTTAGAGACGGAGATATTCAATTGCCACAAATCTGATATATATTCACACGAATCAGTGCTACGTGGTCAATATCAATGTCAGACACACCATCCATTCAAGTTCGTTCTGGGTCTGAACGAAACACAATCCGAAAATTTCCAAATATACTCAAATCTCCTGCCACCCTCGTACCGGGTGTACGGCCCGATCCGAGATACCAGCAATCGATCCAAATAATCTGTATATTTCCGGTCTTCATCAATTCCAAGTCCTGAATTTCATCATAACGTCGTAATATTACTTGGAATGGTTTTCGGACCTATATCCGATCCCGGACTTCCCAAGAACAACGTATCTTAAACAATAGTTACAAATCACACGGGTTTCCCAATTCAAATCTCCTTTCCAAATATTTCCAATTTACTTTGAATTAAATGTTGGATTTAATTCCCCGGAAACCCATTATCCTTAACCCCTTTTCAAATTCAACGTTTGTTTCCAAACTTCATTTTCAAAACAACTTAATTAATCCGTCGTCACTTGAGTAACCAAATCTTTTATTTGGATTTTGGATTTCCATTTAAACACCTATATTTCACATATCAGTTCATATAGAATCAATCGACTTATACTCGATATTGATTCACAAACTCAGGCAACACGATCAGAATCAGGATATGGATATGTTAGTATTTCTGATCGTATTTGTCTGTTCCATGTCAAGTATCAGGCGACCAATTTTATTCAAAACTCATCTCAATTCCATATCATATGGAAAAATCAAGTCCTTTCCATAATGGTTCATGTTTGAAGTCTTCAAATTCAAATCATTTCAAATAACGTTAAAGCGTTACTGAAAGCGTTGGGAAATGGTTATTAAATTAAATAAATCCCAATCATTCTAAATTCAAAATTTTAAACCATAAATCACTTTCAAATAATATAATATAAATTCATTCTATTCGATTTTCATTGCGGTCGGCGAACGGCATGTACGGCGACCTTTCCAGATTTAAATTTAAACCTAACTCGAAAATCATACGATGGAATTTGAAAATTCCTCTTTTATACGAAACCCATTATTATTATAAATCCGTTGTTTTCTGTTTCACGTCAATTCGATTTCATATGTTCAAGTTATAACTATTTGAAATTCGAAACCGATATCGTCGACTGTCTCTTAAACCAATTCGATTCCGCTATAAAATGTTTTATATGATTTGTTCAATCCATTTCCAAAACAAATTTATTTCACAACTTTAGTTTAAAACCAAATTTATATTTCTCAAAAATCAAGTTTGTCCGAAATCACTTCATATTGCTCAAATCTTCATTTCAAATAAAATATGGATTCTCATGCTTTTCAAAACTTGTTTCATTTCAAATAATCGTTCAAATTTTTGTTCGCATCAAAAATCCATATTAAACCCATATTTGAATCATTTCCAAATTCAATTTCGAAATTTAAATCCCTAAATCATATATGAGAATTTGAAGATTATTTTCAAAACACTTTACTTGAAAATTAACAATTGATATCCAAGAATATGTATTACTTGATGCGATAAAATTTAAATACCAATTTATTCTAAATTTAAATAATTCAAATATAAAAACATATTTATACGCCTGATATCGATAAAATAATTCGTTCAATCTCTTTTCTTTTACTTAAACAATCATTTTAGTATTATCGATGAAAATTGATGCTAAAACTCAGATCATTTTTTAAAGGCCAAACAAAGCTTAATAATTCATTGGAAAATTTTTTTCCAAAATTTATTCATCTTAAATTTGGATTTCAAACAGTTTCAACAAATTTACAAATCTTTATTAAAATGAAAATATTTATTTAACTAAAAGGAGTATTTAAATCGGTCACCCGTAAGATCCGTAACTATGGTGCATGCGACTTCACTCAAACAGAACAAATGCAATATCTTAACTTAAACAAACATGCACCATCCATTCATCACAACCACAAAATAAATCAAGTGTGTACGAAGCGTTATTGTCAGTAACGCTCGGTGTTTTACGGTGTTACTACAGCATACATATCCATCGATCAATCAGCGACATACAACCATAACATTTCAAGCATCCACAACCACTGATTTTCCATCAATTATTATAATTATAAATAATTTATAACAAATTATTTCTACCCAAAATGAAATAATTAAAGTGGAGTTCTCACCTTGAGCTTTTCAGAACTATCACCGTCGAGCCTGGTATCAACCGCGTTCCAGTTTACAAACGTTACAAGCGCGCACCGTCTTCTCCGCAATAAAACTCCGGATGACCGCGTTCAACTTTACGAACGTTGCTACGCTCCGCTATGCGCACAACAACTCATGTGTACCCCATTTTTCCTTGCGTGTAGACTATTTGTGCTGTGCCTTTTCTTTTTCTTCTTCTTCTTTTTTTTTTTTTTTTTGTTAAAAAAGACAAAAAGCACGGAAGTGCTGTACAATCGCATGCTTGCGCATGCACGCAACTAGGCTATTTCGGCCTCCTCTCCTAATCCCTTTTTGAGTGCATGCGAACCTCTTTCTTTTTTATATATATATATATATGCATGTACCTGCGCATGCAATGAGGGGAGAGAGAAAGCAAGAGAGGATGGCGGACGTGAGTGCTTTAGACTGGAGAGAAGAAGGAAGCGAAGGGGATGGATGCAGCTCACGGTGGAGAAAGAATTGCGTGAGGGAGTTGGTGAGCAAAATAATCAAAAGCTGATGTGCGTGCCTCCTTAAATCATGCAATTAAGGGTAGTTTGGTCTTAACAAGGGACACCCGTCCATTTGCAAGAAACAATTCTCATGCATTATTACACGTGTGCACACGTGTCTATTTTACCCAATACTCATGCATGCATTCATACACCTAAGTACACACCTAAGTTCACACGTGGCCCTCTCTACACAACTCGAGCATGCATAAAGACACTTGCTATCTCATAATGTGTGAACAATCCATGCGCTCACCTTATCGTCCACAATATTTAAAGTCCATACATAGTGTATTAATTTGTACATCTCCAATTTTTGATTTTTAGAGTTATTTACCGAGAGTTGCACTGGAATAAAACCATCATCGTAAACAACAACACGCTCTGATTTAGAAACAGCAATAAAACCGGTCTGATTGATCAATTCTGTAAAGCGTCTAAAGGACCACATTTATATCCAAAATACATTGAAAAATTATCTGTTTATTTTTCAAATTAAAATTTTCAGAAAAATTCTAAAAATTATTTTAAAACAGCGCGTACAGAAATCAGATGAATATTTTAAACCGATATTTATCTATAATTTATTTTCAAGTCAAACTACTTTTAAAAATTAAAAATCCATATAAATCTATATATAAAATTGTTTAAATCTTTATATATCAAATATTTCCTCAAAATAAATCTTTAAATTATAAAATTCATATTATAAAACATTTATATATATAAATACAAAATATCACTATCTATAAATATAAAACCCATTATGTAAATTTACGAAAATCATTTTTATACAAAATCTTTAAAATAAGTCTTATACAAAATAAAATTATTTATTTAAACTAAATAAAAAGAGATTTCAAATAATTTAAACCTTATCAAATTCAAAAAATATATTCAGACAATCTCAAAATGTGTTATAAAATTCAAATTCAAATCTAGAAAATTCTGGTTCGTTACATTCTTCCCCCCTTAAGACTTTTCGTCCTCGAAAAGGAAGATAGTGAAATTTTAAACCTCTATATAAACTATAAATCAATTTTTTTCTATATGGTTTGGAATAGGTTTCAAAACAACAGATTTAATTTAAAAAGTGGGACACGCATATCATAGTCAGTCCAACATATCATGTCATATCGATCTCTCAAGTTAGCATACAAAACGTATCTAACCTTTCCTGAGCACATACTACGCACTTGGGCAGTCAAAATGCAGTCATCAAAGGTGTACCTAGGTATCCGTTACTAGTCCTCAAAACCATACTAGCCCAAAACAACTTAATGCATCTGGTACTTAAGATAACATATAAACACTATATATACAAGGTCCAGACTCATCGCAACTAATCATCTGTCGACCCATCATCTGGTGGATCGGTCAAGCCAATCTCCTCGGGTTCTTCATCTGCTAATGGCTCTTCATCGTCTGCCATGAAGCCATCATCATCTACTCCCACGATAAATTTATCGTGCTCATTACCCATAAATCCATCTTCATCAGCCTTGTCTAAGGGCTGGTATATATTCTCTATTTTCTCACCAATCTCATCATCTCCCATATCTGGAAGCGGGTCATCCTCGGATGTAGGTTATTCAAAATCACCCTTATCTGCTGTAATATCATTATCGTATACTATGACATCATCACCATGTTGGGGTTTCTCCACCTTCTCTATAACACCGTCAAATCCACCATTTCCCGTCTCTGGGAGCGGGTCGTCCTCAGCTATAACTGCTAGTTATCCCATTTCATGCATCAATATTTCTAAACATCTCAACAAATACAGGGTCTATAGGCCAATTAATGTCTTCTGGTGCAGCCTGTGCTAGTGTGGCGTTTCCTAACAACTCCTGATTTCTCTGGTCTAGGATCTACTACCCAAAACTCTAATGCATCATTATAAATCTATGGGGAACATTAAATCCAAAGTAGGTTGCTGCCTTATCCTTACCCTCTAGTCAAAATCACAGGTCTTAGAACATACTCATACCTTATTACAGGGTCATCCTACTGCAGGGTTGGGCCTTCTTCCTAACATGACAGGATAATGATCAGATCTACAGTTCATATTACTGCTGGGGCACTTGGTCCGATCCTAAATCAGGTTGGAATTTGATGAAATCTCAATTATTATATAGTTACCCCAGTTACTAGAAATGATCGAATTCTCGATTACCGCTACTCTTAGGCCGGAATTAAGCAATATTTACTACCTAAAAATTAAAATTTTTAAAGCTTATGGGTCACCGAAAATCTACTCATCACTAATTTAACAAAAACGATTCACATTAAGTGCTTGTACCCAAAATTTCTCCTTTCAAGGTTCTCAAAATTTGCAAAGGGGTTTACCAAAATCAACAAATGGTCAAGGGTCCAAATCGGGTCATCTTAATTCCTACCAAACCAACATAAATCATTTTTACACAAGGAGTTAGTGAAATTTACTTAAGTGTCAGTGTATTCCCACATTTTCTTAACTATTATTGTAAGAATTTTATACTCAAGTTATTCATCCAATTTTCTATATTCATAAATATTCCCTACTCGTCCTGGTTTATTTGCGAATTACATTTATATTCTTCATTTAAGAAAATATAACCTATATTTCATTCCTATTTCAAGTTACTATATCGGCTTTCACTTTAATTCATCAACAATTTCAAAACACTTATGAAAATGGTTTCAAGTATTCTCGACGTTTAAGTCAGAATCATACGGTCATCCCATTTTTGAAACTCGAGGATAATCTCTGACGATGTCCGGATCATCAACAGAATTATCCTCCAGCGACTAGAATGGAATCCTATATCTATCTAGTACATATAAGATTTCGTATACACGTTGATCAGACGTATATTAAAAATCCTTACATACTCGATAGTCCAATCATGACGTCGAATAAAACACCCGAAATCCTTATTTCAAATTATATTTCAAATAATCATCATTTCAAAATGATTTACTTGTTCAAAAATACCTTATATAGGTTTCAAAAATATACGCTCTCTTGTCATAATATTCCGAGATCTCATTCTAGGGTATTTCTAACCCTATCTCTAATGAGATAATATAACTCTGAGGAGTCCTATTCTTTTTGTCCAAATATGTACGTACCCAATAGCTTTGTATAACCAAAGCTCTGATACCAACTGTAACGACCCGCCTTTTTGCCCGATTCTCGCCGGTAATTAAACCGACTCAAATCGTTCATAAAGACGAATTGTTATGGGTACTTACATACATTGAACAAAAACAACAGAACTTTTCATTGAATAATTCAATATTACATCAGAGTTACATGAATATCAGAGTTACACATAAATATACACAGCGAAAGAAATAAAACTCTCAACGGAAGAACATTATCTGATACAGCGGAAGCTCCAACCCTAGCGTGAACTCTAACTCCGGAAGCGTTCTGAATCTTCTCCAACGATCCATAACTGCAAAACTAAACACTAGCTGCCCGAGTGGAAATTAGTGGGCACCCAGAGTTTAGGAAGGAACAATAAACTCCAGGTCAGTCGTGGGACTGGTGTGAGAACTCAAAACAATTATCATTTAGGTTTCATTTAAAAGTTGGGTAATTCAACGGACCACGCCGCTAATGCGGAACGGGTTTTACTCCATATGAATTCCCGTGCATAGAAATACGCAATGACTTTTGAAAAATGAAGCTATCATAAGCTCGTCCCACATCACACAATGCAAGCGCACACCAGATAGGCGAGTTTTGTCTTATGATAGCCAAACATGATTTCATACGTGAAAATCCTCTTTTAATATTATCATATAGTATGGAAAAACAAGTTCACAAATAATGTATTAATCCTAGACGGCATGAGTGTCCCATACCACTATGTCGCCATATATAAATAAAATCAAAATCGTATGGCTCGTATTGGGATTTGGATTTCCAACTTGATGATTCCTGGCACGAAAGATCAATCAGGGATACAAAACGAAGTGCCTCAACGGCTTTTTCGACCATACGCGGACACCGAATACACATCGTCAGGGCAGATCAACGGTTTTCGACCAGACGCGGCCCCCCGAACATACCCCATCCCCATTTCAGAAGTGGTTTCCCACTGCTGCAGCACTCATCATCAAATCATATATATATATACGGACCAAACCGCCAGTTTCTCATCATCCGGTATGTGAGGTTTGTCGATGTCACGTCATGCACAAAGCTACGCTTCGATAAGCCCTGCTTTGATCATCATTAGCTCATATCATACTTGGGTATGCCACATTGTCAATATCTCCACATATCACTGATTCAAATTAATACATATTCTCTAAGAACGTAACTTAGAGATGGAGATATTCAATTGCCACAAATCTGATATATATTCACACGAATCAGTGCTACGTGGTCAATTACAATGTCAGACACACCATCCATTCAAGTTCGTTCTGGGTCTGAACGAAACACAATCCGAAAATTTCCAAATATACTCAAATCTCCTGCCACCCTCGTACCGGGTGTACGGCCCGATCCGAGATACCAGCAATCGATCCAAATAATCTGTATATTTCCGGTCTTCATCAATTCCAAGTCCTGAATTTCATCATAACGTCGTAATATTACTTGGAATGGTTTTCGGACCTATATCCGATCCCGGACTTCCCAAGAACAACGTATCTTAAACAATAGTTACAAATCACACGGGTTTCCCAATTCAAATCTCCTTTCCAAATATTTTCAATTTACTTTGAATTAAATGTTGGATTTAATTCCCCGGAAACCCATTATCCTTAACCCCTTTTCAAATTCAACGTTTGTTTCCAAACTTCATTTTCAAAACAACTTAATTAATCCGTCGTCACTTGAGTAACCAAATCTTTTATTTGGATTTTGGATTTCCATTTAAACACCTATATTTCACATATCAGTTCATATAGAATCAATCGACTTATACTCGATATTGATTCACAAACTCAGGCAACACGATCAGAATCAGGATATGGATATGTTAGTATTTCTGATAGTATTTGTCTGTTCCATGTCGAGTATCAGGCGACCAATTTTATTCAAAACTCATCTCAATTCCATATCATATGGAAAAATCAAGTCCTTTCCATAATGGTTCATGTTTGAAGTCTTCAAATTCAAATCATTTCAAATAACGTTAAAGCGTTACTGAAAGCGTTGGGAAATGGTTATTAAATTAAATAAATCCCAATCATTCTAAATTCAAAATTTTAAACCATAAATCACTTTCAAATAATATAATATAAATTCATTCTATTCAATTTTCATTGCGGTCGGCGAACGGCATGTACGGCGACCTTTCCAGATTTAAATTTAAACCTAACTCGAAAATCATACGATGGAATTTGAAAATTCCTCTTTTATATGAAACCCATTATTATTATAAAACCGTTGTTTTCTGTTTCACGTCAATTCGATTTCATATGTTCAAGTTATAACTATTTGAAATTCGAAACCGATATCGTCGACTGTCTCTTAACAACCAATTCGATTCCGCTATAAAATGTTTTATATGATTTGTTCAATCCATTTCCAAAACAAATTTATTTTACAACTTTAGTTTAAAACCAAATTTATATTTCTCAAAAATCAAGTTTGTCCGAAATCACTTCATATTGCTCAAATCTTCATTTCAAATAAAATATGGATTCTCATGCTTTTCAAAACTTGTTTCATTTCAAATAATCGTTCAAATTTTTGTTCGCATCAAAAATCCATATTAAACCCATATTTGAATCATTTCCAAATTCAATTTCGAAATTTAAATCCCTAAATCATATATGAGAATTTGAAGATTATTTTCAAAACACTTTACTTGAAAATTAACAATTGATATCCAAAAATATGTATTACTTGATGCGATAAAATTTAAATACCAATTTATTCTAAATTTAAATAATTCAAATATAAAAACATATTTATACGCCTGATATCGATAAAATAATTCGTTCAATCTCTTTTCTTTTACTTAAACAATCATTTTAGTATTATCGATGAAAATTGATGCTAAAACTCAGGTCATTTTTTAAAGGCCAAACAAAGCTTAATAATTCATTGGAAATTTTTTTCCAAAATTATTCATCTTAAATTTGGATTTCAAACAGTTTCAACAAATTTACAAATCTTTATTAAAATGAAAATATTTATTTAACTAAAAGGAGTATTTAAATCGGTCACCCGTAAGATCCGTAACTATGGTGCATGCGACTTCACTCAAACAGAACAAATGCAATATCTTAACTTAAACAAACATGCACCATCCATTCATCACAACCACAAAATAAATCAAGTGTGTACGAAGCGTTATTGTCAGTAACGCTCGGTGTTTTACGGTGTTACTACAGCATACATATCCATCGATCAATCAGCGACATACAACCATAACATTTCAAGCATCCACAACCACTGATTTTCCATCAATTATTATAATTATAAATAATTTATAACAAATTATTTCTACCCAAAATGAAATAATTAAAGTGGAGTTCTCACCTTGAGCTTTTCAGAACTATCACCGTCGAGCCTGGTATCAACCGCGTTCCAGTTTACAAACTTTACAAGCGCGCACCGTCTTCTCCGCAATAAAACTCCGGATGACCGCGTTCAACTTTACGAACGTTGCTACGCTTCGCTATGCGCACAACAACTCATGTGTACCCCATTTTTCCTTGCGTGTAGACTATTTGTGCTGTGCCTTTTCTTTTTCTTCTTCTTCTTCTTTTTTTTTTTTTTTTTTTGTTAAAAAAGACAAAAAGCACGGAAGTGCTGTACAATCGCATGCTTGCGCATGCATGCAACTAGGCTATTTCGGCCTCCTCTCCTAATCCCTTTTTGAGTGCATGCGAACCTCTTATATATATATATATATATATATATGCATGTACCTGCGCATGCAATGAGGGGAGAGAGAAAGCAAGAGAGGATGGCGGACGTGAGTGCTTTGGACTGGAGAGAAGAAGGAAGCGAAGGGGATGGATGTAGCTCACGGTGGAGAAAGAATTGCGTGAGGGAGTTGGTGAGCAAAATAATCAAAAGCTGATGTGCGTGCCTCCTTAAATCATGCAATTAAGGGTAGTTTGGTCTTAACAAGGGACACCCGTCCATTTGCAAGAAACAATTATCATGCATTATTACACGTGTGCACACGTGTCTATTTTACCCAATACTCATGCATGCATTCATACACCTAAGTACACACCTAAGTTCACACGTGGCCCTCTCTACACAACTCGAGCATGCATAAAGACACTTGCTATCTCATAATGTGTGAACAATCCATGAGCTCACCTTATCGTCCACCATATTTCAAGTCCATACATAGTGTATTAATTTGTACATCTCCAATTTTTGATTTTTAGAGTTATTTACTGAGAGTTGCACTGGAATAAAACCATCATCGTAAACAACAACACGCTCTGATTTAGAAACAGCAATAAAACCGGTCTGATTGATCAATTCTGTAAAGCGTCTAAAGGACCACATTTATATCCAAAATACATTGAAAAATTATCTGTTTATTTTTCAAATTAAAAATTTCAGAAAAATTCTAAAAATTATTTTAAAACAGCGCGTACAGAAATCAGATGAATATTTTAAACCGATATTTATCTATAATTTATTTTCAAGTCAAACTACTTTTAAAAATTAAAAATCCATATAAATCTATATATAAAATTGTTTAAATCTTTATATATCAAATATTTCCTCAAAATAAATCTTTAAATTATAAAATTCATATTATAAAACATTTATATATATAAATACAAAATATCACTATCTATAAATATAAAACCCATTATGTAAATTTACGAAAATCATTTTTATACAAAATCTTTAAAATAAGTCTTATACAAAATAAAATTATTTATTTAAACTAAATAAAAAGAGATTTCAAATAATTTAAACCTTATCAAATTCAAAAAATAAATTCAGACAATCTCAAAATGTTATAAAATTCAAATTCAAATCTAGAAAATTCTGGTTCGTTACAGACAGCGTGCACTCCAAGCCTTCCACCCGTGCTTGTGAAGCTACGTTTTCGTGTATACCAAGTTGTTCTAATACCGTGTTCTCCACGGTTTCTTTTTCAATTCCGTGCTCTCCACGTCTTAGTTGTCGTGCCTGCCAAACTTGCTCTTCTCTTAAATACTGTACATTCTCTCCTCAACGCAAAACAGGAAACAAGACAAGAGTTTGAAACCTCGAAACAAATGAAATAAACACCCTAAAATCTAAAGCTGGGACCTGTTTAACTTTGTAAATTGAAGGCTTCTTTTCCATACAAAATGCTCGTGCTCGATCACCGTCTCTGTTTGCTGGAGTTTCCACCATAGGCTAAGATCCGACGCCGATGATGGAAGGGGCAACCGGAATCCCTAGAGTTCTGGCCACGGATGTAGCTCGCTGGTAGCTTCCGATGGGTAGGGCTAAGGCGACAAAAGGTAAGCGTTTGAATGGAGGTACCGGAGAGACAACGGGTTCCTGGTGACCGTCACTTCTGGCGTCAAGGTCTGCTGCAAAGACGGTGACAGTAGTCAGGGGGTTTCGTCGTTCGACAACTACGTGATGGTGGTATTTGCCATAGAAGTCACAATCATGGCTTTGGAAAGCTCCAAGAGGGGGTTCGATTTTCATTTAACAAGGAGGAGTCGTGCGTGAGGCTGTTGGCAACTGAAATGGTGGAGAATTGTATGTGATGGCTCCATGACTAATACTGCAGTGGGTTCGAACTACTTTAGTGGGGGGGGGGATCGAAGGTCTGGCATCGGAAGGTGGCGACGAACTGATGATGGGGAGCACTGGTACTTATGTACGATTGAAATGGGGTAGACTAGAGGGGGACGTGCTGTATAGTCTGGTAATGGTGGCGTTCGAATTTAAGGGCTGAGGGAGAGAGGGTTCATTGTTTGACTGGAGAGTGGTAATGTTGTAGCAGTTTAAAAGAGGTGTTTTAATAGAGTACATTGATGGAGAATGGCAGGAAGGGAGTGGTTCTCTGGAGACTTAGGTGAACGATGGAATTTCTGAAAATTGTTTGGAAGAGGCCGCTCTGATTAATAGGTGATTAGTGAGTAATTTAATAATAAAGGGAGATTTAGATATCAATATGAGTGAAGGATAAGGGATCAGGGGTGAAAAGTCTGGATCAAGGGATATTGGTGAAGAACGTGAATGTTATGTATCATGATTTTTGAAATAAAGGATATTGCTCAGGTTAATCGAGGGTTATGGCCTGTTATTTACGGCTAATCCAGGCTTGTTTATTTCAGTTGGGATCGAAAGAAGAAAAAAATAAAACTGGAAGAAGAACCAAGACTGAAGGATAAGCAAGGAAAGACGGAGGACTGGGAACACGATGGTGGACATAAAAGTTGGCTATGGGATTGTTTTGTACAGTGATGCGTGGTTAAGCAGATGGAAGAAAAGGGATGGAGGAAATTCGGTTATGATGAAGGAACCGATGAAGAGGTGACGGGTTTTGATTTCATGACCGGAAAAGACGTGCGGCCTAAGTAAGCTTAAATGGTGATTAAAGCATTAATTATATAATAAAATATTATATATATTGAATGCAAAACATATAAGATTATAACGCTCATACCTTGGTCATATGCTAACAGAATCCGGCGAATCAAGTCACGTTGGGACCATAACGACGACACCTTCGTTGGAAACTGATGCGGTTGAAAACCGAGCTATTGGAATTTCGAAAAAAAAAATTAACATCTGTTCCATCTTAAATGAGACTAACGCAGAATCGTCAACTGCGAACCAAGGTGAGTAAACTCACTAACTCTGACTCGTTTATATTTTATATAAACGAGTTTTAATTTATTTCTAGTAATTTTATACTGTGTGATGGTTGTTTGAATGAATGGTTGATAAAATTGGTTGAATGGTTGATATGGTTATATAGTTGATCGATAATTATTTCTGTTATTAATTAATGTTGATTAACATCTGTGGATGCAGGGAAACAGGTTGGAGGGACCAACTGGGTTCCTCAATATTTATATTACTGTTTTTCCTTGATTTTGATGTGTGGTGTGATATATATAGTCATTGATTGACTTTGTCGTTTTTGAGCTACCCTGGCCCTAGAATTTTGGTATTTAAAATACCGTAAAATATTCTCGAATAGAAAATGAAATTTGAGATTTTAAAAGAAAATATATTTTTCCAAAACGATTGAAGTGTTATTTCGAATATAGTTAAAAAGTAGAAACTTGTTTTATCAAAACTAGAAGTTGATTTTAAACGAGCTTATAAATTAAGTGTATCGTTGGATAAATTGAAATGTAAGTTTAAAATTTGAATTTATATGGAAGTGGGAATCAGATTTAAACTTAGTAAATTATAAAGGAAATCATAAACGAGATTTTAAACAATTGAAATAAAATTAGATTGTTTGAAAATTTCTGAATAGAAGTTATAAATAGAATTTGGGTTTTAAAAGAATATTTATAAGTACGAAACCAAGTGATTGTATATAAAAGGAATATATTCACGGTTAAAGTGAATAATGGGTTAAAGAAAATATTTAGCAAATGAATTATCCATAAAGGAAATTTTAGATTGGAAATCTGAATCTAAATTTGAACTTGAATGAGAAAGAGGAAATGGGTAATCGTTTTAAAAGAAAGCGATGGGTTTTAGCTCAAAATTCGGAATATAAATCGAATATAGATTATTCGAGAGAAAGTTGTTTACTGGAATTCGATCATATCGACTTTAGGGAAGTAATTACTTTTACTTTCCGTTTCGAACCAAATTTAGTTATTTATTTACTTATTAATCGAAGTACAAGTATATTTTTATAGACCAAATGTTTTGTAAATTGTAAACATCGATTTTAGCGCTGTCGTAATGATAAATATTTTATAAATCTAAACAGCAATTTTTAACGCTGTTGTTATATAAATGTTTTATAAATCTAAACAGCGATTTTTAACGCTGTTGTTATGATAGATGTTTTGGTAAATCTAAATAGCAAATTTTAACGCTACCGTTATAATAACTGTTTGGTAGCAATCTTAATGCTATAATAAGTGTTCTATAATTCTAGACAGCAATTGTAACGCTGTTGTTAAAAACAATGTTTTATAAATCAAATATTTGGAAACAACGATTATAACGCTACCGTTATAATCATTATTTTTCTGTAAAAGAAGTGTGTTCTTAGATTGAATCCAAAAGTCGCGTAAGCGATGAAGTTGTGAGTTTGACTATTTCGAAGTTAAGAATGTTGTTCAATTAAGGTCTGAGAGGTAATTATACCCCAACTTGATTGACTTCATGATTGATGGAGAAATGGTTAAGGTTCAATAGTGAAGATTGGTTAACATTCTGGTTAGTTAATAATTGGTTAACGTTTTGAGTTATAATAACGATGTTTATAATATTGCGTTAATTTAAAGGAATTTGAAATGTTTTCCCAATAAAATGAGAGATATTTTCCCCGTATAGAAAATGAAATGAATTGGTCAACGAGAAATTTAAGAAAGGGAATTTGGAAATATTTTCCAATATTAATACGGCATATTTTCTGAATATAGAAAATAAGGATTCGCTAATATATATATATATATATATATATATATATAAATGTTTTCTAAATGGGGAAAAGAGATATTTTCTCGAATAAAGAAATTACTTATTGGAAATGTTTTTTCAAAGAATCCAAAGGGAAATCGAGCTTCAAAAGGATACGAAAGATAGGGAGACAGGAATTTGAAATAATAATATAATCAGAAATTTGATTTTAAGGGGCCCAGTGTTGTTTGATGCTTGATCGGTAGAATTTCCAATTGGAAATAGGACCGTTGATTGTATGGATGTTCTTTGATAGTTAAATCACCGACTATCAAAGTTTTTGATTTATTTTATTCCTCCGTTGTCAATGTGGAGAGACCGGGATCAGATTTAATAGCTGAAAACCACTCCGCATTGGCATAAGCGTTACGAATCAACTTATGTTGAAAAGACTATGAAGACGGAGAAAAATGCAAGAGCTGTTATGTTAATTCAAACTTCAAGCCTCACAACCGGGAATTGACAAAAATCGGGCAGGCAGCATGGCTATGTGGGTCGCTCCCATTAGGATGTATAATCACCTATCTAGAGAAATTCCATTTACTTCTTTAATCTATCGATGCTGTCCCTTTCGGGAAACGGTTGCTGATCCCAACCGTTGGTGATATACATTCGAAACACTCAATCGAAATGAGTGGTCGGTCATGTGTGGGCCGGGTTGCAAGATGTTCTTGTTGAACGCAGTGTATTCGCCTCTAGAGATACACTATTGACAGGTGGTCCCATACCTTGTCATAGTTGGAATCCAATCTCCAATTAGCGCCCTGCGGTTTTTGATTTAATATTATATATGGAGCGTGAGATGCAAACGTTCCGCTAGATTCTAATTATTTGTGTAGACATTATTGTAATATCACCGGATTTGATATCAAAAATGTTTTGGGTTATCGTAAGGTAAAAGCCATCCGTGTTTATGTGTGGATCGGTCTTACGATTATCATTTCTTTCGAAAGGATCTTGAAAGTTAAACAGATGGTTGGAGTTTACTCACACTAGTCCCATGACTGACCCAGAGTTTATTTTGTTTGTTTCCCTAAACTCTTGGGTGCCTAAATTTGTCCGGGCAGTCAAGTAGTCGGGATTTTTCAGATTCACTTGGAGCAGCTCGAAGCAGGAGGCTTCACCAATTAGCTATAGACTATCATATTTTCCGCTGTGTACTATATTGTATCTGGAAATAGGTGTTTATAACTGTTCCAAGGATAACCGTTGTGCTCTGATAATGGTATGTATATAAAGTTACTATTTGTATTTCAAAGTTTATGTTATCTAATATATTTTATTCGTTCCTCTGTGAGTTTGTGATCTTCGTTTTCTTCTATTCTAATATTTCTTTCTTTCTATTTCTCATCCTCTAACTTCTTTCTAATAATGATTCGTATTTCTGTGCAATTTGGGTTAGACGTGTGGTGTTATTAGTCGATCCAAAGGGTACGGATTTGCGGGTCGTTTCATGTACCAAGCATATTTGGCTATTATAAGGTAAAACTCTATCCTCCGGCTTGCGTTGCATTGTGTGATGGGACCTAAGTCTTATAATAGCTTCGTTTTTCTTTATTTAACATTGCGCTGTTTGTTTTAGGCACTGGTATTCTTGGGGGTAAATTCGTTCCGTGTTATACGGCGTGGTCCCTTGATTTATCTCATTTTAAAGTAAAGTTTTAAATAACTGTTTTAGTTCTCACACCAGCCACATAACTGACCTGGAGTTTATTGTTTTAACCTAAACTCTGGGTGCCCCTATTTTCCACACGGGCAGCTAGTAGTTGGGTTTTTGCAGATTTATATTCACAGGATCCTGGTTTACAGCTGAAATGATATTCAGAAAGCTCTGTATCCGTATATTCTTTTCAGTTGTGTTTTGTATTAATTTTCCTCTGCGATGTATTTAAATGTAATTTAAATCTCTGATATTTTTCTGCTGTATAATATTCATTCATACTCTGTTATGTTCTTGTATTATGATGGAATTGTTGTAATAAGCAATGAAATGTTTTTCTGTTTGTGTTCCGATTTGTCTTGTTCTCGAAGCAATCCGGGCTTTCCTTTACGGAGAAGTTTGGGTCGCCACTGGTGGTATCTGTAATAACCCGGAAATCCGAGCCAATTAAAATTTTTTATTTTGGCAATTTTAGTGAATTTTGAATATTTAAAATGAATCATTTTAAATAATAACGGCGAGAAATTTATTTTGAATAGAATTCGAACGTATATATTTGTATAGATCGTCGTTAGAATATAAATATTTTATTTTAATTATAAAAGGAATTGAAAATGGCGCGGTAGTTTGAAAATTCGATTTCAAATTTCAAACGAATGTACAGGATTCAAAATAAACCGGATTTTAGTGAAACCAAAAATATTAGAGTCTAATTAAGAATATCTTTCCAACGAGTTCAAAAAATTGAAATTTCATAGCGGGAATCAAAAGATATGTCCAGTTGAAAATTCAGAATAGTCGTTATGGAATTCTGGCCCCTAAAAATGGAAATTTTGCGAACGACCTCGGTTTTCGATGAAACCACTTTTGTTGGATCCGTGATGACAATTTATTGCTAGATTCCAAAATTCGTAATTTTTCGACTCAATATGTGAGTGTGGCAAAGGAAACGTGTTTTGACAGTTTCAGTTGATTTTAATCGACTGGAAAATGGCCATTTTTCAAACGGTCTCGGAATTTGACGAAACTAGTTTTGTTAGGACCGTATCGTCAATACGAAGCTAGAAAATATTTTTCGGGAATTTTTCTAGTTAGTATGTGGCCCCGGTAAATTGAAATGTGCGTTCAAATTCAATATATAGAGTTATATTTTTATTTTGACGAAAACTTATCGAAACGATCGAATCAGCCTGCGATACATATCCCATTGTGTTCAGAATGGGGGTAATTAGCTATGGACGACAGTCAGTGGGTTTGATTTTGAGGTCAAAATAATAAGGTACCTTTTTGAAATAATTAAACAATTAAATAAAATATAATAAAAACTCTCTCTCCTCTCCCTTATTCCCTCTCCCCCCCGTTCTTCATTCATAAAAAAAAAAGAAAAAAAAGGAGGAAGCGTCTCTGATCAGAGGAGCTCGTCCCCCTCCCCCCCCTCCGCCTTCACGCCGCGCCACCGCTGGACTCCAGGCCGCCACCCACGTCGTCGAGCGCCCCCTCCAGTCGCCCGAGCCGCCCACTTCTCCTCCTCTTCCACCTCCTTATCTCTCTCTTTAATCCCTAAAAAGCCCTGACATCAAATCAATACAAAATCCGCCACCTCCAGCCCAATGGCCACCGCCACCCACAACCGCACCCCCCTGCGCCCTAGTCGGACTTCGACCCCCCTTCTTGCCGTCGTCGCCTACAAACACCCCTCCCCCTCTTCGTTCATCAGCTGTAAGTGTTTAATTCCATTTTTATTCATGTAAATAATTTAAAAATATAATCTTTAGATAGAAAGTAGCGAAGAAAATATAATTTTTCCATGTATGAAGTAGCGAATAAAATTGTGATTTTTATCATATATGTAGCAAAGTAAAAATACGATTTTTATCGTTTGAATGGTTAAGGAAAAATATGATTTTTAAATTGAAAGTGAACAAATAAAATGTGATTTTTATAGCGATGATATAAAAATTCGATCTTTATATTAGAAGTAGATATAAAAATATAATTTTTATATAGGAAGGAGCGTTATAAAAATATAATCTTTATTGGAAGAAGAGCGATATAAAAATATAATTTTTATATAGAGAATAACGTGATAAAAATGTGATCTTTATTATATGAACACCGTTATAAAAATAGAATTGGAATCTATATAGTAGCGGTGTAAAAATAGAACTTTTATCTATATAGTAGTAGTGTAAAAATATGATTTTTATATACATAGCAACAATATAAAAATGTGATTTTTATATTTGTAGTGGCTACGGATAATGAAATTAACAAAAGGAGAGCACGATGAAGATTTATACATATGAAGAGTCGTGGCGTTTGGTTTTGCTAGTCGGTGAGAACTCCTCACTTTTATTTTTATTTCTAGTTTGAAATATATACTAGTATGTAGACGGTGCTTAGTAGCACCCGACACCCATCGTCCACAGACCATGGATGACTTGTTTGTTTGATTGTTGTGTAGTGAAATTTGATTGTGTGATGGTGAATGAAATAAAATATTTTATAGTGGAAAATATTTTATATTTAAAAATATAATTTTTAACGTGTATATAAAATAAATATTTATAAACAAATCGGACGATTTGTTTATATACACTGATTTGACTGATATTGATTGGGACGATAAATTTTACACATCGCCCAACTACACAAATAAAATCTGTGTTTGTTGGTTTGAAACCCCACACAGGTATTGTGATGATATTTGACGTACACTAATCTCGATTTTTTAGTTGTATGTCAGTCGATGGGTTGACAGACTGTGTAAGCGTTAATTATTTATATTTAATGCTTATGCAGTTGTGTGGTGCACTCTGGATGATGGTTGATTATTTATCGTTGCTATTATATACATGTGTTGTAGAAAATCCATATAATTAACATTATATGGTAATTGATTGGGCCTCATTCCAATTTAGAAAATAAACTAATGTGTTGAATTGAAAATAAATTCATGTGTTGAATTGAAAATAAATTCGTGTGTTGAATTGAAAATAAATTCATGTATTGAATTGAAAATAAATTCATGTGTTGAATAGATATAAAGCCGTGTTGGTTAGATATGCGCCATTTTGACGTGAACGATATTTATATCGATTTTATTCATTTTTATAATGAATATAGAAAAGGAAGCGATTTCAAAATATAACGTTTTGAAAATATTATCATTTATATATATATATATATATATATATATCGATGATATGGAATATTCAATTTTGATTAGAAATTGATTAGGAAGTTGAAATCGTTTTGAAAACGAAGTTAAAACGATTTATAAAATACGTTTTGAATTGAAATCGACGAAGTATATATTATATATATTATATATATAATATAATGGCCTGAATAGAACACGCCGCGCCAGTTCGCGAATTTCGACCATTGACTTCGAATTGACGTTACGGGAGATCCGACCGTCGGATTCTCCTAAAACCGGAACCGTTGGGTTTGTATCGAAAAGAGCTTTCTAACGAATATTAGAAATTAGAAATCTAACGGTTGGATTTGGAATTATGTCCAAATCAAATTTGGAAAAGGTCGTTGTAGGTGCAGTTCGATGGCTGTTGATGGAAATCGACTGTACGGGCCTTGATAAAATTATTAAAAATAGTACTAATTTGTGTAAAATCATAAGAAATGATTTGTGAAGAATTGGGATGAAAAACTCCATATTTGAAAGGATAAAAATAGATTTTTATCGAAATGAACTAGTTTTGAATTAGAATAATAATTTATTTTTAAATAAATAAATTGGATTTGAAATGGTTTTGAAAATAACCAGAATTTCCAATAATTGAATTGGAATGGATTTGAATCGAAATTATCTTTGGAATATTTCGATGTTAGATTTCGTGATTATACAGATATTGTTATGGAAATTTGAAAGAAATATTTATATCGTTATTTCCAATACGATATTTGTTGGTCGTAGAATTTGACATTGAATATAAGCCTATATATTTTCTATTCAGAGCCTTGTATATAATATCAAATGTGATTTGGGTTTGTTGTGAATGGTGTCTTCATCAACACTGTTCTTAAACCCAGTAGAGAAAAAGATTAAATCTTTTTATTTAGATTAAATGAAGTGTACCAATTAAATGGGATTTAACTGGAATTGAATTTGAATTTGAATTGATTTTTGGGTATATCGTGAATGGTGTTTTAAATAACACTTGTTCTTTAACCCGATAATTAATGGAATGTGGTTTTTGGTTTATCGTGAACCGTGTTTAGATGACATTGGTTCTTTAACCCAGTTAAAGACAGGATATTGATTTCTGTGAAGATTTAAACTAAGTGGGGTTTTGATGAATCTTTAATTAGATTGAAATAGTCGAGAATGGAGTATCACCAGTTTTGCTCCAGGCGATAGTTAAATCTTTAATTAGATTTGAACGTGAAATGTTAATTGAATTTACCGATAACACCGTGGTGTTAGATATGAAGTATAACCAGTTTTACTTCATGGGATGAATAGGTTGGGATTGGGAAATAGAATAAATGATTACTTCAGTGTGGTTCGCTAATCCCGACTAGTTTGAATTGATATTCGAAAGTAGATTAAAGTATAAATTTAAAGAATTTATCTTTGATAAAATTAATGGGAACCTTTCCCAAAGTATAAGAATATTTGAATAAAAGAATATTCTGAATTGGAATGAGACGTATGTTGTGTTTGTGCAACACTTGTTTATTATATACGCGAGTTATTCAGGAAGACTGGGTTTATCCCATTCTGAATAACTGATTCGACGTGGTATCGAGGATGAAGACGGTGGTCGAAGACCGGAGGTCTTCACATCGTTTGGGTGATTACTGATGATCTTGATTGGGCCGTACACCCAAGAGGAGGGAATCAGTTAGTGATCGTCCAGACGTACTTGGAGATGGATGGATATGCGAGCTACAAGGTGCCTCCGGTTTCGTTCAGACCCAGAACGGACTTGTAAATGGACTGTGTGTCTGACATTGGATATCATTCTATGTGATTGATGGATATCGGTTGCATGGAGTGGTTTGCCTGTGTGGCATGCTAAGATGCAAATTGAAACACCCCACCTCCGTTAGGGTCACTCTCAAAGGGAATGCCCTAATTTTGGTGGAGGTTTATAAGTACAAGTCACAGATATACAAGACAGATATAATAACACATATTTGTAAACCAGCGGAAGAACAACAAATTTTATTTCATAAAGTCAAATACGTGTTACAACAACATCCCTTCCAAAAACATAACATAATACTTCATAATCTGTCTTGAGTACATTATTTTTAAAGAAGCATAAATAAAACATAGATAAACTGCCAAAGCCCCATAGTGAATTGTCCAAAGCCACAGTTCAAAACAAGAAAGTCCAAGCAATACATTTCTCTTCTTCAAGCTGGATGTTGAGGTAGGTCAAGCTGCTGTGTTCCCTCCCTGAGGACCTGGGGGGGGAAACGGAAGAAAGAAGACGAAAGAAAAATAGAGTCAGACATAAAGCCTGAGTAAGTCTAGTACTACTTTGTCTATGAATAAAGAACTGGGTATGATAAGTAAAACAGGAAGTGGGCAACATTATAAACTTGGTTAAGTTATCTAGGGTCGAATATACTATCGTACCCCATGTTAATCTCTGAACCCATATAAACTAGTTCCCAATTTTGCATCCCATAATCAGGGTGATGTGATCCATTCTACGATGATCGGCTCCTACTCGCATAGTTACATGTGTCTTACGGCCCCCGATGTCTGTAGTTACCTATGCTGGTCCCACCATGGGGTGTATCAAGTCCCATAGTGGCAACCCGACACAACCTTAGAGTGCAAAGGTATGCTACTGGTGTCCAGTGCTTTATTTTTCTGCGCCAGAGTGCGTGCACGCCCGCACACCGTTAGAACCTACACTGCTACACCACCGCCGTCGATTTGACCTCTTACAATCAGCCCAGTAATCGTGCCCCACCCTGCCTAGTTTCACGGTATCCTGATACACCTTCTAGGGTTACTGCTGAAAAGGGTCCCCCGTTACTAGGTTTTCTATCTCTAGCCAACATGCTAAGTTGGTTAAGTGTTTCCTAACCTAACCCCACCAGTCCGTTTAGTTTAGCATGTTCCATTTTGATTAAGTCTTTAGTTCACTTAATCCTAACAATCCTGACTCAGCCTTAATTGTCTTATTAAGGCCCTGACCTCTCACATTAGACAGGTATTGTTGTGGCTGCCTGTTGCCGGTTGGTTCCGGGCAGTCTTACGCCACAACTCAGTCTAACCTCGGGTCCTTGCTGGGCTCCATGTTTAACCTCCCACATTGGATAGGTATTGTTGTGACTACTGGACAGCCGGGCGGTTCCGGGCAGGTTTACATCACAACTCAATCCAACCTCGGGTTAAACACATCGTATGTTCTACATTTACATATCTTGTCATTCTTCTTTATTTTATATGTAAATATTTGCGGCCCATTATTAAGTTAATGGTGTAAAGATTACACCAACCACGGGCCCAACCCATACTTGAATTTGGGCCCTTCTATTTTATATTTTCATTCATTAATTAATTTTAACCCAACGTTATTTTCCCCCGTCTTACACGTCCGTTCATATATATTGGGCTTAGCCTTTTAAAGCCCAATTTAGCCATGCGAGAGGGGAGGCTTATGGCGTATACACAAGGAGGGGAAAGTGAGCGCATGAACTTGCATATGACGTTGGAAAATACATAATAGAAATTGGTGTACTTGCATAGTGGTGACATGTATTTTGGTCATACAACATAGGTGACATAAATCAAGGCATGTAAACTTGCATAGGTTTAACTACAACATGAACCTATATTCTTATTTAGGCATAATGTCAAACATAAGCATGGCCTAAATACTTCTAGCATAAACATGGCATATTGTCAAACATAAGCATGGCATAAAATACTTCTAGCATAGGCATGGCATATTGTCAAACATAAGCATGGCATAAATACTTCTAGCATGAACATAACATAATTCCACTTAATCATGATTTAAGCCTAATCACATAACGATGGTATAAACATACTTATGCATAAATATTCCTAATCATGGTGTTTTGCTTTAAACTTGCAAAAAGGGGATTTTTGAGTCTAATCTAACCATGTCATCATATAATCCTTTGAAACAAGATAGACTTAATAACGGATTTCAATTATGCCAAATATCATTCCTAGCCATATTCATAAGTTTGCAAAAGCATGACTTAATACATGGATTATGGTGTCAAAATTCCCCATAGTTTCATATGAACTATAATAACCAAACTTGTTTAAATTACTTGCAAAACGATTTATACATAAAAACATACATCATAATGGCATAATAACAAAGCCCCAAACTTGCATAAATTTCACTCAACTATATACATGTAGCTTCAACATAGACTACATAATTTGCGCAATATTCCAAACGTATATTTGCATAGAACTACCGCATGTAGTTCTTTATAATGAATAACATAATTCAAGAGTATCCAAACGTATATAAATTGATAAGAACGCACAAATATGAATTACTTCCATTGCCACAATTCAAGCATACACATCAACACAGTTGTTTATTATACCAAAGTAATACTCTACTTACAATGGTTTGATGAATTCTCTAGTTTAGGGATTGAAGACGCAAATTCCTTTGTTGAATTGATTAGCTTTAGGTTGCTTGAATTGCTTTAGGCCTTAGAACTTCCTCCCTAATCCTCTCTTTAGTTGGCGGCTATGCTTTGTCGTTCCTCAGCAACATGGCGGCTATGTTCTTAATTTTTAATGAATAGATTAGGGTTTAGTCTAGGGTTGTTTATATAGAGGTTAGGAACTAATTAGGACTCTTGATGTTGCTAGGTTAGATCATAGCCATTCATTAGGAAGAGAGACCAATAAAAACCCGCCACCTAGCCCTAATGACAAAGCAGACCACAGAAATTCGACCACACACCGACCTGGCCAGCCAGGTTGACTGGGCTCGACCAGGTCGATACCCCTGTCGACAGGGCTGTCGACAGCCCTGTCGACATGGGTAGCCCAGGTCGACAGCCCAGTCGACCTGGGTGGCTAGGCGGGTGTTTTATCCGCCTGGCCCATTGGGCCCCATTTCAAATTATTATTTTATTCTGTTTGAATTTTAAATTTAATTCAAAACTTCCGAAGGCCATATCTTCTTCATACGGACTCCGTTTTTCGAAAACTCGGACTCTATTTCGCGTATTTTTCCGAGACGAACGCAATGGCGTATCCCGTTTCCCTTAGTTCTTTGATTTGAATTTGATTATACTTTAATTCATGAATTTCACAGTTATAGAATTTTCGGGGTGTTACATTCTCCCCCACTTAAAAGGATTTCGTCCCCGAAATCTTCAAGTTAGGAGGAATGTAAATCCTAACATCCAATCATCCATCTACTCATCCATCAAACACGAGCATCCATTGTCCTTAAAAGACTTCTAATGCTTCATGATCATATGCAAAGTGTGTGTGTATAGATGAACTTATCTAATGCAAAATCAGGCGGTCTACTGATTCAGTTGACCTCCTTAATGCGAATCATGTAAGTGCCATGAATCCATTATGTATGCAAATTTTCCTATTCTTGATTCTACATGAGTGCACAATCATTCAATACAAATGCAACATCCACATGTCAACATATTAATGTTCAACCATAGACGAAAGCAAACATATATGCATATGCAATATGAAGTGACTGAGCCGATCTAAAACCTAGATTGTGTGTGTATATGCAACCACGAGCAACCACTAGCAATCACTTTCAACCACTTGCAACCATTCATACATAACATGTTTCAACTACATGTTTTCATCCAAAGGTTTTCTACCTAAAAGATACGGTCGAGGAAATATACCTAAAAAGATAGATAGATAAAAGCGCAACTTAAGGAAAAGAAAGATCAAGGATGTACCCTCGAACAGAAAAGGGTAGGCAGTACGTATTCTAGCTTCAGTTTCCCAAGTCGCGTCTCCCTCGGCGTCGCTCCACTGAACTTTGACGAGTTTGACTTCGCGGTTGCGTAGCTTCTTCACTTCCGTTCCTAGTATGCGGGTTGGAACTTTTCTTATGGTTGCTTCGCGTTCCACTTCGGCCTCTTCGAGGATATTTGGCTCTACCACTCCAGCAGACTCATGTAGACATTTTCGGAGATGTGAAACGTGAAAAACGTTGTGGACTCCGGCCAATTTCTCGGGTAGCTCTAATCTATAGGTCATTTTCCAAATTTTCTCAATGATAGGAAATGGTCCTACCTAAAGGTATAGTCGAATGATAGAAGCAAGTAAAAATTTTGTGCCCATTAGGCAATGTCAAAACTGGAAATCTATGCCACATATATATTGATTAGGAGAAGAACTCTCTAAGCATCAGCCCCGAAGACCGAAATCAACATCAGACTGACACCCAAAGAATTAATCAACCCAACCACCACATATGATTCTAGGAAACTAAGCATGATGGACTCCTTTTAGGTCACAAGGGAGTCCCTTCCTAAGTCCAACTATGTTGCCAAATGTACTTACTAAGGTGATTCTTTACAACTCATGCATAAGTGAAATGAACCTTCAGCCTTAGTGGCGAACACTCCTGGAGTGCCCTATTCTGAAATGCTCCACCTAATGAACCCCTTCTCTAGAAGCTCTTTAATCTGTTTACTGAGCTCTTTTCTTTCTCGTGGAGCCATGTGTCTAACGGGCAACGCAACGGGCTTTGCATTATCTACAAGATATATGCGGAAGTCTATTTCCCGCTTCGGAGGCAAGCCCTTCACCTCTTCGAAGACATCCGGATATTCCCGGACCACTCTAACTGATTGCAAATTTTCAACAGAGGCATCTAGCGACTCAAGATAACTAAGCATAACCGCATACGAGGGATTACAAGAAATTTCCAAAGTATTACCGAGCTGGGTTAGGAGCCTAACAACCCTTTTCTCACAATCAAGGATGGCCCCATTACTGGATAGCCAATCCATACCCAAAATCAAACCATACCCCGAAAAGCCCAAAACAAAGGCACTACATTGAAATTCAACACTTAGGATAGAAATTTTCAAATCCAAACAGATCATAGACAAATGAGCTGGGCCCCCAATTGGGTTTGAAACAATTAAGGGGTCCTCTACCATACTAGTTTTTAGGTGCAGAGATTCTACTAAAGCAGACGAGATAAAGGAGTGTGATGCGACAGAATCAAATAAAGTGCGAACGGGGTGATCATAAAGATAAACTACACTTTCTACAGAAGTGTTTGTACCTCGCTGTTGCAATGGTGGCGCTTCTAGCACATGAACCTGTGCCCCTGGGGTGGATCCAGTGCCCTGCCCCTGTCCTCGTTTCCTTGGGCAGTCCTTAGCCCTGTGGCCTGTCTGACCGCACGAAAAGCACCCACCATTCTCCTTGGCCTTCTTCTTCCGGCAGTCCTTTACTAAGTGCCCCACTTTGCCACAGAAATTACACTTCCTCTTCTCTTTGTTGCCTTTTCCGCCCTTCTTAAAGTCCGTCTTCTTAGGCTGCAAACCCTCTTTCTTCCCTTGAGAGCTTTCTGCCTTTGTCTCCTTCTTGCCCTTATCCTCTTCATTCAGCAATGCCATTTGCACCAATCTTTCATACGTGGCTCCCATGGGTATATGGGTCATGGCCAAACTATGTAATGGCTCATTTAACCCCTTGACGAAACGGAGAGCCTTCTTATGCGGGGTATTGACTAGGTCAAGCCCAAACCTAGCCAGCTCATCGAACTGATTCACATACTCTCTGACTGTCTTGTCTCCTTGCTTGAGAAATAAGAATTTTTCCAACTGCAAACTTCTTTCCGCATCTGAGAGAAATTTGGTCTCAAACCTTGCCCTAAAGTCCTCCCATGTTTCTACTGGTCTTTCAGCATTAGTGACTTCCCACCAGTAGGAAGCCTCGCCCTTCAATAGCCATACTGCCAATTGCACTTTTTGTCTGTCTTCTACCTCAAAGATGATGAATAGGTCCTCCGTTTCTTTTAGCCAATTCCTAGCTGCTACGAAGGACTCAGTTCCATGGAAATCCCTTCCTCCCATAGCTTTAAAATCTTTACATATCTTAGCGAACGTGTTTCCCCGTGGCGGAGGTGGAGGAGGAGGTGCTGCTGCAGCTGGATGATTTCCTTCCGCTGGGGGAGGAGGAATGGTAGGACCTGGCTGAGTGGCCCTAGCTTCTAAGAACCGTCTAAACCAACCAGGTATTGGCACCCCTTCAGGCAAGTTAAGATCTTGGGACATGCTGAAACAAAAAGGATAGATTCAAAACGAAGGATAAGAGATAGTTCCTATGGCTTTGGGGAGTGGACTTTGCCTTTTTAAAATAAAATAATATTTTCTTTTAAAAATGCTTCTTTATATTTCCTTTTTGAAAATAATTTTTCAAAACTTTTTATCTTATCTGGTAAACCTATGCTCTGATACCAAGTGAAACACCCCACCTCCGTTAGGGTCACTCTCAAAGGGAATGCCCTAATTTTGGTGGAGGTTTATAAGTACAAGTCACAGATATACAAGACAGATATAATAACACATATTTGTAAACCAGCGGAAGAACAACAAATTTTATTTCATAAAGTCAAATACGTGTTACAACAACATCCCTTCCAAAAACATAACATAATACTTCATAATCTGTCTTGAGTACATTATTTTTAAAGAAGCATAAATAAAACATAGATAAACTGCCAAAGCCCCATAGTGAATTGTCCAAAGCCACAGTTCAAAACAAGAAAGTCCAAGCAATACATTTCTCTTCTTCAAGCTGGATGTTGAGGTAGGTCAAGCTGCTGTGTTCCCTCCCTGAGGACCTGGGGGGGGAAACGGAAGAAAGAAGACGAAAGAAAAATAGAGTCAGACATAAAGCCTGAGTAAGTCTAGTACTACTTTGTCTATGAATAAAGAACTGGGTATGATAAGTAAAACAGGAAGTGGGCAACATTATAAACTTGGTTAAGTTATCTAGGGTCGAATATACTATCGTACCCCATGTTAATCTCTGAACCCATATAAACTAGTTCCCAATTTTGCATCCCATAATCAGGGTGATGTGATCCATTCTACGATGATCGGCTCCTACTCGCATAGTTACATGTGTCTTACGGCCCCCGATGTCTGTAGTTACCTATGCTGGTCCCACCATGGGGTGTATCAAGTCCCATAGTGGCAACCCGACACAACCTTAGAGTGCAAAGGTATGCTACTGGTGTCCAGTGCTTTATTTTTCTGCGCCAGAGTGCGTGCACGCCCGCACACCGTTAGAACCTACACTGCTACACCACCGCCGTCGATTTGACCTCTTACAATCAGCCCAGTAATCGTGCCCCACCCTGCCTAGTTTCAGGGTATCCTGATACACCTTCTAGGGTTACTGCTGAAAAGGGTCCCCCGTTACTAGGTTTTCTATCTCTAGCCAACATGCTAAGTTGGTTAAGTGTTTCCTAACCTAACCCCACCAGTCCGTTTAGTTTAGCATGTTCCATTTTGATTAAGTCTTTAGTTCACTTAATCCTAACAATCATGACTCAGCCTTAATTGTCTTATTAAGGCCCTGACCTCTCACATTAGACAGGTATTGTTGTGGCTGCCTGTTGCCGGTTGGTTCCGGGCAGTCTTACGCCACAACTCAGTCTAACCTCGGGTCCTTGCTGGGCTCCATGTTTAACCTCCCACATTGGATAGGTATTGTTGTGACTACTGGACAGCCGGGCGGTTCCGGGCAGGTTTACATCACAACTCAATCCAACCTCGGGTTAAACACATCGTATGTTCTACATTTACATATCTTGTCATTCTTCTTTATTTTATATGTAAATATTTGCGGCCCATTATTAAGTTAATGGTGTAAAGATTACACCAACCACGGGCCCAACCCATACTTGAATTTGGGCCCTTCTATTTTATATTTTCATTCATTAATTAATTTTAACCCAACGTTATTTTCCCCCGTCTTACACGTCCGTTCATATATATTGGGCTTAGCCTTTTAAAGCCCAATTTAGCCATGCGAGAGGGGAGGCTTATGGCGTATACACAAGGAGGGGAAAGTGAGCGCATGAACTTGCATATGACGTTGGAAAATACATAATAGAAATTGGTGTACTTGCATAGTGGTGACATGTATTTTGGTCATACAACATAGGTGACATAAATCAAGGCATGTAAACTTGCATAGGTTTAACTACAACATGAACCTATATTCTTATTTAGGCATAATGTCAAACATAAGCATGGCCTAAATACTTCTAGCATAAACATGGCATATTGTCAAACATAAGCATGGCATAAAATACTTCTAGCATAGGCATGGCATATTGTCAAACATAAGCATGGCATAAATACTTCTAGCATGAACATAACATAATTCCACTTAATCATGATTTAAGCCTAATCACATAACGATGGTATAAACATACTTATGCATAAATATTCCTAATCATGGTGTTTTGCTTTAAACTTGCAAAAAGGGGATTTTTGAGTCTAATCTAACCATGTCATCATATAATCCTTTGAAACAAGATAGACTTAATAACGGATTTCAATTATGCCAAATATCATTCCTAGCCATATTCATAAGTTTGCAAAAGCATGACTTAATACATGGATTATGGTGTCAAAATTCCACATAGTTTCATATGAACTATAATAACCAAACTTGTTTAAATTACTTGCAAAACGATTTATACATAAAAACATACATCATAATGGCATAATAACAAAGCCCCAAACTTGCATAAATTTCACTCAACTATATACATGTAGCTTCAACATAGACTACATAATTTGCGCAATATTCCAAACGTATATTTGCATAGAACTACCGCATGTAGTTCTTTATAATGAATAACATAATTCAAGAGTATCCAAACGTATATAAATTGATAAGAACGCACAAATATGAATTACTTCCATTGCCACAATTCAAGCATACACATCAACACAGTTGTTTATTATACCAAAGTAATACTCTACTTACAATGGTTTGATGAATTCTCTAGTTTAGGGATTGAAGACGCAAATTCCTTTGTTGAATTGATTAGCTTTAGGTTGCTTGAATTGCTTTAGGCCTTAGAACTTCCTCCCTAATCCTCTCTTTAGTTGGCGGCTATGCTTTGTCGTTCCTCAGCAACATGGCGGCTATGTTCTTAATTTTTAATGAATAGATTAGGGTTTAGTCTAGGGATGTTTATATAGAGGTTAGGAACTAATTAGGACTCTTGATGTTGCTAGGTTAGATCATAGCCATTCATTAGGAAGAGAGACCAATAAAAACCCGCCACCTAGCCCTAATGACAAAGCAGACCACAGAAATTCGACCACACACCGACCTGGCCAGCCAGGTTGACTGGGCTCGACCAGGTCGATACCCCTGTCGACAGGGCTGTCAACAGCCCTGTCGACATGGGTAGCCCAGGTCGACAGCCCAGTCGACCTGGGTGGCTAGGCGGGTGTTTTATCCGCCTGGCCCATTGGGCCCCATTTCAAATTATTATTTTATTCTGTTTGAATTTTAAATTTAATTCAAAACTTCCGAAGGCCATATCTTCTTCATACGGACTCCGTTTTTCGAAAACTCGGACTCTATTTCGCGTATTTTTCCGAGACGAACGCAATGGCGTATCCCATTTCCCTTAGTTCTTTGATTTGAATTTGATTATACTTTAATTCATGAATTTCACAGTTATAGAATTTTCGGGGTGTTACACAAATGATCAAGGCTTCTGTTGAAAAGAAGAGTCTTGTGATTGATGATCAAAGCACCGCCTGTGTGGTATAGCTTTGTGTAGCGTTGATTCGCGAGCCTCACACCCCGGTTGTGAACCAGAAACGGGAGAGGACTTCAGGGAGGGCATGTGTTTCCTTCTAGCTAGAAGTGGCGTCAGTGGTTTTACACGCCGTGACGAGTTTGACTTATGTGCTTGTTGCTGTTGCGAGGCACCTCGGATATATCGGTGACTGTGTGGAGCCGATGGAGCCATTTGGCTCATTGACACCCCACAGGGTGGGGAAACGCAGTGTTCAGGCATTTTAATCCACATCGGTGGATCGGCCCTGACGATCCAAAGGACGATGCGTTTTGTTTCTGAGACACGGGCTAGAGCGTCTCGAATTCGGTAAGGACTATCCCTTGCCTTGGTTCACAGATGGAAATCCAACTTCCAATACGTGACTTGCGGTTTTGATTGTAGAGCCTAATGTGGCGACATAGTGGGATGGGGCACTTATGCCGTCTATGATTGATACTAATGATTGATTTTTTTTTTGAAATTATACACTTATAGTAATAATAAAAGATGAAATTTAGTGTATCCAGCATGCTTTGGCTAATATAAGGTAATATCCTATCCTCCGGCTTGTATTGCATTGTGTGATGGGACGTGGGTCTTATAATAACTTCATTTTTCTTTATTTAGCATTGCGCTGTTGTTTTATGCACTGGTGTTCTTGGGAGGAAACCCGTTCCGTGTTATACGGCGTGGTCCCTTGATTTACCTAACTTTAAAATAAAGATTAATAACTGTTTTAGTTCTCACACCAGTCACATGACTGACCTAGAGTTTATTGTTTTAACCTAAACTCTGGGTGCCCTTATTTTGACACGGGCATCTAGTAATTTTGGTTTTGCAGATTTAT
The DNA here is from genome assembly GCA_030737875.1 of Allium sativum. NCBI lineage: Eukaryota > Viridiplantae > Streptophyta > Magnoliopsida > Asparagales > Amaryllidaceae > Allium > Allium sativum. Next base: position 897,677,449 of record CM060916.1, read on the forward strand.
ATTCACAGGATCCTGATTTATAGCTGGAACGATACTCGGAAAGCTTTGTATCCGTGTATTACTTCTAGTTGTGTATTGTATTATTTTCCGCTGCTATGTAATGTATTGTAATCTCTGATATTTTCTGTGTAATATTTACTCATACTCTGTATATTCTTGTATTCTGATGAAATTGTTGTAATATACAATGAAATGTTCTTCTGTCTGCGTTCTTTTGTGTGTTGTTCTCAAAGTATCCGCTTTTCCTTCATGGGGAAGTTACAGGTTCTTACAGTTGGTATCAGAGCTTTGGTTTACAAAGCTCAAAGAACAAGACACATTAGAACCATACGAAAGAATTCATCAGAAATTGGATTAGTAATGTCCAACGGGAATGACTCGTTAGAGATGGGATCAGTAGCATCCTAGAATGAGTGTGAAGAGTATATTTTTTAAATAAAAACAAGTTTGTTTTGAAAATTTAAATCAATTATTCGTATTTGATTATTTATTTTATATTGAATTTGGGTAATCCAGTATATAAAGATTTTGTGTATACGTCTAATCCACGTGTATCCGAAGTTTTAATATACTGGATAGATATAGAATCATATTCTAGTGGCCCGACGATGATTCAGATGATTGAGTACTCGTCATCAGAATTTATGTTCGAGTGACGAAAGTGGGATTTATATATATTTCTAATTGACTGGTGTGAGAACCAAAATTAGATAGGGCTTATTGTTGTGATTTGGCATCAAAAACATGATTTTCTGTATATGTATCTAAATTATGAATTTGAAACGATAATCAACTAATTGATTGCTGATTGTGTTGTTTGATTATTGGTTGATTAATTAAGATGTTGAACATTTAGCCAAATTGAACCAAAAAGTGAATTGTATTGAAAATTTGTCGTATTTGCATGCATATACATGTACTTACATTGAACAGGTCATAACAAGGAGGCTAGAGCAGAAGAATAAAATTGTTTGCCCGACAAATAGGTACATGTTTACTAATTTATTGGGTTTTGGATGATTTTATGAGCCGATTGGCTGTTTCCTTTTCTTTTTGGATTGATGAGGGCCATGGGAGGCTATTTGAAATAACCCGAAGTCCCTGGTGCAGGGGAGGTTATGGCGAAATTTTTCGAAAATTTAGGGTGTTAGCCAAATTTTTGAAAAATTTGAAAAGTTCTTAGAAACTGAAAAGTTGAAGAACTTAAGCCGTAATGAAAATAATGGAAGTTGAGTTGATAGGTTAAACAACGTTTGGCTTCGTTCCTTTTCGGGGATGAAAATTTTTAAGTAGGGGAGATTGTAATAAACCGGAAATTCGAGCCAATTTAAAATTTTTATTTTGGCAATTTTAGTGAATTTTGAATATTTAAAATGAATCATTTTAAATAATAACGACGAGAAATTTATTTTGAATAGAATTCGAACGTATATATTTATATAGATCGTCGTTAGAATATAAATATTTTATTTTAATTATAAAAGGAATTGAAAATGGCGCGGTAGTTTGAAAATTCGATTTCAAAGATCAAATGAATGTACAGGATTCAAAATAAACCAGATTTTAGCAAAACCAAAAATATTGGAGTCTAATTGAGAATATCTTTCCAACGAGTCCGAAAAATTGAAATTTCATAGCGGGAATCAAAAGATACGTCCAGTTGAAAATTCAGAATAGTCGCTATGGAATTCTGGCCCTTAAAAATGGAAATTTTGCAAACGACCTCGGTTTTCGACGAAACCACTTTTGTTGGATCCATGATGACAAGATATTGCTAGATTACCAAATTCATAATTTTTCGAATCAATATGTGAGCGTGGCAAAGGAAAACGTGTTTTGCCTGTTTTAGTTGATTTTAATCGACTGGAAAATGGCCATTTTTCAAACGGTCTCGGAATTTGACGAAACTACTTTTGTTAGGACCGTATCGTCAATAAGAAGCTAGAAAATATTTTTCGAGAATTTTTCTAGTTAGTATGTGGCCCCGGTAAATTGAAATGTGCGTTCAAATTCAATATATAGAGTTATATTTTGATTTTGACGAAAACTGATTGAAACGATCGAATCAGCCTACGATACATATCCCATTGTGTTCGGAATGGGGGTAATTAGCTATGGACGACAGTCGGTAGGTTTGATTTTGAGATCAAAATAATAAGGTACCTTTTTGAAATAATTAAACAATTAAATAAAATATAATAAAAACTCTCTCTCCTCTCCCTTATTCCCTCTCAGCCCCCCCCCCCCCCGTTCTTCATTCAGAAAAAGAAAGAAAGAAAGGAGGAAGCGCCTCCGATCGGAGGAGCTCGTCCCCCCTCCCCCCCCCCCGGCCTTCACGCCGCGCCACCGCTGGACTCCAGGCCGCCACCCACGTCGTCGAGCGCCCCCTCCAGTCGCCCGAGCCGCCCACTTCTCCTCCTCTTCCACCTCCTTATCTCTCTCTTTAATCCCTAAAAATCCCTAACCCCAAATCAGTACAAAATCCACCACCTCCAGCCCAATAGCCGCCGCCACCCATAGCTGCACCCCCCTGCGCCCTAGTCGGACTCCGACCCCCCTCCCCTTCTTGCCGTCGCCGCCTACAAACGCCCCTCCCCCTCTTCGTTCATCAGCTGTAAGTGTTTAATTCCATTTTTATTCATGTAAATAATTTAAAAATATAATCTTTAGATAGAAAGTAGCGAAGAAAATATAATTTTTCCATGTATGAAGTAGCGAATAAAATTGTGATTTTTATCATATATGTAGCAAAGTAAAAATACGATTTTTATCGTTTGAATGGTTAAGGAAAAATATGATTTTTAAATTGAAAGTGAACAAATAAAAATGTGATTTTTATAGTGATGATATAAAAATTCGATCTTTATATTAGAAGTAGATATAAAAATATAATTTTTATATAGGAAGGAGCGATATAAAAATATTATCTTTATTGGAAGAAGAGCGATATAAAAATATAATTTTTATATAGAGAATAGCGTGATAAAAATGTGATCTTAGTTATATGAACAGCGTTATAAAAATAGAATTTTTATCTATATAGTAGCGGTGTAAAAATAGAATTTTTATCTATATAGTAGCAGTGTAAAATATGATTTTTATATACATAGCAACTATATAAAAATGTGATTTTTATATATGTAGTTGCTACGGATAATGAAATTGACAAAAGGAGAGCATGATGAAGATTTCTACATATGAAGAGTCGTGCCGTTTAGTTTAGCTTGTCGGTGAGAACTCCTCACTTTTATTTTTATTTCTAGTTTGAAATATTTACTAGGATGCAGACGGTGCTTAGCAGCACCCGACACCCGTCGTCCACAGACCATGGATGACTTGTTTGTTTGATTGTTGTGTAGTGAAATTTGATTGTGTGATGGTGAATGAAATGAAATATTTTATAGTGGAAAATATTTTATAGTTAAAAATATAATTTTTAACGTGTATATAAAATAAATATTTATAAACAAATCGGACGATTTGTTTATACACTGATTTGACTGATATTGATTGGGACGATAAATTTTACACATCGCCCAACTGCACACAAATAAAATCTGTGTTTGTTGGTTTGAAACCCCACACGGGTATTGGGATGATATTTGACGTACACTAATCCCGATTGTTTAGTTGTATGTCAGTCGATGGGTTGACAGACTGTGTAAGCGTTAATTATTTATATTTAATGCTTATGCAGTTGTGTGGTGCACTCTGGATGATGGTTGATTATTTATCGTTGCTATTATATACATGTGTTATAGAAAATCCATATAATTAACATTATATGGTAATTGATTGGGCCTCATTCCAATTTAGAAAATAAATTCATGTGTTGAATTGAAAATAAATTCATGTGTTGAATTGAAAATAAATTCGTGTGTTGAATTGAAAATAAATTCAGGTGTTGAATTGAAAATAAATTCATGTGTTGAATATATATAAAGCCGTGTTGGTTAGATATGCACCATTTTGATGTGAACGATATTTATATCGATTTTATTCATTTTTATAATGAATATAGAAAATGAAGTGATTTCAAAATATAATGTTTTGAAAATATTGTCATATATATATATATATATATATCGATGATATGGAATATTCAATTTTGATTAGAAATTGACTAGGAAGTTGAAATCGTTTTGAAAACGAAGTTAAAACGATTTATAAAATACGTTCTGAATTGAAATCGACGAAGTATATATTATATATATAATATAATGGCCTGAATAGAACGCGCCGCGCCGCGGCAGTTCGCGAATTTCGACCATTGACTTCGAATTGACGTTACGGGAGATCCGACCGTCGGATTCTCCTAAAACCGGAACCGTTGGGTTCGTATCGAAAATAGCTTTCTAACGAATATTAGAAATTAGAAATATAACAGTTGGATTTGAAATTATGTCCAAATCAAATTTGGAAAAGGTCGTTGTAGGTGCAGTTCGATGGCCGTTGATGGAAATCGACTGTACGGGCCTTGATAAAATTATTAAAAATAGTAATAATTTGTGTAAAATCATAAGAAATGATTTGTGAAGAATTGGGATGAAAAACTCCATATTTGAAAGGATAAAAATAGATTTTTATCGAAATGAACTAGTTTTGAATTAGAATAATAATTTATTTATTTTTAAATAAATAAATTGGATTTGAAATGGTTTTGAAAAAAACCATAATTTCCAATAATTGAATTGGAATGGATTTGAATCGAAATTATCTTTGGAATATTTTGATGTTGGATTTCTTGATTATACAGATATTGTTAAGGAAATTTGAAAGATATATTTATATCGTTATTTCCAATACGATATTTGTTGGTCGTAGAATTTGATATTGAATATAAGCTGATATATTTTCTATTCAGAACCTTGTATATAATATCAAATATGATTTGGGTTTGTTGTGAATGGTGTCTTCATCAACACTATTCTTAAACCCAGTTGAGAAAAAGATTAAATCTTTTTATTTAGATTAAATGAAGTGTACCAATTAAATGGGATTTAATTGGAATTGAATTTGAATTGATTTTTGGGTTTATCGTGAACGGTGTTTTAAATAACACTTGTTCTTTAACCCGATAATTAATGGAATGTGATTTTGGGTTTATCGTGAACCGTGTTTAGATGACATTGGTTCTTTAACCCAGTTAAAGACAGGATCTTGAATTCTGTGAAGATTAAAACTAAGTGGGGTTTTAATGAATCTTTAATTAGATTGAAATAGTCGAGAATGGAGTATCACCAGTTTTGCTCCAGGCGATAGTTAAATCTTTAATTAGATTTGAACGTGAAATGTTAATTGAATTTACCGATAACACCATGGTGTTAGATATGAAGTATGACCAGTTTTACTTCATGGGATGAATAGGTTGGGATTGGGAAATAGAATAAATGATTACTTCAGTGTGGTTCGCTAATCCCGACTAGTTTGAATTGATATTCGAAAGTAGATTAAAGTATAAATTTAAAGAATTTATCTTTGATAAAATTAATGGGAACCTTTCCCAAAGTATAAGAATATTTGAATAAAAGAATATTCTGAATTGGAATGAGGCGTATGTTGTGTTTGTGTAACACTTGTTTATTATATACGCGAGTTATTCAGGAAGACCGGGTTTATCCCATTCTGAATAACTGATTTGACGTGGTGTCGAGGATGAATACGGTGGTCGAAGACCGGAGGTCTTCACGTCGTTTGGGTGATTACCGATGATCTTGATTGGGCCGTACACCCAAGAGGAGGGAATCAGTTAGTGATCGTCCAGACATACTTGGAGATCGATGGATATGCGAGCTACAAGGTGCCTCCGGTTTCGTTCAGACCCAAAACGGACTTGTAAATGGACTGTGTGTCTAACATTGGATATCATTCTGTGTGATTCATGGATATCGGTTGCATGAAGTGGTTTGCCTGTGCGGCATGCTAAGATGCAAATAATCAAGGCTTCTGTTGAAAAGTAGAGTCTTGTGGTTGATGATCAAAGCACCGCCTGTGTGGCATACCTTTGTGTAGCTTTGATTCGCGAGCCTCACACCCTGGTTGTGAACCAGAAACGGGAGAGGACTTCAGGGAGGGCATGCGTTTCCTTCTATCTAGAAGTGGTCTCAGTGGTTTTACACGCACTGACGAGTTTGACTTATGTGGTTGTTGCTGTTGCGAGGCGCCTCGGATATATCGGTGACTGTGTGGAGCCGATGGAGCCATTTGGCTCATTGACACCCCATAGGGTGGGGAAACGCAGTGTTCAGGCATTTTAATCCACATCGGTGGACCGGCCCTGACGATCCAAGGGACGATGCGTTCTGTTCCTGAGACACGGGCTAGAGCGTCTCGAATTCGGTAAGGACGATCCCTTGCCTTGGTTCACAGATGGAAATCCAACTTCCAATACGTGACTTTGCGGTTTTGATTGTAGAGCCTAGTATGGCGACATAGTGGGATGGGGCACTTATGCCGTCCATGATTGATACTTATGATTGAAATTGTTTTGAAATTATACACTTATAGTAATAATAAAAGATGAAATTTAGCGTATCCAGCATGCTTTTGCTATTATAAGGTAAAATCCTATCCTCCGGCTTGTGTTGCATTGTGTGATGGGACCTGGGTCTTATAATAGCTTCATTTTTCTTTATTTAGCATTGCGCTGTTTTTTAAGCACTGGTGTTCTTGGGAGGAAACCCGTTCCGTGTTATACGGCGTGGTCCCTTGATTTACCTAACTTTAAAATAAATATTAATAACTGTTTTAGTTCTCACACCATTCACATGACTGACCTGGAGTTTATTGTTTTAGCCTAAACTCTGGGTGCCCTTATTTTGACATGAGCAGCTAGTAGTTTTGGTTTTGAAGATTTATATTCACAGGATCCTGATTTATAGCTGGAACGATATTCAGAAAGCTCTGTATCCGTGTATTACTTCTAGTTGTGTATTGTATTATTTTCCACTGCTATGTAATGTATTGTAATCTCTGATATTTTCTGTGTAATATTTACTCATACTCTGTATATTCTTGTATTATGATGAAATTGTTGTAATATAAAATGAAATGTTCTTCTGTCTGCGTTCTTTTGTGTGTTGTTCTCAAAGTATCCGCTCTTTCCTTCACGGAGAAGTTACGGGTTCTTACAGTATCAGAGCTTTGGTTTACAGAGCTAGAGAACATGACATATTAGAACCGAACGAAAGAATTCATCAGAGATTGGATTAGTAATATCCACTGAGAATGACTCGTTAGAGATGGGATTAGTAGTATCCTAGAACGATCGAGAAGAGTGTTATTTTTAAAATAAAAATGAAAACAAACTTAGTTTCAAAAATTTAAATCAAATTATACGTATTTGAATATTTTATTTTAAATTGTTTTAGAATTTAGACTATCGAGTATAAGGAGATTTTATATATATGTGTGATCCATGTGTATTTGAAGTCTCAAATATACTGGGTAGATATAGAATCACACTCTAGTCGCCCGGAGATGATCCTGATGATCGCTATAGCATCATCAGCATATATGTTCGAGTTTCGAAAGTGGAATATCTATATATTTCCAATCGACTGGTGTGAGAATCAAAACCTTATTTTGAATCTATTGTTTGGAATTTGACAATTAAAATATGATTTTTGAATATATGTACAAAAGTTATATGTTTTGGAAATTTAATTCCCAAATCGATTGATGGCTGTGTTGGTATGATTATTAATTCAACTAATTGAAATATTGGAATAATCGAACGAATTGAAATTTATCTTAAGTGATGTTAATATTGGAATAATAAATCCAATATGAAAATGAAAAGTTGAATTGAACCATTTAGCCAAATTGAACAAATATTGAACTGGATCATAATTTTGTTAGAGTTTCCTATATATACATGCATATACGTTGAACAGGTAAATGGATTAGCTCTTGAGTAAAGAACATATTTGTGTGCCGATAAATAGGTGAGCCTTAATGAGTTGGCTGTGCGATTTTATTATTATATAAACTCCTGTGAATGCCATTGGATGCGGAGTGTTGGTTGTTCTGTGTGAAATCATAAATGTCTCCGTAGGATAGTAACAATTAATTTTGAACTACACTACATGGCATACTTCTTGAAGATATCATACTCTATCATATACCACATAATCTTTTCGAGCTTATGTGAAGAGGTTGATGATTTATCATACAAGCGAGAGGCTTGTTTGGTGATGACTATATTTCAGGTTGAACCGAAGACCGATACGGACTATATAAAATGTAACGGTAAATCGCCAGATTAATAAAAACCCCACATGGTTCTGGAGATGACAATAATCACGTCTCTCTAGTCATTAAGGCACAAAAACTATTTATAGGGTGACGAGAATTTATTCTCTGGAGTTATGATCTATACACACTCCCCTGTGGACACCGGAATATATCACTGTAAATATATGTATGCTTTTTAGGATTTATTGGGTGCCTAATACGGCCCAATAAATTTCCAAACCTCTTCCCGTACAAAGGAGGTCATGGCGAAATTTTTCGAAAATTTAGGTTGTTAGCCAAATTTTTGAAAAATTAGAAAATTCTTAGAAACCGAAAAGTTGAAGAATGAAAGCCAGAATGAAAGTTGAGCTGGTTAGTTAAACAACTTTCAACTCCGTTCCTTTTCGAGGATGAAAAGATTTTAAGTGCGGGAGATTGTAACAACCTGGAAAATCAGAACCAATTAAAATTTTTATTTTGGCAATTTTAAAGAATTTTGAATATTTAAAATGAATTATTTTAAATAATAACGACGAAAAATTTGTTTTCGACGAAGTTAAAATGAATAAATTTATTTTAATTATAAAAGGAGTTTAAAATGGCGCGGTAAATTGAAAATTTGATTTCAAATGAATGTACATGATTCAAAACAAATCGGATTTTAGTAAAACCAGAAATATTAGAATCTTTTTGAAAATATCTTTCCAACGGATGTGAAAAATCCAGATTTCATTGCGGCAATAAAAAGATACGTCCAGTCGAAAATTCTGAAAAGTCGCTGTGGAATTTATATATATTTTAATATATATATGGCCCTTAAAAATAGCCATTTTGCAAATGACCTCCGTTTTCGATGAAACCACTTTTGTTGGATCCGAGATGTCGAATTATTGCTAGATTCCAATTTTCATAATTTTTAGGATCAATATGTGAGTGTAGCGAAGTTAAACGTGTTTTGACAGTTTCAATCAATTTGGATCGACCAGAAAATGACCATTTTTCAAACGATCTCCAAATTTGACGAAATTAGATTTGTTAGGACCGTATCGTCAAAACATAGCTAGATTTATTTCTATGGAATTTTTGGAGTCGGTATGTGGCCCCGGTAAATTAAAATGTGCGTTTGAATTTAAAATATATTGATTTATATTTTAAATTTAACGAAAACTGATCATAACAGCCGAATTGGCTTACAAAACATATCCCATTATGTTTAGAATGGGGGTATAACACTAGGAACGATAGTCGTTGGGCTCGATTTTTAGTTCGTATCAACATGAGGGTATTTTTGGATTTAAAACAATATAAATTTTATATAAAACCCTAAGGCCTCCCTCTTTCCAACAGAACCCTAGCCGCCACCTTTAACTCCAACGGCCTAAACAGTTCAATTCTTCCTCCTCAAAATCCACTCGATTCACTCCGAAACAGATGATGGCCCTTCAGGAAATATTGTAGCGCTTCCCTGGCTCGATCGATCTATACCAAATTGATCGGAAACCGTGGAGCCCTGAGCTCGAATTTCAAGCTTCAAATGTCGTCATTCAGCGGGCGATTCCGTCGCCCTGGGGCTGGAGAGTTGGCCACCGTGCCTGGCGCAGGAAGGCGCCGCCCTCCGATCATCTCCAAGAGCACGGTGGAGGAAGCGAATTGCAAACCCTAGTTTGAACAACGTCGAATAGTGCACTATCGTGGTCCAGATAATCAACGCGGAGAAGAAGATTAAAAAGAGGTAACGAATTTTATACGTTGTTTTAAACGTTACCAATTTAGTTAATTTCATCTTACTTATTTCAAAAAGTAATTAATGCGTTGAATGCCATATCTTTTCCATATGAGGTCGGAATCGCGCGAAATTGGACCCGTTGCGATAGTGGGGACGAGAGCTTCGCAACAAAACTGACCAGGACAGATTCAGAGCTTGCGGGAAATTTCTGATTAAATTAAACAATCGGTTTAATTTAATTAGAACAATCATATATAACGATTTCAGAAACCAATCAATGTGAGAACTTCTTGCTTAAAGAATTTCTGTGCAGTTATTGATTGTATAACTGCATATATGAACTGCTCCCCATCGTCCACAGACCATGGACGACATGTTTGATTGTGTTGTTTGTTTGTTGTGATATAATTGTCATGTATTGATGTCTTGTATATAATAATTATTTATATGAAATAAATATGTAAATTATTTGGAAATGAAAATAAAATAAATATCTATATAAGAAAAAGGACTGCTCGGTTATGGAAAGACAAACAAGGGCTGAGATTTAACTTCACCATAGACAAAGAGCGGCTGTTATTCTCCCACATCCTCCCTTTATACGAAATACTTTCCCACGTTCTGCTGACAACGTGCACCACCTTTTTATTAAACGGCCTTCCACTCTTCTGCACGATCACCTTCAACTTTCGTTTTTCATCTCTTAAACTTTATCTGCCTAATTTCTTCCGCTCTTCGAAACTTTCCCTCCACTCCGTGCCCAACTCATCTCGCTCGCTAATTTCTTCCGCTCTTCATAACTTTCCCTCCACTCTGTCCCCAACTCATCTCGCTCGCTATTCCTGATTTGAATACGCTCACACAAGGTATAACCCTGTTAAAACTTTGTTCAAATCCTTTTGCTTTCTTCGTTTACTCGCACCTTTTTTTTTAATTCACTTGCATTTCTGTCCCATTGTTTTTACTGTCGGTTGTTCTTAACTGTAGGTAGGAATCATTTTCTTACTTAACACACCGTGCTACCATTTAATAAATCAGGTTCTATCTCTAATCACTTTCTATTTCTAATCACGTCCTTGCAACATAAAAAACATCATAGTTTATTCCTTCTAATCTTTGATTCATTTATATGCATGTTCTTTACTGTTAAAATGAAAGGTGACTTTTGCATATTACTGTTTAAGATTACAAATTGCTGTGTTGAGCTAAAATTATACGGTGGTCATCCTGTTAATAGTATTTTGAAACTATGACAGTTAACATGCGGAAATTTCATAGATATCATGTTCAAATATATGTGCAGCTATGCTACCGCTCGATTATCGGTTATAATCTCACTAGACCAGTAATTGACTCCTTTAATTATGTTTCATCTCTAAGTATCACCAATCATGACTCTGTATATGCTCATTCATGTAATGACCTACTACTCATTGCAATCCTGAACATACGTATTATGGGCGTGTTATGGAAAAAGTAGAAAATAGATACGATGCGCATCACTGGGTTGGCTGCATAGATATACACCTATATATATATTATGAGCTTTGAACTATCGACGAAGTAATATATTCAACACATAATTCAGGTGAAGGGGAATTCATTTAAGTATATTAAACACGTAAGTTGCCCAAAAAAATTAACCACTTAACTTGCCAAAACAATGAACACGTAAATTAGGGTCCAAAAAGGGTAAACACGTGCATGTAAGTCACCATGCATGTTAAATTTGTCTTACTTAATATAAATGCATGTAAATTAACTCCAGAACATGCAAATTAAATTGGGGTTGCAAATAAAGTAAACACGTAATTATGTTAGTGTTGGCTAGCTTTTTGACCAAGTCACCAAGGTTCACTCACAAGAAGAAAGTATGAAACTACGTTCCTTAAGTCCATGAAGGATCGGATCGCACCAGAGGGCCGCCCCTCTCGGATCGCCCCCCATCGGATCGCCCCCATATCATCAACGATCCGACTACCTCTACACGACTCGATCAGTACTTACACTACTACCCAGCACAGACCGATCTGATCCCCTGACGCGCAGCGAAGCCTCTGACCTGTTCAAGAACGAGGTAGTCTTCGGCGATCCGAGATGCACGGATCCAGCGACACGTGTCCCCAACTGTCACTTTGATCAATTCCTCCTCCTTGCTCGATCCGATATTTAAGGGGATCGCGACACCTGTCCACAACGGCTAATTTGACTAATTCTTCATCAAGCTGCGATACGATCCGATATTCTCGGGATTTGTGCCACGTGTGACCGCGATCCGCCTGACAAAATCAGCTATAAATAGCCCAGAGCTTGGCATTTTTCAGGATCTTTTGGCAGTATTGAGCACTGATTCCGCCATTACTGTCATACCACTATTTCTTGTCAGTTTTATTACGAGATTACTGAGAGAAATCATTGATTGTACTAGCTTTCAAAGTATAATCGATAACATATAAAGTGGACGTAGGCTCGTTAACGCCGAACCACTATAAATTCTATGTGTTTTCTGCTTTTTCTTCATTTTCCAGTTATAATTCTTTACGAATCAGAACAATTTGGGTGTTAGGTCCAAATTTTGATCTAACATTTTGGTGCTTTCACTGAGAACTCAATTCTAAGCCTACCGGATTGCTATTCTACTATTTGGATTTGAAAGTCCGAAGAAAACAGTCCCAAAACTTCACTATTCAGTTTTTTGAAGATTCCAGCGACATCTGATATCATGGATGGAAAGAAGTCAAAGGAAGTACGAGCTTCACGGGCGAATGAAGTCGCGAATGAAGCAGTTGAAGAAAGTGTGCACGAGCTGGGCAATGAGGGACCTTTGGATCGCGGAGCGCCGGGGGTGAACCGATCTGATCGTGGCACGAACCGATCCGATGAAGGTGCCATGCTCCGAGTCGACGAGGACGAGGCGATCCGGACTGCTGAAGGGGTTGTTACTCGATCCCGTGATAACGCCCCGAATCCTCCTCATACCGTGACCACGAACCTACCCCAGGGGGGCGTACCGAATCGCCCATCTCGATCCACAGCGATCCGAATTGATGACCAGACTACAACTCGACCTGGAAAGGAGCCTATGGCTCGCTCCTACCATCCTGGCCCCTCCACTCGACCTGGTTCAAGCTCTTTGCGCATAAGAGATAATGATGATGATGATCAATATGACCCTTCTGCTCCCGTTACTGAGGGGGACCTCTCTCGCTTTTCCGAAATGTGGGAGAGGCTGTTTGATGAATTGGATGCTCAAAGGCAGGAGAGCTCCGTTTTGCGACAGAACTTGACTGTTAAGGATAGAAGGCTTAATGATCTCGCAAGGCAAAGGACGCCCCCAGTTCGTCCGCTCACCCCAGAATACTCTTCTTCGTCAGAGAAATCGCCGAGACCTCCGCGGCGACCATATGAGAGGCCTGAAAACATAGAGCAGCTTCGATTTGGGACCCTGCCATCATGGGAAGAAGAGACACTGGGTGCAGGGCCCTCAAACCCCAATGTGAATGATCGCGCCGCAACTCCCAGAGCTTGAGGTGTGGACAGCCCTGTTTAGAATAGGCTACCTCAGTCCCGTCGCCGTACAAATGCTCATGGTAACAGGGGGCAGCGAAGCCCAATCCGAGCCCCGGATTTCGTGACCGCTCCTGGAAGAGAGATTAGAGAACCCCCACCGAGCAAGAAGCGCTGACCCCGAGCCTCCACTGACCAGTGCAAATGTTGCAGCTATGATCCATCAAATTCTGGCAGATAGCCGTGGACAACGAAATGAAGATTGGGGAATTGACCACAGTCACACCCCTTTCACTGATGACATTTTAGATGCAACGTTCCCGAGGCGCTTCAACATGCCGCAGATGAATCGTTACGCGGGTAGATCTGATCGCGTCCAGCATCTGATGAGATATTCTTGGTCAATGACCGCTGCCGCAGCTTCTGACGCTGTCAAGTGCAAAGCATTTCCCATATTCCTGGAGGATGTAGCATTATTATGGTTTACTCGCTTACCAGCAAGATCAATTTCCAGCTTCAGGGAGTTGAGTGAAAGGTTCGTGGAACAGTTTCGCATCTATGCACAAAAGACGAAGAGTGTGATTGACTGGTTCCTTGTCAAGCAACGACCAGGTGAGAGTTTGAGGGTGTATCTAGATCGTTTCAACCTGGCCGCTACTGAAGTCAAAGATCCTCATGAGCCAACTGTTGTGGCAACCCTAATTGATGGGGTAGATAAAGACACCGAATTTGGGAGATATCTGGCCGGCAAGCCACCCCATACTAGAGAGTTATTCTACGAAAAAGCTAACGTACACTTACGCCGGGAGGAAGTATATGCTAACCGAAAGGCAAAAACGGCCGATAAAGAGGAAATCCAGAGCAATGTCGCCATTAAGCAGACAGGAGACAGCTCGGGGAAGGTCGAGGTTAATGTCGGAAATCGGAATCAGGGTGGTCGTCAGTCATGAAACAATGATAATAACAGTAATGGCAACAACCGGAAGAGGAATCGAGGGAACGACTCCCAGAGAAGGACTCGTCCCAGGTCTTTTGAGAGTTATACGCCAATAAACGATACTTTGGAAAATATCTTCATGGATTCGTACAACGTCCTCCAAAATAAAAGGCCTCCTCCCAGAGAGTCGACGGAGAAAGAACGTGAAACGGGGAAGTTTTGTCTCTTTCATCAGATTCATGGCCATTCGACAAAAGAATGCCGTCACCTAAGAGATGTGGTCGAGAGGCTTCTCCGAGAAGGAAAATTGGGTGAATACAGAGTAACACCTAGAGACAGGGGGCAAGCCGTACAGGCCCCATATCAGAACCAGAATCAACCTGCTGTCAGGCCAACTACCCAGCAAAAGGGAAAGGAACTTGTTATCAATACCATAATCGGAGGGCTTTATCTCGCCGGACACGGTTCCAAGGCATTGGATCAGTATGTCAATGCAGCCAAGCAACACCTCGAGGTAGGGGAGTGTAGCAACCCTGAGGACAACGTCCCGGTAAAGCAACAAAAGATGATGTCCGACGATGTCGTTTTCCGCGAACGAGAAAGCATTGGAGTCCATGCTCCGACTGAAGATCCATTTGTAATCACAGTACCTATTGGCCCGGCCACTGTTCATAAAGTCTTGGTGGATAACGGGAGTTCCGTCAACATTCTTTTCAAGAAGGCATTTGACTAGATGAATCTCGAGATAAAAGACTTGAAGCCCTGTCAGGGATGGATCCGTGGATTTAACGGAGCATCCACAGCTCCAATGGGTTATGTAGAGCTACAAGTTACGCTTGGAGAAGGAGAACGCCAGAGAGTGAGAATCCTTCCCTTCGTGGTTTTGGATATTGAATCACCCTATAATGCCTTCTTGGGCCGACCGGCCCTCGCAAAGTTTAGAGCCTGTATAGCCCCCTGGTGCTTGTTATTGAAGTTTCCTACGGAAGCTGGTGTTGGTATTTTCAGAGGAGATCAGGTTGCCGCACGAGCATGTTATATTACAGAGCTAAAGCTACTCCGCAATGGAGGAGACATAGAAACCAAGGGCGCTTCTCCCCCCATAAGGGCGGAAACCTTATAGCAATTAAAGAGAATAACCGTAGGAGAGTCGCCCAGAGAATTGCACGAGGATATAGATCCCAGAGAGGACAAAGAACCTGGGGGCAGAATGGCGACTCCCAACGAGACGACTGTGGATGTACCGATCGATGATAGTGACCCAGAGAAGGTCCTTAAGATTGGATCCCAGTTAAATCCGAATTTAGCTAAAGAACTGACGAATTTCTTAAAAAATATTTTGGATGTATTTGCTTGGACCCATGCAGACATGTGCGGGATATCTCCATCAATCATGAGCCATTCATTAAGCATTAACCCTAAACATCCTCCGGTAAAACAAAAAAGGCGAATGCTGGGCCCAGAGAGGTCCGCTGCCTTGAAAGAAGAAGTTGGAAAGCTAAAGAGTAATAGATTTATCAGAGACTCAATCTACCTAGACTGGATTTCAAATCCAGTTCTGATAAAGAAGGCCAACGGGAAGTGGCGAACATGTATCGATTTCTCGGATTTGAATAAAGCCTGCCCGAAAGACAGTTTTCCGTTACCCAGGATCGATCAGTTGGTGGACTCAACGGCGGGTCATGAACTTCTCTCCTTTATGGATGCTTATTCGGGATATAACCAGATTCCAATGCATGTTCCAGATCAAGAACACACTAGTTTCATTACGGATCTGGGGTTATACTGCTATGTGGTAATGCCCTTTGGCTTGAAGAACGCAGGCGCTACATATCAACGGTTAGTGAACAGAATGTTCTATAACCAGATTGGGAAAACAATGGAAGTATACGTCGACGACATGTTGGTTAAGTCCAGGCAATCCTCTAATCACACTACGGACTTGGCAGAGATGTTTGGCATTCTTCGAAAGTAAGGGATGAAGCTCAATCCAACAAAATGTACATTCGGGGTCGCCTCCGGAAAATTCTTGGGATTCATCGTCAGTTCTCGTGGGATTGAGATTAATCCGGACCAGATCGCAGCAATCAGAGACATTCAGGAACCTAGGCAGATTAAAGATGTGCAAAGCCTTGCAGGGAAAGTAGCCGCACTAAGCAGATTTATCTCCAGGGCTACGGACAAATGCATCCCATTCTTCGAATTGATAAAGCGAGGAAAACGCCACTTCAAATGGATGCCCGACTGCATAGAAGCGTTTCAGAACTTGCTGAGACACCTGGAGAAACCTCCGATATTATCTAAGCCGATGGATCACGAGGACTTATTCGTGTACTTAGCAGTGTCGTCTCACGCGATCAGCTCAGCATTGATGAGAGAAGAAGATAAAGTTCAAAGACCTGTGTATTACGTGAGCAAAAAATTGACGGCAGCAGAGCGTAATTATCCAAGGATAGAAAAGTTGGCGTATAGTTTGCTGATCGCCTCTAGAAAGCTTCGACATTATTTTCAGGCTCATCCCATTACCGTATACACTGATCATCCACTCAATCAAGTTCTACAGAGACCAGAAGCGTCTGGAAGGCTACTCAAGTGGAACATTGAGTTGAGTCAATTTGATCTGAACTTTCAACCCCGGCGGTCAATACAGGGGCAAGCGATAGCCGACTTCATAGCAGAGTTTACTGTCCCAGAGGACGATATTATGAACGAAGAAGTTGACCCCTCAAAATTACTTCTCGACCCCAGTGCCTGGAGATTTTATACTGATGGCGCTAGGAATGACAAGAGATCCGGCGCTGGAGTAGTGCTTGAAACTCCCGAGAAACGGCTGATATCCTATGCTATCCGAATGGAGTTTCACGCCACTAACAACGACTCTGAATATGAAGCCTTGATAGCCGGGCTAAGAATCGCAAAGGAGTTGGAAATCACAAAGCTAGACATATTTTGTGACTCCAAGTTAGTTGTGAACCACGTTACTGGAAAATTCCAAGCCAAAAGCGCAAGATTGATTTTATACTTGAAGAAAGTGAAGGAGTTGCTGAACGGCTTCGATCACTACAACATATCTCATATTCCGCGGTCAGAGAATCAACAGGCGGATAAGTTGGCAAAGATGGCTAGTTCCGACGATCCTGAAGAGACCGGGCTACCCCAGTCGAAGTACTTCGGTCTCCTAGTATAGATCAGATGGAAATTGATTCAGTACTAGAGACGGAACCAGAAAGGGAGTCATGGATGACCCCTCTAAAGAATTTCTTGATGAATGGAACGCTTCCGACCAAGAAAAGCGAGAGGCGTAAAGTAATTCGTAAAGCTGCCCGATATGTTCTGCAAGGCGGAGTTCTTTACAGATAGGGATTTTCAATGCCCCTTCTCCGGTGTATAGCTCATGACGACATCAAGCGTGTGCTGCAGGAGGTACATGAAGGTGAATGAGGCGATCACACTGGAGGGCAAACATTGGCGAAAAAGGTGTTGCAGCATGGTTATTTCTGGCCTACCATAAACAAAGATGCGGCGAAATACGCACGACGGTGTGATGCGTGCCAGAGATTTTCAAAGATACCTAGAGCAACTCCTAATCAGTTAAAAACAATGACGAGCCCATGGCCTTTCGCTATGTGGGGAATTGATATCATCGGAAGTCTCCCCATAGCTAAGGGCGGAGCGAAGTTCACTATTGTAGCCATAGATTATTTCACTAAGTGGGTCGAGGCTGAGCCACTGACTACAATCACAACCAAACGAGTGATCAATTTTGTCGTTAGAAACATCATCTGTCGATTTGGGATTCCAAAGATTGTTATAACCGACAACGGAACTCATTTCGATAGCACTGAATTCAGAGACTTCTGCCAGAAATACCACATTGAGAAATGGTACACCTCTGTGGCGCACCCGCAATCAAACGGACAGGTCGAAGCGGCGAATAAAGTGATTAAGTCCATTCTGAAAAGAAGACTGAAACGGGCCAGAGCCATGTGGGTTGATGAATTACCCTTAGCACTACGGGCCTACAGGACAACGTATAAATCGGCAACAGGTCATACCCCCTTCTCCCTTGCTTTTGGAGCAGAAGCAGTCATCCCGGTTGAAATAAAAGTACCTTCTCACCGAGTGACTTATTACGATCCAATGACCAATAACGAATTGCTCCTTGAATCCCTGGATATGATCGAAGAAAAGAGGGACGAAGCAGACCTGCGTGCCTTGAGATGCAAGCAACAGGTCGCCCGATACTACAACAAAAAGGTTCGATTCCGAACCTTTGAACCCGGAGACTTGGTTCAGAAGCGTGTCTTTCCAGCCCCAACTCATATGGGCGCGAAGTGGGAAGGACCGTACTCTATTCTGTGCAAGCTTGATAATGGAACTTTCAAGCTATCGACCGTAGATGGAAAGGAAATCCCCAGAGTGTGGAATGCCCAACATTTACGGCCGTATCTAACGTAAAGATGTCAGATCTGTTTTGTTGCTTTATTAGGGACCATGTACAAGGCACGACTTGCCTAGAATAGTCTGATTTCTTAAGCAAAAATTATAAAGTGGACGTAGTTCATGATTCGACCGAACCACTATAAAAATATCGTGTGTCGTTTACCTTTATTACACTATTATTTATCTGCCTTTCTATTTTAATGAAAATTGTTGTGAACCATGCAACGATCACAGAAGCGTATAATTATAGGTGCCTTCCATCAGAATGGAATGCAGTCACCAGTCAAAACTCTGAAGGTGCGATAAAGTAAATCATACTATTGATAGCGCTCTAACTCTCCAGAGCCGAGAGAGAGCATAACGGACATGGGGGCGATCTCCGTAAGTCATGGCGGTGTACCATGATCGGAACCGCATTGACGTAACTCTAACTCTCCAGAGCAGAGAGAGAGTATAAAAGCGTCTCCGACTGAGCGCTGAGAAAGAGCTCTTGCCCCGCTGAAGGATCGGGGAGCGATTGAACTGCTGAGCTTGAACTCTAACTCTCCAGAGCAGAGAGAGAGTATAAAAGCGTCTCCGACTGAGCGCTGAGAAAGAGCTCTTGCCCCGCTGAAGGATCGGGGAGCGATTGAACTGCTGAGCTTGAACTCTAACTCTCTAGAGCAGAGAGAGAGTATAAAAGCGTCTCCGACTGAGCGCTGAGAAAGAGCTCTTGCCCTGCTGAAGTATCGGGGAGCGATTGAGCTGCTGAGCTTGAACTCTAACTCTCCAGAGCAGAGAGAGTATAAAAGCGTCTCCGACTGAGCGCTGAGAAAGAGCTCTTGCCCCGCTGAAGGATCGGGGAGCGATTGAACTGCTAAGCTTGAACTCTATCTCTCCAGAGCAGAGAGAGAGTATAAAAGCATCTCCGATTGAGCGCTGAGAAAGAGCTCTTGCCCCGCTGAAGGATCGGGGAGCGATTGAACTGCTGAGCTTGAACTCTAACTCTCCAGAGCAGAGAGAGAGTATAAAAGCGTCTCCGATTGAGCGCTGAGAAAGAGCTCCTACCCCGCTGGAGGAGCGGGAAGCGGCTGAACCGCTGAATTCAAATTCTAACCTCGGCGACCGCCAGGAGAGTATAAGAGAATCTATGATTAAGCACTGAGAAAGGTGCCGGAAACTCAGCACCATAAGGACAGTTATCTTGCTAAATTTTCTAAGTCCCCCATATTCAGAAATAGGGGGCAACATGCAGACAACGCTAATCAATCCTTAATAAGCCCTAGTCAGGCGCTACGTTAATGATTGATTGGGGGTATATACATATACACATGAACCTTGATGCAGCACGGAAATTTTTAAATTTTTCTTTTTGTTGCTTGACTGATTTGTAGTTATAACCAGATGGTCTATGACTAAGCATGAAAAGTTTATTAAATGCAGGTACACGGTGATGCAAAAGAGGTAAACTTTCATTTATAAACTGCAAGCCTACAAAGTAAAAAACAACCTAAAACAAAGGTAAGGGCCAGTCTCACAATTACATTTCATGGCCAGCGGGAAGCCTAAAGACAAAATATAGACAAGCGACAATATCCTATTTACGCTTGGACTTCTTCTCCTGCTTCTGTTTCTCCAGCTTCGCCTTGTCAGTATCGGATTGATCACCCTTCTTTCTTTTCCTTTTGTCTATAAGAGGAACGTCCGACTCATCAGAAGACTCCTCTTCCTGCTTTCTCTTTCTTTTATCAGTAAGGGAAGCTGGGAAATCATCAGGGTTAGCAAAATGAAGTTGTTTACTGATGGATTTGGGCTGGAGTTTCAGAACCATCCCAGTTTTGGGATTAAACTCCGAGATAGGAGCTACGTTCAAAGGCTCTTGTCCCACCTTCTTTAAAGCCAGCTGCTTTTCCTGTCTAGCTTTTCTTTTAGCTAAAGTTTCGTCGTCATCGTCTTCGGTCTCTTTGGTACTAATGATATCCTCCTCATCCTCTACATGGCGCCCGTCCATATCTTTCAAGGCCTCGATGGTTTCATCATCCTTGGGAGCATCAGCACTGGGTGCCAGGACGCCCTTCTTCGCTGTTGTGCCCTCAGCCTTCTTCGGTATATCAACACCGGCGCTAGGCGAGACGACAATCTTCTCCGCCTCTGTCCTCTTCTCGACATCCTTTTCGATGGGCTCGCCACCTGTATTATGGGGAACACATGTTATTAATTCGATTGGTTGCTCTACCAGACGACGACAACTCACAATTGCTTTGACAAATTGTGGGGAAAAAAGGGAGATACCTTCCGCTAATCCTCCATCTAGGCTAGCTGCAGAAGCTCCGACAACCACAGGAGTTAGGCCCAAAGGAATTAATGGATCATCAAGATGGTACTCCTCAACTCCGGAGGTCTTGGGCTCTACAGTTGAGCTCGAACCTTCGTCAATCTTGTTTTTGCCCTTAGCCAGGGTCCTCTCCTTCTCCATTTCTTCTTGAATTAGACAACGGCCTTCTGCCAGATCCTCGGGCTCGTTATCCCTCAGAATGGTCTTCATCAGCTCATCTTCGTCAATCTCTTCAACTCCTAATCTCTGCTTCTCACCCTCGACGATGGCATCCCATAAGTTGGCTAAAGTAACGTGGTAGTCCGGGATCCACGAGATGTTACGGGTTTTGAGGACGTGGCCGAGGAAGTCAAAAATCATCTCTTCGAACCCTTCGATGTCCTTTTCTCTTTCGAGGAGCTTGTTGTTAGAAGCAGTAGCCATCTCAATGGCACTTTCAACATTCCTCTCGGCGAGAGCAGCGCGCCTCTCTGCATCCACGACTTGTTAATTTAAAATCACCTTCTCCGCTTCAGCCAAAGCTAGACTTTCTCTCAAACTTGCTTTTTCTTCCTCCAAGCAGCTCTCTCGGCTTCGAAATGGCCCTGTGCCGTCTTCAACTCAATGTTGGCCATTTTAAGATCTTCTACCTCCTTCTTTAAGGCCATTTTCTCTTGACTATTTGAGTCGAGTTCAGAATGAAAGCATTTCTTAGCATTCTCCAATTCAGTCTTATAATTTTCAGCATCTCTCCGCGCTAAGGCAAGTTGGGATTGAACGTCTTCCAAGTCCTTCTCCATCTTTGTCCTAGCCCTTTCATTGTTATCTATCTTCACCTTGGATCTATGTGCTTCCATCTCAAGCGTTCGGATGACTTCTGAAAGATTAACAGCATGTTTCTTCATCACTTCATACTACCTGGCTACATGGCGAATGTGCCCGATGACTTCAGTATCCCAGTTCTTAGGGACTGGTTCCAAGGCTGGAACAAACATCATCCTTTCAAAGAAGATGTTAGGGAATTGCTCCCGCAACTTTTCCAACTTAGCCTGAGTCTCGGGGCCATGGATGTAATCTCGTGACCCGGGGCAACCAAATCTTGCTGGCTGGAAGGGACAATGTCACTTCTCTCTTTTTCAGAATCCTTGATTGGATCCTTTCTTTTATCCTTGGGCTCGTAGTGTCTTTTTGATGACCTGCTGTGAGAGGGTGCACTCTTCGGAGGAGTTAACTCTTTAGGAAGTTGTTTTCCTCCTGTAGGTGGCACCGAATAACTGGGAAGCTTGCCAGAGGTTGATTTTGGTGGAGACCGGGATTGCGAAGAAGTAGGCTTGTGAGAAAGGCCGCGAGAACGCTCAGGATTTGGGTGAAGACTGGGTGTACCTTCACGGAGAGAGCGATAAGAATAAGACCGCCTACGAGACATCTTTCCTGCAAAAAAAAAAGAGCATATTAAAACCCTGAATACTGTTGATATAAAAGTGTGGGATCAGGCAGTGCGTGTGATTTGTGCATCCTATATAATTCCCCCTAACAGACCCGGGCCCGAAGTCAGGCTCATCTGAGTAGTTTCTTGTCCTCCAACTGGAACAGTGGTTTCCTCAGAAGCAGGGAAAAATGGCTCTCCTTCAAAGTCCCCCTCTGTGTATACATCATCAGGCAAAGGAATTTTGCTCAGCTCTTTAAATAGTTGTTCTTCTGTTAAATCGTCGGGAGCAGCAGGTTCGATCGGAAGAGAAGCCCTTAAGGGGAAACCCCCTGGAGAAACTGGGATTTCCTTAGACTTGTCACCACGGGCCTCATCTCCTCTATATATGTTTAGGTCCTCGTAGTCCTGGATGATTATCGGGGAAGGACTCTTACAGAATTTAATTGTTTCTGCTGCCCGTGATGTTCCTTCTCCCTCCGTTGGGGGCACATATTTGTAGGGTTTGCCGCCTGCACCAAGTCCAAACCTTATATCCAAAAGGCGATGCTTGTGAAGATTCTCGTCAGTAATGCACTTCTTGATCCTTAGGAAATCGGATCTGCTTTGTAGAAGAAGAGACAGTCGATTATTGTATACCAAGCCTTCCGTCTTGGGAAAGACGTGATCTACTTAAAAAAAGAGGAGTGGGGCATGTTAATGCTTCGATTTCTTAAGCGAGTTATTCAGTCAAAAGATTAAAGTTTACTTGATTTTAAGCCATCTTCTTGAGCACCCAGCCTGTCTCTTTATATAGAACCAATCAGCCTTGGGATCCCCTATATTGTTGTATCCGTCATACAGAACCTTCCTATTCGCTACCGATTCGAAGAAAGAGAAATTTGGGGTTGCCGAGGAGCGATGCTTGAAAAGATAAAAGAATTTTAAATCTTTAAATGTGAGCTCGGTATGCAGGATTTCCGCATATGCGATATATAGAGTGTATAGAGCCGCGTAGGCATTAGGATGAAGCTGCATCAGAGCAATACCCAGTCGTTTTAAGGTCTCAATGACGATTGGAGGAAAGGGAGGAATAGCTCCTACCCAGCACATGAGTCGGCTGACTGTCATATACCCTTCCGGAGCTAAGTGGGGTCTATCTTCGCTACCGGGAGTCCTCACATCATCTCAGGGGATCCCATGTCTCAGGAAAATTCTTTTAAGCTTTATGTCATCGAGTTTGGAAGCTAAAGAATCAATAAATTTCTCTATCCCAAGTGCGTTAGGAATCTCGTCGGGAGCTCGCCCGTCTACTTCAGACTCCTCATCAAGTGAAGTACTTTCAGATGGATTCGATTTCATTGCCTCATATTCGGATCCAGAATCCTCGCCCCCTGGGTTAATTGGAGGGACCTCGGGGTTGTGGCGCTCAGGCACCTCGGGATCCGTCTCTGTGTCAGATCTTGAAGAGGAATGATTATCCGACATTACTGTTTAGGCGAGTAAACATGAGAAATAAGATTAAAACTACCCTTACCCCCTGTGTGTGCAAGTGCCGGTGTGTGCTTGTGCGTGCATTAAAGAAAAGTACAAAGGTCGACAAAATCATCGAGACATTGGTTGTTGTTCGATTGGTAGATTATGCATTTGTTCAATCCGGAATGTCGTCTCAAAGGATCTAGCCTAACTGTCCATCGATTTGTTAGAGTTGCATCATATTATTCAGTCAGCGTGTGCATCAGATTGTTCGTCAGGCGGATCGCAGGGCAGGTTCGGATCGCAACATATGGTCGGATCATGGTAAAGGACTCGGTACGCGGAAAGGTACAAGTTCATAGAAAGGCTTTGAATCGTAAAGCGCACCAATTCATCCAAACGGATCGCGATGGTATCTTGTTAATCCGCATCGCCTCCCATTCTCCACGACCCGAAGCTCCAGTGTCTCTACGACCTGACCCTCGCGCCTAGTTCCCCACGAACTGTAGCCTTGCCATTTCCGCGATCCGACCCACTAGCGAAATCAACATTCCAGTTCCGTTCCCTCTCCCCTCGCCTCACCATCGCTTCGAACTCGGGCCTCGCTCACGAACCAAACTGACCAACCCTTTCCTTTCTTCTCCTTCCTCCTCCTTCCCTTGAGCACAGAAACCCATTAGCCATGGTGACTTCACTACCTCCAAAACCCGAAAACCACGAGATTCCGCTCCATTTTCTCCACAAAACCGCAAAAAAAAAGGAGAAGAAGAAAAGAAATAGGGGTGTAAAAGTACACCACTGACTTGATTACCTTATGACGAAAACAATTAGTCGATTAGGAAGTTAGAAAGGCTAGGTTTTTGTTTCAGAAAATTTGCAGTAGAAGAAGAAGGAAGGAAGGGAGGGGATGGGTCCGATTTATATAGGCTAAGGGGCGACCGTTAGTCTCCCCCTTTTTGTCTTATTCGATCCGTGAAAATAGGCGGGCCACGAACCAAAAGCCCACCACGTCTCGAAGAGAAGCCCGCCCCGTTCCGTGAAGAGGCCCAAATGCTCACCAAAGGACGAGGCGAACGACTTGCCAACGGACCGTGATTTGCACATGCGACCCGAATCGATAAATGACCGACAGGAATGAAAATTCAAAAATGTACCTGGTAGATTCGATGATGAAGACTCTACAAGATCCCAGAAAAGAATTGTCCAATAAACAGGGAAACTATTAAAGATTTATCCGATATTTATGGCGAGCAAAGGGACAACTTTCCGTAAATGATATGGCCTTTCGAATAGACGCTACCATTGATTTGCATCTCTTTGTGAAAAGATATTTCTATAGTTTCGAAGCATGTTCCATCATCGATAAAACATACTTCGAGTGGGCAAAATGTTGGCTAGCTTTTTGACAAAGTCACCAAGGTTCACTCACAAGAAGAAAGTATGAAACTATGTTCCTTAAGTCCATGAAGGATCGGATCGCACCAGAGGGCCGCCCCTCTCGGATCGCCCCCCATCGGATCGCCCCCATAGCATCAGCGATCCGACTACCTCTACACGACTCGATCCGTACTTACACTACTACCCAGCACAGACCGATCTGATCCCCCGACGCGCAGCGAAGCCTCTGACCTGTTCAAGCACGAGCTAGTCTTCGGCGATCCGAGATGCACGGATCCAGCGACACGTGTCCCCAACTGTCACTTTGATCAATTCCTCCTCCTTGCTCGATCCGATATTTAAGGGGATCGCGACACCTGTCCACAACGGCTAATTTGACTAATTCTTCATCAAGCTGCGATACGATCCGATATTCTCGGGATTTGTGCTACGTGTGACCGCGATCCACCTGACAAAATCAGCTATAAATAGCCCAGAGCTTGGCATTTTTCAGGATCTTTTGGCAGTATTGAGCACTGATTCCGCCATTACTGTCATACCACTATTTCTTGTCAGTTTTATTACGAGATTACTGAGAGAAATCATTGATTGTACTAGCTTTCAAAGTATAATCGATAACATATAAAGTGGACGTAGGCTCGTTAATGCCGAACCACTATAAATTCTGTGTGTTTTCTGCTTTTTCTTCATTTTCCAGTTATAATTCTTTACGAATCAGAACAATTTGGGTGTTAGGTCCAAATTTTGATCTAACAGTTAGCCAGCATGCATCTATAATTTGTCATAGTTAATAAATGCCTGTACATTATGTCCACAAGATGTAAATTACATTCACCTTAGGAAATGATATACACGTAAATGTGTATATCTTATCCGCTTATTTATCTTGTTTTATTTTTAAAAATAATTAA
This sequence comes from Allium sativum, assembly GCA_030737875.1. Classification (NCBI taxonomy): domain Eukaryota; kingdom Viridiplantae; phylum Streptophyta; class Magnoliopsida; order Asparagales; family Amaryllidaceae; genus Allium; species Allium sativum. The sequence continues at coordinate 897,703,780 of CM060916.1, forward strand.
TATTGTGTATTTATAGCTATGTTTTCAGATTGTTGATAAAAAAGCATGGTTTAGAGCATTTGATGGATAAAGCATGAAGAATTTTCTTAAAAAGAGTGAAGTTTGAAATTGCTAAAGCTTGAAGAGTTTAAAGCTTGAAGAACGGTTGCAAATAGAGTTCATTTAGAAAGATTTGGCTCAGTGAATACTCATGCCATGTTCACATTGGCTCATTTGAAAGGCCTCTTACTCATGTTGCGTTCACATTAGCTCGTTTACAAGACTACTCACTCTACTGCTGCGTTCACACTGGCTTATGTGTTATTTGGGCTAATTCTTTAGTCCTACATTGTGTAATTTTCCAAGTAGCCTTTGTCATATCAGCTATAAATACACTTTATCTCATTCATTGTAAAAACACACTTAGTTTTATTCTGTAATTCTCTTCTTGGAATAAAACTCTTCTCCCTTTCTCTCAGTTGTTATTTTATTTTATTTATGTTCATGTCTATTATTTTCTTTTTCTCTTCTTCTTTAGCTATGTCTAGCTAATCCCCTTTGATTAGGGGGTGATGACGCTAATAGATTTGATTCAACATGAATCACATAGCCAATAGATGAGGACTTCATACATGTAGATCTGGATCTGAATCAAGGGTTAGATCTGAACCTTCATATTCTGTCTCGTTTAAGAGCTATGCTCCTTCACAGGGTATATTCGTGTTCGATCTAACAATTATCAGATTTAGATATAATTTTAGCATTTTAGAAATTAATTAGTGAATCTGTCCTGATAGTCTATGGTTGTTTAAGAGCTCAGCTCCTGCATAGGCTATGCTTGTCGTTATTTACTTATTTGTTTCTAAGAATCTATTTATCGTTGATTCATGTTTGTGAGAGAAACATGAATTAGATCTATATTTATTTTTTGGCTATTGATGAGTGTGAATCCAATCTATGTCATTATCCCCTAATTGCTTTCTCTTATTAGATAAATCTCTCCTTTTTATTTAATTGCTGTTATTTTCTGTGTTTTCAATCAATCAAAATCCCGGAATAACTTGATTGGATTTATTAATTAAAATATTTTTGGTCCCAGTGTTCGACATCCTCTACAACAATCCTTGTTGTTTAGGAAAGCCGAATGGATTTTACAGTTGTTTACAATTGTATAATTTGTTCGCAAACAAATTTTGGCGCCGTTGCCGGGGACCAAAATAATTTTTATTTTTAAATCCTTCGGGTTATATATATATTATTTTTTTTTCTTATTATTTTTCATTATAAAAAAAACACAAAAATATATTTGTTTTATTTCTTGCTTTTGTTCTCTTTCAAATATAGAAAAATTTCTTGATTGACTCGATTTGGTATTAAATTATTGATACCGTAATCGTCCAATTAAGAGAAAAAAATAAAATCTTGTTTTTTTTTGTTTCAGTTCCTTTCATTTATTTCTTTCCAATATTCTACATATCTCTTACCTCTTTTCAACAATTCCAAAAAAGTAAAAAAAAAATCCCTTTTTCCCAATTTTCTCCCTTGCCATCTTATTCTTCACACAATCAATTCTCTCAATTCTACTTCCTTTTACGACGTATTTCTTTCCTTTCATCTGTTTACAATTTTCACAAAATAAAAAAAAATCTTTTTCAATTCTTTCCAATTTTCTCTCTTCTGTTCTACATATACCCATCACCTTCAACCTTTTCATAACCAAACATCTTCCCTTCACATCAACGCATCACATACAAACCCCTTGTCATCACTTCTATACATTTCCTCTTCTGCCTTCAAAATTGTGCACGACCACTGTCAAAACTGTGATAGTTCGGAACCACCACAAACACCTCACCATTCTGACCAATAGCAAAGTCCAATTTCCCTCAGTTCTTCCTCAAAAACCTATCCCCTCCTCCTTTCATTGCTCACTCACAAACCGTCATCTACAATACCACTTGAACTCCAACACCTCCAATTCAACGTAAACCACCCTTCAAGCCTGAACCACCATTTCATCTACCCGACATAACTGCTCCAGTCCACCTGAAACCCCTATTGATCACACTCCTCCCACTTCAGTACCCCCCATATCACAAACAGACCACGCCATTCTCTCACAAACAACAACCATACTGGAGCTCCATTTACCATACCATACACAAACTTCTCGCCACCACCAATAACCAAACAGCCGAGTTTGTTCACATCACCATCTTCACGTTCATCCTCATCATCACGCCCTCTCAACACTGCAGAAGCCGTGCTACAAACCACACCATACCCTTCATACAAAACTGACCATTATGACTTCACCATCACCCAGAACCTCCCACCATCAAGTCAATAGTTCCGATTCCAGACCGGTTACTTCTTTTTCACCTATAACCAACCACAGACCTGACATCAACCAATACAGCAACCTCCTAAAATCATCCCTCAATACCGCGCTAACCATACAAAACCACTTCAAATCCATCATCTAACAGACGGTTTCACCCCACTCTCCATTCACCAGACAACCACCTCGACCGAACTACCTCTCATCCTTCACAACAGCACTTGAACTGCCACCATCATCCAACACCATTCAATCAACTCCATAACCATATAGGAAACCGCACCATACTCCAGAAAACCCGAATACTACAAAAGCCCAACTCCATCCACTTCAGACAATTCTGACCGGCATCACCATATCCACGTTAAGCTAGCACCTCCAACCAAGATCCTCTTAACTAGTCGATCACAACACCGTGCCCCCAAAATCGCAGCTAAACACAAACCAGTACACCATACTATTCTAGATCTGCTATAACCATTCACAACCTCAAAATCGCCTCCCTAACCCCGTCTTCCGTTTCGAACCCATTTCACCGAAATTAGAAAGCACCACTCACTTCATCGCCTTCCTCTCCCGTTCTCATAACCGAACGTAGCCAAATCATCTTCCACGATACAGCATCATCACCAGTCCAAACTGACGTTCGCACCCCCTTCACGTTCAAACCCCACCAATACAAAGCATTCCTCCATCAACGTGAACATGAAAACCATCTGATACCATTCACTTCTCTTCATCAAATCCACTTTCCTCACAACAACTTCCACCTGTCACCAAAATACCACCGTTCCATTCCCTGAAGCACAACAGTGCCATCAACCTACAGTCCAATCCTTCATCACAAACCCACGATATCTTTCATACAGCCGTGACAACTGACCTCCATCACACAAGCCAATTTCCTCGATCAAAGACCCTCACCCCTCTGCCTTGCCCAATAAGTCGCAACCAACTCACAGCTCTCACCACCATACACAAATCCGCAAATCACCTATACCACATTCAAAGACCCACACCTCCTTCAGTCACAACAGAAAACCTGAACTACAAACTTTCACAGTCCTACTTATTCAACCAATTCCAGTTCACAACAAGGCCCATGAGCATAACCACTTCCGAGCCCTCAAACGAAATACTTCCTCATTTCCATCTACTAATATACACCACAACTCCTCTTCACTTTCATTGCACTTTCAATTCACCAGTAACCACACATCCTACCCCAAATATTTCTACCTCACAACCGTACTTTCTCCAATCCCACAAATCCCATATTCACCAATCACCAGCGTACTTCAACATCCAAAATCCCAGCTCACAACTTCATCCTCCCAGTGACCCCAAATCGCCTCTCTCCAACATCCTCTCCACCGTGACCTTCACAATACATGCAGTTCAACAGAGATCATATTATCCTTCTACATACCACGAGTTTTGAACTCCAACAAACAATACCTTGAGATCTCCAATGCAAGCCCGCAAGGTAACACATCCATCCTCAGTTTCCGAAACACCAAATCCTAAGCCTACTCATCATCATTAGTAACCACAGCCATCCTCCACCATTATTACCCCATCAGACCTCGGCTCCTTTCACTCCAGTGCATACACAAAAGCCACGGAACTCCACAACAATCCCACTTCAACAGTCACGAACCATCCACAGTAACTTCAGCATTCACACCGAACCACCACAACTAATTCACTCGTCAGACTCTGAAACCCCCTGAAAGCGAACCCCAGATCCGACTATTCTTCACCATCCGCCATCATCCCCATAGTTCCGGCCTAAATTACTTGCTAACCTCAAACCATCTCCAGCCGACGAAGCCAAAATTACACCTGATTCCCACTACGACATTCATCTGCCCACCACCTTCATTTGTTTATTTTGGACAGGTTGCATATTGCGAAACAAATTTAGGGTGCGAATATTTTATTTTCCTATCCGAAACCTATTTTGAAAATCACGAGAAAAAGGAAGTTTATAATTTTGGATAGTTACGTAGTGCGAAACTATTGGATTTAGGTTTGAAGCCGATTTGATTTGGAAGAGTACCTATTGGATTTGAGTTAGAGTTTCCTTGTAGTGAATAACTGCTATCTTATTTGGGTGGGGAATTAAAACCGGGTCGGGCCTTGGCATCATTTGTAGGCTCGGAGTAATACATTGAGTTGTTTTCGATCTAACTAGGTTCTTTTGATTTTATACCTTCCCAAAAAAAAAAGTTTGAGAAATTTTTCGAAAACAGGTACAGTGGATATTAGAAAAAGGCCTTAAAAAAAATTCGGGCTCCTAGCCCGAACCCGTGCTGCAGCGCAGTCAAGTAATTAATAGGAGGCGACAACAATAGAAAGCGGCGGACGATTCAGGGTTCGAGCGGTTGCATGCCAAGTGGGGTGTGAACGCGCTAACATGACTCAATTTCACTAGATGGACCGCCGATCTAGGTGAGTATTTTCTAACTCTACAGGGACTGCTGCTGCAAAGAAAAGTATATAGAAATCGCTTGTAAAAATCTTCTATAGGACATCGGCTTGCTTGTAAAAAAAAATTATTCCTGCAATTTCCTGTTCTGAGACTGTTCATTCTGTGACGGAATATTTTGCCTGTTGATGTGTGGTTTAAAATTTTAAAACGAAAGTGGGATTAATCGAAAAGTTTATTTTTGAAATTGAATCGAGGATTCCTCAAAGCTCATAGGACAAAATATTCGTTAATTTGACAATTAGGATTGATACTCTCTGAGGTATCTAAGGAATGGTAGAGTTTAGAACTCAAACAGGTTCTTAAACCTTCAGTCGTGTTTCTATGGTGATTCGTGGCACACTGATAACCCCAGTCCGAACCTGGCCTGGACTTGTATTCATATAATCCGAAGTTGTTAATTTTAACGTATTTTTTAAGAGCTTCTTTTAGCCACTACTTTTGCAACTGAATTTTCGACGAATAACTCTCTTCTCCTAGTACATGCGCGATTGCCCCATGTACAGCCAAAATTGTAATTCTTTTCAAAATTTAAATGATTTTGGTTTCAATTCAAATCAGAATGAATTTCAGGCTGAAAACTTTTCGAATAATTTCCACCAATCTCATCAAACGGTTGCTCATCAATATGAAAACTGCCATTCTACGATTAAGGAGAATTTATCTGAGGTGAGTCGACTATTAGCGCAAATGGATAAGCAAAGTGCTGAATTTCAAAACAATTTCAACACGGGTTTCAAAGAATTTTTTGAACACCAAAATGATTTTCATAATACGATGGTTATCGAATATGAAAAATGTGTTGCGAACAAGCTAGATTTTTGGCGATGTTGCTTTTGGAAAATAAATAATAAACAACTTCTAAGAGATGAGGCGGATAAATTTTTAAGGTCAACCAGTGAGGAACACATAGAAACGACGACTCTAAAAAACAACATTTTGAAATCTGATGTGACTACCAATTTTATTGTAGACAGCCTGGGTGAAATCAACCAATTAATGCATGAAATTTGGATTTGTCGCGAGGAAATCATGGAATGGGCGCGAACTTTTGATGAAAAATAAGCTTTTGAAAATAAAGATATCGAAAACATGCGTATCATTGAACAACTGTCTCAATACACCATTGAATTTTGGCACAATTTAGAAAATCAATTACTTGAGGGAATTAATGATGTTGATGACTTTGAGGATTCCATGAAACTTGGCTTGACTTACATCGAAGAACTGGCTCAAAGAATGGACAATAGCGAACAAGTTTCTTATCGGATTGTTTATCAAATTTCTCTTCTTCAAACTGAAGTTACAAACTTGTTCAACAACTATAAATCTAAATCTAGCAACAAACAAGTTTCTGCCAACATTTCTTTTGAACCAAATAATCAGCCAGTAACTTCGTCACAACATTACATAACGATTATTGATGATTCTGACGATATGACCGATGATGAAAATTTTGGAAAATCTCTTGTGCAAAACGTTGATTTCTGCGAAACTGAAATTCAAACTCAAACTGATGCTTCTTCTGGAAATTCAACTCTTACTGAAATCGAAAATTTTCAAATAACAACTTTTAAAGTTGATGAAAATCTTAATGAAGTTGTTGAAAGCTCTGTAACTAATTTTAATTTGAATTCTCTTGAAAACGAAGACGTCAATCTTCAATTTGATCTTCCTCTCTCAGATTCTGAAAATTTTGAAAATTTAGCAACTTTAGATTGTTGACATGACAAAAATGATGAAGTTGTTAACAACTGTTTAGGTGAGGACGACTTTGATGAGCAAAAACTTCTTGGAATGATTGACGATAATGTTGGGTCTGAAACTGAAAATGAAAAATTTGAAGACTTTGAAACTCTTGAGGTTGAAAACAACAAAACTGCTGAATGTGATCTTAAGCACAATAATGATTTTTCTGAAACTGTTTCAACTAAACCTCACTGTGATCACTTGTTTTTCAATGATAAATTTCTACGGTATATGAATTCTTTCTGGAATAACACTGTTTTTGAGAAAACACGATTTCGAAATTTACTGAAAATTCATTTGTTCGGTTTTAACTTTTGGTTTACGAATGGACCTTTAGTCACAACATTTCAAATATCAACGAAAAATTGAACAATATTTCTCAAAACAGGTGTGAGGGTGAGAATGATGCTCATGTCTCTCAATTTATACATCATCTGAATAAGTCAAACTTTGTTTTTGAAATTTTGGTTGAACCCCAACTCGATGACCTCTCTTTAGTTGCTACAGAAATTCAATTTGATTTTAGGATCAATTGTAAGCTCAAAATTTTAAAATTAGCAACTCAAACTTTTGAAAAAACAAAATTTGTTTTTCCGAATATGAAACGTAATATAAATTTCTTTATGATTTGGTTTTCTGTGCTTCAGCTGTGTCTCATAATCTTAAGGAGGCTGATCCATTGCTCCATTGTGGACCGGTTCATCTATTCGATGACTGCGTATTTTGTGCACATGTACCCGGTAAGCCGTGCCGACCCTCTTATTTTATTTCCCTTTCACTAAGATATGTCTGATTAACGACTGCACAGTCACACTCAAGTGTGGGGGGGGGGATTTACATTACATCAGCAATCAAATTTTATGAAGTAGGTCATTCATTGAACAAGGATTAACTTAAATTCATAAATAACACCTTGGTTCTTGTTTGATAAGTTTAATTGTTGGGTGATGGGAATGAACATTATTTATTCATTGAATCGTAATGTGTCTTTTTAAGATGCTAGCTTGAGACTGTGCAGACGTTAGTCGTGTTCTGGAGTAAGCGTGTCAGCCCTTGTTATACATGTTAGAATGTGCAAGTAAAAAAAATCATGAAATAAAAATGATTTTGCACCTACATTTGTTGGATTTTCTGAGTTTGTTTTCATGCATAAGATTTTTTTCTCACTCAAATTTTCAAAATCGTAAGTTCTAAATCCACTTGGCCCAATTAAGGAGAAATGACTCGTTGTAGCATTCGTATTCGATACCTCACAGTATTCAAACCCAAGTTTTAGTCGAATTACATCCATGTTTCGACAAGTTTTTCTTATATTGGTATACTTAAGAACCTTGTACTGATGTATTTTCAAAGGTTCAGAAACGTCACTTTTTATACCAATATTACACTACCCACTCCGTACTTGTTTTAAGGTAGGATAATCATATACCACATCTTATTTTATATGGGTTATCTATCTTACAAAACTTTGCTTATCATTCCTTTCAGCTTTTTATAACATCAATCCAGACTTGTGTGTTGAATTAGAGTTATAGAAGTAGAGTAACTAGGGCACAAAACTTTCCTTTCATGAATGATTCACTTATTAGAGGAGGAATCAAATGAAAGAATATACGGTATCATCCTATCTCCACTCATCATTCATCGAGCAAAAAGAAAAAAAAGAAAGAAAAAAAGAAAAAAGAAAAAAAAAGAAAAAAAGAGAAAAAAAGAAGAAGAAGAAGAAAAAAATTTGCAATAAAGAGAAAATCTCTGAGAATAAAATAGTCATTCATCATTCTTGACTATAAAGCATTTCCATTCCATCCACATCCATCATACCGTACTGGAAGCAAGGATTGTAGTTGAGGAGATGAAAGGAAACAAAAATGTTCATATGTGCCTTAGTATTACTTTATCTTTTGTAGCTTGAAGTTCAACTAATACACTCGCCCTCTTATCTATAACATTTTTAGAACTTAAAAAATTCTCCTTCATCTATGCATAACTCACATCCAATACATTACAGATACACTGGTGCAATATTATTCAAAAAAAAGAAAAATAAAAAAGTTGAATAAATGATTGAGTGCACATTGTCGATGTGTAGAACTTTGGTTGACACCACGCTCTTAACCTTCAAGACAATTACAGTGTTATCAAGGAATTACGATTCAGCTTGAAAAATCTTATTCATTTTTGCACCAATTATGGGATGGACAATTTGGGACTAAACCGTTATTGTTGAAGTTAGGTGAAATCCTTGGAATGTGAAAGACCTTAAATATATTGTTTGATTAATCTGCGTACATAAGACGCTTTGGATTTTGTGGATAGTATCCGCTTAAAACCCTCACGAGACAACACTCATCCTACTAGGGACACCTAGGGGTTTAACGGCTTGTTGCATATGCTAAATGCTATCGTGTTTCCTACGAAAGTGTGACATATCTTAGTTTAGTTTATTCGAGGATGAATAAAAAGATAAGTGTGGGGGTGTTTGATATACGCGTAATTATCCGCTTATTTATCTTGTTTTATTTTTAAAAATAATTAATATTGTGTATTTATAGCTATGTTTTCAGATTGTTGATAAAAAGCATGGTTTAGAGCATTTGATGGATAAAGCATGAAGAATTTTCTTAAAAAGAGTGAAGTTTGAAATTGTTAAAGCTTAAAGAGTTTAAAGCTTGAAGAACGGTTGCAAATATAGTTCATTTAGAAAGATTTGGCTCAGTGAATACTCATGCCGTGTTCACATTGGCTCATTTGAAAGGCCTCTTACTCATGTTGCGTTCACATTAGCTCGTTTACAAGACTACTCACTCTACAGCTGCGTTCACACTGGCTTATGTGTTATTCGGGCTAATTCTTTAGTCCCACATTGTGTAATTTTCCAAGTAGCCTTTGTCATATCAGCTATAAATACACTTTATCTTATTTATTGTAAAACTAAAAACACACTTAGTTTTATTCTGTAATTCTCTTCTTGGAATAAAACTCGTCTCCCTTTCTCTCAGTTGTTATTTTATTTTATTTATGTTCATGTCTGTTATTTTCTTTTTCTCTTCTTCTTTAGCTATGTCTAGCTAATCCCCTTTGATTAGGGGGTGATGACGCTAATAGATATGATTCAACATGAATCAAATAGCCAATAGATGAGGACTTCATACATGTAGATCTGGATCTGAATCAAAGGTTAGATCTTAACCTTCATATTCTGTCTCGTTTAAGAGCTATGCTCCTTCACACGGTATATTCGTGTTCGATCTAACGATTATCAGATTTAGATCTAATTTTAGCATTTTAGAAATTAATTAGTGAATCTGTCCTGATAGTCTATGGTTGTTTAAGAGCTCAACTCCTGCATAGGCTATGCTTGTCGTTATTTACTTATTTGTTTCTAGGAATCTATTTATCGTTGATTCATGTTTGTGAGAGAAACATGAATTAGATCTATATTTATTTGTTGGCTATTGATGAGTGTGAATCCAATCTATGTCATTATCCCCTAATTGCTTTCTCTTATTAGATAAATCTCTCCTTTTTATTTAATTGCTGTTATTTTTTGTGTTTTCAATCAATCAAAATCCCGGAATAACTTGATTGGATTTATTAATTAAAATATTTTTGGTCCTAGAGTTCGACACCCTCTACAACAATCCTTGTTGTTTAGGAAAACCGAACGGATTTTACAGTTGTTTACAATTATATAATTTGTTCGCAAACAGGAAACTCAGCATGGTAATGAAATGTAACATAATGTGTAAAAAAAATAACGAAATAAGCGGCCAGCATGACCTGGTGTAATTGTTTGTATATAAGTATGCTCAGAACGAAATAAGAGCGGTCTTTTTGTTTAAAAAATCAACTATACGGTGCTGGTAGGAGTCATGTGTTTCCCCGTTTCCGTTGCGTTAGCATCTGCGTGAACATGGATCGCAACGTTTATCAACGACACGGGCGAAACTGGGAAAATGATGCGATGGTGTCGGAACGTAAATGTGGGTGTCGCTCGGAGTCATATGTTTGCCGGTTTCCGTTGCGTTAGCGTATGCGTGAACATGGATGACTACGGTTGTCAACGACACGGGCGTAACTGGAAAAATGATGCAATGGCGTCGAAACGTAAATATGTAAATGAGACATGAATTTTGAGTAGCAAAGAGTAAATCCAAGTAAATGAGTACCACGAATTAATAAGATAAATAACAGTAACAGGAGAAATAGAAGCATCTGTTCATTAATAACAAAAAAAGTTGAAACACGCATTATCACCTGCATGGGACAGGTTTGCTTATTTTGATACAATCGAAGAAAAGTACAACAAAAAATAACAGGTACGTGGAAACTTTATTGGAATGTAATAAAAGTAGAAAGCATAGAAAATAAGATCCAATCAGTAGAAGCATTAATGCGAACGTCTTGCAATGTACTCTGCTTCAATCCATTCAATTTCTGCAAGCTGATAGAAAAAGGAAAATTGAAAAATATGATGAACGTAAGGAAAGGCTATGAAAAAAATACTTTTCATACCACTTCAGGATTACGAAGTTGAACTTCCCAGTCAAAATCATCATCGTTTCCAACATTATCATTGCTAACCGAATTAGGGGGATGATCAGTAAACTGATGCGTAGCGTTAATGCTTTCGGACTGAACCTGAGGGATACTGGACTGTGAAACATCAGTTATGACATTGATGTTTTTAGAAATCAGCGGTTGTGATTGAAGATGACGAATACTGGACTGTGAGACATTATTTATGACATTGATGTTTTTAGAAATCAGTGGTTGTGATTGAAGATGAGGAATACTGGACTATGAGACATCAGTTATGACATTGATGTTTTCAGAAATCAGTGGTTATGATTGAAGATGAGGACTACTGGACTGTGAGACATCAGTTATGACATTGATGTTTTCGTAATTCAGTGATTGTTGATGTTTTGTTAAACGGGTGCTTTTACGTTTTTGCTTCTCCCCAGAAGTTGGCGTGTCTTTGATTTGCGCTGAAGATTTAGGCTGTATTATTCAGTATATTCGTTAGTGGATAGATAAAAAAAGCGAATAAGTATGAAATTGACTGGAAAAAGCAACATACCTTTGTCATTTTGGTTGTAAAATAAGAGAAACTTTGATTCACTGCGGTAGAAGGACTGAACACTGAGATGAATATTGGTTTGGGGGTACATATATATAGCAATAGGAAAGGTGATCGACGCTAGTCTATGAATTAGAAAAGCGCGACATTTGTAATAAATTCTGCAAGCATACAGGTGTGTAGCATACAGGTCGAACACAGGGAGGTAAATTAAAATTAAATTATTTATCTAATCTCTTGGGCGAGTTAGACGAAGCTGGAGGTTGATTTTGCAAAACAAAACAAAATTAAAACTGTAATTTGATTCAGAACAGATCTAACTGAACCGACGATCAAATCACAATTTCAATGGAAAAGCAATGAAACTATGAATTAGATTTGAATCTAATCAAATCCAATTTGACCTAAGAAAATAATAAAAAGCAGAAATTGAAATTGCAGAAATTGAAATAACAAACAAGAATTAAAATTAGGATTTCCGCTGAATCTAATCAGACGGTAAATCACTAATGCAAATAAGTGCAAAATACAAATAGTGTTCTACCGAATCTAATCGTATAGACAACACTAGTTGCTAAGAAAACAAAAAAATGCAGAAAATAAAAGAGAAAGAAGAACTTTTATTAGAACAATGGAATAAGAGATGAGATGGTGGCTACAAGGTTATTACAGGGGTATATATAGGGTAGATAGCCAAACCCTAACCCTAACCCTAATGATAAATGGGCCTGGTCATTACATCACTAATTAGTTTACAATGAAAAATATAAATGGGCCTTTGATAATTAAAGCAATTTTGGGTCTTTTCTCTTTTTCCTCTTGCTTCCTTGACATTTCTTCATTGATTTGTGATGTTCAAAGCCTTTTTATCAATCCTTTTCTTGTCCAACAGCAACTAGATGTGAGATCTTCATCTACAATTCTTCAAACTGAAATTACACAGCAAATTGATCTCTATTTCTCTATATTTCTGGTTGCATGCGGGCTGGGTTGGAATATCTGTAAAAGTAACAAAACAATACCCAAGTAATATTTATTTATATACAAAAGATAAGATATAAGAGCATAAAATAAACACATTTCTATGTCAATCAAATACCCCCACACTTATCTTTTACTCGTCCTCGAGTAAAACAAGAAATGAAAAACCAACTAGATAGATCACACTTTCGTAGGAAACACGATTGCATTGAGCGTATGCAACAAGCCGTTAAACCTCTAGGTGTCCCTAGTAGGACGAGTGGTGTCTCGTGAGGGTTTTCAGCGGATACTACCCACAAAGTCCAAATGCAGTATGCTATGATTCTAATGAAACTACATGAATGCAATGGACATATGCAAATAAAAATGAAAAAAATGAAAACACGACTTGTTTCAGGAAAGTGGTAAAACAAATTAAGTTAACAATTTCTAATCAGTTGATTTTATTTTAGATACCTCAACTTGTCACAAATTTTCAATATAACTCAAGTTTTCAAATGTTAAATTCCAGTTTGGCCAGTTAGTTCGGTCGATAACATAGTGCAGCCATGAAATAAATTCTTAGTTTGCTTGGCACAGTTTGCAAAGTGGTATTCTAATTTTCTCATGTATGGCTAGTCAAATCAATAAGGTCAAGAAGTGTTTGGGTATCATCGCTTATTCTTTATTCTATAAAATTTTAAGATTTATGATTAAGTACATACACCTAACTAAAAAGACCAAGGTTTACCACCCATGCACTGCCTCGCGGACTAACGGAGAGTAGGTAAAGAGCTTGGCGGATTGTGCAGGCCGACTTTGACTTTGTCAACATCGTGTCGGTAATCCTTAGGTGTCCAATCTCATAGAATGAGACCAAGATATTCCAACTTTGACTTTGTCAACAACGTGTTGGATAGAGCTTGGCGGGTTTGCACACCAACGCTCGATATACAAGCAATGTTGGATACCCTTGGAATACTATTATTATTATTATCGAAAATATAAGCACAAAAGAGAGTTACGCGAATTCAACTTAACACAACTTAGTTTTAAAGATTTGGAAAGCCAATATAAGTATTTTAAGTCCTCCACTTATTTAAACAAAGTCTACAATATAGAATAGATTCCATGGCCATCACCTAAGAATCTCCCTATGTACCGGTTACACTATTATCCCTCAAAATTAAACTTTTCATTATATTTCTTATTCGATCTAAGTTGAGAGAAAAAAATACTATCAACTGGCTAAAAATTGTAAACTTATTTTGCTGTATCAATTGAAAATGAGTCGTATTTCAAAAAAAAAAATTGGCATGTTACTACAGTCTAAAATGCATGATGGTCCTACTTAAGTGGCTAAAAATGAAAAGAAAAATAAAGAAAAATGAAAATGAATGAAATGCAGACTCCCCCCCCACACTTGAACTAAACAGTGTCCACACTGTAATTTTTTTCTATATTTGAAAGATAGTACCCAAAGGTGTATCAAATGAAAAATAATTTGAAGAATGAAATGTAGTTTAGCTATATGTAGGGATGGATCATATGTACAATGATATATGTGTTTGCGGTGCACGTGATGCAAAGAATTCCACCAACTTTTCCCCCCACACTTGGTTCTAGCCCGATGAATCCCATTCCCACTGTGCCTAGACATGTTTTCTAACAAGCAAGAGTTTTTGAAAACCATCTCATCTTTATACCTCGATTTATAGTCCATGAGATAAATATCCAGGGTCGTCCTAACAAGAAGTTTTTCAATCAAGCCAGCATTCCAAAGATAATTCATGTGTTCAACGAATTTATCAGTGTAATTGTTCAAAAATTTGTGATCGTATACAAATTCAGTGAAATTTGAATTCTTAGTGTTGTTCAAGAGTATGTGATCACCTTTCTTGATTGGCAACGTATTATCGACACCGACAATTTCTCGTTCATTTGAATATTCAAAATCAAAATTTTCAAATTTGGATTGGTGGCTTGATTCTATTTCATCCTTGTCAATTAAAAGTTCTAGTTCATCTTCGAAAAGTTCTTCGAAAGCTAATGTGGACACGTCAATTTAAGTATGAGAAACTTCCTGAAATGGTAAATGTGGCGTGTCATCAACAATGGTTTCTACCTTGTCGATCTGTCCTATTCCAGATTCTTGGTCCTTCGGAGGAGAAGGTGTCGACACAGGAAGTAGAAGAAGTAAAGGTACAGAAGATGTTTTGTTGGGATTGCCAACAGTCAAAGAAGAGATAGTGTCGGGGTTGCCGACATCAGTAAAAGAGATGTTGGGATTGCCAACATTAAAAGAAGGTGGGGATTTGGAAGGTTCAGACGAATTGGCCTCGGTTGCCATTGGAAGAGCGTCAAGATTTTCGATTGGGGTCAGAATCAAATGATTGTCGGGATTGGAGTCAGAATTAAGGCTTTCATCCTCACATAAACCAAAGAATTCATGTTCATTAAAGTTCTTTTCCAAATTTGAATTGAAAAATTCCACATTTTCGTTTTGTTCAATTTCTAGAATTTCAAGTTTCTCACAGTCTGAAAGAGGAAGATCAAAATCCAAGCTTAAATCTTTTTTCTGAAACGAGTTGAAGTCCAAAACATTTGTTGAATTTTGAAAAACTTCATCAAGATGATTATTCTCAATTTCAAAAGTCGTTATTTGAAAATTTTCAATGTCAGTAGAAATTGGATTGTTTTCTGATTCTTCGCTTATTGGAATTTGATTTTGTTGTTCTTGTTGCTCTTTCAAAGATGTCAATAAACACAGAAGTTTATCCATCTTTCTATCTTTTTCATTAAGCTGTCTATCTAGCCTTTCTACCCTCTCTCTAAAAACGTTAAGATGGTATTCTTCAAAATCGTTGCTTTGCGAGCTCTCGTTTTGGATTTCTTGAGTTTCAAAATTATAATCCACATCAATTTCACAATCAATATTATTTCCAATGTGGTAGTTGTTTGAATTTTCAGGAAACTGACAATGATATTGGAAATTATTTTGATCATAGAAATTTTGTTCATAACCAAAACTGTTAAAATTTGAGGGAAAATCGCAGTTTTGATCTTGAAAATTTTGATGTGGATGTGGCTCAAAATCGAAGTTATTGAAATTTAAATTGAAATCGCAATTAAGATGATATCCATGATTTTGAAAATATTGGTTATTTGGAAAATTTTGAAAATTTTGAAAATTGTTGTCATTGGGCTCACGAAATTTTGGAAAATCTTGTTTCATGAGTTGCAATTCATACTCATACTCTTCAAGAGGACGTCTACTTAGATTATTATCCCACATTTCTCTCAATGATTTTTTTGAATTAGACATTTGAAATGAAATCACGGCAAGACAGAAATTATTCTCAATTCAAAATAATATAAAATAATGAGTTGTGCTCTATTAATTAACTGACTCAATCGGAAGGGGGAAGAGGGTCTTATGGCCGTTCACGTATAGTATAAAACTAAGGGATACGACCAATG
Organism: Allium sativum; assembly: GCA_030737875.1. Classification (NCBI taxonomy): domain Eukaryota; kingdom Viridiplantae; phylum Streptophyta; class Magnoliopsida; order Asparagales; family Amaryllidaceae; genus Allium; species Allium sativum. Next base: position 897,719,863 of record CM060916.1, read on the forward strand.
TTTTACGGGTAGTATGCAACCTCTTTTGCTAAAAATTCAATAAATTGAACTAATATATATCCGCGATCCAATTGTACGAGACAGTCAACTTCACAAAGCACCACTTTTCAGTTATATTATTTTGAAAATCAGAATCACGTGTTAAAATTGAAAATCGATGAGAGTGATTAGTTATGGAAAACTGTTCCTCACCACAAATTCAGAAATATCAGTCACAGAACAGACACAGAAATATAAATTGCAGAATTAAAATTTACATTCAAGCCGCTGCCCCTGCAGAATTTTTTTACACAATTGTCTATATATTTTTTCCTTTTTCCTTTTGCAGCAGAGCACCTGTAGAGTTTTAAAAGTTTTCACCTTGATCGGCAGTCCTCCAGTGAATTTGGGAAGCGCTAGCGCGTTCACACCCCACTTGGTGTGCAACCGCTCCAACCCATCTGAATCGTCCGCTGCTTTCTGTTGTTGTCCCCTTCTATTAATTGCTTGACTGCGCTGCGGCACGGGTTCGGGCTAGGAGCCCGATTTTTTTTTTTTAAGACGTTTTTTTTTAAATTTCAGCTGTACCTGTTTTTGAAAAATTCTCCTTTTTTTTAAGTTGAAGAAGAGATTACAAAAACAGAACGATGAAATTGAAATACGAATTTAGAACAAAATTAAACTAAACTAAACTGAATAATGAAAACTAAAGTGAACCCAAAAAAAAAAAATAGAATAGAACAGAACTAAGCTAAACAAAAATCCAGGCTACACAAAACCAACTGGATACTGACCTACTCGAAACGAAAACAAGGAACCGAACGTCAGAATAAAAACCAATCAATAAAAGGATGGTTCTTCACGTGGATAAACAGTACATCAAACCCTTCTTTATGCCAAAAGGGGCCGCATACTCAAAGTAGGAACCAGATGTCCCAAAAATCTCTCCCCTTTCTTTATTTTCTTTTATTTTTTCCAAAACAAATTATACAAAAAAAAAGGGAAACAAATCAATTTAAACACGCCTCCCTATTTCTTTCCGGATTCCCTCTGACATTGACTCCAATTCGGCTTTTGCCCCTTCTTTCCGAAACTAATAGGCTTTGGGTTCGAAATCAGGTGCGAATCGGATTGGGATTTCGGATTCAAATTGGATTTCTGGGATTCGATTGTTACTGAGTTTGGAGATCGAACTTCTGATGGTTGCGCTACCGATTCAATCAGGAGCGATCTGGCTTTTGTGTTGATGAAGGGAGCAAGAATATAGGTGCTATTCTGGCGGGTTGGATTTGGCTTGATGGAGTTGGTGAGGATTGTGTGTGTGCTGGAAGGAAGGTTGTGATGGGTGGTATGGATTGCGGTGAGGGGCTGATGTTTTCGGTGGGAGGAAAGGTAGTGGTTGACTGGGGCTTGTTTGTTGAATAGTATGGTGAGCTGATGAGGGGTGGAAGGTTATATAATATGGTTTATGGATGGGAGAGTTTTGCCGAGAGGATTTAGAAGATGGAGGGTGGTTATGGACGTAGGTAGACTGGGGTGGTATTTGTGGTGTATGGGGAGATGCTGTTCGAAGTATGGTATGTGGTTGCTGGTGTAGTTTTGGAGGACTGCGGTGATTGTATCTTTACGTGGAGAAGTCCGTATGCACGGCAGAACTTTTGGTGAAGGTTTATGGTTGTTAGATTTGCCGTGGTGTTTTAAGGATGGCTGAGGGAAATTTGTTTGTTAACTGGTTGTTTGTATGGACTAATGGGAGGAAGGTTTTTGAAGTGGCGCTGGTATTTGAATCAGTTTTGCGGTGGTGAGAAGCTTAGGCAGAGGATGGTGTATGATGCGATTTGCAGATGGGGTGAAGGTTTGTGGGCGGTGAGGAAGAAGTGTTGCGGCAGTTTTACTGTGGTGAACGGAGGATGGTTGGTGCTGTTTGAAGATAAGGTTGTTCGATTTGATTTGAGGCGGATTTGGGGTGTGAGTTCGTGGAGGTCGGATGTCAGAACGTGATGGACAAGAGAACTTTATGCCGTGGTTGATGAGGAAGGATGTGTAGGGGTCTGGCAGAGGTGTTTGTTTTTCGGAGCGGTTCAAGTGATCAGTGCAGAAGAGGGCAAAGGGGTACGTTGCACTTGGTTTGTGTTGTGGGGTTTTTTTTTGTTGGGATTTTGGTGAACCGCAGTTTGAAGGTGATGGGAAATGGGTTGATGATGAGGAGAAAATTGTGGTTTGGGTGTAGTTTGCTGGAGTTTGATGAATTAGGAGGTGGAGTTCTGGACTTGTTTTATACGGTGAAGTATGGGTGGTTATTGAGATGGTAAGGTGATGAATATGGCTCGAGGCAGAAGCTTGTAACGGTGATGGAAGGACTTAGTTGGTAGATGAGATTTTGTGAAGATGGTTTAGAAGAAAAACAGAAAGAAATTAGGAGAGAGAAAATTGCAAAGAGAATTTGTTTCTTTTTTTTCTCTTTTTTTTTATTTTTTTTGTATTAAATTTTTTTATTTTTTTTTGAAAAAGTGGTAAGAGATTGTAAACAAGGGAAAGAAGATTAAAAAGATTTCTCTCTCTTTTTTTTTTGTTGTTTGTAAAAGAAGAAAATAAAATAGAAAGGGAAAACAAATGTAAATAAATCAGGAAAAAGAATCAATAAATTTGGCAGATCTTTTTTTTTTCTCTTGTTTAGTGGATGATACACCAATATAATTGATATATCAAATCACCAATTCAAGATAATTTTTTTCTATATATACAATATAACAAAAGGAAACAAATAAAATAAAAACTAACACGAATCGTAAATCAAATAAATAATAAAATTCAATCGTTACCTCCCCGGCAACGGCGCCAAAAACTTGATCGACGCTAGTCTATGAATTAGAAAAGCGCGACATTTGTAATAAATTCTGCAAGCATACAGGTGTGTAGCATACAGGTCGAACACAGGGAGGTAAATTAAAATTAAATTATTTATCTAATCTCTTGGGCGAGTTAGACGAAGTTGGAGGTTGATTTTGCAAAACAAAACAAAATTAAAACTGTAATTTGATTCAGAACAGATCTAACTGAATCGACGATCAAATCACAATTTCAATGGAAAAGCAATGAAACTATGAATTAGATTTGAATCTAATCAAATCCAATTTGACCTAAGAAAATAATAAAAAGCAGAAATTGAAATTGCAGAAATTGAAATAACAAACAAGAATTAAAATTAGGATTTCCGCTGAATCTAATCAGACGGTAAATCACTAATGCAAATAAGTGCAAAATACAAATAGTGTTCTACCGAATCTAATCGTATAGACAACACTAGTTGCTAAGAAAACAAAAAAATGCAGAAAATAAAAGAGAAAGAAGAACTTTTATTAGAACAATGGAATAAGAGATGAGATGGTGGCTACAAGGTTATTACAGGGGTATATATAGGGTAGATAGCCAAACCCTAACCCTAACCCTAATGATAAATGGGCCTGGTCATTACATCACTAATTAGTTTACAATGAAAAATATAAATGGGCCTTTGATAATTAAAGCAATTTTGGGTCTTTTCTCTTTTTCCTCTTGCTTCCTTGACATTTCTTCATTGATTTGTGATGTTCAAAGCCTTTTTATCAATCCTTTTCTTGTCCAACAGCAACTAGATGTGAGATCTTCATCTACAATTCTTCAAACTGCAATTACACAGCAAATTGATCTCTATTTCTCTATATTTCTGGTTGCATGCGGGCTGGGTTGGAATATCTGTAAAAGTAACAAAACAATACCCAAGTAATATTTATTTATATACAAAAGATAAGATATAAGAGCATAAAATAAACACATTTCTATGTCAATCAAAAGGTGTGTTATTCCCACTTTTTTTGGTGTTGTTTAATTACGAATGGAGCAAGATGCGGAAGAGGCAACACGTGGTTTGAGTTGGCCAGTCCAAAAAATGGTGTTTGGTGAAACTTGGTCAAATATAAATATTTATTCGCACTACGTAGAACGAAAATAGCATCTGGAGGCTTTCTTACGGGTAGACAACACACACTAAAAAAAACCAAATAAATAAAGTACATCGTTACGACTACATTACACATTATCATGCACTTAAGCAACAGCTATGACCCCTCAAAAAAATTACATGAACATTACGGCTGAACACATCAGCACTAATATATCAACACCAAAAAATAATATAACAATACAAACATCTGAATATAACACATGCAAGCTGGATTGGCTGCTTAGAGATATTTGAATGCGTTATAAAAGGTGAACTTTTATAACTCAGAAACTAACAAGCATTTAATTTACGTAGGTCTCCTACTGATTATTCATAACTGTCCATTTACTTAGTTTTAATTAACCATATCTCATAAAAATAACTACTTCATTCCTTATACTTCATTCCTTCGCTTCTTTTGTATAACAACTGAATCATATCCCCATTATCAAAACTCTCTTCAAAGCTACGGAAGCATTAAAACAGTACACACTAATTCGAACATTACCAGATCCTGTCAAATGTATGTCATCTGCTCGTTACGTTTTTTTTTTCGATTATGTTTATCTGTTCTTACGTATGCTTCTCTTACTCAATAAAGAATGCATGACTGCTCATCATATTCACGTGTTTATCACTGAACCATTACGTCCTCATTTTTTTCTTCAATCACCATCTCTTTTATTTTTTTCACTAATTTTTGTTTCCTGTTGTAACCTTTGAATTCATGAAAAGTTTTAGAAAGCCCACTATACTGGCTATTTACTGATACCGTGCACTGATTCTATGCTGGATAAAAAAGCAAGTATGAATATAATTATTTATTGCTGGAGCAAGCACAGTTATGGTTATTCATGCATCCAAAAAATTGTATCATGTGGACCTTACATGTTAGTATATCAATAGTTACCTGCTACCATAAATGTTACTTTATGACACATGCTTTCAAAATCCTTCTTCACGTTTGCATCTGTATTAAATGTTTCCATTTACCAATTAATCACATACCAGTTAACACGTTCTTATTTTTTGATTGACTACGTTTTTTTCCTACTACCACTACAATTGTCCAAGTTTACTATATGCATTCACTATAGACTTAATACAATATTTCCTTAACACTTAACTTTTTATTCATAATATACCTTATGAATGAATCGTATATCATTAATTAATTTTCACTAATACCTTTACTATTTATGTTTTGTTTTTTTCCAATTAACTTTATTTTCAACAATAGCTCTTTTTTTGTACATTTTCATTTATTTGCTGCCTCCATGACGTATTAAATAAACACTGGATTATCAAAACATTTGGGTTTACGTTCCAGTATCTATTTTAAGTGCTGGAAATTGCCAACACGATTTCTGATCATCAAACCAAACCGACATTCACTTTGGACCCACGCTCAGTTAATTGATAACCTCATTATTCTAATACAAACAGAGGGTATTCTGTTCTTTTTTTATATCTTCATTGTACTGAGTCTGTTAACCTTTTGATTAATTTGGTATTTGGAACTAAAATCTACTATGCATCTCAACTTTGTAGCTTCCAAATTTGCAAAATAAATTATTTCACACTTTTCATCATACAATTCATCAATTTACCGAAACAAAGAATTTTTCAATCAAATTTTGCTTCCATATTTTCTCCTGCCCCATTAATGGTTGATTATTCCTCCATAAAGTGCATGTATAAATTTTTTATTCTTCACTGATAACTAAAATATTAGTACATTGTAAATAGTACATATATATACGCATGCATTCCTTTACCTACTACAATGTCAAATCAAATATGTTAACTACAATTGATTAAAAGCCAAAATAATATATCCAAAACTGTTCGTGTCATCTTCCCTTTTTTACATTAAATTATACCACAAACAATATAAATTATACTTCCGTTATACAAACATGTGAATTTTGAAATAATTCGGATGAAATGAGTATGGGAAAAACAAGTACTATGGCGTCACCCTCAGTGACCAAAAGATTTGCTTATACTCCGACTCTAAACATAGCCGATGGCGATATTGATATGTAAGCCAATATTCTCATTTCTATCTCCATCCATTATATTAATGATTATATTGCAGCTGTTAAACATGGAACACAATTTATTATCATGGTAGACAATATTATTAACATATGTTTGGCTGTTTTTCATCCTTAACACCACTCAAGTGGATAGTAAACCTTCTAATCGTTCAGTTGCACAGTCGTTACGTCGACAACGGGAAAAGATGTCAAAGATACCGACAAATTTTACCACCAATGATAACTCTACGCTGAACAATACATCTTCCAGTTCAACAACTATATTGGCTGATATCACCAATGGCTTACAAACAGCTGGAAGAACTATGGACAATACACAACACACAACGACCATGGACCCACCAACTACGCCGGTCGATAATACGTAAATCTATCTCAATATTTCTCCAATCTTTTGTTTTCATTCACATGATATTATATGTGCGGAAATATCTTTCTTACATCTCCCTATATATACCTTTAGGCTACATTCGTATACCTCAACCAATATGACATCTAAACGATCAATTGCTCAAAAAATGCGACGAGAAAGAGAAAAACGTGTGAGAAATTTAGAAATTTTGAGTTCTCCATCTACAAACCAGAGGAGGGACAATGAGCCTTTTCAAGGCGTAGGATGTTTATTTTCTACACATAATCATGCATCTTCAAGCTCCTCGACTAACTTCGACCACATGATTCATGCAAATAACACATCTCATTATCCTTCGTACGTATCTTTTTTTTTCTTATAAAATTGGTCAACTTATATCTTTACCCTTACAGAATATGAATTCATTTTTATGCTTATCATCAACTGTAGAGTTATGAATAGTGGTACTGATCACGTAGCTGAACCTACATGCGATGCACAATATACTAATGAGATACGGCCTCCACCCATCGAACGCCATTTTTTGGGACTAATGACTATATTATGTCCATTCTGTAAAGCGCTACATTGGATTGATGAGCTTTTGAAAGATAGTTCCATAACTAATCCTATTTTTGGAACGTGCAGCAAATCTGGAAAGGTTCAGCTACCAAGATTAAAACCACCTCCACTTGAACTTCGTCAGTTATACGACGGTAACGACTCAATTTCGAATTCATTCCTCAAATACATTCGAGAATATAATGCTGCTAATGCATTCACAAGTCTTGGATGCCAACTAGATAATAGAACTATGGGTACATGAGGAATTAAATCATTTACAATTCATGGAGAATTGCGGCATAGAACAGGTGCACTCTTACCAGATAATGGAAACACACCTATCTATTCACAGTTGTATATCTATGATCCAAATACTACTTTGAATTTTCGTTATGAAAGAAACAAACATTTAAACAAAGACATATTGCAAGCTATTCAATCGGTTCTACTACAAGACAACCATTTTACTGAGTTATACCATCAAGTGTACGATATTTTGAAAAAGTCATCCGATAAAGGTTACGACTTACCAGTTTGCCTTCAATATAATAAAAAGAATGACAAACGGGTGTATAATATGCCTTCGGTAGATGAAATTGCAGTTTTGATACCAGGAGATGGAACTCAAATAAGTGCAACTCGAGATATTATACTTCATCTACATGGAGGAACACATCTGGAAAGGATTAGCGAATGTCATCCCGCTTATCTACCACTACATTATGTTCTCCTCTTCCCATATGGTGATTTAGGGTGGGATATTAATCATACCCAATGGAATCCAACTTCAAATTGTCCTTCTCCCAAAAGATTGACACAACAACCATACTATAGTTATCGACTATTTGAAAGAAAAAATGAGTATTCTACAATTTTACTTGCACGAAAATTATTGCAAGAATTTATTGTAGACGGATGGGCATGTACTAAACAAAACAGTTTGCAGTGGGCAAGAAACCATTAGCCTGACCTTCGGCGCGATCTTTACTGCGGCATTACAGATATTGAAACAGATATGTTACAAGCTAACCAAATTGGTAAAAGGTACATCTTACCATCAACTTTCATTGGAACTCCACGGCATATGTATGAAATATACCAAGACTCATTAGCTATTACGCGTTACAATAAGCATCCCGATATCTTCTTAACAATGATAGCGAATCCAAGTTAGTCGGAAATACTACAAATCATCAAGACAAACCAAAAGCCACAAGATTGCCCGGATATCATAGCTCGAGTTTTCGAACTTAAAACACGAAGTTTAATGGAAGAAATTACAAAAAATGGTATTTTTGGATCAGTTGTTGCGCATGTTTACACTATCGAATTCCAAAAGCGTGGTTTACCCCATATGCATGCCTTATTTTTTTTAAAAGCAACTGAAAAAATAAGGACGAGCGATCAAGTAAACAAGCTAATTTATGCAGAATTTCCATCTGAAAAAGGGCAACCATTACTTTTTGAAACGGTTAAGAAGTGCATGGTTCATGGACCATGTAAGGGAAATAGCCATGCTCCATGCATGGAAAATGGAAAGTGTTCAAAACATTACCCCCGAGATTGGGCTGAAATGACAACAATGGATCAGGATGGATATCCTATCTACTGACATTGAAATGACGGACGATCTTACATAATCAAAGGCACGAATGTAGAAAATAGAGATGTTGTGCCATACAACCCTTATCTTTCTGAAAGATACGACTGCCACATAAACGTAGAAGGTTGTGCTAGCATGCGTGCTGTTAAGTATATACATAAATACATATACAAGGGTTATGATCGAACAACAATGGTAGTGGGAGAACAAGATGAAATAAAACAATATCTTGATTCTAGATATATAGGCCCACCTGAGGCTGCATGGCACATTTTTAGTTATCATATGCATGAGGAAAAACCACCTGTTATCCGTTTACAATTGCATCTACCTGGAATGCATCAAGTAACTTTCAATCCAAACGAATCGGCTGATGCTATCAGGATAAGAGCATAGAACCAAACATCTACTCTTATCGAGTTTCTCAACTTTTGTAGAGAACACCCTGAAGCACGACAATATACATATCAACAGTTTCAGAAGCATTTCACATGGAATAAAGGTACATACATTTGGTCCCCCCGATGTACAAATTCCACTGCCATCGGTAGAATGTATTTTGCAAGCCCAAACTTGGGAGAACGCTTTTATCTCCGTCTGTTGTTAACCGTTATCAAAGGGCCAACATCATTTGAAGATTTGAGAACAGTAAATGGTCAGCTTCACCATACATTCAAAGATGCTTGCATTGCTCGAGGCATGTTAGAGGATGATAATGAATGGGTTACATGTTTGGAAGAAGCTTCAGTCATGAATACTGGGTATCAGCTAAGGAGACTTTTTTGTATTATTCTCACCCAATGTTCCCCTTTGCAACCTCACTTTTTATGGAACAGATTTGCCATGAACATATGCGATGATCTAATCCCTATCATTCGGACAAAATTCCTAATTCTTAACCCTTCAGACTATCAAATTAAAGACTATGGTTTGCATCTTCTAAACGAACAACTATAAGAATGTGGAAAAAGTTTTCTAGATTTTCCTCCAATGATGTTGCCTATTGAAAATTGGAATGTTGTCTTCGGGAATAGACTCATATAGGAGCATAAACAATTGCAATATGTTGGGCAGGATGCCAAGGCAGAAAAGAATATCCTCTCTTTCAATGAAGGGCAACGAGTTGCTTATTCGAACATATACGACTCCGTACTTAATGAAAATGGAACTACTTTTTTTCTCAATGGTGGGGCTGGCACTGGCAAAACATACATATATAACACAATCGCTGACAAACTTCGTAGTTTAGGGCATTTCGTCATAACTGTTGCTTCATCAGGTATTGCTTCTTTGTTATTGCTTGGCGGTAGAACTGCACATTCAACATTCTCCCTTCCTTTAAATATTTTAGAAGACTCGCTGTGTGGGTTTACAAAACAATCTATGGCTGCAGAACTTCTACGAAAAACAAGCCTAATTATTTGGGATGAAGTGCCTATGCAACATAGATTTTGTGTTGAGACAGTTGATCGTTCGCTCAGAGATATTCGAGATAGTACAAAGCCATTTGGTGAGATTAGAGTGGTTTTAGGAGGAGACATCAGTCAAATTCTACCCGTGATTCCAAAAGATGTACGAGAAGATATTGTTTCTTCGACATTAAGACGGTCATCGTTATGGAAATACGTCCAAGTTTTATCACTGCACCAAAACATGCATTTAGAATCCAAAGACTATGAATGTGCTAATTTTGCAGCTTTTTTTGATCAGGTACTACATTTATCGTTGCATAAACTATTTTTTCCTTTATACTACATATGTAAGTAACCTATACAACTTTTTGTACCTTGATTCATCGGGTTGGATCAGATCCTGAACCGATGGCCGATTTGGCTATGATGCAAAAACAACATACCCTCATTGGTTTAATAGATACCATTTACTTGGAACTTAATGTATCTACGAAACCTTCATTATTCTATAATGAACATATTATTTTATCGGCATGCAATGAGGATGTTAATGCCGTAAACTCTGCATGCCTACAATTATGCCCATCAAACAATCACATTTTCTTAGCAGCTGATAAGTTGGTTGAGGATGAGGAAAATGATCGATACCCAACGGAGTTCCTAAACTCTTTGGAATGTAATGGGTTGCCACCTTTCAAACTTGAAATAAAGGTTGGATGTCCTATAATCCTACTTCGAAACTTGGCTCCAAAGGATGGTCTTTGCAATGGAACTAGATTAATAGTAGTTCGATGTGCAACAAGAATTATAGAAGCTCAGATACTAACAGGTGATAAAGCTGGAAAATTAGTTTTTACCCCAAGAATATCTCTTCAACCATCAGCTTCAGAATTAACCATAAACATGTCTAGAAGGCAATTTCCTATAAATTTAGCTTAAGCTATGACTATAAACAAAGCACAAGGACAGTCTGTGAAGTATGTTGGCATTGATTTACGGACTCCCGTCTTTGCTCATGGACAATTGTATGTTGCTCTCTCCAGATGCACTACATTTAATAATGTCTCTGTTCTTATACCCATGGAAGACGAGACGAATACTATAAACGTCATATATCCTGAAGTTCTTTTCTAATCCTACAATAGGAAAACATCAACCATCCTCCCCATTTCAATACAACCAAGGTAATTCTTTTTTTCCTACATACGTCCACTCCTAACGAATACATGCACATTTTTTTTCATTACACAATTATTACATTCATCTTCTGCGATTTTTTTAAACATTTTCATTGCATAATTGTACCATGTTTTCCAAATATACACATTATATTACTAAATATCTATGCATCTTATTACCGACATTAATACATCTCACTAACATGTGAATCAACTTATAGTTGATTAATTAAAACATGCAGAACTACTCACGGTGCAGTGACATAGTTAGGTACATGCTATTTAAATCTTTCATACTCCCACTTCATACATAAACTAACTTATTTTATTCTCTCTTTGAAGGTAAATTACACATTACACACATACATGGCAATGTCAACTGTAACCAATGCACGACGAGAGGCAGCAAATTGTTTTAACAACCTCATCATTTATGCCGACATTTGGGAGAATGGAAATTTTATTGTTTCTAAAATTGTAGATATCCTGCATGCATATGGAGTCAATGTCATTGTTTTTGACAATCATGTAAGTATTTCTCTTCTACATACATACATACATATTTTAAGTTTAACTTACTGATTCATATTATTTACCCTAATTTTAAAGGGCCGACATGTTTATCCACAAGAACCGAGGAAATTTTCATGCAGAACATGGCCAATACAAAGACCAACCATGGGGAGTGAAGTATGAATTTCAATATATGTTCCTATGCTCCTTATATTTTATTATCATTCGTACTTACATTAATCACTTCATGCTCTAGACATGGGATTATGCTTTGCTACAACACAAAGACGATACAAAAAGAAACCGACAGACTATTGAATGGCCTGTAAGAAATGTTTCGGTACGCTCACCACTACTAGACTTTACTTCTATAAAACAATACCATGTTATGTTTAACCACCATTTATTTATTCATATTTGCAGCTTCGTTTGCATTCAGCGCTCCGGATTACAACAGTGATCATCGACAACTACACATTTTTACGTGTACTTAAAAACATGTTTAGATGCTGGGATGATTAAATTTAAAGATGTTTTTATTATTTGCTTGTGTGAAAAATAACCTTTTACGTTTGTACAAACTTCACTATTTGGTTATCGTTGTTGATTTTTATTATACAATATCATACCCTGCAAGGTTCTGAGTTGAGCGTTGACTTGGGAAAAGCAATGACTTTCTAAATATGTCAGTAACGAACATTGCATTTACAAACTGCATGCATGCAACATGTGTTAAATGAAGTTTACTTATTGTTTAATGGGTATTAACCGCATGCATGTAATTGAACAATTTGTCACTTACCATTGTTGTCTGTTTATTTTACATGTGCGTTGAATAATTCATGCTCATAACAGAACCTTCTTCTCACTTTCTAATTTGTTTCTTTTTATTAACTTATGCATTTCATAATTACATACTCAATTTTTTCTACCCTTTTTGTCTTCAACCAATGCAGAATATCACCCAATATGCATAATATCACACAATACCATTTTATACTGCTTACCCTACATGCACCCTATCACTACTCGCTATACATTCATAATTTACTTCTTGCTAAAAAATTTAAATTACACAGTACATTCCAAACACACACATATATCACTTACAATATATATCTTGCTCCTACACAATATGCTATCACCACATATTGATGCGTTCAATCTTAAACACTTAACAGTCTATGCTCCTGTGCATCGCACGGGTTTCCACTCGTTCATTTACAAACCGGACGGTTTGTCTATGTACACGTATTTATCTGGTATTGATTGGGACGATAAATTTTACACATCGCCCAACTGCACAAATAATAAACAGTATTTGTGGTTTGAAAACCCCACGTGGGTATTGGGATAATATTTGACATACACTGGTCCCAATAATTAGTGGTACGTCAATCGATGGGTTGACAGACTGTATAAGCGTTATTTATTTATTTTAATGCTTATACAGTTGTAGAATGCACTCTAGATGTTGTTTGAATTTTTAATGATTGTTTATCATTATTGTTGTGTATATATATATAATGTTGAAATCCATATAACTAAAATTATATGGTACTGGATTGAGTCTGATTCCAGTTCAGAATTAACGAATATTTTAAACTAATATTCAGTGGATATTGAAATGTGTAGCCGTGTTAAGTAGTTAAACGCCATTTTAACACGAACAAGAATTTGGTCGATTTTATTCATTTTATAATGAATACTAAAAAGTGATTTCAAAATCTGATATTTTGAAAATAATATCATTTTAATATTGAAATGATATGGAAATTTTAATTTTGATTTGAATTTGAAAATGAAATTGAAATCGATTTGAAATGAATTTAAAACGAATTGAAATGGAATTGAAATCGATCTGAATTGAAATCGTTATAAAATGAATTTAAAACGAATTAAAATGGGATTGAAATCGATTTGAACTGAAATCGTTTTCAGATGAATTTAAAACGAATTGAAATGGAACTGAAATCGATTTAAATTGAAATCATTTTGACATGAATTTAAAATGAATTGAAATGGAATTGAAATCGATTTGAAGTGAATTTAAACAGATTTATAATGGAATATTCAATTTTGATTTGAATTTGAAAAGGAAGTGGAAATCGTTTTTAAAACGATTTATAAAATTTGTTTTAAATGGAAATCGACGAAATATAATATATATATATATATATATTATATATATATATATATTATAATGGCCTGAACAGAACGCGCCGCGCAGCGGTAGTTCGCGAATTTCGACCATTAAATTCAAATGGACGTTACGGAAGATCCGACCATCAGATACTCCTAAAACCGGAACCGTTGGGTTCGTATCTAAAAGAGCATTCCAATGAATATAAGAGATTTGAAATCTAACGTTTACATTTGGATATATGTCCAAATCAATTTCAAAAAAGGTCGTTATGGATGCAGTTCGGTGGCCATTATTGGAAACCGACTGCACGGGCGATAATAAAATTATTAAAAATATGGAAAAATTATGTAAAATCATAATAAATGATTTGGAAAGATTTTGGATGAAAAAATCCAGTTTTGAAAAGATAAAAATATATTTTTATCGAAATGAACTAGTTATTAACTAGAATAATAATTTATTTATTTTTAAAATAAATAAATTGGATTTGAAAATGGTTTTAAATAACCAGAATTTTCCAGAGAAAAATTGGAATGGATTCAGAATGGAAATAATCTTCGGAATATTTCGATATTGGATTTCGTGATTATACGGATATTGTTGAGGAATTTGGAAGATATATATATATATATATATATATATATATATATATCGTTATTCCAATACGATATCCATTGGTTTCAAAATTTGATATTGAATATAAGCCGATATATTTTCTACTCAGAGCCTTGTATTTGATATCAAATTGGATTTTTGATTTGTCGTGAACTGTGTCTTTACTAGCACTGTTCTTAAACCCAGTTGAGAAAAGAATATCTTTTAATTAAGATTTAATGAAATATTCCAATTAATTAATATTTAATTGGAATAGAATAAAAGAATTGGATTTTTGGGTTTATCGTGAATGGTGTTTTAAATAACACTTGTTCTTTAACCCAATTAACAGTGAAGAATATGATTTGGAATTCATAATCTTTTAACTAAGATTTATGGAATTTTCCAAAGTAAAGATTTCCAATTTAATATATTAAATTGGAATTGAATGGAATTTGATTTGATAATAATCGAAATGAGCTTCTGTGGAGGAAGACTGTTAACATATATGGAACTTAAAAGGCTTTGTCGATATTCCATTTATATTATTAGTCGGATACGGAAATTGATATCGATTATATATTGATCTGTTTTCCGTGAAGATTCCGTGGAATGGAATGGGATTTTGGGTCTGTCGTGAATGGTATCTTTAAAAATACTGTTCTTAAAACCCAATTGTGTTAAGAAAATTAGAAACTAACTGGAGATTAGATAAGTTGAATGGTTTCCTGGGTATTGATCTGATGTTGGTTTCGACCTTCGGGATTAATACTTAGGGAATTGTTCTCTTACTAATTTACGGTTAGAAACTGATGGAATGTAATGCGATTTTGGGTTTATCATGAACCGTGTTTTAAATGGTATTGGTTCTTTAACCCAGTTAAAGATAAGATTAATTTCTTAGCTTTGAATAATCATTAATATTGATTTTTGGGAAGATTAAAACTAAATGGAGTTTTAATGAATCTTTGATTAGATTGAAAAGTGAATGTGATAATTAAAATTATCAATTCAAGAAAATGATCGAAAATGGAGTACCACCAGTTTTACTCTAGGTGATAGCTAAATCTTTAATTAGATTTGAATGTGAAATGGTAATTAATATTTACCGATAACACCGTGGTGTTAGATATGGAGTATTACCAGTTTTGCTCCAAGGGATGAATAGATTGGGATTGGGAAATAAAAATAAATGATTACTTCGGTGTGGTTCGCTAATCCCGACTAGTTTGTAAACCTTAATATGGTTTGATATCCAAAGGAAGATTAAAAAATAAATTTAAAGAATTTAAATTTGATAAAATTAATGGGAACCTTTCCCAAAGGAAAATAATATTTGAATAAAAGAATATTCTAGATTGGAATGAGGCGGATGATGTGTTGTTATATCACTTGATTATAAGATATGCGAGTTATTCGGAAAGGCCAAGTTTAACCCATTCTGAATAACTGATACGACGAAAAGTCGAAGAGATTAAAGATGGTGCAAGACCGACAATCTTCACATCGAATGGATGGGTTGCTACTGATGCTCATGATTGGAGTAGCTACCTTGAAGGGGCTAAAGTGGTAGCCATCCGAACGTACTTGCTAATTGTACGGATATACGAGGGCCTCTCTCCTATATTGGACATACGGGATGAGGAATAAGGTGCCTCCGGTTTCGTTCAGACCTAGAACGGACTTGTAAATGGATGGTGTGTCTAACATTGGACTTTATTCTGTGCTGATTGATCTTTATTAAATATACATCTGCCTGGTGAAGGGGGATTTATTCCCTTACTTCACCCTTCTCTGAGACATATGGGATCAGAGGTTGTATATCGATAGACATCAGTCGCATGGCGTAAATTGCCTGTGTGGCAGGCCTAAGTGGCATATGATTAAGGCTTCTGTTGAAAAGCAGAGTCTTGTGGTTGATGGTCAAAGCACAACTTTAATATAGAACGACTTTGTGTAGTGTTTATTCGTGAGCCTCACACATCGGTATGGTGGTAAACTGATGGTTAAATCAGTATGCTTTTGACATTTTTCGGTTATGATTGTATACTATATATGGCAACATATGGGATGGGGCGCTCATGCCGTCTATGATTGATACATTTATATTTGAAGTTGATTTCTTCACTTATAGTAATAATAAAAGATTTGTTTTGAAACGTACCAAGCATATTTGGCTATTATAAGGTAAAACTCTATCCTTCGGCTTGCGTTACATTGTGTGATGGGAACTGAGTCTTATAGTAGCTTCATTTTTCTTTATTTAGCATTGCGCTGTTTGTTTTAGGCACCGGTATTCTTGGGGGTAAACCTGTTCCGTGTTATATGGCGTGGTCCCTTGATTTATCACATTTTAAAGTAAAGTTTTAAATAACTGTTTTAGTTCTCGCACCAGTCACAAGACTGACCTGGAGTTTATTGTTTTAACCTAAACTCTGGGTGCCCCTATTTTCCACATGGGCAGCTAGTAGTTGGGTTTTTGCAGATTTATATTCACAGGATCCTGGTTTACAGCTGGAATGATATTCGGAAAGCTCTATATCCGTATATTATTTTCAGATGTGTTTTGTATTAATTTTCCGCTGCGATGTATTTAAATGTAATTTAAATCTCTGATATTTTTCTGATGTATAATATTCATTCATACTCTGTTATGTTCTTGTATTCTGATGGAATTGTTGTAATAAGCAATGAAATGTTCTTCTGTTTGTGTTCCGATTTGTCTTGTTCTCGAAGCAATCCGGGCTTTCCTTTACGGGGAAGTTTGGTTCGCCACACGGTATCTGTTGATTTCAGAATTTGATATTGAATATAAGTTGATATGATTTCTATTTAGAGCCTTATATCTGATATCAATTGGTTTGGGGTTTTCCTTGAATGGTGTCTTCAATAACACTGTTCCTAAACCAAGTTGAAAATGAAGTTTATGGTATAAATCTTTCAACTAAGATTTAATGAAGTTTTCCAATTAATAAATTTAATTGGAATTTGGAAGCTTGATTTTCGGTTTATCGAGATTAATGTTTTAAATAACATTTGTTCTTTAACCCAGTAAAAGGAAAGATGATTTCTCAAATTAGAATTTTAGTAAATCTTTCAACAGAGATTTGAATGATTGAAATGGATATTAACACTATGTTAGTGTTTTAATAAATCTTCCAATAAAGATTTAATTGAAAGAAGATGAAAACTATGTTAAAGTTTTAATGAATCTTCCAACAAAGATTTGAAAATGAAAGAAGGTAATTAAACTTACCGAAACATGAGGTGTGCTAGATATGGAGTACCACCATTTTTGCTCCATGGGATGAATAGGATGGGAATAGGATAACAATATGAACGATTACCTATTTGTATGGTTCGATAATCCCAATAAGCCTTATAAACATTTATTTGAGTTAAGCTTATGAAAAAAGATTATGTAATCTTTTGAAATGATTTCCAAGGGAAGATTTAAAAAAAAGTTCAAATGATTTAAATCTTCGATAAGATTTATAGGACTAATTCCCAATGTAAAAGATGATTTGGGTGAAATAAATATTCCAGAATGAAATTAGACCTATGATATGTTTATATATCACTTGATTTTCAAGAAGCGGTAGTTATTTCGGAATAACCGGGTTCCAACCCACTATGAATAACTAATACAACGAGTATTGAAGATATTTGATGGACGGTGGTTAAAGACCAGAGTTCTTCACCTCGTTTGGATTATTACAGAGGTCTTGATTGGGGTGTACAAACCAAGATGAGGTTATAAGTGGTAGTCGTCCAAACGCACTTGGAGATCGATAAGATATACAAGGACATCTTTTCTTTATTGGACGAGGAATAAGGTGTCTTCGGCATTGTTTAGACCCAGAACATACTTGTAAATGGATGTGTTTCTAACGTTATATTTCATAACATAACTGATTAGTTGCATTGATGATATATCTGAGGTGGCGAAGAATTGACAATGTATTTCTAACGTTGTATTTCATAATAGACGTATGAACTCAAGGGTTATATTATTAATAGAAACTTATAATATATGTGAATTGACAATATGGCATGTTGATTGTTGTTGGCAGATAGATCAAAGCTTCTTGTTGAAAAGTAGAGCTTTGTTGATGATGATCAAAGCATGGCTAATATAGTGTAGCTTTTGGTAATGAGACTTCAACAAGCCTCATAACTCACACTACAAGAAAACAGGCTATTTCCAATGGCTCAAAACCGTCGGTGGCCTAAAACCGTCGGCGGCCGTCGGAAGCCATCGGAAATAGCCATCTCTTTTAGAGGTGTCGAGAAACAGAGTTTCCGATGGTTATCGACACAGCCCGTCATTTGTATTTCCAATGGCTTTAGGCGGTTCTGGTCAGTTTCCAATGGCTACCGATGGCCAATGTAAGCTGTAGGAAAACGTTACATTCACAATGCCTATTGACCGTTGTAAGCCGTCATAAACCATTACGTATTTAAGTGCCAATAAGCCATCGGCTACCGTCAGAACACCAGCATATTTAATTTTGTATTTCAACTGCTATTTAGCCTTCGAACTACAATTCTCACAGAAACCACTATCTCAGTAATAATATATAACCCAACATATCATATATCCAGCAAATATATCATAATAAAACCAATTCTAACTCAATAAATCAACAAAAACAACAAAAATTTCACCAAAAACTCAAACCACTAATTACACAATACATAAATTCGTGCACACCAAATCTACCATCATAATAACAATAAATACATCAAGTCTACAACAACAAGCCAAATCAAGTCTACCACAACAAGTCTACCATCAGAATATGCACAAAATATGAACCCACAGTCTAGTCAAACACAAGTTATATATGTACACTACCCCAAAAAAACCTACCTCGCACTCCATCACTGATCATTCTCTATAGAGCCACCTGAAGGCGGAAAACAGCTGTACTTCTGCGTGAACTCGGTCAAATGCTGGTCTAGAAGCTAAGTCATCTCAATGGCCCGACGACGATTCTTGTAACACCCCGTATTTTATGTGAACGTATAAGTAACAAATTAAAGTATACTTAATTTTTAGGAGAAGAATTAAGGGAAACGAGTTGCGCCATTGCGTTCGTCTCGAAATTCTGCTTGAGATAGAGTCCGAGTTTACGTAAAACGGATACAGTATGAAGGAGATATGGACGAATGAAGTTAGGCAGAAAAACCGGAAACAGGCCAGAAATGCACTGGCGCACTTGTGAAGCGCGCCAGCACAAAAATACACTGGCGCACTTAGGAAGTGCGCCCATGTCGAGCCAGAAACCTGCACAGGGTTCTAGAGAGTTCTAATGACGATTTTTGATGTGCTGGACGGACCTGATGGCTTCTAGGGTGATCTAATGGTTCTGAAACACTCTCTACACCTATAAATATGTGATTAACCTAACCCTAATTCATAGAATATTGTCTATGACACCATTATGCTACCAAACTCTCTCTTAAACCCTAGCCGCCGCCTCTAAATCTAATCTCAAGTGTTCATTCACAATTCAAATTAAAGTTTAGAGCTGCAACAACAATCGAAGAAGATTAATCAGCGTTTCTGCATCAAATTCGATTTATAATCCTTTTCTTTAGCCACGAAAGGCAAGTACAGTTATTTTCCGATATGAACGTTAATTATGATTGTGACATGGATTGTAAATCTGAATTTGAGGTTATTTCTGTTCTGTTCTGTTTAGATCTATCTTATTCTGTATCCCTTTCTTCTTTCTGTTCTATAGCCAGGCTACTACGAACCTCCGCCGAATCTCATAAGAGATTAACGCACGAACGGTAAATTTTGGGACAAATAATGAATAATGCATAATTGGACATGAGACTATTGCCTATGACTATGATTCACGCCTATGAGACTATTGCCTATGACTATGATTCATTGACTATGAGACTATTGCCTATGACTATGATTCATTGACTATGAGACTATTGCCTATGACTGTGATTCATGACTATGACATTGAATAAGAAACTATTGTGATTAGTCGTCGATGACTATTGTGGTTAGTTACCTATAACTATTGTAGTTAGTTTCTTATGCCTATTCCCTTAATGATGTTAGATCGCATATTTAGTATGTAACTTTGCTAGTTTATTCCCATTCACTGTTATGTACATCGAGCCTATAGGGCCATTTCATGAGTATTTAGAGAACTTCTAGAAACATGTTATATGGGGATTGGGCGTAGCTTGATTAAGTAAATCTGGCATAGCAAATATGTTGGCATAATCTGAGTTGGCTATAATAGAGAATGATTTACATGCATATTAGTCTTGGACAAAAATGGTAAACTAGAATATTAAATCTAGTTTTGACATGAACTGTAAATGGGAATATTAAGGCTAAGATTTGGGGCATATATTGTATTATGAATTATGACCTTGATTTAGGCATGTAAGTTTAGGCTAAATCTATGATTAGGCAAGATAGGTAAATAGAGTTTTAGATATATATAATCGGCTAAATCTGTTATCTGCTAAATCCGTTAAATTTCCTAATCTGTTATCTGCTAAGTCTGTTATATTGCCTAATTTGCTAGTTCTGCTATATTGCCTAATCTGCTAGATCTGTTCATCTGCAAAATCTGTCATCTGCTAAGTCTGCTGAAAATGCCTAATCCGTTATATGCTAAATCTGCTAAATTGCTAAATCTGCTAAATTGCTTAATCTGCTAAATCTGTTAAGTCGCCTAATCTGCAAAATCTGTTATCTGCTGAGTTGATATATTTAGTCTGTTATTGACATAATCTGAATTGGCTATAGTTATGAATAATTGACATGTATATTAGGCATGGGCATAAATGGTAAATTATTAATTAATTGGCCGCAAAGATAAACATGGCTAACTCGAGGTTAGAATGAGTTTGCGGCGTAATCCTGCCCGGAACCGCCCGGCACATCCAGTGGCCGCAAACAATAGGTTCTAATGTGAGAAGTTAGTCATAACATGCTTAAAACCCGAGGTTAGATTCAGTTTGTGGCAGAAATCTGCCCGGAACCAACCGGCCTAACAAGTAGCCGCAAAATGTCAGTCTAATGTGAGAGGTCTGGGCATTAATATTTAAT
Source organism: Allium sativum (assembly GCA_030737875.1). Taxonomy (NCBI): domain Eukaryota; kingdom Viridiplantae; phylum Streptophyta; class Magnoliopsida; order Asparagales; family Amaryllidaceae; genus Allium; species Allium sativum. The sequence goes on from CM060916.1 coordinate 897,741,342, forward strand.
TAATGAAAATCTGAGATAAATATGATGTCTAAAACGTGTTGGGTGGATAGGGTTAAACCAACTGGACTAATGAAATTAATAAACCCGTTTCATGAATCTGTAGGCCCAGTACAAAGTTAGACAAGTCTGAAAATCTGTTAAATCTGTATGTCTGATCCGTTAGTCTGAAAACTTATTAACTTGATTTTCTAATCTGTGAACTAGTTGACCTGAACTCTATATGTCTGAACTTGTAAACAAGTTAATATGAAATCTGTTATTCTGGGGGCACAAGGTTAGGAGGGAAAATACTTGTGTCATCTGTTGTTTGGGACGCATATTAGTCAGTAACCCTTTCTGGTATCAAAACATTGACCCAACAGTAGGTACGGTCCGGGCACGCTTACTGGACTAATTATAAGCGGTTCATTCTGATAATGGCGAGGGGTGTTAATGGTGCGTTTCAACCGGGTCATGTGCGTGCATGGATCCCGGTCTGCCTCTGAGGATGTAAGACGCCGTGACATCTATAAATAGGTCTGTGTCGTTCAAAGGTTGCCACTTTAGGGAATGATACACCCTTTTGTGGGGCTGTCACAAGGTATTTATGTATTAGGGAGCCAATCGCGTGGGGTAGGATTTAGGGTACACTTAGTTATGTCTGTTCTGTGGGGTACCGTCTGTTTCTGTTGGGTGGTAACACCTGTCTGTTTCTGCGTGGTACCGTCTGTTGGGGTGGTAAAGGCCCATTTACTAGTGTACACCTAATTCTAACATTCTGTTTCCATAGGGATTATTCTGTTTCCGTTTCTGTCTCTGTTCGGGTGGTAAAGGCCCATTACTAGCATTCTGTTTCTGTACTTTCTGTTCGGGTGGTAAAGGCCCATTATTAGCATTATTTTTATGTACCTTCTATTAGGGTGGTAAAGGCCCATTATTCTGTTTCTGTTTCTGTTTAGACATTAGGGTAACACCTAATCCTGTTATACTAGTATTAGTGCAGAGAAGTGAAAAGTAATATCATCATGTTTCTTCTGTTGAACCTAAGTATATCTGTTATTCCTGTTTCCTGTTATCTCTCATCCAGTTTTATTTGCATGCCATGACATTATTATCTGTTCATAACTGAAAGTCACTGGACTTGCCAGACTTTATGTCTGACCCTTGTTGTTTCGCCTCTTTTCTTCCGTTTCCCCCCAGGTTTTCAAGGAGGGAATACTCTAGCTTGATCCGGATCTTTCTTCCTGCTTGGAGTGCTTGAAGTGCTTAAATATGGCTTGTCTTTTTCTGGCATCTTTGGTGGGGATTATGATTTTAAAGTTTTGTACTCTGATGGCTTTTGAACAAGGCTGATATATATGTACTTGAGTTTTTGGTAAAGTTGTAACCAAACTGATTTCTGTCCGCTGCAATAAAGTTATAAAGTTTTTCAAGTTTTTTATATCTGTCTTGTAATATTTTGTTCTGTTTACTAAAATGCTCCATCAAAGTTAAGGCATTCCCTTTGTGAGTGACCTTAACGGACGTGGGGTGTTACACTTGGTATCAGAGCTGAAGGTTACCAGATTAGATAGAAGTTTTTGAAAACTATTTTCAAAAAGGTTTTAAAAGGAAGTATTTTCAAAAGTAAAGCTTATTTTGAAAAAATAATCCCCAAGAGCCATATATCTTTCCTTCGGTCCTTTTTGTATTGAATCTTTCCTTTTTCGTTTCAGCATGTCTGAAGCATCTAAGATACCAGAGGGTGTTCATGTACCCCGTTGGTTTCGTCAATACCTTGAGGCTAGGACCACCGCCGCAGGTCCAGCAAATGATCCCCCTCCTCCGCCCCCTCCTCGTGCAATTGCTTTCTCAAATATCTGTAAAGACTTTAGGGCTATGGGTGGAAAGGATTTTAAGGGAACTGAATCATTCGTAGAAGCGAGGAACTGGCTTAAAGAAACTGAGGATCTGTTCGTTATCTTCGAGGTGGACGATAGGCAAAAGGTACAGTTGGTGGTATGGTTGCTCAAAGACGAAGCTTCCTATTGGTGGGAAGTCAGTAACGCCGAGAGGCCGGTTGAAACATGGATGGATTTCAGAACAAGGTTTGAGACGAAATTCCTCTCGCAAGCGGAACGAAGTCTACAATTGGAAAAGTTCTTATCTCTTAAGCAAGGAAGTATGGCGGTCAAGGAATACGTCAACCAGTTCAACCAACTAGCTAGGTTCGGACTGGATTTAGTCAGCACTCAGCATAAAAAGGCTCTCCGCTTTGTTGAAGGATTGAACGAGCCACTACACAGCCTAGCCATGACCCATGTACCCATGGGAGCGACTTACGAGAAATTGGTGGACATGGTACTACTGCACGAGGAAGACAAAGGCCAGAAAGAGACAAAGAAGGAAGAACCACAGAATAAGAAAGCATAGCCCAAAAAGGAAACACAAAAGAAGGATGAGAAGTCTGAAGATAAGAAGGAGAAAAAGTGCTTCACTTGTGGAAGCTCGACTCATCTGAACAAGGATTGCAGAAAAAGGAAGGGCACTTGATTCAACTGTGGTGAGATGGGACACTTCACTAGGGACTGCCCGAAGAAACGAGGGCAAGGGCAGAGGGAAGAACACACTTCTGGAGGACAGGCGAATGCTCAAGTGACTGGTATATAGGGTAGAAATAAGAAAATTTATGTAGAAGGTTTAATTTTCTTATCTGATTTTTGAGTTAAAACTCTTTCTGATTCTGGCATTCTGATTCTGTAATCGATACTCTGCACTTTAATACTAGTATTGTTTCTGATTCCGCTGTAGACTCAAACCCCTAAGGGTTAGGACTCATCTGTTTGTGATAGATTGGGGATTGAGAGATATATGTGTTAGGCGTCAAGTAGGACGCATACAATCTGGTTTTTATCATGCTTAGTTCGGTAATCTGATATGTACCAGTAATCTGTAAATATCTGAATATTTCTGATAAGGTTAAGATTTCCATTTTTGACATTGTCTAAAGTGGGTAATCCTCTGGGTGTCAATCTGATGTTGGTTTCGGTCTTCGGGGCCGATACTTAGGGAAATTATTCCCTCAACCATGGTCTAATGGGAACCAAGTTTTTGTTTCATCTGTAATCGCTTCCATCATTCGACTGTATCCTATCGATCGAATCTTCGAAATTTAGGTAGAAACCAATGGGTGTAAACATGTGTTTGAGACATGTTATGTTTGATGGTTGCCAGTGGATGCAAGTGGTTGCTAGTGGTTGCTTGTGGATGCATATACACACATTAGGCACTAGATCGGCTCGAAAACACTCTCATACTGCATATGGATGTGTGTGCATTTTCAATTTGGATGAATGCAAAATGATTGACTCGGCACATGGATGTTGCATATGAATGAATGGTTGTGCACTCATATAGAAATGATATGTATCAAATAGGAAAATTGCATACATGTTGGACTCATGGCACTGACATAATTCACATTAAGGAGGTCAACTGAATCAGTAGACCGCCTGATCTTTGCATTAGATAGGAAACATATACACACACTTTTGCATATGTTCATACAACATTAGAAGTTTCTAAGGACAATGGATGCTTGTGGACGATGGTTGAGTAGATGGATGATTGGATGGTAGGACACATTCTTCTTAACTTGAAGATTTCGGGGACGAAATCCTTTAAGGAGGGGAGAATGTAACACCCAGTATTTTATGTGAATGTATAAGTAACAAATTAAAGTATACTTAATTTTTAGGAGAAGAATTAAGGGAAATGGGTTGCGCCATTGCGTTCGTCTCGAAATTCTACTTGAGATAGAGTCCGAGTTTGCGTAAAACGGATACTGTATGAAGGAGATATGGACGAATGAAGTTAGGCAGAAAAACCGGAAACATGCCAGAATTGCACTGGCGCACTTGTGAAGTGCGCCAGCACAAAAATGCACTGGCGCACTTGGGAAGTGCGCCCATGTCGAGCCAGAAACCTGCACAGGGTTCTAAAGAGTTTTAATGACGATTTTTGATGTGCTGGACGGACCTGATGGCTTCTAGGGTGATCTAATGGTTCTGAAACACTCTCTACACCTATAAATATGTGATTAACCTAACCCTAATTCATAGAATATTGTCTATGACACCATTATGCTACCAAACTCTCTCTTAAACCCTAGTCGCGGCCTCTAAATCTAATCTTATGTGTTCATTCACAATTCAAATTAAAGTTTAGAGCTGCAACAACAATCGAAGAAGATTAATCAGCGTTTCTGCATCAAATTCGATTTATAATCCTTTTCTTTAGCCACGAAAGGCAAGTACAGTTATTTTCCGATATGAACGTTAATTATGATTGTGACATGGATTGTAAATCTGAATTTGAGGTTATGTATGTTCTGTTCTGTTTAGATCTATCTTATTTTGTATCCCTGAGACGACCCCAAACCCCGTACTAACGGTGGCAAGGGTAATCCGTGGAATATAACACAGAAACAGATAATAGCAGAACATAATTAAATAAATACATCAGATAATGAACAATAGAATACACTGGATAAACGTAATCATCAGAGTTACACAGAATACAGGATCATACTTAGTACAAATACAGTTCAGCTATACATAAATGTCTACAGCGGAAACAAACAAAATATGTACAATAAGAGCTGAACAACATAAAAAGAGATAAATGATAGAATCCATCTTCAGCTCCAGCTATCCAGAAAGAACCAGCTAAACCTGAATACAAGGCTGCCCATGTAGAAAAAGGGGCACCCGAGTTTGAAAGTGAAACAAACTACGAGTCAGTCATGGGACTGGTATGAGAAATCTACTCAACACATTTATAATATGGCTAATCACAGGACCACGCCACTTTCGTGGAACGGGTTTACTCCATTGGATTGCCAGTGCTTTAAAACAAATCTTTCTTTTAAACAACGCAATGCTTTTTATAAAAATGAAGCCATTATAAGACACAGTTCCCATCACACAATGCAACGCAAACCGGGGGATAGAGTTTTACCTTATAATGGCCAAAATATGATTGATACGAATAAAACAAAAGCATTTGATATTATTACTAGTGTTTATATGTTTCAAAAACAATTTCAATCATAACTATCAATCATAGACGGCATGGGTACCATATATCATGTCGCCATATATATATACAATCAAAACCGCACGATGTCGTATTTGGAAATTGGATTTCCGTCATGAACCAAAGCAAAAGATAGTCCTTACCGACTTCGAGACAATCTAGCCCATGTCTCAGGAACACCCGCAACTTCCCCCTGGATCGTCAGGGCCGGTCCACCAATGTGGATTATTATGCCTGAACACTACGTCTCCCCGCCCTATGGGGCGTAAATGAGCCAACGAATGACTCCATCGGTCCCGGATCGACCGATATATCCGAGGCGCCTCGCTATCCATCATCCACATAAGTAAAATGTCAGGCCGTGTAAAAACACCGACACAACTCCTAGCTAGAAAGAGACGCAGGCCCTCCCTGATGTCCTTCTCCCGTTTCTGGTCCATACGGGGGTGTGAGACTCGCGAATTTACGTTATACACAAAGCTACGCCACACAGGCGGTGCTTTGATCATCACCACAAGACTTTGCTCTCCAACAGAAGCCCTGATCATTTGCCACTTAGGCATGCCACACTAGCAATTCATGCCGTGCGACTGATATCCACCGATATACAACCTCTGATCTCATGCGTTTCAGAGAAGGGCGTTAAGCAAAAGAATAAATTCTCCGCCGCCAAACAGATGTATATTTAACAGAGATCAATCTACATAGAATAAAATCCAATGTCGGACATACAGTCCATTTACAAGTCCGTTCTGGGTCTGAATGAAACCGGAGGCACTATATACCTTGGAAACCCATCGACCACCATGTACGTTTGGACGATCACCACTCATTATCCATATTTCGAGATGCCTCCCAATCAGGACCTCGGTTATCCATATTTCAAATCAATTTATTTCAATGGTTAAATCATTCGACAACACCAATTTTGTTCTTTAAAGTAATTTTCACACTAAACACATTCAACCATCAAATACCACATAAATCGAGCAAATTCAGTTTATTTCCATTCCATATCGTTTATGATATTTTATAACGATTTATCGCTATTTTTATTTATTTTAAAATAGCCAATTTATTCAAAAACGACGCTTCGGCCATAACGCGGCCGTGGCACTGTTTTTCTTCAGATTTGATTTACACATATCTGAAAATCTAACCGTTGGATCTTCACAAAATTTACATCATTAGAAAGATCTTTTCAAAACGAATCCAACGGTTCCAGTTTCGGGAAAATCCGACGGCCGGATCTCCTGGTATCATCGTTTGAAGTTTCGATTTCAAAATACGAACTGCAGCGTTTCGATTAAATATAATTATATTTATATACATATATATATAAAAATAATCGATTCTGGCGCTGTTTTCTTCAGATTTGAATTAAACATTCCAGACAATCCAACCGTTGGATTTTTACAAAGTTGGTGCCGTTGGAAAGATATTTCCAAAGCAAACCCAACGGTTGCGATTTCAGGAAAATCCGATGGTCGGATCTCCCGTACTAATCGTTTGAAATCACCGTTTCAAAATACGAACTGCAGCGTCGTTTTTCGATATATTTCAATTCTATTTAAATATATATATCGATTCTTCGATTTCAAAACCATATGAATTTCATACTTTTGATAAAAATGATATTTTTATCAAACTGTCTTCTATTTCAACACTTCACTATTTTTAACAATTCATGTATATAATAAAAATGTGATTTTTATTGTAAAACAATTCATTTCAAAACACTGTTATTTTATATAGTTCATATAGGTAATAAAAATTGGATTTTTATTATAAAACAATTTCTTTCAAAAGGAGATTATTTTATATAGTTCATATAGGTAATAAAAATAGGATTTTTATATTTAAAACATGAACACCATTCAACACATGAATTTCAATTCAACGAATAAAAATAATTCAACGAATGAAAATAATTCAAACACATGAATATTATTCAAAATTTCGGCAGCATAACGGCAGGGTAGTCAAAACCGGGACCGTCCCTAGTACGGCTCCTCGCTCTACCTTAAAACCTCGCGGTTTTTGACAATGGGGAATCATGCATCTAGTTCGCATGCAGGCGGCATGTATATTTATTTCATTTCCACAAACTAATCCTATGTGGTTTCAACTAAATATTTCTCAACCACAAATGGGTATTTTTCAACCACAATCAATCAATATCAACCACAAACAATTCCAATCAACTATTCGCTATCAATCAATTTTCACACCAATCACAACCAATAAATATCGTCCATGGTTTGTGGACGAGGGGCATATATATATATATATAACAATTCACTTCTATTTCAACACATATATAATTTTTACAACGCATGTATAATTTATACATCGAACGTACAACTTATACAACGCTTATACATGAGGTGTACAACGCTTATATAACCATACATCGACTATATAATTTATACATCGTCGTTTTCCATATCGTTTATAAATTAGAAATCTCACATTGGGTTCCACTCCACCAAAAATAGCAGAAGGCTCAGAAAAAAATGCGGTCTCTTCTAAAATGTAGAAGACGTCCTCATGGGTCCAATGTTTCCTGTTTCATCGAATTTCGTTACCGCATGAATAAGATATGATTTTTCAAAGTTTGCAACGCTTTAAAACTGTTGAAATCAGTTTTAAATATACAAGGCCGTACCTTTCACTATTTGTTCGAAACTAGGTCTCCAGATTTCGCGCGAATCGATGCATGATATGAAGATCAGCCTTCACCACCTTGTCGGGCTTGGAGCGGCGCACCCAGGGGTACCACCCACGGCGAACTCGAACTCCAGGTGGCGCGGGAAATTAGGCGCAAACGAAGGGATTTCCTGGCCTCGATTCTCATGATTCACGAGGTGTTGGAGATCGTGGCTGGTATGGATTGGAAGAGGATGTGGAGATCTTCAGAAAACCCAACTGGAGCGAGGTGGTTTGGTGAAGGGATTGGCCAGAACGGAGGAGAGAAGGAAGAGGACGCGACCGCCGTTGCTCCAGAACGTTTATGGGGAGAGAGAAAACTATCTGGCCCAATGATTTTTTTTATTTTATTTATATATTTTCAAAATTCTAAAATACCCCTTTCATACACGAACCCCAATCCAAACCCAACGACTGTCATTCCTAGCGTTTTACCCCCATCTCGAACACATTGGGACATGTTTTGCAGGTCCATTCGACTGTTTCAGTTAGTTTTCCTTCAAATTAAAATATAGAATATTCAATATTTGATTTGAACGTGCATTTCAATTTGCCAGGGCCACCAACTGATTCGAAAAATTCTAGAAAAATAAATATGGCTATGTTTTGACGATACGGTCCCAACAAAACTAGTTTCGTCGAATTCTGAGACCGTTTGCAAAAAGGCCCATTTCTGGTCGATCCAAATTAACTACAATTGACTAAAACACGTTTTCCTTTGCCACGCTCACATACTAGCTTCAAAAATTATGAAATTTGAAACTTAGCAATAACTTCACATCCCGGATCCAACAAAAGTGGTTTCGTCGAATTCCGAGGTCGTATGCAAAATGGCCAATTTCACGGGCTATATAAATTCCATAGCGACCTTTCTGAAAATTCATTTGGCCATAACTTTTTCTTTCCACTATGAAACTTCGATTTTTCAGATTCGTTAGAAAGGTATTCACTAACAGATTTAAATATTTTTGGTTTCGCTCAAATCCGTTTTGTTTTGCACCCGGTACAGTCCGACAAAGTTTGAATTCAATTTTTGAAACTGCAGCGCCATTTCTGGCCTTGTTTATAATTATAATTAATTATATTCGTTTTCAAACGTCGATTCAAACTCACTTTTCATCGCTATTATTTAAAATATTTATTTTAAATATTAAAATCCATTATTTTAGCCAATTTAAAAATTTTAAATTGGTTCAGATTTTCCGGGTCGTTACATTCTCCCCCACTTAAAACTTTTCATCCCCGAAAAGGAACAAAGTCGAAAGTGGTTTGGTCAATCAACTCTACGTTCAATCTGGCTTCCATTCTCCAACTTTTCAGTTTCTGAGAATTTTCAAATTCTTCAAAAATTTGGCTAACACCCGGAATTTTCGAAAAATTTCGCCATAACCTCCTTTGTACGGGGAGAGGTTTGGAAATTTATTGGGCCGTATTAGGTACCCAATAAATCCTAATAAGCATACACATATTTATAGTGATGTATTCTGGTGTTTACAGGGGAGCGTGTATAGATAATAACTCCAGAGAATAAATTCTCGTCACCCTGTCAAAGCCTGGGGGAGTGTGTATTTTAAATGCTCCAGAGGATAAATCCTCGTCACCTCGTCCCGTGTGGGAAATAAATGGTCCATGTGCCGTATCTAATAACTAGAGAGACGTGGTTATTGTCAACTCCAGACCCATGTGGGGTTTTTATTAATCTGGCAATTTTATCGTTATACTTTAAATAGTCCATATCAGTCATCAGTTCAACCTGTAAAATATAGTCATCGCCATACATGCCTCTCGCTCGTATGGTAAATCTCCCACCTCGTCACATAAGCTCCAAATGCTTATGTGGTATATGATGAAGTATGCCTATCTTCCAGAAGTATGCCATGCAGTGTAGTTCAAAATTAATTGTTACTATCCTATGGCGATATTTATTATTTCACACAGAAAAACCAGCACTCCGCATCCAATGGCATTCACAGGAGTTGATATAACAATATTTCGCATCCAACTCATTAAGGTTTACCTATTTGTCGGGCACGCAAATAAAATATTTACTCAACAGCTATCCATTTACCTGTTCAAACATATATAATGCACATGTATATATTTCTATCTATTTTCTAATCAGTTCAATGTGTGATATAATCGAATAAATTCTACCATTATTCTCTTATTGATTAAATTAACTATCGTTTTAATAATTTTAATTAATCAAATTTACCATCACACAACACAAACAACAATCAAATTGTTTTTAACTTTTCAAAAATATACTAATCAATTTCTATATTCTTTTTAAAATCATCCACACTATAGAATTAAAAGTGCACATCCATGGAAAGAAAATAACAACAGAGTAGAGAATTAATTAGTAATGCAAAGTATGGTAAATGTACCTTGCACCGGAGTCAAACAGAGATATCCACTCGGCATCTAGGATAGGCTTTCTGAATGCTCTCCTCAGTTTCCCAAGTACAATCTCGTGGATCTCCACTCCATTGCACTTTGACTAAGTGAACTTTCTTGTTCCTCAGTTCTTTTGTTTCTTTGCCGATAATCTTTAACGGATCTCTTCTCACAGCTAATTCTGGGGTAATTTCAATATCCTGTTGCGCTGCTTCTTCCACGATCAAGTCTGGATCATGAACGTGCTTTCGAAGTTGAGAGATGTGAAATACATCATGAACTCCAGGCAACCAATCAGGCAATTTAACCCTATGAGCGAGAGTTCCGATCCGTTCCAGAATAGGAAACGGACCAATGAATTTGGGCGCCAACTTTCCAGTCTTACCGAACCAGATAACTCCTCTCATTGGCGATACTGTCAAATATACATAGTCGCCAACAGCAAAGGATATATCTCTTCTTCTTCTATCGGCATAGCTCTTTTGTCGGCTTTGAGCGGCCAGTAATCGTTTCTTAATAAAGTCGACTTTGTCGGCAGCTTCTCGGATCATATCTGGCCCCAACACAAGCCTATTACCGGGTTCGACCCAACAAGCAGGAGATCGGCACGGTCTACCATACAATGCTTCGAATGGCGACATTGTCAGGCTCTCCTGGTAGCTGTTGTTATATGAGAATTCAGCCAAATGCATATGGTCTTCCCATGACCCACCGAAATCTAGAACACAAGCCCGCAATAGATCTTCTAAAATACGATTCACCCTCTCAGTCTGACCATCTGTCTGAGGATGATAGGCGGTGCTTAGGTTCAGCTTTGTTCCCAGTTCTACATGAAATGCCTCCCAGAATTTGCTAGTGAATATTGGATCTCTATCGCTCACTATACCGATCGGCACTCCGTGTAGTCTAACAATTTCCTTGAAATATATTTGCGCCAGACTCTGAGCAGTTCTGCTTGATCTGACAGGTATGAAATGGGCAGTCTTCGTGAAGCGATCTACGATCACCCAAATACTGTCATTTCCTTTTCTGGTTCTGGGCAAACCATCAATGAAGTCCTTAGAAATATGTTCCCACTTCCAACCTGGAACGTCTAGCGGTTGCAATAATCCAGCCAGTTTCTGTTGGTCGCTTTTGACTAGCTGGCAAGTAGGGCATCGGCTAACATATAAAGAAATGTCCCTCTTCATCGACCTCCACCAGAAAGTGCGTTTGATGTCATTATACATTTTGCTTACTCCCGGATGGATACTAAGTTTTGACTTGTGGCATTCATCCAGAACTTCCTTTCGGAGCTCAGCAATGTTAGGAACACAGATTCGACCTTTCCGTCTTAGAATCCCCTCATTATCAACCTGAAAACTCGAGGTTTCGCCCTTCTGAATTATCTCTCTGATCCTCTGAATGAAGTGATCATCCTTCTGAACAGCAGATATTTTATCTATCAATGAAGTCGTGATAATAAAACTGGCGATCATTTCATTCTTTCGTCTTAACGCATCTGCCACGACATTGGCTTTCCCTGGAGTGTATATAATCTCAAAATCGTATGCTGCAAGGAACTCTAGCCAACGTTGCTGTCTCAGATTCAGGTCTTTCTGGGCGAATAGATACTTTAACGACTGGTGATCTGTAAATAGTTCAAATCTCTCACCCAGGAGATAGTGTCTCCAGATTTTCAAAGAGAATACGATAGCCAACAACTCAAGATCATGAGTTACGTAGTTTTTCTCGTGCGGCTTTAGTTGACGGCTAGCATAAGCGATCACTTGACCTCTTTGCATTAACACTGCGCCAAGGCCTTCTCTAGAAGCATCTGTCCAGACTTTCAAATCCTGATTGCCATCGATGATGGTTAACACTGGAGCAGTTGTTAATCTTAACTTTAGATCTTCAAAACCCTCTTCACTCTCTGGAATCCATTTGAACTTAGAGTGCTTCATTGTAAGCTTCGTTATGTGACTAGATATCTTCGAAAAGTTTTTAACGAACTTCCGGTAATAACTAGCCAATCCGAGAAAACTGCGGACTTCTGTAGGTGTACTGGGCTGTATCCAGTTTTGAATAGCTGTGATTTTGCTTGGATCCACAGCAATTCCTTCTTTCGATACGACGTGGCCCAGAAATTTCACTTCATCTTGCCAGAATATACATTTGGACAGTTTGGCTTTCAATACATTCCTTCTTAGAATTTCTAGAACCTGTTCCAAATGCTTTTCATGTTCGGCCTTGGATTTAGAGAAGATTAGAATATCATCAATAAAAACCAGAACAAATTTATTCAAAACTCCTTTGAACACTCTATTCATCAGATCGACGAAGTATGCTGGAGCGTTACATAAGCCGAATGGCGTTACTAACCATTCGTAGAATAAGTCGGGACCTCTGAATGCTGTCATTGGAATACACTCTTCGGCAATTCAAAGTCGATGGAAGCCTGTAGCTAGGTCCATTCGTGAAAATACTTGTGCGCCATTTAATCGATCCAACAAATCATCAATCCGCGGCAATGGATATTTGTTCTTTATGGTCTGCTTGTTCAAATCATGATAATCCACACATAGCCGTAGAGTACCGTCAGATTTTGGGACAAATACCACTGCTGCTCCCCAATCAGAGAAACTAGGCCTGATCAGACCCTTCCATACTAGCTGTCTTGTTTGATTGTCTAATTCCTCTTTCTCTTTCAAGGACATTCTTCGAATAGCGTGAACTACCGGCCTTGCATTCGGAATTAAAGCAATTTTGAAATCAATTTCTCTCTGCGGAAGTAAGCGAACAACTTCTTCGAACACATCCGCATAGTTCTTGACGACAGGGATGTCTTTGATGAGGTCAGGAATATTCTCTGTAACTTCAGAGATATTTTCTATTTGGGCTGGAGAGATATCGAGAGCTACCCAGAAATCTTTTCTATTAGATTTCTGACCTTCACACGGTATGGTTATATAATTCCCTGATTTAATCCTAGTCCTAACAACTTTCTCGGCGCATCTAACCTCTGCTTCATATTTGGTTAGCCAATCCAACCCCAGAATAAGATCGAATTCATTAAAATTCATGACGACAGAGATAATAGGGAATTTATAGCAGGAAAAGGAGACAGGTACTGCACAAACCCAACTGAGATTGATGGAACCACCGACCGGATTTTGGACAGTCATTGGTTCTTTAAGCTTTCTCAACTTCAAATCCAACTTCTTAACTACATTCTTTGCAATAAAGCTTCGTGACGCGCCTGTGTCAAACAGTACTTTGACTGGAATGTTTTTGACATTAAGCGTGCCTTCTAGAACATCAGCCCTTTCCTGGCTTGCTGAGGGTGCTGAAGTTTCTGCCACTTCATTTACTTGAACAACATTGGTTTTTCTTAACATCAAGCAGTCTTGCTTTACATGACCAGCCTGTTGACAGAGATTGCATTCTCTACTTTCCTGAAGCTTTCCGCCGGATTTAAATCCATCATTCTTTCGTTTCTTCTAGGATTTACAATTTCCTTGCAAATGCCCTTTCTTATGGCAGTTATTGCATATGGAAGTCGTTGCTGGTTATTTTTCGGATCTGCCCTTTTTCGATTGACTTTGGGCTCCTTGCTGACCGCAGACATTGTATTGGCCTCAGGACGATCAGTTTCAGACTCAATTTTATTACTAGAGCTGACTTCTTCTTTGTACTGTAACATACCTTTCCTGTCAAGATCCTCGTACTGGTAAGCCATGTATATCATTTCAGAAAAAGGAAGCTTCACACTCCTCATTACACTGTTCTGGTATTTCCTTTGAAGCCTATTGATAAATCTCAAATTCTTCCTCTTCGGATTTTGAATTAGATGAGGGGCGAAGTGAGAAAGTTCATTGAATTTCTTATGATATTCTGGAATGGTCATATCTCCTTGTATCAGATAAGAAAATTCATCACATAGTCGCTCAATCGCTTCTGGAGGAGTAAATATTTCCAGGAAAGTCACTTTGAATCTGTCCCAGGTGATATCACCTTCTGGATCATTCTCTATAACCGAATCCCACCAGAACAAAGCTTCGTCTTTGAGTGCCCAGGAGGCCAGTAATCTTTTCTGGTTGTAACAACCCGTATTTTCAAATAACATGTTATAACATAAACCAAGGCAGAATTAAATGATAAATTCTGAATAATGGGAAACGGGCTGTGCCAGTGCGTTCGTCTCGGAAAAATACGCGAAATAGAGTCCGATTTTTCGAAAATCGGAGTCCGTATGACCAAGTTATGGCCCGTCGAAGTTTTCAGAAAATTTCAAGTTCAAAAACAGTTCAAATTTGAATTCAGAATTCAAATTCAGTCAAGCAGAACAGGCTGGAAAAATTCCCGCCACCCCCAAGTCGACTGGGGAGTCGACTTGGGAGTCGACACACCCCAGGTGGTGTCGACTGCCCAGTCGACACCCCTGTCGACTTGGGTGGTCGGTCAGTTTGGCCTGGGTGCACCTGACTTGTTCCTCAAGACATGCTTTAGGGCTGGTGACGGATTTTAATGGCTCAGATCTGAACTAGGGTTAATCCTATGGCCTAAACTAACCTAATCTTCTATAAAAAGACCCTAAGACCTAGCCTAAACCCTCATTAATCATTCCTACAACTAAACTATGCCAAAATGTTTCTTGATCATGGCCTCCATCTTCATATCATGGCCTCCATCCTCTTCATGAAAGTTTGAGTGTCCTAAGCTAGTAAAAGAACCACCTTTCTTCATCAAAACAAGGATCTTTCTTCATACAAATCAAAGGAGCTTCTTGTTTCTCAAGACAACTTGGAGCTTGTATTCATTTGGGGTTTTTAGAGTTGCTAGTGGCTTCGTCTCAATCTTACTTTATTTTATAAGTCTTCATAGCATTGTAAGCCCTATACTACTCTTAGATTCTAACTATGAAGTTAAATATGACATGTTGCAAGTTTGAGTTTGGGCCTAAGTATGATTTGTGCTTTGATTCTATCATGTTATGCATAGATTTATTCTATGCATGTTTGTAAAGCTATCACTTTGACTTTGTGCATAGAAAGCTATGAGCTTTGATTCTATCATGTTATGCATAGATTTATTCTATGCATGTTTGTAAAGCTATCACTTTGACTTTGTGCATAGAAAGCTATGAGCTTTGATTCTATCATGTTATGCATAGATTTATTGTATGCATGTTTGTAAAGCTATCACCTTGACTTTGTGCATTGAAAGCTATGAGCTTTGATTTGAAATGTTGCATAAAGCAACATAGAAACTCTCATAAACCTTATGTTATCTTGCATATGATGTTATATGCGAATCACTTGCTATCATCCTATGTCATTTATGACCATGTTTCATCTACTTTGCTAAAGTTGATATTATGCATGTTTTGAGGCTTATAATGTAATATGCAAGTTTATGAACACATTTTCCTCATATGCCACCATGTTTAACTTATGGCCAAATCACCCTTATGCTATTATGCATGCTTGTGGCCAAATCACCCTTATGCTATTATGCATGCTTGTGGCCAAATCACCCTTATGCTATTATGCATGCTTTTGGCCAAAGCACCCTTATGCTATTTGATATGTTTGAGGCCAAGTCACCTTTTTATGCCATCATACATGTTGAGGCCATATGCTAGTATGTTGAACACCCTTGCCTCAAATTTCACCATGTTTAACTTGTGATAGACTTTGCCACCTTATGCCCACCTTGTCATATTGTTATGTTCCCTCTTTGATCTAGTTGCGTTGATGCGAATTTACGTGCGATGGGAATACGTTATGGGTAGTTGGGCAAACTTAAATAACATGAAAGCATGACTTGAAAATATGACATGAAAGTTTGACATGTGTTTATGCTTGAAAACATTAACGTGGACATGACATGTAGAAAACATGAAAGTGGCCAACTCGAGGTTGGGTTGAGTTTGTAGCATAAATCTACCCGGAACCGACCGGCTTAACTAGTGGCTACAAACAATAGGACCCAATGTGTGTAGTTGGTCACATCGCACTTAAAACCCGAGGTTAGACTAGGTTGTGGTGTAAAGCTACCCGGACCCGCCCGACTTAACTAGTAACCACAACAAAGTCTAATGTGAGAGGTTGGGATGCATTAAGTTAATTAATGCCACATGATAGGGTTAAGTCATGGACTACTTGAATACTTAACCAATTAAACACGATGGGTTGTTAAGTCATGAACTACTTGAATACTTAACCAATTAAACACGATGTATTGATAGGGTTAAGTCATGAACTGCTTGGATACACTTGACCGACTCAATACATGGTTAGGATAGGGTTAACCAAACTTAACCCGCTTGAAATCCTAGTTACGAGGTCCTTTTCAGCCGTAACCCACTTGGGAGTATCTGGATACCCTGGACTAGGCAAGGGTGGGGCACGATTACTGGACTGATTGTAAGAGACCAAAAGAGGCGGCTGAATGGTGCACCGATTGTTCAGGCGGACCATGGTCGTGCACATTAAGTCCGGAGTTGAACATGGGCACCAGTAGGTTTAGACTGTGCGTGCTTGAATTGTGTCTGTGGTTTACACCTTAGGGCTGGATACACCCTAGGGTGGACCTTGCACAGTTAACTACATTCCATGATTAAGCCGTATGACACCGATACACGACGAGTTAGGCTTATAGGGAGCCGATCGACTAGACCGAGTAGTCGGACCTTGATTTAGGTCACCTCATGATGTTGGGCTAACTTTGGGCCAAGGGATCATTTCTTGTTTATACTTGACATGGATTAGAATACTAGTACACCTGGTGCAACTTAACCTTGTATATGCGATGCCACACTTGATCTATCTTGTTAACTTTTCACCATGCCAGTTATCACCCTATGTTTCATCTCTGTTTTACATGTCCAGTTAACTTTATTAGTTTTTATACTAATAGTAGGTAGGACTTACCAGTCTTTTTGACTGACCCGTTTTCTTTCGCCTCTTTTCTTCCGTTCCCCCCCCCCCCCCAGGTTCTCAGGGTGGGAATACTAGCACCCAGCTTGGATCTTTAGCTTGCTTTCTGGATAGCTCATGTACGGTTTGGACTTGAGCTCGCTATGGCTTACCACATCTACTTTGGGGATAGTTTACTTTATTTATTTCCAGTTTTCAGTTTATGTTTTCTAGACTTTGTTTTGTTGGAAAATGATGACTAAGTACTTTGATGTAACTTGACTATGGTTTTGAAATAGTAATTTTATCCGCTGCTTTATTTACTCTGTTTTTCTCATATGTTCTGTCTTGTTATATCTTCATGCATGTTTACCTCGTTTAACGCCCCTCCAAAGCCAGTGTACTTGCAAGAGTGACATTGGCGGAGGTGGGGTGTTACATTTGGTATCAGAGCATAAGGTTTACAAGATTTGAGCAAAAGGTTTTTAAAACTTACCTTTTGAAAAACTATTTTCAAAACCAATTAAGTATTTTCCAAGAAAAGTCTAGTTTATTTTAAAAGGCTATTCCCCAAAAGCCATTAGCACTATCCTTTGTTTCCTCGTTCTCAATCTATCTTTTTTCTTCGTTTCAGTATGGCCGATAATTTTGCCATTCTGGAGGGCGTACCAGTACCTATTTGGTTTAGAAGGTACATGGAGGCAAGGGCGAATGAAGCCGGCCCCGCGAACATTCCTCCTCCTTCCCCCGTGGCTAACATTCCTCCTCCTCCCGTAGCTGAGGTTCCTCCTCCTCTTCCTCCGCATCCACAAGCGGATTTCACGAAGATTTGCAAGGACTTTAAGGCGATCGGTGGCAAGAACTTTGTTGGGACGGAGACTTTTGTTGAGGCAAGAAACTGGTTAAAGGAAACTGACGACCTCTTTGCTATCTTTGATATAGAAGACAGTAGGAAAGTTCTGTTAGCGGTATGGTTATTGAAAGAGGAAGCTGCATATTGGTGGGTAGTCACCACCACTACTAGGCCAATTCAAACTTGGGATGACTTTAGGAGAAGGTTTGGACTAAGGTTTCTATCATCGACAGAAGAGAACCTTAAGATGGAGAGGTTCCTATCTCTAAAGCAAGGGGACATGACAGTTAGGGAATACGTGGATACGTTTAATCAACTTGCTCGGTTCGGTCAAGACTTGGTTAACACAGCTTAGAAGAAGGCCCTACGCTTTGCTCTAGGATTGAATGAGCCATTGCGCGGTTTGGCCATGTCTCATATACCCATGGGGGCAACTTTCGAGAGTTTGGTGAATATGGCCCTGCTTCAAGAGGAAGATAAGAGTGGCAAGAAGGAGGTCAAGGCAAATGAGTCTCAAGGCGAGAAGGTAAATTCTGGAAAAGGAGGCAAGAACAATAATAGCAAGGACAACAAGTCAAGAGAAAGGAGGAAGTGCAACTTCTGTGGGATCACTGGTAACATAGCCAAAGACTGTAGGAAGAAGAAAAGGAAGTTGGGAGAATGCTTTCATTGTGGAGAGTCTGGACACTATAGCAAGGATTGCCCGAAAAAGCGGGGACAAGGGAAAAGGCAAATTCAGCGAGTAGGACCCTCTGGAGGGCAGTTGCAGGCTCCCCTCGCTCTTCCAGCTTTTGATCGAGGTAGTGTTTCTATAGAAAGTCATGTTTACATTTCTGATTTCCCTGTTCATACCTTATTTGATTCTGGCGCATCACATAGTTTTATTTCTGATCTTGTTGAAAGTTTGCACCTAAGTACTAGTCTAGTTGAAAATCCCGTTAGTATTTCAAATCTGATTGGGGGTTCCGCCCATCTATCTGCGATTTGTATGGATTTGAAAATCTCTATCTTGAGCGTAGAATTCATGGGTAATGCTTATGTTCTCGGGTTTATGGGATACAGGTTGATTTTGGGCATGGGTTGGTTGTCCAGTTATGGAGCCATTCTTGACTTTGAACATAGGGTTGCGAGGCTCATGACTCGCCTCGGTAATACCCTCGAAATCTCGTGTGACCTTTAGGGTTCCGTCATGATTAGTTATCTAGAATGCCTTGGCACTTTTATTGGAAATTTGTAATCCAATCGAGTAGTGTTCGCCACTAAGGCGGATGGTCCATTTCGCTTAAGCATGGGTTATAGAAATCACCCTAGTAAGAACATTTGGCAACGTGGAGTGGCATTTGTTTTCAAGAGATAGTTCTTCTGCGTGGAATACCGTATGGTATGTAAACGAGATCCAGGATTCACTAACGAATTTTGTAAAGCTTGCAGGAAAACCATGAGCACGCAGTTGTAGCCAAGTATTTTTAGGAAAAGAATTAGTGGATGTGGAACGAGAGGCAACGGTGAAACGAGTTCCAACTCATATTTGGAAACTACGGAATTGTGAAGTTAAAAGACGGTCAAGGCACGATGGGATTAAGCACAAGAAAATGCGACTTAGGGGATTGAAGACTAGATACGCGCATTATATCTCTTTTTAAGAGTATGTCCTTGACCCCTACTATTCTGTGGGGCTTACTCGCATGTTATCTTTTAAGTATATCCTCTCGGTCCTATTCTCAATCTTAGTTCTGTTGCAAACCACATAAGGAGTATGACTCGCCTGTTTGTGATATATAATTGGGGGTGAAGATGTCCAATAAGATGACCAAACTATTTGGGCTTTATGGGATATGGGTCATAGTTGATAGACTTACGAAGAGCACCCATTTCATTCCAGTAAAGAACTAGAGGACCGCATCAGGTCTAGCATCTGTTTATCTTCGAGAGACAGTGCGATTGCATGGAGTTCCTTCTAGCATAGTTAGCGATCGTGACCCAATCTTCACTAGCCAGTTCTGGAATAGCTTGCAAGAAGCGATGGGTACGCGATTGAATCTAAGTACAGCCTATCACTCCCAGATGGATGGCCAAACCGAAAAGGTGAATAGAGTGATAGAAGATCTTTTGAGGCTTTGTGTTCTTGACTTTGGTGGTACTTGGGAAGACCACCTTCCTCTTGTAGAGTTTGCTTATAATAACAGCTATTAGGCAAGCATAGGAATGGCACCATTCGAAACTTTGTATGGAAGACCGTGCAGGTCACCAACATGTTGGTGGAAGACAACGGATGAGCTTATACTTGGGCCCGACATGATAAGGGGCACATCCGAGAAGGTAGAGTTGATTCAAAAACGGATGAAAATGGCCCAAGACAGACAGAAATCCTATGCTGACAAGCGAAGGACAGATTTGGAATTCGAAGTTGGAGATATGGTTTTCGTGAAGGTTTCTCCTTTGCGAAGCGTGGTTCGTTTTGGAGCAGTTGGAAAGATAGCACCAAGGTTCGTTGGACCCTTCCCTATCATCGAGAAGATTGGGCAAATGGCTTATAGAGTGGAATTGCCCGAGAAGCTGGCCGGAGTACACAATGTTTTTCATGTCTCGCATCTCCGAAAATGCCTACATGAGTCAGCCGAGGTAGTTGAGCCTAGCATTCTTGAAGACATGGAGGTAGAGAAAGAGGCGACCTTGAGGAAAGCTCCGATTCGTATCTTGGGAACGGAGATCAAGAAGCTAAGGAATCAAGAAGTCAAATCAGTGAAGGTTCAGTGGAGTGAGGCCGAAGAGGATGCAACTTGGGAAACCGAGGAGAAGATGCGTGGGCTTTATCCATTTCTTTTTTTGGGTACATTCTCAATCTCTTTTCCTAGTTAGCATATCTTTCCTTTGCTATCCATGTTTATCTTGTTATCTCGTTAACCTTGTCATGAGAACCTTAGGTAGAAACCCTTTGGATGAAACATGTATTTGAAACATGTTATGCTTGATGTTTGCAAGTGGTTGCAAGTGTTTGCAAGTGGATACTCGTGGATGCATGATACACATTAGGCACTAAGATCGGCTCACACACTTTCATATTGCATATGCATGAGTGCTTATACTTATTCATGGCTGAAACTTGTTATGCTATCACGTGGATGTTGCATATGGATGAATGTTATGTGCACTCATGTAGAGATTATAAATTATGCTAGGAATTTGCATACATATGGACTCATTTCACTAACATACTTTGCATTAAGGAGGTTTACTGAATTAGTAACCGCCTGATTTTTGCATTAGATAAGCACATATACACACACCTCTGCATATGATCATACAACATTTAGAATCTTGTAAGGACAATGTTTACTTGTGGATGATGTTTTGAGTAGATGGATGATGGATGGTAGGATATGTTCTTCCAAACTTGAAGATTTCGGGGACGAAATCCTTTAAGGAGGGGAGAATGTAACAACCCGTATTTTTAAATAACATTTTATAAAATAACCAAGGCAGAATTAAATGATAAATTCTGAATCAAGGGAAACGGGTTGTGCCATTGCGTTCGACTCGGAAAAATACGCGAAATAGAGTCCGAGTTTTCGAAAATCGGAGTCCGTATGACCAAGTTGTGGCCCGTCGAAGTTTTCAGAAAATTTCAAGTTCAAAAACAGTTCAAATTTGAATTCAGAATTCAAATTCAGTCAAGCAGAACAGGCGGGAAAAATTCCCGCCACCCCCAAGTCGACTGGGGAGTCGACTTGGGAGTCGACACACCCCAGGTGGTGTCGACTGCCCAGTCGACACCCCTGTCGACTTGGGTGGTCGGCCAGTTTGGCCTGGGTGCACCTGACTTGTTCCTCAAGACATGCTTTAGGGCTGGTGACGGATTTTAATGGCTCAGATCTGAACTAGTGTTAATCCTATGGCCTAAACTAACCTAATATTCTATAAAAAGACCCTAAGACCTAGCCTAAACCCTCATTAATCATTCCTACAACTAAACTATGCCAAAATGTTTCTTGATCATGGCCTCCATCTTCATATCATGGCCTCCATCCTCTTCATGAAAGTTTGAGTGTCCTAAGCTAGTAAAAGAACCACCTTTCTTCATCAAAACAAGGATCTTTCTTCATACAAATCAAAGGAGCTTCTTGTTTCTCAAGACAACTTGGAGCTTGTATTCATTTGGGGTTTTTAGAGTTGCTAGTGGCTTCGTCTCAATCTTACTTTATTTTATAAGTCGTCATAGCATTGTAAGCCCTATACTACTCTTAGATTCTAACTATGAAGTTAAATATGACATGTTGCAAGTTTGAGTTTGGGCCTAAGTATGATTTGTGCTTTGATTCTATCATGTTATGCATAGATTTATTCTATGCATGTTTGTAAAGCTATCACTTTGACTTTGTGCATAGAAAGCTATGAGCTTTGATTCTATCATGTTATGCATAGATTTATTCTATGCATGTTTGTAAAGCTATCACCTTGACTTTGTGCATTGAAAGCTATGAGCTTTAATTTGAAATGTTGCATAAAGCAACATAGAAACTCTCATAAACCTTATGTTATCTTGCATATGATGTTATATGCGAATCACTTGCTATCAACCTATGTCATTTATGACCATGTTTCATCTACTTTGCTAAAGTTGATATCATGCATGTTTTTAGGCTTATAATGTAATATGCAAGTTTATGAACACATTTGCCTCATATGCCACCATGTTTAACTTGTGGCCAAATCACCCTTATGTTATTATGCATGCTTGTGGCCAAATCACCCTTATGCTATTATGCATGCTTGTGGCCAAATCACCCTTATGCTATTATGCATGCTTGTGGCCAAAGCACCCTTATGCTATTTGATATGTTTGAGGCCAAGTCACCTTTTTATGCCATCATACATGTTGAGGCCATATGCTAGTATGTTGAACACCCTTGCCTCAAATATCACCATGTTTAACTTGTGATAGACTTTGCCACCCTATGCCCACCTTGTCATATTGTTATGTTCCCTCTTTGATCTAGTTGCGTTGATGCGAATTTACGTGCGCTGGGAATACGTTATGGGTAGTTGGGCAAACTTAAATAACATGAAAGCATGACTTGAAAATATGACATGAAAGTTTGACATGTGTTTATGCTTGAAAACATGAACGTGGACATGACATGTAGAAAACATGAAAGTGGCCAACTCGAGGTTGGGTTGAGTTTGTAGCATAAACCTACCCGGAACCGACCGGCTTAACTAGTGGCTACAAACAATAGGACCCAATGTGAGTAGTTGGTCACATCGCACTTAAAACCCGAGGTTAGACTAGGTTGTGGTGTAAAGCTACCCGGACCCGCCCGGCTTAACTAGTAACCACAACAAAGTCTAATGTGAGAGGTTGGGGTGCATTAAGTTAATTAATGCCACATGATAGGGTTAAGTCATGGACTACTTGAATACTTAACCAATTAAACACGATGGGTTGGTAGGGTTAAGTCATTGACTACTTGAATACTTAACCAATTAAACACGATGGGTTGGTAGGGTTAAGTCATGAACTACTTGAATACTTAACCAATTAAACACGATGTATTGATAGGGTTAAGTCATGAACTGCTTGGATACACTTGACCGACTCAATACATGGTTAGGATAGGGTTAACCACACTTAACCCGCTTGAAATCCTAGTTACGAGGTCCTTTTCAGCCGTAACCCACTTGGGAGTATCTGGATACCCTGGACTAGGCTAGGGTGGGGCACGATTACTGGACTGATTGTAAGAGACCAAAAGAGGCGGCTGAATGGTGCACCGATTGTTCAGGCGGACCATGGTCGTGCACATTAAGTCCGGAGTTGAACATGGGCACCAGTAGGTTTAGACTGTGCGTGCTTGAATTGTGTCTGTGGTTTACACCTTAGGGCTGGATACACCCTAGGGTGGACCTTGCACAGTTAACTACATTCCATGATTAAGCCGTATGACACCGATACACGACGAGTAGGCTTATAGGGAGCCGATCGACTAGACCGAGTAGTTGGACCTTGATTTAGGTCACCTCATGATGTTGGGCCAACTTTGGGCCAAGGGATCATTTCTTGTTTATACTTGACATGGATTAGAATACTAGTACACCTGGTGCAACTTAACCTTGTATATGCGATGCCACACTTGATCTATCTTGTTAACTTTTCACCATGCCAGTTATCACCCTATGTTTCATCTCTGTTTTACATGTCCAGTTAACTTTATTAGTTTTTATACTAATAGTAGGTAGGACTTACCAGTCTTTTTGACTGACCCTTTTTTTTTGCCTCTTTTCTTCTATTTGCCCCCCCCCCCAGGTTCTCAGGGTGGGAATACTAGCACCTAGCTTGGATCTTTAGCTTGCTTTCTGGATAGCTCATGTACGGTTTGGACTTGAGCTCGCTATGGCTTACCACATCTACTTTGGGGATAGTTTACTTTATGTTATTTCCAGTTTTCAGTTTATGTTTTCTAGAATTTGTTTTGTTGGAAAATGATGACTAAGTACTTTGATGTAACTTGACTATGGTTTTGAAATAGTAATTTTATCCGCTGCTTTATTTACTCTGTTTTTCTCATATGTTTTGTCTTGTGATATCTTCATGCATGTTTACCTCATTTAACGCCCCTCCAAAGCCAGTGTACTTGCAAGAGTGACATTGGCAGAGGTGGGGTGTTACACTGGTCATCCTTCAGCTTCAATGCATCGAAGAATTTCTCAGCAGAACGAATCCAAGCTTGTGTTTTCATAATTGATTCTTCACCCGAGAAGGGTTTTCCACCCAGATTTCTATATTTCATAAATAGAGCTTCAATGTCCAGGTCAGTGTTACTTCTTCTGTTTCTGGCACTCATTTTCTAGTACTTCTGCAAACAGCAGATCAAGTGTCAGATCACAGAAAAGATATTACAAAATATAGAGACAAATACTTGGATGTAAATGTGTCTATCTAGGTGTTATTTCATTCTGCTACTCATACTAGGATATTACTGATCCTATCTGTAATGAGTTACTCGTCCTAGAACACTACTGGTTCTATTTCTGAGGAGTTCGTTAATATGTTATATTCCAGAACTAAGCTTAACCAAAGCTCTGATACCAAATGAGACGACCCCAAACCCCGTACTGATGGTGGCAAGGGTAATCCGTGGAATATAACACAGAAACAGATAATAGCAGAACATAATTAAATAAATACATCAGATAATGTACAATAGAATACACTGGATAAACGTAATCATCAGAGTTACACAGAATACAAGATCATACTTAGTACAAATACAGTTCAGCTATACATAAATGTCTACAGCGGAAACAAACAAAATATGTACAATAGGAGCTGAACAGCATAAAAAGAGATAAATGATAGAATCCATCTTCAGCTCCAGCTATCCAGAAAGAACCAGCTAAACCTGAATACAAGGCTGCCCGTGTAGAAAAAGGGGCACCTGAGTTAGAAAGTGAAACAAACTACGAGTCAGTCATGGGACTGGTATGAGAAATCTACTCAACACATTTATAATATGGCTAATCACAGGACCACGCCACTTTCGTGGAACGGGTTTACTCCATTGGATTGCCAGTGCTTTAAAACAAATCTTTCTTTTAAACAATTTTATAAAAATGAAGCCATTATAAGACTCAGTTCCCATCACACAATGCAACGCAAACCGGGGTATAGAGTTTTACCTTATAATGGCCAAAATATGATTGATACGAATAAAACAAAAGCATTTGATATTATTACTAGTGTTTATATGTTTCAAAAACAATTTCAATCATAACTATCAATCATATATGACATGGGTACCATATATCATGTCGCCATATATATATATAATCAAAACCGCACGATGTCGTATTTGGAAAAAGATAGTCCTTACCGACTTCGAGACAATCTAGCCCATGTCTCAGGAACAACCGCAACAGCCCCTGGATCGTCCGGGTTGGTCCACCGATGTGGATTATTATGCCTGAACACTACGTCTCCCCGCCCTATGGGGCGTAAATGAGCCAACGAATGACTCCATCGGTCCCGGATCGACTGATATATCCGAGGCGCCTCGCTATCCATCATCCACATAAGTAAAATGTCAGGCCATGTAAAAACACCGACACAACTCCTAGCTAGAAAGAGACGCAGGCCCTCCCTGATGTCCTTCTCCCGTTTCTGGTCAATACCGGGGTGTGAGGCTCGCGAATTTACATTATACACAAAGCTACGCCACACAGGCGGTGCTTTGATCATCACCACAAGACTTTGCTCTCCAACAGAAGCCCTGATCATTTGCCACTTAGGCATGCCACACTAGCAATTCATGCCGTGCGACTGATATCCACCGATATACAACCTCTGAGCTCGTGCATTTCAGAGAAGGGCGTTAAGAAAAAGAATAAATTCTCTACCTCCAAACAGATGTATATTTAACAGAGATCAATCTACAAAGAATAAAATCCAATGTCAGACACATGGTCCATTTACAAGTCCATTCTGGGTCTGAACGAAACCGAAGGCACTATATACCTCGCAAACCCATCGACCACCACGTACGTCTGGACGATCACCACTCATTATCCATATTTCGGGATGCCTCCCAATCAGGACCTCGGTTACCATCCAAACGAGGTGAAGATCTCCGGTCTTCTACCACCGTCTTCATCTTCGACTTTCAATCGTCGGTCAATTATTTGAAATGAGAGTTAACTCGGCCTTTTCAAATAATTCATGTATATTTAGAATTTAAAATCAATTTATTTCAATGGTTAAATCATTCGACAACACCAATTTTGTTCTTTAAAGTAATTTTCACACCAAACACATTCAACCATCAAATACCACATAAATCGAGCAAATTCAGTTTATTTCCATTCCATATCGTTTATGATATTTTATAACGATTTATCGCTATTTTTATTTATTTTAAAATAGCCAATTTATTCAAAAACTACGCTTCGGCCATAACGCGGCCTTGGCGCTGTTTTTCTTCAGATTTGATTTACACATATCTGAAAATCTAACCGTTGGATCTTCACAAAATTTACATCATTCGAAAGATCTTTTCAAAACGAATCCAACGGTTCCAGTTTCGGGAAAATCCGACAGTCGGATCTTCCGTTATCATCGTTTGAAGTTTCGATTTCAAAATACGAACTGCAGCGTCGTTATTCGATTAAATATAATTATATATATACATATATATATAAATATATAAATATAATCGATTCTGGCGCTGTTTTCTTCAGATTTGAATTAAACATTCCAGACAATCCAACCGTTGGATTTTTTTCAAAGTTGGTGCCGTTGGAAAGATATTTCCAAAGCGAACCCAACGGTTGCGATTTCAGGAAAATCCGATGGTCGGATCTCCCGTACTAATCGTTTGAAATCACGGTTTCAAAATACGAACTGCAGCGTCGTTTTTCGATATATTTCAATTCTATTTAAATATATATATCGATTCTTCGATTTCAAAACCATATGAATTTCATACTTTTGATAAAAAAGATATTTTTATCAAACTGTCTTCTATTTCAACACTTCACTAATTTTAACAATTCATGTATATAATAAAAATGTGATTTTTATTGTAAAACAATTCATTTTAAAACACTGTTATTTTATATAGTTCATATAGGTAATAAAAATTGGATTTTTATTATAAAACAATTTCTTTCAAAAGGAGATTATTTTATATAGTTCATATAGGTAATAAAAATAGGATTTTTATATTTAAAACATGAACACCATTCAACACATGAATTTCAATTCAACGAATGAAAATAATTCAACGAATGAAAATAATTCAAACACATGAATATTATTCAAAATTTCGGCAGCATAACGGCAGGGTAGTTAAAACCGGGACCGTCCCTAGTACGGATCCTCGCTCTACCTTAAAACCTCACGGTTTTTGACAATGGGGAATCATGCATCTAGTTCGCACGCAGGCGGCATGTATATTTATTTCATTTCCACAAACTAATCCTATGTGGTTTTAACCAAATATTTCTCAACCACAAATGGGTATTTTTCAACCACAATCAATCAATATCAACCACAAACAATTCCAATCAACTATTCGCTATCAATCAATTTTCACACCAATCACAACCAATAAATATCGTCCATGGTTTGTGGACGAGGGGCGTATATATATATATATATATTTATTTATTTATATATAGCAATTCACTTCTATTTCAACACATATATAATTTTTACAACGCATGTATAACTTATACATCGAACGTACAACTTATACAACGCTTATACATGAGGTGTACAACGCTTATATAACCATACATCGACCATATAATTTATACATCGTCGTTTTCCATATCGTTTATAAATTAGAAATCTCACATTGGGTTCCACTCCACCAAAAATAGCAGAAGGCTCAGAAAAAAAATGCGGTCTCTTCTAAAATGTAGAAGACGTCCTCACGGGTCCAATGTTTCCTGTTTCATCGAATTTCGTTACCGCATGAAAAAGATATGATTTTTCAAAGTTTGCAACGCTTTAAAACTGTTGAAATCAGTTTTAAATATACAAGGCCGTACCTTTCACTATTTTTTCAAAACTAGGTCTCCAGATTTCGCGTGAATCGATGCGTGATATGACGATCAGCCTTCACCACCTTGTCGGGCTTGGAGCGGCGCACCCAGGGGTACCACCCATGGCGAACTCGAACTCCAGGTGGCGCGGGAAATTAGGCGCGAACGAAGGGATTTCCTGGCCTCGATTCTCTTGATTCATGAGGTGTTGGAGATCGTGGCTGGTATGGATTGGAAGAGGACGTGGAGATCTTCAGAAAACCCAACTGGAGCGAGGTGGTTTGGTGAAGGGATTGGCCAGAACGGAGGATATAAGGAAGAGGACGCGGCCGCCGTTGCTCCAGAACGTTTACAGGGAGAGAGAAAACTATCCGGCCCAATGAATTTTTTTATTTTTTTTTATATATTTTCAAAATTCTAAAATACCCCTTTCACACACGAACCCCAATCCAAACCAAACGATTGTCGTCCCTAGCGTTTTACCCCCATCCCGAACACAATGGGATATGTTTCGCAGGTCCATTCGACTGTTTCAGTCAGTTTTCCTTCAAATTAAAATATAGAATGTTCAATATTTGATTTGAACGTGCATTTCAATTTGCCAGGGCCACCAACTGATTCGAAAAATTCCAGCAAAATAAATATGGCTATGTTTTGACGATACGGTCCCAACAAAACTTGTTTCATCGAATTTTGAGACCGTTTGCAAAAAGGCCCATTTCTGGTCGATCCAAATTAACTACAATTGACCAAAACACGTTTTCCTTTGCCACGCTCACATACTAGCTTCAAAAATTATGAAATTTGAAACCTAGCAATAACATCACATCCCGGATCCAACAAAAGTGGTTTCGCCGATTTCTGAGGTCGTATGCAAAATGGCCAATTTCATGGGCTATATAAATTCCATAGCGACCTTTCTGAAAATTCATTTGGCCATAACTTTTGCTTTCCGCTATGAAACTTCGATTTTTCAGATTCGTTAGAAAGGTATTCACTAACAGATTTAAATATTTTTGGTTTCGCTCAAATCCGTTTTGTTTTGCACCCGGTACACTCCGATAAAGTTTGAATTCAATTTTTGAAACTGCAGCGCCATTTCTGGCCTTGTTTATTATTATAATTAATTATATTCGTTTTCAAACGTCGATTCAAACTCACTTTTCATCACTATTATTTAAAATATTTATTTTAAATATTAAAATCCATTATTTTAGCCAATTTAAAAATTTTAAATTGGTTCAGATTTTCTGGGTCGTTACAATCCCTTTCTTCTTTCTGTTCTATAGCCAGGCTACTACGAGCCTGCGCCGAATCTCATAAGAGATTAACGCACGAACGATAAATTTTGGGACAAATAATGAATAATGCATAATTGGGCATGAGACTATTGCCTATGACTATGATTCACGCCTATGAGACTATTGCCTATGACTATGATTCATTGACTATGAGACTATTGCCTATGACTGTGATTCATTGACTATGAGACTATTGCCTATGACTGTGATTCATGACTATGAGACTATTGCCTATGACATTGAATAAGAAACTATTGTGATTAGTCGCCGATGACTATTGTGGTTAGTTACCTATAACTATTGTAGTTAGTTTCTTATGCCTATTCCCTTAATGATGTTAGATCGCATATTTAGTATGTAACTTTGCTAGTTTATTCCCATTCACTGTTATGTACATCGAGCCTATAGGGCCATTTCATGAGTATTTAGAGAACTTGAAGAAACATGTTATATGGGGATTGGGCGTAGCTTGATTAAGTAAATCTGGCATAGCAAATATGTTGGCATAATCTGAGTTGGCTATAATAGAGAATGATTTACATGCATATTAGTCTTGGACAAAAATGGTAAACTAGAATATTAAATCTAGTTTTGACATGAACTGTAAATGGGAATATTAAGGCTAAGATTTGGGGCATATATTGTATTATGAATTATGACCTTGATTTAGGCATGTAAGTTTAGGATAAATCTATGATTAGGCAAGATAGGTAAATAGAGTTTTAGATATATATAATCTGCTAAATCTGTTATCTGCTAAATCCGTTAAATTGCCTAATCCGTTATCTGCTAAGTCTGTTATATTGCCTGATTTGCTAGTTCTACTATATTGCCTAATCTGTTAGATCTGTTCATCTGCTAAATCTGTCATCTGCTAGTTCTGCTGAAAATGCCTAATCCGTTATATGCTAAATCTGCTAAATTGCTTAATCTGTTAAGTCGCCTAATCTGCAAAATCTGTTATCTGCTGAGTTGATATATTTAGTCTGTTATTGACATAATATGAATTGGCTATAGTTATGAATAATTGACATGTATATTAGGCATGGGCATAAATGGTAAATTATTAATTAATTGGCCGCAAAGATAAACATGGCTAACTCGAGGTTAGAATGAGTTTGCGGCGTAATCCTGCCCGGAACCGCCCGGCACATCCAGTGGCCGCAAACAATAGGTTCTAATGTGAGAAGTTAGTCATAACATGCTTAAAACCCGAGGTTAGACTCAGTTTGTGGCAGAAATCTGCCCGGAACCAACCGGCCTAACCAGTAGCCGCAAATTGTCAGTCTAATGTGAGAGGTCTGGGCATTAATATTTAATTAATGAAAATCTGAGATAAATATAATGTCTAAAACGTGTTGGGTGGATAGGGTTAAACCAACTGGACTAATGAAATTAATAAACTCGTTTCATGAATCTGTAGACCCAGTACAAAGTTAGACAAGTCTGAAAATCTGTTAAATCTGTATGTCTGATCCGTTAGTCTGAAAACTTATTAACTTGATTTTCTGATCTGTGAACTAGTTGACCTGAACTCTGTATGTCTGAACTTGTAAACAAGTTAATCTGAAATCTGTTAGTCTGGGGGCACAAGGTTAGGAGGGAAAATACTTGTGTCATCTGCTGTTTGGGACCCATATTAGTCAGTAACCCTTTCTGGTATCAAAACTTTGACCCAACAGTAGGTAGGGTCCGGGCATGCTTACTGAACTAATTATAAGCGGTTCATTCTGATAATGGCGAGGGGTGTTGATGGTGCGTTCCAACCGGGTCATGTGCGTGCATGGATCCCGGTCTGCCTTTGAGGATGTAAGACGCCGTGACATCTATAAATAGGTCTGTGTCATTCAAAGGTTGCCACTTTAGGGAATGATACACCCTTTTGTGGGGCTGGCACAGGGTATTTATGTATTAGGGAGCCGATCACGTGGGGTAGGATTTAGGGTACACTTAGTTATGTCTGTTCTGTGGGGTACCGTCCATTTCTGTTGGGTGGTAACACCTGTCTGTTTCTGCGTGGTACCGTCTGTTGGGGTGGTAAAGGCCCATTTACTAGTGTACACCTAATTCTAACATTATGTTTCCGTAGGGATTATTCTGTTTCCGTTTCTGTCTCTGTTCGGTTGGTAAAGGCCCATTACTAGCATTCTGTTTCTGTACTTTCTGTTCGGGTGGTAAAGGCCCATTATTAGCATTATGTTTATGTACCTTCTGTTAGGGTGGTAAAGGCCCATTATTCTGTTTCTGTTTAGACATTAGGGAAACACCTAATCCTGTTATACTAGTATTAGTGCAGAGAAGTGAAAAGTAATATCATCATGTTTCTTCTGTTGAACCTAAGTATATATGTTATTCCTGTTTCCTGTTATCTCTCATCCAGTTTTATTTGCATGCCATGACATTATTATCTGTTCATAACTGAAAGTCACTGGACTTGCCATACTTTATGTCTGTCCCTTGTTGTTTCGCCTCTTTTCTTCCGTCCCCCCCCCCAGGTTTTCAAGGAGGGAATACTCTAGCTTGATCCAGATCTTTCTTCCTGCTTGGAGTGCTTAAAGTATGGCTTGTCTTTTTCTGGCATCTTTGGTGGGGATTATGATTTTAAAGTTTTGTACTCTGATGGCTTTTGAACAAGGCTGATATATATGTACTTGAGTTTTTGGTAAAGTTGTAACCAAACTGATTTCTGTCCGCTGCAATAAAGTTATAAAGTTTTTCAAGTATTATTTTTATATTTGTCTTGTAATATTCTGTTCTGTTTACTAAAATGCTCCATCAAAGTTAAGGCATTCCCTCTGTGAGTGACCTTAACGGACGTGGGGTGTTACAATTCTGGTCTTCAAGCTGCGCCACCCTAAACCTCAACTCCTCAATTTCTGCCAAGTCTATATCAATTCTAGTCTGCCTGCTCCATCTCTAACTGTTGGCTTATAAAAATTATTTAATATTTTAATCTTATGTGATTATATTAATTAGCTATAACTCGTAAATGTTATTTTATTTCTGAACTAAAAATTAAATTAAGGAAACATTCATTTACCACTTGATTTCCGAATCCAAAATGTCTGTTCCGCATGGCTGGATCCATCACTGACTGGCTACTCATCAGTCAGGAGCTGCTCTTGTCTAGTCTCAGATAGACGTTGCTAGTGCTGCTACATAAATTTGGCCTGCAAGACCAAATAATAATGTAAATTAATATCATGATATCTTGTTTTATTATAATTTTAACAATTACTACAAATTAAATATTACTACATAAAATGAAATCTTACATGGCTCTTCCTAGATTTGTTATCTTTCCATATATATGAGATGGTCCCATCTGGATTGACATGCTCGATCGCATGCGTACAAGTGAATACATCCATATATGAGACTAGACCCTGCCCCTCAGCCTCTTGAATTTGATTATTACATTCAATTATTATAGGTTCAACATTATATAGCATATTAATTTTTTATAACTCGCATTTATAAAATTTACCAACTCCTACCGATACAGATGAAAGGACTTAGATCATCCTCGATGCGTGACTGAATTTGCATTCCTAATTACAGAGTTTCTTTCTACCTCTGTCGATACATTCAAAATTTGATACATTACTTTTCTATTAAATATTTTTGATATTTAAAAAAATACTTACCTTGGCCTCATCTATATTCCAATATTTGAGATATCCTTCCCACACGGCTGCTCCCATCCAACTAGGCCTTTTCATGTTTTTCTTTAATGTAGATATGCCATTCTTATATTTCTTCCTTATATTTTGCATCTAGTAGGTTCAGGCCAGCTATAAGTTGTGCGTCTATATATCAACCTCAGATTGTATTTCACATTAAAAAAACATTAGCAGTAAAATATGTATATTATATCAACGACTAAAAAAATTAAAATGGAAAATATATAGAAGAATATACTTACATGGACGTCCTGCCAAATGCACTCTATAACGTGAGGTGGGATGGTATCCCACTTCGGCCAACATGCCGACATCCTAGCCCTGTAAGCTGCTCTCAACACATTTAGAATAACCTTTGAAGGTTGTAGGTTGAAATCTCTTTGTTAAATATGATATAAATAAGTGTATAGTTGGTAAAAAAAATTAACATGCTTAAAAATATTATTTTTAACCCCGTTATCATAGGTATAAGGAGACGATGGGATGTTGTGAGTGATGCGATGGGCCAGAACCATCGCTTGAAAAAGTACCACTAGATGACATACATATCAAATACAAATCATTTTAAAAGATAACAATAACATGATATTGAAATTTATTTTACAGTTAACTGACACAAACGATATAAGTTGCTAAATAAATGACGTAAACAGAAATGAAATTGTCTATACATGTATTAGATTGGGTCTCATATTCCAAGGAGAAACATGTTACATTACAGTTTTAAGATAAATAAATTGGAAAACTGCATATGACATGATGAATGTAAATAATGATCATAATATTCAAAAATTTAATTGAGTTACATGAAATGCAAAATATACGTCGTATACTCCATAATTACATTACAACTAGAAATATAATACTCATCATTTACATCAGTCATCATCATCTTCTAACTCAGAATCGGTCTCAGATTCAATGATATCTTCCTTCGTGATCTCGAACGCTTCTACCAAAACATTTGACCCATCGATCAGAGGTCCAAAATCTGTATGATCATCTTCAATTATTATTTCATTGTTCTGCTCAAGATAGGCCTGATAGGTTTCTTCATCTAGAATATTCTTCCCATCAAACGTAAATTTGACCTTTGTTTTAAAAACTACAAACCAATCTCCTTTCTCTCCTTTTAGAGACGGATAAAGAGTGTAATAAACTTGAAATGCTTGTTTGGCTAGTACAAAAGGATCATACTTGTGATAGTGCGATGTATGTTTTATTTCAATCAGATTATAATCCTTGTGCATGTTAATCCTAGGAGCTGGAACGCTGCTAAACCAATTGCATTTAAATAGAAACACCTCCTATGCGGGTCGTGAGAAATATGCCAATTGCAATATTTATGTTAAAACACCACAAAACTCATTTATGTGATTATCTGGATCATCACTACCTTTAACGAATACACCTGTATTGTTCATTAATTTTTCAGCACCGTATTCTTTAATGTTAAATTTATATCCATTAGGTTCAGAATTGATAGGTTGCTAGTTCAATTCTTTGTAGTAACTCAATTTGCAATTTATATCCATTAACAAAGTATATTGAATATGCCTTGACCACTTTTTTGGTCCCACAACAAGACGTTCAACCCTTCATCAACAACACAATTTCTGGGTTCGTAAACGTAATATGTAAACCTACTAAAAAATTCTTTATTGAGATCTCCATTTGGATGTCCACGTTCATAAACACTGTATATATAAATAAAATATTACATTGGATTAAATAGACGCAAACGCTATAGAAATGAATAATCCACGAATTGATATTTCAAATTATGTAACAAATGGTGCAATTTCAGCACAATTTAGAAGAATACAAGTGTGTGCTACATGAAGATCTTTATCGCCTAGCCATATGTCTATAAATTTCCTAGAAGGTCGACCATGTCGTTTTAAAATAGATAACATTGTTTAAGACGATTCTTGTTCGTTGCCTTTGTCATTACGAGTAACACTTTCAAGTGATATATTCATATGATCACTGAAATAATGAGAGAAAAAGAACTAAGCTTCTTCTTGGATTAAGATTTACATATTGAACCTTTAACTCGTGCTTTTGTCTCACTTTTTCTTCAGATGGTTCAGATATCTATGCAAAATTAAGTTACATTATTTCATATTTTAAGTGCAATTAAATTAATAGGTAACATGTTTATATATACCTCTCAAATGGATACATCTATTCATATTAGATGGGCCTCGAAGTTGTGCTTCAGTTGGGAGGTGAATAGGTAAATGCTTCATTTCAGTAAAAAAAACTAAAGGAGATATTTTCTCTAATTTGTAGAGCAATATATGAATTTCTACTTCATGTTTACGTAAATGTTGAACTTTTAAAGTAGTCAAACAAAGCTCTTTGTAAAACTTACTAAGCTCTGTTACAATCTTCCAAACTTTTAACGACAGTAGTTCTTTGAACATAATGGAATATAAATGCTCCATCATAATGTGACAGTCGTGATTTTTCATTTCGCTCAATTTACCATTTTTAAAATCAACACATCTACGAAGGATTGTTGAAATCCCATCAGGAAATCTTAAGCCTTCAACTCTTTTTAACACAACTTTAACTTGATTACTATCTAATTTAGAACATGCTTTGGGTTTTTTACGGTCATTTGGTTTCATATGAAGCTCAGGACGTTTGCATAATTCTTCTATATCGTACCTTGATTTCAAATCATCTTTAGTATTCCCTTTGACATTCAAAATTATGTTAAAGACATTGTCAAATACATTTTTCTCATTCGGCATCATATCAATATTAGAATGAAGCAGAAGATGTTTCCAATACGGCAACTCCAAAAAGTAAACTGTTTGCACCAATTGTGAACAGTCGATTTGCCTTCAATTTCTGTTTGAACTCCAGTTTCATATATCTTTGGATAATCTTAAACCAGTTCATATATGTCTTCTCTAGACTATATCGTTGGTGGTTGTCTGGTTTCTACTCTGTTAGCTAAAATTCTTTTCTTGTCTACTCTGAAAGGATGATTTACATAGAGAAAACATCGATGATAGTCAAACCATGAAATTTTCTTCCCATACGGTAAAGAAATCGCTCGTGTTACTTCCGTGCAATATAGACATGCTAGACGACCATCAATACTGCATTCTGAAAGCATTGCATAGGAAGGAAAATCACTTATAGTTCACAACAAAGAAGCAAATATAAGAAAAAATTTCTTCTTTGAAACATCGTATGTTTCTACTCTTTCATTCCAGAATGTTTTAATTCATCAATCAGCGGTTGTAAATAAACATCAATTCTTTTTTTCGTATCGTCGAGGCCAGGAACAACAACAGTAAGAAACATATATTGCGTTTTCATACACATCCATAGAGGTAAATTATATGGTGTGATGATAATGGGTCATGAGGAATATTTAGCATCAGATTGAGAAAATGGTGAAAAACCATCCGTATATAATCCTAGTCTAACATTACGACTCTCCGCTGCAAAATTGAGATAAGTTTTATTGAAATGCTTCCATGCTTCCCCATCGGCCAGATGAGTCAACACACCTTCTTCCTCTGATCTTATCTTATGCCATCTAGTATGAGATGCAGTAACAGAAGATGCACATAAACTTTGAAGCCTTGGAGTAATGGGTAAGTAATGCATACATTTATACATAACTTCCTTTGTGACGACCCCAAAACCCCGTACGACGGTGTTAAAGGTAATCTTTGGGATATAACACATAAACATATAATAGCAGAGCAGAAATAAATAAATACACCAAATAATGCACAATTAATACACTGGATAAACTTAATCATCAGAGTTACACAGTATACAGGATAATACTTAGTACAAATACAGTTCGGCTATACATAAATGTCTACAGCGGAAACAAACATAATATGTACAATAGGAGCTGAACAACATAAAAAGAGATAAATGATAGAATCCATCTTCATCTCCAGCTATCCAGAAAGAGCCTGCTAAAACCTGAACACAAGGCTGCCCGTGTAGAAAAAGGGGCACCCGAATTTGCAAGTGAAACAAACTACGAGTCAGTCATGGGACTGGTATGAGAAATTTAGTTAACACATGTACAATATGGCTAATCACAGGACCACACCACTTTCGCGGAACGGGTTTACTCCATTGGATTGCCAGTGCTTTAAAACAAATAATTCTTTTAAACATCGCAATGCTGTTTATAAAAATGAAGCCATTATAAGACTCAGTTCCCATCACACAATGCAACGCAAACCGGAGGATAGAGTTTTACCTTATAATGGCCAAAATATGCTTGATACGAATAAAACAAAAGCATTTGATATTTTTACTAGTGTTTATAGGTTTCAAAAACAATTTCAATCATAACTATCAATCATAGACGGCATGGGTACCATATATCATGTCGCCATATATATACGATCAAAACCGCACACTCACGTATTTGGAAATTGTATTTCCTTCATGAACCAAGGCAAAAGATAGTCCTTACCGACTTCGAGACGCTCTAGCCCGTGTCTTAGGAACAGCCGCAACTGCCCCTTGGATCGTCAGGGCCGGTCCACCGACGTGGATTATTATGTCTGAACACTGCGTTTCCCCGCCCTTTGGGGCGTCAATGAGCCAACGAATGACTCAATCGGCTTCACATAGTCACCGATATATCCGAGGCGCCTCCCAACAGCAACAACCACACAGGTGTAAATAATATATATGTCAGCCAGTTTATGCACCTACACCACCTCTAACTAGAAGGAAACGCATGCCCTCCCTGATGTCCTCTCCCGTTTCTGGTTCATACCGGGGTGTGAGGCTCGCGAATTCACGTTATACACAAAGCTACGCCACACAGGCAGTGCTTTGATCATCAACCACAAGACTTTGCTTTTCAACAGAAGCCTTGATCACTGCATCTTAACATGCCACACAGGCAATTCACACCATGCAACTGATGGCTATCAATCACACAGAATGAATTCCAATGTCAGACACACAGTCCATTTATAAGTCCGTTCTGGGTCTTAACGAAACCGGAGGCACTATATACCTCGCATACCCATCGATCTCCACGTACGTCTGGACGCTCACCACTCATTATCCAAATTTCAGGATGCCTCCCAATCAGGACATTAGTTACCATCCAAACGAGGTGAAGATCTCCGGTCTTCAACCACCGTCTTCATCTTCGACTTCTTATCGTCGATTCAGTTATTCAGAATGGGATAAACCCGGTCTTTCTCAGCAACTCGCGTATATAATAAAAAAGTGCTACACAAACACAACATACGCTTTATTCCAATTCATTAGTCACTAACCGTCAATCAGTAAGAGAATGATTCCCCAAATATTAACCCCGAAGGCCTAAACCAACATCGGATCAAAATCCAGGAAACCATTCGACTTAGCTAACCTTCAGTTAGTTTCTAAATTTCACATTCCATATCGTTTATAATATTTTATAACGATTTATCACTATTTTTATTTATTTAAAAATAGCCAATTTATTCAAACGACGGTTCAGGCCATAACGCGGCCGTGGCGCTGTTTTTCTTCAGATTTGATTTACACATATCCGAAAATCTAACCGTTGGATCATCACAAAAGTTATATCATTAGAAAGATCTTTTCAAAACGAATCCAACGGTTCCAGTTTTGGGAAAATCCGACGGTCGGATCTCCCGGTATACTCGTTTGAAGTTTCGATTTCAAAATACGAACTGTAGCGTCGTTATTCGATTTAATTTAATTATATTTATATATATATATATATATATATATATATAATCGTTTCTGGCGCTGTTTTTCTTCATATTTGAATTAAACATTCCATACAATCCAACCGTTGGATCTTTACAAAGTTGGTGTCGTTGGAAAGATATTTCCAAAGCGAACCCAACGGTTTCGGTTTCGGGAAAATCCGATGGTTGGATCTCCCGCACTAATCGTTAGAAATCACGGTTTCAAAACACGAATTGCAGCTTCGTTATTCGATTTATTTTAATTATATATATATATATATAATCTATTCTTCGATTTCTAAATGATAATCTTTTCATATATTTGATAAAAATGATATTTTTATCCAACCGACTTTTATTTCCACACTTCACTATTTTTTACAATTCATGTATATAATAAAAATGTGATTTTTAATGTAAAACAATTTATTTCAAAACACGACTATTTTATATAGTTCATATAGATGATAAAAATATGTTTTTTATTATAAAACAATTTATTTCAAACACGAATACCATTCAACACATGAATTTCTATTCAACGAATGAATTTCTATTCAACACATGAACGGTTTCTATAGTTCGTATATAAAAGATAAAAATGTGATTTTTATTGTTAAAACAATTTATTCAAAACAAGAATACCATTCAACACATGAATTTCTATTCAACGAATGAATTTCTATTCAACACATGAAGGTTTTCTATAGTTCGTATATAAAAGATAAAAATGTGATTTTTATTGTTAAAACAATTTATTTCAAAACACGACTATTTTATATAGTTCATATAGATGATAAAAATATGATTTTTATTATAAAAAAATTTATTTCAAACACGAATACCATTCAACACATGAATTTCTATTCAATGAATGAATTTCTATTCAACACATGAACGGTTTCAACATATGAAAATAATTTCAACAAATGAAAATAATTCTAACACATGAATATTTTAGAAAATTTCTGCAGTATAACGGCAGGGTAGTTAAAACCGGGGCCGTCCCTAGTACGGCTCCTCGCTCTACCTTAAAGCCTCACAGCTTTTGACAATGGGGATTTCATGCATCTAGTTCGCACGCAGGCGGCATGTATATATTTTTTTTCATTTCCACAAACTAATCCTATGTGTTTTCAACCAAATAATTCTCAACCACAAACGGGTATTTTTCAACCACAATCAATCAATTTCAACCACAAACAATTCTAATCAACCATTCGCTATCAACCAATTTTCACACCAATCACAACCAATAAATATCGTCCATGGTTTGTGGACGAGGGGAGTATATATATATTTATATAAGTATTTCACTTCTATTTCAGCACATATATAATTTTTACAACACATATATAACTTATACATCGAACATACAACTTATACAACGCTTATACATAAGGTGTACAACGCTTATATAACTCATACATCGACTATATAATTTATACATCGTCGTTTTCCATATCGTTGATAATTTAGAAATCTCACATTGGGTTCCACTCCACCAAAAATAGCAGAAGGCTCAGAAAATATGCGTTCTCTTCTAGAACGTAGAAGACGTCCACACGAGTCCACTGTCTCTTATTTCACTGAATTTCGTCAAGAAACGAAAAAAGATATGATTTTTACAGTGAAATCAAAAACCGTAGCGCTTTAAAGTGCTATAATATAGTTAAAATAAAAATAGCAGTATACCTTTCTGAAATGTTCAAAACTAGGTTTTGAATTTTCTTTTAATCCGCGCAACGATACGTCGATCGTCCTTCGCCACGTGAAAGAGGGGAGAGAGGCGCGCCTAGGGGTGGTGGTGCGGTTAGGCTCGATCGCCAGCGGTGTTCGTGGCGGCGTGATGAACGGCTCGACTTTCGAGCTCGAGATCTCCCCCGATACACAACGAAAAATTCGAACCCTGGTATGGATTTAAAGATCTCGAGGAGCTCTACAAATTTCCCAACTGGAGTGTTTGATTTTGATGCGTGGATTGATCAGAAAATGAACGGGAAAGTTAGAAGGGCTGCCGTCGTCGATCGGGGGTGCGGGGAGAGAGAAAGGCTGATGTGGACAAATGAGATACTTTCTTATATTTATAAATTTTTAAAAATACAAAAATACCCCTTATCTCTTACGAACTCCAATTCAAACCCAACGACCGTCGTTCATAGCGAAATACCCCCATTCCGAACACAATGGGATATGTTTCGTAGGCCCATTCGACTGTTTCAGTCAGTTTTCCTTTAAATTAAAATATAAAGCATTCAATATTTGATTTGAACGTACATTTCAATTTGCCGGGGCCACATACTGATTCTAAAAATTCCCGAAAAATAAATCTAGCTATGTTTTGATGATACTGTCCCAACAAAACTAGTTTCGTCGAATTCTGAGACCGTTTGCAAAATGGCCATTTTCTGGTCGATCCAATTTAATAGAAATCGAACAAACACGTTTTCCTTTGCCACGCTCACATACTAGCTTCAAAAATTACGAAATTTGAAACCTAGCAATAGTTTAACATCCCGGATCCAACAAAAGTGGTTTCATCGAATTCCGAGGTCGTCTGCAAAATGGCCATTTTCACGGGCTATATAAACTCTATAGCGACCTTTCTGAAAACTCATTTGGCCATAACTTTTTCTTCCCGCTATGAAACTTCGATTTTTCAGATTCGTTAGAAAGATATTCACTAACAGATTTAAATATTTTTGGTTTCACTCAAATCCGTTTTGTTTTGCACCCGGTACAGTCAGGCAAAGTTTGAATTCAAATTTTGAAACTACCGCGCCATTTCAGGCCTTGTTTATAATTAGAACTAATTATATTTCATTTCAAACAACGAGTCAAACTTACTTTTCGTCGCTATTATTTAAAATATTTATTTTAAATTCACTATTTTAGCCAATTTAACATTTTCAAACTGGTTTAGATTTTCCAGGTCGTTACAATCTCCTCCACTTAAAACTTTTCGTCCCCGAAAAGGAACAAAGTCGAAAGTGGTTTGATTAATCAACTCTACGTTCAACCTGGCTTCCATTCTCCAACTTTTCAGTTTCTGAGAATTTTCAAATTCTTCAAAAATTTGGCTAACACCCGGAATTTTCGAAAAATTTCGCCATAACCTCCTTTGTACGGGGAGGGGTTTGGAAATTTATTGGGCCGTATTAGTTACCCAATAAATCCTATAAAGCATACACATATTTATATTGATATATTCTGGTGTTTACAGGGGAGCGTGTATAGATAATAACTCCAGAGAATAAATTCTCGTCACCCTGTCTAAGCCTGAGGGAGTGTGTATTTTTAATTGCTCCAGATAATAAATTCTCGTTACCTCGTCCCGTGTGGGAAATAAATAATCCATGTGCCGTATCTAATAACTAGAGAGACGTGATTATTGTCAACTCCAGACCCGTGTGGGTTTTTTTTATTAATTTGGCAATTTATCGTTACAATTTTATATGGTCCATATCAGTCATCAGTTCAACCTGTAATATATAGTCATCACCATACAAGCCTCTCGCTCGTACGGTAAATCTTCCACCTCGTCACACAAGCTCCAAATGCTTATGTGGTATATGATGAAGTATGCCTATCTTCAATAAGTATGCCATGTAGCGTAGTTCAAAATTAATTGTTACTATCCTATGGCGACATTTATTATTACACACAAAATAACCAGCACTCTGCATCCAATGTCATTCACAGGAGTTGATATAATAATATTTCGCATCCAACTCATTAAGGTTTACCTATTTGTCGGGCACGCAAATAAATTCTTTACTCAACAGCTAATCCATTTACCTGTTCAAACATATATATTGCACATGTATCTATTTCTATTTATTTTTAAATCAGTTCTATATGTGATTTAATCGAATAAATTCTACCATTCATTCTCTTATTGATTAAATTAACTATCGTTCTAATAATTTAATTAATCAAATCTACTATCACACAATGCAAACAACAAGCAATTTGTTTTTAACTTTTCAAAATCATACAAATTAATTCATACACTCTTTTTAAATTAATCAGACTATAGAATTGCAAGTGCACATCCATGGAAAGAAAATAACAACAAAGTAGAGAACTAAATGATAATGCAAAGTATGGTAAATGTACCTTGCACCGGAGTCAATCAGAGATATCCACTCGACACTTAGGATAGGCTTTCTGAATGCTCTCCTCAGTTTCCCAAGTACAATCTCGCGGATCTCCACTCCATTGCACTTTGACTAAGTGAACCTTCTTGTTCCTCAGCTCTTTGGGTTTCTTTGCCGATAATCTTTAGCGGCTCTCTTCTCACAGCCAACTCTGGAGCAATTTCAATATCCTGTTGCGCTGCTTCTTCCACGATCAAGTCTGGGTCATGAACGTGCTTTCGAAGTTGAGATATGTGAAATACATCATGCACTCCAGGCAACCAATCCGGCAATTGAATTCTATAAGCGAGAGTTCCAATCCGTTCAAGAATAGGAAACAGACCAATGAATTTGGGCGCCAATTTCCCTGTTTTACCGAACTGGATAACTCCTCTCATCGGCGATACTTTCAAATATACATAGTCGCCAACAGTAAATGATATATCTCTTCTCCTCTTATTGGCATAGCTCTTCTGTCGGCTTTGAGCGGCGATTAATCGTTTCTTAACAAAATCGACTTTGTCGGCAGCTTCGCGGATCATATCAGGCCCCAATACAAGTCTATTACCAGGTTCGACCCAACAAGCAGGAGATCGGCACGGTCTACCATACAATGCTTCGAATGGTGACATTGTCAGGCTCGCTTGGTAGCTTTTGTTGTATGAGAACTCAGCTAAATGTAAATGGTCTTCCCATGATCCACCAAAATCTAGAACACAAGCCCGCAATAGATCTTCTAAAATACGATTCACCCTCTCAGTCTGACCATCTGTCTGAGGATGATAAGCGGTGCTCAAGTTCAGCTTCATTCCCAGTTCTACTTGAAATGCCTCCTAGAATTTGCTAGTAAATATTGGATCTCTATCACTAACTATACTGATCGGCACTCCATGAAGCCTAACAATTTCCTTGAAACATATCTGCGCCGGACTCGGAGCAGTTCGGTTCGATCTGACAGGTATGAAATGGGCGGTCTTCGTGAAGCGAT
Organism: Allium sativum; assembly: GCA_030737875.1. Classification (NCBI taxonomy): domain Eukaryota; kingdom Viridiplantae; phylum Streptophyta; class Magnoliopsida; order Asparagales; family Amaryllidaceae; genus Allium; species Allium sativum. The sequence continues at coordinate 897,785,625 of CM060916.1, forward strand.
CTACGATCACCCAAATACTGTCATATCCTTTTCTGGTTCTGGGCAAACCATCTATGAAGTCCATGGAAATATGTTCCCACTTCCAACCTGGAACGTTCAGCGGTTGCAACAATCCAGCAAGTTTCTGTTGGTCGCTTTTGACTAGGTGGCAAGTAGGGCATCGGCTAACTTATAAAGAAATGTCCCTCTTCATCGACCTCCACCAGAAAGTGCGTTTGATGTCATTATACATTTTGCTTACTCCTGGATGGATACTAAGTTTTGACTTGTGGCATTCATCCAGCACTTCCTTTCGGAGCTCAGAAATGTTAGGAACACAGATTCGACCTTTTAGCCTTAGAATCCCATCATTATCAACCTGAAAACTCGAGGGCTCGCCTTTCTGAATTATCTCTCTGATCTTCTGAATGAAGTGATCATCCTTCGGAAGAGCAGATATTTTATCAATCAATGAAGTCGTAATAATAAAACTGGCGATCATTACATTCTTTCGGCTTAACGCATCGGCCACGACATTGGCTTTCCCTGGAGTGTATAGAATCTCAAAATCCTATGCTGCAAGGAACTCTAGACAACGTTGCTGCCTCAGATTCAAGTCTTTTTGGGTGAACAGATACTTTAGCAACTGGTGATCTGTAAACAGTTCGAATTTCTCACCTAGAAGATAGTGTCTCCAGATTTTCAAAGCAAATACTATAGCCAACAACTCAAGATCATGAGTAACGTAATTCTTTTCATGTGGCTTCAGTTGACGGCTAGCATAAGCAACCACTTGACCTCTTTGCATTAACACTGCACCAAGGCCTTCTCTAGAGGCACCTGTTCAGACTTTCAGGTCTTGATTGCCGTCGATTATCGTTAATACTGGAGCAGTGGTTAATCTTAACTTTAGCTCTTCAAAAGCCCCTTCACATTCTGGAGTCCACTTGAATTTTGAGTGCTTCTTTGTAAGCTTCATTAAGTGACTAGATATCTTCGAAAAATCTTTAACGAACTTCCGGTAATAACTAGCAAATCCAAGAAAACTTCGGACTTCTGTGAGAGTACTAGGCTGTTTCCAGTTTTGAATGGCGGTGATTTTACTTGGATCCACAGCAATTCCTTCTTTCGATACGACGTGGCCAAGAAACTTTACTTCATCTTGCCAGAATATACATTTGGACAGTTTGGCTTTCAACACATTCCTTCTTAGAATTTCTAGAACGTGCCCCAAATGTTTTTCATGTTCGGCCTTTGACTTAGAGAAGATTAGAATATCATCAATAAAGACCAGAACAAACTTATTCAGGACCCCTCTGAACACTCTATTCATTAAATCGACGAAGTAGGCTGGAGCGTTACATAACCCGAACGACATTACTAACCACTCATAGAATAAGTCTGGACCTCTGAATGTTGTCATAGGAACATACTCTTCGGCAATACGAAGCTGATGGAAGCCTGTAGCTAGGTCCATCCTTGAAAATACTTGTGCTCCATTCAGACGATCCAATAAATCATCGATTTGCGGTAATAGATATTTATTCTTTATTGTCTGCTTATTCAAGTCGCGATAATCCACACATAGTCGCAGAGTACCGTCAGACTTTGGGACAAACACCACTGCAGCTCCCCAATCAGAGAAACTAGGCCTGATCAGACCCTTCCATACAAGCTGTCGAGTTTGATTGTCTAGTTCTTGTTTCTCCTTTAGAGTCATTCTCCGAATACCATGCACTACTGGCCTTGCATTCGGAATTAAAGCGATCTTGAAATCAATTTCTCTCTGCGGAGGTAAGCTGACAACTTCTTCGAACACATCTGCATAATTCTTTATGACATGAATGTCTTTGATGAGGTCCAGAATATTCTCTGTAACTACAGGGATATTTTCTATTTGAGTAGGAGAAACATCAAGAGCTGACCAAAAGTCTTTTCTATTTTCTTGAAATCCCTCCTTGGATTGAAGTCCACCTTTTAATCGCTTCTTTAAGGGTCCGCAGTTTATCGACAAATGCCCTTTCTGGTGGCAGTTATTGCATATGGCAGTTGTTACTAGTTCTTCCCCAGATCTGGCTCTTTTCCGATTGACTTTGGGCTTCTTACTTACCTCAGACATCGTACTGGCCTCAGGACGATCAGTTTCAGACTCACCTTTATTACTAGAACTGACTTCCTCTTCGTCGCGCAACATACCTTTCTTATGGAGATATTCGTACTGATAAGCCATGTATATCATTTTTGAAAAAGGAAGCTTCACATGCCCCATTACTTTATTCTGGTATTTTCTTTGAAGCCCGTTAATAAATCTCAGATTCTTTCTCTTCGTATTTTGAATTAGATGAGGAGAAATATGAGAAAGTTTGTTGAATTTCTTATGATATTCTGGAATGGTCATATCTCCTTGTATCAGATAAGAAATTCATCACATAATCGCTCAGTTGCTTCAGGAGGAGTAAATCTTTCTAGGAAAATCTCTTTGAACTTATCCCAGGTGATATCAAGTTCTGGAAAATCTTTGATGATTGTTTCCCACCAGATTAAAGCTTCTTCTTTGAGCGCACAAGATGCTACAAATCTTTTCTGATCATCTCCCAACTAGATACGTTCAAAAATTCTTTCAACAGAACTCATCCAAGCTTGAGTTTGAATTATAGATTCATTGCCTAAGAATTGTGCTCCACCCAGATTTCGATATCTCTTTAATAGAGCCTCTAGATTAGGTTCTTCATTCCTCCTGTTTCTGACACTCATTTTCTAGTACTTCTGCAAATAGCAGATCAAGTGTCAGGTCACAGAAAAGATATTTCAAAACATAGAGACATATACTTCAAATGTAAATGTGTCTATTGGGGTGTTATTTCATTCTGCTTTACTCATACAAGGATATTACTGATCCTATCTGTAATGAGTTACCCGTCCTAGAGCACTACTGGTTCTATTTCTGACAAGTTCGTTAACATGTTATATTCCAGAACTAAGCTCAACCAAAGCTCTGATACCATGATGTGACGACCCTAGAACCCCGTACGACAGTGTTAAAGGTAATCTTTGGAATATAACACATAAACAGATAATAGAAGAACGGAAATAATTAAATACACCAAATAATGCACAAATAATACAATGGATAAACTTAATCATCAGAGTTACACAGCATACAGGATCATACTTAGTACAAATACAGTTCGGCTATACATAAATGTCTACAGCGGAAACAAACATAATATGTACAATAGGAGCCGAACAGCATAAAAAGAGATAAATGATAGAATCCATCTTCAGCTCCAGCTATCCAGAAAGAGCCTGCTAAAACCTGAACACAAGGCTGCCCGTGTAGAAAAAGGGGCACCCGAGTTTGCAAGTGAAACAAACTACGAGTCAGTCATGGGACAGGTATGAGAAATCTACTTAACACATGTAGAATATGGCTAATCACAGGACCACGCCATTTTCGCAGAACGGGTTTACTCCATTGGATTGCCATTGCTTTAAAACAAATAATTCTTTTAAACATCGCAATGCTGTTTATAAAAATGAAGCCATTATAAAACTCAGTTCCCATCACACAATGCAACGCAAACCGGAGGGTAGAGTTTTACCCTATAATGGCCAAAATATGCTTGATACGAATAAAACAAAAGCATTTGATATTATTACTAGTGTTTATAGGTTTCAAAAACAATTTCAATCATAACTATCAATCATAGACGACATGGGTACCATATATCATGTCGCCATATATATATATATACATATATATATATATATATATATACAATCAAAACCGCACAATCACGTATTTGGAAATTGGATTTCCATCATGAACCAAGGAAAAAGATAGTACTTACCGACTTTGAGACGCTCTAGCCCGTGTCTCAGGAACAGCCGCAACTGCCCCTTGGATCGTCAGTGTCGGTCCACCGATGTGGATTATTATGCCTGAACACTGCGTTTCCCCGCCCTTTGGGGCGTCAATGAGCCAATGAATGACTCAATCGGCTTCACATAGTCACCGATATATCCGAGGCACCTCCCAACAGCAACAACCACACAGGTGTAAATAATTGATATGTCAGCCAGTTTAAGCACTGACACCACCTCTAACTAGAAGGAAACACATGCCCTCCCTGATGTCCTCTCCCGTTTCTGGTTCATACTGGGGTGTGAGGCTCGCGAATTCACGTTATACACAAAACTACGCCACACAGGCGGTGCTTTGATCATCAACCACAAGACTTTGCTGTTCAACAGAAGCCTTGATCGCTGCATCTTAGCATGCTACACAGGCAATTCACACCATGCAACTGATGGCTATCAATCACACAGAATGAAATCTAATGTCAGACACACAATCCATTTACAAGTCCGTTCTGGGTCTGAACGAAACCGGAGGCACTATATACCTCGCATACCCATCGATCTCCACGTACGTCTGGACGATCACCACTCATTATCCATATTTCGGGATGCCTCCCAATCAGGACATCAGTTACCATCCAAACGAGGTGAAGATCTCCGGTCTTCAACCACCGTCTTCATCTTCGACTTCTTATCGTCGATTCAGTTATTCAGAATGGGATAAACCCGGTCTTTCTGAGCAACTCGCGTATATAATAAACAAGTGCTACACAAACACAACATACGCTTTATTCCAATTCATTAGTCACTAACCGTAAATCAGTAAGAGAACGATTCCCCAAATATTAACCCCGAAGGCCTAAACCAACATCAGATCAAAATCCAGAAACCATTCGACTTAGCTAACCTTCAGTTAGTTTCTAAATATCACATTCCATATCATTTATAATATTTTATAACGATTTATCGCTATTTATTTATTTAAAAATAGCCAATTTATTCAAACGACGCTTCAGGCCATAACGCGGCCGTGGCGCTGTTATTCTTCAGATTTGATTTACACATATATGAAAATCTAACTGTTGGATCATCACAAAATTTATATCATTAGAAAGATCTTTTCAAAACGAATCCAACGGTTCCAGTTTTGGGAAAATCCGACGGTCGGATCTCCCGGTATACTCGTTTGAAGTTTCAATTTCAAAATACGAACTGTAGCGTCGTTATTCGATTTAATTTAATTATATTTATATATATATATAAATATAATCGATTTTGGCACTGTTTTTCTTTAGATTTGAATTAAACATTCCAGACAATCTAACCGTTGGATCTTTACAAAGTTGGTGTCGTTGGAAAGATATTTCCAAAGCGAACCCAACGGTTTCGGTTTCGGGAAAATCCGATGGTCGGATCTCCCGCACTAATCGTTTGAAATCACGGTTTCAAAACACGAACTGCAGCTTCGTTTTTTCGATTTATTTTAATTATATTTATATATATATAATCTATTCTTCGATTTCTAAACGATATTCTTTTCATATATTTGATAAAAATGATATTTTTATCCAACCAACTTTTATTTCAACACTTCATTATTTTTTTACAATTCATGTATATAATAAAAATGTGATTTTAAATGTAAAACAATTTATTTCAAAACACGACTATTTTATATAGTTCGTATAGATGATAAAAATTTGATTTTTATTATAAAACAATTTATTTCAAACACGAATACCATTCAACACATGAATTTCTATTCAACGAATGAATTTCTATTCAACACATGAACGGTTTCTATAGTTCATATATAAAAGATAAAAATGTGATTTTTATTGTTAAAACAATTTATTTAAAACACGAATACCATTCAACACATGAATTTCTATTCAACGAATGAATTTCTATTCAACACATGAAGGTTTTCTATAGTTCGTATATAAAAGATAAAAATGTGATTTTTATTGTTAAAACAATTTATTTCAAAACACGACTATTTTATATATTTCATATAGATGATAAAAATATGATTTTTATTATAAAATAATTTATTTCAAACACGAATACCATTCAACACATGAATTTCTATTCAACACATGAACGGTTTCAACATATGAAAATAATTTCAACAAATGAAAATAATTCCAACACATGAATATTTCAGAAAATTTCGGCAGCATAACGGCAGGGTAGTTAAAACCAGCGCCGTCCCTAGTACGGCTCCTCGCTCTACCTTAAAGCCTTGCAGCTTTTGACAATGGGGATTTCATGCATCTAGTTTTCTCGCAGGCGGCATGTATATTTTTTTTCATTTCCACAAACTAATCCCATGTGGTTTCAACCAAATAATTCTCAACCACAAATGTGTATTTTTCAACCATAATCAATCAATTTCAACCACAAAAAATTCTAATCAACCATTCGCTATCAACCAATTCTCACACAAATTGCAACCAATAAATATCGTCCATGGTTTGTGGACGAGGGGAGTATATATATATATATAAGCATTTCACTTCTATTTCAACACATATATAATTTTTACAATGCATATATAACTTATACATCGAACATACAACTTATACAACGCTTATACATGAGGTATACAACGCTTATATAACTCATACATCGACTATATAATTTATACATCGTCGTTTTCCATATCGTTGATAATTTAGAAATCTCACATTGGGTTCCACTCCACCAAAAATAGAAGAAGGCTCAGAAAAATATGCGGTCTCTTCTAGAATGTAGAAGACGTCCACACGAGTCCACTGTCTCTTGTTTCACTGAATTTCATCAGGAAACAAAAAAGATATGATTTTTACAGTGAAATCAAAAACCGTAGCGCTTTAAAGTGCTATAATATAGTTAAAATAAAAATTGCCGTATACCTTTTTGAAATGTTCAAAACTAGGTTTTGATTTTTCTTTGAATCCGCGCAACGATACGTCGATCGGCCTTCGCCATGTGAAAGAGACGAGAGAGGCGCACCTAGGGGTGGTGGTGCGGTCAGGCTCGATCGTCGGTGGTGTTCGTGGCGGCGCGATGAACGGCTCGACTTTCGAGCTCGAGATCTCCCCCGATACACAACGAAAAATTCGAACCCTGGTATGGATTTAAAGATCTCGAGGAGCTCTACAAATTTCCCAACTGGAGTGTTTGATTTTGATGCGTGGATTGATCAGAAAATGAACGGGAAAGTTAGAAGGGCTGCCGTCGTCGATCGGGGGTGCGGGGAGAGAGAAAGGCTGATGTGGACAAATGAGATACTTTCTTATATTTATAAATTTTTAAAAATCCAAAAATACCCCTTATCTCTTACGAACACCAATTCAAACCCAACGACCGTCGTTCCTAGCGAAATACCACCATTCCGAACACAATGGGATATGTTTCGTAGGCCCATTCGACTGTTTCAGTCAGTTTTCCTTTAAATTAAAATATAAAGCATTCAATATTTGATTTGAACGTACATTTCAATTTGCCGGGGCCACATACTGATTCTAAAAATTCCCGAAAAATAAATCTTGCTATGTTTTGATGATACTGTCCCAACAAAACTAGTTTCGTCGAATTCTGAGACCGTTTGCAAAATGGCCATTTTCTGGTCGATCCAATTTAATAGAAATCGACCAAACACATTTTCCTTTGCCACACTCACATACTAGCTTCAAAAATTATGAAATTTGAAACCTAGCAATAGTTTAACATCCCGGATCCAACAAAAGTGGTTTCGCCGAATTCCGAAGTCGTTTGCAAAATGGCCATTTTCACGGGCTATATAAACTCTATAGCGACCTTTCTGAAAATTCATTTGGCCATAACTTTTGCTTCCCGCTATGAAACTTCGATTTTTCAGATTCGTTAGAAAGATATTCACTAACAGATTTAAATATTTTTGGTTTCACTCAAATCCGTTTTGTTTTGCACCCGGTATAGTCAGGCAAAGTTTGAATTCAAATTTTGAAACTACCGCGTCATTTCAGGCCTTGTTTATAATTAGAATTAATTATATTTCTTTTCAAACAACAATTCAAACTTACTTTTCATCGCTATTATTTAAAATATTTATTTAAAATATTTTAAATTCACTATTTTAGCCAATTCAAAATTTTCAAACTGGTTCAGATTTTCCGGGTCGTTACATCCTTCCCCTTGTTCTTTCTTAGTTTATATCTTTCTTGATTGCATATTTTTCAATTTCTAAGGTTTATGTCATCTTTTCAAAACAACGTGCATCCATTTAAACTTGTATCTATTTTCTTACAAGGTATACCAAATGCCGACATAAGTTTTTTAACTTCGTAACGGCTTTCACACATTAAATTATCGGGCGACATATGCATTTTTCAGCTTGTATAGTAGTCGTAAACCCAGCTTCACTGATGTTGTATTTTGACTTCAGCTCAATGTATTCTGTGATTATAGACAGCTGACTGTCGCTTTTACAACCATCCTAAATAGGTTTTTTTAGCAGCATCCAATAAATAATAAAAAAAATTAGCTTCAATATTTGGTTCTTCAACATTTCCATCATCATCATCAACTGTAACCATAGGAAACATTGATCGTGCTGCATCTTCGACCATATTTTCAATACGGGTCGTACTAACGTTTTCGTTAACTACTTTTTCTACCTCAGAGTCTACAGAAGTGTTTGTTACAACTTCTCCACGATGATCCCAAAAATAATACTCAGGTACGAATCCATTTTGGCACAAATGGACTTTCACAAGATCATAATAAATACTTCAAATGTCTACACTTGCTACATAGACAACGAATTTCTAGATTGTCTCCATTAGTACTTAAAGAGAATTCAACAAAGAAAATTATACCATTATGAAAATATTCTTTTATTGAACTTCTCTGTCCTCTTCTTGGTACATCCAACTCCTCCAATCAACAAAATAATCAACCATTTTTCCTATTTGATAAATTTAGTAACAAGTTAAAAATTAATATTTATTTTCAAGAGTACAAATTCAAAAAAGATTGTTATTATGGTCGTACAACACATGTATATATAATGGTTGAAAGCAAATAACAATTTCATAAAGTTAATAATATTTTCAAATATAGCACATTTTTTTAACGTAACTTTTTTACATGGTCATGCATCCTACTTCCCAAATAAATACAGTAAACATTTACATTTTGTATATTACTTAGTCTCAAACGGTCCAAAAAAAATTCGGTAGCATTTTCCTTTTGTTTCCTGCATTGTACACAAATGCATATATGCATGAAACAAAAAGAAAAGTTGAACCGAAATTTTATGAATCATACAAAGTAGTATACAAAATGTAGATGTTTGCTGCGTTTATAACCATTCCAATACAAGGACAAATCCAATAAATATTCTAGCAGATGAATATAAACAGTCGTTATTTTAGGAAAAGCAATGTCGGTTTTATAGTAGTTGTACCACTTTTATTGGAAAGATGAAAAGGGAAAAGAAGTTATGCACAAGCACAGAAACTTCGTGCTAATTTGAAGTGCCAGAACACTATACATTACAATACATGGGATTAGCAAGATGCTACTACTAGATCTACTCAACTAATCCCCAACAAGGGTGGAAGTATTGGAGTCATCACTACCTGTAATGTTGATATACTCAAAACAAAGTACAACAAGGTTAGGTACAAAACAAGGATTCGGACTACGAAACTCGCACTCCCAATCCTAAGAAGAATCAAGGAACAAAGATTTGTTCTTCCCACATAGTTTACCCACCCGAATGAGCTTAAAACTATCACCAACAACCTGATATTCCAATCTTCTGAAATCATCATCAATGTCTGTTACATATTTATACATTTTCATATGGATCATGTCTCATTCCAGAAGCATCAAGATGCCACGATTTATCCCCTAAAGACCAATAAATGTCATCCGCTTTGTATCATCATCTGAAGAGACATGTACATCTTCCTTTAGTTCATCAATTCTAGGAGTCACTACACCATAATGGCCATTTGGCAACTCTTATTTTTTTCAACTGCCAACACTTATATGTGTTGTAGACTAGTGACACTAATATGAGTTGCTAAACAAAAAATGTGTCACCAAAAATGTAACACCCTGAATTGTCTGTGAATATTAAAATTAACAATCTTAAGAATACTTAATTGTTAAATTGAGGATTAAGGGAAATGGGTTATGCCATTGCGTTCGTCTCGAAATTCTGCTTGAAACAGAGTCCAAGTTTTCGTAAATCGGACTTCGTATGAGAAAGTTATGGCCCTCGAAAGTTCCAGTAATTTTATATAAATTAAAACAGTTCAGAATAAAAATTCAAAATTCAAAATTCAAATAGGGAAGCGGGCTGGGCGGGAATTCTCCCGCCCAAGGCCAGGTCGACCAGGGGTCGACCAGGGAATCGACCTCCCCTATACAGGTCGACCTGGGGGTCGACCTACCCCCGGGGCAGATCTGAAATCAGACGATCCTGACTTGTTGCTGAGTCTTACCTGACCTGTTGTTGAGTCACTAGGGCAGAGGTGGCAATTCTAGATAACCCTATCTAGTCTAGACGGTTGTGATTGCTCATATGATAATCTAACGGCTTAGGTTGATTTAAACTTCTTTAAAAGAGTGCCTAGACTCAAACCCTAAACCTAAACTAAATTAGTTTCTTGGCCACCATGCTGCTGCTAGGATAGTTGTTCTTAAATCTTAGGGATTAGCAAGTCAGAATTCTAATTCAAAATACAAACAAATCATTCTCTTCTCTAACCCGTCTTTGTGAGTACAATTTCTTCCACAAAATAATTAATAAATTAATTGTGATGAGATATAATTTGGATTATGAGAACATGACTGTTGAACCATGTGATGTTATTAACTTTGTTATCATCTGTTGGTGAACATATGACAGTTTTGTTATCTTATGTTGGTAGATCTATTTCATATGTCCAATTATACATGTTTAACTTGATTCATTTTATGCAAGTTTGGGGTGTTAAATCATATGCTAGTTTGTGTGTGAATCATATGCAAGTTTGTGTTTACATATGCTAGTTTGTATGTGAAATCTTATGCAAGTTTGGGATGTTAAATCATATGCTAATTTGTATGTGAATATTATGCAAGTCTGTATGTGGATTATACAAAAGTTTATATGTGAATCAAGTATATACATATGCTAGTTTATATGCAAACATGTGATAAATTCATATGCACGTTTGTAGGAAATCCATATGCAAGTTTAGGTGAAAAACTATGAATTCATTTGCAAGTTTAGCTGAAAAACCATATTCACATATGCAAGTTCATAATTTCATGTTTAGATCTATATTTAGATCCATGCAGTACATAGTTTATGCAAATTTATGTTATGTATATTCATTTCCTACGCAAGTTATTGGCTATGCAAACTTATGTTATAATTCTTATTTGCAAGATAGATCTATTTTTTGTGTTATGCAAGTTATGATGTTTCTTTTCTTTTTACGAGTTAGACTATTTGCGAGTCTAACATATTTCATATAAAAACGTACGAATAGCAAGGAGACAAAGGGAAAACATTAATTATATAAAATTGTGAATTTGCATAAAATGGCCTTTCAAAGCATATAATTAAATTGAGACATTAATTGGTATAATTTATATACCTAGAAAGTATGGACGTAATTTAGGTGACAATTATGGACATAGTTAATTTGGAAATTATTGACAATTTGAATAGGGATAATTAATTCATAATGGGGTGAAATAATTATGTGAAATAATAAACGTCCAAGACACGAGGTTAGACTCGTTTGTGGTGTAAGACTGCCCGGACCCGCCCGAAAAATCCACCAACCACAAACGGTAGTCCAATGTGAGAGGTCGAAGGCATAAATTAAATGCGTAACAATTGTAAAGACACGAGGTAAGACACGTTTGCGGTATAAGACCGCCCGGACCCGCCCAGCAAATCTAGCAACCGCAAACGGTAGTCTAATGTGGGAGGTCTTACAAGGTTGCGGTTATAATGAATTAAGAAACATTTAACCAAGATAAACATGTGGTGGGACATGGGGGTTAAGTGGGTGAATGGGTGACATGTGTAATACGGTTAGAAACACTTAACCAAATTGAAACATGTAAGAAGACATGAATAAGAAGGGGTTAATTGGAAAATTCTAGAGGGGACCAAGCATAGGTGGAAAGCTTGTGTCAAGCATGGGGGACCCTTTTCAAACCAGTAACCCATTAAGTATCTTTGTGAGCTCGAGTTAGATCGAGGACGGGGCACACTTACTGGGTTTGATCGTAAGAGGTCAAAACGGGTTAACGGTGGCAACGCAAGTCCAACGGGGTCATGTGTGTGCGTGGGCCCGGGCTGGTAGGTAAGGCGTTGTTGCATCGTGTAGATATAAGCCGTGCATATTTAGTGGTATCGGGTTGCCACTTTGAGGAGTGATACATCCCACTATGGGACCAGCACAAGTATATACGAGTTTGGGAGCCGATCGCATGGGGGTAGTGGGTACAACTAGTGGAGATAGAGGCACGTAGCATCTATGAAGACAACTAGGGGTGCATGAAACTATCATTATGGTTATTATGTTCAGTAGGCGGGATCCACTTTTAGGGTGACTAGTAATGGTGCAGTATAGTAATCATCCTATAGTGATTAGGAACGAGATTAACGTCATAATATTCCTCTTGTTTGTTTTGTCTTGCCCACTTGTTTCACAATCATTCCTTGTTTTACCAATTTGTGCCTTATCCTAATTACTTTAATAATTATATTGTTAAAATTATTGGACTCGCCAGACTTTATGTCTGACCCTCTTTGTTTTCGCCTCTTTTCTTCCTTTCCCCCCTAGGTTCTCAGGGTGGGACTAATGGAGCTTGATTTGGATCTTTCTCTCTCTTTTGGAAGTGCTTGGATTGCTTAAAGTAAAGTTTAGCTCATCTCTTTTATGGCTACTTGTGTTGGGGTTATGCTTCTTACTTTATGTACTCAGAAAACAATTTGTCAAGATGGATACTAAGTGTATTTGGTTTTACTGTTGGTTTATGATGTTGTTGTAATCAAACTATTTCTCCGTTGCTATAAAAGTTGTTTTAAATTTTTCGAGTATCAATATATGTATCTGTCTTGTTATATTCTGTTCTATACACCAATAATACTCCATGAAAGTTAATGCATTCCCTTTGAGAGTGACATTAATGGACGTGGGGTGTTACACGTGGTATATGAGCTGAAGGTTACGAGAACACATAAGAGATTTTGAAAAACTATTTTTCAAAAGCATTTTATAAAGAAATACTTTCAAAAGTATGTTTTAAGGAGAATATTTTCAAGAGAAAAGTTTGTTTTAAGAACATAACCCCCAAGACCCATATATCTTTCTTTCGATTCTCCATTTTGAATTTCTTCCTTTTTCTTTTCATCATGTCTGGGTTACCCGAGATACCCGAGGGAATACCGATACCAACCTGGTTCAGAAGGTATCTAGAGGCTAGGGCCACCGCTGCAGGCCCAATAGACATCCCTCCTCCCCCAGCTTTAGTCGCTCCTCCTCCTCCCCCTCCCCGTGTTGGTACTTTTTCAAAGATATGCAAAGACTTTCGAGCAATGGGCGGAAAACCTTTTCACGGATTAGAGACGTTTGTTGAAGCTCGAAATTGGCTTAAGGAGGTGGAAGATTTGTTTGGTATCTTCGAGATAGAAGATGGAAGGAAGGTCCAATTGGCTGCTTGGTTAATGAAGGACGAAGTCTCTTTTTGGTGGGAGGTCACGAATGGAGAGCGTCCAGTGGAGACATGGATGGATTTCAGGCATAGGTTCGAGATGAAATTTCTCTCACGAACAGAAGAGAATTTAAACATGGAGAGGTTCCTGGCATTGAAGCAGGGGAATTTATCAGTAAAGGAGTACATCAACAAGTTCAATCAGTTGACGAGGTTTGGCTTAGACTTGGTGAACACACCTGAAAAGAAGGCCCTAAGATTCATTAAAGTTTTGAATGAGCCGCTACATGGGTTAGCTATGACCCACATTCCTATGAGGGCTACCTTTGAGAAACTGGTTGACATGGCACTTATGCATGAAGAGAGAAAGGAGCTAATCCTAATAAGGCACCGGAAAAGAAAGGGGATCAAAAGAAGCCACAGCAGCAACCTAAGAAAGGTGGTAAGGATAACAATAGAAAAGGAAAGAAAAGGTGCTTTAATTGTGGAACACCAGGCCATTTGAGCAAGGAATGTAGGAACAAGAAGAAGACTAGCTGCTTCAACTGTGGTGAGGCAGGGCATTTGATCAAAGACTGCCCGAGAAGGCAAGGGCAAGGGTAGAGGACAGGGTCTACTTCTGGAGGGCAGGTTCAGGCTGTCATGGCACGAGGGCAGGCAAGAGGGCAGGTTCATGCTCTCATGGCACCAGCACAGGAGAGAGGTAGAAACATTCCTGTTGAAAGTTTGGTTTTTCTGTTTGATCATCCTGTTCGTACTTTGTTTGATTCTGGCGCTTCACACTCATTTGTATCTGCTTCGTTAGTTGAAACACTGCACCTAAATACTAGTCTAGTTACGGATCCCATAGTAGTCTCAAATCCTATTGGTGGTTCGGCTCATCTTTCAATGATTTGTCGGGATTTGGGAGTGTCTATCTTGAGCGTTGAGTTTGAATGCAACGCCTTCGTTCATGGCTTCACGGGCTATGGATTGATTAGCCAGTAATGGTGCCATCCTCGATTGTGAAAAGAAAGTGGTTAGACTTATGACTCGCGTTGGGAACACTCTCGGAATCTCTTGTAATCCCATAAATTCAGTTATGCTTAGCTACCTAAAATCTCTTGATGCGTCTGTTGAAAACTTGCAGTCTGTTAGAGTAGTCCGTGAATACTCGGATGTATTTGAAGAGGTGAAGGGCTTACCTCCAAAGAGGGAGATAGACTTCCGCATATACCTTGTTGATAATGCAAAACCCATAGCTCTACCCGTTAGACACATGGCTCCAAGGGAGAGAAAAGAGCTTAGCAAGCAAGTTAAATAGTTGCTCGGAAAGGGGTTTATAAGGCAGAGCATTTCTGAATGGGGCGCCCTAGTGGTATTCGCGACCAAAGCAGATGGTTTACTTCGCCTATGCGTTGATTGTAGGGAGCTAAACAAGCTGACCAAAAAAATAGGCACCCACTTCCAAGAATAGATGACTTGTTTGATCAGCTTGTAGGTCCGTCGTTTTCTCCCAACTAGATCTGGCCATCGGGTTCCATCAGCTAAGAGTGGCTGAAGACAGCATTGATAAGACCACGTTCAGAACCCCGGATGGTTTCTTCGAATGGCTTGTCATGCCTTTCGGCTTGACAAACGCACTCGCTTACTTCATTGACTTGATGAGCAGGGTGTTCAGAGAGTTCCTTAATAAGTTTGTGGTGGTCTTCGTAGATGACATTTTGATTTTCTCGAAGAATGAAGAAGAGCATGCTTTGCATTTAAGGGAAGTCATGGATACTCTTCGTGCACATCAGCTGAAAGCCAAATTCTCCAAATGCCATTTCTGGAGAGAAGAAGTGAGGTTTCTTGGACATGTGGTGTCCAAAGAAGGGTTAGCTGTGGACCTCACAAAAGTAGTTGCAATGCAAGATTTGAAGGTTCCGCGGAACGCAACCGAAGTCCGAAGCTTTCTCGGGCTAGCGGGCTTTTACCGAAAATTCATTAAAGATTTTGCAAAAATCTCAGCCCCACTCACAAGATTAACAAAGAAGAACCTAACTTTCGCTTGTGATTTGGATTGCGATATTGCTTTCCAACGTTTGAAAAGGGCTCTAACAACAGCCCCAGTTCTGACATTGCCTGATGGGAACAAAATGTTTACTGTATACACAGACGCATGCGGTACAGGATTGGGTGTTGTCTTGATGCAAGAAGGCAAGGTAGTTTGTTATGGGGGAAGACCATTGAAGGTACGTGAGAAGAACTACCCAACTCATGATTTGGAGCTAGTTGCCATTGTTTTCGCTCTAAAGTCATGGCGTCATTACCTACTAGGAGAAAGGTTTGAATTGTTTATTGACCATAAATCATTAAAGTACCTTTTCTCACAGAAAGACCTTAACTTAAGATAACAAAGGTGGATGGAATTTCTGGCCTCATATGATTTTGAGATTTCCTATACCCCTGGAAAGGGCAATGTGGTAACAGATGCCTTGAGTAGAAAGAAGCTGACTTTGAGTCCTCTCATTGTAGAAAGGCAAAGCTTGGAGTACATAGCAAACTTTAACTTTAGACCCTCCTCTAAAATTGTACCTGGTCTGTTAGCATCACTAGAGGTGCGGCCTACTCTTTTGGACTCAATAGGAACCACGCAACGAGAAGACCCTCAGCTAATTGACATGATGGATAAGCTAGTTAGGGGTGAGACTTCTAGTCACCTCAATAGATACTCCATCGATGATAAGGGTTGGTTGAGACGGGATGGAAGACTATGCGTCCCACAAGTAAGGGATTTAGTGAAGACGGTTCTCGAAGAAGCACACCATTCTAAGATGACCATACACCCAGGCGGAGACAAGATGTATAAGGATATAAAAAGGGTTTTCTTTTGGAATGGCATGAAGAGTGATGTAGCCGAGTTCGTCGCTAACTGTTTGATACGCCAGCAAGTCAAAGCGGAGCAGAAGAAGCTTGGTGGTCTGCTTCATCCTCTAGAGGTCCCACAGTGGAAGTAGGATAGCATTTCGATGGACTTTGTTGATGGGTTTCCTAGGTCAAGAAGGGGCAGTACCAGTATTTGGGTAATAGTGGACAGGCTCACTAAAAGCGCTCACTTTGTACCTATTAAGAGTAGAATGACTTCCTCGTCCCTAACATCCATTTATCTTAAAGAGATAGTTCGACTCCATGGGATACCCTCCAGCATAGTGAGTGATCGAGATCCTATCTTTACGAGCAAGTTTTGGAAGAGTTTGTAAGAGGCTGTAGGCACACAATTATGCTTAAGCACGGCATATGACCCCCAAACCGATGGTCAGACGGAAAGGGTGAACTGAGTATTGGAAGACCACTTTAGATTGTGCATTCTTGACTTTGGAGGGACATGGGAGGATCATCTTCCTTTGGTGGAATTCGCTTACAACAATAGCTACCAAGCCACCATAGGCATGGCACCCTTCGAAGCTTTATACGGAAGACCATGCCGATCACCAACTTGTTGGTGGGAGTCTATAGACAAGCTCGTGCTTGGGCTAGACATAATTAGAGAAACCTCAGAAAAGGTGGACTTGATAGGAAGACGGATGAAGGCTGCACAAGACAGACAGAAGTCCTATGCAGACAAAAGAAGGACCGACCTTGAGTTTAAGGTTGGAGATAGGGTGTTCCTTAAAGTATCTCCTTTGAGGAATGTCATTCGCTTTGGGTCCGTAGGAAAGCTAGCACCAAGATTTGTAGGACCATTTCCTATCGTTGAAAGGATTGGGATGATGGCTTACCGAGTAGAGCTACCCGAGAGACTGGCTGGAGTTCATAATGTTTTCATGTTTCTCAACTACCAAAGTGCTTACATGAATCTGTGGAAGTGGTGGAGCCAAGTATACTAGAGGAAATAGAAGTGGAACGAGAAGCAACTATGAGAAGAGTTCCAACTCGTATCTTGGGTACGGAAGTCAAAAAGCTACGCAACCGTGAAGTCAACCTTGTTAAAGTTCAATGGAGTGACGTTGAGGAAGACGCGACTTGGGAAACTGAGAGGAAAATATGCGCAGCCTACCCTTTTCTTTTTGAGGGTACCTCCTTGATCTCTTTTTCCATAAGTTTATTCATGCTTATATCTATCTTTTAAGTATATCTCCTCAGTCATACTCTTTATCCTTAGGTAGAAACCAATGGATGTAAACATGTATTTGAAACATGTTATGATTGATGGTTGCGAGTGGTTGCAAGTGGTTGTTAGTGGTTGCTCGTGGATTCATGTACACACACATTAGGCACTAGATCGGCTTAATCATTTTCATATTTCATATAAATGTGTGTGCATATCTAAACTAATGGATGTATAATGGTTGTGTTATCATATGAATGCTGCATTTTGACGAATGGTCGTGCACACATGTAGAAGTAATAGGTATCGTTAGGACTCTTTTGCATGCATAATGGACGCATGGAACTATCATGATTTGCATTAAGGAGGTCAACTGAATCAGTGGACCGCCTGATTTTGCATTAGATAAGGAACATATACACACACTTTTTGCATATGTTCATATGGCATTATAAATCTTGTAAGGACAATGGATGCCTGTGTTTGATGGTTGAGTAGATGGATGATTGGATGTTAGGACATACATTCTCCTTAACTTGGAGATTTCGGGGGCGGAATCCTTTAAGGAAGGGAGAATGTAACACCCTGAATTTTCTGTGAATATTAAAATTAACATTCTTAAGAATACTTAATTGTAAAAGTGAGAATTAAGGGAAATGGGTTACTCCATTGCGTTCATCTCGAAATTCTGCTTGAAATAGAGTTCATGTTTTCATATATCGGACTTCATATGAGAAAGTTATGGCCCTCGGAAGTTCCAGTAATTTTATATAAATTAAAACAGTTCATAATAAAAATTCAAAATTTAAAATTCAAACTAGGGAAGCGGGCTGGGTGGGAATTCTCCCGCCCAAGGCCAGGTCAACCAGGGGGTCGACCTCCCCTATACAGGTCGACAGGGGGGTCGACCTACCCCCCGGGGAAGATCTGAAATCAGACGATCCTGACTTGTTGCTGAGTCTTACCTGACCTGTTGCTGAGTCACTAGGGCAGAGGTGGCAATTCTAGATAACCCTATCTAGTCTGGACGGTTGTGATTGCTCCTATGATAATCTAACGGCTTTGGTTGATTTAAACTTTTATAAAAGAGTGCCTAGACTAAAACCCTAAACTAAATTAGTTTCTTGGCCACCATGTTGCTGCTAGGATAGTTCTTCTTCCTAAAGCTTAGCGATTAGCAAGTCAGAATTCTAATTCAAAAGACGAACAAATCATTCTCTTCTCTAACCCGTCTTTGTGAGTACAATTTCTTCCACAAAATAATTAATAAATTAATTGTGATGAGATATAATTTGGATTATGAGAACATGACTGTTGAACCATGTGATGTTATTAACTTTGTTATCATCTATTGGTGAACATATGATAGTTTTGTTATCTTATGTTGGTAGATCTATTTCATATGTCCAATTATACATGTTTAACTTGATTCCTTTTATGCAAGTTTGGGATGTTAAATCATATGCTAGTTTGTATGCGAATCCTATGCAAATTTGTGTTTACATATGCTAGTTCGTATGTGAAATCTTATGCAAGTTTGGGATGTTAAATCATATGCTAATTTGTATGTGAATCTTATGCAAGTCTGTATGCGGATTACGCACAAGTTTATATGTGAATCAAGTATATACACATGCCGATTTATATGCAAACATGTGATAAATTCATATGCAAGTTTGTAGAAAATCCATATGCAAGTTTAGGTGAAAACTATATTCACATGTTTAGGTGAAAAACTATGAATTCATTTGCAAGTTTAGCAGAAAAACCATATTCACATATGCAAGTTCACAAATTCATGTTTAGATCTATATTTAGATCCATGGCAGTACATAGTTTATGCAAATTTATGTTATGTATGTTCATTGCCTATGCAAGTTATTGGCTATGCAAACTTATGTTATAATTCTTATTTGCAAGATAGATCTATTTTGTGTGTTATGCAAGTTATGATGTTTCGTTTCTTTTTATGAGTTAGACTATTTGCGAGTCTAACATATTTCATATAAAAACGTACGAATAGCGTAGGGACAATGGGAAAACATTAATTATATAAAATTGTGAATTAGCGTAAAATGGCCTTTAAAAGCATATAATTAAATTGAGACATTAATTGGTATAATTTATATACCTAAAATGTATGGACATAATTTAGGTGACAATTATGGACATAGATAATTTGGAGATTATTGACAATTTGAATAGGGATAATTAATTCATATTGGGGTGAAATAATTATGTGAAATAATAAATGCCTAAGACACGAGGTTAGATTCGTTTGTGGTGTAAGACTGCCTGTACCCGCCCGGCAAATCCAGCAACCACAAACGGTAGTCTAATGTGAGAGGTCGAAGGAATAAATTAAATGCGTAACAATTGTAAAGACACGAGGTTAGACACGTTTACGGTATAAGACTGCCCTGACCCGCCCGACAAATCCAGCAACCGCAAGCGGTAGTCTAATGTGGGAGGTCTTACAAGGTTGCGCTTATAATGAATTAAGCAACACTTAACCAAGATAAACATGTGGTGGGACATGGGGGTTAAGTGGGTGACATGGGTGACATGTGAAATACAGTTAGAAACACTTAACCAATTTGAAACATGTAAGAAGACATGAATAAGAAGGGGTTAAGTGGAAAATTCTAGTGGGGACCAAGCATAGGTGGAAAGCTTGTGTCAAGCATGGGGGACCCTTTTCAAACCAGTAACCCATTAAGTATCTTTGTGAGCTCGAGTTAGATCGATGACGGGACACGCTTACTGGGTTTGATCGTAAGCGGTCAAAACGGGTTAACGGTGGCAACACAAGTCCAACGGGGTCATGTGCGTGCGTGGGCCCGGGCTGGTAGGTAAGACGTTGTTGCATCATGTAGATATAAGCCATGCATATTTAGTGGTATCGGGTTGCCACTTTAGGGAGTGATACACCCCACTGTGGGACCGGCATGAGTATCTACGAGTTAGGGAGCCGATCGCATGGGGGTAGTGGGTACAACTAGTGGAGATAGGGGAAGGTGGCACCTATGAAGACAGCTTGGGGTACACGAAACTACCATTATGGTTATTATGTTCAGTAGGCGGGATCCACTTTTAGGGTGAATAGTAATGGTGTAGTATAGTAATTATCCTATAGTGATTAGGAACGAGATTAACGCCAGAGTATTCCTCTTGTTTGTTTTGTCTTGCCCACTTGTTTCACAGTCATTCCTTGTTTTACCAATTTATGCCTTATCCTAATTACTTTAATAATTATATTGTTAAAGTTATTGGACTCGCCAGACTTTAAGTCTGACCCCCATTGTTTTCGTCTCTTTTCTCCCCCCCAGGCTCTCAGGGTGGGACTAGTGCTAGTGGACCTTGATTGGGATCTTTCTCTCTCTTTTGGAAGTGCTTGAATTGCCGAAAGTAAAGATTAGCTCATCTCTTTTATGGCTACTTGTGTTGGGGTCATGTTTTTTACTTTATGTACTCAGAAAACAGTTTGTCAAGATGGATACTAAGTGTATTTGGTTTTACTGTTGGTTTATGATGTTGTTGTAATCAAACTATTTTTCCGCTGTAATGAAAGTTGTTTTAAATTTTTCGAGTATCAATATATTTATCTGTCTTGTTATATTTTGTTCTATACACCATGAAAGTTAATGCATTCCCTTTAAGAGTGACATTAATGGACGTGGGGTGTTACAAAAAATGTGCCAACACTTCTATGTATTGATATGCCTGGTCAACTCTTCTTTTCTAAGGGCAAAAGGGTAAGTTCTCATCCTATGACCTAATCGATGCCTCAATCTTTTACCCCAACGCTTATTCCCCTTTCGGCCGCGTCATAAGCAAATAAAAAGAAAAATGGACTTCAGAGGATTGATATCAGCGATCCCTTCTCTAATCGATTTCGAACAGGTTTTGCTCTAGATAAATGATTTCATTATAATTCTCTATTAATCCATTATTATTGTCATGTTTGTTGAAATCGATTCAATTTATTGTATAACTTCTACCCTTGGTATAATTCAATCTCGAATTCTGATGTGAAAGATATTTATCTTATTGAGTTAAATGTCATAATTCTGTATTTTCATAAATCTTGTCCACTCTAAATCACATCCTATTAGTTACTGGTTTGCTTTTCAATTTTCAGGTTAGGGTATAATGATCACTCTCTCAGCTTTTAGATTATGGATTCTATCATGCTGATCCTCATCCTGGAAATCTCTTACGCACTTCTGGTGGGAAGTTAGCTTATCTGGGTAGTTTCTTTGAACCTAATCATAATACCCATGCCCCATCTCTCTCGTCTTCATGCTCTGATTGATGGCATAACCTTCTTTACGATTTACCTCTAGTTTTATGGTATTTGTCCCAAGTGATGTACGTATTTACAAACTTGAAAGGGTAATTAAAGAGGAAAATCAGAAAAAGTACATCATAAATGAATATATTAATATATTAATGTCTTTGTATTTTATGTTACATGATGTGTCAACATATCTTATTGTATTTACTCTTTGATGCTGTAAAACTAGAGATATTATTTGTGATCTCAAAGTCCCATAAAAAAAAAGATTTGATTATTGCTTATGTTCTTTCAGACTTTGGAATGATGGGTGAATTCAAGCAAGAACCAAGAGATGGATCTATTGAAGCTTGTCTTCATCTTGTTAACTGTGATTTTGATGCACTAGGGAAGGATTTTGTTACACTTGGGCAAGAAACCCTGTTGATGCCATTATAATATATATTACTTGAAACAAAAAAATAGAAGTTCGACTTACTTAACTATATTTTTGTATAATTTTATTCATTTATGCTTCAATTTTTTCAATTGTATTTGCTGATTTCACTAGAATATACGATATCGATTACCATTGAAATCCATGTCCTTGTAACAGTTACATCTACTTTTGTTTTAAACTAAAGAAAATCATGTGGTAACAAATTAATATTTTATATTTTTGTGAGCTAAAGTTCAGCAACATTCTTATTGTCCTTTTGCTCAACATGTCTGTCAAAAAGATATCAGATATTGCATTCACTTCCTATGAATCTAATTAGGTCTCTAATCTACTGATACTATCATATTCTACTAAAATATGAAACTTGACTTGATTACCATTGACAATCCAATTCCATTTATGCTAAGCATCATCTAGTGAAGCTTTCCCAAAAAAATAGCATTTACACATTTGCTCATATTACTATGAAATTTTTGTAGATGCATCTATGTCAACAAATTATATTTTAGTAGAAAAGAAAGGGGATATATCTACTGATATAGCAATCAAACAAGTTCTCACTTCACTTTTGCAGAGAATGTTATCTCATTTTCCTGACATTAAGTTGCTTCTTGAATTATAAATCTTAGTTTTACTCTTCTCATTTTCCTTTTATAGGGTACATTTGTAAGGGAAATATTTTTACAAGATTTTGCTAAGGTATTCAGTATAGAATTCTTTTTCTTCTGTAAATTCCCTCAATACTACATACAATTTGTTTAAGGTCATCATGTAATGCAAGTTTCCAAATACATAACACAAAGGAAGTCAATATTTGCATTCCATGTACTGCTTCTAGAATGAAAATCTTGTTTGAAATATGTTTATGTTTGCATTTTTTGTATTACATGTTAATGTAAATGGGTGTAGTTAAGTTGTAAAGGCCCAAAAATCCGAGCCAATTTGAACTGACAAAATCAATCCAAAATGCACGAAATTTCGGATCTTTAATAGAAGAATTTAGAAGGTGAGATAGAAAAGGTAGAACTTATAGAATAGAAGAATAAGAAGTTATCAGAATCTCACAGCGGAATTTCAAAATACTTATATATTACATCACAACCTGATACATCAGAGTACTTAACATATTACAACATCATGGTTCAACATCATAGTCATACAATACCATAGTACAATATCATAGATACTTAAACTGGTAATTAAACATATATGCTACTAGGTCTTGAACTTGTCCTGCATCATGTCCAGTTGCATTACCTGAAACTACTTGTCTACTCATAACAATTATTATGAGTACCCAAGAGTTTAGACACATAAAAATAAACTCTGGGTCAGTCGGGGGACTGGTGTGAGGAAACATAGTTATATAGATGTAAATAAGGTAAATAAGTGTCAAGGTTGTCCATCTTCACAGATTCATTTACTTTATAAATGTTTAGATCCATCCATGTCTAATATCTGGAAATGATCTAAGTTATTTATATCAAAACATTTGATATTATGATAGTTCGTATCAGATAAATAAAATCTAGTGAAACGCTTGCATCTCACGTTCACATATATAGTATACAAATTTAAAGTCGCAGAACGCGTATTGGAGTTTGGATTCCAACATACAGGGTATGGGAGCACCCACCGATCAGTGTACTCTAGAGAGGATACACTGGGGTTCAACAAGAACATCTTGTAACCCGGCCACACATGACCGTCCACTCATTTAGCTTGAGTGTAACGAATATATTATCACTCCTACGGTTGAGCTCGATTTACCGTTTCCGAATGCAACAGCAGCGAAATAGATTTAAGAAGTAAATAAGGAAATCCTCTAGATGGTGATAATATACCCTGCTTGGGTATGACCCAACTAGCCATGCTGCCTAGCCCAACTTTTGTTACTTCCGGGTTGTGAAGTTTTGAGGCTACGTTGTTCTTCTGACAGATTTTCTCTTTCCATTCTTTGAATGCCACATCGTCCTATCCGTCAGAAAATACTCATTCGATTACCCAAATATATTACGGGAAATGAAGCAAAGAGAAACGAATTTCCCTGCCACCAACGTAATATACTTACGTAAATTCGATGTGCAAGATCTGACTGATATACGTTGTCAGACACTCGTCCATTCGGGTTTGTTCTGGGTTTGAACAGACCAAAAATATCTTTTAAAATAACGCTTGCATCTCGTTGTCTTCAGTACATTGATATGCGTCGTATACTTCGAATCGAAGTGGAATTTGTTTATTCCGGACTCTTCGAACGATGTACGAAATATTTTACAGTCGATAAATGTTTATCAGTGAAATCAGGAGTATCACTTCATTTCAGATAAAATATATATTTTCCAAACAGTGTTTGTTTATTTGGTTTGCATTAGCATCATTAGTTTATCTGTTACATACATCAGTTGAGGTGTATATGGTTTTTGACGGTGTTTGTTCATCCTTTGGAAATTTCCCGTGCTCCGCACACGGTGTATTTTCCCTTTGATTATTTTAGTTCAAATGATGTTTGAACTTATTTTCCTTTTGTTCTTATCCTTTAACGATTATTATATAAATAATTCAAATAATTTGTTTTAAATTATTTATTTCCGTCTAATTTACATTTCAACTTGGTTGATCTTTCACGGTCGAACTTGTCGGTTCAAAACTCAGTTTCTACTTCTCACTTGTCATCTGCTTAATTAAATAAAAATATTTCTTTATTTAATTAAATTTATTTATTTATTTTATATTTTAAATTTAAAATTTATTTAAATTTAAAAATCTCGTACTCCACCGGACGAAGAACACCGGACTTTGGCACTGCCAGAGTACCGGATTTGGCAAGTGCCAGGACTGGACTCTGGCAGTGCCAAAGTACCAGAACTTGGCACTACCAAAGTGCCAAGTTTGGCACTGCCCAAAGCGCCGAGCACTTGGCAAATGCCAAAGTGCCAAGCACTTGGCAAATGCCAAAGTGCAAAGCACTTGGCAAATGCCAAAGTGCCAAACACTTGGCAGATTTGCCAAAGTGCCTGGACTTGGCATTTGCCAAGTACCAGGTCTTGGCAAAGTGCCAAGGCATTGGCCTTTTGCATTTGCCAAGTACCAGTACTTGGTACTTGTTCGGTTCAGGAAGGTGCACGGTGGTGCACGTGCACACCACCACGAAGCAAGGGGGAGCCACCGCACCGATGCCATCCAGTCACGCTTCGCCCCCAGATCCACTTCCACCCCTCCGACCATCAAATCTCCGCCTCTACAGTGTTTTGGGTGTTCAAGCACTCCCACGTCAAAAAGCATCATCGAGGAAAACGTTTCGTGCTCCAACCTCAGACCCAACGGCGCCGAACCCTTCCGACCATGCCTCCTCGCCATCCCGACGCCGCCTTTCCCCCAGGTCCGATCCCCCCAGAGTTCGCCGTCGACGAGAAAAACTCACGCATCCAAATGAACCCATTAACACAGCAAAAACCCTATTTTTGATTCAAATCTGAAATCCACACATTATAAAAATCTTTTCATATTTTTCCCGAAGTCCTTGGTTCCTGACGATCATCCCCTCGCAACCGCCTGTCCTCCCACTTCTCCGATGGTCGGAATTTGACCCATAACCGATTTCCGTTCATGTCAAAAATTCTCGAGATATACATACTTTAAATTCATGAAAATCATTTTAAAAATCATCATTTTTATTAGGAATTCGATTCATAACATCCAAACAAGTTTTTATCATTATTGATTTTTGACTTTGATTTCACTTTACAGAGACTGTTACTGTGTTTTCTGTTTTCAGTTTTATACATTGCAAAGAATGATATTTCTTTGATTCTGATACATGTTTGAATGGTATGATTACACTATAATCATATACTTTAGCAATTTCTCTATGAAAATCATGGATCATTCATGCACTGCACATTTTTTTTTGTATTTACAGAACACCTGCTGGTGATGTTAAATCATCACACAAGTTTGCACACACAATTCGATGGTGTAAACTACATGTAAGATTAATCTATGGTGATGAATCAAGGGGTTTTACATCAGATTTCCGAGTTGACAGAAATCAGAACATGAGCAACCAATTTGGCAAATAAATTTAAAAATCAAAACTGCTTTACTGTGTTTTTAAAACAAGAAGTTCATAAATGTTTTACTCACCAGAAATGCTCTCCAATATCCAGAAATGCTTTAGAATTTTCAGAGATGAAAAACCAATTCGTTTGTGATGAGGAAGTGAAGGAATTTAGTGGTATATATAGGTGAATTCATGCATTAGAAAATGAATTTCTGGGCACAATTTCCAACAGCAAACTCTCTAGCCTCACCCCTCTCCTACGGCTAGAAAATGAGGGTAATGGCTTCAAATTTTGTCTTACTAAGGGTTTTGTAGCTCCTAGGTAGTGCTTCTAGAAGCTTGAACCATTCTTGCATTAAATGCAAGGATCCATTTTGGATTTTTAAAGCCTTAAACAAATGCTTGCATTTGTTTTCTTCTTTGCTGGAAATACACATGTCATCTTTACTATAGGATTTAGGTAATGGTTTGCTAATTCTAGTGTTACTATTTAAGGTATGTTCCATTTAATGTTTTTGTCTCTTCTTGGAAATTTCTTTTTGTCTTTAGTTTGAATATTTCATATGATTCATATTCTTGCCGACTTGTTTATGTTGTAGACAACATATTGTGGTGTTTTTATCTATAGGTCCCTATATTTTCAAATGGAAGAAATGCTCCTTTTATTTTTGTTTAAGTTCTTAGTCCTTTGTTCTTGGAAACTTCTTGCTTCATCAAAATGACATTCCAAAGTATCATTTATTATATAAATTTATTCCCTTAGGAATTTTTATTTTATATCATATACTTGTTTTGAATTCCAAGATAATTCAAGTATATTCAAATCTAAGATTATTCAAGTATATATGTTTATTAAAATATTTCTCATATATATATACATATGCCTATACTTATATATATATATATTAGTTTTCAAAAATCTCCTTTAGCTTTGTTTTTAACTAATTAACTCATTTTAATTACTCATCAAAATGATTTACAAATGGTCGAAAATGTCGGGACATTACAGTCCACCCCCCTTATAAGAATTTCGTCCTCGAAATTACAAGTAAGCAAGATAGAAAGGATTTCTTTCCCAAAAGATGATTCTATATATCATAATCATTTAGTACATCATAATTATACAACTAGTTCGATACTAGCACTAGTCTAGATAACATACTACACTCCTAGTGCTACACCTGACTAATCATATACCATACTACATAACTAGGCTATACTTGACTAAATCAAGTTATAACTACATAATATATACATACATAGTCCATACACATCAGTCCACTTCTACTCATCTGGATCACTCTCGATCACGATCCACTCATCATCGGATATGTTAACGACCTCTACCACCTCATCCTCATCATCAGATGGTACAAAAACATCCATGATCCCTGGAGTATCCGGCTCCTCCTCCTCATCGTCCGAAATCTCAATCACCTCCACCGGAGGAATCATATATACCTGAATCACAGGATATCCAAACTCTCCATAGACCTCGACCCATCCACCAATCTCATGATACTCCACGAGTGCTTGCTTCAGCTTCTCCCATAAAACTACTGCTGGATCTACGTGCTCTGCTGGCTGTCCTCCCATCTCCGCAATCGGTGTTTCCGGAATCTCCTCTTCCTCCTCGGGTTCCTCTTCATCGTCTCCGTCCATATCCATCTCTTCGGGCTCGCTCTCATCTCTGTCACTGCCGTCGTCACTGCCACTGTCGCCAAAGCCTGTCTTGCTCATCACTATGTCCTCTTCCTCTGACAACTCCTGACTGTCCGTGTCCTGGTCCATCTGCTCCTCTTGTACGATATCTGACTCCTTGGATGTCTGGTGGATACCCTCATCATATCTTGGTGATCCCTCTCTACTATCCTCGGAATATACTATCCTTGCTCTCCTGGCCCGAAATCTCTCGAGATGCGATGGTGCGATCCTCTTTCTAGCGGTCCTCTTTATTAGTGGTGCCATCTGGAAAGTAAACAAGGAAATAGAACTCGTCAATGATAGAATCATAGCAAAGGAGTTCATAAGTCCTAATAATCTGAATCCACAAATGCACATACCAATGCTCACTGAAATGAAGAAATCCAAGGTTTTCATTTCATCCAAACAATCCAAAAACAAACATACCTAATCTGGAGAAAAATCTGGGTAAATCTTCCTAATATGTTTCTCTGTTTCCCATGTGCAATCCTTCGGATTTTTGCTCCACTGAACCTTTAACAGACTTATCTTTTTGTTGAGAAGCTGTTTTTCTTCTCTATCGACAATTCGAAATGGTCGTCGAATCACTGTTAAGTCTGGTTCGATTTCTATTTCTTGTTGCACAGACGGTTCTAGAACTAAAGTTGGGTCATGCAAACACTTCCTCAAATGAGAGACATGGAATACATTGTGAATCCCTGCCATATGTTCTGGTAATTCAACTCGGTAGGCTAGAAATCCAATTCGCTCCAGAACTCGGAAAGGTCCAACATATCTCGGAGTTAACTTCCCGGTCTTTCCAAATCTCACGACTCCTTTCATCGGTGAAATCTTCACAAATACGAGATCTCCTGCCTCAAATACAAGGTCTCTTCGTCTTTGATTGGCATAACATTTCTG
Source organism: Allium sativum (assembly GCA_030737875.1). Lineage (NCBI taxonomy): Eukaryota > Viridiplantae > Streptophyta > Magnoliopsida > Asparagales > Amaryllidaceae > Allium > Allium sativum. The sequence continues at coordinate 897,814,636 of CM060916.1, forward strand.
TCGATCCTGGGCTTCTTTCATTCTCGATTTCACCAATTCCACTTTCTCTGTCGCTTCACGGATCATATCCGGTCCAAGTACTAATTTGTCTCCGGATTCAATCCAACATGCAGGTGCTCTACACGGTCTTCCATACAATGCTTCATATGGTGCCATTTTAATACTCGCCTGATAACTATTGTTATAAGCGAATTCCACTAAGTGTAGATAATCTTCCCACGATCCTCCGAAATCTAAAATACATGCCCTCAACAAATCTTCCAATATTCGGTTTACCCTCTCAGTCTGACCGTCCGTTTGAGGATGGTAAGCAGTACTGAGATCCAATCTTGTTCCCAAAGTCCTTTGAAATGCTTCCCAAAAATTACTGGTAAATATGGGGTCTCTATCACTTACAATACTTTTCGGGACTCCATGCAATCTTACAATCTCCTTCATGAATACTTCGGCTAAAGATGCGGCTGTGCGTGTTGGTTTTACCGGAATAAAATGCGCGCTTTTAGTCAGCCGATCGATAATCACCCAAACTCCTTCGAATCCTCTCCTTGTCCTTGGCAATCCATCGATGAAATCCATTGATACCATCTCCCATTTCCACTTCGGTATCTCTAGTGGTCGTAATAATCCAGCAGTCTTTTGATAATCTCCCTTGACCTGCTGACAACACAGACATTCATTCACGAAAGTCGTGATATCACTCTTCATCCCTGACCACCAAAATACTCTTTTCATATCGTTGTTCATTTTATGAATTCCCGGATGAATACTTAACTTCGATGCATGGCATTCCTTCAAAACTTCTCGTCTTAATCCATCCACATCTGGAACACATAATCTGTTGTTAATTCTTAATACCCCTCGGTCATCCAACTTGAAATCAGATTCCTTCCCATCCGTGACTCCTTGAATGATCTTTACTAACTTGGCATCTTTTATTTGATTACTCATTATCCTTTCTTGGAGAGTCGGTGTGACTTCCAATAGGGATAGAACTGCATTCCTGCTCAAAGCGTCTGCCACCACATTTGCTTTGCCGGGTGTATATATGATATCCAAATCATATGATGCTAGGAATTCCACCCATCGTTGCTGCCTCAAATTCAAATCCCTCTGAGAGAATAGGTATTTCAAAGGTTGATGGTCGGAGAAAAGCTCAAATTTCTCACCCAACAGATAATGTCTCCACATTTTTAATGCGAAAACAATGGCCAATAACTCCTGATCGTGAGTTGCATAATTCTTCTCATGTATCTTTAGTTGTCTACTTGCATATGCAATTACACGACCATTCTGCATCAACACTGCTCCCAATCCAGCTCCACATGCGTCCGTATAAACTACAAATCTGCTTGTTCCATCTGGGACAGCTAATACTGGAGCTTCTGTTAATCTTTTCTTCAATTCTTGAAAGGAATCTTCACACTTCGGAGTCCAAACAAACTTCTGGTTTTTCTTCGTCAGTTTCGTCAGATGAGACGATATCTTTGAATAATCTGGAATAAACCTTCGGTAATACCCTGCCAGTCCTAAGAAACTTCGAATGTCAGTTGGTGTACGAGGTTGTCTCCATTTTTGAACTGCCTCCACCTTAACTGGATCCACCGATATTCCGTCTCCATTTACAATATGTCCCAAAAATCTTACTTCAGACTGCCAAAAATGACATTTTGAAAACTTGGCTTTCAACACGTTTTTCCTCAGAATTTCCAACACTACTCTAAGGTGATAGCGATGCTCCTCTTTAGTTTTTGAATAAATCAAAATATCGTCAATGAAAATTAGAACAAACTTGTTCAAAAAATTTCTAAAGACTCTATTCATCAAGTCCACGAAAAATGCTGGTGCGTTGGTCAGACCGAATGGCATAACCAACCACTCATAAAAGAAATCCGGACCTCGAAATGCTGTCAAAGGAATGCTATCCTCAGCGATTCTTAACTGGTGAAATCCTGTGGCTAAATCCATTTGGGAAAATACTGTGGCTCCGTGCAATTGATCGAAAAGATCGTCGATTCGGGGTAAAGGATACTTGTTTTTGATGGTGACCTTGTTCAGTTCTCTATAGTCAACACACAGTCGTAACGACCCATCAGACTTCACTACAAAAACTACTGCCGATCCCCAACTAGAAAAACTAGGTCGGATTAAGCCTTTATTCAGCAAATCCCGAGTCTGTTTCTCCAGTTCTGACACTTCCTTTGGAGCCATACGTCTTTTTGGTTGTACTACTGGTCTCGCTCCTGGAATTAAATCGATTCGGAATTCTATCTCCCGATGAGGAGGTAAACTTCCGACTTCTTCGAAAATATCCTTGAATTCTCTAACAACATCCAAAGTTTCAAGGTTTTCTTGGGGTGCTTCTAGGGCGTATAGGAAACTACAGGTGTGAATACCGGGTTTTCCACAAGGTATTCTAGCTTTTCGACCTAAACTTGTCGTCAAGGTTATGGTTTCTTTATCACATTTTATCTTGGCTTGGAACTTGCTCAGCCAGTCCAATCCAAGAATAAAATTGAAACTTTTGAAGTCTAAAACATAGAAATCAAAACGAAAGGAAAGCGAGAGATATAACAGCGCTATATCCTCACAACACATTTTCAACTATGTTTTTCCACCAATGGGATTTGATACGCAAATTGGGTTTGAGGAAATGATTGGTTCAAGGTTAAATTGGTTTACGGTTTCAGAAGAAATAAAACTGTGTGAAGCGCCGGTGTCAAATAAAACTCGAAGGTAAATTCCTTTAAATTGTAAAGTACCTTCCAGAACTCCCTTCCCTTTCACATTCTGAGAGGTGGATGGTTCATTCTTGATGGCGTAAACCTTCGCATGAGGTGCTCTCTTCATCAGTGGACAATCTTTCACCATGTGTCCGGGCTGGTGACAATTGAAACAGAGGTTCCTCACTACCATCTCGTTCCTCTGAACTTGCTGCTGCTGCTGCTGTGGTTGCTACTGAGGCTTCTTTTGCTGCTGTTGTGGTTGCTGCTGTTGGGGTTTCTTGTTGCTCTTCTGCTTACAGAACCTTGCAATGTGACCCTTTTGTTTGCAGTTGTGACACAACACATTTTTGAAGCGGTTTTCAGTCTTCTGTTGTACAGCCTTTCCTTGGTTTTGGTTACCTTTCCAATCAGGGTTGAATTTCCTTTTCTGGGGATTCCCTCCACTTGCTTCTCCCGTCTGAGTCTTTGTTGCAGTTGGGTTCTTAGCATCCAGTGCTTCATACCTGAGTGCTAGATCCACGAGCTCAACAAACGGGTCCTTCAAATGCCCCATCATCCTGCCTTGAAGACTATCCTTCAATCCAGCCACGAACATCTCGTTCTTCTTCAGTGAGGTATTAACCAACTCTGGTCCAAAGCTTGACAGTGCATTGAACTTGTTTTCATACTCAGTGACCGTCATGTTTTCTTGTTTCAGGTCAATGAAGTCTCGATACATCCTTGTTTTGCCAGTTGCGGGTAGATACTGACCTTCAAAAGCTTCCTTAAACATTGCCCAAGTAAAATTCTCTTCTGGAGTATTTGCAGTCTGGGCATCCCACCAGATAGCTGCAGCTCCTTCCAAGTTCCATGAAGCCAAGAGACGTTTGTGCTCATCATTCAGCTTCAGTCCCTTAAAAATCTTCTCACATGATCTAATCCATGCTTGGATGTCAACCAGTGATTCAGTTCCCTTAAAAGTCTTTCCTCCCAGAGTAGTGTAGTTCTTGCAAATCATAGCAAAGTTTGGCTGTGCTGGAGCTTGAACCACTTCAGTCGTTTCCATTTGGGTCTGATTAACAGTGTGCCCATTGGTTGTGGTTCCCCTGCTTGCTCCTCGGCCTCTTCTTGCTTGAGAACTCATTGTCACTTTCTGAGTAATGATTTGAATGTCAGAACTCCATCGGAAAACAGTCTTAGGGATAACTTAACCAAATAACTAGGGTTGATAGTTTAGGATGACCCATAGTAAAATAGTTTTTAGTAAAAATACGCTCTCTCGATACTAACTCTAAGGATTCACCTAGGCAAACTTAAGCTCTTATGCTCTGATACCAACTGTAAAGGCCCAAAAATCCGAGCCAATTTGAACTGACAAAATCAATCCAAACTGCACGAAATTTCGGATCTTTAATAGAAGAATTTAGAAGGTGAGATAGAAAAGGTAGAACTTATAGAATAGAAGAATAAGAAGTTATCAGAATCTCACAGCGGAATTTCAAAATACTTATATATTACATCACAACCTGATACATCAGAGTACTTAACATATTACAACATCATGGTTCAACATCATAGTCATACAATACCATAGTACAATATCATAGATACTTAAACTGGTAATTAAACATATATGCTACTAGGTCTTGAACTTTTCCTGCATCATGTCCAGTTGCATTACCTGAAAATACTTGTCTACTCATAACAATTATTATGAGTACCCAAGAGTTTAGACACACAAAAAGAAACTCTGGGTCAGTCGGGGGACTGGTGTGAGGAAACATAGTTATATAGATGTAAATAAGGTAAATAAGTGTCAAGGTTGTCCATCTTCACAGATTCATTTACTTTATAAATGTTTAGATCCATCCATGTCTAATATCTGGAAATGATCTAAGTTGTTTATATCAAAACATTTGATATTATGATAGTTCGTATCAGATAAATAAAATCTAGTTAAACGCTTGCATCTCACGTTCACATATATAGTATACAAATTTAAAGTCGCAGAACGCGTATTGGAGTTTGGATTCCAACATACAGGGTATGGGAGCACCCACCGATCAGTGTACTCTAGAGAGGATACACTGGGGTTCAACAAGAACATCTTGTAACCCGGCCACACATGACTGTCCACTCATTTAGCTTGAGTGTAACGAATATATTATCACTCCTACGGTTGAGCTCGATTTACCGTTTCCGAATGCAACAGCAGCGAAATAGATTTAAGAAGTAAATAAGGAAATCCTCTAGATGGTGATAATATACCCTGCTTGGGTATGACCCAACTAGCCATGCTGCCTAGCCCAACTTTTGTTACTTCCGGGTTGTGAAGTTTTGAGGCTACGTTGTTCTTCTGACAGATTTTCTCTCCATTCTTTGAATGCTACATCATCCTATCCGTCAGAAAATACTCATTCGATTACCCAAATATATTACGGGTAATGAAGCAAAGAGAAACGAATTTCCCTGCCACCAACGTAATATACTTACGTAAATTCGATGTGCAAGATCTGACTGATATACGTTGTCAGACACTCGTCCATTCGGGTTTGTTCTGGGTTTGAACAGACCAAAAATATTTTTTAAAATAACGCTTGCATCTCGTTGTCTTCAGTACATTGATATGCGTCGTATACTTCGAATCGAAGTGGAATTTGTTTATTCCGGACTCTTCGAACGATGTACGAAATATTTTACAGTCGATAAATGTTTATCAGTGAAATCAGGAGTATCACTTCATTTCAGATAAAATATATATTTTCCAAACAGTGTTTGTTTATTTGGTTTGCATTAGCATCATTAGTTTATCTGTTACATACATCACTTGAGGTGTATATGGTTTTTGACGGTGTTTGTTCATCCTTTGGAAATTTCCCGTGCTCCGCACACGGTGTATTTTCCCTTTGATTATTTTAGTTCAAATGATGTTTGAACTTATTTTCCTTTTGTTCTTATCCTTTAACGATTATTATATAAATAATTCAAATAATTTATTTTAAATTATTTATTTCCGTCTAATTTACATTTCAACTTGGTTGATCTTTCACGGTCGAACTTGTCGGTTCAAAACTCAGTTTCTACTTCTCACTTGTCATCTGCTTAATTAAATAAAAATATTTCTTTATTTAATTAAATTTATTTATTTATTTTATATTTTAAATTTAAAATTTATTTAAATTTAAAAATCTCGTACTCCATCGGACGAAGAACACCGGACTTTGGCACTGCCAGAGTACCGGATTTGGCAAGTGCCAGGACTGGACTCTGGCAGTGCCAAAGTACCAGAACTTGGCACTACCAAAGTGCCAAGTTTGGCACTGCCCAAAGTGCCGAGCACGTGGCAAAGGCCAAAGTGCCAAGCACTTGGCAAATGCCAAAGTGCCAAGCACTTGGCAAATGCCAAAGTGCCAAACACTTGGCAGATTTGCCAAAGTGCCTGGACTTGGCATTTGCCAAGTACCAGGTCTTGGCAAAGTGCCAAGGCACTGGCCTTTTGCATTTGCCAAGTACCAGTACTTGGTACTTGTTCGGTTCAGGAAGGTGCACGGTGGTGCACGTGCACACCACCACGAAGCAAGGGGGAGCCACCGCACCGATGCCATCCAGTCACGCTTCGCCCCCAGATCCACTTCCACCCCTCCGACCATCAAATCTCCGCCTCTACAGTGTTTTGGGTGTTCAAGCACTCCCACGTCAAAAAGCATCATCGAGGAAAACGTTTCGTGCTCCAACCTCAGACCCAACGGCGCCGAACCCTTCCGACCATGCCTCCTCGCCATCCCGACGCCGCCTTTCCCCCAGGTCCGATCCCCCAGAGTTCGCCGTCGACGAGAAAAACTCACGCATCCAAATGAACCCATTAACACAGCAAAAACCCTATTTTTGATTCAAATCTGAAATCCACACATTATAAAAATCTTTTCGTATTTTTCCCGAAGTCCTTGGTTCCTGACGATCATCCCTTCGCAACCGCCTGTCCTCCCACTTCTCCGATGGTCGGAATTTGACCCATAACCGATTTCCGTTCATGTCAAAAATTCTCGAGATATACATACTTTAAATTCATGAAAATCATTTTAAAAATCATCATTTTTATTAGGAATTCGATTCATAACATCCAAACAAGTTTTTATCATTATTGATTTTTGACTTTGATTTCACTTTACAGAGACTGTTACTGTGTTTTCTGTTTTCAGTTTTATACATTGCAAAGAATGATATTTCTTTGATTCTGATACATGTTTGAATGGTATGATTACACTATAATCATATACTTTAGCAATTTCTCTATGAAAATCATGGATCATTCATGCACTGCACATTTTTTTTGTATTTACAGAACACCTGCTGGTGATGTTAAATCATCACACAAGTTTGCACACATAATTCGATGGTGTAAACTACATGTAAGATTAATCTATGGTGATGAATCAAGGGGTTTTACATCAGATTTCCGAGTTGACAGAAATCAGAACATGACCAACCAATTTGGCAAATAAATTTAAAAATCAAAACTGCTTTACTGTGTTTTTAAAACAAGAAGTTCATAAATGTTTTACTCACCAGAAATGCTCTCCAATATCCAGAAATGCTTTAGAATTTTCAGAGATGAAAAACCAATTCGTTTGTGATGAGGAAGTGAAGGAATTTAGTGGTATATATAGGTGAATTCATGCATTAGAAAATGAATTTCTGGGCATAATTTCCAACAGCAAACTCTCTAGCCTCACCCCTCTCCTACGGCTAGAAAATGAGGGTAATGGCTTCAAATTTTGTCTTACTAAGGGTTTTGTAGCTCCTAGGTAGTGCTTCTAGAAGCTTGAACCATTCTTGCATTAAATGCAAGGATCCATTTTGGATTTTTAAAGCCTTAAACAAATGCTTGCATTTGTTTTCTTCTTTGCTGGAAATACACATGTCATCTTTACTATAGGATTTAGGTAATGGTTTGCTAATTCTAGTGTTACTATTTAAGGTATGTTCCATTTAATGTTTTTGTCTCTTCTTGGAAATTTCTTTTTGTCTTTAGTTTGAATATTTCATATGATTCATATTCTTGCCGACTTGTTTATGTTGTAGACAACATATTGTGGTGTTTTTATCTATAGGTCCCTATATTTTCAAATGGAAGAAATGCTCCTTTTATTTTTGTTTAAGTTCTTAGTCCTTTGTTCTTGGAAACTTCTTGCTTCATCAAAATGACATTCCAAAGTATCATTTATTATATAAATTTATTCCCTTAGGAATTTTTATTTTATATCATATACTTGTTTTGAATTCCAAGATAATTCAAGTATATTCAAATCTAAGATTATTCAAGTATATATGTTTATTAAAATATTTCTCATATATATATACATATGCCTATACTTATATATATATATATATATATATATATATTTGTTTTCAAAAATCTCCTTTAGCTTTGTTTTTAACTAATTAACTCATTTTAATTACTCATCAAAATGATTTACAAATGGTCGAAAAAGTCGGGACATTACAGTAAAGTGCATAACCGAAGCAGGTTTATTGGAATACAATAAAAGACAGAGCTAAGTTACTAATTCAGTATAATGGCAATTTTTTTTGTCTTGCTCATGTCTTTGTATCTTGTACTCATAAAATGAAAAATGGAAAATCCAGTTAATCTTATTAGCTACAATATTATGCTTCTCTTTCCAGAAAAAGTAAAAGTAAACTGTTGTTCTTACATAAATTAGCTCCATTGTTTATAGGTTTTGTTATTGTTTTATGAACTCATATCATGTGGACTTAATTATCATTTTCTTCTTGGCTTGTACTAATTTTATAGGGTCAGCAACAAGCATGTTGCTGTAAGTGTGGATGTTGAACATACTAAGACCCAAAATTGCACATCATGCCCCATTTATTTTTAACAGGAGTAGTTGCTAATGGAGTTTGAACTGGTGGTGGAAATATATGATTTGTAGTAAGTCATGGTTGCTAGATAATAAAGTGTTGTATGTTAGTCACCAACCAAACTTGTAGGTATATATCATAGAAAATAAGGTGATGAGATAATGACTCAGGTAGATAACATTTCACTGGTATACCTTTTCCTAATTACAAAATTTTATCCTTGTGGCCTTTCTATCATGCTGGTAAGCTGTCCAATTATTGATTCATCTTGTGCTTCATTATTCAGGTTATCACTATATTTGTAAATGGCTTACCTGCTGCATGAAATGAAGATCGTATTAGGGACTATCTTAAGAAATCACTTGGCGACAACGGTTTTGGAGGAAAGCCTACGGGTTTCAGCTTAATTTCTGGGGAGGCGTATGTATACTTGAGGGAGCAGATTTCTGAAGTAAAACACAGAGGTTTGACTAATTCTGCTGTCTTACCTGATGTAGCCCTTAAGGTACTATATTTTTATTTGTCTAAAATATCATATCTTAATAGGTCAATTTTCTCTCTTCTGATTCCTTATCTCTCTTTTTATCGTTTGAATTATAATAACCAAGCAGGTTCAATTTCATTCTTATCCATACTTAAGGTGTGACCTACGGTATGGTAGTATATACGATATATATTTCTACATGTCTGTGTATTTGTGCATTTCTCAAACAGATGTTATACATTTCTTTTAAACTTCTTTCACACCTGTTATTATATAAAGCATAATAACCAAAGGGGGTTCAATATCATGCTTATTTGTTCTTAACGTGTGTCCCTTCTGTATGGTATATATGTTATACATTTTTAGTTTGTTCATTAGTCTGTATCACGGGTGCAATTTCTCATAAGTCTGCTCATAAATTAGTTTCAAAAAATCAAGTAAAACTAGCATTAGTATTTTAGGATGGAAACTTCTTTCCTTTAAATCCATCAGTTTCAACAAAATCAACTTTTTCTAAAGGAATAAATATGTTTAAATTAGAGCGGTTATTGGTATTTTTCTCATCATGGATAAATCAGTTTCAACAAAATTGACTTCCGTTTATTTCATGCATATTTGCGCTACCTTTTTCATAGTATTTATTCTGACTATACAAATTTTATTTATCGATTTTAAGGCATCCCAGTCGAGCACCAGCTAAGGATTATAAGATTTTAGGTGATCACGAAGATCATGTATTTGGAGCCTTTGATGCTGTTGCAATCATAGCACCGACATATGGCAATCCTATCTACAATGTTTTTAGTTCTAATAAAAAGAAAAACTATTGTCATGCAGTTAGCTCCACTACTTCGGTAAAGCAAGTAAAGATGATACAAGCTTCAAAAGCAATTGCCGACAAGAATAACAAGGAAGATTTTCATCAATGGTCTATGGAATTAAAAAATTAAGATTTTCGATAATAGTCCATGTTTCTTCTTCCCATTATCTAAAATTCTATGTATCTTTAGTAAATCTTTGTATTGCTTTTTATAATTTGAACATGATATTATGGTATTTTGAAATTGGAAGCATGTAACAAATATTTGAGCATATTATGGGAATGTGACATTGTTGAGTTTGAAATATGGAAGTGTACCAAATCTTATATTGAATTATATATGTGATTGAAAATCATAAAGACATGTTATACTCATTTATAAGTGTTAGCAATTTATGTATGCCAAGATTTATAAGTGTTAGTAGGATGATGATATTGACATCTATAAGTGTTACTATATCTTATGGTTCTAACATTTATAAGTGTTAGCAATCAATATGTTTGTAACTCTTATAAGTGTTAACATATCTTATGGTTCCAACATTTATAAGTGTTAGCAATGAATATGTTTGTAAAACTTATAAGTGTTACCATATCTTATGGTTCCAACATTTATAAGTGTTAGCAATGAATATGTTTGTAATGCTTATAAGTGTTAGCAATGAATATGTTTGTAACACTTATAAGTGTTAGCAGTTACTCTGTTTGTAACACTTATAAGTGTTACAGGAAATTCCTTAGAGGCCGTTGGTGACACTTAAAAGTGTTACAGAAATTATTTGTAACACATATACTGTTGGGAATCCCCTGTTTTGGTGTAGTGAGTAACCATTTCCTGATGTTGAGGAACTAAAGCAGGGTTAATAACAACGGAGTTCTTTACCCATTTCATAGTAGGACGTGGATGTTGAACTCTATCAGAAGGAGGAATTGGGAGTGGGGTAGTATCGGTTGGTTTCCAAGTACAGTTAGCACGTTTGTGATCGAAAGAGTGGCACTGAAAACATATGTCAAGTGTCCATCCATACCAAACTCTTACCTCAACCACGAAGTCATTTGCAATTTTCACTTTAATAGACTCTGGAAGCGGCTTCTCCGGAGAAATCTCTATTAATGCTTTAGCATAAAACATTTTTTCACGAGCTACAGTATTCGCTTCGAACCATCTTAGCTTTCCTATATAATTTGATAGCATTTTTAAACCAATCAAAGACTGTAATACGGAGGAAATATTAGAGAAATATGCCCATATCAAAATGGAGATAATTTGCTCTCTAGCATGATCAACTATCGGACTCCACTGATTAATAATAAATGGTTTACCTCTAATAATAGTTGGCTCTGAGGATAGGACTCGAATCCACTCTTCCTGTATGGTAAATCTCATGTAAAACATTGATTGGTCCATTCGGGCTTATAATCCTCCACGCAACTACCATGCTTTTCCACAATGTTCTTTCACCATCAGATATGGAGGTGGGGTGTCAAGAAAAAAGCCAACCAAGTGTCAGACCAAAAATCTATACCTGCATTAATCACCTCTCTCGGTAGTGAACTTATGCATTCAATAATTGTGTGCATGAATTTTTGTGGTTCATAAGTTCCCATGTTTTTTGGAGATTTCTCAAAAAGAGAAGTCCATTTGGGTTTATTGTTGTCTTTGCTAATCTCATCTTTTCTGTGCCTAGCAGTAGCATGTTGATTTAAAGGTATCTTTGTAGGAGAATTATTACCAAATGTGTTGGACCTTGTATTGGAAATGGTTGTCGAACCATCTATTGTTTGTATAGGCATGCTTGGATTTACATCTTTTCCTTTTATCGCAGCAGAAGATGTAGCTACTACGACAGGACTTGAATTCTTTCAATTTAACAAAAACGACTATTTATATAACGATCATGTACAACACTCGTCGGACGGGGCCGAAAACACTTTAGGGGATATTAGCCAATTAAATGTGCGCATTTTACTAGAAAAATACAGTTTACAACAAAATAAAAATATTTCAATTTATCACATTTGTTCGACGTATTAATCAACTTAAAGCTAATTTACTATTATTGTCGTTTCAATGGACTCGGTTAGAATTTGGACTCATGTTTTTTTGTGCATAAGTCAAAATATGCAAAATATACTATTCCACGCTTGTGCATTCAGTTTTTCCTCCATCACCTAACACAATACAAGAATTACACGTACACAACGTTGCACATATATACAAATAACCACAATCACACAATGATCAAAATCAAGCTATGGGGGACATATGCACAAATAACCAAACATTGCTCATAAAATTTCCAATTTCACTATATCACATGAAATATGCACATAATAGGATGCTATTACCCACTACAATGCTATTGGATCCAATGACAGTGAATAGATAACCCTAATTTTCGATTTTAAGCATATATAGGTTTAAGTGAAAATTTGATTTTAATGCAAAGAAGGAGATTATACCCGAAATTGCTCGCTCCAAAAGTCTGAATTGAAGCCAGGGAGGTTTGTACTTGAAAAAACGGGTGTTTGGAGCCGAAAATTTGGATTTTGGGGGTTTGCGGTATAAAACCTGAGCTGAAACGATGGAGTAGAAATGAATTTAGGGAAGGAAGGCTTCAGTGCCTACTATATAGTTCGTTTATTTCCGACGGTTTCTAAAGGCCATCGACGGCCTGTCGAAAGCCGTCGGAAATTAGCCGATGCGAACCTTCACCCCCTCGGTTGGAAATAACAATTTTTCTTGTAGTGTTTTGAATGACCGAAGTTGGGTAATAAACAGAATGTTAGAATAGGTAGAACTCGACTGCTAACGTAATTCGCAGGGCCATGAAAGCCTACGACAGTGGATGTTTCCTGGGGGGAACCAGGTGTAACCATTGTGTTGTTGTGATTTAGGTCTAGGACGAAATCTGTAGAGCTGAGAAAGCTCAAAGGTATGGATGTTTCCTGGGAAACCAGGCGTAACCATTGTGTATCTGCAATCCATATGAAGGAAGAGTGAGGAGCATTCGTTAATCTTGGAACTTAGTATTCCGAATTGAGAAGCATTCGTTGATCCTTAGTGTTCTGAATTGAGGAGCATTCGTTGATCCTGGAACTGCGTGTTCCGAATTGGTTTAAGGTAAATCCTTTGCTTTGGTCTTTGATGGATCCCGACTTCCAATACGAACCTTTATGGTTATTTTATTGTAATTATGTAGACGTAGTAACTACGTTTGCTTAGATTAATACATTTACTTTCGAAAGTGATTTATACACTATGCACTAATAATAAAATAAGAGAAGTTTCACGTATCAAGCATTTTTGATATCATAAAGGGAAACCTCGCCCAAGTGTGTGTTTGCATTGTGTGTGTGGCGCGAGACCTTATGTTAGCTTCATTTTCTAAAGAGCATTACAAATTTTATGCACTGATACTCATATAGGGGAAATCCGTTCTGTGTTATACGACATGGTCCTATGATTACCTTACTTTAAAAGAAAAGCAACTTTTTTGTTCTCACACCAGTCCCATGACCGACTTGAGTTTATTGTTTACCACATAAACTCTGGGTACCCATATTTTCCATATGGGAAGCTAGTAGTTTTGGTTTTGTAGATATTTTATAGAGTAGGATTCTGGATTGAAGCTAAAGTCGTGTCCAGTGCATTTGAAAGTCTTCCGCTGAATGTAATTATATTTTCGTTGTTTATTGTTTTAATTTATGTACTCTGATAATCTTGTACTCCGATGTAACATGGATATGATGTTAATGAAAAAGTTGTTTTGTTCAATTCTTATTACTCGTAATCCCAAGTGATACGTCTTGTTAATCAACTTAAGTCGGTTTAATGAACGATTTGAATCGGCCAAGAAGGAGGGTCATCATAGAAACTTATAGATAAGTGATGATATTTCATTGATGGATGATGGTATTTTGAAATTTCAAAAAGGCACAATGGAAACCATGTTGATTGATTCCTCTTTATTAGTAGTGAGTACATGTTTATGCGCATGTGTATGTGCGTGTGTGTAAGTTTGTATACAAGTTCACCGAGAGTAATATTGTTATGTTTAAAATTCAAATGGGTGATCAATGAGGCCTTATTCATAATAGTTCTAATCTTGTTGATGGTAGAACCGTAGAATTATGATAATGTGTGTTTAACAAATTCTTTGAACTCTAAAAAAAAATAAGTAACAGCTGAATGTTAATCCATAAGAGGACTGGAATTATATACTACTGTTGTATATGATAACAACTGGGCTACCGACATAAATAATTTATAGAAACAAATAGTCTAAAAGTCAAATCAAATCCATAACCCCAGTTAGTTACAAGATTGATTTCAGTGTTGTGCTAAGAATTGACGAAAAGAAAGGAGGACCTACATTTAAGGTCTACAAGATTATGGAGGTTTACAACTGCATACTTGCTAATAGGCTGATTGAAGCATTCCGCATAGACTTTCAATTTACATAGAGAAGTGGTGAAATGGAGAAAATACCATCAGAATTGGACAAAGCATAAAAGAGCATGGATTTATTTAATCAGATTCCCAATATGAAAATTATAGTTCTTCTGAGCTTCACAAGTGCCCATGCCCCTTGTATACACAATTCAATGGTGATGAACACATTCTAGAAGGAAACCTATGTTGACATGCAAATCATTGGCATCTTCCAAATTTCAATGATGTGCATATTCCAATGGATAATTTTATGTACTAGTTTGTAACGCTTATCAAAACCATATGTAACAATCCTGGTCGAGATTTCTTGGAATTAAATCTAAAGATATTATCTAAATTATCTTAATGATTTGCATATTCCAATGGATAATTATATGTACTAGTTTGTAACGCTTATCAAAACCATATGTAACAATCCTGGTCGAGATTGCTTGGAATTAAATCTAAATATATCTTAAATAATCTTAAGATGGATTTGGATAATTTTAAATATTGACTTCCAAATTAGAATGAATTCAGGATTAAATAAATTGAAATTTTAATAAATATCTTATTGTGTAATTTAGTTCCTATATTTCATAATGTGAGAATGATCTTGGAGAAAATAAAAGATTTAATAAAATACATGGAAATTAATATTTATGATTAAAATGGGAGTTATAATAACATTTCATTTACTTATTAATTTGAAGGAAAGATCTATGATGGACAATTTCCAATTAAATTTTTGCACCAACAAATGTTGTAAATTTATTAAAATCTAATAATATTGAGATTATTTGTTAAAAATGGTATTTTTTGTAGTTTATTTTTTTATAAAGTTATAAGAATAACTCACTACAAGTGTACAGGGCTATTCCAACAGCCCATAGCCATTGGAGGCCGTTAGAATAGCGTTCACGCCTTCCAACAGCTTCAACGGAATATTTCAAATGACATTACCAACGACTTCAAACGGCTTAAACCATTGGAAACCGTTTAACAACAATGACCAAATTGTCGTTGGAAACCGTTGGTGAACATTGGAAAAAATGGATTATGTTTTTATAACAGCAAGCATATAACCTTCCAACCACCCCATTTCCAATCCAATCCAATTTCAATCCATTTCCAATCCAATTCCAATCAATTCCACATGTATACAACACATATATATCAATAACAAAATAAACAACCAAAATAAATCAAAGAAACATCAATATAAACAAATCAAACCATCTAAAAATCCAGAAACCAACACATACACATTCATAAACCAAACACATCAAAGTTACATGTCCACAAACCATCTAAACATATAAAAAATATCATTCCCACCCACTCTGTTCCAAAATATACAACATTCAAACAAAATGTCACCGTCTTCAAGTCATAGAACACACATACCTCAAGCATCGCTTCCGGGATCAATAGACAATGAAGGACGACTATCATGATTGTGCACATACTTCACAAACTTATGATTCGGTTGCTCCAACAACATAGCCTAAAGGCGATCATGCTCATGTAGTTGCTCAATCATGATTCTAAGCTCTTTAGTTTCTTCTTTAATTTGGGTCTTCTTAGCTTGTCGAGTCTGCAAATAGAATGAATAGTAAAAATGTTATGTCATCATACAAAATATTATAACACTGTATATTTAAACGTTAATTTATTGTATGTATGCAAAATGATTCATTACCGTCAGGTTACCGAAGCCACTATTCTCACTGCCACGTCGTCGAGAGACAGACATAATATACCTGCAACATTGATACATATATAATTCATAATAATTATGATTTGATTAATTGTTAAAAAAGTAATACATGCTACATAGTTGTCATGTTGTGTATGTGTTGTGTGTGTGATTATACACTTATTGTCGTTAAAATTGGATAACTTGGATAAATGCAATATTAAGCATAGGTAAACGTAATGTGAATAGTTGTGAAAATTACCAAATTTTACCCGTTCTTCGTCGTTTTATGATTCAGAATCGGTTTCGTGTTCTATATCATTTTCCTCTACACTCTCAAATGCATCGACTAAAACATTTGCCTTATCATTTAAAAGGTCCAAAATCAGTTTGATCGTCTTTAATTGTTATTTCAATATTTTCCTCTAGATCTGCTTGATAGGCTTATTCATTAGGAATATTCTGTCCATCGAACGTAAATCTTGCCTTGGTTTTAAAAACCGTAGACCAATCTGCTTTATCCCTTTTTAGAGACGGATAAGGGGCATAATAAGCTTGTAGGGCTTGTCTGGCTAGTACAAAAGGGTCGTACTTTTGATAACGTGAGGTATGTTTAATTTTGACAAGATTATACTTTGGATACACGTTAATACCAGAACCTGGAACATTGTTGAATCAGTTGCATCTAAACAAAAAAAAAACATCCTCTATGGGCCTTGTAAAATATGTCAATTGCAAAATCTGAGTTAACTCGCCATAAAAATCATTTATACAATTATTAGGATTTTCACTGCCTTTAACAAACACACTAGTATTGTTTGTTAATTTTTCAGCACCGTATTCTTTGATGTTGAACTTATACCCATATACAAAAAATATTGGATATGTTTTGACTTTTCTTTTCGGTCTAAAGCCTAAATGTTTCAGCCCTTCGTTGATCACATGATTTGTGGGATCAAAAATATAGTTCCTAAACCAACTACATAAATTTTGCTGAGATCGCCGCTTGGATTTTGTGATTCAAAAATACTGCAAACATAAACATTATATGTTACATTATTATCTGACAAAACTTGAAAAAAAAATGATTTCCTGACAAAAGGAGCAACTTCAGGAGAGTTAAGAAGAATATATGTGTGTGCTACATGACAATCTTAATCTTTAACCATATTTCTACATATTTTACAACATGTCGGCCATGTTGTTTAAAAAAAGATAATGTTGATTCAGAAGAAGAATCTTGTTCAACCCTATCATCATTATGCAGAAGGCTTCCAAATGATAAGTTGACATGATCATAAAAATAATGAGAGAAAAAAAGGAACCCTCTTCTTCGATATATGATTTGCAAATAGAACCTTCAACTCGAGCTTTTTGTCCCGCTTTTTTCTTTAAATGATTTAAGTACCTAATAAAAAATATTTCTATTCAATATTAATTTCTATTTATAATAAAATTAACATTTGAATACTTAGTATAATAACATACCTTTCGAATGGATACATCCGTCCATATTGCACAGGACCTCGAAGACGTGCTTCCTTTGGAAGATGAACAGGTAAATGCTCCATTACATTAAAGAAACCCGAAGGAAATATTTTCTCCAGTTTACAGAGCAATAAAGGGATTTCTTCTTCAAGTTTAAGTAGATGGTCAACTTTTAATGTAGTTGAACAAAGTTCCTTGTAAAATAAGCTAAGTTCTGTTATTATATTCCAAACTTTTCCAGGTAACAATTCTTTGAATACGATGTGTAACAAATTTTCAATCATTACATGACAACATGACTTTTCATTCCACTCAGCCTTCCGTTTTTATAGTCGACACATCTGCGAAGATTATAGGAAATTCCATAAGGAAAATGCAATTCTTCCACCCATTTTAACAGTATTTTAACTTGGTTATTGTCTAGTTCATAGCATGATTTGGGTTTTCTACTGTCATTGGGCTTCATATGAAGCTCAGGATGGTTGCATATTTTCTCTATATCACGTCTAGATTTTAGATCGTCCTTAGTCTTTCCCTTCACATTCAGAACTGTATTAAACACAATATCAAATACGTTTTTCTCATTATGCATTACGTCAATGTTATGAAGGATTATTTCCAATATGGCAATTCCTAGAATATACTCTGTTTGCACCAATTATGAATCGTCGATTTACCATGAATTTGGATAATCTTTTACAAGTTCATATATTTCCTCACTTCATCAAACCGTTGGTGGTCGTAGAGTCTCATGTCTATTAGACGTGAAGTTTTTTTGTCTCTTCTAAAAGTATGATTAATACGAAGAAAACATCGATGACAATCAAACCCTGAAATTTTCTTTTCGTACGGTAACGAAAATGTTCGTGTTTCTTCCATGCAATAAGGACAAGCAAAATGACCGACTGTACTCCAACCCGAAAGCATTGCATATGCAGGAAAATCACAAATGGTCCATAACAAGGAAGCGAACATCCGAATTTTTTTCTTTTTTGATATGTCGTATGTTTCAACTTCTTTATACCATAATTTTTTCAATTCTTCGATTAAAGGTTGTAAGTAAATATCGATTCCCTGTGTCGGATCATTAGGGTCAGTGACGACAACTGTGAGAAACATGTTTGGAGTTTTCATACACATAGACGGGGGTAGATTGTTAGGTGTGATTATTATAGGATAAGATGAATATTTAGAACCAAACTAAGAAAACGGTTTAAAGCCTTTTGTAAATAAACCTAGTCTAACATTGCGGCTCTCCGCTACGAAATCGGAATATTCCTTGTCAAAACGCTTCCATGCTTCTCCATCCGATGGGTGTGTCAACGTGTCTTCTTGGTGTGTTTTCATATTGTGTCATCTCATATGATGCGCTATTACGGATGATGCATATAACCGTTGAAGTCTAAGGGTGATGGGTACATAATGCATACGCATGTACGGAACTTCTTTTCCCTTCTTTTTTCCTTGGTTTGTATCTCTCTTGATTACAAAACTTACATTTTCTAAGATTGTTGTCTTCTTTCCAATACAACATGCAACCCTTTAAACATGTATCTATTTTCTGATATGGCAAACCAAAAGATGATATAAGTTTTTTTTACTTCATAATAATTTTCGCACATTAAATTCTTGGATGGCAAATGGCATTTAGCCGCTTGAACAACAGCCGTAAATGCAGCTTCCGTGAGGTAGTATTTTGATTTCATTGCAATGTATTCAACAGTTGCCAATAATTGAGTGTCGCTTTCACATCCATTCCAAAGGTTTTTTTAGCATTATTCAATAAATCATATAATTTTTTAGCTTCAACATTTGGTTCCTCTTCGATGTTAACATCGTCGTTGCTAATTTGAATGGTAGGGAACATTGATCGTGCAACCTCTTCGACCATATTTTCTGTGAGATTTGTGCCAACCTCAACATTATTGACCTCCGTCGACTATTTTTGAGTATTAGGGGCTACAATTTCTTCATGACGATCCCATAAAAAATAATTGGGTAAGAAACCGCATTGGCGTAAATTAATCTTAACCATATTCAGTATTAAATAGTTCAACAATTTGCACCTACTACATGGACAATGAATTTCTCTACTGTTTCCAATATTACTTATCGCAAATTCAATAAACACTTTCACCCCATTTTTAAAATGTTCACTTATTGCACCACTAATTTCCCGTCTTTGATACACCCAGCTCCGATCAATAAAGTAATTGGCCATTTTTCCTACTTTAAAACCTATGATGAAGTAAAAAAAGTAATTGTTAATTTTATATGATGTTTAAATTTTATTTACTGATTTAGTAAACATGTACTAATTAATTTTTTTACAAACTTTATTTTAAATAAACAACTATTGGTTCATTGGCGCTTATGTGTCTTATTTGATGGCCTACTTCCCATTACAAACACAATAGTAATTGTATTTCATAAATCATATCATTTTAAACGATTTCACAAAATTTCAGCAGCATTTCCCTCGTGTTCCTTGAATCGTACACACGTCGTGTACACAAGGAACGTAAAGGAAATGCCATCAAAATTTTGTGAACCGTTTAAAGTGATATGCTCTATCATATGAATATAGGGACAAATCCGACAAATGATGTTTCAGATGAATATAGATGTCTGTTTTGTATAAAAAACGAATATCCATATAACGATCATTGAAACACCCCACGTCCGTTTATGTCACTCACTGAGGGAATGCATTAAGTTCTGTGAAGCATTGTAGGTAAACAAGCACAGAATAATTACAAGACAGATATAAATAAAGATAGCAGTGGAAGTTTCAAAAAATTTATTTCAGATATAAATCATAATCTTGTGGTTTATAATACCATAAGTCATAAAACCATTACAACAAAATACTTCTGTCTTGCGTAATCAGAGTACATAGGAATTAAAAGAAAACATTATTCCCCAATAAAAGAGTAAGCCATAGCAGAGACAAAGACTCCAGCCATACTTCAACAGTAGCTCTTAGCAAGGTGATATCCAAATCCTGGCTAAGCCTGGGTGTTTCCTCCCTAAGAACCCGGGGGGGGGGGGACGGAAGAGAGAAGGGAAAACAAAAAGGGGTCAGACATGAAGTCTAGCGAGTCTAGTGACTTTTAGCCAGTAAATAAATAAAGGTGAACATGAAAGGCATAAAGTGGATAAGAGAGATCGCTATACAAATGGCAGGTGTGACAAGGCAGATAAGATAAGGTATATACATGCTTCACTAATGACTACTCTGCACTATTACTAGTATAACTGAAATGAAATGATCCCTTCCACTATAAGCTGGTAGGCTTAGGTTATATTACCAAGTATACCCTAACCACTACCCTAATCGATCGGCTCCCTACTTTGTAGATATCTTGTGCTGGCCCCACAGTAGGGGGTATCACTTCCCTAAAGTGGCAACCAAAGATGTGCACAGGGATACCTACTGGTGTCACGGTCGTCTTGTCCCTCTCTGCCCAGCCCATGCACGCACATGTCCCCGGTCGGTTTGTGCCGTCTACACCACCCGTCACGTTTTGGATCTCTTATAAACAGTCAGTAAGCGTGCCCCTTCTCCGCCTAGTACAGAATTCTCTACTCTGATACCAACTATGGGTTACTGACTGAATTGGGTCCCACACAATATAATACAAGCTCTCCCCTTTGTCTTGTATCACCACTAGATTTTCCACTGACTATGTATACCCTTAAATGGTGATCTTTAATTACATAGCCCTATAATAGTTATGTATAATCTAAAGGGTGAACTTTAATTACATAACTCCCACACAATATGATACAAGCTCTCCCCTTTGTCTTGTATCCCCACTAGGTTTTCCACTGACTATGTATACCCTAAAAGGGTGATCTTTAATTACATAGCCTTTATTATTTTATCTACCCGTTATGTATACCACTTAGGTGTCTTTAATTAGATAACATGTATTGGGTTAAGTATGTTGGCCTATATATATATATATATATATATATATATATATTACCCATCCCCTATAACTTACTTAACCCCTCCTCACTACCCATCCAATTTTACTTAACCCTAACTTAAGTCCATATTCATATTAAATTAGGTTAAGTAAGCCATTTCTTTACCATGTCCAATTGTGGTTATAATGGGCTAGACCTCCCACATTAGGCCTACAACGTGTGGATGCTAGATATGCCGGTCGATTCCGGGCAATCTTATTCCATAGTTGGGCCTAACCTCGTGTCTTAGCCTGATTCGTATTTGCGTACTTAGACCTCCCCCATTATGTTCAACATTAGTGGCTGCTGGATATGCCGGTTGGGTCCGGGCAGACTTCCCCCACTAATGTAACCTAACCTCGTGTCATAAGTACAGTTAAAATTCTTAATTTTAACTACTAACATTCCATTTTTAATTAATTTACCAATTAATTAATCCTTTCCTTT
This sequence comes from Allium sativum, assembly GCA_030737875.1. NCBI lineage: Eukaryota > Viridiplantae > Streptophyta > Magnoliopsida > Asparagales > Amaryllidaceae > Allium > Allium sativum. The sequence continues at coordinate 897,836,569 of CM060916.1, forward strand.
TATAGGTTTCAATACCTATTTTTCAACATTAAATTGTATTACATATCCATAAATGTCATATTCAAATTATGCCATTTTTACCCCACTTTTCCTATGTCATTATAGGTAATTAATTCTACGTTTCCCCATTTGAATTATATGCTCATTTCATATAAATATTATATAAACTATGCCAATTACGAATTCCCTTTATCCCTGTTCCTAACTAACGTATTCACACATATTTTGGCGGCATCGAGGCTATAAAGTAGCCTCGTCATAACAATAAAACGGAACATGATAAGGGTGACAGTTCAACATGTTTTGGCATATATATGTTAACATAACTGGCATAGTAACTAAGCAAATGGACATGCGGTAATTATCATAATAAAGTGGACATCAAATTAATAACTTGTGTTTAGGCAAACATAATGAGATCTAGATTCAATATTAGGTGTCCAATTACCTAAATCTAGCATAGACAGGGTGGCATAATAACAAGTTTAGATTCACATGTCTGGTTTAACACATATACCAAGGTGTCATAATATAGCAAGTGAAAGGTGATTAACACCAAAATCTAGATCCAAGTAACGTCAAATTAATGGATGTACAATCATCCAAACATGGTTACAAATCAATGTTCATATAAACGTCATATCGAATCACCATAATCAGATCTAGAAAGGTAGATCTGTATTAACAAGTTCACATGTACCACAATATAATTGTACTTCAAGATTCACATAGGAGACATAGTAGAATGTCCATATATTAGATCTAGGGAAAATGACATAGTATGCTTGCATAAGTTCATGATTTACAGCATATACCCAATTCATAGTCTACCGCAATTCACATTTATCTATTTAAACCTAAAAGAGACTAGCACTCACAGAAAAAGAACGGATCTTGAATTCTGGGATCTAATTTCTGAATTTGTTAATCTTAACCCTTGATGTAGACTTTGATTTTTATCTTCTAGCTTGAATTTAATTTTTTATGGTGGAGGCTAGGTTAGTTTAGGATGCAAAAGCATATATGCTCATGAATGATTTTAGCTTAGATTAGGGTTTATGTTAGATGTGATTATATATATGTGTAGGATTAATTAGAGCATTTAGATCAACATATGATCCATCCAAACCATCTAGTCCAAGAAAATGCGTCACCAGGCTAATCAGAGAACGCCGCATATGCCCTAAAACACAAGAATTCGCACAGGCCATTCTGGGCCGATGGGAGCGATTCCAAACACCCTGAGTCGACCCAATGGGTCTGGGTCGACCCAAAAAATAGGTAGGTTCGGGGTTTTGCCTTCCCACTTCCGCTGTTTTGAATTTTTTTTTTCTTGAATTTTTGGTTGATTTTATTTTATTAATTTATATATATACGCACATACATTCCTCTTATATGTATACAAACTTCCAAGGTCCATAACTTTCTCATACATTATCCGTTTAACCTAAACTTTAGGTCCATCTTGACCAGAATTTTGAGACGAACGCAATGGTATAGTCTATTTTACTTAATTCTTCTTCTAAAAATTAAGTATTCTTCATTTTGCAAAATTAAATATTCATAGAAAATACGGGGTGTTACATTCTCCCCTCCTTAAAGGTTTCGTCCCCGAAATCTCTGAGTTAAGAAGAATGTATCCTAACATCCAACATCCATCTACTCAACCATCAATCACAGGCATCCATTGTCCTTAAAAAGATTTCTATTGCTTTCATGATTATATGCATAGTGTGTGTATATGTCCTTATCTAATGCAAAATCAGGCGGTCTACTGTTTCAGTTGACATCCTTAATGCGAATTATGTCAGTTCCATGAGTCCATCATATATGCAAATAAACCTATTATAACATATAAGCTCTACATATGTGCACACTCATTCGTCCAAATGCAACATCCATATGCTAGTTCATCCATTTCCATCCATAAAAGAAAAGAAAAATGCACACACATCCATATGTAGTATGAGTGTGATTGAGCCGATCTTAGTGCCTAATGTGTGTGTATATGCATCCACAGGCAACCACTAGCAAACACTTGCATCCACTTGCATCCATCAAACATAATATGTCTCAAACACATGTTTACAATCATGGGATTTCCTACCAAAAGGTTGAAGATTCGATTGATAGGATATACTCAGATGATAGAAGCAAATGCGAATAAAAGCTTTTAGAAGAGAAGTTAAGAACATTCCCTTAAAAAGGAAAGGGTACGAAGCGTAAAAATCTTGTCTTCGGTCTCCCAAGTTGCATCTTCTTGATTGTCTCCCCACTGGACCTTCACCAACTTGATTTCTCGTTTGCGTAGCTTCTTAACCTCCGATCCAAGTATGCAAGTCGGAACTCATCCCATCATTGCCTCCTTCTTTATTTTCACTTCCTTTCGCAAGTTTGGCCCCACTATCTCGAACTCTATACATTTTATCGCCACTTGGATGAATAGTCATCTTGGAATGATGGGCTTCCTCAAGATTGTCTTCAATAGGTTTCCCAGCCTGATATGATTCACCTATCCAACCTCTTCTCAAGTAGCCCCGCCACTTGCTTATCAAGTTCCCTCTTTTCGTTTAGGAGCCATATGGCGCACAGGTAATGCAACTGGCTTTGCATTTTCCACCAGGTATATACGGAAATCAATCTCGCGCCTCAAGGGTAATCCCCGAACATCGTCTAAGACATCAGGATACTCATGGACTACTGGTGACGATTGCAGATCATCGATAGAAGCCTCGAGAGACTCTAGGAAACTAAGCATGACAGACCCTTGTGGGTCACAAGAAATTTCGAGGGTGCTTGACGACCCTCCTCTCACCACCCAGGGCACCATATGTGTTAAATTAACCTATCCCTAGAATCAACCCATAGCCCATAAACCCAAGTACATATGCGTCACATTCAAATTTGACGCCTAACACAGATATTCTCAAACCCCTACAAATCATAGATAAATGAGCCGAATCACCTATGGCGTTTGAGACAACTACGGGATCCACTACCATACTAGTAACTAAGTGCAAAGATTCAACAACAGAACTAGATATAAATGAATGTGAAGTGCTAGAATTAAAATGTGTTCTAACTAGATGATTTCAAAGAGAAACTAAACTTTCTAAGGAAAATTTTCTACCTCTTTCAGGAGCACTGATCGCGAGAGCATTGACCTGCCCACCAGAAGTTCCGGCTCTTTGACCTTGTCCCTGCGATCCTTGTTTCTTTGGGCACTCTATAGAATAGTGTCCGAGTTCTCTGCAATTAAAGCAACCGACCTTCCTTCTCTTACAATCTTTGATCAAGTGACCTTCCTTCCCGCAACCGTGGCATTTTCTCTTATCCCTGCCTTTTTCATCTTTCTCTATTTTCTTTTGCTGTTTTTGTTGCTGTTGTTGCCCCTTCTTGGGCCACACCTTCTTATTCTGCGATGACTCCTCAGCTTTTACTTCCTTCTTTTCTCCCTTGTCCTCCTCATGCATTAGGGCCATATCCACAAGACTTTCAAAGGTGTCCCCCATAGGAATATGGGACATAGCAAGACCATGCAGAGGCTCATTCAGTCCTTTAGCAAATCGTAAACCCTTTTTGTGCTGTGTATCCACCAACTCTAGACCGAACCTTGCCAGCTGGTTGAACTTGTTCACATATTCCTTCATCGTCAAATTTCCTTGTTTGAGAGCTAAGAACCTCTCCATCTGAATGCTTCTCTCAGCTTGGGAAAGGAATTTCATTTCGAACCTGTTTCTAAAATCTCCCCAAGTTTCCACCAAATGTCAAGCTTGGTTGACTTCCCACCAAAATGAGGCTTCGTCCTTTAACAGCCAAGCAGCTAATTGGATTTTTCTTCGGTACTCCATTTCAAAGATGACGAATAAGTCCTCGGTCTCCTTAAGCCAATTCTGGGCTTCTACGAATGTCTCTTTCCAATGGAATGGCTTCCCTCCCATAGCAAGAAAGTCTTTGCAGATCTTGGCGAAGTTATCTGCTCTTGGAGGGGGAGGAGGAGGAATGATTGGTGTAGTTGGGGGAGGAACATCTATTTGTTCTTCGGCTGTTGCTATGGCTTCTAAATACCTACGGAACCAATCGGGTACAGTGACGCCATCGGGGAGATTAGCGATGTTTTGTTCCCGAGACATGCTGAAAAAAGAAAAAGGATGAAATTTAAATAAGGGACTGAAGGATACTACATATGGCTTCATGGGGAATATTTTCAAAACAGACTTTTCTTTTTGAAAATACTTTCTTTTAAAACCTTTTTGAAAAATATTTTTCAAAACTTTTATCTAGTCTGGTAACCTTCATCTCTGATACTAAGTGAAACACCCCACGTCCGTTAATGTCACTCAATAAGGGAATGCATTAAGTTCTACGAAGCATTGTAGGTAAATAGACACAGAATAATTACAGGACAGATATAAATAAAGATAGCAGCGGAAGTTTCAAAATTTTTATTTTAGACATAAATCATAATACCGTGGTTTATAATACCAAACCATTACAACAAAATACTTCTGTCTTGCATAATCAGAGTATTTAGGAATTAAAAGAAAACATTATTCCCTAATAAAAGAGTAAGCCATAGCAGAGACAATGACTCTAGCCATACTTCAACAGTAGCTTCTAGCACGATGATATCCAAATCCTGGCTAAGCCTGGGTGTTTCCTCTCTGAGAACCAGGGGAAGGGGGAATGAAAGAGAGAAGGAAAAACAAAAAGGGGTCAGACATAAAGTCTGGCGAGTCTAGTGACTTTTAGCCAGTAAATAAATAAAGGTTAACATGACAGGCATAAAGTGGATAAGAGAGATCGCTATACAAATGGCATGTGTGACAAGGAAGATAAGGTAAGGTATATAAATGCTTCACTAATGACTACTCTACACTAGTACTAGTATAACCAAAATGAAATTATCCCTTCCACTATAAGCTGGTAGGCTTAGGTCATACGTCCAAGTATACCCTAACCACTACCCTAATCGATCGGCTCCCTACTCTGTAGATATCCTATGTTGGCCCCCACAGTAGGGGGTATCACTTCCCTAATGTGGCAACCCAAGATGTGCACAGGGATACCTACTGGTGCCACGGTCGTCTTGTCCCCCTCTGCCCGGCCCATGCACGCACATGTCCCCGGTCGTTTTGCGTCGTCTACACCACCCGTCACGTTTTGGATCTCTTATAATCAATCAGTAAGCGTGCCCCTTCTCTGCCTAGTACGGAGTTCTCTACTCTGATACCAACTATGGGTTACTGACTGAATTGTTTCCCACACAATATGATATAAGCTCTCTCCTTTGTCTTGTATCCCCACTAGGCTTTCCACTGACTATGTGTAACCTAAAAGGGTGATCTTTAATTACATAGCCCTATACTAGTTATGTATACCCTAAAGGGTGATCTTTAATTACATAACTCCCACACAATATGATACAAGCACTTCCCTTTGTCTTGTATCCCCACTAGGTTTTCCACTGACTATGTATACCCTAAAAGGGTGATCTTTAATTACATAGCCTTTATTATTTTATCTACCCGTTAGGTATACCACTTAAGTGTATTTAATTACATAACATGTATTGGGTTAAGTATGTAGGCCTATATATATATATATATATGTATATATATATATATATATATATATATATATATTACCCATCCCCTCTAACTTACTTAACCCCTCCTCACTACCCATCCAATTTTAATTAACCCTAATTTAAGTCCATATTCATATTAAATTAGGTTAAGTAATCCATTTATTTACCATGTCCAATTATGGTTATAATGGGCTAGACATCCCATATTAGGCCTACAACGTGTGGATGGTGGATATGCCGGTCGAGTCCGGGAAGTCTTATTCCACAGTTGGGCCTAACCTCGTGTCTTAGCCTGATTCGTATTTGTGTACTTAGACCTCCCACATTAGGTTCAACATTAGTGGCTGTTGGATATGCCGGTCGGGTCCAGGCAGACTTCCGCCACTAATGTAACCTAACCTCGTGTCATAAGTACAATTAAAATTCTTAATTTTAATTGCTAACATTCCATTTTTAATTAATTTACCAATTAATTAATCCTTTCCTTTTATAGGTATCAATACCTATTTTGCAACAATAATTTGAATTACATATCCATAAATGGTCATATTCAAATTATGACATTTTTACCCAACTTTTCCTATGTCATTATAGGTAATTAATTCTGCGTTTCCCCATTTGAATTATATGCTCATTTCATATAAATATTATATAAAGTATGCCAATTACAAGTTCCCTTTATCCCTGTTCCTAACTAACGTATTCACACGTATTTTGGCGACATCGAGGCAATAAAGTAGCCTCGTCATAACATTAAAAGGGAACATGATAAGGGTGATAGTTCAACATGTTTTGGCATAAATATTAACATAACTGGCATAGTAACTAAGTGAATGGACATGTGATAATTATCATAATAAAGTGGACATCAAATTAATAACTTGTGTTTAGGCAAGCATAATGAGATCTAGATTCAATATTAGGTGTGCAATTACCTAAATCTAGCATAGACAGAGTGGCATAATAACAAGTTTAGATTCACATGTCAAGTTAAACACATATACCAAGGTGTCATAATATAGCAAGTGAAAGGTGATTAACACCAAAATCTAGATCCAAGTAATGTCAAATCAATGGATGTACAATCATCCTAACATGGTTACAAATCAATGTTCATATAAACGTCATATCGAATCACCATAATCAGATCTAGAAAGTTAGATCTATATTAACAAGTTCACATGTACCACAATATAATTGTAATTCAAGATTTTCATAGGAGACATAGTAGAATGTCCATATATTTGATCTAGGGAAAATGACATAGTATGCTTGCATAAGTTCATGATTTACAGCATACACCCAATTCAAAGTCTACCACAATTCACATTTATCTATTTAAACCTAAAAGTGACTAGCACTCATAGAAAAAGAAAAGATCTTGAATTTTGGGATCTGATTACTGAATTTGTTAAGCTTAACCCTTGATGTAGACTTTGATTTTTATCTTCTAGCTTGAATTTGATTTGTTATGGTGGAGGCTAGGTTAGTTTAGGATGTAGCAGTATATAGGCTCATGAATGATTTTAGCTTAGATTAGGGTTTAGGTTAGATGTGATTATATAGATGTGTAGGATTAATTAGAGCCTTTAGATCAACATAGGATCCATCTAAACCATCTAGTCCAAGAAAATGCGTCACCAGGCCAATCAGAGAACGCCACGTATGCCCTAAAACACAAGAATTCGCACAGGCCATTCTGGGCCAATGGGACTGATTCCAAACACCTTGAGTCGACCCCGGGTCGACCCAGCGGGACTCGGGTCGACCCAAAAAATAGGTCGGTTCGGCGTTTTGCCTTCCCGCTTCCGTTGTTTTGAATTTTTTTCTTAAATTTTAGGTTTATTTTATTTATTAATTTATATATATATTCATACATTCCCCTTATATGTATACAAACTTCCAAGTTCCATAACTTTCTCATACATTATCCGTTTAACCCGAACTTTAGGTCCATCTTGACCAGAATTTTAAGACGAACGCAATGGTGTAGTCTGTTTTACTTAATTCTTCTTCTAAAAATTAAGTATTCTTCATTTTTTCCAATTTAATATTCATAGAAAATACAGGGTGTTACAATCATATACAATACTTGTCAGACGGAGCCAAATAATTACTAAGGGTTTAAATATTTGTCCATATTAAATTTTAATATATAATTTGTTTATATTTTACCATTTTGTTACATGTGTACTAATATATTTTTGCAATTTACTAAATTCTAACTACGATGATTTCTATTAAAATCATTTGTACATCAAATCGTTTCGCATAAGCATTAAACCCAAGTTCGCACCAATTATCCAAAACTACGATCACTCAACATAATATATACTTCGTGTTTGCATAGATTATATTATTAGCAAACACTATCACACATATAACGTTCACTACTAACTAAAACTACCTTAATAAACACAATATAAAAAATTGAAAAAATTAAAAATTCCTAACAATTTGATGATTATAGTGATAATAATAACAATTATGGGGTAACACGATGTAATATACATATATAAACAACTAGGAATCAAGCAAACTTCAAATTAAAACCAAAAACAATGAAAACCTAAAAATTAGGTTTAGGGAAATTACCGGTTTTGGAGAGCAAGGAGGGTAGAGACGGGTTGGATATGCTCCTAGATGGCGCAGAAGATGGTCGGAATGGCGGTGGAGGCGTTGGCAGCAGTTTTGGAGGGGAGAAAATGGTGAAAAGGGGGTAAAATTCATGGGTTTGGGGAAGATAATGAATATCGGCTTGTTGGTTCAGGTGATATCCCGAAAAATTCCAATGGCAATTGACGGCCCCCAACGACATTATTTTCATCGGTTTCGAATGGCTCCTTTAAAGCCATAGGCGGCCATTGGAAACAGGACGTTGGAATAGCCCTGTATTCTAGTAGTGACTTTTATTTGTGTAAGTTATATTGAATATCTTACAAAACTCTTCTCTACTTTTAAATTGGTAATTTTGACAAAATTTGTGAAATCAAAAAATGATTATGTACAATATCACTTACACGTATATACATGTTTATAAGTGTAGAAATAATGAAGAAATGAATGAATTTTTTTTTCTTGTTGAGTATTCATTAGGCTTATGTAGTCGGAAAGAATGAACGTGAAAACCTTCATTTTCTCCTATATCGGTCTCATTTTCTATCACAGGTTATTAACCCAAAAGAGGGCTTAACACCCTAAATAGCTAATGTGAATTCAAGAGCTGATGTCTTATGCTCTGCCCAATAAGTGAGCTCGAAGCCAAGAATTTGCTTGAAAACAGGGAAACAGTTTAAAATTAAACTTGAGTCCTTCTAAGAGGCTTCAGAACGAAGTATAGCAGAGGGAAACACAGTCATGACCAAAATAGACTAGATCAGAGTGAGTTCTAGTTGAAGTGAATCAGTTTTGTTCAAAATGATTTAGTCTAGATTGTTCGAACCAATCAGATATACAAAGGGCATACCAGCTCAAGAATTAACTTGCTCTAAGTATATCCTATGCAGGCAAAGACAGTTTAGTAGTCAAAGAAAGTTTGTACATTCCTTATATGCAATGTCATTAACACTATCATAGTCGCCTTTAATATGCTATGTCGGTCCCTAGGAAGCAATGATACGGGTGCCGGGGGTGCGGGTGCGTAGTAGGGGATACGTAGATTCAACAAATATGAGGATTCAGGTGCGGGGGGATACGACATATGTAAAAATATTATATATATATATATATATATATGATAAAATCTATTATGAAAATTAAGAGTTTCATTAAAATTAAACCAAATAGTCAAATACACTAATTCATCATCCTTAAACCTTAATAGTTAAAAGACAAAAAATTAAACATTCATTTCACACTTGATATTCATCGTCTTGAATAATCATGGCTTCCATCTCCAACTCATCAGGTGAAAGATTCGCCATCTCAAGCTCCTCGGCACTATCAAGTGAATCAAATTGATCGCCTCCAACATCCTACAATTTAGTTTCTCCTTTCAAGTATTGCTCACTCTTCCTAAAAAGGCGTAACGACCCGGGGAATTTGCGACCTTGGTAATCGAAATAAACTCAGTGTAGACTATCCAAGCTTCGGAAATACCAAATAGTTAATAGAAAGAAGTTAGAGGTTGAGAATAGATAAGATAGAAAATTAGAATAGAAGAAGGAGAGGAACAACAATAGAATCAGAGTAACACGAACTAGCGGAACGAATAAAATATACTACATAACATAACTTTGAAATAAAAATTTGTTCTTGAATATACATATCATTATCAAAGTACAGCACTTACAACACAGCGGAAATAAACAATTTCTATAAAATCCTAAAGCCTCCTGCTCCAAGATCTCAGTGTATCTGTAAAATACCGACTACTTGACGGCCCTTACAAATTTAGGCACCTAAGAGTTTAGGGAAAACAAAACAAAATAAACTCCGGGTCAGTCATGGGACTGGTATGAGTAAACAATTTGAAACAGTTTGAGAAAATAAACGATATCTCATAAGACCACACCGTATAACACGAAACAGATTTTTCCCTTATGAGAATCCAAAACACTTGATTTAACATTTCAAGATCCTTTTGAAAGAAACGATAATCTTTATATCAAAACTCTTTTGATATTATAATTGTGTCTATCAACCATAACTAAATAATCATCTACCAGAATGCTTTCATCTCATGTTCCACATACATAATATATAATTAAAATCTGTGGGCGCTTAGTGGGTAATTGATTCCAACTGGCAAGGTATGGGACCACCTTCCAATAGGTATCTTTAGAGAGGAATACACCGGGTTCAACAAGAACATCTTGTAACTCAAGCTAAACATGACCCGTCACTCATTTCGCTTGAGTGTGCTGAATGTATTATCACAAATGGTTGGGATCAGCAATCGTTTCCCGAAAGGGACAGCATCGAAATAGGTTAAAGAAGTAAATGAAATTTCTCTAGATCAGGTGACAATACACCCTAATTGGCAGTTAACCACTTAGCTATGTGACCTACCCGATTTTTACCATCTCCTAGTTGCGAGGCTTGAGGACACGCTTATCTATGACAGATCACACATTTATTCACTTTGAATGACACATCGTCATACCTGCCAAATCACAAATTGATTTCCCCAAAAGTACAACGGGTATACAGCTGAGAGAAACGAATTCCCCCGCCACCAAACATAAATACGTTTGAAGAGATCAACTTACGCAATCTATTAAATATACTCTGTCAGACATTCTTCCATACAGGTTGTCGTGGAACTAGACAATCCGAAGGCACTATTCTGTAAACCCATCTTAGGCAATTTCTACATAGGATTTTCCAGAATAGCCCTTGCACAAACTCCGTCTTCAATTATCTTCATCATATTTGATTCGCAATTCTAATGCCCATACAGAGTGGTTATCAAATAATAAATCTGATCCCGGTGTAATGACCCGCATTTGCAGAGGTATAATAATTAATTTATTTAATTATTTAAAAGGTGAATTAAAGGATTTAATGGTCGTGGAATTAAATAATGGCGAGTATTTAATTAAAATAATAAATTAAATAATATATTTAATTCTGAAACAATCAGAATTGGCCGAAATGACGATATGGTGTGAACTGGATCATCTGTGATATTTAATTCAGTTTAGAATTGAATTTAAATAACGAATATATTATTTGAACGACAGCTTGAACGTATAATTATATTATAATTAAAATCGAGCTCGAAATGGCGCTGCAGTTCGTAAATTGGCGATTCGAACTTCAACTGAATGTACAGGATTCGTTTTAAGCCGGATTTCTGTGAAACAAGAAACGTGTGGAGCTGGTGGAGTATATCTTTCTAGTGGAAGAGAAAAATCGGGATTTCGTCGTGTAGATTTTGATTTACGTCCGAATCAAATTTTAGAAAAGTCGCTGTGGAATTCCTTTATAATTTATAAAGGAATTATTTATATTTTAAAAGGGAATTTCAATATAAATCGAATATCGGGTTGACCCAGATTGAAATATCGAGTTAGGAATCAATATAGGATTTTTTTTCTGAGCTGTATGGTATTCCACTGTGAATATATACGATAATATAAATTTATTTATATTTAATTTAATTATATATAAATATATTTATATATTTAAAAGGGTCATCCAGAGCTTTAAAAATACACTGTGTGAGCAAACTAAGTCGGAATTCGACGAAACTAATTTTGTTTGATCCGCAACATCAAATTTTTGTTATATTTCAATTTCCGTGATTTTTGAAGTCAGTGTGTGGCCGTACGGATTTTTAAAGTGAAAAACAGTCAGTATTTTGATGGTTAAAAATACGTTGTGTGAGCATACGAAGTCGAAATTCGACAAAACCAGTTTCGTTGGGTCCGTAGTGTCGATTTGTAGCTGCTTGTTCAGTTTCGTGATTTTTGGGTATCGTGAATATAGAAATGAGAATATACCGGGAATATTCCATTCTACAAAATATCTTAAAATATCTAGATATTTATACTTCCTATAAATAGGCCAAAAAATTCTTCTAACCCTAAGTTTTTCATTCCAATGGTCAATGAAATTTCTGCCGCAAATTCTTTCTTCCAGTAAAACACTTCATGTCTTTGAAAATTCATATAAAACCATATAAAATCCCACAAATTTCCAAACCAATATATATCAACTCGCAGAATGATTCTCTTTAACCTCATATGGTTTTCGAAGGGATCGAACGAACTTCTGGTTCGCTGTCTGTTGCGGTTCGCAGCTAGGGTTAGCATTTTCGTGAAGTCAAGGCATCAATGTGAGAAATAGTGGTTGTATTTGGGTCTCTGAGATCGATTAGCAGCTGTTTGCAAAGTATGGGATTTTACAAAAATCAAAACTGTCGCATTCTTTTTGTTCTGGACGGAAATGATGTCAAGGTCGAGATCCTCATCTCGAGTTCGAATTTCATCTGAATGGGGTGATTGGGTAGGATTCGCGTAGGGGATCTCAGTGGTGAAGGCGGAGTGTTAAATAGTCGACTAGGGTGGGAGAACCGTGGGGTCAAAGTTCGGTCAATGGCCATTGTTACAAAGGAGGACGATCTGTTACTGATTTGGGAAGAAGGGGTATTACGGGTCTTGGGTTTATAAGAAGGAAATGGGCCGGAGAAATTTGGTAAAGCCCATTTTGTTATAAAGCCATGTTTTATTTTAATTTAAATTAGTTCAAAGTTTAAAAATTTATATCTCGGTCATATGAAATCAGAATCACGAACCGTAAGTTGCGTTGGGACCGTATGGACGGGAGCAACACAATGAGACTGACTAGGAGTGAATCCGAGCTCGTTACAATTTATGGCAAAATAAATTGTCTGATCTGAATCAAATAACGCAAACCGTTATTTAACGGCAAACGCGCAAATGTGAGTAAATCTCACTAACTCTGATCAGTTTATAATTTCATGTTGTATTTTTAGAACTGTTAGAAATTGTCTGATTATTGTGTGTTGACTGATTGATTTAACTGCTAGTCAGTTAGTGGAAATTATATATATAAATACACCGTTAAATATTTAGATATTGATTCTGCTATAAGAATATATCATATGGAACTGAAAGTGATGTTGATTTTATTGTGTAACATCTGTGGATGCTGGGAGACAGGTTGGAGGAATCCGACTGGATTCCTCAACAGTTATTTTTATTGTTTTTCATATATTATGATATATGATGTAGTTTATAATCTGTGGTTGATCATATGTGTTTGGATGAGATTGGTCATCGTGATTTGATGTGTTTAAGTACCATAAAATATCGGAATGGGAAAAGGAGAATTTCAAAGTGATATTGAAAACAGAGATATTTATAAATAGAAATATTTTTAAATAAGAAATATTTATAAATAGGAGATATTTAGAAAGGAAATAATTGCAAACCATTTTATTTTTGAATGGAAAGGCCTGTGTGGCGGTTTGGGGATTTTCCCGATGCTCTCGGTACAAAGGAGGTTTTGGCGAATTTTCCGGGAATTTAAGGAGTTAGAATATTTTTTAAGAATAAAATTAAAAAGGAAATATTTAGAAAATAAATAGGATAAGTTATAAAAGGATATTTTCAATATTATATTGAAAGGGGAATATTTATAAAATCAAAGGATTTTATAAAAGAGATAAGATTTATAAAATCGTAAAAGGTTTTATAAAAGGAATTTATTTATAAATAGGAAATATTTTTAAGTGGAATTAAAAATAAAGGGAAATCTTTATACATGAAATATTTATAAAGGAAATTATTTATAAAATCATAAGATTTTATAAAGGAGATATTTATTCGTTAAATAAATAGGAGATCATAAACGAATTATTTATTTAGAAAATAAATAAAGATATACATAGAAATATTTGTAAAACCCTTACAAATGAAATAAAAGGAGAAAACATTTGTAAAACACTTACAAATAGATTATAAAGGGAATTATTTGTAAAACCTTTACAAATATATTAAATGGGATTATTTATTTATTAGGGAATAAATAAAGGAAAAAGGAGATATTTATTTGTTAAATAAATAGAATTTAAAAGAGATATTTATTTGTTAAATAAATAGAAAGGATAAATTTATAAATAAAAGTTTATAAATTAAATTAAATATTTATCATTCGATAAATGGAATATATAAGTCTGAACTTATATGGAGAAGAGATATTGGTTTTAACACCGATAGTTTAAATAGAATGGATACACAACACTTGTATAAGTGAAGTAACATCATTAAAGAGAACATTTATAAAGTGCAGAACCGTTACTAAAAGTAAATCTTTATAAATGAATAAACGTTATCAAATAGGGGTACCCGAATAAGAGAAATCGATTTGAGTTAGAGTTAACCAATTAGAATTTACCAACTAGAGTTAATCAAATAGAATTATTCAAATGGAGTTAAATCGAATATAGTTTATTCGATAGGAGTTAAATCAAGTAAGCTGGATAAGTCGAGTTAATCAGTTAGGGTTGACCAGTTAGAGTTAACCAGTTAGAGTTAACCAGTCGAGTTAATCAGTTAGGGTTGACCAGTCAGAGTAAATCTGTTAGAGTTAACCAGTTAGAGTTAGAGTTAAACAAATAGAGTAATTAAATAGGGTTAATCGAATTTGAGTTAATCGATTAGAGTTAGTCGAAAGGGAGTTATCGAATTTAGTTATTCGAAAAGGAATTATCGATTATCAGTTTAATCGAAGTGAGTTATCGAATATGGTTTATTCGAAGGAGTTATCGATCATTAGTTTAATCGAAGTGAGTTATCGAATATAGTTTATTCGAAGGAGTTATCGATTATTAGTTAATCGAAGGAATTATCGATTATCAGTTTAATCGAAGGGGTTATCGAATATAGTTTATTCGAAGGAGTTATCGAATTTAGTTATTCGATGGGGTTAATCGATATTAGTTAAATCAAATGAGTAAATCGAATATAGTTTATTCGAATAGAATTAAAGGGAGTTATCGAATATTAGTTATTCGAATCGAGTTAAAATGAGTTGATCGAATTTAGTTTATTCAAATAGAATTAAAAGAGTAAATCGATTAGAGTTAAACAAATAGAGTTTAAAGGATTTTTCGAATATAGTTTATTCGAAAGGAGTTAAGTAAGGAGTGAAAGTAAAAAGAGTAAATCGATTAGAGTTAAACAAATAGAGTTTAAAGGATTTTCGAATATAGTTTATTCGAAAGGAGTTACGTAAGGAAGTGTTAAAAAGTTAAAAGATGAACTTACCCTATTTCGAGATTTGAAATGTTGTTCAGTTAAGGTCTGAGAGGTAGTTATACCCCAACTTGATTGACTTCGTTTTTAATTTAGAAATGATTAAGGTTCGAGAGTAAAAGCAGTTAAGTGTATTTAGTAAATAAGTATAGTGGTTTGAGTTGTCGTCGCGATGTTGATTTAAACATCTGTTTAAATCCAAGTAAAGAAGATTTGGAAATGTTTTCCAAATAAAATCAGAAACGTAATCAAATATTGAAATAAGAAATATGAATATATATATTTAGATATATATATATATATGATTGATGATTGATTGATAGAATTTCCATCTGGAAATAATATCGTTGTTTGCACACGTATTTTTCTTCGATAGTTAACTCACCGACTATCGAAGTTCTTGACCATTTTAACGTTGTTAACATGGAGAGACCGGTTGGATTATTATCCAAAGAACCACTCTGTATTGGCATAAGCGTTGCGAATCATATATACCAAAGATAATTGAAGACGGAGTAAAGAGCAAAGGGCTATTGTATAAGTCTTAGATAACAATGCCTAAGATGGATGTACTGAATAGTGCCTTCGGTTCATTCTGTTCCTGGATGACTTGTATGGATGAATGTCTGACAGAGTATTTCCAGAAAGGTCACGTACATTGATTTCTTCAACCGTACCAAGAGTGGAAGCGGAGAAGGAAACTTCTTTTAGCTGACACGTAATGTATGGTTGTAGACGTCAAGTTAGTGATTTTGATGGATCTGACGATGTAACATTCGAAGTGAATCTGATGTGATGATAAAGCGTAACCTCAAGCCTCATCATCCGGTAAATGACAGAAATCGGGCAGGCAGCATGGCTAAGTCGATTGCACCGAAGTAGGGTGTATAATCACCTATCTAGAGAATATTCATTTGCTTCTTTAATCTATCAATGCTGTCTCATATATATACGGGAAACGGTTGCTGATCCCAACCTTTGGTGGTATACATTCGATACACTCAAGCAAAATGAGTGGTCGGTCATGTGTGGCTGAGTTGCAAGATGTTCTTGTTGAACTCCAGTGTATCGTTCCTAGAGTACACTGATCAGAAGGTGGTTCCATACCTTGTCATAGTTGGAAATCCATTACCCAATACGTGCTTGCGGTTTTGATTGTATACAATATATGTAGAACATGAGATGAAAGCGTTTCTGCTAGATGATTATTATATTGTGGTTGATAGACATTATTATAATATCAAAAGGTTTTTGATGTAAAGATATTTGGATTCTCATAAGGGAAAACCCGTTCCGTTCTACGGCGTGGTCTTATGAGATATCGTTTACTTGTTCATATACCTGTTTAAACTGTTTTATTCACACCAGTCCCATGACTGACCCGGAGTTTATTTTGTTGTTTCCCCTAAACTCTTAGGTGCCCAATTTTGTACGGGCAGTCAAGTACTCAGGAATTTACAGATATACTTGGAGAGCTTGGAGCAGGAGGCTTCAAGATCACATAGCTATAGTTTATTTCTGCTGTGTTGTAAGTGTTGTACTCTGATAAGTGATATTGTATACATAACTGTTATATTTCAAAGTTATGTTATCTATTATATGTTATTCGTTCCGCTGTGAGGTTCGTGTTACTCTGATGTTGTGTTCTTCTTCTTCTATTCTAAGTTTCTATCTTATCTATTCTCACCCTCTAATTTCTTTCATTAATTACCGAGATTTTTCGATATTTTGGTTATCGACATCAAGCTTATGTCGATAACCAAAGTCACCGAAAATCCGGGTCATTACACCCGGTCTCTCCGTATTGACAACGGAAATGGTCAAAAACAGTCATGGTTGGTAATTTAACTAGCAAAGGAAAACATGTGTACAAAAAATGGTTGTATTTCCAAATGGAAATCTTACTGAGCAAACCATCAATCAACACTATTGATAACTCTATTCGATAACTCTCTTCGAATAACTATATTTGATAACTCTATTTCGAATAACTATATTTCAAATAACTATGTTTGATAACTTTCTTCGAATAACTAATATTCGATTATCTCTCTTCGAATAACTTATATTCGATTAACTCTCTTCGCATAACTTATATTCGATTAACTCTCTTCAAATAACTTATATTTATTCAACTCTACTCGAATAACATATATTCGATTTAACTCTACTAGAATAACTAATATTCGATTAACTCTATTTTCTATCTCATTCAAATTCCAATTTGAATTCCTATTTCAAAACCCAATTTTCCTTATAAATGTTTTAATTTATAAAATGTTTATTTTAATCCATTATCCACATCGAATGTGAATGATATTTCTTTTGTATAATCAATTTAGTTTTGATTTTTCATTTAAAATAATATCCCCTATTCTAAATTCTATTTACACTTCTATTTATAGAATTAATTATGCAAAATCTCCTTCTTACTTCTTACACTAAAAGTCTCATTTATAATTCCCTTTATAATGGTAAGTTCAATTTCTATTTAAAATATCGGTGTTAAAACCGATTTCTACTCCTCTATATAAGTTCAGACTTATATATTCAATTTATCCCATTATATCTTATTTTACTTAATTTATAAAAACATTACTTATAAATTAATCTTCTCCTTTTATCTGTTAAAACGGATTTCTATTTAAAAACCTCCTTTAAATCCATCATCTCATAGTTCTTTTATATCTTGCTAATTTTCTTTTTATACTTCTATTTATTTTCCAAATAATTCCTTTTTATAATTCTATTTATTTTCAAAATAATCCCTTTTATAATTCTACTTATTTCATATAAATATTTCCTTTTTACAATTCTATTTATTTCATATGAATATTTCATATGAATATTTCATTTATAATTTCCTATTTATTTCATATAAATATTTCCTTTTATAATTATATTTATTTCCCAATAAATATTTTATTCTCAATATACACTTTGAAAATTCCCTTTTTACATTCCAGTATTTCTTATGGTATTTAAAATACCAAATAACAAGACCAGTGTCATTATAATCAATCACAAATTATATATCACAATATATAAAAATAAACAATATTATAAATATTGAGGAATCCAGTTGGATCCCTCCAACTTGTTTCCCTGCATCCGTAGATGTTAAACAATATAATTAACATCAACTTCATTTCAATATGAAATATGCTGATAAACATAATCAATTTTTGATTAACGATATATATATATATATTGTTATTTATATTTTCAACTAATAGATTAGCAGTTCCTCTGAACAGTCAACATGCAGCAATCAACCATCATTTATCAATTCAAAAAGTACATTATAAAAATATAAACTTATCAGAGTTAGTGAGATTTACTCACATTGGACGTTCATTGTTAAGTAACGATAACTGTCGGTTGATTCAAACAGACAATTTATTTCGCTTTAAATTGTAATGAGCTCCAATTCACTCCCAGTCAGTTCCATTGTGTAGCCGCCGTCCATACGATCCCAATAGATCTTGTTTCATAGGATTCTGATTTCATATGACGATGTTATGAATTTTATAAGGTTAAACACTATTCTAAATTAAAATTAATTAATTAATTTTTAATTTGGGCTTCACCTTTCTAAATCTTGGCTCATACCCGTACACCCGCATCAATGGGTATTCATCTTCCCAAATTAAAAAGAAAGACGTTGCTCCTCTTCGAAGGCCATTACCGAAAAATCAGAACTCCATTCCTCCATCATCTGTTCGCGAAATCCAAAACCAATGCCACTAACTTCCTTCACTACTCGAGCTCTCTCCTCTTGTATCCACAACAATAATCTCGCATTCTCCTTCTGTCACGCGACTTCAACCTCGCGCAACCCTGTACAGTGACAACCGCATCACTTTTTGCTTCAAAATTTCCCCAAACTTTGTCAACAAGAGCTCGTCGCTACCTCGAACTCACTGGCGCCCTCAAAATGATCTTCGATTTCCTTATCAAGGCTCGCCAGCGAACCTTAGTTTTCCCAACACTAATTCAACACTAATTCGATTTTAATCTCAACACTAATTCACGCATTTATGTTTTGAGATTTATTTGCTTTTATCTGAATTGATATCTATTTTTGAAGATCACGTTTTTTCTTGCTGTAAAGAAATGAGTGACGGCGGAAAGTTTATTGACCAGAGGAAAAATTATTGAGGGTTAGGAGAGTTAGTGGTATACTTAAAGAGTAATATATTATTATTTTTATTGATTAGTTTATTCAATTTTAATCAATCGTTATCTCCATTCATAGTTTAAAAATTCCTATGATCACATCCGATGTCCAAAAATCATGAAAATGGGCATGAAACTACAGTTCGACATTACGGACCGAACGAAACTTGTTTCATCGAATTCCGAGTCTGTTTGCTCACACAACATATTTTTAAAGTCAAATTATTGACTGTTTTTTACATTAAAATCCCCCACGGTCACATACTCACTCCAAAAATCACGAAAATTGAAATCTAACAATAATCTAATATATTGGATCCAACAAAATTAGTTTCGTCGAAAACGGAGGTTGTTTGTAAAAATGGTTGTTATCTAAAGCTCTAAATAGACCAATTAAATATTTATATATTTAAAAGCAATTTAATTAAATATCAATAAATAAATATTATCATATATATTCACATAGAATATTATTTAGCTCCAAATTATTCCTATCTGAATTTATAACTCGACATCTCAAATCCAGATTAAATCAGTATTCAATTTATACTTAAAATCCATTTATAATATAAATAAATCGTTATAAATTATAAAGGAATTCCATAGCAACTTTTCGAAAATTTTATTTCAACAGAACTCACAATCTACACGATGAAATCTCGATTTTTCTCTTCCATTAGAAAAATATACTTCACAAACTCCGAACGTTTCTTGTTTCATAGAAATCCGGCTTAAAACGGATTCTGTATATTCGTTTAAAGTTCGAATCGCTAAATTACGAACTATCGCGCCATTTCGAGCTCGATTATAATTATACGTTCAAACTTCGTTTAAATAATAATTCGTTATTATAATTCAATTCTAAACTGAATTAAATATTATAAATAATTCAATTCACTAAATATTGTGAATTCTACTATTCTCCAACTACTATGAATTTAAATATATTATTTAATTATTATATTAATTAAATATTCAAAGTTATTTAATTTTAATCATTTAAATTACCAAACCATACTTTAAATAATTAAATAAATTAATTATTCGACCGTAAAAATACGGGACGTTCAATTCGTCCCCCCTTAAAATAATTTCGTCCTCGAAATTGCTAAAGGTAGAAAACAAACCCTATTAACTGGGTTAAAAATTATTTGTTTACCTCTTAAATTTCAGTTTCACTGAACCAATAAATTTTAATTAAAATATTGATTCATTCATACCAACGAAAATTTTCAAAAATTCTGAAAATTTTCTAACACCCAAAATTTTCGAAATATTTCGCCAGCACCTCCTTTGTACGGCTCAATCGGTACAATTACAACTCGCCTCTCTAGGCCTTCTCCAATTCAAAAGAAAATCAAACAGCCAAGCGGCTTGCCAAACAGGCTCAAAAATCACCAAACTCATATAAAAACAAACTTGTACTTTTTTTCGGGCATATCATTATATCATTTCCATCTGTTTCCAATTTAGCAGATATCAATACCACCCAAATCAAACTCCAATCAGTTCATCCTCAACACAATTATTTGTTTAAACCAAAGTCAAATTTCATTCAAACTCCAATCTCAAATTCCAAACACTTAACTTATCAACTCAATTCCATTCCAGATTATTCTCTAATCAAATCTAGTTTTATTTAACTTGGTTCAAGTTAAATTATAAATTACTTATTTATTTTTACCATCTCGGTTTATTTAACTTAATAAGTTAAATTTAAATTTCAGGATATAAATTCCCGAGATTTGTTGCAAATCAATTTAAATCCTAATAACAATTCAAAACCTTTGAATTTCTGAACAACTTGTTTCCTCAAAACAATTCAAAAACAAAATATTTGGTAGTAATCCATCACTTAGAAACTCGAAAATGAACACCGATGATGTCCGGATCATCATCGGAATTATTTTCCAGCAACCGAAGCGAGTTCAACACTATATCACTTTTCAAAACTCATATTTAAACATTTCAATTTTGAAATCATTTCAAAATATCCTTTTCAATGTTCGTAAAATAATTTAAAATATCCCAGGATTTTAAAATTCTCATATATTTAATCCAAATCCATTTACAAACACTATTTCCAAATTTTAGGAATTTTAATTCAAAATTCTGGTTTAAATTCAGATTTTATCCATCTTATTCCATATACTACACTTATATGAATTTTGATTGGTTATTTACATAACCATTTAACTTATAATACTACTCGATTATAATAACAACTAACACATCCAATATACTATAATATTTCTAATATCAATCATTCTTTTATACCAAATATAATTTTGGGTAAAATTATTTCATTTACCCTCGCTTCAAAACATACCGTGTCGGTTCATCGTATTTAAGTGTTTAGAAACTCCTACCGATACAGTGGATCAAACAGATCGACCAGAACTCATAAAAAAATCAACCAATAAATCTCCATAGTATAAAACAATTTTTACAAAATCTACAACTACGTGCACTTGTACATATACACTCAACTCAGTCTAGGGGATTACTAACATTATCTCTATTGAGTCGCACCACAGAGCCAAGTTAATTACTTAACCTCGCTTTGATACCACTGTAATGACCTGGGAAATTTGCGACCTTGGTAATGGACATAAACTCAGTGTTGACTGAAACACCCCGCCTCCGTTAAGGTCACTCACAAAGGGAATGCCCTAACTTTGGTGGAGCATTGAAGGTAAAAGACACAGATAATTTACAAGATAGACATATAAGCAGCGGAAAATAGAAATTTATTTCATACGTGGTTCATAACAAAGTCATTACAACAAACTGTCATAAAACAACTTCCAAATCATTACATGAAAATACTCTGTCTTGATTAAAACATAAAGAAGAATAAAACGATAATTAAAGTAGCATAATCCCCTTTAAGAGTGTATCCAAAGCCGTAGCCCAAGAAGAGAAAGTCCAAGCCATATATCTACTCTCTTCAAGCTTGCAAAAAGGTCTGAACTAAGTTGTGGTGTTTCCTCCCTGCGGACCTGAGGGGGGGGGGGAACAGAAGAAACGAAGACGAAAGAAAAATGGGTCATACATGAGTTTGGTAAGTCCAGTGATTATTTAGCATGTAAACAAGAAAAGGATTATGACTTGAATAAACTGAATCTAGGTCAACACCCTAGAAATAAGATAATAAGACTGAATATGCTATCGCACTCATTTCAACTTCTCTGCACCCCTGTACCAGTGTTTCAAGTAGCACCATGTGTTCAAGGTAAATGTTCCCCTTTTTTTCGATCGGCTCCTACTCATGTATGCTTACCACTTGTGTCATTCGGCCCCCACTTGATTGTAGATACCTGTGTTGGTCCCACCATGGGGTGTATCAAATCGTATGGTGGCAACTCGACACAATTCAAGATGCACAGTGTATAACTATTGATGCCCGGTGCCTTCTTTTTCCACTCCGGAGTACGTGCACGCCCACACTCCGACGGAACCTACACTGACGCACCACCCACCGTTGTTTTGACCGTTTATAATCAGCCCAGTAATCGTGCTCCACCCTGCCTAGTTCAGGGTACCATGATACATCTATGTGGGTTACTGTTGAAATGGGTCCCCGTTACTAGGGTTTCCTAATCAACATGTTAAATTGGTTAAGTGTCCAAATTAATCTAACCCCACCCATTAGTTTAGTTAACATGTTGTATTGGTTAAGTGTTGCCTTAATTAACTTAACCCTACCATTCCTGCCTTAGCTTTAATTTATTCGTTAAATCACCAACCACTCACATTAGAAAGGTATTGTTGCGGTTACTGGATGTGTCGGTCGGGTTCGGGCAGTTTTACACTGCAACTCAGTCCAACCTCGGGTTCCTTTGGGCTTGATGCACTAACCTCTCACATTAGATATATATTGTTATGGTTGCTGGATGTGCCGGGCGGTTCCGGGCAGTCTTACACCGTAACTCAATCTAACCTCGGGTTAGGCATATTCGTTTTTTTCTAAATTTACATATTTACCTTTTGTGTTTATATGTAAATTATTGTCATTCAAGTCATGCCCAATTCCTCTCTAAATAATGTTCATAATTTTCTTAGGTATATAAATTATGCCAATTTTATGCCACTAATCGTTCATATATTTATGGGCCAAATTATGCCGTTAATATGAATTTAAGGTTTTCCCAACGTTACCCCCGTCATACGTTCGCAAAATTCACATAGAATGTTAGGCTCGTAACTTAGCCTAACTTATATACAAGAGGGGAAAGAAGGGAGCATGTACCATTCACACAACAGAAAATAATAAGGAACTAACTAGACATGTGTCATGTAAACGTGGCATAACATAATGAACTTGCATTTTTGGATCCAACTAACATGAGTCTTTAAGCATATGAGATTACCCAAATCCAACTAGGCATGTAGACTTTTATTTTGGGTCCAATGAACATAAACTTAAGCATATAGAATTGCATAAGGCGTCTGATACTACATTGCCCTTGCCAGGGGTATAGGAAATCTCGAAATCGTAGGATGCCAAGAACTCCATCCAACTTTGTTGCCTCAAGTTAAGATCTTTCTGCAAGAAAATGTACTTCAACGATTTATGGTCAGTATACAATTCAAACTTCTCACCTAGGAGATAATGGCACCAAGACTAAAGCGCAAAGACGATGGCAGCCAACTCTAGATCGTGGGTTGAGTAGTTTTTCTCATGTACTTTCAACTGTCTGCCCCATAAGCTACTACCTTCCCTTCTTGCATCAAGACAGCACCTAGTCCCGTACCACATGCATCTATGTATATGGTAAACATCTTACTCCCATCCGATAATGTCAGAACTGGGGTTGTTGTTAGAGCCCTCTTCAATCGTTGGAAAGCAACATCGCAATCCAAATCCCAATTAAAAGTTAGGTTCTTCTTCGTCAACCTTGTAAGTGGAGCTGAGATTTTCGCAAAGTCTTTGATGAACTTTCGGTAAAAGCCCGCTAGCCCGAGGAAGCTTCGGACTTCGGTTGCATTCCGTGGAACCTTCCAATCTTGCACCGCAACTACTTTTGCGGGGTCCACAGCTAACCCTTCCTTGGACACCACATGTCCAAGAAACCTTACTTCCTCTCTCCAGAAATGGCATTTGGAGAATTTGGCTTTCAACTAATGTGCTCGAAGAGTATCCATGACTTCTTTTAAATGCTGACCATGCTCTTCCTCGCTCTTTGAGAAAATCAAAATGTCATCTACAAAGACCACCACAAACTTATTAAGGAACTCCTTGAACACCCTGCTCATTAAGTCAACGAAATAAGCGGGTGTGTTTGTCAAGCCGAAAGGCATGACAAGCCACTCGAAGAAATCATCTGGGGTTCTGAATGCGGTCTTATCAATACTGTCTTCAGCCACCCTAAGCTGATGAAACCCGATAGCTAGATCTAGTTGGGAGAAAACTGATGCACCTACAAGCTGATCGAACAAGTCATCTATTCTTGGAAGTGGGTGTCTATTCTTCTTGGTCAACTTGTTTAGCTCCCTATAGTCAACGCATAGGCGAAGCAAACCATCTGCTTTTGTTGCGAATACTACTGGAGCACCCCATTCAGAAATACTCCACCTTATAAACCCCTTCTCAAGCAACTCCTTAACTTGCTTGCTGAGTTCTTTCCTCTCCCTTGGAGCCATGTGTCTGACGGGTAAGGCAACGGGTTTTGCATTGTCAACGAGGTATATGCAGAAGTCTATCTCCCGCTTCGGAGGTAACTCCTTCACCTCTTCAAAGACATCTGAGTATTCACGGACTACTCTAACAGACTGCAAATTCTGAACAGACGCATCAAGAGATTCTAGATAGCTAAGCATAACAGAGTTCATACGATGACAAGAAATTTCGAGAGTGTTACTGAGGCGAGTCATGAATCTAACCACTCTCTTTTCACAATCGAGGATGGCACCATTACTGGATAGCCAATCCATGCCTAGAATCAACCCATAGCCCGTGAAGCCCAAAACATAGGCATTACATCTAAACCCAACACTTAGTATAGAAATTTCCAAATCCAAACAAATCATTGACAAATAAGTTGAGCCCCCAATTGGATTTGAAACAACCAAGGGATCCTCTACTAAATTGGTGTCTAGGTGCAGAGATTCAAGTAAAGAAGTAGATATAAAAGAGTGCTATGCGCCAGAATCAAAGAGTGTACGAACTGGATAATCAAAAAGATAAACTAAACTCTCAACAGAAATATTTCTACCTCGTGCTTGCAGAGGTGCCATGAGAGCGTGAACCTGCCTTCCAGAAGTCGCTCCAGTCCTCTACCCTTGCCCTTGCTTTCTTGGGCAGTCCTTAGCCATGTGTCCTGTCTCGCCGCAGTGAAAACAACCACCCATTTTCCTATTCTTCTTTCTGTAGTCCTTAACAAGATGTCCAGGAATCCCACAAAAATTACACTTCCTCTTGTCATGGGGTTTGCTGTTCTTCCCGCCCTTCTTGGAATCTGTCTTCTTGCTCTGTGATCCCTCAACTTTCTTATATTGAGGTACTTCCACCTTTGTTTCTTTCTTGCCAACCTTATCTTCTTCTTGTAATAGTGCCATGTCCACCAGTCTCTCATAAGTCACACCCATAGGTATATGGGACATAGCTACGATGTGCAGTGGCTCATTCAATCCTTTAACAAAACGGAGAGCCTTCTTATGTGGAGTGTTCACTAACTCCAATCCGAACCAAGCCAGCTGGTTGAATTGGTTAACGTATTCCTTGACCGACATACTTCCCTATTTAAGAGCTAAGAACTTCTCCATCTGTAGGCTTCGTTTAGCTTGTGAAAGGAATTTCATTTCAAACCTCATTCTGAAATCCATCCAAGTTTCAACTGGTCTTTCAGCGTTAGTAACTTCCCACCAATAGGACGCTTCGTCTTTAAGCAACCATACGACTAACTGTATCTTCTGCCTATCGTCCACTTCGAAGATAACAAACAAATCCTCAGTTTCTTTGAGCCAGTTTCTTACTTCCACGAAGGATTCATTTCCATTTAAGTTCTTTCCACCCATGGCTCGAAAGTCCCTACATATTTTTGAGAAAGCATTTGCACGAGAGTAGGAGGAGGAACCGCTGCAGCTGGGGGAGGAGGAATGTCTGCTGGGCCTGCGACATTAGCCCTAGCCTCTAGGTACCTTCTGAACCAGCCAGGTACTGGCACGCCCTTTGGAAAGTTAAGATCCCCATACATGCTGAAACTAAAAGGAAAGATTCAAAACAAAGGATAGAAAGATAGTGCATATGGCTTTGGGGGATTATGCCTTTTTAAAATAAAACACTTCTTCTTGAAAATTGCTTTTTTAAACTACTTTTTGACAAACAGTTTTCAAAATTTTTATCTGATCCGGTAAATCTTTGCTCTGATACCAAGTGAAACACCCCGCCTCCGTTAAGGTCACTCACAAAGGGAATACCTTAACTGTGGTGGAGCATTGAAGGTAAAAGACATAGATAATTCACAAGACAGACATATAAGAAGCGAAAATTGAAATTTATTTCATGCATAGTTCATAACAAAGTCATTACAACAAACTGTCTTAAAACAACTTCCAAATCATTACATCAAAATACCCTGTCTTGATTAAAACATAAAGAAGCATAAAACGATAATAAAGTAGCATAATCCCCATTAAGAGTGTATCCAAAGCCATAGCCCAAGAAGAGAAAGTCTAAGCCATACATCTACTCTATTCAAGCTTGCAAAAAAGGTCTGAACTAAGCTGTGGTGTTTCCTCTCTGCGGACCTTGGGGGAGGGGGGGGACGGAAGAAAAGAAGACAAAAGAAAAACAGGTCAGACATGAGTCTGGTAAGTCCAGTGATTATTTAGCATGTAAACAAGAAAAGGATTATGACTTGAATAAACCGAATCTAGAACAACACCCTAGAGATAAGATAATAAAACCGAGTATGCTATCACACTCATTTCAACTTCTCCGCACCCCCGTACCAGTGTTTCAACTAGCACCATGTGTTCAAGATAAATGATCCACTTTTTTTTCGATCGGATCCTACTCATGTATGCTTAACACTTGTGTCATTCGGCCCCCGCTTGATTGTAGATACCTGTGCTGGTCCCATCATGGGGTGTATCAAATCCTATGGTGGCAACCCGACACAATTCAAGATGCACAGTGTATAACTACAGATGCCTAGTGCCTGCTTTTTCCACTCCGGAGTACGTGCACGCCTGCACTCCGTTGGAACCTACACTGACGCACCACCCGCCGTTGTTTTCACTGCTTATAATCAGCCCAGTAATTGTGCCCCACCCTGCCTAGTTCAGGGTACCATGATACATCTATGTGGGTTACTGCTGAAATGGGTCCCTGTTACTAGGGTTTCCTAATCAACATGTTAAATTGGTTAAGTGTCCAAATTAACCTAACCCCACCCATCAGTTTATTTAACATGTTGTATTGGTTAAGTGTTGCCTTAATTAACTTAACCCTACCATTCATGTCTTAGCTTTAATTCATTCATTAAAGCACCAACCACTCACATTAGACGGGTATTGTTGCGGTTACTGGATGTGCCGGTCGGGTCCGGGTAGTTTTACACCGCAACTCAATCTATCCTCGGGTTCTTTTGGGCTTTATGAACTAACCTCTCACATTAGATATATATTGTTACGGTTGCTGTATGTGCCGGGCGGTTCCGTGCAGTCTTACACCGTAACTCAATCTAACCTTCGGTTAGGTATATTCGTCTTTTTCTAAATTTACATATTTACCATTTGTGTTTATATTTAAATTATTGTCATTCAAGTCATGCCCAATTCCTCTCTAAATCATGTTCATAATTTTTTTAGGTATATAAATTATGACAATTTTATGCCACTAATCATTCATATATTTATGGGCCAAATTATGCCATTAATATGAATTTAAGGTTTTCCCAACGTCATTCCGTCATACGTTTGCAAAATTCACATAAAATGTTAGGCTCGTAACTTAGCCTAACTTATATACAAAAGGGGAAAGAAGGGAGCATGTACCATTCACACAACATAAAATAATAAGGAACTAACTAAGCATGTGTCATGTAAACGTGGCATAACATAATGAACTTGCATTTTTGGATCCAACTAACATGAGTCTTTAAGCATATGAGATTACCCAAATCCAACTAGGCATGTAGACTTTTATTTTGGGTCCAATAAACATAAACCTTAACCATATAGAATTGCACAAGTTCAACTAGACATGTGAATGTAAACTTTAATTTGGATCCAATAATCATGAATCTTAAACATATGGAATTACACAGGTTCAACAGGGCATGTAAATATGAACTTTTATCTTGGATCCAACAAACATAAATCTTAAGCATATGGTTTTACACAAGTTTAACAAGGCATGTAAATATGAGCTTTAATGTTGGATCCAATTTTCATAGATCTAAATGTGAATCTAAATATAATACATGTCTTAGCCTAACAACTTGCATGATTCAATAAACATAGATCTAAATGTAGATCTAAACATAATACATGTCTTAGCCTAAAAACTTGCACGATTCAAAAAACATAGAACTAAATGTAGATCTAAACAACTTGCATGATTCAATAAACATAGATCTAAATGTAGATCTAAACAACTTGCATGTTACATAACATTAAAAAGTCACCAAATTTACACAATATACGATTGGTTTAACATCAACATAATAACCACAATAATTTCACATGCATATACGATAGAATCGTTACAAGAATAGGCATAAATCAGCATCGTAATTATCTTACAACTATGAATTACTCTAGCTTTCATTTTATTACAAATCACAACTTTTAATCGTTCACATCTAAATAATAACAGGACTTACAAAGAAAAGAAAGTCTTGTTTTTCTGGGATCTGTTTTCTGAATTTGAAAAGCAATCCATTGAAGAAGACTATCAATTTCTCTAAGTAAGTTTTGTTTCGAAGTTTTTGACTTGCTTTCTAATTGAAGAAGAAATGGTGGCTAGGCTAGAACGTTCATTGACAACATGGTGGCTCCTTGGAATGAATTAGTGTGATTTAGGGTTTGAGGATTAGGGTTGCTTTTATAGAAGTTTAATCTTATGTGAACCGTTAGATTATTTTAGGAGCAATCACTACCGTCCAGACTAGATAGGGTTATCAAGAACTGCCACCTAAGCCCTAGTGACTAAGCAATAGGTCAGAAAAAGCTCAGCAACTAGTCAGCATCGTCTCATTTTTGGATCTGGGCGAGGGGGGTAGGTCGACCCCCTGTGTAACAACCCGTATTCTACGCATCGGGGGATCGTAGAATATTTATTTCTTTCCCACATGAAGTTGTATGGTCATGTAACTTTGGGAAACATCCATTAGAGTCATTTCCCATGTTCATGAATTTTGTCGACTTTTAAATGACCATTTTGCCCCTAGCTGATCTTGTTTCGGCCATAACTTTTGATTGGAAAGGAATTTTGACCTGAAACCACTTGCATTAGATTCGTTTGATGGTTTACCTTTCCGTAGAGTGGTCAAATAGCCAAACGGACTTACCGTTTGGGAGATATGGCTGAATTAAGGTTTGGAGGTGAAAAACTTCTTAACCGAGCCAAATAGGGTGATTAGTGAATGGGCCCATAACCCATTTCGGGATTAGGGTTATGGGGAGGCTGAAAAGGGGTAGAGAATCATTCCATTTCAGTTTTCTAGCCTCCACTTACTTCTTGGAAACCCTAAAAATGGCCTCTAACCTCTAAATCACCTCCAAATCATCTTTTGATCAAGAATTAAGCTTAGCAACATCTAATCAAAGGAGATCTACACCAAATCAACATTGGAGTTGCTGTTTAGCATTGAGATTCGCATCAAATCAGAGATTTGTTTCAGATTTTAGTTTATTTGTGGCTAAGGTGAGTGATTTGCATAGTTTTGCACTAATTATGGCTAATTAAGGGTGATTAGTGTTAATTAGCGAATTTAAACATGATAAAATTCGGGAAAAATGTTTATAAAATCTTAAATGATGTTTTAGACCTCTGATATGAATTTGGGTTAATTTGGTTAAGTTTTGTTAATCCTATCATTAGTTTCACCTAAACATGCTTAAGGGAAAATATGGGATTTTGGTTATGTTTGATCCATTTTAACCTATCATATTGATGTATTGATGTTTTGATGTTTGTGGTTGATTATGCATGTTGCTATGACTGTATGATATGCTTTGTGATTGATTTCAATAGTTAGAATGGTCGAAAACGTCGTCGAACGGCGTAAACACTTGCTGGAAAAGCTTCAGGAAACAGTGCAGGTTTCGGATCGGATCGGATATGGGGGCTCGGATCGGATAAGTTGAACTGGGCAAAGGATTCGATCGGATCGGAACCTGACACTTGAGAAAACTGGCAAAAAGGAAGGCCATGCTAATTGAATTGGGATCGGATCGGATAAAGAAGGAGGGATCGGATCGGAGCATGTGAAGAACGAGGGAATGGATTGGAGCGGAAGCACGAACTAGAGGGGAGATGGCACCCGACCCGACCCGAGGTGGGACACCTGACCCGACCTGAAGAAGGACACCCGACCCGAACCGATACAACGATGCGAACCCGAGTCGAACCGCTATAGGGGGAGACAACACACCGATCCGACTCAGCATGGACACCCGACCCGAACCGATGGCTTGAAGGGGAAACCCGACCCGACCCAGTATTGACCAATAACCCGAGATGCAAAGGTAGTCCAATATGGGAAGTTAGAGCTCAGGATCCAATTGGGAGCCGATGAATTCACTTCATGGTTGGGCTTTGCTGCGGGACGTGTGCTAAGGAGTTGTCGACGTTCATAACTTCGATTCACCACTAAAAAATGGATGATGGGCTACTTATCAGTGCAGTAGAGTCATTATGGCTCGAGGGGCAAGGTGATGGTAGCAAGACTACGTTATTAGTGCAGTAGAGTCATTACGACTTGAGGGGCAAGGTGATGCGTAGTTAGACTATGAGCCAGCGCAGATGGGGTGAATAACTCCATGGGGCCAGTGGACATAGTAAAGGATTGGTAAGACTATGAGCCAGCGCAGATGGGGTGAATAACTCCATGGGGCAAGTGGACATTGTAAGGATTGGTAAGGCTATGAGCCAGCGCAGATGGGGTGAATAACTCCATGGGGCAAGTGGACATAGCAAAGGATTAGTGGCTACGTTATCAGTGCAGTGAAGCCATTTATGACTTCATGGGGCAAAGTGATCGTAGCAAAGTATGTTGGGTGATCGAAGTGGTGAATATCGTATGCTTTACGCACTGAGTGAGAGATGTGAGGATGGTTGCTATGTTTGATTATTTGCCATCATTATGACATGCACACCCCCACCTCCGTATCTTTACACCATTTGATATGGCACCCTAGAGTGTTGTACAGTATGTAGTGCTTACTCTTTGGTTGCAGGTCCAGGTTCAGGTATGTTTTAGTCTACCTGTTATTATTCACTTTAGATGCTTATCGCTAATACCAGGCTTTATGTCTGACCCAGAGTTTTATGTCTCCTCTTATTACTCTGGGTGCTCACACGAGCAGACTAGAGACAGGTTAGCTGGTGATGCGCGAGTAGCTGATTCGGAGGCGGGCAGGAGGCTTCCACGTATGATATATATATATATTCTCCCTGTGTCGTTGGTGGTCGCTACTTGGGCATTAGTAGTGTGCCTCCTTTATCTTGCTTTTACTTTGAGACAGTTTAAAAAGTTGTAATAAGCTGTATTTTGGATTTCCGCTGCTATGATGCTTAGTTTTGGTTTTCAGCTTATGCACTGTCTCTCCTGTTTTATGTCAAGTATGTTATTATTATATTTTGTTCTATGTGCTGTGAGACATTCTACAGGTTCTTTGTATGTTCATTTCCTTCTTCCTTTTTCCTTCCGACGACCCGTTCCGTGCTAACTGGACATGTGTACAGCGCACCCTTGGAGTAAATGTCGGTTGGTGCGGGGCGGGCCGTCACACTTGGTATAAGAGCTCTAGGTTGCGTAGTTAACCTAGGGAAAGACACTAGGGAGAGATAGTACGTATATGAGAGTGCGTATTTGTGATTACTTTGGTTTTCAAAAGCTATATATGTATATACTATCAGTAGTATAAGAATGAAGTCGCACTGCACTAGCACCACTATGGGGTCGTTAATCTTTTCCCCTTTTTACAGATTGACGATGAGCCGATATGCTGGAGGTGCTGGTAGAATAGCCAATAATGGGAATGCCGCTGACATGAGGGCAATGTTTACTAACCTCATGAGAGACATGCTTAGAGAAGTGCAAGGGGGCAGTTCCCAATCCCGGAGTTGGTGTTGGTCTGGTAGTGCAGGCGCCTAGGGCCGATTTCGCCAACTTGTGCAAGGATTACACTAACCTTGGTAGGAAGCCATTCCATGTGACGGAGTCGGCCACAGATGTTCAAGATTGGATGGATAGCTGTGATCGTATCTTCGATGACTTGGGTCTTGAGGATGCGATGAAGAGAAGGCTAGCGTCTCGTCAGCTGCAAGGGCGAGCGATGAATTGGTGGAATGCCATTAGAACAGCTACTCCAGAAGATCAGGTTACTTGGGATCAGTTCAAGGCTCGCTTTAGCGAGAAGTTTATTCCAGCTTCCCAGAAGTCAGTGTTGTTCAAGAGGTTCTTGGAACTCAAGCAGAGTGGTAGGGCAGTTTCTGACTATATTGCTGAGTTC
The DNA here is from genome assembly GCA_030737875.1 of Allium sativum. Lineage (NCBI taxonomy): Eukaryota > Viridiplantae > Streptophyta > Magnoliopsida > Asparagales > Amaryllidaceae > Allium > Allium sativum. The sequence goes on from CM060916.1 coordinate 897,869,752, forward strand.
GACACTTTGTCGAAGTATGGGCTATCTCTTATTGATACTCCTGAGAAGAAGAATGAGAATTTCATTACTGGTTTGGATGGATACTTGGGGGAAAGGCTTACCAATCACATCGATGAGACTTTTGAATCGATTGTGGGGAAAGCTTTGAGATCAGAGAGTCTTTACCCTAAGTCAAAGACTGAGGCTGCATCTGCAGAAGGGCCAAAGCCGCAAGCAGGCGGTGGAGGCAAGAATAACTCTCAGAATAAGAGGAAGCAGGACCAATCTAAGGGTGGCCAGAAAAAGAACACGAAGGATGTTGAGTGCTTCAACTGTGGTAAGAAGGGCCATTATTCTAAAGATTGTCGGGCCAAGCCAGCGGATAAGAAGTGCTTCAACTGTGGTCAAGTGGGACATTTCAAGGATAAGTGTCTGCAACCTCTTAAGGAGAAGCATATTGTGAAAGCTTATGCTATTGATGTTGTTCCTTCTTCGTCGAATGCCCCAACTGCGGCGGAGAAAGGAAAGAATGTTGTTATTCAAGGTATGCTTTCTATTTATGATGTACCAGTTCGAGTTTTGTTTGATACCGGGGCTTCCCGTTCCTTCATATCTAGTGACCTGGTAGATAGGTTGGGACTGGAACCCGAGATAGTCGATAGACCATTGGTTGTGACGAACCCGATTGGTGGTTCGACTAGCCTTAGTATGATTTGCAGGGATTTGGTCTTATCGAGTCATGGATGTATATTTGTATGTGATTGCTTTGTTTTGGGCTTTACTGGGTATGGCATTATATTGGGAGTCGATTGGCTCCAAAGATACGGGGTGGTGGTAGACTATGAGGGCTTTTTGGTGACAGTGAGGGCGGATGATGGGCGGAGGGTAGTGTTTGGTAGTCTACCTAGTGATGGGATTATGGCTAGTTTTGTAAATTCCCTCAACATCCCGCAAGATGAGTTGTCAGATGTGCCCGTGGTTGGCCAGTATCCGGACGTCTTCGAGGAGGTGACTGGGCTTCCACCACACCGAGAGATTGAGTTCCGTATTGATTTAGTGAAAGACGCCAGACCTATAGTGATGCCACTTCGTCGTATGGCACCAAGGGAGCAGTGAGAGCTCGGGGTGGAAGTCAGCAATCTTTTGAAGAAGGGATTTATTAGAAGAAGTGTCTCCGAGTGGGGAGCACCAGTTGTGTTTGCCACTAAGGCAGATGGTTCCCTTCGTTTGTGTGTGGACTATCGCGAGTTGAATAAGGTAACGAGGAAGAATAAGTATCCTCTACCACGGATAGATCATTTGTTTGATCAACTGGAAGGAGCAAGAGTGTTCTCCCAGTTGGACCTCGCGACAGGATTTCATCAGCTTCGAGTAGCAGATGAGAGTGTTCCGAAAACGGCATTTAGGACGCCGTCTGAATTTTATGAGTGGTTGGTCATGCCATTTGGGTTGACCAATGCACCAGCCTACTTTGTGGATCTTATGAATCGAGTATTCAGAGATCAGTTGAATAAGTTTGTTCTTGTGTTCATAGATGACATCCTTGTTTATTCAAGGACAGAGGAGGAACACAAGGGACACTTGAGGATAGTGATGGAGGTGTTGAGGAAACACCAATTGAAAGCGAAATTCTCTAAGTGTCATTTCTGGAGAAGGGAAGTGAGATTCTTGGGTCATGTTGTTTCAGAGAGTGGTATTGCCGTGGACCCTGCGAAGTTGGCCACGGTACAGGATTGGCCTACACCCAAGAATGCAACAGATGTAAGAAGTTTCTTGGGAGTAGCTGGATATTATCGTAAGTTTATCCAGGACTTCTCCAAGATAGCAGCACCGTTGACTCAGTTGACTAAGAAGAATCAGTCCTTCGTCTGGGACGGAGTGTGTGAGAATGCATTCAAGAGTCTAAAAGAGAAGTTTACGCGTGCGCCAGTATTAGTCATTCCTAAAGGGAATGAAGAGATGACGGTATACACGGATGCTTGTGGTACCGGACTAGGTGCTGTATTGATGCAAGGAGGTAGGGTTGTAGCTTATGCTAGTCGGCAGCTAAAGCCGCATGAGAAGAAGTATCCTACCCATGATTTGGAATTAGCAGCGATCGTGTTTGCGCTGAGGATGTGGAGACACTATCTCTTGGGATAAAGATTTGAGTTGTTTACCGATCATAAATCGTTAAAGTATCTCTTCTCTCAGAAAGATCTGAATCTCCGTCAGCAGAGATGGTTAGAGTTCTTTGCTTCGTATGATTTTGATATCGCATACACACCTGGGAAAGGTAATGCGGTAGCCGATGCCTTGAGTAGGAGACATGCCAGTTAAGGGGCTATGTTTCTTGAGTGGAAGCAACTGGAGTATATCGCGGGGTTTGATTTCAGACCAAAGTGCGAATTGGATCCAGTCATGCTAGCTAGTTTGACGATCAGACCCACTTTGATAGAGCGGATCGGTTCCAGCCAGAGGGACGATCCTAATCTATTGGAAATCATTTCCAAGTTAGAGATGGACATCGACGGTGAGGAGATGAATGTGTATGGGCTTGATCGAGATGGATGGCTTCGAAAGAATGGAAGACTCACTGTACCCGACGTGAATGGTTTGAGAGATGAAGTGCTTAGAGAATGTCATCACTCAAAACTGACTATACACCCCGGTGGTAATAAGATGTATCGAGACATGAAGCAGACTTACTACTGGGAAGGGATGAAAAGAGACGTTGGGAAGTTTATATCCAAATGCATGAATTGCCAGCTAGTTAAAGCCGAGCAAAAGAAGCCTAGTGAGTTGTTGCAACCATTAGAAGTTCCCGAATGGAAATGGGAGCAAGTCTCGATGGATTTCATCGATGGCTTACCAAGGACTAGATCGGGATATGATAGCATTTGGGTAATTGTGGATCGATTGACTAAGAGCGCAAGATTTATACCAGTCAAATCGACCAGAACGACAGCTAAATTAGCAGAATTGTATATGAAGTGGGTAGTGAGATTTCATGGAGTACCCAAAAGCATTGTGAGTGACCGAGACCCGTTGTTCACTAGTGGGTTTTGGAAGAGCTTACAAGAGGCTCTAGGGTCAGGATTACATCTCAGTACCGCATATCATCCTCAGACCGACGGTCAGACGGAGAGGGTGAATCGTATTTTAGAAGATCTCTTGAGAGTATATATATTGGATTTTGGTGGATCATGGGATGACCATTTGCATCTAGTAGAGTTTGCATATAATAATAGCTACCAATCCAGTATCGGTATGGCTCCATATGAAGCCTTGTACGGAAGACCGTTCAACTCACCATCATGTTGGATAGAGACTGGCGAGAAGTTTATGCTTGGACCAGATGTGGTGAGAGAAACTTCAGACAAGATTAAGATCATTCAGCAACGAATGAAAGCTGCCCAAGATAGGCAGAAGATTTATGCTGATAAGAGGAGAAGGGACTTAAAATTCTCCGTTGGTGACTTGGTGTTTGTCAAGATTTCTCCGTTGAAGAGCGTGATACGATTTGGCAGGAGAGGCAAGTTAGCACCAAGATTTGTTGGCCCATTCCCTGTTTTTGAGCTAGTCGGGAATTTGGCACATAGAGTTGGCTTACCAGAGAAGATGGCGGGAGTTCACAATGTATTTCATGTTTCCCAACTAAGGAAGTTCGTTCACGACTCAGATTTGACTTTTTCACCTGATCAGTTAGAGGACTTCGAGGTAGAACCCGAGGCGGTTGGGAACCGCAAGCCGATTCGTGTTGTGGGGCACGATACGAAGCAACTTCGAAGGAAGGCGGTGAAGCTAGTCAAGGTTCAGTGGGGCGAGAACGAGAATGATTGTACTTGGGAGACAGAAGAGAGCATTAGGAAGGCGTATCCAGAACTCTTTGCCTGGTAAGATTTACTTCGTAATTTAGTTATTCCGCATGCTAGGATAGACTCATTTTGCTTGTTTTGCATGTTTGATTGTTGTTTTATGATTGATAGGCATGCGGGACCCTTTTGTGTGTTTTGGTTAGGGAATTTCGGGGGTGAAATTTCTTAAGGGGGGGGGGGGAGGGTAACAACCCGTATTCTACGCATCGGGGAATCGTAGAATATTTATTTCTTTCCCACATGAAGTTGTATGGTCATGTAACTTTGGGAAACATCCATTAGAGTCATTTCCCATGTTCATGATTTTTGTCGACTTTTAAATGACCATTTTGCCCCTAGCTGATCTTGTTTCGGCCATAACTTTTGATTGGAATAGAATTTTGACTTGAAACCACTTCCATTAGATTCGTTTGATGGTTTACCTTTCCGTAGAGTGGTCATAATAGCCAAACGGACTTACCGTTTGGGAGATATGGCTGAATTAATGTTTGGAAGGTGAAAAACTGCTTAACCGGGCCAAATAGGGTGATTAGTGAATGGGCCCATAACCCATTTCGGGATTAGGGTTATGGGGAGGCTAAAAAGGGGTGGAGAATCATTCCATTTCAGTTTTCTAGCCTCCACTTACCTCTTGGAAACCCTAAAAATGGCATCTAACCTCTAAATCACCTCCAAATCATCTTTTGATCAAGAATTAAGCTTAGCAACATCTAATCAAAGGAGATCTACACCAAATCAACATTGGAGCTGCTGTTTAGCATTGAGATTCGCATCAAATCAGAGATTTATTTCAGATTTTAGTTTATTTGTGGCTAAGGTGAGTGATTTGCATAGTTTTGCACTAATTATGGTTAATTAAGGGTGATTAGTGTTAATTAGCGAATTTAAACATGATAAAATTCGGGAAAAATGTTTATAAAATCTTAAATGATATTTTAGACCTCTGATATGAATTTGGGTTAATTTGGTTAAGTTTTGCTAATCCTATCATTAGTTTCACCTAAACATGCTTAAGGGAAAATATGGGATTTTGGGTATGTTCAATCCATTTTAACCTATCATATTGATGTTTGGATGTTTGTGGTTGATTATGCATGTTGCTATGACTGTATGATATGCTTTGTGATTGATTTCCATAGTTAGAATGGTCAAAAACGTCGTCGAACGGCGTAAACACTTGCTGGAAAAGCTTCAGGAAACAGTGCAGGTTTCGGATCGGACCGGAAATGGGGGCTTGGATCGGATAAGTTGAACTGGGCAAGGGATTCGATCGGATCGGAACCTGACACTTGAGAAAACTGGCAAAAAAGAAGGCCACGCTAATTGAACTGGGATCGGATCGGATAAAGAAGGAGGGATCAGATCGGAGCACGTGAAGAACGAGGGAACGGATCGGAGCGGAAGCACGAACTGGAGGGGAGATGGCACCCGACCCGACCCGAGGTGGGACACCCGACCCGACCTGAAGAAGGACACCCGACCCGAACCGATACAACGCTGCGAACCTGAACCGAACCGCTACAGGGGGAGAAAACACACTGACCCGACTCAGCATCGACACCCGACCCGAACCGATGGCTTGAAGGGGAAACCCGACCCAGTATTGACCAATAACTCGAGATGCAAAGGTAGTCCAATATGGGAAGTTAGAGCTCAGGATCCAATTGGGAACCGATGAGTTCACTTCATGGTTGGGCTTTGCTGCGGGACGTGTGCTAAGGAGTTGTCGACGTTCATAACTTCGATTCACCACTAAAAAATGGATGATGGGCTACTTATCAGTGCAGTTGAGTCATTATGGCTCGAGGGGCAAGGTAATGGTAGCAAGACTACGTTATCAGTGCAGTAGATTCATTACGACTTGAGGGGCAAGGTGATGCGTAGTAAGACTATGAGCCAGCGCAGATGGGGTGAATAACTCCATGGGGCAAGTGGACATAGTAAAGGATTGGTAAGACTATGAGCCAGCGCAGATGGGGTGAATAACTCCATGGGGCAAGTGGACATAGTAAGGACTGGTAAGGCTATGAGCCAGCGCAGATTGGGTGAATAACTCCATGGGGCAAGTGGACATAGCAAAGGATTAGTGGCTACGTTATCAGTGCAGTGAAGCCATTTATGACTTCATGGGGCAAAGTGATCGTATCAAAGTATGTTGGGTGATCGAAGTGGTGAATATCGTATGCTTTACGCACTGAGTGAGAGATGTGAGGATGGTTGCTATGTTTGATTGTTTGCCATCATTATGACATGCACACCCCCCACCTCTGTATCTTTACACCATTTGATATGGCACCCTAGAGTATTGTACAGTATGTAGTGCTAACTCTTTGGTTGCAGGTCCAGGTTCAGGTATGTTTTAGTCTACCTGTTATTATTCACTTTAGATGCTTATCGCTCATACCAGGCTTTATGTCTGACCCAAAGTTTTATGTCTCCTCTTATTACTCTGGGTGCTCACACGAGCAGACTAGAGATAGGTTAGCTGGTGATGCGCGAGTAGCTGATTCGGAGGCGGGCAGGAGGCTTCCACGTATGATATATATATATATATATTCTCCCTGTGTCGTTGGTGGTCGCTACTTGGGCATTAGTAGTGTACCTCCTTTATCTTGCTTTTACTTTGAGACAGTTTAAAAAGTTGTAATAAGCTGTATTTTGGATTTCCGCTGCTATGATGCTTAGTTATGGTTTTCAACTTATGCACTGTCTCTCCTATTTTATGTCAAGTATGTTATTATTATATTTTGTTCTATGCGCTGTGAGACATTCTACAGGTTCTTTGTATGTTCATTTCCTTCTTCCTTTTTCCTTCTGACGACCCGTTCCGTGCTAACTGGACATGTGTACAGCGCACCCTTGGAGTAAATGTCGGTTGGTGCGAGGCGGGCCGTCACACCCTGGTCGACCTGTGTGACCCAGGTCGACCCCCTGGTCGACCAAATTTCTGGGCAGGAAATTTCCCGCCCAGCCTGCTTCGGGGTTTGAACTTGAATTTTTGATTTTAATTTGAACTGTTTTAATTTATTTAAATTCTTGAATCTTTTGAAGGTCATAACTCCTTCATACGGAGTCCGATTTACGCAAAGTCGAACTCTATCTCAAGCAAAATTTCGAGAAGAACGCAATGACATAACCCGTTTCCCTTAATTCTCAAATTTATAATTAAGTATTCTTTAATTTGGTACTATAATGACTACTGAAAATATGGGGTGTTACATTGACTATCCAAGCATCGGAAATACCAGATAATTTATAGAATGATGTTAGAGGATGAGAATAGATAAGATTGAAAATTAGAATAGAAGAAGGAGAGGAACAACAACAGAATCAGAGTAACACGAACCAGTGGAAGAAATAAAGTATACTATATAATAAAACTTTGTAACACAAATCTATACTTGAATATGCATATCATTATCAAAGTACAACACTTACAATACAGCGGAAATAAACAATTGCTATAAAATCCTGAAGCCTCCTGCTCTAAGATCTTGGTATGTCTATAAAATCCTGACTATTTGACTACCCATACAAATTTGGGCACCCAAGAGTTTAGGGAAAACAAAATAAAATAAACTCTGGGTCAGTCATAGGACTGGTATGAGTAAACAATTTAAAACAGTTTGAGAAAATAAACGATATCTCATAAGACCACACCGTATAACACGGAACGGGTTTTTCCGTTACGAGAATCTAAAACACTTGATTTAACATTTCGAAATCCTTTTGAAAGAAACGATAATCTTTATATCAAAACTCTTTTGATATTATAATAGTGTCAGTCAACCACAACTAAATAATCATCTAGCAGAATGCTTTCATCCCACGTTCCACATACATAATATATAATTAAAATCAGAGGGCGCTTATTGGGTAATGGATTCCAACAGGCAAGGTATGGGACCATCTTCCGACAGTGTATCTCTAGAGAGGAATACACCGGGTTCAACAAGAACATCTTTTAACCCAAGCTAAACATGACCGGTCACTCATTTCGATTAAGTTTACCGAATGTATTATTACCAATGGTTGGGATCAGCAACCATTTCCCGAAAGGGACAGCATTGAAATAGGTTAAAGAAGTAAATGAAATTTCTCTAGATCAGGTGACAATACACCCTAATTGGAAGCTAACCACTTAGCCATGTGACCTACCTGATTTTTACCATCTCCTAGTTGTGGGGCTTGAGACTACGCTTATCTCTGACAGATGACACATTTATTCACTTTGAATGTCACAATGTCATACCCACCAAATCACAAATTGATTTCCCCAAAAATACAACAGGTATACAGCTAAGAGAAACGAATTCCTCCACCACCAAACGTAAATACGTTTGAAGATATCAACTTATGCGATCTGTTAAATATACCATGTTAGACATTCTTCCATACAGGTTGTTCTGGGACTGGAAAATCTGAAGGCACTATTCTGTAAACCCATCTTAGGTAATTTCTACCTAGGATTTGCCAGAATAGCCCTTGCACAAACTCCATCTTCAATTCATTATATTTGATTCGCAACATTAATGCCCATAAGAAGTGGTTTTCAGATAATAAATCCGATCCCGGTCTCTCTATATTGACAACGGAAATGGTCAAAAACTTTAATAGTCTGTTATTTAAATATCAAAGGAAAACATGTGTACAAACAACGGTCATATTTCCAAATTGAAATCTTACCGAACAAATCGTCAATCAACACCGATCCCCTTTAGTTTAATTTGTCATTCAATTATCCATGTCCCTATTCCCATTTCCATATATTCGTAAATTCTTGTTTTCTAAATATAGAAAATATACGTTATTAATCATTGGAAAACATTTCCATATTTACTCTCATTTCTATTATTTTTTATTAGGAAACATTTCTGATTCTTATTTGGAAAACATTTCCGAACTCCTTCATTGGATTTAAACAGATGTTTAAATAAAACATTGCTATACCAACTCAAACCATTATACTCATTAACTAAATTTACTTAACCAAACTTCACTATCGAACCTTAACCATTCCTTAGTTAAAAATGAAGTCAATCAAGTTGGGATATAACTACCTCTCAGACCTTAACTGAACAATATTTCTAACCTCGAAATAGGCAAAGTACCCTTTTAAATCTTTAACAAACTTCCTTATGTAACTTTCGGATTCTATTTCTGAATCCACTTCTTTTACAGAAATCATTTGATTATAACAATAGTGTTATAATCCCATGCTTTTGAAATATAATAACTTAAATATATCTTTTATTTATTAATTTGGATAAATAAACAAACAACTAATTTATTAATAAATAAACAAATCTTGATTATAAACGGAAAGTGAATAGTACTTTCCTGAATTCGATATAATCGAATTTCAATGTATAACTCTTTTTTGAACAATCTCTATTCGATTTAACTCTCTTTCGAATAACATATATTAGATTTAACTCACTTCCGAATAAATTATATTTGATTAACTCTCTTTCGAATAAATTATATTTGATTAACTCTCTTCGAATAAATTATATTCGATTAACTCCCTTTCGAATAACTCTATTTGATAACTCTATTTCGAATAACTCTATTTCGAATAACTATATTTCGAATAACTCTATTCGATAACTCTCTTCGAATAACTATATTTGATAACTTTATTTCGATAACTCCCTTTAGAATAACTATATTTTGAATAACTCTATTCGATAACTCTCTTCCAATAATTATATTTGATAACGCTATTTCAAATAACTATATTTCAAATAACTATATTTGATAACTTTCTTCGAATAACTAATATTCGATTAACACTCTTTGAATAACTTATATTCGACTAACTCTCTTTGAATAACTTATGTTTGATTAACGCTCTTCGAATAACTTATATTCGATTTAACTCTACTCGAATAACTTATATTCAATTTAACCCTACTCGAATAACTAGTATTCGATTAACTCTATTTTCTATCTCATTCAAATTCCCATTTGAATTCCTATTTCAAAACCCAATTTTCCTTATAAATGTTTTAATTTATAAAATATTTATTTTAATCCATTATCCACATTGAATGTGAATAATATTTCTTTTATATAATCAATTTAGTTGATTTCGCATTTAAAATAATATCCCCTATTCCAAATTTTATTTAGACATCAATTTATAGAATTAATTATGCAAAATCTCCTTTTTTACTTCTAACACTAAAAGTCTCATTTATAATTCCTTTTATAAATGGTAAGTTCAATTTCTATTTAAAATATCGGTGTTAAAACTGATTTCTACTCCTCTATATAAATTCAGACTTGTATATTCAATTTATCCCAAGATAAATTATTTTACTTAATTTATAAAAATGTTACTTATAAATTAATCTTCTCCATTTATCTATTGAAACGGATTTCTATTTAAAAATATCCTTTAAATTCTTCTTCTCATAGTTCTTTTATATCTTGCTAATTTTATTTTTATACTTCTATTTATTTTCCAAATAATTCATTTTTATAATTATATTTATTTTCCAAATAATCCCTTTTATAATTCTATAAATTTCATATAAATATTTCGTTTTTATAATTCTATTTATTTCATTTGAATATTTCATTTATAATATCATGTTTATTTCATATAAATATTTCCTTTTATAATTATATTTATTTCCCAAACAAATATTTTATTTTCAATATACACTTTGAAAATTCCCTTTTTACATTCCAGTATTTCTTATGGTATTTAAAATACGAAATAACAAGACCAACGTCATCATAATCAATCATAGATTACATATCACATTATATATCACAATATATGAAAACAAACAGTATTATAAATATTGACGAATCCAATTGGATCCCTCCAACCTGTTTCCCATCATCCACAGATGTTAAACAATATAATTAACATCAACTTCATTTCAATATGAAATATCCTAATAAACATAATCAATATTTGATTAACGATATATATGTGTGTATATATATATATATATATCGTTATTTATATATTTAATTAATAGATTAGCAGTTCATCTGAACAGTCAACATACATCAATCAACCATAATTAATCAATTCTTAAAATACGTTATAAAAATATAAACTGATCAGAGTTAGTGAGATTTACTCACATTGGACGTTCATCGTTAGATAACGATAACTGTCGGTTGACTCAGACAGACAATTTATTTCGCTTTAAATTGTAATGAGCTCCAATTCACTCCCAGTCAGTTCAATTGTGTAGCCGCCATCCATAACATCCCAATGGATCTTGTTTCGTCAGATTCTGATTTCGTATGACGATGTTATGAATTTTATGTAACATCCCGTATTTTTGGCCGTCAAATATTTAATTTAATTTATTATTTTAAATATTATATTGGGAATATAATGGATTTTTAATCGAATTTATTTATTTAAAATAGAGTCTGAATATATATATTTATATATTAATTAAAACGAGCTCGAAACGACGCGGTAGTTCGTAATTTTCGATTTGAACTATAACTGAATATACAAGATCCGATATAAGTCGGATTTCTGTGAAACGAGAAACGTTGGAGCCGTATTGATGATAATTTTCATATGAAAGAGAAAAATCTAGATTCCGTGTTATGGATTGTTAGTTATGGCCAAATCAAATTTTAAAATAGTCGCTATGGAATCGTTTTTAAATTATAACGTTTTACTTAAATAAACGAATTTTTATAAAATGAATAACGTTTAAACTTAGAATTTAAATTATCTAAAGCCGTGGAAATATTCTGTTGCATAAATATGTTTATAATAATTTGTCTATTTTCCATACGTTCCCTCGGAAATTGTTCTTGTATGCTTAAAGTAATATTTACGGTCTAAAATGAGCATTATAAATAATCAGTTTATTTCTATCTAGTAAGTCCATGGGTTATAGCAGAATGACAAGGATCGAAATGAACAAATTTGTTTAAATAATAGAATTACATAAAAATAACAGTAGCAACAAGAGTACAAGCAAGTGATACCAGCATAACATTGCTAAAGTATCAGTACAAGTAGATTTCTGGTACCTGTACCAATACAAGTAACGTTTGGTTTCAACTTGCTAAAACATTTTTGTAATATCAGTACAACTAATCAGCACATAATCAAACAAGTAATAACATTTCAAAAATGAAACGTCCCAAACCACTAGCTAAAATATCAGTACAAGTATGATATTATGAAACCAATATAGCAGATAATGTAACGTCCCAAAAGGGTATTGGTCCATTATAATGTTATAATAATGTCTAAATTATGTTACAAGTTGTCATATAGAGTACATTATAATGGTGAAGTAAACCATTATAATAAATACATCAAAGCTCCAACATTTTTGAATATCAGTACAACATTAGTTGACCAAAAATGCTCTGAGGAATCATTACATGTTTACAAAGTTACAACACCACGATACCAGTATTTAACACATTGAAACCCTGTACATGCTAACTTTTCGACGCGCCTACCCAATATTTTTCATCAGTATATGTAAATTCCTGTACCCTAAAGCATCTACCCAGATGTCTCTGCAAAGAGATGCAAGGCGCAGACTTAACTGCTGAAACATGCCACCCTGGATTGTAAAAAAAAAAAAAATATCAAATCAAGAATTCATACAGTATGGTTAATTCAAGGATTGTCTGTACGAGAAATCAGTACATAACACAACTCAGTGAAAATTACATACATAGCTACAGAAGCTAAAGAAAATATAGGATAAAACCACTAAGAAACAGGAAGATCTATAGGACAGTTTCAAATCCCTGAATGGAATTTACAACTCAGTAGCCTCACAAATAGTCTTATAGCTAAAATATGAATTTCAAGACCCTCAGATTTGAAATAACAATTCATATAGCCTCTCGACAATAACTCAACCCATGATCCTACTATACAGACCAATAGTACGTGAATTCCAACACTAGTTTTCAAAATTTCTGAGTAATGTCTTCACGCAAGCTGTACAAAGACAAGCTTCCCATCACAAATACCCAACACAGCTCGGTGACAGCTAAAATGAAAGGACAAAACACTCACCTAAGGAAAACATAACACAGCTAAAATCACAGTCTATGATCTCGACATTGATCTTATCAGGATTTTTCACAACTATAAATACAACGCACCATATCTCATTTCCAGGAACAAGAAGTAAAGAAGAAAAATCCGAACCACTTAAAAATCAAAACAGAAACAATTCTTGCAATTTAAAATCGATTGAAAAACTTATCTGAATTTACAAACTTCAGATCTGGCAACTTCCCGATAGACCGGTTCAAGACCCCAGACTTGGATCAGTCAAATTTTTTGAATGGGACTTTCAGTTGGGTTGCGGATGGATCTGGAAGGCGTAGGAGCTGTCAGCAAGACGGTGGTGACATTTGAGGCTGTAGGGTTTGATTCGGGGCGTCAGAGGTTTCACAGAACAGTCGAAGAAGAAGAAGGAGGGGCGATCGAATAGCGGTTGCGTGGAGGAGGAGGGTTGCGAGGCGATGACCTCCGTTGTAGCTGAAGCAAGAAGGGAGAAGGGGGAATTAGGGTTTGATTGGATTTCTGTGTGGTGAGGCGGCGGATAAAACGATGAAGAGGGAATAGAAACTGATGGATAGGGTTTTAAATTAGTAGAAGCGGGTGGGTTTTTTTGGCCGCAAGTTAAAGAGGTAAAAGGCCTAGTTTTTAAATACAAATTTCATGTTTTAATAATTTAATTACTTTATAAAGTTATTAATACGATATCTCGCACCCCAGTTATCATATTTGAGCACGGTCAGTCTCGTTGAGACCATAGAGACGAGATCTTCAAGAAGGAGCATGATCAGTCAGGACTGAAAGCAAGGAATTTTTTTATTAAATTAAACGCTGTTTAATTTAATTAAAAACCAGCGTTTAACGACCAAACGAAATCAAGGTGAGTTAAACTCTCTCAGTTTTTCCCATTTATATTTTATATAAATTGGGTTCTTTATTTTGTGTGCTCTGCTTGTTAATGGTTGACTGTTTGCTAGTTAAATATTTATTTGTTGATTTAACTGATGGAATTTAACTGTGTTTAATTTCAGTGAAATGCCAAATCGTTATTTTTAACGATTGGTTCCAATAATGGTAACTTACCTTGTTGGTCACGTTTATAAAATAAACGTGTTGAATGTGTTGAATTGTTTAAACTGGTTGAATCGTTTTATTTATTGGTTGATGATTTATTATCATATATGAACTAATCCGATGGGTTGATTGATTTGAGTATTGGTGGTTGACTGGAATTTCAACATCTGTGTAGTTTAAACCAATAGACGGTATTGGTTGGGTATTTGGCAACATAAGGCCTAGAAAATCAATCGTTTTATAGATGTTGATTTACCGTCAGGCAAATCGACAGGAATGAGTTTATAAAATTTATTTTATAACTGGTAATAGATTTTGAAATATATGATTTGAGATAAAGGTTTATAAAAGGAAAATAAATAAATGTTTTATTTAAGCTTCGATTTATTATTAATAAATTTTATAAAGGAAACTCTGATGTTAATCAGATTTATAAGTATGAGATTGAGAGATAAATCGAATGATATGGTTTAACTCTAATAAGATTTTAAAAGGGAGTTAATATTTATTTTGGTAAATAAAGGGATTAATTACGAAAGTAGTCAACTACCAAAGTGGATTATTATTTTAGAAAAATACTTTTTAATTGAGATTCATTTTAAAAGAACCCGAGATTGAAGTGAAACCCAATTGAATGTTGAAAAGGAATTACGAACAGTTTTATATTTAAAACCCGAACTTGTACAACAAGTTATAAAAAGGAATTTTAAGCAAGGATGATAGCTTAGAAATGAAGGGTACTTATTTATTTGAGTCAAGTGAAAGGTGATTTCGATCAAAAGATTTAAAATGAATCAAGGTTATGTAAATGAGTTTTTAATGTGTAAATGGTTAATTATACATTAAAGTTACTTAAAATGGATTAAGTAAAAAGGGAGGGGATAAAAATAAGATTTCAAAGAAGGAATTGTCGAATGGGTTAAAAAAGGGGTAGTAAGAGTGGATTTGGTAAAAGAAGAAGGTCGTGAGATTTTGTAATCAAATTTGAATTATAAAATGAATTTGGTTAAAGAACCAGAGTTAAAAGTGATGTTTTAGAAAGAAGGTTTCTTTATTAGTGAATTAAGAACTAGTGGTATATTCGATAAAAAAAAAATTCAAAAGGAAAGAAGGTTAATGAAACCATACTTTTGAATATAATAGTTGAATGGAATTTGTTTTGGGATTAGGACAAGATATTGGTTTTATATTACAACTCATATTTATTTTTGGGTATGAACGTTGTCGATCAAGGTCTGAGAGGTAATTAAAATACCCCAACTTGAACGATATCAGGACTATCTAAGGGTGATATTAGTTGTGATGGTAAAAAGGATTAGTGGTTGTTTATTTTCATTAGTGAAATAATGGGAAGGTGGGGTTTTTATCCCACAGAAATAAGCATTGGGTTCTATCGGGTAATAAATAAAGGATATTTCATAATGTTGTTTAATTTAAAAAGGCCAAGTGATGTTGAATACTGAACCAGTGAACCCATTTGATTGACATGATTGAGACACTGTTTATTTTGATAGTTAAAACATCGACTATCAAACTTGTCCAATACGATTGTTGGTATGGAAAGACCGGGATCGAATTTATATTCGAAAACCATCCCGACCAACAAATACGTGAAAATATCAGAAGACGGTCAAGATGGAGCATCGAAGACCGTGGATCTTCATAAGCGGAAGAACTGCTAATAATCTCTGGTCTGCAGCCAGAGAGGTACTGTGGTTTTGTCGTGGTTGGAATCTACGGGTTGCAAGGACTTCTCGCTACTGATCCATGGGGTGATTCCTATATGAGATTCAGTTGGAGAATAC
Organism: Allium sativum; assembly: GCA_030737875.1. NCBI lineage: Eukaryota > Viridiplantae > Streptophyta > Magnoliopsida > Asparagales > Amaryllidaceae > Allium > Allium sativum. The sequence goes on from CM060916.1 coordinate 897,885,495, forward strand.
CTTCGGTTCATCCTGTTCCTGGATGACGTGTATGGACGAATGTCTGACAGAGTATTTCCAAAGGAGTCACGTACGTTGGTGTTTTCAAATGTACCAGGTCGATGGCGGAGAAGTTCACATTCTCTTAGCTTGATAACTAGAGTATTTTTTGTGAACGTCAATTAGTGATATCTGGCGGATCTGACAATGTGGCATTCAAAGTGAATGGTGGCCAGGTGTTGAAGAGGAAATTCTAGCCTCAAGCCTCATCAACCAGGAAATGACAAAAATCGGGCAGGCAGCATGGCTATGTGGGTCGCTCCCATTAGGGTGTATAATCACTTATCTAGAGAAATTCCTATTGCTTCTTTAATCTAGTTCGATGCTGTCCCTTTTAGGGAAACGGTGGTTTGAGTCCAACCGTTGGTGATATACATTCGATACACTCAAGCGAAATGAGTGGTCGGTCATGTGTGGGCCGGGTTGCAAGACGTTCTTGTTGAACCCAGTGTATTCGCCTCTAGAGATACACTAGCGGCAGGTGGTCCCATACCTTGTCATAGTTGGAATCCAATCTCCAATAAGCGCCCGCCGTTTTGTTTGTATACTATATATGTAGAGCGTGAGATGCAAGCGTTCTACTAGATTCTATTTACTTGTATTTAGACATTATTATAATATTAGACAAGATATTGGTTTCAAAAATGTTTTGGGTTATCGTAAGGTAAAAACCGTCCGTGTTTATGTGTGGATTTGGTCTTACGATTATCCTTTTCTTTTGAAAAGATTTTGAACTTTAAAAATCATGTTGGATGATTTACCCTTAATACTGTGCGAGTTTATCTCACTCTGGTTCACCAGACTGACCCGGTGTTTTGTAAATGCTCAGGTTAGCCTGGGGTGTACAGGTTCAGTTTATCGAATGATGTGAAGAGACGAGCTGGAAGAGTCCAGATGTATGATATTATAGCTACTATTCCGCGGTGTATTGTATATGAGGACAAGTTATTATAACTGTCCAGATGTGTGATGTACTCTGATGATTGTAAGTATTTTAAAGCTCTCAGTAAAGGTTTATTTCTATATTATATTTTGTTCCGCTTCGATGTAAGATTCTGTGTTGTGTTGGTTCTTCTTCTTCTTCTATTCTAATATTTCTGTCTTTCTTACCTCACCCTCTAATTTCTTTCTAAAACGTTCCAATGTCTTCGGTGTTTGGAAGGTCGACATGAGTTACGGTAAAGGTATTTATGTCGATTTTTCAGGACCGAAACCCTGGGTCGTTACAGTGGTATCAGAGCTATTGGTTTAGTGATTACCTTGGCTCTGTGGTGTAACTCGATAGAGATTGGGTTAGTAATACCCTAGATCGAGACTGAGTGTATATATATGAGAGCGTACTTGTAAATTTTATATACAAATGTTTTGTATTGTGTTCATTGATCGGTTCAAGTGTTGAGAAGCATAGAACTGACAATGGATGCAGTATTGTTTTGAAAAGGGGGTAAATGAAGTAATTTTACCCAAATTATATTTTTGTATAGAAAAGAAATAATTTATCAAATTATTGAGATATTGGTATGTGTGTTTGATTGATGTGAATGAAATTCAAATTTGATTGAAATTTGAATTGAAACTTAACTTGGTCAAATTTAATTAAATTAATTAAATTTGGAATTGGAATTAATCAAATAGAAATAAATCGGGTATTAACCGATTGATGTTCAAATACGTGAAAACAAAGTAAAATATTAAATTGAGCATAAATTAAATTATTTTGATTGAGATTGGTTGTGCATGGATGGTTGATTGGTATTGATTTGGTGTTAGATTGCTTGAATATAAATTCATCGACAGTTTAAAAAAAAAGTTGAATTATAATTAATTTCCAGTATAGTCAACTGGAGTGTACTCACATGGATTAAAGTTGAATAATTCCGTCCTATGTTGCAAATGGATACTTCATTTTAGGAGTTATTTATTTACTATATTGAATGGTTTTTGATTTAAAATAAACTGAAATTAATGGGTTGCAACGTCCTTTCCTACCTTAGCAATTTCGAGGACGAAATTATTTTAAGGGGGGAAGAATGTAACATCCCGTATTTTTGGCCGTCAAATATTTAATTTAATTTATTATTTTAAATATTATATTGGGAATATAATGGATGTTTAATCGAATTTATTTATTTAAAATAGAGTCCGAATATATATATTTATATATTAATTAAAACGAGCTCGAAACGACGCGGTAGTTCGTAATTTTCGATTTGAACTTTAACTGAATATACAAAATCCGATATAAGTCGGATTTCTGTGAAACGAGAAACGTTGGAGCCGTATTGATGATAATTTTCATATGAAAGAGAAAAATCTAGATTCCGTGTTTTGGATTGTTAGTTATGGCCAAATCAAATTTTAAAATAGTCGCTATGGAATCGTTTTTAAATTATAACGTTTTACTTAAATAAACGGATTTTTATAAAATGAATAACGTTTAAACTTAGAATTTAAATTATCTAAAGCCGTGGAAATATTCTGTTGCGTAAATATGTTTATAATAATTTGTCTATTTTCCATACGTTCCCTCGGAAATTGTTCATGTATGCTTAAAGTAATATTTACGGTCTAAAATGAGCATTATAAATAATCAGTTTATTTCTATCTAGTAAGTCCATGGGTTATAGCAGAATGACAAGGATCGAAATGAACAAATTTGTTTAAATAATAGAATTACATAAAAATAACAGTAGCAACAAGAGTACAAGCAAGTGATACCAGCATAACATTGCTAAAGTATCAGTACAAGTAGATTTCTGGTACCTGTACAAGTACAAGTAACGTTTGGTTTCAACTTGCTAAAACATTTTTTGTAATATCAGTACAACTAATCAGCACATAATCAAACAAGTAATAACATTTCAAAAATGAAACGTCCCAAACCACTAGCTAAAATATCAGTACAAGTATGATATTATGAAACCAATATAGCAGATAATGTAACGTCCCAAAAGGGTATTGGTCCATTATAATGTTATAATAATGTCTAAATTATGTTACAAGTTGTCATATAGAGTACATTATAATGGTGAAGTAAACCATTATAATAAATACATCAAAGCTCCAACATTTTTGAATATCAGTACAACATTAGTTGACCAAAAATGCTCTGAGGAATCATTACATGTTTACAAAGTTACAACACCTCGATACCAGTATTTAACACACTGAAACCCTGTACATGCTAACTTTTCGACGCGCCTACCCAATATTTTTCATCAGTATATGTAAATTTCTGCACCCTAAAGCATCTACCCAGATGTCTCTGCAAAGAGATGCAAGGCGCAGACTTAACTGCTGAAACATGCCACCCTGGATTGTAAAAAAAAGAAAAAAAAAGAGATCAAATCAAGAATTCATACAGTATGGTTAATTCAAGGATTGTCTGTACGAGAAATCAATACATAACACAACTCAATGAAAATACCATACATAGCTACAGAAGCTAAAGAAAATATAGGATAAAACAACTAAGAAACAGGAAGATCTAAAGGACAGTTTCAAATCCCTGAATGGAATTTACAGCTCAGTAGCCTCACAAATAGTCTTATAGCTAAAATATGAATTTCAAGACCCTCGGATTTGAAATAACAATTCATATAGCCTCTCGACAATAACTCAACCCATGATCCTACTATACAGACCAACAGTACGTGAATTCCAACACTAGTTTTCAAAATTTCTGAGTAATGTCCTCACGCAAGCTGTACAAAGACAAGCTTCCCATCACAAATACCCAACACAGCTCGGTGACAGCTAAAATGAAAGGACAAAACACTCACCTAAGGAAAACATAACACAGCTAAAATCACAGTCTATGATCTCGACATTGATCTTATCAGGATTTTTCACAACTATAAATACAACGCACCATATCTCGTTTCCAAGAACAAGAAGTAAAGAAGAAAAATCTGGACCACTTAAAAATCAAAACAGAAATAATTCTTGCAATTTAAAATCGATTGAAAAACTTATCTGAATTTACAAACTTCAGATCTGGCAACTTCCCGATAGACCGGTTCAAGACCCCAGACTTGGATCAGTCAAATTTTTTGAATGGGACTTTCAGTTGGATTGCGGATGGATCTGGAAGGTGTAGGAGCTGTCAGCAAGACGGTGGTGACATTTGAGGCTGTAGGGTTTGATTCGGGGCGTCAGAGGTTTCACAGAACATTCGAAGAAGAAGAAGCAGGGGCGATCGAATAGCGGTTGCGTGGAGGGGGAGGGTTGCAAGGCGATGACCTCCGTTGTAGCTGTAGCAAGAAGGGAGAAGGGGGGATTAGGGTTTGATTGGATTTCTGTGTGGTGAGGCGGCAGATAAAATGATGAAGAGGGAATAGAAACTGATGGATAGGGTTTTAAATTAGTAGAAGCGGGTGGGTTTTTTTGGGCCGCAAGTTAAAGAGGTAAAAGGCCTAGTTTTTAAATACAAATTTCATGTTTTAATAATTTAATTACTTTATAAAGTTATTAGTACGATATCTCGCACCCCCGTTATCAGATTTGAGCACGGTCAGTCTCGTTGAGACCATAGAGACGAGATCTTCAAGAAGGAGCATGATCAGTCAGGACTGAAAGCAAGGAATTTTTTTTATTAAATTAAACGCTGTTTAATTTAATTAAAAACCAGCGTTTAACGATCAAACGAAATCAAGGTGAGTTAAACTCACTCAGTTTTTCCCATTTATATTTTATATAAATTGGGTTCTTTATTTTGTGTGCTCTGCTTGTTAATGGTTGACTGTTTGCTAGTTAAATATTTATTTGTTGATTTAACTGATGGAATTTAACTGTGTTTAATTTCAGTGAAATGCCAAATCGTTATTTTTAACGATTGGTTCCAATAAAGGTAACTTACCTTGATGGTCACGTTTATAAAATAAACGTGTTGAATGTGTTGAATTGTTTAAACTGGTTGAATCGTTTTATTTATTGGTTGATGATTTATTATCATATATGAAGTAATCCGATGGGTTGATTGATTTGAATATTGGTGGTTTACTGGAATTTCAACATCTATGTAGTTTAAACCAATAGACGGTATTGGTTGGGTATTTGGCAACATAAGGCCTAGAAAATCAATCGTTTTATAGATGTTGATTTACCGTCAGGCAAATCGACAGGAATGAGTTTATAAAATTTATTTTATAACTGGTAATAGATTTTGAAATATATGATTTGAAATAAAGGTTTATAAAAGGAAAAATAAATAAATGTTTTATTTAAGCTTCGATTTATTATTAATAAATTTTATAAAGGCAACTCTGATGTTAATCAGATTTATAAGTATGAGATTGAGAGATAAATCGAATGATATGGTTTAATTCTAATAAGATTTTAAAAGGGAGTTAATATTTATTTTGGTAAATAAAGGGATTAATTACGAAAGTAGTCAACTACCAAAGTGGATTATTATTTTAGAAAAATACTTTTTAATTGAGATTCATTTTAAAAGAACCCGAAATTGAAGTGAAACCCAATTGAATGTTGAAAAGGAATTACGAACAGTTTTATATTTAAAACCCGAACTTGTACAACAAGTTATAAAAAGGAATTTTAAGCAAGGATGATAGCTTAGAAATGAAGGGTACTTATTTATTTGAGTCAAGTGAAAGATGATTTCGATCAAAAGATTTAAAATGAATCAAGGTTATGTAAATGAGTTCTTAATGTGTAAATGGTTAATTATACATTAAAGTTACTTAAAATGGATTAAGTAAAAAGGGAGGGGATAAAAATAAGATTTCAAAGAAGGAATTGTCGAATGGGTTTAAAAAGGGGTAGTAAGAGTGGATTTGGTAAAAGAAGTAGGTCGTGAGATTTTGTAATCAAATTTGAATTATAAAATGAATTTGGTTAAAGAACCAGAGTTAAAAGTGATGTTTTAGAAAGAAGGTTTCTTAATTAGTGAATTAAGAACTAGTGGTATATTCGAGAAAAAAAAATCAAAAGGAAAGAAGGTTTATAAAACCATACTTTTGAATAAAATAGTTGAATGGAATTTGTGTTGGGATTAGGATGAGATATTGGTTTTATATTACAACTCATATTTATCTTTGGGTATGAACGTTGTCGATCAAGGTCTGAGAGGTAATTAAAATACCCCAACTTGAACGATATCAGGACTATCTAAGGGTGATATTAGTTGTGATGGTAAAAAGGTTTAGTGGTTGTTTATTTTCATTAGTGAAATAATGGGAAGGTGGGGTTTTTATCCAACAGAAATAAGCATTGGGTTCTGTCGGGTAATAAATAAAGGATATTTCATAATGTTGTTTAATTTGAAAAGGCCAAGTGATGTTGAATACTGAACCAGTGAACCCATTTGATTGACATGATTGAGACACTGTTTATTTTGATAGTTAAAACATCGACTATCAAACTTGTCCAATACGATTGTTGGTATGGAAAGACCGGGATCGAATTTATATTCGAAAACCATCCCGACCAACAAATACGTGAAAATATCAGAAGACGGTCGAGATGGAGCATCGAAGACCGTGGATCTTCATAAGCGGAAGAACTGCTAATAATCTCTGGTCTGCAGCCAGAGAGGTACTGTGGTTTTGTCGTGGTTGGAATCTACAGGTTGCAAGGACTTCTCGCTACTGATCCATGGGGTGATTCCTATATGAGATTCAGTTGGAGAATAACTTCGGTTCATCCTGTTCCTGGATGACGTGTATGGACGAATGTCTGACAGAGTATTTCCAAAGGAGTCACGTACGTTGGTGTTTTCAAACGTACCAGATCGATGGCGGAGAAGTGCACATTCTCTTAGCTTTATAACTAGAGTATTTTTTGTGAACGTCAATTAGTGGTATCTGGCGGATCTGACAATGTGGCATTCAAAGTGAATGGTGGCCATGTGTTGAAGAGGAAATTCTAGCCTCATCAACCAGGAAATGACAAAAATCGGGCAGGCAGCATGGCTATGTGGGTCGCTCCCATTAGGGTGTATAATCACCTATCTAGAGAAATTACTATTGCTTCTTTAATCTAGTTCGATGCTGTCCCTTTTCGGGAAACAGTGGTTTGAGTCCAACCGCTGGTGATATACATTCGATACACTCAAGCGAAATGAGTGGTCGGTCATGTGTGGGCCGGGTTGCAAGACGTTCTTGTTGAACCCAGTGTATTCGCCTCTAGAGATACACTAGCGGCAGGTGGTCCAATACCTTGTCATAGTTGGAATCCAATCTCCAATAAGTGCCCGCGGTTTTGTTTGTATACTATATATGTAGAGCGTGAGATGTAAGCGTTCTACTAGATTCTATTTACTTGTATTTAGACATTATTGTAATATTAGACAAGATATTGGTTTCAAAAATGTTTTGGGTTATCGTAAGGTAAAAACCGTCTGTGTTTATGTGTGGATTTGGTCTTACGATTATCCTTTTCTTTTGAATAGATTTTGAACTTTAAAAATCATGTTGGATGATTTACCCTTAATACTGTGCGAGTTTATCTCACTCTGGTTCACCAGACTGACCCGGTGTTTTGTAAATGCTCGGGTTAGCCCGGGGTGTACAGGTTCAGTTTATCGAATGATGTGAAGAGACGAGCTGGAAGAGTCCAGATGTATGATATTATAGCTACTATTCCGCGGTGTATTGTATATGAGGACAAGTTATTATAACTGTCCAGATGTGATGTACTCTGATGATTGTAAGTATTTTAAAGCTCTCAGTAAAGGTTTATTTCTATATTATATTTTGTTCCGCTGCGATGTAAGATTCTGTGTTGTGTTGGTTCTTCTTCTTCTTCTATTCTAATATTTCTGTCTTTCTTACCTCACCCACTAATTTCTTTCTAAAATGTTCCAATGTCTTCGGTGTTTGGAAGGTCGACATGAGTTACGGTAAAGGTATTTATGTCGATTTTTCAGGACCGAAACCCTGGGTCGTTACATTTTATAAGGTCAAACACTATTTTAAACAAAAATAAATTAATTAAGTTTTAATTTGGGCTTCACCTTTCTAAATCTCGGCCCATACCCATACACCCGCTTCAATGGGTATTCATCTTCCCAAATTAAAAAAGAAAGGTGCTACTGCTCTTCGAAGGCCATTACCGAAAACTCAGAACTCCATTCCTCCATCTTCTTTTCGTGAAATCCAAAAGAAATGCCACCAACTTCCTTCACTACTCGCACTCTCTCCTCTCGTATCCACAACAATCTGCTCGCATTCTCCTTCTGTCATGCGACTTCAACCTCGCGCAACCCCGTACAGTGACAACCACGTCACTTTTTGCCTTAAAATTTCCCCAAACTTTGTCAACAAGAGCTCGTCGTTACCTTGAACTCACTGGCGCCCTCAAAACGTTCTCCGATTTCCTTATCAACTCGACAGTGAACCCTAGTTTTCCCGTCATTACCAAAGATGCAAAAACTTACATCGAGCTGATCAAAACATATACCCAACTGAAGAGAATCTCAACACTAATTCATGCATATATGTTTTGAGATTTATTTAATTTTATTTGAATTGATATCTATTTTTGAAGATCACAATTTTTCTAGCTGTAAAGAAATGAGCGATAGCGGAAAGTTTATTGACCAGAGGAAAAATTATTTAGGGTTAGGAGAGTTAGTGGTGTATTTATAGAGTTATATATTATTATTTTTATTGATTAGTTTATTCAATTTTAATCAATCGTTGTCTCCATTCATAGTTTAAAAATTCCTATGATCACATAGAATATCCAAAAATCATGAAAATGGGCATGCAACTACAATTCGACATTACGGACCCAAAGAAACTTGTTTCGTCGAATTCCGAGTTCGTTTGCTCACAATGCGTATGTTTAAAGTCAAATTATTGATTGTTTTTCACATTAAAATCCCCCACGGCCACATACTCACTCCAAAAATCACGAAAATTGAAATCTAACAATAATTTCATATTCCGGATCCAACATAATTAGTTTCATTGAAAACGGAGGTTGTTTGTAAAAATGGCTATTTTCTAAAGCTCTAAATAGACAAACTAAATGTTTATATATTTAAAAAAAATTAATTAAATATCAATAAATAAATATTATCGTATATATTCACATAGAATATTATTTAGCTGCAAAATATTCCTATCTGAATTTATAACTCGACATTTTAATTCCAGATTAAATTAGTATTCAATTTATATTGAAATTCCATTTATAATATAAATAAATAGTCATAAATTATAAAGGAATTCCATAGTGACTTTTGGAAAATTTTATTTGGACACAACTCACAATCTATATGACGAAATCTCGATTTTTCTCTTCCATTAGAAAAATATATTTCACCAGCTCCGAACGTTTCTTGTTTCACAGAAATCCAGCTTAAAACGGATTATGTATATTCGTTTAAAGTTCGAATCTCCAAATTACGAACTACTGCTCCATTTCGAGCTCGATTATAATTATAATATAATTATACTTTCAGACTTCGTTTAAATAATATATTCATTATTATAATTCAATTCTAAACTGAATTAAATATTAAAAATAATCCAATTCACATAATATTGTGAATTCTACTATTCTCCGACTATTCTGGAATTTAAATATATTATTTAATTATTATATTAATTAAATATTCAAAGTTATTTAATTTAAATCATTTAAAATACCAAACCATACTTTAAATAATTAAATAAATTAATTATTCGACTGTAAAAATACGGGACGTTACAAAAGGAGTCAACGATTGTTGTGGACAAAAACCAAGTCTTCTGCTTGAGTTGGTAGTATCTTATTTCTTCGAATTGAGTGAGTAAATGAATACGCACTCCAATTTCCCTCACAACAAGAAGAAGAACATGGCTGTCTCAAAAGTCACAAAATTTACCTTTCATGCCACCGACGCAGCCCAAATTCGCACCCTTCCCGCACCCCCAGCCCAAATTCGGGGACATGCCCCATGGCGCACCCCGTACTCACCCCTGCACCCCAGCCGCACCCGATACGCAGTACGTCACCCAGAAGCGGCACCCTTGCTTCTTAGGTCGGTACAATTTTTCATAGGCAGGTCTTAAATCGATTGCAATAATTCATCCCCAAATCGATTTAGGGTTCTAGAGCATAACAATGAGGAAATGAGAGAATGCATTTTTCAACCCCGATTTGATGTTATCCCAACCCTATTTATAGGTAGAATTTTTTTTGCTTTACTTAGTTGGCTTTGGTCCACTACAATGCCCTTTAAGTGGTTTGAGTACCTTTGCTTTGATTTTCGACTTCATCACACCATCCTTGGAGCGACTTTATTTTTGCTTAATGATGGAAGGAATTGCTTTGAATTTAAGACGACCAAAGTGGAGTGTTTATATTGCCTGAGTAATTCAAAGAAACGCCAGTGTAATGTGCGTAGCTCTCTTTAAAATTCCGAAGGATCATAAAAGTGAATAAGATACTACGGTGCAGTTCTCTACACTATTACCTTGGGTGATTTGTTCTTGCCATGCAAACAACTTACTTGAGCTCTGTTTCCTAAGTGAAGTACTTTCTTGTTGCCTTGTCTTGACCAAAGTGATAGTCTAATGAGAATAGCAACCTATGGCTTCGACCTGCTCAAAGAAAAGAAACTTCCTATGTTTGAATCTTCCTTCATGCTCGAAGCGATGCAACTTGCTTGAATTATGAACTTCATGTTTTGAAGATGCAAAGAACCTACCTTGTTTGATGAAACTGTCAATTTTTAAGTTGATTTCAATTGTCCTCTCATCGTTCAATCATTTTGTGTCACTACATACCGACCATATATCTAAATTTGGCGGTTTCTCTTTCTGTTCCACTCTTATAAATTTTAGTTTGGCTTTTTTCTTCTTCTTCCTACATATTAAAATTATTCATGGTAACACTTTCTTGGTGTTGCGTTTTGATGCGTTGCCTTAGAGTCAAAGTGTAATGACCCGCACTTTCACGGTGTAATAATTAATTAATTTAATTATTTGCAAAGTGATTTAAATGGTCGTTTTAATTAAATTATATTGAATATTTAATTAATATAAATAATATAATAATATATATAATTCTGAATAATCAGAATTGGATGAAATGGCGATATGGTGTGAACCGGATCATCTGTGATATTTAATTCAGTTTAGAATTGAATTAAAATAAAGAATATATTATTTGAACGATAGTTTGAACGTATAATTATAATATAATTAAAATCAAGCTCGAAATGGCGCTGCAGTTCGTAAATTGGTGATTCGAACTTCAACTGAATGTACAGGGTTCGTTTTAAGCCGGATTTCTGTGAAACAAGAAACCTTAGGAGCTGGTGGAGTATATCTTTCTAGTGGAAGAGAAAAATCGAGATTTCGTCGTGTAGATTTTGATTTATGTCCAAATCAAATTTTAGAAAAGTCGTTGTGGAATTCCTTTATAATTTATAAAGGAATTATTTATATTTTAAAAAGGAATTTCAATATAAATCGAATATCGGGTTGACCCAGATTTGAAATATCGAGTTATAAATCCCAGTACAGCTGTATGGTATTCCACTGTGAATATATACGATAATATTAATTTATTAATATTTTATTTAATTATATTTAAATATATTTATATATTTAAATGGGTCATCCAGAGCTTTAAGAATAGCCACTTTTGCAAACGGAGTCGGAATTCGACGAAACTAATTTTGTTGGATCCACAATGTCAAATAGTTGTTAGATTTCCAGTTTTGTGATTTTTAGAGTCACTGTGTGGTCATACGGATTTTTAGAGTGAGAAACAGTCTGTATTTCGATGGTTAAAAATACGTTGTGTGAGCATACAAAGTCGGAATTCGACGAAACCAGTTTCGTTGGGACCGTAACGTCAAACTGTAGCTAGATGCCCATTTTCGTGATTTTTGGGTATCATGTATGATTACAGGAATTTTAAAAGGGCAAATAAAAATAGCGGTAGATTATAACTGAATATAATAACCCATATAAAAATCCTATATAATACCCTCTAAATTTTCTAAACCTAAATCTCATTCTTCCCGAAGTCAACAACTTATCCGCCGCATTTGTTTTCTTCAGGAAAACATCTCGTGATCTTCAAAAAAATTAGAACAATCCAAATAAAATCCTGAAAATCATCTTATAAATATATTTGGATTCGCCACAAAAATCTCTTCAACGCAGTATGATTTTTTTGAAGCTCGACGATACTTTTCCCCTACTCGAAAGTGACGCAGCACGCTAGGGCTGAGGAAATCCGAAGATGGAAGCATAAATACTCAAAGTCGAGTTCATTTTCTTGTTGCTGGGATCGAGAGCCACTCGTGTGCAGGTTTTGGGTGAACTCGGTGCAAGCTTTGGTCGCGAGATTGCTTTAGATGGCCAGGGAAATGTCGGCGACGCAATCATGGGGAGGAGCTCGGGTTTGTTGTGATGGAGATGAGGTCGAGGAGGATTTGATGAGAAGTTCATTGGTGAGTTTAGTATGTGGTTCGGTGGAGTAAAGAGGAGGGTGGATTCGATCAAAGTATCGGTAATGGTAGAAGATGAAGTCACGAGTATCATTACTGGGAGGAAGATGAAGTTGCGGTTTGGGCTGGGGCTTAGGTGGGCTTTTGAATTGGTAATGGTCTGGGAAGAAGCCCAGTTGAAATTAGAATTTAAGTTTTAATTTAAGTTTAAATATTCGTATTAACTTATAATGTCAATAACTTATTCATATGAAATCAGAATCACGAACCGTAAGTTGCATTCGGACCGTATGGACGAGAGCTTCACAATGAAGCTAACTGGAAGTAGATTGGGACTCGTATGAATTTATGGAGAAATAAACTGTTTGATTCAAATCAAACAACAGTTTATCGTTCTTTAACGATGAACTGCCAAAGTGAGTAAATCTCACTAACTCTGAACAGTTTATAATTTCATGTTGTATTTTTAGAACTGTTAAATATTGGCTGATTAACTGTGTATTGACTGTTTGATTGAACTGCTAGTTAGTTAGTTGAATTTTTATATTAATTCTGTTTAACAGAATATATCATATGGAACTGAAAGTGATGTTGATTTTATTATATAACATCTGTGGATGCAGGGAAACAAGTTGGAGGAATCCGACTGGATTCCTCAACAGTTATTTTATTGTTTTTCATATATTTTGATATATGATGTGAATTATAACCTATTATTGATTGTGTGTGTATGAACGATATTGGGCATTGTAATTTGATATGTTAAACACCATAACATACCGGGATTTGGAGAAAAGGGGAATTTGTCAAAGTGAATACTGGAAAGAGAATATTTATAAAATCAGAGGATTTTATAAAAAAGAATATTTATATATAGAATATTTATAAATAGAAATTTATTTATAAATGGATTATTTATAAATAGAAAATACTTAGAAATAAAACCCTAAAGGAATTATTTGCACACCATTTGCAAAAAGATTAGAAAGAGAAATGTTTGTAAACCATTTAAAAATCAAATAGAAAAAGAAAGGTTTGTAAACCATTTACAAATGAGATTGAATACGGAATATTTGTAAAACCTTTACAAATGAAATCGATAGAGGAATATTTGTAAGACCTTTACAAATCAAATCGAAAAGGAGATATTTGTAAAACCATTTACAAATAGAATTAAAAAGGGAATATTTAGAAAATAAATAGAGTTAAACCAGTTAGAGTTAATCAAATAGAGTTAACCAGTTAGAGTTAAACCGGTTAGAGTTAATCAGTTAGAGTAAATCGATAGAGTTAAATCGAACTAGAGTTATTCAAATGGAGCTTATCGAATATTAGTTTATTCGAATAGAGTTAAAGGAAAGGAGTTATCGATTTTTAGTTAATCAAAGGAATTATCGATTATTAGTTAATCGAAAGGAGTTATCGATTATTAGTTAATCGAAAGGAGTTATCGATTATTAGTTAATCGAAGGTGTTATCAATTATAGTTTAATCGAAAAGAGTTATCGATTTGTTTAATCGAAGTGAGTTATAGAATATTGGTTATTCGAAGGAGTTACCGAATTTAGTTATTCGATGGAGTAAATCGACTAGAGTTAAAATAAAGGAGTTGATCGAATATAGTTTATTCGAATAGAATCAATTGAGTTAATCGAATATTAGTGATTTGAAATAGAGTTAAATAGAGTTATCGAATATTAGTTATTCGAATAAGAGTTAAATAGAGTTATCGAATATTAGTTATTCGAATAGAGTTAAATGGAGTTAAAGGAATAAATCGAATATAGTTTATTCAAATGGAATTAAAGGAGTTAATCGAATTTGGTTTATTCGAATAGAGTTAAAGGAGTTATCGACTAGAGTTAAATCAAATAAAGTTAATCCAATAGCGTTAGTCCAATAGAGTAAATTGAATAGAGTTATCGAATATACCTTATTCGAAGAGAAGAATTATCGAATAGAGATGATTCGAAAGAGAGTTACGTAAGGAAGTTTGTTAAGGAATTAAAAGGTGAACTTTGTCTATTTCAAGGTTAGAAACGTTGTTCAGTCAAGGTCTGAGTGATAGTATTACCCCAACTTGATTGACTTCATTTTAACTAAGGAATTGTTAAGGTTCGATAGTGAAGGTGGGTTAAAGGAATTTAGTTAACAAGCGTAATGGTTTGAGTTGGCATCGCGATGGTTTGTTTAAACATCTGTCTAAGTCCAATGAAGGTGTTTTGGAAATGTTTTCCAAATAAGAACCAGAAACGTTTTCGGATATAGAAACCAAGAAATGGAAATGTTTTCCAATGGTAATAACATATATTTTCTAAATTTAGAAAATAAGAAATGTTGAATATAGGGAAACAGGAGATAAGTAAATTAATGAAATAAAGAGATAAATGTTGAACGATGATTGATCGATATAATTTCCTCCTGGAAATAATGTCGTTGTTTGCACACCTGTTTTTCTTTGATGGTTAAATCACAGACTATCGAAGTTTTGACCATTTTAACGTTGTTAATATGGAGAGACCGGTTGGATTATTATCCAAAGAACCATTCTGTATTGGCATAAGCGTTGCGAATCATATATGCCAAAGATAATTGAAGACAGAGTAAAGTGCAAGGGCTATTGTATAAGTCTTAGATAACAGTGCCTAAGATGGATGTACTGAATAGTGCCTTCGGTTCATCCTGTTCCTGGATGACTTGTATGAATGAATGTCTGACAGAGTATTTCCAGAAAGGTCACGTATATTGATTTCTTCAACCGTACCAAGAGTGGAAGCGGAGAAGGAAACTTCTTTAGCTAACACGTAATGTACGGTTGCAGACGTCAATTAGTGATTTTCGATGGATCTGACAATGTAGCATTCGAAGTGAATCTGATGTGATAATGAAGCGTAACCTCAACCCTCATCAACCGGTAAATGACAAAAATCGGGCAGGCGGCATGGCTAAGTTGGTCGCTCCGAAGTAGGGTGTATAATCACCTGATCTAGAGTTTCATTTACTTCTAAAAATCTATTGTTGATGTTGTCCCATTCGGGAAACGGTTGCTGATCCCAACCGTTGGTGATATACATTCGATACACTCAAGCGAAATGAGTGGTCAGTCATGTGTGGACGGGTTGCAAGATGTTCTTGTTGAACCCAGTGTATTCCTTTCTAGAGGTACACTAGCGAAAGGTGGTTCCATACCTTGTCATAGTTGGAAATCCATTACCCAATACGTGCTTGCGGTTTTGATTGTATACTATATATGTAGAACGTGAGATGAAAACGTCTCTGCTAGATGATTATTATATTATGGTTGATAGACATTATTATAATATCAAAAGGTTTGTGATATAAAGATAATTTGGATTCTCAAAAGGGAAAAACCCGTTCCGTTATACGGCGTGGTCTTATGAGATATCATTTACCTGCTTGAACTACTGTTTTAAACATTTTTACTCATACCAGTCCCATGACTGACCCGGAGTTTATTTGTTTGTTTTCCCTAAATTCTTGGGTGCCTAAATTTGTACGGGCATTCAAGTAGTCGGGATTTTACAGATGCACTTGAAGAGCTTGGAGCAGGAGGCTTCAAGATTCTATAGCTATTATTATTTCCGCTGTGTTGTAAGTGTTGTACTCTGATAAGTGCTATTGTGTACATATACTGTTTGTATTTCAAAAGTTATGTTATATTTTATTCGTTCCGCTATAAGATTCGTGTTTACTCTGATGATGATGTTCTTCTTCTTCTTCTATTCTAAGGTTCTATCTTATCTTTCCTCACCCTCTAATTTCTTTCATTAATAACCCGTTATTTTCGATCCTTGGATGTTTGATATGTGATGTATATCGGATAACCAAGATCGTCAAAAACCCGGGTCATTACAGTTGGTATCAGAGCATAAGGTTAAGTGAATTACCTTGGCTCTGTGGCGTAACTCGGTAGAGATGGGGTTAGTAATACCCTAGATTGAGTTTGAGTGTATATATACGAGTGAACGTGTTTGTAGATGATATAAAAATAATTTTATATTCTGTAGATTTATTGGTTGAGTAGTTTATGAGTTCTGGTCGATCAGTTTGATCCACTGTATCGGTAGGAATTTATAAACACTCGAATACGATGGGTCGACATGATATGTTTTGAAAGGAGGGTAAATTAAAATAAGTTTACCCAAATTATATCTTGATATAAAGAAGATTGATATTGAAATGACTATAATATCTTGGATATATTGGTTGTTATTATAATCGAGTAAGATTATAAATTAAATAGTTATGTAAATAACCAATCAGAATTCATATAAGTGAAATACGTGAAATCAGATGAGTTGAATCTGAAATTTTAAACCAAAAATTGAGTTAAAACTCTGGAGAATTGGAAAAGTGTTTGTAAATGAACTTGGATTAAAAATAAGGAAAATTTAAGATCATGGGAGATTTTAAATTGTTTTACAAGTAGTGTGAATTATATTTTGAATTGAATTTCAAAGTGGAAATGTTTAGAAATGGTTTTATAGTATTGAACTCACTTCGATCGCTGGAAAATAGATTCCGATGATGACAACTGCATCATCAATATTCATTTTCGAGTTGTAAGTGACGAATTACTACCAGAGATACTGTTTTGAATTTGTTTTGGGAAAGACAAGTTGTGTTGATTTTCAAAATGGTATTTATAATATAGAATTTGAATAGAATTTGATATATAGAATTTGAATAATAGAGTTGAAATATAGATTTGAACAATAGAAGAGATATAAAATTTGAATAGAAATTGAATAGAATTAACTAAGTCGAAGAGGAATTAGTTAATCGAGTTCTGAATTTGAAGTTGAACTTTGAAAGGTGAATTGGATTTGTAAATGGATATTCGAAATCGAATATAGAACTTAAATTTGAAATTTGGATTCAAATTAGTTAATAAGCAAGTTAAAATATATTTGAACATGTCATTTTCAAATATAAAAGTGAAATAGACTAAAGAGTTAATTAACAAATTAATTAACGAATTGAGTTAAAACGATCAGGTATAGTTAAAATAGATTGGGCAGGTATAAATATACATGAGATAGGTATGGATAAGGCATGAAGGTATATAAATAGAATGCTCGACGAAAAGGTATGTATTTAATTCATATATGAGATTTTATTCGCCGTATCGGCTAGCCGCTTGGCTTTTTCTTTTTCTTTTGGATTAGTAAGGGCCATGGGGGACTATTTGAAATATCCCGATGCTCCTAGTACAAAGGAGGTTATGGCGAATTTTTCCGGGAATTTAAGGAGTTAGAATATTTTTAAGATAATTTGATAGTTAGAAATCAACGTATCGATATATATAGAAGTCGATTAGGAAACGAACTTAGAAATAGAATAGTAAAATCAAAAAGAAAGACTAAGAATAAAATCTAGTAAGAATAGAAAGAGGAAGCGTACGTGTTTAAAAGTGAATAAGTAGTTGTATGGTATTGATTATTCGAGTAAGTAGTCATATCTGTTTTGACGTTATAAATGTTATTCAGTCAAGGTCTGAGAGGTAGTTATACCGCAACTTGATTGATTTCATTATTAACAAATAAATAGTAAGATTTCAGGCTCGAAGATCAATGTTGAATAAGAGTTAGCTGAATATAGTATTTGGGTTGTCGTAACGATGTTTTACACAACTTCCGTTTTAACCCAAATAAGTGTAAGCTTGGAAATATAATAAAGAATATTTCCTAAGTATAGAAAAAAAACGAGATCGGAAAAGAGATAAGTAATCGGAATATTTTCCAATTATAAATAGCATATATTTTCTGAAGTTTAGAAAATAAAGGAAGGCGATATTCGGAAATGTTTTCCAAATTACATAAAAGGCCAATATGGTTATTGAAAATATTTGGTTAACAAATATTGATAAAGAAATAGAGAAGTGATTTAACTAATGGAATATTAATCAAGGGCTCAGTGACATGTTCAAAAGGAAAATTTGATTTTTGAAAAGAGTAAATTATTTGAAAACTCCCAGGGAAAGACTGTTTGAATTAAAAACAAATTTAACAGAAATTTGTGAAAGCAAAATTGAATTAAAGTAAAGCCAGTAAAGTGGTAACTGAGATTGAATTAGAATGATATCAAGACAAATTGGATTGTGAGATTCAAATTTGAAGTGTAATGTGATAATCAAGTTAAGAGTTGAGAATCGAGAAGAAACTCGAGTTGAAATGATATTTGGCTCGGATATAAGCGAATGGTTGTGTTGTGGATAAAAGCAGATTGGAATTTGATTGGAATGACCCTTGTATTCGCTGAAATGATAACAGGTGTAAAGGATAACATGATATGCCGACAAAAGCTACAAGTTTATATTCGATATAAACATGAGATTTATGAGCCGAATTGGCAAGCCGCTTGGCTGTTTGATTTTCTTTTGGGTTGGAGATGGCCCAGAGAGGCGAGTGGTGGTTTGACCGATTGACCAGTACAAAGGAGGTGCTGGCGAAATTTTTTGAAGTGTTAAGGCGTTAGAAAATTTTCAGGATTTTTGGAAATTTTCGTTGGTAAGAATTAAATAAATTTTTAATTAAAATTAAATTGGTTCAGTTGAAACTGAAGTTAAGAAGTGAACAAATATGTTCTAACCAGTTAATAGAGTTGTTTTCTACCTTAGCAATTTCGAGGACGAAATTATTTTATGTGGGGAAGAATGTAATGACCCGTACTTTAACGGTGTAATAATTAATTTATTTAATTATTTGCAAAGTGATTAAGTGATTTAAATGGTCGTTTTAATTAAATTATATTGAATATTTAATTAATATAAATAATATAATAATATATATAATTCTGAATAATCAGAATTGGCTGAAATGGCGATATAGTGTGAACCGGATCATCTATGATATTTAATTCAGTTTAGAATTGAATTAGAATAACGAATATATTATTTGAACGACAGTTTGAACGTATAATTATAATACAATTAAAATCGAGCACAAAATGGCGCTGCAGTTCGTAAATTGGCGATTCGAACTTCAACTGAATGTACATGGTTCGTTTTAAGCCGGATTTCTGTGAAACACGTTAGGAGCTGGTGGAGTATATCTTTCTAGTGGAAGAGAAAAATCGGGATTTCGTCGTGTAGATTTTGATTTATGTCCAAATCAAATATAGAAAAGTCACTGTGGAATTCCTTTATAATCTATAAAGGAATTATTTATATTTTAAAAAGGAATTTCAATATAAATCGAATATCAGGTTGACCCAGATTTGAAATATCGAGTTATAAATCCCAGTACAGCTGTATGGTATTCCACTGTGAATATATACGATAATATTAATTTATTAATATTTTATTTAATTATACTTAAATATATTTATATATTTAAACGGGTCATCCAGGGCTTTAAGAATAGCCACTTTTGCAAACGGAGTCGGAATTCGACGAAACTAATTTTGTTGGATCCACAATGTCAAATAGTTGTTAGATTTCCAGTTTCGTGATTTTTAGAGTCACTGCGTGGTCGTACGGATTTTTAGAGTGAGAAACAGTCTGTATTTCGATGGTTAAAAATACGCTGTGTGAGCATACGAAGTCGGAATTCGACGAAACCAGTTTCGTTGGGACCGTAACGTCAAACTGTAGCTAGATGCCCATTTTCGTGATTTTTGGGTATCATGTGTGATTATAGGAATTTTAAAAGGACAAATAAAAATAGCGGTTGATTATAACTGAATATAATAACCCATATAAAAATCCTATATAATACCCTCTAAATTTTCTAAACCTAAATCTCATTCTTCCCGAAGTCAACAACTTATCCGCCGCATTTGTTTTCTTCAGGAAAACATCTCATGATCTTCAAAAAAATTAGAACAATGCAAATAAAATCCTGAAAATCATCTTATAAATATATTTGGATTCGCCACAAAAATCTCTTCACCGCAGTATGATTTTTTTGAAGCTCGACGATACTTTTCCCCTGCTCGAAAGTGACGCAGCACGCTAGGGCTGAGGAAATCCGAAGATGGAAGCATAAATACTCGAAGTCAAGTTTGTTTTCTTGTTGCTGGGATCGAGAGCCACTCGTGTGCAGGTTTTGGGTGAACTCGGTGCAAACTTTGGTCGCGAGGTTGCTATAGATGGCCAGGGAAATGTCGGCGACGCAATTATGGGGAGGAGCTCGGGTTTGTTGTGATGGAGATGAGGTCGAGGAGGATTTGATGAGAAGTTCATTGGTGGGTTTAGTATGTGGTTCGGTGGAGTAAAGAGGAGGGTGGAGTCGATCAAAGTATCGGTAATGGTAGAAGATGAAGTCACGAGTTTCATTACCGGGAGGAAGATGAAGTTGCGGTTTGGGCTAGGGCTTAGGTGGGCTTTTGAATTGGTAATGGTCCAGGAAGAAGCCCAGTTGAAATTAGAATTTAAGTTTTAATTTAAGTTTAAATATTCGTATTAACTTATAATGTCAATAACTTATTCATATGAAATCAGAATCACGAACCGTAAGTTGCGTTCGGACCGTATGGACGAGAGCTTCACAATGAAGCTAACTGGAAGTAGATTGGGACTCGTATGAATTTAGGGAGAAATAAACTGTTTGATTCAAATCAAACAACAGTTTATCGTTCTTTAACGATGAACTGCCAAAGTGAGTAAATCTCACTAACTCTGAACAGTTTATAATTTCATGTTGTATTTTTAGAACTGTTAAATATTGGTTGATTAACTGTGTGTTGACTTTTTGATTGAACTGCTAGTCAGCTAGTTGAATTTCTATATTGATTCTGTTTAACAGAATATATCATATGGAACTGAAAGTGATGTTGATTTTATTATATAACATCTGTGGATGTAGGGAAACAGGTTGGAGGAATCCGACTGGATTCCTCAACAGTTATTTTATTGTTTTTCATATATTTTGATATATGATGTGAATTATAACCTGTTGTTGATTGTGTGTGTATGAATGATATTGGGCATCGTAATTTGATATGCTAAACACTATAACATACCAGGATTTGGAGAAAAGGGGAATTTGTCAAAGTGAATACTGGAAAGAGAATATTTATAAAATCAGAGGATTTTATAAAAGAGAATATTTATAAATAGAATATTTATAAATAGAAATTTATTTATAAATGGATTATTTATAAATAGATAATACTTAGAAATAAAACCCTAAAGGAATTATTTGCAAACCATTTGCAAATAGATTAGAAAGAGAAATGTTTGTAAACCATTTAAAAATCAAATAGAAAAAGAAAGGTTTGTAAACCATTTACAAATGAGATTGAATAGGGAATATTTGTAAAACCTTTACAAATGAAATCGAAAGAGGAATATTTGTAAAACCTTTACAAATGAAATCGAAAAGGAGATATTTGTAAAACCATTTACAAATAGAATTAAAAAAGGGAATATTTAGAAAATAAATTGAGTTAAACCAGTTAGAGTTAATCAAATAGAGTTAAGCAGTTAGAGTTAAACCAGTTAGAGTTAATCAAATAGAGTTAACCAGTTAGAGTTAAACCAGTTAGAGTTAAACCAGTTAGAGGTAAACCAGTTAGAGTTAATCAGTTAGAGTAAATCGATAGAGTTAAATCGAACTAGAGTTATTCAAATGGAGTTTATCGAATATTAGTTTATTCGAATAGAGTTAAAGGAAAGGAGTTATCGATTTTTAGTTAATCGAAGGAATTATCGATTATTAGTTAATCGAAAGGAGTTATCGATTATTAGTTAATCGAAAGGAGTTATCGTGTAACAACCCGCATTCTACGCATCGGAGAATCGTAGAATATTTATTTCTATCTTATACGAAGTCGTATGATCACGTAACTTTGGGAAACGACTATTGGCGTCATTTCCCATGTTCATGATTTTTGTCGATTTTTAAATGATCGTTTTGCCCCTAGCTGATCTTGTTTCGGCTATAACTTTTGATTGAAAAGGAATTTTGACCTGAAACCACTTCCATTAGATTCGTTTGATGGTTTACCTTTCCGTAGAGTGGTCACATGCGAAAAACGGACTTACCGTTTGAGAGATATGGCTGAAATAAGGTTTGGAAGGTGAAAAACTTCTTAACCGGGCCAAATAGGGTGATTAGTGAATGGGCCCATAACCCATTTCGGGATTAGGGTTATGGGGAGGCTGAAATGAGTTAGGGTTTCATTTCATTTCAGTTTTCTGGCCTCCACTTACCTCTAAGAAACCCTAAAAATGGCCTCCAACCTCTAAAACACGTCCAAATCACCTACAACTTGAAGATTGGGATTAGCAACATCAAATCAAGGGAGATCTTCACCAAATCAAGATTAGAACTGCTGGAACACATTAGAATTCGACCCGAATAGAGAATCATTTCAGATTTATAGTTTACTTTGTGGCAAAGGTGAGTGATTTGCATAGTTCCTCACTAATTATGGCTAATTAAGGGTAATTAGTGTTAATTAGCGTATTTAAACATGATAAAATTTTGGAAAAATATTTAGAAATTCCAAAATATTATTTTAGGCCTCTGATAGAAAATTGGGTTAATTTTGTTAAGTTTTGCTAATCCTATCATTAGTTATGCTTAAACATGATTAAGGGGAAAACATGGGTTTTGGGTACATTTGATCCATATTGTTATGATTAAATTGTTGTTTTGGTGTTTATGGTTGATTATACATGTTGCTACTACTGTTTGGTATGACCCATGATTGCATTATAAAGTTGGAATGGTTGAGAACGCCGTCGAGAGGTGAAAATAGCTTGCTGGAATGGTGCAGGTTTTCTTTGGGTCGAGTTAGACCGACCAGGGGAAAGTTTTGACCGACCGACCCAAACTCACGACCGACCTTGTATGAAGTGTTCGACCGACCAGGGGGCAATACCGACCGACCAGGGATGGTGAAGTACGACCGACCAGGAATGGTGAAGTGTTCGACCGACCAGGGGGGCAATACCGACCATGGATGGTGAAGTACGACCGACCAGGAATGGTGAAGTGTTCGACCGACCAGGGGGGCAATACCGACCGACCAAGGATGGTGAAGTACGACCGACCAGGAATGGTGAAGTACGACCGACCAGGAATGGTGAAGTGTTCGACCGACCAGGGGGGCAATACCGACCGACCAGGGTAGAGATGATGAAAACCGACCAGAATGAAAGGTTCTTGACCGACCGACCCGAACAGGAGGAAACCAATAACCCGAGATGCAAAGGTAGTCCAAATGGAAGTAAGAGCTCAGGATCCAGTTGGGAACCAACGAGTTCACTTCCTGATTGGACTTTGCTGCGGGACTTGTGCAAAGGGGTTATCGGTATCCGTAACCTTGGTTCACTACTGAGAGACAGATTAGGGGCTTGTAGTGATAGTTGTACGGGATTGGATTCTGTCATGGCCCAAAGAATTAGGTGACCAAAGTAACGGGTATCGTATGCTTTACGCACTGCGTGAGAGATGTGAGGATGGTTGCTATGCTTGACTGTATACCATCACTATGACATGCACACCCCCTCCCCCGTATCTTTACACTATATGTTAGTGGCACCTTAGAGTGTTGTACGGTATGTAGTGCTAACTCTTTGGTTGCAGGTCCAGGTTCAGGTATGATTGGATTATACCTGTTATTGTTATGTTTTGCTGCTTATCGCTCATACCAGACTTTTTGTCTGACCCAGAGTTTTAGGTCTCTTCTTATTACTCTGGGTGCTCTCACGAGCAGACTAGAGACAGGTTAGCTGGTGATGCACAAGTGGCTGTATCGGAGACGAGCAGGAGGCTTCCACGTATGATACATATAGATATTATCCCTGTGTCGTTGGTGGTCGCTACTTGGGCATTAGTAGTGTACCTCCCTTATCTTGCTTTTGCTTTTTGATACAGTTTGAAAAGTTGTAATAATGTTGGCTTTGGATTATAAGCCGTACTTGGATTTTCAGCTGCTATGTTAGTTTGTTTTCAACTTATGCACTGTCTCACCTGTTTTATGTTAAGTATTTTGTTATTATATTTTGTTCCATGCGCTGTGAGACATAACCCACAGGTTCCTTGTAAGTTCATTTCCTTCTTTCCTTTCCTTCTAACGACCGTTCCGTGCTAATTGGACATGTGTACAGCGCACTTTTGGAGTAAATGTCAGTTGGTGCGGGGCGGGCCGTCACATATCGATTATTAGTTAATCGAAGGAGTTATCGATTATAGTTTAATCGAAAAGAGTTATCGATTTGTTTAATCGAAGTGAGTTATAGAATATTGGTTATTCGAAGGAGTTATCGAATTTAGTTATTCGATGGAGTAAATCGATTAGAGTTAAAATAAAGGAGTTGATCGAATATAGTTTATTCGAATAGAATCAATTGAGTTAATCGAATATTAGTGATTTGAAATAGAGTTAAATAGAGTTATCGAATATTAGTTATTCGAATAAGAGTTAAATAGAGTTATCGAATATTAGTTATTCGAATAAAGTTAAATGGAGTTAAAGGAATAAATCGAATATATTTTATTCGAATGGAATTAAAGGAGTTAATCGTATTTAGTTTATTCGAATAGAGTTAAAGGAGTTATCGACTAGAGTTAAATCAAGTAAAGTTAATCCAATAGCGTTAGTCCAATAAAGTAAATTGAATAGAGTTATCGAATATACCCTATTCGAAGAGAAGAATTATCGAATAGAGATGATTCGAAAGAGAGTTACGTAAGGAAGTTTGTTAAAGAATCAAAAGGTGAACTTTGTCTATTTCAAGGTTAGAAACGTTGTTCAGTTAAGGTCTGAGAGGTAGTATTACCCCAACTTGATTGACTTAATTTTAACTAAGGAATGGTTAAGGTTCAATAGTGAAGGTGGGTTAAAGGAATTTAGTTAATAAGCGTAATGGTTTGAGTTGGCATCGCGATGGTTTGTTTAAACATCTGTCTAAGTCCAATGAAGGAGTTTTGGAAATGTTTTCCAGATAAGAACCAGAAATATTTTCTGATATAGAAAACAAGAAATGGAAATGTTTTCCAATGGTAATAACATATATTTTCTAAATTTAGAAAATAAGAAATGTTGAATATAGGGAAACAGGAGATAAGTAAATTAATGAAATAAAGAGATAAATGTTGAATGATGATTGATCGATACAATTTCCTCCTGGAAATAATGTCGTTGTTTGCACACCTGTTTTTCTTTGATGGTTAAATCACAGACTATCGAAGTTTTGACCATTTTAACGTTGTTAATAAGGAGAGACCGGTTGGATTATTATCCAAAGAACCACTCTGTATTGGCATAAGCGTTGCGAATCATATATGCCAAAGATAATTGAAGACGGAGTAAAGTGCAAGGGCATTTGTATAAGTCTTAGATAACAGTGCCTAAGATGAATGTACTGAATAATGCCTTCGGTTCATCCTGTTCCTGGATGACTTGTATGGATGAATGTCTGACAGAGTATTTCCAGAAAGGTCACGTACATTGATTTCTTCAACCGTACCATGAGTGGAAGCGGAGAAGGAAACTTCTTTAGCTAACACGTAATGTACTGTTGTAGACGTCAATTAGTGATTTTCGATGGATCTGACAATATAGCATTCGAAGTGAATTTGATGTGATGATGAAGCGTAACCTCAAGCCTCATCAACCGGTAAATGACAGAAATCGGGCAGGCAGCATGGCTAAGTCGGTCGCTCTGAAGTAGGGTGTATAATCACCTGATCTAGAGTTTCATTTACTTCTAAAAATCTATTGTTGATGCTGTCCCATTCGGGAAACGGTTGCTGATCCCAACCGTTGGTGATATACATTCGATACCCTCAAGCGAAATGAGTGGTCGGTCATGTGTGGCCGGGTTGCAAGATGTTCTTGTTGAACACAGTGTATTCCTTTCTAGAGGTACACTAGCGAAAGGTGGTTCCATACCTTGTCATAGTTGGAAATCCATTACCCAATACGTGCTTGTGGTTTTGATTGTTTACTATATATGTAGAACGTGAGATGAAAACGTCTCTGCTAGATGATTATTATATTGTGGTTGATAGACATTATTATAATATCAAAAGATTTGTGATTTAAAGATAATTTGGATTCTCATAAGGAAAAAACCCATTCCGTTATACGGCGTGGTCTTAGGAGATATCATTTACCTGCTTGAACTGTTTTAAACTGTTTTACTCATACCAGTCCCATGAATGACCCAGAGTTTATTTGTTTGTTTTCCCTAAACTCTTGGGTGCCTAAATTTGTACGGGCAGTCAAGTAGTCGGGATTTTACAGATGCACTTGAAGAGCTTGGAGCAGGAGGCTTCAAGATTCTATAGCTATTATTATTTCCGCTGTGTTGTAAGTGTTGTACTCTGATAAGTGCTATTGTGTACTTATACTGTTTGTATTTCAAAAGTTATGTTATATTTTATTCGTTCCGCTGTAAGATTCATGTTTACTCTGATGATGATGTTCTTCTTCTTCTTCTATTCTAAGGTTCTATCTTATCTTTCCTCACCCTCTAATTTCTTTCATTAATAACCCGTTATTTTCCATCCTTGGATGTTCGATATGTGTTGTTTATCGGATAACCAAGATCGTCAAAAACCCGAGTCATTACACAAAGGCAACATCTTTGCGACCCTAAGGCAACATCGGTACAGGTATTGCCACGGGTACTAAATTTACAAAAATGTGGGGTCTACTAAAATCTGCATCCCGGGTTCACATAACAACAATTATATGATAGTTATGCCGACATCATAAAACATACTGTAACATAACAACAATTATCATCACATACTGAAATTAATAAAAAACTTTTCATTCCAATTAATTAACCAGTAACACAAGTACTACTTAGTCAACTACAAAATTAAAAAACATAGACAATAAATTTATTTTTATAGAGTCCTTACAAACACAGCCAATGTAAAGTCTGTTGGATCTAGATTAACCCTAGAGGGGAGGGTGAATATGGTTTATTGAATTTTAGCAGGATATTAAAAATTATCAGATAACAGAATGCAACAGAAATAAAAATACAGAAAGTAAATAACACATAGAGATACCCAGCTTCGGAAAAATCCTTCCTACTGCTGCATTCCTAAGGTTTCTAGTAGGTGTTACAAATAGATCCCGCTTACAATCCCATGTAAACTCGCAGCGCCTGCTCCTGTCCTAACCCTACGCTCAAAACCCTAGACTGGTCGATATCCCCTCGACCAGATTTTCCCGAATTACAAAACCCGTAATCCGTAACCCTAGATTTTACAGACTCTAGTAAACTGCCAGTTAACACCCTAACTAGTTTCCTAGATTTTACAGACCTAGAAACTGTTTGAATGGTTACAATGAAATTTAAAAATACAAGACAAAAATAAACCCTAGATTAAAAAGTGAATAACTTTCCCCTTTTTAATACTTGACTAGGCCGACCAAATTGAAACATGTTCCACCCTTTGTTTCATTTATCCCGATCACTTGCTTTCTTCATGGAATAAAATATGGCGGCTAGAGTTGAGAAAATTCTAGAGTTTCTGAAAACTTCCCAAATCTGAATCTATTAATGACCGTTTTGGAAAGAAAAGGATGCTCAGATGATTGTTTCTCTTGAATGTTCACGCGTGATTGATATGGGATTTCTCTCGATCGAGAATCTCCAGAAAAAAATACGTGAGTTCCTTCTGAAATCTTTGCTTGATTTTATTGTTTGATTTTCGATGAGCATGCTAGTGATGTATGTGGTTTATTATAGGGTTATAGAAAAACACTAATTGCTCTGATTTATCTTATTCGACTAGGCATGATTTGAACATGTTTCCTCTTTTGAATTACGAGATTAAATTTGAATTTTGTTGTTGGTTTCCTCTTGTATGATTGTTGAAATAAATTCACGCTGAAACAAAAAAAATCTGAATTTCTGAAATCTGGAAATAGATGAACACTTGCCAGAAAAGTTTTACACTGATTGAATACTTTCCCATTTTGGTTCTTCAATTGAATTAGCGCTTTGAATGATTTCTGATTTGTTTCCTATAATCTCCTTGCATGGATTTTTCTACCTTGAATGATATGATTCCTTGATATAAAAACATATATACAGCTGAATCACTATACCATATATGTATGAGTATATCTGGAGAAGAGAAATCCGAAATTTGAAACCATTAAACTTTTTCCAGAATTTGTTCAATAACATAGTTTTCACAGTATGAAAACGCATGTAATTGTCCCTTGTTTATTTACATGATTTAATACATGCCATATTTGAATTTCAAATCATTCCATATGCTGATAGTAGGCCAAACATTTGACACGTATCCATACATATTTTTAGCACCACCTTTGTATCTACTTTAGTTTGATCACTTGAGCACACTATTTTAAGATTGAAACTTGTGCATGCTGTTGCCTTCTCGACTAATTGCTAGCTTCACAATATATTTGCACTGAACATTTACTGAATTGTGAGATGCATTGCGGTGTCTTCTTGCTTGCATGTAACCTTTTTGTTAAGTTAATCTACACCATCCAGTTGCTAGCTTTGTCGTTTCCCCACACTGTCTTATACACTACCATTCTTATAGCTGCTTGCCCCATCATGTATTATGGATAAACTTGCACTTGAAACATGTACACTTGACCATCCTCTTAGATGTTGCAGTATGCTTTGTGTCGTTCATGTTGAGCTTTGGACCGTTCGAAACATTTTTAGTTGCACCATTGTTGTATATGTGATGCCTCCTGCTATTTGAATCTGTATTTTTCCGTGACTTGTGATGCACTTATGTTTTTCTGATGTATGTACCACCATTTCACTTTGCTCCAACTTGCTGCCTTGACATGATATATGATGCAAGTATATGCTTGATCTTGCTGGAATGATGTTGCACCATTTCTGAATTTGTGCTGCCAATTTAACTCGACCAGTTTTCATTGTTGTTCGACACTTGAATTAGCCTGAACATATTCATATGCATCTGCTGATCATTTTAATGTGCACACATGCACTAAACTTGTTGTTGAACACATGCATGAATGCCCACTTACACTTGATTTGTTTTCATGTTATGTCATGTTGAACTTCATGTTTCTTTGTCATTTTGTTTGAGCTGTCCCTTGTATTTGATTGTCCCATTGTTGATTGTGCACTGAGTCGAGATGGTCCACGCGGCTACTCCTCAGTTGCACATTGATTGGCGAGGCAGTGCACACGTGTATACATATACACGTGTGTACATGCAGTCATCAGACGAGTTTTTCTGTCCCTGCACTTTAATATGTGTGTATACATACACATGTATGAGTATACATGTATCGTGCGCGTGCTACACTCACATATCAGATCAAATCATGAAAAATGATGAGAAATACCGAAATTCTAAGGCAAATAAAATTTTAAAAATAAAATTTATATTCGCGTGTATTTAGTTTTATTCCTATTGCAATGTACTGTGTGTGTGTGTTTTTCATATAACAGGTATGCAGATGATGATTGGACTGACTGTGATTGGACAGACAAAAGGATGCTGTGAAGACTGAAAACAGAAGACTGAATGTAGTGTGACAGTGAATGTATGAGTCAATGTGTCTAGCTGAGTGTGAGTGTTGTAGTGAGGACTTGATTTGTACTGAAATGTATTGAAGTAAAAATTATCAGTGAAGTGTACAATTAGTTGGAGTTATAAATTTGTACTGTTTTAAATGTTGAAATAAAATATTATATTCAAATAAAATACTGTTTGAATGTTTAATTCTTTTGCAGTAGTATTTCATTCAAATATAAATATTATATTCCTATCTGTGATGTGATATAACAGTAAAATAACAAACACATTTAAAATAATATATATACTTATTTGTTATCATCAAACGAAAATCATATAATTGTGTATACAATTGCGTTATATACAACAATCTCCCCCTTTTGATGATGACAAACAAATAAAAAGAATTTGGATATAATAAATGTGTTTGTTCATGAATAGTGGAACTCCCCTATTTGAATGCTCCCCCTAGAACTGTGCATGAGTGAAAAAAAAATGAAATTTTCAATATAAAAATATTTATAAAATATTCACTCATAAATCAAAATCTCATACCATTCTCCCCCTTTTTTATCATCAAAAGGATTCATAATTTAAATTATAGATGAAAAATGACTAAAAAAAATATAATTTCAGCTTAAGAGGAAGAACGGTCATCATAAATCTCAATTAGTCAAACAAAAATCATAATAAACTGAGAACTTAGTGGCATATTTCACATTGTAGAGAATGACAGATTTACGATGAAATTTATATAAAAGGAGAGAGTTTAAAAAAAATGATTCCAATTATTTTCAAAATAATTTTATAAAAATGAGCTCAAAAACAGTAATGGATTTGGACTATAATTAATAATTCAATCTTAGTGACAACATCGTATAATCTCAAATCCCAATATCTATCAATCAACAAATCATAATATGTCATAAGATTTCAACATATTTCACAAATAGAAAATGGATTGATAGGCTGGTTTTTATAAACACCAAAGAGTATTTCAGATTAATTTCAATTTATAGCACACTAATTCTGTGACAACAAGGAATTTCGCTCGATCCGAATCAGTCGCTAAACCGATCTAGACCGTTCGAAACGCCTAATTGTTTTGAGAACACGACAAAATAGAACGCAGACAGGAGAACATTTCATTGTATATTACAACAATTCCATCAGAATACAAGAATATACAGAGTATAAATAAATAAATATTACACAGAAATATCAGAGATTTAAATTACATTGAAATACGTCGCAGCGGAAATAATACAAAACATAACTAGAAGGAGATATACGGATACAAAGCTTTCCGGATATCGTTCCAGTTGTAAACCAGGATCCTGTGAATATAAATCTGCAAAACCAAAACTACTAGCTGCCCGTGTCAAAATAAGGCCACCCAGAGTTTAGGTTAAAACAATAAACTCCACGTCAGTCATGTGACTGGTGTGAGAACTAAAACAATTAATAAACTTTATTTTTAAAGTTCGGTACATCAGGGACCATGCCGTATAACACGGAACGGGTTTCCTCCCAAGAATACCAGTGCATAAAACAAACAACGCAATGCTAAATAAAGAAAAATGAAGCTATTATAAGACCCAGGTCCTATCACACAATGCAACGCAAGCCGGGGGATAGGGTTTTCCCTTATAATAGCCAAACATGCTTAGTACGTTTATAACAAATCTTTTGATACTATTATAAGTGTATAGTGTATAAAACAACTTCACATCATAAGTATCAAACATAGACGGCATGGGTACCATATATCATGTCGCCATACTAGGCTCTACAATCAAAACCGCAAGTGTCACGTATTTGGAAATTGGATTTCCATATGTGAACCGAGGCAAAAGATAGTCCTCTACCGATTCGAGACGCTCTAGCCCGTGTCTCAGGATCAGAGCTCGAGTGACCCTTAGGAGCCACAGGGCCGGTCCACCAATGTGGATTAAAATTCCTGAAAACTGCGTTTCCCCACCCTTTGGGGTGTCAATGAGTCCAATGACTCCACCGGTCCCGGATCGACCGATATATCCGAGGCGCCTCGCAACAGCAACAACCAACAGGTGAAAAGTATATAAATGTCAGGGCTGGTAGGTCACTGACACCACCCTAGCTAGAAAGAAACGCATGCCCTCCCTGGATCCTTCTCCCGTTTTTGGTTCACAACCGGGGTGTGAGGCTCGCGAATCAACGCTACACAAAGCTATGCCACACAGGCCTTGCTTTGATCATCATCCACAAGACTTTGCTTTTCAACAGAAGCCTTGATCAATTGCCACTTAGGTATGCCACACAGGCAATTCACTCCATGCGTTTGATATCCAACGATATATAACCCCTGAGCTCGTACGTCTCAGAGAAGGGCGTTAAGCAAGAGAATAAATTCTCCGCCGCCAAACAGATATATATTTAATAGAAATCAATCACATAGACTAAAATCCAATGTCAGACACACAGTCCATTTACAAGTTCGTTCTGGGTCTAAACGAAACCGGAGGCACCTAGTACTCCGCATATCCATCGATCTCCAAGTACGTCTGGAAGATCACCAACTATTTCCATCTTCTTGGGTGTACAGCCCAATCAAGATCATCAGTAATCACCCAAACGATGTGAAGACTTCCGGTCTTCAACCACCGTCTTCATCTTCGACACCACGTCAAAACAGTTATTCAGAATGGGATAAACCCGGTCTTTCTGAATAACTCGTATATATATTAAACAAGTGTTACACAAACACAACATACGCCTCATTCCGATTCAGAATATTCTTTGGGAAAGGTTCTCATTAATTTTATCAAAGATAAACTCTTTTAAATTTATTCTTTAATCTTCTTTTGAATATCAATTCAAACTAGTCGGGATTAACGAACCTTACCGAAGTAATCATTTGTTTTAATTTCCTAACCCCAACCTATTCATCCCATGAAGTAAAACTGGTAATACTTCATATCTAACACCACAGTGTTATCGGTAAATTTAATTACCATTTCACGTTCAAATCTAATTAAAGATTTAGCTATCGCCTGGAGCAAAACTGGTGATACTCCATTCTCGACCTTTTCAATCTAATTAAAGATTCATTAAAACTCCACTTAGTTTTAATCTTTGACTGGGTTAAAGAATCAGTGTCATTTAAAACACGGTTCACGATAAACCCCAAAATCACATCACATTTCAATCCGTCCCTAACCGTAAATAGCAAGTGAGCAATTCCCTAAATATTAACTCCGAAGGCCGAAACCAACATCAGATCAATACCTCAGAAACCATTCAACTTAACTAATCTCCAGTTAGTTTCTGATTTTCTTAACTCCTTTGGGTCTAAGAACCATATTATTGAAGATACCGTTCACGACAACCCAAAATCACATTTCATTAATTATCGAGTTAAAGAACAAGTGTTATATAAAACACTGTTCACGATAAACCCAAGAATCAATTCGAATTCAATTCCAATTAAATATTATTTAATTGGTACACTTCATTAAATCTAACTAAAAAGATTTAATCATTTTCTCAACTGGGCTTAAGAAAAGTGTTAATAAAAACACCATTCACGACAAACCCAAATCACATTTGATATTAAATACAAGGCTCTGAATGGAAAATACATCGGCTTATATTCAACATCAAATTCTATGACCAACAAATACCGTATTGGAAATAACGATATATATATATATATATATATCTTTCAAATTTCCATAACAACATTTGTATAATCACGAAATCCAACATCGAAATATTCCAAAGACAATTTCGATTCAAATCCATTCCAATTCAATTATTGGAAATTCTGGTTATATTTCAAAACCATTTCAAATCCAATTTATTTATTTCAAAAATAAATGAATTATAATTCTAGTTCAAAACTAGTTCATTTCGATAAAAATCTATTTTTATCTTTTCAAATATGGAGTTTTTGATTCCAATTCTTCACAAATCATTTCTTATGATTTTACACAAATTATTACTATTTTTAATAATTTTATCAAGGCCAGTACAGTCGATTTCCATCAATGGCCATCGAACTGCACTTACAACGACCTTTTCCAAATTTGATTTGGACATAATTCCAAATTCAACCGTTAGATTTCAAATTTCTAATATTCGTTAGAAAGCTCTTTTCGATACGAACCCAACGGTTCCGGTTTTAGGAGAATCCGACGGTCGGATTTCCCCCAATATCCGTTCGAAGTCAATGGTCGAAATTCGCGAACTGCCGCGGCGCGGCGCGTTCTATTCAGGCCATTATATTATATATATAATATATATATATATAATATACTTCATCGATTTCAATTCAAAACGTGCTTTACAAATCGTTTTAAATTCATTTTCAAAATGGTTTCGACTTCATATTCAATTTCAAATCAAAATTGAATATTCCCTTCTAAATTTGTTTTAAATTCATTTCAAATTGATTTCAATTTCAATTTAATTTGATTTTCTTTTCAATTTTAATTTGAATTCAATTCCTTTCGATTTCAATTTGGATTCAATTCTATTCAATTCAATTCGGATTTCAATTCTATTCGAATTTCAAATCATTTCAGTGTATTTCGAATTTCAAATCAATTCAGTTTAATTCAAATTTCAATTCACTTTAAATATAATTCGAATTTCAATTCATTTCAATATGATTCGAATTTCAAATCTATTTCAATATTCATTGAAAAATGAATAAAATCGATATAAAAATCGATCACGTCAAAATGGCGTCAATCTAATCAACACGGCTTCATATATTTTTATTTTCCAATATTCTATTTCAAATATTTCTATTTCAAATATTTCTATTTCAAATACTTCTTTTTCAAATATTTCTTTTTCAAATATGGAATGAGGCCCAATCAATTACCATATAATGTTAATTATATGGATTTTCTACAACACATGTACACAATAACAACGATGAATAATCAACCATCATCCAAAGTGCATTCTACACTGTATAAGCATCGAATATAAATATTTAACGCTTATAACAGTCTGTCAATCAACCGATCAACATACAACTAAACAATCGGGATTAGTGTACGTCAAATATCATCCCAATATCCATGTGGGGTTTCAAACAACCAAACACGTATTTTATTTGTGCAGTTGGGCGATGTGTAAAATTTATCGTCCCAATCAATATCGTCCCAATCAATATCAGTCAAATGTGTGTATATAAACAAATCGTCCGATTTGTTTATTTTTATTTCATTTCATATACACATTAAAAATTCTATTTTTAACTATAAAATATTTTCAACTATATAAATATTTTATTTCATTTCACATCACATCACACAATCAACTACACATCAAAATTAAACAACCAAGCATACAAGTCGTCCATGGTCTGTGGACGACGGGTGTCGGGTGCTACTAAACACCGTCTGCATCCTAGTATATATTATTAACTAGAAAACAAAATTAAAGGGTGAGTATTTCTCACTGAATTGCTAATCCAATCCCACGACTCTTCAAACGTAGAAATCTTCGCCACTCGTCCTTTGTCCCTTTCTTTGCCCGTATCCTCTATATATGTAAAAATCACATTTTTACTTCGCTATTCAATATATAAAAATCTAATTTTTACTTTGCTATTCAATATTTAAAATCGAATTTTTACTTTGCTATTCAATATATAAAAATCAAATTTT
Source organism: Allium sativum (assembly GCA_030737875.1). Lineage (NCBI taxonomy): Eukaryota > Viridiplantae > Streptophyta > Magnoliopsida > Asparagales > Amaryllidaceae > Allium > Allium sativum. Next base: position 897,921,092 of record CM060916.1, read on the forward strand.
TACTTTGCTATTCAATATATAAAAATCGAATTTTTACTTTGCTATTCTATATATAAAAATCGAATTTTTACTTTGCTATTCAATATATAAAAATCCAATTTTTACTCTTCTTTCATATATATAAAAATTTGATTTTTATTCTTCTTAAAATCGGCTTTCTATACTTCAAAAAAAATCATATATCTATTCAAGTAAAAATCGTATTTCTATACTTCTAAAAATCAAACCTTTCCTTTTTTTAAAAAATCAAACAAATTTCAGTTTTAAAGCAAAACAAATTTCAGTTTTAAAGCAAAACAAATTTCAGTTTTAAAGCAAAACAAATTTCAGTTTTAAAGCAAAACAAAAGAAATCGTGGCGCTGATGGTGGGGGTCTGACCTGCAGTGGAGTGGTGGATGATGGGCGGAGTAACGCGGGGAGGAGGCAATTGAGGTGGAGGCGATGCGGAGGCGGACATCTTCGGTGATGGTGGTGGGAGGGTTTTCTCGATCGGAGGAAGTCAGTTTGGGGGAGAACGGATGGTGGCGCGCAAGACTGAACGGGGAAGGAGGTTAGTGGAGAGAGAGAGGGGGTGTGACGCGGCCTAGGCGGTGGCGGTTCGGAGCAGAGGGCGGCGACGATGGCCCCTGGATAGTGGCGGAAACAAGATCGACGTTTTCTCTTTTTTTTTATCTACCCTAATCGGGTTTGACTGAGGAAGGAGGAAAAAGGGGGTTGACCCCAATAGATATTTATATATTTAATTCTAATTTTTTTTTCAAAAAGTTACTTTTTATTTTCGAACTTGAAATCAAACCCACCGACTGTCGTCCATAGCTAATTACTCCCATTTCGAACACAATGGGATATGTATCGCAGGCTGATTCGACTGTTTCGACCTCTTTTCGTCAGAATCCAAATATAACTCTATATATTGAATTTGAACGCACATTTCAATTTACCGGGGCCACATACGGCTTCTAAAAATTCCCGAAAAATATTTCTAGCTTCGTATTGACGATACGGTCCTAACAAAACTAGTTTCGTCAAATTCTGAGGCCGTTTGAAAAATGGTCATTTTCCAGTCGATTAAAATCAACTAAAACTGGTCAAACGCGTTTTCCTTTGCCACGCTCACATATTGATTCGAAAAATTATGAAATTTGAAACCTAGCAATAATTTTACATCCCGGATCTAACAAAAGTGGTTTCGTCGAAATCCGAGGTCGTTTGCAAAATGGCTATTTTTAAGGGCCTGAATTCCATAGCGACTATTCAGAATTTTCAACTGGACATATCTTTTTATCCCCGCTATGAAATTTTGATTTTTCGGATTCGTTGGAAAGATATTCTCGATTAGACTCCATTATTTTTGGTTTCACTAAAATCCGGTTTATTTTGCACCCGGTATGTTCATTTGAATTTTGAAATCGAATTATCGAACTACCGCGCCATTTTCAATTCCTTTTATAAATATAAATAAATATTTATATTCTATCGTCGATTCAAACGAATATATACGTTCGAATTATATTCAAAATAAATTTCTCGTCGATATTATTTAAAATAATTCATTTTAAATAATCAAAATTCAATAAAATGGCCAAAATAAAATTTTTAAACTGGCCCAGATTTCCGGGTTATTACAATTTCCTTTTCTTTTCTTTTTTATTTAAGAGCATACTGACCATGCATAACCAGAGCTTGGATTTTTAGATGAGGTCAGTCACAGCTTAAATTATAAGTTGTCTCACTACCATGCATGACCAGAGCTTGGATTTTTAAATGAGGTTAGAGATAAACTTATGTATTAATTATATATTTATCGTTTTCAGCTTCAAAATAGAAAAACTCCTCAGTATATAAAACCAATATGGATGACAGAAATGTGGTAGGTACCGAAGTGGTTTGTGAAATAAATCTTAAAATTAATCATATTATGAAATATGACCTATTGTACCAGGATCATTGAAAATTTTCAATTGTCACGAATTCTGAAAAATAACATAGTCCCATTTCTAGCACAAATATTTCCACTGTTTATTCAAAAAGTTTTTAAAGCATATTAACTCTCCACATTTATATAAAATTATCATGGATGGCAGAATGATGATAGATAAAGGAGATGGCCGTGAAATAATTGCTAATTCAAAGATACTATAATAAATGTTCAACCATCATGGAAAATCTAAATAAAATCTCCTCTTGTTGTGAAATATACTGCAGTCACAATTCATCATAGTTTCAAAATCTTTTAATAATTTTGATGAATTATAAGTACAGTTCAGTTTGGATATAGATTTCAATTTCTGAATGAATAATCAATAAATAATTTTAAACTTGAAATTCAATTACAAGAGGAATATAAAAGATTTACACATTACATGAGGGATATATACATGATGAGAATAAATCGAAGAGTACAACACATCAAAGACGGATACTGCATGTTGGTGTCTCTACTAATGAGGATATGAAATATGACATAGGTGATTAACAAGAGTATCGTAAACAATGAATGTTCAATAAGCATAAGCAACAAGACTTGCAAATCTGGCATATTTATCAGAGTAGCAAGTTGTGTATACCAAAGCAAGCAGTTATCAAAGGACATTTAAAAAACAGTATCGGAGCAGCACGGAAATCAATATCACATCAGACTTGTCAGAGGATGTTTTTACAGAAATTTCTGATGGTCATAAAAAATGATTCATGATCCAAAAATACGATTTATTTGAAATCACTTGAGGGAATATGAAATTTTCAAGATTAACTGAATCGATCATACCAGATTGTAAATTTCAGATTCAGGAAGTGTGAGATTCATGAAATCAATAATTTCAAATGATTTCAAACAAATATTCAAGCCAGTTGATCATGAAATAACGGTGAATTACAAAAAAAAAACAGATTTTTACCGAATTTTTCACGAGAAAATGATTGACAAGCACAAGTAAAATTTCAGATCGTTTACACCAAGATTGAGATATATTCATGATCCATAAATTAATTTATTTGAAATCACTTGAAACAATGTCAAGTTTTAAGATATAATGAATCAGTCACACAGAGATTGAAAATTACAAATTTAAGTGGTGTGTGAGATTCATAATATCAAGAATTTCAGATGATTTCAAACAAACAAACTTGAACCATAATGATCATGAATAAAGATGAATTTCAAGATGTATCACTGATTCAAGACAATTCAAAATATCCAAGCCAATCCGAAAACTAATGAGATTATTACAACTAATAAATAGCAGAGTGCTGTAATGAGGATAATATTTTAAGTCTTTCCAAAATGAATTAGAAGATACTCAAAACAACAAAGGTGTGTGAAATCTCATTAATATTTCAGATCTTCAAAAATTTAGAATTCGGATTAACAATATTCAAGATATGACAAGAATACTTCAACACTGTTATGAATTCAGAAAGCAGAAAGTAAACTTCAAAACAATTGCAGATATTTAAAAAAAAAATTCAAGATCAGGAAATGATTAAAACACCAGTGTTTTATTCAAATGAAGCAGATTTCCAGAAAATCATGAATTCTGCAATTGGAAGTTAAGGAAGCAAAAAAAATACGGCAATGACAAATCAAAACAGAAGAGATAATGAAAATAAACAGAAGGGGTAGAAGGAGGAATAGAAAAATATAAAAACAAGGAATATTTCCAAGGATGAGTTTAGAAATCATATCTAATTCACAGAAGACGTTGTGGATCTCTAATTCATTAGACTTGGCTAAGGAAATGTGAATGATTCCAAGAATGAATTCAGTTTCTCTTTCTGCACAGCAGCTCCGTAGCCACTTCAGGTACCTAACAGCTTAGGGGATCGAGTGGTCTAACAAAATTTGTAAAACCACTCACAGTTGTATGTCGAACCTTTGGTACCCAAACCTGTTTATACAACAATCCGTCTTAATTTACCTTTGTACCCTTGGGAATCCAAAACTGTTTGAATTTTATGAAAGACATTTTATTTCCTGTTATGATCCAGGATTATTTAAATGAATTGTTATATAACAAATTCTCATTTCGTTTATGCTTCAAAAATCCTTTGAAATTGATAGAGTTCAGATTTTCAATTCGATTCTTTCCAAAGTAGTTTGAAGGATTTTTTATAATCATTTGAATTTCGTTTTTCAAAACCATTTGTTTTCCCAAAACCAAGACCATGTTTATTTCAAACAAGAAATTGGTTTTTCAACAACATATTCAAAGATTTTTCACTGTTTGAAAATTTAGACAAATATGTTTCAAGTTGTTGAATTTCAGTTTTAATATCACCGTTTTCTTTCAATAAAACCGAACAATGGTTTTTAGTGATCTTACATCTTTCAAAATCAGATTTAAAAACAAAATTTTCATCATTAACCAATTTAATTTTGTTTTAGGACTCAGCAAATTCAAAATACTTTGGACTCTCAGATTCAAATTTCTTGAGTTTTTCAATCTCAATTTCTAAGTCATTCAGAATAGACTCAGTTTTCAACAAGCTTTGATTTTCTGCAAAAATATATTTGGGATTTTCAGTCATCTTAAAGTTTTCAAATTCTTTTTACAAACAATTGTTTGTACTTTCATGCTCTGTCTTGTTCTCTTTTAAAATCAGAATTTCATTCTCAAGTTTTTGAATATTTTTATTTTGACGAACAAGATTGTTTTTCAAATTTAAACAATTTTTGCAATTAGATTTTGAAGACTTCTTGACATTTTTAAGCTTTGATTCCAAAAGGTTATTTTTGTAGACTAACTCAAGTTTTTCGGATTTCAGAATTTTATTTTTAGACTTTAGGTTCTCAACAGATTCGGTTAAATCATTTAAGCGAGGAATTAAATCTTTACAAGAAAGATCTCCTATTGAGTCTCCATCTGGATCTCCATCTGTACAACCTGTTAAGCACAAATCTGAAACTAAGTTGAACTTCTGGGGTTTTGAGCTGTTGTCTTCTTTTCAATATAGCGTGTTGAGAGATGTCCAGGTTTCCTATGCAGTCAAACACTGGGAGATAAGGCTATATTGTACATCACCAATATAAGAATATAAAATATGAGTAGTGCGAAAATTAAATTCAATATCAACCCTATTTACAATATCATACCCATTTATAATACTATTCCAACATTTAATATCAATGGATTTCAAATAGGATTCAATTTCTGATTTCCAACTCAAAAAATCTGTACCATCAAAAATAGTTGGAATATGACTGGACTGACTCTCTATGGACTGACAGCTAGGGATCACCATTTACTCTAGAGTTAACAGAAAATACCTGCTCTGATACCACTTGTTGGATCTAGATTAACCCTATAGGGGGTGAATAGGGTTTATTGAATTTTAGTAGGATATTAAAAATTATGAGATCACAGAATGCAGCAAAAATAAAAATGCAGAAAGTAAATAACACACAGAGATACCCAGCTTCGGAAAAATCCTCCTACTGCTGCATTCCTAAGGTTTCTACTAGGTGTTATAAACAGATCCCACTTACAATCCCATGTAAACTCGCAGCGCCTGCTACTGTCCTAACCCTATGCTCAAAACCCTAGACTGACCGATATCCCCTCGACCAGATTTTCCCGAATTACAAAACCCGTAATCCGTAACCCTAGATTTTACAGACTCTAGTAAACTTCCAGTTAACACCCTAACTAGTTTCCTAGATTTTACAGACATAGAAACTGTTTGAATGGTTACAAAGAAATTTAAAAATACAAGACAAAAATAAACCCAAAAACCCTAGATTAAAAAGTGAGTAACTCACCCATTTTTAATACTTGACTAGGCCGACCAAATTGAAATGTGTTCCACCCTTTGTTTCATTTATCCCGATCACTTGCTTTCTTTGTGAAATAAAATATGGCGGCTAGAGTTGAGAAAATTCTAGGGTTTCTAAAAACTCCCTAAATCCGAATCGATTGATGATTGTTTTGGAAAGAAAAGGATGCTCAGATGATTGTTCCTCTTGAATGTTCACGCGTGATTGATTTGGGATTTCTCTCGATCGGAAATATTTAGAAAAAATATGTGAGTTCCTTATGAAATCTTTGCTTGATTTTATTGTTTGATTTTCGATGAGCATGCCAGTGATGTATGTGGTGTATTATAGGGTTATAGAAAAACCCTAATTGCTCCAATTTCTCTTATTCGACTTGGCCTGATTTGAACATGTTTCCTCTTTTGAATTGCGAGATGAAATTTGAATTTTGTTGTTGGTTTCCTATTGTATGATTGTTGACATAAATTCTTGCCGAAACAAAAAAAATCTGAATTTCTGAAATCTGGAAATAGATGAACACTTGCCAGAAAAGTTTTACACTGATTGAATGCTTTTCCATTTTAGTTCTTTGATTGAATCAGCTTTTTGCATGATTTCTGATTTGTTTCCTATAATCTCCTTGCATGTATTTTTCTTCCTTGAATGAAAATGATTCCTTGATATAAAAACATATATACGACTGAATCACTCTATATATGTATGAGTATATCTAGAGAAGAGAAATCCGAAATTTGAAACCATTAAACTCTTTCTAGAATTTATTAAATAACACTGTTTTCACAGTATGAAAACACATGTACTTGTCTCTTGTTTATTTCCATGATTTAAAACATGCCATATATGAATTTTAAATCATTCCATATGCTGACAATAAGCCAAACATTTGACATGTATCCATACATATTTTCAGCACAACCTTTGTATCTACTTTAGTTTGATCACTTGAGCACACTATTTTAAGATTGAAACTTGTGCATGTTGTTGCCTTCTTGACCAATTGCTAGTTTCACAATATATTTGCACTGAACATTTAATGAATTGTGAGATCCATTGATGTGTCTTCTTTCTTGCATGTAACCATTTTGTGAACTTAATCTACACCATCCAGTTGCTAGCTTTGTTGTTGCTCCACATAGTCTTGTACACTGCCATTCTTATTGCTACTTGCCCCATCATGTATTGTTGATAAACTTGCATTTGAAACATGTACACTTGACCATCCTCTTAAATGCTGCAGTATGCTTTGTGTGGTTCATGTTGAGCTTTGGACTGTTTGAAACATTTGTGATTTGTACCATTGTTGTATATTTAATGCCTCCTGCTATTTGAAAATGTATTGTTCCATGACTTGTGATGCACTTATGTTTTTCTGCTGTATGTACTGCCATTTCACTTTGCTCCAACTTGCTGCCTTGACATGATATTTGCTGCAAGTATATGCTTGATCTTGCTGGAATGATGTTGCACCATTTCTGAATTTGTGCTGCCAATTTAACTCGACCACTTTTCATTGTTTTTCAACACTTGAAGTAGCTTGACCATATTCATATGCACTTGCTGATCATTTTAATGTGCACACATACACTGAACTTGTTGTTGAACACATGCATGAATGCCCACTTACACTTGAGTTGTTTTCATGTTATGTCATGTTGAACTTCATGCTGCTTTGTCATTTTGTTTGATCTGTCCTTTGTATTTGATTGTCCCACTGTTGATTGTGCACTGAGTCGAGATGGTCCGCGCGGCTACTTCTCAGTTGCACACTGATTGGCGAGGTAGTGCACACGTGTATACATATGCATGTGTGTACATGTAGTCATCAGACGAGTTTTCCTGTCCCTGCACTGCAGTATGTGTATATACAAACACATGTATCACGCGCGTACTACATTTACATATCAGATCAAGTCATGAAAAATGATGAGAAACACCAAAATTATGAGGCAAAAAAATTTTAAAAATAAAATTTATATTCGCGTGTATTCAGTTTTATTCCTATTGCCGTGTACTGTGCATGTGTGTTTTTCATTTGACAGGTATGCAGATGATGACTGGACTGATTGTGATTGGACAGACAAAAGGATGCTGTGAGGACTGAAAACAGAAGACTGAATGTAGTGTGACAGTGATTGTATGAGTCAATGTGTCTAACTGAGTGTGAGTGTTATAGTGAGGACTTGATATGTACTGAAATGTATTGAAATGAAAATTATCAGTGAAGTGTACAAATAGTTGGAGTTATAAATTTGTACTGTTTTAAATGTTGAAATAAAATATTATATTCAAATAAAATACTGTTTGAATGTTTAATTCTTGTGCAGTAGTATTTCATTCAAATATAAATATTATATTCCTGTCTTTGATGTGATATAACAGTACAATAACAAACACATTTAAAATAATATATATACTTGTTTGTTATCATCAAATAAAAATCATATAATTGTGTATACAACTGCGTTATATACAACAAATTCTTGTTTACATCAAACTAAAGCAGTTTCAAAATATAGCGTGGGCCTCCAGCGCGTTCAGTGCCTCAGCTACCTCCAGTACATCTGGTGCCTTCAGTAACAAGTTCTTGAACAACATCATCATTGCCTCCTTCTCCTGCATAATAAAGCATTTCAAAAGTCATGCATTTCAGCAAAGCCTTTAGTACAACTAATGCATTTCAGCACAACCAAATTCACGCATGCCTCAGTTACAAACTGATGAAATGCCTCGTTTACATTGCAACACAAAATGAGAGGCATGCATGCCTCAGTTGCATTTTAGCACAAACTATGGCCATAATATAATTGAATTGCATTTCAGCACAAAGACATTTCAGCACAATCTGTGGCCTGCATACCTCAGTTGCATAACTTCCTGATTGAAGAGACATGCCATGACTCGTTCAAGTACAAACTCAACCATTGTTTCAATTACGAACTTCCACGATCATTACTGATTGAAGAGAAAATAAAATTCTTAAAATTACGTGGTTCATTACTGAAGCATCAGTCTTGTACACGATCAGTTACATTTTCACATTTCCTAAAGCTTATGTGAAGCCCTGATCATCACATTACACTATAGCATGCAACAAAACACTTAACAAAATAATGTAAGAATTAGACTGATGCTTCAGCAAGCGGAAATTGTAAGAATTCTGTAGTTCATTACTAGAAAACCATAAAATTAAGCAAAAATACATACCAGCGGTGTGTGTCTTGAAAGTGTGTGCGTGTACTTGCCAAGTAATATAGTACACTCGGATCGTGTAATATGGGATAACACACAACTATTTGTCTAATACAATAGTTATGCAAATAAATATGAAATAGAATAAGATCTCACAGAATCAGTATCTCAGATAAGTATATGCAGTAAAAGGAAAAAAATCACACCAGGGATTTTTATACTGGTTCGGAGCACCGTCCTACGTCCAGTCCTAGATCTCTCTCTGGATTTTCACTAATCAACCACCTCGCTTCACCCGGAGGAACAGGTTCACAATACCCGAACAGCCGAACGGGATTTCACGCCTCTCACAACACGAGGACTTCACAACTTTCCTCTCACAACATGGAGGACGTAACACAAGATTAGTAGACTTGTAATTTGACAATGTGTGTTCTTAATAACACGAATTTTTCAATTCTTGTACAACCTTCCTATAATCTTATCCTCAAATAGAATTTGAATTTGTGAAGATTCGGAAGATGATATCGTGTTTTAATCAAAAGAATAGTATGTAGATTCTAGGATTCAACAGCGATATTATGAGTGTTTGAGTGCTTTGAATGATCAAGAATGAAATCAACAATAGATAGAATAGATAAAAAGAATTCATTATTTGAATTGATGATTTCATGTTGTTTTTATAGAAGATAAAGAGTTGCAATCATTGGTGAAGAGAAGTATTGAATAGAAATGATTTTTGATGAAAGGAAAAGGAAGCAACCTTTGATGAATGAAGATGTCTGTACGAAGAGTTGCTTTCAGTTCAAAAATCTGCCGACAGGTCAAAAATAACCTGTAGACTGATATTTGAATATATATACTTTATATATATGTGTGTGCACGTTCATTGTGCATTTTTGCCCAGAAACGGTCGATCGCCTATATTGAAACCGGTTTCTGGCAATATGCACAATAAATTTGCATTCATATATATACATACATACATATATATATATATTCAAAATACTGAGGTATATAATTATTTGAGGATAGATTTTAACAGTTATAACACAACTAAATCACTAAATAATCAACCTCTAACTTTCAATACCATTGAATCTCTTCATTTTGTCGATAATGAAACTTCTTCTTGTTGTTAATCAAAATGCCATGAATCCTTGATTCAACATTCTCCCCCTTTTTGATTGATGACAACATAGCTCTGAAAGTGATTATAACTCCCCCTGTATATGTACTCCCCCTGAAACATATATTAAAAAAAATCTGCAAAACATAATTGTTAGTATCATTTTTCTCCCCCTTTGTCATCGACAAAAAGGGGTAGTGATCACATAAATACCATAACTTAGGCATGAAATGTATAAGGATTGTAGCATACAATACACACCAAACATACCTAACCAAGTCACGTAGCAAAGAGTTAATACGTACAAACCCAAAATAAATTAGAGCACTAGTAATATACAAGTGCTGATTTAAGTCTTGCTTAAAAATTCCCGAGCCGAGGCGCTCCGCGCCGGGGAGCTCCGCGCCGGGGCGCTCCGCGCCGGGGTGCTCCGCGCCTTCCAGAGACTGGTGGAAATTTAACCGGTCGACTGGTGGAAATTTAACCGGTCGACTGGTTGGTGGATAAGTTATAATTTATCCAGAGACTTAAACGGTCGATTGTTAATATCATACCGGCCGACCGATGTGTGTAAAAAAAGTTTTCCAGAACCATAAACGGTCGACTGGTTGGCTTCTGTCGGTCGACTGGTTTGCCTGTGATATGTTTTTCTGCCTTGCTGAGATTTTTCCAAAGCTCTACAATCTTATAAAAAAATTATTTCAGAACCTAAGAAGAACAAACAGAATACATGAAAAGAAATCCCTCAAGATATGAAAAACACTTATCAAAGTAAAAAAATAATGATATAATTAATGGGAGGTGGAGGACTTGTCTTTGGAAAATTCTTTGATATCGGTAACTCTTGGTGTCCATGGCGACTAAGTTTCCTTTGCTCCTTCATTTCGCATGTAGTTACGATCCCAAGAGTTAGGACTCCTAGATGATGATGGAGCATGTGGCATTGGTTCATGAACGCCGTGTTTATCCGTGGCACAGAAAAATGACGCCATTCGTTCTAAGAGAGTTAAACGGTCGGACGTAAGTTTTTGTTCGTAATGAAGTTGACGCTGGAGATCCATCTGATGTTTCCGGTAGTGGTGAATCTCACTTATCTTTTCTCTAGTCCGTGGGAAGCAAAATAATGCTTTCTTAGCACGTTTATACTTTGGTGTATATCTGGGGGTATGCGAACATTATGGTCTACTTTTAGGTGTCTCTAGAGAGTAGTATTCCTCTAGTTTAGAACTTGTGACCGAGATATGTGATCTCTGTGCACATTCTTTGCAGATGTGTGCCATTATGGATATAATTAAACTCGTTTACGAATAATAAAATGGACTCAGAGGTAGGAGATGCAGAAAAGGGAAGGAAAGAACATATATATATATATATATATATATATAGGATATTCTAAATAAAGAGTAATGGTTAAAAACATTCAGAGCATATAAACCATAAAAAATGTAAAGCTCATAATTTTTACTAATAATAGCAAAAGCTACTTAATAGCTAAGATATATAGAAATGAAAGCACCGTTTATAAAAGAACTTGACAATGTATATTCTTTTTTTTCGTTAAGACTTTATACAAGTTCAGTTCTAGAGATCAATCCAAGCTCTCTACGCAGAGAAATAAAACTTAATTCCTGTAGAGGCTTAGTAAAAATGTTTGCTAGTTGATGTTCAGTCTGGACATATTCGAGACATATTGTTCCTTTTTCAATATTATCTCTTAAAAAATGATGTCGAATAACAATGTGCTTTGTTCGAGAATGATTTACTGGATTTTTCGATAAGCTGATCGCACTTGTGTTACCATAGTATATGATGGAGTTTGATAAATGAATATCAAAATCACGAAGTGTTTGTTGCATATTTAGTACTTGAGTACAAGCAAGAGCTGCTGATATATACTCAGCTTCACATGTCGAGAGTGAAATGCAATTTTGTTTCTTACTAAACTAAGAGACAAGTGATTTTCCAATAAAATGGCACGTACCACTTGTACTCTTTCTATCCGTACGAGAACCGCCGAAATCAGCATCACTATAGGACACTAATTCGAATGGACAATCTTTGGGATAGAAAAGACCAAAGTTTTTGGTTTTATTAAGATACCGTATTATACGTTTTACAGCTCGTAAATGTGATTCTTTAGGATTTGCTTGAAACCTTGCATACAAACAAACACTCATCATTATATCAGGACGACTTCCGGTAAGATAAAGAAGAGAACCAATCATGCTTCGATATAACTTCTGGTCAACATTCTTACCATGTTCATCTTTTTCAAGGTATGTAGTCGTACTCATAGGAGTCGGTTTACCAGATGTATTTTCTAAACTGAAGCGTTTGATAAGATTTCCAGTATTTTTCTTGATTAATAAAAATACCGTTAGAAAGCTGTTTGATTTGAAGACTAAGAAAATACGATAGTTCTCCCATATGAGATATTTCAAATTCTTTGGTCATAATATTTGCAAACTCTTTGCAGAGTTTATCGTTTGTTGAGCCAAAGATAATATCGTCTACATATATCTGGATAACTAATATATCTTTTTGAGAATGTTTGATGAATAAAGTCTGATCGACTTTACCAATTTGAAATCCAGAATCAGTAAGATAGCTTTTTAAACGTGCATACCAAGCACGAGGTGCTTGTTTTAGTCCGTATAAAGCTTTCTTGAGTTTATATACGTGATCAGGATGTTTCTCATGTACAAACAAGGGAGGTTGTTCGACATATACATTCTCTATGATAAACCCATTTAGAAAAGAACTTTTGACATCCATTTGATAAAGTTTGAAATTATGATGACAAGCAAAGGATAATAAAATACGAATTGCTTCTAGTCGTGCAACTGGCGCAAAAGTTTCTTCGTAATCGATACCTTCTTCCTGATTGTATCCTTGTGCTACTAATCTTGCTGTATTTCTGGTAATATTTCCTTGTTCATCGGCCTTATTTTTATAGACCCATTTCGTACCAATAATTGACTGATCAGTTGGTCTTGGAACAAGTTCCCAGACATTATTGCGCTCGAACTGATTTAGTTCTTCCTGCATGGAAATAATCCAGTATTCATCAGTAGCAGCTTCTTTCGGATTCTTAGGTTCGATATTTGAAAGAAACGCAACATGACCCATTTGATTGAGTTGACTCCTTGTTCTTATTTGTGATGTTACTTCTCCAATAACATTTTGAACCAGATGATCTCTTAGAATTCTCGGAGGAGATCGAAATCTTGGTGGATAAGGTATCACAACAGGCTGAGGAATATTCTCAACAATTTCTGAGTCGGAGTCATTATTTGTGATGATAGGATTTTCAATAGTTTTAGTTCTTTTATTAAATATTCGATAGGCCTTGCTTCGTTCCGAATATCCAACAAATATATCTTCATCGGATTTTGGATCAAATTTTCCAAGATGGTCTTTCGTATTTAAAATAAAGCACTTAGAACCAAAAACTTTGAAGTATGATATATTTGTCTTTCTTTGATTAAATAACTCATACGATGTATTCTTGGTAAGAGGTCGAATGGATACACGATTCAAAACATAACACGCAGTTGCAACAACTTCTGCCCAAAAATATTTTGGTAAGGTGGATCCATTTAATAATTTTCTTGCACATTCTTGTAAAGTCCGATTTTTCCGTTCTACAACTCCGTTTTGTTGTGGAGTTCTAGGAAACGAAAAATTATGATATATACCTTTCTTTGTACAAAAATGTTCAAATTCATTATTTTCGAACTCTCCGCCATGATCGCTTCTTATATTCTTAACCTTAAGCCCTTTTGATTTTTGAATTCTCTTGACGAAGGATTTGAAATGATTAAAAGTGTCACTTTTGTTTTTCAAGAAAATCACCCAAGTATAACAAGAGTAATCATCAACAATTACAAACACATATCGACTATGATTTATTGATTGAACCTGTGTTAGTCCGAATAAATCCATATGTAATAGCTCAAGTGGTTGTAATGTTGATATGACTTTCTTGGATTTAAATGACGATTTAGTCAGTTTTCCTAATTGACATGCATCACAAATATTCTCAACCGTAAAGCTCATTTTGGGTAGTCCTCTAACTAGGTCATTTTTGGCTATCTTGTCGATAGTTCTGAAGTTTATATGACAGAGACGTGTGAGCCATAGCGATGGATCATTATCATTTGCTACAAGATACATGTCTGAATTATGATTGATGTTCATATTCAAAATATAAATATTTCTGTCTTTATATCCTTCAAAAAACTAAATTACGATCTTTATCTAAAATACTACATTTGTTATTCGAAAAGGAAATGGTAAAACCTTTGTCTCATAGTTGACTGATATTAAGTAAATTGTGTTTTAAATTTTTAACTAGCATGACATTAGTAATCATAGGTAAGTTAGATGTACCACAATTGCACACATCGCCTTTGCCGATGATATAGCTTTTGAATTATCTCCAAAAGTGATGGAGCCACCATCTGAATAAGTGATATTTGTCAATAAGCTCTTGTCTCCAGTCATATGCTTCGAGCAACCACTGTCCAGTATCCACTTTCCTCTTTTCTTAAGTGGGACCAGCAAAAAATAAAATTAAGTCCATGGTACCCACCTTTTCATAGGGTCCTAAGAGTTAGGTCTTAGGAGTCCAAACCCATACGGGTCCGGTATCCCCTTTATATAAATAATTGGAATTACGATGCATAGTATTAAAAAAATTCTGAATGTGTTTGTTCCTAATCAAATTGTTATTTGTTTTAGGAACCCATATTTTGATAGTCTTGACATTTTTCTTTTGAAATTTCACAATTGGTTTTGGTTCGAAATATAATAAACTAAGATTTTTCTTAGCTTCAGTTTCTTGTACTATTTTATTTTTTCTTTTTCTTTTATTGCCAAGATGTTTCTTGATATCTTGTTCCTTATATCCCAAACCTTGTTTATTCGTAGCAGATTGTGAACTTTCAATAATTTTTGTCAAATTTTCTCGACCTTTGTTGAAGTTAGAAACATTTTGAGTGATGTTGTCTAACTTAGTTTGTAAACTAGCTTTTTCTAGGTCTAGAATTTTGACTTTTGCCTTAAGCTCATGATTTTCAGTAGTAAGTGCATTATTTTTCTCTTTTTGAGATTCAATTTACTGACTCAAAAGAGATAATTGAGAATCAATATTAGATGATGATTCTTGAACTTTTTCAAGTTCCTCTTTTAATATTTTCTTTTCATCTTTTAACATATCTCATTCAAACTCCGCTCTACTTAAATCTGCTTGAGCTTGTTTGCATTGTCGTTTCATAACTTTAAATTTAAATATTAATTCAGCATTTATATCAAGAACTTCTTCAAAAGAAGGAATTTGTACCTTATCTTCTATTGCCATGAAACATACATTAGCTTGTTCATTGTCTGAGTCATTTTCACTATCAGATGAAGATGAGTCTGAACCATCCCATGTTACTGAGAATGCTCGTTTCTTTGACTTGTCTTCCTTGTATTTGAATTTGTCATTTTCTGACTTTTTCTTTTGCTCCGGACAGTCCTTTTGCATAGGTCCGCGTTTGTGACAATTGAAGCATTCTATATTTGATGATGATGGTTTTTTGAACCGAACTTCTTTTTGTTATATCGACTAGCTTTTCGTTGCTTTAAGAATTTCTTGAATCCTTTTGCAATGAACGCTAGATCTTCATCTTTGGAATCTGAGATGTCTTCATCTTTTTCAGCATGAAAAAGTACAATTTTCTTTTCTTCTTTTTGTTCTTTTCTAGCCTGCAAGTTAGCTTCATAGGACATAAGATTTCCTATCAATTCATCTGGCTTCATGGTGGAAAGATCATTAGCTTCTTCTATTGCTAATACTTTTCCTTCACATTCATTAGTCAGAGAATGTAGAACTGTTGAAACTACATCAAAATCAGAATATTTTTTCCCTAATCCGATAATTGCATGATGAATGGTTTGAAACCGTGAATACATCTCATTGATTGTTTCATTTGGCTTCATTTTGAAATTGACTTTTTTAACAAAGCTATTTTTGCTTGTTTAACCTTTTTAGTACCTTCATGAGTGGTTTTTTGCGTTTGCCAAATTTGATATGCAGTGGTACAGATACTAACACGGTTATATTCGTTTTGATCTAATGCACAAAACAACATATTTATTGCTTTTGCATTTACAGCTGCTGTTGTTTTCTCAGCAGGTGTCCATTCTGAATACTCAGTTGTTGGATTCACTATTTCTTTCTGAGTAGCATTCCAAGCATCATAGCTAGTTGATTGCATGTAAAAAGCCATACGTCTTGCTCAATAGCTATAGTTAAGACCATTGAAGAAAGGAGGTCTTTGTGTCGATTAACCTTCAGTGTAAGTGGTGTTAGTGCTACTACTTGGGTTATTTGCCATATTACTAGAAAATATCAAATAACTGTGTTACGGTTATAAGATGACCGTGCTCTGATACTAATTGAAAGTGTGTGCGTGTACTTGCCAAGTAATATAGTACACTCGGATCATGTAATATGGGATAACACACAACTATTTGTCTAATACAATAGTTATGCAAATAAATATGAAATAGAATAAGATCTCACAGAAGCAGTATCTCAGATAAGTAAATGCAGTAAAGGAAAAAATCACATCAGGGATTTTTATACTGGTTCGGAGCACCGTCCTACGTCCAGTCCCAGACCTCTCTCTGGATTTTCACTAATCAACCACCTCGCTTCACCCGGGGGAACAGGTTCACAATACCCGAACAGCCGAACGGGATTTCACGCCTCTCACAACACGGAGGACTTCACACAAGATGAGTAGACTTGTAATTTGACAATGTGTGTTCTTAATAACACGAATTTGTCAATTTTTGTACAACCTTCCTATAATCTTATCCTCAAATAGAATTTGAATTTGTGAAGATTTGGAAGATGATATCGTGTTTGAATCAAAAGAATAGTATGTAGATTCTTGGATTCAACAGCGATATTATGAGCGTTTGAGTGCTTTGAATGATCAAGAATGAAATCAACAATAGATAGAATAGATAGAAAGAATTCGTTACTTGAATTGATGATTTCATGTTGTTTTTATAGAAGATAAAGAGTTGCAATCATTGGTGAAGAGAAGTATTGAATAGAAATGATTTTTGATGAAAGGAAAAGGAAGCAACCTTTGATGAATGAAGATGTCTGTACAAAGAGTTGCTTTCAGTTCGAAAATCGGTCGACAGGTCAAAAATATCCAATAGACTGATATTTGAATATATATATATATATATATATATATATATGTTATATATATGTGTGCACGTTCATTGTGCATTTTTGCCCAGAAACGGTCGACCGCCTATATTGAAACCAGTCGACCAGTTTCTGGCAATATGCACAATAAATGTGCATTCATATATATATATACATATATATATATATATATTCAAAATACTGAGGTATATAATTATTTGAGGATAGATTTTAACAGTTATAACACAACTAAATCACTAAATAATCAACCTCTAACTTTCAATACCATTGAATCTCTTCTTTTTTTCGATAATGAAACTTCTTCTTGTCGTTAATCAAAATGCCACGAATCCTTGATTCAACATGTCTGTATACGTTCTCCGATTTGCAGAATTTGTAAGGGCCTTGGACTACCATAACATGAAGTAAAATTGTTTATCTGCCTGATTTGAATGTGATAAAACATAAAATTATACCTGAATTTTTTCATCTCGCCAAAGTATCAAGAGTACTTTGAAATCCTCAACTGGAATTTTGTCCAGCCTACACAAAATGGAGGAATTAATCTTAGAATGACTTCAGTTACAAAAGGAAGCCACGAATATGATACATCAGTTACTTGTAAAATAAAACAGCCACTTCCCTAAAATGTAATCAAGGCAGAAACAACATTTTCTTACTTAAATTATGTATAATAGTTACTTGAATAAATACGATAGTGATACACAGAAATTAAGAAGCATTGTCTTTCACTTTGCTAGGTGGAAGGCGGATTTGTCTTATTGGGACATCATCTGTACACCAACGAATATCAAAATCTTGATTTCCAAATCCATAAGCTGGCTGGATATCATTCAAATCTTCATTTTTATTTACTCTTTCGTTTTCGCGTCAGTCACTCGACCATTTCTTCAACATTATGGCATATCTTATCAGTTGGATCTTTTGTATAAAACACCTATTGTGCTTGTGAATCCATAACATAAGGATCAGATTTCTGGCACAATCGATTAAAATTGGCACAAGTCCGTCCATATAAATCTTTCTCTTCTTAGTACCAACAACATTTAAATAAAACCCCACTAAATTCTTCCTAATGATCTAGTTCTAATATTTCTTCAATTGATCCATAGTAATTAACTTCACCAACCAATGAATTTTGATCTTTCGAACTTGCAAAGCTAGTAGTCAAGGCTATCAAAAATACACCACTATTTTGTGTTGTACATTTGGCATCTCTGAACCTTGTATAAAATCTGTATCCATTGATAACATATCCAGTAAACCTCTTAGCTGTTCGAAGATGGCCAATTGAAAGCAATTGTACTTCTTTTGAAATGTCCTCATTTTTCCCAACCACTTCGTTTAACCACTTCCAAATTTTTCACTTTATTCTCTCTCTCTCTCTCTCTCCCTTTTTTTTGATGATGCATGGCCATCAATTAAAGCTCGATGTTCCCTAGAATAAAGAACTGGTTAATAAAAGGTAGAAACAAATTTTCTAATTCTTCAATACTTACTAAAATAAAAATAAAACTTAAAAGTTACTCAAGTAAACTCTCTCTATTTCCTCATTATCACAATTGAATAAATGTAATGGTGACATTCTTTCTATTGAGAAATTTTAAGATGAATAGCTTTTCCATCTTTGTTTCTTCTTGTGCCAATAGGATATTCCAGATTTCATGGACAAGTTTCAAGTTGCATTTTTCCTGCTCTATCGCCGCCTTAGAACCTTGAACAGAATATCAAACATTCCTCTACAAGATAACCTTTAGCAATGGACGCCTCAGGTTTACTTTTGTTGCGAACATATGATTTCATTTTACAAAGATAACGCTTAATAGGAAACATACAACGAACATGTGCAAGTCCACCATATTCAAGTTCCTTGCATAATTGAGCCAGCAAGTGCACCATTGTATCAAAGAAAGCATTTGGGAATATCATCTCAAATTGACAAAGATTTTCCACAATTTCCTTTTGTAGCCTCTTGAGATTAGCCAAATCGATAGTTTTACTCCAAAGACTTCTTAGAAATGCACCTAATCTTACCATAGTATTGCAATTTCATGTTTGATAGATTTCTTCACAGCAAACTGCAATAAGTAGTGTACAAGAAAATGAGCATTGTGGCTCTTTTACCCTGCAATTTTCCTCTCTTTCTTGTTTACATACCGGCTAATATTAGCTGCACAACCATAAGGCAGTTTAACATTCTCCAACACAAAGCAAGATATTTCTTTCTCCTTGTTCGTCATTTCAAATATGGCAGCCCTCATCTTAAGGTAATTCACATCAGCTGATAGAACCGGATGAAGGACCTCCCTGATGCCTATCTCTTGTAAATCATACCGAGCATTTAAATGGTCTTTTGACTTCTCATCAATATTTAGTAAAGTACCAAGTATGTTATTACAAATGGTTTTCTCTATGTGCATAACATCAAGGTTATGTCGACATACATTTTGACTCCAACGTGGTAAATTAAAAAATATTGATTTTTTTTAAATGAGATTCATTTTTATGCTTCTTGACCTCTTTCTTCCCAAAAAAAAAAAATCATAACCAACCAACAATTCTTCAACGTCAGTCCTGGATAAAATTCCGGGAGGTGTTCCCATTTCAATTTCACTATTGAACCTTTTCTTATCAAACCTCCACTTGTGTCTCGGGTCTAAAAATTTCCTATGATTCATGTAGAACATTTTTTTACTACGTTTCAAGTAAATTGAAGAAGTCTCGAAATGGCATACGGGACAAGCTAAATGACCCTTTGCGCTCCAGCCGGATAACATTGCATAGCCCGGAAAGTCGCTGATCGTCCATAACACGCTTGCATGTAATGTGAAATTATCACCAGTGAAGGCATCATAAGTTTGTATGCCAAGATCCCATAATTCTTTCAATTCTGCGATAATAGGCTGCATGTAGACATCAATGTAATTGTTAGGAGACTCTGGACCAGGGATTAGGGTTGAAAGTATCAATTTTTTTGTCTTCATGCATAACCAAGATAAAAGGTTATAATTTACCAATATGATTGGCCATGTGTTGTGCTATGTAGTAATTGTACGAAAAGGACTATATCCATCAAATGCTACTCCTAACCTGATATTTCTGCTTTCAAAAGAAAAATGAGGATAAATTGCATCCATCGTCTTCCAAACCTCACCATCGGCTGGATGACGAAGTCTGCCATCATTTTTTTGTCCCACTGCATGCCATAACATAAATTCTGCGTACTCCTTTGACATGAACATCCTTTGCAGCCTTGATTTTGGTGGAAAATAAAGCATCACTTTTGCTGGTACTTTGTGAATCCGCTTCTCCGGATCATTGTCAATAGCCTTTTTCTTTTCCGGTATAACCCATCTTGAAAACCCACGAGTTTTTGCAGTTATTTTCCTTTTCATTTTTTGCCCAATATAGCATGCAGTCATTTGGACATGCATGTATTCCTCGGTAATCGAGGCCTAAATCTTTAATAATATTTTTGGTATCATTGAAAGATAAAGGGATGTGGGCTTGTGGATATGCTTCTTTTATCAGCTCTAATAAATCGTTGAATGCAGACTCGATGATTCTATGTAGGCATTTTAAAGAATAAAGTCTGACAATGAAACTTAATTGCAAAAATTTAGTACACCTAGGATAGAATGGCTGCTTTCCGACACGTTGATGAAATTTTCTATCATCGACATCTATTACATTTGATCCATCAGAAGATCCACATTCATTGTTCTGCATATTTCCATAAGTATGTTGCAACATCCGATCGAGATTATCTCAAAAATTTATTCCTGCTTCACAATGCATATCGTTATTGCTCCTTTCAGGATCTAAATAGGAAACCTCACAAATCCATTTCACGTACAATTCAGATGGACCATTCCAGATCATATGGTCGTAGACTACCTCTTGACGATGCCACTTGCGATTATGACACTTTTTGCAAGGGCATGTAATTTCATCACCTACCGCAAATGTAACACGCCATGATTTTAAATATTAAAATTAACAAATTTAAGAACACTTAATTTTTAGGTGAAGAATTAAGGGAAATTGGCTACGCCGTTGCGTCGTATCGGAATTCTGCTTGGAATAGAGTCCAAGTTTTCGTAAATCGGACTTCGTATGAGGAAGTTACGACCTTCAGAAGTTTCAGGGATTTAAATAAATTAAAACAGCTCGAATTCAAATTCAAAATTCAAATGAAAACACAGAAGCCGGTTAGGCGGGATTTTTCCCGCCCCAGGCCAGGTCGACCAGGGGGTCGACCTCCCCTATACAGGTCGACCTGGGGGTCGACCTCCCCTGATTTGGTCAGATCCAAGGCAGATTCGGGATTTTGCACCTAGACTTGTTTTCTGGACAGATTCTTTGGCTCCTAACCTATTTAAACACCCCCAAACCCCACTTTCTCTCCACACCAAACCATTGTAATTCTATGCTGCCTCAATCCTAATTAAAATAAGTTAAAGACGTCCTTATGCTGCTGGAATAGTTCATCTTCTTCTTAAAGCTTAGAAATTGCAAGTCAGGATTCTAATACAAAAGACGAACGAATTATTCACTTCTCTAATCCGTCTTTGTGAGTTCAATTTCTTTCATAAAATAATTAATAAACTAATTATGATGAGTTATAATTTGGATTATGAGAACATGCCTGTTGAATCATGTGACGTTGCTTAATTTTGTTATTGTTTGTTTGTGAACATATGACAGTTTTGTTAACTTATGTTAGTGGATCTATTTCATATGACCAATCATATATGTTTAACTTGATTCATTTTATGACATCAGTTTATATGCGAGTTTGGATGTAAATCATATGCTAGTTTGTGTGTGAATCATATGCAAGTCTGTATGCGAATTATACACAAGTTTATATGTGAATCAAGTGTGTATGTGCGTGTCTATATATATATATATATATATATATATATATATATGTGAGTTTAAATGTAAAACATGTGATATTAGTTTACATGTTTAAATTCATATGCAAGTCTGTATGTGAATTATACACAAGTTTATATGTGAATCAAGTATATATATGTGTGCGAGTTTATATGTAAAACATGTGATATTAGTTTACATGTTTAAATTCATATGCAAGTTTGTATGGAACCCGTATGCAGGTTTAGGTGAAAACCATAGTCATATATGCAAGTTCACAATTTTATGTTTAGATCTATATTTAGATCCATGGCAGTACATAGTTTATGCAAATTTATGTTCTATATGTCCATTGCCTATGCAAGTTTTTGGCTATGCAAATTTATGTTATAATTCTTATTTGCAACTTAGATCTATTTTATGTGTTATGCAAGTTGTGATGTTTCTTTTCTTTTATGAGTTAGACTATTTGCAAGTCTAACATATTTCATGTTAAACGTACGAACGACATGGGGGCAAAAGGAAAATATTAATATTGTGAATTGGCATATAATGGCTTTAAAAGCATATAATTAATTTGTGACATTAATTGGTATAATTTATATACTTGAAAATTATGGACATAATTTAAGTGAAACAATTATGGATATGGAAGTTATTGACAATCTGAAATAAGGATATTAATTCAAATTGGGGTTGAATAATAGTGTGTAATAATAAATGCCTAAAACACGAGGTTAGACTCGTTTGTGGTATAAGACTGCCCGGACCCGCCCGGCAAATCCAGCAACCCCAAACGGTAGTCTAATGTGAGAGGTCAAAGGCATAAATTAAATGCGTAATAAATGCCTAAGACACGAGGTTAGACTCGTTTGTGGTATAATAATGCCCGGACCCGCCCGGCACATCCAGCAATCGCAAATTGCAGTCTAATGTGAGAGGTCGTAGGCATAATTAAAAGATGCTTAGACACGAGGTTAAGTCTAGCTTGTGGTGGAAGTCTGCCCGGAACCGCCCGGCATATCCAGCGACCACAAGCAATCGACTTAATGTGAGAGGTCTGTGCATTAATAATTAATTAATGTTGATCAAAGACTAATATGAATGACAAACAGAAGTTTGGTTGAGTTGAGTAATTCTCTGAGTACCAATCTGATGTTGATTTCAGTCTTCGGGGTTGATACTTAGGGAGTTATTCTCTTAGCCAATGTATCTGTGAACTAAGATGTTCATAAATTAAGTAAAACATGTTATATGATATATATATGTATGTATATGTATATGATACATAAAACATGATAAGTGGATAGGTTTAAGACCAACTTAGCCAATAATATATAAGTGGATAGGGTTAAGACCAATTTACCCAATAATATATAAGTGGATAGCGTTAAGACCAGCTTAACCAATAATATATATATTAATATGATAAGTGGATAGGGTTAAGACAAGCTTAACCAATAACACATGTTGATAAGTGGGAAACATGGTTGACATGTGGGATATAATTATAAACACTTAACCAAGTTGAAACATGTAAGAAGACATGAATAAGAGGGGGTTAAGTGGGAAATCCTAGTGGGGACCAAACATAGGAGGAAAGCTTGTGTCAAGTGTAGGGACCCTTTTCAACCAGTAACCCATTTAGTATCTAAGTGAGCTCGATCCAGATCGAGGACGGGACACACTTACTGGTTTTGATTGTAAGAGGTCAAAACGGGTTAGCGGTGGCAACGCAAGTCCAATGGGGTCATGTGCGTGCATGGGCCCGGGCTGGTAGGTAAGACGTTGTTGCATCGTGTAGGTATAAGCCATGCATCTTTAGTGGTATCGGGTTGCCACTTTAAGAAGTGATACAACCCACTGTGGGACCAGCATGGGTATCTACGAGTTAGGGAGCTGATCGAATGGGGAAGGTAGTGGGTACGAATAGCGAAGATAGGAGCAGGCGGCACCTATGAATGCAGCTAGGGTACAAATACCATATTATGAATAAATGTTGTAATTAGAATGGGGAGGATAGTGGGTATAACTAGTGGAGATAGGAGCAGGCCGCACCTATGAAGACAGCTAGGGGTACACGAAACTACCATTATTATTATTATTTTGTTCAGTAGGCGGGATCAACTTTTAGAGTGACTAGTATTGGTGCAGTAGAGTAATTATCCTATAGTGATTAGGAACGCAATTAATGTTATCTTATTCCTCTTGTTGGTTTTTTCATGCCCATTTGTTTCATAGTCATTCCTTGTTTTACCATTTTATGCCTTATCCTAATTACTTTAATAATTATATTGTTAAAGTTATTTGACTCGCCAGACTTTATGTCTGACCCCCTTTGTTTTCGCCTCTTTTCTTCCTCCCTCCCCCCTCCCCAGGTTCTCAGGGTGCGACTAGTGCTAGTGGAGCTTGATTTGGATCTCTTTCTCTCTCTTTTGGAAGTGGTTGGATTGCTGAAAGTAAAGTTCAGCTTATCTCTTTTATGGCTACTTATGTTGGGGTTACGCTTTTTACTTTATGTACTCAGAAAACAATTTTTCAAGATGGATATTAAGTGTACTTGATTTTATTGTTGGTTTTTGATGTTGTTGTAACCAAACTATTTTTCCGCTGCAATAAAAGTTGTTTTAAAATTTTCAAGTACCAATATATGTGTCTGTCTTGTTATATTCCATTCTATACACCAATAATACTCCATGAAAGTTAATGCATTCCCTTTGTGAGTGACAGTAATGGACGTTGGGTGTTACAGTGAATCTAGAAAAAGTATTTTGAATAAAAAGTTTCAGTCCACTGATGTATTCTTCACTGAACTTAGGAAGTTCTACCTATAGTTTTCAGTCCACTGATGTATTCTTCACTGAACTTAGGAAGTTCTACCCATAGTTTTTCCTTGTTGTTCATCACTAATTGACAAACAAATAACATAAACAAATATCATTTAGCCATGACTATAAGGACAAAGACAAACAAAATAATAAAATCAGGAATATGATTACACCTGAATGCACAAGTAAATCAGTAAATTAGGTAACACAACAATAAATCAGAAAATTTTGAAATATACATTGAGTGCTACCTTAAGTAGCAGATTAAATCGAAACCCTAACTGAAATTTGAAACTCAGGCGAACCCCAATTGAAGATCTAATTGAAACATCGAAGCCCTAATTGAACTTGAACTCGAACTTTCCCTAATCGAACCCCAATTAAGCCCTAATTGAACCGGAGAGTGAGTGTCTGAGAGGTTGAGCGGTGGAGTATTTTGTTTGAGAGTTAGTGTTTGAGAGGTTGAGTGAATATTTTGTTAAGTGTTTTGCTGAATTGTTTTTATTTCCCACCTTAAACATTATTTCTCATGGATCGGTAACCTGGACCGTTGGATCGTGTTGACGCTCATTGATAATTTTATTCACTCGGCTAATGCAACACATGGTTGATATCTACGATAAAACATTGAAGTGTGTGTTGCAATAGACAAAAAACAACATTGATACCGCAACATTGTAGCTAGCAACACCATGGATTTTCGTTGCAGTAGGCCGTCTATCGCGTAGTGATATGTTCCAACTTATTGCAATCATTACATCACTTCACATTTTCTTGAATTTGATGTACATACAAATTCAATAAGTTGGATTGAGTAGTTTACAATTAATTAATCTTACTCCAACAAAATGAAGCACAACGCTTCGAATTCTTGTTTAAAAAGGTTCACAAGCTTTGTTTCATTATGTCAGCCTTATGCAAATTTATTCTTGAGTCAATGCAGTGGTTCCTGAAGGTTCACATTGAATATTGTATTGAATCTTTATAAATTTATCTTGTATCCTTTTGTTTTAATGATCTATTCATAGAGATATGCTTTTAAAATATCTCACTGTGTTTCGGTTTGCTTACTTGATAAAGGAAACTCTTTGTGTCGTTTTGATTTTTTAGCAATATTTTGAAAATTTTAAAGTTTAAAAGTGGTATCACTTAGCAGAAATGTTGATTCTCCTAAGTGCATAAAAAGAAGTCTACTAAAAAGACTATGTTATGTCATAAAGGATACAAAAATGGTAAATGAGATCGGCTTGCTTAACTATCAGACATAAGGTCTCAAAATAAAGTGGATTTTATTGTAAATCAGTTTGGAATATCTGATGTAGAAGACAAAAGGTCTCAGAAAGAAGTCGCTTATCTCGTCATGTGGTTGCATTCTTTTTTAGTCTCTGAGCCATCTCACGCTTATCCTAAGGTACTTGATGAGTGGTTTGTATTTGGAAATACTCTCATATGGTAAATTTAAACTTAGTCTGTTTTCTAGGATTTTTAATGCTTTAATCAATCTGACTTATTATTTGTTATTTCCCATTGCAGTAAACATCCTTTTGAGTCAGGTGGTGATACTTCATAAATATCCATTGATAATAAAAGGCTCAGAGGACAAGTGGCCATCCTAATGCTCAACTTGTTGATCTTGTGATAGCCAAAACAGATGTTGAAACAGAGATAGCTAAAGATAAAGTTGAGAAGGAAACTACTTGTGGTAATGTTCGAAACCTCCAAACACCATTTGAGGTTGAGAGAGAGGCAAGTCAAGCTTTAGATGAATTAGTGGAATCAATGTCCAAAAAATTTCCTTGTTTGGACTCTGCAGTTGCCAAGTTGATATGCAATAATGACTCTCTCAAGAACTAGCTGAAGAGCACCAAGGGTATTTTGTCTAAATTAGTATCGAGAGTAAAGGATACCAAGAATAATGTGTTTGATTTTTAAAAGGCTCCACTTAACACTATCATCGTGATGTCGTTTGAGACGGCCATGTTTACCACCTATCGGGATAACATAGAAAATTTCCAAAAACAACTTTCCCACCTGCTGTTATAATGATTTACCGAATAGAAAGTTTAGAGATATGTGGTAGGGGATCCCGATCTAGGATAGGAGGTAAATTTTGGTAGTTAGTTAGCGTAGAGGATCCCCCATAGATGAAGTAATCCAATCAGATGATGAAGAAGGGCCAAGGCTTTGGCAATGGGCATGCTGATTATGGTGGAGAAGATGATGAGGAGGATGAGCATGGCGACGATGTGGGATATAATGCAATGGCCCAAGTGGAAAATCTATCAGTGGCGAAGATGCAAAACTAATGAAGGCATTCCAGAACCCAAGTTAAAGATGGAAGCCATTTTGAAAAGTAATGGAGCTTTCAGATTTTGTACCAAAAAAGACTTCTGAAAAAGAGAAGGGTAAAGGAAATCAACAAGCTCACGAATCACCAACTCTTCTTCCTCACGTATGGATTTCTTGTTTCTCATACTTTTAAACTCATTTCATGTTAACTTATTAATTTTCATAATTTTAGACTAGAATTAAGTCAAATTACTAATTCGAATCCATAATCGAAAATAAAAATAAAAATAAAAATATTGAATGAATATAGAGAGAGATTAGTTAGTCGATGGGAGAATTCAATAAACTATTCAAAAGCTATCATAGGCTTAATCATGGGGCCTCTATCTTGAGAAAATATAAAGGTCAACAAGTTTATCCACTATTAAAGAGACTATATTTCCATAAGAATCAACTTCTGAAAGAAAATGTTGAACTAATTATGCTTTTCTGGATGTTAATCGAAGAGAGATAAGTTCTTTTGGAAACCCTATACCAAGAACGTAGAAGAAATACAATGATGGATTTTCGGTTTTAGGGACCCAAATGCACATGGCTATTAAGGTATTTCCACAGAAGATACTTGGATGAATGAGGATTTATCATCATATAATCATCCATTGGAACATGTCGAGATTTCAGCCTATTCCACTTTTGAGTTGCATTCTCCCTCTAGAGAAGCTTTAATATAATAGGAAGAGTTTCATCCTACAATTTTATAATAGATCTATTTTGTGTGAGCCTAATGTTGAATGACCTTTATACATAACGCTGTAATTCAAAATTTAATTAAATAATAATTCCCTATATTTTGTATTTTACTTCAAGTATGATATGGAAACCGTACTACCTTCAATGAATAATAGGAAGATGTTCTTCCTTAGAAACGGCTTTTAGAAACACTTATAAGTGATATATCCTCAAGTAGCTAGTATTACGTAACAAAATTGATATGTCGAGTGATTGGAAAAAAATGAACTTGTATTCGCTATTATATTTGAAAATTTGTTTTTAAATTTTGTTAGAACTTGTAAACTATGACGACTGCCTCACATCACTTGCATAGAAATAAGAAAAAACGTGACATATGCATGCCAAGTTGATATGGGCTGGCTAACTAGGGCAAAACTAACAAATCTTGTCGTGTATCTCTTATCGCATGTACACGATATAACAAGGTGTTAAAATAACTGAATATATCTGACCCTCAGTACCACACTCATTGTCTCCGTAGCAGCTCCCTGTCACCAGCCTGACATTTAGTCTGCTCTTCGGGGGTCGACCATCTCATAAACCTTTCTAATTGAATGAGAAATTATGTTCTTTATTTTAATAGTCTCACTTTTTATCTTACTTTATTAGGCGATAACTCTTACTCTAGTCAATATTGGTCCTGGCGTAATTGAACGGTTGAAAACGATTATGGACAGGCTTACTCAAATACATAAGAGACATGTTATAGATCTCCACTTTCCTAATAATCTTGAAGCTCGAATGTGGTATGATTTGAACCATACGGAAAAGTTGTCTAAAGCAATTCCAAAGATATATTCGAGGATTTAAAACAAAAATTTTAGGCTAGAAACAGGGAGATCAAAGAATTGCTTAACATGATTGTCTCCTCACAACCATGACTCAAAGAGACGATAACTGACTCTGAAGTCGCCTCTCCTCATCAGAAGATTAATGATGTAGAAATAGAGATATCGAGGAAACAAGCCATCATTAAAAACTAATTGTAAGTGTGAGTGATTCTAGTCACCAATCCCCACTCCTTCATTAGAGAATGATCTGTTTTACAAACTAAGAATCCTCGAAAAAGTTCATATGAAACTAGGAGCAATGAATGGTGCCAAAGAGTTAAGTTTAAGATAAGTCGACATCTATTCAAGAAATGGGATGTCATTTTTTGGATTGCATCAAATTTTATGCATTCTAATTTGAAGATCTTTCCCAACAAATACTTTCCATGATTCATAAAATAGAAAACTTAGGGAAAACGTAAAAGGTTTAAAAATGGTAGTTAAGACTTCAAAAACGACTATAGATATTAAAATTTCTTCTATTGATAATAAATATATATAAGGAAAAGGAAAATAAAATAAAATAGATTCTCACACTGGCCATTCTTTATACTACGAATTCCTATCTAAGAGACGAGAACTAGAAGAATCTTGTAACGACCCGGATTTTTGGTCGGTTTATTTTAAATATTTAGTATCGTTTAAATATTGAATCAATAATATAAAAGAATTTTTATATTGAATTATCGATTTATAATCGATATATGATTTATTTCGAATACATATAATTATCGAAATACGAGAACTGAAATAATTCAATTCGAAGTTAGAATTAAATCAAAACAATTCAGATGATCAGTATTAATTGTATTTGAATATTGATGATAATAAAAATATTTTATTATCAGAGAATTTATTTGTTTTTGAATTTAAAGTATTATATCGATTTAATATGGTATATACGTCGAAATTTAATTTTTGAATATTTACTATTCAGTTCAGAATTTCATTATAACATTTAAACGGTAGTGGTTCCGTTAAAATAACGGTTCACGATTTTTAATTGTGAACCCCGAGATATTTAATTTTGGATAGGATCAAAATCAAATCGACATCTGTTTAAAAAGAAGAAAAAAATCTCTTTAAGTCAAATCAAATTTAATTAAATTATATTTAAAATCAAAATCAAAATCTTTTTAAATTCCTTAAGAGATATTGCTCTGTACTTAACCGACCAAACATTAAAATCCTGTCCCCTCTCCACGCTATAAATCGCGACCTCTTATGCTACTTCGTTCAGCAAAATTAGAGAACTCATGAATCCTCTTTAATAAATCATTCTTAAAAACAAACAGAAGGAGAAATCAGTTGGTTTCAAAATCGATGGTTTAATCCCTTCTCCCTTTCGTATCCTTGCCATTTCGAAGTCCACAGAAGAAAAAAAATCAATCGATGTTGTTTCCCCTCTTTCAAAATCACGAAAAGTCTGAAGATCATAAACAATCCAAATAAGTTCCTAAAGTCATGAAATCCATTCGGGGAGCTCGTATTGGTTGGCTATTCACCCTGGTGCCTTCGATTTCGGGTACGCTACCAATTTGCGGTGCTCCACTTCGAACAGTAAATTAGGGCAAAGCAATCATCGATAATTGAATTAAAGGTGGCGTCGAGCGTTTGGGGTGTAGGCGCACAGTTG
Source organism: Allium sativum (assembly GCA_030737875.1). NCBI lineage: Eukaryota > Viridiplantae > Streptophyta > Magnoliopsida > Asparagales > Amaryllidaceae > Allium > Allium sativum. The sequence continues at coordinate 897,951,677 of CM060916.1, forward strand.
AGGAGTGCGATTCGGTTTGACTAGGATGGTCCGATACTGGGGAGTTTCGAAGTGCGATACTGGAGGAGTTCAATCACGATGGAGTTCGATTTTTCTGGAGATGAACCCTGTAAAATGGAAATGCGATAGTGGATGTTTGGGGGATCGGTCTGTTGGTTTTTTATGGGTGCGAGTGAAGAAGTATTTCCCTAAAGTGATGATGGTCTGTTTAATTTGCAGAGTACGTGTATGAGGAGTTGGAGACAAAGTTCGGTCCTGTTTTTGTAAAGAAGCTGGTAGCTGTGAGAAGTAACAGTGGTGAAGAAAGGGGCGACAGCTTTTAGTATGTAGCAAGTGAAGGGGGATTACAATATAAAGAAGAGATGTTCATGACCATGAAAGTAGACAATGGCGTGGGTTTTGACAGCGGTAGAAGAAGAGTTCGACAAGGGATTGTTGGAGTTTTGGATAGCTACTGTAAGGTATATAATTTGCGAATTTAAAATATACAAGATAATTCATTTATTTATATAATATTTAAGTTAATTTAATTATCGTTAATCGCTAAATAATAATAAATAAATCGTAGGTGCATAGTCGATTTATTCGAGAATCCATAGCTGCGATGAGATGGAAATTAATTGGATATTGGACAAATAAGATCAAGGTGAATAAATCTCACTCACAGTTTTATATTTAAATTTATTTTTATCGTAAAAATAAATTTGTTGGTTGCTTGGGTGCATGAATGAATTATTTGAATTTTTGTGGTTATTGGATTTTTCCCGCAGTACTATTAGCGGATGCCCGCAGTATCATTAGCGGAAGACCCTACGCTCCACGTATATAAGTGGATCCCCTTTTATACCGCGATATCCTACCTCGAAGCAGGATGGGTATTATTTATGTTGACTAACGTCTGTGGATGCAGGAAAAACAGGTTGGAGGGATCCAACTGGATTCCTCAAAAATATATTATCAGTTTGTTGTTTGTTTGTACCTATATTGTCATATATGATGTATTAGAAAAATAAATAATTGGTTGTTTGGTGTTTAAATATCACTGGGCCAAAGTGTTAATTTATAAAAATACCCTGAAAAGGGTTATTTGAGATTTAAAGGGAGAAATTCTATTTTTCCAAAATAGAATTTGAATTTTTAAATAGATTTGAAATATAAACTTGTTTTGAAAAATAAAACAAGTAGTTCTTTTATAAACGAAGTTTATAAATGTAGTGGAAAGGATTATCATTGGATAATTTCAGAATTAAAAATACAAGTGTGAAATTGAAAAGGGAAATCTATTTTCAAAAAAATAGAAATATCGATTTCAAAAGGAATTGAAATCGAGACTTGTTTAAAGAATGAATAAAGAAAATTCAAATAGATATTGAATATAGTGTTGGATCTAGAATAACCCTAGAGGGGGGGTGAATAGGGTTTTTGACAGTTTTTAACTGAATTAAAAATCAAACGAGATAAATAAAAATAAACAGATCACAGAATATAGTAGAAACAGAAATGCAGAAAATAAATCACACACAGATATACCCAGCTTCGGCAAAACCCTGCCTACTGCTGCATTTCTAAGGTTTCTACTAGGTGATAGAACAGATCCCGCATACAAGACCATGTACACTCGCAAACCCTGCTCCTATTCTAACCCTACGCTCAAAACCATAGACTGATCGATATCCCCTCGATCAGATTTCCCCGAATTACACCCCTGTAATCCGTAACCCAGATTTTACAGACTCTGAAACTGACAGTCAACACCCTGACTGATTTACTCTAGTTTATACAGACACTAGAAAACTGTTCAGATGATTGTTTGAATTTACAACTCGAATTAAAACCAAAAATAAAAACAAATTTGAAGGAATTGAAACCCAAGGAATTAAATAAAGAGGGTTATCCCCTTTTTAAACTTAAAACATGGCAGGCCCATTCTTAAGCCCATTGCACTCCCATTTGCCCGATCCTTTTTCTCCAGCAAAAAAAATGGCGGCCACTATTATTCTATTGTTTCCTGCTTTTGTTCCCAAATCAAATCGAAGTCGATGTTGTTAATTTTTGGCTCCGGAAATGATTTCTGGTGCTCGAATTTCCGATTGCTTCTCTGACTTGCTCGATTGTTGTGTGGCTATGTGATTCTTCACTCTGGCGATTGAAACCCTAATGAAATTGTGAGTGTTCTTTGATTAAAAAATTGTTGCTCTCTGATTTAGTTGTTGTTGGTTTCGATGCTCGTTTGCCTGTGATGATATGTGTGTTAAATAGGATTATAAAATCCCAATTTCTCTGATTTCAACTTTAACGACTTGCTCTGATAATTTGCGGTTTCCCTCTTTTGGCTGGTTCCTTGATTGTTGCCTGCGTGATTTCCTTCGGTTTTGAAATTGTTGCGTGATATATGAATTGTCTTGAATGACTCGAATTGATTTTCTTGCCAAGTATGATTTCCTGCAATTTAAACTCTTACCAAAACATTTTCTTGTGTGATTTAATCACCTCGGCTTAAATCTGGAAACATATAAATGGTTTTCCTTGCATGAATTTTGGATTTTGCCGAATATAATACATTCTCCAATATTGATTGATTTCCTGGCTTTAATTTGTTGCCATAAAAATGTTAGCATTTCTGGAAAAAAAATCTCTTGCTTGATTTTTGCTCATATATGTGTAGTTTTGCTTGGTCATTTCTTCGCCATTAAAACAATACTGCATTTTCTGAAAACAGAAAAAAAATGCTTCTTGCCAATAATGACTTGTCGAAAAACTGGTGCATTCATATTGCCAAGAATCATTTTTTGGCAGTGATTACATACTTGCCAAATATGTTTATCACTTGCCACTTTTGCTTCACTGTTTTGATCTAAGAACTGATTTGAATCTTACCCAATTTGAAAGGAATGATTCAGGAAACAAACTATGATTTCTTGCTATAAAAAAATATTTCTGTATTTCTGGGAAACTTTGATTATCATTCTGCCTTGAGTATTGATTGCAAGAAATGTTTGTTTCCAAAATCAAATTTCCAATTGATTTCATATGAATGTTTTTGGAAAATTAAAAAAAAAAACTTTGAAAACTGGAAGTCAATTGATTTGTTTTCCCATGTCACGTGCATGATCTTGCTCTGCCATGTTTGAACTGAAAAACTTTTAGACTTGCTGTTAGCACCATGTGCTCGACCCTTGTTCTTGTAAATTTACATGAAGTTGCACATTTCATGTTAATACTATGTTTGCTGTTTTAGTGCCAATCACTTATGCATGTTATCTTCTGGAATTCATTTACAGCTTGCCACTTTTATGTGTGTACCTCTTATACACAGTGAATTGATCATGTTGATTTCACTTGTATTCATGTTTGCAAACACACCTGTTTGTAACTCCATGTATATGCATTGCTCCAGTCTTGTATATTGATGCACCATGATGTACCATCATCATTTGACATGCACCATGCGTATGTACAGCTGCACTACACTTTGCTGCAACTTGATTGTACATGCTGATTTGAACCATATAGCTGCACCATTCTGTCATGTTACATGACCCAGCTTGTTGTACTTTGAGCATACATGTTTTGCTCGACCATTTTGAAATCTGAGTTGCACCATTTGATTTATTTGTAGCAGTTCCACTGTGCCTTTAAGTTGAATGATTGCTCGACCATTGATGTTGAGATGCGGCTCGACCATGACTGAAACCGTCTTGACTATTTTTGAGCATGCATGCTTGATCACTGTTGTACCATAACCTGAGTTGTTCCTTACATTTGCTGCTTCCTTGTATGACTGAACTGCACATAAGTACTGCTCGTATACATTTATGTATATATACACGTCTGTGTATATATATATGTGTGTATATATGTTTTGTTTTCGAGATGCTCATCCATATATGACTTGTCTGTTGCACTGAGTCGAGCAGGTCCACGTGGCTACTCCTTAGTTGCACATTGGATTGGCGAGGCAGTGCACACGTGTGTATATACGCACGTGTGTATATGCAGCCATCCAGAATATTTTTCTGTCCCTGCACCGTATATACATGCTGTCTACCTTGTGGTATTTACATTGTATCACTGTGAATATCACAAGCCGTCTAGACACAGATTGATGGTTATATAAATCAGATCAAGTCATGAAAAATGATGAGAAGCACACCAGAAATCTGAGGCAAATAAAATTTTAAAAATTAAAATTTATTTTTGCTAGAATTTAGAATATTATTTCTGTTCCATATACTGTGTGTGTGTTTCTGTATATGACAGGTGTGAAGACTGGACTGACTGGACTGACAGAGAGCTGTGAAGACAGAAGACTGAAGATAAGAAGACAGTGTGTAGTGTCAGTGAATGTATCAAAGTGTATGTATGTAAATTTGAGTGTTGAGACTGAATGTATGTACAAAAAGGAGTGATTGAGTTAATCTGTAATGAGGAGCTGTATATATGAAATATGATATGTTATGAAGTGTAAAACAGAAATGTACAAATAGTGAGGTATAAAAATTTGTACTGTTTGATATTGAAATAAAATATTCTATTTAAATAAAATACTGTGAATATTTAAATTTCTGTACAGTTGTATTTTATTTAAATATAAATATTATATTCCAGTCTGTGATGTATAATACCAGTACAATATCAAACACATTAAAATAATATTTATTTGTTTGTTATCATCAAACAAAAATCATATAATTGTGTATACAACACCGTTATATACAACAATCTCCCCCTTTTGATGATGACAAACAAATAAAAGATTTTGTATGCAACAGATGTGTTTGACAGTGAATATTGAACTCCCCATATTTATTAGCTCCCCCTACGACAGACAACTCCCCCTACGACAGACAACTCCCCCTATAACTGTGCATGAGTGAAATGTATGAATAATAATAAATCTTCAAAATTAAAAATATTTATAAAATATTCACTCATAAATCAAAATCTCTATCCATTCTCCCCCTTTTGTTATCATCAAAAGGATACAGAATTTAAAATATAGATGAAAAATGAATAACAAATAATATATCAGCTTAAGAGGAAGAACAGTCATCATAAATCTCAGTCAGTGAAACAAAAATCATAATAAACTAAGAACTGGTGGCATATCTCACATTATAGAGAATGACGGATTTACGATGAATTTTATATAAAATGGGGAGAGTAAAAAAAAATGTATTCCAATTATTTTCCGAAAAAATGAGGTTCAAAAACAGAGATGGAATTTGGACTATAATTAATAATTCAATTTAAGTGACAAGATCGAATAACCTCAAATCCCAATACCCATCAATCAGCAAATCATAATACGTCATAAAATATTAACACATTTCACAGATTAGAAAATGGATTGGTAGGCTGGCTTTTATACACAAAGGAGAATTTCAAGTTTATTTCAATTTATAGCACATTATTCCTTTTTCTTTTATTTTTATTTAAGAGCACACTGACCACGCATAACCAGAGCTTGGATTTTTAAATGAGGTCAGTCGCAGCTTAAATTATAAGTTGTCACTTAACCCTGCATGACCAGAGCTTGGATTTTTAAATGAGGTTAGAGACACACTTATATATTAATTATATTTATTATTTTCAGCATTTAAAGGAAAAACTCCTCAGTATGTAAAACCAATATATGAATGATAGAGAATGGGGTAGGTACAGAGATGGACTGTGAAAATAAATTTCTAAATTAATTATATTATGAAATAAGCTCGACTGTACCGGGATTATTGAAAATTTCAATTATCACTAAAAAAAATATAGTCCCATTTCTATCACAAATAATTTTCACTGTTTTAAAAACAAGATGATTTTTCTTTTTAAAAATAAACTCTCCATAATAATATAAAATCATGATGGATGGCAGACGGGTGATAGATAAAGGAGATGGTCGTGAAATAATTGCCAGTTCAAAGATATTATAATAAATATTCAACCGTCATGAAAATCCAGATAAAATCTCCTCTTGTTGTCAAATATATTGCAGTCATAATTCATCACAATTTCAAATTCTGATATATTTTGATGAATTATAAATACAGAACAATTTGGATATTGATTTCAATTTCTGAATGAATAATCAATACATAATTTTAAAATTGAAAAACAATTACAAGAGGGATAAGAAAGATCTCTACAAAGCACGAGAGAATAAAAAAAATATACAGCAAGACAAAAAAAATTGCACATCTGATACCAATTGTTCTCTCTTCTCGAGGATTAAAAATTGACACTTGAGACGAACAAGGATATCAAAGAGTTTCAAACACAGAGCCCACGCAGACAAGATTTACAAATTTGGCAAGCAACAGACAAATCAAAACAGGCAGTTATTTGAAAACAATATCAGAGCAGCACAAAAATAGTTTCAAAAACAAACTTGTTAGAATGATGGTCACATAAGATGATTCATGATCCAAGATTAAAAATACCATTTATTTTAAATCATTTGATGAATATGAAATACTCTAGATTCAATGAATCGATCACACCAAATTAATAATGTCAGATTCAAGATATGTGTGTGATTCAATAAATCAATAATTTCAAATGATTTTAAACAAATAAATATTTAAATCAATTAATCATGAAATATCAATGATTTTCAAAGACCATTTTCAAAAAGAACTTTTCAAAAAATTTCTCAAAACTATTTCTTACAAGCCCAAGAGAAAATATCAGATCATTTACATCAAATTTGAGAGGTATTCATGATACAAGAAATTAAAAAATAATTTATTTGAAATCACTTGAATCAATGTCAAGTTTGAGATATAATGAATCAGTCACACGAGGTTGATTATTTCAAATTTTAAGAGGTGTGTGATATTCAAAATATCAAGAATTTCAGATGATTTCAAACAAACTAATTTCAACCATAATAATCATGAATAAAGATGAATTCCAAGATGTATCACTGAGATTCAAGCCAATCCAAAAATGTACAAGTCAATCTGAAAATTAATGAAATCATCACAACTGATAAATAGCAGAGTGCTGTAATGAGTATAATATTTTGAGCTTTTCTAAAATGAATTAGAATAAACTCAGAACAGCAAAGGTGTGTGAAATTTCATTGAATATTCAGAACTTCAAAAATTTAGAATTCAAATTAACTAACAGTGTTCAAGATATGACATGAATACAACAACACCGTTATGTATTCAGAATTAGGAAAATAAACTTCAAAACAATTGCAGATATTTACAAGTTTAAATACAAGATCTGGAAAAGATTAAAATATCAGAATTATATTCAACTAAGGCAAATTTCCAGAAAATACGAATTCTACAATTGGAAGTTAATGAAGCCCAGAAGAAGTTACAGTGATGTGACAGTGAAAAATTAAAACAGAAGAGATAAAGTAAATACACAGAGGGGGTAGAAGGAGAAATAAACAAAAATAAAAAAATATTTACAAAGATGAGTTTAGAGATCATACCAGAATCCAATGTAAATCAGAATCTCTAACTCAACAGATCTTGGCCTAAGGAACTGTAAATGACACAGAGTTATAGACAATCTTGATTTCAAATTTCTTTTCAGCACAGCAGTTCCTCAGCCACCTTCGATACCTAACAGTTTATAGAATCGAGTGGTCTAACAAAGTTTGTAAAACCACTCACAGTTGTATTCATAGCTTTAGGTACCCAAACCTGCTTATATAACAATCCGTTAGAATCAACTAGAGTTCCCTTTGTAACCCAAATTTGTTTAGGTTTTCCAAAAATCATTTTATTTCTTTTCGGGATCCAAAATGAATTGTTATCAAACCAATTCTTATCTCGATTGTGATTCAAAAAACTTTTGGAATTTTTAAAATTCAAATTTTTAGAATGACTCTCCTTGAAGCAGTTTAAAGAGTTTTTGAAATCACAAGAGTTCAAACTTTCAAAAACATTTCTTTTCCCAAAACCAAGACCATTTTTATGACCAGAAGAAAATTGATTTTTCAACAACATATTCAAAGATTTTTCACCAATTGAAAAGCGTTTCAAACTCAATTCAAGATTGTTGATTTTGGATTTAAGATCAGAATTCTCTTTCATTAGATTCGAACAACGATTAATGCTGATCTTTCTCTTTTCAGTATTATTCTGTTTCAAAATCAAATTTTCGTTTTCAAGCATTTTAACTTTGGTCTTGGATTCAAAGATCTCTGATTCAAATTTAATTTGTTTTTCAGATCCAAGTTTCTTGAGATTTTCAATCTCTTTTTCAAGCTCACTCAAAATCAGATCTGTTTTCAACAAACTATCACTTTCAGCAATTTCAAGTTTGGAATTTTCGATAGTCTTATAATTTTTAAATTCCTTTTGAAAAAAATTGTTTGCATTTTTCAACTCAATCTCGTTATCTTTTAAAACTAGAATTTCTTCTTCAAGCCTTTGAATGTTATTGTTGAGATGAACGAGATCTGTTTTTAATTTCAAACAATTTTCACAATTAGAATTTTCAAATTTCACAACATTTTCAAGTTTTAATTCCAAACAATGAATTTTGCTGGTCAATTCATGATTTTTAGTTTTCAAAAATTTGTTTTTAGATTGGAGTTTATCAACAGATTTCGTTAAATCAAGACACATGTAAACCAAATCTTCATATGAGAGATTTTCTGTTTCAGCATTTGTTGATTCTCCATCATCTGATTCATCCGAAGTTTCATCTACATGACTTGTTAAGCATAGATCTGAATCAAAGTTGACATTATGGGGTTTTGAGCTGTTGTCAGATTTTCCATACAACTTGTTGAGAGTTCTCCAAACTTCCTGTGCAGATAAACAATGACAGATAAGATTAAACTGTTCAGTGCTAAGATAATCAAATATAATTTTCATAGCATGAGCATTGAAATTAATATCTACACTATCAAACCCATTGATAATAACATCCCAACATTTAATATTAACAGATTTTAAATAAAATTCCATTTTGGATTTCCAGTTTAAAAAATCTGTTCCATTGAAAATAGTTGGAGATGAGCTGGACTGACTCTCTATCGACAAATAACTAGGAATCACCATTACTCTAGAGTTAACAGAATACCTGGCTCTGATACCAAATGTTCTCGCTCTCTCGAGGATTTTAATGACACCCCGGTGGCAAACAAAGGTACCTCAGACACTGGTTTCACGTCCTGCCTCTCGACACGGACAACCACCCACGGACATGTAGGGATAAGAGTCACTACTTCGCCACTAGATCATAGAGCGAGAACTCCCTATCATGTTGTAACCTTATACCAGCTCTGATACCACTGTTGGATCTAAAATAACCCTAGAGGGGTGGTGAATAGGGTTATTGACAGTTTTTAACTGAATTAAAAATCAAACGAGATAAATAAAAATAAACAGATCACAGAATATAGCAGAAACAGAAATGCAGAAAATAAATCACACACAGATATACCCAGCTTCGGCAAAACCCTGCCTACTGCTGCATTTCTAAGGTTTCTACTAGGTGATAGAACAGATCCCGCATACAAGACCATGTACACTCGCAAACCCTGCTCCTATTCTAACCCTACCCTCAAAACCATAGACTGATCGATATCCCCTCGATCAGATTTCCCCGAATTACACCCCTGTAATCCGTAACCCAGATTTTACAGACTCTGAAACTGACAGTCAACACCCTGACTGATTTACTCTAGTTTATACAGACACTAGAAAACTGTTCAGATGATTGTTTGAATTTACAACTCGAATTAAAACCAAAAATAAAAACAAATTTGAAGGAATTGAAACCCAAGGAATTAAATAAAGAGGGTTATCCCCTTTTTAAACTTAAAACATGGCAGGCCCATTATTAAGCCCATTGCACTCCCATTTGCTCGATCCTTTTTCTCTGGCAAAAAAAATGGCGGCCACTATTATTCTAGGGTTTCCTGCTTTTGTTCCCAAATCAAATCGAAGTCGATGTTGTTAATTTTTGGCTCTGGAAATGATTTCTGGTGCTCGAATCTCCAATTGCTTCTCTGACTTGCTCGATTGTTGTGTGGCTATGTGATTCTTCACTCTGGCGATCGAAACCCTAATGAAATTGTGAGTGTTCTTTGATTAAAAAATTGTTGCTCTCTGATTTAGTTGTTGTTGGTTTCGATGCTCATTTGCCTGTGATGATATGTGTGTTAAATAGGATTATAAAATCCCAATTTCTCTGATTTCAACTTTAACGACTTGCTCTGATAATTTGCGGTTTCCCTCTTTTGGCTGGTTCCTTGATTGTTGCCTGCGTGATTTCCTTCGGTTTTGAAATTGTTGCGTGATATATGAATTGTCTTGAATGACTCGAATTGATTTTCTTGCCAAGTATGATTTCCTGCAATTTAAACTCTTACCAAAACAATTTCTTGTGTGATTTAATCACCTCGGCTTAAATCTGGAAACATATAAATGGTTTTCCTTGCATGAATTTTGGATTTTGCCGAATATAATACATTCTCCAAAATTGATTGATTTCCTGGCTTTAATTTGTTGCCATAAAAATGTTAGCATTTCTGGAAAAAAAATCTCTTGCTTGATTTTTTCTCATATATGTGTAGTTTTGCTTGGTCATTTCTTCGCCATTAAAACAATACTGCATTTTCTGAAAACAGAAAAAAAATGCTTCTTGCCAATAATGACTTGTCGAAAAACTGGTGCATTCATATTGCCAAGAATCATTTTTTGGCAGTGATTACATACTTGCCAAATATGTTTATCACTTGCCACTTTTGCTTCACTGTTTTGATCTAAGAACTGATTTGAATCTTACCCAATTTGAAAGGAATGATTCAGGAAACAAACTATGATTTCTTGCTATAAAAAAATATTTCTGTATTTTTGGGAAACTTTGATTATCATTCTGCCTTGAGTATTGATTGCAAGAAATGTTTGTTTCCAAAATCAAATTTCCAATTGATTTCATATGAATGTTTTTGGAAAATTAAAAAAAAAACTTTGAAAACTGGAAGTCAATTGATTTGTTTTCCCATGTCACGTGCATGATCTTGCTCTGCCATGTTTGAACTGAAAAACTTTTAGACTTGCTGTTAGCACCATGTGCTCGACCCTTGTTCTTGTAAATTTACATGAAGTTGCACATTTCATGTTAATACTATGTTTGCTGTTTTAGTGCCAATCACTTATGCATGTTATCTTCTGGAATTCATTTACAGCTTGCCACTTTTATGTGTGTACCTCTTATACACAGTGAATTGATCATGTTGATTTCACTTGTATTCATGTTTGCAAACACACCTGTTTGTAACTCCATGTATATGCATTGCTCCAGTCTTGTATATTGATGCACCATGATGTACCATCATCATTTGACATGCACCATGCGTATGTACAGCTGCACTACACTTTGCTGCAACTTGATTGTACATGCTGATTTGAACCATATAGCTGCACCATTCTGTCATGTTACATGACCCAGCTTGTTGTACTTTGAGCATACATGTTTTGCTCGACCATTTTGAAATTTGAGTTGCACCATTTGATTTATTTGTAGCAGTTCCACTGTGCCTTTAAGTTGAATGATTGCTCGACCATTGATGTTGAGATGCGGCTCGACCATGACTGAAACCGTCTTGACTATTTTTGAGCATGCATGCTTGATCACTGTTGTACCATAACCTGAGTTGTTCCTTACATTTGCTGCTTCCTTGTATGACTGAACTGCACATAAGTACTGCTCGTATACATTTATGTATATATACACGTCTGTGTATATATATATGTGTGTATATATGTTTTGTTTTCGAGATGCTCGTCCATATATGACTTGTCTGTTGCACTAAGTCGAGCAGGTCCACGTGGCTACTCCTCAGTTGCACATTGGATTGGCGAGGCAGTGCACACGTGTGTATATACGCACGTGTGTATATGCAGCCATCCAGAATATTTTTCTGTCCCTGCACCGTATATACATGATGTCTACCTTGTGGTATTTACATTGTATCACTGTGAATATCACAAGCTGTCTAGACACAGATTGATGGTTATATAAATCAGATCAAGTCATGAAAAATGATGAGAAGCACACCAGAAATCTGAGGCAAATAAAATTTTAAAAATTAAAATTTATTTTTGCTAGAATTTAGAATATTATTTCTGTTCCATATACTGTGTGTGTGTTTCTGTATATGACAGGTGTGAAGACTGGACTGACTGGACTGACAGAGAGCTGTGAAGACAGAAGACTGAAGATAAGAAGACAGTGTGTAGTGTCAGTGAATGTATCAAAGTGTATGTATGTAAATTTGAGTGTTGAGACTGAATGTATGTACAAAAAGGAGTGATTGAGTTAATCTGTAATGAGGAGCTGTATATATGAAATCTGATATGTTATGAAGTGTAAAACAGAAATGTACAAATAGTGAGGTATAAAAATTTGTACTGTTTGATATTGAAATAAAATATTCTATTTAAATAAAATACTGTGAATATTTAAATTTCTGTACAGTTGTATTTTATTTAAATATAAATATGATATTCCAGTCTATGATGTATAATACCAGTACAATATCAAACACATTAAAATAATATTTATTTGTTTGTTATCATCAAACAAAAATCATATAATTGTGTATACAACACCGTTATATACAACATATAGAAAATATAAAGGAATTCAAATATAAAATTCAAACAGATTGAAACGAGAATTTGAATATAGAATTTGAATGGAGTTTGAATATAGAAATTCAAACGGGATTTGAATAGAGAATTTAAATATAGAATTTGAATATAGAAATTCAAAGAGAGTTCAAATATAGAATTTGAATATAGAAATTTAAATAGATGTTGAATATAGAAAATTTAAAGGAAATTCAAATATAGAATTTGAATAAGGGAATTTGAAATAGAATTTGAATATAGAAATTTAAATAGATGTTGAATATAGAAAATTTAAAGGAAATTCAAATATAGAATTTGAATAAGAGAATTTGAAATAGAATTTGAATAAGAGGATTATAATAGAATTTGAATAATAGAATTAAAAAGGAGTTTGAACATTTGAAATTTCAAATAGAATTAAATCGGGGTTTGAATATTTGAAATTCAAATAGAATAAAAATGGGATTTGGATTCAAAGAGAATTAAATAGGAAATTTGAATGTAGAATTCAAAATGAATTCAAATGGAATTTAAACTAAAGAAATTGAATATAGCATTCAAATGAAATTTTAAACTATGGAATTTAAATATAAAATTCAAATGGAATTTAAAATATGGACTTTGAATATAGGATTCAAATAAAAGTGAAATTGGAATTTAAATATAGAATTCAAATAAAAGTGAAAATGGAGTTTGAATCAATAAAATTAAAATAGAGTTAAAATGGAGTTGAATTCATTTTAAACGAAGTTAAAAGTTTATATTTATAAATATAATTAAAACGAACTCACCGCAGCGCTGCAGTTCGTAAATTGGCGTTTCGAACTTCAATTGAGTATACAGAACTCAATTGAAGTCGGAATTCTTTGAAACAAGAAACGTCAGGACCAATTTGATAATAGTTTTCTAATAGAGGAGAAAAATCTGGATTTCGTCGAATAGATTTTGAGTTATGTCAAAATCAAATTTTCAGAAAAACAGCACCATAACCATTTAAAAACCATAACGGTTTATTTAATTTTATAAAAGGATTTTAAGCGAATAAAATCCGAATTTCTATTTAGAAAATTTCAAATTTGGGTTGTAAATTATATGTGAATTCAAGTGGAGTAATGAGTTGATTTTTGAAACAGAAATCAGATTTTTGACTATTGAATAGAATTAACTAATTCGAATAGTAATTAGTTAATGAGATTTTTAATTGATATTGGGCTTTGAATAAGTGAATTCGATTTGACAATTTATATTCGAAATTGAAAAGGAAACTAGAATTGAAATTGAAATTCAATTTGGTTTTGAGCAAGTTAAGTATTTTGTTTGAACATGTTATGTTCAAACAAAGAAGTGAAATAGGCAAACTAGCTCATTAAAGAATAAATGAGCGAAATTGAATTCAAATAATTGGATTAAGGTGAATTGAATTGAAAACAGGTGAGCATGTGTTAGGCAGGTATAGGATGAGATATATGAAGATTTTAATTTATGTGTCCGACAAAAAGGTACACGTTTAAATTCCATATGAGGTTTTATGCGCCGTATCGGCAAGCCGCTTGGCTTTTTCTTTTTCTTTTGGATTGGTGAGGGCCATGGGAGGCTATTTGAAATATCCCGAAGCTCCCGGTACAAGGGAGGTTATGGCGAATTTTTCCGGGAATTTAAGGAGTTAGAATATTTTTAAGAAATTTTGATAGTTAGAAATCAATATATCGATATATATATATAGAATTCGATAAGGAAACGAAATTAAAAATAGAATATTGTAAACAAAAAGGGAAATCTATAAATTAGAAATAGAAAGCGAACCATATACATGTTTTAAAAATGAATAACTGGGTTTATAGTGTGTTTATTTGGGGTAAGTGGTTTTGTCTGTTTTGAAGTTGAGGATGTTTTCAGTCAAGGTCTGAGAGGTAATTTTACCCCAACTTGATTGATTTCATTTTTAATTGATAAATAACAGGATCCAGCCTCAAAGAGAAGTGTTTGAAAAAGAGTTAGATGAATAAAATATTTTGAGTTGTTGTAACGATGTTGTACACAACATTCGTTTTAACCCAAGTGGTGAAATTTTGGGAAATATATAAGTAAATATTTCCTGAGTATAATTAAAGTAGTCAGGAAAGAGCTAAGTGATTGAAATTGTTTTCAATTTCAAATAGAATATATTTTCTAACTATAGAAAATAAGATAAGGCGATATATGGAAATGTTTCCAAATAGCAAAAAGGTCAAGATGATTATTGAAAATATTTGGTTAACAAATATTGACAAGGAAATGGAAAAGTAATTTAATTAATTAATGAAATTAAAAAAAAGCCCAGTGATTGATGAATGTTATGGATGAATGGATGTTTGTTTATTTTTCTTCGATAGTTAAATAACCGACTATCGAAGTGTTTGCCAATAGCATTGTCAATATGGAGAGACCGGTTGGATTATTATCCGAGAACCACTCTGTATTGGCAGTAGCGTTGCGAATTAGATTATATGAAGATAATCGAAGATGGATTGAAGTGCAAGGGATTTTTCTATTTATAGAAATTGTGCCTTCGGTTTCGTTCAATCCCAGGACGAACGTATATGGACGAATGTCTGACAAAGTATTTCCAATGATCAAATATGTTGGTCTGTATAAATATATATGGTTGCAACGGATTTATTCCCTTAGCATAACATCAAGAATATTTGTGCAAATCAATTAGTGATTAACAGATCTGACAATGTGACATTCAAAGTGGTTGTGCTATCAATGAATAGAAAGTAAACGTAGCCTCAGGCCTCAACAACCGGGAAATGACAAAAATTGGGCAGGCAGTATGGCTATATGGGTCGCTCCCATTAGGATGTATAATCACCTATCTAGAGATTTATTTAATTCCTTATTCTATTCGATGCTGTCCCAGTCGGGAAACGGTTGCTGATCCCAATCGTTGGTGATATACATTCGATACACTCAAGCGAAATGAGTGGTCGGTCATGTGTGGGCCGGGTTGCAAGATGTTCTTGTTGAACCCTAGTGTATCGCCTCTAGAGTAAACTGATCAGAAGGTGGTTCCATACCTTGCCATGTTGGAAATCCAATCTCCAATAAGAGCCAGGCGGTTTTTGATTTTATACTATGTATGTGGAGCGTGAGATGCAAGCGTTCTGCTATTTGGTTATTTATTTGATTAGACATTATTATAATATCACTGAGTTTTCATATCAAAGTGTTTTGGGTTATAGTAAGGTAAAAACCGTCCATCTTTATGTGTGGGATGGTCTTACTATTATCTTTTCTTTCGAAAGGATTTTGAAAGTTAAACAAATGGTTGGATTTTACTCACACCAGTCCCATGACTGACCCAGAGTTTATTTTGTTTGTTTTCCCTAAACTCTTAGGTGCCCAAATTTGTATGGGCAGTCAAGTAGTCGGGATTTTACAGATTTATTTGGAGGAGTTGGAAGCAGGAGGCCTCACCAGTTAGCTATAGACTATCATATTTCCGCTGTGTATTGTGTTGTATCTGGAAACAGGTGTTTATAACTGTTCTAGGAATAACTGTTGTGCTCTGATAATGGTATGTATATACAGTTACTGATTTGTATTTCAAAAGTTATGTTATATAATATATTTTATTCGTTCCGCTGTGAGATTTGTCTTCTTTGTTTTCTTCTATTCTAATAATTCTTTCTTTCTACTTCTCATCCTATAACTTCTTTCTAATAATGATTTGTATTTCTGTGCAATTTGGGTTGGACGTGCAGTGTTATTAGTCAACTCAGATAGTACGGATTTGCGGGCCTTTACAAATCAGCTCAACAACTTATCCCTTGGTGATTTGTAGAAAAAAAATTATTTTGTAAATATATAATATGTAAAGTCATGCCTGAGAACATTCAGTGTGATATTATTACCTCTTCTTTATGTGTTATAAGATTAGTCATTATCCTTCCTTTATTCTTTCTATTATTTCTGCCAATTAAACCAAAAATTTGGCTATCATCATGAATTCTTTCTCGACAATTGTAATCCAATCTTTCCTAACGTCATTTGCACTTGTGATTATCTTGAGTTGAAGAGTTCTTATGGACTAGAAACTTTAACATGGAGTGACTAATCAATATCGTTTAGATTATTGTCCAATAATGTTGGAGAATTAGAGTAATTAGAAAACTAAAATCGTATGTTCAGCTTTAATTGAAAACCAGTAGACAACCTCATTGCTGAAATTAATTGTGACCCATAAATCTGAAATAGGAGTCCAATAGTCCATATCTAATGGAAGAAGAGAAAACCAAAATTTCGTTTCTAATAATGAAAGAGAAAATTAGAAAACCATATATGACAAAAAAATTGAGCTAGGAACTTCTATCAAGTTATGATGGGTTGATGAACTAGGAATTATTATTTAGTGTGTTGGTTGATGAACTACAAATTTATATTTGGTATGTTGTCCTCCTTACGAGATGTGCTCCAATGAGATGTGTTGAAGTCTTTATGCCTTGAAATTGTCAAAGCGTTTCCTCCCTTTAGTAGCACAGTGAGGCTTGAACTTGGCATTGAAGGCCTGGTACCATGAAACTGTCAAGGGTATCCCCCTTTAGAAGGTTTTCCACTGAGACATATAGCAAACATTAAAGGCTTGGTATCTTGAAACAAGTCAAGGGTTTCTCAAATTTGCAAGGAGTTTCTCCAATAAGCCATATAGTAGGCAATGAATGCTTGTTACCTTGAGATAGGACAAGGGTTTGTTCCTCTTATGAAGTGGCCTAGATGTGCCAGAACTTTGTTCCTCGGAAATTCATAAGGCTTTTGAAGATTTTATGCTTACTAAGAAAATAAAGAATATTAAAGACCGTAGTTAATTTCAATGAAGTCATGCTTGTACCGATAGTTTATAGTAACATCATTATGCCATAATTCATTTCCATTTTGTGGATTCCTGTGACGGCCTGGAATTTCGCTCGATCTCTATCAGTCGTTAAACCGACAAAGACCGTTCGAAACCCCTGAACGTTGAGAACAGGACAAATTAGAACACAAACAGAAGAACATTTCATTGTATATTACAACAATGCATCAGATTACAAGGATATACAGAGTATAAATGAATATTACACAGAAATATCAGAGATTTAAATTACATTTAAATACATCGCAGCGGAAAATAATACAATACACAACTAGAAGAGATATACGGATACAAAGCTTTCCGGATATCGTTCCAGCTGTAAACCAGGATCCTGTGAATAAAAATCTGCAAAACCAAAACTACTAGCTGCCCGTGTCAAAATAAAGGCACCCAGAGTTTAGGTTAAAACAATAAACTCCAGGTCAGTCATGTGACTGGTGTGAGAACTAAAACAGTTATTAATCTTTATTTTAAATCATTAGGTAAATCAAGGGACCACGCCGTATAACACGGAACGGGTTTCCTCCCAAGAATACCAGTGCATAAAACAAACAGCGCAATGCTAAATAAAGAAAAATGAAGCTGTTATAAGACCCAGGTCCTATCACACAATGCAAACGCAAGCCGGGGGATAGGGTTTTCCCTTATAACAGCCAAAGAATGCTTGATACGTTTAAAACAAATCGTTTGATACCATAATAAGTGCATAGTGTATAAAACAACTTCAAATCATAAGTATCAATCATAGGTGACATGAGCGTCCCATGCCACTATGTCGCCATATATAGGTTTACAAATAAAACCGCAAAGTCACGTATTTGGAAATTGGATTTCCGTCTATGAACCGAGGCTAGGGGCAAGATCCTCAACCGATTCGAGACAATCTAGCCTACCATGTCTCAGGATCAGAGCTCGAGTGACCCTAGGAGCGACAGGGCCGGTCCACCGATGTGGATTAAAATGCCTGAACACTACGTTTCCCCGCCCTTTGGGGCGCAAGTCTGGTCCGTCAGCCGACCAGAAGCATCGGCCGAAACCGATATAACCGAGGCGCCTCGCAACAGCAACAACCACATAAGTCAAACTCGTCAGGGCGTGTAAAACCACTGACGCCACTTCTAGCTAGAAAGAAACGCAAGTCCTCCCTGAGGTCCGTCTCCCGTTTTTGGTTCATACCGGGTGTGAAACTCGCGAAGTAAACGTTACACAAAGCTACGCCACAAAGGCCGTGCTTTGATCATCACCACAAGACTTTGCTTTTCAACAGAAGCCTTGATCATTTGCATCTTAGCATGCCACACAGGCAAACCATCCTATGCAACCGATATCAGTCACACAGAATGAAATCCGATGTCAGACACACAGTCCATTTACAAGTCCGTTCTGGGTCTGAACGAAACCGGAGGCACCTAGTACCCCGCATATCCATCGATCTCCAAGTACGTCTGGACGATCACTAACTGTTTCCATCTTCTTGGGTGTACAGCCCAATCAAGATCATCAGTTATCACCCAAACGACGTGAAGACCTCCGGTCTTCGACCATCGTCTTCATCTTCGACTTATCGTCGTATCAGTTATTCAGAATGGGATAAACCCGGTCTTTCCGAATAACTCGCGTATATATTATAAAAGTGTTACACAAACACAACATACGCCTCATTCCAACTCATTAGTCATTAACCGTAAATTAATCAAGAGAATAATTCCCCAAATATTAACCCCGAAGGCCGAAACCAACATCAGATCAATATCCAGAAAACCATTCTACTTAGCTAACCGACAGTTAGTTTCTAAATTTCACGTTCAAATCTAATTAAAGATTCATTAAAACTCCACTTAGTTTTAATCTGTGACTGGGTTAAAGAATCAGTGTCATTTAAAAACACGGTTCACGATAAACCCAAAGTCACATCCCATTAATTATCGGGTTAAAGAACAAGTGTTATTTAAAACACTGTTCACGATAAACCCAAAGATCAATATCCATTCAATTCCAATTAAATATTACTTAATTGGTACACTTCATTAAATCTAAATAAAAAGATTTAATCTTTTCTCAACTGGGTTCAAGAACTGTGTTAGTGAAGACACCATTCACGACAAACCCAAATCACATTCATTAATTATCGGGTTAAAGAACAAGTGTTATTTAAAACACTGTTCACGATAAACCCAAAAATCAATATCAATTCAATTCCAATTAAATATTATTTAATTGGTACACTTCATTAAATCTAAATAAAAAGATTTAATCTTTTCTCAACTGGGTTCAAGAACAGTGTTAGTGAAGACACCATTCACGACAAACCCAAACCACATTCATTAATTATCGGGTTAAAGAACAAGTGTTATTTAAAACACTGTTCACGATAAACCCAAAAATCAATATCAATTCAATTCCAATTAAATATTATTTAATTGGTACACTTCATTAAATCTAAATAAAAAGATTTAATCTTTTCTCAACTGGGTTCAAGAACAGTGTTAGTGAAGACACCATTCACGACAAACCCAAATCACATTCATTAATTATCGGGTTAAAGAACAAGTGTTATTTAAAACACTGTTCACGATAAACCCAAAAATCAATATCAATTCAATTCCAATTAAATATTATTTAATTGGTACACTTCATTAAATCTAAATAAAAAGATTTAATCTTTTCTCAACTGGGTTCAAGAACAGTGTTAGTGAAGACACCATTCACGACAAACCCAAATCACATTCGATATTCAATACAAGGCTCTGAATAGAAAATATATCGGCTTATATTCAATATCAAATTCTACGACTAACAAATGTCGTATTGGAAATAACGATATAAATATATATATCTTTCAAATTTCCATAACAACACCTGTATAATCACGAATTCCAACATCGAAATATTCCGAAGACAATTTCGATTCAAATCCACTCCAATGCAATTATTGGAAATTTTGGTTATTTTTAAAACCCTTTTTAAATTCAATTTATTTATTTAAAAATAAATAGAATTATATTTCTAGTTCAAAACTAGTTCATTTCGATAAAAATCCATTTTTATCTTTTCAAATATGGAGTTTTTCATCCCAAACTTTCACAAATCATTTCTTATGATTTTACACAAATTATTACTATTTTTAATAATTTTATCAAGGCCCGTACAGTCGATTTCCATCAATGGTCATCGAACTGCACTTACAGCGACCTTTTTCGAATTTGATTTGGACATAATTCCAAATCCAACCGTTAGATTTCAAATTTCTAATATTCGTTAGAAAGCTCTTTTCGATACGAACCCAACGGTTCCGGTTTTAGGAGAATCCGACGGTCGGATCTCCCGCAATGTCCGTTTGAAATAAATGGTCGAAATTCGCGAACTACCGCGGCGCGGCGCGTTCTATTCAGGCCATTTATATTATATATATATTATATATAATATATATTTCGTCGATTTCTATTCAAAACGAATTATATAAATAGTTTTAAAATTCGTTTCAAAATCTATTTCAACTTCCTTTTCAATTCAAATCAAAATTGAATTCTTCTTTATAAATTCGTTTTAAAATTCATTTCCATTCAATTCAAATTTCAATTCAATTTGAATTCATATTCAATTCAATTCATTTCGAAATCGTTTTCAATTCAATTCATTTCGAAATCGTTTTCAATTCAATTCATTTCGAAATCGTTTTCAATTCAATTCATTTCGAAATCGTTTTCAATTCAATTCATTTCGAAATCGTTTTCAATTCAATTCATTTCGAAATCGTTTTCAATTCAATTCATTTCGAAATCGTTTTCAATTCAATTCATTTCGAAATCGTTTTTAAAATCGATATAAATATCGTTCACGTCAAAATGGCGTCAATCTAATCAACACGGCTTCATATACTCCTTTATTTTCAAATATTCTATTTCAAATATTTCTTTTTCAAATATTTCTTTTTCAAATATTTCTTTTTCAAAACTGGAATGAGGCCCAATCAATTACCATATAAAATTAATTATATGGATTTTCATACAACACATGTATATCATAGCATTGAAAAATAATCAACCATCAACCAAAGTGCACTACACTGTATAAGCATCAAATATAGATATTCAACGCTTATAACAGCCTGTCAATCAATCGATCGACATATTTAATCAATCAGGATGAGTGAACTTCAACTTTCATCCTAACACCCGTGTGGGGTTTCAAACAATCAAACACATATTTTATTTGTGCAGTTGGGCGATGTGTAAAATTTATCTTCCCAATCAATGTCATTCAAATAAGTGTACATAAACAAACCGTCTGGTTTGTAAATGAATATTTATTTATTCACATTCACGTTAAAAATTATATTTTTAACGCTAAAACATTTTATTCCAACCTATGAATTTCTATTCAATTCATTTACACAATAAAATGATATTTTTATTTTTCTAACATATTTTAGAAAATTTCGGCGGCATAACGGCACGATACTAGAAACGGGACGAGGCCTAGCCTTATCCCCGGTCTAGTGAAGGCCCACGCCATTTACACATCAATCAAATTCACTTTCGTTATGCAAACCACAAAATTTGGAGTAAGGGTCTAACCTAGCTTATACTCCTTCGCCTTATAACGGCGCACGTCTAATCCTAACCAATTTATCGATTTGATTTTTCACACCACAAACCACATTCAAACCAATATCACAATCAATAACCAAACAGCCAAACAAACAAGTCCATGGTCTGTGGACGATTGTGTCGGGTGCTACTAAGCACCGTCTGCATCCTAGTATATATATAACTAGAAAAATTAAATTGAAAGGTGAGAAATTCTCACATATAGCTATCCAAACATCTTGACTCTTCTTTGATAGAAATCTTCATTGTTTTCGCATCTTCGTCAGCTTCGTCCTCCGTAGCCACTACATATATAAAAATCGAATTTTTACTTCGCTATTCAATATATAAAATTCTATTTTTCTATCGAAGTTCAATATATAAAAATTCTATTTTTCTATCGCTATGCCAAATAGATAAAAATTATATTTCTATCACGCTATTTTCCACATAAAGATTTCGCCCTTTTTTTTTTAAAAATAAAGGTTTAGCCTTTTCAAAAATAAAGTTTTCGCCTTATAAAAATCACCACTAGACTTTATCTCAACGTATATAAAATAAAAATCAGATTTTTATTTCGTTACATACACAAAGATGATATCTTTATATTCTCTATCCTATAAAGATTATATTTTTAATACTTTAAAAATATAAAAATCATATTTTTAATACTTTAAAAAATATAAAGATCATATTTTTACAAAAATATAGATCCCGCCTTTTTCATTTTAAAGATCAAATCTTTTCTTTTACTTTTTCAAGTTTAAATCTTTTCTCCTTTTAAAATCTAAATCTTTAATCAGTTTTTTTTTTTTTTATTTTAAAATAATTAGTTTTTAAAGCTTAAATAAAATAATCAGTTTTTAAAGCTTAAATAAAATAATCAGTTTTTAAATTTTAAATAAACAGTTTTTAACATAATATATAAAAAAACAGTTTTTAATTTTCTATATTAAAAAAAATCAGTTTTTTTTTTTAAAATAAATAAAATTCAGTTTTAAACTTAAATTAAAAATCAGTTTTTAAAGAAAATAAGTTTTTTTTTTAAAATTCTACTCATATAAAATAAAACAAATAAATAAAATAAATAAACTTACAGGGGGCTACTGGTGCGTCGGCGTCGGGGTTTTCTTTGGGTTCGTCGGGCTTCAGGGGGGGGGTCGCGGTGGTTGTCAGGGGAAGGGGGAGGGGTGCATCGCGGCGGCGGTTTTGTCCAGAGGGGGGGGGGGTTCGCGGCTCGAATCGGAAGAAGGGGGAGGGGGAAGAGGCGATGGGGAAGGAGAGGGAATTGGAGGGGCTTGTCGTCGACGGGGGGGGGGAGGAGCGGCAGTGGTCGGCGCCGCCTAGGGGCGCGCTCGATCCTTCTTCCCCCTTTTTTTTTTTTTTTTCTCTTTTGATTTCTGTACTAAATCGGGGGGGGGGGGGCCTGGAGGTATAGGAGGAAATAGAAATATTTTTTTTTTATTTAATTATTTTATTTTAATTCAAAAAGTCAACCTTTTCAAACGACCTCTAAACGAGGTCCACCGCCTGTCGTCCATAGCGTTCTACCCCCATTCCGAACACAATGGGATATGTATCGTAAGCTGATTCGACTGTTTCGATCAGTTTCCTTTGAATTTACATTTAAATCACTATATTGAATTTGAAACGTACATTTCAAATTACCGGGGTCACATACTAACTCTATAAATTGCAGAAAAATATTTTCTAGCTTCGTATTGACGATACGGTCCTAACAAAACTAGTTTCATCGAATTCCGAGACCGTTAGAAAAATGGCCAATTTCCAGTCGATTAAAATCAACTAAAACTGGTCAAACGCGTTTTCCTTTGCCACGCTCACATATTGATTCGAAAAATTATGAAATTTGAAACCTAGCAATAATTTGACACTACGGATCCAACAAAACTGGTTTCGTCGAAATCCGAGGTCATTTGCAAAATGTCCATTTTTAAGGGCCTGAATTCCATAGCGACTATTCAGAATTTTCAACTGGACATATCTTTTGATTCCCGCTAAGAAATTTTGATCATTCGGATTCGTTGGAAAGATATTCACTATTAGATTCCATTATTTTTGGTTTCACTAAAATCCGGATTGTTTTGCACCCGGTACATTCAATTGAAGTTTGAAATCGAATTATCGAACTACCGCGCCATTTTCAATTCTATTTATAATTATATAAAATTATTTATATTCTAACGACGACGCGTATAATTCATACGTTCGAATTATATTCAAAATAAATTTCTCGCCGATATTATTTAAAATAATTCATTTTAAATAATCAAAACTCGCTATAATTGCCAAAATAAAAATTTTAAACTGGCCCAGATTTTCCGGGTTGTTACAATCTCCCCCACTTAAAACTTTTCGTCCCCGAAAAGGAACAAAGTCGAAAGTGGTTTGATTATTCAGCACTACGCTCGATTTGGCTTCCATTCTCCAACTTTTCAGTTTCTGAGAATTTTCAAAATTTCAAAAATTTGGCTAACACCCTAAATTTTTGAAAAAATTCGCCATAACCTCCCCTGCACCGGGAGCATCGGGGAATTTCAAATAGCTTCCCCGGTCCTTCAGATCTCAAAAAGAAAAAGAAAAAGCCAAGCGGCTAGCCAATAGGCTCACAAAATCATCATCACCCAAACAAAACAGGAAATTATGTAGTAAACATGTACCTATTTGTCGGGCAAACATATTTTATTCTCTGGCTCTAGCCTCCTTGCTATGACCTGTTCAATGTTATACATGTATATGCAAGCAGATGCGACCAATTTTCAATACAGTTCAATATTCGATCAAATTAGGCATAATGGTTCAAAATTATCAAACAACTAAACAAACAACACAAACATCAATCTATTAGTGAATTAGAGTTTCAAATTCATAATTTTGATACATATACAAAAATCATGTTTTTGATGCCAATTCACAACAATAAGCCCTATCTAATTTTGGTTCTCACACCAGTCTAATGGAAATATATTGATATCACACCTTCGTCACACGAATATAAATTCTGACGATGAGTACTCAACCATCAGAATCATCTTCGGGCCACTAGAGTAGATTCTATATCTATCCAATATATTAAAACTTCGAATACACGCGGATCAGACGTATACGCAAAATCTTTATATACTGGACTGTCCAACTCAATATAAATAGATAATCAAATACGAATAATTGATTTTAAATTTTCAAAACAAATTTGACTTTCATTTTCAAAAATATACTCTTCACACCCGTTCTAGGATACTACTGATCCTATCTCTAACGAGTCATTCCCATTGGATTTTACTAACCCAATTTCTGATGAATTCTTTCGTATGTTTCTAATGTGTCTTGTTCTCTAGCTTTGTAAACCAAAGCTCTGATACCAAATGTGAAGACCCGCAACTTCCCCGTAAAGGAAAGTGTCGGATAGTTCGAGAACAAACCACAGCAGAACGCATACAGAAGAACATTTCATTGTATATTACAACAATGCATCAGATTACAAGGATATACAGAGTATAAATGAATATTACACAGAAATATCAGAGATTTAAATTACATTTAAATACATCGCAGCGGAAAATAATACAATACACAACTAGAAGAGATATACGGATACAAAGCTTTCCGGATATCGTTCCAGCTGTAAACCAGGATCCTGTGAATAAAAATCTGCAAAACCAAAACTACTAGCTGCCCGTGTCAAAATAAAGGCACCCAGAGTTTAGGTTAAAACAATAAACTCCAGGTCAGTCATGTGACTGGTGTGAGAACTAAAACAGTTATTAATCTTTATTTTAAATCATTAGGTAAATCAAGGGACCACGCCGTATAACACGGAACGGGTTTCCTCCCAAGAATACCAGTGCATAAAACAAACAGCGCAATGCTAAATAAAGAAAAATGAAGCTGTTATAAGACCCAGGTCCTATCACACAATGCAAACGCAAGCCGGGGGATAGGGTTTTCCCTTATAACAGCCAAAGAATGCTTGATACGTTTAAAACAAATCGTTTGATACCATAATAAGTGCATAGTGTATAAAACAACTTCAAATCATAAGTATCAATCATAGGTGACATGAGCGTCCCATGCCACTATGTCGCCATATATAGGTTTACAAATAAAACCGCAAAGTCACGTATTTGGAAATTGGATTTCCGTCTATGAACCGAGGCTAGGGGCAAGATCCTCAACCGATTCGAGACAATCTAGCCTACCATGTCTCAGGATCAGAGCTCGAGTGACCCTAGGAGCGACAGGGCCGGTCCACCGATGTGGATTAAAATGCCTGAACACTACGTTTCCCCGCCCTTTGGGGCGCAAGTCTGGTCCGTCAGCCGACCAGAAGCATCGGCCGAAACCGATATAACCGAGGCGCCTCGCAACAGCAACAACCACATAAGTCAAACTCGTCAGGGCGTGTAAAACCACTGACGCCACTTCTAGCTAGAAAGAAACGCAAGTCCTCCCTGAGGTCCGTCTCCCGTTTTTGGTTCATACCGGGTGTGAAACTCGCGAAGTAAACGTTACACAAAGCTACGCCACAAAGGCCGTGCTTTGATCATCACCACAAGACTTTGCTTTTCAACAGAAGCCTTGATCATTTGCATCTTAGCATGCCACACAGGCAAACCATCCTATGCAACCGATATCAGTCACACAGAATGAAATCCGATGTCAGACACACAGTCCATTTACAAGTCCGTTCTGGGTCTGAACGAAACCGGAGGCACCTAGTACCCCGCATATCCATCGATCTCCAAGTACGTCTGGACGATCACTAACTGTTTCCATCTTCTTGGGTGTACAGCCCAATCAAGATCATCAGTTATCACCCAAACGACGTGAAGACCTCCGGTCTTCGACCATCGTCTTCATCTTCGACTTATCGTCGTATCAGTTATTCAGAATGGGATAAACCCGGTCTTTCCGAATAACTCGCGTATATATTATAAAAGTGTTACACAAACACAACATACGCCTCATTCCAACTCATTAGTCATTAACCGTAAATTAATCAAGAGAATAATTCCCCAAATATTAACCCCGAAGGCCGAAACCAACATCAGATCAATATCCAGAAAACCATTCTACTTAGCTAACCGACAGTTAGTTTCTAAATTTCACGTTCAAATCTAATTAAAGATTCATTAAAACTCCACTTAGTTTTAATCTGTGACTGGGTTAAAGAATCAGTGTCATTTAAAAACACGGTTCACGATAAACCCAAAGTCACATCCCATTAATTATCGGGTTAAAGAACAAGTGTTATTTAAAACACTGTTCACGATAAACCCAAAGATCAATATCCATTCAATTCCAATTAAATATTACTTAATTGGTACACTTCATTAAATCTAAATAAAAAGATTTAATCTTTTCTCAACTGGGTTCAAGAACTGTGTTAGTGAAGACACCATTCACGACAAACCCAAATCACATTCATTAATTATCGGGTTAAAGAACAAGTGTTATTTAAAACACTGTTCACGATAAACCCAAAAATCAATATCAATTCAATTCCAATTAAATATTATTTAATTGGTACACTTCATTAAATCTAAATAAAAAGATTTAATCTTTTCTCAACTGGGTTCAAGAACAGTGTTAGTGAAGACACCATTCACGACAAACCCAAACCACATTCATTAATTATCGGGTTAAAGAACAAGTGTTATTTAAAACACTGTTCACGATAAACCCAAAAATCAATATCAATTCAATTCCAATTAAATATTATTTAATTGGTACACTTCATTAAATCTAAATAAAAAGATTTAATCTTTTCTCAACTGGGTTCAAGAACAGTGTTAGTGAAGACACCATTCACGACAAACCCAAATCACATTCATTAATTATCGGGTTAAAGAACAAGTGTTATTTAAAACACTGTTCACGATAAACCCAAAAATCAATATCAATTCAATTCCAATTAAATATTATTTAATTGGTACACTTCATTAAATCTAAATAAAAAGATTTAATCTTTTCTCAACTGGGTTCAAGAACAGTGTTAGTGAAGACACCATTCACGACAAACCCAAATCACATTCGATATTCAATACAA
The DNA here is from genome assembly GCA_030737875.1 of Allium sativum. NCBI lineage: Eukaryota > Viridiplantae > Streptophyta > Magnoliopsida > Asparagales > Amaryllidaceae > Allium > Allium sativum. The sequence continues at coordinate 897,979,838 of CM060916.1, forward strand.
GGCTCTGAATAGAAAATATATCGGCTTATATTCAATATCAAATTCTACGACTAACAAATGTCGTATTGGAAATAACGATATAAATATATATATCTTTCAAATTTCCATAACAACACCTGTATAATCACGAATTCCAACATCGAAATATTCCGAAGACAATTTCGATTCAAATCCACTCCAATGCAATTATTGGAAATTTTGGTTATTTTTAAAACCCTTTTTAAATTCAATTTATTTATTTAAAAATAAATAGAATTATATTTCTAGTTCAAAACTAGTTCATTTCGATAAAAATCCATTTTTATCTTTTCAAATATGGAGTTTTTCATCCCAAACTTTCACAAATCATTTCTTATGATTTTACACAAATTATTACTATTTTTAATAATTTTATCAAGGCCCGTACAGTCGATTTCCATCAATGGTCATCGAACTGCACTTACAGCGACCTTTTTCGAATTTGATTTGGACATAATTCCAAATCCAACCGTTAGATTTCAAATTTCTAATATTCGTTAGAAAGCTCTTTTCGATACGAACCCAACGGTTCCGGTTTTAGGAGAATCCGACGGTCGGATCTCCCGCAATGTCCGTTTGAAATAAATGGTCGAAATTCGCGAACTACCGCGGCGCGGCGCGTTCTATTCAGGCCATTTATATTATATATATATTATATATAATATATATTTCGTCGATTTCTATTCAAAACGAATTATATAAATAGTTTTAAAATTCGTTTCAAAATCTATTTCAACTTCCTTTTCAATTCAAATCAAAATTGAATTCTTCTTTATAAATTCGTTTTAAAATTCATTTCCATTCAATTCAAATTTCAATTCAATTTGAATTCATATTCAATTCAATTCATTTCGAAATCGTTTTCAATTCAATTCATTTCGAAATCGTTTTCAATTCAATTCATTTCGAAATCGTTTTCAATTCAATTCATTTCGAAATCGTTTTCAATTCAATTCATTTCGAAATCGTTTTCAATTCAATTCATTTCGAAATCGTTTTCAATTCAATTCATTTCGAAATCGTTTTCAATTCAATTCATTTCGAAATCGTTTTTAAAATCGATATAAATATCGTTCACGTCAAAATGGCGTCAATCTAATCAACACGGCTTCATATACTCCTTTATTTTCAAATATTCTATTTCAAATATTTCTTTTTCAAATATTTCTTTTTCAAATATTTCTTTTTCAAAACTGGAATGAGGCCCAATCAATTACCATATAAAATTAATTATATGGATTTTCATACAACACATGTATATCATAGCATTGAAAAATAATCAACCATCAACCAAAGTGCACTACACTGTATAAGCATCAAATATAGATATTCAACGCTTATAACAGCCTGTCAATCAATCGATCGACATATTTAATCAATCAGGATGAGTGAACTTCAACTTTCATCCTAACACCCGTGTGGGGTTTCAAACAATCAAACACATATTTTATTTGTGCAGTTGGGCGATGTGTAAAATTTATCTTCCCAATCAATGTCATTCAAATAAGTGTACATAAACAAACCGTCTGGTTTGTAAATGAATATTTATTTATTCACATTCACGTTAAAAATTATATTTTTAACGCTAAAACATTTTATTCCAACCTATGAATTTCTATTCAATTCATTTACACAATAAAATGATATTTTTATTTTTCTAACATATTTTAGAAAATTTCGGCGGCATAACGGCACGATACTAGAAACGGGACGAGGCCTAGCCTTATCCCCGGTCTAGTGAAGGCCCACGCCATTTACACATCAATCAAATTCACTTTCGTTATGCAAACCACAAAATTTGGAGTAAGGGTCTAACCTAGCCTATACTCCTTCGCCTTATAACGGCGCACGTCTAATCCTAACCAATTTATCGATTTGATTTTTCACACCACAAACCACATTCAAACCAATATCACAATCAATAACCAAACAGCCAAACAAACAAGTCCATGGTCTGTGGACGATTGTGTCGGGTGCTACTAAGCACCGTCTGCATCCTAGTATATATATAACTAGAAAAATTAAATTGAAAGGTGAGAAATTCTCACATATAGCTATCCAAACATCTTGACTCTTCTTTGATAGAAATCTTCATTGTTTTCGCATCTTCGTCAGCTTCGTCCTCCGTAGCCACTACATATATAAAAATCGAATTTTTACTTCGCTATTCAATATATAAAATTCTATTTTTCTATCGAAGTTCAATATATAAAAATTCTATTTTTCTATCGCTATGCCAAATAGATAAAAATTATATTTCTATCACGCTATTTTCCACATAAAGATTTCGCCCTTTTTTTTTTTAAAATAAAGGTTTAGCCTTTTCAAAAATAAAGTTTTCGCCTTATAAAAATCACCACTAGACTTTATCTCAACGTATATAAAATAAAAATCAGATTTTTATTTCGTTACATACACAAAGATGATATCTTTATATTCTCTATCCTATAAAGATTATATTTTTAATACTTTAAAAATATAAAAATCATATTTTTAATACTTTAAAAAATATAAAGATCATATTTTTACAAAAATATAGATCCCGCCTTTTTCATTTTAAAGATCAAATCTTTTCTTTTACTTTTTCAAGTTTAAATCTTTTCTCCTTTTAAAATCTAAATCTTTAATCAGTTTTTTTTTTTTTTTTTTTTTAAAATAATCAGTTTTTAAAGCTTAAATAAAATAATCAGTTTTTAAAGCTTAAATAAAATAATCAGTTTTTAAATTTTAAATAAACAGTTTTTAACATAATATATAAAAAAACAGTTTTTAATTTTCTATATTAAAAAAAATCAGTTTTTTTTTTAAAATAAATAAAATTCAGTTTTAAACTTAAATTAAAAATCAGTTTTTAAAGAAAATAAGTTTTTTTTTTTAAATTCTACTCATATAAAATAAAACAAATAAATAAAATAAATAAACTTACAGGGGGCTACTGGTGCGTCGGCGTCGGGGTTTTCTTTGGGTTCGTCGGGCTTCAGGGGGGGGTCGCGGTGGTTGTCAGGGGAAGGGGGAGGGGTGCATCGCGGCGGCGGTTTTGTCCAGAGGGGGGGGGGGTTCGCGGCTCGAATCGGAAGAAGGGGGAGGGGGAAGAGGCGATGGGGAAGGAGAGGGAATTGGAGGGGCTTGTCGTCGACGGGGGGGGGGGGGGGGGAGGAGCGGCAGTGGTCGGCGCCGCCTAGGGGCGCGCTCGATCCTTCTTCCCCCTTTTTTTTTTTTTTTTTCTCTTTTGATTTCTGTACTAAATCGGGGGGGGGGGGGCCTGGAGGTATAGGAGGAAATAGAAATATTTTTTTTTTATTTAATTATTTTATTTTAATTCAAAAAGTCAACCTTTTCAAACGACCTCTAAACGAGGTCCACCGCCTGTCGTCCATAGCGTTCTACCCCCATTCCGAACACAATGGGATATGTATCGTAAGCTGATTCGACTGTTTCGATCAGTTTCCTTTGAATTTACATTTAAATCACTATATTGAATTTGAAACGTACATTTCAAATTACCGGGGTCACATACTAACTCTATAAATTGCAGAAAAATATTTTCTAGCTTCGTATTGACGATACGGTCCTAACAAAACTAGTTTCATCGAATTCCGAGACCGTTAGAAAAATGGCCAATTTCCAGTCGATTAAAATCAACTGAAACTGGTCAAACGCGTTTTCCTTTGCCACGCTCACATATTGATTCAAAAAATTATGAAATTTGAAACCTAGCAATAATTTGACACTACGGATCCAACAAAACTGGTTTCGTCGAAATCCGAGGTCATTTGCAAAATGTCCATTTTTAAGGGCCTGAATTCCATAGCGACTATTCAGAATTTTCAACTGGACATATCTTTTGATTCCCGCTAAGAAATTTTGATCATTCGGATTCGTTGGAAAGATATTCACTATTAGATTCCATTATTTTTGGTTTCACTAAAATCCGGATTGTTTTGCACCCGGTACATTCAATTGAAGTTTGAAATCGAATTATCGAACTACCGCGCCATTTTCAATTCTATTTATAATTATATAAAATTATTTATATTCTAACGACGACGCGTATAATTCATACGTTCGAATTATATTCAAAATAAATTTCTCGCCGATATTATTTAAAATAATTCATTTTAAATAATCAAAACTCGCTATAATTGCCAAAATAAAAATTTTAAACTGGCCCAGATTTTCCGGGTTGTTACAATTCCTCATGCTCTTCTTGCCTTATAAAGTAGTTAATAATGCCTTGAATTGCTTTACAATATTTATTGTATGTTTATTATCTTAAGATAATAGCGGTATCCCCATCCGCAGTTTCTTTCATTTTGCGAACCTTTCTTCTTTGAGGGAAAATTATAGAGACAATCTTTAGCCAAGATATACATATTCTCATTAGAAATGGCCAGTTGACAGTATCCAGAGTCATCCTTTGGATATGCTCTAATTAGAAGAATGTTTGTAACAACCGCATTTTATGTATTGAAAGATCGTAAAATATTTTTATTTTATTCCCTGAGGGTTGGATCATTCTCATATTTTAATATGTTGCTTATGGGGATGTGAGACATGTCCATAATTTTTACCAATTTTGTTCGTGACCATTTTACCTCTGTCAGTCTTGTACATGGCATAACTTATGACTCAAATTGAATCAAGTGTTGAAACCACTGTCATTGGAAATTAAATGACGGTTCCCTTTCTGTAGAGTGGTCACATTAAAGATTTGGTTCAGCGGTTTGGAGGAATCGCTGTTTTAAAGTATTACAGTTGGTTGTTCAGGTTTTAAAGCCATGATGGGCTGATTTTGAGAGGCCCGTCAGTGGGCTGGCGGAGGCTATAAACAGGGGATATGAGGCATGGAGAATAGTTTACTTTCTCCATTCTCTCATTTGGGAGAGCTAGAGTTCTTCCATTCCTCCATTCTTTTCATCTTTCCATTATTAAAGCTTAGAGTATCAAAGATCTACATCGGTTGAAGCTAGATCTATGCCATTCCAAGAGAGTGATCATCGAATTGAAGAGTTAGGATCAAATTCTTTGCTGTCTAGAATCATATTTCAATCATTTTGTGTTGTTTTGGAGAATTGGTTAGTGATATGCATCTCTCACGCGGATTCAATCAAATATATTAGTTCTATGGTCTTTATTTCATCATTTTCAAGTCGTTTTTCTTAGATCCACATCATGGTAAGCTTATTTCCAATTGAATCACCATAGGATCTAATTTGGCAACTTTAAACCGGTAATTTCATAAAAAATTTCATAGTTTATGCAAGTTAGATCAATAATTTAGTTCATATGTTCATTTATCATAATTTTAGTGATATTTGCATAATTTTGGTGAAAATCGTCATATTCATGTTGATAGTGGTTTCATAACATGTTTATTGTTGTAATTGATGAAATGAATGAATAGATTTCGTCAAGATAGTCGATTGGCAAAGTTTTGGTCGAAATTGGGCTTGGATTAGACCTGTGCAGGTTTCTGGTCGTTCGTGCAGGCCATGGGTCAAGCGTGTAGTACAAGGTGTAGTACGAAGTAGTACAGGTGGCTAGTCGGTTGTGTATGCGAGTGGGTGGTCGGGTCGGTCGTGAATCCATGGGGTCGGTCGCACCTTTTTGGGGTCGGGCAGCAAGGTTGGTCGCACCGATTTGGGATCGAGCAGCAGGGTTGGTCGCACCATATTAGGGTCGAGCAGCAGGGTCGGTCGCACCATGTTGGGTCGAGCAAAGGCAAGGCTCGGTCACACCAGGGGGTCAGTTACACAGGGTCATTTTTGAAAAAAAAAATATTTTCCGAGTACGACCTAGATTTGAACAAAAGGGCTTGAAAAAAAAATCCGGGTAGAAGTACCTGAACCCATGCCGCAACGCAGTGAGGTGGAAAATCAAAGGTTGTGAGTTGGAGATGGTGGATAATGGTTACTTGAGAAGGTTGCTCGAGTTATGAAAAGTCGTCAAGGTTTGATTACTAGAGAAGGGAAGACCGAGAAGTTATCGTTGTCGTAAGTTCTAGCAGGTGTATGATAGAGGCACCTAAAAGACCGGAAGGTTGCGCAGGCTCAAAGCAGGGGTATGCTAGAACTAGGGTTACCATTAGCCCTTGACATATGGAAAGGTTGGCCATCATAGATTAACGATAGTTTCGAAACAGGATTTATGGTGATATCCAGAGTCAGTCATAGATGATTGGTTATTCTGTTTGTACCGTCTCATGTAAAATGTCCAACATTGAAGGAGATGTTTCTTGGGTGCTTGTCTGATATTGATTTAGGCCTCTGGGGCTTGTGCTTGAGGGATGTTGAGTTCGATTAGGATGGTTTACATGAGATATAACTAGTTGTGTGACTGCTATTGAATAAATGGTTGTCTTGAATGCCATGGATGAGTTGTTGTTCTATTGGTTGAATGGATTGTAAAGGATATCACTGTCGGATGTGGAGAAGGAAGGATTGGGTTCTTCTCTGGTGTTGTGGGTAGATTAGTATGTTTATCTACCCATTCTCATATACTTTATTGATGATGTTAATTAGTTGTCTTATCGCTCACTAAGACTGTTGTCTGACTCAAGGTTTTATGTTTTCCTCTTATTACCTTGGGTTGTTCATCCGATTGTTGGATGGGCAGACAAGGTGGCAGGTGATAACTTAGTGAGGACGATGATGTAGTTCAGAGGCGAGCAGGAGGTTGTGTATTATCTTATATAGATTTCCGTTGTTTGTTATTATTATCTAAGTGTTGTAGTGAGGCAAAGTTGTATAAACACTATTGTTGTTATCCAGGTGTATGGATATTACTTTCTAGTTGTCATGCAAATTTGGTGTTTTCTGCTTCACTATTAATACCTATTGTATGTGTTCTATTATATTTTATCCTTGTGTTGTGAGTTACGACAGGTTCTGATGTTGTTGTTTACCTATGATGATCGTCCACAGCTGTCTGGCACACCCTTCAGCGCATTATTCCTCTTGTTTAGTGTAGGAGTTGTGGGTGGTCGTCACGTTTGGTATCAGAGCTCTCATTAACGATTTCCGCCAAAGTTCGAAGACGTAATTACGTATGAGAGACGTATTTGTAGACTTCAGTTGGATGTATACTATATAATACTATATAGTATAGTAGTGTTCGTACTTCTTTAGTAGCTTTTCTTGCAAGTGGCTAATCATTCCAATTGGCATATTTAGAATGAGTCGATGCACTTCAAGACATACTGCTCGGGAGGAGGCTATGCCTGGAGGGGGTAATGGTGGTGCACCAGACTACCCAGCGATGTTCGAGGCCATGATGGAAGCATTCATGCGAAGGGTACCCGCTCCAGTGGGAGCCACGGTAGATGTAGGTGTTCAGTTGCCTCGGATTGTGGATTTTGCGAAGCTATGTAAAGATTATACATCTCTAGGATGAAAGCAATTCAAAGGAATAGAAACGTCTGAAGTGGTTCAGAGGTGGATGAATTCTTGCATCCGCATCTTTGGAGACTTGGGGTTGGATGATGCCACTCAGACAAAGCTTGCATCAAGGCAACTGCAAGGCAGGGCCATGGAATGGTGGAATTCAGTTACACTTGAGACTCCATAGGAAGAGATTTCATGGGAGCAATTCCAAGCTAAGTTTGAGGCGAAGTTTATCTCCACTGCTCAAAAGCCTGCTTTGTTCAAGAAGTTCATAGAGCTGAAACAGAATGGTCGTTCTGTGCTTGACTATGTTTCTGATTTCGAGGCCTTGTCCAGATATGCTCGTTCATACATTGACAGTCCCTATCAGAAGAACGAGAAGTTTATTATGGGTTTGGATACTTATATTGGAAGGTCATTGGTGGAGCATCTTGATGATTCATTTGAGAAGATTGTGGAAAATGTTGTTCGCCATGAAAGCTTGTTTCCTAAGGAAGTAAATGTTGTCGCTGCAACCAAGGAAGTTCAGAAACCACAACAAGGTGATAATAATAAGAAGCGGAAGCAGCAACAACAGAAAGGAAAGGATGGCCAGAAGAAACCTAAGAGTGAGGTGGTTTTGCTTTAACTTCCAATAGAAGGGTCATTACTCGAATGAGTGTAAGAATCCCAAAGTTGAGAAGAAGTGCTTCAAGTGTGGGAAGCCTGGGAATGAGAAGAAAGACTATCCAGAATTAGCTAAGGGAAAGTCGGTTGTGAAGGCATATGCTTTTGAAGTCATGTCATCTTCTTTAAGAGCTCCTACTGTAGAGGAGAAGAGAAAGGGTGTCATCGTTCAAGGTACCATTTTAGTTAATTGTGTTTCAGTTCGTGTATATTTTGATACTGGAGCATCGCATTCTTTCATTTGCAATGAGCTTGTGTGTCGCTTCGGTTTAGAACCAGATATTTGTGATAGACCATTGATCGTGACTAATCCATTTGGGCGTTCGTCCAGTTTGTGCATGCTTTTTTGTGGTCTAGTGTTGTCGAGTCATGGTTGCTCTTTTATGTGTGATTGCTTTGTTCTTAACTTCGCTAGGTTTAGGATTATCCTGGGCATGGATTGGCTTAAGAGGTATGCGGCAAGGGTGAATTGCGAGAAGCTAGAGGTGAGAGTCGGGGATGTGGAAGGGTGAAAGGTGTTGATTAGATGTAAGTTCAAAGACGGGGTCCTCGTAAGCATCTATATTTGCTTGTGATTCCACATGAAGACTTGTCATCAGTGCTGATTGCGAATGAGTTTGAAGATGTCTTTGACAAGGACAAAGGGTTTCCGCTGCATCGTGAGATCGAGTTTAGGATCGATTTGGTCGATGGTGCTAGACCAATCGTTATGCCTCTTAGGAGGATGGCACCAAAGGAACATCGAGAGTTAGAGGTGCAAGTTGGTGACATTTTGGGAAAAGGATTCATTCGAAGGAGTATTTCCAGGTGGGGTGCACCAGTCGTGTTTGCAACAAGATTGATGGCTCGTTAAGATTGTGTGTGGACTACCGTGAGCTGAACAAGGTGATCAAGAAGAACATATATCCATTGCCAAGGATAGATAACTTGTTCGATCAGCTTCACAAGGCCAAAGTGTTTTCTCAGATGGATCTGGCAACAAGATTTCCCGCGTTGAGGGTAGCGAAGGATAGTGCGCCAAAGACTGCTTTTAGGACACCATCCAATTTTTTCGAATGGTTGGTGATGCCATTCGGGTTGACTAATGCGCCAACATATTTTGTGGATCTTATGAATAGATTTTTTAGAGATCAGTTGAACAAGTTCGTACTTGTGTTCGTGGATGATATTCTGGTTTATTCTCGAAATGAAGAAGAACATAAGACACACTTAAGAGTTGTGTTGGAAATCTTGCGATAGCATCGGCTGAGAGCTAAGTTTTCGAAGTGTCACTTCTAGAAGAGCAAATTGAGATTCTTAGGCCATGTTGTTTCTGGTAATGGGATAGTGGTTGACCCTGCTAAAGTGGCAGCAATCCAGGACTGGGATAGACCTAAGAATGCGACGGATGTGAAAAGTTTCCTTGGGTTGGCAGGTTATTACCGACGGTTTATCAAGGATTTCTCCAAGATAGCTGCACTATTGATATGATTGATGAAGAAGAACCAAGTGTTCACATGGTATGCAAAGTGTGAGCAAGCGTTTAGAATCCTGAAGGAGAGACTGACGAGTGCTCATGTTCTGACCATACCAAGTGGGAATGAAAAGATGGTTGTGTATACCGATACATGTGGTACTGGACTTGGAGTAATACTGATGCAAAAGGATAAAGTTGTGGCCTACGCGAGTCGATAGCTGAAGCCATACGAAAGGAACTATCCAACTCATGATTTAGAGTTGGCAGCGATTGTGTTTGCTTTGAAGATGTGGAGACATTACCTCTTGGGAGTTCGATTCGAGTTGTTCAAGGATCACAAGTCGTTGAAGTATCTTTTCTCCCAAAAGGATTTGAATTTTCGATAGCATCGGTGGTTAGAGTTTTTGGCACTGTATGATTTTGGTATAGTCTATGCTCCTGGCAAAGGTAAAGCAGTTTCAGATGCGTTAAGTCGAAGACACACAAGTTTGGGAGCGATGTTTTCAGAATGGAAAAGCCTAGAGTATTTGGCAAGGTTCGATATTAGACCAAGGTGTGAGTTGGAACCTGAAATGTTGGCAAGCTTATCGGTAAGACCTACTCTTATCAAAAGGACTAGTAAGAGCCAAAAGCGATATGTAAAGCTTGTCAAGTTTATCCAGAAGCTGGAACCAGAGAATATAGAGTTCGAAGTCGATCGAGAATGTTGGCTTCGAAAGCTGTAACACCCCGTATTTTCTATTAACGTATATGTAACAAATTAAAGTATACTTAATTTTAGGTTAAGAATTAAGGGAAACGGGTTGCGCCATTGCGTTCGTTTCAAATTTTTGCTTGAGATAGAGTCTAAGTTTGCGTAAAACAGATACCGTATGAAGAAGATATGGACGAACGAAGTTAGGTAGAAAAACCGCAAACAAGCCAAAATACACTGGCGCACTTGTGAAGTGCACCAATACAAAAATGCACTGGCGCACCTGCCAAGTGCGCCCATACTGATCCAGCACAGAATTCTGGAGTGTTCTGTGATGACGTGTCTTCTTTTGAGTGGCTGGATAACCTGTCTTCGAGCTGGGTGGTTTTGATGACTTTTGGACTGATCTGAAGGCTCTAAATCACCCTATTCTCCTATAAAAACACCCCAAACCTCACTTTCTCTCCACACAATTTCATTCTACCTATAATCTGCCTCTATTCTAATTAAAATAAAATAATGGCATCGCTACTCTGCTGAAATCCAAGTTAGAACTAGTGCATCTTCTTCCAATCTAAATAGAATTAAAAGAGAACAACTATTTTCTAATCTAATCGATAGTCTACGCCAAAGGAGAGCTATTCTGTGTCAGAATACAGATTCCAGAATATAAGAATCGTTCCCTTTTTGTGAGTACAGTTATTTTCAGATTTGAACTTTAATTATGATCTTGACATGGCTATAAATCTGAATCTGAGGTTATGCATATTCTTATCTGTCAGATCTGTTTTTCTGTGACTATTCTTTTTTTTTCTGTTCTATAGCCAGGCTACTATGAGCCTACGCCAAATCTCATAAGAGATTAACGCACGAACGTTAAATTTTGGAGTGAATAATGAATAATGCATAATTGGACATGAATGATCTGTGACTAATTTGAGAAAAGGACATATGTTTTAAATTAGATCTAGATATCCGCATACTCTGTGATTTGGAAGAAGAGGAATCATTGAATGATAACATATGACTTGAAACTTGGGGACATAATGCATATAAAAATTAAGATTTGATTTTGAGGGGATATAATTTAAAGATCTAGATTTTTGGGTATATATTATATAATGATTCATGACTTGAAAAAGGAATATGGAACTTAGGCGTAAGGATCTATATTAAAATAGGATAACTATTAATGTGAATGCGCCTAAATATGGATTTTTGGATATTGGCATTAAAGGCTATAATTTGGCATAATTCATATCATGATTTGGGGCTTTTAGAGAGTGTACTGTGCAAAGTTTAACGAAAATTCGGGGGCATATATTGTATTATGAATTATGATCATGATTTGAGCATGTAAGTTTAGGCTTAATTTATGATTAGGCAAGATGTATAAATAGAATTTTTAAGAAATGTTAAATCTTCTAATCTGCTGAATTGCCTAATCAGCTAAATCTGTTGAATTGCCTGTTCTGCTAAATTTCTTAATCTGCTAGATATGTTATCTTCTAAATCTGTTGAATTGCTTAATCTGTTGAAAGCTGAATAATTGTAATTTGGAGGCTCGATCTAAAATTGAGCAAAACATGTTAATATAACTTTGGATAACCTGCCGTAACTTGTAAAGAAGTTAAATCTGCTAAATGGACATAATTAGTCTGATATTTTCTATAATGGAATAAAGTGGCTATGACACGAGGTTAGACTCCGTTTACGGTAGAAGCCTGCCCGGAACCAACCGGCTTAACCAGCGACCGCAAACTGTCAGTCTAATGTGAGAGGTCGTAGTCATAACTAAAATATGCTTCGACACAAAGTTAGGTCTGGGTTGTGGCAGAAGTCTGCCCGGAACCGCCCGGCATATCCAGCGGCCACAAGCTACCGACCTAATGTGAGAGGTCTGTGCATTAATATTTAATTAATGCAAATCAGATAAATATGATGTCTAAAACGTGTTGGGTGGATAGGGTTAAACCAACTGGACTGACGAATTTAACAAACACGTTTCATGAATCTGTAGGCCCAATACAAAGTTAGACAATCTGTAAGTCTGTTAAAATAGTACATCTAATCCGTTAGTCTGAAAACTTGTTAACTTGATTGTCTGATCTGAACTAGTAAATCTGAACTCTATATGTCTGAAACTTGTAAACAAGTTAATCTGAAATCTGTTAGTCTGGGGACACAAGGTTAGGAGGGAAAATACTTGTGTCATCTGTTGTTTGGGACCCATATTAGTCAGTAACCCTTTCTGGTATCCAAAACTTTGACCCCACGCTATGTAGGGGTCCGGGCATGCTTACTAAACTAATTATAAGCGGTTCATTCTGATAATGGCGAGGGGTGTTGATGGTGCGTTCCAACCGGGTCATGTGCGTGCATGGATCCGGTCTTCTCTGAGGATGTAAGACACTGTGACATATGTAAATAGGTCTGTGCCAATAGGTTGCCACTTTAGGGAGTGATACACCCTACTGTGGGGCCGACACAGGGTATATATGTATTAGGGAGCCGATCGCTTGGGGTAGGATTTAGGGTACATTTAGTTCTGTCTGTTTCTTTTGCTGCCGTCTATTTCTGTTGGGTGGTAACACCTATCTGTTTCTGCATGGTACCGTCTGTTGGGGTGGTAAAGGCCCATTACTAGTGTACACCTAATTCTAACATTCTGTTTCCGTAGGGATTATTCTGTTTCCATCTCTGATTCTGTTTCCGATTCTGTTTCTGTACCTTCCGTCTGTTGGGGTGGTAAAGGCCCATTAGTTGGGTGGTAAAGGCCCATTATTAGTATTTTGTTTCCGTACCTTCTGTCTGTTGGGGTGGTAAAGGCCCATTATTAGTATTCTGCTTCTGTACCTTTTGTCTGTTGGGGGTGGTGAAGGCCCATTACTAGCATTCTGTTTCTGTATAGATTATTCTATTTCGATTCTGTTTCAGTTTAGACATTAGGGTAACACCTAACCCTGTTATACTAGTATTGGTGCAGAGAAGTAAGATGTAAGAAAGGAACATTACTTGGTTTACATCATTCTGTTTCTTCTGTTAACTTAAGGTATATATGTTATTCCTGTTGATGTAATCACTCATCCAGCTTTATTTACATGTCATGATAATATTATCTGTTTATATGCTGGAAGTCACTGGACTCGCTAGACTTTATGTCTGACCTCGTTTGTTTTCGCCCCTTTTCTTTCTGTTTCCCCCCTACCCCCAAGGTGCTCAGGGTGGAAACATAGGAGCTTGATTCTGATTCTCTCTGCTTGAAGTGCTTGGAGTATTGCTTGGCTTTGACTCTATCTTTTCATGGCAGTTTACGTTCGGGATTATGGCTTTGAAACTTTACATTCTGTAGGATTTTGTATAAAACTGATAATTGTGTACTTGAGTTTTGGTATTGTGATTTAGAAAGATGTAACCAAACTTATTTCTGCTTCTACTGTAATAAAGTTATAATTTTTCAAGTACTACTTATCTGTCTTGAAATATTCTGTTCTGTCTACTAAAACGCTCCATCAAAGTTAAGGCATTCCCTTTGTGAGTGACCTTAATGGAGGTGGGGTGTTACACTTGGTATCAGAGCTGAAGGTTACCAGATTTAATAAAAAGTTTTTGAAAACTATTTTCAAAAAGGTTTTAAAAAGGAAGTATTTTAAAAAGTAAAGTTTATTTTGAAAAACATAATCTCCAAAAGCCATATATCTATCCTTTCTCCATTTTGAATCCCTTTTCTTTTTCGTTTCAGTATATCTGGGGATGTTAACCTTCCAGAGGGCGTACCGGTACCTAGTTGGTTTAGAAGGTATCTAGAAGCTTGGGGTAATGATGCGGGCCCAACAGACGTCCCTCCTCCCCCAGCTGCAGCGGTTCCTCCTCCTCCTCCGCGCGTGAATACTTTCCCCAAAATATGTAGAGACTTTCGAGCCATGAGTGGGAATAACTTTAATGGAACTGAATCATTCGTGGAGGCAAGGAACTGGCTCAAAGAAACTGAGGATTTGTTTGTTATCTTCGAGGTGGACGATAGGCAGAAGATACAGTTGGCGGTATGGTTGCTTAAGGACGAAGCTTCTTTTTGGTGGGAGGTCACAAATGGAGAGCGTCCGGTAGAGACATGGATGGATTTCAGGCATAGGTTCGAGATGAAATTTCTCTCACGAGCGGAAGAGAGTCTATACGTAGAGAGGTTCTTAGCGTTGAAGCAGGGGGATTTATCAGTGAGAGAGTACGTCAACAAGTTTAATCAATTGGTGAGATTCGGCTTAGATTTGGTAAATACGCCGCATAAAAAGGCACTGAGGTTTGCTAAAGGTTTGAATGAGCCGCTACACAGATTGGCGATGTCCCACATTCCTATGGGGGCAACCTTCGAGAAATTGGTGGACATGGCGTTAATGCATGAAGAGGAAGCCGAAAGTAAAAAGAAAGAGGAAAAGCTCGAAGGACCACATAACAAGAAGGCGGGGCCCAAAAAGGAAACACAAAAGAAGGATGAAAAGTTTGAAGATAAGAAGGAGAAAAAGTTCTTTACTTGTGGAAGCTCGACTCATCTGAATAAGGATTGCAAAAAGAGGAAGGGCACTTGCTTCAACTATGGAGAGATGGGGCACTTCACTAGGGACTACCCGAAGAAACGAGGGCAAAGGCAGAGGACAGGTCCAACTTCTGGAGGGCAGGCGAATACACTCGAGGCTGGTGGATAGGATAGAAGTAGGAAAAAAAATTATGTACATGGTTTAATTTCCTTATCTGATTGTTGAGCTAAAACTCTTTCTGATTCTGGCATTTTGATTCTGTAATTGATACTCTGCACTTTAATACTAGTCTGTTTCTGATCCCGTTGTAGACTCAAACCCATAAGTGTTATGACTCATCTGTTTGTGATAAGTTAGGGTTTGAGGGTATCTGTGTTGGGCGTTAAGTTGACTATGACGCATACATTCTGGGTTTTTTTTAATCATGCTTGGTTTCCTAAGAATCATTTGATAATCTAATCTGTACCAGTAGTCTGTAAGTATCTGAATATTTCTGATAAGGTTAGGGGTTTTTACTCGAAGCGTGAAGTAGATTTCGAGTTTGGCATTGTTTAATAGGAGTAATTCACTTGGTGTCAATCTGATGTTGATTTCGGTCTTCGGGGTTGATACTTAGGGAATTATTTTCTTAACCGATGTCTAATAGGAACAGAGCTCTTATTTTAATCATACTTGCTTCTATCACTCAACTGTATCCTATCGATCGAGTCTTCGACCTTTAGGTAGAAACTAATGAGTGTAAACATGTGTTTGAGACATGTTATGTTTGATGGTTGCAATTGGATGCAAGTGGTTGCTAGTGATTGCTCGTGGATGCATATACACACACTAGGCACTAGGTCGGCTCAAAAACACTCTCATACTACATATGAATGTGTGCGCATTTTTCAATTTTTGTGGATGCAAAATGATTGACTCATCACATGGATGTTGTATTTGGATGAATGGTTATGCACACATAAAGAAATGATGTGTATTAAATAGGATTTCATGCATACATAATTGGACTCATGGCACCAACATGGTTCGCACTGAGGAGGTCAACTGAATCAGTAGACTGCCTGATCTTTGCATTAAATAAGATACAAATACACACAATTTTGCATATGTTCATACAAAATTAGAAGTTTTCTAAGGACAATGGATGCTTGTGGATGATGGTTGAGTAGATGGATGCTTGGATGGTAGGACACATTCTTCTTAGCTTGAAGATTTCGGGGATGAAATCCTTTAAGGAGGGGAGAATTTAACACCCCGTATTTTCTATTAACGTATAAGTAACAAATTAAAGTATACTTAATTTTAGGAGAAGAATTAAGGGAAACGGGTTGAGCCATTTCGTTCGTCTCGAAATTCTGCTTGAGATAGAGTCCGAGTTTGCATAAAACGGATACCGTATGAAGAAGATATGGACGAACGAAGTTAGGCAGAAAAACCGAAAATAAGCCAGAATACACTGGCGCACTTGTGAAGTGCGCCAGTACAAAAATACACTGGCGCACCTGCCAAGTGCGCCCATACCGATCCAGCACAGAATTCTGGAGTGTTCTGAGATGACGTGTCTTCTTCTGAGTGGCTGGATGACCTGTCTTTGAGCTGGGTAGTTCTGATGACTTCTGGACTGATATGAAGGCTCTAAATCAACTTATTCTCCTATAAAAACACCCCCCAAACCTCACTTTCTCTCCACACAATTTCATTCTGCCTATACTTTGCCTCTATTCTAATTAAAATAAAATAATGGCGTCGCTACTCTGCTGAAATCTAAGCTAGAACTAGTGCATCTTCTTCCAATCTGAATAGAATTAAAAGAGAACAACTATTTTCTAATCTAATCGATAGTCTATGCCAAAGGAGAGCTATTAAGTATTAGAATATAGATACTAGAATACAAGAATCGTTCCCTTTTTGTGAGTACAGTTATTTTCATATATGAACTTTAATTATAATCTTGACATGGCTATAAATCTGAATCTGAGGTTATGCATATTCATATCTGTCAGATCTGTTTTTCTGTGACTGTTCTCTTTTTTTCTTTCTGTTCTATAGTCAGGCTACTACGAGCCTACGCCAAATCTAATAAGAGATTGACACACGAACGCTAAATTTTGGAGTTAATAATGAATAATGCATAATTGGACATGACTGATCTGTGACTGATTTGAGAAAAGGACATATGTTGTAAATTAGATCTAGATCTGTGCATACTCTGTGATTTGGAAGAAGAGGAATCATTAAATGATAACATATGACTTGAAACTTGGGGACATAATGCATATAAAAATTAAGATCTGATTTTGAGAGGATATAATTTAAAGATCTAGATTTTTGGGTATATTTTATATAACGATTCATGACTTGAAAAAGGAATATGAAACTTAGGCGTAAGGACCTATATTAAAATAGGATAACTATTAATGTGAATGCGCCTAAATATGGATTTTGGGATATTGGCATTAAAGGCTATAATTTGGCATAATTCATATCATGATTTGGGGCTTTTAAAGAGTGTTCTGTACCGTGCAAAGTTTAACGAAAATTTGGGGGCATATATTGTATTATAAATTATGACCATGATTTGAGCATGTAAGTTTAGGCTTAATTTATGATTAGGCAAGATATGTAAATAGGATTTTTAAGAAATGTTAAATCTGCTAATCTGATGAATTGCCTAATCTGCTAAATCTGTTGAATTACCTGTTCTGCTAATCTGCTAAATTTCTTAATCTGCTAGATCTGTTATCTGCTAAATTTGTTGAATTGCTTAATCTGTTGAAAGATGAATAATTGTAATTTGGAGGCTCGATCTAAAATTGAGCAAAACATGTTAATAGAACTTTGGATAATCTGCCGTAACCTGTAAAGAAGTTAAATCCGCTGAATGTACATAATTAGTCTGATATTTTCTGTAATGGAATAAAGTGGCTATGACACGAGGTTAGACTCCGTTTACGGTAGATGCCTGCCCGGAACCAACCGGCTTAACCAGCGACCGCAAACTGTCAGTCTAGTGTGAGAGGTCATAGGCATAACAAAAATATGCTTAGACACGAGGGTAGGTCTGGCTTATGGCAGAAGTCTACCCGGAACCGCACGGCATATCCAGCGACCACAAGCTACCGACCTAATGTGAGAGGTCTGTGCATTAATATTTAATTAATGCAAATCTGAGATAAATATGATGTCTAAAACGTGTTGGGTGGATAGGGTTAAACCAACTGGACTGATGAATTTAACAAACCCGTTTCATGAATCTGTAGGCCCAATACAAAGTTAGACAATCTGTAAGTCTGTTAAAACTGTACATCTGATCCGTTAGTCTGAAAGCTTGTTAACTTGATTGTCTGATCTGTGAACTAGTAAATCTGAACTTTGTATGTCTGAAACTTGTAAACAAGTTAATCTGAAATCTGTTAGTCTGGGGACACAAGGTTAGGAGGGGAAATACTTGTGTCATCTGTTGTTTGGGACCCATATTAGTCAGTACACCTTTCATGTATCAAAAACTTTGACCCCACGCTATGTAGGAGTTCGGGCACGCTTACTGAACTAATTATAAGCGGTTCATTCTGATAATGGCGAGGGGTGTTGATGGTGCGTTCCAACCGGGTCATGTTCATGCATGGATCCGGTCTGCTCTGAGGATGTAAGACACCGTGACATCTGTAAATAGGTCTGTGCCAATAGGTTGCCACTTTAGGGAGTGATACACCCTACTGTGGGGCTAACACAGGGTATTTATGCATTAGGGAGCCGATCGCTTGGGGTAGGACTTAGGGTACACTTAGTCCTGTCTGTTTCTGTTGGTACCGTCTGTTTCTGTTGGGTGGTAACACCTGTCTGTTTCTGCGTGGTACCGTCTGTTGGGGTGGTAAAGGCCCATTACTAGTGTACACCTAATTCTAACATTCTGTTTCCTTAGGGATTATTCTGTTTCCGTCTCTGATTCCATTTCCGATTCTGTTTCTGTACCTTCTGTCTGTTGGGGTGGTAAAGGCCTATTAGTTGGGTGGTAAAGGCCCATTATTAGTATTCTGTTTCCGTACCCTCTGTCTGTTGGGGTGGTAAAGGCCCATTATTAGTATTCTACTTCCGTACCTTCTGTCTGTTGGGGTGGTGAAGGCCCATTACTAGCATTATGTTTCTGTATAGATTATTCTGTTTCGATTCTTTTTCAGTTCAGACATTAGGGTAACACCTATCCCTGTTATACTAGTATTAGTGCAGAGAAGTAAGATGTAAGTAAGGAATATAACTTGGTTTACATCATTCTGTTTCTTCTGTTAACTTAAAGTATATCTGTTATTCCTGTCGATGTAATCTCTTATCCAGCTTTATTTACATGTCATGATAATATTATCTGTTTATATGCTGGAAGTCACTGGACTCGCTAGACTTTATGTTTGACCTCGTTTGTTTTCGCCCCTTTTCTTTCCGTCCCCCCCCAGTGCTCAAGGTGGAAACATAGGAGCTTGATTCTGATTCTCTCTGCTTGAAGTGCTTGGAGTATTGCTTGGCTTTGACTCTATCTTTTCATGGCAGTTTATGTTGGGGATTATGGCTTTGAAACTTTACGTTCTGAAGGATTTTGTATAAAACTGATGATTGTGTACTTGAATTTTGGTATTGTGATTTAGAAAGTTGTAACCAAACTTATTTCTGCTTCTGCTGTAATAAAGTTATAATTTTTCAAGTACTACTTATCTGTCTTGTAATATTCTATTCTATCTACTAAAACGCTCCATCAAAGTTAAGGCATTCCCTTTGTGAGTGACCTTAACGGAGGTGGGGTGTTACAAAAGCAAGGGCGACTAGTTGTTCATGTATCGACAAATTGATAGATGAGGTTCTGAGGGAATGTCATCACTCAAAGTTGACGATTCATTCTGGTGGTAATAAGATGTTTCAGAACATGAAGCTAGTATATTACTGGGATGGGATGATGCGAGATACTGGAAAGTTCATTTCAAAATGCATGATCTGTCAGTTGGTGAAAGCTAAATAGATGAAGCCGAGTGGGTTGCTTCAGCCATTGGAAATTCCTACATGGAAGTGGGAACAGATATCGATGGATGTTATTGATGGACTAACTAGAACCAGGGAAGGAAATGATGGGATTTGGGTCATCGTGGAACGCTTGACCAAAAGTGCACAGTTCATTCCTGTCAAGTCGACTAGGATGGCATCGAAGTTGGATGAACTTTATGTGAAATGGACAGTTCGATTCCATGGTATCTCAAAGAGCATAGTGAGTGACCGAGATCCATTGTTTACGAGTGGATTTTGGAAGAGTTTGCAAGAAGCTTTGAGAACCGAGTTGTGTTTAAGTACGGCTTATCATCTCCAAACTGATGGTCAAACCGAGAGGATTAACCGAGTTTTGGAAGATCTCCTGAGGGCTTGTGTGTTAGGCTACGGAGGATCATGGGAAGACCATCTACATTTAGTTGAGTTTGCATATAATATTAGCTACCAGTCTAGCATTGGGATGACACCATACAAGGCGTTGTATGGGAGACCGTGTAATTCTTCAGCTTGTTGGTTAGAAACTGGAGATAAGTTGATACTTGGGCTAGAGATGATAAGAGAGACCTCAGATTGTATCGAGATTGTTCGGCAATGAATGAAGGCTGCCTAAGATCGTCATAAGAGTTACACCGATAAGCGTCGTACGGACTTGGAATTCGACGTAGGCGGTATGATTTTCATGAAGATTTCACCGTTGAAGCATGTTGTTCAGTAAGGAAGTAAAGGAAATTTGGATCCTAGGTTCGTTGGACCGTTTCTGATAGTCGAGCGAATTGGAAAGCTCGCATATAGGTTGGAGTTACCCGAGAAGATGTCAAGTGTGCATAGTGTTTTCCATGTGTCTTTTCTACGGAAGTTCGTGCATGATTCGAATGTGGTGGTACCTCCAGAGCAGTACAAAGACCTAGAAGTGGAGATCGTAGTTGCGAGACCTCGTAAGCCACTTCATGTTGTGGGGAATGATGTGAAACAGCTTAGGAGGAAGACGGTTAAGCTAGTTAAGGTACAAAGGAGTGAGGATGGCAACGATTGTACGTGGGAGACAGAAGAGAGCATGAGGGCGACCCATATGGAACTCTTCGTCGGTATGACCCATTAGAATAGTGTCACCTTACATCATTATAGCTCATACTATTGTGTTTGTGTTAAAATTCTGCGTGCTAGATAATGCTATGGATGCATGGTTTGATGGTTACTAGTTTAGGTGATAGAATTGGCTGCACATGAGTGATAGGCATGTAGGATTGTTATGTTTGCTTGTGTTTGTTAGAATTTCGGGGGTGAAATTCCTAAGGGGGGAAGAGTATAATAGCCTGCATTTTACGTATCGAAAGATCGTAAAGTATTTTTAATTTATTCCCTGATGGTTGGATCATTCTCATATTTTAATATATTTCTTATGGGGATGTGATAAATGTCCATAATTTTTACCAATTTTTTTCGTGACTATTTTTCCCCTATTAGTCTTGTACAGGGCATAACTTTTGACTCAGATCGAATCAAGTGTTGAAAGTTGTGCCATTAGAAAGGAAATGATGATCCTTTTCGTAGAGTGGTCACATTAAAGATTTGGCTCAGCAGTTTGGGAGGAATCGCTATTTTAAGGTTTTACATTTGGTTGTTCAGGTTTTAAAGCCATAATGGGATGATTTGGCGAGGCATATTAGTGGTCTAGTGGAGGCTATAAATAGGGGATAGGAGGCATGGAGAATAGTTTACTACCTCCATTCTCTCATTTAGGAGAGCTAGAGTTCCTCATTCCTCCATTCTTTTCACCTTTCCACTAGTAAAGCTTAGATAATCGAAGATCTGCATCAATTGAAGTTAGATCTTGTAACACCCCGTATTTTGGGTTAATACTAAAATTCACTAATTACAGAATAAATAATCTCAGAAGTGAGAATTGGGGGAAACGGGCTGCGTCATTGCGTTCGTCTCGGAAAAATACGCAAAATAGAGTCCGAGTTTTCGAAAATCGGAGTCCGTATGGCCCAGTTATGGCCCGATGAAGTTTGCAGAAAATTCAAAACTAAAAACAGATTTAAGAATTTAAAATTCAGATTTTAAATTGGAACAGGTGGGGTCAGGCGGGAAAATTCCCGCCCTACCCATGTCGACAGGGCTGTCGACAGGCCTGTCGACAGGGGGGTTGACTTGCCTGTCGACTTGCCTGTCGACAGGGGTGTGGCGTCCAGAAAACCTGGGTGCACCAGGTTGCACCAGGTTGGGTTTTAGGCTGGCTTGGAGGGCTGGTTCTAGAGATTTCCGAAATCTAAGCGCCCTAATCTAATCTAGGGTTAATCTAAGGGCCTAAAACACTCACCTAATCTATAAATACACCCTAAACCCCCCTTAATCCATACTAAAAATAGGAATGATGGCCTCATGCCGCCAAATTAAATCTTGAAGGAGCCTCCATCAAAAATTAGAGAAGGGATAGCATTCCAAATCAACTTCTAGCCTCTTAATCTTCTTCATTAGTTTGCTAATTTTGTTTTGTTGAGTTTCTATCCCCTTAATAATCAATTGTTAAATTGATTAAGATAGGATATGATGATGTATGGTTATGTTTGTGGATCAATGTGTTTATGCAAGCTTAGTATAATGTATATTATGTGTTTTGCAAGTTATAAGCTATATGTCATGTAAGTTTAGTGTATGTGTTCATGACATCTTTATGCAAGCTTAATGTTATGTGGTCATGACATCTTTATGCAAGTTTGGTGCTATGTTTCATGATGCTTATGATGCAAAACACTAAGTTGAACATTGATCTATTATGCAACATGCTTATGTAAGTTATGTGAATGCTTATGCAAGTTATGTATATGCTTATATGCATGTTTAACATGATATGCAAGTTATGCATGTTTATGCAAGTATGTGAATGCTTATGCAAGTATGTGAATGCTTATGCAAGTATGTGAATGCTTATGCAAGTTATGTGTATGCTTAAATGCATGTTTACATGTTATGCAAGTTATGAGAATGCTTATATGCAAGTTCAACATGTTATGCAAGATATGTGTATGATAAAATGCAAGTTCATATGCAACATGTTATGCAAGTCATATGTATGAAAAAAATGCAAGTTCATATGCAACATGTTATGCAAGTCATTTGTATGATAATATGCAAGTTTGGGTTAAATGTAGTTGGGTTAATGTATGCTCATATATGCAAGTTGACATCCTCTTAACCCATGACAAAGTTATATGCTAAGATTTTGTTAAACCCATGATACTTGTGATGGATCTTCCCTTTATTATGCCATGAAATGACAATGATTTACGTGGGAAGCGATGGGGTTAATAAATATGTTAATAAAAAGTATGATTGGGTATGATTAAGCATACCATAAAAATAAATTAACATAAGTGGGAATTTACCTATTGAGTTAGGTCTACCCCATGGGAATTTACCTATTGAGTTAGGTCTACCCATGTTATGAAAATTTGTAATTAATTAGGGATAATTAATTATGGGGGTGATTAATTAGGTGTAATTAATCAACTAAGACACGAGGTTGGACCCTTTTGTAGCGGAAGTCTGCCCGGAACCGACCGGCCATCCAGCGACTACAAATGATTGGCCCAATGTGAGAGGTCTTAGTCATAAATTAAATACGTGATTAAAGTAAAGACACGAGGTTAGACCCTTTTGATGACAAGAAGTCTGCCCGGAACCAACCGGCATATCCAGCGGTCATAAAAGATGGTCTAATGTGAGAGGTCTTTATGAGGTCATGATCTTAATTAATTAAATTAAGAAACACTTAACCATATTAGCATGTAGAGGGACATGAGGGGTTAAGTGGGTGCCTTGGGTGGCATGTGGAAATCTAGTGGGTTGCCTTGGGTGGAAATAGAAAATACGATTAGAATACTTAACCAAGTGGAAACATGTAATTAAACATGATTAAAGGGTTAAGTGGGATACACTAGATAAGTGACAAGCTTAGGTGGGTAGCTTGTGGGGGCCCATTTCAACCAGTAACCCATATGTATCTTATTGGGCTCGACCCATGTCGAGGACGGGACACGCGTACTGGGCTTGATTATAAGAGGCCAAAACGGGTTAGCGGTGGCAACGCAAGTCCAACGGGTTTCATATGCGTGTGTGGGCCCGGGCTGGTAGATAAGCCGTTGTTGCATCGTGTAGGTATAAGCCATGCACCGTTGATAGTATTGGGTTGCTACTTTAGGGGAGTGATACACCCCACTGTGGGACCAGCACGGGTATCTACGTTAGGGAGCCGATCGCTTGGGGAGTAGTGGGGTACACCTAGTGGAGATAGGGGCAGACGGCACCTATGTGGTCAGCTAGGGGTACATGAATCTACTAGTTATATCTTTCTTTTAAATCCATGGGTGGGATCAACCTTTGAGTAGGAATGACTGGTGTGGTGCAGTTAGTAATTATCCTTGGGTGGGTAGATGCGTCTTTACGGTTATATTAGTTCATCCTATGTTTGTTGGCTACTTAGTGTAGTCATTATCCCCAAAGGTACCGTACCGAGTTCATATCATACCCTAATTACTTTAATAATTGTATTGTTAAGGTTATAGGGCTCACTCAGGCTTATGTCTGACCCCGTTGTTTTTATCTTTTTCCCCTCAGGTCCTCAGGTTGGGCCTAGTGCTAGTGGGCCTTGATCAGTCTGCTTTATCTATCTCTTGGAGTTTGGACCGTAGATGTAGAGCTCAGCTTCCCCTTTTCTTTTATGGCTATCAGTTCATGTATTGGGATTATGTATTTTTATTTAGCAAGAATGGATATTTGTACTTAACTCTTATTATGGTTTTGTGATGTAACCAGACATGTTGTACTTTCCGCTGCATTAAAATGTTGTTTTAAATTTTCAAGTATTACTTATATCTGTCTTGCTGTAATTTCTCTGTTCTATATTCACTAAAATACTCCGCCGATGTTATGGCATTCCCTTAGAGAGTGACGATAGCGGGTGTGGGGTGTTACACGTGGTATCAGAGCAAAGGTTACCGGAACAGATAAAATTTTTAGAAAATTATTTTTCTAAAAACATTTTTGGAAGAGATATTTTCAAAAACATGTCTTTAAAGAGAATGGTTTTTGAAAGAAAAGCATAATCCCCAATAGCCATATCTTTATCTCTCAAATTCTCCGTTTTGAATCTTTCCTTTTTCGTTTCAGCATGGCTGAGGATCTTAACTTTCCGGAGGGTGTGACGGTACCAGTATGGTATAGGAGATTGATGGAGGCTAGGGCCACCACTGCGGGTCCAGCAAATGTTCCTCCACCGACCGTAGCACCCGATCTTCCTCCTCCCCATCCTCCTCCTCGCACGGATACTTTTGCTAAGACTTGCAAGGAATTTAAAGGTATGGGAGGGAAACCTTTTCAAGGATCTGAAACTTTTGTGGAGGCTAGAGATTGGCTTAAGGAAGTGGAAGAGTTGATAGATATCTTTGAGATGGAAGAAGGAAAGAAAGTCAAGTTAGCTGCTTGGTTAATGAAAGGAGAGGCCTCATTCTGGTGGGAGGTCACTAATGGAGAACGCCCCGTTGACTCTTGGGCGGATTTTAGGCAAAGATTTGTGGCAAAGTTTCTCTCAAGGGCGGAGGAAAACTTGTATATGGAAAGATTCTTGACTCTAAAGCAAGGAAATCTCTCAGTGAAGGAATATGTCAACAAGTTTAATCAATTGGCAAGGTTTGGCCTAGACATGGTGAATACACCGGAGAAGAAGGCTTTGAGGTTCGTGAAAGGCTTGAATGAACCGATGCATGGGTTGGCTATGACTCATATCCCTATGGGGGCCACCTTTGAGAAGCTAGTTGACATGGCACTCATGCATGAAGAAGGGAAGGGTCCCAATGCTAGTCAGGCGCCCGAGAAGAAGGGAGATCAAAAGAGACCTCAGCAACAACAACAAAGCAAAGGTGGGAAAGGCAACGGTGGCAAGGGCAAAAAGAAGAAGTGTTTCAATTGCGGGACACCTGGCCACCTAAGCAAGGATTGTCGCAAGAAGAAGAAGACTGGCTGCTTCCACTGTGGCGAAGCAGGACATCTAGTGAAAGACTGTCCTAAGAAAGGGCAAAGGACGGGATCTACCTCAGGAGGACAGGTGCAAGCTCTTATGGCACCGGGTCAAGCTAGGGGGCAAGTATAGGCTCTCGCGGTTCCACCGATACAGGAGAGAGGTAGAACTATTTCCGTGGAAAGTCTGGTTTTTCTATTTGATCATCTTGTCCGTACATTATTTGATTAAGGCGCATCGCATTCTTTTATCTCATCATCATTAGTTGAGTCACTGCACTTAGACACCAGTCTGGTAGATGATCCCTTGGTTGTTTCAAACCCAATTGGGGGCTCCACTTATTTGTCCATGATATGTTTGGGTTTGAAGATTTCTATACTTAGCATTGAGTTTAGATGTGATGCTTTTGTTTTGGGCTTCACGGGCTATGGGTTGATTTTGGGCATGGACTGGTTATCCAGTAATGGTGCCGTTCTTGATTGCGAAAGGAGAGTTGTTAGGCTCATGACCCGCTTGGGTAACACTCTCGAGATTTCTTGTAATCCCAGGGATTCTGTTATGCTAAGTTATCTTGAATCGCTTGACGCTTCAGTCGAAAGTTTGCAATCTGTTAGAGTGGTCCGGGAATATCCGGATGTGTTTGAGGAGGTGAAGGGCTTACCTCCGAAGCGGGAGATTGACTTCCGAATATATCTGGTGGATAATGCTAAACCTGTATCTTTACCAGTGCGCCACATGGCTCCTCGTGAGAGGAGGGAACTCCATAAGAAAGTAGGGGAGTTGCTTGAGAAGGGGTTCATAAGACGAAGTATATCGGAGTGGGGTGCTCCAGCAGTTTTTGCTACGAAGGCGGATGGGTCCCTCAGACTTTGTGTAGACTATAGAGAACTCAACAAGCTCACAAAGAAGAATAGACACCCATTGCCAAGGATTGATGATCTTTTTGATCAGCTGATTGGCGCTTCAGTATTTTCTCAATTGGACTTAGCCACGGGGTTTCATCAGTTGAGGGTGGCTGAGGATAGCATAGACAATACTGCCTTTAGGACTCCGGATGGTTTCTATGAGTGGCTGGTGATGCCATTTGGGTTGACGAACGCCCCTGCATACTTTGTTGATTTGATGAGTAGGGTGTTCAGGGAGTTCCTTAATAAGTTCGTGGTGGTCTTTGTGGATGATATCTTAGTATTTCCTAAGAGTGAGGAAGAGCATGCCCTACATCTTGGGGAGGTGTTGAAGACTCTTCGAGCGCATAGCCTTAAGGCTAAATTCTCTAAATGTCACTTCTAGAGGAGGGAAGTGCGGTTCTTGGGGCACGTGGTCTCCAAGGAGGGGATAGCTGTGGATCCCGCGAAGGTAGTATCAGTCCAAGATTGGAAGGTTCCTAGAAATGCTACCGAAGTAAGAAGTTTCTTGGGCTTGGCGGGTTATTATAGGAAGTTTATTAAAGACTTCGCGAAGAAATCAGCCCCATTAACCCGCTTAACGAAGAAGAATCTTGTTTTCACATGGGACGTAGATTGTGATGATGCGTTCCGACGGTTAAAGAGAGCTTTAACCACTGCTCCAGTTTTAGTGTTGCCAGATGGGAGCAAGCCATTTGTTGTCTATACCGATGCTTGTGGGACAGGACTAGGCGCAGTCTTAATGCAAGAGGGAAGGGTGATAGCCTATGGTGGAAGGCAGTTGAGAGTGCATGAGAAAAATTACCCTACCCATGATTTAGAGTTGGCCGCTATTGTTTTTGCGCTTAAGATTTGGCGCCATTATCTTCTCGGTGAGAGATTTGAATTGTTCACTGACCACAAATCATTGAAGTATTTGTTTTCTCAGAAGGATTTGAATTTGAGACAGCAAAGGTGGATGGAGTTCTTAGCATCCTATGATTTCGAGATAGCGTATACCCCTGGCAAGGGTAACGTGGTGGCGGACGCCTTGAGCAGAAAGAGGTTGTCCATTAGTCCATTGTTTGTGGAACAACGAAGCTTGGAATTTATCTCGATGTTTGATTTCAGACCTTCCATTGATTATGTACCCGGTTTGCTAGCTTCCTTGGAGGTTAGACCTACTCTTTTGGGACGGATTGGAGAAGCACAGAGAGACGACCCACAGTTGGTTGAGTTGATAGAGAAGCTCATAAGGGGGGAGTCGTCCAGCCATTTGAGTAGGTACACCCTAGACGATAGGGGGTGCTTGCGTAGAGACGGTAGACTTTGTGTACCGCAAGACGAAGGGTTGAGGAAGGCTATTCTTGATGATGCACACCGTTCTAGGATGACCATTCATCCCGGTGGAGACTAGATGTACCAGGATATGAAGAGGGTTTTCTTCTGGGCCGGTATGAAGAAAGATGTGGCCGAATATGTAGCTCGATGCTTGGTATGTCAACAGGTGAAAGCGGAGCAAAAGAAACCTGGTGGGTTGCTTCACCCATTAGAAGTTCCGCAATGGAAGTGGGATAGCATCTCGATGGATTTTATTGACGGGTTACCCAGATCGAGAAAGGGTAATACAGGAATTTGGGTGGTGGTAGACAGACTTACTAAGAGCGCCCATTTCATACCTGTGAAGAGCAAGAGGACTGCCCCATGGCTAGCTTCAGTATATCTTCGAGAGATAGTTCGATTGCATGGGGTACCCTCTAGCATAGTGAGTGATCGAGACCCTATCTTCACTAGTGAGTTCTGGAGAAGTTTACAGGAAGCAGTGGGAACTCAATTGTGTTTGAGCACCGCATATCATCCTCAGACGGACGGCCAGACTGAGAGGGTGAATCGTGTCCTAGAAGACCTTTTGAGGCTTTGTATCTTAGATTTTGGAGGTACATGGGAAGAGCATCTTCCATTGGTGGAGTTCGCATATAATAACAGCTTTCAGTCCAGTATTGGTATGGCTCCTTTCGAAGCTCTCTATGGAAGGCCTTGTCGATCACCTACATGTTGGTGGGAATCTACGGATAAGATCTTGCTTGGGCCTGATATGATTAGGGAGACTTCTGAGAAGATTGACTTGATTCGAAGAAGGATGAAAGCAGCGCAAGATAGGCAAAAATCTTATGCGGACAAGAGAAGGACGGATCTTGAATTTGAAGTTGGGGACATGGTCTTTGTCAAAGTGTCTCCGTTACGAAATGTGGTTCGCTTTGGATCTATTGGGAAGTTAGCACCAAGGTTCGTAGGACCATTTCCTATTAAGGAGAGGATTGGACGGATGGCATATAGAGTGGAGTTGCCCGACAGACTTAGTGGTGTACATGATGTATTCCATGTGTCCCATTTGAGGAAATGCTTACATGAGACCGCAGAGGTGGTAGAGCCGAGCTTGCTTAAAGAAGTGGAAGTAGAGCGGGATGCGACTATTCGACGAGCTCCTACCCGCATCCTTGGGTCAGAGACTAGGAAGTTGAGGAATCGAGAGGTTCATCTAGTCAAAGTACAATGGGGAGAAGACGAGAGTAACGCAACTTGGGAGACGGAAGCGAAGATGCGTTCATTGTACCCGTTCCTTTTTGAGGGTATGTCTTTTAACTTCTCCTTTATCGTTTGTCTAGTACCTATCTTATCTTTAGTATGTCCTCTCATTTGTATCTGTGACCTTTAGATAGGGTAAAACCTATGGTTGAAATATGTGTTTGAGACATGTTATGGTTGATGGATGCAAGTGGATGCAAGTGTTTGCTAGTGGTTGCTCGTGGATGCATATACACACACTCTAGGCACTAGATCGGCTCAATCACTTCATATTGCATATTGCATAAAATTGTGTGTAGGGAGCTATATTTATGGATGTCTAATGATTGTGTTATCATATGGATGAAGCATTTTGGTGAATGATTGTGCACTCATGTAGATATTGTATGTGTCGATAGGGTTCTTTCGCATACATAATGGATGCATGGCACTATCATGGTTTGCATATGTTCATACATTAGATAGGGAACATATACACACACTCTTTGCATATGCTCATACATCATTAGAAATTGTTCTAAGGACAATGGATGCCGTGTTTGATGGATTGAGTAGATGGTTGTTTGGATGATAGGATATGCATTCTCCTTAGCTTAGAGATTTCGGGGACGAAATCCTTTAAGGAGGGGAGAATGTAACACCCCGTATTTTGGGTTAATGCTAAAATTCACTAATTACAGAATAAATAATCTCAGACGTGAGAATTGGGGGAAACGGGCTGCGTCATTGCGTTCGTCTCGGAAAAATACGCAAAATAGAGTCCGAGTTTTCGAAAATCAGAGTCCGTATGGCCCAGTTATGGCCCGATGAAGTTTGCAGAAAATTCAAAACTAAAAACAGATTTAAGAATTTAAAATTCAGATTTTAAATTGGAACAGGTGGGGTCAGGCGGGAAAATTCCCGCCCTACCCATGTCGACAGGGCTGTCGACAGGCCTGTCGACAGGGGGGTCGACTTGCCTGTCAACAGGGGTGTGGCGTCCAGAAAACCTGGGTGCACCAGGTTGCACCAGGTTGGGTTTTAGGCTGGCTTGGAGGGCTGGTTCTAGAGATTTCCGAAATCTAAGGGTCCTAATATAATCTAGGGTTAATCTAAGGGCCTAAAACACTCACCTAATCTATAAATACACCCTAAACCCCCCTTAATCCATACTAAAAATAGGAATGATGGCCTCATGCCGCCAAATTAAATCTTGAAGGAGCCTCCATCAAAAATTAGAGAAGGGATAGCATTCCAAATCAACTTCTAGCCTCTTAATCTTCTTCATTAGTTTGCTATTTTGTTTTGGTGAGTTTCTATCCCCTTAATAATCAATTGTTAAATTGATTAAGATAGGATATGATGATGTATGGTTATGTTTGTGGATCAATGTGTTTATGCAAGCTTAGTATAATGTATATTATGTGTTTTGCAAGTTATAAGCTATATGTCATGTAAGTTTAGTGTATGTGTTCATGACATCTTTATGCAAGCTTAATGTTATGTGGTCATGACATCTTTATGCAAGTTTGGTGCTATGTTTCATGATGCTTATGATGCAAAACACTAAGTTGAACATTGATCTATTATGCAACATGCTTATGTAAGTTATGTGAATGCTTATGCAAGTTATGTATATGCTTATATGCATGTTTAACATGATATGCAAGTTATGCATGTTTATGCAAGTATGTGAATGCTTATGCAAGTATGTGAATGCTTATGCAAGTATGTGAATGCTTATGCAAGTTATGTGTATGCTTAAATGCATGTTTACATGTTATGCAAGTTATGAGAATGCTTATATGCAAGTTCAACATGTTATGCAAGATATGTGTATGATAAAATGCAAGTTCATATGCAACATGTTATGCAAGTCATATGTATGAAAAAAATGCAAGTTCATATGCAACATGTTATGCAAGTCATTTGTATGATAATATGCAAGTTTGGGTTAAATGTAGTTGGGTTAATGTATGCTCATATATGCAAGTTGACATCCTCTTAACCCATGACAAAGTTATATGCTAAGATTTGGTTAAACCCATGATACTTGTGATGGATCTTCCCTTTATTATGCCATGAAATGACAATGATTTACGTGGGAAGCGATGGGGTTAATAAATATGTTAATAAAAAGTATGATTGGGTATGATTAAGCATACCATAAAAATAAATTAACATAAGTGGGAATTTACCTATTGAGTTAGGTCTACCCCATGGGAATTTACCTATTGAGTTAGGTCTACCCATGTTATGAAAATTTGTAATTAATTAGGGATAATTAATTATGGGGGTGATTAATTAGGTGTAATTAATCAACTAAGACACGAGGTTGGACCCTTTTGTAGCGGAAGTCTGCCCGGAACCGACCGGCCATCCAGCGGCTACAAATGATTGGCCCAATGTGAGAGGTCTTAGTCATAAATTAAATACGTGATTAAAGTAAAGACACGAGGTTAGACGCTTTTGATGACAAGAAGTCTGCCCGGAACCAACCGGCATATCCAGCAGTCATAAAAGATGGTCTAATGTGAGAGGTCTTTATGAGGTCATGATCTTAATTAATTAAATTAAGAAACACTTAACCATATTAGCATGTAGAGGGACATGAGGGGTTAAGTGGGTGCCTTGGGTGGCATGTGGAAATCTAGTGGGTTGCCTTGGGTGGCAATAGAAAATACGATTAGAATACTTAACCAAGTGGAAACATGTAATTAAACATGATTAAAGGGTTAAGTGGGATACACTAGATAAGTGACAAGCTTAGGTGGGTAGCTTGTGGGGGCCCATTTCAACCAGTAACCCATATGTATCTTATTGGGCTCGACCCATGTCGAGGACGGGACACGCGTACTGGGCTTGATTATAAGAGGCCAAAACGGGTTAGCGGTGGCAACGCAAGTCCAACGGGTTTCATATGCGTGTGTGGGCCCGGGCTGGTAGATAAGCCGTTGTTGCATCGTGTAGGTATAAGCCGTGCACCGTTGATAGTATTGGGTTGCTACTTTAGGGGAGTGATACACCCCACTGTGGGACCAGCACGGGTATCTACGTTAGGGAGCCGATCGCTTGGGGAGTAGTGGGGTACACCTAGTGGAGATAGGGGCAGACGGCACCTATGTGGTCAGCTAGGGGTACATGAAACTACTAGTTATATCTTTCTTTTAAATCCATGGGTGGGATCAACCTTTGAGTAGGAATGACTGGTGTGGTGCAGTTAGTAATTATCCTTGGGTGGGTAGATGCGTCTTTACGGTTATCTTAGTTCATCCTATGTTTGTTGGCTACTTAGTGTAGTCATTATCCCCAAAGGTACCGTACCGAGTTCATATCATACCCTAATTACTTTAATAATTGTATTGTTAAGGTTATAGGGCTCACTCAGGCTTATGTCTGACCCCGTTGTTTTTATCTTTTTCCCCTCAGGTCCTCAGGTTGGGCCTAGTGCTAGTGGGCCTTGATCAGTCTGCTTTATCTATCTCTTGGAGTTTGGACCGTAGATGTAGAGCTCAGCTTCCCCTTTTCTTTTATGGCTATCAGTTCATGTATTGGGATTATGTATTTTTATTTAGCAAGAATGGATATTTGTACTTAACTCTTATTATGGTTTTGTGATGTAACCAGACATGTTGTACTTTCCGCTGCATTAAAATGTTGTTTTAAATTTTCAAGTATTACTTATATCTGTCTTGCTGTAATTTCTCTGTTCTATATTCACTAAAATACTCCGCCGATGTTATGGCATTCCCTTAGAGAGTGACCATAGCGGGTGTGGGGTGTTACAGATCTACACCATTCCAAGAGAGAGGTCAACGAATTGAAGAGTTTGGATCAAATTCTTCGCTGTTCGAAATCATATTTCAATCATTTTTGGTTGGTTTGGAGAATTGGTTAGTGATATGCATCTCTCACGTGGATTCAATCAAGTATATGAGTTCTATGACCTTTATTTCATCATTTTCAAGTCATTTTCCTTAGATCTACATCATGGTAAGCTTATTTCCATATGAATCGCTATAGGATCTCATTTAGCAACTTTAAACCGGTAATTTTCATATATTTTTTCATATGTCTATGCAAGTTAGATCCATAATTTAGTTCATATGTTCAATTATCATGATTTTGACGAAGTTTGCATATTTTTGGTGAAAGTCATCATATTCATGTTGATAGTGGTTTCATAACATGTTTGTGGTTGTAATTGATGAAATGGATGAATAAATTTAGTCGAGATAGTCAATTGGCAAAGTTTTTGTCGAAATTGGGCTTGGATTGGACCTGTGCAGGTTTCTGGTCGTTCGTCTAGGCCATGGGTCGAGCGTGTAGTACAAGGTGTAGTACGAAGTAGTATAGGTGGCTGGTCGGTCGTGCGTGCAAGCGGGTGGTTAGGTCATTCGTGATGCCATGGTGTCGGTCGGTCGTGAAGCAAGGACGGTCAGTCGCACCATGTTGGGGTCGGGCAGCAGTGTCGGTCGCACCGAGTTGGGGTCGAGCAGCAGGGTCGGTTGCTCCATGTTGGGGTCGAGCAGCGAGGTCGGTCGCATCGTGTTGGTGTCAAGTAGCAGGGTCGGTCGCACCATGTTGGGGTCGAGCACCAGGGTCAGTCGCACCAAGTCGGGATTGAGCAGCAGGGTCGGTCGCACCATGTTGAGGTCGAGCAGCAAGGTCAGTCGCACCATGTTGGGTCGAGCAACGGCAGGGCTCAGTCGCACCAGGGGGTCGATCTCACAGGGTCATTTCT
Source organism: Allium sativum (assembly GCA_030737875.1). Classification (NCBI taxonomy): domain Eukaryota; kingdom Viridiplantae; phylum Streptophyta; class Magnoliopsida; order Asparagales; family Amaryllidaceae; genus Allium; species Allium sativum. Next base: position 898,013,826 of record CM060916.1, read on the forward strand.
GAAGAAAAAAAATTCGGGTACGACTCGGATTTAAACAAAAGGGCTAGAAAAAAATTCGGGTAGGAGTACTCGAACCCATGCCGCAGCGCAGTGAGGTGGCAAATCAATGGTTGTGAGTTGGAGATGGTGGATAATGGTTACTCGAGAAGGTTGCTCGAGTTATGAAAAGTCGTCAAGGTTTGATGACTAGAGAAGCGAAGACTGAGAAGTTATCGTTGTCGTAAGTTCTAGCAAGTGTATGATAGAGGCACCTAAAAGACCGGAAGGTTGCGCAGGCTCAAAGCAGGGGTATGCTAGAACTAGGGTTACCATTAGCTCTTGACATATGGCAAGGTTGGCCATCATAGATTAACGATAGTTTCGAAGCAGGATTGATGGTGATATCCAGAGTCAGTCATAGATGATTGGTTGTTCTGTTTGTACCGTCTCATGTAGAATGTCCAACATTGAAGGAGATGTTTCTTGGGTGCTTGTCTGATATTGATTTAGGCCTCTGGGGCTTGTGCTTGAGGGATGTTGTGTTCGATTAGGATGGTTTACATGAGATATAACTAGTTGAGTGATTGCTATTGAATAAATGGTTGTCTTGAATGCCATGGATGAGTTTTTGTTCTATTGGTTGAATTAGGACTGGCAATTAGAACCGAGAACCCGAACCGACCCAACCCAAAAAGACCCGAACCCGAGCCAAACTCGATGGATCTCGGGTCAGGTCTAGGTGTCAAAAAAAACCATCAAGACACGGTCAAACCCGACCCGAAAGACCCGACCAAAAAACATTGAAATATATGTATTTTTAGTCTTAATATTCAACTAAACCCGAACCGACCCGACCCGAACCGAAGCTTGGGTCCAGTCAGGTCCAAATTTTTGAAATGTATAGTTTAGACCCGACAAAACCCGACCCGCCTAGAACCGAGACCCACCTGCTCGGGTCCGGGTCCATCGGGTTGGGTCTAATTTCCACCCCTAGGTTGAATGGATTGTAAAGGCTTTCACTGTCGGATGTGGAGAAGGCAAGTTTGGGTTCTTCTCTGGTGTTGTGAGTAGATTAGTATGTTTATCTACCCATTCTCATATACTTTATTGATGATATTAGTTAGTCGTTTTATCACTCACTAGGACTGTTGTCTGACTCAAGGTTTTATGTTTCCCTCTTATTACCTTGGGTTGTTCATCCGATTGTTGGATGAGCAGACTAGGTGGCAGGTGATAGCTTAATGAGGACGATGTTGTAGTTCGGAGGCGAGCAGGAGGTTTGCGTATTACCTTACCTACTATATAGTATTTGGATTTCTTTTGTTTGTTATTGTTCTCTAAGTGTTGTAGTGAGGCAATGTTATATAAAAAACTATTGTTATTATCCATGGTATGGATATTACTTTCTAGTTGTTATGGAAGTTTGGTGTTTTCTGCTTCACTATTAATACCTGTTGTATATGTTCTATTATACTTTATCCGTGCGCTGTGAGTTACGACAGGTTCTGACGTTGTTGTTTACTTATGATGATCGTCCACAGCTGCCCAGCACACCCTTCAGCGCATTATTCCTCTTGTTTAGTACAGTGGTTGTGGGCGGTCGTCACAATGTTGTTGTTTTTTAATATGCATATCAGAATCTTCTTCAATGGCTTTCTTTTTGGTGGAGATGGATCGCTTACAGGGTTGGAGAATAAGATTTCCCATTTGACGGCGAGCTTTTCTAAATCCCTTTCCATTTCTTGCTCAAAGATAGTTCCTTTGTTTAAAGTTGAACCTCCATTTTAATACATAGAAAGGAAATATATTCATTAAATTGATTTCCTAAAGCAAAGATGGGGATTTGACCCATATGAAATGGGTTAACACTCAAATTTTCGTGGTTATAAAGGCTATAATTTTTTTTCTTTTGTTCCAAAATGTATAGTGCCTTCATTCTAAGAATATTCACTTAATATTCTTGAGAACTATTTGTGATTTGATAGCCGAGAGAACGGATCTTCATCCACTAATTTTTTCCTTTGATGATTCCTGCATTCTCTTATAATATGATTCTAGCAAGTCGATACTAATAATATTAAGTTGGAAGAGCCATGTTTTGATCTAATTAGTGTCTTTGAGGAACAGGGTTGAAATTTGTAGTAAGATATATGCATGGTAATGTAATCCAATAAGTCATATTTATTCAAGTTAGGGTTTTTCAATAGAGACGGAGCTTCGACTCCCTTCTACCATGAAAAATGTCAACCTAAAGAACAAATTTGCACTCCAAACAACTAATGCGAAGTCATGTATTGAGGTCTTATATTCTTCTTCAAAACCAGCGAGCTATCTCAGAACAAAGAATTTGCTTCAAAACGGGGACACTTTAAAATTCAACTTGGTTCCTTCCAAAAGGCTTTGAATCGAAGCAAGCAGAGGGAATTTAGACAAGATAGGAAAAGATCATATCAAGATGAATTCTAATTGAAGCAAATAAGTTTTAACTGAAAAGAATCGATTTGAAGCATTCAAATCAGTCAAATATGCAAAGGTTATATTATTTCTTGAAATATTTTATTATAATTATATTGTATGGAAGCAAGGATAATTCTATAATCTAAGGAAATTTAAGCTTATTCTCTATGTACAAGGTTAGTACAAGTGTCACAATCACCCTTAATATGCTATGTCACTCTAAAAGTTCATGTACAAATATCAAATTGCTTGGAACAATTTGCCCTCGGTTTGGTTTAGGGTTTCTAAAGAATAAGAATGAGGAGAACCAAAGAATATTTTTTTCAACTCCTATTTCAATGTTATCCTGACCCTATTTATAGCGGGGGTTTTTGGTAGCTTTAGTCTGCTACGATGCCTTTTAAGAACTTCGAGTACTATGCTATTATTTTTGGCTTCGTCCCACCATCCTTGGAGCAGCCTTGTTTTTGCTACATGACGGAAGGATTTGTTTCGGATTTAAGATAACCAAAGTAGGGTGCTTATATTATCTAAGTGTTTCGAAGCAACCCTAGTGTAACAAGCATAGCTTGCCTCGAAACTCCGAAGGATCATAGAAATAAATAAGATATTATGGTGTGAAGCAATACCCTAGGATGATGTGAAGCCACTCCCTAAAATTACATGTTCTTACGATGCGAAGCAACTTATTTCAACTCATCTTCCTAAGCAAGGTACTTTCCTATTTCCTTATCTTGATCGAAGCATCGGTCTGATGAGAATAGCAGCCATTGGCTTTAGCCTGTTCAAAGCAAAACAACATCCTATATTTGAATCTTCCTTCGCATTCGAAGCAAAGAGACTTGCTTGAATTATGAGCTTCCTATTTCGAAGATGAGAAGCACCTTGCTTGCGACAACTACGACACTCGAAGCCCCGACCTCCTGGGAATCAACACCACGCACTAACCATTGTGCTAAAAGAATTTTATGTTAGCTTTTCAAAAGGAGTGTTACAATCTACCCCCTTAAAGAGCCCAACGTCCACGTTGGATCATCATCACTAACCACCATGGCAATGTGCATCTAACCCGCATCATTACCACACCGACTAACATCTGCAGCATTACTCGCACAATTCTGGCTGGGTATAGGCTCTGATACCAAATGTGACAACCGCAAGACTCGAACTCTCGACCTCATGAAAAGCAACACCACGCACTAATTACTTTGCTAAAAGATCTTTGTTTTAGCTTTTTGAAAGGGGTGTTATGATGCTTGTCTCACACAATTTGTAGAAGCGAACCGAATGTGGTGTACCATAAGAAAAACCTGATAATGTACTTTTCCCATTTCAAAAAACTTAGAAATGAATTTATCCCCAAATCAAGTTCAAATCTAAGAGATTTTGGGAAATAATTGAAGATATAATATCAAATTAATCTCTTCTTTGTTGCATCCAATTAGTGTTTTAATCTCATGTTTCGGTTAGGGTTGTAACCTTTCTTTCGCAACTGCTAAGGATCAAACTAGGTTGCCTTGCCCAAAAAAAAGAATCAAACTAGGTTATTGTCTAGAGAAAGTAGCCTAGGAGAATATGAGTTCCTTACATCAATTCAAATTCATATAGGTGAGTAATCTTCACACTTCTTGATGTTGGTTGCTACTTGTTGTTTGGATGAATTTGATGTTGGATCTACCTCAATCTGTTGTGCTATTCGTATCGTTTCTATGTGACTTTTAGTTTGCTGAAACTTACTTTATATGATCAACAGTTTCATCCCATTATAGATGTTAATATGCTTACATTCTAGCTAAACAATGCTTCATAAGTCACTAAAAATAACTATAGTGAAGTGAGTGCCAGTTGGTCTATAAAGAGCCATCAGCATCGATTAGAGTTTAGCCAAGCCGTTGCCACTAGTCCACCAATCATGCATGATTGATGCACCAATCATGACCTGGGCTATGCCCTAGGTTATGCCATTTCGACTCCCATTCGTTCATGTATTCTTGCATGTTTGTCTGCATGATTCCTTGATGTTATTTACTTATTTTTGAAATATATTTCATGTTGGTTTCATTGTTATTTTTGCACTATGATTTCACAAATTTGTGAATTCATCTTGTGTTTATTGTTCCATGGAATTGTTCAATGGATTCATGATGTGGCACACAAATTATATTGCATGTTTTCAGCTAGCGTTTCAAAGAGATGCATTTTGATCAACTGTTTTCTTAGAATATTTTAAAGTCTAAATATATTTATTATATAAAATATAGTTATATATATATGAGGGAGGTTCTAAGGCAACCCTCTTTGTTGGCATCTCATTTGCCCCTCTAGAATAACCACGCATTTATTATTTAATGATTTAATGAGGGAGAGAGAGTTAGTGGGAGTACAACTCTACAATGACAATGCATTTATTATTTAATAAGTTAGTGGGGGAAAGAGAGTTAGTGGGAGAAAAGAGAAACGGGATTGTGTGTGGAAATCAGGGGGCTAAAGGGGTGCTGCACTATTTGGGGTGCTCTTGATACTATCTCTCTCTCTCTCTCTCTATATATATATATATATATATATATATATATATATAGGGCTGGCTATTTGGACACAAAATTAAACGCAAAGAGAGAGAAACACAACCTCCACCGTTGGATTTGTTTGTCTTTATGTGGACAGTGAAATTCATAGGAAGATCATGTGGTTAAGTCCTATGGTTAAGATTTATTATGTGCAAATTTATGTCCTCATTTTGTGTTCAAATAGAGTTTCCCTATATACACACATACACACACATATAATGATGGTTTCAAAATTGATTTCGAATAATTGTCCAAATTTTTACATATATTCATGTAAAATTAAGTTATAACAAAGTTTCAAATACACATATATCTATTTTAGTCTATAAAATAATATTTTTCAGGAAGAATTTCAAGAAAAATAATTTTACATAAATTAATCACACGCATTCAACCGAGTGAGGAACTGAATTAAATGATTTAGCAAAATAAGTGATATGAAACATGTTTATTTACTTCATCAGTTAATTCTCGAACTTATTTGATTGACATAAGTAGAATTTACTAAATTACAATATCTTTTAGGTACTTGTGTACAGGTGCATCAGATATGATTGGTTTTGTTCGGTACAATATCCAATAGCTTTGTGAATGATTAATTGTTTGACTTGATGCATGGTTTCTAAAACCCTCCATTATAACCTTAAATATCCTTTGGGAATTTGAACTGTTATTTAGGTCTTACACATCAGGCCTTACGGTATCTTCTTATTGGAATTTACCATAGGGTATATGATATCAATTGTGTATAAAACACACAAATATTAAATTTGTATTCATAAGTCAATTAGATTGGAATAGTGATAAATATTAGTATTATACTACAATTAACTAATGTAAATAAATTTGTTTTTAACGAATAAACTGGTTTTGGATTATTTTGGCAAATTATTACTTAATTTGGAAAGTATTAACTTTGGGCTTTATGTAAGGCATTTAATGGTAATAATATAAGCATTAAGGACATACTTAAACCGTAAATATATTATGTATTATTTAAAGAAATTAGAATAAACGTATTTGAGTATTAAATGCCCATTGGATGCTTTTAAGATTGTAATCTAGATGACAAATGCTATTGATAAGGGTTCCAAAACATTCAGATGAGACCAGTGTTTTCATGACAAATTCCGGCAGTCGACCCCACCATTTAAACCGTGGGCCATAGCTCAGTCCGGCCCGGAAAGCATCAAAACTGTGCTTAGACAGCTTAGGCTGTAAAACCGTGTAAACCACGGTCCAACCGCAAAAATTCCGGTTCTCTAGTGAATTTTAACCAACCCATTCAAAATTTTGGCTATTATACCAGCTTGATAACTCAAGCCACAGAAGCAACTGTTGCCCGCTACCTTAATAGCCTAAGACATCGGTTATTTATAGTGAAAAAGGTTGGCGCTGTTTCTTTTATTCTATGGTGTGCGACATTACAAAAAAAAAAATCAAATTCAAATTTACGATGCCACTGTGCAAATAATAACCTTCAAAGCCTGCTCATTCCCAGTCGTCACCGTCCAAACTCACTCGCCTCCATGCGAAGGCGCATTTCCAGTCTGCGCTATAAATTTAAAGGATGCAGTTGGAGTGAAATTCAAAGCAGGTAGCACAAAAGGCCTGCACCCACATTGGCGCTGGCTCGCTGAAGATCAAGGGAAGCGGGTTTACAATGGATGGCGGTGAACTTTCCCAGCAATGACGATGGTGATATGAGAGGGTAATGATAATTTCTGGTATCTGATATGTATTTAAATCAGAAAAAAAATGCACAACTTTAACGGTTCAACCGGTCGAACCGTGGAAGCCTTGAACTATACGACATTATGGCTCGACTTATGGTCCGGTCGTTAAAACTATGGATGAGACAAATAGATATGACTTTTAAAAATAATAAGATTTCTGAGTTAATAATTTAATAATAAAATCAAATGCTCAACATAAGTATTTGTTGAAAACAATGACGATTCAATGTTGATTTCATAATCATCATCACAACCAACTGTCAAGGCGGCTTGTTATGAATAAATAAGGTAGTAAGATTATATGTTGATTATGACGAATATTTTTTCTGAAAATGAATTTATGTAGTGCTTCTGAGAAGCTATGAAGGTACCATTATAATCTAAGAAAATAGACGTAACAACAAATCCTTAAATACAAATTTAGAGAAAGTTACATGGAATCATGTTCTTTCACTCAAATTAATTGGAGTCAAATTATAAATGTTAAAGGAAAAACTTTGAGTCAAAAATAAGCTTAAGTGAAAAAATAAGGAATTTTTCGAGCTACCCCTGAATTTTATTTATAATAAAAATGTATAAAAATGAATTTATGAATTAATTGATCTTTTGAATACCATGGTGACTTGTGAATATGGTTATATACATTGAATCAATATCGAGTTAATCAGTGTTTAGAATTTAAACTTATCACTTCGGAAGGGAATTATTTAATCTTAAATAATTATAGGTTTTAAGGTATTTTCCACTTTGGAGGATTTTCTTTTAAAGGACAAACTTTATAATTTTTTTGCTAAAAAGTATGGAAAGTTTCAAAACTAGGGAGAAAGACAAACTTAACAAAAAAATTGGTGAAAAGTATGAAAAATTTAGAATTTATTGAGAAGGCCAAATGATAGTGTAAATGATAAAAAGTTAGTGGGTCCCTTGAATTCCACCTTTATTATTTTCCACTTTTGGAAACTTATGGCTGGTAAAGGTTATAACTAATATACCCTGGTAAAATAAACTTCAATAGGGATAATTTATCTAATATGGGAACAACCCCGTAACACCCCGTATTTTTAATGGCACTAAAAGAGGATAAATTAAGTTATAATTAATTTAATATTCAGAATTAAGGGAAGCGGACTACGCCATTGCGTCCGTCTCGAAAGTTGGTCAAGATAGACATTTGGTTTGAGTAAAACGGAAACCGTATGAAGAAGTTATAAGGGTTTTAAGTTTATATACGCATAGAAGAATTATATATATACACATGAGTCAGGGATGTGTCAGAATTTTATCCCAGACCGTTCGAATTTGAAAAGGAAGAAGTGGCGGAAGTTTTCCCGCTCTAGAGGGTCGACCCCCCAAAGAGGTGTCGACACCAGGGTCGACCCCCTTTAAGGGGTTTCGACAGCAGGGTCGACCCACCAACAGAGTTATCGACACCCCTAGGGATGACGTGGCAGTCGGTTTCAGAGGGTCTGGCAGCTATGTATACGTGGACATTTCTCTTGTTTTCTTCATTGAGAATTCATGGTGGCCAAACTCTGTCGGTATATGAACTGATCTGGATCCGTTATCTTCTTCAACTAAAGCAAATCAATTGAAGATTCAATCCTTTTATGTTCTATCTTCTTATCCAAAATCTATGAGTCCCTTGTTGCTTTTAGACTTGAATATTTAAAAGTAAATATGAACGACTATGACTTGGATTTGTTCATATGCCTAGATTATATCAGATCCATTTTAAACTGTGATTATATGACATTCTAAATTGAGTATAACTTGGATCTAAATCTCTATCTTGTTGGATCCGTTGTAACTTTTGTGGCATTCTATGATGTGGATCTTGACCTTATTTGCGCTAGATCTAATTTTAGTTATTAATTTAAATCTCTATCTTGTTGGATCCATTATGACATTCTATAATGTGGATCTTGACCTTATTTGTGTTAGATCTAGTTTTAACCATTGGATCTGAATCATGTGGACGTCTTAATTGCTAATCAGATCTAGTTTATCACCTTGTGCTTATCATAATAGATCTAAACCAGTTGGAAATCCAAATTGTTAATTTAGATCTTATTATTCTCATTATGACATCATAGTTATGTTAGAATCAATTAACCGCCACAAGTGCATCAGATTTATGCTTATATTTCCACCTTATCACCATGCTAGTTTATGTTTATGCCAAAACAATCACCTTTGTCATATTCCCATCACTTTTCCTTTTATTGTTTATGACTAGACTACTTTCTAGCCTTGATGCCATCAAATATGCGTGAATGCGTTAGTGAGGGAACAAGGAAAAAAGGGTTAAATTTGGCATAATTTATATGAATTGGACATGTAATTCAAATTGGGGAAGTAGGGACATAATCACCTATAAAGACATAGGTAAGAATTAGATAAGAAGGAAATGTCTAATAATTACAATTAGAAATTGTAATGACACTTATGACATGAGGTTAGGTTGCATTCTTGATGGATGTCTGCCTGGACCCAACCGACATATCCAGCAGCCACTAATGTTGAACCTAATGTGAGAGGTCTAAGTGCGCAAATACGAATCGGACTATGACACGAGGTTAGGCCCAACATTTGGAATAAGACTGTCAGGACCCGACCGGCATATCCAGCACCCACAAGTTGTAGGACTAATGTGGGAGGTCTAGCCCATTATAAACCATAAATGGACATGGTAATAAATTGGACTACTTAACCAAATCTAATCCATAGGGATTGTATGATTGTGAACTAAAATTAGGGTTAAGTAAAATTGATTGGATAGTAGATGGGTTAAGCAAATCTGTAGGGGATGGGTAATATTAACATATAGGCCCACAAACTTAACCCGATAATGTTATGTAATTAAAGACACCTAGTGGTATACATGACCAGTTGGAATAATAAAGTTATGTAATTAAAGACACCTTTTAGGGTAAACATAACTTATAGAAATGATAGGGTTATGTAATTAAAGACACCTAGTGGTATACATAACCAAAGAAAACCCGGTGGGGGATACAAGACAAAGGGGAGAGCTTGTATCATATTATGTGGGATCCGTTTCATCCAGTAACCCGGAGTAGGTATCAAACATGTACTACGTACTATGTCGGAGAAGGGGCACACTTACTAGATTGATTATAAGAGATCCAAGCATAGAAGACGATGTGGGCGGCGCAAACCGACCGGCCCATGTGCGTGCATGAGACAGACAGAAGGGGATAAGACGACCGTGACACCTGTAAATATGGGGCTGTGCATATTAGCGATGGGTTGCCACTTTAGGACATGATACATCCTACTGTGGGGCCGACACTGTAACACCCCATATTTTCTGAGAATATCAAACTAACAAATTAATGTGTACTTAATTTTTAAGAGAAGAATTAAGGGAAACGGGTTAATCCATTTTGTTTGTCTCGAAATTCTGCTTGAGATAGAGTCCGAGTTTGCGTAAATCGGACTCCGTATGAAGAAGTTATGACCTTCAGAAGTTTCAGGGGTTTAAATAAAATAGCTCAGGTTCAAATTCGAAATTCAAATCACACACCCGGGCTGGGAGGGAAATTTCGCGCCCAGGACCCAGGTCAACTAGGGGGTCGACCTCCCCCCTATTTCCAGATCCAAGGACAGATTCGTTTTTTTGCATTTGGACGCCCGTTCTGACCAGATTCGTTGATCCCTATGCTATACAAACACCCCTAAGGCTACAGTTTTCTCTACACAACTTCATTATGCCCATACTCTACACTATTTCATATCAAAATAAATCAAAGACGGGGTTATGCTGCTCAAATTCTTCATGAAATCAAGTTAGAATTCAAGTAGAGATTCAAAGGCTAATTCAACGACTTCAACAACTATTTTCTAAGAATCAAATCTAAAATAGAGAATCGATAGTCTACTTCAAGGGAGAGCTATTCGGTTTCAGAATACAGATCCCAGAAAAAAAGATTTTCCTTTTGTTTGTAATTTCATGTTGCTTTCAAAAATAAAAGTTAATTGTGATTCTGACATTGTAATAAATCGGAATTTGAGATTATGCCTAATTTTATCTGTTTTTCTATATCCATTGGATCTATCTCATTGATAGTATTATGTCCATTCTTTGTCTCTTCTTTCTTTCTTCGCTTTTTGTTTTTATAGCCAGGCTACTACGAGCCTGAGTCAAATCACATAAGAGATGAAGTACGTTGGATAAAAATTGGACATAATATATGATTTTGGACATGGCCGGCGCTAAAATTGGGGAAAAGTATTAAATTATGTATGACTAGGCATAACTGATTTGTAATGGATTTGAGGACATAACACATGTTGTATTCAAAACATAAAGTATATTGGACATATGACTTGAGATTTGAGGCATAAAGTACATTGGACATATGACTTGGGATTTGGGGCGTAAATTGAACTGTAAATATGTAAGGCATAGTACATATTGTGGTTTAAGACCTAAAATTGGGGCATATTATATATGATAGTTTATAACTTGGAAGAAGGTGATTATTGTGTATAGTTATTTATGACTTAGGCATGAAAACCTATAGTAAGATAGGGATAATTGTTAAATGTGAACACGCCTAAACTGGGATTTTAGGTAATTGGCATGCACTGTAATTAAAGGCTATAATTTGACATGAATTAGGGAATATGTAATTTGACATATTAAACCTAGAATTGACATGAACGATAAAGTATGTAATTTGACATGAGAAATCTAGATTTGGCGCAAACTGTAAATTGGAATAATAATCTAGATTGGGCGCAAAACTGTAAACTATGTTATTAATCTAAATTGGGCATAAACATTGGTTAAGACGCCAAAGCATAATGTATATGACTATTATTGCAAACTTGGGAAGATTAGGTGTAGCCTATTTTTTGAGTAATAACTTGAAATTGAATTTGGGGGCCATAACTTGCAATTAGCTTTGTTGGGCATGACTTGAGAATTTGAACATGACTGGTTGGGATAATTAGCATATAAAATCTAGACTTGGACATTTATGGAAAATGTGGCATAATCTGAAATTGACAACAATTGTCAATAATTTACATATAAACTGTAAATATGTAAATTAGTGAGAAGACGAATATGCCTAACCCGAGGTTAGATTGAGTTGTGGTGTAAAACTTCCCGGAACCGCCCGGCACATCTAGTAACCACAATAACACCTATTTAATGTGAGAGGTTAGTGCATCATGCCCAAGAAAAACTCGAGGTTAGATTGAGTTGTGGTGTAAAACTGTCTGGAACTGCCGGCACATCCAGTAAACGCAACAACACATATCTAATGTGAGAGGTTGGTGCATTAATAAATCAATTAATGCTAGTGAACAAGATGAATGACTAGGGTTAAATTCATAGGAATACTTAACCAATATAACATGAATGACTAGGGTTAAGTTCATAGAAACACTTAACCAATATAACAAGATGAATGACTAGGGTTAAGTTAACAGGAAACACTTAACCAGTATAGCATGATGAATGGGTAGGGTTAAGTAATAAGAAACACTTAACCAATATAACTTGATTTGTGGTAAGGTTAAGTTGACACGAGAGGGAAACACTTAACCAATATAACTTGATTTGTGGTAAGGTTAAGTTAACACAAGAAGGCAACACTTAACCAAAGTAACATGACAAGTAGGTGGGTTAAGTTAACTTGAATTGATTGATTACACTTAACCAATAGAACATGATGAACACGTGGGGTTAAGTTAACAAGAAAACTTGACAAATATAATTTTTTGGACGAATGGGGTTAAGTTAATAGGAAACACTTAACCAATCCAACATGATAAGTGATGAGGGTTAAGTTAATGAGAAACACTAACCAACATGACATGATGAATGGGTGGGTTAAGTTAACATGAATAGACAACACTTAACCAATATGACATAATGTGCAGGAGGGTTAAGTACATATCAGATTGGTGGGTAATATTAGTAAATATAGGCCCACAAACTTAACAATTAAATAAACATACTTGAATCAATAGGAGGGTTAAGTACATATCGGATTGGTGGGTAATATTAGTGAATATAGGCCCACAAACTTAACCATTAAATAAACATGCTTGAATCGGTGGGAGGGTTAAGTACATATCGGGTTGGTGGGTAATATTAGTAAATATAGGCCCACGAACTTAACCAGTAAGAAACCCTAGTAACGGGGAGCCATTTCAGCAGTAACTCACATAGATGTATCATGTTACCCTGAACTAGGCAGGGTAGGCCACGATTATTGGGCTAATTATAAGCGGTCAAAACAGCGGCAGTGGGTATGTCAGTGTACGTTCCGACGATTTACGGGCGTGCACGTACTCCGGAGTGGGAAAAAGCAGGCACTGGGTACCAGTAGTTATACACTGTGCATCTTGAATCGTGTCGGGTTGCTATCATAAGGATTGATACACCTTATGATGGGACCAGCACAGGGTATCTACACGCAAGAGAGGGCGATTGACACAAACACAAGAGAAATTAATACAAGTAGGGAGCCGATCGATAGGGTAGTAAGGGTACATCTAACATCTTCATGGCAATTAGGCTGATTGAGGTAAGATCCTCATACTAGATGTACACCTGAAGACTACCACAATTGCGGGGATTGGGATCACATTTTCATTTTATACAGATTACTAGTTGGGACACTAGTTAGGTGGCATGGAGACTTAGAAATCGGAATAACAGGGTAGTAGCGAAACAGAGAAAGATTAGAAGCGCATTCAATTTATCTTGCCTTATCATACCTTATGCTTATCTTATGATATCATGTTATCCCTATTATCACGGTATTGTCTTATATTCAGTTTATTCATGTCATGTTGCTTTTACCTGTTCACATCTGAAAGTCACTGAGCTTACCGGACTTATGTCTGACCTAGTTTGTTTTTGCCTCTTTTCTTTCGTTCCCCCCTCCCCCGTGGTAGTCTGGCAGTGAATAGCTCAGCTTAGTTTGGACCGCTTCTCTTTCCAAGCTTGAAGATTAGTTGGTGTATTGCATTGGACTCTCTCTTCCACTGCTATGGCTGGTTCACGATTTATTGGGGAATATCATTGTTATTTTTATGCTTCTTTTATACTTGGAAGTTTTTAAATCAAGACAGAAGTTTTATGTAATACTTTTAAGTGTGAGTGAGTCAATTGTTGTAAAAGCTTGACTGAATTAAGTTGTTTACAAAATGACTTTATTTTCCGCTGCTTTATTTGTCTGTCTTGTAATTTATCTGCATCTTTTACCTAAAGCAGTCCACCAAAGTTAAGGCATTCCCTTTGTGAGTGACCTTAACGGAGGTGGGGTGTTATACTTGGTATCGGAGTTGAAGGTTACCGGATCAGATAAAAGATTTGAAAATTATTTTCAAAATGGTTTTAAAAGAAGAATTTTCTAAAGAAAAGTTTTGTTTTAAAAACATATACCCCAAAGCCATATGCACTATCTTTTGATCCTCTGTTTGAATCCTTGTTTCCTTCTTTCCTGAGTCTATGGGGCTCCTGGCTTACTGGGAGGTAACCTCATCGCGTCATGGTTCCGTAGGCTTGATGAGATTAAGACACTTGTCAAAGGGAAAATAAGCACCCAACTTCCATCTATAGCCGCAGTAGTTTCACCTGCGGATAATTTTCTTTCAAGCTTTGTAAGGTTTTTCTGTGCGATGGAGGCAGCTTTCGAGATACTTGTCAACGTGTTACACAAGGATAGTAATGATGAGAATGAGGGAGTTTGGCTAAGGAGCACAACCCAAGGATGAGAAACTCATGGATATGGACTTGGTTCACAAAGGAGTAAAGAATAGAAAAATCTAAGACAAGAGCAAGTGTCGTTATTATGGTATAATTTGTCATATAATTAAGGACAAGGGAAAGAACAAAGGGCAGGATTTTCCGAAGGGCAAGTGCATGCTCTCACCGCCGGCATACCTGAGAGAGAGGTAGTAAAGCTTCGGTTGAGAAAGTTTAGTTTTCTTTTGATCATCCTGTTAGTACTCTTTTGATTTTAGCGTTTCACATTCATTTATATATGCTTCCATAATTGAGTCTCTGCACCTTAGTGCTTGTATAATAGCTGATCCCATTATTGTCTCAAATCCAATTGGTAGTTCGGCTCATTTATCTTTGGTTTGTAAGGATTTGAGAATAGCTATATTAAGTATTGAGTCTAAGTGTAATGCTTATGTTTTTGGCTTCATGGGCTATGAGTTGATTCTAGGCATGGATTGTTTAGCTAGTAATTGTGAAAGGAGGGTAGTTAGACTTCCGACTTGCCTCGGGAATACCATCGAGATTTCGTGCGATCCTAAGGGATCAGTTTGTCTTGGCTACCTAGAATCACTTGATGCATCTATCGACGGTTTGCGATCCATTAGAATAGTCCATGAGTACGCAGATGTTTTTTATTAGGTTAGGGGTTTTCCCCCTAAAACTCGAGATAAACTTCTGCATATATCTAGTTGACAATGCAAAGCCAGTTATGCGATCAACGATAGTTTTGGAATAAGATTGGCGAGGATAGCCAGAGTCGGTTAAGTGCTCAATTGTTTGGTTGTTTTGCTAGTATCATCTCACATAGATCGTCCAAATTCAGAGGAAATATTCCTTAGGTGCTTGTCTGATATTGGTTTAGGCCTTTGGGGCTTGTACTTGAGGGATGTCGAGTTCGACTAGGATGGTTTGTGTGAGAAATAAATGGTTGTAGCAGGCACCCTAAGTAAGACTGAACTTAAGAGAAGTAAAAAGTACATAGCAACCTTTAGCTTTAGACCCTCAGATTTGTGATGTGATGGATAAGCTAAGTATAGGAGAGACCTCTAATCATCTTAGTATATACACTTGGTATCATGATTAACATATGTTTATCTTGGAAAGATAATTCGACTACATTGAATACCCTTTAGCATAGGAAGTGAGCAAGGTCCTTTCTTTACTAGTGGGTTTTTGAAATGGAGGTCAAGAAGCTTCGGAATCGTGAAGTTAAATTAGTTAAGGTACAGTGGAATGAAGCTCAAGAAGATGCGACTTAGAAGACTGAAGACTAGATACGTGCATCATACCCTTTTTGAGGGTATATCCTTGATTCCACTTTTTTCTGTAATGTTTATTTGCATGCTAGTCTTTATCTTTTAAGTATATCCTCTTGGTCCTATTCTCGATCCTTAGGTAGAAGCCAATGGATGTAAACATGTGTTTGAGACATGTTATGTTTGGTGGATGCAAGTGGTTGCAAGTGTTTGCTAGTGGTTGCTCGTGGATGCATACACACACATTAGGCACTAGATCGACTCAGTCACTTTCATATTGCATATGCATGAGTGAACTTTTGTATATACGGATTGAAACTTGATGTGTTATCATATGGATGTTGCATTTGTATGAATGACTGTGCACTTATGTAGAAGTTATAAAGTATGATTAGGAATAATTGCATACATGATGGACTCGTGACACCGACATAATTTGCATTAAGGAGGTCAACTGAATCAGTAGACCGCCTGATTTTGCATTAGATAAGGACATGTACACACACTATGCATATGATCATGAAAGCATTAGAAATATTTCTAAGGACAATGGACGCCTGTGATTGAATGGTTGAGTAGATGGATGTTGGATGTTAGGATATGCATTCTTCTTAACTTAGAGATTTCGGGGACGAAATCCTTTAAGGTGGAGAGAATGTAACACCCCGTATTTTCTGAGAATATTAAACTAACAAATTAAAGTATACTTAATTTTTAAGAGAAGAATTAAGGGAAACGGGTTATGCCATTGCGTTCGTCTCGGAATTCTGCTTGAGATAGAGTCCGAGTTTGCATAAATTGGACTCTGTATGAAGAAGTTATGACCTTCAAAAGTTTCAGGGGTTTAAATAAAGCAACTCAGGTTCAAATTTGAAATTCAAATCACACACCCGGGCTGGGCGGGAAATTTCCTGCCCAGGACCCAGGTCGACCAGGAGGTCGACCTAGGTCACACAAGGCGACCAGAGGGTCGACCAGGGGGTCGACCTCCCCCCTATTTCCAGATCCGAGGACAGATTCGTTTTTCTACATGTGGGCGCCCGTTCTGACCAGATTCATTGATCCCTATGCTATATAAACGCCCCTAAGGCTACAGTTTTCTCTACACAACTTCATTACGCCTATACCCTACCCTAATTCATATCAAAATCAATTAAAGACGGGGTTATGCTGCTCAAGTTCTTCATGAAATCAAGTTTGAATTCAAGTAGAGATTCAAAGGCTAATTCAACGACTTCAACAACTATTTTCTAAGAATCAAATCTAAAATAGAGAATCGATAGTCCACTTCAAGGGAGAGCTATTCAGTTTTAGAATACAGATCCCATAAAACAAAATTTTCCTTTGGTTTGTAAGTTCATGTTACTTTCAGAAATAAAAGTTAATTGTGATTCTGACATTGCAATAAATCTGAATTTGAGATTATGCCTAATTCTATCTGTTTTTCTATATCCATTGGATCTATCTCATGTATAGTATTATGTCCATTCTTTGTCTCTTCTTTCCTTCTTCGCTTTTTGTTTTTATAGCCAGGCTACTACGAGCCTGAGCCAAATCTCATAAGAGATGAACGTACGTTGGATAAAAATTGGACATAATATATGATTGGACATGGCCGGCGCTAAAATTGGGGAAAAGTATTAAATTATGTATAACTAGGCATAACTGATTTGTAACGGATTTGAGGACATAACACATGTTGTAATCAAAACATAAAGTATATTGGACATATGACTTGAGATTTGAGGCATAAAGTATATTGGACATATGACTTGGGATTTGGGGCGTAAATTGAACTGTAAATATGTAAGGCATAGTGCGTATTGTGATTTAAGACCTAAAATTGGAGCATATTATATATGATAGTTTATAACTTGGAAGAAGGAGATTATTGTGTATAGTGATTTATGGATTAGGCATGAAAACCTTTAGTAAGATAGGGATAATTGTTAAATGTGAACACGCCTAAATTGGGATTTTAGGTAATTGGCATGTACTGTAATTAAAGGCTATAATTTGACATGAATTAGGGAATATGTAATTTTACATATTGAACCTAGAATTGACATGAATGATAAAGTATGTAATTTGACATGAAAAATCTAGATTTGGCGCAAACTATAAATTGGAATATTAATCTAGATTGGGCACAAAACTGTAAATTAGGATATTAATCTAGATTGGGCATAACCATTGGTTGAGATGCCAAAGCATAATGTATATTGGGGTATTGGGGCATCACTATTATTGCAAACTTGGGAAGATTAGGTGTAGCCTATTTTTGAGTAATAACTTGAAATTGAATTTGGGGGCCATAACTTGAAATTAGCTTTGCTGGGCATAACTTGAGAATTGAAACATGACTGGTTGGGATAATTTGCATATAAAATCTAGACTTGTACATTTATGGAAAATGTGGCATAATATGAAATTGACAAAAATTGTGAATAATTTACATATAAACTGTAAATATGTAAATTAGTGAAAAGACTAATATGCCTAACCCGAGATTAGATTGAGTTGTACTGTAAAACTGCCCGGAACTGCCCAGCACATCCAGTAACCACAACAACACCTATCTAATGTGAGAGATTAGTGCATCATGTCCAAGAAAAACCTGAGGTTAGATTGAGTTGTGGTGTAAAACTGCCCGGAACCGCCCGGCACATCCAGTAACTGCAACAACACATATCTAATGTGAGTGGTTGGTGCATTAATAAATCAATTAATGTTAGTGAACAAGATGAATGAGTAGGGTTAAGTTAATAGGAATGCTTAACCTATATAACCTGAATGACTAGGGTTAAGTTCATAGAAACACTTAACCAATATAACAAGATGAATGACTAGTGTTAAGTTAACAGGAAGCACTTAACCAGTATAGCATGATGAATGGGTAGGGTTAAGTAATAAGAAACACTTAACCAATATAACTTGATTTGCGGTAAGGTTAAGTTAACACGAGAGGGCAACACTTAACCAATATAACTTGATTTGTGGTAAGGTTAAGTTAACACAAGAAGGCAACACTTAACCAAAGTAACACGACATGTAGGTGGGTTAAGTTAACTTGAATTGATTGATGACACTTAACGAATACAACATGATGAACATGTGGGGTTAAGTTAACAAGAAACACTTGACCAACATAATTTGGTGGATGAACGAGGTTAAGTTAATTGGAAATACTTAACCAATCCAACATGATAAGTGAGGAGGGTTAAGTTAATGAGAAACACTTAACCAACATGACACGATGAATGGGTGGGTTAAGTTAACATGAATAGACAACACTTAACCAATATGACATAATGTGCGGGAGGGTTAAGTATATATCGGATTGGTGGGTAATATTAGTAAATATAGGCCAACAAACTTAACTATTAAATAAACATGCTTGAATGAGTAGGAGGGTTAAGTACATATCGAATTGGTGGGTAATATTAGTAAATATAGGCCCACAAACTTTACCATTTAATAAACATGCTTGAATCGGTGGGAGGGTTAAGTACATATTGGGTTGGTGGGTAATATTAGTAAATATAGGCCCACAAACTTAACCAGTAAGAAACCCTAGTAACGGGGACCCATTTCAGTAGCAACCCACATAGATGTATCATGGTACCCTGAACTAGGCAGGGTGGGGCACGATTACTGGGCTGATTATAAGCGGTCAAAACAGCGGCAGGGGGTACGTCCGTGTAGGTTCCGATGGTTTACGGGCGTGCACGTACTTCGGAGTGGGAAAAAGCAGGCATTGGGTACCAGTAATTATACACTATACATCTTGAATCGTGTCGGGTTGCTATCATAAGGATTGATACACCTTATGTTGGGACCAGCACAGGGTATATACACGCAAGAGGGGGCCGATTGACACAGTCACAAGAGAAATTAATAAAATTAGGGAGCCGATCGATAGGGTAGTAAGGGTACATCTAACATCTTTATGGCAATTAGGCTGATTGAGGTAAGATCCTCATACTAGATGTACACCTGAAGGCTACCACAATTGCGGGGATTGGGATCACATTATCGTTTTATACAGAATACTAGTTGGGACACTAGTTAGGTGGCATAGAGACATAGAAATCGGAATAACAGGGAAGTAGCGAAGCAGAGAAAGAGTAGAAGCGCATTCATTTTATCTTGCCGTATCATACATTATGCTTATCTTATGTTATCATGTTATCCCTGTTATCACGGTATTATCTTATATTCAGTTTATTCATGTCATTTTGCTTTTAACTGTTCACATGCTGAAAGTCACTGAGCTTACTAGACTTTTGTCTGACCTAGTTTGTTTTCGCCTCTTTTCTTCCGTTTACCCCCAGGTAGTCAGGGAGGGTATAGCTCAGCTTAGTTTGGACCGCTTCTCTTTCCAAGCTTGAAGATTAGTTAGTGTATTGCTTTGGACTCTCTCTTCCACTGCTATGGCTGGTTCACGCTTTTTTGGGGAATATCATTGTTATTTTTATGCTTCTTTTATACTTGGAAGTTTTTAAATCAAGACAGAAGTTTTATGTAATACTTTTAATTATGAGTGAGTCAATTGTTTTAAAAGCTTGACTGAATTAAGTTGTTTATAAAATGACTTTATTTTCCGCTGCTTTATTTGTATGTCTTGTAATTTATCTGCATCTTTTACCTAAAGCACTCCACCAAGGTTAAAGCATCCCCTTTGTGAGTGACCTTAACGGAGGTGGGGTGTTACCAGGCACAGGGTATATATGGAGTAGGGAGCCGATTGATTAGGGTAGTAGTTAGGGTACATTTGGATGTATGCCTAAGTCTACCACCTTATAGTGGTAGGGATCATCTCATTCTAGTTATACTAGTAATAGTGCAGAGTAATCATTAGAGAAGCGTATACACCTTATCCTGTCTACCTTGTCACACCTGCCATTTATGTAGTGATCTCTCTTATCCACTTTATATGCCTGCCATGCTACTTTTGTTTATTTACCTGCTAAAATTAACTGGACTCGCCAGACTTTATGTTTGACTCTTTTAGTTTCTCCTTCTTTCTTCCGTTTCCCCCTAGGTTCTCAGGGAGGAAACACTCAGGCTTACTCAGGACTCAGATATCATCTTGCTAGAGTTGCTTTCGAAGTATGGCTCAAGTTCTTATCTTTACTATGGTTTTTTCTCTTTTATTTGGGGAATTATGTTTTCTTTTAAGTATTTATGCACTATGACGGTAAAAGACAAAAGTTATATTATTGTAATGGTTTTAGTGACTTATGGTATTTTGGACCACGATGTATGATTTATGGTTGAAATAAAAATTTGAATTTCCGCTACTATCTTATTTATATCTGTCTTGTAATATTCTATGTCTGTTTACTTATAACGCTTCACGAAACTTAATGCATTCCCTTTGTGAGTGACATTAACGGACGTGGGGTGTCACACTTGGTATCAGAGCTGAAGGTTACCAGATTAGGAAAAGTTTTTGAAAATTATTTTCAAAAAGGTTTTAAAAGAAAACATTTTTAAAAAGAAAAGTCTGTTTTGAAAGACATTCCCCAAAAAGTCATATGTAATATCCTTCGGTCCTTTGTCTAAATCTCTTCCTTTCTCTTTTCAGCATTTCTGGGGAACAAAACATTCCTAATATCCCAGAGGGAGTTACAATACCCGGATGGTTCTGTAGGTATCTAGAGACTACGGCACCTGCCGAGGGCCAAGGAAACATTCCTCCCCCACCTGCACCAGTCATTCCTCCTCCTCCCCCTCCATGAGCAGATAATTTCGCTAAGATCTGCAAAGACTTCTGTGCTATGGGAGGGAAGCCATTCCATGGGAACGAGACGTTCGTAAAAGCGCGGAATTGGCTCAAGGAGATCAAGGACTTGTTCGTAATATCTGAAGTAGAGTATAGAAGGAAGGTTCAATTAGCCGCCTTGCTACTGAACGACGAAGCCTTATTTTGGTAGGAAGTTACCCAGGCTGGACGTCGGTGGAAACTTGGGAATATTTTAGACAAATATTTGAAATAAAGTTTCTTTCCCAAGGCGAGAAAGGCATACAGATGGAGAGGTTCTTGCAACTCAGGCAAGGGAACTTGACGGTGAAAGAATATGTGAACAAATTCAACCAACTAGCAAGGTTCGGGTTAGAATTGGTGGATACTCCGCACAAGAAGGCGTTGCGGTTTGCTAAAGGGTTAAATGACCGCCTTCATGGGTTAGCCATGTCCCATATTCCAATGAGAGCCACTTTTGAAAAGCTTTTCAATATGGCCCTAATGCATGAGGAAGACAAGGGAGAAAAGAAGGAAGTAAAGGCTGAGGAAACATCGCAAAATAAGAAGCATGGCCCAAGAAGGGGCAACAACAACAACAACAGAAGAAGAAATATGGAAAGAATGACAAAGGCAAGGATAAGAGAAAATGTCATAATTGTGGAAAAGAGGGTCACTTGGTCGAAGACTGTAAGCGAAGGAAGAACTCTTGCTACCACTGTGGAGAGGTCAGACACTTTGCTAGGGAGTGCCCGAAGAAACAGGGAATGCAGGGACAAGGTCAAAGGCAGGAACTTCTGGAGGGCAGCTGCATGCTCTCGCAATCAGTGCTCCGGACAGAGGTAGAAAAATTTCTGTGGAAGGTTTAATTTCTCTTTCTAATCATCCAATTAGGACACTTTTCGGTTTTGGCGCTTCACATTCATTTATATCTAGTTCTGTGGTTAAATCTCTACACTTAATTACTAGTATGGTAGTGGATCCCATAGTTATTTCAAACCCCATTGGCGGTTCGGCACATTTATCTATGATTTGTCGGGGTTTGAAAATATCTGTGTTAGGCGTCGAGTTTGGATGCGACACGTATGTGCTCGGGTGTAACAACCCGGAAAATCTGGGCCAGTTTAAAATTTTTATTTTGGCAATTTTAGCGAATTTTGATTATTTAAAATGAATTATTTTAAATAATATCGAGGAGAAATTTACTTTGAATATAATTCGAACGTATATATTATACGCGTCGTCGTTAGAATAGAAATATTTATATATAATTATAAATAGAATTGAAAATGGCGCGGTAGTTCGATAATTCGATTTCAAACTTCAATTGAATATACCGGGTGCAAAACAATCCGGATTTTAGTGAAACCAAAAATAATGGAATCTAATTGATAATATCTTTCCAATGAATCTGACCAATCGAAATTTGATAGCGGGAATCAAGAGATATGTCCAGTTGAAAATTCTGAATAGTCGCTATGGAATTCAGGCCCTTAAAAATGGACATTTTGCAAATGACCTCGGATTTCGACGAAACCAGTTTTGTTGGGTCCGCAGTGTCAAATTATTGCTAGATTCCAAATTTCATAATATTTAGAATCAATATGTGAGCGTGGCATAGGAAAACGCGTTTGACCAGTTTCAGTTGATTTTAATCGACTGAAAATTGGCCATTTTTCTAACGGTCTCAGAATTCGACGAAACTAGTTTTTTTAGGACCGTATCGTCAATACGAAGCTAGAAAATATTTTTCTGCAATTTATAGAGTTAGTATGTGACCCCGGTAATTTGAAATGTACGTTTAAAATTCAATAAAGTGATTTAAATGTAAATTTAACGAAAACTGATTGTAACAGCCGAATCAGCCTACGATACATATCCCATTGTGTTCGGAATGGGGGTAATTAGCTAGGGGCGACAGCCGTTGGGTTTGATTTCGTGTTAGAATAGAAAGTCAACTTTAAAAGAGAATTAAAATAAAATTAATAATAAATAAATATATAATAGCCTCTCCCCTCTCTCTCTCTCTCTTACTTCTCTCAGACGAAAAAAAAAGAAAAAAAAGAAAAAGAGATCGATCGACGGAAATCCCACCCACGCCGCCGTGCCGTCGGCCTGCCTCCGCCTTCCCTCCCTTCTCTCCCGATCTCCTCTCTCCTCTTCTACCCCCATCGACGAGGACCCCAAACCCGAAGGAACCCCACACCCAGTCGCACCCCCTCCGCCAAATCGCACACCCCCCCGAACCTCCTGAGACCCGATGTCCACCCACCGCCTGAACCAGGACGCGCCGCCTACCCTGACCGCGCCTCCAGCCGTCCGAGCACCGTGTCACCGCGCGATGCAATCAGCTCTCCCCCCCCCTGCAGTCCAGCGCCAGCGAATGCACCCCCCCCCCCCTGTAAGTTTTTTTTTGTGTTTTGTTAATTTATTTTTATGTATAAAAAAAAAACTGAATTTTAATCAGTTTGAAAACTGATTTGAAAATGATTTTTTTTAACTGATTTGAAATGATTTTTTTTAAAAACTGATTTGAAAATGATTTTTGCATTTTTAAGGAATTAAAAATATGATCTTTATATTTTTAAAGTATTAAAAATATCATCTTTATATGTGTGTAATGATATGAAGTTTTCTTATGAAAAGATTAGAATTTTATCCTATAAAAGATTTGATTTTTATCCTATAAAAGATTTGATTTTTATACATGGGAAAGCGAAGATAAAAATTTGATTTATATATATAGCGGCATAATAAAAATATGATTTTTATATATTGAACTTCGAAATAAAAATATGATTTTTATATATTGAACTGCGGAATAAAAATTCGATTTTTATATATTGAATAGCGTAGTAAAAATTCGATTTTTACATATGTAGTGGCCGCGGGCAACAAAGATGATAGAAAGGCGAGAATGAAGAAGATTTCTCTAAATGAAGTGCCGTGGAGCTAGGATAGCTATAGGTGAGAACTCCTCACCTTTCAATTTAATTTTTCTAGTTATATATATATACTAGGATGCAGACGGTGCTTAGTAGCACCCGACACCCGTCATCCACAGACCATGGATGGCTTGTTTGTTAAATTGTTTGGATGTGTAGTTGGTTAGTTCATTTGGTTTGAATTGAATTGTTTGGTGAAATGAAATTGATTTGATTGATGTGTGAATGGCGTGGGCCTTCACTAGACCGGGGATTAGGCTAGGCCTTGTCCCGTTTCTAGTATCGTGCCGTTATGCCGCCGAAATTTTCTGAAATATGTTAGAAAAATAAAAAATATCATTTTATTGAATAAATGAACCGAATAGAAATTCATATGTTAGAATAAAATGTTTTATCGTTAAAAATATAATTTTTAACGTGAAGTGAATAAAATAAAATATTCATTTATAAACCGGACGGTTTGTTTATGTACACCTATTTGAATGACATTGATTGGGACGATAAATTTCACACATCGCCCAACTGCACAAATAAAATATGTGTTTGATTGTTTGAAACCCCACACGGGTGTTGGGATGAAATTTGAAGTTCACTCATCCTGATTGATTAAATACGTCGATCGATTGATTGACAGGCTGTTATAAGCGTGGAATATCTATATTTGATGCTTATACAGTGTAGTGCACTTTGGTTGATGGTTGATTATTTTCAATGCTATTATATACATGTGTTGTATGAAAATCCATATAATTAATTTTATATGGTAATTGATTGGGCCTCATTCCAATTTGAAAAACAAAGAATAATATAAAATAAACGTTCATGTGTTGACAGTTTCATTCATTGAGATTGGTCATGTGTTGAACGAAATATTTTAGTAATAAAATTTACATCTTTGTCAATATAAAATAAACGTTCATGTGTTGACAGTACTCATCCATTGAGATTGGTCATGTGTTGAACGAAATATTTTAATATTAAAATTTACATCTTTATCAACATAAAATAAAGGTTCATGTGTTGACAGTACTCATTCATTGAGATTGGTCATGTGTTGAACGAAATATTTTGATAATAACAGCTATTTTGAAAAAGAAATATTTGAAATAGAATATTTGAAAATAGAAATTTATGAAGCCGTGTTGATTAGATTGACGCCGTTTTGACGTGATCGATATTTATATCGATTTTAAAACGATTTCGAAATGAATTGAATTGAAAACGATTTCGAAATGAATTGAATTGAAAACGATTTCGAAATAAATTGAATAGAAAACGATTTCGAAATGAATTGAATATAAAACGAATTCAAATGGAATTGAAAGCGAATTGAAATGAATTCAAATTGAATTGAAATTCGAATTGAATAGAAATGAATTTTAAAACGAATTTATAAAGAAGAATTCAATTTTGCTTTGAATTGAAATGGAAGTTGAAATAGATTTTGAAACGAATTTTAAAACTATTTATATAATTCGTTTTAAATAGAAATCGACGATATATATATTATATATATTATATATATAATATAATGGCCTGAATAGAACGCGCCGCGCCGCGGCAGTTCGTGAATTTCGACCATTTATTTCAAACGGACATTACGGGAGATCCGACCGTCGGATTCTCCTAAAACCGGAACCGTTGGGTTCGAATCGAAAAGAGCTTTCTAACGAATGTGATAAATTAGAAATCTAACGGTTGGATTTGGAATTATGTCCAAATCAAATTTGAAAAAGGTCGCTGTAAGTGCAGTTCGATGGCCATTGATGGAAATCGACTGTACGGGCCTTGATAAAATTATTAAAAATAGTAATAATTTATGTAAAATCATAAGAAATGATTTGTGAAGATTTGGGATGAAAAACTCCATATTTGAAAAGATAAAAATAGATTTTTTATCGAAATGAACTAGTTTTGAACTAGAAATATAATTCTATTTGTTTTTAAATAACTAAATTGAATTTGAAAAGGGTTTTAAAAATAACTAAAATTTCCAATGATTGCATTGGAATGGATTTGAATCGAAATTGTCTTCGGAAGATTTCGATGTTGGATTTCGTGATTATACAAGTGTTGTTATGGAAATTTGAAAGATATATATATATATCGTTATTTCCAATGCGATATTTGTTAGTCGTAGAATTTGATATTGAATATAAGCCGATATATTTTCTATTCAGAGCCTTATATTGAATATCAAATGTGATTTGGGTTTGTCGTGAATGGTGTCTTCACTAACACTGTTCTTGAACCCAGTTGAGAAAAGATTAAATCTTTTTATTTAAATTTAATGAAGTGTACCAATTAAATAATATTTAATTGAAATTGATATTGATTTTTGGGTTTATCGTGAACAGTGTTTTAAATAACACTTGTTCTTTAACCCGATAATTAATGGAATGAGATTATGGGTTTATCGTGAACCGTGTTTTAAATGACACTGATTCTTTAACCCAGTCGAAGATTAAAACTAAGTGGAGTTTTAATGAATCTTTAATTAGATTGAAATAATCGAAATGGAGTATCACCAGTTTTGCTCCAGGCGATAGTTAAATCTTTAATTAGATTTGAACGTGAAATGGTAATTGAATTTACCGATAACACTGTGGTGTTAGATATGAAGTATTACCAGTTTTACTTCATGGGATAAATAGGTTGGGATTGGGAAATTAAAACAAATGATTACTTCGGTAAGGTTCGCTAATCCCGACTAGTTTTGAATCGATATTCAAAAATAAATTAAAGAATACATTCACGAAATTTATCTTGGATAAAATTAATGGGAACCTTTCCCTGTGAATGTGAAATTTAGAAACTGACTGTCGGTTAGCCAAACAGAATGGTTTTCTGGATATTGATCTGATGTTGGTTTCGGCCTTCGGGGTTAATATTTGGGGAATTATTCTCTTGATTAATTTACGGTTAGTGACTGATGAATTGGAATGAGGCGTTTGTTGTATTTGTGTAACACTTATTTAAAATATACGCGAGTTATTCGGAAAGACCGGGTTTATCCCATTCTGAATAACTGATACGACGATAAGTCGAAGATGAAGACGATGGTCGAAGACCGGAGGTCTTCACGTCGTTTGGGTAATTACTGATGATCTTGATTGGGCTGTACACCCAAGAAGATGGAAACAGTTAGTGATCGTCCAGACGTACTTGGAGATCGATGGATATGCGAGGTACTAGGTGCCTCCGGTTTCGTTCAGACCCAGAACGGACTTGTAAATGGACTGTGTGTCTGACATTGGATTTTAGTCCGTGTGATTGATCTCTATTAAATATATATCTGTTTGGCGGCGGAGAATTTATTCTTTTGCTTAACGCCCTTCTCTGAGACGTACGAGCTCAGGGGTTATATATTGATGGATATCAAACGCATGGAGTGAATTGCCTGTGTGGCATGCCTAAGTGGCAATTGATCGAGGCTTCTGTTGAAAAGCAAAGTCTTGTGGTGATGATCAAAGCACGGCCTTTGTGGCGTAGCTTTGTGTAACATTTGATTCGCGAGTTTCACACCCGGTATGAACCAAAAACGGGAGACGGACCTCGGGGAGGACTTGCGTTTCTTTCTAGCTAGAAGTGGCGTCAGTGGTTTTACACGCCCTGACGAGTTTGACTTATGTTGTTGTTGCTGTTGCGAGGCGCCTCGGATTGATCGGTCGTTCTCGAACCGATGGAGTCATTTAGTTGGCTCATTTACGCCCCATAGGGCGGAGAGACGTATTGTTCAGGCATAATAATCCACATCGGTGGACCGGCCCTGACGATCCAAGGCCCACCTGAGTCTGGGACCTGAGACATGGGCTAGATTGTCTCGAATCGGTTGAGGACTATCTTTTGCCTCGGTTCATAGATGGAAACCCAATTTCCAAATACGTGACTTTGCGATTTTGATTGTATAACCTATATATGGCGACATAGTGGTATGGGGCACTCATGCCGCCTATGATTGATACTTATGATTTGAAGTTGTTTTATACACTATGCACTTATAGTAGTATCAAATGATTTGTTTTAACCGTATCAAACATTCTTTGGCTGTTATAAGGGAAAACCCTATCCTCGGCTGCGTTGCATTGTGTGATGGGACCTGGGTCTTATAACAGCTTCATTTTTCTTTATTTAGCATTGCGTTGTTGGTTTTATGCACTGGTATTCTTGGGAGGAAACCCGTTCCGTGTTATACGGCGTGGTCCCTTGATTTACCGAATGATTTAAAATAAAGATTAATAACTGTTTTAGTTCTCACACCAGTCACATGACTGACCTGGAGTTTATTGTTTTAACCTAAACTCTGGGTGCCCTTATTTTGACACGGGCAGCTAGTAGTTTTGGTTTTGCAGATTTATATTCACAGGATCCTGGTTTACAGCTGGAACGATATCCGGAAAGCTTTGTATCCGTATATCTCTTTCTAGTTGTGTATTGTATTATTTTCCGCTGCTATGTATTTAAATGTAATTTAAATCTCTGATATTTCTGTGTAATATTTATTTGTTTATACTCTGTATATCCTTGTAATCTGATGCATTGTTGTAATATACAATGAAATGTTCTTCTGTATGCGTTCTGTTTTGTCCTGTTCTCAAACGATAGGGCGTTTTCGAACGGCCTGGATCGGTTTAGCGACTGGTTCGGACCGGGCGAAATTCCTTGCCGTCACAGTTGGTATCAGAGCTTTGGTTTACAAAGCTCAGAGAACAAGGCACATTAGAAACATATGAAAGAATTCATCAGATAATTGGATTAGTAAAATCCAATTAGAATGACTCGTTAGAGATAGGATCAGTAGTATCCTAGAACGAGTGTGAAGAGTATATTTTTCAAATGAAAACAATTTTTGTTTTGAAAATTTAAATCAATTATTCGTATTTGATTATCTATTTATATTGAGTTGGACAGTCCAGTATATAAAGACTTTGCGTATGCGTCTGATCCACGTGTATTTGAAATTTTAATATACTGGATAGATATAGAGTCACATTCTAGACACCCGGGGATAATTCTGATGATGTGGCCACATCATCAGTATTTATATTCGTGTTTCGAAGGTGTGATATCTATATATTTCCATTAGACTGGTGTGAGAACCAAATCTTATATAGCTAGAACACTTTGTTGTGAATTGGCATCAAAAACAAGATTTTCTATATATGTATCAGAATTATGAATTTGAAACGTTAAATTCACTAATTGATTGATGTTTGTGTTGTTTGTTCATTTGTTTGCTAATTTTAGCCATTAAGCCTAATTGAATCACATATTGGCTATTATTGAAATTTGGTTGCATTTGCTTGCATATACAAGTATATCATTGAACAGGTCATAGCAAGGAGGCTAGAGCAGAGAATAAAATTTGTTTGCCCGACAAATAGGTACATGTTTACTACATAATTTCCTGTTTTGTTTGGGTGATGATGATTTTGTGAGCCTATTGGCTAGCCGCTTGGCTTTTTCTTTTTCTTTTTGAGATCTGAAGGACCGGGGAAGCTATTTGAAATTCCCCGATGCCCCCGGTGCAGGGGAGGTTATGGCGAAATTTTTCGAAAATTTAGGGTGTTAGCCAAATTTTTGAAATTTTGAAAATTCTCAGAAACTAAAGAGTTGGAGAATGGTAGCCAGATCGAACGTAGAGCTGAATAATCAAACCACTTTCGACTTTGTTCCTTTTCGGGGACGAAAAGTTTTAAGTAGGGGAGATTGTAACAACCCGGAAAATCTGGGCCAGTTTAAAAATTTTATTTTGGCAATTTTAGCGAATTTTGATTATTTAAAATGAATTATTTTAAATAATATCGAGGAGAAATTTACTTTGAATATAATTCGAACGTATATATTATACGCGTCGTCGTTAGAATAGAAATATTTATATATAATTATAAATAGAATTGAAAATGGCGCGGTAGTTCGATAATTCGATTTCAAACTTCAATTGAATATACCGGGTGCAAAACAATCCGGATTTTAGTGAAACCAAAAATAATGGAATCTAATTGATAATATCTTTCCAATGAATCTGACCAATCGAAATTTGATAGCGGGAATCAAGAGATATGTCCAGTTGAAAATTCTGAATAGTCGCTATGGAATTCAGGCCCTTAAAAATGGACATTTTGCAAATGACCTCGGATTTCGACGAAACCAGTTTTGTTGGGTCCGCAGTGTCAAATTATTGCTAGATTCCAAATTTCATAATTTTTAGAATCAATATGTGAGCGTGGCATAGGAAAACGCGTTTGACCAGTTTCAGTTGATTTTAATCGACTGAAAATTGGCCATTTTTCTAACGGTCTCAGAATTCGACGAAACTAGTTTTGTTAGGACCGTATCGTCAATACGAAGCTAGAAAATATTTTTCTGCAATTTATAGAGTTAGTATGTGACCCCGGTAATTTGAAATGTACGTTTAAAATTCAATAAAGTGATTTAAATGTAAATTTAACGAAAACTGATTGTAACAGCCGAATCAGCCTACGATACATATCCCATTGTGTTCGGAATGGGGGTAATTAGCTAGGGGCGACAGCCGTTGGGTTTGATTTCGTGTTAGAATGGAAAGTCAACTTTAAAAGAGAATTAAAATAAAATTAATAATAAATAAATATATAATAGCCTCTCCCCTCTCTCTCTCTCTCTCTTACTTCTCTCAGACGAAAAAAAAAAAGAAAAAGAAAAAGAGATCGATCGACGGAAATCCCACCCACGCCGCCGTGCCGTCGGCCTGCCTCCGCCTTCCCTCCCTTCTCTCCCGATCTCCTCTCTCCTCTTCTACCCCCATCGACGAGGACCCCAAACCCGAAGGAACCCCACACCCAGTCGCACCCCCTCCGCCAAATCGCACACCCCCCCGAACCTCCTGAGACCCGATGTCCACCCACCGCCTGAACCAGGACGCGCCGCCTACCCTGACCGCGCCTCCAGCCGTCCGAGCACCGTGTCACCGCGCGATGCAATCAGCTCTCCCCCCCTGCAGTCCAGCGCCAGCGAATGCACCCCCCCCCCTGTAAGTTTTTTTTTGTGTTTTGTCAATTTATTTTTATGTATAAAAAAAAAACTGAATTTTAATCAGTTTGAAAACTGATTTGAAAATGATTTTTTTTAACTGATTTGAAAATGATTTTTTAAAAAAACTGATTTGAAAATGATTTTTGCATTTTTAAGGAATTAAAAATATGATCTTTATATTTTTAAAGTATTAAAAATATCATCTTTATATGTGTGTAATGATATGAAGTTTTCTTATGAAAAGATTAGAATTTTATCCTATAAAAGATTTGATTTTTATCCTATAAAAGATTTGATTTTTATACATGGGAAAGCGAAGATAAAAATT
Organism: Allium sativum; assembly: GCA_030737875.1. Taxonomy (NCBI): domain Eukaryota; kingdom Viridiplantae; phylum Streptophyta; class Magnoliopsida; order Asparagales; family Amaryllidaceae; genus Allium; species Allium sativum. The sequence goes on from CM060916.1 coordinate 898,045,625, forward strand.
TGATTTATATATATAGCGGCATAATAAAAATATGATTTTTATATATTGAACTTCGAAATAAAAATATGATTTTTATATATTGAACTGCGGAATAAAAATTCGATTTTTATATATTGAATAGCGTAGTAAAAATTCGATTTTTACATATGTAGTGGCCGCGGGCAACGAAGATGATAGAAAGGCAAGAATGAAGAAGATTTCTCTAAATGAAGTGCCGTGGAGCTAGGATAGCTATAGGTGAGAACTCCTCACCTTTCAATTTAATTTTTCTAGTTATATATATATACTAGGATGCAGACGGTGCTTAGTAGCACCCGACACCCGTCATCCACAGACCATGGATGGCTTGTTTGTTAAATTGTTTGGATGTGTAGTTGGTTAGTTCATTTGGTTTGAATTGAATTGTTTGGTGAAATGAAATTGATTTGATTGATGTGTGAATGGCGTGGGCCTTCACTAGACCGGGGATTAGGCTAGGCCTTGTCCCGTTTCTAGTATCGTGCCGTTATGCCGCCGAAATTTTCTGAAATATGTTAGAAAAATAAAAAATATCATTTTATTGAATAAATGAACCGAATAGAAATTCATATGTTAGAATAAAATGTTTTATCGTTAAAAATATAATTTTTAACGTGAAGTGAATAAAATAAAATATTCATTTATAAACCGGACGGTTTGTTTATGTACACCTATTTGAATGACATTGATTGGGACGATAAATTTCACACATCGCCCAACTGCACAAATAAAATATGTGTTTGATTGTTTGAAACCCCACACGGGTGTTGGGATGAAATTTGAAGTTCACTCATCCTGATTGATTAAATACGTCGATCGATTGATTGACAGGCTGTTATAAGCGTGGAATATCTATATTTGATGCTTATACAGTGTAGTGCACTTTGGTTGATGGTTGATTATTTTCAATGCTATTATATACATGTGTTGTATGAAAATCCATATAATTAATTTTATATGGTAATTGATTGGGCCTCATTCCAATTTGAAAAACAAAGAATAATATAAAATAAACGTTCATGTGTTGACAGTTTCATTCATTGAGATTGGTCATGTGTTGAACGAAATATTTTAGTAATAAAATTTACATCTTTGTCAATATAAAATAAACGTTCATGTGTTGACAGTACTCATCCATTGAGATTGGTCATGTGTTGAACGAAATATTTTAATATTAAAATTTACATCTTTATCAACATAAAATAAAGGTTCATGTGTTGACAGTACTCATTCATTGAGATTGGTCATGTGTTGAACGAAATATTTTGATAATAACAGCTATTTTGAAAAAGAAATATTTGAAATAGAATATTTGAAAATAGAAATTTATGAAGCCGTGTTGATTAGATTGACGCCGTTTTGACGTGATCGATATTTATATCGATTTTAAAACGATTTCGAAATGAATTGAATTGAAAACGATTTCGAAATGAATTGAATTGAAAACGATTTCGAAATAAATTGAATAGAAAACGATTTCGAAATGAATTGAATATAAAACGAATTCAAATGGAATTGAAAGCGAATTGAAATGAATTCAAATTGAATTGAAATTCGAATTGAATAGAAATGAATTTTAAAACGAATTTATAAAGAAGAATTCAATTTTGCTTTGAATTGAAATGGAAGTTGAAATAGATTTTGAAACGAATTTTAAAACTATTTATATAATTCGTTTTAAATAGAAATCGACGATATATATATTATATATATTATATATATAATATAATGGCCTGAATAGAACGCGCCGCGCCGCGGCAGTTCGTGAATTTCGACCATTTATTTCAAACGGACATTACGGGAGATCCGACCGTCGGATTCTCCTAAAACCGGAACCGTTGGGTTCGAATCGAAAAGAGCTTTCTAACGAATGTGATAAATTAGAAATCTAACGGTTGGATTTGGAATTATGTCCAAATAAAATTTGAAAAAGGTCGCTGTAAGTGCAGTTCGATGGCCATTGATGGAAATCGACTGTACGGGCCTTGATAAAATTATTAAAAATAGTAATAATTTGTGTAAGATCATAAGAAATGATTTGTGAAGATTTGGGATGAAAAACTCCATATTTGAAAAGATAAAAATAGATTTTTTATCGAAATGAACTAGTTTTGAACTAGAAATATAATTCTATTTGTTTTTAAATAAATAAATTGAATTTGAAAAGGGTTTTAAAAATAACCAAAATTTCCAATGATTGCATTGGAATGGATTTGAATCGAAATTGTCTTCGGAAGATTTCGATGTTGGATTTCGTGATTATACAAGTGTTGTTATGGAAATTTGAAAGATATATATATATATCGTTATTTCCAATGCGATATTTGTTAGTCGTAGAATTTGATATTGAATATAAGCCGATATATTTTCTATTCAGAGCCTTATATTGAATATCAAATGTGATTTGGGTTTGTCGTGAATGGTGTCTTCACTAACACTGTTCTTGAACCCAGTTGAGAAAAGATTAAATCTTTTTATTTAGATTTAATGAAGTGTACCAATTAAATAATATTTAATTGAAATTGATATTGATTTTTGGGTTTATCGTGAACAGTGTTTTAAATAACACTTGTTCTTTAACCCGATAATTAATGGAATGAGATTATGGGTTTATCGTGAACCGTGTTTTAAATGACACTGATTCTTTAACCCAGTCGAAGATTAAAACTAAGTGGAGTTTTAATGAATCTTTAATTAGATTGAAATAATCGAAATGGAGTATCACCAGTTTTGCTCTAGGCGATAGTTAAATCTTTAATTAGATTTGAACGTGAAATGGTAATTGAATTTACCGATAACACTGTGGTGTTAGATATGAAGTATTACCAGTTTTACTTCATGGGATAAATAGGTTGGGATTGGGAAATTAAAACAAATGATTACTTCGGTAATGTTCGCTAATCCCGACTAGTTTTGAATCGATATTCAAAAATAAATTAAACAATACATTCACGAAATTTATCTTGGATAAAATTAATGGGAACCTTTCCCTGTGAATGTGAAATTTAGAAACTGACTGTCGGTTAGCCAAACAGAATGGTTTTCTGGATATTGATCTGATGTTGGTTTCGGCCTTCGGGGTTAATATTTGGGGAATTATTCTCTTGATTAATTTACGGTTAGTGACTGATGAATTGGAATGAGGCGTATGTTGTATTTGTGTAACACTTATTTAAAATATACGCGAGTTATTCGGAAAGACCGGGTTTATCCCATTCTGAATAACTGATATGACGATAAGTCGAAGATGAAGACGATGGTCGAAGACCGGAGGTCTTCACGTCGTTTGGGTAATTACTGATGATCTTGATTGGGCTGTACACCCAAGAAGATGGAAACAGTTAGTGATCGTCCAGACGTACTTGGAGATCGATGGATATGCGAGGTACTAGGTGCCTCCGGTTTCGTTCAGACCCAGAACGGACTTGTAAATGGACTGTGTGTCTGACATTGGATTTTAGTCCGTGTGATTGATCTCTATTAAATATATATCTGTTTGGCGGCGGAGAATTTATTCTTTTGCTTAACGCCCTTCTCTGAGACGTACGAGCTCAGGGGTTATATATTGATGGATATCAAACGCATGGAGTGAATTGCCTGTGTGGCATGCCTAAGTGGCAATTGATCGAGGCTTCTGTTGAAAAGCAAAGTCTTGTGGTGATGATCAAAGCACGGCCTTTGTGGCGTAGCTTTGTGTAACGTTTGATTCGCGAGTTTCACACCCGGTATGAACCAAAAACGGGAGACGGACCTCAGGGAGGACTTGCGTTTCTTTCTAGCTAGAAGTGGCGTCAGTGGTTTTACATGCCCTGACGAGTTTGACTTATGTTGTTGTTGCTGTTGCGAGGCGCCTCGGATTGATCGGTCGTTCTCGAACCGATGGAGTCATTTAGTTGGCTCATTTACGCCTCATAGGGCGGAGAGACGTATTGTTCAGGCATAATAATCCACATCGGTGGACCGGTCCTGACGATCCAAGGCCCACCTGAGTCTGGGACCTGAGACATGGGCTAGATTGTCTCGAATCGGTTGAGGACTATCTTTTGCCTCGGTTCATAGATGGAAACCCAATTTCCAAATACGTGACTTTGCGATTTTGATTGTATAACCTATATATGGCGACATAGTGGTATGGGGCACTCATGCCGCCTATGATTGATACTTATGATTTGAAGTTGTTTTATACACTATGCACTTATAGTAGTATCAAATGATTTGTTTTAACCGTATCAAGCATTCTTTGGCTGTTATAAGGGAAAACCCTATCCTCGGCTGCGTTGCATTGTGTGATGGGACCTGGGTCTTATAACAGCTTCATTTTTCTTTATTTAGCATTGCGCTGTTGGTTTTATGCACTGGTATTCTTGGGAGGAAACCCGTTCCGTGTTATACGGCGTGGTCCCTTGATTTACCGAATGATTTAAAATAAAGATTAATAACTGTTTTAGTTCTCACACCAGTCACATGACTGACCTGGAGTTTATTGTTTTAACCTAAACTCCGGGTGCCCTTATTTTGACACGGGCAGCTAGTAGTTTTGGTTTTGCAGATTTATATTCACAGGATCCTGGTTTACAGCTGGAACGATATCCGGAAAGCTTTGTATCCGTATATCTCTTTCTAGTTGTGTATTGTATTATTTTCCGCTGCTATGTATTTAAATGTAATTTAAATCTCTGATATTTCTGTGTAATATTTATTTGTTTATACTCTGTATATCCTTGTAATCTGATGCATTGTTGTAATATACAATGAAATGTTCTTCTGTATGCGTTCTGTTTTGTCCTGTTCTCAAACGATAGGGCGTTTTCGAACGGCCTGGATCGGTTTAGCGACTGGTTCGGACCGGGCGAAATTCCTTGCCGTCACATCGGGTTTACGGGATATGGGTTGATTCTAGGAATGGATTGGCTTACCACGTATAGTGCCATTCTGGATTGCGGGAGGAGGGTCATTAGGCTTCTGACTTGTCCTGGGAGGACCCTCGAGATTTCTTGTGACCCGCAAGGGTCGGTTATGCTTAGTTTCCTAGAGTCTCTTGATGCATCTATCGATGATCTGCAATCTGTTCCAATGGTCCGAAATTATTCTGATGTTTTTGATGACGTACGAAGTTTATCTCCGAGGCACGAGATCGATTTTCATATATATATATATATATATATCTGGTGGATAATTGTAAGCTAGTTGCATTACCATTGCGCCATATGGATCCGAGGGAAAGGAGAGAGCTGAGTAAGCTAGTAGGGGAGCCACTTGAGAAAGTATTTATCAGACAAAGCATATATGAATGGGGTGCTCCAGTTGTATTCGCAACTAAGGAGGATGGTTTGCTTCGTTTGTGTGTAGAGTATAGAGAGTCGAATAAACTCACCAAGAAGAATAGGCACCCACTCTTGAGGATTGATGATTTATTTGATCAACTTGTTGGTGCCTCGGTATTTTCCCAATTAGACTTGGCCACAGGATTTCATCAGTTGAGGGTGGCTGAAGACAGCATAGATAATATCGCTTTTAGAACTCCAGATGGTTTCTTTGAATGGCTGGTTATGCCTTTTGGATTGACGAATGCACCCGCTTATTTTGTTGATTTAACGAGTAGGGTGTTTCGGGAGTTTCTAAACAAGTTTGTCGTGGTCTTTGTTGACGATATTTTGATCTTCTCTAAAAGTGAAGAATAGCATGCACAACACTTAAGAGAAGTTTTGAAAACTCTTTGTGTGCATCATCTTAAGGCAAAATTCTCCAAATGCCATTTTTGGAGAAAAGAGGTGAGATTCTTAGGGCATGTGGTCTCCAAAGAAGGGATATATGTAGATCCCGCAAAGGTGGTTGCAGTGCAAGATTGGCAGATTCCTAAAAATGCAACGGTTGTGAGAAGCTTTCTTGGGTTGGCAGGTTATTATTCATTAAGGTCTTCGCAAAGATATCAACCCCATTCACCACACCGACGAAGAAGAAATTGGCATTTTCATGGGATATAGACTATGATGTTGCTTTCCAACGTTTAAAGAGGGCTCTAACAACAACCCTCGTCTTGACTTTGCCTAATGGGAACAAAGTGTTTACGGTTTACACTAATGCGTGTGGTACAGGGCTTGGTGCGGTTTTGATGCAAGAAGGGAAAGTAGTGTGTTATGGGGGAGACAGTTGAGAGTTCTTGAGAAGAACTACCCCACCCATGATCTAGAGCTAGCTGCCATAGTATTTTCGCTTAAGACGTGGCGCCATTATTTACTTGGAGAGAAGTTCGAGTTATACACCGATGATAAATCTCTCAAATATTTGTTCCCATAGAAGGATCTCAATTTAAGGCAACTACGGTGGATGGAGTTCCTAGCTTCTTATGATTTTGAGATTGCTTATACCCCTCAAGTGTAATGTGGTGGAAGACGTGCTAAGTAGGCAGATGATAGCCTTGAGTCCTCTATTTGTGGAGAGGAAGAGCTTGGAGTTCATATCAGCTTTTGATTTTAGACCCTCCATCGAGATTTTGCTTGATTTGTTTGCATCGTGGAGATACGACCAACTCTTATGGGTCAGATAGGAGCTTCGCAACAAGGTGACCTACAGATTTTAGATATCATGGAAAATCTCAGAAAAGGGGAGACTTATAGTCACTTCAGTAGATATGCCATAGATGAAAAGGGGTGGTTGCGACGAGATGGAAGGCTTTGTGTTCCTCAAACTGGAAGCTTGATAAAGGCAATCCTAGAAGAAGCCCACCATTCTAAGATGACTATTCATCCAGGCGGTGATAAGATGTACAGAGACATAAAAAGGGTTTTCTTTTGGACTAGGATGAAGAAAGATGTGGCCGAATTTGTTTCCCAATGTCTAGTTTGCCAGCAAGTTAAAGCTGAGCAAAAGACGCCCGGTGGTTTACTTCATCCTTTGGAGGTTCCTCAGTGGAAATGGGAGAGCGTCTCTATGGATTTCATAGATGGTTTGCCTAGATCGAAGATAGGTAACACCGGTATCTGGGTTGTGATATATAGACTCACTAATAGCGCTCACTTTATTCTAGTTAAGAGCAAGAGGACGGCATTATGGTTGGCAGCAATTTATGTTCGTGAGATAATTCGTCTTCATGGAGTACCTTCGAGCATCGTGAGCGATCATGACCCCATCTTTACCAGTGAATTTTGGAGAAGCTTACAAGAAGCGTTAGGTACGCAGTTGTGTTTGAGCACCGCCTATCATCCTCGGACCGATGGAAAGACAGAGAGGGTGAACAGAATTTTAGAGGATCTTTTAAGGTTGTGTATCCTAGACTTCGGAGGAACTTTGGAAGAGCACCTTCCTTTAGTGGAGTTTGCCTATAACAACAGCTATCAATCCAGCATAGGCATGGCACCCTTCGAAGCATTGTATGGACGACCCTGTAGATCACCAACTTGTTGGTGGGAATCTACAGGAAGATTAATACTTGGGCCAGATATGGTTAGGGAAACGTCCGAAAAGATTGACCGTATTCGATGGCGGATGAAGAAAGCTCAAGATAGGCAAAAATCCTATGCAGAAAAGAGGAGGACTGACATCAAATTTGAAGTGGGAGACTTGGTTTTTATTAAAGTATCACCTTTGAGGAATGTGGTTCGCTTCGGATCGATAGGGAAGTTGGCACCTAGGTTTGTGGGACCATTTCCCATAACTGAGAGGATTGTCCAAATGGCCTATAGAGTAAAGCTCCTAGAAAATCTATCCGGCATTCATGATGTTTTCCACGTTTCTCATCTGCGGAAATGCCTGCATGACATCATAGAAGTTGTTGAGCCGAGTGTATTGGAAGAGGTAGAAGTGGAATGGGAGGCGACAGTCAGGCGAGTCCCTACCCGTATTCTTGGATTAGAAGTTAAGAAGCTACACAATAAAGAGATCAAGTTGCTAAAGGTTCAATGGGGAGATAACCCAGAGGATGCGACTTGGGAGACCGAAGACAAGATTCATGCTTCGTACCCTTTCCTTTTCAAGGGTATGTCCATAACTCCTTTTCCTAAGTTTTATCTGTGCTTGTTTCTATCATTCGAATATATCCTATCCATAGTATTTTCGACCTTTAGATAGGAATCCTATGGATGTAAACATGTGTTTGAGAGATGTTATGTTTGATGGATGCAAGTGGATGCAAGTGTTTGGTAGTGGTTACCTGTGGATGCATATAAACAAACATTTGGCACTAGATCGACTCAATCACTCTCATACTACATATGGATGTGTGTGCATTTTCTTTTCTTTTATGGATGAAATTGAATGTATTAGCATACGGATGTTGCATTTGGACGAATGAGTGTACACATATACAGAACTTACATGTTATAATAGAATTATTTGCATACATATTGGATTCATGGCACTAACATACATTGCATTAAGGAGGTCAACTGAATCAGTAGACCGCCTGATTTCCGCATTAGTGTTGAGACATATACACACACCCTTGCATATATTCATATAAGCATTAGAAATATTTAAGTACAATGGATGCCAGTGATTGATGGATGAGTAAATGGATGATGGATGGTAGGATGTGCATTCTTTTTAACTTAGAGATTTCGGGGACGAAATCCTTTGAGTAGGGCAGAATATAAAACCTCGTATTTTTAACGACACTAAATGAGGATAAATTCAATTATAATTAATTTAATATTCAGAATTAAGGGAAACAGACTGCGCCATTGCGTCCGTCCCAAAATTCTGGTCAGATAGACATTTGGTTTGCGTAAAACGGACAACGTATGAAGAAGTTATAAAGGTTTTAAGTTTGTATACGTGCAAAAGAATTATATATATATACACATGAGTCAGGGATGAGTCATAATTTTAACCAAAACCGTTCGAATTTGAAAAAGAAAAAGTGGCGGTAGTTTTTCCGACTTAGGGGGTCGAATCCCCTAGAGGGGTGTCGACACCGAGGTCGACCCACCTTAAGGGGTGTCGACAATAGGGTCGACCCACCCACAAGGGTGTCGACACCACTAGGGCCGACGTGGCAGTCGGTTTCAGAGGGTCTGGCGGCTATAAATACGTGGTCATTTATCTTGTTTTCTTCATTGAGAATTCATGGTGGCCAAACTCTACCGGTATCTGAACTAATCTAGATCTATTATCTTCTCCAACTAAAGCAAATCAATTAAAGATTCAAGATCCAATCTTTTCTAGTTCTATCTTCTTATCCAAACTCTGTTAGTCCCTAGTTGCTTTTAGATTTGAATATTTAAAAGTAAATATGACATGACTATGACTTGGGTTAATTTATATGCCTAGATTATATCAGATCCATAGTAAATTGTGATTATATAACATTCTAAATTGAGTCTAACTTGGATCTAAATCTCTATCTTTTTGGATCCATCGTAACTTTTACGGCATTCTATGATGTGGATCTTGACCTTATTTGTCTAGATCTAATTTAATTATTGATCTAAATCTCTATCTTGTTGGATCCATTATGACATTCTATAATGTGGATCTTGACCTTATTTGTGTTCGATCTAGTTTTGACCATTGGATCTGAATCATGTGGACATCTTAATTGCTAATCAGATCTAGCTTATCACCTTGTGCTTATCATATTAGATCTAAACCAATTGGACATCTAAATTGTTAATTTAGATCTTATTATGCTTATTATGACATCATAGTTATGTCAGAATCAATTAACTGCCATAAGTTCATCAGATTTATGCTTATATGTCCACCTAATCACCATGATAGTTTATGTTTACGCCAAAACAATCACCTTTGTCATATTCCCATCACTTTTCCTTTTATTGTTTATGACTAGGCTACTTTCTATCCTAGATACCGTCAAATATATGCGATTGTGTTAGTAAGGGAACGGGGGAAAAAGGGTTAAATTTGGCATAATTTAAACAATGTTTATATGAATTGGACATGTAATTCAAATTGGGGAAGTGGGGACATAATCACCTATAAAGACATAGGTAAGAATTGGATAAGAAGGAAATGTTTAATAATTACAATTAGAAATTGTAATGACACTTATGACATGAGGTTAGGTTGCATTAGTGGTGGAAGTCTGCCCGGACCCGACCGGCATATCCAGCAGCCACTAATGTTGAACCTAATGTGAGAGGTCTAAGTGCACAAATATGAATCGGGCTATGACACGAGGTTAAACCCAACTTGTGGAATAAGACTTCCAAGACCCGACAGACATATCCAACATACACAAGTTGTGGGCCTAATGCGGGAAGTCTAGCCCATTATAAACCATAAATGGACATGATAATAAATTGGACTACTTAACCAAATCTAATCCATAGGAATTGTATGATTTTGAACTAAAGTTAGGGTTAAGTAAATTTAATTAGATAGTGGATGTGTTAAGCAAATCTAGAGGGGATGGGTAATATTTACATATAGGCCCACAAATTTAACCTGATAAGGTTATGTGATTAAAGACACCTAGTGGTATACATGACCGGTTGGATTAATAAAGTTATGTAATTAAGGACACCTTTTAGGGTAAGCATAACTTGTAGAAATGATAGGGTTACTTAATTAAAGACACCTCGTGGTGTACATAGACAAAGAAAACCTAGTGGGGAATATGTAAGAGACCGTAATTTAAAATATTAAAACTGACAAATTAAAGAATGCTTAATTTTCAGAAGAAGAATTAAGGGAAAGGGTTGCGCCATCGTGTTTGTCTCGAAATTTTACTTGAGATAGAGTCCGAGTTTACGTAAAACGGATAAAGAATGAAGAAATTATGGAGGTTAGAAGATTTCAGTTTAAAACCAGAATTGAAATAAAATATTCAAACAGCGAAGGCGGGAAGAGGAAACGCGGAACCGATCACATTTGGGGTGTTGACCCAAGACCTGCTGGGTCGACACCAGTGTCGACTCAGGCTCTTTGGGGTCGACACCGGGGTCGACATAGGTGTGGACCCCCCGTAGGGGTCGTGTAATAACCCGAAAATCTGGGCCAGTTTAAAATTTTTATTTTGGCAATTTTAGCGAATTTTGATTATTTAAAATGAATTATTTTAAATAATATCGACGAAAATTTATTTTGAATATAGAATTATAACGTATATATTATATACGCCGTCGTTAGAATATAAATATTTATATATAATTATAAATAGAATTGAAAATGGTGCGGTAGTTCGATAATTCGATTTCAAACTTCAATTGAATGTACCGGGTGCAAAACAATCCGGATTTTAGTGAAATCAGAAATCATAGGATCTATTTGATAGTATCTTTCCAACGAATCCGAAGAATCGAGATTTCATAGCGGGAATCAAAAGATATGTCCAGTTGAAAGTTCTGAATAGTCGCTATAGAATTCTGGCCCTTAAAAATGGGAATTTTGCAAACGACCTCGGATTTCGACGAAACCACTTTTGTTGGGTCCGTGATGTTAAATTATTGCTAGATTCCAAATTTCATAATTTTTCGAATCAATATGTGAGCGTGGCAAAGGAAAGCGCGTTTGACCAGTTTCAGTTGATTTTAATCGACTGGAAATTGGCCATTTTTCAAACGGTCTCAGAATTCGACGAAACCACTTTTGTTAGGACCGTATCGTCAATACGAAGCTAGAAAATATTTTTCTGGAATTTTTCTAGTTAGTATGTGACCCCGGTAATTTGAAATGTACGTTTAAAATTCAATATAATGTTTTAAATGTAAATTCAACGGAAACTGATCGAAATGGTCGAATCAGCTTACGATACATGTCCCATTGTGTTCGGAATGGGGGTAATTAGCTGGGGACGACAGTCGTTGGGAATTATTTGAAGTTCAAACAAATTTGGGTCAATTAAAGAATTAAATAATATTATATAAATTATTATATAAAGCCCTCAACCAATCAATACTCTCATTCTCCTTTCCTCCAGATCAACGCAGAAAACCACTGTCCCCCCCCCCAAAAAAAAATTAAAATCGCCCCTTCTTCCAGCACGACGCCGCCATCGCCTCCACCCCCTTGGTCGCGCCTCCACCTCAGAAGACTTGCACCTCCACCCTCGAGCCACCCTACCTCTTCGACGATGAAAACCGCGAGCCCCTTCCCATTTCGAAAATCGACCAAAACGCCCTCCCCTGGCCTCACCTCCTGACGCCGCCGGCCTTCCATCAGCCCTCCCCGACGCCTCAGCAAACCACCGCGCCCCCTGACCTTCTCCGACAGCGAAACATCCCCTCCCACAGCAGTAAATGTGAGTTTCCATTTTCGTGATTTTCTTTAGTTTCTTTGATGAAAAATTCTGATTTTCTTGAATGAAAAAGCTTTGATCTTCATATTGAAAAAGTTTTGTTTTTATAAATAAAAGTTTTGATTTCATTTTTTTTGTTAGAAAGATTAAATTTTTATTAGTAAAATATTTAAATTTTTGATTAGGAAAAAGTATAGGACTTTTATTTATAATTATAGAGAATAGAAATATGATTTTATTCATGTAGCATTATAGAAAAATATACGATTTCCTTTTTATCATAAAAGGTTAGATTTTTAATAACATAAAGATGTGGTTTTTATCAAAATAAAAATATGATTTTTAACGAAGTAAAAATGTGATTTTTATATATTGAACATCGAAGTAAAAATGTGATTTTTATATATTGAACATCGAAGTAAAAATGTGATTTTTATATATTGAACATCGAAGTAAAATGTGAATTTTATATATTGAACATCGAAGTAAAAATGTGATTTTTATATATTGAACATCGAAGTAAAAATGTGATTTTTATATATTGAACATCGAAGTAAAAATGTGATTTTTATATATTGAACATCATAGTAAAAATGTGATTTTTATATATTGAACATCGAAGTAAAAATATGATTTTTATATATTGAACATCGAAGTAAAAATGTGATTTTTATATATTGAACATCGAAGTAAAAATATGATTGTTATATATTGAACATCGAAGTAAAAATTCGATTTTTAAATATTGAATAGCAAAGTAAAAATTCGATTTTTGCGTATGTAGTGGCTACAGCAACGAAGTTGACAAATATGCGATAATGGCGAAGATTTCTATAAATGAAGTGTCGTGAAGTTGGGATAGCTATCGGTGAGAATTTCTCACCTTTCAATTTCTTTTCTAGTTATATATATATACTAGGATGCAGACGGTGTTTAGTAGCACCCGACACAATCGTCCACAGACCATGGACTTGTTTGTTTGATTACAAAAATTAGTTAGATTATTTGATTGAAATTTGAGTTGTTTGGTGAAATAGAATGGATATGATTGATGTGTGAATGGCGTGGGCCTTCACTAGACCGGGGATAAGGCTAGGCCTTGTCCCGTTTCTAGTATCGTGCCATTATGCCGCCGAAATTTTCTAAAATAAGTTAGAAAAATATAAAAATATCATTTTATTTAATGAATGAACTGAATAGAAATTCAGATGTTAAAATAAAATGTTTTATCGTTAAAAATATAATTTTTAACGTAGATGTGAATAAAATAAATAAATATTCATTTACAAACCGGACGGTTTGTTTATGTACACCTATTTGAAGGACATTGTTTGGGACGATAAATTTTACACATCGCCCAACTGCACAAATAAAATATGTGTTTGATTGTTTGAAACCCCACACGGGTGTTGGGATGAAATTTGAAGTTCACTCATCCTGATTGATTAAATATGTCGATCGATTGATTGACAGCTGTTATAAGCGTTGAATATCTATATTTGATGCTTATGCCGTGTAGTGCACTTTGGTTGATGGTTGATTATTTTCAATACTATTATATGCGTGTGATGTATGAAAATCCATATAATTAACATTATATGGTGATTGATTGGGTCTCATTCCAATTTAGAAAATAAAGAACACTATAAAATAAAGGTTCATGTGTTGACTGTACTCATCCGTTGAGATTAGTCATGTGTTGAACGAAATAATTTAACAAAAATAGTCACACGTGGACAGTACTCATTCGTTGAGATTAGTCGTGTGTTGACAAAAATAAATATTCATTTGTTGAATAGGATAAAGGAATATATGAAGCCGTGTTGATTAGATTGACGCCATTTTGACGTAAAAGATATTTATATCGATTTTATTCATTTTGAAATGAATTGAATATAAAACAAAATGAATTGAATTTAAAACGATTTCGAAATGAATTGAATATAAAACGAAATGAATTGAATTTAAAACGATTTCGAAATGAATTGAATTGAAAACTATTTCGAAATGAATTGAATATAAAACGATTTCGAAATGAATTGAATTGAAAACGATTTCGAAATGAATTGAATTGAAAACGATTTCGAAATGAATTGAATTGAAAACGATTTCGAAATGAATTGAATTGAAAACGATTTCGAAATGAATTGAATATAAAACGATTCGAAATGAATTGAATTGAAAACGATTTCGAAATGAATTGAATTGAAAACGAATTCAAATTGAATTGAAAACGAATTCAAATTGAATTGAAAGCGAATTGAAATGAATTCAAATTGAATTGAAATTTGAATTGAATAGAAATGAATTTTAAAACGAATTTATAAAGAAGAATTCAATTTTGATTTGAATTGAAATGGAAGTTGAAATTGCTTTTGAAACGAATTTTAAAACAATTTATATAATTCGTTTTAAGTAGAAATCGACGAAATATATATTATATATTATATATATAATATAATGGCCTGAATAGAACGCGCCGCGCCGCGGCAGATCGCGAATTTCGACCATTTATTTCAAACGGACATTACGGGAGATCCGACCGTCGGATTCTCCTAAAACCGGAACCGTTGGGTTCGTATCGAAAAGAGCTTTCTAACGAATATTAGAAATTTAAAATCTAACGGTTGGATTTGGAATTATGTCCAAATCAAATTTGAAAAAGGTCGTTGTAAGTGCAGTTCGATGGCCGTTGATGGAAATCGACTGTACGGGTCTTGATAAAATTATTAAAAATAGTAATAATTTGTGTAAGATCATAAGAAATGATTTAGAAAGGATTGGGACGAAAAACTTCATATTTAAAAAGATAAAAAGAGATTTTTATCGAAATGTACTAGTTTTGAACTAGAATTATAATTCTATTTATTTTTAAATAAATAAATTGAATTTGAAAAGGGTTTTAAAAATAACTAGAATTTCCAATGATTGCATTGGAGTGGATTTGAATCGAAATTGTCTTCGGAATATTTCGATGTGGGAATTCGTGATTATACAGATGTTGTTATGGAAATTTGAAAGTTATATATTTATATCGTTATTTCCAATACGACATTTGTTAATCGTAGAATTTGATATTGAATATAAGCCGGGATATTTTCTATTCAGAGCCTTGTATTGAATATCAAATGTGATTTGGGTTGGTCATGAATGGTGTCTTCATTAACACTGTTCTTGAACCCAGTTGAGAAAAGATTAAATCTATTTAATTAGATTTAATGAAGTGTACCAATTAAACAATATTTAATTGGAATTGAATTGATATTGATTCTTGGGTTTATCGTGAATGGTGTTTTTAAATGATACTTGTTCTTCAACCCGATAATTAATGGAATATGATTTTGGGTTTATCGTGAACCGTGTTTTAAGTGACACTGATTCTTTAACCTAGTTAACGATTAAAACTAAGTGGAGTTTTAATGTATCTTTAATTAGATTGAAACAATCGAAATGGAGTATTACCAGTTTTTCTCCAGGCGATAGTTAAATCTTTAATTAGATTTGAACGTGAAATGGTAATTGAATTTACCGATAACACCGTGGTGTTAGATATGAAGTATTACCAGTTTTACTTCATGGGATAAATAGGTTGGGATTGGGAAATTAAAACAAATGATTACTTCGGTAAGGTTCGTTAATTCCGACTAGTTGAATCGAAATTCAAAAGAAGATTAAAGAATAAATTCAAGGAATTTATCTTGGATAAAATTAATGGGAACCTTTCCCTATAAATGTGAAATTTAGAAACAAACTGTCGGTTAGCCAAGCAGAATGGTTTTCTGGATATTGATCTGATGTTGGTTTCGGCCTTCGGGGTTAATATTTGGGGAATTATTTTCTTGATTAATTTACGGTTAGTGACTGATGAATTGGAATGAGGCGTATGTTGTGTTTGTGTAACACTTATTTAAAAAATACGCGAGTTATTCGGAAAGACCGGGTTTATCCCATTCTGAATAACTGATACGACGATAAGTCGAAGATGAAGACGATGGTCGAAGACCGGAGGTCTTCACGTCGTTTGGGTGATTACTGATGATCTTGATTGGGCTGTACACCCAAGAAGATGGAAACAGTTGGTGATCGTCCAGACGTACTTGGAGATCGATGGATATGCGAGGTACTAGGTGCCTCCGGTTTCGTTCAGACCCAGAACAGACTTGTAAATGGACTGTGTGTCTGACATTGGATTTTAGTCCGTGTTATTGATCTCTATTAAATATATATCTGTTTGGCGGCGGAGAATTTATTCTCTTGCTTAACGCCCTTCTCTGAGACGTACGAGCTCAGGGGTTATATATTGATGGATATCAATCGCATGGAGTGAATTGCCTGTGTGGCATGCCTAAGTGGCAAATGATCAAGGCTTCTGTTGAAAAGCAAAGTCTTGTGGTTGATGATCGAAGCACGGCCTTTGTGGCGTAGCTTTGTGTAACGTTTACTTCGCGAGTTTCACACCCGGTATGAACCAAAAACGGGAGACGGACCTCAGGGAGGGCATGCGTTTCTTTCTAGTTAGGAGTGGCGTCAGTGCTTGAACTGGCTGACGAGTTTGACTCATGTGGATGTTGCTTATTATTACTTGCTGAAAAGCGAGGCGCCACGTGATATCGGTTTCGGCCGATGCTTCTGGTCGGCTGACGGGCCAGGCTTACGCCCCAAAGGGCGGGGAAACGCAATGTTCAGGAATTTTAATCCACATCGGTGGACCGGCCCTGTCGCTCCAAGGGTCACTCGAGCTCTGATCCTGAGACATGGGCTAGATTGTCTCGAATCGGTGAGGATCTTGCCCCTAGCCTCGGTTCATACCATAAATGATAACCCAACTTCCATTACGACGTCTTGTGGTTTTGATTGTAAACCTATTGTAATGACCCGGATTTTCAGCGACTTTGGTTATCGACATAAGCACGATGTCGATAACCAAAACATCGAAAAATCCTGGTAATTAGTGAAAGAAATTAGAGGGTGAGGAAAGATAAGATAGAAAATTAGAATAGAAGAAGAAGAAGAACACAACATCAGAGTAACACGAATCTCACAGCGGAACGAATAAATATATTTCATAACATAACTTTGAAATACAAATCTGTACTTGCATATACATATCATTATCAAAGTACAGCACTTACAACACAGCGGAAATAACTATAGCTATATGATCCTGAAGCCTCCTGCTCCAGCTCTTCAATGTATCTGTAAAATCCCGACTACTTGACTGCCCGTACAAATTTAGGCACCCAAGAGTTTAGGGAAAACAACAAAGTAAACTCCGGGTCAGTCATGGGACTGGTGTGAGTAAAACAGTTAAAAACAGTTGAACAAGTGAACGATATCTCATAAGACCACGCCGCATAACGGAACGGGTTTTTCCCTTATGAGAATCCAAATATCTTTATATCAAAAATCTTTTGATATTATAATAATGTCTATCAACCACAGTATATATATAATCATCTAGCAGAAACGCTTTCATCTCACGTTCTACATATATAGTATACAATCAAAACCGCAAGCACGTATTGGGTAATGGGTTTCCAACTATGACAAGGTATGGATCCACCTTTCGCTCGTGTACCTCTAGAGAGGAATACACTGGGTTCAACAAGAACATCTTGCAACCCGGCCACACATGGCCGACCACTCATTTCGCTTGAGTGTATCGAATGTATATCACCAACAGTTGGGATCAGCAACCGTTTCCCGAATGGGACAGCATCAACAATAGATTTTGAGAAATAAATGAAACTCTAGATCAGGTGATTATACACCCTACTTCGGTGCGACCGACTTAGCCATGCTGCCTGCCCGATTTCTGTCATTTACCGGATGTTGAGGCTAGAAGCTACGCTTTAACATCATACCCGATTCACTTTGAATGTCACATCGTCAAACCCATCAAATCACCGATTGACGTCCTCAACAATACATTATGTGTTAGCTAAAAGAAGTTTCCTTCTCCGCTTCCACTCTTGGTACAGTTGGAGAAATCAATATACGTGATCGTTTGGAATTACTCTGTCAGACATCCGTCCATACAAGTCACCCAGGAACAGGATGAACCGAAGGCACTATTCTGTAAACAGGATAGCCCTTGCATAACTCCGTCTTCAATTTCCTTTGGCGTATATGATTCGCAACGCTTATGCCAATACAGAGTGGTTCTTTGGATAATAATC
The DNA here is from genome assembly GCA_030737875.1 of Allium sativum. Classification (NCBI taxonomy): domain Eukaryota; kingdom Viridiplantae; phylum Streptophyta; class Magnoliopsida; order Asparagales; family Amaryllidaceae; genus Allium; species Allium sativum. Next base: position 898,064,018 of record CM060916.1, read on the forward strand.
CAACCGGTCTCTCCATATTAACAACGTTAAAATGGTCAAAACTTCGATAGTCTGTGATTTAACTATCGAATAAAAACAAGTGTGCAAATAACGATATTATTTCCAAATGGAAATTATATCGATCAAACATCATTCAACATTCATCTCCTTAGTTCATAATTTTACTTATCTCCTGTTTCCCTATATTCAATATTTCTTATTTTCTAAATTTGGAAAATATACGTTATTAACAATGGAAAACATTTCCATTTCATGTTTTCTTTATTAGAAAACATTTCTGGTTTCTTCTTTGGAAAACATTTCCAAAGCTTCTTCATTGGACTTAGATAGATGTTTAAACAAACCATCGCGATGCCAACTCAAACAATTTCCTTTACTGCCGAACCTTAACTATTCCTTAGTTAGAACGAAGCCAATCAAGTTGGGGTAGAACTACCTCTCAGACCTTAACTGAACAACATTTCTAACTTTGAAATAGGCAAAGTTCACTTTATATTCCTTAACAAACTTCCTTACTTAACCCTCCTTCGAATAACTATATTCGATTGACTCTTATCAATTAACTCTATTGGACTAACCCCTATCAATTAACTCTATTGGACTAACACTATTTGACTAACGCTATTTATTTACTCATTTCACTTACTCTTTTCGAATAAACTATATTCGAAAATTCCTTTTACTTTCTATTCGAATAACTATATTCGATTTAACTCATTTGCTTCTATTCGAATAACTATATTCGATTTAACTCATTTGCTTCTATTCTAATCGATTAAACTAACATCGATTATCTCCTTTCAACTTTATTCTCTAATCGATTAACTAACATCGATTAACTTCTTTTTAACTTTAACCTCTAATCGATTAACTAACATCGATTAACTTCTTTTTAACTTTAACCTCTAATCGATTAACTAACATCGATTAACTTCTTTTTTTTACTTTAACCTCTAATCGATTAACTAACATCGATTAACTTCTTTTTTTAACTTTAACCTCTAATCGATTAACTAACATCGATTAACTTCTATTTTTAAAAACTACGTTTTCCGTTACAACTATTTCCTTTTTATAACGTTTACTTACCGTTACAAATACATCATATTTATAACTTCTATTTACCGTTACAAATATTTCCTATTTATAACTTCTATTTACCATTACAAATATTTCCTATTTATAACTTCTATTTATTTATTTTAAATAAATATTCCTTTTCTATTTCTATTTATTTTCTAAATAAATATCCCTTTTATAAAACCGTGCTCGTTTTATAAATATTTCCTTTTATAAAATCCTGTGATTTTATAAAATTCCTTTATTTCAATATACATTGAAATACTTCTTTTTACATCCCAGGGTCTTTTATGATATTTACAATATCGAATAACAATGATCAACATCATTCCAACACACATAATCCATAACAGATTATATAACCCATCATATATCACAATATATGAAAACAGTAAAATAAATGTTGAGGAATCCAGTCGGATTCCTCCAACCTGTCTCCCTGCATCACAAATGTTAAACAGTATAGATAACATCACTTTTCAGTTCTATATGATATATTCTGTTAAACAGAATCAATATAGAAAATTTAACTAACTGACTAGCAGTTCAATCAAACAATCAACACACAGTAAATCAGACAATTTCTAACAGTTCTAAAAATACAACATGAAATTATAAACTGTTAAGAGTTAGTGAGATTTACTCACATTGGCGCGTTAACCGCTTAATAACGGTTTGCGTTTATTTGACTGCGATGGACAATTTATTTCGCCATAAATTGTAACGAGCTCGGATTCACTCCCGGTCAGTCTCATTGTGTTGCTCCCGTCCATACGATCCCAACGGATCTTGTTTCGCTCAATTCTGATGACGTATGCAATGTTATGACTTATACAAGTTTGGATATTCATTTAAAATAAAATAACTTGGTTTTAAATGACAACTGGGCCTCACCCATTTTAGAGACCCGGCCCATTTGCTCCCTTTTAGACCCGACGTCCTTCTTCCCAAACTGAAACTTCAGTACACAAAAATGATGCTCCCATATTTTCCAAAGCTCCCATCACCCTTACTTTCTCCTCTTTTCTTCAACAAATTTCCTCACTACAGTAAAGAAATTCGGACATGGTCTCACCCTTTTGAAAACACAATGCCACTTCCATACTCAACACGACAAAAAAACGAACTCATCAAGACTCATCTCGTTGGATCCACTATTGCCGCATCCCATCCCATTTACAACTAAGCCTGCACCAACTTAAACCAAATACCCAATGCCAAGAACCATTCCTCCATCATTACCCCTTCACAATCTCCATCACCACGTCTGTTACTCAGAACCGAAGTCCCCCCCATCCGACTTATCTCCTCCATTCCCTCCTCTCAGTAAAACTGCGTGCACCAGTTTGGACATTTACTCAGTAATACTCCCAAACCAACGTACATTATCCTCCCCAAAACTTACAACCACGAACCTGCTCCTCCTCCTTTCGAACTCAAGAAAACTCAAACACCACATCCGAGAACTCCAGCGTCCTTCTCTTCACATTCCCTTCCAAAAACATTTACAGCGAGCTCCTCTTTCATACACAGCAGACCACCTCCGTCTCCTCACATTTGTTTCCGTCATTTCCCATCCCCTCGTCAACCAACGCGTCTCCATCTCCACTCGAGTACTCCTCCTCCCTCTAATATTCCATCACGTACTCAAGCGGACCAGCAAGGCACACCTCCGGTCCATTAAACTCCCGACGCCTAGCTTTAGCTTCCGGCTACAGCACAGATCTGGGCAGTAACTCACTTCAAATGCTTCCAGTGTTTGAATAGCTGCGAGTTCCTTTCGGTTTGATATGCTGAGGACGTATGAAACAATACCAATTTGGGGAATAAAGTCGGTATGAATAGAAGGAAGTTGTTTGATTTTCAGAAGAAGATATTATAGAGGAGGCGCCTCCTTTTACTTTGCAGAAAAAGAATTAGGTTAGATAGAAGAAAAACTATTATAGGGGGTTAACATTTTAGATTTAGTGGATGGATATCGTCCATGTTAGCCTGCTTTGTGACCAGGCTACCCAAAGCCAGGGACTTGAGTATGAACTTACATTGATTGGCGATCACTTGGATGCAGTGATAGAAAGATGGAAAATTTGAATTATTCATGCAAATGTCATTGGATCGGATCCCCCATCCGGATCGGATCGGATCCCTGCTTTCGGATCGGATCGGATCCCCCTCCCCGGATCGGATCGGAGTACCCTCTACCCGGACCGCCTGAAGTATTCTGCACAAAAGTGCGTGCAAGCATTCTGCTCGAGCAACTGGTTCGGTTCGGATCCGATCCGAACCGACTGGACCTGCTTCTGCACACAGAGTTTGACCTCTTCTCCTGGCATAACCGACTCCTACAATTGCGGATCGGACTCCACTTGGCAAAGCACGACCTGCTAACCACTTTTCCACGTTCTCCGCTACTTCTGAGATCTCCTCCGGTCACGCCACGTGGCCCATCCGAACCGGAAGTGCCCAGAGCTTCTCTACAGCTATAAATACACCACAACATGGCCATTTGAAGGGACTTTTGGCATTTCATTCATTCATGGTAGCCATGGCCGAATTCCCCCACCAATAACTACCTTCTTCTCCAATGAAAACCAATGAAAATCAATGAATTCGGAGAGAATTATTCATTGTATTTGAGCGATTGAGTGATTGAATTCCTTGTAATTGTAATCCATGAATGAAATGAGAAACTATGAAGTGGATGTAGGCTTGTTAACGCCGAACCACTATAAAAATCCTGTTGTCTTGCTTTTCTCTCACTTTTTCAGTTATTTCTTCATATCCTACGCTCTAAATACGATAATTTGGGTGTTAGGACCATTTTTTGGTCTAACAGTCCACGTTTGATTTCTTGCTGAAGAGAATAAGTGGCAAGGGAATGAAGAACGTGGCTCCTGTTTTGACCGCGTTGAGAAAGTGATACTAGGTTTTAGTGTTGTTTTAAATTATAACCGTTCAACGTACAATTATATCCATCTACGAGTGCTGCCGACTGAAATAAATATACCGTTATGATCAACACCGTCTCCCGATCCCAAAAATATAATAATACCGGTAGATGGACTCATATTTTGAAACTTCAAAATGTTGATTTCAGGGTGCACAATACTCCAAATAAAAAGTTGCTTATTTAATTAATTAAAAATTTCAGTAAAATCCTAAAAATTAAATTATCGTTATGTCCCAAAAGAACCTTGTCTAAATTCAAACCCGATATCTAGTTATTTTGAAATAACCTTTATGGTCGATAAACGATTCTATAGCGACTATTCTGAAATTTGATTTGGACATATCTCAAAATCTACACAATGAAATCCCGCATTTTCTCTTCCACTAGAAAGATATACTTCACCAGCTCCACACGTTTCTTGTTTCACAGAAATCCGGCTTCAAACGAATCCTGTACATTCAGTTGAAGTTCAAATCGCCAAATAGCGAACTATAGCGCCATTTCGAGTTCGATTATAATTATAATATAATTATACTTTCAAACTGTCGTTATTTAAATATATTCGTTATTCAAATTCAAATTCCTAGCTGAATTACATATCACAGATGATCCGGTTCACACCATATCGTCATTTCGGCCAATTCTGCTTATTTCAGAATTAAATATATTATTATATTATTATTTAGATTAAATATTCACTATTATTTTATTCAACGACCATGTAATTCACTAACCTACCATTTATACAATTAAATAAATTAATCATAATACCCCTGCCAATGCGGGTCATTACAATCTTCCCTACTTAAAATAATTTCGTCCTCGAAATTGCTAAAAAGTAGGGGACGACCCTATCAACTGGTTAGAACATATTTGTTCACTCCTTAACTTCAGTTTCAACTGAACCAATTTAATTTCAATTAAATTATTAATTAATTCTTATCAACGAAAATTTTCAAAAATCTTGAAAATTTTCTCACGCCTTAACTCTTCGAAAAATTTCGCCAGCACCTCCTTTGTACTGGTCAATCGATCAAACTCCCACTCGCCTCTCTGGGCCATCTCCAACCCAAAAGAAAATCAAACAGCCAAGCGGCTTGCCACTTTGGCTCCTAAATCTTATATCCAATAGAAATATAAACTTGTACCTTTTGTCGGCATACCAACTCTATTACTTCCAAATGCTATCACTCAGCATATACCAATATTAATCAAACCAAACTCTGATCAATCTATCCTCAACACCACCATTCGCTTTTTACCAAGCCAAATTTTCATTTCAACTCAAGTTTCGTTCTTGATCCCCAACTCTTAACTTGATTATAACCTTACACTTCACATTTGAATCTCACAATCAAATTTGCCTTGATATCATTCTAATTCAAAACTCAGTTACCACTTTACTGGCTTTACTTTCATTCAAATCTGCTTTCACAAATTTTTTTGTTAAATTTGTTTTTTATTCAAACAGTCTTTCCCCGGGAGTTTTCAAATAGTCTACTCTTTTCAAAAATCAAAATTTCCTTTTTGAAATTCAACTGAGCCCATAATCAATATTCCATTAGTTAAATCACTTCTCTATCTCTTTATCAATATTTGTTAACCAAATATTTTCAATAACCATATTGGCCTTTTATGTTATTTGGAAAACATTTCCGAATATCACCTTCCTTTATTTTCTAAACTTTAGAAAATACATGCTATTTATAATTGGAAAATATTCCAATTACTTATCTCCTTTCCGATCTCGTTTATTTCTATACTTAGGAAATATTCTTTATTATATCTCCAAGCTAACACTTAATTGGGTTAAAACTGATGTTGTGTAAAACATCGTTACGACAACCCAATTACTATATTCAGCTAACTCTTATTCAACATTGATCTTCGAGCCTGAAATCTTACTGTTTATTTGTTAATAATGAAATCAATCAAGTTGGGGTATAACTACCTCTCAGACCTTGACTGAATAACATTTATAACGTCAAAACAGATATTGCTACTTACTCGAATAATCAATACCATACAACTACTTATTCACTTTTAAACACATATATACTTTCTCTTTCTATTCTTTCGAGATTTTATTCTTATACTTCCCTTGTGATTATACTATTCTATTTCTAAGTTCGTTCCCTTATCGACTTCTATATATATCGATACGTTGATTTCCTAACTATCAAATTATCTTAAAAATATTCTATCTCCTTATATTCCCGGAAAAATTCGCCATAACCTCCTTTGTACTGGGAGCATCGGGATATTTCAAATAGCCTCCCATGGCCCTCACCAATCCAAAAGAAAAAGAAAAAGGCAAGCGGCTAGCCGATACGGCGCATAAAATCTCATATATGAATTAAACACGTACCTTTCGTCGAGCATTCTATTTATATACCTTCATACCTTATCCATACATATCTCATGTATATCCATACATTTCTAATTCATTCCAACTTAATCCAATCATTTTAACTTAGTTCGTTAAGTGATTTTCAAATTACAGGTTTGCCCATTTCACCTTCATATTTGAGTATAACATGTTCAAATATATTTTAACTTGTTTATCAACTAATTGAATTCCATTTCAATTCTCTTATTCAAATTCTATATTTGAATTTCATTTCAATTCACTTATTCAAATTCCATATATGAATTTCATTTCAAGTCTCTTATTCAAATTCTATATTTGAATTTCGTTTCAATTTCTTTATTCAAATTATATATTTGAATTTCATTTCAATTCTATTTGAATCTTCTATATTCAAATTCCATTTCACTTTCGATATTCAAATCCTATATTTGAAATCTCCTTTTGATGTTTTGGTTATCGACATCGTGCTTATGTCGATAACCAAAGTCGCTGAAAATCCGGGTCATTACACCTATATATGGCGACATAGTGGTATGGGGCATTCATGCCGCCTATGATTGATACTTATGATTTGAAGTTGTTTTATACACTATACACTTATAATAGTATCAAAATGATTTCTTTTAAACGTATCAAGCATTCTTGGCTATTATAAGGTAAAAACCCTATCCCCCGGCTTGCGTTGCATTGTGTGATAGGACCTGGGTCTTATAATAGCTTCATTTTTCTTTATTTAGCATTGCGCTGTTCGTTTTATGCACTGGTATTCTCGGGAGGAAACCCGTTCCGTGTTATACGGCGTGGTGCCTTGATTTACCTAACTTTAAAATAAAGATTAATAACTGTTTTAGTTCTCACACCAGTCACATGACTGACCTGGAGTTTATTGTTTTAACCTAAACTCTGGGTGCCCTTATTTTGACACGGGCAGCTAGTAGTTTTGGTTTTGCAGATTTATATTCACAGGATCCTGGATTACAGCTGGAACGATATCCGGAAAGCTTTGTATCTGTATATCTCTTCTAGTTGTGTATTGTATTATTTTTCGCTGCTATGTATTTAAATGTAATTTAAATCTCTGATATTTCTGTGTAATATTCATTTATACTCTGTATATTCTTGTAATCTGATGCATTGTTGTAATATACAGTGAAATGTTCTTTTATATGCGTTCTGTTGTGGCTTGTTCTCGAACTATCCGCGCTTTCCTTTACGGGGAAGTTACGGGTTTTTATAGTTGGTATCAGAGCTTTGGTTTACAAAGCTCAGAGAACAAGACACATTAGAACCATACGAAAGAATTCATCAGAAATTGGATTAGTAATATCCAACGAGAATGACTCGTTAGAGATGGGATCAGTAGTATCCTAGAACGAGTGTGAAGAGTATATTTTTGAAAGTGAAAACAAATTTTTGTTTTGAAAATTTAAATCAATTATTCGTATTTGATTATCTATTTATATTTAGTTGGACAGTCCAGTATATAAAGATTTTGCGTATACGTCTGATCCACGTGTATTTGAAATTTTAATATACTGGATAGATATAGAATTACACTCTAATCGCCCGGAAATGATTTTGATGATGGAGCTCCATCATTAGAATTAATGTTCGAGTGATGAAAGTGAGATTTCTATATATTTCCTATTGACTGGTGTGAGAACCAAAAATGAGATAGGGCCTATTGTTGTGATTTGGCATCAAAAATGTGATTTTTGACTATATAGCAAAATTATGCGTTTGAAATGCTAGTCAACTAATTGATTGATGGTTGTGTTGTTTGATTATTGTTTTGATTAGTTGAAATTTTAACCATATAATCAAATTGAACCAAATATTGAATTGTATTGAAAATTGGTCGCATTTGCTTGCATATACATATACTTGCATTGAACAGGTCATAGCAAGGAGGCTAGAGCAGAGAATAAAATTTGTTTGCCCGACAAATAGGTACATGTTTACTACATAATTTACTGTTTTGTTTGGGTGATGATGATTTTATGAGCCTATTGGCTAGTTGCTTGGCTTTTTCTTTTTGAGATTAGAAGGACCGGGGAAGCTATTTGAAATTCCCCGATGCTCCCGGTGCAGGGGAGGTTATGGCGAAATTTTTCGAAAATTCCGGGTGTTAGCCAAATTTTTGAAAAATTTGAAAATTCTCAGAAACTGAAAAGTTGGAGAATGAAAACCAGATCGAACGTAGAGTTGATTGATCAAACCACTTTCGACTTTGTTCCTTTTCGGGGACGAAAAGTTTTAAGTGGGGGAGATTGTAATAACCCGAAAATCTGGGCCAGTTTAAAATTTTTATTTTGGCAATTTTACAGAATTTTGATTATTTAAAATGAATTATTTTAAATAATATCGACGAAAATTTATTTTGAATATAGAATTAGAACGTATATATTATATACGCCGTCGTTAGAATATAAATATTTATATATAATTATAAATAGAATTGAAAATGGCGCGGTAGTTCGATAATTCGATTTCAAACTTCAATTGAATGTACCGGGTGCAAAACAATCCGGATTTTAGTGAAACCAGAAATCATAGGATCTATTTGATAGTATCTTTCCAACGAATCCGAAGAATCGAGATTTCATAGCGGGAATCAAAAGATATGTCCAGTTGAAAATTCTGAATAGTCGCTATAGAATTCAGGCCCTTAAAAATTGGAATTTTGCAAACGACCTCGGATTTCGACGAAACCACTTTTGTTGGGTCCGTGATGTTAAATTAATGCTAGATTCCAAATTTCATAATTTTTCGAATCAATATGTGAGCGTGGCAAAGGAAAGCGCGTTTGACCAATTTCAGTTGATTTTAATCGACTGGAAATTGGCCATTTTTCAAACGGTCTCAGAATTCGACGAAACCACTTTTGTTAGGACCGTATCGTCAATACGAAGCTAGAAAATATTTTTCTGGAATTTTTCTAGTTAGTATGTGACCCCGGTAATTTGAAATGTACGTTTAAAATTCAATATAATGTTTTAAATGTAAATTCAATGGAAACTGATCGAAATGGTCGAATCAGCTTACGATACATGTGCCATTGTGTTCGGAATGGGGGTAATTAGCTGGGGACGACAGTCGTTGGGATTGATTTGAAGTTCAAACAAATTTGGGTCAATTAAAGAATTAAATAATATTATATAAATTATTATATAAAGCCCTCAACCAATCAATACTCTCATTCTCCTTTCCTCCAGATCAACGCAGAAAACCACTGTCCCCCCCCCCCCCCCCCCCAAAAAAAAATTAAAATCGCCCCTTCTTCCAGCACGACGCCGCCATCGCCTCCACCCCCTTGGTCGCGCCTCCACCTCAGAAGACTGGCGCCTCCACCCTCGAGCCACCCTACCTCTTCGACGATGAAAACCGCGAGCCCCTTCCCATTTCAAAAATCGACCGCAACGCCCTCCCCTGGCCTCACCTCCTAACGCCGCCGGCCTTCCATCAGCCCTCCCCGACGCCTCAGCAAACCACCGCACCCCCTGACCTTCTCCGACAGTGAAACATCCCCTCCCACAGCAGTAAATGTGAGTTTCCATTTTCGTGTTTTTCTTTAGTTTCTTTGATGAAAAATTCTGATTTTCTTGAATGAAAAAGCTTTGATCTTCATATTGAAAAAGTTTTGTTTTTATAAATAAAAGTTTTGATTTCATTTTTTTTGTTAGAAAGATTAAATTTTTATTAGTAAAATGTTTAAATTTTTGATTAGGAAAAAGTATAGGACTTTTATTTATAATTATAGAGAATAGAAATATGATTTTATTCATGTAGCATTATAGAAAAATATACGATTTCCTTTTTATCATTAAAGGTTAGATTTTTAATAACATAAAGATGTGGTTTTTATCAAAATAAAAATATGATTTTTAACGAAGTAAAAATGTGATTTTTATATATTGAACATCGAAGTAAAAATGTGATTTTTATATATTGAACATCGAAGTGAAAATGTGATTTTTATATATTGAACATCGAAGTAAAAATGTGATTTTTATATATTGAACATCGAAGTAAAAATGTGATTTTTATATATTGAACATCGAAGTAAAAATGTGATTTTTATATATTGAACATCGAAGTAAAAATATGATTTTTATATATTGAACATCGAAGTAAAAATGTGATTTTTATAAATTGAACATCGAAGTAAAAATATGATTGTTATATATTGAACATCGAAGTAAAAATTCGATTTTTAAATATTGGATATCAAAGTAAAAATTTGATTTTTGCGTATGTAGTGGCTACAGCAACGAAGTTGACAAAGATGCGATAATGGCGAAGATTTCTATAAATGAAGTGTCGTGAAGTTGGGATAGCTATCGATGAGAATTTCTCACCTTTCAATTTCTTTTCTAGTTATATATATATACTAGGATGCAGACGGTGTTTAGTAGCACCCGACACAATCGTCCACAGACCATGGACTTGTTTGTTTGATTGCAAAAATTAGTTAGATTATTTGATTGAAATTTGAGTTGTTTGGTGAAATAGAATGGATATGATTGATGTGTGAATGGCGTGGGCCTTCACTAGACCGGGGATAAGGCTTGGCCTTGTCCCGTTTCTAGTATCGTGCCGTTATGCCGCCGAAATTTTCTAAAATAAGTTAGAAAAATACAAAAATATCATTTTATTTAAAGAATGAACTAAATAGAAATTCAGATGTTAAAATAAAATGTTTTATCGTTAAAAATATAATTTTTAACGTAGATGTGAATAAAATAAATAAATATTCATTTACAAACCGGACGGTTTGTTTATGTACACCTATTTGAAGGACATTGATTGGGACGATAAATTTTACACATCGCCCAACTGCACAAATAAAATATGTGTTTGATTGTTTGAAACCCCACACGGGTGTTGGGATGAAATTTGAAGTTCACTCATCCTGATTGATTAAATATGTCGATCGATTGATTGACAGGCTGTTAAAAGCGTTGAATATCTATATTTGATGCTTATGCAGTGTAGTGCACTTTGGTTGATGGTTGATTATTTTCAATACTATTATATGCGTGTGATGTATGAAAATCCATATAATTAACATTATATGGTGATTGATTGGGTCTCATTCCAATTTAGAAAATAAAGAACACTATAAAATAAAGGTTCATGTGTTGACTGTACTCATCCGTTGAGATTAGTCATGTGTTGAACGAAATAATTTAACAAAAATAGTCACACGTGGACAGTACTCATTCGTTGAGATTAGTCGTGTGTTGACAAAAATAAATATTCATTTGTTGAATAGGATAAAGGAATATATGAAGCCGTGTTGATTAGATTGACGCCATTTTGACGTAAACGATATTTATATCGATTTTATTCATTTTGAAATGAATTGAATTGAAAACGATTTCGAAATGAATTGAATATAAAACGATTTCGAAATGAATTGAATTGAAAACGATTTCGAAATGAATTGAATTGAAAACGATTTCGAAATGAATTGAATTGAAAACGATTTCGAAATGAATTGAATTGAAAACGATTTCGAAATGAATTGAATATAAAACGATTTCGAAATGAATTGAATTGAAAACGATTTCGAAATGAATTGAATTGAAAACGAATTCAAATTGAATTGAAAACGAATTCAAATTGAATTGAAAGCGAATTGAAATGAATTCAAATTGAATTGAAATTTGAATTGAATAGAAATGAATTTTAAAACGAATTTATAAAGAAGAATTCAATTTTGATTTGAATTGAAATGGAAGTTTAAATTGCTTTTGAAACGAATTTTAAAACTATTTATATAATTCGTTTTAAATAGAAATCGACGAAATATATATTATATATATAATATAATGGCCTGAATAGAACGCGCCGCGCCGTGGCAGATCGCGAATTTCGACCATTTATTTCAAACGGACATTACGGGAGATCCGACCGTCGGATTCTCCTAAAACCGGAACCGTTGGGTTCGTATCGAAAAGAGCTTTCTAACGAATATTAGAAATTTAAAATCTAACGGTTGGATTTGGAATTATGTCCAAATCAAATTTGAAAAAGGTCGTTGTAAGTGCAGTTCGATGGCCGTTGATGGAAATCGACTGTACGGGTCTTGATAAAATTATTAAAAATAGTAATAATTTGTGTAAGATCATAAGAAATGATTTAGAAAGGATTGGGACGAAAAACTTCATATTTAAAAAGATAAAAAGAGATTTTTATCGAAATGAACTAGTTTTGAACTAGTATTATAATTCTATTTATTTTTAAATAAATAAATTGAATTTGAAAAGGGTTTTAAAAATAACCAGAATTTCCAATGATTGCATTGGAGTGGATTTGAATCGAAATTGTCTTCGGAATATTTCGATGTGGGAATTCGTGATTATACAGATGTTGTTATGGAAATTTGAAAGATATATATTTATATCGTTATTTCCAATACGACATTTGTTAATCGTAGAATTTGATATTGAATATAAGCCGGGATATTTTCTATTCAGAGCCTTGTATTGAATATCAAATGTGATTTGGGTTGGTCGTGAATGGTGTCTTCATTAACACTGTTCTTGAACCCAGTTGAGAAAAGATTAAATCTTTTTAATTAGATTTAATGAAGTGTACCAATTAAACAATATTTAATTGGAATTGAATTGATATCGATTCTTGGGTTTATCGTGAATGGTGTTTTTAAATGACACTTGTTCTTCAACCCGATAATTAATGGAATGTGATTTTGGGTTTATCGTGAACCGTGTTTTAAGTGACACTGATTCTTTAACCCAGTTAACGATTAAAACTAAGTGGAGTTTTAATGAATCTTTAATTAGATTGAAACAATCGAAATGGAGTATTACCAGTTTTGCTCCAGGCGATAGTTAAATCTTTAATTAGATTTGAACGTGAAATGGTAATTGAATTTACCGATAACACCGTGGTGTTAGATATGAAGTATTACCAGTTTTACTTCATGGGGATAAATAGGTTGGGATTGGGAAATTAAAACAAATGATTACTTCGGTAAGGTTCGTTAATTCCGACTAGTTGAATCGAAATTCAAAAGAAGATTAAAGAATAAATTCAAGGAATTTATCTTGGATAAAATTAATGGGAACCTTTCCCTATAAATGTGAAATTTAGAAACTAACTGTCGGTTAGCCAAGCAGAATGGTTTTCTGGATATTGATCTGATGTTGGTTTCGGCCTTCGGGGTTAATATTTGGGGAATTATTCTCTTGATTAATTTACGGTTAGTGACTGATGAATTGGAATGAGGCGTATGTTGTGTTTGTGTAACACTTATTTAAAATATACGCGAGTTATTCGGAAAGACCGGGTTTATCCCATTCTGAATAACTGATACGACGATAAGTCGAAGATGAAGACGATGGTCGAAGACCGGAGGTCTTCACGTCGTTTGGGTGAGTACTGATGATCTTGATTGGGCTGTACACCCAAGAAGATGGAAACAGTTGGTGATCGTCCAGACGTACTTGGAGATCGATGGATATGCGAGGTACTAGGTGCCTCCGGTTTCGTTCAGACCTAGAACGGACTTGTAAATGGATTGTGTGTCTGACATTGGATTTTAGTCCGTGTGATTGATCTCTATTAAATATATATCTGTTTGGCGGCGGAGAATTTATTCTCTTGCTTAACGCCCTTCTCTGAGACGTACGAGCTCAGGGGTTATATATTGATGGATATCAATCGCATGGAGTGAATTGCCTGTGTGGCATGCCTAAGTGGCAAATGATCAAGGCTTCTGTTGAAAAGCAAAGTCTTGTGGTTGATGATCGAAGCACGGCCTTTGTGGCCTAGCTTTGTGTAACGTTTACTTCGCGAGTTTCACACCCGGTATGAACCAAAAACGGGAGACGGACCTCAGGGAGTGCATGCGTTTCTTTCTAGTTAGGAGTGGCGTCAGTGCTTGAACTGGCTGACGAGTTTGACTCATGTGGATGTTGCTTATTATTACTTGCTGAAAAGCGAGGCGCCTCGTGATATCGGTTTCGGCCGATGTTTCTGGTCGGCTGACGGGCCAGGCTTACGCCCCAAAGGGCGGGGAAACACAGTGTTCAGGAATTTTAATCCACATCGGTGGACCGGCCCTGTCGCTCCAAGGGTCACTCGAGCTCTGATCCTGAGACATGGGCTAGATTGTCTCGAATCGGTGAGGATCTTGCCCCTAGCCTCGGTTCATACCATAAATGATAACCCAACTTCCGATACGACGTCTTGCGGTTTTGATTGTAAACCTATATATGGCGACATAGTGGTATGGGGCATTCATGCCGCCTATGATTGATACTTATGATTTGAAATTGTTTTATACACTATACACTTATAATAGTATCAAAATGATTTCTTTTAAACGTATCAAGCATTCTTGGCTATTATAAGGTAAAAACCCTATCCCCCGGCTTGCGTTGCATTGTGTGATAGGTCCTGGGTCTTATAATAGCTTCATTTTTCTTTATTTATCATTGCGCTGTTCGTTTTATGCACTGGTATTCTTGGCAGGAAACCCGTTCCGTGTTATACGGCGTGGTCCCTTGATTTACCTAACTTTAAAATAAAGATTAATAACTGTTTTAGTTCTCACACCAGTCACATGACTGACCTGGAGTTTATTGTTTTAACCTAAACTCTGGGTGCCCTTATTTTGACACGGGCAGCTAGTAGTTTTGGTTTTGCAGATTTATATTCACAGGATCCTGGATTACAGCTGGAACGATATCCGGAAAGCTTTGTATCTGTATATCTCTTCTAGTTGTGTATTGTATTATTTTCCGCTGCTATGTATTTAAATGTAATTTAAATCTCTGATATTTCTGTGTAATATTCATTTATACTCTGTATATTCTTGTAATCTGATGCATTGTTGTAATATACAGTGAAATGTTCTTTTATATGCGTTCTGTTGTGGCTTGTTCTCGAACTATCCGCGCTTTCCTTTACGGGGAATTTACGGGTTTTTACAGGTCGACCCCATTGGCCAGATCTGGGCAATGACGATTTTTGATGGATTAGGGCATATGTGGCATCCTCTGATTGGCTGGGTGATGTGTCATTGTGAAATGGATGGTTTAGATTGATCCTAAACTAATCTAAGGGCTCTAATTAATCCTACACATCTATATAAACACCCATAAACCTAAACCCTAATATAAACTAAATTCATTCATAAGTTGCCTTGCTGCTGCATCCTAAACTAAGCTAGTCTCTTCTCCAACGAATTAAAGCTTAGAAATTGTGAAAAGGGATTCTAGAACAACAACGAACGAATCTATTCTTTCATCTATCACTGTGAGTACAGTTGCTTTCACAAGATAATTAATTAAAATAATTATGATAAGTTGTGATATGGACTGTATGAATATGCCTGTTGAATCATATGTTATTAGCCAATTCTGTTATCATCTATTTTGTTAATATATGCCAGTTTGTTATCATATGTAATTAGATTCATTTTATAATGTTAATTCCTATGTCTAATTACATATGCTTGATTAGATTCATCTATGCAAGTTATGTTTATCTATGCAAGTTAAGCAAGTTTAACTATGCAAGTTATGTTCATCTATACAAGTTATGCAAGTTTGTATGCAAGTTATCTATGCAAGTTATGCAAATTTATCTATGCAAGTTTATATGCAAGGTATGTTCATCTATGCAAGTTATGCAAGTTTATATGCAAGTTATGTTCATCTATGCAAGTTTATGCTTATATGTTTAGATCCATGCCAGTTCTTATGTTTAGATCTATGTCAGTTTACATTGCATATGTTAATTGGACCCATCTTATATGCTAGTTCACGTTTGTATGCTTAATTAGATTTATGTTGTTCTATGCCAATTTTGTGTTACACATGCTTAATTAAATCTATATTGGTTTATGCCAGTGTGGATGTCATATGCCTATTTCTTTTTCTTTTCTTATGAGTTAGGCTAACAGCGAGCCTAACTTATTATGTGAATTATACGTACGAATGACGTGGGAACGTTGGGGAATAGTTTGGGAAATTTTAAACATTGGAAATTATGTAATTGGCATAAATTGGTTGGTAACCATGTAATTAACTTGAGACATAAATTGGTATAGTTTATATACATGGAAATTATGGACATAATTTGGAGGATAATTATGAACATAGCTTGAATTGGAAATTATGGACAATTTGAAATAGGGATATTAATTCAAATTGGGGTTGAATAATAAAATAAGATAATGAACCTGCCTAACCCGAAGTTAGATTGAGTTGCGGTGTAAGACTACCCGGAACCACCCGGAACATCCAACAACCGCAACAATAGGTCTAATGTGAGAGGTTAGTGCATCAAACCCAAAACCCGAGGTTAGAATGAGTTTGCGGTAGAAATATGCCAGGAACCGCCCGTCACATCCAACAACCGCAAACAACAGTTCTAATGTGAGAGGTTGGTGCATTAATAAATCAATTAATGCCAATTAACAGACATGCTAAGAATGGTAAGGTTAAGTAACATATGAATAGGAGACACTTAACCAATACAACATGATAATTAAACAAATGGGTGGGGTTAGGTTAAATTGAGAACACTTAACCTTTATAACATGTTGATTAGGAAACCCTAGTAATGGGGACCCATTTCAGCAGTGACCCACATAGATGTATCATGGTACCCTGAACTAGACAGGGTGGGGCACTGAAACACCCCACCTCCGTTAGGGTCACTCTCAAAGGGAATGCCCTAATTTTGGTGGAGGTTTATAAGTACAAGTCACAGATGTACAAGACAGATATAGGAACGCATATTTGTAAACAGCGGAAGAACAACAAACTTTTATTTCATAAAGTCAAATACGTGTTACAACAACATCCTTTCCAAAAACATAACATAACACTTTCATAATCTGTCTTGAGTACATTATTTAAAGAAGCATAAATAAAACGTAGATAAACTGCAAAAGCCCCATAGTGGATTGTCCAAAGCCATAGTTCAAAACAGGAAAGTCCAACCAATACATTTCTCTTCTTCAAGCTGGATGTTGAGGTTGATCAAGCTGTTGTGTTCCCTCCCTGAGGACCTGGGGGGGAAACGGAAGAAAGAAGACGAAAGAAAAGTAGAGTCAGACATAAAGCCTGAGTAAGTCTAGTACTATTTTGTCTATGAATAAAGAACTGGGTATGATAAGTATAAACAAGAAGTGGGCATGCACTATAAACTTGGTTAAGTTGTCTAGGGTCGAATATACTGTCGTACCCCATGTCAATCTCTGAACCCATATAAACTAGTTTCCAACTGGCACCCCATAATCAGGGTGACGTGATCCATTCAATGATGATCGGCTCCTACTCGCATAGTTACATGTGTCTTACGGCCCCCGATGTCGTAGTTACCTATGCTGGTCCCACCATGGGGTGTATCAAGTCCCATGGTGGCGGCCCAACACAACCTTAGAATGCACAGGTATGCTACTGGTGTCCAGTGCCTTATTTTTCTGCGCCGGAGTGTGTGCACGCCCGCACCCCGTTAGAACCTACACTGTTACACCACCGCCGTCGATTTGACCTCTTACAATCAGCCCAGTAATGTGCCCCACCCTGCCTAGTTTCAGGGTATCATGATACACCGTGTAGGGTTACTGCTGAAAAGGGTCCCCCGTTACTAGGTTTTCTGTCTCTAGCCAACATGCTAAGTTGGTTAAGTGTTTTCTAACCTAACCCCACCAGTCCGTTTAGTTTAGCATGTTCCATTTTGATTAAGTCTTAGTCCACTTAATCCTAACAATCCTGACTCAGCCTTAATTGTCTTATTAAGGCCCTAACCTCTCACATTAGACAGGTATTGCTGTGGCTGCCTGTTGCCGGTTGGTTCCGGGCAGTCTTACGCCACAACTCAGCCTAACCTCGGGTCCTTATTGGGCTCCATGTTTAACCTCCCACATTGGATAGGTATTGTTGTGACTACTGGACAGCCGGGCGGTTCCGGGCAGGTTTACATCACAACTCAATCCAACCTCGGGTTAAACACATCGTATTTTCTACATTTACATATTTTGTCATTCTTCTTTGTTTATATGTAAATATTTGCGGCCCATTATTAAGTTAATGGTGTAAAGGTTACACCAATCATGGGCCCAACCCATACTTGAATTTGGGCCCTTTTACTTTAGTTTTCATTCATTAAATTAATTTAGCCCAACATTATTTACCCCCGTTTTTACACGTCCGTTTATGTATATTGGGCTTAGCCTTTTAAAGCCCAATTTAGCCATGCGAAAGGGGAGGCTTATGGCGTAATTACATACACAAAGAGGGGAAAGGTAAGCGCATGAACTTGCATATGACGTTGGAAATACATACTAGAAACTGGTGTACTTGCATAATGGTAACATAGGTGACATGAATCAAAGCATGTGAACTTGCATAGGTTTAACTGCAACATGAACCTATATCCTTATTTATGCATAATGTCAAACATAAGCATGGCATAAATATTTCTAGCATAAGCATGGCATAAATATTTCTAGCATAAGCATGGCATGATGTCAAACATAAGCATGGCATAATATCAAACATAAGCATGGCATAGGTATAGTTAAATTTGTTCATGGCATAAATATAAACAAGTCATGTTCATAAGGTTTCTACATGTTTACAAAGAGGATACTTTGTTACTAACACAAAAGCATAGTTCAACTTAATTAAATTTAATCACATAACGATGGTATACTTATGCATAAATATTCCTAATCATGGTGTTTGCTTTAAACTTGCAAAAAGGGATTTTTGAGTCTAACCTAGCCATGTCTCACATATGTCATCATATAGTTCTTTTAAACAAGATAGACTTAATCATGGATTTCAATTATGCCAAATATCATTCATAGCCTAGCCATATTCACAAGTTTTGCAAAAGCATGACTTAATACATGGATTATGGTGTCAAAATTCCAACATAGTTTCATATGAACTAAACGACCAAACTTGTCTCAATTACTTGCAAAATGATTATGCACAAAAATAGACATCATGATGGCATAATAACAAAGCCCCATACTTGCATGAAATTTCAATCAACTACATACATGTAGCTTCAACATAGGTCACAAAATTTGCGAATATTCCAAACGTATATTTGCATAGAACTACCGCATGTAGTTCTTTATAACATGAATAACATAATTCATAAATATCCAGACGTATATAATATTTCAAATTGATATGAATAACTTTATTGCCACAATTCAGGCATACAAACCAACACAATTGTTTATTCATACCAAAGTAATACTCTACTTACAATGGTTGCGGCAAATTCTCTAATTAAGAGATATGATTCCTTTGTTGAATTGATTAGCTTTAGGTTGCTTGAATTGCTTTAGGCTTTAGAATTTGCCTCCTAATCTTCTCTCCAATTTGGTGGCTACTCCTAGACGTTCCTCAGCAACATGGCGGCTTTGTTCTTATTTTTGAATGAATAGATTAGGGTTGAGTCTAGGGTCATTTTTATAGAGTTGCATTTTGATTTGAGCCGTCCGATGATGCTAGGGTAAATCAAGGCCATCAATTTCAAAAGAGGCCAATTACATGCAATTCCATGTTTTAGCATATATATATATTTCCTACAATGTACACATTTCTCATTTAGGACAAATTCTATATATAAATAATTCCTAACACACTTATGCCATAATTACTCCCTTAATGTATATTATCAACATTCATTATTTATTGCCAATCCATCAAACATAAATACGTATTTAATAGATACATCTTTCCTTTTACCGTATACATTAATTATTCATATATACATGTCAATTAACAAGAATGACAATATTAATGTATCCTTTTCATTGTAAATTAGCATATTTATATATTTCTCAACATATTTATATATTTCTCAAATTAACATGTACAGATAAATGTTAATAGCATGTTTTCAAATCAATGCCCTATTGACATATCTTTAAATTAAATGCCAGATAAATATTCGTCATATTAATATGCTTGCATGTTCACAAAATAATATCACATACCATATTTTTCTTATTCAGTGCCACATTGATGTCAATTGCAGGTTTATAAATGACATTCCTATTAATAGAAAATTAAGTCTAACCTATTCATATTCTTCCTCTTTGAAAATCCCCATTTACTGCATACAAATATTATGCATAAACCTTTCTTTTCACTGCTTGCATCCACACATCTTTATTTAATTTGTATGTTTATGACATAAATGCACATATGTACGAATATGTTAAATATTTCTTTCCTTTAATTTGTCATGAATCCAATTAGAGAAGGCCACTTATAAAAAAAACAATTCTTGGCAGGCAAAAATGCGCAACATACGCCTCATGATACGTACATGTCATATATATATATATGTGTGTATACGTATATGTATATATATATATATATATATATATATATATTTTTTAACTATCTTCCCAATTACCCATTTTCACACTAAACCACTTTTTGAACTGCATTCACACTAGGCTATTTTAAGCCATTCCCCTAAAACAAAAATAAGGCGCTGGCGGGGATCGAACTCTGTACCTCTTGTATGCAAGTCATGTGTTCCAACCAAATGAGCTACTAAGTCTTTTGCTTACAAAAGTTAGAACAATGCTAAACATTATTCTTTTCTCATTCTTCTTTTATTCATGTTTTGCTGCGATATTTAAATTAATGATATCTTCTTCACACGTTATCCGTTTTGCGTAAACTCGGACTCTATCTCAAGCAGAATTTCGAGGCGGACGCAATGGCGTAACCCGTTTCCCTTAATTCTTATGTTTTTAATTAAGTATACCATATTAAATTACTGTCAACCGAAAACTCGGGGTGTTACATTCTCCCCCACTTAAAAGGATTTCGTCCCCGAAATCTTCAAGTTAGGAAGAATGTGTCCTACCATCCAATCACCCATCTACTCAACCATTCAATCACAGGCATTCATTGTCCTTAAAAGACTTCTAATGCTTCATGATCATATGCGAAGTGTGTGTGTACATGTACTTATCTAATGCAAAATCAGGCGGTCTACTGATTCAGTTGACCTCCTTAATGCGAATTATGTAAGTGCCATGAATCCATTATGTATGCAAATTTTCCTATTCATGATTCTACATGAGTGCACAATCATTCAATACAAATGCAGCATCCACATGACAACACATTAAAGTTCAACCATATACGAATGCAAACATATATGCATATGCAATATGAAGTGACTAAGCCGATCTAAAACCTAGATTGTGTGTGTATATGCAACCACGAGCAACCACTAGCAATCACTTGCAACCACTTGCAACCATCATACATAACATGTTTCAATTACATGTTTTCATCCAAAAGGGTTTCTACCTAAAAGATACGGTCGAGGAAATATACCTAAAAAGATAGATAAAAGCGCAACTTAAGGAAAGGAAAGATCAAGGATGTACCCTTGAACAGAAAAGGGTAGGCAGTGCGGATTCTAGCTTCAGTTTCCCAAGTCGCGTCTTCCTCGGCGTCGCTCCACTGGACTTTGACGAGCTTGACTTCGCGGTTGCGTAGCTTCTTCACTTCCGTTCCTAAGATGCGGGTTGGAACTTTCCTTATGGTTGCTTCGCGTTCCACTTCGGCCTCTTCGAGGATATTTGGCTCTACCACTTCAGCAGACTCATGTAGACATTTTCGGAGATGTGAAACGTGAAAAACGTTGTGAACTCCGGCCAATTTTTTTCGGGTAGCTCTAATCTATAGGTCATTTTCCAAATTTTCTCAATGATAGGAAATGGTCCTACCTAAAGGTATAGTCGAATGATAGAAGCAAGTAAAAACTTTGTGCCCCTTAGGTAATGTCAAAACTGGAAATCTATGCCACATATATATTGATTAGGAGAAGAACTCTCTAAGCATCAGCCCCGAAGACCGAAATCAACATCAGACTGAAACCCAAAGAATTACTCAACCCAACCACCATATATGATTCTAGGAAACTAAGCATGATGGACTCCTTTTAGGTCACAAGGGAGTCCCTTCCTAAGTCCAACTATGTTGCCAAATGTACTTACTAAGGTGATTCTTTACAACTCATGCATAAGTGAAATGAACCTTCAGCCTTAGTGGCGAACACTACTGGAGCGCCCTATTCTGAAATGCTCCTCCTAATGAACCCCTTTTTCTAGGAGCTCTTTAACCTGTTTACTGAGCTCTTTCCTTTCTCGTGGAGCCATGTGTCTAACGGGCAACGCAACGGGCTTTGCATTATCTACAAGATATATGCGGAAGTCTATTTCCCGCTTCGGAGGCAAGCCCTTCACCTCTTCGAAGACATCCGGATATTCCCGGACCACTCTAACTGATTGCAAATTTTCAACAGAGGCATCTAGCGATTCAAGATAACTAAGCATAACCGCATACGAGGGATTACAAGAAATTTCCAAAGTATTACCGAGCTGGGTTAGGAGCCTAACAACCCTTTTCTCACAATCAAGGATGGTCCCATTACTGGATAGCCAATCCATGCCCAAAATCAAAACATACCCCGAAAAGCCCAAAACAAAGGCACTACATTGAAATTCAACACTTAGAATAGAAATTTTTAATCCCAAACAGATCATAGACAAATGAGCTGGGCCCCCAATTGGGTTTGAAACAATTAAGGGGTCCTCTACCATACTAGTTTTTAGGTGCAGAGATTCTACTAAAGCAGACGAGATAAATGAGTGTGATGCGCCAGAATCAAATAAAGTGCGAACGGGGTGACCATAAAGATAAACTACACTTTCTACCGAAGTATTTATACCTCGCTGTTGCAAAGGTGGCGCTTCTAGCACATGAACCTGTGCCCCTGGGGTGGATCCAGCCCCTGCCCCTGCCCTCGTTTCCTTGGGCAGTCCTTAGCCCTGTGGCCTGTCTGACCGCATGAAAAGCACCCACCATTCTCCTTGGCCTTCTTTTTCCGGCAGTCCTTTACTAAGTGCCCCACTTTGCCACAGAATTTACACTCCCTCTTCTCTCGGGACTTGTTGTCTTTCTCGCCCTTCTCAAAGTCTGTCTTCTCAGGGCAATCTTTACTGATGTGTCCAGTCTCCCCACAATGAAAACATTCCCCTTTCTTTCTTTTCCTTTTTCTACAATCCTTGGCTATGTGCCCTTCCGTACCACAAAAATTACATTTCCCTTTTTTTTTTCTTCTCGTTTCTGATTATTACTGTTACGATCCTTTCTTGTTAGACTATTATTCGTCTTCCTACTCTGGGACTCTTCCGCTTGCTGGTTCACGTG
This sequence comes from Allium sativum, assembly GCA_030737875.1. Taxonomy (NCBI): domain Eukaryota; kingdom Viridiplantae; phylum Streptophyta; class Magnoliopsida; order Asparagales; family Amaryllidaceae; genus Allium; species Allium sativum. Next base: position 898,087,671 of record CM060916.1, read on the forward strand.
GAGGAGGAGGAGTGAAAGCGTCAGCAGCTGGGGAGTAAGGTCTCCAGACATGCTGAAACCGAAAGGATAGATTCAAAACGAAGGATAAGAGATAGTACCTATGGCTTTGGGGAGGGACTTTGCCTTTTAAAATAAAATAATATTTTATCTTTTGAAAATGCTTCTTTAAATTTCCTTTTTTGAAAATAGATTTTTAGAACTTTTTATCTTATCTGGTAAACCTATGCTCTGATACCAAGTGAAACACCCCACCTCTGTTAGGGTCACTCTCAAAGGGAATGCCCTAATTTTCGTGGAGGTTTATAAGTACAAGTCACAGATGTACAAGACAGATATAGGAACGCATATTTGTAAACAGCGGAAGAACAACAAACTTTTATTTCATAAAGTCAAATACGTGTTACAACAACATCCTTTCCAAAAACATAACATAACACTTTCATAATCTGTCTTGAGTACATTATTTAAAGAAGCATAAATAAAACGTAGATAAACTGCAAAAGCCCCATAGTGGATTGTCCAAAGCCATAGTTCAAAACAGGAAAGTCCAAACAATACATTTCTCTTCTTCAAGCTGGATGTTGAGGTTGATCAAGCTGCTGTGTTCCCTCCCTGAGGACCTGGGGGGGAAACGGAAGAAAGAAGACGAAAGAAAAGTAGAGTCAGACATAAAGCCTGAGTAAGTCTAGTACTATTTTGTCTATGAATAAAGAACTGGGTATGATAAGTATAAACAAGAAGTGGGCATGCACTATAAACTTGGTTAAGTTGTCTAGGGTCGAATATACTGTCGTACCCCATGTCAATCTCTGAACCCATATAAACTAGTTTCCAACTGGCACCCCATAATCAGGGTGACGTGATCCATTCAATGATGATCGGCTCCTACTCGCATAGTTACATGTGTCTTACGGCCCCCGATGTCGTAGTTACCTATGCTGGTCCCACCATGGGGTGTATCAAGTCCCATGGTGGCGGCCCAACACAACCTTAGAATGCACAGGTATGCTACTGGTGTCCAGTGCCTTATTTTTTTGCGCCGGAGTGTGTGCACGCCCGCACCCCGTTAGAACCTACACTGTTACACCACCGCCGTCGATTTGACCTCTTACAATCAGCCCAGTAATCGTGCCCCACCCTGCCTAGTTTCAGGGTATCATGATACACCGTGTAGGGTTACTGCTGAAAAGGGTCCCCCGTTACTAGGTTTTCTGTCTCTAGCCAACATGCTAAGTTGGTTAAGTGTTTTCTAACCTAACCCCACCAGTCCGTTTAGTTTAGCATGTTCCATTTTGATTAAGTCTTAGTCCACTTAATCCTAACAATCCTGACTCAGCCTTAATTGTCTTATTAAGGCCCTAACCTCTCACATTAGACAGGTATTGCTGTGGCTGCCTGTTGCCGGTTGGTTCCGGGCAGTCTTACGCCACAACTCAGTCTAACCTCGGGTCCTTATTGGGCTCCATGCTTAACCTCCCACATTGGATAGGTATTGTTGTGACTACTGGACAGCCGGGCGGTTCCGGGCAGGTTTACATCACAACTCAATCCAACCTCGGGTTAAACACATCGTATTTTCTACATTTACATATTTTGTCATTCTTCTTTGTTTATATGTAAATATTTGCGGCCCATTATTAAGTTAATGGTGTAAAGGTTACACCAATCATGGGCCCAACCCATACTTGAATTTGGGCCCTTTTACTTTAGTTTTCATTCATTAAATTAATTTAGCCCAACGTTATTTACCCCCGTTTTTACACGTCCATTTATGTATATTGGGCTTAGCCTTTTAAAGCCCAATTTAGCCATGCGAAAGGGGAGGCTTATGGCGTAATTACATACACAAAGAGGGGAAAGGTAAGCGCATGAACTTGCATATGACGTTGGAAATACATACTAGAAACTGGTGTACTTGCATAATGGTAACATAGGTGACATGAATCAAAGCATGTGAACTTGCATAGGTTTAACTGCAACATGAACCTATATCCTTATTTATGCATAATGTCAAACATAAGCATGGCATAAATATTTCTAGCATAAGCATGGCATAAATATTTCTAGCATAAGCATGGCATGATGTCAAACATAAGCATGGCATAATATCAAACATAAGCATGGCATAGGTATAGTTAAATTTGTTCATGGCATAAATATAAACAAGTCATGTTCATAAGGTTTCTACATGTTTACAAAGAGGATACTTTGTTACTAAAACAAAAGCATAGTTCAACTTAATTAAATTTAATCACATAACGATGGTATACTTATGCATAAATATTCCTAATCATGGTGTTTGCTTTAAACTTGCAAAAAGGGATTTTTGAGTCTAACCTAGCCATGTCTCACATATGTCATCATATAGTTCTTTTAAACAAGATAGACTTAATCATGGATTTCAATTATGCCAAATATCATTCATAGCCTAGCCATATTCACAAGTTTTGCAAAAGCATGACTTAATACATGGATTATGGTGTCAAAATTCCAACATAGTTTCATATGAACTAAACGACCAAACTTGTCTCAATTACTTGCAAAATGATTATGCACAAAAATAGACATCATGATGGCATAATAACAAAGCCCCATACTTGCATGAAATTTCAATCAACTACATACATGTAGCTTCAACATAGGTCACAAAATTTGCGAATATTCCAAACGTATATTTGCATAGAACTACCGCATGTAGTTCTTTATAACATGAATAACATAATTCATAAATATCCAGACGTATATAATATTTCAAATTGATATGAATAACTTTATTGCCACAATTCAGGCATACAAACCAACACAATTGTTTATTCATACCAAAGTAATACTCTACTTACAATGGTTGCGGCAAATTCTCTAATTAAGAGATATGATTCCTTTGTTGAATTGATTAGCTTTAGGTTGCTTGAATTGCTTTAGGCTTTAGAATTTGCCTCCTAATCTTCTCTCCAATTTGGTGGCTACTCCTAGACGTTCCTCAGCAACATGGCGGCTTTGTTCTTATTTTTGAATGAATAGATTAGGGTTGAGTCTAGGGTCATTTTTATAGAGTTGCATTTTGATTTGAGCCGTCCGATGATGCTAGGGTAAATCAAGGCCATCAATTTCAAAAGAGGCCAATTACATGCAATTCCATGTTTTAGCATATATATATATTTCCTACAATGTACACATTTCTCATTTAGGACAAATTCTATATATAAATAATTCCTAACACACTTATGCCATAATTACTCCCTTAATGTATATTATCAACATTCATTATTTATTGCCAATCCATCAAACATAAATACGTATTTAATAGATACATCTTTCCTTTTACCGTATACATTAATTATTCATATATACATGTCAATTAACAAGAATGACAATATTAATGTATCCTTTTCATTGTAAATTAGCATATTTATATATTTCTCAACATATTTATATATTTCTCAAATTAACATGTACAGATAAATGTTAATAGCATATTTTCAAATCAATGCCCTATTGACATATCTTTAAATTAAATGCTAGATAAATATTCGTCATATTAATATGCTTGCATGTTCACAAAATAATATCACATACCATATTTTTCTTATTCAGTGCCACATTGATGTCAATTGCAGGTTTATAAATGACATTCCTATTAATAGAAAATTAAGTCTAACCTATTCATATTCTTCCTCTTTGAAAATCCCCATTTATTGCATACAAATATTATGCATAAACCTTTCTTTTCACTGCTTGCATCCACACATCTTTATTTAATTTGTATGTTTATGACATAAATGCACATATGTACGAATATGTTAAATATTTCTTTCCTTTAATTTGTCATGAATCCAATTAGAGAAGGCCACTTATAAAAAAAACAATTCTTGGCAGGCAAAAATGCGCAACATACGCCTCATGATACGTACATGTCATATATATATATATGTATGTATACGTATATGTATATATATATATATATATATTTTTTTTTAACTATCTTCCCAATTACCCATTTTCACACTAAACCACTTTTTGAACTGCATTCACACTAGGCTATTTTAAGCCATTCCCCTAAAACAAAAATAAGGCGCTGGCGGGGATCGAACTCTGTACCTCTTGTATGCAAGTCATGTGTTCCAACCAAATGAGCTACTAAGTCTTTTGCTTACAAAAGTTAGAACAATGCTAAACATTATTCTTTTCTCATTCTTCTTTTATTCATGTTTTGCTGCGATATTTAAATTAATGATATCTTCTTCACACGTTATCCGTTTTGCGTAAACTCGGACTCTATCTCAAGCAGAATTTCGAGGCGGACGCAATGGCGTAACCCGTTTCCCTTAATTCTTATGTTTTTAATTAAGTATACCATATTAAATTACTGTCAACCGAAAACTCGGGGTGTTACAGGCACGATTACTAGGCTGATTATAAGCGGTCAAAATAGCGGTGGGTGGTGCATCAGTGTAGGTTCCGACGGAGTACGAGTGTGCATGTGCTCCGGAGTGGAAAAATCAGGCACTGAGCATCAGTAGTTATACACCGTGTGAAACACCCCACCTTCGTTAAGGTCACTCACGAAGGGAATGCCTTAACTTCGGTGGAGGTTTATAAGTAAAAGTCACAGATAAAACACAAGACAGATATAAACACATATATATATATATAAGCAGCGGAAAACAAACAGACTTTCATTTCATAAATACGTTCTCGTACAAAACATTTCCATAATTGTCTCACAATAACTTCCAAAACATTACATCATCATTTCTGTCTTGATTATTAAATAAAGAAGCATAAAACATAATTAAAACTGCATAAATCCCCATAGAATGTGTCCAAAAGCCATAGCCAAGGAAAGAGAGTCCAAACCGTACATCTACTATCTTGAAGCTTGCAAAGAGTCTGACTAAGCTGGGTTGTTTCCTCCCTGTGGACCTGGGGGGGGGAGGGAACGGAAGAAAAGAAGACGAAAGAAAAATAGAGTCAGACATAAAGCCTGGTAAGTCTAGTGACTCTTCAGTATGAGAATAAGAAAAAGGGCATGATAGGTATAAACTGGAAACATGAAAGTATCATAAACTAAGATAAAGCAGTTTTGAACCGAATATACTATCACACCCCACACTATATCTCTGCACCTACTTGTATTTGTTCCGATTGGCGCCCCATGATCGGGGTGAAGTGATCCCCTTTCTAAAGATCGGCTCTTACTCACAAAATCATATGTGTTGTACGGCCCCAATGATTGTAGATACCTATGCTGGTCCCACCATAGGGTGTATCAAGTCCCATGGTGGCAGCCCGACACAATTCTAGAATGCATAGGTTATACTACTGGTGCCCATTGCCCTGTTTGTCTGCTCCGAAGTGTGTGCATGCCCGCACTCCGTTAGAACCTACACTACTGCACCAACCGCCGTCACTTTTGACCTCTTACAATCAGCCCAGTAATCGTGCCCCACCCTGCCTAGTTTCAGGGTACCATGATACCTAATTGGGTTACTGCTGAAATGGGTCCCCGTTACTAGGGTTTTCTAGTCAAACATGTTAAGTGGTTAAGTGTCTGTATTTACCTAACCCCACCCATCAGTTTAATTAACATGTTGAATTGGTTAAGTGTTTTAGTTAACTTAACCCTACCATCCTAACTTGTCTGTCCTTAACTTTAATTAGTTAAAGCACCGACCACTCACATTAGACAGGTATTGTTACGGTTACTGGATGTGCCGGTCGGTTCCGGGCAGGTTTACACCGTAACTCAGTCTAACCTCAGGTCCTTATTGGGCTCAATGCTTAACCGCCCACATTGGATATGTATTGTTGTCATTACTGGACAGCCGGGCGGGTCCGGGCAGGTTTACATCACAACTCAATCCAACCTCGGGTTAAGCATACTCATATTTTCTAAATTTACATATTTGTTCCTTTTTATTCTTATATGCAAATTTGTTAACAATTAAATGTTATAGCCCACTTTCGAAGTTCATCATTTTTGGTATAAGATTTTATACCATTTAAGTGCCACCAATTATTAGCATGTGCCAAACATGCCAATTTCATATATTTTTCGTGTTTAATCCCAACGATATTCCCCCATTTGTACGTTCGCAAGGTTATAATGAATGTTGGGCTAGATATTTCAGCCCAACTTATAAACATAGAAGGGAAAGCCAAGAACATGAAATATTCTAAATGACATAAAGGGTGTGTGACACATGAACTTGCAACCTTGCGATCTAATTAACATAAATCATGGGTTTCAACTTGTCATGTGAACTTGCATTCAAATAAGAATCTAATTAAATAAGTGTCACATGAAATGGCATAATTCAGACTTGCATAAAACATAAGCCTAAACATATCTTTATCTATGCATAAATTCAAACACAAACTAGCAATGGACAAAGTTATTACATGTCCATAAAAATGTCTATTTTTGACATTAACCCAAAAGCGTGAACTAGATCAAATCATGTATCCCATTATGACATGAAACTTGTAATAATTGTGTGAAACTGAATGGTACTTGGCATGGACCCAATTACAAACTTGCAAAGAACATATACATGGGATTTAATCATGTCGGCATAATGGTTTTAACATAGAACATGTATATATATAAGTCTTAAATTGGACTTAGAAAAATGTATACAACCTATGTTAAGCATATAAACAAATAGGTGTAAATTCTAACATTAACCAAATACTTGTATGTGATGTTGCTTTCATTCTAAATGTACAATAGGACCAACATCAAGTCAATTATACCACAAACATCCCAATACCATTCACAATACAATCATTGCAATAAACAGATATGAATTAGCATCGTCGTTATACAATAGTAAAATTCCATTTCCATTTTACATCAAATCAAGTCTTAATTTTATTCTCATCAGAAAAATCACTATACTTACAACTAACGACGATCTTGTTTTTCTGGTTTCTGAGTTCTGAATTTGCAATGCTTTCCTTTGGGTAGATAAACGTTGTTTGAATCTGGTTTTTACTTTAGTTTTTCTCGTCTCTAAGCTTTCTCCAATTGACGGCTACTCTTAGTTTCCTCCCGGCAGCATGACGGCTCTAGCTCTATTTTATTTGTGTGAATTTAGGTTGAGTGTTGGGTTGTATTTATAGAATTTCAGATTGATTTGAGCCGTCAGATGATCATAGAGTGAATCCAGACCATACACACCAAGAGGAGCCAATCATAAAAGTGACAAATCAGCCCTAGTGACACACCAGAACTCAGAAAATCGCTCAGAACCCGACTAGGCCAGCCAAGACCTGACCAGGTCGACTGGGCAGGTCGACCCCCAGGTCTACCCCTAGGTCGACCCCCAGCTCGACCACATGGTCGACTTGGGTACCCAGGTCGACCCCCTGGTCGACCTGGGTCCTGGGCGGGAAAATTCCCGCCCAGCCCAGTTTAGGTCTGTTTTCGAATTTCGAACTGAATTTTCAACTGTTTGAAATTTAAATTGAACTCTGAAACTTCCGGAGGTCATAACTTCTTCATACCGAGTCTGATTTACACAAACTCGGACTCTATCTCAAGTAGAATTTCGAGACGAACGCAACGGCGTAACACGTTTCCCTTAATTCTTTTATTTAGAATTAATTATAATTTAATTTGTTAATTTATCGTTAACAGAAAATTCGGGGTGTTACATTCTCCCCTCCTTAAAGGATTTCGTCCCCGAAATCTTCAAGTCTAGGAGAACGTATATCCTAACATCCAATCGTCCATCTACTCAACCAACAAATACAGGCGTCCATTGTCCTTAAAATACTTCTAATGCTTCATGATTATATGCATAGTGTGTGTATATGTCCTTATCTAATGCAAAAATTAGGCAGTCTACTGATTCAGTTGACCTCCTTAATGCGAATCAAGTAAGTGTCATGAATCCATTATGTATGCAAATTTTTCCCTACGCATAATTCTACATGAGTGTGCAACCATTCATACAAATGCGACATCCATATGACAACATATCAAGTTTCAACCACATACAAATATGAATACATATATGCAGATGCAATATGGAAGTGACTGAGCCAATCTAATTCCTAGGGTGTGTGTATATGCATCCACGAGCAACCACTAGCAACCACTTGCAGCCACCAATCATAACATGTTTCAAATACATGTTTACATCCATTAGTTTCTACCTAAAGAGTTAGGAGAAAAAGGACTGAGAAGATACACTAAAAGGTAGACACAAGCATGAACTTATGGGAAAAAAGAGGTCAAAGACGTATCCTCAAAAATAAAAGGGTAGGCAGTGCGTATTTTGTCCTCAGTTTCCCAAGTCGCATCTTCCTCGGCATCGCTCCATTGAACTTTAACAAGCTTGACTTCACGGATGCATAGCTTTTTTATTTCAGTTCCTATGATTCGAGTTGGAACTCTCCTCACAGTTGTTTCTCGTTCTATTTCAACTTCTTCTAGAATGCTTGGCTCCACCACTTCCGCAGACTCATGTAAACATTTTCGGAGATGAGAAACATGGAAGACATTGTGAATTCCAGCCAACCTTTCGGGCAGCCCTACTCTATAAGCCATTTTCCCAATCTTCTCGATGATAGGGAACGGTCCTACAAATCTTGGTGCTAGCTTTCCTGCGGATCCAAAGCGAACGACATTCCTTAAAGGAGATACCTTAAGGAAAACCCTGTCCCCAACCTCAAACTCAAGGTCGGTCCTTCTTTTGTCTGCGTAGGATTTCTGTCTATCTTGGGCAGTCTTCATTCTCCTTTTATCAAGTCCACTTTTTCTGAAGTCTCTCTAATCATGTCTGGCACAAGTATAAGCTTGTCTGTAGACTCCCACCAACAAGTTGGTGATCGGCACGGTCTTCCATACAAAGCTTCGAAGGGCGCCATGCTGATGGTGGCTTGGTAGTTGTTGTTGTAGGCGAATTCCACTAAAGGAAGATGATCCTCCCATGTCCCTCCAAAGTCAAGAACGCACAGTCTCAAAAGATCTTCTAATACTCTGTTCACCCTTTCCGTCTGACCATCGGTTTGGGGGTGATAGGCCGTGCTCAGGCATAACTGTGTGCCTACAGCTTCTTGCAGACTCCGCCAAAACTCGCTCGTAAAGATGGGAACTCGGTCACTCACTATGCTGGAGGGTATTCCATGGAGTCGAACTTTTTCCTTGAGATAAAGAGAGGCTAGAGATGAGGCAGTCCTTCTACTCTTGACAGGTATAAAGTGGGCGCTTTTTGTGAGCCTGTCCAGTATTACCCAAATGCTAGTATTGCCCCTTCTTGACCTAGGCAACCCATCAATGAAGTCCATTGAAATGCTATCCCACTTCCATTGCGGGACTTCTAGAGGATGAAGCAGTCCTCCAGGCTTCTTCTATTCCGCCTTGACCTATTGGCATATCATGCACTTAGAAACGAAATCTGCCACGTCCTTCTTCATGCCGCTCCAAAAGAAAACTCTCTTTATGTCCTTGTACATCTTGTCTCCACTTGGGTGTATTGTCATCCTGGAATGGTGTGCTTCCTGGAGAATCATCTTTACCAAATCCCTTGTTTGTGGGACGCATAATCTTCCATCTCGCCTCAGCCAACCCTTATCGTCGATGGAGTACCTACTGAGGTGATTGGAAGTTTCACCCCTAATTAGCTTATCAATCACATCCACAAGCTGAGGGTCTTCACGTTTTGCGGCCCCTATTGAGTCTAAAAGAGTGGGCCGTACTTCTAGTGATGCCAACAAACCAGGTACAAAATCAGAGGAGGGCCTAAAGTCAAAACTGGCTATATACTCCAAGCTTTGCCTTTCTACAAAGAGAGGGCTTAAGGTCAGCTTCTTTCTGCTTAAGGTGTCTTCTACTACGTTGCCCTTGCCAGGACTATAGGAAATCTCAAAATCATACGAGGCAAGGAACTCCATCCACCTTTGCTGCCTCAAGTTAAGATCTTTCTGCGAGAAAAGATACTTCAACGATTTATGGTTAGTATATAATTCGAACTTCTCACCTAGGAGATAATGGCGCCAAGACTTAAGCGCAAAGACGATGGCGGCCAACTCAAGATCGTTGGTTGGGTAGTTCTTTTCATGAACTTTCAATTGTCTTCCACCATAAGCTACTACCTTCCCTTCCTGCATCAAAACAGCGCCTAGTCCTGTACCACAAGCATCTGTGTATACTGTGAATGTCTTGCTTCCATCGGGCAAAGTCAGAACTGGGGCCGTTGTAAGAGCCCTTTTTAAGCGTTGGAAAGCAATATCACAATCCAAATCTATAACGACCCGAACTTCCCCGTGAAGGAAAGCCCGGATTGAGATGAAAAAAAGCCACATCGGAACACAAACAGAAGAACATTTCATTGTATATTACAACAATTCCATCGGAATACAAGAATATACAGAATATGAACAAATATTACACAACAGAAAAATATCAGAGATTACAATAAATTACATAGCAGCGGAAAAACAATATAACACACAACTGAAAGTAATACACGGATACAGAGCTTCCCGAGCATTGTTCCAGCTGTAAATCAGGATCCTGTGAATATAAATCTGCAAAACCAAAACTACTAGCTGCCCGTGTCAAAATAAGGGCACCCGGAGTTTAGGTTAAAACAACAAACTCCAGGTCAGTCATGTGACTGGCGTGAGAACTAAAACAGTTATTAATCTTTATTTTAAAGTTCGGTAAATCAAGTGACCACGCCGTATAACACGGAACGGGTTTCCTCTCAAGAATACCAGTGCATAAAACAAACAGCGCAATGCTAAATAAAGAAAAATGGAGCTATTATAAGACCCAGGTCCCATCACACAATGCAACGCAAGCCGGAGGATAGGGTTTTTACCTTATAATAGCCAAAGCATGCTTGATACGTTTACAACACATTATTTTGATATTACTATAAGTGTATAGGGTCAAAACAATTTCACATCATAAATATCAATCATAGGTGGCATGAATGACACATACCACTATGTCACCATACTAGGTTCTACAAATAAAACTGCAAAATCTCGTATTGGAAATTGGATTTCCGTCATGAGTCGAGGCAAGGGGCAAGATCCTCTCCGTTCGAGACACTCTAGCAAATGTCCCAGGACCCCACTATGATTCTTGGATCTTCAGGGCCAGTCCTCACCTAACTTTGGAGGATTAGTTATTCCTGAGCACACGTTTCCCGGTCCTAACAGACCTATATCTGAGGCGCCTCGTATCCAACAACCACACAGGTGAAAAGTATATAAATGTCAGCCAGTTTAAGCACTGACACCACCACTAGCTAGAAAGAAATGTCGTGCTCTCCCTGCAGTCACTATCCCATTTTTGACTCATACCGAGGTGTGAGGCTCGCGAATTCACGCTATACACAAAGCTACGCCACACAGGCCGTGCTTTGATCATCAACCACAAGACTTTGCTTTTCAAAAGAAGCCTTGATCAATTGCCACTTACGCGTGCCACACTGGCAATTCACTCCATGCGACTGATGTCCATCGATATACAACCTATGAGCTCGTACTTCTTAGAGAAGGGCGTTAAGCAAGAGAATAAATTCTCCGCCGCCAAACAGATGTATATTTAATAGAGATCAATCAACACAGAATAAAATCCAATGTCAGACACACAGTCCATTTACAAGTTCGTTCGGGGTTTGAACGAAACCGGAGGCACTTTCCTCGCATATCCATCGATCTCCAAGTACGTCTAGACGATCACCAACTGATTCCCTCCTCTTGGGTGTACAGCCCAATCAAGATCATCAGTAATCACCCAAACGATGTGAAGAATTCCGGTCTTCAACCACCGTCTTCATCTTCGACTTATCGCCGAATCGGTTATTCAGAATGGGTATAAACCCAGCCTTTCCGAATAACCCATGTATATAATAAACACGTGTTACACAAACACAACATACGCCTCATTCCAATTCGGAATATTCTTTTTATTCAAATTTTCACATTCTTAGGGAAAGGTTCCCATTAATTTTATCAAATATAAATTCGTCTAAATTTATTCTTTAATCTTCCTTTTGATATCATTTCAAACCATATTATGGTTTTCCAAACAAGTCGGGATTGGCGAACCACACCGAAGTAATTATTTATTTTATTTCCCAATCCCAACCTATTCATCCCCTGGAGAAAAACTGGTAATACTCCATATCTAACACCACGGTGTTATCGGTAAAATTAATTACCATTTCACGTTCAAATCTAGTTAAAGATTTAACTATCGCTTTGGAGCAAAACTGGTGGTACTCCATTCTCGATTACCTTTCAGATTTGATAATTTAAATTATCAATTCACATTTCAATCTAATTAAAGATTCATTAAAACTACACTTAGTTTTAATCTTCTCAAAAATTAATAACCTGTCTTTAACTGGGTTAAAGAACCAATGTCATCGAAAACACGGTTCACGATAAACCCAAAATCACATTCTATTGTTAATCGGGTTAAAGAACAAGTGTTATTCAAAACACCGCTCACGATAAACCCAAAACCAATTTAAATTCGATTCCAATTAATATTATTTAATTGGTACACCTTATTAAATCTAAATAGAAAGATTTAATCTTTTTCTCAACTGGGCTTAAGAACAGTGTTAATGAAGACAACATGCACGACAAACCCAAATCACATTTGATATTGAATACAAGGCTCTGAATAGAAAATATATCGGCTTATATTCAATATCAAATTCTGAAACCAACAAATATCGTATTGGAAATAACGATATAAAATATATCTTTCAAATTTCCACAACCATATCTTTATAATCACGAAACCCAACATCGAAATATTCCAAAGATAATTTCGATTCAAATCCATTTCCACTTCAATTATTGGAAATTCTGATTATTTTTAAAACCACTTTCAAATTCAATTTATTTATTTCAAAAATAAATTGATTTTATTCTAGTTCAAAACTAGTTCATTTTGATAAAAATCTATTTTTATCTTTTCAAGTGTGGAGTTTTTCATTCCAATTTTTCCCAAATCATTTCTTATGATTCTACACAAATAATTGATATTTTTAATAATTTTATCAAGGCCCGTACAGTCGATTTCCATCGACGGCCATCGAACTGCACTTACAGCGACCTTTTCCAAATTTGATTTGGACATAATTCCAAATCCAACCGTTAGATTTCAAATTTATAATATTCATTGGAAAGCTCTTTTCGATACGAACCCAACGGTTCCGGTTTTAGGAGAATCCGACGGTCGGATCTCCCGCAACGTCAATTCGAAGTCAATGGTCGAAATTCACGAACTGCCGCGGCGCGACGCGTTCTATTCAGGCCATTATATATAATATATATATATATTATATATATTTCGTCGATTTCCTTTTTTAAACGAATTTTATAAATCATTTTCGAAACGATTTCAACTTCCCTTTCAATTTCAATTCAAAATTGAATATTCCTTTATAAATTCGTTTTAAATTCATTTCATATTGATCTCAATTCAAATCGATTTTTAATTCAATTTCAATTCAATTTGAATTTCAAATTAATTCAATTTCAATTCGAATTCATTTCTATTCGATTTCAATTCGAATTCATTTCTATTTGATTTCAATTCGAATTCATTTCTATTTGATTTCAATTCGAATTCATTTCAATTCAATTTCAATTCGAATTCATTCCTATTTGATTTCAATTCAAATTCATTCCTATTTGATTTCAATTCGAATTCATTTCTATTTGATTTCAATTCGAATTCATTTCTATTTGATTTCAATTCGAATTCATTTCTATTTGATTTCAATTCGAATTCATTTCTATTTGATTTCAATTCGAATTCATTTCTATTTATTCGATTTTGAAATCACTTTTTTATATTCATAAAAAAATGAATAAAATCGATATAAATATCGTTCACATCAAAATGGCGCATCTCTAATCAACACGGCTTTATATATTTCAATAAATTCGTTATTTTATTCAACAAATGAATATTTATTCCATTCAACGCATGAATCTATATTTCTTCTTACTTACAATAAAAAGGTAAATTTTATTGTATAAATATTTTATTCAACACATGAATACACTTTCAACACATGAATTCTCAACACCTAAACATCATCAACACATGACTATTTATTCTATTCAACACATGAATTTTCTTTTATTATATTCATTATTTCCCAATTGGAATGAGGCCCAATCAATCACCATATAATGTTAATTAAATGGATTCCATACAACACATGTATATAAATAGCAACGATAAATAATCAACCATCATCCAAAGTGCACTACACAACTGCATAAGCATTAAATATAAATAATTAACGCTTACACAGTCTGTCGACCAATCGATCGACATACTATTAAATAATTGGGATTAGTGTACACCAAATATCATCCCAACACCCGTGAGGGGTTTCAAATCAACAAACACGGATTTTTATTGGTGCAGTTGGGCGATGTGTAAAATTTATCGTCCCAATCAATATCCTTCAAATAGGTGTACATAAACAAACCGTACGGTTTGTAAATGAATATTTATTTATTCACATTCACGTTAAAAATTACATTTTTAACGATAATTAATTTATTCCAACCATCAACATTTTATTATCGATTTCACATCAACATCACAAACAAATTTCACAACACATCAAACAAGCATACAAGCCGTCCATGGTCTGTGGACGACGGGTGTCGGGTGCTACTAAACACCGTCTGCATCCTAGTATATATATTTTTAACTAGAAAACAAGATTTAAAGTGAGAAGTTCTCACCAAAGCTAATCCAAACGCCTCGACTCTTATTATGTAGAAAATATTCACCTTTTCGTCCTTTGTCACTTTCGTTGCCCGTAGCCACTACATATATAAAAATCACATTTTTATATTGTTGCCATGTATATAAAAATCATATTTTTATAATCACTCCATATGGATAAAAATTCTATTTTTACATCGCTACTATATAGATAAAAATTCTATTTTTACAACGGTGTTCATATAATAAAGATTATATTTTTATCACGCTATTCTCTATATAAAGATTTCGCCTTTTTATTTCATCAATACAAAAATTATATTTTTAATCTTCACAACATACAAAAATTATATTTTCACATCGTATAAAAATTATATTTTTATATAATTAAAAACCACTTCTTTACTAGATTAAAAATCAAATCTATTTCTTATTAAAAATCCACTCTTTCTACTTTGTAAAAATTCGATCTTGCTACAACAAAAATCATATTTTTACCATGCTAGTATACACATAAAAATCGAATTTTTATTTGTTAAAAATCGTATCTTTTATATGTTAAAAACATGGCCTTTTTACTTAGTTAAAAATCTAACCTTTTTTTTTAAAAAAAAATCTAATCCTTTTTGTTTTCAAAAATCTAATCCTTTCCTATATATAAAAAATCTAAACTTCTAAATAAATAAAAATTAGTTTTTATACTAATAAAAATTAGTGTTTTACGCAAATGAAAACATTAAATAAATGAGGATTAACAAAGTAAAAAGGCTTACCATTTGAATCGGGAGTGGAGGGGTTGTTTCACGCTGAAGGTGGCGGAAGGGGGAGGGCGTCGGGTTTGGGTTTGGGTGCGGCGGTGGTGCCTGCGAAGTGGAGGCGCAGTGGTTTAAGGTGGAGGGAGGAAGGAGGAAAGAAGGCGGAGGAAGAAGAAGTGGGTAGGGAGGAGAAGAAGGTGGCGGTGGTCGATGTGGGGGCGCCGTCGTTGGACCGAGGGGGGCGTCGATCGATTAGGGCTTCCGCCCTTTTTTCTTTTATCCGGTTCTGAACTAATGGAGGTGGGGGTGGGGGAGAAGGATATAGGGGTGAGAGGGAGTTTTTATTTTAATTTCAAAAAGTAACTTTTTCATTCAACCTCGAAACAAGACCCATCGCCTGTCGTCCATAGCTAATCACCCCCATTCTGAACACAATGGGATATGTACCGTAAGCTGATTCGACCGTTTCGATCAGTTTTCATCAAAATCAACATATAACTCTATATATTGAATTTGAACGCACATTTCAATTTACTGGGGTCACATACTAACCCTAAAAATATTTTCTAGCTTCGTATTGACGATACGGTCCTAACAAAACTAATTTCATCGAATTCTGAGACCGTTTGAAAAATGGCCATTTTCCAGTCGATTAAAATCAACTGAAACTGGTCAAACGCGTTTTACTTCGCCACGCTCACATATTGATTCGAAAAATTACGAAATTTGAAACCCAGCAATAACTTGACATCGCGGATCCAAAAAAAGTGGTTTCGTCGAAATCAGAGGTCGTTTGCAAAATTTCCATTTTTAAGGGCCTGAATTCCATAGCGACTATTCATAAATTTCAACTGGACATATCTTTTGATTCCCACTACGAAATTTCAATTTTTCGGATTCGTTGTAAATATATTCTCAATTAGATCCTATTATTTTTAGTTTTGCTAAAATCCGGTTTATTTTGAATCCTGTACATTCATTTAAAGTTTGAAATCGAATTATCGAACTACCGCGCCATTTTCAATTCCTTTTATAATTATAAATAAAATGTTTATATTCTAACGACGATGTATATAAATATATATGTTCTAATTCTATTAAAAATAAATTTCTCGTCGATATTATTTAAATTAATTCATTTTAAATATTCAAAATTCGCCAAAATAAAATTTTTAAACTAGCTCAGATTTTCCGGGTTATTACAATCTCCCCCACTTAAAACTTTTCGTCCCCGAAAAGGAACGAAGTCGAAAGTTGTTTAACTAATCAACTCAACTTCCAGTATTTTCTTTACGGCTTAAGTTCTTCAACTTTTCAGTTTCTAAGAACTTTTCAAATTTTTCAAAAATTTGGCTAACACACTAAATTTCCGAAAAATTTCTCCATAACCTCCCCTGCACCAGGGACTTCGGGATATTTCATATAGTCTCCCATGGCCTTCTTCAACTAAAAAGAAAAAGAAAAAGCCAAGCGGCTAGCCAATCGGCTCATAAAATCATCACCAAAACAAAACAGTAAATTATGGTAAACATGTACCTATTTGTCGGGCAAACAATTTTATTCTTCTGCTCTAGCCTCCTTGCTATGACCTGTTCAATGTAAGCACATGTATATGCAAGCAAATGCGACCAATTTTCAATACAATTCACTATTTGGTTCAATTTGGCATAACGGTTCAAAATTATCAAACAAACAACACAACCATCAATCAATTAGTTGATTAGAATTTCAAACACATAACTTTGATATATATATACAAAAATCACGTTTTTGATGCCAATTCACAACAATAATCCTAAGTAAATTTTGTTTCTCACACCAGTCTAATGGAAATATATAGATATCACACCTTCGTCACTCGAACATAAATACTGATGATGTCATGACAATTATCAGTACCATCTCCGGGCGACTAGAATGTGATTCTATATCTATCCAGTATATTAAAACTTCGAATATACGTTCATGACGCGTATACGCGAAATCTTTATATATTGGATTGTCCAAATTCAAAATAAATAAATATTCAAATACGTATAAAATGATTTAAATTTCAAAACAAAATTGTTTTCAATTGAAAAATATACTCTTCACGCTCGTTCTAGGATACTACTGATCCCATCTCTAACGAGTTATTCTAACTGGATATTACTAATCCAATATCTGATGAATTCTTTCGTATGGTTCTAATGTGTCTTGTTCTCGAGCTCTATAAACCAAAGCTCTGATACCACTCTATAACGATCCAAACTTCCCCGTGAAGGAAAGCCCGGATTGAGATGAAAACAAGCCACATCGGAAAACAAACAGAAGAACATTTCATTGTATATTACAATAATTCCATCGGAATACAAGAATATACAGAGTATGAACAAATATTACACAACAGAAAAATATCAAAGATTACAATAAATTACATAGCAGCGGAAAAACAATATAACACACAACTGAAAGTAATACACGGATACAAAGCTTTCCGAGCATCGTTCCAGCTGTAAATCAGGATCCTGAGAATATAAATCTACAAAACCAAAACTACTAGCTGCCCGTGTCAAAATAAGGGCACCCAGAGTTTAGGTTAAAACAATAAACTCCAGGTCAGTCATGTGACTGGAGTGAGAACTAAAACAGTTATTAATCTTTATTTTAAAGTTTGGTAAATCAAGGGACCATGCCTTATAACACGGAACGGGTTTCCTCCCAAGAATACCAGTGCATAAAACAAACAGCGCAATGCTAAATAAAGAAAAATGAAGCTATTATAAGACCCAGGTCCCATCACACAATGCAACGCAAGCCGGAGGATAGAGTTTTTACCTTATAATAGCCAAAGCATGCTTGATATGTTTAAAACACATTATTTTGATATTAATATAAGTGTATAGTGTCAAAACAATTTCACATCATAAATATCAATTATAGGCGGCATGAATGACCCATACCACTATGTCGCCATACTAGGTTCTACAAATAAAACCGCAAAATCTCGTATTGGAAATTGGATTTCCGTCATGAGTCGAGGCAAGGGGCAAGATCCTCCCCGTTCGAGACACTCTAGCAAATGTCCCAGGACCCCACTATGATTCTTGGATCTTCAGGGCCGGTCCTCACCTAACTTTGGAGGATTAGTTATTCCTAAGCACACGTTTCCCAGTCCTAACAGACCTATATCCGAGGCGCCTCGTATCCAACAACCACACAGGTGAAAAGTATATAAATGTCAACCAGTTCAAGCACTGACACCACCACTAGCTAGAAAGAAACGTCGTGCTCTCTCTGTAGTCACTATCCCGTTTTTTGACTCATACCGAGGTGTGAGGCTCGCGAATTCACGCTATACACAAAGCTACGCTACACAGGCCTTGCTTTGATCATCAACCACAAGACTTTGCCTTTCAACAGAAGCCTTGATCAATTGCCACTTACGCGTGCCACACTGGCAATTCACTCCATGCGACTGATGTCCATCGATATACAACCTCTGAGCTCGTACGTCTCAGAGAAAGGCATTAAGAAAGAGAATAAATTCTCCACCGCCAAACAGATGTATATTTAATAGAGATCAATCAACACAGAATAAAATCCAATGTCAGACACACAGTCCATTTACAAGTTCATTCTGGGTCAGAACGAAACCGGAGGCACTTTCCTCGCATATCCATCGATCTCCAAGTACGTCTGGACGATCACCAACTGATTCCCTCCTCTTGGGTGTACAGCCAAATCAAGATCATCAGTAATCACCCAAACGATGTGAAGACTTCGGGTCTTCAACCACCGTCTTCATCTTCGACTTATCGCCGAATCGGTTATTCAGAATGGGTATAAACCCGGCCTTTCCGAATAACCCGCGTATAAAATAAACAAGTGTTACACAAACACAACATACGCCTCATTCCAATACAGAATATTCTTTTTATTCAAATTTTCACATTCTTAGGGAAAGGTTCCCATTAATTTTATCAAATATAAATTCTTCTAAATTTATTCTTTAATCTTCCTTTGGATATCATTTCAAACCATATTATGGTTTTCCAAACTAGTCGGGATTAGCGAACCACACCGAAGTAATTATTTATTTTATTTCCCAATCCCAACCTATTCATCCCCTGGAGCAAAACTGGTAATACTCCATATCTAACACAACGGTGTTATCGGTAAAATTAATTACCATTTCACGTTCAAATCTAGTTAAAGATTTAACTATCGCTTTGGAACAAAACTGGTGGTACTCCATTCTCGATCACCTTTCAGATTTGATAATTTAAATTATCAATTCACATTTCAATCTAATTAAAGATTCATTAAAACTCCACTTAGTTTTAATCTTCTCAAAAATTAATATCCTGTCTTTAACTAGGTTAAAGAACCAATGTCGACATCTAAAACACGGTTCACGATAAACCCAAAATCACATTCTATTGTTAATCGGGTTAAAGAACAAGTGTTATTCAAAACACCGCTCACGATAAACCCAAAACCAATTTTAATTCGATTCCAATTAATATTATTTAATTGGTACACCTCATTAAATCTAAATAGAAAGATTTAATCTTTTTCTCAACGGGGCTTAAGAACAGTGTTAATGAAGACAAAATTCACGAAAAACCCAAATCACATTTGATATTGAATACAAGGCTCTGAATAGAAAATATATCGGCTTATATTCAATATCAAATTCTGAAACCAACAAATATCGTATTGGAAATAATGATATAAAATATATCTTTCAAATTTCCACAACCATATCTGTATAATCACGAAACCCAACATCGAAATATTCCGAAGATAATTTCGATTCAAATCCATTTCCACTTCAATTATTGGAAATTCTGATTATTTTTAAAACCACTTTCAAATTCAATTTATTTATTTCAAAAATAAATTGATTTTAATTCTAGTTCAAAACTAGTTCATTTTGATAAAAATCTATTTTTATCTTTTCAAATGTGGAGTTTTTCATTCCAATTTTCCCCAAATCATTTCTTATGATTTTACACAAATTATTGATATTTTTAATGATTTTATGAAGGCCCGTACAGTCGATTTCCATCAACGGCCATCGAACTGCACTTACAGCGACCTTTTCCAAATTTGATTTGGACATAATTCCAAATCCTACCATTAGATTTCAAATTTCTAATATTCATTGGAAAGCTCTTTTCGATACGAACCCAACGGTTCTGGTTTTAGGTGAATCCGACGGTCGGATCTCCCGCAACGTCAATTCGAAGTCAATGGTCGAAATTCACAAACTACCGCGGCGCGGCGCGTTCTATTCAGGCCATTATATAATATATATATATATATATATATATTATATATATTTCATCGATTTCCTTTTTAAAACTAATTTTATAAATCGTTTTAAATTCGTTTTCGAAACGATTTCAACTTCCCTTTCAATTTCAAATCAAAATTGAATATTACTTTATAAATTCGTTTTAAATTCATTTCAAATTGATTTCAATTCAAATCGATTTTTAATTCAATTTCAATCCAATTTGAATTTCAAATTAATTCAATTTCAATTCGAATTCATTTCTATTCGATTTCAATTCGAAATCGTTTCTATTTGATTTCAATTTGAATTCATTTCTATTTGATTTCAATTCGAATTCATTTCAATTCAATTTCAATTCGAATTCATTTCTATTCGATTTCAATTCGAATTCATTCCTATTTGATTTCAATTCGAATTCATTTCTATTTGATTTCAATTCGAATTCATTTCTATTTATTCGATTTTGAAATCACTTTTTGATATTCATAAAAAAATGAATAAAATCGATATAAATATCGTTCACGTCAAAATGGCGCATATCTAATCAACACGACTTTATATATTTCAATAAATTCGTTATTTTATTCAACAAATGAATATTTATTCCATTCAACGCATGAATCTATATTTCTTCTTACTTACAATAAAAAGGTAAATTTTATTGTATAAATATTTTATTCAACACATGAATTCTCAACACCTGAACATCGTCAATACATGACTATTTATTCTATTCAACACTTGAATTTTCTTTTATAATATTCATTATTTCCCAATTGGAATGAGGCCCAATCAATCACCATATAATGTTAATTATATGGATTCCATATAACACATGTATATAAATAGCAACGATAAATAATCAACCATCATCCAAAGTGCACTACACAACTGCATAAGCATTAAATATAAATAATTAACACTTACACAGTATGTCGACCAATCGATCGACATACTATTAAATAATTGGTATTAGTGTACACCAAATATCATCCCAACACCCGTGTGGGGTTTCAAATCAACAAACACAGATTTTTATTGGTGCAGTTGGGCGATGTGTAAAATTTATCGTCCCAATCAATATCCTTCAAATAAGTGTACATAAACAAACCGTCCAGTTTGTAAATGAATATTTATTTATTCACATTCACGTTAAAAATTATATTTTTAACGATAATTAATTTATTCCAACCATCAACATTTTATTATCGATTTCACATCAACATCACAAACAAATTTCACAACACATCAAACAAGCATACAAGCCGTCCATGGTCTGTGGACGACGGGTGTCGGGTGCTACTAAACATCGTCTACATCCTAGAATATATATTTTTAACTAGAAAACAAGATTTAAAGTGAGAAGTTCTCACCAAAGCTAATCCAAACGCCTCGACTCTTCTTATGTAGAAAATCTTCACCTTTTCGCCCTTGGTCACTTTCGTTGCCCGTAGCCACTACATATATAAAAATCACATTTTTATATTGTTGCCATGTATATAAAAATCATATTTTTATAATCACTCCATATGGATAAAAATTCTATTTTTACATCGCTACTATATGGATAAAAATTCTATTTTTACAACGGTGTTCATATAATAAAGATTATATTTTTATCACGCTATTCTCTATATAAAGATTTCGCCTTTTTATTTCATCACTATAAAAATTATATTTTTAATCTTCTCAACATACAAAAATTATATTTTCACATCATATAAAAATTATATTTTTATATAATTAAAAACCACTTCTTTACTAGATTAAAAATCAAATCTATTTCTTATTAAAAATCCACTCTTTCTACTTTGTAAAAATTCGATCTTGCTACAACAAAAATCATATTTTTACCATGCTAGTATACACATAAAAATCGAATTTTTATTTGTTAAAAATCGTATCCTTTATATGTTAAAAACATCGCCTTTTTACTTAGTTAAAAATCTAACCCTTTTTGTTTTCAAAAATCTAATCCTTTTTGTTTTCAAAAATCTAATCCTTTCCTATATATAAAAATCTAAACTTCTAAATAAATAAAAATCAGTTTTTATACTAATAAAAATCAGTGTTTTAAGCAAATGAAAACATTAAATAAATGAGGATTAACAAAGTAAAAAGGCTTACCGTTTGACTCGGGAGTGGAGGGGCTGTTTCACGCTAAAGGTGGAGGAAGGGGGAGGGCATCGGGTTTGGGTTTGGGTGCGGCGGTGGTGCCTGCGAAGTGGCGGCGCGGTGGTTTAAGGTTGAGGGAGGAAGGAGGAAAGAAGGCGGAGGAAGAAGAAGGGGGTAGGGAGGAGAAGAAGGTGGCGGTGGTCGATGTGGGGGCGCCGTCGTCGGACCGAGTGGGGACGTCGATCGATTAGGGCTTCCGCCCTTTTCTCTTTTTTATTTTTATTTTTTTTATTCGGTTCTGAACTAACGGGGGGGGGGGGGGGGGAGGAGGATATAGGGGTGAGAGGGAGTTTTTATTTTAATTATTTTAATTTCAAAAAGTAACTTTTTCATTCGACCTCGAAACAAGACCCACCGCCTGTCGTCCATAGCTAATTACCCCCATTCCGAACACAATGGGATATGTTCCATAAGCTAATTCGACCGTTTCGATCAGTTTTCGTCTAAATCAACATATAACTCTATATATTGAATTTGAACGCACATTTCAATTTACTGGGGTCACATACTAACCCTAAAAATTCTCGAAAAATATTTTCTAGCTTCGTATTGACGATACGGTCCTAACAAAACTAATTTCATCGAATTCTGAGACCGTTTGAAAAATGGCCATTTTCCAGTCGATTAAAATCAACTGAAACTGGTCAAACGCGTTTTACTTCGCCACGCTCACATATTGATTCGAAAAATTACGAAATTTGAAACCCAGCAATAACTTAACATCGCGGATCCAACAAAAGTGGTTTCGTCGAAATCCGAGGTCATTTACAAAATTTCCATTTTTAAGGGCCTGAATTCCATAGCGACTATTCAGAAATTTCAACCGGACATATCTTTTGATTCCCGCTATGAAATTTCAATTTTTCGGATTTGTTGGAAAGATATTCTCAATTAGATCCTATTATTTTTGTTTTCGCTTAAATCCGGTTTATTTTGAATCCTGTACATTCATTTAAAGTTTGAAATCGAATTATCGAACTACCGCGCCATTTTCAATTCCTTTTATAATTATAAATAAAATATTTATATTCTAACGACGACGTATATAAATATATACGTTATAATTCTATTCAAAATAAATTTCTCGTCGATATTATTTAAAATAATTCATTTTAAATATTCAAAATTCGCCAAAATTGCCAAAATAAAAATTTTAAACTGGTTCAGATTTTCTGGGTTATTACAAAATCCCAAGCGAACGCCATATACTTCTTTGTTAGCCTTATGAGTGGAGCTGAAATTTTCATGAAATCTCTAATGAACTTTCGGTAAAAACCAGCTAGCCCGAGAAAGCTTCGGACTTCGATTGCATTTTTTGGTGCCTTCCAATCTTGCACCGCCACCACTTTCGCGGGGTCTACAGCTAACCCATCTTTGGACACTATATGTCCAAGAAATCTTACTTCTTCTCTCCAAAAGTGGCACTTGGAGAATTTGGCTTTTAGCTGATGAACTCGAAGAGTCTCCATGATCTCCTTCAGATGCTGAGCATGTTCTTCCTCATTCTTTGAGAAGATCAAAATATCATCTACGAAGACAACCACAAACTTGTTGAGGAATTCTCTGAACACCCTGCTCATTAGGTCCACGAAATAAGCGGGTGCGTTTGTCAAACCGAAAGGCATGACAAGCCACTTGTAGAAACCGTCTGGGGTTCTAAACGTCGTTTTATCAATACTATCTTCAGCTACCCTTAGGTGATGGAACCCGGTAGCCAGATCAAGTTGGGAGAAGACCGACGCACCTACAAGCTGATCAAACAAATCGTCTATTCTGGGAAGCGGGTGTCTATTCTTCTTAGTTAGCTTGTTTAGCTCCCTATAATCCACACAAAGACGTAGTGAGACATCTGCTTTGGTGGCGAACACCACTAGAGCACCCCATTCCGAGATACTCCGCCTTATAAACCCTTTCTCGAGAAGCTCCTTAACTTGCTTACTGAGCTCCTTTCTCTCCTTTGGAGCCATGTGTCTAATAGGTAAAGCTACGGGCTTTGCATTATCAACAAGATATTTGCAGAAGTCTATTTCCTGCTTCGGAGGTAAGCCCTTTACCTCTTCAAAGACATCCGGATATTCACGGACCGCTCTAACCGACTGCAAATTCTCAACAGAAGCATCAAGCGACTCTAGATAACTAAGCATAACAACATTCAAGGGATTACAAGAAATTTCTAGAGTGTTACCGAGCCGAGTCAAGAGTCTAACCACTCTCTTCTCACAATCAAGAATGGCACCATTACTGGATAATCAGTCCACGCCTAAGATCAATCCATATCCCTAGAAACCCAAAACAAAGGCACTACATCTAAACTCAACACTTAGAATAGAAATTTTCAAATCCAAACAAACCATCGACAAATAAGCTGAGCCCTCAATTGGATTTGAAACAACCAAGGGATCTTCTACCATACTAGTGTCTAGGTGCAGAGATTCTACTAAAGCAGATGAAATAAAGGAGTGTGATGCACCAGAATCAAAGAGAGTGCGAACTGGATGATCATAGAGATAAACTAAGCTTTCTATAGAAATATTTCTACCTCGTTCATGTGGAGGTGCCACTAGCGCGTGAACCTGTCCCCTTGAAGTGGATCCAGTCCTCTGTCCCTGCCCCCGCTTCTTTGGGCAGTCCTTAGCCATGTGTTTGTCTCGCCGCAATGGAAACAACCACCATTCATTTTCGCCTTCTTCTTTCTGCAGTCTTTCACTATATGTCCAACAATTCCACGGAAATTACACCTTCTCTTTTCACGGGATTTGTTGTTCTTCCCGCCCTTCTTGAAGTCTGTTTTCTTAGCCTGTAAACCCTCTTTCATTTCTTGAGACACTTCCACCTTTGCCTCTTTCTTGCCTTTATCTTCCTCGTGTAGCAGCGCCATGTCCACCAAGCTTTCATAAGTCGCTCCCATGGGTATATGGGTCATAGCAAGGCTGTGTAGAGGCTCATTCAGACCTTTGACGAAGCGAAGGGCCTTCTTGTGTTGGGTGTTTACTAAATCCAGCCCAAATCTGGCCAGCTGATTAAACTGATTGACGTACTCCTTGATCGTCATACTTCCTTGTTTAAGAGTTAGGAACTTCTCCATCTGCATGCTTCTTTCAGCTTGGGAGAGGAATTTCATCTCAAACCTCATCCTGAAATCTTCCCAAGTTTCCACTGGCCTATCAGCATGGGTAACTTCCCACCAATAAGAAGCTTCGTCTTTAAGCAACCACACTACTAGCTGTATCTTTTGTCTATCGTCAACTTCGAAGATGACGAACAAATCTTCGATCTCCTTTAGCCAGTTCCTTGCTACCACAAAGGATTCAGTTCCATAAAAGTCCTTTCCACCCATAGCCTTGAAGTCTCTACACGTCTTTGCGAAAGCATTTTCATGAGGAGGAGGAGGAGGAACCGCTGACACTGTGGGAGGAGGAATGTTTGCTGGGCCCGCGTCATTGGCCCTAGCCTCTAGGTACCTTCGGAACCAGCCAGGTATCGGTACCCCTTCTGGAAGGTTAAGATCTCCAGACATGCTGAAATAAAAAGGGAAGATTCAAGACAAAAGGATAGAGAGATAGTGCATATGGCTTTGGGGGAATTATGCCTTTTAAAAACAACGCTTTTTCTTGAAAAATTATGCTTCTTTAAACTTCTTTTTGAAAATAGTTTCAAAAACCTTTATCTAATCTGGTATACCAGTGCTCTGATACCAAGTGAAACACCCCACCTCCATTAAGGTCACTCACGAAGGGAATGCCTTAACTTCGGTGGAGGTTTATAAGTAAAAGTCACGGATAAAACACAAGACAGATATAAAAACATATATATATAAGCAGCGGAAAACAAACAGACTTTCATTTCATAAATACGTGTTCATACAAAACATCTCCATAATTGTCTCACAATAACTTCCAAAACATTACATCATCATTTCTCTCTTGATTATTAAATAAAGAAGCATAAAACATAATTAAAACTACATAAATCCCCATAGAACGTGTCCAAAAGCCATAGCCAAGGAAAGATAGTCCAAACCGTACATCTACTATCTTGAAGCTTGCAAAGAGTCTGAATAAGCTGGGTTGTTTCCTCCCTATGGACCAGGGGGGAACGGAAGAAAAGAAGACGAAAGAAAAATAGAGTCAGACATAAAGCCTGGTAAGTCTAGTGACTCTTCAGTATGAGAATAAGAAAAAGGGCATGATAGGTATAAACTGGAAACAAGAAAGTATCATAAACTAAGATAAAGCAGTTTTGAACCGAATATACTATCGCACCCCACATTATATCTCTGCACCTACTTGTATTTGTTCCGATTGGCGCCCCATGATCGGGGTGAAGTGATCCCCTTTCTAAAGATCGGCTCTTACTCGCAAAATCTTATGTGTCATACGGCCCCCAATGATTGTAGATACCTATGCTGATCCCACCATGGGGTGTATCAAGTCCCATGGTGGAAGCCCAACACAATTCTAGAATGCATAGGTTATACTACTGGTGCCCAGTGCCCTGTTTGTCTGCTCCGAAGTGTGTGCATGCCCGCACTCCGTTAGAACCTACACTACTGCACCAACCGCCGTCGCTTTTGACCTCTTACAATCAGCCCAGTAATTGTGCCCCACCCTGCCTAGTTTCAGGGTACCATGATACCTAATTGGGTTACTGCTGAAATGGGTCCCCGTTACTAGGGTTTTCTAGTCAAACATGTTAAGTGGTTAAGTGTCTGTATTTACCTAACCCCACCCATCAGTTTAATTAACATGTTGAATTGGTTAAGTGTTTTAGTTAACTTAACCCTACCATCCTAACTTGTCTGTCCTTAACTTTAATTAGTTAAAGCACCGACCACTCACATTAGACAGGTATTGTTACGGTTACTGGATGTACCGGTCGGTTCCGGGCAGGTTTACACCGTAACTCAGTCTAACCTCAGGTCCTTATTGGGCTCAATGCTTAACCGCCCACACTGGATATGTATTGTTGTCATTACTGGACAGCCGGGCGGGTCCGGGCAGGTTTACATCACAACTCAATCCAACCTCGGGTTAAGCATACTCATATTTTCTAAATTTACATATTTGTTCCTTTTTATTCTTATATGCAAATTTGTTAACAATTAAATGTTATAGCCCACTTTCGAAGTTCATCATTTTTGGTATAAGATTTTATACCATTTAAGTGCCACCAATTATTAGCATGTGCCAAACATGCCAATTTCATATATTTTTCGTGTTTAATCCCAACGATATTCCCCCATTTGTACGTTCGCAAGGTTATAATGAATGTTGGGCTAGATATTTCAGCCCAACTTATAAACATAGAAGGGAAAGCCAAGAACATGAAATATTCTAAATGACATAAAGGGTGTGTGACACATGAACTTTCAACCTTGCGATCTAATTAACATAAATCATGAGTTTCAACTTGTCATGTGAACTTGCATTCAAAGAAGAATCTAATTAAATAGGTGTCACATGAAATGGCATAATTTAGACTTGCATAAAACATAAGCCTAAACATATCTTTATCTACGCATAACTTCAAACACAAACTAGCATGTGACAAAGTTATTACATGTCCATAAAAATGTCTATTTTTGACATTAACCAAAAAGCGTGAACTAGATCAAATCATGTATCCCATTATGACATGAAACTTGTAATAATTGTGTGAAACTGAATGGTACTTGGCATGGACCCAGTTACAAACTTGCAAAGAACATAAAAACATATACATGGGATTTAATCATGTCGGCATAATGGTCTTAACATAGAACATGTATATATATAAGTCTTAACTTGGACTTAGAAAAATGTATACAACCTATGTTAAGCATATAAACATATAGGTGTAAATTCTAACATTAACCAAATACTTGTATGTGATGTTGCTTTCATTCTAAATGTAAATAGGACCAACATCAAGTCAATTATGCCACAAACATCCCAATACCATTCATAATACAATCATTGCAATACACAGATATGAATTAGCATTGTCGTTATACAATAGTAAAATTCCATTTCCATTTTACACAAGTCTTAATTTTATTCTCATCGAAAAAATCACTGTACTTACAACTAACGACGATCTTGTTTTTCTGGTTTCTGAGTTCTGAATTTGCAATGCTTTCCTTTGGGTAGATAAACGTTGTTTGAATCTTGTTTTTACTTTAGTTTTTCTCGTCTCTAAGCTTTCTCCAACTGACGGCTACTCTTAGTTTCCTCCCGGCAGCATGAAGGCTCTAGCTCTATTTTATTTTTGTGAATTTAGGTTGAGTGTTGGGTTGTATTTATAGAATTTCAGATTGATTTGAGCCGTCAGATGATCATAGAGTGAATCCAGACCATACACACCAAGAGGAGCCAATCAGAAAGTGACAAATCAGCCCTAGTAACACACCAGAACTTAGAAAATCGCTCAGAACCCGATCAGGCCAGCCAAGACCTGACCAGGTCGACTGGGCAGGTCGACCCTCGGTCGACCTGGGTACCCAGGTCGACCCCCTGGTCGACCTGGGTCTTGGGCGGGAAAATTTCCGCCCAGCCCAGTTTGGGTCTGTTTTCGAATTTTGAACTGTTTGAACTTTAAATTGAATTCTGAAACTTCCGGAGGTCATAACTTCTTCATACCGAGTCCGATTTACAAAAACTCGGACTCTACCTCAAGCAGAATTCGGAGACGAACGCAACGTTGTAAACCGTTTCCCCAAATTCTTTCATTTAGAATTAATTATACTTTAATTTGTTAATTTAGCGTTAACAGAAAATTCGGGGTGTTACACCGTGCATCTTGAATTATGTCGGGTTGCCAAGGGATTGATACACCCCATGGTGGGACCAGAACAGGTATCTACAAACAAGCGGGGCCGAATGACACAAGTAATAAATACACACGAGTTAGGGAGTCGATCGAATGGGGAGGGTAGTGGGTACAACTAGTGGGGATAGGGGCAGGAGGCACCTATGACAGCAGCTCGGGGTACATGAAACTACCATTATTATTATTATCATTATGATTAGTAAGAGGGATCAATTTTCAGAGTAAATAGGGTTGGTGCAGTGTAGTAATTATCCTATAGTGAATAAAAGCATAATCAACGTTTATCTTATTCATCTTGCTTACCTTGTAATTATCCTTGTCTTATGTTACAGTCGTTTCTTACTTTCCAGTTTATGTTCTTATCCTATTACTTTAATAATTATATTATTAAAGTTGCTGGACTCGCCAAACTTTATGTATGACCTCATTTGTTTTGCCTCTTTTCTTTCCGTCCCCCCTAGGTTCTCAGGGTGGGTCTAGTGGAGCTTGATTTGGATCTCTTTCTCTCTCTTTTGGAAGTTCTTGGATTGTCGAAAGTAAAAGTTCAGCTTATCTCTTTTTATGGCTATTTATGTTGGGGTTATGCTTTTTGTTTTATATACTCAGAAAATAATTTGTCAAGATGGATATTAAGTGTACTTGGTTTTATTATTGGTTTTGGTGTTGTAATCAAACTATTTTTCCGCTGCAATGAAGTTGTTTTAAAATTTTAAAGTACCAATATATGTATTTGTCTCGTTATATTCTGTTCTATACAGTTATAATACTCCATGAAAGTTAATGCATTCCCTATGTGAGTGACATTAATGGACGTGGGGTGTTACACGTGGTATCAGAGCTGAAGGTTACTAGAATAATTAAAATATTTTGAAAACCGTTTTCAAAAGCATTTTTTATAGAAGTATTTTCAAAAACATGTTTTAAAGGAGTTTTTCAAGAGAAAGGTTTACTACGAAACACATAATCCCAAAAGCCATATATCTTTCTTTCGATTCTTTGTTTCGAATCTCTTCCTTTTTCCTTCTTGAGTCTCTTTCCCCGTGTGTAGATGCTTTTTCTAAGATATGTAAGGACTTTCGTGCGATGGGCGGAAAACCATTTCATAGGACTGAGATGTTTTTCGAAGCTAGAATTGGCTCAAGGAAGTGGAGGACTCATTTGGTATCTTTGGGATAGACGATGGAAGGAAGGTTCAGCTAGCTGCTTGGTCGATGAGGGAGTTTAGGCTAAGGAGCACAATCCAAGGATGAGGAAATTGTTGATATGGCTTTAATCCATGAAGAAGATAAAGGAGAAAGTGGAAAGAATAATTAACCCCATGACAAAACAAGGTGTCTTTATTGTGGTATAACGGGCCATGTAATTAAGGACTGTAGGAAGAAGAAGAAGCCTGGTTGTTTTCATTGTGGTGAGGCAGGACATCTGATTAAAGACTGCCCGAGGAGGCAAGGACAAGGGAAAGGGAAGAGGACAGGACCTACTTCTGGAGGACAGGTTCATGCTCTCATGGCACCAGGACAAGAGAGATAAAAACGTTTTTGTTGAAAGTTTGATTTTTCCTTCTTAATCATCCTATTCGAACTTTGTTTGACTCTGGCGCTACGCATTAATCCATATCTGCTTCGTTAGTTGAAACACTGCACCTAAATACTAGTTTAGTTATGGATCCCATTGTAGTCTCAAATCCTATTGGTTGTTCGGCTCATTTATCTATGCTTTGTCGGGATTTTAGAGTGTCTATCTTGGGCGTTGGGTTTGAATGCAATGCCTATGTTCTTGGTTTCATGGGCTACGGCTTGATTCTAGGGATGGATTGGCTACCTAAGTATGATGCCATCCTAGACTGTGAAAGGAGGGTAGTTAGATTGTTGATTCGTTGTGGAAGAACCCTTCATATTTCTTGTGACCCTAGAGGTCCGGTGATGCTTAGCCTCCTAGAATCTCTTGACGCATCCATCGATGATTCGGAATCTATTCGTGTAGCCCGTGAGTATGGTGACGTTTTTGATGTGGTTCAGGGTTTACCCCCGAGGCGCGAGATAGACCTCCATATATACTTATAGATAATGCAAAGCCAGTTGCATTACCAGTGCTCCACATGGCTCCGAGAGAGAGAAGGGAACTCAGTAAGCAAGTGAAAGTGTTGCTTGAGAAAGGGTTCATAAGAAGAAGCATTTCGGAATGGGGTGCTCCAGTTGTTTTTGCTACAAAGGCTGATGGTTCGCTTAGATTGCGCGTGGACTATAGAGAGCTGAATAAGCTCACGAAGAAGAATAGACACCCATTTCTGAGGATAAACGATTTGCTCAATCAGTTGGTTGGTGCTTCGGTTTTCTCGTAGTTGGATTTAGCAACAGGATTTCATCAGCTAAGGGCGGCTGAGGACAGCATAGATAAGGCTGCTTTTAGGGCTCCCGACGGTTTCTTCGAGTGGCTCGTCATGCCTTTTGGTTTGACGAATGCATCCGCATATTTCGTAGACTTGATGAGTAGGGTGTTTAGGGAGTTTCTAAACAAGTTTGTGGTAGTCTTTGTGGATGGTATTTTGATTTTCTCTAGAAGCGAGGAAGATCATGCCCTACATCTTAGGGAAGTCTTAGAGACCCTATGAGCGCATCAACTCAAAGCTAAGTTCTCCGAATGTCATTTTTGGAGGAAAGAATTGAGGTTCTTAGGACACTTGGTCTCTAAGGAAGGGATAGCAGTGGATCCTGCGAAGGTGGTTGAAATCCAAGATTGGAAGATTCCTAAGAATGCAACGGAAGTAAGAAGTTTTCTAGGATTGGCGGGATACTATAGGAAGTTCGTTAAGGACTTTGCGAAGATGTCAGCCCCAGTTTTGACATTGCTAGATGGGAGCAAACCGTTCACAGTATATACCATTGCTTGCGGGATAGGGCTTGGAGCAGTTTTCGATGCAAGAGGAAAAGGTGATATGCAAAAGGAGGTAGGTACGCAGTTATGTTTGAGCATCGCGTATCGTCCACAGACGGATGGACGGACAGAAAGGGTGAACAGAATCCTTAAAGATCTTTTGAGGTTATGTATCCTAGATTTTGGAGGGACATGAGAAGAACACCTTCCATTGGTAGAGTTCGCTTATAACAACAGTTATTAAGCTAGTATTAGGGTTTTTATGGACGACCGTGTCGATCACCGACTTGTTGGTAGGAGTCTACGGATAAGATTTTGCTTAGACCCGAGCTGATTAGAGAGAAACTCCGAAGAAGATAGACTTGATTCGAAGATGAATGAAGACGGCACAGGGCCGACAAAAGTCAAACGCTGACAAGAGACGAACTGATCTTGAGTTCGATGTTGGAGACATGGTTTTTATTAAAGTGTCACCATTGAGGAACGTAGCTCGCTTTGGGGAGTGTGGGGAAATTAGCACCAAGGTTCGTAGGACCCTTTCCCATTACAGAGAGGATTGGACAGATGGCGTACATAGTGAAGTTGCCGGAGAAGCTTAGTGGTGTTCATGATGTGTTTCACGTGTCGCATTTGCGGAAGTGTTTACATGATATAGTAAAAGTAGTGGAGCTGAGCATGCTTAGAGAAGTGGAAGTGGAGCGAGATGCCACGATTAGACGAGCTCCTACATGCATCCTTGGATCGGAGGTCAAGAAATTATGCAACCGAGAGGTCAAATTGGTCTAAGTGCAATGGGGAGATAATCAAGGATGCGTGCGTCGTACCCTTTCCTTTTTGAGGACATGTTCTTAATTTCTCCTTTTTCTACCGCTTTTTTGTACTTGTTCTATCGTTTAGTATGTCCTCTCGTTTGCATCTTCGATCTTTCGGTAGGAAAATCCTATGGTTGTAAACATGTATTTGTGACATGTTATGTTTGGTGGAAGCAAGTGGATGCAAGTGTTTGCTAGTGGTTGCTTGTGGATGCATTTACGCACACATTAGGCACTAGATCGGCTCAATCACTTTCAGATTTCATATAAATAAGTGTGCATATTTAAATTAATGGATGTATATTGATTGTGTTATCATATGATTGTTGCATTTGAATGAAATGATTGTGCACTCATGTACAAATAATATGTATCAATAGGATTCTTTTTCATACAAATGGACGCATGGCACTATCATGATTTGCATTAAGGAGGTCAACTGAATCAGTAGACCGCCTGATTTCGCATTGGATAAGGAACATGTGCACACACTTTTTGCATATGTTCATATGGCATTAGAAATCTTTTAAGAACCATGGATGCCTATGATTGATAGTTGAGTAGATGGATGATTGGATGGTAGGATATACATTCTTCTTGACTTGAAGATTTCGGGGACGAAATCCTTTAAGGAGGGGAGAATGTAACACCTTGTAATTTTGAATATTAAAACTAACAAATTAAAGAATACTAAATTTTTAGAAGAAGAATTAAGGGAAACGGGTTGTGCCATTGCGTTCGTCTCGGAATTTTACTTGGGATAGAGTCCGAGTTTGCATAAAATGATAAAGTATGAAGAAGTTATGGAGGTTAGAAGATTTCAGTTTAAAACCAGAATTAAAATAAAATATTAAAACAACGAAGGAGGGAAGAGGAAACGCGGAACCGATCACATTTCGAGTGTCGACCCGAGACCCGCTGGGTCGACAGTACTGTCGACTCAGGCTCTTTGGGGTCGACACCGGGGTCGACCCCCCTGTTTGGGTCGTCCCCATCGGCCAGATCTGGGTAGTGACGATTTTTGATGGATTAGGGCATATGTGGCATCCTCTAATTGGCTGGGTGATGTGCCATTGTGAAATGGATGGTTTAGATTGATCCTAAACTAATCTAAGGGCTCTAATTAATCCTACGCATCTATATAAACACCCATAAACCTAAACGCTAATCTAAACTAAATTCATTCATAAGCCGCCATGCTGCTGCATCCTAAACTAAGCTAGTCTTTTCACCAAAGAATTAAAGCTTAGAAATTGTGAAAAGGGATTCTAGAACAACAACGAACGAATCTATTCTTTCTTCTATCACTGTGAGTACAGTTGCTTTCACAAGATAATTAATTAAAATAATTATGATAAGTTGTGATCTGGACTATTTGAATATGCTTGTTGAATCATATGCTATTAGGCAGTTCTGTTGTCATCTATTTTGTTAATATATGCCAGTTTGTTATCATATGTAATTAGATTCATTTTATGATGTTAATTCCTATGTGTAGTGACCCGCATTTTTAGCTGTTGAATAATTAATTTATTTAATTATTAAATATCGATTTATCGATATCGAGAACGTGAATTAAATAATATTGAATATTTAATTAATAATGATAATATAATAAAATATATTATAATATCGAAATAGTCGGAAATAGTGAAATTCACAATATCATGTGAATTGAATAGCATACGAGATTTGGTGGAGTTTCAATTCGAAATATAATAACGATTATATTGAATCGACGACAGTTTGAACGTAAAATTTTAATATAATTAAAACAGAGCTTGAAATGGCGCGGCAGTTCGCTATTTGGCGATTTGAACTTCAACTGAATGTACAGGATTCATCTTAAATCGGATTTCTATGAAATAAGAAACGTGTGGAGCTGGTGGAGTATATCTTTCTAGTGGAAGAGAAAAATCGGGATTTCGGTGTGTAGATTTTGAGATATGTCCAAATCAAATTTTGGAATAGTCGCTATAGAATCGTTTATCGACCGTAACAGTTTATTCGATATAACTAGAGATCAGGTTTGAATTTAGACAAGGTTCTTTTGGGAAATAGCAATAATTTAATTTTTAGAATTTTACTGTAATTTTTAATTAATTTAATAAGCAACTTTTTTTTGGAGTATTTGGCACCCTGTATTGACATTTCGGGGTTTCACAATATGAGTCCATCTACCGGTATTATTACATTTTTAGGACCAGAGCACGTCACTCATTTCAATGGTATTTTTGTTTCTGTCCATAACAGTCCCTACGTGAACATAATATTTCATAGTACGGTACACTATGTTTTTAACTTAAAACAAACTAAACTGAATGGTTAACTGGTCAAACGAACTCGAAATTCAACGAAACAAGTTTCATACGAAACCTTAGGAGGAGGTCTAGTGAAACGTCAAGGCCTCATATTTTTAGGATTTTTTCTGTAATTTTAAGGAATTAATTCTAGGTGTTTTTCATCGATATTTTCTAAGGGATTTTCGCAAATGGTGTCGGAATTCGACGAAACCTGTCCCATTGGATCCGGAATATTTTTCTATGCTAGGATTAACTTAGTTCATCAAAAACAGGGGTTATATAAGGTGTCATTTTTATGAAAAACTCCATGAAAAAGTATATACATTAAAATAATCAATATGGCTCCTTTCTCTCTTCTATATAAAGGGTGCGTTCATGACCTAATTAAAATCCATCTCCTGAAGCAATTAAAAACGGCCGCCACAATGTCCTCGTTCTTCAAAGAAAAACGCACCCTCAAAAATCTAAATAAATCCATACAAAAAGTTATAAAATCAAAGACATGGATATTCGAATTTGTGCTGTTTTCCTCTCCGTTCTGATGTCCTTCTCTCACAGTTCGACGCAAGCCTGGGTACTCGCGGTTTTCCAGTGGCTTCCTAGGGTTGCGGGTCTTGGAAGTTATGGTGGTGAGGAGATATCGGTGATGATGTGTTTTAGGAGGAGCTGGGCTCAGATGAACGGGATTTGCAGGTCCAGGGAGAAGGAAGTGGTAGTCCTTGATCTGCTATGAAGAGGGGCCATAACATCACGGTATGGAATTAGTGGATGGAAGTTGAGGCCAACGTTTGGGGGCCGACGAGGTTGGCATGGGGTCTGATGAACTGCGGCCAGTAAGGGGGAGGAGCGGTGAAGTCCGGGGATGAAAGAAGTTGCGGGTTCCTGTACGTGAAAGGGGAAGAAGGACTTGGGTATTTCGGGTCTGGTAGTTCAAGGGTAAACGTGGGCCTGGGATGTGTTGATGGGCCGGGAAAAGTATAAAAGGGTAAAGCCCATTAAATCTTCGAAGTAGTTTAATTTAAATTTAAAATTTGTACATTAAGTTGTAAATCGTATAACTTTATCATACTGTATCAGAATTTCGAACGGTAAGTCACGTTAGGACCGTATGGACGGGAGCAACACAATGAGACTGACCGGGAGTGAATCCGAGCCCGTTACAATTTATGGCGAAATAAATTGTCCGTCGCAGTCAAATAACGCAAACCGTTATTTAACGATTAACGCGTCAATGTGA
Organism: Allium sativum; assembly: GCA_030737875.1. Classification (NCBI taxonomy): domain Eukaryota; kingdom Viridiplantae; phylum Streptophyta; class Magnoliopsida; order Asparagales; family Amaryllidaceae; genus Allium; species Allium sativum. The sequence goes on from CM060916.1 coordinate 898,124,652, forward strand.
GTAAATCTCACTAACTCTGAACAGTTTATATTTTCATGTTGTATTTTTAGAACTGTTAAATATTTACTGTTTGACTGTGTGTTGACTGTTTGATTGAACTACTAGTCAGTTAGTTAAATTTCTATATTGATTCTGTTTAACAGAATATATCATATGGAACTGAAAGTGATGTTATCTATATTGTCTAACATCTGTGATGCAGGGAAACAGGTTGGAGGAATCCGACTGGATTCCTCAACAGTTATTTTATTGTTTTTCATATATTTTAATATATGATGTGAATTATAACCTGTTGTTGATTGTGTGTGTATGGACGAGATTAGACATCGTAATTTGATATGATTGAATACCATGACATACCGAAATGTTGATAGGGAAATTTTCAAAGTGATATTGAAAATAGAATATTTATAAAATAGAATACTTATAAATAGGAGATATTTATAAAGTGGAATATTTATAAATAAGAAATGTTTATAAATTGGAATATTTATAAATAGGAGATATTTGAAAAGGAAATAATTTCTAACCATTTTCTTTTTGAATGGAAAGGCCTGTGTGGCGGGTTTGGGGATTTTCCCGATACTCCCGATACAAAGGAGGTTATGGCGAATTTTCCCGGGAATTTAAGGAGTTAGAATATTTTTAGAAATAAAACCAAAAAGGGGAGGTTTGTAAACCATTTTCAAATCAAATAGGAAGAGAAAGGTTTGTAAACCATTTTCAAATCAAATAGAAAGAGAAAGGTTTGAAAACCATTTTTCAAACCAAATAGTAAGAGAAATGTTTGTAAACCATTTACAAATGAAATTTGGATAAGGAATATTTGTAAACCATTTACAAATAGAATTGAAAAGGAAACGTTATAAAAAGGAAATCATTTTTTTAAAAGTGTAGAACCGTTATTTAAAAGTAAATCTTTTCAAAATGAATAAAAACGTTGTTAAAAAGGAAATCTTTATAAAGTGAATGAAGTTAATCGAATATAGACATTCGAAAGGAGTTAATCGAATATGGTATTCGAAGTTAGTTAATCGAATATGGTATTCGAAAGGAGAAATGGAATGGGGTATTCGAAGTTAGTTAATCGAATATGTATTCGAAAGTTAGTTAATCGAATATGTTATTCGAAAGGGGTTAGTCAAGTCGAGTTAGTCAAATAGAGTTAATCAGTTAGAATTAACCAGTTAGAATTAACCAGTTAGAGTTAATCAGTTAGAGTTGATCGAGTTAGAGTTAATCAGTTAGAATTAATCAGTTAGAGTTAATCGATTAGAGTTAAAACGAACTAGAGTTAATCAAATATTGTTATTTGAGACAGAGTTAGTCAAGTTAGTCGAGCCTAGTTAATCGAATCGAATTGGTCGAACCAAGTAAGTCGAGTTAAGTTAGTCGAGCCTAGTTAATCGAATCGAATGGGTCGAACCAAGTAAGTCTAGTTAGTCGAGTCAAGTTAAGTTAGTCGAGTTAAGTTCGTCGAGTTAAATAAATCGATGTTAGTTTCATCGAAAGGAGTTATCGATGTTAGTTTCACCGAAAGGAGATATCGATGTTAGTTTCATCGAAAGGAGTTATCGATGTTAGTTTCATCGAAAGGAGTTATCGATTATAGTTTAATCGAAGTGAGATTTTCAAATATGAGATATTTGAAAAGGAAGAGTTATCGAATATTAGTTATTCGAAGAGAGATTTTCGAATATAGTTTATTCGAAAGTAAGATTTTCAAATATGAGATATTTGAAAAGGAAGAAGTTAATCGAATATAGGTTATTCGAAGAAGTGTTAATCAAATAGAGATTTCTCGAAGAGAGTTAATCGGCAAATTCGATTTTATCGGATTCGGGAAAGTACTTATACTCTCCAGTGTCTAAAATATAGATTTATTTATTTATAAATAAATAAGTGTTAGGTTAATTATTCACTAATAGGAATAGAAGTTATAATTAAAGTTAGATAATTCGAAAGTAGGGATTATAACGTTATCGTTATAACCAATGTTTTAAATATAGAAGTGGATTAGTAAAATTGAATCCGAGAAAGGCGTAAAGAAGTTGTTAAAAATTTAAAAGATAAACTTTGACCATTTCGAAGTTATAACGTTGTTCAGTTAAGGTCTGAGAGGTAATTATACCCCAACTTGAGTGACCTCCTTCTTAACTAAGAAATGGTAAGGTTTGATCATAAAGGAGTTTTGGAAATGTTTTCCAAACGAGAATCAGAAATGTTTTCTGATAGAAGAAAAATAAGAATTTAGAATATAGGGAAATAGGAGATAAGTAAATAAATGAACTAAAGAGATTTATGTTAAATGATGTTTGTTCGATATAATTTCCATTTGGAAATAATATCGTTGTTTGCACACTTGTTTTTCTTTGATGGATAAATCACCGACTATCGAAGTTTTGACCATTTTAACGTTGTTAATATGGAGAGACCAGTTGGATTATTATCCATAGAACCACTCTGTATTGGCATAAGCGTCGCGAATCATATATGCCAAAGATAATTGAAGACGGAGTAAAATGCAAGGGCTATCCTGTTTACAGAATAGTGCCTTCGGTTTGTCCAGCCCCAGGACAACTTGTATGGACGAAAGTCTGACAGAGTATATCTAATGGATCGCGTAAGTTGATCTGTTCAAACGTATTCACGTTTGGTGGCGGAGGAATTCGTTTCTCTTAGCTGTATACCCGTGTTATTTTTGGATAATTCAATTTGTGATTTGGCGGGTATGACGATGTGACATTTTAAGTAAATGAAGATGGATGCCTGACAGAGTATTTCCAGAAAAGTCACGTACATTGATTTCTTCAACCGTATCAAGAGTGGAAGCGGAGAAGGAAACTTCTTTTAGCTGACACGTAATGTATTGTTGTAGACGTCAATTAGTGATTTTCGATGGATCTGACAATGTGGCATTCGAAGTGAATCTATTGTGATGATAAAGCGTAGCTTCTAGCCTCACATCCGGTAAATGACAGAAATCGGGCAGGCAGCATGGCTAAGTCGGTCGCACCGAAGTAGGGTGTATAATCACCTATCTAGTGAATATTCATTTGTTTCTTAAATCTATCAATGTTGTCCCATATATATACGGGAACGGTTGCTGATCCCAACCATTGGTGATGTACATTCGATACAATCAAGCGAAATGAGTGGTCGGTCATGTGTGGCTGAGTTGCAAGATGTTCTTGTTGAACTCCAGTGTATCGTTCCTAGAGTACACTGATCGGAAGGTGGTTCCATACCTTGTCATAGTTGGAAATCCAATAATCCAATACGTGATTGCGATTTTGATTGTATACTATATATGTAGTAACGTGAGATGCAAGCGTTTCTGCTAGATTGATATTTATTTGTGCTTAGACATTATTATAATATCAAAATGATATTGCTTTGAAAAGTTATTTGGATTCTCATAAGGGAAAAACCCGTTCCGTATTCACGGCGTGGTCTTATGAGATATCATATATCTGTTTAAATGATTTGAGTTTACTCATACCAGTCCCATGACTGACCCGGAGTTTATTTTGTTGTTTTCCCTAAACTCTTGGGTGCCTAAATTTGTACGGGCAGTCAAGTAGTCGGGATTTTACAGATACACTTGGAGAGCTTGGAGCAGGAGGCTTCAGGATTCTATAGCTATTATTATTTCCGCTGTTGTTGTAAGTGTTGTACTCTGATAAGTGTTATTGTATACATATACTGATGTTATTTCAAAGATATGTTATGTATATTTTATTCGTTCCGCTGTGAGATTCGTGTTTACTCTGATGATGATGTTCTTCTTCTTCTTCTTCTATTCTATAAGTTCTATCTTATCTATTCTCACCTTCTAATTTCTTTCATTAATTACTGGGATTTTTCGATGTTTTGGTTATCGACGTCGAGCTTACGTCGATAACCAAAGCTGCCGAAAATCCGGGTCACTACAGTTGGTATCAGAGCATTGGTTTAGTTATTTACCTTGGCTTTGTGACGTGATTCAGTAGAGATGGGATTAGTAATATCCTAGACTGAGTTGAGTGTATATATACGAGTGAACGTATTTGTTAGTTAATATCAAATGATTTTATATTGTGGAGTTTTATTGGTTGAGTTGTTTGTGAATTCTGGTCGATCGGTTTGATCCACTGTATCGATGGGGGTTACTAAACACTCGAATACGATGAACCGTCATGGTATGTTTTGAAAGAGGGTAAATGGAATAATTTTACCCGAATATATTTAATATGGTATATTGGTTGTGTTGGTTGTTATTATAATCGAGTAAGATTATAAAAAGGTAAAATGATTATAAATGACTAATCAGAATTCATATAAGTAAAGTATATGAAATAAAATGAAGAAAAATCTGAATTTAAATCAGATTGGAATTAAAATAAGGAAATTTTAAGTTCCTGGGAGATTTTGAAAATGTTTTTCAAACTAAAAATGATATAGTATTGAACTCACTTCGATAGCTGGAAAATAGATTCTGATGATGAATCGCGACATCATCAGTGTTCATTTTCGAGTTCTAAGTGACGGATTACTACCAAAGGTTTTGTTTTTGAATTGTTTTGAGAAAACAAGTGGTTTAGAAATTCAAATGTTTTGAATTGGAATTATGATTTCAAATTGATTTGAAATAGACCCAGGAATTTAAGTTCTGGAATTAAAAATTTAGCTAATGAAGTTAAAGAGATTTAGATGGTAAAATTGAGAAAAATAAATTGAAATTTAACTTGAACTGAGTTAAATAGAATTGAATTGGATTAGAGAATAATCTGTTATGGAATTGGGTTGATGAGTTAAGAATTTGAAATTTGATATACGGGTTAGAATGAAATTCGATTTGGTTTTGAGGATATGAACTGATTGGAATTTGATGGAAATAACACTGGTATATGCTGAGTTGATAGCATATGGAAGTGATAGAGTTGATATCCCCGACAAAAAGGTACCAGTTTATATTATATATGGATATGAGATGTATGAGCCGAATCGGCAAGCCGCTTGGCTGTTTGATTTTCTTTTGGGTTAAAGAAGGGCCAGAGAGGCGAGTGGGAGTTTGAGATATTGACCAGTACAAAGGAGGTGCTGGCAAAATTTTTTGAAAAGTTAAGGCGTTAGAAAATTTTCAAAATTTTTGAAAATTTAGTTAGTCGGAATAAATTAATATTTTAGTCAATATTAATTGGTTCAGTTGAAACCGGAGATAAGAGGTAAACAGATAAATTTTTACCCAGTAGATAGGGTCGTCCCCTAGCTTAGCAATTTCGAGGACGAAATTATTTTAAGTGGGGAAGATTGTAGTGACCCGCATTTTTAGCTGTTGAATAATTAATTTATTTAATTATTAAATATCGATTTATCGATATCGAGAACGTGAATTAAATAATATTGAATATTTAATTAATAATGATAATATAATAAAATATATTATAATATCGAAATAGTCGGAAATAGTGAAATTCACAATATCATGTGAATTGAATAGCATACGAGATTTGGTGGAGTTTCGATTCGAAATATAATAACGATTATATTGAATCGACGACAGTTTGAACGTAAAATTTTAATATAATTAAAACAGAGCTTGAAATGGCGCGGCAGTTCGCTATTTGGCGATTTGAACTTCAACTGAATGTACAGGATTCATCTTAAATCGGATTTCTGTGAAATAAGAAACGTGTGGAGCTGGTGGAGTATATCTTTCTAGTGGAAGAGAAAAATCGGGATTTCGGCGTGTAGATTTTGAGATATGTCCAAATCAAATTTTGGAATAGTCGTTATAGAATCGTTTATCGACCGTAACAGTTTATTCGATATAACTAGAGATCAGGTTTGAATTTAGACAAGGTTCTTTTGGGAAATAGCAATAATTTAATTTTTATAATTTTACTGTAATTTTTAATTAATTTAATAAGCAACTTTTTATTTGGAGTATTTGGCACCCTGTATTGACATTTCGGGGTTTCACAATATGAGTCCATCTACCGGTATTATTACATTTTTAGGACCAGAGCACGTCACTCATTTCAATGGTATTTTTGTTTCTGTCCATAACAGTCCCTACGTGAACATAATATTTCATAGTACGGTACACTATGTTTTTAACTTAAAACAAACTAAACTGAATGGTTAACTGGTCAAACGAACTCGAAATTCAACGAAACAAGTTTCATACGAAACCTTAGGAGGAGGTCTAGTGAAACGTCAAGGCCTCATATTTTTAGGATTTTTTCTGTAATTTTAAGGAATTAATGCTCGGTGTTTTTCATCGATATTTTCTAAGGGATTTTCGCAAATGGTGTCGGAATTCGACGAAACCTGTCCCATTGGATCCGGAATATTTTTCTATGCTAGGATTAACTAAGTTCATCAAAAACAGGGGTTATATAAGGTGTCATTTTTACGAAAAACTCCATGAAAAAGTTTATACATTAAAATAATCAATATGGCTCCTTTCTCTCTTCTATATAAAGGGTGCGTTCATGACCTAATTAAAATCCATCTCCCGAAGCAATTAAAAACGGCCGCCACAATGTCCTCGTTCTTCAAAGAAAAACGCACCCTCAAAAATCTAAATAAACCCATACAAAAAGTTATAAAATCAAAGACATGGATATTCGAATTCGTGCTGTTTTCCTCTCCGTTCTGATGTCCTTCTCTCACAGTTCGACGCAAGCCTGGGTACTCGCGGTTTTCCAGTGGCTTCCTAGGGTTGCGGGTCTTGGAAGTTATGGTGGTGAGGAGATATCGGTGATGATGTGTTTTAGGAGGAGCTGGGCTCAGATGAACGGGATTTGCAGGTCCAGGGAGAAGGAAGTGGTAGTCCTTGATCTGCTATGAAGAGGGGCCATAACATCACGGTATGGAATTAGTGGATGGAAGTTGAGGCCAACGTTTGGGGGCCGACGAGGTTGGCATGGGGTCTGATGAACTGCGGCCAGTAAGGGGGAGGAGCGGTGAAGTCCGGGGATGAAAGAAGTTGCGGGTTCCTGTACGTGAAAGGGGAAGAAGGACTTGGGTATTTCGGGTCTGGTAGTTCAAGGGTAAACGTGGGCCTGGGATGTGTTGATGGGCCGGGAAAAGTATAAAAGGGTAAAGCCCATTAAATCTTCGAAGTAGTTTAATTTAAATTTAAAATTTGTACATTAAGTTGTAAATCGTATAACTTTATCATACTGTATCAGAATTTCGAACGGTAAGTCACGTTAGGACCGTATGGACGGGAGCAACACAATGAGACTGACCGGGAGTGAATCCGAGCCCGTTACAATTTATGGCGAAATAAATTGTCCGTCGCAGTCAAATAACGCAAACCGTTATTTAACGATTAACGCGTCAATGTGAGTAAATCTCACTAACTCTGAACAGTTTATATTTTCATGTTGTATTTTTAGAACTGTTAAATATTTACTGTTTGACTGTGTGTTGACTGTTTGATTGAATTGCTAGTCAGTTAGTTAAATTTCTATATTGATTCTGTTTAACAGAATATATCATATGGAACTGAAAGTGATGTTATCTATATTGTCTAACATCGGTGATGCAGGGAAACAGGTTGGAGGAATCCGACTGGATTCCTCAACAGTTATTTTATTGTTTTTCATATATTTTAATATATGATGTGAATTATAACCTGTTGTTGATTGTGTGTGTATGGACGAGATTAGACATCGTAATTTGATATGATTGAATACCATGACATACCGAAATGTTGATAGGGAAATTTTCAAAGTGATATTGAAAATAGAATATTTATAAAATAGAATACTTATAAATAGGAGATATTTATAAAGTGGAATATTTATAAATAAGAAATGTTTATAAATTGGAATATTTATAAATAGGAGATATTTGAAAAGGAAATAATTTCTAACCATTTTCTTTTTGAATGGAAAGGCCTGTGTGGCGGGTTTGGGGATTTTCCCGATACTCCCGATACAAAGGAGGTTATGGCGAATTTTCCCGGGAATTTAAGGAGTTAGAATATTTTTAGAAATAAAACCAAAAAGGGGAGGTTTGTAAACCATTTTCAAATCAAATAGGAAGAGAAAGGTTTGTAAACCATTTTCAAATCAAATAGAAAGAGAAAGGTTTGAAAACCATTTTTCAAACCAAATAGTAAGAGAAATGTTTGTAAACCATTTACAAATGAAATTTGGATAAGGAATATTTGTAAACCATTTACAAATAGAATTGAAAAGGAAACGTTATAAAAAGGAAATCATTTTTTTGAAAGTGTAGAACCGTTATTTAAAAGTAAATCTTTTCAAAATGAATAAAAACGTTGTTAAAAAGGAAATCTTTATAAAGTGAATGAAGTTAATCGAATATAGACATTCGAAAGGAGTTAATCGAATATGGTATTCGAAGTTAGTTAATCGAATATGGTATTCGAAAGGAGAAATGGAATGGGGTATTCGAAGTTAGTTAATCGAATATGTATTCGAAAGTTAGTTAATCGAATATGTTATTCGAAAGGGGTTAGTCAAGTCGAGTTAGTCAAATAGAGTTAATCAGTTAGAATTAACCAGTTAGAATTAACCAGTTAGAGTTAATCAGTTAGAGTTGATCGAGTTAGAGTTAATCAGTTAGAATTAATCAGTTAGAGTTAATCGATTAGAGTTAAAACGAACTAGAGTTAATCAAATATTGTTATTTGAGACAGAGTTAGTCAAGTTAGTCGAGCCTAGTTAATCGAATCGAATTGGTCGAACCAAGTAAGTCGAGTTAAGTTAGTCGAGCCTAGTTAATCGAATCGAATCGGTCGAACCAAGTAAGTCGAGTTAGTCGAGTCAAGTTAAGTTTGTCGAGTTAAGTTCGTCGAGTTAAATAAATCGATGTTAGTTTCATCGAAAGGAGTTATCAATGTTAGTTTCATCGAAAGGAGATATCGATGTTAGTTTCATCGAAAGGAGTTACCGATGTTAGTTTCATCGAAAGGAGTTATCGATTATAGTTTAATCGAAGTGAGATTTTCAAATATGAGATATTTGAAAAGGAAGAGTTATCGAATATTAGTTATTCGAAGAGAGATTTTCGAATATAGTTTATTCGAAAGTAAGATTTTCAAATATGAGATATTTGAAAAGGAAGAAGTTAGTCGAATATAGGTTATTCGAAGAAGTGTTAATCAAATAGAGATTTCTCGAAGAGAGTTAATCGGCAAATTCGATTTTATCGGATTCGGGAAAGTACTTATACTCTCTAGTGTCTAAAATATAGATTTATTTATTTATAAATAAATAAGTGTTAGGTTAATTATTCACTAATAGGAATAGAAGTTATAATTAAAGTTAGATAATTCGAAAGTAGGGATTATAACGTTATCGTTATAACCAATGTTTTAAATATAGAAGTGGATTAGTAAAATTGAATCCGAGAAAGGCGTAAAGAAGTTGTTAAAAATTTAAAAGATAATCTTTGACCATTTCGAAGTTATAACGTTGTTCAGTTAAGGTCTGAGAGGTAATTATACCCCAACTTGAGTGACTTCCTTCTTAACTAAGAAATGGTAAGGTTTGATCATAAAGGAGTTTTGGAAATGTTTTCCAAACGAGAATCAGAAATGTTTTCTGATAGAAGAAAAATAAGAATTTAGAATATAGGGAAATAGGAGATAAGTAAATAAATGAACTAAAGAGATTTATGTTAAATGATGTTTGTTCGATATAATTTCCATTTGGAAATAATATCGTTGTTTGCACACTTGTTTTTCTTTGATGGTTAAATCACCGACTATCGAAGTTTTGACCATTTTAACGTTGTTAATATGGAGAGACCGGTTGGATTATTATCCATAGAACCACTCTGTATTGGCATAAGCGTCGCGAATCATATATGCCAAAGATAATTGAAGACGGAGTAAAATGCAAGGGCTATCCTGTTTACAGAATAGTGCCTTCAGTTTGTCCAGCACCAGGACAACTTGTATGGACGAAAGTCTGACAGAGTATATCTAATGGATCTCGTAAGTTGATCTGTTCAAACGTATTCACGTTTGGTGGCAGAGGAATTCGTTTCTCTTAGCTGTATACCCGTGTTATTTTTGGATAAGTCAATTTGTGATTTGGCGGGTATGACGATGTGACATTTTAAGTAAATGAAGATGGATGCCTGACAGAGTATTTCCAGAAAAGTCACGTACATTGATTTCTTCAACCGTATCAAGAGTGGAAGCGGAGAAGGAAACTTCTTTTAGCTGACACGTAATGTATTGTTGTAGACGTCAATTAGTGATTTTCGATGGATCTGACAATGTGGCATTCGAAGTGAATCTATTGTGATGATAAAGCGTAGCTTCTAGCCTCACATCCGGTAAATGACAGAAATCAGGCAGGCAGCATGGCTAAGTCGGTCGCACCGAAGTAGGGTGTATAATCACCTATCTAGTGAATATTCATTTGTTTCTTAAATCAATTAATGCTGTCCCATATATATACGGGAACGGTTGCAGATCCCAACCATTGGTGATGTACATTCGATACACTCAAGCGAAATGAGTGGTCGGTCATGTGTGGCTGAGTTGCAAGATGTTCTTGTTGAACTCCAGTGTATCGTTCCTAGAGTACACTGATCGGAAGGTGGTTCCATACCTTGTCATAGTTGGAAATCCAATAATCCAATACGTGCTTGCGATTTTGATTGTATACTATATATGTAGTAACGTGAGATGCAAGCGTTTCTGCTAGATTGATATTTATTTGTACTTAGACATTATTATAATATCAGAATGATATTGCTTTGAAAAGTTATTTGGATTCTCATAAGGGAAAAACCCGTTCCGTATTCACGGCGTGGTCTTATGAGATATCATATACCTGTTTAAATGATTTGAGTTTACTCATACCAGTCCCATGACTGACCCGGAGTTTATTTTGTTGTTTTCCCTAAACTCTTGGGTGCCTAAATTTGTACGGGCAGTCAAGTAGTCGGGATTTTACAGATACACTTAGAGAGCTTGGAGCAGGAGGCTTCAGGATTCTATAGCTATTATTATTTCCGCTGTTGTTGTAAGTGTTGTACTCTAATAAGTGTTATTGTATACATATACTGATGTTATTTCAAAGATATGTTATGTATATTTTATTCGTTCCGCTGTGAGATTCGTGTTTACTCTGATGATGATGTTCTTCTTCTTCTTCTTCTATTCTATAAGTTCTATCTTATCTATTCTCACCTTCTAATTTCTTTCATTAATTACCGGGATTTTTCGATGTTTTGGTTATCGACGTCGAGCTTACGTCGATAACCAAAGCCGCCGAAAATCCGGGTCACTACACTATGTCTAATTACGATTCATCTATGCAAGTTATGTTTATCTATGCAAGTTTATATGCATGTTATGTTCAATTATACAAGTTATGCAAGTTTATATGCAAGTTATGTTTATCTATGCAAGTTATGCAAGTTTATCTATGCAAGTTTATATGCAAGTTATGCAAGTTTATATGCAAGTTATGTTCATCTATGCAAATTATGCAAGTTATGATCATCTATGCAAGTTTATGCTTATATTTTTAGATCTATGCCAGTTCTTATGTTTAGATCTATGTCAGTTTACATTGCATATGTTAATTAGATCCATCTTATATGCTAGTTCACGTTTGTATGCTTAATTAGATTTATGTTGTCCTATGCCAAGTTTGTGTTACTCATGCTTAATTAAATCTATATTGTTTTATGCCAGTGTGGATGTCATATGCCTCTTTCTTTTCCTTTTCTTATGGGTTAGGCTAATAGCGAGCCTAACGTATTATGTGAATTATATGTACGAACGACGTGGGAACGTCTGTGAATAGTTCGGGAAATATTAAATATTGGATATTATGTAATTGGCATAAAGTAGTTAGTAACCATGTAATTAACTTGGGACATAAATTGATATAGTTTATATATATGGAAATTATGGACACAATTTGAAGGATAATTATGAACACAGCTTGAATTGAAAATGATGGACAATTTGAAATAGGGATATTAATTCAAATTGGGGTTGAATAATAAATTGAGATAATGAACTTTCCTATTCCGAGGTTAGATTGAGTTGCGGTGTAAGACTGCCCGAAACCATACGGCACGTCCAGCAACCACAACAACAGGTCTAATGTGAGAGGTTAGTGCATCAAAACCCAAAACCCGAGGTTAGAATGAGTTTGCAGTTGAAGTTTGCCCGGAATCGCCTGGCACATCCAACAACTGCAAACAACAGTTCTAATTTGAGAGGTTGGTGCATTAATAAATCAATTAATGCCACTGAACAGACATGCTAAGAATGGTAAGGTTAAGTAACATATGAATAGGCAACACTTAACCAATACAATATGTTAATTAAACAAATGGGTGGGGTTAGGTTAAATTGAGAACACTTAACCGTTATAACATGTTGATTAGGAAACCCTAGTAACGGGGACCCATTTCAACCGTGACCCACGTAGATGTATCATGGTACCCTGAACTAGGCAAGGTGGGGCATGATTACTGGGATGATTATAAGCAGTCAAAATAGCGGTGGGTGGTGCGTCAGTGTAGGTTCCGATGAAGTATGGGTGTGCACGTGTTCCAGAGTGGAAAAATCAGGCACTGGGCATTAGTAGTTATACACTGTGCATCTTGAATTGTGTCGGGTTGCCATCATAGGGATTGATACACCTCATCGTGGGACCAACACAGGTATCTACAAACGAGCGGGGCCAAATGCAACAAGTAATAAATACACACGAGTTAGGGAGTCGATCAAATGGGGAGGGTAGTGGCTACAACTTGTGGAGACAGGGGCAGGCGGTACCTATGACACCAGCTAGGGGTACAGGAAACACCATTATTATTATTATCATTATAATTAGTAAGAGGGGTCAACTTTCAGAGTAAATAGGGTTGGTGCAGTGTAGTGATTATCCTATAGTGATTAGAAGCGCAATTAACATTTATCTTATTCATCTTGCTTACCTTGTCATACATGCTTATGTTACAGTCATTTCTTACTTTCCAGTTTATGTTCTTATCCTATTACTTTAATAATTATATTGTTAAAGTTACTGGACTCATCAAACTTTATGTCTAACCTCATTTATTTCGCCTCTTTTCTTTTTGTTCCCCCCAGTTTCTCAGGGTGGGTCTAGTGGAGCTTGATTTAAATCTCTTTCTCTCTCTTTTGGAAGTGCTTGGATTGCTGAAAGTAAAAGTTCAGCTTATCTCTTTTTATGGCTATTTATGTTGTGGTTATGCTTTTTGTTTTATGTACTCAGAAAATAATTTGTCAAGATGGATATTAAGTGTACTTGGTTTTATTGTTGTTTTTGGTGTTGTAACCAAACTATTTTTCCGCTACAATGAAGTTGCTTTAAAATTTTAAAGTACCAATATATGTATTTGTCTCGTTATTTTCTATTCTATACACTTATAATACTCCATGAAAGTTAATGCATTCCTTTGTGAGTGACATTAATGGACGTGGGGTGTTACAAGATACAAGACAAAAGGGGGGAGCTTGTATCCTATTGTATGGGATCCATTTCATCCAGTAACCCAGAGTAGGTATCAAAGCATGTACCCTGTACTAGGTCGGAGAAGGGGCACGCTTACTGGACTGATTGTAAGAGATCCAAACGTGGATGATGGTGTGGGCGGTACAAACCGACCGGGCCATGTGCGTGCATGAGCAGGGCAGAAGGGGATAAGATGACCGTGACACCTGCAGATATGGGGCTGTGCATATCAGCGAGGGGTTGCCACTTTAGGACATGATACATCCTACTGTGGGGCTGACACAGTATCTACGGAGTAGGAAGCCGATCGATTAGGGTAGTAGTTAGGTTACATTTGGACGTATGCCTAAGTCTACCACCTTATAGTGGAAGGGATCATCTCATTCTAGTTATACTAGTAATAGTGCAGAGTAATCATTAGAGAAGCGTATACACCTTATGCTGTCTACCTTGTCACACATGCCATTTATGTAGTGATCTCTCTTATCCACTTTATATGCCTGTCATGCTACTTTTATTTATTTACTTGCTAAAAGTAACTGGAATCGCCAGACATTATGTCTGGCCCTTTTTGTTTCTCCTTCTTTCTTCCGTTTCCCCCCAGGTTCTCAGGGAGGAAACACTCAGGCTTAGTCAGGACTCAGATATTATCTTGCTAGAGCTGCTTTCGAAGTATGGCTCAAGTTCTTATCTCTACTATGGCTTTGTCTCTTTTATTTGGGGAATTGTGTTTTCTTTTAAGAATTTATGTACTCTGATGGTAAAAGATAGAAGTTATATTATTGTAATGATTCTAATGGTATTTTGGACCATGATGTATGATTTATGGTTGAAATAAAAATTTGAATTTCCGCTGCTATCTTATTTATATCTATCTTGTAATATTCTATGTCTGTATACCTATAACGTTTCACGAAACTTAATGCATTCCCTTTGTGAGTGACATTAACGGATGTGGGGTGTCACAAACCCCATTTCTCTTATAGAGTAGGTTAAAATGTAAACTTTTTTAACTAAAAAAAAAAGAAATTCACTAAATATAAATATGGGAAAAATATGTATGTCAGTAGATATCATTGGTAATAAGGGATTATATGAATTTTTGTAAAATTTGAAAAAACTTTGGGACAATAATTTCATGGTAAGATAAATTAACATTATGAAATCTGAAATCCAAGTAAAGGGAAATCCATAAACTACTCTAAATTTTTTGGCATGTTACTAATTAAAGAAAGCATCTTAGTTAATTAAGAATGTTAAGTATTTTATGTAGAGAAAATATTTTTAGTAGAATAAGATGTGAAATTTAAGTTTAAAACACATTGGAACATTTACAAATGTTGACCCGACTTTTAGCAAGGCAGCCGCAAGATGGATTTCTGGCAATCGAAGTACTCAGGATTTGAGTATAAGCTTAGGAAAGCTTGGATTTATCAGATGGATGTAACAAAGCAACTCTAGGATGTTGGTTGGTGTAATGACCCGGATTTTGAGCGACTTTGGTTATCGACATAAACTCGATGTCGATAACCAATCATCGAAAAATTCCGGTAATTAATGAAAGAAATTAGAGGGTGAGGAAAGATAAGATAGAAACTTATAGAAAAGAAGAAGAAGAAGAAGAAGAAGAAGAACACAATATCAGAGTAACACGAATCTCACAACGGAACGAATAAATATATTTCATAACATAACTTTGAAATACAAATCTGTACTTGAATATACATATCATTATCAGCGTACAACACTTACAACACAGCGGAAAAACTATAGCTATATAATCCTGAAGCCTCCTGCTCCAAGCTCTTCCAGTATCTGTAAATACCGACTACTTGACTGCCCGTACAAAATTGGGCACCCAAGAATTTAGGGAAAACAACAAAATAAACTCCGGGTCAGTCATGGGACTGGTATGAGTAAAACAGTTTAAATCAGTTTGAACAAGTAAACGATATCTCATAAGACCACGCCGTATAACGGAACGGGTTTTTCCCTTATGAGAATCCAAATTATCTTTATATCAAAAACCTTTTGATATTATAATAATGTCTATCAACCACAACTATAATAATCATCTAGTAGAAACGCTTTCATCTCACGTTCTACATATATAGTATACAATCAAAACCGCAAGCATGTATTGGGTAATGGATTTCCAACTATGACAAGGTATGGAACCACCTTTCGCTTGTGTACCTCTAGAGAGGAATACACTGGGTTCAACAAGAACATCTTGCAACCCGGCCACACATGACCGACCACTCATTTCGCTTGAGTGTATCGAATGTATATCACCAACGGTTGGGATCAGCAACCGTTTCCCGAATGGGGCAGCATCAACAATAGATTTTTAGAAATAAATGAAACTCTAGATCAGGTGATTATACACCCTAATAGGTCCGACCTACATAGCCATGCTGCCTACCCGATTTATGTCATTTACCGGTTGATGAGGCCAGAAGCTACGCTTTTTCATCACCAGATTCACTTTGAATGCCACATCATTAAATCCATCAAATCACCGATTGACGTCCTCAACAATACATTACGTGTTAGCTAAAAGAACTTTCCTTCTCTGCTTCCACTCTTGGTACGGTTGGAGAAATCAATATACGTGATCGTCTGGAAATACTCTTTCAGACATCCGTCCATACTCGTCATCCAGGAACAGGATGAACCGAAGGCACTATTCAGTACATCCATCTTAGGTAGTGTTACCTAAGACTTTTACAATAACCCTTGCACTTTACTCCGTCTTCAAATCTTTGGCATATATGATTCGTAACGCTTATGCCAATACAGAGTGGTTCTTTGGATAATGATCCAACCGGTCTCTCCATATTAACAACGTTAAAATGGTCAAAACTTTGATAGTCTGTGAGTTAACTATCAAAGAAAAGCAAGTGTGCAAACAACGATATTATATCCAGATGGAAATTCTATCAATCAATCATCAATCATATATATATCTATATATATTCATAATTTCCTTGTTTCAATATTTGATTACGTTTCTGATTCTATTTGGAAAACATTTCCAAATCTTCTATACTTGGATTTAAACAGATGTTTAAATCAACATCGCGACGACAACTCAAACCACTTTACTTATTTACTAAATTCACTTAACCACTTTCACTCTCGAACCTTACCCATTTCTAAATTAAAAACAAAGTCAATCAAGTTGGGATATAACTACCTCTCAGACCTTAACTGAACAACATTTCAAATCTCGAAATAGGGTAAGTTCATCTTTTAACTCTTTAACACTTCCTTACGTAACTTCCGGATATAATTTACGAGTCCAACTCCTTTAATTCTATTCGAATAAACTAGATTTGATTAACTCCTTTTATTTAACTCTATTCGAATAAACTAATATTTGATAACTCCTTTTAACTTTATTCGAATCACTAATATTCGATTAATGCAAATTCTATTAACTCTATTTAATTAACCCTATCGATTTAACTCTAACTGGTCGACCCTAATTGATTTACCCTACTGGTTAACTCTAACTCATTTACGCTATTCGATTAACTCTAATCGAATAACTAATATTTGATTAACTCATTTGAATTAACTCCTTTTATTTATTCCTTTTCTATTTGTTCACTTAACAAATAACTATTCCCTTTCTAATTCTGTTTACTTAACAAATCAATATTTCTTTTATCTTTCCTATTTATTTAACACATAAATATTCCTTTTCTACTTTATTTATTCCCTAAATGAATACTTCCTTTTTATAACTTCATTTATTTAACAATTAAATATTTCTTTTTATAACTTCATTTATTTCCTAAATGAATATTTCCTTTTATAACTTCATTTATTTCCTAAATGAATATTTCCCTTTTATAACTTCATTTATTTAACAAATAAATATTTCTTTTTATAACTTCATTTATTTCCTAAATGAATATTTCCTTTTATAACTTCATTTATTTCCTAAATGAATATTTGCCTTTTATAACTTCATTTATTTACTAAATGAATAACCTTTATAACTTCATTTATTTCCTAAATGAATAACCTTTATAACTTCATTTATTTCCTAAAATAATAACCTTTATAACTTCATTTATTTCCTAAATGAATATTTCCTTTTTATAACTCTATTTATTTATTTCTAAATAAATATCTCTTTTTATAAAATCCTTCGATTATATAAATTCCTTCTTTTATAAAATCCTTTTATTTTATAAATCTATTTCCTATATAAAACCCTTTTCGTTTTATAAATCTTTTCCCTTTTATAAAATCCTTTGATTTTATTTCTCTTATAAAATCCTTTGATTTTATTTCTATTTCCCATTTATAAAATCCTTGGATTTTATAATTTTTTTTTTTCAAATATACTTTTGAAAATTTCCTTTTAACATTCCAGTATTTTTCACGGTATTTAAAATACCAAATAACCTCGATCGATATCGTTCAACACACATAACAACCACAGATTTATATCACCTCATATATTACAATATATGAAAAACAGTAAAATAAATGTTGAGGAATCCAGTCGGATTCCTCCAACCTGTTTCCCTGCATCCACAGATGTTACACAACATGATTTGTCATCACTTTCAGTTCAATATGAATTATTCTGATAAACAGAATCAATATATAACTATCTAACTATTTATATTATATATTTATATATATATATATAATATTTTATTAACTAACTAGCAGTTCAATCAAACAGTCAACACACAGTCAATCAGCCAATATTTAACAGTTCTAAAATAAAACATGAAATTATAAACTGTTCAGAGTTAGTGAGATTTAATCACATTGGACTATCATCGTTAATTAACGATAATTGTCGTTGATTCAGATCGGACAATTTATTTTGCAATAAATTGTAACGAGCTCCGATGGACTTCCCGTCAGTCTCATTATGTTGCTCCCGTCCATACGATCCCAATGCAACTTGTTTTGCTGAATTTCGATGTCGTATGACGAAGTTATGAATTTACGAAGTTCATGCTCTATTTTAAATAAATTAAACTTAAATTCTAATTCAAAGTTGGGCCTTACACTGTTGAACCCGGCCCATCCCCTACTTGAAAACCCGACCGTACCTTAGCCTTTCTTCCCCAATTACAATACCGTATCCTGCTCCCTTTAATCCTCCATTTCGATGATCGTTGACCTCCCCAATCCTCAATCGTTCCTCCATTACATCTCTCAAACCCACCACCAATGTTTTCCTCATTCGATCCTCCACAACCTCCACCCACAAACGCTGAACTCGGTCTCCACCTTTAAATCGCGTCGTCCAGCTTTACTGTCACAGGAATCGACAGTTTTCGCCACCGAACATCCCAAAATTCTTCCAGCAAGTGCGGTTTCCACTCAGGAACCAAAAAACAACATCCGTTTCATTGATTTCAAACCCAAATTCAAGCATCCGCCAACCTAGGCTGCCGCTGCTAAAATCGAACGATGGAAAAATCAAACTGAACCCCACAAATCTTACATGAAATCGAAGCTCTAAAGATGCTGAGTCCAAATGCATCTCTATTTTGATTTATAGGATTTTTGAGGAATTGATTTTGATATTATTTTGAGATTTTAAGTTACAGGATTTGGTTTTCTATCAAAATGAATACGGCGGCTCAACGTGATTATATACGGGATCACAAAATTGTGTGTGGTTGTAACACTGACTATGTGGATAGTTTTGGTTCTCACATTCTTAGATATTTTAGTTTTAAATATTCATTTTATATTTGTTTCAACACTCTAAAAATCCATACGAACACATATAATACCTAAAAATCATGAAAACCGGCATGCAGCTAGAGTTCGACATTACGGTCCCAACGAAACTGGTTTCTTCGAATTCCGACTTCGTATGCTCACACAGCGTATTTTTAAAGGTCAAAATGCTGACTGTTTCTCACTCTAAAAATCCGTACGACCACACAGTGACTCTAAAATCACGAATCTGGAAATCTAACAACTATTTGACATTGCGGATCCAACAAAACTAGTTTCGTCGAATTCCGACTTCGTTTGCAAAAGTGGCTATTTTTAATGTCCTAAATATCCCATTTAAATATATAAATATATTTAAATATAATTAATTTAAATATTAATAAATTAATATTATAGTATATATTCACAGTGGAATACCATACAGCTTCAGAACATTCCTATATTAATTCCTAACTCGATATTCACTTCTGGGTCAACCCGATATTCGATTTATATTGAAATTCCTTTTTAAAATATAAAGAATTCCTTTATAAATTATAAAGGAATTCCACAGCGACTTTTCTAAAATTTGATTTGGACGTACATCAAAATCTACACGACGAAATCCCGATTTTTCTCTTCCACTAGAAAGATATACTCCACCAGCTCCATACGTTTCTTGTTTCACCGAAATCCGATTTAAAACGAATCATGTACATTCAGTTGAAATTCGAATTACCAATTTACGAACTGCAGCGCCATTTCGAGCTCGATTTTAATTATAATTCTACGTTCAAACTATCATTTATATAATATATTCGTTATTCAAATTCAATTCCAAGCTGAATTAAATATCACAAATGATCCAGTTCACACCATATCGCCATTTCAACCAATTCTGATTATTTCAGAATTAAATATATTATTTAATTTATTATTTTAATTAAATATTCACCATTGTTTTATTCCACGTCAAATAAATCCCTTTAATCACCTTTTAAATAATTAAATAAATTAATTATAATACCTCTGCCAATGCGGGTCATTACAGTTGGTTTTCGAATCTATAGGCTCAGCTCAGCTTACTATAACTCATCACATTTTTGGCTCGATCATACCATGCTTGGTGCATCTCGTCTTGGAGAGGTCAGTTCGACCTATCTCTATAACCTCATCTTCTGATCAAAGGAGTTTGGATCAGTGCACTTTGAGTCGGTGATGTCCGGGTTGGCATCACTTCACTTCATTACACATGGTTCATTTTTAATAAGTATCATGATTGTCTTAGGCTTGCGGATGGATTACGTTCGGGTCAGATCGAACATGTCGAACCGAGGTCAGCTGGACATACCAACCCACACACATCATGCTTCAAAGACCTATTCTTTTGCCAATAAGTATGATCAACCACTACCTATTTTACCTCATACAATTACGGATCGTGAGATATGAATACTAAATGGATTGGGAGAGGATATTTCCCTTGAGATTAATAATCATTCAATGTAGGAAGCATGGTCGATTTGCTTTCCCTACTTACTTGGACCGTATCACACGTGAGCTGACCGAGTCGGGATAGCTGCCATGTAGCATATCGACCCGGAGTGGTCACTATCTATAAATACTTCTGTTTTGGACTTGAAGAAGAGACTCTTGATTGGTTATTTCACTAACTCTTCCTACATAAGGATTTTACATCATTGGAAGGATGAACTCAATTACCATCAGAAGGACTTTGTGTATGACAAAATCACTTCTTATCTCTGCATTTCTTACATACACACAATTATATCTTGTAATCTGATAGTATAAACAATAGATTATAAAGTGGATGTCGGCTCGTTAACGCCGAACCACTATAAAAATCTCTACGTGTTCCTTTTTTTAAATGTTTTTTGTTATTTTGTGATTGAATTATTTATGATTCGTGCATGGTTAGTGCACTTAAGGGTAGATCGTCAAGTGAACCACTTTTTGACGTCAACACTTTTGCACACCAGGAAGAGGGCATGCTTAGCCTTTGAATTGCTTGAGGAAATTGGATTGCTTTAGTTCGAAGATGGTGAAACAGAAGAAGGATGGAACATTCTTACTGGCAATGGAAGCGCTAGGAATGAGAGGAGTCAGGAGACTTCCTCTCATGGTGATCCTTCCATTTATCTCACTAGAGAAGAGGATGGCGTATTGGCTGGACTAAGGACACGGATGGAGTGATAGGTTGAGTTTCTCCGCAAACAAGAAGAAATGAGAGTTGTTTCTTCGTGAGATTCGAAGGATTTGGACGTCTAGGAGTTCAGGGCACAGGGGCAGGAACCAACACTACACCCCCACACACTCGTGAAATTTTCTACAGCAGCTTGGATTGGCAACAAACTTGGTTCGACTAGCGTCTTATATTGAATCTAGGTCGGCTCGACCAAGCATCAGTGTTAAACCAGGCACGACAGCAACTCCTCTAGAGATAATACAATAGGCGGGCTTAGGGGCAGCTTCAGTTCAACCGGGGAGTTTACCTAGGCTTGGGTCGACAGAAGCCCCGGCTCGGCCAAGAGCCAGTACCGACCCGGGCATAACAAAGGGCATCAACCCTAGTGATGATGGCATACAGCTCATGATGATTTGGATGGGAATGCAGGAAATACTGGACAAGCTCAAACTAATGATGCTTTGGATAGAAGTGGCGCAGGAGCTACTAGGGATTGGTTCAACTATGTCGAACTGACCCGGTTCGATCATGTCGAACCGAGAATGGGGGCATGGTCGAACCGACTTTGAATGTTGGAAATCAGCACCATTTAGCACTATACGCTAGGGGCACCAATGTTGAATTGGACAATTAGCAACATTTGCTAGGTGGTGGAAAACGAATTGCTAACAAAATTCGATGATTTGCTAGAATATCATCTCAGGATGACATGGGCAATGTCATTCACAGTCCTTTTACACGGGAAATCCGGAACTTCCGTAACCCACTTGACCTTAAGCTACCTGCCTTGGAGGAATACGATGGTAGGAAGAAACCTACCATGCACTTGATGCACTACATGCTCCATATGGAAGTTCTATTGGCATCAGGTAGAGTCATGGCCAAATGCTTCCCCTTTTACTTAACAGATTTCACTGCTATGTGGTTTCGGCAACTAGAAGCAGAATCGGTCAGTAGTTGGAACGTATTGGTTGCCACGTTTATTAAGCAGTTTAGGGTCCATATCGCTAGACCGAAAAATGTTATGACTTTGACAGTAATTAAGCAGAGACCCGGAGACACTCTACGACCTTTTCTGGAAATTTTTAATGCAGTGGTTGCATCAGTGGGTCGAGCAGAATCATCTATGGTATTGATGGCAGCTATATCCGGCGTATTGGATAAGTCGGATTTTAAAATTTCATTACAACAGGATCCACTGAGAGACCTTGACGAATTATACTTTGAAGAGGATAGATTTCTATGTGAGGAAGATGCTAATGTCGGGAAGGATGTTCTCGAAATTAACATGGCTAAGGACGGAGGACCATCCCACTCTGGAAAGAATAAGGATAAAGGGAAAGGAAAATCCTCGACCAAGAATGATCAAAATGTTTGGGTCTGGAGAGAGCCCAAGTTCGACAAGTAAGCTATTCTCAATTCTTTGCTATGGTATATCTAATTGGATACGAAGGATTGCATTGCTTACCCAAAACCTCCTAGGAAGGAGCCTACGCAGCATGAGTGGGAATCTGCAGGATTTTTCCTAATCCACGAAATGGATGGTCACACCACCAATAAGTGTAGGAATTTGCGAAACCTAATCGAGGAATGGGTCAGAAATGGATAGCCGACCGAGTACATTAATCAACCACGCGTGCCAGCATAGGCACTACCACCTACGTCTCTCCGGAGAGGGAACGATCCAAGACTAAGCGCACGTGGGATCATCATCGGTTGATATGAATTGGATCACACTGGATTTTTTAAGAGAAGTAATTTCATTTCTATTTTTTTGTTTCCCGGATGGCTACGTCAACTCACTCATGCACGGGGATTAGGATTTAATTCTTGGGCATGCTCCGTGCTCGACAATGAAATTATCCAATAATAAATGGCTAAGTTGATGCATTCACGTAAAGGATTATGATTTAATTATTAGGGTTTCTCTACATCCAATGATAAACCAATCAGGCTTTATTTTGGTTATGCAATAAATTTGGATTTAATAAAATGGATCTCCAAGCATGGATTATGCTTGAAGGACTTAATTATCTTCTCAAGATGTGATAGGACTACTTAATCAAGTTTAGAGTATGGTATATACTTGATTTAGGCTTCCAGGTATAGCATATACCTGTGAGGTTGGATTAACTTGTCAGGACTTCGAAAGAAAACTTAGTCACAACTAGAGTATGGCTTATGCTCAGTTTGAATTTCCGAGTAAGGATTGTGCTCGAAGGGTTGATCTTTCCTGTTAGGTCTTAACAGGACGATCCAATCATGGATCGAGTATGGAATATACAGCTCATCATGAATTTCCAAGCATGGTTTATATTTGGAAAGTCTAAATGGTATTTTTAGGATTTGGCAAAACTATTCACTTGGTTTACTTGCAAGTATGGATTATATTTACATTGAATAGTCTCAGCGAGGCCATGGATTTTGGATTCTCTAGATTGGGGTTTCTATTATAATATGATCCGGAGTGATCATGGCTCTTTTATAATATGGTCTGGTGCGACCATGTACTTTTGGTTTTCTACTAATGCGATCTGGAGAGATCATGGTTTTCTATTATTACTTATAATGATCCGGTGTAATCGTGGACTTTTTGATTTTGGATATTGAACTTCTTATATGGATTTCTATGGCTTATGGATTATTCAATACACATCTTCCACCGAAATATATGTTTTGGAGAGCAAAATTTTGACCCGCCTTTTGGCAAGGTAGTTACAATATGGATTCTATCAATCGGAGTACCCAGGATTTAAGTATAGTCTTAGGAGAGCATGGATTTATCGAATGTAATTAGCAAAGCAACTCCAGGATGTTGGTTCTGCATGTTGGTTTTGGATCGGTAGGATCGGCTCGGCCTGCTCTAACTCGTCACATCTTCGGCCCGAACATACCCGACTTGGTGCATCTTGGCTCGAAGAGGTCGGTTCGTCCTATCTTTGTAACACTCATCTTCAGATTGAAGGAGTTTGGATCGGTTCACTTTGGGTTGGTGATGTCTGGGTCGGCATCACTTAATTATACATGGTTCGGTTCGATAAGTATCATGGTTGGATTAGGCATGTGGATGGATTACGTTCGGGTTGGATCAAACATGCCGAACCAAGGTCGGCTCGACATACTGACCCTAACATAACATGCATCAAAGACCTATTCTTCTACCTATAAGTTTGATCAACCACTAGCTATTCTACCCCCTATAATTCCAGATTGTGGGATGTGAATGCTGAATGGACCGAGAGAGGATATTTCCTACGGGATTAATACTCATTCATCGTAGGAAGCTTGGTCGGCTTGCCTCCCATACTTACATGGGTTGCAAGACACGTGAATTGACCGACCCGGATGTCCGCCACATGGCATACTAACCCGGAATGGTCACTAACTATAAAAACATTTGTTCTGGACCTGAATAGGAGACTCTTGATTGTCTATTTTTCTACACTACACCATAAATGGCGTAATACAACGAATTTGCAAGGTGTTGCCAGTAAAAATGTCCCGATAGCTATACTATTTTTGTCCTACTGCAATGTTTTATATTTAGTGTTACCTTAGCCATAAAAATGTTTTGTTCTAGATAAACAAGTGTAACACGATGCAACATTTTGTACAATGTTGCTATAGCAGACATTTCCATGTACTACATGGTGATCCACACCATTAGTTAAAACAATATCTCAGCCGTCCATCCACGCCATCAATCCACATCTCACCTATTTCCATTTCCCATTTTTATTTTCATTCACTCACTTAAGTTCTAACCGTAAAATTTCAAAATCTTCAATCCTTAGTTTTTATTTCGTTAACCCCCAAAATTTCAAAATTTCAATCCCTAATCTTCGATCTGGGGGTCGCACATCTCCAATCGGTTCTTAGCGAAATCAGGTATGAGTTTCCAGTGATTCAATCGTTGTTTCGAAAATAAAATCGGTGTCAAGGAACTAGAGAAATTGAGTTATTCAGCGTATTCAACTTCCAAATTCCTGCTGGATTTGTTATTATCGCAGCTTTTGATAATTCTGCATAGGGTAAGAATTTTATTGTTAGATATAAATAGTTAGATTTGGAGCTTTACTTTCGTTTGTGGGTTTGCTGGTACTAATAGTGACAATCCTTAAAATGTTGTTGTAAGGATTGATATCAGTTCGATGTTGTTGTAAGGATTTGGGGCTTCTGTTTCATTTGTAATAATGCACATTTCTGTTCACTATTGCCTTCATGTGCTAAGTCTTCCTTGATTAAACCTATAAGGAGCATAACATATACAACCAGCTCCTTGGTTTCATTCGAAACTTCACCATTCTGCTTTTCAACTTGTCCTATACTTTGTGTGTTCTCATCTTGGTTGACATTATGACTTCCATGCCATGCAGTATGGTTGAAGTTCTGATTTAGTAATGCATCAGGTGGTTCAGGTAATACCATTTCCTTTTCATTCATGACTTTATTCTCTATTTTATCTTCTATTATTTGGCAACCAGTCAATTCAATCACTGTTCGCACATTTCCATAACCCATAGTCTCACCAGCAATAGTTTCAAATGACCCATTCTCTCTAACTACAATACATTCATCTGACTTTGTTTGATTATTAATATCACTCCTATTAATCTTTTTATTACTCAACACTGTCCCATGGTGATTTGCTTCAACAATTAAGTCCTTCATGTTTGCAAGACCATCAACTTCACGCTGTGATAAAGGAATGTCTAACCTATCTACTATGCCAATCTGATATGTTTCAACTTTAATTTCGTTTGTTCGTTTGTGGGTTTGTAAGAATATGTTAAAATATAAAAATGGGTCTGTTAGGCTGTACCTATGGCTATTATTTTACATTCATAAATAGCCCACATCATCATTGCCACAAGGATATAATTTTATGGAAGCCTACATGCCTTACCGGTCAATTTCTAAGAGCACTTGGAGCACTACCTATTAGCAATGGGCCATCCGAAATCTCCCAGTTAATACTAATAAATACAATATGTTGTTTTTCCATTTCCCTGTTTCTTGTTCGAGTGCTTGTGTAATTGATCTGTCCATCTTCTTGAACATGTGTAGTTGTCAAAAAATTAATTCATACACATAAGTATACATGCATATATTCATATTCACATGTATGCGTATACATATGTAGTTGATCTGTCCATCTTCAAGTTCAATGACCACTCAATCAATTTCTACTTCAACTTCAACTACATCGGGGAGAAATAAGCATTGCTACCACAAAATCCCAGCAAAGATGAGGACTGTGAAGGTAGGGTCGAATGCAGGAAAGAAGTTTTTTGGTTGCTTCCTGTGGCCTGTAAGCACAAATTAGGTATTTTTGGTTGCTTTGTCGATTATCATATTTTTCAGTGATGTTTTAGTCGAGAATTTAACATATGTGCAGAATGGAGATTGTGGGTATTTTATGTGGCATGATGAAGTGTATGAAATCAATAGCAATGCTGGAATGGAAGATACTACTGTTAAATTAATGGAAAAATAAAATACTATATGGTAATTGCTCATGGAAAGGAAGACACTTAAAGACAAGTTGTTGAAGCAAAAGGAAAAGAGGGCAAAAACCAATGAATTTGTGGCTGATATGAAGGTAGAGTTAGCTTTAATGCACGTTAAATGTGGAAAGCACGAGAAAGGAGAAAAATTCTTTGCAAGAGCTTTAGCTATGTCCTAGATCATTGTTGGGATTGTTTTGTGTATACTTATGGCAATGTAGTGCAGTGGAGTACCGTCCAAGTGAAATAGCAAGTATGGACTGTTTTTCTTCATAATGTTTTTTCATGTTTCGTCCTTTTGGAATTGTTGATGATGAATTGTGGTGTGTACTATTGTATGTTTTGAAATGAATCTACGAATAATGTTTTATGCAAGTGGTGTATGTGATATTATGCAAGTAGCTTTAGTACTATTGTATGTGGTAATATGCAAGTAGCTGTTGTACTATTGTATGTGGTATTATGCAAGTAGCTCACCAAAACAAATTCAGAAATTTAATATCTATAGCAACATTTTTGGATGTTGCTACAGACACCTACGGATGTTGCTATAGACCTAAATATTGTTCTACTGTAACAATATTTGTTGTATTGCCGTAGATAGTCGAAATATTGCCTTGAGGTCTATAGCAATGGTGAAAAATGCATCACCCTAAAAACGTTGCCAAAGACCTATGCCAATATTTTTTGGGCATGTGCCAACAATTTTTTTACATTGCGTTAGGCCGTTTATGGCGTAGTCGTATGCAAGGATTTTGCACCATTGGAAGGCCGAACTCCATCATCATCCCAAGGACTTTGTGTTTGGAAAAATAACTTCTTATCCCTATATTTCCTACATACAACTATATCTTGTAGTTCGATAGTACAAACAATAGATTACAAAGCGGATGTAGGCCTGTTAACACCGAACCACTATAAAAACTCTTCGTGTTCCCCTAATTTTACCGTTTTATGTTATTCTATGATTTAATTATCTGTGATTCATGCATGGTTAGTGCACTTGGGGGTTGATCGTCAAGTAAACCACTTTTTGACGACAACAACAACGACGAACCTTATGTAAAGACCCATTTATTCGACCATCGGAATTCTACATTATTACTGGCATGGTATTCATGTGTTGTAAATTCAAGTGTTGGAGAGGAGGTTTTTTATGGGAAAGAAAAGAAGAAGGTACAAAGAAAAGATAGAATGAAACATAAAAGATGAACATAATCTTACGTAGGAATGGATCCTTTATCTGTTGTTAAATCTAGTTCGGTTTCTCAGAAAGACTCAATATAAATTCTTTACCGTAGAAATTTCAAATACATACATTAGAGTCTATCCTAGCAAAGCCTGGATAGTTATAAATACAAGTCCTTACAATGATAAAATAACAAAAAAACACGGTGACAAAAGTAAACTATACCCATACCTTAATGAAGATCTCCAACACTCCTCTGCAAACTGCAAACATCATTAGCTAATCCCGAAACTACTCGGATCTAACCCGAGAATAAAAAAACACTTGATCAGGCTTGGCAAACTAACGCTAGGCACTGACTATATATATATTTTATGACAATGCCATAGATTAACATTGACATCGATTTTTAAAACTTTGGAAAGAAAAGTATCTCATAATACCACACCGCACATAAACACAGATGAGCTCTTCCCTTGTGATAACTTATTTTTATTTAACCATTTGACATTATCTTTAGTGTCTACTCTTTTGAAAGTATTTTTCAAGTAAAGTATATGAAGTAGCTAAAATTGTTACATTTGTTAAATTTGATGGTTATTTAGGTATATAATATAATATGTAAAAGGAAGGTATTGGAGATTAGATTCCAACAATGGTCAGGTAAGTGACTAATTTTCGCAAGTACATCTCTAAAAGAAGGTATTGAGCCACAACCTCCAGCTGTACTCTACCAACACAGAGTCGGCCTACTTCTTCTCTTTTTTAAGTAGTATTGAACATCTCACCACCTTAATCATTCCTAGCCTACTCGAGTGCGTTCCAACAAAAACGTCATACTCGACATATAGAGTATAGTTATCTAAAATGGTGATGACCATATCCTAATATATGCGACCCACATATTCCTATTGTGTCTATCCCTGTTTTTGTCATTCTGGTGTGTAAGGCTTAAGGTAATGATTTTACCTTTTATTTGTGCATCTAGTTCCACTTAGAATGCCACATTGTTATTCCTTTGACACACAAATTGATTCCTAAAAAATAAAATCTTTGTGATCATACAAATCAGAGAAGGGTGTTAATTGCAAGAGCTTCCTCTCACATCACCAAATAGATGTACAATGTAAAAACCAGTGTATGTGATCTTAGAAATGATATGTCATACACTTGTCTATAGTTATCAAGGAATAGGACAAACCGAAAGCACTCCTTCTACCACATCCTAATGGATGGGTAGCAAGTAGTCTTTGCGAAGAAGAAGATATCAAAATATGGGGCAACTACTACTTTTACCTATTTTAAGGATCGGACCTGAGGTTAACAATTAGTCTTTCGTTTTGAAGATCTTCGAATCCTACAGTCATTCTTTAAGCTGATTTTTTTCAAACTCGTACGTCTTGGTTAGAAGTGGTTGGATCATCCAGATTCAATCCTAGTTTCTTTGAACCAATATCGATTAAAGATATACATGCATGTATACAGGATTATTAAGCCTCTTTTACTTAATTCTTTTATTTAATTAATCTCTTTTACCCTTTAAAATTCCATAATTCTATATTTCGTAAGAAAATATTTCTATGAACTACGGTTAGTCTAATTCAAATCTTGGTTTAAGATTACATACTTCAAAACACATTTTTGATGGAAATTCAAATTCCAGAATATATCTTTAATGGAGATTAATATTCCAAAACATATCTCAAATATGTTGAAACAATGTTAAAACAATTTTTAATTTACACCCCAACCAGTTAGTATTGGGTAAAATAACCTACAGTGTTTTAGCTAATTATTCCCAATACCTATTTCCATATTCTACCTGTACTACTCATTGAATAACGTTGATGGTACGAGTTTCGTCCTTGAAATTTAATACCAAGTTTAATTAGAATGTTATTAATTTTATTTCAAAGCCTGATTATCTTCGGGTACTACAAATATATTCATTTTATTTTTAAGGGAATATATTCCAAGTTAATCAATCTAAATATTCCCTTTGATTGAGCCAATCTGGATAGCTAAAGCGGAAACCAACACTGATTCGAACTCGGGTTTAAAGACTATCTCTCTATTACTCATAAGGTGGTCATGTTAATTGACTCAATCTAGTTTTAAAACACCTAGGATTTCCTTTTGATTTGTTCCGTTCCTTGGTCATATTTTTTGTGACATCCACAAGTGGAATCAATGTACTAGTTATTTGCACATACTCAATCTTTATTAGTGAAATTAATATTAGAGATAGTTTCTCATTCACTTATTCTTATTTGTTTTAAAAACAATTTCTTTAAATAAGTTATTTTTAATTATTTTAAAACTTCTAATATTACTTTATAATGTTTATTAAATCATTTTAAATCTCTTCTCAAAAGCCTCACAAATAAATCCCGTATTTAAAATTATTAGTTCAAGAGTTAGTATAAAATGTTGCTAAACCACTGGTCAATAGTGATTTTTGAGTGCTATATATTAAAACACTAAATTTGTTTTCATGTGTTTCCTATTTTATAACTCAAATCGCCTTCAAATTATTTTAACATATTTTTGGAATTTATTTCGTATTTTTCAAAGATTGAAAATATAAAATTTTAAGTTGTAGAAAACCATATTTACGAACTACCGAAATGCATTGAGAACTTGTTTTGGTCATGTCCTAAGATTTTCTAAACCAAAGCATGATTTTACGCATTCATAAGAAAACTATAATTACAACGTTAGAAAACCTTATTCAAAGGATTTTGTTTTATATTTGATTCCATACATCTGCTTAACTTTTCTGGTGGCGAAATCACAAACTACCAGAAAGCGGTGCATTATTTTTGACTTATTTTCTCATACTTCTCCAAAATTCATTGAGATTTTTTTTAATATTTATAAATATTTTATAAGTCATTTTAGACCAAATTTTAAAGAGGTGAACAATTCCATATAAACGCTGTAACCTGCAAAGGAAATTGATTCCTTTTGTGTAAATTCAACGTGTATATTTTCATGAATCTTTTCTATATCAAGCTGGAATATTATCTACCAATCATCATTCAAAAATCAAACATTTTAGCTTGTAAACTATGCATATCATCCAAGCATACATGCATATCAAAATCATATAGAAACTTAAGAAGATGAAAGAAGCAGTACTAACATTCTTACATTATTCATGTAGGTTCCTGAATATGCTAGAGTCGACTATAGCTCCACTATCACGACAACGAAGCTCCTCATACAAAATACCTCCTTTTTTGACGTGCTTGGCCATGGATTTTTGGTCCTTCAAACATTCTTTCCTTAACTTTAAACCTGGCATATGATCTTCTACTAACAAAATAAGAACTTTTGCATAGTTTGAGGGTGCTTCGACTTCGCTTGATATGTTTTTAAGAAAGTTATTAAGCAAATGAAGCCATTATTTTAACATGAAAATGAGGCCAGTAAATAATTAAAGAGTTCAAGAAGAGAAAGGAAGCAAAATAAAGTGGGTTAGGAATTTGTGAGAAATGGAGGAATGAATGTCTTGTAGTTATAGGCAAAATCTTATGATTTTTTATATCAAACCTTACATAACCGATCAAATCACCTCCATACCCTTACACTTCCATTAGCAATCAAATCCACATGTTAGCCATCCCTCTCCAATGCATACTTATGCTCCTTTGTCCTGTGTAATGAGATGTGACTTTTGACAGAAAGTTTTGTTTTATTTTGATTTGTTTCATATGTTTACTTTTACTAAGAACATACTTAGTTTAGATTACTCCTTTGCAAACATAAGAGAGCAATTTTGTGACACCCCACGTCCGTTAATGTCGCTCATAAAAAACCAACAACCTCAAAATTGTCTCATACTACAAAATAACAGAGTGCAATAATATAAAACCATATCCCTCATAGCAATCCACAACAGAGTAGAAAGTAAATCAAAGTGGTACATATGAGAAAGTCCATATCCAAGCTGAAAGAGAAAGTCCTAATCACTGAGGTGTGCTCACTCTGAGCACCTGGGGGGACAGAATAGAAAGAAGCAAAACAAAAAGGACCAGACATAAAGCCTGGCAAGTTCAATGATTTTATTATATGCATAAATTAGAGATATCAACACAGACAAATAAGACTGAATGAGAAAGTACAGTGACATATAAGGCAACAGGTAAAAAAGAGAATCGAGAACAAGAGGAATGAAACAGGATAAACAGCGATTGAGTAATGCCTCTCATTTATATCCCTAAAACAGGTTTCTGCACGAACACTAGTATAATAGGATTAGGTGCTAATCTAATTACAGAATGACAGTATTAAACAACAAAATTAAATAGCATGATTGTACAGTAGGATTAAATGTACCCTAATTACATAATAGGATTAGGTGTAACCCTAATTACATAACAACATAATTACGTATACCGTAATTATTACTCATGTGATCGGTGCCCTAATACGTAAATACCCTGTGTCAGGTTCGGTAGTAAGGTGTATCACTCCCTAACCCAACAACTTATATAACATAGACATATTTACTGGTGTTACAATGGCTTAGTTTCCTTAATCGAACACATGCACGCTCATGAGTCCGTCGGAACACGCCCGTACCCACCTTCCTTGTTTGAACCTCGTACTATCCAGTTCAGTAAAGTGTGCCCTAACCCCTACCTAGTGCGAGGTCCTCTAACAAAATGCCAACAGGGATACTGACTGATAT
This sequence comes from Allium sativum, assembly GCA_030737875.1. NCBI lineage: Eukaryota > Viridiplantae > Streptophyta > Magnoliopsida > Asparagales > Amaryllidaceae > Allium > Allium sativum. The sequence goes on from CM060916.1 coordinate 898,157,437, forward strand.
GGGTTCCACACAACAAGATTGACACAAGCCAAACCCCCTAAACTTGTTCCCCCAAGTAACTAAAATTTAAGAGTCCCCAAAACCTGATACAACAACAGAACGAGGGACCTCTTAGCTTATGAATAATCAGGTTTAACCTAGCAGGTTTTGGTTCACTAATAAGCATGGTTGTAATATTACATGTTATTATGTGTGTACAAACCTTTCCCAAAACAAACACCTGCCCAAATGTATATAATTACTATAGTAATTTAGTTTACCTAACCTACATCTTGTACTTACATTATTTTTAACATGTCCTTTACTTAATGTTTGAATTAAGTTAAATCTAACATGTTTACACATGTGCATATTATTCTTTTCAACTGTATTTCTCAAACTATAACATGTATAGGTTTATGCACGTTATCCCTTTTTATTATATTCTGAAATTACAACAAATACAAGTATATTCATACTATCCATTCCCCAAATTACAGTCAAACAGTACTCAATTTAACAACATGCCCAAATTCCCCCTTTTCATGTCATTTCTTATTATCCCAGTTTTAACTATATGCAATCTTAAATCGGACATGGTTTAGGCTTCTTATGGCCAAGGCTTAGCGTAAATAAAAGGGAAAAATAAAAGGAGAAGAATAGAACCAAACCAAACTGTATAAAATAGGCATATCAGCAAGATTGGAAATAAATTAAAACAACAGAAATAGGGAAAAGGAAGATAGATATGCATAACTAATTAATCAGTATATTACTGTAACAATGACAAAGATGAATAACTGTAGTAGAACAGGTATAACTTGTAGGTAGTGTATGTTCTAGATCCACTTTTATTTACTCTCACGATATAGTTCTAAGTATCAGATGTGAAAATAAGATGAAACTCATAGCAGGTCTTGGTGAAGAAGAGATTATCTCTCTTTTTATACATATGTCGTTGTAGAAAAGGTTTTATGCAGAGAGTTGTACGTTGATTGCAAGGTTAGAGGTTGATTACATATCTTGTGTCTTCTTTGTTAATCTAGATTTCAACAGTGTCTCCCCATTTTATTATTTAAATTAGAATATGTTATGGAGGCAGAGAGAGGTAAAGAATAATTGTGTGTAGATAAAATGAGAGAGAGAGACCATTTATATAGATTAATAGAGCCAAATCTTAACCGTTAGATATTCGGTTCTCAATCTAAGCCATACACGTAATGCTGATTCAGCGGATGAACCTAGCAAACAAAACAATCAAGGTACAACAGGAGGAATTCACCCAACATGTTGTTTGGTCGACCCACCGACCCATTGGGTCGACCCCTAGGTCGACCCAGGCCCAGGTTGGGTAGTCCGACAACATTCATCTTCTGAGCATTGATTTCTAGTTTGAATTAATTTGAATTTATTCATATACAATCTTCTTATATATATACAAACTTCTAAGGTTCATAACTTCTTCATACATTATCCGATTTATGCATACTTGGCGCCTATTTGAACCTGAGTTCCGAGACGAACACAACGGTAAAGCCGGTTTTACCTAATTCTGAATATTTAATTATATAATATTCATTTCACTGTCTTTACAATATGGTTATAGTGTATTAAATTTTGCGGTGTTACATTCTCCCCTACTTAAAGGATTTTGTCTCCGAAATCTCCCAGTTAGGAAGAATGTTATTACTCTAACAACCACCTACAATCATCTGCTCGTCCATCATCCATTGAAGCTCTAAACTTTGATTTGAATTGTGTATGAATACTTGAGATTTGATTAGAGGCGGCGGCAAGGGTTTAGGAGAGAGTTTGACAGCATAATGGTGTCATAGATAATATTTAAGAATTAGGGTTAGGTCTTAGCGTGTATATATAAGTGTAGAGAACCATTTAGGGCCTTAGATTTAACCCTAGGACTGATCTGGACCATCAAAAATCGTCCCAGGCCAAATTTTCGGGTCTGGAAAACCTAGGGAGGTCGACCCCCTGGTCGACCTACCCGATCAAGTTGACCACCTGGTCGACCTGGGTCCTGGGCGGGAATTTTCCTGCCCAGCCCGGCTACCTGCAATTTCGAATTTGAATTTTAATTTTCTGGTTGGGTTTAACTTTAATTAATTCTGCTTAATTACTCAAACTTCTGAGGCCCATAACTTCCTCATACGAAGTCCGATTTATGCAAACTCGGACTCTATCTCAAGCAGAATTCCGAGACGATCGCAATGGCGAAACCCATTTCCCTTCATTCCACTTTTAAAAATTTAGTGTTTTTAAATTTAGTTAATTCAATCATTCAAAATTCGAGGTGTTACATAAACATAATTAAATTATAGAAGAAAATGGGAATTTAAAAGACTGGAAAGGAAATTAAGAACGTACTCTAAAAAAGAAAAGGGTAAGAAATGTGAATCTTGTATTCGGGTTCCCACGTAACATCTTCGCGGTTTTCTCCTTAACGTACCTTCAATAATCTGAATTCTTTGTTGCGTAGTTTCTTAACCTCTGATCCAAGAATGTGAGTTGGAACCGTTCTCACTGATACTTCCATCTCAATCTCCACATCTTCAAGTGTTGTTGGCTCTACTATCTCTGTCGGATCATGTAGACATTTCCTCAAATGGGAAACGTGAAACACATCGTGTAGCCCGCCAGTTTATCTGGTAGTCTGCCCCTATCGGCCATCTGACATATCCTGTCCACTATATGGAATGGCCCTACGAATCTTGGTGCAAACTTCTCTACTAAGCCAAAGCAAACTACATTCCTCGGTGGTGATACTTTAATGAACACCATATCTCCTACTTTGGATTCCAAGTTGGTCCTCCTTTTATCGACATACGTTTTCTGTTTGTCCGAAGCTGCTTTCATTCTTCAGTGAATAAGGAAGTCTCTTGAATCATCTCAGGTACAAGTAGAAGTCTATTCGTAGACTCCCACCAACAAGTCAGCGATCTACAATGTCATCAATATAATGCTTCGACGGTTGTCATGCCTATGCTCGATTGATAACTCTTGTTGTAGGAAAATTCAACCAATGGGAGATGCCCTTCTCAAGTCCCTATGAAATCTAGGGTGCGCAGTTTCGGAGGATCCTTAAGGGCTCTATTCACCCTCTCTGTCTGTCCGTCGGTCTGAGGGTGGTATGCTGTGCTCAAACATAGCTGTGTAAATAATGCCTCTTGTAAGCTCTTCCAAAACTCACTAGTGAAGATGGGTTCACGGTCGCTTGGTATACTAGAAGTACCCCATGAAAGCGGACTATATCTTAAAGATATGCCTTTGCTAGCCAAGTTGTCGTCCTCTTACTCTTAATAGAAAAAAAGTGAGCGCCCTTCATAAGTCTGTCTACTATTACCCGAATTCGTGTATTGCCCTTCCATGATCGGGGAAATACATTGATGAAATCTATAGAGATGCTCTCCCACTTCCATTGTGGGACATCCGTGGGCTGAAGCAATCCGATAGGTTTCCTTTATTCAGCCTTTACTCACTAGAAAGTCAAACATCGGGCTACAAATTTCGCCACATCCTTCTTCATAACTGTCCAAAAGAAAACTCTCTTCATGTCTCAATACATCTTGTCGCCACCCGGATGGATAGTCATCGAAGAATGATGAGCTTCCTTAAGCACTTCCTTTTGCAATTCCCCAATTCTAGGGACACCCGGCCTTCCATCTCATCTTAGCCACCCTTTCTTGTCCACATTATATCTAGCAATATTACTAGAAGTCTCTCCTCTACCAAGCCTGTCTAAGATGTCTGGTATCTATGGGTCCTTTTGTGGCATACATCCGATACTCCCTATGAGAGTAGGTCACACCTTCAATGATGCTAATAACCCCAACGTGAAATATGTAAATGGCTTAAAATAAAAGGTTAATATAAACTCCAAGCTCCGCCTTTCTACAAATAGAGGATTCAAAGTCATCCTCGACCTACTCAACGCGTCCACTACTACATTACCCTTGCCAGGTGTATAAGCTATCTCAAAGTCGTAGGACGCTAGGAACTCCATCCGCCGTTGTTGACTTAGATTGAAATCCTTTTGTAAGAACAAGTATTTGAGCAACTTATGATCCGTATATAGCTCAAATCTATCTCCAAGTTGATAACGTTGCAAAGACCTCAATGCGAACACTATTGCAGCCAGCTCTAGATCATGGGTAGGGTAGTTATTCTCATGAACTCTCAATTGTCTACTACCATAGCATACTACCCTTCCTTCTTGCATCCTAACGGCACCAAGTCCTATGCCACAAAATCTGTGTAGACCGTGAACATCTTGTTTCCATCAATGAGAGTCAAAATTGGGGCTGTTTTCAGAGCCCTCTTCAATCTATGAAAGGCATCCTCGCAATCAATGCTCCATGAAAAATCCAAGTGCTTCTTCGTTAATCAAGTGAGTAGGGCTGATATGCTTGCAAAGTCCTTGATAAACTTTCTATAATAGCTCACCAACCCTAGAAAACTTCTTACCTCTATCGCATTCTTCGGAGCCTTCCAATCTTGAACTGCATGACTTTAGCGGTGTCCACTGTTATCCCATCCTTGGATACTACATGCCCTAGGAACCTTACTTCCTTTATCCAAAATTGACATATAGAAAATTTTGCCTTGATTTGATGTGATCTGAGAGTGCGTAGAACATCTCCTAGGTATTGGGAATGCTCCTCCTCATTCTTTGAGAAGATCAGAATATCATCTACAAAGGCCACCACAAACTTGTTCAGAAACTCTCTAAACACCCTACTCATCAAGTCCACAAAATATGCAGGTCCAATGGTTAGCCCAAATTGCATAACTAACTACTCAAAGAAATCGAATAGAGCTCTGAATGCAGTCTTATAAATACTGTCCTCTGCCACCCTCAATTGATAAAATCCCATGGCTAAATCCATCTATGAGAAAACTGATGTGCCTATTAGCTGATCAAACAAGTCTTAATCCTCGGAAGCGGGTGCCTATTCTTCTTGGTGAGCTTATTCAGCTCTCTATGGTCCACGCATAGACAAAGTGAGTCGTCTGCCATAGTTGCAAAGATGATTGGAGCTCCCTACTCTGATACGCTTTATTTAATAATCCTTCCTCGAATAGCTCCCCTACTTGCTTGCTGAGCTCCCTCCTCTCTCTAGGATCCATGTGGCGCACTGGTAGAGCGACTGGCTTTGCATTCTCTACAAATAAATCCAGAAGTCTATCTCCTGCCTTAGAGGTAATCCCTTAACCTCATCAAACACGTCTAGATAATATCTGACAATGGGTATTGATCGCAAATCGTCAACAGAAGTATCAAGCGAATCTAGGAAGCTAAGCATAACTGACCCCCGTGGGTCACACGAAATCTCGAGAGTTCTCCTTTTGCATGTCAAAAGCCTCACAACTCTCTCTCACAGTCTAGAACGACCCCATACATGGCCAGTTAATCCATTCCTAGAATCAAACCATTGCCCATTAAGCCCAGCACGTATACGTCGTACTCAAACTCGACGCACAAGATTAAAATTCTCAAACCCCTACATATCATGGATAAATTAGCGGTACCTCTTATGGGGTTTGAGACTACTACAGGATCAGAGACTATACTAGTATTAAGGTGTAGACTATTTACTAAAGAACTGGATATAAATGAATGAGAAGCCTCAGAATCAAAGAGGGTTCTAACATGACAATCAAAAAGGGAAATCAAACCTTCAACATTGACATTCCTACCTCGATCAGGTCCACTAGCCTTAAGAGCATTTACTTGTCTAGAAGATCCTACCCTTTTTCCTTGCTTGCTAGGGTAATGCTTAGTGAAGTGTCTTACTTTGACCATAATTAAAGCAGACTTTCTTTGTCTTTCTACGATCCTTCACAAAGTGACCCAAAGCTATGCAACCATTACACTTGACATCTTTCTTGATCTGAGCCTTGTCAAGTTTCCCTCCTTTCTTTCGTGTTCCCTTCTCGGGCCACCACTTCTTTTTCTCTCCCTTAGCTTGTGTCACTTCAGCCTTACTGTCTTTCTTCTCATCCTTGCAATCTTCGTGCATTAGACCCATGTCAACCAGCCTCTCAAAGGTCGCCCACATCGGTATATGAGATAATGCAAATCCTTGGAGAGGTTGATTCAACCCTCCTGCAAATCTAAAAGCCTTCTTATGGGGTGTATTAAGCATGTCCGGACCAAATCTCGCCAGCTGACTAAACTTATTGACATAGTCCTTAACATTCATGTCCCCCTGTTTTGAAGACAATAATCTTTCTATTTGTAATCCTTCTTCTGCCTAAGATAAAAACTTCAACTCAAATCTCTGTCTAAAATCATCCCAAGTAGCTACTGGTTGTCCGGCCTGTGTCACTTCCCACTAGTATGAAGCTTTGTCCTTCAGTTGCCATGAGGCAACTGTGGCTTCCTCCTATCATCGAGCTCAAAAAGACCAAAAACTTTCTTCGTTTCTTTAAGCCAATTTCGCGTCTCAACAAAGCTCTCGGTACCATGGAACGGTTTCCCCACATAGCGCAAAAGTCGTTACAAAGCTTAGTAAAGTTATCTACTCATTGAGGTGGAGCTACTGCGGCTGCAACTGGGGGTAGGGCATCTCCTTGAACTCCGGTAGATGTTGTAGCCTCTAGATACCTATGGAACCATGCTAGTAGTGGAATGCCCTCAGGAATATTGGGTGCCCCAGACATGCTGAAAAGAGAAGAAACAAAAGATTCAACAAGAGATCGAGAGAATATTGAATATGGCTTGAGGGGATATGTTTTTCAAAAACAGGTTTTTGTTTAAAAATACTTTGCTTTTGAAAACAATTTTTCAAAACTTATCTCTGATCTTGTAACCGTTAGCTCTGATACCAAGTATGACACACCACGTGTAACAACCCGTATTTTCAATAACCTGTTATAACATAAATCGAGGCAGAATTTAATTTAAAAATCTGAATCAAGGGAAACGGGCTACGCCATTGCGTTCGTCTCGGAAAAATACGCGAAATAGAGTCCGAGTTTTCGAAAATCGGAGTCCGTATGACCCAGTTAAGGCCCATTGAAGTTTTCAGAAATTTCTATGTTAAAAACAGATTTAAATTCTAAATTAAAAACAAGGATTAGGGCTAACTGGCGTCAGGCGGGAAAACTCCCGTAAGGACCCCCATGTCGACAGGCATGTCGACAGGGTCCCCAGGGAGTCGACAGCCCTGTCGACAGCCCTGTCGACAGGGGGTGGCCGGGCAGTTTTGCCTGGCGCACCATTTTGGGTCTTGGTCTGGTCTTGTGGCTTGGTTCTAGAGAATTCCGAAATCTGACGGACCTAAACTATCTTAGGGTTAATCCTAGGGCTAAAAACACTCTAATCTTCTATAAATACAACCCTAATCCTACCCTAAAACCCCATTATTCATTCTAGCAACCAAACTATGTCAAATTGAATTCTCAAATGGCCTCCACCTAAAAACCCTAGCCTCCACCCTCTTCAAAAATCATTCCTATGAAGATTTTGATGTTCATACAAGCATTTCTAAGTTGTATGAATGATCATTAGCTTGCATACATCATCAAGTTGCAAGCTTTATTTGCTAAGCTAGAGTTTTTGAGATTTTTGTTAGTTGGAGCTTTGTTTTGGGTTTTTATATGCTTGCATAAAAGGGCTTCTCAATCTTTATTAGTAGATTTGTGTCTTCATAATATTTGTAAGCCCTCTTACCTTCATTTTAGAAACTCTAAAGTTAATATGTGATGCAAGTTGGGATTTGCAAGTTTATTGAGTTATGCATGTTTATGCAAGTTCACTAAGTCATGATTTGCAAGTTTATTGAGTTATGCATGTTTATGCAAGTTCACTAAGTCATGATTTGCAAGTTTATTGAGTTATGCAAGTTTATGCAAGTTCACTAAGTCATGATTTGCAAGTTTGATAAGTTATGCATGTTTATGCAAGTTCACTATGCCATGATTTGCAAGTTTGATAAGTTATGCATGTTTATGCAAGTTCACTATGCCATGATTTGCAAGTTTGATAAGTTATGGATGTTTATGCAAGTTCACTATGCCATGATTTGCAAGTTTGATAAGTTATGCATGTTTATGCAAGTTCACTATGCCATGATTTGCAAGTTTGATAAGTTATGCAAGTTCACTATGCCATGATTTGCAAGTTTGATAAGTTATGCATGTTTATGCAAGTTCACTATGCCATGATTTGCAAGTTTGCTAAGTTATGCAAGTCTAACGTGTTATGCATGTTTGTTGTGATATGCAAGTTCATCATGTATGTTATGCCAAGTTCCCTCTTCCTATCCTTTATGCGTTATTACGAATATGTAAGCGATAGAATGACGTTGGGGGGTTTGGGTAAACTTAAAATACATGAAAATATAAGATTGGGAATTTACCTATTAAGTTAGGTCTACCCCTTGGGAATTTACCTATTAAGTTAGGTCTACCCAAGCATTTGTTGACTTGTAATTATGTTTTGAAATAAAGTGGACATGACACTTAGAAAACATAAGTGTGGCTAATTCGAGGTTGGGTTGAGTTTGTAGCGTAATTCTACCCGGAACCTACCGGCTTAACTAGGGGCTACAAACAATAGGATCCAATGTGAGAAGTTGGTCATGTGGTGCCAAGACCCGAGGTTAGACCTAGTTGTGGTGTAAAGCTACCCAGAACCGACCGGCCTAACTAGTGACTGCAACAAAGTCTAATGTGAGGGGTTAAGGCACAATTAAATTAATGCCTCATGATTAGGGTTAAGTCATGGCCACTAATACTTAACCAATTTTTGGGGATACGAGGGATTAGATGGGGTTAAGAGGTGAACTGTTGGTTACACTTAACTAATTTAATCCATGATTAGTGAGGGGTTAAACCACACTTAACCCTCTTAGAAAACCCTAGCAACGTGGTCTGTTCTAACAGTAATCCCAGTTTGGTATCATTCACAACCCTAGAGGCTAGGCTAGGGCGGGGCACGATTACTGGACTGATGTAAGCGACCAAAGCGACGGCTGAGTGGTACAGCGGTGCGGGTCCAGGCGGGCTACGGACGTGTACGCAGTCCGGTATTGGACAAACTCGAGGCACGGGTACCAGTAGGTTTAGGCTGTGCATTATTGCTTCAGTGTCTGGGGTTGACGCCCGAGGGCTTGATACACCCGAAGGTGGATCCAGCACAGTCTGACTACATCCATATGTGGGCCGTATGGACACCAACACTTGACGTGTTAGGCTTATAGGGAGCCGATCGACTAGACCGTTTGGTTGGACCTTATATTAAGGTCACTTCATGTTATTGGGTTAAAGCTTGGGCCAAGGGATCAATACCTGTTATGTTGGTTTGCTAGTACACCGTGGTGCAAAACTTAACCTTGTTTTATGCGATGACACCTCTATCTATCTTGTAGTTAATTTATCATGCCAGTATGTTGTTATCTATGATCATCTCAGTTTCCATCATGCTGTTAACTTTATTAGTTTATAGACTGATCGTAGCAGGGCTTACTCAGTCTTTTTGACTGACCTGTTTTCTTTTCGCTTCTTTTCTTCCGTTTCCCCCCCCCCCCAGGTTCTCAGGGTGGGAACATTGGTTCTTAGCTTGGATCGCTTAGCTTGCTTGCTAGATTAGCTCATGTACGTTTGGATATTGAGCCCGCTATGGTTTATCACTCTTATCTGGGGATAGTACTATGTATTTCAGTTTATCAGATGATGTTTTTATCTAGACTTGTAATTTTGGGAAAATGACATTTTGATGTACCAGAGTTGTGTTTTGAAATGGTTTAGAAATCTTCCGCTGTTTTATCTACTTACTCTGTTTATTTATATATATGTCATGTCCTGCCTTGTTATATCATTATGCATGTTTACCTTGTTTTAAAACGCCCCACCAAAGTCAGAGTTGCTTGCAAGAGCCACCCTGGCGGAGGTGGGGTGTTACATTTGGTATCAGAGCATATGGTTTACGAGAAGGGATAAAAAGGTTTTTAAAACTTTTGAAAAAAACTATTTTCAAAACCAAGTATTTTCCAAAGAAAAGTCTAGTTATTTTTAAAGGCTATTCCCCAAAAGCCATTAGCACTATCCTTTGACCCCTCGTTTGAAACTCTTTTCTTTTCGTTTCCAGCATGTCTGATAATCTCATCTTACCCGAAGGGGTAACAATACCCGATTGGTTTCGTCGGTACTTGGAAGTCACGGCACCGGTCCCGGGTGTCTCTAATGTTGTCTTTCCAGTCAAGGCCGCTGTTCCTCCTCCTCCTTCCGTAGCTGATGTTCCTCTTCTCCCTCAGCCTCCACAAGCGGATTTTGCGGAAACTTGTAAGAACTTTAAGATGATGGGTGGCAAGAATTTTAGTGGAACAGAGACTTTTGTAGAGGCAAGGAATTGGTTGAAAGAGACCGAAGATCTTTTAGCCACCTTTGATATAGGTGACCGCAGGAAGGTTTTATTGGCAGTATGGTTGCTAAAGGAAGAAGCTGCACGTTGGTGGGTAGTCACCACCGCTACTAGGCCAATTGAGACTTGGGATGACTTTAGAGGAAGGTTTGGACTGAGGTTCTTATCACTGAAGCAAGGGGACATGACTATTAGGGAATACATAGATAAGTTTAATCAACTGGCTCGGGTCGATTTAGACTTGGTTAATACAGCTCAGAAGAAGGCCCTACACTTTGCTCTAGGATTAAACGAGCCATTACATGGTTTGGCCATGTCTCATATACCCTTGGGGGCGACTTTCGAGAATTTGGTGAATATGGCCCTACTTCAAGAAGAAGATAACAATGACAAGAAAGAGGTCAGGGCGAATGAGTCTCAAGGCAAGAGAGTAAATTCCGGGAAACGGGGCAAGAATAACAACAACCGCAAGGACAAGCCAAGAGAGAATAGGAAATGCAACTTCTGTGGTAAAGTTGGACATATAGCCAGGGAATGTAGGAAGAAGGAGAAGAGAAAGCGGGGCGAATGCTTTCATTGTGGTGAGTTTGGACATCTCAGCAAGGATTGCCCGAGGAAACAAGGGCAAGGTCAGACTCAGTGTGCAGGACTATCTGGAGGGCGAGTTCATCTCCTCAACACCGTTCTTCCAGCTCATGATAGAGGTAGTGTTTCTGTTGAAAATCTTGTTTACATTTTCTGATTTTTTTCCTGTTCATACTTTGTTTGATTCTGGCACATCGCATAGTTTTATTTCATCTGATCTAGTTGAAAGTTTGCACCTAAGTACTAGTCTGGTTGATGATCCCGTATATGTTTCAAATCCAATTGGGGTTCTGCCCGTTTGTCTGTGGTCTGAGTGGATTTGAAAATTTCTATCTTGAGTATAGAATTCTCGTGGGATGCTTATATTCTCGGTTTCAGGGGATATGGGTTGGTTTTGGGCATGGAATGGTTGTCCTGTTTTGGAGCCATTCTTGGTTTTTGTGTATAGGGTTGTGAGGCTCATGACTTGCCTCGGTAATACCCTAGAAATTTCTAGTAACCCTATGGGTCCCGTCATGTTATGTTATCTTGAAATCCCTCGACTTGTCTATCGATAGTTTGCAATCTGTGAGGGTGGTCCGAGAATATCCTGATATCTTGGGTGAAGTGAAGGGGTTACCCCTAGACGTGGGATAGATTTCCGCATTATCTGGTTGGTAATACCAAGCCAGTTTCGTGGCCGGTTAGGCACATGACCTCACGAGATGAGAGTTAAGAAAGTAAGTCAAGGAGTTGCTTGAGAAGAACTTCCTGAGACGAGGCATTTTCGAGTAGGGTGCTCCAGTAGTATTCGTTACTAATGTGGACAGTTTGCTTCGCTTACATGTTGATTATCGTGAGAAGAATAGACAACCGTTACCAAGGATCGATGATTTGTTTGATCAGCTTGTAGGAGCATCTATATTCTTTTGATCTAGCTACCGGATTCCATCAGCTTGGGATGGCTGAGGATGGAATTGACAAGACTGCGTTTAGGACTCTAGATGGATTTTTAGAATGGCTAGTCATGCTATTTGGTTTGACTAATGCACCCGCATATTACGTGAACTTGATGGGTAGGGTGTTTAGGGAGTCCTTGAACAAGTTTGGCGTGGTCGTCGTAGACGATATTTTGATCTCCTCAAAAGAACGAGGAAGAGCATGCTAGACATCTCAAGGAGGTGATAGATACGCTTGGAGCCACCAGTTGAAGGTCAAGTTCTCCAAATGTCACTTTGGAGGAAAGAAGTTGGATTTCTTGGGCACATAGTTCCTAAGTAAGGCTTAGCGGTGGATTCCGCTAAAGTGGTTGCGGTTTAAGACCGGAAAACTCTGAGGAGGGCAATTGAAGTAAGAAGCTTTCTCCGTTTGGCTAGTTAAGTTAGCATTCCCTGAGCTTAGACTTACTCTTCTGGATCAAGAAGGGGGTTTCACAGGAAGAAGACCCGCAGTTAGTCAAGAACATGGACCAGATGATTCGAGGCGAGATGTTAAGTCACCTCGCTAGATATATTATAGATGACAAGGGATGACTAAGGCGCGAGGAGAGATTATGTGTTCCTCGAGTGGAAGACTTGGTAAAGAAGGTTCTTGAAGATGCGCATCACTCGAGGAGGTGGCCGAGTTGGTCTCAGGATGCATGTTGTGCCACCAGGTTAAGGCCAAGTCATAGAAGCCCAGCGGGCCATTACCTCCATTGGAGGCTCCGCAAGGGAAGTGTGAAAACATCTCGATAGATTATGTGGATGGACTACCTAGATCAAAGAAAGGGAATACGGGTATGAGGGTCATAATAGGTAGACTCACGAAGAGTGCTCATTTCAGTCCGGTAAAGAGCGAGAGGACTGCATCATGGTTAGCAACGGTTTATCCTCAAGAAGTTGGCCAGTTTTGAAACAGCCTACAGGAAGCCATGGGTAGGCAACTGAATCTAGGTATGGTCTATCACTCATAGGCGGATGGTTCATTTCGATTAAGCATGAGTTATAGAAAATCACGTTTATAAGGGCAATTGGCAACGCGGATTGGTATTTTCAAGAAAAATTCTGCTGCGTGGAATACTTTATAGTAAATAGACGAGATCCAGGATTCACTAGTGAATTTTGGAGAGCTTGCATGAAATCATGAGGATACAGTTATGTTTAAGCCAAGTATACAGAAAGAAGAATAAGTGGAAAAGGAAGACGAGAGGCGATAAGGAAATGAGTTCCAACTCGAATTTGGGAAATAGGAGTTAGGAAGCCAAGAAATTATGAAGTAAAAGACGGTCAAAGCACAGTGGAGTTAAACTCAAGGAAACGTGACTAAGAAGAGTGAAGACTAGATACGCGCATCATATCTCTTTTTAAGAGTGCATCCTTGATCCTTGTTTTCCTGTGGAGCTTGCTTGCAAGTTATCTTTTGTATATATCCTCTCGGTCCCATTCTCGATCTTATTTCTGTTGTAAACTCCATAAGGGGGTTAAGACTCATCGGTTAGTACTATATGTCAGAGTTTGAATGGATTTCTGGTAATCCAAAAAGGAGTTTAACTTGCTTATCTTCTAAGATCTCTTTGTAGCATATCTCTCTGTCCATGTTTATCTAGTTTATCTAGTTTATCGTGTTTATCGTGTTTATCTTGTCATGAGAACCTTAGGTAGAAACCCTTTGGATGAAACATGTGTTTGAGACATGTTATGTTTGATGGTTTCAAGTGGTTGCAAGTGTTTGCAAGTGATTAGTCGTGGATGCATGGTACACATTAGGCACTAGATCGGCTCACACACTCCTCATATTGCATGTGCATGAGTGTTTATGCTTATTCTTGGATGAAATTCGTATGCTATCACATGGATGTTGCATATGGATGTATGATTGAGCATGCATGTAGATATTATACATTATGGATTTGCATACATATGGATACATTTCACTAACATATTTTGCATTGATCCTTGCATTAGATAAGTACATATACACACACCTTTGCATATGTCCATCCAGCATTTAGAATCTGTTAAGGACAATGATTTCTCGTGGATGATGCTTCGAGTAGATGGATGATTGGATGGTAGGATACGTTCTTCCTAACTTGAAGATTTCGGGGACGAAATCCTTTAAGGAGGGGAGAATGTAACAACCCGTATTTTCAATAACCTGTTATAACATAAATCGAGGCAGAATTTAATTTAAAAATCTGAATCAAGGGAAACGGGCTATGCCATTGCGTTCGTCTCGGAAAAATACGCGAAATAGAGTCCGAGTTATCGAAAATCGGAGTCCGTATGACCCAGTTAAGGCCCATTGAAGTTTTCAGAAATTTCTATGTTAAAAACAGATTTAAATTCTAAATTAAAAACAAGGATTAGGGCTAACTGGCGTCAGGCGGGAAAACTCCCGCCAGGACCCCCATGTCGACAGGCATGTCGACAGGGTCCCCAGGGAGTCGACAGCCCTGTCGACAGCCCTGTCGACAGGGGGTGGCCGGGCAGTTTTGCCTGGCGCACCATTTTGGGTCTTGGTCTGGTCTTGTGGCTTGGTTCTAGAGAATTCCGAAATCTGACGGACCTAAACTATCCTAGGGTTAATCCTAGGGCTAAAAACACTCTAATCTTCTATAAATACAACCCTAATCCTACCCTAAAACCCCATTATTCATTCTAGCAACAAAACTATGTCAAATTGAATTCTCAAATGGCCTCCACCTAAAAACCCTAGCCTCCACCCTCTTCAAAAATCATTCCTATGAAGATTTTGATGTTCATACAAGCATTTCTAAGTTGTATAAATGATCATTAGCTTGCATACATCATCAAGTTGCAAGCTTTATTTGCTAAGCTAGAGTTTTTGAGATTTTTGTTAGTTGGAGCTTTGTTTTGGGTTTTTATATGCTTGCATAAAAGGGCTTCTCAATCTTTATTAGTAGATTTGTGTCTTCATAATATTTGTTAGCCATCTTACCTTCATTTTAGAAACTCTAAAGTTAATATGTGATGCAAGTTGGGATTTGCAAGTTTATTGAGTTATGCATGTTTATGCAAGTTCACTAAGTCATGATTTGCAAGTTTATTGAGTTATGCATGTTTATGCAAGTTCACTAAGTCATGATTTGCAAGTTTATTGAGTTATGCATGTTTATGCAAGTTCACTAAGTCATGATTTGCAAGTTTGATAAGTTATGCATGTTTATGCAAGTTCACTATGCCATGATTTGCAAGTTTGATAAGTTATGCATGTTTATGCAAGTTCACTATGCCATGATTTGCAAGTTTGATAAGTTATGCATGTTTATGCAAGTTCACTATGCCATGATTTGCAAGTTTGATAAGTTATGCATGTTTATGCAAGTTCACTATGCCATGATTTGCAAGTTTGATAAGTTATGCATGTTTATGCAAGTTCACTATGCCATGATTTGCAATTTTGATAAGTTATGCAAGTCTAACGTGTTATGCATGTTTGTTGTGATATGCAAGTTCATCATGTATGTTATGCCAAGTTCCCTCTTCCTATCCTTTATGCGTTATTACGAATATGTAAGCGATAGAATGACGTTGGGGGGTTTGGGTAAACTTAAAATACATGAAAATATAAGATTGGGAATTTACCTATTAAGTTAGGTCTACCCCTTGGGAATTTACCTATTAAGTTAGGTCTACCCAAGCATTTGTTGACTTGTAATTATGTTTTGAAATAAAGTGGACATGACACTTAGAAAACATAAGTGTGGCCAATTCGAGGTTGGGTTGAGTTTGTAGCGTAATTCTACCCGGAACCTACCGGCTTAACTAGGGGCTACAAACAATAGGATCCAATGTGAGAAGTTGGTCATGTGGTGCCAAGACCCGAGGTTAGACCTAGTTGTGGTGTAAAGCTACCCGGAACCGACCGGCCTAACTAGTGACCGCAACAAAGTCTAATGTGAGGGGTTAAGGCACAATTAAATTAATGCCTCATGATTAGGGTTAAGTCATGGCCACTAATACTTAACCAATTTTTGGGGATACGAGGGATTAGATGGGGTTAAGAGGTGAACTGTTGGTTACACTTAACTAATTTAATCCATGATTAGTGAGGGGTTAAACCACACTTAACCCTCTTAGAAAACCCTAGCAACGTGGTCTGTTCTAACAGTAATCCCAGTTTGGTATCATTCACAACCCTAGAGGCTAGGCTAGGGCGGGGCACGATTACTGGACTGATGTAAGCGACCAAAGCGACGGCTGAGTGGTACAGCGGTGCGGGTCCAGGCGGGCTACGGACGTGTACGCAGTCCAGTATTGGACAAACTCGAGGCACGGGTACCAGTAGGTTTAGGCTGTGCATTATTGCTTCAGTGTCTGGGGTTGACGCCCGAGGGCTTGATACACCCGAAGGTGGACCCAGCACAGTCTGACTACATCCATATGTGGGCCGTATGGACACCAACACTTGATGTGTTAGGCTTATAGGGAGCCGATCGACTAGACCGTTTGGTTGGACCTTATATTAAGGTCACTTCATGTTATTGGGTTAAAGCTTAGGCCAAGGGATCAATACCTGTTATGTTGGTTTGCTAGTACACCGTGGTGCAAAACTTAACCTTGTTTTATGCGATGACACCTCTATCTATCTTGTAGTTAATTTATCATGCCAGTATGTTGTTATCTATGATCATCTCAGTTTCCATCATGCTGTTAACTTTATTAGTTTATAGACTGATCGTAGCAGGGCTTACTCAGTCTTTTTGACTGACCTGTTTTCTTTTCGCTTCTTTTCTTCCGTTTCCCCCCCCCCCCCAGGTTCTCAGGGTGGGAACATTGGTGCTTAGCTTGGATCGCTTAGCTTGCTTGCTGGATTAGCTCATGTACGTTTGGATATTGAGCCCGCTATGGTTTATCACTCTTATCTGGGGATAGTACTATGTATTTCAGTTTATCAGATGATGTTTTTATCTAGACTTGTAATTTTGGGAAAATGACATTTTGACGTACCAGACTTGTATTTTGAAATGGTTTAAAAATCTTCCGCTGTTTTATCTACTTACTCTGTTTATTTATATATATGTCATGTCCTGCCTTGTTATATCATTATGCATGTTTACCTTATTTTAAAACGCCCCACCAAAGTCAGAGTTGCTTGCAAGAGCCACCCTGGCGGAGGTGGGGTGTTACACCACGTCTGTTGTTGTCACTCATAAGAGAATACATTAAGTTTCGTGAAGCACAATGGGTAAACAACAACAGAATTTCACAAGACGGATAGAAATAAGCAGCGAAAAAATCAAATTTATTATTGAAAATAAAACATTATTTCAAATCAGGTTACATCATCAAGGAAGTTACATCTAAAAACCTACAACCTCAAATCTGTCTCATAATGCAAAATAATAGAGCGCAATAATAAAAAACCATATCCCTCATAGCAAGCCACAAAAGATCAAAGCGGTACGTCTGAGAAAGTCCAGGTCCAAGCTGAAAGAGAAAGCCCTAATAACTGGGTAGTGATACCACTCGGAGGACCTGGGAGAAAGGAAGAGAAAGAAGCAAAAAAAGGATCAGACATAAAGTCTGGCGAGTTCCAGTGATTTTCAGCATATGAATAAAATAGAGGTATCAAGATAGATAAATATGACTGGATGAGAAAGTACAGTGACATATAAGGTAACAAGTAAACAAAATAAACTGGAACAGCGGGAATGAAACAGGATAAAAAGCGATCGAGTAATGCTTCTCATTTATATCCCTAAAAGAGGTTTCTGCACCAATACTAGTATAGCAGGATTAGGTGTTAATCTAATCACATAATAGTAGGATTAAACAACATGATTAAGTGCACCCTAATTACATAACACGATGAGGTGTTACCTAAATAACAGCAGAATTAGGTGTACCCTAATTACTACCTATGCGATCAGCTCCCTACTACGTAAATGCCCTATTTAAGCCCTGGCAGTAGGGTGTATCACTCCTTAACCCAATAATTTATATAACACAGACCTATTTGCTGTTGTTACAGTGGCTTAGTTTCCCTAATCGGACCAATGCACACTCATGACGCCACCAGAACGCGCCCGTACCCAGCTTCCTCATTTGAACCTCTTACTATCTAGTTTAATAAAGTGCTCCCGGACCCCTACGTTGTGCGAGTTCCTCTAACAAAATACCAACAGGGATACTGATTGATATGGGGTTCACACCGTAAGATTGATACAAGCCAAACCCTTTAAGCTTTTGCCCCCGAGTAACTAGGATTTAAGAGTCCCCAAAACCGATATAATAGCAGAACGAGGGACCCCTTAGCTTATTAATAATCAGGTTTAACCTAGCAGGTTTAAGTTCGCTAATAAGCGTGGTTATAATATTACATGTTATTATGTTTGTACAATCCTTTCCCAAAACAAACACCTGCCCATATGTATATAATTACTATAGTAATTTAGTTTACCTAACCTACATTTGGTACTTACGTAATTTTAACATGTCCTTTACTTAATGTCTGTATTAAGTCAAATCTAACATGTATATACATATACATGTTATTCTTTTCAATTGTATATCCCAGAATACAACATGTACAAGTTTATGCATATTGTCCAGTTTTATTATTTTCCCAAATTAGAACAAGTGCAAGTATATGCTTATTATTCATTCCCCAAATTATAGTCAAACAGTCATCAATTTAACAATATGTTGAAATTCCGCTTTTTCATGTCATTTCTTATTATCCCAATTTTAACCATACGCAATCTTAAATCGAAAATGGCCTAGGCTTCCCATGGCCTAGGCTAAGCGTAAATAAAAGAGAAAAATAGAAGGAGAAGAATAGAACCAAACCAAACTTTATAAAATTGGCATATAGGCAAGACGGGAAATAAATTAAAACAATGGAAATAATGAAAAGGAAGATTGATATGGATAACTAATTAATCAATATATTTTTGTAACAATGACATAGATGAATAACGATAAAAGAACAGATATAATTTATAGGTATTGTGTGTTCTAGATTCACTTTCATTTACTGTAATGATATAGTTCTAAGTATTAGATTTGAAAATAACATGAAACTCACAGCGGGTCTTGGTGGAGAAGAGAATATCTCTCATTTTATATATATGTCGTTATAGAAAAGGTTGTATGCAGAGTTGTATGTTGATTGCAGGGTTGGAGGTTGATTACAGATCTTGTATCTTCTTTGTTAGTTTAGATTTCAGCAGATTCTCCCCATTTTATTGTATAAATTAGAATATGTCATGGAGGCGGAGAGAGGAGAAGAATAATAATGTGTAGATAAAATGAGAGAGAGAGAGAGATCCCCTTTTTACAGATTAACTGAGACAACCCTTAAGTGTTAGATATTAAGTTTTAAATCTAATCCATACACGTAATGTTGAGTCAGGGATGAACCTAGCAAACAAAACAATCTAGGTGCAGCAGGAGGAATTCACCCAGCATGTTGCTGGGTTGACCCACCGACACGTTGGGTTGACCCATGAGTCTACCCCATCAATGCATGGGTCGACCCATAGGTCGTCCCGGGCCGAGGTTGGTTCGTCCTGCAACGTTCGTCTTCTACGCGTCGATTTATGGTTAGAATTAGTTTGAATTTATTCATATATAATCTTCTAATATATGTTCAAACTTCTAAGGTTCATAACTTCTTCATACATTACATGATTTACGCAAACTTGTGGTCTATCCGACAGAATTCTAAGACGAAGACAACGGTAAAGCCAATTTTACCTACTTCTAAATATTCAATTATGTAATATTCATTATATTGTCTTTACTATATAGTTATAGTGTATTAAACTTTCTGGTTGTAGATTTAACTCCTATTAATGCATTTATATATATGTATAAATGTATATGTATGTATTGATGCATGCATGCATGTTGTAACACCCCGTAAAATACATAAACATTATAATAAATAAGAATAAAAATAAACAATTTAATAATAAGGCCGAAAAATGAGATTTTGCAGCTTTAAGAATTTGGCTACGAAATTCTTTTATTTGGATTCGTGGCAAAATTCTGAATTGTTTTCATATATAATATGCTGAAAACGGTTAATGTATGAAGAAGTTACAAGCAAATGAATTTGGATAGTAAAACGCAAGAAATATTTGTATAATTATTTGTGTAATATATGTATGCCCAAAATATATTTAGATATAACAGGGAGAATTTGAAATTTGAAATGAGGACAAGTTTAAGGGGATAAAGGATATTTAATACAAGGAATAAGATTAAGAAATAAAGCAATGTATTAATTAAATAAACACCTCAGCGCAATAACGTTCATTGGGCGTTTCATTGACCAGGAGGTTGTCCAACCAGGTCGACCACCTGGCAGTAAAACCGTCTAATGAATCTACGTTTGGTTATGGTTTTCTTAGGGGATATATATATATAAGGCCTGGATTAAATCTAAGTAATCTAACGTCCTACACTCAGCGAGCAACAATATTTAGGCCCTCATATCACACAATGAAACCCTAGCCATTCTCTTATCCCTGCCTCTATGTTGCCTCTCTGCCATTGCTAAATTCCAGAAAAATGTTAAGGATTTCTTCTATTCCTCCAACCTTTATTCTTATCTTCTCTAATCGAAATTCATATAGGTTTTTAGAATGAACTCTGGAATTTAGTGTGTATATATAAGATTCTAAAATATGTTTCTTACATATATATTAGGTGGAATGGAGCATGTTTTCCATAAATATTATGCACAAATCTAGATCTATTACAGAAATCCTAGTTATTCTCCCTAGATTAGTGAGTGGAATATCGTGTTCTTAGGAAAATTCATATTTTTATTAGATTAACATGTTGATAGATAAGCCTAAGAGGTTTTGGAAGTCGATAACATCAGTACCAAAAACCCCCAAATCCTCTATGTTATATTCATGTAAGAATTGTCATGTTATTTGGGTTTTCTTGATTTTTGATTTTAATATTGGATTAAGAATGAAAGGGGTGGTGTTGTTGTTTTTACCTTGTGTAGTCCACCCGTATGAACATTTGATTTTAACATAAAAGGGTTTAATTTGGGTATTTCATGATTTGATTAGGTTTGGATTCTATTTTGAATCTAAACGTATTCATACTTTAAATATGTCAAATGTAAACATTTTTATGTGCATAACACCAAAAAAGGGTGAATTAGATAAAGTGGAAATTATAAGCATATATGTATATATATATTATATGTGTATGTAATACTCTATTTTTCATCCAATGTTGAAATTATTCCAAAAAGCCTAGGATGCAAGCTGAAATTTTGTATGTATGTATATTTTCCATTCACTGCTATTTGTTATCTTTTTATTATGCCATCATGCCTAAGTTATAGAGTTAAAAATATGGAAAAACCAATTTGTATACCTTAATTTAGAAAAATTGATAATTGCTATCATGTTAGAATGTTTCCTCGTTCATACAAATATTCACGTTATTTAGCCGTTATAATTATTATACTTATTAAATGTAATCAACATAATAAACGTTATATTTACGTAATAAATGTGATTAGGATAGAATTCAAATTTGAAATGTCCATATGTATAAATATATATTGATTGCTTGTGTGTGCGTATAGAATGGTTCTACAAATATAGATAATGATGCATAGACACGAGGTTAGTTTCCGTTTGTGGTATAAGTCTGCCTGGAACCGACTGACAAATCCAGCAACCACAGTAAGACCAACTAATGAGAGAGGTCTAGGTGCCATGAGCTATTCATACTTAGTACAATAGACACAAGGTTTAACGAACTTGTAGTAGAAGTCTGTCCAGAACCGACCGGCATTTCCAGCATCTACAGGTATATGGTTTAATGTGAGAGGTCTAGTGTGTATATCTATAACTATATATATATAAGTCTATTGCATGCGAAATTAGGTAGGGTTACTACACCGTGAGAAGGTCTTAAGTGGTTGACTATCTTTTTATCTAATTTGGGTCTTAAGTGGTTGGGACTAGGATACCTATGAAGGTTTACTCCTTGGAGAGACACCAAAGTCATGGGACCCACCCTTATTAGATTTGAAGTAAGTCTTTGGTTCCTTCTGCTCTAAAATTGGTTAGGCATAAGCGGTAACGGAGTAGGGTAGTTCACGGGGGATGTCCACTTCCTCTAGAAGCTTGTAAGGGCTCAAGTAGGGACAAACTTGGTATATAAAAGATACGTGACCATTTCATGCTCACCAACTGTCTAAGGGAAGTCTATAGCGACTTAGGTGTCCCACCGTAATATCAGTTAAGTAGTAATGTTTGCAATACTACTTCTCATATTACAATTGAGAGTATTGACTTTAAGAATGTTGATGTATTAGGACGGGGTCTTAAGAGGCTAGGGTTCGCCTCAAGGTTATAAGAGATCGTAAGAATCACCTTTAATAGGGCCATAAGTGACCGAGAATGCCCACCTCGTTAAATCTTTACCCTAAAAATACTAATGAGCGATTGACTTGGATATCCACCTCATTGGTTAGATACTTGATGTTTGTGTGAATTTTATGTGCTGCGAAGACATACCTTGACATATGTAACCTGCTAAAAATATAGGGTATGGACATTAAGTAACACCATATTTCAGTCACACAGAACTTTATATTCTGACCACTCTCCTTACATATCTAACATGTCAGTAGATGGGTTAAAAGCCATGGACGAATCATTATTGGAGTTGAAGAAGAAGCCGAAGTTGTTATGATATTATTAGTAGTTATTGCTTTACTTCTTTTGGATCATGAGGATGAATTATTTGATGTACCCATTGAACAAATGTACTCTGATTGTTGTATTTCTGTGATTTTTAAATAAGTGGTAGATCTTACTTCAGTATTATATTTTCTCTTTCTGTTGTGTGAGAATTCCATTCGAATTATATGTTTATATTATCTATGCAAATGTAATCCTGACAGGAACCAATGACCCATTTAGAACGGTTCTAAGTTTCGATGGGCCTTTTCTGTGTTGAAATTTAGGCCCATTCCGGGAGCATTGTTTCATTCAGTATCAGAGCATAGGTTACCTGATTATAAGGGAATTGTACGTTTGAGAGGCGTATTTGTAATTCGAAAAAGGTTTCTCAAACTATATATGTGTATATAATATCATTTACCCCAATAACCAAACACATTTATAATAGGTTTCCTTATCGTTTTCTTTCGTTTTTAGCTTAAATACTATCTCAGGAGTATCCACTAAAGGGTTCTTCCTTTTTAGAATGGTTGATAATCCTACTATGCAGGGTAACCAGGGAAGACCCCAATGCTTGCCAAAATGGTTCCAACATTACCTCTGTACTGTGGAACAGATCCCTGTTACTAATCCCGCCCCAACGGCACCTGCAACTCCTGCCGCTGAGGTAGCGTTTGACTTTTCTCGCTACTGTAATACCTTTTCGAATCTTGGAGGGAAATAATTCACTAGGAAGGAAAGTTTTACTAATGCCCAGTCTTGGATAATGGATCGTGAAAGAATTTTTTTAGGCTACTGGCTGGCCTGATGAAGTGAAGAGGAGAATTGCGACATGGCACTTGAAAGATGAGGCCTTTGAATGGTGGAATTTAGTGTCTGTAGAGAATGAGGGATGGATATTTACCTAGGCCGAATTCAAAACCTGTTTCGAAGCAAAGTTTTTGCCAAGTGCAGAAATGACTATCCAATTATAGAAATTTTATTCACCTCAAGCAAGGAAGCTTGAGCTTGCAAGAGTATGTAGCCA
This sequence comes from Allium sativum, assembly GCA_030737875.1. NCBI lineage: Eukaryota > Viridiplantae > Streptophyta > Magnoliopsida > Asparagales > Amaryllidaceae > Allium > Allium sativum. Next base: position 898,181,062 of record CM060916.1, read on the forward strand.
AATTTATCGAATTATGTAAGTTTGGGAGAGGTTTGGTAGACATCCTCACAAAAAAAAGCCTTTATATTTATCAAAGGGCTGAACTCTCCATTGATTGAAACTTTATTAGCCCAAGTAACGTTTGGGGCAACTATTAAAACCCTAGTAGAGACGGCTATCCTCTGCACGGCTGAAGGTTCCAAGGAGGACAAAGAAGGTGAGAAGGGAGAATGAAGTTCCAACAAGAACAAGAAAAAGGAATGGTGGAAAAACAAGAAGAAAGGAAACAAATTCAGAAAGGAAGAAAAGACTTGTACGAGATGCAACCATAAGGGCCATGAGGCCAAGGATTGTAGAACCTCGTTGGCAAAGAAGGAATTCAAAGGAAAGGGTTACAACTACCATGAAGGACACATGTCTAAGGACTGCCCAAAGCCTAAAGTTATCAAAAGTGGCCAGAACTATGCAATAGAGGTAGCACCAATTCAAAGCCGATCCCCAAAAAACCAAGGACAACCCACAATTGAAGTTATAACTTATGTTTTAGGAAATTCTGCATACACCTTACTCAATTACGGAGCGACTCATTCTTTTTTCTCTAAGAGACTATTTAATTTGTTGAACCTTTCCATGTCTATCTCTGATATTCCGATAGAGGTAGCCAACCCTATCGTAGGTTCTAAGTATCTTGAACTATTTGCAAATACCTAGTATCGGAGATCGACAAAGTTTAGTTCCTTTGTGAAGCGTATCAGTTGGATTTTATGGGGTATGACCTTATCCTAAGTATAAACAGGCTATCATTTTATGAGGCTATTCTAGATTGCGACAAGAGAATCGTTCGTCTTAGGAGCTGAGGAGGACGTAGCCTAAATATTCCTTGTAATGTTAGGAACAAGGATAAAGCCTTATTATATTCCTTATCTCCTAGTTCAGAAGGACCATCTTCGATCCCTGTTGTATGTGAATTGGTGGATGTCTTTGAGGAGGTCACAGGACTTCCACCCCATAGAGAAATCTCTTGTCATATTGACCTATAGAAGGACGCTAGACCTGTAGGTCTACCCTTGTGGCATATGGTGTTAGAGTTTATGCCCTAGAGGCAATTCATTTGATGAGATTGATAACACTGTTGATGTTATTATTTTATTTGGAATAAAATAATATTCTATTATATTATATTTACTGCGTAATATAATTATTAATATAATAGAAGTCCTTGGGATTATAATACGGAATTATATAGTTCGAGTAAGACTTGAATTTGAGATTATATAATATGATAAGTATTATAATTCTTAAATGTCCCTAGTCAAGTTTAATTGTTTATATAGGACAACAATAAAGCGTTGAGACTAGTATGTTAATTGACTGATGATCACATCTCATTGATCATTAATATATGCGATATTAATGTCAAAACATAAATACGTATTGGAGAATATCGTATTGGGCTGACCCACCGTGAGATAACTACACGGAATATAATTAACAGTATCATAAGTTATTCTCATAGTGACAGTGATGTAATGGTCCTTAGACCTAAAATCATTATAATTTTATTCGAGGATATTTGTGTTTTGATGTCATCTAAAGTTATTCGTAACAGAGTAATGATAACGGTGATTATTGGATACATCTCGAAGTCGAATGAAAATTATGAATGATCTAGATGGAATTTAACCCTACGATATATTCGTAGTGATATCCATGGGCCTCTTAATTGAGTGAGATTGTGAAATGCATGGCCGTGCTCAAATATTGATTTGTTTAAAACAGTCTACTCATTGATCAAGATAAACAGATTAAATTATTAAGAGGATGATACGATCCATGCCTTGAGTTTAATCTTGGATACATTGGTTAAAAGTATTATATTACATTGAGACACTGGTCACATAAAGGTTGTATCGAATCGTTGATCTTATTATAACTTGGGTAGTAGCGATGTATTGCTAGATGCCAATCACTGTTTATAATTTAAATACGATTTAAATTATTGCCAACGTTATATTAACCTGTCGGGTCACACACTTAGAACGTTATAAAGGAAGAACATATATTGGGTAAATAAATTATCAAATTTGTTAATATTTTATATTGCATTGAAATGGTATACATGTGGTTCCTTAATTAATGGAACATACTTGTTTACTAAGGGTTTAGCTATTCTCTTTATAAAGGATAAGGAGGAGCCGTCACTTTCTTTTTATCTTAGATAAAAATAAAAATAAAAGCCTAACCTTCACGAAACCCATATATGGAGGCTAGCACCTAAACTCCTGGTTCTTCTTCGATTTTGATCGGAAAAGGGAAACGTTCGTGTGGATAACCAACAGAGGCCGGCAATTGACGTGCTCTACGATTTGATGCTCCAATCTTCATTGATTTGGCTTCACTTGGTTCTTCACGGATACGCTTTGAAGGTATAAACCCTAGCTCTTAATTGTTAGATTTACATTTTTCTAGCATAGATCATTTGTTTAATTAGTTAAACTATTGTTATTGGATCTCAATTTGATAATTGAAATTCCTTCAATGGTATCAGAGCCACGGTTTGCTAGAAATTATTGGTTGAACATCGATTTTGATCTCTAGGGTTTGTGAAAGTTAGTAAATTGATCTTTGTTTCGGGTTCTTATGTTTGAATTCTTAAATTACTAATTATTTGAGAAAACTTGGGTTCAAGATCTAAACGAATAGTCGATTCCCAGTGAAACTGTTTCACTGAATTATAATTGTATTTGATACACACTGTAAAACAATTTTGCAGTAAATAAAGTTTTATATTTAGTATAAAACTTTAAAATGAAATTATTGTTGGTTATAAAATGTATATTAGCTAAATTTAAAATTTCTTCTACCTTGTTTGTTTATGAAGGAAACCAATTGATAGATCAAAAACAGTTTTTGATTAATCAAAAATGTCCAGTCATAATGGATGCTAATTTCATAAAATCCTTTTATTACTTGTTCAAATATGAAAGGATTGATCACTTGTTGTTTCCATATATTATATACATATTTGTGTATGTATATATATTTGAATTTGCTTAACATTTTGTTAGACATCAAGTCATAATATTGAAAGTCGATATCGATGATTTAGTTGTTTTATCAACATAAATTCGAATCAATTCACATATAAGTTAAGCAAAATAATCAAGACTGGGTATTTTGTGAATCCGAACTATATATTAATCCAGTTATATAAAATAGATCATGTAACTGGATATTTTTTTGTCAGCATAAATTTTGTGTACTTAAGAAAAGTATATTTCATTTAATTTATTCTCATTTGTTAAGTTTATAATTTAATGAACACTCATTGGATAGGTGATCATCAAAGTTTGAATGATGAAATTTGTTTCGTATGACAAGGGTCATTAGAGAATGTATTTCAATGTTGTTTCTGATATTGATCGAGTAACAACAATGAATCATAATTCTCTATAGAAACATTAATAAGATCTTATCTATTAACCTATCATTAAAATTGCTGTATGATTTGTATGCATGCATAAACCCTGACAATCCCATAATCAAAATGTTTGATTAACCTGAATTTCAATGTTTTGACTCAGTTTTGCATATAATTTACTTTGATAAGTGACCTGCTATAAATATTTGACCTTTCAGGTTTTGGTTTTAATAATATTTGATTTGATGAAATTAATTATTATTAAAAACATATTTCTGTTTTAATTATAAAATCAGAGTATTTGACTCTATTTTGATTTTAGAATGTGAAACTGTTCCATTTGTTCAAGATTTTGTATGCTTGAAATTATTCATAAGTCCATTCTTTTACTTACATTATATAGATTATGTTCAAAATAGTTTGAAATCATAGCAATTGTATTATGATTTGTTAACTTGGTAATGTATATAAATGATGTGCTTTATAAAAGCACATATAACATATATGCATTGTCATATATGTTATTGACCTATTATGTAAAAGTACATTTGGACTTAAATGTTATAATTATGTATTTATGATGATAAATATGTAAGCTATAATCTGATTTCAAAATTTACAGGGAATACGATTTCCTGTTTATCTAAGCTTTAAGCTACTTGAATAAATGATTGTATTAACATACTAAAGAATTTCAGAATTTTATTAATATGTTGCTGCAAGGATTATTCCAATATATACACATGCATATATATTTCTCCTATAAATATATATTATTAGAACACCAAGCAAAATATTAATGTATGTTCAACATACATTTATGACATGATTTGTATGTTTGACAAACTTGTGCATGTACATATATATATATAAATAAACATTGCTTGATGGGTATGCATACAAATAAAATTAATATTGTTGTTTACCAATTGTAGTTTGTCAAATACACAAAGCAAAAGTTGTTGGTGTTATTCTGATCATACAGCAGTAAGTGAAGATAACTAATATAGATTAGATATTGCTTGAACATATTAAAGTATGATGATACTATATTAAAATATACAATATGATGATACTCTAAATGGGTCAACACCCATAGTACATCAACACCATAAAAACATAGATGCTCACACCTTTATGCATTAATGAATGAACTGGTACAAGTATGACTTGTGAATTGGTTACCTTGTGTTTTCCTATATCAATATGATGAAAACCGTCTATTCTGGTGTAACATGTTTTTGATTTGAAATTCATACAATTATCATTTCATATTACTTGTTTCAAATATTATAGCAGTCTATTTAAATATTTCAAACTTGTATGTGTGCCTAATCAGTTAGACATGGTTAAGAAAAATATTGGAGATATTGTTCCATTAAATACTACTGCAAATATGTTGCGCATTTAAACATATACATATATGTATATATAATTTTGGAATTATACTTTTTTACATATATAAATGTTAGATTGAATTAAATCTGCTGCTTTATAAATTACTGTTCTTACCAATACAATGATACTGTCATCCTATTTGACAAGATAAAACAGTGCATTAGAAAATTGTTTCATCATGTGACTATATGATTATCAAAAGAACGGTAAGACAGTATTCACTCTTGAGCATAGACATGATTATAATATACATTCAGTTGGGTTTCATATCTAAGTTATATGTATATATAATTTATAACTAGAAAAATTATATGCAGCCGAAATAAATGATGTATATATATTGATATACGGATCATTGTTTTAGACTGTGTTGTACATTTATAAATATATGCATCAAAATATAATAGTGTCAAGGATATATGTGTTCATTTATGAATGAATACATATGTGGACTAATAAATGTCATACATACATTTGATGTATGTATATATATAAATGAACGCCTAAATATTAAATACATTTGATGTATTTAAATCATGCTTACCCTATCGATTAAAATTGTTTTAACAGGGCAAAGACAAAGCCTAGCACACTACTGAAATTGTTTCAATAGAAGGGGCAGCATACTTGCATGGATGGACACTGGCCAATCGCTACTAAAAAGGCTAATGCTGCTGAGAAGTGAATTTAGTGAAATTTTATTCTTTTTCAAATTGTTTGTACAATTGTAAAATTAAATGTTACTGCCTGGAACAGTAAATGTAAATCACTCAGCAGAAATATACATTTGATGTATATGCGTTTGTATAAGTGAAACAGACATCGCCTACTTTGTAATGTGTAGTTGTAAATATGAATCACATTCCTAATATGTCTGTATATTTGTAATTGTGTTTTCTATGGAATTCAGATTTATTAGATCTGATTATATATGTATATGCTTGTTTATGGTAGAGATGATATGTACAGATTCATAGTGATAACTGATTTGTATGATAGTTATAATTTTGTATCGATATCCATATAATTAACAAAATAGGTTTTGTTGATATTTTGGAAATCCTGTTGGGCTTTGAACTCAATAAGATTGCATTAACTACTGTATATATATTATAAGGCCTCGTTCTAAATACATGTAAATGTTAATAAGGTCAAATTGCCCTTTGCATATTTTGGGGTTCAATTACATAATTTTGGATAATTACAGATTCATTATAATTTAAGTTATGAATGCGATATATGAATTTAGATATGTGAAATGTTATTCGACATTTCGGTTTTGGTTTTGATCACCAATGTTTTGAAATGTTCAAAATAATCGATAAGCCTTATATTTGTATATGACATTGTATTTTAACAAATATACTTTCATATATTGTAACACCCCGTATTTTTAATGTAATTAAAAATGTATATATATCCACAGATAGGATTAATATGGTGATGTATAATGAAAATTAATTAATATATGAAAAAAAAAGATTGGTTGCATGCGATGTAAATATGTTGCATGCACTGATTTGCAAACATAATGCATTAACATTAAAAGAAAAAGATTCATGCATTGGTTTAATTTAAGTATTGTAACTAACATGAAAAAGAGAAGTAAGGAAAGAACAATAATTATCATTGTTCTAAGACTTATTAACAAAAGACTTTGTAGCTTAGTTGGTTAAGGCGTTGGATTTGTAACACGGAGGTCGGGGGTTCGAACCCCGGCGGCAGCATAATTTTTATCTCTGTTTTAAAGAGGGCCAACTGAACATGCAAATATATGTACATATACAAATTCAAAATTTGAAAGGATAAGAACGTACATATAAGGAAATAAAGAAAATATATGTATATACATGAGAATATATATATATGCAGAAATATATGTATACGAAAGATAAAATTTAAGATAAGGCTATAGTAAATGAAATATGGCAAGAATTAAATAACGGTGCAACACCGTTTGAATTTTGAAAATAAAATGAAAGTTGTGCGTATATATATATATATACGCGTAAAATGGTCGTTAAAGGAATTGTATACATATAAGAATATTTCATGTGAATAAAACAGTTAAATAAATTCCAGGAATTCAAAAGTTCGAAATTCAAATTTCTGCGCCAAAACAGCTTGTGGGACCCAATGCTGACTTAGCACCGCATGTACAATAAGATTTAGCTAGATTCATCTGCGAACCTGGACTATTTTCTTAACTAGGTTCAATGCTGCCTCAGCGCTGCGTGTACGATAAGGTCTTGAGCAACTATATAAACAGCCCTGGTCTTCCTCTCTATTCACAATTCTTTTCCACCCTTATGCTGCAAAGATTCTTGTTATTCATGGCTCCTCCTCCTCCTCTAAAATATATAAATAAAATAATATATATAAAATAAAACAAGACGAGGAAATGCTGCTAAAAGATTTTCAAGAAGAGGTTCAATTCAAGCTAGGATTCAAGAGGAGGTTCAAACGACTTCAACGACTGTTTTTCTACGAATCTTAGCAACGCCATCTTTCTGTTCTAATCTAATCTCTGTAAGTCAGTTATTTTTAGATTTGAACGTTTTTCTTTGTTCGTGACATGAAATTAAAGGAATAAAAGAATATGCCAAATCTCTCTCTCTCTCTCTATTCGAATCAGTGCCTACATTCTTGAACCTAATTAAGAACTGTTATGATTCGAGGACAAATAAGACTATGACTATGAGCATTTGCCTATGACTATGAACATTGCCTATTACTTTGGACATTGCCTATGACTATGAACATTGCCTATGACTTTGGACATTACTTATGACTATGAACATTGCCTATGACTGTGACTGTGACTATGAGGATTATTTCCTTGACTAAGCCTATGCCTTTGATTAGAAAACATAAACTATTGCCTTTGACATAACAAGGACATCTGTGATTAAACACCTATGATTCATGATTAGGAAAGTGTTGTTTAAGCTTTGTGATTATGAGATTGGGTCTAAACCCGATTATTTATTCTGCCTGTCCTTGGTTTTCTTTGGTTTTAGACCATGGGAATTTACCTAGTAAGTTAGGTCTACCCATGTTCTTGAACCTACTCTGTCTATTCTTTGTTTTAGACCTTGGGAATTTACCTATTAAGTTAGGTCTACCCACGTTCTTGAACCTACGTCGTTATTCAAAACCATTTTATGCCAGTTGTATCTATCCTTTTCATAGCAATCTTTGGTTCATTCCCTATTTGCTACGAATATAGATTTATCTATAATCTAGATTGAAACACGATTGTACGAACGGTGGGAATGCGATTTGGGGCAAAATATGAAATTTACTAAAACGTAGTTTAACTTGGAAATTGGCATAAATTGGGAACATGTATTATGGCATGTTCATAGGAATGCAAATTGGATAAATTTGACATAAATTATAAGATGTGTAATTTGAATCTTGTATTGACGTGTAAATCTAGTATTTACATGAATAGTGAACTAGAGTAATAAGTCTAGTTTGACATGAATTAGAATGTTAAATCAGAATTGGATTAGCTAATTTGGCTCGATAAGTATATTGGCATAAACTTGAAATTGGCCATAATTGGGAGTAATTGTCAGGATTAGCAAAATCATGGTTAATGACACTTGATTTGGTATAGTTTACATACCAAAAAGCATAAACATGATTTAGAGGGAAAATGGGCCATAAGAATGAATGTTGACAATTTACATTAAAAGGGGAATTAGGAAATAAGTAAATTAGGAATAATTTACTTATAGAATTTGTTCTAAATGAGAAATGTAAACTTAGACAAATTAAAGGTTTGTTAAACGACATCTCTTTTAATGAAACACCAGAAAGTTCTAGGGTGACAGAGAGGATAGTGTCTAGGCTTGAGTTTGGAAAATACAAGTTTCCTGCTCTCCTTGGCTATCCCTAACTGATCCGATGGACGGGATGGTTACTTTCAAAACCTGATTTGAAAACTAATCAAAACCCCTTTTGAACTTAGAAAACACGAATATGCCCAACCCGAGGTTAGACTGAGTTGCGATGTAAACCTGCCCGGAACCAACCGGCACATCCAGTAGTCACAACAATACCTGTCTAATGTGAGTGGTAGCGGCATTAATTCATTTAATTAAAGCTAGAACAAGAATGGTAAGGTTAAATTCACTAAGACACTTAACCAATTCAACATGACAACCAGACTGGTGAGTGGGGTTAGGGCCATACAGTTAAGCTAAAATGGGAGGGTTAAGTCCATTGGAACACTTAACCAATTTAAACACTGTTAAGCTAGAATGGGAGGGCTAAGTCCATAGAGACACTTAACCAAACTCAAGGTAGCAAAACAAGACTTGTAGGGGTTAAGTAAAGTTAATACACTTAGCCAAATTAATATGTTAACTAGACTAGAGGTTGGGGTTAAGTAAAATCTAATACACTTAGCCAATTTGATATGTTAGCTGGGCTAGACCGTAGGGTTAAGTAAACTTAAACACTTAACCATCAGGTTGTGATAAAGGAATGGGGTTAAGTCTAGAACATGAAGGGATAATACTTGACCATTAATAATAACATGTTAGTTAAAACAGACGGGCAAAGTTAAGTTAAAAAGGAACACTTGACCAACACAGGGTGAATGGGTAGGGTTAAGTAATAAATACTTAACCAATACAACTTGGTTTGTGGTAGGGTTAAGTCAACATGAGTTATTGACAACACTTAACCAGTTTAACAGGATAAATAAGGAGGGTTAAGTTAGCTTGAATTGACTATGACACTTAACCAATCTAAACTAACGGGAAAGGGAACTAAGTAAACCTTAGTTAAGGAAACAACGATTTTGGAAACTAAGTGGTAAATCTTAGTTAGTAAAACTAAGTAGTAATTCTTAGTATAGCACGAGGAGGTGCGAACGTCCGTCTGAGTAAAAAGGAGGCTCCAACGAATTGGGTTACGAAGCCCGAGGCTTCGAGGGGACGTGAGGGTACTCTTGGTTTCCCTCTGTGAGGCTGCAGATGATCCTCCTTGGCCCACAGAGGTTAAGGTCTGCGTAAAAGAACCAGGGGTATGCCTTGGTTGCAATACATGGCAACCTAAAGACTAGGATGGACCGGCGTGATTCGGTGAGAGAACGGTAGCCCTGTGATAGCAACTCGTCGCCTACCATCCATCTTCAGTCAATCGAGATACGTGAAGCGGAAAGGCGGAGAACTCCAAAAGACCATATACTTGCTATCTAGTTATGGGTGAGGATGGCCATAGGATAGTGGGGCACCGGGGGCCGGCGTATAGTTCTCATTTTACAAGGTGTGCCTTTCATTAGTTGAGGGAGGGGTCAAGTGGGACCATAGCCACTGAAATAAAAATAGACCTTAGCATCTGCATCGGCAGATATTTGAAAGCTCCCGACCGAGTTCTTTATTCCTTGATTTGCCCTGACACAGGACTCGGACCGCACATTACAGGACATGTGCATCTAGACAAGCGATAACGATTCGCGATACATGCGTGGGGAAGTATAGGAACATATACCACTCTAGGTAGTGTGTCCTAGACTTGGGGGCATCGTTCGACAGGTAGCATAATCCCTAGTTGGACTAGGTGGCATAAATCCTGAATCCGAGAAGTGTTCAGCAGATAGCGTAAACTCTAGTTGAATCTAGAAAGCACTGGATAGAAAACCCTAGATTAGATCTAGGTAATAAATAATAAATGGATGCTCAAAGGCAATGGAAAATACTGGGATTGGGATCACGTTATCGTTACTAGTTGGGACACTAGTTAGGTGGTGCAGAGATATAGAAACCAGTATAACAAGGAAATAGCGAAGCGGCGAAAGTATTAAAGCGTATCCAGATTATCTTATCTTAGCATATCTTGTGATTACCTTGTCTAATCTTGTTGACCCTATCGTCATGGTGTAATCTTGTATTCAGTTAATTCATGTCGTTTTGTTTTCCATGTTCACATGCTAGAAGTTACTGAACTTACTCAGGCTTTATGTCTGACTCTGTTTTTCTTTCGTCTTCTTTTCTTCCGTTCCCCCCCCCCCCCAGGTAGTAAAGGAGGGAATAGTTTAGCTCAGGTTAAGTTGGACTGCCACTCTTTCCCAGCTTGAAGATTTGTCGAAGTTTGCTTGGATTCTCTTTTCAGATGCTATGGTTGGCTCTTGCTAAAATCGGGGAATATAAATGTTGTTTTTATGCTTCTTTATTTTGTAAGACAGATGATACTCTGATATTGTAAAGAAACCATTGTACAAACTATTTCATCAATAAAGCAAAGTTTTATTTTCCGCTGTTTAATTTCTGTCTGTCTTGTAATTTATCTGCATCTTTTACCCTAAATGCTCCACAGAACTTAGTGCATTCCCTTTGTGAGTGACACTAACGGATGTGGGGTGTTACACGTGGTATCAGAGCTGAAGGTTACCAGATCAGATAAAGGATTTGAAAAATTATTTTCAAACGGTTTTAAAAGAAGCATTTTCAAAAGAAGAGATTTGTTTTAAAGGCATATTCCCCAAAGCCATACGCACTATCTTCTCTTCCTCTGTTTAAATTCTTGTCTCCTTCTTTCTTGAGTCTCTGGGGCTCCTGGCTTTCGGGGAGGTAACCTCATCGAAGGGCAAAATAGTGCGCGGCTTCCATCCATAGCCATAGTTGTTTCATCTACGGGGAGTTTTCTTTCAAAGCTTATAAGGTTTTCTGGACGATGGAGGCAGTTTTCGAGAGATTTGTCAACATGACTACACACGGAAGGGGATGAGGAGTTTGGCTAAGGAGCATAACCCTAGGATGAGGAATTCATGGATGTAGACTTAGCACACGAAGGAGGAAGAAATTATAAAACCTAAGACAAGAGGAAGTATCTTTACTAGGGTATGATAGGGCATATACTTAAAGACAAGGGCAAGAACGAGGACAAGATTTTCATAAGGGCAAGTACATACTTTCACCACCAAGCATACCTAGGAGAAAGGTAGTAAAATTCTGTTGGAAGAGTCTAGTTTTGCTGTTCGTACTATTTCCTTTGGTTTTAGCGCTTCGTATTTGTTCATATCCACTTCCATAGTTGAGTCTCTGCACCATAGTACTTGTATAGTAGAAAGATCCCACTAGAGTCTCAAATCCCATTTGGTGGTCCGACCAGTTTATTTTTGGTTAGTAGGGATTTGGGGATAGCTATCGGGTTTGCTTATATCATCTCAAGAGGATCGTCTAAATTCGGAAGAGATATTCCTTGGGTGTTTGTCTGATATTGGTTTAGGCCTTTGGGGCTTGTACTTGAGGAATGTCGAGTTCGGTTTGGATGATTTGCGTGAAAGATGAATAGTTGTGGCAGGTACTCTAAAAAGTACGGAGTGATCTTTTGACTCTCATAGTTATGGCGTGATGGATAAGCTAAGAGGGAGACCTCTAATCATCTTAGTACATATACTTGGCGCCGTGATTGACATCTGTTTATTTTGGAAATGGAGATCCGGAACTTCACAATCGTAAAGTTAAATTAGTTAAGATACAGTGGAGTAAAGCTCAAGAAGGCTAGATACTAGCGTCATACCCTTTTTCTTAAGGGTGTATCCTTGATTTTTTTGTTTAGGAGCTTTGCGCATAATTGTTTCTCTCTTTCCAAAGTATATCACCTAGGTCGTATCTTCGATCCTTAGGTAGAAGCCAATGGATGTAAACATGTATTTGAAACATGTTATGGTTGATGGTTGCAAGTGGTTTCTAATGGTTGCTTGTGAATGCATATGCATACGTATTAGACATGTAGCAACCCGGATTTTCGGCGGCTTTGGTTATCGACGTAAGCCCGACGTCGATAACCAAAACATCGAAAAATCCCGGTTGTTAATGAAAGAAATTAGAAGGTGAGAATAGATAAGATAGAACTTATAGAATAGAAGAAGGAGAAGAACATCATCATCAGAGTAAACACGAATCTCACAGCGGAACGAATAAAATATAACATAACATATCTTTGAAATAACATCAGTATATTTATACAATAACACTTATCAGAGTACAACACTTACAACAACAGCGGAAATAATAATAGCTATAGAATCCTGAAGCCTCCTGCTCCAAGCTCTCCAAGTGTATCTGTAAAATCCCGACTACTTGACTGCCCGTACAAATTTAGGCACCCAAGAGTTTAGGGAAAACAACAAAATAAACTCCGGGTCAGTCATGGGACTGGTGTGAATAAACTCAAATCATTTAAACAGGTATATGATATCTCATAAGACCACGCCGTGAATACGGAACGGGTTTTTCCCTTATGAGAATCCAAATAACTTTTCAAAGCAATATCATTTTGATATTATAATAATGTCTAAATACAAATAGATATCAATCTAGCAGAAACGCTTGCATCTCACGTTACTACATATATAGTATACAATCAAAATCGCAAGCACGTATTGGATGATTGGATTTCCAACTATGACAAGGTATGGAACCACCTTCCGATCAGTGTACTCTAGGAACGATACACTGGAGTTCAACAAGAACATCTTGTAACTCAGCCACACATGACCGACCACTCATTTCGCTTGAGTGTATCGAATGTACATCACCAACGGTTGGGATCAGCAACCGTTCCCGTATATATATGGGACAGCATTGATAGATTTCAGAAACAAATGAATATTCACTAGATAGGTGATTATACACCCTACTTCGGTGCGACCGACTTAGCCATGCTGCCTGCCCGATTTCTGTCATTACCGGATGATGAGGCTAGAAGCTACGCTTTATCATTTCATCAGATTCACTTCGAATGCTACATTGTCAAATCCATCAGAATCACTACTTGACGTCTACAACCATATATTACGTGTCAGCTAAAAGAAGTTTCCTTCTCCGCTTCCACTCTTGGTATAGTTGAAGAAATCAATGTACGTAATCATCTGGAAATACTCTGTCAAACATCCATCTTCATTCACTTAGAATGTCACATCGTCATACCCGCCAAATCACAAATTGACTTATCCAAAAATAACACGGGTATACAGCCAAGAGAAACGAATTCCTCCGCCACCAAACGTGAATACGTTTGAACAGATCAACTTACGCGATCCACTGGATATACTCTGTCAGACCTTCGTCCATACAAGTTGTCCTGGGACTGGACAAACCGAAGGCACTATTCTGTAAACAGGATAGCCCTTGCATTTTACTCCGTCTTCAATTATCTTTGGCATATAGGATTCGCGACGCTTATGCCAATACAGAGTGGTTCTTTGGATAATAATCCAACCGGTCTCTCCATATTAACAACGTTAAAATGGTCAAAACTTCGATAGTCTGTGATTTAACTATCAAAGAAAAACAAGTGTGCAAACAACGATATTATTTCCAAATGGAAATTATATCGAACAAACATCATTTAACATAATCTCTTTAGTTCATTTATCTACTTATCTCCTGTTACCCTATGTTCTAAATTTTTATTTTTCTTTTATCAGAAAACATTTCTGATTCTCGTTTGGAAAACATTTCCAAAACTCCTTTACGATCAAACCTTACCATTTCTTAGTTAAGAAGGAAGTCACTCAAGTTGGGGTATAATTACCTCTCAGACCTTAACTGAACAACGTTATAACTTCAAAATGGTCAAAGTTTATCTTTAACAACTTCTTTACGCCTTTCTCGGATTCAATTTTACTAATCCACTTCTATATTTAAAACATTGGTTATAACAATAACGTTATAATCCCTCCTTTCGAATTATCTAACTTTAATTATAACTTCTATTCTTATTAGTGAATAATTAACCTAACACTTATTTATTTATAAATAAATAAATCTCTATTTAAACATTGGAAAGTATAAGTATTTTCCTGAATTCGATATAATCGAATTTGCCGATTAACTCTCTTCGAGAAATCTCTATTTGATTAACTCTTCTTCGAATAACCTATATTCGACTAATCTCCTTCTCGAATAAACGATATTCGATAATCTCTCTTCGAATAACTAATATTCGATAACTCTTACTTTTCAAATATCTCATATTTGAAAATCTCATTTCGATTAAACTAAAATCGATAACTCCTTTCGATGAAACTAACATCGATAACTTCTTTCGATGAAACTAACATCGATTTATTTAACTCGACGAACTTAACTCGACTTACTTGGTTCGACCGATTCGATTAACTAGGCTCGACTCACTTAACTCGACTTACTTGGTTCGACCGACCAGGTTTGACTAACCTGACCCATTTGGTTTGACTGACCAGGTTTGGCTAACCTGACCCATTTGGTTTGACAGACCAGGTTTGGGCTAACCTGACCCATTTGGTTTGACCACTAGGCTTGACTACTTGGTTCGACCACTTGGTTTGACCATTTGGTTCGAATACCATATTCGACTAATTCCTCTCGATTCATTAAAGCCGATTAACTCATCTCGATTTGACTAACTCAATTAACTCCTATCGATTAACTAAATCGATAAACTCCTTTCGATTAACTAAGTTTGATTTACCCGACTCGACTGACCAGGTTCGACTAACTTGACCAGCTTGACTCGACTGGTTCGACTCGACCAGCTCGACTCGGTTGGTTTGACTCGACCATCTTGACTCGATTGGTTCGACTCGACCATTTCGACTCGGTTGGGTTCGACTAACTTGACTAGTTTGGTTCGACTAGCTTGGTTTGGCCACTTAACTAACTTGATTCGAATATTTATATCCGACTAACTAACTTTCCTTTTTTTTTCCTATTTATTTTAACTTCTATTTATTTCCTAAATAGATTTCCTTTTGTATAATCTATTTATTTTCCTAAATAGATTTTCCTTTAACTCTTATTATTTAATCCCTAATTATATATCCTTTATTCTATTTGTTTCATCTGAATCAACATTCCTTTATTTTTATTTATTTATTTCTAAATAAATATCCTTTTATAAAATCCTTCGATTTTATAAATAGATTCATTTTCAATATAAATATTGAAAATCCCCTTTTTCTACATTTTCAGTGTTTTCTATTGTTTTTAAACAACCAACTGTCAATGATCAATATCATCCAAACATACACAATCAACAACAGATTATATATCACAGTATATATCACAATATACAAATAACAGTAAAATAAATGTTGAGGAATCCAGTCGGATTCCTCCAACCTGTTTCCCTGCATCCACCGATGTTAAACAACGTATATAACATCACTTGCATTTCAAATGAAATACACTGATAACAAAATCACCGTTTAATAACGATATATATATATATATATAGATATATATATATATATATCCATATTGTTTTCAATCAATTATTTAACAGTCCAATCTACAGTCCAATTTAACAATACATCTTAACAGTCCAAATTAACAGTACATAACTAGCAGTCAAATACAGAAATAAAAATACAATTTATATTAAAAATATAAATTGAGGAGAGTTAGTGAGTTTTTACTCACATTTGCGCGTTAACCGTAAAAAAATCGGTTTGCGTTCGATGATTTGAATCGGACAATTTATTTTGCCATAAATTGTAACGAGCTCTGATGGACTTCCAGTCAGCTCCGTGGTGTAGTGTCCGTCCATACGATCCCAACGGATCCGATGGTTTGAAATTCTGATATCGTATGATATAGATACCGCATTAACAAGTTAGAACACTATTTAAAGTTAAACAAAAACCTGGATTTTAAAATAATGGGCCTTAACTTTTGTCTTGAGCCCAACACCGTATTATTCCTCAGCCCACTACGTGTACACCCGAGCCCACACAATCCTTCTTCCCCATCGACGAAACCGATTCCGTCCTCCAGAAAACACAGCAAACATCCAAGCTTTGATCTTCAACTACCCCTTCGTTTTCATCACTAATCATCACAACAAAATCAGCAATCTACTCCTCATCTCGATCTCTCCGCAGCCATACCCCTAGTACCCAACTCGATGCTCCCTTTTTACGTCCGTCGCTGGTCCAGTTCCGACATCCCATACCACCGAAGCCCTCAAGAATCAGCGAGCATGACTCAATTTCAACCACAAACCCGAATTCAAACTCAAACACACACTCGATTCACCCATACTTCACAAACCGATGAACCCTAGTTACTGCGTTCAAACTCAGCGAGCACAAATGGAAGCCGAACACTCAGAATTTGTTATGAGGTTGAAGAGAAACATCGTAGGAATTCATATATATAAGTTCTGTGATTTTAGGATTTCTCTGGGATTTTACTTTGATTTTACCAAGAACGAAAAAAAATCATTTTGCTGAAGAAAAAGGGTTACGGCGGATTTTTGTTTGACTTGTGGAAGTGAGAATTAGGTTTAGAAAAAATTGTTGAGATGTTTATATAGGAATTTTATATTATTTTTATATTGAATATTATATTAAATATAAGCAAACGCTATTTTTATCCGTTCTCTAAAATTCCTGCGACCACATACGAGGCCCAAAAATCACGAAAATTGACTTGCTACTAGAGTTTGACATTACGGTCCCAACGAAACTGGTTTCGTCGAATTCCGACTTCGTATGCTCACACAGCGTATTTTTAACTGTCAAAATACTGACTGTTTCTCATTCTAAAAATCCGTACGGCCACATACTGACTTTAAAAATCACGAAACTTGACATCTAGCAATAATTTGACATTGCGGATCCAACAAAACTAGTTTCGTCGGATTCCGAGGTCGTATGAAAAACTGGCTATTTTTCAAGCGCTGAACTGACCCTTTTAAATATATAAATATATTTAAATGTTATTAAATTAAATATTAATAAATTAACATTCTCGTATATATCCACAGATGATGTCGTACGGCTCCAGAATATCTTGTCAGAATTTATGACTTGATTTCCAGAATTCCGATTTGATCGATATTCAGTTCGTATCAAAAAAATCGATTTATAACGTATATAAAGCGTCGCAAATTATAAAAGAATTCCACAGCGACTTTTCTGAAATTTGATTTGGACGTAAATCAAAATCTACCCGACGAAATCTCGATTTTTCTCTTCCACTAGAAAGATATACTCCACCAGCTCCACACGTTTCTTGTTTCACAGAAATCCGCTTTAAAACGAACCCTGTATACTCAGTTGAAGTTCAAATCGCCAAATAGCGAACTGCAGCGCCATTTCGAGCTCGTTTATAATTATATTATAAATTATACGTTCAACTGGCTTATATAAATATATTCGTCAATATAATTCAATATAACTGAATTATATATTTTCAACTGTCCAGTTTACACAATATTGTCAATTCCACTATTTCTGACTAATTCGGAAATAAATATATTTTATCCTATTATTTAAATTAATTAAAAAATCATTTTTATTTAATTCAGGTCGTCGATATCGCCAAAACGATATTTAAATAATTAAATAATTTAATTATTCGGCAGCAAAAATGCGGGTTACTACAATCTTCCCCCCTTAATAAAATTTCGTCCTCGAAATTGCTAAGCTAGGGGATGACCCTATCCACTGGGTAAAAATTTATCTGTTTACCTCTTGTCTCCGGTTTCAACTGAACCAATTAATATCGACTAAAATATTAATTTGTTCTGACTAACTAAATTTTCTAATGCCTTAACTTTTCAAAAAATTTCGCCAGCACCTCCTTTGTACTGGTCAATATCCCAAACTCCAACTCGCCTCTCTGGGCCTTCTTTAACCCAAAAGAAAATCAAACAGCCAAGCGGCTTGCCAATTCGGCTCATCAAAACCTCAAACTCATATCAAATATAAACTGGTACCTTTTTGTCGGGCATATCATTATATCCCTTCAATCTGTTATCAATTCAACATATACCGATGCCATTCCAATCAACTCAAATCGATTTATTCTCAAATCCAATCATTCGGTTATATTAAACCAAATTCCATTCAAACTCCAATATCAATTTCAAATTCTTAACTCATCAATGAAATTCCATTTCAGATTATTCTCTTATCACCCCAGTTTTACTTAACTTAACAAGTTAAATTTTAAATTTTTGAATTTAAACCCCTGGGCTCTTATTTCAAGTCAATTTGAAATCATAATGCCGATTCAAAACATTTGAATTCTTAAACAACTTGTTTTCGCAAAGCAAATTTGAAAATAAAATCTTGAGTAGTAATCCGTCACTTATAACTCGAAAATCACACTGATGGTGTGTACACCATCATCAGAATTATTTTCCAGCGATCAAGTGAGTTCAATACTATATTCATTTTCAAAAATCATTACCAAATACTTCCACTTTGAAAACATTTCAAAATCTCCCAGGAACTTAAAATTTCCTTATTTTAATCCCAAATCTGATTTAAATTCAGATTTTTCTTCATTTTATTTCATATACTTTACTTATATGAATTCTGATTAGTCATTTATAATCATTTTACCTTTTTATAATCTTACTCGATTACAATAACAACCAACACAACCAATATACTATATCAAATATATTCGGGTGAAATTATTCCATTTACCCTCTTTCAAAACATACCATGACGGTTCATCGTATTCGAGTGTTTAGTAACCCCTACCGATACAGTGGATCAAACTGATCGACCAGAATTCACAAACAACTCAACCAATAAAACTCCACAATATAAAATCATTTTATATTAACCAACAAATACGTTCACTCGTATATATACACTCAAACTCAGTCTAGGATATTACTAATCCTATCTCTACTGAATCACGCCACAGAGCCAAGGTGATAACTAAACCAACGCTCTGATACCAACTGTAGCAACCCGGATTTTCGGCGGCTTTGGTTATCGACGTAAGCCCGACGTCGATAACAAAAACATCGAAAAATCCCGGTTGTTAATGAAAGAAATTAGAAGGTGAGAATAGATAAGATAGAACTTATAGAATAGAAGAAGGAGAAGAACATCATCATCAGAGTAAACACGAATCTCACAGCGGAACGAATAAAATATAACATAACATATCTTTGAAATAACATCAGTATATTTATACAATAACACTTATCAGAGTACAACACTTACAACAACAGCGGAAATAATAATAGCTATAGAATCCTGAAGCCTCCTGCTCCAAGCTCTCCAAGTGTATCTGTAAAATCCCGACTACTTGACTGCCCGTACAAATTTAGGCACCCAAGAGTTTAGGGAAAACAACAAAATAAACTCCGGGTCAGTCATGGGACTGGTGTGAATAAACTCAAATCATTTAAACAGGTATATGATATCTCATAAGACCACGCCGTGAATACGGAACGGGTTTTTCCCTTATGAGAATCCAAATAACTTTTCAAAGCAATATCATTTTGATATTATAATAATGTCTAAATACAAATAGATATCAATCTAGCAGAAACGCTTGCATCTCACGTTACTACATATATAGTATACAATCAAAATCGCAAGCACGTATTGGATGATTGGATTTCCAACTATGACAAGGTATGGAACCACCTTCCGATCAGTGTACTCTAGGAACGATACACTGGAGTTCAACAAGAACATCTTGTAACTCAGCCACACATGACCGACCACTCATTTCGCTTGAGTGTATCGAATGTACATCACCAACGGTTGGGAACAGCAACCGTTCCCGTATATATATGGGACAGCATTGATAGATTTCAGAAACAAATGAATATTCACTAGATAGGTGATTATACACCCTACTTCGGTGCGACCGACTTAGCCATGCTGCCTGTCCGATTTCTGTCATTACCGGATGATGAGGCTAGAAGCTACGCTTTATCATTTCATCAGATTCACTTCGAATGCTACATTGTCAAATCCATCAGAATCACTACTTGACGTCTACAACCATATATTACGTGTCAGCTAAAAGAAGTTTCCTTCTCCGCTTCCACTCTTGGTATAGTTGAAGAAATCAATGTACGTAATCATCTGGAAATACTCTGTCAAACATCCATCTTCATTCACTTAGAATGTCACATCGTCATACCCGCCAAATCACAAATTGACTTATCCAAAAATAACACGGGTATACAGCCAAGAGAAACGAATTCCTCCGCCACCAAACGTGAATACGTTTGAACAGATCAACTTACGCGATCCACTGGATATACTCTGTCAGACCTTCGTCCATACAAGTTGTCCTGGGACTGGACAAACCGAAGGCACTATTCTGTAAACAGGATAGCCCTTGCATTTTACTCCGTCTTCAATTATCTTTGGCATATAGGATTCGCGACGCTTATGCCAATACAGAGTGGTTCTTTGGATAATAATCCAACCGGTCTCTCCATATTAACAACGTTAAAATGGTCAAAACTTCGATAGTCTGTGATTTAACTATCAAAGAAAAACAAGTGTGCAAACAACGATATTATTTCCAAATGGAAATTATATCGAACAAACATCATTTAACATAATCTCTTTAGTTCATTTATCTACTTATCTCCTGTTACCCTATGTTCTAAATTTTTATTTTTCTTTTATCAGAAAACATTTCTGATTCTCGTTTGGAAAACATTTCCAAAACTCCTTTACGATCAAACCTTACCATTTCTTAGTTAAGAAGGAAGTCACTCAAGTTGGGGTATAATTACCTCTCAGACCTTAACTGAACAACGTTATAACTTCAAAATGGTCAAAGTTTATCTTTAACAACTTCTTTACGCCTTTCTCGGATTCAATTTTACTAATCCACTTCTATATTTAAAACATTGGTTATAACAATAACGTTATAATCCCTCCTTTCGAATTATCTAACTTTAATTATAACTTCTATTCTTATTAGTGAATAATTAACCTAACACTTATTTATTTATAAATAAATAAATCTCTATTTAAACATTGGAAAGTATAAGTATTTTCCTGAATTCGATATAATCGAATTTGCCGATTAACTCTCTTCGAGAAATCTCTATTTGATTAACTCTTCTTCGAATAACCTATATTCGACTAATCTCCTTCTCGAATAAACGATATTCGATAATCTCTCTTCGAATAACTAATATTCGATAACTCTTACTTTTCAAATATCTCATATTTGAAAATCTCATTTCGATTAAACTAAAATCGATAACTCCTTTCGATGAAACTAACATCGATAACTTCTTTCGATGAAACTAACATCGATTTATTTAACTCGACGAACTTAACTCGACTTACTTGGTTCGACCGATTCGATTAACTAGGCTCGACTCACTTAACTCGACTTACTTGGTTCGACCGACCAGGTTTGACTAACCTGACCCATTTGGTTTGACTGACCAGGTTTGGCTAACCTGACCCATTTGGTTTGACAGACCAGGTTTGGGCTAACCTGACCCATTTGGTTTGACCACTAGGCTTGACTACTTGGTTCGACCACTTGGTTTGACCATTTGGTTCGAATACCATATTCGACTAATTCCTCTCGATTCATTAAAGCCGATTAACTCATCTCGATTTGACTAACTCAATTAACTCCTATCGATTAACTAAATCGATAAACTCCTTTCGATTAACTAAGTTTGATTTACCCGACTCGACTGACCAGGTTCGACTAACTTGACCAGCTTGACTCGACTGGTTCGACTCGACCAGCTCGACTCGGTTGGTTTGACTCGACCATCTTGACTCGATTGGTTCGACTCGACCATTTCGACTCGGTTGGGTTCGACTAACTTGACTAGTTTGGTTCGACTAGCTTGGTTTGGCCACTTAACTAACTTGATTCGAATATTTATATCCGACTAACTAACTTTCCTTTTTTTTTCCTATTTATTTTAACTTCTATTTATTTCCTAAATAGATTTCCTTTTGTATAATCTATTTATTTTCCTAAATAGATTTTCCTTTAACTCTAATTATTTAATCCCTAATTATATATCCTTTATTCTATTTGTTTCATCTGAATCAACATTCCTTTATTTTTATTTATTTATTTCTAAATAAATATCCTTTTATAAAATCCTTCGATTTTATAAATAGATTCATTTTCAATATAAATATTGAAAATCCCCTTTTTCTACATTTTCAGTGTTTTCTATTGTTTTTAAACAACCAACTGTCAATGATCAATATCATCCAAACATACACAATCAACAACAGATTATATATCACAGTATATATCACAATATACAAATAACAGTAAAATAAATGTTGAGGAATCCAGTCGGATTCCTCCAACCTGTTTCCCTGCATCCACCGATGTTAAACAACGTATATAACATCACTTGCATTTCAAATGAAATACACTGATAACAAAATCACCGTTTAATAACGATATATATATATAGATATATATATATATATATCCATATTGTTTTCAATCAATTATTTAACAGTCCAATCTACAGTCCAATTTAACAATACATCTTAACAGTCCAAATTAACAGTACATAACTAGCAGTCAAATACAGAAATAAAAATACAATTTATATTAAAAATATAAATTGAGGAGAGTTAGTGAGTTTTTACTCACATTTGCGCGTTAACCGTAAAAAAATCGGTTTGCGTTCGATGATTTGAATCGGACAATTTATTTTGCCATAAATTGTAACGAGCTCTGATGGACTTCCAGTCAGCTCCGTGGTGTAGTGTCCGTCCATACGATCCCAACGGATCCGATGGTTTGAAATTCTGATATCGTATGATATAGATACCGCATTAACAAGTTAGAACACTATTTAAAGTTAAACAAAAACCTGGATTTTAAAATAATGGGCCTTAACTTTTGTCTTGAGCCCAACACCGTATTATTCCTCAGCCCACTACGTGTACACCCGAGCCCACACAATCCTTCTTCCCCATCGACGAAACCGATTCCGTCCTCCAGAAAACACAGCAAACATCCAAGCTTTGATCTTCAACTACCCCTTCGTTTTCATCACTAATCATCACAACAAAATCAGCAATCTACTCCTCATCTCGATCTCTCCGCAGCCATACCCCTAGTACCCAACTCGATGCTCCCTTTTTACGTCCGTCGCTGGTCCAGTTCCGACATCCCATACCACCGAAGCCCTCAAGAATCAGCGAGCATGACTCAATTTCAACCACAAACCCGAATTCAAACTCAAACACACACTCGATTCACCCATACTTCACAAACCGATGAACCCTAGTTACTGCGTTCAAACTCAGCGAGCACAAATGGAAGCCGAACACTCAGAATTTGTTATGAGGTTGAAGAGAAACATCGTAGGAATTCATATATATAAGTTCTGTGATTTTAGGATTTCTCTGGGATTTTACTTTGATTTTACCAAGAACGAAAAAAAATCATTTTGCTGAAGAAAAAGGGTTACGGCGGATTTTTGTTTGACTTGTGGAAGTGAGAATTAGGTTTAGAAAAAATTGTTGAGATGTTTATATAGGAATTTTATATTATTTTTATATTGAATATTATATTAAATATAAGCAAACGCTATTTTTATCCGTTCTCTAAAATTCCTGCGACCACATACAAGGCCCAAAAATCACGAAAATTGACTTGCTACTAGAGTTTGACATTACGGTCCCAACGAAACTGGTTTCGTCGAATTCCGACTTCGTATGCTCACACAGCGTATTTTTAACTGTCAAAATACTGACTGTTTCTCATTCTAAAAATCCGTACGGCCACATACTGACTTTAAAAATCACGAAACTTGACATCTAGCAATAATTTGACATTGCGGATCCAACAAAACTAGTTTCGTCGGATTCCGAGGTCGTATGAAAAACTGGCTATTTTTCAAGCGCTGAACTGACCCTTTTAAATATATAAATATATTTAAATGTTATTAAATTAAATATTAATAAATTAACATTCTCGTATATATCCACAGATGATGTCGTACGGCTCCAGAATATCTTGTCAGAATTTATGACTTGATTTCCAGAATTCCGATTTGATCGATATTCAGTTCGTATCAAAAAAATCGATTTATAACGTATATAAAGCGTCGCAAATTATAAAAGAATTCCACAGCGACTTTTCTGAAATTTGATTTGGACGTAAATCAAAATCTACCCGACGAAATCTCGATTTTTCTCTTCCACTAGAAAGATATACTCCACCAGCTCCACACGTTTCTTGTTTCACAGAAATCCGCTTTAAAACGAACCCTGTATACTCAGTTGAAGTTCAAATCGCCAAATAGCGAACTGCAGCGCCATTTCGAGCTCGTTTATAATTATATTATAAATTATACGTTCAACTGGCTTATATAAATATATTCGTCAATATAATTCAATATAACTGAATTATATATTTTCAACTGTCCAGTTTACACAATATTGTCAATTCCACTATTTCTGACTAATTCGGAAATAAATATATTTTATCCTATTATTTAAATTAATTAAAAAATCATTTTTATTTAATTCAGGTCGTCGATATCGCCAAAACGATATTTAAATAATTAAATAATTTAATTATTCGGCAGCAAAAATGCGGGTTACTACAAGACACTAGATCAGTTCGGACGTTTTCATATTACATTTACAGATATGTATTTAAGTTGAGCCTGATATGTTATCATATGGATGTTGCATATGGATGAATGGCCGTGCACGCATGTAGTATTTACGTAACTAGGGATGCTTGCATAAATGATTGGACGCATGGCACCGACATGATTCGCATTAAGGAGGTCGACTGAATCAGTAGACCGCCTGATTTTACAGTAGATAAAGACATATACACACACTATGCATATGAACATGAAAGCATTAGAAATCTTTTAAGGACAATGGATGCCTGTGATTGGATGGTTGAGTAGATGGGTGATTGGATGGTAGGACACATTCTTCCTAACTAGAAGATTTCGGGGACGAAATCCTTTTAAGTGGGGGAGAATGTAACACCCCGTATTTTTAATGTAATTAAAAATGTATATATATCGACAGATAGGATTAATATGGTGATGTATAATGAAAATTAATTAATATATGAAAAAAAAAGATTGGTTGCATGCGATGTAAATATGTTGCATGCACTGATTTGCAAACATAATGCATTAACATTAAAAGAAAAAGATTCATGCATTGGTTTAATTTAAGTATTGTAACTAACATGAAAAAGAGAAGTAAGGAAAGAACAATAATTATCATTGTTCTAAGACTAATTAACAAAAGACTTTGTAGCTCAGTTGGTTAAGGCATTGGATTTGTAACATGGAGGTCGGGGGTATGAACCCCGGCGGCAGCATAATTTTTATCTCTGTTTTAAAGAGGGCCAACTGAACATGCAAATATATGTACATATACAAATTCAAAATTTGAAAGGATAGGAACGTACATATAAGGAAATAAAGAAAATATATGTATATACATGAGAATATATATATATATATATGCAAAAATATATGTATACGAAAGATAAAATTTAAGATAAGGCTATAGTAAATGAAATATGGCAAGAATTAAATAACGGTGCAACATCATTTGAATTTTGAAAATAAAATGAAAGTTGTGCGTATATATATATATATATACGCTTAAAATGGTCGTTAAAGGAATTATATACATATAAGAATATTTCATGCGAATAAAACAGTTAAATAAATTCCAGGAATTCAAAAGTTCGAAATTCAAATTTCTGCGCCAAAACAGCTTGTGGGACCCAATGCTGACTTAGCACTGCATGTACGATAAGATTTAGCTAGATTCATCTGCGAACCTGGACTATTTTCTTAACTAGGTTCAATGCTGACTCATCGCTGCGTGTACGATAAGGTCTTGAGCAACTATATAAACAGCCCTGGTCTTCTTCTCTATTCACAATTCTTTTCCACCCTTATGCTGCAAAGATTCTTGTTAGTCATGGCTCCTCCTCCTCCTCTAAAATATATAAATAAAATAATATATATAAAATAAACCAAGACGAGGAAATGCTGCTAAAAGATTTTCAAGAAGAGGTTCAAGTCAAGCTAGGATTCAAGAGGAGGTTCAAACGACTTCAACGACTGTTTATCTATGAATCTTAGCAACGCCATCTTTCTGTTCTAATCTAATCTCTGTAAGTCAGTTATTTTTAGATTTGAACGTTTTTCTTTGTTCGTGACATGAAATTAAAGGAATAAAAGAATATGCCAAATCTCTCTCTCTCTATTCGAATCAGTGCCTACATTCTTGAACCTAATTAAGAACTGTTATGATTCGAGGACAAATAAGACTATGACTATGAGCATTTGCCTATGACTATGAACATTGCCTATGACTTTGGACATTGCCTATGACTATGAACATTGCCTATGACTTTGGACATTGCCTATGACTATGAACATTGCCTATGACTGTGACTGTGACTATGAGGATTATTTCCTTGACTAAGCCTATGCCTTTGATTAGAAAACATAAACTATTGCCTTTGACATAACAAGGACATCTGTGATTAAACACCTATGATTCATGATTAGGAAAGTGTTGTTTAAGCTTTGTGATTATGAGATTGGGTCTAAACCCGATTATTTATTCTGCCTGTCCTTGGTTTTCTTTGGTTTTAGACCATGGGAATTTACCTATTAAGTTAGGTCTACCCATGTTCTTGAAACTACTCTGTCTATTCTTGGTTTTAGACCTTGGGAATTTACCTATTAATTTAGGTCTACCCACGTTCTTGAACCTACGTCGTTATTCAAAACCATTTTATGCCAGTTGTTGTATCTATCCTTTTCATAGCAATCTTTGGTTCATTCCCTATTTGCTACGAATATAGATTTATCTATAATCTAGATTGAAACACGATTGTACGAACGGTGGGAATGCGATTTGGGGCAAAATATGAAATTTACTAAAACGTAGTTTAACTTGGAAATTGGCATAAATTGGGAACATGTATTATGGCATGTTCATAGGAATGCAAATTGGATAAATTTGACATAAATTATAAGATGTGTAATTTGAATCTTGTATTGACGTGTAAATCTAGTATTTACATGAATAGTGAACTAGAGTAATAAGTCTAGTTTGACGTGAATTAGAATGTTAAATCAGAATTGGATTAGCTAATTTGGCTCGATAAGTATATTGGCATAAACTTGAAATTGGCCATAATTGGGAGTAATTGTCAGGATTAGCAAAATCATGGTTAATGACACTTGATTTGGTATAGTTTACATACCAAAAAGCATAAACATGATTTAGAGGGAAAATGGGCCATAAGAATGAATGTTGACAATTTACATTAAAAGGGGAATTAGGAAATAAGTAAATTAGAAATAATTTACTTATAGAATTTGTTCTAAATGAGAAATGTAAACTTAGACAAATTAAAGGTTTGTTAAACGACATCTCTTTTAATGAAACACCAGAAAGTTCTAGGGTGACAGAGAGGATAGTGTCTAGGCTTGAGTTTGGAAAATACAAGTTTCCTGCTCTCCCTGGCTATCCCTAACTGATCCGACGGACGGGATGGTTACTTTCAAAACCTGATTTGAAAACTAATCAAAACCCCTTTTGAACTTAGAAAACACGAATATGCCTAACCCGAGGTTAGACTGAGTTGCGATGTAAACCTGCCCGGAACCAACCGGCACATCCAGTAGTCACAACAATACCTGTCTAATGTGAGTGGTAGCGGCTTTAATTCATTTAATTAAAGCTAGAACAAGAATGGTAGGGTTAAATTCACTAAGACACTTAACCAATTCAACATGACAACCAGACTGGTGAGTGGGGTTAGGGCCATACAGTTAAGCTAGAATGGGAGGATTAAGTCCATAGGAACACTTAACCAATTTAAACACAGTTAAGCTAGAATGGGAGGGCTAAGTCCATAGAGACACTTAACCAAACTCAAGGTAGCAAAACGAGACTTGTAGGGGTTAAGTAAAGTTAATACACTTAGCCAAATTAATAAGTTAACTAGACTAGAGGTTGGGGTTAAGTAAAATCTAATACACTTAGCCAATTTGATATGTTAGCTGGGCTAGACCGTAGGGTTAAGTAAACTTGAACACTTAACCATCAGGTTGTGATAAAGGAATGGGGTTAAGTCTAGAACATGAAGGGATAATACTTGACCATTAATAATAACATGTTAGTTAAAACAGACGGGCAAAGTTAAGTAAAAAAGGAACACTTGACCAACACAGGGTGAATGGGTAGGGTTAAGTAATAAATACTTAACCAATACAACTTGGTTTGTGGTAGGGTTAAGTCAACATGAGTTATTGACAACACTTAACCAGTTTAACAGGATAAATAAGGAGGGTTAAGTTAGCTTGAATTGACTATGACACTTAACCAATCTAAACTAACAGGAAAGAGAACTAAGTAAACCTTAGTTAAGGAAACAACGATTCTGGAAACTAAGTGGTAAATCTTAGTTAGTAAAACTAAGTAGTAATTCTTAGTATAGCACGAGGAGGTGCGAACGTCTGTCTGAGTAAAAAGGAGGCTCCAACGAATTGGGTTACGAAGCCCGAGGCTTCGAGGGGACGTGAGGGTACTCTTGGTATCCCTCTGTGAGGCTGCACATGATCCTCCTGGGCCCACAGAGGTTAAGGTCTGCGTAGAAGAACCAGGGGTATGCCTTGGTTGCAATACATGGCAACCTAAAGACTAGGATGGACCGGCATGATTCGGCGAGAGAACGGTAGCCCTGTGATAGCAACTCGTCGTCTACCATCCATCTTCAGTCAATCGAGATACGTGAAGCGGAAAGGCGGAGAACTCCAAAAGACCATATACTTGCTATCTAGTTATGGGTGAGGATGGCCATAGGATAGTGGGGCACCGGGGGCCGGCGTATAGTTCTCATTTTACAAGGTGTGCCTTTCATTAGTTGAGGGAGGGGTCAAGTGGGACCATAGCCACTGAAATAAAAACAGACCTTAACATCTGCATCGGCAGATATCTAAAAGCTCCCGACCGAGTTCTGTATTCCTTGATTTGCCCTGACACAGGACTCAGACCGCACATTACAGGACATGTGCATCTAGACAAGCGATAACGATTCGCGATACATGCGTGGGGAAGTATAGGAACATATACCACTCTAGGTAGTGTGTCCTAGACTTGGGGGCATCGTTCGACAGGTAGCATAATCCCTAGTTGGACTAGGTGGCATAAATCCTGAATCCGAGAAGCGTTCAGCAGATAGCGTAAACTCTAGTTGAATCTAGAAAGCACTGGATAGAAAACCCTAGATTAGATCTAGGTAATAAATAATAAATGGATGCTCGAAGGCAATGGAAAATACTGGGATTGGGATCACGTTATCGTTACTAGTTGGGACACTAGTTAGGTGGTGCAGAGATATAGAAACCAGTATAACAAGGAAATAACGAAGCGGCGAAAGTATTAAAGCGTATCCAGTTTATCTTATCTTAGCATATCTTGTGATTACCTTGTCTAATCTTGTTGACCCTATCGTCATGGTGTAATTTTGTATTCATTTAATTCATGTCGTTTTGTTTTCCATGTTCACATGCTAGAAGTTACTGAACTTACTCAGGCTTTATGTCTGACTCTGTTTTTCTTTCGTCTTCTTTTCTTCCGGCCCCCCCCCCCAAGGTAGTAAAGGAGGGAATAGTTTAGCTCAGGTTAAGTTGGACTGCCACTCTTTCCCAGCTTGAAGATTTGTCGAAGTTTGCTTGGATTCTCTTTTCAGATGCTATGGCTGGCTCTTGCTAAAATCGGGGAATATAAATGTTGTTTTTATGCTTCTTTATTTTGTAAGACAGATGATACTCTGATATTGTAAAGAAACCATTGTACAAACTATTTTATCAATAAAGCAAAGTTTTATTTTCCGCTGTTTAATTTCTGTCTGTCTTGTAATTTATCTGCATCTTTTACCCTAAATGCTCCACAGAACATAGCGCATTCCCTTTGTGAGTGACACTAACGGATGTGGGGTGTTACATATATTCTATATTCAATTTATATTATGAATATAAAATACGTATATTGTGATATATGTAAATCAACTTTAATATTGTTTCCACTATGAATTATAAAATCTCTCTAAAGCAAATTTTGTTATAATAAATCATGGTGAAGTCTTCCAATAGTACACCCATCAATGTCTAATCTCATTGGATGTAGGTAATGCCGAAGCGTTGTGCATCCTCTTAGTTTAGTTATATGAGGTAGGAGTAATTGTGGTGCTTCAACTGTATTATTGGGTTTGATTTAACTAAGGCTGCATAATAGGATTATGGCCTTAGAGACAATAGCATGAATTATTCTATATCTTGAGCAAATGAATAATTTGAACAATATGTTCATCATGCGATTCAAGAATTATATACAGGATATAATTGACATAAGATGTCTACCTAAAAGGTTGTGTTTTGGGGATTAGCCAAAGCTAGGTCAAGGCAAGACTAGATATGGATCTTGGAACACCATTATATATTTATACCGATAAATATATATAAACAAAGTGATGTTAATTTGAGTGGGAGCGTATTTTAGTTTAAATAATACATTTATAATGATATAAATTTTGATTGTCAAAATTTTATATTTTATTAAATGAATATTAAGAATCAATTAATATTTATTATCCACTGTAGATATTAAATAATAGATAACTCCGATAATTTAAATTTGTTCTTGAGAAGGATAAATTGAATTAAATCAAATTTCTTGACTGACATTGAAATTTGAGGATTGTCCTCAAACAAATTAAAACATAATTGTTCAAACAAATATAGAGGATCTAAAATAAAAGTTAAAGTGTGACTTTAACTGAATGAGATATAAGTGTTATAATAATCTACTTATATATTTCTAGCATTAGATACTAGATATAAATCACATAAATGTATGTTGATTTATAGAAATTACAGAATAAGTAGAAATCTGATAAAAGGACAAGTGGACTTACGATTGGAAATGAAGCAAATGTTGCTGGATAATCCATAGAAATTGATTCTTGTTGATTATACTGGCTTGATTAAATAAATAAAATAATTGTTATTATGAAATTCCACATAAAATAAATGTTATAATAGATCTTGTTTAGACAAGTTTGAATTTCATTTGTAATAAAAGAATAATTGTTATTCATTTTATTTAAATGAAATATCGTATGGAATTTCACAAATAGTCAATGGTATTTGTAAATCCTTAACTATTATGTATTTGACATTAATAATGAATGGATTAAATTTAGTGATTTTGAAGCAACCCGAACTTCCCCGGTCTCCGAAGAGAAGAGAAAGAACGAATTGTTTTGAAAACACGACAAAATAGAACGCAGACGGAAGGACATTTCATTATTAATTACAACAATTCCATCAGATACAAGAATATACAGAGTATGAATGAATATTACACCGAAATATCAGAGATTTAAATTACATTTAAATACATAGCAGCGAAAAATAATACAATACACAACTGAAGGAGATATACGGATACAAAGCCTTCCGGATATCGTTCCAGCTGTAAACCAGGATCCTGTGAATATAAATCTGCAAAACCAAAACTGCTAGCTGCCCGTGTCGAAAATAAGGGCACCCAGAGTTTAAGTTAAAACAATAAACTCCAGGTCAGTCATGGGACTAGTGTGAGAACTAAAACAGTTATTAATCTTTATTTTCAAAGTTAGGCAAATCAAGGGACCACGCCATATAACACGGAACGGGTTTCCTCCCAAGAATACCAGTGCATAAAACAAACAGCGCAATGCTAAATAAAGAAAAATGAAGCTATTATAAGACCCAGTTCCCATCACACAATGCAACGCAAGCCGGATGATAGGGTTTTCCCTTATAACAGCCAAAGAATGCTTGATACGTTTTAAAACAAATCATTTGATACTATTATCAGTTCATAGTGTATAAAACAACTTCAAATCATAAGTATCAATCATAGGCGGCATGGGTACCATATATCATGTCGCCATACTAGTTCTACAATTAAAACCGCAAAATCACGTATTTGGAAGTTGGATTTCCATCTATGAACCGAGGCAAAAGATAGTCCTCACCGATTCGAGACAATCTAGCCCATGTCTCAGGATCAGAGCTCGAGTTACCCTTGGAGCGACAGGGCCGGTCCACCGATGTGGATTAAAATGCCTGAACACTGCGTTTCCCCGCCCTTTGCGGCGTAAATGAGCCAACGAATGGCTCCATCGGACCTGGATCGTCCGATCTAACCGAGGCGCCTCGCAACAACAACAACCACATAAGTCAAACTCGTCAGGGCGTGTAAAACCACTGACGCCACTTTTTAGCTAGAAGGAAACGCATGCCCTCCCTGAGGTTCATCTCCCGTTTTTGGTTCATACTGGGTGTGAAACTCGCGAAGTAAACGTTACACAAAGCTACACCAAAAAGGCCGTGCTTCGATCATCAACCACAAGACTTTCTTTTCAACAGAAGCCTTGATCATTTGCCACTTAGGCCTGCCACACAGGCAATTCACTCTATGCGTTTGATATCCATCAGTATATAACCCCTGAGCTCGTACGTCTCAGAGAAGGGCGTTAAGCAAGAGAATA
This sequence comes from Allium sativum, assembly GCA_030737875.1. Taxonomy (NCBI): domain Eukaryota; kingdom Viridiplantae; phylum Streptophyta; class Magnoliopsida; order Asparagales; family Amaryllidaceae; genus Allium; species Allium sativum. Next base: position 898,214,206 of record CM060916.1, read on the forward strand.
AATTCTCCGCCGCCAAACAGATATATATTTAATAGAAATCAATCACACATACTAAAATCCAATGTCAGACAAACAGTCCATTTACAAGTTCGTTTTGGGTCTGAACGAAACCGGAGGCACCTAGTACCCCGCATATCCATCGATCTCCAAGTACGTCTGGACGATCACCAACTGTTTCCATCTTCTTGGGTGTACAGCCCAATCAAGATCATCAGTAATTATCCAAACGACGTGAAGACCTCCGGTCTTCAACCACCGTCTTCATCTTCGACACCACGTCGAATCAGTTATTCAGAATGGATAAACCCGGTCTTTCTGAACAACTCGCGTATATAATAAACAAGTGTTACACAAACACAACATACGCTTCATTCCAATTCAGAATATTCTTTTATTCAAATATTCTTATATTTTGGGAAAGGTTCCCATTAATTTTATCAAAGATAAATTCTTTAAATTTATTCTTAAATCTCCTTTTTGAATATCAATTCAAACTAGTCGGGATTAGCGAACCACACCGAAGTAATCTTTTATTTTATTTCCCAATCCCAATCTATTCATCCCATGAAGTAAAACTGGTAATACTTCATATCTAACACCACGGTGTTATCGGTAAATTCAATTACCATTTCACGTTCAAATCTAATTAAGATTTAACTATCGCCTGGAGTAAAATTGGTGATACTCCATTCTAACACCCTTTCGATCTACTTAAAGATTCATTAAAACTCCACTTAGTTTTAATCTTTAACTGGGTTAAAGAATCGGTGTCATTTAAAACACGGTTCACGACAAACCCAAAATCACATTCCATTGATTATCGGGTTAAAGAACAAGTGTTATTTAAAACACTGTTCACGATAAACCCAAAAATCAATATCAATTCAATTAAATATTATTTAATTGGTACACTTCATTAAATCTAAATAAAAGATTTAATCTTTTCTCAACTAGGCTTAAGAACAGTGTTAATGAAAACACCATTCACGACAAACCCAAATCACATTTGATATTAAATACAAGGCTCCGAATAGAAAATATATCGGCTTATATTCAATATCAAATTCTACGACCAACAAATATCGTATTGGAAATAACGATATATATATATATATATATCTTTCAAATTTCCATAACAACATCTGTATGATCACGAAATCCAACATCGAAATATTCCAAAGACAATTTCAATTTAAATCCGTTCCAATTCAATTATTGGAAATTCTGGTTATATTTCAAAACCCTTTCGAACTCACTTTATTTATTTTAAAAATAAATAAATTACTATTCTAGTTCAAAACTAGTTCATTTCGATTAAAATGTATTTTTATCTTTTCCAATATGGAGTTTTTCATCCCAATTCTTCACAAATCATTTCTTATGATTTTAAACAAATTATTACAATTTTTAACAATTTTATCAAGGCCCGTACAGTCGATTTCCATCAATGGCCATCGAACTGCACTTACAGCGACCTTTTCCAAATTTGATTTGGACATAATTCCAAATCCAACCGTTACATTTTCAGTATCTAATAATCGTTAGAAAGCTCTTCTCGATACGATCCCAACGGTTCTGGTTTTAGGAGAATCCGACGGTCGGATCTCCCGTAATATCCGTTCGAAGTCAATGGTCGAAATTCGCGAACTGCCGCGGCGCGGCGTGTTCTATTCAGGCCATTATATTATATATATATATAATATATACTTCATCGATTTCCTTTTTAAAACGTATTTTATAAATCGTTTTAAATTCATTTTCAAAACGATTTCAACTTCCTTTTCAAATTCAAATCAAAATCGAATTTTTCAACATAAATTCATTTTAACTTCATTTAAAATTGATTTCCATTCAAATCAATTTTGAATTCAATTTCAGTTCGTTTTCAATTCAATTCTATTTCAATTTGAATTCATTTCAATTCAATTTCAATTCTATTCAATTTCAATTCAATTCAATTTCAATTCGAATTCATTTCTATTCAATTTCAATTTGAATTCATTTCTATTCAAAATATCAGATTTTGAAATCACTTTCGATGTTCATTATAAAATGAATAAAATCGATATAAATATCGTTCACGTCAAAATGGCGTAAATCTAATCAACACGGCTTCATATATTTATATTTTCAAATATTCTATTTCAAATATTTCCTTTTCAAATATTTCTATTCAAATATTTCTTTTTAAACATTTCTTTTTTTCAAAACTGGAATGAGGCCCAGTCAATTACCATATAATGGTAATTATATGGATTTTCTACCACACATATATAACAGCAACGATAAATCATCAACCATCATCCAAAGTGCGTTCTACACTGTATAAGCATCAAATATAAATATTTAACGCTTATAGCAGTCTGTCAATCAATCGATCGACATATAACTAACTATTGGGATTAGTTTATGTTATATATCACCCCAATACCCGTGTGGGGTTTTCAAACAATCAAACGCAGATTTTATTTGTGCAGTTGGGCGATGTGTAAAATTTATCGTCCCAATCAATATCAGTCAAATGTGTGTATATAAACAAATCGTCCGATTTATTTATTTTTATTTCATTTCATTTCATATACACGTTAAAAATTCTATTTTTTAACTATAAAATATTTTCAACTATATAAATATTTTATTTCATTTCACATCACATCACACAATCAACTACACATCAAAATCAAACAATCAAGCATATAAGCCGCCTATGGTCTGTGGACGACGGGTGTCGGGTGCTACTAAACACCGTCTGCATCCTAGTATATATATATAACTAGAAAATTAAATTAAAGAGTGTGAAATTCTCACCGATAGCTAATCCAAACATCTCGACTCTTCATATGTAGAAATCTTCGTCGTTTCTTCTTTCATCACTTTCGTCATCCGTATTCACTACATATATAAAAATCGAATTTTTACTTCGCTATTCAATATATAAAAATCGAATTTTTACTTCGCTATTCAATATATAAAAATCGAATTTTTACTTCGCTATTCAATATATAAAAATCGAATTTTTTACTTCGCTATTCAATATATAAAAATCGAATTTTCACTTCGCTATTCAATATATAAAAATCGAATTTTTACTTCGCTATTCTATATATAAAGAATATATTTTTACAAATCTACTTCATAGAAAAAAAACTAATCTTTACTTCATGAAAGATCTAATCTTTATACTTCATTCGTATAAAGAAAAAATCCACTTTATTCATATACATGAAAATCCGATTTTTATATTTCATTCAATAAAAATCACAATTTTAAAGGCATAAATAAGTAAAAATAATATTAAAACTTTCAGTTTCTTTTCAATGAGAAGGGGGGGTTTCCCATCGGTATTGGAAGGGGTTGGGGCGCTCGAAGTGCTGGAGGGGGAACTCGCCAGAGGTGGCGTCGCTGGTGGGGTCGGAGGCCAGGCGAGGGGGTTCGGGTTTGGGGATTGGAAGCGGTAGAATAGGGGGCGCAGCGTTGAAATCGAGGGGAGGAAAGGAGGGAGAGGGGAACGAGGGGCAGAAGGGGGGGTCGGGCGGTTTCTTTCAGGAGAGAGGAGATAGGGGGAGGCGGCGTTCAACCGGGGGGGGGGGGCGACGAGATTGCGATCTCCCCTTCCATTTACTTTTTTTCTTTTTTTTCCTGTTGAATGAAAGGAAACGGGGAAGGGGCCTGAAGGGTAAAAAAGAAGAAAGAGAGAATATATATATTTTTAATTATTTAAATTTCATAAAAGTTGACTTTTTATTTCGACCTCGAAACGAGACCCACCGCCTATCGTCCATAGCGTATTACCACATTCCGAACACAATGGGATATGTATCGTAAGCTGATTTGATCGTTTCGATCAGTTTTCGTCAAAATCAACATATAACTCTATATATTGAATTTGGACGCACAATTCAATTTACCGGGGCCACATACTAACTAGAAAAATTCCCGAAAAATGTTTTCTAGCTTCGTATTGACGATACGGTCCTAACAAAACTAGTTTCGTCAAATTCTGAGAACGTTGGAAAAATGGCCATTTTCCAGTGGATTAAAATCAACTGAAACTGGTCAAACGCGTTTTCCTTTGCCATGCTCACATATTGATTCGAAAAATTATGAAATTTGAAACCTAGCAATAACTTTACATCCCGGATCCAACAAAAGTGGTTTCGTCGAAATCCGAGGTCATTTGCAAAATTCCCATTTTTAAGGGCCTGAATTCCATAGCGACTATTCAGAATTTTCAACTGGACATATCTTTTGATTCCCACTATGAAATTTCAATTTTTCGGATTCGTTGGAAAGATATTCTCAAATAGATCATATTATTTTTGGTTTCACTAAAATCCGGATTATTTTGCACCCGGTACATTCAATTGAAGTTTGAAATCGAATTATCGAACTACCGCGCCATTTTCAATTCCTTTTATATATATATAAATAAATATTTATATTCTAACGACGATTCAAACGATCTCGTCAATATTATTTAAAATAATTCATTTTAAATAATCAAAATTCGCTAAAATTGCCAAAATAAAAATTTTAAACTGGCCCAGATTTCCGGGTTATTATAATCTCCCCCACTTAAAACTTTTCGTCCCCGAAAAGGAACGAAGCCGAAAGTTGTTTCACAAATCAACTCAACTTCCATTATTTTGACTACGGCTTAAGTTCTTCAACTTTTCAGTTTCTAAGAACTTTTCAAATTTTTCAAAAATTTGGCTAGCACCCTAAATTTTCGAAAAATTTCGCCATAACCTCCCCTGCATCGGGAGCACGGGAAAATCCCAAAATTGTCATACAGGCCTTCTGATCTCAAAAAGAAAAAAGAAAAAGCCAAGCGGCTAGCCAATCGGCTCATAAAATCATCATCACCCAAACAAATCAGTAAATTATGGTAAACATGTACCTATTTGTTGGGCAAACAATTTTATTCTCTGCTCTAGCCTCCTTGCTATGACCTGTTTAATAGATATACATGTATATGCATGCAAATTTCAAGCAATTTTCAATACAGTTCAATATTCGGTTCAATTTGGCTATATGGAACAAATTTTAATTAATCAACCAATAATCAACAACACCACCATCAATCAATTAGTTGATTAGCTTTTGAAATTCATAACTTCGATACATAGTCAAAAATCATATTTTTGATGCCAAATCACAACAATAAGCCCTATCTAGTTTCGGTTCTCACACCAGTCAATTAGAAATTTATAGAAATCTCACTTTCGAAACTCGAAAGTAAATACTGGCGATGGTGCCCCGTCACCAGAATTATCCCCGGGTGCTAGAGTGCGATTCTATAACTATCCAATACATTAAAACTTCGAATACACGTTTGCAAGACATATATGCAAAATCTTTATGTATTGGATTGTCCAAATCAATATATAATAAATAATCAAATACGAATAAGTGATTTAAATTTCAAAACAAATTTGGTTTTCATTTTTAAAAATATACTCTTCACACTTGTTCTAGGATACTACTGATCCTATCTCTAATGAGTCATCCCCATTGGATATTACTAATCCAATATCTGATGAATTCTTTCATATGGTTCTAATGTGGCTTGTTCTCTGAGCTTTGTAAATCAAAGCTCTGTTACCAACTGAAGCAACCAGAACTTCCTCGGTCTCCGAAGAGAAGAGAAAGAACGAATTGTTTTGAAAACACGACAAAATAGAACGCAGACGGAAGGACATTTCATTGTTAATTACAACAATTCCATCAGATACAAGAATATACATAGTATGAATGAATATTACACCGAAATATCAGAGATTTAAATTACATTTAAATACATAGCAGCGGAAAATAATACAATACACAATTGAAGGAGATATACGGATTCAAAGCCTTCTGGATATCGTTCCAGCTGTAAACCAGGATCCTGTGAATATAAATCTGCAAAAACAAAACTACTAGCTGCCCGTGTCGAAAATAAGGGCACCCAGAGTTTAGGTTAAAACAATAAACTCCAGGTCAGTCATGGGACTAGTGTGAGAACTAAAACAGTTATTAATCTTTATTTTCAAAGTTAGGCAAATCAAGGGACCACACCGTATAACACGGAACGGGTTTCCTCCCAAGAATACCAGTGCATAAAACAAACAGCGCAATGCTAAATAAAGAAAAATGAAGCTATTATAAGACCCAGTTCCCATCACACAATGCAACGCAAGCCGGAGGATAGGGTTTTCCCTTATAACAGCTAAAGAATGCTTGATACGTTTTAAAACAAATCATTTGATACTATTATCAGTGCATAGTGTATAAAACAACTTCAAATCATAAGTATCAATCATAGGCGGCATGGGTACCATATATCATGTCGCCATACTAGTTCTACAATTAAAACCACAAAATCACGTATTTGGAAGGTTGATTTCCATCTATGAACCGAGGCAAAAGATAGTCCTCACTGATTCGAGACAATCTAGCCCATGCCTCAGGATCAGAGCTCAAGTGACCCTTGGAGCGACAGGGCCGGTCCACCGATGTGGATTAAAATGCCTGAACACGACGTTTCCCCGCCCTTTGGGGCGTAAATGAGCCAACGAATGGCTCCATCGGACCCGGATCGTCCGATCTAACCGAGCCGCCTCGCAACAGCAACAACCACATAAGTCAAACTCGTCAGGGCATGTAAAACCACTGACGCCACTTTTTAGCTAGAAGGAAACGCATGCCCTCCCTGAGGTCTGTCTCCCTTTTTTGGTTCATACCGGGTGTGAAACTCGCGAAGTAAACGTTACACAAAGCTATGCCACAAAGGTCGTGCTTCGATCATCAACCACAAGACTTTGCTTTTCAACAGAAGCCTTGATCATTTGCCACTTAGGCATGCCACACAGGCAATTCACTCTATGCGTTTGATATCCATCAGTATATTACCCCTGAGCTCGTACGTCTCAGAGAAGGGCGTTAAGCAAGAGAATAAATTCTCCGCCGCCAAACAGATATATATTTAATAGAAATCAATCACACAAACTAAAATCCAATGTCAGACACACAGTCCATTTACAAGTTCGTTCTGGGTCTGAACGAAACCGGAGGCACCTAGTACCCCGCATATCCATCGATCTCCAAGTACGTCTGGACGATCACCAACTGTTTCCATCTTCTTGGGTGTACAGCCCAATCAAGATCATCAGTAATTATCCAAACGACGTGAAAACCTCCGGTCTTCAACCACCGTCTTCATCTTCGACACCACGTCGAATCAGTTATTCAGAATGGGATAAACCCGGTCTTTCTGAACAACTCGCGTATATAATAAATAAGTGTTACACAAACACAACTACGCTTCATTCCGATTCAGAATATTCTTTTATTCAAATATTCTTATATTTTGGGAAAGGTTCCCATTAATTTTATCAAAGATAAATTCTTTAAATTTATTCTTAAATCTCCTTTTTGAATATCAATTCAAACTAGTCGGGATTAGCGAACCACACCAAAGTAATCATTTATTTTATTTTCCAATCCCAACCTATTCATCCCATGAAGTAAAACTGGTAATACTTCATATCTAACACCACGGTGTTATCGGTAAATTCAATTACCATTTCACGTTCAAATCTAATTAAGATTTAACTATCGCTTGGAGTAAAACTGGTGATACTCCATTCTAACACCCTTTCAATCTACTTAAAGATTCATTAAAACTCCACTTAGTTTTAATCTTTAACTGGGTTAAAGAATCGGTGTCATTTAAAACACGGTTCACGATAAACCCAAAATCACATTCCATTGATTATCGGGTTAAAGAACAAGTGTTATTTAAAACACTGTTCACGATAAACCCAAAAATCAATATCAATTCAACTAAATATTATTTAATTGGTACACTTCATTAAATCTAAATAAAAGATTTAATCTTTTCTCAACTAGGCTTAAGAACAGTGTTAATGAAAACACCATTCACGACAAACCCAAATCACATTTGATATTAAATACAAGGGTCTGAATAGAAAATATATCGGCTTATATTCAATATCAAATTCTACGACCAACAAATATCGTATTGGAAATAACGATATATATATATATATATATCTTTCAAATTTCCATAACAACATCTGTATGATCACGAAATCCAACATCGAAATATTCCAAAGACAATTTCGATTTAAATCCGTTCCAATTCAATTAGTGGAAATTCTGGTTATATTTCAAAACCCTTTCGAACTCACTTTATTTATTTTAAAAATAAATAAATTACTATTCTAGTTCAAAACTAGTTCATTTCGATTAAAATGTATTTTTATCGTTTCCAATATGGAGTTTTTCATCCCAATTCTTCACAAATCATTTCTTATGATTTTACACAAATTATTACTATTTTTAATAATTTTATCAAGGCCCGTACAGTCGATTTTCATCAATGGCCATCGAACTGCACTTACAGCGACCTTTTCCAAATTTGATTTGGACATAATTCCAAATTCAACCGTTAGATTTCTAATATCTAATAATCTTTAGAAAGCTCTTCTCGATACGAACCCAACGGTTCCGGTTTTAGGAGAATCCGACGGTCGGATCTCCCGTAATATCCATTCGAAGTCAATGGTCGAAATTCGCGAACTGCCGCGGCGCGTTCTATTCAGGCCATTATATTATATATATATAATATATATATTATATACTTCGTCGATTTCCTTTTTAAAACGTATTTTATAAATCGTTTTAAATTCATTTTCAAAACGATTTCAACTTCCTTTTCAAATTCAAATCAAAATCAAATTTTTCAACATAAATTCATTTTAACTTCATTTCAAATTGATTTCCATTCAAATCAATTTTGAATTCAATTTCAGTTCGTTTTCAATTCAATTCTATTTCAATTCGAATTCATTTCTATTCAATTTCAATTCAATTTCAGTTCGAATTCATTTCTATTCAATTTCAATTCGAATTCATTTCTATTCAAAATATCAGATTTTGAAATAACTTTCGATGTTCATTATAAAATGAATAAAATCGATATAAATATCGTTCATGTCAAAATGGCGTAAATCTAATCAACACGGCTTCATATATTTCTATTTTCAAATATTCTATTTCAAATATTTCTTTTTCAAATATTTCTATTCAAATATTTCTTTTTAAATATTTCTTTTTTTCAAAACTGGAATGAGGCCCAGTCAATTACCATATAATGTTAATTATATGGATTTTCTACCACACATATATAAAAGCAACGATAAATCATCAACCATCATCCAAAGTGCTTTCTACACTGTACAAGCATCAAATATAAATATTTAACGCTTATAACAGTCTGTCAATCAATCGATCGACATATAACTAACTATTGGGATTAGTGTATGTCATATATCACCCCAATACCCGTGTGGGGTTTTCAAACAATCAAACGCAGATTTTATTTATGCAGTTGGGCGATGTGTAAAATTTATCGTCCCAGTCAATATCAGTCAAATGTGTGTATATAAACAAATCGTCCAATTTGTTTATTTTTATTTCATTTCATATACACGTTAAAAATTCTATTTTTAACTATAAAATATTTTCAACTATATAAATATTTTATTTCATTTCACATCACATCACACAATCAACTACACATCAAAATCAAACAATCAAGCATACAAGCCGCCCATGGTATGTGGACGACGGGTGTCGGGTGCTACTAAACACCGTCTGCATCCTAGTATATATATATATAACTAGAAAATTGAATTAAAGAGTGTGAAATTCTCACCGATAACTAATCCAAACATCTCGACTCTTCATATGTAGAAATCTCCGTCGTTTCTTCTTTCATCACTTTCGTCATCCGTATTCACTACATATATAAAAATCGAATTTTTACTTCGCTATTCAATATATAAAAATCGAATTTTTACTTCGCTATTCAATATATAAAAATTGAATTTTTACTTCGCTATTCAATATATAAAAATCGAATTTTCACTTTGCTATTCAATATATAAAAATCGAATTTTTACTTCGCTATTCAATATATAAAAATTGAATTTTTACTTCGCTATTCAATATATAAAAATCGAATTTTTTACTTTGCTATTCAATATATAAAAATTGAATTTTTACTTTGCTATTCAATATATAAAAATCGAATTTTTACTTCGCTATTCAATATATAAAAATCGAATTTTTACTTCGCTATTGATAGATATATAAAAATCGAATTTTTACTTCGCTACTCAATATATAAAAATCGAATTATTACTTCGCTATTCTATATATAAAGATTATATTTTTACAAATCTACTTCACAGAAAAAAACTAATCTTTACTTCATGAAAGATCTAATCTTTATACTTCATTCGTATATAGAAAAAATCCACTTTATTCATATACATGAAAATCCGATTTTTATATTTCATTCAAAAAAAAATCAAAATTTTAAAGGCATAAATAAGCAAAAATAATATTAAAACTTACAGTTTCTTTTCAGTGAGAAGGGGGGGTTTTCCCGTCGGTATTGGAGGGGGTTGGGGCACTCGAAGTGATGGAGGGGGGACTCGCCGGAGGTGGCATCGCTGGTGGGGTCGGAGGCCAGGCAAGGGGGTTCGGGTTTGGGGATTGGAAGCGATGGAATGGGGGGCGCAGCGTTGAAATCGTGGGGAGGAAAGGAGGGAGAGGGGAACGAGGGGCAGAAGGGGGGTCGGGCAGTTTCTTTCAGGAGAGAGGAGGAGATAGGGGGAGGCGGCAGCCCCGCCCCGGGCGGCGGCGGCGTTCAACTGGGGGGGGGGCGACGAGATCGCGATCCCCCCTTCCATTTTCTTTTTATTTTTTTTATTCCTGTTGAATGAAAGGAAACTGGGAAGGGGCCTGAAGGGTAAAGAAGCGAGAGGGAATATATATATTTTTAATTATTTAAATTTCATAAAAGTTGACTTTTTATTTCGACCTCGAAATGAGACCCACCGCCTGTCGTCCATAGTGTATTACCCCCATTCCGAACATAATGGGATGTGTATCGTAAGTTGATTCGATCGTTTCGATCAGTTTTCGTCAAAATCAACATATAACTCTATATATTGAATTTGAACGCACAATTCAATTTACCGGGGCCACATACTAACTAGAAAAATTCCCGAAAAATATTTTCTAGCTTCGTATTGACGATACGGTCCTAACAAAACTAGTTTCATCAAATTCTGAGACCGTTGGAAAAATGGCCATTTTCCAGTCGATTAAAATCAACTAAAACTAGTCAAACGCGTTTTCCTTTGCCACGCTCACATATTGATTCGAAAAATTATGAAATTTGAAACCTAGCAATAACTTTACATCCCGGATCCAACAAAAGTGGTTTCGTCGAAATCCGAGGTAATTTGCAAAATTCCCATTTTTAAGGGCCTGAATTCCATAGCGACTATTCAGAATTTTCAACTGGACATATCTTTTGATTCCCGCTATGAAATTTCAATTTTTCGAATTCGTTGGAAAGATATTCTCAAATAGATCCTATTATTTTTGGTTTTACTAAAATACGGATTATTTTGCACCCGGTACATTCAATTGAAGTTTGAAATCGAATTATCGAACTACCGCGCCGTTTTCAATTCCTTTTATATATATAAATAAATATTTATATTCTAACGACGATTCAAACGAATATATACGTTCGAATTATATTCAAAATAAATTTCTCGTCGATATTATTTAAAATAATTCATTTTAAATAATCAAAATTCGCTAAAATTGCCAAAATAAAAATTTTAAACTGGCCCAGATTTCTGGGTTATTACAGATTTAAATCCAATATACCTTTAGTATTACCGGTTAGCCCAGTAAACAAGAAAGTATATCAAAACTCCATAATGATGGAATTTTGAGATCATTTGATTTTGAATTAAATGAAGAATACAGATCTTGTTTATTATTTTTTATTAGGCAAAATAACTGAATCACCTTTCACTTAACACAGTAATTGAGTGATAAGTATTGGGTCTCACACATAATGATGTATATGGAGCAATGAATACATAAACTAGAGGCAAGTATTATTACTTCATTATATTTACTGCTGACATCAGTAAATATAGATATGTGTATCTTATGAAACACATATCAGAATCCTTTGAAAAGTTCAAAGAATTCAAAGTGAAGATAGAAACCAATTTTAATAGAAAATAAGTATCTTTCGAATAGATCGAAAAGAATATTTAAGCCAACTAATTAATGACTATCCAGATGAGTCTGAAATTGTTTCACGACTCACTCCACCTACAACACCATATTGAAATGGTGTGTCTGAAAGGAGTAATCACACCTTATAAGATGTGGTACGACTAAGATAAGTCATATAGATCTTCCAATAAATTAAATTTAGAACAATTGCATTTAATCCTACTAAAATGATTTTAAAGACGCCATATAAGATATGGTCTAGGAAATTCCCTAGTGTGTCTAATGTGCAGATCTGGATGCAAAGCGTTTACTAAACGTCCTTCCTTTGATAAGATCAGACCCAAATCAGATAACTATTTTGTGTAATATCCACAAGACATAAATGGGTATTATTTCTATAAATTCTCTGAGAATAAAATGTTTATTGCTCGATTTGGTATCCTTTTGAAGGAGAGCCCGTCTCTAAGATACCAATGGAGATGAAATAGAAATCGAAATGTCTTGGAAACCACAAAACATCGTTGAATCTGGTATAGACAAGAAATTGAGTGGGAGTGACATAATAATTCTAATGTTATTTGATAACACATTAATTATTGTAAATAATGTTAGTTTTAAAACAAGATATATATACTGATTCTGAGATAGAAAATGTTTGGACTAATAAGTTCATGATTGAACTTAATTCATTGTTGATCCAGTGATATACATTGCGATAACAATACGGCTGTTGCTCAGGCCTAAAACATTAAACTCATTATCGATCCAAACATATATTTAAGAAATATAATTCCTATGTGAAGTTGTTCAAAGAGGAAATGAACATATCTACAAAAGTTACAAACGTTGTAATTTTGCAGACCTGCTGAATTAGACTCTGTCGCAGCGGAAGTTTAATAGACACACTAGTTTCATGAGTAAATGATACATGAATAATTGACTCTAGTGCAAGTGGGAGATTGTTAGAGTTTATGCCCTAGAGGCAATTCATTTGATGAGATTGATAAAACTGTTGATGTTATTATTTTATTTGGAATAAAATAATATTCTATTATATTATATTTACTGCGTAATATAATTATTAATATAATAGAAGTCCTTGGAATTATAATACGGAATTATATAGTTTGAGTAAGACTTGAATTTGAGATTATATAATATGATAAGTATTATAATTCTTAAATGTCCCTAGTCAAGTTTTATTGTTTATATAGGACAACAATAAAGCGTTGAGACTAGTATGTTAATTGACTGATGATCACATCTCATTGATCATTAATATACGCGATATTAATGTCAAAACATAAATACGTATTGGAGAATATCGTATTGGGCTGACCCACCGTGAGATAACTACACGGAATATAATTAACAGTATCATAAGTTATTCTCATAGTGACAGTGATGTAATGGTCCTTAGACCTGAAATCATTATAATTTTATTCGAGGATATTTGTGTTTTGATGTCATCTAAAGTTATTCATAACAGAGTAATGATAACGGTGATTATTGGATAAATATCGAGTCGGATGAAAATTATGAATGATCTAGATGGAATTTAACCCTACGATATATTCGTAGTGATATCCATGGGCCTCTTGATTGAGTGAGATTGTGAAATGCATGGCCGTGCACAAATATTGATTTGTTTAAAACAGTCTACTCATCGATCAAGATAAACAGATTAAATTATTAAGAGGATGATACGATCCATGCCTTGAGTTTAATCTTGGATATATTGGTTAAAAGGATTATATTACATTGAGACACTGGTCACGAAAAGGTTTTATCGAATCGTTGATCTTATTATAACTTGGGTAGCAGCGATGTATTGCTAGATGCCAATCACTGTTTATAATTTAAATACGATTTAAATTATTGCCAACGTTATAATAACCTATCGGGTCACACACTTAGAACGTTATAAAGGAAGAACATATACTGGGTAAATAAATTATCAAATTTGTTGATATTTTATATTGCATTGAAATGGTATACATGTGGTTCCTTAATTAATGGAACATACTTGTTTACTAAGGGTTTAGCTATTCTCTTTATAAAGGATAAGGAGGAGCCGTCACTTTCTTTTTATCTTAGATAAAAATAAAAATAAAATCCTAACCTTCACGAAACCCATATATGGCAGCTAGCACCTAAACTCCTGGTTCTTCTTCGATTTTGATCGGAAAAGGGAAACGTTCGTGTGGATAACCAACAGAGGCCGACATTTGACGTGCTCTACGATTTGATGCTCCAACCTTCAATGATTTGGCTTCATTTGGTTCTTCACGGATACGCTTTGAAGGTATAAACCCTAGCTCTTAATTGTTCGATTTACATTTTTCTAGCATCGATCATTTGTTTAATTAGTTAAATATTGTTATTGGATCTCAATTTGATAATTGAAATTCCTTCATATGGCACCTAAGGAAAGTGAGACGGCCCCAAACCCCGTACTGACGGTGGCAAGGGTAATCCGTGGAATATAACACATAAATAGAAAATAGCAGAACAGAATTAAATAAATACACCAGATAATGAACAATAGAATATACTGGATAAAAGTAATCATCAGAGTTACACAGTATACCGGATCATACTTAGTAAAAGTCCAGTTCAACTATACATAAATGTCTACAGCGGAAAACAAACATAATATGTACAATAGGAGCTGAACAACATAAAAAGAGAAAAATGATAGAATCCATCTTCAGCTCCAGCTATCCAGAAAGAACCAGCTAAACCTGAATACAAGGCTGCCCGTGTAGAAAAAGGGGCACCCGAGTTTGAAAGTGAAACAAACTACGAGTCAGTCATGGGACTGGTATGAGAAATCTATTCAACACATATATAATATGGCTAATCACAGGACCACGCCCTTTCGTGGAACGGGTTTACTCCAATGGATTGCCAGTGCTTTAAAACAAATCTTTCTTTTAAACAACGCAATGTTTTTTATAAAAATGAAGTCGTTATAAGACTCAGTTCCCATCACACAATGCAATGCACACCGGAGGATAGAGTTTTTACCTTATAACGGCCAAAATATGCTTGATACGAATAAAACAAAGGCATTTGATATTATTGCTAGTGTTTATATGTTTTGAAAACAATTTCAAATCATAACTATCAATCATAGGCAACATGAGCGTCCCACGCCACTATGTCGCCAAATATCTATACAATCGAAACCGCACGATTACGTATTTGGAAATTGGATTGCCGTCATGAACCAAGGCAAAAGATAGTCCTTACCGAATTCGTGACTGCCTAGCCCGAGTCTCAGGATCAGAGCTCGAGTGACCCTTGGATCGTCAGGGCCGGTCCACCGATGTGGATTAAAATTCCTGAACAATACGTTTCCCCGCCCTTTGGGGCGTAAACGAGCCAACGAATGACTCCATCGGACCCGGATCGTCCGATCAAACCGAGGCGCCTCGCAACAGCAACAACCACACAGGTGAAAAGTATATAAATGTCAGGGCTGGCAGGTCACTGACACCACCCTAGCTAGGAAGAAACGCATGCCCTCCCTGAGGTCCTCCTCCCGTTTTTGGTTCATACCAGGGTGTGAGGCTCGCGAAATCACGTTATACACAAAGCTACGCCGCACAGGCGGTGCTTTGATCATCACCACAAGACTTTGCTTTTCAACAGAAGCCCTGATCATTTGCCACTTAGGCATGCCACACTAGCAATTCATGCCATGCGACTGATGTCCATCGATATACAGCCTCTGAGCTCGTGCGTCTCAGAGAAGGGTGTTAACCAAAAGAATAAATTCTCCGCCGCCAAACAGATGTATATTTAACAGAGATCAATCAACACAGAATAAACTCCAATGTCAGACACACAGTCCATTTACAAGTCCGTTCTGGGTCTGAACGAAACCGGAGGCACTAAATACCTCGCAAACCCATCGATCACCACGTACGTCGGGACGATCACCACTCATTATCCATATTTCGGGATGCCTCCCAATCAGGACCTCGGTTACCATCCAAACGAGGTGAAGATCTCCGATCTTCGACCACCGTTTTCATCTTCGACTTTCAATCGTCGGTCAATTATTTGAAATGAGAATTAACTCGGTCTTTTCAAATAATTCACGTATATTTAGAATTTCAAATCAATTTATTTCAATGGTTAAATCAGTCGACAACACCAATTTTGTTCTTTAACGTAATTTTCACACCAAACACATTCAACCATCAAACACAACATAAATCGAGCAAATTCAGTTTATTTCCATTCCATATCGTTTATGATATTTTATAACAAATTATCGCTATTTTTATTTATTTTAAAAATAGCCAATTTATTCAAAACGGCGCTTCGGGCCATAACACGGCCGTGGCGCTGTTTTTCTTCAGATTTGATTTACACATATCTGAAAATATAACCGTTGGATCTTCACAAAATTTACATCATTAGAAAGGTCTTTTCAAAACGAATCCAACAGTTCCAGTTTCGGGAAAATCCGACGGTCGGATCTCCCGGTACAATCGTTTGAAGTTTCGATTTCAAAATACGAACTGCAGCGTCGTTATTCGATTAAATATAATTATATATATATATATATATATATATATATATATATAATCGTTTCTGGCGCTGTTTTTCTTCAGATTTGAATTAAACATTCCAGACAACCCAACCGTTGGATTTTTACAAAGTTGGTGCCGTTGGAAAGATTTTTCCAAAGCGAACCCAACGGTTGCGATTTCAGGAAAATCCGATGGTCGGATCTCCCGTACTAATCGTTTGAAATTACGGTTTCAAAACACGAACTGCACAGCCAGGTTTCGTTTTAATTTTATTTATATTTATATATTTATATAAATATGGTTCATTCAAAAATTCCTACATTGATTCCACTTCAAATATTTCACTAACGCCTTTAAATTTTGGAAAATTTCGCCATAACCTCCTTTGTACGGGAGGGGCTGGGAAAATTCCCAAATAGCCACACGGGCGTCTCATGTCAAAAAGAAAAAGGAAAAGCCAAGCGGCTAGCCAACAGGCTCATAAAATCATCACCCAAACAAAACAGTAAATGTGTACCTATTTGTCGGGCACAAAATTTTATTCCTCTTCTCTAGCCCCTTTTGCTATAACCTATTCAATAAATATGCATGTACATATATACAGTTCTTATCATTTATCATTTTCCATTCAACTTCATATTTGATTCCCTTTGGTTTAAAAACACCATTCATTCTAATGTTGCATGCATAGGCAAAAATCATATCATTAGCTATTTAATGAATATTTCGACTCATGCATATTTATTTGAACGAGTTGCTATTTTTAACACTTCACATTTAAACAAATCATGTATATAATAAAAATGTGAATTTTATTGTAAAACAATTCATTTCAAAACACTATTATTTTATATAGTTTATATAGGTGATAAAAATAGGATTTTTTATTATAAAACAACTTCTTTTAAAACGAGATTATTTTACATAGTCCATATAGTTGATAAAAGGTGATTTTTATTATGAAACAATTTATTTCAAAATATGAATACCATTCAACACGTGAATTTCAATTCAACGAATGAATATCGATTCAACACATGAAGGTTTTCTATAGTTTCTATATATAGATAAAAATGTGATTTTTATATTTAAAACACGAATACCATTCAATACATGAATTTCTAATCAACGAATGAATATCAATTCAACACATGAAGGTTTTCTATAATTTCTATATATAGATAAAAATGTGATTTTTATATTTAAAACACGAATACCATTCAACACATGAATTTCTAATCAACGAATGAATGTCAATTCAACACATGAAGGTTTTCTATAGTTTCTGTATATAGATAAAAATGTGATTTTTATATTTAAAACACGAATACCATTCAACACATGAATTTCTAATCAATGAATGAATATCAATTCAACACATGAACGTTTTCTATAGTTTCTATATATAGATAAAAATGTGATTTTTATATTTAAAACACGAATACCATTCAACACATGAATTTCTAATCAACGAATGAATATCAATTCAACACATGAAGGTTTTCTATACAACGAATAAATATCGTTTCAGCAAATGAAAATAATTCAAACTCATGAATATTATTCAAAATTTCGGCAGCATAACGGCAGGGTAGTTAAAACCGGGACCGTCCTTAGTACGGCTCCTCGCTCTACCTTAAAACCTCGCGGTTTTTGACAATGGGAATCATGCATCTAGTTCGCACGCAGGCGGCGTGTATATATTTATTTCATTTCCATAAACTAATCCTATGTGGTTTCAACCAAATATTTCTCAACCACAAATGATTATTTTTCAACCACAATCAATCAATATCAACCGCAAACAATCCCAAACAACCATTCGCTATCAATCAATAAATATCGTCCATGGTTTGTGGACGAGGGGCGTATATATATATTTATTTATATATAGCAATTCACTTCTATTTCAACACATATATAATTTTTACAACGCATATATAACTTATACATCGAACGTACAACTTATACAACGCTTATACAAGAGGTGTACAACGCTTATATAACTCATACATCGACTAAATAATTTATACATCGTCGTTTTCCATATCGTTTATAAATTAGAAATCTCACATTGGGTTCCACTCCACCAAAAATAGCAGAAGGCTCAGAAAAATACGCGGTCACTTCTAAAATGTAGAAGACGCCCTCACGAGTCCACTGTCTCCTGTTTCATCGAATTTCGTTAACATATGTTAAAGATACGATTTTTATACTAAAATCATCATTAGCAACGCTTAAAAACGTTATATTCTATTTTTAAAACCCAAGCTGTATACCTTCCTTCACGTTCAAAACTAGGTCTTGCAAATTCCCAAAATCCGTTGCGTTAGAGGCTGATCGGGGTTGACCACGTTGTCCGCCTTGGAGAGGCGCTCCAAGGGGAGGGGGTTTCGTTGAACTCGAACCACGGTGGGGGGCGCTAGGAGGCGCGACGCGGAGGAGGTTCCCAGGCCCAGATCTCGACCAAAACACGACGATAAAATGCAAGGCTTATATGGATTTAAAGAGGGGAAGAAGAGATTTAAAATGGATCTGGAATCACTCGATTTCATTGAGAAACGAGAGAGAAATCTCTCCTGGAAGATTTGAAGTCATTTCCATCTCGCGCAGGGGGGTTACGGGTGGAAGATGAATTGTGATTGGTCGGCTCATTTTTTATTTATTTATTTCAAAAATCCGAAAATACCCCTCTTCACATACGAACACCAATTCAAACCCAACAACTGTCGTCCCTAGCGTTTTACCCCCATTCCGAACACAATGGACTATGTTTCGAAGGCCCATTCGACTGTTTCAGTCAGTTTCCATTCAAATTAAAATATAAAACATTCAATATTCAATTTGAACATACATTTCAATTTGCCAGGGCCACAGACTGATTCGAAAAATTCCAGAAAAATAAATCTAGCTATGTTTTGACGATACGGTCCCAATAAAACTAGTTTCGTCGAATTCTGAGACCGTTTGCAAAAGGCCCATTTTTGGTCGATCCAATTTAACTATAATTGACCAAAACACATTTTCCTTTGCCACGCTCACATACTAGCTTCAAAAATTATGAAATTTGAAACCTAGCAATAACTTCACATCCCGGATCCAACAAAAGTGGTTTCGTCGAATTCCGAGGTCGTATGCAAAATTGCCAATTTCACGGGCTATATAAATCCCATAGCGACCTTTCTGAAAATTCAATCGGCCATAACTTTTGCTTTTTGTTATGAAAATTCGATTTTTCAGATTCGTTAGAAAGGTATTCACTAACAGATTTAAATATTTTTGGTTTCGCTAAAATCCGTTTTGTTTTGCACCCGGTACAGTCCGACAAAGTTTGAATTCAATTTTTGAAATTGCAGCGCCATTTCAGGCCTTGTTTATAATTATAATTAATTATATTCGTTTTCAATGGTCGATTCAAACTCACTTTTCATTGCCATTATTTAAAATATTTATTTTAAATATTTAAAATTCATTATTTTAGCCAATTTAAAAATTTTAAATTGGTTCTGATTTTCTGGGTCGTTACAGAAAGAAGGGAGTTGGATAAGCAGATGTCAATATTATTACAAAAAGGTTTCATTCGACAAAGTACCTCAGAATGGGGTGAACCAGTTGTATTTGCAACCAAAGCAGATGGATCTTTGAGATTTTGTGTGGACTATGGGGAACTTAATAAATTGACCAAGAAGAATAGGTACCCTTTACCTAGAATCGATGACCTGTTTAACAAGTTGGGAGGAGCCCGATTATTTTCCCAGTTAGATCTTGCTACTGGATTTCACCAGTTAAGAATTGTGGAGGACGGTAAAGACAAAACTGCGTTTAAAATGCCAGATGGATTCTTCCGATGGGAAGTTATCCCCTTC
The DNA here is from genome assembly GCA_030737875.1 of Allium sativum. Lineage (NCBI taxonomy): Eukaryota > Viridiplantae > Streptophyta > Magnoliopsida > Asparagales > Amaryllidaceae > Allium > Allium sativum. The sequence goes on from CM060916.1 coordinate 898,234,742, forward strand.
GGACTACGAATGCACCCGCTTTCTTTGTTGACCTCATGAGTAGAGTCCTTAGGGCATTCTAAATAAAATTATGGTAGTCTTCGTAGATTATATCCTTATAATTTCAAAAGATTGTAAAGAGCATGAAAATCACTTGAGACAAGTGTTAAGGATATTAATAAAGAACCAACTGAAAGCAAAATTCTCAAAGAGCCAATTCTGAAGGGAAGAAGTAAGATTTTTAGGACATATTGTGTCAAGCAAAGCCTCGGCCGTAGACCCCGCAAAGATTGAGGCAATCAAAGAATGAAGGATATCTCGAAATGCTACGGAAGTAAGAAGCTTCTTTGTATTGGCCGGATATTATCGGAAATTTATTAAGGACTTTGCAAAGATTTCTTCTCCTTTAAAGCAATTAAAAAAAAGAATTTGGTGTTTTCTTAGAGTAATAAATGTGACATAGCCTTTAAGAAATTAAAGGAATTATTAACTAGCGCACCAGTCTTAATTATACCTGATGGTTCAAAAGTGTTTGCAGTTTACACCGATGCGTGTGGGACCGGTTTAGGAGCGGTCCTTATGCAAGAGGGAAGAGTAGTTGCTTACGCTAGTAGAAAACTCAAGGATCCAGAGAAGAGATACCCAGTTCATGACCCAGAGTTAGCCGCAGTAGTGTTCGCCCTTAAAATGTGGAGGCATTATCTTTTAGGGAAAAATTTGAACTCTTTACTGACCATAAATCCCTGAAGTATTTATTTTCTCAACGTGACCTAAACTTGAGACAACAACGATGAATGGAATATATTGCCTCATTTGACTTTACGATTCAGTATACCTCGGGCAAGGGGAATGTTCCGGCGGATGCTTTAAGTAGAAAATATGTGATCTTGAATGCGATGACAGAGTGGAAGCAATTAGAGTTTCTCTCTAATTTTAATTTACAACCCTCACCAACCACTTCTAATGGTTTTCTTGGAGCTATGACAATTGGACCTACTCTAAGAGAAAGGATTCGAAATACATAGGACCTTGATGGAGTGTTAAGAAGTATAAAGGAGAAAGTGGGAAGGAAAGAAACCTTTCCCCATTCGGTTAGATATTCGATCGGCAATGACGAAAGTTTACTTTAGGACAGATGACTTTATGTCTCTAAGGATGAAGGGTTGAGGAAAGAAATTCTAGAGGATTGCCATATGTCAAAAATGACCGTACACCCCGGTGGGGACAAATGTACAAAGATATAAAGAGGAATCTCCATTGGGAAGGAATGAAGAGAGATGTGGCCTAGTTTGTGGCCCAATGCTTGACATGGCAAAAAGTTAAAGCAGATCAAGGAAGGCCAAGAGGATTACTAGTACCTTTAGAGATCCCTATATGGAAGTGGGAATATATTTCCATGGACTTTGTAGATGGACTTCCTAAAATCCAAAAGAGGAATGAGGCCATTTGGGTAGTGGAAGATCGCTTAACCAAAAGCGCCCATTTTATACCAATCAAGAAAACAAGGACTGCAGCTTCGTTAGCCCAATTATATGTCAAAGAGATAGCTAGACTATATGGTATCCCATCGAGTATCCTGAGTGATAGAGACCCCTTGTTCACGAGCGAATTTTGGAGAAGCCATCAAACAACATTGGGAAAGACCCTAAATCTAGGCACAACTTATTATCCATGGACGGATGGCCAAATGAAAAGAGTGAATCAGATCTCGGAAGACTTGCTCAGAGCTTGCATCATCGACTTTAGGGGACTTTGGAAGCAATACCTACCGCTCGCAGAATACACCTACAACAATAGTTTTAAAACTACGACTGGTATGGCCCCTTTTGAAGTGCTTTATGGGAGGTCATGAAAATCGCGAACTTGTTGGTACAAAACTATCGACAAGGTTATATTTGGAATAGACTTCGTATGTGATTCCACGGAGAAGATATCCTTGGTTAAGCATATGATGAAGGCAATCCAAGACCGTCAGAATCGTATGCCGATAAGCGTAGGATGGAACTTGAGTTTATTCCCTCTCAAGAATACTGTTCGGTTTGGAAAGACTGGGAAGTTGACTCCTAGATTTATTTGGCCTTTTAATGTCATCGAGAAGATATGATCTTTGGCATATCGAGTGGATCTCCTGGAGCATCTATCAGGGATCCATAATGTTTTTCATGTATCTCATCTAGGGAAATGCCTTCATAATTCTTCTATCAGACTCGAGCTTGGTGAAATCTGGGACATAGGAAAACTCGAGTTGGTGTCCAGGGTGCCCCATGCCACTGCAAGGATTATAAAGCATGGAATCAAGAGACTAAGCAACAAAACCGTTCGCCTTGTCCGAGTACAATAGGGAAATGATCCTACGGAAAGCACATGGGAGACCGAGGACATGTAACGACCCGGTAGGGATTCGATGCCCGAATTCTAACAATAATACATAATCCATATTACTTGCCACAACTCAAGTATCGAAAACACCAGATAGTTATAAGAAAGAATTTAGAGGGTGAGATAAGAAAGAAAGAAATATTAGAATAGAAGAATAAGAAGATCCAACACAACACAGAGTCTCAAATCGCAGTGGAACAAAATATAATACAGAAATAAATCTTTACTAAGAGCTTTAAAAATACTTGCATTCATCAAAGTACATCACACATCTTGACAATTATAATAACCTGTCCTCATATACAACAACATACAATGGAAAATACGGGATAATATCATACGTCTGAACTTCTCCAACACGTCTTTGGACTTCATGACACCCTATAACCTGAATCTGTAGACCCGGGATAACCCGAGCACTACAAACACTAGGTCAGTCTGGTGAACCAGAGTGAGAAAAACTCGCTAAATTTAAAGTTAGCACACAACTTGATTTTAAAGTTAAAATCCTTTCGAAGAGCAAAGGATAATCGTAAGACCAATTCCACACATAAGTACAGACAGTTTTTACCTAACGATAACCCAAAACAGTTTTGAAAATCAATACTTTTCTGATATTATAATACTGTCTAAATACAAATAAATAGAATCTAGCAGAACGCTTGCATCTCAAGCTCCACATATATAGTATACAAACAAAACTGCGAGGGCTTATTGGAGAATGGATTCCGACTATGACGAGGCATGGAACCACCTTCCAATAGTGTATCTCTAGAGGCGAATACACTGGGTTCAACAAGGACGTCTTGCAACCCGGCCCACACACAACTGACCACTCATTTTTCTTAAGTGTATCGAATGTATATCACCAACGATTGTGAGCTACCCCGCATTTCCCGAAAAGGGACAGCATCGAAAATAGATTAAAGAAGCAAAAGGAATTTCTCTAGATACGTGATTATACACTCTAATGGGAGCGACCCATATAGCCATGCTGCCTGCCCGATTTTTGTCAATTCCTGGTTGATGAGGCTTGAGGTTTTATTTCTTTTTAGAACATCTGGCCACCATTCACTTTGAATGCCACATCATCAGATCCATCACATATCACTAATTGACGTCCACAAAAATACTCTAGTAGTTAAGTTAAGAGAAGTGCCCCTCTCCACCACCAACTAGAGTACGTTTGAAGAAATCAACGTACATAATCCCTTTTGGAAATACTCTGTCAGACATCCGTCCATACAAGTTGTCCTGGGATTGGACAAACCATAGGCACCCTCCTACTGCATCCTAGGAATCACTCTATGGATCAATAGCGAGTAATCCTTGCAATCCATATATTTCAACCACGACCGAGTTATTATCAAAATATCTTTGGTTACAACATTAGAGAAATTTATCAAGTAGCCCTTCCGCTTATAAAGATCCACGGTCTCCAACTGCTCCACCTTCAATCAACATCTTTTCGTATTTGCTGGTTCGGAATGGTTTTCGAATAAATTCGATCCCGGTCTTTCCGTACCCACATCGCATTGGGCATGATTTTGATAGTCGGTTATATAACTGTCCACTATCAAAATAAAAAATCATAAAAATAAAATAACTCTATCGGTTTATTACACAACATAACTTGGCCATTAAAATAATATATTAGTTGTAATATCAAAGATAATATACTAGTTTTAATATATAAATATTCTCAAATCATTTTATTAAAATACGTAAAAGAAATGCCCTAAAACCTTATCCAATTACTCATTATTATCCTTTAAAACATTTGCCACCATATTTCTTACCATCTACAATTAAGAGATCAATTTACTTACTATTGTAAAACAATCATTACAAAATCCCTTTCATTTCGTTACTAAGGATATATCATTTTATATTCCCTCGCCCCTTGTTATTTCCTTTTATCTCAGAATCCCATCATATATATATATATATCCAAATTCTTCAAATAATGTTTCACTATTATTTCCCCAAAATAATTTGCTTTAACATCTCCACTATCATGACTCATACTATCCTTCGACAATCCTGAAGTCGTTCAAGTTGGGGTATTTTAATTACCGCTCGGACCTTGATCAGCAACATTCTTATCTTAAGATAAATATGAATCGTAATTCGAAAACCCATGTTCATTTTGATATCACTTCACTATTGTACTAAAATACGGTTTTATAAAACCATCTTGCTTTTTGAAATCTCCTCTTTTAAATATATGATAATCACTAAATTCCTTGATCTAGTAAATGATTAATACACATTAACTTTTAAACTTTAACTTCTTTATAACTAATTGTCCCACTATCTGGGTTTTATTTCAAATCCTATTTTACCAAATTCCATTACGTAAATCCCCTTTTATAATTCTTTAAATCATTTCCTTTGGGAAATCGTACTTCAATCCTATTCATTTCACTTAATGCCATTTCTAGGTAATGTAAATTTACAATATAATGCTTTAACTTGCCATCTCCTTATTCACAGCTCGTTTACACACCTCTGGTTTAATACGATACCCTTTTCCCATCTCAATTTCCTTTACTTAAAATATTAAGTAACATTCATTTTAAACTTATCATATCCACTTAAAATCACTTTCTAACTTCATTTACTAAATTCGGTTTAGTTATAAACCAATTCTTACTTCCTTTGAAACTCAATCATATTTTATTTCTAACTTCAATTTCTTACTTAATTGAACTTCATTCAAGGAATAATTCCTTAAATTAAATAAAAATTTATTTTACTTTATTATTAATTGGAATCAAATTTTCTGTTTTAAAATCTCATTAAGTTAAACAATTATTCGGTAAATTATTTTATTATATTAATCGACACAACTAATTTAATAATCAATTTCTGTTAAAATATTTGGCTTGGTCAACCTTAAAACACGATTAACTCATTAATCAACTCTGACTCGTCTTTTCGTTTTAAATTAATAAATAACATTTATTAATCCAAATAACCTCATTTACTTCGATAATTATTAAATAAATCATAATCTATTTCTAAATAAAACTTATTTTAATTATTCTTAAAAACAATAAATCCCGGTTATTACTCGTCGCTAATTCCTGCCCACTTGCTTATCAATCTTATTAATATAAAAAAAATTAGTTTTATAAAATTATTCGGTAATTACGATGAAGCACGTGTGTAATAACCCGGAAAATCTGAGCCAGTTTAAAATTTTTATTTTGGCGAATTTAGCGAATTTTGAGTGTTTAAAATGATTATTTTAAATAATATCGACGAGAAATTTATTTTGAATAGAATTCGAACGTATATTTTTATTCGAATCGTCGTTAGAATATAAATATTTATTTATATATATAAAAGGAATTGAAAATGGCGTGGTAGTTCGATAATTCGATTTCAAAGTTCAAATGAATGTACAGGATTCAAAATAAACCGGATTTTAGTGAAGCCAAAAATAATAGAATCTAATTGATAATATCCTTCCAACAAATTCGAAAAATTGAAATTTCATAGTAGGGATAAAAAGATATGTCCAGTTGAAATTTCAGAATAGTCGCTATGGAATTTCTGCCCTTAAAAATAGCCATTTTGAAAACGACCTCGGTTTTCGACGAAACCACTTTTGTAGGATCCGCGATGGCAAATAATTGCTAGGTTTCAAATTTCATAATTTTTCGAATCAATATGTGAGCGTGGCGAAGAAAAACACGTTTGACCAGTTTAAGTTGATTTTAATCGACTGGAAAATGGCCATTTTTCCAACGGTCTCAGAATTTGACGAAACTAGTTTTGCTGGGACCGTATCATCAATACGAAGCTAGAATATATATTTTTTGGAATTTTTCGAGTTAGTATGTGACCCCAGCAAATTGAAATGTGCATTCAAATTCAATATATAGAGTTATATGTTGATTTTGACGAAAACTAATCGAAATGGTCGAATCAACTTACGATACATATCCCATTGTGTTCGGAATGGGGGTAATACGCTATGGACGACAGTCGGTGGGTTCAATTTCGAGTTGAAAATAAAAAGCTGCTTTTAGAATTTAAATATATATATATAATTATATACACTCCCTCCCTTACCTCTTCTCTCCAAAGAAATCGATTTTATTAAAAAAAGAAGAAGGGAAAAGGAGATCGACGATCGACTCCACGCCACCGCCGTCCTCCGATCAGCCCCTCCGCCTCTGTCCTCCGCTCCTCCTTCGACTACTCCTCCTCCACCTCAAGACCGAGGTTAGCACCTCCATTCCCTCCATCTCGAGGCTGTCACCAACCTCGCAAGCCACCCACAAAGCCCCTGTTTCCCTCCTTCTCCGATCTGCCTCCACCTCGTTGCTTCCCTCTCCTCTACAACCGACGGCGCCCCGCTCCGTTCCCCCTCCCTGTCCGATTCGAACGAGAAGACCCCCAAACCCCATTCGACTGGAGACCACCACCGTACCCCCTCGAGACCCCGTGGACGCCACCTCCACCATCGTCAGGCCCCACGGCTGCTGCTGACACCAACTCCGACGCAAACACTCCCCCCCGAATCCATCTGTGAGTTCTAATTTTCTTTTATATTTTTATTCTATTTATTTATGTGTAGATAAAATTCTGATTTTCTTTATGCGAGATTCTTTTTGATAATAAAACGTAGAGATTTTTAAAAATAAAAGTAGTGATTTTAAAAATAAATAAATAAAAGGAATGATTTTTATCATACAAGCAAAAACTTGATTTTTAAAGTAACAAAGATTTGATTTTTAATTCATAAAAGAAAAGATTGAATTTTTCTTCATACGAATGAAAGATAATGCTATGGTTTTTATTCGTATGATAAGGCGATAAAAATATAATTTTTATTATATGTAAAGGTTAAAAATATAATTTTTATTATATGTAAAGGTTAAAAATATTATTTTTATTATATGTAAAGGTTAAAAAAATAAATTTTATGCTATTAAAAATATGATTTTTATAAAGTAGAAGTAATAAAAATACGATTTTTATTTATTGACTGAAGTGATAAAAATATAATTTTTATTTGAACAGCGTGAAAAGAACTGCATTGGAATTTCAAGTAAATCCAGACAGTTCAGCAGTTCAAAAGCAAAGCACGGCGGAGTGGAACCCTCTGTGAGAACTTCTCACCTTCAATTTAATTTTCTAGTTAAAATATATACTAGGATGCAGACGGTGTTTAGTAGCACCCGACACCCGTCGTCCACAGACCATGGATGGCTTGTATGCTTGTTTGTTTGATTTTGATGTGTAGTTGATTGTGTGATGTGATATGAAACAAAATAAAATATTTTATAGTGGAAAATATTATATAGTTAAAAATAGAATTTTTAACGTGTATATGAAATGAAATAAATTAATATAAACAAATCGAACGATTTTTTTATATCCACACATTTGACTGATATTGATTGGGACGATAAATTTTACACATTGCCCAACTGCACAAATAAAATCTGTGTTTGATTGTTTGAAACCCCACATGGGTATTGGGATGATATATGACATACACTAATCCCAATAATTAGTTGTATGTCGATCGATTGATTGACAGACTTTTATAAGCGTTAAATATTTATATTTGATGCTTATACAGTGTAGAATGCACTTTGGATGATGGTTGATTATTTGTCATTGTCGATGTATACATGCGTTGTATGTAAATCCATAGAAGTAAAATATATGGTAATTGATTGGGCCTCATTCCAGTTTTGAAAAGGAAATATTTGAATAGAAATATTTGAAACAGAAATATTTGAAATCGAATATTTGAAAATAGAAATATATGAAGCCGTGTTGATTAGATCGACGCCATTTTGACGTGAATGATATTTATATCGACTTTATTCATTTTTCAATGAATATTGAAAGTGATTTCGAAATTCGAATTAAATTGAATAGATTTGAAATTCGAATTAAATTGAATAGATTTGAAATTCGAATTAAATTGAATAGATTTGAAATTCGAATTAAATTGAAAGGAATTGAAATTCGAATTAAATTGAAATTGAATTGAAATCGATTTGAAATGAAATTAAAACGAATTTATATTGAAAAATTCAATTTTGATTAGAATTTGAACGAGAAGTTGAAACCATTTTGAAAACGAATTTAAAACGATTTATAAAATACATTTTAAAAAGGAAATCGACGAAATATATATAATATATATATATATAGAATGGCCTAAATAGAAAGCGCCGCGCCGCGACCGTTCGTGAATTTCAACCATTGACTTCGAATGGATATTACGGGAGATCCGAACGTTGGATTCTCCTAAAACCGGAACCGTTGGGTTCGTATCGAAAAGGGCTTTCCAATGAATATTAGGGATTTGAAATCTAATGGTTGGATTTGGAATTATGTCCAAATAAAATTTGGAAAAGGTCGCTGTAAGTGCAGTTCGATGGCCGTCGATGGAAATCGACTGTACGGGCCTTGATAAAATTATTAAAAATAGTAATAATTTGTGTAAAATCATAAGAAGTGATTTGGGAAGAATTGGGATGAAAAACTCCATATCTGAAAAGATAAAAATAGATTTTTATCGAGATGAACTAGTTTTGAACTAGAATAATAATTTATTTTTAAAACAAATAAATTGGATTTGAAATGGTTTTGAAAATAACCAGAATTTCCAATAATTGAATTGGAATGGATTTGAATCGAAATTGTCTGTGGAATATTTCGATGTTGGATTTAGTGATTATACAGATGTTGTTATGGAAATTTGAAAGATATATATATACATATCGTTATTTCCAATACGATATTTGTTGGTCATAGAATTTGATATTGAATATAAACCGATATATTTTCTATTCAGAGCCTTGTATTTAATATCAAATGCGATTTAGGTTTGTCGTGAATGGTGTCTTCATTAACACTGTTCTTAAACCCAATAGAGAAAAAGATTAAATCTTTTTGTTTTGATTTAATGAAGTGTACCAATTAAATGGTATTTAATTGGAATTGAATTTGAATTGATTTTTGGGTTTATCGTGAACGGTGTTTTAAATAACACTTGTTCTTTAACCTGATAATTAATGTAACGTGATTTTGGGTTTATAGTGAATCATGTTTTAAATGACATTGGTTCTTTAACCCAGTTAAAGACAGGATGTGTTTTTCCCAAGTTGAATAATCATTGATAGTGATTATTAAGAAGATTAGAACTAAGTGAAGTTTTAATGAATTTTTAATTAGATTGAAATGGTCGAGAATGGAGTATCACCAGTTTTGCTCCAGGCGATAGTTAAATCTTTAATTAGATTTGAACGTGAAATGGTAATTGAATTTACCGATAACACCGTGGTGCTAGATATGAAGTATTACTAGTTTTACTTCATGGGATAAATAGGTTGGGTTTGAGAAATTTAACAATTGATTACTTCGGTAAGGTTCGTTAATCCCGACTGGTTTGAATTGATTTTCAAAGAAGATTAAAGAATAAATTTAAAGAATTTATCTTTGATAAAATTAATGGGAACCTTTCCCAAAGTGTAAGAATATTTGAATAAAAGAATATTCTGAATTGGAATGAGGCGTATGTTGGGTTTGTGTAACACTCGTTTATTATATACGCGAGTTATTCGGAAAGACCGGGTTTATCCCATTCTGAATAGCTGATTCGACGTGGTGTCAAAGATGAAGACGGTGGTCGAAGACCGGAGGTCTTCACGTCGTTTAGGTGATTATTGATGATCTTGATTGGGCCATACACCCAAGAGGAGGGAATCAGTTAGTGATCTTCCAGACGTACTTGGAGATCGATGGATATGCGGGGTACTAGGTGCCTCCGGTTTCGTTCAGACCCAGAACGGACTTGTAAATAGACTGTGTGTCTAACATTGGATTTTATTCTGTGTGATTGACTTCTATTAAGTATATATCTGTTTGGCGGTGGAGAATTTATTCTCTTGCTTAACGCCCTTCTCTTAGACGTACGAGTTCAGGGGTTATATATTGATGGATATCAAACGCATGGAGTGAATTGCCTGTGTGGCATGCCTTAGTGGCAATTGATCAAGGCTTTTGTTGAAAAGCAAAGTCTTGTGGTGATGATCAAAGCACGGCCTTTGTGGCGTAGCTTTGTGTAGCGTTGATTCACGAGCCTCACACCCCAGTGGTGAACCAAAAACGGGAGAGGACCTCAGGGAGGACATGCGTTTCTTTCTAGCTAGAAGTGGCATCAGTGGTTTTACACGCCCTGACGAGTTTGACATACGCGGTTGTTGCTGTTGCGAGGCGCCTCGGATATATCGGTCGTTCTCGAACCGATGGAGTCATTCGTTGGCTCATTTGCGCCCCATATGGCGGAGAGACGTATTGTTCATGGTTTAAGTTTAATCCACATCGAGTGGACCGGTCCTGACGATCCAAGGTGCACTCGAGCTTTGTATCCTGAGACATGGTAGGCTAGATTGTCTCGAATTCGGTAGAGGACTATCTTTTGCCTCGGTTCACAGATGGAAATCCAACTTCCAATACGAGACTTTGCGGTTTTATTTGTAGAGCCTAGTATGGCGACATAGTGGGATGGGGCGCTTATGCCGTCTATGATTGATACTTATGATTTGAAGTTGTTTTATACACTATACACTTATAGTAATAATAAAAGATTTGTTTTAAACGTATCAAGCATTCTTGGCTATTATAAGGTAAAAACCCTATCCTCCGGCTTGCGTTGCATTGTGTGATAGGACCTGGGTCTTATAATAGCTTCATTGTTCTTTATTTAGCATTGCGCTGTCGTTTTATGCACTGGTGTTCTTGGGAGGAAACCCGTTCCGTGTTATACGGCGTGGTCCCTTGATTTACCTAACTTTAAAATAAAGAATAATAATTGTTATAGTTCTCACACCAGTCCCATGACTGACCTGGAGTTTATTGTTTTAACCTAAACTCTGGGTGCCCCTGTTTTCCACACGGGCAGCTAGTAGTTTTGGTTTTGCAGATTTATATTCACATGATCCTGATTTACAGCTGGACGATGCTCGGAAAGCTCTATATCCGTGTATTACTTTCAGCTGTGTTTTGTATTGTTTTTCCGCTGCTATGTAATTTATTGTAATCTCTGATACTTTGTAATGTATAATATTCATTTATACTCTGTTTATTCTTGTATTCTGATGGAATTGTTGTAATATACAATGAAATGTTCTCCTGTCTGCATTCTAATTTGTCGTGTTCTCAAAACAATCAGGAGTTTCGAACGGTCTTGATCGGTTTAGCGACTGATTCGGATCGAGCAAAATTCCCGGTCATTTCATTTTGGTATCAGAGCGTTGGTTTACAAAGCTCAGAGAAAAAGACACATTAGAACCATACGAAAGAATTCATCAGATATTGGATTAGTAATATCCAATGGGAATAACTCGTTAGAGATGGGATCAGTAGTATCCTAGAACGAGTGTGAAGAGTACATTTTTAAAATGAAAACAATTTTTGTTTTGAAAATTTAATTCAATTATTCGTATTTGAATATTTATTTATATTGACTTGGACTATCCAGTATATAAAGATTTTACGTATACGTCTGATCCGCATGTATTCGAAGTTTCAATATATTAGATAGATATAGAGTCACACTGTAGTCGCTCGGAGATGATTCTGATGATTGATCGATCATCATCAGAATTTATGTTCGAGTAATGAAGGTGTGATATTTATATATTTCCATTAGACTGGTGTGAGAACCAAAATTAGATAGGGCTTATTGTTGTGATTTGGCATCAAAAATCTGATTTTGTGACTATATATCAAAGTTACGAATTTGAAATGATAATTCACTAATTGATTGTTGATTGTGTTGTTTGTTTATTGTTTGGTTAATTAAATGTTGAACCTTTAGCAAAATTTAACCAAATAGTGAGTTGTATTGAAAATTAGTCGCATTTGCATGCATATACATGTGCTTACACTGAACAGGTCATAGCAAGGAGGCTAGAGCAGAAGAATAAAATTGTTTGCCCGACAAATAGGTACATATTTACCATAATTTACTGTTTTGTTTGGGTGATGATGATTTTATGAGCCGATTGGCTAGCCGCTTGGCTTTATCTTTTTCTTTTGGATTGAAGAAGGCCATGGGAGGCTATATGAAATATCCCGAAGTCCCCGGTGCAGGGGAAGTTACGGCAAAAATTTTCGAAAATTTAGGGTGTTTGCCAAATTTTTGAAAAATTTGAAAAGTTCTTAGAAACTGAAAAGTTGAAGAACTTAAGCCGTAATGAAAATAGTGAAAGTTGAGTTGATTAGTTAAACAACTTTCGGCTTTGTTCCTTTTTGGGGACGAAAAGTTTTAAGTGGGGGAGAATGTAACAACCCGGAAAATCTGAGCCAGTTTAATTTTTTATTTTGGCGAATTTAGCGAATTTTGAATGTTTAAAATGTTTATTTTAAATAATATCAACGAGAAATTTATTTTGAATAGAATTCGAACGTATATTTTTATTCGAATCCTCGTTAGAATATAAATATTTATTTATATATATAAAAGGAATTGAAAATGGTGAGGTAGTTCGATAATTCGATTTCAAAGTTCAAATGAATGTACAGGATTCAAAATAAACCGGATTTTAGTGAAACCAAAAATAATAGAATCTAATTGATAATATCTTTCCAACGAATTCGAAAAATTGAAATTTCATAGTGGGGATAAAAAGATATGTCTAGTTGAAATTTCAGAATAGTCGCTATGGAATTTCGGCCCTTAAAAATAACCATTTTGCAAACGACCTCGGTTTTCGACGAAACCACATTTGTTGGATCCGCGATGTCAAATAATTGCTAGGTTTTAAATTTCATAATTTTTCGAATCAATATGTGAGCGTGGCGAAGGAAAACACGTTTGACCAGTTTCAGTTGATTTTAATCGACTGGAAAATGGCCATTTTTCCAACGGTCTCAGAATTTGACGAAACTAGTTTTGTTAGGACCGTATCGTCAATACGAAGCTAGAAAATATTTTTTTTGAAATTTTTCGAGTTAGTATGTGACCCTAGCAAATTGAAATGTGCGTTCAAATTAAATATATAGAGTTATATGTTGATTTTGACGAAAACTGATCAAAATGGTCGAATCAGCTTACGATAGATATCCCATTGTGTACGAAACGGGGGTAATATGCTAGGGACAACAGTCGGTGGGTTCAATTTCGAGTTGAAAATAAAAAGCTGCTTTTAGAATTTAAAAAATATATATATATATAATTATATACACTCCCTCCCTTACCCCTTCTCTCCTCAGAAATCGATTTTAATAAATAAAAAAAGGGGAAAAGGAGATCGACGATCGACTCCACGCCAACGCCGTCCTTCGATCAGCCCCTCCGCCTCTATCCTCCGCTCCTCCTTCGACTTCTCCTCCTCCATCTCAAGACCGAGGTCAGCACCTCCGTTCCCTCCATCTCGAGGCCGTCACCAACCTCGCAAGCCACCCACGAAGCCCCCGTTTCCATCCTTCTCTGATATGCCTCCACCTCGGTGCTTCCCTCTCCTCTCCAACCGACGGCGCCCCGCTCCGTTCCCCCTCCCTGTCCGATTCGAACGAGAAGACCCCCAAACCCCATTCGACTGGAGACCACCACCGTACCCACTCCAGACCCCGTGGACGCCACCTCCACCGCCGTCAGGCCCCACGGCTGCTGCTGACACCAACTCCGACGCAAACACTCCCCCCCCCCCCGAATCCATCTGTAAGTTCTAATTTACTTTTATATTTTTATTCTATTTATTTATGTGTAGATAAAATTCTGATTTTCTTTATGCGAGATTCTTTTTGATAATAAAACGTAGAGATTTTTAAAAATAAAAGTAGTGATTTTAAAAATAAATAAATAAAAGGAATGATTTTTATCATACAAGCAAAAATTTGATTTTTAAAGTAACAAAGATTTGATTTTTAATTCATAACAGAAAAGATTGAATTTTTCTTCATACGAATGAAAGATAAAGCTATGATTTTTATTCGTATGATAAGGCGATAAAAATATAATTTTTATTATATGTAAAGGTTAAAAATATAATTTTTATTATATGTAAAGGTTAAAAATATAAATTTTATGCTAATGGCATATTAAAAATATGATTTTTATAAAGTAGTAGTAATGAAAATACGATTTTTATTTATTGAATGAAGTGATAAAAATATAATTTTTATTTGAACAGCGTGAAAAGAACTGCATTGGAATTTCAAGTAAATCCAGACAGTTCAGCAGTTCAAAAGCAAAGCACGGCAGAGTGGAACCCTCTGTGAGAACTTCTCACCTTTAATTTAATTTTCTAGTTAAAATATATACTAGGATGCAAACGGTGTTTAGTAGCATCCGACACCCGTCGTCCACAGACCATGGACGGGTTGTATGCTTGTTTGTTTGATTTTGATGTGTAGTTGATTGTGTGATGTGATGTGAAACGAAATAAAATATTTTATAGTGGAAAATATTATATAGTTAAAAATAGAATTTTTAACGTGTATATGAAATGAAATAAATTAATATAAACAAATCGAACGATTTGTTTATATCCACACATTTGAATGATATTGATTGGGACGATAAATTTTACACATCGCCCAACTGCACAAATAAAATCTGTGTTTGATTGTTTGAAACCCCACACAGGTATTGGGATGATATATGACGTACACTAATCCCAATAATTAGTTATATGTCGAGCGATTGATTGACAGTCTGTTATAAGTGTTAAATATTTATATTTGATGCTTATACAATGTAGAATGCACTTTGGATGATGGTTGATTATTTGTCATTGTCGATGTATACATGCATTGTATGTAAATCCATAGAAGTAAAATCTATGGTAATTGATTGGGCCTCATTCCAGTTTTGAAAAGGAAATATTTGAATAGAAATAAATGAAAAAGAAATATTTGAATAGATATATTTGAAAAAGAAATATTTGAAATCAAATATTTGGAAATAGAAATATATGAAGCCGTGTTGATTAGATTGACGCCATTTTGACGTGAACGATGTTTATATCGACTTTATTCATTTTTTAATGAATATTGAAAGTGATTTCGAAATTCGAATTAAATTGAATAGATTTGAAATTTGAATTAAATTGAATAGATTTGAAATTCGAATTAAATTGAAATGAATTGAAATTCGAATTAAATTGAAATTGAATTGAAATCGATTTGAAATGAAATTAAAACGAATTTATATTGAAAAATTCAATTTTGATTAGAATTTGAAAGGGAAGTTGAAACCGTTTTGAAAACGAATTTAAAACGATTTATAAAATACGTTTTAAAAAGGAAATTGACGAAATATATATAATATGTATATTATATATATAGAATGGCCTGAATAGAACGCGCCGCGCCGCGGCCGTTCGTGAATTTCGACCATTGACTTCGAATGGATATTACGGGAGATCCGACCGTCGGATTTTCCTAAAACTGGAACCGTTGGATTCGTATCGAAAAGGGCTTTCCAATGAATATTAGAAATTTGAAATCTAACAGTTGGATTTGGAATTATGTCCAAAACAAATTTGGAAAAGGTCGCTGTAAGTGCAGTTAGATGGCCGTTGATGGAAATTGACTGTACGGGCCTTGATAAAATTATTAAAAATAGTAGTAATTTGTGTAAAATCATAAGAAGTGATTTGGGAAGAATTGGGATGAAAAACTCCATATTTGAAAAGATAAAAATAGATTTTTATCGAGATAAACTAGTCTTGAACTAGAATAATAATTTATTTATTTTTAAAATAAATAAATTGGATTTGAAATGGTTTTGAAAATAACCAGAATTTCCAATAATTGAATTGGAATGGATTTGAATCGAAATTGTCTGTGGAATATTTCGATGTTGGATTTAGTGATTATACAGATGTTTTTATGGAAATTTGAAAGATATATATATACATATCGTTATTTCCGATACGATATTTGTTGGTCGTAGAATTTGATATTGAATATAAGCCGATATATTTTCTATTCAGAGCCTTGTATTTAATATCAAATGCGATTTGGGTTTGTCGTGAACGGTGTCTTCATTAAAACTGTTCTTAAACCCAGTTGAGAAAAAGATTAAATCTTTTTGTTTTGATTTAATAAAGTGTACCAATTAAATGGTATTTAATTGGAATTGAATTTGAATTGATTTTTGGGTTTATCGTGAACGGTGTTTTAAATAACACTTGTTCTTTAACTCGATAATTAATGTAATGTGATTTTGGTTTTATTGTGAATCATGTTTTAAATGACATTGGTTCTTTAACCCAGTTAAAGGCAGGATGTGTTTTTCCCAAGTTGAATAATCATTGATAGTGATTATTGGGAAGATTAAAACTAAGTGAAGTTTTATTGAATCTTTAATTAGATTGAAATGGTCGAGAATGGAGTATCACCAGTTTTGCTCCAGGCGATAGTTAAATCTTTAATTAGATTTGAACGTGAAATGGTAATTGAATTTACCGATCACACCGTGGTGTTAGATTTGAAGTATTACCAGTTTTACTTCATGGGATAAATAGGTTGGGGTTGAGAAATTTAACAATTGATTACTTCGGTAAGGTTCGTTAATCCCGACTGGTTTGGATTTATTATCAAAGAAGATTAAAGAATAAATTTAAAGAATTTATCTTTGATAAAATAATGGGAACCTTTCCCAAAGTGTAAGAATATTTGAATAAAAGAATATTCTGAATTGGAATGAGGCGTATGTTGGGTTTGTGTAACACTCGTTTATTATATACGCGAGTTATTCGGAAAGACCGGGTTTATCCCATTCTGAATAACTGATTCGACCTGGTGTCGAAGATGAAGACGGTGGTCGAAGACCGGAGGTCTTCACGTCGTTTGGGTGATTATTGATGATCTTGATTGGGCCATACACCCAAGAGGAGGGAATCAGTTAGTGATCTTCAAGACGTACTTGGAGATCGATGGATATGCGGGGTACTAGGTGCCTCCGGTTTCATTCAGACCCAGAATGTAACACCCCGAATTTTAGTTAATACTAAAATTCACTAATTACAGGATAAATAATCTCAGACGTGGAAATTGGGGGTAACGGGCTGCGTCATTGCGTTCGTCTCGGAAAAATACGCAAAATAGAGTCCGAGTTTTCGAGAATCGAAGTCCGTATGGCCCGGTTATGGCCCAAAGAAGTTTTCAGAAAATTCAAATCTAAAACAGAATTAAGAATTTAAAATTTAGATTTTAAATTGGGCCAGGCGGGGTCAGGCGGGGAGCTTCCCGCCCAACCCATGTCGACAGGGCTGTCGACAGGCCTGTCGACAGGGGTGTCGACATGCCTGTCGACTTGCCTGTCGACAGGGTGGCACCGTTCTGTGAACCTGGGTGCACCAGGTTGCACCAGGTTGGGTTTCAGGCTGGCTAGGAGGGCTGGTTCTAGAGGTTTCCTAAATCTAAGGGTCCTAATCTAATCTAGGGTTAATCTAAGGGCCTAAAACACTCACCTAATCCTATAAATAAGACCCTAACCCTACCCTAATTCATTCATAATTAAATCTTGTAATTAAACTATGGCAAAATGAAACTTGGTCATGGCCTCCACAAATCAATGAAGAGAGTTGCAAGCTAATCAACCCCTAATCACCTTCTTCTTCATATTTGGCAACTAGTTTTACTTCATTGATTTGCTAATCTTGATTTTGGTGAGTTTCTATGGCTTTAATAATCAATTGTTGAATTGATTATGGTGGGATGTGATAAGACATGGTTATGTTTGTGGATAAATGTATTTATGCAAGTTTGTGTGATATGTGATTTGCAAGTTTTATGTTAAATGCAAGTTTAAGACCATGTTTTATGATGCAAAACACCATGTTAAACATTTATGCATATGTGACATGTTATGCAAACTATATGTGAGAATATATGCAAGTTATATATAACATGATATGCAAGTTATGCATGTGATTTTATGCATGCTAAGTAGTTGGTGTTATGCATGTTAAATATTTGATGTTATGCATGCTAAAGTATTTGACGTTATGCATGCTAAGTATTTGATTGTATGCATACTAAGTATTGAGTTTTATGCTTGATAAATGTTTGGGTTTATACAAGTTAAATGGTGGGTTTATGCATAATAAGTATTTGATTTCATGCATGATAAGTAAGTGGTTTTATGCATGCTAAGTGGTTGGTATTATGCATAAATCATAACATGCAAGTTTACCCTTTTAAATATGATGCATACATATGCAAGATGATACCCTTATATGCTATGCATGTTTACCCTCCTTTAAGATGCAAGTTCATGCAAGTTATGTGTATGAGATTATGCAAGTTATGTGCATGATGCTATGCAAGTTATGTATATGCTTAAATGCAAGTTTAATGTGATATGCAAGTTATGCATGTTCATGCAAGTATGTGAATGCTCATGCAAGTATATGAATGCTTATGCAAGTATGTGAATGCTTATGCAAGTATGTGAATGCTTATGCAAGTATATGAATGCTTATGCAAGTTATGTGTATGCTTAAATGCATGTTTAACATGTTATGCAAGTTATGAGAATGCTTATATGCAAGTTCAACATGTTATGCAAGATATGTGTATGATAATATGATTTTGGGGTTATATGTAGTTGGGTTAATATATGTTCATATATGCAAGTTGACATCCTCTTAACCCATGACAAAGTTGTATGCTAAACCCATGAAAATTGTGATGGATCTTCCCCTTTATTATGTCATGAAATGAGGACGATTTACGTGGGGAACGATGGGGTTGGTAAATATGTTAATAAAAGTATGATTGGGTATGATTAAGCATACCATAAAAATAAATTACCATAAGTGGGAATTTACCTATTGAGTTAGGTCTACCCCATGGGAATTTACCTATTGAGTTAGGTCTACCCATGTTATGGAAAACTTGATATTAATTAGGGATAATTAATATGGGGGTGATTAATTAGGTGTAATTAATCGACTAAGACACGAGGTTGGACTCATTTGTAGTGTAAAACTGCCCGGACCCGACCGGCTTAACCAGTTGCTACAAATGTCAGCCCAATGTGAGAGGTCTTAGCCATAAATTAAATACGTGATTGAGGTAAAGACACGAGGTTAGACTCTGTTATGACGTAAGACTGCCCGGACTCTACCGGCTTAACCAGGCGGTCATAACAGCCAGTCTAATGTGGGAGGTCTTTATGGGAGATCACGGTCTTAATTAATTAAGAAACACTTAACCATATTAGCATGTAGTGGGACATGAGGGGTTAAGTGGGTGCCTTGGGTGGCATGTAGTAACTAGTGGGGGTGCCTCGGGTGGCATGAGGAAACTAGTGGGTTGCCTTGAGTGGCATGTGAAAATACGATTAGAATACTTAACCAAAGTGGAACATGTAAATAAACATGATTAAAGGGTTAAGTAAGTGCCTTGGGTGGCATGTGGAAATCAAGTAAGTGCCTTGGGTGGCATGCGGAAATCTAGTGGGTGCCTTAAGTGGCAATTGTAATATAATTGGATGACTTAACCAAACCTTAACATGTAAGGGGGCATGATTATAAAAAGGGGTTAAGTGGGATGCACTAGATAAAATGACAAGCTTAAGTAGTAGCTTGTGGGGGCACATTTCAACCAATATCCCAAACGTATCTTTGTGGGCTCGACCCATGTCGAGTGACGGGACACACATATTGGGCTTGATTATAAGAGGCCAAAACGGGGTAGCGGTGGCAACGCAAGTCCAACGGGTTTCATATGCGTGTGTGGGCCCGGGCTAGTAGATAAGCCGTTGTCGCATCGTGTAGATATAAAGCCGGGCACCGTTGATAGTATTGGGTAGCCACTTTAGGGGAGTGATACACCCCACTGTGGGACCAGCACGGGTATCTACGTTAGGGAGCCGATCGCTTGGGAGTAGTGGGTACACCTAGTAAAGATAGGGGCAGACGGCACCTATGTAGGGGTACACGAAACTACTGGGTAAGATTACTAGGTACACCTAGTGGAGGTAGGGGCAGACGGCACCTACGTGGTCAGTTATACACCTAGTGGAGGTAGGGGCAGATGGCACCTACGTGGTCAGTTATACACCTAGTGGAGGTAGGGGCAGACGGCACCTACGTGGTTAGCTAGAAGTACCAGAAACTACTAGCTATATTTTCTAAGTCTTTAGATGGGATCAACCTTTAAGTAGGAATTACTCTTGGTGGGTAGAACTGGTGTGGTGCAGTGTAGGAATTACCCTTGGGTGGGTAGGTCTGGGGTGGTGTAAGCTAGTAATTATCCTTGGGTGGATAAATACGTCGTTTCGATTATCGTAGTACATCCTGTGTCTTATGGGCTACTTATTGTAGTCATTATCCCCAGAGGTACCGTATCTTGTTTATATCATACCCTAATTACTTTAATGGTTGTATTGTTAGGGTTATAGGACTCACTCAGACTTATGTCTGACCCCGTTGTTGTTTATCTTTTTTCCCCACCCTCAGGTTGTCAGAGTGGACTTAGCACTAGTGGGCTTGGACCAGACCGCTATATCTATCTTTTGAGGCTTGGACAGTAGAAGTAAAGCTCAGTTTATCTTTTGGCTATTGTTTATGTAATGGGATTATGTACTTCTATTTTATCAGGATGGATATTATGTACTTGACTCTTGTTATGGTTTTGTGATGTAACCAAACATGTTTTGTTAAGGAAATGATGTTTTAAATTTTCAAGTATTACTTATATCTGTCCTGTTGTAATTTTTCTGTTCTATACTCACTAAAAATACTCCACCAAAACTAAGGCATTCCCTTTGTGAGTGACTTTAGTGGGTGTGGGGTGTTACACGTGGTATCAGAGCTTAAGGTTACCAGAACAGATAAAATTTTTAGAAAAACTATTTTCTAAGAATATTTTTGGAAAGGAGTATTTTCAAAAACATGTCTTTTAAGAGAAAAGTTTTTGAAAGAAAAGCATAATCCCCAATAGCCATATCTTTCTCTTTCGAATTCTCCATTTTGAATCTCTTCCTTTCTCTCGTTTTGAGTTTCCCCTCCGCGTATAGATGATCTTTCTAAGATAGATAAGGATGGAAAACCACTTCAAGGGACTTAGACGTTAGTCGGATTAGAAGTTGGTTCAAGAAGGAGGAGGACTGGTAGGTATCTATTGGATAGACGGTGGGAGGAAGGCTCAAATAGTTGTTTGGTTAATGAAAGATGAAACCTCATTGGTGGGAAGTTACGAGTGGGGAATAGGGAAGAAGAAGGCAAGTGGTTATCCTTTTGAGAGGAATAGGACACCTTATTAGGATTGTCCAAAGAAGCAAGGGCAAGGTATGGAATCTTCTGGGGGGTAGTTGTATTCCCTCACGACTAGGGTACCAGATGGGAATAAGACCGTCTAGGTTGGAATTTGGATTTCTTTATTATCCGATTCAAACTTTATTTGATCCTGATATATCGAGTCCGTTTATCTCACCATTGATAGTTGAGTCACTGCACTTAGACACCAGTTTGGTTGATGATCCCTTAGTTGTTTCAAACCCAATTGGGGCTCCATGAGGTGTTTGGGTTTGAAAGTCTCTATACTTAGCGTTGAGTTTAGATGTGATGCTTGTTGGGCTTCACGGGCTATGGGTTAGTTTTGGGCATGGACTGGGTATCCAGTAGGGGTGCCGTTTTTTATTTTGAAGGGAGAGTTGTTAGGCTTATGACCCGTTTGGGTAACACTCTCGAGATCTCTTGTAATCCCATGGAATTTGTTATGCTAAGTTATCTAGAATCGCTTGACATGTCGGTCTAGAGTTTGTGATCTGTTAGAGCGGTCCGGGAATACCCGGATGTGTATAAGGAGGTGAAGGGCTTACCTCCGGAGCAGGAAATTGACTTCCAAATATATCTGGTGAGTAAGGCTAAACCAGTACCTTGGCCAGTGTGCCACGTGGCTCCTCGTGAGAGGAGGGAACTCCATAAGTAAGTAGGCGATTTGCTTGAGAAGGGGTTCATAAGATGAAGTATATCAGAGTGGGGTGCTCCAGCAGTTTTTGTTACAAAGGCGGATGGGTCCCTCAGACTTTGTGTAGGCTAAAGAGGATTAAATAAACTCACAAAGAAGAATAGATACCCATTGCCGAGGATTGATGATCTGTTTGATCAGTTAGCCGGCGCTTCAGTATTTTTATGGTAGGACTCAGCCACGGGATTTCATCAGTTGAGAGTGGCTGAGGATAGTACAGAGAAGACTGCCTTTAGGAGTCCGGATGATTTTTTTTATGAGTGGCTGGTGATGCCATTGGGTTTGACGAACGCCCCCGCATACTTTGTTGAGAAGGGTGTTCAGGGAGTACCTAAATAAGTTCGTGATGGTCTTTGTAGATGACATCTGGGTCTTTTCTAGGAGCGAAATAAGTTTTCGTATGTGCTCAATAGACTGAGCAGAGCCAGTATAGGATAAACGACGGTTTTGGAGCGAGACTGGCGAGAACATCCAGAATTGGTCAAGGGCTTAATTATTTAGCCATTTTATTTGTATCATCTCACGTAGGTCGTCTGAATTCGAAGGAGGTATCCCTTGGGTGTTTGTCTGATATTGGTTTAGGCCTTTGGGGCTTGCATTTGGGGGATGCCGAATTCGACTAGGGTGGTCTGCGTGGGAGACAGTTGCGATGATTTTGGATGATATCCTGGTGGAGAAGAGCATGCCCTACATCTTAGGGAAGTGTTGGAGACTCTTCGAGCGCATAGTCTTAGGACAGCAAAAGTGAATGGGATCCTTAGCATCCTATGAGTAAGGGTAACATGGTAGCGGACACCTTAAGTAGAAAAAGGTTGTCCTTGAGTTCATTGTTCGTTGAACGACGGAGCTTAGAGTTTATTTCTAAGTTTGACTTTAGACCTTCCATTGACTTTGTACCCGGTTTGCTAGCCTCCTTGGAGGTTAGACCTACTCTTTTGGGGCAAATTGTAGAAGCACAGAGGGACGACCCATAGTTGGTTGAGTTAGCAGAAAAGCTCATAAGGGGGGAGTCGTCCAGCCATTTGAGTAGGTACACCCTAGATAATAGGGGGTGCTTGTGTAGAGACGGTAGACTTTGTGTACCGCAAGACGAGGGTTTGAGGAAGGCTACTCTTGATGATACACACCGTTCTAGGATGACCATTCATCCCGATGGGGACGAGATGTACCAAGACATGAAAAGGACTTTCTTCTGGGCCGGTATGAAGAAAGATGTGGCCGAACATGTCGCTTGACGCTTGGTGTGCCAACAAGTGAAGACGGAGCGAAAGAAACCAGGTGGGTTGCTTCACCCATTGGAGGTTCCACAATGGAAGTGGGACAGCGTCTCGATGGATTGTATTGACGGGTTACCCAGATCGAGAAAGAGTAATACAGGAATTTGGGTGGTGGTAGACAGACTTACTAAGAGCACCCATTTCATACCTGTGAAGAGTAAGTGGATTGCTCCATGGCTAGCTTCTGTATATCTTCGAGAGATGGTTCGATTTCATGGGGTACCCTCTAGCATAGTGAGTGATTGAGATCCTATCTTCACTTGAGAGTTTCGAAAGAGTTTGCAAGAGGCGGTAGGGACTCAGTTGTGTTTGAGTACTGCATATCATCCTCAGACGGACGGCCGGACCGAGAGGGTGGATCATATTTTAGAGGACCTTTTTGAGGCTATGTATCTTGGATTTTGGAGGTACATGGGAGGAGCATCTTCCAGTGGGGGAGTTGCCCGACAGACTTAGTGATGTATTCCATGGGAGGAAGGGCCTACATGAGACCGCAGAGGTGGTAGAGCCGAGTTTGCATAGAAAAGTGGAAGCAGAGCGTGATGCGACGATTCGACGAGCTCCTACTTGCATCCTTGGGTCAGAGATTTGGAAGCTGAGAAACAGAGAGGTTCAACTAGTCAAAGTACAAAGGGGAGATGAGGAAAGTGACGCTACCTGGGAGATGGAAGCGAAGATGCGTTCAAGGTACCCTTTTCTTTCGGAGGGTATATCCTTTTGCTTCTCCTTCATCGCATATCTTGTGCTTATCTTATTCTTAGTATGTCCTCTCGTTAGTACCTTTGACCTTTAGATAGGGTAAACCTATGGTTGAAACATGTGTTTGAGACATGTTATGGTTGATGGATGCAAGTGGATGCAAGTGTTTGCTAGCGGTTGCTCGTGGATGCATATACACACACTCTAGGCACTAGATCGGCTCAGTCACTTCATATTGCATATTGCATAAATTTGTGTGTAGGAAAATGTATTTATGGATGTTTAATGGTTGTGTTATCACATGGATGATGCATTTTGGTGAATGATTGTGCACTCATGTAGATATTGTATGTGTCGATAGGGTTCTCTCGCATACATAATGGATGCATGGCACTATCATGGTTTGCATATGTTCATACGTTAGATAGGGAACATATACACACACTTTTTGCATATGCTCATACATCATTAGAAATTGTTTTAAGGACAATGGATGCCCGTGGATGATGGTTTGAGTAGATGGTTGTTTGGTTGGTAGGATATGCATTCTCCTTAGCTTAGAGATTTCGGGGACGAAATCCTTTAAGGAGGGGAGAATGTAACACCCCGAATTTTAGTTAATACTAAAATTCACTAATTACAGGATAAATAATCTCAGACGTGGAAATTGGGGGTAACGGGCTGCGTCATTGCGTTCGTCTCGGAAAAATACGCAAAATAGAGTCCGAGTTTTCGAGAATCGGAGTCCGTATGGCCCGGTTATGGCCCAAAGAAATTTTCAGAAAATTCAAATCTAAAACAGAATTAAGAATTTAAAATTTAGATTTTAAATTGGGCCAGGCGGGGTCAGGCGGGGAGCTTCCCGCCCAACCCATGTCGACAGGGCTGTCGACATGCCTGTCGACTTGCCTGTCGACAGGGTGGCACCGTTCTGTGAACCTGGGTGCACCAGGTTGCACCAGGTTGGGTTTCAGGCTGGCTAGGAGGGCTGGTTCTAGAGGTTTCCTAAATCTAAGGGTCCTAATCTAATCTAGGGTTAATCTAAGGGCCTAAAACACTCACCTAATCCTATAAATAAGACCCTAACCCTACCCTAATTCATTCATAATTAAATCTTGTAATTAAACTATGGCAAAATGAAACTTGGTCATGGCCTCCACAAATCAATGAAGAGAGTTGCAAGCTAATCAACCCCTAATCACCTTCTTCTTCATATTTGGCAACTAGTTTTACTTCATTGATTTGCTAATCTTGATTTTGGTGAGTTTCTATGGCTTTAATAATCAATTGTTGAATTGATTATGGTGGGATGTGATAAGACATGGTTATGTTTGTGGATAAATGTATTTATGCAAGTTTGTGTGATATGTGATTTGCAAGTTTTATGTTAAATGCAAGTTTAAGACCATGTTTTATGATGCAAAACACCATGTTAAACATTTATGCATATGTGACATGTTATGCAAACTATATGTGAGAATATATGCAAGTTATATATAACATGATATGCAAGTTATGCATGTGATTTTATGCATGCTAAGTAGTTGGTGTTATGCATGTTAAATATTTGATGTTATGCATGCTAAAGTATTTGACGTTATGCATGCTAAGTATTTGATTGTATGCATACTAAGTATTGAGTTTTATGCATGATAAATGTTTGGGTTTATACAAGTTAAATGGTGGGTTTATGCATAATAAGTATTTGATTTCATGCATGATAAGTAAGTGGTTTTATGCATGCTAAGTGGTTGGTATTATGCATAAATCATAACATGCAAGTTTACCCTTTTAAATATGATGCATACATATGCAAGATGATACCCTTATATGCTATGCATGTTTACCCTCCTTTAAGATGCAAGTTCATGCAAGTTATGTGTATGAGATTATGCAAGTTATGTGCATGATGCTATGCAAGTTATGTATATGCTTAAATGCAAGTTTAATGTGATATGCAAGTTATGCATGTTCATGCAAGTATGTGAATGCTCATGCAAGTATATGAATGCTTATGCAAGTATGTGAATGCTTATGCAAGTATGTGAATGCTTATGCAAGTATATGAATGCTTATGCAAGTTATGTGTATGCTTAAATGCATGTTTAACATGTTATGCAAGTTATGAGAATGCTTATATGCAAGTTCAACATGTTATGCAAGATATGTGTATGATAATATGAATTTGGGGTTATATGTAGTTGGGTTAATATATGTTCATATATGCAAGTTGACATCCTCTTAACCCATGACAAAGTTGTATGCTAAACCCATGAAAATTGTGATGGATCTTCCCCTTTATTATGTCATGAAATGAGGACGATTTACGTGGGGAACGATGGGGTTGGTAAATATGTTAATAAAAGTATGATTGGGTATGATTAAGCATACCATAAAAATAAATTACCATAAGTGGGAATTTACCTATTGAGTTAGGTCTACCCCATGGGAATTTACCTATTGAGTTAGGTCTACCCATGTTATGGAAAACTTGATATTAATTAGGGATAATTAATATGGGGGTGATTAATTAGGTGTAATTAATCGACTAAGACACGAGGTTGGACTCATTTGTAGTGTAAAACTGCCCGGACCCGACCGGCTTAACCAGTTGCTACAATTGTCAGCCCAATGTGAGAGGTCTTAGCCATAAATTAAATACATGATTGAGGTAAAGACACGAGGTTAGACTCTGTTATGACGTAAGACTGCCCGGACTCTACCGGCTTAACCAGGCGGTCATAACAGCCAGTCTAATGTGGGAGGTCTTTATGGGAGATCACGGTCTTAATTAATTAAGAAACACTTAACCATATTAGCATGTAGTGGGACATGAGGGGTTAAGTGGGTGCCTTGGGTGGCATGTAGTAACTAGTGGGGGTGCCTCGGGTGGCATGAGGAAACTAGTGGGTTGCCTTGAGTGGCATGTGAAAATACGATTAGAATACTTAACCAAAGTGGAACATGTAAATAAACATGATTAAAGGGTTAAGTAAGTGCCTTGGGTGGCATGTGGGAATCAAGTAAGTGCCTTGGGTGGCATGCGGAAATCTAGTGGGTGCCTTAAGTGGCAATTGTAATATAATTGGATGACTTAACCAAACCTTAACATGTAAGGGGGCATGATTATAAAAAGGGGTTAAGTGGGATGCACTAGATAAAATGACAAGCTTAAGTAGTAGCTTGTGGGGGCCCATTTCAACCAATATCCCAAACGTATCTTTGTGGGCTCGACCCATGTCGAGTGACGGGACACGCATATTGGGCTTGATTATAAGAGGCCAAAACGGGGTAGCGGTGGCAACGCAAGTCCAACGGGTTTCATATGCGTGTGTGGGCCCGGGCTGGTAGATAAGCCGTTGTTGCATCGTGTAGATATAAAGCCGGGCACCGTTGATAGTATTGGGTAGCCACTTTAGGGGAGTGATACACCCCACTGTGGGACCAGCACGGGTATCTACGTTAGGGAGCTGATCGCTTGGGAGTAGTGGGTACACCTAGTAAAGATAGGGGCAGACGGTACCTATGTAGGGGTACACGAAACTACTGGGTAAGATTACTAGGTACACCTAGTGGAGGTAGGGGCAGACGGCACCTACGTGGTCAGTTATACACCTAGTGGAGGTAGGGGCAGACGGCACCTACGTGGTCAGTTATACACCTAGTGGAGGTAGGGGCAGACGGCACCTACGTGGTTAGCTAGAAGTACCAGAAACTACTAGCTATATTTTCTAAGTCTTTAGATGGGATCAACCTTTAAGTAGGAATTACTCTTGGTGGGTAGAACTGGTGTGGTGCAGTGTAGGAATTACCCTTGGGTGGGTAGGTCTGGGGTGGTGTAAGCTAGTAATTATCCTTGGGTGGATAAATACGTCGTTTCGATTATCGTAGTACATCCTGTGTCTTGTGGGCTACTTATTGTAGTCATTATCCCCAGAGGTACCGTATCTTGTTTATATCATACCCTAATTACTTTAATGGTTGTATTGTTAGGGTTATAGGACTCACTCAGACTTATGTCTGACCCCGTTGTTGTTTATCTTTTTTCCCCACCCTCAGGTTGTCAGAGTGGACTTAGCACTAGTGGGCTTGGACCAGACCGCTATATCTATCTTTTGAGGCTTGGACAGTAGAAGTAAAGCTCAGTTTATCTTTTGGCTATTGTTTATGTAATGGGATTATGTACTTCTATTTTATCAGGATGGATATTATGTACTTGACTCTTGTTATGGTTTTATGATGTAACCAAACATGTTTTGTTAAGGAAATGATGTTTTAAATTTTCAAGTATTACTTATATCTGTCCTGTTGTAATTTTTCTGTTCTATACTCACTAAAAATACTCCACCAAAACTAAGGCATTCCCTTTGTGAGTGACTTTAGTGGGTGTGGGGTGTTACACAGAACGGGCTTGTAAATAGACTGTGTGTCTAACATTGGATTTTATTCTGTGTGATTGATTTCTATTAAGTATATATCTATTTGGCGGTGGAGAATTTATTCTCTTGCTTAATGCCCTTCTCTGAGACGTACAAGCTCAGGGGGTATATATTGATGGATATCAAACACATGGAGTGAATTGCCTGTGTGGCATGCCTAAGTGGTAATTGATCAAGGCTTCTGTTGAAAAGCAAAGTCTTGTGGTGATGATCAAAGCACGGCCTTTGTGGCGTAGCTTTGTGTAGCGTTGATTCGCGAGCCTCACACCCCGGTGGTGAACCAAAAACGGGAGAGGACCTCAGGGAGGACATGCGTTTCTTTCTAGCTAGAAGTGGCGTCAGTGGTTTTACACGCCCTGACGAGTTTGACTTATGTGGTTGTTGCTGTTGCGAGGTGCCTCAGATATATCGGTCGTTCTCGAACCGATGGAGTCATTCGTTGGCTCATTTGCGCCCCATAGGGCGGGGAGAAGTATTTTTTTCTAGAAGATTGTACCAAGTATATTCAGTAATTAGTAATTAATATTAACTAACTAACTTTAATAATTAATTTCTAATACACAAATACTATCCACACTCATTGTGATTGCACTTCTCACAAGTAATGGTGCGTTTGGCGCAAGCGGAAGCAGGCCACTTGAGCGGAGATTCTGAGCGGATAATGTTAGCGGAGAATTGAAGTTAGTGGAGAATGCGTTTGGCGCGTTAAACGGATCATTTGAGCGGATAATTTGAATGGATCATTTTATTTTTATGTTGTAATTTAATTAATTTATGGTTAATTAAATTATTATTTATGTTGTAATTTGAGCGCCAAGCGGAAGGCGAGCCGTCAGCGGGTCCGGGCGCAGCGCCGGTGGGGGTCCGGGGCCCCACAGTCCCCGCGGCGATCGACCTAGCCGGTTTGGTCGAAAACGTGGGCATCGCACGATTTTTTCGATTTTGGAAGACAGTGCCTTCTTTGAAACATTCAGAAAATTGCATTTTTCATGGAAAATGACTTGTCTTGGGTCAGATCGAGACTCTTGTTCGTCGTTGATTTTCGGGGATGTGTCTAAAACGGATCTCATTAGCATAAATTATTAATTTTTAAAATTTTTAAAAATCTAAATTAATTAATAAATTACGCTTAGCAGCTCAAATTTGAGCTTTGTAGGACGACGCGTGCAACGCGTCTGGCGCATCGTGCCCCAATAGCTCAAATTTGAGCCGTTGGGGAGACGTTCAAAATTGATCCTAAACAAACGGATGCCGTCCAAACGAATACATCCTAAGAAAATGTTAGGCTCGCTGAAAATTATTCGAAATTTATTTTGGCTCCAGGACGAAAATTTGGAAGGACGAAATTTTGGCTCCAATTGCGAATTTTCATCGTAGTTTTCACCTTGAACCCTCTTTTCCCAGCTGGCCATCATTCTTCTCAATCAAAAAATTATTTTTTCTTAAAGGAAAACTCCCACAATCTCAAAACCATAACCACAATTCGCTTTTTCCTGCTTCCGGCCCCATCAAAAATCCAATTCGTACTCACCTCCGCCTAGCAGCGACTCGCCATGGCAGTATTTATCTGATGAGTCTGAACTTAAGCGTCAGATTGTCGTGTTGAGGCGAATGGCGAGGTTCGCTGTGGGTTGAGTCCGAACTTCTGCCTTCTTATTGAACCCATCATTTGACTTTTAGAGCTACCGCCGATTTAAATGTCGTCACATCGTTCGAGATCTGAAATGATTGTCACTGTAATCGGCCGGATCTGGATGTGGCACGGTTGCTCGGAGATGTCAGAAGTCGAAGTTCTCTTGTGGCTTGCTTTAGGAGGTGGATTTTTTGACATAAGAGCGTTGCCAGAAGCCCAAGTATGGATATAAGTACATTTTTCTGCCCATCATTATCTCCTATAACCATGCATCAAGATATTATTATAAAACTGAGTTTGTATATCAATATATTATTGTATTATCAGTAAACGGTTGACACAATAAAATAACCATATATTATTTTAGAAAAAATAATTGATATTGTTTTTATCTGTGGTTAGTTTAGATGTACGGTGACTGTAATTGGCTTGCAATTTAAAATTAAACATTCACTTTTGCAAGTCGTCTTGAACTGGGCACGAAATTATTGATTAAACACAGTACTTGGTTGATTGTTTTTCCATTATCACATCCTTTATGTAGACCATGTAATTCCCACTACAATGAACTAGGTAATAAATCATAAAAGAATTCAAGGGTGCAGCGCAAATACTTGAGAAAAGAGGTTACAACCAGTTCACTCCTCACAATTTATTTGGTATTGTCCGAAGGCATTTGTTGTTAGTAAACAATGTAGTTCCCAATGCATAAACCATGGAAGATATTGTGCACCAGATCCAGAACAAGATTTTAGCCCTGGTTATGGTAGGAAACACGTGCTTGAAAATTTGAGACAGCTTTGTGTATATAAAGTTGCAATTGAAAATAAAAGATCATGGATTTGGTGGGATTATATTACTGATTCTCGTATAAGGTGTCCGATGAAGGAGAAGAAATACAACAAAGAATATGCTGGCAAAGTTATTATGTCCTCAGGTCTTGATGCTAGGTTAGGGAAATTAATTTGCATGATGTGCTTTGGAGGTAGAGGTAACTTTGACTTGAATTACATGACCTGAATTCAGTTTTCTAAAAATTTCACTCGTGATCATCATAGGTGTCGAGTTAGACTAGTATTCAAACAAAAATTCCTGCAAACTGTAGTCTAAAGAAAGAATAACAAGTGTAAAAAGGAAATCATCATAGGTGGTACGTGATCTCATCATTTTCTTTATTCCTATAGGCTACAATGCCATGTTGCAGTGAAATATATAGCATGTGAGTTTCAAAATATCAAGCACATTTGATTTGCAGGGTTTACCAAAACTTGATGTTAGAGTAAAATGGCCGAATGATTTATATTTGAATGGGTTCAAAGTTGGTGGCGTCCTATGCACTTCAACATATAGAAATAAATAATTTGATGTTTGTGCTGGTAAATTGTCGCTTTTCTCTTGTGATCTATTAGCTATATCACTTACCAACTACATAAATATAATCAAAATTAAGAATTGTAATCCACAAGAGGCTAGTTGTGCTCTTTTATAAATCACTTTTAAGCTTCTCTTCATAACATTTCATTTTTTATTTTAATTTTTAATTTTGATTATTTCTTGTTGTCAATTGGCACATGCATATAAAATGCATTGAGTTCTGTAGCATGAATGCTTTTAATATATTTGTTGGCTTGATTTCAAGGTATTGGTTTGAATGTGGATAATGGAAAGCCTACAATATGCTTAAATGGTGCGCTACAAGATCTTTTTGCATATTCATCATCAAAGAAGTTGTCTAGGGAAGATATACTTTCAGGATTTTTCAACAAATTTGAAGAATTTTTCAAAATTTTCTCGGACCAAGGTGATTTGTAGATTATTTGAGATTTTGACTTTGAAACATAAGCACATGTAGCTAATCCTGTATGTCAAACTTCTTTTGATACATTCATTAGCTAGTAATACTCACCTGCATGCCATACTCAGTTTAGCATGCATCAGCGGTAACTGGTATGTATAATGAGGCAACATCTGTTCCCCCTTTATGCAGGTTTTCATGTTCTAGAGGATCTATACTACAATACCTGGCTTCATAGGTATATTGACTACATCATAAACTCTCGTTGTTAATTGTTGTCATGTGGGATCAATAATGATCATTGACTGAATCAGTGCAACCATCGACATGTTGGTGCAAAGTGAATGCTGTATTTTAAGGGTGCTACTGAACTTACACATGCACATGTTGTGTGACACTTGTATTTTTCAACCTTAACCCCTTACAGTCCCATATTTAGGATTTAGGAGCACATAAATATCTAGTGCTAAATGAAGTAGAATTAATATAAACAAAGTAGAACAATTGGATTATGTTCTGCATTATCACATGGATAGATAATTGAAATTACTTTAGAAGTTGTTGGAAAACATTGCTGGGCATGATATGTGAAGTTATGTGACCATGATTTCTCCAATCTAAAATAATGTATATAACAATACAATATGAAGGATGCTCAATCATGAAAGAAGGTTATATTATTCAGTAGTACACTTATGGACATTAGAGGAACAGTCGAAATGAGAACAAAGAGTGGAATTTTGTTACATAGTTTCCAATGTTTTTTTATAACATATTCTTTAGACCATTTCCTCATTTGATATTAAGATCATCTTTCATGCTCTTCTGATAATGGTAGCATAATTTGTGTGTGGTATTAAAAGCAGTACATATTGATCTTCCACTTGCCTTACCATAAAATATTGGTGGCATTTACGCCATATATTTTTCTTAATATGCCACAAATCATAAAATTTCGTTTGTATTTTTCATTATCTTCAATTAAAGCAGTAACTTTAAAATTTGAGTTTGCATTTGCAGTGGCCAGAAAGTAGACAATGGAGAATCATAATGATGAGACATCGAAAACATCAGTAACTATCAAGGTAACATAAATCATATTGAAGCCTTATGTTATTAGTTATGTTAGGAAACATGCCTTGCTACATATTATTATATTTGCTTCTTGTAGGGCTTAACGCCATCTAGATATTTATTGGCTACTGATGACGATGGAAAGAGTTTTGAGCTTCATCCTGATCTTATGTTGAGAATAATGGGTCGTGGCAATCCAGTAAGTGAAGCTTTGAGAAAATTGCATGAACTGCATATTTGTTCTAGTGAGTTGATGATATTTATTCTCTTGTTGTAGTATATGTATGATAGAGTAGAAATATGATTAGAAAAATTCTATTTGAAAAAAATGTGTTGTGTGAGAGAAGAAATTGTTATACATGAATGGTGTATGAAAATTGTAGAATTTTTGGTTGCAATTGTTTGTACTATTAAAACGTTGTTAAAATAAATTATTTATTTGTTTCATTTGTGACATACACTATTACTAAAATGAATACATTTAATATGTAGTATCTGTAAGCTGTATTTTTTTTATAGATATATAAATCTATTGCAATGGGCATATATTGTTGCAAAAGGATTTGTTGCAACAGCAAAAGCTGTTGCGAAAAAGTCTATCGCAACAGGAAATAGCCGTTGCAAAAAGTATTTGTTGCAACAGCAAAAGCCTGTTGCAAAAAAGTATATCGCAACATCTTATTGCAACAGGAGAAAAATGTTGCGAACTTTTTGCAACTTCGGCTATACCAACAGGCGCAGGTCTGTTGCAATTGGTCTACTGCAACAGATATTGCCTGTTGCGAAAAGTGTTTTTTGTTGTAGTGGTGGGCCAAGGGGTAGTTGGGCCGATTATGTGTAAAGGTAAAGGCCCACCTTCTTATTTAAAATCCATGTTTGTTTAATTTAAAATACGTATTAACTTCGAAACAGTATATCTTCCTCATACGATATCAGAATTGGACGAAACAAGATCCGTCGGGATCGTATGGACGGGAGCAACACAATGAAACTGACTGGAAGTGGATTGGTGCCCGTTAGAATTTACAGCAAAATAAATTGTCCGACTGAGTCAAATAACGCAAACCGATTTTTAACGGTTAACGCGTCAATGTGAGTAAATCTCACAAACTCTAAACAGTTTTATTTTCACGTTGTATTCTTAGAACTGTTAAAATATTGTCTGTTTGACTGTGTGTTGATTGTTTGCTTGAACTGCTAGTCAGTTAGTAGAGATTTTATATATATATTTACGTATGTATATATATATAAACCGTCAAATAGTTATATGTTGATTCTGTTTATCAGAATATTATACTGGTGTTGTTTAACATCTGTGGATTCCTCAACAGTTATTTTTACTGTGATTTATGTATTGTGATATATAAATGTGATGTATATAATCTGTTGTGATTACGTGTTGTTGGACGATATTCATCGTTGTTAAGTGATGTGTTAAAAACCATAAGAAATACCAGAGTGTGATAAAAGGATTAAACAAAGTAATTGGTTAGGTTAACCAAAGCAAAGTTAGTCGAGTTAAACAAAGTAATTGTTAGGTTAACCAAAGCAAGTTAGTCGAGTTAAACAAAGTAATTTGTTAGGTTAACCAAAGCAAGTTAGTCGAGTTAAACAAAGTAATTGGGTAGGTTAACCAAAGCAAAGTTAGTCGAGTTAAACAAAGTAATTTGTTAGGTTAACCAAAGCAAGTTAGTCGAGTTAATCAAAGTAATTGGTTAAGTTAACCAAAGCGAGTTAGTCGAGTTAATCAAAGTAATTGGTTAAGTTAACCAAAGTAAATTAGTTAAGTTAAACTAATTGGTAAATCAAAGTGAATTAGTTGTGTCAAACTAAGTGACTTAGTTAAGTTAAACTAATTTGTAAATCAAAGTGAATTAGTTGCGTCAAACTAAGTGAATTAGTCAAGTTAAACTAATTGGTTAATCGAAGTAAATTAGTTGGGTTAATCAAAGTGAATTAGCTGAGTTAAACTAAGTAAATCGGTTAGAGTTAATCAAAGTGAATTAACTAAGTTAAACTAAGTGGATTATTTCAGTTAATCGAGACAAGTAAATCAAGTTAGGTTAAACCATTTTAGTTAACCAGTTAGGTTAAACCATTTAAGTTGACCAGTTAAAGTTGACCAGTTAGAGTTGATCAGTTAGAGTTACTCAGTTAGAGTTGACCAGTTAGAGCTGACCAGTTAGAGTTATCCAAGTGGAGTTAATCGAGTAGAGTTGCCGAATATCACTTATTCGAAGTAGAGATATCGAATATAGTATATTCGAGGGAAGAGTAATCGAATATAGTTTATTCGAGTGGAGAAATCAAATGTTATTCATTTGAGAAGAGTTACCGAATATTATTTATTCGAAGAGTAGTTATAAAATATTGGTTATTCGAAGTTAGTCAATCCAAAGGAGTTATTCGAAGTTAGTTAATTCAAAGGAGTTATTCGAAGTTAGTTAATCCAAAGGAGTTATTCGAAGTTAGTTAATCCAAAGGAGTTATTCGAAGTTAGTTAATCCAAAGGAGTTATTCGAAGTTAGTTAATCCAAAGGAGTTATTCGAAGTTAGCTAATCCAAGGAGTTATTCGAAGTTAGTTAATCCAAAGGAGTTAGTCGAAGAGTTAATCGAATATACTTATTCGAAAGAAGGTGTTAATCGAATATAGTCATTCGAATAAAGTTAAAAGAGTTAATCGAATATAATTTATTCGAATAGAGTTAGAGAAGTTAATCGAATATAGTTCATTCGAATAGTGTTGGAGGAGATATCGAATATAGTTTATTCGATAGAATAGAAGTGAATATAATTTATCAATTAAGTTATTTGAATTAGTTATTCGAATAGAGTTAAACACGTAAGAGTTAATTGAATATTAGTTATTCAATTTAAGTTAATCGAATTTAGTTATTCGGAAGGAGTTAATCAATTTGAGTTAAGTTAATCGATTTGAATTAAGTTGAATCGAAATGGAGTAAATCGATTAGAATTAAGTTAATCGAGTTAGAGTAAATCGAATATTAGTTATTCGAAGGTAAGTTATTCGAATTAGTTATTCGAAGGAGTTAATCAATTAAGTTATTCGAATGAGTCATTAGAAGGAGTAAATCAAAGTAAGTTAATCGATTAGAGTTGAGTTAATCGATTTGGGTTAAGTTAAGTAATCGAGTTAAGAAATCGACTTGAGATAATCGAGTTAAGAAAATCAAGTTGAGTTAATCGAATAAGTTATTCGATAAGAGTAAATCCATTTAAGTTAAATCGGATGTTAGTTATTCGATAAGAATTGACACATTAGAGAAAATCGAATATTTGTTATTCGATAAGAGTTAATGAAATAGAGCCAACCAAGAAGAGTTATTAGAATATTAGTTATTCGATAGAAGTTAATCGAAATAGAGTTTATCGAATATCAGTTATTAAAAAGGGAGAGTTAATTGAATAGAGATTACTCGAAAGAGAGTTATACGTCGAATTCGATTATAGCGAATTCAGGAAAGTACTATTTACTTTCCAGGGTTTAAATAAAGATTTAGTTATTGATTTAGAAATTAGGTGTCTGTTAAATTATTCGAGTTAGGAGATAAAGTTATAATTTAGGTTAGACATTGTAGAAGTAGGAATTATAACGTTATAGTTATAATCAAACGTTTTCATATAAGAAGTAGATTCGTAACCTGAATCCGAGAATTTGCGTAAACAGATGATTGGAAAAAGTGAGTGACGAGCTTCATCTATTTCACAGTAAAGGACGTTG
This sequence comes from Allium sativum, assembly GCA_030737875.1. Lineage (NCBI taxonomy): Eukaryota > Viridiplantae > Streptophyta > Magnoliopsida > Asparagales > Amaryllidaceae > Allium > Allium sativum. The sequence continues at coordinate 898,271,734 of CM060916.1, forward strand.
TTCAATTAAGGTCTGAGAGGTAATTATACCCCAACTTGATTGACTTCAGAATTGACAAAGGAATAGTTGTGGTTCGATAGAAAAGGTTGATTTGAAATATAGAAGTAATAAGCGATTAATGGATTAAGCATAACGATGTTTTATACAACGTTCATTTTAAATCCGTAAATGAGTTTTGGAAATGTTTTCCAAATATAGTCAGATATGTTTTCTAAACATAGAAAATGAAATGTTTTCATAATAAGAATTTAAGAAATAAAGTTAAGCAAATTCAGAAACTGACTGGAGAGGGTAAGTTGAACGGTTTTCTAAGTGACGATCAGATGTTAGTTTCGACCTTCCGGATTGATACTTAGAGAATTGTTCTCATACTAGTTACAGTTAGGGACTGATAGTTGCGAAATAATAGTGATGTGAAAATAAGCTATGGAAATGTTTTCCAATGATTAATAACAGATATTTTCTAAATATATGAAATAAGGAAATATGAACATATGATGATTGATCGATCGAATTTCCATTTGGAAATAAGATCGTTGTTTGTACACCGACATGTTTTCATTTGATAGTTGAATCACAGACTATCAAAGTTTTGACCATATTTACGTTGTAAATATGGAGAGACCGGTTGGATTATTATCCGAAGAACCACTCCGTATTAGCATAAGCGTTGCGAATCAAGTACGCTGAAGATAATTGAAGACGGAGTGAAGTGCAAGGGCTATTGTGAAAAGCCTAGGTAGGATGGATTCACTGAATAGTGCCTTCGGTTTATTCAGTCCCAGAACAACGTATATGGACGAGTGTCTGACAAAGTATTCTTAACGAATCATATGTTGATCTCTTTAAATGTATTACGTTGGTGGCGGAGAGATTTGTTTCTCTTAGCTTTTATACTCGTGATGCCTTGAGAAATCGATAATGATTTGGCAGGTATGACGATGTGGCATTCAAAGTAATTGAAGAAATAATCTGTCAAAGTGATAAACGTGACCTCAAACCTCACAACCGGGAAATAACAGAAGTTGGGCTAGGCAGCATGGCTAGTTGGGCCATACCCAAGCAGGGTGTATTATCACCATCTAGAGAATATTCAATTATACTTCTTTATAATCTATTTCAATGCTGTCCCTTATCGGGAAGGATGGTTGCTGATCCCAACCATCGGTGATAATATATTCGTTACACTCAAGCTAAATGAGTGAACGGTCATGTGTTGCCGGGTTGCAAGACGTTCTTGTTGAACCCTAGTGTATCTCCTCTAGAGTACACTGATCGGAAGGTGCTCCCATACCTTATCTGTTGGAATCCAATCTCCAATAAGCGCTCACGGTTTTATTTGTATACTATGTATGTGGAACGTGAGATGCAAGCGTTCTGCCAGATTGATATCTATTTGTATTTAGACATTATTATAATATCAGAAAGATATCCTTTATTTAACCAAGTGTTGGAGTTTTATTCACACCAGTCCCATGACTGACCCGGAGTTTATTTTGTTTTGTTTTCCCTAAACTCTTGGGTGCCTAAATTTGTACGGGCAGTCAAGTAGTCGGGATTTTACAGATACACTTGGAGAGCTTGGAGCAGGAGGCTTCAGGATTATAGCTATTATTATTCCGCTGTGTTGTTAAGTGTTGTACTTCGAAATGGTATGTATATACGAGTACTGATTTGTATTTCAAAGTTATGTTATATTTTATTCGTTCCGCTGTGAGATTCATGTTTACTCTGATGATGTAAGTTCTTCTTCTTCTTCTATTCTATTAGTTCTATCTTTTCTCCCTCACCCTCTACTTTCTTTCACTAACGTCTCGGAGTTTTCGACTCTCGAGGAGTCGAAAATTTCCAGCCGTTACAGTTGGTATCAGAGCTTAAGTTAAGTGATTACCTTGGCTCTGTGGCGTAATTCAGTAGAGATAGGATTAGTAATATCCTAGACTGAATTTGAATGTATATATACGAGTGCGTATTTGTTAATATAAAGTGATTTATATTGTGGAGACTCATTGGTTGAGTGGCTTATGAATTCTGGTCGATCAGTTGATCCACTGTATCGATAAGGGTTACTAAACACTCGAATACGATGAACCGTCATGGTATTTTTTGAAAGAGGGTAAATGAAATAATTTTTCCCAAAATATATTTGTTTATAGAAGAAATATATATCTTGAAATTATTATAGTATATTGATTGTGTTGGTTGTTATTATAATCGAATAAGATTATAAAAGGGTGAAATGGTTATAAATGACCAATCAGAATTCATATGAATGTAATATATGAAATAGTTTGAATTAAATATGAATTTAAATCAGAATTTGGAATTTAAAATAAGGAAATTTTAAGTTCCTGGGAGATTTTGAAAATATTTTTCAAATTGAAAATGATATAGTATTGAACTCACTTCGATAGCTGGAAAATAGATTCTGATGATGAATCTAGACATCATCAGTGTTCATTTTCGAGTTCTAAGTGACAGATTACTACCAAAGGTTTTGTTTTTGAATTGTTTTGAGAAAACAAGTTGTTTAGAAATTCAAATGTTTTGAATTGGCATTATGATTTCAAATTGATTTGAAAGAAACCCAGGAACTTAAGTTCTGGAATTAAAATTTAACTAATGAAGTTAAATAAAATGAGATGGTAAAAATAAATTGAAATTTAACTTGAACTGAGTTAAATAAAATTGAATTGGATTAGAGATAATCTAGAATGGAACCAAATTGATAAGTCAATAATTTGGAATTTGATATTAGAGTTCGAATGAAATTCAATTTGGATTTGAGGATATGAACTGATTGGAGATCAATTGGAATGGATAACATTGGTATATGTTGAAGTGGTAGCAGATGAAAGGGGTAGAGTTAAATGCCCGACAAAAAGGTACAAGTTTATATCATATATGAGTTTGGATTTTATGAGCCGAATTGGCAAGCCACTTCGCTATTTTGATTTCCTTTTGGATTGGAGGAGGCCTAGAGAGGCGAGTTGTGGTTTGACGTATTGAGCCGTGTAAAGGAGGTTATGGCGAAATTTTTCGAAAATTTAAGGTGTTAGATTTTTTTTAGAATTTATGGAAATTCAGTTAGCCAGAATGAATTAATTATTTAATTGAAAATTTAATGGTTCAGTTGAAACAGGAGTTGAGAAGTAAACTAAAAGATATTTGAATCTAGTTAGTAAAGTTGGTAGCATTTTCCTAGCTTAGCAATTTCGAGGACGAAATTATTTTAAGGGGGGAAGTCTGTAATGGCGCGTTTTGTTAGCTGTCGAATAATTAATTTATTTAATTATTTATATATCGATTTGGTGATATCGATAACTTAAAGTACAACGTTCGAACTTATAATTTATAATTATAATTAAAACGAACCTGAAACGTCGCGGCAGTTCGCGATTTGGCGATTTGAACTTCAACTGAATGTACATGATTCATTTTAAGCCGGATTTCTGTGAAACAAGAAACGTGTGGAGCTGGTGGAGTATATCTTTCTAGTGGAAGAGAAAAATCAGGATTTCGTCGTGTAGATTTTGAGTTATGTCCAAATCAAATTTCAGAAAAGTCGTTGTAGAATTCCTTTATAATTTGCGACGCTTTATATATGTTATAAAAGAGATTTTCAGTATAAACTGAATACCGGGATAATCTAAAATCTGAAATATCAAACTGTAAATTCTGATATGATATTCTGGAGCTGTACGATATCATATGTGAAGATATACGATAATATAAATTTATTAAAAATTTATTTAATTATATTTAAATATATTTATATATTTAAATGGGTCATCCAGAGCTTTAAAAATATGCTGTGTGAGCATACGAAGTCGGAATTCGACGAAACCAGTTTTGTTGGATCCGCAATGTCATATAGTTATTAGATTCCAAGTATCGTGATCTTTAGAGTCACTGTGTGGTCGTACAGATTTTTAGAGTGAGAAACAGTCAGTATTTTGACAGTTAAAAATACGCTGTGTGAGCATACGGAGTCAGAATTCGACGAAACTAGTTTCGTCGGGTCCCTAATGACAAACTCGAGCAGCATGTCAGTTTTCGTGATTTTAGGGGATCGTATATAGTCGCTGGGATTTTTAGAAGGCAGATGCAAGGAGAAAATCGAGTAAATAAATTACAAAAATCAAATTGAAAATATCCCTCCCATTTTCTGAGGTTCTGCACAGGCCACACGGCCTTCAATCCCTACCACAAACGCTACCTACCACCAACAGGCTATATAACCCGTATAAACATCACAGCAAACAATTTTCCCAAAGAAAATCCAAAGAAAACGTAGAAAAATCCATAAATCAAAATATGTATATATCTAAGACCGTGGGATGATTCTCTTCAGCCTGAGGTGAATTTCGACAAGTTCGGTTATAATTTCATTCACTGGAAATTTGGGCAGCGACCTAGGGTTCGAGCTGTAGCCTAAATTAGTGAGCGATGCTTCGATTTGATGTTGATGGATTGAGCAAGGAGAGGGGTTTCGGTTGTGGGTCTTCTGGTGAAGTTCGGTGCCAACTTGCGTCGCAGAGTTCCTGTAGTCGAACGTGGGAGCGTGAGGTCGCAATGACCAGGGTGGTCTCGAGTTCGACGAAGGGGTAATGGCCAGGTGCGGTTTTAGTTGTTGAATCTGGTGGTGGTGGCGGCACAGGAAATAGATGGTCGGAGAGGTGAGGGTGCGAGGTCAAACGGCGGTCAAAGGGGAAAGTAATTACGGGAGGAAGCAGATTTGTTTTCTTGTTTGGGGAGGAAGAGAATTGCGGTATGGGTTTTAAACGAGTATGGGTGGGCCAAGGGGTAGTTGGGCTGATTATGTGTAAAGGTAAAGGCCCACCTTCTTATTTAAAATCCATGTTTGTTTAATTTAAAATACGTATTAACTTCAAAACAGTATATCTTCCTCATACGATATCAGAATTGGACGAAACAAGATCCGTCGGGATCGTATGGACGGGAGCAACACAATGAGACTGACTGGAAGTGGATTGGTGCCTGTTAGAATTTACAGCAAAATAAATTGTCCGATTGAGTCAAATAACGCAAACCGATTTTTAACGGTTAACGCGTCAATGTGGGTAAATCTCACAAACTCTAAACAGTTTTATTTTCACGTTGTATTCTTAGAACTGTTAAAATATTGTCTGTTTGACTGTGTGTTGATTGTTTGCTTGAACTGCTAGTCAGTTAGTAGAGATTTTATATATATATTTATGTATGTATATATATATAAACCGTCAAATAGTTTTATGTTGATTCTGTTTATCAGAATATTATACTGGTGTTGTTTAACATCTGTGGATGCAGGGAAACAGGTTGGAGGAATCCAACTGGATTCCTCAACAGTTATTTTTACTGTGATTTATGTATTGTGATATATAAATGTGATGTATATAATCTGTTGTGATTACGTGTGGTTGGACGATATTCATCGTTGTTAAGTGATGTGTTAAAAACCATAAGAAATACCAGAGTGTGATAAAAGGATTAAACAAAGTAATTGGTTAGGTTAACCAAAGCAAAGTTAGTCGAGTTAAACAAAGTAATTGGTTAGGTTAACCAAAGCAAGTTAGTCGAGTTAAACAAAGTAATTTGTTAGGTTAACCAAAGCAAGTTAGTCGAGTTAAACAAAGTAATTGGGTAGGTTAACCAAAGCAAAGTTAGTCGAGTTAAACAAAGTAATTTGTTAGGTTAACCAAAGCAATTTAGTCGAGTTAATCAAAGTAATTGGTTAAGTTAACCAAAGCGAGTTCGTCGAGCTAATCAAAGTAATTGGTTAAGTTAACCAAAGTAAATTAGTTAAGTTAAACTAATTGGTAAATCAAAGTGAATTAGTTGCGTCAAACTAAGTGACTTAGTTAAGTTAAACTAATTTGTAAATCAAAGTGAATTAGTTGCGTCAAACTAAGTGAATTAGTCAAGTTAAACTAATTGGTTAATCGAAGTAAATTAGTTGGGTTAATCAAAGTGAATTAGCTGAGTTAAACTAAGTAAATCGGTTAGAGTTAATCAAAGTGAATTAACTAAGTTAAACTAAGTGGATTAGTTCAGTTAATCGAGACAAGTAAATCAAGTTAGGTTAAACCATTTGAGTTAACCAGTTAGGTTAAACCATTTAAGTTGACCAGTTAAAGTTGACCAGTTAGAGTTGATCAGTTAGAGTTACTCAGTTAGAGTTGACCAGTTAGAGTTGACCAGTTAGAGTTATCCAAGTGGAGTTAATCGAGTAGAGTTGCCGAATATCACTTATTCGAAGTAGAGTTATCGAATATAGTATATTCGAGGGAAGAGTAATCGAATATAGTTTATTCGAGTGGAGAAATCAAATGTTATTCATTTGAGAAGAGTTACCGAATATTATTTATTCGAAGAGTAGTTATAGAATATTGGTTATTCGAAGTTAGTCAATCCAAAGGAGTTATTCGAAGTTAGTTAATCCAAAGGAGTTATTCGAAGTTAGTTAATCCAAAGGAGTTATTCGAAGTTAGTTAATCGAAAGGAGTTATTCGAAGTTAGTTAATCCAAAGGAGTTATTCGAAGTTAGTTAATCCAAAGGAGTTATTCGAAGTTAGCTAATCCAAGGAGTTATTCGAAGTTAGTTAATCCAAAGGAGTTAGTCGAAGAGTTAATCGAATATAGTTATTCGAAAGAAGGTGTTAAACGAATATAGTTATTCGAGTAAAGTTAAAAGAGTTAATCGAATATAATTTATTCGAATAGAGTTAGAGAAGTTAATCGAATATAGTTCATTCGAATAGTGTTGGAGGAGATATTGAATATAGTTTATTCGATAGAATAGAAGTGAATATAATTTATCAATTAAGTTATTCGAATAGAGTTAAACACGTAAGAGTTAATTGAATATTAGTTATTCAATTTGAGTTAATCGAATTTAGTTATTCGGAAGGAGTTAATCAATTTGAGTTAAGTTAATCGATTTGAATTAAGTTGAATCGAAATGGAGTAAATCGATTAGAATTAAGTTAATCGAGTTAGAGTAAATCGAATATTAGTTATTCGAAGGTAAGTTATTCGAATTAGTTATTCGAAGGAGTTAATCAATTAAGTTATTCGAATGAGTCATTCGAAGGAGTAAATCAAAGTAAGTTAATCGATTAGAGTTGAGTTAATCGATTTGGGTTAAGTTAAGTAATCGAGTTAAGAAATTGAGTTGAGATAATCGAGTTAAGAAAATCAAGTTGAGTTAATCGAATAAGTTATTCGATAAGAGTAAATCCATTTAAGTTAAATCGGATGTTAGTTATTCGATAAGAATTGACACATTTGAGAAAATCGAATATTTGTTATTCGATAAGAGTTAATGAAATAGAGCCAACCAAGAAGAGTTATTAGAATATTAGTTATTCGATAGAAGTTAATCGAAATAGAGTTTATCGAATATCAGTTATTAAAAAGGGAGAGTTAATTGAATAGAGATTACTCGAAAGAGAGTTATACGTCGAATTCGATTATAGCGAATTCAGGAAAGTACTATTTACTTTCCAGGGTTTAAATCAAGATTTAGTTATTGGTTTAGAAATTAGGTGTCTGTTAAATTATTCGAGTTAGGAGATAAAGTTATAATTTAGGTTAGACATTGTAGAAGTAGGAATTATAACGTTATAGTTATAATCAAACGTTTTCATATAAGAAGTAGATTCGTAACCTGAATCCGAGAATTTGCGTAAACAGATGATTGGAAAAAGTGAGTGACGAGCTTCATCTATTTCACAGTAAAGGACGTTGTTCAATTAAGGTCTGAGAGGTAATTATACCCCAACTTGATTGACTTCAGAATTGACAAAGGAATAGTTGTGGTTCGATAGAAAAGGTTGATTTGAAATATAGAAGTAATAAGCGATTAATGGATTAAGCATAACGATGTTTTATACAACGTTCATTTTAAATCCGTAAATGAGTTTTGGAAACGTTTTCCAAATATAGTCAGATATGTTTTCTAAACATAGAAAATGAAATGTTTTCATAATAAGAATTTAAGAAATAGAGTTAAGCAAATTCAGAAACTGACTGGAGAGGGTAAGTTGAACGGTTTTCTAAGTGACGATCTGATGTTAGTTTCGACCTTCCGGATTGATACTTAGAGAATTGTTCTCATACTAGTTACAGTTAGGGACTGATAGTTGCGAAATAATAGTGATGTGAAAATAAGCTATGGAAATGTTTTCCAATGATTAATAACAGATATTTTCTAAATATATGAAATAAGGAAATATGAACATATGATGATTGATCGATCGAATTTCCATTTGGAAATAAGATCGTTGTTTGTACACCGACATGTTTTCATTTGATAGTTGAATCACAGACTATCAAAGTTTTGACCATATTTACGTTGTAAATATGGAGAGACCGGTTGGATTATTATCCGAAGAACCACTCCGTATTAGCATAAGCGTTGCGAATCAAGTACGCTGAAGATAATTGAAGACGGAGTGAAGTGCAAGGGCTATTGTGAAAAGCCTAGGTAGGATGGATTCATTGAATAGTGCCTTCGGTTTATTCAGTCCCAGAACAACGTATATGGACGAGTGTCTGACAAAGTATTCTTAACGAATCATATGTTGATCTCTTTAAATGTATTACGTTGGTGGCGGAGAGATTTGTTTCTCTTAGCTTTTATACTCGTGATGCCTTGAGAAATCGATAATGATTTGGCGGGTATGACGATGTGGCATTCAAAGTAATTGAAGAAATAATCTGTCAAAGTGATAAACGTGACCTCAAACCTCACAACCGGGAAATAACAGAAGTTGGGCTAGGCAGCATGGCTAGTTGGGCCATACCCAAGCAGGGTGTATTATCACCATCTAGAGAATATTCAATTGTACTTCTTTATAATCTATTTCAATGATGTCCCTTATCGGGAAGGATGGTTGCTGATCCCAACCATCGGTGATAATATATTCGTTACACTCAAGCTAAATGAGTGAACGGTCATGTGTGGCCGGGTTGCAAGACGTTCTTGTTGAACCCTAGTGTATCTCCTCTAGAGTACACTGATCGGAAGGTGCTCCCATACCTTGTCTGTTGGAATCCATCTCCAATAAGCGCTCACGGTTTTATTTCTATACTATGTATGTGGAACGTGAGATGCAAGCGTTCTGCCAGATTGATATCTATTTGTATTTAGACATTATTATAATATCAGAAAGATATGCTTTATTTAACCAAGTGTTGGAGTTTTATTCACACCAGTCCCATGACTGACCCGGAGTTTATTTTGTTTTGTTTTCCCTAAACTCTTGGGTGCCTAAATTTGTACGGGCAGTCAAGTAGTCGGGATTTTACAGATACACTTGGAGAGCTTGGAGCAGGAGGCTTCAGGATTATAGCTATTATTATTCCGCTGTGTTGTTAAGTGTTGTACTTCGAAATGGTATGTATATACGAGTACTGATTTGTATTTCAAAGTTATGTTATATTTTATTCGTTCCGCTGTGAGATTCGTGTTTACTCTGATGATGTAAGTTCTTCTTCTTCTTCTATTCTATTAGTTCTATCTTTTCTCCCTCACCCTCTACTTTCTTTCACTAACGTCTCGGAGTTTTCGACTCTCGAGGAGTCGAAAATTTCCAGCAGTTACAGACATGTAGCTACAGTTCAACATTACGATCCCAACAAAACTGGTTTCATCAAATTCCGACTCCGTTTGCTCACACAGCGTATTTTTAACCGTCAAAATACTTACTGTTTTTCACTCTAAAAATCCGTACGGCCACACAGTGACTCTAAAAATCACGGAACTTGGAATCTAATAATAATTTGATGTTGCGGATCCAACAAAATTAGTTTCATCGAATTCCGACTTCGTTTGCAAAAGTGGCTATTTTTAAAGCTCTGAATGACCCATATAAATATATAAATATATTTAAATAAAATTAAATTAAATATTTAAAAATAAATATTATCGTCTATATTCACAGTGGAATACCATACAGCTCAGAAAAAATCCTATATGGGTTTCCAACTCGATATTTCAATATGGGTCAACCCGAAATTCGATTTATATTGAAACCCCTTTTTAAAATATAAATAATTCCTTTATAAATTATAAAGGAATTCCACAGCGACTTTTCTAAAATTTGATTTGGTCGTAAATCAAAATCTACTCGGCGAAATCCCAATTTTTCTCTTCCACTAGAAAGATATACTTCACCAGCTCCTAACGTTTCTTGTTTCACAGAAATCCGATTTGAAACGGCTTCTGTATATTCGTTTGAAGTTCGAATCGCCAATTTACGAACTGCAGTGCCATTTCGAGCTCGATTTTAATTATATTATAACTCTACGTTCAAATTGTCGTTTATATAATATATTCGTTATTCAAATTCAATTCTAAACTGAATTAAATGTAACATATGATCCAGTTCACACCATATCGCCATTTCAGCTAATTCTGATTATTCAGAATTATATATATTATTTAATTATTATTTTAATTAAATATTCACCATTATTTAATTCCACGACCATGAAATCCTTTTAATCACCTTTTAAATAATTAAATAAATTAATTATTATACCTCTGCAAATGCGGGTCATTACAGTGGACGACGGGTGTCAGGTGCTGCTAAGCACCGTTTGCATCCTAGTATATATTTTAACTAGAAATAAAATAAAAGCGAGGAGTTCTCACATTTGGGATCCACTCCTCCTTTCCTTATTTCTGAACGGTTCAAATTTGTCCGAAATTCCAACTCTCTTTCCACGCTGTTCATAAATAAAAAAAATCACATTTTTTTATTCCAATGCTATATGGATAAAACTCACATTTTTATCACTCCGCTATATTTCTAAAAATCAAATTTTTATATCGTTAAAAATCGAACCTTTACAGTGTTAAAAATCAGATCTTTACATTTTTAAAAATCAAATCTTTTTATTTTTAAAAATCAAATCTTCTTATTTTTCAAAAATCCATTCTTTTTACTATGAAAAATCATAACTTTTTACTTTGCTATGATATATATAAAAATTCAGTTTTTCTTTTGCTATGATATATATAAAAATTCAGTTTTTCTTTTGCTATGATATATATAAAAATTCAGTTTTTAATCCACTCTATTTTTATATAAAAATCATATTTTTATTTTTAAAAATAATGCTCTATATATTTTATAAAAACAATTTCCATATAATGTTATTTCATAAAAACATGTTCATATACATTTTATAAACATTGATAATTTATATTTTATAAAACAAACTGATTTTATTTTTCTAAACAAACTAATTTTATTTTTCTAAACAAACTGATTTTATTTCTCTAAACAAACTGATTTTATTTCTATGTATTATATATAATTAAAAACAATACTTTATATATTTATAAACATCCTATTTTTAACAATAACATTTATTTAAAATTTCACATTTTAAGCAATGTATTAATATAAAAGAAAGAAATTATACGCTTACTGTTGTTCATCGTTCTGTAATGCGCCTGTAACCCCATCGAACAACCGTCATCAGCTAGGGTTGGACTTTGCGTCTTCAACAGCCACCGAGCTGATGATCCGCCACCTCCTCCTGGCGCGGCGTCTAGAGAACTTCTCGGCAACCCCCCTCTTGGCGAATTCGATCGCCTGTGGAAGTGGGACTTCCCCCCGATGTGGCGGAGCTTTGAATCGATGTTGAAAATGAAAATAATTAATTTGAATTATAAACAAGGCATGAAATGGAGCGGCAGTTTCAAATTTTCAATTCAAACTTAGACTGACTGTACCGGGTGCAAAACAAAACGGATTTGAGTGAAACAAAAAATATTTAAATCTGTTAGTGAATATCTTTCTAACGAATCTGAAAAATCGAAGTTTCATAGCGGAAAGCAAAAGTTATGGCCAAATGAATTTTCAGAAAGGTCGCTATAGAAATTATATAGCCCGTGAAAATGGCCGTTTTGCAAACGACCTCGGAATTCGAAGAAACCACTTTTGTTGGATTCGGGATGTGAAGTTATTGCTAAGTTTCAAATTTCATAATTTTTGAAGCTAGTATGTGAGCGCAGCAAAGGAAAATGTGTTTTGGTCAATTACAGTTAAATTGGATCGACCAGAAATGGGCCTTTTTGCAAACGGTCTCAAAATTCGACGAAACTAGTTTTGTTGGGACTGTATCATCAAAACATAGCTAGATTTATTTTTATAGAATTTTCCGAATCAGTTTGTGGTCCTGGCAAATTGAAATGTACGTTCAAATTAAATATTGAATATTTTATATTTTAATTTGAAGGAAAACTGACTGAAACAGTCGAATGGGCCTACGAAACTTATCCCATTGTGTTTGGAATGGGGGTAAAACGCTAGGGACGACAGTTGTTTGGTTTGGATTGGTGTTCGTGTGTGAAGAGGGGTATTTTAGAATTTTGAAAATATATAAATAAATAAATAATTCATTGGGCCACATAATCTTTCTCTCTCCCCGATGTTCATCGACGCACGGCGATAAACCCTTCAAACTTTTTCGTCCACTTTCTGATCAATCCACGCAAAATTAGCCCCTCCTCCAGTTGAAGATTTTGAAGAGCTCGAGAAGATCTTCAAATCCATATATAGTTTGGATTTTTCATTGAGTAATTAGGGAGATCCACCGCCGTGAACATCCGACGTTCAACCGCCGCCGAGGGTTATCCAGGCCGTCGAGTTCATCAGGAGGGGACCCTCCAGGCGCGCCTCTCCTTTCTCTTCTTCGTGGTGAAGGCCGATCATCTTATCGATTCACGGATTGCACGAAAACTTCAAACCTAGTTTTGAAGATTTCAGGAAGGTAACGACTATTTAAAAATAAACTATTCTATAGCACTTTAAAGCACTACAGTTTTTGATTTCACTGTAAAAATCATATCTTTTTCGTTTCTTGACGAAATTCAGTGAAACAAGAGATAGTGGACTCGTGTGGACGTCTTTTACATTCTAGAAGAGGCCGCATATTTTTTTGAGCCTTCTGCTATTTTTGGTGGAGTGGAACCCAATGTGAGATTTCTAAATTATAAACGATATGGAAAACGATGATGTAAATTATATAGTCAATGTATGACTTGTATAAGCGTTGTACACCTCATGTATAAGCGTTGTATAGGTTGTATGTTCGATGTATAAGTTATATACGCGTTGTAAAAATTATATATGTGTTGAAATAGAAGTGAAATGCTTATATAAAATATATATGTATATACGCCCCTCGTCCACAAACCATGGACGATATTTATTGATTGTGATTGGTGTGAAAATTGGTTGATAGCGAATGGTTGATTATAATTGTTTGTGGTTGAAATTGATTGATTGTGGTTGAAAAATACCCGTTTGTGGTTGAGAAATATTTGGTTGAAACCACATAGGATTAGTTTGTGGAAATGGAAAAAATATACATGCCGCCTGCGTGCGAATTAGATGCATGATTCCCCATTGTCAAAAACTGCGAGGCTTTAAGGTAGAGCGAGGAGTCGCACTAGGGACGACCCCGGTTTTAACTACCCTGCCGTTATGCTGCCGAAATTTTGAATAATATTCATGTGTTAGAATTATTTTCATGTGTTGAAACTATATTCGTGTGTTGAATGGAAATTCATCTATTTAACGACATTCATGTTTTGAAATAAATTGTTTTGCAATAAAAATCACCTTTATACATATATATATATAAAAACTATAGAAAACCTTCATGTGTTGAATTGAAATTCATTCATTGAATAGAAATTCATGTGTTGAATGGTATTCGTGTTTTGAATAAATTGTTTTGCAATAAAAATCACCTTTTTTATCTATATATATAAACTATAGAAAACCTTCATGTGTTGAATTGAAATTTATTCATTAAACTGAAATTCATGTGTTGAATGGTATTCGTGTTTTGAATAAATTGTTTTGCAATAAAAATCACCTTTTTATCTATATATATATAAACTATAGAAAACCTTCATGTGTTGAATTGAAATTCATTCGTTGAATAGAAATTCATGTGTTGAATGGTATTCGTGTTTTGAATAAATTGTTTTGCAATAAAAATCACCTTTTTATCTATATATATAAACTATAGAAAACCTTCATGTGTTGAATTGAAATTCATTAGTTGAATAGAAATTCATGTGTTGAATGGTATTCGTGTTTTGAATAAATTGTTTTGCAATAAAAATCACCTTTTTATCTATATATATAAACTATAGAAAACCTTCATGTATTGAATCGAAATTCATTCGTTGAATTGAAATTCATGTTTTGAAAGAAATTGGTTTATAATAAAAATCCTATTTTTATCATCAATATGAACTATATAAAATAATCTTGTTTTGAAATAAATTATTTTATAATAAAAATACTATTTTTATCACCTATATTCACTATATAAAATAGTCAGGTTTTGAAATAAATCGTTTTACAATAAAAATCAAATTTTCACTATATACATGAATTGTTAAAAATAGTGAAGCGTCGAAGTGGATGTATGTTGGATAAAAATATCATTTTTATCAAATGTATGAAAAGAATATAGATTTGAAATCGAAGAATCGATATATATATATATATATATATATATATATAAATAGAATTGAAATATATCGAATAACGAAGCTGCAGTTCGTATTTTGAAACCGTGATTTCAAACGATTAGTGCGGGAGATCCGACCATCGGATTTTCCCGAAACCGTAACCGTTGGGTTCTCTTTGGAAATATCTTTCCAACGGCCCCAACTTTGTAAAAATCCAACGGTTGGATTGTCTGGAATGTTTAATTCAAATCTGAAGAAAAACAGCGCCAGAATCGATTATATTTATATATATATATAATTATATTAAATCGAATAACGACGCTGCAGTTCGTATTTTGAAATCGAAACTTCAAACGATTATACCGGGAGATCCGACCGTCGGATTTTCCCGAAATTGGAACCGTTGGATTCATTTTGAAAATATATTTCTAATGATGTAAATTTTGTGAAGATCCAACTGTTAGATTTTTAGATATGTGTAAATCAAATCTGAAGAAAAACAGCGCCACGGCCGCGTTATGGCCCGAATCGTTGTTTTGAATAAATTGGCTATTTTAAAATAAATAAAAATAGCGATAAATCATTATAAAATATTATAAACGATATGGATGTGAAATTTAGAAACTAACTGAAGGTTGGCTAAGTCGAATGGTTTCTTGGGTGTTGATCTGATGTTGGTTTCGGCCTTCGGGGTTAATATTTGGGAAATCGTTCTTTTACTGATTCACGGTTAGCGACTAATGAATTGAAATGATGCGTATGTGTGTTTGTGTTGCACTTGTTTATTATATACGCGAGTTGCTCAGAAAGACCGGGTTTATCCCATTCTAAATAACTGAATCGACGATAAGAAATCGAAGATGAAGACGGTGGTCGAAGACCGGAGATCTTCACCTCGTTTGGATGGTAACTGATGTCTTGATTGGGAGGCATCCCGAAATATGGATAATGAGTGATGATCATCCAGGCGTACGTGGAGATCGAAGGGTTTGCAAGGTATATAGTGCCTCCGGTTTCGTTCAGACCCAGAACGGACTTGCAAATGGACGGTGTGTCTGACATTGGAATTTATTCTGTGTGATTGATAGCCATCAGTTGCATGGTGTGAATTGCCTGTGTGGCATGCTAAGACGCAGTGATCAAGGCTTTTGTTGAAAAGCAAAGTCTTGTGGTGATGATCAAAGCACCGCCTGTGTGGCGTAGCTTTGTGTATAACGTGAATTCTCGAGCCTCACGGCCCGGTATGAACTAGAAACGGGAGAGGACCTCAGGGGGGACGTGCGTTTTCTTTCTAGTTAGAAGTGGCCACTTTCTGATAATGGCGCGGTAGTTTCAAATTTTCAATTCAAACTTAGACTGACTGTACCGGGTGCAAAACAAAACGTATTTGAGTGAAACCAAAAATATTTAAATCTGTTAGTGAATATCTTTCTAACAAATTTGAAAAATCGAAGTTTCATAGCGGAAAGCAAAAGTTATGGCCAAATGAATTTTCCGAAAGGTTGCTTTAGAAATTATATAGCCCGTGAAAATGGCCGTTTTGCAAACGACCTCGGAATTCGACGAAACCACTTTTGTTGGATCCGGGATGTGAAGTTATTGCTAAGTTTCAAATTTCATAATTTTTGAAGCTAGTATGTGAGCCCGGCAAAGGAAAATGTGTTTTGGTCAATTACAGTTAAATTGGATCGACCAGAAATGGGCCTTTTTGCAAACAGTCTCAGAATTCGACGAAACTAGTTTTGTTGGGACCATATCGTCAAAACATAGCTAGATTTATTTTTCTAGAATTTTTCGAATCAGTTTGTGGTCATGGCAAATTGAAATGTACGTTCAAATTAAATATTGAATGTTTATATTTTAATTTGAAGGAAAACTTACTAAAACAGTCGAATGGGCCTATGAAACATATCCCATTGTGTTCGGAATGGGGGTAAAACGCTAGGGGCGATAGTCGTTTGGTTTGGATTGGTGTCCGTGTGTGAAGAGGGGTATTTTAGAATTTTGAAAATATATAAAAAAAATAAAAAAATTCATTGGGCCACATAATCTTTCTCTCTCCCCGATGTTCATCGACGCACGGCGATAAACCCTCCAAACTTTTCTGTCCACTTTCTGATCAATCCACGCAAAATTAGCCCCTCCTCCAGTTGAAGATTTTGAAGAGCTCGAAAAGATATTCAAATCCATATATAGTTTGGATTTTTTCATTGAGTAATTAGGGAGATCCACCGCCGTGAACATCCGACGTTCAAGCCGCCGCCGAGGGTTATCCAGGCCGTCGAGTTCATCAGGAGGGGACCCGCCAGGCGCGCCTCTCCTTGCTCTTCTTCGTGGTGAAGGCTGAACGTCTTATCGATTCACGGATTGCACGAAAACTTCAAACCTAGTTTTTAAGATTTCAGAAAGGTAACGACTATTTAAAAATAAACTATTCTATAGCACTTTAAAGCGCTACGGTTTTTGATTTCACTGTAAAAATCATATCTTTTTCGTTTCTTGACGAAATTCAGTGAAACAAGAGACAGTGGACTCGTGTGGACGTCTTCTACATTCTAGAAGAGGCCGCATATTTTTCTGAGCCTTCTGCTATTTTTGGTGGAGTGGAACCCAATGTGAGATTTCTAAATTATAAACGATATGGAAAACGACGATGTATAAATTATATAGTCAATGTATGACTTGTATAAGCGTTGTACACCTCATGTATAAGCGTTGTATAGGTTGTACGTTCGATGTATAAGTTATATACGCGTTGTAAAAATTATATATGTGTTGAAATAGAAGTGAAATGCTTATATAAAATATATATATGTATATACGCCCCTCGTCCACAAACCATGGATGATATTTATTGATTGTGATTAGTGTGAAAATTGGTTGATAGCGAATGGTTGATTATAATTGTTTGTGGTTGAAATTGATTGATTGTGGTTGAAAAATAACCGTTTGTGGTTGAGAAATATTTGGTTGAAACCACATAGGATTAGTTTGTGGAAATGGAAAAAAAATATACATGCCACCTGTATGCGAACTAGATGCATGATTCCCCATTGTCAAAAGCTACGAGGCTTTAAGGTAGAGCGAGGAGCCGTACTAGGGACGGCCCCGGTTTTAACTACCCTGTCGTTATGCTGCCAAAATTTTGAATAATATTCATGTGTTAGAATTATTTTCAGGTGTTGAAACTATATTCGTGTGTTGAATGGAAATTCATCTATTTAACGACATTCATGTTTTGAAATAAATTTTTTTGCAATAAAAATCACCTTTTTATCTATATATATAAACTATAGAAAACCTTCATGTGTTGAATTGAAATTCATTCGTTGAATATAAATTCATGTGTTGAATGGTATTCGTGTTTTGAATAAATTGTTTTGCAATAAAAATTACCTTTTTTATCTATATATATAAACTATAGAAAACCTTCATGTGTTGAATTGAAATTCATTCGTTGAATAGAAATTCATGTGTTGAATGGTATTCGTGTTTTGAATAAATTGTTTTGCAATAAAAATCACCTTTTTATCTATATATATAAACTATAGAAAACCTTCATGTGTTGAATTGAAATTCATTCGTTGAATAGAAATTCATGTGTTGAATGGTATTCGTGTTTTGAATAAAAAAATCACCTTTTTATCTATATATATAAACTATAGAAAACCTTCATGTGTTGAATTGAAATTCATTAGTTGAATAGAAATTCATGTGTTGAATGGTATTCGTGTTTTGAATAAATTGTTTTGCAATAAAAATCACCTTTTTATCTATATATATAAACTATAGAAAACCTTCATGTGTTGAATCGAAATTCATTCGTTGAATTGAAATTCATTCGTTGAATTGAAATTCATGTGTTGAATGGTATTCATATTTTGAAAGAAATTGTTTTATAATAAAAATCCTATTTTTATCATCAATATGAACTGTATAAAATAATCTTGTTTTGAAATAAATTCTTTTATAATAAAAATCCTATTTTTATCACCTATATTCACTATATAAAATAGTCAGGTTTTGAAATAAATCGTTTTACAATAAAAATCACATTTTCACTATATACATGAATTGTTAAAAATAGTGAAGCGTCGAAGTGAATGTATGTTGGATAAAAATATCATTTTTATCAAATGTATGAAAAGAATATAGCTTTGAAATCGAAGAATCGATATATATATATAAATAGAATTGAAATATATCGAATAACGAAGCTGCAGTTCGTATTTTGAAACCATGATTTCAAACGATTAGTGCGGGAGATCCGACCATCGGATTTTCCCGAAATCGCAACCGTTGGGTTCGCTTTGGAAATATCTTTCCAACGGCACCAACTTTGTAAAAATCGAAGGGTTTGCGAGGTATATAGTGCCTCCGGTTTCGTTCAGACCCAGAACGGACTTGCAAATGGACGGTGTGTCTGACATTGGAATTTATTCTGTGTGATTGATAGCCATCAGTTGCATGGTGTGAATTGCCTGTGTGGCATGCTAAGACGCAGTGATTAAGGCTTTTGTTGAAAAGCAAAGTCTTGTGGTGATGATCAAAGCACCGCCTGTGTGGCATAGCTTTGTGTATAACGTGAATTCGCGAGCCTCACACCCCGGTATGAACCAGAAACGGGAGAGGACCTCAGGGGGGACGTGTGTTTTCTTTCTAGCTAGAAGTGGTGTCAGTGGTTTTATACGCCCTGACGAGTTTGAGTTATGTGGTTGTTACTGTTGCGAGGTGCCTCGGTTATATCGGTCGATCCGGGACCGATGGAGTCATTCGTTGGCTCATTTACGCCCCAAAGGGCGGAGAAACGCATTGTTCAGGCATTATAATCCACTCCGTGTGGACCGGCCCTGACGATCCAAGGTACGGTTGCGGCTGTGCCTGAGACTCGGGCTAGACAGTCTCGAATTCGGTAAGGACTATCTTTTGCCTTGGTTCATGACGGAAATCCAATTTCCAAATACGTGACTGTGCGGTTTTGATTGTATATATATATGGCGACATGATATATGGTACTCATGTCGTCTATGATTGATAGTTATGATTGAAATTGTTTTCGAAACTTATAAACACTAGTAATAATATCAAATGCTTTTGTTTTATTCGTATCAAGCATATTTTGGCCATTATAAGGTAAAACTCTATCCTCCGGTTTGCGTTGCATTGTGTGATGGGAACTGAGTCTTATAATGGCTACATTTTTATAAAGAGCATTGCGATGTTTAAAAGAATTGTTTGTTTTAAAGCACTGACAATCCGATGGAGTAAACCCGTTCCACGAAAGTGGCGTGATCCTGGGATTAGCCATATTTTAAATGTGTTGAGTAGATTTCTCATACCAGTCCCATGACTGACTCGTAGTTTGTTTCACTTTCAAACTCGGGTGTCCCTTTTTCTACACGGGCAGCCTTGTATTCAGGTTTTAGCTGGCTTTCTCTGGATAGCTGGAGCTAAAGATGGATTCTAACATTTATCTCTTTTTATGCTGTTCAGCTCCTATTGTACATATTATGTTTGTTTCCGCTGTAGACATTTATGTATAGCTGAACTGTATTTGTACTAAGTATGATCCTGTATACTGTGTAACTCTGATGATTATGTTTATCCAGTGTACTATTTGTTCATTATCTGGTGTATTTATTTATTTCTGTCCTGCTGTTATCTGTTTATGTGTTATATTCCAAAGATTACCCTGGCCACCGTCAGCACGGGGTTTGGGGTCGTCACAGTCAGTCTGGTGAACCAAAGTGAGAAAAACCCGCTAAATTTAAAGGTGGCACATGTGACGGCAAGGAATCTCGCTCGGTCCGAACCAGTCGCTAAACCGACCCAGACCGTTCGAAACGCCCTATCGTTGAGAACACGACAAATCAGAACGCATACAGAAGAACATTTCATTGTATATTACAACAATGCATCAGATTACAAGAATATACAGAGTATAAATGAATATTACACAGAAATATCAGAGATTTAAATTACATTTAAATACATAGCAGCGGAAAATAATACAATATACAACTAGAAGAGATATACGGATACAAAGCTTTCCGGATATCATTCCAGCTGTAAACCAGGATCCTGTGAATATAAATCTGCAAAACCAAAACTACTAGCTGCCCATGTCAAAATAGGGGCACCCAGAGTTTAGGTTAAAACAATAAACTCCAGGTCAGTCATGTGACTGGTGTGAGAACTAAAACAGTTATTAATCTTTACTTTAAATCATTAGGTAAATCAAGGGACCACGCCGTATAACACGGAACGGGTTTCCTCCCAAGAATACCAGTGCATAAAACAAACAGCGCAATGCTAAATAAAGAAAAATGAAGCTGTTATAAGACCCAGGTCCCATCACACAATGCAACGCAGTCGAGGATAGGGTTTTCCCTTATAACAGCCAAAGAATGCTTGATACGTTTAAAACAAATCATTTGATACTATTAGAAGTGCATAGTGTATAAAACAACTTCAAATCATAAGTATCAATCATAGGCAACATGAGCGTCCCATGCCACTATGTCGCCATATATAGGTTTACAAATAAAACCGCAAAGTCACGTATTTGGAAATTGGATTTCCATCTATGAACCGAGGCAAAAGATAGTCCTCAACCGATTCGTGACTCTCTAGCCCGAGCCACAGGAACAGCCGCAACTGCCCCTTGGATCGTCAGGGCCGGTCCACACGGAGTGGATTATTATGCCTGAACAATACGTCTCCCCACCCTATGGGGTGTAAGTCTGGTCCGTCAGCCGACCAGAATGCATTCGGCCGAAACCGATATAACCGAGGCGCCTCGCAACAGCAACAACCACATAAGTCAAACTCGTCAGGGCGTGTAAAACCACTGACGCCACTTCTAACTAGAAAGAAACGCAAGTCCTCCCTGAGGTCCGTCTCCCGTTTTTGGTTCATACCGGGTGTGAAACACGCGAGGTAAACGTTACACAAAGCTACGCCACAAAGGCCGTGCTTTGATCATCACCACAAGACTTTGCTTTTCAACAGAAGCCTTGATCATTTGCATCTTAGCATGCCACACAGGCAAACCATCCTATGCAACCGATATCAGTCACACAGAATAAAATCCGATGTCAGACACACAGTCCATTTACAGGTCCGTTCTGGGTCTGAACGAAACCGGAGGCACCTAGTACCCCGCATATCCATCGATCTCCAAGTACGTCTGGACGATCACTAACTGTTTCCATCTTCTTGGGTGTACAGCCCAATCAAGATCATCAGTTATCATCCAAACGACGTGAAGACCTCCGGTCTTCGACCATCGTCTTCAACTTCGACTTATCGTCGTATCAGTTATTCAGAATGGGATAAACCCGGTCTTTCCGAATAACTCGCGTATATATTATAAAAGTGTTATACAAACACAACATACGCCTCATTCCAATTCATTAGTCACTAACCGTAATTTAATCAAGAGAATAATTTCCCAAATATTAACCCCGAAGGCCGAAACCAACATAAGATCAATATCCAGAAAACCATTCTGCTTGGCTAACCGACAGTTAGTTTCTAAATTTCACATTCAAATCTAATTAAAGATTCATTAAAACTCCACTTAGTTTTAATCCGTGACTGGGTTAAAGAATCAGTGTCATTTAAAACACGGTTCACGATAAACCCAAAGTCACATCCCATTAATTATCGGGTTAAAGAACAAGTGTTATTTAAAACACTGTTCACGATAAACCCAAAAATCAATATCCATTCAATTCCAATTAAATATCATTTAATTGGTACACCTCATTAAATCTAAATAAAAAGATTTAATCTTTTCTCAACTGGGTTCAAGAACAGTGTTAGTGAAGACACCATTCACGACAAACCCAAATCACATTCATTAATTATCGGGTTAAAGAACAAGTGTTATTTAAAACACTGTTCACGATAAACCCAAAAATCAATATCAATTCAATTCCAATTAAATATCATTTAATTGGTACACTTCATTAAATCTAAATAAAAAGATTTAATCATTTCTCAATTGGGTTCAAGAACAGTGTTAGTGAAGACACCATTCACGACAAACCCAAATCACATTCGATATTCAATACAAGGCTCTGAATAGAAAATATATCGGCTTATATTCAATATCAAATTCTACGACTAACAAATGTCGTATTGGAAATAACGATATAAATATATATCTTTCAAATTTCCATAACAACACCTGTATAATCACGAATTCCAACATCGAAATATTCCGAAGACAGTTTCGATTCAAATCCATTCCAATGCAATCATTGGAAATTTTGGTTATTTTCAAAACCATTTCAAATTCAATTTATTTATTTAAAAATAAATAGAATTATAATTCTAGTTCAAAACTAGTTCATTTCGATAAAAATCTATTTTTATCTTTTCAAATATGGAGTTTTTCAGCCCAATTCTTTCTAAATCATTTCTTATGATTTTACACAAATTATTACTATTTTTAATAATTTTATCAAGGCCCGTACAGTCGATTTCCAACAATGGCCATCGAACTGCACTTACAGCGACCTTTTTCGAATTTGATTTGGACGTATCTCCAAATCCAACCGTTAGATTTCAAATTTCTAACATTCGTTAGAAAGCTCTTTTCGATACGAACCCAACGGTTCCGGTTTTAGGAGAATCCGACGGTCGGATCTCCCGTAATGTCCGTTTGAAATAAATGGTCGAAATTCACGAACTGCCGCGGCGCGGCGCGTTCTATTCAGGCCATTATATTATATATATAATATATATAATATATACTTCGTCGATTTCTATTTAAAACGAATTATATAAATAGTTTTAAAATCGTTTCAAAAGCAATTTCAACTTCCTTTTCAATTCAAATCAAATTTGAATTCTTCTATATAAATTCGTTTTAAAATTCATTTCTATTCAATTCGAATTTCAATTCAATTTGAATTCATTTCAATTCGCTTTCAATTCCATTTGAATTCGGTTTCAATTCAATTCATTTCGAAATCGTTTTCAATTCAATTCCTTTCGAAATCGTTTTCAATTCAATTCATTTCGAAATCGTTATATATTCAATTCATTTCGAAATCGTTATATATTCAATTCATTTCGAAATCGTTATATATTCAATTCATTTCGAAATCGTTATATATTCAATTCATTTCGAAATCGTTATATATTCAATTCATTTCGAAATCGTTATATATTCAATTCATTTCGAAATCGTTATATATTCAATTCATTTCGAAATCGTTATATATTCAATTCATTTCGAAATCGTTATATATTCAATTCATTTCGAAATCGTTATATATTCAATTCATTTCGAAATCGTTTTCAATTCAATTCATTTCGAAATCGTTTTCAATTCAATTCATTTCGAAATCGTTTTCAATTCAATTCATTTCGAAATGAATAAAATCGATATAAATATCGTTCACGTCAAAATGGCGTCAAACTAATCAACACGGCTTCATAAATCTCTATTTTCAAATATTCTATTTCAAATATTTCTTTTTCAAAATAGTTGTTATTATCAAAACATTTCGTTCAACACATGACCAATCTCAAAGGATGAGTACTGTCAACACATGAACTTTTATTTTATATTATTCTTTGCTTTTCAAATTGGAATGAGGCCCAATCACTTACCATATAAAGTTAATTATATGGATTTCCATACAACACATGTATATAATAGCATTGAAAAATAATCAACCATCAACCAAAGTGCACTACACTGTATAAGCATCAAATATAGATATTCAACGCTTATAACAGCCTGTCAATCAATCGATCGACATATTTAATCAATCAGGATGAGTGAACTTCAAATTTCATCCCAACACCCGTGTGGGGTTTCAAACAATCAAACGCACATTCTATTGGTGCAGTTGGGCGATGTGTAAAATTTATCGACCCAATCAATGTCCTTCAAATAGGTGTACATAAACAAACCGTCCGGTTTGTAAATGAATATTTATTTATTCACATTCACGTTAAAAATTATATTTTTAACGATAAAACATTTTATTCCAACATATGAATTTCTATTCAGTTCATTCTTTAAATAAAATGCTATTTTTATTTTTCTAACATATTTTAGAAAATTTCGGCGGCATAACGGCACGATACTAGAAACGGGACGAGGCCTAGCCTTATCCCCGGACTAGTGAAGGCCCACGCCATTCACACATCATCAAATCAATTCAATTTCACCCAAACAATTCAATTCAATCACATAATCAAACTAATCTATGCAACCAAACAAACAAGTCCATGGTTTGTGGACGATTGTGTCGGGTGCTACTAAACACCGTCTGCATCCTAGTATATATATAACTAGAAAATAAATTGAAATGTGAGAAATTCTCACATATAGCTATCCTAGCTCCACGGCACTTCATTTGCAGAAGTCTTCATCGCTATCGCATCTTCGGCATCTTTATTGCCCGTAGCCACTACATATGTAAAAATCGAATTTTTACTTCAAAGTTCAATATATAAAAATCGAATTTTTATTTCAAAGTTCAATATATAAAAATCGAATTTTTATTTCAAAGTTCAATATATAAAAATCGAATTTTTAGTTCGCTATTCAATATATAAAAATCGAATTTTTATTTCAAAGTTCAATATATAAAAATCGAATTTTTATTTCAAAGTAAATTCATTTTTAAAGTTCAAACCTTTTTTCTAAAAATCAGTTTTTTCTTGTATTTTAAAATCAGTTTTACTTTTGTTAAAAATCAGTTTTTTTTTATATCTTTTATTTTAAAATCAGTTTTACTTTTGTTAAAAATCAGTTTTTTTTTTTTATATCTTTTATTTTAAAATCAGTTTTAAAATCTTACTAAAAATCAGTTTTAAAATCTTATTTAAAAATTCAGTTTTAATCTTTTAAAAATCAACTCTTTTTAATCTTTTTAAAAATCAGTTTTCTATCTTTTTATAAAATCAGTTTTACTTTTCTTTTTATAAAATCAGTTTTAAAGAAAATAAAAAAAACAGTTTTAAAGAAAATAAAATAAAAAAAAAACAAGATCAGGGAACTTACAGGAAGGGGGGGCATCGTCTTCGTCGGCGGCAGGTGGTTGCGGTGGTGGTGGGCGTCGCGCCGGTCGGGGTGTGGAACTGGGGTGGCGCGTCTGTGGAGTTCGAAGGGGGGCTTGCGGAAATCGAAGGAGAGAGAGGCGGAGGGGCCAGGGTAGGGGTGCGGTGGCCCACCTGGGCGGCGGCGGGGTGAGCGTGGGGCCAGGCGGGGCGACGGGCGGCGGCTGGGTGTCGATCTGGAACGCCATGTTTTTTTTTTTTTCTTTTATTTCTGTCGATTTAAAAATGGACGGGGGCGGGGGGGGCCTAAGGAGATAAGGGGAAGAAAGTTTTTTTTTTATTATTTATTTTATTATTTTATTTTCAATTTATGTTGACTTTTACATACGAACTCGAAATCGAACCCACCGCCTGTCGTCCATAGCGTTTAACCCCCATTCTGAACACAATGGGATATGTACCGCAAGCTGAATCGACCGTTTCGATCAGTTTCCTTTTAATTTACATTTAAATCACTATATTGAATTTTAAACGTACATTTCAAATTACCGGGGCCACATACTAACTCTATAAATTCCATAAAAATATTTTCTAGTTTCGTATTGACGATACGGTCCTAACAAAACTAGTTTCGTCGAATTCTGAGACCGTTGGAAAAATGGCCAATCTCCAGTCGATTAAAATCAACTGAAACTGGTCAAACGCGTTTTCCTTTGCCACGCTCACATATTGATTCGAAAAATTATGAAATTTGAAACCTAGCAATAACTTAACATCACGGACCCAACAAAACTGGTTTCGTCGAAATCCGAGGTCGTTTGCAAAATGTCCATTTTTAAGGGCCTGAATTCCATAGCGACTATTCAGAATTTTCAACTGGACATATCTTATCATTTCTAAGATGAAATCTCAGTTTGTTGGATTCGTTGGAAAGATATAGTTATACAGATTCAAATATTTCTTGTTTCGTTCAATTCTGACTTATATTGAATTCTGTATATTCATTTGAAATTAGAAATCGAATTTTCGAACTACCGCGCCATTTTCAATTCCTTTTATAATTATATATAATTATTATATATTCTAACGACGACGTATATAATATATACGTCGAATTTCAATTCAAAATAAATTTCTCGTCGATGTTATTTAAAATAATTCATTTTAAATAATCAAAATTCGCTAAAATTGCCAAAATAAAATTTTCAAACTGGCTCGCATTTTACGGGTTGTTACAATCTCCCCCACTTAAAACTTTTCGTCCCCGAAAAGGAACAAAGTCGAAAGTGGTTTGATAAATCAACTCTACGATCGATCTGGCTACCATTCTCCAACTTTTCAGTTTCTGAGAATTTTCAAAATTTCAAAAATTTGGCTAACACCCTAAATTTTTGAAAAATTTCGCCATAACCTCCCCTGCAATGGGAGCATCGGGGAATTTCAAATAGCTCCCCCGGTCCTTCAGATCTCAAAAAGAAAAAGAAAAAGCCAAGCGGCTAGCCAATAGGCTCACAAAATCATCATCACCCAAACAAAACAGGAAATTATGTAGTAAACATGTACCTATTTGTCGGGCAAACAAATTTTATTCTCTGGCTCTAGCCTCCTTGCTATGACCTGTTCAATATAAGTATATGTATATGCAAGCAAATGCAACCAATTTTCAATATAATCCAATATTTGGTTCAATTAGGCATAATGGTTCAAAATTAGCAAACAAATAAACAAACAACACAAACATCAATCAATTAGTGGATTAGAGTTTCAAATTGATAACTTTGATGCATAGTCAAAAATCTCATTTTTGATGCCAATTCACAACAATAGGCCCTATCTAATTTTGGTTCTCACACCAGTCTAATGGAAATATATAGATATCACACCTTCGTCACTCGAACATAAATTCTAATGATGGAGCTCCATCATCAAAATCATCTCCGGGCGATTAGAGTGTAATTCTATATCTATCCAGTATATTAAAATTTCGAATACACGCGGATCAGACGTATACGCAAAATCTATATATACTGGATTGTCCACATCAATATAAATAGATAATCAAATACGAATAATTGATTTAGATTTTAAAAACTAAATTGTTTTCATTTTCAAAAATATACTCTTCACACTCGTTCTAGGATACTACCGATCCCATCTCTAACGAGTCATTCTAATTGGATATTACTAACCCAATATCTGATGAATTCTTTCGTATGGTTCTAATGTGTCTTGTTCTCTGAGCTTTGTAAACCAAAGCTCTGATACCAACTGTGACGAACAAGGGATTTCGCTCGGTCCGAACCAGTCGCTAAACCGACCCAGACCGTTCGAAACGCCCTATCGTTGAGAACACGACAAATCAGAACGCATACAGAAGAACATTTCATTGTATATTACAACAATGCATCAGATTACAAGAATATACAGAGTATAAATGAATATTACACAGAAATATCAGAGATTTAAATTACATTTAAATACATAGCAGCGGAAAATAATACAATATACAACTAGAAGAGATATACGGATACAAAGCTTTCCGGATATCATTCCAGCTGTAAACCAGGATCCTGTGAATATAAATCTGCAAAACCAAAACTACTAGCTGCCCGTGTCAAAATAGGGGCACCCAGAGTTTAGGTTAAAACAATAAACTCCAGGTCAGTCATGTGACTGGTGTGAGAACTAAAACAGTTATTAATCTTTACTTTAAATCATTAGGTAAATCAAGGGACCACGCCGTATAACACGGAACGGGTTTCCTCCCAAGAATACCAGTGCATAAAACAAACAGCGCAATGCTAAATAAAGAAAAATGAAGCTGTTATAAGACCCAGGTCCCATCACACAATGCAACGCAGTCGAGGATAGGGTTTTCCCTTATAACAGCCAAAGAATGCTTGATACGTTTAAAACAAATCATTTGATACTATTAGAAGTGCATAGTGTATAAAACAACTTCAAATCATAAGTATCAATCATAGGCGACATGAGCGTCCCATGCCACTATGTCGCCATATATAGGTTTACAAATAAAACCGCAAAGTCACGTATTTGGAAATTGGATTTCCATCTATGAACCGAGGCAAAAGATAGTCCTCAACCGATTCGTGACTCTCTAGCCCGAGCCACAGGAACAACCGCAACTGCCCCTTGGATCGTCAGGGCCGGTCCACACGGAGTGGATTATTATGCCTGAACAATACGTCTCCCCACCCTATGGGGTGTAAGTCTGGTCCGTCAGCCGACCAGAATGCATTCGGCCGAAACCGATATAACCGAGGCGCCTCGCAACAGCAACAACCACATAAGTCAAACTCGTCAGGGCGTGTAAAACCACTGACGCCACTTCTAACTAGAAAGAAACGCAAGTCCTCCCTGAGGTCCGTCTCCCGTTTTTGGTTCATACCGGGTGTGAAACACGCGAGGTAAACGTTACACAAAGCTACGCCACAAAGGCCGTGCTTTGATCATCACCACAAGACTTTGCTTTTCAACAGAAGCCTTGATCATTTGCATCTTAGCATGCCACACAGGCAAACCATCCTATGCAACCGATATCAGTCACACAGAATAAAATCCGATGTCAGACACACAGTCCATTTACAGGTCCGTTCTGGGTCTGAACGAAACCGGAGGCACCTAGTACCCCGCATATCCATCGATCTCCAAGTACGTCTGGACGATCACTAACTGTTTCCATCTTCTTGGGTGTACAGCCCAATCAAGATCATCCGTTATCACCCAAACGACGTGAAGACCTCCGGTCTTCGACCATCGTCTTCAACTTCGACTTATCGTCGTATCAGTTATTCAGAATGGGATAAACCCGGTCTTTCCGAATAACTCGCGTATATATTATAAAAGTGTTACACAAACACAACATACGCCTCATTCCAATTCATTAGTCACTAACCGTAATTTAATCAAGAGAATAATTTCCCAAATATTAACCCCGAAGGCCGAAACCAACATCAGATCAATATCCAGAAAACCATTCTGCTTGGCTAACCGACAGTTAGTTTCTAAATTTCACATTCAAATCTAATTAAAGATTCATTAAAACTCCACTTAGTTTTAATCCGTGACTGGGTTAAAGAATCAGTGTCATTTAAAACACGGTTCACGATAAACCCAAAGTCACATCCCATTAATTATCGGGTTAAAGAACAAGTGTTATTTAAAACACTGTTCACGATAAACCCAAAAATCAATATCCATTCAATTCCAATTAAATATCATTTAATTGGTACACCTCATTAAATCTAAATAAAAAGATTTAATCTTTTCTCAACTGGGTTCAAGAACAGTGTTAGTGAAGACACCATTCACGACAAACCCAAATCACATTCATTAATTATCGGGTTAAAGAACAAGTGTTATTTAAAACACTATTCAAAATAAACCCAAAAATCAATATCAATTCAATTCCAATTAAATATCATTTAATTGGTACACTTCATTAAATCTAAATAAAAAGATTTAATCATTTCTCAATTGGGTTCAAGAACAGTGTTAGTGAAGACACCATTCACGACAAACCCAAATCACATTCGATATTCAATACAAGGCTCTGAATAGAAAATATATCGGCTTATATTCAATATCAAATTCTACGACTAACAAATGTCGTATTGGAAATAACGATATAAATATATATCTTTCAAATTTCCATAACAACACCTGTATAATCACGAATTCCAACATCGAAATATTCCGAAGACAGTTTCGATTCAAATCCATTCCAATGCAATCATTGGAAATTTTGGTTATTTTCAAAACCATTTCAAATTCAATTTATTTATTTAAAAATAAATAGAATTATAATTCTAGTTCAAAACTAGTTCATTTCGATAAAAATCTATTTTTATCTTTTCAAATATGGAGTTTTTCACCCCAATTCTTTCTAAATCATTTCTTATGATTTTACACAAATTATTACTATTTTTAATAATTTTATCAAGGCCCGTACAGTCGATTTCCAACAATGGCCATCGAACTGCACTTACAGCGACCTTTTTCGAATTTGATTTGGACGTATCTCCAAATCCAACCGTTAGATTTCAAATTTCTAACATTCGTTAGAAAGCTCTTTTCGATACGAACCCAACGGTTCCGGTTTTAGGAGAATCCGACGGTCGGATCTCCCGTAATGTCCGTTTGAAATAAATGGTCGAAATTCACGAACTGCCGCGGCGCGGCGCGTTCTATTCAGGCCATTATATAATATATATAATATATACTTCGTCGATTTCTATTTAAAACGAATTATATAAATAGTTTTAAAATCGTTTCAAAAGCAATTTCAACTTCCTTTTCAATTCAAATCAAATTTGAATTCTTCTATATAAATTCGTTTTAAAATTCATTTCTATTCAATTCGAATTTCAATTCAATTTGAATTCATTTCAATTCGCTTTCAATTCCATTTGAATTCGGTTTCAATTCAATTCATTTTGAAATCGTTTTCAATTCAATTCCTTTCGAAATCGTTTTCAATTCAATTCATTTCGAAATCGTTATATATTCAATTCATTTCGAAATCGTTATATATTCAATTCATTTCGAAATCGTTATATATTCAATTCATTTCGAAATCGTTATATATTCAATTCATTTCGAAATCGTTATATATTCAATTCATTTCGAAATCGTTATATATTCAATTCATTTCGAAATCGTTATATATTCAATTCATTTCGAAATCGTTATATATTCAATTCATTTCGAAATCGTTATATATTCAATTCATTTCGAAATCGTTATATATTCAATTCATTTCGAAATCGTTTTCAATTCAATTCATTTCGAAATCGTTTTCAATTCAATTCATTTCGAAATCGTTTTCAATTCAATTCATTTCGAAATGAATAAAATCGATATAAATATCGTTCACGTCAAAATGGCGTCAAACTAATCAACACGGCTTCATAAATCTCTATTTTCAAATATTCTATTTCAAATATTTCTTTTTCAAAATAGTTGTTATTATCAAAACATTTCGTTCAACACATGACCAATCTCAAAGGATGAGTACTGTCAACACATGAACTTTTATTTTATATTATTCTTTGCTTTTCAAATTGGAATGAGGCCCAATCACTTACCATATAAAGTTAATTATATGGATTTCCATACAACACATGTATATAATAGCATTGAAAAATAATCAACCATCAACCAAAGTGCACTACACTGTATAAGCATCAAATATAGATATTCAACGCTTATAACAGCCTGTCAATCAATCGATCGACATATTTAATCAATCAGGATGAGTGAACTTCAAATTTCATCCCAACACCCGTGTGGGGTTTCAAACAATCAAACGCACATTCTATTGGTGCAGTTGGGCGATGTGTAAAATTTATCGACCCAATCAATGTCCTTCAAATAGGTGTACATTAACAAACCGTCCGGTTTGTAAATGAATATTTATTTATTCACATTCACGTTAAAAATTATATTTTTAACGATAAAACATTTTATTCCAACATATGAATTTCTATTCAGTTCATTCTTTAAATAAAATGCTATTTTTATTTTTCTAACATATTTTAGAAAATTTCGGCGGCATAACGGCACGATACTAGAAACGGGACGAGGCCTAGCCTTATCCCCGGACTAGTGAAGGCCCACGCCATTCACACATCATCAA
Organism: Allium sativum; assembly: GCA_030737875.1. Lineage (NCBI taxonomy): Eukaryota > Viridiplantae > Streptophyta > Magnoliopsida > Asparagales > Amaryllidaceae > Allium > Allium sativum. Next base: position 898,303,932 of record CM060916.1, read on the forward strand.
ATCAATTCAATTTCACCCAAACAATTCAATTCAATCACATAATCAAACTAATCTATGCAACCAAACAAACAAGTCCATGGTTTGTGGACGATTGTGTCGGGTGCTACTAAACACCGTCTGCATCCTAGTATATATATAACTAGAAAATAAATTGAAAGGTGAGAAATTCTCACATATAGCTATCCTAGCTCCACGGCACTTCATTTGCAGAAGTCTTCATCGCTATCGCATCTTCGGCATCTTTATTGCCCGTAGCCACTACATATGTAAAAATCGAATTTTTACTTCAAAGTTCAATATATAAAAATCGAATTTTTATTTCAAAGTTCAATATATAAAAATCGAATTTTTATTTCAAAGTTCAATATATAAAAATCGAATTTTTAGTTCGCTATTCAATATATAAAAATCGAATTTTTATTTCAAAGTTCAATATATAAAAATCGAATTTTTATTTCAAAGTAAATTCATTTTTAAAGTTCAAACCTTTTTTCTAAAAATCAGTTTTTTCTTGTATTTTAAAATCAGTTTTACTTTTGTTAAAAAACAGTTTTTTTTTATATCTTTTATTTTAAAATCAGTTTTACTTTTGTTAAAAATCAGTTTTTTTTTTATATCTTTTATTTTAAAATCAGTTTTAAAATCTTACTAAAAATCAGTTTTAAAATCTTATTTAAAAATTCAGTTTTAATCTTTTAAAAATCAACTCTTTTTAATCTTTTTAAAAATCAGTTTTCTATCTTTTTATAAAATCAGTTTTACTTTTCTTTTTATAAAATCAGTTTTAAAGAAAATAAAAAAAAACAGTTTTAAAGAAAATAAAAAAAAAAAAAAAACAAGATCAGGGAACTTACAGGAAGGGGGGGGCGTCGTCTTCGTCGGCGGCAGGTGGTTGCGGTGGTGGTGGGCGTCGCGCCGGTCGGGGTGTGGAACTGGGGTGGCGCGTCTGTGGAGTTCGAAGGGGGGCTTGCGGAAATCGAAGGAGAGAGAGGCGGAGGGGCCAGGGTAGGGGTGCGGTGGCCCACCTGGGCGGCGGCGGGGTGAGCGTGGGGCCAGGCGGGGCGACGGGCGGCGGCGGGGTGTCGATCTGGAACGCCATGTTTTTTTTTTTTTTCTTTTATTTCTGTCGATTTAAAAATGGACGGGGGGGGGCCTAAGGAGATAAGGGGAAGAAAGTTTTTTTTTTTTTTATTTATTTTATTATTTTATTTTCAATTTATGTTGACTTTTACATACGAACTCGAAATCGAACCCACCGCCTGTCGTCCATAGCGTTTAACCCCCATTCTGAACACAATGGGATATGTACCGCAAGCTGAATCGACCGTTTCGATCAGTTTCCTTTTAATTTACATTTAAATCACTATATTGAATTTTAAACGTACATTTCAAATTACCGGGGCCACATACTAACTCTATAAATTCCATAAAAATATTTTCTAGTTTCGTATTGACGATACGGTCCTAACAAAACTAGTTTCGTCGAATTCTGAGACCGTTGGAAAAATGGCCAATCTCCAGTCGATTAAAATCAACTGAAACTGGTCAAACGCGTTTTCCTTTGCCACGCTCACATATTGATTCGAAAAATTATGAAATTTGAAACCTAGCAATAACTTAACATCACGGACCCAACAAAACTAGTTTCGTCGAAATCCGAGGTCGTTTGCAAAATGTCCATTTTTAAGGGCCTGAATTCCATAGCGACTATTCAGAATTTTCAACTGGACATATCTTATCATTTCTAAGATGAAATCTCAGTTTGTCGGATTCGTTGGAAAGATATAGTTATACAGATTCAAATATTTCTTGTTTCGTTCAATTCTGACTTATATTGAATTCTGTATATTCATTTGAAATTAGAAATCGAATTTTCGAACTACCGCGCCATTTTCAATTCCTTTTATAATTATATATAATTATTATATATTCTAACGACGACGTATATAATATATACGTCGAATTTCAATTCAAAATAAATTTCTCGTCGATGTTATTTAAAATAATTCATTTTAAATAATCAAAATTCGCTAAAATTGCCAAAATAAAATTTTCAAACTGGCTCGCATTTTACGGGTTGTTACAGCACACAACTTCATTTTAAAGTTATAATCCTTTCGAAGAGCAAAGGATAATCGTAAGACCAATTACACACATAAATACAAATGGTTTTTACCTTACGATAACCCAAAACAGTTTTGAAAATCAATACTTTTCTGATATTATAATAGTGTCTAAATACAAATAAATAGAATCTAGCAGAGCGCTTGCATCTCACACTCCACATATATAGTATACAAACAAAACCGCGAGCGCTTATTGGAGAATGGATTCCGACTATGACAAGGTATGGAACCACCTGCCGATAGTGTATCTCTAGAGGCGAATACACTGGGTTCAACAAGAACATCTTCCAACCCGGCCCACACACGACCCGACCACTCATTTCGCTTAAGTGTATCGAATGTATATCACCAACGGTTGGGAGCTACCCACCGTTTCCCGAAAAGGGACAGCATCAATAATAGATTAAAGAAGCAAAAGGAATTTCTCTAGATAGGTGATTATACACCCTAATGGGAGCGACCCACATAGCCATGCTGCCTACCCGATTTTTGTCATTTCCTGGTTGATGAGGCTTGAGGTTTTATTTCTTTTTAGAACATCTGGCCACCATTCACTTTGAATGCCACATCATCAGATCCATCAGATATCACTAATTGACGTCCACAAAAATACTCTAGTAGTTAAGCTAAGAGAAGTGCCCCTCTCCGCCACCAACTAGTGTACGTTTGAAGAAATCAACGTACGTAATCCCTTTTCAAAATACTCTGTCAGACATCCGTCCATACAAGCTGTCCTGGGATTGGACAAACCAAAGGTACCCTCCTACTGCATCCTAGGAATCACCCTATGGATCAGTAGCGAGTAGTCCTTGCAATCCATAGATTTCAACCATGACCGAATTACTATCAAAATATCTCTAGTTGCAACATCAGAGAAATTTATCAAGTAGCCCTTCTGCTTATAAAGATCTACGGTCTCCAACTGCTCCACCTTCAATCAACATCTTTTCGTATTTGCTGGTTCGGAATGGTTTTCGAATAAATTCAATCCCAGTCTTTCATCGCATTGGGCATGATTTTGATAGTCGGTTATTCAACTATCCACTATCAAAATAAACAATCATAAAAATAAAATAACTCTATTGGTTTATTACACAGCATAACTTGGCCATTAAAATAATATATTAGTTGTAATATCAAAGATAATATACTAGTTTTAATATATAAATATTCTCAAATCATTTTATTAAAATATGTAAAAGAAATGCCTTAAAACCTTATCCAATTTCTCGTTATTATCCTTTAAAACATTTGCCACCATATTTCTTACCATCTACAATTAAGAGATCAATTTACTTACTATTGTAAAACAATCGTTACAAAATCCCTTTCATTTCATTACTAAGGAAATATCATTTTATATTCCCTCGCCCCTTGTTATTTCCTTTTATATCGGAATCCCATCATATATATATATATCCAAATTCTCCAAATAACGTTTCAAAATTATTTCCCCAAAATAATTTGCTTTAACATCTCCACTATCACGACTCATACTATCCTTCGACAATCCTGAAGTCGTTCAAGTTGGGGTATTTTAATTACCTCTCAGACCTTGATCAACAACGTTCTTATCTTAACATAAATATGAATCGTAATTCAAAAACCCGTGTTCATTTTGATATCACTTCACTATTGTACTAAAATACGGTTTTATAAAACCGTCTTGCTTTTTGAAATCTCCTCTTTTAAATATATGATAATCACTAAATTCCTTGATCTATTAAATGATTAATACACATTAATTTTTAAACTTTAACTTCTTTATAACTAATTGTCCCACTATCTGGTTTTTTATTTCAAATCCTATTTTACCAAATTCCATTACGTAAATCCCATTTTCTAACTCTTCAAATCATTTCCTTTGGGAAATCGTACTTCAATCCCATTTATTTCACTTAGTGCCATTTCTGGGTAACGTAAATTTACAATATAATGCTTTAACTTGCCATCTCCTTATTCACAACTCGTTTACACACCTCTGGTTTAATATGATACCCTTTTCCCATCTCAATTTCCTGTACTTAAAATATTAAGTAACATTCATTTTAAGCTTACAATATCCGCTTAAAATCACTTTATAATTTCAATTACCAAATTCGGTTTAATTATAAACCCGTTCTTACTTCCTTTAAAACTCAATCATATTTTATTTCTAACTTCAATTTCTTACTTAATTGAACTTCATTCAAGGAATAATTCCTTAAATTAAATAAACATTTAATTTACTTTATTATTAACTGGAATCAAATTTTCTGTTTTAAAATCTCATTAAGTTAAACAATTATTCGCTAAATTATTTTTTATATTAATCAACACAACTAATTTAATAATCAATTTCTGTTAAAATAGTTGGCTTGGTTAACCTCAAAACATGATTAACTCATTAATCAACTCTAACTCGTCTTTTCATTTTAAATTAATAAATAACATTTATTAATCCAAATAACCTCATTTACTTCAATAATTATTAAATAAATCATAATCTATTTCTAAATAAAACTTATTTTAATTATTCTTAAAAACAATAAATACCGGTTATTACTCGTTGCTATTTCCCGCCCACTTGCTTATCAATCTTATTAATATAAAAAAATCAGTTTTATAAAATTATTCGGTAATTACAATGAAGCACGTGCTTTGCACACGGTAGGTTTTTGGTACAAAAATAGCGGTTAAAACAAACGGTATATATATATATATAGTTGGTTTATTTCCTTTTATAAACTTCATTTAAAAATGATATATTTTAAAAATCTATATAAAAAGAATTTCAAAACTTCACTTCCGACAGTAAATCAAAACAATTTGTATTTTGGCCATCTGCTATAAATTGCTCAACCAATATCACCCATTGGTTAATTAACCAAACAAACATCGAATTTGGCTTTAACAATCAATAACCAATTCAATAATCCAATCATATGGGTTCAACAGTTCCTATAATGATCATATACAGATAAATAATCAATTCTATGGATAACGGTCAACTAATAACAACCATTCAACATCCAATTTAATTTAATACGTTTGTATTATTATAAACGTAACCAACAAGGTAAGTTACCTTGTTTGTAAATCGTCGTTAAAAATAACGATGTCATTTAAATCAAACAATTGTTTAATTTAAATAATCGATAAAAATATTTAACACACGTTTAAACAATCATTAACAACCAATGATTTGCAGCCATAACATACAAATGATAAACCCAACTTATAATTGTTATAAATGGGAAAACTAAGTGAGGTTAACTCACCTGGATATGCGTTGTATACACAGGTCATTCCAGGTAATTCCAACTTGTCTGATTCAATTCCATTCCATAATGTCGTTCTCCTTAATACGGTTCTAGTCTATCTGGAACTGGTCAATTCTGACAGGATATGAGTACGTTGTTAATATTTAAAATTTACTTTATTTTAATAACTAACTAATTTAAATTAATTAACTATTTCTTTGTTTTAAAATAATACCGCTCGAATTCTTTGCTCACCGCTTCATCTGTTCCCGCCTTGTCCCGAATTGTGACTGCCAATTCCAGAATCTTAGCCTTATTTGTTATGAATCCTTAGTAGTAGGCCATTTGCTTTCATTCATTATAATTGGGCTTCCATGTTGCTAGTCCAGTGTTCTCGTAGCCCACATGTCAAACCCAAAGTTGTCCACGTCAAAACCCTCTCCCACATAAAACAACGAATCCGCTTCTCTCAGATCCATTCTCTTTCATTTCTCTCTCGTTCATAAAAACGAAAGAACCCCTTCTGCCAAAAATCAAAAATTCCGCGTTCCCCTATTCCTCCGTCGATCGTAGTTCGGTCTGCAACTTCCAAATCTAGTGCCCTAGGTCGCTCTTCCTTCGGCCTGACCCTCGTCGCCCCTAGCCTTGTCGTTAGCCTGTAGATCATCTGCAAATTTTATGCCTTTCAGGCGAGATTCGTCCTCCATGTTATTCCAAATTCCACCAAATCAGGTCAGCACACAAATCTCCTTCTTTTCCCTTTCGATAATTATTGTTTTATTTTTGGTTTGATTTTTCAAGTGATTCGAACAGTTTTCCTGTTTACTGTATTGTACTATTGCTTTCTGGAATTGGTGAAACCCCTATGCGCGATACATGTATTTATAGTGGTTGATTTATATAAGATCTACGTCTATCAAAGCTTGTCCTAGATAGGTCCAGCTACCATAACTTAGGCCATATGCTTTCTTTCCTTTTTAGATTATTGTACAAGTGATGGAACTGTGTGATGGATTTGTGACATTGATTTGTTCGTATAGGGTACTGATAGAACTTGTGCATGTGTATAGATCTTGTACTATGAATAATTAAATTGTTTATTCTATCCTAATGTTGAAAATGTCTTGTAGATTTAATATTTCAAAATAAAATAAAATAAGATGGTATAGATATGATTTCGACTGTATATATTGAATAGATTTTAGCTGTTCATCTAGTTGTATAGATTTAATGTGTAAATATATACATATATTTGTTTTTCTTCGCTGTGTATTGTCTATTCCTTTTGCTATTCCTACTATGTTCCTTAGTTGTTCCTCTTTAGCTGTTACATCTTGGCTTAGCTGTCTGTTTAGCTATATATTTGATATATAAAGATATATATAGATTTTCTTTTCTTTTTGGTTCATTGTTTGCCTGGCACGATTCATGTTAATTCGCAGGTAGGCAATTAAATCACCATTAGATGAGGCAGGATGTACGGCCAAACCATGACCAAGATTTAGCTACGTATTGAATTTTAGAGGTTGATTTATTTTTAATGTATTGTATTACTGTTAGACCAAATATAGAACTGTATTTTTACCTAACAAAATTATACAAGATCTCATTTGTAATGCTACGTACATTTGAAGTATTATGTGAATTTAGATATCATAAATTTCTCATCTATTACTATTTGTATTATATGTTATATTGTTGTTTAGTTTGCAAATTGTAGATTAAATCATTTTGTCGTCTGCCGTCTAACATGATTATATTGTTAGTTCTTATGATAATTAAAACTAGTTCATCCTTACATATGTAATTCTCCTGTTTTCGCTTAAGAAGCCTGCAATTTTGTTTCTAAAGGGTTTATCATTTGTAATTTCAAATTGATTGAAATAAATGTTTGTTTTGTAATATGTAATCTTTTATTGTCTGAATTTGCAGTTTAGTCCAACCCAAAAAGCAATAAAATTAACTTCATCGCCCTATTAGTTTGAAAACCAGAATTCTCTGTTAATAGAGTACACATACATACACACGCATATTAAAATAAACATATCAAGTCATTACATGTTAACTGATATCTTCAAATAAGAAATCCAAAACTTAAAAGGGAAATTGATATTATTTTAACCAAAATTGTATTTGATATGTTCCTATTTGGTAGCATATCGTTGTTGAAACAAGAATTACCTATGTTATATTATGTGATGTGCAGCGCCTGCAGATGGATAGGATACAAAAGTAGATCCTATAGTGGCTTCTACACCACCGCTGGAGTTGTCCACTTCAAATATTGTCATTCAATAGAGATAGTGGAATTAATACAGTATGTTAGATTCACATGGCAAAAGAGTTTGTACTGGAGTTTATATATGTGAAGAAATTGGTTCCATCTTGTTGTATTTTTTTTCTTTCTCTTCTGTATGTAATTGATGCTCAGCTTTGTTATTGAATAGTTTTGTTTTGGATGATTTTCTTGGATTTAGTACTCTATTTCTTATATTGCTGATATCATTGTTTAAGATGGTATTCTTTTCTTGTTGTAACAAATTATTTGATATCAAGCATTGTTCTTGGATGGGTTGAATGATTTTTGGTTCCTGTTGTACACAGTTTATTCTTTTGAAATTTCCTGTACGATTTGTTATCATGATTTATTGCTTATATGCTTAGCATATGCTTGATATGTCCCACTAACTAAGCCGAAGTACTTACATGTTCACTACATAATGGTTGTATACGGCACCATATGTCCCACTTGTTTATTATCATACACGAAGTCCAAACGTTAGATATTTACGTACATACGTACTTACATAAAGAGTTTATAAAATAATATCGATAAATTATTAAATAAAACCCGAATTATTAAATTCAAAAATAATAAATAGATGAATTATCATCGTCGGATATACCCGATTTGAATGGTATATCACTTCAAATTTAGTCAATATCGAATTATAACTCAGTATCAAAAAAATTCTTAGTTAACCGAAATCTAAAATATATAGAAAACGTTATTAAATATATTAAATAAACGATATTGTTTATAAAAATTTTCGTAGCGACCGTTTAAAAATTTGAATTGGACATAACTAACAATTTATAAACTGAAATCCCGAATTTTCTTTTTCATTAGAAAATTATCATTAAACAAATTCAAACGTTTCTCGTTTCACGAAATTACGACCTATATCGGATCATGTATATTCAATTAAAGTTCAAAACTGAATATTACGAACTACCGTGCCATTACAGGCTCGTTTATAATTATATATAAATTTTAACGTTTAAACTTCGAATTTAAATATTAAAAATCCATAAATATTCCAATTAAAATATTTAAAACAAAATTAAATATTCAAATTCAATTGACTGAAAATCTAGTTCGTTACAGGACAAGATGAGACAGACTCACCCAGAGCTTTTCTTGGGTAATTTTGCCTCAAAATAACATTTATGGATGCATTATGATTTCTAGATTGGATGTTAGGAAATGGATGCAACACCATTGAACAAGAGCACTCATATAGAAATATTTGCATAATTAGGTTGTTTGCATACATATTGCATCACTTATTACACCTACATGCTAGGATAGAGCTCACTTTAGTGGGTCCGCAGTTCATAATCACTATAAGTCATGGATGCTTGTGGATGAATTAAAATAACATGGATGTACAACATGGATGTACAACATGGATGTTTTGAGCGAGTTTTATTTTTCGCCCCTTAAACAGATTTCGGGATGAAATCTATTTTAGGGGCGGAGAATCTAACGCCCCGTGAAATACATAAACTTTAATAATAAATAAATAAGAATAAAAAACAATTTAATAATAATGCTGGAAAATGAGATTTTCCAGCTTTAAGAATTTGGCCACAAAATTCTTTTATTTGGATTCGTGGCGAAATTCTGAATCGTTTTCATATATAATATGCTGAAAACAGTTAATGTATGAAGAAGTTACAAGAAAATAAACTTAGACAGTAAATCACAAAAAATATATATGTAATTATTTGTGTAATATATATATATGTATATATATAAATGCCCAAAATATATTTAAATATAAGAGGGAGAATTTGAAATTTTGAAATGATGATAAGATTATGGGGACAAAGGATATTTTATACAGGGAATAAGATTAAGAATTAAAGCAACGTATCAATAAAATATACACCTCGGTGCAACAGCTGTCATAGAGCATTTCAGTGACCAGGAGGTCGCCCCCCTAAGAGGGGTGTCGCCGTCGGTCGGCCTCCCAAGTCGACCGCCTGGCGGTTAAACAACCCAATGAATCTATGCTCGGTTAGGGTTTTCTTAAGGGATATATATAAATTAAAGCCTGGATTAAATCTAAGTAATCTAACGGCCTACACTCGCACAAGTAACTATATATAGGCCCTCATATCACACAATGAAACCCTAGCCATTCTCTTATCACTGGCTCCATGATGCCTCTCTTCCATTGCTAAATTCCAGAAAAAGGTTAGGGACTCTTCTATTCCTCCAACCTTTATTCTTATCTTCTCAAATCAAGATTCATATAGGTTTTTAGAATGAACTCTTTAATTTAGTATATATATATATATAAGATTCTAAAATATGTTTCTTACATATATATTAGGGGGATTGGAGCACGTTTGCCGTAAAGATCAAGCATAGATCTAGATCTACTACAGAAATCCTACTTATTCTCCCTAGATCAGTGAGTGGAATATCGTGTACTTAGGCATATTCATATTTTTATTAGAATAACATGTTGATAGATATGCCTAAAAGGATTTGGAAATCGATAACATCAATACCAACCCCCCCCCCCAAATCCTCTATTTCATATTCGCATAAGAATTGTCATGTAATTTGGGTTTTGTGGATTTTTGATTTTAATATTGGATAAAAATAAAAGGGGTGTTGTTGTTTCTACCTTGTGTAATTCACCCTCATGAACATTTGATTGTAACCTAAAAGGGTTTAAATTTGGGTATTTCATGATTTGATTATGTTTGGATTCTATTTTGAGTCCAAACGTATTCATACTTGAAATATGTCAAATGTACACGTTTTTATGTGCAAAACACCAAAAAGGGGTGAATTAGATAAAGTGGAAATTATAAGCATATATGTGTATGTAATATTCTATTTTTGATCCAATGTTGAAATCATTCTGAAAAGCCTAGGATGCAAGTTGAAATTTGTATGTATTTATATTTTCCATTCACTACTATTTGTTATCTTGTTATTATTCCATCATTCCTAAGTTGTAGAGGTAAAAATATGGAAAAACTAACTTGTATACCTTGATTTAGAAAGATTGACAATTGCTATCCCATTAGAATGTTTCCTCGTTCATACGAATACTCACATTATTTAGGCGCTATAATTATTATAATTATATAAACGTAATTAACGTTATACTTACATAATAAATGCGGTTAGGATAGAAATCGAATCTGAAATGTCCCCATATATAAATTTATATTGATTGCTTGTGTGTGCGTATATAATGGTTTTACATATATAGATAATGACACAGGCATGAGGTTAGTTGCCATTTGTGGTATGAGTCTGCCTAGAACCGATCGAAAAATCCAGCAACCACAAGTAGGCCCAGCTAATGTGAGAGGTCTGGGTTCTATACGCCATTCAAACTTAGTACACTAAACACGAGGTTAAACCAACTAATAGTATAAGTCTGCCCGGAACCGATCGGCATTTAAAGCATCTACAGGTATACGGTTTAACGTAAGAGGTCTAGTGTATTATATATATATATATATATATATAAGTCTAACATGTGAAAATAGGTAGGTTTACTACACCTTGAGAAGGTCTTAAGTGGATGACTCTCTTTTTATCTAATTTGGGTCTTATGTGGTTAGGACTAGGATTCCTACGAAGTTTAACTCCTTAGAGAGGAACCAAAGTCATGGGACCTACCCTTATTACATTTAAAGTAAGTCTTTGGGTCCTCCTTCTCTAAAAGTGGTTAGGCATAAGCGGTAACGGAGTAGGGTAGTTCACGAGGGATGTCCACTTTCTCTAGATGCTTGTAAGGGCTGAACTAGGGATAGATTTGGTATGTAAGAGATATGTGGCCATTGCATGCTCACTAACTGTCTAAGGGAAGTCTATAGCGACGTAGGTATCCTACCGTAATATCAGTTAAGCAGTAACGTTTGCAATACTACTTCTCATGTTACAATTGAGAGTATAGACTTTAATAACATTGACGTATTAGGATGGAGTCTTAAGAGGCTAGGGTCCACCTCAGGGTTATAAGAGATCATAAGAATCCACCTTTAATAGGGCCATAAGTGACTGAGAATGCCCATCTCGTTAGATCTTCACCCTAAAAACACTAATGAGCGATTGACTTGGATATCCACCTCATTGGTTAGATACTTGATCTTTGTTAACCTTGTGTGTTGCGTAGACATACCTTGACATATGTAACCTGCTAAAAATATAGGGTATGGACATCAAGTAACACCATATTTCAATCATACCGAATTTTATGTTCTGACCCCTCTCCTTAATGTTTCAAATAGGTCAGTAGATAGGGTAAAAGCCATGGATGAAGTCATGATTGGAGCTGAAGAAGAATATGAAATTGTTACGCCATTATTAGTAGTTATTGCTTTACTTATTTTGGTAACTTGTGAGGATGAATTATTTGACATACCCATTGAACAAATGTACTTTGATTGTTGTATTTCTGTGATTTTTAAATAAGTGGCACACCTTATTTCAGTATTATATTTTCTATTTCCACTATGTGAGAATTCCATTCGTAGTATATGTTTATCTTATCTGTGCAAATGTAATCCTTACAGAAACCAATGACCCGTTTAGAACGGTTCTAAGTTTCGATGGGCCTTTTCGGGGTTGAAATTTAGGCCCATTCCGGGCGCGTTGTTTCACATGTCATATATTGCTTATAAAGTTATAAAACATATACTCATCGAACTGTTTAAAATCTGGAATTTGATTCAGTGTCATATTTTCAGTTTTTAACCGAACTATTTATTAACAAAATTAACAAATATATTTATTATCACATTTAAATGATTAAAACAAGTTTATTTAAGCTATATTAGTTCAATTTAATAAAAATACGACGTTGATTTGACAGAATATGACGAAATTTATATATCTTTCTAAAACAAGTTTATATATTTATGAATCAACTATAAACTACTTCTTATCATTATAATAAATTAAAATGAATTATTTATCTTTTAAACTTAATTTAAATCGATAGGATTTATTATCTATAATTGATATATTATCTGTGATGTTATTAGAACATTTTATTCTTAAAAATAAATTATTTTATTTCATAAGGTAGCTTTAACGGGATAAATTACTGTACGTATCTAGTTTCATATCATCCAATATCGAAAATCTTGTATTTATTAAAAAGTGATTTACATTGATTTTCTATTGAAAAATAAAAATATCTCATTTTTGAAAATAAACTTCAAAAACATGTTTAACATTATTATCTATCACATAAATCATGATTACCTATGTTTAATAATCCATTAATTAAATATTTATGAAAAAATAAATATCCAATTCCAAATGGTAAATTTACAGGATGTTACATACTTTCCCTTAAAAAAAAATCATCCTTGAAATTTCACTAAACTCAAACCAAGTATACTCACCCAAAATTTTATCTTTGAACTTAATTATGTACGTTACACGTAGATTTTACTAATACAATGCCTAATTTGAATTTTTATTCAAATCCACAACTTCACACTCGAACTTGTATTAACCCCACGATCCTCTTGTGCAAACTCTAATGCGGTTTCTTGATCAAAAAACGTGTATTTCCTTACATATCTCTTAAATTAATTAGAAAACTCAAGTAATCAACCGCAAACCATCATTAATGTTCACCATAAAAAAAAGAGTGATAAATCCTTTTTTGAACCCATGTAAATACCTTAAAGTTCTGTACTGAAATCATTGATCAAAATCATACGATTAAATAGTCTACGTATATCAGACGTACTTGGTTCTATCAAATTATCCTTCCAGTTAATTATGAAAATTTTCATTAGACTTTAATCTCTTATTCTACATTTTTATGAAGATGCTTCTTTATATAATCACTTTTGAATGCTTATCCTATTACACATTTTATTTTATTATAACTTTATAAAATTATTTGGATCAGGTAACTCAAAATGATCCAAGGAACTTGGTAGTACTAATGGTATCTCGTATTCTTTTAACAAGAAGATGAATAATTCAAGAAAAGTGTTTACCATCCAAATATAAATCCCTGCCATTTTTACTGACTTCCAAGATACTCAAACTAGTTAGTCATAACATTCTTTTCAAAAAGACAATTATTTAGATTACGAAAACCCTTTTCAAATACATGTTTCATACATCAATTATATAAAACTTATTCATAAGATTTATTTATCCTAAATAAAATCCTTTTCTCTTAAACCAATATGATTATTAGATATTGTATGGTTAGATCCAAAAATCAATTTTATGAGGTGTTCATATTAATTTTAAATTAAACTATCAATGATTAATAGTAACTGAATATTTGTCATTCCCTCATCCTTGCTCGAAAGTATTTTTATGCCACTTTTTCCTTCTCAATTTACTTTTGAGGATTTCCCTTTGGGGTGATTTCTACAATTGTTGGAAATCTTATACAATAGACAACATGGTAGTTAGAAGTAGACACTAAGTATTCGAGGTATCCTAACCTATATTTATCAACATATTTTAACAAGTTTTATTGCTTAATGAACTTTTTAAGCTATTATCTTTGTGTAACATCTTATAGTCAAGCTGTTAAACTTAATTTACAAGATGTTCCTACGTAAGTTTATATAGTTTAAGCTCACATAACTTAGTCAATTCCCAAGGTTCTTTTTCTTATTTGGATTCAGTCTCATTAACTCTACGCAAATTTAAATTCCTTATCCCATATTTTAACAAGTCATCCCATTACTTGAGTTTACTTAATTCAAAAATGAATCTAACTTAGATTCCTATGTCTAAGTAGCCATTTTTTTCTTTTTTCCAAACTAGGTTACATCAAATTTATTGGTAGTAACAAATGCCTTATATTCAAATAGTGAAATTTAGTTCACAAGGTATTCATAGATAGGTTTTACTTCAAGCTTGCCCCCAAAAGATTTTTATTGATAATCCGAAAACAACCATCAATGCTCATAAACAGGCTGAGCATATTGAGTTAAACCATAAATGAAAATAACCTAATATTATTATTTTCTAGCAAATAAACATATTATATAGATTACTTTTTATACAAAAATATAATCCTAGGGAAAATTAATTCATTTACCTAATTTTCAAAATTGAAATGTTTTTATATATCATTAAATAACATGTTATCATATAATACACTCAAACTCATTCCAGGGTGTAACAACCATATCACTAATGAGATGCTCATCCTAGAGTATTGCTAAACCTATCTCTAATGAGGCATATCCCAATTTGGCTTAGGTATTCGTATGGCCTAAGCTCTGATATTGCATGTAAAGTCCAATCTCCTCGACTATCAAAAATTAGCACTAATACATCACTATGCCATAAGCAGCCTAATGCAACGAATTTGCAAGGTGTTGCTAGCCAAAATGTGACGAGAGGTATAATATTTTGGTCCTACTGCAACGTTCTATTTTTTATGTTACTTTAGCCATAAAAATGTGTTGGCCTAGATAAATAAGTGTAACACGATGCAACTTTTTTTATAATGTTGCTATATTAGACCTTTCCATGTCTTAGCAACAGTCCATGTGAATCAGATCCTACGTTGGAGAACATGACACCTCATCAATCCTGATTGCCTCTTCTCCAAACAACAATTTTCTTTAGTGCAATTCATTTCTTACTGTGACGGCAAGGAATTTCGCTCGGTCCGAATCAGTCGCTAAACCGACTCAGACCGTTCGAAACGCCCTATCGTTGAGAACACGACAAAATAGAACGCATACGAAAGAACATTTCATTGTATATTACAACAATGCATCAGATTACAAGAATATACAGAGTATAAAAGAATATTACACAGAAATATCAGAGATTTAAATTACATTTAAATACATCGCAGCGGAAAATAATACAATACACAACTAGAAGGAGATATGCGGATAAAAAGCTTTCCGGATATCATTCCAGCTGTAAACCAGGATCCTGTGAATATAAATCTGCAAAACCAAAACTACTAGCTGCCCGTGTCAAAATAGGGGCACCCAGAGTTTAGGTTAAAACAATAAACTCCAGGTCAGTCATGGGACTGGTGTGAGAACTAAAACAGTTATTAATCTTTATTTTTAAAGTTAGGTAAATCAAGGGACCACGCCGTATAACACGGAACGGGTTTCCTCCCAAGAATACCAGTGCATATAAGTAAACAACGCAATGCTTTTCTAAAATGAAGCTATTATAAGACCCAGGTCCCATCACACAATGCAACGCAGCCGAGGATAGGGTTTTCCCTTATAATAGCCAAACATGCTTAGTACGTTTAAAACAAATCATTTGATACTACTATAAGTGTATAGTGTCAAAACAATTTCAATCATAAATATCAATCATAGACGGCATGGGTACCATATATCATGTCGCCATACTAGTTCTACAGTTAAAACCGCAATACACGTATTGGAAATTGGGTTATCATTTATGGTATGAACCGAGGCTAGGGGCAAGATCCTCACCGATTCGAGACGCTCTAGTCCGTGTCTCAGGCAAGCGCGCAGGCAAGCCTTGGAGCGACAGGGCCGGTCCACCGATGTGGATTATTATGCCTGAACACTACGTTTCCCCACCCTATGGGGTGTAAGTCTGGCCCGTCAGCCGACCAGAAGCATCGGCCGAAACCAATATCACGAGGCGCCTCGCTTTTCAGCAAGTAATAATAAGCAATATCCACATGAGTCAAACTCGTCAGCCAGTTCAAGCACTGACGCCACTCCTAACTAGAAAGAAACGCATGTCCTCCCTGAGGTCCGTCTCCCGTTTTTAGTTCATACCGGGTGTGATACTCGCGAATCAACGTTACACAAAGCTACGCCACACAAGGCCGTGCTTTGATCATCAACCACAAGACTTTGCTTTTCAACAAAAGCCTTGATCCATGCAACTCAGCATGCCACATTGTCAGTCCATACTGTACCACTGATTTCTGCCAATATATAACCTCTAGGCTCGTACGTCCCAGAGAAGGGTGTATAGCAAGAGAATAAATTCTCTGCCACCAAACAGATATATATTTAGCAGAGATCACCAATACAGTATAAAGGAATACAACGTCAGACACACTATCCATTTACAAGTCCGTTCTGGGTCTGAACGAAACCGGAGGCACTTTCCTCGCATATCCATCCATCTCCAAGTACGTCTGGACGATCACCAACTGTTTCCATCTTCTTGGGTGTACAGCCCAATCAAGATCATCAGTAATCACCCAAACAACGTGAAGACTTCCGGCCTTCGACCACCGTCTTCATCTTCGACTTATCGTCGTATCAGTTATTCAGAATGGGATAAACCCGGTCTTTCCGAATAACTCACGTATATTTTAAATAAGTGTTACACAAACACAACATACGCCTCATTCCAATTCATCAGTCACTAACCGTAAATTAATCAAGAGAATAATTCCCCAAATATTAACCCTGAAGGCCGAAACCAACATCAGATCAATATCCAGAAAACCATTCTGCTTGGCTAACCGACAGTTAGTTTCTAAATTTCACATTTATAGGGACAGGTTCCCATTAATTTTATCCAAGATAAATTCCTTGAGTTTATTCTTTAATCTTCTTTTGAATTTTGATTCAACTAGTCGGGATTAACGAACCTTACCGAAGTAATCATTTGTTTTGATTTCCCAATCCCAACCTATTCTTCCCATGAAGTAAAACTGGTTATACTTCATATCTAACACCACGGTGTTATCGGTAAATTCAATTACCATTTCACGTTCAAATCTAATTAAAGATTTAACTATCGCCTGGAGCAAAACTGGTGATACTCCATCTTCGATTATTTCAATCTAATTCAAGATTCATTAAAACTCCACTTAGTTTTAATCTTTTACTGGGTTAAAGAATCAATGTCATTTTAAAACACGGTTCACGATAAACCCAAAATCACATTCCATTAATTATCGAGTTAAAGAACGAGTGGTATTTAAAACACTGTCCACGATAAACCCAAAAATCAATATCAATTCAATTCCAATTAAATATTATTTAATTGGTACACTTCATTAAATCTAAATAAAAAGATTTAATCTTTTCTCAACTGGGTTCAAGAACAGTGTTAGTGAAGACACCATTCACGACAACCCAAATCACATTTGATATTCAAAACAAGGCTCTGAATAGAAAATATACCGGCTTATATTCAATATCAAATTCCACGACTAATAAATATCGTATTGGAAATAACGATATAAATATATATCTTTCAAATTTCCGTAACAACATCCGTATAATCACGATTTCCAACATCGAAATATTCCGAAGACAATTTCGATTCAAATCCACTCCAATGCAATCATTGGAAATTCTGGTTATTTTTAAAACCCTTTTTAAATTCAATTTATTTATTTAAAAATAAATAGAATTAGAATTCTATTTCAAAACTAGTTCATTTCGATAAAAATCTATTTTTATCTTTTCAAATATGGAGTTTTTCATCCCAATTCTATCTAAATCATTTCTTATGATTTTACATAAATTATTACTATTTTTAATAATTTTATCAAGGCCCGTACAGTCGATTTCCATCAATGGCCATCGAACTGCACTAACAGCGACCTTTTTCAAATTTGATTTGGACATAATTCCAAATCCAACTGTTAGATTTCTAATTTCTAATATTCGTTAGAAAGCTCTTTTCGATACGAACCCAACGGTTCCGGTTTTAGGAGAATCCGACGGTCGGATCTCCCGTAATGTCCGTTTGAAATAAATGGTCGAAATTCACGAACTGCCGCGGCGCGGCGCGTTCTATTCAGGCCATTATATTATATATATAATATATATAATATATTTTCCGTCGATTTCTATTTAAAACGAATTATATAAATAGTTTTAAATTCGTTTCAAAAGCAATTTCAACTTCCATTTCATTTCAAATCAAAATTGAATTCTTCTTTATAAATTCGTTTTAAAATTCATTTCTATTCAATTCAAATTTCGATTCAATTTGAATTCATTTCAATTCGCATTCAATTCAATTTGAATTCGTTTTCAATTCAATTCGGTTCAATTCAGTTTCAAAGTCGTTTTCTATTCGATTCGATTCAAATTGGTTTTCTATTCAATTCATTTCGAAATCGTTTTCAATTCAATTCAATTCATTTCGGTTTCAAAGTCGTTTTCTATTCGATTCAATTCAAATTGGTTTTCTATTCAATTCATTTCGAAATCGTTTTCAATTCAATTCAATTCATTTCAAATTTCGTTTTCAATTCAATTCATTTCGAAATCGTTTTCAATTCAATTCATTTCGAAATCGTTTTCAATTCAATTCAATTCATTTCGAAATCGTTTTCAATTCAATTCATTTCCGTTTTCTATTTGAATCAAATTCATTATATATTCAATGGAAATCAAATTCGTTTTATAATCAATTCGAATACAATTCGTTATATATTCAATTCGAATTCGTTTTCTATTCAATTTGATTCAAATTTCATTTCAAAATATGCGTTTTCGAAATCACTTTTCAATATTCATTTTAAAATGAATAAAATCGATATAGATATCGTTCACGTCAAAATGGCGTCAATCTAACCAACACGGCTTCATATATTTCTATTTTCAAATATTCTATTCAACAAATGAATATTTATTTTTGTCAACACACGACTAGTCTCAACGAATGAGTACTGTCCACGTGTGACTATTTTTGTTAAATTATTTCGTTCAACACATGACTGACCTCAATGGATGAGTACAGTCAACACATGAACCTTTATTTTATATTGATAAAGATGTAAATTTTATTATTAAAATATTTCGTTCAACACATGACTAATCTCAACGGATGAGTACTGTCAACACATGAACCTTTATTTTATAATATTCTTTATTTTCTAAATTGGAATGAGGCCCAATCAATTACCATATAAAGTTAATTATATGGATTCCATACAACAAATGTATATAATAGCAACGATAGATAATCAACCATCAACCAAAGTGCACTACACTGTATAAGCATCAAATATAGATATCTAACGCTTATAACAGCCTGTCAATCAATCGATCGACATATTTAATCAATCAGGATGAGTGAACTTCAAATTTCTTCCCAACACCCGTGTGGGGTTTCAAACAATCAAACACATAATTTATTTGTGCAGTTGGGCGATGTGTTAAATTTATCGTCCCAATCAATGTCCTTCAAATAGGTGTACATAAACAAACCGTCTGGTTTGTAAATGAATATTTATTTATTCACATTCACGTTAAAAATTATATTTTTAACGATAAAACATTTTATTCAACCTATGAATATTCTATTCTGTTCATTTATTCAATAAAATGATATTTTTATTTTTCTAACATATTTTAGAAAATTTCGGCGGCATAACGGCACGATACTAGAAACGAGACGAGGCCTAGCCTTATCCCCGGTCTAGTGAAGGCCCACGCCATTCACACATCAATCAAACCATTCAATTTCACCAAACAATTCAATTCAATCGAATAATCTAACTAATTTATGCAATCAAACAAACAAGTCCATGGTCTGTGGACGATTGTGTCGGGTGCTACTAAGCACCGTCTGCATCCTAGTATATATATATATATATGACTAGAAAATGAAATTGAAAGGTGAGGAATTCTCACCGATAGCTATCCTAACTCCACGGCACTTCTAATGCAGGAAATCTTCACTGTTCTCGTCTCTTATCACTTTCGTTGCCCGCAGTCACTATATATAAAAATCACATTTTTACTTTGATGTTCAATATATAAAAATCACATTTTTACTATGCTATTCAATATATAAAAATCGAATTTTTACTATGCTATTCAATATATAAAAATCGAATTTTTATTGCGATGTCATATAGATAAAAATTCCATTTCAAAAATATAGACTTCGCCTTTTCAAAAATATAGACTTCATCACTATAAAAATCACATTTTTATTTTGCTACATATATAAAGGCCAAATTTTTAGAATGTAATCTATATACTAAAAAGCACATTTTTAATCTCTTACATTCATAAAAATCATATTTTTAATATGCTACTTCATATACAAAATGTATATTTTATTTTAAAACAAAGTAAGTTCATATTTGCAAAAGAAATTATATTTATATTTTTAAAAGCAAAGTATATTTTATATTTTCAAAAACAACATTTTTAAAACAACATTGTATATGTAAACTTTCCATTCTTATCACAATAACATATATGTAAATTTCAGCTTTTTATCAATGACACATATATATAAATATATATATATTTCAGATTTTTAACAATGCTAATAAATAAATCAATCAATAAAATTTAAAACCTTACTGCTAATCACGTCTGCTTAACGTCGAACCTGCTCCAGAACTAGGGTGGCAGATTGCGCGCTGATCGAGACACTTGGCGAGGATCAGAAGCTTCCATGTCGACCGCCTACGCGAGGCGCACCCATCGCCGGAGTTCTAGCGAACTCAAACGAAGCACGGCGCCAGAAATTAAGCTCGACGGCGACCCCTTTCCGCCCAAAATCCGACGAGCTCAGCCTCTCAGACGCGATCAGACCCGTTCCACTTTGCAGAGCTCATGATGCTCCTCGATTCTGCTTTTAAAATCGTTTGGATTTATAGAATGGATCGAAATATTTTTGAGGAATTAAAATCGGGTAATAATCGCCCTTGGTTTCTTAAAGACGGCGGGCTAGGGTTATGAACGATAGGTTTGGGAGGGTTTTTTTGGGCTTTTATATAAAATATTTTATTATTTTATTTTTATTTTTATTCAAAATTTAATTGTTGATCGATCCTAACTCCAAATCAAACCCAACGACTGTCGCCCTTAGCTAATTACCCATATTCTGAACACAATGAGATATGCTTCGTAACCCAATTCGGCTACTACGATCAGCTTTCGTCAAATTTAAAATATAAATCTTTATATATTCAATTTAAACGCATATTTTAAATTACCGGGGCCACATACTGATTCAGAAAATTCCAGAAAAATTATTTCTAGCTTCGTATTGACGATACGGTCCTAACAAAACTAGTTTCGTCGAATTCTGAGACCGTTTGAAAAATGGCCAATTTCCAGTCGATTAAAATCAACTAAAACTGGTCAAACACGTTTTCCTTTGCCACGCTCACATATTGATTCGAAAAATTATGAAATTTGGAATCTAGCAATAACTTGACATCGCGGATCCAACAAAAGTGGTTTCGTCGAAATCCGAGGTCGTTTGCAAAATTTCCATTTTTAAGGGCCTGAATTCCATAGCGACTATTCAGAAATTTCAACTGGACATATCTTTTGATTCCCGTTATGAAATTTTGATTATTCAGATTCGTTGGAAAGGTATTTTCAATTAGATCCTATTATTTTTGGTTTCACTAGAATCCGGATTGTTTTGCACCCGGTACATTCAATTGAAGTTTGAAATCGAATTATCGGACTACCGCGCCATTTTCAATTCTATTTATAATTATATATAATTATTTATATTCTAACGACGACGCGTATAATATATACGTTCGAATTCTATTCAAAAAAAAAAAACTTCTCGACAATATTATTTAAAATAATCTATTTTAAATATTCAAAATTCGCTAAAATTGCCAATTTAAAAATTTCAAACTGGCTCGCATTTTCCGGGTTGTTACAATCTCCCCCACTTAAAACTTTTCGTCCCCGAAAAGGAACAAAGTCGAAAGTGGTTTGATCCATCAACTCTACGTTCGATCTGGCTTCCATTCTCCAACTTTTCAGTTTCTGAGAATTTTCAAAAATTTCAAAAATTTGGCTAACACCCTAAATTTTCGAAAAATTTCGCCATAACCTCCCCTGCACCGGGAGCATCGGGGAATTTCAAATAGCTTCCCCGGTCCTTCAGATCTCAAAAAGAAAAAGAAAAAGCCAAGTGGCTAGCCAATAGGCTCATAAAATCATCATCACCCAAACAAAACAGTAAATTATGTAGTAAACATGTACCTATTTGTCGGGCAAACATATTTTTATTCTCTGCTCTAGCCTCCTTGTTATGACCTGTTCAAGGTAAGTATATGTATGCAAGCAAATGCAACTAATTTTCAATACAATTCAATATTTGGTTCAATTAGGCTAAAGTTTCAACATTTAATTATTCAAACGATAATCAAACAACACAAACATCAATCAATTAGTGGATTAGAGTTTTCAAATTGATAACTTTGATACATAGTCAAAAATCAGATTTTTGATGCCAAATCACAACAATAGGCCCTATCTAATTTTGGTTCTCACACCAGTCAATAGGAAGTATATAGATATTACACGTTCGTCACTCGAATATAAATTCTAATGATGGAGCTCCATCATCAAAATCATCTCCGGGCGATTAGAGTGTAATTCTATATCTATCCAATAGATCAAAACTTCGAATACACGCTAGCTAGGCGCATACGCAAAATCTTTACATTTTGGATTGCCCTTATCAATATAAAATAAATAATCAAATACGAATAATTGATTTAAATTTTCGAAACAAAATTGGTTTTCATTTTAAAAATATACTCTTCACACTCGTCCTAGGATACTACTGATCCTATCTCTAACGAGTCATCCCATTGGATTTTACTAATCCAATATCTGATGAATTCTTTCATACGGTTCTAATGTGCCTTGTTCTCTAAGCTTTGTAAACCAAAGCTCTGATACCAACTGTGACGGCAAGGAATTTCGCTCGGTCCGAATCAGTCGCTAAACCGACTCAGACCGTTCGAAACGCCCTATCGTTGAGAACACGACAAAATAGAACGCATACGAAAGAACATTTCATTGTATATTACAACAATGCATCAGATTACAAGAATATACAGAGTATAAAAGAATATTACACAGAAATATCAGAGATTTAAATTACATTTAAATACATCGCAGCGGAAAATAATACAATACACAACTAGAAGAAGATATGCGGATACAAAGCTTTCCGGATATCATTCCAGCTGTAAACCAGGATCCTGTGAATATAAATCTGCAAAACCAAAACTACTAGCTGCCCGTGTCAAAATAGGGGCACCCAGAGTTTAGGTTAAAACAATAAACTCCAGGTCAGTCATGGGACTGGTGTGAGAACTAAAACAGTTATTAATCTTTATTTTTAAAGTTAGGTAAATCAAGGGACCACGCCGTATAACACGGAACGGGTTTCCTCCCAAGAATACCAGTGCATATAAGTAAACAACGCAATGATTTTCTAAAATGAAGCTATTATAAGACCCAGGTCCCATCACACAATGCAACGCAGCCGAGGATAGGGTTTTCCCTTATAATAGCCAAACATGCTTAGTACGTTTAAAACAAATCATTTGATACCACTATAAGTGTATAGTGTCAAAACAATTTCAATCATAAATATCAATCATAGACGGCATGGGTACCATATATCATGTCGCTATACTAGTTCTACAATTAAAACCGCAATACATGTATTGGATATTGGGTTATCATTTATGGTATGAACCGAGGCTAGGGGCAAGATCCTCACCGATTCGAGATGCTCTAGTCCGTGTCTCAGGCAAGCGCGCAGGAAAGCCTTGGAGCGACAGGGCCGGTCCACCGATGTGGATTATTATGCCTGAACACTACGTTTCCCCACCCTATGGGGTGTAAGTCTGGCCCGTCAGCCGACCAGAAGCATCGGCCGAAACCGATATCACAAGGCGCCTCGCTTTTCAGCAAGTAATAATAAGCAATATCCACATGAGTCAAACTCGTCAGCCAGTTCAAGCACTGACGCCACTCCTAACTAGAAAGAAACGCATGTCCTCCCTGAGGTCCGTCTCCCGTTTTTAGTTCGTACCGGGTGTGATACTCGCGAATCAACGTTACACAAAGCTACGCCACACAAGGCCGTGCTTTGATCATCAACCACAAGACTTTGCTTTTCAACAAAAGCCTTGATCCATGCAACTCAGCATGCCACATTGTCAGTCCATACTGTACCACTGATTTCTGCCAATATATAACCTCTAAGCTCGTACGTCCCAGAGAAGGGTGTATAGCAAGAGAATAAATTCTCTGCCACCAAACAAATATATATTTAGCAGAGATCACCAATACAGTATAAAGGAATACAACGTCAGACACACTATCCATTTACAAGTCCGTTCTGGGTCTGAACGAAACCGGAGGCACTTTCCTCGCATATCCATCCATCTCCAAGTACGTCTGGACGATCACCAACTGTTTCCATCTTCTTGGGTGTACAGCCCAATCAAGATCATCAGTAATCACCCAAACAACGTGAAGACTTCCGGCCTTCGACCACCGTCTTCATCTTCGACTTATCGTCGTATCAGTTATTCAGAATGGGATAAACCCGGTCTTTCCGAATAACTCACGTATATTTTAAATAAGTGTTACACAAACACAACATACGCCTCATTCCAATTCATCAGTCACTAACCGTAAATTAATCAAGAGAATAATTCCCCAAATATTAACCCCGAAGGCCGAAACCAACATCAGATCAATATCCAGAAAACCATTCTGCTTGGCTAACCGACAGTTAGTTTCTAAATTTCACATTTATAGGGAAAGGTACCCATTAATTTTATCCAAGATAAATTCCTTGAGTTTATTCTTTAATCTTCTTTTGAATTTCGATTCAACTAGTCGGGATTAACGAACCTTATCGAAGTAATCATTTGTTTTGATTTCCCAATCCCAACCTATTCATCCCATGAAGTAAAACTGGTTATACTTCATATCTAACACCACGGTGTTATCGGTAAATTCAATTACCATTTCACGTTCAAATCTAATTAAAGATTTAACTATCGCCTGGAGCAAAACTGGTGATACTCCATCTTCGATTATTTCAATCTAATTCAAGATTCATTAAAACTCCACTTAGTTTTAATCTTTGACTGGGTTAAAGAATCAGTGTCATTTTAAAACACGGTTCACGATAAACCCAAAATCACATTCCATTAATTATTGAGTTAAAGAACGAGTGGTATTTAAAACACTATCCACGATAAACCCAAAAATCAATATCAATTCAATTCCAATTAAATATTATTTAATTGGTACACTTCATTAAATCTAAATAAAAAGATTTAATCTTTTCTCAACTGGGTTCAAGAACAGTGTTAGTGAAGGCACCATTCACGACAATCCAAATCACATTTGATATTCAAAACAAGGCTCTGAATAGAAAATATACCGGCTTATATTCAATATCAAATTCCACGACTAACAAATATCGTATTGGAAATAACGATATAAATATATATCTTTCAAATTTCCGTAACAACATCCGTATAATCACGATTTCCAACATCGAAATATTCCGAAGACAATTTCGATTCAAATCCACTCCAATGCAATCATTGGAAATTCTGGTTATTTTTAAAACCCTTTTTAAATTCAATTTATTTATTTAAAAATAAATAGAATTATAATTCTAGTTCAAAACTAGTTCATTTCGATAAAAATCTATTTTTATCTTTTCAAATATGGAGTTTTTCATCCCAATTCTATCTAAATCATTTCTTATGATTTTACATAAATTATTACTATTTTTAATAATTTTATCCAGGCCCGTACAGTCGATTTCCATCAATGGCCATCGAACTGCACTAACAGCGACCTTTTTCAAATTTGATTTGGACATAATTCCAAATCCAACTGTTAGATTTCTAATTTCTAATATTCGTTAGAAAGCTCTTTTCGATACGAACCCAACGGTTCCGGTTTTAGGAGAATCCGACGGTCGGATCTCCCGTAATGTCCGTTTGAAATAAATGGTCGAAATTCACGAACTGCCGCGGCGCGGCGCGTTCTATTCAGGCCATTATATTATATATATAATATATATATAATATATTTTCCGTCGATTTCTATTTTAAAACGAATTATATAAATAGTTTTAAATTCGTTTCAAAAGCAATTTCAACTTCCATTTCTTTTCAAATCAAAATTGAATTCTTCTTTATAAATTCGTTTTAAAATTCATTTCTATTCAATTCAAATTTCGATTCAATTTGAATTCATTTCAATTCGCATTCAATTCAATTTGAATTCGTTTTCAATTCAATTCGGTTCAATTCGGTTTCAAAGTCGTTTTCTATTCGATTCAATTCAAATTGGTTTTCTATTCAATTCATTTCGAAATCGTTTTCAATTCAATTCAATTCATTTCTATTTCAAAGTCGTTTTCTATTCGATTCAATTCAAATTGGTTTTCTATTCAATTCATTTCGAAATCGTTTTCAATTCAATTCAATTCATTTCAAATTTCGTTTTCAATTCAATTCATTTCGAAATCGTTTTCAATTCAATTCATTTCGAAATCGTTTTCAATTCAATTCATTTCCGTTTTCTATTTGAATCAAATTCACTATATATTCAATGGAAATCAAATTCGTTTTATAATCAATTCGAATTCAATTCGTTATATATTCAATTCGAATTCGTTTTCTATTCAATTTGATTCAAATTTCATTTCAAAATATGCGTTTTTGAAATCACTTTTCAATATTCATTTTAAAATGAATAAAATCGATATGGATATCGTTCACGTCAAAATGGCGTCAATCTAACCAACACGGCTTCATATATTTCTATTTTCAAATAATCTATTCAACAAATGAATATTTATTTTTGTCAACACACGACTAATCTCAACGAATGAGTACTGTCCACGTGTGACTATTTTTGTTAAATTATTTCGTTCAACACATGACTGACCTCAACGGATGAGTACAGTCAACACATGAACCTTTATTTTATATTGATAAAGATGTAAATTTTATTATTAAAATATTTCGTTCAACACATGACTAATCTCAACGGATGAGTACTGTCAACACATGAACCTTTATTTTATAATATTCTTTATTTTCTAAATTGGAATGAGGCCCAATCAATTACCATATAAAGTTAATTATATGGATTCCATACAACAAATGTATATAATAGCAACGATAGATAATCAACCATCAACCAAAGTGCACTACACTGTATAAGCATCAAATATAGATATCTAACGCTTATAACAGCCTGTCAATCAATCGATCGACATATTTAATCAATCAGGATGAGTGAACTTCAAATTTCTTCCCAACACCCGTGTGGGGTTTCAAACAATCAAACACATATTTTATTTGTGCAGTTGGTTGATGTGTAAAATTTATCGTCCCAATCAATGTCCTTCAAATAGGTGTACATAAACAAACCGTCTGGTTTGTAAATGAATATTTATTTATTCACATTCACGTTAAAAATTATATTTTTAACGATAAAACATTTTATTCAACCTATGAATATTCTATTCGGTTCATTTATTCAATAAAATGATATTTTTATTTTTCTAACATATTTTAGAAAATTTCGGCGGCATAACGGCACGATACTAGAAACGAGACGAGGCCTAGCCTTATCCCCGGTCTAGTGAAGGCCCACGGCATTCACACATCAATCAAACCATTCAATTTCACCAAACAATTCAATTCAATCGAATAATCTAACTAATTTATGCAATCAAACAAACAAGTCCATGGTCTGTGGACGATTGTGTCGGGTGCTACTAAGCACCGTCTGCATCCTAGTATATATATATGACTAGAAAATGAAATTGAAAGGTGAGGAATTCTCACCGATAGCTATCCTAACTCCACGGCACTTCTAATGCAGGAAATCTTCACTGTTCTCGTCTCTTATCACTTTCGTTGCCCGCAGTCACTATATATAAAAATCACATTTTTACTTCGATGTTCAATATATAAAAATCACATTTTTACTATGCTATTCAATATATAAAAATCGAATTTTTACTATGCTATTCAATATATAAAAATCGAATTTTTATTGCGATGTCATATAGATAAAAATTCCATTTCAAAAATATAGACTTCGCCTTTTCAAAAATATAGACTTCATCACTATAAAAATCACATTTTTATTTTGCTACATATATAAAGGCCAAAATTTTAGAATGTAATCTATATACTAAAAAGCACATTTTTAATCTCTTACATTCATAAAAATCATATTTTTAATGTGCTACTTCATATACAAAATGTATATTTTATTTTAAAACAAAGTAAGTTCATATTTGCAAAACAAATTATATTTATATTTTTAAAAGCAAAGTATATTTTATATTTTCAAAAACAACATTTTTAAAACAACATTGTATATGTAAACTTTCCATTCTTATCACAATAACATATATGTAAATTTCAGCTTTTTATCAATGACAAATATATATAAATATATATATATTTCAGATTTTTAACAATGCTAATAAATAAATCAATCAATTAAATTTAAAATCTTACTGCTAATCATGTCTGCTTAACGTCGAACCTGCTCCAGAACTAGGGTGGCAGATTGCGCGCTGATCGAGACACTTGGCGAGGATCAGAAGCTTCCATGTCGACCGCCTACGCGAGGCGCACCCATCGCCGGAGTTCTGGCGAACTCGAACGAAGCACGGCGCCAGAAATTAAGCTCGACGGCGACCCCTTTCCGCCCAAAATCCGACGAGCTCAGCCTCTCAGACGCGATCAGACCCGTTCCACTTTGCAGAGCTCATGATGCTCCTCGATTCTGCTTTTAAAATCGTTTGGATTTATAAAATGGATCGAAATATTTTTGAGGAATTAAAATCGGGTAATAATCACCCTTGGTTTCTTAAAGACGGCGGGCTAGGGTTATGAACGATAGGTTTGGGAGGGTTTTTTTGGGCTTTTATATAAAATATTTTATTATTTTATTTTTATTTTTATTCAAAATTTAATTGTTGATCGATCCTAACTCCAAATCAAACCCAACGACTGTCGCCCTTAGCTAATTACCCATATTCTGAACACAATGAGATATGCTTCGTAACCCAATTCGGCTACTACGATCAGCTTTCGTCAAATTTAAAATATAAATCTTTATATATTAAATTTAAACGCACATTTTAAATTACCGGGGCCACATACTGATTCAGAAAATTCCAGAAAAATTATTTCTAGCTTCGTATTGACGATACGGTCCTAACAAAACTAGTTTCGTCGAATTCTGAGATCGTTTGAAAAATGGCCAATTTCCAGTCGATTAAAATCAACTAAAACTGGTCAAACACGTTTTCCTTTGCCACGCTCACATATTGATTCGAAAAATTATGAAATTTGGAATCTAGCAATAACATGACATCGCAGATCCAACAAAAGTGGTTTCGTCGAAATCCGAGGTCGTTTGCAAAATTTCCATTTTTAAGGGCCTGAATTCCATAGCGACTATTCAGAAATTTCAACTGGACATATCTTTTGATTCCCGTTATGAAATTTTGATTATTCGGATTCGTTGGAAAGGTATTATCAATTAGATCCTATTATTTTTGGTTTCACTAGAATCCGGATTGTTTTGCACCCGGTACATTCAATTGAAGTTTGAAATCGAATTATCGAACTACCGCGCCATTTTCAATTCTATTTATAATTATATATAATTATTTATATTCTAACGACGACGCGTATAATATATACGTTCGAATTCTATTCAAAAAAAAAACTTCTCGACAATATTATTTAAAATAATCTATTTTAAATATTCAAAATTCGCTAAAATTGCCAATTTAAAAATTTCAAACTGGCTCGCATTTTCCGGGTTGTTACAATCTCCCCCACTTAAAACTTTTCGTCCCCAAAAAGGAACAAAGTCGATAGTGGTTTGATCCATCAACTCTACGTTCGATGTGGCTTACATTCTCCAACTTTTCAGTTTCTGAGAATTTTCAAAAATTTCAAAAATTTGGCTAACTCCCTAAATTTTCGAAAAATTTCGCCATAACCTCCCCTGCACCGGGAGCATCGGGGAATTTCAAATAGCTTCCCCGGTCCTTCAGATCTCAAAAAGAAAAAGAAAAAGCCAAGTGGCTAGCCAATAGGCTCATAAAATCATCATCACCCAAACAAAACAGTAAATTATGTAGTAAACATGTACCTATTTGTCGGGTAAACATATTTTTATTCTCTGCTCTAGCCTCCTTGTTATGACCTGTTCAAGGTAAGTATATGTATGCAAGCAAATGCAACTAATTTTCAGTACAATTCAATATTTGGTTCAATTAGGCTAAAGTTTCAACATTTAATTATTCAAACGATAATCAAACAACACAAACATCAATCAATTAGTGGATTAGAGTTTTCAAATTGATAACTTTGATACATAGTCAAAAATCAGATTTTTGATGCCAAATCACAACAATAGGCCCTATCTAATTTTGGTTCTCACACCAGTCAATAGGAAGTATATAGATATTACACGTTCGTCACTCGAATATAAATTCTAATGATGGAGCTCCATCATCAAAATCATCTCCGGGCGATTAGAGTGTAATTCTATATCTATCCAATAGATCAAAACTTCGAATACACGCTAGCTAGGCGCATACGCAAAATCTTTATATTTTGGATTGCCCTTATCAATATAAAATAAATAATCAAATACGAATAATTGATTTAAATTTTCGAAACAAAATTGGTTTTCATTTTAAAAATATACTCTTCACACTCGTCCTAGGATACTACTGATCCTATCTCTAACGAGTCATCCCATTGGATTTTACTAATCCAATATCTGATGAATTCTTTCGTACGGTTCTAATGTGCCTTGTTCTCTAAGCTTTGTAAACCAAAGCTCTGATACCAAATGTGACGGCAAGGAATTTCGCTCGGTCCGAATCAGTCGCTAAACCGACTCAGACCGTTCGAAACGCCCTATCGTTGAGAACACGACAAAATAGAACGCATACGAAAGAACATTTCATTGTATATTACAACAATGCATCAGATTACAAGAATATACAGAGTATAAAAGAATATTACACAGAAATATCAGAGATTTAAATTACATTTAAATACATCGCAGCGGAAAATAATACAATACACAACTAGAAGGAGATATGCGGATACAAAGCTTTCTGGATATCATTCCAGCTGTAAACCAGGATCCTGTGAATATAAATCTGCAAAACCAAAACTACTAGCTGCCCGTGTCAAAATAGGGGCACCCAGAGTTTAGGTTAAAACAATAAACTCCAGGTCAGTCATGGGACTGGTGTGAGAACTAAAACAGTTATTAATCTTTATTTTTAAAGTTAGGTAAATCAAGGGACCACGCCGTATAACACGGAACGGGTTTCCTCCCAAGAATACCAGTGCATATAAGTAAACAACGCAATGCTTTTCTAAAATGAAGCTATTATAAGACCCAGGTCCCATCACACAATGCAACGCAGCCGAGGATAGGGTTTTCTCTTATAATAGCCAAACATGCTTAGTACGTTTAAAACAAATCATTTGATACTACTATAAGTGTATAGTGTCAAAACAATTTCAATCATAAATATCAATCATAGACGGCATGGGTACCATATATCATGTTGCTATACTAGTTCTACAATTAAAACCGCAATACACGTATTGGAAATTGGGTTATCATTTATGGTATGAACCGAGGCTAGGGGCAAGATCCTCACCGATTCGAGACGCTCTAATCCGTGTCTCAGGCAAGCGCGCAGGCAAGCCTTGGAGCGACAGGGCCGGTCCACCGATGTGGATTATTATGCCTGAACACTACGTTTCCCCACCCTATGGGGTGTAAGTCTGGCCTGCCAGCCGACCAGAAGCATCGGCCGAAACCAATATCACAAGGCGCCTCGCTTTTCAGCAAGTAATAATAAGCAATATCCACATGAGTCAAACTCGTCAGCCAGTTCAAGCACTGACGCCATTCCTAACTAGAAAGAAACGCATGTCCTCCCTGAGGTCCATCTCCCGTTTTTAGTTCGTACCGGGTGTGATACTCGTGAATCAACGTTACACAAAGCTACGCCACACAAGGCCGTGCTTTGATCATCAACCACAAGACTTTGCTTTTCAACAAAAGCCTTGATCCATGCAACTCAGCATGCCACATTGTCAGTCCATACTGTACCACTGATTTCTGCCAATATATAACCTCTAAGCTCGTACGTCCCAGAGAAGGGTGTATAGCAAGAGAATAAATTCTCTGCCACCAAACAGATATATATTTAGCAGAGATCACCAATACAGTATAAAGGAATACAACGTCAGACACACTATCCATTTACAAGTCCGTTCTGGGTCTGAACGAAACCGGAGGCACTTTCCTCGCATATCCATCCATCTCCAAGTACGTCTGGACGATCACCAACTGTTTCCATCTTCTTGGGTGTACAGCCCAATCAAGATCATCAGTAATCACCCAAACAACGTAAAGACTTCCGGCCTTCGACCACCGTCTTCATCTTCGACTTATCGTCGTATCAGTTATTCAGAATGGGATAAACCCGGTCTTTCCGAATAACTCACGTATATTTTAAATAAGTGTTACACAAACACAACATACGCCTCATTCCAATTCATCAGTCACTAACCGTAAATTAATCAAGAGAATAATTCCCCAAATATTAACCCCGAAGGCCGAAACCAACATCAGATCAATATCCAGAAAACCATTCTGCTTGGCTAACCGACAGTTAGTTTATAAATTTCACATTTATAGGGAAAGGTTCCCATTAATTTTATCCAAGATAAATTCCTTGAGTTTATTCTTTAATCTTCTTTTGAATTTCGATTCAACTAGTCGGGATTAACGAACCTTACCGAAGTAATCATTTGTTTTGATTTCCCAATCCCAACCTATTCATCCCATGAAGTAAAACTGGTTATACTTCATATCTAACACCACGGTGTTATCGGTAAATTCAATTACCATTTCACGTTCAAATCTAATTAAAGATTTAACTATCGCCTGGAGCAAAACTGGTGATACTCCATCTTCGATTATTTCAATCTAATTCAAGATTCATTAAAACTCCACTTAGTTTTAATCTTTGACTGGGTTAAAGAATCAATGTCATTTTAAAACACGGTTCACGATAAACCCAAAATCACATTCCATTAATTATCGAGTTAAAGAACGAGTGGTATTTAAAACACTGTCCACGATAAACCCAAAAATCAATATCAATTCAATTCCAATTAAATATTATTTAATTGGTACACTTCATTAAATCTAAATAAAAAGATTTAATCTTTTCTCAACTGGGTTCAAGAACAGTGTTAGTGAAGACACCATTCACGACAACCCAAATCACATTTGATATTCAAAACAAGGCTCTGAATAGAAAATATACCGGCTTATATTCAATATCAAATTCCACGACTAACAAATATCGTATTGGAAATAACGATATAAATATATATCTTTCAAATTTCCGTAACAACATCCGTATAATCACGAATTCCAACATCGAAATATTCCGAAGACAATTTCGATTCAAATCCACTCCAATGCAATCATTGGAAATTCTGGTTATTTTTAAAACCCTTTTTAAATTCAATTTATTTATTTAAAAATAAATAGAATTATAATTCTAGTTCAAAACTAGTACGTTTCGATAAAAATCTATTTTTATCTTTTCAAATATGGAGTTTTTCATCCCAATTCTATCTAAATCATTTCTTATGATTTTACATAAATTATTACTATTTTTAATAATTTTATCAAGGCCCGTACAGTCGATTTCCATCAATGGCCATCGAACTGCACTAACAGCGACCTTTTTCAAATTTGATTTGGACATAATTCCAAATCCAACTGTTAGATTTCTAATTTCTAATATTCGTTAGAAAGCTCTTTTCGATACGAACCCAACGGTTCCGGTTTTAGGAGAATCCGACGGTCGGATCTCCCGTAATGTCCGTTTGAAATAAATGGTCGAAATTCATGAACTGCCGCGGCGCGGCGCGTTCTATTCAGGCCATTATATTATATATATATAATATATATAATATATTTTCCATCGATTTCTATTTAAAACGAATTATATAAATAGTTTTAAATTCGTTTCAAAAGCAATTTCAACTTCCATTTCATTTCAAATCAAAATTGAATTCTTCTTTATAAATTCGTTTTAAAATTCATTTCTATTCAATTCAAATTTCGATTCAATTTGAATTCGCATTCAATTCAATTTGAATTCGTTTTCAATTCAATTCGGTTCAATTCTGTTTCAAAGTCGTTTTCTATTCGATTCAATTCAAATTGGTTTTCTATTCAATTCATTTCGAAATCGTTTTCAATTCAATTCAATTCAATTCATTTCGGTTTCAAAGTCGTTTTCTATTCGATTCAATTCAAATTGGTTTTCTATTCAATTCATTTCGAAATCGTTTTCAATTCAATTCAATTCATTTCAAATTTCGTTTTCAATTCAATTCATTTCGAAATCGTTTTCAATTCAATTCATTTCGAAATCGTTTTCAATTCAATTCGTTTCGAAATCGTTTTCAATTCAATTCATTTCCGTTTTCTATTTGAATCAAATTCATTATATATTCAATGGAAATCAAATTCGTTTTATAATCAATTCGAATTCAATTTGTTATATATTCAATTCGAATTCGTTTTCTATTCAATTTGATTCAAATTTCATTTCAAAATATGCGTTTTCGAAATCACTTTTCAATATTCATTTTAAAATGAATAAAATCGATATAGATATCGTTCACATCAAAATGGCGTCAATCTAACCAACACGGCTTCATATATTTCTTTTTCAAATATTCTATTCAACAAATGAATATTTATTTTTGTCAACACACGACTAATCTCAACGAATGAGTACTGTCCACGTGTGACTATTTTTGTTAAATTATTTCGTTCAACACATGACTGACCTCAACGGATGAGTACAGTCAACACATGAACCTTTATTTTATATTGATAAAGATGTTAATTTTATTATTAAAATATTTCGTTCAACACATGACTAATCTCAACGGATGAGTACTGTCAACACATGAACCTTTATTTTATAATATTCTTTATTTTCTAAATTGGAATGAGGCCCAATAAATTACCATATAAAGTTAATTATATGGATTCCATACAACAAATGTATATAATAGCAACGATAGATAATCAACCATCAACCAAAGTGCACTACACTGTATAAGCATCAAATATAGATATCTAATGCTTATAACAGCCTGTCAATCAATCGATCGACATATTTAATCAATCAGGATGAGTGAACTTCAAATTTCATCCCAACACCCGTGTGGGGTTTCAAACAATCAGACGCATATTTTATTTGTGCAGTTGGGCGATGTGTAAAATTTATCGTCCCAATCAATGTCCTTCAAATAGGTGTACATAAACAAACCGTCTGGTTTGTAAATGAATATTTATTTATTCACATTCACGTTAAAAATTATATTTTTAACGATAAAACATTTTATTCAACCTATGAATATTCTATTCGGTTCATTTATTCAATAAAATGATATTTTTATTTTTCTAACATATTTTAGAAAATTTCGGCGGCATAACGGCACGATACTAGAAACGAGACGAGGCCTAGCCTTATCCCCGGTCTAGTGAAGGCCCACGCCATTCACACATCAATCAGACCATTCAATTTCACCAAACAATTCAATTCAATCAAATAATCTAACTAATTTATGTAATCAAACAAACAAGTCCATGGTCTGTGGACGATTGTGTCGGGTGCTACTAAGCACCGTCTGCATCCTAGTATATATATATGACTAGAAAATGAAATTGAAAGGTGAGGAATTCTCACCGATAGCTATCCTAACTCCACGGCACTTCTAATGCAGGAAATCTTCACTGTTCTCGTCTCTTATCACTTTCGTTGCCCGCAGTCACTATATATAAAAATCTCATTTTTACTTCGATGTTCAATATATAAAAAAATCACATTTTTACTATGCTATTCAATATATAAAAATCGAATTTTTACTATGCTATTCAATATATAAAAATCGAATTTTTATTGCGATGTCATATAGATAAAAATTCCATTTCAAAAATATAGACTTCGCCTTTTCAAAAATATAGACTTCATCACTATAAAAATCACATTTTTATTTTGCTACATATATAAAGGCCAAATTTTTAGAATGTAATCTATATACTAAAAAGCACATTTTTAATCTCTTACATTCATAAAAATCATATTTTTAATATGCTACTTCATATACAAAATGTATATTTTATTTTAAAACAAAGTAAGTTCATATTTGCAAAACAAATTATATTTATATTTTTAAAAGCAAAGTATATTTTATATTTTCAAAAACAACATTTTTAAAATAACATTGTATATGTAAACTTTCCATTCTTATCACAATAACATATATGTAAATTTCAGCTTTTTATCAATGACACATATATATAAATATATATATTTCAGATTTTTAACAATGCTAATAAATAAATCAATCAATAAAATTTAAAACCTTACTGCTAATCACGTCTGCTTAACGTCGAACCTGCTCTAGAACTAGGGTGGCAGATTGCGCGCTGATCGAGACACTTGGCGAGGATCAGAAGCTTCCATGTCGACCGCCTACGCGAGGCGCACCCATCGCCGGAGTTCTGGCGAACTCGAACGAAGCACGACGCCAGAAATTAAGCTCGACGGCGACCCCTTTCCGCCTAAAATCCGACGAGCTCAGCCTCTCAGACGCGATAAGTCCCGTTCCACTTTGCAGAGCTCATGATGCTCCTCGATTCTGCTATTAAAATCGTTTGGATTTATAGAATGGATCGAAATATTTTTGAGGAATTAAAATCGGGTAATAATCGCCCTTGGTTTCTTAAAGACGGCGGGCTAGGGTTATGAACGATAGGTTTGGGAGGGTTGTTTTGGGCTTTTATATAAAATATTTTATTATTTTATTTTTATTCAAAATTTAATTGTTGATCGATCCTAACTCCAAATCAAACCCAACGACTGTCGCCCTTAGCTAATTACCCATATTCTGAACACAATGAGATATGCTTCGTAACCCAATTCGGCTACTACGATCAGCTTTTGTCAAATTTAAAATATAAATCTTTATATATTCAATTTAAACGCACATTTTAAATTACCGGGGCCACATACTGATTCAGAAAATTCGAGAAAAATTATTTCTAGCTTCGTATTGACGATACGGTCCTAACAAAACTAGTTTCGTCGAATTCTGAGACCGTTTGAAAAATGGCCAATTTCCAGTCGATTAAAATCAACTGAAACTGGTCAAACACGTTTTCCTTTGCCACGCTCACATATTGATTCGAAAAATTATGAAATTTGGAATCTAGCAATAACTTGACATCGCGGATCCAACAAAAGTGGTTTCGTCGAAATCCGAGGTCGTTTGCAAAATTTCCATTTTTAAGGGCCTGAATTCCATAGCGACTATTCAGAATTTTCAACTGGACATATCTTTTGATTCCCGTTATGAAATTTTGATTATTCGGATTCGTTGGAAAGGTATTATCAATTAGATCCTATTATTTTTGGTTTCACTAAAATCCGGATTGTTTTGCACCCGGTACATTCAATTGAAGTTTGAAATCGAATTATCGAACTACCGCGCCATTTTCAATTCTATTTATAATTATATATAATTATTTATATTCTAACGACGACGCGTATAATATATACGTTCGAATTCTATTCAAAAAAAAAAAACTTCTCGACAGTATTATTTAAAATAATCTATTTTAAATACTCAAAATTCTTTAAAATTGCCAATTTAAAAATTTCAAACTGGCTCGCATTTTTCGGGTTGTTACACTTACCCGCTTTTCTTGACCCGCCATCTTATTTTCATTTCCCCGCTTCCCAGTTTCGTTAACCAAATAATATTTTCTTTTGTAATCAGAAATAACATTTTAATTCTTCGGTTCGATTAGGGCTTTGATTTGGGGGTTCAGGCTTTGTTCAACAATTTCAGTTCAACTAGGGCTTTGATTTGGAGGTTCAATCTTTGTTCAATGATTTGGGTTTAGTTAGGGCTTCAATTTGGGGGTTTAAGCATTGTTCAAATCACTTTAGGGCTTCAATTTCGATTTTGAGGTATAATTCTCTCTTACATCACTTTAGTGTTTCGATTTAAACTACTTATAAATTCTTAGGCCGTCCTGTATTAACAATTCGACTTGTCTTAGTTCCCTCTTGTTTGACACACACACACATTTTGTATAGGATGGGGGAATCCATGCATCTTGCATTTCATCACAAGGGTACATTTCAGAAGGAAGAATATTTTAGTGGAACCTTTACCGTGGTAAAGGGCATTGATCTTGACTACTTCTCATACACAATGCTCGTGGAGTTCGTGAAGGAGGAACTTTTCCACAACGAAATAGGAGGGATTTATATAAAACATGGTGAGAAGGGTGGGTGGAAGTCACTGACGAATGATGCGGACCACGACGAATTTGTCAATGGAGCTAATAGTGATGGAAAATTGGATTTTTATATCGACAACGTTTTTGATACTGCAATTGAGCCACTAAAGCAAATGCAGTCGCATGTAATCATTCAGCCAAGGCCATTGAACCTGGTTACAGGTATATATATATCTGGATAATAACATTTACAGAATTGTGATATTTTGATATAGGTAGAAAAATGATTGTGATATTATATCATTTAAAGATCATGATTGTAATATCATTGTATGATTTGTTGCAGCTACAAAACCACTAAAATGACAGTACGTTACGACTCATCAACTACAACAAAACCAAAAAAACTAGAAATTAAATGAAGTCAGTAGTCCTCAGAAGTCAACATGGCTGAATAACAATGCAACTATGAATCTAAAGGTAGCTGAGGTGAATAGTCCTCGGAAGTCGACACGGCTGAATAATACAAAACCCAATGTTGCAACAACGAATCAAAAGATAGCTGAGGTGAACAGCCCTCGGAAGTCGGCACGACTGAATAACTCAGAACCCAACAATGCAACCACGAATCAAAAGATAGCTGAGGTGAATAGTCCTCAGAATTCGGCAAGCCTGAATAATCCAGAAACCAGCAATGAACCTTTAATCTAAAGTCAGTAGATATGGTAAATCATCGCAAGATGACACACAAAAAATAAAAACCAAAAATTAGTGATTCAATAGTGAATCTGAACTCATCAATTTTAAGAAGAATTTGGAATCACGTATTCAACTAGGGGAAGTTAAAGATATGGATGAAAATGGCAAGTAGGTTTGAAGAATTCTAATTATGATGATCTTATTGTAATTCAAATATTTTGTATCACTCTTGCAACATACTTACTATGATTTTCCTATTTATTATATACACGCAGAATGTCCGTCTACCACCTCCACGACCTTTAAATGAGAATCCTCCAAATCCACCATCTCTAAAAGGCTATGAAACACAGAGAGCTGAGAATTTGATGAGGAACAACCAAATTTTCGCTTCCTTAGGTGCGCCTGCAATTTCAG
The DNA here is from genome assembly GCA_030737875.1 of Allium sativum. NCBI lineage: Eukaryota > Viridiplantae > Streptophyta > Magnoliopsida > Asparagales > Amaryllidaceae > Allium > Allium sativum. Next base: position 898,343,863 of record CM060916.1, read on the forward strand.
TTGAACCGATAAATGCAAGCCAAAAAAAGATTAAAAAAACAGAAAAGATGCAAAAGGATGTGGATAGTGTTGAATATAATCCGGACCATGAAGAGCATAGTGAGGATGATACTTCACAAAGTCCACAAAATGTGTGTGATAGCTACATATCTTATTTTTTATGCTTCTGAAGATAATAACTATAAAATCCAATCTTATTTCCTACTTATATATACAATGTAGAGAACTAAAAAAGTTGAGAAGCCCAAGCCTGTTATTAAACCACAAACTCGTTCAACTAGTGGTAAGGCAAAGGAAAATGATATGTTTAGAAGCACAAGTCCAAGCCTAAGCCTGTTAGTAAGTACAACTAAGAAGGATGTTGAAGGACAAGGAACAATGGCTGATTATTTGGATCTGCTAGAATGACAAAAGAAAATTGCTACAAAATCTAGTGTAAGTGTTATGGAAAATAAGGATGTGGCGGAGAATGTCATGTCAGACATTGAAAATAAAGAAGTTGAAGCAGGTACTGAATGGATGTGATAATAATACTTAATATTACAGTAGGACTAATATTTAAGTACCAAATTTACATTATGATTTAAGTTATTATTTTATGGGACTTTTCATTTTAATTAATGATGAAGTTCCTAGAGGACTCAAAGTTCAAACAAAGATGTTGAATGTTCATACAAGGTTGTATGACAAAAGAATTGTAATTGGGATGAATGAATGGTGTAACACCCCACGTCCGTTAATGTCACTCACAAAGGGAATGCATTAAGTTTCATGGAGCGTTATAAGTAAAAAGAATAGAATATTACAAGACAGGTGCATAAAATGGTACTTGAAAAATTTATAACTTTATTGCAGCAGAAATAGAAATAAGTTTGGTTACATCTTTAAACCCATTGCATCAAAACCAAGTACATAATATTAGTCTTGTACACAAATCATCAGAGTGCATAATTTTTAAAACCATAATCTCCAATCCAAAATGCCATATGAAAGAGAAACAAATCTAAGCATTACTTTCATCACTTCAAGCAGGAAAGTCCGAATCAAGCTTCAGCGTGCCCACCCTGGGAACCTGGGGGGAAGGAAAGAAAAGAGGTGGAACCAAAAGGGTCAGACATAAAGTCTGGCAAGTCCAGTGACTTTAACAATATAATTAGTAAAGCAACATGATAAGAACATAAGCAGGATATAAGAGATGACTGTAACATAAGCAAATATGACAAGGTAACAAGACGAATAGGATGTAACATTGACTGCGCTTCTAACCACTATAAGATATTCTCTGCACCACACCAATACTGGTTTCATACTAAAAGATGATCCCTCTTGTCTAAATAGAATGATGATAGTGTCATGTACTTCTAGCTACCATCATAGGTAACCTTTGTGCACCTATCACCACTAGATGTACCCACTATCCTCCTTGTTCGATTATGTACTCCTAGTTGCTCTCGTAGGTGCCCCACTTGCTCCTACCACCACTAGTTATACCCTCCCTACTAATCATAATAATGGTAGCTTCGTGTACTCCTAGCTGCTCTCGTAGGTGCCCCACTTGCTCCTACCACCACTAGTTGTACCCACTACCCTCCCCATTCGATCGGCTCCCTAACCTCGTAGATACCTGTGTTGGTACCACAATAGGGTGTATCACTCCCTAAGGTGGAAACCCAAATACTACTGAAATGCACAGCTTATACCTACACGATGCAACAACGTCTTACCTACCAGCCCGGACCCACGCACACACGTGACTCCATTGGACTTGCACTGCCATCGCTAACTCTTTATTGACCTCTTACAATCAACCACAGTAAGCGTGTCCCTGTCCTCGACCTAGTTCGAGCTCATATAGATACTGAAATGGGTTACTAGTTGAAAAGGTTCCATACACTTGACACAAGCTTCCCTCCTAAGCTTGGTCCCCACTAGGAATTCCCACTTAACCCCTCTTTATCCGCATGTCTAATCACATGTCTCATCTTGGTTAAGTGCTTTTATTATGTTTCACATGCTACCCATGTCACCCACTTAACCCATTTACTATTCCCATGTTTTACCACATGTCTTATCTTGGTTAAGTGTTCATTATTTCATTATAACCGTAAGCTTGCAAGACCTCTCACATTAGATTATCGCTTTGTGGTTGCTGGATATGCCAAGCTGTTTCGGGCAGGCTTATACCGCAATCTGAATCTTACCTCGTGTCTTTGCATTATTACGCATCTAATTTCTACCCTTGACCAAATTAGATTACCAGATTGCGGTTGTTGGATATGCCGAGCGGTTTCGGGCAAACTTCTACCGCAGTTCAAATCTAACCTCGTGTCTTAGGCGTTTATTATCACTTTTCTGATTCAAGCCCCAATTTCAAATCTTGTATTATAGTGATTCCCAATTATTCATAAATTCCAATCCAATTTATGCTTATAATTCTAATCCAATTTATGCCTATAATCCCATGCATACAAGTTATACCATATTATGCCAAATTAATTTTCGTTCATTATCTCTTCCTTAATTTGTACCCATTTTCAAATCTTGGATTGTAGTATACTCCAATCACCCATAACTTCCAATCTAAATTATGTTTATACTCTCATGTGCCAAATTATGCCCAAATCCATCTTCATAGTTATTAACAATTTATGCCAAATCTCATGTATACAAGTCATACTCAATTATGCCCAAACCAATTTTCCATATTCATTAACAATTTATGCCAAATTTCATTTCATTGCATATTTCCTAAACTTTTTCCCAATCGTTCCAACGTTGTTCGTACGTAAATATCAACAAAATATGTTAGGCTCGAAGTTAGCCTAATCTCATAAAGAAAAAGGAAAAGAAGAAGGGAAGAGAATCAAAACATCAAAACCGGAATAAACATATAAATGGGCATATGAAATGAATAACGACAAGGTAGATCAGATAGGCATATGATAATAGCAATTGGGTAAGAATCTAAAGGATAACAAACTACAAAACTTGATATGATTCATCTTATTTACAGGCATATACATCAGATCCAATTTACAATCCTATCACAATTACTTTTTAATTTAATTATATGTGAAAGTAACGTAGGCTCACTGTGACAAGATTCTTAGAAGAGAGAATTAATCGTTGTTGTAGCAATTTTGATCTTGAATAATCTTCCAATTTGATTGGCTAAACCGTTGTTGTAGAATTTGATTCTTATCTTCCAATTTGAATACTCTTATTCTGATTTGCTCTGGTGGTGAAGAAAGGATTGGTTAATTTATATTTGAGCAGCATGGAGGCGCTATGGATAAGTGTAATGAAACTAGGGTTAGGTTTAGGTGTCTATTTATTGGAGTACTAGGTGTATTAGGACCTTTAGATTAGACTAGGAACCATTTGAACCATCCAAACCAGAAAAACACGTCATCCAGCCAATCCCAGAAGGACACATCAGCCCTAGACCACCAAAACACGTCGGCCAGATCTGGACAGATGGGGGTCGACACCCCTATAAGGGGGTCGACACCCCTGTCGACACCCCTAATGGGGGGTCGACACCCATGTTGAAACCCCTGGGGGGTTGACACCCATGAGTGGGAATTTTTCCCGCTCTGCCCTTTTCGCTGATTTCGAATTTTGAATTCGTTTTTGATTTTTAATTATGTTTTAAACTGAAATCTTTTAAGCTTCATAACTTCTTCATACGGTGTCCGATTTACGCAAACTCGGACTCTATCCCAAGCAAAATTCCGAGATGAACGCAATGGCGCAACTCATTCTACTTAATTCTTCTTCTAAAAATTATGTGTTCTTAAATTTGTTAATTTTAATGTTTTAAAATTACTGGGTGTTACATTCTCCCCTACTTAAAGGATTTCGTCCCCAAAATCTCCAAGTTAAGAAAAATGTATATCCTACCGTCCAACATCCATCTACTCAACCATCAATCACAGGAATCCATTGTCCTTAAAATATTTTTAATGCTTTTCATGAACATATGCATAGTGTGTGTATATGTCCTTACCCTAATGCAAAATCAGACGGTCTACTGATTCAGTTGGACTCCTTAATGAAAAATATGATAGTGCCATGCGTCCATTATGTATGCAAAAGAATCCTAATGATACATATCATTTCTATATGAGTGCACAACCATTCATTTAAATGCAGCATCCATATGATAACACATTCAATATACATCCATTAGTTTAAATATGCACAATCATGCATATGCAATATGAAAGTGATTGAGCCAATCTAATGCCTAATGTGTGTGTAAATGCATCTACGAGCAAACACTTACATCCACTTGCATCCAACAAACATAACATGTCTCAAACACATGTTTACAACCATAGGATTTTCTACCTAAATATTGAAGATATAATCGAGAGGATACACTAACGATAGGGCAAGTATAAACAGAGCGGTAGAAAAAGGAGAAGTTAAGAACATACCCTCAAAAAGGAAAGGGTGTGATGCATATACTTTGTCTTCCGTTTCCCAAGTTGCATCTCCTTGATCATCTTCCCATTGAACTTTAACCAACTTGACCTCTCGGTTGTGTAATTTCTTGACCTCCGATCCAAGGATGCATGTAGGAGTCCGTCTAATCATGGCATCTCGCTCTACTTCCGCTTCTCTAAGCTTGCTCGGCTCTACTACTTCCGCGGTATCGTGTAAACACTTCCTCAAATGCGACATGTGAAATACGTCATGAATACCACTAAGCTTCTCAGGCAACTTCACTCTGTAGGCCATATGTCTAATTCTTTGTATAATGGGGAATGGCCCTATGAACCTTGGTGCCAATTTCCCTACAGATCTGAAGCGAACTATGTTCCTCAATGGTGATACTTTAATAGAAACCATGTCTCCAACATCGAACACATGATCGGTTCGTCTATTATCAGTGTATGAATTTTGCCGGTCTTGTGCTGTCTTCATGCGTCTTCGAATCAAGTCTATATTCTCCGAAGTTTCCCTAACCATCTCGGCCCAAGTAAAATCTTATCCGTAGATTCCCACCAACAAGTCGGTTATCGGCAAGGTTGTACATATAGAGCTTCAAAAGGTTCCATGCCAATACTAGTCTGATAGCTGTTGTTGTAGGCGAACTCTACTAATGGAAGGTGTTCCTCCCATGTTCCTTCAAAGTCCAAGATGAATAACCTCAAAAGATCTTCTAGAATCCGATTCACTCTTTCTGTTTGGTCGTCCGTCTGAGGGTGATAAGCGGAGCTCAAACACAATTGCGTTCCTACCGCCTCTTGCATACCACCCTTTCCTCTTGCACCGAAAATTGCTCCAAGCCCTGTCCCACCAGCATCGGTATACATTATGAACGGTTTATTCCAATCTGGCAAAACTAAAACTGGAGTTGTCATCAATGCCCTCTTGAATCGTTGAAAAGCATCATCACAGTCAACATCCCAAGAAAAGATCAAATTCTTTTTTGTCAACTGTGTAAGTGGGGCTGATATCTTCGCAAAGTCCTTAATGAACTTCCTATACTATTCCTCCCAACTAAGAAAGCTTCCGTTGTATTCTTTGGAATCCTCCAATCCTGGATTGCCACTACCTTCACGGGATTCTACTGCTATCCCTTCTATAAAGACCCCGTGTCCTAAGAACCTTGCTCCCTTTCCAAAATGACGTTTGGAAAACTTTGCCTTAAGCTGATGTAGTCGAAGTGTCTCTAAGACCACCTTAAGATGTAAAGTATGCCCTTCCTCGTTTCTAGAGAATATCAAGATATCATCCACAAAGACTACAACGAATTTGTTTAGAAACTCACTAAACACCCTACTCATCAAGTGGAAAAAATAGGCGGGTCAATTCGTCGAACCAAATGGCATGACGAGCTACTCAAAGAAATTGTCTGGAGTTCTAAATGCAGTCTTATCTATACTATCCTCATCTACCCTCAACTGATGAAAACCTGTAGCTAAGTCCAACTGCGAAAAAACCGAAGCACCAACCAACTGATCGAACAAATCACCTATTCTTGGTAATGGGTGTCTATCCTTCTTCGTGAGCTTATTCAGCTCCCTATAGTCCACACACAATCTAAGCGAACCATTAGCCTTCGTAGCGAAAACAACCGGAGCACCCCATTCCGAAATACTTCTTCTTATGAACCCTTTCTCAAGTAGCTCCCCTACTTGTTTACTGAGTTCCTTCATCTCTCTCGGAGCCATGTGGCGCACTGGCAATGCAACTGGCTTTGCATTATCTACTAAGTATATTCGGAAGTCTATCTCGCGCCTCGGGGGTAAACCCCGAACCTCATCAAAGACATCATCATGCTTACGGACTACTCAAACAGATTGCAAATCATCGATGGATGCGTCAAGTGATTCTAGGTAGCTAAGCATCACTGAACCCCTAGGGTCATAAGAGATATCAAGGGTCCTTCCATACCTGGTCAACAACCTAAATACCCCCCCTTTCACAGTCTAGGATGGCACCATACTTGGCTAGCAAATCCATCCCTAGAATCAGACCATAGCCCATCAAACCAAATATGTAGGCGTTGCATTCAAACCCAATGTCCAAGATAGACACTCTCAAATCCCGACAAATCATAGATAAATGAGCCGAGCCACCAATAGGATTCGAGACTACAACGGGATCCATGACTAGACTAGTATCTAGGTGCAGAGACTCAACAACAGAAGCAGATATAAACGAATGTGAAGCGCTAGAATCAAACAAGGTTCTAACAAAATAATCAAACTTTTAACAGAAACTTTTCCACCTCTATCAGGTATGTCAGCCGTGAGAGCACGCATCTGTCTTCCGGAAGATCCTGTACTTTGTCCTTGGTCTTGCCAATTGAACAATCCCTGATAAGATGTCCTGTCTCCCCACAATGATAACAACCAGTCTTCTTCTTCATCCTACGGTCTTTGGCTATGTATGACCCACCATAACTTGGTAATGACACTTCCTCTTTTCTCGGGGTCTATAGTTCTTTCCACCCTTCTTAGGTTCCACTTCCTTATTATGTGATTCTTCAACCTTGACCTCCTTTTCTCCTTTATCTTCTTTGTGCATCAAGGCTATATCCATGAGTTTCTCATCCTTGGGCCATGCTCCTTAGCCCAAACCCCCTCATTCTTATTCTCATTTTCATCCTTGTGAAACATGTTAATAAGTCTCTCTCAAAAGCTGCCTCCATCGCGCGGAAAACCCTACAAAGCTTGAAAGAAAGTTAGCCGAAGGTGAAACTACTGCGGCTATAGATGGAAGTTAGGCACTTATTTGAGCTTCGACAGGCGCCGTAGTCTCATCATGCCTATGGAACCATGTCGCGAGGAGGTTACCTCCCAGAAAGCCAGGATCCTTGGAGACTCAAAAAAGAAGGAAACAAGGATTCAAACAGAAAAATTAAGAGATAATGCATATGGCTTTAGGGAAATATGTCTTTCAAAACAAACTTTTCTTTTGAAAATACTTTTTTTAAAACCATTTCGAAACCAGTTTTCAAAATCTTTTATCTTCGATAACCTTCAGCTCTGATACCACGTGCAACACCCCACGTCCGTTAATGTCACTCACAAAGGGAATACATTAAGTTTCATGGAGCGTTATAAGTAAACAGAACAGAATGTTACAAGATAGATACATAAAATAGTACTTGAAAAATTTATAACTTTATTGCAGTGGAAATAGAAATAAGTTTGGTTACGTCTTTAAACCCATTGCATCAAAACCAAGTACATAATATCAGTCTTGTACAAAAGCCATCAGAGTACATGATTTTTAAACCATAATCCCCAATCCAAAATGCAATATGAAAGAGAAACAAAGCTAAGCATTACTTTCAACACTTCAAGCAGGAAAGTCCGAATCAAGCTTCAACGTGCCCACCCTGAGAACTTGGGGGGGGGGGAGGAAAGAAAAGAGGTGAAACAAAAAAGGTCAGACATAAAGTCTGGCGAGTCCAGTGACTTTAACAATATAATTAGTAAAGCAACATGATAAGAACATAAGCTGGATATAAGAGATGATTGTAACATAAGCATATATGACAAGGTAACAAGACGAACAGGAGGTAACATTGACTGCGCTTTTAACCACTATAAGATATTCTCTACACCGCACCAATACTAGTTTCATACTAAAAGATGATCCCTCTTGGCTAAATAGAATGATGATAGTTTCATGTACTTCTAGCTGCCATCATAGGTAACCTTTATGCACCTATCACCACTAGATGTACCCACTATCCTCCTTGTTCGATTATGTACTCCTAGCTGCTCTCGTAGGTGCCCCACTTGCTCCTACCACCGCTAGTTGTACCCTCCCTACTAATCATAAAAATGGTAGCTTCGTGTACTCATAGCTGCTCTCATAGGTGCCCCGCTTGATCCTACCACCACTAGTTGTACCCACTACCCCCCCATTCGATCGGCTCCATAACCTCGTAGATATCTGTGCTGGTCCCATAATAGGGTGTATCACTCCCTAAGGTGGCAACCCCGATTCTACTGAAATGCACAACTTATACCTACACGATGCAATAGCGTCTTACCTACCAGCCCGGACCCACGCACGCACATGACTCCGTTGGACTTGCACTTCAATCGCTAACTCTTTATTGACCTCTTACAATCAACCCCAGTAAGTGTGCCCCTGTCCTCGACCTAGTTCGAGCTCATATAGATACTGAAATGGGTTACTGGTTGAAAAGGATCCATACATTTGACATAAGCTTCCCTCCTAAGCTTGGTCCCCTCTGGGAATTCCCATTTAACCCCTCTTTATGCCCATGTCTAATCACATGTCTCATCTTGGTTAAATGCATTTATTATGTTTCTAATGCTACCCATGTCACCCACTTAACCCCTTTACTATCCCATGTTTTACCACATGTCTTATCTTGGTTAAGTGTTCATTATTTCATTATAACTGTAATCTTGCAAGACCTCTCATATTAGATTATAGTTTTGTGGTTGCTGGATATGCCGTGCGGTTCCGGGTAGGCTTATACCGCAATCCGAATCTAACCTCGTGTCTTTGCATTATTACGCATATAATTTTTGCCCTTGACTTCTCACATTAGATTACCAAATTGCAGTTGCTGGATATGCCGGGCGGTTCCCGGCAGACTTCTACCGCAATCCAAATCTAACCTCGTGTCTTTGGCGTTTATTATCACTTTTTTGATTCAAGCCCCAATTTTAAATCTTGGATTATAGTGATTCCCAATTACTCATAAATTCCATTCCAATTTATGCTTATAATTCTAATCCAATTTATGCCTATAATCCCTTGCATACAAGTTATACCAAATTATGCCAAATTAATTTTTGTTCCTTATCTCTTCCTTAATTTGTACCCAATTTCAAATCTTTGATCATAGTATATTCTAATCACCCATAATTTCCAATCTAAATTATGTTTATACTCTCATGTGCCAAATTATGCCCAAACCCATCTTCATAGTTATTAACAATTTATGCCAAATCTCATGTATACAAGTCATACTCAATTATGCCCAAACCAATTTTCCATATTCATCAACAATTTAAGCCAAATTTCATTTCATTGCATATTTCCCAAACTTTTTCCCAATCGTTCCAACGTTATTCGTACATAAATATCAACACAATATGTTAGGCTCGAAGTTAGCCTAATCTCATAAAGAAAACGGAAAATAAGTAGGGAAGAGAATCAAAACATCAAAACTGGCATAAGCATATAAATGGGCATATGAAATGAATAACGACAAGGTAGATTAGATAGGCATATGATATTAGCAATTGGATATGAATCTAAAGGATAACAAATTACAAAACTTGATATGATTCATCTTATTTACAGGCATATACATCAGACCCAATTTACAACCTATCACAATTAGTTTTTAATTTAAATATATGTGAAAGTAACATAGACTCACAGTGACAGGATTCTTTGAAGAGAGAATTAATCGTTGTTGTAGCAATTCTGATCTTGAATAATCTTCTAATTTGATGGGCTAAACCGTTGTTGTAGAATTTGATTCTTATCTTCCAATTTGAATACTCTTATTCTGATTTGCTTTGGGGGAGAAGAAAGGCTAGGTTAATTTAGATTTAAGCAGCATGGAGGTGCCATGGATTAGTGTAATGAAATTAGGGTTAGGTTTAGGTGTCTTTTTATAAGAGTACTAGGTGTATTAGGACCTTTAGATTAGACTAGGAACCATCTGAACCATCCAAACCAGAAAAACACGTCATCCAGCCAATCCTAGAAGGACACATCAGCCCTAGACCACCAAAACACGTCGGCCAGATCTGGGAAAATGGGGGTCGACGCCCCTGTCGACACCCCCTATGGGCGGTCGACACCCATGTTGACACCCCTTGGGGGGTCGACACCCACAAGCGGGAATTTTTCCCGCTCGGCCCTTTTTGCATATTTCGATTTTTGAATTCGTTTTTGATTTTTAATTATGTTTTAAACTGATATCTTCTAAGCTTCATAACTTCTTCATACGATGTCCGGTTTATACAAACTCGGACTCTATCCCAAGCAAAATTCTGAGACAAACGCAATGGCGTAACTTATTTTACTTAATTCTTCTTTTAAAAATTATGTGTTCTTAAATTTGTTAATTTTAATGTTTTAAAATTATGGGGTGTTACAAATGCTTCCAACCAGTTTCAGATGATGACAAAGTAATATCTGAATCGAGAAACTTTTTAGCAACATTGAAAAGGGATGTGCCACTTACATATAAATTTTGGTCGTGTGTTCTTGAAAAGTTGAAGTAAACTCTATGGAATTATGTTCAGGTAATCTATTATTAACTATAATGTAGCTGAATTTTACATCAATAAGTAATATTGATCTACTAACTATAATGTAGCCGAATTATGATTTATTTATTCTTTTTAATCTTTGATTTATATTTAAGCAATGGTATATTATTCCCGATGAATGTGAAAACTGGGTGTTGATGTCTATTCATGACTGTTGGAGGGGGTACAAGAGTCGCATAAAAACAGCTTATTATAAAGCTTATGAGACCGATGAGGAGAGGCTAGAAAACAAGCTGGACAACATCCCACTGGAGGACTTTAAAGTGCTCTTGATGTATTAGGCAGATGAATAGATTCAGGTATATGTACATATTATTTGTTTCACAACATAAACGAGTACTTTGTTTTTTCTGAGATAAACGATTACTTTGTTTTTTGTGTATATTTAAGAAAAGAGCCAAGAAAAATTCTGAAAATCGTAAGTTGTATCAAGACACACAAACCGCTGGTCCAAAATTGTTCGCCCAGCTTCGTCATAAGATGGTATGTGATACTTTACATTTTTTATTAATTACAGTTTTCTAGATCAGATAGTGTGGTAGCTATTGACACGAAGTAGTTAACCTAGATTCTTTTTGACTGAACAGAGTGTATACTAAACTATATATTGAACTTGTACTAGGAGACACCATCCGATGCAACTTTTTTCTTAAAATTTGTAAGAGAACAGATGGACATGAATACGTGTCTAGTCCTCAAGTAATGAAGTACAAACTTGTAAGTAATAATTTTGTCTTGTAATAATCTTTTTTTGTTTTGTACGTGTTGCACATTGTTCATGCCTTGCTCATGTGCATGTTAGCTCATGTGCACTTTGTTGATCTTGAGTTTGGCTCTTGACTATGTGAACACTTGTTAATTTGATGGATATTAAATTGTAAAATAAACAAGAGCAAACAAAATTCCTTGAGTCGAACAAGCTAAAGGTAAGTAGATAAACTGTATGTTTTTATTTTGCATGTTACATATTATAGTATAGATTCCATTGCAGAGATGTATAACCTTGTCAATGAGCAATATTAAAATAAATATGCAAGTTTGTTCCCTATGTATGATTAAAGCCAAATAAGAGTATCTTTCTTTTCTTTATATATTGATTGCTTCCCTATCATAGATTAAAATAAAAATTTAGTCTGCTTAGGCATCTTGATGGTGGCTACTGAGTGCCAGTGTTTGAAGCACATAATGACTATATTTTGTATTTATCAAATATCTATACTCCAGCCTTGTTACGTGAAGGTCAAGTAGTGGATTGAAATATACAAGATATTTTGTCCACTAATGCTGTAGGAAACTGGCTAAAATGCTAAAAGAATTGCATGTTTCATAAAACAATTAGAAAGCAAACCTCCATGAAGAGTCATATGCACTTTGTTGAAACATTTGTTGAACCTGAGTTTCGCACCAATAACCTTGTGCACTTGTACTATGTTCATGCATATGTGATATTTGTGCACTTGAAACTGTTTTCATGACATTTGTGCACTTGACATCGAGACAGGCATGTAAAACTATAGCTTGATTATACATGTAACATTCTAATTGAAACATGCTACTCTTAAATCTGTTTTTTATCATAAAATATTTATGGCTATCGATAAAGACGTCCTTCCGTTATTCCATTTTTTGAGCAGAATTCACTAGATCACTGTATCCTTACAAATTCGATGATGTGTTGTTATACCCAAATGGAATTCTCCCTTGTCTCTATGTTGTATTGGTAGATAATTGAATGAAGATAAGGAATTGGTTGCTTATAGACTGTGGTAATAAAGTAGCATTGAAATCAATAAATGAGTAGTATAAAATTAGAATTCACAAATATTCTGTCCATTTTACTATGGACAGAGAAATCCTTGCAGCCCCTTCCATGTAAATTTATTACCTTTTCTGATAACTTCCACAAGACCAACCTGCATAAAACTATCGTAAGTAAGCCTTTGCATTATGAATATGGTTATCTCTGCATTATGAACGTGGCTATACATATGCCTTCTACTATCTTATAAACATATGATGATGTCTGATCACAAATGTACATTACTTTTTCCCCATTTTTACTAGTATATATGTTACAATTTTTTTTAATTACATACACATAAACAAATTGTTTTCCAAAATGTGGCTTTCTCTGCATTTGCTGTACACATTTGTTGCATATGTAAGCATTTACTGTAGGGTAATTTGCTGCATTCTTTCCATATGTAAGCATTTGCTGCTTTCACTCCATACATAAGCATTTGCTGCATTCTCCGCATTTACTATAAGGTAATTTTGATGTGGCTTTATTTTGTAGGGCTTATTTCAAAAGGCAACGGCCAGTGGAGAAGGTGGAAATTCTGTTGAAACAGTAATTTTGAATAGAAAATCACATGGTCGTCCTTTGCTTATAGGGAGGCATGCAAAGTGTACAAAACAATCAGTTGAGGCTCAAACAAATGCTTCTATAAAGGACTTAAGGCAAAGGCCTGTCGAAGAAATGGAAGCAAAGCTAGAATCCAAGTTAAATAAGAAGGTATAAGAGAATTTGGCTTGGATGCTTAAAAATTAGGCGATGCCCATCCAGAGTTGAATCTAGAGGAACTAATTTCCACAACCATGTCCAGTGACAATGAAAATCTGACTAGAGGCAATAGCTCTTAATCTCATTTATGAAAATCTGACTGTAGTTGTTGACATGAATTCTAATGTGTACTGCATATTATGATGTTTATGCAAGTTATAAGTACTGTACAAAGTATGATGTGTACTATGTATTATGCAAGTCTTTATGTGATATTGTGCTTTTTAATGTCTTTTTAGTGTAGTGTTGCAGTAGCTTCAGTGTAGTGTTGTAATAGCTTCAGTGTAGTGATGCAGTAGCTTTAATATAGTGTTGTCATCGGGTTATAATTGTTGCTGAAATAATGTTGCAATATTCATATAAGGTATTGCCATAGGGATGGGATTAGATGGCCCTAATGGGCCCTACATTGTGGGCCCTACAAGATATATAAATAAAATTAATATCTATAGCAACATTTTTGGAATGTTGCTACAGACACCTAAGGATGCTGCTATAGACCTAAATAGGGTTCTATTGTTAAAATATTTGTTATGTTGACGTAGATAGTCAAAATGATGCTGAGGTCTGCAGCAACGGTGAAAATTGTATTACCCTAAAAATGTTGCCAAAGACCTATTCAAACATTTTTTGGGCCTGTGCCAACAATTTTTTTTGTTGCATTAGGCCTTTTATGGCGTAATGCATTCATGGTATTCATGTGCCGCAAATCCAAGTGTCGGAGAGGCTATTCTTTATGGAAAGGAAACGAAGAAAGTAGAAAGAAAAGATATAATTGAATATAAAAGAAGATCATAATCTAACAGTAGAACGGAATAACATATATTATTTCAATATAAAATCCATACAGTTGAAATTTTAAATACATACATCGGAGTCTATCATAGATCAGCCTAGGTACATGTTCTCAAAAATGCTGAAATAACAATAACACCTCATAAAAAGTAAATAATGCCCATATGTTGATGAAGATCTCCGGGACTCCTATGAAAACTTCAACAATCTTCATTCAATCGTAAAACAACTCGAGACGGACCCGAGTACAAAAAACACCCGGATTAGGCTTCGCAAACCAGCATGAGCACTAATTGTGTGTGTGTGTATATGACAGTGTCATAGACCGATATTGATGTCGATTTATAAAACCATTGGAAAGAAAAGTATCCCATAAGACCACGCTGCACATAAACACAGATGACTTTTTCCCTTATCATAACTTGAAATATTTTTAGCAAATCGTTTGATATTATCTTTAATGTATATTCTTTTAAAAAATCCTTTTCAAGTAAAATATATGAAGTAGCTAATTGTTATGTTTGTTAAATTTGATTGGTATTTAGGTATAAAGTTAAATCCATGTAAGGCACGTATTGGAGATCAGATTCATAAATTGAACAAGGGATTACCTTTCGGAAGTACATCTCTAGCAGAATGTACTGAGCCACCGCCTTCAGCTGACCTCTAACAACATAGAACTAGCCTACCTCTTCTCTTTTTAAGTGGTACTGAATAACTCACCACCCTAGTCATTTTCGACTTATCTGAGCACACTCGAATGTAACTGTCATAATCGACATATATAAAGTCATTGTCTAGTGGGGTGATGATTATATCCTAATAGGTGTGACTCACATAGCCCTATTGTATCTATCCTGTTTTATTTCATTCTGGTGTGTGATACCCAAGGTTATGTTTTTACCTTTTACTTGAACATGAAGTTCCAATTAGAATGCCACATCATCATTCCTTTAACACACTAATTGGTTTCCAAAAAATACGACCTCCATGCTCATACGTCTCATGAAAGGGTGTTAAGTGTAAGTGTTTCCTTCTAAACAACCAAACAATTGTATATTTATAAAAACCAATGTACGTTATCTTATAAAAACAATGTCAAACACTCATCCATACAAGTTGTCCAAGAACAGGACAAACCGAAGGCGCACCTTCTACAAGGTCCTATAGGATCAGTAGCATGTAGTCCTCACGAAGTAAAGGATCCCAAAATGAAGGACCACAACTACTTTTATCTATTATAGGGATCAATCAAAAGATGATTAACAAGTAGTCTTTTCGTTCCAAAGGTTTTCGCCTCCCAACATTATTCTGTAAGTTATCTTCTGTTATGAACTCGCACGTCTTGACTCAAAGTGGTTGGATCATCCAGATCCGATCCAGTTTCTCTTAAACAATGTCGATAAATTCTATACATGTGTGTATACATGATTGTTAAGCATATTTCACTTAATCCTTTTATTTAATTTATTCTTTTATCTTTAGAATTAATTAATTACATATTTTAGGGAAAACATTTCCATATACTATGCCTAATATAATTCAAATCCTGATTTATTTATTTTTTCTCTTTTAAACACATCTTTGATGGAGATTCATATTCCAAAACATATCTTTAATGGAGATTCATATTCATAAGCATATCTCAAATGGGTTGAAACAATGTTACTTAAGACATTGTTTAATTTGTACCCATACTAGTTATACTGGTTAAAAGAATCTACAATGTTTTAACTCGTTATTACCAATACTTATTTCCATACTCAACCTGTATTGTTCGTTGAATAATGGTGAAATCGCCTTTTAAATTCTCATGGATAGTACAAGTTCCATCCTCGGAATTTAATACCAAGTTTAACTAGATTATTTTTAATTTTGTTTCAAAGCTTGATTATCTCTAGGTACTTTAAATAGCATTCATTTTATTTTTAGGGAATAAATCCCAAGCTAATCAGTTTAACTATTCCCGTTCACGAGCTAGTCTAGATAATTAGAGCGTAACCCAAACACTGATTGTTCGAACTCAGGTCTAAACATTATCTCTGTGTCACCCATAAGGTGGTCAAGTTAATTGAGTGATTCTACTTTTAGAACATTCAGGATACTTTTTCGATTTGTTCCATTCCTCGGTCGGATTTTTTATGACCCTTACACATGGAATAAATGTACTAGTCGTCTTTGCATACTCAGTCTTTATTAGTGAAATTCATATTAAAGATAATTTCTCATTCACCTAATCTAAATTATTCTAGAAACAATTTTCATTGGTCATTTAGTTTTAATTATTTTAGAACTTTAAATATTCTTTTATAATGTTTATTAAATCATTTTAAATCTCTTCTAAAAATCTTTGCGAAGAAATCCCATGTTTAAAGCTGCGAATTGGGAAAAAACCATTTCTATACCACTAGGTATAATGATTTTCAAGCATTATTGATTAAAATGCTAATTTTGTTTCACATGTTTCCAATTTTATAAGTCAAAACCCTTTCAAAAGATGTTAAAATATTTATGGAATTTATTCCGTATTTTTCAGATATTAAAGATATCATGTTTTATGAGGTTGAAAATCATATTTTACAAACTGTTCCAAAATGCGATGGTTTTAAAACTTCTTTTGGTCATATCTCAACATTTACTAAACCAAAGTTTTATTTTCCACATTAACGAAAAACTATAGTTATAAGGGTTTGAAAATAATCTTATTTCAATGGATTCTGATTTATATTTCAATCTATTCACCGATTTGACTTTTTAGGTTGCGAAATCGAGAAGTGTCAAAATGCAATGCGCTACTTTTGACTTATTTTCTAATAGTTATCCAAATTTTTATGAGATGAGTTTTAATGTTTATTTATAAGTCATTTAATCCAATGTTTAGAAAGGCTAACATTTCGGTATACATTATTACTACATACAATGGAATGTGATTTCTTTTACGTAAATTCAATGTGCATATTTTCCTGAATCATCTCTATAATGCTGGTATATTATCTACCAGTCATCATCCAAAAATAAAACATTTTAGAATCCAAGCTATGCTAATCATCCAAGCATACATGCATATAAAAATCATATAGGAACTTATGAAGATGAACATGGCGGTATTAACGTCCCCGCATTTGTTCCAATTGATTTCTGAATATGCAGAGATTGGTTATAGCTCTGCCATCACCACAATGAAGCTCCTTAAACTAGCTCCTTCCTTCCTTGATGTGCTCAGCCCTGGATGGCTGGTCCTTCCAACCTTCTTTCCTCGCTTTAAACTTGGCATACGTTCTTCTAATGACGAACTAAGCGGCATAGTTTAAGAGTGCTTCAACTTTGTTTGATATGTTTTTGAGAAAGTTAGTAAGAAAAATAAAGCCATTATTTTAACACGAAGAAGAGGCTACTAGAGAGCATTAAAAATCTCAAGAATAATAAGGACGAAGAAGAGAGTAGCTTAGGAACTTGTAAGAAAATGAGGAGTGAATGTCATGTATATATAGACAAAAACTTAGGATTTTTTATATTAGAACTAATATATCCCGTCAAATCACCTTCATAACCCATCAAATCCACCGTTAGCCACCCCTCTTTAATGAATCTTCATGCTCTTTTGTCCCTTTCCATGCTTGTGTAAGGTTATGTGGCTTTCGATGGCAAGTTTTGTTTTATTTTGATTTGTTTTATATGCTTAAATTTTATTAAGAACATACTTAGTTTAGATTAATCTTTTGCTAACATAAGATAGTTATTTAACTCTTAGTGTGTTCATATATATATATATATATATATTTGTGTGTGTGTGTATGAATGTCACATATAGCTTAGAACGTTGTAGTACTTATACATGTCAAACCATTGAAAATCCAGAATCCGATTCTGGGATGCATTTTCTGGTTTTAACCAAACTATTTAATTTTTAAAACTATATTTACAAAAATATTTCCTATCATATTTGAATTATTAAAAAAATTATTTAGGTTATAAAACTATATTAAATTATAATTAAATCCATTTATAAAAATACGACGTCGACCTGCTAAAATATGACAAAATTTATATATCTTTATAAATCAAGTTTAGATGTTATAAATCCATTATATATTATTTATTATTGTAAAATAACTAATTAAATTGAATTATACATCATTTATATCACTAATTAAAATGAATTATTTAACATCTTAAATTAAATCGATATGATTTATTATCTATAATTGATGATATCATTGGTGATGCCATTAGGACATTTTATTCTTAGAAATAAATTGTTTTATATCATATTCATTCTTAAATGGATAAATAAGTGTGTGTGTGTATATATATCCAATTCGTTATCATCCAATATTGAAAATCTTGGTATTAATGAAAACTGGTTTACATTGATTTTCTAATGAAAAATCCAAATGTCTCATTATTGAAAATAGACCTCAAAATATGTTTAACATTATTATATATCCCATAAATCATCATTATTTATGTTTAATAATCCTATAATTAAATACTTAAGATAAATTAAATATCCAATTCCTGATGATAAATTACAGGATGTTATTCCTCTTTTGGGTTATAATTTTTACTTGATTAGTTTTGGTATGAATTTGTAAATTTTGATACAACAAACATGTTAGGGAAGTAACCTATAGTGAGAACTAAGTAAGTGATGATTATGAAAATTCATGGAAGTTAATGATTATAGAAAGTTTGAGAATTCAATCTAATCATTTGAGATTATCTCAAGTAATAATAAACAAATATTTATATAATGAGAATTAAATAGAGACATTTTAGTGGTTTAAACATGAATAAAATCATCTATGACCTTAGTTGGGCTAGGAAGTTTGTCTATCTTGATTAAATTTTTCTAGTTGATAATTTCTAATATGGTATTAGTATGACTCCTTCCGAGAATTTATTTAGATGGCCATATTGACCGTTCCCTTATTAGCTTGAGTTTGGGAATTTTAAGTCCTAACTCTATTTGTGTATCTTTTAGAAAGATCATGGAATTTTTAATTGAATATTAAATATTTATCTGTGATTCTTCTTAGTTGGATGTTTTAGATTTTAGATAATTTGGGAATAAGGCTCGTTGATACAAATGACCCACCACAACCATTCACTACAACAAAATAGTCCTTTTACAATGGGCAAAAACCGTTGTAATATGCATTTCACGAAGGGTATATGCCCATCTTAATATGACCCATCGTAATAGCTCCTGACTATTTGACAACGGGCAAAGACCGCTATAATAACTTGCTCTGTCACGTGTAATGACTC
Source organism: Allium sativum (assembly GCA_030737875.1). NCBI lineage: Eukaryota > Viridiplantae > Streptophyta > Magnoliopsida > Asparagales > Amaryllidaceae > Allium > Allium sativum. Next base: position 898,363,291 of record CM060916.1, read on the forward strand.
TATGACAATGATTATTAACCCGTTGTAATAGCTAATAAATTACAAGCGGCCTTTGCCCGTTGTAATACAGTATATTACAACGGTTTTTGCCCGTTGTAATAGCAAATTTAAATATAACTGCTGCGATATACATCCATAATAATAATAATGAATATTTTAACATGCAATAAATATTGTAATGCAACAATCAAAATCACATAATAACACATACTAAAAGACTGAAGCAAGAATCATATAATTCCAACACATTCCAAAAAGTTCGATAAGTTTATACTCCAAAAGACTAGATAAGTTTACATTCCAAAAGGTTAGATAAGTTACGTCGACATAGTTCTAACATAAACTACATAACTAGTTTCATAAGTACCAAAACTAGACCAATGAAATGTAATCTTTGTGCCATGCGTCGGCAGATCCAACGGCCTGTTGATCTTCAGTCTGCATATATTTACTAGCACGGTGTGACTGCAAAAAAAGAAAAAAAGTTACCAGATGTAGAGAGAATATATTATTATATACCATTCAAAACTTATTATACAACATTTAATTCTTTTCATTGTTGTAACCTTACAGCCTTTGGTTCCATAGTCTTCCTATTTCAGTTTAGACACCACCATATCCATAGTTTGCAGTTGTATTTAAGTTAAAATATTTGTATTTGTAACAGATATTATATACGAATTTTTATTTCTACAATTATATGACCAAAGGAAGAATTAATTACATAATAAATACGCTTCTATTGAAAGTCCAAATATATGCAGATGTAGACTGGAACTAAGTTCACCTTTGAAAAACCATTGTGAATCTTTTATCTAAAATGTATTTAAAAACTCAGCTGAATACATATAAAACTAATCAAATACTTATTATATTATATCATGTTAAATCAATTTATGTATTTGTAGGGAACTCATGTACACTATGGCGCAAACTCAAAAATGCATTTAAAATTTATGTGTGCACATGAACCAATGTCTGGAATAATTATACATTTGAAAATTCAGATTTCAAATTCATACGGAAAACCCATTTTTATAGAACTTTGCATTCTCTTTCAAATCCATGAATGTGCGAAGCGTTTCACACATCCAGTTCAATATGTTTAAAACTGTGGAGATACTGTGTTTTCTCAACTCATATTTGGGTAATATTCAAAACATGCTTCGCACTAGAGGGGTAATGGTAAGTCATCGATGTTTGGATGATATATGAAGTAATAAATATATAAAAGTGCTAATATATGTGGTAATATAGGTTTTCAGTAATAATATATGAAGTATATATTCTACTAGTGAAATATGTATATGCAACTTTGCAGGTCCAGATGAAGTATATTAAGTACATTTCCCTGTTTCTTTCTATCCCAGTGTACCCATTACTAATGGCGACTCAACATGGGAACTTGGCAGGTGTGAATTTTCTCAACTCTGACTTCAGAAACCAACTAATTATTTGTTCCATGCATGAGGAAATTGTTTTATATATCTACAATAATAGGCTGATCTCTATATGTGAGCACAGCAACTTAGTTGATGCGCTTGTGAGCACAGCAACTTAGTTAATGCGCTTGTGAGCACAGCAACTTAGTTGTTGTGCTTCGGCACAACAACTTATTTGCTGAAGCAACTTAGTTGCCATGCCTCGGCACATCAACTTAGTTGTTGTTCAAGGCACAGCAACTTAGTTGCTGTTCTCGGCACAGCAACTTAGTTGCTCTTCAAGGCACAGTAACTTAGTCATTGTGCAGAGCACAGCAACTTAGTTGTTGTTCGAGCATGTGAGAGGTTGAGTGTGCATACGTTTGACAACGCCTACAAGTTTTTGGTGATCGTAACTTGAAACAACAAATGCTTCTTATTTCACTAAAAATAGAAATGGATTTTTCTATACATGTAAAAAATAATTGAAGATGATTGTGAACAAATAAAAACAACTGCGCAAAGCTTTAACAAAAAGATAAGCATATTTTTTATTTTTATTTTGTTAACACAAAATAAAGATGCTAACAAACACAAAACGTAGGAATAAAAATCACTAATATTTTTGAATGAAAACAAAACACAAGTTAACCTAGGCACTCATAGTTTTGTTGGCTTCATTTCACAATAGAGCATATTGTTTCATCTTGCGCTTTATACACTAACAGGCATATTACATCACTCTTATTATTTCCATATATGTTTTGACTACTTCCTTATTCATCTAGCTTTTCTGCTTTATGTTCTTATGCCTGTAGTTCCTATCTAATAATGCATTTACACCTGCTTTATACACTAACAGGTTCATATTCACAGGTCCAAGCTACAGGGATATAAGGTACTAAGGACTAAAAGCAAGTGTATACAATATCAACCTAGTTTGAATCCATAGTGTCCAAATCAAGAATAACAACGATTTTAGACTTGTAGTGTAAGGGAAAAATAGTCTCAACACTTTTTAACATAGCTGCAATAACAACTATGACATGCAATATGTGCCATAGTTATAAAGTATAATCCAACAATGGGGGTGAGTGTAGGGAACGAGTGATAGCATCAACTTTAAGGGGTAACTAGCATACAAAGTGTATATACCAAGAAATTAGCGCCAGGAAAGTAAACTGGCACATATCCAGGTTCAAGTAGATAGGTTCAAGTTTGCATGGCCAATACTATAGGTATATGTACACCTACTATATAGATATACATACACATATATAATTTAAGTGTGAAACAAAGCAACATGCACAATAGTATTTGCAAGTATGCAGGCGATAACCACACATACGAAAACAACCCAGCATTTTCAAGTATGCATGTAAGTTATCAAGGCGAGGTAACAACACAAGAAAACAACCCAGTATTTCCAAGTATGCATGCTAGTTATCAAGCTAACAACACAGGAAACTTGTAGAACAGCAATAAACCATATATTCGAAAACAACCCAGTATTTAACTATTCTATTTAGTTAAATTCTGAGGCCAAAATACTTGAATCAAATATTTATTGCGAGCTAACCCTCACCATAAACAACGGAGGTAGGCGCAGGAAACTCGGCGGCAACGGCTGCGACATGCGGTGCTTTAGGCGCTAGGTTTCCAACCCAGTCGGAACCTTGTTCCTTCTTCATGCGTCTCGGCTCTAACGCGGAGGGAGGAAGAAGATCGAGATCGTTGATTTGTCGAGGTCAACGGCTATAGGTAGCAGATCGGGGTGACATCAGCGGACTGATTCAAGACAACGACTTTGGGCTTTGGGGCTTCGGGCACCGGTGATGATCGGAAGGAACAGGGAGTCGAACTGGAGGCGCGGATGGAAGTAGTACACGGTGGTTCAGCGGGTTTGGGTGGCGGCGATCGAAAGTGGCGGATGCTATTTCGGGTGGAGCGATTTGATTAGAGGCTGAAATTGGTGATGGTGTGAGGCAGCTCTTCAAGGTAGCTGCGGTTTCGAGGCGGGAGTAGGCGCGGGTGAGATAGTTGATGGATGGAGACGGACGAGGAGGGAGGACCGTCATCGGTGGTTAACGATTTTCGATGCTGGGATAAATCGATTTGGACATTAAAAGTTTGGGGGAAAATATATAAAGAGAAAAGAAGGGAACGGTGGAGACTTAAAAGAAAAGACATGTCATGGTAGACACGTTACAAACGGATGAAGGGGCACGTGTGATATTTTCAGCAACAAATGAACAAGTGGTCAATTCAATTAAAAATTAAATTAAAGGAGTATATACCATATGTGTACAACAAAAATGAGAGATCCAATACATTTTAAATACCATCTCATATTATTATTATTATTATTATTATTATTTTACACCAAATTCAAATCAAAATAATTTTTGAAACAAATATATATATATATATATATGTATATATATATGTATATATATATATATAACAATTAGTTTAAAATATCACAAATGTTAAATTTAACAAAATATTTAAATCGAATGTAAAAGAAAAAATAAATTTATACTTACAAAATCGATCAAGAGACAAAATAAAATATACTAGATTTTCAAATTTATACTCACATATCAAGTATAAACATAAATATCCAACACTAAATTAAATTAACGCTTAAATTTTAAATGTCAAAATTCCTGATTCGTTACAGCATACATACAAAACCATATCGTAGAAGTGGAAAAATCTTGCACGAACCCCTGGCTTTGCAAAAACCATAATAGAAACATTTTGTGTGAAATATAATTAAGAAGAAGGTATGTTTCTACCACAATGGTGTCAAATCAACATTTCACAGTGATGCAATTTTAAATCATACCACCGTATAAGAATTTCCGCTTACACTGAAGTGACTAAGGATCACTCCAATGCAAAAGAAAATCCCCAAATTTACAGTAGAGTAATTATGGATCACACCAATGTAAAATTAAATCCACAAATTACACTGAAGCAATATAAGTACACGTCAGTGGAAAAAAAATAACCACACTCTCTCTACTGTCTGCTTCGGCGCAACCGGGATATTAGTCGAAGATGAAGAAGTCGATGGTCGTCTGGACGAAAATGAGGGTTTACGCTGCAAGAATTGATGGTTTTGGGGTTTCGATTCTTCAGGAAGGGCAGCGAGGAAATCCGAACATTCAGCCTATATATGACGACCCCAAATCCCGTTCTATCGGAGACAAGGGTTATCTTTGGAATATAACACAAAAACAGATAATAGCAGAACAGAATAATAAAATACACCAGATAAGGAATAATAGAATGTACTGGATAAAAGTAATCATCAGAGTTACACAGTATACAGGATCATACTTAGTACAAAGACATTTCAGCTATACATAAATGTCTACAACGGAAATAAACAAAATATGTACAATAGGAGCTGAACAGCATAAAAAGAGATAAATAATAGAATCCATCTTCAGCTCCAGCTATCCAGAAAGTACCAGCTAAACCTGAATACAAGGCTGCCCGTGTAGAAAAAGGGGCACCCGAGTTTGAAAGTGAAACAAACTACGAGTCAGTCATGGGACTGGTATGAGAAATCTACTCAACACATATATAATTCGGCTAATCACAGGACCACGCCACTTTCGTGGAACGGGTTTACTCCATTGGATTGCCAGTGCTTTAAAACAAATCTTTCTTTTAAACATCGCTATGCTTTTTATAAAAATGAAGCCGTTATAAGACTCAGTTCCCATCACACAATGCAACGCAAACCGGAGGATAGAGTTTTTACCTTATAACGGCCAAAATATGCTTGATATGAATAAAACAAAGGCATTTGATATTATTGCTAGTGTTTATATGTTTTGAAAACAATTTCAAATCATAACTATCAATCGTAGACGGCATTAATGCCCCATACCACTATGTCGCCATATATAGGTATACAATCAAAACCGCACAGTCACGTATTTGGAAATTGGATTTCCTTCATGAACCAAGGCAAAAGATAGTCCTACCGAATTCGAGACGCTCTAGCCCGCCCCTCAGGCAAGTACTCAGTCAAGCCTTTGGATCGTCAGGGCCAGTCCACCGAAGTGGATTAAAATTCCTGAACACTGCGTTTCCCCACCCTTTGGGGTGTAAATGAGCCAACGAATGGCTCCATCGGACCCGGATCGTCCGATCTAACCGAGGCGCCTCGCAACAGCAACAACCACATAGGTGAAACGTATATAAATGTCAGGGCTGGTAAGTCACTGACACCACCCTAGCAAGAAAGAAACGCATGCCCTCCCTGAGGTCCTTCTCCTGTTTCTGGTTCATACCGGGGTGTGAGGCTCGCGAATTCACGTTATACACAAAGCTACGCCACACAGGCGGTGCTTTGATCATCACCACAAGACTTTGCTTTTCAACAGAAGTCCTGATCACTGCATCTTAGCGTGCCACACAGGCAATTCATGCCATGTGACTGATGCCCATCGATATACAACCTCTGAACTCGTGCGTTTCAGAGAAGGGCGTTAAGCAAAAGAATAAATTCTCCACCGCCAAACAGATGTATATTTAATAGAGATCAATCAACAAAGAATAAAATCCAATGTCAGACACACAGCCCATGTACAAGTCCGTTCTGGGTTTGAACGAAACCGGAGGCACTAAATACCTCGCAAACCCATCGATCACCACGTACGTCTGGACGATCACCACTCATTATCCATATTTCGGGATGCCTCCCAATCAGGACCTCGGTTACCATTCAAACGAGGTGAAGATCTCCGGTCTTCGACCACCATCTTTATCTTCGATTTCTTATCGTCGATTCAGTTATTCAGAATGGGATAAACCCGGTCTTTCTGAACAACTCGCGTATATAATAAACAAGTGCAACACTAAACTACACACACATTATTTCAATACATTAGTCACTAACCGTCAATCAGTAAGAGAACGATTTCCCAAATATTAACCCCGAAGGCCAAAACCAACATCAGATCAATACCCAAGAAACCATTCGACTTAGCCAACCTTCAGTTAATTTCTAAATTTACATCCATATTGTTTATAATATTTTATAACAATTTATCGCTATTTTTATTTATTTTAAAATAGCCAATATATTCAAAACGACGCTTCGGGCCATAAAGCGACCGTGGCACTGTTTTTTCTTCAGATTTGATTTACACATATCTGAGAATCTAACCGTTGGATCTTCACAAAATTTACATCATTAGAAAGGTCTTTTCGAAACGAATCCAACGGTTCCAGTTTCGGGAAAATCCGACGGTCGGATCTCCCGGTACAATCGTTTGAAGTTTTGATTTCAAAATACGAACTGCAGCGTCGTTATTCGATTAAATATAATTATATATATATATAATCGTTTCTGGCGCTGTTTTTCTTCAGATTTGAATTAAACATTCCAGACAATCCAACCGTTGGATTTTTACAAAGTTGGTACCGTCGGAAAGATATTTCCAAGGCGAACCCAACGGTTGCGGTTTCGGGAAAATCCACTGGTCGGATTTCCCGCACTAGTTGTTTGAAATCACGGTTTCAAAACACGAACTGCACTGCCACGTTTCGTTTAATTTTATTTATATATTTATATAAATATAGTTCATTCAACAATTTCAATATCGTTTTTACTTCAAATATTTCACTAACGCCTTTAAATTTTGGAAAATTTCGCCATAACCTCCTTTGTACGGGAGGGGCTGGGAAAATTCCCAAATAGCCACACGGGCGTCTCATGTCGAAAAGAAAAAGAAAAAGCCAAGCGGCTAGCCAACAGGCTCATAAAATCATCACCCAAACAAAACAGTAAATGTGTACCTATTTGTCGGGCACAAAATTTTATTCCTCTTCTCTTGCCCCTTTGCTATAACCTGTTCAATAAATATGCATGTACATATATACAGTTCTTATCACTTATCATTTTCCATTCAACTTCATATTTGATTCCATTTGGTTTAAAAGCATAATTCATTCTAATGTTACATGCATAGGTAAAAATCATATCATTAGCTAATTAATGAATATTTCAACTCATATATGTATTTATTTGAACGAGTTGCTATTTTCAACACTTCACACTTCAACAATTCGTGTATATAATAAAAATGTGATTTTTATTGTAAAACAATTCATTTTATAACACTATTATTCCATATAGTTTATATAGGTGGTAAAAATAGGATTTCTTCTTACAAAACAATTTCTTTTAAAAACGAGATTATTTTTCATATTCCATATAGCTGATAAAGGGTGATTTTTGTTATTAAACAATTTATTTCAAAATATGAATACCATTCAACACATGAATTCCTAATCAACGAATGAATATCGATTTAACACATGAAGGTTTTCTATAGTTTCTATATATAGATAAAAATGTGATTTTTATATTTAAAACGCGAATACCATTCAATACTTGAATTTCTAATCAACGAATGAATATCGATTCAACACATGAAGGTTTTCTATAGTTTCTATATATAGATAAAAATGTGATTTTTATATTTAAAACGCGAATACCATTCAACACATGAATTTCTAATCAACGAATGAATATCGATTCAACACATGAAGGTTTTCTATGAAATGAATAAATATAGTTTCAACAAATGAAAATAATTCAAACACATAAATATTATTCAAAATTTCGGCGGCATAACGGCAGGGTAGTTAAAACCGGGACCGTCCCTAGTACGGCTCCTCGCTCTACCTTAAAACCTCGCGGTTTTTGACAATGGGGATCATGCATCTAGTTCGCACGCAGGCGGCATGTATATATTTATTTCATTTCCACAAACTAATCCTATGTGGTTTCAACCAAATATTTTTCAACCACAAACGGGTATTTTTCAACCACAATCAATCAATATCAACCACAAACAATCCCAAACAACCATTCGCTATCAATCAATTTTCACACCAATCACAATCAATAAATATCGTCCATGGTTTGTGGACGAGGGGCGTATATATATATATTTATTTATGTATAGCAATTCACTTTTATTTCAACACATATATAATTTTTACAACGCATATATAATTTTTACAACACATATATAACTTATACATCGAACATACAACTTATACAATGCTTATACATGAGGTGTACAACGCTTATATAACTCATACATCGACTATATAATTTATACATCGTCGTTTTCCATATTGTTTTTAAATCAGAAATCTCACATTGGGTTCCACTCCACCAAAAATAGCAGAAGCCTCAGAAAAATATGCGGTCGCTTCTAAAATGTAGAAGACGTCCACACGGTCACGATGTTTCCTGTTTCATCGAATTTCGTTAACGTATGAAAAAGATATGATTTTTCAAACATCAAACCATTTAAAAACGTAATTAATTGAATTTATAGCGTAAAAAAAACGCTACCTTTTCCCCTATTTAAAATCCACTGCCGATGTCGATTTCCCCCTTCCCAAAACTAGGGTTCTGCCTTTCATCGCCGGAGGACCATCGTACGTCGATCAACCTCCACCATCTTGTTCCCCTTCGCGTCGCCTACCCGCACACCCCCATGACGTCAAACTCGAGCTCCCCACGGCGGTGCAAAACAGGTCCAAGCGTCGGCCCTTCTAGCTCCAATTCCATGCAGCACACTCAGCTAGAACCCATCACACCCGTTCAGATTATAGAGGGCGTTTAGCTCTTCGATTCGGTAGTTTGGATTTTGATTTTTGTAAAGTAGAGAGGGAGATCGGTGCGGCTTGATTTGGAGCGATTCCTGTCGTCGGTTTTGACAGAGAGCGGCGGCTAGGGTTTTTGAGGGAGGATGGGGTTTATTTAATATTTATTTAAATATTTTAATATTATTTAATGCTAACATACTTGTTTATTGATACTAACCCCAAATCAAACCCAACGAACGTCGTCCCTAGCGTTTTACCCCCATTCCAAACACAATGGGATATGTTTCAAAGGCCCATTCGACTATTTCAGTCAGTTTCCATTCAAATTAAAATATAAAACATTCAATATTTAATTTGAACGTACATTTCAATTTGCCAGGGCCACAAACTGATTCGAAAAATTCCAGAAAAATAAATCTATCTATGTTTTGATGATACGGTCCCAACAAAACTAGTTTCTTCGAATTCTGAGACTGTTTGCAAAAAGGCCCATTTTTGGTCGATCCAATTTAACTATAATTGACCAAAACACATTTTCCTTTGCCACGCTCACATACTAGCTTCAAAAATTATGAAATTTGAAATTTAGCAATAACTTCACATCCCGGATCCAACAAAAGAGGTTTCGTCGAATTCCGAGGTCGTATGCAAAATGGCCAATTTCACGGGCTATATAAATTCCATAGCGACCGTTCTGAAAATTCATTCGGCCATAACTTTTGCTTTCCGCTTTGAAAATTCGATTTTTCAGATTCGTTAGAAAGGTATTCACTAACAGATTTAAATATTTTTGGTTTCGCTGAAATCCGTTTTGATTTGCACCCGGTACAGTCCGACAAAGTTTGAATTCAATTTTTGAAACTGCAGCGCCTTTTCAAGCCTTGTTTATAATTATAATTAATTATATTCGTTTTCAATTTTCGATTCAAACTCGATTTTCATCGCCATTATTTAAAATATTTATTTTAAATATTTAAAATCCATTATTTTAGCCAATTTAAAAAATTTAAATTGGTTTAGATTTTCTGGGTCGTTACAATCTCCCCCACTTAAAACTTTTCGTCCCCGAAAAGGAACAAAGTCGAAAGTGGTTTGATAAATCTACAATCACACAACACAACAACCAATCCAATTGTTTTCAACCTTTCAAAAATATACTAATTAAATCCTATATTCCTTTAAAAATTATTCAGAGTATAGAATAAATAGTGCACATCCATGGAAAGAAAATAACAACAGAGTAGAGAATTAAATGGTAATACAAAGTATGGTAAATGTACCTTGCACCGGAGTCAATCAGAGATATCTATTCGTCATCTACGATAAGCTTTCTGAATGCTCTCCTCAGTTTCCCAAGTACAATCTCGTGGATCTCCACTCCATTGCACTTTGACTAAGCGAACTTTCTTGTTCCTCAGCTCTTTGGTTTCTTTGCCGATAATCTTTAGCGGCTCTCGTCTCACAGCTAATTCTGGAGTAATTTCAATGTCCTGTTGAGCTGCTTCTTCCACGATCAAGTCTGGATCATGAACGTGCTTTCGAAGTTGAGATATGTGAAATACATCATGGACTCCAGGCAACCAGCCAGGTAGTTTGACCCTATAAGCGAGGGTTCCGATCCGTTCCAGAATAGGAAACGGACCAATAAATTTGGGTGCCAACTTTCCAATTTTATCGAACCGGATAACTCCTCTCATCGGCGATACTTTCAAATATACATAGTCGCCAATAGCAAAGGATATATCTCTTCTTCTCCTATCGGCATAGCTCTTTTGTCGGCTTTGAGCGACGAGTAATCGCTTCTTAATAAAATCGACTTTGTCGGCAGCTTCTCGAATCATATCGGGACCTAACACAAGTCCATTTCCCGGTTCGACCTAACAAGCAGGAGATCTGCACGGTCTACCATACAATGCTTCGAATGGCGACATTGTCAGACTCGCCTGGTAGCTATTGTTATATGAGAATTCAGCCAAATGCAGATGGTCTTCCCATGATCCACCGAAATCTGGAACACAAGCCCGTAATAGATCTTCTAAAATACGATTCACCCTCTCAGTCTGACCGTCTGTCTGAGGATGATAAGCGGTGCTCAAGTTCAACTTCGTTCCTAGCTCGACTTGAAATGCTTCCCAGAATTTGCTAGTGAATATTGTATCTCTATCACTGACTATACTGAGCAGCACTCCATGCAGTCTAACTATTTCCCTGAAGTAAATCTGCGCCAGACTCTGAGCAGTTCTGTTTGATCTGACAGGTATGGAATGGGCGGTCTTCGTGAAGCGATCTACGATCACCCAAATACTGTCATTCCCTTTTCTGGTTCTGGGCAAACCATCAATGAAGTCTATGGAAATATGTTCCCACTTCCAGCCTGGAACTTCTAGTGGTTGTAACAATCCAGCCAGTTTTTGTTGGTCGCTCTTGATTAGCTGGCAAGTAGGGCATCGGCTAACGTATATTGAAACATCCATTTTCATAGCCTTCCACCAGAATGTCCGCTTAAGATCGTTGTACATTTTGGCCACACCAGGATGGATACTTAGTTTGGACTTGTGACACTCGTCTAACACTTCCCTTTTTAACTCTGGGATGTCAGGAACACAAATCCTTCCTTTCAATCTCAAGGTCTCGTCGTTATCGATTTGAAAACATGAGGGTTCGCCTTTCTGAATCCTTTTGATCATATCCTTAATAAAGTTATCCTCCTTCTGAAGAATAGATATTTTGTCAATCAAGGAAGTCGTAATAATAAAGCTGGCGATCATTACATTCTTTCGGCTTAGCGCATCGGCCACAACATTGGCTTTCCCTGGAGTATATATAATTTCAAAGTCATATGCTGCTAGAAACTCTAGCCAACGTTGCTGCCTCAGATTCAGGTCTTTTTGAGTGAACAGATACTTTAACGACTGGTGATCTGTAAACAGTTGGAATCTCTCACCCAGAAGATAGTGTCTCCAGATTTTCAAGGCGAATACTATAGCCAATAACTCAAGATCATGAGTTACGTAGTTCTTCTCGTGCGGCTTCAGTTGACGGCTAGCATAAGCAATCACTTGGCCTCTTTGCATTAACACTGCGCCAAGGCCTTCTCTAGAAGCATCAGTCCAGACTTTTAAATCCTGGTTGCCATTGATGATGGTTAACACTGGAGCTGTCGTTAGTCTTAACTTTAGCTCTTCGAAAGCCTCCTCACTTTCTGGAGTCCATTTGAATTTAGAATGTTTCTTCGTAAGCTTTGTTAAATGACCATATATCTTCGAAAAGTTTTTAATGAACTTCCGGTAATAGCTAGCCAATCCGAGAAAACTGCGGACTTCAGTGGGGGTGCTGGGCTGTTTCCAATTTTGAATAGCCGTGATTTTGCTCGGATCCACAGCAATTCCTTCTTTCGATACGACGTGGCCTAGAAATTTCACTTCATCCTGCCAGAAGATACATTTGGAAAATTTGGCTTTTAATACATTTCGCCTCAGAATTTCTAGAACCTGTTCCATATGCTTTTCATGTTCGACCTTTGATTTAGAGAAGATTAGAATATTGTCAATAAAAACCAGAACAAATTTATTCAATACTCCTCTGAATACTCTGTTCATCAGATCGACGAAGTAAGTGGGAGCGTTACATAAGCCGAACGGCATTACTAACCACTCATAGAATAAGTCGGGACCTCTAAATGCTGTCATTGGAACACACTCTTCGGCAATTCGAAGTTGATGGAAGCCTGTAGCTAGGTCCATTCGTGAAAATACTTGTGCTCCATTTAATCGATCTAACAAATCATCAATCCGCGACAATGGATATTTGTTCTTTATTGTCTGTTTGTTCAGATCACGATAATCCACACATAGACGTAGAGTACCGTCAGATTTTGGGACAAAAACCACTGCTGCTCCCCAATCAGAGATACTAGGCCTGATCAGACCCTTCCATACGAGCTGTCGTGTTTGATTGTCTAATTCCTCTTTCTCTTTCAAGGACATTCTTCGAATAGCGTGAACTACCGGCCTTGCATTCGGAATCAAAGCAATCATGAAATCTATTTCTCTTTGCGGAGGCAAGCGAACAACTTCTTCGAACACATCCGCATAGTTCTTGACGATAGGAATATCTTTCACCAAGTCGGGAATATTCTTTGTGACTTCAGGGACATTTTCTATTTGAGCTGGAGAAACATTCAAAGCTGCCCAGAAGTCTTTTCTATTAGATTTCTGACCTTCACAGGGAATGGTTATATAATCACCTGATTTAATCTTTGCCTTTACGACTCTATCGGCGCATTTGACTTCAGCTTCATATTTGGTCAACCAGTCTAACCCCAAGATAAGATCAAACTCTTTAAAATTCATGACGACCGCATTGGTAGGAAACAGATAACGAGAAAAGGAAACCGGCACTCCACAAACCCAACTGAGATCAATGGAACCCCCAACCGGATTCTGGACAGTCATTGGTTCCTTAAGCTTTTTCAAATTCAAATCCAGTTTCTTAGCTGCATCTTTTGCAATGAAGCTTCGAGACACGCCAGTGTCAAACAGTACTTTAACTGGAATATCTTTGACAGTTAGCGTGCCTTCTAAAACATCAGCCCTTTCTTGACTAGATGAGGGCTTGGAAGTCTCTGCTAATTCATTTATATGTACTGCTTCAGATTTCTTTGAGAGTAGACACTCCCGTGCAATATGACCTGCTTGGCGGCACTTATGGCATCTCCTTTCCCCATGTGGGTTCTTTTGTTTCTTAGTGGGCTTAGATCCACTTTTTCTTCGTTTGTTCCAAGATTTGCAACTTATCGCCAAATGCCCTTTTCTATTGCAGCTTGAGCACGTGGCGGTCGTTATTCGTTCGTTCCCAGATTCGGCCCTTTTTCTCTTGGCACTGGGCTCCTTATTGACCTCCGACCTCGTACTGGCTTCAGGAATATCAGTTTCTGACTTTGCTTTATCACTAGAACAGACATCTTCTTCGTCGTGTAACATTCCTTTCTTATGGAGATCTTCATACTGATAAGCCATGTATATCATTTCAGAAAAAGGAAGCTTCACATTTCTCAGTACACTATTCTGATATCTCCTCTACAAGCCATGAATAAATCTTAGATTTTTCCTCTTTGGATCTTGAATCAGATGAGGGGCAAAGTGAGCAAGTTCGTTGAATTTCTTATGATATTCGGGAATGGTCATATCTCCTTGTATCAAATAAGAAAATTCATCACATAATCTCTCGGTTGCTTCTGGAGGAGTAAATCTTTCCAGGAAAATCACTTTGAATTTATCCCAGGTGATATCACCTTCTGGATTATCCTTAACAACAGAATCCCACCAGAATAAAGCTTCATCTTTGAGTGCCCAGGAGGCCAGTAATCTTTTATGGTCATCCCTCAGCTTTAATCCTTCGAAGATTTTCTCAGCCGAACGAATCCATGCTTGTGTTCTCATAATAGATTCTTCGCCCGAGAACGGCTTTCCACCTAGATTTCTATATTTCATATATAGGGCTTCAATATCCAGGTCAGTATTACTTCTTCTGTTTCTGGCACTCATTTTCTAGTTCTTCTGCAAATAGCAGATCAAGTGTCAGGTCACAGAAAGGGTATTTTAAAACATAGAAACATATACTTTAATGTAAATGTGTCTACTGGGGTGTATTCCATTCTGCTTTACTTATACTAGGATATTACTGATCCTATCTGTATAGAGTTACCCGTCCTAGAACACTACTAGTTCTATTTTTGACGAGTTCGTTCAAATGTTATATTCCAGAACTAAGCTTAACCAAAGCTCTGATACCACGTTATGACGACCCCAAATCCCGTTCTATCGGAGACAAGGGTTATCTTTGGAATATAACACAAAAACAGATAATAGCAGAACAGAATAATAAAATACACCAGATAAGGAATAATAGAATGTACTGGATAAAAGTAATCATCAGAGTTACACAGTATACATGATCATACTTAGTACAAAGACAGTTCAGCTATACATAAATGTCTACAGCGGAAATAAACAAAATACGTACAATAGGAGCTGAACAGCATAAAAAGAGATAAATAATAGAATCCATCTTCAGCTCCAGCTATCCAGAAAGTACCAGCTAAACCTGAATACAAGGCTGCCCGTGTAGAAAAAGGGGCACCCGAGTTTGAAAGTGAAACAAACTACGAGTCAGTCATGGGACTGGTATGAGAAATCTACTCAACACATATATAATTCGGCTAATCACAGGACCACGCCACTTTCGTGGAACGGGTTTACTCCATTGGATTGCCAGTGCTTTAAAACAAATCTTTCTTTTAAACATCGCTATGCTTTTTATAAAAATGAAGCCGTTATAAGACTCAGTTCCCATCACACAATGCAACGCAAACCGGAGGATAGAGTTTTTACCTTATAACGGCCAAAATATGCTTGATATGAATAAAACAAAGGCATTTGATATTATTGCTAGTGTTTATATGTTTTGAAAACAATTTCAAATCATAACTATCAATCGTAGACGGCATTAATGCCCCATACCACTATGTCGCCATATATAGGTATACAATCAAAACCGCACAGTCACGTATTTGGAAATTGGATTTCCTTCATGAACCAAGGCAAAAGATAGTCCTTACCGAATTCGAGATGCTCTAGCCCGCCCCTCAGGCAAGTACTCAGTCAAGCCTTTGGATCGTCAGGGCCGGTCCACCGATGTGGATTAAAATTCCTGAACACTGCGTTTCCCCACCCTTTGGGGTGTAAATGAGCCAACGAATGGCTCCATCGGACCCGGATCGTCCGATCTAACCGAGGCGCCTCGCAACATCAACAACCACATAGGTGAAAAGTATATAAATGTCAGGGCTGGTAGGTCACTGACACCACCCTAGCTAGAAAGAAACGCATGCCCTCCCTGAGGTCCTTCTCCCGTTTCTGGTTCATACCGGGGTGTGAGGCTCGCGAATTCACGTTATACACAAAGCTACGCCACACAGGCGGTGCTTTGATCATCACCACAAGACTTTGCTTTTCAACAGAAGTCCTGATCACTGCATCTTAGCGTGCCACACAGGCAATTCATGCCATGCGACTGATGCCCATCGATATACAACCTCTGAACTCGTGCGTTTCAGAGAAGGGCGTTAAGCAAAAGAATAAATTCTCCGCCGCCAAACAGATGTATATTTAATAGAGATCAATCAACACAGAATATAATCCAATGTCTGACACACGGTCCATTTACAAGTCCGTTCTGGGTCTGAACGAAACCGGAGGCACTAAATACCTCGCAAACCCATCGATCACCACGTAAGTCTGGACGATCACCACTCATTATCCATATTTCGGGATGCCTCCCAATCAGGACCTCGGTTACCATCCAAACGAGGTGAAGATCTCCGGTCTTCGACCACCATCTTTATCTTCGATTTCTTATCGTCGATTCAGTTATTCAGAATGGGATAAACCCGGTCTTTCTGAACAACTCGCGTATATAATAAACAAGTGCAACACTAAACTAGACACACATTATTTCAATACATTAGTCACTAACCGTCAATCAGTAAGAGAATGATTTCCCAAATATTAACCCCGAAGGCCGAAACCAACATCAGATCAATACCCAAGAAACCATTCGACTTAGCCAACCTTCAGTTAATTTCTAAATTTACATCCATATTGTTTATAATATTTTATAACAATTTATCGCTAATTTTATTTATTTTAAAATAGCCAATATATTCAAAACGACGCTTCGGGCCATAAAGCGACCGTGGCGCTGTTTTTCTTCAGATTTGATTTACACATATCTGAGAATCTAACCGTTGGATCTTCACAAAATTTACATCATTAGAAAGGTCTTTTCGAAACGAATCCAACGGTTCCAGTTTCGGGAAAATACGACGGTCGGATCTCCCGGTACAATCGTTTGAAGTTTTGATTTCAAAATACGAACTGCAGCGTCGTTATTCGATTAAATATAATTATATATATATATATAAATATATATATATATAAATATAATCGTTTCTGGCGCTGTTTTTCTTCAGATTTAAATTAAACATTCCAGACAATCCAACCGTTGGATTTTTACAAAGTGGGTACCGTTGGAAAGATATTTCCAAGGCGAACCCAACGGTTGCGGATTCGGGAAAATCCACTGGTCGGATTTCCCGCACTAGTTGTTTGAAATCACGGTTTCAAAACACGAACTGCACGGCCACGTTTCGTTTAATTTTATTTATATTTATATAAATATAGTTCATTCAACAATTCCAATATCGTTTTTACTTCAAATATTTCACTAACGCCTTTAAATTTTGGAAAATTTCGCCATAACCTCCTTTGCACGGGAGGGGCTGGGAAAATTCCCAAATAGCCACACGGGCGTCTCATGTCGAAAAGAAAAAGAAAAAGCCAAGCGGCTAGCTAACAGGCTCATAAAACCATCACCCAAACAAAAAAGTAAATGTGTACCTATTTGTCGGGCACAAAATTTTATTCCTCTTCTCTAGCCCCTTTGCTATAACCTGTTCAATAAATATGCATGTACATATATACAGTTCTTATCACTTATCATTTTCCATTCAACTTCATATTTGATTCCATTTGGTTTAAAAGCATCATTCATTCTAATGTTACATGCATAGGTAAAAATCATATCATTAGCTAATTAATGAATATTTCAACTCATATATGTATTTATTTGAACGAGTTGCTATTTTCAACACTTCACACTTCAACAATTCGTGTATATAATAAAAATGTGATTTTTATTGTAAAACAATTCATTTTATATTACTATTATTCTATATAGTTTATATAGGTGGTAAAAATAGGATTTCTTCTTACAAAACAATTTCTTTTAAAAACGAGATTATTTTTCATATTCCATATAGTTGATAAAGGGTGATTTTTGTTATTAAACAATTTATTTCAAAATATGAATACCATTCAACACATGAATTCCTAATCAACGAATGAATATCGATTTAACACATGAAGGTTTTCTATAGTTTCTATATATAGATAAAAATGTGATTTTTATATTTAAAACGCGAATACCATTCAATACATGAATTTCTAATCAACGAATGAATATCGATTCAACACATTAAGGTTTTCTATAGTTTCTATATATAGATAAAAATGTGATTTTTATATTTAAAACGCGAATACCATTCAACACATGAATTTCTAATCAACGAATGAATATCGATTCAAAACATGAAGGTTTTCTATGAAATGAATAAATATAGTTTCAACAAATGAAAATAATTCAAACACATGAATATTATTCAAAATTTCGGCAGCATAACGGCAGGGTAGTTAAAACCGGGACCGTCCCTAGTACGGCTCCTCGCTCTACCTTAAAACCTCGCGGTTTTTGACAATGGGGATCATGCATCTAGTTCGCACGCAGGCAGCATGTATATATTTATTTCATTTCCACAAACTAATCCTATGTGGTTTCAACCAAATATTTTTCAACCACAAACGGGTATTTTTCAACCACAATCAATCAATATCAACCACAAACAATCCCAAACAACCATTCGCTATCAATCAATTTTCACACCAATCACAATCAATAAATATCGTCCATGGTTTGTGGACGAGGGGCGTATATATATATATATATTTATGTATAGAAATTCACTTTTATTTCAACACATATATAATTTTTACAACGCATATATAATTTTTACAACGCATATATAACTTATACATCGAACATACAACTTATACAACGCTTATACATGAGGTGTACAACGCTTATATAACTCATACATCGACTATATAATTTATACATCGTCATTTTCCATATTGTTTTTAAATCAGAAATCTCACATTGGGTTCCACTCCACCAAAAATAGCAGAAGGCTCAGAAAAATATGCGGTCTCTTCTAGAAGACGTCGACACGGTCACGATGTTTCCTGTTTCATCGAATTTCGTTAACGTATGAAAAAGATATGATTTTTCAAACATCAAACCATTTAAAAACGTAATTAATTGAATTTATAGCGTAAATAAAACGCTACCTTTTCCCCTATTTAAAATCCACTACCGATGTCGATTTCCCCCTTTCCAAAACTAGGGTTCTGCCTTTCTTCGCCGGAGGACCACCGTACGTCGATCAACCTCCACCATCTTGTTCCCCTTCGCGTCGCCTACCCGCACACCCCCATGACGTCGAACTCGAGCTCCCCACGGCGGTGCAAAACAGGTCCAAGCGTCGGCCCTTCCAGCTCCAATTCCACGCAGCACACTCAGCTAGAACCCATCACACCCGTTCAGATTATAGAGGGCGTTTAGCTCTTCGATTCGGTAGTTTGGATTTTGATTTTTGTAAAGTAGAGAGGGAGATCGGTGCGGCTTGATTTGGAGCGATTCCTGTCGTCGGTTTTGACAGAGAGCGGCGGCTAGGGTTTTTGAGGGAGGATGGGGTTTATTTAATATTTATTTAAATATTTTAATATTATTTAATGCTAACATACTTGTTTATTGATACTAACCCCAAATCAAACCTAATGAACGTCGTCCCCAGCGTTTTACCCCCATTCCAAACACAATGGGATATGTTTCGAAGGCCTATTCGACTATTTCAGTCAGTTTCCATTCAAATTAAAATATAAAACATTCAATATTTAATTTGAACGTACATTTCAATTTGCCAGGGCCACAAACTGATTCGAAAAATTCCAAAAAAATAAATCTAGCTATGTTTTGACGATACGGTCCCAACAAAACTAGTTTCGTCGAATTCTGAGACTGTTTGCAAAAAGGCCCATTTTTGGTCGATCCAATTTAACTATAATTGACCAAAACACATTTTCCTTTGCCACGCTCACATACTAGCTTCAAAAATTATGAAATTTGAAATTTAGCAATAACTTCACATCCCGGATCCAACAAAAGTGGTTTCGTCGAATTCCGAGGTCGTATGCAAAATGGCCAATTTCACGGGCTATATAAATTCCATAGCGACCGTTCTGAAAATTCATTCGGCCATAACTTTTGCTTTCCGCTATGAAAATTTGATTTTTCAGATTCGTTAGAAAGGTATTCACTAATAGATTTAAATATTTTTGGTTTCGCTAAAATCCGTTTTGTTTTGCACCCGGTACAGTCCGACAAAATTTGAATTCAATTTTTGAAACTACAGCGCCTTTTCAAGCCTTGTTTATAATTATAATTAATTATATTCGTTTTCAATTGTCGATTCAAACTCGGTTTTCATCGCCATTATTTAAAATATTTATTTTAAATATTTAAAATCCATTATTTTAGCCAATTTAAAAATTTTAAATTAGTTCAGATTTTCTGGGTCGTTACACTATAACCGCCATTAAAATGAATTTGAATGAGGTTTTTGATTTTGGGTTTAGAGATGGATTCGCGATTTAGGTTTGTAATGAGAATAAAAGGGTAGGCAACAAAAATTATAGCTGGTTAAATTTTAGAATGCCGCTCAAACATTTCTCGCGAAGGTTCCTACTGAACTTAATACATGAATGAATGATAATTTATATTTTGGTAAAATTAATTAATAAGTCTGGTATTTGCGATTTATTATATCAGTAATTTTTCAATATTCATACATACGATTTATATGGCTAGATTCTTAATTAAATTTGTTGTCGTTCATGTACAAATCGTACAATACGTATGATGCGTTCATTTTATATATTATTTATAAAATTAATTAAATTTAGATTTTTTATAATTTTTTATATTTAATAGCTTACGTTAATGAGGTCCACATGATACGTTCCTTTTTTAAATGTGATTATATCGAAATGCTCTACGTTATGAAGTGTTGTATAATTCCATTGATGATGACTATATGAAACGAGCAAACATATTTTTGTCTCAGTCGTCATTTTCGTTGGTTTTTTAATTCAAGTTCAAATTGAAAACGAGATATACCATTAGTGACTATTTAATAAAAATTGGTATTTATCTCAGTCGTCAGTCGATATTGTCTCAATCGTCGTATTTTTGTCTCAGTCGAAATATTAGTCTCAAGAAAGTATTGTAATTATTAATTATCGAAAATTGGTAATAGACATTTTTAGCACCTGTTACAATGAGCATTTTTTAGCCTATTGTAAAATTGGCATCTATTACGGTGGGCGTTGTGATTATAAATTATTATATATTTGGTATTAATTACTCGATTTTACTTATTAATGACTGAAAAGTAAAGTTAAGCCTGTTGGAATACTAATTATATATAATAACTAGTAGTTAGTGATTATTTAATAAAAATCATTAATTATCACAAGTTATAAATGATTAATATAATTTTATTAATGATTAATTATTAAATATTAATAAATAATATAATATTATTAATGATTAGTAATTATTAATGTAATATTAAAGTTAAAGGCAATAATATAAGTTATATAACATCATTGAATGAAATCTAATATGTATACAATAATATAAACAAAACGTCATTATTTAAAAAAAATACAGCTATTTGGGTAGACATTGTAGATATTATTACTTTTAAAATGGTGTTATAGATAATATAATATTGTTAATAATTATTATTTATGAATAATTATTAAATATAATATTATTAATGATTAATTATTAAATATAATATTATTGATGATTAATTATTAAATATAATATTGTTAATGAATAATTATTAAATAAAATAATATTATTAATGATTAGTAATTAGTAATATAATATTATAGTTAATAATTAATAATATATTATTAAATAATAAATAATAAAACATAAATAGTACTAATTTTATAAAATATCTATTACAACAGGCCTGAAATGACCGTTGTAATAGCAATCTATTACAACGTGCAGGTTTTGCCCATTGTAAAAAGAGCGTTGTAAAGGATATTTATTACAACTGTCCAGAAACGACCGTTGTAATAGCATTCTATTACAACGGGCAGTATAAGCCTGTTGTAAAAGGGTGTTGCACAGGCATCTATTACGACGGTTTAGAAAGTAACCGTTGTAATAACATTCTATTACAACGGGCAGGTTGTGCCCGTTGTAATAGGGTATTTTTGTTGTAGTGATTGAGTGTAATGGCCCTGTTTCTTATCCCAATTCTTTACCAATCCTAACATGTAGCATTCATGAGCATATCTCATGTGTTTTAGCTTCAGAAATGCTTTAAGAATTCTTATTCTATCCTTTAGTTTAGAATTCTTGTACAACATAAGGTCTCGCTAGATTTTACTTTTTAGGTAAGCCCCTATCTATATTACTAAATCAAAGGTCTTACGCCTTTGAAATAAAGATGTTCCCCTTGTCTTGGTTTGTTAATCCTTTGACTTGTTCTTGCGATATTGGAGTATGTGTATCAACCAAACATATCTAGACACTACAACAAAAAAGACTTTTTATAGCGTTTTAAAAACGCTATTATATAATTCTATAGCGTTTCAGAGAACGCCATGTAACGACATGCTATCTTAGACCTTCAGTTTTAAATAGCATTTTCGAAAACGCTATGTAAAACTAAGTTTCTATAGCGTTTTACGTATGTTTGACCTTTATTTTTAGAGCGTTTTATGTTTATGTTCTATAGCGTTTGTATATAATTTCTATAGCGTTTCTCTTTTGATTGTATAACGTTTGTTTACATGATATATAGCGTTTGTTTTATATTTCCATAGCGTTTACTTAGTCATATAATAAAGTTTTCATGATCAGATTCTATAGCGTTTGTAAACAACAGCGTTTTAAAAATGCTGTAATATGGTATAGTGGTAAATAGACCCTGTTTGTCCTCTTTTCGCCTCTTCCACATATACTTTTACTCATTTCTTATATGCATATAGATGTAACATATTCTCAAAAACAATAAATTTGTAAATTACAACAAAATATTTAATACATGCCATTCAAACAACTTTCATATATCCAAATTTAGTATTTCATACATCATTCAAACAACTTTTCATATGCCAAACATAGCTTTTCATACACATTGTTTACAAATTACTTACAAAGTATTCAAAAGAATGATATAAACTTGCTTTGCTTCTGATATTTCCTCCGTAACATAAGCAACATTGGTCCTGCTACAGTCAAATAAATAATCAAGGTGTTAGTTCGAAGTATAATACATAGTAGCAACATACCACTGTAAACATGAAAACATAATTTCATATCATGTTTTATAAGAGACTGCGTGCTTTACATCATTCCATGTTGTTTATACGAGACTATGCTTTACAAAGCAACAAACACATATATCATAAGCATGGAACCTGAATAGTTTAGAATCAGAAATGGAAGATCAGCAGAAAATCAAGAAAAATATCGATGCTTGTGCAAATGGATCTGAGATAGACAATCAATTTGGTACACGTTGCTCTCATCCCTACTCCAGTCTTGAATTCCCTCATCTGCAACCACAATCCCTCAAAGTCAAAAAAGATAATTTATTCTAAAATTATTCATGGCACAAACGCTTTAATAAATAGCAGTGAGAATTTTCCTGACATGGTCTGATCTATCAAATTTGCAAATAATGTCGAGCGTCATATAACATATAGCCCGATTCAGCTTAAACTAACAAATAACATAACTCAAATTTTGCCACTATAGCAAGGAGAAAAGGTCGCTTTTATGGTTGGTTGAGATTGACTTGATGGAAAGAAAATTTCCATGTATTAGAAATATGAATAACATTCCTGAGCCAAATTTAAGTTCTGAAACTCGCATAACAGTAGAAAAAACTGAGAATCTACATTCTCATCTACAAATAGGAAACAACGTGGGCAGGGATGTAAAGAGTGGCTCACTGTTTCAATGCTATCCCAAAGACCAATCATGACGAACAGAAACAAATCAACGAAAGAAACACCTACCAAAATCTAAAGTTGCCTTCATCATTAAACATGCTGGCCACCCCCAACTCATAAACTTAAAAAGTGCTCTCAACCGAACTACCAATTTAAAAGAATACAAAAAAAGATTCCTATATAACCATAACTACACCAGATAAACATAAAAGAATCACCAAAGGATCACAGAGGCTGCTAGCAAACCAACCATGAGAACCATTCTACTCTAACTACTCTCCTTGTCTCTCCTCAACTTCTCCCATTCCACAACCTCAAGGTCCTGTTCCAGAAACCAGTCTCCCCCACGACAGTCTAGTTACTGGGTCCGCAAAATGCAGCCTGACAGTCCATCAACCTCCCTCCTCTAACCTGGGACCCACGCCTTGCTCTGTATGCGCAGTCGTACGCACGAACCCGGAAGCGGGACTGCGCACTAGTGCAGTCCAAGGGGCTGTATGGGGAGAACATATTCTGGGGAAGCGGGACTGGGTGGACCCCGATTCAGGTCGTGGCCGCTTGGGTTGGGGAATGGAGGTACTACCGGTACGGAACGAATTCGTGCTCCAACTTGGACATGTGCGGGCACCACACGCAGATCGTGTGGAGGAGGTGAGTTTGTCGTCTAGTTTCACGTGATTATATACTTTCTACCTCATATTTGAGACATAATAGTTGAAAAAACATATATAATAGCCAGTGAACCAGCGAGCCCTACTATCCTGAAGATGACCTTGAAGATGGGTGTCAGGCTGCCAGTGTTCTACAGCAGGTTATAGTCTGCATGGGCGAAGAATAAATGTGTGCAACATAGAATTTTTTATTCCATTCCCATTAACAATACCTATTGTCCTACTATGAAACATACCCTGAGTAGTAGAGATACACAAGTAATTTGTTTACTAGAGTTATAGTTAATGGTACTACCACCTCTTTATGGTTTGATCCTCGGATCAAGCATTAATCTTTAGTTGATTTACTTGGGTGGTGGAAGAGATTAGCCATGTTTAATTCAATCGCATGTATGGTTTCTCATGTTAAAGACAATCATTTTTCTCCTGAACCATTTCCAGAAATCAAAAAAGTCAAATAGTAAATATTGTCTGTTAATAAACATGATGATAATTCTAATGACTGTTGGGAAATTTGTCGTGCTTCCCAGTTTCTTTTCTCGTTGGTATATGATGAACTACGAGTTAAGTTTCCAACAGTAAATTTGTCGTGCTTCCCAGTTTCTACGTCTTGCCAGAGTAAAATCAAAGAATATTTGAGACGAAGACAGATAAGCTACAATGAGTTCACATGTTAGAGAAGGAAATCATATGTCAGGTCATTCGATCTATAACTAAAAGAAGTTATACTGATGTGGAGATATCATTTCCATATCATTTCTCAACAGACGGGCGTGGATCTATTGTATTACGGATGATGATGTAGGATATGGTAGAGTTAAAACTATAAATCTTATTTCTACTCTTTAGTTACTGGACTTTTGTGACACAACAAAACTTTGAACATATTTTGCCAACCACCAATACATACACCCCCCTTTAGCCGGCAAGACAACATGAATCTGAACTGATTTCAGTGCAACTGCATGAAAGGTGCACAGAGAATGCAAATTACAACCATTATTTTTTTTGCATCAATAGATATATTTCATGCAGATTATGAATAGAGATAATGGTAAACATACCAAAAATAAGTGAAAATAACAATGTATTACCTTAGCGGACACAAATTATTTCATGTGTTTGAGAGAGTGCAGCATATTCGCATTTCCTTCTTTAGGCATTAGGCATTGAGATGGATACAAGCCAACTGCAACAAGGACAAAAATAGAAGCAATCATCCACTTTCACTGTGTCATATCCAAGAGTGTAAAATTTTCAGCGAAATATATATAAGCACATTACTGCAAAGCCATTAATTCACTCACTGCAACACTAAAAGAGAGGACTTTGCTTCATAACGATGATCTAATTAGCATTGAACGTGAATCAAATGACCTATTTATTCCAGAAGCATCAAATGGAAATGTGTTTCTAATCATAATTAGTCAATACTCATCTTCAAGCCTAATCATGGCTAACTGAATCAAATATTCTGCATATTGAATCAAATCATAATAAGACTTCATAATTCATATAAATATTATTCACAATCCAAATTAAATCGTCTATGTGCTGAAGGAATTCAAGGATCGCATCAATTATGTGAATATATTACCTCGCTAGCACGGTCTAATCGTAATTGGATATCGATACGCTTTTCATCGACATTTTTTTCATCATCATCGGCTTCTACGATGACGTACTACTCTTTAGTAGTACCGCCATGGGAGGCGTCAGCAGAAACAACATCACAAAATGCTGTGGAGTGCCGGTTGAAATTGATGGAGAAGCAGTTGTCGAAAGTGGAGCGGATTCGGAGCATGTCATCGACGTCAACTTTGTCGACGGCGAGGTTACGGACAATCTGATGAGTGGTGGCAATAACCACGTCATCCTCTTTGGTGTAGCAGGCCATTATATTCGAACTAATTTTTCTCAGAGCATAGTTGAAAATTGAGGCCTGCTGGAATGAACATTTTGATTAAGAAAGAAAATCAGGAGGTTTTGTCACTCCGTTTTTGTTTGACTACTCTTTTGTAGTTAGATGTTGTTCTCTCTCCTTTTAGTACTGGCAAGTCTCGTTCAAATAACCCATTAATGATATTCGCAAGACCATAGCTGCTCCCACCTGTCCCCCTTCCTGTTAAAACTAATTGCCCCATGCTTAATGCACCACAAATAAAAAATCTATAGTCCAATTAATCCCAGTCCCATGCCAGATTTTTTTTCTCCCATGTTACCTCCTTAGCACGACCCTAACATGCAACCAACATTTCTTTTATCCTATAAATCCAGTCATTCAACCATTTCAAGTAGTTTCAACTCTACCATTTCTTTGAATACTACTCCAACACACCATATCACTTCTACTTCACCTCCTCTCCATTAAACCTCCCAATTTATAGCCAATGTTGATCTCATATCACCCCATACTGAACCTGACAAGTCCATGCACAAACATGGCCCACATCAACTCCAAATACCAGCATGTGCAACTTCTACTCTATCTACCACTCCTTGTAATACCCCAAAGCCAACAAATTCCTCCCACAGTCCCACCCCATACCAAGTTCAATCAAACCTTCAGCATAATATTTAATCCACATCAACTCATATTCCATCCACTTCTACTCGCTGTTTCAACTCGCTTGTTGTTTGAAACAACAAGCGAGAGCTTGCCTGCTTGCTTTTTGAAACACACACTCGCTGTTTCAACCCCATATAATTTCATCGATACTTTAATTTAAGAAATTTTACCATTTAATATAACCACACACTTTTTGGATGGAGATGTTACTTTATTTTGCCAAAAGTAAATCCTGCAAGATCCAATGAACTAAATGTCAAATTTTAATGGCAGCTATCCAATTTGTAAAAGTATAATCGATAAGTTCAATTAAAGATGTTTACAGAAGAAATAAAAACCACAGGGGGAGAATGAATGCATTGAAAAAATTCTATGTATTTGCATTGAACAAAATTCAATTACAAGAGCTTAAATAAGACTGCAATTATTACATGGATTTGTTATATCTTAATATGCATATGTTGTTCACTTACAATAAATGAAGTTTAAGATTAATGGCCAGTACCGAAATATAGTTGATTTCGGATTCACTATAGTCATATGAATTTCTTATTTGCATATCATAGTGATTTTAAGATGCATTTGTATTGATGTGAACTCAGTACCCAATAAAAGTGACATGGTTGCTGCTAAAAAAAACCTTGTACATTTGCAAAATTCAACAAAAATTTTAGGATTTTATTCAAAATTCAACGAACCATTATCCCAATCACACATCCATGTAAACTGGCTGATTATGAGCATCTAAAATGCAATTGTATGCATGCTGCACAATTACTAATTACATTGTTTATTAAATCAGACACTTTGTTATATTTTCCAACTATAATAAAACTATTGGAATATATAAATAGAGTTTGTCCATTCTGACTCAGAATTAATAAATTATGGAAATGTTTAAAAACAGTTAACACCTGTGCGCAATAGGTGTCTTAGATTAAGTAACGACGAAATTATATGCATATGCATCACAGTTTGCCTAGGAATAGGCATAAGAGGAAATGTAAAATCAGTTTATTGGACATATGAATCTGTCTCAACCTAGAGATTGACGTAGATTCAAGTTCAATAAGTCTACAATAAACATAAAACAACCCAGAATAATTAATAAGAATACAGTGAATAAGTCATAGATAATGCTTAAAAACATAAATTTGTGTAGAAAAATTAAATTCTAAAATAAAGTGTATATATAAGGAATTTCATAAGCCATAAACCAGTAACATAGGATTGTTTGGTACTGAAAGTAGATAACGTCGACTACGAATCAAAATTTAACTTACCACATCCTGGCACAAAAGGAGATATCGTCCACACTAAACTTCTGACATGCTGGCAGCAAAATCATCATAACTATCTCTAGTCTCTCTAACTTCTCCACCATGAATCTCTGAGCATTTTCATCAATTTTGAAGACAATGTATCGATAGTTTCTTTTAGCTTTCAGTTCGAGGAACCTATGCCTGCATTTGTTGGCCACTGCAATTCTTGAAGCAACATTCACCTAAGAAAAAGGAAAAGAATAGCCTTGATCAACATTTTCCAAACTAATAATTATATTACTGAATAAAGGAAAAAATTATAAGCACTTTAGATTTTTTTTTGCAGATATAAAATCACTATTTACATGAATATTTATCTTATGATCCAACAGGTTTTTTGCATAGCTTGGCTAACACTAAAGATACGTATATAACCAAGTGTATCAAACATAAAATTTCAAGTGTATGGGCAAAACAAAGGCAATGCTTCCTATAGGATCAGAGGAGTCCACAATAACCGCATTTTTACTGCCTTTTGGCATACTCTTCATAAATGCAACAACTGCTAAGTTTACAAGAACAATGAATAGTAACTCAACAATAAAGATAAAGGGTTTCTAATAAACTAAAATAATCAGTAAACTACTAATATTATGTATGATACTTGTTTAGGTGTAGAAAGATATAGACAGTGGCTGTACATGAATGCATAACAAAAAGAGTTTACTCCCTTCACAGACTTGCAATCGTGAAACAACACCATCAAGCAACACTTGTAGTATGTATAGACTATAATAAATCGTAAACGTTCTTCATTAGGTAGCCATAATATAAAAAATACCTATTTGCATTAAATTCCATATGACTAAATTATTATAAGCTATGCGCTAATTTTTATACCACAAATTACTAAAAGGCAGCCAAAATTAATTTTTTGTATTATAGCGCAACATTTACCACTTGATGGAGTTTGTCACACATGGAGTGATTGCTAATCGATTTTGTTTATGCCTAAAAATTAAAAACAAAAAGCGTTGATTTATCTCAGTACGTAAAATCAATGCTTATTTAAACATCACACAACCACGCTTCATGCATGCCCAGTGCACTTAGTTCGTAGTTGGATGTTATTTTGTATGTTACATGCATGCTCAGTGCACCTGGAATCCCTGTATATGTTTAAATACATATAAAACTGAGTTATATTGTCAACTGTTAAACTTAGATACCTGAAACGATATGAACTATCGACAGT
Organism: Allium sativum; assembly: GCA_030737875.1. Taxonomy (NCBI): domain Eukaryota; kingdom Viridiplantae; phylum Streptophyta; class Magnoliopsida; order Asparagales; family Amaryllidaceae; genus Allium; species Allium sativum. The sequence goes on from CM060916.1 coordinate 898,392,902, forward strand.
AGTGCATCTTGATAAAGAGCACAATTATGTGTACATGTCCATGTTCATGCATTAGTCAAATTCGAAGCTTCGCAGAAATCTATAAGTGATCACATCTTTTACTAAATTGAGGCTTAAAGAGATGCATGTGTGAAAATGAATATGATTGTTGAGCTATTGGTAAATAATATATCACAGTTAATAGTCTTCAAATCAACAGATTTGGTATAATTTACATCAAGAAAACCAAAAACTGAACTTTGTAATCTCTAAAACCTCAATCTGACTATATAAAAAACTCACAGTTAAGACAATATGAGTTATAGTATATATTTTAGATGACATTATACATAACGAAATAGGCAGAAACATAAATTAATTAAAACAAAAATAAATAAATATATCACCTTGTTCCCCATCAAAACTATGCTAGTACAGTTGGACGCATGGAGTTTCACCAGCACCCATTTCTGATAAACTCCAGAAGTTTGCACTAAATCCTCTATGGCCACCTATTTTTTGAAAACAAACCTTTAAGAATTTTCAAAATAGAAAATCCGTAATATATAAATTTTTGTTTTACAAGTTTGGACAAACCATGAAGGCGGTTTTTTCCATCATTGGGATATAATCTGTATGCTTTTCCATTTAAAACAAATCGGGCATTAAGAATCTTGTCACCAAAATTGCCCTCCAAACCTAAATAGCAATAGCGAATTCAAACAAAACCCCAAAAAAAAAATCAAATCGCAATTTCAAATTTCGATTTAACAAATCAATAAATTAGTGAAAAATATATAAGGAAGTCAGCAGTACCATTCATGGTCGTTCAAATTGGAGAGCTTCAGCTGCTGATGACGAAGGATCTGATGATTGCAGGATTGGGATTCCGTGGTTCAAAGTTGATTTGGGTTTTTGAGATATTGGCTCAGTGGCGATAAAAAGGAAAACGAAGAAAACAGATGTTTTGTAGAGGGAAGGACAAAAGCACGGAAATTTCTCGCGCGAAATAATTTTAGCTCCCGCCTTTGGTATATAGCGTTAGCACGAGATTTGCCTTTCAAACAGCGTTGGGTATTATGGGCCTCCGAGAATTTTCAAAGGAACTGGAACGAACGCTATTCACTATTGCTATCGAAGCCTGATTTTGTTGTAGTGAGAGTTGTTTCCCTGGAACTCATTAGTGATGAAATCCCTCTTTTAAGTATTTCTTTGTTCGAAACGTAACTTTCTTTCAGAAGAAGCATCACTTGCTCTTTGTTATTGGCTTTATCCTTAAAGAAAATTGCTAAGGCACGATTTTTATAAAGTGGAGTCTATAACAACCATGATTGAGATTATTTAGAATTAAATCTAAATATATAATTTAAATTATCTTAATTAATTTTAAGGTGGATTTATGTAATTTTATTTGTTGATTTGTATTTTGAAATGGATTTAAGGTTAAATAAATTTTAAATTTAATAAAAATCAATTTTGTTGTTTAATTTCTATATTCAACAAGTGAGAATGATCCTGGGAAAAATAAGGATTTAATATATAGAAAATAATTTTCATAATTAAAAATGTGAATAATATTATTATTTTATTCACTTGTTTAACTTAAGGGAAGATTTTTGACAAGTATTTTCCATTTGAACTTTTGCACCACAAAGTGTTGTAAGCTTATCAGAATACAATAATATTGAGACATTTGTTAGAAATGAGATATATGGAAATTAATATTTCATGTTCATCAAATTAGAAGAATAAATTTTATTTCTAAAAGTTATAATGAATGTTATACAAAACATCTCTATATTGATAAAAGTTGGTAATTTTGACATATTAACGTTTATCAGAAATTCGTGAAATAAATAATAATCTTGCTAAATATTATTTACACACACACACACAAAGTTTTATAATTGTATAAATGATGGAAAAAAGAAATAAAATAATAAATTTTCATACTGGGGATAGGGTGTTCATTAGGCTCATGTAGTAGGGAAGAACAAACACTAATACCATCACTTCTTACTTGTCACTATAATTTTTCAGTCCAACGTAAAGTATAAAAGTATAATTTCCCCATTTCAAAAACCTAAAAAACCCGGGTTCGGTAAGGCACCATTAATGGCGACAAGGGATCAGTTTCTTTTTTCCCTCTTTCTCCTTCAAATTCTCCGACTCCATTTATACTTTTCAGATTTTTTCAAAACTCTTTCTTCTCACGACCTCAGATTTATTCGCCTCCCCTTGATTTTGCATGCTTGGTGCTTTACATAACTCCAGTTTTTCGATGTTAGATATGATCCTACTTCTCCTCATCATCCCAGTTTATCTACTCCTCTCCACTACAGATTCTGTAATACTTTCATACTCCAAGTAAGCCCTTTGATTTGTTGTGTGGTGTCCCTTTTGGGTTTTCCAGGCTTTTTGTGGTTCTTGCGTTAGTAGTTCCCGTTATTTCAAGTTGTATGACAACCAATAATGCGCAGCACAAGTGTTCTTGGTTAGTCAGATCTACATTTCCAGATGGTCCTTATGTACCATGTCTGTTTAGCCTGAGCCAGGTGGTTTTGGGGTGGTTTGGAATTGTGAGACTACTGCGCAAGTTTCGGAGGAGGTTCTAGTTGATCTAGGCGTGGTTTTAACTCGGATATGGAGTTCGGGTATCTTCGTGAAGCTTCCATAGATGCAGCAACTTCTCGCTCCTTGGAATGGTTTCGCGTCTCTCCCCACTAATTCTGGTATGCTTCCTTATTTATCAAGAATATATATGCTTTCTCTGCTTGATGAGATGAAGTGGAATTATGTGACTTGCCGTAGTTAGGGTAGTCAGGGCCGGTCCTGGCCTAGTGCGAGTCGTGCGACCGCATAGGGTCCATTAGGTCAGGGGGGCCCAAAAAAAATGTATTACCTTTACTAGAGCTGCTTTTTCTTGTCAGGATGCGTGTACTTGATAGTAATTTATCTATGCAAAAGTAAATATGATTGTATGCTTTGTTGACATCAATCAATATATTAAAATGGAGAAGAGGCTTGTGTGGACTTCTAGTTGACAGATTGAAAATGTGGGTAAAACCTTTATGAATTTGCTGGAACATGCAATTTTCTCAATGGAGATGCACAGTAGAAAAAGCAAAATTTCACTTAAGTTCAATTTCATAAAAAAAAATTTAAAGGTCCAAAATTTTCGATTCGAACTAGGCCCATAAATGCTCAGGGCCGGCCCTGAGGGTAGTGATGGGCTAGTGTGAGGTCCTTGTATTCAATGTTCTTGTGGCTGACGTCTTGTTGATATCCTTTGTTTGAGTGTACAACGTATTATGGTTGCGAATTTCTGTTATGTGAGCTTTGAACAATCTTTTGGGTGTTAGGAGAAAGTTGAGTGTGAGCACTCTGGTTACTGTCCTTGTAATTTATGTAGGTCTTCTTTGGTCATCTGTGTATGTTGGTGTGCTTGTCATTTTTCTCTGTCTCAAGCAACCACGGTGAAGCGAAAGCTCTCTAATTTGCCATCTTGATGGATTTACCATTTCCTTCCTCATACATTTTCTACTGCAGGCCTATTAGCGTCATGTCTGCTCATGTAATTTTCATATGGAAAATTGATTAGTCGTTATAGCTTGGAAGCCGTTGTGCTTAGTTTTGTACGACTATAGCATGTCAGTTGTGTTTGTCTTTGTTGAGGTTGTCATCTTGTGACCTTTCCAAGTCAATACTATTATGCTACCCTGTGCTTAAGCTACACTGTGCGGATGTAGCTACCTAGGTGTATTGTGATGATACTATTCCATGAAAAATGAATGGTACTTTTAGTTGGTGTATTGCCTATAGTTGTGTTTATTGTAATGCTAAGTTATTTTCACTTCTATTGAAGTATGTAATGATCGATGTAATTATCCCTGCGTGGAGTTTGAGGTTGTATATCGTAGTCTAGAAATAATGTCTAGCCCTGGTCCTGTAATCTATTATAGATATGGTGGACGGACCACTTTAAACTCCAATAGTGGTGGACGGTCCACCTTCAAAACCGAACTAGCAGGTTGATAATCTGCCAATCTTCTATAATATTGTAATAATTATTTGTTATAATAGTAATTATTTGTGGTTATTTTAAAAACCGGTCGACTTTTCCCAAAAAGATATCTTAGAACTAGTTTATCCTCAAATTGGTTTCAAATCAAAGGCCTTCTAGAAAATAACTGAAGACGTAATATCGAGGTAATCTCCTCTAGTCTTTGTTATATCAAATTAATACTTTCATCACATTTTTTGTTGATTTTTTCAATCTCTCTGTTGCAATTGCAGAAAATAGAACCTTGGTTGTAGTCTAAATAAGGCAGTATAGGAGAATCTGATTTCCTTATATCAAGTGTGATTCTAAGGGCGATGGAGTTTGTGCTTGGGGCTCCAGGCAACCACCGATGCGAGGCCGTTCGGGTGGCTGTTGACCGCCGAAGGCGGCAAAAAAAAAAGCAATCGGCGGTCGATGTGGTACTGCGAAACACAAATCGCGGTGCCCTTAGCATCACACTATATCAATACAAGTTCATATAAGTGAGAAATACTCACGCTTTTAGCCTGTAAGTGAATGTTAGTGCTTATTGCTTGTATGAACTTGATTTTGAATCTATCTCAAACCTCTTGTGTTAATTATGTCATTTTCCATATAATTTTTAGTTTTCTAAAATTACCTTATATGATCATGAATTACATCTAATTATAGATGTTTATATGCTTGCGTTGCATGGTAGCTAAATTAGTGCTATGGAAGTAAAGAGAACACCTAGAGAAACTAGTGCTAAAGACAGGGACGTAGGTATGCATAGCCCACCTAGGTCCAAGGCCCCTTCCCCCCCCGAAGTTTCTTTTTCCTTTTATAATGCCAGTTGTCTTCATGTTGGCCATACCTAATACAATACCCTTGCCCTACTGCTTCATCCAATTAGCTCCGCCACTGGCTAAAAAACGATGCAAATCAGCTGGTACTGCCTAGGGTTCAGCCCACGTGTTTCCAACAGTCCACTGCTCAAACTTAATTGGTACACCCGTCATGACTTGGGCTAAGCCCCAGGTCATGCAATTTTGGCTCCCATTCGCTCGTGTTCGGTCGCCCATTAGTCCGTGTGATTCTTTAATGTTATTCTCTTGTTTTGATGCTCTATTTCATGATGGTACAATGTTATTTCCAGACTATGATATCACGAATTTGTGTACTCATCTTGTTTTTATAATGCCATCGAATTGTTCTATGGATCCTTTATGTTGGACACAAATTTTATTGCATATTTTTCAACTAGTGTTTCCAAAGAGATTATCATAATCAAAAAAAATTCTTCGAATGTTTGTCAAGTATGTATATATTTCTTAAGCAAAGAATAGTCGAATATATTCATATACAATTATAATAATAATGGTTCTAAAACTTATTTGGAATAATGGCTCAAAATTATACACATATTTGTGTTAAAGTTTTAATGCAGTTGTTCATACACATATACACATATTATTATTATTATTGCTATTTGAATTTGTTCAGGAGGGAAACTGACCGGAGTCATAAAACCCATTCTAATGCATCTAGCCTGTCCGCGAGCGCCACATATATGGCTGGTCTTAGTGTATGTACATGGTAAGCTCTTAACATGCCATTCCGGATTTCGAACTCATGCCACTGTTACCATCACATGCACATATGTATTCTTAAAAATAAAACAATACTTATCAGGAAGGCTTCCAATAAAAATTATTTAATGTAAAAATGGAGAAATTTCTTCTTCTAAGGAAGCATTTAACAATAATTAGATAAGGATGGCCAGTGTAGTGACCCTCCCTCTTGATCGATCCAAACCGATCTTTAAACCGACTTAAATCGACCCAAAAAGGCGGATACGCTAATTTTGGGTGCACAACATATCATAACAAACAACAGAAGACTTTTATAAACATCATAATAATGTTACATCAGAGTACAGAATATCAGAGTTCAAATAAGTATGCAACGAAAAATAAATTTACAGCAAATGTAATACAATGCAGCGGAAACAAATAAACTAACACGGCAGAACACTATCAATGCTCTGGACACAGTTTTAAGCTTCGATCCAGAATCCTGCTAAATGAAATAATCTACAAAACCAAAACTACTGACTGCCCGCGTGGAAAATATAGGCACCTAGAGTTTAGGTAGAAACAATAAACTCTGAGTCAGTCATGGACTGGTGTGAGAACTCAAAACAGTTATTAATACTTTAAAATAAAGTAAATCATGGGACCACACCGCATGTCACGGAACGGGTTTACCCCCATGAATACCAGTGCCCAAACAATAACCAATAATAGATACATGGATCTACGATGCATCATACAACATGCAATTCCTCAATCTATCCATTTAGGCTTAATCCCAAATTTAGATTTTCAAAATCCAATTCACTTTATAGAAATTATTGCTTTGGACTTTATTTCCTGATTTCTTATTTCAAATCATTTGAAATACATATCTAGCTTTATATCAAAGTAGATTTCACCTCGGGATCTCAAATCAAAATCTTTGGAAATATGAATTCCAAACATAACAATGCATACAAACAAGCATGCAACCAAATATCGGCTCCCCTTAGACAAGGCAAAGGGTACATATCTCACCAACTCGATATATATATATGTGTGTGTTTACCTCCCACAATGGAGCAGGCTACACTGACGATGCACAATCCCATGCCCTCGGGGACTGCACCGCCATCTCACCCATACTTTTAGTCGTCCGAGTGACCAGAATCTTTAGCCACATACTAAATCATTTTTATATCCTGAAGTAGGGAAAATCATTTCACAACATGATAATCACAAGTACTATCCAAAATATAGTACTTTACGTTAGCAATTCACACATATGATCAGTCAATATAAATCACATAACCTTTGAACTCGTACGTCTCAAAGAAGGGTGCTAAGCGAGAGAATAAATTCTCCGCCACCAAACAGATATATCATCAATAGCAACTAATCGGTTATCTGATGAACTACAATGTCAAACACATAATACATTTTGAAATCATTTCAACAACATCGGGTTTAGCCCTCGAAATCTTTTCTGTTTTATAAAACATTTTTATAAAACATTCCCTATCCAAAATCGGGAAAACAATTCTTTTCACTTAAGAAAAATATCATTTTGAAATCATTCATTAAATTTGAAATAAACTCAACAACATCGCGAACACCTCATAGGCAAATCGTGAAGTGTTTCACAAGATGTTATCATATGAATATTTCTACCCAACCCAATGCTAAATCTAAAAGCATATCTTGCTCATAAACTGGTCGAGCATAATCCAAACAATCAATCAATCACACTCTATATCAACAACCAAGAATATTTGGTTTATACCACATCTCATGTTTTGGTAAATTTAATCACCATTCATTCATTCAAATATAATTAAAGATTTGTTAAAACTGTTCTTCGTTTTAATCTCTAAAATCATTACTTAATGATTGTTCAACTTTCTAGAAATTAATTTTCCGTTTACTCAGGTTAAAGAACAAATGTTATTTAAAACACAATTCACGATAAACCCAAAATCATCTTCCATTCAAATTGAACTTTCACGGAAATCATAACTGTATATAATCGATATAAATTTCTGTATCATACTAATACTGTAAACAGAATAACGACAAAGCCTTTTAAGTTCCATAAAAAGTAACGGTCTTTCTTTACAAATGCTCATCTCGATTAATTCCAAATCGAATTCAATTCCAATTCAATATATTAATTTAGAAAACATTACTTTGGAAAATTCCATTAATCTTAATTAAAAGGCTATAAATTCCAAATCATAACTTCCCTGTTAATTGGGTTAAAGAAGGAATGTTATTTAAAACATTATTCACGATAAACCCAAAATCAACTTCCATTTAATCCCAAATAATAAATATAATTGGAAAAGTTCATTAATCTTAATTAAAAGATTTATTCTTTTGTCAACTGGGTTTAAGAACAGTGTTATTTAAAACACCATTCACGACAAACCCAAAATCCAATTTGATATTAAATACAAGGCTCTGAATAGAAAATAATATCGGCTTATATTCAACATCAAATTCTGAAATCAACAAATATCGTATTGAGAATAACGATATATATATCTTCCAAATACCTCAACAATATCCGTATAATCACGGAATCCAATGTTGAAATACACCGAAGATTATTTCCATTCAAATCCTTTCTAATTTATGAATTGGAAAAACTCTGGTCATTTCAAAACCCATTTTCAATCCAATTTATTATTTTTAAAAATAATTGGATTATTATTCTAGTTATCAACTAGTTCATTTCGATAAAAATATATTTTTATCTTTTCAAACTTGGAATTTTTCATCCAAAATCTTTCCAAATCATTTATTATGATTTTACATAATTTTTCCATATTTTTAATAATTTTATTAAGGCCCTTACAGTCGGTTTCCAATAATGGCCACCGAACTGCATTCATAGTGACCTTTTCTGAAATTGATTTGGACATAATTTGAAATCCAACCGTTCAAATTTAAATCTCTTCTTTTTGATATGAACCCAATGGTTCCGGTTTTAGGAGAATCCGATGGTCGGATCTCCCGTTACATCAATTTGAATTTAATGGTCGAAATTCGCGAATGGTCGCTGCGTGGCGCATTCTATTCAAGCCATTATATATATAATGTCGATTTCCATTTAAAATGTATTTTATAAATCATTTATAAATTCGTTTTAAAACGATTTCAACTTCCATTTCAATTTTAAATCAAAATTGAATATTCCATTACATGGCAATTTTATACAGTGCATATATGTGTTAACAATTATATTTTTAACAATCCAATGATTATTCCATTACATGACAATTTTATATATCTCATATATAAGCTAAAAATTAATATTTTCAACCTTCCAATAATTATTTCATTACACGCCAATTTTATTCATCGCATATATACGTTAAAAATTATATTTTTAACCTTCCAATAATTTTCACATCGCATATATATAGTTTCCACATCGCATTTATAAAATTTTCACATCGCATATATATAATTTTCATACAACGCATATATATTTTTCATAACGCATTTTTTTTCATACAACGCATATATGTTATTTTCATACAACGCATATACATTTTTCATACAACGTATATATATATATATATTATATTTACTCCATTTCACATCACAAACACAGCACAATACAGTCAATTTAATCATCCATGGTTTGTGGACGACAGGGAGGTGAGCTAACAGACACCGTATACAATTTATGATGCTTAAAATTGATAAAAAACTACACTGGCAGTTTATATATGCAGTTATAAAATAAATAACTGTACAAGAATTATAGCGAGAAGTTCTCACATTGGTTTCCACTCCGCCATTCTTTATTGGAGGATTTTATTTTGCCATAAATTACAACGAGCTCCAAATCTCTCCACATATATTTCCTTTAACTCGCACATCCTCTTCAAAATTTGTTCTCCATGCCCTAACTACATGGTATATAGAGGATCGACATCATTTTCTTCCAAAATTGCCAAAAAGTCGCACGCAAAAGCCATTTATCCTCATCAATCCAAATACGAACTCCATTCTGCGCATAAGTGCTCCCATACTTTACAACCTTCAACCCTAGGACAACTAGAACCCATGCTGTATTTATATGGCGCGAATAAAATTGTGTCGAACATCTCTAAACGCATACCATATCGAAGAGAGCAACTTTACGATTTCATACATACATGTTTCTGGATTTATGGAATTTTATTTAAGTTGTTTTGATTTTTTTTCTATGATGTTGATCCCACGTTGAAAGGAAAATGGAGGCGCTGTGAAGTTTTGACCTACGAATGGAAAAGGGTAGGGTTGGGGAAGGTTAAAACATTATATAAGAAGGGGAAAAAATATTTTTTTTTTATTGATTATATATTTTATTTTATTCAAATATACTCACTTTTTGCTTGTTTTCATCATTTAAAAATCCATGTGATTACATATAGATTCCGTTTTAAAGGAAAATTGACACGCAGCTACTCTTTGACATTACGAACCCAACGAAACTGGGTTCGTCGAATTCCGAGTCCGTATGCATAAACAACGATTTTTAAATTCAAAATATTGACTGTTTTTCACTTTAAAAATCATGCTCGTTCAGATACTAACTCTAAAAGTAATGAAACTTGGAATCTTACCTTTATTCGATGCTACGGATTCAATAAAAAAGTTTCGTTGAATTCCGAGGTCGTCTCAATAATGTTCCTTTGTAAAACTGCTCAAATTATTACATCAAACTGTTATCACACCTGGCCACATACTAGATCCAAAAATTATGAATTTTGAAATCTAGCTATGTTATGACGGTACGATCCTAACAAAACTAGTTTCGTCGAATTTGGAGACCGTTTGAAAAATGGTCTTTTTCCAGTCAATCAAATTCAAACTGAAATTACAAAACACATTTAAATTCACTGCGCTCACATATTAGTTCCAAGAATTATCTAATTTGAAACCTAACAATAATTTGACATTTCGGATCCAACAAAAAGGGTTTCGTCGAAATCGGAGGTCGTTTGCAAGGGCTATATATTATTAAAATATATATAAATTCCATAGCGACTATTTTGAATTTTAAACTGGGCATAACTTACAATTTATAAAGTGAAATCTCAGTTTCTTACATTCGTTAGAAAGATATAGTTAAATAGATTCTAACGTTTCTTGTTTTACTGAAATCCGATTTATATTGAATTCCATACATTCAATTGAAATATAAAATCGAATTTTCAAACTATTACGCCATTTCAGGCTCGTTTTATAATTAAATTAAATTTTTAAGTTCTAACTTCGATTTAAATAAATTTTCAATCATTATTATTTAAAATAAATCATTTTAAATATTTAAACACATTGAAATAGATAATTTAAGTTTTTTAAATTGGTTCAGAAATTTTGGGTTATTACGGCTAGGAAGTTCATAATAACGATCATCGATCTGATGTCCTTCTTGACGATTACTGTTCAGATGGATTTATGAAGGTTGTTTCTGGAAAAGCACTCTAGGCTGGTTAAGTTTCATCTCGTGGTGATATTCTAGGTGGGCAGCATCTCATGACGCTAATCATAGATGGGTTCAGCGGTCCACTAATATGACTTGGAATGATGCAGGTTACCATAATAATTAGTGTGTAAACTTGTTGAAGCCTTCAAATGATTTTCCTTCATTATCTTTAGTATATGGGAGGGCTAATAAGTTGGTTATTAATACAAAGGATGAGAATTTTAAGGTATTGAAGCTTTGGACAAAGACAAGGCTAATCTATAAGTTAAATACTAGTAAAGCAGAACATTTTAAAGCCCTCCCTTAAATTTTAGGGCTTTTCTCTCTTCTCCTTAATTCTCTCCAGGTACTTTATATTTAAATTAGTTTATCACTTTACACTTATTTACTATTTATGTCACATTATTTTACTTCCTTTCTCATTTTACATTTTTATATAGATACTTCAGCGTTTACACAATTTTTTATGAACTGCTAGCTCCTAACATTTTATAGTTAAGTCCACATATTTAAATTAATTACAAAATCTAAAATTTAAGTAATTTAAATAAATTTAACTAACTTATATTTACTTTAAATACTAAAAATAATAAAATTATTTCTTTTTGGCTCCTATCACATACACTTCAAATTTTATATAATCATTTAAGTCTCGCTCAATTATTTTCTAATATTTTGTATTATATTTACAATTAATTACATAATATTAAAACTATTCAAATAACTTCAGCAAATTACTACTCATTGAGTCGTCTAATAAATCACAATAAAATTAACTAATAAATCATCAAGATTAATCATATTCATATTAACAAAAAAGGAAAAATAATAATCAAATATATAAACACATCAATCACATAACATAAATTATATACATAAATAACTATCACATGCTCAAAGCTAAACTAACTTACGTCAATATATTTACCATGTATTGCATAGTAATATTAATGTTAAATGCCTACATGTTGAAATTAACAAATGAATTCAGTCAATAAATAGTTGTTGATTCATCTAATTAAAGCTAGGTATGATGTTTTAAAATGTACACCATTTCATATCAACAAAAATGGCAAATTAGCTTTACTTCAAAATATTAAGTTAAATAAGTCATATAGTTTAAATAACATATGTAAACAATAATAAAAAATTTAATGTATTATACACTTATCTCAATAACTTATCATAAATTGAACAAAACAATTTCAGCTTTAAATACTTAAATTTTAACATCCATAATTATTATGAACTTCCTTAATTCTTTTGTGATATTTTATATTTTAGTCCATATGTTTAAACTAATCATGAAATCTTAAATTCTAATTATTTAAATAATCTTAATAAGTATTTAGTCCATTTTTTTAATAGCTCTTACAAACATACGCCAATTTCATTATGTATATTCATATTAAAAAAAATGTTTTAAATCATATAACACGAACTATGTATATCAATAATAATGACAAAGCTAATTTGTATATTAGTTATGATTCATTTATATCAATAATTTACCATGTATTATATCATAAAAATATTTTTGAACATCAATAATTTCACAACAAATTTATATTTTTTTCTTTTGTAAATTTCATTTCAATTTTTCCTACAATGCTATATAGTTCAACAAACTTTGTAATTTCACATTTAACTTATTTAAACAAGTTCTATTAAATAATTTATGCTAATTCATTGAATAAGTTACTAACATACATCAATTTCAATATGTATATCTATACTAACTAAAATGATTAAAATAGATTCTCAAATATAAATGCATACATATTATTTGTGTAATCTATCGAACATTAATTACACCAAAATAATAATAATGATTTTAATTAATATTTTATGTATTTCACATTAAAATTATCATATGTTGCATAACAAAGTTTTCATTTTAACATAAAAATAATAAACATTATTTTTTACAATATTGTCGTGTGCAACGCACGGGTTACACACTAGTTAAATAATAGTAAAATAGAACCTTTTAATGCTCTCTCCTAAATTGTAGGAGTTTTCTCTCTTCTCATTCATTTTATCCATTATTTTTAAATTAGTTTATCACTTTACACTTATTTACCATTTATGTCACATTATTTTATCTCTTATGTTATTTTACACCTTGATATGGACATTTTAAAATTTACATAATTATTTTTTAACAATTAGCTCCGAACATTTTATATTTAAGTCCATATATTCAAATTAATTAAAAATTTAAGTAATTTAAATAAATTTAATTAGCTTATTAAAAATAACAAAATTATGTTTTTTGACTCCAAATACCTACACTTTAAATTTTTTATAATCACTTAAATCTCTCTCAAGTCTATTCTAATATTTTCACTTAATACCATATTTTAAAGTTTATTACACAATATCAAAATTATTTAAATAATTTTAGGGAAAGTCTATTTGAACACAAGAAATGGACATAAGATGGAAGACACAAAATCTCTACCATTAGATTTCCATAATATTTTCACCCTTCACATAAAAGACAAACTAATCCAACAGCTCCAATTTTGTGTCTACTTTTGTGTTTAAATAGATGACCCCTAATTTTATCAAACTATTATTTATTGATTCTCGTAATAGATCACATCAAGTTTAACCATATTCATATTAACAAAAAATTCAAATATACAAACATGTCAATCACATAACATAAATTATACACATAAGTATCAATCATAAGTTCAAAGTTTAACTCAATACATCAACATATTTTCTGTGTATTGCATTGTATTATTAATGTCAAATGCCTACATTTTAAATTCTTTTTAGTTCTTTACAAAACATTGCACAATATCAATTAACATTGTACATTTAAGTCAAAATATTTAAATTAATAATGTGATTTTGAATTTAGCAAAATGAATTCAATTAATAAATTGTTGTTGATTTATTTAATTAACGCAAAGTGTGATGTTTTAAAATGTATATATAATTACAACTATAATTTTACAACTGTCACAGAGTGCCAGTTGTAATAGAGGATCTTTTTACAACTGTCCAATTCAGAAAGTTGTAATAGATTAATTTTCAACAATTCTTTTATTTTGAAAGTTGCAGTCCTGTTACAACTGTTCTTTTAGGCAAGTTGATATAGACAATTATTTTTACAACTCTTTTTTAATGCCAGTTGTAATAAATATTTATTACAACTCTTTTTGTCAGTCGTAAAAGATGTATGTTTTTAACAACTCTTCTTTTTTGTCTGTTGTAATAGATATCTATTAAAACTCTTTTCGTCAGTTGTAAAAGTTGAATGTTTTTTAATAACTCTTCTTTTTTGTCATTTATAATATATAACTTTTAAATTTGTCCCTCTCTAATAATTATAATTAAATAATATTTAATAATTAGTAATTAATTAGTCAACGAAAGATAAAATTAATAATTAATATTAATAATTATTATTCAGTAATTAATATAAACAGTGGTAAATACAAAATAATTGTTTAATAGTAATTATTGAATTTCAATAATAATCGAAAATTAGTAATGTATACATAATAATTAATTTCATTACAAATATATTAAATTAAAAACAGATGCTATTACAACATTTTCCATTCGCCTGTTGTGATTAATTAATAATAATTATTGAATAATAAAAATAATAATTAATAATAATTGATAACCAATAAAAAAACTAGTAATTATAATTAAATAATAATAACAACTAATGGTTAATCGAAAATTTTGAATTAAATTAACTAGTAATAATAAATAATTTTATAATTTAACAATTAATAACATTAATAATTATTTGATAATAAAAGAGTTTAATAATCATAATAATATTAATATTTAATTATAATAATTTACAATAATTTGTATTTAGTAATTGATAATATCAATTAACATTTTGTAGATACTAAGAAAAACAATATTTAATATTTAATAATTGATAATATTTTTAGTTAATATTAGTTAATAAATGATGATAATTCTAAAAACTAATAATAATTGACAGTTAATCATTTTAGTATTTAATATTGAATATATAAAATTAAGTTATAACTATTGAATAATTTATATTGAAAACAAATAATAAATGTTAAATAATCAAATAATAATTATTAATAATAAGTAATTAATTATTAATAAATAGTAATTATTTTTAATAATCAAAATCAGATATTTAATAGTTAATAACTACTACCAAATATCTAATATGTAACAATTGAAAGGACTTTAAAATTAACTTTTAATAATAACATTTATTTTAGTGGAAAATAGTGAGAAGGCCAAACTTAACAAAAAATTTGGCCAAAAGTATGGAAAGTTTGGTTTTTGGTCAAAAGGACACATTTTAGTGTAAAGTGGAAATGACAGTGGGCCCCCTGAATTCCACATTTGCACTAAAATGTGGACTTTTGGCCAAAAACCAAACTTTCCATACTTTTGGCCAAAGAATTTGTTAGCTTTGTCCTTTAAAAGAAAATGCGCTTTAGTTTATAGGTAGCATAAAATTTTACTTGAGCTTTTCCAAAAAAAGTTCACTTACTTATTCTCGTTTCTAGTATTGTCTACAAAACTTGTTGCTGAATGTTTCATCACGGTAAGAAAAATTCGGCAGCAGCCCAGGAAAATTTGGCGGCCATGACTTAAATTCAGGTGGGAATGCCAAAATATTTGGCTCCAAAGACTAATATAGTTTTGCTTTCCACGCTAAAAATTAGCACCTCAAATGCAATACCAGCTTTTCCCTGTCCTTCACCTTCTTCCAAACTCGCTCAACCCTTCCCGAACTAGCATTGGCTTCCCCTTCCAAACTTAAAACTCTACAAATCCCAAGTCTCAAAATCAACAATCTGGGCATCATTCTCAAAGCCAATAGATTATATCCCCATAGAAGGTTTGACAAACCCAACTTCAGCCAACAAAAAATGATGCTAAAACCAGTTCTAGTAGCAAATTCAACATGCGCTTGCACAATGAACTCATTGCTCACGACAGTAACTCACAGCAAGTTAGTCTCCTTGCCAAAGCTAAGTTATTCTCATCTGATTTAAAAATTATATTTTTGATATTATCATGGGCCATCGTGATTTATATTTCAGCGTTACAAATTATTTTCCTTGGTCGACATGGTGAAACCATATAATTTTAAGGTGTTGTGGGTTACTGGGAATTTGCTGAATATATAGATGAACTATTTGTTAAAATTACAAATCGGGTTGGTTCATGATGCTGAATTAAACAAATCTGAGGTTCATTAGGGAGGTCGAGTTCTTCTTTTTTAAGGATATATTAATAATAGTTTACAGTGGGATTAATACAGAAGGTATCTATACCGAAATTGTAGTGAGTACTGGATATGGAATTTTCCTTAGAACCGAATTCTTTTATAATGTTGTAGAGGACTAGTGTGAAATAATAACATATTTTTCTCCATACAATTGATTTGAGCATATAAAATAATTATAGTAAAAAGAAAATATGGAGTAAGTTAGCGGAATTCTTTCCGTTACTAGATCTGTCAATGACATTTTGAGTTGAATAGTTAACGCCATTGTGAGGGAAATTAGCCTTTCAAAAGGAGCAGGGTAAGTAATTATCATTGCCAGCAGCAACTGAAGAATCCTTAAACACATAGAGTGCGGGCATTTGCATTCACTTCGGTTGCAAACAATAAGCAGATACATAGAAAAGATAAGATGCATTTGAACAATATTAATTTATCCTTTTAAGGAAAGATGAATATTTATTTCTACTATGAATTTTATATTGGTTATGGATATTTTAGGTGAATATGGAGTGGATGGTAAAAACAAGATAAGTACGAGGGCCGAGTCTGCTGCTATTGATATTTTCCTTTCAAAAAATCAAATAAGTTGTATGTGGTGCCCTGACACTATGTCCAACTGCGTCAGCCGTGATGAGTACATACTTCGGTAGCCTGGTGATGCCTGATGTGTGTTATCAGTAAGTGTAAACAGAGCCTTTAGCTTCACTCCTTTATAAATTACAAGAGATAATTTAAAGTACATGCAAGAATAATTTAGATTAGATTCATAATCTATGGCTAGAAGTTGAAAAGGTAACGGTTGAAGCTTTATTGATTCTTGTTGTATATGAACTTGTTGCCAAGTGATTACTACAACAAACATCTCAGAAATTCTGGCCAATCTGTTATGGGTTTTTACTAGCATTACCAATCAATTCCAATATAGAGTATGTACTAGTGGCATTTTTGTTATTATATACACCCAATTATAGGCATTTTTCGTACATCCACTTTTTTCGTTGTAATTGAATTGAGTTTAATTGTTTTTTTTTGAACAAAATGAGTGTATTTCACACATGATAATTCTTTAAGGATTTGGAAGTTGCTATGGGTTTGTTCATGATATAGGCGACGATAATTTAGGAAATAAAAATCATGATTAGTGGATAAAGTTGGAATAAGCAGCAGTTGTAGCTTTGTTGATTTTCAACTTATGAGAACCTTAATACAACAAACATGTCATAAATTCTCACAGCTGAGTTTTTTTTAGTTAACAGTCACCTTTTGTAGTTGGCGGATTTTGAAATGGCGAGCAAGTTTTCTTGCTGTGTTAGTTATTTCTTCAGGCTATGCTAGCATGCTAAGTCAGTCTATCTATGCATTATGCTTATTCAGATCATGCTCAAAATTTATTAGTACATGTGTAATATTGCTATTTAATATGCTGAGACTTTAATTCTTCATCATCTTATTTCTTTGCATGTTATTATCAGTTTTTGTTAATTCTGATTGCTAACTACATTCAATTTTTTGTGCTTGCAGTCATATCGTAATAGCAAGAACTTTTCAAAAGGAGGTAATCTACAAGTTGATAATCTATCTAGGGAGCGAATATTATTGGGTTGCCAAAAGAACGTTCCTTTAAAGCTAAGTTAGGATGATTTTTTCTTGACATGAGGAATTTATCTCTTTTGACTAGTATGTATATGTACTTTTATTGATATATCTTATAGATTTATTTATGTTCTGTAATGGGTTATAAATTTTATAGTAGTGCAAACTTGAATTGTTTTAGATTATTATAAACATGAACATTTCATGCTATCAATGAAATGATTGTAGTTATTATTAATGAAATGTTGATTTAATATGATATTATGAAATTTATAGATAGTTGTGAAGAGTTGAATGTTAAAGTAATTACAAAACTATTTGTTGTAATTGTCATTTTAGTATATTCTAATACAACTTTTACGAGCAGTCGTAGATAGTTAGCACATCTGATGAAGATAGTTATTGAGATGTTAATTGCAATTGTTATAAATAGTTTTCTGCAACTGCTAAAAGTTGTTGCTAAAGAATCTTATAACAATTGTTAACAATCATTGTGATAAACAGGCTACAACAGGAAATAGCTGTTGTCAAACATTTGTGAAATGGTTTTTTACAACTGTAATGAGCAGTTGTGAATAAGTTTTTTACAAGTGCCTCAAACAGTTGAAAAATAGTTCTGCTCTATTACAACTACGGATATAAAGACTGGCGGATGCCACTTGTAATAGACCTAATACAACTGTTTTTGACAGTTGTTAAAGGTTATTTTTGTTGTAGTCCTATGCTCATATCAACAAAAATGGAAAAATTTGTCTTCTTCCAGACAGTAAGTTAAATAAGTAAAATAGTTTAAATAATATATCTAATAATAATAAGAAATCTAATAGATTATATGTAAACTTCTCTCAATAAATTTATCATGAACTGGAGAAAATAATTTCCGCTTTAAATACCTATATTTTAACATTTCTAAAATTATTTATTGAACCCCTCGATTCTTTCATAATTTTTTATATTTCAATCCATATATTTAAACTGCTCATATAATCTTAAATTTAATTATATAAGTAATCTTAGAGAGTATTTGGTCCATTTTTCTAATAGCTACGTCAATTTTATTATATGCATTCATATTAAGAAAAAACGTAGTTTTCCATGCAACTATAAAGATATATAACATGAACTCTGCCTATCGACAACAATGACAAAGTTAATTTGTATATTATTTATGATTCATTTATATCCAGAATTCACTATATATTATATCATAAATTTTGAACATTTCCACTTTTTTTTTTTGCAGATCTCTTTCCTATTCCTCATGCCATGTTATACAGTTAAATTAACTTCATAATTTGGCATTTAACTTATTTAAATAAGTTCTATCATGTAATATTTGCTAATTTATCAAATAAATTACTAATATGCAACAATTTCAACATATATATCTATATTAAAAAAACAACTGAAAAAATTCTCGAATACACACACATACATATTGTTTGTGTAAGCTATAAAACATAAATTACACAAACTATAAGAGTGTGTTTGAGGATAAAAGTAGCGGGGTATTATACGGGGTATTTCAGTGGAGTATTTTAGTTAATGAAGAATGCGTTTACGGGTTCAAACGGACCATGTAAGCAGGGTTTATAAACGGGGTGTTAATAAAATTTAAAATTTATAAATTGCTTTAATTCAGTTCAAACCAGCCCATTGCATACAACACTTCGATACTATTGCAACGCAAAAAACAGCATATCAAATGGATCTCATTTGCACAAATTATTAATTTTTAAAAAAATTTAAAAATCTAAATTTATTAATTAACTTAATTAATTAAGCTAAACAAATCAAAACGGGGCAACTAAGATCCTAACGCACCACAATCGCTGAGATTGCAAAATGGGGCATTTTTCCCGTGTAGTATCAGCCGCCTCGGACGCTTCCGATACTAAACTGCCCCGTTAAAGCTTCCGAGCAGATCCTAATAATAATTTTAGTTAATAGTTTATGTATTTCACATCAAAATTTATCACACACACACAGATATATATATATATATATATATATATATATATATATATCATAATAGAATTCTTAGTATAAAATTAAAAAAATAAATACTATTTTTAATAATATTTTTGTGTGCAACGCACTGGATACACACTAGTAAGTCGGTATATTAAAGTGGATTTACCCACATCTAGTTATTCTCCCGTTACATAATATCAAACGTAGAACCATAACAATTTAAAATGTGGAAAAATCGATGCGAAACTGATCAATGTAGCGAGAGATAAGTGGAAAAATTCTATCACCATTTATGTTATGGGGCCTAAGCCATATTATCACTTTTTCAAAGCCAACAGTATTAGAGTTGGAAACCATCTAGTAAGTTTCACATTTTTACCAAATAAAATGGCTTTTTTCCTAATCAAATTTGAAATTCAAGATGTTTGTGATAGAACTTAACCAACGGTCATTATTTTTACGATAAGCACGGCTAATGACATGAAAATTATAAGTTATCTAGAGAATTTATGCTTGATAACAATAATATAGAAATGGTCCGTATTTCATATGCAAGGGTATTAATTAAGATTAATTCTAATTTTTCATTCTCAAAGCAAGTGCCTATTTTAGATGCAAATAACAAAATAATCTGGCAAGATGTCTTTTGTCAATGGTATCCACTCAAATTCAACACTTGTCAATGTTTTGGTCACTCTGGTAGTAGATGTACATCTGTTCGTGCTTCATTGCCAAACCAGCGTGATGTTGATGTTGGAAATGAATGAGCAAGAGAAATTTGGGAAGGAAAAAGGATAACAAACCAAAGTCCCACATCATCAAAATATGAATACCCACCTCTCTTATATATCATAAGCCAATAGGCTTATATAGAATAAAAATAAGAGGGCTTGTAAAGGAACGTGGGCTAGGCCTTGAGATAATAATATATTAAAGTGTCAAAGATTGGGCCTTGGGTCTAGTGACTCTTGGGGTCTCTTGATTGAATGAGACAATGGTTGCTGCTTGGGCCAATGCGCTGAAACGAGAATTTCTTTTTCCATCTGTTCAACTGAATGGGTACAACCGTTTGAATTCTGATGCGCACTCACATTAATGCACCGCGTGGTAGAAGGGTCGCAACATTTCCAATTCCAACGGTTATTAATGCCCTGATAGGCACCTCTTCCAGCCTATAAATACATGGCCCAAAACGAGACAAAATTCACTTTTTAATCTTCTTGGGTTACTGCTTCTTCTTCAAAGTAATCCTATGATCTAGCTTCTATAATCTACTTCAGTTCGTCGGATGTCCGTTTGCTAGCACTATGCTACGGGGCTAGTCCATTTTACCTTGGGAAACAAATTACTATTACGTCAATCAATACATATGATGGCAATATTGTTTCAAGGAAACAAAATCCTTGCTAGACACGGAGATTACCAAAATATTCTTCTTCTTGTATGTTGGTGACAGTTTTGTACTGCTCCAATCTAGTGCACAATCGGTCATGCTTTGAGTCGTTGTTGTAAACACAGTTTGACGTGACAATTGTGGCATAATTAAGTAACATTGATTTTTGTAATTGTCTATTTGTAATACAATCGTTTTAAGAAAAAGATTTAACAATCTTAAAACCATATTGTTTAATGCAGATGACAACGAAGATGTCACAAAATAGCAACAATGATTCTGCACCAATTCAGATGGTGACAAACGCTTAGCCATCGCCTTTGCTTCCAACAGTGGCTCTATCCCATGGAGAAAGACCAGAGAAGTTCATGGAATTAATTTCAAGCATTGGCAACAAAAAATGTCGTTTTATTTAACAACATTGAGCCTCGCCAAGTTTCTAACTAAAGGTGCACCTGTGGTAGCCAAACTCGAACCTGATGTCGTAGAGGCTCTTACTATCTGGAAAAACTCAGATTTCATGTTTAAAAACTATATTCTGAATGGTCTGGATGATAGCCTCTACAATGTCTATTGTACTATTGTAACGTTCAAACAACTCTGGTGGGCTCTGGAAAAGAAGTAAAAAACTGAGGATACAGGCATGAAGAAATTCATTGCTGGAAAATTTCTTGACTTCAAAATGGTTTACTCAAAGACGGTGATTAGCCAAACTCAAGAACAACTTATCATCCATCAACCAGAAGATGAAAAGATGACTCTTAGCGAGTCTTTTCAAGTTGCCGCAACTATTGAGAAACTGCCTCCTTCTTTGGAAGGACTTCAAGATTACCTTAAACACAAGCGTAAGGAAATGACAATGAAAGAACTCACAGTTCGGCTGCACGTTGAGGAAGATAACAAGAATTCTGAGAAAAAGATTTCTCAGAACAGTGTTGCCAAAGCAAATGTAGTTGAGTCAGACAAGATTAACAAGAGAAAATGGGAGAATGCTCCTAAGAAGTCAAAGAAATTTCTGGGTTCTTGCCACAACTTTAAAAAGAAGGGGAATAAAGCAACTGAATGTCACATACCTAAAAAGAAGAAGTCTGGAAAAAAAATATGATTGACGTTTTGAAAGGCATTGTTGATATTGATTTATGTGCAGTAATATCAGAATGCAACCTTGTTGGTAACTCTAACGAATGGTATGTGGACATTGGAGCCACTCAACACATATGTGCTAATCAGTGGATGTTTACAACCTATAAAACTACAACTGATGTTGAACAAATTTTCATGGGTAATTCATTCACTTCAAAGGTCGAAGGCAAAGGAAAAGTTGTGTTGAAACTGACTTCTGAAAAGGAACTAACTTTAAATGATGTTCTTCGTGTTCCAGAAATTCGGAAGAACCTGATTTCAGGATCGTTACTAAGCAAGCATGGTTTCAAATTGACCTTTGAAGCTAGTAAATTTGTATTATCAAAGAATGTAGTGTATGTGGGAAGAGGATATGTGTGTGATTGTTTATTTAAAGCAAATGTAACCACTATTGTACCGCGCATTGATATAAATAAATGTAAATCTTCTTCTTATATTGTTGACTCTTCTAACTTATGGCATTCTACATTAGGGAATGTAAATTTTGATAGATTGTGGAAATTAATTAATCCAGAATTTATACCTAAGTATAACATAGACTCCAAGTATAAATGTCAAATTTGTCCAGAAGCAAAATTGACAAAAACCTTGTTTCATAATGTTGAACTAGAAACTGAACCTCTAGATATAATACATACAGACGTATGTGATTTGAAATGTGTCAAACTAGAGGTGGAAAATGGGAAATTCATTACCTTTATTGTTGACTGTACTAGGTACTGTTATGTTTATCTTCTTAGAAGTAAGGATGAAGCATTCGATGTGTTTAAACAATGCAAAGCGGAAGTTGATAATTAACTCAATAAGAAAACCAAAGCTTTAAAAAGTGATAGAGGAAGAGAATATGAATCCCCTTTGGAAGAATTTTGCGTTGAACATGGTATTATACACCAAATAACTTTTGGGGAGAAGCTATTCTTTCAACAAAACATATTTTTAAATAAAATGCCCCAAAAGAAAACATCTAAATTTCCTCTTTTGCTTTGGAAAAATAGACCACCATCCTACAAATACCTAAAAGTGTGGGGATGTCTTGCCAAAGTAGAGATACCAAAACCGAAGAAGGTCAAAAGTAGACCAAAAACAATTGATTGTGTATTCACTGGATATGCACAAAACAGTGCCACATATCAATTTTTGGTACACAAATATGAAATTCATGATATTAATGAAAATACCATCACTGAGTCGTGAAATGCTAGATTTTTCGAACATATATTCCCGCTGAAACATGGTACTAAAAATCATACACCTAAGAGAACAAGGGAGGAAGATGTTCCTTATTTTCTTGAGGATGCTGAACAAAACAACACTCAGCAAAGTAGTGCTGAGCAGCAAGTGGAGGAACCAAGTAAAAGTAAAAGGTCAAGGACTTTAAAAACGTTTGGACCGGACTTCTATACCTTTATGTTCGAAGATGATCCATTGACATACAAACAAGCTATGTCTTCCAGTGATGCCCCTTATTAGAAAGAGGTAATTAACAATGAGACCGAATCCATTATTTCCAGTCATACACAAGAATTAGTTGATTTACCTCAAGGATTTAAGACCTTAGGTAATAAATGGATATTTAAAAAGAAATTGAAACTTTATAGTTCAATAGACAAGTACAAATCTCATCTGGTGGTCCAAGATTTAGACAAAAAGAAGACCTGGACTATTTTGATACATATTCACCAGTAATGAGGATAACATCAATTAGAATGCTTATTGCAATTGCATCCATACATGACTTAGAAATACATCAAGTGGAAGCTAAAACTGCATTCTTTAATGGTGAACTAGAGGAAGAAATCTATATGAAACGACCTGAAGGATTTCTGAGCTCAGAAAATGAGAATAAAGTTTGCAAACTGGTAAAATCACTTTATGGCCTTAAGCAAGCTCCAAAACAGTGGCATGAGAAGTTTAATAAAACAATGTTATCAAAATGGTTTCACGATAAATGAATTAAATAATTGTGTGCACATAAAACATGCACATATTGGATATGTCATTGTTTGTCTCTATGTTGATGACCTGTTGATCCTAGGCAATAACAAGGCCATAATAACATCTATAAAGGTTATGTTATCCTCTAGATTCGATATGAATGACCTAGGGCGGGCTGATGTGATATTGATTGTAAAAATTCTGAGAACACCGCAGGGATATGCATCATCCCGATCGTATTACATCACCAAAATACTTGAAGAATTCAAGCAATAAAATGTATAAAATCACCAATGGTTAAGAACAAAAATTTGGTAAAGAACAATGGTGATGGTATCTACCAATTAGAACACTCTCGTATACTAGGATGTATGTAACACCCCGTGTATTCTATAACAGTGAAATTCACAAATTAAAGTATAATTAATTTCAAATCAAAGAATTAAGGGAAACGGGATACGCCATTGCGTTCGTCTCGGAATTCTGCTTGAAATAGAGTCCGAATTTGCGTAAAACGGACTCCGTATGAAGAAGATATGGCCTCCGGAAGTTTCAGAATTCAGTTTAAAATTCGAACAGACCAAAACAGCCCAGAAAAACCAATTCAAAATTCAAAATTGGGCCGGATTGGCCAGGGCGGGAAAATTCCCGCCCAAGGCACCCAGGTCGACTTGGCAGTCGACCTAGGGCTAGCCTGGTCGACTGGGCAGTCGACCTGGGTCACCCGTGTCGACTGGGGTGTCGACCTGGCCGCTGAGCCACGTCGAACCCAGCCGACCCTGGCTGGCCTGGTCTGTGTTTGGTCGATTTTCTGAGCCTTGCCTTGTCACTAGGGCTAGGTGTCAGCTCCTGGTTGGTCTCTCCTTCGAACGAATGGTTATTATTAAACCAAGCTCCATCGACGGTCTAAATCAACTCACAAACTCTATAAAAAGGACCTAAGACTCACCCTAATTCACACAAACAAAAATGGAGATGAGACCGTCATGCTGCTGAGGAGAAACTAAGAATAGCCGTCAGAAATAGAGAGACAATTAGGAGATAATTTGAAAGCTTAAAGCAACGTCAATCAAATCAAAACAACGCCTACAACAAAGGATAGCATCTCCAATTTCAGAATTCAGATTCCTGAATTGAAGATTCGTCATACGTTGTAAGTAGAGTGTTATTCCGATGTGAATAATTAATTGCATTTGATTTGTGTAAAATGCGAAATGGAATTGTGGCGATAATAATCTATATTTGTATGTTATTTTGATTCTAAACGATTTGGAAATGTTATACGATTGGATATTTGCAAGTATGTGATTTATGTTGGAAGTTAACAACCATATGTTGTGGTATTTTATTTGGGATTCATAAAAGTATATGATTTATGTTGACAACCATATGTTGTGAAATTTTAATTGGGATTCATGCAAGTATATGATTCATTATTATGCCAATATGATGTACATACTTTTATGATCACTTTTAGTGTGTAATTGGACTCGACTAAGTACTATGATTTATATGAATCTATGTTGAAATTGGCAAATCATACTTTTGTATTAGAAACAAAAGTAAGCATCTTTATGAACATGACTAAACTATGTTTGGTATTATGCCTAGTTGAAAACATGTTTTAGGCCTAAGTTGTTATCAAAACCATATGGTGATATATGCGACACAATTAAGTTAGATTTACATTCCAATTGCAAGCTTACATGAAAAGAATGATTCATGCTTAAGTATTGTTTATTCCATGATTATATGAATAGAATGATTCATGTTTAAGTATCGTTTATGCCATGATTATATGAATAGAATGATTCATGTTTAAGTATTGTTTATGCCATGATTATATGCTATTACAATTGCAAGTTCACATGTACCTAATTTATGTTAATTGAATCGTTATGTTGCAAGTTCATGCGTTCACACTCCCCTTTTTCATGTTACCTTATAAACACCATGTTATAAGCCTCCCCTTTTCATATGGATAAGTTGGGTTTAAATGTTAAACCCAACATATCTTATATTGTAGCGAACGTGTAAAACGGGGGTAGTGACGTTTGGGTTAACATATAGAACATATGTGTTGGCATGTTTGACGAATGCCAACAACCTTGAAAAACAATTAAGTGGCATAAATAAATTTTAACCAATAAAGATAAATTTGAATAATGGGCCGCAAATATTTACATATAAAAAGAAAAGAAACAAAATATGTAAATGTAGAAAATACGATGTGTTTAACCCGAGGTTGGATTGAGTTGTGATGTAAACCTGCCCGGAACCGCCCGGCTGTCCAGTAGTCACAACAATAACTATCCAATGTGGGTGGTTAAACACGGAGCCCAATAAGAACCCGAGGTTAGACTGAGTTGTGGCGTAAGACTGCCCGGACCCAACCGACAACAGGCAACCACAACAATACCTGTCTAATGTGAGAGGTCGAGGCTTTAATAAGACAATTAAGGATGAGTCGGGATTGATAGGATTAAGTAAATTGAATTAATACTTAATCAAAAAGATACATGCTAAACTATACAGACTGATTGGGGGTTAGGTTTATAAAACACTTAACCAACTTAGCATGTTGGCTAGAAATAGAAAACCTAGTAGCGGGGGACCCTTTTCAGCAGTAACCCTACAAGGTGTATCAGGATACCCTGAACTAGGCAGGGTGGGGCACGATTACTGGGCTGACTGTAAGAGGTCAAATCGACGGCGGTGGTGCGGCACTGTAGGTTCTAACGGGGTGCGGGCGTGCACACACTCCGGCGCAGAAAAATAAGGCATTGGGCACCAGTAGCATACCTGTGCATTCTAGAATTGTGTCGGGCCGCCACCATGAGACTTGATACACCCCATGGTGGGACCAGCATAGGTAACTACAACAACGGGGGCCATAAGACACATGTAACTATGCGAGTAGGAGCCGATCATCAGAAAAAGGATCACTTCACCCTGATTATGGGGTGCCTGTTGGGAACTAGTTTATATGGGTACAGAGATTAATGTGGGGTACGATAGTATTCGACCCTAGACAACTTAACCTAGTTTATGATGCTTTCCCATTTCCAGTTTATGCTTATCATACCCAGTTCTTTATTCATAGACTGAATAGTCCTAGACTTACTCAGGCTTTATGTCTGACTCTACTTTTCTTTCGCCTTCTTTTCTTTCGTTTCCCCCCAGGTCCACAGGGAGGGAATACCGCAGCTTGACCAGTTTTCACATCCAGCTTGAAGAGAAAGAATGTATTGCTTGGATCTTTTCCGTTTTGGGCTATGGCTTTGGACAACAATTATGGGACTTTTGCAGTTTATTTATGTTTTCTTTATGCTTCTTTAAATAATGTAATCAAGACAGTTATGGAGATGTTATGTTTTGGGAAGTATTGTAAAACAAATTATGACATGGTTTGTGTAACACATATTTTGTTGAAATAAAAGTTGTTGAAGTTTTCTGCTGTTCAAAAATATGTGTTCTTATATCTGTCTTGTATATCTGTGACTTATACTTATAAACCTCCACCAAAATTAGGGCATTCCCTTTGAGAGTGACCCTAACGGAGGTGGGGTGTTTCATTTGGTATCAGAGCATAGGTTTACCAGATAAGATAAAAAGTTTTGAAAATTTATTTTCAAAAAGGAAATTTAAAGAAGCATTTTTTAAAAAAAGATAAAATATTATTTTATTTTAAAAAGGCAAAGTCCCCCAAAGCCATATGTATTATCTCTTATCCTTCGTTTTGAATCTATCCTTTTTGTTTCAGCATGTCCGAAGAACTTAACTTGCCAGAGGGTGTACCAATACCTGGTTGGTTTAGACGATTCTTAAAAGCAAGGGCCACTCAGCCAGGCCCTACCGTTCCTCCTCCCCCAGCTGCAGGGAATCATCCGGCTACAGCAGCACCTCTTCCTCCACCTCCTCCACGGGGAAACACTTTTGCTAAGATATGTAAAGATTTTAAAGCTATGGGAGGAAAGGATTTTCATGGAACTGAGTCCTTCGTGGCAGCTAGAAATTGGCTGAAAGAAACCGAGGACTTATTCGTCATCTTTGAGGTAGAAGATAGGCAGAAAGTACAACTGGCAGTGCGGCTACTAAAGGGCGAGGCTTCCTACTGGTGGGAAGTCACTAATGCAGAAAGACCAATGGAAACATGGGAGGACTTTAGGGCAAGGTTTGAGGCTGAATTTCTTTCAGACGCGGAAAGGAGTTTGCAGTTGGAAAAATTCTTATTTCTTAAGCAAGGGAATAAGACAGTCAAAGAGTATGTTAATCAGTTCGATGAGCTGGCTAGGTTCGGACTGGACCTAGTCAACACCCCACACAAGAAGGCTCTCCGTTTTGTCAAAGGGTTGAATGAGCCATTACACAGTTTGGACATGACCCATATACCCATGGGAGCTACGTATGAAAGTTTGGTACAGATGGCATTGCTGAACGAAGAGGATAAGGGCAAGAAGGAGACAAAGGCAGAAAGCTCTCAAGGGAAGAAAGAGGGTTTACAGCCTAAGAAGACAGACTTTAAGAAGGGAGGGAAAGACAACAAAGAGAAGAGGAAGTGTAATTTCTGTGGCAAAGTGGGGCACTTAGTGAAAGATTTCCGGAAAAAGAAGGCCAAGATGAATGGTGGATGCTTTTCTTGCGGTGAGACAGGCCACATGGCTAAGGACTGCCCAAAGAAACGAGGACAGGGGCAGAGGGCTGGATCCACCTTGGGGGCGCAGGTTCATGTGCTAGAGGTGCCACCTCTGCAACAGCGAGGTATAAATACTTCTGTAGAAAGTGTAGTTTATCTTTATGATCACCCCGTTCGCACTTTTTTTGATTTTGGCGCATCACACTCCTTTATCTCGTCTGCTTTAGTAGAATCTCTGCACCTAAAAACTAGTATGGTAGAGGACCCCTTAGTTGTTTCAAACCCAATTGGGGGCCCGGCTCATTTGTCTATGATCTGTGTGGGATTGAAAATTTCTATTCTAAGCGTAGAATTTAAATGTAGTGCCTTTGTTTTGGGCTTTTCGGGATATGGTTTGATTTTGGGCATGGATTGGCTATCCAGTAATGGGGCCATCCTTGATTGTGAGAAAAGGGTTGTTAGGCTCCTGACCCAGCTCGGTAACACTTTGGAAATTACTTGTAATCCCTCGTATGCGGTTATGCTTAGTTATCTTGAGTCGCTAGATGCCTCTGTCGACAATTTGCAATCGGTTAGAGTGGTCCGGGAATATCCGGATGTCTTCGAAGAGGTGAAGGACTTGCCTCCAAAGCGGGAGATAGACTTCTGTATATATCTTGTAGATAATGCAAAGCCCGTTGCGTTGCCCGTTAGATACATGGCTCCACGGGAAAGGAAAGAGCTCAGTAAACAGATTAAAGAGCTTCTAGATAAGGGGTTCATTAGAAGGAGCATTTCAGAATGGGGCGCTCCAGTGGTGTTCGCTACAAAGGCGGATGGTTCACTCCGTCTATGTGTTGACTATAGGGAGCTCAACAAGCTAACGAAAAAGAATAGGCACCCTCTCCCCAGAATTGACGATCTGTTTGATCAGCTTGTAGGAGCGTCTGTTTTCTCCCAAGTCGATTTGGCGACCGGTTTTCATCAGCTAAGGGTGGCTGAAGATAGCATCGATAAAACGACATTCAGAACCCCAGACGGCTTCTTTGAATGGCTTGTCATGCCTTTCGGCTTGACAAACGAACCTGCTTACTTCGTGGACCTAATGAGTAGGGTGTTCAGAGATTTCCTCAATAAGTTCGTAGTAGTCTTCGTAGACGATATCCTTATCTTCTCAAAGAGTGAAGAGGAACATGCTCAGCACTTAAAGGCAATCATGGAAACTCTGCGAGTCCATCAGCTAAAAGCCAAATTCTCCAATTTCCACTTTTGGAGAGAAGAAGTAAGGTTCCTTAGGCACATAGTATCCAAAAAAGGGTTAGCTGTGGACCCTGCTAAGGTAGTAGCGGTACAGGATTGGAAGACACCAAGGAATGCAACTGAGGTCCGAAGTTTTCTAGGACTAGCAGGTTTCTATCGAAAGTTCATAAGGGATTTTGCGAAAATCTCAGCTCCGCTCACAAGTCTGACCAAGAAGAATCTAGTGTTCAATTAGGACTTGGATTGCGAGTTTGCTTTCCAACGACTAAAAAGGGCTCTTATAACAGCCCCAGTTTTAACGTTGCCAGATGGAAGCAAGATGTTCATAGTTTATACAGATGCATGTTGGACAGGGCTAGGCGCTGTCTTAATGCAAGAAGGAAGGGTAGTAGCTTATGGTGGGAGACAATTGAAAGTGCACGAAAAGAACTACCCGACCCACGATCTTGAGTTAGCCGCCATCGTCTTTGCACTCAAGTCTTGGCGACACTATCTCCTAGGTGAGAAGTTTGAACTTTACACTGACCATAAATCGTTGAAATACCTTTTCTCGTAGAAGGACCTTAACTTGAGGCAACAGAGTTGGATGGAGTTTCTTTCCTCATACGATTTCGAGATCTCCTACACTCCGGGCAAAGGCAACGTAGTGGCAGACGCGTTGAGCCGAAAGAAACTGACCCTAAGCCCGCTGTTTGTTGAAAGACAAAGTCTAGAGTTTATAGCCACCTTTGACTTTAGGCCCTCCTCCGATTTTGTACCAGGCTTGCTAGCATCTCTCGAAGTACGCCCGACTTTGATGGACTCAATAGGGACAGCACAACGCGAAGACCCTCAGCTTGTGGAGACGATTGATAGACTAATTAGGGGTGAGACTTCAAGTCACCTCAACAGGTACTCCATCGACGATAAGGGTTGGCTAAGGCGAGACGGAAGACTATGCGTCCCATAGACAAGGCTTTTAGTAAAGAAGGTTCTCGAGGAAGCACATCACTCCAAGATGACGATACATCCGGGCGGAGACAAAATGTACAAGGACATAAAAAGAACTTTCTTTTGGAACGGCATGAAGAAAGACGTGGCAGAATTTGTTTCTAAGTGTATGGTATGCCAACAGGTTAAGGCGGAACAGAAAAAGCCTGGCGGTTTGCTACATCCTCTAGAGGTCCCGTAGTGGAAGTGGGATAGCATCTCAATGGACTTCATTGATGGGCTGCCTAGGTCTAGAAGAGGCAACACTAGCATTTGGGTAATAGTGGATAGGCTTACCAAAAGCGCCCACTTTTTACCTGTCAAAAGTAAAAGAACTGCCTCATCCCTAGCATCTCTTTACCTCAAGGAAATTGTTCGACTCCATGGAATACCATCCAGCATTGTTAGTGACCGAGACCCTATCTTCACAAGTGAGTTTTGGCAGAGTCTGCAAGAAGCGGTAGGCACACAGTTATGCTTGAGCACAGCCTATCATCCCCAAACCGACGGACAAACAGAAAGAGTGAACAGAGTTTTGGAGGACCTTTTAAGACTGTGCATCCTTGACTTCGGAGGGACATGGGAAGACCATCTTCCTTTGGTGGAATTTGCCTACAACAACAGCTATCAAGCAACCATCGGAATGGCGCCCTTCGAAGCTTTATATGGAAGACCGTGCCGATCACCCACTTGTTGGTGGGAGTCTACTAATAAGCTCATACTTGGACCAGATATGATCCGAGAGACTTCATAGAAAGTAGACTTAATACGAAAAAGGATGAAGATGGCCCAAGACAGACAAAAGTCCTATGCCGACAAGAGGAGGACCGACCTTGAATTTGAGGTTGGGGACAGAGTTTTTCTTAAGGTATCTCCGCTAAGGAACGTTGTTCGATTTGGAACCACAGAAAAGCTAGCACCAAGGTTCGTAGGGCCATTCCCTATCATCGAGAAAATTGGGAAAATGGCCTATAGATTAGAGCCACCCGAAAAATTGGCCGGAGTTCACAACGTCTTTCACGTTTCACATCTCCGAAAATGTCTACATGATTCTGCTGAAGTGGTAGAGCCAAATATCCTAGAAGAAGCTGAAGTGGAACGCGAAGCAACCGTGAGGAAAGTTCCAACCCGCATATTAGGAACGGAAGTGAAGAAGCTACGCAACCGCGAAGTCAAGCTCGTCAAAGTTCAGTGGAGCGACGCCGAAGAAGATGCAACTTGGGAAACTGAAGCTAGAATACGTGCAGCCTACCCTTTTCTTTTCGAGGGTACATCTTTGATCTTTCCTTTTTCCTTAAGTTGCGCTTTTATCTATCTTTTTAGGTATATTTCCTCGACCTTATCTTTTAGGTAGAAACCCTTTGGATGAAAACATGTGATTGAAACATGTTATGGATGATGGTTGCAAGTGGTTGCAAGTGATTGCTAGTGGTTGCTCGTGGTTGCATATAGACACACAATCTAGGTTTTAGATCGGCTCAGTCACTTCATATTGCATATGCATAAATGTATTTACATTCGTATATGGTTGAAATTTAATGTGTTGTCATATGGATGTTGCATTTGTGTGAATGATTGTGCACTCATGTAGAATCATGAATAGGAAAATTTGCATACATAATGGATTCATGGCACTTACATAATTTGCATTAAGGAGGTCAACTGAATCAGTAGACCGCCTGATTTTGCATTAGATCAGTACATGTACACACACACACACACACACACTTCGCATATGATCATGAAGCATTAGAAGTCTTTTAAGGACAATGGATACTCGTGTTTGATGGATGAGTAGATGGATGTTTGGATGTTAGGATATACATTCTTCCTGAACTTGAAGATTTCGAGGACGAAATCCTTTTAAGTGGGGGAGAATGTAACACCCCGTGTATTCTATAACAGTGAAATTCACAAATTAAAGTATAATTAATTTCAAATCAAAGAATTAAGGGAAACGGGATATGCCATTGCGTTCGTCTCGGAATTCTACTTGAAATAGAGTCCGAGTTTGCGTAAAACGGACTCCGTATGAAGAAGATATGGCCTCCGGAAGTTTCAGAATTCAGTTTAAAATTCAAACAGACCAAAACAGCCCAGAAAAACCAATTCAAAATTCAAAATCGGGCCGGATTGGCCAGGGTGGGAAAATTCCCGCCCAAGGCACCCAGGTCGACTTGGAAGTCGACCTGGGGCTAGCCAGGTCGACTGGGCAGTCGACCTGGGTCACCCGTGTCGACTGCCAAGTCGACACGGTGTCGACTGGGGTGTCGACCTGGCCCCTGAGCCAGGTCGAACCCAGCCCACCCTGGCTGGCCTGGTCTGTGTTTGGTCGATTTTCTGAGCCTTGCCTTGTCACTAGGGCTAGGTATCAGCTCCTGGTTGGTCTCTCCTTCGAACGAACGGCTATTATTAAACCAAGATCCATCGACGGTCTAAATCAACTCACAAACTCTATAAAAAGGACCTAAGACTCACCCCAATTCACACAAACAAAAATGGAGATGAGACCGTCATGCTGCTGAGGAGAGACTAAGAATAGCCGTCAGAAATAGAGAGACAATTAGGAGATAATTTGAAAGCTTAAAGCAATGTCAATCAAATCAAAACAACGCCTACAACAAAGGATAGCATCTCCAATTTCAGAATTCAGATTCCTGAATTGAAGATTCGTCATACGTTGTAAGTAGAGTGCTATTCCGATGTGAATAATTAATTGCGTTTGATTTGTGTAAAATGCGAAATGGAATTGTGGCGATAATAATCTATATTTGTATGTTATTTTGATTCTAAACGATTTGGAAATGTTATACGATTGGATATTTGCAAGTATGTGATTTATGTTGGAAGTTAACAACCATATGTTGTGGTATTTTATTTGGGATTCATACAAGTATATGATTTATGTTGACAACCATATGTTGTGAAATTTTAATTGGGATTCATGCAAGTATATGATTCATTATTATGCCAATATGATGTACATACTTTTATGATCACTTTTAGTGTGTAATTGGACTCGACTAAGTACTATGATTTATATGAATCTATGTTGAAGGTGGCAAATCATACTTTTGTATTAGAAACAAAAGTAAGCATCTTTATGAACATGACTAAACTATGTTTGGTATTATGCCTAGTTGAAAACATGTTTTAGGCCTAAGTTGTTATCAAAACCATATGGTGATATATGCGACACAATTAAGTTAGATTTACATTCCAATTGCAAGCTTACACGAAAAGAATGATTCATGCTTAAGTATTGTTTATGCCATGATTATATGAATAGAATGATTCATGTTTAAGTATCGTTTATGCCATGATTATATGAATAGAATGATTCATGTTTAAGTATTGTTTATGCCATGATTATATGCTATTACAATTGCAAGTTCACATGTACCTAATTTATGTTAATTGAATAGTTATGTTGCAAGTTCATGCGTTCACACTCCCCTTTTTCATGTTACCTTATAAACACCATGTTATAAGCCTCCCCTTTTCATATGGCTAAGTTGGGTTTAAATGTTAAACCCAACATATCTTATATTGTAGCGAACGTGTAAAACGGGGGTAATGACGTTTGGGTTAACATATAGAACATATGTGTTGGCATGTTTGACGCATGCCAACAACCTTGAAAAACAATTAAGTGGCATAAATAAATTTTAACCAATAAAGATAAATTTGAATAATGGGCCGCAAATATTTACATATAAAAAGAAAAGAGACAAAATATGTAAATGTAGAAAATATGATGTGTTTAACCTGAGGTTGGATTGAGTTGTGATGTAAACCTGCCCGGAACCGCCCGGCTGTCCAGTAGTCACAACAATACCTATCCAATGTGGGTGGTTAAACACGGAGCCCAATAAGGACCCGAGGTTAGACTGAGTTGTGGCGTAAGACTGCCCGGACCCAACCAGCAACAGGCAGCCACAACAATACCTATCTAATGTGAGAGGTCGAGGCTTTAATAAGACAATTAAGGCTGAGTCAGGATTGATAGGATTAAGTAAATTGAATTAATACTTAATCAAAATGATACATGCTAAACTATACAGACTGATTGGGGGTTAGGTTTATAAAACACTTAACCAACTTAGCATGTTGGCTAGAAATAGAAAACCTAGTAGCGGGGGACCCTTCTCAGCAGTAACCCTACAAGGTGTATCAGGATACCCTGAACTAGGCAGGGTGGGGCACGATTACTGGGCTGACTGTAAGAGGTCAAATCGACGGCGGTGGTGCAGCAGTGTAGGTTCTAACGGGGTGCGGGCGTGCACACACTCCGGCGCAGAAAAATAAAGCACTGGGCACCAGTAGCATACCTGTGCATTCTAGAATTGTGTCGGGCCGCCACCATGGGACTTGATACACCCCATGGTGGGACCAGCATAGGTAACTACAACAACGGGGGCCGTAAGACACATGTAACTATGCGAGTAGGAGCCGATCATCCGAAAAAGGATCACTTCACCCTGATTATGGGGTGCCTGTTGGGAACTAGTTTATATGGGTACAGAGATTAATGTGGGGTACGATAGTATTCGACC
This sequence comes from Allium sativum, assembly GCA_030737875.1. Lineage (NCBI taxonomy): Eukaryota > Viridiplantae > Streptophyta > Magnoliopsida > Asparagales > Amaryllidaceae > Allium > Allium sativum. The sequence continues at coordinate 898,428,665 of CM060916.1, forward strand.
CTAGACAACTTAACCTAGTTTATGATGCTTTCCCATTTCCAGTTTATGCTTATCATACCCAGTTCTTTATTCATAGACTGAATAGTCCTAGACTTACTCAGGCTTTATGTCTGACTCTACTTTTCTTTCGCCTTCTTTTCTTTCATTTCCCCCCCAGGTCCACAGGGAGGGAATACCGCAACTTGACCAGTTTTCACATCTAGCTTGAAGAGAAAGAATGTATTGCTTGGATCTTTTCCGTTTTGGGCTATGGCTTTGGCAATTATGGGACTTTTGCAGTTTATTTATGTTTTCTTTATGCTTCTTTAAATAATGTAATCAAGACAGTTATGGAGATGTTATGTTTTGGGAAGTATTGTAAAACAAATTATGACATGGTTTGTGTAACACGTATTTTGTTGAAATAAAAGTTTTTGAAGTTTTCCGCTGTTCAAAAATATGTGTTCTTATATTTGTCTTGTATATCTGTGACTTATACTTATAAACCTCCACCAAAATTAGGGCATTCCCTTCGAGAGTGACCCTAACGGAGGTGGGGTGTTTCAATGTATCATGTATATTATGAACTGTACTAGGCCTAATATCACATATGTTGTTAGCAAACTAAGTAGATTTATCAGCAATCCTGGTAAACATCATTGGAAAGTGATAATCAGAGTTCTAGGATATCTAAAATATACGCAGAGCTTTTGTCTATAATGTACAAACTATCCTTCAATAGTGGAACGATATAATGATGCAAATTGGATCACTGGATTACATGATACAAAGTCTACAAGTGGATATGTGTTCACACTAGGAAATGGAACAATTTCATGGAAATCATCCAAACAGACTTGTATCACTGGATCTTCGATGAAATCGGAGTTTATTGCCTTAGATAAGACTGCAGAAGAAGCAGAATGGATTCGAAGCTTTGTGGAAGATATTCCTAATTGGAGAAAACCTATTCCTCCAGCATGTATACATTTTTATAGTCAACCAGCTATTGGAAGAGCTTATAGTATACTATACAATGGTAAATCTAGGCATATTCGTCGTAGACATAAAACAATAAGACAACTTCTCTCTAACGGGCTTATCACAATAGATTACATTCGATATAAAGATAACATAGCAGATCCACTTACAAAAGGCTTGCCAAGAAAGAGAGTTCATACCTTATCGATGGAAATGGGGCTAAGGCCTATAAACTAAAGGTTTTTCTAAAATGGAAACCCCAACTAGTTGACTGGAGATCCTAAGATCTATTTTCAAATGGACAACGAAGTTTAAGAGAAACTTGATGGAACTGTTATACACAAACCATTCCTATGATAAGCCAGTGCATTATATGTTGAATAAGGATAAGTATTAATACTTTTAATGATTTCTGTATTTAAGGAATCAGAGAGTACCCTTTAAAGAATCACCTACATAAGTGCAAAGCATCCGCTTCAAAGAGAATTATATGGAAAAATTCTCTAAGCACTTATGACACCAGGCAGGTGATGGCAAAAACGAACACATTCAGAGAACGAAGGGTTATAACAAACATTTATCATGTGTTATCTACTTTGGAATTGCACAAAAGGCTTACAGTTCAAGGATAGTCTATGTCTATTGATTCTCCTGTGATTCAAATAGGTAATCACTAAGAAAGTTCAAGGCCCATTTGCTACTTTAACTGATGCAAAAAATGGTTCGTGAAACTAAGAATGACTGCTCATTCATGTGGGGATTGTTGGAAATAAATGAGAAAGAGAAAGAGAAATTTGGGAAGGAGAAAGGACAGCAAGCCAAAGTCCCACATCATCAAAAAATGAATACCCACCTCTTCTATATATCGTAAGCCAATACACTTATATAAAATAAAAGGAAGAGGGATTGTAGAGGAATGTGGGCTAGGCCTTGGCACAATAATATATTAAGTGTCAAAGATTGGGCCTTGGGCCTTGGGGCTCTTGGTGTCTCTTGGTTGAATAGGCCAATAGTTGCTGCATGGGACAGTGCACTGAAACGAGATTTTTTTCTGTCCGTTCAGCTGAATGGGTACAACAGTTTGAATTTCAATGCGCACACAAATTAATGCACTGCGTGGTTAAAGGGTCACAACCTTTCCAATTACAATGGTCATTAATGCCCAGATTGGCACCTCCTCCAACCTATAAATACATGGCCCAAAACGAGACATAATTCACTTTTTAATCTTCTCGTATTACTACTTCTTCTACAAAGTAATCCTCAGATCTAGTTTCTATAATCTACTTCAGTTCGTCGGAGCTTCATTCGCTGGCACTGTGCTGCAGGGTTAGCCCGTTTTATCCTGACACTACGCCATAAGTAGGCATATTCGACACTAGTTTTATGTGGCCATAAATCGAAAAATCATTTCCTTTAGCCTCTTTTTCAAATAGGTAAAACTACAGGGGCGTAACATCCGCGGCGGTTGCCGTAGCTCTCTCAGGCAACGCTTTTGCCAATCTACTGCCTCGGAGAGAAAGTATTGCATTATAACCGTATTGCAACATAACTTGCAAGTAATGCAACAATATATAGCGTTTCCTTATGAATAAGTCATAGCCTGGCTTCCAGGTCACGATAGTGGGGCTCATACGAACTTTCCATGTCAGCTGCAAACATGTCACACGCCATGTCAGCTTTCCATTTCAGCTACCCATGTGTCACATGCCACATCAGCTATCCACGTGGCACCACTTTAGCTGTGGTTCCCTCATGTCGTTACATAGTAGAATTAATAATATTGTACTTAATGCAACACCACTGCAATGTCATGCAACAACATTATCTTATAATGCAGCATGATAAAAATATCAAATGCAATAGTAAAGAAGGCAAATTCTGCATTGGAAGAAGACAAATACAACCCTGTAATTACAAATTCTATAGTACATACAATCCAAAACATTGTACCACATTCAAACATACAAAAATATTCATACAATAAATCCACCCAAAACTTTCATCACTACATTCAGGCCATCCAATTCTACATACCAAACCATAAGTGCCATCACCAACACATACCACAAGTGTCATCACCAATACATACCACAAGTACATAATTTTGAAAGTACAATTTGAATATACCACAAGTGCTAACACATATCATCCAAAAACTTCATTCGATTGCAGGAGTTGCAGAGTACCCATGTCATCTTCATCACTTCTTGTGGTGACACAAAAGTCTCTGACATCTAAATTAAGATCTGGATTAGCTTCACATAGCTTTTTCAACACCCATGACACGTTCTTTTTTCACTTTTTTGTTCACCTTTGCTTCCAAATAAGCCTCAAGCTCTTGCCATATTTTTTGGTTTGCTCTTGCATATAACTGTCTGTAGAACCTGCAGTAGTTGTTAGAGACTTTTTAGACATTTAACCTCACCTTCCCACAAGCCAGTTCCGTCCATGAGTCTTCCAACCAGAGACAATTACATTTGCCTCAGCAATATTTCCTGCATCCACCATTGCTTGAATCTTCGTCTACAAAATGAAAACCAGGCAAGCATATAAAATGAAAACCAGGGAAAGGAAGAATTACAAAAAAATGTTTTGAGTTTCATAAGTAAACTAGAAAATGAAAAGATATGCCAAAAATAGGCGGGAAGGAATGAATTTATTAATAGAAATGTTTATCATTTAAACTGAATATTTGTTCGATTTAATAAGCAGCCTCAACAAACGTACAATGTGACTACTATACTGACACAAGTATTGATTCATAAATGATCTTGGGTCAAATACTTTATATAAGCCACTTGAAAAAAAATATTAACAGAACTGGTTATATTTCAAACTAACCATTAAAATATGGGAGTGTCAGCTGCAATGTGGTTATCTTTCAAACTAACTATTAAATTGCTATTTCAATATCTAATGTACTTACATATTTGACTTTTAGTTCATCCGTATTTGTCTTGTAAGTTCTCCCTGGTTCTCGTTTATGCATTTCCAAATAGACCAAGGCATCAGATGGGATGGCTTTTTCCGGATCCTTCTTTCTCTGCCAAGTATTAGGATTATCAAAAATTAAATAGAATTTTTAACATTCAATCTTTAGAATTTATAAATCTAACTTCTTTTATGAACATTATGACAATCATATAAAATATAATTCAATGATATAACAAATTAAAATTATCATGTGGCCAATTCAACTTAATAACAAAAAAATTTAACTTAAAGTTAAAAAAACACATACTGTCTTTTCTTTAGCTAGTGCATGAGTTTTGGGACCCATGGTATGCGTCTCACTTAATGAATTACGATGCGCTGAATTAATCTCAGCTAGGGCCTAGAAATAAATAAATAAAAAGATTAGCACTAAATAAGATAATGCGAACTACCAAAGAAAATATTAGCACTAAACAAGATAATGTGAACTACTAAACAAATTAAATGTGAATATCATTAATTTATTTTATCCATCTGTTGCATGATTATTAAATTAGTATTATATAAATTAGTTTACTTTTGTGGTCACATTTAAGTCGTATCTGAACTGCTTCATCCCCCCAATATTTCAAAAGCATTTTAAAATCCTCCAACGGAATTATATTGGGCCTATTCTCAGGCCTTTCCTCATCAGTTGGATATTTTTTATAATACCTTTCTTTCATATGAGACTTGTACTGCCTCCAAGAGTCATTAAGTGTATTCAGAACCCACTTGTGTCCTTCATCCGGAATGACATACCTAGCCTATAATATATCACACACAAAATTCAGGAAACAAACTAATTAATTAAAATCAAACATTTAGGAAGTCAGTTGAACTATGGTTTAGGGTGATAGATTTTACCAGAGCATATTCCAACATTTGCTGCTTTAATTGATCAGGAACAACAGGCTAATTGATATAAGTAAGAGACACATTATCCTTTGTTAGTGTCCCAAGAAAATCTCTTAACTCCGTAATATTATCAGAAACTGGCTGACCATCCTCATTCAAAGCAATAACTAATTTATCATCGGGGGTTCTAACATGCACCTTGGTCATTTTTGACTTCCCTCCTGGTTTTTTGAAGCTTATACTTTATATACTAAGTTCAAAAAAAATTGAATAGAAAATTAATGTATGTATGGCCTTACAGAAACATATAATATGCATGCAAAACTTATAACAGACACAGTCAATAGTGCAGTGCAGTGAATAGATAAAGAAACATTTTACATGCTTCATCTTCCTATGCAATCCATTCCTGCTCTAATTGATCAGTAACATTTTCCATTGTTGGTGCTACAACATTCTGCTTTTGATGTTCCGCATCGCTAAATAAGCAGTGACTGAACCAGCAACTTCACAACTGGTTGATTGTTTGAACATTTTGCTACATGTAGGCTTTAAAACTGGTGGACGAGACTTTGAAGGTTTTATAACTGCTGGATGAGACATTATAGGCTGCATCAATTTCCTATATGTTTCTGCAATTTTATCCAGGTTACTGAGTTTCTTTGTAGTGAGCGTATGTCATAACTTCCTTGTTAGAGCCAGCTTTCTTTGGAGGGGGTGCGGGTCATCGCTTCCTCAATTTCAAGGGTTGTATTGGCTCGCGAACGAGTTCTCGGTCCAAGTAAAGGTTCCTTTGACTTAACAACTTTGATTCTCTACAATTAAGTCAGAGTTCAAGATTTTTAGTTTGTGATTTTTTATGTTTATAAAGGTAAAGACAATAAGTAGGAAACAGTAACTTTTTTATACCTCCGAATCCGATGAATCATCCACAACACCAATTTGGTCATTTTGTCACAATTTTCTCGTCTGAAATTATCACGGTTATTACCATGATAAATTTATCATTGTTATTATTGTTGTAATCTATTATCACGGTTATTTCAGTGTTGATATTTCGCCTTTTTGTAAATATTTCAATACGCAATGGGCAGAGCAATCATTTTATTTTTGTTCTTGCCTCCCCTTCTGTCACGGCTCCAACATTGGTCATTTAGAAAATCTAAATGTCGATCTAGGGTTTTCGCTTTTCAACTTCCGCCTCAAAAATCCAATCTGCGTTCGTTAATCCCTCCAACTCTGTCGCATTCCAGCACCACCTTCACCAGGTATGTTTTTTTGTTCGAATCATAATTTGTAGATGGATTCGGTATTTTATCTTAGCTATAAAACTGAATAGTATTCTATCACCAGGTCCTTTCTTTCCTAACTTTTCCGCTACTATCGTGCGCAGGCTCTCCCATTCGCCCTCTTCCTTTTCGGCTACTCATTATGCCCTATCTTCCCACTTGAGCACGTGAGTATTTTCCCTTCCCTCTTTAGACGGTTGATTTTTTTTATTTGCTTCTTTTACCGACTGTAGGCCTGATGTGCGTTTGGTCTTCTTATCATTCCTATTGCTTTTTTGTCTGCTGTCTGTATGCAGTTTTCCATATAATGTGGGGTGTATGTGTAATAATCTACTTTTTAGATTGCTAGGTTTTTATCCATTTTGTTGTTTGCTGCATTTTTTCTGTTGCATTAAGGTCTGCATTTCTCACTTCATTGCAACAGTTGCGGTTTTTAAATTTGTTTACTATGTTCTTATAATCAATTTTTTCCTGTTGCTTTTGCGACTATAATTTAAAAGGGATAATGCTAACTCCTTTAATTTGTTTAAGAAATATGCTAATACATGTTGAAATAAACGTGCTTTGGTATTTCTGAGTAGTTTTGAGGTCTTCTCCTAATTTTGTTTTGCCTCTCATTCGTTTTTACAAGTACAGACATTGATAACCGGTAGGTTTCCGATAATAAACTTATCTTGAATAGAATACTGGCGAACATGGTCATTGAAGCGGAAAGGCCTACAACATTTAATTTATAATTGGAATTTTTTTCCTTGCTTTTAGTATGTAGTTTTTTTTAATTGGTATCAGAACTCATGAAGACTTTTCAACATCTGGAAAAATGTATTTATTTTGTTTTTCTCATTTAGATAGAAGGGTATTTCTATAATTTGAATCAAAATTAAGCATCGATGGTTTTATGGATATGTAACGATATTTGTTTGATTTGTTTATTTGCAGTACTTAGTAAATAGATTTTGTCAAGTTGTCTCACGTTATGTTTACAAGGCAGTTTTATATTGCTATCCAGTAATTGCAAATAAATTTAAAATTTTGCAAAAAAAATCTGCGGTTTAATATTAAAAGTTATGTAGCTTAATTATATTCTTCTCAATGCATTAATTGCACCTTTTAATAGATAATATCCTACTTGTAATGAACAGCGGTCGTCTATCTGCATTTTAAAATTGAAAACATCAGGCTTTAACTTAAGTTTTACTATTTGATTTACTAAATAAATGAGTTTATTTACTATGTTAACAAATTAACATTTTGAATCAGTGCTGCAATTCCTAATATGTATTTTTTTAACCTTTGACCATTTAATAAACCACATGAGAACAAAATATCTTCATAGTGCAGTGGAAAACATTGCTTCAAATTTTATTTGCTCCTTCCTTTTTCCTTATATATGTTTACCTTAAGCCATTTGTAAAAGTAAAACTTCTTTTACAGTTGCAACATCCTCGCTTAATTGCTTTAAAAAGGAACATGCATTTATGGTTAGTCCAATTTTCGGCGTAAATATAGTTTGTGTAACGTTGCTTGTTTATTAATGGTTATCAAGTAAATGTTGCTTAGGAGGGATTATATAATTTGGTATTAGGTAAACTGGTTATCAGTTGAGGTCCTTTCATTGATTATCAGATAAACATTAATATAAAATCTAATTACCTGCACATTGGTCAAATTCATTAATAGGTAAACGTTAGCTTTAGTATGGGTAGTATGCATTCCTAATGGAAAAATAAAGAATTGTGTTGTGCATGTGTTTCACGTTCCAAAGCAGACATGCATAAAATTTGAAAGAACTGAATTAATATTTGCAGAACAGTAATACACTAACTAATAGGATGTTGTTACCATATAAAACGAAGGCCAAAGTGGAAATATATTTCCTGATTCATGGTTGGAAATCATATTTTTCGAATTTGTGAATTTAGAATTCAATTTGGTGTGAACTACTTATCATTTTCAATCAATTTATATTAGCATGGACAATAATATATTGACTAATTAATTACTCAGTAATGTTAGAATGACAACCGAGGAGGCAAGATATTTCATAAATTGTTTTTAGGCTATCATCTTTCCCCAATTACTATGTATTTTCTATCATATATAGGATTCGATTCAATGTGCATTAATCATCCTTTTCGGTTAATTTGTTTATTATTTGTCAAAATGATGTTATGTCATCCTTATTTCACTCACTTGGAGATGGCTATATTTCTTAATATAGAATCACTATGATAGTTCTTACCATATTATATTTGGCTTAAAAGAATACATTACCATATAATGAATTTATTATGGAAAATTAGTTGTTTCTATTGATTCCATCCTCTTTTAGATTATGGGTGTAATCTGAAGTGCTACTTAGTCTGGAAGATCCAAATCAGAGCTGTATATTTAATTTTGGTTAGTGTATTGCATTTTTTTACGTTAACCATATATATTTATATTTAGTACTACTAAATATATTTTTGTATATCAATGATACTATCCCTCATCTTTGCATGGTGTTTTGAAAGAACCTTTGACATGTAAAAATTTAGTTATAGTTACAGCCTAATAACTCACCTATTGCTCTGTGTCCCTGTCCATTTTAAAAAATTTCCTACATATTATGATACACTTTCATTAAACTTAATATAAGATGGAATTAAATTCTAATATTTGTAGAACCCAAAATAACTAGTGAGATATATCTTCTATGTTATGCTGCTGTACTGACTCTGTATTATATATGTACCTTAGAAATATGTTTCTACTACTGAGTACTGGCTTGAATTAAAAAGTGTAAAAGCCTCATTATGGCTTTAAACCGTATGTTACCCTTGGTAGCATTTTACGGATTACTCACCTGGATAATTTTAAATTTATATTATGTTGTTCAGGTCAATACTGGGTTTGCATAATCTTACATACTTAACCCTATAAATACTTGCAAATATTGGATATGGTATACAAAAGAATAATGGCAATAAACATACTGCAACTATAGGTGCTTTCAACCAGGTTAACACTAACAACAATGGCAATTGATAGGCTTATTTGGCATGCTACATGCATGAAAGATAAAGAAGGCAAAGAGAAAAAATTTATATATGTCAAATGACTGGATATGTATATATTAATCAAGTGAAAAAAACTTAATTTGTTATTCCAATCGCAGCCAAGCGCATACCAAAAAATTTGTTCGAATTACACTATATACGTGTTCCTACAACTTAATTTTTATCTTATAACTCTTATATCTTGATATACTGTATATGGTATGCAAACATATGTTACATACTGATTAAATCAAATTCACATTCATTTTCAATATGGGGCTGGATAAGCAGTCTGAGTTATTTGGTTGGCAAATTTATACGTGTAGGTTCATGTTTCTTAATCTCACTATAATAATATTTTGATGTACATATAATATTTGAGGGTTTAGACATAACGTTTCAAACAGTAATATGATATAAGTATTGGTTGCTTGTACTATTTTGTTTAAATAGCTTAGTTCCTATTTTATTTATATCCAATATTCTTGGAATAGATGTTGTTACTTGAGGTTATAGACCACTACGACCAGTCTACAACTGGAGTAGTGATTGTAGAATGTAGAGGTTAACTTTTTACTGTTTGTCATTTTAACCTAGGTGTTCAAATGAATATTAGCTTCTTCAGCGCTTTATAACTCTATTGCACTTATAAGCTTACAGATTGATTTTAGTCGTTATTTTTTTTTCCATATATTCTCATATGTTTCGTTGTTTTATTTGTTCTTTTTATATTATGTACCAAATTGACATAAAATAAATCCCATTGTTCATTTGTCAAAAATAGATACCAATTAATTTGAATATGAATTTACAATGATATTTTAATATGTATGAGTAATATTTCCTTCCCATGTTATTTCTATATGGACAAATAGCCATAATAACAAAAGGAACATAAATTGTTGCACATGTAAAATCAACACAAGCATGACTATTTTTATTATTAATGTATAATTAATTACTTTGGCTGAATTCAGTTTAAGTATATTATCAGGTAAAATAGTCGGATTCAGTTTAAGTAGATTAGTTTGCTCATTTAAATCTTTTTGTTTCATTTCATATAGAAGTTAGATGTGCTACTTTACCGTGACACAACAACTTTTGTCCCTGATTTCTCTTGTGATTGTTATTGTAGGAAGAGATTATTTATTCACTACACTTCTAAACTAAACTGTCCAAACGAAAAAATAATAATTTTTGATTCTTTACCTAATATTTATACATCTCTAGCGTATATAGAAAATAGGATAATAAAATAAAGGTGCTGTATTTTCTGAAGCCAGTATTATTTGTTATGTTTTCTCTCATTTTTGGTCTTAAATTTATACAATGTGTTTAGAAGAAAAGGTAACTGGATTTGTTACCAATGGTTTCAGCAATTATATTAGGTTTTTGGATCAAATTCAATAGAGAACGGAAGTGCACGGGTAAACTACAAATCAGTTGACACATAGGAACCAAAATGATAACAAAAGGGATGCAGAAAAGCCCTTTTGACTGAAATATCATATTCGTATTTTATTTTTATTAGAGCTGCATCTTGCAGATGAATCATCATTCCAATATATTTAGGATGCAATGCCTCATTATTTATTTGCAAAGCATATAAGGAAGGAGGAGAATATGGGAGTCTGTAATTATGGTAGAAAAAGAATTGCACCCCAAAGACCTCATATTTAGATAGCCATAGATCTATGATTTTGGTAGGCTGTTTGGAGATATGGTCGGCTTTTACAGTTTACGAAATACCCTGCAAAGACAACACTTGCTTCTGCTCTGAGTAATGGGGTTCCATGTCTTCTTTTGGTTCCTTTTATTGGATTACTGCAATTCCAACGGTAAGAAAATTATTGTCAATTTTAAGTTGCTGGAAGATTACAGAAATTAAATGAGCTATATTTAGATTTCCGAAATGTTGTCATTCCATTCGCAAAATGTTGTCGTTCCATTATTGTTTTTGTTGTAACTTTAATACGTGTTCTTATAAAGAAAACTATAAATGAGAAAATGCTGCAACCCAACATGATCTTGAATATATCCTACAATGCTCGGCTTTGACTTCTTTTGGGAGTCCAAATTTAAGCACTATTTTCTTTTATTATACTTCATATTTATCATTTTACATTTATGGTGAAATAATATTGTAAGGAGTCTCAAGAATTATATTTTTGTACTTGGTTGAAAATGTCAATACTGCAAAATATACATTCAGAATTGTTGCAAATGCTTTTGCGTTTGCATACACAATGTGGTTATTAAATGAATGGAGAAAACGTGCATATTAAAAAAAACATTTTGTTTTTTGCTAATTTATTGCTACCTACTATGTTAGTTGCACAAAGTCAATAAACAAATATTAATTTTAAAAGCATTGTAATGTGGTCATAGTTATTTCATATAGTTTGTCGAGCAGCTAAGTAGCAAACGACAAAAACAAAATTTGAATTTAGCATAGCCGATTAAATTTTATACTTATCGGAGAATACTTTGACCAATGACGAACGTTTTATTCTATAATAAACACCAAAAAGCATACTAACTTTTCCTCGGCTTTGGAGCATGAGTTACAAATAATTGTCATAAAAATATGTAGCTAAAGCAATATACAGATAAAAAAAGTTAAATAATCGATTTGCAGGATTATCCATCCAAATGGAATATCATAATCATGTGAAGAGCAAGACAAGGTGTAGCGCATGCAACCCTATTGGTTGTTTATTATACTTTTTTTAACATCTGAACTGTAGCTCTAATTTACAACTATTGGATAGGCTATTTGGAATGAAACAACATGCAGGTTTGAGAAGGTTGAACCAAAACCATATGTATGTACACATGGAAATCAGGTACCTTTGTGACATATAGATAAAATTAATAGAAATGATAATAACTATGTAAAATCAGTTTATTAAAATATGATCATCGATAGCACAATAATTTTGGTAGCAGAAGTGCATAATTTTTTTCTGTATGGACCAGATTAGTGGCCTTATAAGTGGAATGTGAAATATGTAATATATTGCACATATTGTGTAACACCCCATGTCCGTTAGTTTCACTCTCAAAAGAGAATGCACTAAGTTCTGTGGAGCATTTAGGGTAAAAGATGCAGATAAATTACAAGACAGACAGAAATTAAACAGCGGAAAATAAAACTTTGCTTTATTGATAAAATAGTTTGTACAAAGATTTCTTTACAATATCAGAGTGTCATCTGTCTTACAAAATAAAGAAGCATAAAAATACATTTATATTCCCCAATGTAGCATGAACCAGCCAAAGCATCTGAAAAGAGAATCCAAGCAAAACTTCGACAAATCTTCAAGCTGGGAAAGAGTGACAGTCCGACTTAACCTGAGCTATACTATTCCCTCCTTTACTACCTGGGGGGGAACGGAAGAAAAGAAGACGAAAGAAAAACAGAGTCAGACATAAAGCCTGAGTAAGTTCAGTAACTTCTAGCATGTGAACATGAAAAAACAAACGACATGAATTAACTGAATCCAAGATTACACCATGACCATAGGGTCAGCAAGATTAGACAAGATAATCACAAGATATGCTAAGATAAGATAACTGGATATGCTCTAATACTTTCGCCGCTTCGCTATTTCCTTGTTATACTGGTTTCTATATCTCTGCACCACCTAACTAGTGTTCCAACTAGTAACGATAACGTGATCCCAATCCCTGTATTTTACATCGCCTTCAGGTATCCATTTATTTATTTGTTACCTAGATTTAATCTAGGGTTTTCTATCAAATGCTTTCTAGATTCAACTAGAGTTTACGCTGTCTGCTGAACGCTTCTCGGATTCAGGATTTATGCCACTTAGTTCAACTAGGAATTATGCTACCTGTCGAACGATGCCCCCAAGTCTAGGACACACTACCTAGAGTGGTATATGTTCCTATACTTCCCCACGCATGTATCGCGAATCGTTATCGCTTGTCTAGATGCACATGTCCTATAATGTGCGACCCGAGTCCTGTGTCAGGGCAAATCAAGGAATACAGAACTCGGTCGGGAGCTTTCAGATATCTGCCGATGCAGATGCTAAGGTATGTTTTTATTTCAGTGGCTATGGTCCCACTTGACCCCTCCCTCAACTAATGAAAGGCACACCTTGAAAAATGAGAACTATACGCCGGCCCCGGTGCCCCTACTATCCTATGGCCATCCTCACCCATAACTAGATAGCAAGTATATGGTCTTTTGGAGTTCTCCGCCTTTCCGCTTCACGTATCTCGATTGACTGAAGATGGATGGTAGACGATGAGTTGCTATCACAAGGCTACCGTTTTCTCGCCGAATCACGCCAGTCCATCCTAGTCTTTAGGTTGCCATATATTGCAACCAAGGCATACCCCTGGTTCTTCTACGCAGACCTTAACCTCTGTGAGCCCAGGAGGATCATCTGCAGCCTCACCGAGGGATACCAAGAGTACCCTCACGTCTCCTCGAAGCCTCGGGCTTCGTAACACAATTCGTTGGAGCCTCCTTTTTACTCAGACGGACATTCGCTCCTACCCGTGTTATACTAAGAATTACTACTTAGTTTTACTAACTAAGAATTACTTAGTTTCCAGGATTGTTGTTTTCTTAACTAAGGTTTACTTAGTTCTCTTTCCCGTCAATTTGGATTGGTTAAGTGTCATAGTCAATCCACGCTAACTTAGCCCTCCTCATTTACCCTGTTAAACTGGTTAAGTGTTATCAGTAACCCATGTTGACTTAACCCTACCACAAACCAAGTTATATTGGTTAAGTATTTATTACTTAATCCTACCCATTCACCCTGTATTGGTTAAGTGTTCCTTTTTAACTTAACCTTGCCCGTCTGTTTTAACTAACATGTTATTATTAATGGTTAAGTATTATCCCTTCATGTTTTAGACTTAACCCCATTCCTTTATCACAACCTGATAGTTAAGTGTTCAAGTTTACTTAACCCTACGGTCTAGCCCAGCTAACATATCAAATTGGCTAAATGTATTAGATTTTACTTAACCCCAGCCTCTGGTCTAGTTAACATGTTAATTTGGCTAAGTGTATTAACTTTACTTAACCCCTACAAGTCTCGTTTTTTCTACCTTGAGTTTGGTTAAGTGTCTCTATGGACTTAGCCTACCCATTCTAGCTTAACTGTGTTAAGTTGGTTAAGTGTTCCTATGGACTTAACCCTCCCATTCTAGCTTAACTGTGTTAAGTGTCAGTCTGAACGTAACCCCACCCATCAGTCTAGTTATCGTGTTGAACTGGTTAAGTGTCTTAACTCTACCTTTCTTGTTATAGCTTTAACTAAATAAATTAAAGCCGCTACCACTCACATTAGACAGATATTGTTGCGAATACTGGATGTGCCGGTTGGTTCCGGGCAGGTTTACATCGCAACTCAGTCTAACCTCGGGTTAGGCATATTCGTGTTTTCTAAGTTCAAAGGGTTTCAATTTATTTTCAAATCAAGTTTTGAAAGTAACCATCCCGTTCGTCGGATCAGTTAGGGATAGGTAGAGAGAGCAGGAAACTTGTATTTTCCAAACCCAAGCCTAGACACTATCCTCTCTGTCACCCTAGAACTTTCTGGTGTGTCATTAAAAGAGATGTCGTTAATAAACCTTTAATTTGTCTAAATTTATATTTCCTCATTCAGGCCAAATTCTATAAGTAAACTATTTCTAATTTACTTATTTCCTAATTACTCTTTTAGTGTAAATTGTCTACATTCATTCTTATGGCCCATTTCCACTTCTAAATCATATTTATGCTTTTTGGTATGTGGACTATACCAAATTAAGTGTCACTAACCATGATTTTGCTAAACCTGCCAATTACTCCCAATTATGGCCAATTTCACATTTATGCCAATATACTTACCGTGCCAAATTAGCTAATCCAATTCCGATTAAACATTCTAATTCTAGACTTATTACTCTAGTTCATTATTCATGTAAATGCTAGATTTACACGTCAATACTAGATTCAAATTACACATCTTATAATTCATGTCAAATTTATCCAATTTGCATTTCTATGAACATGCCATAATACATGTTCCCAATTTATGCCAATTTCCAAGTTAAACTACGTTTTTAGTAAATTTCGTATTTTGCCCAAACCGCATTCCCACCGTTCGTATAATCGTGATTCAATCTAGATTATAAACAAATCTAGGTTTGTAGAAAATAGGGAATGAACCAAAGATGCTATGCAAAAGATAGACATACTAACTGGCATAAAAAGGGTTGAATAACGACGTCGGTTCAAGAACATGGGTAGACCTAACTTAATAGGTAAATTCCCAAGGTCTAAAACCAAGAATAGACAGAATAGAGACGTAGGTTCAAGAACATGGGTAGACCTAACTTAATAGATAAATTCCCAAGGTCTAAAACCAAAGATAACCAAGAATAGATAGAATAGATGATCGGGTTTAGACCCAATTTCATAGTCACAAAACATAAGCAACACTTTCCTAGTCATGAATCACAGGTGTTAATCACAGAAGTCCTTGTTATGTCATAGGCAATAGTTTATATTTCCTAATCAAAGGCATAGGCTTAGTCAAGGAAATAATCCTCATAGTCACAGTCACAGTCATAGGCAATGTTCATAGTCATAGGCAATGTCCATAGTCATAGGCAATGTTCATAGTCGTAGGCAAATGTTCATAGTCATAGGCATATGGTTTTAAGGTCCATAGTTTCACAGTCACGGTCTTATTTGTCCTCGAATCATAACAGTTCTTAATTAGGTTCAAGAGTATAGGCACTGATTCGAATGGAGAGAGAGAGAGAGAGATTTGGCATATTCTCTTATTCCTTTAATTTCATGTCACGAACAGGAAAAAAACGTTCAAATCTAAAAAGTAACTGACTTACAGAGATTAGATTAGAATAGAAAGATGGTGTTGCTATGATTCGTAGAAAAACAGTCGTTGAAGTCGTTTGAACCTCCTCTTGATTCCTAACTTGACTTGACCCCCTTCTTGAAATCTTTAGCAGCATTCCCTCGTCTTGGTTTATTTTATATATATTATTTATTTATATATTTTCTCAGAGGCCGCATAAGGATAGAAAAGAATTGTGAATAGAGAAGAAGACCAGGGCTGTTTATATAGTGTTAGGCCGATGAACCTAGGCAAAAAACGTGACTAAATACATCAGAACGAACCAGGTGCAGAAAGCTGGAAAAACGAGGGGGGGTGGGGTCGACCCCCAGGTCGACTACCCAGTCGACCTGGGTGACCCAGGTCGACTACCCAGTCGACTTGGGTTCCCCAGGTCGACTACCCATTCGACCTGGGTGCCTTGGGCGGGAAAATTCCCGCCCAGCCCATTCTGGGTCCGATTTGAATTTTTAACCTGACCTGTTTTGAAATTTGAACTTCGCTGAATCTTCCGGAGGCCATATCTTCCTCATACGGACTCCGATTTACGCAAACTCGGACTCGTTTTCATGTAGAATTCCGAGACGAACGCAATGGTGCAGCCCGTTTCCCTTGATTTTGATTTTAACTTTTAATTCTGCCTTGATTTGTGAATCTTAGTGTAACAGAATTACGGGGTGTTACATTCTCCCCCACTTACAAGGATTTCGTCCCCGAAATCTCCAAGTTAGGTAGAATGTGTCCTACCATCCAATCACCTATCTACTCAACCATTCAATCACAGGCATTCATTGTCCTTAAAAGATTTCTAATGCCTTCATGTTCATATGCATAGTGTGTGTATATGTCTTTATCTAATGCAAAATCAGGCGGTCTACTGATTCAGTTGACCTCCTTAATGCGAATCATGTCAGTGTCATGCGTCCAATCATGTATGCAAGCATCCTTAGTTATGTAAATACTACATGCGTGCACAGCCATTCATCCATATGCAACATACATATGATAACATATCAGGCTCAACTTACAAACAAATACATATCTGTAAATGCAATATGAAAGCGTCCGAACTGATCTAGCGCCTAATACGTATGCTTATGCATCCACGAGCAACCATTAGCAATCACTTGCAACCCTCAATCATTACATGTTTCAAACACATGTTTACATCCATTGGCTTCTACCTAAGGATCAAAGATACGACCTAGGTGATATACTTCGGAAAGAGAGAAACAATTATGCGTAAAGCTCCTACACAAAGAAATCAAGGATGCACCCTTACGGAAAAGGGTGTTATGCTAGTATCTAGCCTTCTTGAGCTTTACTCCACTGTATCTTAACTAATTTAACTTCACGATTGTGAAGTTTCTGATCTCCATTTCCAAGATAAACAGATGTCAATTACGGCACCAAGTATATGTACTAAGATGATTAGAGGTCTCCCTCTTATCCGCCATGCCATAACTATAGGGGTCGAAAGGTTACTACGTGCTTTTTAGAGTACCTGCCACAACTATTCATCTCTCACGCAAACCATCCTAGTCGAACTCGACATCCCTCAAGTACAAGCCCCAAAGGCCTAAACCAATATCAGACAAGCACCCAAGGAATATCTCCTCCGAACTTAAACGATCTATGTGAGATGATATAAACAAACTTGATAACTATTCTCAAATCCCTACTAACCAAAAATAAATTGGTCGGACCACCAATTGGATTTGAGACTCTAGTGGGATCTTTCTACTATACAAGTACTATGGTGCAGAGACTCAACTATGGAAGTGGATATGAACAAATGCGAAGCACTAAAACCAAAGGAAAGAATACGAACAACAAAACTAGACTCTTCCAACAGAACTTCGCTACCCTTCTCCTAGGTACGCTTGGTGGTGAAAGTATGTACTTGCCCTTCTGAAAATCTTGTTCCTCTTTTTCGCCCTTGTCCTTAATTATATGCCCTATCATACCCTAGTAAAGATACTTCCTCTCGTCTTAGGTTTTATAATTCCTTCCTCCTTTGTGAACTAAATCTACATCCATGAATTCCTCATCCTAGGGTTGTGCTCCTTTGCCAAACTCCTCATCTCCTTCCGTGTGTAGTCATGTTGACAAATCTCTCGAAGGCTGCTTCCATCGTACAGAAAACCCTACTAAACTTGAAAGAAAACCAGCCGTAGGTGAAACTACTACGGTTATAGATGGAAGTCGGGTACTACTTCACCCATCGATGAGGTTACCTCCCCGAAAGCCAGGAGCCCCAGAGACTCAAGAAAGAAGGAGACAAGAATTCAAACAGAGGAAGAGAAGATAGTGCGTATGGCTTTGGGGAATATGCCTTTAAAACAAATCTTTTCTTTTGAAAATGCTTCTTTTAAAACCGTTTTGAAAATAATTTTTCAAATCCTTTATCTGATCCGGTAACCTTCAGCTCTGATACCACGTGTAACACTTCACGTCCATTAGTGTCACTCACAAAAGGGAATGCACTAAGTTATGTGGAGCATTTAGGGTAAAAGATGCAGATAAATTACAAGACAGACAGAAATTAAACAGCGGAAAATAAAACTTTGCTTTATTGATAAAATAGTTTGTACAAAGATTTCTTTACAATATCAGAGTGTCATCTGTCTTACAAAATAAAGAACCATAAAAATACATTTATATTCCCCAATGTAACAAGAACCAGCCATAGCATCGGAAAAGAGAATCCAAGCAAAACTTCGACAAATCTTCAAGCTGGGAAAGAGTGACAGTCCGACTTAACCTGAGCTATACTATTCCCTCCTTTACTACCTGTGGGGAACGGAAGAAAAGAAGACGAAAGAAAAACAGAGTCAGACATAAAGCCTGAGTAAGTTCAGTAACTTCTAGCATGTGAACATGGAAAAACAAACGACATGAATTAACTGAATCCAAGATTACACCATGACCATAGGGTCAGCAAGATTAGACAAGATAATCACAAGATATGCTAAGATAAGATAAACTGGATATGCTCTAATACTTTTGCCGCTTCGCTATTTCCTTGTTATACTGGTTTCTATATCTCTGCACCACCTAACTAGTGTTCCAACTAGTAACGATAACGTGATCCCAATCCCTGTATTTTCCATCGCCTTCAGGTATCCATTTATTTATTTGTTACCTAGATTTAATCTAGGGTTTTCTATCAAGTGCTTTCTAGATTCAACTAGAGTTTACGCTATCTGCTGAACGCTTCTCGGATTCAGGATTTATGCCACTTAGTTCAACTAGGAATTATGCTACCCGTTGAACGATGCCCCCAAGTCTAGGACACACTACCTAGAGTGGTATATGTTCCTATACTTCCCCACGCATGTATCGCGAATCATTATCGCTTGTCTAGATGCACATGTCCTATAATGTGCGACCCGAGTCCTATGTCAGGGCAAATCAAGGAATACAGAACTCGGTCGGGAGCTTTCAGATATCTGTCGATGCAGATGCTAAGGTCTGTTTCTATTTCAGTGGCTATGGTCCCACTTGACCCCTCCCTCAACTAATGAAAGGTACACCTTGAAAAATGAGATCTATACGCCGTCCCTGGTGCCCCTACTATCCTATGGCCATCCTCACCCATAACTAGATAGCAAGTATATGGTCTTTTGGAGTTCTCCGCCTTTCCGCTTCACGTATCTCGATTGATTGAAGATGGATGGTAGACGACGAGTTGCTATAACAAGGCTACCGTTTTCTCTCCGAATCACGCCGGTCCATCCTAGTCTTTAGGTTGCCATATATTGCAACCAAGGCATACCCCTGGTTCTTTTACGCAGACCTTAACCTCTGTGAGCCTAGGAGGATCATCTGCAGCCTCATAGAGGGATACCAAGAGTAACCACACGTCCCCTCGAAGCCTCGGGCTTCGTAACCCAATTCGTTGGAGCCTCCTTTTTACTCAGACGGACATTCGCTCCTACCCGTGTTATACTAAGAATTACTACTTAGTTTTACTAACTAAGATTTACTTAGTTTCCAGGATCGTTGTTTTCTTAACTAAGGTTTACTTAGTTCTCTTTCCCGTCAATTTGGATTGGTTAAGTGTCATAGTCAATCCACGCTAACTTAACCCTCCTCATTTCCCCTGTTAAACTGGTTAAGTGTTATCAGTAACTCATGTTGACTTAACCCTACCACAAACCAAGTTATATTGGTTAAGTATTTATTACTTAACCCTACCCATTCACCCTGTGTTGGTTAAGTGTTCCTTTTTAACTTAACCTTGCCCGTCTGTTTTAACTAACATGTTATTATTAATGGTTAAGTATTATCCCTTCATGTTTTAGACTTAACCCCATTCCTTTATCACAACCTGATAGTTAAGTGTTCAAGTTTACTTAACCCTACGGTCTAGCCCAGTTAACATATCAAATTGGCTAAGTGTATTAGATTTTACTTAACCCCAACCTCTGGTCTAGTTAACATGTTAATTTGGCTAAGTGTATTAACTTTACTTAACCCCTACAAGTCTCGTTTTTTCTACCTTGAGTTTGGTTAAGTGTCTCTATGGACTTAGCCCACCCATTCTAGCTTAAATGTGTTAAGTTGGTTAAGTGTTCCTATGGACTTAACCCTCCCATTCTAGCTTAACTGTGTTAAGTGTCAGTCTGAACCTAACCCCAACCATCAGTCTAGTTATCATGTTGAACTGGTTAAGTGACTTAACCCTACCTTTCTTGTTCTAGCTTTAACTAAATAAATTAAAGCCGCTACCACTCACATTAGACAGATATTGTTGCGAATACTGGATGTGCCGGTTGGTTCCGGGCAGGTTTACATCGCAACTCAGTCTAACCTCGGGTTAGACATATTCGTGTTTTCTAAGTTCAAAGGGTTTCAATTTATTTTCAAATCAAGTTTTGAAAGTAACCATCCCGTTCGTCGGATCAGTTAGGGATAGCCAGGGAGAGCAGGAAACTTGTATTTTCCAAACCCAAGCCTAGACACTATCCTCTCTGTCACCCTAGAACTTTCTGGTGTGTCATTAAAAGAGATGTCGTTAATAAACCTTTAATTTGTCTAAATTTATATTTCCTCATTCAGTCCAAATTCTATAAGTAAATTATTTCTAATTTACTTATTTCCTAATTACTCTTTTAGTGTAAATTGTCTACATTCATTCTTATGGCCCATTTCCCCTTCTAAATCATATTTATGCTTTTTGGTATGTGGACTATACCAAATTAAGTGTCACTAACCATGATTTTGCTAAACCTGCCAATTACTCCCAATTATGGCCAATTTCACATTTATGCCAATATACTTACCGTGCCAAATTAGCTAATCCAATTCCGATTCAACATTCTAATTCTAGACTTATTACTCTAATTCACTATTCATGTAAATGCTAGATTTACACGTCAATACTAGATTCAAATTACACATCTTATAATTCATGTCAAATTTATCCAATTTGCATTTCTATGAACATGCCATAATACATGTTCCCAATTTATGCCAATTTCCAAGTTAAACTACGTTTTTAGTAAATTTCATATTTTGCCCAAACCGCATTCCCACCGTTCGTATAATCGTGATTCAATCTAGATTATAAACAAAGCTAGGTTCGTAGAAAATAGGGAATGAACCAAAGATGCTATGCAAAAGATAGACATACTAACTGGCATAAAAAGGGTTGAATAACGACGTCGGTTCAAGAACATGGGTAGACCTAACTTAATAGGTAAATTCCCAAGGTCTAAAACCAAGAATAGACAGAATAGAGATGTAGGTTCAAGAACATGGGTAGACCTAACTTAATAGGTAAATTCCCAAGGTCTAAAACCAAAGATAACCAAGAATAGACAGAATAGATGATCGGGTTTAGACCCAATTTCATAGTCACAAAACTTAAGCAACACTTTCTTAGTCATGAATCACAGGTGTTTAATCACAGATGTCCTTGTTATGTCATACGCAATAGTTTATATTTCCTAATCAAAGGCATAGGCTTAGTCAAGGAAATAATCCTCATAGTCACAGTCACAGTCATAGGAAATGTTCATAGTCATAGGCAATGTCCATAGTCATAGGCAATGTTCATAGTCATAGGCAAATGTTCATAGTCATAGGCATATGTATTTAAGGTCCATAGTTTCATAGTCACGGTCTTATTTGTCCTCGAATCATAACAGTTCTTAATTAGGTTCAAGAGTATAGGCACTGATTCGAATAGAGAGAGAGAGAGAGATTTGGCATATTCTCTTATTCCTTTAATTTCATGTCACGAACAGAAAAAAAACGTTAAAATATAAAAAGTAACTGACTTACAGAGATTAGATTGGAATAGAAAGATGGCATTGCTATGATTCGTAGAAAAACAGTCGTTGAAGTCGTTTGAACCTCCTCTTGAATCCTAGCTTGACTTGACCCCCTTCTTGAAATCTTTAGCATCATTCCCTCGTCTTGGTTTATTTTATATATATTATTTATTTATATATTTTCTCAGCGGCAGCATAAGGATAGAAAAGAATTGTGAATAGAGAAGAAGACCAGGGCTATTTATATAGTGTTAGGCGGACGAACCTAGGTAGAAAACGTGACTAAATACATCAGAACGAACCAGGTGCAGAAAGCTGGAAAAAGGGGGGGGAGGGGGGTCGACCCCCAGGTCGACTACCCAGTTGACCTGGGTGCCCCAGGTCGACTAACCAGTCGACCTGGGTGCCTTGGGCGGGAAAATTCCCGCCCAGCCCATTCTGGGTCCGATTTGAATTTTTAACCTGACCTGTTTTGAAATTTGAACTTCGCTGAATCTTCCGGAGGCCATATCTTCCTCATACGGACTCTGATTTACGCAAACTCGGACTCGTTTTCATGCAGAATTCCGAGATGAACGCAATGGCACAGCCCATTTCCCTTGATTTTGACTTTAACTTTTAATTCTTCCTTGATTTATGAATCTTAGTGTAACAGAATTACGGGGTGTTACATATTGCTTTACAAATTTTTCACTGTCGGTGAAACTAATTAAACTACGATTTAGATGTTTATTATGCCCACTTGCTTAGATCTTCACTATTTAGGTTACAGCCAAGGAAAGCATGATCTACACACTACCTGTTCATTTCTATTTTACACTTGTGAATGTTTATCATCTGTTATAGCAACATGTACATTTAGGATAATCTATACATTAATCTATGATGGTGGAGAAGTTTAGGTCGCTTAAGTAGCAATTAAGAGTAAATAAGCCCTCATTGATTACATACATTAATATACCATTGTTTTCGTCATTGTAAAATAATAGTCTGCAGACCTCTTTCATTACTTATGCACACAACCATTATTCTATTTACTAGTAGTTAATTTTAAAAGCCATTGGCAGTGACCATTACTGACTCATTCCGAAAATTTTGGTTTGCTTTTGTTAAAATTTAGTCAATCACAAACTGTTCTACTAAATGAAAACTACAAACAAATGATCAAATAAGGGAGTTAAGTAGTACTAATTGAAGTAAAAATCCAAGTACTTATCTCATTTCCCTTAATGCTAATGACAAAAAAGGCAAGGAAAGCATAAAATAATAAATTGGGAAAACCCAGCCACATAAAATCAGCCATAAGAGGCATTGACATCGATTCTCGAAAGTGGGGTTAAGCCTCTCCTTTTAATTATCTTCTGGTGCTTAGCTATTTGACGTGGGTTTTTATTTTCGTTCTTGTCCATATATTACTGTAACGTTGATTCTATGACTGAAGTTTTATTTCCATATATTATTTTAAAATATTTAGACAAAATTCAATTTTCCTCATTCAAGGTGACAACGTTTCATGAAACGACCTGAACTTCCCCGTGAAGGAAGGCCCGGATTGAATTGAGAACAAGCCACATCGGAACGCAAACAGAAGAACATTTCATTTCTTATTACAAACAATTTCATCAGAATATAGGAATATACAGAGTATGAATAAATATTACACGTTATAAATTATCAGAGATTTAAATAAATTACTGCAGCGGAAAAATAATACAAAACACAACAGGAAGTAATACACGGATACAGATCTTTCTGAATATCGCTTCAGCCGTAAATCAATATCTTGTGAATATAAATCTGCAAAACAAAACTACTAGCTGTCCGTGTCAAAATAAGGGCACCCAGAGTTTAGGTTAAAACAATAAACTCCAGGTCAGTCATGTGACTGGTGTGAGAACTAAAACAGTTATTAATCTTTATTTTTAAAGTTAGGTAAATCAAGGGACCACGTCGTATAACACGGAACGAGTTTCCTCCCAAGAATACCAGTGCATAAAACAACAGCGCAATGCTAAATAAAGAACAGTGAAGCTATTATAAGACCCAGGTCCCAACACACAATGCAACACAAGCCGGAGGATAGGGTTTTACCCTATAATAGCCAAAGAATGCTTGATATGCTAAATTTCATCTTTTATTATTACTATAAGTGTATAGTGTCAAAAAAATTCAATCATAAGTATCAATCATAGACGGCATGGGTACCATATATCATGTCGCCAATACTAGGCTCTACAATCAAAACCGCAAATGACTCGTATTGGAAATTGGATTTCCATCTGTGAACCGAGGCAAAAGATAGTCCTCTACCGATTTCAAGACAATCTAGCCCATGTCTCAGGCAAGTACTCAGTCAAGCCTTTGGATCGTCAGGGCCGGTCCACCGATTTGGATTAAAATGCCTGAACACTGCGTTTCCCCGCCCTTTGGGGGCGTAAATGAGCCAAATGACTCCATCGGCTCCACATAGTCACCGATATATCCGAGGCGCCTCGCAATCCAACAACCACACAGGTGAAAATAATATAAATGTCAGGGCTGGTAGGTCACTGACACCAACCTAGCTAGAAGGAAACGCATGGCCTCCCTGATGTCCTCTCCCGTTTCTGGTTCACAACCGGGGTGTGAGGCTCGCGAATCAACGTTACACAAAGCTATGCCACACAGGCGGTGCTTTGATCATCAACCACAAGACTTTACTTTTCAACAGAAGCCTTGATCAATTGCCACTTAGGCATGCCACACAGGCAATTCACTCCATGCGACTGATGTCCATCGATATACAACCCCTGGGCTCGAACGTCTCAGAGAAGGGTGTTAATCAAGAGAATAAATTCTCCGCCACCAAACAGATGTATATTTAATAGAGATTAATCAACACAGAATAAAATCCAATGTTAGACACACAGTCCATTTACAAGTTCGTTCTGGGTCTGAACGAAACCGAAGGCACTGTAATGACCCGGGTTTTTGTTGATCTTGGTTATCCGATATACAACACATATCGAACATCCAAGGATCGAAAATACCGGTCATTAATGAAAGAAATTAGAAGTTGAGGAAAAATAAGATAGAAACTTAGAATAAAAGAAGAAGAAGAAGAAGAAGAACACAACATCAGAGTAACACGAACCTCTCAGCGGAACGAATAACATATAATAGATAATATATCTTTGAAATAAAAGATTTTACTTGAATATACAAATCATCATCAAGTACAGCACTTACAACACAGCAGAAATAAACTATAGCTATATGATCCCGAAGCCTCCTGCTCCAGCTCTTCAAGTATCTGTAAATCCTGACAACTTGACTGCCCATACAAAATTGGGCACCCAAGAGTTTAGGGAAAACAAAACAAAATAAACTCCAGGTCAGTCATGGGCTGGTATGAGTAAAACAGTTTAAAACAGTTTGAACAGGTAAACGATATCTCATAAGACCACGCCGTTTAACGGAACGGGTTTTTCCCTTATGAGAATCCAAATTATCTTTATATCAAAAACCTTTTGATATTATAATAATGTCTATCAACCACAATATAATAATCATCTAGTAGAAACGCTTTCATCTCACGTTCTACATATATAGTATACAATCAAAACCGCAAGCACGTATTGGGTAATGGATTTCCAACTATTACAAGGTATGGAACCACCTTCCGATCAGTGTACTCTAGGAACAATACACTGGAGTTCAACAAGAACATCTTGCAACTCAGCCACACATGACCGACCACTCATTTCGCTTGAGTGTATCGAATGTATATCACCAACAGTTGGGATCAGCAACCGTTTCCCGTATATATGGGACAACATTGATAGATTTAAGAAGCAAATGAATATTCTCTAGATAGTTGATTATACACCCTACTTCGGAGCTACCGACTTAGCCATGCTGCCTGCCCGATTTCTGTCATTTACCGGATGATGAGGCTTGAGGTTACGCTTTATCATCACATAAGATTCGCTTCGAATGCCACATTGTCAGATCCATTGAAAATCACTAATTGACATCTACAACAGTACATTACGTGTTAGCTAAAGAAGTTTCCTTCTCCGCTTCCACTCTTGGTACGGTTGAAGAAATCAATGTACGTGACCTTTCTGGAAATACTCTGTCAGACATTCATCCATACAAGTCATCCAGAAACAGGATGAACCGAAGGCACTATTCAGTACATCCATCTTAGGCACTGTTATCTAAGACTTATATAATAGCCCTTGCACTTTACTCCGTCTTCAATTATCTTTGGCATATATGATTCGCAATGCTTATGCCAATACAGAGTGGTTCTTTGGATAATAATCCAACCGGTCTCTCCATATTAACAATGTTAAAATGGTCAGAAACTTCGATAGTCGGTGAGTTAACTATCAAATAAAAATACGTGTGCAAACAACGATATTACTTCCAGATGGAAATTTATATCGATCAAACATCATTTAACATTTATCTCTTTATTTCATTAATTTACTTATCTCCTGTTTCCCTATATTCAACATTTCTTATTTTCTAAATTTAGAAAATATATGTTATTACCATTGGAAAACATTTCCATTTCTTGTTTTCTATATCAGAAAACATTTCTGGTTCTTATTTGGAAAACATTTCCAAAACTCCTTCATTGGACTTAGACAGATGTTTAAACAAACCATCGCGATGCCAACTCTAACCATTACGCTTATTAACTAAATTCCTTTAACACACCTTCACTATCGAACCTTAACCATTTCTTAGTTAAAAATGAAGTCAATCAAGTTGGGGTAATACTACCTCTCAGACCTTAACTGAACAACGTTTCTAACCTTTAAATAGACAAAGTTCACCTTTTAAATTCTTTAACAAAATTCCTTATGTAACTCTCTTTTGAATCATCTCTATTCGATAATTCTTTCCTTCGATAAGGTATATTCGATAACTCTATTCAATTTACTCTATTCGATTAACCCTTATCAATTAACTCTATTGGACTAACGCTATTGGATTTACTCTATTTGATTTAACTCTAGTCGATAACTCCTTTAACTCTATTCGAATAAACTAAATCGATTAACTCCTTTAATTCCATTCGAATAAACTATATTCGATTTATTCCTTTAATTCCATTTAACTCTATTCGAATAACTAATATTCGATAACTCTATTTAACTCTTATTCGAATAACTAATATTCGATAACTCCTTTTACTTTATTCGAATCACTAATATTCAATTAACTCAATTGATTCTATTCGAATAAAGTATATTCGATTAACTCCATTTGAATAAGTCTAGTTCGATTTAACTCTATTCAATAAATTCTAGTTTGATATAAATCTATCGATTTACTTTAACTGATTAACACTAAATGTTTAAATCTAACTGGTTTACTCTAACCGGTTTAACTCTAACTGATTTACTCTAACCGGTTAACTCTAACTGGTTAACTCTTATTCGAATAACCAATATTCGATTAACTCTATTCAACTAACTCGACTCAACTAACCCCTTTCGAATAACTAATTCGATTTACTAACTTTCGAATACCATATTCGATTTAACTCCCTTCGAATAATTTATATTCGATTTAACTCCTTTCGAATACCATATTCGATTTAACTCCTTTCGAACACCATATTCGATTTAACTTCTTTCGAATACCATATTCGATTTAACTCCTTTCGAATACCATATTCGATTTAACTTCTTTCGAATACCATATTCGATTTACTGACTTTATTCGCTTTATAAAGATTTCCTTTTTAACAACGTTTATTCATTTTTAAAGATTTACTTTTAGTAACGGTTCTCCACTTTAAAATGATTTCCTTCTTATAACAGTTTCCTTTTTATAACGTTTTCCCTTTTATAACGTCCTATTCCGTTATAAATAAATTTCCCTTTTTAACTCTATTTATTTTCTAAATATTTCCTATTAATTCTATTTGTAAATGGTTTACAAATCTTTCCTTTTCTATTATTCTATTTGCAAATGGTTTGCAAATATTTCCTTTTCAAATCTATTCTTTGATTTTATAATTTCCCTTTTCCTAAATATCTCCTATTTATAAATATTCCAATTTATAAATATTTCTTATTTATAAATATTCCATTTATAAATATTTTATTTTCAAATATCACTTTGAAAATATTTCCTTATCAACATTTCGGTATGTTATGGTATTCAACATATCAAATCACGATGATCAATATCGTCCCAAACACATAATTGACAACAGATTATATATCACATCATATATCACAATATATGAAAAACAGTAAAATAAATGTTGAGGAATCCAGTCGGATTCCTCCAACCTGTTTCCCTGCATCCACAGATGTTACACAATAAAATTAACATCACTTTCAGTTCCATATGATATATTCTGTTAAACAGAATCAAAATAGAAATTTAACTAACTGACTAGCAGTTCAATCAAACAGTCAACACACAGTCAATCAGCCAATATTTAACAGTTCTAAAAATACAACATGAAATTATAAACTGTTCAGAGTTAGTGAGATTTACTCACATTGGACGATCATCGTTAATAACGATGACCATCGCTTGATTCAAACGAACAATTTATTTTGCTATAAATTGTAACGAGCTCCAATGGACTTCCAGTCAGTTTCATTTCGAAGTACTCGTCCCTACGGTCCCAACGAATCCGACCGTTCGTGATTCTGATATCGTATGATAAAGATATTTATTATACAAGTTATACGGTATTTGAATTGAATTAAACTAAACATTTATTAATTAAACGGACTCTCACCCCATTTGTAACTTTTCGGCCCATGCCCCAAACATACCAGACCCGCTTTATCCTCTTTCTTCCACCAATTCATGGTACAGGAAATCGATTTCTTTCTCCTATCATAACCGAATTTCCAGCTCCCATTTCCCATTCAAATCTTTACAAAAACAAGAACCATAATCACCATTTAAAATCTCCTACACCACTCCATCAAAAACTACACCTTCCTATGTTATTTTCAAACAACTCGATCATCCCTTCTCAATCACGGTTTCAGGCTGCAACTCCATGGCCGCTACTCTTCATTGTCCTCCATCGCACCTTCATTCTTCAACCAAAAACCGTGGCCAACCTCACAACCGTTTCTCTCTTCAAACCCTCTACCCAACTGGCTCCTTCACCCTCATTTCGATCTCGACTCGTCGGCCAGTATTTCACTCGCGTCGACAACATGAACCCAAAAGAGATCGACACTTTTAATTTCAATAAAACCCAAAAAAAACATAGATCAATCGATTCGATCTCCTAACTCATAATCCGAACTCAAATCTGTGAATAAACACTTTGATTTCCCAGAATCTTTAACCCTAGTCGCGCTGTACAAATAGGCAGTGACGGAACCCATATCGAGTTCAACAAAAACCACATCAAACTGAAGAGGAAGGCTGGGTAAATCGGAATATATACATATTATGATTTATGCTATTTTATTTGTATTGATTTCATTTTTCAAAGTGGATGGTTTAGTGGAAAAGGAAAGAAGAACGACGGTTGAAATGTCTCGTTGACTATGGAATGAAATTAGGTTAGAAGAAAATAGTTAAGGTGTATTTATAGTAAGAATTTGGCTTAGTGTACAAACCTTGTCCATTCATTTTTATTCATTTGTTTTTCATTGATTTATAATTTCCACTGACCACATACGATACCCAAAAATCACCAAAATGGACATGCAGCTACAATTCGACATTACGGTCCTAATGAAACTAGTTTCGTCGAATTCCGACTTCGTGTGCTCACACAACGTATTTTTAACCGTCGAAATACTGACTGTTTCTCACTTTAAAATCCGTACGACCACACAGTGACTCTAAAAATCACGAAACTGGAAATCAAACAACTATTTGACATTGCGGATCCAACAAAATTAGTTTCGTCGAATTCCGACTTCATTACCGGCTATTTATAAAGCTCTGGATGACCCATTTAAATATATAAATGTATTTAAATATAATTAAATTAAATATAAATAAATTTATATTATCGTATATATTCACAGTGGAATACCATACAGCTCTAGAATATTCCTATATGAATTTCTAACTTGATATTTCAAATCTGGGTCAGCCCGATATTCGATTTATATTGAAATTCCTTTTAAAAATATAAATAATTCCTTTATAAACTATAAAGAAATTCCACAGTGACTTTTCTAGAATTTGATTTGGATATAAATCAAAATCTACACAACGAAATCTCGATTTTTTCTCTTCCACTAGAAAGATATACTCCACCAGCTCCACACGTTTCTTGTTTCACAGAAATCCGGCTTAAAACGAATCCTGTACATTCAGTTGAAGTTCAAATCGACAAATTACGAACTGCAGCGCCATTTCAAGCTCGATTTTAATTATTATATAATTATACGTTCAAACTGTCGTTCAAGTAATATATTTGTTATTCTACTTCAAATTCTAAACTGAATTAAATATCACAGATGATCCAGTTTACACCATATCGCCATTTTAGCCAATTATGATTATTTCAAAATTAAATATATTATTTAATTTATTATTTATAATTATATATATTCACCATTATTTCATTCCACGATTTAATTCACTATATCACTATCAATATAATTAAATAAATTAATTATAATATCTCTGCAAATGCGGGTCATTACATTCTTCCCCACTTAAAATAATTTTGTCCTCGAAATTGCTAAGGTAGAGAACGACCCTATCGACTGGTTAGAACATATTTGTTCACTTCTTAACTTCAGTTTCAACTGAACCAATTTAATTTCAATTAAATTATTAATTAATTCTTATCAACGAAAATTTTCAAAAATCCTGAAAATTTTCTAACACCTTAACTTTTTGAAAAATTTCGCCAGCACTTCCTTTGTACTGGTCAATCGGTCAAACTCCTACTCGCCTCTCTAGGCCATCTCCAACCCAAAAGAAAATCAAACAGCCAAGCGACTTGCCAATTCGGCTCATCAAAATCTCATACCATATGAAATTTAAATTTGTACCTTTTTGTCGGGCATATCAACTCTATCACTTCCATATGCTATAAACTCAGCATATACAATTGTTATCCCAATCAAACTCCGAAATCACTTTTATCCACAACACAACCATTCGCTTATATCCGAGCCAAATATCATTTCAACTCGAGTTTCTTCTCGATTCCCAACTCTTAACTTGATTATCACATTACACTTCAAATTTGAATCTCACAATCCAATTTGTCTTGATATCATTCTAATTCAATCTCAGTTACCACTTTACTGGCTTTACTTTAATTCAAATTTGCTTTCACAAATTTCTGTTAAATTTATTTTTAATTCAAACAGTCTTTCCCTGTGAGTTTTTAAACAGTTTACTCTTTTCAAAAATCAAATTTTCCTTTTGAACATGTCACTGAGCCCTTAATTAATATTCCATTAGTTAAATCACTTCTCTATTTCTTTATCAATATTTGTTAACCAAATATTTTCAATAACCATATTAGCCTTTTATGTTATTTGGAAAACATTTCCGAATATCGCCTCCCTTTATTTTCTAAACTTTAGAAAATATATGCTATTTATAATTGGAAAATATTCCAATTACTTATCTCTTTTCCGATCTCGTTTATTTCTATACTTAGGAAATATTCTTTATTATATTTCCAAGCTTACACTTATTTGGGTTAAAACGGATGTTGTGTAAAACATCGTTACGACAACCCAAATACTATATTCAACTAACTCTTATTCAACATTGATCTTCAAGCCTGAAATCTTACTATTTATTTGTTAATAAAGAAATCAATCAAGTTGGGGTATAACTACCTCTCAGACCTTGACTGAATAACATTTATAACGTCAAAACAGATATGACTACTTACTCGAATAATCAATACCATACAACTACTTATTCACTTTTAAACACGTATACGCTTCCTCTTTCTATTCTTACTAGATTTTATTCTTAGTCTTCCTTTTTGATTTTACTATTCTATTTCTAAGTTCGTTTCCTTATCGACTTCTATATATATATATATCGATACGTTGATTTCTAACTATCAAATTATCTTAAAAATATTCTAACTCCTTAAATTCCCGGAAAAATTCGCCATAACCTCCTTTGTACCAGGAGCATCGGGATATTTCAAATAGCCTCCCATGGCCCTCACCAATCCAAAAGAAGAGGAAAAAGCCAAGCGGCTAGCCGATTCGGCGCATAAAATCTCATATATGAATTAAATACATACCTTTTCGTCGAGCATTCTATTTATATACCTACATACCTTATCCATACCTATCTCATGTATATTTATACCTGCCCAGACTATTTTAACTATACCTGATCGTTTTAACTCAATTCGTTAATAAATTTGTTAATTAACTCTTTAGTTTATTTCACTTTTATATTTGAACATGACATGTTCAAATATATTTTAACTTGCTTATTAACTAATTTGAATCCAAATTTCAAATTTAAGTTCTATATTCGATTTCGAATATCCATTTACAAATCCAATTCACCTTTCAAAGTTCAACTTCAAAATCAAAACTCGATTAACTAATTACTCTTCGACTTAGTTAATTCTATTCAATTTGTATTCAAATTTTATATCACTTCTATTATTCAAATCTATATATCAAATTCTATATTTCAAATTCTATATATCAAATTCTATTCAAATTATATTATAAATCCCATTTGAATTTCTATATTCAAATTATATATTATAAATCCCATTTGAATTTCTATATTCAAATTCTATATATCAAATTCTATATTATAAATCCCATTTTGAAATTCAACACAACTTGTCTTTCCCAAAACAAATTCAAAACAATATATCTGGTAGTAATTCATCACTTACAACTCGAAAATGAATACTGATGATGCAGCTGTCATAATCGGAATCTATTTTCCAGCGATCGAAGTGAGTTCAATACTATAAAACCATTTCTAACATTTCCACTTTGAAATTCATTTCAAAATATAATTCACACTGCTTGCAAAACAATTTGAAATCTCCCAGGATCTTAAATTTTCCTTATTTTTAATCCAAATTCATTTACAAACACTTATCCAATTCTCCAGAATTTCAATTCAATTTCTGGTTTAAATTTCAGATTTAACTCATCTGATTTCACGTATTTCACTTATATGAATTCTGATTGGTTATTTACATAACCATTTAATTTATAATCTTACTCGATTATAATAACAACCAATATATCCACTATATTATAATTTTGATATATATATATATATATATATATATATATCTTCTCTATATCAAGATATACCTTGGGTAAACTTATTTTAATTTACCCTCTTTTCAAAACATATCGCGTTGACCCATCGTATTCGAGTGTTTATAAACTCCTACCGATACAGTGGATCAAACTGATCGACCAGAACCCATAAACAACTCAACCAATGAATCTCCACAATATAAAACAAATTATTATATCAAATAACAAATACGTTCACTCGTATATATACACTCCAACTCAATCTAGGGTATTACAAACCCCATCTCTATGGAGCCACGCCACAGAGCCAAGGTAATTCACTTAACTTAAGCTCTGATACCAACTGTAGTGACCCGGGTTTTTGTTGATCTTGGTTATCCGATATACAACACATATCGAACATCCAAGGATCGAAAATACCGGTCATTAATGAAAGAAATTAGAGGGTGAGGAAAAATAAGATAGAAACTTAGAATAGAAGAAGAAGAAGAACACAACATCAGAGTAACACGAACCTCTCAGCGGAACGAATAACATATAATAGATAACATATCTTTGAAATAAAATATTTTACTTGAATATACATATCATCATCAAGTACAACACTTACAACACAGTGGAAATAAACTATAGCTATATGATCCTGAAGCCTCCTGCTCCAGCTCTTCAAGTATCTGTAAATCCCGACTACTTGACTGCCCATACAAAATTGGGCACCCAAGAGTTTAGGGAAAACAAAACAAAATAAACTCAGGGTCAGTCATGGGACTGGTATGAGTAAAACAGTTTAAAACTGTTTGAACAGGTAAACAATATCTCATAAGACCACGCCGTATAACGGAACGGGTTTTTCCCTTATGAGAATCCAAATTATCTTTATATCCAAAACCTTTTGATTTTATAATAATGTCTATCAACCACAATATAATAATCATCTAGTAGAAACGCTTTCAGCTCACGTTCTACATATATAGTATACAATCAAAACCGCAAGCACATATTGGGTAATGGATTTCCAACTATGACATGGTATGGAACCACCTTCCGATCAGTGTACTCTAGGAACGATACACTGGAGTTCAACAAGAACATCTTGCAACTCAGCCACACATGACCGACCACTCATTTCGCTTGAGTGTATCGAATGTATATCACCAATGGTTGGGATCAGCAACCGTTTCCCGTATATATGGGACAGCATTGATAGATTTAAGAAGCAAATGAATATTCTCTTGATAGGTGATTATACACCCTACTTCGGAGTTAACGACTTAGCCATGCTGCCTTCCCGATTTCTGTCATTTACCGGATGATGAGGCTTGAGGTTACGCTTTATCATCACATCAGATTCACTTCGAATGCCACATTGTCAGATCCATCAAAAATCACTAATTGACGTCTACAACAGTACATTACGTGTTAGCTAAAGAAGTTTCCTTCTCCGCTTCGACTCTTGGTACGGTTGAAGAAATCAATGTACGTGACCTTTCTGGAAATACTCTGTCAGACATTCATCCATATAAGTCATCCAGGAACAGAATGAACCGAAGGCACTATTCAGTACATCCATCTTAGACACTGTTATCTAAGACTTATACAATAGCCCTTGCACTTTACTCCGTTTCAATTATCTTTGGCATATATGATTCACAACGCTTATGCCAATACAGAGTGGTTCTTTGGATAATAATCCAACCGGTCTCTCCATATTAACAACGTTAAAATGGTCAGAAACTTCGATAGTCGGTGAGTTAACTATCAAAGCAAAATACGTGTGCAAACAACGATATTACTTCCAGATGGAAATTTATATCGATCAAACATCATTTAACATTTATCTCTTTATTTCAATAATTTACTTATCTCCTGTTTCCTTATATTCAACATTTTTTATTTTTTAAATTTAGAAAATATATGTCATTACCATTGGAAAACATTTCCATTTCTTGTTTTCTATATCAGAAAACATTTTTGGTTCTTATTTGGAAAACATTTCCAAAACTCCTTCATTGGACTTAGACAGATGTTTAAACAAACCATCGCGATGCCAACTCAAACCATTACGCTTATTAACTAAATTCCTTTAACCCACCTTCACTATCGAACCTTAACCATTCCTTAGTTAAAAATGAAGTCAATCAAGTTGGGGTAATACTACCTCTCAGACCTTAACTGAACAACGTTTCTAACCTTGAAATAGACAAAGTTCACCTTTTAAATTCTTTAACAAACTTCCTTACGTAACTCTCTTTCGAATCATCTCTATTCGATAATTCTTTCCTTCGATAAGGTATACTTGATAACTCTATTCAATTTACTCTATTCGATTAACCCTTATCAATTAACTCTATTGGACTAACGCTATTGGATTAACTCTATTTGATTTAACTCTAGTCGATAACTCCTTTAACTCTATTCGAATAAACCAAATTCGATTAACTCCTTTAATTCCATTCGAATAAACTATATTCGATTTATTCCTTTAACTCCATTTAACTCTATTCGAATAACTAATATTCGATAACTCTATTTAACTCTTATTCGAATAATTAATATTCGATAACTCCTTTTACTTTATTCGAATCACTAATATTCGATTAACTCAATTGATTCTATTCAAATAAACTATATTCGATTAACTCCATTTGAATAACTCTAGTTCGATTTAACTCTATTCAATAAATTCTAGTTTGATATAACTCTATCGATTTACTTTAACTGATTAACACTAACTGTTTAACTCTAACTGGTTTACTCTAACCGGTTTAACTCTAACTGATTTACTCTAACCGGTTAACTCTAACTGGTTAACTCTTATTCGAATAACTAATATTCGATTAACTCTATTCAACTAACTCGACTCGACTAACCCCTTTCGAATAACTAATTCGATTTACTAACTTTCGAATACCATATTCGATTTAACTCCCTTCGAATAATTTATATTCGATTTAACTCCTTTCGAATACCATATTCGATTTAACTCCTTTCGAATACCATATTCGATTTAACTTCTTTCGAATACCATATTCGATTTAACTCCTTTCGAATACCATATTCGATTTAACTCCTTTTGAATACCATATTCGTTTTAACTTCTTTCGAATACCATATTCGATTTACTGACTTTATTCGCTTTATAAAGATTTCCTTTTTTAACAACGTTTATTCATTTTTAAAGATTTACTTTTAGTAACAGTTCTCCACTTTAAAATGATTTCCTTCTTATAACAGTTTCCTTTTGTAACGTTTTCCCTTGTATAACGTCCTATTCCATTATAAATAAATTTCCCTTTTTAACTCTATTTATTTTCTAGATATTTCCTATCAATTCTATTTGTAAATGATTTACAAATCTTTCCTTTTCTATTATTCTATTTGCAAATATTTCCTTTTCAAATCTATTCTTTGATTTTATAATTTCTCTTTTCCTAAATATCTCTTATTTATAAATATTCCAATTTATAAATATTTCATATTTATAAATATTCCATTTATAAATATTTTATTTTCAAATATCACTTTGAAAATATTTCCTTATCAACATTTCGGTATGTTGTGGTATTCAACATATCAAATCACGATGATCAATATCGTCCCAACACACATAATTGACATCAGATTATATATCACATCATATATCATAATTTATGAAAAACAGTAAAATAAATGTTGAGTAATCGAGTTGGATTCCTCCAACCTGTTTCCCTGCATCCATAGATGTTAAACAATAAAATCAACATCACTTTCAGTTCCATATGATATATTCTGTTAAACAGAATCAATATAGAAATTTAACTAACTGACTAGCAGTTCAATCAAACAGTCAACACACAGTCAATCAGCCAATATTTAACAGTTCTAAAAATACAACATGAAATTATAAACTGTTCAGAGTTAGTGAGATTTACTCACATTGGACGATCATCGTTAATAACGATAATCATCGCTTGATTCATACGAACAATTTATTTTGCTATAAATTGTAACGACCTCCAATGGACTTCTAGTCAGTTTCATTTCGAAGTCCTCGTCCCTATGGTCCCAACGAATCCGGCCGTTCGTGATTCTGATATCGTATGATAAAGATATTTATTATACAAGTTATACGGTATTTGAATTGAATTTAAACTAAACATTTATTAATTAAACGGGCTCTCACCCCATTTGAAACTTTTCGGCCCATACCCCAAACATACAAGACCCGCTTTATCCCCTTTCTTCCACCAATTCACGGTACAGGAAATCGATTTCTTTCTCCTATCATAACCGAATTTCCAGCTCCCATTTCCCATTCAAATCTTTACAAAAACAAGAACCATAATCTCCATTTAAAATCTCCTACACCACTCCATCAAAAACTACACCTTCCTATGTTATTTTCAAAGAACTCGATCATCCCTTCTCAATCACGGTTTCAGGCTGCAACTCCATGGCCGCTACTCTTCATTGTCCTACATCGCACCTTCATTCTTCAACCAAAAACTGTGACCAACCTCACCAACGTTTCTCTCTTCAAACCCTCTACCCAACTGGCT
Source organism: Allium sativum (assembly GCA_030737875.1). Taxonomy (NCBI): domain Eukaryota; kingdom Viridiplantae; phylum Streptophyta; class Magnoliopsida; order Asparagales; family Amaryllidaceae; genus Allium; species Allium sativum. Next base: position 898,466,723 of record CM060916.1, read on the forward strand.
CCTTCACCCTCATTTCGATCTCAACTCGTCGGCCAGTATTTCACTCGCGTCGACAGCATGAACCCAAAAGAAATCGACACTTTTAATTTCAATAAAACCCAAAAAAACAAAGATAAATCGATTCGATCTCCTTACTCATAATCCGAACTCAAATCTGTGAATAAACACTTTGATTTCCCACAATCTTTAACCCTGGTCGCGCTGTACAAATAGGCAGCGACGGAACCCATATCGAGTTCAACAAAAACCACATCAAACTGAAGAGGAAGGCTGGGTAAATCGAAATATATACATATTATGATTTATGCTATTTTATTTGTATTGATTTCATTTTTCAAAGTGGATGGTTTAGTGGAAAAGGAAAGAAGAACGACGGCTGAAATGTCTCGTTGACTATGGAATGAAATTAGGTTAGAAGAAAATAGTTAAGGTGTATTTATAGTAAGAATTTGGCTTGGTGTACAAACCTTGTCCATTCATTTTTATTCGTTTGTTTTTCATTGATTTATAATTTCCTCTGACCACATACGATACCCAAAAATCACCAAAATGGACAAGCAGCTACAGTTCGACATTACGGTCCCAACGAAACTGGTTTCGTCGAATTCCGACTTCGTGTGCTCACACAACGTATTTTTAACCGTCGAAATACTGACTGTTTCTCACTTTAAAAATCCATACGACCACATAGTGACTCTAAAAATCACGAAACTGGAAATCTAACAACTATTTGATGTTGCGGATCCAACAAAATTAGTTTCGTCGAATTCCGACTTCGTTTACAAAACCGACTATTTTTAAAGCTCTGGATGACCCATTTAAATATATAAATATATTTAAATATAATTAAATTAAATATAAATAAATTTATATTATCGTATATATTCACAGTGGAATACCATACAGTTCTAGAATATTCCTATATGAATTTCTAACTTGATATTTCAAATCTGGGTCAACCCGATATTCGATTTATATTGAAATTACTTTTAAAAATATATATAATTCCTTTATAAACTATAAAGAAATTCCACAGCGACTTTTCTAGAATTTGATTTGGTCATAAATCAAAATCTACACGACGAAATCTCGAATTTTTCTCTTCCAGTAGAAAGATATACTCCACCAGCTCCACACGTTTCTTGTTTCACAGAAATTCGGCTTAAAACGAATCCTGTACATTCAGTTGAAGTTCAAATCGCCAAATTACGAACTGCAGCGCCATTTCAAGCTCGATTTTAATTATTATATAATTATTCGTTCAAACCATCGTTCAAATAACATATTCGTTATTCTACTTCAAATTCTAAACTGAATTTAATATCACAGATGATTCAGTTTACACCATATCGCCATTTTAGCCAATTCTGATTATTTCAGAATTAAATATATTATTTAATTTATTATTTTTAAATTAAATATTCACCATTATTTAATTCCACGACCATTTAATTCACTATATCACTATCTATATAATTAAATAAATTAATTATAATACCTCTGCAAATGCGGGTCATTACAGGCACCTTGTACCTCGCATATCCATCGATCTCCAAGTACTTCTGGACGATCACCAACTGATTCCCTCCTCTTGGGTGTACAGCCCAATCAAGATCATCAGTAATCACCCAAACGATGTGAAGACCTCCGATCTTCGACCACCGTCTTCTTCCTCGACACATCATCGAATCAGTTATTCAGAATGGGATAAACCCGGTCTTTCTGAAAAACTCGCGTATATAATAAACAAATGTTACAAAACACAACATACGCCTCATTCCAATTCAGAATATTTTTTATTCAAATATTCTAATAAATTGGGAAAGGTTCCCATTAATTTTATCAAAGATAAATTCTTCAAATTTATTCTTTAATCTTCTTTTTGAATATCAATTAAAATTAGTCGGGATTAGCGAACCACACCGAAGTAATCATTTATTTTATTTCCCAATCCCAACCTATTCATCCCATGAAGTAAAACTGGTCATACTTCATATCTAACACCACAGTGTTATTGGTAAATTCAATTACCATTTCACGTTCAAATCTAATTAAAGATTTAACTATCGCCTAGAGCAAAGCTGGTGATACTCCATTCTCGATTATTTTAATCTAATTAAAGATTCATCAAAACTCCACTTGGTTTTAATCTTCCCAATAATCACTATCAATGATTATTTAACTTGGGAAATCATATCCTGTCTTTAACTGGGTTAAAGAACCAATGTCATTTAAAACACGGTTCACGATAAACCCAAAAATCAATTCAAATTCAATTCCAATTAAATACCATTTAATTGTTATACTTCATTAAATCTAAATAAAAAGATTTAATCTTTTTCTCAACTGGGTTTAAGAACAGTGTAAATGAAGACACCTTTCACGACAAACCCAAATCACATGTGATATTAATTACAAGGCTCGGAATAGAAAATATATAGGCTTATATTGAATATCAAATTCTACGACCAACAAATATCGTATTGGAAATAACGATATAAATATACCTTTCAAATTTCCATAACAATATCTGTATAATCACGAAATCCAACATCGAAATATTCCAAAGACAATTTCGATTCAAATCCATTTCCACTTTATATATTGGAAATTCTGGTTAGTTTCAAAACCATTTCAAATCCACTTTATTTATTTTAAAAATAAATGGGATTATAATTCTAGTTCAAAACTAGTTCATTTCGATAAAAATCTATTTTTATCTATTCAAATTTGGGAATTTTCATCTCAATTCTTCCCAAATCATTTCTTGTGATTTTACACAAATTATTACTATTTTTAATAATTTTATCAAGGCCCGTTCAATCGATTTCCACAAACGGCCATTGAACTGCACTTACAACGACCTTTTCCAAATTTGATTTGGACATAATTCCAAATCCAACCGTTATATTTCTAATTTCTAATATTCGTTAGAAAGCTCTTTTTGATACGAACCTAAGGTTCCGATTTTAGGAGAATCTGACGGTCGGATCTCCCGTAACATCCATTCGAAGTCAATGGTCGAAATTCGCGAACTGCCGCAGCGCAACGCATTCTATTCAGGCCATTATATATATATATATTATATTTCGTCCATTTCCTTTCAAAACGTATTTTATAAATCATTTTAAATTCATTTTCAAAACGATTTCAACTTCATATTCAATTTCTAATCAAAATTGAATATTCCATATCATCGATATATAAATGATAATATTTTCAAAACATTATATTTTGAAATCAATTCCTTTTCGATATTCATTATAAAAATGAATAAAACCGATATAAATATCGTTCACGTCAAAATGGCGCATTTCTAACCAGCACAGCTTTATATATTTCAGTAACTTCGTTATTCTATTCAACAAATGAATATTTTCTTCAACACATGAATTTATATTTTTATTCAACATATGAATATTTATTCTATTCAACACATGAATTTATATTTTTATTCAACACATGAATATTTATTCTATTCAACACATGAATTTTTATTCTATTCAACACATGAATTTATATTTTTATTCAACACATGAATATATATTTTTATTCAACACATGAATATACATTTTTATTCAACACATGAATATTTTTTTTTCAGCACATGAATATTTATTCTATTTTCAAACTTGGAATGAGGCCAATTCAATTACCATATAATGTTAATATCATCCCATCGATTGACATACAACTAAACAATCGGGATTAGTGTACGTCAATATCATCCCAACACCCATGTGGAGTTTTCAAACAATCAAACACAGGTTTTATTTGTGCAGTTGGGTGAGGTGTAAAATTTATCGTCCCAATCCATATCAGTCAAATGTGTGTACATAAACAAATCGTCCGATTTGTTTATAACTATTTATTTTATATACACGTTAAAAATTATATTTTTAACCATAAAATAATTTCTTCCATTCCACTACACACAATCATCTCACAACACATCAATCAAACAAACAAGCCATCCATGGTTTGTGGACGATGGGGAGCAGTTTATATATGCAGTTATAAAATAAATAACTGAACAGAAAATTTTAGTGAGGAGTTCTCACCTTGGGGATCCACTCCGCCATTCTTTCAAAGCAAAGAAGATGAACACTTCGTCAACTACAACCTTAAGCGAACACGATATCCTACACAATTGATTTTTATTAATAACGTTCATAAGCTAAAAATCATATTTTTAACCAGCTACTTCATATATAAAAATCACATTTTTAACTTGCCATTCCATATGTAAAATTGTATTTTTATATCACTATATATATTAAAAGATCTCATTTTTATAATCTCTCTTTCAACATAAAAATCATATTTTTATGATTTCGCTTCCAACATAAAAATCATATTTTTATAATCATACATATATAAAAATAATATTTTTATATTCTCTATTATATAAAAATCATATTTTTATATTCTCTATTATATAAAAATCATATTTTTATAATCTCTACTATATGAAAATCATATTTTTCTATAGCTAAAAATATTGTTTTTATGTGACTAAAATCGTATTTTTCTATAACTAGAACTTGCATTTTTATAAAACTAAAAATCGGATTTTTAACTTCATAAAAATCAAATCTTTATATGTTGCGTATACATTAAAAATCGTATTTTTATTTTCGAATCATATACATAAAAATCGAATCTTTATTTTGAAATCATACACTTAAAAATCGAATCTTTATTTTGAAATCAAACACTTAAAAATCGTATCTTTATTTTGAAATCATACACTTAAAAATCGAATCTTTATTTTGAAATCATACACTTAAAAATCAAATCTTTATTATCTTCCTTTTTTTCTATACACGAAATCATATGTTTTCTATAACCAAAATCATATGTTTTCTTTAACCAAAGTCACCAAAATCAAAGAAGAACAAAAACTTACAGCGGAGGGAGAGATTTGGATTTTTGAAAGGGGAGAGAGGGCTCGCCGGAGAAACTATGGTGCGGGGGAGGGCTCCTCAGATCGGTGGCGGCTCCACTTCGGTTGGCAGCAGATACAGCTAGGGCGGCAGGGCTTCTAGGGTTTGGGGCCATCAGGTTTGGGGATTGGGTACTCGAACTGCGAAAGAGGAGAGAGGAGGGGCGAGGAGGAGGTCCGGTGAAGTGGAGCAACGTGCGGCGCGACGGTGGTGTCGTTGGAGGAGGAGGGACGGGTTCGTGGGAGGGGCCTACGGTTTTTTTTTCTTTTTTATTTTCTTTTCAAAAGTGACTGGGGGGAGAGAGAGTTGGGGGTAGGGAATATATAATTAAATATTTAATTAATTTAATTTCTCCAAAAAGTTGGTTTCCTGTTCGAACTCCGAATCGAACCCAACGACTGTCACCCCTAACTAATTACCCCCATTCCGAACACAATGGGATATGTATCGTGAGCCAGTTCGGCTGTTATGATCAGTTTCTGTTAACTTTAAAATTTAAATATATATATTCTATTTTAAACGTGTTTTTCAATTTACCGGGGCTACATACTGACTCTAAAAATCCCAAAAAATTATTTCTAACTTCGTATTGACTATACGGTCCTAACAAAACTAATTTCGTCAAATTCTGAGATCGTTTGAAAAATGGCCATTTTCTGGTCGATCGAAATTGACTGAAACTGTTAAAACACGTTTTCCTTTGCCACGCTCACATGTTGATTCAGAAAATTATGTATTTTGGAATCTTGCAATGATTAGACATCCCGGATCCAACAAAAGTGGTTTCGTCGAAAACCGAGGTCGTTTGCAAAATTTCCATTTTTAATGGCTATAACTTCCATAGCGACTATTCTGAATTTTCATCTGGGCATAACTTTTTATTCCCATTATGAAATTTTGATTTTTCGGGTTCGTTGGAAAGATATTTTCAAATAGATTCTAATATTTTCAGTTTCACTAAAATCCGGTTTATTTTGAATCCTGTACATTCATTTGAAATTTGAAATCGAATTTTCAAACTACCGCGCCATTTCCAATTCCTTTTGTAATTAAAATAAAATATTTATATTCTAAGACGATTCAAATAAATATATTCATTCTAATTCTATTCAAAATAAATTTCATGTCGTTATAACTTAAAATAATTCATTTTAAATATTCAAAATTCATCAAAATTGCCAAAATAAAAATTTTAAATTGGCTCAGATTTCCGGGTTATTACAATCTCCCCCACTTAAAACTTTTCGTCCCCGAAAAGGAGCGAAGCCGAAAGTTGTTTAACCAATCAACTCAACTTCCATTATTTTCATTACGGCTTAAGTTCTTCAACTTTTCAGTTTCTAAGAACTTTTCAAAATTTTCAAAAATTTGGCCAACACCCTAAATTTTCGAAAAATTTCGCCATAACCTCCCCTGCACCAGGAGCTTCGTGATATTTCAAATAGCCTCCCGTGGCCCTTACCAATCCAAAAGAAAAAGAAAAAGCCAAGCGGCTAGCCAATCGGCTCATAAAATCATCAAATCCCCAAGAAATACAATAAACATGTACCTATTTGTCGGGTAAACAATTTTATTCCTCTTCTCTAGCCTCCTTGCTATGACCTGTTCAATGTAAGTACATGTATATGCATGCATTTCCAAACAATTTTCAATACAGTTCAATATTTGGTACAATTTGGCTAAATGGTTCAAATTCTAATTAATCAACCAATAATCAAACAACACAATCAGCAATCAATTAGTTGATTAGCTTTTCAAATTCATAACTTTGATATATAGTCCAAAAATCATATTTTTGATGCCAAATCACAACAATAAGCCCTATCTAGTTTTGGTTCTCACACCAGTCAATTGGAAATATATAAATATCACACCTTCGAAACTCGAATACCATTTCTGATGATGTTCGAACTATCATCAGAATCATCTCTGGGCGACTAGAGTGTGATTCTATATCTATCCAGTATGTTAAAACTTCAAATACACGTGGATCAAACGTATACGCAAAATCTTTATATACTTGATTGTCCAAATCAATATAAATAATCAAATACGTATAATTGATCTAGATTTTCAAAACAAAATTCGTTTTCATTTTAAAAATATACTCTTTACACTCGTTCTAGGATACTACTGATCTCATCTCTAACGAGTCATTCCCATTGGATATTACTAATCCAATTTCTGATGAATTATCCAATTTCTGATGAATTCTTTCGTTTGGTTCTAATGGTTCTAATATGCCTTGCTCTCCGAGCTCTGTAAACCAAAGCTCTGATACCACAATGAAACGACCCGAACTTCCCCGTGAAGGAAGGCCCGGATTGAATTGAGAACAAGCCACATCGGAACGCAAACAGAAGAACATTTCATTGCTTATTACAACAATTTCATCAGAATATAGGAATATACAGAGTATGAATAAATAGTACACATCATAAATTATCGGAGATTTAAATACATTACTGTAGCGGAAAAATAATACAAAACACAACTGGAAGTAATACACGGATACAGAGCTTTCCAAATATCACTTCAGCTGTAAATCAAGATCCTGTGAATATAAATCTGCAAAACCAAAACTACTAGCTGCCCATGTCAAAATAAAGGCACCCAGAGTTTAGGTTAAAACAATAAACTCCAGGTCAGTCATGTGACTGGTGTGAGAACTAAAACAGTTATTAATCTTTATTTTTAAAGTTAGGTAAATCAAGGGACCACGCCGTATAACACAGAACGGGTTTCCTCCCAAGAATACCAGTGCATAATACAACAACGCAATGCTAAATAAAGAACAATGAAGCTATTATAAGACCCAGGCCCCATCACACAATGCAACACAAGCCGGAGGATAGGGTTTTATCTTGTAATAGCCAAAGAATGCTTGATACGCTAAATTTCATCTTTTATTATTACTACAAGAGTATTGTGTCAAAACAATTTCAATTATAAGTATCAATCATAGACGGCATGGGTACCATATATCATGTCGCCAATACTAGGCTCTACAATCAAAACCGCAAATGTCTCGTATTGGAAATTGTATTTCCATCTGTGAACTGAGGCAAAAGATAGTCCTCTACCGATTTCGAGACAATCTAGCCCATGCCTCAGGCAAGTACTCAGTCAAGCCTTTGGATCGTCAGGGCTGGTCCACCGATGGAAATACAACAACCACACAGGTGAAAATCGGCTCCACATAGTCACCAATATATCCGAGGCGCCTCGCAATCCAACAACCACACCAGGGCTGGTAGGTCACTGACACCACCCTAGCTAGAAGGAAACGCATGCCTTCCCTAATGTCCTCTCCCGTTTCTGGTTCACAACCGGGGTGTGATGCTCGCGAATCAACGTTACACAAAGCTATGCCACACAGGCGGTGCTTTGATCATCAACCACAAGACTTTGCTTTTCAACATAAGCCTTGATCAATTGCCACTTGGGCATGCAACACAGGCAATTCACTCCATGCGACTGATGTCCATCTATATACAATCCCTGGGCTCGTACGTCTCAGAGAAGGGTGTTAAGCAAGAGAATAAATTTTCCGCCACCAAATAGATGTATATTTAATAGAGATCAATCAACACAGAATAAAATCTAATGTCAGACATACAATCCATTTACAAGTTCGTTCTAGGTCTGAACGAAACCGGAGGCACATTGTACCTTGCATATCCATCGATCTCCAAGTATGTCTGGACGATCACCAACTGATTCTGTAATAACCCGGAAAATGTGAACCAATTTAAAAAATTTAAATTAGGTTATTACCAAAGAATTTGAATAGTTGAAATAGCATATTTCAATAAAATATAGAATTGGGTATGGTATGGCAGCTGGAATTTTTAAATACAAACTTTGTCTGACTGTACCGGGTGGAAAATATAACGGATTTTAACGAAACTGAAAATATTTAAATCTTTTTATGAATACCTTTCTAACGAATCTGAAAAATCGAAATTCCATAGCGGAAATCAAAAGTTATGGCCAAATGAATTTTCAGAAAGGTCGCTATATAGCATATATAGCCCTTGAAATTTGATATTTTGCATACGACCTCGGAATTCGACGAAACCACTTTTATTGGGTCCGGGATGTCAAATTATTGCTAAGTTTCAAATTTCATAATTTTTGAAGCTAGTATGTGAGCGGGGCAAAAGAAAATGTGATTGGTCAAATTATGTTAAAATGGGTCGACCTAAAAATGGCCTTTTTCAAACGAGCTCAGAATTCGACGAAACTGGTTTTGTTATGACCGTATCATCAAAACAAAGCTAGATTTATTTTTCTGGAATTTTTTGATTCAGTTTGTGGCCCTGGCAAATTGAAATGTACGTTTAAATTAAATATCGAATGTTTTATATTTTAAATTGAAAAATAACTGACTGTAACAGTCGAATTGGCCAACGAAACATATCCCATTGTGTCCGGAATGGGGGTATTTAGCTAGGGGCGATAGTCGTTGGGTTTAAAAAGGAGTCCGTTTGCTAAAAAAACTATTTAAAACTTCCTATAAAGCATGGACCAATAGGAATTTTTCTATAAAAAAAAAGTACGAAGAAACCCTAGCCGCCAGCGATCTGGACGACGTAGGGAGCTCGAAACTTCTCGTCCATTTTGCCGCTGCCTCAGTCGATTTCGCCGCCTCCGCCTGTTGATGCTTCTAACCGCCTTCGCCTCCTCTACCAATCCGACCAAGCCACGCCTCCATCCATCAACCGTAGACGTCGGAATTCGACCAGGAAGTCGCGCCTTTTAGAGCGCCGCCGCGACCCACAGGAGCCACCGAACCCATCGCCGCCACCGCCGATCTGAAGGTGATTCGTAGCTCTCTGACGCCGTGTGGTCTGATCGAAGCATCGAGGTACGGTTTGGCTTAAAAATCGAGACCTAGTTTTGAAGTTTTAAAAACTTTTCTGATGTGAATTTCTGAAGTGAAAATAACACTTTTAAGTGTTGCAAAACTTTGAAAAATAATATCTTTTTCGTTCTTTAACGAAATTCGATGAAACAGGAGACACCGTGACCGCAAGGAGGCTCTCTACATTCTAGAAGAAGCCGCGGATTTTTCTGACCTTCCTACGATTTTTAGCACTGCAATAACCAATGTGAGGAATCTAAACTATTTGTGTGAATGAAATCACGTTGTATAAATTATATAAGCAAAGTGTAAATTATATACGCATTGTATACCTCATGTACATGTGTTGTATAAGTTATATTAGCAATGTATAAATTATACAAGCGTTGAATGAAACATATATGCTTTGAATTGTGATGAAATGCAAGTGAATTATTATATTATATATATATATACACTCCCCTCGTCCACAGACCATGGACGATATTTATTGCATGTGATTGACGTGATATTATATGGTATGACGAATGGTTGGAAATAATTGTTTGTGGTTGATATTATGGTTGAAAAATACGTTTGTGGTTGAAAAATACCCTCTTGTGGTTGAAACAAAATAGAATAGGATTGTGGAATTGAAAATAAAACATGTCGCCTGCATGCGAACTAGATGCATGATCCCCATTGTCAAAAACCGCGAGGAGCCGTACTAGGGACGGTCCCGGTTTTAACTACCCTGCCGTTATGCTGCCGAAATTTTCTGAAATATTTATGTGTTAGAATAATTTTCATTCGTTGAAATAAATTACATAAACTATATCGAATATTCATGTGTTGAGTTGCAGTTCATTCGTTGAGTTGAAATTCATGTGTTGAATATTATTTGAATTTAAACAAATGGCTTTAGCAATAAAAAAAATTACATTTTTATATATATACAAACTATATAGAATATTCATGTGTTGAGTTGCAATTCATTCGTTGAGTTGAAATTCATGTGTTGAATATTATTTGAATTTAAACAAATGGCTTTAGCAATAAAAATTACATTTTTATATATATACAAACTATATAGAATATTCATGTGTTGAGTTGCAATTCATTCGTTGAGTTGAAATTCATGTGTTGAATATTATTTGAATTTAAACAAATGGCTTTAGCGATAAAAATCACATTTTTATATATATACAAACTATATCGAATATTCATGTGTTGAGTTGCAATTCATTCGTTGAGTTGAAATTCATGTGTTGAATATTATTTGAATTTAAACAAATGGCTTTAGCGATAAAAATCACATTTTTATATATATACAAACTATATAGAATATTCATGTGTTGAATTGCAATTGGTTCGTCGAGTTGAAATTCATGTGTTGAATGTTATCATCTTTTAAAAATAAAATGAATTGACAATGAAAACTATATTTTTATTGTGAATATGAAGTGTTAAAAATACACACGTGTCGAATAAATATTTTTGATGATAAAAATATTTCTTTTATCATGTATACGCTTAGTTAAAAATACACACGTGTCGAATAAATATTTTTGATGATAAAAATATTTCTTTTATCATGTATACGCTTTGTTAAAAATACACACGTGTCGAATAAATATTTTTGATGATAAAAATATTTCTTTTATCATGTATACGCTTAGATAAAAATACACACGTGTTGAAATAAATAATAGTTTGCTAGAAATATTATTATTAGCTTTGTTCTGCATATATATACATGAGTTGAACAGGAAAAATGGATTAGTTGTAGAGTAAAGAAATTATTTGCGTGCCCGACAAATAGGTAAACCTTGATGAGTTGGCTGCGCAATTTTATTTATACATCAACTCCTGTGAATGCCATTGGATGCGGAGTTCTGTTTATTCTGTGTGAAATAATAAATAACGCCATAGGATAGTAACAATTAATTTTGAACTACACTACATGGCATACTTCTTGACGATAGGCATACTTCATCATATTCCACATAAGCAATTGGAGCTTGTGTGACGAGGTGGAAGATTTACCATACAAGCAAGAGGCTTGTATGGCGATGACTATGTACTACAGGTTGAACTGATGACTGATATGGACTATATAAATTATAACGATAAATTGCCAGATTAATAAAAACCCCACACGGGTCTGGATTTGACAATAATCACATCGCTCTAGTTATTAGATACGGCACATGGACTATTTATTTCCACAAGGAAACGGGGTGACGGGAATTTATTCTCTGGAGTGATTATCAGTACATGCTCCCCCGTAAACACCAGAATATATCACTATAAATATGTGAATGCTTTTTAGGATTTATTGGGTACCTAATACGGCCCAATAAATTTCCAAACTCCTCCCCGTACAAAGGAGGTTATGGCGAAATTTTTCGAAATATTAAGGCGTTAGTGAAATATTTGAAGTGAAAACGAAGTTGAAAATGTAGAATGAACTACAGTTGAAATTATAGAATGAACTATATTTATATATATATAAATATAAATATAATTAAAAGGAACAGAGGTCGTGCAGTTCATGTTTCGGAATCGTAATTTGAAACGATTAGTACGAGAAATCCGACCATCGGATTTTCCCGAAACCACAACCGCTGGGTTCGCCTTGGAAATATCTTTCCAACGGCACCAACCTTGTAAAAATCCAACGGTTGGATTGTCCGGAATGTTTAATTCAAATTTGAAGAAAAACAACGCCAGAATCGTTTATATTTATATATAAATATAATTAAATTAAATTGAATAACGACGCTGCAGTTCGAATTTTGAAACCGTAACTTCAAACGACTAGTGTGGAAGATCCGACCGTCGGATTCCCACGAAACTGGAACCGTTGGGTTCGCTTTGGGAATATCTTCCCACTGATATAGACTTTGTAGAAATCCAACGGTTAGATTTTCCGATATGTGTAAAACAAATTAGGAGAAAAACAGCGCCAGTGCCACGGCACGACCTGAAACGTCGTTTAATTAAATATGGCCATTTTTAAATAAATAAAAATGGCGAAAAATCGTTATAAAATATTATAAGCAACATAGATTGCAAATAAACCAATTGGGCTTGAATTGTTTGATATTTGATGGTTGTATGTGTTTGACGCGAAAATAACACTAAAGAACTGAAAGATGGATGTCGAATAATATAACCATAAAAAGAATCGATTTAAATTCTAATGACGTGAATTATTTGAAAAGGCCGAGCTAACCCTCATTTCAAATAATTTATCGAGCGATTCGAATTGGAAAATGCAAAGACGATTCAAGACCGACGATCTTCGTATCGGATGGATGGGCGCTACTGAGTTTCCTGACCGGAGTAGCTACCGGAAGGGGACGGAAGTAGTAGTCGTCTGAACGTATGTGTTGATTGGACGGATATACGAGGAATTTGACGCCTCCGGTTTCGTTCAGACCCAGAACGGACTTGTAAACGGACTGTGTGTCTGACATTGGATTTTGTTCTATACTGATTGATCTCTGTTAAATATATATCTGTTTGGCGGCGGAGAATTTATTGTTTTGCTTAACGCCCTTCTCTGAGACGTACGAGCTCAGGGGTTATATATCGATGGAAATCAATCGTATGGAGTGGACCGCCTATGTGGCATGCCAAGATGCGGTGATCAAGGCTTCTGTTGCAAAGCAAAGTCTTGTGGTTGATGATCAAAGCACGGTCTATGTGGCCTAGCTTTGTGTATTTCGTAGATTCGCGAGCCTCACACCTCGGTATGAGTTAAAAACGGGATACGGACCGCTGGGAGAGCACGACGTTTCTTTCTAGCTATGGTGGTGTCAGTGACTTACCAGCCCTGACATTTATATCTACTTTTCACCTTTGTGGTTGTTGGAATGCGAGGCGCCTCGATTATAGGTCTGTAAGGACCGGGAAGCGTGTTTTCAGGAATTGCCAATCCTCAAACGTAAGAGAGGACAGGCCAAGCCGAATCCAGGGTTGCCCAGAGTGTGTAGTCCTGGGGCATTTGCTAGAATGTCTCAAAGCGGAGAGGAGCTTGCCCCTTGCCTCGACTCATGACGGAAATCCAATTTAAAATACGAAATAACGGACTCGATTGTAGAACTAGTATGGCGACATAGTAGATGGTAGATATGCCGCCTATGATTGATATTTATGATGCTATTCGTTTTTGAAACATATATGCACTAGTAATAATATCAAATGATTTTGCTTTATACGTATCAAGCATATTTGGCCATTATAAGGTAAAACTCTATCCTCTGGCTTGCGTTGCATTGTGTGATGGGACCTGAGTCTTATAACGGCTTCATTCTTTTTAAAAGCATTGCGTTGTTTTAAAAGAATTTATTTTGTTTTAAATGCACTAGCAATCACTGGAGTAAACCCGTTCCGCGAAAGTGGCGTGGTCCTATGATTTGCTTATTACTGTTGTTAAACTGTTAAATAGATTCCTCATACCAGTCCCCATGACTGACTCGTTGTTTGTTTCACTTTGCAAACGCGGGTGCCCTTATTTTCACACGGGCAGCCTAGTACACAGGTGACAGGTTGTTTTTGGCTCTGCATTGCTGCATAGAGTGCATTTTTGGCTCATGGCGAGGCTGACTTCACAGAGACGACTTTGACTTTTTCCGCCATTACTGTACTTATATTATGATTCCGCCACGGGCGATGCAGACTGATTTACTTTCCGTATTTCTTATTGTATGTATATGTACCGCCTTCGGCGATGTAGACTGATACCCTTATTATGTCTCATAGCATGTATGTATTCCGCCTCTGGCGATGATGACTGATCACTTTCCTTTTCATTTACTAAGTTATATCCTACGCTATGATATTCTGATGTTATTACATGTTGTGATTCCGCTGTCATATCCATGTAAATTTATTCTATTTATTGTTTTCGCTATTATCTGTTCTCTGCTATGATGATTAATGTGTTATATTCCAATGATTATCCTTAATACCGCCCCTCGGATTTTGGGATCGTCACATTTGGTATCAGAGCTTTGGTTAACCTTAGTTCCGGGATCTAACACATTAAACACCTCGTCAGAATAGAATCAGTAGTGTTCTAATGCGAGTAGCTCATTAGAGATAGGATTAGCAATGTCCTAGAATGAGCTAAGCAGATTAGCAAAACAATTTGATCAGTACGTCATCATTATCTTTCCTTGTATTCCCCTGCTTTATCATTTATGAAAACTATCAAATCTGTGAGCTTGACTCTTTTCTTGCTTATACAGTATTCTCTTAGATGGCTACACGAGCAGCAGCAGCTAGAGGAGGCCGTGGAGGCCGAGGAGATGCAGTAGGAGGACGGGGGAATATCCCCGTAGTTGTGGAAGGCCCTATTGTTCAGCCACCAGCACCTGAGGACTTTGAGCTAGATAAAGTTGCGAAGAGATATAGAAATATTGGGGGAAAACCCTTTACTGGCACTGGTACAGTGACCGAGGCTGTTGCTTGGTTGAAGACCTGTGAGAAAATCTTTGAAGGCATGGGTATGGGAACCAACAACAAAGCACGTCTTGGCATTTGGCTCCTACATGAGGAAGAAGAGCTGTGGTGGGATGCCATTACCTCAGAGGATGCAGCTGGTACTGTGAGGACTTGGGAGCAATTCAAAACTATGTTCAATGAGAAGTTTGTACTTGAACAGGCTCTAGAGAGGATGCGAGAGCAGTTTGCTAATCTCCAGCAAGGAGATCTCTCTATTCAGGATTACCTAAATAAGTTCACCCAGTTGTCGCGCTATGCTCCAGAGCTGATTATGACCAACAAAGCAAAGAACAAGAGATTCATATTTGGGCTAAAGCGCAAGTACCATGACAGTGCTATGAGCAACATCAAACTCTCCTTTTCAGAATTAGTAGAAATGGCTTGCAATTATGAAGACATGGATGAAAGGCACGCTAGCCAAGACCGCGCCAAAAGCCAAGCTGGGAATAAGCGCAAGGCTTCAACAGATCAACCCGAGTCTAGCATTACCGCGGCCGCTACTCAGAAACCTGCAAAGATTCCGAAAGGAAATTGCTACAACTGCGGAAAGCCAGGTCCCTTTTCTAATGTATGCAAAGCCCCGAGGAAGCCAAAGGCAAATGACTCAGCCGAATGCTACAATTGCCATAAGAAGGGGCACTATAGCAGGAACTGTCCTCTGAAGCAGAATGCACAAGTGGCTCATGTGTATGATGGGAAGACCCCGCCAGCTACCACCGATGGATCAGGTAAACCCGACGTCTTGGGAGGTACCCTTACCATTAAAAATATTCCTGTTTCTGTACTTTTTGATACTGGTTCATCACGTAGCTTCATTTCTGGTAACCTTGTTCACAAATTAAAATTGAAGCGAAGAAAGCTTAAGGAACCAATTAAAGTTCGAAACCCAATAGGAGGTTCTGTTAGTCTCAGTATATATTGTAGATTACCTATTTCCTTTTCTCGATACCGATTTCCTTTTGATTCGATTGTCATGGACCTTTCCGAATTTGATGTTATACTGGGGCTGGACTGGTTGACAAAAAATAAGGCCGAAGTTAGATGTGCCGAAAGGATAGTCAAAGTCGAAACGAAGCTTGGACCTATATATATACCATGTCTTGGTGCAGAAATTAATAGAACAGAATTTTGGTCTTCTTTAGAAGTTATTCCCCCTTCATTAGAAAAGATATCGGTCGTTAAAAACTACGCGGATGTGTTTGAAGAAGTAGAAAACTTACCGCCGCAAAGAGAAATTGAATTTAGAATAGATCTAATTCCTAACGCCGGACCAGTAGTACATCCAATTAGAAGAATGGCCCCGAAAGAAAAAGAAGAGTTAAGTAGTCAAACCCGAGAATTACTTTGGAAAGGTCTGATCAGACCGAGCTTTTCAGCGTGGGGAGCAGCAGTAGTATTTGTCCCGAAATCAGACGGTACTCTAAGACTTTGTATTGATTACCGATATCTCAATAAACAGACACTGAAGAATAAATATCCCTTGCCCCGTATAGATGATCTGTTAGATCAATTAAATGGAGCAACAGTATTCTCCAGAATGGACCTAGCTACAGGTTTCCACCAATTGCGTATAGCCGAAGACTGTGTTCCTTTGACAGCCTTCAGGGGCCCCGATTTATTGTACGAATGGTTAGTAATGCCGTTCGGCTTGTGTAATGCTCCGGCATACTTCGTCGATCTTATGAACAGAGTGTTCCGGGGTGTATTGAATAAATTTGTTCTAGTCTTCATAGATGACATTTTAATCTACTCTAAGTCGGAAGACGAACATGCATAACATTTAGATCAAGTGTTGAAAATTCTAAGGAGAAATGTCTTGAAAGCTAAATTTTCTAAGTGTGTCTTCTGGCAGGATGAAGTTAAATTCCTAGGCCATGTCGTATCAAAAGAAGGAATTGCTGTAGACCCAAGCAAAATTACAGCGATTCAGAACTGGAAACAACCTACTACCCCCACAGAAGTTCGAAGTTTCCTTGGATTGGCTAGTTACTGTCGGAAATTCGTTCAGGATTTTTCAAAGATATCAGGAGTATTGACAAAGCTTACAAAGAAGCATGAGAAATTCAAATGGACTCCCGAATGTGAAGAAGCTTTCCAGGAGCTGAAACTGAAGTTGACAACCGCTCCAGTATTGACAATTGTAGAAGGCAACCAAGACTTGACTGTATGGACAGATGCTTCTATTAGAGGGCTTGGCGCAGTGTTAATGCAAAAAGGCCAAGTGATCGCTTATGCCAGCCGTCAGCTAAAGCCGCATGAAAGGAACTATGCTACTCATGATCTCGAGTTATTAGCTATTGTATTTGCTTTAAGAATCTGGAGGCATTATTTACTGGGCGAGAAGTTTGAACTATTTACCGATCATCAATCCTTGAAATATCTGTTCACTCAGAAAGATCTAAACTTGAGACAACAGCGTTGGTTAGAATTCCTTGCGGCATATGATTTTGAAATTCTATACACTCCAGGGAAAGCCAATGTTGTAGCAGATGCGCTCAGCAGAAAGAATGAAATCATCGCCAGTTTTGTCATCACGTCTTCATTAATAGACAGGATCTCGACCCTTCAGAAAGACGATGAATTTATTCAAAGAATCGGTCAGAGAGTCAAAGGAGGTGAATCCACAAGTTTCCGACTCGATGACAAAGGAGTTCTAAGATTAAAGAGCAGAATTTGCATCCCAAACCTCCTTGAACTCAGAAGAGAAATACTTGATGAGTGCCACAAGTCCAAACTAAGTATCCATCCCAGTGTGAGCAAAATGTATAACGATATCAAACGCACATTCTGGTGGAGGGCTTTGAAAAGAGATATCTCATTATATGTTAGCAGATGCCCCACTTGTCAGCTAGTTAAGAGTGATCAGCAGAAATTGACTGGATTATTACAACCCTTAGAAATTCCAGGATGGAAGTGGGAACAAATTTCGATGGATTTCATCGATGGCTTGCCTCGAACTAGAAAAGGAAACGACAGTATATGGGTAATCGTAGATCGCTTCACGAAGACTGCCCATTTCATACCTGTCCGATCCAACAGAACGGCTCAAAGTCTATCACAGATTTACTTCAAAGAAATAGTTAAACTACATGGAGTGCCGCTCAGTATAGTCAGTGATAGAGATCCCCTGTTTACTAGCAAATTCTGGGAAGCATTCCAGGAAGAATTGGGAACCAAATTGAATTTAAGCACCGCTTATCACCCTCAGACAGACGGCCAAACTGAGTGGGTGAATAGAATTCTAGAAGATTTACTGCGGGCTTGCGTTATTGATTTTGGAGGCTCATGGGAAGATCACTTACACCTAGCCGAATTCTCTTACAACAATAGCTATCAAGCAAATTTGGGAATGTCTCCATTTGAAGCATTATACGGTAGACCGTGCAGATCTCCCGCATGTTGGGTAGAACCTAGCAACAGAGTGTTGGGGCCCGATATGATTCAAGAAGCATCGGATAAAGTCGATTTCATTAAGAAGCGATTAAAAACCGCGCAAAGCCAACAGAAAAGTTATGCTGATGCGAGAAGAAGGGATATATCGTTTGCCGTTGGCGATTATGTTTATTTAAGAGTTTCTCCAATGAGAGGAGTAATCAGATTTGGCAAGACTGGGAAGTTGGCACCGAGGTTTATTGGTCCCTTTCCTATACTTGAACGGATTGGAACTCTTGCGTATAGGGTTTCATTACCTAATTGGTTGCCTGGTGTACATGATGTGCCCCACGTGTCTCAACTCAGAAAACATGTTCATGATCCAGATCTTGTTGTGGAAGAAGCAGCGCAACATGATATCGACATAACTCCAGAATTAGCACTCAGAAGAGAGCCATTAAAGATAGTTGGCAAAGAAACTAGAGAGCTGAGGAGGAAAAAGATTCATCTAGTCAAAGTGCAGTGGAGTAGTGATCCTAGAGACTGTACTTGGGAGACTGAGGAAAGCATCAAACAAGCCTATCCCAAATGCAGAGTGGACATCTCTGACTAACTCCGGTGCATGGTACCTTTACAATACTTTGCATTTACATTTTATTTCCTGCTTAACTGTTATTTCCTTTTCGAGGACGAAAAGTTTTAAGTGGGGGAGATTGTAGTAACCCAGAAAATGTGAACCAAATTAAAATTTTTAAATTAGGTTATTACCAAAGAATTTGAATAGTTGAAATAGCATATTTCAATAAAATATAGAATTGGGTATGGTATGGCAGTTGGAAATTTTGAATACAAACTTTGTCTGACTGTACCGGGTGGAAAATATAACGGATTTTAGAGAAACTGAAAATATTTAAATCTGTTTATGAATACCTTTCTAACGAATCTGAAAAATCGAAATTTCATAGCGGAAATCAAAAGTTATGGCCAAATGAATTTTCAGAAAGGTCGCTATATAGCATATATAGCCCTTGAAATTTGATATTTTGCATACGACCTCGGAATTCGACGAAACCACTTTTATTGGGTCCGGGATGTCAAATTATTACTGAGTTTCAAATTTCATAATTTTTGAAGCTAGTATGTGAGCGGGGCAAAAGAAAATGTGATTGGTCAAATTCTGTTAAAATGGGTCGACCTAAAAATGGCCGTTTTTCAAACGAGCTCAGAATTCGACGAAACTGGTTTTGTTAGGACCGTATCGTCAAAACAAAGATAAATTTATTTTTCTGGAATTTTTCGATTCAGTTTGTGGCCCTGGCAAATTGAAATGTACGTTTAAATTAAATATCGAATGTTTTATATTTTAAATTGAAAAATAACTGACTGTAACAGTCGAATTGGCCAACGAAACATATCCCATTGTGTCCGGAATGGGGGTATTTAGCTAGGGGCGACAGTCGTTGGGTTTAAAAAGGAGTCCGTTTGCAAAAACACTAATTAAAACTTCCTATAAAGCATGGACCAATAGGAATTTTTCTATAAAAAAAAATTACGAAGAAACCCTAGCCGCCAGCGATCTGGACGACGTAGGGAGCTCGAAACTTCTCGTCCATTTTGCCGCCGCCTCAGTCGATTTCGCCGCCTCCGCCTGTTGAAGCTTCTGACCGCCTTCGCCTCCTCTACCAATCCGACCAAGCCACGCCTCCATCCATCAACCGTAGACGTCGGAATTCGACCAGGAAGTCGCGCCTTTTAGAGCGCCGCCGCGACCCATAGGAGCCACCGAACCCATCGCCGCCACCGCCGATCTGAAGGTGATTCGTAGCTCTCTGACGCCGTGTGGTCTGATCGAAGCATCGAGGTACGGTTTGGCTTAAAAATCGAGACCTAGTTTTGAAGTTTTAAAAACTTTTCTGAAGTGAATTTCTGAAGTGAAAATAACACTTTTAAGTGTTGCAAAACTTTGAAAAATAATATCTTTTTCGTTCTTTAACGAAATTCGATGAAACAGGAGACACCGTGACCGCAAGGAGGCTCTCTACATTCTAGAAGAAGCCGCGGATTTTTCTGACCTTCCTACGATTTTTAGCACTGCAATAACCAATGTGAGGAATCTAAACTATTTGTGTGAATGAAATCACGTTGTATAAATTATATAAGCAAAGTGTAAATTATATACACATTGTATACCTCATGTACATGTGTTGTATAAGTTATATTAGCAATGTATAAATTATACAAGCGTTGAATGAAACATATATGCTTTGAATTGTGATGAAATGCAAGTGAATTATTATATTATATATATTTATATATACACCCCTCGTCCACAGACCATGGACGATATTTATTGCTTGTGATTGACGTGATGTTATATGGTATGACGAATGGTTGGAAATAATTGTTTGTGGTTGATATTATGGTTGAAAAATACCTTTGTGGTTGAAAAATACCCTCTTGTGGTTGAAACAAAATAGAATAGGATTGTGGAATTGAAAATAAAACATGCCGCCTGCGTGCGAACTAGATGCATGATCCCCATTGTCAAAAACCGCGAGGTTTTAAGGTAGAGCGAGGAGCCGTACTAGGGACGGTCCCAGTTTTAACTACCCTGCCGTTATGCTGCCGAAATTTTCTGAAATATTTATGTGTTAGAATAATTTTCATTCGTTGAAATAAATTACATAAACTATATCGAATATTCATGTGTTGAGTTGCAATTCATTCGTTGAGTTGAAATTCATGTGTTGAATATTATTTGAATTTAAACAAATGGCTTTAGCAATAAAAAAAATTACATTTTTATATATATACAAACTATATAGAATATTCATGTGTTGAGTTGCAATTCATTCGTTGAGTTGAAATTCATGTGTTGAATATTATTTGAATTTAAACAAATGGCTTTAGCAATAAAAATTATATTTTTATATATATACAAACTATATAGAATATTCATGTGTTGAGTTGCAATTCATTCGTTGAGTTGAAATTCATGTGTTGAATATTATTTGAATTTAAACAAATGGCTTTAGCGATAAAAATCACATTTTTATATATATACAAACTATATCGAATATTCATGTGTTGAGTTGCAATTCATTTGTTGAGTTGAAATTCATGTGTTGAATATTATTTGAATTTAAACAAATGGCTTTAGCGATAAAAATCACATTTTTATATATATACAAACTATATAGAATATTCATGTGTTGAATTGCAATTGGTTCGTCGAGTTGAAATTCATGTGTTGAATGTTATCATCTTTTAAAAATAAAATGAATCGACAATGAAAACTATATTTTTATTGTGAATATGAAGTGTTAAAAATACACACGTGTCGAATAAATATTTTTGATGATAAAAATATTTCTTTTATCATGTATACGCTTAGTTAAAAATACACACGTGTCGAATAAATATTTTTGATGATAAAAATATTTCTTTTAACATGTATACGCTTAGTTAAAAATACACACGTGTCGAATAAATATTTTTGATGATAAAAATATTTATTTTATCATGTATACGCTTAGATAAAAATACACACGTGTTGAAATAAATAATAGTTTGCTAGAAATATTATTATTAGCTTTGTTCTGCATATATATACATGAGTTGAACAGGAAAAATGGATTAGCTGTAGAGTAAAGAAATTATTTGCGTGCCCGACAAATAGGTAAACCTTGATGAGTTGGTTGCGCAATTTTATTTATATATCAACTCCTGTGAATGCCATTGGATGCGGAGTGCTGGTTATTCTGTGTGAAATAATAAATAACGCCATAGGATAGTAACAATTAATTTTGAACTACACTACATGGCATACTTCTTGACGATAGGCATACTTCATCATATTCAACATAAGCAATTGGAGCTTGTGTGACGAGGTGGAAGATTTACCATACAAACAAGAGGCTTGTATGGCGATGACTATGTACTACAGGTTGAACTGATGACTGATATGGACTATATTAATTATAACGATAAATTGCCAGATTAATAAAAACCCACACGGGTCTGGAGTTGACAATAATCACATCGCTCTAGTTATTAGATACGGCACATGGACTATTTATTTCCACACGGAAACGGGGTGACGGGAATTTATTCTCTGGAGTGATTATCAGTACATGCTCCCCCGTAAATTCCAGAATATATCACTATAAATATGTGAATGATTTTAGGATTTATTGGGTACCTAATACGGCCCAATAAATTTCCAAACCCCTCCACGTACAAAGGAGGTTATGGCGAAATTTTTCGAAATATTAAGGCGTTAGTGAAATATTTGAAGTGAAAACGAAGTTGAAAATGTAGAATGAACTATAGTTGAAATTATAGAATGAACTATATTTATATATATATAAATATAAATATAATTAAAAGGAAAAGAGGCCGTGCAGTTTGTGTTTCGGAATCGTAATTTGAAACGATTAGTACGAGAAATCCGACCATCGGATTTTCCCGAAACCGCAACCGCTGGGTTCGCCTTGGAAATATCTTTCCAACGGCACCAACCTTGTAAAAATCCAACGGTTGGATTGTCCGGAATGTTTAATTCAAATCTGAAGAAAAACAGCGCCAGAATCGTTTATATTTATATATAAATATAATTAAATCGAATAACGACGCTGCAGTTCGAATTTTGAAACCGTAACTTCAAACGACTAGTGTGGAAGATCCGACCGTCGAATTCCCACGAAACTGGAACCGTTGGGTTCGCTTTGGGAATATCTTCCCACTGATATAGACTTTGTAGAAATCCAACGGTTAGATTTTCCGATATGTGTAAAACAAATTAGGAGAAAAGCAGTGCCACGGCACGACCTGAAACGTCGTTTAATTAAATATGGCCATTTTTAAATAAATAAAAATGGCGAAAAATCGTTATAAAATATTATAAGCAACATAGATTGCAAATAAACCAATTGGGCTTGAATTGTTTGATATTTGATGGTTGTATGTGTTTGACGCGAAAATAACACTAAAGAACTGAAAGATGGATGTCGAATAATATAACCATAAAAAGAATCGATTTAAATTCTAATGACGTGAATTATTTGAAAAGGCCGAGCTAACCCTCATTTCAAATAATTTATCGAGCGATTCGAATTGGAAAATGCAAAGACGATTCAAGACCGACGATCTTCATATCGGATGGATGGGCGCTACTGAGGTTCCTGACCGGAGTAGCTACCGGAAGGGGACGGAAGTAGTAGCCGTCTGAACGTATGTGTTGATTGGACGGATATACGAGGAATTTGACGCCTCCGGTTTCGTTCAGACCCAGAACGGACTTGTAAATGGACTGTGTGTCTGACATTGGATTTTGTTCTATCCTGATTGATCTCTTTTAAATATATATCTGTTTGGCGGCGCAGAATTTATTATTTTGCTTAACGCCCTTCTCTGAGACGTACGAGCTCAGGGGTTATATATCGATGGAAATCAATCGTATGGAGTGGACTGCCTATGTGGCATGCCAAGATGCGGTGATCAAGGCTTCTGTTGCAAAGCAAAGTCTTGTGGTTGATGATCAAAGCACGGTCTACGTGGCCTAGCTTTGTGTATTTCGTAGATTCGCGAGCCTCACACCTCGGTATGAGTTAAAAACGGGATACGGACCGCTGGGAGAGCACGACGTTTCTTTCTAGCTATGGTGGTGTCAGTGACTTACCAGCCCTGACATTTATATCTACTTTTCACCTTTGTGGTTGTTGGAATGCAAGGCGCCTCGATTATAGGTCTGTAAGGACCGGGAAGCGTGTGTTCAGGAATTGCCAATCCTCAAACGTAAGAGAGGACCGGCCCAGCCGAATCTAGGGTTGCCCAGAGTGTGTAGTCCTGGGGCATTTGCTAGAATGTCTCAAAGCGGAGAGGAGCTTGCCCCTTGCCTCGACTCATGACGGAAATCCAATTTCCAATACGAAATAACGGACTCGATTGTAGAACTAGTATGGCGACATAGTAGATGGTAGCTATGCCGCCTATGATTGATATTTATAATGCTATTCGTTTTTGAAACATATATGCACTAGTAATAATATCAAATGATTTTGCTTTATACGTATCAAGCATATTTGGCCATTATAAGGTAAAACTCTATCCTCCGGCTTGCGTTGCATTGTGTGATGGGACCTGAGTCTTATAACGGCTTCATTCTTTTTAAAAGCATTGCGTTGTTTTAAAAGAATTTATTTTGTTTTAAATGCACTAGCAATCACTGGAGTAAACCCGTTCCGCGAAAGTGGCGTGGCCTATGATTTGCTTATTACTGTTGTTAAACTGTTAAATAGATTCCTCATACCAGTCCCCATGACTGACTCGTTGTTTGTTTCAATTTGCAAACGCGGGTGCCCTTATTTTCACATGGGCAGCCTAGTACACAGGTGACAGGTTGTTTTTGGCTCTGCACTGCTGCATAGAGTGCATTTTTGGCTCATGGCGAGGCTGACTTCGCAGAGACGACTTTGACTTTTTCCGCCATTACTGTACTTATATTATGATTCCGCCACGGGCGATGCAGACTGGTTTACTTTCCGTATTTCTTATTGTATGTATATGTACCGCCTTCGGGGATGTAGACTGATACCCTTATTATGTCTCACTACATGGATGTATTCCGCCTCTAGCGATGATGACTGATCACTTTCCTTTTCATTTACTAAGTTATATCCTACGCTATGCTATTCTGATGTTATTACATGTTGTGATTCCGCTGTCATATCCATGTAAATTTATTCTATTTATTGTTTTTGCTATTATCTATTCCCTGCTATGATGATTAATGTGTTATATTCCAATGATTATCCTTAATACCGACCCTCGGATTTTGGGATCGTCACAGTTTCCCTCCTCTTGGGTGTACAGCCCAATCAAGATCATCAGTAATCACCCAAACGATGTGAAGACCTCCGATCTTCGACCACCGTCTTCATCCTCGACACATCGTCGAATCAGTTATTCAGAATGGGATAAACCCGGTCTTTCTGAATAACTCGCATATATAACAAACAAGTGTTACACAAACACAACATATGCCTCATTCCAATTCAGAATATTCTTTTATTCAAATATTCTTATACTTTGGGAAAGGATCCCATTAATTTTATCAAAGATAAATTCTTTAAATTTATTCTTTAATCTTCTTTTGAATATCAATTTAAATTAGTTGGGATTAGCGAACCACACCGAAGTAATCATTTATTTTATTTCCCAATCCCAACCTATTCATCCCATGAAGTAAAACTGGTCATACTTCATATCTAACACTACGGTGTTATCGGTAGATTCAATTACCATTTCACGTTCAAATCTAATTAAAGATTTAACTATCGCCTGAAGCAAAACTGGTGATACTCCATTCTCGATTATTTTAATCTAATTAAAGATTCATTAAAACTCCACTTGGTTTTAATCTTCCCAATAATCACTATCAATGATTATTTAACTTGGGAAATCATATCCTGTCTTTAACTGGGTTAAAGAACCAATGTCATTTAAAACACGGTTCACGATAAACCCAAAAATCAATTCAAATTCAATTCCAATTAAATACCATTTAATTGGTATACTTCATTAAATCTAAATAAAAGGATTTAATCTTTTTCTCAACTGGGTTTTAGAATAGTGTAAATGAAGACACCATTCACGACAAACCCAAATCCCATTTGATATTAAATACAAGGCTCGGAATAGAAAACATATCGGCTTATATTCAATATCAAATTCTACGACCAACAAATATCGTATTGGAAATAACGATATAAATATATCTTTCAAATTTCCATAACAATATCTGTATAATCACGAAATCCAACATCGAAGTATTCCAAAGACAATTTCGATTCAAATCCATCTCCACTTTATATATTGGAAATTTTGGTTATTTTCAAAACCATTTCAAATCCACTTTATTTATTTTAAAAATAAATGGGATTATAATTCTAGTTCAAAACTAGTTCATTTCGATAAAAATCTATTTTTATCTTTTCAAATTTGGGATTTTTCATCTCAATTCTTCCCAAATCATTTCTTATGATTTTACACAAATTATTACTATTTTTAATAATTTTATCAAGGCCCGTACAGTCGATTTTCACAAACGGCCATCGAACAGCACTTACAGCGACCTTTTCCAAATCGGATTTTTCATAATTCCAAATCCAACCGTTAGATTTCTAATTTCTAATATTCGTTAGAAAGCTCTTTTCGATACGAACCCAACGGTTCCATTTTTAGGAGAATCCGACGGTCGGATCTCCCTTAACGTCCATTCGAAGTCAATGGTCGAAATTCGCGAACTGCCGCAGCGCGGCGCGTTCTATTCAGGCCATTATATATATAATATATATATTATATATATTTCTTCGATTTCCTTTCAAAACGTATTTTATAAATCGCTTTAAATTCGTTTTCAAAACGTTTTCAACTTCATATTCAATTTCTAATCAAAATTGATTATTCCATATCATCGATATATAAATGATAATATTTTCAAAACATTATATTTTGAAATCAATTCTTTTTCGATATTCATTATAAAAATGAATAAAACCGATATAAATATCATTCACGTCAAAATGGCGCATATCTAATCAACACGGCTTTTATATTTCAATAACTTTGTTATTCTATTCAACAAATGAATATTTTCTTCAACACATGAATTTATATTTTTATTCAACACATGAATATTTATTCTATTCAACACATGAATTTATATTTTTATTCAACACATGAATATTTATTCTATTCAACACATGAATTTTTATTCTATTCAACACATGAATTTATATTTTTATTCAACACATGAATATATATTTTTATTCAACACATGAATATATATTTTTATTCAACACATGAATAAATATTTTTATTCAACACATGAATATACATTTTTATTCAACACATGAATATATATTTTTATTCAGCACATGAATATTTATTCTATTTTCCAACTTGGAATGAGGCCCAATCAATTACCATATAATGTTAATTATATGGATTTTCTACAACACATGTATATAATAGCAACGATAAATCATCAACCATCATCCAGAGTGCACCACACAACGGCATAAGAATTAAATATAAATAATTAACGCTTACACAGTTTGTCAACCCATCGATTGACATACAACTAAACAATCGGGATTGGTGTACGTCAATATCATCCCAACACCCGTGTGGGGTTTTCAAACAATCAAACACAGGTTTTATTTATGCAGTTGGGCGAGGTGTAAAATTTATCGTCCCAATCCATATCAGTCAAATGTGTGTACATAAACAAATCGTCCGATTTGTTTATAACTATTTATTTTATATACACGTTAAAAATTATATTTTTAACCATAAAATAATTTCTTCCATTCCACTACACACAATCGATCTCACAACACATCAATCAAACAAACAAGCAATCCATGGTCTGTGGACGACGGGGAGTAGTTTATATATGCAGTTATAAAATAAATAACTGAACAGAAAATTTTAGTGAGGAGTTCTCACCTTGGGGATCCACTCCGCCATTCTTTCAAAGCAAAGAAGATGAACACTTCGTCAACTACAACCTTAAGTGAACACGATATCCTACTCAATTGATTTTTATTAATAACGTTCATAAGCTAAAAATCATATTTTTAACCCGCTACTTCATATATAAAAATCACATTTTTAACTTGCCATTCCATATATAAAATCGTATTTTTATATCACTATATATATTAAAAGATCTCATTTTTATAATCTCTCTTTCAACATAAAAATCATATTTTTATGATTTTGCTTTCAACATAAAAATCATATTTTTATAATCATACATATATAAAAAACATATTTTTATATTCTCTATTATATAAAAATCATATTTTTATAATCTCTACTATATGAAAATCATATTTTTCTGTAGCTAAAAATATTGTTTTTATGTAACTACAAATCGTATTTTTATATAATTAGAAATTGCATTTTTATAAAACTAAAAATTGGATTTTTAACTTCATAAAAATCAAATCTTTATATGTCGCGTATACATTAAAAATCGTATTTTTATTTTCTAAATTATATACATAAAAATTGAATCTTTATTTTGAAATCATACACTTAAAAATTGAATCTTTATTTTGAAATCATACACTTAAAAATCGAATCTTTATTTTGAAATCATACACTTAAAAATCGAATCTTTATTTTGAAATCATACACTTAAAAATCGAATCTTTATTATCTCCCTTTTTTCTATACACGAAATTATATGTTTTCTATAACCAAAATCATATGTTTTCTATAACCAAAGTCACCAAAGTCAAAGAAGAACAAAAACTTAAAGCGGAGGGAGAGATTTGGACTTTAGAAATGGGGAGAGAAGGCTCGTCGGAGCAACTATGGCGCGGGGGAGGGCTCCTCAGGTCGGCGGCGGGTCCACTTCGGTTGGCGGCAGCTACAGCTAGGGCGGCAGGGCTTCTAGGGTTTGGGGCCATCAGGTTTAGGGATTGGGTACTCGAACTGGGAAAGAGGAGAGAGGAGGGGCGAGGCGGAGGTCCGGTGAGGTGGAGCAACGGGCGGCGCGACGGTGGTGTCTTTAGAGGAGGAGCGACGGGTTCGTGGGAGGGGTCTGCGGGTTTTTTACTTTTTTTTTTCAAAAGTGACCGGGGGGTAGTTGGGGGTAGGGAATATATAATTAAATATTTAATTAATTTAATTTCTCCAGAAAAGTTGATTTCCTGTTCGAACTCCAAATCGAACCCAACGACTGTCGCCCCTAGTTAATTACCCCCATTTCGAACACAATGGGATATGTATCGTGAGCCAGTTCGGCTGTTACGATCAGTTTCTGTTAACTTTAAAATTTAAATCTATATATTCTATTTTAAGCGTGCTTTTCAATTTACCGGGGCCACATACTGACTCTAAAAATTCCCGAAAAATTATTTCTAACTTCGTATTGACGATACGGTCCTAAAAAACCAATTTCGTAAAATTCTGAGATCGTTTGAAAAATGGCCATTTTCTGGTCGATCGAAATTGAGTGAAACTGTTAAAACACGTTTTCCTTCGCCACGCTCACATATTGATTCAGAAAATTATGAATTTTGGAATCTAGCAATGATTAGACATCCTGGATCCAACAAAAGTGGTTTCGTCGAAAACCGAGGGCGTTTGCAAAATTTCCATTTTTAAGGGCAATAATTTCCATAGCGACTATTCTGAATTTTTATCTGGGCATAACTTTTTATTCCCGCTATGAAATTTTGATTTTTCAGATTCATTGGAAAGATATTTTCAAATAGATTTTAATATTTTTGGTTTCGCTAAAATCCGGTTTATTTTGAATCCTGTACATTCATTTGAAATTTGAAATCGAATTTTCAAACTACCGCGCCATTTTCAATTCCTTTTATAATTAAAATGAAATATTTATATTCTAACGACGATTCAAATAAATATATTCATTCTAATTCTATTCAAAATAAATTTCTTGTCGTTATTATTTAAAATAATTCATTTTAAATATTCAAAATTCATCAAAATTGCCAAAATAAAATTTTTAAATTGGCTCAGATTTCCGGGTTATTACATTTCAAGCTCTCATGCTTCTGATTATAGAAAAAACATCACGAACAATTGCATTAGCCATGCCAAACATTGCTCCAGGCATCATTTTCGTCATCACGGCTGATCTCAGGTAGCATATTCCAAACAGATATAGTAGTGACATAATATGTTTGTTTCTTCATTTTGACATGGCTAATAGGTTTGGGAAGATTGACATGAACTGTAAGTACACAGCAGTCATGATCTTGAGTCCAATAATATGTCCAAGTGGGGCAGCAACCATGAGTTTATCACACACTTCTAAAAATGAAAGCAAAAACCTATGGCATTTTGGTACAGAATGGAATCATGGATCATTGGTTGCCTGTACTTAAGTCGCTGCAGTTCCTGTTGTTTTTTGCAGCATAGTTTTGCAGGTTCACTCTTTTTTATGTAATGCAGCATGTACTGATTTAAATGAGTTATAAACTGATAATGATGTACTGAATTTAGAAGATATGTTGAAGCTTGTTTTTAAAATCACTGTGTATGGCAATGACGGTATGTATCTTGGGGTATTTTGTATGAGATACATGTATGTTTGCTATTCGTGTATTATTGACTATTTTCAACTTGTTTGGAATATATATTTATTGCTATGAAATATATACTACTATGTTTGTTATTGGTGCTATTACTAAATATATATCTGCATTCTTGTATGATATGAAATATATATTGATGTGTATTATCGATCAGTATGGAAAGTATTGCCAATGGTATAAAGTATGCAATGGCTGTAATCACAGTTTATAATAGTTATAAGGGTGGTAAATCGTGAATACGTTCATTTAACTAACGCTTATTACCGTTAGTAAGATAAATATTATCACATTTATAACCGTGAGGATAGAAAATATAGTAACACTTAATACCGTTAGTAAGGTAAAAATTATCACATTTATAACCGTGAGGATAGAAAATATAGCCATGCTTATTAACGTTGGTAAGATAAACATTGTCACACTTATACCCATGAGGATAGAAAATATAGTCACGCTTATAACCATTAGATTATTCAGTGTTTGTCACGGTTATAACCGTGATAATATCCGTGATAAAAATCACCAACGCCTGCTGGTACAACGGTTATAACCATTAGTATACTGTTTCTTCATGGTTATAAGCGTGACAAATGGCCTTTTCTGGTGTTGTGATCACTGTCATCTTCACCATCATTTTCTGGGATGTATTCATCACATCCATCAATATCTTTACCTTTTTCTTTCCTATTTCTTGTTGCAGCCTCTTCCATACTATTAACCAATGAAGGCACCACAAGTGATCTATTAACTACATCATTTTCTTGCGTACACACGATTTGTTCTTGTTCATACTTTGTCAACACTGGTGGTTGTGAGAACTGCAAGCAGATTAGCATTATTATTCACCATTAATAATAAATTTAAGCTAGTTAGCCAAATAGAGTCGGCGTATAAACAGTTCTCTCATTTTCGATGGAATGCAGGCACAAAAAACCAATAGTTACTTGAGTTAGTTGTAGCCTTCATGGTCGGAATAGGAAATTGACACAGTAATAGAAAACACTAAAATGCAGTTCTTGCTTTTACATGCAGAATTTTTATAAAAAGTCATTTGAAAACATGATTAGTAAAACTGAAATGATAACTGAAAAATACCTCAACATTTGCTTCATTCTCTTGGGCATCATCATCATTATTTGTTTCATTTTCTTCATTTAATTTCTTCCTGGTTCCTTTTTCTGTCACAGTAACATCTTCTTCACCATTATTCACATTAGGCTCCAGCGATAGTTTCTTCTGACCCACTTGAGTTGGCTGGTTTTTCATCATTTTGCATTGTTACTGAAGTCTATGTGCGGTAATATACTTGCGCTTTGCAACCCGTTTCTTAGCAGAACCTATAACAATAAAAATAACAACAATGGCCTTCATAGTTCTTTACACACACACACTGAGATATATAGAAGAATGGATCTATATTACATATACATGTATACCTTGAATTATGTTTTCCCTTGGTATACGATTACATGTGACTGTAGTTGAATCATTGACACACTGTATTTGTTAATGGTGTTATCAATGTAAAAATCCACTTCTTTTTCCTTATTGTAGCCCTCTACATGTTCATTTACGTTCTTTTCATTCAATATCAGCAACAAGCCACCTTTTTTCCTTTACTGACGTAGACTTCTCCCATTTCAATGTACTGGAGGCAAACTTTAACAAACTCCATAAGCATATTGTAAGAAAAGCAGTCTACATCATATTTTTTTACTAAGAAGGATTTTCCACCCACGTAATATGTCCTTTGAAACTCTCCTTCATGGTGCAGCCGGATATTTATAAGTTCATCCATCCGGTAAAAAATTAATACATTAGAACAAGGTACATGCAGGTTAAAGTGGACAAATTTAGATGACAGTAAAGAAAGACATTATTAGGGATTGCGGAATGGATCTTTAAGGAAAAACAAACACTAGAGGGGGGTGAATAGTTTTTTTGAGAATTTAAACAAAATCTAAAGTTTATGTGAACGACTATATGAATCAAACACCATTGAGACAATCACAGATACAGAGTCACAAACACAAATATAAACAAAAGTAAAGTACAGAAAAGTAAAGAACACACCGTTCTTTATATTGGTTTGAAATTGCTGATATGTCCAGTCCCACACAATGCTGGACTGCGTAGAGTTTTATTGCTATATCAATAGTCAATTACAACCTCCTTGATTTCACGGCTACAAGGGATACCACTAATTCCAACCTCCTTGATTTCACGGCTACAAGGGATACCCTCGATTACCCGTCCTTGATTTCACGGCTATAAGGGATACCACCGATTACTTACAAAACTCAAACAATTACAAACAGCCAAATAACTCTTCAATAGCACTTGATTCAGAGAGTGATGAGTTGAGAGTGTAGAGAGAAGAAGATTAGTAAAAACAGAATTGAATTCAGCAGAGTATAGGTGTAGAAATCATAAAAATGATAAAGATTAATGGTGTAATGAAAGGGAGTGAAGATGGAAAAGAAT
Source organism: Allium sativum (assembly GCA_030737875.1). Lineage (NCBI taxonomy): Eukaryota > Viridiplantae > Streptophyta > Magnoliopsida > Asparagales > Amaryllidaceae > Allium > Allium sativum. Next base: position 898,500,028 of record CM060916.1, read on the forward strand.
AAGTAATAAAAAATTCCAAATCGGCCCCTATTTATAACATTTTAAAGGTTGCAACGTTTCTGAACCGTCACAAATAGTGAAAAGAGAATTCCTTTCAATTTTTAAAAAATGAAAATTATATGTCGACATGTATATATATGTACATATATAAAACTTAAAAAGTATAAACTTATAAATCTTAAGTCTAAAATCAAATAAAAATAGAAAGTAAAATAAATAAGAAAGAGATTGAAGATAGAATTTGAAAACATAATTTGAAGGTGGAGGGTTATTCAGAGTCTTACATAATCATGACTCTCATGAGTCTTAAAACATCTTTGAATTCTGAATCTATAACATCTTTAAACCGTACAGTCTCCGGTAATAATTCCTGTATATAAATCCTGCATATGTGTGTGTGTATATATATTGTAACAACTTGAATTCAACCAGACCAATTTTTTTTCAAATTTCCAATCAATCGAAACTCAAGTTGTTGTGCTCTGGTATCCTGTAGAAAAGACAGAGACTTAAAATATGTCAGAGCTCAGAAAATATCTTACAGTGGAATGGATAAAATATAATATAGTCAAAGTATACCCTTACCGTATTAATAATATTGCCTAACCAGTATCCAAGGCTACCATGTCTCTGCTACAAATCTAACCAGCGAGTATGTTATAAGGAGGGGGTCAGAACTCAAGTTCTGGTGAATGGGTTTAAATTATACACTTTGGATAACACTACATGTACCATTCAATCATATTTTCTTATTTATTAGGTTACTTGGGTTAGCAGCACTCAAGACTTACACACACATCACACCCATTTACTACCCAGTGGATTAACCTAATATAGTATATATGTAGCTACCTCTCAATACTGAGGTGCACCCCATGGTACCCCACTCGCACGGTCTCCACCGTAATGTCACAGAAATGAGCGCAGTCCATCATCCTATGGTAGACTGACGTACGGATCTCTACATAACAATGTTATGTTCCGCATATATCCATCATTACTACGCTATGTAAGCACATGGGCTGCCATCGTCGATCGAATCAAACTTCATATCGGAGTAATGCCCTCAAGTCTACGATACACCACCCAGAGCTGACATGCATTTATCTAGACTGTCCTACATACGTATTGTCAATTGTAGCTCGATGCCTTAATCACATGTTCTCTAATGTGCACCGAGTTCCATGGTAGGGCGATACAAGAAACACGGATCTCGGTCAGGAGCTTTTCCATATCTGTGCAGGCCTGTCTTTAAGAGCCCCTATATACAAATATTCCTGGAGTCTGTTTTTCAAGGTGGTTATGGTCACCTCGGCCCCTCCCTCAACTAGTAAAGACTACAAGAGCTAAACGACTGACCCCTAACAAACAATCTAAACATCCAGTTGGATTCTTCCCTCAACCACCGTACCTCGATAGTGAAAGGTGAACGGTCTATTGGTTTTAGGTCTAGTCTTTTCGCATCCCACTGGATGCCGATGATGAGTATCCGACGATCTACTATCCTTGTTGTTCATGACCCTACGCCTCCCCGTTGAGGCGACCAACGAATCACCCTGGTGTCATCACGTCACAACAGTCTGACTGCAAATCTACTTTTGCAGTCAAGGCCCACCCACCTAGTAGTTATGCGCAGACCCAACCTCTACGAGCATAGCCTATACATCTGCCACTGCACAGACGACTACGAGGAGCACTTTATGTATCTCAGGAAGCCACGTGCTTCTCCTTCCAGTCCTTCAGAGCCGACAGAATAATCAAATGAATGTGCACTCCCCTCATTCCTTATAACATGTGACGACCCGCATTCTACGCATCGGAGGATCGTAGAATATTTATTTTATTTTCGTACGAAGTCGTATAGTCGTGTAACTTTGGGGAATGACTATTGGGGTGATTTCCCATGTTCATGATTTTTGCCGAATTTTAAATGACCATTTTGCCCCTAGTGAATCTTGTTTCGCCTATAACTTTTTATTGGTAAGGAGTTTTGGCCTGAAACCACTTCCATTGGATTCAGATGATGGTTTACCTTTCCATGTCACATTAATCAAACGGACTTACCATTTGGGAGATATGGCTGAAATAAGGTTTGGAAGGTGAAAAACGACATAATTGGGCTTAACTGGGTGATTAACAGCTAAGCCCATAACCCATTTCGGGATTAGGGTTATGGGAGGTGTAACACCCCACCTCCGCTAGGGTCACTCTCAAAGGGAATGCCCTAGTTTTGGAGAGGTATTATCGAGATAACATCACAGAATTATCACAAGACAGAACATAAATAAATTATTAAGTAAACAGCGGAAGAGTTTCTGAGCAAAACAGAACTTCATTTCATTCCAAATTAAACCATGTCTTTTACAAACATTTCAAGTAACTTCATTACAACTGTCTTGTAATAATAGCCAAAGAAGCAGTAATTTAAAAACAGTAAAACAGCTTATTCCCCAAGTGCAGTCAAAAGAAGCAGCCATAGCAAACCGTACATGCTGAGCCAAAGCAAGTGATATCCAAGCTAAGAGCTAGTTATTCCTCCCTGAGAACCTGGGGGGGAACGAAAGAAAAAGAGGCGAAAGGAAAAGGGTCAGTCATAAAGACTGAGTAAGTTCTAGTGACTTTCAGTGTAAAAACGGTTAAAACAACCTGTCATGTATGAACTGGAACTAAACTTAAGAATAGTATCGAGGTGAACAAGATAGACTAAGGTGATCAGGATAAGTCAAGACAAGTCAAGTAAAGCATCACATGTTCGAGATCCGTTGCATCGACTTCACTAGTATACCAAGCCCATGTCACAAGTTAATCATGAAATAAATCCCGTGGTCCAATATCATGAAATGACCCTGGAACGGGGTCTGACCCAAGTACGGGGTCCTACGGAGCGATTATCTAGTCGATCGGCTCCCTACAAGTTCTAGCTCGTCAAGTGTCCGTGTCATACGGCTAATCACGAATGTAGTCACCTGTGCTGGGTCCACCTTCGGGTGTATCAGCCCTAAGGTGTCAACCCCTGACACGATTCAAGATGCACAGATAAATCTACGGATACCCAGTGTCTGCCCCGGATACGTGCACGATCGTAGTCCGCCGAACCTACACTGGCGTACCCCACTGCCGCCGTTCACCTCTTACAATCAGCCCAGTAATCGTGCCCCCACCCGACCTAGCCCCAGGGTACCTTGATACATCTAGAGGGTTACTGCTGAAAGGGGTCGTGTCTAGGGTTTCGCCTAATAGATTAGGTCATGTAATTCGTGACCCAACCCGCCTAACAGATTAAGTCATGTAATTCGTGACTCAATCCTTTTCTAGTCTAGTTATGTCAAGATGGTTAAGCATGTCATTTCAGTTCGCGACTTAACCCGCCTACGTGTCATGTCAAGTTGGCTAAGTGTCGTCGTTTTCAAGTTCATGACTTAGCCCTTCAAATCGTGTTCAAGTTGGTTAAGTTGTCTTTTCATGTTCATGACTTAACCCTACTTGGCATTAATTGATTCGTTAATGCACCGAACCACTCACATTGGATCCTGTTGTTCGTAGCCACTGGATTTGCCGGGCGGTTCCGGGCAGGTTTACACTACGAACTCAACCCAACCTCGGGTTTCAAGCGCGATGTGACCAACTACCCACATTGGATCCTATTGTTTGTAGCAACTGGATTTGCCGGGCGGTTCCGGGCAGATTTACACTACAAACTCAACCCAACCTCGAGTTGGCCACTTTCTTGTTTTCTAAAGTCATGCCCATGTTCTTATCAGATTTTGATATCATGTTCATATGTCAACTTCATGCCCAACTAAGGCATGTTTAAAGTCAAGTTATGGCATGTTCAAATCAAGTTTTTCGTGCCATATTTCATGTTCTACTTATGCCAAATTTCATAGTTTATGCTTATAATTAATTCAAGTTTTGCCTATTCTACCCAATCGTATCCCCAACGTATATAAACGTACTTCGTTCACAAGTATAAACAGTTCAAGAGATAAAGGGGAATAATACCAAACATGTGATAGGCATATGTGACAGTTATAACATTACTTGCATAATAAACAGGCTATAACATATCACATAGTTGCAATGATGATAACTTGGCATAGTAACGATTCCAACTTAATTTAACATGATGATTTCAACTTTGTATCATAGGCATAATAATTATTGCGGCATCATAATAATTTTATTATAAACATGAAACATAAAAGGCATAATAATCCTAATAGGCATAGTGGATTCCAATTTATCATCTTAACATAATAATTCTCATAGACATAATGATTCCAATTTATAATGATTCTCAATCAACATGATAGACATAATGATTCCAATTTAGCGTTTTTAACATTATTAACATGATAGACAATTTAGCATAATTAACATGATAGACATAATGATTCCAATTTAGCGTTTTTAACATGATAGACAATTTAGCATAATTAACATGATAGACAATTTAGCGTCTTTAACATAATTAACATGATAGACAATTTAGCGTCTTTAACATAATTAACATGATAGACAATTTAGCGTCTTTAACATAATTAATATGATAGACAATTTAGCGTCTTTAACATAATTAACATGATAGACAATTTAGCATAATTAACATGATAGACAATTTAGCGTCTTTAACATAATTAACATGATAGACAATTTAGCGTCTTTAACATAATTAACATGATAGACATAATAATTCCAACTTTTCATCATAACCTAGCAATACCCAATTTTTCATTAATCATGATGGGTATATTAACATCACAGGCATAATTCCATCAATAGTCATAGTCATGGCTTAATTGGCACCATAGGCATGGTTTTATCAACATAAAGGTTCCATAGCGATTCCATGGACATGAATTAGTCCAACTTGCCAAACAATTAAGCCCAAATGATTCATAACAACATCAAAATCATGACAAGTTTAACTTGCAACGTTGCCATAGCAATATTCCCAAAATTATAATTCAACGATAAATAATATGAATAATGGATTAGCAATAGTTCATAAATTCGGTTTCAATTCATCGCATGTCCATATTGTTTTAGCGTTTTTGCCGAAAAAGTAACGTAGAACTTACAATTATGAAGCAAATAATCCAAATAAAATTCCCAAATCAACTAGTCCCAAATTCGTTGTCTAAAGCATCGTAGTTGTTGTAGCTTCTAGTTGTAGCCTTCAAGAATCATCCTCCATCTTCTATATTCTTATTCTTTGTATTTTTTTTTTAATTTAGAGCTCTAGGTTTAATGGCGGTGGCTTGAGGCTAAAATGAAATAGTATGATTTAGGCTAGGTCTTAGGTTCTTTTTATAATGTTTGCAAGTTGTTTTAGACCGTCGATGGAGCTTGATTCAACAATAGCCGTTCGGTCAGGATAGAGTTATCCTATTGACTCAGCCATGAGTCAGAAATGACTCAGCATTGACTCAGCGATGAGTCAGAAATGACTCAGCGTATTAAATGTTCACCAATTCAAACGTAAATACGTATTTAATAGATACATTTTCCCCTTTACCGTATTAATTACCCATATATAAATATTTATTTATATATGAATAAATATTTTCTTACCTTTAATTTGTCATAATTAAAAATTGGAGAAGGCAAAAAAAAACCATCCTTGACAACCAAAAATGCGCAACGTACGCTACATGATGCGTACACGTCATATATATATATATATGCGTATATGTATATATATATATATATTATATATATATTCATTTTTTTCTCTATCTTCCCAATTACCCATTTTCACACTAAACCACTTTTTGAACTGCGTTCACACTAGGCTATTTTAAGCCATTCCCCTAAAACAAAAATAGGGCGCTGGCGGGGATCGAACTCTGTACCTCTTGTATGCAAGTCATGTGTTCCAACCAAATGAGCTACTAAGTCTTTTGCTTACAAACACTAGAACAATGCTAAACATTATTCGTTTCCCATTCCTTTTTTTTTCATGTTTTGCTGCGATATTTAAATTAAAGATATCTTCTTCACATGTTATCCGTTTTGCGTAAACTCGGACCCTATCTTAAGCAGAATTCCGAGACGAACGCAATGGCGTATCCCGTTTCCCTTAGTTCTTTGATTTGAAATTAATTATACTTTAATTTGTGAATCTTACTGTTATAGAATACACGGGGTGTTACATTCTCCCCCACTTAAAAGGATTTCGTCCCCGAAATCTTCAAGTTAGGAGGAATGTAAATCCTAACATCCAAACATCCATCTACTCATCCATCAAACACGAGTATCCATTGTCCTTAAAAGACTTCTAATGCTTTATGATCATATGCGAAGTGTGTGTATATGTTCCTTAGCTAATGCTAATGATCAGGCCTGATTGATCTTCTAAATGCAAAATATGTTTAGTGAAATGAATCCAATATGTATGCAAATTTTTCCTACTATAATTCACAATTTCTACATGAGTGCTCAAACATTCAATCATATGCAACAACCAAATGATAGCACAACCAAGTTTCCAAAATAAACACTCATGCATATGCAATATGAAAATGTGCCTGAGCCGATCTAGTGCCTAATGTGTATTCATGCATCCAAGAGCAACCACTTGCGACCACTTGCAACCATTTTGCAATCATAACATGTTTCAATTACATGTTTACATCCAAAAAGATTCTACCTATGGTTCTCAAGATAGGATCAAAGAGATAACAAAACAAACATGGATAGCAAGAGAAATGTATGTAAACCTATAGGAAAAATAGATCTAGAATGTACCCTAAAAAGAAATGGGTATAGCGCGCTTAGATTTTCTTAAATTTCCCAAGTTGCATCTTCTAGGGCTTCACCCCACTATATTTTAACTAGCTTGACTTCTTGATTCCTTAGCTCCTAGATCTCCGTTCCTAAGACACGAATCAGAACTCGCCTCAATGTTTCCACTTTTACGCCTTCAAGGATGCTTGGCTCAATCACTCCGGAAGACTCATCCGCCTTATCTTTATCCTTATCACTCATACCTATCCTATATAACATGTTAACAAGCCTCACGAAAACTATCTCCATCATACGGGAAAACCCTCTACGAAGCTAGAAAGAAGATTAGCCGCAGGTAAAGCTACAGTGACTACAGATGGAGAAAAGAAAGGGAAAGAGATTCAAACAAGGAAACAAAGGATAGTGCTAATGGCTTTTGGGGAATAGCCTTTAAAAACTTTTTCTTGGAAAATGCTTCTTTGTAAATGGTTTTGAAAAAAATTTCAAAAGGTTTTCAAAACTTTTGCCCAGTCTTGGTAACCTTCTGCTCTGATACCAAGTGTAACACCCCACCTCCGCTAGGGTCACTCACAAAGGGGAATGCCCTAGTTTTGGAGAGGTATTATCGAGATAACATCACAGAATTATCACAAGACAGAACATAAATAAATTATTAAGTAAACAGCGGAAGAGTTTCTGAGCAAAACAGAACTTCATTTCATTCCAAATTAAACCATGCCTTTTACAAACATTTCAAGTAACTTCATTACAACTGTCTTGTAATAATAGCCAAAGAAGCAGTAATTTAAAAACAGTAAAATAGCTTATTCCCCAAGTGCAGTCAAAAGAAGCAGCCATAGCAAACCGTACATGCTGAGCCAAAGCAAGTGATATCCAAGCTAAGAGCTAGTTATTCCTCCCTGAGAACCTGGGGTGGGGAACGAAAGAAAAAGAGGCGAAAGGAAAAGGGTCAGTCATAAAGACTGAGTAAGTTCTAGTGACTTTCAGTGTAAAAACGGTTAAAACAACCTGTCATGTATGAACTGGAACTAAACTTAAGAATAGTATCGAGGTGAACAAGATAGACTAAGGTGATCAGGATAAGTCAAGACAAGTCAAGTAAAGCATCACATGTTCGAGATCCGTTGCATCGACTTCACTAGTATACCAAGCCCATGTCACAAGTTAATCACGAAATAAATCCCGTGGCCCAATATCATGAAATGACCCTGGAACGGGGTCTGACCCAAGTACGGGGTCCTACGGAGCGATTATCTAGTCGATCGGCTCCCTACAAGTTCTAGCTCGTCAAGTGTCCGTGTCATACGGCTAATCACGAATGTAGTCACCTGTGCTGGGTCCACCTTCGGGTGTATCAGCCCTAAGGTGTCAACCCCTGACACGATTTAAGATGCACAGATAAATCTACGGATACCCAGTGTCTGCCCCGGATACGTGCACGATCGTAGTCCGCCGAACCTACACTAGCGTACCCCACTGCCGCCGTTCACCTCTTACAATCAGCCCAGTAATCGTGCCCCCACCCGGCCTAGCCCCAGGGTACCTTGATACATCTAGAGGGTTACTGCTGAAAGGGGTCGTGTCTAGGGTTTCGCCTAATAGATTAGGTCATGTAATTCGTGACCCAACCCGCCTAACAGATTAAGTCATGTAATTCGTGACTCAATCCTTTTCTAGTCTAGTCATGTCAAGATGGTTAAGCATGTCATTTCAGTTCGCGACTTAACCCGCCAACGTGTCATGTCAAGTTGGCTAAGTGTCGTCGTTTTCAAGTTCATGACTTAGCCCTTCAAATCGTGTTCAAGTTGGTTAAGTTGTCTTTTCATGTTCATGACTTAACCCTACTTGGCATTAATTGATTCGTTAATGCACCGAACCACTCACATTGGATCCTGTTGTTCGTAGCCACTGGATTTGCCGGGCGGTTCCGGGCAGGTTTACACTACGAACTCAACCCAACCTCGGGTTTCAAGCGCGATGTGACCAACTACCCACATTGGATCCTATTGTTTGTAGCAACTGGATTTGCCGGGCGGTTCCGGGCAGATTTACACTACAAACTCAACCCAACCTCGAGTTGGCCACTTTCTTGTTTTCTAAAGTCATGCCCATGTTCTTATCAGATTTTGATATCATGTTCATATGTCAACTTCGTGCCCAACTAAGGCATGTTTAAAGTCAAGTTATGGCATGTTCAAGTCAAGTTTTTCGTGCCATATTTCATGTTCTACTTATGCCAAATTTCATAGTTTATGCTTATAATTAATTCAAGTTTTGCCTATTCTACCCAATCGTATCCCCAACGTATATAAACGTACTTCGTTCACAAGTATAAACAGTTCAAGAGATAAAGGGGAATAATACCAAACATGTGATAGGCATATGTGACAGTTATAACATTACTTGCATAATAAACAGGCTATAACATATCACATAGTTGCAATGATGATAACTTGGCATAGTAATGATTCCAACTTAATTTAACATGATGATTTCAACTTTGCATCATAGGCACAATAATTATTGCGGCATCATAATAATTTTATTATAAACATGAAACATAAAAGGAATAATAATCCTAATAGGCATAGTGGATTCCAATTTATCATCTTAACATAATAATTCTCATAGACATAATGATTTCAATTTATAATGATTCTCAATCAACATGATAGACATAATGATTCCAATTTAGCGTTTTTAACATAATTAACATGATAGACAATTTAGCATAATTAACATGATAGACATAATGATTCCAATTTAGCGTTTTTAACATGATAGACAATTTAGCATAATTAACATGATAGACAATTTAGCGTCTTTAACATAATTAACATGATAGACAATTTAGCGTCTTTAACATAATTAACATGATAGACAATTTAGCGTCTTTAACATAATTAACATGATAGACAATTTAGCGTCTTTAACATAATTAACATGATAGACAATTTAGCGTCTTTAACATAATTAACATGATAGACAATTTAGCATAATTAACATGATAGACAATTTAGCGTCTTTAACATAATTAACATGATAGACAATTTAGCGTCTTTAACATAATTAACATGATAGACATAATAATTCCAACTTTTCATCATAACCTAGCAATACCCAATTTTTCATTAATCATGATGGGTATATTAACATCACAGGCATAATTCCATCAATAGTCATAGTCATGGCTTAATTGGCACCATAGGCATGGTTTTACCAACATAAAGGTTCCATAGCGATTCCATGGACATGAATTAGTCCAACTTGCCAAACAATTAAGCCTAAATGATTCATAACAACATCAAAATCATGACAAGTTTAACTTGCAACGTTGCCATAGCAATATTCCCAAAATTATAATTCAACGATAAATAATATGAATAATGGATTAGCAATAGTTCATAAATTCGGTTTCAATTCATCGCATGTCCATATTGTTTTAGCGTTTTTGCCTAAAAAGTAACGTAGAACTTACAATTATGAAGCAAATAATCCAAATAAAATTCCCAAATCAACTAGTCCCAAATTCGTTGTCTAAAGCATCGTAGTTGTTGTAGCTTCTAGTTGTAGCCTTCAATAATCATCCTCCATCTTCTATAATCTTATTCTTTGTATTTTTTTTTTTAATTTAGAGCTCTAGGTTTAATGGCGGCGGCTTGAGGCTAAAATGAAATAGTATGATTTAGGCTAGGTCTTAGGTCCTTTTTATAATGTTTGCAAGTTTTTTTAGACCGTCGATGGAGCTTGATTCAACAATAGCCGTTCGGTCAGGATAGAGTTATCCTATTGACTCAGCCATGAGTCAGAAATGACTCAGCATTGACTCAGCGATGAGTCAGAAATGACTCAACGTATTAAATGTTCACCAATTCAAACGTAAATACGTATTTAATAGATACATTTTCCCCTTTACCGTATTAATTACCCATATATAAATATTTATTTATATATGAATAAATATTTTCTTACCTTTAATTTGTCATAATTAAAAATTGGAGAAGGCCAAAAAAAACCATCCTTGACAACCAAAAATGCGCAACGTACGCTACATGATGCGTACACGTCATATATATATATATACGTATATGTATATATATATATATATATATATTATATATATATATATATTCATTTTTTTCTCTATCTTCCCAATTACCTATTTTCACACTAAACCACTTTTTGAACTGCGTTCACACTAGGCTATTTTAAGCCATTCCCCTAAAACAAAAATAGGGCGCTGGCGGGGATCGAACTCTGTACCTCTTGTATGCAAGTCATGTGTTCCAACCAAATGAGCTACTAAGTCTTTTGCTTACAAACCCTAGAACAATGCTAAACATTATTCGTTTCCCATTCCTTTTTTTTTCATGTTTTGCTGCGATATTTAAATTAAAGATATCTTCTTCACACGTTATCCGTTTTGCGTAAACTCGGACCCTATCTTAAGCAGAATTCCGAGACGAACGCAATGGCGTATCCCGTTTCCCTTAGTTCTTTGATTTGAAATTAATTATACTTTAATTTGTGAATCTTACTGTTATAGAATACACGGGGTGTTACAGGAGGGCTGAAAGGGTTTGGGAAAACATATCATTTTAGTTTTCTAGCCGCCACTTACCTTCTTCTAACCCTAGTAATGGCCTCCACCTTCTAAACTACCTCTTAATCACTTTCTAATCCAATATTAAGCAAATCTATATCAAAATCAAGGTGGATTGGCATCAAATCAGAGTTAGGGCTGCTGTGTTTCATAGGAATTCAATCCAAATCAGTGGAGTTTCAGAGCTAAAAATTTATTTGTGGCTAAGGTGAGTGATTAGCATGTTTTTACACTAATTATGGCTAATTAGGGGTGATTACTGATAATTAGCGAAATTATAACTTAGAAAAATATGGAAAAATATGTAAAAATTCTTAAATATTATTTATGACTGATATAAATTTGGGTTAATTTGGATTAAGTTTGCTAATCCTATAGTTAAAACGTGTTTAAGGGATTAAGGGGATAATCATGCTTTTTGGGTATGTTTGATCTAAAATAACCTATATGTTTGATGTTTTGACCTTGTTGGTTGATCATGTATGTTACTACTATTGTTTGGAATGTTTTATGATTGATTAGAAAAGTTGGAATGGGTGAAAACGCTGTCGTATGGCGAGAATGGATGCAAAATAGCTTGTTGGAAATGCTGTAGAGATCCGGATCGGATCGGATAAAGGGGATTAGATCGGATCGGATAACCGAACCGAACCGGAGTGGTGGCATCTTTAGCAGCACACAAAGTCAAGGGCAACAAGGAAGGCCAACCGGATCGAATTGGAGCAGGGGATCAGATCGGATAAGCCGACCTGAGGCTAGGACGCCGAACTGAACCGAGCATGCTAAACCGAACCGAAGCGTGAAGTGGAGCACCGAATCGAACCGTGAAACCCAAGCCGAACCGGAGGACCCGAACCGAACGGGAAACCTGGAAAAGATGTATTCAAACTGTAACAACCAAGAAATTCTGAACCAATTTAAAAATTTTATTTTAGCAATTTTAGTGAATTATGAATATTTAAAATAATTTATTTTAAATAATAACGACTAAAAATTTATTTTAAATCGAAGTTAGAACGAATATATTTATTTCACTTATAAAAGGAGTTAGAAATAGCGCAACAGCTTGAAAATTTTAATTTGAACTTTGACAGAATGTATATGATTCAAAATAAATCGAATTTTAGTAAAACCAAAAATATTTAAATCTGTTTAAAAATATCGTTCCAATGAATCTAAAAAATTGAGATTTCATAACGTGAATAAAAAATTATGGCCAATTAAATATTCAGAATAGTCGTTATGGAATACATATATATTTTAATATTAAAAATAGCCATTTTGCAAACGACCTCCGTTTTCGACGAAACCACTTTGGTTGGATCTGGAATGTCAAATAATTGTAAGACTCCAATTTTCATAATTTTTGGAATTAATATGATAGCATAGCAAATTAAAACGTGTTTTGTCAATTTTAGTCAATTTGGATCGACCAAAAAATGCCCATTTTTCAAACGGTCTCCAAATTCGATGAAATTAATTTTGTTAGGACCGTATCATCAAAAAATAGCTAGATTAATTTTTCTGGAATTTTTGGGGTCAGTATGCGGCCCCGTAAATTAAAATGTATGATCAAATTAAATAATTAAATGTTTTATAATTTAATTTAAATAAAAACTGATTGTAACAGCCGAACTAGGTTACGAGACATATCCTATTTTGTCCCGAAGGGGGTATTTATCTAGGGGCGACGGTCGTTGGGTTCGATTTGGAGTACGTGGCATTAAACAAGAATTTTCGGAATTAAAAGAATAATTAAATAATATAAAATACACTTTATAAATACGGTTGGAATACCTAAACCCTAATCCATAATTTGTAGCCGTCGTATCTTCATTTTCAATGGCCAGGAACATTCCATTCCAATTTGATAATCACGTCCAAATCCTAAGGAATTAACTTACGATTCCTATGTGAAAGTTATAGAGATTTTCTGGAGCTTCGATTCTATAGGGATATGATCATTTTTCATTTGGCCAATTGCTCGAATTCTTGCCTCAAAGGCTGCGAGTTTGAACCACTTTCAAAAGAAAACGGGACTACCAAGTTTGATGAAATGGGGAGGCGTCGGAGGAGGAAGTGAAGGCGTAGGCGGCGGTTCTCTCTGATGGGATTCCGGCCATCGTTTTAGGGGCCAGCATTGAGGAATTTTGATCGAGGTTTTTTGGATTATCAGCTGAAGCAGGTTACAGGCATGATGAAGAAGGAATTAAAACATTAAGGGTATAATTAATTTTAATTAATTAAATTTAGTAAATTACATTATGTAATTAATATTAAAACCATCGTATCTCTTTCAAGCTGAATCAGAATCGAACTAAACCACTTGCGTTGGAATCACAACGACAAGATCTACAGCATGGAACTAACTGGAACATATTTGGAGCGATCTATAATTTTTAAGGAATTACAAAGCACAGTGAGATTTCTCAATTTAAAATTTAATATACATATATATATATATATATCTAAATTGATCGTGATTGTGATATTAAAAATATACTCTATATAGAACACACATATGCGTTGTATGGAATTAAGATTAATTGATTGATGGTGGTTGTGGTGACTTGTTGAATTATATGTTCTTGTGAAATAAAAAGTGTCAATTGGTTATAACATGTTTTTTTCAAATAAAAATTTTCTTTTTATTTGTCATTGGTAAACAATAGAATTGTTGTCAAATGAATATATTTCTTTTTATTTGTCGTTGTTAAAAAAAATAGAATTGTTGTCAAATGAAAATATTTCTTTTTATTTTTCATTGTTAAAAATTGAATGGTTGTCAAATAAAAACATTTCTTTTTATTTGCCATGTTTAAGATAGAAACTTGTTACAAATAAAATTTACATTTTTATTTGTCATGTTAAGGATAGAAACGTGTATGCAAATAAATTATTCTTTTATTTGTCATTAGAATACATAGAAAAATGTATGCAAATAAATTATTCTTTTATTTGTCATTAGAATACATAGAAAAATGTATGCAAATAAATTATTCTTTTATTTGTCATTAGAATACATAGAAAAATGTATGCAAATAAATTATTCTTTTATTTGTCATTAGAATACATAGAAAAGTGTATGTAAATAAAAATGTCCTTTTATTTAGAAAATGTTATCTTAGATCAAAAATATCATTTTATTATAATCATGTTATGTTAATCAAAAATATCATTTTATTAGAATCATGTTATGTTAGCCAAAAATATCATTTTATTAGAATCATGTTATGTTAATCAAAAATACCATTTTATTAGAATCATGTTTTGTTAATCAAAAATATCATGTTAGTTAGACATGTTATGTTAGATTAAAAATGTTGTAATAACCCGGAAAATGTGAACCAATTTAAAATTTTTAAATTAGGTTATTACCAAAGAATTTGAATTGTTGAAATAGCCTATTTCAATAAAATATAGAATTGGGTATGGTATTGCAGTTTGAAATTTTGAATACAAACTTTGTCTGACTATACCGGGTGGAAAATATAATGGATTTTAGCGAAACTGAAAATATTTAAATCTGTTTATGAATACCTTTCTAACGAATCCGAAAAATCGAAATTTCATAACGGAAATCAAAAGTTATGGCCAAATGAATTTTCAGAAAGGTCGCTATATAGCATATATAGTCCTTGAAAATTGATATTTTGCATACGACCTCGGAATTCGACGAAACCACTTTTGTTGGGTCCGGGATGTCAAATTATTGCTAAGTTTCAAATTTCATAATTTTTGAAGCTAGTATGTGAGCGGGGCAAAAGAAAATGTGATTGGTCAATTTCTGTTTTAAGTGAAAATTAGGCTCACATCCTTAAAACTAAAGTTAATTAGGCTCACATCCTCCTGTTACAAAACATACAAATTTCATCCCTAATTTTAAATATCGGTGCTTATGTTTCCAGAACTGCCCCTTTTCATTTTTCACGCCGTAATTAACTAGGTCAGATATTTTTTTTACGTAATTAACATTTTATTTCCACTGTTGTCAATCCTAATTTTTTTGTCCATGGCGGCGCTGTCAACATTTTAGGGTTTTGGATATCAAAAATGAAAAAGGGGCGTCGGCTGAAGGGTGCCTGCTCGCTACTGGTCGTCGCTTATTGCTGGAAGTGGGGGTGCGCCAGTCGGTAACGGCGCGGTGGCGGATCCCGGTGCTGGAGCGGCGGTGTGGGTTTTGGGTCTCGTGGTTTGGATGTCAGAAATTTCACTCTCGATCATTCTTTTTACACAGAATTTTAAACAGCCGATTAAAATAGATCGATCCTTGAATTATACAGTGGATTATTGCTCTTAAAGGTAAATTTTACATTTTAATAATTATGTTTACGAGTTAATAATTATATTTCTATTCGGATATCATTTTTTTCGATCTTTTGTTGATTGATTACCTTTACCAGATCGATCCTTGGTTTATACGGTGGATGCTTGTTGCTACAGGTAAATTTTGCAGTTTGATAATGTCATATATATTCGGATATCATTTTTTTTTGATATTTTACTGCTTGTTTATTCTGATGTTTTTTATTTGTTTCAATGTGTCTGCTGTTAATATTACGAAAAAAATCAGAACAGTTGCATACATATATACACATTTTTACGGTATTTGCATACATGTATGCCAATATTAGGAATATTGGGATACACATTTTTAGGGTATTTGCATACATGTATGCCAATTTTAGGAATATTGGCATACATGTATGCAAATATTGACAATATTTGTATTATTAACAGTTTGTGCTTGATGGTATGTTCTTATTCAAAATACTTGCACACTTTTGAGCATTTTTTCATAATAGTTGCACACTTGTGGGCATTTGTTCAGAATACTTTCACGCTACTGTTTATTCTGATGTTTTTTATTTGTTTCAATGTGTCTGCGGTTAATATTACGGAAAAAATCAGAACAGTTGCATACATATATACACATTTTTAGGGTATTTGCATACATGTATGCCAATATTAGGAATATTGGGATACACATTTTTAGGCTATTTGCATACATGTATGCCAATTTTAGGAATATTGGCATACATGTATGCAAATATTGACAATATTTGTATTATTAACAGTTTGTGCATGATGGTATGTTCTTATTCAAAATACTTGCACACTTTTGAGCATCTTTTCATAATAGTTGCACACTTGTGGGCATTTGTTCAGAATACTTTCACACTAGTGTTTATTCTGATGTTTTTTATTTGTTTCAATGTGTCTGCGGTTAATATTACGGAAAAAATCAGAACAGTTGCATACATATATACACATTTTTAGGGTATTTGCATACATGTATGCCAATATTAGGAATATTGGGATACACATTTTTAGGGTATTTGCATACATGTATGCCAATTTTAGGAATATTGGCATACATGTATGCAAATATTGACAATATTTGTATTATTAACAGTTTGTGCTTGATGGTATGTTCTTATTCAAAATACTTGCACACTTTTGAGCATCTTTTCATAATAGTTGCACACTTGTGGGCATTTGTTCAGAATACTTTCACGCTAGTGTTCATGTATTTATATCTGATTGAAATCTTTTAGTAATAGCTTTATACTCATTTTTACAGAGCCCTATGGTGGAAGATGAACTTGTAGTAGATGTTGAAAAGGACATAGCATTATCACAAGTTGAGCAGCAGTCAAAATCTCAACAAATGGTGCGTGCAATAAGCTGGGTCTTACCAAAAGAAATTGTTCTTCAAAAGACCAGTAGTTCTGTTCATATGCGTGTCTGTGTATTTGTAGTAGATGCAGATGTACGTTCGTTTGGATGTATTCAGAAAATTTGTGTATAAGTGTGGATTTTTTTTTAATATATGCATACATGTATACTGATATTTCTGTTCATATACGTGCCTGATGATTAGTTGC
The DNA here is from genome assembly GCA_030737875.1 of Allium sativum. Lineage (NCBI taxonomy): Eukaryota > Viridiplantae > Streptophyta > Magnoliopsida > Asparagales > Amaryllidaceae > Allium > Allium sativum. The sequence goes on from CM060916.1 coordinate 898,517,269, forward strand.
ACAGTTTTCTAAATATTTTTTTGATGTTTTTATCAGTTAATATATGCATACATGTATACTGATTTGAAGATTTGCATTTATAATAGGAATTATATTGAAAAATTGTTTATAAGTATGCAAAATATTCAGAAAAACTTCACACAAGAAAGCATCAATTCATAATTCTATGTAAAACTAAAAGAACTCAATTCAATGCACAAAATAACAACGCAATTCAGTGCAGACAAGCTGAACAGTTGAGTCTTTGCATGCACATAACAACAATAGGTGCATACTTCTATGCAACAATGGAGAATACTTGCATACATTTACCATCAATAAAAACAAGTTCGTACCAATAAGTAGCTACCACTATTTTATTATACATTTTTGAATATATGCAAAATACTACCAAAGTTGATACAAGTACTAAGTATAATTGCATACATCCATGCAACTATACAAAATATTGGTATACATATAACCTCTCAGTAAAAAAAATTGGAAAAAATCACATAATGAATATTAAAATACTGAACTAAATTTAATGGACAAAATATGCGGCGCTGGGTGGTGGAGAGGTGGAGCAGGCTGCGCCTGAGGTGGAGGCAGTCCAGTCAGGGGCGGCGGCGATGCTAACTTCGCCGTTGTGTGCAGCTTTTTGGCTGTAGAGGCTTGCTGGCGGTCGTATTGGGGAAGGACGAGGAAGAGAAGGGTTTGTCGACGGCAGTTAGTGGCGCGGCTTCTGTTGCGGGGGAGGTTGGGGGGAGGGGATGGGGGACGAGGGCGATGGCAGATCGTTGAAGGGGGACGGCGGCTGTTGTGGGATTAGGGTTTTCAGCGAGCTACATGGAACGATTGACTGAGTAAATGTTGTCGTACTGTGTTTGGATATTTTTTTAAGTTTGTAAGGGTACATCTGGTATTTTTTTAGCGGACGTTCAAAAAGAAGGATGTATTTTATATACTTTTTATCACCGGGTTTTTTTTATATTTTGAAACTTAATAGGGACCTGTAAAAAACGCACCCTTCTGTTAAAATGGGTCGACCTAAAAATGGTCGTTTTTCAAACGAGCTCAGAATTCGATGAAACTGGTTTTGTTAGGACCGTATCGTCAAAACAATGCTAGATTTATTTTTCTGGAATTTTTCGATTCAGTTTGTGGCCCTGGCAAATTGAAATGTACGTTCAAATTAAATATGGAATGTTTCATATTTTAATTTGAAAAATAACTGACTGTAACAGTCGAATTGGCCAACGAAACATATCCCATTGTGTCCGAAATGGGGGTATTTAGCTAGGGGTGACAGTCGTTGGGTTTGATTTCGAGTCCGTTTGTGAAAACACTATTTAAAATTTACTATATAGCTCCGACCAATAGGATTTTTTTCTTTTAAAAAAAATAAAAATCGAGAAAAACCCTAGCCGCCAGCGATTTGAACGACGCACGAGGCTCGGAACTTCTCATCGATTTTGCCACCGCCACAGTCAGTTTCGCCGCCACCTCCAGTTGAGGATTCTGATCGCCTCCGCCTCCTCTATAAATCCGACCAAGCCTCGCCTCAAACCATCAACTGTACGCGTCGAATTTCGAGGAGGAAGTCGCCCCCTTTGGAGCGCCGCCGCGACTCGCAGGAGCCACCGAGTTCATCGCCACCACTGTCGATCGGAAGGTGGTTCGTAGCCCTCTGACGCCGTGTGGTCTGATCGAAGCAACGAGGTACGGTTTGGCTTAAAAATCAAGACCTAGTTTTGAAGCTTTGAAAACCTTTCTGATATAAATTTCTGAAATGAAAATAACACTTTTAAGTGTTGCAAAACTTTGAAAAATCATATTTTTTAGTGTGCTAACGAAATTCGATGAAACAGGAGACACCGTGACCGCAAGGAGGCTCTCTACATTCTAGAAGAAGCCGCGGATTTTTCTAACCTTCCTACGATTTTTAGCACTGCAATAACCAATGTGAGGAATCTAAACTATTTGTGTGAATGAAATCGCGTTGTATAAATTATATAAGCGAAGTGTAAATTATATACGCATTGTATACCTCATGTACATGTGTTGTATAAGTTATATTAGCGATGTATAAATTATACAAGCGTTGAATGAAACATATATGCTTTGAATTGTGATGAAATGCAAGTGAATTATTATATAATATATATATATATACTCCCCTCGTCCACAGACCATGGACGATATTTATTGCTTGTGATTGACGTGATATTATATGGTATGACGAATGGTTGAAAAAAATTGTTTGTGGTTGATTTGATGGTTGAAAAATACCTTTGTGGTTGAAAAATACCCTCTTGTGGTTGAAACAAAATAGAATAGGATTGTGGAATTGAAAATAAAACATGCCGCCTGCGTGCGAACTAGATGCATGATCCCCATTGTCAAAAACCGCGAGGTTTTAAGGTAGAGCGAGGAGCCGTACTAGGGAGGTCCCGGTTTTAACTACCCTGCCGTTATGCTGCCGAAATTTTCTGAAATATACATGTGTTAGAATAATTTTCATTCGTCGAAATAAATTACATATGTTGAAATATATATTCATGTGTTGAGTTGCAATTCATTCGTTGAGTTGAAATTCATGTGTTGAATATTATTTGAATTTAAACAAATAGCTTTAGCGATAAAAATCACATTTTTATATATATTCAAACTATAGCGAATATTCATGTGTTGAGTTGCAACTCATTCGTTGAGTTGAAATTCATGTGTTGAATATTATTTGAATTTAAACAAATAGCTTTAGCGATAAAAATCACATTTTTATATATATTCAAACTATAGCGAATATTCATGTGTTGAGTTGCAATTCATTCGTTGAGTTGAAATTCATGTGTTGAATATTATTTGAATTTAAACAAATAGCATTAGCGATAAAAATCACATTTTTATATATATTCAAACTATAGCGAATATTCATGTGTTGAGTTGCAACTCATTCGTTGAGTTGAAATTCATGTGTTGAATATTATTTGAATTTAAACAAATAGCTTTAGCGATAAAAATCACATTTTTATATATATTCAAACTATATAGAATATTCATGTGTTGAGTTGCAATTCGTTCGTCGATTTGAAATTCATGTGTTGAATGTTATCGTATTTTAAAATAAATTGAATAGACAATAAAAACAACACCTTTATTGTAAATATGAAGTGTTAGAAACATTCACGTGTTGAACAAATATTTTTGATGATAAAAATATTTCTTTTATCTTGTATATGCTTTGATAAAAATACACATGTATTGAAATAAATAATAGTTTGCTAGAAATATTTTTATTAGCTTTGTTAGCATATATATACATGTGTTGAACAGGAAAAATGGATTAGCTCTACAGTAAAGAAATTATTTGCGTGCCCGACAAATAGGTAAACCTTGATGAGTTGGCTGCGCAATTTTATTTATATATCAACTCCTGTGAATGCCATTGGATGCGGAGTGCTGGTTATTCTATGTGAAATAATAAAAATCGCCATAGGATAGTAACAATTAATTTTGAACTACACTACATGGCATACTTCTTGACGATAGGCATACTTCATCATATTCCACATAAGCAACTGGAGCTTGTGTGACGAGGTGGAAGATTTACCATACAAGCAAGAGGCTTGTATGGTGATGACTATATACTACAGGTTGAACTGATGACTGATATGGACTATATAAAATATAACGATAAATTTCCAGATTAATAAAAACCCCACACAGGTCTGGAGTTGACAATAATCACGTCTCTCAAGTTATTAGATATGGCACATGGACTATTTATTTCCACACGGAAACGGGGTGACGAGAATTTATTCTCTGGAGTGATTATCTATACATGCTCCCCCGTAAACACCAGAATATATCACTATAAATATGTGAATTCTTTTTAGGATTTATTGGGTACCTAATACGGCCCAATAAATTTCCAAACCCCTCCCCGTACAAAGGAGGTTATGGCGAAATTTTTCAAAATATTAAGGCGTTAGTGAAATATTTGAAGTGAAAACGAAGCTGAAAATATGGAATGAACTATAGTTGAAATTATAGAATGAACTATATTTTTATATATAAATATAAATATAATTAAAAGGAATCGAAGCCGTGCAGTTCGTGTTTCGGAATCGTAATTTGAAACGATTAGTACGAGGAATCCGACCATCGGATTTTCCCGAAACCGCAACCGTTGGGTTCGCCTTGGAAATATCTTCCCAACGGCACCAACCTTGTAAAAATCCAACGGTTAGATTGTCCGTAATGTTTAATTTAAATCCGAAGAAAAACAACGCCAGAATCGTTTATATTTATATATAAATATAAATATAATTAAATTAAATCGAATAACGACGCTGTAGTTCGAATTTTGAAATCGTAACTTCAAACGACTAGTGTGGGAGATCCGACCGTCGGATTTTCACGAAACTGGAACCGTTGGGTTCGCTTTGGGAATATCTTCCCACTGATATAGACTTTGTAGAAATCCAACGGTTAGATTTTTCGATATGTGTAAAACAAATTAGGGGAAAAACAACGCCAGTGCCACGACACGACCTGAAACGTCGTTTAATTAAATATGGCCATTTTTAAATAAATAAAAATGGCGAAAAATCGTTATAAAATATTATAAGCAACATAGATTGCAAATAAACCAATTGGGCTTGAATTGTTTGATATTTGATGGTTGTATGTGTTTGAAACGAAAATAACACTAAAGAACTGAAAGATGGATGTCGAATTATATAACCATAGAAAGAATCGATTTAAATTCTAATGACGTGAATCATTTGAAAAGGCCGAGCTAACCCTCATTTCAAATAATTTATCGAGCGATTCGAATTGGAAAAATGCAAAGACGATTCAAGACCGACGATCTTCGTATCGGTTGGATGGGCGCTACTGCGGTTCCTGACCGGAGTAGCTACCGGAAAGGGACGGAAGTAGTAGCCGTCTGAACGTATGTGTTGATTGTATGGATATACGAGGAATTGACGCCTCCGGTTTCGTTCAGACCCAGAACGGACTTGTAAAGGGACTGTGTGTCTGACATTGGATTTTGTTCTATACTGATGGATATCTATTAAATATATATCTATTTGGCGGCGGAGAATTTATTCTTTTGCTTAACGCCCTTCTCTGAGACGTACGAGCTCAGGGGTTATATATCGATGGGAATCAATCGTATGGAGTGGACTGCCTATGTGGCATGCCAAGATGCTATGATCAAGGCTTCTGTTGCAAAGCAAAGTCTTGTAAATGATGATCAAAGCATGGTCTACGTGGCCTGGCTTTGTGTATTTCATAGATTCGCGAGCCTCACACCTCAGTATGAGTTAAAAACGGGATACGGACCGCTGGGAGAGCACGACGTTTCTTTCTAGCTATGGTGGTGTCAGCGACTTACCAGCCCTGACATTTATATCTACTTTTCACCTTTGTGGTTGTTGGAATGCGAGGCGCCTCGATTATAGGTCTGTAAGGACCGGGAAGCGTGTGTTCAGGAATTGCCAATCCTCAAACGTAAGAGAGGACCGGCCCAGCCGAATCCAGGGTTGCCCAGAGTGCGTAGTCCTGAGGTATTTGCTAGAGTGTCTCGAAGCGGAGAGGAGCTTGCCCCTTGCCTCGACTCATGACGGAAATCCAATTTCCAATACGAGATAACGGATTCGATTGTAACTTATATATGGCGACATAGTGGCATGGGACACTCATGTCGCCTATGATTGATATTTATGATGCTATTCGCTTTTGAAACATATATGCACTAGTAATAATATCAAATGATTTTGCTTTATACGTATCAAGCATATCTTGCTATTATAAGGTAAAACTCTATCCTCCGACTTGCGTTGCATTGTATGATGGGACTTGAGTCTTATAATGGCTTCATTCTTTCAAAAAGCATTGCGTTGTTTTAAAAGAATTTACTTTGTTTAAATGCACTAGCAATCACTGGAGTAAACCCGTTCCGCGAAAGTGGCGTGGTCCTATGATTTGCTTATTACTGTTGTTTATCTATTAAATAGATTCCTCATACCAGTCCCCATGACTGAATCGTTGTTTGTTTCACTTTGCAAACGCGGGTGCCCTCATTTTCGCACGGGCAGCCTAGTTCACAGGTGACAGGTTGTTTTTGGCTCTGCACTGTTGCATAGAGTGCATTTTTGGCTCATGGCGAGGCTGACTTCACAGAGATGACTTTGACATTTTCCGCCATTACTGTACTTATATCATGATTCCGCCACGGGCGATGCAGACTGATTTACTTTCCGTACTTCTTATTGTATGTATATGTACCGCCTTCGGCGATGTAGACTGATACCCTTATTTTGTCTCACTGCATGTATGTATTCCGCCTTTGGCGATGATGACTGATCACTTCCCTTTTTATTTACTAAGTTATATCCTACGCTATGCTATTCTGAGGTTATTTCATGTTGTGATTTCGCTGTCATACTCATGTGAAATTATTCTATTTATTGTTTCTGCTATTATTTGTACTCTGCTATGATGATTAATGTGTTATATTCCAATGATTTTCCTTAATACCACCTCTCGGATTTTGGGATTGTCGCAGTTGGTATCAGAGCTTTGGTTAACATTAGTTCCGGGATCTAACACATTAAACACCTCGTCAGAATAGAATCAGTAGTGTTCTAACGCGAGTAGCTCATTAGAGATAGGATTAGCAATGTCCTAGAATGAGCTAAGCAGATTAGCAAAACAATTTGATCAGTACATCATCATTATCTTTCCTTATGTTCCCCTGCTCTATCATATATGAAAATTATCAAATCTGTGAGCTTGACTCTTTTCTTGCTTATACAGTACTCTTTCTAATGGCTACACGAGCAGCAGCAGCTAGAGGAGGTCGTGGAGGCCGAGCAGGAGCAACAGGAGGATGGGGGAATATCCCCGTAGTTGTGGAAGGCCCTATTGTTCAGCCACCAGCACCCGAGGACTTTGAGCTAGACAAAGTAGCGAAGAGGTATAGGAACCTTGGGGGAAAACCCTTTACTGGCACTTGTACAGTGACCGAGGCTATTGCTTGGTTAAAGACTTGTGAGAAAATCTTTGAAGGCATGGGTATGGGAACCAACAACAAAGCACGACTTGGTATTTGGCTCCTACAAGAGGAAGCAGAGCTGTGGTGGGATGCCATTACCTGAGAGGATGCAGCAGGTATTGTCACGACCTGGGAGCAATTCAAAACTATGTTCAATGAGAAGTTTGTACCTGAACAGGCTCTAGAGAGGATGCGAGAGCAGTTTGCTAATCTCCAGCAAGGAGATCTCTCTATTCAGGATTACCTAAATAAGTTCACCCAGTTGTCGCGCTATGCTCCAGAGCTGATTATGACTAACAAAGCAAAGAACAAGAGATTCATATTTGGGCTAAAGCGCAAGTACCATGACAGAGCTATGAGCAACATCAAACTCTCCTTCTCAGAATTGGTAGAAATGGCTTGCAATTATGAAGATATGGATGAAAGGCACGCTATCCAAGACCGCGCCAAAAGCCAAGCTGGAAATAAGCGCAAGGCTTCAGTAGATCAACCCGAGTCTAGCATTACAGCGGCCGCTACTCAGAAACCTGGAAAGATCCCCAAAGGAAATTGCTACAACTGCGGGAAGCCAGGTCATTTTTCTAATGTATGCAAAGCCCCGAAGAAGACAAAGGCAAATGACTCGGCCGAATGCTACAACTGCCATAAAAAGGGGCACTATAGCAGGAACTGTCCTCTGAAGCAGAATGCACAAGTGGCTCATGTGTATGACGGGAAGGCCCCGCCAGCTACCACCGATGGATCAGGTAAACCCGACGTCTTGGGAGGTACCCTTACCATTAAAAATATTCCTGTTTCTGTACTTTTTGATACTGGTGCATCACGTAGCTTCATTTCTGGTAACATTGTTCATAAGTTAAAATTGAAATGAAGAAAACTTGAAGAACCAATTAAAGTTCAAAACCCGATAGGGGTTCTGTTAGTCTCAGTACATATTGTAAAGCACCTATTTCCTTTTCTCGGTACCGGTTTCCTTTTAAAGGGATTGGCATGGACCTTTCTGAATTTGATGTTATACTGGGGCTGAACTGGTTGACAAAATATAAGGCCGAAGTTAGATGTGCCGAAAGGATAGTCAAAGTCGAAACGAAGCTTGGACCTATATATATACCATGTCATGGCTCAGAAATTAATAGAACATAATTTTGGTCTTCTTTAGAAGTTACTCCCCCCTCATTAGAAAGGATACCGGTCGTTAAAAATTACGCGGATGTGTTTTAAGAGGTAGAAAACTTACCACCGCAAAGAGAAATTGAATTTAGAATTGATCTAATTCCGAATGCCCGACCAGTAGTACATCCAATTAGAAGAATAGCCCCGAAAGAAAAAGAAGAGTTAGGTAGTCAAACCCGAGAATTGCTTTGGAAAGGTCTGATCAGACCGAGCTTTTCAGCTTGGGAAGCAGCAGTAGTATTTGTCCCGAAATCAGACGGTACTCTAAGACTTTGTGTTGATTACCGAGATCTCAATAAACAAACACTAAACAAATATCCCTTGCCCCGTATAGATGATCTGTTAGATCAATTAAATGGAGCAACAGTATTCTCCAGAATGGACCTAGCTACGGGTTTCCACCAATTACGTATAGCCGAAGACTGTGTTCCTTTGACAGCCTTCAGGGGTCCCGATTTATTCTACGAATGGTTAGTAATGCCGTTCGGCTTGTGTAACGCTCCGGCATACTTCGTCGATCTTATGAACAGAGTGTTCCGTGGTGTATTGAATAAATTTGTTCTAGTCTTCATCGATGACATTTTAATCTACTCCAAGACGGAAGGCGAGCATGCAAGACATTTAGAACAAGTGTTGAAAATTCTAAGGAGAAATGTCTTAAAAGCTAAATTTTCTAAGTGTGTCTTCTGGCAGGATGAAGTTAAATTCCTAGGCCATGTCGTATCAAAAGAAGGGATTGCTGTAGACCCAAGCAAAATTACAGCGATTCAAAACTGGAAACAATCTACTACCCCCACGGAAGTTCGAAGTTTCCTTGGATTGGCTAGCTACTATCGGAAATTCGTTCAGGATTTTTCAAAGATATCTGGTGTATTGACAAAGCTTACAAAGAAGCATGAGAAATTCAAATGGACTCCCGAATGTGAAGAAGCTTTCCAGGAGCTGAAACTGAAATTGACAACTACTCCAGTATTGACAATTATAGAAGGCAACCAAGACTTGACTATATGGACAGACGCTTCTATTAGAGGGCTAGGCGCAGTATTAATGCAAAAAGGCCAAGTGGTCGCTTATGCCAGCCGTCAGCTGAAGTCGCATGAAAGAAACTATGCAACTCATGATCTTGAGTTATTAGCTATCGTGTTTGCTTTAAGAATCTGGAGGCATTATTTACTGGGCGAGAAATTCGAACTATTCACCGATCATCAATCCTTGAAATATCTGTTCACTCAGAAAGATCTAAATTTGAGACAACCGCGTTGGTTAGAATTCCTTGCAGCATATGATTTTGAAATTCTATACACTCCGGGGAAAGCCAATGTTGTCGCAGATGCTCTCAGCAGGAAGAATGAAATCATTGCCAGTTTTATCATTACTTCTTCCTTAGAAGATAAGATTACAATTCTACAGAAGGACGATGAATTCATTAAAAGGATTAGCCAGTGGATCCGAGAAGGAAAACACTCAGATTTTAGCCTTGATAGCCAAGGGGTCCTAAGATTACAAGGGCGAATTTGTGTGCCTGGAATTCCAGAGCTCAGAAGAGAAATACTTGATGAATGCCACAAGTCCAAATTGAGTATCCATCCCGGTGTGAGCAAAATGTATAATGATATCAAGCGCACATTCTGGTGGAAGGCGATGAAAAGAGATATTTCAATATATGTTAGCAGATGCTCCACTTGTCAGCTAGTTAAGAGCGATCAGCATAAATTAGCTGGACTATTACAACCATTGGAAATTCCAGGATGGAAGTGGGAGCAAATCCCGATGCACTTCATTGATGGCCTGCCTCGAACTAGAAAAGGAAACGACAGTATATGGGTAATCGTAGATCGCTTCACGAAGACTGCCCATTTCATACCTATCCGATCCAATAGAACGGCTCAAAGTCTAGCACAGATTTACTTCAAAGAAATAGTTAAACTACATGGGGTGCCGCTCAATATAGTCAGTGATAGAGACCCCCTATTTACTAGCAAATTCTGGGAAGCATTCCAGACGGAATTGGGAACCAAATTGAATCTAAGCACCGCTTATCACCCTCAGACAGATGACCAAACTAAGCGGGTGAATAGAATTCTAGAAGATTTACTGCGGTCTTGCGTTATTGATTTTGGAGGCTCATGGGAAGATCACTTACATCTAGCCGAATTCTCTTACAACAATAGCTATCAAGCAAGTCTGGGAATGTCCCCATTTGAAGCATTATACGGTAGACCGTGCAGATCTCCCGCATGTTGGGTAGAACCTGGCAACAGACTTGTGTTAGGGCCCGATATGATTCAAGAAGCATCGGATAAAGTCGATTTCATTAAGAAGCGATTGAGAACCGCACAGAGCCGACAGAAAAGTTATGCTGATGCGAGAAGAAGGGATATATCGTTTGCCGTTGGCGATTATGTTTATTTAAGAGTTTCTCCAATGTGGGGAGTAATCAGATTTGGCAAGACTGGGAAGTTGGCACCGAGATTTATTGGTCCCTTTCCTATACTTGAACGGATTGGAACTCTAGCATATAGGGTTTCATTACCTGATTGGTTACCTGGTGTACATGATGTGTTCCACGTGTCTCAACTCAGAAAACATGTTCATGATCCAGATCTTGTTGTGGAAGAAGCAGCGCAACAGGATATTGACATAACTCCAGAATTAGCACTTAGAAGAGAGCCATTAAAGATAGTTGGCAAAGAAACTAGAGAGCTAAGGAGGAAAAAGATTCATTTAGTCAAAGTGCAGTGGAGTAGTGATCCTAGAGACTGTACTTGGGAGACTGAGGAAAGCATTAAACAAGCCTATCCCAAATGCAGAGTGGACATCTCTGACTAACTCCGGTGCAAGGTACCTTTACAATACTTTGCATTTACATTTTATTTCCTACTTAGCTGTTATTTCCTTTTCGAGGACGAAAAGTTTTAAGTGGGGGAGATTGTAATAACCCGGAAAATGTGAACCAATTTAAAATTTTTAAATTAGGTTATTACCAAAGAATTTGAATTGTTGAAATAGCCTATTTCAATAAAATATAGAATTGGGTATGGTATTGCAGTTTGAAATTTTAAATACAAACTTTGTCTGACTGTACCGGGTGGAAAATATAACGGATTTTTGCGAAACTGAAAATATTTAAATCTGTTTATGAATACCTTTCTAACGAATCCGAAAAATCGAAATTTCATAACGGAAATCAAAGGTTATGGCCAAATGAATTTTCAGAAAGGTCGCTATATAGCATATATAGCCCTTGAAAATTGATATTTTGCATACGACCTCGGAATTCGACGAAACCACTTTTGTTGGGTCCGGGATGTCAAATTATTGCTAAGTTTCAAATTTCATAATTTTTGAAGCTAGTATGTGAGCGGGGCAAAAGAAAATGTGATTGGTCAATTTCTGTTAAAATGGGTCGACCTAAAAATGGCCATTTTTCAAACGAGCTCAGAATTCGACGAAACTGGTTTTGTTAGGACCGTATCGTCAAAACAAAGCTAGATTTATTTTTCTGGAATTTTTCGATTTAGTTTGTGGCCCTGGCAAATTGAAATGTACGTTCAAATTAAATATGGAGTGTTTCATATTTTAATTTGAAAAATAACTGACTGTAACAGTCGAATTGGCCAACGAAACATATCCCATTGTGTCCGGAATGGGGTATTTAGCTAGGGGCGACAGTCGTTGGGTTTGATTTCGAGTCCGTTTGTGAAAACACTATTTAAAATTTACTATATAGCTCCGACCAATAGGATTTTTTCTTTTAAAAAAAATCGAGAAAAACCCTAGCCGCCAGCGATTTGAACGACGCACGAGGCTCGGAACTTCTCATCGATTTTGCCGCCGCCACAGTCAGTTTCGCCGCCACCTCCAGTTGAGGATTCTGATCGCCTCCGCTTCCTCTATAAATCCGACCAAGCCTCGCCTCAAACCATCAACTGTACGCGTCGAATTTCGAGGAGGAAGTCGCCCCCTTTGGAGCGTCGCCGCGACTCGCAGGAGCCACCGAGTTCATCACCACCACCGTCGATCGGAAGGTGGTTCGTAGCCCTCTGACGCCGTGTGGTCTGATCGAAGCAACGAGGTACGGTTTGGCTTAAAAATCAAGACCTAGTTTTGAAGCTTTGAAAACCTTTCTGATATAAATTTCTGAAATGAAAATAACACTTTTAAGTGTTGCAAAACTTTGAAAAATCATATCTTTTTAGTGTGTTAACGAAATTCGATGAAACAGGAGACACCGTGACCGCAAGGAGGCTCTCTACATTCTAGAAGAAGCCGCGGATTTTTCTGACCTTCCTACGATTTTTAGCACTGCAATAACCAATGTGAGGAATCTAAACTATTTGTGTGAATGAAATCGCGTTGTATAAATTATATAAGCGAAGTGTAAATTATATACGCATTGTATACCTCATGTACATGTGTTGTATAAGTTGTATTAGCGATGTATAAATTATACAAGCGTTGAATGAAACATATATGCTTTGAATTGTGATGAAATGCAAGTGAATTATTATATATAATATATATATATACTCCCCTCGTCCACAGACCATGGACGATATTTATTGCTTGTGATTGACGTGATATTATATGGTATGACGAATGGTTGAAAAAAATTGTTTGTGGTTGATTTGATGGTTGAAAAATACCTTTGTGGTTGAAAAATACCCTCTTGTGGTTGAAACAAAATAGAATAGGATTGTGGAATTGAAAATAAAACATGCCGCCTGCGTGCGAACTAGATGCATGATCCCCATTGTCAAAAACCGCGAGGTTTTAAGGTAGAGCGAGGAGCCGTACTAGGGACGGTCCCAGTTTTAACTACTCTACCGTTATGCTGCCGAAATTTTCTGAAATATACATGTGTTAGAATAATTTTCATTCGTCGAAATAAATTACATATGTTGAAATATATATTCATGTGTTGAGTTGCAATTCATTCATTGAGTTGAAATTCATGTGTTGAATATTATTTGAATTTAAACAAATAGCTTTAGCGATAAAAATCACATTTTTATATATATTCAAACTATAGCGAATATTCATGTGTTGAGTTGCAACTCATTCGTTGAGTTGAAATTCATGTGTTGAATATTATTTGAATTTAAACAAATAGCTTTAGCGATAAAAATCACATTTTTATATATATTCAAACTATAGCGAATATTCATGTGTCGAGTTGCAATTCATTCGTTGAGTTGAAATTCATTTGTTGAATATTATTTGAATTTAAACGAATAGCTTTAGCGATAAAAATCACATTTTTATATATATTCAAACTATAGCGAATATTCATGTGTTGAGTTGCAACTCATTCGTTGAGTTGAAATTCATGTGTTGAATATTATTTGAATTTAAACAAATAGCTTTAGCGATAAAAATCACATTTTTATATATATTCAAACTATATAGAATATTCATGTGTTGAGTTGCAATTCGTTCGTCGATTTGAAATTCATGTGTTGAACGTTATCGTATTTTAAAATAAATTGAATAGAAAATAAAAACTACACCTTTATTGTAAATATGAAGTGTTAGAAACATTCACGTGTTGAACAAATATTTTTGACGATAAAAATATTTCTTTTATCTTGTATATGCTTTGATAAAAATACACACGTGTTGAAATAAATAATAGTTTGCTAGAAATATTTTTATTAGCTTTATTCTGCATATATATACATGCGTTGAACAGGAAAAATGGATTAGCTGTAGAGTAAAGAAATTATTTGCGTGCCCGACAAATAGGTAAACCTTGATGAGTTGGCTGCGCAATTTTATTTATATATCAACTCCTGTGAATGCCATTGGATGCGGAGTGCTGGTTATTCTGTGTGAAATAATAAAAATCGCCATAGGATAGTAACAATTAATTTTGAACTACACTACATGGCATACTTCTTGACGATAGGCATACTTCATCATATTCCACATAAGCAACTGGAGCTTGTGTGACGAGGTGGAAGATTTACCATACAAGCAAGAGGCTTGTATGGCGATGACTATATACTACAGGTTGAACTGATGAATAATATGGACTATATAAAATATAACGATAAATTGCCAGATTAATAAAAACCCCACACGGGTCTGGAGTTGACAATAATCACGTCTCTCTAGTTATTAGATACGACACATGGACTATTTATTTCCACATGGAAACGGGGTGACGAGAATTTATTCTCTGGAGTGATTATCTATACATGCTCCCCCGTAAACACCAGAATATATCACTATAAATATGTGAATGCTTTTTAGGATTTATTGGGTACCTAATACGGCCCAATAAATTTACAAACCCCTCCCCGTACAAAGGAGGTTATGGCGAAATTTTTCGAAATATTAAGGCGTTAGTGAAATATTTGAAATGAAAACGAAGTTGAAAATATGGAATGAACTATAGTTGAAATTATAGAATGAACTATATTTATATATATAAATATAAATATAATTAAAAGGAATCGGAGCCGTGCAGTTCGTGTTTCGGAATCGTAATTTGAGACGATTAGTACGAGGAATCCGACCATCGGATTTTCCCGAAACCGCAACCGCTGGGTTCGCCTTGGAAATATCTTCCCAACGGCACCAACCTTGTAAAAATCCAACGGTTAGATTGTCCGGAATGTTTAACTTAAATCCGAAGAAAAACAACGCCAGAATCATTTATATTTATATATAAATATAAATATAATTAAATTAAATCGAATAACGACGCTGTAGTTCGAATTTTGAAACCGTAACTTCAAACGACTAGTGTGGGAGATCCGACCATCGGATTTTCACGAAACTGGAACCGTTGGGTTCGCTTTGGGAATATCTTCCCACTGATATAGACTTTGTAGAAATCCAACGGTTTGATTTTCCGATATGTGTAAAACAAATTAGGGGAAAAACAGCGCCAGTGCCACGGCACAACCTGAAACGTCGTTTAATTAAATATGGCCATTTTTAAATAAATAAAAATGGCGAAAAATCGTTATAAAATATTATAAGCAACATAGATTGCAAATAAACCAATTGGGCTTGAAATGTTTGATATTTGATGGTTGTATGTGTTTGACACGAAAATAACACTAAAGAACTGAAAGATGGATGTCGAATAATATAACCATAGAAAGAATCGATTTAAATTCTAATGACGTGAATTATTTGAAAAGGCCGAGCTAACCCTCATTTCAAATAATTTATCGAGCGATTCGAATTGGAAAAATGCAAAGACGATTCAAGACCGACGATCTTCGTATCGGTTGGATGGGTGCTACTGAGGTTCCTGACCGGAGTAGCTACCGGAAAGGGACGGAAGTAGTAGCCGTCTGAACGTATGTGTTGATTGTACGGATATACGAGGAATTGACGCCTCCGGTTTCATTCAGACCCAGAACGGACTTGTAAATGGACTGTGTGTCTGACATTGGATTTTGTTCTATACTGATCGATCTCTGTTAAATATATATTTGTTTGGCGGCGGAGTATTTATTCTTTTGCTTAACGCCCTTCTCTGAGACGTACGAGCTCAGGGGTTATATATCGATGGGAATCAATCGTATGGAGTGGACTGCCTATGTGGCATGCCAAGATGTTGTGATCAAGGCTTCTATTGCAAAGCAAAGTCTTGTGAATGATGATCAAAGCAAGGTCTACGTGGCATGGCTTTGTGTATTTCATAGATTCGCGAGCCTCACACCTCGGTATGAGTTAAAAACGGTATACGGGCCGCTGGGAGAGCACGACGTTTCTTTCTAGCTATGGTGGTGTCAGCGACTTACCAGCCCTGACATTTATATCTACTTTTCACCTTTGTGGTTGTTGGAATGCGAGGCGCCTCGATTATAGGTCTGTAAGGATCGGGAAACGTATGTTCAGGAATAACTAATCCTCAAACGTAAGAGAGGACCGGCCCAGCCGAATCCAGGGTTGCCCAGAGTGCGTAGTCCTGAGGCATTTGCTAGAGTGTCTCGAAGCGGAGAGGAGCTTGCCCCTTGCCTCGACTCATGACGGAAATCCAATTTCCAATACGAGATAACGGATTCGATTGTAACTTATATATGGCGACATAGTGGCATGGGACGCTCATGTCGCCTATGATTGATATTTATGATGCTATTCTCTTTTGAAACATATATGCACTAGTAATAATATCAAATGATTTTGCTTTATACGTATCAAGCATATTTGGTTATTATAAGGTAAAACTCTATCCTCCGGCTTGCGTTGCATTGTATGATGGGACTTGAGTCTTATAATGGCTTCATTCTTTCAAAAAGCATTGCGTTGTTTTAAAAGAATTTACTTTGTTTAAATGCACTAGCAATCACTGGAGTAAACCCGTTCCGCGAAAGTGGCGTGGTCCTATGATTTGCTTATTACTGTTGTTTATCTATTAAATAGATTCATCATACCAGTCCTCATGACTGACTCGTTGTTTGTTTCACTTTGCAAACGCGGGTGTCCTCATTTTCACATGGGCAGCCTAGTTCACAGGTGATAGGTTGTTTTTGGCTCTGCACTGTTGCATAGAGTGCATTTTTGGCTCATGGCGAGGCTGACTTCACAGAGATGACTTTGACATTTTCCGCCATTACTGTACTTATATCATGATTCCGCCACGGGCGATGCAGACTGATTTACTTTCCGTACTTCTTATTGTATGTATATGTACCGCCTTCGGCGATGTAGACTGATACCCTTATTTTGTCTCACTGCATGTATGTATTCCGCCTCTGGCGATGATGACTGATCACTTCCCTTTTTATTTACTAAGTTATATCCTACGCTATGCTATTCTGAGGTTATTTCATGTTGTGATTCCGCTGTCATACTCATGTGAAATTATTCTATTTATTGTTTCTGCTATTATCTGTACTCTGCTATGATGATTAATGTGTTATATTCCAATGATTATCCTTAATACCGCCCCTCGGATTTTGGGATCGTCACAAATGTCATTTTAGTTAGAAATGTTATGTTAAAAAAAATGTCATTTATTTAGAATCATGTTGCGTTACATAAAAATTGTCATTTATTTAGATTATATTCATGTTACATAAAAATTGTCATTTATTTAGATTATATTCATGTTACATAAAAATTTGTCATTTATTTAGATATTTTCATGTTACATAAAAATGTCAATCTATTAGAAAATTGTTCATGTTACATAAAAATGTCATACATTTAGATTATTTTCACGTTACATAAAAAATGTCATTTATTTTGATTATGTTCATGTAACATAAAAATGCCATTTATTTAGATGTGTCCATGTTACATAAAAATGTCATTTTATTAGAAATGTCATTTTATTAGAAATGTCATTTATTTAGAATCATTGTCATGTTAAAATGGAAATGTCCTTTTATTTAGAATGATGTTATGTGGATTAAAAATGTCATTTTATTAGAAAATGTCATGTTGAAATAAAAATGACATTTTATTAGAAAATGTAGTGTTGAAATAAAAATGTCATTTTATTAGAAAATGTTATGTTAAAATATGTCAATGATAAAATTTACATTTTTGTAGTGCATGTAGAAATGATTAAAATGATCATTAGTTAGAAATACAAAAATATGTTAAAGATTAAAACATTATCATTGTTATATTAGCAATATTAGAAAATTGGTCGTATGTTAAAAATATGATTTGTGCAAGATTAAAACATTATCATAATAATGTTAATATTAATATGGCAGTTGAAATTAAATTATAAATATCTATTTATATTTTAAACAGTGAAAATTTGTTAAACAGAAAATAATTCAAACCGAATTATAATTGGTTAAATTTATTAACCAATGATGTATTTAAATAAACTGTTATTGTCTGGAAACCCCACACGGGTATTGGATGATATTTGACATACACTAGTCCCAAAATTTATTTATATGGCAATCGATGGATTGACAGTCTGTTATGAGCATTATTTATTTATTTCTTTTAATGCTCACACTATTGTAAAACTTCACTATGGATGTGAATGGATTGTTAATGATTATTTATCATTATTGTTATATACATGCGATGTATGAAGTCCATATAACTGAAATTATGTGGTAATTGATTGAGTCGCATTCCGAATCAGAATGTTTTTAAATAAATGATATTAAAAAAAATAAAGAATCTTTTAAATAAAGAATATTTTAAAATCAAGAGTATTTTAAAATAAATTTAGTGAAGAATAAAATTTTGATTTATATGTCCATCTTTGGATGGACACAAAAATATAAAAATATGAAAACAGGTTAAGTATATAAACGCCATTTTTAACCCGAACGGTCTTATCGATCAATTCTTTTCATTTCATAATGAATATCGATAAGTAATGATTTCACATTTTAATATTTTGAAAATATTAATATTATAATATGATAAAGATATAGAATATTCAATTTTGATTTAAAATTAAAAATGAAGTTAAAATCGTTTTAAGATGAATTTATAAATATTTTATAAAATACAATTTATGTAATAACCCGGAAATCCGAGCTAATTTAAAAATTTTATTTTGGCAATTTTGATGAATTTTGATTATTTAAAGTGATTTATTTTAAATAGCAACGACGAGAAATTTATTTTGAATAGAATTAGAAAGGAAATATTTATTTGAATCATCGTTAGAATATAAATAATTATTTATAATCATAAAAGGAGTTGGAAATGGCGCGGTAGTTTGAAAATTCGATTTCAAATTTCAAATGAATGTACATGATTCAAAATAAACCGGATTTTGGCGAAACAAAAAATATTAGAATCTATTTGAGAATATCTTTCCAACGAATCCGAAAAATCGAAATTTCATAGCCGGGATAAAAAGTTATTCCCAGTTGAAAATTCAGAATAGTCGCTATGGAATTTTGGCCCTTAAAAATGGAAATTTTGCTAACGACCTCTGTTTTCGACGAAACCACTTTTGTTAGATCCGGGATGTAGAGTTATTGCTAGATTCCAAAATTCATAATTTTCTGAATCAATATGTGAGCGTGGCGAAAGAAAACGTGGTTTAACAGTTTTAGTCAATTTCGATCGACCAGAAAATGGCCATTTTTCAAACGGTCTCAGAATTTGACGAAATTAGTTTTGTTAGGTCCGTATCATCAATACAAAGCTAGAAATAATTTTTCTGGAATTTTCTAAATCAGTATGTAGACCCGAAAAATTAAAATGTACGTTTAAAATTGAATATATATATTTAAATTTTAATTTGAACGGAAACTGTTCGTAACAGTTGAATTGGCTTACAAAACATATCCCATTGTGTTCGGGATGGGGGTAATTAGCTAGGGGCGACAGTCGTTGGGTTTGATTTGGGGTCCGAATGGATAAACGAGTAAAAGTGGAATTTATTAAATTAAACATTAAAATATATTTTATATAAATATACCCCCTCTAAACCCTAGCCCGTCAGTTAATAGCCGCCGCCCCATTTGCCTTCAACGATTAAAAAACGCCTGATTTTCTCCTTCAAATTTCTCCAAATCAAATCACTAACCAATGGTACTCATAAAGAGAAAATTAAAGTAGGTTCTGAGAGCTTCAAATCCACATGTGTTTCATCGTTTTTCGTGGTGTGTGGAGAGCGAATTTGGGGTTCAAACTAGCGGAGTACGTCGCCGTTTTCAGGCGCACTGGGCCCACCGCGAGCGACGCCATCATCGGAGAAGGTTGGCAACGGAACGGTGAAGGTCTGGGTGACCTCCGATCAGGTGGCGGTGGTCGGAAATCAAGGAGGTGGCAGGTTTCTTAAATCGATGATGGGTTCGACCAATTTGGAAAGATGACGGCCTGATTAGGGTTTAATGAGGGTAATTAGGAAAATTTATTATTATTCAATTATATAATTTGTAATCAATGTATAAGTGACCATAACTTCTTCATACAAGGTCGGAATGACGAACGGTCAGTTGCGTTGGATTCGCAACGAAAAACTCTTCGCGATGGAACTGACCAGAACCGAAACTGAGCACGTTGGAATTTCAGGAAAATTCAAACTTGAACCGAACAAAATTCAGAAATTAAAACTAGTCAATGTGAGAACTCCTCACTTTTAATTTATTTTATTTCTAGTTGAAATATATATTAGGATGCAGACGGTGCTTAGCAGCACCCGACACCCGTCGTCCACAGACCATGGATGACTTGTTTGTTTGATTGATGTGTTGTGAAAATTAATCGTGTGATGTGGAATGAATAAAATATTTTATAGTTAAAAATATAATTTTTAACGTGTATATAAAATAAATATTTATAAACAAATCGGACGATTTGTTTATGTACACCCATTTGACTGATATTGATTGGGACGATAAAATTTTACACATCGCCCAACTGCACAAATATAGATCTGTGTTTGTTGATTTGAAACCCCACACGGGTATTGGGATGATACTTGACGTACACTAATCCCGATTGTTTAGTTGTATGTCAATCGATGGGTTGACAGACTGTGTAAGCATTAATTATTTATATTTAATGCTTATGCTGTAACACCCCACGTCCATTAATGTCACTCACAAAGGGAATGCATTAACTTCCATGGAGGTTATAAGTGAATATAGAACAGAAAAATTACAACAAGACAGATAATAAATAGTACTTGGAAATCTAAAACTTCATTTTATTGCAGCGGAAATTAAACATGTTTGTTACATCATAAAACCATAGATCATAACCAAGTACAATATCCATCTTCATAAAAACAAAATACATAATCCCATTACATAAATAGCCATTAAAAAGATAACAAGCTGGACTTTACTTCAATGGTCCAAGCTTTCCAAAGAGAGATGAAGCAATTCAATCAAACTCCACTAGAGCTGGGCCCAACCTGAGGACCTGGAGGGGGAAAAAGGATAGAAATAGAGGGGGTCAGACATAAAGTCTGGCGAGTATGATAATTCAAACAATACTATTATCAAAATAACTAGACTAAGGCATAAGCTGGAAGACAAGTAAATGTCTATGAACTCTTAGGAAGATAAAGATAGCGTTTAAGATAATGTTAAAGATAATGGTAAAGGCACACCTAATTACTAACGAATGATTACTACACTGCACCGCACATTACTACACTGCACCACACCAGTCACCCTATTGTTTGATCCCACTTGCTTCACACAAAAACTTTATAAATAGCCTTGCGTACCCCTAGCTGACTACATAGGTGTCGTCTGCCCCTATCTCCACTAGGTGTACCCCACTACCCACTTTCGATCGGCTCCCTACTCGTAGATACCCGTGCTGGCCCCATAGTGGGGTGTATCACTCCCCTAAAGTGGCAACCCGATACAACTTGAGAATGCACGGCTTATACCTACACGATGCAACAACGTCTTACCTACCAGCCCGGGTCCACACACGCATATGAAACCCGTTGGACTTGCGTTGCCACTGCTCCCCGTTTTGGCCTCTTACAGTCAAACCCAGCATGCGTGTCCCGTCCTCGACTTGGGTCGAGCCCACAAAGATACGTTTGGGATACTGGTCGAAATGGGCCCCCACAAGCTACCCACCTAAGCTTGTCACTAGTATATCCCACTTAACCCTCTTAGTCATGTTCATTTACATGTGTGTTTGGTTAAGTCTTACTAATCGTATTTCACATGCCACTAAGGGCACCCCCTAGATTCCTCATGCCACCCAAGGCACCTACTTAACCCCCATGTCCCACCTTACATGTTTATCTGGTTAAGTATTTCTTAATTCATTCAGGCCATAACCTCATAAAGACCTCTCACATTAGACTGGCATTTATGGCAGCTGGATTTGCCGGGCGGGTCCGGGCAGTCTTACACCATAAAAGAGTCTAACCTCGTGTCTTTACAACCGTTATGCTTTAGTTTAGGCCTAGGACCTCTCACATTGGGCTGACATTTGTGACCACTGGATTTGCCGGGCGGGTCCGGGCAGGTTTACGTCACAAACGAGTCCAACCTCGTGTCCTAAGCATTGATTAACACTTAAAATCTTTTACCCCAGTTTTAATAATTCCCTATTCGAATTATTAATTAAGTCAACTTTTAATGATGTCCATAATTGACTCATTTATGGTCATCCACTTATGGCATGCAAAAACATATCAATTGCACCCCAACTTTTTAATATTAAATCCTTACTATTACCCCTACCCCACGTTTATACGTTCGCTTATTCAACGCATAATATAGGCTAGACTTGTATAGTCTAACACCTAGCACAAAGATAAATTATCACAACATATAGACAATTAAAATAAATCTAATCATAATAGGGGTGAAACTTGCATAAACTACACATGTTAAGGATCAAAAGGTGTCAACTTGTTAAATGTCTCAATTTATATGATATGATCATAGCCCAAATCTATACATAAACTTGCATATGGGGTTTTTAGGCAACATAATGATGGTGTGAACTAGCATAGGATATCACATATGTCATAGCATAATTCTAGATGTCATAATAGATGTCTTGGTATATGTTCATAACTTTTCTAATCAATCTAACTTGCATATGTGACTTGTCATATAGATCAACATAACCCAAACATGATGATTTAATTAATATGAACTAACTAGCATAGATGGTAACATCATGGCCTTTTTAACATGTATGATTCATCACAACTTAGCATAGAAACTTTCAACATACATAACATCATCATAGCATGATTTACAACATATAAGATATCATCATCACATAACATTGGATTTACAATATACATGATAGAAAAAGGGGTTTACAACAACATATATGATAATTCACATCATCTACTCATAATCCATTCATAACTAAACCTAAATAAAATGATAATAATCTTGTTAAGATCATCATACTCACAATTTAGAGAAGAAAAGAGAGAGTTTTGCTTTGCTTTAGGGTTGAGAGAATTAGAATTGAATTTGCTTTTCTTCTTTCTTAGTTGGCGGCGGCTCCTTTGATTTCCATCGCGATGGTATGACGGTAACTATTCTATTTTAATTAGGTTTAGGGTTAGCATTAGGATGTATTTATAGGTGTAGGAAGTTATTTAGGACCATTAGATTAACCCTGAACCATGAGAACCAATCAAATGCAAAATCTGCATTTGAGCGAATCGGCCCACGGGTTGACAGCCAAACACCCTGGATTAACCCCTAGTCGACCCAAGAGGGCTCGGGTCGACCTCAAAAATGGGCCGGTTCGGGTATTCCCCCTCCCAATTCGCTGTTTTGAACGTTTTCGCATATTTATTTATTTAATTTATATATATATATCAATATATATATATATATTTCTCTGCGCAACCCATTTCACTTAATTCTTTTCTAAAAATTAAGTATACTTTAATTTGTGAATTTTAATGTTATAAAATTACGGGGTGTTACATTCTCCCCTCCTTAAAGGATTTCGTCCCCGAAATCTCCAAGTCAAGAAGAATGTATATCCTACCATCTAATCGTCCATCTACTCAACCATCAAACACCAGCATCCATTGTCCTTAAAAGGCTTCTAATGCTTTAATGTTTATATGCACAGTGTGTGTATATGTCCATATCTAATGCAAAATTAGGCAGTCTACTGATTCAATCGACCTCCTTAGTGCAATTCATGATAGTGCCATGCGTCCAATATGTATGCAAAAGATTCCTAATGATACATATTTATTCTATATGCGTGCACAACCATCCACCCGAATGCAGCAACTATATGATAATACAACCATTATACATCCATTTTACTAAATACATCCATATATATGCAATATGCAATATGAAGTGACTGAGCCGATCTGGTGTCTAATAGTGTGTGTATATGCATCCACGAGCAACCACTAGCAAACACTTGCATCCACTTTGCATCCACCATACATAACATGTCTCAAACACATGTTTCAACCATAGGATTATCCTAACTAAAGGTCAAAGATACTAGCGAGAGGATATACTAAAGATAAGATAAGTACAAGCTAAGTGATAAAGGAGAAATTAAAAGACATACCCTAAAAAAGAAAAGGGAATCGTGAACGCATCTTCTCTTTCGTCTCCCAAGTAGCGTTTCTCTCATCATCTCCCCATTGCACTTTGACTAGTCTGACCTCTCGATTCCTCAACCTCTAGATCTCCGACCCAAGAATGCGCGTAGGAGCTCATCGAATTGTCGCATCACGCTCTATCTCCACCTCTCTAAGAAAGCTCGGCTCTACCACTTCCGCGGTCTCGTGCAAGCACTTCCTCAAATGTGACACATGGAATACGTCGTGTATACCACTAAGTCTCTCGGGCAACTCCACTCTATACGCCATCTGTCCAATTTTCTCCTTAATAGGAAACGGCCCTACAAACCTTGGTGCTAATTTCCCAACGGACCCAAAGCGAAAAACGTTCCGAAATGGAGACACTTTGACAAAGACCATGTCCCCAACTTCAAACTCGAGATCTGTCCTCCTCTTATCCGCATAAGATTTCTGCCTATCCTGTGCTTCTTTCTTCCTCCTTCGAATCAAGTCGATCTTCTCCGAAGTCTCCCTAATCATATCGGGCCCAAGTAAGATCTTATCCGTAGATTCCCACCAACATGTAGGTGAACGACAAGGTCGTCCATATAGAGCATCGAATGGTGCCATACCAATGCTGGACTGAAAGCTATTATTATATGAGAACTCAACCAATAGAAGATGCTCTTCCCACGTACCCCCAAAGTCTAGGATACATAGCCTCAACAGATCCTCTAGAATGCGATTCACCCTCTCAGTCTGGCCATCCGTCTGAGGATGATATGCGGTTCTCAAACATAACTGAGTCCCTACCGCCTCTTGTAAGCTTCTCCAAAATTCGCTAGTGAGAATAGGATCGCGGTCGCTCACTATGCTAGAAGGAACACCGCGTAAACGAACTATTTCTCGAACGTATACGGAGGCTAACCATGGAGCAGTCCTCTTACCCTTTACGGGAATGAAATGGGCGCTTTTAGTAAGTCTATCTACTATAACCCAAATTCCCGTATTACCCTTCCTTGATCGCGGTAACCCATCCACAAAATCCATCGAGACACTTTCCCACTTCCATAGTGGAACCTCCTATGGGTGAAGCAACCCACCGGGTTTCTTTTGCTCCGCTTTTACTTGTTGGCACACCAAGAATCTAGCGACATACTCGGCCACGTCTTTCTTCATGCCGGCCCAAAAGTAAACTCTCTTCATGTCTTTGTACATCTTGTCCCCGCCGGGATGAATGGTCATCTTCGAACGATGTGCTTCGTCAAGAATAGTCTTCCTTAGGTCATCGTCTTTTGGTACACAAAGTCTACCGTCCCTACGTAACCAACCCTTATCGTCTAGGGTATACCTGCTTGATGACTCCCCTCCTTTGAGTTTTTCTACTAACTCAACCAACTGCGGGTCGTCTCGCTGTGCCTCGCCAATCCGTCCCAAAAGCGTAGGCCTGACCTCCAAGGATGCTAGCAAACCGGGTACGAAGTCAATGGAAGGTCTAATGTCAAACATCGAAATGAATTCTAAACTTCGCCTATAACACCCCGTATTTTTAATATAATTAAAAAATAAAATAAAATATATAAAAATATGCTTATGATAGGTAAATAATGGTGATGCAAAAGAAGAATTAATTAATACATGGAAGAGAAGAAAAATTAGTTCGATAACGATGTATGTAACGGAAAAGATAGTAAAATAAGGATAACTAATTCAAGAATCAGGAATTAGGTAAAATGGACATCACCATTGCGTTCCTCTCGGAAAAATATGCGAAATAGAGTCCGAGTTTTCGAAAATCGGAGTCAGTATGACCAAGATATGGCCAAAACAAGATTTCAGCAGACTTTCTGGCAGACTGACCCAGGTCGACCATAGTGTCGACACTATAGTCGACCTCCCCCCCCCCAGGTCGACTATAGTGTCGACCCCCCTCTGTACAGGTCGACTTGGTCGGCCCGGGGTGGCCCAGAACCCATTTTTGAAGCCCTGGGATGATTTTTGATGGTCCGGATTGGTTTTAGGGTTAATCTGATGGCTGAAATGAGTTCCTACACCTATAAATACACCCTAAGACCTAGCCTCCTCTACACACAATTCTATTCTTCTTCTTCTCTGCCTCTGTTCTAAATAAAAATAAAAATGGCGTCGCTATTCTGCTGGAATCAAAACTAGAAGCTAATCAACATCAACCTAAGCAACTCAATTCAAATTAGAGATTAAAGCTTCTACAACAACTAAAGTTCTTTCTTTAATCCAATCAAGGCAAGTACAATTATTCTCCGCTATAAACGTTAATTCTGATTGTGACATGAATTGTAAATCTGAATCTGAGATTATATCTGTTCTGTTCTGTTTAGATCTATCTTATTTTGTATCTCTTTCCTCTTTCTGTTCTATAGCCAGGCTACCATGAGCCTGAGCCAATCTCATAAGAGATTAACATACGCTAAAATGTTTGGGACAATAAAATGAATGATGCATAAATTGGGCATGACCAATAGGTGACTGATTTGAGGAAAGAACATGGACTGTAGCCGGAACGTAAATCAAAGACCTATGACTGGACATGTTATATTTATAACATTAATGGGTATTGAACATATGATTTGTGATAAAGAGAATATGGATTAGGTATAAAGATTTACATGAGAGTAGGGCATCTATTAATGTAAATAAACACCTAAGTAAGGGATCTTTGGGATATATGACATGCATAGTAATAGATGGCTATATTTGGTATATAATCATATTGTGAATCATGACAATTATTTATGCATGTGAACTTAGGCAAGATTTATAATTAGGCAAGATATGTTTGTGAAACTTTAAGAAATGATTAAATATGTTATATTTGCCTAATTTGCTAGTTTTGTTACATTGCCTAATCTGCTAGTTCTGTTATATTGCTTAATCTGCTAGTTCAGCTTTACTGCCTAGTCTGCTAGATCTGTTCATCTGCCAAATCTGTCATCTGCTAAGTCTGTTGAAAATGCTAAATTTGCTAGTTTGCTTAATCTGATAAATCTGTTAAGTCACCTAATCTGAAGAATCTGTTATCTGCTATATCTGTTGAGTTGGTATAATTAGTCCGCTATTGACATAATCTGAATTAGCTATGAATAATTGACATGTATATTAGGCGTGGGTATAAATGGTAAATCATTAATTAATTGGCCGCAAAGATAAACATGGCTAACTCGAGGTTAGAATGAGTTTGCGGCGTAATTATACCCGGAACCGCCCGGCATATTCCAGTGGTCGTAAACAATAGGTTCTAATGTGAGAAGTTAGTCATAACGTGCTTGAAACCCGAGGTTAGAATCAGTTTGCGACAGAAACCTGCCCGGAACCAACCGGCCTAACCAGTAGCCGCAAACTGTCAGTCTAATGTAAGAGGTTTGGGCATTAATATTTAATTAATGAAAATCTGAGATAATTATGATGTCTAAAACGTGTTGGGTAAGGTTAAACCAATTGGACCAATGAATCCGATAAACCCGTTTCGCGAATCCGTAGGCCCAATACAATGTTAGATAATCTGTAACCAGTTAATCTGTAACCAGTTAATCTGTAACCAGTTAATCCGAACATCTGATCCGTTAGTCTGAAAACCTATTAACTAGATTGTCTAATCTGTGAACTAGTTAATCTAAATTTTGTATGTCTGAAACTTGTAGACAAGATAAGCTGAAATCTGTTAGTCTGGGGACACAAGGTTAGGAGGGGAATCACTTGTGTCATCTATTGTTTGGGACCCATATTAGTCAGTAACCCTTTCTGGTATCAAAACTTTGACCCAACAGTAAGTAGGGTCCGGGCACGCTTACTGAACTAATTATAAGCGGTTCATTCTGATAATGGCGAGGGGTATTAATGGTGCGTTCCAACCGGGTCATGTGCGTGCATGGATCCCGGTCTGCCTCTGAGGATGTAAGACGCCATGACATCTGTAAATAGGTATGTGCCAATTGGTTGTCACTTTAGGGAGTGATACACCCTACTGTGGGGCCGACACAGGATATTTATGTATTAGGGAGTCGATCGCTTGGGGTAGGGTTTTAGGGTACACTTAGTTCTGTCTATTTTTGTTGGTACCGTCTGTTTCTGTTGGGTGGTAACACCTGTCTGTTTCTGCGTGGTACCGTCTGTTCGGGTGGTAAAGGCCCATTACTAGTGTACACCTAATTCTACATTCTGTTTCCGTAGGGATTAATCTGTTTCTGCTTTTGTCTGTTTCTGATCGGGTAGTAAAGGCCCATTATTAGCATTCTGTTTCTGTTAAATTATTCTGTTCCCGTTTCTGTTTCAGTTTAGACATTAGGGTGACACCTAATTCTATTATACTAGTATTAGTGCAGAGAAGTGTAAAGAAATAGCTTATGTCATTCTGTTCTTCTGTTATATCTGCTACACCTGTTACAGCTATCTCTCATCCAGTTTTATGTTCATGTCATGTTATTATTATCTGTTCATAACTGAAAATCACTGGACTTGCCAGACTTTTTGTTTGACCCTTGTTGTTTCGCCTCCTTTCTTCCGTTCCCCCCCGGGTTATCCAAGGAGGGAATACTTTAGCTTGATCCGGATTTCTCTCTGCTTGAAGTTCTTAAAGTATGGCTTGGCTCTGTATAGCTTCCGTTCTATGGGGATTATGATTTTAAACTATGCATTCTGAAGGCTTTTGTACAAGACTGATATTTTGTACTTGAATTCTGATAATGTAATTTGAAAGGATGTAACCAAGTTTATTTCGGTTTCTGTTGAAATAAAGTTATAAATTTTTCAAGTACTATTCTATCTGTCTTGTAAGTTTCTGTTCTGTTTACTAAAATACTCCACCAAAGTTAAGGCATTCCCTTTGTGAGTGACCTTAACGGAGGTGGGGTGTTACACTTAGTATCAGAGCTGAAGGTTACCAGATTGGGTAAAGTTTTTGAAAACTATTTTCAGTAAGGCTTTAAAAGAAAGTATTTTCAAAAGGAAAGTTTATTTTGAAAAATATAATCCCCAAAGCCATATATCTATCTTTTGATTCTCTATCTGAATCCTTGTTTCCTTCTTTTTCTGAGTCTCTGGGGCTCCTGGCTTTCTGGGAGATAACCTCATCGCGGCATGGTTCCGTAGGCTTGATAAGACTACGACATCTGTCAAAGGGCAAATAAGCGCCTGACTTCCATCTGTAGCCGCAGTAGTTTCACCTACGGCTAATTTTCTTTCGAGCTTTGTAGGATTTTTCCGTGCGATGAAGGCAGCATTCGAGGGACTGGTCAACGTGTTACACAAGCGTAGTAAAGATGAGAGTGAGGGACTTTGGCCAAGGAGCACAACCCAAAGATAAGAAACCCATGGATATGAACTTGGTTCAAAAAGGAGGCAAAAAGGAAACACAAAAGAAGGAAGAAAAGTCTAAAGATAAAGGAGGAGAAAAGTGCTCTACTTATGGAAGCTTGACTCAAGAGGAAGGACAGAGGACATGACCTACTTCGGGAAGGCAGGCGAATGCTCACATAGTTGGTGGATAGGATAGAAGTAGGAAAATTTCCGTAGAGAGTTTAGTTTCCTTATTTGATTATTGAGTTAGAACTCTTTCCGATTATGGCATTCTGATTCTGTAGTCAAGTCTCTGCACTTTAATACTAGTCTTGTTTCTGATCTGGTTATAGTCTCAAACCCTATAGGGGTTACGACTCATCTGCTTGTGATAAGTTGGGGTTTGAGAGATATCTGTGTTAGGCATCAAGTAGGACGCATACATTCTGGGTTTTATCATGCTTAGTTTCCTAAGAATCATTCGGTAATCTGATCTGTACCAGTAATTTGTAAATATCTGAATATTTCTGATAAGGTTAAGATTTCCAGTTTTGACATTGTCTAAAGAGGGTAATCCTCTGATTGTCAATCTGATATTGATCTCGGTCTTTGGGGTTGATACTTAGGGAAATTATTCTCTCAACCAATGTCTAATGGGAACCAAGTTTTTGTTCAATCTGTACTCGCTTCCATCATTCGACTGTATCCTATCGATCGAATCTTCGAACTTTAGGTAGAAACTAATGGGTGTAAACATGTGTTTGAGACATGTTATGTTTGATGGTTGCAAGTGGATGCAAGTGGTTGCTAGTGGTTGCCCGTGGATGCATATACATAAACTAGGCACTAGATCGTCTCGAAAACACTCTCATACTGCATATGGGTGTGTGAGCAATTTTAATTTTTGTGGATGCAAAATGATTGACCCAGCACATGGATGTTGCATATGACTGAATGGTTGTGCACTCATATAGAAATGATATGTATCGAGTAGGAAAATTACATACATGTTGGACTCATGGCACTGGCATAATTCGCATTAACGAGGTCAACTGAATCAGTGGACCACCTGATCTTTGCATTAGACAAGGAACATATACACACACTTCTTGCATATGTTCATACAGCATTAGAAATCTCTTAAGGAAAATGAATGCCTGTGATTGGTGATTGAGTAGATGGATGATTGGATGGTAGGACACATTCTTCTTAACTTGAAGATTTCGGGGACGAAATCCTTTAAGGAGGGGAGAATGTAACACCCCGTATTTTTAATATAATTAAAAAATAAAATAAAATATATAAAAATATGCTTATGATAGGTTAATAATGGTGATGCATAAGAAGAATTAATTAATACATGGAAGAGAAGAAAAATTAGTTCGATAACGATGTATGTAACGGAAAAGATAGTAAAATAAGGATAACTAATTCAAGAATCAGGAATTAGTAAAATGGACATCACCATTGCATTCCTCTCGGAAAAATACGCGAAATAGTGTCCGAGTTTTCGAAAATCGGAGTCCGTATGACCAAGATATGGCCAAAACAAGATTTCAGCAGAATTTCTGGCAGACTGACCCAGGTCGACATAGTGTCGACACTATAGTCGACCCCCCCCCCAGGTCGACTGTAGTGTCGACCCCCCCTCTATACAGGTTGAACTGGTCGGCCTGGGGTGGCCCAGAACCCATTTTTGAAGCCCTAGGATGATTTTTGATGGTCCGGATTGGTTTTAGGGTTAATCTGATGGTTGAAATGAGTTCCTACACCTATAAATACACCCTAAGACCTAGCCTCCTCTTCACACAATTCTATTCTTCTTCTTCTCTGCCTCTGTTCTAAATAAAAATAAAAATGGCATCGCTATTCTGCTGGAATCAAAACTAGAAGCTAATCAACATCAACCTAAGCAACTCCATTCAAATTAGAGATTAAAGCTTCTGCAACAACTAAAGTTCTTCAATCCAATCAAGGCAAGTACAGTTATTCTCCGCTATAAACGTTAATTCTGATTGTGACATGAATTGTAAATCTGAATCTGAGATTATATCTATTCTGTTCTGTTTAGATCTATCTTATTTTGTATCTCTTTCCTCTTTCTGTTCTATAGCCAGGCTACCACGAGCCTGAGCCAATCTCATAAGAGATTAACATACGCTAAAATGTTTGGGACAATAAATTGAATGATGCATAAATTGGGCATGACCAATAGGTGACTGATTTGAGGAAAGAACATGGACTGTAACCGGAACGTAAATCAAAGACCTATGACTGGACATGTTATATTTATAACATTAATGGGTATTGAACATATGATTTGTGATAAAGAGAATATGGCTTAGGTATAAAGATTTACATGAGAGTAGGGCATCTATTAATGTAAATAAACACCTAAGTAAGGGATCTTTGGGATATATGACATGCATAGTAATAGATGGCTATATTTGGTATATAATCATATTGTGAATCATGACAATTAGTTTATGCATGTGAACTTAGGCAAGATTTATAATTAGGCAAGATATGTTTGTGAAAATTTAAGAAATGATTAAATATGTTATATTTGCCTAATTTGCTAGTTTTGTTACATTGCCTAATCTGCTAGTTCTGTTATATTGCTTAATCTGCTAGTTCTGCTCTACTGCCTAGTTTGCTAGATCTGTTCATCTGCCAAATCTGTCATCTGCTAAGTCTGTTGAAAATGCTAAATCTGCTAGTTTGCTTAATCTGATAAATCCGTTAAGTCGCCTAATCTGAAGAATCTGTTATCTGCTATATCTGTTGAGTTGGTATAATTAGTCCGCTATTGACATAATCTGAATTAGCTATGAATAATTGACATGTATATTAGGCGTGGGTATAAATGGTAAATCATTAATTAATTGGCCGCAAAGATAAACATGGCTAATTCGAGGTTAGAATGAGTTTGCGGCGTAATTCTGCCCGGAACCGCCCGGCATATTCCAGTGGTCGCAAACAATAGGTTCTAATGTGAGAAGTTAGTCATAACGTGCTTGAAACCCGAGGTTAGACTCAGTTTGCGACAGAAACCTGCCCGGAACCAATCGGCCTAACCAGTAGCCGCAAACTGTAAGTCTAATGTGAGAGGTTTGGGCATTAATATTTAATTAATGAAAATCTGAGATAATTATGATGTCTAAAACGTGTTGGGTAAGGTTAAACCAATTGGACCAATGAATCTGATAAACCCGTTTCGCGAATCCGTAGGCCCAGTACAAAGTTAGATAATCTGTAACCAGTTAATCTGTAAGTCTGTTAATCTGTAACCAGTTAATCTGTAAGCCTGTTAATCTGAACATCTGATCCGTTAGTCTGAAAACCTGTTAACTTGATTGTCTGATCTGCGAACTAGTTAATCTAAATTTTGTATGTCTGAAACTTGTAGACAAGTTAAGCTGAAATCTGTTAGTCTGGGGACACAAGGTTAGGAGGGGAATCACTTGTGTCATCTGTTGTTTGGGACCCATATTAGTCAGTAACCCTTTCTGGTATAAAAACTTTGACCCAACAGTAAGTAGGGTCCGGGCACGCTTACTGAACTAATTATAAGAGGTTCATTCTGATAATGGCGAGGGGTGTTGATGGTGCGTTCCAACCGGGTCATGTGCGTGCATGGATCCCGGTCTACCTCTGAAGATGTAAGACGCCGTGACATCTGTAAATAGGTCTGTGCCAATTGGTTGTCACTTTAGGGAGTGATACACCCTACTGTGGGGCCGACACAGGATATTTATGTATTAGGGAGCCGATCGCTTGGGGTAGGGTTTTAGGGTACACTTAGTTCTGTCTGTTTCTGTTGGTACCGTCTGTTTCTGTTGGGTGGTAACACCTGTCTGTTTCTGCATGGTACCGTCTGTTCGGGTGGTAAAGGCCCATTACTAGTGTACACCTAATTCTACATTCTGTTTCCGTAGGGATTAATCTGTTTCTGCTTCTGTCTGTTTCTGATCGGGTAGTAAAGGCCCATTATTAGCATTCTGTTTCTGTTAAATTATTCTGTACCCGTTTCTGTTTCAGTTTAGACATTAGGGTGACACCTAATTCTATTATACTAGTATTAGTGCAGAGAAGTGTAAAGAAATAGCTTATGTCATTCTGTTCTTCTGTTATATCTGCTACACCTGTTACAGCTATCTCTCATCCAGTTTTATGTTCATGTCATGTTATTATTATCTGTTCATAACTGAAAATCACTGGACTTGCCAGACTTTTTGTCTGACCCTTGTTGTTTCGCCTCTTTTCTTCCGTTTCCCCCCAGGTTATCCAAGGAGGGAATACTTTAGCTTGATCCGGATTTCTCTCTGCTTGAAGTGCTTAAAGTATGGCTTGGCTCTGTATAGCTTCCGTTCTATGGGGATTATGATTTTAAACTATGCATTCTGAAGGCTTTTGTACAAGACTGATATTTTGTACTTGAATTCTGATAATGTAATTTGAAAGGATGTAACCAAGTTTATTTCGGTTTCTGTTGAAATAAAGTTATAAATTTTTCAAGTACTATTCTATCTGTCTTGTAAGTTTCTGTTCTGTTTACTAAAATGCTCCACCAAAGTTAAGGCATTCCCTTTGTGAGTGACCTTAACGGAGGTGGGGTGTTACATCGTCGCTCAACAAACAAAGGACTTAAGGATAATCTTTTTCTACTTAAGGCGTCTGCCACCACGTTACCCTTGCCAGGGGTATAGGCTATTTCGAAGTCGTAGGACGCTAAGAACTCCATCCACCTTTGCTGCCTTAAGTTCAAGTCCTTTTGAGAGAATAGGTATTTTAAAGACTTGTGGTCAGTGAATAATTCGAATTTCTCGCCAAGAAGATAATGACGCCAAGACTTAAGCGCGAAAACAATAGCGGCCAATTCTAGGTCATGTGTAGGATAATTTTTCTCATGCACTCTCAACTGCCTTCCACCATAGGATATTACCCTACCCTCTTGCATTAAGACTGCGCGTAGTCCTGTCCCACAAGCATCAGTATAAACGATAAACGGCTTACTCCCGTCTGGCAATACTAAGACTGGGGCTGAAGTCAAAGCTCTCTTCAAACGCTGGAACGCATCATCACAATCTACGTCCCGTGTGAAAACTAGGTTCTTCTTTGTCAAGCGTGTCAATGGAGCTGATATCTTTGCGAAGTCTTTGATAAAATTCCTATAGTAGCCAGCCAATCCCAAGAAACTTCTCACTTCGGTAGCATTTTTAGGAACCTTCCAATCTTGGATGGCCACCACCTTCGCGGGATCTACAGCTATCCCTTCTTTGGAAACCACGTGTCCTAAGAACCGTACTTCCTTCCTCCAAAAGTGACACTTAGAAAATTTAGCTTTAAGCTTATGCGCTCGAAGAGTCTCCAACACTTACCTAAGATGTAGGGCATGCTCATCTTCATCCTTAGAAAAGATCAAGATGTCATCTACAAAGACTACCACGAATTTGTTAAGGTACTCCCTAAACACCTTACTCATCAAATCAACAAAATATGCTGGGGCGTTTGTCAAACCGAAGGGCATCACTAGCCATTCATAGAAACCGTCCAGAGTCCTAAAGGCAGTCTTGTCAATGCAATCCTCAGCCACTCTCAACTGATGGAAACCAGTGGCTAAGTCCAACTGCGAAAACACTGAGGCGCCAACTAACTGATCGAAGAGATCGTCAATCCTCGGCAGTGGGTGTCTGTTCTTCTTAGTAAGCTTATTAAGTTCTCTATAGTCCACACAAAGTCTAAGGGACCCATCCGCCTTCGTGGCAAATACTACTGGAGCACCCCACTCCGATATACTTCGTCTTATGAACCCCTTCTCAAGCAACTCCTTCACTTGCTTATCGAGTTCCCTCCTTTCACGTGGAGCCATGTGGCGTACTGGCAAAGATACTGGTTTCGCATTATCCACAAGATATATTCGAAAATCTATCTCCCGCTTCGGAGGCAAGCCCTTCACCTCCTCAAATACATCCGAATATTCTCGGACCACTCTAACAGATCGTAGATTTTCCTCAGACGCGTCAAGCGATTCTAAATAATTTAGCATAACCGAATTTATGGGATTACAAAAGATTTCGAGAGTGTTGCCAAGGCGAGTCACGAGCCTAACTACTCTCCTTTCACAATCAAGAACGGCCCCATTTCTGGATAACCAATCCATTCCTAAAATTAGCCCATAACCCATGAAGCCCAACACATAAGCATCACATCTAAATTCAACGCTAAGTATGGAAATTTTCAAATCCAAACACATCATAGACAAATAAGCTGAGCCCCCAATTGGATTCGAAACAACTAAGGGATCCTCTACTAAACTGGTGTTTAAGTGCAGTGATTCAACTAATGATGTAGAGATAAACGAATGTGATGCGCCCGAATCGAATAAGGTACGGACAGGATGATCAAACAGAAAAACTAAGCTTTCAACAGAAATGGTTCTACCTCGTTCTTGCAGCGGTGGGACCGCGAGAGCCTGAACTTGTCCCTTGCCTGCCCTGGTGCCATAAGAGCCCGCACATGTCCTCTCGAGGTAGCTCCTGCCCTCTGCCCCTTCTTTGGGCAGTCCTTCACTAAATGTCCCGCATCGCCACAATGAAAACAGCCTGTCTTCTTTTTCTTTCGGCAATCCTTGCTGAGATGTCCTGGTGTCCCACAGTTAAAACATTTCTTCTTCCCCTTGCCGTTATTGTCTTTACCACCCTTCTTGTTTTGCTGTTGAGGTTTCTTCTGATCCCCCTTCTTCTCGGGGGCCTTATCAGCTTTAGCGCTTTTCTCCTGATGCATAAGCGCCATTTCTACTAACTTCTCAAAGGTGGCCCCCATAGGGATGTGGGTCATAGCCAACCCTTGCAATGGTTCATTCAAGCCATTCACGAACTTCAGCGCCTTCTTCTCCGGCGTGTTCACTAAGTCCAAGTCAAACCTTGCTAACTGATTAAATTTATTGACATATTCTTTCACTGATGAGCTTCCTTGCTTCAATGTCAAGAACCTTTCCATATATAGATTTTCTTCCGCCCTTGAGAGAAACTTCGCCTCGAACCTACGTCTGAAATCCGCCCAAGAGTCAACAGGACGCTCCCCATTAGTGACCTCCCACCAAAATGAGGCCTCTCCCTTCATCAACCAAGCTGCTAAACGAACTCTCCTCCCTTCTTCTACTTCAAAGATTTCTAGCAATTCTTCCACCTCCTTAAGGCAATCTCTAGCTTCCACAAACGTTTCTGACCCTTGAAATGGTTTTCCACCCATAGCCTTGAATTCCTTGCACGTCTTTGCAAAAGTATCTACGCGAGGAGGAGAAGGAGGAACGGGTGCAACTGGTGGTGGAGGAACATTGGCTGGACCTGCAGCGGCCCTAGCCTCCAATAGCCTCCTATACCATCCTGGTATCGTTACACCGTCGGGTAGATTAAGATCTTCAGCCATGCTGAAACGAAAAAGGAAAGATTCAAAATGGAGAATTCGAAAGATAAAGATATGTGGCTATTGGGGATTATGTTTTTCTTAAAAACTTTTCTCTTTAAATTTCTCATTAAAACATGTTTTTGAAAACACTTCTTCAAAAAATAACTATTTTTCTAAAGTACTTTTATCTGTTCTGGTGACCTTAAGCTCTGATACCACGTGTAACACCCCATGTCCATTAATGTCACTCACAAAGGGAATGCATTAACTTCCATGGAGGTTATAAGTGAATATAGAACAGAAAAATTACAACAAGACAGATAATAAATAGTACTTGGAAATCTAAAACTTCATTTTATTGCAGCGGAAATTAAACATGTTTGTTACATCATAAAACCATAGATCATAACCAAGTACAATATCCATCTTCATAAAAACAAAATACATAATCCCATTACATAAATAGCCATTAAAAAGATAACAAGCTGACTTTACTTCAACGGTCCAAGCTTTCCAAAGAGATATGAAGCAATTCAATCAAACTCCACTAGAGCTGGGCCCAACCTGAGGACCTGGAGGGGGAAAAAGGATAGAAATAGAGGGGGTCAGACATAAAGTCTGGCGAGTATGATAATTCTAACAGTACTATTATCAAAATAACTAGACTAAGGCATAAGCTGGAAGACAAGTAAATGTCTATGAACTCTTAGGAAGATAAAGATAGCGTTTAAGATAACGTTAAAGATAACGGTAAAGGCACACCTAATTACTAACGAATGATTACTACACTGCACCGCACATTACTACACTGCACCACACCAGTCACCCTATTGTTTGATCCCACTTTCTTCACACAGAAACTTTATAAATAGCCTTACGTACCCCTAGCTGACTACATAGGTGTCGTCTGCCCCTATCTCCACTAGGTGTACCCCTACTACTCACTTTCGATCGGCTCCCTACTCGTAGATACATGTGCTGGCCCCACAGTGGGGTGTATCACTCCCCTAAAGTGGCAACCCGATACAACTTGAGAATGCACGGCTTATACCTACACGATGCAACAACGTCTTACCTACCAGCCCGGATCCACACACGCATATGAAACCCGTTGGACTTGCGTTGCCACCGCTCCCCGTTTTGGCCTCTTACAGTCAAACCCAGCATGCGTGTCCCGTCCTTGACTTGGGTCGAGCCCACAAAGATACGTTTGGGATACTGGTCGAAATGGGCCCCCACAAGCTACCCACCTAAGCTTGTCACTAGTATATCCCACTTAACCCTCTTAGTCATGTTCATTTACATGTGTGTTTGGTTAAGTCTTACTAATCGTATTTCACATGGCACTAAGGGCACCCCCTAGATTCCTCATGCCACCCAAGGCACCTACTTAACCCCCATGTCCCACCTTACATGTTTATCTGGTTAAGTATTTCTTAATTCATTCAGGCCATAACCTCATAAAGACCTCTCACATTAGATTGGCATTTATGGCAGCTGGATTTGCCGGGCGGGTCCGGGCAGTCTTACACCATAAAAGAGTCTAACCTCGTGTCTTTACAACCGTTATGCTTTAGTTTAGGCCTAGGACCTCTCACATTGGGCTGACATTTGTGACCACTGGATTTGCCGGGCGGGTCCGGGCAGGTTTACGTCACAAACGAGTCCAACCTCGTGTCCTAAGCATTGATTAACACTTAAAATCTTTTACCCCAGTTTTAATAATTCCCTATTCGAATTATTAATTAAGTCAACTTTTAATGATGTCCATAATTGAATCATTTATGGTCATCCACTTATGGCATGCAAAAACATATCAATTGCACCCCAACTTTTTAATATTAAATCCTTACTATTACCCCTACCCCACGTTTATACGTTCGCTTATTCAACGCATAATATAGGCTAGACTTGTATAGTCTAACACCTAGCACAAAGATAAATTATCACAACATATAGACAATTAAAATAAATCTAATCATAATAGGGGTGAAACTTGCATAAACTACACATGTTAAGGATCAAAAGGTGTCAACTTGTTAAATGTCTCAATTTATATGATATGATCATAGCCCAAATCTATACATAAACTTGCATATGGGGTTTTTAGGCAACATAATGATGGTGTGAACTAGCATAGGATATCACATATGTCATAGCATAATTCTAGATGTCATAATAGATGTCTTGGTATATGTTCATAACTTTTCTAATCAATCTAACTTGCATATGTGACTTGTCATATAGATCAACATAACCCAAACATGATGATTTAATTAATATGAACTAACTAGCATAGATGGTAACATCATGGCCTTTTTAACATGTATGATTCATCACAACTTAGCATAGAAACTTTCAACATACATAACATCATCATAGCATGATTTACAACATATAAGATATCATCATCACATAACATTGGATTTACAATATACATGATAGAAAAAGGGGTTTACAACAACATATATGATAATTCACATCATCTACTCATAATCCATTCATAACTAAACCTAAATAAAATGATAATAATCTTGTTAAGATCATCATACTCACAATTTAGAGAAGAAAAGAGAGAGTTTTGCTTTGCTTTAGGGTTGAGAGAATTAGAATTGAATTTGCTTTTCTTCTTTCTTAGTTGGCGGCGGCTCCTTTGATTTCCATCGCGATGGTATGACGGTAACTATTCTATTTTAATTAGGTTTAGGGTTAGCATTAGGATGTATTTATAGGTGTAGGAAGTTATTTAGGACCATTAGATTAACCCTGAACCATGAGAACCAATCAAATGCAAAATCTGCATTTGAGCGAATCGGCCCACGGGTTGACAGCCAAACACCCTGGATTAACCCCTAGTCGACCCAAGAGGGCTCGGGTCGACCTCAAAAATGGGCCGGTTCGGTTATTCCCCCTCCCAATTCGCTGTTTTGAACTTTTTCGCATATTTATTTATTTAATTTTTAATTTTTTTATATATATATCAATATATATATATATTTCTCTACGCAACCCATTTCACTTAATTCTTTTCTAAAAATTAAGTATACTTTAATTTGTGAATTTTAATGTTATAAAATTACGGGGTGTTACATATGCAGTTGTGTGGTGCACTTTGGATGACGGTTGATTATTTATCATTGCTATTATATACTGTGTTGTATTGAACCCATATAAATAACATTATATGGTAATTGAGTGGGTCTCATTCCAATTTAGAAAATTCATGTGTTGAATAAAATATATATTCATGTGTTGAATAAAAGAAAATTCATGTGTTGAATAAAATATATATTCATGTGTTGAATAAAATAAAATTCATGTGTTGAATAAAATATATATTCATGTGTTGAATAATAGAAAATTCATGTGTTGAAGAAAATATTCATTTGTTGAATAGAATAACGAAGTTATTGAAATATATAAAGCCGAGTTGGTTAGATATGCGCCATTTTGACGTGAACGATATCTATATCGATTTTATTCTTTATTATAATGAATATCGAAAAGGAATTGATTTCAAAATATAATATTTTGAAAATACTATCATTTATATATCGATGATATGGAATATTCAATTTTGATTTGAAATTGAATATGAAGTTGAAATCGTTTTGAAAACGAATTTAAAACGATTTATAAAATACGTTTTGAAAGGAAATCGACGAAATATATATATATTATATATATAATGGCCTGAATAGAATGGCCGCGTTGCGGTAGTTCGCGAATTTCGACCATTGACTTCGAATGGACGTTACGGGAGATCTGACCGTCGAATTCTCCTAAAACCGGAACCGTTGGGTTCGTATCGAAAAGAGATTTCTAGCAAATATTAGAGATTTGAAATCTAACGGTTGGATTTGGAATTATGTCCAAATCAAATTTGGAAAAGGTCGTTGTAAGTGCAGTTCGATGGCCGTTTATGGAAATCGACTGTAAGGGCCTTGATAAAATTATTAAAAATAGTAATAATTTGTGTGAAATCATAAAAAATGATTTGTGAAGAATTGGGATGAAAAATTCCATATTGGAAAAGATAAAAATAGATTTTTATCGAAATGAACTAGTTTTGAACTAGAATTATAATCCATTTATTTTTGAAGTAAATAAATTGGATTTGAAATGGTTTTAAAAATGACCAAAATTTCCAATATATAAAGTGGAAATGGATTTGAATCGAAATTGTCTTTGGAATATTTCGATGTTGGATTTCATGATTATATAGATATTGTTATGGAAATTTGAAAGATATATTTATATCGTTATTTCCAATACGATATTTGTTGGTCGTAGAATTTGATATTGAATATAAGTTGATATATTTTCTATTCAGAGCCTTGTATTTAATAACAAATGGGATTTGGGTTTGTCTTGAATGGTGTCTTCATTAACACTGTTCTTAAACCCAGTTGAGAAAAAGATTAAATCTTTTTATTTAGATTTAATGAAGTATACCAATTAAATGGTATTTAATTGGAATTGAATTTGAATTGATTTTTGGGTTGTCATGAAAGGTATCTTCAATAATACTGTTCTTAGACCCAACGGAGTTAAGGAAATCAGAAACTAACTGAAGATAAGTTAAGTTGAATGGTTTCTTGGGTATTGATCTGATGTGGGTTTCGGCCTTCGGGGTTATTACTTAGGGAATTGTTCACTTGCTAATTTACGGTTAAAGGCTGATGGAATATAATGTGATTTTGGCTTTATCGTGAACCGTGTTTTGAATGACATTGGTTCTTTAACCTAGTTAAAGATAGGATATGATTTCCCAAGTTAAACAATCATTAATATTGATTTTTGGGAAGGTTAAAACCAAGTGGAGTTTTAATGAATCTTTAATTAGATTGAAGTGATCGAGAATGGAGTATCACCAGTCTTGCTCCAGGCGATAGTTAAATCTTTAATTAGATTTGAACGTGAAATGGTAATTGAATTTACCGATAACACCATGGTGTTAGATATGAAGTATGACCAGTTTTACTTCATGGGATGAATAGGTTGGGATTGGGAAATAAAATAAATGATTACTTCGGTGTGGTTCGCTAATCCCGACTAATTTGAATTGATATTCAAAAGAAGATTAAAGAATAAATTTAAGGAATTTATTTTTGATAAAATTAATGGGAACCTTTCACAAAGTATAAGAATATTTGATTAAAAGAATATTCTGAATTGGAATGAGGCGTATGTTGTGTTTGTGTAACACTTGTTTATTATATACGCGAGTTATTTAGAAAGACCGGGTTTATCCCATTCTGAATAACTGATTCAACGATGTGTCGAGGATGAAGACGGTGGTCGAAGACCGGAGGTCTTCACATCATTTGGATAATTACTGATGATCTTGATTGGGATGTACACCCAAGAGGAAGGAATCAGTTGGGGATCATCCAGACGTACTTGGAGATCGATGGATATGCGAGGTACAAGGTGCCTCCGGTTTCGTTCAGACCCAGAACGAACTTGTAAATGGACTGTGTGTCTGACATTGGATTTCATTCTGTGTGATTGATTTCTATTAAATATATATATGTTTGGCGGTGGAGAATTTATTCTCTTGCTTAACGCCCTTCTCTGAGACGTACGAGCTCAGAGGTTATATATTGATGGATATCAATCGCATGTAGTGAATTGCCTGTGTGGCATGCCTAAGTGGCAAATGATCTAGGATTTTGTTGAAAAGCAGAGTCTTGTGGTTGATGAACAAAGCACCGCCTATGTGGCATAGCTTTGTGTAATGTTAATTCGTGAGCCTCACACACCGGTTGTGAACTAGAAACGGGAAAGGACCACAGGGACGACATGCATTTCTTTCTAGCTAGGGTGGTGTCAGTGACCTACCAGCCCTGACATTTATATTATTTTCACCTGTGTGGTTGTTGGATTGCGAGGCGGCTCATGTATATCGGTGACTATGTGGAGCCGATGGAGTCATTTGGCTCATTTACGCCCCAAAGGGAGGGGAAACGCAGTGTTCAGGCATTTTAATCCACATCGGTGGACCGACCCTGACGATCCAAGGGACCACATGTGTCTGGGTCCTGAGGCTCAGGCTAGAGAGTCTTGAATCAGTGAGGACTATCTTTTGCCTCGGTTCATAGATGGAAACCCAACTTCCAATACGTGACTTTGCGGTTTTGATTGTAGATCCTAGTATGGCGACATGATATATGGTACCCATGTCGTCTAGGATTGATACATTTATATTTGAAGTTGTTTTATACACTATGCACTTATAATAGTATCAAATGATTTGTTTTTAGCGTACCAAGCATGTTTGGCTATTATAAGGGAAAACCCTATCCTCCGGCTTGTGTTGCATTCTGTGATGGAACCTGGGTCTTATAATAGCTTCATTTTTTCAAAAAGCATTGCGCTGTTTTTGATATATGCACTGGTATTCTTGGGAGGAAACCCGTTCCGTGTTACGGCGTGGTCCCTTGATATATCTGATTTAAAGTAAAGTTTTAAATAACTGTTTTAGTTCTCACACCAGTCATATGACTGACCTGGAGTTTATTGTTTTAGCCTAAACTTTGGGTGCCCCTATTTCCGCACGGGCAGCTAGTAGTTTTGGTTTTGCAGATTTATATTCACAGGAACCTGGTTTACAGCTGGAATGATATCCGGAAAGCTCTGTATCCGTATATCTCTTTCAGTTGTGTTTTGTATTATTTTCCGCTGCTATAATGTATTGTAATCTCTGATATTTATCGAATGTATTTTATTCATTCATACTCTGTATATTCTTGTAATCTGATGAAATTGTTGTAATATACAATGAAATGTTCTTCTGTTTGCATTCCGATTTGTCGTGTTCTCAAAACAATCAGGGGTTTCGAACGGTCTTGGTCGGTTTAGTGATCGATTCGGATCGAGCGAAATTCCTGGTCATTTCAATTTAAATGGAAATCGATGATATGTATGTATATATATATGTATATATATATATTCAATGGCCTGAATAGAACGCGCCGCGCAGCGACAGTTCGCGAATTTCGACCATTAACTTCAAATTGATGTAACGGGAGAACCGACCGTCCAATTCTCCTAAAACCGGAACCATTGGGTTCGTATCAATAAGAGCTTTCCAATGAAAATAAGAGTTTTGAAATCTAACAGTAGATTTGGAATTATGTCCAAATCAAATTTGAATAAGGTCGCTATGGATGCAGTTCGGTGGCCGTTATTGGAAACCGATTGTACAAGCCTTAATAAAATTACTAAAAATGTGGAAAAATTATGTAAAATCATAATAAATGATTTGAAAAGATTTTGGATGAAAAATTTCATATTTGAAAAGATAAAAATATATTTTTATCGAAGTGAACTAGTTATTAACTAAAATAAATCTTTAAATTATGATTTAACGAAGTTTTCCAATTAATTAATGTTTGATTGGAATTAAATAATAAATTGGATTTTGGGTTGTCGTGAATGGTGTCTTAAATAACACTGTTCTTAAACCTAGTCAAGAAAAGAATAAATCTTTTCATTAAGATTATTAGAGTTTCCAATTATACTTAGTAATTGGAAAAAAATGAAATGTGGATTGGGTTTATCGTGAACTGTGTTTTAAACGATATTTGTTCTTTAACCCAATTAACAGTGAAAATATAATTTGGAATTTATAAATCTTTTATTAAGATTTAAATGGTAATTTCTCAAGTTAAGTTTT
The DNA here is from genome assembly GCA_030737875.1 of Allium sativum. NCBI lineage: Eukaryota > Viridiplantae > Streptophyta > Magnoliopsida > Asparagales > Amaryllidaceae > Allium > Allium sativum. The sequence continues at coordinate 898,561,837 of CM060916.1, forward strand.
CCAATTTAATATATTAAATTGGAATTGAATGGAATTCGATTTGGTAATAATAAAGATGAGCTTTTGTAAAAGAAGACCGTTATTATATATGGAATTTAAAAGGCTTTGTCGTTATTCCATTTATATTATTAGTCTGATACAGAAATTTATATCGATCATATATTGATTTGATTTCTGTGAAAATTCTGTATTTAATGGAAGATGATTTTGGGTTTATCGTGAATTTGTTTTAAACGATATTGGTTCTTTAATCCAGTTAAAGACAAGATTGATTTCTTAAAGTTGAATAATCATAAAGTAATGATTTTTGATATTAAAACTAAATTGGAGTTTTAATGAATCTTTAAAAAGAGGATTAAAGAATAAATTTAAAAGCATTTATCTTTGATAAAATTAATGGGAACCTTTCCCTTATAATGTGAATTTTTATTTTAAAGAATATTCTGAATTGGAATGAGGTGTATGATGTGTTTCTATAGCACTCAATTATTGATTATAAAATACGCGAGTTATTCGAAAAGACCGGGTTTAACCCATTCTGAATAATTACTACAACCATTAAAAGTCGAAGATGAAGACGGTGGTTGAAGACCGGAGATCTTCACATCGTTTGGATGATTACTGATGTCTTGATTGGGAGGCATCCCAAGACAAGGTAATAAGTGGTGATCGTCCAGACGTACTTGGAGATCGATGGATATGCGAGAACCTCTCTCATGTATTGGACATATGGGACGAGGAATAAGGTGTCTCCGGTTTCGTTAAGACCCAGGACGGACCTGTAAATGGATGGTATGTCTGACGTTGTATTCCTTTATGCTATATTTGTTGATCTCTGCTAAATATATATCTCTTTGGTGGCGAAGAATTTATTCTCTTTCTTAACACCCTTCTCTGAGACGTACGAGCTTAGAGGTTAAATATGGGCGGAAATCAATGGTATGGTATGGATTGACAATGTGGCATGCTAAGATGCAAATGGTCAAGGCTTTTGTTGAAAAACATAGCCTTGTCGTTGATGATCAAAGCACAGCTTTATTTAGCATAGCTTTGCATAGCGTTACTTTGCGAGCCTCACACCCCGTTATGAACTAGAGACGAGAGAAGGATCCAGGGAGAACATGCATTTCTTTCTAGCTAGAAGTGGTGTCATGGTATGGATCTCAGACATTTTTTACTTATGTGGATGATGGAATGAGGCGCCTTGAATTTGAGTCCCTAGTGGTTCTATATTTACGTCCCATCGGGCGGGGAAACGTATTATTCAGGAGCACTAAAGTATTTGTGGACCGGCCATGTGGCTCTTAAGGGCTCACCTGATTCTGAGTTCTGAGGCACAGGCTTGAGTGTCTCGAAATCGGTAAGGACGATCCCTTGACTTGGTTCATGATGGAAATCCAATTTCCAATATGACACCATACGGTTTTGATTGTAAAACTAGTATGGCAACATGGTATATGGTAGCTATATCGTCTATGATTGAAATGTTTTTGAAACATATATACACTAATAATAATATCAAATCCGTTTATCATATCAAGCATTTTTGACCATTATAAGGTAAAACTTTATCCTCCATTTTGCGTTGCATTGTGTGATGGGACCTGAGTCTTATAATGGTTTCATTTTTCTAAAAAGCATTGCATTGTTTAACGATTTACTTTATTTATGCACTGGCAATCCAATGGAGTAAACCCGTTCCGCGTTAGTGGCGTGGTCCTGTGATTAGCCTTATTATTATTAGATAAGTTAGGTAAGATTTCTCATACCAGTCCCATGACTGACTCGTAGTTTGTTTCACTTTGCAAACTCGGGTGACCTCTTTTCCACATGGGCAGTCGAGTGGCTTGTTTTGCTGATATCTATTTATTAAACAGGATTCTGGATCGAAGCTTAAAGCTGTGGACAGAGCAATGATAGTCTTCCGCTGCATTGTGTTAAGTTTATTGTAAACTAATCTTCCGTTGTATGATTATTTATTCGATGTACTCTGATATTCTGTACTCTAATGTAACATTATTATAATGTTTATGAAAGTCTTCTGTTATTTGTTCTGATGTGTTGTATGCCCAAATTTAGTGTATCCGGCGATTTCCCGTGAGGGGAATTTTCGGGTCATTACCTTTGGTATCAAAGCTTTGGTTAATTCAAATCTTTGGGATACAACTCGTTAGAACTGAACAAGAGACTCATCAGAGGTAGGATTAGTAATTTCCTATAAAAGAATACTCATTAGAAATAGGATTAGTTACATCCTAGAATGAGAAAACTCGTTAGAGATGGGGTTAGAAATACCCCAGAATGAGTTGAGAGTGACAAGTTTATAATTAATGTATTTGTGATTATATATAATCCGATCTTAGAAAATATGATTTTTGATATATAAAAGTTATATATATTTGAAAAGCTAATCAACTAACTGATTAATGAATGTGTTGTGTGATTATTAGTTCAACTAATAAAATTATTAAAACCAATAAAAGAATGAAAATTAAATTGGTTAGTTAGACAACTTTCAGCTCCGTTCCTTTTCGAGGACAAAAAGATTTTAAGTGGGGGAGATTGTAACAACCCGGAAATTTTGAACCAATTTAAAATTTTTATTTTAGCAATTTTAGTGAATTTTGAATATTTAAAATAATTTATTTTAAATAATAACGACTAAAAATTTATTTTAAATCGAAGTTAGAACGAATATATTTATTTCAATTATAAAAGGAGTTAGAAATAGCGCGGTAGTTTGAAAATTTGAATTTGAACTTTGTCTGAATGTATAAGATTCAAAATAAATCAGATTCTGGTGAAACCAAAAATATTTAAATCTGTTTAAAAATATCTTTCCAACAATCTAAAAATTGAGATTTCATAATGGGAATCAAAAGTTATGGCCAGTTAAATATTCAGAATATTCGTTATGGAATATATATATTTTTTAATATTAAAAATAGCCGTTTTGCAAACGACCTCCGTTTTCGACGAAACCACTTTGGTTGGATCCGGAATGTCAAATTATTGCAAGATTCCAATTTTCATAATTTTTGGAATTAATATGTGAGCATGGCAAATTAAAACGTGTTTTGTCAGTTTTAGTCAATTTGGATCGACTAGAAAATGGCCATTTTTCAAAGGGTCTCCAAATTCGACGAAATTAATTTTTATAGGACCGTATCATCAAAACATAGCTAGATTTATTTTTCATGAATTTTTGAAGTCAGTATGTGGCCCCGGTAAATTAAAATGTATGATCAAATTAAATAATTAAATGTTTTATAATTTAATTTAAAGAAAAACTGATCGTAACAGCCGAACTGGGTTACGAGACATATCCCATTTTGTCCAGAAGGGGGTATTTAGCTAGTGGCGACGGTCGTTGGGTTCGATTTGGAGTACGTGGCATTAAACAAGAATTTTTGGAATTAAAAGAATAAATAATATAAAATACACTGTATAAATACGGTTGGAATACCTGAACCCAAATCCATAATCTGTAGCCGCCATATCTTCATTTTCAATGGCCAGGAACATTCCGTTCCAATTTGATAATCACGTCCAAATCTTAAGGAATTAACTTACGATTCCTATGTGAAAGTTATAGAGATTTTCTGGAGCTTCGATTCTGTAGGGATATGATCGTTTTTCGTTTGGTCAATTGCTCGAATTCTTGCCTCAAAGGCTGCGAGTTTGAACCACTTTCAGGAGAAAATGGGACCACCGAGTTTGATGAAATGGGGAGGCGCCGGAGGAGGAAGCGAAGGCGCAGGCGGCGGTCCTCTCTGATGGGATTCCGATCATCGTTTTGGGGGCCGGCGTTGAGGAATTTTGATTGAGGGTTTTGGGATTATCGGCTGAAGCAGGTTACAAGCATGATGAAGAAGGAATTAAAACATTATGGGTATAATTAATTTTAATTAATTAAGTTTTGTAAATTAAATTATGTAATTTATATTAAAACCATCGTATCTCTTTCAAACTGAATCAGAATCAAACGAAACAATTTGCGTTGGAATCACAACGACAAGATCTACAACATGGGACTGACTGGAACAGATTTGGAGCGATCTATAAATTCTGAGGAATTACAAAGCATGGTGAGATTTCTCAATTTAAAATTTAATATATATATATATATATATATATATATATTTAAATTGGTCGTGATTGTGATATTAAATATATACTCTATATAGAACACACATATGCGTTGTATGGAATTAAGAATAATTGATTGATGGTGGTTGTGGTGACTTGTTGAATTATATGCTCTTGTGAAATAAAAAATGTCAATTGGTTATAACATGTTTTTGTCAAATAAAAATATTTCTTTTTATTTGTCATTGTTAAAAAATAGAATAGTTGTCAAATGAAAATATTTCTTTTTATTTGCCATTGTTAAAAAAAAAATAGAATTGTTGTCAAATGAAAATATTTCTTTTTATTTGTCATTGTTAAAAATAGAATGATTGTCAAATAAAAAAAATTCTTTTTATTTGCCATGTTTAAGATAGAAATTTATTTCAAATACAATTTACATTTTTATTTGTCATGTTAAAGATAGGAATTTGTATGCAAATAAATTATTCTTTTATTTGTCATTAGAATACATAGAAAAATGCATGCAAATAAATTATTCTTTTATTTGTCATTAGAATATATAGAAAAATGTATGTAAATAAAAATGTCCTTTTATTTAGAAAATGTTATCTTAGATCAAAAATATCATTTTATTAGAATCATGTTATGTTAATCAAAAATATCATTTTATTAGAATCATGTTATGTTAATCAAAAATATCATTTTAGTTAGAGATGTTATGTTAGATTAAAAATGTCATTTTAGTTAGAAATGTTATGTTAAAAAAAAGGTCATTTATTTAGAATCATGTTGTGTTACATAAAAATTGTCATTTATTTAGATTATATTCTTGTTACATAAAAATTGTCATTTATTTAGATTATATTCATATTACATAAAAATTTGTCATTATGTTCATGTTACATAAAAATGTCAATCTATTAGAAAATTGTTCATGTTACATAAAAATGTCATATATTTAGATTATGTTCATGTTACATAAACTTGTCATTTATGTTGATTATGTTCATGTTACATAAAAATGTCATTTATTTAGATGTGTCCATGTTACATTAAAATGTCATTTTATTAGAAATGTCATGTTAAAATAGAAATGTTATTTTATTAGATATGTCATGTAAAAATAGAAATGTCATTTATTTAGAAACATTGTCATGTTAAAATGGAAATGTCCTTTTATTTAGAATAATGTTATGTGAATTAAAAATGTCATTTTATTAGAAAATGTCATGTTGAAATAAAAATGTCATTTTATTAGAAAATGTCATGTTGAAATATAAATGTCATTTTGTTAGAAAATGTTATGTTAAAATATGTCACTGATAAAATTTACATTTTTGTAGTGCATGTAGAAATGATTAAAATGATCATTAGTTAGAAATACAAAAATATGTTAAAGACTAAAACATTATCATTGTCATGTTAGCAATATTAGAAAATTGGTCTTATGTTAAAAATATGATTTGTGCTAGATTAAAACATTATCATAATAATGTTAATATTAATATGGCTGTTCAAATTAAATTATAATTATCCATTTATATTTTAAACAGTGAAAATTTGTTAAATAGAAAATAATTCAAACCGAATTATAATTGGTTAAATTTATTAACCAATGATGTATTTAAATAAACTGTTGTTGTCTGGAAACCCCACACTGGTATTGGGATGATATTTGACATACACTAGTCCCAATATTTAGTTATATGTCAATCGATGGATTGACAATCTGTGATGGGTGTTATTTATTTATTTTAATGCTCACACAGTTGTAAAACTTCACTCTGGATGTGAATGGATTGTTTAATGATTATTTACCATTATTGTTATATACATGCGATGTATGAAGTCCATATAACTGAAATTATATAGTAATTGATTGAGTCACATTCTGATTTAGAATGTTTTTAAATAAAGGATATTAAAAAAATTAAAGAATCTTTTAAATAAAGAATATTTTAAAATCAAGAGTATTTTAAAATAAATTTAGTGAAGAATAAAATTTTGATTTTTATGTCCATCTTTGGATGGACACAAAAATATAAAAATATGAAGAAGGGTTAAGTATAGAAACGCCATTTTTAACCCGAACGGTCTTATCGATCAATTTTTTTCATTTCATAATGAATATCGAAAAGTAGTGATTTCAAATTTTAATATTTTGAAAATACTAATATTATAATAATATAGAGATATAGAATATTCAATATTGATTTAAAATTAAAAATGAAGTTAAAATCGTTTTAAAACAAATTTGTAAATATTTTTTAATATACGATTTAAATGGAAATCGACGATATATATATATATATATATATAATATATATATATATATTTAATGGCCTGAATAGAACGCGCCGCGCAGCGACCGTTCGCGAATTTCGACCACTAACTTCAAATTGATGTAACGGGATATTCGACCGTCGGATTGTCCTAAAACCCGAACTGTTGGGTACGCATCGATAAGGGCTTTCCAAAGAATATACGAATTTTGAAATCTAACGGTTAGATTTGGAATTATGTCCAAATCAAATTTGAAAAAGTCGCTATGGATGCAGTTCGGTGGCCGTTATTGGAAACCGACTGTACGGGCCTGAATAAAACTATTAAAAATATGAAAAAAATTATGTAAAATCATAATAAATGATTTGAAAAAAATTGGATGAAAAATTCCACGTTTGAATAGATAAAAATATATTTTTATCGAAATGAACTAGTTATTAACTAGAATAAATCTTTAAATTAAGATTTAGTGAAGTTTTCCAATTAATTAATATTTAATTGGAATTAAATAATAAATTGGATTTTGGGTTGTCGTGAATGGTGTCTTAAATAACATAGTTCTCAAACCCAGTCAAGAAAAGAATAAATCTTTTAATTAAGATTGTTAAAGTTTCCAATTATACTTAGTAATTGGAATAAAATGAAATGTGGATTGGGTCTATCGTGAACTGTGTTTTAAACGAAATTTGTTTTTTAACCCATTTAATAGTGAAAATATAATTTGGAATTTATAAATCTTTTATTAAGATTTAAATAGTAATTTCCCAAAGTAAAGTTTTCCAATTTAATATATTAAATTGGTATTGAATGGAATTCGATTTGGTAATAATCGAGATGAGCTTCTGTAAAAGAAGACCGTTATTACATATGGAATTTAATAGGCTTTGTCGTTATTCCAATTATATTATTAGTCTGATACGGAAATTTATATCGATCATATATTGATTTGATTTCTGTGAAAATTCCATATTTAATGGAAGATAATTTTGGGTTTATCGTGAACTGTGTTTTAAATGACATTGGTTCTTTAACCCAGTTAAAAGACAAGATTGATTTCTTAAAGTTGAATAATCATAAAGTAATGATTTTAATATTAAAACCAAATTGGAGTGTTAATGAATATTTAAAAAGAGGATTAAAGAATAAATTTAAAAGAATTCATCTTTGTTAACATTAATGGGAACCTTTCCCTAATAATGTGAATATTTATTTAAAAGAATATTCTAAATTGGAATGAGGCGTATGATGTGTTTCTATAGCACTCAACTATTGATTATAAAATATGTGAGTTATTTGGAAAGACCGGGTGTAATAACCCGGAAAATCTGGGCCAGTTTAAATTTTTTATTTTGGCGATTTTAGCGAATTTTGATTATTTAAAATAGATTATTTTAAATAAAATCGACGAGAAATTTATTTTGAATATAATTAGAACGTATATATTATATACGTCGTCGTTAGAATATAAATATTTATATATAAATTATAAAAGGAATTGAAAATGGCGCGGTAGTTCGATAATTCGATTTCAAACTTCAATTGAATGTACCGGGTGCAAAACAATCCGGATTTTAGTGAAACCAAAAATGATAGGATCTAATTGATATTATCTTTCCAACGAATCCGAAAGATCAAGATTTCATAGCGGGAATCAAAAGATATGTCCAGTTAAAAATTTTGAATAGTCGCTATGGAATTCAGGCCCTTAAAAATGGACATTTTGCAAATGACCTCGGATTTCGACGAAACCACTTTTGTTGGGTCCGTGATGTCAAATTATTGCTAGATTCCAAATTTCATAATTTTTCGAATCAGTATGTGAGCGTGGTAAAGGAAAACGCGTTTGACCAGTTTCAGTTGATTTTAATCGACTGGAAAATGGCCATTTTTCTAACGGTCTCGGAATTCGACGAAATTAGTTTTGTTAGGACCGTATCGTCAATACGAAGCTAGAAATAATTTTTCGGGAATTTTTAAAGACTGTATGTGGCCCCGGTAATTTAAAATGTACGTTCAAATTGAATATATACTGAATTATATTGTAAATTCAACAGAAACCGATTTAAACAGTCGAATTGACCTGCGATACATATCCCATTGTGTTCGGAATGGGGGTAAAACGCAAGGGACGACAGTCGGTGGGTCTGATTTTGATTTGAAAATAAAAAGTTGCTTTTGAGAATTTAATAATAAATTAAATAATATAAAATACCCCCCTATATCTCTCCTCCTATACCCGTTGACCATTTCAGATTAAATAAAAAAAAAAAACCAAAACCCGATCGAACCCCTCTGCCCTAGCCGCCGTTGCCATCGCCCGTCGCTCCTCCCCCAAGGCCGCGCCTCCTCCTCCACCCCCTCTCATCTCGAAGCTCCGACGTCCCTCTTCCCTCCCCCCCCTCTTCTTCAGCTAATCGATGCAGACCCCTCCCCGAATAGGGCAAGCCCAACGCGCACCCTTCTTGCCGCCGCGCTCCAGCAAATCGCCACCCTCCGACAACCACCCAACCACCAACGTGCCCCTCAGCCTCCCCCATTCTTATTTGAGTCGCGATCCCAACCCGCCCCTGCTCCGATATCCGCCAGTGACCGAGCCCCCTCTGACCCTCCGCCTGCTCCCACTCCGGCGCCGACCATCGCAGAAATCCTTCCCCCCCTTTTCTCAGCAAAAATTGAATGAACTGTAAGTATTTATTTACTTACATTTATTTTATTTTTCAGTTTTAAATATATAAGAGTGTTTGAAAAATCGGATTTTTATTTATAAAGTAGCATTAAAAAGATTATATTCTTGTTCATTGAAAGTATGCTTTTTACTTCACTAAAAGTATGCTTTTTTACTTCACTAAAAGTATGCTTTTTACTTCACTAAAAGATATGATTTTTATTTCACTAAAGATATGATTTTTATTTCACTAAAGATATGATTTTTATTTCACTAACGATATGATTTTTATTTCACTAACGATATGATTTTTATTTCACTCAGGGTATGATTTTTATTTCACTAAAGGTATGATTTTTATTTCATTGAAGATATGATTTTTGTTAATGTAAAGGAGAGATTTTTGTTGATGAAAAGTATAGATTTTTATATATACGAGAAATATAGATTGTTGTTAATGAAAAGTATAAATTCTTATATATAATAACATGGAGTTAAAAATGAGATTTTTTATATGAATGTGAGGTAAAAAAAATACGATTTTTCTATATATGAATGTGAAGTAAAAATTCGATTTTTATATATGAAGTGGATTAAAAATATGCTTTATATATTTTTAAAGTAGTAAAAATATAATCTTTTACATTGTAGAAAGATAAAAATATGATCTTTGCATAGTAGGAACTATAAAAATATCATCTTTATATAGGTAGCATAATAAAAATGTGATTTCTATAGGGATGAAATTGTAAAGGCGAAAACTTTATTTTTATAAAGGCGAAAACTTTATTTTTATAAAGGCGAAAACTTTATTTTTATAAAGGCGAAGTCTATGTTTTTATAAAGGCGAAATCTTTATATGGAAAAATAGCGTGATAAAAATATAATTTTTATCTATATAACATAGTAGTAAAGATTCGATTTTTATATATTGAATAACGAAATAAAAATTCGATTTTTAAATGTAGGAAGCGATTATAAAAATATGATTTTTATTTTAAAGACATCGAAATATAAAAATGTGTGATTTTTATATATATAGTGACTACGGGCAACGAAGATGACGAAGATGGGATAACGAAGAAGATTTCTATTAATGAAGAGTCGTGGTATCGAATAGCTTTCGGTGAGAACTTCTCACTCAAATTCTCTTTTTCTAGTAATATATATACTAGGATGCAGACGGTGCTTAGTAGCACCCGACACCCGTCATCCACAGACCATAGATGGCTTGTTTGTTAAATTGTTTGGTTGTGTAGTTGGGTAGATTATTTGATTTGAATTGAATTATTGGGTGAATTGAAATTGATTTGATTGATGTGTGAATGGCGTGGGCCTTCACTAGACCGGGGATAAGGCTAGGCCTCGTCCCGTTTTTAGTATCGTGCCGTTATGCCGCCGAAATTTTCTAAAATATGTTAGAAAAATAAAAATATCATTTTTATTGTGTAAATGAAATGAATAGAAATTCATGTGTTGAAATAGAATATTTTATCGTTAAAAATATAATTTTTAACGTGGAAGTGAATAAAATAAATATTCATTTACAAACCGGACGGTTTGTTTATGTACACCTATTTGAAGGGCATTGATTGGGACGATAAATTTTACACATCGCCCAACTGCACAAATAAAATCTGTGTTTGATTGTTTGAAACCCCACACGGGTGTTGGGATGAATTTGAAGTTCACTCATCCTGATTGATTAAATTTGTCGATTGATTGATTGACAGGCTGTTATAAGCGTAAGATATCTATATTTGATGCTTATACAGTGTAGTGCACTTTGGTTGATGGTTGATTATTTTTCAAAGCTATTATATACATGTGTTGTATGGAATCCATATAATTAACATTATATGGTGATTGATTGGGCCTCATTCCAATCGGGAAAATAATGAATGTTATAAAAGAAAATTCATGCGTTGAATATAAAAATAGTCATGTGTTGACGATGTTCATGTGTTGAGTGAAATATTTTATACAATGAAATTTACATCTTTATCATATTTAAAATTAGAACTACTTCTCAGTAGGAGTCTAATTGAAAATCAAATGATAGATACCATAGTTTTATAAAATATTTTACATACAAAAATAGTGATGTGTTGACAGTACTCATGTGTTGAGATTAGTCAGGTGTTGGAAGAAATATAGATTCATGTGTTGAATGGAATAAATATTCATTTGTTGAATAGAATAACGATTTATTGAAATATAGAAAGCCGTGTTGATTAGAGTTGCGCTATTTTGACGTGAACGATATTTATATCGATTATATTCGTTTTTATAATGAATATAGAAAAGAAGTGATTTCAAAATATAACGTTTTGAAAATAATATCATTTATATAGTAATGATATAAAATATTCAGTTTTGATTAGAAATTGAAATAGTGTTGAAATGGTTTTGAAACGAAGTTAAAACGATTTATAAAATTCGTTTTAAAAGGAAATCGACGAAATATATATAGTATAAATATATATATTATATATAATGGCCTGAATAGAACGCGCCGCGCCGCGGCAGTTCGTGAATTTCGACCATAGACTTCGAATTGACGTTGCGGGAGATCCGACCGTCGGATTCTCCTAAAACCGGAACCGTTGGGTTCGTGTCGAAAAGAGCTTTCCAATGAATATTAGAAATCTGAAATCTAACGGTTGGATTTGGAATTACGTCCAAATCAAATTTGGAAAAGGTCGTTGTAAGTGCAGTTCGATGGCCGTTGATGGAAATCGACTGTACGGGCCTTGATAAAATTATTAAAAATATTGATAATTTGTGTAAAATCATAAGAAATGTTATGGGAAAAATTGGGCTGAAAAATTCCAAATTTGAAATGATAAAAATAGATTTTTATCGAAATGAACTAGTTTTGAACTAGAATTAAAATCAATTTATTTTTGAAATAAATAAATTGAATTTGAAAGTGATTTTAAAAATAATCAATATTCCCAATACGTGAATTGGACTGGAGTTGAATCGAAATTATCTTCGGGATATTTCGATGTTGGATTTCGTGACTATACAGATATTGTTACGGGAATTTGAAAGATATATTTTATATCGTTATTTCCAATACGATATATGTTGGTTTCAGAATTTGATATTGAATATAAGCCGATATATTTTCTATTCAGAGCCTTGTATTTAATATCAAATGTGATTTGGGTTTATCGTGAATCGTGTTTTAGATGACATTGGTTCTTTAACCCAGTTAAAGGCATGATGTTGATTTTTGAAAAGATTAAAACTAAGTGGAGTTTTAATGAATCTTTAATTAGATTAAAAAGGTGAATTGATAATTTAAATTATCAAATTTGAAAGGTGATCGAGAATGGAGTACCACCAGTTTTGCTCCAAAGCGGTAGTTAAATCGGTAATTAGATTTGAACGTGAAATGGTAATTAATTTTACCGATAACACCGTGGTGTTAGGTATGGAGTATTACCAGTTTTGCTCCATGGGATATATAGATTGGGATTGGGAAATAAAATAAATAGTTACTTCGGTGTGGTTTGCTAATCCCGACTAGTTTGAAACGATATCCAAAGGAAGATTATAGGATAAATTTAGAAGAATTTATCTTGGATAAAATTAATGGGAACATTTCCCTAAGAATGTGTTTTTGTGAATAAAAGAATATTCTGAATTGGAATGAGGCGTTTGTTGTGTTTGTGTAACATCTGTTTATCATATACGTGGGTTATTCAGAAAGGCCGGGTTTATACCCATTCTGAATAACCGATTCGACGAGATGTCGAAGATGAAGACGGTGGTTGAAGACCGGAAGTCTTCACATCGTTTGGGTGATTACTGATGATCTTGATTGGGCTGTACACCCAGGATGAGGGAATCAGTTGGTGATCGTCCAGACGTACTTGGAGATGGATGGATATGCGAGGAAAGTGCCTCCGGTTTCGTTCAGACCCAGAACGAACTTGTAAATGGATTGTGTGTCTGACATCGGATTTTATTCTGTGTTGATTGATCTCTATTAAATATACATCTGTTTGGCGGCGGAGAATTTATTCTCTTGCTTGACGCCCTTCTCTGAGACATACGAGCTCAGAGGTTGTATATCGATGGACATCAGTCGCATGGAGTGAATTGCCAGTGTGGCACGCGTAAGTGGCAATTGATCAGGGCTTCTGTTGAAAAGCAAAGTCTTGTGGTTGATGATCAAAGCACGGCCTGTGTGGTGTAGCTTTGTGTATAACGTGAATTCGCGAGCCTCACACCTCGGTATGAGTCAAAAACGGGATACGGACCCAAGGAGTGCACGACGTTTCTTTCTAGCTATGGTGGTGTCAGTGACCTACCAGCCCTGACATTTATATACTTTTCACCTGTGTGGTTGTTGGATATGAGGCGCCTCGGATATAGGTCTGTAAGGACCGGGAAACGTGTGTTCAGGAATAATTAATCCTCAAAAGTAAGAGAGGACCGGCCTTGGAGGTTCCAAAGGATCAGAGTGGGGTCCTGAGGCATTGCTAGAGTGTCTCGAACGCGGAGAGGAGCTTGCCCCTTGCCTCGGCTCATGACGGAATCCAATTTCCAATACGTGATATTGCGGTTTTAATTGTAGAACTAGTATGGCGACATAGTAGATGGTAGCTATGCCGCCTATGATTGATACTTATGATTGAAATTGTTTTGACACTATACACTTATAATAGTATCAAATAATGTGTTTTAAACGTATCAAGCATGCTTTGGCTGTTATAAGGGAAAACCCTATCCTCCGGCTTGCGTTGCATTGTGTGATGGGACCTGGGTCTTATAACAGCTTCATTTTTCTTTCTTTAGCATTGCGCTGTTTGTTCTATGCACTGGTATTCTTGGGAGGAAACCCATTCCGTGTTATACGGCGTGGTCCCTTGATTTACCAAACTTTAAAACCAATATTAATAACTGTTTTAGTTCTCACACCAGTCACATGACTGACCTGGAGTTTATTGTTTTAACCTAAACTCTGGGTGCCCCTATTTTCCGCACGGGCAGCTAGTAGTTTTGGTTTTGCAGATTTATATTCACAGGGTCCTGATTTACAGCTGGAACGATGCTCGGAAAGCTCTGTATCCGTGTATCACTTCTAGTTGTGTTTTGTATATTTTTCCGCTGCTATGTAATTTATTGTAATCTCTGATATTTGTCGAATGTAATTTATTCATTTATACTCTGTATATTCTTGTATTTGATGGAATTGTTGTAATAACAATGAAATGTTCTTCCATATGCGCTCATTTGTGTGTTGTTCTCAATTCTATCCGTGCTTTCCTTCCCGGGGAAGTTCGGGTCGTCTCAGTTTGGTATCAGAGCTTTGGTTTACAGAGCTCGAGAACAAGACACATTAGAACCATACGAAAGAATTCATCAGATATTGGATTAGCAATATCCAATTAGAATGACTCGTTAGAGATAAGATCAGTAGTATCCTAGAACGAGTGTGTAGAGTATATTTTTCAAATGAAAACAATTTTGTTTTGAAAATTTAAATCGTTTTATACGTATTTGATTATTTATTTATTTTGAATATGGACAATCTAGTATATAAAGGTTTTGCATATACGCGTCATGAACGTATATTCGAAGTTTAATATATATTATATAGATATAGAATCACATTCTAGTTGCCCGGGAACGATTCTGATAATGCTGCAGCGTTACCAGTATTTATATTCGAGTTTCGAAGGTGTGATTTTCTATATATTTCCATTAGACTGGTGTGAGAACCAAAACTTATATAGCTAGAACACATTGTTGTGAATTGGTATCAAAAACATGATTTTTTGTATATGTATCAAAAATTATGAATTTGAAACTCTAATTCATTAATTGATTGATGTTTGTGTTGTTTGTTTAATTGTTTGCTAATTTTGAACCATTTGGCCTAATTGAATCAAATATTGAATTATATTGAAAATCGGTTGCATTTGCTTGCATATACATATATTTGCATTGAACAAGTCATAGCAAGGAGGCTAGAGCAGAGAATAAAATTTGTTTGCCCGACAAATAGGTACATGTTTACTACATAATTTACTGTTTTGTTTGGGTGATGATGATTTTATGAGCCTATTGGCTAGCCGCTTGGCTTTTTCTTTTTCTTTTTGAGATCTGAAGGACCGGGGAAGCTATTTGAAATTCCCCGATGCTCCCGGTGCAGGGGAGGTTATGGCGAAATTTTTCGAAAATTTAGGGTGTTAGCCAAATTTTTGAAAATTTAAAATTCTCAGAAACTGAAAAGTTGGAGAATGGAAGCCAGATCGAACGTAGAGCTGATTGATCAAACCACTTTCGACTTTGTTCCTTTTCGGGGACGAAAAGTTTTAAGTGGGGGAGATTGTAATAACCCGGAAAATCTGGGCCAGTTTAAAATTTTTATTTTGGCGATTTTAGCGAATTTTGATTATTTAAAATAGATTATTTTAAATAAAATCGACGAGAAATTTATTTTGAATATAATTAGAACGTATATATTATATACGTCGTCGTTAGAATATAAATATTTATATATAAATTATAAAAGGAATTGAAAATGGCGCGGTAGTACGATATTTCGATTTCAAACTTCAATTGAATGTACCGGGTGCAAAACAATCCGGATTTTAGTGAAACCAAAAATGATAGGATCTAATTGATAATATCTTTCCAACGAATCCGAAAGATCAAGATTTCATAGCGGGAATCAAAAGATATGTCCAGTTAAAAATTCTGAATAGTCGCTATGGAATTCAGGCCCTTAAAAATGGACATTTTGCAAATGACCTCGGATTTCGACGAAACCACTTTTGTTGGGTCCGTGATGTCAAATTATTGCTAGATTCCAAATTTCATAATTTTTCGAATCAGTATGTGAGCGTGGTAAAGGAAAACGCGTTTGACCAGTTTCAGTTGATTTTAATCGACTGGAAAATGGCCATTTTTCTAACGGTCTCGGAATTCGACGAAATTAGTTTTGTTAGGACCGTATCGTCAATACGAAGTTAGAAATAATTTTTCGGGAATTTTCAAAGACTGTATGTGGCCCCGGTAATTTAAAATGTACGTTCAAATTGAATATATACTGAATTATATTGTAAATTCAACAGAAACCGATTTAAACAGTCGAATTGACCTGCGATACATATCCCATTGTGTTCGGAATGGGGGTAAAACGCAAGGGACGACAGTCGGTGGGTCTGATTTCGATTTGAAAATAAAAAGTTGCTTTTGAGAATTTAATAATAAATTAAATAATATAAAATACCCCCTATATCTCTCCTCCTATACCCGTTGACCATTTCAGATTAAATAAAAAAAAAAATACCAAAACCCGATCGAACCCCTCTGCCCTAGCCGCCGTTGCCATCGCCCGTCGCTCCTCCCCCAAGGCCGCGCCTCCTCCTCCACCCCCTCTCATCTCGAAGCTCCGACGTCCCTCTTCCCTCCCCCCCTCTTCTTCAGCTAATCGATGCAGACCCCTCCCCGAATAGGGCAAGCCCAACGCGCACCCTTCTTGCCGCCGCGCTCCAGCAAATCGCCACCCTCCGACGACCACCCAACCACCAACGTGCCCCTCAGCCTCCCCCATTCTTATTTGAGTCGCGATCCCAACCCGCCCCTGCTCCGACATCCGCCAGTGACCGAGCCCCCTCTGACCCTCCGCCTGCTCCCACTCCGGCGCCGACCATCGCAGAAATCCTTCCCCCCCTTTTCTCACCAAAATTGAATGAACTGTAAGTATTTATTTACTTACATTTATTTTATTTTTCAGTTTTAAATATATAAGAGTGTTTGAAAAATCGTATTTTTATTTATAAAGTAGCATTAAAAAGATTATATTCTTGTTCATTGAAAGTATGCTTTTTACTTCACTAAAAGTATGCTTTTTACTTCACTAAAAGTATGCTTTTTACTTCACTAAAAGATATGATTTTTATTTCACTAAAGATATGATTTTTATTTCACTAAATTTCACTAAAGATATGATTTTTATTTCACTAACGATATGATTTTTATTTCACTAACGATATGATTTTTATTTCACTCAGGGTATGATTTTTATTTCACTAAAGGTATGATTTTTATTTCATTGAAGATATGATTTTTGTTAATGTAAAGGAGAGATTTTTGTTGATGAAAAGTATAGATTTTTATATATACGAGAAATATAGATTGTTGTTAATGAAAAGTATAAATTCTTATATATAATAACATGGAGTTAAAAATGAGATTTTTTATATGAATGTGAGGTAAAAAAAAATACGATTTTTCTATATATGAATGTGAAGTAAAAATTCGATTTATATATATGAAGTGGATTAAAAATATGCTTTATATATTTTTAAAGTAGTAAAAATATAATCTTTTACATTGTAGAAAGATAAAAATATGATCTTTGCATAGTAGGAACTATAAAAATATCATCTTTATATAGGTAGCATAATAAAAATGTGATTTCTATAGGGATGAAATTGTAAAGGCGAAAACTTTATTTTTATAAAGGCGAAAACTTTATTTTTATAAAGGCGAAAACTTTATTTTTATAAAGGCGAAGTCTATGTTTTTATAAAGGCGAAATCTTTATATGGAAAAATAGCGTGATAAAAATATAATTTTTATCTATATAACATAGTAGTAAAGATTCGATTTTTATATATTGAATAACGAAATAAAAATTCGATTTTTAAATGTAGGAAGCGATTATAAAAATATGATTTTTATTTTAAAGACATCGAAATATAAAAATGTGTGATTTTTATATATATAGTGACTACGGGCAACGAAGATGACGAAGATGGGATAACGAAGAAGATTTCTATTAATGAAGAGTCGTGGTATCGGATAGCTTTCGGTGAGAACTTCTCACTCAAATTCTCTTTTTCTAGTAATATATATATACTAGGATGCAGACGGTGCTTAGAAGCACCCGACACCCGTCATCCACAGACCATGGATGGCTTGTTTGTTAAATTGTTTGGTTGTGTAGTTGGGTAGATTATTTGATTTGAATTGAATTATTGGGTGAATTGAAATTGATTTGATTGATGTGTGAATGGCGTGGGCCTTCACTTGACCGGGGATAAGGCTAGGCCTCGTCCCGTTTCTAGTAACGTGCCGTTATGCCGCCGAAATTTTCTAAAATATGTTAGAAAAATAAAAATATCATTTTTATTGTGTAAATGAAATGAATAGAAATTCATGTGTTGAAATAGAATATTTTATCGTTAAAAATATAATTTTTAATGTGGAAGTGAATAAAATAAAATATTCATTTACAAACCGGACGGTTTGTTTATGTACACCTATTTGAAGGGCATTGATTGGGACGATAAATTTTACACATCGCCCAACTGCACAAATAAAATCTGTGTTTGATTGTTTGAAACCCCACACGGGTGTTGGGATGAATTTGAAGTTCACTCATCCTGATTGATTAAATTTGTCGATCGATTGATTGACAGGCTGTTATAAGCGTAAGATATCTATATTTGATGCTTATACAGTGTAGTGCACTTTGGTTGATGGTTGATTATTTTTCAAAGCTATTATATACATGTGTTGTATGGAATCCATATAATTAACATTATATGGTGATTGATTGGGCCTCATTCCAATCGGGAAAATAATGAATGTTATAAAAGAAAATTCATGTGTTGAATATAAAAATAGTCATGTGTTGACGATGTTCATGTGTTGAGTGAAATATTTTATACAATGAAATTTACATCTTTATCATATTTAAAATTAGAACTACTTCTCAGTAGGAGTCTAATTGAAAATCAAACGATAGATACCATAGTTTTATAAAATATTTTACATACAAAAATAGTGATGTGTTGACAGTACTCATGTGTTGAGATTAGTCAGGTGTTGGAAGAAATATAGATTCATGTGTTGAATGGAATAAATATTCATTTGTTGAATAGAATAACGATTTATTGAAATATAGAAAGCCGTGTTGATTAGAGTTGCGCTATTTTGACGTGAACGATATTTATATCGATTATATTCGTTTTTATAATGAATATAGAAAAGAAGTGATTTCAAAATATAATGTTTTGAAAATAATATCATTTATATAGTAATGATATAAAATATTCAGTTTTGATTAGAAATTGAAATAGTGTTGAAATGGTTTTGAAACGAAGTTAAAACGATTTATAAAATTCGTTTTAAAAGGAAATCGACAAAATATATATAGTATAAATATATATATTATATATAATGGCCTGAATAGAACGCGCCGCGCCGCGGCAGTTCGTGAATTTCGACCATAGACTTCGAATTGACGTTACGGGAGATCCGACCGTCGGATTCTCCTTAAACCGGAACCGTTGGGTTCGTGTCGAAAAGAGCTTTCCAATGAATATTAGAAATCTAAAATCTAACGGTTGGATTTGGAATTATGTCCAAATCAAATTTGGAAAAGGTCGCTGTAAGTGCAGTTCGATGGCCGTTGATGGAAATCGACTGTACGGGCCTTGATAAAATTATTAAAAATATTGATAATTTGTGTAAAATCATAAGAAATGTTTTGGGAAAAATTGGGCTGAAAAATTCCACATTTGAAATGATAAAAATAGTTTTTTATCGAAATGAACTAGTTTTGAACTAGAATTAAAATCAATTTATTTTTGAAATAAATAAATTGAATTTGAAAGTGATTTTAAAAATAATCAATATTCCAAATACGTGAATTGGACTGGAGTTGAATCGAAATTATCTTCGGGATATTTCGATGTTGGATTTCGTGACTATACAGATATTGTTACGGGAATTTGAAAGATATATTTTATATCGTTATTTCCAATACGATATATGTTGGTTTCAGAATTTGATATTGAATATAAGCCGATATATTTTCTATTCAGAACCTTGTATTTAATATCAAATGTGATTTGGGTTTATCGTGAATCGTGTTTTAGATGACATTGGTTCTTTAACCCAGTTAAAGGCATGATGTTGATTTTTGAAAAGATTAAAACTAAGTGGAGTTTTAATGAATCTTTAATTAGATTAAAAAGGTGAATTGATAATTTAAATTATCAAATTTGAAAGGTGATCGAGAATGGAGTACCACCAGTTTTGCTCCAAAGCGGTAGTTAAATCGGTAATTAGATTTGAACGTGAAATGGTAATTAATTTTACCGATAACACCGTGGTGTTAGGTATGGAGTATTACCAGTTTTGCTCCATGGGATATATAGATTGGGATTGGGAAATAAAATAAATAGTTACTTCGGTGTGGTTCGCTAATCCCGACTAGTTTGAAACGATATCCAAAGGAAGATTATAGGATAAATTTAGAAGAATTTATCTTGGATAAAATTAATGGGAACATTTCCCTAAGAATGTGTTTTTGTGAATAAAAGAATATTCTGAATTGGAATGAGGCGTTTGTTGTGTTTGTGTAACATCTGTTTATCATATACGTGGGTTATTCAGAAAGGCCGGGTTTATACCCATTCTGAATAACCGATTCGACGAGATGTCGAAGATGAAGACGGTGGTTGAAGACCGGAAGTCTTCACATCGTTTGGGTGATTACTGATGATCTTGATTGGGCTGTACACCCAGGATGAGGGAATCAGTTGGTGATCGTCCAGACGTACTTGGAGATGGATGGATATGCGAGGAAAGTGCCTCCGGTTTCGTTCAGACCCAGAACGAACTTGTAAATGGATTGTGTGTCTGACATCGGATTTTATTCTGTGTTGATTGATCTCTATTAAATATACATCTGTTTGGCGGCGGAGAATTTATTCTCTTGCTTAACGCCCTTCTCTGAGACATACGAGCTCAGAGGTTGTATATCGATGGACATCAGTCGCATGGAGTGAATTGCCAGTGTGGCACGCGTAAGTGGCAATTGATCAGGGCTTCTGTTGAAAAGCAAAGTCTTGTGGTTGATGATCAAAGCACGGCCTGTGTGGCGTAGCTTTGTGTATAACGTGAATTCGCGAGCCTCACACCTCGGTATGAGTCAAAAACGGGATACGGACCCAAGGAGTGCACGACGTTTCTTTCTAGCTATGGTGGTGTCAGTGACCTACCAGCCCTGACATTTATATACTTTTCACCTGTGTGGTTGTTGGATATGAGGCGCCTCGGATATAGGTCTGTAAGGACCGGGAAACGTGTGTTCAGGAATAATTAATCCTCAAAAGTAAGAGAGGACCGGCCTTGGAGGTTCCAAAGGATCAGAGTGGGGTCCTGAGGCATTGCTAGAGTGTCTCGAACGCGGAGAGGAGCTTGCCCCTTGCCTCGGCTCATGACGGAATCCAATTTCCAATACGTGATATTGCGGTTTTAATTGTAGAACTAGTATGGCGACATAGTAGATGGTAGCTATGCCGCCTATGATTGATACTTATGATTGAAATTGTTTTGACACTATACACTTATAATAGTATCAAATAATGTGTTTTAAACGTATCAAGCATGCTTTGGCTGTTATAAGGGAAAACCCTATCCTCCGGCTTGCGTTGCATTGTGTGATGGGACCTGGGTCTTATAACAGCTTCATTTTTCTTTCTTTAGCATTGCGCTGTTTGTTCTATGCACTGGTATTCTTGGGAGGAAACCCGTTCCGTGTTATACGGCGTGGTCCCTTGATTTACCTAACTTTAAAACCAATATTAATAACTGTTTTAGTTCTCACACCAGTCACATGACTGACCTGGAGTTTATTGTTTTAACCTAAACTCTGGGTGCCCCTATTTTCCGCACGGGCAGCTAGTAGTTTTGGTTTTGCAGATTTATATTCACAGGGTCCTGATTTACAGCTGGAACGATGCTCGGAAAGCTCTGTATCCGTGTATCACTTCTAGTTGTGTTTTGTATATTTTTCCGCTGCTATGTAATTTATTGTAATCTCTGATATTTGTCGAATGTAATTTATTCATTTATACTCTGTATATTCTTGTATCTGATGGAATTGTTGTAATAACAATGAAATGTTCTTCCGTATGCGCTCATTTGTGTGTTGTTCTCAATTCTATCCGTGCTTTCCTTCATGGGGAAGTTCGGGTCGTCTCACTGGGTTTAACCATTCTGAATAATTACTATGACGATTAAAAGTCGAAGATGAAGACGGTGGTTGAAGACCGGAGATCTTCACATCATTTGGATGATTACTGATATCTTGATTGGGAGGCATCCCAAGACAAGGTAATAAGTGGTGATCGTCCAGACGTACTTGGAGATCGATGGATATGCGAGAACCTCTCTCCTGTATTGGACTTATGGGACGAGGAATAAGGTGTCTCCGGTTTCGTTCAGACCCGGGACGGACTTGTAAATGGATGGTATGTCTGACGTTGTATTCCTTTATGCTGTATTCGTTGAACTCTGCTAAATATATATTTGTTTGGTGGTGGAGAATTTATTCTCTTTCTTAACACCCTTCTTTGAGATGTACGAGCTTAGAGGTTATATATTGGCAGAAATCAATGGTATGGATTGACAATGTGGCATGCTAAGATGCAAATGATCAAGGCTTTTGTTGAAAACCCGTGCCTTGTGGTTGATGATCAAAGCGCAGCTTTATTTAGCATAGCTTTGTGTAGCGTTACTTCGCGAGCCGCACACCCCAGTATGAACCAGAAACGGGAGAAGGATTCAGTGAGAACATGCGTTTCTTTCTAGCTAGAAGTGGTGTCATGGTATGGATCGCAGATATTTTTTACTTATGTGGATGATGGAATGAGGCGCCTCGGATTTGAATCCCTAGTAGCTCTATATTAACGCCCCATAGGGCAGGGAAACGTATTGTTCAGGAGTTATAATCCACTAAAGTATTTGTGGACTGGCCCTGTGGCTCCTAAGGGCTCACCTGAGTCTGAGTCCTGAGGCACGGGCTATTGTGTCTCAAAATCAGTAAGGACGATCCCTTGCCTTGCTTCATGATGGAAATCCAACTTCCAATATGACACCATACGGTTTTGATGGTAAAACTAGTATGGCGACATAGTATATGGTAGTTTTGCCGTCTATGATTGATACATTATGATTGAAATGTTTTTGAAACATATATACACTAATAATAATATCAAAACCGTTTTATCGTATCAAGCATTTTTGACCATTATAAGGTAAAACTCTATCCTCCGGTTTGCGTTGCATTGTGTGTTAGGACTTGAGTCTTACAATGGTTTCGTTTTTCTAAAAAGCATTGCGTTGTTTACCGATTTACTTTATTTATGATCTGGCAATCCAATGGAGTAAACCCGTTCCACGTTAGCGGCGTGGTCCCGTGATTAGCCTTATTATTATTAGATTAGTTAGGTAAGATTTCTCATACTCGTCCCATGACTGACTCGTAGTTTGTTTCACTTTGCAAACTCGGGTGTCCTCTTTTCCACATGGGCAGTCGAGCGGATTGTTTTGCGGATATCTATTTATTAGGCAGGATTCTGGATCGAAGCTTAAGGCTGTGGACAGAGCAATGGTAGTCTTCCGCTGCATTGTGTTAAGTTTATTGTAAATTAATCTTCCGCTGTATTATTATTTATTCGATGTACTCTGATATTCTGTACTCTGATGTAACATTATTATAATGTTTACAAAAGTCTTATGTTATTTGCTCTAATGTGTTGTATGCCCAAAGTTAGTGTATTCGGCGATTTCCCACGAGGGGAATTTTCGGGTTATTACACAAACCGAACCAACGGGAGTAGATCGAGCCAAACCGAACAGGGAGCTTGAGCACAGTATAGCCGAACCGAACCAGATTCGAGTTACTCCTATGCGATGACTCTTTTGAAGACCAACTCCAATTCGACCAAAACTCGAGATGCAAAGGAAGTCCAAAATGGGAAGTTATTACTCAGGGTCCAGATAGGAATCAACGAGTGAACTTCAATGGTTGGAATTTGTTGTGGGGCATGTGCAAAGGGGTTATCGATATCTATAGCTTTGATTCACTATTGATGGGAGGGGCATTGACTATGGACCAGTGCGGTGGGGTCAAAGTTGTATGGAGTCGAACTCCATCAGGATCCCCAAGGGCAAAGTGGTCGTAGTAAGGTTTGGATGGAGCTGGGCTCCATCATGGCCCCAAATAGTTCTGGTGATCAAAGCGGTGGATATCGTATAATTTACGCAATGAGTGAGAGAGGTGAGGATGATTGCTATGTTTGATGTTCGTTATTACCATGACATGCACACTCCCAGTTTCACACCATATGTTAGTGTCACCTTAGATTACTGTACATCTTGTTGTGCAAACACTTTGGTTGCAGGTCCAGGTTTAGGTATGATTATTTATACCTGTTATTGTTTTGTTTTGCTGCTATCGCTCATACCAGACTTTTTTCTGACCCAGAGTTATATGTCTCTTCTTATTACTCTGGGTGCTCCTAAATGTGCAGACTAGAGACATGTTAGGTGGTATGCACGAGTAGCTGTCCGGAGATGAGCAGGAGACTTCCACACACTATTTACATATACTCTTCCTGTGTTGTTGCTGGTCATTGTTTTGGGCATTAGTAGTGTACCTTTTCTATTTTGCTTTAGAGACAGTATTTTGAAGTTGTAATAATGATAGTTTGGATCATAAGCGCCTCACTTTAATATGTTGTTAGACCCTATGTCTAAAGTGCGGACTGGTCCAAGCGCCTCACTTTAATATGTTGTTAGACCCTATGTCTAAACATTCTTTTACTTGCTTGTCTTACCTCATCAGGTTTCTGTTTAACTTGGTTATTCATATTGAATTCTTAATCAAGTTACCAAGTTCCTTTTGCTTATTAATTTCAGTTATATAATTAATCCATTTAAGTTTATTAATAAGCCCACAACATGTTATTCTCTAGATTGTAGTCCAAGGTCTGTAATCCACAATCCCTTTTAATTCTTGTTTGATTTCATCATTACAATAACATGTTCTACTTAATATTTAATTAAGTATATCCCATTTCTCATGTTTTCTGTTTAACATGTCAGTCATTATTTATGATTAAATATAACTTATTTCTTAAGTTTTCCACATTATTTCTCATTTAATCATAATTCCCTTTTACACCATTACTACAACTTATCGTTGTTTACTTATTAACTAATTTCTTCTAACTAAGGTCCATTAATAAGTTTCTCTACCCATTTATTATAACCTATGTTATAATTTCCTCTTGTCCCTATGACAAGTCTAAATATACTATTCTTCTTAGCGGGTTTCAGACTTCCAAGTTTACAGATTACTTAATTTATAATTAAGTCCAACTTCTTGTATTTCATAAACTTTGCCCCTTTTCTCTATTTATTACAAACAACTAGTTTCAGTTTTCCCCATTTACTGATTACTTAATTTAAAATTAAGTGCCACTTATTTCATTTCACCAGTAGTCTCATTTCTTTACTAGTTTATTATAACCTAAGTTATAATCTCTTCACTTGTCCCTAGGACAAGTCTACCTATTATACAACATTCTTATTAATGTTATTTATTTATAATAGGTTATTATCATTCCCCGTTTAAACCATTTACTGTTGTAAACCATTATTCTTTATTTACTTTAATATATATTCCTTATTATATTAAGGAAAACACTTCATGCACCTTATTAGTTTGATAGAAGGAATTAGTGATTTATTTTCAATAACATATTCCCATCTAAATCTATGGTGGTAAGTAATTTCTTTACTTTCCTTACTTTATTTACTATGGCTTACTTGCAACAACGTTCTCAGAAATAGGTCATTTAGGGAAATGCATCACTTTTCCTTTGCATCACACTAACTCAGTCCATTACATCCCTTCCTTTCTTATTTTCTAAGTCGTCCGTTTAATTACCATCATTGCCATTTATTCATATCTTGTTATTTATTTATTTATGTGCAAGACCTCTCACATTAAGCCTACACTTGTGGATGTTGGATTTTCCAGGTGGGTCAGGGCATACTTCTACCACAAGTTGACTTATCCTCGTGTCTAGCGCCACTACATGTTTATTCATGCACTTAGACCCGTCACATTAGATTTACCACTTGTGGATGCTGGACATGCCAGGCAGTTCCGGGCAGACTTCTACGACAAGTGTAATTTAACCTCGTGTCTAAGCGCGTTACAGTTTCTTATTTACTGTAAATTTTAAGCATATTATCCCTTTTACTATAATCTAATTTACATGTCATCAAATTATGCCTATATTATGGCATGTGAACTTTTTAACATGTGTTTATTTCTATTTTGGCATGTAAACATTTAATCGGGTAATTGTTCAAATCTAACAGGTTAGCATGTCATTTACTCAATAATATGCCACAAGTGAATCTTGTAATTATAACAACAGTAGTCGTTACTCATATTCTAACAAGTTTGTTTTCCAACATGTAATCATTCCAATACTTTAACTGATTCAACATATGAATTATTCATATTAACATCTCAACTTGTTATAACAGCAATTCTTAATTATTCTGGCAAATTCACATTTAATAACGGGGAATGTTTAAATGATAATATGTCATTATCTAAAATGATATAGCTTAGATCCAGTCACCTCGTAAGCTTTCCATATTTTGGATCTGGTCCAGATCTATCATTCCATGGTTTTCCCCTAATTGGATTCGAAACCTAGCAACCATGGATTTATAATTTTTACTAAAAGAAAAAAGGAAGAAAAGAGAAGGGAATTCAGAAAAAAACCAGATCTAGGAATTACCTCACTTTGATAAGAGATCTAAAATTAATGTAGATTCGCTGTGATAGAAGAAGGCTTGCAGATCTCTAGACTTGAATAAATTGATTGTAGAAGAAGAAAAGACTTGATTTAATATGGGCAGAGGTAGCATCTAGTTATCCATTGTTTTTGGTGTGGAGAAACAAATGAAATGAGGCCATATATATAGCCAAATCCCCAAAACCCTAATCTGCCAAAATCTGCCGCCGGGGGGGGGGGGGGGGGCGACCCCCCCTTAGGGGGTCGACCCATGGGTCGACACCCCCCTTAAGGGGTCAACACCCCTTAGCGGGAAATCTACCGCCTCCCCATAATTCAAATTTTGAACCGATTTTTGAATTTCTGGACCTATTATATATATATATATATATAATTCTCTTGTGCGTATACAAATTTCAAACCTCGATAACTTCTTCATACGGTGTCCGTTTTATGCTAACCAGGTGCCTATTTTGACCAGAATTACGAGATGAACGCAATGGTGCAGTCCATTTCCCTTAATTCTGAATATATAATTAAGTTATACTTATTTTATTATCTTAAGTTAAAAATGCATGGTGTTACATTCTCCTATCCTTAGGAAATTTCGTACCCGAAATTTGATAAGGGTAAAATCAATTAACCCCTCGCATAATATACATTCATCATGTGTGCTTCCAATTTTCTGCAATCATCGTGCACTTGTGCAAAGTGAAATACAACGTAATAATGCATGTATGCCTAAGCGGTACCTCCTATGTGTATGTAAATTTTTCAAAAATCCACTTAAAATATGATGCTCACATCCTAAACATACTAGCAGTTCTACATGAATGCAATATTTTGGAAATCAAAATACATTTTCATCCAAATTTTCCCACACTCTTACTAAGTAAGAGCGTAGTCCATCCATTTGTTGCATCCAAAATTCTACCAACCAACTTTATTTTTCGAATTTCAGAAAAATCTAATTTTCTAAATTCGATTTCTTATGTTACAAAAAGGTGGAAAATGGAGAACTTCACATCTTCCGTTTTCCTTTTTCAACCTTTGTCCGACCGTACGTGGATTTGATGTAACTATTTATAAAGATTTCCTATTTTCCTATCCAAGCACAGCCCACATAAGAGAATTTTCTTTTGTTACTGATTTTCTTTTTCATCTTATCTTAGGAATTTTTACCCATATTCATCTTTTCTCACTATTTCTCAGTCGGGTTTATGACTGGTTCTTACCTATAAGGTCGGTCCAGTCTCTTACTACAAGGTGCCAACATCCACTCTATTCTCAATTCTACAACTTATCTTGTCCACCCAACAAAATTTTCTCTTTTAAACAATTTATCAAAAATGATTCTCAAAAGAATAGAGACTTCAAAACTTTCTTTATTAAAAAAATTCTTGTAAGTAATATAACAAGAAAACAAGCGGGCTATACATGCTCTATAATATGCACCTTTTTTGAGAGAATTTTACTCTAGAAAAAGTTTTTGAAAGAAATTACAAAATATATTCCATTTTACTTCAAAACCCAATGTGTACTTCTTTAGATATTTTAAAACTATAAATTTTAAGATTAAAACTTGAAAACAATATAAACCATTTTCCTAAAACTTTTATAATTTCAAGTTCTTAAAAGTTAACAATGGGGTTAGACTCAAAGCGGGTTTCCAATTTTTCTAGGCTTTCCTAGACACTCCCCAAGGTCAATTCTCTCAACTATATATATATATATATATATATATATATATATTCCTAATCCATTTTTGTCTTTTCAACCTTTTCCAATTCATAAGGTTTTCAAGCCCACTAACCCAAATACTAATCATATAGGATTCACTTTCCTTCCATACAAAGTACATTGTACACTCTCCACGCAAATTGCCTAAGAGTATCAGATTTCCATATTCATTCCTTTAATGTACAAAACAAACATCCCATTTTGTACCATATTATACTCTTTCTATTTAGTGGCTTTCTCAATGGGTCTAGGTATATATATATATAACATATTTATATTTTTTAAAATACAAATACGTTCACTCATTATTTATACAGGAATCCTAAACCTAAGCTCTGATACCAGATGAAACAACCCGAATTCCAATAGACCGATTTTTTTTTCAAAATTCCAATCTATTGAAATTCAAGTTATTGTGCTCTGGTATCCTGAAGAAAAGACAGAGACATAAAATATGTCAGAGCTCAGAAAATATCTCACAGCGGAATGGATAAAGTATAATATAGTCAAAGTTTACCCTTACCGTATTAATAATACTGCCTAACCAGTATCCAAGGCTATCATGTCTCTGCCACAAATATAACCTGCAAGTATCTTATGAGGAGGGGGTCAGAACACAAATTCTGGTAACTGGATTTAAATTATACACTTTGGATAACATTACATGTACCGTTCAATCATATTTTCTTATTTGTTAGGTTACTTGGGTTAACAACACTCAAGACTTACACACACATCACACCCATTTACTTCCCAATAGATTAACCTAATACAATATATATGAAGCTACCCCTCAATACTGAGGTACACCCCATGGCACCCCAATCGCACTGTCTCCATTATAATGCCATAGAAACGAACGCTGTAATGACCCGGATCCTTATGGGTTAATTTTAAATATTTAATATGGATTTAAATATTGGGGAGGATAATATAAATGGAATTTTATATTATGTTATTAGTTTAATAATCAAATTCGATTTAATATCGAATATATTAAATTATCAGAATACAAAAATGGTTTTAGTTGAATTCAAATTTTAATTTGAATTAAAAACAGTTCAAATTTATTAATAGGAAATTTTAATTGAATTTATAACGATAATAATAATTATTTATTTTCGAGGAAATAAATTGTTTCGAAATTAATTTATATTGGTTTGAATAAATATCAACTACAGGTGATCAAATTAGACCTCGTGACCTATCCCAGTGAGTCCGGAATAGGGGTATTACCCTAAGATTGACAGTTGTTGGGATCAGAAAGGAGTTCGGGATCACGGAGCGATTTAAATTTAAGGATATAGTTTTTATTTAATTAAATAAAAATAAAATATCAGTGGACCAAAAATCAAACACACGAGCTTCTCCCCTCCACAAAATCCTTGGCCTTCCTGTTCATTTCACAACCGCAAAGAGAAATCAAACCGTGGCCTTTTTAATCCCACAAATCAAACCAACCCCCTGCTATAAATCAAAACTAAAATCTGATTTTCCCATTTCTAAAAACCGCTCAAAAGAAAGGCCGCTCTTTCATAAAATCCAAATCAAGATCGCCTGTGAAGGCCGCGAGTTCCTGGTGCTCGGTAGCTCGCTGTCACCAGCTATGGAGATGCTCGCAAGTGGGCTCGATAGTTTTTGTTCGAATTAGGGTTGGGAATCACGATGGTCTTCGTTCGAAGGTGTTAATCCAAATCGCGACGCAGTTCATCGTGAGTCAGTGTTCGAGTTTGTAAATCGCGATCTAGGGGTTTGGGAAATCAACTCGTGTGTTCGATTTTGGGTACGGTGGCACGATTTGGTGGATGTTGGTACCAACGAGTATCGCGTGTACCTGTAGCGAGCTCACCAGAATTCGCATGTTCGGATGGGGTTTGGGATCGGAGTTTGGTTTTGAAACAGGACAGTGTGGGGGGATCGATGCTGTTGTACTTGGCATGTTCGATGGAGTTCAACTGGACAGGGAGTTCGAATACTGGTGATGGTTTTAATCAAGTGGAGGCTCGACAGTTTTGGTCTTTGCAAAAGTGAAGGATGGTATTCGAGATGTTGTGCTGCTCGTGTGGTGGAATTGGAATTTGGTTAAATGGTGAAGGTTGTGTGGTGAGGGTTCAAGTTGAGGTATGAAGAGGAGTAAGGTAATTTATTTAATAATTAATTTAGTTAATTAAGTTTTAAATTTTTGTTTATTTTAGTCAAGGAATTTTAGGCTCAGTGAGGTGAATTAATTTACTTAATTCAAGTGATTAAGATAGGAAATTAACTTGGGTATTTTATCAGTGTGAAATCATTTCAATACATGGAAATTATTTCATATAAATGGGAAATAAATAAAGTGATAAAAAGTATGAATCATTAATTATGAATTTGATATTTATAGGAGCTTGATAAATTTATTAAGACAAGCCGAGTCGATTCATGGACGCAGATATGAGATTAAATTGGATACCCGACAAAGGAAAAACAATGTGAGTAAACCTCACTCACCTTTGTTTATTTAGAAATTATTTTTATTCATTAAAAAAAATTGTCTGTGCTTGTTTGAATGCTGTCTGATTGTTTTAAGATATATATTAGTTATTTAGGATATATATATATATTGGGTTGATGATTGGTTGGATTCCCGCAGTTTCATTAGCGGATGCCCGCGGTACCATAGCGGATGATTACCCTATACGCCCCACGCTATGATTAGTGGATGACCTTCTATACCGCGATATCCTGCCTCGAAGCAGGATGGGTATTACTATGTTGACTAACATCTGTGGATGCAGGAAAACAGGTTGGAGGAATCCAACTGGATTCCTCAAAAATATATATTATCTGTTATTTGTTTGATTTCATATATATTCATATATGATGTGTTAAAAATCAAATGATTGAAAATTGGTTGATTCGATTGTTTAAAATATCAATGGGGCTTGAATATTGATTCATAAAAACATCGAAAAGGGTATTTGAGATTTGAAAAGGGAATTCTATTTTTATAAATAGAATTTGAATTTTAAATGAACTATAGAAAACATTAACTTGTTTTGAATATATAAAACAAGTAATGGAATTTATAAACGTTGTTTATAAATGAAAATATAGGATTTGAATTGAATTTATAAACGTTGTTTATAAATGGAAGGGTGGGATTTGAATTGAAGTTATAAACGTTGTTTATAAATAATGCAGAGAATTCAAATGGACTTTAAACTATAGAATTTGAATAATAGAATTCAAATGGAGTTTAACTATATAATTTGAATATGGAAATTCAAATGGGATTTATAATATAGAATTTGAATATAGAATTCAATTGGGATTTATATTATAGGATTTGAATAATAGAAGATAATAGATTTGGATAAATAGAAGTGGAATAGACTAAGAAGTAAATTAACAGATTTAATTAACAAGTTGAGTTAAAATGATTGGTATAGTTAAAATAGATTGGACAGGTATAAATATACAGGAGACAGGTTTGGAATATAGTATAGAAGTGAAATAAATAGAATGCCCGACAAAAAGGTACGTATTTAATTTCCATATGAGATTTTATGCGCCGTATCAGCTAGCCGCTTGGCTTTTTCTTTTTCTTTTTGAGATGAGAAGGACCGGGAAAGCTATTTGAAATTTCCCGATGCTCCCGGTACAAAGGAGGTTATGGCGAATTTTTCCGGCAATTTAAGGAGATAGAATATTTTTAAGATAATTTGATAGTTAGAATTTAACATATCAAAATATATAGAAGTCAATAAGGAAACGAACTTAGAAATATAATAGTATAATCAAAAAGGAAGTATAAGAATAAAATCTCGTAGAAATAGAAAGAGAAAATATATATGTGTTAAAAGGTGAATAATCAGTTGTATGGTATTGATTATTCGAGTAAGTAGTCTTGTCTGTTTTGACGTTAAATGTTATTCAGTCAAGGTCTGAGAGGTAATTATACCCCAACTTGGTTGATTTCATGATATACCGATAAGTAGCAAGATTCAGGCTCGAAGATCAATGTGGAATAAGAATTAGTTAAATACTGTATTTGGGTTGCCGTAACGATGTTTTACACAACATCTGTTTTAACCCAAATATGTGCAAAGCTTGGAAATAGAATAATGAATATTTCCTAGTATAGAAAATAAAAGAAGACGATATATGGAAATGTTTTCCAAAGAACATATAAGGCCAATATGGTTATTGAAAATATTTGGTTAACAAATATTGATAAAGAAATAGAGAAGCGATTTAATTAATGGAATATTAATTAAAGGTTCAGTGATTGTTGGATGTTTGGTTGAACACTTGTTTTATTCGATAGTTAAATCATCGACTATCGAAACACTTGTTTTTATTCGATGGTTAAATCACAGACTATCGAAGTTTTGACCATCGTTGTCGATATGGAGAGACCGGTTGGATTATTATCCAAAGAACCACTCCGTATTGGCAGTAGCGTGCGAATCAGATTATATAAAGATATTCGAAGACGGAGTAGAGTGCAAGGACTTTTTCTATTAATAGAAATAGTACCTTCGGTTCATCCTGTTCCTGGGTGACGTGTATGGATGAATGTCTGACAGAGTATTTCCAGAAAGGTCACGTACATTGATTTCTTCAACCGTACCAAGAGTGGAAGTGGAGAAGGAAACTTCTTTTAGCTGACACGTAATGTACTGTTGAGGACGTCAATCGGTGATTTGATGGATTTGACAATGTGGCATTCAAAGTGAATCTGGTGTGATGATAAAGCGTAGCTTCTAGCCTCATCAACCGGTAAATGACAGAAATCGGGCAAGCAGCATGGCTATGTAGGTCGCACCTATTAGGTTGTATAATCACCTGATCTAGAGTTTCATTTACTTCTAAAAATCTATTGTCGATGCTGTCCCATTCGGGAAACGGTTGCTGATCCCAATCGTTGGTGATATACATTCGATACACTCAAGCGAAATGAGTGGTCGGTCATGTGTGGCTGAGTTGTAAGATGTTCTTGTTGAACTCGGTGTATTCTCCTCTAGAGATATACCAGCGGAAGGTGGTTCCATACCTTGTCATAGAAGGAAATCAAATACCCAATACGTGCTTGCGGTTTTGATTGTATATATATGTGGAACGTGAGATGCAAACGTTCCACTAGATTGTTATTTACTTGATTTAGACATTATTATAATATCAAAAGAGTTTTGATATAAAGATAAATCAAGTGTTTGGATTCTCATGAGGGAAAAACCCCGTTTCGTGTTATACGACGTGGTCTTATGAGATATCATTTAGTTTCTGAAACTGTTTTAAACTGTTTACTCATACCAGTCCCATGACTGACCCGGAGTTTATTTTGTTTTGTTCTACCTAAACTCTTGGGTGCCTAAATTTATACGGGCAGTCAAGTAGTTCATGATTTTTCAGATATATCTAAAGGAGCTTAGAGCAGGAGGCTTCAGCGTTATCCAGTTATAGTTGTTCCGTTGTGTTGTAAGTGTTGTACTCTGATAAGTGTATGTTATATAGTGAAGATTTTGTATTTCAAAGATATGATATATTATATTTTGTTCCGCTGTGATGTGAGATTCTGTGTTGTTATTTATGTTCTTCTTCTACCTCTTTCTTCTAAAAAAAATGTTCTGTATTTTTGTGATATTTGGGTTGGACGTATGATGTATATAGTCAACTCCGATGTTGTGGATTTGCGGGTCATTACAGTTGGTATCAGAGCTTAGGTTGAGCGAACACCTAAGCTTGTTGGAATGTGCTTATTAGAGATAGGATCAGTAGTATCCTAGAATGAGTTGAGTGTATATATATACGAGAGAGCGTACTTGTTATTTGATATAAAAACTGTTTTATATTGTGTTGACTAGTCTGTTGAGTGGATTATAAATTTTGGTCGAATCGTGGGACGCCACGATGTCGATAGGAGTTTATAAACACTTGAACAGAAGATTGGACACGATATTGTTTTTAAATAGTTAAGTTGATTGTTAGGATTATAATCAAATTAGATTATAAAACAGAAATAGATGTATAACCAATTGAATTTGCATATGAAATCAAATATACAAATGTGATAAATTGAAATTGAATTCCAACCAGAATTCAGAATTTAAAATCCTGGGAGTTTGGAAAATATTTTTCTAAATGGAGTTTGAAAGTAATATAGCACTGAACTCATTCAGTAGCTGGGAAATAATTCTGATGATGGTCGCAACATCACCAGTGTTCATTTTCGAGTTTCTAAGTGACGAATTGCTGCCTTAGAAAAGTTTTTGATGGAAATTTGTTTGAAAAGAAACAAGTTGTTTGAAAATTCAAATGTTTTGAATTTGAGATGGATATAAATATATTTATTTATTTATATAACTTCAAAGGAATTTTGAAATTAGAATTGGAATATAGATTTCAAATAGAAGTAAAATAAAGGAATTTGAATATATATATAATTCAAATAGAAGTGAAATAGAAATTGTATAAGAAAAATTGAAATGGAATTTGAATTCAAAGGAATTCAAATGGATTTGAATAAAGAAAAGTCAAATAGAGATTTGAATATTAGAATTCAAAGAAAACAAAAGGAGTTGAAATAGAATTTAAATTCAAAGGATTTCAAATAGAAATTGAAGACAAGAAATTCAAATAGGAATTTGAATAGAAGAAATTCAAGTAGAAATTGAATAGAAGGAAATTCAAATGAGTTGGAATAAAGAAATTCAAATGGAATTTGAATATTGTAAATATATAGGATTTGAATATTAGAAGTGAAATAGATCGGGAATATTATGTTGAAATGGAAAAATGGATTGGATATATATTAAAAATATATCAGATGGAGTTGAATTTATTATAAACAAAGTTAAAATGTTTATATTTATAAATATAATTAAAACGAGCTCGCCATAGCGCGGGAGTTCGTAAATTGGCGACTCGAACTTCAATCGAGTATACAGAACTCAGTTGAAGTCGGAATTCTTTGAAACAAGAATCGTCGGGACCGGGTGAACAATAATTTTCTAATGAAAGAGAAAAATCTGGATTTCGTCGTATAGATTTTGAGATATGTCAAAATCAAATTTTTAGAAAAGCAGCGCCAGAAACCATTAAAAACCACAATGGTTTATATATATAAGTAAAAGGATTTTTAAAATAAATAAAATCCGAATTGGCATTAGAAAAATCCAGACTGGAGATATAAAATCAATATGAACTCCAGTGAAGTAAGTGAAATGATTTTTTAGACAAAAATCATATTTTAAATGGTTAAATAGAATTAACTAAATGGGAAAATAATTAGTTAAAGGAAAGTTGAATCGAAATTGGGTTTCTGGATAAGTGAAAGAGATTGAGGATTTATATTCGAAATCGAATATATTACCCGAGTTGAAAATATAATTAGATTAGTCTATAATTGAGTTGACATATATTTGAACAAGTTATATTCAAATAAAAAGGGGTGAAATAAGAAAAACGGTTAATTAGCAACTAGTTAATGGGAATTTGAATGATTGAAACTAAATTTAACTTAAGTAAGTTAAATGGATCGAAATGAATAAATTGAGTAAAATCAATGTGAATGAAATATGAATTGGGTGTGAATAAAGGAAAAACCCAAAAGAGTATAAAAGAAAATATAATTGTAAAACAAATATAAAGGAAATATATTTGTAACACAAATACAAAGGAAGTTATGTGTAAACAAATAGAAGGAGAAATATTTGTAAAAACATTTACAAATAGAATTTAAAAAAAGGGAATATTTGTAAAGCATTTACAAATAGATTAAATGGAAATATTTATTTATAGAAAATAAATAGAATGTTATAGATGAGATATTTATTTGATAAATAAGTAGGATTTAATCAAAGGAATATATAGAAGATGAATAGAAAGTGGAAATCTGTTTTTAACAGATATATAGAAGAGATTTATTTATAAAATGACAGTTTATAAATTAAAGTAAATATTTATCATTCGATAGATGGAATATATAAGTCTGAGCTTATATAGAGAAGAGATATTGGTTTTTAACACCGATAGTTTTAAATAGATGGGGTACACAACACTTGTGTAAGTGAAGTAACGTTATTAAAGAGAACATTTATAAAGTGAAGAACCATTACTAAAAGTATATCTTTATAATTGAATAAATGTTATCCAATAGGAGTATTCGGAGAGGAGAAGTCGATTAGTGTTAGAATAAATCAATTAGAGTAAGAATTAACCAGTTAGAGTTAGTCAGTTAGGGTAAATCCGTAGAGTAAATTGAATATTAGTTATTCAATTAGAATTCATCGAATATTTGTTATTCAAATAAAGAGTTAACAAGATAGAGTAAATTGAACATGGTAAATCGAATTAAGATTTAATTGAATGTTAGTTATTCAATTAAAGTTGATCGAATATAGTTATTGAGATAGAGTTGGTCAAACATAGTTACTCAGGATAAGTTGTCATTTCGTACGACTGCTAGCGTAATTCGCAGGGCTGCAGATAGCCTAGGGCGGTCGGATGTTTCCTGGGGGAATCAGGCGTAACCATTGTGATCGCTGCGATCTAGAGTCAAGCGAATGGAGTTAAATCAAATGTTAGTTTATTCGAATAGAACTAAAGGAGTTATCGAATATAGTTTATTCGAAAGGAATTATCGAATTTGGTTATTCGAAAGGAGTTATCGATTATTTGTTAATCGAATTGAGTTATCGATTATAGTTTAATCGAAAAGAGTTATCGATTAGTTTAATCGAAGTGAGTTATAGAATATTGGTTATTCGAAGGAGTTATCGAATTTAGTTATTCGATGGAGTAAATCGATAAGAGTTAAATCCAATAGAGTTAATTGATAAGAGTAAATCGAATATAGTTTATTCGAATAAAGGTTTTCGAATCTAGTTATTCGAAAGAGAGATTATCGAATATAGTTATTCGAAGGGAGGAGTTATCGAATAGGGGTTTATTCGAAAGAAAGTTACGTAAGGAAGTTTGGAATGTTGAATATCAACATAAATAAGTTTTGAAAGGTTAATGGGTTTGTAGCACTTTTTCTACCTTAGCAATTTCGAGGACGAAATTATTTTAAGTGGGGAAGAATGTAATGACCCGGATCCTTATGGGTTAATTTTAAATATTTAATATGGATTTAAATATTGGGGAGGATAATATAAATGGAATTTTATATTATGTTATTAGTTTAATAATCAAATTCGATTTAATATCAAATATATTAAATTATCAGAATACAAAAATGGTTTTAGTTGAATTCAAATTTTAATTTGAATTAAAAACAGTTCAAATTTATTAATAGGAAATTTTAATTGAATTTATAACGATAATAATAATTATTTATTTTCGAGGAAATAAATTGTTTTGAAATTAATTTATATTGGTTTGAATAAATATCAACTACAGGTGATCAAATTAGACCTCGTGACCTATCCCAGTGAGTCCGGAATAGGGGTATTACCCTAAGATTGACAGTTGTTGGGATCAGAAAGGAGTTCGGGATCACGGAGCGATTTAAATTTAAGGATATAGTTTTTATTTAATTAAATTAAAATAAAATATCAGTGGACCAAAAATCAAACACACGAGTTTCTCCCCTCCACAAAATCCTTGGCCTTCCTGTTCATTTCACAACCGCAAAGAGAAATCAAACCGTGGCCTTTTTAATCCCACAAATCAAACCAACCCCCTGCTATAAATCAAAACTAAAATCTGATTTTCCCATTTCTAAAAACCGCTCAAAAGAAAGGCCGCTCTTTCATAAAATCCAAATCAAGATTGCCTGTGAAGGCCGCGAGTTCCTGGTGCTCAGTAGCTCGCTGTCACCAGCTATGGAGATGCTCGCAAGTGGGCTCGATAGTTTTTGTTCGAATTAGGGTTGGGAATCACGATGGTCTTCGTTCGAAGGTGTTAATCCAAATCGCGACGCAGTTCATCGTGAGTCAGTGTTCGAGTTTGTAAATCGCGATCTAGGGGTTTGGGAAATCAACTCGTGTGTTCGATTTTGGGTACGGTGGCACGATTTGGTGGATGTTGGTACCAACGAGTATCGCGTGTACCTGTAGCGAGCTCACCAGAATTCGCATGTTCGGATGGGGTTTGGGATCGGAGTTTGGTTTTGAAACAGGACAGTGTGGGGGGATCGATGCTGTTGTACTTGGCATGTTCGATGGAGTTCAACTGGACAGGGAGTTCGAATACTGGTGATAGTTTTAATCAAGTGGAGGCTCGACAGTTTTGGTCTTTGCAAAAGTGAAGGATGGTATTCGAGATGTTGTGCTGCTCGTGTGGTGGAATTGGAATTTGGTTAAATGGTGAAGGTTGTGTGGTGAGGGTTCAAGTTGAGGTATGAAGAGGAGTAAGGTAATTTATTTAATAATTAATTTAGTTAATTAAGTTTTAAATTTTTGTTTATTTTAGTCAAGGAATTTTAGGCTCAGTGAGGTGAATTAATTTACTTAATTCAAGTGATTAAGATAGGAAATTAACTTCGGTATTTTATCAGTGTGAAATCATTTCAATACATGGAAATTATTTCATATAAATGGGAAATAAATAAAGTGATAAAAAGTATGAATCATTAATTATGAATTTGATATTTATAGGAGCTTGATAAATTTATTAAGACAAGCCGAGTCGATTCATGGACGCAGATATGAGATTAAATTGGATACCCGGCAAAGGAAAAACAATGTGAGTAAACCTCACTCACCTTTGTTTATTTAGAAATTATTTTTATTCATTAAAAAAAATTGTCTGTGCTTGTTTGAATGCTGTCTGATTGTTTTAAAATATATATTAGTTATTTAGGATATATATATATATTGGGTTGATGATTGGTTGGATTCCCGCAGTTTCATTAGCGGATGCCCGCGGTACCATAGCGGATGATTACCCTATACACCCCACGCTATGATTAGTGGATGACCTTCTATACCGCGATATCCTGCCTCGAAGCAGGATGGGTATTACTATGTTGACTAACATCTGTGGATGCAGGAAAACAGGTTGGAGGAATCCAACTGGATTCCTCAAAAATATATATTATCTGTTATTTGTTTGATTTCATATATATTCATATATGATGTGTTAAAAATCAAATGATTGAAAATTGGTTGATTCGATTGTTTAAAATATCAATGGGGCTTGAATATTGATTCATAAAAACATCGAAAAGGGTATTTGAGATTTGAAAAGGGAATTCTATTTTTATAAATAGAATTTGAATTTTAAATGAACTATAGAAAACATTAACTTGTTTTGAATATATAAAACAAGTAATGGAATTTATAAACGTTGTTTATAAATGAAAATATAGGATTTGAATTGAATTTATAAACGTTGTTTATAAATGGAAGGGTGGGATTTGAATTGAAGTTATAAACGTTGTTTATAAATAATGCAGAGAATTCAAATGGACTTTAAACTATAGAATTTGAATAATAGAATTCAAATGGAGTTTAACTATATAATTTGAATATGGAAATTCAAATGGGATTTATAATATAGAATTTGAATATAGAATTCAATTGGGATTTATATTATAGGATTTGAATAATAGAAGATAATAGATTTGGATAAATAGAAGTGGAATAGACTAAGAAGTAAATTAACAGATTTAATTAACAAGTTGAGTTAAAATGATTGGTATAGTTAAAATAGATTGGACAGGTATAAATATACAGGAGACAGGTTTGGAATATAGTATAGAAGTGAAATAAATAGAATGCCCGACAAAAAGGTACGTATTTAATTTCCATATGAGATTTTATGCGCCGTATCAGCTAGCCGCTTGGCTTTTTCTTTTTCTTTTTGAGATGAGAAGGACCGGGAAAGCTATTTGAAATTTCCCGATGCTCCCGGTACAAAGGAGGTTATGGCGAATTTTTCTGGGAATTTAAGGAGATAGAATATTTTTAAGATAATTTGATAGTTAGAAATTAACATATCAAAATATATAGAAGTCAATAAGGAAACGAACTTAGAAATATAATAGTATAATCGAAAAGGAAGTATAAGAATAAAATCTCGTAGAAATAGAAAGAGAAAATATATATGTGTTAAAAGGTGAATAATCAGTTGTATGGTATTGATTATTCGAGTAAGTAGTCTTGTCTGTTTTGACGTTAAATGTTATTCAGTCAAGGTCTGAGAGGTAATTATACCCCAACTTGGTTGATTTCATGATATACCGATAAGTAGCAAGATTCAGGCTCGAAGATCAATGTGGAATAAGAATTAGTTAAATACTGTATTTGGGTTGCCGTAACGATGTTTTACACAACATCTGTTTTAACCCAAATATGTGCAAAACTTGGAAATAGAATAATGAATATTTCCTAGTATAGAAAATAAAAGAAGACGATATATGGAAATGTTTTCCAAAGAACATATAAGGCCAATATGGTTATTGAAAATATTTGGTTAACAAATATTGATAAAGAAATAGAGAAGCGATTTAATTAATGGAATATTAATTGAAGGTTCAGTGATTGTTGGATGTTTGGTTGAACACTTGTTTTATTCGATAGTTAAATCATCGACTATCGAAACACTTGTTTTTATTCGATAGTTAAATCACAGACTATCGAAGTTTTGACCATCGTTGTCGATATGGAGAGACCGGTTGGATTATTATCCAAAGAACCACTCCGTATTGGCAGTAGCGTGCGAATCAGATTATATAAAGATATTCGAAGACGGAGTTGAGTGCAAGGACTTTTTCTATTAATAGAAATAGTACCTTCGGTTCATCCTGTTCCTGGGTGACGTGTATGGATGAATGTCTGACAGAGTATTTCCAGAAAGGTCACGTACATTGATTTCTTCAACCGTACCAAGAGTGGAAGTGGAGAAGGAAACTTCTTTTAGCTGACACGTAATGTACTGTTGAGGACGTCAATCGGTGATTTGATGGATTTGACAATGTGGCATTCAAAGTGAATCTGGTGTGATGATAAAGCGTAGCTTCTAGCCTCATCAACCGGTAAATGACAGAAATCGGGCAAGCAGCATGGCTATGTAGGTCGCACCTATTAGGGTGTATAATCACCTGATCTAGAGTTTCATTTACTTCTAAAAATCTATTGTCGATGC
Organism: Allium sativum; assembly: GCA_030737875.1. NCBI lineage: Eukaryota > Viridiplantae > Streptophyta > Magnoliopsida > Asparagales > Amaryllidaceae > Allium > Allium sativum. Next base: position 898,603,342 of record CM060916.1, read on the forward strand.
TGTCCCATTCGGGAAACGGTTGCTGATCCCAATCGTTGGTGATATACATTCGATACACTCAAGCGAAATGAGTGGTCGGTCATGTGTGGCTGAGTTGCAAGATGTTCTTGTTTAACTCGGTGTATTCTCCTCTAGAGATATACCAGCGGAAGGTGGTTCCATACCTTGTCATAGAAGGAAATCAAATACCCAATACGTGCTTGCGGTTTTGATTGTATATATATGTGGAACGTGAGATGCAAACGTTCCACTAGATTGTTATTTACTTGATTTAGACATTATTATAATATCAAAAGAGTTTTGATATAAAGATAAATCAAGTGTTTGGATTCTCATGAGGGAAAAAACCCGTTTCGTGTTATACGACGTGGTCTTATGAGATATCATTTAGTTTCTGAAACTGTTTTAAACTGTTTACTCATACCAGTCCCATGACTGACCCGGAGTTTATTTTGTTTTGTTCTACCTAAACTCTTGGGTGCCTAAATTTATACGGGCAGTCAAGTAGTTCATGATTTTTCAGATATATCTAAAGGAGCTTGGAGCAGGAGGCTTCAGCGTTATCCAGTTATAGTTGTTCCGTTGTGTTGTAAGTGTTGTACTCTGATAAGTGTATGTTATACAGTGAAGATTTTGTATTTCAAAGATATGATATATTATATTTTGTTCCGCTGCGATGTGAGATACTGTGTTATTATTTATGTTCTTCTTCTACCTCTTTCTTCTAAAAAAAAATGTTCCGTATTTTCGTGATATTTGGGTTGGACGTATGATGTATATAGTCAACTCCGATGTTGTGGATTTGCGGGTCATTACAAACGCAGTCCCTCATCCTACGCCAGAGTGACATATGGATCTCTACATAACAATGTTATGTTTCACATATATCTGTCATTACAACGCTATGTAAGAGTACGGACTGCTATTGTCGATCGAATCAAATTTCATACCGGAGTAATGCCCTCAAGTCTACGATACACAACCCAGAGCCGACATGCATGCATCTTGACTGTCCCACATACGTATTGTCAATTGTAGCAGGATGCCTTTACCGCACGTCCTCTAATGTGCACCGAGTTCCGTGGCAGGGCAATACAAGAAACACAGAACACGGTCGGGAGCTTTTCCATATCAGTACAGGCTTGTCTTTAAGAGCCTCTATATACAGATATTCCTACGGTTTGTTTTTCATGGTGGCTATGGGCCCACCTCGGCCCCTCCTTCAACTAATAAAGACTACAAGAGCTAAACAACTGGCCCCTAACAAACAATCTGAACATCTAGTTGGCTTCGTCCCTCAACCATCGTACCTCGACAGTGAAAGATGAACAGTCTACTGGTTTTAGCTCTAGTCTTTTCGCATCCTATTGGCTGCCGATGACGGGTAACCGACGATCAACTATCCTTGTTGGTCATGACCCTATGCCTCCCCGTTGAGGCGGCCGCCGAATCACCCTGGTGTCATCACGTCACACCATTCTGACTGCAAATATACTTTTGCAGTCAAGGCCCATCCACCTAGTAGTTACGCACAGACCCAACCTCTGCGAGCACATCTTATACATCTGCCACTGCACAATGGACCACTAGGAGCACCTTACGTATCTCAGAAAGTTGCGTGCTTCCCTTCCAGTCCTTCAGAGCTAACAAAATAATCAGATGAATGTGTGCTCCCCTCGTGCCTTATAACACCACGACGATCTACCTCGTTGGGTTATTCACCCTCAAACGTGCGGACTAGTCCAAGCACCTCAATTTAATATGTTGTTAGACCCTATGTCTAAACATTTTTTTACGCGCTTGCCTTACCTCATCAGGTTTCCATTTAACTTGGTTATTCATATTGAATTCTTAATCAAGTTACAAAGTTCCTCTTGCTTATTAATTTCAGTTATATAACTTAACCCATTTAAGTTTATTAATAAGCCCACAACATGTTATTCTCTAGATTGTGGTCCAAGATCTGTAATCCACAATCCATTTTATATTCTTATTTGATTTCATCATTACAATAACATGTTCTACTTAATATGTAATTAAGTATATCCCAATTCACATGTTTTTTGTTTAACATGTCAGTCATTATTTATGATTAAATATAACTTATTTCATAAGTTTTCCTCATTCTTTCTCATTTAATTATAATTCCCTTTTACACCGTTATTACAACTTATCGTTGTTTACTTATTAACTTAGTTCTTATAACTAAGGTCCATTAATATGTTTCTCTACCCATTTATTATAACCTATGTTATAATTTCCTCTTGTCCCTAGGACAAGTCTATACATGCTATTCTTATCAGCGGGTTTCAGACTTCCAAGTCTACATGTTACTTAATTTATAATTAAGTACAGCTTCTTGTATTTCATAAACTTTCCCCCTTTTCTCTATCTATTACAAACAACTGGTTTTAGTTTTCCTTATTTACTGATTACTTAATTTAAAATTAAGTGTCACTTATTTCATTTCACCAGTTGTCTCATTTCCTTATTAGTTTATTATAACCTAAGTTATAATCCTCACTTGTCATTAGGACAAGTCTACCTATTATACAACATTCTCATTAATGTTATTTATTTATAATAGGTTATTATCATTTCCCGTTTAAACCATTTACTGTTGCAACCCATTATTCTTCATTCACTGTAATATATATTTCTTATTATATTAAGGAAAACACTTCACGCACCTTATCAGTTTGATAGAAGGGATCAATGGTTTATTTTCATAACGTATTCCCATCTAAATCCATGATGGAAAGTAATATCTTTACTTTCCTAACTTTATTTACTGTGGCTTACTTGCAACAACGTTCTCATAAATAGGTCATTTAGGGAAACACATCCCACTAACTCAGTCCATTACATCCCTTTCATTCTTATTTTCTGAGTCAGCCATTTAATTACCATCATTGCCATTTATTCATATCTTGTTGTATACATACATACATACATATATATATATATATATATATATATATATATATATATGCGCAAAAACTCTCACATTAAGCCTACACTTGTGGATGTTGGATTTGTCGGGCGGGTCCGGGCAGACTTCTACCACAAGTTGACTTAACCTCATGTCTTAGCACCATTACATGTTTATTCATGCACTTAGACACCTCACATCAGATTTATCAATTATGGACGCTGGATATGCCGGGTGGTTCTGGGCAGACTTCAACCACAAGTGTAATCTAGCCTCGTGTCTAAGCGCCTTACAATTTCTTATTTACTGTAAATTTTAGGCATATTATCCCTTTTTCTGTAATCTAATTTACATGTCATCAAATTATTCCTAAATTATGGTGCATGTATTTTTTAACATGTGTTTAATTCTATTTTGACATGTAAACATTTAATCTGGTAATTCTTCAAATCTAACAGGTTAACATGTCATTTACTCAATAATATGCCACAGGTGAATCATGTAATTATAACAACAGTAGTCATTACCCATATTCTAACAAGTTTGTTTTCCAACATGTAATCATTCCAACACTTTAACTGATTGAACATATGACTTATTTATATTAACATCTCAACTTGTTATAATAACAATTCTTAATTATTCTGACAAATTCACATATAATAACGGGGAATGTTTAAACGATAATATATCATTATCTAAAATGATATAGCTTAGATCCACTCACCTCGTAAGCTTTCCAAATTTTGGATCTGGACCAAATCTATCATTCCATGGTTTTCCCCTAATTGGATCCAGAACCTAACAACCATGGATTTATAATTTTTACTAAAAGAAAAAGGTAAGAAAAGAGCAGGGAATTAAAAAATAGACTGGACCAAGGAATTACCTCACTTCGATAAGAGATCAAAAATTAACGTAGATTCACTGTGATAGAAGAAGGCTTGTAGATCTCTAAACTTGAATAACTTGATTGCAGAAGAAGAAAAGACTTGATTTAATCTGGGCAGAGGGAGCATCTACTTATCCATTGTTTTTGGTGTGGAGAAACAAGTGAAATAAGGCCATATATACAACCAAACCTCCAAAACCCTAATCTACCAAAATCTGTTGTAGGGGGGGGTCAATCACCACTTAGGGGGTCGACCCATGGGTCGACACCTCCTTGAAAGGTCGACCCAGGCGTCGACACCCCCTTTGTGGGTTCGACACCCATGAGCAGGAAATCTATCGCCTTCCCAAATTTTGAATTTTGAACCGATTTTTGAATTTGCGGACCTGTTATATATATATATATATATATATAATTCTCTTGTGCATATATGTTGGCTCGTTTTTTGACCAAGCCACCCAGGATCATTCGTAAGAGGAAAGCAGGAAACCACAGCATCTAAGAACATGAAGGAATGAATCACGCATCATCGTCTCGCCCAAGATCGATTCGCGCATCATCGTCTCGCCCAAGATCGATTCGCGCATCATCGTCTCGCCCAAGATCGATTCGCGCATCATCGTCTCGCCCAAGATCGATTCGCGTATCATCGTCTCGCCCAATATCGGATCGCCCCCACCCATTAGCGAACGATACAACTGGGCGATCCGATCCAATCTAACGTTGTTATCCCAAGCGAACCGATCCGATCTGCTGGTGCATGGCGAACCCTCTGACTTGTTCAAGCGAGAGCTAGTCTTCAGCGATCCGAATCGCACGGATCTGGCGACACGTGTCCCCATCCGTTATCCGAGCCAATCCTCCCCATCAGCACGATCCGAGTTTCAAGCGATTCACGACACCTGTCCACAACGGCTAGTTTGACTGTTTCTTCAACGGAGGCGATGCGTTCCGATGATCTCGGGATTCGTGCCACGTGTCCGCGATCCGTTTGGCAAAATCAGCTATAAATAGCCCAGAGCTTGGCATTTTCCAGGAGCTTTTTGGCAATAGTGAGTACTGAATCCGCCATTGTTGTCAAACCACTGAAATATTGAGAGAAATCATTGTTGTATTAGCTTTTAAAGCATAATCAATAACATATAAAGTGGACGTAGGCTCGTTAACGCCGAACCACTATAAATTCTGAGTGTTATTTTCTTTTTCCTAGTTCTTCATTCGAAATTCTCTACTGTTCATAATAATTTGGGTGTTAGGTCCAAATTTCGATCTAACATTTTTGGTGCTTTCACTGAGAAACTCAGTCTTAAAGTTTCACTATTCGCTTCTTTGAGGATTCCAGCGATTCGGATATCATGGCTGGAAAAAGATCTAAAGTTTCGCAGACCAACGAAACGATTGAGGAGAGTGTGCACGAACTGGGCAACGAAGAAATTCAGGATCGCGGAGCGCAGGGGGCGATCCGATCCGACGAAGACACCTCGTTCCGAGTCGATGAGAACGAGACGATCCGTGCCACTGAAGGGGTCGTCACTCGATCCCGAGGCAACACCTCGCAGCCTCCGCGTACCACGGCCACGAGTCGATCTCAGGGGGGCGCAGCGAATCGCCCTCCACGAACCGCAGCTATCCGTACAGATGGTCAGACTACAACTCGACCTGGGAAGGAACCTATGACCCGCTCTTATCGTCCAGGAACCTCTGCTCGACCCGGTTCGAGCTCTTTACGTATAAGAGAGAGTGATGATGACCATTATGATCCTGCTGCTCCTGTCACTGAGGGGGATCTCTCTCGCTTCGCCGAAATGTGGGATAGGTTGTTTGATGAGTTGGCTGCCCAAAGGCAGGAAAGTTCCATCCTACGGCAGAATTTGACGGCTGTGGATAGAAGACTTGACGAACTAGCAAGGCAAAGGGCATCACCGGTTCGTCCACTCACCCTAGCATATTCTTCTTCGTCTGAAGAATCGCCGAGACCTCCGCGGCGACCATATGAGAGAGCCGAAAACATAGAACAGCTTCGGTTCGGAACCCTGCCCTCACAAGAAGAGGAACTAGGGGTGGGATCCCCAAACCGTAATGTGAATAGTCCTGTGCATAACAGGCCACCTCAGCCCCGTCGCCGCATGCATACTCATGATAACAGGGGGCAGCGGAGCCCTGTCCGAGCCCCGGATTTTGTGGCTGCTTCCCGAAGAGAGATCAGAGAACCTCGTCGGGCTAGAGGCACTGACCCTGAACCTCCTTTGACCAGCGCAAATGTTGCAGCCATGGTTCACCAGATTCTCGCCGACAGCCGCGGACAGCGGAACGAAGATTGGGGGATTGACCGCAGTCATACTCCCTTTACTGACGATATTTTGGATGCGACTTTTCCAAGACGCTTCAACATGCCACAAATGAATCGATATGCGGGAAGATCTGATCCTGTTCAACACCTGATGAGATACTCTTGGTCGATGACCGCTGCCGCAGCTTCTGACGCGGTTAAGTGTAAAGCGTTTCCCATATTCCTGGAAGACGTGGCTTTGCTATGGTTCACTCGCCTGCCAGCAAGATCGATTTCTAGTTTCAGGGAACTGAGCGAGAAGTTCGTAGAACAATTCCGTATCTACGCACAGAAGACGAAAAGCGTGATCGATTTATTCCTTATCAAACAGCGACCAGGCGAAAGTCTAAAGATGTACCTGGATCGTTTCAATTTAGCTGCCACTGAGGTTAAAGATCCTCATGAGCCGACTATTGTCGCAGCACTAATTGATGGAGTGGATAAGGACACTGAATTCGGGAGGTACTTGGCAGGCAAACCACCCCACACCAGAGAGTTATTCTATGAGAAAGCCAACGTACATCTGCGCCGGGAAGAGGTATACGCAAACCGAAAGGTTAAAACAACTAATAAGGAGGAAATTCAGAGCAATGTCGCCATCAAACAAACTGGAGACAGCTCAGGGAAAGTTGAAGTTAACGTTGGAAATCAAAATCAGGGTGGTCGCCAGCCAGGTAACAACAATAACAATGCTAACGGCAACAACCGGAAGAGGGGCCGAGGGAGCGATTCCCAGAGAAGGACTCGTCCCAGGGCCTTTGAAAGTTATACACCCATCAATGATACTTTGGAGAATATTTTCATGGATGCGTACGAAGTCCTCCAAAATAAGAGGCCACCTCCTAGAGAATCGACAGAAAAAGAGCGTGAGACAGGAAAGTTTTGTCTCTTTCATCAAATTCACGGCCATTCGACGAATGAATGCCGTCACCTTAGGGACGTGGTCGAAAGGCTGCTTCGAGAAGGGAAGCTAGATGAATACAGAGTAATGCCTAGAGACAGGGGGCAAGCAGTGCAGGCCCCGAATCAGAATCAAAATCAACTTGCTGCTAGGCCGACTGCTCAGCAAAAAGGAAAGAATATTGTTGTCAATACCGTGATCGGAGGACTTTATCTTGCTGGGCACAGTTCCAAAGCATTGGATCAATACGTCAATGCGGCCAAACAACACCTCGAGGTGGGGGAATGTAGCAACCCCGAGGACAGTATCTCGGTGAAGCAGCAGAAGATGATGACTGATGACGTTGTTTTCCGAGAACGAGAAAGCATCGGAGTCCATGCTCCAACTGAAGATCCACTTGTAATTACAATACCCATTGGGCCAGCCACTGTTCATAAGGTTCTGGTGGACAACGGGAGTTCCGTTAATATTCTCTTCAAAAAGGCCTTTGACCAGATGAATCTTGAAATAAAAGATTTGAAGCCCTGCCAAGGATGGATCCGTGGATTCAACGGAGCATCCACCGCTCCGATGGGTTATGTAGAGTTGCCAGTTACACTTGGGGAAGGAGAACGCCAGAGAGTGAGAATCCTTCCCTTTGTGGTTTTGGATGTTGAATCGCCATACAATGCCTTCTTGGGCCGACCGGCCCTCGCAAAGTTCAGAGCCTGTATAGCCCCTTGGTGCTTGTTATTGAAATTCCCCACAGAAGCTGGCATTGGTATCGTCAGAGGGGATCAAGTTGCTGCGCGAGCATGTTATGTTGCCGAACTAAAGTTGCTTCGCAATGGAGGGGATATCGAAACTAAAGGCACTTCTCCCCCTTCGGGGGCGGAGACCTTATAGCAACCAAAGAGGACAATTGTTGGAGAGTTGCCTAGAGTGGTGCCCGAGGATATAGATCCCAGAGAGGATCAAGAACCCGGGGGCAGAACGGCGACTCCCAACGAGGCAACTGTGGATGTACCAATCGATGACAGTGACCCGGAGAAGGTCCTTAAGATTGGATCCCAGTTAAGTCCAAATCTTGCTGAAGAATTGACGAATTTCTTAAAGAACAATTTGGATGTATTTGCTTGGACCCATGCAGACATGTGCGGGATATCCCCATCAATCATGAGCCATTCTTTGAGCATTAACCCCAAACATCCTCCAGTAAAGCAAAAAAGGCGAATGTTGGGCCCGGAGAGGTCCGCTGCCTTGAAAGAAGAGGTTGGAAAGCTAAAAAGTAACGGGTTTATCAGAGATTCAACCTACCCGGACTGGATTTCAAATCCAGTCCTGGTAAAGAAGGCCAACGGGAAGTGGCGAACGTGTATCGACTTCTCGGATTTGAACAAAGCTTGTCCAAAAGATAGTTTCCCATTACCTCGAATTGACCAGTTGGTAGACTCGACGGCAGGTCACGAACTTCTCTCATTTATGGACGCTTATTCAGGATACAACCAAATTCCGATGCATGTTCCAGATCAAGAGCACACTAGTTTTATCACTGATCTGGGATTATATTGTTATGTGGTAATGCCCTTTGGTTTGAAGAATGCGGGCGCTACATATCAGCGTTTGGTCAACAGAATGTTTTATAACCAGATAGGAAAAACAATGGAGGTATACGTCGACGATATGTTGGTTAAATCCAAGCAATCTTCTCAACACACTACTGACTTGGCAGAGATGTTCGGCATTCTCCGAAAGTATGGAATGAAACTCAATCCAACCAAATGTTCATTCGGGGTTGCTTCTAGAAAATTCTTGGGATTCATTGTCAGTTCCCGTGGTATTGAGATTAATCCTGACCAAATTGCGGCAATCAGGAATATTTAGGAACCTAGGCAAATTAGAGATGTACAAAGCCTTGCTCGAAAAGTGGCCGCACTAAGCAGATTTATCTCCAGGGCTACGGATAAGTGCATTCCGTTCTTTGTATTAATAAAGTGAGGAAAACGCCACTTTAAATGGACACCTGACTGCGTAGAAGCATTTCAAAATTTGCTCAGGCATTTGGAGAAACCTCCGATTTTATCTAAGCCCATAGATCACGAGGATTTATTCGTGTATTTGGCAGTGTCATCCCATGCGATCAGCTCAGCGTTGGTTAGGGAAGAGGATAAGGTCCAAAGACCTGTGTATTATGTAAGCAAAAAATTGACAGCAGCAGAGCGTAATTATCCGCGGGTAGAGAAACTGGCGTATAGTTTACTAATTGCCTCCAGAAAACTTCGGCACTACTTTCAGGCACATCCTATCACCATATACACTGATCATCCACTCAAGCAAGTTTTGCAGAGACCGGAGGCATCTGGAAGGTTACTCAAATGGAATATCGAGTTAAGTCAATTTGATTTGAACTTTCAGCCCAGACGGTCAATTCGGGGGCAAGTGATAGCCGACTTCATAGCAGAGTTCACTGTTCCTGAAGAAGATATAGCAGACGAAGGAGCAGAACCTTCACAGTTACTTTTCGATCCTAATGCCTGGAGATTGTATACTGATGGCGCTAGGAACGACGAAAGATCCGGCGCTGGAATAGTGCTTGAAACCCCCGAGAAGCGATTGATAACCTATGCCATCCGAATGGAGTTTCAGGCCACTAACAACGATTCCGAATATGAAGCTCTGATAGCCGGATTAAAGATCGCCAAGGAACTAGAAGTCACAAAGCTGAACATCTTTTGTGACTCCAAGTTAGTTGTGAATCAAGTCACGGGAAGATTCCAAGCTAAAAGTGCAAGATTGATTCTATACTTGAAGAAAGTGAGAGAACTGCTGAATGATTTTGATCACTACAGCATATCTCATATTCCACGGTCAGAAAATCAGCAGGCAGACAAGTTGGCAAAGATGGCTAGTTCTAATGATCCCGAAGTGATCGGACTAGCCCCCGTTGAAGTACTTCGGTCCCCCAGCATAGATCAGATGGAAATCGACCTAGTACTAGAGACGGAACCAGAAAGGGAGTCCTGGATGACCCCTATAAAGAATTTCCTAATGGATGGAACGCTTCCGAACAAGAAAAGCGAGAGGCGAAAAGTGATTCGTAAGGCCGCCCGATATGTTTTGCAAGGTGGAATTCTTTATAGACAAGGGTTTTCAATGCCACTCCTTCGGTGTATAGCCCACGATGACATCAAACGTGTGCTGCAGGAAGTACACGAAGGCGAATGTGGCGACCACACTGGAGGGCAAACTTTGGCGAAAAAGGTATTGCGGCATGGTTATTTCTGGCCTACCATAAACAAGGATGCAGTAAGATATGCACGACGATGCGATGCGTGCCAGAGATTCTCAAAGATACCTAGAGCGCCTCCAAGTCAGTTAAAAACAATGATGAGTCTATGGCCTTTTGCTATGTGGGGAATTGATATCATAGGAAGCCTCCCATAGCAAGGGGCGGAGCAAAGTTCGCTATTGTGGCTGTAGATTATTTCACTAAGTGGGTCGAGGCAGAACCACTAACTACAATCACAACTAAACGAGTGATCAACTTCATTGTAAGAAACATCATCTGTCGATTTGGGATTCCAAAGATTGTGATAATAGACAACGGGACTCAGTTTGATAGTGCTGAATTCAGAAACTTCTGCCAAAAATACCACATCGAGAATCGGTACACCTCCGTGGCACACCCACAATCAAACGGGCAAGTCGAAGCCACAAATAAAGTAATCAAGTCCATTCTGAAAAGAAGAATGAAGCGGGCTAGGGCCATGTGGGCTGATGAATTGCCCTTGGCACTATGGGCCTACAGGACAACATATAAGTCGGCAACAGGACACACCCCGTTTTCCCTTGCTTTTGGAACGGAAGCAGTCATCCCGGTTGAGATAAAGGTACCTTCTCATCGGGTGACTTATTATGATCCAATGACCAATAATGAATTGCTCCTTGAGTCCCTGGATATGATCGAAGAAAAGAGGGACGAAGCAGACCTGCGTGCTTTGAGGTGCAAACAGCAGGTCACCCGATATTACAACAAAAAGGTTCGAGTCCGAACATGGGAACCCGGAGACTTGGTTCTAAAACGCGTCTTCCCACCCCCAACTCATATGGGAGCGAAGTGGGAAGGACCGTACTCCATTTTGAGCAAGCTTGATAATGGAACCTTCAAGCTAGCAACCGTAGATGGACAGGAAATCCCCAGAGTGTGGAATGCCCAACATTTACGGCCATATTTAACATGAGAGTTTCAAATCTATTCTTTTGCTTTGTTAAAAAACTATGTACAGGGCATGACTTGCCTAGAATAGTCTGATTCCTTAAAGCAAGAGATTATAAAGTGGACGTAGGTCATGATTCGACCGAACCACTATAAAAATACTGTGTGTTATTTGCTTTTATTGCATCTTTATTTGTTTGCCTATTTATTTTTGTGAAAATCAATGTGAATAATGCAGGTACCCGAAGTCCGGTGCCAACCGTTCCTCCCGTAGATTAATCGGAGGAATTCCAAGTTTTGGCAAAAGCTCTAACTGCTTGTCCGACTAGCTTTAATCCACAGAGTATGGGTTAAAATGTATCCCAAGGATGAGTTTGATGAGAATGCATGATTGCAGACTGCTTAATCCGTGACTCTAACTCTCCAGAGAGAGAGAGAGTATAAAAGCGTCTCCAATTGAGCGCTGAGAAAGAGCTCCTTTCCCGCTGAAGGATCGGGAAGCGAGTGAATCGCTGAGCTCGAACTCTAACTCTCCAGAGAGAGAGAGAGTATAAAAGCGTCTCCAATTGAGCGCTGAGAAAGAGCTCCTTTCCCGCTGAAGGATCGGGAAGCGAGTGAATCGCTGAGCTCGAACTCTAACTCTCCAGAGAGAGAGAGTATAAAAGCGTCTCCGACTGAGCGCTGAGAAATAGCTCCTTCCCCGCTGAAGGATCGGGGAGCGAATGAATCGCTGAGCTCGAACTCTAACTCTCCAGAGAGAGAGAGAGTATAAAGGCGTCTCCAATTGAGCGCTGAGAAAGAGCTCCTTTCCCGCTGAAGGATCGGGAAGCGAGTGAATCGCTGAGCTCGAACTCTAACTCTCCAGAGAGAGAGAGAGTATAAAAGCGTCTCCGACTGAGCGCTGAGAAATAGCTCCTTCCCCGCTGAAGGATCGGGGAGCGAATGAATCGCTGAGCTCGAACTCTAACTCTCCAGAGAGAGAGAGAGTATAAAGGCGTCTCCGATTGAGCGCTGAGAAAGAACTTATTCCCTGCTAAAGGAACGAGGGTCGACTGAACTATTGATATCCCATGGGATCTCTTATACCCCCGTACCCAGAAATAGGGGACAATTTGCTATTAGTATTAATTGATTCCTAGTAAACCCCAGCCAGGTGCCACGGTAACAACTGATTGGGGGGCACCAGGCACTCATATGCAAACACTAAACTTTGATATAACAGTGTAACATAGCATGAGCATTCTTCTTCCTGTTGATTGACTAACTTATAATTATTAATAGTTGGTTAACGACTAAACGTGGAAAATTTCTATGAATATAGGTACACAATGATGCGAGGAGAAACAAATCCTTGTTTACGTACTGCAAATCAACAAAGTGAAAACAATCTAGAAACAAAAGTGAGGACCAGTCTCACAATTACACTTCCTGGCCAGTGGAAAACCTAAAGACAAAATACCAATAAACTACAAGCATCTTATTTATGCTTTGATTTCTTCTCTTGCTTCTGCCTCTCCAGCCTCTCCTTGTCGGCTTCAGATGGATCTCCCTTCTTCCTTTTTCGCTTGTCTACAAGGGGAACGTCCGACTCCTCTGAGGCCTCCTCTCCCACCTCTTTTCTCTTGCTTCTACTGGAGAGGGCAGCCGGGAAGTCATCGGGGTTTGCGAAGTGAAGTTGTCGGCTGATGGACTTGGACGGGATTTTCACAATCATCCCAGTTTTGGGATTAAATTCTGCGAGAGGAACTACGTCCAAAGCCTCGTCTCCCACCTTCTTTGAAGCCAACTCTTTCTCTTGTCTGGCTTTTCGGCTGGCCAGGGGTTCCTCATCATCATCATCATCGGCCTTTTTGGTGCCGGTAATGTCCTCTTCGTCATCCACATGACGACCATCCATGTCTTTTAGAGCTTCAATAGTCTCGGCATCCTTGGGTACATCGGAACTGGCTGCCGGGATGCTTCCCTCTACTGTTGTGACCTCGACCCGCTCTGAAACATCAATACCAGCACCCGGCAGGACAGCCTCCTTCTCCACTTCTCCTTCTTTTTCAGCGCCCTTGTCAATGGGCTCACCACCTGCATTACGAGAGACACACATTACTAACTCAATTGGTTGTTCTGCCAGACGACGGCAATTCGTAATTGCTTTAACAAATTGCGGGGAAAAGAGAGAGATACCTTCTGCAGATGCTCCTTCGTGAGTGGTTCCAGATGCTCCAACAACCACTGGAGTTAGACCCAAAGGGATTAGCGGATCATCAGGGTGGTACTCTTCAACTCCGGAGGTTTTAGACTTCGCGGCGGAGCCGGAACCCTCGTCAATTTTGCTTTTACCTTTAGCCATGGTTCTCTCCTTCTCCATTTCCGCCAGGATTAGGCGACGACCCTCTGCCAGGTCCTCGGGCTCGTTGTCTCTTAGGATGTTCTTCATCAATTCATCCTCGTTGATTTCTTCGACACCCAGTCTATGTTTTTCGCCTTCCACAATGGCATCCCATAGATTGGCCAAAGTAACATGATAATCCGGGATCCATGAGATATTGCGAGTTTTGAGAACCTGGCCAAGGAAATCAAAAATCATCTCCTCAAACCCCTCGATTTCTTTCTCTCTTTCAAGAAGTTTGTAGTTGGAGGCAGTGGCCATTTCAATGGCGCTATCAACGTTCTTTTCGGCAAGAGCTGCCCGTCTCTCCGCGTCTGCAACCTGGTCGTTCAAGATCGCTTTTTCCGCCTCTGCCAGAGCCAAACTTTCTTTTAGACTCGCTTTTTCCGCCTCCCAAGCAGCCTTCTCATTTTCAAAACGGCCTTGTGCCGTTACCAACTCGATGTTGGCCATTCTGAGGTCTTCAACCTCCTTCTTTAAAGCCATCTTTTCTTGGCTATTGGAATCCAGTTCTGAATGAAAGCGCTGCTTGGCATTTTCCAATTCAGTCTTATAGTTTGCAGCGTCTCTCTGTGCCAAAGCGAGCTGGGCTTGAGCATCTTCCAGGTCCTTCACCAATTTTGTCCTAGCCCTCTCGTTGTTTTCAAGTTTTGCTTTAGACCTATGTGCTTCTACTTCGAGTTTTCGGACAACCTCCGATAGATTGAATGCGTGTTTTTTCATCATCTCGTATTGTCTGGCTGCGTGCTGGATGCGCCCAATAACTTCATCATCCCAATTTTTAGGGACCGGTTCCAAGGCAGGAACAAAGACCATCCTATCAAAGAACATTCCTGGAAATTGTTCCCGTAGCTTTTCCAGCCTACCTCGGATCTCGGGACCGTGGACGTAATCCCGTGAACCGGGGGCAGCTAACTCTGGTTGGCTGGTGGGGACAATGTCACTTCTCTCTTGCTCAGTTTCTTTGGATGAATCTCTGTCCCCATCTTTGGATTCGTGACGCCTTTTGGACGACCGGCTGTGGGAAGGCGCACTCTTTGGAGGGGTCAACTCTTTTGGAAGTGTCTTTCCCCCGGTCGGAATTGTCGGATGACTCGAAGGCCTGGTAGAGGTTGATTTGGGAGGAGATCGAGGTTGCGAAGAGCTCGGCCTATGAGGAGGACCGCGAGGGCGCTCAGTACCCGAACGAAGGCTGGGGGTGCCTTCGCGAAGAGAACGGTACGAATAAGATTTCCTGCGCGACATCGTTCCTGCAAAAAGAGAAAAGAGCATATTATAACTTTGAATATGCACTATTATATGGGGTGTGCATCCCATATAATTCCCCCAAACAGACCCGGGCCTGGAGACAGGCTCGTCTGACCCGTTTCCTGTTCCATTGTTGAAGCAATCGCCTCTTCGGGAGCACAAAAGAAAGGCTCCTCGCCGAAGTCTTTTTCTGTATATTCAATATCGGGTAGAGGGATTTTATTCAGTTCGTCAAATAACTGCTCTTCTGTCAAATCGTCGGCAGTAGCAGTTTCCATTGGAGCAGAGGTAGGGATTTCCTTCGACATATCACCCCGGGATTCATCCCCTCTGTATATGTTCAACTCTTCATCATCTTGGATGACTATCGAAGAAGGACTCTTGTGGGGTTTAGTTGTTTCAACTGCTTGTGAAGTTCCCTCTTCTTCCGTCGGGGGCACATATTTATAAGGTTTGCCGCCGGTCCCAAGTCCAAATCTTCTATCCAGAAGACGATGCTTATGGAGATTGTCATCAGTAATGCATTTTTTAATCCTTAAAAAGTCGGATCTGCTTTGCAAAAGAATAGACAACCGGTTGTTGTATAGTGCACCCTCTGTTTTCGGGAAGACATGATCTGTTTAAGACAAAGAAGAAAGCGGAAAAATGTTAATACCTAGACTCCTTAAGCAAGATATTCGACTGGGTGATCGAAGTTTACTTGATTTGAGCCATCTCCGTGAGCATCCAGCCTGTTTCCTTATGTAAAACCAGTCGGACTTAGGATCCCCGATGTTGCTGTATCCGTCGTACAGAACTTTCCTGTTCGCTACTGATTCGAAAAAGGAAAAGTTTGGAGTTGCAGAAGAACGGTGCTTGAAGAGAAAGAAGAACACCAGATCTCTGAATTTAAGCTCGGCATGCAAGATCTCCGCATAAGCAACATATAAAGAGTATAGAGACGCGTAGGCGTTCGGATGAAGCTGCATCGGAGCAATGCCTAGTCGTCTTAGAGTTTCAATGGCAATCGGAGGAAACGGAGGAATAGCTCCTACTAGACACATTGTTCGGCTGATCGACATGTACCCTTCCGGTGCTAGATGGGGTCTATCTTCGCTTCCAGGCGTCAAGACATCGTTCCAAGGAATGTCGTGTCTTAAGCAGATTCTCTTGAGTTTTATCTCGTCAAGCTTGGACGCTAAAGAATCAGAGAATTTATCTATCCCGACTGCGCCTGGGATTTCGTCCGGAGCTCGCTCGTCAGACTCGGAGTTGTTGCTGGATGAAGTGCTTTCTTTCGGATCTGATTCTGTGGCTTCGTATTCAGATCCAGAATCTTCGCCTCCCGGATTGATTGGAGGAATTTCGGGATTGTACTGTTCAGGAGTCTCGGATTCTGCTTCTGCTACGGATCTTGGAGAAGAGTTATCGTTCGACATTGCTGCTGGGATGAGAAAATATGAACAATAAGATTAACACTACCCGTCCCCCGTGTGTGCAAGTGCCGATGTGTGTGCTTGTGTGTGCGCATTATTAAAAGTAATAATAAAGCATGAAAGCAGTCAAGGTGATCAGAATTCGTTAGACGTCATATGCAATCAAGTCATGAGGTCATTTAGTCCAGAAAGTCCAACGTTGCGGCTCTAGCCTAACTGTTCAGAGTTTTATGGTGACAGGACGTCGATTAAAGTCTGAAGTTTCTCTGTATCGTTAGCTGTGGGACGGATCGCAAAAAATAGGGATCGCCCCCCTTTCGACTCGCAAGCATAGGGATCGCCCCCCCCCCCCCCCGACTCGCGAGACATGGGAATCGCCCCCTCATTGAATCGCCGGATGAAGGGATCGCCCATTCATGAACCGTTGCGATTCCCACGATCCGTCCCTTCGTTGCCACCTCGATCTGTCGTCTCGCCACTTGCTTTCGTCTTCAATCCTCGACCACGATCTGGGTCGATTTTCCTTCTTCTTCTCCCTCCATCGTCTTCCTCCTCTCCTTCCCATCCTCAAGCTCCGAGCTCTACGCCCAATGGCCATGGCGACCTTGGTGATTTCTTCGGGAAATTGCGAGTTTATACTGTTTTTCCCTCGAATCAGTCGTGAAAATTCAGAAAAGTGATGCGTTTACAGATGAGAATGTTCTCTATGGAATTACCTTTCTAAAAACCGAGAGAATATTTGAATTTACGAAAGTTTAAGAGAGTTGGGTTCGTTTTTCAATAGCTAAGGCGAAACGATACGGCAGCGTGAAAGGAGAAGGAAAATGAAGGGGAAGAGGTCGGCTTATATAGGCAAAGAAGGTGACCGTTTGTCTCCCCTCCCTTGTCTTATTCGGTCCACGAAGCGTCATGAAGGCCGCGATCCAAAGATGGATTCGCATAGAAGCCCACGGACCGCTTTGGCACAGTGGCCCACGAAACTCAGAGCCCTACACGATTCGAAGGAAAGTCCGCCTCGTTTCGCACAAAAGCCTAGGTACTCATCACGAGACGAGCAGATGAACAATCGGACCGTGTCACCCTATGGCGATCCGATTCATACGTGTGTTGATTTGAACCAAGGCAACGTTTGGTTTGCGTCCCTTCAAGAAAAGGTAGATTAGAATTTTCGAAGCATGTTCCATCATCAATAAAACATACTTCGAGGGGGCAAAATGTTGGCTCATTTTTTGACCAAGCCACCCAGGATCATTCGTAAGAGGAAAGCAGGAAACCACAGCATCTAAGAACATGAAGGAATGAATCACGCATCATCGTCTCGCCCAAGATCGATTCGCGCATCATCGTCTCGCCCAAGATCGATTCGCGCATCATCGTCTCGCCCAAGATCGATTCGCGTATCATCGTCTCGCCCAAGATCGATTCGCGCATCATCGTCTCGCCCAAGATCGATTCGCGTATCATCGTCTCGCCCAATATCGGATCGCCCCCACCCATTAGCGAACGATACAACTGGGCGATCCGATCCAATCTAACGTTGTTATCCCAAGCGAACCGATCCGATCTGCTGGTGCATGGCGAACCCTCTGACTTGTTCAAGCGAGAGCTAGTCTTCAGCGATCCGAATCGCACGGATCTGGCGACACGTGTCCCCATCCGTTATCCGAGCCAATCCTCCCCATCAGCACGATCCGAGTTTCAAGCGATTCACGACACCTGTTGTGACACCCCAACTCCGCCAGTGCCGCTCTTGCAAGGACACTAGCTTTGGAGGGGCGTTTAAACAAGGTAAACATGCATAATGATATATCAAGGCAGAACAAGAACATATGTATATATGTAAACAGAGGAAATAACATAGATAAAACAGCGGAAGATTAAACCATTTCAAAACATGTCTGGTACATCATAATGTCAATTTCCCAAATAAACAAGTCTAGTACATAAAATAACATCATCTGAAACTGAAAAGGAAAACATAAAATAGCTATCCCCAAAGTGGAAAAACCATAGCGAGCTCAAGTCCAAAGCATACATGAGCTATCCAAGAAAAGCAGCAAAGATCCAAGCTAGGCTCCTGTGTTCCCTCCCTGAGAACCTGGGGGGGGAAACGGAAGAAAAGAGGCGAAAGGAAACAGGTCAGTCAAAAAGACTGAGTAAGCCCTACTACAATCAATGTAAACTGATAAAGTTAACTGGCATGAGTAGCAAGGGATGAACATAAGGATAACAACATACTAGCATGATGATTAACTAACAAGATAGATAAAGGTATCATCGCATAATCGGGATTAAGGTTTTGCACCACAGGTGTACTAGCAACTAACATGACTTGAATAAACAAGTATTGATCCCTTGGCCCAAGCTTTGGCCCAATAACATGAAGTGACCCTTATACGAGGTCCAACCAAACATGAGGTGACCCTACCACGAGGTCCAACCCAACGGTCTAATCGATCGGCTCCCTAAGCCTAACTCGTTACGTGTTGGTGTCAATACGGTCCAAACATGATTGTAGTCGAACTGTGCTGGGTCCACCCATCGGGTGTATCAAGCCCTAGGGTGTCAACCCCTGGACACCTTAAACATGAGTGCACAGTCCCGATCTACTGGTACCCGTGCCTGATTCTCCGGCTACGGACTATGTGCACGACCAGAGTCCGCCCAGAACTACACCGGCGTACCACCCTACCGTCGTTTACTGGTCGCTTACCTCCAGTCCAGTAATCGTGCCCCCACCCTAGCCTAGTCCCTAGGGTCATGATGATACTAACTAGGGATTACTGCTGGAGTGGACCCCCATTGCTAGGATTTCTCTAGTGGGTTAAGTACGGTTTAACCCCTTCACTAATCATGGATTAACTTGGTTAAGTGTAACGATGAGTTCACGACTTAACCCCGATTAATCACCCAAGCCCAAATTGGTTAAGTATTACATGGTCCATGACTTAACCCTAATCACGAGGCATTAATTAATTAATGCGCCTTAACCTCTCACATTAGACTTTGTTGTGGTTACTAGTTAAGCCGGGCGGGTCCGGGTAGCTTTACACCACAACTTGGTCTAACCTCGGGTCCAAGGTACAACATGACCAACTTCTCACATTGGGTCCTATTGTTTGTAGCAACTAGTTAGGCCGGTCGGTTCCGGGTAGGTTTATGCTACAAACTCAACCCAACCTCGAGTTGGCCACACTTATCTTTTCTAAGTGTCATGTCCATCATGTTTCCAAAACATGTTACAAATTTTCAAGCAATTGGGTAGACCTAACTTAATAGGTAAATTCCCAAGCTCATGTTTTTATGTCTTTTAAGTTTACCCAACCCCAAACGCAATCCCATCGCTTACATATCGCAATAGCGCATAAAGGATAGAAAGAGGGGACTTGGCATAATCATGACATAAAAGTGTTCGAGCCACAAGTTCAACATGGTGGCATATGACATGTTCATGGGTTCATACACTTGCATAATACATTTTTGGCCCAAAAAGCATGCATAACATGATAACATGAACCATATGACCATCACAAACTTGCATAACATACTTGCATAAACAAACTTGCATAACATATGTCAACTTGCATATCATACTTGCATAAACAACTTGCATAAACAAACTTGCATAAACTATGTCAACTTGCATATCATAATTGCATAAACGACTTGCATAAACAAACTTGCATAAACTATGTCAACTTGCATATCATACTTGCATAAACAACTTGCATAAACAAACTTGCATAAACTATGACAACTTGCATATCATATTTACATAAACAAACTAGCATAAACTATGTCAACTTGCATATCATACTTGCATAAACAACTTGCATAAACAAACTTGCATAAACTATGACAACTTGCATATCATATTTACATAAACAAACTTGCATAAACTATGACAACTTGCATATCATATTTACATAAACAAACTTGCATGAACAAAGACAACTTGCATATTCATTCATCTAACTTTAAAAGTTCAAGTATGAAAGGAATAGGGCTTACTACACTTATGCGGACTCAAATGAGTCTAGCAAATGTAAGAAACCCTTTATGCAACTAAATGAAAACCCAAAATGCAAGCAACTTGATCAAGACTCCTCCTTTATGCTGCCAATAGAGAAACAAAACTTTAATGCAAGCTAAAGAGGATCATACAAGCCTAAATACACTTTTATGCATGGAAATCTCTTAGGATTTGATTTAGGATTTGTATGAAGAGAGTGGAGGCCAAGAGAGAATTGATTTTGACATAGTTTAGTTGCTAGGATGAATAATGAATGATTTAGGGTAGGTTAGGGTCTTATTTATAGATTAGGCTAGTGATTTGGACCATAGGATTAACCCTAGATTCAATTAGGTCCATCAGATCCCGGAACTCTCTAGAACCAGGCCCCCCAATCAAGCCCAAATCAGAAATGGTGCACCAGGCTAAACAGTCGGCCACCCCCTGTCGACAGGGCTGTCGACAGGGCTGTCGACACCCCAGGGACCCTGTCGACAGGCCTGTCGACATGCGGGTCCTGGCGGGATTTTTCCCGCCTTGCCCAGCTGGCCTAAATCTTTGAATTTGAATCTGATTTTAAACCTTGAATTTTCTGAAAACTTTGACGGGCCATATCTGGGCCATACGGACTCCGTTTTTCGAAAACTTGGACTCTATTCCGTGTATTTTTCCGAGACGAACGCAATGGCATAGCCCGTTTCCCTTGATTCAGATTTTAGAATTTAATTCTGCCTCGATTTATGTTATAACAGGTTATTGAAAATACGGGTTGTTACATTCTCCCCTCCTTAAAGGATTTCGTCCCCGAAATCTCCAAGTTAGGAAGAACGTATCCTACCATCCAATCATCCATCTACTCAAAGCATCATCCACGGGCAATCATTGTCCTTACCAGATTCTAAATGCTGGATGAACATATGCAGAGGTGTGTGTATATGTACCTATCTAATGCAAATATCATCAATGCGAATTATGTTAGTGAAATGAATCCATATGTATGCAGTTCCTAACATAATGTATATCATCTATATGTGTGCACATAACATACACCCATATGCAACATCCATGTGATAACACACAATTTTCATCCATGAATAAGCATAAACACTCATGCATATGCAGTATGAGGAGTGTGCGAGCCGATCTAGTGCCTAACCGTGTATAATGCATCCACGAGCAACCACTTGCAAACACTTGCAACCACTTGCAACCACCAAGCATAACATGTTTCAAACACATGTTTCATCCAAAGGGCTTCTACCTAAGGTTCTCATGACAGAAATAACACACTAAACTAGATAAATATGGATATCAAAGAGAAAGATATGCTAACAAAGGAAAAAGATTGAGAGTGTACCCTCAAAAAGGAATGGATAAAGCCCACGCATCTTCTCCTCGGTTTCCCAAGTTGCGTCTTCCTCGGCTTCACCCCATTGAACCTTCACCAATTTGACCTCACGATTCCTTAGCTTCTTGGTCTCTGTCCCCAAGATCCGAATCGGGGCTCTCCTCAGGGTAGCTTCTTTCTCCACTTCCACATCTTCTAGAATACTCGGCTCAACTACCTCTGCTGATTCGTGCAAACATTTCCGGAGATGCGAAACATGAAAAACATCGTGTACTCCAGCAAGCTTCTCGGGCAACTTCACTCTATAAGCCATCTGCCCGATCCTCTCTATGATAGGGAAGGGTCCAACAAATCTCGGTGCTAACTTCCCAACGGCTCCAAATCGGACCACATTCCGCAAAGGAGAAACCTTCACGAAAACCATATCCCCAACATCAAACTCCAAATCAGATCTTCGCTTATCAGCATAGGATTTCTGTCGGTCTTGGGCCGCTTTCATCCGTCTTCGAATCAACTCGATCTTCTCAGATGCATCCCTGATCATATCAGGCCCAAGTATGAGCTTATCTGTAGTCTCCCACCAACATGTAGGGGACTTGCACGGCCTCCCATATAAAGCTTCAAATGGTGCCATTCCTATGCTTGCCTGATAACTGTTATTATATGCAAACTCAACAAGAGGAAGATGGTCTTCCCAAGTACCACCAAAATCCAGAATACACAGCCTCAATAGATCCTCGAGTACCCTATTCACCCTTTCGGTTTGGCCGTCCGTCTGTGGGTGATAAGCAGTACTCAGATTCAACCTTGTGCCCATAGCCTCTTGCAAGCTATTCCAGAACTGACTTGTAAAGATTGGGTCGCGGTCACTGACAATACTAGAAGGGACTCCATGAAGTCTTACAATCTCACGAAGATATACGGCAGCTAGCCAAGATGCGGTCCTCTTGCTCTTCACCGGAATAAAATGAGCACTCTTCGTAAGTCTATCTACAATAACCCAAATGCTCGTATTCCCTTTCCTTGACCTCGGAAGCCCATCAACAAAGTCCATGGAGATACTCTCCCACTTCCAAAGTGGAACGTCCAGAGGATGTAATAGCCCACCGGGCTTCTTTGACTCGGCCTTAACTTGCTGGCAAATGATACATCTAGAGACAAACTCTGCCACATCCTTCTTCATCCCAGGCCAAAAGAAAATACGCCTCATATCTTGGTACATCTTATCCCCGCCTGGATGTATAGTCAACTTAGAGTGATGCGCTTCCTCAAGAACTTTTCTTACTAAATTCTCTACCCTTGGAACACATAACCTTCCGTCTCTCCTCAGCCAACCCTTATCATCTATAGAATACCGAGCAAGGTGACTGGATGTCTCCCCTCGGATCAGCTTATCCATAATCTCAATTATCTGAGGGTCTTCCTTCTGCGAAGCCCCAACTTGATCCAGAAGGGTAGGCCTGAGCTCAAGAGATGCTAAAGAACCGGTCATCGACCCAACTGCCAAAGAGAAATCAAAGGTTGCCACATACTCTAAATTCTTCATCTCTACGAATAGAGGGCTTAGGGTCAACCTTCTTCTACTCAATGCATCAGCCACCACGTTCCCCTTACCAGGGGTATAGGCTATCTCAAAATCGTAGGACGCCAAGAATTCCATCCATCTTTGTTGCCTCAGATTCAGATCCTTCTGAGAAAAGAGATACTTCAATGACTTGTGATCGGTATAAAGCTCAAATCTTTCGCCCAGAAGATAATGGCGCCAAGCCTTGAGTGCATATACTATTGCTGCCAACTCTAAGTCATGAGTGGGATAATTTTTCTCATGTACCTTGAGTTGCCTACCGCCAAAGCATATCACCCTTTTTTCCTGCATTAAAACAGCTCCTAACCCCGTGCCACATGCATCGGTGTATACTGTAAATAATTTCCCTCCATCGGGCAAAGCTAGAACAGGCGCTGATGTGAGAGCTCTCTTGAGCTTCTGAAAAGCAAGCTCGCATTCTATGTTCCAAGCAAAAACTAAATTCTTCTTCGTCAATTTAGTGAGAGGAGCGGAAATCTTCGTGAAGTCCTTGATGAACTTCCGGTAAAACCCCGCAAGACCTAGAAAACTCCTTACTTCGGTTGCATTCCTTGGAGTCTTCCAATCCTGAACTGCAACCACTTTCCCGGGATCCACCGCTATACCCTGCTTAGAAACTATATGCCCAAGAAATCTAACTTCCTTTCTCCAAAAATGACACTTGGAGAACTTGGCCTTTAACTGATGCGCTCTAAGCGTATCCATCACCTCTACAAGATGCCTTGCGTGCTCCTCCTCATCCTTAGAGAAGATCAGAATATCATCTACAAAGACCACGACAAACTTGTTCAAGAACTCTCTGAACACCCTACTCATCAAGTCTACGAAATATGCGGGTGCATTAGTCAAGCCGAACGGCATGACAAGCCATTCGAAGAATCCATCTGGAGTCCTGAACGCAGTCTTGTCTATACTATCCTCAGCTACCCTGAGCTGATGGAATCCAGTAGCAAGATCAAGCTGAGAGAAAACAGAAGCACCGACAAGCTGGTCAAAGAGATCATCAATCCTCGGTAACGGGTGTCTGTTCTTCTTGGTCAGCTTATTCAACTCTCGATAGTCAACACAAAGTCGGAGAGAACCGTCCGCCTTGGTAGCAAATACCACTGGCGCTCCCCATTCAGATATACTTCGTCTAATGAAGTTCTTCTCAAGCAACTCTTTCACTTGCTTACTTAGCTCCCGTCTTTCACGCGGAGCCATGTGCCGAACGGGCAAAGAAACCGGCTTTGCATTATCCACTAGATAAATGCGGAAATCAATTTCTCGCTTAGGGGGCAACCCCCTAACTTCATCAAAAACATCCGGATATTCTCGGACCACCCTCACAGCCTGAAGATCATCGATGGACGAGTCAAGAGATTCAAGATAACATAGCATGACGGGATCTAGCGGGTTGCAAGAAATCTCTAGGGTATTACCAAGGCGAGTCATGAGTCTCACCACCCTAAGCTCACAATCGAGAATGGCTCCATAACTGGACAACCAATCCATGCCCAAGATTAACCCATATCCCGTGAATCCGAGAACATAAGCATTACACGCGAATTCCACAGTCAAGATAGAAATCTTCAAATCCACACAAATCATAGATAGATGGGCGGAACCCCCAATTGGATTTGAAACACAGACGGGATCCTCAACTAAGCTAGTACTTAGGTGCAAACTTTCAACAATATCAGAAGAAATAAAACTATGAGATGCGCCAGAATCAAATAAGGTGCGAACAGGATAGTCAGAAATATAAACAAGACTTTCTACAGAAATGCTACCTCGATCCTGAACTGGAGCGGCGTTGAGAGCATGCATTTGCCCTCCAGAAGGTCCTGTACGCTGATTCTGCCCTTGCTTCTTAGGGCAATCCTTGCTAAAATGTCCAGTCTCTCCACAATGAAAGCATTCGCCCGACTTCCTCTTCCTTTTCTTACAGTCTTTAGCTATGTGCCCTACGTTCCCACAGTAGTGGCATTTTCTTGGGTCCTTTGCCTTGGCCTTGTTGCCCTTGTTGTTCTTGTTGTTTTTGTTATTCTGATTACTCTGGTTCCCTCCCCACTTGGAGTCTGTCTTCTTAGGCTGAGTCTCATGGGGCTTGGCTTCTTTCTTCCCATTCTTATCCTCTCCCTGCAGCAATGCCATGTCTACTAAGCTCTCGAAAGTGGCCCCCATGGGTATGTGTGACATGGCTAGACCTTGTAATGGCTCATTTAACCCTCGTGCAAAACGTAGAGCCTTCTTCTCGGGAGTATTGACCATGTCTAAACCGAATCGGGCAAGTTGGTTAAACTTATTCACATACTCTCTCACTGTCAGGTCTCCTTGCTTCAAGGCTATGAACTTTTCTAGTTGCAAATTTGCCTCTGCGGATGATAGAAATTTTAGCCCAAATCTTGCCCTAAAGTCGGCCCAGGTCTCTACGGGCCTTGTAGCATTGGTGACCTCCCACCAATAAGAAGCTTCCTCCTTTAGTAGCCAAACCGCCAATAGAACCTTCCTACGGTCCTCTATGTCAAAGATGGCAAAGAGATCTTCTGTCTCCTTCAACCAATTTCTTGCTTCCACGAAAGTCTCTGTCCCAATAAATTTTTTGCCACCCATGGCCTTGAAGTCCTTGCAAACCTTGGCGAAATCGGCTTGTGGTTGCTGAGGAGGAGGAGGAGGGGGAGGAGGGACCTCAGTGATAGTGGGAGTGGTTTCCGGACCAGCATTGTTGGCCCTAGCTTCCAAGTATCGCCGGAACCATCCGGGAATAGTGACTCCCTCAGGAAGATTAAGATCGGCCATGCTGAAAAAGGGAAAAGATAGATTTAGAACGAGGAAACGAAGGATAGTGCTTATGGTTTTTTGGGGAATAGCCTTTAAAATAAACTAGACCTTTATTTGGAAAATACTTTATACTTGGTTTTGAAAATAGTTTTCCAAAAGTTTTAAAAAAAACTTTTTGTTCCTTCTCGTAAACCATATGCTCTGATACCAAATGTGACACCCCAACTCCGCCAGTGCCGCTCTTGCAAGGACACTAGCTTTGGAGGGGCGTTTAAACAAGGTAAACATGCATAATGATATATCAAGGCAGAACAAGAACATATGTATATATGTAAACAGAGGAAATAACATAGATAAAACAGCGGAAGATTAAACCATTTCAAAACATGTCTGGTA
This sequence comes from Allium sativum, assembly GCA_030737875.1. Taxonomy (NCBI): domain Eukaryota; kingdom Viridiplantae; phylum Streptophyta; class Magnoliopsida; order Asparagales; family Amaryllidaceae; genus Allium; species Allium sativum. The sequence continues at coordinate 898,629,741 of CM060916.1, forward strand.
CATCATAATGTCAATTTCCCAAATAAACAAGTCTAGTACATAAAATAACATCATCTGAAACTGAAAAGGAAAACATAAAATAGCTATCCCCAAAGTGGAAAAACCATAGCGAGCTCAAGTCCAAAGCATACATGAGCTATCCAAGAAAAGCAGCAAAGATCCAAGCTAGGCTCCTGTGTTCCCTCCCTGAGAACCTGGGGGGGGGAAACGGAAGAAAAGAGGCGAAAGGAAACAGGTCAGTCAAAAAGACTGAGTAAGCCCTACTACAATCAATGTAAACTGATAAAGTTAACTGGCATGAGTAGCAAGGGATGAACATAAGGATAACAACATACTAGCATGATGATTAACTAACAAGATAGATAAAGGTATCATCGCATAATCGGGATTAAGGTTTTGCACCACAGGTGTACTAGCAACTAACATGACTTGAATAAACAAGTATTGATCCCTTGGCCCAAGCTTTGGCCCAATAACATGAAGTGACCCTTATACGAGGTCCAACCAAACATGAGGTGACCCTACCACGAGGTCCAACCCAACGGTCTAATCGATCGGCTCCCTAAGCCTAACTCGTTACGTGTTGGTGTCAATACGGTCCAAACATGATTGTAGTCGAACTGTGCTGGGTCCACCCATCGGGTGTATCAAGCCCTAGGGTGTCAACCCCTGGACACCTTAAACATGAGTGCACAGTCCCGATCTACTGGTACCCGTGCCTGATTCTCCGGCTACGGACTATGTGCACGACCAGAGTCCGCCCAGAACTACACCGGCGTACCACCCTACCGTCGTTTACTGGTCGCTTACCTCCAGTCCAGTAATCGTGCCCCCACCCTAGCCTAGTCCCTAGGGTCATGATGATACTAACTAGGGATTACTGCTGGAGTGGACCCCCATTGCTAGGATTTCTCTAGTGGGTTAAGTACGGTTTAACCCCTTCACTAATCATGGATTAACTTGGTTAAGTGTAACGATGAGTTCACGACTTAACCCCGATTAATCACCCAAGCCCAAATTGGTTAAGTATTACATGGTCCATGACTTAACCCTAATCACGAGGCATTAATTAATTAATGCGCCTTAACCTCTCACATTAGACTTTGTTGTGGTTACTAGTTAAGCCGGGCGGGTCCGGGTAGCTTTACACCACAACTTGGTCTAACCTCGGGTCCAAGGTACAACATGACCAACTTCTCACATTGGGTCCTATTGTTTGTAGCAACTAGTTAGGCCGGTCGGTTCCGGGTAGGTTTATGCTACAAACTCAACCCAACCTCGAGTTGGCCACACTTATCTTTTCTAAGTGTCATGTCCATCATGTTTCCAAAACATGTTACAAATTTTCAAGCAATTGGGTAGACCTAACTTAATAGGTAAATTCCCAAGCTCATGTTTTTATGTCTTTTAAGTTTACCCAACCCCAAACGCAATCCCATCGCTTACATATCGCAATAGCGCATAAAGGATAGAAAGAGGGGACTTGGCATAATCATGACATAAAAGTGTTCGAGCCACAAGTTCAACATGGTGGCATATGACATGTTCATGGGTTCATACACTTGCATAATACATTTTTGGCCCAAAAAGCATGCATAACATGATAACATGAACCATATGACCATCACAAACTTGCATAACATACTTGCATAAACAAACTTGCATAACATATGTCAACTTGCATATCATACTTGCATAAACAACTTGCATAAACAAACTTGCATAAACTATGTCAACTTGCATATCATACTTGCATAAACGACTTGCATAAACAAACTTGCATAAACTATGTCAACTTGCATATCATACTTGCATAAACAACTTGCATAAACAAACTTGCATAAACTATGACAACTTGCATATCATATTTACATAAACAAACTAGCATAAACTATGTCAACTTGCATATCATACTTGCATAAACAACTTGCATAAACAAACTTGCATAAACTATGACAACTTGCATATCATATTTACATAAACAAACTTGCATAAACTATGACAACTTGCATATCATATTTACATAAACAAACTTGCATGAACAAAGACAACTTGCATATTCATTCATCTAACTTTAAAAGTTCAAGTATGAAAGGAATAGGGCTTACTACACTTATGCGGACTCAAATGAGTCTAGCAAATGTAAGAAACCCTTTATGCAACTAAATGAAAACCCAAAATGCAAGCAACTTGATCAAGACTCCTCCTTTATGATGCCAATAGAGAAACAAAACTTTAATGCAAGCTAAAGAGGATCATACAAGCCTAAATACACTTTTATGCATGGAAATCTCTTAGGATTTGATTTAGGATTTGTATGAAGAGAGTGGAGGCCAAGAGAGAATTGATTTTGACATAGTTTAGTTGCTAGGATGAATAATGAATGATTTAGGGTAGGTTAGGGTCTTATTTATAGATTAGGCTAGTGATTTGGACCATAGGATTAACCCTAGATTCAATTAGGTCCATCAGATCCCGGAACTCTCTAGAACCAGGCCCCCCAATCAAGCCCAAATCAGAAATGGTGCACCAGGCTAAACAGTCGGCCACCCCCTGTCGACAGGGCTGTCGACAGGGCTGTCGACACCCCAGGGACCCTGTCGACAGGCCTGTCGACATGCGGGTCCTGGCGGGATTTTTCCCGCCTTGGCCCAGCTGGCCCAAATCTTTGAATTTGAATCTGATTTTAAACCTTGAATTTTCTGAAAACTTTGACGGGCCATATCTGGGCCATACGGACTCCGTTTTTCGAAAACTTGGACTCTATTCCGTGTATTTTTCCGAGACGAACGCAATGGCATAGCCCGTTTCCCTTGATTCAGATTTTAGAATTTAATTCTGCCTCGATTTATGTTATAACAGGTTATTGAAAATACGGGTTGTTACACCTGTCCACAACGGCTAGTTTGACTGTTTCTTCAACGGAGGCGATGCGTTCCGATGATCTCGGGATTCGTGCAACGTGTCCGCGATCCGTTTGGCAAAATCAGCTATAAATAGCCCAGAGCTTGGCATTTTCCAGGAGCTTTTTGGCAATAGTGAGTACTGAATCCGCCATTGTTGTCAAACCACTGAAATATTGAGAGAAATCATTGTTGTATTAGCTTTTAAAGCATAATCAATAACATATAAAGTGGACGTAGGCTCGTTAACGCCGAACCACTATAAATTCTGAGTGTTATTTTCTTTTTCCTAGTTCTTCATTCGAAATTCTCTACTGTTCATAATAATTTGGGTGTTAGGTCCAAATTTCGATCTAACAATATATAAACTTCAAACCTCAATAACTTCTTCATACGGTGTCCGTTTTACGCAAACCTAGTGTCTATTTTGACAAGAATTCTGAGATGAACGCAATGGTGCAGTATGTTTCCCTTAATTCTGAATATGTAATTAAGTTGTACTTATTTTATTGTCTTAAGGTAAAAATGTGGGGTGTTACATTCTGCTACCCTTAGGAAATTTCGTCCCCGAAATTTGATAACAGAAAAATTAATTAACCCCTCGCATAATATACATCCATCATGTGTGCATCCAATTTTTGCAAACATCGTGCACTTGTGCAAAGTGAAATACAACATAATAATGCTTGTATGCCTAAGCGGCACCTCCTATGTTTATGCAAATTTTTCAAAAATTATTTTAAAATATGATGCTCACATCCTAAATATATTGGCAGTTCTACACGAATGCAATATTTTGAAAATCAAAATACATTTTCATCCAAATTTTCCCACACTCTTACTGAGTAAGAGCGTAGTTCATCCAATTGTTACATCCAAAATTCTACCAACCAACTTTATTTTTCGAATTTCAAAAAAAACCTAATTGTCTAAATTTGATTTCTTATGTTACAAAAAGGTGGGAAACGGAAAACGGAAAACTTCGCATCTTCCGTTTTCCTTTTTCAACCTTTCTCCAACCATACTTGGAGTTAATGTAACTATTTATAAAGATTTACTATTTTCCTATTCAAGCACAGCCCACATAAGAGAATTTTCTTTTGTTACTGATTTTCTTTTTCATCTTATCTTAGAAGTCATTACTCTTATTCATCTTTTCTCATAATTTTCCATTTTTGTTGCTTTACCAAAATCGTTGTTTCCTTTTTAATTGTACCATTTCTCTTTCCTTAGCTTATTTAATCATCTGATCTTAGTTTAAATTTAAATAAGCTTCCAGTCTTTCAGCTAAAACAAGAGAGCAAACACTCTGCACAGCTAGTACTAAGGACCAAGAATCTCAGGCCTATGTCCCCCTCAAACAGAAAAGTCCAAACTTTGGGATCCACGAAAGGTTTAGGTGTTACCCTAACTACCCAATAAGAACAAAATAATGGAACGATCCCAATAGAAATGTAGTAATGTGTTTTACCACTAACATGAAAATTAGCAAATGGATCTAAACACTTACTTGACATTTACTATCTAGTAGTCGCTACTACCTCCAACGGTGTACCAACAATTAGTTTAAGCAACACCCTTGGCTTTTCAATGCTTACACATTCTACGGGAACTTACTATTATTCCAAGATAATTCTCGCTATCTACTTCATAGCCTCAAAACTTTTCCGGCCTTCCCTAGGCACTAATCCTCATCTACTCCCCACTTTTAAAATATGGTTTGGCCTTTTCTTTTAAACTTTGTTCCAAAAATTTAAAAATTTCAAAACTTTATTTTCCTCATGAAAACTTACTTTTGCCAAACCATAAAACATGTCATATAAAAATAAATGTAAATCATTTTTTTTAAATCACAAAAACGAGAGTAGATAAGGACAACTATTTCTCAATCGGGTTTATGACTTGTTCTTACCTGTAAGGTCGGTTCAGTCTCTTACTACAAGGTGCCAACATCCACTCTATTCTCATTTTCAATAACTTATTTTGTCCATCCAACAAAATTTTCTCTTTGAAATAATTTATCAAAAATGATTATCAAAAGAATATAGACTTCAAAACTTTCTTTATTAAAAAAATTCTTGTAAGAAATACAACAAGAAAACTGGCGAGCTATACATGCTCTATAATATGCACTTTTTTCTAAGAGAATTTTACTTTAGAAAAAGTTTTCGAAAGATATTACAAAATATATTCCATTTTACTTCAAAACCCAATATGTACTTCTTTACATAATTCAAAACTATAACTTTTAAGAATAAAACTTGAAAACACCAAAAACCATTTTCCTAAAACTTTTATAATTTCAAGTTCTTAAAAGTTAACAATGGGGTTAGACTCATAGCGGGTTTCCAATTTTTCTCGGCTTTCCTAGACACTCCCCAAAGTTAATTCTCTCAACTATATATTCCTAATCCATTTTTCTTTTTTCAACATTTTCCAATTTATAAGGTTTTCAAGCCCACTAACCCAGAATACTAATCATATGGGATTCACTTTCCTTCCATACAAAGTACACTGTACACTCTCCACCCCAATTGCCTAAGGGTCTCAGATTTCCATATTCATTCCTTTAGTGTAGAAAACAAACATCCCATTTCTTATCGTATTATACTCTTTCTATTTAGTGGGTTTCTCTACGGATATAGGTATATATATGATATATTTATATTTTAAAAAATACAAATACGTTCACTCATTATTTATATAGGAATCCTAAACCTAAGCTCTGATACCAGATGTAACAACCCGAATTCCGACAGACCGATTTTTTTTCAAAATTTCAATCTATCGAAACTCAAGTTGTTGTGCTCTGTATCCTGCAGAAAAGACAGAGACATAAAATATGTCAGAGCTCAGAAAATATATCACAGCGGAATGGATAAAATATAATATAGTCAAAGTATACTCTTACCGTACTAATAATATTGCCTAACAAATATCCAAGACTATCATGTCTCTGCCACAAATCTAACCTGCGTGTATGTTATGAGGAGGGGGTCAGAACACAAGTTCTGGTGATTGGAATTAAATTATACACTTTGTATAACACTACATGTACCGTTCAATTATATTTTCTTATTTATTAGGTTAATTGGGTTAACGACATTCAAGGCATACACACACGTCACACCCATTTACTTCCTAGTGGATTAACCTAATACAGTATATATGTAGCTACCCCTCAATACTGAGGTACACCCCATGGTACCCCACTCGCACGGTCTCCACCGTAATGCCACAGAAATGAACGCAGTCCCTCATCCTATGCCGGAGTGACATACAGATCTCTACATAACAATGTTACGTTCCACATATATTTGTCATTACTACTCTACGTAAGCATACGGACTGCTATATTCGATCAAATCAGATTTCATACCGGAGTAATGCCCTCAAGTCTACGATACACCACCCAGAGACGACATGCATGTATCTAGACTGTCCCACATATGTATTGTCAATTGTAGCTCGATGCCTTAACCACACGTCCTCTAATGTGCACCGAGTTCCGTGCAAGGCGATACAAGAAACACGGAACTCGGTCGGGAGCTTTTCCATAACTGTATAGACCTGTCTTTAAGAGCATCTATATATAGATATTCCTAAGGTCTGTTTTTCATGGTGGCTATGGACCCACCTCGGCCCCTCCCTCGACTAGTAAAGACTACAAGAGCTAAACGACTAGCCCCTAACAAACAGACTAAACATCCAGTTGGCGTCTTCCCTCAACCACAGTACCTCGATAGTGAAAGGTGAATGGTCGATTGGTTTTAGCTCTAGTCTTTTCGCATTCCACGGGCTTTCGTAGACGGGTATCCGATGATTTATTATCCTTGTTGGTCGTGACCATACGCTTCCCTGTTGAGGTGACCACCGAATCACCCTTATGTCATCACGTCACAGCATTCTGAATGCAAAGCTACTTTTGCAGTCAAGGCCCACCCACCTAGTAGTTACACGCATACCTAACCTCTGCGAGCACAACCTATACATAACCACCGCACAGAGGACTACCAGGAGCAACTTACGTATCTTAGGAAGCCACGTGCTTCCCCTTCCATCCCTTTGGAGCTGACGGAATAATCAGATGAACGTGCGCTCCCCTCTTGCCTTATAACACCAGATGTTCTCCCCGTTGGGTTATTCACCCTCAAACGTGCGGACTGGTCCAAGCGCCTCACTTTAATATGTTGTTAGACCCTATGTCTAAACATTCTTTTACACGCTTTCCTTACCTCATCAGGTTTCCATTTAACTTGGTTATTCATATTGAATTCTTAATCAAGTTACCAAGTTCCTCTTGCTTATTAATTTCAATTATATAACTTAACCCATTTAAGTTTATTAATAAGCCCACAACATGTTATTCTCTTGATTGTGGTCCAAGGTCTGTAATCCACAATCCCTGTTATATTCTTGTTTGATTTCATCATTACAATAACATGTTCTACTTAATATGTAATTAAATACATCCCAATTCACATGTTTTCTGTTTAACATGTCAATCATTATTTATGATTAAATATAACTTATTTCATAAGTTTTCCTCATTCTTTCTCATTTAATCATAATTCCCTTTTACACCGTTACAACAACTTATCGTTGTTTACTTATTAACTTAGTTCTCCTAACTAAGGTTCATTAATAAGTTTCTCTACCCATTTATTATAACCTATGTTATAATTTCCTCTTATCCCTAGGACAAGTCTATACATGCTATTTTTATCAGTGAGTTTCAGACTTCCAAGTTTACAGATTAAATTTATAATTAAGTACAACTTCTTGTATTTCATAAACTTTCCCCTTTTCTCTATTTATTACGAACAACTGGTTCCAGTTTACCCCATTTACTGGTTACTTAATTTAAAATTAAGTGCCACTTATTTCATTTCACCAGTTGTCTCATTTCCTTACTAGTTTATTATAACCTAAGTTATAATCTTCACTTGTCCCTAGGACAAATCTACCTATTATAAAACATTTTCATTAATGTTATTTATTTATACTAGGTTATTATCATTCCCCGTTTAAACCATTTATTGTTGTAACCCATTATTCTTCATTCACTATAATATATATTTCTTATTATATTAAGGAAAACACTTCAAGCACATTATCAGTTTGATATAACCAGTTATTAATTTTCATAGCGTATTCCCAACCAAATCTATGGTGGCAACTAATTTCTTTACTTTCCTTACTTTATTTACCGTGGCTTACTTGCAACAACGTTCTCAGAAATAGGTCATTTAGGGAAATACATCACTTTTACATCACATCACGATAACTCAGTCCATTACATCACTTCCTTTCTTATTTTCTGAGTCAGCCCTTTAATTACCAGCATTGCCATTTATTCATATCTTCTTATATACATGCATATATATATATATATGCACAAGACCTCTCACATTAAGCCTACACTTCTGGATGCTGGATTTGCCGGGCGGGTCCGGGCAGACTTCTACCAATAGTTGACTTAACCTCATGTATTAGCACCATTACATGTTTATTCATGCACATAGACCCCTCACATTAGATTTACCACTTTTGGATGCTGGATATGCCGGGCGGTTCCGGGAAGACTTCTAACACAAGTATAATCTAACGTCGTGTCTAAGCACGTTACAGTTTCTTATTTACTGCAAATTTTAGGCATATTATCCCTTTTACTATAATCTAATTTACATGTCATTAAATTATGCTTATATTATAGCGTGTGTCCTTTTTAACATGTGTTTAATTCTATTTTGACATGTAAACATTTAATTGGGTAATTGTTCAAACCTAATAGATTAACATGTCATTTACTCAATAATACGCCACAAGCGAATCATGTAATTATAACAACAGTAGTCATTAGCCATATTCTAACAAGTTTGTTTTTCAACATGCAATCATTCCAACACTTTAACTGATTCAACATATGAATTATTCATATTAACATCTCAACTTATTATAACAAAAATTCTTAATTATTCTGGAAAATTCACATAGAATAACGAGGAATGTTTAAACAATAATATATCATTATCTGAAATGATATGGCTTAGATCCACTTACCTCGTAAGCTTTCCAAATCCTGGATCTTGTCCAGATCTATTATTCCATGGTTTCCCCCAATTGGATTCATAACCTAACAACCATGGATTTATAATTTTTTACTAAAAGAAAAAGGGAAGAAAAGAGAAGGGATTTGAAAAATAGACCAGATCTAGGAATTACCCCACTTTGATAAGAGATCTAAAATTAACGTAGATTCGTTGTGATAGAAGAAGGCTTGCAGATATCTAAACTTGAATAACTTGATTGCAGAAGAAGAAAAGACATGTTTAATATGGGAAGAGGTAGCATCTAGTTCTCCATTGTTTTTGGTGTGGAGAAACAAGTGAAATGAGGCCATATATATAGCCAAACCCCCAAAACCCTAATCTGCCAAAATCTGCCGCGAGGGGGGGGTCGACCCATGGGTCGACACCCCCCATGAGTGATCGACCCAAGGGTCGACACCCCTGAGCGGGAAATCCGCCGCCTCCCCAAATTCCGAATTTTGAACCGATTTTTGAATTTCTGGACCAATTATATATATATATATATATATAATTCCCTTGTGCATATACAAACCTCAATAACTTCTTCATACGGTGTCGTATTAGGCAAAACAGGTGTGTATTTTGACCAGAATTCCGAGACAAATTCAATGGTGCATTCTGTTTCCCTTAATTCTGAATATATAATTAAGTTATACTTATTTTTATTAACCTAAGTTAAAAATGCAGGGTGTTACATTCTCCTACCCTTATTTTTCATGTATGCCTAAGCGGTACCTCCTATGTGTATGCAAATTTTTCAAAAATCCTTTTAAAATATGATGCTCACATCCTAAATATACTGGCAGTTCTACATGAATGCAATATTTTAAAAATGAAAATACATTTTCATCCAAATTTTCCCACACTCTTACTGAATAAGAGGGTAGTTCATCCAATTGTTGCATCCAAATCCAAATCCAAACAACCAACTTTATTTTTTGAATTTCAGAAAAATCTAATTTTCTATATTCGATTTCTTATGTTATAAAAGGTGGAAAATGGAAAATTTCGCATCTTCCGTTTTCCTTTTTCAACCTTTCTACAACCGTACTTGGATTTGATGTAACTATTATAAAGATTTCCTATTTTCCTATCCAAGCACAACCCACACAAGAGAATTTTCTATTGTTACTGATTTTCTTTTTCATCTTATCTTAGAAATTTTTACTCTTATTCATCTTTTCTCATAATTTTCCATTTTTGTTGCTTTACCAAATTCGTTGTTTCCTTTTTAGTTATACAATTTCTCTTTCGTTAGCTTATTTAATAATCTGATCTTAGTTTAAATTTAAATAAGCTTCTAGTCTTTCAACTAAAACAGGAGAACAAACACTCTACACAGCTACTACTAAGGGCCAAGAATCTCGGAACTATGTCCCCCTCAAACAGAAAAGTCCAAACTATGGGCTCCACGACAGGTCTAGGTGTTACCCTAACTACCCAACAAGAACAAAATAGCGGGACGATCCCAATCGAATGTAGTAACGGGTTTTACCCCTAACATGAAAATTAGCAACCGGATCTAAACACTTACTTGACCTTTACTATCTAGTAGTCACTACTAACTCTAGTTGTGTACAAAGAATTAGTTTAAGCAACACCCTAGGATTTTCAATGCATACGCATTTTACGGGAACTTATTATTATTCCAAGATAATTCTCGCTATATGCTTCATAGCCTCAAAACTTTTACCGTCTTCCTTAAGCACTATTCCACACCTACTCCCTACTTTTAAAACATGGTTTAGCCTTTTGTTTTAAACTTTCTTCCAAATATTTAAAAATGTCAAAACTTTATTTTCCTCATGAGAACTTACTTTTGCCAAACCATAAAACATGTCTTATAAAAAAACTGTAAATCATTTTTTTTTCAAATGAAAAAAACGGGAGTAGATAAGGACAACTATTTCTCAATCGGTTTATGACTTGTTCTTACCTATAAGGTTGGTTCAGTCTCTTACTACAAGGTGCCAACATCCGCTCTATTCTCATTTTCTACAACTTATTTTGTCTTTTAAATTTTTTATCAAAAATGATTGTCAAAAGAATAGAGACTTCAAAACTTTCTTTATTAAAAAAATCATGTAAGAAATATAACAAGAAAACTAGCGAGCTATACATGCTCTATAATATGCACCTTTTTTGAGAGAATTTTACTTTAGACAAAGTTTTCGAAAGAAAATTCAAAATATACCCCCATTTTATTTGAAAACCCAATATGTACTTCTTTACATATTTTAAAACTATAACTTTTAAGATTAAAACTTGAAAACACCATAAACCATTTTTCTAAAAGTTTTATAATTTCATGTTCTTAAAAGTTAACAATGGGGTTAAACTTAAAGCGGGTTTCCAATTTTTCTAGGCTTTCCTAGACACTCCCCAAGGTCAATTCTCTCAACTATATATATTCCTAATCCATTTTTCTCTTTTCATCATTTTCCAATTTATAAGGTTTTCAAGTCCACTAACCCAAAATACTAATCATATGGGATTCACTTTCCTTCCAAACAAAGTACAATGTACACTCTCCACCCAAATTGCCTAAGGGTCTCAGATTTCCATATCCATTCCTTTAGTGTACAAAACAAACATCTCATTTTTTACCATATTATACTCTTTCTATTTAGTTGGTTTCTCTATGGATCTAGGTATATATATATATATATATTTAAAAATACAAATATGTTCACTCATTATTCATACAGGAATCCTAAACCTAAGCTCTGATACCAGATGTAACAACCCGAATTCCGACAGACAGAATTTTTTCAAAATTCCAATCTATCAAAACTCAAGTTGTTGTGCTCTGGTATCCTGCAGAAAAGACAGAGATAAAATATGTCAGAACTCAGAAAATATCTCAAAGAAGAATGGATAAAATGTAATCTAGTCTAAGTATACCCTTACAGTATTAATAATATTGCCTAACCAGTATCCAAGGCTAGCATGTCTCTGCCACAAATCTAACCTGCGAGTATGTTATTAGGAGGGGTCCAAACACAAGTTCTAGTGACTGGATTTAAATTTCATACTTTGGATAACACTACATGTACCGTTCAATCATATTTTCTTATTTATCAGGTTACTTGGATTAACAACACTCAAGATTTACACACACATCCCGCCCATTTACTTCCCAGTGGATTAACCTAATACAATATATATGTAGCTGCCCTCAATACTAAGGTACACCCCATGGTACCCCACTTGCACGGTCTCCACCGTAATGCCATACAAATGAACGTAGTCCCTCATCCTAGCCAGAGTGACGTACGGATCTCTGCATAACAATGTTACGTTCTGAATATATCTGTCATTACTACGCTACATAAGCGCACAGACTGCCACCGTCGACCGAATCAGATTTCATACCAGAGTAATGCCCTCCAGTCTACGATACACCACCCAGAGCCGACATGCATGTATCTTGATTGTCTCACATACGTATTGTCAATTGTAGCTCGATGCCTTAACCGCACGTCCTCTAATGTGCACCGAGTTTTGTGGCAGGGTGATACAAGAAACACGGAACTCGGTCGGGAGCTTTTCTATATCTATATAGGTCTGTCTTTAAGAGCCTCTATATATAGATACTCCTAGGGTATGTTTTCATGGTGGGTATGGCCCCACCTCGGCCCCTCCCTCAACTAGTAAAGACTACAAGAGCTAAACGACTGGCCCCTAACAAACAATCTAAACATTCAGTTGGCATCTTCCCTCAACCACTGTACCTCGATAGTGAAAGGTGAATGGTCTATTGATTTTAGCTCTAGTCTTTTCGCATCCCACTGGCTGCCGATAACGGGTATCCGACGATGTACTATCCTTGTTGGTCATGGCCTTCCTCCTCCCCATCTAGGCGACCGCCGAATCACCCTGGCGTCAAATTGTCATAGCATTCTGACTGCAAAGTTGACTGCAAACCTACGTTTGCAGTCAAGGCCCAACCACCTAGTAGTTACGCGCAGACCCAACCTTTGCATGCACAGTCTATACATCTACCACCGCACAAAGGACTACCAGGAGCACCTAACGTATCTCAGGAAGCCGCGTGCTTCCCTTTCCACTTCTTCGGAGCCCACATAATAATCAGATGAATGTACCCTCCCCTCATGCCTTATAACACCACGATAATCTACCCCGTTGGGTTATTCACCCTCAAACGTGCGGACTTGTCCAAGTGCCTCACTTTAATATGTTGTTAGGCCCTATGTCTAAACACTCTTTTACGCGCTAGCCTTGCCTCATCAGGTTCCATTTAACTTGATTATTCATATTGAATTCTTAATCAAGTTACCAAGTTCCTCTTGCTCATTAATTTTAGTTATATAACTTAACCCATTTAAGTTTATTAATAAGCCCACAACATGTTATTCTCTAGAATGTGGTCCAAGGTCTGTAATCCACAATCCCTTTTATATTCTTGTTTGATTTCATCATTACAATAACATGTTCTACTTAATATGTAATTAAGTATATCCCAATTCACATGTTTTCTGTTTAACATGTCAGTCATTATTTATGATTAAATATAACTTGTTTCATAAGTTTTCCTCATTCTTTCTCATTTAATCATAATTCCTTTTTACACCGTTACTACAACTTATCGTTGTTTACTTATTAACTTAGTTCTTCTAACTAAGGACCATTAATAAGTTTCTCTACGCATTTATTATAACCTATGTTATAATTTCCTCTTGTCCCTAGGACAAGTGTATACATGTTATTCTTATCAACGGGTTTCAAACTTCTAACTTTACAAATTACCTAATTTATAATTTAGTACAGCTTCTTGTATTTCATAAACGTGACGACCCAAACTTCCCCATAAAGGAAAGTAAGATTGCTTTGAGAACCACACACATCAGAACACAAAACAGAAGAACATTTTATTGTTGTTACAACAATTACATCAGAGTACAAGAATTTTCCAGAGTATGAATAATAATATACATTGGAAATACAATAATATCAGAGTTTAAATTACATTTAAATAGCAGCGGAAAAATAATACAAAACACAACTGAAAGAAATACACGGATACAGAGCCTTTCGAATATCGCTCCAGCTGTAGACCAGGAACCTATGAATATAATATCTGCAAACCAAAACTACTAGCTGCCTGTGTGGAAAATATGGGCACCCAGAGTTTAGGTTAAAACAATAAACTCCAGGTCAGTCATGGGACTGGTGTGAGAACTCAAAAATAGTTATTAACTTTAATTTTTAAAGTTAAGTAAATCAAGGGACCACGCCACTTTCGCAGAACGGGTTTCCTCCCAAGAATACCGGTGCATAAAACAACGAAATGCTTTTTAGAAAATGAAACCGTTATAAGACTCAATCCCTTGCACGTACGCCGAAGGATAGAGTTTTTCCTTATAATGGTCAAAAATGCTTAACACGCGAAATTCATCTTTTATACTATGAGTGCACAGTGTAGAAAACAATTTTGAATATAAAAGTATCAAAATTAGGTGGCATAATATGTTATGTAAGCGGCATAATATGTTATGTCACCATATAAGTATACAACTAAAAACCTTAAGATCGTATTGGAAAATTGGATTCCATCATGATGGCTACTGATTCGAAAGATCAATTGCGAATGTATCTCCACGGCTTACGTCTCGGCAAGAGAAAACACCGAAATACATATACTACGCACTTTGGATGAGCAGTAATCTGATCTATCCTCATGAGATTCGGCTGAAATGACCTATCCCACTTCTAGGGTGGAGCGACCACCCTAGCCCATCGGCCGACCCCAAATCTGTATAAAGTATATTGGTCAAACCGAACATTATCAAACAAATCGTTCACCATCATACCGTGGTGTGTGAGGCCCGCGAAGTCACGTTGTATCCAAAGCAGCGCTATATAAAAGCTATGCTTTGGTCTTCATCCACAAGGCTTTGCTTTTCAATAAAAAGCCTTGATCATATGCATCTTAGCATGCCACATTATCAGACCATACCATATCATTGATTCATCTATCGATATATAACAGGGTGTTAAGCAAGAGAATAAATTCTCTGCCACCTAACAGCTATATATTAAATAGAGATCAACGAATACAATATAAAGGAATACAATGTCAGAACAGAGTCCATTTATCAGTCCGTTATGGGTTTGAACAAAACCATATCCGGTAGATCTCCAAATACGTCTGAATGATCACCAATTTTTCCCTCATTTTGGGTGTACGGTCCAATCAAGATATCAATAATAATCCATACGATATGGAAATTTCCCGGTCTTCAATAACTGTCTTCATCATCGATATTCAATCGTCGTATGAATTATTCAGAATGTGTTAAACCCGGTCTTTCTGAATAATTTGCGTAATTTAAAATCATGTGCTTTAAAACACAACCAACGCCTCATTCCAATCAAGAGTATTCTTTGATTTTAATTTAAACCAAATTAAGGTTTATTCAACTAGTCGGGATTAACGCCTTACCGAAGTAATCATTAATTAATATCCCATTCCAAACCTAAACAACCCATGGAGTAAACTGGTGGTACTCCATATCTAACACCCAATGTGTTACGGTAAACTTAATTACCGGTTTATCGATCAAATCTAATTAAAGATTTAACTACCGCTTGGAGTAAAACTAGTGGTACTCCATTATCGTTCATTTCTTGAATTAAGTAAATTTAATTACTTTTATCCTCATTCAATCCAATTAAAGATTTATTAAAACTATATTTAGTTTTAATCTTCAAGAATCATTATTTAATGATTATTTAACTTTCAAGAAATAATCTTGCCTTTAACTGGGTTAAAGAACAAATGTTGCTTAAAAACATCGTTCACAATAAACCCAAAATCGTATTTCAATTTAATATGTTAAATTGAAACTTCTCTTTAGAATATTTCACTAAATCTTAGTTAAAAGATTTATGAATTACCAATCTAAATTTCACTGTCAATCGGGTTTAAAGAACTAATGTCATTTAAAAACATTGTTCGCAATCAACCCAAAAGTCAGTTTCACTTAATTTCAATTATGTTTAATAATTGGAAATCTTATTTAAATCTTAATTAAAAGATTTATTCTTTCCCAAATCGGTTTAAGAACAGTGTTATTTAAGACACTATTCACGACAAACCCAAATTTTAATCTGATATTAAATATCATGCTTTGAATAGAAATTATATCGATTTATGTTCAATATCAAATTCTAAAAATTAACGTATATCAAATTGGGAATAACGATATTAATATCTTCCAAATTCCCACAATAATATCCGTATAATCACAAAATCCAATACTGAAATAATCCGAAGATTATTTCCATTCAAATCCATTCCAATATATGTACTGGAAAATCTTGGTTTTATTAAAACCACTTTAATCCTTTTATTTATTTTAATTAATTTGTTAAAATAAATAAATCACTCATTCTTTTACATTGAAATGTATATTTACATTAAAATGAATCTTTTTCATTCTTTTGAAACAAATTAACTAAAAAAAAGGTATTCTTTCTAATGTAATCAATCTTAAATAAATGAAATCTTTTTAATGTAATCTTTTTAGTTCAACCTTTATTACATTGAAAAATGTAATATTTTCATTTCAATCTTTATTATATTGGAAAATGTAATGTTTTCATTTCAACTTTATTACATTGAAAAATGTAATACTTTCATTTCAACTTTATTTTCAATTCAGTCTTTATTACATTGAAAAATGTAATATTTTTGTTTCAACTTTATTACATTGAAAAATGTATTATTTTCCTTTCAAACCTTATTCTATAATGTTTATAAATTCGTTTATAAAACGATTCCAACTTTTATTTCAATTTTAAATCCAAATTGAATATTCTATCTATTATCATATTAAAATAATATTATTTCCAAAATATTTATTTTGGAATTAGCTCTTTAAAACAGATTAAAAAGCCCAATTCATTATCTTATTCATTTATATTTTATACTAGGCCAGACCTCCCACATTAAGCCTGCGACTTGTGGATGCTGGATATGCCGGTTGGTTCCGGGCAGACTTATCCCACAAGTTGGGCTTAATCTCGTGTCATGGCCCGTTTCGTATTTGCGCACTTGGACCCCTCACATTAGGCCCAACATTTGTGGTTGCTGGATATGCCGGTTGGGTCCGGGCAGACTTCCACCACAAATGTAGCCTAACCTCGTGTCTAAGTACAATTATAATTCCTGATTATAATTAATTTACTGAAAATGTTATTTTAAAATATTCTTTATATTAAAATAACTTAATTTTGAAATACCCTTTATTTCAAAATATACTTTATATTAAAATGTTTCCCTATTAAAAATGATCTTTATTTTACATCGTCGTTTCTTTTATAAAATCTTTTGTTTTCAAATATTCTAACTTACCATTCAATTATTAATAAAAATTGAACTTTTCATATTATTATAATAATATAATAATAACCTTTTCAAAGTGTTTCATCTTGAAATCAAATCTTCTAATTTCAACACATTGACAATAAAGTCTGATATCTCTAAGTCTTTATTGTCTTTTTAACAATAAAAGTATAATCTCTTCAATTCAAACTTTTGATTGTAACTTTTTGACAATACAACAATAATCTTTTAAATTTAAAACATCAAAACCATAATTTAATTCTTTTAACGGAACATTGTATTAAAATATTCTTTTAATTCTAAAATTGGAATGAGACCAAACCATCACCATATAATTTTAATTATATGGATTTCAAACATCGCATTAATTCCATAATAACGATAAAACATTCAACAACAGCCAGAGTGCAATTTAAACTAATCACAAGGGCGGTGTGTAGTCAAAATACCAACCCAAGACCCGTGTGGGGTTTCAACCAACACAAATTCAAATAATATATCATTAATTGTGCTCTTGGACGATGTGTGAAAAATTATCATCAAATCAACATAAACAAGTCAGCCAACTTGTTAATGGCAGTGTAAACATATTTCTAAATATCATAAATGAGATAACATTATTTAACATGTTCACATATTTCAAATTTTCAAACAATTCACACAATCATCCCAATCAACATTTATCCAACAAACAACAATTCCAACACAGATAATTAACTTACTTTTGAATATAAAAATAAATAACTGTTCAAAAATTTAGTGAGAAAGAGTTCTCACCTTTGTCAGACTTTAATTGACGGATCGTGCCCAATTTTGGCCCAAAATCCAACATGCTCTAAAGTTGACAAAATTGATGTCTACGCGAAGCTCTCGATGCCACGATCGCAGCAAATCTGGTTTCGTTCGATTCCGAGTTCGTATAAAAAAGATATGAATTTTCGAAGTTTGACCAAGTTAAATAATTAATTTAAATGGTAAAAATTACCCAAATTTTCAACTTGCTCAGAATTGAACGTAGTTAGTGTCATTGCGAAGATCTCGTCGTCACGATTCCAGCGGATCTGAAATCGTCAGATTTCGACCTCGTATGTGATAGATATCGCGTTATAAACATTGAACATAAAATTAAATAAATGTTTCGCGTTTAAGCCCTTAACCTTTTTTTTCCAACAGCACCCTGAACTTAAAATGCTCGCCACGGCCAAACCGTAAGTCGGAATTGCACAAAACCAGCGCCATTCTCTCCGGCTTCTCCCCTTCTTTCCACGCCTGGTGGTCCCCCCTCCAGTTCGCCACGTGGGGCCCACGATCTGCAGTTGAACGGAAAAGTGCAGTTTCCGTTCATCTCAGTGTTGCGGCCGCCTCGGTACTCCAAATGCCACCTATTTTTGTCAGTAGCTAGATCTCGACCTCCCGAACAACTTCTATTTGGGTCACTTCGCCTGAAAATGCACGGACCGACGGGAAGTTGCTCATCTTTGCGACTGTCCTGTTTTCAGCACCCCTCCAGTAAAATTGACATTCCGGCCAACTCCGGCCACCTGAGATCATGCCACCACAGCCAAAAGAACCGTATGCTTCCCCTCTACCACTGCATGAAGTCGCTCGACCTATCTCTCTTCGTGGGGCCCGCAGCGAACAAATAACCGAAATCGGCTTTCTGTCTTTCAAGCTAGATCCCGGCGAATCCGTGCGACGATAGGTCTTGAATTTTTTGTGGTAGATAGAGGATAAGAAGATGAACAAAACCCAAAAAGGGTTTGGTCTGATTTTTTTCTGTTTGAGAGACATAAATTATTTTGTTTTCAGGAGCTAATTTGCAAAATAAATTTTAGAGGAGGGAGCCGCCATGGAGTAGAGGAAGAAGAAGGTGGCTATGTTTTGTCTTAGGGTTCCGGTAATGACAGCACTTATGATATTTTATATGGGTTAATAATTAAATTAGGCCCACTACCCTTATTTTAACATCTTATGTATTTTATCTTCTTCAAATTTTGTCTGTTTTCTTAGTTTAAAAATTCGTGTTAACACCTATGAATTCCATTTTTTTATGAAAATTGAAACATAATTATTTCTTGACATCACGAATCTATAGAAACTGGATTTGATGAATTCCGAGTCCGTATGAATAAAATGCGAATTTTTAAAGTCTGAAAATTGACTGTTTTTCACTGTAAAATTTATTACGACCACACACTAGCTTCAAAAATTTTGAAATTTGGAATCTAACAATAATTTAATATTCTGAATCCATAGAAAGTGGTTTCGTCGAATTCGGAGGTCGTTTGTAAAATTCCCATTTTTAAGGCGTATATATTTAATATTAAAAATACAAATAAATATGAATAATTTCCGAAACTCGAAATATATAAGTGTTTATACTTTTTCAATGCAGAAACATCATTTTAAACTCAATGGAAGTGGTTTCGAGTGCCAATTCGTTCGTATGTAAAAAGTAGCGTTTTGGGTCCTATATATTATATATAAAAATTCCATAGCGTTTTTCTGAGATTTTGAATTGGACATAACTTTTGATTCCCCCATGAAATTTCAACTTTTCGGATTCGTTGGAAAGATATTTTTAAATAGATTCTAATATTTTTGGTTTCGCTAAAATCCGATTTATTTTTCATCCTGTACAGTCAGTCAAAGTAAAAATTCAAATTTTAAAACTACCACGCTATTTCTAACTCCTTTTATAATTTAAATAAAATTTATTCGTTTTAACTTCGATTAAAATAAATTTATAGTAGTTATAATATAAAATAAATTATTTAAATATTAAAAACCCATTAAATTAATTAAAATAAAAAATTTAAATTCGACCCAAAATTCCGGGTCGTTACAATCTCCCCCACTTAAAATCTTTTCGTCCTCGAAAAGGAACGAAGCTAAAAGTCGTTTACTTAATTAACTCAATATCCATTCTAATAAATTTTCAATTCAGTTCAATATTGAATTTAATCTAGTTAAATGTGTCATTCTATTATATATTGATTTTGTTAATTACCATTTCAATAATTTTATTAGTTAAACTAATAATCAAACATCACAACCAGCAGTCGATTAGGTGATTAACTTTTCAAACATATATAGCTTTAATATATATAGATAAAAAATCATATTTTTAGTGCAAATCACAGCAAATAACCCAATCTAGTTTTGGTTCTCATAGCAGTCAATTGGAAATATATAGACATTCCACCTTCGTTACTCGAACATAAATACTGATGATGCAGCTGTCATCATCAGGATTATCCCCGGGCGACTAGAGTGTGATTCTATATCTATCCAGTATATTAAAACTTTGAATATCCATTAATTACTCGTATATTCAAAATCTTTATATAATCGATTGTCCAAATAAAATATAATAATATATCAAATACGTATTTTTAAGATAAAAAAATTCAAAATATTAAATTTGTTTTCTTATTTATTTTAAAGAAAATAATACTCTTCACACTCGTTCTAGGATAATCTCTAACGAGTAATTCTTATTGTATATTACTAATCCAATCTCTGATGAATTCTTTCTTTCGGTTCTAATGTGTTTTGTTCTCGAGCTCTGTAAACCAAAGCTCTGATACCAAATGTGACGACCCAAACTTCCCCGTAAAGGAAAGTCAGATTGCTTTGAGAACCACACACGTCAGAACACAAAACAGAAGAACATTTTATTGTTGTTACAACAATTACATTAAAGTACAAGAATTTTCCAGAGTATGAATAATAATATACATTGGAAATACAATAATATCAGAGTTTAAATTACATTTAAATAGCAGCGGAAAAATAATACAAAACACAACTGAAAGAAATACACGGATACAGAGCCTTCCGAATATCGCTCCAGCTGTAGACCAGGATCCTGTGAATATAATATCTGCAAACCAAAACTACTAGCTGCCCGTGTGGAAAATATCGGCACCCAGAGTTTAGGTTAAAACAATAAACTCCAGGTCAGTCATGGGACTGGTGTGAGAACTCAAAAACAGTTATTAACTTTAATTTTTAAAGTTAAGTAAATCAAGGGACCACGCCACTTTCGCAGAACGGGTTTCCTCCCAAGAATACCGGTGCATAAAACAACGAAATGCTTTTTAGAAAAATGAAACCATTATAAGACTCAATCCCTTGCACGTACGCCGAAGGATAGAGTTTTTCCTTATAATGGTCAAAAATGCTTAATATGCGAAATTCATCTTTTATACTATGAGTGCACAGTGTAGAAAACAATTTCGAATATAAAAGTATCAAAATTAGGTGGCATCATATGTTATGTAAGCGGCATAATATGTTATGTCACCATATAAGTATACAACTAAAAACCGTAAGATCGTATTGGAAAATTGGATTCCATCATGATGGCTACTGATTCGAAAGATCAATCGCGAATGTATCTCCACGGCTTACGTCTCGGCAAGAGAAAACACCGAAATACATATACTACGCACTTTGGATGAGCAGTAATCTGATCTATCCTCATGAGATTCGGCTGAAATGACCTATCCCACTTCTAGGGTGGAGCGACCACCCTAGCCCATCGGCCGACCCCAAATCTGTATAAAGTATATTGGTCAAACCGAACATTATCAAACAAATCGTTCACCATCATACCGTGGTGTGTGAGGCCCGCGAAGTCACGTTGCATCCAAAGCAGCGCTATATAAAAGCTATGCTTTGGTCTTCATCCACAAGGCTTTGTTTTTCAATAAAAGCCTTGATCATATGCATCTTAGCATGCCACATTATCAGACCATACCATATCATTGATTCATCTATCGATATATAACAGGGTGTTAAGCAAGAGAATAAATTCTCCGCCACCAAACAGCTATATATTAAATAGAGATCAACGAATACAATATAAAGGAATGAAATGTCAGAACACAGTCCATTTATCAGTCTGTTATGGGTTTGAACGAAACCATATCCGGTAGATCTCCAAATACGTCTGAATGATCACCAATTTTTCCCTCATTTTGGGTGTACGGTCCAATCAAGATATCAATAATCATCCATTCGATATGGAAATTTCCCGGTCTTCAATAACCGTCTTCATCATTGATCTTCAATCGTCGTATGAATTATTCAGAATGGGTTAAACCCGGTCTTTCTGAATAATTTGCGTAATTTAAAATCATGTGCTTTAAAACACAACCAACGCCTCATTCCAATCAAGAGTATTCTTTGATTTTAATTTAAACCAAATTAAGGTTTATTCAACTAGTCGGGATTAACGCCTTACCGAAGTAATCATTAATTAATATCCCATTCCCAACCTAAACAACCCATGGAGTAAACTGGTGGTACTCCATATCTAACACCCAATGTGTTACGGTAAACTTAATTACCGTTTTATCGATCAAATCTAATTAAAGATTTAACTACCGCTTGGAGTATAACTAGTGGTACTCCATTATCGTTCATTTCTTGAATTAAGTAAATTTAATTACTTTTATCCTCATTCAATCCAATTAAAGATTTATTAAAACTATATTTAGTTTTAATATTCAAGAATCATTATTTAATGATTATTTAACTTTCAAGAAATAATCTTGCCTTTAACTGGGTTAAAGAACAAATGTTGCTTAAAAACATCATTCACAATAAACCCAAAATCGTATTTCAATTTAATATGTTAAATTGAAACTTCTCTTTAGAATATTTCACTAAATCTTAGTTAAAAGATTTATGAATTACCAATCTAAATTTCACTGTCAATCGGGTTTAAAGAACTAATGTCATTTCAAAACATTGTTCGCAATCAACCCAAAAGTCAGTTTCACTTAATTTCAATTATGTTTAATAATTGGAAATCTTATTTAAATCTTAATTAAAAGATTTATTCTTTCCCAAATTGATTTAAGAACAATGTTATTTAAGACACTATTCACGACAAACCCAAATTTTAATCTGATATTAAATATCATGCTTTGAATAGAAATTATATCGATTTATGTTCAATATCAAATTCTGAAAATTAACGTATATCAAATTGGGAATAACGATATTAATATCTTCCAAATTCCCACAATAATATCCGTATAATCACAAAATCCAATACTGAAATAATCCGAAGATTATTTCCATTCAAATCCATTCCAATATAAGTACTGGAAAATCTTGGTTTTATTAAAACCACTTTAATCCTTTTATTTATTTTAATTAATTTATTAAAATAAATAAATCACTCATTCTTTTACATTGAAATGTATATTTACATTAAAATGAATCTTTTTCATTCTTTTGAAACAAATTAACTAAAAAAAAGGTATTCTTTCTAATGTAATCAATCTTAAATAAATGAAATCTTTTTAATGTAATCTTTTTAGTTCAACCTTTATTACATTGAAAAATGTAATATTTTCATTTCAATCTTTATTATATTGGAAAATGTAATGTTTTCATTTCAACTTTATTACATTGAAAAATGTAATACTTTCATTTCAACTTTATTTTCAATTCAGTCTTTATTACATTGAAAAATGTAATATTTTCATTTCAACTTTATTACATTAAAAAATGTAATATTTTCCTTTCAAACTTTATTCTAAAATGTTTATAAATTCGTTTATAAAACGATTCCAACTTTTATTTCAATTTTAAATCCAAATTGAATATTCTATCTATTATCATATTAAAATAATATTATTTCCAAAATATTTATTTTGGAATTAGCTCTTTAAAACAGATTAAAAAGCCCAATTCATTATCTTATTCATTTATATTTTATACTGGGCCAGACCTCCCACATTAAGCCTGCGACTTGTGGATGCTGGATATGTCGGTTGGCTCCGGGCAGACTTATCCCACAAGTTGGGCTTAACCTCGTGTCATGGCCCATTTCGTATTTGCGCACTTGGACCCCTCACATTAGGCCCAACATTTGTGGTTGCTGGATATGTCGGTTGGGTCCGGGCAGACTTCCACCACAAATGTAGCCTAACCTCGTGTCTAAGTACAATTATAATTCCTGATTATAATTAATTTACTGAAAATGTTATTTTAAAATATTCTTTATATTAAAATAACTTAATTTTGAAATACCCTTTATTTCAAAATATACTTTATATTAAAATGTTTCCCTATTAAAAATGATCTTTATTTTACATCGTTGTTTCTTTTATAAAATCTTTTGTTTTCAAATATTCTAACTTACCATTCAATTATTAATAAAAAATGAAATTTTCATATTATTATAATAATATAATAATAACCTTTTCAAAGCGTTTCATCTTGAAATCAAATCTTCTAATTTCAACACATAGAAAATAAAGTGTGATCTCTCTAATTCTTTGTTGTCTTTTTAACAATAAAAGTATAATCTCTTCAATTCAAACTTTTGATTGTAACTTTTTGACAATACAACAATAATCTTTTAAATTTAAAACATCAAAACCATAATTTAATTCTTTTAACGGAACATTGTATTAAAATATTCTTTTAATTCTAAAATTGGAATGAGACCAAACCATCACCATATAATTTTAATTATATGGATTTCAAACATCGCATTAATTCCATAATAACGATAAAACATTCAACAACAGCCAGAGTGCAATTTAAACTAATCACAAGGGCGATGTGTAGTCAAAGTACCAACCCAAGACCCGTGTGGGGTTTCAACCAACACAAATTCAAATAATATATCATTAATTGTGCTCTTGGACGATGTGTGAAAAATTATCATCTAATCAACATAAACAAGTCAGGCAACTTGTTAATGGCAGTGTAAGCATATTTCTAAATATCATAAATGAGATAACATTATTTAACATGTTCACATAATTCAAATTTTCAAACAATTCACACAATCATCCCAATCAACATTTATCCAACAAACAACAATTCTAACACAGATAATTAACTTACTTTTGAATATAAAAATAAATAACTGTTCAAAAATTTAGTGAGAAAGAGTTCTCACCTTTGTCGGGCTTTAATTGACGTTTCATGCCCAATTTTGACCCAAAATCCAACATGCTCTAAAGTTGACAAAATTGATGTCTACGCGAAGCTCTCGATGCCTTGATCGCAGCTAATCCTGTTTCGTGCGATTTCGAGCACGTATCAAAAAGATATGAATTTTCGAAGTTTGACCAAGTTAAATAATTAATTTAAATGGTAAAAACTACTCAAATTTTCAACTTGCTCAGAATTGAACGTAGTTAGTTTCATTGCGAAGATCTCGTCGCCACGATTCCATCGGATCTGAAATAGTCAGATTTCGACCTCGTATGTGATAGATATCGCGTTATAAACATTGAACATTAATAGGGATAATAGACAAGAATAATCCGAAGTTTAACGTTTCCGCCCATATTAATCCCAAGTTTGCATTATTTAAGAATAATCCCAAGTTTAGGGGGTGTCTTCCCAAATTAATCTCATTTACTTGTATCTTCCCATATTAATCCGAAGTTTGGGGGTGTCTTCCCATATTGATCTCGAAATAACACGTGAAAAAGTCATCATAAGTCATCGGGATCAATTTGGGAAGACACCCCCTAAACTTGGGATTATTCTTAAATAACGCAAACTTGGGATTAATATGGGTGGAAACGTTAAACTTCGGATTATTCTTGTCAATTAATCCTAAAATTAATTAAATGTTTCGTGTTTAAGCCCTAAACCCTTTTTTTTTTCAACAGCACCCTGAACTTAAAATGCTCGCCACGGCCAAACCGTAAGTCGGAATTGCACGAAACTAGCGCCATTCTCTCCGGATTCTCCCCCTATTTCCACACCTGGTGGTCCCCCCTCCAGTTCGCCACGTGGAGCCCAAGATTTGCAGTTGAACGAAAAAGTGCAGTTTCCGTTCATCTCAGTGCTGCGGCCGCCTCGGTACTCCAAATGCCACCAATTATTGTCAATAGCTAGATCTCGACCTCCCGAACAACTTCTGTTTGGGTCACTTCGCCTGAAAATGCACGGATCGACGGGAAATTGCTCATCTTTGCGACTGTCCTGTTTTCAGCACCCCTCCAGTAAAATTGACATTCCGTCCAACTCCGGCCACCTTAGACCATGCCACCATAGCCAAAAGAACCGTATGCTTCCCCTCTACCACTTCCTGAAGTCGCTCGACCTATCTCTCTTCGTGGGGCCCGCAGCGAACAAATAACCGAAATCAGCTTTCTGTCTTTCAAGCTAGATCCCGGCGAATCCGTGCGACGATAGGTCTTGAATTTTTCGTGGTAGATAGAGGATAAGAAGATGAACAAAACACAGAAAGGGTTTGGTCTGATTTTTTTCTGATTGAGAGATATAAATTATTTTGTTTTCAGGGGCTAATTTGCAAAATAAATTTTTGAGGAGGGAGCCGCCATGGAAAAGAGGAAGAAGAAAGTGGCTATGTTTTGTCTTAGGGTTCAGCTAATGACAGCTCTTATGATATTTTATATGGGTTAATAATTAAATTAGGCCCACTACCCTTATTTTAACATCTTATGTATTTTATCTTCTTCAAATTTTGTCTGTTTTCTTAGTTTAAAAATCTGTGTTAACACCTACGAATTCCATTTTTTTATGAAAATTGAAGCATAATTATTTCTTGACATTACGAATCTATAGAAACTAGTTTCGATGAATCCCGAATCCGTATGAATAAAAAGCGAATTTTTAAAGTTTGAAAATTGACTGTTTTTCACTGTAAAATTTATTACGACCACATATTAGCTTCAAAAATTATGAAATTTGGAATCTAACAATAATTTAATATTCCGAATCCATAGAAAGTGGTTTCGTCGAATTCGGAGGTCGTTTGCAAAATTCCCATTTTTAAGGCGTATATATTTAATATTAAAAATACAAATAAATTTGAATAATTTCCGAAACTCGAAATATATAAGTGTTTATACTTTTTCAATACAGAAACATCATTTTAAACTCAATGGAAGTGGTTTTGAGTCCCAATTCATTAATATGTAAAAAGTAGCATTTTGGGTCCTATATATTATATATATAAATTCCATAGCGTTTTTCTGAGATTTTGAATTGGACATAACTTTTGATTCCCGCTACGAAATTTCAACTTTTCGGATTCGTTGGAAAGATATTTTTAAATAGATTCTAATATTTTTGGTTTCGCTAAAATCCGATTTATTTTGCAACTACCATGCTATTTCTAACTCCTTTTATAATTTAAATAAAATTTATTCGTTTTAACTTCGATTAAAATAAATTTATAGTTGTTATTATATAAAATAAATTATTTCAAATATTAAAAACCCATTAAAATAATTAAAATAAAAAAAATTTAAATTCGGCCTAAAATTCCGGGTCGTTACAATAAACTTCCCCTTTTTCACTATTTATTACAAACAACTGGTTTCAGATTTCCCCATTTACAGATTACTTAAATTAAAATTAAGTGTCGCTTATTTCATTTCACCAGTTGTCTCATTTCCTTACTGGTTTATTATAAACTAAGTTATAATCTTCACTTTTCCCTAGGACATGTCTATCTATTATACAACATTCTCATTAATGTTATTTATTTATAATAGGTTATTATCTGTAACGACCCAGAAAATCTGAACCAATTAAAAAAATTTAAATTGGCTGAAATAATGGATTTTAAATATTTAAAATAAATATTTTAAATAATAGCAATGAAAAGTGAGTTTGAATCGGCGCTTGAAAAGGAATATAATTAATTCTAATTATAAACAAGGCCTGAAATGGCGCGGTAGTTTCAAATTTTGAATTCAAACTTTGTCGGACTGTACCGGGTGCAAAACAAAACGGATTTGAGTGAAACCAAAAATATTTAAATCTATTAGTGAATACCTTTCTAACGAATCTGAAAAATCGAAGTTTCATAGCGGAAAGCAAAAGTTATGGCCAAATGAATTTTCAGAAAGGTCGCTATGGAATTTATATAGCCCGTGAAATTGGCCATTTTGCAAACGACCTCGGAATTCGACGAAACCACTTTTGTTGGATCCGGGATGTGAAGTTATTGCTAGGTTTCAAATTTCATAATTTTTGAAGCTAGTATGTGAGCGTGGCAAAAGAAAACGTGTTTTGGTCAATTATAGTTAAATTGGATCGACCAGAAATGGGCCTTTTTGCAAACGGTCTCAGAATTCGATGAAACTAGTTTTGTTGGGACTGTATCGTCAAAACATAGCTAGATTTATTTTTCTGGAATTTTTCGAATCAGTTTGTGGCCCTGGCAAATTGAAATGTACGTTCAAATCGAATATTGAATGTTATATATTTTAAATAGAATAAATACTGACTGAAGCAGTCGAATGGGCCTACGAAACATATCCCATTATGTTCGGAATGGGGGTAAAACGCTAGGGACGACAGTCGTTGGGTTTGGATTGGGGTTCGCAGGAGGCAAGGGGTATTTTCGGATTTTTAAAACTTTATATAAAAAAAAAATAATTTGTCCACGTCAGAACCCACCCCTCCCCCCCCCCCACCCCCCCCCCCCCCCCCCCCCCCCCCCGCCGACATTCTCTCTCCCCTTTCAACCCTCGATGGTGGAAAAAGCTCCTTACTTCCCCATCGATTCCCAACCACTCCGATCATCTTCAGCCTCGCCTCTAGTTACGGATTTTGCAGAGTCTCCTCTCCTCTACAAATTCATACTAGGTTGGATATTTATCGTGAAGTATCTGAGAAGAATCGGCCACCTGAAGTCACGAAGTTCAGCACGCCGGAGCTCCTCCCCTGCTGCGTCGATCAGCACCAAACCACCACCGCTGGGTGCAATTTTCCTCTCTCCTCGGCGTAGTGTACTTCGATTTCGTCATCGTTCAACGGTTTGATTGAAAAATCAAAACCCTAGTTCGAACCATTTCAAAGAGGTATACGGCGTTTATTTTATTTTATAGTTTATAGCAATTTAAAGCGCTACGATTTATGATTTCACTGTAAAAATCATATCTTTTTCGTTTCTTGATGAAATTCGATGAAACAGGAAACATCGTGACCGTGTGGATGTCTTCTACCTTCTAGAAGAGACCGCATATTTTTCTGAGCCTTCTGCTATTTTGGGTGGAGTGGAACCCAATGTGAGATTTCTAATTTATAAATGATATGGAAAACGATGATGTATAAATTATATAGTCGATGTATGAGTTATATAAGCGTTGTACACCTCTTGTATAAGCGTTGTATAAGTTGTACGGTCGATATATAAGTTGTATATGCGTTGTAAAAATTATATATGTGTTGAAATAGAAGTGAAATGCTGTATATAAATATATAAATATATATATATATATATATATATATACGCCCCTCGTCCACAAACCATGGACGATATTTATTGGTTGTGATTGGTGTGAAAATTGATTGATAGCGAATGGTTGATTGGAATTGTTTGTGGTTGATATTGATTGATTGTGGTTGAAAAATACCCGTTTGTGGTTGAGAAATATTTGGTTGAAACCACATAGGATTAGTTTGTGGAAATGAAATAAATATATACATGCCACCTGCGTGCGAACTAGATGCATGATTCCCCATTGTCAAAAACCACGAGGTTTTAAGGTAGAGCGAGGAGCCGTACTAGGGACGGTCTCGGTTTTAACTACCCTGCCGTTATGCTGCCGAAATTTTGAATAATATTCATGTGTTTGAATTATTTTCATTTGTTGAAACTATATTTATTCGTTGAATAGAAAGCCTTCATGTGTTGAGTCGATATTCATTCGTTGGATAGAAATTCATGTGTTGAATGGTATTCGTGTTTTAAATATAAAAATCACATTTTTATCTATATATATAAACTATAGAAAACCTTCATGTGTTGAATCGATATTCATTCATTGGATAGAAATTCATGTGTTGAATGGTATTCATGTTTTAAATATAAAAATCACATTTTCATCTATATATATAAACTATAGAAAACCTTCATGTGTTGAATCGATATTCATTCGTTGAATTGAAATTCATGTGTTGAATGATATTCATATTTTGAAATAAATTGTTTTATAATAAAAATCACATCTTTATCATCTATATGAACTATATAAAATAATCTTGTTTTGAAAGAAATTGTTTTACAATAAAAGTCCTATTTTTCTTATCTATATGAACTATATAAAATAATCTTGTTTTGAAAGAAATTGTTTTATAATAAAAATCACATCTTTATCATTTGTATGAACTATATAAAATAATCTTGTTTTGAAAGGAATTGTTTTATAATAAAAATCCTATTTTTCTTATCTATATGAACTATATAAAATAATCTTGTTTTGAAAGAAATTGTTTTATAATAAAAATCCTATTTTTCTTACCTATATGAACTATATAAAATAATCTTGTTTTGAAAGAAATTGTTTTATAATAAAAATCCTATTTTTCTTACCTATATGCACTATATAAAACAATAGTGTTTTGAAATTAATTGTTTTACAATAAAAATCACATTTTTATTATATAAATGAATTGTTAAAAATAGTGAAGTGTTGAAATAGAAGACAGTTAGATAAAAATATCATTTTTGTCAAATGTATGGAAAGAATATAGTTTTTGAAATGGAAGAATCGATATATATATATATAAATAGAATTGAAATATATCAAATAACGACGCTGCAGTTTGTATTTTGAAACCGTGATTTCAAACGATTATACCGAGAGATCCGACCATCGGATTTTCCCGAAACAGCAACCGTTGGGTTCGATTTGGAAATATCTTTCCAACGGCACCAACTTTGTAAAAATCCAACGGTTGGATTGTTTGGAATGTTTAATTCAAATCTAAAGAAAAACAGCGCCAGAATCGATTATATTTATATATATATATATAAATATAATTATATTAAATCGAATAACGACGCGACAGTTCGTATTTTGAAATCGAAACTTTAAACGATTGTACCGGGAGATTCGACCGTCGGATTTTCCCGAAATTGGAACCGTTTGATTCGTTTTGAAAAGATCTTTCTAATGATGTAAATTTTGTGAAGATCCAACGGTTAGATTTTCAGATATATGTAAATTAAATCTGAAGAAAAACAGCGCCATAGCCACGTTATGGCCCGAAGCGTCGTTTTGATTAAATTGGCTATTTTAAAATAAATAAAAATAGCGATAAATCGTTATAAAATATTATAAACGATATGGATGTGAAAATTAGATACTAACTGAAGGTTGGCTAAGTCGAATGGTTTCCTGGGTGTTGATCTGATGTTGGTTTCGGCCTTCGGGGTTAATATTTGGGAAATCGTTCTCTTACTGATTGACGGTTAGTGACTAAAGAATTGAAATGATGCGTGTGTATGTTAGTGTTGCACTTGTTCATTATATACGCGAGTTGCTCAGAAAGACCGGGTTTATCCCATTTTGAATAACTGAATCGACGATAAAAAATCGAAGATGAAGACGGTGGTTGAAGACCGGAGATCTTCACCTCGTTTGGATGGTAATCGAGGTCCTGATTGGGAGGCATCCCGAAATATGGATAATGAGTGGTGATCGATGGGTTTGCAAGGTAAATAGTGCCTCCGGTTTCGTTCAGACCCGGAACGGACTTGCAAATGGACAGTGTGTCTGACATTGGAATTTATTCTTTGTGATTGATAGCCATCAGTTGCACGGTGTGAATTGCCT
This sequence comes from Allium sativum, assembly GCA_030737875.1. Taxonomy (NCBI): domain Eukaryota; kingdom Viridiplantae; phylum Streptophyta; class Magnoliopsida; order Asparagales; family Amaryllidaceae; genus Allium; species Allium sativum. The sequence continues at coordinate 898,661,695 of CM060916.1, forward strand.
GTGTGGCATGCTAAGATGCAGTGATCAGGGCTTCTGTTGAAAAGCAAAGTCTTGTGGTGATGATCAAAGCGCCGCCTGTGTGCCGTAGCTTTGTGTATAACGTGAAATTGCGAGCCTCACACCCCGGAAGGAACCAGAAACGGGAGAGGACATCAGTGAGGACCTGCGTTTCTTTCTAGCTAGAAGTGGTGTCAGTGGTTTTACACGCCCTGACGAGTTTGACTTATGTGGTTGTTACTGTTGCGAGGCACCTCGGTCAGATCGGACGATCCGGGTCCGATGGAGTCATTCGTTGGCTCATTTACACCCCAAAGGGTGGGGAAGCGCAGTGTTCAGGAATTTTAATCCACATCGGTGGACCGGCCCTGACGATCCAAGGGCCCACCTAAGTCTGGGTCCTGAGGCTCGGGCTAGACAGTCTCGAAGTCGGTAAGGACTATCTTTTGCCTTGGTTCATGACGGAAATCCAATTTCCAAATACGTGACTATGCGGTTTTGATTGTATACCTATATATGGCAACATAGTGGTATGGGGCATTAATGCCGTCTATGATTGATAGTTATGATTTGAAATTGTTTTTAAAACATATAAACACTAGCAATAATATCAAATGCTTTTTTTTATTCGTATCAAGCATATTTTGTCTATTATAAGGTAAAACTCTATCCTCCGGTTTGCGTTGCATTGTGTGATGGGAACTGAGTCTTATAATGGCTTCATTTTTATAAAAAGCATTGCGATGTTTAAAAGAACGATTTGTTTTAAAGCACTGGTAATCCAATGGAGTAAACCCGTTCCACGAAAGTGGCGTGGTCCTGCGATTAGCCATATTTTAAATGTGTTGAGTAGATTTCTCATACCAGTCCCATGACTGACTCGTAGTTTGTTTCACTTTCAAACTCGGGTGCCCCTTTTTCTACACGGGCAGCCTTGTATTCAGGTTTTAGCTGGCTTTCTCTGGATAGCTGGAGCTGAAGATGGATTCTATCATTTATCTCTTTTTATGATGTTCAGCTCCTATTGTACATTATGTTTGTTTTTCTGTTGTAGACATATATGTATAGTTGAACTGTAACTGTACTAAGTATGATCCTGTATACTGTGTAACTCTAATGATTACGTTTTTCCAGTATATTCTATTGTTCATTATCTGGTGTATTTATTTTATTCTGTTCTGCTATTATCTATTTATGTGTTATATTCCAAAGATTACCCTTGTCTCCGTCTGTACGGTAAATGGGGTCGTCACAACGTGGTATCAGAGCTTTGGTTAAGCTTAGTGCTGGAATATAACATAATAACGAACTCGTCAGAAATAGAACCAGTAGTGTTCTAGGACGGGTAACTCTATACATATAGGATAAGTAATATCCTAGTATGAGTAAAGCAGAATGAAATTACACCTCGATAGACACATTTACATTTGAAGTATATGTTTCTATATTTTAAATTATCTTTTTTGTGTCCTGACACTTGATCTGCCATTTGCAGAAGTACTAGAAAAATGAGTGTCAGAAACAGAAGAAATGCAGAACACGATCTAGAGGCTCTATTAAAGAGATATCGAAATATGAACGGAGCACAGTTCTCGAGCAATGAATCTATAATTCAGACTCAAGCTTGGATGAGTTCTGTCGAAAGAATTTTTTAGCGTATCCAGCTGAGAGATGACCAGAAAAGGTTAGTAGCATCTTGGGCACTCAAAGAAGAGGCTTTAATCTGGTGGGAAACAATCATCAAAGATAATCCAGAAGATGATATCACCTAGGACAGATTCAAAGAGATTTTCCTAGAATGATTTACTCCGCCTGAAGCGACAGAGCGATTATGTGATGAATTTTCTTATCTAATACAAGGTGATATGACTATCCTAGAATATCATAAGAAATTCAACGAACTTTCTCACTTTACTGCTCATCTGATTCAAGATCCAAAGAGGAAGAATCTGAGATTTATTCATGGCCTACAAAGAAAATATCAGAACAGTGTGATGAGGAATGTGAAGCTTCCTTTTTCTGAAATGATTTATATGGCTTATCAGTATGAAGATATCCATAAGAAAGGTATGTTGCGTGACGAAGAGGAAGTCTGTTCTAGTAACAAAGAAGAGTCGGAAACTGGTATTCCTGATGCCAGTACGAGGTCTGAGGTCAGTAAAGAGCCTAAAGTCAATCGAAAAAGGGCCAGATCTGAAAAAGAACCAGCCGCAACTGCCATATGCAAGAACTGCAATCAGAAGGGGCATTTGTCCAGAAAATGTAAATCTATAAACAAACGAGGGAAGAGTGGATTTGGACCCGGTAAGAAGGTTCATGAGGGAAGAGGATGCCATAAGTGCCATCAGGCTGGGCATAATAAGAAAAACTGCCCGCTATCTCAGAAATCTGAAGCAGTACAAGTGAATGAAGTGGCAGAAGTGCCTGCATCTTCGTCTGCTCAGGAAAGGTCTGATGGTTTAGAAGGCACGCTCAATGTCAAGAACATTCCAGTTAAAGTACTGTTTGATACTGGCGCATCACGAAGCTTTATTGCAAAGAGTGCAGTCAAGAAATTGGATTTGAAATTGAAGAAGCTCAAAGAGCCAATGATTGTCCAAAATCCAATTGGGGGTTCCATCGGTCTCAGTTGGGTTTGTGGGGTGCCTGTCTCTTTTTCCTGCTATAAATTCCCTACTATCTCTATCGTCATGAATTTTAATGAATTCGATCTTATTCTGGGATTGGATTGGCTAACCAAATATGAAGCAGAGGTTAGATACACCGAGAGAGTTGTTAGGGCTAAGATTAAATCAGGGAATTATATAACCATACCGTGTGAAGGTCAGAAATCTAATAGAAAAGACTTCTGGGCAGCTCTGGATGTTTCTCCTGTTCAAATAGAAAATATCCCTGAAGTCACAGAGAATATTCCTGACCTCATCAAAGATATTCCTGTCGTCAAGAACTATGCGGATGTGTTCAAAGAAGTTGTTCGCTTACCTCCGCAGAGAGAAATAGATTTCAAGATTGCTTTGATTCCAAATGCAAGACCGGTAGTTCACGCTATTCAAAGAATGTCATTGAAGGAGGAAGAAGAACTTGACAATCAAACACGACAGCTAATATGGAAGGGTCTGATCAGGCCTAGTTTCTCAGATTGGGGAGCAGCAGTAGTGTTTGTCCCAAAATCAGACGGTACTCTACGGCTATGTGTGGATTATCGTGATTTGAACAAGCAGACCATAAAGAACAAATATCCATTACCACGAATCGATGATTTATTGGATCGTCTGAATGGAGCACAAGTGTTTTCAAGGATGGACCTAGCTACAGGCTTCCATCAGCTTCGAATTGCTGAAGAGTGTGTTCCAATGACAGCATTCAGAGGTTCGGACTTATTCTACGAGTGGTTAGTAATGTCGTTCGGCTTATGTAATGCTCCAGCCTACTTCGTCGATCTAATGAACAGAGTATTTAGAGGAGTATTGAATAAATTTGTTCTGGTTTTCATTGATGATATCCTTATCTTCTCTAAGTCAGAAAGCGAGCACGAAAAACATTTGGAATAAGTGTTAGAAATTCTCAAAGAACGTATTAAAAGCAAAGTTTTCCAAATGTATATTCTGGCAAAAAGAAGTCAAATTTCTTGGCCACGTAGTGTCAAAAGAAGGAATTGCAGTGGATCCCAGTAAGATCACTTCTATCCAGAATTGGAAACAGCCTCGTACGCCAACAGAAGTTAGAAGTTTTCTCGGGTTAGCTAGTTATTATCGGAAATTCATTAAGGATTTCGCGAAGAGATCTAGTTCCTTAACAAAACTGACTAAGAAACATTCGAGATTCAATTGGACTCCGGTATGTGAGGAAGCTTTCCAGGAGCTGAAATTAAAACTGACAACTGCTCCAGTGTTAACCATCATCGATGGCAATCAAGACTTGAAAGTCTGGACTGACGCTTCTAGAGAGGGCCTTGGTGCAGTATTAATGCAAAGAGGTCAAGTGATTGCATATGCTAGCCGTCAGCTGAAACCACATGAGAAGAACTACGTAACTCATGATCTTGAGTTATTGGCTATAGTATTCTCTTTGAAAATCTGGAGACACTATCTTCTGGGTGAGAAATTCGAGCTGTATATAGACCATCAGTCGTTAAAGTATCTGTTCACCCAGAAAGACCATAATTTGAGGCAACAACGTTGTCTAGAGTTCCTTGCAGCATATGATTTTGAGATTCTATACACTCCAGGGAAAGCCAATGTGGTGGCCGATGCGCTGAGCCGAAAGAATGTAATGATCGCTAGCTTTATTATTACGACTTCCTTGATTGACAAAATATCACTTCTTCAGAAGGATGATAACTTTATTAAGGATATGATCAAAAGGATTCAGAAAGGCGAACCCTCATGTTTTCAAATAGATAACGACGGAATCCTGAGATTGAAAGGAAGGATTTGTGTTCCTGGCATCCCCGAGCTAAAAAGGGAAGTGTTAGACGAGTGTCACAAGTCCAAGCTGAGTATCCATCCTGGTGTGGCCAAAATGTATAACGATCTCAAAAAAACATTCTGTTGGAAGGCTATGAAAAGAGATGTTTCAATATATGTTAGCCGATGCCCTACTTGCCAGCTAGTCAAGAGTGACCAACAGAAACTGGCTGGATTGTTACAACTGCTAGACGTCCCTGGTTGGAAGTGGGAACATATTTCCATGGACTTCATTGATGGTTTGCCCAGAACCAGAAAAGGAAATGACGGTATTTGGGTGATCGTAGATCGCTTCACGAAGACCGCCCATTTCATACCTGTCAGAACAAACAGAACTGCTCAGAGTCTGGCGCAGATATATTTCAAGGAAATAGTTAGACTACATGGAGTGCCGCTCAGTATAGTCAGTGATAGAGATACAATATTCACTAGTAAATTCTGGGAGGCATTTTAGGTAGAGCTGGGAACAAAACTGAACTTGAGCACCGCCTATCATCCTCAGACAGATGGTCAAGCTGAGAGGGTGAATCGTATACTAGAAGATCTATTGTGGGCTTGTGTTCTAGATTTCGGTGGATCATGGGAAGACCATCTGCATTTGGCTGAATTCTCATATAATAACAGCTACCAGGCGAGCCTGACAATGTCGCCATTCGAAGCATTATATGGTAGACCATGCCGATCTCCTGCTTGTTGGGTCGAACCCGGTAATAGACTTGTGTTGGGGCCAGATATGATCCAAGAAGCTGCCGACAAAGTCGACTTTATTAAGAAGTGATTACTCGCCCCTCAAAGCCGACAAAAGAGTTATGCTGATAGGAGAAGAAGAGATATATCATTTGCTGTTAGCGACTATGTATATTTGAAAGTATCGCCGATGAGAGAAGTTATCCGGTTCGGTAAAACTGGGAAGTTGGCGCCCAAATTCATTGGTCCGTTTCCTATTCTGGAACGGATCGGAACTCTCGCTTATAGGGTTAAACTGCCTGATTGGTTGCCTGGAGTTCATGATGTATTTCATATATCTCAACTTCGAAAGCACGTTCATGATCCAGACTTGATCGTGGAAGAATCAGCTCAACAGGATATTGAAATTACTCCAGAATTAGCCGTGAGGAGAGAGCCGCTCAAGATTATCGGCAAAGAAACCAAAGAGAAGAGGAACAAGAAGGTTCACTTAGTCAAAGTGCAATGGAGTGGAGATCCGCGAGATTGTACTTGGGAAACTGAGGAGAGCATTCAGAAGGCCTATCCTAGATGCCGAGTGGATATCTCTGATTGACTCCGGTGCAAGGTACATTTACCATACTTTGCATTACTAATTAGTTCTCTACTCTGTTGTTATTTTCTTTCCATGGATGTGTACTTTTAATTCTATAGTCTGAATAATTTTAAAAGAATATAGAAATTGATTTGTATGATTTTGATAAGTTAAAAACAATTTGATTGTTGTTTGTGTTGTGTGATTGAAAATTTGATTAATTGAATTATTGAAACGATAGTTAATTTAATCAATAATTAGAATAATGGTAGAATTTATTCATTTAAATCACACATTGAACCGATTATAAAATAGATAGAAATATATATATACTTGTGCATTATATATGTTTGAACAGGTAAATGGATTAGCTATTGAGTAAAGATTTTATTTGCATGCCCGACAAATAGGTAAACCTTAATGAGTTGGATGCGAAATATTATTATATCAACTCCTGTGAATGCCATTGGATGCGGAGTGCTGGTTATTCTGTGTGTAAAAATAAACGTCGCCATAGGATAGTAACAATTAATTTTGAACTACATTACATGGCATACTTCTGGAGATAGGCATACTTCATCATATACCACATAAGCATTTGGACCTTGTGTGACGAGGTGGAAGATTTACCATACGAGCGAGAGGCTTGTATGGCGATGACTATATTTTACAGGTTGAACTGATGACTGATATGGACTATTTAAATTGTAACGATAAAATTGCCAGATTAATAAAAACCCCACACGGGTCTGGAGTTGACAATAATCACGTCTCTCTAGTTATTAGATACGGCACGTGGACTATTTATTTCCAACACGGGACGAGGGGACGAGGATTTATCCTCTAGAGCATTTAAAATACACACTCCCTCAGGCTTTGACAGGGTGACGAGAATTTATTCTCTGGAGTTATTATCTATACACGCTCCCCTGTAAACACCAGAATATATCACTATAAATATGTGTATGCTTATTAGGATTTATTGGGTACCTAATACGGCCCAATAAATTTCCAAACCTCTCCCCGTACAAAGGAGCTTATGGTGAATTTTTTCGAAAATTCCGGGTGTTAGCCAAATTTTTGAAGAATTTGAAAATTCTCAAAAACTGAAAAGTTGGAGAATGGAAGCCAGATTCAACGTAGAGTTGATTAATCAAACCACTTTTGACTTTGTTCCTTTTCGGGGACGAAAAGTTTTAAGTGGGGGAGATTGTAACGACCCAGAAAATCTGAACCAATTTAAAATTTTTAAATTGGCTGAAATAATGGATTTTAAATATTTAAAATAAATAGTTTAAATAATAGCAATGAAAAGTGAGTTTGAATCGGCGCTTGAAAAGGAATATAATTAATTCTAATTATAAACAAGGCCTGAAATGGTGCGGTAGTTTCAAAATTTGAATTCAAACTTTGTCGGACTGTACCGGGTGCAAAACAAAACGGATTTGAGTGAAACCAAAAATATTTAAATCTGTTAGTGAATACCTTTCTCACGAATCTGAAAAATCGAAGTTTCATAGCGGAAAGCAAAAGTTATGGCCAAATGAATTTTCAGAAAGGTCGCTATGGAATTTATATAGCCCGTGAAATTGGCCATTTTGCAAACGACCTCGGAATTCGACGAAACCACTTTTTTTGGATCCGCGATGTGAAGTTATTGCTAGGTTTCAAATTTCATAATTTTTGAAGCTAGTATGTGAGTGTGGCAAAGGAAAACGTGTTTTGGTCAATTATAGTTAAATTGTATCGACCAGAAATGGGCCTTTTTGCAAACGGTCTCAGAATTCGACGAAACTAGTTTTGTTGGGACCGTATCGTCAAAACATATCTTGATTTATTTTTCTAGAATTTTTCGAATCAGTTTGTGGCCCTGGCAAATTGAAATGTACGTTCAAATCGAATATTGAATGTTATATATTTTAAATTGAATGAAAACTGACTGAAACAGTCGAATGGGCCTACGAAACATATCCCATTGTGTTCGGAATGGGGGTAAAACGCTAGGGACGATAGTCGTTGGGTTTGGATTGGGGTTCGCAGGATGCAAGGGGTATTTTCGGATTTTTAAAACTTTATAAAAAAATAAAAATAAAATGATTTGTCCACGTCAGAACCCCTCCCCCTCCCCCTCCCCCCCCCCCAACATTCTCTCTCCCCCTTCAACCCTCGACGGCGGAAAAAGCTCCCTACTTCCCCATCGATTCCCAACCGCTCAGATCATCTTCAGCCTCGCCTCCAGTTATGGATTTTGTAGAGTCTCCTCTCCTCTACAAATCCATACTAGGTTGGATATTTATCGTGAAGTATCTGAAAAGAATCGGCCACCTGAAGTCACGAAGTTCAGCACGACGGAGCTCCTCCCCTGCTGCGTTGATCAGCACCAAACCACCACCGCTGGGTGCGGTTTTCCTCTCTCCTCGGCGTAGTGTACTTCGATTTCGTCATCGTTCAACGGTTTGATTGAAAAATCAAAACCCTAGTTCGAACCATTTCAAAGAGGTATACGGCGTTTATTTTATTTTATAGTTTATAGCACTTTAAAGCACTACGATTTATGATTTCACTGTAAAAATCATATCTTTTTCGTTTCTTGACGAAATTCGATGAAACAGGAAACATCGTGACCGTGTGGACGTCTTCTACCTTCTAGAAGAGACCACATATTTTTCTGAGCCTTTTGCTTTTTTTGGTGGAGTGGAACCCAATGTGAGATTTCTAATTTATAAACGATATGGAAAACGACGATGTATAAATTATATAGTCGATGTATGAGTTATATAAGCGTTGTACACCTCTTGTATAAGCGTTGTATAAGTTGTACGGTCGATATATAAGTTGTATATGCATTGTAAAAATTATATACGTGTTGAAATAGAAGTGAAATACTATATATATATATATATATATATATATATATATATATATATATATATACGCCCCTCGTCCACAAACCATGGACGATATTTATTGTTTGTGATTGGTGTGAAAATTGATTGATAGCGAATGGTTGATTGGAATTGTTTGTGGTTGATATTGATTGATTGTGGTTGAAAAATACCCGTTTGTGGTTGAGAAATATTTGGTTGAAACCACATAGGATTAGTTTGTGGAAATGAAATAAATATATACGTGCCACCTGCGTGCGAACTAGATGCATGATTCCCCATTGTCAAAAACCGCGAGGTTTTAAGGTAGAGCGAGGAGCCGTACTAGGGACGGTCCCGATTTTAACTACCCTGCCGTTGTGCTGCCGAAATTTTGAATAATATTCATGTGTTTGAATTATTTTCATTTGTTGAAACTATATTTATTCGTTGAATAGAAAGCCTTCATGTGTTGAGTCGATATTCGTTCGTTGGATAGAAATTCATGTGTTGAATGGTATTCGTGTTTTAAATATAAAAATCACATTTTTATCTATATATATAAACTATAGAAAACCTTCATGTGTTGAATCGATATTCATTCGTTGGATAGAAATTCATGTGTTGAATGGTATTCGTGTTTTAAATATAAAAATCACATTTTCATCTATATATATAAACTATAGAAAACCTTCATGTGTTGAATCGATATTCATTCATTGAATTGAAATTCATGTGTTGAATGATATTCATATTTTGAAATAAATTGTTTTATAATAAAAATCACATCTTTATCATATATATGAACTATATAAAATAAACTTGTTTTGAAAGAAATTGTTTTATAATAAAAATCCTATTTTTCTTATCTATATGAACTATATAAAATAATCTTGTTTTGAAAGAAATTGTTTTATAATAAAAATCCTATTTTTCTTATCTATACGAACTATATAAAATAATCTTGTTTTGAAAGAAATTGTTTTATAATAAAAATCCTATTTTTCTTACCTATATGAACTATATAAAATAATCTTGTTTTGAAAGAAATTGTTTTATAATAAAAATCCTATTTTTCTTACCTATATGAACTATATAAAACAATAGTGTTTTGAAATGAATTGTTTTACAATAAAAATCACATTTTTATTATATAAATGAATTGTTAAAAATAGTGAAGTGTTGAAATAGAAGACAGTTAGATAAAAATATCATTTTTATCAAATGTGTGGAAAGAATATAGTTTTTGAAATGGAAGAATCGATATATATATATATATATAAATAGAATTGAAATATATCGAATAACGACGCTGCAGTTCGTGTTTTGAAACCGTGATTTCAAACGATTATATCGAGAGATCTGACCATCGGATTTTCCCGAAACCGCAACCGTTGGGTTCGCTTTGGAAATATCTTTCCAACGGCACCAACTTTGTAAAAATCCAATGGTTGGATTGTCTGGAATGTTTTATTCAAATCTAAAGAAAAACAGCGCCAGAATCGATTATATTTATATATATATAAATATAATTATATCAAATCGAATAACGACGCTGCAGTTCGTATTTTGAAATCGAAACTTTAAACGATTGTACCGGGAGATCCGACTGTCGGATTTTCCCGAAACTGGAACCGTTGGATTCGTTTTGAAAAGATCTTTCTAATGATGTAAATATTGTGAAGATCCAACGGTTAGATATTCAGATATGTGTAAATCAAATTTGAAGAAAAATAGCGCCACGGCCACGTTATGGCCCGAAGCATCGTTTTGATTAAATTGGCTATTTTAAAATAAATAAAAATAGCGATAAATCGTTATAAAATATTATAAACGATATGGATGTGAAATTTAGATACTAACTGAAGGTTGGCTAAGTCGAATGGTTTCGTAGGTGTTGATCTGATGTTGGTTTCGACCTTCGGGGTTAATATTTGGGAAATCGTTCTCTTACTGATTGACGGTTAGTGACTAATGAATTGAAATGATGTGTGTGTATGTTAGTGTTGCAGTTGTTTATTATATACGCGAGTTGCTCAGAAAGACCGGGTTTATCCCATTCTGAATAACTGAATCGACGATAAGAAATCGAAGATGAAGACGGTGGTCGAAGACCGGAGATCTTCACCTCGTTTGGATGGTAACCGAGGTCCTGATTGGGAGGCATCCCGAAATATGGATAATGAGTGGTGATCCTCCAGACATACGTGGTGATCGATGGGTTTGCGAGGTATATAGTGCCTCCGGTTTCGTTCAGACCCAGAACGGACTTGCAAATGGACAGTGTGTCTGACAATGGAATTTATTCTTTGTGATTGATAGCCATCAGTTGCACGGTGTGAATTGCCTGTGTGGCATGCTACGATGCAGTGATCAGGGCTTCTGTTGAAAAGCAAAGTCTTGTGGTGATGATCAAAGTGCCGCCTGTGTGGCGTAGCTTTGTGTATAACGTGAAATCGCGAGCCTCACACCCCGGTAGGAACCAGAAACGGGAGAGGACATCAGGGAGGACCTGCGTTTCTTTCTAGCTAGAAGTGGCGTCAGTGGTTTTACACGCCCTGACGAGTTTGACTTATGTGGTTGTTACTGTTGCGAGGCGCCTCGGTTAGATCGGACGATCCGGGTCGGATGGAGTCATTCGTTGGCTCATTTACACCCCCAAAGGGTGGGGAAGCGCAGTGTTCAGGAATTTTAATCCACATCGGTGGACCGGCCCTGACGATCCTAGGGCCCACCTGAGTCTGGGTCCTGAGGCTCGGGCTAGACAGTCTCGAAGTCGGTAAGGACTATCTTTTGCCTTGGTTCATGATGGAAATCCAATTTCCAAATACGTGACTGTGCGGTTTTGATTGTATACCTATATATGGCGACATAGTGGTATGGGGCATTAATGTCGTATATGATTGATAGTTATGATTTGAAATTGTTTTTAAAACATATAAACACTGGCAATAATATCAAATGCTTTTGTTTTATTCGTATCAAGCATATTTTGTCTATTATAAGGTAAAACTCTATCCTCCGGTTTGCGTTGCATTGTGTGATGGGAACTGAGTCTTATAATGGCTTCATTTTTATAAAAAGCATTGCGTTGTTTAAAAGAACGATTAGTTTTAAAGCACTGGTAATCCAATGGAGTAAACCCGTTCCACGAAAGTGGCGTGGTCCTGCGATTAGCCATATTTTAAATGTGTTGAGTAGATTTCTCATACCAGTCCCATGACTGACTCGTAGTTTGTTTCACTTTCAAACTCGGGTGCCCCTTTTTCTACACGTGCAGCCTTGTATTCAGGTTTTAGCTGGCTTTCTCTGGATAGCTGGAGCTGAAGATGGATTCTATCATTTATCTCTTTTTATGCTGTTCAGCTCCTATTGTACATTATGTTTGTTTTTCCACTGTAGACATATATGTATAGTTGAACTGTAATTGTACTAAGTATGATCCTGTATACTGTGCAGCTCTGATGATTACGTTTTTCCAGTATATTCTATTGTTCATTATCTGGTGTATTTATTTTATTTTGTTCTGCTATTATCCGTTTATGTGTTATATTCCAAATATTACCCTTGTCTCCGTATGTACGGGAAATGGGGTCGTCACATTATCATTCCCCGTTTAAACCATTTACTATTGTAACCCGTTATTCTTCATTCACTGTAATATATATTCCTTATTATATTAAGGAAAACACTTCGTGCACCTTATCAGTTTGAAAGAAGGTTAACATATTCCCATCTAAATCTGTGGTGGCAAGTAATTTCTTTACTTTCCTTACTTTATTTATTGTGGCTTACTTGCAACAACGTTCTTAGAAATAGGTCATTTTGGGAAATACATCACTTTTCCTTCGCATCACACTAACTCAGTCCATTACATCCCTTCCTTTCTTATTTTCTGAGTCAGTCATTTAATTACCATCATTGCCATTTATTCATATCTTTATATATATATATACATATATATATATATATATATATGCACAGGACCTCTCACATTAAGTCTACACTTGTGAATGTTGGATTTGTCAGGCGGGTCCGGGCAGACTTCTACCACCAATTGACTTAACCTCGTGTCTCAGTACCATTACATGTTTATTCATGCACTTAGACCCCTCACATTAGATTTACCACTTGTAGATGCTAGATATGCCGGGCGGTTCCGGGCAGACTTCTACCACAAGTGTAGTCTAACCTCGTGTCTAAGCGCGTTACAGTTTCTTATTTACTGTAAATTTTAGTTATATTATCCCTTTTACTGTAATCTAATTTACATGTCATCAAATTGTGCCTATATTATGGCGCATGTCCTTTTTAAAATGTGTTTAATTCTATTTTGATATGTAAACATTTAATTGGCTAATTGTTCAAATCTAAGAGGTTAACATGTCATTTATTCAATAATACGCCACAAGTGAATCATGTAATTATAAAAACAGTAGTCATTACCCATATTCTAACAAGTTTTTTTCAACATTTTAACTGATTCAACATATGAATTATTCATATTAACATCTCAACTTGTTATAACAACAATTCTTAATTATTCTAAGAAATTCACATATAATAACGGGGAATGTTTAAACGATAATGTATCATTATATAAAATGATATAGCTTAGATCCACTCACCTCGTAAGCTTTCCAAATCCTGGATCTGGTCCAAATCTATCATTCCATGGTTTTCCCCTAATTGGATTCAGAACCTAACAACCATGGATTCATAATTTTTACTAGAAGAAAAAGGGAAGAAAAGAGAATTGAAAAATAGAACTGATTTAGGAATTACCTCAGTTCGAAAAGAGATCTAAAATTAATGTAGATTCGCTGTGATAGAAGAAGGCTTGCAGTTCTATAAACTTGAATAACTTGGTTGCAGAAGAAGAAAAGACTTGATTTGATCTGGGCAGAGGCAGCATCTAGTTTTACATTGTTTTTGGTGTGGAGAAATAAGTGAAATATGGCCATATATATAGCCAAACCGCCAAAACCCTAATGTGTCGCAGCGGTGTCGACCCCACCCCCTTTAGGGGGTCGACCCATAGGTTGACACCCCCTTGATGGGTTGACCTAAGGGACGACACTCCCCTTGAGGGGTCGATACCCCTGAGTGGGAAATCCGCCGCCTCCCCAAATTTCGAATTTTTAACCGATTTTTGAATTTCTGGATCTATTATATATGTATATAATTCTCTTGTGCGTATACAAACTACAAACCTCAATAACTTCTTCATATGGTGTCCATTTTATGCAAACCAAGTGTCTATTTTGAACAGAATTCCAAGACGAATGCATTGGTGCAGTCCATTTCGCTTAATTCTGAATATATAATTAAGTTATACTTATTTTATTCTCTTAATTTAAAAATGCAGGGTGTTACATATATATTATAGACAAAAGTGTTAGTATATATTTTATAATCGGTTAATATTGAAATAAGGTTTTTGTCATCAAAACTCCATTCTCCGACAAGCTTCCCCTTTTTGATGATGACAACCTTAGTTTATAAAATATCATACCTGTATATACCTGTTGATGATGATCCTTCAAATACTCCCCATGTCTATATGAATCCTATAAACTATGTTTAAATTTTATAATTTCTCCCCCTTTGGCAATATCAAAAAGAAATTCTAAAACTACTCCTCCTAAATCGTATAACTTATAATTATCTTCTAGTTCAAAGTAGAATACTTCCCATTAAAATATTCCTTTTTAATAATTCTTATACTCCCCTTAATTTTATATCCGTTCTACTTTATGCTAAGATGTATAAATTATCTTAAACATAATTAATTATTATATTAAACTTGAATTTGTAAAAGCGATGGTACCTGGATTTTTACAAGCATGATACATCGTAAGAACGAAAACCAAAGAAAACCTTAAATACTTATTATTCTTGACTGTGGGAGATCTATGAGTTGGACAATTTGGGTAATGGAGAAAAAAATCCCCATTATGTTCAATCACATTCCCATTTTGGTTGAATAAGACATCTCCTACACATACAATCTTACCGTCTTCTTCCGTAATCGTTTGTTGAGTTTCTTAAGGTTCTTCTTCCTCCATCGTTTCTTCTTCCTCTTCAAGTTCTTCCTCTAGTTCTTCCTATTCTTCCATGGCTTGATTATCATCATTGATGTTAATCGGATTAGCCTGATTATCCAATATGAATTTATGAAGACTCCTGATTACTTTCCCTTGCCTATTTTGTTACGGCTCATCCTTATTTGAAGTACTTGTATTTCAGCCATCATTTGCAGAGCATACTCTATCTTTTCTTCAATTTTAATGACATGAGAGAGTGTAGATCGTTGAAAAGGACCTTTGGATGGTCCAGCGGCCGAATCGGGATTGATTTGGATGTTTAAATTAGTGGAGGCCATTGTTTATTTTGGTTTAGAATTTTTACTGAGAAGAGAATTTAAAATGAAGAAGAAAAATTGAATTAGAAGGTTTAAATAATTGATATAACTAACTTTTGGTGGGAATTAAATTTAAAATTCTGGCAGTTATATGTCGACATTTGCATAAATGTATGTCAATATACTTGTGTTTTAAATTTTATTTTTTCCTAATTTCTTATGTTATTTTTATGTATAATAGTATATTTAATTATTCTAACTCACTTAATGAACATATGCCTAATTCTCCTCTAAATTTAGTAAATGTTGCTTAGTTTAATGGTTTTGTTAATTTATCCGCTATTTGTTTATCTGTTTCTATAAATTCGAGTGAGGATTTCTCTTTACTTACGTTATCTCTTAGAAAATGATGTCTTATATCGATATGTTTAGTTCTTGAATGATGAGTTGGATTTTTAGAAATATTTGTAGCACTCGTGTTATCGCAGTATATCGGGGATTTATTTATTTTTATTTCAAAATCATTTAGAGTTTGTTGCATATATATTACTTGTGAATAAGCCGAAGTAGCAGAGATATATTATGCTTCAGTTGTTGAGAAAGATACAGTGTTTTTCTTTTTATTGAACTACGAGACTAGTGAATGTCCTAAGAAGTGACATGTTCCACTGGTACTTTTACGATCGTATTTACATCCTGCGTAGTCAGTGTCACAATAAGAAACTAAATCGAATGAATCATTGTTAGGGTAAAATAATCCAACGTTTGATGTATGTTTTACATACCTTAGAATACGTTTAACGACTTTTAAATGTGTTTCCTTAGGTTGCGAATGATATCTTGCATAGAGACATACACTATGCATTATATCTAGTCTAATAGCAGTTATATATAATAATAATCCTATAATTCCTCATAGTTTTTGATCCACATCTTTAGATGTATCATCTTTACTTAATGCTACATTAGTCGCCATAGGTGTTGGTCTCCCATTCGTTATTGTTAGATTATATTTATTATTTAGATCTCTTGCGTATTTTTCTTGATTAATAAAAATTCCATTTTTTAATTGACAAATTTAATCCTAAAAAGAATAATAGTTCTCCCGTATGACTCATTTCGAATTCTTGGGTCATAATATCTGAACATTCTTTATTCATCTTATCGTTTGTTGATCCGAAAATTATATCATCAACATATATTTATACTAATTGAATATCCTTTTTATTTTTCTTAATGAATAAAGTATTATCTAATTTTCCTATATCAAAATTCGATTATAACAAATAATTTCTTAATCAATTATACCTAGCCCTAGGAGCTTGTTTTAATCCATATAACGCTTTCTTTAACTTATATACGTGATCTGGTAATTTTTCATCTTCAAATAGAGATGGTTGCTCTACATATACGTCTTCTTTGACAAATCCATTTAGAAAAGCACTTTTGACATCCATTTGATAAATTTTAAATTATTACGGTTTGCAAAGGCTAGTAAAATCCTAATAGCTTCTAGTCTTGCTATGGGGGAAAAAGTTTCATTGTAATCTATTCCTTCTTCTTGAGTATTTTGATAAGAAATGATTTGAAATGGAGTTAAGAAATTTAGAAATGGACTGGAGATTAGTTAAGTTGAATAATTTCTGGAGTGTTGATCCGATGTTGGTTTCGGCCTTCAGGGTTGATACTTAGGGAGTTGTTCGCTTGCTAATTTACGGTCGGAGGATGTGAATATGGAAGAGAGTGGTAATGCGAGAATAAGAATATGTGTTATAAGGATAAAAATTCCGAGATGGTAAGAGCATTAAGATTTGAATTAAGCAAGGAACTGAATAAATGGGCAAATTGGGGGTAAATTTGGCTTATAACAAATGATTCATAAATCAGTGTTTGAAAGGATATCAAATATCTGGATTGAGGAAGAGATCAAAACTGAAATTTTGAAATTAGAACGAAAATATGAGGTATTTGATTTGATATTTGATATAGAAGTTCTGAAACTTATATAAGAGATATATAAGAATTCAGTGAATTGGAAAAAACTGGTGACTTGGAAGGTAATCAGTTTGAACTGAAATTTTATGAAATTTATATGAGATGTTTAGAAATATGATTTGGGAAGAAAATCTATGTAAATAGACATAAGTATGATTTATGAGGAATATAAAATAAAGTACTATATGTATATAGTATTATATATTTTCAAAGCAAAATAAGGAAAGTACCTTCCTTTCTCTTTGAATTTCGAGCTTAGTTGAGATGTGCTGCTGGTGGAAGTAGGTTGTCCAGACATAAAACTCATGAGTTGCCATTGAGCACGACTGCTAGCGTAATTCGCAAGGCTGCAGATATCCTACAGCGGTCGGATGTTTCCTGAGGGAATCAGGCATAGCCATTGTGATCGCTGCAGTCTAGAGTTGTTGAGTTCGATCGTGTAGCATAATTCGCAGGGCTGCAGATAGCCTATGGCGGACGAATGTTTCTTGGGGGAACCAAACGTAACCATTGTGACTGTTGCGATCTACAGTCGAATTATAAGGGCGTAATCCGCAGAGCTGTGAAAGCTTACGGGTATGGATGTTTCCTGGGGGACCCAGCCGTAACCATTGTGTACCTGCGGTCCACATGGCATATCTACAAGTGAAAGAGATGTAACCACTAGAGTTACTAAAGGTAGAATGGAGCCACACAATGTTGAGATATCTTAGTAATGTGGAGCCACCTGATTAATGTCGCAGTTTGTCTTTGTGACTTGATTCGTCTTCGTGGCGTGAATTGTCCCTGTGACTTGATTAATCCTCATGTCTTGAATTATTTTTATAATTCGATGATTTTTTTTCATGACTCTGAGATAGAGCAGCCAACGCTCAATGACCTCAAGTTTTCTTTTGATTCTAAAATATCTTCCGTTGATCTGTCCATGACGAAATTCGTAGGGAAGTGAATTCCTACGGATACAGATGTTTTCTAAGGGATCCAGACAAAACCATTGTGTATCTGTGATTCATGAACAATCAACATACCATTATCACATTGGTACTTTCTGTATCTATTTTTAAAGAATATATAAAATATTTAAATTATTTTCACTGGGAGTCAAAGCAAGGATATTTAGTACTTGGAGATTTTAGTCGTGCGCCTGGCCAGCGTATGCCTGACATCTGTGAGAACGACAATAGACTTGTCAAACATCGATTTATCAAGTATTTTCAAATCAATAATTTGAAATTAAAATGTATCCAACTTGATAAGTCAAGAAAAAGAATTTCGGAATATTTTTAAGTCATAACTTTGAGATAATATTACAAATATTTTCTATATTAAAGTCATATAAGATTTTTGAATTTTGGAAATTTTCAAGTCGACAAATTTGTGACTTGAAGTAGAGATGTTACCACTCTTTCATGAGTGTTGGAAACGATTAAATGAATTGAATGTAAGAAAATTGGGTTGGGGGTTGCTAAACCTAGACCCATTAGAGTCGCTAAGTAATGCAAACAGTTGATATTATAATGAAATCTGGAATAACTTAATATGTATAAATCTAGATTATGAAGAAATTAGAATTTAAAACGAGATCGGGTTTGAAAAGAAATTACATGACTTTGATTTTGTCAGAAGATTAGATTAAAAGAGATTTGGGAGATATCTTAAAATAAATTGAGATAGAAATTGGTCTGAAGAAATTAAATATAGTAAAAAAAATGGATTGAAAGGGATTTGGTTGAAATTGGAATAAGTGGGTTAAATGGATTAAAGGAATAAGTGGAACGATGGATAAGTAAATATTAACATATGAGCTTTATGAAGTAATTCAGAATAAGTTGAGATGTATAAATGCAACTTGTGCAGAAATTGGTATTGGTTTTGAAAGAATTTGATTTTTCCGAGTTAATGGGATATAAAGGATAGACAAAGAGGATCGATGACTTAAATGTCGGTGTTTAATCAGTTATTGTAAAATTTCACACAAATACGGAAATTTGAATTATACGTGGGTATAACTCTAACGATCTCTCCTTTTCGAGGACGAAAAGTTTTAAAGGGGGAAGAATGTAACGACCCAGAAATTTCTACTACTAGAATGTAAGATTTATTATAGATTTAATTTGAATAATCAATTTAATACTAATCCTCTAATTAGAAACTGAAAATTGAATATATGATTTTGAGTTTGAATTGAATTGAATACTTAATTCAGATTTGTTAGTTGAAAATCAAATATTTATTGTAGAATAGTTGAATTGAATTTGGATGAGTATTTGAATTAGATTTGGAATTCGATGGAAAATATAAATGGTTGAAAAATAAAACGTATCGACGTTAAACAAATTAGGAATTTTATTTTGGAAATTGACTTAGATATGTTACAATTTAACGTTTCAAATTTGGAATCAAACAGGAGTTATCGGTGAACAAACAGAATAAAATCGGTGAACTGATAAATAGTTTAAAATTTAAAATAAAGCTGTATATAGACGAAGTTAGATTACAACCAGACTAATTTTATTGGATTCAGAACGCGAAAACGAAGGGATACATATAATTTTTGTCGCATTTGGGAGTCGTGTTGGCGGTACGTATTAGGAGCGTTACATGGTAATTAGCGGTACAAATATTATTTAATTAAAACATATATCACCTACATTAGTACATTTGCGCAGTCCTATATTTGAAAAATATCATGCTAACCTACGAGCCTATGGAGTTAACGTTGTTCTTATCCTTTTCATTTTCTTCTATAAAAATCACCCCCGTTCCTTTTTCCCTCAGCAGAACCAAATTCCCCTAATTAAAAATCGTTTTCCCTTTCATTTTTTTATTGGCTTCCTTCCCTAAATCATCGTTCGCTGCCTCCTTCTGCAAATCAATGGCGTCCTCTGTTCACCCAAAAACCGCATCATCCCCTCCGTTGTTTATCTTTGCCTTCCACTTCACCGCCGCATGAATTGAAAACCATTCCTTCCCAAAATCAAGACTTGTTCCTTTTAACAAATCGGTCGCCTCCTCTTCTTGGCCGTCGCGTCGATCATCTCAAGTCACCCACTTGGAAGCTGCCAGCGCTAATCATCGCGAGACATCGAGCCCTAAATCATCTCGAATCGAAGCTGCTACAACCCTAAAACTGGCGCTACTGAGTTAAGGTGGGTTTTGTTTAAAACTCACGATTTACTTTTATTCAAGTAGATTAACGTAAGGTAATGGTTGATTTCTGTGATAAAGTTGTGATTGCTGTTTTGATTTTCTGATTCTCACTTGTGTGATTTTGTTCACCAGTATTAAACACTGAAACCATTTGTTTCACTATATTGGCATTATTGAAACCATGTTGAACTACATATATGTATCTACATATACAAACTGAACTGCACATGTATATCTCACATGAACTAAACATGTTAATGTTAACCTGAAACTTGCGTGAACTATTGTTTTACTAAAAGGAATCTTGCATGAAACCATTTTGAATTGTTTATGCTGAAACCATTTTGAACTATTTATGCTGCGTTATTACCTTTGCCGAGAGATTCTCTTTGTTGCCAATTAGCTGTTACAGCACCTACTGGCATGCGGTTTTTCTTTACTACTAGCCTCATGCATGCAACCATATTTTCTGCTATTCAAAGTGTACAGTAAATGCTTTTACTTAGAAAATGATTTCAAAATGTGTTGTAAATGCTTGGAAAAAGATTTCAAAGTGTACAGTAAGTGATTTTAAAGCATACAGTAAATGATTTCAAACATAATATATTATCTCGTCCAAGTTTTCAAGGCAATTGTTTTTATTTGGCATTGATTTCAGAGTGTACAGTGAATTCTCTTCATTTACCTTATGAGATATCCATGCATACATATTTAGATCAATGTTTAAATAAGTATTTTATTTTTCTTGATAACATTTGTTTTCTTCTGGAAATATTGCAAGTCAAATGTGGTATGTGGTATGAATTAGCTGAACCTTTATTCATGCTTTGCTAAAATGAAAAAATAAAATAAAAAATGGAACCATTTTGTTTACTGAATGAATCATCTGAACCGTTGTTCACCGAAATAAACATGCTGAACCCCCATAAACGATACATGCTGGTACATACTGCTTATAACTGTTCAACTCCTTTCTTGCCATTCTCTTTTTGCTGATACTATATTGACTGAGAAACATTTGTTCGATGATACTATATTGACTGAGAAACATTTGTTTGTTGATACTATATTGACTGAGAAACATTTGTTTGCTGATACCATATTGACACTGAGGAACATTTGTTGGCTGATACTATATTGACACCGAGAAACATTTGTTCATGCTAGTACAAACATTGGTTGAGTCTGCACTAACCTGCTTGTGTACATGTAACCTGATTTGAAAAAAAGGTAAAATAAAATATAGAAATAAAAGTGAATCCCGAGAATTTAAAAATGATTTTTCTTTTTTTTTTGAAACCAGAGCTTTAGAACCTCAAATTTTCAATGGGATTTTCCTTTAGTCAGATGCATGCGGATGATAACATGTTAATTCTGAAATAGATTTGAGTTGATTTCAAGCCTGGTTGAATACATTGAATGGGTATCATGCTGTAAAACACCCTGTTGCCATATATGTTATTGGACTACTACCTATATGTACATATAAGATTTTTGATTCCCTATTATATTGCCCAGTCTATAATACTGCTGTCCATTTGTTGAGTTCTTTGCTCTTGCATGCGCCAGCAAATTGAGTGTTGGCTTGTTTGTAATGTGAACATTTATGTGTTATGAAGGCCGATTTATACACTGCAAAAATTTTTTTGAAGGAAACAAGCCTCTGTGTATATATAAACCCAGGAGCTAAAATCTGTGAATAAAACCTATTATAAACCCTTTTAAGTCTTGTGCACTTGAATACTTGGTAGGTTGTTGGTCGACACACTCATTTATATATATATATATATATATATATATATATATATGTATGTATGTATGTACTTGGAACTTACCGGACATGAAAATCCTAGACACGAATAAAAACTGGAAATGAAACTTTTTCTTTATTGGAGCATTTAAACTGTTCTCTTATTTAAAACTGTACTGGGAATTTCTGGAAAAAAATATCCTATGAAGCATTTTGTTTGATTTCAACTGGTCTGTTGTTTATATATCCATATTTGAATGTGTGGGTATATTGCGGTTGTACCAGCTCTTGGACACTTGGCCATATAGAATTCATGCCATTGTTGTAACACCCCACCTTCATTAAGGTCACTCACAAAGGGAATGCCTTAACTTCAGTGGAGCGTTTTTGGTAAACAGACACAGAATATCACAAGATAGATATAAAAATTTTGCAGCGGAAACAAATAACTTTATTAAATCTCCAAAATACTTTGTTACATAATACCATGAGTCATAAAACTATTACAACAAAACACTTCTATCTTATATCATCAGAGTACATAGGTTTTTAAAAGAAAATCATCATTCCCCAGATTAAAGAGCAAGCCATATAAGAGACAGAGACTCGAGCCATACTTCAGAAGTAGCTCCTAGAAGATGATATCCAAATCCTGACTAAACCTGGGTGTTTCCTCCCTGAGAACCTGGGGGGGAACAGAAGAAAAGAGGCGAAACAAACTAGGTCAGACATACGTCTGGTGAGTCCTGTAACTTTTAGCCAGTAAATAAACAAAGGTAAACATGATAGGCATACAAAGTGGATAAGAGGATTCACAGTACAGATGATAGGTATGACAGGACAAATAAGGTAAGATGTATGCTTCACTACAAACTATTCTGCACTATTACTAGTCAAATCAAGATGGGATAATCCCTTCTGCTAATCATAACGATGGTGGTAGCTTCGTGTATTCCTAGCAGCTGTCATTGGTGCCGCCTGCTCCTATCTCCACTAGTCATACCCACTACCCTTCTACTATAAATTGGTTGACTTAGGGCATATGTCCGGGTATACCCTAACCACTACCCTAATCGATCGGCTCCCTACTCCATAGATACCCTGTGCTGGTCCCAAAACGGGGGTATCACTTCCCTAAAGTGGCAACCTAAGGTGTGCACAGTTATACCTACTCGTGTCACGGTCGTCTTGTCCCCCTCTGCCCGGCCCATGCACGCACATGTCCCCGGTCAGTTTGCGCCGCCCACACCATCCGTCTCGTTTTGGATCTCTTACAATCAATCAGTAAGCGTGCCCCTTCCCCGCCTAGTACGGAGATCTTTACTTTGATACCCCTCCGGGTTACTGACTGAAATGGGTCCCACACAACATGATACAAGCTCTCCCCTATGTCTTGTATCCCCACTAGGTTTTCTACTGACTATGTATACCCTAAGGTGTCTTTAATTACATAGCCCTCAATCAGTTATGCGTACCTATAGGTGTCTTTAATACACAACTCTATCTATTCCCGTTAGTTATGCGTACCCCTGAGGGTGTCTTTAATACATAACTCTACCTATTCCCATTAGTTATGCGTACCCCTAAGGGTGTCTTTAATACATAACTTTACTATTCTGCCCCGGTTATGTATACCATTAGGTGTCTTTAATTACATAACCCATTTTTAATGGTTAAGTTTGTGGGCCTATAAATATTAATATTACCCACCTACCCTTCAGTTGTACTTAACCCTCCCACTGATTTAATCCTATTTATTTAATGGTTAAGTTTGTGGACCTATATATACTAATATTACCCACCTACCCATCAGTTGTACTTAACCCACCCACAATCCAACTCGTTTTACTTAACCCTAACTTATGTCTATCATCATACAGTCCATATGTATTAAGTTAGGTTAAGTAGTCTTTATTCAACATTAATTAATTATTGAGACACCTAGTCATATTTCACATGCCACCCAAGGCACCCACTTAATTCCACATGCCACCCAAGGCACCCACTTAACCCCCTCATGTCCCACTACATGTTTATCTGGTTAAGTGTTTCTTAATTCATTAAGACCGTAACCTTATAAAGACCTCCCACATTAGATTGGCATTTGTGGCAGCTGGATTTGCCGGGCGGGTCCGGGCAGTCTTACACCACAAACGAGTCTAACCTCGTGTCTTTACAATTGTTACATATTTAATTTATGCCTAATACCTCCCACATTAGACTGGCATTTGTGGCAGCTGGATTTGCCGGGCGGGTCCGGGCAGTCTTACACCACAAAAGAGTCTAACCTCGTGTCTTAGACGATTAATTACTCCTAATTAATCTTTCCCCAATTTGAATTAATTTCCCTATTCAAATTATCAATTAATTCCAAATTTCACTATGGCCATAATTGACTCAATTATGTCCATCTATTTATGGTATGTAAAATCATACCAATTTTCATCACAAATTTATTTTATGCCAATTCTCAATATTAAATCTTCAGACTTTAATTGCTTAAACATTACTCTTTTGATTAATTAAGTTAATTAATTAATCCTTTCCTTTTTCATAGGTGTCAATACCTATCTTATTAACAATTTGGATTTCTTATCCATAAATGGTCATATTCAAATTATACCATTTTTACCCAATTTTGCCCATGTCATAATAGGTAATTATTTATATGTTTCCCTACTTGAATCATGTGTCCAATTTACATAGTCACTATGTAAATTATGCCTATTACAAATTCCCCTTTTCCCCGTTTCTTAACTAGCGTAACCGTTTGCGTTTTTGGCGTCATCAAGGCTACAAAGTAGTCTAGCCATAACAATAAAATAAAGGGAATGTCAAGGTGATTGTTTTCAGTACAATTTTGGCATAAGCATGACAACTAGGGAAAATGACATGATAACCTCGCATATAATTATGATTCACCACACAATTAACAACTTGCATAGATTCATAACAACTTGAACAGGTTCATGAATTAACAACATAATTAACAACTGACATAGGCTCATGATTCTTAACATAATCAACAACTTATATAGGTTCATGATTCACAATATAACAACTTGCATGATTCATAACATAACTTCTTGCATAGGTGACTTACATAGATTCAAGATCCACAACATAACAACTAGCATAGGTTCATGAATTAACAATTTATCAACTTGCATAGGTAACTTCATAGGTTCATGATTCATAACATAACAACTAGCATAGATTCATGAGTTAACAACGCAACAACTTGCATAGGTAACTTGCATAGGTTCATAATAACTTGCATAACTTCATGATTCACAACAATAATAAACTGCATCATATCATGATTTGCAACAATAATGAACTTGCATAACTTCATGATTCACAATAATAATAAACTTGCATCATATCATGATTTACAACAATAATGAACTTGCATAACTTCATGATTCACAATAATAAGGAACTTGCATCATTTCATGATTCACAACAATAAACTTGCATAACTACAAACAACATATACCCATATCATAGTCTACCACAATTCACTTTTATTTATTTAAACCTAAAAGTGACTAGAACTCACCGAATAAGGGGTCTTGAGTTCTGGGTTCTGAATTCTGTAATTGATTAGCATTCCCTTGTTGTAGACAATTTCGTTGTTGTAGTTTTAGGCTTGATTTGATTTGAATTGTTGTCTTTAATTTTCTTCTAGTTGGTGACGGCTACTCTAGGGTTTGGAGTGACAACATGACGACCACTGATCTAATTTTTGATTTGATTCTAGGGTTTGAGTCTACACATGTTTATATAGAATTTCAATTTAATTATAGCCATCGGATGACCCTAGAGTTAATCAAAACCACTCCATCCAGATTAGAACTATCCAGAAACCCTAATGACTCATTAACTAGTCAGAAATGACTCAACACTGACTCACCGGTTGAATCAGAGCCTCAGAAATCTGTACAGGTTTTGACCTCGGCCTGGACGCACCTGCCAAGTGCGCCAGTGCAATATTGCATGGGCGCACTTCCCAAGTGCGCCAGTGCAATTTTGGTTTGGCGCACTTCCCAAGTGCGCCAGTGCATTCTGCCCCGTTTCTGGTTTTTCTGCCTAACTTTGTTTGTCCATATCTTCTTCATACGGCACCCGTTTTACGCAAACTCGGACTCTATCTCAAGCAGAATTCTGAGACGAACGCAATGGGACTACCCGTTTCCCTTAATTCCCACATTTGAAATTAAGTATTCTTAAATTTAGTTAATCTGATTATTCGAAAATTCGGGGTGTTACATTCTCCCCTACTTAAAGGATTTCGTCCCCGAAATCTTCAAGTTAATAAGAATGTGTCCTACCATCCAATCACCCATCTACTCATCCATCATCCAAAAGCATCCATTGTCCTTAGAAAACTTCTAATGTTGTATGAACATGTGCAAAAGTGTGTGTATATGTTCCTTATCTAATGCAAAATCAGGCGGTCTACTGATTCAGTTGACCTCCTTAATGCAAACCATGATAGTGCCATGCGTCCATTATGTATGCGAAAGAATCCTATCGATACATTTTATTTCCACATGTGTGCTCATCCATTCATCAAAATGCAGGATCCATATGATAACACAACCATTGTTCATCCATTAACCTAAATATGCACACACATTTATATGCAATATGAAAGTGATTTGAGCCGATCTAGTGCTTAATGTGTGTGTAAATGCATCCACGAGCAACCACTAGCAAACACTTGCATCAACTTGCAACCATCAAACATAACATGTCCCAAGCACATGTTTACGTCCATGGATTTCCTATCTAAAGGTTGAAGATTCGGTTGATGGGATATAAGCAAATGATATAACTAAAGCAAAAGCTCTGTTCCCATTTGACATCGTTTAAGGGAATAATTCCCTAAGTCTCAGCCCCGAAGACCGGAATCAACATCAGACTGACACCCAAAGAATTACCCCCACTAAACAATGTCAAAAATGGAGATCTACTCCATGCTTCGAGTAGAGACCCGTATCCTTCAGAAATATCCAGATACTTACAGACTACTGGTATAGATCAGATTACAGAATGATTCTCAGAAAGCTAAGCATAAAACACCCTTGCGGGTCATGAGAAACTTTGGGGTCTTCCCATGACAAGTTAGAAACTTAACGACCCTCCTCTCAAAATCTAGAATGACCCTCTACATAGAAAGCTGGTCCATTTAGATCCAACCCATAGCCCATAAACTTGAGCACACAAATGTCACATTCAAATTTTTGATGCCTAACATAGATAATTTCAAACCCCTACAAACCACTAACAATTGAGCCGAACCACAAATGGGGTTTGAAACAACTACGGGATCAGAAACAAGACTAGTATTAAAGTGCAGAGTCTCGATTACAGAATCAAAAAGAGTCTTAGCTTCATAACCAGATAAGGAAATTAAACCTTCTACATAAATTTTCCTATCCCTATCATATCCATCAGTCGCGAGAGCATTCGCCTATCCTATCAAAGGAAGAGATTTTAGATAGAGGACCGAAGGATACTACATATGGCTTTTCGGGGAATGTTTTTTTTTCAAAACAGGCTTTCCTTTTTGAAAATACTTTCTTTTAAAACCTTTTTGAAAAATGTTTTCAAAACTTTTACCTAATCTGGTAACCTTCAGCTCTGATGCCAAGTGTAACACCCCACCTCCATTAAGGTCACTCACAAAGGGAAAGCCTTAACTTCAATGGAGCGTTTTTGGTAAACAGACACAGAATATCACAAGACATATATAAATTTTTTACAGCGGAAACAAATAACTTTATTAAATCTCCAAAATACTTTGTTACATAATACCATGAGTCATAAAACTATTACAACAAAACACTTCTGTCTTATATCATCAGAGTACATA
The DNA here is from genome assembly GCA_030737875.1 of Allium sativum. Taxonomy (NCBI): domain Eukaryota; kingdom Viridiplantae; phylum Streptophyta; class Magnoliopsida; order Asparagales; family Amaryllidaceae; genus Allium; species Allium sativum. Next base: position 898,689,423 of record CM060916.1, read on the forward strand.
GGTTTTTAAAATAAACTCATCATTCCCCAGATTAAAGAGCAAGCCATATAAGAGACAGAGACTCGAGCCATACTTCAGAAGTAGATCCTAGAAGATGATATCCAAATCCTGACTAAACCTGGGTGTTTCCTCCCTAAGAACCTGGGGGGGACAGAAGAAAAGAGGCGAAACAAACTAGGTCATACATACGTCTGGTGAGTCCAGTAACTTTTAGCCAGTAAATAAACAAAGGTAAACATGATAGACATAAAAAGTGGATAAGAGGATTCACGGTATAGATGACAGGTATGACAGGACAAATAAGGTAAGATGTATGCTTCACTACAAACTATTCTGCACTATTACTAGTCAAATCAAGATGGGATAATCCCTTCTGCTAATCATAACGATGGTGGTAGCTTCGTGTATTCCTAGCTGCTGTCATATGTGCCGCCTGCTCCTATCTCCACTACTCATACCCACTACCCTTCTACTATAAATTGGTTGACTTAGGGCATACGTCCGGGTATACCCTAACCACTATCCTAATCGATCAGCTCCCTACTCCGTAGATACCCTGTGCTGGTCCCAAAACTAGGGGGTATCACTTCCCTAAAGTGGCAACCTAAGATGTGCACAGTTATACCTACTGGTGTCACGGTCGTCTTGTCCCCCTCTGCCCGGCCCATGCACACACATGTCCCCGGTCTGTTTGCGCCGCTCACACCATCCGTCTCGTTCTGGATCTATTACAATCAATCAGTAAGCGTGCCCCTTCCCCGCCTAGTACGGAGATCTTTACTTTGATACCCCTCCGGGTTACTAACTGAAATGGGTCCCACACAACATGATACAAGATCTCCCCTATGTCTTGTATCCCCACTAGGTTTTCTACTGACTATGTATACCCTAAGGTGTCTTTAATTACATAGCCCTCAATCAGTTATGCGTACCTATAGGTGTCTTTAATACATAACTCTATCTATTACCATTAGTTATGCGTACCCCTGAGGGTGTCTTTAATACATAACTCTACCTATTCCCATTAGTTATGCGTACACCTAAGGGTGTCTTTAATACATAACTTTACTATTCTGCCCCGGTGATGTGTACCATTAGGTGTCTTTAATTACATAACCCCTTTTTAATGGTTAAGTTTGTGGGCCTATAAATATTAATATTACCCACCTACCCTTCAGTTGTACTTAACCCTCCCACTGATTTAATCCTATTTATTTAATGGTTAAGTTTGTGGGCCTATATATACTAATATTACCCACCTACCCATCAGTTGTACTTAACCCACCCACAATCCAACTCGTTTTACTTAACCCTAACTTATGTCTATCATCATACAGTCCATATGTATTAAGTTAGGTTAAGTAGTCTTTAATCAGCATTAATTAATTATTGAGACACCTAGTCATATTTCACATGCCACCCAAGGCACCCACTTAATTCCACATGTCACCCAAGGCACCCACTTAACCCCCTTATGTCCCACTACATGTTTATCTGGTTAAGTGTTTCTTAATTCATTAAGACCGTAACCTTATAAAGACCTCCCACATTAGACTGGCATTTGTGGCAGCTGGATTTGTCGGGCGGGTCCGTGCAGTCTTACACCACAAACGAGTCTAACCTCGTGTCTTTACAATTGTTACGTATTTAATTTATGACAAAGACCTCCCACATTAGACTAGCATTTATGGAAGCTGGATTTGTCGAGCGGGTCCGGGCAGTCTTACACCACAAAAGAGCCTAACCTCGTGTCTTAGACGATTAATTACTCCTAATTAATCTTTCCCCAATTTGAATTAATTTCCCTATTCAAATTATCAATTAATTCCAAATTTCACTATGGCCATAATTGACTCAATTATGTCCATCCATTTATGGTATGTAAAATCATACCAATTTTCATCACAATTTTATTTTATGCCAATTCTCAATATTAAATCTTCAGACTTTAATTGCTTAAACATTACTCTTTTGATTAATTAAGTTAATTAATTAATCCTTTCCTTTTTCATAGGTGTCAATACCTATCTTATTAACAATTTGGATTTCTTATCCATAAATGGTCATATTCAAATTATACCATTTTTACCCAATTTTACCCATGTCATAATAGGTAATTATTTATATGCTTCCCTACTTGAATCATGTGTCCAATTTACATAGTCACTATGTAAATTATGCCTATTACAAATTCCCCTTTTCCCCGTTTCTTAACTAGCGTAACCGTTTGCGTTTTTGGCGTCATCGAGGCTACAAATAGTCTCGCCATAACAATAAAATAAAGGGAATGTCAAGGTGATCGTTTTTAGTACAATTTTGGCATAAGCATGGAAACTAGGGAAAATGACAAGATAACCTAGCACATAATTATGATTCACCACATAATTAACAACTTGCAAAGATTCATAACAACTTGCATAGGTTCATGAATTAGCAACATAATTAACAACTAACATAGGCTCATGATTCTTAACATAATCAACAACTTATATAGGTTCATGATTCACAATATAACAACTTGCATGATTCATAACATAACTTCTTGCATAGGTGACTTACATAGATTCAAGATCCACAACATAACAACTAGCATAGGTTCATGAATTAACAACTTATCAACTTGCATAGGTAACTTCATAGGTTCATGATTCATAACATAACAACTAGCATAGATTCATGAGTTAACAACGCAACAACTTGCATAGGTAACTTGCATAGGTTCATAATAACTTGCATAACTTCATGATTCACAACAATAATAAACTGCATCATATCATGATTTACAACAATAATGAATTTCATAACTTCATGATTCACAATAATAATAAACTTGCATCATATCATGATTTACAACAATAATGAACTTGCATAACTTCATGATTCACAATAATAAGGAACTTGCATCATTTCATGATTCACAACAATAAACTTGCATAACTACAAACAACATATACCCAAATCATAGTCTACCACAATTCACTTTTATTGCAACACCCCACCTCCGCCAGGGTGACTCTTGCAAGCACTCTGACTTTGGAGGGGCGTTTGAATCAGGTAAACATGCATAATGATATATCAAGGCAGAACAAGAACATATGTATATATGTAAACAGAGTAAATAACATAGATAAAACAGCGGAAGATTTTAAACCATTTCAAAACAAGTCTGGTACAACATAATATCAACTTTCCAAATAAACAAGTCTAGATAAAACAACATCATCTGAAAACTGAAGTACATAAGTGCTATCCCCAAAATAAGTAATAACCATAGCTAGCTTCATGTCAAGACCGTACATGAGCTAAAATCCCAGAAGCAAGCGATCAGAAATCCAAGCTAAGCTCCACTATTCCCTCCCTGAGAACCTGGGGGGGGGACGGAAGAAAAGAGGCGAAAGAAAACAGGTCAGTCAAAAAGACTGAGTAAGCCCTACTACAATCAATGTAAACTGATAAAGTTAACTGTCATGAGCAGCAGGGATGAACATAAGGATAACAACATACTAGCATGATGATTAACTAACAAGGTAGATAAAGGTGTCATCGCATAATCAGGATTAAGGTTTTGCACCACAGGTGTACTAGCAAACTAACATGACTTGAATAAACAAGTATTGATCCCTTGGCCCAAGCTTTGGCCCAATAACATGAAGTGACCCTCATACGAGGTCCAATAACATGAAGTGACCCTAACACAAGGTCCAACCAAACGGTCTAGTCGATCGGCTCCCTATAAGCCTAACTCGTCAAGTGTCGGTGTCCATACGGCCCAAACATAATTGTAGTCAGACTGTGTCGGGTCTCCCGTCGGGTGTATCAAGCCCTAGGGTGGCAACCCCTGGACACCATAAACATGCGTGCACAGTCTCGATCTACTGGTACCCGTGCATGATTTCCCCGGCTCCGGACTACGTGCACGACCATAGTCCGTCCGGAACTACACCGGCGTACCACTCTGCCGTCGCTTTTGGTCACTTACCTCCAGTTCAGTAATTCGTGCCCCACACCCTAGCCTAGACCCTAGGGCCATAATGATACGAACTTGGGATCACTGCTGGAGTGGGCCCCCATTGCTAGGATTTTTCTAGTGGGTTAAGTACGGTTTAACCCTCTTGCTAATCATGAATTAACTTGGTTAAGTGTAACAATGAGTTCACGACTTAACCCTGATTAATCTACCAAGCCCAAATTGGTTAAGTATTAAGTGGACCATGACTTAACCCTAATCACGAGGCATTAATTAATTTAATGCGCCTTAACCTCTCACATTAGACCTTGTTGTGGTTACTAGTTAAGCCGGGCGGGTCCGGGTAGCTTTACACCACAACTTGGTCTAACCTCGGGTTCAAGGTACAACATGGCCAACTTCTCACATTGGGTCCTATTGTTTGTAGCAACTAGTTAGGCCGGTCGGTTCCGGGTAGGTTTATGCTACAAACTCAACCCAACCTCGAGTTGGTCACACTTATATTTTCTAAGTGTCATGTCCATCATGTTTCCAAAACACATTACAAGTTTTCAAGCAATTGGGTAGACCTAACTTAATAGGTAAATTCCCAATGGGTAGACCTAACTTAATAGGTAAATTCCCAAGCTTATGTTTTTATGTCTTTTAAGTTTACCCAACCCCAAACGCAATCCCATCGCTTACATATCGCCATAGCGCATAAAGGATAGAAAGAGGGAACTTGGCCTAATCACGACATAAAAGTGTTGAAGCCACAAGTTCAACATGGTGGCATATGAAATGTACATATGTTCATATACTTGCATTAGGCCTCAAAAGCATGCATAAAACCAAACTTGTCATATTGGTGATACATGGTGATAAATGACATGTAAAAATGGCCATAAGCTCGCATTTAGCCTCACATGCAAGTTATCATAAGGGATATGATAACTTACATGTTGCCAAAATGCAACCTTTGGCATAAAGCTTGAAGCTTTATGTTCATATACTCATGATAAGCTTGCATAACATGATAACATGGACCAAATGGTCATCCCAAACTTGCATAACATACTTGCATATCATAACATGGCATACTTGCATAGCATAACATGGTAAACTTGCATAACATGACATGATGAACTTGCATATCATAGCATGGCATACTTGCATATAAACTTGCATATTACAACATGATAAACTTGCATATCATAGCATGATATACTTGCATAACATAACTTGGCAACTTGCATATAAACTTGCATAACATAACTTGATGAACTTGCATAACACATCATAGTAAACTTGCATATCACATCATAGTAAACTTGCATAACACATCATAGTAAACTTGCATATCATACATTTAACTTTAGAGTTTAAGTATGAAAGTAGAATAGGGCTTACAATGCTTATGCGGACTCAAATGAGTATAGCAAATATAAGAAAGCCCTTATGCAACCAATTAAACCCAAAATGCAAGCAAAACCCTTGAGCCAAAATGATCAAAACTCTTTCTTTATGATGCAAATATAGAAACTTGACTTGAATGCAAGCTAATGATGATCATACAAGTTTAAAAACACTTGTATGCATGGAAAATCTCATAAGAAATTTATTTAGGAATTTATGAAGAGAGTGGAGGCCATGAGAGGGATAATTTTGCCATAGTTTAGTTGTATGAATGAATAATGATGATTTAGGGTTAGGTTAGGGCCTTATTTATAGATTAGGCAAGTGTTTAAGGCCATAGGATTAAACCCTAGTTCCAATCTCAGCCCTTAAAACCGAATCTGGCCCCCAAGCTCAACACAATCTCAAAATGGTGCACCAGGCTAAACAGCCCGGCTGGACCAAGTCGACAGCCAAGTCGACAGGGCTGTCGACTTGGGTCCAACCAAGTCGACTCCCAAGTCGACAGGGCTGTCGACTTGGGTGCTCTGGCGGGAATTTTCCCGCCTGGCCCAAACTGGCCCAAATTTCCAAATTCAAACTTGAATTTGAAATCTGTTTTTTTTTACTTTGAATTTTCTGAAAACTTCGTTGGGCCTTAATCGGGTCATACGGACTCCGATTTTCGAAAACTCAGACTCTATCTCGCGTATTTTTCCGAGACGAACGCAATGGAATGGCCCGTTTCCCTTGATTCAGATTTATAAATTAAATTCTGCCTCGATTTACGTTATAACAGGTTATTGAAAATACGGGTTGTTACATTCTCCCCTCCTTAAAGGATTTCGTCCCCGAAATCTTCAAGTTAGGAAGAACGTATCCTACCATCCAATCATCCATCTACTCAAAACCTCACCCACGAGCAATCATTGTCCTTACAAGATTCTAAATGTTGTATGAACATATGCAAAGGTGTGTGTATATATCCTTATCTAATGCAAATATCATCAATGCAAATTATGTTAGTGAAATGAATCCATATGTGTGCAATTCCTAACATAATGTATAACATCTATATGTGTGCACATAACATACATCCATATGCAACATCCATGTGATAACACAAAAATTTTCATCCATAAATAAGCATAAACACTCATGCATATGCAATATGAGGAGTGTGTGAGCCGATCTAGTGCCTAACGTGTATAATGCATCCACGAGTAACCACTTGCAAACACTTGCAACCACTTGCAACCACCAAGCATAACATGTTTCAAACACATGTTTCAACAAAAGGGTTTCTACCTAAGGTTCTCATGACAAGATTAACACGATATACTAGATAATCCAGACAAACATGGATAGCAAAAGATATGCTACAAAGAGATCAGGAAGATAAGCAGGATATACTCCTCTTTCGGATTACAAGAAATCCCTTCCTAACCCAATCCATATTCTATAAAAGCCCAAAAAGTTTTAGCCAACCTAACGGACCCCCTTCAAACCCTGACATGTATTACTAGCCAATAAGTCATACCTCCCGATAGTAATAGGACCGAAAATGGGACTGAGAGGATATACGTAAAAAGATATCATGCGAGTAAGTTCCACAGGAAAACAAGGATCAAGGATATGCTCTTAAAAAGAGATATGATGTGCGTATCCAGCCTTCAATCTTCTAAGTCACGTTTCCTTGAGTTTAACTTCACTGTGCTTCGGCCGTCTTTTACTTCATGATTTCTTGGCTTCTTAACTTCTATGAGTTGGAACCCTTTTCATTGTCGCCTCTCGTCTTCCTCTTTTACTTACTCTTAAACATAACTATGACCTCATGGTTTCATGCAAGCTCTCCAAAATTCACTAGTGAATCCTGGATCTCGTTTACTTACTATAAAGTATTCCATGCAGCAGAACTTTTCTTGAAAATACCAATCCACGTTGCCAATGAACCATCCGCCTGCGAATGATAGGCCGTGCTTAGATTCAGTCGTTTGCCCATAACTTCCCGTAGACTATCCCAAAACTGGCTAGTGAAGATTGAGCCATGGTTACTAACCATCCTTTAGGGAACCCCGTGCGACCGCTTTATTTCTTGAAAGTAAACTATCGCTAGCTATGATGCAATCCTTTCGCTCTTTACCGGAGTGAAATGAGCACTCTTCGTGAGTCTACCTACTATGACCCACATGCTCATATTCCCTTTCCTTGATCTAGGCAGTCCATCCACGAAATCCTTCGTGACGCTTTACTACTTCCATTGCGGGGACCTCCAATGAATGTAATAGCCCACCGGGCTTTTTTTATGACTCGGCCTTAATCTGTTGGCACAACATGCACCTTGGGACAAACTCGGTCACCTCCTCAGGTGATGTGCATCTTCAAGAACCTTCTTTCTCTCATCGCGTCTTAGCCATCCCTTGTCATCTATAGCGAGGTGACTTATCATTTCGCCTCGAGTCAACTTGTCCATGATCTCGACTAACTGCGGGTCTTCTTTCTGTGAAGTCCCTACTTGATCCAGAAGGGTAGGTCTAAACTCAAGGGACGCTTACTAACTAACTAAACTGAGAGAACTTCTTACTTCGGTTGCATTCCTTGGAGTCTTCCAATCCTGAACTGCAACCACCTTAGCGGGATCCACCGCTAAGCCTTGCTTAGAAACTATGTGCCCAAGAAACCTAACTCCTTTTTCTCCAAAATGACATTTGGAGAACTTGGCTTTCAACTGATGCGCTCTAAGCGTATCCATCACCTCCTTGAGATGTCTTGCGTGCTCTTCCTCATCCTTTGAGAAGATCAGAATATCATCTACGAAGACCACGACAAACTTGTTCAGGAACTCCCTAGACACCCTACTTACCAAGTCCACGAAGTAGGCGGGTGCATTAGCCAAACTGAATGGCATGACCAGCAATTCTAAGAATCCATCTGGAGTTCTGAACGCAGTCTCGTCTATACTATCCTCAGCTACTCTGAGCTAATGGAATCCAGTAGCAGGATCAAGAGAAAACAGATGTTCCTACAAGCTGATCAAACAAATCATCGATCCTTGGCAATGGTTGTCTATTCTTCTTGTTCAACTTACGATAATCGACACAAAGTCGAAGAGAACCATCTGCCTTGGTAGTAAATACTACTGGCGCTCCCCATTCACATATACTTCATCTAATGAAGTTCTTCTCAAGCAACTCCTTGACTTGCTTTCTTAGCTCCCGTCTCACGGGACCATGTGCCTTACCGGCCACGAAACTATCTCGGCATTATCAACCAGATAAATGCGGAAATCTATCTCTCGCTTAGGGGCAACCCCCTTCACTTCACCCAAGATATCAGGATATTTTCGGACCACCCTCACCGATTACAAACTATCAATAGACGAGTTGAGGGATTCAAGATAACACAACATGACGGGACTCATAGGGTTACTAGAAATTTTTAGGGTATTACCGAGGCGAGTCATGAGCCTCACAACCCTATGCTCAAAAATCAAGGATGGCTCCATAACTGGACAACCCATCCATGCCCAAAATCAACCCATACCCCATGAAACCGAGAATATAAGCATCACACGAGAACTCTACACTAAGATAGAGATTTTCAAATCCACGTAGATAATAGACAAATGGGCGGAACCCCCAATTGGATTTGAAACACACACGGGATGACAAACTAGACTAGTACTTAGGTGCAAACTTTCAACTAGATCAGATGAAATAAACTATGCGATGCACCAAAATCAAACAAGGTACGAACAGGAAAATCAGAAATATATACAAGGCTCTCAACAGAAATACTACCTCGATCGGGAACTGGAGCGGCATTGAGAGCATGAACTTGCCCTCCTGAAGGTCCAGCACGCTGAGTCTGACCCTGGCCTTGCCCTTGCTTCTTCGGGCAATCCTTACTGAAATGTCCAGTCTCTCCACAGTGAAAGCACCCACCCAATTTCCTTCTCTTCTTCCTACAGTCCTTGGCTATGTGCCCAACAATCTCGCAGAAGTTGCACTTTCTTGTTTCCTTTGCCTTGTTCTTGTTGCCCTTGTCGTTCTTGTTCTTATTGCTTTGACTGCTCTGATCGCTTGGATTACCCTGATTTCCTTTCCACTGGGAATCAGTCTTCTTGGCTTGAGTATCATTCATCTTGATCTCCTTCTTGTCGCTCCTATTCTCTTCATTGAGTAGGGCCATATTCACCAAACTCTCAAAAGTTGCCCCCAAGGGTACATGAGTCATGGCTAAACCATGTAATGGCTCGTTTAATCCTAGAGCAAAGTATAGGGCCTTCTTCGGAGCTGTGTTAACCAAGTCTAAACCGACCCGAGCCAGTTGATTAAACTTATCTATGTATTCCCTAATAGTCATGTCCCCTTGCTTCAGTGATAGGAACCTTAGTCCAAACTTTCCCCGAAAGTCATCCCAAGTCTCAATTGGCCTAGTAGCGGTGGTGACCACCCACCAACGTGCAGCTTCTTCCTTTAGCAACCACACTGCTAATAAAACCTTCCTACGGTCATCTATATCAAAGAAGGTAAAAAGATCTTCGGTTTCTTTCAACCAATTCCTTGCCTCTACATAAGTCTCGGTTCCAATGAAATTCTTGCCACCCATCGCCTTAAAGTCCTTGCAAATCTCTGCGAAATCAGCCTGAGGATGCTGAGGGGGAGGAGGAAGAGGAACCTCAGCGACAGGAGGAGGAGGAAAATTAACTACTGGAGGAGGAGTAACATTTTCGGGGCCGGCTTCGGTCGCCCTATCCTCCAAGAGTCTCCTATACCAACCAGGTACGTGTACTCCCTCCGGAATGGCAAAGTTATCGGCCATACAGAAAACGAAGAAAAAGACAGATTCAGAATGGAGAAAGACGAAGGAATTTTGCTAATGGATTTTTGGGGAATAGCCTTTAAAATAAACTAGACTTTTCTTTGGAAAATACTTTATACTTTGTTTTGAAAATAGTTTTCCAAATGTTTTCTAAAAAAACCTTTTTGTTCCTTCTCGTAAACCATATGCTCTGATACCAAATGTAACACCCCACCTCCGCCAGGGTGACTCTTGCAAGCACTCTGACTTTGGAGGGGCGTTTGAATCAGGTAAACATGCATAATGATATATCAAGGCAGAACAAGAACATATGTATATATGTAAACAGAGTAAATAACATAGATAAAACAGCGGAAGATTTTAAACCATTTCAAAACAAGTCTGGTACAACATAATATCAACTTTCCAAATAAACAAGTCTAGATAAAACAACATCATCTGAAAACTGAAATACATAAGTGCTATCCCCAAAATAAGTAATAACCATAGCTAGCTTCATGTCAAGACCGTACATGAGCTAAAATCCCAGAAGCAAGCGATCAGAAATCCAAGCTAAGCTCCACTATTCCCTCCCTGAGAACCTGGGGGGAAACGGAAGAAAAGAGGCGAAAGAAAACAGGTCAGTCAAAAAGACTGAGTAAGCCCTACTACAATCAATGTAAACTGATAAAGTTAACTGTCATGAGCAGCAGGGATGAACATAAGGATAACAACATACTAGCATGATGATTAACTAACAAGGTAGATAAAGGTGTCATCGGATAATCAGGATTAAGGTTTTGCACCACAGGTGTACTAGCAAACTAACATGACTTGAATAAACAAGTATTGATCCCTTGGCCCAAGCTTTGGCCCAATAACATGAAGTGACCCTCATACGAGGTCCAATAACATGAAGTGACCCTAACACAAGGTCCAACCAAACGGTCTAGTCGATCGGCTCCCTATAAGCCTAACTCATCAAGTGTCGGTGTCCATACGGCCCAAACATAATTGTAGTCAGACTGTGCCGGGTCTCCCGTCGGGTGTATCAAGCCCTAGGGTGGCAACCCCTGGACACCATAAACATGCATGCACAGTCTCGATCTACTGGTACCCGTGCATGATTTCCCCGGCTCCGGACTACGTGCACGACCATAGTCCGTCCGGAACTACACCGGCGTACCACTCTGCCGTCGCTTTTGGTCACTTACCTCTAGTTCAGTAATTCGTGCCCCACACCCTAGCCTAGACCCTAGGGCCATAATGATACGAACTTGGGATCACTGCTGGAGTGGGCCCCCATTGCTAAGATTTTTCTAGTGGGTTAAGTACGGTTTAACCCTCTTGCTAATCATGAATTAACTTGGTTAAGTGTAACGATGAGTTCACGACTTAACCCTGATTAATCTACGAAGCCCAAATTTGTTAAGTATTAAGTGGACCATGACTTAACCCTAATCACGAGCCATTAATTAATTTAATGCGCCTTAACCTCTCACATTAGACCTTGTTGTGGTTACTAGTTAAGCCGGGCGGGTCCGGGTAGCTTTACACCACAACTTGGTCTAACCTCGGGTTCAAGGTACAACATGGCCAACTTCTCACATTGGGTCCTATTGTTTGTAGCAACTAGTTAGGCCGGTCGGTTCCGGGTAGGTTTATGCTACAAACTCAACCCAACCTCGAGTTGGTCACACTTATATTTTCTAAGTGTCATGTCCATCATGTTTCCAAAACACATTACAAGTTTTCAAGCAATTGGGTAGACCTAACTTAATAGGTAAATTCCCAATGGGTAGACCTAACTTAATAGGTAAATTCCCAAGCTTATGTTTTTATGTCTTTTAAGTTTACCCAACCCCAAACGCAATCCCATCGCTTACATATCGCCATTGCGCATAAAGGATAGAAAGAGGGAACTTGGCCTAATCACGACATAAAAGTGTTGAAGCCACAAGTTCAACATGGTGGCATATGAAATGTACATATGTTCATATACTTGCATTAGGCCTCAAAAGCATGCATAAAACCAAACTTGTCATATTGGTGATACATGGTGATAAATGACATGTAAAAATGGCCATAAGTTCGCATTTAGCCTCACATGCAAGTTATCATAAGGGATATGATAACTTACATGTTGCCAAAATGCAACCTTTGGCATAAAGCTTGAAGCTTTATGTTCATATACTCATGATAAGCTTGCATAACATGATAACATGGACCAAATGGTCATCCCAAACTTGCATAACATACTTGCATATCATAACATGGCATACTTGCATAGCATAACATGGTAAACTTGCATAACATGACATGATGAACTTGCATATCATAGCATGGCATACTTGCATATAAACTTGCATATTACAACATGATAAACTTGCATATCATAGCATGATATACTTGCATAACATAACTTTGCATATAAACTTGCATAACATAACTTGATGAACTTGCATAACACATCATAGTAAACTTGCATATCACATCATAGTAAACTTGCATAACACATCATAGTAAACTTGCATATCATACATTTAACTTTAGAGTTTAAGTATGAAAGTATAATAGGGCTTACAATGCTTATGCGGACTCAAATGAGTATAGCAAATATAAGAAAGCCCTTATGCAACCAATTAAACCCAAAATGCAAGCAAAACCCTTGAGCCAAAATGATCAAAACTCTTTCTTTATGATGCAAATATAGAAACTTTACTTGAATAATGATGATCATACAAGTTTAAAAACACTTGTATGCATGGAAAATCTCATAAGAAATTTATTTAGGAATTTATGAAGAGAGTGGAGGCCATGAGAGGGATAATTTTGCCATAGTTTAGTTGTATGAATGAACAATGATGATTTAGGGTTAGGTTAGGGCCTTATTTATAGATTAGGCAAGTGTTTTAGGCCATAGGATTAAACCCTAGTTCCAATCTCAGCCCTTAAAACCGAATCTGGCCCCCAAGCTCAACACAATCTCAAAATGGTGCACCAGGCTAAACAGCCCGGCTGGACCAAGTCGACAGCCAAGTCTACAGGGCTGTCGACTTGGGTCCAACCAAGTCGACTCCCAAGTCGACAGGGCTGTCGACTTGGGTGCTCTGGCGGGAATTTTCCCGCCTGGCCCAAACTGGCCCAAATTTCCAAATTCAAACTTGAATTTGAAATCTGTTTTTTTTACTTTGAATTTTCTGAAAACTTCGTTGGGCCTTAATCGGGTCATACGGACTCCGATTTTCGAAAACTCAGACTCTATCCCGCGTATTTTTCCGAGACGAACGCAATGGCATGGCCCGTTTCCCTTGATTCAGATTTATAAATTAAATTCTGCCTCGATTTACGTTATAACAGGTTATTGAAAATACGGGTTGTTACATTTATTTATTTAAACCTAAAAGTGACTAGAACTCACCGAATAAGGGGTCTTGAGTTCTGGGTTCTGAATTCTGTAATTGATTAGCGTTCCCTTGTTGTAGACAATTTCTTTGTCGTAGTTTTAGGCTTGATTTGATTTGAATTGTTGTCTTTAATTTGCTTCTAGTTGGTGGCGGCTACTCTAGGGTTTGGAGTGACAACATGACGACCACTGATCTAATTTTTGTTTTGATTCTAGGGTTTGAGTCTACACATGTTTATATAGAATTTCAATTTAATTATAGCCGTCGGATGACCCTAGAGTTAATCAAAACCAATCAGTCCAGATTAGAACTATCCAGTAACCCTAATGACTCATTAACTAGTCAGAAATGACTCAGCACTGACTCACCGGTTGAATCAGAGCCTCAGAAATTTGTACAGGTTTTGACCTCGGCCTGGGCGCACCTGCCAAGTGTGCTAGTGCAATATTGCATGGGCGCACTTCCCAAGTGCGCCAGTGCAATTTTGTTCTGGCGCACTTCCCAAGTGCGCCAGTGCATTTTGGCCTGTTTCTGGTTTTTCTGCCTAACTTCGTTCGTCCATATCTTCTTCATACGGCATCCGTTTTACGCAAACTCGGACTCTATCTCAAGCAGAATTCCGAGAAGAACGCAATGGAACGACCCGTTTACCTTAATTCCCTCGTTTTAAATTAAGTATTCTTAAATTTAGTTAATCTGATTATTCGAAAATTCGGGGTGTTACAATTATTGTGATCGTAATACTTTGCATTCCTGTTCCCTTGCCATGACCATTACTCGACATTATTTTGTTAAACCTGAATGCTAACCGAGACACACCTATCTTGTTTTGTTGCACCATGAAGTTGTGTTGGCACACAGCATGCATGCATTTACCTTACACTTGAAACATTTTGCTTCAAAATTTATTAAACTAGAATGCACTAATATATGTGTTAGAAAATGGTATTTTTGTGTCTTGTTTTGTTGAACACTGCTACATTACTTTTATACCAATTTATTTTTCCCTCTTTATCAGTTTACAGTTAGATTATGTTGATTATATATATGATGAAGTGGCCATGTTAAAATATGAGTTTGGACAATATACACAGTTAGATATATTGATATGAACAGATACCACACATTTATCTAGATACACTGATATGAACTGATATCACAACTGTTTATTTATATAAATGACATCGATGTTGGGGTAAACTATTATATTTCAGTTCCTGTTGAAATTAACTTACTTGAACTATGATTTAATCTTGACTCGAGTGTTTTATGTTTTTGCATGGAACACTCGAGTCAGACCCGAGCAGTACAAATTTTAAAGATTTCAACTTTGGATTTGCAGACTGGTGAAGCTGGGGATCCGAAGACTTGCGCACTCTGAAGCTTTAAAAACTGTAAATATTTTTCTATTGTATTCAATTGATTTTTTACATTCCGCTGTACAGAAAAATCTTTGTATCAAAAATTCTGATTGATATATAAAATGTTATTTTGCTGTTCAATATGTGTTATTTATTTTATTTTTGTATTTTCAGTGTTGATTTTGTTTTTTTTAAACTCTGTAAGCTAAATAACGATCAGTCAATTTAAACGTTTTAAGTTGGGTTAATTTCCAGTTTAAAGCGGTCAAAAAGGCGGGACGTTACATCATCGATCTGGGTCTGCAAACCTTGAACTATTGCCTGGTGCTCCTGATATAACGACTGAGAATGTAGTAGGATTGTCTCCTGAATAGCGACAACATGTTGCCTATGCCGGTCTAGCCAAGGTGCAAACTGCAAATATAGAAGATATAAAATCAGTTTCAACAACTTAGAACGTACAAGGTAATAAATTCATAAGTACGAATATTACCTCATATGCTGGATATAGCCTAGTGGTAGGATATCATGTACAATGTGAGTAGGTGGGTGGACAATAGGCATGGATAGCTATGTACCGCTAAGATCGTATGCCTAAAATGTGTCGGCTGGAGAATAATCCATAGGCCGGTCGAAGTACTGTGAAGGGGTCAGGTCAAAAGTAAACGGTGGAGTATGAACTCTACAGGTTGCCAATCGGGGACCAATGTGATCGGAGTTCACACCCCGCATATAATCTAGCAACAAGTACCGCCGAGGAGCTACTCGATGCTAATAAGTGTCAAAATCTGCTCCAGGTAATAGAAAATCCTATGTATCAACCCATCCTGTCTGTCTCAAACCTGTACGTACTGACTCCCTATAGAACGACGCGGCGCGAACATATCATCTGAATGAAATGGATATCTAGGTACGTGCAACTGACCGTGACCCTGGTAATAACAGCAATATCCCAAGTACCAAATGGGAAGGTGGACCGGTGGGAGCAAGTGGACACGACGCAACGATAAACGACATGCAATGACTAATGGGTGGGCATCAGGTAACGGGCCACCTGCTGTAAGTAACAACTAATCAAAAGTCCAAGGTGCTCGTAATATGTTTCCCTTATCCCTCAAATCTAACTGAGTAAGGGCCTCCATCAAGTCATGTCTTACGCCAACAGGAACACGCCGGACTATGTGACTACTCTCTCGTCTATGCATACGTGGGAAAAAGGACCCGGCAGTATGACTGGTAGTGGGCTCTATGCGTGGATGCATGTTGGTCGTGTACTCGTAGTACCAGCACGGCAACATGTACAAAATCGAAACATCTACTGAACCAATCCAAAAACGTAAGAGTCAAGAGCGGAGTATAGATAACCCAATATGGCAGAGCCCCAACCAATCATATGCAGCTGCTCTAAATCGGCTATTGTTGCTAGGTTGCCCAATCTAATCGTACTCCGTTGATTCGAAAAGAATGTCAAACCAAGGAGATATAAAATGGTAGCTCGATATACTATGTCTTGGAAATCCATGTCATCGAGCTGCGCTGTAATGTAATCAAGTAAATATGCAACGGAAACAACACCATTGGATATATGAGCCACAAACAAATATAGTAAATACTAAAGGTAAGACTCCGATGACTCAAATGAGGGATCAAATGAGAAGGAGACTCTGTCAAGGACGCCGATCTCAATCCCCGTAAGCATGTAAAAATCAGCTGGGGGATACCTAGCCCAAAATTGGGGAAGTGAATAGTGTGTGTCTAGGCCACCATCTCTCTAATAAGGCTCTAGAAATGGTCGATCAAGGGAATAAGGAGGTATAATCAGTAAAAATATTCCGAACGGACTAGCTAGTAGCCTCTCTCGAATATGTAATGGTAATATATCAAAGGCTTGTGTACTAAACATCGACCAACTCCCGCGAACGTAGATATACTATGTCTATTAAAATTATAACAGTTCAATAATTATATATTCAACAGTTCATACTATTAAAAATTATAACGTATATGTACTAAACTATAACTATAAAACCAACAGGTCATACTACCTACGTAATTAAGTAAACTATTTAACAGTTGAATAAATATAAATGGTAAAATTAAAATTTATACCGGAATGGTGTCGAGGGCAGTAAAAGAACGATGAGTGAATCCCTCTGGCAACACATGAAGGAGCCGTAAGTCCTAAATCATCGTCTCCGCTGGTGGAGGAGGGTGCGCTAGACTAGCTGCGTCGTCCAACTGAGGTCGAACTGTACGTCTCCTCATCTTCGTTACGCTTGGCGGCATCCCGACGTCTCGAACAATAAAAAAAATTAAAATGAGAAAAGTTGGGGAAAGTGGGGGGCTAAGGCCTACTGCGTCGTATTTATAGGCATGCTGACTTAATATAGGTGCACCGATAAAATCGGCGTGCGACTGTTGGGAAACAACGAAGATATTTCCCTGAATGTTACAGATTGTAACATTACGATCCATAACCTTGTTGGAGTTGCTCTAAATTGTTATGGAAAAATATAGAGGCAGAAAGCCTATGCGCTAAATGGATGCTAAATAGGTACTGTTTGAATTAAAATTTCTGGACTATTTCACAAGACCTTAATACCTCTACCACTTGGAAAACCATTTTACGGCTAGGGAACTTATGGATGGTTTGATTAACAAAATATATTGTGGATGGAAGAAATACAAAATTTTGGTTCATGGGAAGTCATTGCTCAATAACCTAGGATGGCAAGGCATGTGTTTTATGACGGTCATAATAAAGAAGTGAGTGTTATTATTCGAGATACAAATTGGTGTTTTCAACATTGTAATTGACCGTTAAATTTTTGCAAGACGATACAAATTTTTGCAATACATAATGATAGGTCTGGGGATTATAGGTGGCAGCATCCCTCAAATAGTGGCAAGTTCTCACTAAAGTCGGCTTGGAACAGAGTTAGAACTCACTAGCCCATTTTTAGAGCATCTCCAACAAATGCATATTCCTTGCCTTAATTATAAATTAAGGAGAGTTTTGGTCCCTAACAAATATTCCTTCCCTTAATATTCAAGAAAATGTTATGGGGCCAATTCAAAATTGTGAATTGGTCTCGCGCGCCGACTTCATCGGCTCATCATGTAGCGAGCCGATTTTTTCGGCGTGCGCCAGTAAAATCGGCTCGTTACATGACGAGTTGATAAATTAGGCGCGTGCTTCATTTACATTTTGTAACACCCCACACCCGCTAAGGTCACTCACTAAGGGAATGCCTTAACTTCGGTGGAGCATTTTAAGTGAATATAGAACAGAAAAATTACAACAAGACAGATATAAATACTTGAAAATCTAAAACATCATTTCATTGCAGTAGAAGGTAAACATGTTTAGTTACAACACCATAAAGAGTCAAGTACTAAATATCCATCCTGATAAAAACATAAGTACATAATCCCACTACATAAACAATAGCCATAATAGAAAAGATAAGCTGGGCTTTACATCACGGTCCAAGCTCCAAAAGATAGATAAAGAAATATGATCAAAGCCCACTAGTGCTAGGCCCAACCTGAGGACCTGAGGGGGGAAAAGATAAAAACAACGGGGTCAGACATAAGTCTGAGTGAGCCCTATAACTTTAACAACACAATCATTAAAGTAATTAGGGTATGATAAAAACTTGGTACGGGATGACTGGAGATAAATGACTACACTAAGTAGCCAACTAGACATAGGATGAACTAAGATAACGGTAAAGACGCATCAACCCACCCAAGGGTAATTACTAACTGCACCACACCAGTCATTCCTACTTAAAGGTTGATCCCACCCAAGGACTTAGAAAATTTACCCGGTAGTTTCGTGTACCCCTAGCTGACTACATAGGTGCCGTCTGCCCCTATCTCCACTAGGTGTACCCACTACTCCCCAAGCGATCGGCTCCCTACCGTAGATACCCGTGCTGGCCCCACAGTGGGGTGTATCACTCCCCAAAGTGGCAACCCGATAAAATCAATGGTGCACGGCTTATACCTACACGATGCAACAACGTCTTACCTACCAGCCCGGGTCCACACACGCATATGAAACCCGTTGGACTTGCGTTGCCACCGCTAACCCGTTTTTGGCCTCTTATAGTCAAACCCAGTACGCGTGTCCCGTCCTCGACATGGGTCGAGCCCACTAAGATACATATGGGTTGCTGGTTGAAATGGGCCCCCACAAGCTACCCACCTAAGCTTGTCACATTAACTAGTGTATCCCACTTAACCCTTTTATATAATCATGTCCACTTACATCTTTAAAGTCTGGTTAAGTCATCTAATCATATTTCAATTACCACTCAAGGCACCCACTAGATTTCCCATGCCACCCAAGGCACCTACTTGATTTCCACATGCCACCCAAGGCACTTACTTAACCCTTTAATCATGTTTAATTACATGTTCCACTTTGGTTAAGTATTCTAATCGTATTTTCTATTGCCACCCAAGGCAACCACTAGATTTTCCTCATGCCACCCAAGGCACTTACTTAACCCTTTAATCATGTTTAATTACATGTTCCACTTTGGTTAAGTATTCTAATCTTATCTTCTATTGCCACCCAAGGCAACCACTAGATTTTCCCCATGCCACCCAAGGCACCCACTTAACCCTTTAATCATGTTTAATTACATGTTCCACTTTGGTTAAGTATTCTAGTCGTATTTTCTATTGCCACCCAAGGCAACCACTAGATTTTCCTTATGCCACCCAAGGCACCCACTTAACCCCTCATGCCCCACTACATGCTTATCTGGTTAAGTGTTTCTTAATTGATTAATACCGTAACCTTTGCAAAGACCTCTCACATTAGACTATCTTTTATGGCAGCTGGATTTGCCGGTCGGGTCCGGGCAGCCTTACGCCATAACCGAGTCTAACCTCGTGTCTTTACACTTGTCACGTATTTAGTTTATGCCTAAGACCTCTCACATTGGGCCAATCATTTGTAGCCGCTGGATTTGCCGGTCGGTTACGGGCAGTCTTATGCTACAAAAGGGTCCAACCTCGTGTCTTAGTCGATTAATTACACCTAATTAATCACTCCCATAATTTGTATTAATTATCCCTAATTAATTACAAATTTAACGATGTACATAATTGACTCAATTATGTCCATCCACTTTATGGTATGCATAATCATACCAACTTCACACCATTTCATTAACATGAATATTAACTCCATCGTCCCCCACGTAATTTGCTAACATGACATACTTAAAAAAGAAGATTCATCACACATACAATGGGTTCAACTTGCATAACATTAGCATCAACATGGGTTTTAAAGGTGTCAACATGCATATAGCATCGAACCCAACTAGCATAAATAATCAACCCAAACTTGCATGAATCACATATGTCATAAAGAGGTTAACTTGCATAAGTTACTTATGTCATACAAAGGGGTAAACTTGCATATGTATGTATGACATACAAAGGGGTTAACTTGTATATGTATGCATATCATACAAAGGTGTAAACTTGCACACATATAATCAAACACCAAACTTGCATAACATGTCATATTGAACTTGCATATAATCATACACCAAACTTGCATAACATATCATATATGAACTTGCATATAATCATACACCAAACTTGCATAACATATCCTATATGAACTTGCATATAATCATACACCAAACTTGCATAACATATCATATATGAACTTGCGTATAATCATACACCAAACTTGCATAACATATCATATATGAACTTGCATATAATCATACACCAAACTTGCATAACATATCATATATGAACTTGCATATAATCATACACCAAACTTGCATAACATATCATATATGAACTTGCATATAATCATACACCAAACTTGCATAACATATCATATATGAACTTGCATATAATCATACACCAAACTTGCATAACATATCATATATGAACTTGCATATAATCATACACCAAACTTGCATAATCATGGTGTCATAATGGATCAATGTTTATAATAGCAATTTGCATAACTAGCATCATGAACACATAGCCTAACACTTGCATAACTTGCATAATCATCATGATCATATAGCATATAACTTGCATAACTTGCATAACATCATGAACATGTAGCATATGACTTGCATAGCTTGCATAACATCATAAACATGTAGCATATAACTTGCATAACTTGCATAACATCATGATCATATAGTATATGACTTGCATAACTTGCATAACATCATGAACACATAACACATAACTTGCATAACTTGCATAACATCACAAACACATAGCATATGATAACATAATCTTGCATTGATCCACATTCATAGCCATAACCTCATTATATCCTACCATAATCATTCAACAGTTGGTTATTAAGGCTATAGAAACTCACAACTTGTTGATTAGCACTCCTAAGAAGAAGATTAAGTTGCTAGAGTTGATTAGAAGTTGATTTGAGAAGCTATCTTCCTCTTTAATTTGATGGAGGCTCCTTCAAGTTGCATTTTGACGGCATAACGACGTTGTCTCCAATTTTAGTATGAACTAGGGTAGTCTTAGGGTGTATTTAAATAGTAGTTAAGTGTTTTAGGCCATTAGATTAACCCTAAATCAGATTATAGCCGTCAGATCTCGTCCTAGCCACCAAAACACAGCCCAAAAGCCAAACCGATGCACCCAGGTCACCTGGGCTCGACCAGGGAGGTCGACCCCCAGGTCGACACTAGGGTCGACACCCTAGTCGACCTGGTGGGCAGGTCGACAACCCTGTCGACCCCCAGGTCGACTCCCTGAGTCTGGCGGGAATTTTCCCGCCACTTCTGAAATTTGAAATTTTTTATATTTAAATCTGTTTTGAATTTCTGAAAACTTCTTCGGGCCTTAACTGGGTCATACGGACTCCGATTTTCGAAAACTCGGACTCTATTTCGCGTATTTTTCCAAGACGAACGCAATGGCATAGCCCGTTTCCCCTGATTCAGATTTTTAAATTTAATTCTGCCCTGTTTTATATTATAGCAAGTTATTCAACATACGGGGTGTTACACATTTTAAATTTTTGTTTACCTATCCTAGCTTATATTTTAATATGACAAAATAAAATCATTATTATTTTCGTAGAAAGTTGTTATGTTTAGGAAGACCGAAATAAACTAATTTAGCTTCAAAACATAATAATAGTTGGTTAATAACCCGTACAAATACAATAGGATGCGATTGGTAAAATAAAAAACTACAACATCATTACTGCATAAATGATCCATAAGTTCAGACAATCATAAAATAAAACACGAGTTCGGACAAGCAAGCTTCATAACTAGGTATCACCATAGTGGTTCCACAAATGATCCATAAGATCTTTCTAGAGCCAGTTATTGAGTTGTGCATCTCTAAACATAACCTGACAGTTCAAATGAATGTTGAAGTCCTCTTTTATTAATGGTGTGTTTTGTCGGAATACTTGGAGTGCTTGCGAATCACCTTCATATTCGTAGTGACGTTGCCCTTTATCCATATCTCTTTCATCTTCTATAATCATGTTATGTAGAAAAATGCAGGCAAACATGATTGTAGACATCTTTTTCCTAAACCATAGCCGACATGGATTACTTATCATTGCAAATCTAGATTGTAAAACACCGAATGCTCATTCTACATATTTTCTTTGTCCCTTCTGCATCACCGCGAATTTGACTTGTTTAGGAGTCAATGGATTTGGACATGTTTTAACAATGGTGCTCCATTTTGGGTGAATGTCGTCACATAGGTAATAGCCATGGTCATAAGTATTTTGGCCTAGGGTAAATGTTAAAAGAGGTACCTGGCCTTAAGCAAGATCATTGAACAGATGGGATCTTTCTATAACATTTAAGTCATTACTCGAATCGGGGATTCCGAAGAAAGCATGCCATATCTACAAATCATGCGATGCTACATCTTCCAAAAAGATAGTTGATCGCCTTTCCTTGCCATTGTACGCACCTGTTAATCCCTTAGGGCAGTTCTTCCATTCCCAATGCATACAGTCCATACTTCCTAACATTACCGGTCATCCCCTACTTTCGTGTATCTCTCTGATTCGCACTACATCTGCTTCGTTTAGAGACCTTAAGTATTCTTCCCCATAGACGTCCACCACAGCTTGATAGAAATTTTCAAGTGTTTCAAGTGTCATGCTCTCTGCTATTCGGTATACATAGTCTAAAGCATCAGCAGGAGTGCCATAAGCTAACATTCTCATAGCGACCGTCATTTTCTGTTCACCGAATAACCCCTGTGTCTTCGATGCATTTTGTTTGTACTTAAAGTGTAACACCCCACCTCCGTTAGGGTCACTCTTAAAGGGAATGCCTTAACTTCGGTGGAGCGTTTTAAGGTACAAGATACTAATAAATTACAAGACAGATAATTAAAGCAGCGGATAATTAAAACAGCGGAAAAGAAACCAATTTCATTCCATAAATACTTGTTCAATACAACATTTCAACAAATAGTTTCAATCTTCCAAATTATTACATCTGTCTTGAAAACATAAAGAAACAATACTGAAAATAAAATGACATAAATCCCCAACATGTCTTTGACCATAGCCATAGCTCAAAAAAAAGAAAGCCCAAGCCTTACATCTATGTTCTTCAAGCTTTAATTTGATCTGGTCAAGCAGAAGTGTTCCCTCCCTGCGGACCTGGGGGAGGAACGGAAGAAAAGAGGCGAAAGGAAAATGAGTCAGACATAAGTCTGGTAAGCCCAGTTATTTAATAGCATGTAAACAAGTAAAAGACTGTGACATGAATAAACTGAACTTAGAATAATACCACAAGGATAGGGTAGTCCTAAAACAAGATAAGGTAAGACTTAACTAGATTTGGCTATTACACCCACTTTTACTTCTCTGCACCCACTAAGAACTTGTTTAACTAGCAATGTATGTTCATGATAAAGTGATCCCATTCATGTATTGATCGACTCCTACTCGCATTCGTGTATTCTCGGTGTCATGCGGCTCCACGTAATTATAAAGTATTTGTGTTGGTTCCATTATAGGGTGTATCAAGTCCTATAATGGCAACCCCTGACACGATTCTAGATGCACAAGTGTACGCCTAGTGCCCAGTGCCTGCTTTTTCAACTCCAGAGCCTGTGCACGCCCGTACTCCGTCGGAACCTACACTGACGCACCTAACCGCCGCCCTTTTTGGCCGCTTATATTCAGCCCTGTAATTGTGCCCCACCCTGCCTAGCTCAGGGTACCTTGATACGTTCATGCGGGTTACTGCTGAAACGGGTCCCTGTTACTAGGGTTTTTCTAATCAACATGTTAAATTGGTTAAGTGTTCTTGACTTGACTTAACCCCTATCAATCTTGCCTTGTTAACATGTTGATTTGGCTAAGTGTTTTCTAAATTACTTAACCCCACCAATCTTATCTTGTTCACATGTTAAGCTGGTTAAGTGTTTTCTTAATTACTTTACCTCACCACTCTTGTCTTGTTAAGTTGGTTAAGTGTTTCCTTAATTACTTAACCTCACCATTTCTAGCTTGATTGTTCATGAGCTTTAACTAATTAATTAATTAATGCACCAACCACTCACATTAGACAGGTATTGTTGTGGTTACTCGATGTGCCGGTCGGTTCCAGGCAGGTTTACACCACAACTCAGTCTAACCTCGGGCTTTTCTGGGCTTGATGCACTAACCTCTCACATTAGACAGGTATTGTTGTGGTTACTGGATGTGCCGGTCGGTTCCGGGCAGGTTTACACCACAACTCAGTCTAACCTCGGGTTAGGCATATTCGTCTTTTCTAGATTTACATTTTTATATATGCAAATTTCTACAAGTATTTCATGTCACATGTTTTAATTCAAGACTGATGGTATATAAATTATACCATACATGGCCTTAACCAATTACATGGTTTTGGGCCTACTATTTACATGTTTTGGTTTAATAATTACCCCCAACGTTACCCCCGTTTGTTCGTTCACATTAATCACATAAAGACATTGGGCCCGCTAATTGGCCCAATCTATAAACAAGAGATAAAGGAGGGAACATGCATAACATAGGTTCAATCAACATATATCATGTAATTTGGCATAAACATCAGTTATAGACTAGCATGTGACATAACCATGACACGTCCAATTCCAAAACATGTATGATTATAACATTAACATATAGGTGTAAACTAGATCTAATAAGGTGAACTTGCATAAATTCACTTCACAAACTTGCATATAAATAAGGATCTAGTTTAGAATCTAACATGTAACTTGCATATGACATATATATATATATATATTGTAACTTGGATCTATCATAAATTATATAACTTGCATTAATCATGTGAACCTAAATGGACCTTGACATGGATCCAATCATAAAATTTGTAACTTGCATATGGACATATGAACATAGGCATGTGGATCTAACATAAAACTACATATGGATCTAACATAAAACTTGCAACTTACATATGAACATATGGATCTAACATAAAACATAGGAATATGTACATGTAGATCTTGACTTGGATCTAATATAAAACTTACAACTTGCATAAAAACATATACATGTAGATCTTTACATGTAACACATAACTTGCATATGATATTGATAGTTTCAAATAGATCCAATACCAAATCCAATAATCCACAATCATTCCAATTCATGATAAAATCATCACAATAAATCAATATGAATTAACATGGTATATTTCTAATTTCACTTTATATAAAATTACGTCTTAGATTTATTTACGTCTAAAATATAACTGCGCTTACAACGAACGAAGGTCTTGATTTCTGGATTCTGAATTCTGGAGCTGAAATGCTCGCCTTTGATGTAGACAATCGTTGATTTGATTTAGTTTGGTTCGTCTCTATGTTAGCTTCAAGTGGCGGCTACTCTAGGTTGTTTAATGGCAGCATGACGGCTCTAGGTTCAATTTTTAATATGATTTAGGGGTGAGGTATTAGGTTGCTTTTATAGAGATTAGATTGAATAGGAGCTGTCAGATCATCTCAGAATACATCAAGACCATTAAGACAAGATAGAGTTATCTAGAACAGCCAACTCAGCCTCTAATGACTCAGCAGTGTGTCATAATTCGTCTTTTCTAAATTCACATATTTTCTATATATGTCTAATTATATATGTAAATTAATCTTAATTTAATCATGCCATAATTTTTTTTTAAATTATGCTCACAATAAATGGTATACCAAATATACCATTTTATGAACCAATCTATGCCAAGAAATTTTCATGTTTCCCCTTGATTCTCGCATTTATAATTAAGTATTCTTTAATTTGTTATTACAACATTAACAGAAAATACGGGGTGTTACATTCTCCCCTCCTTTAAGGATTTCATCCCCGAAATCTTCAAGTCGAGAAGAACGTATATCTTACCATCCAATCGTCCATCTACTCAACCATCAAACACAGACGTCCATTGTCCTTAAAAGACTTCTAATGCTTCATGATCATATTCATAGTGTGTGTAAATGTCCTTACCTAATGCAAAATCAGGCGGTCTACTGATTCAGTCGACCTCCTTAATGCAAATTATGTCAGTGCCATGAGTCCATTATGTATGCAATTTTCCTATCCAAAATTTCTATATGAGTGCACGATCATTCATACAAATGCAACGTCCATATGGTAATACATCAAGTTTCAATCCATATACAAATACATATATGCATATGCAATATGAAAGTGACTTAGCCGATCTAATTCCTAACGTGTGTGTATATGCATCCATGAGCAACCACTAGCATCCACTTGCAACCATCAACCATAACATGTTTCAATTACATGTTTTCATCCAAATGGGTTTCTACCTAAGGATAAAGGATAGGATCGAGAAGATATACTCAAAAGGATAGGTACAAGCATAAACTTAAGGAAAAAAATAGATCAAGGATGTACCCTCAAAAAGAAAAGGGTAGGCTATGCGTATTCTGTCCTCAGTTTCCAAACTTGCGTCTTCCTCGGCGTCGCCCCATTGAACCGTGACAAGCTTGACTTCATGGTTGCGTCGCTTTTTGACTTCTGTACCCAAGATACGAGTTGGAACTCTCCTTACAGTTGCTTCTCGTTCAACTTCTACTTCCTCTAACATGCTTGGTTCCACTACTTCCGCAGACTCATGTAAGCACTTTCGCAGGTGAGAGACATGAAAGACATTATGAACTCCAGCCAATCTTTCGGGCAGCTGTACTCTATAAGCCATCTTCCCAATCATCTCAATGATAGGAAACGGCCCTACAAATCTTGGTGCTAACTTTCCTGCGGATCTGAAGCGAACGATGTTCCTCAAAGGGGATACTTTAAGAAACACCTTATCTCCAACTTCAAACTCAAGGTCGGTCCTTCTTTTGTCTACGTAGGACTTCTTTCTCTCTTGGGCAGTCTTCATTCTCCTTCGTATTAATTCTACTTTCTCTGAAGTTTCTCTGATCATGTCTGGTCCAAGTATGAGCTTATCTGTAGGCTCCCACCAACAAGTTGGTGATCGGCATGGTCTTCCATACAAAGCCTCGAAGGGTGCCATGCCTATGGTGGCTTGGTAACTATTGTTGTAAGTGAACTCCACTAAAGAAAGATGATCTTCCCATGTACCTCCAAAGTCAAGAATGCACAGTCTCAAGAGATCTTCTAGTACTTTGTTCACCCTTTCCGTCTGACCATCGGTTTGTGGGTGATAGGTCGTGCTTAAGCATAGCTGTGTGCCCACAACCTCTTGCAAACTCCTCCAGAACTCGCTTGTAAAGATAGGGTCTCGATCACTTACTATGCTGGAGGGTATCCCCTGGAGTCGAACTATCTCTTTAAGATATATGAATGCTAGAGATGAGGCAGTCCTTCTACTTTTGACAGGTATAAAGTGAGCGCTTTTAGTAAGCATGTCCACTATTACCCAAATGCTGGTATTGCCCCTTCTTGACCTAGGCAACCCATCTATAAAGTCCATCGAGATGCTATCCCATTTCCACTATGGGACCTCTAGAGGATGGAGCAGACCACCAGGCTTCTTCTGCTCCGCCTTGACTTGTTGGCATATTAAACACTTAGAAATAAATTCAGCTATGTCTTTCTTCATTCCATTCCAAAAGAAAACTCTTTTGATGTCTTTATACATTTTGTCTCCGCCTGGGTGTGTGGTCATCTTGGAATGGTGTGCCTCTTCTAGAACCGTCTTTACCAAACCCCTTCCTTGTGGGACAAATAGTCTTACATCTCGTCTCAACCAGCCATTGGCATCAATGGAGTATCTATTGAGGTGACTAGAAGTCTCATCCCTAATTAACTTGTCCATCACATTGGCTAGCTGAGGGTCTTCTCTTTGCGCGGCTCCGATTGAGTCTAATAGAGTTGGCCGCACTTCTAACGTTGCTAGCAAGCCAGGTACAAAGTCAGAGGAGGGTCTAAAGTTAAAGCTTGCTATGAACTCCAAGCTTTGCCTTTCCACAAAGAGAGGGCTTAAAGTCAGCTTCTTTCTACTTAAGGCGCCTGCCACTACATTGCCCTTACCAGGGGTATAGGCAATCTCAAAATCATATGAGGTGAGAAATTCCATCCACCTTTGCTGCCTCAAATTAAGATCTTTTTGAGAGAAAAGGTATTTTAATGATTTATGATCAGTAAATAATTCGAACCTTTCTCCTAGCAGATAATGACGCCATGATTTAAGGGCGAAAACGATGGCAGCTAGTTCTAAATCATGAGTTGGGTAATTCTTCTCATGAACCTTCAACTGCCTTCCTCCATAGCAAACTACTTTGCCTTCTTGCATTAGGACAGCGTCCAATCCTGTTCTGCACGCGTCTGTATATACTATAAACATCTTGCTTCCATCAGGCAATGTCAGAACTGGGGCTGTTGTCAGAGCCCTTTTTAAACGTTGGAAATCAATGTTGCAATCCAAGTCCCAAGCAAAAGCCAAGTTCTTCTTTGTCAATCTTTTCAGCGGAGCTGAGATCTTCGCAAAGTCCTTAATGAACTTTCGATAATAGCCCGCCAACCCGAGAAAGCTTCGGACTTCGATTGCATTTCGCGGAATCTTCCAATCTTGCACCGCGACTACTTTTGCGGGGTCCATGGCTATCCCCTCTTTGGACACCACATGTCCAAGAAACCTTACTTCTTCTCTCCAAAAGTGGCATTTGGAGAATTTTTCTTTCAGCTGATGTGCTCGAAGAGTATCTAACACTTCCTTTAAATGCACAGCATGTTCTTCCTCGCTTTTTGAGAAGATTAAGATGTCGTCTACGAAGACCACTACAAATTTATTGAGGAATTCCCGGAGCACCCTGCTCATCAAGTCTACAAAATAGGCAGGTGCGTTTTTCAAGCCGAAAGGCATGACAAGCCACTCGAAGAAACCATCCGGGGTCCTAAATGCGGTCTTGTCAATGCTATCCTCAACCACTCTTAGCTGATGAAACCCAGTAGCCTGATCTAGTTGGGAGAAAACGGATGCACCTACGAGTTGATCAAACAGATCGTCAATTCTTGGGAGGGGGTGCCTATTCTTCTTAGTCAACTTGTTCAACTCCCTATAATCTACGCATAGGCGGAGTGAACCATCAGCTTTGGTCGCGAATACTACTGGAGCACCCCATTCAGAAATACTCCGTCTTATAAACCCCTTTTCAAGCAGCTATTTAATTTGCTTGTTGAGCTCCTTTCTCTCCCTTGGGGCCATGTGCCTAACGGGTAAAGCAACGGGCTTTGCATTATCAACAAGGTATATGCGGAAGTCTATCTCCCGCTTCGGAGGTAAGCCCTTCACCTCTTCAAACACATCTGAGTATTCACGGACTACTCTAACGGACTGCAAATTCTCAACAAACGCATTAAGTGATTCAAGATAACTATGCATGACAAAGTTCATGGGATTACAAGAGATTTCGAGAGTGTTACCGAGGCGAGTCATGAGTCTAACCACTCTCTTTTCACAATCAAGGATGACACCATTACTGGATAGCCAGTCCATGCCTAGAATCAGCCCATAACCCGTGAAGCCCAAAACAAAAGCATTACATTTAAACCCAACACTTAGAATAGAGATTTCCAAATCCAAACAAACCATTGACAAATAAACTGAGCCCCCAATTGGATTTGAAACAACCAAGGGATCCTCTACTATATGGGTGTCTAGGTGCAGAGATTCAACTAAAGCAGTAGATATAAAAGAGTGCGATGCGCCAGAATCAAAGAGAGTATGAACAGGATTATCAAACAGATAAACTAAACTCTCAATAGAAATATGACTACCTCGTTCCTGCAGAGGTGCTACGAGAGCATGAACCTGCCCTCCAGAAGAAGCTCCAGTTCTCTGTCCCTGCCCTTACCTTTTGGGGCAGTCCCTAGCCAAGTGACCTGTTTCCCTGCAATGTAAACAAGCGCCCAACTTCCTCTTTTTCTTTCTGCAGTCCCTAGCCAAATGTCCAGGTATGCCACAGTAATTACACTTCAGCTTCTTACGGGATTTATTATCCTTCCCGCCTTTCTTGGGGTCCGCTTTCCTGTTTTGAGATCCCGCTCCTTTCTTATTTTGAGGCTCTTCCTTCTTCACCTCCTTCTTGCCATCTTTGTTCTCCTCTTGCAATAGAGCCATGTCCACCAGCCTTTCATAAGTTGCTCCCATGGGTATATGGGACATTGCCTTGCAGTGGCTCATTCAGTCCTTTGGCAAAACGGAGAGCCTTCTTGTGTGGAGTGTTGACTAACTCCAGTCCAAATCTGGCAAGCTGATTGAATTTATTGACATATTCTTTGACTGACAGGTTTCCCTTCTTAAGTGATAGGAACTTCTCCATTTGCAGACTTTGCTTGGCTTGTGAGAGGAACTTCATTTCAATCTCGCCTTGAAGTCCTCCCAAGTCTCTATCGGTCTTTCAGCATTAGTGACCTCCCACCAGAAGGAGGCCTCATCTTTGAGCAACCATACCACCAACTGTAGTTTCTGCCTCTCATCTACTTCAAAGATAACGAATAAGTCTTCAGTTTCTTTGAGCCAGTTTCTGGCTTCTACGAAAGATTCACTACCATTGAAGTCTTTTCCACCCATGGATCTAAAATCTCTACAGATCTTTGAGAAAGCATTTCCTCTCGGAGGAGGAGGAGGAGAAGCAATAGCTAGGGGAGGCGGAGGAACGCCTGCTGGGCCTGCTTCATTGGCCCTAGCTTCAAGGTACCTTCTAAACCAACCAGGCACCGACACGCCCTCAGGTAGGTTAAAGTCCCTAGACATGCTGAAACAAAAGGAAAGATTCAAAACGAGGGATACAAAGATAGTGCATATGGCCTTGGGGATTATGCCTTTTTTTTAAATTTAAAACAACACTTTTCTTGAAAATGCTTCTTTATGACTTCTTTTTGAAAAATAGTTTCAAAATTTTTATCTAATCTGGTAACCTTTAGCTCTGATACCAAGTGTAACGCCCCACCTCCGTTAAGGTCACTCTCAAAGGGAATGCCTTAACTTCGGTGGAGCGTTTTAAGGTACAAGATACTAATAAATTACAAGACAGATAATTAAAGCAGCGGATAATTAAAACAGCGCAAAAGAAACCAACTTCATTCCATAAATACTTGTTCAATACAACATTTCAACAAACAGTTTCAATCTTCCAAATTATTACATCTGTCTTGAAAACATAAAGAAGCAATACTGAAAATAAAATGACATAAATCCCCAACATGTCTTTGACCATAACCATAGCTCAAAAAAACAAAGTCCAAGCCTTACATATACAGTCTTCAAGCTTTGATTTGATCCGGTCAAGCTGAAGTGTTCCCTCCCTACTGACCGGGGGGGGGGGGACGGAAGAAAAGAGGCGAAAGGAAAATGAGTCAGACATAAGTCTAGTAAGACCAGTTATTTAATAGCATGTAAACAAGTAAAAGACTGTGACATGAATAAACTGAACTTAGATTGATACCACAAGGATAGGGTAGTCCTAAAACAAGATAAGGTAAGACTTAACTAGATTTGGCTATCGCACCAACTTTTACTTCTCTGCACCCACTAAGAACTTGTTTAACTAGCAATGTATGTTCATGATAAAGTGATCCCATTCATGTATTGATCGACTCCTACTCGCATTCATGTATTCTCGGTGTCATGCGGCCCCACGTGATTATAAAGTACTTGTGATGGTTCCATTATAGGGTGTATCAAGTCCTATAATGGCAACCCTTGACACGATTCTAGATGCACAAGTGTACGCCTGGTGGCCAGTGCCTGCCTTTTTCCACTCCGGAGCCCGTTAATGCCCGTACTCCATCGGAACCTACACTGACGCACCTAACCACCGCCCTTTTTGACTGCTTATATTCAACCCAGTAATCGTGCCCCACCCTGCCTAGTTCAGGGTACCTTGATACGTTCATGCAGGTTACTGCTGAAACGGATCCCCGTTACTAGGGTTTTTCTAGTCAACATGTTAAATTGGTTAAGTGTTCTTGACTTGACTTAACCCCTATCAATCTTGCCTTGTTAATATGTTGATTTGGCTAAGTGTTTTCTAAATTACTTAACCCCACCAATCGTGTCTTGTTCACATGTTAAGTTGGTAAAGTGTTTTCTTAATTACTTAACCTCACCACTCTTTTCTTGTTAAGTTGGTTAAGTGTTTCCTTAATTACTTAACCTCACCATTTCTAGCTTGATTGTTCATGAGCTTTAACTAATTAATTAATTAATGCACCAACCACTCACATTAGACAGGTATTGTTTTGGTTACTCGATGTGCCGGTCGGTTCCGGGCAGGTTTACACCACAACTCAGTCTAACCTCGGGCTTTTCTGGGCTTGATGCACTAACCTCTCACATTAGACAGGTATTGTTGTGGTTACTGGATGTGCCGGTCGGTTCCGGGCAGGTTTACACCACAACTCAGTCTTACCTCGGGTTAGGCATATTCGTCTTTTCTAGATTTACATTTTTATATATGCAAATTTCTACAAGTATTTCATGTCACATGTTTTAATTCAAGACTAATGGTATATAAATTATACCATTCATGGCCTTAACCAATTACATGGTTTTGGGCCCACCTACATATGTACATGTTTTGGTTTAATAATTACTCCCAACGTTACCCCCGTTTGTTCGTTCACATTAATCACATAAAGACATTGGGCCTGCTAATTGGCCCAATCTATAAATGAGAGATAAAGGAGGGAACATGCATAACATAGGTTCAATCAATATATATCATGTAATTTGGCATAAACATCGGTTATAGACTAGCATGTGACATAATCATGACACGTCCAATTCCAAAACATGTGCGATTATAACATTATCATATAGGTGTAAACTAGATCTAATTAGGTGAACTTGCATAAATTCACTTCACAAACTTGCATATAAATAAGGATCTAGTTTAGGATCTAACATGTAACTTGCATATGACATATATATATATATAATTAGATCGTAACTTGGATCTATCATAAATTATATAACTTGCATTAATCATGTTAACCTAAATGGACCTTGACATGGATCCAATCATAAAGTTTGTAACTTGCATTTGGACATATGAACATAGGCATGTGGATCTAACATAAAACTTGCAACTTACATGTGAAAATATGGATCTAACATAAAACATAGGAATATGTACATGTAGATCTTAACTTGCATCTAATATAAAACTTACAACTTGCATAAAAACGTATACATGTAGATCTTTACATGAAACACATAACTTGCATATGTTATTGATAGTTTCAAATAGATCCAGTACCAAATCCAATAATACACAATCATTCCAATTCATGATAAAATCATCACAATAAATCGATATGAATTAACATGGTATAATTCTAATTTCACTTTATATCAAATCATGTCTTAGATTTATTTACGTCTAAAAGATAACTGCGCTTACAACGAACGAAGGTCTTGATTTCTGGATTCTGAATTCTGGAGTTGAAATGCTCGCCTTTGATGTAAACAATCGTCGTTTTGATTTAGTTTTGTTCGTCTCTATGTTAGCTTCAAGTGGCGGCTACTCTAGGTTGTCTAATGGCAGCATGACGGCTCTAGGTTCAATTTTTAATATGATTTAGGGGTGAGGTATTAGGTTGCTTTTATAGAGATTAGATTGGATAGGAGCCGTCAGATCATCTCAGAATAAATCAAGACCATTAAGACAAGATAGAGTTATCAAGAACAGCCAACTCAGCCCCTAATGACTCAGCAGTGAATCATAATTCGTCTTTTCTAAATTCACATATTTTCTATATATGTCTAATTATATATGTAAATTAATCTTAATTTAATCATGCCATAGTTATTCTTTTAATTATGCTCACAATAAATGGTATACCAAATATACCATTTCATGAACCAATCTATGCCAAGAAATTTTCATGTTTTCCCTTGATTCTCGCATTTATAATTAAGTATTCTTTAATTTGTTATTACAACATTAACAGAAAATACGGGGTGTTACATAAAGTAATCATTGTTACCTTGAATACCCGCCAATATCTAAAGAAATAGATTTCTCCTCATCCTGTATCTTCTATGAAACAAATCAGGCTCGTAAGTGCAGTTGTCATTGAAATAATCTTGCATCAGAGACTTATGGTATTTAGCATGATTTCGGTGTATAAACTTCCTTCCAGGAACCGATCCCCCTCGAGTTGTGGATGATGAACCGTAGGCTTCATGGTATAAGTCCCATATTTCTTGTATTTCTTCAGCTTCCTCTTGAAGGATTTCCTCTTCCTCCGAATTGATATTAAAATCCATCATGCATTTCATAAAATAGGAATCCATTTTTGTTTGTGAATATGTTTGGATATGAGATATGGTTGCAATATTGCTGTTGTATATAAGAAATGAGGTCTTGGTAAGTGGGTAGCTTTATTGGGTGGAGTGTGCTCCTTTATTGGACAGAGTGCTCCTTTATGGGAAAGAGTGCTCTTTTATTGGTACAAGTGCTCCTTTATTGGGCAGATTTCTCCTTTATTGGACAAGGTGCTCCTTTATTGGTACGAGTGCTCTTTTATTGGACATAGTGCTCCTTTATTGGATAGGGTGGTCTTTTTTTGTACAAGTGCTCTTTTATTGTACAGAGTGCTCCTTTATCGGTACCTGTGTTTGTCCAATTTGTAGTGTGAAGGGTCGTACACGTAATGTAGCCAAGGAATTTAACAAGTAGGGTCGTCCACGTAATGTAGCCAAGGAATTTAACAAGTAGGGTCGTCCACAGATTGTAGCTAAGGAATTTAACAAGTAGGGTCGTCCACGTACTGTAAAGAGTGCTCCTTTACTGGACAAAGTGCTCCTTTATTGGACATAGTGCTCCTTTACTAGACAGAATGCTCCTTTATTGGACAGAGTGCTCCTTTATTGGACAGAGCGCTCCTTTATTAGTACCTGTGTTTGTCCAGTTTGTAGTGTGTTGGGTCATCCCCGAAATATAGAAAATGAATTTACCAAGTGTTCCAAACCAAAATGATATCACACAAAATAAAAATCCTTTATTTTATATAAATAAACATTATAGTTTATAAACGAATTATATTGCGATTATTTGAAAATTTGATTTGAACATAAAACAAAATCTACAACATGAAAACTCGATTTTTCTCTTCCATTAGAAAAATATTATCAATTAGATTCGAACGTTTCTTGTTTCGAAGAAATCCGACTTAAATTGGATCCAATACAACCAATTAAAATTCAAAACATTATATTACAAACTACCGCGCCACTGCAGTTCGTTTTATAATTAAATTATAAATTAAACATTTCAAACATCGTTTTATAATTAAACGTTTCAAACATCGTTTAACATTACACAGAACATCATAATATATAGATAATAAAGGGTCTAGTACACAGAACATCATAAAATATAGTTGTTGACATTAATAAACATAAATTGTAGATAATAAATTATAGTACAGCATGCATCAACGTAGCATATGAAAACGAGCAAACATGAAAAAATAACATAAAGTCCAGTACATCAAGCCATACACATATATACGTCATTATAGCCAAAAACAAAATATCATGATCACGATCCATATGAAAGTCATCTTAAATCTATAGCATCATCATCATGCTCAGACTCCTCGTCATCCTCCTCCATGTCATCCCCACTACATCACCATTATAATGAGGAATATCGTCATCGTCACTACCTAATCCTCCATCATCACCTAATCCTACACCCCCTCCCGGTCCGCCAACACCACCTAATCCTCCATCACCACCTAATCGTCCATCACCACTTAATTCTCCAGCACCAGCTGATCCTCCAGCACCATCTGAACCTCCACCAGCACATGATCCTCCAACGGTACCTGATGCTCTAGTATCACCACCCGCTATTGCCGCTAGTATGGCCTGTAAGTCGTCGATGTGGGTCTGCAAACCCTGAGCTATCGCCTGGTGCTCCTAATACAATGACTGAGAATGTAGTTGGGCCATATCCTAAATAGCGGTAATATGTAGCCTATGTTGGTCTAGCTGGGGTGCAAACTGCAAATATAGAACATATAAAATCAGTTTCAACAACTTAGAATGTACAAGATAGTAAATTCACAAGTACAAATATTACCTCATGTGTCGGATATAGTCCAGCAGTAGGGATACCGTGTACCATGTGAGTAGGTGGGTAGATAATAGGCAGGGATAGGTGTGTACCGCTAGGATCATATGCCTAAAATGTGTCGGCCAGAGCAAAATCCATAGGTTGGTCGGAGTACTGTGATGAGGTTGGGTCAAAAGTAAACAGTGGAGGATGAACTCTACCGGTAGCCACTCGGGGACCAATGTGATCGGAGTTCACACCCAGCATATAATCTGGCAACAAGTACCGCCGAGGAGCTATTCGATGGCAATAAGTGTCAAAATCTACTCCGAGTAATCGAAAATCATGTGTATCAACCCATCCTGCCTGTCTCAGACCCTGTATGTACTGACTCCCTACAGAACGACGCGGCCCGAACATGTCATCGGGATGAAGTGGTTCTTCTAGTACGCGCAACTGACCGGGACCCTGGTAATAACAGCGATCTACCAAGTACTAAATGGGAAGGTGGGTCGGTGAGAGAAAGAGGACACGGTGCAACGATAAACGACATGCAATGGCTAATGGGTGGACATCTGGTAGCGGACCACCTGTTGTAAGTAACAACCAATAAGAAGTCCAAGGTGCTCGTAATATGTTGCCCCTATCCCTCAAATCTAACTGTGTACGTGCCTCCATCAAGTCGTGTCTCATGCCAGTAGGAACACGACGGACTATGTGACTACTCTCCCATCTACGCATGCATGAGAAAAAGGACTCGGCAGTATGACTGACGTTGGGCTCTATGCGTGGATGCATGTTGGTCGTGTACTCGTAGTACTAGCACGGCAACATGTACAAAAATCCAAACATCTACTGAACCGATCCAAAAACGTAAGAGTCAAGAGCGAAGTATAGATGTGACACCCCACGTCCGTTAATGTCACCCACAAAGGGATTGCATTAAGTTTCGTGAAGCGTTATAGGTAAACAGACACAGAATATTGCAAGACAGATATAAATATGATAGCAGCGGAAATTCAAATTTTTATTTCAAACACAAATCATACATCGTGGTCCAAAATACCATAAGTCAAAAGAACCATTACAATAGCATAACTTCTATCTTGTACCATTAGAGTACATAAATATAAAAAGCATAACATAATTTCCTAAGAAAAAGAGCTAAGCCATAGTAGAGATAAGAACTTGGGCCATACTTCGAAAGCAGCTCTAGCAAGATGATAACTGAGTCCTGACTAAGCCTGAGTGTTTCCTCCCTGAGAACCTGTGAGGGGGGGACTGAAGAAAGAAGAGGAAACAAAAAGGTCATACATGAAGTCTGGCGAGTCTAGTTACTTTTAGCAAGTAAATAAATAAAAGTAGCATAACAAGCATATAAAGTGGATAAGGGAGATCACTACATAATTGACAGGTGTGACAAGGTAGACAGGATAAGGTGTATGCGCTTCTCTAATGATTACTCTGCACTATTACTAGTATAACCAGAATGAGTTGATTCCTTCCACTATAAGGTGGTAAACTTAGGCATACGTCCAAATGTACCCTAACTACTACCCTAATCGATCGACTCCCTACTCCGTAGATACTCTGTGCCGACCCCACAGTAAGATGTATCACGTCCTAAAGTGGCAACCCCTCGCTGATATGCACAGCCGCATATCTACAGGTGTCACGGTCGTCTTATCCCCTTTTGCTCGGCTCATGCACGCACATGGCCCGGTCGGTTTGCGCCGCTCACACCGTCCTCCACGTATGAATCTCTTACAATCAGTCCAGTAAGCGTGCCCCTTCTCCGACCTAGTACGGAGTACATGTTTTGATACCTACTCCGGGTTAATGGATGAAACGGATCCCACACAATATGATACAAGCTCTCGCCTTTGTCTTGTATCCCCCACTAGGTTTAATACCACTAGGTGTCTTTAATTACATAACCCTATCATTTCTATAAGTCATGTTTACCCTAAAAGGTGTCTTTAATTACATAACTTTATTATTCCAACCGGTCATGAATACCACTAGGTGTCTTCAATTACATAACCTTATCGGGCTAAGTTTGTGGGCCTATATGTAAATATTACCCAACCCCTCTAGATTTTCTTAAGCCATCCACTCTCCAATCAATTTTACTTAACCCTAACTTTAGTTCACAATCATACAATCCCTATGGATTAGATTTGGTTAAGTAATCCAACCTATTACCATATCCATTTTTGGTTTATAATTGGCCAGACCTCCCACACTAGGCCTACTACTTGCGGATGTTGGTAATGTCGGTCGGGTCCGGGCAGTCTTATTCCACAAGTTGGACCTAACCTCGTATCGTAGCCCGATTCGTATTTGCGCACTTAGACCTCTCACATTTGGTTCAACATTAGTGGCTGCTGGATATGTCGGTCGGGTCCGGAAAGACTTCCACCACTAATGCAACCTAACCTCGTGTCATAAGCGCTATTACAATTTCTAGTTATAATCCTAGGCATTCATTATTAATAATCAATTAATTAAACCTATGCCTTTATAGGTGTTAATGCCCATTTTACCCAATAATTTGAATTATATGACCAACGATGTTTATGTTCAAATTATGTCAATATTAACCTTTTCTCCCGTTCCTTAACCAGCGCACTCACAAAATTGGCGGCATGCCTAGGCTGGATAATAGCCTAGTTATAAACGATAAAAGGGAAAAATAATAGGGATATAACCAAAGTGATTGTTTTAATATAAATTGGCATAAACATAAACTAGCATGGTGATAAGGTGGATATATGAGCATAAATCTGATGAACTTGTAGCAATTACTAGTGATAACATACTATGATGTCATAGTGAGCACAATATGATCTAAATTAACCATTTGGATGTCCAATTATTCAGATCTAACCTAATAGGCACAAGATGATAAACTAGATCTGATTAACAATTTAAATGTCCACACAATTTACATCCAATAGTTTAAATGTGGATCTACACAAATAAGGTTTAAGATTCACATCATGGCATGTAATAGAAGTTATAATAGATCCGACTAGATTTAGATCAAAATCTTAACCAATTCAGAATGTCATATAATCACAATTTACAATGGATCTGATATAATCTACGCATATGAACAAGTCCAAGTCATAGTCGTGTCATATTTACTTTTAAATATTCAAATCTAAAAGCAACTAGAAACTCATAGAGTTTGGATAAGAAGATAAAACTAGAAAAGATTGGATCTTGAATATCCAATTGATTTGCTTTAGTTAAAGAAGATAACAGATCCAGATCAGTTCAGATACCGGTAGAGTTTGGCTACCATGAATTCTCAGTGAAGAAAACAAGGGAAATGACCATGTATATATAGCTGTCAGGCCCTTTGAAACCGACTACCACGTCAGCCCTAGGGGTGTAGACACCCCTATGGGTGGGTCGACCCCGGTGTCGACAACCCTCTAAGGAGGTCGACGCCCTAGAGCGGGAAATCTGCTGCCACTTTTTATTTTTCAAATTTGAACCATTTTGGATAAGATTTTGACTCATTTCTGACTCATGCGTATATATATAATCTTTCTGCGCGTATACAAACTTAAAACCCTCATAACTTCTTCATACGGTGTCTGTTTTACGCAAACCAAATGTCTATCTTGACCAGAATTTCGAGATGTATACAATGGCACAATCCTTTTTCCTTAATTATGAATATTAAATTAATTATTATTTAATTTATCCTCATTTAGTGTCGTTAAAAATTCGGGGTGTTACATTCTCCCCTACTCAAAGGATTTCGTCCCCGAAATCTCTAAGTTGAGAAGAATGCATATCCTCCCATCCATCATCCATCTACTCATCCATCAATCACTGGTATCCATTATCATTAAAGACTTCTAATGC
Source organism: Allium sativum (assembly GCA_030737875.1). NCBI lineage: Eukaryota > Viridiplantae > Streptophyta > Magnoliopsida > Asparagales > Amaryllidaceae > Allium > Allium sativum. Next base: position 898,729,790 of record CM060916.1, read on the forward strand.
TTATATGAATATATAGAAGGGTGTGTGTATATGTCCCAACACTAATGCGGAAATCAGGCGGTCTATTGATTCAGTTGACCTCCTTAATGCAACGTGTGTTAGTGCCATGAATCCAATATGTATGCAAATAATCCTATTATAACATGCGAGTTCTATATGTGTGCACACTCATTCATCCAAATGCAACATCCATATGGTAATACATCCATTTCCATCCATAAAAGAAAAGAAAACGCACATACATCCATATGCAGTATGAGAGTGATTGAGCCAATCTAGTGCCTAATGTGTGTGTATATGCGTCCACAGGCAACTACTAGCAAACACTTGCATCCATCAAATAACATTTCTTAAACACATGTTTACATCCATAGGATTCCTATCTAAAGGTCAAAAATACTATGGATAAGATGTATTCAAATGATGGAAACCAAGCACAGATAAAACTTTAAAAAAAGTAGTTAAGAACATACCCTAAAAAGGAAAGGGTATGAAGCACGAATCTTTTCTTCGGTCTCCCAAGTCGCATCCTCAGGGTTATCTCCCCATTGAACCTTTAGCAACTTGGTCTCTTTATTGCGTAGCTTCTTAACTTCTGATCCAAGGATACGGGAAGGTACCCTCCTGACTATCGCCTCCCGTTCCACTTCCATTTCCACTAATATAATTGGCTCAACAACTTCTGTGGTATCATGCAAGCACTTCCGCAGAAGGGAAATGTGGAAAACATCATGAACACCGAACAGATTTTCTGGGAGCTTTACTCTACAGGCCATCTGGCCAATTCTCCCGGTTATGGAAAATGGTCCCACAAACCTAGGTGCCAACTTCCCTACTAACCCGAAGCGAACCACATTCCTCAAAAGTGATACTTTAATAAAAACTAAGTCTCCCAATTCAAATTTGATGTCAGTCCTTCTCTTGTCTGCATAGGACTTCTTCCTATCTTGAGCTGTCTTCATCCGCCGATGAACGAGGTCAATCTTTTCGGACATTTCCCTAACCATATTTGGTCCAAGTAATAATTTTTTTGTAGATTCCCACCATCAAGTTGGTGACCTACAGGGCTGCCCGTATAATGCTTCGAAGGGTGTCATGCCGATGCTGGATTGATAACTGTTGTTATATGCAAACTCTACTAAAGGAAGGTGCTCTTCCCAAGTCCCTCCGAAGTTTAGGATACACAGCCTCAAAAGATCCTCTAGAATTCCGTTCACCCTCTCCGTCTGCCCATCGGTCTGAGGATGATAAGTGGTGCTTAAACACAATTGTGTTCCTAATGCTTCTTGCAAGCTCCTCCAAAATTCACTGGTAAAGATGGGGTCGCGATCGCTTACGATGCTAGAAGGTACTCCATGAAGATGAACTATTTCACGAACATAAATTGCTGCCAACCATGATGCCGTCCTTTCACTCTTAAATGGAATAAAGTGGGTGCTCTTAGTGAGTCTATCTACCACAACCTAGATACTGGTGTTGCCTTTCTTCGATCTAGGCAAACCATCTATGAAATCCATAGAGATGCTCTTCTATTTCCACTGAGGAACCTGCAAAGGATGAAGTAAACCACTGGGCTTCTTTTGCTCAGCTTTAACTTTCTGTTAAACTAGACATTAGGAAACAAATTCGGCCATGTCTTTCTTCATCCCAGCCCAAAAGAAAACGCTTTTCATGTCTCTATACATCTTATCACCGCCTGGATGAATAGTCATCTTAGAATGGTGGGCTTCTTCTAGGATTGCCTTTATCAAGCTTCCTGCTTGAGGAACGCAGAGCCTTCCATCTGGTCGCAACCGCCCCCTTTCATCTATGGCATATCTACTAGGGTAACTAGAAGTTTCCCCCTTTTCTGAGCCTTTCCATGATGTCTAAAATCTATGGGTCACCTTGCTGTGAAGCTCCTAACTGACCCATAAGAGTTGGTCGTATATGCAAGGATGCAAACAAATCAGGCTGACCCATAAGAGTTCGTCTTCTTGGTTCGATTTATTTGTCTTGACAAGGCTCAGAAGAAGTCTTAATTTCCACGGAATGGATTATCGGAGCTATTTTCCTCTTCGGTCACCATTGCCATTGATTTTGCTGAGTGGTAAGTGGGGGAGAAACAGAGTGACGTGTGGAAGATATTGGATTTTCTGTTGCTTGAATTAGGCCCCTATAGATAAGTGGTTTTGCCAGGTGATTTTAGTTTTCATATTGGAAATTATGACTTCGTTCATTTTTTGATTTTTTTAGACCATTTGGCTACGGATAGTTTTCCTTTTTTATTTGCTATGTTTTTTCCGTTCAAGTGATTTTTGTACTGAGTCTGTACTATCACTTGTTTTGTGGATGTAGCAGCTATGGACGTAAATTTACTAATGTTGTAAATACAAATACCTGTTTCGAAATAAATTATTTTATGTAAAGTATTACATGCTTAATCAAATGATCAACTGAATTAAACGATCAACTTTGCAAGAATACAGGCCGAAAGCACTCGGGTAACATAACCGAAATAGGAAGAAAAAAAGGGTCCATTTCCGAAATTCAGGGTATCCACTTTTTTTTTATTCAGATAGCCGATTTAGTTTTGGATGAAATAGAATTTTCCTTAAATGATTTAGCAGGGAAAGTGATATGAGTTACTTACACTTACTCTTACGGTTGTTATGGTAATGGTTACCATTAGCATTTGGCAAATACTGTTACTGTACCGTTTTTACTAGTAAATTAGAATTGTTTACCGTTATTGTTATTGATCGACTGGTATACCAAAGACTGATATATCGATAATCTGGTAACCGTTACACTGGTAATGGTAAATTACCGTTTGTCCATCAAAGTTTATATCTTGATACGTTTTTTGTACACGACGTACTTATTATACTATATGCAGTGTCAGTTTATAAAATAACATAACTGAGAAAGAAAATAAGTGTATATGGAAATATTTTACGTGATTATTGAACTACATATAATCATTTATTTGATTCTAAATGCATGTAATAAAACATATCAGATGAATATACACATATTTTAAACTAACTAGTAAAATTATCGTTACCGCTGGTATTGAAGAAATATTACCGATAATTTACCGTTAAAACCGGTAAATTTACTGTTAACATACCGTTTTAACTGGTATACCGATTTCAATCAGAAATGATTACCGATCGACTGGTAATGATATGGTAATGGTAAATTTACCATTACCATAACAGTCCTACTTACTCCATCCATTAACTCTCAAACTTGTCTTGTTGAACTATCATTGTACCAAGTGAAATTTACTAATTAGTAGTAAATATATGAGAAAATATGTGTGGTACGTGGCGCACAGTCGTTAGTTAAATGATTAGTATTTGGAAGTACATTTCACATGTGGCATCTACTAGCTTATTGCCAATTTTCAGGTAAAACTTGTGCAGTTGTTGCTTATTCGACTGCTATTCGATAACATATTGCACTTATTTCGACAAGTTTATAGGCTCGTTTGAGGATACGTTTATAGGTGAAACTTGTGCATTCACTGTAACTTCCCAAGCTTTTAGTTTAACATTATTCAGGAATTTAATCGGCTAAATAAATAGGATAATGTAGAAAGATGATGAGATGATATTTGAAATAAATAAAATGGTTTGGCCTCAAAATAACATAACATAAGAGAAGGCTTATTGGAGGGGAGAGTGAGAAACCACATAGTCTTTCATGTATATATATATATATATATATAGCACCCCAAATGCCCCTCATCCTAGACCACTCATTTATATTTAAATAAGTTAGTGGAGGGAGAGAGAGTTAGTGGGTAGAGAGATAAACGGAAATATGTGGTGGAAATAAGGGGGCTAAAGGGGTGCTGCACTGTTTGGGGTGCTCCTGATCCTATCTCTCTCTCTCTCTCTCTCTCTCTCTATATATATATATATATATATATATATATATATGTGTGTGTGTGTGTGTGTGTGTGTGTGTTTGTGTGGACGGCTATGTGGACACAAAATTAGACATAAACTTAGAGACACAAAGCCTCAACCGTTGAAACTTTTTGTCTTTATGTGGAGAGGTGTAATCCAATGGTGAAGATTAATTGTGTCTAATTTGTGTGTTTGAATAGACTTTCTCATACACACACACAAATAATCTTCCATCCTTTCATTCTCTTATTTTATTTCACAATACATAAACCCTAAAACTAAAAGCATAGGAGGCCAGCCATTATAAATCTAAAGGAAGAAGAAAATTAAGGAAAAGTTAGAAGAAAGCAAGCTAAGGATCAAGAAACCACAAATCTCAACTCGTATTTTCAATCCAATGTGAATAATGATTTTTATCCTGAATTGATTCTACTATTTTTTATATTCAAACTGTTTTTATGATTAATAGCTGCTACCATGTTGATTTTGATGTTATTTCATTGCTTTAGTAGAATAAGGTTTAGATCTATTGCATAAATTTAAATAAGTTTTTGATAGAAAGCAATAGTTTCGCATCTCCAATTGATATGAAATTTTTATATGGATGGGTTTTATGTTTCATGATTCTCTAAGCACTTCCGGATTTTTTTTATAAATTTCTAAAGAAAGAACATGTGTTAGTTGCCTAATTTGATTATTAAAATAATTAGACAATGATCTTTGATATAAAAAATTTGCATAAGGCAAAAGTGATTACCTTTGAACTTTTGTGAATTTTAGGACTTTGCCCTCATTTTTATGTTTTTCCTAAGTTTGAGAGACTTGGATGACTAAAACATCAATTAAAGGTAATTAATGATTTTTTAATGTGGTCTGAGGTTCTAATGTGGTCGTTAAGCTGGATATGGCTAAGGCCTACGATCACATGTCTTGGTTTTTCGTCATTAAGGTCCTGAGGGCTTTCGGATTTCTAGAACCCCTTATCGATATTATTTGGAAACTTATCTTGAACTACTGGTTCCCCGTCCTCATAATCGAGTCAAGAAACGAGTATTTCAAGGCAAGAAGGGGACTTCGCCAGGGAGATCCTCTTTCCCCATCTCTATTCTTCGTTGTTGCCGAGGTTTTCGTACGTGGTCTGCACTCACATACGATAACAAGGAAAATTCATAGGTTTGGCATCCCTAGGAGTTGCCCTTTATATCTTCCTTATCTATTGCTGATGACATTATCATTTTCATTAATGGTAGTCATCACTCTATCCGCCGCCTTCTTAGCTTCATTCAGCAGTACGAGAGGTGCTTGGGCCAGCTCGTTACATAATATTCGTAACAGAACATAATATTCAAAGAACAACACTATTTACTTGCAGAAATAAGCGACATTAAACATAACTCAAGAAAGTTATTAAACTAATTTAGTAGAGCAACTAAGCTATCCAATAATCATTAGTATTATATTTAGAAAGGTGGCCGGAAGTGTATACCGAGGTGTGAATAGTAGCACCCTAAAACTAAAATAATTGCAGAATAAAATGCAATAACTGTCAAATTAAGCAACAATTTTTTATGAACTGCTGCAGAAATTAAAGCACAATTATTGCATGTACTATAACAATAAGGCAGAATAATTGCATATGATGATGCTAATTATGTACATCTATTTCAGATATTACATCAACAAAGAAGAATTATTGCATATATTAAGCTAATTAACATTTTATACCAAGTAAACACCACACCTCCATTTTCGTTTTTACCAGTAGCAGCCATCAAACTACTTTGAGCTCTTCTCTTCATAAAAGTAGCATCAAAAAATATTAATTGCCGACAATATTGAAAACCATGTGCACAAGCTTCAAATCAAATAAAACCCTCTCAAATTGACGTGCAATATAGTTACACTCCAAAACAACAACATCACAAATTGATTTCAAATAGTGATAAGACATCATATCGCTTCCATATAATTCTTCTAATGCCAACATCTTCCCACTATAATCAAAATAATACTTCAAGATATTATTGCACTCAGTTTGCAACAAGTTAATAATGTCTTTGGTCTTCATTAACGGATTAGCTTGAGTATGATTGTAAACTATTAATTTAATCAATTTACTTGATATTGTATAATTAGTCACATCATGAATTCCAGCACCATAAATATGTTCAGGTTGAAATCTCAATACAACAAATAGTCAGGCAGATTGAACTTAACAGAAGGATGAATCCTGAAACTACAACTTTTTCTAGAACAACAATCGTAACTCGTTCTTTATCATTCTTAACCAAATCAAGCTTGCATCCAGTTTTCATACTATATGTCATCACATTAAGCCTAAATTCAGTAACACCACCTGAAAATTTATGACAAACACTAGTAAAAACAGGTTGATTCAAACCATTTCTCAATGACTGAATTGAATATTCAAATCACTGGAACTAGCAAATGAAGAATCGCTACTACAAGAAACATAATCTGAGCTTACCTTGTTAATTGAATAACTAGTAGGAACAATTTCAACAAAAATGACCAAGTAATCCTCATGATTATGTGCATCCAACAACAAAATTAATGGAAGGTCAGAATTAGTTTCAACATTCCTTCTCATACCATCTCTAAAATGATATAATTCAAATGTCAATTGATTTAAATCGGCCCATTTACGACAAACAACGCTTCTCAACATAGCAACAGAACTATCAAAATGAAGACATAAAGAAAAGCTGTCGTGCCCAATCTTCAACAGCACTAGTACATCAACATCACCAGGAATACTGCAAAATTAAGAACAAAATAACAATAATCAGATAAAACTTTAGCTATATACACAATAATATCTAAGGGGGAGCGGTTAGGTCTGGTGTGGTTTGGAGGCAAAATCGCTTTCGCACCACATCAAACGGTTGATTAAAAATACAAATTATTCTATTAATCGTATAAACGGTTCGGTTTGGTTTTATTGTTATAAGGTCCAGTTTTGCTTTAGTTTGGTTTGAACCCGTATTAAATATGAAATAAGAGAATTATTTCCATCAATAATTAATTTTCAATTGTGACTCTATCACTTAAAGGTTAAAACACACAACGTAATATTGAATTGAAAGATTAGTTTCTAACTGTATAAACACTTCAATTTTACGTTTAATGAAAAGTAAATTGTTTTAATACATTAAACAAGCATCAGTATTAATTAATGCATAAACATTGAATAAGATTATAACTAGCATCATGAAAATTGAAATGGAAACTATTACACTGAAACTATAAGCTTTTACTTTGTGATAATGATTATTATTAATATAACAACAACATACACTAAAAATAGAATGTACATCGTTAAAATAAAAAAATTAGATAGGAACTAGTTATATTTTGATGATAAGATTATTAGTGTAGTTATTTGGTTCGGTTCGGTTTAATATGGTTGAGTCAACAGTTCAAACCGAAACCGCACCATATCATTGCGGGTTGGTTCGATTTGGGTATCTTCTTTAGAGAGAGGATTCGATTCTTTTTTCCGCACCGTTATCGCGGTCCGGTATGTGCAGTTTCTGTATTGTGGTGTGATTTATGCCTACCCCTAATAATATTTGTGATGCATAGTATTTATACGCATTGAATAATTGCTGATAAATCAGCAAAAACTACAGACATATAAGTTGACATATACGTTTTTTTTAGAAAATAAATCAAATGAAGTTTACAATGTATGCTTGCAAATAATCAAATAAAACTATAGATATACGCAATAATATCTTATATGCAAAAAACAAAGCAAACTGATTTTTAAAGTGGCCGCAAATGCTTTTTATTATAACCAATATTAAATACAATTATTACAGGAGGTTGGTGGTTACCAACCTACAAATTCGGTTCTAAAGTGGATCGTCCACTACTTACGGTTTTTATAGTGGATTGTCCACTTCATCTATTTTAGATTACAACTCCGGAGCTAGCTAAATATACTAGACCATATATTTCATGGCACACCACGTAGGGCGGGGACAATAATATCTTATATGCATAGTATTTGTACGCACAGAATAATTGATGACAAATCAGCAAAAAATGTAGACTTATAAGCTATTATACACTTTTTAAATCTAAAAGATTGACACAAAAAACATACATAAAAAATGATATAACTCCAATTCCCGTGTATTTAAATCTGAAAACATATAAAAAAAGATCAACATAAAAAAACGAACTTAAAGGTACATGGAAGAAGAAAGAACCATTAATACAATGGGCAGAAGTCCAATTAAATCTAAAATAAGGATGAAAAATCAAAGATTGGACTAAATCCGAATCAAAATCGAGGAACCAGAATGTGCAGCTCCATTAAAACAATCGTCAATGTAAACGAAGGTATTTTTGGAAAAAAATAGCCATAAATAAAGAAGAGGGATTATAAATCAATATTTCGGAGCGGGAGGAGTTATAGTGGATTAAGTTTTATTATAAGGATGTGGGCCTAGTTTTCACTTTTTAACTTCGCAATGTAATCCAAACTTTCACAATAGGTTGCGCTACACACATGATCAATGAGTAAAAGAAAATACTTGATTATTGAAAGAAACTAACCAAATATAGAATGTCAGTCACGAATTTGAACAAAAATGGATATATTGTTAGATTTATAAATGGGGAGCATCTCGGGTTTGCATGGTTAGTGGAAAGAGAGAGAAACATGTGTGGTGGAAATCAGGGAGCTGTAGGGGTGTTGTACTGTTCGAAGTGCTATCGATCCTATATATAATAACTACCCACTAATGGTGGAAATCGTGATGAATGAGTAGATCTTCCCCCGAAATTGTTAGATCTGCAGCCTCCACCACTTCGGCCTATGTCAACATGTAGAAAAACATAGGCGTATGCGATTAGGGGCATAGGCAGGCCCGACCCTAAGTTAGTGATGGCCCAAGGCAAAAAAAAGATGGTGGTAGCAGAAATGAGTTTTAGAAGGCCTAAAAAAACATAGTAATTGAGCCAGGATTTGAACTGTGGACTTCTTCCAATTAATCTGCAGGGTAATCCCTGAACCATTACTCTTTTGAGTGTTTATCAATCAGTCATGTTATATATGTAAAACAAACATATAATTTTGAGGCCCCTCATTATTGGAGGCCCTAGGCCACCGCCTAGTGAACCTAGGGTCATGGTCAGGCCTAAGCATAAGCAGGAAGAAACTGCTGATGTGGAATTAAATTTCTTTTCACCGATTCTTGCTGAAGACAAAGAAATTTTCACGATTCTTGAATCTAACCGTACTATTAGTATAAACAAGTGTAAGAACTCTGTTGTAGCTTACGTGATTGACAACATACCATTGTTTAATCATTTTCGGAAACTTATTCGTAGTGTGCTCAAGCCTAAGGGTAATTTTGAATTGTTTTATAAGAAAAAAGGTTTTGTTTTATGTGTTTTTCTCTCGAAACAGTCTGTCTTCAAAGTCTTACCACTGGTTCATTTACGTTCACTTCACGAATAGTTATTGTAAAACTTTAGAAATTGGGCATGTTATTAACTCACGATTATTTTACTATAATTCCTATTTGGGTGTATTTAAACAATCTCAGATTGGATTTTTGGAATCCTGATGCTATTGGGATAATAGCTAGTACGTTGGGAAAACTAGCTTATATGGATAATAATATGACGACTGAAAGACGATTGCATTTCGCCCATGTTATGTTCTAGTTGAAGTAAACGCTACATTTTATTGCCCTATAGTGATTCATGGAATAGACTATACAGAGTAATGGCAAAAACACAAGTTCCATATGAGTACCCTTCGGGAAGTACGAGAGGTGTCAATCCTATGACAACCCGATATTGGTATCGTCCATACAGGAACCAGTGATGTGATTCTCACGTGTCCCTACATTTTTTTAGGTTTCCTTTTGTCCCTGCTGTTTTGTTGCGACCCACATCTACAGGAGAGGTCGTATCCACTTCTGTCGTTGTTTCCCCCTCCCCACTTCCTAGTAAGGAAGAGATAGCGATCATTAACGATCGACTATATCGCCTTACTAAGAATTCGTATCCATCACGAAATGGTGTTTCGCGATCAGACACTTTCCAGGTTTCCCGGCCTATCCCAGGGCGTAGGAGGCAGAGAGTGTCTCCACGCACTCCCCGCACCATTCGCACACGCTCTATAGCAGCGTCCGAGCAGATCGTTAGATCTAATCTACATACGCTTTATCTTATCTGAGGTGCGTCCAGAACTTCCTAGCGCGGGATCTCATATCTCGCTGCTTCAGCTTGCTCGTTTTTTTTCGATGGAGAACTTCCTATTTTGGAATGCTCGTGGTATTGGAAACGATGCGTCTATAAATAGACTTAAGCGTATCGTGAGGAAACACTCGGTCTGTTTGGTAGCGCTTATGGAGCCATTTATGGGTCCCGAAGATACCACCAGTGTCGCATTGTCATTTGGATTTGGTGGTGCTCTAGCCAATGTGTCCGGAAAGATTTGGATCCTATTATCGAAAGATGTGTTAGTTCAATCGGTTTTGGTTCTCCTCAACTTTTGTCGGTTGCTTGCTCTTTTTGTTCCTTCTCCTCCGGTTTTCTTTTCTCTGCGGTGTACGGCAGATGCGACGTACCGAGAGATTGACCTTTTGGTCTGATATCCTCTCTCTTTCTGGTTTCAATTTTGACGTGTCGGTGTTGGGACGCGATTTAAATGTTGTCGCCTGCCAGGACGAGAAACGCGGAGGCATTGCCGCTGACTGTGCAACGATAGCGGATTTTAATGCCTTCATCGTTGGATCAGGCCTGGCTGAGGTCTCTTTCGTCGATTCAGTTTTACTTGGTGTAATAACCATGAAGGGGCAAAACGGATTCTCTCTAAACTTGATAGAGTCTCCGGATCGGAAGGTTGGTTCAATCTTCCCTTCGCCTTCTCTGTTTCCCACCTAAATCGGACCTTCTCTAACCATGCTCATATGCTTCTCTATTGTACTCCTCGTGTTCTCTCTGGTCCTTCCTCCTTTAGGTTTTAGAGTATGTGGACATCGTATCACTTGTTCCATCGGGTTGTGGAAGATTCTTGGATCTCCCAGGTAGTAGGCTTGCCTGCTGCTGTGTTTTCTCGTAAGCTTAAGCTTCTCGAGACTTGCCTTAAGGCTTGAAACGTCCTAATTTTCAAGAGTATTTTCGACCGTGTAAGAGCGGCCGAAGAGAGTCTTGTTCTAGCAGAAGTATCTTTCGATGATGAACCTTCTTCTGATAACAAGGAGGCATGGGTTATAGCCCAGTTATCCTTTTTGTTTGAGCTCCGTGTCGAGAACGACAATCATCATCAGAAGGCTAGAATCAAGTGGGTTGTCGACGAGGATTCGAACTCCAAATTCTTCCACTCCTCCATTCATAAGAAGAACAGACTTCTTATTATTCTTCAAATCCGGCGTCCAGATCTTTCGGTTGCTTCCACTCTAGGGGAAGTAAGGAGACCATCCTTTCTCACTTCCAATCCTTTCTTGGATCTCCTTCGGTTTCGGACTCTGATTCGTCCTTGCTAACCGTCATTCCCTGGTTGTTCTTCCTGAAAAAAGCGCAGACCTTGCAGTTCCTCCTTCCCCGAAAGAGATACGAGTTCGTGTCTTTGCTCTTAGCAAGGGTAGTGCTAGTGGGTCTAATGGTTGGGGTTTTCTATCGAAGTGTCTGGTCGATCATCCAATCGGACTTATGCCTAGAAATTCAGTATTTCTTTTCGGGCGGAGAACTGCCTCAAGGATGGACTTCCACCAACTTGGTCCTTATTCCTAAGTGCGATAATCCTTGCTCGTGTGCGGATTTTCGTCCGATCAACTTGTGCAACTTCTCTAACAAGGTTGTATCAAATGTCCTAGCCACTAGGCTGGCTCCGTTTCTTCAGCGCATCATCTCCTCTTCTCAAGCTGGATTTGTAGAAGGACGGTTGATTACAGATAATGTCCTTTTAGCCCTGTAGTTGGTGTCCCAGACTGATCAAAAGGTCAGGGGTTCTAATGTGGTCGTGAAGCTGGACATGGCTAAAGCTTATGATCGCATGTCGTGGTTTTTCATCATTAGGGTTCTAAGGGCTTTCGGGTTTCCCGAACCCATTATCATTCTTATCTGGAGGCTCATCTCCAATTGTTGGTATTCCGTTCTCATCAACGGATCAGCCAACGGGTATATCAAAGAGGGAAAGGGACTTCGTTAGGGAGATCCTTTATCCCTTTCTCTGTTTTTTATCGCGGTTGAGGCTTTTGTACGTGGCTTACGTTCACTTACTGTAGCAAATCAGATTCATAGTTTTGGCATCCCTTCGGGCTTCCCTCTTATTTTATCCTTGTCCTTTGCTGATGACATTATCATTTTCACCAGTGGTAGCCATCGTTCAGTCCATCGCCTTGTCTACCTCATTCAGCAGTACGAGAGGTGTTCTGGCCAACTCGTTAATACTGCTAAAAGTCGCTTTATTCCGGGAAGTGACTTTTCTATGGCTAGCTCTTCGTGGATTGAAACCTTTACAGGTTTCAAAGCTGCAACCCTTCCCTTATCGTACCTCGGCATTGTTCTTTACAGAGGTCGTAATCTTAATGCCATTTTCGACCCCCTTACTGATAGAGCCAAGGGTAAGATCATCAAGTGGAATGAGGCGTTTCTCTCTCAGGCAGGTAGATTTGTTATCATTAAATCGGGGCTTGAATCTATAGGATCACACATCTTCGCTGCTATGACTCCTACCGTTTCTTTTTTTTTGGTCATTCCGGTCCTTGACTTCGTACTTTTTGGTGGAACATCATATGTTGTCCCAAGAGTGAAAGGGGCTTGGACCTCAGAAATCAAGGTGATACTTGTACTGCCTTTGCTTGCAAGCTATGAGCTAGATTTGACTCGAACAACACATGGGCAACGTTCCTCCCTGCCAAGTACCATAGACTTCAAGCTTTGAACTTCTCTGGTGTACCATCCTACACTAGTGAGACTTGGAAGTGGATGCAATTCGTGAAGGTGTTTTTGGATTCCCATGGTGGCGGATCCGAGTGGGACGGTAGTCCCTTCTCGATTAAGTCAGCGTGGCACTCGGCGAGGATGCCAACTCCACGTCTCCTGGTCTTCTCTTTCATTTAGGATGTTCATATTCCCCTGATGGTTTCTCTGTTTATGTGGAGGACCCTACACGATGGGGTTCCAATCGACGAGAACCTCCAGAGGGTTAGCATCTCGATTGCGTCCGGTTGCAGGTGCTGTGGGTTTGGTGACACGGAATCCTTGGCTCACTTGTTCTTCTAAGGTTTCACTGCCAAAGCTGTTTGGAATTACATCAGAAACTTGGTTGTCTTCGAGGTAATGTGTCTTTTCTGGTTGATTTACTGAGACTCTGGTGAAACGGAATCTCAGGTTAATATGTTCGCTCTATCCTTTTTCGGTTGATCTCTTGTCTTATCTGTTGGCATATCTAATGCTCAAGAAATAAGGCAATGTATGATGTGGTTCCTATGGATCCTACTTCCATCACCCGAAAGGTAAGGAATGATATGTTCCTTGCATTTCATGCACACCTTTTAGACGTCTATTGGATCTCGATCGAGATGGTTGGCTGGAGCTTTTGATATTGCATCGGTTCTAACTACTCCTCAATCGGGGGTTGGTTGAACCATCTTCGTCTAGGATTAGCGGGATCTGTCCCACTACCCTTTCATCACCCATCACCATCCCCTCCCATTACGCGCTGATATTGTTTGCTATTGCTACAGAGCTGGGATTTACAGGTTTTGCGGATCGCTAGACTATGGATCTGGAGTAGCTATCTTGCTGCTGGAGCGTCGGGCCGGTCTAGGTTCTAACATCAGATGTTTTTAGTGTTGTTCGTCCTTTTCCAAGGTACTAGAAGTTAATATATGCTGTGGAGCTTATTGGTGTGCAGATCTATAGAACCCTATCTTTTCTGAGATGTTCTGTTCACTTGTATTTGTAAATAATTTTATGATTGGAGAGACTATTGTATTGTGTAGAGTATATATACTTCACTATTGGGTGGTGGACATGCCGGAACTCGATTTTGAAGTATGATGGGCGGTGGTTTATCCATAGCTCATCTATCTACCATTCTATACATACATATAGTCTTAGTCTGAGTAGTTTATCTATTTTTGGTTACCTGCCAGGCTTGTTGGCATTTTTTGTAGACTATATGTTTCTTATATATATATATATATGTGTGTGTGTGTGTGTGTGTGTGCGCGCTCTCTTCTTTTTAGAAGATCACACTTTTTAGCTTTAAAAAAAGTTCTGTATGAGTACAAGCCAAATCCATGAGTAAACCGTCATGTGTTCGGCCACAATACTAAAAATTATAATGCCCAATTTACAAAAACCTTGCAGAAGAAAAAGTTGGATAACCAAGACATATAAACTGCAAACTCTTTGCACATGGTGATCGAACTGTCAGTACAAAATCAAATGCTAAAAACATTATGCCTTCTAATACACATACAGATTCTCAAACGATGAACAAATGAAAAGATATTGTACAAACTTCTATCCCATTTGACTGCCTATCAACTAGTTAATACATTGAAGGTACTTCAACTTCAAACGTCCCTCCTCTTGTTCAGAACCAGTTACAAGTGCCACTCCTCCAAAATCACATGTGGAATGATTTCAGCAATAGCCTGTAGAAGGCATACATAATAAAGTGGTATAACTATCTGAATCTTCAGTGGATGAAGCCGACATTTTCATACACAAAGTTGACCAGCAAGTCACTTAAGTGGGAAGTAAGGAATAAAGTGATAAAAATGTATCTCATATCTGGAAACAAATGAAAATTACAAAAGGAAGCATGAAAATTCAAAGGCTCCTATAGAATAACAAATGGGCTCAAAAAAATCCAAATGATGACAATTTTGTAGAATGTAAGGGGTTTAATTACTGATAACAAAATGCTACCAGTATCTAAATTTCTATTGTCTCAAAAGTTATTGTCGATAGCTTTGTATGAGACTAAATTAAATTATTGGGAATTTGGCGGTTCGAGATGACTTGGAGGAAGATATTGCCATACCTCAGACTTCAAGGATCTATGAAATAGGTTATTTTAGACAATAGTTAAACCCACCAAGTACAAATAGGTTATCGAACTATCAACTTTCAAGATTCAATGAATCCTTAGAACAACGTAATCAGACTCAAAGTTTGTATGACTTTGATCTGACCAAGATTACCCAAGAATTAATCTCTGATGATGCAGTTTATAGAAAAGAATGAAAAGGAAGAAAAAACTGTATTATGCAATGGTTTATAAGTGTTGCAAATTAGAACGCAACACTTTTTATATGTGGCAGTGGCAGAGTTGCAGAACCGTAAGGAAGAAGATGAATGAAGAAGAAAGTGATTTGAAATGAATCGATCGTGGCTATTTATAACCAGTGGAGGGAAACGTCCCTTAATGAACCATTGTGGTCGTTTGGAACAGTCATATCTATTTCAAATTTGAACTAGTGTGTTCCTTTATTTGTAATGGTCAGTGCGTCCTTTGGCTCGGTTCAGTTGGACAGACAATTGCGACAACGTGCAAGTGTCTGATGCATGACGCATGACTTCCTTTCTCACAAAAAAAGTATATATTTGGGAGCCCCAAGGCCCCAACACTCTTGTGAGAAAGCCACTTATATACCATAATAATTTTAGTCACGTTCATAATGTGGGACTAATACATTTTCCTTTTCCTATCTTTCTTTCTTCCCTCTTCCAAAAACAAACACAAACCCCTAATATATTTCGAAAATATACAAAAATCTCTACCTATTTTCAAAATAAGAAAAATAACTAAATTGGATGGCTGAATC
The DNA here is from genome assembly GCA_030737875.1 of Allium sativum. NCBI lineage: Eukaryota > Viridiplantae > Streptophyta > Magnoliopsida > Asparagales > Amaryllidaceae > Allium > Allium sativum. The sequence goes on from CM060916.1 coordinate 898,745,520, forward strand.
ACTGCAGCGACTTCCTAAATACCCAAGTGGGATCAAGCCAATGTAGTTCTAAAACCAAATTTTGCATCATTGTGGAAACAACACATAAATAAAATGCATTTTTGGATTTGAACCTTTACTTAGTGTAAGCAATTCAAAGTTCTATCTAGATTCTATGGTGAACGAATCTAGAACCAAGTATCCCTTACGATGAAAACGGAATAATCACATATGTTGATTTTCTTAGGTAAAGTGTTCTATATTGCTCAGCACATTAATGGCCATCTGCTTTTAATCCAGGTTCATGAGTTTAATTTAGAAAGTGGTCCTACTATCCTAGCTAGGAAATGACCTGATTTCCATACTCATACAAGTAAGTCTCTTAAGGTGTTTCTGCAATACACCTTTTAAAGTTTCTAGACTTATTAAGGACATATATTCATCCTTTGTTCTTGTAAAATCCAACACAAAATTTTATGGGATTATTGATTTAGTGTTCCATAAACATTCTCTTAACATTGTTGGTACCCATTGAACTTTGTTTATCCTTTTAAATACATAAGTTAAGTTTCTTAAGGATGATCAATCTTCATTCATAGACCTTAGTCCCATTTCTTTTGACTTTATCGAAACCATTGCCTTTGTAAGACCTTTTGTAAGTGGATCAGCCAAGTTTTTCTTTGTTTCTGTATAGTAAACAGTTAATAATCCACTTTTGAGTAACTATCTTACCATTTGATGTCTTAGATTAAGATATATGGACTTCCCATTATATGTCTTATTAGAGACACTATATATCATCGCTTGATTGACACAGTTAATGAATACTGCTGGAAATGTCTTCTTCTATAATGGGATTTCCATTAACAAGCCATTCTGCATCCTTGCACTCATCTGCTAAAGCAATCAATCCTGACAAAATTATTGAGTTAGATACATACAGGTCTGCTTCTTGGAAGCCCAAGATACAGTAGCACCTCTTAATGTAAATATCCATCTAGTTGTTTACTTGGATTTAGATTCAGCAATGTTCCAGGTTGCATCACTTTATCCTTCTATTACATCAGGATATCCATTATAGGATAAACCATACGTAATGGTTCCTTTCAAATAAGCTAAAACTATTGAAATTGCTTTTCAATGTTCGAAACTTGGATTACTCGTTAATAGACACAATACGCTTATAGCATGTGCGATGTCTGGTCTGGTGCAATGCATGTCATACAGACTCCCAATAACACTGGAATACTCTAGTTGAGAAATGGTACGTCCAGAGTTCCTTTCTAATTTAGTACTATGATCTAAAGGAGTTGGTGTTGGTTTGTCATTATGATGACCATACTTCTTTAGGAACTTCTCGATGTAATGGGATTGAGTTAGTAATAACTCCCCCTGTTTCCTAATGATTTTAATTCCTAGAATTACATCAGCCTCTCTTAGATCTTTCATATCAAATTTAGAAGATAGAAACTTCTTAGTTTCATTCACACAAGATATATTAGAACAAAATATTAACATATCAACAACGTATAAACATATTATAACACATTATACAATTTGCTATAAATACGTTTATTAGCATAATTAACAATGAATCCATATGACAGTGCAACTTCATCAAATTTTGTATTCCATTGCATATGAGCTTGCTTCAGGTCAAACGAGATTTATTAATTTACAAACATTCTTTTCTTGGCCCGAGGTTTTGAAACCTTCTGGTTGTTCCATATATATCTCTTCTTCTAAGTCTTCATTTAGAAAAGTTTTCTTTACATCCATTTGATGTATGACCAAATTATGAATTTATGCAAGTGCTATCAAACAACGTATAGAAGATATGCGAGCCACTGGAGCATATGTATCAAAATAATCTACTCCATTTCTTTGCTTATATCTGTTAGCAACTAATCTAGCTTTAAATTTATTAATGGATCCATTTATATTCATTTTTTTCTTGAATCTCCATTTACATCCTATAGGTTTAGCATCAGGACGTAAATCAGTTAAAATCCAAGTTTGGTTTAACATTATGGAATTCATTTCATTATTGATTGCTTCTTTCCGAAAAAATAGAATCTTTGTAACTCATAGTCTTGGAATAAGTTTTGGAATCGTCATCGACGTTCATTACATATCTTGTCGCATTAAGGACTTCGTCCTTACTTCCTTCTATAGGATATGTTATGAAGTCAAGACCATAGACGTTTTCTATACTTGCTCTTTTACTTCTTCTGTGTTCAGTACTATTATGTGGTATTGACAATTCCTTGCTGTTTTGAGTAGAAGCATATTCATCATCATTAATATCATCAGTCATATTATGTTCTGGACTAAATGATCTCAATGGAACCTCAACAATTTGAATTTAGAAGAATTATACATCTACAGATTCTATAACTTCTAGGATATAAAGAATAATAAATCTACAAGTTATACTATTAGGAGCGTAACCTATGGAAACAAATTTAAATGCCCTATTTTCTAACTTTAGCCATGTAACAACCCATAATTTTAACATAAATAAATTAGTTATTTAATTAGATTTCAAAATTAGGAATTTCTACAAACATGGAATTTGACTATGAGACTTTGACTTTTGCATTCGTCTCAGAATTTTGGTTAACTTTCATATTTGAAGTTTCGCAAACGAAGTCCGTATGAAAAAGTTACGAGCGAAATACCAAAAAAGGACGGAAATAAAAAAATATAATATATATTTCCTTTTGTAACCTGCCCTCACTCGGCAAACCGGCTGAAGGGCGATTAACACCCTAGAAGGAGCAGTCGACCGTTTCGAGCCTAGACAACTATGTGATGGCTATGTTAAAAAGGGTTTAGCTTTATATATATTATTATATAAATGGAGGGATGCTTATTTAATCAAATCTAACAGTTTGTGGTCAATTCAACTCTATAAATAATGGGGTAAGGTCTCATTCTTTTCAACACAAATCAGTAGGCAATAGCGAAAATCTTCCATTTCCCTTTCTCTTGAAACAAAGTCTAAATCAAAAATAGATTCATATACAATCAATCATACATAAACCATATGGATTTGTAAGTGATAATCATATTCAAGTGAAAAAGGTTATGAATTGACGTCTAAGATCTTCTTTATCAGATTCTCCCCTTTTCTTATTTTCTAGCAAATCTACAAATCTGAAAGTATCCCCTTTTCAGAATAACCGTAAATCCGTAAGAATTTGGGAATTTTAGGCCTAAACCATTATTCAGATTTCAGATTTGGATGCTTTCAATTGAGTGGGAAATTTACATGCAAAGTTACAATAACTTATTATCTCGTGTATATTAGATCTTAAATCTATGCCGAACGTTTATCAGATCTGTTTATAATATTGTTAAATCTAAAAGGATACCTATCAGATCTGTTTATGAATGTTGTCAAAACCTGAAAGTATAAATTTGTGGTTATGCATAATATTATAATTTGTAGGCTTACTTAATTTTTTATACATATTGCCTACAGTTGTGTTTGAAAATGTATTGGGATTATGGAAAACACTATAGATCTAGAAATCAGTCCCATAAAACACTATTAAGATGTAGTTTTATTCCAGATCTCTAGTTTCAGTGTTAAATGGTGAATTATGTAATTTTTTATTAAAGAAATATAAGCATATTTGTGTTCGGTTTGTTTGGGATTCTAACTTAAACATTGTAAATAGCCTTTTCCCTCTCTTTAAAAAAAACATTAACCAATAAGAAATATGCTCAAAATTATAAAAGGAAAAAGTTATGTAAATTCATGTATAAATGTAAGTATATATATATGTGCATAGTTTACATCAACTATTCCAATATGTACATAAATTATATTAGTTGTTGTTTAAAATGTGTTTACTCTAATATTCAGGCATGATTTACAATAATTATAGTTAACAGTGTTTTTGAAAGTTTTAGAACCCTATTTCAAAAATTGAATGCAAAAAGGAGTGATTGGTTATTAAACAAAAATATTAAATTTAACAATGATAAAAAAAGGAAAACAACTACGGTAATTGCATGAAAATATAAATATATATGCATTATCCATCTAAATCTACGTAAACAACACAACATATATTATAATGAATATTTGAATGATCTTCATTTTATGTAATTACACATTTAAATGTAATCCATATTAAATGAATATATTTGTGGTGACCGTTGTAGCAATTAGTGCAATTGATTGCTATAAATATGCCCATGAATAAATAAATAAATAGCTATTGTAACCATCGTTGATTTGGAAAAACAAATTTGATTAGATAATTAAACCAAACGGTTACGATTTCTAAATTGGTTAGTATTAATGTTGTAAACCCCAATTAGGAAATTAAATTATAATCGCACCAAGATAAGAGGTTAAGCTCAACTTGTGGTAGAAGTTTGCCTGGAACTACTCGACAAATCCAACATCCACATGTGGTCGGCTTAATGTGAGAGGTTCGGTGCATAAATACATACATACATACATATATATATATATATATATTAACGTACAATAGGCAATAAATTAGTAAATTAGCAGTGTCTGTTGGGGTGCAACAAATAGATATTTCAGGATTGATACAATAAGGATATTTCATTGTTAATAAATGTCTTAAGAAACTTATGATCGTTAGGCTTATAAGTGACATTAATTATAATCAATGGGAATAAATGATACTTAAAGATAAACTAATGCCTTAGGAAAATATGACTGTTATGATCATAAATGGCAATAACCCTATGAAACAGAAACAATTGAAATAAAAAGGGGATTAATGGGTAATGATTGGAATTTTAAATACTAAGTCCAATAAAGGAAAATAAATATATAAAATCCTTGATTAAGAAGGATATAACTTTCCTAAGTTTATATTAGTTAATCTAGAATCTATAACAAAAAGTTAGAATTGGACTTGGTAGGTTACTGATGTGAAATATCATTAACCATAGGCACCCGTGATGATAGTTAGTTTCTATACGTATGGTATTTCCGTTAAGAGATACTAAACGAGAATAACTAATTAACGTAGCCTACTTTGGGTTTAAGGTCTTAGGTGGTTAGATCCACCTATAAAAAGGTATTAAGTGATCGTGTAGCCCACCTCCCATAAATAGAAGCATTGAAGGCTAACTGGGTACGAGCTCGATAATCTTCGTGAATAGTCTTCTTCCTTGGGTCGTAAGTGACTTGGTTCAAAAAGTCCACCTGGGAATAGGTCCTCTAGTCTAGGGTTCTTAAATGATGTGCAAATCCTACTCAAACCTGGATCTAAAAATGTCTGGTATGGTCATTCCATAGGGCTACCTATCCTACGGGAAGAAATAAGCGTCCAGTAGATTTTCCAATAAGGCCAGCTATATAGTAACGGAGGGGCCCTCCACCGAGTGGTCTTAAATGGCATGCTACGTCTGCCTAACCGAGTGGTCATAAGTGGCTGCTTACTATCTCTCGCCTTATGCGGGGCATGAGTTGATATGCGTGAATGTAGGAAGCCTTAATTAGTAGGACCTATAGATAGTGTCCTCTAGATTATAATAATATTGAGTATATCATCGAGAGGTATTAAATGACCAATAGGTCTGCCAAGGGACTTAAGGATCGAGAGAATCTACCCTATCTATCATTATAGTGAGGCGTTTAATGGCTAAGTATACACGCATAAGTAACAAAACTCCCTAGTTAGGGGTTCACTTCTCGGTTTAATAATTAGTTAAATGATGGTTTAAAGGCTTCATAAACGTACATGTAAGTGTTCTATCTCGGTACTGATATTATTGGGAATACTACCTTGGTATGGTAGTTAGAGTCGTGCGTAAATGTTTACAAACTTAGGTTAGAATTGCTAGCTTTGGAAGACATGTATCTTTGGTTGAACCAAACAGGATACATCTGCATATAGTAAACTGTGTTGTACTCATTTTGTTCATCATAACTTGTTGTTATAACCCCTTCCTCATTACAACCTCCTAGGGTTTCTAGAGAAGGTCGGTGTTAACACCAAAAAATGGTATAACACCCAAGATATAAAATTATAGCAAACAAATGAAGATAAGTAATTGAAAAATGAAGAGAAAAGCGATCACACATAAGTTTATAGTGGTTCAACTTAATGAGCTTACGTCCACTTTATAATCTCTTATAAATGAAATGAACTATTACAGGTGAATCAATCACAACAATAATATAATCGGAGATTGACCCAAAGAACCCCTTCTTCTGAATCCCGAAGGCCTATTTATAGATGCTGTAATATTTAAATTGGTTGAAGCATGTGTTATCTGATCCAGGATCCTAGGAAATCCTGAAGAGGCGTTCTTCTTGCAAAGAATGGCATAATTTAAGCACATAGTGACAAGTGGCAGTTGATCCTATATTCATGGGCGGCTGGAAGCGGTCAAGTAGGAGTAGGAACAAATCTTCAGGGGATATGTGGCATGAAATCCGGCTTGGCTTGACTTGATCGATCCGAGGACCATGGGCTCCTACCGGCCTACATATCGGTTTCCTATGTTCGACCTAAATCTTAGGATCGGGTCGAAAACACTCATTGATCGACTAGTTATCTGACCCAGGTTACTCGTTCCTCCAGGCTTCCTTAGCCGAAGTTTGGGGTGTTAATGAATCTTGATGGCCTTGCCAAAAGGCTGGTCAACACTGTGCCCCTCAAAGCATGTCGCATTTAAGAACGGGGCATGCTTTGTAATTTCTCACTCTGGATCATCTCTTAGGAAAATCGAAAGACCACATTTTCATCGGCTTGAAAACCCTCCCCTGGGTTTTTTAATAACATGAACTAAGGATCGATTTGTTGGATATTTGATAAGTTATCAGTAATCCAGGAAATGATGGGGCTTTGTAGTTATATGTCTATTCGCCTTGGTCTAGCTCGCTAACGGGTTGACACGTTAACCTTATAGTCACATTCAACGGTCGTATCAATAGAATATGAAGAGTCCCTTTGTTTTATTATAAAAGGAGAGACTACTCCCATTATTTACTTTTACTTCCTTACTACAGCCGAATCTATTATTTTTCAAAGGAAATGGAAAAATCTCTTTCGTCGAAGCTCAAAACTATCTCCTCCGATTTCTTCGCAGGTATGAATTAATTTTCTTTTTCTTGGCTTTAAACATATTCTGATATGATTTCACACACAAATTTTCCTCCTTTTTCTTGTTCAATTTCAATTTGCATCCAATATAATCCATGGTCTGAATCGCCAATGTCGAGTTCGCTGGAATTGCAATCTGGTGGTAAGGTGCCAGTTCTAATAGCGTTGTAGTGATGATCAGTGATGGAAGTGGAATCGCCTTTGTGAAAAGGCAGGGGGACTATCCAAAGCGTTTTGTATTTTGAGGTATCACTTACAACATACACAGCACAAGCACTGCACATCATAGCACAATTTTCTCTTGTGTATATTGAATATTGATTCAAAGTTTCTTTATAATAATGCAGGTGCTATGGATGATGAGTGTTATCACGAAAACTTCGGTTCTCTTTTGAAGTGAGGTGGATCTACTAGGTCGACCCTACAAGATGGTAAGCAGGGTAGTGGACACAAAGATGGCAATCGTAAAGAAAAGAAAAGAAAAGAGAGAAAAAAGAGAGGAAGGAGATCAGGAGAAACAAGAGAGGGAAGACCGAGAAAAGCTTAAGAGGCATCATGAGGAAAAGAGAGAAAAGGAGGGCAGGTCCCAAGGAAAATAGAAGTAGTGTTAGACTCCCAAGCGTCGATATTCATCCCGTTCTTAGGAAAAATCTCCAAGGGTGGTGACAAAATCGCCAGTGAACATTCTCAGGTTGCTATATCCCATCCCAAACACCTAGTCAATCCTCTTATCGAGGCGCAGTCAGTTGGAATTCAGGATCATGAATCTGCTCCACCTCCCAGACATCATGGAAAAGTCCTCAGATATCGATCACTTCGGGTCAAGAGAGGACATCCGGCAAATGAGTCAACGAAATGGAAGAGCTTTTCCCTGGTCTCTAATTTACCGGAGTTGCGTTTGGTTCCTGTCCTATGATGGTTTCCACCAAATATTTGTGATCAAGTCAGATCTGATGTTGACTTCGCTTTGTCTCAGTATGATGCGATGTATGCCTATGATAAACAAATAAGTGAGATGGTTAAGGACAAAGAGATAGAGAATGGAAACTTGCGGAGGGGACGAGACTCTAATAGAAAGGCTTTTGAGACGATTAAGGGAAAAATGGAGGAGTGTGAGACTGAAGTGGCCATTCTGAAAGAAAAGTATAAAAACTTATGAAGGACTTAAAGGCTCAATATAGTCGATGAGTCGGGAGTGTGCATCTCTCAGAACTGAAAGTGAAATCTTGAAGAATGATAAAGGTCGATTAGACCAGGAAGTGCAAAACCTCAAGGCCTAACTTGATTCGTCCGAGCTTGCTAGGAAGCGGGCCGAGGATAACGCCATGGCTGCAATCAAGAATGCTAGCAATACCTAACTCCAACATGATATTGAGGTCCATCCGATCAAGGCCGAACATGCAACTGAGAAAAGAGGAATGAGCAAGAAATTCGGTGCCAACGTTCTACTGTTCTTTGCTAGCGTCCTTCACCACAGGAACCTGTCTTGGATGGAAATTTACCAACGATGTAACAACCCGAATTCCGATAGACCAATTTTTTTTCAAAATTCTAATCTATCGAAACTCATGTTGGTTTGCTCTAGTATCCTGCAGAAAAGACAAAGACATAAAATATTTCAGAGCTCAGAAAATATCTCACGGCGGAATGGATAAAATATAATATAATCAAAGTATAGCCTTACCGTATTAATAATACTACCTAACCAGTATCCAAAGCTATCATGTCTCTTCCACAAATCTAACCAGCGGGTATGTTATGAGGAGTCGGTCATAACACAAGTTCTGGTGACTGGATTTAAACTATACACTTTGGATAATTCTGCATATACTGTTCAATCACATTTTCAAATTTATTAGGTTACTTGGGTTAACATCACTCAAGGCTTACACACACATCGTACCCATTTATGAAGAGACCCGAACTTCCCCGGTCTCCGAAGAGAAGAGAAAGGACGAATTACTTTGAGGACAAGACGAATCAGAACGCAGACAGAAGAACATTTCATTGTTAATTACAACAATTCCATCAGAATACAAGAATATACAGAGTATGAATAAATATTACACAGAAAATATCAGAGACTACAATACATTTAAATACATCGCAGCGGAAAATAATACAAAACACAATTGAAGGAGATATACGGATACAAAGCTTTCCGGATATCGTTCCAGCTGTAAACCAGGATCCTGTGAATATAAATCTGCAAAACCAAAACTACTAGCTGCCCGTGTTGAAATAAGGGCACCCAGAGTTTAGGTTAAAACAATAAACTCCAGGTCAGTCATGTGACTGGTGTGAGAACTAAAACAGTTATTTAAAACTTTACTTTAAATCAGATATATCAAGGGACCACGCCGTACAACACGGAACGGGTTTCCTCCCAAGAATACCAGTGCATATAACAAAACAGCGCAATGCTTTTTGGAAAAATGAAGCTATTATAAGACCCAGGTCCTATCACACAATGCAACGCAAGCCAGGGGATAGGGTTTTCCCTTATAATAGCCAAGAATGCTTGATACGTTTAAAACAAATCATTTGATACTAAAATAAGTGCATAGTGTATAAAACAACTTCAAATCATAAGTATCAATCATATACGGCATAAGCGCCCCATCCCACTATGTCGCCATATATAGGATTACAACTAAAATCGAAACGTCACGTATTGGAAGTTGGATTTCCATCTGTGAACCGAGGCAAAAGATAGTCCTCTACCGATTCAAGACAATCTAGCCCATGTCTCAGGAACAGAACGCATTGTCCCTTGGATCGTCAGGGCCGGTCCACCGATGTGGATTAAAATGCCTTAACACTGCGTTTCTCCGCCCTTTTGGGCGTAAATGAGCCAACGAATGACTCCATCGGTTTAACATAGTCACCGATATATCTGAGGCGCCTCGCAACAGCAACAACCACATAAGTCAAACTCGTCAGGGCGTGTAAAACTACTGACGCCACTTCTAACTAGAAGGAAACGCATGCCCTCCCTGATGTCCTCTCCCGTTTCTAGTTCACAACCGGGGTGTGAGGCTCGCGAATTCACGTTACACAAAGCCATGTCACACAGGTCGTGCTTTGATCATCAACCACAAGACTCTGCTTTTCAACAGAAGCCTTGATCATTTGCATCTTAGCATGCCACACAGGCAAACCACTCTATGCAACCGATATCAGTCACACAGAATGAAATCCAATGTCAGACACACAGTCCATCTACAAGTTCGTTCTGGGTCTGAACGAAACCAGAGGCACCTAGTACCCCGCATATCCATCGATCTCCAAGTACGTCTGGACAATCACCAACTATTTCAATCTTCTTGGGTGTACAGCCCAATCAAGATCATCAGTAATCACCCAAACGATGTGAAGACTTCCGGTCTTCAACCACCGTCTTCATCTTCGACTTATCGTCGTATCAGTTATTCATAATGGGATAAACCCGGTCTTTCTGAATAACTCGCGTATATAATAAACAACTGTTACACAAACACAACATACGCCTCATTCCAATTCATCAGTCACTAACCGTAAATTAACAAGAGAATAATTCCCCAAATATTAACCCCGAAGGCCGAAACCAACATCAGATCAATACCCAGGAAATCATTCTGCTTAGCTAACCTACAGTCAGTCTCTAAATTTCACATTCTTAGGGAAAGGTTCCCATTAATTTTATCAAAGATAAATTCTTTTAAATTTATTCTTTAATTTACTTTTGAATATCAATTCAAACTAGTCGGGATTAGCGAACCACACCGAAGTGATCATTTATTTTATTTTCCAATCCCAACCTATTCATCCCATGAAGTAAAACTGGTAATACTTCATATCTAACACCACGGTGTTATCGGTAAATTCAATTACCATTTCACATTCAAATCTAATTAAAGATTTAAATCTCGCTTGGAGCAAAACTGGTGATACTCCATTCTCGATCTTTTCAATCTAATTAAAGATTCATTAAAACTCCATTTAGTTTTAATCTTTGACTGGGTTAAAGAATCAATGTCATTTAAAACACCGTTCACGATAAACCCAAAATCACATTTCATTTCAATCAGTCCCTAACCGTAAATTAGCAAGTGAGCCATTCCCTAAGTATTAACCCCGAAGGCCGAAACCAACATCAGATTAATACCCCAGAAACCATTCAACTTAACTATTCTCCAGTTAGTTTCTGATTTTAACTCCTTTGGGTCTAAGAACAGTATTATTGAAGATACCATTCACGATAACCCAAAATCATATTCCATCAATTTTCGGGTTAAAGAACAAGTGTTATTTAAAACACGGTTCACGATAAACCCAAAAATCAATACCAATACAATTCCAATTAAATATCATTTAATTGGTACACTCCATTAAATCTAAATAAAAAGATTTAATCTTTTTCTCAACTGGGCTTAAGAACAGTGTTAATGAAGTCACCATTCACGACAAACCCAAATCACATTTGATATTAAATACAAGGCTCTGAATAGAAAATATATCGACTTATATTCAATATCAAATTCTACGACCAACAAATATCGTATTAGAAATAACAATATATATATATATATCTTTCAAATTTCCATAACAACATCTGTATAATCACGAAATCCAACATCGAACTATTCCGAAGATGATTTCGATTCAAATCGATTCCTATTCAATTATTGGAAATCCTGGTCGCTTTTAAAACCCTTTTCAAATTCAATTCATTTATTAAAAATAAATAAATTATCATTCTAGTTCAAAACTAGTTCATTTCGACAAAAATCCATTTTTACCTTTTCAAATATGGAGTTTTTCACCCCAATTCTTCACAAATGATTTCTTTTGATTTTACACAAATTATTGATGTTTTTAATAATTTTATCAAGGCCCGTACAGTCGATTTCCATCAACGGCCATCAAACTGCACTTACAGCGACCTTTTCCAAATTTGATTTGGACATAATTCCAAATCCAACCGTTAGATTTCAAATCTCTAATATTCAATAGAAAGCTTTTTTCGATACGAACCCAACGTTTCCGGTTTTTGGAGGATCGGACGGTCGGATCTCCCGTAATATCCATTCGAAGTCAATGGTCGAAATTCACGAACTGCCGCAGCGTGGCGCGTTCTATTCAGGCCATTATATTATATATATATAATATATATAATATATACTTCGTCGTTTTCCTTTCGAAACGAATTTTATAAATCGTTTTAAATTCGTTTTAAAAACGATTTCAACTTCATTTCAAATTCAAATCAAAATTGAATTTTTCCTTATAAATTCGTTTTAAATTCATTTCAAATTGATTTCAATTCAAATCGATTTTTAATTCAATTCAATTTCATTTCGAATTCATTTCTATTCAATTCTATTAAATTTCTATTCGAATTCATTTCAATTGAATTTCAAATTCTAATTCATTTCAATTCAATTTAATTCGAATTTCTTTTCTATTCAATTCAATTCGAATTCATTTTCTAAAATATTCGATTATTGAAATCACTTTTCAATATTCATTAAAAACAAATAAAATCGATATAAATATCGTTCACGTCAAAATGGCGTCAATCTAATCAACACGGCTTCATATATTCTATTTTCAAATATTCTATTTCAAATATTTCTTTTTCAAATATTTCTATTCAAATATTTCTTTTTCAAAACTGGAATGAGGCCCAATCAATTACCATATAATGTTAATTATATGGATTTTCTACAACACATGTATACAATAACAACGATGAATAATCAACCATCATCCAAAGTGCATTCTACACTGTATAAGAATCTAATATAAATATTTAACGCTCATAACAGTCTGTCCATCAATCGATCGACATACAGCTAATTATTGGGACTAGTGTATGTCATATATCATCCCAATACCCGTGTGGGGTTTTCAAACAATCAAACACAGATTTTATTTGTGCAGTTGGGCGATGTGTAAAATTTATCGTCCCAATCAATATCAGTCAAATGTGTGTATATAAACAAATCGTTCGATTTGTTTATATTAATTTATTTCATTTCATATATACGTTAAAAATTCTATTTTTAACTATAAAATATTTTTAACTATATAAATATTTTATTTCATTTCACATCACATTACACAATCAACTACACATCAAAATCAAACAAACAAGCATACAAGCCGTCCATGGTCCGTGGACGACGGGTGTCGGGTGCTACTAAACACCGTTTGCATCCTAGTATATATTTTAACTAGAAAATTAAATTAAAAGTGAGAAGTTCTCACTGACAGCTAAACCAAACTCCACGACTCTTCTTATGTAGAAATCTTCGCCGTTCTCGCCTATTGTCACTTTCTTTGCTCGTATCCTCTACATATATAAAAATCACATTATTACTTCGCTATTCAATATATAAAAATCGAATTTTTACTTTGCTATTCAATATATAAAAATCGAATTTTTACTTTGCTATTCAATATATAAAAATCGAATTTTTACTTTGCTATTCAATATATAAAAATCGATTTTTTACTTTGCTATAAAAATCACTTTTCTATTTCAACGTATATATAATAAAAATCAGATTTTTATTTCGCTACATATATAAAGATCAAATTTTTATCATCATACCAATATAAAAATTATATCTTTAACTTTTCTATATTATAAAAATTATATTTTTAACCTCCCTATACTGTAAAAATTATATTTAACCTCCCTATATTGTTACACGTATAAAAATAAGATTTTTAAACTAATTAAAACAAATAAAAACTCACCTCTCGCTTTAAATAATCCAAGTCAGTCGTTGGGGGGGAGGGGTGCGTCGAACAGTAGGAGGGAGTGGAGGCGCGGTTGGAGGGTGTTGATCGGAGTGGGGGCGGTGGCGCGTGGGAAGGCGGTTTGGGGAGGTTCGAAGGGAGGGGGTGTGCGGTTTTGGGGGATTCGAAGGGGGGGTCGGTGCTGCTAGAGCGCGCTTCTCGGAGGAGCGGAGGATGGAGGCTGGGGGGCTGTGCCTCCTGGCGACGGTGGCTGATAAGGGGGCTGTCGATCGATTAGGTTTTTTTATAAAAACTGACGGCAAATAATGAGGGAGAGAGAAAGAAGAATGGGGGGAGGATATAGAAAATTATATATATTAATTAATTATTTTATTATTTCAAAAAGGTACCTTTTTATTTTGACCTCGAAATGAGACCCACCGCCTGTCGTTCATAGCTAATTACCCCCATTCCGAACACAATGGGATATGTATCGTAGGCTGATTCGAACGTTTCGATCAGTTTTCGTCAAAATCCAAATATAACTCTATATATTGAATTTGAACGCGCATTTCAATTTACCGGGGCCACATACTAACTAGAAAAATTCCCAAAAAATATTTTCTAGCTTCGTATTGACGATACGGTCCTAACAAAACTAATTTCGTCAAATTCCAAGACCGTCTGAAAAATGGCCATTTTCCAGTCGATTAAAATCAACTGAAACTGGTCAAACGCGTTTTCCTTTGCCACGCTCACATATTGATTCGATGAATTATGAAATTTGAAACCTAACAATAATTTGACATCGTGGATCCAACAAAAGTAGTTTCATCGAAAACCGAGGTCGTTTGCAAAATGGCTATTTTTAAGGGCCAGAATTCCATAACGACTATTCCGAATTTTCAACTGGGCATATCTTTTTATCCCCGCTATGAAATTTTGATTTTTCGGATTCGTTGGAAATATATTCTCAATTAGATCCTATTATTTTTGGTTTCGCTAAAATCCGGTTTATTTTGCACCCGGTACATTCATTTGAACTTTGAAATTGAATTATCGAACTACCGCGCCATTTTCAATTCCTTTCATAATTTAAAATAAATATTTATATTCTAACGACGATCTATATAACATATACGTTCGAATTCTATTCAAAATAAATTTCTCGTCGTTTTTATTTAAAATAATCATTTTAAATGATCAAAATTGCCAAAATAAAAATTTTAAATTGGCCCAGATTTCCGGGTTATTACAATCTCTCCCACTTAAAACTTTTCGTCCCCGAAAAGGAATGAAGCCGAAAGTTGTTTCACAAACCAACTCAACTTTTATTATTTTCATTACGGCTTAAGTTCTTCAACTTTTCAGTTTCTAAGAACTTTTCAAATTTTTCGAAAATTTGGCTAACACCCTAAATTTTCGAAAAAAATCGCCATAACCTTCCCTGCACCGGGGACTTCGGGATATTTCATATAGCCTCCCATGGCCTTCTTCAATCCAAAAGAAAACGAAAAAGCCAAGCGGCTAGCCAATCGGCTCACAAAATCACCCAAAACTCAAGAAATACAATAAACATGTACCTATTTGTCGGGCAAACAATTTCATTCTTCTGCTCTAGCCTCCTTGCTCTGACCTGTTCAATGTAAGTACATGTATATGCATGCAAATGCGACAAATTTTCAATACTATTCACTTTTTGGTTCAATTTGGCTAAAGGTTCAACATTTAATTAATCAAACAATAATCAAACAACACAACCATCAATCAATTAGTTGCTTAGCTTTTCAAATTCATAATTTTGATATACAGTCAAAAATCAGATTTTTGATGCTAAATCACAACAATAAGCCCTATCTAATTTTGGTTCTCACACCAGTCTAATGGAAATATATAGATATCACACCTTCGAAACTCGAATACCAATTCTGATGATGTCTAGACTATCATCAAAATCGTCTCCGGGCGACTAGAGTGTGATTCTATATCTATCCAGTATATTAAAACTTCGAATATACGTTTGCAAGGCGTATATGCAAAATCTTTATATACTGGATTGTCCAAATCAATATAAAATAAATAATCAAATACGAATAATTGATTTAAATTTTCAGAACAGAATTTATTTCATTTTAAAAATATACTCTTCACACTCGTTCTAGGACACTACTGATCCCATCTCTAATGAGTCATTCCCATTGGATATTACTAATCCAATCTCTGATGAATCCCTTCGTATGGTTCTAATGTGTCTTGTTCTCTAGCTCTGTAAACCAGAGCTCTGATACCAAATGAAGAGACCCGAACTTCCCCGGTCTCCGAAGAGAAGAGAAAGGACGAATTACTTTGAGGACAAGACGAATCAGAACGTAGACAGAAGAACATTTCATTGTTAATTACAACAATTCCATCAAAATACAAGAATATACAGAGTATGAATAAATATTACACAGAAAATATCAGAGACTACAATACATTTAAATACATCGCAGCGGAAAATAATACAAAACACAACTGAAGGAGATATACGGATACAAAGCTTTCCGGATATCGTTCCAGCTGTAAATCAGGATCTTGTGAATATAAATCTGCAAAACCAAAACTACTAGCTGCCCGTGTCGAAATAAGGGCAACCAGAGTTTAGGTTAAAACAATAAACTCCAGGTCAGTTATGTGACTGGTGTGAGAACTAAAACAGTTATTTAAAACTTTACTTTAAATCAGATATATCAAGGGACCACGCCGTACAACACGGAACGGGTTTCCTCCCAAGAATACCAGTGCATATAACAAAACAGCGCAATGCTTTTTGGAAAAATGAAGCTGTTATAAGACCCAGGTCCTATCACACAATGCAACGCAAGCCAGGGGATAGGGTTTTCCCTTATAATAGCCAAGAATGCTTGATACGTTTAAAACAAATCATTTGATACTACAATAAGTGCATAGTGTATAAAACAACTTCAAATCATAAGTATCAATCATAGACGGCATAAGCGCCCCATCCCACTATGTCGTCATATATAGGATTACAACTAAAATCGAAACGTCACGTATTGGAAGTTGGATTTCCATCTGTGAACCGAGGCAAAAGATAGTACTCTACCGATTCGAGACAATCTAGGCCATGTCTCAGAAACAGAACGCATCGCCCCTTGGATCGTCAGGGTCAGTCCACCGATGTGGATTAAAATGCCTGAACACTGCGTTTCCCCGCCCTTTGGGGCGTAAATGAGCCAACGAATGACTCCATCGGCTTCACATAGTCATCGATATATCTGAGGCGCCTCGCAACAACAACAACCACATAAGTCAAACTCATCAAGGCGTATAAAACCACTGACGCCACTTCTAACTAGAAGGAAACGCATGCCCTCTCTGATGTCCTCTCCCGTTTCTGGTTCACAACCGGGGTGTGAGGCTCCCGAATTCACGTTACACAAAGCTATGCCACACAGGCCGTGCTTTGATCATCAACCACAAGACTCTGCTTTTCAACAGAAGCCTTGATCATTTGCATCTTAGCATGCCACACAGGCAAACCACTCTATGCAACCGATATCAGTCACACAGAATGAAATCCAATGTCAGACACACAGTCCATCTACAAGTTCGTTCTGGGACTGAACGAAACCGGAGGCACCTAGTACCCTACATATCCATCGATCTCCAAGTACGTCTGGACGATCACCAACTGTTTCCATCTTCTTGGGTGTACAGCCCAATCAAGATCATCAATAATCACCCAAACGATGTGAAGACTTCCGGCCTTCAACCACCGTCTTCATCTTTGACTTATCGTCGTATCAGTTATTCAGAATGGGATAAACCCGGTCTTTCCAAATAACTCGCGTATATAATAAACAAGTGTTACACAAACACAACATACGCCTCATTCCAATTCATCAGTCACTAACCGTAAATTAATAAGAGAATAATTCCCCAAATATTAACCCCGAAGGCCGAAACCAACATCAGATCGATACCAAGAAACCATTCTGCTTAGCTAACCTACAGTCAGTCTCTAAATTTCACATTCTTAGGGAAAGTTTCCCATTAATTTTATCAAAGATAAATTCTTTTAAATTTATTCTTTAATTTACTTTTGAATATCAATTCAAACTAGTCGGAATTAGCGAACCACACCGAAGTGATCATTTATTTTATTTCCCAATCCCAACCAATTCATCCCATGAAGTAAAACTGGTAATACTTCATATCTAACACCACGGTGTTATCGGTAAATTCAATTACCATTTCACGTTCAAATCTAATTAAAGATTTAACTATCGCCTGGAGAAAAACTGGTGATACTCCATTCTCGATCTTTTCAATCTAATTAAAGATTCATTAAAACTCCATTTAGTTTTAATCTTTGACTGAGTTAAAGAATCAATGTCATTTAAAACACGGTTCACGATAAACCCAAAATCACATTTCATTTCAATCAGTCCCTAACCGTAAATTAGCAAGTGAGCCATTCCCTAAGTATTAACCCCGAAGGCCGAAACCAACATCAGATCAATACCCCAGAAACCATTCAACTTAACTAATCTCCAGTTAGTTTCTGATTTTCTTAACTCCTTTGTGTCTAAGAACAGTATTATTGAAGATACCGTTCACGACAACCCAAAATCATATTCCATCAATTTTCGGGTTAAAGAACAAGTGTTATTTAAAACACGGTTCACGATAAACCTAAAAATCAATACCAATTCAATTCCAATTAAATATCATTTAATTCGTACACTTCATTTAATCTAAATAAAAAGATTTGATCTTTTTCTCAGCTCGGCTTAAGAACAGTGTTAATGAAGACACCATTCACGACAAACCCAAATCACATTTGATATTAAATACAAGGCTCTGAATAGAAAATATATCGGCTTATATTCAATATAAGATTCTACGACCAACAAATATCGTATTGGAAATAACGATATATATATCTTTCAAATTTCCATAACAACATCTGTATAATCACGAAATCCAACATCGAACTATTCCGAAGATGATTTCGATTCAAATCCATTCCAATTCAATTATTGGAAATCCTGGTTGCTTTTGAAACCCTTTTCAAATTCAATTCATTTATTTAAAAATAAATAAATTATCATTCTAGTTCAAAACTAGTTCATTTCAACAAAATTCCATTTTTAGCTTTTCAAATATGGAGTTTTTCACCCCAATTCTTCACAAATCATTTCTTTTGATTTTACACAAATTATTGATATTTTTAATAATTTTATCAAGGCCCGTACAGTCGATTTCCATCAACGGCCATCGAACTGCACTTACAACGACCTTTTCCAAATTTGATTTGGACATAATTCCAAACCCAACCATTAGATTTCAAATCTCTAATATTCAATAGAAAGCTTTTTTCGATACGAACCCAACGGTTCCGGTTTTAGGAGGATCGGATGGTCGAATCTCCCATAATATCCATTCGAAGTCAATGGTCGAAATTCACGAACTGCCGCGGCGCGTTCTATTCAGGCCATTATATTATATATATAATATATATAATATATACTTCATCGATTTCCTGAATTTTTCCTTATAAATTCGTTTTAAATTCATTTCAAATTGATTTCAATTCAAATCGATTTTTAATTCAATTCAATTTCAATTCAAATTCATTACTATTCAATTCGAATTCAATTCTATTCAATTTCAATTCGAATTCATTTTCAATTCAAATCCATTTCAATTTAATTTCGAATTCTAATTCATTTCAATTCAATTTAATTCGAATTTCTTTTCTATTCAATTCAATTCGAATTCATTTTCTAAAATATTCGATTATTGAAATCACTTTTCAATATTCATTAAAAACAAATAAAATCGATATAAATATCGTTCACGTCAAAATGGCATCAATCTAATCAACACGGCTTCATATATTCTATTTTCAAATATTCTATTTCAAATATTTCTTTTTCAAATATTTCTATTCAAATATTTCTTTTTCAAAACTGGAATGAGGCCCAATCAATTACCATATAATGTTAATTATATGGATTTTCTACAACACATGTATACAATAACAATGATGAATAATCAACCATCATCCAAAGTGCATTCTACACTGTATAAGCATCAAATATAAATATTTAATGCTCATAACAGTCTGTCCATCAATCGATCGACATACAGCTAATTATTGGGACTAGTGTATGTCATATATCATCCCAATACCCGTGTGGGGTTTTCAAACAATCAAACACAGATTTTATTTGTGCAGTTGGGCGATGTGTAAAATTTATCGTCCCAATCAATATCAGTCAAATGTGTGTATTTAAACAAATCATTCGATTTGTTTATATTAATTTATTTCATTTCATATATACGTTAAAAATTCTATTTTTAACTATATAAATATTTTATTTCATTTCACATCACATTACACAATCAACTACACATCAAAATCAAACAAACAAGCATACAAGCCGTCCATGGTCTGTGGACGACGGGTGTCGGGTGCTACTAAACACCGTCTACATCCTAGTATATATTTTAACTAGAAAATTAAATTAAAAGTGAGAAGTTCTCACCAACAGCTAAACCAAACTCCACGACTCTTCTTATGTAGAAATCTTCGCCGTTCTCACCTATTTTCACTTTCTTTGCCCGTATCCTCTATATATATAAAAATCACATTTTTACTTCGCTATTCAATATATAAAAATCGAATTTTTACTTTGCTATTCAATATATAAAAATCGAATTTTTACTTTGCTATTCAATATATAAAAATCGAATTTTTTACTTTGCTATTCAATATATAAAAATCAAATTTTTACTTTGCTATAAAAATCACTTTTCTATTTCAACGTATATATTATAAAAATCAGATTTTTATTTCGCTACATATATAAAGATCAAATTTTTATCATCATACCAATATAAAAATTATATCTTTAACTTTTCTATATTATAAAAATTATATTTTTAACCTCCCTATACTGTAAAAATTATATTTAACCTCCCTATATTGTTACACGTATAAAAATAAGATTTTTAAACTAATTAAAACAAATAAAAACTCACCTCTCGCTTTAAAAAATCCAAGTCAGTCGTTGGGGGGAGGGGTGCATCGAACAGCAGGAGGGAGTGGAGGCGCGATTGGAGGGGGTTGATCGGAGTGGGGCGGTGGCGCGTGGGAAGGTGGTTTGGGGAGGTTCGAACGGAGGGGGTGTACGGTTTTGGGGGATTCGAAGGGGGGGTCGGTGCTGCTGGGGCGCGCTTCTCGGAGGACGGAGGCTGGGGGGCTGTGCCTCCTGGCGGCGGTGGCTGACAAGGGGGTTGTCGATCGATTAGGTTTTTTTTTAAAAACTGACGGCAAATAATGAGGGAGAGAGAAAGAAGAATGGGGGGAGGATATAGAAAATTATATATATATATTAATTAATTATTTGATTATTTCAAAAAGGTACCTTTTTATTTTGACTTCGAAACGAGACCCACCGCCTGTCGTTCATAGCTAGTTACCCCCATTCCGAACACAATGGGATATGTATCGTAGGCTGATTCGAACGTTTCGATCAGTTTTCGTCAAAATCCAAATATAACTCTATATATTGAATTTGAACGCGCATTTCAATTTACCGGGGCCACATACTAACTAGAAAAATTCCCGAAAAATATTTTCTAGCTTCGTATTGACGATACGGTCCTAACAAAACTAATTTCGTCAAATTCCAAGACCGTTTGAAAAATGGCAATTTTCCAGTCGATTAAAATCAACTGAAACTGGTCAAACGCGTTTTCCTTTGCCACGCTCACATATTGATTCGAAAAATTATGAAATTTGAAACCTAACAATAATTTGACATCGCGGATCCAACAAAAGTGGTTTCGTCGAAAACCGAGGTCGTTTGCAAAATGGCTATTTTTAAGGGCCAAAATTCCATAGTGACTATTCCGAATTTTTAAATGGGCATATCTTTTTATCCCTGCTATGAAATTTTGATTTTTCAGATTTGTTGGAAAGATATTCTCAATTAGATCCTATTATTTTTGGTTTCGCTAAAATCCGGTTTATTTTGCACCCGGTACATTTATTTGAACTTTGAAATCGAATTATCGAACTACCGCGCCATTTTCAATTCCTTTTATAATTTAAAATAAATATTTATATTTTAACGATGGTCTATATAATATATACGTTCGAATTCTATTCAAAATAAATTTCTCGTCGTTTTTATTTAAAATAATCATTTTAAATGATCAAAATTCATCAAAATTGCCAAAATAAAATTTTTAAATTAGCCCAGATTTTCGGGTTATTACAATTTACTACCTAGTGGATTAACCTAATACAGCATATATGTAGCTACCCCTAATATAAAGGTACACCCCATGGTACCCCACTTGCACGGTCTCCACATAATATCACTGAAACATACGCAATCCCTCATCCTACGCCAGAGTGACGTACGAATCTCTATATAACAATATTACATTGCGCATATATCAGTCAATTCTATGCTACATAAGAGTACGGACTGCCACCTTCGATCAAATCAGATTCCATACCAGAGTAATGCCCTCAAGTCATGCACGTATCTAGAATTTCCCATGTACGTATCGTCAATTGTAGCTCGATGCCTTAACTACACATCCTCTAATGTGCACCGAATTCCGTGGCAGTGCTATACAAGAAACACGGAACTCGATCGGGAGCTTTTACATATATGTATAGGCCCGCCTTTAAGAGCTGCAAAATATAGATATTCCTTGGGTCTGTTTTCATGGTGGCTATTGTTCCACCTCGGCCCCTCCCTCAGCTAGTCAAGACTACAAGAGCTAAGCAACTTGGCCCTAACAAACAATCTAAACATCTAGTTGGCGTCAACCCTCAACCACAGTACATCGATAGTGAAAGGTGAATGGTCTATTGGGTTTAGCTATGGTCTTTTCACATCCCACTGGCTGCCGATGACAGGTACCCGACGATATACTATCCTTGTTGGTCCTGACCTCTGCCTCCCGTTGAGGCGATCGCTGAATCACCTTAGTTTCACCTCGTTATAGCATTATGACTGTAAATCTACTTTTGCAGTCAAGGCCCACCTAGTAGTTACGGCAGACTTAACCTCTGCGAGCACATCCTAAACATCTTCCACCACACAAAGGACTACCAAGAGCACCTTACGTATCTCAGGAAGCCGCGTGCTTCCCTTTCCAGTCCTTCGGAGCCGATAGAATAATCAGACGAACGTGCGCTCCCTCATGCCTCATGACACCACGATGATCTACCCCGTTGGGTTATTCGCCCTCAAACGTATGGACTGGTCCAAGCGCTCATTTTAATGTGTCATTAGACCCTATGTCTAAACATTCTTTTACGCGCTTGCTTTACCTCACCAGGTTTCCATTTAACTTGGTTATCCCCATTTACATTGATTCTTATTAAAGTTACCAAGTTTCTCCTGCTTATTAATTTCAGTCATATAACTTAACCCATTTAAGTTTATTAATAAGCCCACAACGTGTTATTCTCCAGATTGTGATCCATGGTCTGTAATCCACAACCCCTTTATATTCTTATTTATTTCATCGTTACAATAACATGTTCTACTTAATATGTAATTAAGTATATCTCAATTCACATGTTTTCTTTTTAACATGTCAGTCATTATTTATGATTAATTATAACTTATTTCATTTCATAAGTTTTTCTCATTCTTTCTCATATAATCATAATTCCATTTTACACCATCACTACAACTTATCGTTGTTTACTTATTAACTTAGTTCTCTTAACTAAGGTCCACCAATATGTTTCTCTTCTCATAAATATAACTTATGTTGTCCTCATCCGTAGATTTCATATTCTTGTTCTTGTAAATAACTTAATTTACAATTAAGTACAACTTACCCCCTTACATAAGTTATTCTATTCCCTTTATCGTTTATTATAACCTAAGTTATAATTTTCGCTTGTCCTAAGACAAGCCTAAACATGTTATTCTTATCAACATATTTAATACTTCCAAGTTTACATATTAATTAATTTATAACTAAGTACAACTTCTTACATTTCATAAACTTTCCCCCTTTTCTCTACTTATTACAAACAACTGGTTTCAGTTTTCCCCATTTACTGATCACTTAACTTATAATTAAGTGCCACTTATCTCATTTCACCAGTTATCTCATGTCCTTACTAGTTTATTATAACCTAAGTTATAATCTTCACTTGTCCCTAGGACAAGTCTACCTATTATACAACATTCTTATTAATGTAATTTATTTATAATAGGTTATTATCATTCCCCGTTCATTCCATTCCTTTTTACTGTTGTAACTTTCTTTCAATTCCATTTATTTCCATTAAGTACAATTAATGTTGTTTATCAGTCCTTCTATTTACATATATTTATATATGCATATATTTATGCACTAGACCTCTCACATTAAGCCTACACTTGTGGATACTGGATTTGCCAGGCGGTTCTGGGTAGACTTCTTCCACAAGCTGACTTAACCTTGTGTCTTAGCACCATTACATGTTTTATTTATGCACTTAGACCCCCCACATTAGACTTACCACTTGTGGATGCTGGATGCGTCGGGCGGTTCCGGGCAGACTTCTACCACAAGTGTAATCTAACCTCGTGTCTAAGCGTGGTTATAGTTTCCTATTTATTGTAAATTTTAGGCATATTATCCTTTTCACATGTTACTGTAATCTTATTTACATGTCATCGAATTATGCCTATATTATGTCGCATGTCCTTTTTAACACGTATTTAATTCTATGCTGATGTGTAATCATTTATTCGGGAAATTGTTCAAGTCTAACAAGTTAACATGTCGTTTTCTCAATTCTACATCTAATAATTCAAATACATAATATGCCACAAGTGAATCATGTAATTATAACAACAGTAGTCGCTACTCATATTCTAACAAGTTTGTTTTTCAACATGTAAACATTCAACACTTAAACCGATTCAACATATGAATTTTCCAACATATTCATATTAATATCTCAACTTGTTATAACAACATCTTAACACTTTTAATTATTCTGGAAAATTCACATTTCATGATAATGGGGAATGTTAAACGATAATATATCATTATCTAAAATGATATAACTTAAATCCACTCGTCTCATATGCTTTCGAAATCCTGGATCTAGTCGAGATCTAGCATTCCCCGGTTTTTCCCTTAATTGGATTCAGAACCTAACAACCATGGATCTACAATTTTTACTAAAAGAAAAAGGAAAGAAAGAAAAGAGAACTGAAATAGACCCGATCTAGAAAATTACCTCACTTCGATAAGAGAACTGAACACCTTCTAATTGATTTTCATCCTTTTCCTTCAGATCCAGATTCAGAATTTTCCTAAACTAATAATCTAAATTTTCAAAAGAGATTTGAGGAGGACGAGGAATAGTAGAGCTTTAGTTTTGTCTCAGAAATATGAGACTTAGGGTAGGATCTACAGGCTTATTTATAGGTGTTCAACAACGTATTTGGTCAAGAAATGATTCCACGTTCAAAAACCGGAATTCTGCCCTGATCTGAATAGGGGTCAACCCCCCTCTTACGGCGTCGACCCCGGGGTCGACCCCCAAACACCCTGGATCGACCCCCAGAATGGAGCGGTTCGGCTTCTAGGTCTTTAGATCACTATTTTGAATTTTTTTAATATATTTTTATTCGTTTGTATATATATATAATTCTCTTGGGCGTATACAAACTTCTAGGCTTAGTAACTTCTTCATACGATGTCTGTTTTAGCAAACCAGGTGTCTATCTTGACCAGAATTCCGAGACGGACGCAATGGTGCAATCTTTTTACTTAATTCTCATTATTTAATTAATTAACTTACTCATATTTTATTATCTTAAAAAATATGGGGTGTTACAAATGAGTAGTAGATGACGTGTGGGAGGTGTTTGTAAGAGAAGCGTTGAGCCGACGAAGGGACAATCAGTGGACGAAGAAGCTTTAATAGCCCAATATTTGCGTGGTGATGAGCGAGAGGCATTAGTCGAAGAGATGAGAATGTTGAGGGTGGCAAAAGACGTCGAGCGATACAGGGCGAAGGTAAAACTGGTCCCGGAAGGGGAATCTAGCGCAAGTATAACCAAAATATCTCTCCCTCTTCCTGTTGCAAGGGATGTTGCTGGTTCTTCCTTCATTCCTCCTCTTTCTTTGTCCAGAAAAAGTTCAGGTTCCCTGCTCCCAAAACAAGGACTTCGGGAAGACCGATGGAATATTCAACTGGAGGTAACTCACTCCTTCCCTCTTAATCCCATCGAATATTCATTCCTTCGACCATAACTTTGTTCTTCCTGTCATAGGTAAGCCATTGGAGAATGCAGTTAGTAGGTCGAAGACTAAAGCTACAGAGTAGGATCCCATTACCGTCCCTAGAAAAAAAAGAAATGACCGATGCTCTGAAGAACTCAGAAGCAAGCAATGTTCAGTCAGATGATGACGACGTGGTATTTATAGGAAAGGTCAAGAAGTTCGACCTTCCATCTATTGCGGAGATGAAGGCTAGGGATGAGGTGGAGGTCTCTTCCCTTAAGGCTTAACTATCAAATGTTCCCCTCGACATTCCTCCCCTTCAATCAATTTCTCCTACCATAATCATGCTTGTCAAGGTACCTCCTTTTCCAGTGTCGGCTGATTGTAGTGAGAGAAAAAGTGATGCAACAATGTCGGGTCATCCTATCCCTCTGGCGGCAAGCCCAAGAAGCCAAGACGTCACTTGAAGACCGAGAAAACTTTAGAGATGATCGAGGAGAAAGATTTTGAGGAGATCTAGAAGTCTGGTGGTAAGCCACCTCGAGTTCAGAAGCCCTTTATTTTATGTCTATCTTAGGCCCTTTGGAAGTTGTTTGCGAGTGTGGCCCTTGCATTTTTTCTTTGTTAGGTCTTGCACTTTAATATACCTATAATTAATGTTATTTTGTAAACAATTCTTGTGTTGATGTTTAACAACATTTAATTTCTTTCAAATACTTATACTATTAATATGTTTAAGTACTATGAAAGTCATAGCGGAAGAATGTTGATGTCCCCAATTTATCCCAAATTCATAGGATGGTTTAAGTGAAACTCATGGTCGGATCACTTGTATATCCTCATGCCCCCACTATCGTGGGGGATCTATTCGGACGTCAAGTATTCCCATCGATTTCAGGATCGATTCAGCCAGACCGGGGATCGAGTGATCCTGTTTAGGGATACATAAGTCTTTTTATACTCACCCTCTAGTCGTTAAGGGTTCAGTTTTAGTGATCGAGCGGTCTTTATTCAGGGTTCACCTTCCACACTCATTCGTAATTTTATACTCCTTCTCAAGTCATGAAAATCGGAGTTTTTTTAAACAGGCAGTCATGTTGTTTACATCGGTGTCATCCCCACTTTTGTTGTACAAAGAGTGGTCTGAAGGTTCGAGCGTCGACATCAAGCTCGAAGTTAGTCGATCCATATTTCCTTCCGGTTCCTGAACAAGGTCGACTCGTTGAGACATGGACCGGTAGGTTAGGGAGTAGGCTTTTGACTTGATGTTGGTTGAACCACAACATACAGTCATTATAGTAATAACTAATAAGATAGAGCAGGAATGGAGTTTTTATTCATAAACTACTATGGCTGATAAGACACACCTTAATACAATATTTAAATATATGAAATAATAAGAAAAACAAAAGTCCTAAGAAAGATAATGTCGTAAATGTTCAACATTCCATGCTCTTTGAAAAGGTTCACCATCAACCGTTGCTAGCCTAAAGGTTCCATTATCAAGCTTCTATAGGATGACATAAGGTCCTTCCCACTTGGGGCCCATATGTACAAGAGTTGGGAAGACCCGTTTTAGAACAAGGTCGCCAACATCGAAGGTCTTGGGTCGGACCCTCTTGTTGTAATATCGAGTATTATGCCGATGAGATTCGGCTCGAAGGTTTGTTTCTTCTCTTTTTTCATTAATCATGTCTAATGATTCCAAGAGAAGGGATTTATTTGATAGCGGATCATAGTATGTAGTTCTACGGGAAGTAACTTCAAGCTCTATGGGAATGACTGCTTCTGATCCGCAAGACAAAGCGAAGGGAGTATGACTGGTGGTAGTTTTATGGGTGGTCCGATGTGCCCAAAGGGCTAAAGGAAGCTCGTCAACCCATTTGCCTTTGGCTCGTTCCAAACGTTTCATAAGGATATATTTGATAATTTTATTAATGGCTTCAACCTATCCATTGGATTGTGGTTGTGCAACCGCTATGTACTTGTTCTCAATATAATATTGTTCTCAGAAGTCTCTGAATTCTGAGTTGTCAAATTTGGTCCAATTATCAGTGATGATAGTTCGAGGTAAGCCAAACAGACATATGATATTCCCGACAATAAAATTGATGACTCACTTCGGCTTTTGCCTATTTTGTAAAGTAGTCTACAGCCATGATCGCATATTTTGCACCCCCTTTTGAGATTGGCGGGCATCCGATAATATTTATTCCCCAAACGGCGAACGGCCATGGGCTGACCATCTGAGTGAGCTCTGTTAGCAAGGCTCGTGGAATCTGAGTGAACCTTTGGCATCATTCACATTGTCTAGAATAATTGGCTACGTTCTTGCTAACAGTCAGCAAGAAGTATCCATATCGCATCACTTTCTTAGCTAGAGTTTGTCCCCCTGTATAAGCGCCACATTCTCCTTCGTGCACTTATCTTAATATTCACTTGACATCATCGTTGGCCATACATTGAAGCATTGGAATGGAAAAACTCCTCCTATAAAGTTGGTCTTGATGGATGTACTACCTAGAAGCGTGTCGTACGAGGGCTCGTCTTTCATTCCTTCTTTCAGGCATAGTGTCATGTAGAAGGAAATTCTTAATGGAGATCATCCAGGACTCCTTTTTAGGCTCGGCTTCTGATTAATCGACCTCCATCTGATCTATGCTCGAAATGTTCAAGGTCTCTATAGGGACTAGTTTTGCTTTGCTCGGGTCATTGGAGTTGGCTAGTTTTGCAAATCTGCTTGCCTTTTGGGTTTCCTCTTTGGGAATATGGGAGATGCTATACTGATCAAAGCCATTCAGCAATTCTTCAACCAGCTTGATATAGGCCGCAAGTCGAATTCCATTAGTTTGATACTCTTTTCGAACCTGAAATATAATAAGTTGTGAATCATAAAAAATAATTAGCGCTGCTACCCTTAAGTCCCTCGCGAGCTTGAGCCCGAAAATCAAGGCATCATACTCGGAGTCATTTTTGGTAGCAGGGAAAATCTATCTCAGGTCATAATAGATTGATCGCCCTTCGGGAGATAACAATATTGTGCCGGCACCGGAACATCAACCGTTACGGGCCCTTTATGTGAATAATTTCCAAGTATTAGATCTAAATTCGGTGTCCCGGGGCTTGGAACTATCCCTCCGAGCTATCGTCTTCCAGGGAAGTAAACTTGGCTATGAAATCAGCCAGTGCTTGCTCCTGGATGGACTTCTGCAGAACAAAGGTTAGGACAAATTGACTTAGTTCGATGTTCTATTTAAGTAGTCTCCCGCTTGCCTTAGGTCGTTGCAAGACTTGTAGTAGTGATTGGTTGGTAAACACCTTGATAGGGTGAGCCTGGAAGTAATGTCGGAGCTTTCATGACTCAATCAACAGACTATAGGCGAGCTTTTCAATCTTTGGATAGTTGCATTCAGCCCCTGTTAGTTTCTTACTCATATAATAAACTGACCGTTATACCCGATCCTCTTCACGGATTAGGACCGAGTTGATTACATGCGTGGATACTGCCACGTACATAAATAGATCTTCATGATCGATCGGTTTGGACAAGATAGGAGGTTTCTCTAAGTGGTCAAGTAAATTCTAGAAAGCTTCAACATAGTCAGGTGTCGAGGCAAAATTTCGTTTCCCTCTTTTGATTAGTTCTAAGAAAGGCAGGCACTTGTCGGTGGCTTTGGATATGAATCTACCCATGGTTGCGACCTTTCCTGCCAAACTTTGTACATCCTTGATTCTTCTCGGTTCCTGGATTCCCTATGATGGCTAAATTCTAATCGGGATTGATTTCGATTCCTCGGGAGCTAGCTATGAAACCCCAGAACTTTCCCGATGCTACTCCGAAAGAACACTTCAAGGGATTGAGCTTCATCCAATATCTTCGGAGGATGCTGAACATATCTGACGGATCCCTAACGTGATCGGACGATTGCCTAGACTTTACCAACATATCATCCACATAGACTTCCATTGTTTTTCCTATCTGATCATGAAACATTTGGTTAACCAAATTTTGATAAGACACCCCAACGTTTTTCAATCTGAAAGGCATGACTACATAACAATATTGTCCGAGATCTGTTATGAAGCAGGTATGTTCTTGGCCTAAGATGTGCATTGCAATCTAATTATACCCCAAGTATGCGTCCATAAATAAAAGAAGCTCATGTCCTGCGGTTGAGTCGACCAGCTGATCGATCATGTGCAATGGGAAGTTGTCTTTAGGGCAGGCTTTATTTAAATCCGAGAAGTCAATACATGTTCTCCATTTACCGTTGGCTTACTTCACAAGCATAGGATTTGCTATCCACTTGGGATAAGTTGCTTCTCGAATGAACCCATTGGCTTGAAGCTTTCCAATTTCTTCCTTCAAATTCGCAGACCTCTCTGGGCTGAGCATCCGCCTTTTTTGCTTCATAGGGGTATACTTCGGACCGATGCTAAGAGAGCGAGTCGTGATGGAGGATGATATTCCACACATGTCAGCATGGGTCCACGCGAACACAACAAGGTTAGCACGGAGGAATTCGGTCAACTCCCTCGTTCGAAGGGGGTCAAGTTGGGATCCCATCTTCAAGACCCTAGTTGGGTCGTCGTTGTCGATCGAGATCCCCATAGTGGTTTCATTCAGGGTTGCCTTCCTACATCCCAGTTCTTTGTCCTCTCTTGGATCAATGTCCTCAAGTTGGCAAATGGACGGTCCTAGCTAGGATGTTTTATGTAGTCGCTATGCTTCCTTCCCCTCTGCAGGGGGAGGATTACCTTAAGATTTCAGGTTATCTTTGCTTCGCAGCTCTTTCCATTCTGCCAATTATGACCAACGGGTCGATACTCGGGGCTTCTACACTGATCAACTCTCGATCGTGGAAAACGATGTAATCAGTCATCGTCTTTCTTTGTTTTATAGGTATTGCAGCTTTAAGTGTTGGATTCTGCAATGTCGAAATACTTTGTGGAGTTTACATATCGTTCCACAGTCTGAGCGCTATGCCACGCTGGATGAGGTCCTCCAACAATGGAATTGATCATTATCCCCTTCGCCTTTTCTTGGGTTGTGGCTTTGGGTGCCACCTGAATCTGCTTGGGTGCCGACGTCCCTTGCTCCCTGTTCCTTGGGGCCACCTTATACTTATCGAGCTTTCCTTCTTGAATCAGCTTTTCAACAATGTCCCCAAGGCGATGACATTCATTAGTCGCATGCCCGTAAATCTCATGGAATAGATAAAACTTCCCGGTTGCCTGTTCTTTCTCTGTTGATTCACGGAAGGGAGTCTTCTTATACTGAATTGTACTACATGTATCAAGATAGATGTTTTCAAGCGTGTCATTCAATGCTATATAACTTTCAAATACTTGGAACCAGGGTTGTTTCCTAGAATTTTCTCTTTGTTCAGGGTTTCCGTTGGTTCCCATTGTTTCATTACCATTTCGTTTTCCATGATTTCCAGCATTTACCTCCACCTTTCTGGAATTATCCCCGGACCGCTTTACCGCCACATTACTGTAGACCGATTTATTGTAAATGTCTTTCGGTTCATCTTCCTCATCTAGTCGCCATCTTCGTGTCGTAATCAGATGTTAGCATTTTCATAAAACATCTTGATTGTTGTTGGGGGCTTGCCGATCAGATACTTCTCAAGCACCGTCCTTTTGTCGATTCCCTCTACCATCAGGACAGTTTCGTGATTGGGATTGCTTACTTCGGTGGCAGCCCAGTTTAATCTAATGAGGTAATTCCTTAAGGATTCACCCCTTGCTTGCTTTATTGCGGAAAGAACCATGACATGCTTTGATGTGGAAGCGTGGAGGCGGAATTGATTCAGGAACTTCTCACTTTAGTCTTAGAAGCTTGGGACCGATCTCAGGGGAAGCCGAGTGAACCACATGAGCACTACGCTGCTCAAGAAAATCGGGAAAGCTTTGCATTTGATGGTGTTTGGGGCTACACCTCCATATGCCACGAATACCTCATAAAATGTTGTTGCTGGTCGGTGGTTCCCTGGTAGTGGATCACCTAGGGCAGCATTTGATGGTGTTTGGGGTTACACCTCCATATTCCATGAATACCTCATCAAATGTTGTTGCAGGTCGGTGGTTCCCTCATAGTGGATCATCTAGGGCATATTGAATCTTTTGGGGAATTCTACCTATAGAATGTCATTTGTAAATGGCCCATGGCTTCGGATAATCCCCCAATTTTCATTATTATACCCTTTGATGTCGTTCATGACTTGTCGTACCATGGCAGTCAAATTTGGAGGGATAATTGCACATTGATCGGCTTCATCAACCGATCGAACTCTCTCTTCTCCCACTCTACGCAATGTCGCCTGAGTCACCGTCCAGGTAGAATTTCCTTGACCCCGGACATCCTTCTTGTTTACAGGACGTTTAGGTGGAAGAGTGAGAACATGGGTTGTTTGATTAGTATTCCGGTGAGCCGAAGGAGAGGCACTTCGATCCTGTCGGGTCGTTGGGTCGATGTCCTCTAGGTTATTCAGATCGACCCGAGCTTGATCAGTTGTTCTGAGCTGGTTGGAATGCCCTTCTAATTGCAATTATTGTATCTTTTCAGGTCTTTCCATTAGGCGTCACGGTTGAAGTCGATCTCTACTTCCTTCAGATGATGACGAGCCTTCTGAGTTTTTGTCCAACAAGTGAGGGGAAGATTGTTAGTTCTTGAATTCATCACATTACCTCGACATACGGCTCATGTCATGCCTTGTTGCAACATTCTCCCGGGCTTAATCATTTAGAGCCTTCATTGTTTCCCAGAGTTAATTCATAATAGTCATGAACTCATCACAGATAGCAAAAGCTGAGGGGGAAGTGTGATCTGCTGCGGAAGGTTACACTGAAGATGGTAGTGTAGGTTGGCCTAGAGTAGGCCCCAGAACGATCAACCCCCCCTTTGCCGCATCTGCTAACGTTGCGGCATGCGACTACTTTCTGGTAGTGCATGTGGTTAATTGGGCAACCATGATTCAATGATATTGGAAAAGATGTAGGATCGCGTCTCGGACTTGGTGTTCCAAAAGTAGAGAAAAATCCTTTTAATGCTGAGAATAACAAAGTTCTCAGTGAACACCAAAGTGTTAACGCCAAAAAATAGTACAACACCTAAGAAATGAAATTGTAGAAAACAAATGAAGATATGTAAATGAAAAATGAAGAAAAGAGCGATGACACACAATTTTATAGTGGTTCGGCATTAACGAGCCTACGTCCACTTTATAATCTCTTATATATGAAATGAACTATTACAGGTGAATCGATCACAACAATAATATAATCGGAGAATGGCCCGAAGATCCCCTTCTTCTGAGCCCCGAAGGCCTATTTTTAGATGCTACAACATTTAAATTGGCTAAAGCGTGTGTTATCCGATCTAGGGTTTTAGGATATCCTGAAGAGGCATTCTTCTTGGAGAGAATGGCATAATTTGTGCACATAGTGATAAGTGGCAGTTGATCCTGTATTCATGGATGACTGAAAGCAGTCGAATAGAAGTAGAAACAAATCTTCAGGGGGATATTTGGCACGGAATCAGGCTTGGCCTGACTTGATCGATACGAGGACCAATGGCTCCAGCTGGCCTGCATATCGGTTTCCTGTGTTCGACCTAAATCTTGGGATTGGGTCGAAACACCCATTGATAGACTAGTTATCTGACCCGGGTTACCCGTTCCTCCAGGCCACCTTAGCCAAAGTTTAAGATGTTAATGAATCTTGATGGCCTTGCTAAATAGTTGGTCAATGTCGGGTTCTCATAAGTGTCTAAATTTGGCTTTTGTTGCTCGTTCTCTCTCATGCTCGGTATTGACACGGTGATTCACTTTTAAAAAGGTAGTTAGTTGAGTGAATACTAAATTATCCAATTTTGTTTCTACTGTGAGTTATTTTATCGTACTCTGGTTATGCTCATGCTCATTTGTAGGTACCAGATTTACACGCTACAGCTTGGATGTGTTTGAGTTTCGATTTTTGTCGAAATTTGGGCTTATAAAAGTATGAGGTGTTATAAGCCGTTTAGCGTCTGGTTTTCAAATATATGCCAAGAAACCCCAAACTTTAAGTCTATTAAGGTTAGGTTTACTATTAAACCATAATTCATAGGGGGAAATTTTATTCTTTTTAAGTGATACGCTATTTAAAATGTAATATGCAGATAACATAGCATCACCTAAAGGATATAAGGTAAATTTGAACTTATGAGCATAGCATTAACCATTTCTACTAAAGCTCTATTTTTTCTCTTAGCAACACCATTTTGTTGTGGTATATATCAGACGATACAATGGTGTAATATATACCATGTTGTTTATGAAACAAGGTGAATTCATTTGAAAAATATTCACCGCCATATTCTGAATGTAACACTTTAATTTTAACTTCTAATTGTGTTTTGACAACTTTTTTGTAAATTTTGAACTTATCAAAAGCCTCATATTTAGTTTTCATTAGATATACATATGCATATGTAGTATAATCATCAATAAATGTTATATAGTAATAGTTACCACCATAAGTGTTATGACATTTTAAGTCACTCACGTCACTATATACCAAATCAAGCAAGCCAGTTTTCCTTTCCACGGATTCTAAAGATTTCCCGTGTATTTTTACTTGAATACTTATTTCACATTTAGAGATAGTTTAAAATCACAATCAGAAATTAATCATAACTTATGCATATTTAAGAGATTTATAATTAATATGTCCTAATTACCATGCCATAAACTAACAAATCAACAATATAAATAGGAGATTTCTTTTTAGATTCAACATAATCATGTCATTACAAGAATTTCCTTATCTAATGAATTTTCTGTTCTTTGACAACACTAACTTATTAGACTCATACACCATTTTGAATCCTCCTTTTTATTAAGAAGGTATACAAAAACCAAATTCTTACATATATCGGGTATATAAAATACACTGACAAATGAAAATCTTTTCCAGAGGTGAATGTAAGTTCTATAGTGTCTTTTCTCAAAACTTTACTTGCAACTTTGTTTGTGCCAGTAATTTCATCGGTTTCTCCATTATTCTCTTCACAATTCTTGAATAGATCACGGTCTTTGCAAATGTCATTGGCTGCTCCAGTATCAAGCCACCAATCATTATCAATTCCACTAATGGAGTTCACCTCTTGTACTACAACAATGAGTGATTCTTCGACCACATTCAATTTTTGTTGTTTCTTCCGTAGATGGCAGTATCGGGCATAGTGGTCGGGTTTGTTACAATAGTATCAAACACCCTTCTTTTTGTTGTTTTTGGAATTATTTTGTTCTGGATCCGTGTCTCATTCTTAGGATTTAACTTTTCAGTAATTTCGACATTATTTTCCTTCAAATGTGAGTCAACTTGCGGATTATCCTCTAGTTCGCATATACGAGAATCCTCTTCAATACAAAGATGACGTTGTAAACCATCTAAATCATAATTCGTTTCAGCATGCTTCATTTTTCTTATAATCATTCCAAGAATTTGGGAGTCTCGAAATAATAAATCCAATAATAAAAGATTCAAGAAAGATCTATTCCGACATCTTTAAGTTGATTCATCAACAATAAGATTTCACTTACTTTTCCAACTGTGGACTTGTTGGTGACCATTTTGAAGTCCAAAAAATTAAAAAATAGAAATTTCTTATTACTTGCTTGGATGTATGAACACTTATCAAGTAGTTCCCCTGTATATATATATATATTCTTTTTACACTTTGGTGTTTACTTATTCTGCTATTATGTTTCCAAGTTCAGTTTTATTTTGTAACCGCCCTCTATTTTTCCTACTATTTTTTCTGTACAAATTTTATTTGTCAGCTTAGCTTTACTGTATGGACTTAATTATCCTTCCATGTATTTGTGATGGTGTTCTATTAAAATTCTTCTACGCTATACTATCAGTTTAAAATTTGTGTCCCTGTTTAAATCTTTAGTTTTATGTTGTTCCTTTTTACATTTAATTATCAATACCATTAACAAATTTATTTCACTCTTTTGATGCCTTTACCTATGTCCTACAAAATGAGGATAAATGAAAAGACTATCTATGTACAATAATTTAGATGTATGCTGTATTATTATACACTTTTGTAACTATCCAACTTTTCCACAATGTCAGGAACTCATAGTTCATGATTTTTTTTCAATTGAAAATCTATGTTCTCATTAAATTACTATTTTCTACCAGTTTCTTCAATTTACCAGTTTTAGACAATATTCCTATGTGCTCGAAAGATGCTTATGCTATATCTTGTTTTACTTTTACTGGGTAAACAACTCAGTATCATTTAGTGCGTTGATTACCATGTACAGTTTGTTGGATACAAAAGTTACTGATCATTTTACTAGATGCCCCATGTTACGCCAACTTAGACTCGCATTCCGATGTGACATGCTGCCCATAGTCAACATCATATGTGTAGATGTTGACACCTAGATGAACATTAGTATCATTGTCTATATGAATCAATTGGTATATGGTTTCATTACGAATATGTTTCCCATAAATTTTTTTTTCTTAAGTATCCTATGTCCGTTAATATGTATAGATTGGCAGGCTTAAACTAAGTTTTAATTTGCTGAATTGCAGTAGATAGCATTGTTGAGCAACTTATCTTTGTGTTGTGCATGCATTGCAATTTTCTCATTCATGCTAGCTTAATTTATAGGAAGTCAATAATTACACCTTCAAATGCACATTTTGATTTGAAAGCACTTATGTTGTTGCTATGTATCACAAATGTTTGATTTCCAAAAAAAAAGTAAGTAAAATGAGATATACGCATGCGCCACTTAGAAAGCTAGATAGTTATAATAATAGACATGTTATTAAAATCATAATTATGTCTAGGATTTTGTTTTTAATGTTATTTTTTCAAATATAATAATATAATTTCTTAATTAATTTAGTTATGACCTAAACTGCAAGGAGAGCTTTAACTACTGAAAATCAGTCATTTAACAAACCGATTTCACGTATCATATGAAAATTATTATATATCAAAAATTTACAATACCAAAGTTGGCTTTGAAAAAAGAGGATAGATTATTGTGTACCTTGAATCTTTGCTATATATTCTTATTTTTCAGGCTTTTCTTGCTCTATTGTTCCTATATCCAAGGATGGCCTTAGCATCGACAGACAAATTCAGTCTTGCTTCGAGTCAAGTTTGATTTCAAACGTAGTAGCAATATGTGGACATTTTTTCATCTAAAGACTCAGATGTATTTCTCCTCTTTATCAATATAGATTGCAATTTATTTTTACCAGAATCCATCATTATTCGTCGAATTTTTTTATTTTAAAATGCTCTATGATAGATATGTTGAATATTTTTTAAGGAGAAAGAGGGAAAGAATATAGAGAAGAATTTTTTATATATTTGAAAAATATCCTTTTATCGATCTTTATTTCTTGCTTGATACAACCTTCATTTAACTTCATACAACAAATGAGAGAGTACACTTATATTTATAACATAGCAAAGGTTCTAGACTCTTCTTCTCTAGATTCTTCCTTATCCTCTAGATTCTAGGCTTGCCTTAACAAACATTCTCTAGATAATTTTACTACACATATGATAACTCTAATTTTATTACCACTTATTTTGTCCTTCCCTAAATACAAACATTAACTCAATAATAAAAATTTCCGTTAATGCAATAAATGTTTCCTTAAAACCAAGTTTACTTCCAACACCCCCCACCCCCCGTAAACTTGGTTTTTCAACTCGGACCAAAAGTTTTAGTTTTTGTATTTTACGTGCTTTGGCAGAAGTATAGAAATCATCTAGGCTTTCTTTTTTCTTCTCTTCTTTTTCACTATGAATATCTTCAACATGATTTCTTGAATCTTTGTTGCAAAGCTCTGTTCGTCTCGTTCTCCTTCATTGCCATAAAATACTCCAATAAGTAAGCTCATCAAATTCCATCTTGGCCCCGCATCATAAATTTTGAATGAATCATATATAATATCTCTCCATTTAATTTCTTTGCGTGTTTCCAAAGTTTGACAATCACAAGAGATTCCAAAGTATTTTGATTGAAAAATAAAATTGTTGAAAAAATGTTTTATATAATCATTGTGCACCACTTTGTTCTCACCATCAAAAAATTCATACCTAAGCCCTTTCATTTTTGTTGTTTCTTCTTTTACCTTTTCTTTATTCTTTATTTCAGTTTCTTCAAATGTTTGCTCATTCTTTGAATCACCTCCCATATTTTTTATTTTTTCTCCTTGTTTGGTGACTTTTTCACTTTTGTCTTCTTTGATTTTGCACCTTTTATAATTTGCATCATCTTTGCTGACATCACCTTCTTTGTCTTCATCTTCTTCACTCTCTTTTATATTTAACTCTTTATCGCTCTCTTTCTTCACTTCATTTTTTTGTATGCTCTTCAACTTCTTCATCTTTGACTTTCTTCTTTATTTCTTTTTCGATTACTAGTGAATTTTTACTTTAATTTCTTTAATCACGATTTCAGCACTCTCTTGTCCATCTTTGAAGTCTTCTTCCTGGTTTGCTTCCCTATTGATAGCCTTAGCCTTTTCTTCTCTTTTGTTCTCCGCTAGTGCCACACCAACATGGTCAGCGGTATTCTCCACTACAACTTCTTGCTTTTCTTCAGCAATTTCATCTTCTTCTTCTTTATTCTCTAAAAGATTTTCTTCATCCAACTTCTCCTCCTCTAATTTCTCTATCTTCAATAATATTTCTGCATCTTTCTTCTTCTCACTATCATTCTTTTCATCTTTCTCATCAATCAACTTATCTTCATTCATTATTTTTACATCATCTTTTCCATGCACTTTTTCCAAGAGATTCCATGAATCTTTTGCACACCTCTAAAAATTAGATCTGAAGCATTATCATCGACGTTCTCAAAAATCACAAAAAGAGCACGGTAATCATTCCATTTTAATTTCGCAAAGGCTTTCTTGTCCATTTGCGACATCCTCTCAAAATCATTATGCTATTCATAGCCAAACCTTTGGAGATTAGCTCCTCTTTTTTTCTACTGCTCCATTCCTCGTAATTCTCTTTTGTGAGAATAATTGATGAAGAAAATATAAATCCCATGATTTCAACCTTGCTCTGATACCACTTTGTTGAATATTTTTAAGGAGAAAGAGGGAGAGAATATGGGGAAGAAAAATTTATATTTTAAAATATCCTTTTATTGATCCTTATTTCTTGCTTGATACAACCTTCATTTAACTTCATACAACAAATGAGAGAGTACACTTATATTTATAACATAGCAAAGGTTCTAGACTCTTATTCTCTAGATTCTTCCTTATCCTCTAATTTCTAGGCTTGCCTTAACAAACCATTCTCTGGATAATTATACTACATATATGATAACTCTAATATTTATTACCAATTATTTTGTCCTTCACTAAATACAAACATTAACTCACTAATAAACATTTCTGTTAATGCAATAAATGTTTTCCTTAAAACCAAGTTTATTTCCAACAAGATACTGAATACCATCAGACAGCTAGTTCCAATGTGTAACCGGCGACTATTAACTTTGTTATGGTTACAACTTTTTATACAAGATACATTATAATCAAATTTTGTAGAGTTGGAAAAATCATACCTGGAATTTGATGCAAAACAGAAATAGATGATTAAAGTGGATCACACTTACATTTGTATTGAAAAGTATTGCTCTATTGCAATGCAATCAACTATTATCATCTTTTATTTGTCTCAGTCAATGTTAAATGTGAGAATATTGGACTAACCAAATTTTGTAGAGTTGGAAAAATCATACCTGGAACTTAATGGAGAACAGAAATAGATGATTGAAGTGAATCACATTTAGAACTGTATTGAAAAGTATTGCTATATTGAAAAGCAATCAACTATTATCATCTTTTAGTTATATCAGATAATGTTTAACATGATAATATTGGACTAGTCAGAAGCTGAGAGAATAAGAAAATGAATAAATTATAGAAATAGGGATAGAGTCTGAATGACCTGGATTGAAGAGAAGTTAAAATATAAACTGGACAATTTGATATTGATAGATGGTATCCATCCAGCTGTAATTTAAAGATGATGCAACATAAACTTGGAATTTGGTAAGACAAGGTCTAACCAACGGCTTTTAATCTCTTTGTACCAAAAATGTGACTTATTATCCTCACCATTTACTCCTTCTGTCTCAATTTAGCTTCTATGTCCATCTCTATATGATTGAGTGAATTAAGTGAGAAACTTGTGTATGTGAGAAAATTTTAGGGAGGAAAAAGAAGAGATATCGATCTCATTTCAATTCTTTACGACCCACTTAAAAGAAGAGAGCAAGAAATATGATTTTTCACACTTCTCAACATTTTCCCTTACAGAATTTAATATTTTTACTCTTATCTTGTGTATGAAAATTGTAGCTCACCATGCAACAAGCTACATTTACATATGTCGCTGCATCATAAGAATTTAGAACAGTGTTAACCAACTTGATTCAGAAGTTCTCTCTTATGATTTTACGTGTGAACTTCAGGTATTGAAGAAAGGATGCACTTAACATTTCTTCGATAAGGATGACTACACATATTTTATCAGTGATGTGTTTGTATATGTAGGAGTCTGGCCGAATATATGCTATGGATTATGTGTGAATTGCAAGCACTGAATGGTACATAACTACATACCCGATTTCCAAACATCTGCCATTTACCCATATTTTCATGCCTAGAAAAATTAACAGTTACATGTCCTCATATTGTACGTAGTGCCAAAATATCTAACATATATTCAAGGAAAGGGGCAATCATGACGGGACCTGATGCTGATATAATCATACTGAACCCAAATGCAAGTTTCATTATTGATGCTAACTCCTACTATTCAAGAACCGATACAAATGTGTGTGAAGGAAAATTAAGACAGGTAATAAATTATCAAATTATGCTTAATTACTTTGGGTATAATATTGCCCATGCATACAGTTTTTTGTTTTCTAAACCAAATGATTAGAAGTTGACTGAAACTCCTTTTACAAGTTTTTCTTGCCTCTAAAATTGTATTATCCTATATCCTATGACTTTGTGTCAAAAATGCATTGGGGTATGTGACATCCCACATCTGTTAGTGTCACTCATTAAGAGAATGCATTAAGTTTCATGAAGCATTATAGGTAAAAAGAAACAGAAACATTGCAAGACAGATATAAAATAGCTGCGGAATTTAAAATTTTATTAAGTAGAAAACATCGTAGTTCAAAACTTGGTTACATCATATGCCTGAAATGCATAAAACCCAGTACATCATTTAAACTTATGTCTTGTACTTAAAACATCAGAGTACAATAATTAAAGAAGCATAATCCCCATAACATAGCCATAGTTGAGAGATATGAAACCAAGTCGTACATTAAAACAGCTCCAAGCAAGATGAAAGCAGAATCTTGATCAAGCTTGAGTATTCCCACCCTGAGAACTTTGGGGGGGAACAGAAGAGAAAGAAGAGGAAACAAAATAGGTCAGACATAAAGTCTGGCGAGTCCAGTTACTTTTAGCATATAAATAAGTAAAAGTGTAATGACAGGAATATAAAGTGGATAAGAGAGATAACAGCATATAAAGCAAGTATGACAAGGTAAATAGGACAATTGAATAGAATAAATAGCGCTTCTCTAACACTTTCCTTGTTTTTTGCACCAATACAAGTATAACCAGAATGAGATGATCCCAACAACTATAAGATGGAAGACTTAGGCGTACTTCTAGTGAGAGGTTTAACCCCACACAATCAATAGGTAGTCCAACATACCGGAGTTACCCCTAAGGATAATAACGGACTCTTAAACACACCAGAGTCTAGATGTACCCTAATTACTACCCCAATCAATAGGTTCCCTACTTCGTAGATGCCCTGTGATGGCCCCACGGTAGGATGTATCACTTCCTAAAGTGGCAACCCTTCATTTCCAGGATGTGCGCAAACATATCTACTGAAGCCACATCGTCTTATTTTCTCGGGCATGTGGACCCATGCACGCACATGAGCCTAATGGAACGTGCCGTCTGACACCGTCCCCTCTTTTGGATCTCCTATAATCAGCCCAGCAAGCGTGTCCGGACTTCGACCTAGTTCAAAGTACTCGTTTGATAACTATATATGTGTTACTGACTGAAACGGATCCCACATACAAGATGATACAAGTTTCCCCCTGCGCTTGCATCCCCACTAGGTTTTCCACATGTTATGCCATATCAGAGTAAAAGATTGCATAACCCCATAGGTTAAGTATGTGGGCCTGTATATAAATATTACCCACTAACCCAAGATATACTTAACCCTCCCACTATTTCATACAAGTTAACTTAATTCTTATTCAAGTTAACATATACAATCCCTATGGATTCAACTAGGTTAAGT
This sequence comes from Allium sativum, assembly GCA_030737875.1. NCBI lineage: Eukaryota > Viridiplantae > Streptophyta > Magnoliopsida > Asparagales > Amaryllidaceae > Allium > Allium sativum. The sequence continues at coordinate 898,788,024 of CM060916.1, forward strand.
AGTCAAGTTTATTACCATATTCATTTATGGTTATACTGTACTAGACCTCCCACATTAAGCCTACAACTTGTGGATGCTGGATATGCCGGTTCCGTCCGGGAAGACTTCTTCCAGAAGTCGGGCTTAACCTCATGTCTTAGCACGTCTCGTGTTTATGCACTTTGACCCCTCACATTAGATTCACCACTTGTGGTCGCTAGATATGCTGGGCGGTTTCAGGAAGAATTCCACCACAAGTGTGATCTAACCTCGTGTCTAAGTGCGGTTACAGTTTCTAATTACTGTAAATCTAGGCATCTTCATTATTAACCAATTATTCCTATGTCGTTATAGGTTTTCATGCCCCTTTTCCCAAGTCATGTTCATAATGAATCATATGATCTAAATTAAGGTATTTAATCAAAGTTTGGTTTATGCCCCAAATCCACATTCATGAATTTCACTCAATTTATGCCCAAATTTCCCAATACAAGTTATGCCCAAATTTAACGTTTTCCCCTCGTTCCCAATTTTATGCGTTCGCATATTTCAGCGGCATGCCTAGGCTCGAAGGTATCTTGGCTATAAAATAGAAGGGAAAAGAAGAAGGGAAGAGGACATGAATTAACGTAATAACAAGGTTGACATAAATGGCAGAAAATAAGCATAAAAACTATTAAATATACAGTGATAAAGTTGGGCATAATGACAATATTGGCATAAAGGAACAGATCTGATGAACATGTGATTGTAGAATCGATTCTAACATAATAGGGACATCATAAAAAGGCATGATGAGATCTAAATAATGAGTTAGATCAACTATAATGGCAGATCGGACAAGATAAATAGGTATAGGCTTAGATCTAGTTCATAGTCATGCCAGAATAACTTAAATACACAGGTTATAGCAGATCTGATATGATATAAATAGTCACAGGCTTAGATCCAGGTTATAGTCATGTCAAAATTAACTTTTAAGTATTTAGATCTAAAATTAACATAGATTCACTGTGATCGGATCTAAGAAATAGAAGAAGAATTGCAGATGTTAAATCACAGATATCTGAATTATTCTAACCCTCGTTGTAGAAGAAGAACAAGTTATTTTAGTCTAGGCAGAGGCAGCATCTAATCCTCCATTATTTTTGTGTGTAGAAAACAATGGGTATAAGGTCCTATTTATAGCCTAGAACTAATGAATCTGGTGAAAAAAGGAGTCCACGTTCAGAAATAGGAATCTGCCCTGGATCTGTGGTGTCTCGACATGGGGTCGACCCCCCGTGTGGGTGTTGACATGGGTGTCGACACCCCTATGATGGTGTCAACCCCTAGGTTGACACCCAGAGCGCGAATTTTCCCACCAAGGCCTTCTGCGTGAATTTGAACTGTTTTGAATTTCTGGACTTATTTTATTCATATATATTCTTCTTATGCATATACAAACTTCAAACCTTAATAACTTCTTCATACGTTATCCGTTTTACGCAAACCAGGTGTCTATTTCAAGCAGAATTCTGAGACGAATGCAATGGTGCAGTCCATTTCACTTAATTCTGAATATTTAATTTAGTATTCTTTAATTTATTCTCTTTAGTGTTGTTAAAATTACGGGGTGTTACATTCTCCCCTACTCAAAGGATTTCATCCCAGAAATCTCTAAGTTAAGAAGAATGTATATCCTAACATCCATCATCCATCTACGCATCCACCAAAATCACAGGCATTCAATGTCCTTAAAAATTTCTAATGCTTGTATGAATATATGCAAAGGTGTGTGTATATGTCCCAATACTAATGCGAAAAATCAGGCGGTCTACTAATTCAGTTGATCTTATTAATGCAATGTATGTTAGTGCCACGAATCTAACATGTATGCAAATAATCCTATTATAACATATAAGTTCTATATGTGTGTACAATCATTCATCCAAATGCAACACCCATATGATGATACATCCATTTCCATCCATAAAAAGAAGAAAAATGCACACACATCCATATGTAGTATGACAGTGATTGAGCCGATCTAGTGCCTTATGTGTGTGTGTGTGTGTGTATATGTATCCACGAGCAACCACTAGCAAACACTTGCATCCACTTGCATCTATCAAACATAACATGTCTCAAAACACATGTTTACATTCATGGGATTCCTACCTAAAGGTCGCAGATTCGATTGACAGGATATACTTAAATGATAGAAATAAGCAAAAAAAAAAAAGGCTTTGGAAAGGAAGATAAGAACATACCCTTGAAAAGGAAAGGGTACAAAGCACGAATCTTGTCTTCGGTCTCCCAAGTTGCATCCTCTAGGTTATCCCCCCACTGAACTTTCATTAACTTGACTTCTCTATTGCGTAGTTTGTTAACTTCTGATCCAAAAATACGGGTAGGAACTCGTCTAACTATCGCCTCTCGTTCCACCTCTACTTCTTCCAATCTACTCGGCTCAACTACTTCTGCGGTATCATGTAAGCACTTTCGCAAATGAGAAACGTGATAAACATCATGAACACCAGATAGTCTTTTTGGTAGCTTTAGTTTATAGGCCATTTGGTCAATCCTCTCTGTTATGGGAAATAGCTCTACAATCCTTGGTGCCAATTTCCCTACAGATCCAAAGCGAACCACATTTCTTAATGGTTTTACCTTGACGAAAACCATGTCTACCACCTAAAACTCAATGTCAGTCCTTCTCTTGTTTGCATATGAGTTCTGTAACGACCCGTGTTCTACGCATCATAGGATCGTAGGATATTTATTTCTTTCACATACGAAGTCGTATGGTCATGTAACTTTGGGGGACGACTATTGGGGTCATTTCCCATGTTCATGATTTTTCCCGATTTTTAAATGACCATTTTACCCCTAGTTGGCACTGTTTTGGCCATAACTTTTGACTGGAAAGGAATTTTGACCTGAAACCACTTCCATTGGCTCCGGATGATGGTTTCTCTTTCCGTAGAGTGGTCACACTAGCCAAACGGACTCACCGTTTGAGAGATATGGCTGAAACAAGTCTCAGATGGTGAAAAACAGCTTAAGTGGGCTTAACCGGGTGATTAACAGCTAGGCCCGAGGGGAATTTCGGGTTTAGGGGTATATAGGGGCTGATTAGGGTTAGAAAACATTTCTTTAGACATTTTCCAGCCGCCACTTTCATTTCTCTTGACCTAGCCATGGCCTCCACTCTCTAAACCTCTCTAAAACACCCAAAAATCACTTTCAAATTGAAGATTAGGCTTAGCAAGTATCAAATCAAGGAGTATTAGCATGAGAACCGAGGTAGAGCTGCTGTGTAAGATTGGGAACAACGCCAAATCAGAGAATATTTCAGTTTTGGGGTTCTAGTTGTGGCAAAGGTGAGCGATAGCATCATTTTGACACTAATTACAGTTAATAAAGGGTAATTAGTGAAGATTAGCAAATTTATACACCAATAAATTCTGGAAAAATGTTTAGAAATTCTGAAATAATATTTCATGCCTCTGTTAGAAAATTTAGACGATTTGATTAAGTTTTACTAAGTATGTGCTTAAACATGATTAAGAAGGATTATGGGAAAATGTGAGGTTTTAGTCACTTTTGATCTATTTTGGTTCATTTGGATTGTTGTTTGGTGTTTGTGGTTGCTCTTACATGTTGCTATGACTCGATGGTATGTTTTATGATTGATTAGAATAGTTAGATTGGTCGAAGACGCCGTCGTATGGCGCAAAACACTTGCTAGAAAAGTTGCAGGAAATACTGCAGAGATCCGGATCGGATCGGGTAGGGGATCGGATCAGACATATCCGAACCGGACCGGGGTGTGGTATTTACTGGAGCATGACGTGAAGAGGCAACAAGGAAGGCCTGATCGGATCGGAGGGGCGTAGCGTGGGATCGGAAGGCACAAGGAGGACCGAAGTGGAAGAAAGAGGAGCCTGGATACCATATTCTGAACCGAACTGAGAGCAATACACGAACCGAACTGATGCTGACGAGACGGAGACGGAGGCACTCAAGCTATGAAGTATTCGAACCGAACCGCTTCAGAACCACCGATCCGAATCAAATAGAAGGAGAGCACCGAACCGAACTGCATGAGGGAGAAGGACCCGAACCCAGAGGATGGTGGCACTCCGAACCGAACCGGGGTACGTATCCGAACCGAACCGACGAGGGTGATGACTACCGAACCGAACCGAATTCTAGAGCTGCTACGGCACGACAACTTTTCTGAAGACCCACTCCAATTCGACCAAACCCGAGATGCAAAGGAAGTCCAAATGAGAAGTTAGAGCTTAAGATTCAGATGGGGATCAACGAGTTCGCTTCATGGTTGGGCTTTGATACGGGATGCGTGCTAAGGAGCTATCGACGTCTATAGCTTTGGACCACTATGGTAGGAGGTACGAAGGCGGATTCAGGGCCATTATGGCATCGGTAGAACCAAGGGCTACAACCAATGAAGTGGGTCATTGAAATGTTTGGTCATGACTCCATATGTTTAGCTTGGTCATAGCAGGCTTTCTACAAGTCGGGATTCGTCGTTACCTCAGTTTGTCTAGTGTTCCAAAGTGGTAGATGTCGTACGCTTTACGCACTGAGTGAGAGATGTGAGGATGGTTCCTATGGATGATTTGTTTGCTATCATTGTGACATGCACACCCCACCCCCGTATTCTTACACTATTTTTATGGCACCTTAGAGTATTGTACGGTATGTGGTACTAACTCTTTGGTTGCAGGTCCAGGTTCAAGTATGGTTTAGTATACCTGTTATCATTCTGTTTAGATGCTTATCGCTCATACCAGGCTTTATGTCTGACCCAGAGTTTTATGTCTCCTCTTATTACTCTGGGTGCTCACACGAGCAGACTAGAGACAGGTTAGCTGGTGATGCACGGGTAGATGATCCGGAGACGAGCAGGAGGCTTCCACGTACTATATACATAATATTCTCCCTGTGTTGTTGAAGATCACTGCTTGGGCATTGTTGGTGTATCTTCTACTTTAGCTTTCTTTTGTTTAGAGACAGTAAATTTGGAAAATTGTAATAAGCTGTATTTGGATTTCCGCTGCTTTGATGATTGATGTTGATTTTAGTTATCAGCTTATGCACTGTCTCACCTGTTTTATGTCAAGTATGTTATTATTGTATTTTATTCCATGCGCTGTGAGACATTCTACAGGTTCCTTGATTAGTTCATTCCTTTCTTTCCTTTCCTTGACGACTGTTCCGTGCTAGTCGGGCATGTGTACAGCGCACTTCCGGAGGAAATGCAGGCTGGTGCGGGGCGGGCTGTCACACTTGGTATCAGAGCTCTAGGTTGCGTAGTTAACCTAGGGAAGTTATCAGGGAGAGATAATATACGTATACGAGAGAGCGTATTTGTGATTACTTTGGTTTGTAAAAGCTATATATATATACTATTAGTAGTATAAGGATGAAGTCGTACTGCACTAGCACCACTATGGAGTCGTTAATCGTTTCCTTTTTCAGATTGACGATGAGCCGATATACTAGAGGTGCTGGCAGGGGAGCCAATAATGGGAATGCTGCTGACATGAGGACGATGTTTACTGACCTCATGAGAGAGATGCTTAGAGATGTACAGAGGGCAGCTCCCAATGGTGGAAATGGTGGTGGTCCTATAGTGCAGGCACCAAGAGTCGACTTCGCCAAGCTGAATAAGGATTATACTAGCCTTGGTGGGAAGCCGTTCCATGGAACGGAGTCGGCTACGGATGTTCAGGATTGGGTGGATAGTTGCGAACGTATCTTCGAGGATTTGGGTATCGAGGATGCAATGAAGAGAAAGCTAGCATCCCGTCAGCTGCAAGGGCGGGCAATGAATTGGTGGAATGCTATAAAGGCAGCTACTCCCGAAGACCAGATTACTTGGGAGCAGTTTAAGGCTCGCTTTAGCGAGAAGTTCATTCCAGCTGCTCAGAAGTCAATGCTGTTCAAGAAATTCTTGGAGCTCAAGCAGAATGGCAGGGCTGTCTCAGAGTATATTGCTGAATTTGACACTTTGTCAAAATATGGGTTGTCTCTTATAGATACTGCCGAGAAAAAGAATGAGAAATTCATAACTGGTTTGGATCAGTACTTGGGGGAAAAACTTATTAACCACATCGATGAGACGTTTGAATCGATTATGGGGAAAGCGTTAAGGTCAGAAAGTCTCTACCCTAAGCCGAAGACTGAGGTTGCATCCGCAGATGAGCCAAAGCCACAAGCTAGTGGTGGAGGCAAAGGTGGTTCCCAGAATAAGAGAAAGCAGAATCAGGCTAAGGATGGCCAGAAGAAAAAGAATAAGCAAGATGTGGAGTGCTTCAGCTGTGGTAAGAAGGGCCATTATGCTAGTAATTGTCGGGCCAAGCCAGCAGATAGGAAGTGCTTCAACTGTGGCCAAATGGGACATCACAAGGACAAGTGTCCACAGCCCCCTAAGGAAAAGCAAATGGTGAAAGCATATGCTCTTAATGCTATTCCTTCTTCGTCGAATGCCCCAACTGCGGCGGAGAAGGGAAAGAATGTCGTCATTCAAGGTATGCTTTCTGTTTATGATGTTCCTGTTAGAGTTTTGTTTGATACCGGAGCTTCCAGTTCTTTCATATCTAGTGACCTGGTAGATAGGTTGGGATTGGAGCCCGAGATTGTCGATAGACCTTTAGTAGTGACGAACCCGATTGGTGGTTCGACTAGCCTTAGCATGATTTGTCATAATGTGGTCGTATCGAGTCATGGATGCATGTTTGTTTGTGATTGCTTTGTTTTGGGCTTTACTGGGTTTGGCATTATTTTGGGAGTAGATTGGCTCCGAAGGTATGGGGTGGTGGTAGACTGTGAGGGCTTTTTGGTGACAGCTAGAGCGGATGATGGGCGGAGGATAGTGTTTGGTGGTCTACCCAGTAAGGGGGTATTGGCTAGTTTTCTAAACTCCCTCGACATTCCGCATAGTGAGTTGTCAGGTTTGCCCGTGGTTGGCCAGTATCCGGATGTTTTCGAAGAAGTGACCGGACTTCCACCACACCGAGAGATTGAGTTTCGTATTGATTTGGTAAAAGATGCCAGACCTATAGTGATGCCACTTCGTCGTATGGCACCAAGGGAGCAGCGAGAGCTCGGGGTGCAAGTCAGCGATCTTTTGAAGAAGGGATTTATCAGAAGGGGTGTTTCTGAATGGGGAGCACCAGTTGTGTTTGCTACCAAGGCAGATGGTTCCCTTCGTTTGTGTGTAGACTACCGCGAGTTGAATAAAGTGACGAGGAAGAACAAGTATCCTCTACCGCGGATAGATGATTTGTTCGATCAGTTGAGTGGCGCGAGAGTATTTTCTCAGTTGGATCTCGCGACAGGTTTTCATCAGCTTAGAGTGGAAGCTGAGAGTATAGCTAAAACGGCATTTCGAACGCCGTCTGGATTTTATGAATGGTTGGTTATGCCATTTGGGCTGACCAATGCCCCAGCATATTTTGTGGATCTTATGAATAGGGTATTCAGGGATCAGTTGAATAAGTTTGTCCTTGTGTTCGTTGATGATATTTTGGTCTATTCGAGGACAGAGGAAGAACACAAGGAACATTTAAGAGTAGCGATGGAGGTGTTGAGAAAACACCAATTGAAAGCAAAGTTTTCTAAGTGTCACTTCTGGAAGAGGGAAGTGAGGTTCTTGGGCCATGTTGTATCAGAGAATGGTATTGCCGTGGACCCGGCGAAGGTGGCTACGGTACAGGATTGGCTTACGCCCAAGAATGCAACAGATGTAAGGAGTTTCTTGGGGTTAGTTGGATATTATCGTAAGTTTATCCAAGGTTTCTCCAAGTTAGCAGCACCATTGACCCAGTTGACCAAGAAGAATCAAGCTTTTATCTGGGATGAAAGGTGCGAGAATGCATTCAAGAGTCTAAAGGACAAGTTGACAAGCGTACCAGTGTTAGTCATTCCTAAGGGGGATGAAGAGATGACGGTATACACGGATGCCTGTGGTACCGGACTGGGTGCGGTATTGATGCAAGGCGGTAGGGTTGTAGCTTATGCAAGTCGGCAATTGAAACCGCACGAGAGAAGATACCCTACCCATGATTTAGAATTGGCAGCGATCGTGTTCGCGTTAAAGATGTGGAGACACTATCTCTTGGGAGAAAGATTTGAGCTATTTACTGATCATAAGTCGTTAAAGTATCTCTTCTCTCAGAAAGATCTGAATCTCCGTCAGCAGAGATGGTTAGAGTTCTTAGCTTCCTATGATTTTGACATCGCTTACACACCAGGAAAGGGCAATGCGGTGGCTGATGCATTGAGTAGAAGACATGCCAGCTTAGGGGCTATGTTCCTTGAATGGAAGCAACTGGAGTTTATCGCGGGGTTTGATTTCAGACCAAAGTGCGAATTGGATCCAGAAATGTTAGCAAGTTTGACGATCAGACCCACTTTAATTGAACGGATCGGCTCTAGTCAGAGGGACGATCCTAACCTATTGGAAATCATCTCCAAGTTAGAGATGGGTATTGATGAGGAGATGAACAAGTATGGGCTTGATCGAGATAGATGGCTTAGAAAGAATGGAAAGCTTGTTGTACCCAATGTCAATGGATTGAGGGATGCAGTGCTTAGAGAATGTCATCACTCAAAGCTGACTATACACCCCGGTGGTAATAAGATGTATCGAGATATGAAGCAGACCTACTACTGGGAAGGGATGAAAAGAGACGTTGGGAAGTTTATATCCAAGTGCATGAATTGCCAGCTAGTTAAAGCCGAGCAAAAGAAGCCTAGTGGGTTGTTACAGCCTTTAGAAATTCCCGAATGGAAATGGGAGCAAGTCTCGATGGATTTCATCGACGGGTTACCAAGGACTAGATCGGGGTATGACAGCATTTGGGTAATTGTAGATCGACTGACTAAAAGTGCAAGGTTTATACCAGTCAAATCGACTAGAACGGCAGCTAAGTTAGCAGAATTGTATATGAAATGGGTAGTGAGATTTCATGGAGTACCTAAAGGCATTGTGAGTGACCGAGACCCGTTGTTCACTAGTGGATTTTGGAAGAGCTTACAAGAGGCTCTAGGGTCAGAGTTACATCTCAGTACCGCATATCATCCTCAGACCGACGGTCAGACGGAAAGGGTGAATCGTATTTTGGAAGATCTCTTGAGAGCATGTATATTGGATTTTGGTGGATCATGGGATGACCATTTGCATCTAGTAGAGTTTGCATATAATAATAGCTACCAATCCAGTATCGGTATGGCTCCGTTTGAAGCTTTGTACGGAAGACCGTGTAACTCACCATCATGTTGGATAGAGACTGGCGAGAAGTTTATGCTTGGACCAGATGTGGTGAGGGAAACTTCAGATAAGATCAAGATCATTCAACAACGAATGAAGGCTGCCCAAGATAGGTAGAAGAGTTATGCTGATAAGAGAAGAAGAGACTTAAAATTCTCCGTTGGTGACTTGGTGTTTGTCAAGATCTCTCCGTTGAAAAGCGTAATACGATTTGGCAGGAGAGGCAAGTTGGCACCAAGATTTGTTGGCCCATTCCCTGTTCTTGAATTAGTCGGGAATTTGGCATATAGAATTGACTTACCAGAGAAGATGGCGGGAGTTCATAACGTATTTCATGTTTCCCAACTAAGGAAGTTCGTTCACGACCCAGATATGACTATCTCACCTGATCAGTTAGAGGACTTCGAAGTAGAACCCGAGGCGGTTGGGAACCGCAAGCCGGCCCGTATTGTCGCGCACGACATGAAGCAACTTCGAAGGAAGGCGGTGAAGCTAGTCAAGGTACAGTGGAGCGAGGACGAGAATGATTGTACATGGGAGACAGAGGAGGACATTAGGAAGACACACCCAGAACTCTTTGCCTGGTAAGATTTTGACTTCGATTTAGTTTTCCGCATGCTAGGATAGGCTTGTTTGCTTGTTTTGCATGTTTGATTGTTGTATATGGCTGTTAGGCATGCGGGATCCCTTGTATGTTTTGGGTTAAGGAATTTCGGGGACGAAATTTCTTAAGGGGGGAGAGTGTAACGACCCGTGTTCTACGCATCATAGGATCGTAGGATATTTATTTCTTTCACATACGAAGTCGTATGGTCATGTAACTTTGGGGGACGACTATTGGGGTCATTTCCCATGTTCATGATTTTTCCCGATTTTTAAATGACCATTTTACCCCTAGTTGGCACTGTTTTGGCCATAACTTTTGACTGGAAAGGAATTTTGATCTGATACCACTTCCATTGGCTCCGGATGATGGTTTCTCTTTCCGTAGAGTGGTCACACTAGCCAAACGGACTCACCGTTTGAGAGATATGGCTGAAACAAGTCTCAGATGGTGAAAAACAGCTTAAGTGGGCTTAACCGGGTGATTAGCAGCTAGGCCCGAGGGGAATTTCGGGTTTAGGGGTATATAGGGGCTGATTAGGGTTAGAAAACATTTCTTTAGACATTTTCCAGCCGCCACTTTCATTCCTCTTGACCTAGCCATGGCCTCCACTCTCTAAACCTCTCTAAAACACCCAAAAATCACTTTCTAATTGAAGATTAGGCTTAGCAAGTATCGAATCAAGGAGTATTAGCACGAGAACCGAGGTAGAGCTGCTGTGTAAGATTAGGAACAGCACCAAATCAGAGAATATTTCAGTTTTGGGGTTCTAGTTGTGGCAAAGGTGAGCGATAGCATCATTTTGACACTAATTACAGTTAATTAAGGGTAATTAGTGAAGATTAGCAAATTTATACACCAATAAATTCTGGAAAAATGTTTAGAAATTCTGAAATAATATTTCATGCCTCTGTTAGAAAATTTAGACGATTTGATTAAGTTTTACTAAGTATGTGCTTAAACATGATTAAGAAGGATTATGGGAAAATGTGAGGTTTTAGTCACTTTTGATCTATTTTGGTTCATTTGGATTGTTGTTTGGTGTTTGTGGTTGCTCTTACATGTTGCTATGACTCGATGGTATGTTTTATGATTGATTAGAATAGTTAGATTGGTCGAAGACGCCGTCGTATGGCGCAAAACACTTACTAGAAAAGTTGCAGGAAATACTGCAGAGATCCGGATCGGATCGGGTAGGGGATCGGATCGGACATATCCGAACCGGACCGGGGTGTGGTATTTTCTGGAGCATGACGTGAAGAGGCAACAAGGAAGGCCTGATCGGATTGGAGGGGCGTAGCGTGGGATCGGAAGGCACAAGGAGGACCGAAGTGGAAGAAAGAGGAGCCTAGATACCATATTCCGAACCGAACTGAGAGCAATACACGAACCGAACTGATGCTGACGAGACGGAGACGGAGGCACTCAAGCTATGAAGTATTCGAACCGAACCGCTTTAGAACCACCGATCCGAATCAAATAGAAGGAGAGCACCGAACCGAACCGCATGAGGGAGAAGGACCCGAACCCAGAGGATGGTGGCACTCCGAACCGAACCGGGGTACGTATCCGAACCGAACCGACGAGGGTGATGACTACCGAACCAAACCGAATTCTAGAGCTGCTACGGCACGACAACTTTTCTGAAGACCCACTCCAATTCGACCAAACCTGAGATGCAAAGGAAGTCCAAATGAGAAGTTAGAGCTTAAGATTCAGATGGGGATCAACGAGTTCGCTTCATGGTTGGGCTTTGCTGCGGGACGCGTGCTAAGGAGCTATCGACGTCTATAGCTTTGGACCACTATGGTAGGAGGTACGAAGGCGGATTCAGGGCCATTATGGCATCGGTAGAACCAAGGGCTACAACCAATGAAGTGGATCACTGAAATGTTTGGTCATGACTCCATATGTTTAGCTTGGTCATAGCAGGGTTTCTACAAGTCGGGATTCGTCGTTACCTCAGTTTGTCTAGTGTTCCAAAGTGGTAGATGTCGTACGCTTTACGCACTGAGTGAGAGATGTGAGGATGGTTCCTATGGATGATTTGTTTGCTATCATTGTGACATGCACACCCCACCCCCGTATTCTTACACTATTTTTATGGCACCTTAGAGTATTGTACGATATGTGGTACTAACTCTTTGGTTGCAGGTCCAGGTTCAGGTATGGTTTAGTATACCTGTTATCATTCTGTTTACATGCTTATCGCTCATACCAGGCTTTATGTCTGACTCAGAGTTTTATGTCTCCTCTTATTACTCTGGGTGCTCACACGAGCAGACTAGAGACAGGTTAGCTGGTGATGCACGGGTAGATGATCCGGAGACGAGCAGGAGGCTTCCACGTACTATATACATAATATTCTCCCTGTGTTGTTGAAGATCACTGCTTGGGCATTGTTGGTGTATCTTCTACTTTAGCTTTCTTTTGTTTAGAGACAGTAAATTTGGAAAATTGTAATAAGCTGTATTTGGATTTCCGCTGCTTTGATGATTGATGTTGATTTTAGTTATCAGCTTATGCACTGTCTCACCTGTTTTATGTCAAGTATGTTATTATTGTATTTTATTCCATGCGCTGTGAGACATTCTACAGGTTCCTTGATTAGTTCATTCCTTTCTTTCCTTTCCTTGACGACCGTTCCGTGCTAGTCGGGCATGTGTACAGCGCACTTCCGGAGGAAATGCAGGCTGGTGCGGGGCGGGCTGTCACAAGTTCTACCTATCCTGAGCTATCTTCATTCATCGTCTAATGAGAATAATATTTTCGAAAGTTTCTCTAACCATATCTGGTCCAAGTAGAAGTCTTTCTGTAGACTCCCACCAACAAGTCGGTGATCTACAGGGTTCGTTCGTACAATGCTTCGATGGGTGCCATGCCAATACTAACTTGACAACTATTGTTGTAGGCGAACTCTATTAAAGGAAGACGCTCTTCCTAAGTCCCTCCGAAGTCTAGGATAAACAGCCATAAAAGATCCTCAAGAACTCTATTCACCCTTTCCGTCTGTCCATTAGTCTAAGGGTGATAAGCGGTGCTCAAACGTAACTGTGTACCTAATTCTTCTTGCAAGCTCCTCCAAATTCACTGGTGAAAATGGGATCACGATAACTTACGATACTGGAAGGTACTCCATGAAGATGGACTATCTTACGAATAAAAAATGCTGCCAACCATGCGGACGTCCTCGTACTCTTAACTGGAATGAAATGAGCTCTCTTAGTAAGTCTATCTACTACAACCCAAATACTGGTGTTGCCCTTCCTTGATCTAGGAAAATCATTGTAACACCCCAAGAATTCCATAACATTAAGCTTCACAAATTAAAGTGTAATTAATTCTAAATAGAAGAATTAAGGGAAATGGGTTACGCCATTGCGTTCGTCTCGGAATTCTGCTTGAGATAGAGTCCGAGTTTGCGCGAATCGGACTCCGTATGAAGGAGTTATGAGCTTCGGAAGTTTCAGAATAAAATTTAAATTCAAACAGCTCAGTTTTAAATACGAAATTCGAAAAATAGGTTCAAACTGGGCTGGGCGGGAAATTTCCCGCCAGAGACCAGGTCGACCATAGGGTCGACCATGGTGTCGACCTGGCCACCCCAGGTCGACCATGGTGTCGACCTGGCCACCCCATGTCGACCATAGTGTCGACCTGCCAGTCGACCTACCTGGTCGACCTGACTGGCTAGGTCTGGCTCTGGCTCGAATTTCTGTGGCTCGGTGTGTCACTAGGGTTGACATGTCACCTCTTGATTGGCTCTTTGAACTTTGTATGGTCTAGATTCCTCCTGTCTTCATCTGACGGCTCAAAACAATTTAAAAATCTATAAATACACCCTAAGTGTCAACTGAAAATTCACATAAAAAAATAAGATGGGAGTCGTCATGCTGCCAGGGAGGAATTGAGCATAGTCGTCAAGAGAGAAAAGCCTAGAGACGAATCAAATTAAGAAGAAGATTATAGTTTAATCAAATTAATCAACGCAACGTTAATCTACCCAAAGGAGCGCATCTCAATTTCAGAATTCAGAATCCAGAATTCAAGATTCTGCATTCGTTGTAATTATAGTGACCTTTCAGAATATGAATAAAAACTGTAATGTGATTCGATGTAAATGAAAATAGAATTGTGTTATTGTACGAATATGATATAATTCTATGTATTTTAATGATTCTGTCATGACTTGTGTATTGATATTTGTGGCCTAAATTGATTGATGCAAGCCTATTGGACATTTGTATATGAAAGTAATAACAACAGCAAGTTATGGCAAAAACTAGAAATTGATCCCTTTATGTATATGTTGATGGCATGGACTATGTATACTCCCTTAATCTAAGTTAGAATTTATGTAAACATGTTCTAGATTTGAGATCCTTTTTATGCCTACATGACCCAAAACCTATGATATCATTCTTATGTTAATTTGCAAGTATAATTGGATCTATGTTAAGTATCGTTTGGGTTTCATAAACTATGCAAGTTCATGTTGAAATAGGCTATGTGATTAGATGTTATAATTGGGCATTTTGGTGAATATACAACATGCTAGTTTTGTGGTTGACATTACGCCAAGTTAAACATGTTTAAACACAAGTTTGTATTAGCCTAAACCATGCCATTTCATATGTCACCTACTTAGTTATACTTTGATTTGACTGCAAGTTCACATGACCCATATTATATGTTAGTTGAATCGCTAAATTGCAAGTTCATGCGCCACACACCTTTATGTATTACATGTTCTTGATTTCCCCTTTTTCTCACGTTGATAAAGTTGGGCTGAATTGTGACAAGCCCAACACATGTTATAATGTTGCGAACGTACAAACGGGGGTAATAACGTTGGGTGTAAAACATGAAAATATATGTTGCCATGGTTGGCACATGCCAACGACAATGACATTTAAGTGGTATAAATTGATATAACCAAGAATAAAAGATATGACATTTACATGTATAATTGAGAAATAATAAAAATAAATTTAGAAAACAAGATATGCTTAACCCGAGGTTGGATTGAGCTGTGATGTAAACCTGCCCCGACCCGCCCGGCTGTCCAGTAGTCACAACAATACCTATCCAATGTGGGTGGTTAAGCATTGAGCCTAATAATGACCCGAGGTTAGACTGAGCTACAGTGTAAACCTTCCCGGAACCGACCGGCACATCCAGTAACCGTAGCAATATCTGTCTAATGTGAGTGGTCTGGTGCTCTAAGAGGCTAAGGACAATTGGTAGGGTTAAGTCAACTATAACACTTAACCAAATTCAACATGTTAACAAGAATTGATGGGTGGGGTTAGGTAAATACAGACACTTAACCACTTAACATGTTTGACTAGAAAATCCTGGTAACGAGGGATCCGTTTCAGCAGTAACCCAAGTTTGGTATCATGGTACCCTGAAACTAGGCAGGGTGTGGCACGATTACTGGGCTGATTGTAAGTGGTCAAAGCGACGGCAGTGGGTGCAACAGTGTAGGTTCTAACGGGGTGCGGGCGTACACACACTCCGGAGCAGACAAACAGGGCACTAGGGGCACCAGTAGTATAACCTATGCCTTCTAGAATTTGTGTTGGGGCCGCCACCATGGGTCTTGATACACCCCATGGTGGGACCAGCATAGGTATCTACAATTCTTGGGAGCCGTATGACACATGTTTACGCGAGTAGGAGCCGATCTTTAAATAAAAATGGGGATCACTTCACCCTCAGCATGGGGTGCCAGTTAAAGTAAGCTCAAGTAGGTGCAAAGATATAGTATGGATGCGATAGTACATTCGACACTTCCTTAGCTTGTGACACTTTCCTGTTTTCAGTTTATATCTATCATGCCCTTTTCTTATTCACACACTGAAGAGTTACTAGATTTACTCAGGCTTTATGTCTGACTCTATTTTCTTTTCGTCTTCTTTTCTTTCGTCCCCCCCACCCTCAGGTCCACAGGGAGGAAACAACTCAGCTCAGTCAGACTCTTTACAAGCTCCAAGAACGTAGATGTATGATTTGGATCTCTTTTGCTCGGATTATGGCTTTGGATATCACTATGGAGATTTTTGTCACTTTATTTATGTTTTATGCTTCTTTAATAATCAAGACAGTAATGAGGTTGTAATGTTGGAAGTATTTTGAGACAATTATGGAATGTTTTGTTTGAACGCGTATTGATGAAATAAAAGTCTGTTTGGCTTCCGCTGTTTAAAATATGTGTATTTATATCTGTCTTGAGTTTATCTGCGGCTTTTACTTATAAACCTCCACCAAAGTTAAGGCATTCTCTTTGTGAGTGACCTTAACGGAGGTGGGGTGTTTCACTTGGTATCAGAGCATAGGTTTACCAAATAAGATAAAAGTTTTTGAAATTGTTTTCAAAAGAAAGTTTAAAGAAGCATTTTTTCAAGAAAAAGTGTTACATTTTTTAAAGAGGCATAATCCCTCAAAGCCATATGCACTATCTCTCTCTATCCTTCGTTTTGAATCTTTCCTTTCTGTTTCAGCATGTCTGGGGACCTTACTTTCCAGCTATAGATGCTTTTACTCCTCCTCCTCCTCCTCTACGTGAACCAGCAAACGGAAGAATCGCCGAACAAGAAGACGGATAATAGTCAAGGAGGAAAGGACCACAACAATAATAACAAGACACGTGAGAAAAGGAAATGTTATTTCTGTGGCATTGTTGGACATGTGGTGAACGACTACAGAAAGAAGAAGAGAAAGATGAGTGCTACTTGCTTCCATTGCGGTGGGGCTGGACACATAGCTAAGGACTGCCCTAAGAAGAAAGGGAAAGGCCCGCAAGTAGGACCTTCTGGAGGTACCTCTTTAACTTCCTCTCCTAGATGCTTTGTTTTATCCTACTTATCTTCTCAGTCCTATCTTGAGAACTTTAGGTAGTAATATTTCTGTAGAAAGTGTAGTTTATCTTTATGATCATCCAGTTCGCACACTTTTTGACTCTGACGCATCACACTCTTTTATTTCGTCTTCCTTAGTAGAATCTCTGCATCTAGGCACTAGCATGGTAGAAGATCCCTTAGTAGTTTCAAATCCAATTGGGGGCTCCACTTACTTGTCAATGGTTTGTTTGGGTTTGAAAATATCTATTCTCAGCGTTGAGTTTAGTTGTAATGCCTTTGTTTTGGGCTTCTCGGGATACAGTTTGATCTTAGGCATGGAATGGTTATCCAGTAATAGTGTCATTCTTGATTGTGAGAAAAGAGTAGTTAGACTCTTGACTCGGCTTGGTAACACTCTAGAAATTTCTTGTAATCCCTTGAATGTTGTTATGCTTTGTTATCTAGAGTCGCTTGATGCTTCTGATGAGAATTTGCAATCAGTTAGAGTAGTCCGGGAATATCCAGATGTCTTTAAGGAGGTGAAAGGCTTACCTCCGAGGCGGGAAATAGACTTCCGCATATATCTTGTGGATAATGCAAAGCCTATATCTTTACCTGTCAGACACATGGCTCCAAAGGAGAGAAAGGAGCTCAGTAAGCAGGTTAAAGAACTTCTCGAAAAGGGGTTCATTAGACGGAGCATTTCGGAATGGGGTGCTCCAGTGGTGTTCGCAACCAAAGCGGACGGTTCGCTTCGCCTTTGCGTCGACTATAAGGAGTTAAACAAATTGACCAAGAAAAATAGGCACCCTCTTCCCTGAATCGATGATTTGTTTGATCAGCTTGTAGGAGCGTCGGTCTTCTCCCAACTTGATCTGGCAACTGGGTTCCATCAGCTAAGAGTAGCTGAAGATAGCTTGATAAGACGGCGTTCAGAACCCCAGACGGTTTCTTCGAGTGGCTTGTCATGCCTTTCGGCTTGACAAATGCACCAGCTTATTTCGTAGACCTAATGAGCAGGGTTTCCAGAGAATTCCTCAACAAATTTGTGGTTGTCTTCGTAGATGATATCTTAATCTTTTCAAAGAATGAGGAAGAGCATGCTCAGCATCTGAAAGAAATCATGGAAACTCTCCGTTCACATCAGCTAAAAGCCAAATTCTCCAAGTGCCACTTTTGGAGAAAGGAGGTAAGATTTCTAGGGCATATAGTGTCCAAAGAGGGGTTGGCTGTGGACCCCACGAAAGTGGTGGCAGTACAAGATTGGAAGACACCAAGAAATGCAACCGAAGTTCGAAGCTTTCTTGGGCTAGCCGGTTTTTACCGAAAGTTTATTAGGGATTTCGCGAAAATCTCAGCCCCACTCACAAGGCTAACAAAGAAGAATCTGGCGTTCACTTGGGATTTGGACTGCGAGTTTGCTTTCCAACAATTAAAAAGGGCTCTCACAACAACCCCAGTTCTGACTTTGCCAGATGGAAGCAAAATGTTCATAGTATACACGGATGCATGTGGAACGGGATTAGGCGCTGTTCTAATGCAAGAAGGAAGGATAATAGCTTATGGCGGAAGACAATTGAAAGTTCATGAAAAGAACTACCCAACCCACGATCTTGAGTTAGCCGCCATCATCTTTGCACTGAAGTCTTGGCGCCATTATCTCCCAGGTGAGAAGTTCGAATTATACACTGACCATAAATCATTGAAATATCTCTTCTTGCAGAAGGATCTTAACTTGAGGCAGCAAAGATGGATGGAGTTTCTTGCCTCGTATGACTTTGAAATTTCCTATACTCCCGGAAAAGGCAACGTGGTAGCAGACGCGTTGAGCCGAAAGAAACTAACCTTAAGCCCGCTCTTTGTGGAAAGGCAAAGCTTGGAGTATATAGCCAGTTTTAACTTTAGGCCCTCCTCAGATTTTGTACCGGGTTTGTTAGCATCTCTCGAAGTACGCCCTACTCTCTTGGACTCAATAGGGGTTGCACAACGTGAAGACCCTCATCTTTTTGATGTGATTGATAAACTTATTAGGTGTGAGACTGCTAGTCACCTCAGTAGGTACGCCATCGATGATAAGGGTTGGCTGAGGCGAGATGGAAGATTATGCGTCCCACAAGCAAGGGAGTTGACAAAGAAGGTTCTCGAGGAAGCGCATCATTCCAAGATGACTATACACCCTGGCGGTGATAAGATGTACAAGGATATAAAAAGGTCTTTCTTTTGGAGCGGCATGAAGCAAGACGTGGCAGATTTCGTTTCTAAGTGCATGACCTGCCTACAGGTCAAGGCGGAACAGAAGAAGCCTGGAGGACTACTTCATCCTTTAGAGGTCCCACAGTGGAAGTGGGATAGCATTTCAATGGACTTCATTGATGGACTGCCTAGGTCGAGAAGAGGCAACACTAGCATTTGGGTAATAGTGGATAGGCTTACTAAAAGCGCCCACTTTATACCTATCAAGAGTAGAAGGACTGCCGCATCTCTAGCATCTCTTTATCTCAAGGAAATAGTTCGACTCCATGGGATACCCTCCAGCATTGTTTGTGACCGAGACCCTATCTTCACAAGTGAGTTTTGGCGGAGTCTGCAAGAAGCTGTAGGCACACAGTTATGTTTGAGCACGGCCTATCACCCCCAAACCGATGGCCATACGGAAAGGGTGAATAGAGTTTTGGAGGATCTTTTAAGACTTTGCGTTCTTGACTTTGGAGGGACGTGGGAGGATCACCTTCCTTTAGTAGAATTTGCCTACAACAACAGCTACCAAGCTACCATAGGCATGGCACCCTTCGAAGCCTTGTATGGAAGACCGTGCAAATCACCAACTTGTTGGTGGGAGTCTACAGATAAGCTTATACTTGGGCCAGACATGATTCGAGAGACTTCAGAGAAAGTGGACTTGATACGTAGGAGAATGAAGACTGCCCAAGACAGACAGAAATCCTACGCCGACAAAAGAAGGACCGACCTTGAGTTTGAGGTTGGGGACAGGGTTTTCCTTAAGGTATCTCCTTTAAGGAACATCGTTCGCTTTAGATCCACGGGAAAGCTAGCACCAAGATTTGTAGGACTGTTTCCTATCATCGAGAAGGTTGGGAAGATGGCCTATAGATTAGAGCTACCCGAGAGATTGGTCGGAGTTCACAATGTCTTTCATGTTTCTCACCTCCGGAAGTGTTTGCATGAGTCTGCGGAAGTGGTGGAACCTAGCATTCTAGAAGAAGCCGAAGTAGAACGTGAAGCAACTATGAGGAAAGTTCCAACCCGCATCTTAGGAACTGAAGTGAAAAAGCTATGCAACCGCGAAGTCAAACTCGTTAAAGTTCAGTGGAGCGATGCCAAGGAAGACGCGACTTGGGAAACTGAGGACAGAATACGCGCTGCCTACCGTCTTCTTTTTGAGGGTACATCTTTGATCTCTCTTTTTCCTTAAGTTATGCTTTATCTATCTTTTTAGGTATATCTCCTCGGTCCTTTTCCTAACTCCATAGGTAGAAAACAAGTGGATGCAAACATGTATTTGAAAACATGTTATAGATGATGGCTGCAAATGGTTGCTAGTGGTTGCTCGTGGATGCATATACACACACACCCTAGGTTATAGATCGGCTCCGTCACTTCATATTGCATATGCATATATGTATTCTCATTTGTATATGATTGAAACTAAATATGTCGTCATATGGTCGTCGCATTTGTATGAATAGTTGTGCACTCATGTAGAATTATGAGTAGGAAAATTTTGCATACATAATGGATTCATGACACTTACATGATTCGCATTAAGGAGGTCAACTGAATCAGTAGACCGCCTGATTTCTGCATTAGATAAGGACATGTACACACACTATGCATATGATCACGAAGCATTAGAAGTCTTTTAAGGACAGTAGACGCCTGTGTTTGTTGGTTGAGTAGATGGACTGTTGGAAGGTAGGATATACATTCTTCCTAACTTGAAGATTTCGGGGACGAAATCCTTTTAAGGGGGGAGAATGTAACACCCCATGAATTCTATAACATTAAGCTTCACAAATTAAAGTGTAATTAATTCTAAATAGAAGAATTAATGGAAATGGGTTACACCATTGCGTTCGTCTCGGAATTCTGCTTGAGATAGAGTCCGAGTTTGCGCGAATCGGACTCCGTATGAAGGAGTTATGACCTTCGGAAGTTTCAGAATAAAATTTAATTCAAACAGCTCAGTTTTAAATTCGAAATTCAAAAAACAGGTTCAAACTGGGCTGGGCGGGAAAATTCCCGCCCAGAGACCGGGTCGACCATAGGGTCGACCATGGTGTCGACCTGGCCACCCCAGGTCGACCATAGTGTCGACCTGGCCACCCCAAGTCGACCATAGTGTCGACC
The DNA here is from genome assembly GCA_030737875.1 of Allium sativum. Classification (NCBI taxonomy): domain Eukaryota; kingdom Viridiplantae; phylum Streptophyta; class Magnoliopsida; order Asparagales; family Amaryllidaceae; genus Allium; species Allium sativum. The sequence continues at coordinate 898,809,106 of CM060916.1, forward strand.
TGGGTGTCGACCTGCCAGTCGACCTACCTGGTCGACCTGGCTGGTTAGGTCTGGCTCTGGCTCGAATTTCTGTGGCTCGGTGTGTCACTAGGGCTGACATGTCACCTCTTGATTGGCTCTTTGAACTTGTATGGTCTAGATTTCTCCTGTCTTCATCTGACGGCTCAAAACAATTTAAAAATCTATAAATACACCCTAAGTCTCAACTGAAAATTCACATAAAAAAATAAGATGGGAGTCTTCATGCTGCCAGGGAGGAATTGAGCATAGCCGTCAAGAGAGAAAAGCCTAGAGACAAATCAAATTAAGAAGAAGATTATAGTTTAATCAAATTAATCAATGCAATGTTAATCTACCCAAAGGAGCGCATCTCAATTTCAGAATTCAGAATCCAGAATTCAAGATTCTGCATTCGTTGTAAGTATAGTGACCTTTCAGAATATGAATAAAAACTGTGATGTGATTCGATGTAAATGAAAATAGAATTGTGTTATTGTATGAATATGATATAAATTCTATGTATTTTAATGATTCTGTCATGACTTGTGTATTGATATTTGTGGCCTAAATTGATTGATGCAAGCCTATTGGACATTTGTATATGAAAGTAATAACAATAGAAAGTTGTGGCGAAAACTAGAAATTGATCCCTTTATGTATATGTCGATGGCATGGACTATGTATACTCCCTTAATCTAAGTTAGAATTTATGTAAACATGTTCTAGATTTGAGATCCTTTTTATGCCTACATGACCCAAAACCTATGATATCATTCTTATGTTAATTTGCAAGTATAATTGGATCTATGTTAAGTATCGTTTGGGTTTCATAAACTATGCAAGTTCATGTTGAAATAAGCTATGTGATTAGATGTTATAATTGGACATTTTGGTGAATATACAACATGCTAGTTTTGTGGTTAACATTATGCCAAGTTAAACATGTTTAAACACAAGTTTGTATTAGCCTAAACTATGCCATTTCATATGTCACCTACTTAGTTATACTTTGATTTGACTGCAAGTTCACATGACCCGTATTATATGTTAGTTGAATCGCTAAATTGCAAGTTCATGCGCCACACACCTTTATGTATTACATGTTCTTGATTTCCCCTTTTTCTCACGTTTATAAAGTTGGGCTGAATTGTGACAAGCCCAACACATGTTATAATGTTGCGAACGTACAAACGGGGGTAATAACGTTGTGTGTAAAACATGAAAATATATGTTGGCATGGTTGGCACATGCCAACGACAATGACATTTAAGTGGTATGAATTGATATACCCAAGAATAAAAGATATGACATTTACATATATAATTGAGAAATAATAAAATATGTAAATTTAGAAAACACGTTATGCTTAACCCGAGGTTGGATTGAGTTGTGATGTAAACCTGCCCGGACCCGCTCGGCTGTCCAGTAGTCACAACAATACCTATCCAATGTGGGTGGTTAAGCATTGAGCCCAATAATGACCCTAGGTTAGACTGAGCTACGGTGTAAACCTGCCCGGAACCGACCGGCACATCCATTAACCGTAGCAATACCTGTCTAATGTGAGTGGTCTGGTGCTCTAAGACGCTAAGGACAGATGGTATGGTTAAGTCAACTATAACACTTAACCAAATTCAACATGTTAACAAGAATTGATGGGTGGGGTTAGGTAAATACAGACACTTAACCACTTAACATGTTTGACTAGAAAATCCTGGTAATGAGGGATCCGTTTCAGCAGTAACCCAAGTTAGGTATCATGGTACCCTGAAACTAGGCAGGGTGGGGCACGATTACTGGGCTGATTGTAAGCGGTCAAAGCGACGGCGGTGGGTACAACAATGTAGGTTCTAACGGGGTGCGGGCGTGCACACACTCCGGAGCAGACAAACAGGGCACTGGGGGCACCAGTAGTATAACCTATGCCTTCTAGAATTTGTGTCGGGGCCGCCACCATGGGTCTTGATACACCCCATGGTGGAACCAGCATAGGTATCTACAATTCTTGAGGGTCGTATGACACATGTTTATGCGTGTAGGAGCCGATCTTTAAATAAAAATGGGGATCACTTCACCCTCAGCATGGGGTGCCAGTTAAAGTAAGCTCAAGTAGGTGCAGAGATATAGTATGGGTGCGATAGTACATTCGACACTTCCTTAGCTTGTGACACTTTCCTGTTTTCAGTTTATATCTATCATGCCCTTTTCTTATTCACACACTGAAGAGTTACTAGATTTACTCAGGCTTTATGTCTGAATCTATTTCTTTTCGTCTTCTTTTCTTTCGTCCCCCCCCCCCCCCCCGGGTCCACAGGAGGAAACAACTCAGCTCAGTCAGACTCTTTACAAGCTCCAAGAACGTAGATGTATGATTTGGATCTCTTTTGCTCGGATTATGGCTTTGGATATCACTATGGGGATTTTTGTCACTTTATTTATGTTTTATGCTTCTTTAATAATCAAGACAGTAATGAGGTTGTAATGTTAGAAGTATTTTGAGACAATTATGGAATGTTTTGTTTGAACACGTATTGATGAAATAAAAGTCTGTTTGGTTTCCGCTGTTTAAAATATGTGTATTTATATCTGTCTTGAGTTTATCTGTGGCTTTTACTTATAAACCTCCACCAAAGTTAAGGCATTCCCTTTGTGAGTGACCTTAACGGAGGTGGGGTGTTTCAATCATCGATGAAATCCATAGAGATGCTCTCCCACTTCCACCGTGGAACCTCCAAAGAATGAAGTAAACCACCGGGCTTCTTTTGCTTAGCTTTGACTTGCTAGAAAATCAAACATTGAGAAACAAATTCTGCCACATCTTTCTTCATCCCGACCCAAAAGAAAACCCTCTTCATGTCTCTATACATCTTATCACCGCCTGGATGAATAGTCATCTTAGAATGATGGGCTTCCTCTAGGACGGTCTTCAACAAACTCCCAACTTAGGGAACACAAAGCCTTTCATCTTGTCCCAACCACCCACTCTCGTCTATGGAATATCTACTGAGGTGATTAGAAGTCTCCCCTCTGCTGAGCCTATCCAAGATGTTTGAAATATATGGATCCTCTCACTGTGAAGCTCCTATCTGATCCATAATATTAGGTCGCACCTCTAGTGATGCGAATAAGCCAGGCAAAAACTCGATGGAGGGTCTAAAGTCAAAAGTCGATATAAACTCCAAGCTTTTCCTTTCCACAAACAGAGGACTTAAGGCCATCGTCTGCCTACTCAGTGTGAAACGACCCGAACTTACCCGTGAAGGAAAGCCCGGATTGAGTTGAGAACACGACAAATCAGAACACAAGCAGAAGAACATTTCATTGCTTATTACAACAATTCCATCAGAATACAAAAATATACAGAGTATTAACAAATAATATACATCAGAAAAATATCAGATATTCAAATTACATTACATAGCAGCGGAAAATAATACAAAACATAAGTGGAAGAAATACACGGATACAGAGATTTCCGAATATCACTTCAGCTATAAACCAGGACCCTGTGAATATAAATCTGCAAAAACAAAACTACTAGCTGCCCGTGGAAAATAAGGGCACCCAGAGTTTAGGTTAAAACAATAAACTCCAGGTCAGTCATGTGACTGGTGTGAGAACTAAAAAAGTTATTTAAAACTTCACTTTAAATCAGATATATCAAGGGACCACGCCGTATAACACGGAACAGGTTTCCTCCCAAGAATACTAGTGCATAAAACAATAGCGCAATGATAAATAAAGAACAATGAAGCTATTATAAGACTCAGGTCCCATCACACAATGCAACGCAAGCCGGAGGATAGAGTTTTTACCTTATAATAGCCAAGAATGCTTGATACATAAAATTTCATGTTTTATTATTACTATAAGTGTATAGTGTCAAAACAATTTCAATCATAAGTATCAATCATAGACGATATAAGTGCCCCATACCACTATGTCGCCATATATAGGTTTACAATTAAAACCGCAAAATGTCGTATTGAAAGTTGGATTTCCATCTGTGAACCAAGGCAAGGGCTCGTCCTTACCGCTTTGAGATGCTCTAGCCCGCCCCTCAGGAACAGCCGCAACTGCCCCTTGGATCGTCAGGGCCGGTCCACTCGATGTGGATTATAATGCCTGAACACTGCGTTTCCCCTCCCTATGGGGCGTCAAAGAGCAAATGACTCCATCGGTCCCGGATCGACCGATATAACCGAGGCGCCTCGCTATCCATCATCCACATAAGTAAAATGTCAGGGCATGCAAAACGCTGACACCACTCCTAGCTAGAAGGAAACACATGCCCTCCCTGAGGTCCTCTCCCGTTTCTGGTTCACACCGGGGTGCAAGGCTCGCGAATTAACGCTACGCAAAGCTACGCCACAAAGGCCGTGGTTTGATCATCAACCACAAGACTCTGCTTTTCAACATAAGCCTTGATCATTTGCATCTCAGAATGCCACACAGGCAATTCACGCTATGCAACCGATGTATATCAATCACACAGAATGAAATCCGATGTCAGACACACATCCATTTACAAGTCCTTTCTAGGTCTGAACGAAACCGGAGGAACATTATTCCTCGCATATCCATCGATCTCCAAGTACGTCTGGACAATCACCAACTGATTCCCTCCTCTTGGCTGTACAGCCCAATCAAGATCATCAGTAATTATCCAAATGATGTGAAGACCTCCGGTCTTCCACCACCGTCTTCATCCTTGACACATCGTCGAATCAGTTATTCAAAATGGGATAAACCCGGCCTTTCTGAACAACTCGCGTATATAATAACCAAGTGCTATAAAAACACAACATACACCTCATTCCAATTCAGAATATTCTTTTATTCAAACATTCTTATATTTTGGGAAAGGTTCCCATTAATTTTATCAAAGATAATTTTTTTAAATTTATTCTTTAATCTTCTTTTGGATTATCAATTCAAACCAAATTATGGTTTATCCAAACTAGTCGGGATTAGCGAACCTTACCGAAGTAATCATTTGTTAAATTTCCCAACCCCAACCTATTCACCCCATGAAGTAAAACTGGTAATACTTCATATCTAACCCCACGGTGTTATCGCTAAATTCAATTACCATTTCACGTTCAAATCTAATTAAAGATTTAACTATCGCTTGGATCAAAACTGGTGATACTCCATTCTCGACCATTTCTTGAATTTGATAATTTTAGTTATCGAATTCACCTTTTAATCTATTTAAAGATTCATCAAAACTCCAATTTAGTTTTAATTTCCAAAAATCATTACTTAAGATTATTCAAAGTTAAGAAATAAATCTTATCTTTAACGGGGTTAAAGAACTAATGTCATTTAAAACATAGTTCACGATAAACCCAAAACCTCATTCCATTAACAATGGAATCTTCACGGAAAACAGATCAATGTATATAATCGATATGAATTTCCATATCCAACCGATAATATAAATGGAATAACGGTAAGGCCATTTAAATTCCATATATGTTAACAGTCTTCCTCTACAGAAGCTCACCTCGATTATTACCAAATCGAATTACATTCAATTCCAATTTATTTTTATTAAATTGGAAAACTTTACTTTTGGAAAATCTCCGTTAAATCTTAACAAAAGATTTATAAATTCCAAATCACATTTCACTGTAAATCGGGTTAAAGAACGAGTGTCGTTAAAACAAAGTTCACAACAAACCCAATTCACATTCCATTAATTATCTGATTAAAGAACAAATGTTATTTAAAACACCATTCACGATAAACCCAAAAAAATCAATTCCAATTAAATATTAATTAATTGGTATACTTCATTAAATCTAAATAAAAAATTAATCTTTTTCTCAACTGGGTTTAAGAATAGTGTTAATGAAGACACCAATCACGACAAAACCAAATCCCATTTGATATTAAATACAAGGCTTTGAATAGAAAATATATTGGCTTATATTCAATATCAAATTCTACGACCAACAGATATCGTATTGGAAATAACGATATAAATATATCTTTCAAATTTCCAATAATAATATCTGTATAACCATGAAATCCGGCATCGAAATATTCCGAAGACAATTTCGATTCAAATCCATTTCCAATTTATATTTTGGAAATTCTTGTTATTTTTAAAACCATTTCAAATCCAATTTATTTATTTTAAAAATAAATAGATTATAATTCTAGTTCAAAACTAGTTCATTTCGATAAAAATCTATTTTTATCTTTTCAAATATGGAATTTTTCATCCCAATTCTTTCCAAATCATTTCTTATGATTTTACACAAATTATTGATATTTTTAATAATTTTATCGGGGCCCGTACAGTTGATTTCCATAAACGGCCATCGAACTGCACTTACAGCGACCTTTTCCAAATTTAATTTGGACATACTTCCAAATCCAATCGTTAGATTTCTAATTTCTTGTATTCTTAGAAATCTCTTTTCGAGACGAACCCAACGATTCCGGTTTTAGGATAATCCGATGGTCGGATCTCCCGTAATGTCCATTCGAAGCCAATGGTTGAAATTCGCGAACTACCGCAGCGCGACGCGTTCTATTCAGGCCATTATATATATATATATAATATATATATATATTATATAAATTTCGTCGATTTCCTTTTAAAACGTATTTTATAAATCGTTTTAAATTCGTTTTCAAAACGATTTCAACTTCATATTCAATTTCAAATCAAAACTGAATATTCCATATCATCGATATATAAATGATAATATTTTCGAAACATTAGATTTTGAAATCAACTCCTTTTCGATATTCATTATAAAAATGAATAAAATCGATATAAATATTGTTCACATCAAAATGGCGTTAATCTAATCAACACGGCTATATATATTTAGATATATCGTGTCCATCCCAAATCGGACATCAAAACCATATTTTGATTCTTTTCTGAATATTATTTGAAAATATTCGTTATTTTAAAATAATCATTATTTTAAATTATTCATTCTTTCTGAACTGGAATCAGACAAAGTCAATTACCATATAATGTGATTATATGGATTTCATACACATAAGTGCACAACTACAATCAAACACTTTCAACCATCATCCAAAGTCTACACTGCATAAGCATTAAATATAAATATTTAACACTTATAACAGCCTATCAATCAATCGATCGACATACAGCTAATTATTGGGATTAGTGTATGTCCTATATCATCCCAATACCCGTGTGGGGTTTCAATCAACAAATAATGAATTTTATTTGTACAGTTGGGCGATGTGTAAAATTTATCATCTCAATCAATATCATTCAAATCAGTGCGCATAAACAAATCGTATGATTTGTTTATGAATACTTATTTTATTTCATATACACGTTAAAAATTATATTTTTAACGATAAAATATTTATTTAATTCATTTACACAATAAAAATGATATTTTTATTGTTCTAACATATTTTAAAAAAAATTGGTGGCATAACGGCGCGAGACTAGAAATGGGATAAGGCCTAGCCTTATCCTCGGTCTAATAATAGCTCACGCCATACACATGCCAATCTAATCAATTCATTTCACCCAAACCACCAAATCCAACCAAACAATCTAATCAACTAAACCAAACAATCAAACAAGTCGTCCATGGTCTGTGGACGACGGGGAACAGTTCATATATGCAATTATGAAATAAATAACTGTATAAAGAAAATTATAGTAAGGAGTTCTCACCGAGGGTTCCACTCCTCCATTTTATTTCTGAAATTCAGAACAGCCTGGATTTGCCCGTACTTCCAACGTAGTCTTCTCCACGCTGTTCATATTAAAATCATATTTTTAATATGATGTTCATATATTAAAAAAAACGCTATTTTTATACTGTTATTCACATAAAAATTGTATTTCTATAACGCCCTCTTCAGAATAAAAATCATATTTTTATTTCGAAACAACATATATAAAAATCGCAATTTTTTCTATAATGATTCATGTAATGAAAACCACTTCATATATAAAAATCATACTTTTATCCTATCACTACAAATATAAAAATCATAATTTTCATTTAATTAAAAATCATATTTTTATTTCTACTTCATATATATAAAAAAATCTGATTTTTTTCTCAAACAAAAATCTAACCTTTATGGTTTTAAAAATCAAATCTTTATCGATCTTCATAATTAAAAAAATCGCATATTTACATGAATAAAAACCATAACTTTTTCTAATTTAAAAACCAATTCTTTTTCAAATTAAAAAAACCTATTCTTTTTCATTTTAAAAATATAATCTTTATTTCATGTAAAAATATAAACTTTACTTCCTATGACAATAAATTGGAATTTTATTTCATATAAAAATATAAATTATAAATTATAAAACTTACTGTAATTGGTTTCTTCTGAGGAGGGGGTGTCTGCGTCGCGGTTTAGGTCGAGGAAGGGGGAGAGAGGGCGTCGGAGAGGGGGAAGGGTCTCGCCATGGGGCTAGCAGCCTAGGGTTAGGGGCTAGTGGTGGTTTATGGCTCGAGGAAGGCCACAGGAAGAAGGGGAGATGGCGAAGCTTGGTGGAGGGTTGGAGGACGGGGCGACGGTGGTTGCTGAGGCCAGCGGTGGGCGGCGGTCCTCCAGGAGCGGCGGCTCCTTTTGTTTTTCTTTTTTCTTTCGATCTGGGTTGAAGAATATACCGGGGGGGCTGAAGTGGAAAGAGAGAGGGTGTGAGGGAGTGTTTTATTTAATTATTTTATTTTCAGAAAGGTAACTTTTAAATTCGAACTCCAAACGAGACCCACCGCCTGTCGTCTCTAGCTAATTACCCCCATTCCGAACACAATGGGATATGTATCGTAAGATGGTTTGATCGTTTCGATCAGTTTTCGTCAAAATATAAATCTATATATTGAATTTGAATGCACATTTCCCAAAAAATATTTTCTAGCTTCGTATTGACGATACGGTTTTAACAAAACTAATTTCGTTAAATTCCGAGACCGTTTGAAAAATGGTCATTTTCTGGTCGATCGAAATTGACTTAAACTGTTAAAACACGTTTTACTTCGCCATGCTCACATATTGATTCAGAAAATTATGAATTTTGGAATCTAGGAATAACTTGACATCCCGGATCCAACAAAAGTGGTTTCGTCGAAAACGGGAGTCGTTTGCAAAATTGCTATTTTTAAGGGCCAAAATTCCATAGCGACTATTCTGAATTTTCAACTGAGCATAACTTTTTATTCCCGCTATGAAATTTCAATTTTTCGGATTTGTTAGAAAGATAATTTCAAATAGATTCAAATATTTTTGGTTTTTCTAAAATCCGGTTTATTTTGAATCCTGTGCATTCATTTGGAATTTGAAATTGAATTTTCAAACTACCGCGCCATTTTCAATTCCTTTTATAATTAAAAATAAATATTTATATTCTAACGACGATTTATATAAATATATACGTTCTAAACCTATTCAAAATAAATTTTCCGTCGTTATTATTTAAAATAATTCATTTCAAATACCCAAAATTCACTAAAATTGCCAAAATAAAAATTTTAAATTGGTTCGGATTTCCGGGTTATTACACAGCGCGCCTTCCACCACGTTCCCCTTGCCAGGGGTATAAGCAATCTCGAAGTCGTAAGATGCTAGGAACTCCATCCACCTTTGTTGCCTTAAATTAAGATCCTTCTGCGAGAACAAGTACTTGAGAGATTTATGATTGGTGTACAACTCAAACTTCTCTCCAAGCAAATAATGCGCCAATTCTTAAGCGCGAATACTATGGCAGCTAGCTCCAAATCATGGGTAGGGTAGTTCTTCTCATGAACTCTTAGCTGTCTACCCCCATAACATACTACCCTTACCTCTTGCATCAGAAACACACCAAGCCCTGTACCACATGCATCAGTGTATACTGTAAATACATTGTTCCCATCGGGCAAGGTCAAGACTAGGGTTGTTGTCAAAGCCCTCACCAATCGTTGGAAAGAAACATCATAGTCTATATCCCACGAAAACGTCAAATTCTTCTTTGCCAGCCTAGTGAGTATGGTTGATATCTTTGCGAAGTTCTTAATGAACTTCCTATAATAGCCCTCTAACCCTAGAAAACTTCTCACCTCCGTTGCATTCTTTGGGATATGCCAATCTTAAACTGCAACTACCTTTGCGGGATCTACTGCTATCCCATCATTAGAAACCACATGCCCTAGAAATTTATTTAGGAACTCTCGAAATACCCTACTCATTAGATCAACAAAATAGGCAAGTGCATTCGTCAACCCAAAAGCCATAACGAGAAATTGAAAGAAACCATTTGGAGTCCTAAAAGCGGTCTTGTCTATACTGTCCTCGACCACCCTCAACTGATGAAACCCCATGGCCAAGTCTAACTGAGAGAAAACTGATGCAACAACAAGCTGGTCAAAAAGATAATCTATCCTCGGGAGTGGGTGTCTGTTCTTCTTAGTGAGTTTATTCAACTCCCTATAGTCCACACATAAGAAAAGCGAACCATCCGCCTTAGTTGCGAATACCACCGGAGCACCCCATTCCGATATGCTTAGCCAAATAAACCCTTTCTCAAGTAGCACCCCTACTTGCTTGCTAAGCTCCCTCCTTTCTCTTGGAGCTATATGGCGCACAGGAAATGCAACTGGCTTTGCATTGTCCACTAAGTATATACGAAAATCGATCTCGCGCCTCGGAGGTAATCCTAGAACCTCATCAAAAACATTAGAATACTCACGGACTACTGGTACAGATCGCAGATCATCGATAGATGCATCAAGTGACTCTAGGAAACTAAGCATGACATACCCCTTTGGGTCACAAGAAATCTCGAGGGTCCTCCCATGGCAGGTCAAAAGTCTAACGACCCTCCTCTCATAATCCAGAATAGAATCATACATGGCTAGCCAATCCATCCCAAGAATCAAACCATAGCCCATAAAACCGAGCACATATGCGTCGCACTCAAATTCGACACCTAACACAGTTATTCTCAAACCCCAAGAAATCATGGACAAATGAGTCGTACCATCAATAGGGTTTGAGACAACAATGAGATCCACTACCATACTAGTATTAAGGTGCAGGGACTCAACCACAGAATCAGATATAAATGAATGCGAAGCGCCAGAATAAAAAAGAGTCATAATTGGGTGATTGGAAAGTAAAATCAAACTTTCAACAGAAACTTTCCTACCTCGATCTGGAGCACCGGTCGCGAGAGCATGCACCTGCCCCCAAAATCTCCTGCCCTTTGACCTTGTCCTTGCTTCTTTGGGCACTCCTTAGAAAAGTGTCCGAGTTCTCCACAATTGAAATAAGCATTCTTCCTTCTTTTGCAGTCCTTGATCAAATGACCCTCGCGTCCGCAACTATGGCACTTTCTCTTATCGTTAGCCATGTCGTTCTTTCCGCCCTTCTTTTGTTGTTGTTGTCACTTCTTGGGCCATACTTTCTTATTTTGTGTTTCCTCCACCTTAGCTTATTTCTTTTTAGAAGAATAAAACTATCACTATATTTTTCCCTTTTCTGACTTCTTCTTCCAAGCGCAGGATCTTCCTCATGCACCAATGCCATATCAACGAGCCTTTCAAAAGTTGCTCCCATCGGAATATGGGACATAGCTATCCCATGGAGGGGTTCATTCCTTTAGCAAACCGCAAAGCTTTCTTATGTGAAGTATCCACTAGCTCCAACCCAAACCTCTCTAGTTGATTGAACTTGTTAACGTACTCTTTGACAGTCATGCCTCCGTGTTTGAGTGCCAGAAACCTTTCCATTTGCATGCTTTTCTCAGCTTGAGAAAGAAACTTCATTTCAAACCTCTGGCGAAAATCATCCTAAGTCTCCTATGGACGCCCTGCTAGCAACGCTTCCCACCAGAATGAAGCCTCATCTTTCAGCAGCCAAGCGGCTAACTGAATCTTCCTACGATCGTCCACTTCGAAAATTCCAAACAAGTCCTTCGTCTCTTTGAGCTGATTCCTTGCCTCTACGAAAATTTTAGTTCCTCGGAATGGATTTCCACCCATAGCACAGAAATCTTTGCAGATCTTAGAGAAATTATCTGGTCACAGAGAAGGAGGATGAGGAACAACGGGTGCAGCTGGGGAAGGAATGTCTGCTTGGCCACCGGCAGGCGTCGTGGCCTCTAGATACCTACAGAACCAGCCTGGTATCGTAAAGCCCTCAGGAATATTAGGTTCCCCAGACATGCTGAAAAGAAAAGGAAAAAGGGATTCAAACAGAGAATCGAAAGATATTACATATGGCTTTGGGGAAAATGTTTTTCAAAATAGACTTTTCTCTTGAAAATGCTTCCTTTCAAAACCTTTTTGAAAATGATTTTCAAAATCTTTTATCTGATCTGGTAACCTTCAGCTCTGATACCAAGTGTGACACCCCACGTCCGTTAATGTCACTCATTAAGATAATGCATTAAGTTTCGTGAAGCGTTATAGGTAAATGAAAATAGAAACATTACTAGACAAATATAAAATAGCAGCGAAATTTAAAATTTTATTAAGCAGAAAACATCGTAGTTCAAAACTTGGTTACATCATATGCCTGAAATGCATAAAACCCAGTACATCATTTAAACTTTTGTCTTGTACTTAACATCAGAGTACAATAATAAAGAAGCATAATCCCCATAACATAGCCATAGTATAGAGATATAAAACCAAGTCGTACATCTAAAACAGCTCCAAACAAGATGAAAGCAAAGTCCTGATCAAGCTTGAGTATTCCCACCTTGAGAACCTTGGGGGGAACGGAAGAGAAAGAAGAGGAAACAAAATAGGTCAGACATAAAGTTTGGCAAGTCCAGTTACTTTTATCATATAAATAAGTAAAAGTATCATGATAGGCATATAAAGAGGCTAAGAAAGATAACAGCATATAAGGCAAGTATGGCAAGGTAAATAGGACAACTGGATAGAATAAATGGCGCTTCTCTAACACTTTCCTTGTTATTTGCACTAATACTAGTGTAACCAGAATGAGACGATCTCAACAACTATAAGATGGTAGACTTAGGCGTATTTCTAGTGAGAGGTTTAACCCCATACAATCAACAGGCAGCCCAACATATCGAAGTTACCCCTAAGGATAATAACGGGCTCCTAAACACACCAAAGTCTAGATGTACCTTAAATTACTACCCCAATCGATCGGCTCCCTACTACGTAGATACCCTGTGCTGACCGCACAGTAGGATGTATCACTTCCTAAAGTGGCAACCCTTCATTTTCAGGATGTGCACAACCATATCTACTTATGCCACAACGTCTTATTTTTCAGGGAAGACGGACCCATGCACGCACATAAGCCCGATGGAACGTGTCGTCAGACACCGTCCCCTCTTTTGGATCTCTTACAATCAGCCCAGTAAGCGTGTCCCGACTCCGACCTAGTTCAGAGTACTCGTTTGATAAATATATATGGGTTACTGACTGAAATGGGTCCCACACACAAGATGATACAAGCCTCCCCTACGCTTGAATACCGACTAGGTTTTCCACAGGTTATGCCATACCAGAGTAAAAGATTGCATAACCCATAGGCTAAATTTGTGGGCCTATATATAAATATTACCCACCAACCCAAGATATACTTAACCCTCCCACTATTTCAAACAAGTTTACTTAAGCCTTATTCAAGTTAACATATACAATCCCTATGGATTCAACTAGGTTAAGTATTCAAGTTTATTACCATATTCATTTATGGTTATAATGCACAAGACCTCCCACATTAAGCCTACAACTTGTGGATGCTGGATATGCCGGTCGGGTCCGGGTAGACTTCTTCCACAAGTCAGGCTTAACCTCGTGTCTTAGCACGTCTCGTGTTTATGCACTTAGACCCCTCACATTAGATTCACCACTTGTGGTCGCTGGATATGCCGGTCGGTTCCGGGCAGACTTCCACCACAAGTGTAATATAACCTCGTGTCTAAGTGCGGTTACAATTTCTAATTACTGTATATCTAGGCATCTTCATTATTAACCAATTATTCCTATGTTATTATAGGTTTTCATGCCGTTTTTCCCAAGTCATGTTCATAATGAACCATATGACCGAAATTAAGGTCTTTAATCAAAGTTTAGTTTATGCCCCAAATCCACATTCATGTATTTCACTTAATTTATGCCCAAAATTCCCAATACAAGTTAGGCACAAATATAACGTTTTCCCCTCATTTCCAATTTTACGCGTTTACATATTTCAACGGCATGCCGAAGGTTGTGTGGCTATAAAATAAAAACGGAAAAGAAGAAGGGAAGAGGAAAGGAATTAACATAATAACAAGGTTGACATAAATGGCAGAAAATAGGCATATCAACTATTAAATATACAGTGACAAAGTTGGGCATAATGACAATATAGGCAAAGGAACAGATCTGATGAACATGTGATAGTAGAACTAATTCTAACATAACAGGGACATCATACACAAGCATGATGAGATCTGAATAATGAATTAGATCAACCACAATGGCATATCTGACATTATAAACATGTATAGGCTTGAACTAGTTCATAGTCATGTCAAAATAACTTAAATACACAGGTTATAGCAGATATGATATGATTCAAATAGTCACAGGCTTAGATCCAGGTTATAGTCATGTCAAGATTAACTTTTAAGCATTTATATCTAAAATTAACAAAGACTCACTATGATTGGATCTAAGAAATAGAAGAAGAATTGCAGCTCGCAGATCTCTGAATTAGTCTAACCCCCACTATAGAAGAAGAACAAGCTATTTTAGTTTAGACAGAGGCAGCATCTAGTCCTCCATTGTTTATGTGTGAAGATAGGGTCCTATTTATAGCCTAAAACCAACGAATCTGGTCAAGAAAGGAGTCCACGTTCAGAAATAGAAATCTACCCCGTATCTGGGGGTGCCGACATGGGGGTCGACCCCCCTATGTGGGTGTCGACATGTGTGTCGATACCCCTATGATGGTGTCGAGCCCTAAGTCGACACCCAGAGCGGGAATTTTCCCGCCTAGGCCTTCCGTGTGAATTTGAACTATTTTGAATTTCTGGACTTATTTTATTCATATATATTCTTCTTATGTGTATACAAACTTCAAACCTTAATAACTTCTTCATACGTTGTCCGTTTTATGCAAACCAGGTGTCTATTTCAAGCAAAATTCCGAGACGAACGCAACGGCGCAGTCCGTTTCACTTAATTCTGAATATTTAATTAAGTATTCTTTAATTTATCCTCATTTGGTTGTTAAAATTATGGGGTTTTACAGGGTACCTGTAAACTTCATCCACTTGTAAGTCATTTCAAATCCAGTTCTCAAGTGTATGAATTTTTTTTCCTGCATTTCTTAGTGCAAGATCTGTTATAAATTACCCGAATAGTTTTGATAGGAAAAACCATTCAATAATATTTTTTTTTTGTAGTTTCACGATATGTTATTGCTATTTTTCACAATTTCATGTTTTTTAACATATAAAAGGAATTTGATTTTATAAAATTCCAACCATTTACGAAATTACATATATATCTTGACAAATTTTCTTAAGAGTGTTAATCAAACCGATATACCTTGGCCTGGAAAAATCAAATACTTCGAAACTGAAAAACTAACGTTTGCATTTAACATATCTCCTTAAATTTCTAACCAATCATAAATGTATCCCAAAGCTGATATACAAACACACACACACATTATAACATCGTATATTCATCCTCTCTGCACAGGGAACTTTCTCGGTTCATAGCAGCTGGTAAAATGCACTACAAAATCGAAAAAGCAGCAGGCGTTTTTGAAACCGGCTAGTTATAAGTTTGTGATTATAAGTAGTAACTACTAACAAGTTTGTGAGTAGACTTTCTATGACCTTATTGAAAGCAGTTGATGTAGATGAAAGTAAGAGCCAATATGGAGGAAGGCTTTGAAATAATGACCTATGTACCAAATAAGGATAGATATTTGAATTGCTCTATGTACTCAGTATGCTTGCTAAATTATGAAAAAATAAATTCTTGTGAACTATGTATTGTATTTTGTAATATTATTTTTGCTATTGCTGCTTAACTTTAAAGCGTAACATATCGTTGTTCAACGTTGTAATTTAAAATTTTGTTAAGTTTGGTCTTTGTGTTGAATTTGTAAGGAATATTTGATTCAATGATCTTTCTTTTGTGATATGATGTTAAATTTGCAAATGTTTGTGTTGAGTATGAAAATTAAATGAATTTGGTACTGTAGAAGAGCCCAAAATGGTAATATTTTCTATAAGAAAAGATATGCGAATTAGCAACAACTTATAGTCATTTCTAAATCAAAAATAGCAATGGCTTTGGTTGTTGCAAAATATAATTTAGCAACGGCTAAATGTCGTTGCTAAGTTTTTTCCACTCCTCACGGTGCAATGGCTCCTAGTCGTTGCTAAATGATTTTGCAACGATTTAAAGCCGTTGCAAAATAGCATTTATAGTGTAGTGTATGGTTCGACCCGTGGATCAACCATAAAACACTAGTTGATTTACTTGGTTGGAATAGAGCAGCTATGCTCTCTGCTAATAAACAGGTTTCATGTATCGTTAAAAATGACAAACTAAACCCAGATTTATTGCCTGAAACTAGAGAGGTTAAAACATTGTATTCAACAAGTTGTGGTGTGTAACTATAATTCGACAGATTCTTAGCAAATACATGGCAAACATGAGCTCAATTTCAATGTAGTGTGGAATTCTATTCGTTAAAACAGTGATAAGAATGAGTAGCATAAAATCATATCGCATAACAGACTGCGCCATTGCATTCGTCACGGAATTAAGGGAATCCAACTTATTAATCTATGCATTATGTCTTCTATCAACGGAGTCACAAGAGCATCTATCCCATTTTTGCATTCCCCTGCAATTTCTATTTGCTTGCCTATTTTCGCCTTATATTGGGTATTGCCAGCTCTTCGTCCACTGGTTTATTCAGCGAGTTTCAAAGTTTCGGATTTTCCTTCAAATCCAAATCTATTATGTCATATATGGCTTCCATCACTATAGTATCTCCGATTTACTTTATCTGGAAGGAGCGCAACCGAAGACTCTTTAAGGAGAAAAAATATCCCGATTTCAGCGGGCCAAGCTAATAGAAAATGAAATTATCTTGTAGTGTACTCGTTACTAGAACATAGATAGGTGCAGTGCAATGAAGAGGAAAGGGTTTTTTTGGGATCGCTAAGGAGTTAAATTTAGAGACGAAGGGCAACCGTTGTTTCTCCTTTTCTTTGTTCTCCTTGTTTTTGGGCTAGATAGATGGCATCTGTAATGCGGGGGTATTTGCTTTTGGTTGTACTTTGTGTATTTTGAGGGCTGTATTTCTCTTTGGTTGTACTTTGTGCTAACTGTTGCACTCTTTTTCCTTGCTGTAGTATGGTTTTTTAAGCAAGCAAAGCAAGAAGTGTTCTTTATACGTGAATAAAAAAAACCTTTTTTTTTAATGAGGAGCTTTCAATGGCACCCCAAATGCCCTGTGAAACACGTATTTATGGTAGTTTAAGTTAGTGGGAGGTGAGAATATATATATATATATATATATATATATATATATATATATATATATATATAGTATGAAATAAACGTACTTTTCTGTGTCTTGTGAAACACGTCACTTGATTATTACATTTATATATTGCAATTCATCAAGTATCAAACTACTGCTCCATGATAGCGATTCCAACAAGCTCGTATGGTTATATGATCTCATTGCACTTCAAAGAAACATTAACATGGTCTTCACTGACATTATTTTTAGTCTCCAGCACCTCGCATAAAACCTTAGTAAGTCTATAGCCTATCTCAGTACCAACAGACAATGAACTAGCTACCAACTAGAAACATATATACTTTCTTAGCAACCTTAACCCAACTTTGTCCACACTACTTCTTTAAATCCTTTGCCTTTGTCATAATCCTAACTTTTGCTGCCTCTCTGTAATCTCCTAGTGCAGTATAAAGATCTTATATCAACATATAATTTACTGTTGTGCCTTCCACTTTTAGAATACAATCTTCGGCTATCTTAGAGTTTCCATAAATCCTACAAGCATTTAGCATTCGCAACATATTATTATTTCTCATGGTTCCCTACAAAGGGTTCTTCTATAGGTTTTGATAAGTTGTTGGCACAAAAATGAAATAAAATAACTATATAAATATGGCATGTTTCCAACAATCAAGGGAACGTAAATAATATTATACATATTTCTATCTTTTCCATGTAACCTAAACACTCAATGCTACAAAAAAAATCATACTACATTTAACTTTTTTTGATAGAGCTGACCGGGTTTTAAAGTGACTGCAAACACTTACTATTATAACAAATAATATTTACAATAAATTAAGAAGTTAACAGATTACCAACCTACTAACGATCGATTTTTAAGGTGGACCGTCTACTACAGACGTTTTTAAAGTGGAATATCCACCGCTATTATCCTAGCTTACAGTTTTGAAGCTAGTCATGGTGACTATACTACAATGACATTACCACGCAGAGGCAAACTTACAAAGCCTAAACAATATACAAAAACACAACATCTATACAATATTAGTTTAAGAACAATCACATACAAGAGATAACCAAAACAACATATGACATAGAATACAACACAAAAGCATTGTGAGCAGTAGCAATATCCCACATAACATGGGTCGAGCATGCTTCAATGGAACCACCAACAATAACAGCAAAGACAGAAGCACATCACTTACTTCAAACTCCCTAAGTAAACTGCCACTCCACATCACAACATGTTGGAAATCCATAGTTTGGATAGCTACTTAGTTTGTTCACAAAACCAATTATTTAATATGAACTATAGCTTCCTAATATTTATCCAGAATCTTAGTTGAGTATATCCCGATGTGGGACTTATTATTATTATTATTATTATTATTATTATTATTTTCATTACTCCACAACTTTGAAGCATCAATATAACTTTTAACACACCCTCTTGATTCAAAGTTGTTGAGATAATAAGCGAAGTACTTCTCTTTGATTTTGTGATGCATTTCTCATCACCTTTATTTTTTATAATTTGTGATGCACTTCTCATCACCTTTTCCTTTTTTTTTCATTACTCCACAAGTTTGAAGCACCAATATAACTTTTAACACAACGCATACCACCCAAGACCATAAACCGCAGACAATTCAAATCCTTCAAGACGACATCTAGATTGCTCAAACTTTCAAGCTCCGCATATTGCACTAACACGCGACAAGACCAGATAACCATGCAATGCCAAATTTGGCTCACCAAGCACAAGACAAGGCATTGCTTTCCCACAACTACTTGGTATATAATGGCATCTAGACCACGATTTTCCAGAATGGTGGAAAGAGGGGTTGGAAGCAAATATACAACGCAAGAACGAACAAAGCAAATCTGTAAGCTCCGCAAAGGCGGTAAAGACTTACACTACCAGCAAGATGAAACCACGACCTTAGATCACCAAACCCCAACATGAAAACCAACAACAGGGAGGTACCAACAAAGACCAGCACCAACCCAAATAGCGGAAGCCAGACAAACGTAGGACAAAAATTCAAAAAGTGATGAGTAGAGCCAGATTCACTAAGATACCTTATGCGGCACATTGTAGGTTCTGGGCCGTGTGGTACTTGCGAAAACCTAACAGCAGAGGCTTCGTTTGGAGCAAGATAAAGGCAACAAGGTCCTCCACACATAGCAGAGGAGGGTTTGCTGGAGATAGCTGGGCTCGACGTAGAGGCAGCACGATTAGGCATATGGGATTTTAGAGGAAAAGAGGGGGTTCAGATCTGACGTCAGTACATCTGAAACAATAGGTTTAGATCTCCTCTCACATGAGAGAAAATAGGGTAGATCGGAAGAGTTGAAGAGGAGAAAGTGGAATTATTAGCATTGTTGAGGAGAGAGACGCAGGAGGAGAGGAGAAAGCGAAGAAAAAGCAGAAAAAGGTACCGTGGACGCGGTTCAGTTCGGTGCAGTTTGAAGCTCAAACCGCTTCCGCACAACATCAAACGGTTGATCAAAAATACAAACCATTATATTAATCGTTCAAACGGTTCGGTTTCGATCTAATACGGTTTGGTTTTGGTTCGATCTGGTTTGAACCCGTATTAAATATGAAACAAGAAAATTACTTCCATCAACAATCAATTTACGATTGTATAACATTGTGTCACCTGAAGATTAAAACACATAGTGTTATCTTTAATTAATATAATTACAACATACGTTGAAAATAGAATATATATCGTTAAATTAAAAGTTAGATAGGAATTTGTTAATTTTTTTATCATAACATTGTCGGTGTAGGTATGCGGTTCGATTCGGTTCAATATGGTTTGGTAAAAGTTCAAACCGCAACCGAACCGTATCGTTCCGAGTCGGTTCGGTTTGGGTTGTTTGCTTTAGAGAGAGAATCCGATGCGGTTTTCCACACCGTTTTTGCTGTTCGGTCTGGACGGTTTCCGCATTGCGGTGGGGTTTATGCCCACACCTAGAAAAAGGCATACGCCCTATCACTAGTAATGAAAGAAGATTCGAACCATCCCCTCTTTCTTTGTTCTGTTACAATTGTATTTTTACAATGGTGCTACTATTCACACCCCATTTTACTCTTCTGGCCACCAAAACTAAAAGCACCCCGACATTTACAATTTTCCTCTGCTAGCCACCATTAAATTTAATAACGAAAAAATGAGGTCACCAGCACCATCAACTAAACGCACGCAAAAAATTCAAAAAAAAAAAAAATAACATAATCCATTTTCATAACCACATTAGCAATTTTAATTTTTATGAATGAGTACTTACTTCGTCGGTTGTGAAATGATTCGTCAAATCAACATTTATATCTTTTTGATCATTTGATCGAACATCTTGCATCAAATTATCACAGCCATCAGGTTTATCGTCCAATTTATCATATTCAAATACTCCATCTATTAAACGACAAAAAATAAAATTAATGTATCAATTTGTAAAAGAATATATGTAAGTTATACGGATAAAAACCCTACAAGTCAAAACTTACATTATCATTCTCTATTACAACATTGTCAAATTTAATGTCCTCCAAGCTTGAAATTTTTTATGAAGCGGAAAAAAAAATTCTGAAACGCAATGGAAAACCCTAACCATTAAAAAACCCTAATAACATATTCTATATCATAATAGAAAATAATAAAAATCAAGCAAATCTATCCACTTTTTTATCTTCATCTTCCAGCTCTAATAGACACAGAAGAATATTTGTTTTTGTTAGAGTTTAAAATTGTAGAGAAGTACTGTTTTTTAGGAGAAGTACGTTGGTGAATCACTAAGTGAAAGTATAAAGTTTGGTGGCCAGAAGAATATAAAAAATATTCATTTGTATTAAATTTATAAATGTGGCCGAAAGTGTAAACCGGGGAGTGAATAGTAGCACCATTTTTATAATGGTCATAAAATGTCGGTCATATTTAGGGTTTTTTTTATATAGAGAGTTGCAATAAATTTATTTTCAACAACTCTTTCATCTCATCAGTTGTAATATATGCCTACTGCAACCATTTCTTTTACCAATTGTAATAAATGCACATTTTTAACACTCTTTTTTTATATAGTTTTAATAAATTCCTATTGCAACCTTTCTTATTTGCCATTGTAATAATTAATTAATAATTAAATGTTACTTATTAATTATTACTTATTGATTATTAATCATTAGTATTAATTATCCAATAATATTTATTATTTAATTATTATTATATTGTTTATTATTATTGAATAGTAATTATGAATATCGGTTATTTCAAATTTCAAATCAATTATTCATTATTATAGTTTAATAGTAACTACTATTTATTATTAATTTTTGATAATACGTAATTCATAATTGATTATTACAAGGTTTTTTTTAAGAAAATTATATAAACTTATTTTTAACTGCTCTTTTTTAATCAATTATAATATATGCCCCTTAAATGTTAATAATAATTAATACATTATAATTAATACTTAATTATTAATAAAATTAATACTTATGAATATTTAATTGTAACTTTACAAATCAATAATTAATAGTTAATAATTAATTTTTAATAATACTAATAGTTGAAAATATTTAATAATAACCTTACAAATTAATAATAATCTATAATTACTGTTAAATAATTACTTAATACTTAACAATCAATAAATAATAATTAGTTTTAAATAACTACCATTGAATATTCATTAATTAATTATAATCGGTAACATAAACACAATAATTTACTTTTAGTAATTAATATTCATTATAAGGATCACAAAATGCTCATTGTAATAAAGTTTTTTTACAACACCTTCTTCAGAAAATTGTAATGCAACTTTTTTCGCAATTCTTTTATTTGTTAGTTGTAATAGACCCTTATTACAAACTTTATTTTTTGTATGTTGTAATAGATATATATTTTTAGCAACTCTTCTTTTTTGTCATTTATAATAGATGTCTATTACAACCTTTTTTATTTACTAGTCCTAATAATCAAATAATAATTATAATTAGATAATAATGTATAATAATTAATCATTAAATAACTAATAATAATAAATATTAATTACTATTAAATAATAATAATTAATTTGAAATATGAAATAATTATTGTTCAATAGCTAATTGTTAATATAACAATTAATAAATGACAAAAAAATTATTAAATAATTAGTGATCAATAAATATGAATTATTTTTTAATAATTAATATTTAATTATAAGTAAGAAGCAGCAAGTAATAATTAATAATAATTAAAAAGTAATGTTTATTATTTTAATATAGTTTTTTTTAACAAAAGAAGGTACCTAATTACATAAGAAAGAGTTACAAAATAGTTTGAGTTGACAGAAATTACAACGCACTTATCACGAATACTTTACAAAAGAAAACACCAACTCAAACTAAATAAAATACATCACTACAACAGGGCACTTAAAAGCACACTAAGACAACACACAGAACACATTACAACCTCCACAATAAAGCATATTAAGAACCCAAGTATGCCACAAAAAAGCAAGGAGCAATGAAAGTAGTACCAAGCAGATGCACCATAAAACAACTCCAAGCTCCAAGAGGTATCGCTTTTCTAGATCAAACTTGCACCAAGCAAAGCAAATTATACATTGAAGACTCCAAAAAATTCAGCTACCAAAAGGTCAACACCACCTTACACACCAGATCCATTAAACCAAACAACGGTCAACAATACAGATCCATGCATAACATGACAAAGCACCATCATTAAAGAAAATAAAAACCCAGAGCCAAAGCACTAGAGACTGACCATAAACTAGCAACATAACAAACTGAACAACTTCTTCAAACCAACTCATGCAACAAACCAGACACACATAGAACCTCAACCGATCAGAAAATTGATAGAAACACCCACTAACTAACAGGAAGACAGTGAAATATATTACATTCATCGCTTTGAGATTCCCCCATTCATTACCCCACTAAGGGATCCACCTTCTTCCTTTAACTTTTTTAGATTTCGACCTCGTCTGAAATTGGGATATAAGCTTTACCCATTCTGGATTTGTCTATACTAACAGTTCTCCACTCATCATCTTACTTCCCCTCTTTTATTTGATGTTTTTGAATTTACTTATTCTATTCCTAAAACTACTTAAAGAGCTATCATATTCATCTACAACGATATCACTATAACTTTCTTCATTATTAATTTGCTAACTGGAATCTTCAATATCCACCATGTCATCTACTTCCTTACCCTTCATCCCTTCTAAAACATGTCTTACAGTTGTGTTATCTGTCTCCTTAATCATTTTTGTAGTTCCAACTTCATTATGTAGCCTATGTGTTCCCTGTAAATCTTCCTACATAGAATAATTATTATCTGCAATCACTTGGAAAGGGTTCTTACTACTATATGCATAGACTTTAGCATGTGACTAACAAATTTTTTGAAAGCTTAACTATATTAGAATCTTTTGCTGGCTCAGTAATACCCTTGTCAATAAAATCAGATTTGACTTTTCTCTGATTTTCCAGATTTTCCTCAATATTGCACACAGCATACCCAGGTAGAACATTTTCCTGTAAAAGGGAAATCCCCCTACACTTGTCATTCATCTGTTTATCCTGAGAGTTCAAATTTTCATCTATGTCCATACCTCTTTCATTATTAGGGTTAGTCTTTGGCATCAAACTTTAGTATACTTGTGTATTTCTTTAGAATGCCCAAAGACTTTACAAATATAACATGCAAGAGGTTTCCATTCATAATAAACATTGTGCCAAACAATAACCCCATTATCATATTGAATAGGCACAGATTTAGGAAAAGTAAAATCTATATTTATCTCAATCAACACTCTACCATAAGAAATTATACATGCATTTTCTATGATACTATCCATTTGAAGAGGCCGACCCAAAATAGAGGCAATCCTACTAATTGCTTCGACTGACCAAAAATCTAGATCAAGATTTGGAAATCTAACCCAAACTGGATTGGAATTAAGGAATTTTTTTTATATTTGCATTCCAAACGTCCATTTTTTCATATAAATCAACTTTTTATTATAATAAAATGATCCTGTTGATAAGATCTTATCACAATCTTCAACTAGTTCACATTTAATAATAAAAAATCCGTTGTCTCTTGTGAATAGCTAATAATATCCTTTCAACTTCCAATTTTTATCAATGTAGTCTTTCAAAAAGTTGTTATATGGTCTACTGCCATAAACGTAGAATACGATTGAGTCAGAACATCCTTCCCTTGCCTTATTCACTAAATTATCACTAATAATAGCAAACTTAAGATTATCCCGAGAACAAGGCTCATAGTAATTTAGTTGAATAACGTTCTGATGCAAATTATTTTCCATCACAGCTTCTATCCACTTTCTAGACAAAACAGGGTTTAAATTAGAAGGGCTTGCCTGATTTTTTGGTACGAGATCTGGAAATTTGTTCATAGATCCCAGATTTGGATTTTGAGTTAAACGTTGAATTGATGAACGAGCTCCGCTTGCATGCTTTTGAGATGAGAGAGGATCTGGCGGAATGGCCGATCTTTGATTGGAATCTAACTTAATAATGACCTTTGTCTGAGATTTGTTTTTCGGTGTTGAAGAAGACGCTATTACCTGGTTTTCCAGTAGGTTATCTTAATATAGTTTTCAGGATTTCATATCACGTTTAATATAAATTTTCACTTATTCATTTAATTATAATATTTATTTTTATAAATTTTGGTGAAAATTTGACTATAATTCACAATAAAATGGCAGAAATTCACGAAAGAATGGCGGCAATGGCATGAAATTTAGACGAGAATGGCGAAGATTTGGCGGCAAAGGCGTGAGATTTAGACTGGAAATGGTGAAAATTTAGCTTCAAAATTTACGTATTGTAATCCTTCCTACACTTATCTTCTTGTATCAGAATTCATTGATTACTATCTTATCCCCTTCATTGGAAGTGTATACCCAGAAAATTCATTCATCTTCCTCTGAAAAATAATTATACACATTCTCTTTATACCTTTTCCAACGCCATTAACTATTTTTTTAACAAAATAATATAATATATATAACAAAATGGGGAATCCAGCCATTCCCCAAGTCTTACAAAAACGGTTTCTACAAAAAGGAAAAACCGTGCACACAAGGACAAAACAGATACAGAATCATAATACAACAAAAATGGAATACAAGCTAAAACAATAGTAAAGCTCAGCAGCTGGCAAGGCCGCAGAGGCCACGGTAGAATATCAGCCAAGTGAACGGCGGCGCTGGAAACCCCAACCTCCACAGAAAGCGGCTAAGGAGCTACATCGGCTAATGAGGCATCGAAGAAAACCTCGAAACTGACTGCCCTCGTCCGCTGTATCCCACAGGTCTCCAGTCTCCATCATATCCAACGAGACAAATGTTGATAGCGGTCCTCCAATCTCTTGAATCATAATAAGCTTCCGCGATACCTGCTCCTTCAGATCCTCCTGTGATGAATAAGTGGAAGCACCAACCTGCTCTAAACCGATCAATCCGATAACCTGCCATCCAATATCTGCACACTAGCAAACGAAATAAGATCAATTGGGGGGAGTGATGGAATGGGGGTAAACAACAGTAGAAAAAACAATGACAAGAGAAAATACATAACCAATCTTCAACCGATACCTACCCTAGGAGTGGCTGATACCGACGCAATACCAAAGGTCGTAGCCCACCTCCTAGATTTGGAGATGATGACTCCTCGGAAAGGCCTACCACGAAATGCGGGGAACACATCGTTCCTCACTTTTTGTATAATGGTGGACGGGTCCGTAGCCACCTCATCAAATATTCCTTATTCCGCGAGCACCAGATGTGCCAGCAGACAAGACAAAGAATCATATAAAGAAGAATCGATCGAAAAGATTTTCGGAGATGCCTGACCACCAGAAACTCAGAAAATCTTCAAGCGAGATTGCATTCCTTGGTAACCCATCAGATTCCCGAAGTAATTCCACACAGACGTGGCACAAGAATCGAAGAGCAACAAGTGAGTAGAGGATTCGGGAGTTATCAGAAGAGCAGCACCTGCACCTGGATACAAGAGGGATGCCAATTCTCTGAAGATTATCATCTATTGGTAAGCCACCACATAAATATAGAAACCTTCGATGGGATATGGACATTCCAAACGCAGGAGAAAAGATGAAGACGAGGACCTGGAGATCTTACAGAATTCCATGCCACCTTCAGCGAGAAGGGACCGGTGTCCCACATAGAGCCACCCCCATGTGCATCCGACAAGGCCTTCACGGATTGCATCCGTTTCCATGTTTCACTAGCGTAAGATGGGACACCGGTGAAATTCGTACCTTCCAACCTATGATATTTGGCATGGAGGAACGTCGCTAATATGGAGTTGTTTCTCCAAACCTCGCCCATAGCTTGCAAGCAAAGGTCGTGCAGATGTCCTTTGGGTTTCGCAGGCCAAGAACTCCCTCACTTTTCGGACGACAGATTGAGTTCCAAGAAATCTAGTGGTGGCGAGAAGCATTGTCCTTGTTTCCCCAAAAGAAGGAAGAAGCTCAAGAGCGGTAAGAGCGAAATAATGATTCGGTGGGAGTCATAGCAGCGAAAATATGAGATCTCATTGAGTCAACAACAGACTTTATGAGAACCAATCTGCCAGCCTGAGAGAGGAGGGTAGCGTTCCACCGAATGATCTTCCCCTTGACTTTGTCAGTAAAGGGATCGAAAATGGCATTGAGTTTCCTACCTCGGTATAGCTCTATGCCAAGGTAAGGAAGGTGAAGGGAGGTCTCCTTGAAACCAGAATATCACTCGATCCAGGATGATCTGATCTCAGAAAGGTCTCCTACGGACACGAAGCAGCTTTTAGAAGAGTTAACGAGTTGCCCCAACTTCTCTCGTACTGCCGGATAAAACTCAAAAGGCTCCGAATAGACCGACGACTACCATTAGTAAATATGATGATGTCATCTGCGAAGGACAAAGAAGAGATAAGAGGACATCCCCTAGGAATGCCAAACCAATGAATCTGGCCAGCAATCGTAAGAGAGTGCAACTCTCGAATGAATGCCTCAGCCGCAATGACAAACAAAGTGGGGGAGAGAGGGAAAACCAGCAGTTGAAGATAAGCCTCCACACAACGTCGATGAGGGGTTCTGGGAACCCCAAAGCCCTCAGGACCTTGAGTATGAAGAACCACGACATACGGTCGTATGCCTTAGCCATATCTAGCTTAACGACCACATTAGAGCCTCGAACTTTCTTGTCGATCTGAGAAATCAGCTCCTGGGCTAAAAGGACGTTATCAGTGATCAAACATCCTTTTACAAAACTATCCTGCGAAGAAGAAATAACACGCTCGAGAAACGGAGCTAGCCTGGAGGTTAGAACCTTAGAAATAAACTTGTTAGAGAAATTACATAAGCTGATTGGGCGGAAATCCGTACAGGAGATCGGTTGGTCGCATTTTGGTATAAGGATCAGGTTGGTTGAGGTCCAGCCTGTAGAAAGCTCTCCACCGGAAAAGAAGGATTGAATGGCAAGGCAGAAGTCTGCTTGAATAGTCGGCCATACACTCCTGTAGAACACCCAGTTGAAGCCATCCGGCCTACTAGCACTGTCCTTGCTCGACGCAAATACGCACGCACGTATTTCATCCAAAGTTGGGGAAGCAGCAAGGTCAGCGTTATCCGAGGGGAGAACAAGACGAGGGATGACCGCGAGCAGGGACAGATCGGAGATAGACACAAAGAGAGAGCTCAGGAAAGACTGAAAATAGGACAGAATTGTATCTTTGACCTCAGCCAGAGTAGAAACCATAGACAGATCAGGGCGTTGGATCTGAAGAATCGTAAGGAGTCTATTCTTCTTACGAATGGTAGAATGAAATTTTTTGTAGTTCATATCTCCATCAACAATCCATTTGATCCTTGCCTTCTGACGGAGATGGTCATGTTCAATACGAAAATCCGAAGAAAACGCTAACTGGGCCAAGGCCCAAGCTTTCTTGTTAGCAGCAGAAGGTTCCTCATCGAAAGACGATTTTGCTAGCACTAGATTTTCTTCAGCCAACCTAACACGGTCGAAGTTATTCTTGAAAACCAATGTATTCCACTCTTTGAGGCAAGCCTTCAACCTCTTCAACTTACGAGAGAATATCATACACAGAGAGCCACTAACAGGGGAGCTCCAGGAATCTTCCACTACACTATGGAACGTATAGTGAGATCTCCACATACTCTTAAACCTAAAAGCGGTAAGTCCGGATAAAGAACGGGGAGAGCGGCTAAGAAGCATAGGGGCATAGTCGGGGAACGTACGGTGGAGGTGAGAGACCGAGAAAGAAAAAGGGAGGCTGAACCACCCTTCGGAGGCGAAGACTCCATCTAGCCTGGAAAGGATGCGGTTTGGCCCTAGTTGTTACACCAAGTAAAGGCTGATCCGTCAAATGACACCTCAGAGAGACCCGAACTAAGGATAAAATCATTGAAATCAGCAACCGCTAAACGATTAACTGCAATGCCCCCTCATTTTTCGGCCTGGCTGGCGACAACATTAAGGTCGCCTCCCAACACAGAACCAGGGAATCCCATTGTTGATAGCGATAAAAAATCAAACCAAAGAGACAATCTTTCTATCCTGTCGCTATTAGCGTAGACTGTGGAGAAAAGGAATGAAGAACATAAAGAAGAGCTCGAGCATGCGACCGAGAAAAGTTGATCCGAGTCGAAGACAGGTTGGACGACGACTTCCTTTGACCAAAGAATCCAAATCTTGTCAGAGATGTTGGTTAAGGCACCGCCGAATCCAAGAGATAAGACAACGCTAGTGATCACCTCTGATCCCACTAATGGTTCCAGAGGCGCCACCAGGCAGATAGAGTGCTTCATAACAATCCGTTTGAGTCTAGCTAACGACGCATCATTACCTATCCCGCGAACATTCCAGATGAGAAAGTTCGCCATCAAGATAAACCAAGAAACTAAGCTCAAAGATAAAAGACACCCATATCAGGCAAGATATAAGGTGTGGCGAGTAGATCTAACGATCTGCTCGGACGCCGCTATAGAGCGTGTGCGAATGGTGCGGGGGGTGTGTGGGCCAGGCCGCTGCCTCCTGCGAGAGGCCCGAGCCGACGACCTAACGGGAGACTCGACAGAAATAGAAAAGTCAAGAGAGTAAAGGGCCTTTGTGTCTGGCGCACAAGCCGTACTACCGAGCCTAGACGGATAAGAATTCTTAGTAAGACGAGATAGACGATCATTAATGATCGTTATCTCATCCTTACTAAGAAGGGGGATGGATACAGAGGATCAGACGAAGGACCAGACGAAGCTGAGGGAACCAAAGCAACCACAGACATAGACTCAAAAAACGGACAGAGAAATGTGGAGTTGCTCAATGGAGACAACACTAATCGTTGTAGGAACTCTACCAAAGCATATCTGTCATCAGATTGACAGGCCCGTAATAACGGTATAGTTCTCAGAGAGAGACAATATAAGCTAGTGGAAGGGGTGGTCAGACATGGGAGGCCACCTCTCTAGTACACCGCATAGTGGCACACACTAGTGTCCTCTATACGTCTACGGCAGAGAGGGCCCCATCCCATGAAGACACACTCCTGAAATACCACCATCTAGCAACCCGTGACCACCAAAACAAGATCCTAACCGAACTAGTCTCTGACGACACTGAATAGGCCTCCGCCGACAAAGAGTCAGGAGCAACCGAATGAAAAATAAGCACAATAATATGCCAATATTTTCCGTGAAGCGAAGACCATCTGATAAGAGCCACAACAAAAGTTCGGCAATCCTCAAACAGGCCCCAGAGTTGCATGAAACCCCAAACAAAAAGCCAGTCGAGCACTGCCAGATCAGCAGCAAAAAGAAGACAGCAGAACCATGAGGTGCTGGCAAAATGCCAAAAGCCATTCTGTCCACCATACTCATGTGTCCATGTAAAGATAAAAAGGACAGAAGGAACCAAAACAACATGCAACACAACTTAAGAGACTACAACCCACTCAGCATAGAATGAGATAAGTGGCAAGACAGAACAACCACATACACAGACCTAACACACCCATGACCTACCCTTGCCAATTCCAAAGAAGGAAGAGCAACGATAGGAAGCTCACACGATCGTGTGACATGGCTCATGTAACCACACACGACACCATCCAAACACACTCCAAGAAAGGAAAACTCCGACGATAAGATTAAAAAGCAGGAATATAAAGATGAAACACGAACCTGAGGGAATGGCGAGCACATAATATAACCTCCAAAAGAGAATCCAAAATGAGCAAGCCCAAGCCAAGACTCACTTTGTTGACTTAACATAGGCGCATGCTCCTCAGCCTGAATCCCCTTCACAATGGCAATGCTACGCGTAGAAGGAATTCTATCAAAAGATAGCGAAACCACAATCCCATTAGAACCAACCAAGACATCATCCTCACTCAAGCAAAGAGAGTTATCCCCTTGAAGAGCATTGGAGTGCAACAGATTTAGAACCGAGCTAGTCTTCCTCGAACGACGAGTCCTACGTCTTCAACGTTGAGGTCTAGCCTTCTTACCCACCAAAGAATAGTGACAGTAGACAATGCAAAATTTTTGTTGTGCCATTCGCTAGTGTTTGACAAAAAAGGATGTTGATGACGGAGGTGGTCAACGATGACCATGCCATCAGGCAAGAACATCTATAGAATAGATGAGAAGGATACCATTGTCTCCTGAGTGGGTATAATGGTCGGAAATGAAAGTGCAATTGCTGTCCATACGGGTTCAATGATCACTGTGAGTCTGTGAGAAATGTTAAATTGGAAGAGGGCATCATTATTGTGTTCAACTTAGTTTAGCTTGGAAGGATGATGGAGGAAGTGGAGGTGATCGGAGATGAGTGTAGGCCTTTTTTTTTCCACCTCAGTCACCAATAGCAGATGTAAAAACTAAGGGTGTTAAGGTTAGGACAACCGTCAATTTTACCTCCAACCGTAACCGCAACCGTTGTTGACGGTTCGCAAATTTTATAAACATTCTCATAACCGTCTAACCATTACCGCAACCATTACCGTAAATTTACGTTGTTATCCATAAATAATTCAAATTCTAACTTTTTTTCTTAAGAATTGGTTTGTTTATATATGAAACAAATCATCAATGTGCATATTGTCTATAATAAAAAACAATAAAAAGCGTAAATAATTTATACACATGTTATTTCTCTAGTTTAAGTTATTATTATTATTATTAATGAAATACTGCAAAAAAAAAAAAAAAAAAAAAAATCATGTGTGGTTGATATACTTACCGCGGTTATCAAAATCCGCAACCGTTATCATTACCGTAGTAGACGGTAACCATGTAAACGGTTAGTCAGATTTGGCGATTGTTCAACCATAACAGCCCTAGTAAAAACGTCTTCTACTGCTGCCAAAAAATCAGCTGCATTTTTTTTTTTTCTTCTACTGCTTCTGCAACTATTGATGACTACCATAAAAAGGTCTGCTGCATTACAGCTTCGGATATAACGACTGCCCGAGGTCCATTGTGATAAATCTAGTACAACTATCTTTTACAATTGCGAGATGGCTTTTCTTTTTCTTTATCTTTATATATATATATATATATATATATATATATATATATATATATATATATATTTTGTTTTTTTTTTTTTTTTTTTTTTTTAAGAAAATACTAGATTATAGAAAGAAGTTAACTAAATATAGGATGTCAATCGCGAATTTGAACAAAAATGAATCTGTTGCTAGTATTATAAATGAAGAGCATCTCAGGTTTGCATGGTTTGATCATACCCTTACAGCAAAGAGTAAATTTATATCCCCTTTAATCTGATTGTTTGCTTGTATGAAAAATGTACCTTCTTGTGCCTTGTGAAACACATCACGTGATGATTATTTTCAGTCATCAAATGATATCCCTAGTTTGATCAGACTGCTGCTGATTGACAATTATTCCTACAAGCTCGTATATATGATCTCATTACACTTCCAAGAAATCTAACGCTTTAACACAGTCTCCATTAACATAATTTTCAATCTCCATTACCCCGCTTAAATCCTCAATAACTCCATGGACTACCTCAGTACCAAGAGGTAAAGAACTACCAGCCGAAAACACATATACTTTCTTAGCAACTTCAATCCAACTCTGCCCACATTGCTTCTTTAAACCCTTTGCCTTTGTCACAATCCTAACTTTTGCTGCCTCTTTGTAATCCCCTGCCGCAGCATAAAGATTTGATAACAACATATAATTTCCTGTTGTGTCTTCTTCTTCTAACACCAACATTTTTGCTATACAATCTTCAGCTACTGCAGAGTTTCCATGAATCCGACAAGCATTTAGCAGTGCACCAATAACACAGGCATTTGGCTTAAATGGCATTTCTTTAACAATATCGTAGGCCTTTTTAATCTGCCCTGCACGACCGAGTAGGTCTACTATACATGAATAGTGCTCCATTGAAGGAACAACATTGTGCTTGTTGCTCATTTGATGAAATATTTTATGACCTATGGATACTCTGCCTGCGTGACTGCATGCAGATAACAGTGCAATGAAGGTGACACTATCTGGTTTCGCACCAGAGCTGATCATGTTATCAAAAGTGTCAAGCGCTTCATTGCAAAACCCATGCATCCCGAAGCCAGATATAATTGTATTCCAAGAGATCGAATCTCTAACATTCATGTTATGAAAAACTGATATACTGTCTTTAAGGTTTCCGCTCTTTGTGTACATGTTTAGAAGTCCGTTACAGACTAAGATGTCTCTATCTAATAGGTGTTTTATAATGTAGCCGTGAATCTCTTTACCTATATCTAATGATGATAGTTCTGCACAGGATGATAGGATGGTAGCTATGGTGATTGAATTATGAACTACATAAGATTTTTGCATTCTCCTGAACATTTCTAGTGCTGATTCGGGTATTTGAGCTAATGAAAATGCACCAATGATTGCACTCCAGCTAACTACATTGGGCTTGAAAACAGTAGAATTCTCTAATTTTGTAAAAATGTCATAAGCCTCCTTGTATAATCCAGAAGCAGCATAGATGGAAATCAAAGCATTCCAACTCACTAAACTCTTCTCTTTCATTTCACTAAATATAACTTCTGCTTCATTGTGATACCCAAGTTTACCATACATGTAAATAAGTGAGTTTCCCACAAATAAATATTTATCGAAACCAAGCCTCAATGCATAACTATGAACCTTCTTACCCATACATAATGCACCATTTTCCAAATACGAACATACAGATAAAACGACTGCAATACCTTCGGGAGTTCCGTTAACGCCAGAACGTCTCATCTCATCAAACAAAATCTTA
The DNA here is from genome assembly GCA_030737875.1 of Allium sativum. Classification (NCBI taxonomy): domain Eukaryota; kingdom Viridiplantae; phylum Streptophyta; class Magnoliopsida; order Asparagales; family Amaryllidaceae; genus Allium; species Allium sativum. The sequence continues at coordinate 898,842,994 of CM060916.1, forward strand.
ACTTCTTCATTCTTCTGACACCGTGCATGCGCAGACATCACTGATGTCCATGTAACTGCATTTGGTGTTGGTCCCACTTCTTTCATCTGTCTAAAAGCATCTATTGCACCTTCAAAATCAAAATTTGCTGAATACCCCGATATTAACATGTTCCAACTGATCACAGTTCTATCTGTCATTCTATCAAACACTTTTCTGGCATAGTCCATATGACCCATGTTTGCATACATTAGAACAAGCTCGTTGCACACATGCACATGGGTCCGGAAATCCATTACTACAACATGGGCGTGCATTAAAAGGCATACGGATTCTATGTTTAGCTGTGAACAAGCTTTGATTACTAATGGGAACGTAAACCCATCAGGAAAGCTCGAATCTTTTAGCATGTTGTGGTATAATGACACCACTTTTAATGGTTTACCTTGAAGAAGATTTGCACGTATGATGGAGTTGTGCAGTAAAGAGCTGGCACGTGCTGAGCATGGAATGGAGTCGAAAACTGATTGAGCGATGGAGATTGAGTTGAAACGGGAGTAAAGAGAGATGACACGTGCGTACAAAAAGGAAGACGGAGAAGAATGTGGAGAGCTTGTTGTGAGTTGCGCATGAATTTCTTTGGTTTGCCGAAGAGTGGAACATTTCTGAAGAAGAGAGTCGAGTGAATCAAGATTGAATAGCGAAGTGCTGTAATAGCGGGCTGAAAACAGAAGGTGACTGCGGAAAGCATGAAGCATTAAGCCAACATTAAGCTAAAAAAGCATGAGAATAATTGACTGCCGATCTCTTCGTTTTGCGAGAGCGAGAGAGAGGGGGAGAGGGGGAGGGGGAGGGGGAGGGGGAGAGGGAGGGATTACGCGTTGAACATCCTCGTTTTTTAACCTGTATTCAGGAACGTACCAAAACCCTTCATCACAACTCAAGGCTATGCATCTACAAGGGGAAAAACCCCCTAGGAATAGGGTTCAACCCGAACAACATTTGTTTAAGGAACAATTCAAGCAACATAAAGGTTATACTACATTAGAATGCACAATTTTAAAAAAATAATTTTTGTTTATTAATCTTAGTTGAACATCAAAAGATAGTGCATAAAGAATATTTAAAATTAGAGAAATCTAAGTAGACAAAAGTGGAGAGAATTAAGTGAATTAAATTGAACAGATTTAAGAAAACATGTTATAGACAATCATGTTACACGTTTTTTGGGCTTCAGAAAAATTGATTTTGCCAAAGTGACAGTAAGCAAACCTCCCTAACGGTTGGAAAAATTGATTTTGGCCAAGTGCTAGTAAGCAAACCTCCCTATCGGTCGACTTAATTAAATTTCCAAATACACAAAACATCATTATGAAATAAGTTTGTAAATTAGTTTTTTTCCCATTTAAAAATCATAAAAAACATTAAAAAATAATACCATAAAAAATCATAAAAAACATAAAAAAAATACCTTAAAGACTTCCAAATTTTAAATTTATATACATATCTTCACATTTATATCATAAAAAAATTAATGGAAACAAACATAGTATGCTGTGGGAAAACTGGCATAGATGTATGCAATTTCCCAAAATATTGCAGATATACAAACAATTATAACTAATAATTGCATAATCTTATGTAACTGTCTGATGGATATTTCAAAATTTATTCAAAATTGTATTCAACGTTGTATTTATTGTAAAAAAAAAATAATAATAATAATAAAAGTTCATGAGAAACTAAAACAATACAAACCACTTTCAATGGAAAATTGCATACAAGTTTGCAATTTTATAGGATAAACAAACCGACCGTTACCTTCTTAATCAAACCGACCGTCAAACTTTCTTCGATGTTCCTCTGCTGGAATATCTAATTTACCATCAAACTTTCTTCGATGTTCTTGCTTATCCGATTCTTCCTCTACTGAGTAATTCTGCGTGTTTGGCTACTTCAAATGAAATCAATTTCCTGAACTCATTCTCCCATAAACACGTTCTCCCTCCGCTTTCTTCTCCTCCTGACTATAATCGCGATTCAAATGCAAAATGTATTCTCCTCCCTCCGTCCTTGCAATCCAATCAAGCATAATTCCTATTTTTTTCGCTTTTATTTTTCTAATTCATTTTTCTACTGTGATTAAGAAACCCTCGTATATTTTCAGATTCCACTATTCAACGGCAGATGATCAACGCAAAGTCAGAAGTTGCAAAATGAGGTAAATTTGTACATACAAGATCACTTAAAAGGATTTGACTCATAAGTTTATTTGACAATCAATTAATGAATCGATTTGGAATTCGATTCACTTCAGAATCATTTCAAATTTGGTCCATAAATCATGTTGTTGTTATGTCAAATAATTGCTCATTAATTTTGTTATTGTGGAAGTTGGGAACATTGATAACCTTGAGGTGGGGATGCTGACGAGGCGGCAGATGCTGGAGTTATGCTATAATCAGATGTTTTTTAGGGGTTAATGTGTACGAATAGGTGATGCTTGTTTGTGGTGGAGCAGGTTCAGGATCTAAAGAGGAAGGATTAGGAGGCAGATGAAAATTATTCAAGTTTGGGTTTGCATTTTGACTAATGATGTTGCTGCTTCTTCTTCTTCATATGTGATTAACTTGTAAGTTCGGTAATTAATATCTGATCTTGGGGAGTTTAATTTGATGATATTTGCTTTTTTAATATATGGTGGGTCAATGAGGTTTATTGGTTTGTGCATAAACATTTATTTTCTGACCAATCTATTATATTTTCTTATCCAATTTTACACTATTTGGATAAAAATTACATTATATTTTGATTGTTATTTTAATATTGTTTTATTATCAAATTACATACAGTAGAGTAAGAGCAGTGAATTGAGTTGATGAGAAACGTGGTACTTGACTGAGTTATGATTTCACGTTGGTTGAGGTGTCTAAATTAGAGCAGATTATTCAGTATATAATTTCTGGATGAACATGATGTTCTTCGTTGTGATTTTATTACTTGTGTACTCATTTAACCCTAGAATTTTATAATTTTGATAAATGATTTTTGAATAATTATTTAATATCTTATAGTATTTAAAATAAAATAAAATTACAATTGCATTTTTGGTATTTTTAATAGTTAATTTGGTTTATTTCTTCCCTTTTTCATTTAAGAACATATTTTTACTTGAAAACAAGCTACTGTTTTAGTAACCTCTTTTCAGAAAATTAATCTAAACTCATCAATATATGAATCTATGTGTAGATATCACTAATGTGTAGAAAATTAATACAAACATTAGGTTGTCCTGTGGCAACTAAACTCCTTTGACTATTTATTATTGAATTTAAGAGTGTGATGACACCATTGTCCCAACTTATTTTTTGACTATTGTCCTCTTAGTATACTTTTCTTGTCATTTGTGACCAACAGTAAAATTGTATTCTGTTTTGATTATTTTGACTATGCTTGGTTAGCCAATATTCTTTATGCTTGGTAGGATCACTTAGAAACCAGTGCTGCCTAGTGTGGTTTATAGGCTCTATTACTTGAGGGTACATAACATGAATTCCCTATTTTAGGTCCAAGTGCTTCAGAAAAGGCTAAAACAAGAAATGGAATTACATGTCATCGTGGAAAATGCCATGGACCATGTTGCAGTGGAATTATTAAATGTGTCCTGCTTCCAAATGATGTATGTTTTTGCCCTCTTTGTTTGAAAAATCAATTTTAGATTAATGTTATATGTATATGTTGGTACAAAGACCGGTACTAAAGCCAAAAGGTCTCTTTACGAGGCTTGGTAGCAGCTTAGTAGGCTGTGTTTGAACTTGATGAGACCGACGATGACGTAAAATGTCAACCCATCAATGTCCAAAACAGATGATGCCAAGAAATTTATGAGAGAGGTGAAGGAATACCCACAGTCACAAGTCTGTTGTGAGTACTCTAATGACTGATCCTGAAGAATAAGAAGTTTAACTAGTCTCAGCCATTTCATGAACATGTAAATGAAACGGAAAATCTAGCGGCAAAGCTGAAGGCCAATGGCATAGACATGAGTGATTATTTTCTGGTTACGTTTCTCATGAACTCACTTCCTTCTGAATTTGGCCAGGTAAACATCGAATTTTCTTTACACCATTGTTGTATTGCTTCTCTTAAATGAAAAATAAGGGCTATTGTTCATGCTGATGACCATACACTCTGTTGTGTCATGTGGTTGATAAATCAGAATATCATTTTTTGGAAGTACTGCATTCATCTATGTGTGATAATAGGTTGATAATGGGAAGTTTTTCTGTGTTCTGAAATCATTTTTTTGGCTATGGTATGTAAAACAATCAATACCAAGTCATACTTACATGATTTGAACTACTGTAAATAAGTTGCGAAATGTAATTTGAATTTTTTACACAATCTCTGTTTACTTATCTTTTTTGTTTCATTACCGAAAGCAACCACAGACTAATCCTATATGTGGCAAACTTTATTTTTGTTTGTATAAATATAAAATATAAACTATTTTGAATAAATCATAATGTTCTGCTTCTACGATGTAGTAAAGGCATGCACAAATAGTGTGGCATGCATTCTAGTGTCATTTCTAAGTTGCACCTTTGTTACGTGACTATCTTTCTAATTAGTTCCATGTATTATTTTGATTTTTTTGGTTTTATTGCTCAATAGTATAAATGCTTTTGCAAACTTATGAACGTGTGCAGCAGCTTGATAACTAAGGTGATAATAGCATGGTTATTGCTAGCTCCATAATTGATACATCAAAAGATACTGAATATAATGGATTGCGAATAGTTTTAGATGCAAAGTATATTAAGGAAAGTTTTATTTTCTTTTCTAAAATGTGATGATGACACATTAAATGGCATAATCTTGTAAAGTTGATTTTATATTAAAAAGTAGAATATGGAAGGTGGAAAAACAAAAGAACAAATATCATGATCCGCATTCATGGTGCATTTGCACTCTTCATATTTGTTCTGTGTTCTCTTTAAATGTGTTGCAAGCACGTTTCTTAAACAATAATGATCACAATTGCTGATACAAGTTCTAAATGTGCTTTTAGGTGAAAGATACTGGCATAATTGCTCAATAGATCAACAGAGTTTTGGACAAGTAGAAGAATACATCACTTGCTTTGCTCTGAATCAGACGGCTGGGCCTTCCTTAGATGAAATTTATTGTCTATTGGGTTTGAATAAATGGCAGTTGATCTTAACGTTTATTCAGATCTGTTAAATAAATTTTGAATGGTTTGGACGAGTTCATTGTATAACTTACCTGAATTCTGGTCGTTAGAAATTAGAACTATAGTGTTGATGTGTTATGATTTTGTTGTGAAACTGAAAATTTTCCATGCTCGTTTTGCAAGGAATCAGTTGGCGGTGAATTGTGAACTTTTGACATCTCTTATTCGTCCATGTGAGAACACCATGAATTAGCTATTTGCTTAATAAGAGAAATATGTTCACACTTATATCCATATAGCAACATATTATTGTATTTGTTCATATGTTATTATTCTCGGAAGATTTACACATTTCAGTGTTTAATTTCATTTAGGTTGCTGTTTGTTTCATAAAAGAAAAGAAAAAAATTGTCAAGTTTTCTCTTCTTTATGATACTGTTTTAATTTAACTTGAAGTTAGCTTTTCCACTTACTTTACAAAATATTAGTTGCACGAATATATCATCCGTTTACTTTGATTGTGTGGATTTTTATATTATACATATTAAGTAATAGCCTTCGTGCATGGATGAATTCATAAACATAACAATTTATAAATCTTTTTTGAACTTTCATTTAAGCAAAAATCTTACTTTGAACAACAAAATTTTATGGATATGAAAAGGGTTATTCTGTACCTATTTTTTAATTTTCTATGGCATCTATGGGCATATTGTTAGTCTGTACCACAAGAGTGAAGATGCTTTTGTTGTGATTTGGTTGGAATAATAAGTGAATTGAAACAGTCTCTTTTTTTTTGCATTACCTGTCCCATGAATCAATATATACCTCCAAATTTATTCAAAATTACCCCCTCATAAACAATATTCATCATAAATCCCTATAATCATTTAAATTGTTATTTATTACACTTATTATTCCATTATCTGGATTCTTTAATTGGCAATTCACAAATATAATGATGTGTTATAAGCTAACATTTATTTGATTTCTAACTTATTTTATAAAATCAGTAACGAATTAAAATATATTAATTAATATAATTTAAGTATTTGCACTTATTTTTATTTTTTTAAATAGCATTGCAAAATTTTAATTAATTTATTGTATGAGAACATAGTTAATATAAATTTTTTCTTTGATATCAAATACTCTAACGGTCGGTTTTCCCACCGTTGTGCGGTAATACTAGTTACATACATTTCTACTATTTTATGTTTATAAATATTGTGTCACGCCCCTAATTTTTAGGAAAATATTATTCATAATATTTAATTGGGTAAATTAAATAAGAATAATGCATTGAGATTTGATAGATAAAATTGTTAGCTTTAGAACTAAGCAATCTAACTAAAATAAACAAGGCTTATAGGATGACCTATGGGATACACAAAAGTTCTTCATGGCATAACCTTTTGTAACAACCCCGATTTTGTCCGATTACCTATGTGATAAGTAAATGGTGATTACTTGGATTTAATCTTGATTTCAGGAGGTTAACTCATGAAAATCATTAAGTTGTATTAGTTAAGAATTTTTTAGAGTTAAAAATATGAATTACGTTGAATTGTAAATTATTTGAGTTAAAACGCAATACCTTCCAGTATTAAGTAGATAACGAAAGTCAAAATTTAAAGTTGGATTGCGGAATAAAATTTAAACAAGCATAAAATAGAATTTTGTGAAATCTTACAGTGTAAACTATAAGTGTTTAAGAGATTTGAATGCACTTATGTGTTTACATCTCTAAATTTGTGGCAGATAATGAATTTTGATGTGGATTGGAGATTTTAACTTATTTGGAATAAAAACAAACAACAAAAATAGAAATATTGGTTAAAAACTAATATTAGCATGTTAAATATAATATCAAATGAAGTTTGGGTTTAGTTTAGGGAAATTAATTTACAAGGACAAATTGTTTGAAAATTTTAACCATAAGTACAAAAAACTAAAAATTTATTCAAAAGGACTAAACACAACCCAAATTTATTCAAAAGGACAATAAATATACAAAAATTATAAAAAAATTACTTTTTTAAATTTTTTTTCCAGATTTTTAGGTATCAGTTTTGCATGTAGTTGGGTATCAGTTTTTGGTTATAAAAAAATTAATTTTTTTTTTTTTAGAATTTTAGGTATCAGTTTTCTATGTCTGTAGGTATCAGTTTGCTCTCTGCAGCTCATAGGTAGCAGTTTTGTGGTGTTTGAAGGTATAAGTCTTTAGCCTACCGCTGTAGAGAGCAAACTAATACCTTCAGACAAACAAAACTGATATTTAAAATTTGCAAAAAAAAAAAAAAAAAAAATATGTTTATTGTCCTTTTGAATAAATTTGAGCTATGTTTTGTCCTTTTGAATAAATTTTTAGTCTCTTGTCCTTATAGTTAAAATTTTCAAATAATTTGTCCTTCACCTTATTTTCCTGTTTAGCTTAATAAGAAGATGGAATTTTGTGTAATATTTAATCTTAAAAATGTAAGAATTGGTGAATAAAGTGAAAAATACATAAATTGGTTGGAAAATGTAAAACTTGTATATAACTTAAACAAATTGGTGTTAAAGGAGGTTAAAAATACTTTAAACAAGTTAGTATAAATTTTTAGAAGCAAATAAGATGATGAATTAATAAGTTTTGTTTAAATTTAGTAAAAACATTATTTTGTGTCAAATGTAAATTTAGCATGTGTGCAAATTCAAATGTTATTTTAATTTGTTTGAAAATATTTAAAAACATTTAATGTTTTAAAATTTATACAAAAAGAATTTGAACAAGTTGCTTGTGTTTCAACGTGATTTCATGTGTTAAAGTTGGAAATACATGTAAAAGGAGGGACTTAGTTGTGTCAAACATCCCTATTTTGCCTAATTTAATTATCAGTAGCCAAAATTTCTTAAACCCTCCTTAAACCCCTAATTTAGGAAAGGGGTTCTCTAGAGAAAAAGAATCCTAAAGAAAAAAATTAGTACATACATTTTCTGCTTATTGGAAAAAGAAACTCACCTTCTTCCTCCTTTGGAAAATACATGGTAAGTAGAAATCGTCCCTAAACCCAATTAGAAAGCTTCAAATTCAAATCTAATTAAAGGAAATAGTTTGTATACTGAATCCTATAGGTAATCTATACAAATTTAAGGAGAAATTTCATCACTCATCTTATTCATGTTGTTATTCTTAGAAATCTTCCCTTATAAGTTAAAGAGAAGCTTTCTACAGGTTACTGACAAGCATTTCCAAGCCAAAAGTTCAAGTTTTGCCTCAGTTCCTTGCTACAACTTATTTTTGTGTTATTGTGTTGTTTTGTGATGAATTACTGTAACATGGTTTTGTTTCTGAGAAATTTTTATGTTGCAAAACTGAGTTAGGTCCATGCTTGAGATCTTTGTTCTCCTTCATTACATGTTAGATCATTGTGTTTCTTTCTCTAAAATGTTAATGGAATGTTGTTATTTATTTGTAGAAAATTTCATGTCCTAGAATTATCGTTTGGTCATTTAAGCAATTGCCTGAAATTGGATTCGTCAACGACGAACCTAACCTGTGTTTCCTCATGTCCTGTGTCAACATATGTGTCGACACAAGGCCCTTCTTATGTGGACACAGGCAGTCAATTTGCACGCTTGTTGTTTGCCTTGTTTGGTGATTTCTAGGGGGTGTTTGCTTGAATTAGGAAGCCAATTTTTGTTTCATAACCTATTAGAATTCCTTAACTAAATAGTTGTGCTAATTGGTGATTTTTTAGGCTTATTTTATAACCCAAAATTGAGTGAATTCGTAAATTGTTTGATTTAGTTTTCATGCACGTCTTAACTGTTTTGTTGAATTTCTTTGAGGTGGTTTTCCGCACTGAATAAATTAATATTTTCGGTTAACCACATAAATAAATTAATATTTTCGGTTAACCGAGCCATCAGTTAACCGAATTTGTCGGTTAATGCGGTTCGGTTGAGATTAGTTAACTGTGATATATGTACGTATATACATATATATATACATACATATATATATATAAAAAAAAAAGCCTTATGATGATGAATTTTCTTATCTTTAAGTTTTATAAATTAATATCGTCTCAAGGCAATAGTATGAAAATATTTTCCATAATATACATATTTTAAACAAATAATCTAAAGCGTTTTTCTAAATCGTTTATAAACTTGTTTTACAAACTAAATAGATTCATATATAAAATTACACAGTTTTGCACACTTCAAGGAAGAGAGGATGTGGTTTAAATGGTATAATTAATTGCGTGGTATGGGACGCGTAGGTTAACTGTATTGGTTTATTCTTTACTCGTTAATTGAAGTCCATCATTGTTTTTTAGTGTGAAGTGGGCTTGCATATAATAAATCGTTTAGTGAAAACGTGTAATGTAACAAACCGTCAGGAATAAGCCTAAATTCGGCTCAGAAAAGTCCCATCGGAACTTAGAGCCATTTTAAATAGATCGTTGGTTCCTATAAGGAAATACTTTAACACATATTACAGCGCAGACTAAAGCGAAATCAGAAGTTCACACAGTGGAAGGGATAAAGTATAATAACTTGAAATAGATGTACCATAGATAAAAACTGTAAAATGTCGGTCACAACGAATGTCAATTGTCATTACGAGGTACATTACTGATAATAACCCTAATAATACAACAATAATCATAATACTGCCATAAATACTAACTAATAATCAGGGATCCTAATCCGTCAGGCTCCATTATCCACGGCATCACTGATCATGCATTCTCACCTATTATCCTTTTATATGTTAAGAGGAGAGAGGTTAGAACAATAAGTTCCGTGAATGAAAATCACATAAGTGTAAGGAATAATTGTTTCTTATACTCGGTAGTATGAATCCATCATATTATGTCTACGAAATCTAACACACAATCATACATATGTAATAATGAGGTGGACTATCCTACTGTAGCAACCTACTTTTTTGTACAGTTTAAGCCAACATTTAACTATACATGTCAACTCAAAATCCACAAAAAATGCAGATGGTTACGAGAAAGAAGTTAGAGGATGAGAGAGTAGAAAAAAAAAGTTAGAGTAGAAAGAATTTCTCTAACCAAATTCATTTAACATCTAACCTTTGAGATTTTCAAAAATACCTTAACATCATTTTTCTTAATTTCATTATTAAGTAACTGCTTAGTTAAACCTGCATTGGCCTTAAATCTCTTTATAAACCTTGTGTATAAATCTTGGATTTGTTATAAAATCTCTTTTATAATCCCTTTACCCGATTCAATTAAGAATCTCATTACACATAATTACTTTCTAAAGTGAATTTCATTCAAGATGGTAATTTCATTAATTATTATTAATTAAAATAATAATTAACTTCAATATTAACTACAATACATGAAGTTAGTTTCTTGATTTACTAAAAATAGAATAGTTAATCCCTTTTAAAAGTTATTAAATTAATAATTAACTTCTTTAATAATAATCAACTCAATAATTTCACTTAAACACAGTTAATTGAAAGATTAATTAACTTTTAGGAAAAATTATTAAATTTAAACCTCTTTGTCAAAACCTACTTCTATTAGATTAGCTAAAAATAGATTAATTAAATAAGCAATTTTAATTGGAACTGTTGACTTAGCCAACTTAAAAACATCAGTTAACTTGTTAGCTGATTTCCACTAATCATTTCTCTTAAATTAATTTATAATATAATTAATTAAATAAATTCTCTTAATTGTTTCTTAAAACAGTTATTCCAAATTATTAACCCATAGGTTAATTTCTGACTTTATTGCTTATAAAACTTATTTAAAACATAAAAATTTGCTAAAACATCCATTGACAATTTCATTTGTGAAATACGATTATAAATATTGATATATTTATAAAACTTATATGAAATATAACTTAAATCCTTGCTTAGTTATAAAAATAAATTTTATGACTTTTAACTTCGTCAATTCGCCTAATGGCAAATCGATGTCATAAAAAGATGAAATTAAGGCCGTACAGTCAATCACTTAATCAATACTGTTATTGATTAATAACACATCAAGTGTTAAATTCAATTCAACATCTAAACAAATTATAATGCTATTAGGATTAAAATAGTTCATATATGAATAATATGAATTCAGAAAACATTAAAAATATTTGAGGAATCCAGTTGGATCCCTCTAACCTGTTTTTCCCAGCATCACAGCTTACAATATCATTTTATAAATGTATATAAACTAGAAATTCTGATTTAAATCATCATTTAAATAGTGGAAATATAAATATCGTCAATCAGCAATCAATCAATAATCAACCAAAGCAACCAAACATCCAATTTATACTACCAAATATGAATATTATTAAATGAGTTCAATCACATTTTAGTATTTCAGAAAGCGTGAGAGTTAACTCATATTTTGTTTCGATTGACGATTTCGGCGTTCTTTATATAATTTTAAACAAGCATTTAAAATTTAAAAAAAATGACTTTCTCTAATCCATTTCAATTCATCACTGACTTGTAGTACTCGTCCATACGATCCCAAAGTATCTTGTTTCGCTCGATTTTGTTCATGTACGAAAGAATTATTAATATTACAAGTTATAACCGAATCAAACGGTACTAACATAATTAATTAACTAATAATTTAACCTTAACTACTTTCTTAATTACATATTATGTTAATCCTTTCTTCCTCCATTACCCAGGTATTCGAACCCGCCTGCTATTCCATTCACCATAGCCGACTTTTGTTTCCACCTATCTCCCTCACCGCTTCACTATTCCACAACCTGAAACTATCATCGAACTTCTCATCAAAATCTCCATCACCCTATCATGATAACATCCACTCGCACCTTCCTTGACCATCGCGTTGAACAACCTAATCTCACTGCTATAGTGATAGTAGCGAACCATTTATGTCCAGAAATCCCTCAAATTTTGCACGCAGGTGCTAAATCCTACCATAATTACAAATACAACATTCAATTCACGAATTGCAGCTCCAAAATCCCAAATTCCCGAACCCCTAACTCACGCTGTGTGAAAACCATCGAACAAGATTCTCACCGCACCCATCAAAATGTATATGAGATTGAAAATAATCACAACAGGAGTTTGAATATACTTGTTTTGTAGTTTATTGATTTTTGTTTGAATTTTATTGGAATTTCAAAGATCACGGTTTGTATTTTGGGTGGTGACTTATCGTTTTGCAGACTAGAAGAGAGGATGAAGAGGGTTAGAAAATGTAAACGATATTATATAGGGTTGTTTTATTATTATTTTTATTCGATTTTATTGAATATATTATCCTATCGCTATTTACGATTGATGTTTCTTCATTCGTACGATCACATACAAACTCCGATTCCGATTAAAATGGACTTCCTGCTATAGTTTGACATTTCAGACCTAATGAAATTTGCTTCGTCAAATTCCGAGTCCGTTTGCAAAAACAACGCTATTTTGAATATTAAATTGGTAACGATTCACGTTTATTCTCGCATGCTCATATAATAACTCTTATTGGCTCGAATCTTGAAATCTAGCAATAATTAGTCATTATGAATTTAATAAAATTGATTTTATTGAAATGCGAGGTCATTTGAAATAATAGATTACTTCAAAATAAACAAATACTGGTTTTTACTCAACATATTTAAATCAAAGTTACAACGATATTCAATTTATTTAAAATTCTTTTATTTTATTAAATAAATCATTATAGTTCATAAACGATTATATATCGGTTTTATGAAAAATTGATTTTAACATAACTCAAAATCTACAAGATGAAATCTTGATTTTTTTTCTTTCATTATAAAACTATAATCTAATAGATTCTTGTTTTAAATAATTCCAAGTTACAATGAATTATATATACTCAATTGAAGTTCGAATCGTAAAACTACGAACTACCGCGACGTGGCGAGCTCGTTTTAGTTAAATTATAATTAATACGTTCAATCTTTGTTTAATAAACGAATTCCTTATTATAATTCAAATCTAAACTTAATTAAATCCTTTTATATTGTCCAATTCATACGGTATTGCAAATTCCAACTCATTTCAACTATTTTAGAATTAAATTTATCACTTCACTATTTATATTGATGAAATATTAAAAAATACTTGAGTTTTTTAAATTTTCAAATAACTGTTCCTATATTTAAATAATTTAAATATTCTGCTACTAAAAGTCCGGGATGTTACATTCCTCCCCCCTTAAAATAATTTGAAATTACTAAGGCAAGAAAAATGCTATAAATCTTCTAATTGTTCACAAATCCACTAAGTTAAAATCTTCTATTCCACTTCTAAACTTTTAGTCCTGACTGTTCTATTTAGTTTCAATTAAAACACCAATTCATTTCTATTAACAAAAAATTTGAAAATTTTCTAACATCTTAAATTTCCAAAAAAATTTGGCAGAGTCTCCTCTGTACGGAGGGACTTTCGTAATATAACAAGAGAGATAAATATATATACATCGACCCATACAGTCGAAAACCCATTTATATACCAAAATTTGTATTTTTGCATAGGCATACCTTGTATGAGCGTTATTAAGTGAGTTCACTTAATATTTATGCATTCACGCAAGCAAAACCATGCCATAAAACTTCATGTTCATGTACTTACTCAATCGGAACACGTTAGTCTCAACTACATGAAATATTAATCATATTTCATCCAACTTGAATGATTTATAACCAAATTGTTTGCATTCCAATCATATATGCACCATCAACCAACTCTAATACTTAGGATAAAAGTGCATCCAAATTAAATTTTGGTTGAGGATTTCAGAATCTAACTTTGGATTTCAAAATCGTAAATTCCGGATTCAAAACACTTTTTGTTTTATTCTAATATTTTATCTTTATGGTAGCATGTCTTACTCAGAAACCCGAAAATGAACACCGATGACGGTGCACTCATCATCAGAGTTATTTTCCAGTGACACATGCAAGATCTACGCTTTAAAATCCATTTATTTTCAAAAAATCATTAAAATAATCCAAATAATTTCCTTTTCAAATCTTTGGAAAACCGTTTCCAAATTCACCGGAAATTTTGATTCCTCGATTTTCAACTCAAATTCATTTCACATTTATAAATCCCGTTTATAAACTTCACTTACATATAAAATATATAAAACGGTGGTAAAATAATTTCATTTACCAACTCTTTAAAACTATATTGTCTCCATTTACCTCATTCAAGTGTTTATAAATCCCAATCGACCACGCCGGCTAAATGCGTCAATGTGGAATTCATATACCATTCAATGATAAGAAAACATAATACAAACTAGTTTTATCACACTAACAAGTACGTCGTCTCATATATATGCATTCACACTCAATCTAGGATATTACTAACCCCATCTTTATTGAGTTACACAAAGTGCCAAGGTTATCTCTTAACCTTATGCTCTGATACCACCGTAACGACCCACTTTTTTCGTACAGATTAAGCAGACATTTAACTACACATGTCAACTCAAAATGCATAGAAAATGCAGACGGTTAGAAGAAAGAAGTTAAGGATGAGAGAATAGAAAGAAAGAAAAGTTAGAATAGAAGAAAAGGAGGGATATAACAACACTACAAAATCAGAGTGGAATAGAATCTCATAGCGGAACAAATATAACATAATATATCAAAACTCTTTACCCAAAGAGAAAACTATATATATACTTGATCATACAATCAGAGTATACAACTAGATCAATACAACACACATAGCGGAAATTAATTAATACCATAAAATACGAGAATACGTCTCACCTCCAGCTCCATTTCTGAAGCTCCAAGTAAGATCTAACCTAGAAAATATACTCGGTCTGACCCAATCACATTTTGAAGCAAAGCAAAATTAACCCGGATCAACCTGGAATAATTTCAGTGATAAAACTCACCAAAAACAACTTGCTTAACTTTTAGAAATCCTATTTGAAAGACTGGAACTCTCATATGACACGACCACACATAAACATGACATGTGTTTTTACCTTACGATAACCAATCACTTTTTATACCAAAATTAGGGATATTAAAATAATGTCTATCAAATCACAAATAAAATAGGAATATAGCCTGAAAGCTTGCATCTCACTTTCCAACATAGTTGGTTTACATCTAAAAACGTATGGCTCATATTGAAGTTTGGATTTCCAACATGACTAGATATGGAATCACCTTTCGATCAGTATCCTCAAGAGATGGAACACTGGAGTTCAACAAGAACATCATGTAACTCGGCCATACATGACCGACCACTCATTCAACTTGAGTGTACCGAATATATCATTACCAAGGTTGTTGGCCGTCCAACCGTATTCATTCCAAGCATAAAAAATGACATTGATTTCTCCAGATCAGATGATGCTATACCCTAATGGGTATGACCCACATAGTCATGTTGTGTGCCTGATTTTAGTCGTTTCCTGGTTGGTGAGGCTTGAGGTTATGATTGCCTTTCAGAATCTAACATCAAACTCTGAATGCCATATAGTCAGATCCGCCAATCACTAATTAATTTTCACAAATATACTCTGGGTGTTAAGCGAAAAGTGGTTGCCTTCTTTGCCACCATACTTGGTATATTTGTAAAAATCGATGTATGTGATTCTGGAAAATACTCTACTAGAAATTCATTCATACAAGTTCGTTCTTGAACTGAACGAAACCGAAGATACCCCAGAATGTCGGGATTACTGCTACAAGTTTAATCCTGGCAGTTAACAAGAGACATCAACGAGCAACCCTTTCGCTTCTGATCTATGTCTTCAAATCATCTTATAAGCATCCTTACATGTTAGTTGTCAAATGCAAAGTTGGTTCGAAGTGGTTTTGGGACTAGTTTCCATCCCAGTCTCTTCGAGCTAACTCATAAAAGTCAAAATGGAATATTTATTTGATTGTCAGTTCTTTAACTATCAAATCAAACAATATAGTTAAGTACATTGGCAGCTCGTACCCTTATAAATTAAAACCATTCATTAAAACCATTCATTGATTCTTAAAAGTCAATTTCATATACTTATCTTAACTGAATAATTATATTCATAAATATCTCTTGTTTTGGTTACTTTGAAAATAAAACCCATTCACCTTTCTTATCTCTTCAAACTTAAGCGTATTCACGAAACCTCTTTTAATTTACTTTACTTCAAAATCATCGTTATTGACTTATTTCTTGGAATAACTATATTTCCAAAACCCTACTATTTTCATAACTTAGAAAATAGTGCTATTACTTAACCAAAAGGTATATTTATATTCATACTTCATATCTGGGCCTAACAATGTCAAATAATACATTGTTAACCAATAAAACCCAATGATTTTATTAAACTTATGAACTTTGCAATTGAAATTGCAATATTATATCTTTTATGGAAATAATAACCATTTTCAACTTATTTAACCGTTACAAACTAGTACCATCCTTTGGATAATATTAATGTCGTTCAAGATGAGGTATTTTATTTACCTCTCAAGCCTTGACTCAACAATGTTCTTACCTTAAGATAAATACTAGTTTGTAACTCAAAACATATATTAATAATGATATCATATGAACTTAAGATATGGTTTTATGAACCATTCTTTACTTTTAAAAATCTCTTTCAATCATAATCACCTTACTTAATTTGTTTATACACTTCATTTACAACTTAGATTTATTATAAAAATCCATTTACCGAATCTTTACCAAAAACTATTTAATAATTTAAACTAAAACTAATTTGGATTTTATTATTAAAATCCAATTACCAAATTCTCTAACTAAATTCATTTAACATCTAACCTTTGAGATTTTTGAAAATCCCTTGACATCATTTTTCTTAATTTCATTATTAAGTAACTGCTTAGTTAAAGCTACCACATTGGCATTAAATCTCTTTATACACCTTAACTTGGATTTTTTATAAAATCTCTTTTATAAATCCTTTACCCGATTCAAATAATAATCCTATTACACTTAATTACTTTCTAAAATAAATTTCATTCAAGAATGTAATTTCTTTAATTATTTTTAATTAAAATAATAATTAACTTCAATATTAACTACAACTGTTTGTCAAAACCTATTTCTATTAGATTAGCTGAAAGTAGATTAATAAAATAACCAATTTTAATTAGAACCATTGATTTAGCTAACTTAAAAACATCAGTTAACTTGTTAACTGATTTCCCCTAATCATTTCTCTTAAATTAATTTATAATATAATTAATTAAATAAATTTTCTTAATTATTTCTTAAAACAATTATTCCAAATTATTAACCCATAGGTTAATTTCTAATTTTGTTGCTTAAAAAACTTATTTAAAACACAAAAATTTGCTAAAATTATCCGTTGAAAATTTCATTTGTCAAATACGATTATAAATAGTATATACCCATGTTATTTTATTGAACATCCATAAAACATCTATTACTTGATGTGGTTATGTATAGCCTAGCGTGTATGTGTAATAAGTGATGTTGAATGTATGCAAAACACCCTAATATGTATAAAATTTCTATATGATTGTATGGTGTGTTTGTATTGCAACCAAATTCTACCATCTATTCTAGCAATCACAATGAAACCATAAAAGAAATTCAAAGGAAATAATTACCTAAGAAAACTTCTGGATGAGTTTGCCTCATCTTCTCTTCGATTTCCCAAGTGCTTTCTGTAGGGTTATCTCCCCATCTAATGGATTTATTGCAGAGCCTTTTGATTATGTGCTACACAATGCTTGCGGTAGCACGGGGCGCCCTAGGTTCCAACTTGAAGCTCCCAAGGTCCCCCAAAACATCTAGCTTGAGTCTGACAGTAGAATCATAAAGGCATTTCCTAAGATGAGAAACATGGAAAACGTTATGGACTCCCAATAAACGCTCAGGAAGATCCACAGGATAACCCAATTTCCCAATCTTATCGACGATCTTAAATGGCCCAACAAATCTAGGAGCCAATTTTCCAGTCTTTCCAAATCGGACAGTCTTCTTAAAATGGGAAACTTTCACAAATACCAAATCTCCATACTAAATTAAAGTTCCTTCCTCCTTCTATCCACATATGATTTCTACCGGTCTTGAGTTTCCTTCATTCTGCCAAATTAAAGCGATTTTCTCTATAGAATCACACATAAGGTCTAGTCCGAATAAAATCTTGTCGGTAGTTTCCTACTAATAAGTAGGAGATTTGCATGGCCTCCTGTACAACGCTTCATAAGGGGCCATACCAATCGTTGCTTGAAAACTATTGTTATATGAAAACTCCACCAATGGAAAATGTTGCTCAAACTCAATGTCGTCCCTAAGGCTGCTTGTAGGCTCCTCCGAAAATTCAATTGTAAATAAGGGGTCCCTATTGCTAACTATGCTCATCGGGATTTCATGCAGTCTAACAATCACCTGGACGTATAACTAGGCCAACGAAGTTGCTATCCTATTCTTCTTGATTGGGATAAAATGAGCACTCTTTGACAAGCGATCCACAATGACCCAAATGGTTTTATTTACCTTTTGAATCTTCGGAAGCCCATCTATGAAATTCATGGAAATGTTTTGCCATTTCCAAGTGGGAACATCTAAGGGTAACAACAACCCTCCAAGCCAACCCTTCTCCACCTTAATCTTTTGACAAGTCAAACATCATGACACAAATTCTACTACATCCTTCTTCATACCTTCCCAATAAAATCTTCTTTTCATATTTCTAACCATTTTTATCTCCTCCAGAGTGTATGGTCATCCTCAACCTATGACACTCCCCTAGAATTTCCTTTCAAAGGTCTCCACCCTTAGGGACACAAAGTAGACCATCCCTTCTCAACTCCCATCGTTATCCACAGAATACTTATCTGAATGAGGAATGGGTTCTCCTTTAGAAATCCTTTCTCTTAATGTCCTCAACTCAACATCAATATCTTGCTGTCTCTTAATTCTATCTTCCAAAACTGGCCTCACCTCTAGAACACCAAGAAGCCCTTAAGATGCTTCAAACGACGTTTGAAGATTAAAACTAGAAAGAAACTCCAACTGCTTCCAATCGAAAATCACACCTAAAGTAGCATGTCTCCGACTTAGAGCACTGACAATGACATTACCCTTCCCTAGGGTATACTGGATAGCGAAGCCAAAAGATGCTTTGTACTCCATCCACTGCTACTACCGCTAATTCAAATCGCATTGAGAAAACAAGCACCGAAGGGACTTATGGTCGGTAAAAATCTCAAACTTCTCCTCTTAAAGGTTGTGCCTCCACATCTTTAAGGAAAATACCATAGCTGCAAGTTCCATGTCATGCACAAGGTACCTCTTCTCATTGTCCTTAAGTTATTTACTTGCATAGGCAACTACCCTACTCTCTTGCATGAGTACCGCTCCTAACCTTGTCTCACAAGCATCACTAAAAACCGTAAACATCTTCGTACCATCAGGAATAATAAGGACAGGTGAAATCGTTAGAGATTCCTTTAATCTTCCGATAGAAATATCGCATTTCTCACTCCAATCGAACTCAAGATAACTGGGTTAAAGGGGCTGCAATCCTTGCGAAAATATTAATAAACTTTTTATAGTGGCCCGCTAACCCGTACAAACTTTTAACCTCAGTCGCATTATGGGGCGTCCTCCACACTTGAATAGGCTCTACCTTTGCGGGGTCCACCGCCAATTCTCTCACCGAAACAACGTGTCTAAGAAATTTGACTTATTCTTACAAAAGTGACATTTCGAGAGCTTAGCCTTAAGTTGATTTTTCCTTAGAGTTCTTAGGACCTTCCTCAAGTGACTTCGTGCTCCTTTAATTCCTTGGAAAATATGAGAATGTCATCCATGAATAACACAACTATCTTATTTAGAATGCCTCTAAATACCCAACTTATAAGATCCACAAAGAAAGTGGTGGCATTCGTTAAACCGAAAGGCATTACTTCCCACTTAAATAATCCATCAGGCATCCTAAAAACCGTCTTATGTTTACTCTCCTCGAAAATCCTCAACTGATGAAATCCTATCATAAGGTCTAATTGAAAAAAGACTTGGGCACCTCCCGAGTGATCAACCAAGTCATCTATCCTAGGCAAGGGATATATGTTTTTACTAGTTAGCTTATTGAGTTCCCTATAATCCATACACATCTTAACGATCCATCGGTTTTTATGGAAAATAGTACGTTTGCTCCCCATTCTAAAGTACTTCGTCGGATGAATCCTTGTAGCAGTAACTCAGATATTTGTTTGTCTAACTCTCTCCTCTCCTTAGGATCCATGTGCCTTAATGGCAATGCTACTGCCCTCGCGTCCTTCTCGAAGTCTATCATAAATGAGATTTCTCGATGGGACGGAAATCCCATAGCTTCCTCAAAGACGTTTGGAAATTTATGAACAACGGGCACTGAAGATGGCCCTTCCAAAAAGATGATAACAAATACAATGAGGTCGAAACCCTATTTCCCGTCCTACAAGGGATCTCTAAACTATGACCTCTATGACTTCTCAAGCAAAAAAACCTTCTTATCGCAGTTAAAGATGGCCCCATAAAATGATAGCTAATCCATCCCTAGTATAAGACCATACCTCTCAAAATATAACACATACGCACTACATAAGAAATTAACATCCCTAATATCTAATACAAGGTCTTTACAAATAAGTGAGAGTTGCTTAACTCCTCTGATAGGATTAGACACATCTATCGGATTGGTAACAAAGGACAGAGAAAGATTTAAGAAATCAACGATTTTTCTAGGGATGAAGGAATGGGTTACTCCCTAATCAAACAAGGTAGTAAAGAAGTTCCTGGAATATGAATTATACCTTCCAAAGCTGGCTGTCCTTGGTCTCTTGGGGGTTGACTTTGAAGTAGCGCTATCTCCAAGACATAATTATGCCCAGTCTCTGCACCTTTGAGCTTGGGGCAGTTCCTCGCTAATTTCCCTCTCTCATGACAATTGTAGCACTTTCCTTTAAACTCAAGCTTTATTGGGTTCACCCTACAATCCTTGGCCTCATGGCCCTTCCTATGGGATCTCCCACATATCTTAGCCTCTTTCTTAAACTTCCCATTCTCCTTTTTCTTAAGGGAAAAACTCATTTTCTTCTTTCTTCCATATCCAAAAGCACCTTCAGCTTTCTCACTCTTATTATCCTTCTTCCCCTCAGTAGTGCATAAAATAGCAATCTCTATTAGCGCCTCAAATGTAGCTCTAAGGGTCATTTGAACTAGAAATGTTACTTTCAATGAGCAATTAAGTCCCTTCACGAATCTTAGCGCCTCATTCATCGGCGTATCTACCAGTCCCCTTCTAAATATGGACAACTCAGTGAATCTTGCAATATACTCCATTAAACCAGATTCTCCTTGTTCAAACTGAATAAATATCTCCATCTGAATGCTCACCTCCGCATTGGGTAAGACCTTCATTTCAAATCGGGCCTTAAACTCTTCCTATGTAAACATCTTACCCCCATCTTCTCC
The DNA here is from genome assembly GCA_030737875.1 of Allium sativum. Lineage (NCBI taxonomy): Eukaryota > Viridiplantae > Streptophyta > Magnoliopsida > Asparagales > Amaryllidaceae > Allium > Allium sativum. The sequence continues at coordinate 898,864,635 of CM060916.1, forward strand.
GGAAACCGTATTCCACCATTCAAGAGCATCTCCGTTAAGATGCTAAGCCTCTACCCTACGCTTCAGAGGGTCCTCCCATCCCATAACTTCGAAGATATGGTCACACTTGGATATCCACGCCTTTTCTTCCAAAAATCATTCCATTCCAAGAAAGGGCTTGCCTCCTAAATTAGTGAAATCTTTACAAAAACGGGGAAAGTTGGGAGTCAGTTCAGCAGGTTGAGCTGCTGGTTCCGCTGGGCTGGAGGGGCCATGACAACTTGGTTCACATTCCAAAGGTACCATTGGAACCATTCAAGAAATTACCGAGTCCTTTCCCGATTCCCTTGCTCAGGTTGATTTTCTGCTATTTCTACTACCTAAAAAAGGAAAAACCCTCAGTGGAAATTCCTAAGATAGTATTTAAGGCAAAAGCAAAGAGAAGGATAGAAATTGCCTACTATTTCTATATATGACTATAGGCTATAGTATATATATTTATTTTGTATATAATTTGAAAACCTTTTAAAATACAAGTACATTTCTTATACGTATATTTCTTTATAATCAGGTAACCTACGCTTTGATACCACATGTAACAACCCGCCCGGAACGCGTCTAAATTCCGATCCAGGAAAGGCCTATCGGAACTAAGAGTCATTCTAAATGGATCGTTGGTTCCTATAAGGAAATACTTTAACAGATATAATAGAGCAAACTAAACAGAAATCAGAATCTCACACAGCGGAAGGGATAAAATTTTATAATTTGAAACAGATGTACCATAAATAAGACCCATAAAATATCGGTTACAATGAATGTCAACTGTCATTAAGAGGTACATTAATAATGATAATTATCCCGATAACACAAGAATAATCATAATACTGCCATAAATAATAACTAATAGCTATGGGTCCTCCTTCGTCGGGCTTCGTTATCCACGACATCACTGATCAAGCATTCAGGCATATTATATTGTTTATATGTTAAGTGGACGGAGGTCAGAACAATAAGTTCTAGTGAATGAAATTACACAAGTTTAAGGAATAACTATTTCCTATACTTGGCAGTATGAATCCATCAAATTATGTCTACAAAATTTAACACATAACAAACATATGTAATAATGACACGGACTATCCTACAATCACTTAAGGCCTACATATTTTTCGTTCACTGAAGGGTGGATTCTCTATAATCACTTAATACGCTAAATGAGGCGGACTATCCTACAGTCACTTAAGGCCTACATATTATTATTAAGGGAAGATTATTTATAATCACTTAATACCTACAAGACTGAGTCTCAATTGGTCACTTGAGAACAGTATATACATATATTTGTTTATGAGCAGATTCCTTCGATCACTTAAGACCCTATGGCGAACCCTAGTCACTTAAGACCTCGTCTTATAATTATCAACGCTAGAAAATGTACTCTCAACGTAAAGCGAGAGATAGTAACTTACCACTTAATACCAAGTTTAGGAAGACTCCCACTGTCATTTATGACCCTCCTGGCGGATCCATGTGTTACTATCTAGTTGTCTTTACGGTGAACTCTAAGTCCCTTAATACTTCCCTTAGACAGGAGGTTGCCTTGCATGATTGGTTGAACTCTTAATATCCGATCCCTATGTCTACCTCACATAGCCCCTAAATAAGAAGCAGACACTTCCGTAGAACTACCTTACTCAAGCGTATATCATTTAATTATGGCCATTTAATACCTATTTAAGATAGAGGCGGACCCAATAACCATTTAAGACCTTTATAAAGGTAGGTCCCATGACTTTGACCCTAAACCGATGAGAGAACATTAGGAGTGGACCTAGTCCTAACCACTTTAATACCCAAACCAAGTAGGTCTGACACTTTATACATTCAGGCCTTCTTCACACACAATTATTATTATAATATGCACACACACCCACAAAAGACATTTCACATTAAACCGTCCACTTGTAGATGCTGGATTTTTCGGGTGGTTCCGAGAAGGCTTCTGCAACAAGTTGGGATTAACCTCGTGCCTTTGTGTAATAATTATAATGACCCATGACACCTCGATCTATCACATTAAACGGTCTTACTTGTAAATGTTTGATAGGCCGGTCGGTTCCTGGTAGGCTTCTACTACAAGTAATGGTTAACATTGTGTCTGTGTTTCATTAATACTAATTAAAGCCATTAACTCACACATATACTGCCTAATATGAATTTAATACCCATTAATAATACATTAATTATGATAATAAATAATAGTAAATAAACGTAAATCAAATGCACATGAATAAATGTTCTAATTCGCTTGCAATGACAATCCTAACAACATAATCACGGTATATAAGTTTATTTACCAAGCTTTACCACTTGGCATAAACATGCATATTCACATTTCACATTCAATCAATAAAAGGGAAATAACAGCACATACTTAAAATTTGTAACTAGGATTTGAATAATTATCTCAATAACAGAATACAAACAAGGTGCAATAATCTAATTATATATGTAAAACTCCCATTTTGGTACTGCTCACTTTTATATGACTTTATATACAAAACTTAAGGCTTCAGTAATTTTGTGAATAATATGTTCAAACCTTATATTGAAAATAGATGCTTAAACCTACTATTTTCACAATACTCATGTCTTATGCTTTAGTATACACAATTGTAAATATTTGAAAATCAAGTGAATGGGACCGATTTAAGAAATTTAACGACACCCAAACATTTATCTTTCATTACCTCAATAACAAATCCTAAAATACAACAATTGGTTGACCATTTCCGCTAATAATAAAAATAAGGAATTTGAAGGATGTGTATTGTTTTGTTTTCATTCAAAGTCCAAATACCTTCAAGCATAATAATCCAAATTTAAAATAACAAGGTATACAAAATAGAAAACTTAAATAATTTCATTCGCAGACATAAAAAAGGGAAGAAGAGTGGTTTTAGCAGAGAATCTATCAAAAATCTAGATCTTTGCATTCAACAAACGTGCTCCAATTTCTCCTTATATATACATATACGAGAATTTGATTTAGAATCTCATATATATATATATACATACATATTAATTCTAGAATCTATATATGAATCTAGATTAGAAAAGATAGAATATTGATTAGTGGGAGAAGAAGCCTAACCTTTCTTCTGGAATTAAGAAATAGTGGAGAGACAAGATGGAGGTGTATATTAAAATAAAGTATAGGGTTTGGAGAGAGGAAAGAGGGTCTACTTATAGTTGCTAGTGTGTATATGGACCATAAAATTAGTTTGATTTAATCTGAATAGTCCATTTGAAGCGAAACTATATGTAAATACCTAAAAATAACAAGCCTTCTCCACCAAAACACCAGAGGGCGGTCGACCCCCTATATAGAAGGGTGGCTGGCTAGGGGCGTTCAACCCCCTCCTAGGGTCGAACTTGGGAATTTGAATTGCCTATACATTACTTTATATTAATTATTTTATTTAAATTGATTAATTATTTCTGTTTCATATCTATTCTTGTCCCTTTTTTTGTGTGTGTATATATATACACAAACACACAATTTCAAATCTTCGAGGAACATTCTATTTTACAAATTAATATTTATTTATATTACAGATTTATAATTAATCAATTAAATTTTGATCCTTATGTGTATATATTTTACGTACAACTTGTTTTATTAATAACTTCTTCATATGTACTTCGTTTTCGATAAATAAAATATGAAAACGAATCATAATCTCACCATGAATACAATAGAAATATTTTTGTGGCCTAATTCTTGATTATCCAAAATTATTATTTTTAGCTTGTTAAATTATTATTGTTTATATTTAATTTAATTACTTATGTCTGTTTAGGGTTATATTATTATGGAGTGTTACATGTAGTATGGGACATACTGTTTTCATTACTCGATTTACTATTTAGGAGTCTATGACACACCTTTTGGTGTATTATTGACAGTATTTGGACTATGGGTCCTATATACCTATTCATAGCTAGTGGGTGTATTTGGATTGGTGAGTCCTATATGAGACTGGTAGGTCTCCTATATATAGTACCTAGCAGACTGATAGGCTAAATATTTGACTGGTGGGTCCTAATCTATTGCTGGTGGGCTACTTAGACTAGTAGGTCCAAGGATTTATATTATTGTTTCTAGATTTTTTTATGATTGATTTCTTGAATTTTTAGTGATTTTAAAATGTTTTCACTTTATTAATGATTTTAAATAGCTGATGGTCTATTGGTAGGGCTGTCAATGGGTCGTGTCGGGTCGGGTTCGGGTCGAGTCAAGTCGGGTTCGGGTTGATTTATAAACGGGTCGGGTCAACCCGTTTATTAAACGGGTCATATTTTCCCAACCCTAACCCGACCCGTTTATAAACGGGTTGACCCGACCCGACCCGCGTAACCCGTTTAACTAAATGGGTCGTATCGGGTCGTGTTGGGTCGGGTTTAACCGTTTGACCCATTGATAGATATTGCCTACTTATATAAGCAATAAAAGAGCCAAATCACCAACATGCACACTGTTATATAATCACCAACATGCAACTAGTTGCAAAGTCACCAACAGACAACACATATACAAAGCATGAAATCACCATATCCAAAAATCATTTTCTATACATAAGTATATATTCCCATACTGCATAAATTAAGGACTACCAGTATGGAAGAGATATGGTTGTTATAAGTAAAATACAACTAACAACATACAAGAATAAATTAGTAAAATATAACAGCTTACATATACGAGCATAGTGATTACTGCATACATAAAAGATTAACACTAACAGTATACATAAAAGACTAACAATATGGAAGAGATACAGCATATAATCGGATTTTGCGGGTCAAAATCGGGTTAGCGGGTCAACCCTAAACCCACCCGTTTATAAATGGGTCAAATTCGGGTTGACCCGAAAATGACCCGCTAACTAAACGGGTCGGGTTGACCTGCTAATTTCCATGCGGGTTTCGGGTTGGGTCACGGGTCGTGTAGAAAATTGACAGCCCTATCTATTGGCGATAACTATTTGTGTGACTTCATTCATCTGATTATGGACTATTAAATGGGCTCAGTTTGGGGTTACGGTGGTGATTTATTCAATATAGCGTAACATGGGTGATTATTCCTTATTGCTTAGATTGTGGGCTTCACAAAATATGTTGAACCATAAATCCTTAACTTTTTGTATGTATCGTACGATGTTTACTTCTTAACCACAACATTGTGTGATTATGTAGTGACTTCATTTTTAAATAACCACTTCATAGGATATTATTTATTATATATATCCAAATGATATTATTTCAAGTAGACTAACTCATGTATTTATTGCTTAGGTCAGATCAAGTCTTTATAGGTCAGCCTTAATGATGACACATTTCTCATGCCTATGACTAGCTTTTATTTTTTGTTTGCCCTAGCGTGTTTTGGGTTAGGATACTTCTAAGACATTTTGAGTCGTACTTTGGCATTGTTTATATTATTTTGTGGGGGATGGATGTATGTATGTATATTTTGGATTTCATGTCGATCTATGTATATTACTGGGTGTTTTGCTTGATGTATATAAATAAGTGTATTAATCGTTTTGTGTACTGTGACATTATATCTATTCCATTTCTTTTGAATAGATCATGTAGCCACCATGATATTGTATTGATTGAGTATTGAATGTAGTGATCCACTTAAGAAGAATAAAAATCACTTCATCGACAAATTTAATATTTGTTAATACAAGATTATGATGGTCATTCCTAATCAGTCGTATTATCCATATTAATGGACGACATTACTCGTTAATATGGGACTCGGGGTGGTGTATCACAGCTTGGTATCAGAGATGAATTTAAAACAAAATTTTATGAAACACAGAATGGTAAGCACGATAAAATACATTGAAGTACAATACGAGTAACATAACGTCCCAAATCGAAGTGTCCTTTACTTTGTCCTTGAACTTTTCTGTCCTTTGGGGTAGATTTAAGTGAGAATACGTCTCGGAATGTAACCTTTAAATTCTGCAGCATCCCTTATTTAATGAATTCAATTGAAATATCTAACCCCTATGAATAATCCTATCTTATTTTCTATTTTCAGCTTAGGATGGAAATGTTTCAAAGCGACCTTCTGGTGTTTGACCGTCCAATGGCTTACATCCTAAGGGCATATACATGTCCACTGAGAAAATCCTCGAGTTTGTTAGTGCATCTAGCCCCGTGCTCTTACCCGATCATCTCCCATGAGCAAATTCCCATTTGCGCGCATGTGCAGCAAATTTTCTCTGGTGGCAAGCCTTTCAAAGGCTTAGAATATGTATTAGAAGTGCAAGCCTTAATCACACTTGCGAGCGTATATTTTCTCGTATGGATATCTTTAACCACCACCGTGTTCTTATGGTATTTAACATGTCACAAGAATGTGAATTAGGCTGGCATGAGCTCCTTATTGCGGAGTTAGATGAATCATCCTTGGAGTGGGCTCAGCTTAAGGAGTGATTTGAGCTTACAACTGTTCCTAAGTCAAAAAATAAAATTTTCTCATCTCTTCCTAAAGCTTAAACAAAGAAAGATGACTATTTTGGAATATGTTGCATCTTTTGAGGCCTTGTATAAATATGGCCTTGAGCACATTAGCACCTCATACATAAAGTACCTCAAATTTATTTTTAGTATTAAGAAATATCTCAAAAAGTCTCTCATGTTGTAGTTGAAACTTTCCTTTGAAGAATTAGTGGATGCGACGCTTCATCTTGAAGTGGTAAAGACAGAAAAGGATAGTAATGATGAAGTGGAACCTCATAAAAAGAAATTTCCTTTCAACTATACAAGTCCCTGCATTAAAAGAAAAGGAAGAAGCCTCTTACTCATAGTTCATATTCTGGTGCAACTGCACCTACACAAAAGTCTTGCTTTAATCCTGGTGCGAGAGGTCATTTCTTCATTGCATGTCCTAAGCCTCTTAAATGCCGCAACTGTAATTAAAGGGGAATTGGTCATCCAAATTTCCTTAACTTCTAAGGGACAACAATTAGGGAAGCTAAATGTAGCGGAGTGTTCACGTAGTTCATCCCAGTCGTGAGGTACTCCTTCCATACTTGAGAGTTCGTTATTATTTCAGAATCATTCTACTCGGGTTCTATTCGATATGGGTGTTTCACATTCATTCGTGTGGAAGGAACTCGTCGATGCACTTTCTTTGGATTTCACATACATGATGACTTCTCTATGAGTTACAAGTCCAATTGGTGGGTTCATAACTCTTAGCTCGATATACGAGGATGTCGAGCTATTCGTATATGGTTTCAATTTCGTGCGAGTATGTACGTAATCTATTGCTTGGCTTTGATATGATTCCTGGTATGGACAGGCTGGTGTGATACGACGCTCGATTATTTGTGCAGAGAGGATCTTATACTTGAGACATCCTGACTTGCCTACTTAGTTATCACTTATTCTTTGGGACGTTAATCATGACACCGAAGCATCTTTATGTTCTCTCGAGTCTAGAGACCTTGATGATTATATGGATCACATTCCTATGCATGGTATGCGATTTTTCAGACATTTTCGAGCCAGTTTTGGGATTGCCACCCAAACGGACGATTAAGTTTCTTATTGATCTGGTTCGAAGTGCATAATTGTTAGTCGACCTCCCATTAGAATGTTAACTTAAAAAACAAGGAATTTAAAAAACACCTGTGTATGCATATATCTATGAGGCCTATACCATTTTCACTCATTTTCCTATAAGACAAAAATAGAATATATAGGTATTTTTTTTTCAAATAAATGCATACATAAAATATCCATTTTACCATTATGTAAAAGAGTGAAGATGTCTAGAAAATATTTTTGTGTTTAAGTTTAAAACATGTAAAATACAATGCAGAAAAATTCTACAAATAAAAAACTGAGCCACATTATAAAAATCATGGTTGCCTCACTACCTGGTCCTCTCTTCGTTCATCCTCAACCTCAAATAACCACCGTGTTCACCCATGCCGTCGCTTCTGTGCAACTACCGGATTTTAGCTACCCAGATCTGATGGTTATAGAAGCACTAATCTTCACGTAACCACCAGCTCCAATGCTAGCACCAGTGCCTCCACCATTAGCTCTAACGCCATCACCAGCGCCTCCACCTCTAGTGCCAACAACCGCGCCAGCATCGTGCAATCATACATTACCACCCCTGCTCCCCACGCATCGTGCAATCATACGTTACCACCCCTGCTCCCCATGTCACCTGGATCTCACCGCCTCTCTTACGTTGCAATTTTGAAGTCATAGCCACATCGGCGCTAGCCTTCGCTATCTGTGAATTCATCATCGCCTGCTAAAAAGGTCTCCCTTCTTCGTTCACTTCCATCGCACAGACTACTGAAGTTTTGAAATTCAATCACCATTGCTGTCATTGTGCTTCTAAGGGATACATGGCGAAGCACTGAAGGAATGCCAAGGTTTGCTACAGGTGTGGATTTTTCGGGCATTCAAATAAAACCTGCAATGTTTGGGTAAACAACAAAAGGCACTTTCTGCCTCGATTATCCAAAAGGACTCTGCGCATTCCCCTATTGTGGATGATTCAGCCATCAAACCAGCTTCTCTCTCATCACATATGCCAGCCATCCACACCTCTTTATCTCTCCCCATAAAAAACTATGTCGTTCTTCCTCGCACTCATAAATCTCCTACTTCTTTCTCAAAAAATTTCACTTCTTCTTCCCAAAATCTCATATCTTCTTCCTCCAAAGCTGTAATGGCACTTCCTTTAATCGCCGCTAATTTTGTCCGTGCTTCCATCACAACCGGCTACTGGAACATCCACACTGTGCGATCGACTCTTTACGACTATTTTCACCACTATGATTGGACAATTTATATCATCTTTGATCATCAATTTCTCACCCAGTTCCCTTCTGCAGATCTGTACCACGCCACGTTGAACCGTCAGTTCATCTCAAAGCCTGGTGCCTCCCTTGCTTTGGATGCTTGGTCGCCAAAAATGGAGAACATTGTCAGGGAATTCTGGCCCACTACCTGGGTTATAATTATAGGCTTCCCCATCCACCTCCACCACATCCCGGGCTGCCTCACCACCGCCATTTATCCAGTTGGCATCTACCTCAGGGCAGATGATTGTGGATGGTCCCAGAGGGACTTCCGCTTCATCTTTGCCAGAGTTAGACTCCTTAAAGCGGTCAACCTTCCCTGTACCAACTCTACCTACCTTAACAACGCCCACTACATCATCACTGTTGAAAATTGGGACCCTTTCCACCCAACCCTTGACCCTCATGACCTCCTTTAGGCAACCAGTTCGACAACAATAGGGTTTTTTCATGGAACCCCTTCATCTCCCTTCACTTGACCCAGACTACCATTTTGATGCCATGATTATCGAATCCACCATACCGAACCCCTTGCTCTGTGTCAGGTACCAGCATAACCCCTTCCTAATCCAATCCCTGACATCACCACGGAGGTCATTGGTCCGCACGGATGGGACTTCTGGCCATCGCCTGAACCAAGATGGGACCCCCTCAGCGACATTGACCTCTTAGATAAACCTCCCCCACCTATTTCAATTTCGTTACTAAGTCCAACTCTTTCAACATCAGCTGTTTGTCGAAGTTCCAGACTCAACGCTTCAACCTCCGGCAATCCCTCACGTGTTAAAGGCAGTTTCTTTCAGCCTATTGTTTTTTCTGACGAAAATTATGTTGGGTACAACAATGTGTTGTATGATTTTTGTTTGATGATAACAAACATATGATATTATTCAAATGTATTTGTAATTGTACTATTTTATATTTCATTTCATAGAAATAAATATTTATTGAATAATATACTAGCGTACACAATTGAATATTCACAAAGTATATTTATTCAAATAAATATTTTATTTCAATATTTGTAATAGTACAACATTCAAACTTCTCTATTGTATATTCACAATTATTACTTCACATGATATTGTACTCGTAAATAAATTGAACACGATAGACAAATTTGTTTGAACACAATAAAATATATTTTATTTCAATCAAATTTGTTTATTATAAATATCACTACAATTTTCTCATTCTGTACATTTGTTCCTCACCACAACTCTCATTACTCTAGTACACAGTCATTGCCTCACTACATTTCACTCGTTCACTCATTTGTGTATACATAGGCACTTCCACACATATTTGTCTTCATGTGCTCCAGATCCTGTCAAGCTATCATTCCAGTCATCCACTCCGGTCACATTCAGAAACACACACAGTAGACTGCTATAGAAATAAACTTGAGTGAACACAAATCTAAATTTATTTTTATTTGTCTCAGAATTTCGGTGTGTTTCTCTTCATTTTTCTGACTTGGTCTGATATGCAACTATGACATAATACTATACCAAAATCGAATACATTCAAACTAGACCAAGAATAGTATCTGTTCTTATCAGATTTCTTCAAGGACAGGAAAATTATTCTAAATGACTGTATGTACACACATGTATGAATATACACGAGTGCACTACCTCGCCAATCAAAATGTAGTATAGCAACTGAGGAGCAGCCACGTGGACCAACTCGACTCAGTGCACATATATGATCAACGTACATATGTGGACATGCAAAATAAAGTGATGGCAAGCATGTAAGAAAATTACACTAAGCTCAAGCACAAGGCGGAATGTACAAATGCATCAAAGTCATGGCTCAACAGGTTCAAATATATAATGTAAATGCATACAAGAATGGCACAATGTATGGTGCAGCAAAATATATCAAAACATATGGAACCAGAAAATGCCATATACACAAATAGAAACGGTCATAGCCATAAATAAAGCAAGCATGGTCGAGCCAGAGTCAAGCTAAAATGACCGTGCTCAGGAGAAACAATCATGAGGTTCACAATGCAAGTGGCATGATCAAAACCAAGTAACACAACAGCCTAAAATGTCGTGCAGGAAACTCAAAAATATACACAACAATCACAGACTGGACTGAAAAAAACATGTTAGTAATACAACTACAAGTGAACTAGTCAAGAGATATAAGAGGGTACACAGCAACATGGTACAAATTAAGGGTACAAAGCAGAAGTGTAGAATTCAAGCAGTTCGAAGATGTATAAGTTGACCGACCAGGACCAATGCAACTTCAAATTAACTCGGATCAAACAACTACAAGTGGACAAGGCCACAACTACAAAACTGAAATAAACACATGGGTTCAAGAATGCTGAAATTCACATACAAGTCCAAGCAGTAAGATGTATAGGTTTTGAAAGTCCATGCAGATAAAGTATACTGTCTGTTTTTATCAAATTAAATCTGATCGACTATTCATAACAATCAAAGAATAGCACCAGTTTTAGTTTTGGCAAATCAAGTTTAACATCTGTTCATATCAGATTTAAAGGTATAAATAATGAGTTTTGTTTAACTAGAATGATTCAAAGTACACTTCAAAATTTCTAGAAATCAAAGTTTAAATTTTGTAGCATGAAATATATTAGGGAGAATCATTCAAATTCAACAAGAGAAACCCCAGAATTCACACGCAAATATTCAGGAAATCACATGCAAGTTGTTATAGAGATATAAGACCAATTCAAAGCCGATTTCAAGCCCAAATTTCACGCATATATCAAATTGCCAAAGAAGCATTCACGGTAATATATTCGACAAATTAGGGAAATATTCAAGACCAAATCAACAAACGAAATCAGAGATTTATTCTTCTAGAGTGTTCGTAATACCCTATGTAATCACCAATTCATCATAGGCGAGGATCATCGAAACCAAGAAAATTAACTGAGCAACCAGAGAATTAAAATCAGAAATCTTACCAAGTTTTCGATAGTTCAAAAATCAAATCGGTGACGAGAAGAGCAACAACGTATGGAGAATCACGAAATCATCTCAAGAAGAAAGATCAAAGTCGCGATTTGAAAAGAGTAAGAAAACCCTAATTTTTCATTTTCAGAAGCCGCCATAGAAGTAAACAAAGAGAGGCCGACATTTCAGAGACAATAACAAAGGAGGCCGACATTTTGACTTATTTAATTAACTAAGTTTTTATTTTGAGTGTTAGGGTTTTGTTTTATCAAGTTTATTTATTTTTTATTCGTAATTGATTTTACGGTTTTCTAGTTTGTCTCTAAAACTTGAGGTTTTCTAGTTTGTCTATAAAACTAGGGAGACGAATTATGGGGTTGTAATTCGGGGAAATATGGTTTCATAGATAGAAATCAGTGCAGGGTTTTGAGCGTAGGGTTAGAACAGTTGGGCGTGAGTGTCGCGAGTTTACAGGGGATTGTAAGCGTAGAGATTAATTTAATTCCTAGTAGAAACCTTGGGAAATGCAATAGTAGGAAGGGTTTTGCCGAAGCTGGGTACATCTGTGTGTTATTTTGTTCTGCATTTACTCTGATTATTATCTGTGATTGATATTATTTAATTACTCAGCAAAAACTGTAATTAACCCTATTCACCCCCATCTAGGATTAATTTAGAACCTACAAGTGGTATCAGAGAAAGTATTAATTTTTAAATAACTCTAGAGTCATGAATCTGTCTAATAACAATTTTTTGAGGGTCAGTACATAGCTAGGCCACTAATGTTTAATGGGACTGATTATGCCTATTGGAAAGCTATGATGAAAATTTATTTAAGTTCAGTCGATTATGATGTGTGGGATATTATTGAAATGGGTTATAGGTCTCTTACTGTTATTGTTAATGGTGTTGAATTTCCTAAATCAAAAGACAGGTGGGATGCTAATGATAAAAAATTATTTTCAACTAATGCCAAAGCGATGAATGCTTTAATCTGTGCTCTTGATAAAACTGAATTCAATCGAATCTCTCATTGTGAAACTTCACAGGAAATATGGCATACGTTGGAGGTCACACACGAAGGAACATCTCAAGTTAAGGAATATCGTCTCGCTCTACTATGCAATGAATATGAAAAAATTTCTATGCAAGAAAATGAAGATATAAAAGAGATGTTTGAACGCTTCTCATCACTAGTTTACAATGCAAAAGCTCTTGGCCAAACTTATACCAAAGTGGAATTGATTAGAAAAATATTGAGAGTGCTACCGATGAATTTTGAAGCTAAAGTGACGGCGATTCAAGAGTCAAAAGGTCTAAATAAAAAAGGCATGGAAGAGTTGATTGGAAATCTGATTACTTACGAGATGGAGCTAAAAGCAAGGGAAGAACAAAAGAATTTTGAATCAAAGAAAAAGACGATTGCTCTAAATAATACAGTTGAAAGCGATGACGAAGATCCTGTTGAAGAGCTAGCCATGATTTTTAGAATGTGGGAGAAAAGAAATTACAAGACACAAAAGAAGAATTAAAAAACCAACAAGTCTGAAAGTTCAGATAGTTCAAATGATGAAGTGCTTTGCTACAATTGCAAGAAACCCGGACATATCAAACCAGACTGCCAACGGCTTAAGAATGAAAAGAAGAAAAGGAAGAAGGCATTTGCAGCCACGTCGGATGATGAGGAAGGAGAAGAAGTTTCTGACACTAACGAAGAAGAGGATAATTTGTGTCTCATGGCGCAATCTGATTCGAAAAGTAGCGAAGGGGATTCAAGTGAGGTATCGAATTTTACTTATAAAGATTTAATTTTAATATGTCACGATCTCACAAAATCTGTTGATTCTCTTGAACTAAAAGGTAAGAGATCGAAATCTGATTTGAAGAATATTATGATTTTGTCTGATTAAATGAGATTTATGATATATATTTTCCCTCTTGATTTGAATTTATATTTCTAGTCTATATTCATCACTGTTTCGATTTATATTATCCTTTTGATGATAACAAAAAAGGGAGAATGGTCAAGATTTTGATTAATGAGTATTTAATTCAAGAATATTTTAAGATTGGAAATTCAATTCTAGGGGGAGAATGGTCAATTGAATTTCATTGTTTTTATTTTCCATATATATAAGGGGAGTTCAGTTGTAGAGGGAGCATACAAATAGAGGGAGTAATATATTTCATGTTCAAACACATTCAAAATCTTGTATATGTTTGTCATCATCAAATGGAGGAGATTGTTGGGTATAACAATGTGTTGTATGATTTTTGTTTGATGATAGCAACCATATGATATTATTTAAATGTGCTTGTAATTGAACTATTTTATATTTTATTTCACAGAAATAAACATTTATTGAATAATATACTAGTGTACACAATTGAATATTCACATAGTATATTTATTCAAATAAATATTTTATTTCAATATCTGTAATCGTACAACATTCAGACTTCACTATTGCATATTCACATATATTAATTTACATGATATTGTACTTGTAAATAAATTGAATACGATAGACAAATTTGATTGAACACAATAAAATATATTTTATTCCAATCAAGTTTGTTTATTACAAATATCAGTTCAATTTTCTCATTCTGTACATTTGTTCCTCACTACAACTCTCATCACTCTAGTATATAGTCATTGCCTCACTACATTTCACTCGTTCACTCATTTGTGTATACACAGACACTGCCACACATATTTGTCTTCATGTGCTCCAGATCATGTCCAGCTATCAGTCCAGTCATCCACTCCCGTCACATTCAAGAACACACAGTAGACTGCAATAGAAATAAACATGAGTCCATACAAATCTAAATTTATTTTTAATTTTATTTGCTTTAGAATTTCGGTGTGTTTCTCATCATTTTTCTGACTTGGTCTGATGTGCAAGTATGAGACAATACTCTACCAAATCGAATACATTCAAACTAGACCAAGGATAGTATCTGTTCTTATCAGATTTTTTTCAGGGACAGGAAAATTATTCTGAATGACTGCATGTACACACGTGTATAAATAAACACACGTGCACTACCTCGCCAATCGAAATGCAGTATATCAACTGAGGAGCAGCCACGTGGACCAACTTGACTCAGCGCACATATATGATCAACGTATATATGTGGATGAGCAAAATAAAGTGATGGCAAGCATGTAAGCAAAAGACACAAAGCTCAGGCACGGGGCATAATGTACAAATGCATCAAAGTCATGGCTCAACAGGTTCAAATATACAATGCAAATGCATACAAGAATGGCGTAATGGTATGGTGCAGCAAAATATTTTAAAACATATGGAACCAGCAAATGTCGTATACACAAATGTACATGGTCATAGCCATCAATAAAGAAAGCATGGTCGAGCCAGAGTCAAGCTAAAATGACTATTCTCAGGAGCAACAATCATGAGGTTCACAATGCAAGTGGCATGATCAAAACCAAGTAACACAGGAGCCTCAAATGTAGTGCAGGCAACTCAAAGATATACACAACAATCACAAACTGGACTGAAAAAACATGTTAGTAATACAACTACAAGTGAACTAGTCGAGAGATATAAGAGGGTGCAAAGCAACATGGTACAAATTAAGGGTACAAAGTAGAAGTGTAGAATTCAAGTAGTTCAAACATGTACAAGTTGACCGACCAAAACCATGCAACTTCAAATTAACTCAGATCAAACAACTACAAGTGGACAAGGCCACAACTACAAAACTGAAATAAACACATGGGTTCAGGAATGCTGAAATTCACATACAAGTCCAAGCAGTAAGATGTATAGGTTTTTCAAAGTCGGCGCAGATCAAGTATAATGTCTGTTCTTATCAAGTTAAATCCGACCGACTAGTCACAACAATCAAAGAAGAGCACCAGTTTTAGTTTTGGTAAATCAAGTTTAACGTCTGTTTATATCAGATTTAAAGGCAGAAACAATGAGTTTTGTTTGACAAGAATGATTCAAAGTACACTTCAAATTTTCCAGAAATCGAAGTTTAAATTTTGTAGTATGAAATATATTAGGGAGAATCATTCAAATTGCTAATTAGAATTAAACCAAAGAAAGCCCAGAATTCACACGTAAGTATTCAGGAAATCACATGAAAGTTGTTACAGAAATACAAGACTAACTCAAAGCCGATTTCAAACCCAAAATTCACGCATATATCAAATTGCCAACCCAAATCACGAGAAGCATTCACGGTAATATATTCGACAAATCAACAAATATTCAAGACCAAATCAACAAAAGAAATCAGAGATTTATTCTTCTAGAGTGCTCATAATACCTTATATAATCACCAATTCATCATAGGCGAGGATCGTCGAAACTAAGAAAATTAACTGAGCAACCAAAGAATTAAAATCAGAAATCTTACCAAGTTTTCGATAGTTCAGAAATCAAATCGGCGACGAGAAGAGCAACAACGTATGGAGAATCAAGAAATCATCTTAAGAAGAAAGATCAAAGTCGCGATTTGAAAAGAGGAAGAAAACCCTAATTTTTCATTTGAAGCCACCATAGAAGTAAACAAAGAAAGGCTGACATTTTCAGAGATAATAACAAAGGAAGCCGACATATTTGACTTAGTATAATTAACTAAGTTTTTATTTGAGTGTTAGGGTTTTGTTTTATCAAGTTTATTTATTTATTTTTTATTTGTAATTGATTTTATGATTTTCTAGTTTGTCTCTAAAACTAGAGATTTTCTAGTTTGTCTGTAAAACTAGGAAGACAAATTACAGGGTAGTAATTTGGGGAAATATGGTTTCAAGGATAGAAATCAGTGTAGGGTTTTGAGCGTAGGGTTAGAACAGTTGGGAGCGAGTGTCGCGAGTTTATAGGGGATTGTATGTGTAGATATTGTTTTAATTCCTAGTAGAAACCTTGGGGAATGCAACAGTATGCAGGGTTTTGCCGAAGCTAGGTATATCTGTGTGTTATTTATTTTCTGCATTTACTCTGATTATTATCTGTGATTGATATTATTTAATTACTCAGCAAAAACTGCAATTAACCCTATTCACCCCCACCCCTCTATGGTTAATTTAGATCCTACAAGTGGTATCGAAGAAGGTATATTTTTTAAATAACTCTAAAGTCATGAATCTTTCTAATAACGCTTTTTTTTAGGGTCTGTCCATAGCTAGGCCACCAATGTTTAATGGGACTGATTATGCCTATTGGAAAGCTATGATGAAAATTTATTTAAGTTCAGTCGATTATGATGTGTGTGATATTATTGAAATAGGTTATAGGTCTCTCACTATTATTGTTAATGGTGTTGGAGTTCCTAAATCAAAAGATAGGTTGGATGCTAATGATAAAAAATTATTTTCAACTAATGCCAAAGCGATGAATGATTTAATCTGTGCTCTTGATAAAACTAAACTTAATCGAATCCCTCATTGTGAAACTGCGCAGGAAATATGGCATATGTTGGAGATCACACACGAAGGAACATGTCAAGTTAAGGAATCTCATCTCGCTCTATTCAGCAATGAATATGAAAAAATTTCTATGCAAAAAGACGAAGATATAGAAGAGATGTTTGGATGCTTCTCATCACTAATTTACAATGCAAAAGCTCTGGGCAAAAATTATACCGAAGTGGAATTGATTAGAAAAATATTGAGAGTGCTACCGATGAATTTTGAAACTAAAGTGATGGCGATTCAAGAATCAAAAGATCTAAATAAAATAAGCATGGAAGAGTTGATTGGAAATCTGATTACTTACGCGATGGAGCTAAAAGCAAGGGAAGAACAAAAGAATTCTGAATCAAAGAAAAAGATGATTGCTTTAAATAATACCGTTGAAAGTGATGACGAAGATCCTGTTGGAGAGCTAGCCATGGTTTTTAGAAAGTGGGCGAAAAGAAGTCACAAGCCACAAAAGAAGAATTCAAAAACCAACAAGTCTGAAAGTTCAGATAGTTCAGACAATGAAGTGTTTTGCTACAATTGCAAGAAATCCGGACATATCAAACTAGATTGCCTACGGCTTAAGAATGAAAAGAAGAAAAGGAAGAAGGCATTTGCAGTCATATAGGATGATGAGGAAGGAGAAGAAGTTTCTGATAGTAATGAAGAAGAGGCTAATTTGTGTCTCATGGCGCAATCTGATTCGGAAAGTAGTGAAGGGGATTCAAGTGAGGTATCAAATTTTACTTATAATTTTTTATTTTAATGTGTCATGATCTCACAAAAACCATTGATTCTCTAGAGCTAATAGTTAAGAGATTGAAATCTGATCTGAAGAATATTATGATTTTGTTTGATTAAATGAGATTTACGATATATATTTTCCCTCTTGATTTGAATTTATATTTCTAGTCTATATTCATCATTGTTTCGATTTCTATTATCCTTTTGATGATAACAAAAGGGGGATAATGGTCAAGATTTTGATTAATGAGTATTTAATTCAAGAATGCTTTAAGATTGGAGATTCAATTCTAGGGCGAGAATGGTCAATTGAATTTCATTGTTTATATTTTCCACGTATATAGGGGTAGTTCAGTTGTAGGGGGAGCATACAAATAGAGGGAGTAATAAATTTCACGTTCAAACACGTTTAACACAATCAAAATCTTGTATATGTTTGTCATCATCAAAGGGAGGAGATTGTTGGGTATAACAATGTGTTGTATGATGATAGAAAACATATGATATTGTTTAATTGTGTTTGTAATTGTACAATTTATATTTCATTTCATAGAAATAAATATTTGTTGAATAATGTATTAGAGTACACAATTGAATATTCACATAGTATATTTATTCAAATAAATAATTTATTTCAATAAGTAGTACTACATTCAGACTTCACGATTGTATATTCACATATATTACTTCACACGATATTGTACTCGTAAATAAATTGAATACGATAGACAAATTTGTTTAAACACAATAAAATATATTTTTACTTCAATCAAATTTGTTCATTACAAATATCAGTTCAATTTTCTCATTCTTTACATTTGTTCCTCACTACAACTCTCATCACGCTAGTATACAATCATTGCCTCACTACATTTCACTCGTTCACTCATTTGTGTATACACAGACACTGCCACACATATTTGTCTTCATGTGCTCCAGATCCTGTCCAGCTATCAGTCCAGTCATCCACTCCTGTCACATTCAAGAACACATAATAGACTGCAATAGAAATAAACATGAGTGCATACAAATCTAAATTTATTTTAAATTTTATTTGCTTTAGAATTTCGGTGTGTTTCTCGTCATTTTTCTGACTTGGTCTAATGTGCAAGTTTGACACAATAATATACCAAAATCGAATACATTCAAATTAGACCAAGAATAGTATATGTTCTTATCATATTTTTTTAGGGACAGGAAAATTACTCCGAATGACTGCATGTACACACATGTATAAATATACACGTGTGCACTGCCTCGCAATCAGAATGCAGTATAGTAACTGAGGAGCAGCCACGTGAACCAACTCGACTCAGTGCACATAAATGACATTCTTGAACTCAACATCAAAGAAGAATCATCCCCTCTAAGTTTGCATGACTCTAGCACATTGCTAGAACTGGAGAGCTGGCTTCAGCGACTTCTCAAATAGGAGGAGATTGGATGGAAGCAGCGTGATAAAGCTAGATGGCTTGCTGACGGAGACCATAATACAGTTTTTTCTATATATTTGCAAATGGAAGACGACGCTTCACGACCATTAGCGACCTTCATGATGATGATGATGACTTCCATACCTCCGAACGCATCGCAATCAACACCCACTTTACCACCTTTTTCAAAAACCTCCTTGGACATCAACCACCATCCCCACCACCTACTGACTGGCCATTTCGTTACCCCAACCAAACCCCTATCCCCATTGACGATCCCTTCCTTGAGATCGAGATTATGACTTCCCTTAAATACATTGATATCAACAAAGCTTGTGGTCCTGATGGTTTCGATCCTTCTTTCTGTATCAACTTCTGGGATACCATCAAACAAGACATCATCAACCTGTTCCAAGCCTTTCACTCAGATCCAGCCAACATCAACAATTTGAATTATGCCAAAGTCATCCTCCTCCCCCAAACATAAATGAGCAAGCCATCCTAACAATTTTAGGCCCATTAGCCTTCTTAACTGCTCCTTTAAACTCATCACTAAAGTGCTTGCTAACCACCTTTAAGTGTTCATTCCCTCTTTGATTAGTACCGAACAATCTGCCTTTATCTTTGGCAGAAACATTCATGATTGCATCGCTTCGGCACAAGAAATCATCTCTTACTGCCACCGTACCAACACTGAAGGTCTTCTTCTCAAAAGCGAATTTTACAAGGCTTTCAATACTACTTTCCTCTCCGGTGGTGCATGTGGATCTCTGCTATCCTAAACTCCAGTATGTCTTCTGTCCACAACAATGGTATTGACGACGGCCTCGTCAAATCCAGAAGAGGACTTCTCCAAGGTGATCCCCTTTCTCCCCTCCTCTTCATCCTCGTCGCTGACACCCTAAACCAGATGATTAGACTTGCCCTCGATAACAACATCTTATCGAGCATCCACACAAGTCCTCCTAGCTCAGTCTGCGCGAACACTCAATTCGCTGACGATACCATTCTTTTCACCACACCTAGTCCTCAAAATTTCATTGTCTATAAGTTCTCCTGTACTCCTTCAAACTGATCTCGGGTCTTTCCATCAATTTCACCAAAAGCTCCATCTACATGTTGGGGAACACTGATAGTCGTGGTGTTGCAATAGCTTAAGTTCTTAATTGCAAGCTCCAACAATTCCTGATGTCATACCTTGGTGTTCCCCTTCGTACAACCAAACTTTGATGTAATGACTGGATCCCCCTCCTCACTAAGATTGACTCTAGATTGGCTCACTGGAAAGCCTCCTCCCTCTCCTCTACTGGTCGCTTGGTTCTGGTCAAGGCTGTTCTTTTTGCCCTCCCTTTATACTGGCTTTCAGTTCATCGGGCTCTTAGCTGGGTCGTAAACCGCATTGATCATTCTAGACATTCCTTTCTTTGGCATGGCGGTCCAGTTCGATCGCTTGTTAGTTGGAAGTCGGTTTGTTTGAGTATCAACGCAGGTGGGCTGGGGATTCTGATCTCCGCTCACTTAACCATGCACTCCTTGGCGATGCTTAACTCCTTGCATTTTCACTTGGAAGTCTCTAATTCTCTCCTTCCACTACAACAATCAACTCAATTACATACTGCACTCACGTTCGCAATCCCGCCCTTCACCATTCTAGGGGTGTGTGTTAAGATCATTACCTCACATTATGCATCTTTTTGCCATCAAGGTAGGATATGGATCGTCAAGATACTTTTGGTAGGACACTTCGTTCTTTGAATGCCCTCTAGTATACCTTTTCCCTTCACTTTTCTCCATCTGTCCCTATCCATCCATCACCCTACACAAAGCAGTTCACCAGGTAATCTATGCCATCATGCCAACCACCTACTTTCACCCGATCATCCTCCAAGACATTCACGAAATGCTCAACATCATCCAGTCAGGAACTCTACCCTCTATCCTTGATTCCTTTTACTGGATCCCTTCAACCAAGCAGACATTCACAATTAAGTCATGCTATAGCTACATCACTCACACTGGTAGGCTTTTTGCTTACCCAAGAATTTGGAAGGTCAAAGTACCGGGAGTATGCTTCTTCCTTCGGTGCCTTGCTCATGAAAGAATTAATACCAAAGATATGTTGATCCATAAAGGAGGTTCAATCAATCCTTCTTGCGTTCTTTGCCATCGTGACAATGAATCTATCAGTCATCTTCTCTATGACTGTGACCTTAGCTTCTACCTTTGTGTATCGATGGCTACTGTAACACCCCGAATTTTCTATTAACACTAAAGTTGCTAAAATATTAATAAGTGTGTAAGAGAGGGGATGTATCTAATATGAATATAAAAATATTAATAAGTGTGTAAGAGAGGGGATGTATCTAATATGAATATAAAAATATTAATAAGTGTGTAAGAGAGGGGATGTATCTAATATGAATATAAAAATATTAATAAGTATGTAAGAGAGGGGATGTATCTATTATGAATATAAAAATATTAATAAGTGTGTAAGAGAGGGGATGTATCTAATATGAATATAAAAATATTAATAAGTATGCAAGAGAGGGGATGTATCTAATATGTATATAAAAACAATAGTAAGTAAAGGGGGATGTATATAATGTGTACATTGTAGAAAATATATATATATATATATATATGGGCAGTTAATGCAAACATGAATAGAAGTTTATTAATTTGCTGAGTGTTTGCTGGGTCACTTCTGACTCATTGCTGAGTCAACAAGATAAACCCCATCTTGTCTGAACGGCTGCGGTTATTTCTAGGTTAAATCTAATGGCCTAAATGCATTCTAAAATCTATAAATAAGTGGGTAGACCCTAAACCTAAATCACTTGTAAAATTAGAGAAGCTACCGTCATGCTGCTGCCATGGAGTTCAGCGTAGCCGTCACAAACTAAGAAGAGGAAGCCTAATCTACTACAACTAAATTCTACCCAACAAAACAAATCAAACCAAAGAACTCTCTCTCTAATTCTCTTCTTTTGTTGGTGAGTATGATGATTCTCACAAGACTATTACAAACTAATTTGACTCAGTTATGAATGGATCACAAGAAAGTGATGTGATTTGTAATTGTAAATTCTATATATTGTGGATCTCTTATTATGTTATTATGTTGTCGTATGATGTAAATTATATATGCTATGTCATGCTATGTTGTAAATTCTCTTATGCTATGTCGTGCTATGTTGAGAATCATGTCAAGCTATGTTATACTATCATACTATGCCATGTTATAAATCATGCTATATTATGTAGAAAAATCATGATGTTGTTGGATCATGCTTAAAGTTATGTTTTTTTTCTTAATTTAAATGGATCTTGTTTATGGGAATTTGCCTATTAGGTTAGGTGTACCCATAAACTTGAAACTATAATTAAATAAAACTTGATTATGGGAATTTGCCTATTGAGTTAGGTGTACCCATATAAAACCATGTTGTTAAAAAATTAGATGATGTTGATTCACACATGTTCATATGTAAGTTTATGAAAATTGATTGAGATCATATTAGGTGAATTTTGAACAAGTTGACACCTTTAGATCCATGACATGTATAATCTATGCAAGTTGGACATATGCAAGTTTCACCCCTTATTATGATTCATTTGGTCACATATACATGTTGTTATTATGATAATCTCTTTTATGCTATGAGTTAGGCTATTCGAGTCTAACATATATTTTGCGAATAAACGTTCAAACGTGGGGTAGGGGTAATATTAGGAATTAATAAATTGGGTGCAATTTTGTAAGATGTTGCATACCATGAATGAATGTCCATAATTGAGTCAATTATGGACATTGTTAAAAATTGGAAGTAATTAATAATTCAAGTAGGGAATTATTAAAATTGGGGGAAAGTGGATTATTATTAATAATCAATGCTTAGGACACGAGGTTGGACCCGTTTGTGATGTAAACCTGCCCGAACCCGCCCGGCAAATCCAGTAGTCACAAATGTCGGCCCAATGTGAGAGGTCCTAGGCCCAAACTAAAGCATAACAGTTGTAAAGACACGAGGTTAGACTCTTTTATGGTGTAAGACTGCCCGGACCCGCCCGGCAAATCCAGCTGCCATAAATGCCAGTCTAATGTGAGAGGTCTTTATGAGGTTATGGCCTTAATGAACTAAGAAATACTTAACCAGATAATCATGTAAGGTGGGATATGGGGGTTAAGTAGGTGCCTTGGGTGGCATGAGGAATCTGGTGGTTGCCTTTAGAGGCATTTGAAATACGATTAGACTTAACCAAACACACATGTAAATGAACATGACTAAGTGGGTTAAGTGGGATGGACTAATGGGGACAAGCTTAGGTGGAATGCTTGTGGTAAATAGTGGGGGCCCATTTCAACCAGTATCCCAAAACGTATCTTTGTGGGCTCGACCCAAGTCGAGGACGGGACACGCATACTGAGTTTGACTATAAGAGGCCAAAACAGGGAGCGGTGGCAACGCAAGTCCAACGGGTTTCATATGTGTGTGTGGACCCGGGCTGGTAGGTAAGACGTTGTTGCATCGTGTAGGTATAAGCCGTGCATGTCCGTTGTATCAGGTTGCCACTTTAGGGGAGTGATACACCCCACTGTGGGGCCAGCACGGGTATCTACGAGTTAGGGAGCCGATCGAATAATGGGAAGTAGGGTACACCTAGTGGAGATAGGGGCAGGCGGCACCTATGTAGTCAGCTAGGGGTACGTAAAGCCATTGGGAAAGTTTCTAAGTGAAGCTAAGTGGGATGAATCTTTAGGGTGACTGGTGTGGTGCAGTATAGTGTTTATCCTTTAGTATTTAGGAGCTCCTATAACGTTGCCTTTAGCGATTGTCTATGTCCTTAATCTGCTCTTCATAGACATTTTCTTGTTTTCCAGCTTATGCCTTAGTCCAGTTATTTTGGTAATAGTATTGTAGAATTATCATATTCACCAGACTTTATGTCTGACCCCCTCTTTTCCATCCTTTTTCTCCCTTCAGGTCCGCAGGTTGGGCCAAGTTCTAGTGGAGTCTAGTTGGATCGCTTATCTTCTGGAAAGCTTGGACTGCTGAAGTAAAGTCCAGCTTGTTATCTTTCTTTTTAATGGCTATTCATGTAATGGGATTATGTACTTGTATTATCAAGATAGATATTGTACTTGACATTGAATATGGTGTTATGATGTAATCAAACATGTTTTGACTTCTGCTACAATGAAATAAAGTTTTTGAATTTCCAAGTACTATTTTATATCTGTCTTGTTGTAATTTTACTGTTCTATATTCACTTAAAACCTCCATGGAAGTTAATGCATTCCCTTTGTGAGTGACATTAATGGACGTGGGGTGTTACACGTGGTATCAGAGCATAAGGTTACCAGAACAGATAAAAAAAAAATTTTTTAGAAAAATATTTTTTTCTAAAGTATTTTTGGAAGAAGTGCTTTCAAAAAAAAACATGTTATTTAAAGAGAGTTTTTATGAAAAACATAATCCCAAATAGCCATATCCTTATCTTTATCTTTCGAATTCTCCATTTTGAATCTTTCCTTTTTCGTTTCAGCATGGCTGAAGATCTTAATCTCCCAGAAGGTGTGACGATTCCAGGGTGGTTTAGGAGATACTTGGAGGCTAGGGCCACCACTGCAGGCCCAGCGGATACTCCTCCACCCCTAGTTGCACCCATTCCTCCTCCTCCTCGTGTTGACACTTTTGCAAAGACGTGCAAGGAATTCAAGGCTATGGGAGGAAAAACTTTTCAAGGGACTGAGACGTTTGTGGAGGCCAGAGATTGGCTTAAGGAGACTAAGGAATTGTTGGATATCTTTGAAGTGGAAGATGGGAGGAAAGTCCGTTTAGCTGCTTGGTTAATGAAGGGAGAGGCCTCGTTTTGGTGGGAGGTCACTAACGGGGAACGTCCAGTTGATTCATGGGCGGATTTCAGACGAAGGTTTGAGGCAAAGTTTCTTTCAAGGGCAGAGGAGAACTTAAATATGGAAAAATTCCTGGCACTAAAGCAAGGGAGCTCATCAGTAAAGGAATATGTCAATAAATTTAATCAGTTAGCAAGGTTTGGCTTGGAGTTGGTGAACACGCCAGAGAAGAAAGCTTTGAGGTTCGTTAGAGGCTTGAATGAACCATTGCAAGGGTTGGCTATGACCCACATCCCTATGGGAGCCACCTTTGAAAAGCTAGTAGAAATGGCACTTATGCATGAGGATAAGGCAGTTGAAAAGAAAGGGGATCAGAAGAAACCCCAACATCACAATAAGAAGGGTGGTAAAAACAATAATGGCAAAGGGAAGAAGAAATGCTTCAATTGTGGGACGCCTGGCCATCTCAGCAAAGATTGTAGAAAGAAAAAGAAGACTGGTTGTTTTCATTGTGGAGATGCGGGACATTTAGTGAAGGACTGTCCAAAGAAGGGGCAGAGGGCAGGGTCTACCTCGGGAGGACAGGTGCAGGCTCTTATGGCACCAGGGCAGGCAAGGGGGCAAGTTCAGGCTATTGCGGCCCCACCGCTGCAAGAAAGAGGTAGAACAATTTCTGTTGAAAGCTTAGTTTTTCTGTTTGATCATCCTGTCCGTACCTTATTCGATTCTGGCGCATCTCATTCGTTTATCTCTGCATCATTAGTTGAATCACTGCACTTGAACACCAGTTTAGTAGAGGATCCCTTGGTCGTTTCAAATCCAATTGGGGGTTCGGCTCATTTGACCATGATATGTTTGGATTTGAAAATCTCTATACTTAGCGTTGAATTTAGATGTGATGCTTATGTATTGGGCTTCACGGGCTATGGGCTAATTTTAGGAATGGATTGGTTGTCTAGAAATAGGGCCATTCTTGATTGTGAAAGGAGAGTAGTTAGGCTTGTGACTCGCCTTGGTAATGCTCTCAACACCTTTTGTAATCCCATATATACCGTTATGCTAAGTTATCTTGAATCGCTTGACGCGTCTGTAGAGAACCTGCGATCGGTAGAAGTGGTCCGGGAATATCCGGATGTGTTTGAGGAGGTGAAGGGCTTACCTCCAAAGCGGGAGATAGACTTTCGAATTTATCTTGTGGATAATGCTAAACCCGTATCTTTGCCAATGCGCCACATGGCTCCTCGTGAAAGGAGGGAACTCAATAAGCAAGTAAAGGAGTTGCTTGAGAAGGGGTTCATAAGACGTAGTATATCGGAGTGGGGTGCTCCAGTAGTTTTTGCCACAAAGGCGGATGGGTCTCTTAGACTTTGTATGGACTATAGAGAACTAAACAAGCTTACTAAAAAGAACCGACACCCACTGCCGAGGATTGACGATCTCTTTGATCAGTTAGTTGGCGCATCAGTGTTTTCGCAGTTGGACTTAGCCACTGTCTTTCATCAACTGAGAGTGGCTGAGGATAGTATAGATAAGACTGCTTTTAGGACTCCTGACGGATTCTATGAATGGCTAGTGATGCCCTTTGGTTTGACAAACGCCCCTGCATATTTTGTTGATTTGATGAGTAGGGTGTTTAGGGAATACCTTAACAAATTCGTGGTAGTCTTTGTGGATGACATCTTAGTCTTTTCTAAGAATAAAGAAGAGCACTCCCTACATCTTAGGGAAGTGTTGGAAACCCTTCGGGCGCATAACCTTAAGGCAAAATTTTCTAAGTGTCACTTCTGGAGGAAGGAAGTACGGTTCTTAGGGCACGTGGTTTCCAAAGAAGGGATAGCAGTGGATCCCGCAAAGGTGGTGGCCATCCAAGATTGGAAGGTCCCTAAAAATGCAACCGAAGTAAGAAGTTTCTTGGGGTTGGCTGGCTATTATAGGAAGTTTATCAAAGACTTCGCAAAAATATCAGCTCCATTAACACGGTTAACGAAGAAGAACCTGGTTTTTACGTGGGACAAAGATTGCGATGATGCGTTCCAACGTTTAAAGAGAGCCTTAACTTCAGCCCCAGTCTTAGTGCTGCCAGACGGGAATAAACCGTTTACCATCTATACTGATGCTTGTGGGACGGGACTTGGCGCGGTCCTCATGCAAGAGGGAAGAGTAATAGCCTATGGTGGAAGGCAGTTGAGGGTTCATGAAAAGAATTACCCCACGCATGACTTAGAGCTAGCCGCAATTGTTTTCGCGCTTAAGTCTTGGCGTCACTATCTTCTTGGTGAGAAATTCGAACTGTTCACTGACCACAAATCATTAAAATACTTATTCTCTCAGAAGGATTTGAATTTAAGGCAGCAACGGTGGATGGAATTCTTAGCCTCCTACGATTTTGAAATAGCATATACCCCGGGCAAGGGTAACGTGGTGGCAGACGCCTTAAGTAGGAAAAGGTTGTCCTTGAGTCCGTTGTTTGTTGAACGACAAAGCTTAGAATTCATCTCTATGTTTGACTTTAGACCCTCCGTTGACTTAGTACCCGGTCTGTTAGCATCCTTGGAGGTTAGACCTACACTTCTAGGACGGGTTGGTGAGGCACAGCGAGACGACCCACAGTTGGTTGAGATAGTAGAAAAGCTCAAAGGGGGGGAGTCGTCAAGCCATCTTCGTAGGTATACCCTAGACGATAAGGGTTGGTTACGAAGGGATAATAGACTTTGTGTACCACAAGACGAAGACTTAAGGGAGGCCATTCTTGATGATGCTCATCGCTCAAAAATGACCATTCATCCCGCCGGGGATAAGATGTACAAAGATATGAAGCGGGTTTTCTTTTGGGCTGGTATGAAAAAGGATGTGGCCGAGTACGTCGCTAGATGCTTGGTGTGCCAACGAGTTAAAGCAGAACAAAAGAAACCCGGTGGGTTGCTTCACCTATTAGAAGTTCCACTATGGAAATGGGAAAGCATCTCAATGGATTTTGTGGATGGATTACCAAGATCAAGGAAGGGTAACACGGGAATTTGGGTTATAGTAGATAGACTTACTAAAAGCGCCCATTTTATTCCCGTGAAAAGTAAGAGGACTGCTCCGTGGTTGGCTTCTGTATACATTAAGGAGATAGTTCGTTTGCACGGTATTCCTTCTAGTATAGTAAGCGACCGTGACCCCATCTTTACTAGCGAATTTTGGAAGAGTTTACAAGAGGTGGTAGGGACTCAGCTATGTTTGAGCACCGCATATCATCCTCAGACAGACGGCCAGACCGAGAGGGTGAATCGCATTCTAGAGGATCTTTTAAGGCTTTGTATCCTAGACTTTGGGGGTACATGGGAAGAGCACCTTCCGTTAGTAGAATTCGCATATAATAATAGCTTTCAGTCTAGTATTGGCATGGCACCTTTCGAAGCTCTTTATGGAAGGCCTTGCCGTTCGCCTACATGTTGGTGGGAATCTACCGATAAAATCCTACTTGGGCCCGATATGGTTAGGGAAACCTCGGAGAAGATTGAGTTGAATCGAAGGAGGATGAAAGCAGCACAAGATAGGCAAAAATCGTATGCTGATAAGAGGAGGACAGATCTTGAGTTTGACATTGGGGACATGGTTTTTATCAAAGTATCTCCGTTACAGAATGTTGTTCGCTTTGGGTCCGTGGGGAAATTAGCACCAAGGTTTGTAGGGTCGTTTCCTGTAAAGAACAGGATTGGGAAGATGGCATATAGGGTGGAGTTGCCTCAGAAACTTAGTGGAGTACACGACGTATTCCATGTATCACATTTGAGGAAGTGTTTGCACAAGACCGCGGGGGTGGTAGAGCCGAGCTTGCTTAAAGAGGTGGAAATAGAGCGTGATGCAACAATTAGACGAGCTCCTACATGCATTCTTGGGTCGGAGATCAAAAAGTTGAGGAATCGAGAGGTCAGACTGGTTAAAGTGCAATGGGGAGATGATGAGAGCAACGCAACTTGGGAGACAGAAGAGAAGATGCGTTCATTGTACCCTTTTCTTTTTTAGGGTATGTCTTTTAATTTCTCCTTTATCGCTTAGCTTATCTTATCTTATCTTTAGTATGTCCTCTCATTAGTATCTTTGACCTTTAGTTAGGATAATCCTATGGTTGAAACATGTGTTTGAGACATGTTATGTATGATGGATGCAAAATGGATGCAAGTGTTTGCTAGTGGTTGCTCGTGGATGCATATATACACACACTTTAGGCACTAGATCGGCTCAGTCACTTCATATTGCATATTGCATATATATGGATGTATTTAGTATAATGGATGTATAATGGTTGTACCATCATATGGATGCTGCATTCGGTTGAATGGGTGTGCACGCATATAGAAGTAGTATGTAAGCAATTAGGATCTTTTGCATACATAATGGATTCATGACACTTACATAATTTGCATTAAGGAGGTCAACTGAATCAGTAGACCGCCTGATTTCGCATTAGGTAAGGACATGTACACACACTTGCATATGATCATAAAGCATTAGAAGTCTTTTAAGGACAATGGATGCCTGTGTATGATGGATGAGTAGATGGACGTTTGGATGGTAGGATATACATTCTTCCAGACTTGAAGATTTCGGGGACGAAATCCTAAAAGGAGGGGAGAATGTAACACCCCGAATTTTCTATTAACACTAAAGTTGCTAAAATATTAATAAGTGTGTAAGAGAGGGGATGTATCTAATATGAATATAAAAATATTAATAAGTGTGTAAGAGAGGGGATGTATCTAATATGAATATAAAAATATTAATAAGTGTGTAAGAGAGGGGATGTATCTAATATGAATATAAAAATATTAATAAGTATGTAAGAGAGGGGATGTATCTATTATGAATATAAAAATATTAATAAGTGTGTAAGAGAGGGGATGTATCTAATATGAATATAAAAATATTAATAAGTATGTAAGAGAGGGGATGTATCTAATATGTATATAAAAACAATAATAAGTAAAGGGGGATGTATATAATGTGTACATTGTAGAAAATATATATATATATATATATGGGCAGTTAATGCAAACATGAATAGAAGTTTATTAATTTGCTGAGTGTTTGCTGGGTCACTTCTGACTCATTGCTGAGTCAACAAGATAAACCCTATCTTGTCTGAACGACTGCGGTTATTTCTAGGTTAAATCTAATGGCCTAAATGCATTCTAAAATCTATAAATAAGTGGGTAGACCCTAAACCTAAATCACTTGTAAAATTAGAGAAGCTACCGTCATGCTGCTGCCATGGAGTTCAGCGTAGCCGTCACAAACTAAGAAGAGGAAGCCTAATCTACTACAACTAAATTCTACCCAACAAAACAAATCAAACCAAAGAACTCTCTCTCTAATTCTCTTCTTTTGTTGGTGAGTATGATGATTCTCACAAGACTATTACAAACTAATTTGACTCAGTTATGAATGGATCACAAGAAAGTGATGTGATTTGTAATTGTAAATTCTATATATTGTGGATCTCTTATTATGTTATTATGTTGTCGTATGATGTAAATTATATATGCTATGTCATGCTATGTTGTAAATTCTCTTATGCTATGTCGTGCTATGTTGAGAATCATGTCAAGCTATGTTATACTATCATACTATGCCATGTTATAAATCATGCTATATTATGTAGAAAAATCATGATGGTGTTGGATCATGCTTAAAGTTATGTTTTTTTTTCTTAATTTAAATGGATCTTGTTTATGGGAATTTGCCTATTAGGTTAGGTGTACCCATAAACTTGAAACTATAATTAAATAAAACTTGATTATGGGAATTTGCCTATTGAGTTAGGTGTACCCATATAAAACCATGTTGTTAAAAAATTAGATGATGTTGATTCACACATGTTCATATGTAAGTTTATGAAAATTGATTGAGATCATATTAGGTGAATTTTGAACAAGTTGACACCTTTAGATCCATGACATGTATAATCTATGCAAGTTGGACATATGCAAGTTTCACCCCTTATTATGATTCATTTGGTCACATATACATGTTGTTATTATGATAATCTCTTTTATGCTATGAGTTAGGCTATTCGAGTCTAACATATATTTTGCGAATAAACGTTCAAACGTGGGGTAGGGGTAATATTAGGAATTAATA
The DNA here is from genome assembly GCA_030737875.1 of Allium sativum. Classification (NCBI taxonomy): domain Eukaryota; kingdom Viridiplantae; phylum Streptophyta; class Magnoliopsida; order Asparagales; family Amaryllidaceae; genus Allium; species Allium sativum. Next base: position 898,896,080 of record CM060916.1, read on the forward strand.
AATTGGGTGCAATTTTGTAAGATGTTGCATACCATGAATGAATGTCCATAATTGAGTCAATTATGGACATTGTTAAAAATTGGAAGTAATTAATAATTCAAGTAGGGAATTATTAAAATTGGGGGAAAGTGGATTATTATTAATAATCAATGCTTAGGACACGAGGTTGGACCCGTTTGTGATGTAAACCTGCCCGGACCCGTCCGGCAAATCCAGTAGTCACAAATGTCGGCCCAATGTGAGAGGTCCTAGGCCCGAACTAAAGCATAACAGTTGTAAAGACACGAGGTTAGACTCTTTTATGGTGTAAGACTGCCCGGACCCGCCCGGCAAATCCAGCTGCCATAAATGCCAGTCTAATGTGAGAGGTCTTTATGAGGTTATGGCCTTAATGAACTAAGAAATACTTAACCAGATAATCATGTAAGGTGGGACATGGGGGTTAAGTAGGTGCCTTGGGTGGCATGAGGAATCTGGTGGTTGCCTTTTGAGGCATTTGAAATACGATTAGACTTAACCAAACACACATGTAAATGAACATGACTAAGTGGGTTAAGTGGGATGGACTAATGGGGACAAGCTTAGGTGGAATGCTTGTGGTAAATAGTGGGGGCCCATTTCAACCAGTATCCCAAAACGTATCTTTGTGGGCTCGACCCAAGTCGAGGACGGGACACGCATACTGAGTTTGACTATAAGAGGCCAAAACAGGGAGCGGTGGCAACGCAAGTCCAACGGGTTTCATATGCGTGTGTGGACCCGGGCTGGTAGGTAAGACGTTGTTGCATCGTGTAGGTATAAGTCGTGCATGTCCGTTGTATCAGGTTGCCACTTTAGGGGAGTGATACACCCCACTGTGGGGCCAGCACGGGTATCTACGAGTTAGGGAGCCGATCGAATAATGGGAAGTAGGGTACACCTAGTGGAGATAGGGGCAGGCGGCACCTATGTAGTCAGCTAGGGGTACGTAAAGCCATTGGGAAAGTTTCTAAGTGAAGCTAAGTGGGATGAATCTTTAGGGTGACTGGTGTGGTGCAGTATAGTGTTTATCCTTTAGTATTTAGGAGTGCCTATAACGTTGCCTTTAGCGATTGTCTATGTCCTTAATCTGCTCTTCATAGACATTTTCTTGTTTTCCAGCTTATGCCTTAGTCCAGTTATTTTGGTAATAGTATTGTAGAATTATCATATTCACCAGACTTTATGTCTGACCCCCTCTTTTCCATCCTTTTTCTCCCTTCAGGTCCGCAGGTTGGGCCAAGTTCTAGTGGAGTCTAGTTGGATCGCTTATCTTCTGGAAAGCTTGGACTGCTGAAGTAAAGTCCAGCTTGTTATCTTTCTTTTTAATGGCTATTCATGTAATGGGATTATGTACTTGTTTTATCAAGATAGATATTGTACTTGACATTGAATATGGTGTTATGATGTAATCAAACATGTTTTGACTTCTGCTACAATGAAATAAAGTTTTTGAATTTCCAAGTACTATTTTATATCTGTCTTGTTGTAATTTTACTGTTCTATATTCACTTAAAACCTCCATGGAAGTTAATGCATTCCCTTTGTGAGTGACATTAATGGACGTGGGGTGTTACAGCTACTCACATTATTGACTGTTTTCCTCCTCAGCTCCATCATTTTGAATATTGGCAATACTCTCCCCCATCGATTAGCCTCGACACTTTCTTTGTTGCTTTTGTTTGGACCATTTGGCTTGAACGAAACAACCATTGCTTCAACAGATGCTATGCTTCGAAGTCTCAGTTATGCCATAGATTTTATTACTTTTACCATCTTTGGACTGGTACACAGGCTTTTCCTTCCATCCCCATTATTATGGATAATGCGATCATTTGGGATGAATCTATGGGCAACTCTGAGGCTGATGGGCTGCGCCATCATCGATTATATCCTCGTCCATGGTAACATCTTCATGTTCACCAATCGATGATGTGCCTTTTGCTCTTATGCTGGTCTTTTGGTTTGCTGTGCTTAGCTATGTTTTGGAGCTATATAATACAGCTCGTTGGTTGATTGGCATTATGCGTTATGTACTTGGTTTGCATGCATTAATGCAAACTCTTGTCTATTTTAGCTAGCGGTCAGGCTTGTTGACCATTATTTTAACTCAATATTAAATATGAACCGACTATGTAGATTCGCTCTACACAACCGTCCTGCTAAAAAATATATGTTAAATACCTTAATATGACGTTTATTTGATTAAACGAAGAATAAGTATGTGAATAAAAATATACATTTTTACGTGCACATTAAATACCCATACACTTGTCTTTTTATTTGACCATAAATAAACTAAAATTAAGATAAATCTACCTTTGTAGAAAGCATAACCGCATGCATATGCAATAAGCCATTAAACCACTGAGTGTCCACAGTAGGATGGGTGTTGTATCATGATATTTTCAGTAGATACTACCCATAAAATCCATTTGCAAAATGCATGTTTATTTACAAAGATGTGAATGAAAGTGTTTGTTTACAAAATGAGAAACTTACTTTTAAATCGACAGGAAATAGCAATATACAAGTTTTAATCATCACTGAGAAATATCAATTCTTTATTTGTCAAAACTACAAACAAAAATTAATTTTGCATTACATTTCGTCTATTGTTTGGCTAATTGTCTTGGCTGAATCATAATGCAAATATTAAACAACTTCTTTAATATATTGTCAAAGTTTGCATAGTGGTATCTTTATCTCTTTTCTTATAATAAGTCAAATCAATAGAGTTATAATGATGCTTAAGTTTCAACAAGTTACTCTCTCTAATTATTATTTTCTAAAAACTATTAATAAAAAAATTATACATGCCTAACTCAGATAAGCTGACGCAAGGTATACCATCAATGCACGGCCTTGCGGACTTACATGGGAAGAGTACAATGCGTGGTGAGTGTATATACTACATCAGGCACATATTATTAAAAGAAATAAACATCTAAACTGGGTAAGCTAGGCCAATCATATCATGCATGCACTTCCTTACGGGCTTACATGAGGAGATTAAATAGCGTGGTGAGTTTACACACATAAATATGTACACATAATCTAGTTGTTAATAAAATATATGCATTCGTACAAACTTAAAAAAACAGAGAGATGTGCAAAATCATCTTAGCACAATTTAACAATAAAGATTTAATGTTAACTCATATATTTTTAGTGAACCACACATTTGAAAAAGGACCATAATTTAAAATTATTTCATAATTATCACCAATGAATCTTCATATATACTTATTACAGGAAAATAATCACAAGGACAAAATTAAGGGCTTTTTTATTCATAAGAACAACCCACTAAAATTTTACTTCGAAGGACAATACACTAATACATTTCAATTTCCTAAATCACGTGCTCCGTTTCTTCCCTGTCGCTTCTATCTCGCGTGCTTTTTTTCCTCGTTCAATTTTTCTCCAGCGCGAATTTAACTCGATGATTTGATTTTCAAACATCTCTCTTGTTCGATCATCTTCAGAATCGTACGAGCTCCTCAATTTATCGTGTGAAAAGTTTCATCGATTCATAAGGACACGCAAATTTTGATTCGATAGGCTGTAAAGATGATCTCGTGATTTTGATTTTGTGAATTCGTCGTAGAAAATCGACCGAGAGATAGGAGCGACGGAGATGAACGACAGAAGTTACTTTTTTGGATGGTGAATTTAGTAGCAGTTCATAGGTATCATTTTTCTATTTTTTAAGGTATCATTTTTCTTGTAATAACAGTGTTATGCTTCTGTTTTAATTTATTTTCTTGATATATTAGTCTTGTACTTGTACTGTTGCATTAACTTTGCAACTCAATCGAAATTATGTCATTTTAATCAATCAAAGTGGGATGTAAACATTTTTATTCATTAGTTTTAATTTAAAATATTAAAGCAGTTTTTAGGTATCATTTTTATATTTTTTTAGGTATCATTTTTATTTTTTCTAGTTGAATTTACATCATACCAGTTTTTAGGTATCATTTTTATATTTTTTTAGGTATCATTTTTATTTTTTCTAGTTGAATTTACATCATAGCAGTTTTTAGGTATCATTTTTATATTTTTTTAGGTATCAGTTTTATATTTTCAACATGAATGTACATCATAGCAGTTTTTAGTTATCATTTATATATTTTTTAGGTATCATTTTTATTTTTTCTAGTTGAATTTACATCATAGCAGTTTCTAGGTATCATTTTTATATTTTTTAGGTATCATTTTTATTTTTTCTAGTTGAATTAACTTCATAGCAGTTTTTAGGTATCATTTTTATTTATTTTTAGGTATCAGTTTTATATTTTCAACATGAATGTACATCATAGCAGTTTTTAGGTATCATTTTTATATTTATTTTAGGTATCAGTTTTGTATTTTCTAGTTGAATTTCCAGTATTATGTTGGTATAAGTTTTGATTGTGTATGAAATACTTGCAGATATAGCATGTTGCTGGATATTACTTGGATTCAAGACTGGATTGCGTACAAGTAAAACTAAATGCATGAATGCATGCTTGGAATGGGGAGCAGTGTTCTATGTACTTAGATTATGTAGGAAAAAATGTATTCCATTAAATCAGTTATGTATCAATGTAGGTATCATATGATACAAGTGGGTATTATTGTGTATTACTGAGAATAATCTCATTTTTGTGACAATTGAATTGAATTGATTGCTATTATTTTTTTAATCAGTAGGTATTATTGCGAATAAATATTCTTTTTGTGAGATTTGAATTGAGTAGGTGGGTGTTATTTTTTTTTATCAGTGGTTATCAGTTAGAATTAATGTTGTGTATAAAAAAAAAGTCAATTGCCAAAGCAAACAACACAAATCTACCTAAATGCTGCTATGATGTAAATTCAACTAAAAAATATAAATCTGATAACTAAAAAATATACAAAAATGATACCTAAAAACTGCTACAATGTAAATTCAACTAGAAAATATAAAACTGATACCTTAAAAAATATTAAAATGATAACTAAAAACTGCTTTAATATTTTAACGACAAAAGTAATACAGAAAATGTTTGAATCACAATTTGGTTGTTTAAAATGAAATAAATTCGTTTGAGTAGCAAAACCGATGTAGTAGTACAAGAACAAAATTAATACAACAACAAGTAACTACAAAAAAACATAGCACAGTGAATACAGAAAAAATGATACCCAAAAAATATAAAAATGATACCCAGAAACTGATGTATTGTTTTAAAAAAAAAGTAAAACAAAAATTACTTACATCACAGTTTGGTTGATTATAACGAAATAATTTCGACTGTAATACATAGGTAGTGCAACAATACAACTACCAAATAAATACAACATTAAAAACATAACAAACAAATATAAAACTTTGTGTTAAATAAACAAAAATGACACCTAAAAAAATATAAAAATGATACCCACGCACTGAAAAGTTGAACATTAAAACTGCAAAACCAAAAAAAATCACGAATCACCTTGCGAAATAACCCTAAAACTAATCGGCAGAAATTATCATTAAATTATAATGATTATAGCAACAAATAAAAATCTAATCGAGGTTGATTTTTGAGATCAATTTCGTGCCCTAAATTTTGCTGTTTCGATTGATAATTGAGGTTCGACTGTTAGATATAGGCAGATTTGATTTGATTCGATTTCCGGATGAGATGATTTCGTTAATTTTGATTTGCTGATTTCGTGGAAGAAGAAATCGGAGAAGAGAAAAAGGAGCGGAAGAAGAAATCGGAGACGAGAGAAAGGGCGATGGAGATTTTTAGGGTTATGTCCTTTTGGATAAAATTTTAAACGCGGGTCCTTATGGATAAAATATTAATATCGTTTGTCCTTCTAAATTAATTACCCATTTTTATCGTCAAGATTTGATTTTCAAACATCTCTCTTGTTCGATCATCTTCATAATCGTTCGAGCTCCTCAATTTATTCGATTTGACCTAATTTTATCGTGTGAAAAGCTTCGTCGATTCATAAGGACACGCGGATTTTGATTCGACAGGCTGCAAAGATGATCTCATGATTTTGATTTTGTGAATTCGTCGTAGAAAATCGACCGAGAGATAGGAGCGACGGAGATGAACGACAGAAGTTACTTTTTTGGATGGTGAATTTAGTAGCAGTTCGTAGGTATCATTTTTCTAGTTTTTAAGGTATCATTTTTCTTGTAATAACAGTGTTATGCTTCTGTTTTAATTTATTTCCTTGATATATTATTTCACTTGTACTGTTGCATTAACTTTGCAACTCAATCGAAATTATGTCATTTTAATCAATCAAAGTGGGATGTAAACATTTTTATTCATTAGTTTTAATTTAAAATATTAAAGCAGTTTTTAGGTATCATTTTTATATTTTTTAGGTATTAATTTAAAATATTAAAGCAGTTTTAATTGAGGTTCGACTGTTAGATATAGGCGGATTTGATTTGATTCGATTTTCGGTTGAGATGATTTCGTTAATTTTGATTTGCTGATTTCGTGGAAGAAGAAGTCAGAGAAGAGAAAAAGAAGCGGAAGAAAAATCAGAGAGGAGAGAAAGGGCGATGGAGATTTTTAGGGTTATGTCCTTTTGGGTAAAAAATTTAACGCGGGTCCTTATAGATAAAATATTAATATCGTTTGTCCTTCTAAATTAATTACCCTACTTATTACGCTAAAGTTTCTTGTAATTTAAAATTTTCTTTCCATTATTCATTAGGACAAGGCATTTCCTAAAAATTTCAATCTAATGACTAAACTTGTATATTTACACTTAATATGCAAACTTTTTTATTTTGGGATTTCAGGTTTGTGATTTTTTATTTTTGAGGAGTGAAGAAATTCAAAAAAAGTAAAATGAAAATAAACATGAGGTTCCCTCCCTATACTTGAATTTGGCTAGGTCCTCGTAATAAATGCATGATATAATGAGTGAAAAGGAGACATTTATGTATATATACCTTTTTTTTAAAATGGGTGAACCGGCTCATTAAAAATCTATACCATAATTCAACATGAGAGACAGATAGAAAAAAATGCAGTGCTTTATTGACAACCCACCCATAAAAACAGTACAAATAATACAAGTACACCAGGCAAGCTACCTTCACAACACAACTAAGCCTCAATGCCCAAAAAACAAAACAAAAGGAATAATACCCGACTGACCAAACAATTAAACTACAAATATCCATCACAAATTAAAACAAAGCTGCCAAAAAGCATAACCTACAACTACATCCCAAGAAGATCACACAAAACAAGACAACGATTGACATCTTCGCCCCATCTTCAAGAAACGTCACCAATAAAGAAATCAAAACGGATGCTTCCTAAAGGGGAATTAACTACAACATCTGAAGCCCCAAAACCACCACTGCTTCCAAATTGCAAAACTTCAACCCGCATCCAGAAGCTCAATACTGCAACTTCCCAAGATTTAGAGATTTTTTTCATTTTTATTTCATCCCCTTTTTCTACTTTTCCAGTAAGTAATTTATATCCTGCCTTATGTATCTCTACCTCTGAAATTAATCTTACTTCCATGAATTCTTGAATTTCTTTCAAGCCAAATGTGGCATGTTGTCATAACAATACTACAAAATGCAATATTTTGAATCTGGTCCACCTCAGTAAATTTACCAGCCAAAGTCCTTAACTCTATTTCCAACAAAAAAGGAATATCAATCGTTCGAGGAGGAAATCCAAGTTTAAGTTTGCAAAGAACCCATAATAAGCTGAATAGGGACACTAGAAAAAAATGATTTCTGTTTTCATGGTATTTCTCGCATAAAGCACATAAAGGATTAGTTTCATAAACCCAATTAATAATATTATCTTTAGTACTCAATTTATTCAAACAAGCTTTATACGTACATAAGGAAATTTTAGGACTGTTTATCTAATGGAAAGTAGTTTACACAACCTCTGAGTAGGTAAATTATTTCTAGCACCATTCCATGTTAAGCAAAAATAAAATACTTAGGCCTATCATTTCAGCATCAGTAATCTGATTTAGCGTTTTAGTGAACCTTTACATCCTTAATTTCATCAATTAAAATTCTGGTAGTTGTTAAACAGCTAATATTGAATTCCTCATTCTAAAGTATACTATCCACAGTAATACTTTCTCCTCCATGCAAGTTTAGATGTTCCCAACCGAGTACACTAACCATGATGTCACTATTCAACCAACGACAAAACAAAAAAAAGTGTGTTTTTCCCATTAGCAATACCTTTTTGCATATGTTGTAAGCCCATTTGTCTGTATTTGAGAATAGATTTCCAAGTACAAGAAATTTATTATTATCAATCTCCATAGTCTAGAAATGTTTTCCTGAACAATATCCAACAAACATCCAATTTTACAGAGGCTACTACCATTTACAAAATGCCAAAAAAATTTAAGAGAAACAATGGTCTTAGTTTTATGAAATTGTGTAATCCCACTCCTGGTTCCAATTTAGAAGTGCTTAAAGTATCCAAGGAGATCTTGTTTTTTTTCTCGGTCCAAATAAAATTACCACAAAGCTTATTAATTTTGCTAATAGTAGAAAATACATTTGGTAATCCAGTATTTAGTACAATACTATAGGAGTTATAACTGAATGAATTAATTCGATTTTACCTACCATAGGCAACAATCTATAACCCCAGTTATCCATTCTCCCTCTAATTTATCAAAAAGTTCATCGCAATCAGAGAAATGAAGATAACTATTTGATAGTGTTGACGTAGGGAATTATCGCCGATTCGCGCATGTCAATGCCCGAGTGTATGCTTAGTATGAACACAATAATCCAAATCCAAAGTAATGAAATACAGGGAGAACACAACTTTTATAGTGGTTAGGCACTAATGCCTACGTCCACTTTATAATAATCATTCATAATATAATTACTGATTACAGGAGTTGTACAAGTTTGGACAATATTTGTGTGCAAAGCATTACGACATAACAACAAAATAATTGTTAATTCTGAATTTTGACCAAAATTCCCTTCTTCTTCTTCGTTGAGTGAAGAATAAGTTAACTTAGTCAATAATTGAGGTGACCAATATTCGGATCAAACCGAAATAACTGACAAAAGCAGTTCATTTCGGTCAGTTCGGTTCGGTTTAAAAACTAAATCGGTTTGAATCAGGTTTATAAAATAAATTTTTTGGTTATCGGTTTAACCGAACTAACCAAACTTTTAATTTATTATCTAATTCCACGTTGTTGTAGTACTTTAAATAATTAGTTAATTTGTATAATACAAAGACATTTGTTGCAAATAGATCAAATCTTATTATAAGCATAAAATTTAATATATTAAATTTCTCCAAACAAAAATTTATGTTTTAATTTTAGTGAATCCACCATTTGAATAATAATGCATCCTTCAAATTCGATTAAATCGGTTACCGACCAAATTAACCGAAATTAATTCGGTTCGGTTTAGAAAATTTTCGGTTTCAATTCGGTTTGAGATTTTTTATCTCCAAAACCAACCAAACCGACCGAACGCTCACCCCTAGTCAACAACGTCCAAAAGTAGCTTCAATGTCCAAGTAATCCAAAAATATTAAAACATTCCAAAAGCAGTGTAAATACCTAAGGAAATGTCCCAGAGCAGCGTAGGTGTCCAAGTGAATGTCCAAAAGTTAATGGAAAACATTTGTGCAATGTTTTAGAGGTCAAAGATATGTCTAATAGCCATAGAGAAGCAAATGGCTGCCATTGATGGTGCTTGAGAGCTTCCAAAGTGTCAGAAATCCAGCCCATTTGGAAAATGAGGTAGTTTTATTTATAATATGTGGGTTAGGTAGGAGTATGTGAGATTTTGGGACCACAACATGAAATTTTGCATCCTTGGGAGGCAGGGTACGAAATTTCTTATCCCTCAAATATGCCAAAATCGCATCCTCAAAAATATTTGCCAGACACGTACCAATCAGTTCAAATCCCCTGTGATCTGCACACATTCCTGCCTATGGCAAGAATTTTGGCATTTGTCAAAATATCGTTGTTGGATCTAGATTAACCCTAGAGGGGTTAATAGGGTTTGTTGGATTTTTACGAGATATTAAAAATATCACAACACAGATTACAGCAGAGAAAATAAATACAGGAAACAAATAACAAAGATTCTATCCAACTTCGACAAACCCTGCCTACTGCTGCCAGATTTCTACTAGGTATTAAAACATATCCCGCTTACAAAACCCTGTAAACTCGCAAACCATGCACCTGTTCTAATCCTACGCTCAAAACCCTAGACTACTCTTTATCCCCAAGATCATATTTTTCCCGAATTACAAACCCGTAACACGTAAACCCTAATTATAAATCCTATAGCAAGTAAACGCTAGTTTTACAGACAAACTAGAAAACTGATGAGTTGGTTAAAAACGAAAATAAAAATAATACATTATAAAATAAAAACAAAACCCTTCCCTAAATAAAAATATTCGACCCTTCTTTCTTTATTTCTCTTCAATTGTTTTGCCCTCAAAACAATGTTGGTCGATCAATAACTAAAATTAGGGTTTTCTTCCTCTTTCTCTAAATCGCAGCATTTGAAAAATTGTTGTCGTTGTTTCCCTAATTGCTTCGATGCTTGTTGGTCCTTGATTCTTTGATTTGGGATTTCAACCGAAAACAGTTGTAAGTATTTCTAATTTGATTTTTTTCTATCCAACTTATGGCTTGTCATTTTCGATGATCTTAGCCGATGATGAATGGTGTATATATAAGGCTATAGAAACCCTAATATCCTTCTTTGATTTCTCGTATTGATTGGTCTGATTGGCACGTAATTTTGTCCCTTTGTTTTCCACGACATTGAATGAAATTCTAGAAATGATCTTTGCATGATTGTTGCTTTGGTTCATGTGTAATAAAAATTGCCGTGAATCCTTAATTGTTTCCTGGAATGATTTTTGCATATAGTTCAATTGATTTGCTGATTTCCTAAAACAATTGAATTGTTCACTTGCCTAAAATCGTTTGCTTATTTCTACAAATAATATGATTTCTTTGGCTCAAAAAACGCTTGCATGAATTCTGGAATGTCGATTTGTTTTTCTTGCCTAACACCCCATTGTAAATTTGGAAAGAGATTTTTTTGGCATAGCCAGGTTTTTAAGGTGGCCGCGTACACCTTTTATTATGACTAATAATAAAAAATACAATGTAGTACATGTTGTAAATGAATGAGCAAGAGGAATTTTGGAAGAAGAGTGGAAATCAATTTAAGTCCCACATTATGAAATATGAGTACCTACTTCTCTATAGGCTTATATAAATAAAGGAGAAGAGGGCTTGTGAATTGTGTGGCTAAGCGAAGACACAATATTGTATTGATGTCAAATTGGGCCTAATGCCTTGGGACTCTTGGAGTCCATGACACAATATCATATTGATGTCAAGTTTGGGCTTAGTGCCTTGGGACTCTTGGAGTCCATGACACAATATTATATTAATGTCAAATTGGGCTTAGTGCTTTGGGACTTTTGGGGTCCATGACACAATATTATATTGATGTAAAATTGGGATTAGTGTTTTGGGACTCTTAGGGTACATGACACGATATTAGTGTTAAAAATTGGGCGTTGTGCCATGGGACTCGTGGGGTCTCATGGTTAAATAGGCCGTTGATTACAGTTTGGACCTATTGCGCTGAAACGAGTTAGTTTGATCATTTTTGATCTGGCATATCCATTCTATTGAAGGGATACAACTATTTCATCATAAATGCGCACACACATTTATGCACCGCTTGGTTAAAGGGTCGCAACCTTTTCAAGGGTCATTAATGTTCAGACCGGCACCTCCTCCAGCCTATAAATACTTGGCCTAAAACGAGACAGAATACAAATTAGTTATTCTTCTCAATCTGCTGCTTCTTCTTCAAAGTAATTCTTTGTTCAAGTTTCTATAATCTACTTCAGTTCGTCAGAGCTCCGTTTGCTGGCACTGCACTACGGGGCAGGTCCGTTTTACTCTGGGAAATAAATTATTATCGTGTTAATCAATGCGTATGACGAAAATATTGTTTTAAGGAAACATAATCATTTCTGGACTCGGACATTACTGAAATGTTCTTCTTCTAGTAAGTTGGTGATGGTTCTTTACTGCTCCAATCTAGTGCACAATCGGTCTCGCTTATTATCATTGCTATAATCACAGTTTGACTTGACAATTGTGGCATTACCGAGCAACATTGATAGTTGTTGCTGTCTATTTGCAATACAATCGTGTATTGACAAGAAATTCTAACAATCAAAGAAGATCTAATTTTGTAATACAATCGTGTATTGACAAAAAGTTCTAATAATCTTAAAACAATATTGATTGTTGCAGATGACAATAAGCTATGTCGCAAAATAGCAACAATTATTTTACATCGACACAGACGGTGACCAATGCTCTGATTGCGCCAATGGTTCCAACAATGGTTCTGTCTCATGGAGAAAGGTCATAGAAGTTCAACGTCATTAATTTTAAGTGTTGACAACAGAAAAATGTTGCTTTATCTAACAACATTGGGACTTGCCAAATTTCTAACTAAATATGTTCCTAAAAGATCAAAAGAAAAATTGGCTGAAATCTCCAAAAGGGCATTACTGATATGAATTTATGTGCTGTAATATTAGAATGCAACCTAGAAAGGAACTAACTTTGAATGACGTTCTCTATGTTCCAGAAATTCATAAGAACCAGATTTCAGGATCATTGCTCAACAAACATGGAATTATATTAATCCTTGAATCCAATAATGGAGTGTATGTAGGAAGAGGATATTTTTGTGATGGTTCATTCAAAGAAAATGTAATCACTATTGTACCACACACTGGTATGAATAAAAGTGAATCTTTTGTTTATATTGTTGACTCTTTCAACATGTGATATTCTAGATTAGAGCATGTAAACTTTGATACATTGCACAAATTGATTAATCTAGACACCAATTGTAAACGTCAAATTTGTGCAGAAGCAAAATTGACATGAAACTCGTTTCATCATGTTGAACGAGAAACAGAACCGCTATATATAATACATATAGATGTATGTGATTTGATGTGTTTAAACAATACAAAGCGGAAGTTGAGAATTAACTCAACAAGAAAATCAAAGCTTTAAGAAATGATAGATGAGGAGAATATGTATTCCCTTTTGAAGAATTTTTTGCTAAACATGGTGTTTTACACAAAATTACAACACCATATTCACCTCAATCCAATGGTATATCCGAACGGAAGATAAAACTCTTAAAGAAATGATGAATGCTTTATTCTGGCTAGCCAGTTAACTTTTGGGGAGAAGCTAGTCTTCTCATGAACTTTGGAATTATAGACCACCATTCTACAAATACTTAAAAGTGTGGGAGTGTCTTGCCAAGGTAGAGGTTACAAAACCAAATAATGTCAAAAATAGTTGATTGTGTATTAATTGGATATGCACAAAACAGTGCCATATATCGATTTTTGGTACACCAATCAGAAATTGATGATATTCATGAAAATGCCATCATTGAGTCGATAACCACTTGATTTTTCGAACATATATTCCCCTTGAAACAGGGTACTGAAAATCATACACCTAAGAGACCAAAGGAAGATGAAGTTCCTAATTCTCTTGAGGATTTTGAACAAAATAATACTTAGCAATGTAGTGTTGAACAACAAGTGGAAGAACCAAGAAAAAGTAAGAGGTCATGGACCTTAAAAACATTCGGATCATACTTCCATACCTTTATGTTAGAAAATGATCGATTGACATACAAACAAGCTATGTCTTTCAGCGATGCCCCTTATTGAAAAGAGGCAATTAACAATAAGGTTAAATCCATTATATCCGATCATACATGAGAATTGGTTGATTTACCTTAAGGATGTAAGACCTTAGGTGATAAATGGATGTTTAAAAAGAAGTTGAAACCTAATGGTTCAATAGACAAGTACAAAGCTCGTAGTCTAAGGATCTAGGTAAAAGGAAGACGTGGAATGTTTTGATACATATTCACCGATAACATGTATAAGATAGCTTATTGCATCCATACAGACTTAAAAATACATCAAATGGATGTTAATACTGCATTCTTGAATGGTAAACTAGAGGAAAAAATCTATATGAACAACCTGAAGGATTTCTAAGCTCATAAAATGAGAATAAAGTTTGCAAACTGGTAAAATCACTTTATGGCCTTAAGCAAACTCCAAAACAGTGGCATGAGAAGTTTGATAATACTATGTTATCAAATGGATTCACGATAAATGAATTAGATAAATGTGTGTACATAAAATATACACATATTGGATATGTCTTTGTTTGCCCTAGGCAATAACAAGGCCATAATAACATCTATAAAGGATACGTTATCCTCTAGATTCGATATAAATGACCCAGGACTGGCTGATGTGATATTGGGTGTAAAAATTTTGAGAACACCACAGGGATATGCATTATCCCAATCACATTACATCACCATAATAATTGAAAAATTCAAGTAATATAATATATCTATTGCAAAATCACTAATAGATATGAAGAAAAATTGGGTAAAGAACACTGGTGATGGTATCTACCAATTGGAATACTCTCGTATACTGGGAAGTATCATGTATATTATGAATTGTACTAGGTCTGATATCGCATATGCGATAAGAAAACTAAGTATAATTACCATCAGTCCTGGTAAGCATCATTGGAAATCGATAATCAGAGTTCTAGGATATCTAAAGTATACACAGAGTTATGGTCTATGCTATACAAACTATCCTTCAATAGTGGAAGGATATAGAGATGGAAATTGGATCAATGGATAACAAGATACAAAGTCTACAAGTGGATATGAGTTCAAATTAGGAAATGGAGCAATTTCATGGAAATCATCCAAACAAACTTGTATCGCTAGATCTACGATGGAATCAGAGTTTATTGCACTAGATAAAACTGCACAAGAAGCAGAATAGATTCAAAGCTTCTTGGAAGCCATTCCTAATTTGAGCAAACCTATGCCTCCAATATGTATACATTATGATAGTCAATCAACTATTAGAAGAGCTAATAGTACACTATACAATGGTAAATCTAGGCATATTCGTCGTAGACATAAAACGATAAGCAGCTTCTCTCTAATGTGGTTATCTCAATAGATTACATTCAATCTAAAGATAACTTAGCGGATCCACTTACAAAAGGCTTGCCAAGAGAGAAAGTTCAAATCTTATCAATGGGAATGGGGCTAAGGCTTATGAATAAAGGTTTTTCTAAAATGCAAACCCCACCTAGTTGACTGGAGATCCCAAGATCTAGGTTCAAAGGGACAACAAAGTTTAAGAGAAATTTGATGGCACTGTTATACACAAACCATTCCTATGATAAGTCAGTGCATTACGTGTTGAAAAGGATAAGTATTAATACTTTTAATGATGTCTGTATTTGAGGAATTAGATAATAACCTTTACAGAATCACCTACATAAGTGCGAAGGGGCCGCTTCAAAGAGAATTATAAAGCCAAATTCTCTAAGCACTTATGAGACTAGGCAGTGTTCAAGGCAAAAACGAACACATACGGAGAACGAAGGATTATAAGAAACATTTATCGTGTGTTATCTACTTTGGAATTACACAAAAGGCTTATAGTTCAAGGACATTCTATGTCTACTGATTCGCCTGTGATTCAAATAGGTAATCACTAGGAAAGTTCAAGGCCCACGTGATACTTTAACCAATGCGGTAAATGATTCGTGAAACTAAGAACGATTGCTCATTCATGTGGGGGATTTTTGGAAATGAATGAGCAAGAGGAATTTTGGAAGAAGAGGGGAAATCAATTTAAGTCCCACATTATGAAATATGAGTACCTACTTCTCTATAGGCTTATATAAATAAAGGAGAAAAGGGCTTGTGAATTTTGTGGCTAAGCCAAGACACAATATTTTATTGATGTCAAATTGGGCCTAATGCCTTGGGACTCTTGGAGTCCATGACATAATATCATATTGATGTCAAATTTGTGCTTATTTCCTTGGGACTTTTGGAGTCCATGACACAATATTATATTGATGTCAAATTGGGCTTAGTGCTTTGGGACTTTTGGGGTCCATGACACAATATTATATCGATGTCAAATTGGGCTTAGTGCTTTGGGACTCTTGGGGTCCATGACACGATATTAGTGTCAAAAATTGGGCGTTGTGCCATGGGACTCATGGGGTCTCATGGTTAAATAGGTCGCTGATTACAGTTTGGACCTATGCGCTGAAACGAGTTAGTTTGATCATTTTTGATCTGGCATATCCGTTCTACTGAAGGGATACAACTGTTTCATCATAAATGCGCATGCACATTTATGCACCGCTTGGTTAAAGGGTTGCAACCTTTTCAAGGGTCATTAATGTTCAGATAAGCACCTCCTCTAGCCTATAAATACTTGGCCCAAAATGAGACAGAATACAAATTAATTATTCTTCTCAATCTGCTACTTCTTCTTCAAAGTAATTCTTTGTTCAAGTTTCTATAATCTACTTCAGTTCATCGGAGCTCTGTTTTCTGGCACTGCACAACGAGGCTGGTTCGCTTTTATCCTGGGAATTTTTTTTACTATCATGTCAATCAGTGCATACGACGGCAATACTGTTTTAAGGAAACATAATCATTTCTGGACTCGGACATTACTGAAATATTCTTCTTCTAGTATGTTGGTGACGGTTCTTTACTGCTCCAATATATGGCACAATCGATCTCACTTACTGTCAATGCTATAATCACAGTTTGACTTGATAATTGTGGCATTACAAAGTAACATTGATAGTTGTTACTATCTATTTGTAATACAATCGTGTATTGACAAAAAGAAGATTTATTTTGTAATACAATCGTGTATTAAAAAAAGTTCTAAAAATCAAAGAAGATCTAATTTTGTAATACAATCGTGTATTGACAAAAAGTTCTAACAGTACATGTGACTGTAGTTAGCAGTCATCTAATTCGGTTTTTAAGGCGGACTGCCTACCGTCTATGGCACATATAGTGGATCTCCACTGAATCTAAACTAGATTACAGTCTAGGAGCTAGTTTTAAGTAACTAGACTACTAAATGATTTCCTATACACTCCACGCGGGGACGCATAATAATTACATAATCAATATAAATTACATGAAAGTGCCATAAAAGTAGATCAACTTGCACAACATCACATAGCCCTAAGCTCGAATTTTCGTTGCACATATACCATTGTAATGTCCAGTACTTTTACAATATTATAAATAATTTATTTAATTATTTAAAGTATGGTTTGGTAATTTAAAATGACCAAAATTAAATAATAGTGAATATTTAATTAAATTAAAAAAATAGAATAATATATTTAATTTCTAAAATAGTCGGAAATAGTAGAATTTACAATATTGTGTGAATTGGATTATATAAAATATTTAATTCAGTTTAGAGTTGAATTATAATAACGAATATATTATATAAACGAAGTTTGAACGTATAATTATATTATAATTATAATCGAGGCCGTAATGGCATGGTAGTTCGTAATTTGGCGATTCGAACTTTAAACGAATATACAGAATCCGTTTTAAATCGGATTTCTGTGAAACAAGAAACGTTCGGAGCTGGTGAAGTATATTTTTTTATGGAAGAGAAAAATCGAGATTTCATTGTATACATTTTGAGTTATGACCAAATCAAATTTTCAAAGAGTCGCTATGGAATTCCTTTATAATTTATAATGATTTATTTATATTATAAAATGATTTTCAATATAAATTGAATACTGATTTATTCTGGATTTGGAATATTGAGTTATAAATCCCGATATGGAGTTGTATGATATTCTATGTGAATATATATGTTAAAATTTATTTATTTATTTATATTTAATTTAATTGTTTTTAAATATATTAATATTTAAATGGATTTATTTAGAGCTTTAAAAATATTCATTTTTGCAAACGACCTCCGTTTTCGACGAAACTAATTTTGTTGGATTCAGAATATTAAATTATTGTTAGATTTCAATTTTCGTAATTTTTGGAGTCAGTATGTAGTCGTACGAGATTTTAATGTGAAAAACAGTCAATAATTCGAATTTAAAAATACGCTGTGTGAGCAAACGAAGTTGGAATTCGACAAAACCAGTTTTGTTGGGTCCGTAATGTCGAACTGTAGCTACATGTCAATTTTCGTGATTTTCGGATATCATATGTAATCACATGAATTTTTAGAGGACGAATACAATTAGCGATTGATTAAAATAAAATAATCAATTAAAAAAATATTATACCTTTTCTATAAATACCCTAGGATATTTCTAACCCTAAACACTTCATTCTTATGGTCAATGTGAAATCCGCCGCTATTATTTCATCCTCAAACCAAAACAGGGAAAATGAGTCTTTATAAATCTAAAACAAATAGAAATAAATCTCTAGAAAATAGCAAACATGTGTATTGAGATTTTGCATGAGTTCCTCTTCAAGCTAATATAAGTTTTAAAGTGTTCGATGCCATTCACGTTCACTATCTTATGACGAACGTCAGCTAGGGCTTCGGTCTCCTCGGATTTAAGGCATCGATGGAAGAAACCAATACTGTTTTGAGATTTGTGAAGAGATTTAGCAAGCATTGACAAAATTTCGGGTGTTCGCGTGATTTAATTGATCGCGCGTGTACTGTTCACGTCTGAAGCAACTGTGAAGTCGCGGTTTTAGAAATGCGTGCGAGTGGGGTTCGATGGTGCTAAGAGTGTGAAGTTCTGGAAGAGATGATCAATGATGGTTTTCGTTTGGAATATCGTGATGTATTTTAGAGCATAGGAGGTTCGGAAGGAGGCGCAATGGCCATGAAAAGGAACTGGAGCTCACATTAAAATTTGTTGGAGGAAGACTACTGTAGCAATGTAAAACGGGATGGGGTTTAATAGTCGAAGTTGGGCTGGGTCAAGACTTGGTGAGGCCCATGGGTTTAAATTAAAATAGGATGGAATTTTATTCAATTAATACATTCAACCTTGTTAATGTCATAACTTATCCATATGTTATCGAAATTCAGCAAAATCCGTTGGGATCGTATGGATGAGGGCTACACCATGGAACTGAATAGGAGAGAATTGGAGCTCGTTACAATTTATAGCGAAATAAATTGTATGTCTGAATCAACTGACAATTATCGTTATTTAACGATAACTGCCCAATGTGAGTAAATCTCACTAACTCTGTACAGTTTATATTTTATAAATATAATCTTGTACTGATAAATGATGATTGATTGCTGTGTGTTGATTGTTGGTTAAACTGTTAAATAAATTGGCTGAAATTATAGATAGAGTTATATACATATAATCGTTAATTAGATATTGATTCTATTTATCAGAATATTTCGTATTGAAATGAAATCGATGTTGTTTGTAGTGTTTTACATCTGTGGATGCAGGGAAACGGGTTGGAAGGATCCAACTGGATTCCTCAATATTATAATACTGTTTGTTTTCATATATTGTGATATATAATCTGTGATTGATTATGATGACACTGGTCATGTTATTTGGTATTTTAAATACCATATGAAATACTGGAATGTAAAAAGGAAATTTTCAAAGTGAATATTGAAAATGAAATATTTATAGGAAATAAATATGATATTATAAAAGGAAATTTTCAAAGTGAATACTGAAAATGAAATATTTATATATGAAATAAATATGATATTATAAAAGGAAATATTTATATGAAATAAATATGATATTATAAAAGAAAATATTTATAGGAAATAAATATGATATTATAAAAGGAAATTTTCAAAGTGAATATTGAAAATGAAATATTTATATATAAAATAAATAGGATATTGAAAAGGAAATATTTGGAAAAACAAATAGAATTATAAAAGAAATTATTTGGAAAAAAAAATTAGAATTCTTTAAAGAAATATATTTCACATTCTATGTGAAAATTAGATTAAAGTAAATATTTTGCTAATAAAATACTTATAAAGGAAATATGGTTTGAAATAGGAATTAAAATGGAGTTAAAGGAATTAGAAATTGACTAGAGATTAGTTAAGTTGAACAGCTGTCTGGGTATTGATCTGATGTTGGTTTCGGCCTTCGGGGTTAATACGTAGGGGGTTGTTCTCTTACTAGTTTACAGTTAAAGACTGATATATGTGAGAAGATAGTGATGCGTGAATCAGAAATGGAAATATTTTCCAAAGTTAATAATGTATATTTTCTAAAATTAGAAAATAAGGATTTGATGAATATATGGAAACGAGAAATGGGGAAAAGAATAAATGTTGATTATGATTGATCGATAGAATTTCCATCTGGAAATAATATTGTTGTTTGCACACATGTTTTCCTTTGATAGTTAAATCACCGACTATCAAAGTTTTTTACCATTTTTCCATTGTCAATACGGAGAAACCGGGATCGGATATATTATCTGAAAACCACTTCGTATGGGATTAGCGTTGCGAATCAAATATGATGAAGATAATTGAAGACAAAGTTATGCAAGGGCTGTTCTGGCGATCCTAGGTAGAAATTGCCTAAGATGGATTTACAGAATAGTACCTTCGGTCTGTCCAGTCCCAGGACGACCTATATGGAAGAATGTCTTGTAGAGTATATTAAATAGACCACGTAAGTTGATCTCTCCAAACATATTTACGTTTGGTGGTGGAGGAATTCGTTTCTCTTAGCTGTATACCTTGGTATTTTTGGGGAAATCAATTTGTGATTTGGCAGGTATGACGATGTGACATTCAAAGTGAATGAAGATGTGGTTTGTAAAGGATACGTTATGGCCTCTAGCCTCACAACCGGAAATGGTATAAAATCGGGTAGGTCGCATGGCTAAGTGGTTAGCTGCCAATTAGGGTGTATTGTCACCTGATCTAGAGAAATTCCATTTACTTATATAATCTATTTCGATGTTATCCCTTTTGGGAAACGGTTGCTGATCCCAACCGTTGGTGATAATACATTCGGTACACTCAAGCAAAATGAGTGACCGGTCATGTTTAGCCTAGGTTATAAGATGTTCTTGTTGAACCCGTTGTATTCCTCTCTAGAGATACACTGTCAGAAGGTGGTCCCATACCTTGCCAGTTGGAATTCATTCCCCAATAAGAGCCTGCGGTTTTTGATTGTATATTATATATGTATAGCGTGAGATGAAAGAGTTCTACTAGATTGCTATCTACTTGATTTAGACATTATCATAATATTAGAAAAATATTGGTCTCAAGAAATATTTTAGGTTGTCGTAAGGTAAAAACCATCCGTGTTTATGTGTGGATCGGTCTTACGATATCCTTTCTTTTAAAGAAATTTTAAAAGTTAAACAAATGGTTGAAGTTTACTCACACCAGTCACGCGACTGACCCAGAGTTTATTTTGTTTTGTTTTCCCTAAACTCTTGGGTGCTCAAGTAGTTGGGATTTTACAGATACTGAGAGCTTGGAGCAGGAGGCTTCAGGATTATATAGCTATTGTTATTTCCACTGTGTTGTAAGTGTTGTACTCTGATAATGTTACTGTATACATATACTAGTTTTGTTTCAAAGTTATGTATGTATTATATATTGTTCATTCCGCTGTGAGTTTCATGTTACTCTTATGATGATGTATGTTCTTCTTCTTCTTCTATTCTAAATTTCTATCTTATCTATTCTCACCCTCTAATTTCTTTCATGGACTATCCAGTGTTTCTGATGCTTGGATAGTCGACATTGAGTTTATGTCGATTACTCAGGATCGCGAAAACCCGGGTCGTTACAACCATGCTGCTATAGGAAAGGCAAGAGAGAAACACTGCTGCAACAGAAGCTTTCTTGAGCTCCACACCAACATGCTACTCAAAATAGAACCCCATGCCACATCAGTCTGAAGCTCGTTTTCCAAGATAGGTTTCAGGTAGGAGGCCTAATATCCCATGTAATGACTAAATTTTCTCTCCAAAGTGGGAGGAAGAGATGTTCATTATTGAATCTTGAAAGACTACCCAACTCTTGATAGATAAATCTACACCGAATTTACATACTGTACCACAAGCAAGTTGACACAGGCAGGAAGAACACTGAAGTATAAAGCTATGTTTAGTGCTTATGCATCTCATGTTTAGCCATGGTACGAAGGTGAAGACCGGACTATGCAAACACCCGAATAGAGGACAAGCAGCCAGTAAAGTTTGTAACTCTTAGAGATATTGACACAAATACAGGAAAACGAGCACCAGAATACCCTCTCTACAAAAACAAAATTAAACACCAGAATACCCTCTCTACAACCAAATTAAACAAGACCATTGACACAAATCTACCAATAAGACAATCTAATATCCTTAGAGATATTTTACAATTGCTATATATATATATATATATATATATCTTCAGAGATTCTTGGAAAATCATTTTGCATTTCTAATTTTTTCATTCGAAAACAAGAAATCAATTTTGGTAGATTTGTAACTCTTGAGCGTTTCTTGTTTGATTTCTGAAAATCATTGAAATGATCCTTGCCATGATATATCATTTGCCAAAAATCTTTTTTCCATTTTACTTGCATCCCAGTTTTATTTCTTTCCATTTACTAAATGGTTTGTGTACTCTTCTTATTGTCCATACATGCATGCACTACACTGTTGTACACATGTATATATGTGTATATATATATCTTCCACATATGTGTGTGTGTATATATGTATATATATACATGTTGTATTATATTTTTTCCCTCTGTATTTGCACCAATCTTCCTTGTTGTAGCAAAATATGATTTCTGAACCTTTATAGCTGTTGTACATACTAGTGTACACATATGTTCTGGTCTGGTCCATTTGTCTGTCATTCACTATATTGCTTTACAGTCACACACACACACACACACACACACACACACATATATATATATATATATATATATATATATGAGACCTGTGTGCATTTTGTTATGTTCTTTTGTATATATGGCATTGACAAATCTGTCTTGTGTATTACCAATATATATACTGCTACTCCTAAAAAAATGCAGAAACTCATGCACTTGTATCTCTTTAATGTGTATGCATGTGTATGGCTTCATTTTGGCTTGCACTTGCCTGCTTGTATACTTTTGAGATAAAGCACCATGTTTTGTTGTAACACCCCACGCCCGCTATGGTCACTCTCTAAGGGAATGCCATAACATCGGTGGAGTATTTTAAGTGGATATAGAACAGAAAAATTACAACAAGACAGATATAAGTAATACTTGAAAATTTCAAAACATCTTTTCATTGCAGCGGAAAGTAAAACATGTTTGGTTACATCACAAAACCATGATAAGAGTCAAGTACAAAATATCCATCCTGATAAATAAAAGTACATAATCCCACTAAGTAAACAATAGCCATAAAAGGAAAGATGAACTGAGCTTTACTTCAACGGCCCAAGCTCCAAAGGATAGATACAGCAATCTGATCAAAGCCCACTAGTACTAGGCCCACTCTGATAACCTGGGGTTTGGGGAAAAAGGTAAACAACAACGGGGTCAGACATAAGTCTGAGTGAGTCCTATAACTTTAACAATACAATCATTAAAGTAAACAGAGAAGACATAAGTTGATATACGGTAACGCCTGGGGATGCATGGCTACACTAAGCAGCTTGGCAAACTTAGGATAAACTAAGATAACCGTAAAGACGCATTTACCCACCCAAGGATAATTACTAGATTACACCGCCCCAGACCTACTCAAGGGTAATTCCTACACTGCACCACACCAGTCATTTCTACTTAAAAGTTGATCCCACTAAGTGTACTTAGCAATTTAGTAGTTTCGTGTACCCCTATCTGACTACATAGGTGTACCCACTACTCCCCAGCGATCGGCTCCCTACTGTAGATACCCGTGCTGGTCCCACAATTGGGGTGTATCATTCCCCAACGTGGCCACCTGATAACATCAACGGTGCACGGCTTTATATCTACACGATGCAACAACGACTTACCAACCAGCCCGGGTCCACACACGCATATGAAACCCGTTGGTCCCGCGTTGCCACCGTTAACCCGGTTTGGCCTCTTATAGTCAAGCCCAATATGCGTGTCCCGTCACTCGACTTGAGTCGAGCCCACAAAGATACGTTTGGGATATTGGTTGAAATGGGCCCCCACATGCTACCACCTAAGCTTGCAATTTTATCTAGTGCATCCCACTTAACCCCTCTTTATAATCATGCCCACTTACATGTTAAGTTTTGGTTAAGTCATCTAATCATATTTCAATTGCCCCTTAAGGCACCCACTAGATTCCTACATGCCACCTAAGGCACTTACTTAACCCTTTAATCATGTTTACTTACATGTCCCACTTTGGTTAAGTATTCTAATCGTATTTTCACATGCCACCCATGGCACTTACTTAACCCTTTAATCATGTTTACTTACATGTCCCACTTTGGTTAAGTATTCTAATCGTATTTTCTATTGCCACCCGAGGCAACCCACTAGTTTCCTCATGCCACCCAAGGCACCCACTTAACCCTCATGCCCCACAACATGCTTATATGGTTAAGTGTTTCTTAATTAATTAAGACCGTGATCCTCATAAAGACCTCTCACATTAGACTATCTTTTATGACCGCTGGTTAAGCCGGTTGGGTCCGGGCAGCCTTATGTCATAACCGAGTCTAACCTCGTGTCTTTACATTAATCACGTATTTAGTTTGTGCCTAAGACCTCTCACATTGGGCTAACATTTGTAGCAACTGGTTAAGCCGGTTGGGTCCGGGCAGTTTTACACTACAAATGAGTCCAACCTCGTGTCTTAGTCGATTAATTACATCTAATTAATCACCCCCATATTAATTGTCCCTAATTAATATCAAGTTTCTCATAACATGGGTAGACCTAACTCAATAGGTAAATTCCCCTGGGGTAGACCTAACTCAATAGGTAAATTCCCACTTATGTTAATTTATTTTTATGGTATGCTTAATCATACCCAATCATACTTTTATTAACATATTTATTAACCCCATCGTTCCCCACGCAAATCGTTCTCATTTCACGACATAATAAAAGGGAAGATCCATCACAAATATCATGGGTTTAACCAAATCTTAGCATATAACTTTGTCATGGGTTAAGAGGATGTCAACTTGCATATATGAGCATATATTAACCTAACTACATTTAACCCAAAATTGCATATTATCACACATGACTTGCATAACATATTGCATATGAGCTTGCATATTATCATACACATATCTTGCATAACATGTTGAACTTGCATATAAGCGTTCACATTCTTGCATCACATACTTGCATAAGCATTACATACTTGCATATTAACTCATAAACTTGCATAATGTGTCATCATGAACTTGCATATTAACAAACATGTAACTTGCATAGCATATCTTGCATATTAACATACATGTAACTTGCATAGCATATCACCATGAAATTGCATAACATGCATATGATCACATAGCCCACAACTTGCATATTTAGCATCATGTAAACATAACATACATCATACTAAACTTGCATAAACTTACATACACAACATGCATAAACCCACTTGTTAAACATGCATAAACCAACTTATTAATCATGCATAAACCCACTCATTAAATATGCATAAATCAACTTATTAATCATGCATAAACCATCCCATATGCATAACCCAACTTATTCAATATGCATAAACATATGAAAACATAGAGTAACATATCATTACAAATGATTCAAACTCACTAATCCGCATTCAAGACCATAAGTCTCATTACACCTAATCTACTTGCTTTAACAATTGATGTTAAAGTGATAGAAACTCACAACTAGCAATTTGCACTCCAAATGAAGAAGATTAAGATGCTTAGAATGGATTAGAGGTTGATTAGAGAGGTTGATTAGCTTGCTTTCCTCTTCATTGATTTGTGGTGACCATGATCAAGTTTCATTTTGCCATAGTTTAGTTACAAGATCTAATTATGAATGAATTAGGGTAGGGTTAGGGTCTTATTTATAGGATTAGGTTGCATTTTAGACCCTTAGATTAACCCTAGATTAGATTAGGACCCTTAGATTTCGGCACCTTCCAGAAACCAGCCCTAAGACCAAGCCCAAACCCCAAACTGGTGCACCCAACCACAGAACTCTCTAGAAACTGTGCAGGTTTCTTGGCTCGGCACGGGCGCACTTCCCAAGTGCGCCAGTGTATTTTTGTACTGGCGCACTTCACAAGTGCGCCAGTGCATTCTTGTACTGGCGCACTTCACAAGTGCGCCAGTGCATTTCTGGCCTGTTTCGGGTTTTTCTGCCTAACTTCGTTCGTCCATATCTTCTTCATACGGACTCCGATTTTCGAAAACTCAGACTCTATTTCGCGTATTTTTCCGAGACGAACGCAATGACGCAACCCGTTTCCCTTGATTCCCACATTTGGGATTAGTTATTCTTTAATTTGTGAATTTTTGTATTAACCGAAATTCGGGGTGTTACATTCTCCCCTCCTTAAAGGATTTCGTCCCCGAAATCTCTAAGCTAAGGAGAATGCATATCCTACCATCCAAACAACCATCTACTCAATCCATCAAACACGGGCATCCATTGTCCTTAAAACAGTTTCTAATGATGTATGAGCATATGCAAAAAGTGTGTGTATATGTTCCCTATCTAATGTATGAACATATGCAAACCATGATAGTGCCATGCATCCATTATGTATGCGAGAGAACCTTATCGACACATACAATATCTACATGAGTGCACAATCATTCACCAAAATGCATCATCCATATGATAACACAATCATTATACATCCATAAATATAGCTTCCTACACACAATTTTATGCAATATGCAATATGAAGTGATTGAGCCGATCTAGTGCCTAGAGTGTGTATACGTGCATCCACGAGCAACCACTAGCAACCACTTGCATCCACATGCATCCATCAAACATAACATGTCTCAAACACATGTTTCAACCATAGGTTTACCCTATCTAAAGGTCAAAGGTACTAACGAGAGGACATACTAAGGATAAGATAAGCACAAGATATGCGATGAAGGAGAAGCAAAAGGACATACCCTCCGAAAGAAAAGGGTACCTCGAACGCATCTTCGCTTCCGTCTCCCAGGTAGCGTCGCTCTCTTCATCTCCCCATTGTACTTTGACTAGTTGAACCTCTCTGTTTCTCAACTTCCAAATCTCTGACCCAAGGATGCCAGTAGGAACTCGTCGAATCGTCGCATCACGCTCTACTTCCACTTCTCTAAGCAAGCTTGGCTCTATCGCCTCTACGATCTTATGTAGGCCCTTCCTCACATGGAATACATCATGTACACCACTAAGTCTGTCGGGCAACCCCACCAATGGAAGGTGCTCTTCCCATGTACCTCCTAAATCCAAGATACATAGCCTCAAAAGGTCTTCTAAAATACGATTCACCCTCTCGGTTTGGCCGTCTATCTGAGGATGATATGCGGTACTCAAATACAACTGAGTCCCTACCGCCTCTTGCAAACTTTTCCAAAACTCTTTAGTGAAGATAGGATCTCGATCGCTCACTATAATGGAAGGTACATCATTAATCTAATAATCTCTCGAATGTAAACTGAAGCTAGCCATGGAGCAGTTCTCTTACTCTCCACGGGTATACAATGGGCGTTCTTAGTAAGCCTGTCTACTACCACCCAAATTCCCGTATTACCCTTCCTTGATCTGGGTAACCTGTCAATAAAATCCTTCGAGATGCTACCCCACTTCTATTGTGGAACTTCCAATGGGTGAAGCAACCTACCAGGTTTCTTTTGCTCCGCCTTCACTTATTGGCACACCAAGCATCGAGCAACATGCTCGGCCACATCTTTCTTCATACCGGCCCAGAAGAAAACCCGCTTCATATCTTGGTACATCTTGTCCCCACCGGGATGAATGGTCATCCTAGAACGGTGTGCATCATCAAGAATAGTCTCCTTCTAACCCTCGTCTTGTGGTACACAAAGTCTACCGTCTCTACGCAACCACCCCTTACCACCTAGGGTGTACCTACTCAAATGGCTGGACGACTCCCCCTCCTAATGAACTTCTAACTCAACCAACTGTGGGTCGTCCCGCTGTGCTCCGCCAACATACCCCAAAAGAGTAGGCCTAACCTCCAAGGAGGCTAGCAAACCGGGTACAAAGTCAACGGAAGGTCTAAAGTCAAACATAGAAATAAACTCTAAGCTCCGTCGTTCAACGAACCATGAACTCGAGGACAACCTTTTTCTACTTAAGGCGTCCGCTACCCTGTTACCCTTGCCGTGGGTGTACGCTATCTCAAACTCATAGGACGCTAAGAATCCTATCCACTTTTACTGTCTTAAGACTATGCGCCTGGAGAGTCTCCAATACTTCTCTGAGATGTAAGGCATGCTTTTCTCCACTTCTAGAGAAATCAGGATATTCTCCCATGCAAAATCGTCACAACTATCCATCTCTCACGCAGACCACCTTAGTCGAACTCGACATCCCCCAAATGCAAGCCCCAAAGGCCTAAACCAATATCAGACAAACACCCAAGGGATACCTCCTTCGAATTCAGACGACCTACGTGAGATGATACTAGTAAAAACGGCTAAAGAATTAAGCCCTTGTCCAACTCTGGATGTCCTCGCCAGTCTCGCTCCAAAACCACCGTTTATCCCATAACTGGCTTTGCTCATCCTCAGTCACTCTCAACTGACGAAACCTCGTGGCTAAGTCAAACTGCGAAAATACTGAGGCGCCCACTAACTGATCAAAGAGATCATCAATCCTCGACAATGGGTGTCTATTCTTCTTTGTGAGTTTATTTAGCTCTCTTTAGCCTACACAAAGTCTGAGGGACCCATCCGCCTTTGTGGCAAAAACTACCGGAGCACTCCACTCCGATATACTTCGTCTTATGAACCCCTTCTCAAGTAAATCGCCTACTTGCTTATGGAGTTCCCTCCTCTCACGAGGAGCCTTGTGGCACACTGGCCAAGATACTGGTTTGGCATTGTCTACCAGATATATTTGGAAGTCAATCTCCCGCTCCGGAGGTAAGCCCTTCACCTCCTCAAAACACATCCGAGTATTCCCGGACCACTCTATAGATTGCAAACTCTCGACCGACGTGTCAAGCGATTCTAGATAACTTAGCATAACAGATTCCATGGGATTACAAGAGACCTCGAGAGTGTTACCCTATCGGGTCATAAGCCTAACAACTCTCCTTCCACAATAAGAACGGCACCATTACTGGATAATCAGTCCATGCCCAAAACTAACCCATAGCCCGTGAAGCCCAAAAAGCATCACATCTAAACTCAACGCTAAGTATAGAAACTTTCAAACCCAAACACATCATGGAGCCCCAATTGGGTTTGAAACAACTAAGGGATCATCTACTAACTGGTGTCTCAGTGCAGTGACTCAACTAACAACAATGAAATAAACGAACTCGATGCGTCAAAATCAAATAAAGTTTGACCCGGATAATCAAACAGAAAAACTAGACTTTCAATGGAAATAGTTCTACCTCTTTCCTGAATCGCGAGAGCCTGTACTTGCCCCCTAGCCTGACCTGGTGCCACAAGGGCTTGCACATGTCCTCCTGAGGTAGACCCCGTCCTTTGCTCCTTCTTTGGACAGTCTTTCATCAGATGCCCTGCTTCGCCACAGTGGAAGCAGCCAGTCTTAGTCTTCTTGCGACAATCTTTGTTTAGGTGGCCTAGTGTCCCACAATTGAAGCAACTCTTCTTTCCCTTGCCACCGTTGCCTTTCCCACCCTTGTTTTGCTGTTGCTGTTGAGGTCTCTTCTGATCTCCTTTCTTCTCGTGTGCTTTATTAGCATTGGGACCCTTCTCTTCCTCATGCATAAGTGCCATGTCCACTAGCTTCTCGAAAGTGGCCCCCATAGGGATGTGAGACATAGCCAATCCGTGCATCGGTTCGTTCAAGCCTTTAACGAACCTCAAAGCTTTCTCTTCCGGTGTGTTTACCAAGTCCATGTTGAATCTCTCTAACTGATTAAACTTGTTAACATATTCTTTCACCGACAAGTTCCCTTGCTTTAAGTTCAAGAACCTTTCCACGTGCATATTTTCTTCCGCTTTTGAGAAAAACTTTGCCTCAAACCTTTGCCTGAAATCCACCCAAGAATCAACAGGGCGTTCTCCATTAGTGACCTCCCACCAGAACGAGGCCTCTCCTTCCATTAACCAAGCGGCTAACCCGACTTTCTTTCCCTCTTCCACTTCCAAGATTTCCATCAATTCTTCCGTCTCATTAAGCTAATCCCTAGCTCCCACAAAAGGTTTTCCTCCCATAGCCTTAAACTTCCTACAAGTCATAGCAAAAGTATCCGCGCGAGGAGGAACGAGTGCAACGGGTGGAGGAGGAACATTTGCTGGACCTGCAGCGGCGGCCCTAGCCTCTAACAACCTCCTATACCATACTGGTACCGCTACACCGTCCGGAAGATAAAGATCTTCAGCCATGCTGAGACGAAAAAGGAAAGATTCAAAACGGAGAATTCGAAAGATAAAGATATGGCTATCGGGGATTATGCTTTTCTTTCAAAAACTTTTCTCTTTAAAGACATGTTTTTGAAAATATTTCTTCCAAAAATGTTTTTAGAAAAATAGTTTTCTAAAATTTTATCTGTTCTGATAACCTGGCTCTGATACCACGTGTAACACCCCACGCCCGCTATGGTCACTCTCTAAGGGAATGCCATAACATCGATGGAGTATTTTAAGTGGATATAGAACAGAAAAATTACAACAAGACAGATATAAGTTATACTTGAAAATTTCAAAACATCTTTTCATTGCAGCGGAAAGTAAAACATGTTTGGTTACATCACAAAACCATGATAAGAGTCAAGTACAAAATATCCATCCTGATAAATAAAAGTACATAATCCCACTAAGTAAACAATAGCCATAAAAGGAAAGATGAACTGAGCTTTACTTCAACGGCCCAAGCTCCAAAGGATAGATACAGCAATCTGATCAAAGCCCACTAGTACTAGGCCCACTCTGATAACCTGGGGTTTGGGGAAAAAGGTAAACAACAACGGGGTCAGACATAAGTCTGAGTGAGTCCTATAACTTTAACAATACAATCATTAAAGTAAACAGAGAAGACATAAGTTGATATACGGTAACGCCTGGGGATGCATGGCTACACTAAGCAGCTTGGCAAACTTAGGATAAACTAAGATAACCATAAAGACGCATTTACCCACCCAAGGATAATTACTAGATTACACCGCCCCAGACCTACTCAAGGGTAATTCCTACACTGCACCACACCAGTCATTTCTACTTAAAAGTTGATCCCACTAAGTGTACTTAGCAATTTAGTAGTTTCGTGTACCCCTATCTGACTACATAGGTGTACCCACTACTCCCCAGCGATCGGCTCCCTACTGTAGATACCCGTGCTGGTCCCACAATTGGGGTGTATCATTCCCCAACGTGGCCACCTGATAACATCAACGGTGCACGGCTTTATATCTACACGATGCAACAACGACTTACCAACCAGCCCGGGTCCACACACGCATATGAAACCCGTTGGTCCCGCGTTGCCACCGTTAACCCGGTTTGGCCTCTTATAGTCAAGCCCAATATGCGTGTCCCGTCACTCGACTTGAGTCGAGCCCACAAAGATACGTTTGGGATATTGGTTGAAATGGGCCCCCACAAGCTACCACCTAAGCTTGCAATTTTATCTAGTGCATCCCACTTAACCCCTCTTTATAATCATGCCCACTTACATGTTAAGTTTTGGTTAAGTCATCTAATCATATTTCAATTGCCCCTTAAGGCACCCACTAGATTCCTACATGCCACCTAAGGCACTTACTTAACCCTTTAATCATGTTTACTTACATGTCCCACTTTGGTTAAGTATTCTAATCGTATTTTCACATGCCACCCATGGCACTTACTTAACCCTTTAATCATGTTTACTTACATGTCCCACTTTGGTTAAGTATTCTAATCGTATTTTCTATTGCCACCCGAGGCAACCCACTAGTTTCCTCATGCCACCCAAGGCACCCACTTAACCCTCATGCCCCACAACATGCTTATATGGTTAAGTGTTTCTTAATTAATTAAGACCGTGATCCTCATAAAGACCTCTCACATTAGACTATCTTTTATGACCGCTGGTTAAGCCGGTTGGGTCCGGGCAGCCTTATGTCATAACCGAGTCTAACCTCGTGTCTTTACATTAATCACGTATTTAGTTTGTGCCTAAGACCTCTCACATTGGGCTAACATTTGTAGCAACTGGTTAAGCCGGTTGGGTCCGGGCAGTTTTACACTACAAATGAGTCCAACCTCGTGTCTTAGTCGATTAATTACATCTAATTAATCACCCCCATATTAATTGTCCCTAATTAATATCAAGTTTCTCATAACATGGGTAGACCTAACTCAATAGGTAAATTCCCCTGGGGTAGACCTAACTCAATAGGTAAATTCCCACTTATGTTAATTTATTTTTATGGTATGCTTAATCATACCCAATCATACTTTTATTAACATATTTATTAACCCCATCGTTCCCCACGCAAATCGTTCTCATTTCACGACATAATAAAAGGGAAGATCCATCACAAATATCATGGGTTTAACCAAATCTTAGCATATAACTTTGTCATGGGTTAAGAGGATGTCAACTTGCATATATGAGCATATATTAACCCAACTACATTTAACCCAAAATTGCATATTATCACACATGACTTGCATAACATATTGCATATGAGCTTGCATATTATCATACACATATCTTGCATAACATGTTGAACTTGCATATAAGCGTTCACATTCTTGCATCACATACTTGCATAAGCATTACATACTTGCATATTAACTCATAAACTTGCATAATGTGTCATCATGAACTTGCATATTAACAAACATGTAACTTGCATAGCATATCTTGCATATTAACATACATGTAACTTGCATAGCATATCACCATGAACTTGCATAACATGCATATGATCACATAGCCCACAACTTGCATATTTAGCATCATGTAAACATAACATACATCATACTAAACTTGCATAAACTTACATACACAACATGCATAAACCCACTTGTTAAACATGCATAAACCAACTTATTAATCATGCATAAACCCACTCATTAAATATGCATAAATCAACTTATTAATCATGCATAAACCATCCCATATGCATAACCCAACTTATTCAATATGCATAAACATATGAAAACATAGAGTAACATATCATTACAAATGATTCAAACTCACTAATCCGCATTCAAGACCATAAGTCTCATTACACCTAATCTACTTGCTTTAACAATTGATGTTAAAGTGATAGAAACTCACAACTAGCAATTTGCACTCCAAATGAAGAAGATTAAGATGCTTAGAATGGATTAGAGGTTGATTAGAGAGGTTGATTAGCTTGCTTTCCTCTTCATTGATTTGTGGTGGCCATGATCAAGTTTCATTTTGCCATAGTTTAGTTACAAGATCTAATTATGAATGAATTAGGGTAGGGTTAGGGTCTTATTTATAGGATTAGGTTGCATTTTAGACCCTTAGATTAACCCTAGATTAGATTATGACCCTTAGATTTCGGCACCTTCCAGAAACCAGCCCTAAGACCAAGCCCAAACCCCAAACTGGTGCACCCAACCACAGAACTCTCTAGAAACTGTGCAGGTTTCTTGGCTCGGCACGGGCGCACTTCCCAAGTGCGCCAGTGTATTTTTGTACTGGCGCACTTCAAAAGTGCGCCAGTGCATTCTTGTACTGGCGCACTTCACAAGTGCGCCAGTGCATTTCTGGCCTGTTTCGGGTTTTTCTGCCTAACTTCGTTCGTCCATATCTTCTTCATACGGACTCCGATTTTTGAAAACTCAGACTCTATTTCGCGTATTTTTCCGAGACGAACGCAATGACGCAACCCGTTTCCCTTGATTCCCACATCTGGGATTAGTTATTCTTTAATTTGTGAATTTTTGTATTAACCGAAATTCGGGGTGTTACATTTGTGTTCATACCACTCTACTTTTTTTGTTGCACTATATTTGTTTGTCTCTGGCCTGATTTGTTTGAGCCTGTGCATGCTTGGGTCTAAGTTGTTGCTTTGTCCAACCATGGCTTTGACCTGAGAATGCTTGAACTATCTTGAAACTGTAGTTTGAAGCTACATATATTTGGGCTGTTGCACCTTTTAATGCACACTGTTCCATTTTGAATGTATTGGCCTTGTGACTACACTTTGTTTGACTCGAACCACTTGTGTACATTTTCTTTGAGCTTTCACACTTGTGCTATTATAAATTCATGCTGCCATGTTGCATTTAATACTACCATATATACATGTAGGGCTGTTATGGTAATGGTAAATTTACCATTATCATACCATTAACAGTCGATCGGTAATCATTTTGATTGAAATTGGTACACCAGTTAAAATAGTGTGGTAACGGTAAATTTACCATTTTTAATGATAAATTATCGGAAACATTTCTTCATTACTAGCGGTAATAGTAATTTTACCAGTTAATTTAAACCGTACGTATATTCATCTAATATGCTTTATTACAAGCATTTAGAACCAAATAAATTATTACATTTAGTTCAATAATCAGGTGAAATAATTCCAAGTTCACTTATTTTCTTCCTCATTTATGATTTTTATAAACTAACAGTACATATAATATAATAAATATGCACCATGTAAAAAAATCATGTCAAGATATAAACTTTGATAAAAAACGATAATTTACCATTACCAGTGTAACGGTTACCAAATTATCGGTATACAGTTCTTCGGTATACCAGTCGGTCGGTAATGTTGACGGTAAGAAATTCTGGCTTACCAGTAAAAAGGGTACGGTAATAGTATTTGTCAAACGGTAATGGTAACCATTACCATAATAGACCTATATATACATTTGTCTATATATGTGTTTGTGTGTGTGTTTGTTTGTTGCACCTAAAATGAGATGTTATTTTGATTATGGCATTTCATGTTCTTGTCTTCAAACTCCATGTGTATATATACCAATATGTATGTATGTATGTATGTATATATGTATATGTGTGTGTCTTGACAGTTGTAGCCAATTGTGCTTGTCCATGTACACAACTGTTGTCTTGAATATTTTCTAAACCACTATTGCTTCTATGTATATACATGCATATATATATATCTGTGTGTGTGTGTGTGTGTGTGTGTGTGTGTGTGTGTACAGATGTGCATATATATGTGGGTTTATGTCTGCAGTTGCACTGAATTTCTTGGTTCATGCCCATTCACTGATATTTGATCGTATTGCCCATGCACAAAAAATATACATGTATGTGCAGAATATGTATATATATAAATATATATATATATATGGGCACTAGAGACACTGTCTACCTTGTGGTAGTGAAACACTGTGAATATCACAAGCTGTGAAACACCCCACCTCCGTTAAGGTCACTTACAAAGGGAATGTCTTAACTTCGGTAGAGCATTATAGGTAAAAGATGCAGATAAATTACAAGACAAACAAATAAAACAGCGGAAAATAAAGCCATTTTATTAACAATGTGGTTCGGTCAAGCTTTTACAACAGTTGTCTCAATCATACTAAAAGTAATACATAGAACTTTTGTCTTGATTTAAAAACTTCCAAGTATAAAAGAAGCATAAAAATAACAATGATATTCCCCAATAAAGCATGAACCAGCCATAGCAGTGGAAGAGAGGGTCCAAAGCAAAACATCAACTATCTTCGAGCTTGAAAAGAAAACTGAGCTAAGTGGTAACATTTCCTCCTTGAAAACCTGGGGGGGGGGACGAAAGAAAAAGGCGAAACAAAACTAGGTCAGACAAAAGTCTGGTAAGTCTAGCTACTTTCAGCATATGAACAAGCAAGAACAACATGACATGAATTAAACTGAATAAAGACATAAGCATGATGATAAGGAACATACGATACACAGGATAAGCAATAGGCAAGATAAACTAATTATAACATCGCATGTTAACTATTCTCTGCTTCGCTACTACCCTGTTATTCTGATTTCTATATTTCTGCACCACCTAACGAGTGTCCCAACTAGTCATCTGTATAAAGGATAATATTACAACGTGATCCCAATCCCCGCAATTGTGGTAGCCTTCAGGTGTACATCTATTATGAGGATTCCACCTCAGTCAGCCTAATTGCCATAAAGATGTTAGATGTACCCTTACTACCCTATCGATCGGCATCCTACTTGTACAAATGTTCCATGTGTCTATGTCAATCGGCCCCTCTTGCGTGTAGATACCCTGCGCTGGTCCCACCATAAGGTGTATCAATCCTTATGATAGCGACCCGACACGAATCAAGATGCACAGTGAATAACAACTGGTACCCAGTGCCTGCTTTTTCCCACTCCGGAGTACGTGCACGCCCGTAAACCGTTGGAACCTACACTGACGTACCCCCTGCCTCTATTTTGACCGCTTATAATCAACCCAGTAATCGTGCCCCACCCTGCCTAGCTCAGGGTACCATGATACATCTATGTGGATTACTGCTGAAATGAGTCCTCGTTACTAGGGTATCCTACTGGTTAAGTTTGTGGGCCTATATTTACTAATATTACCCACCAACCCAATGTGTACTCAACCCTCCCACCGATTCAAGCATGTTTATATAATGGCTAAGTTTTGTGGGCCTATATTTACTAATATTACCCACCAACGCGACGTATACTTAACCTTCCCACGGATTCAAGCATGTTTATATAATGGTTAAGTTTTGTGGGCCTATATGTACAAATATTAACCATCTACAGGAGATGTACTTAACCCTCCCATCAATTCAAGCATATTTATTTAACGGTTATGTTTTGTGAGCCTATATGTACTAATATTACCCCCAACCCGATATGTACTTAACCCACCCGTACATTATGTCGTATTGGTTAAGTGTTGTCCATTCATGTTAACTTAACACACCCATTTATCATGTCATGTTGGTAAAGTGTTTCTTATTAACTTAACCCTCCTCGCTTATCATGTTGGATTGGTTAAGTGTTTTCTATTAACTTAACCCCGTTCGTCCATCAAGTTGTATTGGTCAAGTGTTTCTTGTTAACTTAACCCCATGTGTTTATTATGTTGTATTGGTTAAGTGTGATTTATTAACTTAACCCTGTTCATTCATCAGGTTATATTAGTTAAGTATTTCCCATTTAACTTAACCCCATTCGTTCATCAAGTTATATTGGTCAAGTGTCATTAATCAATTCAAGTTAACTTAACCCACCCACTCGTCTTGTCATGTTGGTTAAGTGTTTCCTTCTGGTGTTAACTTGACCCTACCTCAAATCATGTTATATTTGTTAAGTGTTGCCCTCTCGTGTTAACTTAACCCTTCCCATACATCATGTTATATAATTGGTTAAGTGTTTTCCTCTTGTATTGCTTAACCCCACTACATGTCATTATAAATTGGTTAAGTGTATCCTCTTGTGTTACTTAACCCGACCGCAGGTCATTATATATTTTGGTTAAGTGTTACTTTAGTTAACTTAACCCTATCATCTGCTTAATTAACATATTATAGCGGTTAAGTTCTGCCTTAGTTAACTTAACCCTACCATCTATTTAGTTAACATGTTATAACGGTTAAGTGTTCCCTTAGTTAACTTAACCCTACCCTATATCATGTCTTGTTGGTTAGGTGTCCTTTGTCCATTCATGTTTAACTTAACTCACCCATATGTCATATTGGTTAAGTATCAATTAACCTAACCCTCTCATACTTAGCATGTGTCAATAGCATTATTTCATTCATTAAAGCACCAACCACTCACATTAGACGGGTATTGTAGCTGTCACTGGATGTGCCGCTCGGTTCTGGGCATTTTTACACCGCAACTCGGTCTAACCTCGGGTTCTTATTGGGCTCAACGCACTAACCTCCTACATTAGATATGTATTGTTGTGGTTACTGGACAGCCGGGCGGTTCCGGCCAGT
This sequence comes from Allium sativum, assembly GCA_030737875.1. Lineage (NCBI taxonomy): Eukaryota > Viridiplantae > Streptophyta > Magnoliopsida > Asparagales > Amaryllidaceae > Allium > Allium sativum. Next base: position 898,934,122 of record CM060916.1, read on the forward strand.
TTTACACCACAACTCAATCTAACCTCGGGTTAGGCATATTCATCTTTCCTACAATTTACATATTTCTTATTTATGACAAATTCCATATGTAAATTATTCCCAATTTAATTATGCCATAATTATCCTTTTAATTATGCTCACAATTAATGGTATACTAAATTAACCATTTCATGAACCAATCTATGCCATGTAATTTTCATGTTTATCCTTCATATCTATATGTAAATTATAAATCAATTATTGTCATGGCCCACTTCCCTTCTAAATCATTTTCATAATCTTTGGTATAATTATTATACCGTTACATGCCATATACCATTTACATGGTTATGAGCCAAATATGCCAATTAGATGAAATTTCAAGTTCCCCCCTCCCCCCAACGTTATCGCCGTTAAACGTTCGCATAAATTACATAGAATGTTTAGGCTTCGCAATTTAGCCTACCTCAAAGTCAAAAGGGGCAAAAGAAGAAACATGTAGCATTTAACAAAAATAATATGGGTCCAACATATGTCACATAATATTTGGCATAGAATAATGAACTTGCATTTTTAGATCCAATTTAATATGAGACATAAGCATATGAATTTGCATAGAACTACACAAATTAAACTTGGCATGTAAAGGTGAACGTGCAATGAATTGGATCTAATTAACCTAGATCTAAAACATATAAGGTTGTAGATCTAAACATGTAGGCATATGTGAACATTATTCTGCCTAAAGCTTGCATGTACATAATAAGATAGAATCACCAAGCTTGCATATAACATGATAGTTTTAACACCAACCAGTCTCATAAACACGATGGATTCCATTATGTCAAACAAATCAGTTTCATAGGCATAATGGGTTATTTTATGTCAATCACCGCAATCTTATAACTCACATAGACATGATCAATCACAATAGTTTCAGAATTATTGGTAATTCAAAATGGACAAGAATCAGATTTCATTTGTCTTAAATATGAACATTGTTCTAGATTCAAGTTACAACATGTCATGATTTCATTTAAGAAATTCATTTAAATCTAAGTAATAACCAACTTACAAACAAAAGAGAAATCTTGAGTTCTGAAATCTGTTTTCTGAAACTGAATTGCTCGCCTTTGATGTAGATTAATCTTGTTCTAAGTTGATATGATTTGATGTTCTTCTTAATCGATTACTAGTTTGGATTTGATTTTCTAGTTTGGAGAGAATGAATGGAGGCTTAGGCTAGCTTGTAGAGTAACATCATGACTGCACCATAGTTTTAGGGTTAGATGTTACGGTTTAGGTTTAGCTACGTATATATAGATGGCTAGGATTATTTAGAGCCCTTAGATGAACTAGGAGTCCATCAGAACCACCCAGCTCAAATACACATCATCCGGCCACTAATAAGAAGACATATCATCACAGAACACACTAGAATTCTGTGCTGGATTAGCATGGGCACACTTGGCAAGTGCTCCAGTGCATTCTGGTCGACTTCCGGTTTTTCTACCTAACTTCGTTCGTCCATATCTTCTTCATACAGTATCCGTTTTACGCAAACTCGGACTCTATCTCAAGCAGAATTTCGAGATGAACGCAATGGCGTGACCCGTTTCATTTAATTCTTATATTAATAATTAGTTATTCTTTAATTATCTCTTATGTCTTGTTTTAAAATTATGGGGTGTTACATTCTCCCTTCCTTAAAGGATTCCGTCCCCGAAATCTTCAAGTTCAAGAAGAATGTATCCTACCATCCAATATCCATCTACTCAACCATTCAATCACAGGCATCCATTTTCCTTAAAAGGATTACTAATGCTTTCATGATTCTATGCATAGTGTGTGTACATGTCCTTATCTAATGCAAAATCAGGCGGTCTACTGATTCAGTTGACCTCCTTAATGCGAATTATGTCAGTGCCATGAGTCCATCATGTATGCAATTATCACTAGTCATGTAAGTACTATATGCGTGCATATTCATTCATCCATATGCAACATCCATATGATAACACATCAAGTTTCAAGTCATATGTATAAAAATTCACTCATGCATATGCATTATGAAAGTGACTGAGTCGATATAGTGCCTAATGCGTGCATATGCATCCACGAGCAACCACTAGCAACCACTTGCGACCACTTGCAACCACCAATCATAACATGTTTCAAACACATGTTTACATCCATTAGCTTTTACCTAAGGATTGAAGGCATGACCTAGAGGATATACCTAAAGAGATAGAAACAAACATGCATAGAATTCCTAGAAAAAGAGATCAAGGATGTACCCTCAAGAAAAAGGGTATGAAGCGTATGTCTTATCTTCAGTCTCCCACGTTGCGTCTTCTTGAACTTCACTCCACTATACCTTAACTAATTTAACTTCGCAGTTGCGAAGCTTATTGACCTCTATTTCCAAAACTCACTAGCAAAGATAGAGCCGCGATCACTTACTGTGCTAGAGGGTATCCAATGTAGTCGAACTATCTTTCCAAGATAAACAGATGTTAACCATGATACCAAGTGTATATACTAAGATGATTATAGGTCTCTCCTCTACTTAGCTTTTCCATCATGTCACAAATCTGAGGGTCAATATTTCTCATGCAAACCATCCTAGTCGAACTTGACATCCCTCAAGTACAAGCCCCAAAGGCCTAAACCAATATCAGACAAGCACCCAAGGAATACCTCCTCCGAATTTGGATGATCTATGTGAGATGATACTAGCAAAACAACCAAACAATTGAGCACTTAATCGACTCTGGCTATCCTAGCCAATCCTGCTCCAAAATTATCGTTGATCGCATAACTGGCTTTGCATTATCGACTAGATATATGCGGAAGTCTAACTCCTGTTTTAGGGGAAAAACCCCTAACCTAATCAAAACATCCTCGTACTCATGGACTATTCTAACGGATCGCAAATCGTCGATATATGCATCAAGTGATTCTAGGTAGCTAAGCCTAACTGATCCCTTGGGATCGTACGAAATCTTGAGGGTATTCCCGAGGCAAGTAAAAGGTCTAACTACCCTCCTTTCGCAATTACTAGCTAACCATCCCATTCCTAGAATCAACCCATAGCCCATGAAACAAAAAACATAAGCATTACACTTAGACTCAGTACTTAATATAACTATTCTCAAATCCTGACAAATCAAAGATAAATGAGCCGAACTACCGATTGGATTTGAGAAAATAATGGGATCCTCTACTATACAAGCTCTAGGGTGCAGAGACTTAACTATGGAAGCAAATATGAAAGAATGTGAAGCGCTAAAATCAAAAGAGTACTAACAGGATGATCAAAAGAAAACTAAACTTTTTCAACAGAAACTTTACTACCTCCCTCTCAGGTATGCTGGCGGTGAGAGCATGCTCTTGCCCTCCTGAAAATCCTGTTCTTTTTTCTTACCCTTGTCCTTATATGACCCATAATACTATTTCCTTTTGTCTTAGGTTTTACTATTCTTTCCCTTTTACCTCCTTTGTGAACCAAGTCTATATCCATGAGTTCTTCATCCTTGGGTTGTGCTCCTTAGCCAAACTCCCTCATTCTCATCTTTGCCATCCTTGTGTAACTTGTTGACAAGTCTCTTGAAAGCTGCCTCTATCGCATCGAAAACCCTACAGAGCTTGAAAGAAACTTAGCCGCAGGAGAAACTACTGCGGCTATAGATGGAAGTTGGGCACTTCTTCGCCCTTTGACAGGTGTCGTAGCATCATCAAGCCTACGGAACCATGCCGCGATGAGGTTAACTCCCAGAAATCCAGGAGCCCCAGAGACTCAGGAAAGAAGGAAACAAGGATTCAAACAGAGGATCAAAAGATAGTGCATATGGCTTTGGGGAATATGCCTTTAAAATAAAACTTTTCTATTGAAAATGCTTCTTTTAAAACCGCTTTGAAAATAATTTTTCAAATCTTTTATCAGATCCGGTAACCTTCAGCTCTGATACCAAGTGAAACACCCCACCTCCGTTAAGGTCACTCACAAAGGGAATGCCTTAACTTCGGTGGAGCATTATAGGTAAAAGATGCAGATAAATTACAAGACAGACAAATAAAGCAGCGGAAAATAAAGTCATTTTATTAACAATGTGATTCAGTCAAGCTTTTACAATAGTTGTCTCAATCATACTAAAAGTATTACATAGAACTTCTGTCTTGATTTAAAAACTTCCAAGTATAAAAGAAGCATAAAAATAACAATAATATTCCCCAATAAAGCATGAACCAGCCATAGCAGTGGAAGAGAGGGTCCAAAGAAAAACATCGACTATCTTCAAGCTTGAAAAGAAAACTGAGCTAAGTGGTAACATTTCCTCCCTGAGAACCTGGGGGGGAGGAGACGGAAGAAATGAGGCGAAACAAAGCTAGGTCAGACATAAGTCTGGTAAGTCCAGCTACTTTCAGCATATGAACAAGCAAGAACAACATGACATGAATTAAACTGAATAAAGACATAAGCATGATGATAAGGAACATAGGATACATAGGATACACAGGATAAGCAATAGGAAAGATAAACTAAGTATAACATCGCATGTTAACTATTCTCTGCTTCGCTACTACCCTGTTATTCTAATTTCTGTATCTCTGCACCACTTAACGAGTGTCCCAACTAGTAATCTATATAAAGGATAATATTACAACGTGATCCCAATCCCCGCAATTGTAGTAGCCTTCAGGTGTACATCTATTATGAGGATTCCACCTCAGTCGGCCTAATTGCCATAAAGATGTTAGATGTACCCTTACTACCCTATCGATCAGCTCCCTACTTGTACATATGTTCCATGTGTCTGTGTCAATCGGCCCCCTCTTGCGTGTAGATACCCTGCGCTGGTCCCACCATAAGGTGTATCAATCCTTATGATAGCGACCCGACACAAATCAAGATGCACAGTGTGTAACTACTAGTACCCAGTGCTTGCTTTTTCCCTCTCCGGAGTACGTGCACGCCCGTAAACCGTCGGAACCTACACTAACGTTCCCCCTTCCTCTATTTTGACCGCTTATAATCAGCCCAGTAATTGTGTCCGACCTTGCCTAGCTCAGGGTACCGTGATACATCTATATGAGTTACTGCTGAAATGGGTCCCCGTTACAAGGGTTTCCTACTGGTTAAGTTTGTGGGACTATATTCACTAATATTACCCACCAACCCGATATGTACTTAACCCTCCTACCGATTCAAGCATGTTTATACAATGGTTAAGTTTTGTGGGCCTATATTTACTAATATTACCCACCAACCCGACGTATACTTAACCTTCCCACAGATTCAAGCATGTTTATATAATGGTTAAGTTTTGTGGGCCTATATGTACTAATATTACCCACCTACACGAGATGTACTTAACCCTCCCATCAATTCAAGCATATTTATTTAACAGTTAAGTTTTGTGGGCCTATATGTACTAATATTACCCACCAACCCGATATGTACTTAACCCTCCCGTACATTATGTCGTATTGGTTAAGTGTTGTCCATTCATGTTAACTTAACTCACCCATTTATCATGTCATGTTGGTAAAGTGTTTCTTATTAACTTAACCCTCCTCGCTTATCATGTTGGATTGGTTAAGTGTTTTCTATTAACTTAACCACGTTCGTCCATCAATTTGTATTGGTCAAGTGTTTCTTGTTAACTTAACCCCATGTTTTCATCATGTTGTATTGGTTAAGTGTGATTTATTAACTTAACCCTGTTCATTCATCAGGTTATATTAGTTAAGTATTTCCCATTTAACTTAACCTCATTCGATCATCAAGTTATACAGGTCAAGTGTCATTAATCAATTCAAGTTAACTTAACCCACCCACTCGTCTTGTCATGTTGGTTAAGTGTTTCCTTCTGGTGTTAACTTGACCCTACCTCAAATCGTGTTATATTGATTAAGTGTTGCCCTTTCGTGTTAACTTAACTCTTCCCATACATCGTGTTATATAATTGGTTAAATGTTTTCCTCTTGTATTACTTAACCCCACCACATGTCATTATATATTGGTTAAGTGTATCCTCTTGTGTTACTTAACCCTACCACAGGTCATTATATATTTTGGTTAAGTGTTACTTTAGTTAACTTAACCCTATCATCTACTTAATTAACATGTTATAACGGTTAAGTTCTGCCAAAGTTAACTTAACCCTACCATCTATTTAGTTAACATGTTATAACGGTTAAGTGTTCCCTTAGTTGACTTAACCCTACCCTATATCATGTCTTTTTGGTTAGGTGTCCTTTGTCCATTCATGTTTAACTTAACCCACCCATATGTCATATTGGTTAAGTATCAATTAACCTAACCCTCCTTTACTTAGCATGTGTCAATAGCATTAATTCATTCATTAAAGCACCAACCACTCACATTAGACGGGTATTGTTGCGGTCACTGGATGTGCCGGTCGGTTCCGGGAAGTTTTACACTGTAACTCAGTCTAACCTCGGGTTCTTATTGGGCTCAATGCCCTAACCTCCCACATTAGATATGTATTGTTGTGGTTACTAGACCGCCGGGCGGTTCCGAGCAGTTTTACACCACAACTCAATCTACCATCGGGTTAGGCATATTCATCTTTCCTACAATTTACATATTTTTTATTTATGACAAATTCCATATGTAAATTATTCCCAATTTAATTATGCCATAATTATCCTTTTAATTATGCTCACAATTAATGGTATACTAAATATACCATTTCATGAACCAATCTATGCCATGTAATTTTCATGTTTATCCTTCATATTTATATGCAAATTATAAATCAATTATTGTCATGGCCTACTTCCCTTCTAAATCATGTTCATAATCTTTGGTATAATTATTATACCGTTATATGCCATAAACCATTTACATGGTTATGAGCCAAATATGTCAATTACATGAAATTTCAAGTCCCCCCAACGTTATCCCCGTTAAACGTCGCATAAATTACATAGAATGTTTAAGCTTCGCAATTTAGCTTACCTCAAAGTCAAAAGGGAAAAAAGAAGAAACATGAAGCATTCAACAAACATAATATGGGTCCAACATATGTCACATAATATTTGGCATAGAATAATGAACTTGCATTTTTAGATCCAATTTAATATGAGACATAAGCATATGAATTTGCATAGAACTACACAAATTAAATTTGGCATGTAAAGGTGAACTTGCAATGAATTGGACCTAAGCAACCTAGATCTAAAACATATAAGGTTGTAGATCTAAACATGTAGGCATATGTGAACATTATTCTGCCTAAAGCTTGCATGTACATAATAAGATAGAATCACCAAGCTTGCATATAACATGATAGTTTTAACACCAACCAGTCTCATAAACACGATGGATTCCATTATGTCAAACAAATCAGTTTCATAGGCATAATGGGTTATTTTGTGTCAATCACCAAAATCTTATAACTCACAATAAGCATGATCAATCGCAATAGTTTCAGAATTATTGGTAATTCAAAATGGACAAGAATCAGATTTCATTTTTCTTAAATATGAACATCGTTCTAGATTCAAGTTACAACATGTCATGATTTCATTTAAGAAATTTGTTTAAATCTAAGTAATAACCAACTTACAAACAAAAGAGAAATCTTGAGTTCTGAAATCTATTTTCTGAAACTGAATTGCTCGCCTTTATATAGACTAATCGTTGTTCTAATTATATATGATTTGATGTTCTTCTTAATCGATTACTAGTTTGGATTTAATTTTCTGGTTTGGAGAGAATGAATGGAGGCTTAGGCTAGCTTGTAGACGAACATCATGACTGCACCATAGTTTTAGGGTTAGATGTTAGGGTTTAGGTTTAGCTACGTATATATAGATGTCTAGGATTATTTAGAGCCCTTAGATGAACTAGGAGTCCATCAGAACCACCCAGCTCAAATACACATCATCCGGCCACTAAGAAGAAGACACATCATCACAGAACACTCTAGAATTCTGTGCTGGATTAGTATGGGCGCGCTTATCAGGTGCGCCAGTGAATTTTTGTACTGGCGCACTTGTGAAGTGCGCCAGTGCATTCTGGTCGACTTCCGGTTTTTCTGCCTAACTTTGTTCGTCTATATCTTCTTCATACGTATCAATTTTACGCAAACTCGAACTCTAGCTTAAGAAGAATTTCGAGACGAACGCAATGGCTTAACCCGTTTCATTTAATTCTTCTTTTAATAATTAGTTATTCTTTAATTATCTCTTATGTCTTCTTTTAAAATTACGGGGTGTTACAAGCTAACTAGACACAGATGTATGAAATATGCAAATCAGATCAAGTCATGAAATATGATGAGAAACACCCCAAAATTCTAAGGCAAATAAATTTTAAAATAAAATTATATCTGCTAGAATTTAAAAATATTTTTGTTCTTGTTTACAGTGTGTGTTTCTGTAACAGGTGTGTAGGTGACTGGACTGACTGTGAAGCAGATAGAAGACAAGTGAGTGATGGTTAGTAAATCAATATATATGTGAGAGAGTGTATAACTGAGTGTGTCAATAAATATGAGTTCGTATGTGTAAACTGAGTGACTGAGAGTCGTAGTGAGGAATTGTGTATATGAAATTGAATATAAAATGGAATGTATTGTATTACAGTGAAATGTACAAATAATGAAGTTATAAATTTGTACTATTCGAATTTAGAAATAAAATATTATATTTTAATAAAATACTATTTGAATATTTAAATTCTTGTGCAGTAGTATTTTTTAATATAAATATTTAATTCATCTGTGATGTAGTGGAATTGTACAGTGCAAACACATTTATAAATATATATACGTTTGTTATCATAAAACAAAAATCATATAATTGTTATATACAACAATCTCCCACTTTTAATGATGACAAACATATAATAAGGTTTTGAATATAATAAATGTGTTTGACAGTGAATTGTGGGACACCCCTATATGTATGCTCCTCCTACAACAAAACTCCCCCTCGATATGTGCATGAGTGAAAGAATAAATCAATTGAAATTTAAATGTTAAAATATTTATGACATATTCACTTATCGATCAAAATTTAAACCCATTCTCCCCCTTTTGTTATCATCAAAAGGATATAGAAATCAAAACAGTGATGAAAAAATAGACTTGGATCATAAAATCAGCTCAAGATAGAAAATATTCATCATAAATCTCATTCAATCAAACAAAATTCATAATATTATAAGAACTAGAAGCAAATTTCACATTATAGAAAAATGGATTTACAATGCATTTTTATAAAATTAGAGAGCTTTTTTTTAAATATATGGATTCCAATTATTTTCAAACAAAAATTAAGTACAAAACAGTGATGGATTTGGACTACGATTATAAATTCAAATAAAGTGACAAAACCAATTAGTCTCAAATCCTAATAACTATCAATCAACAAATCATAATATACCATAAAAAATTAACATATTTCACATATTAGAAAATGGATTGATAGAGTGGTTTTTACACACTAAGGAGGATTTCATATAAATTTTTATTTATTTTCCTTTTTCTTTTCTTTTTATTTTAAGAGCACACTAACCACATATAACTAGTTCTTGGATTTTTAAATGAGATTGGTCGCAATTTAAATTATAAGTAATCTCTTAACCATGCATGACCAGATCTTGGATTTTTAAATGAGGTTGGAGAAACACTTATGTATATTATATATTTAGCATTTTTTTCAGAGTCTATTCAGTATATAAAACCAATATGGATGATAGAAATATGGTAGGTACAGAAATGATTGTGAAATAAATTTCTAAATTTTTCATATTATGATATATGCTCAGATGTACCGGGATTTTTGAAAAAATTTCAATTGTCACCTTTTCTGGAAAAATTATTACAGTCACATTTCCATAACAAATTTTGAAACTATAAGTTTAAGATGATTTTAAAAAAATTAACTCTCCACATTAGTATAAAATCATGATGGATAACAGAAGGATGATAGTAAAGAAGATATTCTTGAAATAAGCACCAATTTAAAGATATTATAAAATATGTTCAAAAACATCATGAGAAATTAAATAATATTTCCTCTTGTACTGAACTATACTGTAGTCACAACTCATCACAATTTCCAAAATCTGATAATAATTTTGATGAGTTCTAAATGTAGTTCACTTTGATTATTGATTTCAATTTATGATTAAATAATTAAATGATTTTAAAATTGAAAAATCAACTATAAGAGGGGTTCAACAATGATCTATACAAGATGAGAAAAAATGAATCAAATGAATGTAACAACACTTCTAGAACTGATACCACATGGAGTTCCTAAAGCCTATAATTATAATGTATCAAAGCAAAAATATCCAATTACCTAGACCAAACAGACAAATCTAACAATTCAGTTCTTTTTATCATAGCAGCAATAATTAAATTTCATAACAAGATTTTCATGAGAATTTTCAAAACATTTGTAACAAGCACAAGAGATGGTTCATGATCCAATATTAAAAGGATTTCATTTGAAATCACTTGAAAAAAATGTGTAAATTTTGAAGTTCAATGAATCAATCACACAAGATTATTAATTTCAAATCCAAGAAGTGTGTGAGATTCAAGAAATCAAAATTTTCAAATGATTTCAAACAATCAAATATTCAAGCCAAATGATCATGAATTAAAAATGAATTTCAAGGTGCAACACAATGATTCAAGCTAAATGTTTTTCAATTCAGAAATATCCAAGCCAATACAAAAAACAATGAAATTATCACAACTGAAAATAGTAGTGTGTTGTAATGAGTATAATTTTTAAGTGTTTCCAAAATGAATTAGACGAAACTCAAAATAGCAGAGAGGTGTGAAATTTCATTTATTTTTCAGATCTTCAAAATTTTAGAATTTTAATGTCCCGTGTTTTATCAATATAATAATTAATTAATTTATTTAATTATTTAAAAAGTGATATATAGATTTAAATAGTTGCTTAATTAAATTATATTGAATATTTAATTAATATAAATAATAGAATAATATATTTAATTTCTGAAATAATCAGAAATAGTGAATTGACAATATAATGTGAACTGGACAATTCAAAGTATTTAATTCAGCTTAGAATTTAATTAGAATAAAGACTATATTTAAATAATGACGGTTTGAACGTATAATTATATTATAATTAAAATCGAGCTCGAAATGGCGCGGCAGTTCGCTATTTGGCGATTTGAACTTCAACTGAATATATAGAATCCGTTCTAAATCGAATTTCTATGAAACAAGAAATGTTAGGAGCTGACGAAGTATATTTTTCTAGTGGAAGAGAAAAATCGGGATTTCATTGTGTAGATTTTGATTTATGTCCAAATCAAATTTTTGAAAAGTCGCTATGGAATTCCTTTATATTTTATAACGATATATAAAAGGAATTCCAATATAAACTGAATATCGATTCAACCGGGATTTGAATATCGAGTTAGAAATCCGTATAGGATTATTCTGGAGCTGTATGATATTCTATTTGAATAAATATACGATAATATATATTTATTGATATTTAATTTAATGGTTTTTAAATATATTTATATATTTAAAAGGGTTATCTAGAGCTTTAAAAATAGCCAGTTTTGCAAACGACCTCAAAATTCGACGAAACTAATTTTGTTGGATCCGCAAAGTTAAATTATTGTTAGATTTCAAGTTTTGTGATTTTTGAAGTCAGTATGTGGCCGTACGGGATTTTAATGCGAAAAACAGTCGATATTTTGACCTTTAAAAATATGCTTATGAGCAAACTAAGTCGGAATTCAACGAAACCAGTTTCGTTGGGACTGTAATGTCGAACTGTAGCTGCATGTCCATTTTCGTGATTTTTGGGTATTGTATGTGATCGTAGGGACTTTTAAAGGACAAACGAAGATTATGGTTCAATAAAAACCAATATAAAATTAATTTGAAAATCCTATAAATATCCCCCCAAATTTCTCTAAACCCTAAGTCATTTTCATTTCGGTAAAACACATTTTTGCGTCGTCATATTCTCTTCCAGGAAAATCTTTTTTCCGATCTTTCAAAATCCACAAGAAATCAAACAAAAATCTATAAATAAAAGGAGATGTTTGTTTGAATTCCTTGTATAATCCTCTTCGATTCTATACCTCTTTGGTAGGGTGCGATGTCAATTCACGATCCGCAATATTTCTCAGCGTGAGCTAGGGTTGATATTTGAACAAAATTCAAGCTTTGATTTAAGTTTTGGAGAATGTTTTTAGTCTTACCATAACAAACCGCAACTACTTGTCAATTTGTGTGAAACTCGGTGATGGTTATTGTAGCTGCATCCCAGGATAACAGCAAATAAGGGCTGAGCGACGGGAATTTCTTGATTGGTTCGAGTGTGGCGATATAGTGTTGGGAAGGTGTGGATTTGGAAGAGAAGGAAGATGATGATTTCGGATTTGTAAATGGTGAATTAACGAAGGGGCGTAGAGATGGGAAGTCACGAATTTTCTGTAAATGGTTGGAGCACAGTCCGCAAGTTCCTGGGGAGAAGAAGGAATTCGATTGAGGTTTGGGCTTGTGAGAGGAAATGGGCCGAGAGGAAAGTTAAGCCCATTTAAAATGTTTAAGTTTATTTTTAATTTTTAAATAGCGTATTAACTTGTGTGAAGCATATCTAATTCATACGTAAACAAAATCGAATAAAACAGGACCCGTTAGGATCGTATGGACGGACATTACCCAATGGAACTGACTGGGAGTGGATTCGAGCTCGTTACAATTTATAGCGAAATAAATTGTTGGATCTGAATCAAATCAAAATAGTTATCGTTATTATCGATGATCGTCCAATGTGAGTAAAACTCACCAACTCTGAATAGTTATATTTCTATAACGTATTCTTAGAACTGATAATTATATGTTGATTGCTGTGTATTAACTGTTTGGATGAACTGCTAGTCAGTTGGTTGAAAGTATGGATAACGATATATATGTAAATCGTTAATCAAATATTGATTCTGTTTAGCAGAATATTTCATATTGAATGAAATCGATGTTAATTATATTGTTTAACATCTATGGATGTAGGGAAACAGGTTGGAGGAATCCAACTGGATTCCTCAACATTTATTTTACTGTTTTTCATATATTGTGATATATGATGTGATATATAATCTGTTGCTGATTATGTGCGTTTGAATGATAACGATCACTGTTGTTTGGTATTTTAAATACCGTAAGAAAACCCTGGGATGAAAAAGGAAAATTTCAATAACTATATTGAAATAAAATATTATATAAAATCGAAAGATTTTATATAGAAGGAAGATTTCAACCTGTATATTGAAATAGAATATTTATAAAATCAAAGGATTTTATATAAAGGAATATTTATAAAATCAAGGGATTTTATAAAGGAAATTATTTATAAAACAAATATAGAAAGAGAAATATTTGTAAAACATTTACAAATAAAATAGAAAGAGAAATATTTGTAAAACATTTACAAATAGATTTGAAAAGGAGATATTTGTAAACCATTTACAAAGAGAATAGAAAATGGAGTATTTGTAAAACATTTACAAATGGAATTGAAAAGGGAGTATATGTAAAACATTTACAAATAGAAGTGGAAAGGAAATATTTGTAAAACATTTACAAATAGAATTAAAAAGGAAATGTTTATTTAGAAAATAAATAGAGTTATAAAAAGGAAATGTTTATTTAGAAAATAAATAGAGTTATAAAAGGGATTTATCGGGAAATGAAAAAGAATGTCATATAAGTAAATATTTGGCGAATGAATAGAATTTTACATCAGGAAAGTTTAGACCCGTGCTTCGCGCACGGGTATAACATGATATGGATTTAAAGCAAAGATTTTAAATAGAATCTGTTGTAACCAATAGATTGAGAAGATTAATTTATAAATAATATTTTGTAAATTCAATAAAATATTTATCATTGGATAAATAGAATATATAAGTCGGGACTTATATAGAGAAGTAAGAATCGATTTCAACGTCGATATTTGAAACTGAATATGGACATAAAGTTAATCAAAGGAGTTAATCAAAATGTGTTAATCAAAATGAGTTAGAGGAGTTAATCGATTAGAGTTAGAGTTAATCGATTAGAGTTAGAGTTAATCGATTAGAGTTAGAGTTAACTAGTTAGAGTTAACCAGTTAGAGTTAATCAGTTGGAGTTAACGAGTTAGAGTTAACCAGTTAGGGTTAATCAGTTAGAGTTAACTAGTTAGGGTTAATCAGTTAGAGTTAACCAGTTAGGGTTAATCAGTTAGAGTTAACCAGTTAGAGTTAACCAGTTAGAGTTAACCAGTTAGAGTTAATCAGTTAGAGTTAACTAGTTAGGGTTAATCAGTTAGAGTTAACCAGTTAGAGTTAATCAGTTAGAGTTAATCGATTAGAGTTAAATCGAACTAGAGTTATTTGAATAGAGTTAATCGAACAAGAGTTAGTCGAATATTTGTTATATCGAATAGAGTTAATTGAATTATAGTTAGTCGGATTAGAGTTATTCGAATATAATTTATTCGAAGAAAGAGTTATCGAATAAGGTTATTCGAAGAAGAGAATTAATCGAATATAGTTCATTCGAATAGAGAAAGAAATTATCAAATATAGTTTATTCGAAACAAGTTAATTGAAATTAATTATTTGAAAGGAGTTATCGAATATTAGTTATTCAAAAGGAGTTATCGAATATAGTTTATTCGAAACAAGTTAATCGAATATTAGTTATTCGAAAGGAGTTATCGAATATAGTTTATTCGAAACAAGTTAATCGAATATTAGTTATTCGAAAGGAGTTATCGAATATTAGTTATTCAAAAGGAGTTAATCGAATATTAGTTATTCGAAAGGAGTTAATCGAATATAGTTTATTCGAAAGGAGTTAATTGATAAGAGTAAATTAGTTAGAGTTAATTGAATAGAGTTAATCCAATAGAGATAATCCAGTAGGGTTAATCAAATAAAGTTAATCCAATAGAATTAATCAAATAGAGTTAATAGAATTGAGTTAATCAAATAGAGCTAACTGATAAGAGTAAATCGATTAGAGTTAATCGAATAGTGTTAATTAAATAGAGTAAATCCAATATGGCTATTCGAAGAGAGATTATCGAATATAGTTTATTCGAAGGAAAGAGTTATCAAATAGAGATTTATTCGAAAAAGAGTTATGTAAGGAAGTTTGTTAAAGATTTAAAAGATAAACTTTGACTATTTCGAAGTTAAAACGTTGTTCAGTTAAGGTCTGAGAGGTAATTATACCCCAACTTGATTGACTTCCTTCTTAACTAAGGAATGGTAAGGTTTGATAGTGAAGGATGGATAAATGAATATAGTTAATGAAGGTAATGGTTTGAATTGGCATAGCGATGTTTTATTTAAACATCTGTTTAAATCCAAGGAATGAGTTTTGGAAACGTTTTTCCAAATATAATCAGAGATATTTTCTAATCATAGAAAATGAAATGTTGGATGGTAAAGAATACTGGAATGACAGTGATATGTGGAAAGGAGATGGAAATGTTTTCCAATGATTAATAACGCATATTTTCTAAATTTAGAAAATAAGAATTTCTGTATATATACGGAAACAGGAAATGGGGAATGAATAAATTAATGATAAATTAATTTAAGAGATAAATGATGAATGATGATTGATTGATAAAATTTCCATCCGTGAATAATATCGTTATTTGCACATGTGTTTTTCTTTGATAGTTAACTCACCGACTATCGAAGGTTTTGACCATTATTCCGTCATCAATATGGAGAGACCGGTTGGATTCTTATCCAAAGAACCACTCCGTATGGGCGTTAGGGTTTCGAATCAAATAGATCGAAGACAAATTGATGACGGAGTAAAGTGCAAGGGCTGTTGTATAAGTCCTAGGTAGAGATTGCCTAGGATGGATGTACGGAATAGTGCCTTCGGTTTGTCCAGTCCCAGGACAACTTGAATGGACGAATGTCTAACAGAGTATATCTGGTAGATCGCGTAAGTTGATCGTTTCAAACGTATTTACGTTGGTGGCGGAGGAATTTGTTTCTCTTACCTTATACCCATGGTATTTTTGGGGAAATCAGTTTGTGACTTGACGGGTATGACGATGTGGCATTCAAAGTGAATGAATGAGTAATCTATTGAAAGATACGTTATGACCTCCAGCCTCATCAACTGGGAAATGACAGAAATTGGGCAGGCAGCATGGCTAAGTGGTTCGCAACCAAGTAGGGTATATTGTCACCATCTAGAGAATATTCATATTTGTTACTTCTTTCAAATTCTGTATCTCCCGGGAATTGTCATGTTGGTTTACCAACTGTAAGGTGACAATATATTTGATACACTCAAGCGAAATGAGTGGTCGGTCATGTGTAGTCGTGTTGCAAGGTGTTCTTGTTGAACTCCAGTGTATCGCTTCTAGAGTACTCTGAGCGGAAGGTGGATCCATACCTTGTCATAGTTGGAATCCATTCCCCAAATAAGAGCCCGCGATTTTAATTGTATATTATATATGTAGAACGTTAGATGCAAGCGTTTCTACTAGATGATTATTTTATTGTGGTTGATAGACATTATTATAATATCAAAAGAGCTTTGATATAAAGTTTTCTGTTTCTTTCAAAAAGAGATTTTGAAAGTTAAATCAAATGTTTTGGGTTCTCATAAGGGAAAAATCCGTTCCGTTATACGGCGTGGTCTTATGAGATATCATTTTATTACTCAAACTGTTTTAAATTGTTTTACTCACACCAGTCCCATGACTGACCCGGAGTTTATTTTGTTTTGTTTTCCCAAAACTCTTGGATGCCCAATTTTGTACGGCAATCAAGTAGTCGGGATTTACAGATACTTGAAGAGCTGGAGCAGGAGGCTTCAGAATTATATAGTTATGGTTTTTCGCTGTGTTGTAAGTGCTGTACTTTGGAAATGATATGTATATTCAAGTACAAATTTATATTTCAAAGTTATGTTATGAAATATATTTATTCGTTCCGCTATGAGATTCGTGTTTACTCTGATGTTGTATGTTCTTCTTCTTCTTCTATTCTAAGTTTCTATCTTATCTATCCTCACCCTCTAATTTCTTTCACAGACTATCCGGTATTTTACGATGCTTGGTTAGTAGATATGGATGTTCTATGTCGATAACTAGGATCGCAAAATCCCCGGGTCGTTACAGTGGTATCAGAATAATGGTTAAGTAATTACCTTGGCTCTGTGGCGTAACTCAGTAGAGATAGGGTTAGTAATACCCTAGATTGAGTTGAGTGTATATATACGAGTGAACGTATTTGTTATTTGATATAAAATGGTTTTATATTGTGGAGGTTTATTGGTTGAGTTGTTTATGAGTTCTGGTCAATTAGTTTGATCCACTGTATCGGTAGGGGTTTATAAACACTCGAATACGATGAACCGACACTGTATGTTTTAAAAAGACGGTAAATGATATAATTTTACCGAAAATATATTTTAATATAAACAGATGATTTATATTGATATTATTATTGAATGTGTTAGTTGTAATTATAATCGAATAAGATTATAATTGGAATGGTTATGTAAATAGCCAATCTGAATTCATATGAATATAATACATGAAATAAGATGAATTAAATCTGAATTTAGAATCAGAATTGGAATTAAAAGTTGGAGAAGTATTTGTAAATGGAATTGGATTAAATATATGTGAATTTCAAAGTTCTGGGATATTTTAAATTGGTTACAAGCATTGAAAAGGATATTTTTAAATGAATTTCAAAATGAAGGTGTTTAAATATGGTTTTGAAAGTGATATAGTATTGAACTCACTTCGATAGCTGGGAAATAACCCTGATGATGACTACGCAACATCATCAGTGTTCATTTTCAAGTTCTAAGTGACGGATTACTACCAAATATTTTGTTTTGAGAAAACAAGTTGTTTTGAATTCCAAAAATAGATATTTGATGTTTTGAAAAGCGAAGTGATTTAAACTTCCCAGGAAAGAGCAGTTTGAATTAAAAACAAATTGAGTAGAAATTTGGGAAAGCCAATTGGAATTAAAATAAAGTCAGTTAAGTGGTAACAGAAATTGAATTAGAATGATATTGAGACAAATTGGATTTGTGAGATTCGAATTTGAAGTGTAATTTGATAATCAAGTTAAGAGTTTGGAATCAAGAATGAAACTCGAGTTGAAATGATATTTGGCTTGGATAAGCGAATGGTTGTGCAGGGGATAAAAACATATTGGAATTTGATTAGGATGACACGGGTATATGCTGAATTAACAGCAGATGGAAAGGATATAATGATATGCGCGACAAAAAGGTACCAGTTTATATTTATATGGGTATGAGATTTATGAGCCGAATTGGCAAGCCGCTTGGCTGTTTGATTTT
This sequence comes from Allium sativum, assembly GCA_030737875.1. NCBI lineage: Eukaryota > Viridiplantae > Streptophyta > Magnoliopsida > Asparagales > Amaryllidaceae > Allium > Allium sativum. The sequence goes on from CM060916.1 coordinate 898,952,495, forward strand.
CTTTTGGGTTGGAGAAGGCCCTGAGAGGCGAGTTGGAGTTTGAGCTATTGACAAGTACAAAAGAGGTGCTGGCGAAATTTTTCGAAAAGTTAAAGTGTTAGGAAATTTTCAGGATTTAAAAAAAATTCGTTGATAAGAATTAATTAATATTTAATTGAAATTCAATTGGTTCAGTTGAAATTGAAGTTAAAAAGTGAACAAATAAGTTTAAACCAGTCAATAGGGTTTATTTTCTACCTTAGCAATTTCGAGGACGAAATTATTTTAAGGGGTAAAGAATGTAATGTCCCGTGTTTTATCGATATAATAATTAATTTATTTAATTAGTTAAAAAGTGATATATAGATTTAAATATTGTTTAATTAAATTATATTGAATATTTAATTAATATAAATAATAGAATAATATATTTAATTTCTGAAATAATCAGAAATAGTGAATTGACAATATAATGTGAACTGGACAATTCAAAGTATTTAATTCAGCTTAGAATTTAATTAGAATAACGAATATATTTAAATAACAGGAGCTTGAACGTATAATTATATTATAATTAAAATCGAGCTCGAAATGGTGTGGTTGTTCGCTATTTAGCGATTTGAACTTCAATTGAATATACAGGATCCGTTCTAAATCGGATTTCTATGAAACAAGAAACGTTAGGAGCTGGTGAAGTATATTTTTCTAGTGGAAGAGAAAATTCGGGATTTCATTGTGTAGATTTTGATTTATGTCCAAATCAAATTTTCGAAAAGTCGCTATGGAATTCCTTTATAATTTGTAACGATATATAAAAGGAATTTCAATATAAATTGAATATCGATTCAACCGGGATTTGAATATCGAGTTAGAAATCCGTATAGGATTATTCTGGAGCTGTATGATATTCTGTGTGAATAAATATATGATAATATATATTTATTGATATTTAATTTAATTGTTTTTAAATATATTTATATATTTAAAAGGGTTATTTAGAGCTTTAAAAATAGCCAGTTTTGCAAATGACCTCAGAAATCGACGAAACTAATTTTGTTGGATCCGCAATGTTAAATTATTGTTAGATTTCAAGTTTCGTGATTTTTGAAGTCAGTATGTGGCCGTACGGGATTTTAATGTGAAAAACAGTCGATATTTTGACCTTTAAAAATATGCTGTATGAGCAAACGAAGTCGGAATTCGACGAAACCAGATTCCTTGGGACCGTAATGTCGAACTGTAGCTGCATGTCCATTTTCGTGATTTTTGGGTATTGTATGTGATCGTAGGGACTTTTAAAGGACAAACGAAGATTACGGTTCAATAAAAACCAATATAAAATTAATTTGAAAATCCTATAAATATCCCCCCAAATTTCTCTAAACCCTAAGTCATTTTCATTTCGGTAAAACACATTTTTGCGTCGTCATATTCTCTTCCAGGAAAATCATATTTCCGATCTTTCAAAATCCACGAGAAATCAAACAAAAATCTATAAATAAAAGGAGGTGTATGTTTGAATTCCTTGTTTAATCCTCTTCGATTCTATACCTCTTTGGTAGGGTGCGATGTCAATTCGCGGTCCGCAATATTTCTCAGCGCGAGCTAGGGTTGATATTTAAACGAAATTCAAGATTTGATTTAAGATTTGGAGATTGTTTTTAGTCTTACCATAACAAACCGCACCTACTTGTCAATTTGTGTGAAACTCGGTGATGGTTATTGTCGCTGCGTCCCAGGGTAACAGCGAATAAGGGCTGAGCGACGGGAATTCCTTGACTGGTTCGAGTGTGGCGATATGGTGTTGGGAAGGTGTGGATTTGGAAGAGAAGGAAGATGATGATTTCGGATTTGTAAATGGTGAAGTAACGAAGGGGTGAAGGGATGGGAAGTCACAAATTTTCTGTAAATAGATGGAGCACAGTCCGCAAGTTCCTGGGGAGAAGAAGGAATTCGATTGAGGTTTGGGCTTGTGAGAGGAAATGGGCCGAGAGGAAAGTTAATCCCATTTAAAATGTTTAAGTTTATTTTTAATTTTTAAATAGTGTATTAACTTGTGTAAAGCATATCTAATTCATACATAAACGAAATCGAACAAAACAGGATCCGTTAGGATCGTATGGACGAACATTACCCAATGGAACTGACTGCGAGTGGATTCGAGCTCATTACAATTTATAGCGAAATAAATTGTTGGATCTGAATCAAATCAAAGACAGTTATCGTTATTAACGATGATCGTCCAATGTGAGTTAAACTCACCAACTTTGAACAGTTATATTTCTATAACGTATTCTTAGAACTAATAATTATCTGTTGATTGCTGTGTATTAACTGTTTGGATGAACTACTAGTCAGTTGGTTGAAAGTATGGATGATGATATATATATAAATCGTTAATCAAATATTGATTCTGTTTAGCAGAATATTTCATATTGAATGAAATCGATGTCAATTATATTGTTTAACATATGTGGATGCAGGGAAACAGGTTGGAGGAATCCAACTGGATTCCTCATCATTTATTTTACTGTTTTTCATATATTGTGATATATGATGTGATATATAATCTGTTGTTGATTATGTGCGTTTGAATGATATCGATCACTGTTGTTTGGTATTTTAAATACTGTAAGAAAACCCTGGGATGAAAAAGGAAATTTTCAATAACTATATTGAAATAAAATATTATATAAAATCGAAATATTTTATATAGAAGGAAGATTTCAAACTGTATATTGAAATAGAATATTTATAAAATCAAAGGATTTTATATAAAGGAATATTTATAAAATCAAGGGATTTTATAAAGGAAATTACTTGTAAAACAAATATAGAAAGAGAAAAATTTGTAAAACATTTACAAATAAAATAAAAAGAGAATTATTTGTAAAACATTTACAAATAGATTTGAAAAGGAGATATTTGTAAACCATTTACAAATGGAATAGAAAAGGGAGTATTTGTAAAACATTTACAAATGGAATTGAAAAGGGAGTATTTGTAAAACATTTACAAATAGAATTAAAAAGGAAATGTTTATTTAGAAAATAAATAGAGTTATAAAAAGGAAATGTTTATTTAGAAAATAAATAGAGTTATAAAAGGGATTTATTGGGAAATGAAAAAGAATGTCATATAAGGAAATATTTGGCAAATGAATAGAATTTTACATCAGGAAAGTTTAGACCCGTGCTTCGCACACGGGTATAACATGATATGGATTTAAAGCAAAGATTTAAAATAGAATCTGTTGTAACCAATAGATTGAGAAGATTAATTTATAAATAATATTTTATAAATTTAATAAAATATTTATCATTGGATAAATAGAATATATATAATATTTTATAAATTTAATAAAATATTTATCATTGGATAAATAGAATATATAAGTCGGGACTTATGTAGAGTAGTAAGAATCGATTTCAACATCGATATTTGAAACTGAATATGGACATAGAGTTAATCAAAGGAGTTAATCAAAATGTGTTAATCAACATGAGTTAGAGGAGTTAATCGATTAGAGTTAGAGTTAATCTATTAGAGTTAGAGTTAATCGATTAGAGTTAGAGTTAATCGATTAGAGTTAGAGTCAATCGATTAGAGTTAGAGTTAACCAGTTAGAGTTAATCAGTTAGAGTTCACCAGTTAGAGTTAATCAGTTAGAGTTAACCAGTTAGAGTTAATCAGTTAGAGTTAACCAGTTAGGGTTAATCAGTTAGAGTTAACCAGTTAGAGTTAATCAGTTAGAGTTAACTAGTTAGGGTTAATCAGTTAGAGTTAACCAGTTAAAGTTAATCAGTTAGAGTTAATCAATAAGAGTTAAATCGAACTAGAGTTATTCGAATAGAGTTAATCGAACAAGAGTTAGTCGAATATTTGTTATATCGAATAGAGTTAATTGAATTAAAATTAGTTGGATTAGAGTTATTCGAATATAGTTTATTCGAAGAAAGAGTTGTCGAATAAGGTTATTCGAAGAAGAGAATTAATCGAATATAGTTTATTCGAATAGAGAAAGAAATTATCGAGTATAGTTTATTCGAAACAAGTTAATCGAATATTAGTTATTCGAAAGGAGTTATCGAATATTATTTATTCGAAAGGAGTTATCGAATATAGTTTGTTCGAAACAAGTTAATCGAATATTAGTTATTCGAAAGGAGTTATCGAATATAGTTTATTCGAAACGAGTTAATCGAATATTAGTTATTCGAAATGAGTTATCGAATATTTGTTATTCGAAAGGAGTTAATCGAATATTAGTTATTTGAAAGGAGTTAATCAAATATAGTTTATTTGAAAGGAGTTAATTGATAAGAGTAAATTAGTTTGAGTTAATTGAATAGAGTTAATCCAATAGAGTTAATCCTGTAGGGTTAATCAAATAGAGTTAATCAAATAGAGTTAATCGAATTGAGTTAATCAAATAGAGCTAACTGATAAGAGTAAATCGATTAGAGTTAATCGAATAGTGTTAATTGAATAGAGTAAATCAAATATGGCTATTCAAAGAGAGATTATCGAATATAGTTTATTCGAAGGAAAGGGTTATCGAATAGAGATTTATTCGAAAAAGAGTTAAGTAAGGAAGTTTGTTAAAGATTTAAAAGATAAACTTTGACTATTTCGAAGTTAAAATGTTGTTCAGTTAAGGTCTGAGAGGTAATTATACCCCAACTTGATTGACTTCCTTCTTAACTAAGGAATGGTAAGGTTTGATAGTGAAGGATGAATAAATGAATATAGTTAATGAAGGTAATGGTTTGAATTGGCATAGAGATGTTTTATTTAAACATCTGTTTAAAACCAAGGAATGAGTTTTGGAAACACTTTTCCAAATATAATCAGAGATATTTTCTAATCATAGAAAATGAAATGTTGGATGGTAAAGAATACTGGAATGACAGTGATACGTGGAAAGGAGATGGAAATGTTTTCCAATGATTAATACCTTGTCATAGTTGGAATCCATTCCCCAAATAAGAGCCCACGGTTTTAATTGTATATTATATACGTAGAACGTTAGATGCAAGCGTTTCTACTAGATGTTTATTATATTGTGGCTGATAGACATTATTATAATATCAAAAGAGTTTTGATATAAAGTTTATCATTTCTTTCAAAAAGAGATTTTGAAAGTTAAATCAAATGTTTTGGATTCTCATAAGGGAAAAACCCGTTCTGTTATACGACGTGGTCTTATGAGATATCGTTTTATTGCTCAAACTGTTTTAAATTGTTTTACTCACACCAATCCAATGACTGACCCGGAGTTTATTTTGTTTTGTTTTCCCTAAACTCTTGGGTGCCCAATTTTGTATGGCAGTCAAATAGTCGGGATTTACAGATACTTGAAGAGCTGGAGCAGGAGGCTTCAGAATTATATAGCTATGGTTTTTCCGCTGTGTTGTAAGTGCTGTACTTTGGAAATGATATGTATATTCAAGTACAGATTTAAATTTCAAAGTTATGTTATGAAATATATTTATTCGTTCCGCTGTGAGATTCGTGTTTACTCTGATGTTGTATGTTCTTTTTCTTCTATTCTAAGTTTCTATCTTATCTATCCTCACCCTCTAATTTCTTTCACGGACTATCCGGTAGTTTACGATGCTTGGTTAGTCGATATGGATGTTCTATGTCGATAACCAGGATCGCAAAATCCCTGGGTCACTACAAGAATTTAGGTTAACAGTGTTCAAGATATAACAAGAATGCTTCAGCACTGTTATGAATTCAAGAAAAAAAATAAACTTCAAAACAATTACAGATATTTACAAATTTGAATTCAAAATCTGGAAATAATTAAAACATGAGAGTTTTATACAAATGAAGCAAATTTCCAGAAAACCAAGAATCTGCAATTTGAAGTTAAGAGCTCAAGAAGTAAAAAAAAATTGGCAGTGACAAAACAAATAAGCTAAAATAATAGAAGAGGTAGAAGGAGAAATAGAATGAAAAATATAAAAGGAGAATATAAACAAACAATGTGAGTTTAGAGATCATATCTAATTTTCAGAGGACATTGTGGATCTCAAACTCCACAATCTTGGCTAAGGAACTCTGAATAATTCAATGATATAAAGCAGTTTGAACTCAGTTCTCTTTTTGCAAAGTAGTTCCTCAGCCTTCCTCGATACCTAAGAGTTCATAGGATCGAGTGGTCTAACAAAATTTGTAAAACCACTCATAACTATGTTCACATGTTTTGGTACCCAAACTTGTTTGTATAATAATCCATTTGAGTTTACCTTTGTACCCTTAGGAACCCAAATCTATTTGAATTTAGTCAAAATCGTTTTATTTCCTTTTGGGATCCAAGATTGTTTAAATGATTTGTTACCAAACAAATTCACATCTCGTTCGCGATTTAAAAATCCTTTGAAATTATCAGAGTTTTAATATTCAATATGACCTTTACCAAAGCTTTTTTAAAGAATTCTGGTTTTCAAAAATGTTATTTTTCCCAAAGCTAGGACCACATTTATTTCCAGTAGAAACTTGGTTTTGCAACAACATATTCAAAGGTTTTTTCCGATTAAAAAACGTTTTAAACTCGACTCAAGATCGTTGATTTTGGATTTAAGATCACTATTCTCTTTCATCAGATTTGAACAACGATTAATATTGAACTTTCAAAGTCATTTTGTTTCAAAAACTAGTTTTTGTTCTCAAGTAATTTGATTTTGTTCTTGGACTAAAAAATCTCAGATTCAAATTGAATTTATTTTTCAAATTGATGTTTTTCCAAACTCTTGAATTTTTCAATCTCTTTTTCAAGCTCATTCAAAATAGATTCGGTTTTCAGCAAATTTTCTTTTTCAAAAATTTCAAGTTTAGAATTTTCAGATTTCTGAAAATTATCCAATTCCTTTTGTAGAAAATGGTTTGAACTTATTAACTCAATCTTGTTCTCTTTTAAGATCAGAATTTTATTTTCTAGTTTTTGAATATTTTTGTTGAGATGAACAAGATTGTTTCCTAAATTCAAACAATTTATGTAATCAGAATTTTCAAATTCTTGATGTTTTCAAGCTTTAAATTCCAAACCATTATTTTTGTTGGTCAATTCAAGCTTTTTAGATTTCATATTTTTTCTTCCATTGGAGTTTATCAACAAATTTAGTTAAATCAATACACATATAAACAAAATCTTCATATGAGAAATTCCTTGTCTCATCGTCTGTTGAGTCTCTATTATCTGATCTATCTAAATTTTCATCTATTTCGCCTTTTATGCATAGATCTGAATCTAAGTTGACCTTCTGGGGTTTTGAGCTGTTGTTGTCAATTCTTCCATACTTCGTATTGAGAGTATTCCAGATTTCCTGTGCAGTCAAACAGTGGGAGATATGGTTATACTGGAAATCATCAATATAAGAATATAAAATACGCATAGCACGAGAATTAAATCCAATGTCATTCATATCATACCCATTAATAACAATATCCTAACATTTAATATTAATAGATTTTAAATGGGATTCCATTTCTGATTTCCAAATTAAAAAATATGTACTATTAAAAATAGTTGGAATATGACTAGACTGACTCTCACTGGGTTGACAAATAGAAACCATGACTCTAGAGTTAATGAAATATACCTGCTCTGATACCACTTGTTGGATCTAGATTAACCCTAGAGGGGGGAATAGGGTTTATTAGACTTTTACAAGATATTAAAAATATCACGGCACAGATTGCAGTAGAGAAAATAAATGCAGGAAATAAATAACACAGATTTTACCTAGCTTCGGCAAACAATTCCTACTATTGCATCCCCAAGATTTCTACTAGGTATTGAAATAGATCCCACTTACAAAACCCCATAAACTCGCAAACCCTGCTCCTATTCTAATCATACGCTCAAAATCCTAGACTGGTCTTTATCCCAAGATCAGATTTTCCCCAAATTACAAACCTGTAACTCATAAACCCTAACTATAAATATTATAGCTAGTAACCCCTAGCTTACAGACAAACTAGAAAGCTGATGAATCGGTTATAAATGAAAATAAAAACAATAATATAAACTAAAAACAAAACCCTCTCTTAAATAAAAAATAGTCCACCCTTCTTTCTTTATTTCTCTTCAAATGTTTTTCCCTTAAAACAATGTCGGCCGATCAATAATTAAAATTATGGTTTTCTTCCTCTTTCTCCAATTAGTGATATTTGAAAAATTGTTGTCGTGGTTTCCCTAATTTCTTCGAAGCTTGTTGGTCCTTGATTCTCTAGTTTGGGATTTCGATCGAAAACAATTGCAAAGTGTTTCTGATTTGACTTTTTCTCTCCAATTTGTGGCTTGTTGCTTTCGATGATCTTAGCCAATGATGAATGGTGTATATATAGGTCTATAGAAACCCTAATATCCTTCTTTGATTTCTCGTATTGATTGGTTTGATTTGCATGTGATTTTGCCCCTTTGTTTTCCACGGCATTGAATGAAACTCTGGAAATGATATTTGCGTGATTGATGCTTTGGTTCATGTGTGATAAAAATTGCCATGAATCATTAAATGTTTTCTGGAATGATTTTTGCAAATAGCTCGATTGATTTGCTGATTTCCTGAAACAATTGAATTGTTCAGTTGCCTAAAATCGCTTTCTTATTTCTAGAAACAATTTGATTTCTTTGCCTTAAAAAATGCTTGCGTGAATTCTGGAATGTCGAATTGTTTTTCTCACAACACCAGAAAAGGGTAATTACAACGCTTATAAGCGTGACAAATTAACTTTGTCACGGTTATAATCGTTATCCCAACCTGCGTGGCAATATTTCGTTACAGATATTGTCACGGTTATAACCGTTATAAATCAAATAATTTGTAACACTTAAAACCGTTACAAAGAAAACCTCCCCAACATTTATTACTGTGATGAAAGTAAAAATTGTGACGTTTATAACCATTACAAAGTGAAAACCTATAACGCTTATAACCATAACAAAGTGAAAAACTGTAACGCTTATAACTGTTATTGAATTTACATGCATTTAACAATCACAATTTACACCAGCGTATCACATAACACATACCAACATGTAGCAATTTATTGCCTGAAAGCATATATAGCGAAATATAACAATTCATTTAGAGAACTTTTTTATTTCAGCAATCAAAATATCAAATTTCATCGTACAACCATTTGCCAAAAATAATAATTATCAAAAATACTTAATAATTTTGAAGTACACGACATAGCTCGAAGTATCACAACCTATAAACAAACTAAGAAGCTTACAACTAACAAATTAAGAAGCTTACATCTAACTTTAATTGAGTACTTTCATGGAGGGGAGCGACATCTACTTTTGTGCTTTCTATTTGTCTCGACGAATCAGCTAACATTCTGCAATATACAACATCTAAAAGATATTAATAATATTTAATGAAGTAAGTCAAAATAAGGATATCTAAATGTATGAATTGATTGATTACTTTAGTATATGGGTTGTAGTTGAATATGTAGTCAATTTTTACAAATAATTAAGTTTAAATTTTTCATTTTTAAGTTTATGTTACTTGGACAAAGGAAAAATATGAAATATATTGTTGTACCTAGCAAAAGGTTTAGCATATAAAACATTTGAAGATACCGATATCATTGTTGAAGCCAGTTACTCTTTCTTAGGACAGAGACAAATTAATTTATACTGAAGATTCAAAATTTTATGACAGGGCATAAATTAATGTTTTTATTCGAAAACAAGTCCATTGTTTTATGATTATAACACATACATTAATGCCTATAAGCATTAAACAAAACTGTAGCTCGATTTCTAAATGGCGCTAAGTCTTGCTTGTTAAACGAAGCCAACGATCAGGTTTTAAACCGAGCCAAAAATTGAGCCGAGGCCCAACTTTCAAACTGAGTTGCTACTCTCAGTTTAAACTGGGTTGTGGCTCAGTTGCAATATATGCTTGTATTTCTCATAAGCACCTAAATAAATATGTGAAAATGGCCAACCTATGTATCAAAAACAAAATAATCATTCAAAATGTTAGTTGAAGTAACAATACATCATTGAGATGTTTGCCCTTTTTTGATTTCACAATTTCTCAATTTCCAAGTTAAACATGCATATTAATAAGAATCCTTATTGGGTTTGTTTTTACTCAAGTCAGGCTTCCAAGTTAAGCAAGTCCTTTTGTTCTCAGTATTTGAGTTCTACTCATTTTCTAAAACATGAAAAATCAAAGTTTGACAATGTTGAAGATGTTTTTTTTCTAGTAGTAACCTAAATTCATGTAGTACATAGTTTACTTAGTATCATAACAATTTGAACAAAATTTGTTAGGGTAGATTTCCTTTTCTGTCAAAATATAGTACGCTTGGTTTAGTGCACATAAAGGAAATTTATTAATAATAGCTAACAGTCTGTAATATTATGTAGTATAATAGCTTGCTAATCAAAAAAAGACAGGCATGATTACTGGGCATGATTAGTTAAGACCGATGTTCCAGCACACCAATGTTTAGTTTAATCAAAAAAGATATGCAGGATTACAAGTACTGATTTAGCCCAGGAAAGAAATCCATTCATCAAAATAGAAACTAACCTTTTACACAGGATAGAAGTAATCCCAACTTTATAGTTTAAAATCTTCTTTAGTGCTGCAACCCACAATTTGCCAGCCTGGGAATAAATGCACACAAAGTTCAGTTACAAACCAGTTAAATAAATAAGTACTCAGAGCTGATGGAAACAACTGCATAGATTGATTGTTCATGATCATCAACTTTGAAATTTCTTAGTTTTTAATTACCTGCACTTTAATCTATATAATTTCTATTCACTTTAATCTATATCATTTCTGCTTCATTTGAAATCTTCTTTGTTTCTAATTGCCTGAGCTCACGAATCTTGTTTAAATTCAAAGTTGTATCCTTTCTACTAAATATCACTCATATTCAAGCCTATCTTGACGTATAACTTCCACCTTATCTCCTTCCTCCTCTCCATAAGACTCCATGTTATCTTCTTCAATACTTGCAATAACCATGAATAAAGATGCAAGCAACCAAGCTATTACTACTTCTTCTTGAACTGTCATTAATCCGAGTATCTTCAAACCTTGATTAAGATAACAATCTATAAAGGGCTTGGTTATAGATAATAAACACCGAGTGCTAATAAAAAGTATGTATAAGCATCTATGTATAAGTTTGAACAAATAAAAATAATAACGAAATAGGTAATTACATGCCTTATGTCGAACCTTGATTACGATATAAGATTCTAAGTAGCTTCGAAAGACATCATCAAAATATTTAATACAAGAAAAAAAATATTAATATTCATATGTCTTGTTCTGTTAGAAATATAGGTGGAAATGCATTCTCTTTCGCGATCTTCAAATAGGAAAATTAACATTTACAATTAGAGACTTTGTCAGGAATAAAGGAGCAAGGAGTTTGGAGATGACAATGAAAAATGAGGAAAGTTGGATATAAAAGGGAATCACGTAATACAAATTTGATTTTACAAGGAGAGAATCAATTGTTTGATTCTCCACTTAACAAAAAGATTTAGTAGTTAGGTTTTTTTCCCTTTTTTCTCATGTTTCCTATTCAAATGTATTCTCATTGTTTGCCTTAACAAAATATTTACCCAACGTTGTACAATCTAAATAATAAATGTCACATTAAATTAATTCCATTGCAGTATGTATCACTTGTTCAAACATTTTTTATTTGACAATTAATGTCCTTTAAATTGATTGCATGTCAAAATGAAAATGAGCAATTGCAAAATAAAAGTTTGAACTTTGAAGTATAAACAGGAGGTATAAACAAAGTGCTGAAGCAAACTGACTGCATATTTAATGTAATTTACTCTTAATTTTGGAATAATGAAAACCATTAATGTCCTTTAAATTGATTGCATGTCAAAATGGAAATGAGCAAAATTGCAAAATAAACGTTTGAACAGGAAGCATAAACAGAGTGCTAAAGTAAATTGACTGCATATTTAATGTAGTATACTTGGTTTAGTGAAAATCACCGTTGATTTTAGAAGATATGTTTATCATTGCATAAGAAAATTGAAATTTAATTATCTTTAAAACAGAACAAATCATAAAGAGTAAAAGTATCACATGTCCATGATGTTCCGACCTTCCTGTAATTTATCATGAATTCACATCCTTGTCAGTTTTTGTTATTTCCTATTTTAGACCAAATTTTATTGTTGTTGAATGTAATGTAGCCAGTAATGAAGATCAGTGTGACTTCAACAGAATGCACTAAATATGTTTCTCTTTGTGGATTATATACCGCTCTAAATGAAATTTGAAGCTTTATTCTCTTACTGTTTTATACCATTTGTAAATTCATGTTTAATGACTCGCTCTATATCCATTTCTCACATTGACTTGTCAATTGCTTTACACTCACAATTTATCCTTTGGCTATGTATAGTATTTGATTTAGCTAATTGTAGTTGAGTTGTACTGCTGTTTTTAACACTATTGTCAGCGCCATTGCAAATAAACACTGTTGCTTAAAAGTCTAGTTAAAATTGAATCCTGATTCTGAAAATGAAAACCATTGTAAACACAGTTGTTTAGAAAAAGGTGAAATTGGCAGGACTAATAGTTTATGGGAAATAAATAAATAGATGAGAATCAGTTTTATCTAGAAGGTTAGGTAAATTTAATACAAAACAAGTCAACTTATCCTAGTTTATAGTTTTGACAACTTTTTTACCGTCAAATGTAAAAAGGGAACATGGAGCACAAGTTGAACAAATAAGCATTCATGGGGTATACATGAAAACAAAATAGAACATAAATACTTTCCAGAGTGAATCATAACACTACATTGGCATTGAACTAGATTCAATTTAAAGCATACCGATGAAGATAAATTAATTTACTTACATAGAGTTGACTCCCAGCATGACCAGCAAGGATGTAGTAACTCTGATTATCCCACTCTGCTGGTGAACCATTAAACCCTGTAAATAAGCATATAACAAATATATGTGACTGTAACGAGATATATTTATGAGTAAATTCAATAAATTATAACTAATATATACAACATAGTAGGGCTGCAATACCCATAACAACATAAACTTTAGTCGCCAAGAATAGCTTACTAATCAAATTCAACTCCTCTTAATACTGCTCGCATTGCATCAACTGGAGGCAAACATGATGTGAAATCCAACAAAATTCCATCTTTTGGGCCAGACTAAAATTTTAGATCAAAGAATGAAGAGTTAATTATATTTTGAAGCAAAAAACAATAAAATATGTGTCAGCGCAATAGAAGCTTCACTGTAATGATCTTGCTCAAATTTAATTCATCACGCATGAGAAGTAACAGGGTTGTCTTCATATATATATAAAAAAAACAGCTTATACAAGCTTCTCATATATTTCTTTCCTTATAAGAAAAGCCAGCAAGATACCAAAGTTACAATGTAACAATGAAATAAAAGCTTAGTGGACAAATCAGTATGCATGGCAGCAAAAGTAGGCATTCAGTTATAACATTTCTTTCCTTATTTCTAGTATATTAATTACAGCTTGGAGATGCATAGGAGAAATATCATATTGTATGGACCAGGCGTCCTTCAGGTTGTTTCAAATGAGTGGCGGACAATGCTTGTAGCACCTATATAAACTAGGTGATGTAAAAGAAAGTATACGAAGTAATGAAATATTTCTTTCCAGCTCTATTGTTTCTATGTCTTCTTCCTCCTCAAAGCTAATTTTCTTCCTCTTCCTCATATTCTGGTATCAACCTCCTATCACATGGCCATTTACTTGACACTAAGAAGTGGGAATAAGCATTAAAATAAGCTTCCTTTTTAATAATTTACTTACTTTTTAAATTGGTAATGGTGTCCAGGAGATTCGAACCCATGATTCTTTATATCAACAGTCTAAAATTCCAACACTTCGATTATGGTCCTGGCGATTAGCAACATTCATGCCTACAAAAACATGTACTTAAAAGTTAGCAGCTCTGACTAGTAGAAATACATGATATGTACACACACACACACACACACACACACACACACACACACACACACACACACACACACACATATATATATATATATATATATCCTTCAAGGAGATTCATGTTAGACTACACATGACTTACAATAGAAGAGAAAACTTCTTTAACATCAACAAAATTGTATCCCACAAGATTACAACCTGAAGTTTTCTAGGCCTAGATTTAAATACTGATAAATCTTGTATGATTGAAACTGCAAATTATAAATCTATGTAGAAACCATTTGCAATCAACAAACTAGCAACTCGCGAAATTACCAATTGAAGTTTTCATGCTACCGAATATTTATAAACCACTAAACTCAATTTTGATTGAAACTTCACAAGCAAGTAAGAAATATGTGTGAAGAATTAAACAACATTATCTGTACTAGTTCTGGAATCAGCAGCAAGAACTACGCTATTGTCGTAGGTAACCAAAGCTGAGAAAAAAGAGTGCATGAAATTCAGTACAAATTATTTATGTTACCGAAAATAGATATGTTGCAATTTTGATAGGGATACAAAAAGAGAGTTGGCTACAAATATCATTTGATTATAAAATTCAAAGTTGAGCATTTAATCAAAGACGAGAAAAAAGAAGATAAAGGTCATTCAGTTATTTCTAACTCTTCCTTGTTGAAATTATGGCATGTAGACGAATCAACATTCAAAAATTGCATGGACGCCAAAGATGCGATGGTTCCAGATTGGTAATATGGCTCCCATGGTGACAAGAAATTGAATGTTGATTTTAGTTATTTGAGCATATCATTACACACTTATATAAACAACTAATTTAAAATATAAAAATGATATCCAAGATGCAGAATTAGGCGCACTACCCTTAAATTAGTATTTAATTCGTTTTCGTTCGTTGATTTCATTTCTATGTCATGACCATCTTTGAATCAAAATATAATTATTATTTTTTCATTAGATCATAAATCTATGGTTAACTAATTTCAACTTGGACTCAAAATCACAGCCGGAGCTTCAGGGACCACCATTTTCAAAAAATAAGCACTGTAAGTAACTCAAAAAAAAGACTGCAGTGCTGAAACTTTTTATTGAGTTAATGAGTTTTAATTATTTCCATTTTAAATAAGTTTGAACTGAAATATAAATTAACTATAGCAGGAAAGATCTTATTTTAATCGAAATATAAATAATAAGTTTCTAAACTCTTTGGATAAATCGTAATGAAAACACAAATATGATTGACTGTAGGTAAAATGAACTTACATATCAAAGTTTTCATAGGCAGCCCATACATACCTTTGTACATATTTTTGTTTTCTTTGTTTGTAAAATCAGATGTTCCCAAAATAAAATAAGTTTAATGAAGAGTAGGTTCAACATTTCTAAATTTAACAAAAAAAAGTAGGTTTTGAATGTGTTGCAAAATGAATTTTTAATTTAAACACACTAGCATTACACTTGAATATGGTTTTGCATACCTGATGCATAAAATCTGGTTTAATACTTACAAATTAATGGTCGGTATAACATTAAAATTCTAGATACACAAATATATTAACACAGAAAAAGTAAATGTTATATTACTGGAGCTTAATATTGGTAAAGGGACTAGTAATAAATAATCAAATTCACTTCTAGGGTCAAGTAAAATAAACAAATATGCATGTTGCACTCAAATATAAGTGGTTTACACAACAATTTATATTACCCACTAACAAGCGCTTTCACAAATTTAACAGTATTTATTTATACCTAATTTAACTTTCTTCAATGACTAGTTCCATTCGAACTCCTTCCAAGCACACATACAAAATTGGCTTGTTCTTATTATGAAAATAACTTACAAAATAAGTAATTCTACCTGGGTAACTTTAGCCGAGAAAAGCTTTCTGACAGTTGCTCCCCAATCAAAAATAAAGCTACTTTATATCTTTGAGACATCTCCAGTATCTTCATGTTTTGATAAATCTTCATAAAACTAAGAAAATATAGAAGAAATAAATATATTTTGAAGATAAAAGTAATAATGTAGAAGCTTCAGTTAATGCTTATAGCAGCACGAACCTAAAGTGAATGTATAATAACATTCTTATGACTATAATAGCAATGAGAAACGTATCCATTGTGATAGATAATATACACATCACTCAATATATATGAACCAAACTTTATTGTCAAAGACTCAAAAGGTTAAAGACCGCCCATGGCATTAAATTAACTAATTGATTGATTCCTAAAATTAAGAATGCAAAGCATTCAATATCCTAAGACGTAAGAAAGAATAAGTTGAAATTATTTCAATTAGAGAAATCAAGCATTTGCATTGAAAGTGATTGTAGACCATTGTCACCTTACATTTTAGTAATCAAGTACTTGCATTACACACACATGTATACACAGCCAGCCCTTTAGCAAAGCAGCAAACAGCCATCGCTTTGGGCCTCGTTACAAGTCAGGGCACCATTCAAAGAAAATAAGAAACTAGGGCACACAGCCGTGACGTCGAACTCGCTAAATATCAAAATACGAACTCGAAGCGACGACGATGAGAGCACTACTCAACTTGTGAATAGCGGCTTCTCAACAAAGCTGGTGCACCAGTGCAGCCGCACTAGTCCTCCCACTCCTCAGCCACACATCACTGATCAATTTGACTATGTGATTCATTATTGTTTTTTTGGCCTGCTGCTAGGTCTAGAAAAGGTATTACATATTTTTCAGTTCTGATTGATTTCAAATTTTACATCTTCTGATTTTTAAGTTTCATCTATTTTTTATGTATAATGTATTGATATTGTAAACAACATAACGTTGCTGCGTTCTAGATTCTAATAAAGATCCCTATTTCAAATGTTCCAATTGTGCAAACAGCATAACATTGCTGTGTTATTCTAATTTCGCAAGTGCTACTTTTGAGTTTGCAAACATAACTATGTTTTGTTCTATATTCTAATGATTCAATTATTCAATTTTTATCCATATTCCATATATCTTAATTTTGAATTAGTTAATTGTTGAATATGGATTGATTTGTACAATAAGGCGTAATATACAATATCATCGGTGTTTTGTAGAAATTAAAAATGTGCAACAATATATGGTCAATGAGCTTAAATATGATAATAAAAATTTTAATTTTGTAAGTCGAAAGGTTAAATAAATATTTATAAGCAATTGATATGATTATTTTGTATGACTTGAATTATTGGTACGGATATGGTTAAATTTTTCGTTCTCATTATTTATAACAATATAAATTATTCTGATTACTCATTAACTATAATTGCACTGATTCCTGTTCGAGGGCCTTATTTCTACAATTTGCTTTAGGTAACAAAACTCCTAGGACTGGCCCTGCACGTATATATATACAATTTCTACAATTTGCTTTAGGTACCAGATGGGAGACTGTCTAGGAAGTCCTCACGCTTGAGTACGGGAGCCTTCGGCACTGGGTATCCACCTTTATATATATTTATATATCTATGTATGTATGTATATGTATATGTATATGTATGTGTATATATGTATGTATGTACATGCATATACACACACAAAAAAAACAATTAAGCTTGACAAGGAACAGTTTTATACTTTTAGCAATTAGCATGCATAATTTTAAGCTCTGATTTGCACATATTAGTAAATCTATTAAACCAAAATATTAACTATGTTTTATTGCATTGCACGTGAATTATAGAAAAATAGATGCTATAGTATCGTCACTAAAGCTTCAAGAACAAGTAAAATGTACACACAGTGAGTCCAAATGGCACATGTATATTAAATACAACAAACCTTTTACCTTTTAAGGGAAGAAACATAATTAGTTGTAATTGCTTTTCCAAGAATGACAGGGTTGTAAAGCAAAACAAGAAACAGTTGCTATAAAACAAATTATGACTTAAAAGCTAAGTGTTAACAAATTTATGCAGTTCAAACAAATTCTAGACTGTGTACTCAATGGGTGGAAAGCATGATTATATATCAAACTTGATACATGCTCACAATCGGTGCTTTGGATTAGCAGATAAATCGTTGCATTAATGTATGGATCAGCATTGTTTCATTTTCTGGATTTTTAGAGATGATAAATAATTGTTGCTCTTGACCAACAAAACCTCGACAAAAATTAAATCTATAGCTTTCATACTTTTCTCTTTCTCTCGTATTAAATAATAAAATTCTCTAATAATAAATAATAGATTAAATCAAATATAAATACAAAGCATGATGTTATTAACATGTCAATTTACTTCAAAGGAGACAGCTTTTCATAAGTTCTTTTGAAGCATACAACCTAATTCATTAGATCATCATATTTTAACATGTTAATATTAATTTTAAACTGAAACAATTGTTAACTTACACAAGTTTACAATAATAGCGATACTGACTCAAGATCTATTAAATTCATTCTAGGGATGCTTATTTTGACCTAAGACACAAAACCTGTATACTAATTAACTAGAGATAGTAATAAGTAAACCACTGAATTATAGAAACCAAATAAAACTGAAAGTTTAGTATTATTTTTTACTAACAAAAGTAGAATTACTAATCAAATAAACGTACAAACAAAGCTTATTGTTTAGCTATGTTTCACATAGATGAGTACCTTTTGTGACAAATATAGCACTATAAATTCACACAATAAATGTGTTTCAAAAGTTCTCAAATCGCAAAAAATGTATTTGATTCTATGCATTCCCAATATCGGATCAATAACTCTAGTATCTTGTCAGTAGTAAAATTCCAAATTCCCGATTACACAAATTTAACTAATAAAAAAAAGAAATTCATTTAATAGAGCAAAATGCTTCAGATTTATGATTTACAGTTCAAAATATACTCATTATATATGCATATAGACAGGCAACAGTTCGCTACATATTCGAATTCATAATAGGAGATTAAATAGTACAGACTTTTTGGAAGTATTATTAGCTAATATATGTGCAAAGGATGCCAGAAGTCTAAGTGATTTACAGCATCGCTAAATTCATAAATTCGTTAGAACCAAACAGATAACAAAACGTGTTAGCAGTCAGGAATTTAACAAACATAAAGAATCCAAAAATATCCACATGGTTCAAATATCCATAACCTCAAATATTTCAAAATCAAAGTACAGTTGAATAAAAAACACGAGAAAACCTAGACCAGGAAAAACAATTTATTATTAGCATCGATTGGTAAGGCCAATTTCTTGCCAAACAAAAGCATGATTAGAGTGGTGAATTTTGAAATACAACAGAACTGTAAAACATGAAAAATACCGAAAGTTCTTTCCCAATCGTTCGCCAAAACATAACCCAAGCCCTAATCCTCCTTTGCCTATGTAAAATTGGTGAAGGTAAATGATGGAGGCTGCACCAGAATGATGGATCCAGCGGTGGAACGAAGCAGGTGATGGAACAAATCGAAGCGGCGGTAACCCTAGAATGGAGCGAAATTGGGAATAATAAGGAACGATGAAATGTTATGCGTGAGAAATGAGGTATGCCGTAATAGAAATTAAAATTACAATTCTATCCTTGAAATTAGAAGATGACTCACGGTTGTAACCGTGATAATCGTTGTTCACGGAAATATCTGTTAGCACTCTTTAACGGTTATTACCATTACAAATTGAAAGCGAAAATGTGTTACAAAACTGGTTGTTTGGTGTAGTGATCTTGCCTAACACCCAACTGTAGATTTGGAAAGAGATATTTTACAATTTCCATACATATATATATATTCATATATATATATATATATCTTCAGAGATTATTGGAAAATCATTTTGCATTCCAAATTTGTTCATTCGAAAGCTGGAAATCATTTTTGGCAGATTTGTAACTCTTGAGTGTTTCTTGTTTGATTTCTGAAAATCATTGAAATGATACTTTCCATGATTTATCATTTGCAAAAATCCTTTTTCCATTTGATTTGCATCCCAGTTTTATTGCTTTCCATTTACTGAATGGTATGTGTACTCTTCTTGCTTTCCATACATGCATGCACTACACTGTTGTACGCTTTTTTTTTTGAAAATTGGTACGCTTTTATTTATTTAAGAAATAACAATACATAATAAGGTTTGCATATTAACCTGAATACATGGATAAAACTGAAGTAAATAAACTGAAATACAAGCACATATTAAAAGCTAAAAACAATAGATTAAATTGAAAAGAGGTACAATCCCACAGCCTGCAAGTGTGATCTCCCCTTAAAACAAACAAGCTGCTCCACATTTGCATACCACGTTCCTTAGTTGCTCCATCCTCGAGTCTATTTTGTGCAGTAACTGATTGGAATTACAGTGGCTAATATTTCTCTTCTTCATGATCTTGTTTACTAATGAAATTACTTGATAACTCCGAATGCATATGTAAACAAGTTTCTAATTCCTGTTGTTCAACATCATTTAGTGGGACACATGAATTGGAGAACGTTTTGGGAAGTAAAGCAAATTTGAGTCCTTAACAACAGTGTTTCAAAGGTGCATGGGACTAACATTTTTTCGTTTCCCGTGAAGCATGTTCTGATCTTTGTTAGTTTCCCAAGCCTACAACTAACCAATCCTATAACTGACTCAATCACGTTCTGCCCAGTTTCATTGTTCCAATTGGAAAGTGTATCAGCTGTATATCTGTGTCAAACCAACATTCCAATTCTAAAGCTTTTCATATCGTCAAATGAATACCTCAAGAAAGTCGAAAAGTAAAACATGGCATTAATCCTATATCATGCTCTTAGTCAAAACCAATGGCTCGTGTTACAACTAAATGTGTAAAATAGTTTTCTTGTGAAAACCTCATAACATAATTATTCAAAATTACACCAAGCGGAAGATGTAACTTGGATACAAACGGCTTTGATTTATACCTACATAACGTGTAAATCAGGTTGGAGGATAAACTAAACAATGGCTCGTTTCACCACTTAACACGTAAATCAGTTTTCAAATTTGCAAAGTTAAAATGCCAGTTAATCCCAAACCAATTCGTAGATTCCAAATGGCTCTTTTTAGTTATAAAGGAGTAAAACAGTTTACATAGCACGTGAAATCGTGCATCAAAGCAGATGTTGAAATGAAAAAACCGATAGAAGACAAACTTTCTGAAACCGCAGATTATTGAATAAATCGGAACCTCCAATAAATTGAAGCAGACCCCAGAAATGAGTAGTCCAATTAATTAGACATAAAATAACTCTAAATCATATAAGATCGTAATTACCTTTTCGAAAACCTAATCTAAGTCAAACAATAATCCAAACTAAAGAGGATTAGTTGGAGGACTTAGGAATAAAGGTTTTTACTGTCGCAATTAGAACGATTTCACCAATACTCACTTTGTCCAATGATTGCTTGATCCTCAGTATAGAGACTTCCAAATTGGTTTTGAAGGTAAAGACGATCGAAGTAGCGGAGATGGGGTTGAAGTACTCAGTCTCGAGATGACTTCGATATTTGATGGAGGGGTCCTATATTTATCTTTGGGAAATAGATCTGGAGCGGATTTTGGAAGAAAACGCATGAATTGCCATTTCCTCACCCCATGGGAGAGGAAAGCCACACAATGCACCATTTCACACTTGTGTCTATATATATATATATATATATATATATATATATATATATATGAGGCAGGTTCAATGGCACCCCAAGTAGTGAGCACCCCTTTAGCCTACCACTTTTCCACCACTCATTTCCCACTAACTCCCCTTCTCTCTCCTTCCACTAACTCTCTCACTTCCCACTCACTTTTTTTAATATAAATGAGAGGTGGAAATCAGGGGGCTTTTGGAAACTCTATTTAGACACAAAATGATAACATAAAATTGCGCACAATAAATCTCAACCACTGGATCCTCTCATGAATTCCACTCTCCACATAAAAACAAACAAATCCAATGATGGAGGTTTTGTGTCTCTCTCTTTGTGTTTAATTTTGTGTTCAAATAGCTGATCCCTATATATATGTGTGTGTGTGTGCATATATATATATATATATATATATATATATATATGTATATGTATATATACATATAGGGGCCGGCTATTTGAACACAAAATTAGACACAAAGAGAGAGACACAGAGCCTCAACCGTTGGATCTTTTTGTTTTTATATGGAGAGGTGTAATTCATGGGGTGATCCAATGGTCCAAATCAATTGTGTCACTATTTGTGTTAAAATTTTGTGTCTTTTTAAACTTTCCTATACATATATACCACTACAAGAAAAATCGCAATTAGCAGCGGCAAAATCCGCTTCTAATCCGTCGCTAAACAGGCATTAGCGACGGATTTCCAACAAAATGATTTTGTCGGTAAAAACCATGACGGTATTTGTGTCAGATTTTGCGACGGAATATAGCATGAGTTTTCCGACAATTTTCCATCATTTTACTATTTTTATAATAAAAATATAATTTTATTTATTAATTTAATTTTAATTTATTTACCGACGGATAAGTAATTTATAATAAATTATTATTTATAAAAGGTGTTGGTAAATCCTTACTAATTGCCAAGGGATTAGCGACGGAAAATAAATTGAAGTATACTTAACCTCTCTTTTTTTATTGGTAATCCACCGCTATTCCCCTTCTGGTCTGCATATATATATATATATATATATATATATATATATATATATAACTAACATCATTTAACTATGAACACTGAAATAGCATATCAAAAAAAGCAAAGATAAGTTTGCAAGAAAAACATATATAATCACATTCAAAAAAGAACAACATCCATATTAACATTCAAAAAAAGAACATCCATATTCACATTCAAAAAAGAACGTCCACAATTCTTCCTCAATTCGTACACCAAGCTGAATTATAAACAACAAAAAACTATTCAGCTGGTGCTAACATTGTCCCGAATTTTTTGTTTTGCTCTCTTTAGATAAAATCACTACAATTAGAAGCATATACACACAAATGTTTTTTTTTTTAATATCTGAAAAACGCAAATCTACAAACCCTCGTTATCTTTCGAGTATGTCATGCTCACTTCCCAGTGTAAAGATTTTGCCATGTTTTCTATCTCAGCCACCGTTTGTGCATTGTCTCCTACTATGAGTTTCCCTTTTGGTCACAGCAATCTATCAACTTCTGCAAATACAGGCCTTAGTCTGCACCTGCCCAAATTATAACACTGGATGTTATAATCCGCTATATATTGGCTTACAATTATATAGTTCCGTGGTATAAGTATTTATCAAATAGTTATCGGGATATAAGTATATAACCTACTGGTATTATCATCAAATAGTTATCGCGATATAAGTATATAACACTATAACCTCATGATATACTAGTGTTTTTTCCATAATGCATTACATTCTTGAAAACTTTGAAATGCTCAGTGCATCTGATCAGCTCCTAATACATATCCTCCACATGTATTATGCTTGTAGAGATAGATAACCCAAAAGCTTGCCTCCTAGTAGCAGTTGCTGCCATTTTAAATGTAAAAAAGTGTCATATACAAGGTGAAGGAGCTAAAAGACTAAATAACAACAAGGCTGGAAAATAAAATGTGATTGTCATCTACGTAAAAACTTGTGATGCAAATCTTTGGGATATCCTTTACCCTTCCTATAAACATATATGCCAAAGTAAGAACTGCATTTGGCAAAATACAACAATATAGGAACCGTGCCTGCTGTAATCATGTACAGTCCTTAAATTAGCTCAAAACCATGTTTTGGTTCCATAAATAGTGGCAATAACTAAGATCCAAGAATATAATTATAAAACAAAACAACCCATGTCGCAGCCTTTCAAACCCGTCCACCCACCATCGCATGACAAACAACCCCGTCGATCTTCAACAAGTTCTATATGCTACAACAAATCATTTTGCCTTGTGAATCACACAATAACGCAACCCTAAATGTTGTTCGAAAATCCACCAATCCAGCTCTGTTGATTGAAAGCTTAACACCAAATACTCATAAGAAGCCTTGGGCCGAACTTTGATTTATCTGATTCATAAAAAAAAACTCTGAGGTATCGTTTTCGTTAGAGCAAATAAATGTAAATATTTGAACAGGTACGGTTTTTTGGCTCATGTTAGAAACCAGTTGGAACACACTTCATGTAATTGTCTATACTAAATTAATGCCTACCCAAGTATTTAATACATGTGCAGTGATTCCTATAATTGTAACAAAGTGTTCATTTCAACACTGTTAGTAAGAAGTGTATGTGGAGTGTAGACTACATACAAGAAAATAATACAAGCGAAAGGCATATAACTTTCGTAGGCAAAAATCATCTACCTAAAACATTCTGCCCACGACAGATAGAAACAAAATATGAATAAAATCATTGAAATGAAATGGAAGCTCATTTTGAAAGTGTTAATCTGAAACATGCAAATAGCAGTAGTTTGACCAAAACGGTGGCTAAATGCACATGTCCATTTGTACCGTAGACCAGCATCAATGAACTTACCTAAACACCTCCCTAAAGACCACAACTTCAAGCAATAACATCACCATAAAAACACAATACATTCCCAAATCGATGGAGGAAACACCCAAAAAAAGACGCCATCCAAAAACAAAATCAAGACAAACCTGATAAACACCAGGAAAATCGAATACGCTCAATCCAAGACCTTGACCGAACCTATAATAGTTTTCGTCTTAAGTCAAGGAGTAGCGAAGGAGAGACAAGATCCGCCCGTAGAATGGTTGTTGCGGACGTCATGGAATTGACGAGACTAAGTGTCGATTAGGAGGAACTCCAACACCTTTAAAAACAAGCGATGAGTTAAGGAAGGTGAAATTAGTTCGGATTTGAAGGACGAGATAAGAAAAAGTACAAACAACGAAGGCCATGGCAAATGAAAAGAGCGAAATAGAGAAAACAAAGAGGGAAATTAGGCTTATAACAAAGTGAGACAGAGAAGTGAGGAAACAAATGACGAGAGCAACGACGAAAAGAGAAATGGAGCCATGGAGGGAAGATGAAAAGTAGATCTGATAGAGGAAGGGTGGAGGCGGAAAACTTATGTGTAAAAATTAAACTGCTATGTTTTCATTGGCGGTAGTAAACAATTGAAACCATTGAATTGGCGCGAAAATTTCACGTTGGAGCCAAAATTTTCGTGACTTAAAAAAAATGTGGATATATATTTTTTGTGTGTGCGCCAAATGAAAGTTTGAATACTATGTAAAAAATTATAATTTATATAAATTTAATGTTAATACTAATTATTACTTGTAATTATTTAGAATTAATCATAAGTTATTTAATACTAGTAAGTGTATATTATGGAGATGAAGACAAACTAATAATTATTACAGTATTTAAATTAAAATTGCATTTTTAATTTAAATTACTCTTTATTATCATTTAGCAATTATTATTATATATATATTAATAATTAAACATACAATATTATTTATTATAAAAAACAATAATAATTAAAATATTACTTACTAATTATTAAAAATATTAATTATAATTCATTATACTATTTAGACACAACATTTTGACATAATTTGTTATTCAATTGATTTCAGCCATTGGATCGCTGTTTGATTCCACCTGTCCATGTAAGGATATAAAGATCCAACGACTGAGACTCTGTGTTTTCCGATTTGTGTCTAATTCTATGTATAAATAATCGCTTCTTTATTTAATGGTAATCATTAATTAATAAAATTGCTTCTTATTCTTAATTATTTATTACTCATTTCTTATTGTTTATAATTTGATATGCTTGTAAGCATCAATTTTCATACAACATTATAGAACTGTTGTAAAAAAGGTGTTTTATAACTTGTACAAAAAAGTTTGTAAAACGATTGTTTGTTACAACATTTTTGTAGGAAAAGTAGTAAAAAAATCAACTATTGCAATATTTTCTATGGAAACGTTGTAAATTTATGTTTTGTACAATTTTTTTACTAAAAAGTTGTAAACTACAACGTTTTAAATACCAAAGCAATAACTAGGGCAACTTAGTCATTTCCAATTGTTTCTTAAGTCGCACAACTCTCGTCAAATCGACCTGCGTCGAGCTTAATTTTTTTCCTTCAATCTACTGCTACTGTTCATAGTGTATCTTGTATTGTTGTAAGTGTTTATTTTAGAGTGAATTAGGTAACGGAAATTCTAAATGGTAGAATGAAAATAAGAGAAAGTTTAACTAAGAGAATGAAAGCAAAATGATATGATTTATTGAGTACAAATTAGTTTTCAACTTTTAACGAAGTTTTAGCGGATAGAAATATGTTTGGATTTGAAAGGAAGGAATAAGCAGCTCTTAAAAATGATTATTAACTATAAGCCATTAATTATGAATATTAGTTATAATGATTTTTAAATATTAGTTATTATTATTATTTAAACATTATTTTTATTATTAATTATTTTTATGATTAAATATGATTATTAATTATAAAAAATGATTAACTATCAAAAATTATTTATTATGAATTATTATTTTGACTTTACATATGGAACTTAAAAATTTATTGTATTCTCACGTGTGATCTTTATTTTGTTTTTCTTAATTACTAATTATTTATCAAATAATATGTACCAATCAATTTCTTAAAAGCAAATATGTATTAATAATTTCTTGATATTAATTTAATTAATCGTATTAAAGACTATTAAATAATCATTGATTATCAAAACAAATTTAATAAACATCGAACAACAATGTATTTTATTAATTACTATTACCTCTTATTTATATTATATAGTAATTAATAATTAATCAGCATTAATTTTCAAAAAAAAAATCAGCATTATCTATTGAATTTTATTTACTTTTAATAGTTATTATTTATTATTAATTACTAATGTATTATTAACATTAATTATTTAAAATTTAAATTTACTAATTAATTACTAAGTAATAACACAAATTTAAAACATTTTAAAAATAATAAATATAAAATTTCGTTTCAAATCTCTTGGAAAACTGCAGGAAAATAGCTTCAAAATTATGTCGACGGTAATCCGACTCTATTAGCAACGGAATTTAGCGTCAAATATTATATGACGGTAAAGAGCTGCAATTTCCATTGATTTAGCGACAAAATTAGTATTTGACGGTAATAATTTATAATAAGATGACATATAAAATCCAAAATATTTACTCTTACAAAGCCCACGGAAATCCGCCGCTAATTAGCGACGGAATTTTCCGCTGCTAAAAATCTGTCGCTAATCTCGGTTTTTCTTGTAGTGTACATATATATATATATATATATATATATATATATGTATATGTATATGTATATATGTATATATACATATATGTACATGTTGTATTGTATTATGTCCCTTGTATTTGCACCAATCCTCCTTGTTGTAGCAAAACATGATTCTGAACCTTTGTAGCCAATGTACACACTTGTGTACACATGTGCCCTGGTCTGGCCCATTTGTGTGTCATTCACCACATTGCTTCCATATATACATACATACATGCGTGTGTGTGTATATATACATACATACATACACACACACACACACACACACACATATATATATATAAGTTCGAGACCTATGTGCATTTTGTTATGTTCTCTTGTATGTATGGCCTTGACAAAGCTGTCTTTTTGTATTGCCAATATATATACTGCTGCTCCTAAAAAAATGCAGAAACTTGTGCACTTGTAGTTGTATTTCCTTAGTGTGTATGGCTTCATTTTGGCTTGCACTTGAATGCTTGTATACTTTTGAGCTATTGCACCATATTTAATATTCATACTGCTCCACTTTTTTTGCTGCACTATATTTGCTTGCCTCTGACCTGATTTGTTCGAGCTTGTGCATGCTTGGGTCTGAGTTGTTGCTTTGTCCAACCATGAATTTGAACAAAGAATGCTTGAATTGTCTTGAAACTGTAGTTTAAACCTGCATTGTTTGGGCTGTTGCACCTTTCGATACACATTATTCCATTTTGAATGTATCGGCCTTGTGACTGCACTTGTATTTAACCCGAACAACTTGTGTACATTTGCTTTGAGCTTGCACACTTGTGCCATTATAAATTCATGCTACCATGTTGCATTTGATACTACCATATTTACATATGTATGTGTGTGTGTGTAACAACCCGAATTTTTATACGGTAATAGTAACGACTCTGAAATTCCGACACATAAAGTACAAAAATAAATTAAGATTTAAACGTTGTAATTTATTTAGAAAATCGAAGGATATGTCGAAATGTGAAATGAGACAAGTTAATTTATTGTAAAAAAATTGTTAGAAATCAAATTTATTTTAAAAAGTGCGATTTCGAATGAAAAGTTTAATTTTTTTGTTAATTTAAACCGTTGATTGAATTCCTAGTTGAATAAAGCATTGTGTGTAGATTTAATTTAAAACGGCAACAGAGGAATATATGGTTGATGTATCAGAAGGAATATACCGTTATTTCAAATTCATTGTTTGCTTGATTTAGTGATTTACAATCGTGGAAAGAAAATATATGATATGATGCACTTATTTGGACCGTTAACCGAAAATACAATTTGTCACATATAAATGTTCCTTGCAATTGTACACCTTGAAATTTGACTGAATAAAGTCTGGCATGTCCAAAATTGCCATATAAATTCCCACTTCTATTGTTCAGCCTAACGTTCAACCGTATTTAAGAATTTTAAATCCAAGTCTTGGTTGCTGAAAAGTCTTGCCACTTGTCTTCATTTAGGAGTTAACCAAACACTTGTCCAAAGCTAGCTGAATTGGTTGCCACATGTAAACTGGTTCTGGATTCTTTCTTCACGTGTCCTTTGTTTTCACCGACCCCCCTTCAAATATTTTACACAGCCGTGTTTACTGGGGGAGGGAGCGGACAAGTTCATTTTTTTTTCTTCCTGATTTACATTAAATCGCTTCTTCCTTCCTCGCAGAACAACCGATACCATCTCCACCAAATCGGGTCCTCCTCAAATGGATAGTCGCCTTCAGTTCCTCTCCCTCCTTTCGATTCTGACCAAAGCCGCCATCGGCTCCCTAGTCGAGATCGCCATCGCCTCCCGCTCCGAGCAAATCGTTCCGCTCCGTTCATATGCACTGGAAGCCATACCCGAACCATCACTTGTTTTACTAGCCCCGCATGGTCCACCTCCTCACTGCTGAAGCTGCTTCACCGTCCGAGGACGAGCCCTTTTATCGATCCATCGCTGCATCATTGCAAAGGTGAGTACACGCTCACGATTAATATTGGTTCAAGTAATTTTATTCCAATACAGTAGCATTGGCTCGTCCCTCTCTGTTGTTTGCTTGCCTGGTCATTATTTACTTGTGTTTGCCATTGAGACTTTAACATACTTTTGTTCATATATAAGACTTGCATTACTGGGATGGGATTTAATGTTTGAACGTTGTAAATCTCCGGTCCATTTTGTGGTATTTAAATTAAAGTTGCCCCGGGTCATGAACCTTATGTTTGCAGTTTGCATTGGCGAACCATGAATTTATTTTTGTTAGATGCCATTTCTAATTAAATGTTGAAGTTTTACATTGCAAGAAGGGTCTTTGGTTATGCTATGCATATTCAGTTTCATGCAAGTCTTTTTTTTTTGGGTTCTGATGTCCTATACTTTGAAACAATTGAAAATGAATAATATTGAGTGAGTGTTCTTCCTTCCTTTTTCCGATGGTTAATTACTCTTTCCCTTGCTGTTGCTTTTGTTGTGCATGTGTTATTTTCTTGTGCATGTGATGCACTTCTTTTGTGCGTCTTGTTTGCCAGACCACTATGTTGATTGTTTGGTCAAGTTCCTTGTTGAAGTGTCCCTCCGCTTGTTAGTCATTGTGCCATTCTATGAGCTTCTTTTATGCATTTGAGTTTCTAGAAAAACACTTATTTTAGGAAAGCATGGCATTCAATGTCTAAAATTTTCTGTTTAGATTTCAGCATACAATTTTGGTATGAATGTATACTTTTTCTGATATAGTTGCAAAAGCTACTGAGTAAAGACAGCTTGTTGAGACGCCAATATGCATTATTAATTAGAGCAGGCACTCTTCTCCTCTTTATGTAAGCACTCAATAACATTAGCATTAGTTACACTTTTTGAACTTGTTATTTGCTTATCATATTATTTTTATTATTTGGTTACACGATAAAAAATTCTTAATATCATTAGATTTTGATGGTAAACAAACACGTGTGTTAAAAACTTAAACCTGTCAAGGTTATATACTTCTATTTGTTTTGGGTCACAACAGAACGTGCCTTTTATTTGGAGGAGTTTGAAGTCAACTATATTTGAGATGTCCATTCACATGTGACTGTAAATTTGGGTTAGTATATCATAAATTGCATTCACTTCTAGTTCTAGTTTCTTTGACATGCAGCACATTTCGCATAACAAATTCAGCTTATGCTTATATATATTAAAAAAAAAGTTGTACATGCTGGATGATTGAACATGTTAGCCTCCCAGATAAAAGAATAAGATGACATGCATTTTCTTTTGAAAAGGTGTTTCATTTATGGCATTGGACATGTGAACGTGCTTTACCTGTGTGTAAACATACATGTTTCAAATGAAGCTAGCTTTGTATAAATCATGTTCACACTTCTAAGCAAATTAAATATATACAGACACACACATGCTGGCTTAATTTGCATTAAGATATGTGAAGAGAGGGTATATGCTTACATTTCTTATACGCATGCTTAATTATCTAACTAAACTTTATATATGCATTCATTTGAATTATCCTATACAACACGCCTTGGTCTTACAACTTTCGCTAATGAAACTTGGAGTACATTCATGTGTATCGATTAATACTTTAAAATATATTCATATATTTTCATCATGTGCACACATTTTGTTATTTTACAACTTTGCTTAAAGAAAGTTTTCACATTTTTCTTTTCATTTTTCTCTTTTCAGTTAATTTGCTAAACAAAAAGGATTTAAAACTCTTTTATTTTCATTTATTATGGAATGCTGGAAGTGTTTCATGATTGGTCTGCAACTGAATTGTATACTGACGTGGCTTGTAAATTGAGTAGTTAGCTATGCTGTATTGGCCTTTTTCTTTGAACTCGTGTTATATATATCAATCTATACATGGAGATCCTGTTACGGTTTTGCTTATGTTATTTTTATCATACAAGTTAAATTGTTGGTAGGAGAATATTTTTATTAGAGTATATTTTATCATTTATTCTCATATTGAGTTATCATTATCTGATTATGTTCACCTTTTGGAAACAATTTGGGACATATATGCGAGCACCCTTATGTATAATTAAATAGACATTTGAAACAATTAACGATCATGCACATGCCATTTTTCCATGGATATGAAGAAAGATATTTAAGCTGAAAGTATAATTCATGCCGTAAGCACTCCGTTTGGGTTTATCTGTTTTGTTTTGTTTATATTTTGTATAATTTTTGTACCTGCAATGCAAAGAATTTAGCTTTTAAAGAGGAGAGACACGAGAAGACGCATGTGCGCGCAACGCTCGACAGAAGTTGTAATTTATTAAAAGAAATTTATGTATAAAATTTATTTTTTTTCACTGTATTAATATCGTAAACTCTAATATTTTTATGAAATTCAATCCGTTGCAAATATTATACTCTGTGATTCTGTGTTTAATCCTGTTTAAACCCTGTAAGCCAATAACAATCTGTCATTTTGAACGCTTCGAGTCGGTTTAACCACCGACTTGGGACGGTCAAAATGGCGGGCTGTTACTGTGTGTGTGTGTCTATATATATTTAATTCATGTATATTAATTCATGTAAAAATTTATTTATCGATGTTTTAGCAATGGATATTTATTTTTGAGAAATTATTATTTACAAATATCTGTCAGTAAACCCTTAGTAATTAGCAATGGACTTACAATGGACTTATAGCGGAATATATTAAATTTAAAATATTGTTGTCGGTAATTATTCCGTAAACCCTTAAGGATTAGCGATGTATTTTTGTTTATGTGGCCATTTCATCTAACATTATTAGTTGGCAATCCATCGTTATTCCCCTTCTGATCAGCATATATATATTCATGGTAGTTAAGGCGCTAAGGCGCAAAAAGGCGCAAGCATTGAGCCTAAGGCTTTTTTGAGCCTTGGGCTTTTTTGTGTGCCTTTTATATGAGTTTGATCTGCTATTTTACTAATTACAAAGTAATTTTTAAATCATATTTTATAATTCATTCAATTATTTACATATTTTATTAATAAGATTTAATTTCTAAACCATATTTTATAATTTGCCGAACAATAAAAAAATTATTTAACTATTTATAAACAAAATTTTGAATTTAGCAAAAAAAAGCGCTTCAAACTGCAAAAAGACGCACTCAAACTGCAAAAAGGCGCAAGCCTTGAGCCTTGGGACTTTTTACGCTTAGGCGCGCCTAAGCGTGCGCCTTGATAACTATGTATATATTATCAAAAAAAACAAAGTTAAGTTTGCTAATGATATTAAATTTGAACTAAAAAGAACATTCATAATCACAAACAAAAAAGGACATCCATAATTCTTCATTAATTCATGCACGAAGCTGAATTACGATCAACAAAACTATTTAGTTGGTGCTAACATTATCCCATATACAAACACATATCATGCCGTACTTATTCCATATAACGTTATATTTACACTAATATAAGTCTTAACATACCTAACCAATCTACAAAGACGACGACAAATGCAAAACTCTATCACTTCCTCTAAGCATTGCCATCATCTTTGTCATTTGTGTTTCATTGCTCTCTCTGTCTTGCTTATTCTTCCTCGAGCCTTTGGGCATTGAAGCAAATGAATAGTTCATTATCGAAGGATTGGGTAAAAATTTGATACCTCTTCCTTTTCTTTTTCTGAAGGCTTATGCTTTTCACTCTTTGTGTTTATGCAGTACAAAACCAAATCAAGAATTGTACACTTTGGGTTCCTTTTATGTTATGTTGTTTTGTGCTTGTGTGAATTGAGCAATATGCTTTGCGATATCTTTAACTTGTTGGATTTAGAAGCCACATAAGTTTAGTACTAATTTAACTTTGATAACATAGAGGCAAAAGGTTGGAAGTTGCATACTCATTATACATGGATATGGAAATAAGATGCCATATTTTCAGCATATAAGAGAAAGGAGACAAAATAAAATTAATTTGACCTGATTTTAATATTGATCTGCATGACGTTAAGCTGAGAGCCACAGCAACATGTACAAAACGATACCGTTGACAAGAAAGCAGCAGCTAAAACTTGATGATTCACAAACAAAAAAGAAAAGAAAAAGAAAAGGATGAAAGCATAAGTAGTGGTCGATAATACATTTAACTCAAATTAATGAAGAAGAATAAGCAGTAGGTATTTTGAAAATTGTAATTTGTTTAACTTACAACCATAGCATCCAAGATTAAATGCATTCTTTCTTTAATGGCCAAAGTTCATAACGAAAACATTTATACACCATTCCTATTTACTATAGGATTCTATATTAGCCTGCATTATGGACTTGCCAACCTATTATTGCTTTCAAAATGCCAATCTAAAAATAAAATATACATTTTATTCAAAAAAGTTATAATTATAGATTATCACAAGATTTAGCTATGTTCAATACCAAAACATCAAGCACCAACATTAGGGGGCTATGTACAATTCACTATAGGTTTTTGGTCATTTGGAACCATAAATAGAGTAAAAGAGACAACTCACTACAAGGAACATCAAATCAGGAGGATATAAAAAATGTGCGGTGTTAAGGGGCATCACGTTTTGTGCTAAAGGGTACCACGCTACCGTCGAACACGGCAAAAATAAAAATAAAAAATCATTCGATGATACCGGCGGTACCCCGAAGCAGAAAGCACAGTGCTCCGTACTAAAAAAAATATGAAAATCAAGGGAGAAGCATGGAGTATACAGACTGGACATTTTATGTGGTATCAAACCAAAGGATAAAATGATGTAAGTCGGCAGAGCCTTATTTTAAAACATAAATGTTTGCCTAGAACGACAAATCAAAAAACAAGGATAGAAACAATTCGGATTTATAAAAATAATTAGTAAAGTGATATTTGGTTAGAACCCACAATTGCTGCTGATTGAGGGAACACAAATAATGATTTAAGAGATAGAATTGCTTCCCTAAGAAAATCAACAAAGTACACCGTTGTTAACTGAAAAATGTTGAAGAATTACCTGAAAGCTACACCATCATCAATCACTCTTTACGTCTGCACGTTAAGCCTCCTCACGTGTGCACCAACCTGAACCGCTAAGTAGAACTTCCATTCACCATTGAAGCAGCTATTTCATGGTAGAAGAAGATCCACCTGCTAATTCATTTTGAACCGCTAAGAAGAAAAGTACAAAAATTTAGATATAAACATAGAAATACACTATAGCTTAGGAAAGAACTTATCAAACCATAGCAGGAGAAATATCCAGTGATTAGTAGAGAAGTAACATAACTACTTACAATAACCAGTTAATAAGGAAATAGCCATCTCCTCTCTATAATAGCTTGTTATTGATTTGGTTTGATAACTTATTTACCTTATTCCAATTGTTTACTTTCCAACTATGTAATATATGATTTGCATTGATTAAATAAGTAAGATATGTAACTCAAAACTTCACAACATTGGTAACATATATAACTCAAAATTTCGAACATGCTGACTTTACAAGGAAAAGAATTCCCTTAGTGATTTATTGACTTGCTGGTGCACCGACAAAACAATTAGTATAGTTATTTAAATAGTTGCACGGTAGTCACATTCTGTAATGAAGCATAAACGGATATGAGAATAGGAGATAAGTTAATGCTTTTAAGTTTATATATAAACAATTTAAATAATATGTTATCGCATGTTGAATCTAATATGAATCATTATTAGATACAAACATAATTAACTAAGTAATAAATTAAAACCAAGCACAAGATACGGCTTTCTTCTTCACAAGCCTGCATATCATACATTACCTTTGAACTTCAGGAATACAACTGTAAAACTGCAGCACACGTTTACAATCCATTTTCTTCACAAATGCAGCTAAAAGAAATTCAGTTAACACCTTCACATTCGGTAATATCTTAAAATCCAAAAAAGTAAATTGTTCTTGCCTATAACTGATTAATTAACTTTCAATTTGTCGACAGAAACCGCATGTGTGAACCATAACAACCATCTTTGAAATTTCTTCTAGATCTCACTAAACAAAACCATTAAACTGGTATACATAATCAGCATTCACAGATATTGCTTGAGACAAAAAAATTGATTCTATCGTAAACTGTGCAGATGTTTAATACATGTTACAGATTTCTATTTGAAACTAAGTGAACAAAGGACGATGCTAGAACGACCGCAAAATTTGTGGTTAGATTCAGCGCATCAGGAAACGTGCGGCAGCAATTCACGGATGGTAAAAAAATCAACGAGAATCAAATGGTTCATAACATTGCCGCAATTTTTGACTTAGAAATTTCCGGTTGACACAGCATTATCGGCGAACAAATTATCACATCGTCTTCCGTTTTAACAAAATGCAAAAACTTGTAAAACTAGCACCAAATCTTAACATTTGAAACATACCCAAAAACCAATAGGAAACCGCATTAACTAGTAACAATTCATAAATATCATCTAAAAATTAGATCAGAACCATAAAACAATAAGTCGAACAAATTTTATATCCTAAATATACTTTGATCTCGGATGGAAAAATTCATTTACGGATTCCATGTATCTTCAAATCCGTTGATTCAAACAGTGAAATTTCGACTTTTAAGTTTACCAAATATTGCTGTAGAAAAAGGGAAATATTCCAAAACCAGATCCATAGTTTTATAAAAAAGGTAAAAGTCGAAGTTACCTGTTGCATCCAAATGGAGCGTCAACAGATTGCATAGGCGGAGCGAAGGCGAGAGATCGACAATCGAAATAGAGGGCCGATCGACAGTAGTGTAGGCGTCAAAGAAGTGGAAGGAGAGTGTCGGGGTGTGTCTTCTAAAGACGAAAAAGGAGAAGCTACTTGCCGCATCCAAACGGCGCGTCAGTGGACAGTGTAGGCAGCGTGAAGGCGAGAGAGCGACCAAAATGGGGAGGCTGACATTGATGAAAGAAATGAAGCAAAGCATGACGGATCTGAATACTAAAGTGGATGGCGATGTTGCCGCGTCGATGGAAGTAAAATTTAAGAAAACCGACTCTTCAACTCATGTGTGATGGGTGACGGTTCTCCTTTGCCTCTTGCTCCTCTATCGATGATGACAGCAACGACAAGAAATGGAGCAATGACATTTGAAAATCACGAAGAAGGCACATATGCATTTTGATTTGGGATTGAGGATCGAAGATGTTAGAGAAAGAAGACATATGTGGGGAGCGATTTTCGATTTAGGGAAGGGTTTGGGATTTTAGGGTTAACGGGGAAATTAATGTGGTAGACGCGGTGAAACCAAAATTAAAGCGGGATATAAAATATCATGAAGGTGCCTTTTTCCGGCTGTAAAAGGAAGCTAGAAGGTTCATTAGGTTGTAAATCTTCGAGTGAATGGTTCGTACTTGTTGAATAATTTTCAAGATATTATAATTATCAATAAAAAATATAAGATCTAAATTTGTAATTTATTCCAATAGAATATCACATTTAGGGAATGAAAAAAAAAATCCGTACCCATGGTCATCCGCGAGTAAAATCCGTCATGGACATGAAACGGATTGTTAAATGGGTATCCGTAGATAAAATAAACGTGTATTTTTAATATTCGTTAATTAATGGGGCATGTACGGATAGTAAGATATCCATGTTCATGGGTACCCGTGCCCATATTGAATGTGATTTATTATCAATAGTCAATAAAAAAACATTGTTGTTGTTTGTTCGTTATTTGTATGCATGTTTTTACTCAATAATTTATAACTGGCTGTTGATATTTTGATGGATACTTCTATTGTTATCTCTTCTTTTCTAGATGTTGGTTTAAATATGTATTGGTATTTTGAGGTTAGCATTTGAGCTTTGGTCTAATTTGTTTTTTACCAAATGTACTTTTGAATAATTTCAATAAGCAGCAAAAAAATAAATTGAATAAATATAATGGATACCCACGAATACCCGCCATTACCCGCAACTTGTTTAAAACTCGTTTAATGGGTACCCGTGTGGGTATGGTGCGGGCACGGGAAAAAAATCACCCAACATGGTGGGTGATGGGGTGGTACTACTTGCGTCCGCCCCGCCCCATTGACATCCCTAATCACATTCAAACATTAAGTATATATCATTATTACTTGTTACTCCTTTATTACAACATCAAGTATTAAGTGTTGACTATTATATATATTATTAAATATCATATAACAAACATTAATCATTAGATATTAATGACTAAGAGTTAATTATAAATTATCAAACATGAGGTATAAATAATAGGTTATTATTATTTACTTCGAATTTTCTTGAAACTTTAAATTTTTTTAAGTTTTAATTTAACAGTTTGTTTTTTATTTTCGTATCTGATGAAAATTTCAAATTTTGTATTTAAAATCAATTTAAAAAACTACAAGTTTAATTATGAAATATTAAACTATTCATATTGAATAACAATATGATTATAAAATATTGATAATAAATATAATGTATTTAGGGGTGTAAATTGGTCGGACCGGACAGGACGAAGGTGTGTTCAGTTTCTATCCTAAAAAAAAATCGGACCGAACACGGACCGGACCAAATTTTTTCTCGGACAAATTTCGTTGTCATAATTCATGTCTTAAATAAAATCGGTCGAAAATGGACATATCTTTTTCGGACACGGACACGATCGGACTCGGTCAGACATGGTTATTTATATCACATTTTGTACATTTTACTAGATTTTCTCTCAACTATACGCTGAATTACATGGAATTCGGACGACCCTGGACCAGACATGATTTTTTCTCGTACAAATTTTTTTGTCCTAATTCGTGTCCTAAATGAAAATCGGACGGATTTGGATCGACATATTTTAGTCATGGACACGAACGGACGTCGGACATTCATACAAAATTTACAGCCCTAAATGTATTAATTATTAAATATTGTTTGCATTGGTTGTTCCATGGCTTTTGGAAGAACTAGACGTAATTGGGTTAGGGTACGATGCTGGTGAGAGAGGAGTTGGTGAAGTGGAAGAGAAAAATGGTTTTAAATTGTACGGAGATAGAGATAGACGAACTGGAAAAGATTTAAGGTATGATCGACACACGACCATCAATTAATTACTAATTCTTTATTATAATAGTAATTTTAATTATTAAATGGTTAAAATTAATTCACGACCATCGATTATTAAAAATTTGTTCAAGAGAAACCAATTTTTAAAAAAATACATAACATTTAATGTGTAATTATAAATTATTCATCACAATTGAAAACATATTCAATACTTATTATGTGTGAGAGAAGATAATTACATGTGAAAGCCTGCAAATGAGCATGGATATAATAACTAGTATGGTAATGTTTGTATTCTTTGAATTTTAGAACTCTTTAATATTTGTAAAATTTCTTATTTTAAAATTTTGAACAATTTACAAAATTTTATATTTATTTCAAAATTATGAGAACCTCAAATTTTTATATTTAATTTAGAAAATACGAAATTTTTAATTTTTTGAATTAATACATATTAAACATAATTATCATAATTATTGAATTTTAGATTCTCGATAATAAATTTTACTTTTTAATTATTGAAAATTACTTATTAATCATATATTATTAAAGATTACTTCTTAATATATTTTATGTAATTAATTATTAAACATGTTAATAATTATTAAAAAAATAACACTAAGGCATCTTTTACAAAAATAAAATAAATATCTCTTGCAAATACATTGGAATTCTACTTCGAAATACCTTCGAAACATATCTGTCGGTATTCTGTCTTAATTTACAACGAAAAATAGCAATGGTAAAATTTTGTTGGTAAATTGACACAATTTACAGCAGATTAGCGAGAGATAACAAGTCGATAGTGGTAAATAAAAAGAACAAAAAATTGAAAAAACAAAAAAACCATCCCTTGTAGATCTCATGAAAATTCGTAGCAAATTAGCGACGGAT
Source organism: Allium sativum (assembly GCA_030737875.1). Taxonomy (NCBI): domain Eukaryota; kingdom Viridiplantae; phylum Streptophyta; class Magnoliopsida; order Asparagales; family Amaryllidaceae; genus Allium; species Allium sativum. Next base: position 898,991,588 of record CM060916.1, read on the forward strand.
ATTTCCGCTTCTAAAATTTGATGCAAAATCAGTGTTTTCTTGTAGTGATTGTATTACAGTGTAATATACAAGTAGTGGAGTTATGAATTAGCACTATTCAAATGTAGAAATAAAATATTATATTTCAGCAAAATACTATTTGAATATTTAAATTCTTGTGCAGTGGTATTTTATTTAATTATAAATATTTAATTCTATTTGTGATGTAGTAGAATAGTACAGTTACAAACACATTTATAGTAATATATATGTTTGTTATATTCAAACAAAAATCTTATAATTATTTTATACAACAATCGCTTCCCATCCAGAAAATCGCATCCGATTTCTTGCATCTTACCCGGGGAAAAACTCGTATCCCTCGATGCGATCATCAGAAAATCGCATCACCAAAAACCAAATCCGCCTCTTGCCAGAAATCCAGAGATGAGCCAAACCATTTTCTCGCATCCCTTTTCCCTATCTGACCTGTGCAAATATCACATCGGTGGTAGGGTATGTGTGAGGTTTGTTCGGAAGTGATCGGTGGTGGAAGTGGTTGATTTGACTTGTTGTATTTGGTTAAATTGGGTATATTAAGTTGTAGTAAGTGTTTGTATGTGTTGTACTGGTTGTAGAAGTTAATGTAGTAGGTTGGCAAGTGAAGGAGACTGTAGTTGACGAAGTTGGTGGATTGGAAAATGGAAGTCGATTGTCTAGTGATGCACCAAGGTGATAGGCGGTGGAGTGATGCATCAAGGTGATAGTCGATGGAGTGATGCATCAAGGTGATAGTTGGTAGAGTGATTTAGTGTGGCAATTTGCGATGGTACATGATTAAATTTTTGAGGATTTTCGGATAGGTGTAATACTGTGGTGGTGCTCGGGTAATTGTAGTTTTTAAAGAGGGTCTAACTTGGGTAGTTAGGTGATGGTTGTTGAAACTAGCAAGCTAAAAGGGAGGAATTGTTTGAAGAGGAAACATAACAGCTTGTATTTGAGTGAGTTTTTTCATCAGGGAATAAAGTGGAGGAGGAAGGGGATGGTTATTGAGGGTGTGGAAATGAAAGTTTGTATGTACAAGTGGTAGCAGGAGTACTTGTTAGAGAATTAGAGAACATAGAATTTGTAAAAGAGTAAGAACTGATTGTATATTCCTTTCATAAAATGGAGTTTTGATGACAACAACCTTATTTCAATTATCATTGATTATAAAATATATGCTAACACTTTTTGTATAGAATATATATATATATATATATATATATATATATGTGTGTGTGTGTGTGTGTGTGTTTGTGTGTGTGTGCAGGAATTATATACAGGAAATATTACTGAAGACTGTACAGTTATAAAGATGATAGAGATTCAAAGATCAGAGAAATTTCAAGATTCATGAGTAATCAAGAGTTCAAGATTAATTATTTATAGAGTCTAAATTTTGTAAAATTCTAAATAGCACTCCAGGTTCAAATTCTAATTTTCAAATTTTAATTTTCAATTCTATCCTCAATCCTCTCCATTTTCTTTTTCTATTTATCCTCAATTCTCTCTATTTTGTTTCTATTTTTATTCTTCTTGGTTTTTCAAACTTAAATTTTTATGTACTTTATATTTGTACTTTGTAATGACCCGTATTTTTGGCGGTCAAATATTTAATTTAATTTATTATTTTAAAACATTTTATTTGAAAATTAATGGTTTTTAATATTTAATTCGTTATTTAAAACGAAGTTTGAACGATATATATATTTATATAATTATAAAACGAGCTTGAAATAGCGCTACAGTTCGTAATATAGAATTTTGAACTTCAATTGGATATATAGGATCCGATATAAGTCGGATTTCTGTGAAACAAGAAACGTTGGAAGCGTGTTGATTATAATTTTCATATGAAAGAGAAAAATTTAGATTTTCATGTTATACTTTATTAGTTATGGCCAAATCAAATTTTGAAATAGTCGCTATGGAAATCGTTATTTAAAATATAGCCCTTTAAAATAGCGATTTTTGCAAATAGACTCCGTTTTCGTTGAAATCAGTTTCATTAGGACCGTAACGTTAAACTATAGCATGGTATTAAATTGCATGGCAAACCGATGTCGTATGTGATCACGGTAGCCGTAAACGCCCATTCCTATTATATAACGTTTAATTAAATTAATTCAATTTAATAGAGAGATATTTGAGTATAACTTGAGCAGGCGATCAAATTAAGCCATGAAACCAGTTCCGTTGAGTTCGTATCGACGATTAGAGTCAGGATAGGTATATAGTTTATTATTTTTTGAGACCGCATAATTTGGTGTCCAAAATAGCATTGTGATGCATATAAAAATAGCGTACCGGGAAAACAGTCTCGGAATGCGACGAAATTAGTGTCATTGGGTTCGTATTTATTAATTATCGTAGTATTTTCAATTTTCGTATCAATTGGACTTATCGTGTGATCGTGGCAACGATAAACGCCCTAATTGGTTATATTATTTTGGTCAATTTAGACATGGCTAACTTTAAATGAATAAACGGCTAGTCTAGTGAACTCTGATTTGAACGAAATAAATTTCATTGAATCCGTAAGGAAGAGGTCTAGTAAAATGTCAAAGCCTCAAATTTATTGGATTTTTTCTGTAATTTTAGAAATTTTAAATGCTTGATTTTTCATCGATAATTATAAAGGACTTTTTGCATACGATGTCGGAATTCGACGAAAACTGTCCCATCGGGTCCGGAATATTTTTCTTATGCTAGGAATACATTTTTTTTTTCAAAAATGGAGTTCGTATGTAGTGGGTTTTAAGAGTTACTTCACGGTAAAATTTATACATAATATTTTATTCAATGGTGGTTTATAAATAGGGGGACTCAAACCCTAATTTGAGGTCAAAACGTGAATCTCTGGTCAATGCCTAAACTGGCCGCCACCCTATTAATTTAACGATCGAAATTTACTAAGGCTTCACCACCAAAATCTCATGATCCGATAATCAAATTTGAAACTCTTCTAACTACAATCACCTAGGGTTCGTCGAGATCTACTTACCCGACGACTATGATTGGTTATATCGAAACGTGGTGGCCGGAATTGGTTTTGGGGTTGCTGGAGGTTATTGGGCTACTGCCGATCAAAGGGGAAGCCAGGCGGATGGCGTTCAGGGCGAGAGTCAATGGCGGTAACGCGGTCGAAGCAGCAACCTCTGATGAAGGTCTGGTCATGATAGGCGGCAACGGTGACTGTTCGATAGTTTGGAGTTGATGATGGGTACCAAACGATGATAAAAGGAACGGGGTCCCTGGAACAAGAAGAAACGACCCAGAACAGAAATAAGCCTTCATAATAATTAGATCGTACGCAAGTGACAGGTCTATGGGTGCAACAATTCGAGGTATGACACTGCACGTGAGTACAAAGAAAGGAAAAGCGAACGAATCGCGTTGGGAAGGAAATAACATCGGCCCTGATGTTGTTTAAAAAAACGTAGGTTTGGACCAGAAAGCTTTTTACTAACGAAGCACGAGGAAAATGAAACATCCTGAGAAAGGAATCTCACCATATTTTGGTTAACAAGTACTTAGTGGAAAAAATATTATTACATAAAGTAATTATCTTTTTAAAAAATAGTGTATTAAACTAAACCGTGAATTTGCAGGCATGGTAGTGTAGTACTACTGAACACATGAAAGTGTGGAGAGAAGAAGTGGACCCAAAAGTCTAAAGCTAATGTGATTACACTGTTTAAAACATAAATTAGTTTAATAAATTATTTAATTAAATTTGTATGACCTTATAAAATCAATAACAGGATCATATATGATCAGAATTGGACAAACTAGGTGTCGTTGAACTCGCAACGACAAGCAAAGCATCATGGAACAATACTAGACGAAACTGGAATCAACTAGGATTTTTAATTAAAATAAACACCTGTTTAGTTTAATTAAAATCAACTGTTCAACGATAAATCAGATCGAGGTGAGTTAAACTCACTCAGTTCTTCCCATTTATACTTTATATAAATTGTTTTTTTTTGTTTCGTGTGCTCTGATTACTGATGGTTGACTGTTTGCTAGTTATATATATTTATTTGTTGATTTAACCAATGAAATTAAACCGTGTTTAATTTCAGTAAAATATCAAATCGTTATTTTAACGATTGGATCCAATAAAGGTAACTTACCTTATTGGTCACGTTTATAAAATAAATGTGTTTAATGGTTTGAATTGTTTGATCTAATTGAACTGTTTTGTTAATTGGCTGATGTACAATAGTTATTGTTTACTATCATATATCAGTTGAATGGAAGTGAATGACCTGATTTGAGATAACCAGTTTGATACAGGGAAGAACAGGTTGGAGGGATCCAATGGGATTCCTCAAATATATTATTTATTCTCATATTATCATATATGAACTGATCTGATGGGGTGATTGATTTGATTGCTGATTATTGACTGAAAATTCAACATCTGTTTAGTTTAAACCAATGGGCGGTATTAGTTGAGTATTTAGCGGCAGTATATGGCCCATGAAATCAATTGTTTCATAAATGTTGATTTACCGTTAGGCAGATCAACAAAGGTGAAGTTATAAAATTTATTTTATAACTGGATATGGATTTTTAATTGAATTATATTGAAAATATGTTTGTAAAAAGGAAATAAATATTTATTATTTATTATTTAAACTTATAATTAATCATTAATTGATTTTATAAGGAAATTTCTAGTGTTAATCAGATTTATAAACAAGTGAGTAGAAAGTAACCTAACGGTTAAATTTGGATATTGTTTTATTAAGAAATAATTAAATGGAATTATTTAAATTAATAATATTATTAATTAATTTAAAGGGAAAATGAATTGGATCAGTTAATGGGATAACCGTGTTTTGAGTTGACTAAATCGACCTTTTTAATTGGGATTAAATTTGTGCATTTTGAATAGAATGGTTTAATGAATATTGTTTAAAATTTTAATAAGAAATTTAAAAAGTGATTTACTACTTATTTTAGTAATTAAGGAATTTACTATTTTTACAACAGTTAATGATCGAAGTAAATTATTATTTTAATTAATAATAATTTAGAAAATTACCTTTTAAATGGAAATTCATTTAAAAGGTAATTGAAGTTGAAACCAAATCTAGTTGAATGGTGAAAGGAGTTTATGTACAGGTTTTATATTTAAAACCAAATTATTATAACGCAGTTATATAAGGAATTCCAAGCGAATATAATAGCTTGAAATAAATGTTACTTAATTATATGAATTAAGTCAAAGGAGATTGGGATAAAATGGTTTATATTAAACTATAGTTAGATAAATGAAGTTTAAAGTGTTAAAGCGTTAATTTTACATTAATGTTACGCAATAATGGGATTAAGTAAAAGTGAGGAATTGAAATGTGAATTCCAAGCGGGAAATGGTCGAAATGATTTGAAAAGGATTTGGAAAAAGTGAATTTGATAAAAGAAGTGGGTCATAGGATTTTGTAAATAAATCGCAATTATAAAATGAATTTGTTTAAAGAGGTCGAGGTTAAATGTGGTATTTTATATAGAGGAGATTATTTAATTATTGAATTAAGGAATAATAAGGAAGAGATTTTCAAAAGGATATGTAACAACCCGGATTTTTGGGTAAACGGGAAGTATGGATTTAATGGGTTTTGTGATTCTTAAGATAATATGTTGGCGATACGAGTTTGTAAGACTAACTCGTATAACATTTAAATAAGAAAATAGAGTTTTGAGCATTTCTAAACTGAGCATTTGGAATAAATATATATAACTTGGTTATAATAAGGAATTTATTCCAATATATATTATCACTTCAAGATTGTAATTTGGTGTTATGATATATATGATTGTATATATTTTAAGTGTTCAAATTTATTGTGTTTAAATAAAAATATATATATATATGTTTTGACATGTTAATGACGTATTTTGTTAAATGAGGCATTGGTGACATTTGTTGTGTTGTAAAGATTATACAAATAAATGAAGATATTTTGTTAAACACATTTATTTTGGTAAATTTTGTTGAATTTGACAATTAAATTGAGTAATTGTGTTGTGTGTTAATTGGTGTATTAAATTATCAAATTAAACACAAGTTGATTTGGTGTTGGGTGTTTAAATTAATGTATAAAACACTTTTATAGCATTTTAGGTATTATTGTAGTATACAATAAGAAGTTGAAAATTTATGTCCTTTTGTATACGGAAAAATAAAATAATAATCAATAAATTAATTGGATTATGAATATTGATTGTGAGTCAATATTTGTAGATTTTGAATTTATTATTATTATTGATAAGTTTAAGTTGTTAAACTAATGAAGTGGACAACGATCTTGTTGTACAAATATAAGTGTGTTTTAAAAGGCAATATATATATATATATATATATATATATATATGTTGATTGAAATAATTATTAAACCATTAAATAGTGTTTTAAACTTGGTTAGAATATTTTGGTAATAATATAATAATTGAATTTGTCGATTGTTGTTAACAGATAAATCTGTGGTTTTGCTGTATTAATAATATTAACAACAACATTTGTTTTGTAAGCGGATTATTTTCAATATAAAATTATGAATATTGATTGTAAATCAATGTATTTTTTTGATTACCCATTAGAGTTAATGGATTTAATTTATCAATAAGGAATATAAACTTCTTGTTGAAATATAAATATGTTCACAAGTTAATAATTATAGACAAACACACTTATATTTTCTAGTGGTGTCAAAATTGTTATTTACAACATTCCTTAAAGTATTTTAAGATTTATTGTAGTGTGTGTATTTGTGTTTTATGAATCAAACACAATTAAAATTAGTGTATTAATGTGTGTTTGTTAATAATCTAATAATGGTTGTAGCCTTTGTAATTTTGTAACAAAAAAGTACAATTAGCTAATTGAGTTGTTAATTTTGTGTTTTGACCCTTAACAAGTTGTAATTGGATTGATTAACTTTATTTGGGCTTTCTGGGGGTGTTTAGCATACTTTCCCCTTCTAATTATTTCTGGAGAAAAGTAGAGTACGGCATTTTGTTTCTGGACGGCTCCTTCTTCTTCTTCTGCCGCGAAGGGTTTCAGAAAAAAAAAAAAAAAAATCCATGGCCTCCTTGATATTATAATCCACCAAAACCAACAAAAAATCCTTCGGAAAAGAAGAGAAGATTGAATCAACTATTCTCTAGCCAATTTCAGCTCAAAATCATTCTTCAAGGAAGAAAAGGTTAAGTTTTATAAGCTTCTAGAAGCCATGGCCGATGCATGTTCCTTTTTGGCAATTCTATGGCCCGATTTTGCCTCTTACAGCTCCAAATCAATGGAAATCTTGCCTCTCTAATCCAATCAAGGTGAGTTAATAAACTCACACATTCTAGTTTACATCTATTTTGATTTGTAAGTGTATGTTTGCTGAGTTGAATTGAAAATTGTTGTTTTCATGAAGCTTTTTCATCTTGTTTTGCATTGCTGAAAACACAGCCAAACCCTAAATTTAAGCCTTCATAACTTTTGTATTTTTAAGTGTTTTTGCGTGATTCTTTTTGCACGTTGTTTTCCAATATCTTGTAAGTAAATCTGCAAATTTTGGTGCCATTTCGAATTGATTTGGTTAGGTAAACGGGTCACCAAAGCAGAGGTTTCGCTGGGATTTTGACCTGGAACAAAACAGCACCCAGGTCAGACTTCGGGGTGCTGTATCTCCTTCACTGTTGATCGGAATTGAGTGATTATTTTTTTGTTTCGAAGCTGGGAATCATATCTATAAGACTGCAGACTTTTGTTTCATTCTGGGTTGATTTGAGTGGTTAAACGTATTGCTAAAGTTGGGGTTTCGTCGTGATTGTTGTTCATTTTGTTGTAATTGGTGAAATCACAGCCAAAGTGTAACTTTGTGCTGTTATAACTTCATGATCCTTTATCCGTTTAGGATGATTCTTTTTTTTCTTTAAAGCTTGAGAATTTATCTACATGCCTGCAAATATTTAGTCAAGTCCGTGGTAGTTTGGTCGCTCAAACCTGGTCCCAAATTTGGACCTGAAAGTGATTTCAGCCTAGGCTGAAATTCAGTTCAAAGTCCATGTTTAGAGCCCTGTATCTTTTTCATGCGAAGTCGCAGTTCATTGATTCTTTTTTTGTTGGAAAGCTAAAGTTTTCTACTGTATGCATGTCAGTTTTCAGTTCATTTAGAGGTCATTAGATTGCTTGAAACTGACCTCAAAGTCGAACTCTGGTCGTGATTCAGACCTAAGTTTGAATTTCCTGAGTGAAAACAGCGCCAAGGCCTAACTTTGGGATCCTATATCTCCTTCGTTATCTATCCGTTTTGAGTGAATCTTTTTGCGTTATATAGTTTGGGATCTTTTCTGTATGCTTCAAATTTTTTATGTCAGTATGTGATAGTGTGGCTGTTCAAACCTGGTCACAAAGTTGGACCCAGAAGTGATTTCAGCTCATGCTGAAATTTAGTCCAGGTCCATGTTTGGAGCTTCATAACTTTTTCGTGCGATGTCGGAATTCAGTGAATCCTTTTTCTATTAAAATTTGGGTCTTTCTAGTTTGGGCATATCAAATTTTAGACCAATCGGTCATCGTTTGGTCATCTTATACATGCCTGAAAGTTGCAAGCTGAAGTGATTTGGGGTGTGTTTTCTTGTCTTGATACTTGATTTCCATGTGATTTTGTGTGTTGTTGTGACTTGGTTATTACTTTATTAACTTAGAAACCAAGCATGTTTTTAAACAATATGAACTTAAGATTATGAGAAAAATTTATGGTGATTCATTGTTGAGACTTTTGATGAGATTTACATTAACATTGAGTACACGTACACGATTTTAACCTGTTTTCCAATATATACATAAATATGGATTTCACTATAGTTTTGAGGTTAAATGAGTTTTATTATCTTAGTTTTAAAAATTAAATGGCCTTAGAACAATAGTATAAAATTATTTTCGTAAATATATGGTTTTCATAAACAAAGTAATCATTTTTGGGAAAATCGTTTTATAAACTTGTTTTGTCAAAACCAAGTATTTTCTAGTTATAAACCGCACTTTTCTGCACCCTTCGAGATGACGTTACGGATATTAAACAATATCGTAAACCCTGTGGTATGGGACACGGTGGTATACGAGATTGGTTAATTTCCTATTTCGTCTGATTGAAGCTATTGAGCTGTTGTTGTGATTTATGAGATTTTTGTGGTTGAAGATTTCTGAGTTTTCCAGTGCGGAGTTCACAAGCGGTTAGTGAACGAGTTGTGAGAACGTGTGGTATGGGACGCACTGTTACAACTACTCGGGTTACTGACTGTGAGTCAATGACGCATATTGTGTTTTGTTGAGCCAGTACCTTGCTTCGGGGGGAAGCCGAGACTCGGGGGGAGTCATGTATACGTATTCACTTGACCGGGGGGGGGGGGGGGTCAAGATACACTCGGCCGGGGGGTCGCAGTGATAGGCGCCTAACTTGAATACGTATAAGTACTGAGCTAAGCTCGGGGGGAGCTATATTATCATGTGGTTGCACGTGCAAATTTATTTCTAATGAATCCATATTGTGATGATATTTTGTGATTTGATCTATACGATCATACATGGAAGATTATTGGATTTTAAATTTACATAAATATTTTGTGATCTTCTATGTTGGAGTGTGATGCTCCTTCCGTGATATTTGGCTCTTTTGAGTTATATGATGATTTTGATGATTTTCATTTGATGATACATGGCTATTGCTCGGGATGAGCAACATTATAGCTTGGGATGGGCTCTATTGTTATGGAACATGTACATTTCTTATTGTTTCTTTTATGATTTGGGTTTTATGATTCTTACTCGATCGGGGTGATCGTACATTTGCAAAGAGCAGTTGGATTTCTAATCCAACATATTTTGAGACTTAGATGTTTTGGAGTGGGATACTCCCTTTATTGATTATTTAACTCGTTTGAAATGTATATGATAATTTTGATGATTTTGGTGTTATGTTTCCATTATGGCTCGAGTATGGTGATATACTTAGCCTAGATCTAGTCCTTGAGGCTTGTATATTTATCCCTTCTATATGTCATGTAACTGAAACTAATGAATCCCTCTATGTCATCATATTCACAACTCTTAGGGTGAAGAGTTGTCTATCTTGTGCTTATCTATTTCTTATACTGATTTGTAAACTAGACTGACCCGTGTGTGTATTCCTCGGGTCAGACCGAGGTATTCCAGGTGTAGTTGCTGAGCTTGGGGTTAGCAGGTTCTCTTTAGTCCATATTTATCGTAGCTTCATTCACTCGAGCTTATGTAGTCGAGTTCGAATAGTAGAGCTTTCTATATTTCATTGTTGTATCATATTGTAAGCGAGAGAAGCTTATCTATTCTTTTGTAGCACATGTAATTGTTGTACTCTAACGATGTAATATTATGTAACTGTTCTGTGATCTGTGATGGTTTAATAATATGTACTGTATTCTGAGCTGATTCTGGAGCCACCGTAGAATTGTACAACATAAAGTATTAAGTATGTCGAGCCTCTAAAAATAAAATAAAAATAGCAACCACTTTATCGACATATTTAAGACTTGCTAATGCAAATCTACGAGTGGTCGCCCCTAACCAGCCCTATTCTCCGCTCTAATAGACAACATTACCTAGTAATGCTTTTTATTAGGGTGGGCCTCGGGGTGGGGTGTTACAAAATGGTATCAGAGCGAAGTTCAGAACAAAGTACATTAGGCACAGAACAGAACTAGAATAGTACATGTGTTACAACGTGGAAGGATAACAATAGTGTCTACTTTATCGTTTCCTTTGTTATCCTATCTTGAGTTTCTTATCTAAGAGTCATATGGATCCTTGGGTTTGAGGAATACACCTAGGAATAAGAAGATTATTCCACAAGTACTCCATTGTTGGTATTTCTTTTCGTAATGTGATCTGATAAGAGAATCTTTCCATCCTCTTTATCTTTCAATGTTTGAACCTTTGGAAAAAAAAGGAAAAAAAAAAAATTCACCCTATCCTTGATTTTTGAGTTGATCGTTGAGTTCGGTAAAAGGGAATTTGAGGGTATTTGTAACTTAAAATTTAAAAGTGGTTTTAATATCAAGTGTGGGATAAGGGATGAGAATAATGAGAAATTACAAACATCGATAAGCTAATTGCTTTGTAAACTGATAATTGAGTTAAATTGGTGATCATTTTTTTATGTTGAATGGCCCGGTGAGTGTCTTAAGGGTTTTGGTCGATACGTATGATCAACAATATCGATAGAAATTTCTTAAACACTTATTCGAGATTATCCAACACAGAAGATGAGTAGTAAAAATGAAGTTGAATACAAAAATTAAAACACGAGATTACCACGTTGGGATATTGTTAAACTACTACGTAGGATGCAGAGTATAGAGACTTTAGCGAGGCAATGGCGATGATTTGTCGACATCGCAGCCAAGTACTAAGAATGATTGATGGAAAATAGTGGTCTAATGTTATTCCAATTGAACTATAAATGAAAATTTAAAATGGGTTGAATATAATAGCATTTTAAATATACAACTTTCTAAAACAAGCGTGTCACTTTTGAGATACACATTCATAATTACATTCACTTGGCTAGTTGCCGCCATATAATTAGATATAGACCTCGAGGAATGGCGAGGCTATTTGATGATTGAAAAGTCCAAGTAGCAGCCATACTTTGAAGAAATTTAGATAACTTCAATGGTAAGGCAGCGTCAAGTAATGATGGGGGAGCGAAAATCTTGGGTGTGTATTTCAAATAACGCCTTGTGAAAGATAAGTTGTGTTGTTTAAAGCTTTATATTAGTGAGTTAATGAATATGATTAAAGCTTTATCTACGGTTTGGATAGTTCAAGTGAGAGATTTTGAGGCTAAAAAAAAAAAAAAATTATATGATGAAAATGTCTAAATTTCATGTGATAGCTTTCTAAATCGAGAAATTTTTAAGAAGCAAATTGAGATAAATAACTAATAGAATCTAAAAATTGATAAAGAAATAATCTTAACAAATTGCGAGGGCGCAATTTATTTAAGGGGGGAAGTCTGTAACAACCCGGATTTTTGGGTAACCGGGAAGTATGGATTTAATGGGTTTTGTGATTCTTAAGATAATATGTTGGCGATACGAGTTTGTAAGACTAACTCGTATAACATTTAAATAAGAAAATAGAGCTTTGAGCATTTCTAAACTGAGCATTTGGAATAAATATATATAACTTGGTTATAATAAGGAATTTATTCCAATATATATTATCACTTCAAGATTGTAATTTGGTGTTATGATATATATGATTGTATATATTTTAAGTGTTCAAATTTATTGTGTTTAAAAAAAAAAATATATATATATATATATATGTTTTGACATGTTAATGACGTATTTTGTTAAATGAGGCATTGGTGACATTTATTTGTTGTGTTGTAAAGATTATACAAATAAATGAAGATATTTTGTTAAACACATTTATTTTGGTAAATTTTGTTGAATTTGATAATTAAATTGAGTAATTGTGTTGTGTGTTAATTGGTGTATTAAATTATCAAATTAAACACAAGTTGATTTGGTGTTGGGTGTTTAAATTAATGTATAAAACACTTTTATAGCATTTTAGGTATTATTGTAGTATACAATAAGAAGTTGAAAATTTATGTCCTTTTGTATACGGAAAAATAAAATAATAATCAATAAATTAATTGGATTATGAATATTGATTGTGAGTCAATATTTGTAGATTTTGAATTTATTATTATTATTGATAAGTTTAAGTTGTTAAACTAATGAAGTGGACAACGATCTTGTTGTACAAATATAAGTGTGTTTTAAAAGGCAATATATATATATATATATGTTGATTGAAATAATTATTAAACCATTAAATAGTGTTTTAAACTTGGTTAGAATATTTTGGTAATAATATAATAATTGAATTTGTCGATTGTTGTTAACAGATAAATCTGTGGTTTTGCTGTATTAATAATATTAACAACAACATTTGTTTTGTAAGCGGGTTATTTTCAATATAAAATTATGAATATTGATTGTAAATCAATGTATTTTTTTGATTACCCATTAGAGTTAATGGATTTAATTTATCAATAAGGCATATAAACTTCTTGTTGAAATATAAATATGTTCACAAGTTAATAATTATAGACAAACACACTTATATTTTCTAGTGGTGTCAAAATTGTTATTTACAACATTCCTTAAAGTATTTTAAGATTTATTGTAGTGTGTGTATTTGTGTTTTATGAATCAAACACAATTAAAATTAGTGTATTAATGTGTGTTTGTTAATAATCTAATAATGGTTGTAGCCTTTGTAATTTTGTAACAAAAAAGTACAATTAGCTAATTGAGTTGTTAATTTTGTGTTTTGACCCTTAACAAGTTGTAATTGGATTGATTAACTTTATTTGGGCTTTGTGGGGGTGTTTAGCATACTTTCCCCTTCTAATTATTTCTGGAGAAAAGTAGAGTACGGCATTTTGTTTCTGGACGGCTCCTTCTTCTTCTTCTGCCGCGAAGGGTTTCAGAAAAAAAAAGAAAATCCATGGCCTCCTTGATATTATAATCCACCAAAACCAACAAAAAATCCTTCGGAAAAGAAGAGAAGATTGAATCAACTATTCTCTAGCCAATTTCAGCTCAAAATCATTCTTCAAGGAAGAAAAGGTTAAGTTTTATAAGCTTCTAGAAGCCATGGCCGATGCATGTTCCTTTTTGGCAATTCTATGGCCCGATTTTGCCTCTTACAGCTCCAAATCAATGGAAATCTTGCCTCTCTAATCCAATCAAGGTGAGTTAATAAACTCACACATTCTAGTTTACATCTATTTTGATTTGTAAGTGTATGTTTGCTGAGTTGAATTGAAAATTGTTGTTTTCATGAAGCTTTTTCATCTTGTTTTGCATTGCTGAAAACACAGCCAAACCCTAAATTTAAGCCTTCATAACTTTTGTTTTTTTAAGTGTTTTTGCGTGATTCTTTTTGCACGTTGTTTTCCAATATCTTGTAAGTAAATCTGCAAATTTTGGTGCCATTTCGAATTGATTTGGTTAGGTAAACGGGTCACCAAAGCAGAGGTTTCGCTGGGATTTTGACCTGGAACAAAACAGCACCCAGGTCAGACTTCGGGGTGCTGTATCTCCTTCACTGTTGATCGGAATTGAGTGATTATTTTTTTGTTTCGAAGCTGGGAATCATATCTATAAGACTGCAGACTTTTGTTTCATTCTGGGTTGATTTGAGTGGTTAAACGTATTGCTAAAGTTGGGGTTTCGTCGTGATTGTTGTTCATTTTGTTGTAATTGGTGAAATCACAGCCAAAGTGTAACTTTGTGCTGTTATAACTTCATGATCCTTTATCCGTTTAGGATGATTCTTTTTTTTCTTTAAAGCTTGAGAATTTATCTACATGCCTGCAAATATTTAGTCAAGTCCGTGGTAGTTTGGTCGCTCAAACCTGGTCCCAAATTTGGACCTGAAAGTGATTTCAGCCTAGGCTGAAATTCAGTTCAAAGTCCATGTTTAGAGCCCTGTATCTTTTTCATGCGAAGTCGCAGTTCATTGATTCTTTTTTTGTTGGAAAGCTAAAGTTTTCTACTGTATGCATGTCAGTTTTCAGTTCATTTAGAGGTCATTAGATTGCTTGAAACTGACCTCAAAGTCGAACTCTGGTCGTGATTCAGACCTAAGTTTGAATTTCCTGAGTGAAAACAGCGCCAAGGCCTAACTTTGGGATCCTATATCTCCTTCGTTATCTATCCGTTTTGAGTGAATCTTTTTGCGTTATATAGTTTGGGATCTTTTCTGTATGCTTCAAATTTTGTATGTCAGTATGTGATAGTGTGGCTGTTCAAACCTGGTCACAAAGTTGGACCCAGAAGTGATTTCAGCTCATGCTGAAATTTAGTCCAGGTCCATGTTTGGAGCTTCATAACTTTTTCGTGCGATGTCGGAATTCAGTGAATCCTTTTTCTATTAAAATTTGGGTCCTTCTAGTTTGGGCATATCAAATTTTAGACCAATCGGTCATCGTTTGGTCATCTTATACATGCCTGAAAGTTGCAAGCTGAAGTGATTTGGGGTGTGTTTTCTTGTCTTGATACTTGATTTCCATGTGATTTTGTGTGTTGTTGTGACTTGGTTATTACTTTATTAACTTAGAAACCAAGCATGTTTTTAAACAATATGAACTTAAGATTATGAGAAAAATTTATGGTGATTCATTGTTGAGACTTTTGATGAGATTTACATTAACATTGAGTACACGTACACGATTTTAACCTGTTTTCCAATATATACATAAATATGGATTTCACTATAGTTTTGAGGTTAAATGAGTTTTATTATCTTAGTTTTAAAAATTAAATGGCCTTAGAACAATAGTATAAAATTATTTTCGTAAATATATGGTTTTCATAAACAAAGTAATCATTTTTGGGAAAATCGTTTTATAAACTTGTTTTGTCAAAACCAAGTATTTTCTAGTTATAAACCGCACTTTTCTGCACCCTTCGAGATGACGTTACGGATATTAAACAATATCGTAAACCCTGTGGTATGGGACACGGTGGTATACGAGATTGGTTAATTTCCTATTTCGTCTGATTGAAGCTATTGAGCTGTTGTTGTGATTTATGAGATTTTTGTGGTTGAAGATTTCTGAGTTTTCCAGTGCAGAGTTCACAAGCGGTTAGTGAACGAGTTGTGAGAACGTGTGGTATGGGACGCACTGTTACCACTACTCGGGTTACTGACTGTGAGTCAATGACGCATATTGTGTTTTGTTGAGCCAGTACCTTGCTTCGGGGGGAAGCCGAGACTCGGGGGGAGTCATGTATACGTATTCACTTGACCGGGGGGGTCAAGATACACTCGGCCGGGGGGTCGCAGTGATAGGCGCCTAACTTGAATACGTATAAGTACTGAGCTAAGCTCGGGGGGAGCTATATTATCATGTGGTTGCACGTGCAAATTTATTTCTAATGAATCCATATTGTGATGATATTTTGTGATTTGATCTATACGATCATACATGGAAGATTATTGGATTTTAAATTTACATAAATATTTTGTGATCTTCTATGTTGGAGTGTGATGCTCCTTCCGTGATATTTGGCTCTTTTGAGTTATATGATGATTTTGATGATTTTCATTTGATGATACATGGCTATTGCTCGGGATGAGCAACATTATAGCTTGGGATGGGCTCTATTGTTATGGAACATGTACATTTCTTATTGTTTCTTTTATGATTTGGGTTTTATGATTCTTACTCGATCGGGGTGATCGTACATTTGCAAAGAGCAGTTGGATTTCTAATCCAACATATTTTGAGACTTAGATGTTTTGGAGTGGGATACTCCCTTTATTGATTATTTAACTCGTTTGAAATGTATATGATAATTTTGATGATTTTGGTGTTATGTTTCCATTATGGCTCGAGTATGGTGATATACTTAGCCTAGATCTAGTCCTTGAGGCTTGTATATTTATCCCTTCTATATGTCATGTAACTGAAACTAATGAATCCCTCTATGTCATCATATTCACAACTCTTAGGGTGAAGAGTTGTCTATCTTGTGCTTATCTATTTCTTATACTGATTTGTAAACTAGACTGACCCGTGTGTGTATTCCTCGGGTCAGACCGAGGTATTCCAGGTGTAGTTGCTGAGCTTGGGGTTAGCAGGTTCTCTTTAGTCCATATTTATCGTAGCTTCATTCACTCGAGCTTATGTAGTCGAGTTCGAATAGTAGAGCTTTCTATATTTCATTGTTGTATCATATTGTAAGCGAGAGAAGCTTATCTATTCTTTTGTAGCACATGTAATTGTTGTACTCTAACGATGTAATATTATGTAACTGTTCTGTGATCTGTGATGGTTTAATAATATGTACTGTATTCTGAGCTGATTCTGGAGCCACCGTAGAATTGTACAACATAAAGTATTAAGTATGTCGAGCCTCTAAAAATAAAATAAAAATAGCAACCACTTTATCGACATATTTAAGACTTGCTAATGCAAATCTACGAGTGGTCGCCCCTAACCAGCCCTATTCTCCGCTCTAATAGACAACATTACCTAGTAATGCTCTTTATTAGGGTGGGCCTCGGGGTGGGGTGTTACAAAATGGTATCAGAGCGAAGTTCAGAACAAAGTACATTAGGCACAGAACAGAACTAGAATAGTACATGTGTTACAACGTGGAAGGATAACAATCGTGTCTACTTTATCGTTTCCTTTGTTATCCTATCTTGAGTTTCTTATCTAAGAGTCATATGGATCCTTGGGTTTGAGGAATACACCTAGGAATAAGAGGATTATTCCACAAGTACTCCATTGTTGGTATTTCTTTTCGTAATGTGATCTGATAAGAGAATCTTTCCATCCTCTTTATCTTTCAATGTTTGAACCTTTGGAAAAAAAAGGAAAAAAAAATTCACCCTATCCTTGATTTTTGAGTTGATCGTTGAGTTCGGTAAAAGGGAATTTGAGGGTATTTGTAACTTAAAATTTAAAAGTGGTTTTAATATCAAGTGTGGGATAAGGGATGAGAATAATGAGAAATTACAAACATCGATAAGCTAATTGCTTTGTAAACTGATAATTGAGTTAAATTGGTGATCATTTTTTTATGTTGAATGGCCCGGTGAGTGTCTTAAGGGTTTTGGTCGATACGTATGATCAACAATATCGATAGAAATTTCTTAAACACTTATTCGAGATTATCCAACACAGAAGATGAGTAGTAAAAATGAAGTTGAATACAAAAATTAAAACACGAGATTACCACGTTGGGATATTGTTAAACTACTACGTAGGATGCAGAGTATAGAGACTTTAGCGAGGCAATGGCGATGATTTGTCGACATCGCAGCCAAGTACTAAGAATGATTGATGGAAAATAGTGGTCTAATGTTATTCCAATTGAACTATAAATGAAAATTTAAAATGGGTTGAATATAATAGCATTTTAAATATACAACTTTCTAAAACAAGCGTGTCACTTTTGAGATACACATTCATAATTACATTCACTTGGCTAGTTGCCGCCATATAATTAGATATAGACCTCGAGGAATGGCGAGGCTATTTGATGATTGAAAAGTCCAAGTAGCAGCCATACTTTGAAGAAATTTAGATAACTTCAATGGTAAGGCAGCGTCAAGTAATGATGGGGGAGCGAAAATCTTGGGTGTGTATTTCAAATAACGCCTTGTGAAAGATAAGTTGTGTTGTTTAAAGCTTTATATTAGTGAGTTAATGAATATGATTAAAGCTTTATCTACGGTTTGGATAGTTCAAGTGAGAGATTTTGAGGCTAAAAAAAAAAAAAAAATTATATGATGAAAATGTCTAAATTTCATGTGATAGCTTTCTAAATCGAGAAATTTTTAAGAAGCAAATTGAGATAAATAACTAATAGAATCTAAAAATTGATAAAGAAATAATCTTAACAAATTGCGAGGGCGCAATTTATTTAAGGGGGGAAGTCTGTAACAACCCGGATTTTTGGGTAACCGGGAAGTATGGATTTAATGGGTTTTGTGATTCTTAAGATAATATGTTGGCGATACGAGTTTGTAAGACTAACTCGTATAACATTTAAATAAGAAAATAGAGCTTTGAGCATTTCTAAACTGAGCATTTGGAATAAATATATATAACTTGGTTATAATAAGGAATTTATTCCAATATATATTATCACTTCAAGATTGTAATTTGGTGTTATGATATATATGATTGTATATATTTTAAGTGTTCAAATTTATTGTGTTTAAAAATATATATATATATATATATATGTTTTGACATGTTAATGACGTATTTTGTTAAATGAGGCATTGGTGACATTTATTTGTTGTGTTGTAAAGATTATACAAATAAATGAAGATATTTTGTTAAACACATTTATTTTGGTAAATTTTGTTGAATTTGATAATTAAATTGAGTAATTGTGTTGTGTGTTAATTGGTGTATTAAATTATCAAATTAAACACAAGTTGATTTGGTGTTGGGTGTTTAAATTAATGTATAAAACACTTTTATAGCATTTTAGGTATTATTGTAGTATACAATAAGAAGTTGAAAATTTATGTCCTTTTGTATACGGAAAAATAAAATAATAATCAATAAATTAATTGGATTATGAATATTGATTGTGAGTCAATATTTGTAGATTTTGAATTTATTATTATTATTAATAAGTTTAAGTTGTTAAACTAATGAAGTGGACAACGATCTTGTTGTACAAATTTAAGTGTGTTTTAAAAGGCAATATATATATATATATATATATATATGTTGATTGAAATAATTATTAAACCATTAAATAGTGTTTTAAACTTGGTTAGAATATTTTGGTAATAATATAATAATTGAATTTGTCGATTGTTGTTAACAGATAAATCTGTGGTTTTGCTGTATTAATAATATTAACAACAACATTTGTTTTGTAAGCGGGTTATTTTCAATATAAAATTATGAATATTGATTGTAAATCAATGTATTTTTTTGATTACCCATTAGAGTTAATGGATTTAATTTATCAATAAGGCATATAAACTTCTTGTTGAAATATAAATATGTTCACAAGTTAATAATTATAGACAAACACACTTATATTTTCTAGTGGTGTCAAAATTGTTATTTACAACATTCCTTAAAGTATTTTAAGATTTATTGTAGTGTGTGTATTTGTGTTTTATGAATCAAACACAATTAAAATTAGTGTATTAATGTGTGTTTGTTAATAATCTAATAATGGTTGTAGCCTTTGTAATTTTGTAACAAAAAAGTACAATTAGCTAATTGAGTTGTTAATTTTGTGTTTTGACCCTTAACAAGTTGTAATTGGATTGATTAACTTTATTTGGGCTTTGTGGGGGTGTTTAGCATACTTTCCCCTTCTAATTATTTCTGGAGAAAAGTAAAGTACGGCATTTTGTTTCTGGACGGCTCCTTCTTCTTCTTCTGCCGCGAAGGGTTTCAGAAAAAAAAAGAAAATCCATGGCCTCCTTGATATTATAATCCACCAAAACCAACAAAAAATCCTTCGGAAAAGAAGAGAAGATTGAATCAACTATTCTCTAGCCAATTTCAGCTCAAAATCATTCTTCAAGGAAGAAAAGGTTAAGTTTTATAAGCTTCTAGAAGCCATGGCCGATGCATGTTCCTTTTTGGCAATTCTATGGCCCGATTTTGCCTCTTACAGCTCCAAATCAATGGAAATCTTGCCTCTCTAATCCAATCAAGGTGAGTTAATAAACTCACACATTCTAGTTTACATCTATTTTAATTTGTAAGTGTATGTTTGCTGAGTTGAATTGAAAATTGTTGTTTTCATGAAGCTTTTTCATCTTGTTTTGCATTGCTGAAAACACAGCCAAACCCTAAATTTAAGCCTTCATAACTTTTGTATTTTTAAGTGTTTTTGCGTGATTCTTTTTGCACGTTGTTTTCCAATATCTTGTAAGTAAATCTGCAAATTTTAGTGCCATTTCGAATTGATTTGGTTAGGTAAACGGGTCACCAAAGCAGAGGTTTCGCTGGGATTTTGACCTGGAACAAAACAGCACCCAGGTCAGACTTCGGGGTGCTGTATCTCCTTCACTGTTGATCGGAATTGAGTGATTATTTTTTTGTTTCGAAGCTGGGAATCATATCTATAAGACTGCAGACTTTTGTTTCATTCTGGGTTGATTTGAGTGGTTAAACGTATTGCTAAAGTTGGGGTTTCGTCGTGATTGTTGTTCATTTTGTTGTAATTGGTGAAATCACAGCCAAAGTGTAACTTTGTGCTGTTATAACTTCATGATCCTTTATCCATTTAGGATGATTCATTTTTTTCTTTAAAGCTTGAGAATTTATCTACATGCCTGCAAATATTTAGTCAAGTCCGTGGTAGGCTGGTCGCTCAAACCTGGTCCCAAATTTGGACCTGAAAGTGATTTCAGCCTAGGCTGAAATTCAGTTCAAAGTCCATGTTTAGAGCCCTGTATCTTTTTCATGCGAAGTCGCAGTTCATTGATTCTTTTTTTGTTGGAAAGCTAAAGTTTTCTACTGTATGCATGTCAGTTTTCAGTTCATTTAGAGGTCATTAGATTGCTTGAAACTGACCTCAAAGTCGAACTCTGGTCGTGATTCAGACCTAAGTTTGAATTTCCTGAGTGAAAACAGCGCCAAGGCCTAACTTTGGGATCCTATATCTCCTTCGTTATCTATCCGTTTTGAGTGAATCTTTTTGCGTTATATAGTTTGGGATCTTGTCTGTATGCTTCAAATTTTGTATGTCAGTATGTGATAGTGTGGCTGTTCAAACCTGGTCACAAAGTTGGACCCAGAAGTGATTTCAGCTCATGCTGAAATTTAGTCCAGGTCCATGTTTGGAGCTTCATAACTTTTTCGTGCGATGTCGGAATTCAGTGAATCCTTTTTCTATTAAAATTTGGGTCTTTCTAGTTTGGGCATATCAAATTTTAGACCAATCGGTCATCGTTTGGTCATCTTATACATGCCTGAAAGTTGCAAGCTGAAGTGATTTGGGGTGTGTTTTCTTGTCTTGATACTTGATTTCCATGTGATTTTGTGTGTTGTTGTGACTTGGTTATTACTTTATTAACTTAGAAACCAAGCATGTTTTTAAACAATATGAACTTAAGATTATGAGAAAAATTTATGGTGATTCATTGTTGAGACTTTTGATGAGATTTACATTAACATTGAGTACACGTACACGATTTTAACCTGTTTTCCAATATATACATAAATATGGATTTCACTATAGTTTTGAGGTTAAATGAGTTTTATTATCTTAGTTTTAAAAATTAAATGGCCTTAGAACAATAGTATAAAATTATTTTCGTAAATATATGGTTTTCATAAACAAAGTAATCATTTTTGGGAAAATCGTTTTATAAACTTGTTTTGTCAAAACCAAGTATTTTCTAGTTATAAACCGCACTTTTCTGCACCCTTCGAGATGACGTTACGGATATTAAACAATATCGTAAACCCTGTGGTATGGGACACGGTGGTATACGAGATTGGTTAATTTCCTATTTCGTCTGATTGAAGCTATTGAGCTGTTGTTGTGATTTATGAGATTTTTGTGGTTGAAGATTTCTGAGTTTTCCAGTGCGGAGTTCACAAGCGGTTAGTGAACGAGTTGTGAGAACGTGTGGTATGGGACGCACTGTTACCACTACTCGGGTTAATGACTGTGAGTCAATGACGCATATTGTGTTTTGTTGAGCCAGTACCTTGCTTCGGGGGGAAGCCGAGACTCGGGGGGAGTCATGTATACGTATTCACTTGACCGGGGGGGTCAAGATACACTCGGCCGGGGGGTCGCAGTGATAGGCGCCTAACTTGAATACGTATAAGTACTGAGCTAAGCTCGGGGGGAGCTATATTATCATGTGGTTGCACGTGCAAATTTATTTCTAATGAATCCATATTGTGATGATATTTTGTGATTTGATCTATACGATCATACATGGAAGATTATTGGATTTTAAATTTACATAAACATTTTGTGATCTTCTATGTTGGAGTGTGATGCTCCTTCCATGATATTTGGCTCTTTTGAGTTATATGATGATTTTGATGATTTTCATTTGATGATACATGGCTATTGCTCGGGATGAGCAACATTATAGCTTGGGATGGGCTCTATTGTTATGGAACATGTACATTTCTTATTGTTTCTTTTATGATTTGGGTTTTATGATTCTTACTCGATCGGGGTGATCGTACATTTGCAAAGAGCAGTTGGATTTATAATCCAACATATTTTGAGACTTAGATGTTTTGGAGTGGGATACTCCCTTTATTGATTATTTAACTCGTTTGAAATGTATATGATAATTTTGATGATTTTGGTGTTATGTTTCCATTATGGCTCGAGTATGGTGATATACTTAGCCTAGATCTAGTCCTTGAGGCTTGTATATTTATCCCTTCTATATGTCATGTAACTGAAACTAATGAATCCCTCTATGTCATCATATTCACAACTCTTAGGGTGAAGAGTTGTCTATCTTGTGCTTATCTATTTCTTATACTGATTTGTAAACTAGACTGACCCGTGTGTGTATTCCTCGGGTCAGACCGAGGTATTTCAGGTGTAGTTGCTGAGCTTGGGGTTAGCAGGTTCTCTTTAGTCCATATTTATCGTAGCTTCATTCACTCGAGCTTATGTAGTCGAGTTCGAATAGTAGAGCTTTCTATATTTCATTGTTGTATCATATTGTAAGCGAGAGAAGCTTATCTATTCTTTTGTAGCACATGTAATTGTTGTACTCTAACGATGTAATATTATGTAACTGTTCTGTGATCTGTGATGGTTTAATAATATGTACTGTATTCTGAGCTGATTCTGGAGCCACCGTAGAATTGTACAACATAAAGTATTAAGTATGTCGAGCCTCTAAAAATAAAATAAAAATAGAAACCACTTTATCGACATATTTAAGACTTGCTAATGCAAATCTACGAGTGGTCGCCCCTAACCAGCCCTATTCTCCGCTCTAATAGACAACATTACCTAGTAATGCTCTTTATTAGGGTGGGCCTCGGGGTGGGGTGTTACAGGATAAGTAGGTTGTATGAAACCGTATTTTGAATAAAATAATTAAATGGAATTTGTACTGATTAAAAATGAGATATTCGTTTTTTTTATTATAACTTATATCTATCTTTAGATATGAACGTTGTTGATCAAGGTCTGAGAGGTAATTAAAATACCCCAACTTGAACGACGTCAGAATTATCTGAGGAGGATGTGTGTTGGTAATTGTAAAAGGAGTTAGTAATAAGTTATTATTTCCATTTCAGGAATAATAATGCAACGTGGAATGAAGATTTGGTAAATATAATATAATGGAGATTCCAAAGTGGAAAGGGGAAATAAAAAAAGAGTTGCGTGACTTATAACGATATTTTTGAGTTAGAAAGGAAATGTAAAAGCTGGGTTTTATTCAATAGGAATAAGCATTGGGTACTGTTAAGAAATGAATAAAAGATATTTCGTAACGTTGTTTTTACGAATAAATAAGTTGAATTGATTTCCCCAATATTAGATAATAATGTGGATAATGTTTTAAAACTGAATATAGGAAACTGGATATATAAAAGTGAATTTGTTTAAAGAAAAATCTTATGTTAAATAAGAAGCGAGAAACTATATTTATAATATCAAAATATTTAAGAGTTTTAAATTTACATTTGTTTTAATTAATAGGCCAATTGATACTGAATGCTGAACTAGTGAACTCATTTGATTTTCATGATTGAATCACTATTTATTTTGATAGCTAAATAACCGATTATCAAATCTGTCCAATACGATTGTTGGTACGGAAAGACCGAGATCGAATTTATATTCGAAAACCATTCCGATCAACAAATACATGAAGATATCAGAAGTTGATCGAGATGGAGCATTGAAGACCGTAGATTTTCATAAACGAAGGAGTTACTAATAATCTCTGATGTTGCAACCAGAGATAAATTGTGGTTCGATCGGGGTTGGAATCTACGGATTGCAAGGACTAGTCGCTACTAATCCATAGGGTGATTCCTTGGAGGTAGTAGGAGGGTGCCTTCGGTTCATTCTTTTCCTGAATGACGTGTATGGACGGATGTCTGACAGACTATTTCTAAAGGGATCGCGTACGTTGATTTCTTCAAACGTACTATAGTTGATGGCGGAGAAATGGTTTTTCTCTAGCCAAATAACTAGAGTATTTTTGTGGACGTCAATTAGTGATATCTGGCGGATTTGGCGATTTGGCATTCAAAGTGAATGGTGACCTGATATTTCAAAAAGAAAATTCAAACCTCGATCCTCATCAACCGGGAAATGACAAAAATCGGGCATGCAGCATGGCTATGTGGGTCGCTCCCATTAGGATGTATAATCACCTATCTAGATAAAATCCTTCTGCTTCTTTAATCTATTTCGATGCTGCCCTATTCGGGAAACGGTGGTTTGAGCCCAACCGTTGGTGATATACATTCGATACACTCAAGCAAAATGAGTGGTCGGTCATGTGTGGGCCGGGTTGCAAGACGTTCTTGTTGAACCCAGTGTATTCCCCTCTAGAGATACACTATCGGCAGGTGGTTCCATACCTTGTCATAGTCGGAATCCAATAGCTAATAAGAGCCCGCGGTTTTGATTGTATACTATATATGTGAAGCGTGAGATGCAAGCGTTCCGCTAGATTGATATCTACTTGTATTTAGACACTATTATAATATCAGAAAAAATATTGATTTCAAAAATGTTTTTGGTTATCGTAAGGTAAAAACCGCCCATATTTATGTGTGGATTTGGTCTAACGATTATCCTTTTCTTTCGAAAAGATTTTTGAACTTTAAAATCAAGTTGGATGATTCCCCCTTAATACTATGCGATTATTTCTCGCTCTGGTTCACCAGACTGACCCGGTATTTTGTAAATGCTCGGATTAGACCGAGTCGTACAGGTTCAGGTTATCGACTGCTGTCAGCTGGAAGAGTTCAGACGTATGATATTACGTAACTACTATTCTGTTGTGTTGTATATGAGGACAGGTTATTATGACTGTCCAGATGTGTGATGTGCTCTAATGATTGTAAGTATTTTAAAAGCTCTCAGTAAAGTTTTATCTCTATATTATATTTTGTTCCACTGCGATGTGAGACTCTGATTCTGTGTTGTGGTGTTTCTTCTTTTTCTTCTTCTATTCTAACATTCTTTCTTTCTTGTCTCACCCTCTAATTTCTTTCTAATAACTGCCCAGTTTTTTCGGTGTTTGGTAGGTCGGCATGAGTTACGGTAAAGGTAATTATGTCGATTTTCGGGGTCGAAAATCCTTGGGTCATTACAGTGGTACTAGAGCTATTGGTTTAGTAACAACCTTGGCTCTGTGGTATAACTCGATAGAGATTGGGTTAGTATTAGCCTAGATCGAGATTGAGTGTATATATACGAGAGCGTATTTGTAAATTTTATATACAAATTTTTTTGTATTGTGTTGTTAATCGGTTTAGGTGTTGAGAAACATTGAACTGTCAATGGATACAGCATTGTTTTGAAAAAAGGGTAAATGAAATAATTTTACCCAAATTATATTTTTATATAGAAAAGAAACAATTTTATTAAATTATTGAGATGTTAGTGTGGTTGATTGATTTGAATGGAATTCAAACTGGATTAAAAATTTGAATTGAAACTTAACTTGGTTAAATGCAAATAAATTAAGAATGATATCGAAATTAATAAAACAGATTCAAAAAATTGGAAATTAAACGAATAAATAATAATCAAGTAGAAATCAATCGGATATAAATCAACTGATGTTCAAATATGTGAGACCAAAATAAAATGTTAATACTGAATGTAAATTAATTTAATTTGGTTGATTTGGTTGTTAATTGCGAATTGTTTGTTATTGGATGATAGTTTGTTTGAATGGAAATAATCAACAATTTAGTGGAGCTAAATGAATTATAAACTAATGAATAATTTCCGGTATAATTAAACTGGAATGAAACTGCATATGAATTAGAATTCATGATTTAACCCTGTATTTGATAATGAATTGATGCTATCTGTTTGATTTTGAATGTGGTGTAGTTATACTAGTTGATTAGTGAAATATTACTTTAGAGATTCGTATATTTATTACTGATATGTGAATTGAGATAAGTACAGGTGCTAGATGGCTAGGTAGATTGATATTGGTTGAGTAAATCGCATATATGTTAAGCAATTATGCTCAATAGCGCTCGTAAAAGGTACGCCTACGCAAAATATAAAATTTTAGGTTTTGATTTTTGTTTTCCGGCCATGTGGGTCGATGTATATATATTATTTGTTCCTGCGATATCGCAGATGTCAATCCGTGCAGGGGAGACTCTGCCGAATTTTTTTGGGAATTTAAAGTGTTAGAAAATTTTTGATATTTGTGAAAAATATTTATTTATGATATTGAATTGGTTTTCAATTTAAATAAATCAGATTTGGAAATTAATGGGATTTGTAGCACTCTTCTTACCTTAGCAATTTCGAGGACGAAATTATTTTAAGGGGGGAAGAATGTAACGACCCGTATTTTTGGCAGTCAAATATTTTATTTAATTTATTATTTTAAAACATTTTATTTGAAAATTAATGGTTTTTAATATTTAGTTCGTTATTTAAAACGAAGTTTGAACGATATATATATTTATATTATTATAAAACGAGCTCGAAATGGCGTTGCAGTTCGTAATATAGAGTTTTGAACTTCAATTGGATATACATGATTCGATATAAGTCGGATTTCTATGAAACAAGAAACGTTGGAAGCGTGTTGATTATAATTTTCATATGGAAGAGAAAAATTCATATTTTCATGTTATACTTTGTTAACTATGGCCAAATCAAATTTTGAACTAGTCGCTGCGAAAATCGTTATTTAAAATATAGGCCTTCAAAATAGCGATTTTTGCAAATAGACTCCGTTTTCGATGAAATCAGTTTCATTAGGACCGTAACGTTAAATTATAGAACGGTATTTAATTGCGTGGAAAACCGATGTCGTATGTGACCACGATAGCCGTAAACGCCCATTCCTTTTATATAGCATTTAATTAAATTTATTCAGTTTAATAGAGAGATATTTAAGTATAACTTGAGCAGACGATCAAATTAAGCCACAAAAACAGTTCTGTTGAGTTTGAATCAACGATTAGAGTTAGGATAGGTATATAGTTTGTTATTTTTGAAGACCGGGTAATTTGGTGTCCAAAATGGCATTGTGATGCGTATAAAAATAACGTATTGGGAAAACAGTCTCGGAATGCGACGAAATTAGTGTCGTTGGGTTCAAATTAATTAATTATTGTAGGATTTTCAATTTTTGTATCAATTGGACTTACCGTGTGATCGTGGCAACGATAAATTCCCTAATCAGTTATATTATTTTGGTCAATTTAGACATGGCTAACTTTAAACGAATAAACGGTTAGTCTAATGAACTCCGATTTGAACGAAATAAATTTCATTGGATCCGTAGGGAAGAGGTCTAGTAAAATGTCAAAGCCTCAAATTTATTGGATTTTTTTTGTAATTTTAGAAATTTTAAATGCTTGATTTTTCATCGATAATTATAAAGGACTTTTCATAAACAATGTCGGAATTTGACCAAAACTGTCCCATCGGGTCCGGAATATTTTTCTTATGCTAGAATTACATTTTTTTTCAAAAATGGAGTTCATATGTAGTGGGTTTTAAGAGTTACTTCACGGTAAAGTTTCATAAATAATATTTTATTCAATGGTGGTTTATAAATAAGGGGACTCAAACCCTAATTTGAGGTCAAAACGTGAATCTCTGGTTAACGCCTAAACTGGCCGCCACCCTATTAATTTAACGATCGAAATTCACTAAGGCTTCACCACCAAAATCTCATGATCCGATAATCAAATTTGAAACTCTTCTAACTACAATCACCTAGGGTTCGTCGAGATTTACTTACCCGACGGCTATGATTGGTTATATCGAAACGCGGTGGTCGGAAATGGTTTTGGGGTTGCTGGAGGTTATTGGGCTACCGTTGATCAGAGAGGAAGCCAGACGGGATGGCGTTCAGGGCGAGAGTCAATGGCAGTGACGCCGTCGAAGCAACAACCTCTAATGAAGGTCCGGTCATGATAGGCGGCGACGTTGACTGTTCGAGAGTTTGGAGTTGATGATGGGTACCGAACGATGATAAAAGGAACGGGGTCCCTGGAACAAGAAGAAACGACCCAGAACAGAAATCGGCCTTCCTATAATAATGTAAAAGAATGTTTTATTAGTTTAAAAATATGATTAAGGGATTTTTATTCTAATAACCACATAATAATTAGATCATATGCAAGTGATACTTCTATGGGTGCAACAATTCGAGGTATGACACTATACGTGAGCACAAAGAGAGGAAAAGCGAACGAATCTCGTTGGGAAGGAAACAACATCGGCCGTGATGCTATTTAAAAAAAAGTAGGTTTGGACCAGAAAGCTTCTAACTAACGAAGCATGGGGAAAATGAAACAGCATGAGAAAGGAATCTGACCATATTTTGGTTAACAAGTAATTAGTGGAAAAAATAATAATTACATAAAGTAATTATCTGTTAAAAAAATAGTGTATTAAACTAAACCGTGAATTTGCTGGCATGGTGGTGTAGTACTGCTGAACAGATGAAAGTGTGGAGAAAAAAATGGACCCAAAAGTCTAAAGCTAATGTGATTACACTATTTAAAACATAAATTAGTTTAATAAATTATTTAATTAAATTTGTATGACCTTATAAAATCAATAACAGGATCATATATGATCAGAATTGGACAAACTAGGTGACGTTGAACTCGCAATGGCAAGCACAGCGTTATGGAACAAAACTGGACGAAACTGGAATCAACTGGGATTTTTAATTAAATTAAAGACCTGTTTAGTTTAATTAAAATCAACCGTTCAATGATAAATCAGATCGAGGTGAGTTAAACTCACTCAGTTCTCCCCATTTGTACTTTATATAAATTGTTTTTTGTTTTGTTTTGTGTGCTCTGGTTGCTGATGGTTGACTGTTTGCTAGTTGCATGTATTTATTTGTTGATTTAACCAATGAAATTAAACCGTATTTAATTTCAGTAAAATATCAAATCGTTATTTTAACGATTGGATCCAATAAAGGTAACTTACCTTATTGGTCACGTTTATAAAATAAACGTGTTTAATGGTTTGATTTGTTTGATCTAATTGAATTGTTTTGTTAATTGGCTGATGTGCAATAGTTGTTTACTATCATATATCATTTGAATGGAAGTGAATGACCTGATTTGAGATAACCAGTTTGATACAGGGAAGAACAGGTTGGAGGGATCCAATGGGATTCCTCAAATATATTATTTACTCTCATATTATCATATATGAACTGATCTAATGGGGTGATTGATTTGATTGTTGATTATTGACTGAAAATTCAACATATGTTTAGTTTAAACCAATGAGCGGTATTGGTTGAATATTTGGCGGTAGTATATGGCCTATGAAATCAATTGTTTCATAAATGTTGATTTACCATTAGGCAGATCAACAGTGGTGAAGTTATAAAATTTATTTTATAACTGGATATGGAATTTTAATTGAACTATATTGAAAATATGTTTGTAAAAAGGAAATAAATATTTATTATTTATTATTTAAACTTATAATTATTCATTAATTGATTTTATAAGGAAATTTCTATTGTTAATCAGATTTATAAACAAGTAAGTAGAAAGTAACCTAACGGTTAAATTTGGATATTGTTTTATTAAGAAATAATTAAATGGAATTATTTAAATTAATTATATTATTAATTAATTTAAAGGGAAAATGAATTGGATCGGTTAATGGGATAACCGTGTTTTGAGTTGACTGAATCGACCGTTTTTAATTGGGATTAAATTAGTGCATTTTGAATTGAATGGTTTAATGAATATTGTTTAAAATTTTAATAAGAAATTAAAAAGTGATTTACTACTTATTTTAGTAATTAAGGAATTTACTATTTTTACAGCAGTTAATGATCGAAGTAAATTATTATTTTAATTAATAATAATTTAGAAAATTACTTTTTAAATGGAAATTCATTTAAAAGGTAATTGAAGTTGAAACCAAATCTAGTTGAATGGTGAAAGGAGTTTATGTACAGGTTTTATATTTAAAACCAAATTTTTATAACGAAGTTATAAAAGGAATTCCAAGCGAATATAATAGCTTGAAATAAATGTTACTTAATTATATGAATTAAGTCAAAGGAGATTGGGATAAAATGGTTTATATTAAACCAGAGTTAGATAAATGAAGTTTAAAGTGTTAAAGCGTTAATTTTACATTAACGTTATGCAATAATGGGATTAAGTAAAAGTTAGTAATTGAAATGTGAATTCTAAGTGGGAAATGGTTGAAATGATTTGAAAAGGATTCGGAAAAAGTGAATTTGATAAAAGAAGTAGGTCGTAGGATTTTGTAAATAAATCGCAATTATAAAATGAATTTGTTTAAAGAGGTCGAGGTTAAATGTGGTATTTTATATAGAGGAGATTATTTAATTATTGAATTAAGGAATAATAAGGAAGAGATTTTCAAAAGGATAAGAAGGTTGTATGAAACCGTATTTTGAATAAAATAATTAAATGGAATTTGTACTGATTAATAATGAGATATTGGTTTTTGGATTATAACTTGTATCTATCTTTAGATATGAACGTTGTTGATCAAGGTCTGAGAGGTAATTAAAATACCCCAACTTGAACGATGTCGGAATTATCTGAGGAGGATGTGAGTTGGTAATGGTAAAAGGAGTTAGTAATAATTTATTATTTCCATATCAGGAATAAAAATGCAACGTGGAATGAAGATTTGGTAAATATATATAATGGAGATTCCAAAGTGGAAAGGGGAAATAAAAAAAGAGAATTATAACGATATTTTTGAGTTAGAAAGGAAATGTAAAAGCTGGGTTTTATTCAATAGGAATAAGCACTGGGTACTGTCAAGAAATGAATAAAAGATATTTCGTAACGTTATTTTTACGAATAAATAAGTTAAATTGATTTCCCCAATATTAGATAATAATGTGGATAATGTTTTAAAACTGAGTATAGGAAACTGGATATATAAAAGTGAATTTGTTTAAAGAAAAATCTTATGTTAAATAAGAAGCAAGAAACTATATTTATAATATCGAAATATTTAAGAGTTTTAAATTTACATCTGTTTTAATTTAAAGGCCAGTTGATGCTGAATACTGAACTAGTGAACTCATTTGATTTTCATGATTGAATCATTATTTATTTTGATAGTTAAATAACCGACTATCAAATCTGTCCAATACGATTGTTGGTACGGAAAGACCGGGATCGAATTTATATTCGAAAACCATTCCAATCAAAAAACACGTGAAGATATCAGAAGTTGATCGAGATGGAGCATTGAAGACCGTAGATTTTCATAAACGAAGGAGTTACTAATAATCTATGATGTTGCAACCAGAGATAAATTATGGTTCGGTCGTGGTTGGAATCTACAGATTGCAAGGACTAGTCGCTACTAATCCATAGGGTGATTCCTAGGAGATGGTAGGAGGGTGCTTTCGGTTCATCCTATTCCTGGATGACTTGTATGGACGGATGTCTGACAGAGTATTTCCAAAGGGATCGCGTACATTGATTTCTTCAAACGTACTATAGTTGATGGCGGAGAAATGGTTTTTCTCTAGCCAAATAACTAGAGTATTTTTGTGGATGTTAATTAGTGATATCAGGCGGATTTGACGATGTGGCATTCAAAGTGAATGGTGACCTGATATTTCAAAAAGAAAATTCAAACCTCAAGCCTCATCAACCAGGAAATGACAAAAATCGGGTATGCAGCATGGCTATGTGGGTCGCTCCCATTAGGGTGTATAATTACCTATCTAGAGAAAAATCTTTTTGCTCCTTTAATCTATTTCGAAGTTGTCCCATTCGGGAAACGGTGGTTTGAGCCCAACCGTTGGTGATATACACTCGATACACTCAAGTGAAATGAGTGGTCGGTCATGTGTGGGCCGGGTTGCAAGACGTTCTTGTTGAACCCAGTGTATTCCCCTCTAGAGATACACTATCGGCAAGTGGTTCCAACCTTGTCATAGTCGGAATCCAATATCCAATGAGAGCCCGCGGTTTTGATTGTGTACTATATACGTGGAGCGTGAGATGCATGCGTTCTGCTAGATTGATATCTACTTGTATTTAGACACTATTATAATATCAGAAAAGATATTGATTTCAATTTTTTTTTGTTTATCGTAAGGTAAAAATCGTCCGTATTTATGTGTGAATTTGGTCTTACGATTATCCTTTTCTTTCGAAAAGATTTTTGAACTTTAAAATCAAGTTGGATGATTCCCCCTTAATACTATGCCAGTTTTCTCACTCTGGTTCACCAGATTGACCTGGTATTTTGTAAATGCTCGGGTTAGACTGGGTTGTACAGGTTCAGGTTATCGACTGCTGTGAAGAAACGAGCTGGAAGAGTTCAGACGTATGATATTACATAACTACTATTCCGTTGTGTTGTATATGAGGACATGTTAGTATGACTGTCCAGATGTATGATGTGCTCTGATGATTGTAAGTATTTTAAAAGCTCTCAGTAAAGTTTTATCTCTATATTATATTTTGTTCCGCTGCGATGTGAGACTCTGATTCTGTGTTGTGGTATTTCTTCTTTTTCTTCTTCTATTCTAACTTTCTTTCTTTCTTATCTCACCCCCTAATTTCTTTCTAATAACTATCCAGTGTTTTCGGTGTTTGGGAGGTCGGCATGAGTTACGGTAAAGGTAATTATGTCGATTTTCGTGGCCGAAAATCCTTGGGTCGTTACATACTTTATATAATTTAAAACCTTATAATTTTATAAATATATTTATTTAGTTTAAAAGTATGTTTTCATATGATTTTCTATCATATAATATTAATTTACAACACTAGAATTTTACTCAAGAATTTTCAGAATTAGTTTTATATCAAAATACTCGAAAAATGTTTTGAAAATGAAAAATACACATGAGTATGTCGATATAGCAAAAAGTGTATGTCGACATATAACTGCTATTTTTCTAATTTTGAAGAGAAGTGTCTTTTCATTATTTGAAATGCTTCAGAACCGTTGCAACCCTTCATACTCTATAAAAAGAGGTTAAAACCAAAAATTTTAACACATATTCTTCTCTAACTTCATACTCTTTCATCTCACCATTATTCTTAATCATTTTTATGATTCTTACACTTAAACTCTGCCGAATTCACTTCTGTTTTGACAAAACTTCTTCTCTCTATACCCTCTATGCTCTGAATCAAGTGTTATTGAAGAGTTATAGGGCTGTTTTGTGATTGCTTCGGTTGAATAAACCCTGTTTGTAAGTCAAAGAGGAATCGGTGTATCCTTGTAGCCGTGAAATCAAGGAATAGGAGTCGATGTGCCTTTGTTGAGCCGTGAAATCAAGGGATAGGAGTCGGTGTCTCCTTGTTGAGCCGTGAAATCAAGGAGGTTGTATTTGACTATTAGAAATAGTAATAAAACTCTGCACAATCCAGCGTTGTGCGAGATTAGACGTAGGAGTGATCTGAACCAGTATAAAATCCGGTGTGTTCTTTCCTTTTTCTGCATTTTTATTTTTGTTTATTTTGAATCTGTGTTTGAATTTGTATCGGTGACTGTGTTTGTGGTGTTTGGTTCATTCCATAATTCTCTTTAGTTTTAAGTTTTGTTTAAATTCTTACAAACACTATTAACCACCCTCTAGTGTTTGCTTTGCCTGAACGATCCATTCCGCAGTCCCTAACAATCGGTATCAAAGCAAGGTCTCTCAAAAAGTTCATAATCTGATTTTTGATAATAGTGATAATGGAAACTAACACTGGTTGCAATAATAGTTCTTTTATAAATGGTTAGTCCACTGTTAGATCACCATTGTTTAATGGTAGTTATTATTCATATTGGGCATGTAGAATGAAAATTTATTTACAGTCTGTAGGATCAGACACATGGAATAGTACACAAAATGAATATATTGAACCCACAACTGCATTTGCACAATGGACAAATGAACAAAAGGCTGCTGCTCAGAGCAATTCTAAAGCCATGAGTATGTTATTTTGTTCATTAGATAGAAATGAGTTTAATAGGGTATCAGTATGTATGACTGCTTATGAAATTTGGAGAACTTTACATGTTACTCATGAAGGAACTAGTATAGTTAAACAGACTAAGATAGGCATGCTATTAATCAGTTTGAATTATTCAAAACGAGAATGAGCCTATTTCAGATATGTATTGCAGATTTCAAGAGATAGTGCATTAACTAACAGCACTTGGAAAAACATATTCTGAAGTAGATCAAGTCAGAAAAATATTAAATTCATTAACTCAAGAATGGGATCAGAAAACTTTGGCTATAGAAGAAGCCAATGATGTCAATAAAATGAAGATTGAAGAGTTAATTGGGAATTTGATGTCATATGAAGTTCAATTACAGAAAAGAAAAGAAAATAGATTAACTGAAAAGAAATCTAGTGCACTGAAAGCAACAACAAAGAATTCTGACTCGAGTAGTGAAGATGATGAAGAAACAACACTCAGGAAAAATTAGAAAATTTCTGAAATATAGAAGGAAGGGTTATAATCAAGCAAATTCAAAATTGAATGATGGACGATGTTTTAACTACAACAAATTAGGTCATGTAAAGAAAATGTGTCCATATCCAGACAGATCTACTCAACAAACGGACAACACCAATTCATCAACGAAAAGAAAGAAAGCATACGCAACAACATTAGATGATTCAGATTCGTCATCAAGTGATGAAGAACCAGAAACTGGAAATACAAATATATTCTTTACGGCAATTCAGAGATCAGAAGATCATGAAGAAAAGGATCAAAATACCGGGTACGCATTAATTAAATTTCAGTTTTATTTGGTTAAATGGTTGCTTTGTTTGTTTCCTTTGATTCGAATTTAAAACTTTAAAATTTTAATAAATTTTTTGAAATTTGAATTTTGAATTTTGAAATTCAAAATAATAATATAATATTAAATAACCAATAAATTAATAAAAATAAATTATTTGTATGTTCATTAGGATTAGAAGTATTTCAAGAAATCGTTAAACCTGAAATATAAATCGATAATTTAATTCAAAACTTGAAAATCCAATTTTCTTTTGAAATAAGCCTTGTATGTAGACATGCAGAAATATACATGTCGACATATCCAATAGTTTTGAAATTTAAATTTTGAATTTTAAAAGTTTAAACTTTCAAACTTCCCTCCAATCTTTTCACCAACTCCCAAGGTCTGAAAAGGTGTCCTTTCAATCTGAAAAGTTGTGCCTATTCAATTCATATTCATTCAATTCATATCTATTCATTTTCTATATATATCCATCTTTTCTACCTTTCATTCACAACTCAAAACAATATTCTTCATATCTATTCTCTTCAAAATTATCATTTAAATGTCTTCCTTAAGTTCATCTCAGAAATTGAAGATACCAAACCATAAAAGGTTATCTTTACAATGACAAAGAGACCATCAAAACCTATGGTAACTATTTCGCAAATGATAAAGCTAGCATGGGTGCTTTCGCCGTCTTTAGCGACTTTCCATCTTATGATCTCACCTTTCTTTTCCAACACAACGAAATCTTGAGTCTAACTGATTCTCGTGATAACGAT
The DNA here is from genome assembly GCA_030737875.1 of Allium sativum. Lineage (NCBI taxonomy): Eukaryota > Viridiplantae > Streptophyta > Magnoliopsida > Asparagales > Amaryllidaceae > Allium > Allium sativum. The sequence goes on from CM060916.1 coordinate 899,027,918, forward strand.
GAAGTATGTTATCCCAAACTTGTGAAGATGTTGCATGCAAATCTCAACCGCGAATTTTATCAAGGCAACGAAAACCAAATTTGGTGTAGTGTCAAGGGAACTCAAATTGTTCTCGATGCCAATCTTTAAGGCGAAATTCTAAATTGTAGAAGCGAGGGCACGGATTTCTCAACTTTCACTGTCGATGAAACCGATATGGAAACCTATCACGATATCTTCGAAGATGGTGTTCCAATGGATTTCAAAAATCGTTTCTTTCGTCCAAAAACAAGGATTGTCAACCTCCTCCTTCAACACACCATCACTCCCCATTCCGGAAATTTCAACAATCCAACTCTTAAAGTCCAAAAGGCTCTCTTTGGCATAATAGGTGGATATAATATCAATTGGGCCAAAATGATTCTTAATGAACTTAAGCCTATAAATGTATCTTCAAGAGAAAACACTCTCTACTATGGTGTTTATCTCACTCTCATTTTCAAATACTTTGGAGTTAATCTTCACGGAGAAGAATTTGTCCCTAGAAAAGTGTTTGACCCATCAAACATTCATCTCATGCAAATTCCTCTCACTTTCAAAGCTTATGAGACATACGAGGCCAAACAAGCTTGATTGCAATAAGAACAAGACCCAATGGAAGTCGAAGAAGAAGAGACTTCTATGGAAAGCTTTGAGTATCCAACCTCAAAGCGTAATCTCAAAGACATGATTGTTTAAAATCAAGTGAAAATCATCAAAAATCAAAAGAAGCTTAACAAGAAGCTTCCCAAAATATCCAAATTCATGGTCAAAATAGGAAGAAAGCTTGGAATTTCATCTTCCTCGTCATCATCTAAAAACTAAGCCATCTAGTTTAATCTATCTTTATATATTTCCTTGTATTTGCTTTCGAATCTCGTATTTAAAGTGTGTCTTGTTTAGTTGGATGTATTTACTTTCTATTAGGTAATGAATGGAATTTTATTTCTTATTAAATAATCTTTATGTTTCTGGAAAAACCATTAAACATATTATAATATTACAAGAGTTCAAAAAGAATTCAAAATTTCAAAATTTTCAATAAACATACTATAGTATGTCGACATAACAAAACATGTATGTCGACATACAACAGACATATTTTCAAATCTTTTCAAATTTTAAAATTAAAATAACTACTCATGTCCGTTCAAAATCCAACAAATTCCCGACCCTATTTAAGTCCATTTCTTCCATAAAACTTCATTATTCCATTACTCCTTCTTCCTTAATCATTTCTCATCAAATCCATGGCAAATCCTATTCATAATCTAAGTGAAAATTTAGAAGAAACTCTCTGTTCGTTCAAAAATATCCTCTCTATCATTCTACAAAATCAGCATCATCTTGAATTAAGACAAATAAAGATGTTCGAACAACAAGAAAAGCACTTTGACGCAATGCGATGGCTAATCTCTTCTATTTTCAGAGATGAAGAAAATAATCTCGCAAAGGCTCCACCAACCAAAGAAGATGAAGATTAGGAAGTGATTAAAAAGGATCCTATCTTTGGAGAAGATGACTAGGTTGAAGTTCCAAGAAACGTTTAGTTGTTTGGTATGATTTAATTGATTTTTTATTTATTCTAAAAACATATGGTGTGGTGTGATTTAGATTATATTGAAACTTGTATATATTAAGACATTTGGTGTGATTTAGTTTGGTTTGATTTGTGTGTGTGTATATATACATACATACATACATACATACATACATATAAATATATATATATATATATATATATATATATCAGACAAACATATGTAAATAATACTTGGATTGGTTTGTATTTTAATCATCATAATGCTATGTATTATTATAGATTAAGGGGAGTGTTCTACTCAGAATTAGTTAATAGATTATGGGGGAGTATTTTTATCAGGGATAGTTACATATGTTCCATTTAGAGAATTATACAATTTAGGGGGAGTATTTTTAGGAATATTACTTAGGTTCTAGGGTTGTATAACTTAGGGGGAGTTAAAATTTCTTTTTGATAATGCCAAAGGGGGAGAAATCATAAAATATAGGAATAGTTTATAGGAAACTTGTAAACAGGGGGAGTATAAGAGGAACATCAACAAATAGGTATACAGGTATGATATTTTATAAACTAAGGTGGTCATTATCAAAAAGGTGGAGATTGTTGGAGAATGGAGTTTTGATGACAACAACCTTATTTCAATTATCATTGATTATAAAATATATGCTAACACTTTTTGTATAGAATATATATATATATATATATGTAGGAATTATATACAGAAAATATTACTAAAAACTGAACAGTTATAAAGATGATAGAGATTCAAAGATCAGAGAAATTTCAAGACTCATGAGTAATCAAGATTTCAAGAGTTCAGAAGTTCAAGATTAATATATTTATAAAGTCTAGATCTTGTAAGACTCTAAATAGCACTCCAGGTTCAAATTCAAATTTTCAAATTCAAATTTTCAAAATTCTAATTTTCAAATTTTGATTTTGAATTTTATCCTCAATCCTATTTGAAGGGAAGTGTCTTTTCACTATTTGAAACGCTTCAGAACCATTGCAACTCTTCATACTCTATAAAAAGAGGTTAAAACCGAATTTTTAACATATCTTCTTCTCTAACTTCATACTCTTTCATCCCACCATTATTCTTAATCATTTTTATGATTCTTACACTTATAGTCTGCCGAATTCACTTCTGTTTTGATTAAACTTCTTCTCTCTACATTCTCTACTCTCTACTCTCTGAATCAAGTGCTATTGAAGAGTATAGGGCTGTTTTGTAATTGCTTGAGTTGAATAAACCGTGTTTGTAAGTCGAAGAGGAATCGGTGTATCCTTGTAGCCGTGAAATCAAGGAATAGAAGTCGGTGTGCCCTTGTTGAGCCGTGAAATCAAGGGATAGGAGTCAGTGTCTCCTTGTTGAGTCTTGAAATCAAGCAGGTTGTATTTGACTATTGGAAATAGTAATAAAACTTTGCACAATCCAGCGTTGTGTGGGACTGGACGTAGGAGTGATCCGAACCAGCATAAAATCCGGTGTGTTCTTTCCTTTTTCTGCATTTTTATTTCTGTTTAATTTGCATCTTTTTTTCAATCTGTATCTGTGATTGTGTTTGTGGTGTTTGATTCATTCCAATTCTCTTTAGTTTGAAGTTTTTTTTGAATTCTTATTAATACTATTCACTCTTCCTCTAGTGTTTGCTTTGCCTGAATGATCCATTCCGCAGTCCCTAACAGAAATCCAAGTCTTGAAGAATCGTTAACCCTAGTTTCTTCTAAAATCAACAAAGTTGAGTAGATTGGAGGAAGATTGTCAGCCTATCTTTATTTCCTTGTTCTGATGTCTTAAGGAGGCTTTAGAGGAAAATTTGAGCTTGTCAGTCTGTCATCATAATCATTTGCCCAATCAGAATCAGCATACCCGGTTATGTTTAGAGTCTCACTAGGTCTCATGATTAGACCCTGATTAATTGTCCCCATTATGTACATTATTATCATTTTTACTACCTTCCAATGATCACTTAGAGGCTTGTGCAAGTATTGACTCACTTTGTTTACACTGTATGTGATATATGGCCTTGTAATTACTACATATTGAAGAGCACCTACTATGCTTATATACTGCTTTTCATTTTCAATAGCTCCATATTTTCTTTTCTAAGACGTAAAATGCTTACATTGGTGTTGATAGAGAGTTAGCCTTATCCATTTTTGATCTCATGAGGATGTCTGATATATACTTCTTTTGGCTTAAATGTAAATCATTGTTTTTTTGAAACTAGGTAAACCACCTCATTAAAAACCTATACATGTACTCAGCTTGAGTACACGATAGGGAAAAAGAGTGAGGCGCTTTGTTGATAACTCATCAATAAAATGTACAAAAGTACAAGGCAAGTAACAACACAATACCATACTTGCTAAATTCCAAATAAAAAACAAAATACATAGGCCCAAAAAATAATATAAAAGCCCACGGGCCATCAAACAACTACAATAACAACCGGTGACCAATTTGAGCCTAAAACGCGCAATTGTTTGTAGTTCTAGAGACTTATATTCCAATAAAGTACTATAGGTTGCCCAGGTCCTTGATTGAAAATTCTCTCTTTAGATGTTCAGTGATGCTTCTGATTTCTTCCGCACTATTATCAATGACTAAAAAGTCATCAACACAAATTAGTACATAGTAAATACAGAGAGTTGTTAGATGTTATGGGATTGTATTCTAGTCTAGACAATGTTAATTTTAGCTTATCAAACCCGACTCCAGGTTCTTGCTTGAGTCCATATATTTCTTTGTTGAGTTTGCACACAAAATCCTCTTTTCCATGTTGTTTAAATCCTTTAGGCTGCTCCATGTACATTTCTTCCTGCAAGTTATCATTTAGAAAAGCATTGTTCACATCTAATTGTTTAATGGTCCAATACTTGTACAGGCAATGGTTAGTATAATTCTTATGGATGAGGGTTTCACAATAGGTGAAAATGTTTCTTTGAAGTCAGTTCCATACAGGTTTGAATAGCTCTTAGCCGCTAATCTTGTATTGTACACATATATTGTACCATTTCGATTTTTCTTGATTCTCTATGTCCATTTAAATCTAATGATATTTCTGTCCTTTGGATATGGAGTAAGAATCCAAGTATTATTATTTATGAGAGCACTGAATTCCTCCTGAATGGCATCCCTCCACGTATCACTCAGCATAGCCTAATGGTAAGTGGTGTTCCTCAAGATTTTTTCCATTGCAGTAGACCTTTTATTTAAATATGCTACTTTTCCCTAGTAGTCATGTGATGTCTTTTTTCAACTAGGCAATATTATCTCCTTTAGTATTTTCCTTTATATCAGGTGCATTTTTTTCATGACTATTAACCATAAGTGGTAGGCTTAATGTTGGAGGTCTAGCTCATTATAACCATAAATGAATATGGTAATGAATTGGTATACTTAACCTGGTTGAATCCATAGGGATTGTATGAACCTGTTAATCTCGAGCAGGGGTTAAGAAAACTTGTTTGAAACAGTGGGTTGGTTAAGTACATCTTGGTTTGGTGGGTAATATTTATATATATATAGGCCCACAAATTTAACCTGTGGGGTCATGCAGTCTCTTAACTCTAATAGGGCATAACCTGTGGAAAACCTAGTAGTGGGGATACAAGGATAGGGGGAAGCTTGTACTATCTTGTGTGTGGGACCTGTTTCAGTCAGTAACTCATATATAGGTATCAAACGAGTACTCTGAACTAGGTCGGAGTCAGGGCACGCTTACTGGGCTAAGTCTAAGAGATCCAAACGTGGGGGAACGGTGTGGGCGGCACATACCGATGGAGACATGTGCGTAAGTGGCTTCGACAGAGGAAGTTAAGACGCCGTGACACCTATAGATATGGTTGTGCACATCCTGAAGGGTTGCCACTTCCTAAAGTGATACATCCTACTGTAGGGCCAGCACAGAGTATCTACGGAGCAGGAGCCGATCGACTGGGGGTAGTAATTAGGGTACATCTATTCTTGCTTGTTGGGAAGCCTGTTATTCTTGTTGGATGTAATACCTGTTATTCATGTTGGGCTACCTGTTGTTCTTGTTGGGGTAAAACCTATTACTAGAAGTACACCTAAGTCTACCATTCTATCTAGTTGGGATCATCTTGTTCATATGATACTAGTATTGGTGCAGAGAGGGAGAAAGTAGTAGAGAAGCGCAATGCCTGTTCTATTCAGTTTATCCTATTCACTTTGTCATACCTACCTTTTATGATGTTATCTCTCTTGCCCACTTTATATTCCTGTCATGATGCTATTACTTATTTATATGCTAAAAGTAACTGGACTCGCCAGACTTTATGTCTGACCTATTTTGTTTCCTCTTCTTTCTCTTCCCCTCCCCTCCCCCCTCCCCCGGGTTCTCACAGTGGGAATACTCAAGCTTGATCTGGATTCTTCTTAGCTTTGCTTGGGGTTGCTTAAATTATTGCTCGATTTTTTGTCTATCTACCATGGCTAAGTTTTTGGGGAATTATGCTCTTTTCATTATTATTGTACTTTGATATTTTAAGTACAAGACAGAAGTTTTAATGATGTATTGGGTTTTATGCATTTCAGACATATGATGTAACCATGTTTTGAATTACGATGCTTCTGCTTAACAAAATTTGAAATTTCGCTGCTATTTTATATCTGTCTTGAAATGTTTTTGTTTCTGTTTACCTATAACGTTTCATGAAACTTAATGCATTCTCTTAACAAGTGACATTAACGGATGTAGGGTGTCAGAATTTCATCAAATTGTTCAAAATGTTTTACATAAAGCATTTTTATTTTTATTTTATTTCAGAATTTCAACATAATAAAATTGGAAAGATTTCAACAAATGTTCACAACAAAAGGGGCAAGTAACAATTAGCATGCATAATATTATTTCCAGAAATCAAGCATGTAATTTAATCCTGTGGAAACCGATTTTGAATCAAGCAACAAGTCAAGGCAATAAATCAAGCAGAGCAACTTTTATCAAGGCACTAAATTCACCTGATCAGTCAAAGCTGTTTTAATGTATTCAATCTCAATCAAAGCCGAGAAATCAAAAGGGAAATCAGGAGAAGTCAGAGCAAATTAATTTGAGGAAATCAAAGCCAAAATCATGTACAACCAAGAACAAGCCGTTACATGGAAATCAGAGAGCAAGTTATAGGATTTTATTATCCTATATAACACCGTATTCATCATAGGCATTTATATATTGAATCCAAAAAATTCAAGTTCCAAAAAAAAAAAAATCAGAGTACTCGCAATATCTATTTGGAGTTTCGATCATCAACATAGCTAAATCGATCTGCTAGGAAGCTTCAAAGATCAAACTCAACATCGAATTAATTTCATCATTCATAGGCGCAACGATTTGAATCAAAAAAAAACCTAATACCCAATTAATAAGCCGACATTTTATTTCCTATAAAAAAAGAGGAACCGGGCATATGAATGGCAATGCAAATGAAAGCCGGCCAGCATAACAGTTGTGAAGGGAATTTTTAAAATTTTCTTAGTTTTTTTAAGGGTTTTATTTTTTTATTTTGTTGTATTTTACTTTTATTTTGTAAACGATCTATCAATTTACTAGTGTTTTTAAAAACCAGGGTTTACTAGCTACGGGGTTGTAGCAAGGGGAAAATCTTATCTAGGGGATATAGATCAGTCTAGGGTTTTGAGTTTAGGATTAGAATAGGAGTGAGGGGTTCGCGAGTTTACAGGGTTTTGTAAGCGGGATTTGTTCTATTACCTAGTAGAAACCTTAGTGAATGCAGCAGCAGGCAGGGTTTGCCGAAGCTGGATAAAATCTGTGTCATTTAAATTCCACATTTTCTTTACTATTATTGTTTATTACAAATGCCAGTACAATTCTCTCACTATACTCAGCTCCTCACTACAACACTGTCACTCAGTTATACAATTCATATATACATACATTTTCACATTGACTGATATATAGACATTTATACGCTCATTCACTATCTTCAGTCTTCTGTCTTCACAGCTTTCAATCAGTTTAGTCTTCATACCTGTCATATACAGAAACACACACAGTAATTTTGAACAGAAATAATTTCATATTCTAGAAAATATAATTTTAATTTTAAAATTTTATCTGCCTCAGAATTTTGGTGTGCTTCTCATCATTTTCCATGACTTGATCTAATATGTGAATGTAGCACACACACGATATATGTATACACACATGTGTATGTATATACACATATTATAGTGCAGGGACAGAAAAATTTATTCTGGATGGCTGCATATACACACATGTATATATACATGTGTGCACTGCCTCGCCAATCCAGTGTACAACTGAGGAGCAGCCACGTGGACCAACTCGACTCAGTGCACAGTTCATAGTCGAGCCAAATAACCATTCATACAAGCCAAAGTGAAAACAACTCAACAATGATGCATGGTCGAGTCTCAACATATTTATAACTGGATAAAGTGACACAAATGCAAAGTTCTGAAATGTGGTCGAGCAATGGACTGTGGTATACCAATGCATGCAAGTAGGCTCGATGAATCACGACAACACAAATAGACAATCATAAAACAATGCATGTACAAGATGAAGTATAAACAAAATCAGGTGCATATACAAAATATACCCAAGTAAACAAGTCATTGTGAAGTCACATGGTCGAGTCAGCTTCAGATATAAGTGATGCATAACGCATGGTGGTTCAGACAAGATGTCAGCAACATAAATAATAGCAGAATGATATGTTGCAAATGGCAAATGCATGTACAAGTAGTGTACACAGCATAACCATAATCATGGTCGAGCATAGTAGTGATACAAGCTTGGTACATCTCAGTTCCAAGTCAGAGTGAAGCACAAAAGCCAAGTTTCAGTACTACAATAGGTACATGTCATAGTGAAACAGCAAGTTCAAGAATGTATGGACATGAACATATGATCAGCAAACATGGTTTTGACAAATCAGTTCAGAATGGCTACACAGCATGATGAACATGCGCAAACATATAGTGGAAGATACATGTAAACAAGGGAGCAAGATCAGTGAAGTTCAAGCCAATTTTTTAAGACACATACTCTAATGGTCAAGCTATTTCAAGGTTCAAAACAATATAATCGTGCAGGGCAAATAGAGATCAAAACAATATGATCATACAACAGTTTCATGTACAAGCACATGTATAATCAAGTTAAAGAGTTGAGCAGTTTAAAAATCTCAAGTTCAAGCATGCCAAATAACCAAATGACAAGTGCATTATTATGTTCGAGTAAAAAGCAAAATGGTTAGCACAAAGATCAAGTGCAGCATATACAATAATGTGCCAGAAAATCAGCATTTCAAATTTGGTATGTTTTATGTAGATTCAGAGAACATTTTTTTTAGGAAAGTTTTTAACGTCAATTTCAAAGACATTTCAAGGCAACAGTGATTATGAAAAGGGGAAATTGAATTTCCATTTTTATCATTGCATATTGGGCAAAAAATTGTTTTCATAGAGAATCAAATGGGAATATCACAAGAATTTGATTCTAGAAACGACTGCACATTTGGTAAGGAAATTGTGGCAACAGGTTAATGGTGAAATCAGAATATATGGCAAGTGTGCAAATGGAAATCTTATTTTATTCTTCCAGAAATTATGCAAGAGAAACAAGTCTGGCAAACCATTTTCAGATATGCACAAATCTATGTTCGAATATATGGCTTGAATCTCAAATCTTTTGTTTTGGACAGAAATCACTTTCCAGAAATGTTGAAAGAAATTGCAAATCATCTTTTTATAATAGGGATTTAAATGTCAAGCAAGCATTTCAAATTAAGGCAACAATTTGAATGGACAACAATTTATAGTTTTAATAAAATCACAAATCTGTTTCCACGTGAACAAACAATGTATATGGGGCAAGAATCATTTTGTTACTACACAAGGGACAAGAACTTGGCCAAATCCATCAGCACAATCATGCTCATTTTTAAAGCTGAGAATTCAAAAGGGAAAACACAAATCAGGCAAGTCATTTTAATTGAAATCAGAGCGCAAGTTAAGGATTTGAAATCCTTTTTCTATCACCATTTCATCACAGGCATTTATAATCCAAACCAACAATAATCAATTCAAGCAATCAAAGATCAAATTTCAGAGAACTCACAAATTGCTAGGGTTTCGATCTCGAGGCATCAGAGATGCAAATCGATCGAGAAAGGAAAACAAAGCATTGGTGAAATCAAAGAAACAACATCAACAAATTCATCAAGCATCAATCCGATTGGGGATTACAAAAACCCTAGTTTTCTTTGAAGCCTCCGCCATATTTTTTTCTCCAGAGGACAAAAGAGATTCAGGCATGTTGAATTACAGAAGGGGCCGATCTACATGGAGTTAAACTAAGCCAAGACTATTCTAAAGGGGATAACCCTTTTAATTTAAACTCCTATGGTTTTTAAATTTGTTTAAATTTGTATTTTTTTAATTTTGTTTTGTATTCGCTCCATCTAAACAGTTTTCTAGAGTCTGTAAAATTCTAGGGGATTCAGTTAGGGATTAACTGACAGTTTACTAGTGTCTGTAAAACTAGGGGAAAAACTGGTCTAGTGGATATAGACCAGTCTAGGGTTTTGAGTGTAGGATTAGAATAGGAGCGAGGGGTTCGCGAGTGTACATGGTCTTGTATGCGGGATCTGTTCTTTTACTTAATAGAAACCTTAGGAATGTAATAGTAGCCAGGGTTTTGCCAAAGCTGGGTATATCTGTGTGTGATTTATTTTCTGCACTTTTATTTTTGCTGCATTCTATGATCTGTTTATTATTTTAATATCCTGTCAGTTTTTTAATTCAGTGAAAAACTGTGATAAACCCTTTTCACCTCCCCTCTAGGGTTAATCTAGATCCAACAAGTGGTACCGGAGCTGGTTAATGCATGATGGGGGGGGTTCTCACCTTGTGATCTATGATATGGTTGGCGAAGCATTGACTCTTACCCGCATATGTCCTTCTACTGGTTATTCCGTGTCGAGAGGCCGAATGTAAAACCAGTGTCTGAGGTCCCTTGAAGAGCCATAAATTATATTCTAGATCTTCAAGTGGTATTAGAGCAGGTATTTTTGTTTAACTCTAGAGTAATGGTGATCCCTAGTTGTCAGTCCATAGAGAGTCAGTCCAGTCATATTCCATTTATTTTTAATGGCACAGATTTTTTAAATTTGAAATCAGAAATGAAATCCTATTTAAAATATGTTGATATTAAATGTTGGGATAGTACTTTAAAGATATGATATTGTAAATAGGGTTAATATTGAATTTAATTCTCGTGCTACTCATTTTTATATTCTTATATGGATGATGTACAATATAACCTTATTTCTCATTGTTTAACTGCGCAGGAAATCTTGAGGACTCTAAATGCGCTGTATGGAAAATCTGACGACTGCTCAAAACCCCGGAATGTCAACTCAGATTCATAGTTTTTCTTAACAATATTTACAAATGAGAATTCAGATGGATCAGTCGATGGAGATTCAACAGATAATGAGACAGAAAATTTCTCATACGAAGATTTAGTTTATATGTGTGCTGATTTAACAAAATCTGTTGATAAACTCCAACTGAAAAACAAAACTTTGAAATCTAAAACTCTTGAGTTAATCAGAAAAAATAACTGTTTGGAATTAAAACTTGAAAACGTCAGGAAATTTGAAAATTCTGATTGTAAAAATTGTTCGAAATTGAAAACCGATCTCGTTCATCTTAATAAAAATATTCAGAAGCTTGAAAATGAAATACTAATCCTAAAAGAGAACGAGATTGAGTTATTAAGTTCGAATAATTTTCTGCAAAAGGAATTTGAAAATTTTAAGACTACCAAAAATTTCAAACATGAAATTTTTGAAAAAGAAAGCTTGTTGAAAACTGAATCTGTTTTGAAAGAGCTTGAAAACAAGATTGAAAAACTCAAGAATTCTGAGAAAGAACAATTTGAAAAACAAATTCAGTTTGTGTAACACCCCTCTCGAAAAGCTAACACAAAGATCTTTTAGTACAGTGGTTAGTGCGTGGTGTTGCTTTACGGGAGGTCGGGGGTTCGATACTCGCGGTTGTCACATTTGGTATCAGAGCTTGTATCCAGCCGGAATTGTGTGTGTAATGCTGCGGATGTCACTCGGTGTGATACCGATGCGGGTTACATGCACAACGCCTGGGTGGTGAATGATATGAGCCAACGAGGACATTGGGCTCTTTAAGGGGGGTAGTCTGTAACACCCCTCTCGAAAAGCTAACACAAAGATCTTTTAGCACAGTGGTTATTGCGTGGTGTTGCTTTACGGGAGGTCGGGGGTTCGATACTCGCGGTTGTCACAGTTTGAATCTGAGATTTTTGAATCCAAAACCAAAACCAAAATCAAATTGCTTGAATACGAAAACTTGGTTTTGAAACAAAATGATACCGAAAGGAGAAAGATTAACATTAACCGTTGTTCAAATCTGATTAAAGAAAATTCTGATCTTAAATCCAAAATCAATGATCTTGAATTGAGTTTAAAACGTTTTTCAAGAGGAGAAAAATCTTTGAATATGTTGTTGAAAAATCAACTTTCTCCAGGAAATAAGAATGGTCTTGGTTTTGGAAAAACAAATGGTTTTGGAAAACGGAATTCTAATAATTTTAAAAATCCCTCAAATCACTTTGGAAATGTTTGCTTTGAAAATTTGATCTCTGAAAATTTCAAAGGATTTTTAAATCATAATCGAGATGAGAATTTGTTTTTTATCAATCCATTTAGACAATCTGGACCCCAAAAGGAAATAAAACAATTTCATCTAAATTCAAACAGATTTGGGTTCCTAAGGGTACAAAGGTAAATTCAGATGGGTTGTTGTATAAATAGATTTGGGTACCAAAAGATGTAAACAAAACTGTGAGTGGTTTTACAAATTTTGTTAGACCACTTGATCATCTCAACTGTTAGGTACCAGAGGAGGCTGAGGAACTGCTAGGTGTTAACACACTTTTTGGTCAAAGCTGTCACACATGGAATTCCAGAATAGCTCAAGCAGTGGAAACAACGTCAGAAGACATAGAGCGATTTGGTCGAAATCACACCATCAACGTAAAATGGCCCGAAACTCCTATCACACGACCGCTCTTGGGCCCAAAAATAGCAATTACGAAGTTGAGCTCAGTAACTCTTGTAGCCCTCTGAATTAACTTCAGGTAGAGCTTTCGTTTGGCTCAATCGGACATACGGTTTGGAAGTTACGCCCGTTTCCGTGAACATGTGTAATTTGGCGTCGATCAGCAAATGCTTGGATGAAGCATTGGAGACTCAGAATCCTACAACCCGCCTCGTCTCATGGGACCCACCTCGATTCATTAGCAAGGACCCGGCTCGCCCCCTGGCTCGTGGACTATCCCCGGCTCGTGAAGGCTCCCCTAGACCACGACCCGTTCGTGGTGGACTCCAGGACCACGACCTGTTCGTGGTGGACTCCTGGACCACGACCCATTCGTGGGCTCACCACTCCAGCTTCTCCACTCCAGCTTGTCAGCCCACTCGTGGTGCACATGGGGATCACGCACCATGATCACGAACCGCCTGGGCCTGCGCTCGCTGCGCTTGGTTTTGACCTATTCTGACGGATATTTTCGCTCCAACTTGCATGGATCTTATTACACATGTCATATGACGACTTGGAGAGGATTTCTAGACATTTTCCACCACATTTCGAGACTTTTGGGATGCGTGCTATGTGTCTCACGAACCGGTATCAGGAAATAGCTATAAATACACCAATCGAAGGCATTTTCAAGGACTTTTGGCCATTCTTCTTCACGGCTTCCACCATTACTGAATGCAAGGACTTTGCATCTTCCTACATCTAAATTCTCCTCTTGTAATCTCAATTAACACACGGACTGTGTGTCTACATGTAACTGATTCTTGTAATCTCTCAGTATAACAATAAGATTATAAAGTGGACGTAGGCTACATCTACAGTCGAACCACTATAAAAATATCGTGTGTTACCTGTTTTTACTGTTTTATCTGCATTCTGTGATATGTGATCTGCATTTGGGTGTTAGTGGCATTTTTTGGTCTAACATTTTGTCGCGCCAAGAAGGGGGGCACACGACAACTTCAGCTTCTTCTTGGATTTTTTGGCTATTGGATCAATGGCAATCAAAAGGAAGAAAACTGGAACTTCCACTCATGCTGATGATGCTGACGCTGAAAACCCAAGGAACGAGGCAAGCCATGAGGCTTCATCTCATGAAAACCCATCAGCATTTTTAACTAGAGACGAGATAGACAGCGTTCTCGCTGAATTGAGAACCCAGATGGCAAGGCAAGATGACCTCCTCGGGAAACAACAGGAGATGATCGATGGATTCTTCGCTCGGATGGATGGAAAGACGAGCAACGATCAACGCATTGGTAATGAGGCCCTAGAAGCGGCTCTTGCATCACATGGACTCGAGGGAAACTCCCTCACTCTTGGAAATTTTCAGAATCGACTGACTTCAGCTCCGGTTCAGAAAAACACTGGATCGCAAGCTCCTACTCAGCAGCAGCAGCAGCAGGGAGCGGCTCATGATGGGGACCCACGACCAGGTCGGGTCGCCCCCCTCGAACCGCGAGCGACCCGCACGACCCTGGTTCACGAGCCGACCTTCATGCTCCTGGAACGAATAGACCTCCTCGAATCACGAGCCGCGAGTCGCGACCAGCTCCCACAACTCACCAACATCTTCCTCACTCTCCTGCACTCAACACTGCGGGCATCAGCTCTGATATCGGCAATTTGCAACAGGTTTTTGAAGGAAATCGGCTAGCAGATCTGATTGAACGCCTCTCGAAAGGCCGCACTTATCAAAATGACGTGGATGATGTCAGTCACAACCCGTTCACTCAGGAAATCAGGAATTCCCGCAATCCCCCGGATTTCAAACTTCCACAATTGGAGCCCTACAACGGCATGACAGATCCTACCTGCACCTGATGCGCTACAAACGGCATATGGAAGTTCAATCGGTGTTGGAAAACGTCATGGCTAAATGTTTTCCCCTCTTTCGGACTGATAAAGCCGCTATGTAGATTTGGTAGCTAGAAACTGAATCGATCAACAGCTGGAACATGTTGGTTGCACACTTCATTGAACAATTTCAGGTTCACATTGCATGACCCAAGAACGTCATGTCACTTTCTATAATCAAGCAGAGGCCCAGGGAAACTCTGCGCTCATTTCTAGAAAGATTTAATGTTGCAGCAGCATCAGTTAATCGCCGTGAACCATATGGTACTGATGGCAGCAGTATCCGGCGTTCTAGATAACTCGGAGTTCAAAAAGTCTTTGTACTGAGATCAACCGCGAAACCTCGGCGAATTCTACCTTGAAGCAGACAGATTTCTACGGGAAGAAGATGCAACTTCCGAGAAGCGCATTCTCGATGTCAAATGCTTAAAGACAGAGAACCTTCTGACAATGACAAGGGTAAAGGAAAGACTCCCGCTACGAATGATCGTAATGCTCCACCCCGGGGAGGGTCTAGATATGACAAATACACTGAACTGAATGACACTATGAGCAACATCTACATGGATACATAGGGTGTTGCTTCCTATCCGAGGCCTCCCAAGAGGGAGCCAACACTAGCACAATGAAATTATGGAAGGCATTGCATATTTCATGACATGGACGGTCATAACACTGATGACTGCAGACATTTGTGGGATTTGATTGAGGATCGGATCAGACGAGGAGAGCTGCCCGAGTACATCATGGGACCAACAGCGCCCACACCTGCTCTGCCACCATCTATTCCCCGGAGAGGGAACGATCCTGGATCAAGCAATCGCGGTATTATCATTAACTGATCCCATTCAGCGGATCTCTTCAGTGTGCCGAACTTCGGTTCGTAGCTCATGTTTTTAGGCTTTTAGGCGACTTCTCGCCCTTCTTTGTTTTCTCTGCATGTAATCAGAGTCGTCACATCAGCCCACACACATGGAACCGGCTTGTTGTCTCCAGTCATGTCCGGCAAATAACCGCTGCATTTTCATGAATTAGCAATAAACATTGAGCTCTGGCTCCTAACTGGACCGTCCAGTAAAAACATTGAGCTCCGGCTCCTAATTGGATCCGTCCAGTATAAATATTGAGCTCTCGCTCCTAACTGGATCCGTCCAGTATAAACAAATTCTCATTGCTTTTCCTTGGTCGTCTTACTCCAGTAAGGCCGTCTAGGAACCTTCATTGTTTTTCCTTGGTCGTCTTACTCCGGTAAGGCCGTTTTGGAACTCCTTTAACATCTCCTCGTACGGTTTACTCCGGTAACGTCGTTTAGGAATTATTCTAGCATCATATATCTTATCTTCTTGCAGGTACAAACCTCTGGACTTCTTTGGAGCACGGATTTCTCAGAATATCCAGAACACATTTTCCTTCAGTCAGCAAGATATGTTCTGGGGGGGGCAAATGTGTTAACACACTTTTTGGTCAAAGCTGTCACACATGGAATTCCAGAATAGTAACACGCTCAAGCAGTGGAAACAACGTCAGAAGACATCAAGCGATTTGGTCGAAATCGCACCATCAACGTAAAATGGCCCGAAACTCCTATCAGACGACCTCTGTTAGGCCCAAAAACAATAATTACGGAGCTAAGCTTAGTAACTCTTGTAGCCCTCTGAATTAGCTTCAGGTAGAGCTTTCGTTTGGCTCAATCGGACTTACGGTTTGGAAGTTACGCCCGTTTCCGTGAACGGTTGTAATTTGGCATCGATCAGCAAATGCTTGGACGAAGCATCCGAGACTCGGAATCCTACAACCTGCCTCGGCTCGTGGAACCAGCTCAATTCATTAGCAAGGACCCGGCTCGCCCCCTGGCTTGTGGACTATCCCCGGCTCGCGAAGGCTCCCCTAGACCACGACCCGTTTGTAGTGGACCACGACCCGTTCGTGGGCTCATGTAACAACCCGCATTCTACGCATCGAAGGATCGTATGATATTTATTTCTTTCTCATATGAAGTCGTATGGTCATGTAACTTTGGGAAACAACCAATAGAGTCATTTCCCATGTTCATGATTTTTGTCGATTTTTAAATGACAGTTTTACCCCTAGTTGGTACTGTTTTGGCCATAACTTTTGACTGGAAAGGAGTTTTGACCTGAAACCACTTCCATTGGGTTCGAATGATGGTTTCTCTTTCCGTAGAGTGGTTACATTAGCCAAACGGACTTACCGTTTGGGAGATATGGCTGAAACAAGGTTTAGAAGGTGAAAAACAGCTAATTGGGCTTAACCGGGTGATTAGCAACTAGGACCAATGGGGGATTTCGGGATTTGGGGTATTTAAGGGCTGCTAGGGTTAGGATTTCGGTTTTAGACTCATTTTTCCAGCCGCCACTTACCTCCTTCAAGCTCTAGCAATGGCCTCCACCTTCTAATTTCATCCCAAATCGTCTCTAATCACTTTCTAATCGAAGATTAAGCAAAACTACATCAAATCAAGGGAGGGTAGCACCAAATCAGAGAGAGAGCTGCTGGAACACATAGGGATTGGATCCAAATCAGAGATTATTTCAGATCTAAAGTTTGTTTGTGGCTAAGGTGAGTGATTTGCATTGTTTTTCACTAATTAAGTCTAATTATGGTAATTAGCGAAGATTAGCGAAATTATGGCTCAGAAAAATCTAGAAAAATTCCTAAAATTCTAAAACATCATTTTATGCCTCTGATATGAATTTGGGTTAATTTTGACTAATTTTGCAAATCCCGGAATTTGGGGGATTAAAGGGTGATTAGTGGAAATTAGCAAATTTATGCATGTTAAAAATCTGGAAAAATATTCATAAATTCTGAAATATTGTTTTAGACCTCTGATGTGAATTTGGGATAATTTAGTTAAGTTTTGCTAATCATATCATGAGTTTCACCCAAACATGCTTAAGGGAAAATATGGGGTTTTGGCTATGTTTGATCCATTTTAACCTATCATATTGTTGTTTTGGTGTTTGTGGTTGATTATACATGTTGCTATGACTGTATGTTATGCTTTGTGATTGATTAGAAAAGTTAGAATGGTCGAAAACGCCGTCGTATGGCGTAAAACAGTCGTTGGAAGAGTTGCAGGAAATATGAAGGACCCGGATCGGATCGCCTCTTTTTCCATGAGACGAACCGCTTCTTCTCAAGTTGCACGAGCTGAATACTCCGATCCGAACCGCCTTCCACGATCCAGAAGCACCGATCTGCTCGCGCTTCGCACCCCGATCCGACCAGAGGAAGACAGCATCCATGATCCACTTGTACTTGAACGCTCCGACCCGAATGCTCACCCACGAGTTGAAGGCACCACGAAAGAGCACCCGATCCGAACCGTGGCAAGCTGAAGACCCCGACCCGATCCGCCAGGGGTGGTGACGGCCCGATCCGTATGGCGCGATGCGATCCGATGGAGGGAGCACGACCCGATCCGAGATGCTTGGACTTGAAGTGAAGACCACGATCCGACCCGAGCAAGGGTGATGACCACGATCCGAAGCAAGGTGAAGTGAAGACCGATCCGGAGGAGATGCTGACCAAAACCCGAGATGCAAAGGTAGTCCAAATGAGAAGTTAGAGCTCAGGATCCAGATGGGAACCAATGAGTTCACTTCATGATTGGGCTTTGCCGCGGGACGTGTGCAAAGGGGTTGTCGGTATTCATAACTTTGGTTCACCACTGAGAGATGGATGGTGGGCTTGTAGTGATAGTTACACGGGATTGGATTCCGTCATGGCCCAAAGTATTAGGTGACCAAAGTAGTGGATATCGTATGCTTTACGCACTGAGTGAGGGATGTGAGGATGATTGCTATGCTTGATTGTTTGACATCACTATGACATGCACACCCCCACCCCCATTATCTTTACACCATTTGAAAGGGCACCTTAGAGTGTTGTACAGTATGTAGTGCTAACTCTTTGGTTGCAGGTCCAGGTTCAGGTATGATTGGATTATACCTGTTATTGTTCTGTTTTGTTGCTTATCGCTCATACCAGGCTTTATGTCTGACCCAGAGTTTTATGTCTCCTCTTATTACTCTGGGTGCTCACACGAGCAGACTAGAGACAGGTTATGGTTAGCTGGTGATGCGCGAGTAGCTGATTCAGAGGCGAGCAGGAGGCTTCCACGTATGATATATATAGTATTCTCCCTTTGTCATTGGTGGTAGCTACTTGGGCATTAGTAGTGTACCTCCTTTATCTTACTTTTGCTTTTTGAGACAGTTTGGAAAGTTGTAATAAGCTGTATTTTGGATTTCCGCTGCTATGATGCTTAGTTCTAGTTTTCAGCTTATGCACTGTCTCACCTGTTTTATGTCAAGTATGTTGTTATTATATTTTATTCTATGCGCTGTGAGACATTCTACAGGTTCTTTGTTGATTCTTCGTCTTCTTTCTTTTCTTCTGACGACCGTCCCGTGCTAACTGGACATGTGTACAGCGCACTTTTGGATAAATGTGTCGGTTGGTGCGGGGCGGGCCGTCACACTTGGTATCAGAGCTCTAGGTTGCGTAGTTAACCTAGGGAAAGACACTAGGGAGAGATAGTACGTATACGAGAGCGCGTATTTGTGAATACTTTGGTTTTTAAAAGCTATATATATATACTATTGGTAGTATAAGAATGAAGTCGTACTGCACTAGCACCACTATGGGATCGTTAATCGTTTCCCCTTTTACAGATTAACGATGAGTCGATATCCTAGAGGTGCTGGTAGAGGGACCAACCATGGGAATGCTCCTGACATGAGGACAATGTTCACTAACTTCATGAGAGACATGCTTAGAGATGTTCAGGGAGCAGTTCCCAATCCCGGAAATGGTGGTGGTCCAGTAGTGCAGGCGCCTAGGGTCGATTTTGCCAAGTTGTGCAAGGATTACACTAACCTTGGTGGGAAGCCGTTCCACGGAACGGAGTCGGCCACATATGTTCAGGATTGGTTGGATAGCTGTGATCGTATCTTCGACGACTTGGGTCTTGAGGATGCGATGAAGAGAAGGCTAGCGTCTCGTCAGCTGCAAGGGCGAGCGATAAATTGGTGGAATGCCATTAGAACAGCTACTCCAGAAGATCAAGTTACTTGAAATCTGTTTAAGACTCGCTTTTGTGATAAGTTTATTCCAGCTGCTCATAAATCAGAACTGTTCAAGAAGTTCTTGGAGCTTAAGCAGAACGGTAGAGCAGTCTCGGAGTATATCGCTGAATTCGACACTTTATCGAAATATGGATGGTCCCTTATCGATACAGTCGAAAAGAAGAACGAGAAGTTCATAACTGGCTTGGATGGGTACTTGGGGGAAAGACTTATAAACCATATCGATGAGTCGTTCGAGTCTATTGTAGGAAAGGCATTAAGGTCAGAGAGCCTTTTCCCTAAGTCGAAGGCCGAAGTTGTTACGGCATCTGCAGAGGAGCCAAAGCCGCAAGCAGGCGGTGAAGGCAAGAAGAATTCTCAGAACAAGAGGAAGCAGAACCCGACCAAGGATGGTCAGGATAAGAAAAATAAGAAAGATGGCAAATGCTTTAGTTGTGGCAAGAAGGGCCATTATGCCAGAGATTGTCGAGAAAAACCTGGGGAAAGGAAGTGCTTTAACTGCGGCCAGGCGGGACATCACAAGGATGATTTCCCACAACCTCCTAGGGAGAAGCAGATTGTGAAAGCGTATGCTATCAACGATGTTCCTTCTTCGTCGAATGCTGTGCGGCGCAGAAGGGAAAGGGTGTCGTTATAAAAGGTATGCTTTCTATTTAAGATGTTTTGATCGGGTTTTGTTTGACAAACCTGAGTTAGTCGATAGACCTTTAGTAGTGACGAACCCGATTGGTGGTTCGACTAGTTTTGACATGATTTGTTGTAATGTGGTCTTATCGAGTCATGGATGTATGTTTCCTTGTGATTGCTTTGTTTAGGCTTTACTCGGTTTAGCATTATTTTGGGGAGTCGGTCTACTCCAAAGGAATAGGGTGGTATTAGGTACCTACCTAGTGATGGTGATAGTAACTGGAGTTAAGAAAGCTGAAAGGTTATCGTTTTAATAGGTTCTAGTTGTCTCTGGGAGTCAAATGAGTACTCCAGTGCTAGATTGTTTTGCTAGTATCACCTCACGTGGGTTGTCCGAACTCGGAGGAGATGTTCCTTGGGTGCTTGTCTGATATTGGTTTAGGCCTTTGGGGCTTGTGCTTGGGGAATGTCGATTTCGACTAGGATGGTTTGCGTGAGGGGTAAATAGTTGTTGTGATTTTCATTGGATGATATCTTGGTTTACTCGAGGAGTGATGGGCAGACGGAACATGATGAGACTGTTCAATGGTATAGACTGCCCAGAGTTAGACTCGATAGGGTTATGAGATTGCTCGAGTGGGACTCGAGAAAGATGCAAAGTAATGGATTGTTTAGGACCCTATGTTGATGTTCTCTATTGGATAGTAGAACTTTGAAGGAATAGGATGTGTTCGTTTATCATGGAAGATACAACGAAGATTAGGGCGATTCAAGTTGGACTTGAACTCGTAAAAGAAAATGGGTGTTCGTTGATCTTGGAGATGCAACGAATAGGGAGACGACTCACGTTGGACTAGAGTTTGTCACTAATGGATACTCAAGACTGGGTCTGAGTTATAGATTGACTCGAGTTGGACTCGAGAAGGCTGCAAGGAATTGGATTCAGCTCGAGTTGGATTCGAGAGGGCAGCAAGATAATGGATAGACTTGGGTTGGACTCAAGTATTTTAGGAGGACTAAAAGCAGGGGTATCTGGGGACGCCCGTTACCTTGGATCCGTTGGATGTGATCTAGTTATCCTTGGAGAATAAACGTACGTTGGACGTACGGTAGTCCGATTGGAGGCTGGGCTTCCATTAGTTTAATTATCCTTGGAGGATAAACGTACGTTGGACGTACGGTAGTCCGTAGGGAGGCGGGGCTTCCATTGGCCTGGGATTGGTTGGACCAGTCAAGTAGGCATCGGTGTATTTATGGAGGCTGGGCTTCCATTAGTTATTGATGTTGGTTGGACCAGACATACTAGAATCGACATATTGGGATTGGTTAGACCAGTCATGTAGGTGTCGATGTGTTTATGAATTTAGCAGGTGATAGGTAGGACTTATTTGATGGATGTTATGCTTGCTATGTTGTTCCTATTTTTCTTCCCTTGAGTAGACTATCACCTGTAGGGTTCCGGCGATGGGGAACAAAGTGATTGTAGTAGGACTATGAGCCAGTGCAGTAGAGTCATTGTGACTCGAGGGGCAAAGTGGACATAGTAAATGATTAGTAAGGCTATGAGCCAGTGCAGTGGAGTTGTTATGCCTTCATGGGGCAGAGTGGACATAGCGAAGGACTAATGGCTATAGATCGGTGCAGTGGATTCGCCATGGCTCCATGGGGCAGAGTGATTATAGTAAAGGATGTGGGTGCGGTAATAGTTACATTGAATAGGAGACATGCCAGTTTAGGGGTTTTGTCTCTAGGATGGAAGCAACTAGAGTATATCACAGGATGTGATTTCAGGCCCAAGAGTGAATTGGATTCAGAAACACTAGTAAGCTTGACGATTAGATCGATTTTGATTGAGTGGATTGGTTCCAATTAGAAGGACGATCCTAATCTATTGGAAACCATCTCTAGAGTAGAGATGGGTATCGATGGAAAGAGAATGATCAAATAAGGATTTGATCGAGAAGGGTGGCTTCGAAAGAATAAGGGACTAGTTGTACCCAACGTAGATGAACTGAGAGGTGAAGTACTTAGAGCATATCATCACTCGAAATTGACTATACATCCCAGTGGTAACAAGATGTATTGAGACATAGAACAGATCTACTACTGGGAAGGGATAAAGATAGGCAGAAGGCTTATCTCGGTAAGAAACGAAGAGATTTGGAATTCTTCGTTAACGACTTGGTGTTCGTCGAGATCTCTCCATAGAGAATGTGATTCGGATTGGTTGGAGAGGTAGGTTAGCACCAAGATTTGTTGGCCCATTCCCAGTCCTCGAGCAAGTTGGGAATTTGGCGTATGAAGTAGAGCTACCTGACAAGATGGAGGGAGTTCACAACGTATTTCATGTTTCCCAGTTAAGGAAGTTGTGCAAGACCCTAATGTGGCTATTTCACCAGATCAGTTGGATGATAGCGAGGTTGAACCCGAGGCGGTTGAGAACCGCAAGTCTATGCGTATCGTTGGGAACGATATGAAGCAGCTTCGAAGGAAGGCGGTGAAACTAGTCAAAGTCCAGTGGGGTGAGAATGAAAAAGACTGTACTTGGGAAACAGAGGAGGATATAAGGAAGAAGTATCCAGAACTCTTTGCCTAGTAAGGTTTTGGTAGTGATAGTTCCTTCCCTTGTTAGTAAACCGCATGCTAGGATAGACTTGTTTTGCATGTTGATTGTTGTTTTATGGTTGATAGGCATGCGGGACCCTTTGTGTGTTCTGGTTAGGGAATTTCGAGGGCGAAATTTCTTAAGGGGGGAGAATGTAACAACCCGCATTCTACGCATCGAAGGATCGTAGGATATTTATTTCTTTCTCATATGAAGTCGTATGGTCATGTAACTTTGGGAAACAACCATTAGAGTCATTTCTCATGTTCATGATTTTTGTCGATTTTTAAATGACCGTTTTACCCCTAGTAGGTACTGTTTTGGCCATAACTTTTGACTGGAAAGGAGTTTTGACCTGAAACCACTTCCATTGGATTCGAATGATGGTTTCTCTTTCCGTAGAGTGGTTACATTAGCCAAACGGACTTACCGTTTGGGAGATATGGCTGAAACAAGGTTTAGAAGGTGAAAAACAGCTAATTGGGCTTAACCGGGTGATTAACAACTAGGCCCAATGGGGGATTTCGGGATTTGGGGTATTTAAGGGCTGCTAGGGTTAGGATTTCGGTTTTAGACTCATTTTTCCAGCCGCCACTTACCTCCTTCAAGCTCTAGCAATGGCCTCCACCTTCTAATTTCATCCCAAATCGTCTCTAATCACTTTCTAATCGAAGATTAAGCAAAACTACATCAAATCAAGGGAGGGTAGCACCAAATCAGAGAGAGAGCTGCTGGAACACATAGGGATTGGATCCAAATCAGAGATTATTTCAGATCTAAAGTTTGTTTGTGGCTAAGGTGAGTGATTTGCATTGTTTTTCACTAATTAAGGCTAATTATGGTAATTAGCGAAGATTAGCGAAATTATGGCTCAGAAAAATCTAGAAAAATTCCTAAAATTCTAAAACATCATTTTATGCCTCTGATATGAATTTGGGTTAATTTCGACTAATTTTCCAAATCCCGGAATTTGGGGGATTAAGGGGTGATTAGTGGAAATTAGCAAATTTATGCATGTTAAAAATCTGGAAAAATATTCATAAATTCTGAAATATTGTTTTAGACCTCTGATGTGAATTTGGGATAATTTGGTTAAGTTTTGCTAATCATATCATGAGTTTCACCCAAACATGCTTAAGGGAAAATATAGGGTTTTGGCTATGTTTGATCCATTTTAACCTATCATATTGTTGTTTTGGTGTTTGTGGTTGATTATACATGTTGCTATGACTGTATGTTATGCTTTGTGATTGATTAGAAAAGTTAGAATGGTCGAAAACGCCGTCGTATGGCGTAAAACAGTCGCTGGAAGAGTTGCAGGAAATATGAAGGACCCGGATCGGATCGCCTCTTTTTCCATGAGACGAACCGCTTCTTCTCAAGTTGCACGAGCTGAATACTCCGATCCGAACAGCCTTCCACGATCCAGAAGCACCGATCTGCTCGCGCTTCGCACCCCGATCCGACCAGAGGAAGACATTATCCACGATCCACTTGTACTTGAACGCTCCGACCCGAATGCTCACCCACGAGTTGAAGGCACCACGAAAGAGCACCCGATCCGAACCGTGGCAAGCTGAAGACCCCGACCCGATCCGCCAGGGGTGGTGACGGCCCGATCCGTATGGCGCGATGCGATCCGATGGAGGGAGCACGACCGACCCGATCCGAGATGCTTGGACTTGAAGTGAAGACCACGATCCGACCCGAGCAAGGGTGATGACCACGATCCGAAGCAAGGTGAAGTGAAGACCGATCCGGAGGAGATGCTGACCAAAACCCGAGATGTAAAGGTAGTCCAAATGAGAAGTTAGAGCTCAGGATCCAGATGGGAACCAATGAGTTCACTTCATGATTGGGCTTTGCCGCGGGACGTGTGCAAAGGGGTTGTCGGTATTCATAACTTTGGTTCACCACTGAGAGATGGATGGTGGGCTTGTAGTGATAGTTACACGGGATTGGATTCCGTCATGGCCCAAAGTATTAGGTGACCAAAGTAGTGGATATCGTATGCTTTACGCACTGAGTGAGGGATGTGAGGATGATTGCTATGCTTTATTGTTTGACATCACTATGACATGCACACCCCCACCCCCGTTATCTTTACACCATTTGAAAGGGCACCTTAGAGTGTTGTACAGTATGTAGTGCTAACTCTTTGGTTGCAGGTCCAGGTTCAGGTATGATTGGATTATACCTGTTATTGTTCTGTTTTGTTGCTTATCGCTCATACCAGGCTTTATGTCTGACCCAGAGTTTTATGTCTCCTCTTATTACTCTGGGTGCTCACACGAGCAGACTAGAGACAGGTTATGGTTAGCTGGTGATGCGCGAGTAGCTGATTCGGAGGCGAGCAGGAGGCTTCCACGTATGATATATATAGTATTCTCCATTTGTCGTTGGTGGTAGCTACTTGGGCATTAGTAGTGTACCTCCTTTATCTTACTTTTGCTTTTTGAGACAGTTTGGAAAGCTGTAATAAGCTGTATTTTGGATTTCCGCTGCTATGATGCTTAGTTCTAGTTTTCAGCTTATGCACTGTCTCACCTGTTTTATGTCAAGTATGTTGTTATTATATTTTATTCTATGCGCTGTGAGACATTCTACAGGTTCTTTGTTGATTCTTCGTCTTCTTTCTTTTCTTCTGACGACCGTCCCGTGCTAACTGGACATGTGTACAGCGCACTTTTGGATAAATGTGTCGGTTGGTGCGGGGCGGGCCGTCACAGCTCACCACTCCAACTTCTCCACTCCATCTCGTCACCCCACTCGTGGTGCACATGGGGATCACGCACCATGACCACGAACCGCCTGGGCCTGTGCTCGCTGCACTTGGTTTTGACCTATTCTGATGGCTATTTTCTCTCCAACTTGCATGGATCTTATTACACATGTCATATGACGACTTGGAGAGGATTTCTGGAAGTTTTCCACCACATTTTGAGATTTTTGGGATGCGTGCCACGTGTCTCATGAACCGGTATAATGAAACAGCTATAAATACACCATTCGAAGGCATTTTCAAGGACTTTTGGCCATTCTTCTTCACGGCTTCCACCATTACTGAATGCAAGGACTTTGCATCTTCCTACATCTAAATTCTCCTCTTGTAATCTCAATTAATACGCGGACTGTGTGTCTACATGTAACTGATTCTTGTAATCTGTCAATATAACAATAAGATTATAAAGTGGACGTAAGCTACATCTACAACCGAACCACTAAAAATATCGTGTGTTACCTGTTTTTACTGTTTTATCTGCATTCTGTGATCTGAGATATGTGATATACATTTGGGTGTTAGTGCCATTTTTTGGTCTAACATTAGGCAAAAGAGAATTGGATTCAAGTTGCTTCATATGTCTGTATCATTCAGAGTTCCTTAGCCCAAGATTGTATTAAGTTAGAGATTTATTTACTTACATCGATTTCTGGTATGATCTCTAAACTCACCTTTGTAAATATTCTCTGTTTTTTATTTTCTTTGTTAATTTCTCCTTTTGTCCCTTCTATTTAATTTTTTCTTTGTTTTTTTGTTTGATTTGTCACTGCTATATCTTTGTAACTTCTTGGGCTTCCTTAACTTCCAATTGCAGAATTCATATTCCTGGAAATTCACTTCATTTATATGAAACTCTAATGTTCTAATCATTTCCAGATCTTGAATTTAAACTTGTAAATATCTACTATTGTTTTGAAGTTTATTTTCTGATTGCTGAATTCATAATAGTGTTGATGTATTCTTGTCATATCTTGAACATTGTTAATTTTGAATTCTAATTTTTTTTTTGAAATTCTGGTTATTTAATGAAATTCCACACACCTCTACTGTTTTGGATTTCTTCAAATTCATTTTCGAAAGACTTGAAATAATATACTCATTACAACACTCTGCTATTTATCAGTTGTGATAATTTCATTGATTTCAGATTGGCTTGAATATTTTTTGATCTGTCTTGAATCTCAGTGATACATCTTGAAATTCATTTTGTATTCATGATCAGTATGGTTGAAATTTGGTTATTTGAAATCATCTGAAATTCTTGATATTGTGAGTTTTCACACACCTCCTAAATTTGAAATTATCAACCATGTGTGATCAATTCATTACATCTCAAACTTGACATAGATTCAAGTGATTTCAAATAAATTATATTGATTTTTTTGGATCATGAATATATCTCAAGTCTGATGTCAATGATCTGAAATTACTCTTGTACATGTCAGAAATTCTTGTGAAAAATTCTTTGAAAATCAGGTCTTAAATCTCTATGTTTTTCATGATTATTTGATTTGAATATATGTTTTTTTAAAATCATTTGAAGTTATTGACTTATTGAATCACACACATATCTTGAATCTGAAATTTATAATCTGGTGTGATTGATTCATTAAATTTTGATATTCTCATACTCCTTCAAATGATTTAAAATAAACAATATTTTTAAATCTGGGCTCATGAATCATCCTATGTGACCGTCATCTTGACAACTCTGCTGTGATATTGGTTTCTGTGTTGCTCTGATACTGTTTTGAAAAATGTTTGTTTTGGAATCATCTGTTTGTTGCTCTAATACATGTGCATAATCTGTTATCTTGTCTGCTTGGGCTTTGTACTTATAATACTTTTGTCTATGATATTCTTGTTCGTCTTTAGTATTATGTCAAAATTCTCATTAATTGAGACATCAAGTGGTATCAGTTTATATGTGTTGTTGTTGCGTTACTGTATATATTTTAATTCCCTCTTACTTTGTATATCTCTTCATATCCCTCTTGTGACTGATTTTCAATTTTAAAATTATTTATTATTCATTCAGAAATTTAAATCAATATCCAAATTGAATTGTATTTATAATTCATCAAAATTATTATTAGAATTTGAAATTGTGATGAATGGTGACTACAGTATATTTCACAAAAAGAGGAGATTTTATTTATATTTTTATGATGGTTGAACATTCATTATAATATCTTTAGATTGGCAATTATTTCACGACCATCTTCATTATCTTTCAACTTTCTACCATCCATTGTGATTTTGTAATAATGTGAAGAGTTTAATTTTTTTTAAAGAATCATCTTGAATAAATAGTGAAAATATTTGTGATAGAAATGGGACTATGTTATCTTTCATAATTAGTGACAATTGAAAATTTTCAATGATCCCGGTACAGTCTAGCATATCTCATAATATGATTAATTTAGAAATTTATTTCATAGTCCATTTCTGTACCTACCACATTTCTATCATCCATATATTGGTTTTATATACCAAGGAGTTTTTTCCTTTAAATGCTGAAAATAATAAATATAATTAAAATATAAGTGTGTCTCTAACCTCATTTAAAAATCCAAGCTCTGGTCATGTATGGTTAAGAGATAACTTATAATTTAAGCTGCGACTGACCTCATTTAAAAATCCAAGCTCTGGTTATGCGTGATCAGTGTGCTCTTAAATAAAAATAAAAGAAAACGAAATAATGTGCTATAAATTGAAATAAATCTGAAATTCTCCTTTGTGTATAAAACCAGCTAATCAATCCATCTTCTAATATGTGAAATGTGTTAATATTTTATGACGTATTATGATTTGTTGATTGATAGCTATTGGGATTTGAGATTATTCGATTTTGTCACTTATTGAATTAATAATTATAGTCCAAATCCATCACTGTTTTGTGCTTCAGTATATAAAAAATAATTTTATTCGAAAATAATTGGAATTCAATTTTTAACTCTCTCCATTTATATAAAATTCATCGTAAATCAGTCATTCTCTACAATGTGAAATATGCCACCTGTTCTTAGAATATTATGATTTTTGTTTGATTGATTGAGATTTATGATGATAGTTCTTCCTCTTATGCCGATATTATATTTTTTTAGTATTTTTCATATATATTTTAATTTTTGTATCCTTTTGATGATAACAAAAGGGGGAGAATGGGTTGAGATTTTAATTTGTGAGCGAATATTTTATAAATATTTTTAATTTTGAAAATTCATTATTATTCAGTTTTGTTCACTCTTGCACAGTTATAGGGGGAGTTTTCTGTTGTAGGGGGAGCTAATAAATAGAGGAAGTTCAAAATTCACTGTCAAACACATTTATTGTGCTCAAAATCTTTTATTTGTTTGCCATCATCAAAAGGGGGAGATTATTGTATATAACGTAGTTGTATACACAATTATATGATTTTTGTTTGATGATAACAAACAAATAAATATTATTTTAAATGTGTTTGTTACTGTACTATTCTATATATACATTACATACAGGAATATAATATTTATATTTAAATAGAATACAATTGTACAGGCATTCATATATTCATACAGTATTTTATTTAAATTGAATTTTATATTTTAAACATTCAAACAGTACAACTATTTATAACTCCACTATTTATTCAACACACATTTCATATACATTCCCAGAATATTGTACTTGTAATTAAACTGAATATAATAGGCAAGTTTGTTTGAACACAATAAAATAATATTTTATTTCAATCGAATTTGTTTATTACAAATGCCAGTACAATTCTCTCATTATACTCAGCACCTCACTACAACACTGTCACTCAGTTATACAATTCATATATACATACATTTTCACATTGACTGATATACAAACACTTATACACTCATTCACTGCCTTCAGCCTTCAGTCTTCAGTCTTCATAGCTTTTAATCAGTCCAGTCTTCATACTTGTCATATACAGAAACACACACAGTAATCTTGAACAGAATTAATTTCATATTCTAGCAAATATAATTTTAATTTTAAAATTTTATTTGCCTCAGAATTTTGGTGTGCTTCTCATCATTTTTCATGTCTTGATCTGATATGTGAATGTAGCACGCGCACGATATATGTATACACACATTTGTATGTATATACACATATTACAATGCAGGGACAGGAAAATCTATTCTGGATGGCTGCTTATAAACACGTGTATATATACACGTGTGCACTGCCTCGCCAATCCAGTGTACAACTGAGGAGCAGCCACGTGGACCAACTCGACTCAGTGCACAGTTCATAGTCTAGCCAAATAACCATTCATACAGGCCAAAGTGAAAACAACTCAACAATGATGCATGGTCGAGTCTCAACATATTTATAACTGGATAAAGTGACACAAATGCAAAGTTCAGAAATGTGGTCGAGCAGTGGACTGTGGTATACTAATGCATGCAAGCAGGCTCAATGAATCACGACAACACAAATAGACAATCACAAAACAATGCATGTACAAGATGAAGTATAAACAAAATCAGGTGCATATACAAAATATACCCAAGTAAACAAGTCATTGTGAAGTCACATGGTCGAGTCAGCTTCAGATATAAGTGATGCATAACGCATGGTGGTTCTGACAAGATGTCAACAACATAAATAATAGCAGCATGATATGTTGCAAATGGCAAATGCATGTACAAGTAGTGTACACAGCACAAGCATAATCATGGTCGAGCATAGTGGTGATACAAGCTTGGTACATCTCAGTTCCAAGTCAGAGTGAAGCACAAAAGCCAAGTTTCAGTACTACAATGGGTACATGTCATAGTGAAACAACAAGTTCAAGAATGTATGGACACGAACATATGATCAGCAAACATGGTTTTCACAAATAAGTTTAGAATGGCTACACAACATGTTGAACATGCATAAACATATAGTGGCAAATATATGTAAACAAGGGAGCAAGATCAGTGAAGTTCAAGCCAACATTTTAAGACACATACTCTAATGGTCAAGCTATTTCAAGGTTCAAAACAATATGATCGTGCAGGGCAAATGGAGATCAAAACAATATGATCATACAACAGTTTCATGTACAAGCACATGTATAATCAAGTTAAAGAGTCGAGCGGTTTAAAAATCTCAAGTTCAAGCATTCCAAATAACCAAATGACAAGTGCAGTATTATGTTCAAGTAAAAAGCAAAATGGCTGGCACAAAAATCAAGCGCAGCATATACAATAAGGTGCCAAAATCAACATTTCAAATTTGGCGTGTTTTATGTAGATTCAGAGAACATTTTTTGCAGGAAAGTTTTTATCATCAATTTTAAAGATATTTCAAGGCAACGGTGATTATGAAAAGGGGAAACTGAATTTCCAGTTTCATCATTGCATATTGGGCAACAAATTGTTTTCATAGAGAATCAAATGGGAATATCACAAGAATTTGATTCCAGAAATGACTGCATATTTGGTAAGGAAATTGTGGCAACAGGTTAATGGTGAAATCAGAATATATGGCAAGTCTGCAAATGGAAATCTTATTTTATTCTTCTAGAAATTATGCAAGAGAAACAAGTGTGGCAAACCATTTTCAGATATGAATAAATCAATGTTTGAATATATGCCATGAATCTCAAATCTTCTGTTTTGGAGAGAAATCACTTTCCAGAAATGTTGAAAGATTAAAATTGCAAATCATCTTTTCATCTTTTTATAACAGGGAATTAAATGTCAAGCAAGCATTTCAAATTAAGGCAACAATTTGAATGGACATCAATTTACAGTTCCAATAAAATCACAAATCTGTTTCCGCGTGAAAAAAAAATGTATATAGAGCAAGAAACATTCTGTTACTACATAGGGGACGAGAACGTAGCCAAATCCATCAACACAATCACACTCATTTTTAAAGCCGAGAATTCAAAAGGGAAAACACAAATCAGACAACCATTTTAATTGAAATCAGAGCGCAAGTTAAGGATTTGAAATCCTATTTCTATCACCATTTCATCATAGGCATTTATAATCAAAACCAACAATAATCAATTCAAGCAATCAAAGATCAAATTTCAAAGAACTCACAAATTGCTAGGATTTCAATCCCATGGCATTAGAGTTGCAAATCGATCGAGAAAGGAAAACAAAGCATTGGAGCAATCAAAGAAACGACATCATTAAATTCATCAAGCATCAATCCGATTAGGGATTACAAAAACCCTAATTTTCTTTGAAGTTGCCGCCATTTTTTTTTTCTCTAGAGGACAAAAGAGATTCGGGCAAGTTGAATTACAGAAGGGGCCGGCCTACATGGAGTTAAACTAAGCCAAGCCTATTCTAAAGGGGATAACCCTTTTAATTTAAACTCCCAGGGTTTTTAAATTTGTTTTAATTTGTATTGTTTTAATTTTGTTTTGTATTCATTCCATCTGAACAGTTTTCTAGAGTCTGTAAAATTCTAGGGGATTCAGTTAGGGATTAACTGACAGTTTACTAGTATCTGTAAAACTAGGGGAAAATCTGTCTAGTGGGTATAGACCAGTTTAGAGTTTTGAGCGTAGGATTAGAATAGGAGCGAGGGGTTCGCGAGTGTACATGGTCTTGTATGCAGGATATGTTCTTTTACCTAGTAGAAACCTTAGGAATGCAGCAATAGGCAGGGTTTTGCCGAAGCTGATTATATCTATGTGTGATTTACTTTCTGCACTTTTATTTTTGCTGCATTCTGTAATCTGGTTATTATTTTAATATCCTGTCAGTTTTTTAATTCAGTGAAAAACTATGATAAACCTTATTCACCCACTCTAGGGTTAATCTAGATCCAACAATAGCTTGTATAAAGTTAATAAAGAACCAAGAAATAGCTTTTATATTTATCGATGGTGCTTTATCAGTCACATTAGCATTAACATTAGGTTGTGACCCCATTTTGTCCAAGTATTGGGGCGAACATTTCCATTAATTAAGGTTGTTTCCTTCACCAAGATTAATTATTTCATTTCCTTCCTCCATATCTTACATCCTTAAACCTTCATTCAACCCTCAAGAAGATACAAAAGAATGGTCTAAAAATAAAAGAAAGAAAAGAACAGAGATAGGATCTTCGTACTTATTTATAACAAATACTGGTATGTTACTATAATGTTATCCTATATCCTGATTTCTTCCTTGATTCAGTATGATTATGTTTTCAAAATCTTATAAAATTCTAGTTTTTTTTTAGTTTTTCATAATGATATGCCTAGATACCAAAATATAACAACCCTTATTCTGATGCCCAAAAATAAACACTACAGATGTTGTAGTCATTAATAACACTAATTTCAGAAAACCGAACATAGATATGATGATGATTTCAATACCAACAACACGTGAATCTGAAACAAATTTAAACATAATTTTCAAAATACATTTCTCATTTGATAAAGCAATATTTCATATTTGTTATATAATCCAAAACTCTACTTAGGTTATGAAAAGATATAATAACATAAATACCTCTAGAGCAATATATGAAGATGTCCCCTGAATTCATCAGAGTACTAATGAATGACATACAACAATTACTACAATTTTCAATCAAAAAACATATTAGACTCCAAAAGATATCTCCTAAATAGTTAACAATGCCTCTTGGACATCTTCAGAAACTTTACTCCACATAACCAAAAAACTAAAAAAAAATCTTACTCTCGATCTACTCAAACGAGTACCTGATAATTAAAAAGGGAACGAAAATTTTAGGTTAGACAATGTGTATAGTGCGAATAATAATATATAACCTTGATAAATGATTTCTAACGAGTACCTGATAGTCATTAGTATTCTTAGTTAATTTAATCAAATCCTACTAAATCATAATCAAACAAATGCATGCATGTCTTATGGGTAATCCATATTATCTATCTTTAATTCATAATTTTACTAAGATAACTACAAACATATCTGAATGACTAGGGTTTACTAGACAAATGATCTACTAAAAGAAAATTGGACAGTTTGTCCAAACATAAACTTTTGCTTAACTTCCGATGCAACAATTAGTTTTAGTAGGTTGAATAAAAGCCTAATGGTTTTGTAGTTTCACCAATAACCTACTCGTTATTATCCATTTCCATGCATAACATACTTTTGGTTTTAACCAAACTATACCCTATGCACAAGAATTTGTGAAAAAATCATCTATGAGCAATAGCTGAGGTATAGAGCATGAGCTATACCAGTCTTATATGGTTTCTAATCATTTGAGTTAAAAGTATCATCATCCCATTTATCCAA
The DNA here is from genome assembly GCA_030737875.1 of Allium sativum. Lineage (NCBI taxonomy): Eukaryota > Viridiplantae > Streptophyta > Magnoliopsida > Asparagales > Amaryllidaceae > Allium > Allium sativum. The sequence goes on from CM060916.1 coordinate 899,061,874, forward strand.
TGGTAAAGATATTTTAGATTTCTTTTGTAAAACACTGGGTTATATATTCCTAAATATTTTCTTGAAAACATAAGCCTTATAAATATTTCAATCATTTGAATTTTACCTTTAAAACAACAAAATTTTATAACCTTTTACTAAACAAAATACTATGCTAGAATGTATGCTTCCAAAATCTTTGTTGATGATAATCAATACTTCTTAGAAGTAGACATACATCAAAATTTAAGGTAGCAAAGCCAAACCATTACGAAATAAGTATTTAAAAGAATGCGAAACAAGCGTATTGCTTAAAAGGCTTAGTCATTCTTTTAAAACAAGATATAGTGTTGGAACGAAGGAAAATATAGATTTTATAAATTTGGCTTTGCACCAACATGGGATCAGCAATGAAAAAAAAAGTCTTGGTTGCCTCGATTTGAAATAATCAGCATAGTCCTTAACAAAATACTCTAGCCTTTTCAAACAGCAATAGAAGTCCTGTAAATTAGATTCGAAACCAATTTTATAACAAGTGGAGCGATACAATCTGTATCGACACCGAAACAAAAGGAAGACAAATTTAAAAAGGTGACTTTCCCCATGTTGAAGCAATTTGCCACTTCGGAACACTTCCTTCGCATCGTCCTTGATCGAAGCACTCATATTAAAATCCTTTATATCATGCGCTTCTCTAAGGAACAACATGTCAAAGCGGAACGAAGCGAACTAAGTGAAGCGAAATGAATAAACAAAGCAAAGTATTGCTACGAATGATGGTAGTGTTATTATTTTCATAAATCTTGTAATTTATCAACATTAGAAATACTTTTCACCAATGCATTAATATTTGGCAAACTCTAATTGATCAATAAACTTGTTTTTCATATTTGTGCCATAGATTTTAGATTTAAAATATATAAAATAATTCCAAACACCTTAATTTTCTTTAATTAACTAATTATTAACTTAAACTTTTCCAAATTAAAAAATTCATATTAAATCATAAATACATGGAAAAATCCACAAAAAGCATATTAAATCTATATACATACATACATACATATATATATATATGTCTCACTATATATAAATTTTGAATCCAAAAACATAATATAATTATTTTTAATAATTAAAATCTGAACTAAATATTTTCTTATCTTAGAAAATTCATCAAATATAGTGTAAATAAAAATTCATCAAATGTAGTGTAAATAAATATGTGTTGTACAGCTGTAAACTTTGTAAATTTTTATATAGTGTAAATAAAAATGTTGCCTTTCTTAAAAAAAGAAAAATTCGTCAAATATACATACTATCTTAGAAAATTATGAAACAATAAATTAACTTCCAAAATATTGTTTCTCATAATATACTAAAAATCTCAGGTCAATTGGGTGTCATACGATAAGGCTTCTAACTTAAATTTGCATTAAAATTTCATAATTAAAGCATGTGACCATCAACAAGCATATATATAATCATTTAACATAAGGACATGGCATGAGAAATCATAAAGCATATATCAATTTGGGTCCTAACTTAGAACTTAATCAATCAAAGAAAATATAAGAGAATATCATTAATCACATTGATTAGATTAAAGAAATAACGAGATTTGAGTTGATTTAAGTTTCCTTAAGCCTTAAATCCTATCCATCAGTTTTCCACTTTGATTTCCCTTAGGTTATGGTCGACCTCCTAAAGATAAGTTTTGGTTTGATGAAAATGGAATGAACTGAAGCGTGAGAGTTGAAAGGATAAGGGTTTAACAGTGGGTCTTTTCCCATTTTACCCTTTTCATATTCATCCTATTTAATACCACTTCTAATTGATCTAGTTAGCTAATTAATCATGGCTCGACCTATTTAGTTCATCAAATATCCTTCTCCTTATTAACAATACTATTTTTTTAATTTATCCAATTAAATATTTTAAATGATGTTTAGTAAATTTAGGGATGTTATAATTCTAAAGATTGGCGTGACTTTGGCTGAATTTATCACTTTATGGTCTCATCAGTAAGTTATATTTTTTTGTTTTAAAACAGAATCCTTAGTAAGTTTATACATGCATGTTCTCTTCATTAAAACTATAACACCTTAAGATGTATAAAATTTATACCAATCAAAACTCCAATATTATCTATATCTAACTTAGTATATTCATAAGCAGAGTCCTTAGTAACAACATTCACTATTAATCGAGTTACTATGGTCAAATATTTTGACTTTGAGCTAACAATAATTGACTATGGGACCCACCCCATACAAATGAGGAGATGAATTCCTAATCGGATAGTGTTTCATTTCTTGTGCTTCTACTTGTACATAATAAAAATCGCTCAATGTCCACATAAATTATTTGTCTATAATCAATCTGGAATATCCACAATGAAGTTCAATAGTATTTTAAAGTCGATGGAACTTTGTAACATCATCACTTCGATATTTCTTATTCAAACTACTTTTATCAACCAATAGGAAACTCGTGAAAGAATCACTCCATAGTTACATAATAACCACAAATATATAGCATCTTAGTACACCTAGTAGACTTGAGTAATATACCACCCAAAATTCAGAGAGCGTTACATGATCTGGCCTCAGTTTATGTATCGATATCTTTTCTTAAAACATCCTACTAGAGTATTCAAAACCGCATGTTATTCTACATTGTGATATTAAATTTTTAATGATCACAACTAATTGTAATTATTAACACATAACATATCACCTAGGGTTTTGCTAATTAATAAACTTTAGTTTAATAACTGTTTAAGCATATCATAATATAACAAGTACATATTAATCTAATATCTATACGCACTAAATAGATTATAAAGTTAGAAAGTTTACAATACATTACATAATTTCTCATAGGACATATCCTAACTTTTTCATACACTTGTTGTAAATCAATGTTGCCAATGAGATACTTATTATGATAGGCATTGTCTCACATATTCCCTTACCCATACTCTTGTGAAAGAATTTGCTAAGAACTTCATATAATCGGTTTCTTGGGAGTATAATATGTATTTTTTCATCCATCCCCTTCGGAACATTTAGCTTTTGGGTCTTTCAGTTTATCCAACTAAAACATTGTCTTAAACTTATCTTTTGATTTCTAAATTTCGCAATAAAATTTGATAATTACATATTTTCTACTGGGCTAATTGACATTCTATTCAAAATTCTTACTGATGCCTAATCTCAGAAAAGACAACTACCTCTAGTTACAAATTGTTATTAGAATGATATTAACTAATACAGAGCAATATATTTACCGTACCAATTAAACACCAATAACAATAACAAACTATCTAATTAGCTAGCAAATTTTGGAAATTGAGCAATAGAACACGATTGCTTGAATATGGAAGGTCAAATCGAAAAAGCATCACACACCCTCTTGAATAGTAAACATAGAAATATAATTTGTTGATTACTTGACTAAGGATTGAATTTAACTCTTCGATGTTGGATGGTTAGCCATTAGGCCATGATAATCAATTGTTTAACTACTGACAAAGCTATATGCGACTGCATAATGATGCTTCATTTCACCTAACCTCATACCTCGACGCTTTAAATTCTTAGCTCCAAACAATATCTCGTTTGTTCTATTGTTAGCTAGTTTAACTTCTCTTCAGAGACGACCCAGTGGGCAGCCCATCAAATTCACGGGCTGGGGCAACAAATAATTGAAAAAGTTATAAGCCTAGCAAAAAAATTATGCAGCAACCCACTTTAGCCAAAGAAGAAAGGAAATAAAAAACCAAACAAGCATTTCTCTATCCTCTCTAACATTAAAGAAAAAATCATTTCAATTGTATTCATGTGGCTTTGCATCTGCAGTGATGCCATCAACCCTCTGCTTCTCTGGTCTCTTCCATCAAAGCTAGCTTCACACACTCTGTTAATAATTTAGTGCCTACACCTCTCTCTTCCTTTTTGTCATTCTCCGAACTGAAATTCAATGTTAAGCTTTGTGTTTTTAATTTTACATGCGATTCAAATTGGTAAATTTGAAATCTTCGTGTTTGGATTAATGAAATTTGTTTTGAGTTGTACCTAGATAACAGTAAAGTTAAAAAACTGAATGGTAATATTAATATTTTAATTAATTAATAAATAGCAAATTGGAGGGATTCATGTTTTCTTATTATATAAATTATTATAATGTTTGTATGGTTTGTGGTCTATTAGAGACATGGTATATGCTTATGTTAAATTAGTCAATGGTATTTTAGGATTAGTTACTAAATTTTGGATGCTACCCTAATTTAATTGTGAAAATATATTGGGTATTTTTGATATGATGATTATACTAGTAGAATAATTCGTTGTAAGTTAATTTGTTTAATATACATTATTGGATTTCATGTTGAAAAATGAAGAATGCAAAACTTCGAGTGTGGTATAGGAAATAAATTCCGAAGCTTATAATAGAAGAGTAAAACAACGTCAAAAGATGATATCTGCATCGTGGACAGTCAACTGGTGGCATGGTGGACATTCAATTGGTTGGACCGCCACCGCTCTTCCTCAACATAACATCTAATTGGACATATATTTGTCCATATGTCTTCAACGGAGATTCTAAAACTGAAAAAGGGAGAAAGGATAGCAATGGATGAGAGCGTGGAATTCATGTTTTCTGCTTTTCATGTTAAACCTTGAAATTAATATCACTATAAAATAGGGACTCGTCTAGTTTCAATTGAGCATTTTGTCTTCGGCAGCAAGTGTAAAACATTAGGAAAGCGAATGGGAGAATTAAGAAATCCAAGCTTTAGGACATTGAACAAGCAAACTTCTTTTTCTTTGACTTTTTTCAATTTATTTTTTGTATAATTTTCTGTATATAGCAGAAGAGGCCATTCAAATCAAAAAATGGGTGATTTGCCCACAATCTGGGTTCAAATAGACAATTTCAAACGGATAAAGATGAACCAAACGAAGTACAGACGTTCTTATAGATGAACTAAAATACATCATGCATAGACTACTGATCATTTCTTCACATTTCATTCACAACGTACCACCCTTCATCCTCCATGTACTCCAAAACAAATCCAACTTCATGAAATCCCATGTCATCCTCTCCAGCTTCCTCCTTGATTTCTTCAGCGTTGCCATCATACACATCAAAACATCCTTCTACTTCTACTTCTTGGTCATACCCATTGGAGTAGTAGCAATTATCGTCGGAGCCTTGACTATGAAAACTATCATGTAACAAAGCGTCCAAGACACCACTAGCCGAACTTCCAACAAGTTTAGACCAATGATCAACATTTGTATTAAGAACGACGTCGCTGGACTTCGACTTATAAGAACCTTTTCCTTTGTCCCTAGATTTCGAAACCGGATGCGCATGGCATCGTGGGCATCTCACCTTCTTGCATTTGCCGCTGAATTTAGAGTGGTTTGTCGGTTTTGATGGAGCTTTGGCATACTCCATGCATCCATTTTTGTTGATTGTCCTTATCATTCCATGTTGATAGCCCTCTCTCTTCATTCTTCTTCTCTTTTTATTTTTTTTCTTCTTTTCTTTCTTGTGTGTTTGCTTTTGCCAGAGAGATGTGATCTTGATTTCTCTTCTTTAACAATTTGAGGTGAGGTTTGCTTGCAAGTATTAATAAGCTTGTTTTCCAAGTCTTGTATTTGTTTAGTAGCAGTGCACGTCTTTGACCCAAGATTCTAGGCAACATCTGATATATATACATATTAAGACATAGCTTACTAGATATGAATATATCATAATAACATTACGTATCTATTCCAACTTGCATTTTAGTAAATGTATATGATAAATATGTACGGTGGTTATTAGATTCATAAACAAAAGCAAGTTAGCAGAATTTCATTACGTATTTATGAATATATCATAAGTCGTCAACGTACCCAATTTTTTAATAGATATCCCACAAGAGTTTGTAGTCATTTAGAAAACGCAACTTGTACCTAGTTTGGATAAATATTCGGATATGCTTTAGGTTTTTATATTACGAAGGTACCTTCAGGCCAAGGAAGTTTCTGATGAGGTAAGACACAGGCCTATATCATTTTTTTTTTTTTTTTTTCTTCATGAAAAATGATTTTTTACTGTATTTTGTCTTTTTCGCACAAAGACTTTGCCTTGGCTAAAGGCATTAAACAATAGTCGTGTATAGAACTTTGCCCTGCCTAAGTTCAACGGCTAGCACAATCTATTTTAAAAAAGGGAACCTCTTTATCATTTCCCTTGCGTTCCACTCGTAGGAAATGATAAGTGACCAAATGGTTTGTTTTCTAAATGTTGAATTGGTACATTGACTGTTTTTACAAAGGTAAATTTTATTCTAATCCACAGATTTAATCAGTTAGTCCGCCCTATAAAATATGATCTTTGACTTTTAATAATATTTAAATTTTAATTAGTTTATCCACCTAAAAATATTAAATATCTTTTTTTTTCTTTCCTGTTCTGCTTGTATAATTCTTCTTTTTACAATCCTACATCTAAATTCAAGTTCTTCTTCCTACAATCCTACATCTAAATCCAAGTCTAGGTGAAGTATAGTCGTGTCTGTGTTTGAAAAGAAAATTTTGTTTAGAGAGTGAAATGCATGTCTCTGTGTATTTTTTTTATATTGCTGTAGAACTGTAGCCTTTAAAAGTAAAATGAAAGTCTCCTTTTTCCATGCATTTATATTTTTTTTATAGATAAGAGGATGATGACGCAAAGAAAAAAAACATTCACTTGAATTGTGCATGACATAACATAAAGTCTAAAGGCTGCAAAGCAAATAAATTCAACTTCATTAATCCATTGTATCCCCTTGTATTTGTATTGAACTTTCCAGGTCACATGTTGAAAAGAAATCAGTGTCTTTAGTAGAAGCAAAGAAAGTTGGTTTCCAACCAGTTGAAAATCTCATCTTATGTAATATATTTTATGATGAATTCCATGTATGCTAATGCAAAGATCAATGGAAGCTCAAGAATTTATACAGCATGGAAGATAGATTTGTGGATTAATATGAAATTTTTAAGTTAATCCACTTGTAAATTAACTTACAAAAAAGTTGTGAATCAACTTATTAAAATAAAATGGTGGATTAACTAACAAAAGACGTGGATGAAAATAAAACTTACCTTTTACAAATCTAATAACTTACGCAAATGTTTAAGACCCACGTTTATATTAATTTAAGTTAGTGGAAGGTGAAAGAATGAATGGAAAGAGAGAGATGGAGAATGTGTGGTGGAAAAGAGGGAGGCAAAGAGGTGCTACACTGTTTAAGGTGCTATTAAACCTGCCTCATATATATATATATATATATATATATATATATATATATATATATATATATGAGGAGCGATCTGAGACACCCCTGTTTGCAGCACCTCTGTTAGCACCATTATCCGTCTGTGAGCTACGGCGATCCAAACCGAACGAGAATTTGTAAATGTTCAATCCACATATATTTAATGACATATCCAAAATTTGAGTTCATTCCGACATTCGTACAATAATATATTTGATGTTTAAATTTAATGGTTTGAATAATATCTGAACGGTGAATAATTGAGCTAGAATTTTGAATATGTTATGGATGTCGAAACGAGCTCAAATTTTGGATAGGTCCTTAAATATAAGTGAATTTAACATCTATAAATTCTTGTTCGATTTGAATTACCGTAGCTCACTAACAGATATGGGTGCTAACATGGTGCTGCAAACAGGGGTGCCCTGTAACGCTCCTATATGTATGACAAACGTTTGGTTGCACGCCAAAAATAAAGCATCTCAAATGCCCTCTGATTTTCTCCTCTTATTTATATTAAAGAAAGTGAGTGGAAAGAGAGAAGAAGGGAATGTGTGGTGGAAAAGTGGTAGTCTAAATGGATGCCAATTTTTTGGGGTGCCATTGAACCTTCTTATATATATATACATACATACATACATACATACATATATATATACATACATATATATATGGAGCATGAAAGATAGATTTTTACATTGCGTTCACAAATTGTTCAACATCAATGGGTTGGCATGATACAGCGGAGCAATCTAAAATTTTACATTTTAATTTAATTATATATTTATTTTACCAAATTATTGATAAATGTTACTACTTATTTAAATATAAACAATTAAGTAAACATGAATGAATTTTATTTTACTTGCTAAAATCTTGGGCTTGCAGCAAAAACACTTTTTCCGTTCAACTAGCTTATGAGATGAAATATTTGGTTATCGTCTGTCGAGAATAAAGAATTGCTAGAATCAACTTTCACGATTTTAATCCATCGAGTACAACTTTTAAAGCAAGCATCAAAATACCATTACTTCAAATAACTTCTTCATTACCATGCCAAAAGTTCCACCAAATCGTATTTCATTGTGTGAGATTATTCTCACTATTTGCATGGCAAGAAAATATATTTTTGACATAAAAAAGGAAAAAGTGCAAGAATGGCTTCATATTTCGTAAGATACATACCATCTAGCATAGATGCGTATACTGTAAATCAAACAGTAAGTCAAATCGTAAGGGTTCAAGATTTAAGATATCGATGATCTAAACAACCAAATCATCTAGGCCTTGCTTTTTTTCTTTGAAAAATTACATATTTAACTAAAAATTATTTGCAAGATACCGAAATAAAAACGCAACTTAAGCAAATTGTAGATGGATTTAAGCTGCAACCAATGTTATATATCTTTGTAATGCATGCTCTGTTAATAGCGGGGAATTAATATAACAGCAAGTATAAAAACTACAGTATAGCAACAAATAAATCGCAGCGATTTGTCAAAACAAATTAACGAAATGAGATTCTGAGACTTTCCTTAGTAATTCCTTAAAACTTTTATTTGCAAAGTTTTCTAATATACAATAAAATATTTTTACATGAGATTGTAATGAGTATGTCAACTACATGATTTATGGTGGAGGCAGGCAACGAAGAATAGAGAACGAACACTACATGAAAAACACTCTATTGCAAATGGCGACACATAACAGTTGCAATAAATTATATTTAGCAACAGACCTTTTGTAGTTGTTGCAATAGATGAGATCTAGCAACAGGTCTTTTATTTCTGTTGTGAAAAACATATTTTTAGCAACTGCGCTTCCCTTCCTGTAACACCCCACCTCCGCCAGGGTGACTCTTGCAAGCACTCTGACTTTGGAGGGGCGTTTGAATCAGGTAAACATGCATAATGATATATCAAGGCAGAACAAGAACATATGTATATATGTAAACAGAGTAAATAACATAGATAAAACAGCGGAAGATTTCAACCATTTCAAAATGAGTCTGGTACAACATAATGTCAATTTTCCAAATAAACAAGTCTAGATAAAACAACATCACTGAAAAACTGAAATACATAAGTACTATCCCCAAAATAAGTGATGACCACAGCTAGCTTCATGTCAAGATCGTACATGAGCTAAAATCCCACAAGCAAGCAATCAGAAATCCAGCTAAACTCCAATATTCCCTCCCTGAGAACCTGGGGGGGGGGGGAATGGAAGAAAAGAGGCGAAAGAAAACAGGTCAGTCAAAAAGACTGAGTAAGCCCTACTACAATCAATGTAAACTGGTAAAGTTAACTGGCATGAGCAGCAGGGATGAACATAAGGATAACAACATACTAGCATGATGATTAACTAACAAGGTAGATAAAGGTGTCATCGCATAATCAGGATTAAGGTTTTGCACCACAGGTGTACTAGCAAACTAACATGACCTGAATAAACAAGTATTGATCCCTTGGCCCAAGCTTTGGCCCAATAGCATGAAGTGACCCCAATACGAGGTCCAAAGTGTGAACAAGAAGTGATCCCCAGGCCCAAGTTTGGCCCAACATCATGAATGACCCAAACCAAGGTCCAACTAGCACGGTCTAGTCGATCGGCTCCCTATAAGCCTAACTCGTCAAGTGTCGGTGTCATACGACCCAACTACGAAGTGTAGCTAAACTGTACTAGGTCCACCCTAGGGTGTATCAACTCCTAGGGTGTCAACCACTGACACAAATCAATGCACGCACAGTCTAAACCTACTGGTGCCCGTGCCTGCTTTTTCAACTTCGGACCATGTGCACGACCATGGCCCGCCTGAACCTACACCGGCGCACCTACTCAGCCGTCGTTTTGGTCGCTTACATGGCATCCCAGTAATCGTGCCCCTCCCTAGCCTAGTCCCTAGGGTATCATGATAAACTAAGAGGGTTACTGGTGCAAAGGACCACGTAACTAGGGTTTCCTTAATGGGTTAAACGTGGTTAACCCAACTCATTCAAGTACCAAGTTGGTTAAGTGTACCCAAGGTTCATGACTTAACCCTACCAACTCATCGTGTTTCATTGGTTAAGTATTCAAGCGGTCCATGACTTAACCCTAATCACGAGGCATTAATTAATTAATGCGCCTTAACCTCTCACATTAGACTTTGTTGTGGTTACTAGTTAAGCCGGGTGGGTCCGGGTAGCTTTACACCACAACTTGGTCTAACCTCGGGTTCAAGGTACAACATGACCAACTTCTCACATTGGGTCCTATTGTTTGTAGCAACTAGTTAAGCCGGTCGGTTCCGGGTAGGTTTACGCTACAAACTCAACCCAACCTCGAGTTGGTCACACTTATATTTTCTAAGAGTCATGTCCCTAATGTTTCCAAAACACATTACAAGTTTTCAAGCAATTGGGTAGACCTAACTTAATAGGTAAATTCCTAATGGGTAGACCTAACTTAATAGGTAAATTCCCAAGCTTATGTTTTTATGTCCTTTAAGTTTACCCAACCCCAAACGCAATCCCATCGCTTACATATCGCAATAACGCATAAAGGATAGAAAGAGGGAACTTGGCATAATCGTGACATAAAGGTGTTGAAGCCACAAGTTCAACATGGTGGCATAAGAAATGTACATATGTTCATATACTTGCATATTACATTTTTAGGCCTCAAAAGCATGCATGAAACCAAACTTAGCACATTGGGGATACATGGTGATAAATGACATGTAAAAATGGCCATAAGTTCGCATCTAGCCTCACATGCAAGTTATCATAAGAGATATGATAACTTACATGTTGCCAAAATGCAACCTTTAGCATAAAGCTTGGAGCTTTATGTTCATATACTCAAGATAAGCTTGCATAACATGATAACATGAACCAAATGATCAACCCAAACTTGCATAACATACTTGCATATCATGTGACGAACTTGCATATCAAACTTGCATAACATAACATGATAAACTTGCATATCATGACATAGTAAACTTGCATATAAACTTGCATATCATAGCATGATAAACTTGCACATCATAGCATAGTAAACTTGCATATAAACTTGCATACCACAACATGATAAACTTGCATATCATAGCATAGTAAACTTGCATATAAACTTGAATATCACAACATGATAAACTTGCATATCATAGCATAGTAAACTTGCATATAAACTTGCATATCATACATTTAACTTTAGAGTTTAAGTATGAAAGTAGAATAGGGCTTACTATGCTAAAGAAGTCACAAAAATATGACAAAGCCCTTATGCAACCAATTAAACCCAAAATGCAAGCTTCAATAGAAAAACCCTTAAGCAAAATTGATCAAAACTCTTCCTTTATGATGCAAATATAGAAACTTGACTTGAATGCAAGCTAATGATGCTCATACAAGCTTGAAAACACTTGTATGCATGGAAAATCTCATAAAAATTTATTTGGGAATTTTATGAAGAGAGTGGAGGCCATGAGAGGATTGATTTTGCCATAGTTTAGTTGCTAGAATGAATAATGATGATTTAGGGTTAGGTTAGGGGCTTATTTATAGAGATTAGGATTAGTTCTAGCCTTAGGATTAAACCCTAGTTCCAATCTCAGCCCTTAAAACCGAATCTGGCCCCCAAACTCAACACAATCTCAAAATGGTGCACCAGGCTAAACTGCCCGGCTGGACCAAGTCGACAGCCAAGTCGACAGGGCTGTCGACTTGGGTCCAACCAAGTCGACTCCCAAGTCGACAGGGCTGTCGACTTGGGTGCTCTGGCGGGAATTTTCCCGCCTGGCCCAAATTTCCAAATTCAAACTTGAATTTGAAATCTGTTTTTACTTGGAAATTTTCTGAAAACTTCGTTGGGCCCTAATCGGGTCATACGGACTTCGATTTTCGAAAATTCGGACTCTATTTCGCGTATTTTTCCGAGACGAACGCAATGGCATAGCCCGTTTCCCTTGATTCAGATTTTAGAATTAAATTCTGCCTCGATTTACATTGTTACAGGTTATTGAAAATACGGGTTGTTACATTCTCCCCTCCTTAAAGGATTTCGTCCCCGAAATCTTCAAGTTAGGAAGAACATATCCTACCATCCAATCATCCATCTACTCAAAACATCATCCACGAGCAATCATTGTCCTTACAAGATTCTAAATGTTGTATGAACATATGCGAATGTGTGTGTATATGTACTTATCTAATGCAAATACCATCAATGCAAATTATGTTAGTGAAATGAATCCATATGTATGCAATTCCTAACATAATGTATTACATCTATATGTGTGCACATAACATACATCCATATGCAACATCCATGTGATAACACAAAAATTTTCATCCATGAATAAGCATAAACACTCATGCATATGAAATATGAGGAGTGTGTGAGCCGATCTAGTGCCTAACGTGTATAATGCATCCACGAGTAACCACTTGCAAACACTTGCAACCACTTGCAACCATCAAGCATAACATGTTTCAAATACATGTTTCATCCAAAGGGTTTCTACCTAAGGTTTTCATGACAAGATTAACACGATAAACTAGATAATCAAGACAAACATGGATAGCAAAAGATATGCTACAAAGAGATCGGGAAGATAAGCAGGATATACTCCTTTCGGATTACAAGAAATCCCTTCCTAACCCAATCCATATCCTATAAAAGCCCAAAAGGTTTAGTCAACCTAACGGACCCCTTATGGAGTTTACAACAGAAATGGGATCGAGAACGGGACCGAGAGGATATATGTAAAAGATAACATGCAAGTAAGTTCCACAGGAAAACAAGGATCAAGGATATACTTATAAAGATATGATGCGCGTATCCAGCCTTCAATCTTCTAAGTCAAGTTTCCTTGAGTTTAACTCCACTGTGCTTTGACCATCTTTTACCTCATGATTTCTTAGCTTCTTAACTCTTATTTCCAAATATGAGTTGGAACCCATTTCATTGTCGCCTCTCGTCTTTTTTTTTTCACTTACCCTTCTTCTATCATACTCGGCTTAAACATAACTGTGACTTCATGGTTTCATGCAAGCTTTCCAAAATTCACTAGTGAATCCTGGATCTCGTTTGCTTACTATAAATTATTCCACGCAGCAGAACTTTTCTTGAAAATACTAATCCACGTTGCCAATTGCTCTTTACCGGAGTGAAATGAGCACTTTTCGTGAGTCTACCTACTATGACCCACATGCTCGTATTCCCTTTCCTTGATCTAGGCAGTCCATCCACGAAATCCTTCGTGACGCTTTACTACTTCCATTGCGGGGACCTCCAATGGATGTAATAGCCCACCGGGCTTTTTATGACTTGGCCTTTAACCTGTTGGCACAACATGCACCTTGGGACCAACTCGGCCACCTCCTCGAGTGATGTGCATCATCAAGAACCTCTTTCTCTCATCGCGTCTTAGCCATCCCTTGTCATCTATAGCGAGGTGTCTTAACATCTCGCCTCGAATCAACTTGTCCATGATCTCGACTAACTACGGGTCTTCTTTCTGCGAAGTCCCTACTTGATCCAGAAGGGTAGGTGTAAAGACCCGTAACTTCCCCGTAAAGGAAAGCGACGGATAGTTCGAGAACAAACCACAACAGAACGCATATAGAAGAACATTTCACTGTATATTACAACAATGCATCAGATTACAAGAATATACAGAGTATAAACAAATAAATATTACACAGAAATATCAGAGATTTAAATTACATTTAAATACATCGCAGCGGAAAATAACACAATACACAACTAGAATGAGATATACGGATACAAAGCTTTCCGGATATCGTTCCAGCTGAAAACCAGGATCCTGTGAATATAAATCTGCAAAACCAAAACTACTAGCTGCCCGTGTCAAAATAAGGGCACCCAGAGTTTAGGTTAAAACAATAAACTCCAGGTCAGTCATGTGACTGGTGTGAGAACTAAAACAGTTATTAATCTTTATTTTCAAAGTTAGGTAAATCAAGGGATCACGCTGTATAACACGGAACGGGTTTCCTCCCAAGAATACCAGTGCATAAAACAAACAGCGCAATGCTAAGTAAAGAAAAATGAAGCTGTTATAAGACCCAGGTCCCATCACACAATGCAACGCAGCCGAGGATAGGGTTTTCCCTTATAACAGCCAAAGAATGCTTGATACGTTTTAAAACAAATCGTTTGATACTATTATAAGTGCATAGTGTATAAAACAACTTCAAATCATAAGTATCAATCATAGGCGGCATGAATGCCCCATACCACTATGTCGCCATATATAGGTTTACAAATAAAACCGCAAATGTCACGTATTTGAAAATTGGGTTTCCATCTATGAACCGAGGCAAAAGATAGTCCTCAACCGATTCGTGACTCTCTAGCCCGAGCCACAGGCAAGCGCGCAGGCAAGCCTTGGAGCGACAGGGCCGGTCCACCGATGTGGATTATTATGCCTGAACACTACGTTTCCCCACCCTATGGGGTGTAAGTCTGGTCCGTCAGCCGACCAGAAGCATCGGCCGAAACCGATATAACCGAGGCGCCTCGCAACAGCAACAACCACATAAGTCAAACTCGTCAGGGCGTGTAAAACCACTGACGCCACTTCTAACTAGAAAGAAACGCAAGTCCTCCCTGAGGTCCGTCTCCCGTTTTTGGTTCATATCGGGTGTGAAACACGCGAAGTAAACGTTACACAAAGCTACGCCACAAAGGCCGTGCTTTGATCATCACCACAAGACTTTGCTTTTCAACAGAAGCCTCGATCAATTGCCACTTAGGCATGCCACACAGGCAATTCACTCCATGCGTTTGATATCCATCAATATATAACCCCTGAGCTCGTACGTCTCAGAGAAGGGCGTTAAGCAAGAGAATAAATTCTCCGCTGCCAAACAGATATATATTTAATAGAGATCAATCACACGGACTAAAATCCAATGTCAGACACACAGTCCATTTACAAGTCCGTTCTGGGTCTGAACGAAACTGGAGGCACCTAGTGCCCCGCATATCCATCGATCTCCAAGTACGTCTGGACGATCACCAACTGTTTCCATCTTCTTGGGTGTACAGCCCAATCAAGATCATCAGTAAGCACCCAAACGACGTGAAGACCTCCGGTCTTCGACCATCGTCTTCATCTTCGACTTATCGTCGTATCAGTTATTCAGAATGGGATAAACCCGGTCTTTCCGAATAACTCGCGTATATTTTAAATAAGTGTTACACAAACACAACATACGCCTCATTCCAATTCATTAGTCACTAACCGTAAATTAATCAAGAGAATAATTCCCCAAATATTAACCCCGAAGGCCGAAACCAACATCAGATCAATATCCAGAAAACCATTCTGCTTGGCTAACCGACAGTTAGTTTCTAAATTTCACATTCATAGGGAAAGGTTCCCATTAATTTTATCCAAGATAAATTCCTTGAATTTATTCTTTATTCTATTTTTGAATATCAATTCAAACTAGTCGGGATTAGCGAACCTTACCGAAGTAATCATTTGTTTTAATTTCCCCATCCCAACCTATTTATCCCATGAAGTAAAACTGGTAATACTTCATATCTAACACCACAGTGTTATCGGTAAATTCAATTACCATTTCACGTTCAAATCTAATTAAAGATTTAACTATCGCCTGGAGCAAAACTGGTGATACTCCATTTCGATTATTTCAATCTAATTAAAGATTCATTAAAACTCCACTTAGTTTTAATCTTTGACTGGGTTAAAGAATCAGTGTCATTTAAAAACACGGTTCACGATAAACCCAAAATCACATTCATTAATCATCGGGTTAAAGAACGAGTGTTATTTAAAAACACTGTCCACGATAAACCCAAAAATCAATATCGATTCAATTCCAATTAAATGTTATTTAATTGGTACACTTCATTAAATCTAAATAAAAAGATTTAATCTTTTCTCAACTGGGTTCAAGAACAGTGTTAGTGAAGACACCATTCACGACAAACCCAAATCACATTTGATATTCAATATAAGGCTCTGAATAGAAAATATATCGGCTTATATTCAATATCAAATTCTACGATTAACAAATGTCGTATTGGAAATAACGATATAAATATATATCTTTCAAATTTCCATAACAACACCTGTATAATCACGAATTCCAACATCGAAATATTCCGAAGACAATTTCGATTCAAATCCACTCCAATGCAATCATTGGAAATTTTGGTTATTTTCAAAACCCTTTTCGAATTCAATTTATTTATTTAAAAATAAATAGAATTATAATTCTAGTTCAAAACTAGTTCATTTCGATAAAAATCTATTTTTATCTTTTCAAATATGGAGTTTTTCATCCCAATTCTTTCTAAATCATTTCTTATGATTTTACACAAATTATTACTATTTTTAATAATTTTATCAAGGCCCGTACAGTCGATTTCCAACAATGGCCATCGAACTGCACTTATAGCGACCTTTTTCGAATTTGATTTGGACGTATCTCCAAATCCAACCGTTAGATTTCTAATTTATCACATTCGTTAGAAATCTCTTTTC
Organism: Allium sativum; assembly: GCA_030737875.1. NCBI lineage: Eukaryota > Viridiplantae > Streptophyta > Magnoliopsida > Asparagales > Amaryllidaceae > Allium > Allium sativum. The sequence goes on from CM060916.1 coordinate 899,078,697, forward strand.
GATACGAACCCAACGGTTCCGGTTTTAGGAGAATCCGACGGTCGGATCTCCCGCAATGTCCGTTTGAAATAAATGGTCGAAATTCACGAACTACCGCGGCGCGGCGCGTTCTATTTAGGCCATTATATTATATATATAATATATATAATATATACTTCGTCGATTCCTATTTAAAAACGAATTATATAACTAGTTTTAAAATCGTTTCAAAAGCAATTTCAACTTTCTTTTCAATTCAAATCAAAATTGAATTCTTCTTTATAAATTCGTTTTAAAATTCATTTCTAATCAATTCAAATTTCAATTCAATTTGAATTCATTTCAATTCGCTTTCAATTATATTCGAATTCGTTTCAATTCGATTCAATTCAAATTCGTTTTCTATTCGAAATCGTTTTCAATTCATTTCATTTCGAAATCGTTTTCAATTCATTTCATTTCGAAATCGCTTAAAATTGATATAAATATCGTTCACGTCAAAATGGCGTCAATCTAATCAACACGGCTTCATAAATTTCTATTTTCAAATATTCTATTTCAAATATTTCTTTTCTTCAAAATAGTTGTTATTATCAAAATATTTCGTTCAACACATGACCAATCTCAATGGATGAGTACTGTCAACACATGAACTTTTATTTTATATTGATAAAGATATAAATTTTATTACTAAAATATTTCGTTCAACACATGACCAATCTCAATGAATGAGTACTGTCAACACATGAACTTTTTTTTATATTGATAAAGATATAAATTTTATTACTAAAATATTTCGTTCAACACATGACCAATCTCAATGAATGAGTACTGTCAACACATGAACTTTTATTTTATATTGATAAAGATATAAATTTTATTACTAAAATATTTCGTTCAACACATGACCAATCTCAATGAATGAGTACTGTCAACACATGAACTTTTATTTTATAATATTCTTTATTTTTCAAATTGGAATGAGGCCCACTCAATTACCATATAAAGTTAATTATATGGATTTTCATACATCACATGTATATATTAGCATTGAAAAATAATCAACCATCAACCAAAGTGCACTACACTGTATAAGCATCAAATATAGATATCTAACGCTTATAACAGTCTGTCAATCAATCGATCGACATATTTAATCAATCGGGATGAGTGAACTTCATATTTCATCTCAACACCCGTGTGGGGTTTCAAACAATCAAACAAATATTTTATTTGTGCAGTTGGGCGATGTGTAAAATTTATCGGCCCAATCAATGTCCTTCAAATAAGTGTACATAAACAAACCGTCTGGTTTGTAAATGAATATTTATTTATTCACTTTCACTATATTCATATTCACGTTAAAAATTATAATTTTAACGATAAAACATTTTATTCCAACATATGAATTTCTAGTATTCATTTACACAATAAAATGATATTTTTATTTTCTAACATATTTTAGAAAATTTCGGCGGCATAACGGCACGATACTAGAAACGGGACGAGGCCTAGCCTTATCCCCGGTCTAGTGAAGGCCCACGCCATTCACACATCAATCAAATCAATTTCGTTATGCAAACCACAAAATTTGGAGTCAGAGTCTAACCTAGCCTTACCCCTTCGCCTTATAACGGCGCACGTCTAATCCTAACCAATTTATCGATTCGATTTCTCACACCACAAACCACATTCAAACCAATATCGCAATCAATAACCAAACAGCCAAACAAACAAGTCCATGGTCTGTGGACGATTGTGTCGGGTGCTACTAAGCACCGTCTGCATCCTAGTATATATATATAACTAGAAAATAAATTGAAAGGTGAGAAATTCTCACACATAGCTATCCTAGCTCCACGGCACTTCATTGATAGAAATCTTCATCGCTATCGCATCTTCGTCGTCTTCGTTGCCCACAGCCACTACATATGTAAAAATCGAATTTTTACTTCGTTATTCAATTTATAAAAATCGAATTTTTAGTTCGCTATTCAATATATAAAAATCGAATTTTTAGTTCGCTATTCAATATATAAAAATCGAATTTTTAGTTCGCTATTCAATATATAAAAATCGAATTTTTAGTTCGCTATTCAATATATAAAAATCGAATTTTTAGTTCGTAAATTTCTAACCTCCTTCTATTTTTAATTTAAAACTTTTTCCTTTTAAATTTCAAACCTTTTTCTATTTAAAGTTTAAAACTTTTTTTCTTAAACAAAATCAGGTTTTAAATGCATAGAAAAATCAGTTTATATATTTCCTTTAAAAATCAGTTTATATTTCTAAAACAAAAATCAGTTTTATTTCTTTAAAACAAATCAGTTTTTAATTTTCCTGTTAATATCAGTTTTAATTTTCTAATAAAATCAGTTTTTAATATTTCCAAACAAAATCAGTTTTAATTTTCTAATAAAATCAGTTTTTATATTTCAAAACAAAATCAGTTTTTATTTTCTAATAAAATCAGTTTTTATATTTCAAAACAAAATCAGTTTTTATTTTCTAATAAAATCAGTTTTTATATTTCAAAACAAAATCAGTTTTTTTTTTATTTCAAAACAAAATCAGTTTTTTTATTTCAAAACAAAATCAGTTTTTTTACTTTAAAAAATCTGTTTTTAAATCCTTTTAAATCGAAATTTTAAAATGAAAATAAGATAAAATAAGATAAAAAAAAAAAACAATTTACCTTCCTGCGAAGAAGGGGGGGTTCCTTGCGGGGTCGCAGCTGACGTCGGAGGGGCCTCGCGATAGGGGGGGGGCTTCGTCGTCGATGCTGTTCTCGATGGATGGAGGAGGAGGCGGAGGAAAGGGGAAGCAGGGGGGGGGGGGCGCGCGCCTCCTGGCGGCGGCGATCTGGTAGAGGGGGGTGGCGACTGGAGGTTTGTGGAGGGAGCGGGTTCTGGGTGTAATCGGTTTTTTTTTTCTTTTTTTTTTCTTTCTGAAAGTAAACGAGAAAGGGGGGGGTTTATATATTTTATATATATATATTATTTTATTTATTTTATTTTCAACCCTAAATGTTGACTTTTAATTCGAACACCTAACGAGACCCAACGACTGTCGCCCCTAGCTAAATACCCCCATTCCGAACACAATGGGATATGTATCGCAAACTGATTTGATCGTTTCGATCAGTTTCCGTTAAATTTTCATTTAAATCACTTTATATTGAATTTTAAACGTACATTTCAAATTACCGGGGTCACATACTAACTCTATAAATCCCACAAAAAATATTTTCTAGCTTCGTATTGACGATACGGTCCTAACAAAACTAGTTTCGTCGAATTCTGAGACCGTTAGAGAAATGGCCAATTTCCAGTCGATTAAAATCAACTGAAACCGGTCAAACGCGTTTTCCTTTGCCACGCTCACATACTGATTCGAAAAATTATGAAATTTGAAACCTAGCGATAACTTGACACCATGGACCCAACAAAACTGGTTTCGTCGAAATCCGAGGTCATTTGCAAAATATCCATTTTTAAGGGCCTTATATATATAAAAATATATATAAATTCCACAGCGACTATTTCTAATTTTAAACTGGACATATCTTATCATTTCTAAGATGAAATCTCAGTTTGTTAACTTCGTTACAAAGACATAGTTATACAGATTCAAATATTTCTTGTTTCGTTCAATTCTGACTTATATTGAATTCTGTATATTCATTTGAAATTAGAAATCGAATTTTCGAACTACCGCGCCATTTTCAATTCCTTTTATAATTATATATAATTATTTATATTCTAACGACGACGCGTATAATATATACGTTCGAATTATATTCAAAATAAATTTCACGTCGATATTATTTAAAATAATTCATTTTAAATAATCAAAATTCGCTATAATTGCCAAAATAAAAATTTTAAACTGGCCCAGAATTTGCGGGTTGTTACAATCTCCCCCACTTAAAACTTTTCGTCCCCGAAAAGGAACAAAGTCGAAAGTGGTTTGATTAATCAACTCTACGATCGATCAGGCTTCCATTCTCCAACTCTTTAGTTTCTGAGAATTTTCAAAATTTCAAAAATTTGGCTAACACCCTAAATTTTCGAAAAATTTCGCCATAACCTCCCCTGCAATGGGAGCATCGGGGAATTTCAAATAGCTTCCCCGGTCCTTCAGATCTCAAAAAGAAAAAGAAAAAGCCAAGCGGCTAGCCAATAGGCTCACAAAATCATCATCACCCAAACAAAACAGGAAATTATGAAGTAAACATGTACCTATTTGTCGGGCAAACAAATTTTATTCTCTGGCTCTAGCCTCCTTGCTATGACCTGTTCAATATAAGTATATGTATATGCAAGCAAATGCGACCAATTTTCAATATAATTCAAAATTTGATCCTCTTAGGCATAATGGTTCAAAATTTGCAAACAAATAAACAAACAACACAAACATCAATCAATTAGTGAATTTAACGTTTCAAATTCATAATTTTGATACATATACAAAAATCATGTTTTTGATGCCAAATCACAACAATGTATTCTAGCTATATAAGATTTGGTTCTCACACCAGTCTAATGGAATTATATAGATATCACACTTTTGTTACTCGAAAATAAATGCTGGTGATGGTATACTTCATCATCAGGACCATGTCCGGGCGACTAGAGTGCGACTCTATATCTATCCAATATATTAAAACTTCGAATACACGCGGATCAGACGTATACGCAAAATCTATATATACTGGATTGTCCACATCAATATAAATAGATAATCAAATACGAATAATTGATTTAAATTTGTTTTCATTTTCAAAAATATACTCTTCACACTCGTTCTAGGATACTACTGATCCCATCTCTAACGAGTCATTCCATTGGATATTACTAATCCAATATCTGATGAATTCTTTCGTATGGTTCTAATGTGCCTTGTTCTCTAAGCTTTGTAAACCAAAGCTCTGATACCACGTGTAAAGACCCGTAACTTCCCCGTAAAGGAAAGCGACGGATAGTTCGAGAACAAACCACAACAGAACGCATATAGAAGAACATTTCACTGTATATTACAACAATGCATCAGATTACAAGAATATACAGAGTATAAACAAATAAATATTACACAGAAATATCAGAGATTTAAATTACATTTAAATACATCGCAGCGGAAAATAACACAATACACAACTAGAATGAGATATACGGATACAAAGCTTTCCGGATATCGTTCCAGCTGAAAACCAGGATCCTGTGAATATAAATCTGCAAAACCAAAACTACTAGCTGCCCATGTCAAAATAAGGGCACCCAGAGTTTAGGTTAAAACAATAAACTCCAGGTCAGTCATATGACTGGTGTGAGAACTAAAACAGTTATTAATCTTTATTTTCAAAGTTAGGTAAATCAAGGGACCACGCCGTATAACACGGAACGGGTTTCCTCCCAAGAATACCAGTGCATAAAACAAACAGCGCAATGCTAAGTAAAGAAAAATGAAGCTGTTATAAGACCCAGGTCCCATCACACAATGCAACGCAGCCGAGGATAGGGTTTTCCCTTATAACAGCCAAAGAATGCTTGATACGTTTTAAAACAAATCGTTTGATACTATTATAAGTGCATAGTGTATAAAACAACTTCAAATCATAAGTATCAATCATAGGCGGCATGAATGCCCCATACCACTATGTCGCCATATATAGGTTTACAAATAAAACCGCAAATGTCACGTATTTGGAAATTGGGTTTCCATCTATGAACCGAGGCAAAAGATAGTCCTCAACCGATTCGTGACTCTCTAGCCCGAGCCACAGGCAAGCGCGCAGGCAAGCCTTGGAGCGACAGGGCCGGTCCACCGATGTGGATTATTATGCCTGAACACTACGTTTCCCCACCCTATGGGGTGTAAGTCTGGTCCGTCAGCCGACCAGAAGCATCGGCCGAAACCGATATAACCGAGGCGCCTCGCAACAGCAACAACCACATAAGTCAAACTCGTCAGGGCGTGTAAAACCACTGACGCCACTTCTAACTAGAAAGAAACGCAAGTCCTCCCTGAGGTCCGTCTCCCGTTTTTGGTTCATATCGGGTGTGAAACACGCGAAGTAAACGTTACACAAAGCTACGCCACAAAGGCCGTGCTTTGATCATCACCACAAGACTTTGCTTTTCAACAGAAGCCTCGATCAATTGCCACTTAGGCATGCCACACAGGCAATTCACTCCATGCGTTTGATATCCATCAATATATAACCCCTGAGCTCGTACGTCTCAGAGAAGGGCGTTAAGCAAGAGAATAAATTCTCCGCCGCCAAACAGATATATATTTAATAGAGATCAATCACACGGACTAAAATCCAATGTCAGACACACAGTCCATTTACAAGTCCGTTCTGGGTCTGAACGAAACTGGAGGCACCTAGTGCCCCGCATATCCATCGATCTCCAAGTACGTCTGGACGATCACCAACTGTTTCCATCTTCTTGGGTGTACAGCCCAATCAAGATCATCAGTAAGCACCCAAACGACGTGAAGACCTCCGGTCTTCGACCATCGTCTTCATCTTCGACTTATCGTCGTATCAGTTATTCAGAATGGGATAAACCCGGTCTTTCCGAATAACTCGCGTATATTTTAAATAAGTGTTACACAAACACAACATACGCCTCATTCCAATTCATTAGTCACTAACCGTAAATTAATCAAGAGAATAATTCCCCAAATATTAACCCCGAAGGCCGAAACCAACATCAGATCAATATCCAGAAAACCATTCTGCTTGGCTAACCGACAGTTAGTTTCTAAATTTCACATTCATAGGGAAAGGTTCCCATTAATTTTATCCAAGATAAATTCCTTGAATTTATTCTTTATTCTATTTTTGAATATCAATTCAAACTAGTCGGGATTAGCGAACCTTACCGAAGTAATCATTTGTTTTAATTTCCCCATCCCAACCTATTTATCCCATGAAGTAAAACTGGTAATACTTCATATCTAACACCACAGTGTTATCGGTAAATTCAATTACCATTTCACGTTCAAATCTAATTAAAGATTTAACTATCGCCTGGAGCAAAACTGGTGATACTCCATTTCGATTATTTCAATCTAATTAAAGATTCATTAAAACTCCACTTAGTTTTAATCTTTGACTGGGTTAAAGAATCAGTGTCATTTAAAAACACGGTTCACGATAAACCCAAAATCACATTCATTAATCATCGGGTTAAAGAACGAGTGTTATTTAAAAACACTGTCCACGATAAACCCAAAAATCAATATCGATTCAATTCCAATTAAATGTTATTTAATTGGTACACTTCATTAAATCTAAATAAAAAGATTTAATCTTTTCTCAACTGGGTTCAAGAACAGTGTTAGTGAAGACACCATTCACGACAAACCCAAATCACATTTGATATTCAATATAAGGCTCTGAATAGAAAATATATCGGCTTATATTCAATATCAAATTCTACGATTAACAAATGTCGTATTGGAAATAACGATATAAATATATATCTTTCAAATTTCCATAACAACACCTGTATAATCACGAATTCCAACATCGAAATATTCCGAAGACAATTTCGATTCAAATCTACTCCAATGCAATCATTGGAAATTTTGGTTATTTTCAAAACCCTTTTCGAATTCAATTTATTTATTTAAAAATAAATAGAATTATAATTCTAGTTCAAAACTAGTTCATTTCGATAAAAATCTATTTTTATCTTTTCAAATATGGAGTTTTTCATCCCAATTCTTTCTAAATCATTTCTTATGATTTTACACAAATTATTACTATTTTTAATAATTTTATCAAGGCCCGTACAGTCGATTTCCAACAATGGCCATCGAACTGCACTTATAGCGACCTTGTTCGAATTTGATTTGGACGTATCTCCAAATCCAACCGTTAGATTTCTAATTTATCACATTCGTTAGAAAGCTCTTTTCGATACGAACCCAACGGTTCCGGTTTTAGGAGAATCCGACGGTCGGATCTCCCGCAATGTCCGTTTGAAATAAATGGTCGAAATTCACGAACTGCCGTGGCGCGGCGCGTTCTATTTAGGCCATTATATTATATATATAATATATATAATATATACTTCGTCGATTCCTATTTAAAAACGAATTATATAACTAGTTTTAAAATCGTTTCAAAAGCAATTTCAACTTTCTTTTCAATTCAAATCAAAATTGAATTCTTCTTTATAAATTCGTTTTAAAATTCATTTCTAATCAATTCAAATTTCAATTCAATTTGAATTCATTTCAATTCGCTTTCAATTAGATTCGAATTCGTTTCAATTCGATTCAATTCAAATTCGTTTTCTATTCGAAATCGTTTTCAATTCATTTCATTTCGAAATCGTTTTCAATTCATTTCATTTCGAAATCGCTTAAAATTGATATAAATATCGTTCACGTCAAAATGGCGTCAATCTAATCAACACGGCTTCATAAATTTCTATTTTCAAATATTCTATTTCAAATATTTCTTTTCTTCAAAATAGTTGTTATTATCAAAATATTTCGTTCAACACATGACCAATCTCAATGGATGAGTACTGTCAACACATGAACTTTTATTTTATATTGATAAAGATATAAATTTTATTACTAAAATATTTCGTTCAACACATGACCAATCTCAATGAATGAGTACTGTCAACACATGAACTTTTATTTTATATTGATAAAGATATAAATTTTATTACTAAAATATTTCGTTCAACACATGACCAATCTCAATGAATAAGTACTGTCAACACATGAACTTTTATTTTATATTGATAAAGATATAAATTTTATTACTAAAATATTTCGTTCAACACATGACCAATCTCAATGAATGAGTACTGTCAACACATGAACTTTTATTTTATAATATTCTTTATTTTTCAAATTGGAATGAGGCCCACTCAATTACCATATAAAGTTAATTATATGGATTTTCATACATCACATGTATATATTAGCATTGAAAAATAATCAACCATCAACCAAAGTGCACTACACTGTATAAGCATCAAATATAGATATCTAACGCTTATAACAGTCTGTCAATCAATCGATCGACATATTTAATCAATCGGGATGAGTGAACTTCATATTTCATCCCAACACCCGTGTGGGGTTTCAAACAATCAAACAAATATTTTATTTGTGCAGTTGGGCGATGTGTAAAATTTATCGGCCCAATCAATGTCCTTCAAATAAGTGTACATAAACAAACCGTCTGGTTTGTAAATGAATATTTATTTATTCACTTTCACTATATTCATATTCACGTTAAAAATTATAATTTTAACGATAAAACATTTTATTCCAACATATGAATTTCTAGTATTCATTTACACAATAAAATGATATTTTTATTTTCTAACATATTTTAGAAAATTTCGGCGGCATAACGGCACGATACTAGAAACGGGACGAGGCCTAGCCTTATCCCCGGTCTAGTGAAGGCCCACGCCATTCACACATCAATCAAATCAATTTCGTTATGCAAACCACAAAATTTGGATTAAGAGTCTAACCTAGCCTTACCCCTTCGCCTTATAACGGCGCACGTCTAATCCTAACCAATTTATCGATTCGATTTCTCACACCACAAACCACATTCAAACCAATATCGCAATCAATAACCAAACAGCCAAACAAACAAGTCCATGGTCTGTGGACGATTGTGTCGGGTGCTACTAAGCACCGTCTGCATCCTAGTATATATATATAACTAGAAAATAAATTGAAAGGTGAGAAATTCTCACACATAGCTATCCTAGCTCCACGGCACTTCATTGATAGAAATCTTCATCGCTATCGCATCTTCGTCGTCTTCGTTGCCCACAGCCACTACATATGTAAAAATCGAATTTTTACTTCGTTATTCAATTTATAAAAATCGAATTTTTAGTTCGCTATTCAATATATAAAAATCGAATTTTTAGTTCGCTATTCAATATATAAAAATCGAATTTTTAGTTCGCTATTCAATATATAAAAATCGAATTTTTAGTTCGCTATTCAATATATAAAAATCGAATTTTTAGTTCGTAAATTTCTAACCTCCTTCTATTTTTAATTTAAAACTTTTTCCTTTTAAATTTCAAACCTTTTTCTATTTAAAGTTTAAAACTTTTTTTCTTAAACAAAATCAGGTTTTAAATGCATAGAAAAATCAGTTTATATATTTCCTTTAAAAATCAGTTTATATTTCTAAAACAAAAATTAGTTTTATTTCTTTAAAACAAATCAGTTTTTAATTTTCCTGTTAATATCAGTTTTAATTTTCTAATAAAATCAGTTTTTAATATTTCCAAACAAAATCAGTTTTAATTTTCTAATAAAATCAGTTTTTATATTTCAAAACAAAATCAGTTTTTATTTTCTAATAAAATCAGTTTTTATATTTCAAAACAAAATCAGTTTTTATTTTCTAATAAAATCAGTTTTTATATTTCAAAACAAAATCAGTTTTTTTTTTATTTCAAAACAAAATCAGTTTTTTTATTTCAAAACAAAATCAGTTTTTTTACTTTAAAAAATCTGTTTTTAAATCCTTTTAAATCGAAATTTTAAAATGAAAATAAGATAAAATAAGATAAAAAAAAACAATTTACCTTCCTGCGAAGAAGGGGGGGGTTCCTTGCGGGGTCGCAGCTGACGTCGGAGGGGCCTCGCGATAGGGGGGGGCTTCGTCGTCGATGCTGTTCTCGATGGATGGAGGAGGAGGCGGAGGAAAGGGGAAGCAGGGGGGGGGGGGGCGCCTCCTGGCGGCGGCGATCTGGTAGAGGGGGGTGGCGACTGGAGGTTTGTGGAGGGAGCGGGTTCTGGGTGTAATCGGGTTTTTTTTTTCTTTTTTTTTTCTTTCTGAAAGTAAACGAGAAAGGGGGGGTTTTATATATTATATATATATATATATTATTTTATTTATTTTATTTTCAACCCTAAATGTTGACTTTTAATTTGAACACCTAACGAGACCCAACGACTGTCGCCCCTAGCTAAATACCCCCATTCCGAACACAATGGGATATGTATCGCAAACTGATTTGATCGTTTCGATCAGTTTCCGTTAAATTTTCATTTAAATCACTTTATATTGAATTTTAAACGTACATTTCAAATTACCGGGGTCACATACTAACTCTATAAATCCCACAAAAAATATTTTCTAGCTTCGTATTGACGATACGGTCCTAACAAAACTAGTTTCGTCGAATTCTGAGACCGTTAGAGAAATGGCCAATTTCCAGTCGATTAAAATCAACTGAAACCGGTCAAACGCGTTTTCCTTTGCCACGCTCACATACTGATTCGAAAAATTATGAAATTTGAAACCTAGCGATAACTTGACACCACGGACCCAACAAAACTGGTTTCGTCGAAATCCGAGGTCATTTGCAAAATATCCATTTTTAAGGGCCTTATATATATAAAAATATATATAAATTCCACAGCGACTATTTCTAATTTTAAACTGGACATATCTTATCATTTCTAAGATGAAATCTCAGTTTGTTAACTTCGTTACAAAGACATAGTTATACAGATTCAAATATTTCTTGTTTCGTTCAATTCTGACTTATATTGAATTCTGTATATTCATTTGAAATTAGAAATCGAATTTTCGAACTACCGCGCCATTTTCAATTCCTTTTATAATTATATATAATTATTTATATTCTAACGACGACGCGTATAATATATACGTTCGAATTATATTCAAAATAAATTTTACGTCGATATTATTTAAAATAATTCATTTTAAATAATCAAAATTCGCTATAATTGCCAAAATAAAAATTTTAAACTGGCCCAGAATTTGCGGGTTGTTACAGTAGGTCTAAGCTCAAGGGACGCTAACTAACTAATTAAACTGAGAGAACTTCTTACTTCAATTGTCCTCGTCGGAGCTTTCCGGTCCTGAACCGCGACCATTTTAGCGGGATCCACCGCTAAGCCTTGCTTAGAAACTATGTGCCCAAGAAATCTAACTTCTTTTTCTCCAAAATGACATTTGGAGGACTTGGCCTTCAACTGATGCGCTCTAAGCGTATCCATCTCCTCCACGAGATGCCTTGCGTGCTCTTCCTCATCCTTAGAGAAGATCAGAATATTATCTATGAAGACCACGACAAACTTGTTGAAGAACTCCCTGAACACCCTACTCATCAAGTCCACTAAGTAGGCGGGTGCATTAGTCAAACCGAATGCCATGACCAGCCATTCTAAGAATCCATCTGGCGTTCTGAACGCAGTCTTGTCTATACTATCTTCAGCTACCCTGAGCTGATGGAATCCAGTAGCAAGATCAAGCTGAGAGAAAACAGAAGCACCGACAAGCTGGTCAAAGAGATCATCAATTCTCGGTAATGGTTGTCTATTCCTCTTGTTCTACTCACGATAATCAACACACGGGCGAAGCGTACTGTCCACATTAGTAGCGAATACTACTAGAGCACCTTCCTCGGAAATGCTTCATCGAATGAAGTTCTTCTCAAGCAACTCCTTCACTTGCTTACTTAGCTCCCGTCTTTCACGCGGAGCCATGTGCCAAACGGGCAAAGAAACTAGCTTTGCATTATCCACCAGATAAATGCGGAAATCAATCTCTCGCTTGGGGGTAACCCCCCCTTCACTTCACCCAAGATATCAGGATATTCTCGGACCACCCTCACCGATTGCAAACTATCGATAGACGAGTTTGAGGGATTCAAGATAACACAACATGACGGGACTCATAGGGTTACAAGAAATTTTTAGGGTGTCACCGAGGCGAGTCATGAGCCTCACAACCCTATGCTCAAAAATCAAGGATGGCTCCAAAACTGGACAACCCATCCAAGCCCAAAATCAACCCATACCCCAAGAAACCGAGAATATAAGCATCACACGAGATCTCTACACTAAAGATAGAGATTTTCAGATCCACGTAGATAACAGACAAATGGGCGGAACCCCCAATTGGATTCAAAACACACACGGGATCATTAACTAGACTAGTACTTAGGTGCAAACTTTCAACTAGATCAGATGGGATAAAGCTATGCGATGCACCAGAATCAAACAAGGTAAGAAATATATACAAGGCTCTCAACAGAAATACTACCTTGATCGGGAACTGGAGCGGCATTGAGAGCATGAACTTGCCCTCCTGAAGGTCCAGCACGCTGAGGCTGACCCTGGCCTTGCCCTTGCTTCCTAGGGCAATCCTTGTTAAAATGTCCCGTCTCTCCACAGTGAAAGCACCCACCCAATTTCCTTCTCTTCTTCCTACAGTCCTTGACTATGTGCCCAACAATCCCACAGAAGTTGCACTTTCTTGTTTCCTTTGCCTTGTTCTTGTTGCCCTTGTTGTTCTTGTTGTTCTGATTGCCTGGACTGCTCTGACCACTTGTATTACCCTGGTTTCCTTTTCCCTGGGAATCAGTCTTCTTGGCTTGAGTATCATTTTTCTTGACATCTCCCTGAAGTAACGCCATATCAACCAAGCTCTCAAACGTGGCCCCATGGGGAATATGTGACATAGCCAATCCCTGCAACGGCTCATTCAATCCTCTAGCAAAACGAAGAGCCTTCTTCTGAGGAGTACTCACCATATCCAAGCCAAAACGAGCTAACTGATTGAATTTGTTCACATATTCTTTGACAGACATATCTCCTTGTTTCAAAGTTATGAACCTCTCCATTTGCAGATTCTCTTCAGCAGAAGATAGAAACTTAAGCACGAACCTTGCCCTGAAATCGGCCCAAGTCTCAACAGGCCTAGTACCATTGGTGACTTCCCACCAATAAGCGGCCTTATCCTTCATAAGCCAAACCGCCAACAAGATCTTCCTCTGATCGTCTAACCCAAAGATAGCAAATAAATCCTCGGTCTCTTTCAACCAATTTCTGGCCTCTACAAAAGTCTCAGTGCCTTGAAAGTTCCTGCCACCCATTGCTTTGAAATCCTTGCAAGTCTTTGCGAAGTCAGCCTGAGGATGCTGAGGGGGAGGAGGAAGAGGAACCTCAGCGACAGGAGGAGGAGGAACATTAACTACCGGAGGAGGAGGAGGAGGAACATTAACTACCGGAGGAGGAGGAACATCTACGGGGCCGGCTTCGGTCGCCCTAGCCTCCAAAAGTCTCCTATACCAAACAGGTACGTGTACTCCTTCCGGAATAGCAGAGTTATCGGCCATACTGAAAACGAAGAAAAAGACAGATTCAGAATGGAGAAAAACGAAGGAATTTTGCTAATTGCTTTTTGGGGAATAGCCTTTAAAATAAACTAGACTTTTCTTTGGAAAATACTTTATACTTGGTTTTGAAAATAGTTTTCCAAAAGTTTTCTAAAAACCTTTTTGTTCCTTCTCGTAAACCATATGCTCTGATACCAAATGTAACACCCCACCTCCGCCAGGGTGACTCTTGCAAGCACTCTGACTTTGGAGGGGCGTTTGAATCAGGTAAACATGCATAATGATATATCAAGGCAGAACAAGAACATATGTATATATGTATATAGAGTAAATAACATAGATAAAACAGCGGAAGATTTCAACCATTTCAAAACGAGTCTGGTACAACATAATGTCAATTTTCCAAATAAACAAGTCTAGATAAAACAACATCACTGAAAAAATGAAATACATAAGTACTATCCCCAAAATAAGTGATAACCATAGCTAGCTTCATGTCAAGATCGTACATGAGCTAAAATCCCACAAGCAAGCGATCAGAAATCCAGCTAAGCTCCAATATTTCCTCCCTGAGAACCTGGGGGGGGAACGGAAGAAAAGAGGCGAAAGAAAACATGTCAGTCAAAAAGACTGAGTAAGCCCTACTACAATCAATGTAAACTGGTAAAGTTAACTGGCATGAGCAGCAGGGATGAACATAAGGATAACAACATACTAGCATGATGATTAACTAACAAGGTAGATAAAGGTGTCATCGCATAATCAGGATTAAGGTTTTGCACCACAGGTGTACTAGCAAACTAACATGACCTGAATAAACAAGTATTGATCCCTTGGCCCAAGCTTTGGCCCAATAGCATGAAGTGACCCCAATACGAGGTCCAAAGTGTGAACAAGAAGTGATCCCCAGGCCCAAGTTTGGCCCAACATCATGAATGACCCAAACCAAGGTCCAACTAGCACGGTCTAGTCGATCGGCTCCCTATAAGCCTAACTCGTCAAGTGTCGGTGTCATACGGCCCAACTACGAAGTGTAGCTAAACTGTGCTAGGTCCACCCTAGGGTGTATCAAGTCCTAGGGTGTCAACCACTGACACAAATCAATGCACGCACAGTCTAAACCTACTGGTGCCCGTGCCTGCTTTTTCCACTTCGGACCAAAAGCACGACCATGGCCCGCCTGAACCTACACCGGCGCACCTACTCAGCCGTCGTTTTGGTCGCTTACATGGCATCCCAGTAATCGTGCCCCTCCCTAGCCTAGTCCCTAGGGTATCATGATACAACTAAGAGGGTTACTGGTGCAAAGGACCACGTAACTAGGGTTTCCTTAATGGGTTAAACGTGGTTAACCCAACTCATTCAAGTACCAAGTTGGTTAAGTGTACCCAAGGTTCATGACTTAACCCTACCAACCCATCGTGTTTCATTGGTTAAGTATTCAAGCGGTCCATGACTTAACCCTAATCACGAGGCATTAATTAATTAATGCGCCTTAACCTCTCACATTAGACTTTGTTGTGGTTACTAGTTAAGCCGGGCGGGTCCGGGTAGCTTTACACCACAACTTGGTCTAACCTCGGGTTCAAGGTACAACATGACCAACTTCTCACATTGGGTCCTATTGTTTGTAGCAACTAGTTAAGCCGGTCGGTTCCGGGTAGGTTTACGCTACAAACTCAACCCAACCTCGAGTTGGTCACACTTATATTTTCTAAGAGTCATGTCCCTAATGTTTCCAAAACACATTACAAGTTTTCAAGCAATTGGGTAGACCTAACTTAATAGGTAAATACCCAATGGGTAGACGTAACTAAATAGGTAAATTCCCAAGCTTATGTTTTTATGTCCTTTAAGTTTACCCAACCCCAAACGCAATCCCATCGCTTACATATCGCAATAACACATAAAGGATAGAAAGAGGGAACTTGGCATAATCGTGACATAAAGGTGTTGAAGCCACAAGTTCAACATGGTGGCATAAGAAATGTACATATGTTCATATACTTGCATATTACATTTTTAGGCCTCAAAAGCATGCATGAAACCAAACTTAGCACATTGGTGATACATGGTGATAAATGACATGTAAAAATGGCCATAAGTTCGCATCTAGCCTCACATGCAAGTTATCATAAGAGATATGATAACTTACATGTTGCCAAAATGCAACCTTTAGCATAAAGCTTGGAGCTTTATGTTCATATACTCAAGATAAGCTTGCATAACATGATAACATGAACCAAATGATCAACCCAAACTTGCATAACATACTTGCATATCATGTGACGAACTTGCATATCAAACTTGCATAACATAACATGATAAACTTGCATATCATGACATAGTAAACTTGCATATAAACTTGCATATCATAGCATGATAAACTTGCATATCATAGCATGATAAACTTGCACATCATAGCATAGTAAACTTGCATATAAACTTGCATACCACAACATGATAAACTTGCATATCATAGCATAGTAAACTTGCATATAAACTTGCATATCACAACATGATAAACTTGCATATCATAGCATAGTAAACTTGCATATAAACTTGCATATCATACATTTAACTTTAGAGTTTAAGTATGAAAGTAGAATAGGGCTTACTATGCTAAAGAAGTCACAAAAATATGACAAAGCCCTTATGCAACCAATTAAACCCAAAATGCAAGCTTCAATAGAAAAACCCTTAAGCAAAATTGATCAAAACTCTTCCTTTATGATGCAAATATAGAAACTTGACTTGAATGCAAGCTAATGATGCTCATACAAGCTTGAAAACACTTGTATGCATGGAAAATCTCATAAAAATTTATTTGGGAATTTTATGAAGAGAGTGGAGGCCATGAGAGGATTGATTTTGCCATAGTTTAGTTGCTAGAATGAATAATGATGATTTAGGGTTAGGTTAGGGGCTTATTTATAGAGATTAGGATTAGTTCTAGCCTTAGGATTAAACCCTAGTTCCAATCTCAGCCCTTAAAACCGAATCTGGCCCCCAAACTCAACACAATCTCAAAATGGTGCACCAGGCTAAACAGCCCGGCTGGACCAAGTCGACAGCCAAGTCGACAGGGCTGTCGACTTGGGTCCAACCAAGTCGACAAGGCTGTCGACTTGGGTGCTCTGGCGGGAATTTTCCCGCCTGGCCCAAACTGGCCCAAATTTCCAAATTCAAACTTGAATTTGAAATCTGTTTTTACTTGGAAATTTTCTGAAAACTTCGTTGGGCCCTAATCGGGTCATACGGACTCCGATTTTCGAAAACTCGGACTCTATTTCGCGTATTTTTCCGAGACGAACGCAATGGCATAGCCCGTTTCCCTTGATTCAGATTTTAGAATTAAATTCTGCCTCGATTTACATTATTACAGGTTATTGAAAATACGGGTTGTTACACTTCCAGTTGCAAAAGCATACTTTTAGCAACTGCACTTCTGCAACAGCTGCAACAAACAAATTATTTGTAACTACGCTTACAAACATATTGCAAAATATATCATTAACAACTGTTTTCGCCACTTGCAATAACTGTAAAAAAATTACAACATGTAAAGCCAATTGCAAAAAACATAATATTAAAAATAAGTAGTGGTTTTTAATTACGAAGTCGTAAATGACTACTTATAATCAAACTTTTTTTTATCATTTATTTAGAAAGTTTTGATATTGAAATCAATTATTCAAATGTTCCCCCGATTTCCTCCTCTCACTTATATTAAAGTTAGTGGGAGGTGAGAGAATAAATGAAAGGAGAGAGGGAGGAAATGTGTAGTGGAAAAGTGGTAGGCTAAGGGGTGTTAAGTTTTTGGGGTGCCATTGAACCTGCCTCATATATATATATATAAATATATATATAGTTTTGAAGTCAGGGCATTACTTATAAATTCTCTCGAGATTTATTAAATGTATTTTATTTAATGAAAGAGATTTTGTAAGAGAAATCTTATAAATCGCACTTGTTAAATAAAAGGGAACTTCAGAAATGAATACAAATTCATCGAAGAAGTTGTTAAGGGATAATTGAAATTATAAATCAGTATAATCGATTTTGGAAAGTGAAAAAGAAATTATTATGAATTCTAAAGATTTATGGGTCAGGTTATAAATGATTTCCTAAGTGAAGTAAAAAAAATAGAAATTAGAGTAATATTTCTAATAAATTTTTTAAGTGTCGGTAAAGGAATTTTGGAAAGATTAAAAGCGTAAACCAAATGATTTCCAAAAGGAATTGGTTTAAGTTGAAAAGAATATTTGAATATATATGCAGTATTTTAGGTTATCATAACGATGCTTTACACAACATTCTTTTTAACCCAAGTAAGTATGGTCTGGAAATATAATGGTTAATATTTTCTGAGAATAGAAAATGAATGAATTCGTGAAAAGGATAAGTATATGGAAATGTGTTATAACTGTAATAACATATATTTTCTAAGCATAGGAAATAAAAAGTTTTGTGTAATGTGGAAAGGTTTTCCAATGGTATTGAGAGGCCAAAGCGGTTTTGAAAATATCACGATAATAATATTTGATAATGAATGTTGGGAAAAGGATTTAATTAAATATTAATTAAAAAGGGGCTCAATGTTTCTTGGTTGAATATTGGAATGGAAGTTTGGTGAATGTTGTTTTTTGATGGTTAAATAACCGACTATCGAAGTATTGGCCAATTTAATACTATTGCTGTCAGTACAGAGAGATCGGGATCAGATTTATTTTTTGAAAATCATTCATATTGGAATAAGCGTTACGAATAAGATAATATTGAAGATAATGAAGACGAAGTAAAATGCAAGGATTATTTCGTTAATCCTAGGTAGAAATTGCCTAAGATGGATTAATAGGAAATAGTGTCTTCCATTTCGGTCAGACCCAGAATGAACTTGTATGGTAGAATGTCTGATAGGGTGTTTCCTAAGATCACATACGTTTATTTCTATAAATATACCGAGTATAAAGGCAGAGAAGGCAACTTCTTTTAGCTTGACACCTAGATTATATTTGTGCAAATCAATTAGTGATTTGCGGATCTGACAATGTGGCATTCAAAGTGAATGCGATATCTAAAAAGGTAATCGTGACCTCAAGCCTCATCAATTGAGAAATGACTGAAATCGGGCAAGCAACCGGGCTATGTGGGTCATATCCGTTGGGGCATATCATCACCTGATCTTGAAAAATCGATTGTCCCTTTTTGTATGCTTCGAAATGAGAATGGTTGGAAGCCCAACAACCGTGATGATGATATATTTGGTACACTCAAGTTGAATGAGTGGTCGGTTCTGTGCGGCTGGGTTGTAATATGTTCTTGTTGAACTGCAACATTTTATCTTGAGACGACCCACAGATCCCCACCCTCTGAACCGAACATAAACCACACAAGTCCGGTTCAAAAGGCAAGCATCTACGGAAGCTCATGCGAAAAATCAAATCTCTGACCTTCGATAGTTGATACTTAACACATACACGGTGTTCATGTACCGAAAAATCAAATGTCGCAAACTCGATTCATTGAGATTTTATCAGAGCTAAACACAGCGGAACATAAACAAAATATAATATTTCAATATATAAATTTATAGCGGAAACTTTTTATATCATTTAAAAACACATTCTTACATTCTCAATCCATGTATATCCAAGT
The DNA here is from genome assembly GCA_030737875.1 of Allium sativum. Lineage (NCBI taxonomy): Eukaryota > Viridiplantae > Streptophyta > Magnoliopsida > Asparagales > Amaryllidaceae > Allium > Allium sativum. The sequence goes on from CM060916.1 coordinate 899,098,505, forward strand.
ATAGACAGTACAATACGCCTTGCCATATGACAAAGAACTCCAGCTTTACGAAATCCACTGAGACTCCTCATCAACCTGTTTAACCTAAAACACACACACTCGGATCCGACCCGAGTATCAAACACTAGGATCAGGCTTGGATTAATCAGTTTAAAACTAGATAACAAATCATAACCCATATCATATAATTATCAACTAAGATTCAAAACTTTGAAATTTATGCTTTTGAAAATGAAACTATTATGAGATTAAAATCCTATCACATAATGCAACGCATATCGTAGGATAGAGTTTTACATTATAATAACTAAATATGCTTGATATTCTTAAAACAAATACTTTTGATATTATTATTAATGTCTAGGTGTGGAAATCACTTTAGAAAGTAAATGTATTAATCTTAGTTAGTATAATGGCTCATCCCATTATGTTGGCTATTAAGGTACAAATGAAAACGTAAACTCGGATTGGAAGTTGGATTCTAATAATGACCAAGGCAAAGGATCTTCCTTAACTGCATTCGAAACACCTCTAGAAAGATGTTCTAGGAGTCAACTATTGAGTCCTTCAGATCGATAGAGCAGGTCAGCGCTACACACAACTTATTAGGATCTTTCCTAAACATAACATTCCCGCGGTCGTATTTGACCATCATACGAGGCGCCTTAACTATCATCCATATAAGTAAACCTTTCCGGGCTCCATACCATGGCATCATTTTTCAGGTAGAAGTGAACATCCTTCCAATGTGAAGGTCTCCAGTCTTCTATCACAGTCAATGCCGTATTCATTAAGTATTTTAGCTTTTCACGATGGGTCAAAACCCAGTCATTCCGAATAACTATCGCATCATTCAAATCAGTTAATATATACAAGAAGTCCTAAGTCCTATTCCATTTTTAGAATATTCTTCTATCTTTCAGCTTAGTTAAGATATATAAAATGTCTATTCCATTTTGGTAATATTCTTCTATTCAAACCTTTATAATCAAATTAAATAAAGATTTCTTTTCAACTAATTTTGAGAAATCATATTCTTTTTTAATTGGGTTAAAGAATAGAGGTTATTTAAAACATCAATCACAATAAATCCCAAAATAATTGATATTAAATATAAGGATTCAAATAGAATTAAATCAACATATATTCAACACCAATATTCGTAATCAATGAATACTATAAGTGGAATAATGATGTAAAACATCTTCCTAATTTCTCGAAATACTAAATGTCTACATAACGGTAATTGACACCAAATATCCGAAGATCATTTCTATCCAAATCCAAAAAAATTATTCTAATTTAAATTTTTTTCTATATCAAAATATTTATCTATACATTTTTTCTAATCATGGTTGTACATGATAAACCAACCAATATAAGTTTATTTCACTTAAACTTACTGAACATTGTTTTACCATTTTTAGTCAGTTAGGCTTAAAACGCAAATATCCCTAAATATAGTTCGAAACTTCTTATTTCCTTTTCAAGTCACATTGAAATCTTTTGTTATGATTTATCAAACTTTTTTCCTATTTTTAATAATTTAAAAATAGCTCCTTTTACTAAATCCATTTTTGGGTCACTAATGGTCCTAGCGTTGTTTTTATTCAAAATTGATTTGAACTTATCGCTAGATCTAACCGTTGAATTTCAAAGATCTTATACTCATTTGAAAGCTCTGTTCTTTCAGACCTAATGGTTTTTATTTCGGGAGAATCAGATGGTCGGATCCCCCGGTATGTAAGTTTGAATACAGTGGTCAAAATTCGCGAGTCGTAGCGCGACGAGTTCTATTCAAACCAAACTTCGATTTTATATTAAAATTAAATCAAATTGCTTCTAAAATAGTTTATTAATTATTTAATAATTACTATAAACCATATTTTTAATATTCACTTCAAATTCAAATATTTCCATTAAATATCTATTATAATATTATTTTATTAATAAAACAATATTATTTTTCAAACTTCATTATTTTGAATTAAAATTTTCCTGTCATCCATTATAAAAATAATTATGATAGTTTTGAAAAAGAAATCTTGTCAAAACCTTTTCTACATATCTTAACTGAACTTCACTTTTTCTGGTTATTATTCATTTAAAAATAAAAAGTTCAACATGCCTTAACTGCATGAAAACTATTTCAAATCAATTTCTTTCTTTTACGAATATTCATCGTAATGAGTTAAACTTTACATCCATCCAAAATCGGACTATAAAAATAAAATGAATGAACTTAGTGAGGCCTTTATAAATAAAGATTGATTTGTTGCTTAAGGATATTGTCAAGAATATGGTATAAATTATGACGAAAACTTTTGTCCCTGTAGCAAGACTAGAAGCTATTGAAATTCTACTTGTTTTCGCTAATTATAATAAATTCAAACTATTTCAAATGGATGTTAAAATTGCTTTTCTAAGTGGATTTATTAATGAAGATGTTTATGTTGAATAACCCCCATTATTTGAAGATGAACAATTTCCAAACCATGTTTACAAATTAAAGAAAGGCCTGTATGGACTAAAAAAAGCTCCTAGAGCATGGTATGACAGAATAAGAACTTACCTGTTACAATCAAAATTTAAAATTGGTAATGTAACAACCTGAATTCTGACAAACCGAATTTTTTCAAAATTCTAATCTATCGAAACACGTGTTGGATTGTCTAGTATCCTGTAGAAAGGACAAAGATATAAAACACACCAGAGCTCAGAAAACATCTCACAGCATAATGGATAAAATATAATATAATCAAAATATAGCCTTACCCTGATAATAATACTGCCTAACTAGTATCCTGCAGAAAAGACAGAGATATAAAACACACCAGAGCTTAGAAAACATCTCACAGCGGAATTGATAAAATATATTTCAATCAAAATATAGCCTTACCCTGATAATAATACTGCCTAATCAGTATCCAAAGCTATCATATCTCTGCCACAAGTCTAACCTACGAGTATGTTATGAGGAGAGGGTCAGAACACAATTTCCGGTGACTGGATTTAAACTATACATTTTGGATAACCCTACAAATATTGTTCAGTTACATTTTCTTATTTATTAGGTTACTTGGGTTAACTGCACTTAAGGCTTACACACACATCGTACCCATCTACTTTCCGGTGGATTAACCTAATATAGTATATATGTAGCTACCGCAACATTAAAGTACACCCCATGGTACCTCACTCGCATGGTCTCCTCCGTAACGTCAACAGAAATATACGCAGTCCCTTATCCTACGTCGGGGTGACATACGAGTCAACATAACAACACTACTTTATGCATAATCCCATTGTTGCCATGCTATGTAAGCGTACGGATTGCGACTTTCGAATCATTTGTTCGAATCAAACTCCATCACAATGTAATGACCTACAGTCTACGATACACCATCCAGAGCAGACATGCATGTATCTAGACTTTCTCACATATGTATCGTCAATCGTACTCGATGTCTTAACTGCACATATTCTCTACTATGCACTGAGTTCTGTAACAGGGCTACACAAGAGACAGGGAACTCAGTCAGAGCTTTTCAAATATCTGTATACACATACGCTATGGTCTACATTTTTAGTGGCTATGGTCCCACCTAACCCCTTCCTCAACTAGTGAAAGACCGACAGAATTGAGAGCTAGTGACCTGGCCCTAAAGAAAACAACAAACAACAATTCCTAATTGGTCTGTCCCTCACCCATAGCCTTGATAGTAAAAGGTTTATGGTCTTTTGGTTTAGCTTTCCATCTTTCCGCATCACGCTTCACGAATCACGCCGACTGTCGGTTGTTGGTACCTGACGACCACTATCAAATAGATGGTTAAACCCGCCAAAGGTAGACATAAGTGGCCGTAACCCACCTAGTCATAAGCCAACAGGATCGTCGAATCATCTAAGACACCCTACAACCTTCTGATTGTCCACTATCGTGGCAATCAAGGTATACTCACCGGGTAGTAATGCGCAGACCCAACCTCTGCGAGCACAGTCTAAGCGTTGTCACCGCACAGAGGACTACCAGGAGTACCTTCCATATCCCAGGAAGCCGCATGCTCCTTCTTCCAGTCCTTCGGAGCTAACATAGTATCAGCTGAATAATCAGATGTACGTGTGCTCCCCTCGTGCCTCATGACACCACAATGATCTATCACAGTTGTTAACCTTCAAACGTACGGACTGGTCCAAGCTCCTCGAGTTAATGTGTTATTAGAACCTATGTTTAATCATTTAATTAAGCGTTTTCTCCACCTTTTCATACTTCCAATTTAACTTGGTTATTTCAAGTCATATTGACTTCTTATTCAAGTTACCAAGTTCCTCTTGCATATTAATTTCAGTTATATAACTTAACCCATTTAAGTCTATTAATAAGCCCATAACGTGTAATTTTCTAGATTGTAATCCAAGGTCTGCGATCTACAATATCCTTGTATTATTCATTGTTCGATTCCATAGTTACAATAACATGTTCTACTTAATGTGCAATTAAGTATATTTTATCTCAATTCACATGATTTCTGTTTAAAATGTCACTTATTATTTATGATTAAATACAACTTATTTCATCCCATATATTCACCTTGTTCTTTCTTATTTAATCATAATGCCATATTACACTGTCACTACAATTTGTTGTTGTTTACGTATCAACTTAGTTCTCTTAACTAAGGTTTATTAATAAGTTTCTTCCCATTTATTATAACTTATGTTATAATTTCCACTTGTCCCTTGGACAAGCCTACCTATTATATAACATTCTCATTAATGTAATTAATTATAATAGCTTATTATCATTCCCCGTTCATTCCAAAAAATTTATTGTTGTAACTTTCCGTCATTTCCATTAAGTACAATCAATGCCACTTATTTCTATCCGGTTATCTACCTATATATATATACATATATATGTATGTATGTATGTTTACGCACCAGACCTCTCACATTAATCCTACCACTTGTGGATGTTGGATTTGCTGGGCAGTTCCGGGCAGACTTTTACCACAAGTGTACTTAACCTCATGTTTTAAAACCATTACATGTATATTTACGCACTAGACCACTCACATTAAATTAACAACTTATGGATTTTGGATTTGTCGCATGGTTCCGGACAGACGTCAACAACAAGTTGAATTTAACCTCGTGTCTAAGTGCGGTTATAGTTTTCTATTTATTGCAAATTCTAATGTGTAATTAAATTCATTTTAAAAGAATAACATGTAATCATCAATCATATAATTGTCCAATCTAACAAATAAACATGTAACTATCCCAATTCTTATAGTTAAGGTTTCAAGTACATAATATGCCATTGATTAACATGTATTTATCTCAATTTCACTATAACTTACAGTATCCAATTAACAAGTTATTAGAACATGTATGCATACAACAGTAATCGTTTCCACATATTTTAACAGGTTTATACATTTCAACAGATTAATTGTTTCAACAGGTTTACTATGCATATTAATGGGGAATGTCAAACGATAAGTATACCATTATCAAAAAGGTATAACTTAAATCCACTCACATAATTGATTTCCAATTCATGAATCAGGTCCAGATATAGCATTTCATGGTTCTCCTAACTGAATTTAGAACCTAAATAACCATGTGTTGGATTAGATTAACCTAAGAGGGGTGTGAATAGGGTTTATCACAATCTTTAACCGAATTAAAAATCTAACGGGATATATAATAATAAAAAGATCATAGAATATAGCAAAAACAGAAATGCAGAAAAATAAATCACACACAGATATACCCAGCTTCGGCAAAACCCTGCCTACTGCGCATTCCTAAGGTTTCTACTAGGTGATAGAACAGATCCCGCATACAAGACCATGTACACTCGCAAACCCTGCTCCTATTCTAACCCTACGCTCAAAACCCTAGAATGACCGATATCCCCTCGATCAGATTTCCCGTATTACAAACCCGTAACACGTAACCTAGATTTTACAGACTCTAGCAACTGTCAGTCAACACCCTGACTGATTTCCCTAGATTTTTACAGAATTCTAGAAACTGTTCGAGACGTTTGTTTTACAACTCGAAATAAAAACAATACAAATATCAAATTAAAACAAGAAACCCTAGGAGTTTAAAATAAAAAAGGGTCATCCCCTTTTAACACTCAAAATATCTTGGCCGGTCCTTTGTGGATTTAGTGCAACCCTATTTCATCTTGTTTGGCCGATCTCTCTTTTGCTCTGGAAAACAAAAAAATGGCGACGGCTCTGGGAAACTCTAGGGTTTGCCAATTCTTCCCCAATTCGATTGATTGCTTGTGAAAAATTGAATCTCTGATGGCTTAATAACTTGTGCCTTACTTCTCTTCGATTTGGGAATTTACTCGATCGAGAACAGTGAGTTTTCTTAATCTTCTTGCTCTGAATTTCTTGCGAGTTGTTTGTGGTTTTCGATCATTCATATGCCGATGATGATAGGGTGTTAATATAGGGTAGAAAACCCTAAAATAAATCTTTGATTTCACAAATAAATGATTCGTTCTGATTGCTTGCCATTCCCTTTTTAATTCCATGGCTATGAATGAAATTGAATTCCTTGGATTTGATATGGCAATTCAGGAGAATAATTTGCGGTCCCCTTAAAGAAATTGCCAAATAAAACACTTGCTGATTTTGGCCTTTATGAAATGATTTCTGCAAAGGAAACCTTGTGCCCCCTCTTGAGTTCGATTTAAACATTTATGAAACAATTAGCAATGCTTGCAAAAAATGGTTTACTGATATGATCAATGATTTCTGAAATAAAATCTTGCCAATTATGCCTTTGCTATTACTAATTTCTGGAAACCAGATAAATTTGTTTTTGCCAAATTTAATACCTTTCTCTAAACAAATTTATTAGCTTCTGGAATATATTCTGCTCTTTAAAAAAAAGAAACAAGCAAAATCATTTCTTTCCAAAGAAGTTGGTTGATTATTTACCATTAATATTGATCGCTGATTTTCCGGAAATTGTTAAAGACTTATTGGAAAAAAATGTGTATATTCCTGTCATGCTCCATTGTTTTGCATTTGCAAATATGAATTTCTTGCATCAAAACAGAAAATGATTTCTGATTTTTCCATGTCATTTGTGATGATGAATTGCTTCGAACTGTTTTCCATTTGGCATGTTCAAAAACATTTGAACTCATGTGTATCCCTGCATGTATAATTATGCTTGTATATGTTGATACCATCATGCTGTGTGAACTTCTTGTGCTCAACCCTGTACTTGTTCTCGACCATGCATGTTTTGCCTTATTCTTGAAATGTCCATGTACATGTGTGTCTGGATTTTTCACACTGCTGTTTCCACCATTTCATCCTCGTGTCACTTGTACACTTTGTAGTCATTGCTGAGTTCACATTTGTTTACTAACCTGACCATTTCTGAATGTACTTGGATGCTTCATTTGATCTCGACTTATGTTGAAGTTTCCACACATGATTGAACTATTTGCTGTAGTAACTTGCTACTCCATTGTTTCACTGCTGTTTCATCTGACTTGTTGAGTTTTGCTATGCTCGACCATATTCACCTTGCTATGTCATGTTTCACTGTTTGTAGTTGCTAAGGCACTTTTAGTTCTTGCTGCTTCTAATGAATCATGCACTGCACCTCACTTGACTTTGATCATTTCTCAATAATGAACCTGCTGTGAGCACTTGCATCTTGCACTGATCTTACATGTACATGTTATATGCTTGCTTAACCTATCAAAAAAAAATTTCTGTTGTTTCAACATAAGCACATCCATGTTTTGTTGTTCTTGGTTGTGGTCGACTACATGCTTATCACTTTACTGTTTTGCTTCTTTATTGTTGGCTTGACCATATTTGAGCTGTGTTGGCTTTGCATTGAGTTATTTTCATGTGTGCACTGAGTCGAGTTGGTCCATGTGGTTGTTCCTCAGTTGCTCGCAACATTTTGATTGGCGAGGCAATGCACACGTATATATTTATACACGTGTGTATATGCAGCCATCAGATTGATTTTCCCTATCCCTGCATTGAGGTGTGTGTGTGTGTGTGTATATATATATATATATGTTGTCTGCCTTATGGTATTTACAGTTAATCACTGTGAATATCACAAGCTGTCTAGACACAGTTGGATAAATCAGATCGAGTCAGAAAAATGATGAGAAACACACTGAAATTCCAAGGCAAATAAAATTTTAAAATAAAATTTATATTTGCGTGTATTCAGTTTTATTTCTATTGCAGTGTACTGTGTGTTTGTTTCATGTGACAGGTAAGCAAATGATGATTGGACTGACTGAATAGATGTTGTGAAGATAGAAGACAGAAAAATGAAGACAATAATAGTGTGCCAATGTATGAGTTAATGAAAGTTTTTGTATATGAATATGTATAAATGAAAATGTACAACTGAGTGTGAGTGTTGTAGAGAGGAACAGATTATGAAAAATGAATATCAGTGAATGTATACAAATGGTGGAGTTGAAAATCTGTATTGTTTTAATGTTTGAAATAAAATATTATATTTAAACAAAATACTGTTTGAATGTTTAGTTCATGTGAAGTAGTATTTCATTCAAATATAAATATTATATTACTGTCCGTGATGTGATATAACAATTCAATAACAAAAACATTTATATTAGTATATATTTGGTTGTTATCATCAAACAAAAATCATATAATTGTGTATACAACACCGTTATATACAACAATCTCCCCCTTTTAATGATGACAAACAAATAAGAAGATTTTGAATATAATAAATGTGTTTGAGAGTGAAGAACTGAACTCCCCCTATTTGAAAGCTCCCTTTATAACATAACCCCCCCATAACTATGCATGAGTGAAATAAATGAATAACAATTAATTTTCAAAATTAAAAATATTTATAAGATATTCACTCATATGAATTTTCAAAATTAAAAATATTTATAAAATATTCACTCATAAATCAAAATCTCAACCCATTCTCCCCCTTTTGTTATCATCAAAAGGATACAGAATTTAAAATATAGATGAAAAAATGACTAAAATATAATATCAATTTAAGAGGAAGAACGTCATCATAAATTTCAATCAGTCAAATAAAAATCATAATATTCTGAGAACAGGGGGCATATTTCACATTGTAAAGAATGACGGATTTACGATGAATTTTATAAAAATGGAGAGAGTTTCAGAAATATATATTTCCAATTATTTTCAAAAGAATTTAAAAAAAAGTTCAAAAAAAAAACAGTGACGGATTTGGACTATAATTAATAATTCAATTTAAGTGCCAAAATCGAATAATCTCAAATCCCAATACCCATCAATCAACAAATCATAATACGTCATAAAATTTCAACACATTTCACAGATTAGAAAGATTGATTGATAAGTTTGTTTTTATATGCCAAGGAGAATTTCAGATTAATTTCAATTTATAGCACATTATTTCCTTTTCTTTTATTTTTTATTTAAGAGCACACTGACCACGCATAACCAGAGCTTGGATTTTTAAATGAGGTCAGTCGCAGCATAAATTATAAGTTGTCTCTTAACCATGCATGACTAGAGCTTGGATTTTTAAATAAGGTTAGAGCCACACTTATATATTAATTATATATATATATATTTATCATTTCATCTTTAAAAGGAAAAACTCCTCTGTATATAAAACCAAAAATTGATGATAGGAATGCGGTAGGTATAGAAATGGTCTGTGAAATAAATTTCAAAATTAATTATATTATGAAATATGCTCGACTGTACCGGGATTACTGAAAATTTTCAATTATCACTAATTCTGATTAATAATAACATGGCCATAATTCCATCACAAATATTTTCACTATTTATTCAAGATGATTTTTAAAAATATCAAACCCTCCACATTAATATAGAATTATCATGGATGGCAGAAAGATGATAGGTAATGAAGATGGTCGTGAAATAATTGCCAGTTCAAAGATATTATAATAAATATTCAACCATCATGAAAATGAAGATAAAATCTCCTCTTGTTGTGAAATATACTGCAGTCATAATTCATCACAATTTCAAAATCTAATAATAATTTTGATGAATTATAAATACAGCACAATTTGGTTATTGATTTCAATTTCTGATTGAATAAAAAAGAAATAATTTTAAAATTGAAAATCAATTACAAGAGGAATATGAAGATCTATACACGCCAAGAGGAATAAATTTGTTCAAGGCAAAAAGAGTATGTAGATCTATACCAGGTGAAGATTAGAATCTAAGTATATATGAGTGAGACATATATAAGGCACTTCTGATACCACTTGGTGTCTCTATTAATGAGGATTTTAACATGGCACTGGAGACAAACAAAAATAATTCAGACAACAGAATTTTAACCACAAATTCCAACCAGACAAAATTAACAAATTTGGCACAATTATCAGAACTGCAAATAAGAACAAACAGTTATTTAAAGAACAGTATCAGAGCAGCAAAAAGATTATAAACAAGCAAATTCCAACATATTTTCTACACAATATCACAGCAGCACAACAAACAGTTTCATTTCAAACTTGACAGGATGATGGTCAAAGCAGATGGTTCATGATCCAATATAAAAAATACCATTTAATTTAAATCATTTGATGGAATATCAAGATACCAAGATTCAATGAATCGATAACACCAGATTGTAAATTTTTTATTCGAAATATGTGTGATATTCAATAAATCAATAATTTCAAATGATTTTAAACAAACAAATATTCAAATCAAGTAATCATGAAATAATTAAGCAATTCAGGACCAAATTTTTCAAAGAATTTTTAAAAGGAATTCTGACAAGCACATGAGTATTTTCAGATCATTTACATCAAACTTAAGAGATATTCATGATCCAGAAAACTACTACATAATTTGTTTGAAATCACTTAAATCAATGTCAAAATTTGAGATATAATGAATCAGTCACACAAGATTGATAATTTCAAATTTAAGAGGTGTGTGATATCCAAAATATCAAGAATTTCAGATGAATTCAAACAAACTAATTTCAAACATAACGATCATGAATAAAGATGAATTTCATGATGTATCACTGATTCAAGACAATTCAAAATATATCCAAGCCAATCTGAAAATTTCTGAGATTATCACAACTGATAAATAACAGAGTGCAGTAATGAGTATAAATTTTCTAGACTTCCCAAAATGAATTAGAAGAGACTCAAAACAGCAGAGGTGTGTGAAATTCCATAAAACTTTCAGATCATCAAAAATTTAGAATTCAAAACAACAGGGTTCAGGATATGACAAGAATACATCAACACTGTTATGAATTCAGAAAAAAGAAAATAAACTTCAAAACTATTGCAGATATTTACAAGATTAAATTCAAAATCTAGAAATGATTAAAACATTAGAGTTTTATGCAAGTGAAATGAATTTCTAGAAAATATGAATTCTATAATTGGAAGTTTAAGAAAGCCCAAGAAGTTACAAAGATATGACAGTGACAAATCAAAACAAGAAAAATAAACAGAAGAGACAGAAGGAGAAATAAACAAAAAAAATAAAAATAGAGAATATTTACAAAGATGAGTTTAGAGATCATACCAGAATCCAATGTAAAACAGAATCTCTAACTCATCAGATCTTGGCTAAAGGAACTGTAAATGATACAAAATTATAGACCAGCTTGATTTCGAATTTCCTTTCAAAACAGCTGTTCCTCAGCCACCTTCGGTACCTAACAGTTTAAAGGATCGAATGGTCTAAAAAAATTAGTAAAACCCCTTACAGTTATATTCATATGTTTTGGTACCCAGACTTGTTTATGTAACAAATCATTAGAATTAACTTTTGTAACCCAAATCTGTTTGAACTTGACAAAGCCCGTTTTATTTTTTGGAATCCAAGAATGTTTAAATGATTTATTATAAAAGGATTTCTCATCACAATTTTTATTCAAAAAACCTTTGAAATTTTCAGAGTTTCAAATTTTCAAAGCAGTCTGAGGGATTTTTCAAATCATTTGAATATTGTTTTCCAAAAACGTCATTTTTCCCGAAGCCAAGACCAGATCTATTTCCAATAGAAACTTGGTTTTGTAACATCATATTCAACGATTTTTCCCCATTAGAAAATTTATTCAAAGTTGATTCTAATCGTTGAATTTTGGATTTTAGATCGCTATTTTCTTTTAATAAATTTAAGCAATTATTTATAGAGATCTTCTGTTCAGTATTGGGCTATTTCAAAACCAAATTCTCATTTTCAAGCAATTTAATTTTGGCTTGGGATTCGATGATTTCAGATTTAAGTCGTTTTTGTTTTTCAGACTCAAATTTCTTGGATTTTTCAATCTCGTTTTCAAGTTCTTCTAAAATCAAATTTGGTTTCAACAAGGTCTCCTTTTCAGCAATTTCAAATTTGGAATTTATATCTTTTAAAATTTTCAAATTCCTTTTGCAGAAGGTTATTCGAATTTGATAACTCAGTCTTGTTCTCATTTAAGATCAGAATTTCATTTTCAAACTTTTGAATATTCTTATTGAGATTAACAAGATTGGTTTTCAATTTCAAAAAAAATTTGAAAACAGAATTTGAAGAATTTTTAACGTATTCAATTTGTGATTCCAAATCATCAATTTTGCTGGTCAGCTCAAAATTCTTAGATTTCAGAGACTTATTTTTCAGCTGGAGTTTATCAACAGATTTCGTTAAATCAAGACACATGTAAACCAGATTTTCATATGACAAATTTTCTGTTTCATCATTTGTTGATTCTTCATCATCTGATCCATCTAAAGTTTCATCTACATGACCTGTTAAGCATAGATTTGAAGCTGAGTTTACTTTCTGGGATTTTGAGCGACTGTTGTCAATTTGTCAATACTTTGTATTAAGAGTATCCAAATTTCCTGTGCAGATAAACAATGACAGATAAGATTAAACTGTTCAGTACTAAGATAATCAAATATAATTTTCATTGCAAGAGCACTGAACGTAATATCTACACTATTAAACACATAGATAACAACATCCCAACATTTAATATTAATAGATTTTAAATAAAATTCCATTTTAGATTTCCGGTTTGAAAAATCTGTTCCATCGAAAATAGTTGGAAATGAACTGGACTGACTCTCTGTGGACTGACAACAAAGATTACTCATTACTCTAGAGTTAAAGAAGTACCTGCTCTAATACAACTTGTTGGATCTTGATTAACCTAGAGGGGGGTGAATAGGTTTATCACAATCTTTAACCGAATTAAAAATCTAACGGGATATATAATAATAAACAGATCACAGAATATAGCAAAAACAGAAATGCAGAAAAATAAAACACACAGATATACCTAGCTTCGGCAAAACCCTACCTACTGCGCATTCCTAAGGTTTCTACTAGGTGATAAACTGATCCTGCATACAAGACCATGTACACTCGCAAACCCTGCTCCTATTCTAACCCCACGCTCAAAACCCTAGACTGACCGATATCCCCTCGATCAGATTTCCCGTATTACAAACCCGTAACACGTAATCTAGATTTTACAGACACTAGCAGCTGTCAGTCAACACCCTGACTGATTTCCCTAGATTTTTACAGAATTCTAGAAACTGCTTGAGACGTTTGTTTTACAACTCGAAATAAAAACAATACAAATATCAAATTAAAACAAGAAACCCTAGGAGTTTAAAATAAAAAGGGTCATCCCCTTTTAACACTCAAAATATCTTGGCCGGTCCTTTGTGGATTTAGTGCAACCCTATTTCATCTTTTTTAGCCAATCTCTCTTTTTCTCTATAAAACAAAAAAATGGCGGCGGCTCTGTGAAACTCTAGGGTTTGCCAATTCTTCCCCAATTCGATCGATTGCTTGTGAAAAATTGAATCTCTGATGGCTTAATAACTTACCGCTTGCTTCTCTTCGATTCGGGAATTTACTCGATCGAAAACAGTGAGTTTTCTGAATTTTCTTGCTTTGAACTTCTTGCGAGTTGTTTGTGGTTTTTGATCATTCATATGCCGATGATGATAGGGTGTTAATATAGGGTAGAAAACCCTAAAATAAATCTCTGATTTCACAAATAAATGATTTGTTCTGATTGCTTGGCTTTCCCTTTTTGATTCCATGGCTATGAATGAAATTGAATTCCTTGGATTTGATATGGCAATTCAGTAGAATAATTTGTGGTCCCCTTAAAGAAATTTCCAAATAAAACACTTGCTGATTTTGGCCTTTATGAAATGATTTCTGGAAAGAAAACTTTGTGCCCCCTCTAGAATTCGATTTAAACATTTCTGAAACAATTAGCAATGCTTGCAAAATATGGTTTACTGATATGATCAATGATTTCAGAAATAAAATCTTGCCAATTATGCCTTTGCTATTACTAATTTCTGGAAACTAGATAAATTTGTTTTTGCCAAATTTAATACCTTTCTCTAAACAAATTTATTAGCTTCTGGAATATATTCTGCTCTTTAAAAAAAGAAACAAGCAAAATCATTTCTTTCCAAAGAAGCTGGTTGATTATTTACCATTAATATTAATCACTGATTTTCTGGAAATCATTAAAGACTTATTGTAACACCCCATATTTCTGTTAACACTATAATAACAAATTAAAGAATAACTAATCTCATATGTGAGGATTAAGGGAAACGGGTTGCACCATTGTGTTCGTCTCGGAATTCTGGTTGAGATAGAGTCCGAGTTTCGTGAATTGGACTTCGTATGAAGAAGTTATGGCCATTGGAAGTTTCAGAAAATTCAAATTTCAGAGTCAAACAGGCTAGGCGGGAAAATTCCCGCCAGGGCCAGGTCAACCATATGGTCGACCTGGGGGTCGACCTACCCTGACCAGGTCGACCTGCCTGCCCCCCGCCCCCCGGGGGAAGATTTGTTTGGTGACCTGTTTGTGACTGTGTGCTGACTCATTAGGGTTTCTGATCTGCTCTGATTGGCTGGGATTAATTCTGGGTTGATCGGATGGCTAAAACTAATCCTAAACTCTATAAGAAGACATGTAGACTCAAACACTAAAATCAAATTAAAATTAGATTCATGGCCTCCATGCCGTCACCTTGCAACTCAGAATAGCCACCACCAATTAGAGAAGAAGAAGTCTAATCAAATTCAATTCTATTCAACTTTAACAACGAATCTTCTTCAAAGGAAAACTAATACAACTTCAGAACTCAGAATTTAGAACTCCAGACCTTCTTTGAGTTGTGAGTTCGATTTCTTTAATAAAATAATTAGCAATTTAATTGGATTGAGTTATGATGCGGATTATATGGCTATGTTGTGAATTATTGACCACATGTTATCATCTATGTTGTAAAATTGTGATGTTATCATTTATGTTGTAAATTCTATGACGCTATCATCTATGTTGTAAAGTTGTGATCATCTATGTTGTAATTCTATGATTGGCTTATGTATAATCAAATCATCATATTGTTTGTATGCTAGTTTGGTTATGTTGATTCATATGATAAATCGTATGTATGTATGCAAGTTTAGATTTTGATTTACACATGAAACATATGCAAGTTGGGGAAAATTATATGTAACCTTACATGTTTCATGACATCTAGTTTATGTGAAAATTTGATCTAAAGTTAGGCTATGACATTTGTGACTTCTATGATAAATTCTACATGCTAGTTTACATGTTTAGATGTAAGTTTACACCATTGTTACGTTGCATAAATCACATATGCAAGTATATATAAATATATGAGTTTGGAATATGAATCATGTTATGCAAGTTTGTGGTTATTGCCAATGAAAGTTTACACCTTTAGATGTAGATCCACGACATACATGATTTATGCAAGTTGTAACCATTACCTAAACAAGTTTACGCCTTTAGATATGGATCTATGACATATGTAGTTTTATGCAAGTTGTAACTTTGGCCTATGCAAGTTTTAGATGTAGAACATCATTCACACATGCAAGTTCACCCCTTATGTTTAGATCTAGTTTTATCTATATGTATGTTGTAACACCCCACCTCCGCCAATGCCACTCTTGCAAGGACACTAGCTTTGGAGGGCGTTAAACGAGGTAAACATGCATGCAGATATCACAAGACAGAACATATAAGTAAGACAGAGTAGTAAAGCAGCGGATAAAACTAGCATTTCAAAACCATAGTCAAGTTACATCAAAGTACTTGGTCATTATTTTCCCATAAAACAAAGTCTAGAACATAAACTAAAAACTGAAAAAGAAACATAAATTAACTATCCCCAAAGTAGCATAAGGCCATAGCATGCTCAAACCATACGTGAGCTATCCAGAAAAGCAGCTAAAGATCCAGCTAGGTAACAGTGTTCCCACCCTGCAAACCTGGGGGGAGGGGGGGAACGGAAGAAAAGAGGCGAAAGAAAACGGGTCAGTCAAATAGACTGGTAAGTCCTATCTACTATTAGTATAACAACTAATAAAGTTAACTGAACATGTAAAACAGAGATGAGATGTAGGGTGATAACTGGCATGGTGAAGAGTTAACAAGATAGATCAAGTGTGGCATCACATATACAAGATTAAGTTGCACCAGGTGTGTACTAGTATTCCAACCCATGTCAAGTATAAACAAGAGGTGGTCCCTTGGCCCAAAGCTGGCCCAATATCATGAGGTGACCTAAATCAAGGTCCAACTACTCGATCTAGTCGATCGGCTCCCTATAAGCCTAACTCATCGTGTATCGGTGTCACACGGTCCAATCATGAAATGTAGTCGACTGTGCTAGGTCCACCCTAGGGTGTATCCGGCCCTAGGGTGTCAATCACTGACACGAAACAAGCACGCACAGTCAAAACCTACTGGTGCCCAAGTCTGTCTTTCATCCCCGGACAATGTGCACGACCATGGTCCGTCGGAATCTACTATGGCGCACCTACTTTTGCCGTCTTTTTGGTCGCTTGCACTCCAGCCCAGTAATCGTGCCCCGCCCTAGCCTAGTCCCTAGGGTATCCGATACTCCCTAGTGGGTTACTGCTGAGAAGGACCGCATAACTAGGGTTTTCTAGTGGGTTAAGTGTGGTTAACCCTATCCAAACCATGTATCAAGTTGTTTAAGTGTTCCTAAAAAGGTTCACGACTTAACCCTATCCAACTAAGCATTGGGTTGGTTAAGTGTGTCCATGTTGACTTAACCCTATTAACCCATCATGTTCATGTGGTTAAGTATATTCAAGGGGTCCATGACTTAACCCTATCATGTGGCATTTATTATCTTAATGCACCCCAACCTCTCACATTAGACTTTGTTGTGGTTACTAGTTAAGCCGGGCGGGTCCGGGTAGCTTTACACCACAACCTAGTCTAACCTCGGGTTTTAAGTGCGACATGACCAACTACTCACATTGGGTCCTATTGCTTGTAGCCACTAGTTAAGCCGGTCGGTTCCGGGTAGATTTATGCTACAAACTCAACCCAACCTCGAGTTGGCCATTCTCATGTTTTCTAGAAGTCATGTCCGAGTCCATGTTTTCAAGCATAAACATATGTCAAACTTTCATGTCATATTTTCAAGTCATGTTCTCGTGTTATTTAAGTTTGCCCAACTACCCATAATGTATTCCCATCGCACGTAAATTCGCATTAACGCAAGTAGATCAAAGAGGGGACGTAACCATATGACAAGGTGGGCATAAGATGGCAAAGTCTATCACAAACTAAACATGGTGATATTTGAGGCCAAAAGGGGTTCAACATACTAGCATATGGCCTCAACATGTATGATACATAAAAGGTGACTTGGCCTCATACATATCGAATAGCATAAGGGTGATTTGGCCACAAGCATGCATAATAGCATAAGGGTGCTTTGGCCACAAGTTAAACATGGTGGCATATGAGGCAAATGTGTTCATAAACTTGCATATTACATTATAAGCCTCAAAACATGCATGATATCAAACTTTAGCAAATAGGTGATACATGGTCCTAGATGACATAGGATGATGACTAGAAGTTCGCATATAACATTATATGCAAGTTATCATAAAGGTTATGAGAGTTCTCATGTTGCATAATGCAACATTTCAAATCAAAGGTCATAGCTTTCTATGCATAAGGCAAAGGTGATAGCTTTTCAAACATGCATAGAATATGTTTATGCATAACATGATAAGAACGAAGCACATATATCATACTTAGGCCCAAACTCAACTTGCAACATGTCATATTTAACTTCATAGTTAGAATCTAAGAGTAGTATAGGGCTTACAATGCTATGAAGACTTACAAAATATAAATAAGATTGAGACGAAGCCACTAGCAACTCTAAACACTCCCAAATGATAAGCTCCAATGAAAACCCTTGAGAAACAAGCCAAAGATCCTTGCTTTGATGAAGAAAGATTGAACTTTGGCCTTAAATCAAGCTTAGAAACTCTCAAACATGCTTAGGAACTCTCATATGAATGAA
Source organism: Allium sativum (assembly GCA_030737875.1). Classification (NCBI taxonomy): domain Eukaryota; kingdom Viridiplantae; phylum Streptophyta; class Magnoliopsida; order Asparagales; family Amaryllidaceae; genus Allium; species Allium sativum. Next base: position 899,116,944 of record CM060916.1, read on the forward strand.
GATTGAGGCTATGACAAGAGGGTGGAGGCCATGATTAAACATTTAGGCAGCATTTAGTTGTAGGAATGATTAATGAGGGTTTAGGCTAGGTCTAGGGGTCTTTTTATAGGTGATTAGGTTAGTTTAGACCATAGGATTAACCCTAAAATACATCAGGTCCGTCAAGTCCCGTCAGAAACTTCTAGAGCAAGACTCACATGTCACAAATGGTGCACCAGAAAAACTGGTCCGACCGGGGGGGGGGGTCGACCCCTGGGTCGACATGGGTGTCGACCCCTGGGTCGACATGGGTGTCGACCCCTGGGTCGACATGGGTGTCGACCCCTGGGTCGACATGGGTGTCGACCCATTGGGGGGGTCGACAGGGGTGTCGACCCCTGTGTCGACCCTGCCTGGAGCGGGAAGAATTCCCGCCCATTCTGCTTTGGTTGCAATTCGAATCTGAATTCGAATTTGAACTGTTTTCGGGCTTGGAATTTTCTGAAAACTTCATTGGGCCATAACTTGGTCATACGGACTCCGTTTTTCGAAAACTCGGACTCTATTTCGCGTATTTTTCCAAGACGAACGCAATGGCACAGCCCGTTTCCCTTGATTCAGATTTTACAATTTAATTCTGCCTTGATTTACATTATAACATGTTATTCAAAAATACGGGTTGTTACATTCTCCCCTCCTTAAAGGATTTCGTCCCCGAAATCTCCAAGTTAGGAAGAACGTATCCTACCATCCATCATCCATCTACTCAAAACATCATCCACAAGTAACCATTGTCCTTAAAAAGATTCTAAATGCTGTATGAACATATGCAAAAGGTGTGTGTATATGTACTTATCTAATGCAAAAAAAATCAGGTGGTTACTGATTCAGTAAACCTCCTTAATGCAAGGTATGTTAGTGAAATGAGTCCATATGTATGCAAAATCCTAACATAATTTATAATCTCTACATGAGTGCACATAACATCCATCCATATGCAACATCCACATGATAGCATAACAAGTTTCATCCATGAATAAGCATAAACACTCATGCATATGCGGTATGAAAGTGTGTGAGCCGATCTTAGTGCCTAATGTGTATCATGTATCCACGAGTTCCACTTGCAAACACTTGCAACCACTTGCACCCATCAAGCATAACATGTTTCAAATACATGTTTCATCCAAAGGGTTTCTACCTAAGGTTCTTATGACAAGGTTAGCGAGATAACAAGATAAACAAGGTAAACATGGATAGCAAAAGAAAGATATGCTAATTAGGAAAAGAGATCGAGAAGATAGTATACAAGTAAGCTCCACGGAAAAACAGGGATCAAGGATATACTCCTAAAAAGATATATGATGCGCGTATCTAGTCTTCAACCTTCTAAGCCGCATTTCCTTGAACTTAATTCCATTGTGCTTTGACCGTTTTTAACCTTTCAATTCCGTAGCTTCTTAATTCCTACTTCAGAAATGTGAGTTGGAACTCATTTCACTGTCGCTTCTCATTTCACTTTCACTTATTTTTTTCTAGCATACTCGGTTCTTAACTTAACTGTATACTCATGACTTCATGCAAGCTTTCCCAAAATTCACTGTAAGGTATTCCACGTAGAAGAACTTTCCTTTGAAAATAAATACCAATCCATGTGGCCAAATGCACTTATTAACATGATTTCTATGAACCACCCGCGAACACTAATCGAATAGATCATTAATTTCCAATAAATTAGTCAAAAGATTCTAGGTAACCAATCCTGACAGAACTCTAAAGGTTACGCGAGACTTCGAGGGTATTACCAAGGCAAGTCAAGATTCTAACTACCCTTCTTTCAAAACCGAGGATGGTACCCTTACTGGATAACCACTTCATCCCTAGAATCAACCCGAAGCCCAAAAACATAATCCCTACTTCCAAACTCAACACTTAGCATAGACATCCTTTTGCGAGAAGAGATACTTGAGCGACTTGTGATCCATATATAACTCGAATCTCTTTCCCAAAAGATAATGGTGCCATGATTTAAGCGCAAAGACAATCGCCGCCGACTCCCAATCATGCGTGGGGTAGTTCTTCCCATAAACTTTGAGTTGCCTAACCCCATAACATATTACTCTTTCTCCTTACACCAGGACCGCGCCTAATCCCATGTCACGTGCATTGGTGTTCACGGCAAACATTTTCCCTCCATCGGGTAAAGCTAAAACTGGTGGTGTGGTAAGAGTCCCCTTAAGCCTTTGAAAAGCAGGCTCCCACTCCAATTCCCATTCAAAGGCTAAGTCCTTTTTCGTCAACTTAGTAAGAGGAGCTGAAATCTTTGCGAAGTCCTTGATGGACTTCCTATAAAACCCTGCAAGACCGAGAAAGCTTCTTACTTCGGTTGCGTTCCTAGGAGTCTTCCAGTCTTGAACCACAACCACTTTCGCGGGATCCACCGCTATGCCTTGCTTAGAAACTATATGTCCAAGAAACCGAACTTCCCTTCACCAGAAATGACATTTGGAGAACTTGGCTTTCAACTGATGCGCTCTAAGCGTATCCATCACTTCCTTGAGATGCCTAGCATGTTCTTCCTCGTCCTTTGAGAAGATCAGAATATCATCCACGAAGACAACAACAAACTTGTTAAGGAACTCCCTGAACACCCTACTCATCAAATCTACGAAGTAGGCGGGTGCATTAGTCAAACCGAATGGCATGACAAGCCATTCAAAGAATCCATCTGGAGTCCTAAACGCAGTTTTATCAATACTATCCTCAGCCACTCTAAGCTGATGGAATCCGGTGGCTAGATCGAGCTGAGAGAAAACAGAAGCACCAACAAGCTGGTCAAAGAGATCATCAATCCTCGGTAACGGGTGCCTATTCTTCTTTGTCAGCTTGTTCAACTCTCGATAATCAACACATAGACGAAGCGAACCATCCGCCTTAGTAGCGAATACCACCGGAGCACCCCATTCAGAAATGCTTCGCCTAATAAATTTTTGCTCAAGCAGCTCCTTGATTTGCTTACTGAGCTCTCTTCTTTCTCGTGGGGCCATGTGCCTAACGGGCAATGATACTGGCTTGGCATTATCGACTAGATAAATGCGGAAATCTATCTCTCGTTTAGGGGGTAACCCCATAACTTCTTCAAAGACATCAGGATAGTCTCGGACCACCCTTACAGATTGCAGATCATCGATGGACGAGTCAAGAGATTCAAGATAACATAACATGATGGGACCTCTAGGGTTACAAGAAATTTCTAGGGTATTACCGAGGCGAGTCATAAGCCTCACCACCCTATGCTCACAATCGAGAATGGCTCCATAACTGGACAACCAATCCATGCCCAAGATCAACCCGTATCCCGTGAACCCGAGAACATAAGCATTACACGTGAATTCTACGGTCAAGATAGAAATCTTCAGATCCACACAAATCATAGATAGATGGGCGGAACCCCCAATTGGATTTGAAACACAAACGGGATCCTCAACTAGACTAATACTTAGGTGCAAACTTTCAACAATGTCAGAAGAAATAAAACTATGCGATGCGCCAGAATCAAATAAGGTGCGAACAGGATAATCAGAAATATAAACAAGGCTTTCTACAGAAATACTACCTCGGTCCTGAACTGGGGCGGTATTGAGAGCATGCACTTGCCCTCCAGAAGGTCCTGCACGCTGATTCTTTCCTTGCCCTTGCTTCTTGGGGCAATCCTTGCTAAAGTGTCCAGTCTCTCCATAATGAAAGCATTCGCCCCGCTTCCTCTTCTTCTTTCTGCAATCCTTGGCTATGTGCCCAACAATCCAACAGAAGTTGCATTTTCTTGGGTCCTTTGCCTTGGCCTTGTTGCCCTTGTTGTTCTTGTTGTTCTGATTGCTCTGATTTCCTCCCCACTTGGAGTCTGTCTTCTTGGCTTGAGTCTCATTAGCCTTGACTTCCTTCTTGCCATTCTTATCGTCTCCTTGAAGCAATGCCATGTCTACTAGGCCTTCAAAAGTGGCCTCCATGAGTATATGAGATAGGGCTAAACCTTGTAATGGCTCATTCAACCCTCGTGCAAAGCATAAAGCCTTTTTCTGGGGAGTATTAACCATGTCCAAACCGAATCGAGCGAGCTGGTTAAACTTATTCACATACTCCCTCACTGTCATGTCCCCTTGCTTCAAAGATATAAATTTCTCCAATTGCAGATTAGCCTCAGCAGATGATAGAAACTTAAGCCCAAACCTCGTCCCAAAGTCGGCCCAAGTCTCTATAGGTCTAGTAGCATTGGTGACCTCCCACCAATAAGCATCTTCTTCTTTTAATAGCCATGCTGCCAATAAAACCTTTCTATGGTCTTCCACATCAAAGATAGCGAAAAGATCTTCAGTTTCTTTCAACCAATTTCTCGCCTCCACAAAAGTCTCCGTCCCAATAAAATTCTTGCCACCCATCGCCTTAAAGTCCTTGCAAACCTTTGCGAAATCCGCTTGTGGATGCTGAGGGGGAGGAGAAGGAGGAGGAACCTCAGTTACGGTGGGGGTATATGCTGGGCCCGTATCGTTGGCCCTTGCTTCCAAGTACCTCCGGAACCATCCGGGAATGGTCACACCCTCGGGAAGGTTAAGATCAGCCATACTGAAACGAAGAAAAAGATAGATAGATTCAGAACGAAGAAACGAAGGATAGTGCTAATGGCTTTTGGGGAATAGCCTTTTAAAATAAACTAGACTTTTCTTGGAAAATACTTAATTGGTTTTGAGAATAGTTTTTCAAAAGGTAAGTTTTAAAAATCTTTTGCTCAAATCTTGTAAACCTTATGCTCTGATACCAAATGTAACACCCCACCTCCGCCAATGCCACTCTTGCAAGGACACTAGCTTTGGAGGGGCGTTAAACGAGGTAAACATGCATGCAGATATCACAAGACAGAACATATAAGTAAGACAGAGTAGTAAAGCAGCGGATAAAACTAGCATTTCAAAACCATAGTCAAGTTACATCAAAGTACTTGGTCATTATTTTCCCATAAAACAAAGTCTAGAACATAAACTGAAAACTGAAAAAGAAACATAAAGTAACCATCCCCAAAGTAGCATAAGGCCAGAGCATGCTCAAACCATACGTGAGCTATCCAGAAAAGCAGCTAAAGATCCAGCTAGATAACATTGTTCCCACCCTGCAAACCTGGGGGGGAAACGGAAGAAAAGAGGCGAAAGAAAACGGGTCAGTCAAAAAGACTGGTAAGTCCTATCTACTATTAGTATAACAACTAATAAAGTTAACTGAACATGTAAAACAGAGATGAGATGTAGGGTGATAACTGGCATGGTGAAGAGTTAACAAGATAGATCAAGTGTGGCATCGCATATACAAGGTTAAGTTGCACCAGGTGTGTACTACTATTCCAACCCATGTCAAGTATAAACAAGAGGTGATCCCTTGGCCCAAAGCTGGCCCAATATCATGAGGTGACCTAAATCAAGGTCCAACTACTCGGTCTAGTCGATCGGCTCCCTATAAGCCTAACTCGTCGTGTATCGGTGTCACACGGTCCAATCATGAAATGTAGTCGACTGTGCTAGGTCCACCCTAGGGTGTATCCGGCCCTAGGGTGTCAACCACTGACACGAAACAAGCATGCACAGTCAAAACCTACTTGTGCCCAAGTCTGTCTTTCATCCTCGGACAATGTGCACGACCATGGTCCGTCGGAATCTACTATGGCGCACCTACTTTTGCCGTCTTTTTGGTCGCTTACACTCCAGCCCAGTAATCGTGCCCCACCCTAGCCTAGTCCCTAGGGTATCCGATACTCCCTAGTGGGTTACTGCTGAGAAGGACCGCGTAACTAGGGTTTTCTAGTGGGTTAAGTGTGGTTAACCCTATCTAAACCATGTATCAAGTTGGTTAAGTGTTCCTAAAAAGGTTCACGACTTAACCCTATCCAACTAAGCATTGGGTTGGTTAAGTGTGTCCATGTTGACTTAACCCTATCAACCCATCATGTTCATGTGGTTAAGTATATTCAAGGGGTCCATGACTTAACCCTATCACGTGGCATTTATTATCTTAATGCACCCCAACCTCTCACATTAGACTTTGTTGTGGTTACTAGTTAAGCCGGGCGGGTCCAGGTAGCTTTACACCACAACCTAGTCTAACCTCGGGTTTTAAGTGCGACATGACCAACTACTCACATTGGGTCCTATTGCTTGTAGCCACTAGTTAAGCCGGTCGGTTCCGGGTAGATTTATGCTACAAACTCAACCCAACCTCGAGTTGGCCATTCTCATGTTTTCTAGAAGTCATGTCCGAGTCCATGTTTTCAAGCATAAACATATGTCAAACTTTCATGTCATATTTTCAAGTCATGTTCTCATGTTATTTATGTTTGCCCAACTACCCATAACGTATTCCCATCGCACGTAAGTTCGCATTAACGCAAGTAGATCAAAGAGGGGACGTAACCATACGACAAGGTGGGCATAAGATGGCAAAGTCTATCACAAACTAAACATGGTGATATTTGAGGCCAAAAGGGGTTCAACATACTAGCATATGGCCTCAACATGTATGATAGCACAAAAGGTGACTTGGCCTCATACATATCGAATAGCATAAGGGTGATTTTGCCACAAGCATGCATAATAGCATAAGGGTGCTTTGGCCACAAGTTAAACATGGTGGCATATGAGGCAAATGTGTTCATAAACTTGCATATTACATTATAAGCCTCAAAACATGCATGATATCAAACTTTAGCAAATAGGTGATACATGGTCCTAGATGACATAGGATGATGACTAGAAGTTCGCATATAACATTATATGCAAGTTATCATAAAGGTTATGAGAGTTCTCATGTTGCATAATGCAACATTTCAAATCAAAGGTCATAGCTTTCTATGCATAAGGCAAAGGTGATAGCTTTTCAAACATGCACAGAATATGTTTATGCATAACATGATAAGATCGAAGCACATATATCATACTTAGGCCCAAACTCAACTTGCAACATGTCATATTTAACTTCATAGTTAGAATCTAAGAGTAGTATAAGGCTTACAATGCTATGAAGACTTATAAAATATAAATAAGATTGAGACGAAGCCACTAGCAACTCTAAACACTCCCAAATGATAAGCTCCAATGAAAACCCTTGAGAAACAAGCCAAAGATCCTTGCTTTGATGAAGAAAGATTGAACTTTGGCCTTAAATCAAGCTTAGAAACTCTCAAACAAGCTTAGGAACTCTCATATGAATGAAGATTGAGGCTATGACAAGAGGGTGGAGGCCATGATTAAACATTTGGGCAGCATTTAGTTGTAGGAATGATTAATGAGGGTTTATGTAACACCCCACCTCCGCTAGGGTCACTCTTTCGGGGGCACTAGCTTCTGGGGGGCGTTAGAACTGGGTAAGCATGCATAATGATATATCAAGGCAGAACAAGAACATAAATATATATGTAAAACAGAGTAAGTGAGAATAAAACAGCGGAATATCTCAAACCATCTCAAAACAAGTCTAGTACATCATAAAGTCAACTGCCAAAATAAACATGTCTAGTACATCATAAACAGAAATACTGAAATACATAGTGCTATCCCCAAAATAAAGATGATAAACCATAGCGAGCTCAATGTCTAGACATACATGAGCTATCCAGCAACCAAGCAAGCGATCCAAGCTAAGCACCACTATTCCCTCCCTGAGAACCTGGGGGGGGGAAACGGAAGAAAAGAAGCGAAAGAAAACAGGTCAGTCAAAAAGACTGGTAAGCCCTACTACGATCAGTCTATAAACTAATAAAGTTAACATCATGATGGAAACTGAGATGAACATACTGGCAATAGATAAAGGTGTCATCACATAAAGAAGATTAAGCTTTGCACCACAGTGTACTAGCCAACTAACATAACAGGTATTGATCCCTCAGCCCAAACTTTGGCCCAATAGCATGAGGTGACCTTAATACAAGGTCCAGCCCAACGGTCTAGTCGATCGGCTCCCTATAAACCTAACACATCAAGTGTTGGTGTCCATACGACCCACATATGGTTGTAGTCAGACTGTGCTGGGTCCACCTTCGGGTGTATCAAGCCCTCGGGTGTCAACCCCAGACACCTAAGCAATAACGCACAGTCTAAACCTACTGGTACCCGTGCCTCGAGTTTGTCCAACACCGGACTACGTGCACGTCCGTAGCCCGCCTGGACCCGCACCGCTGTACCACTCAGCCGTCGCTTTGGTCGCTTACATCAGTCCAGTAATCGTGCCCCGCCCTAGCCTAGCCTCTAGGGTTGTGAATGATACCAAACTGGGATTACTGCTGGAACAGACCACGTTGCTAGGGTTTTCTAAGAGGGTTAAGTGTGGTTTAACCCCTCACTAATCATGGATTAAATTAGTTAAGTGTAACCAACAGTTCACCACTTAACCCCATTTAATCCCTCGTATCCCCAAAATTGGTTAAGTATTAGTGGGCCATGACTTAACCCTAATCATGAGGCATTAATTTAATTGTACCTTAACCTCTCACATTAGACTTTGTTGCGGTTACTAGTTAAGCCGGGCGGGTCCGGGTAGCTTTACACCACAACTTGGTCTAACCTCGGGTCCAAGGTACACATGACCAACTTCTCACATTGGGTCCTATTGTTTGTAGCAACTAGTTAAGCCGGTCGGTTCCGGGTAGGTTTACGCTACAAACTCAACCCAACCTCGAGTTGGCCACACTTATGTTTTCTAAGTGTCATGTCCACTTTATTTTCAAAACATAATTACAAGTTTAACAAATACTTGGGTAGACCTAACTTAATAGGTAAATTCCCAAGGGGTAGACCTAACTTAATAGGTAAATTCCCAATCTCATATTTTCATGTATTTTAAGTTTTACCCCAAACCCCCCCCCCCCCAACGTCATTCTATCGCTTACATATTCGTCATAACACATAAAGGATAGAAAGAGGGAACTTGGCACAACATACATGATAAATCTTACATATCATAATAAACATGCATAACGTGTTGGACTTGCATAACTTAGCATAGTGAACTTGCATAAACATGCATAACTTGTTAAACTTGCAAATCATGGCATAGTGAAATTGCGTAAACATGCATAACTTGTTAAACTTGCAAATCATGGCATAGTGAACTTGCATAAACATGCATAACTTGTTAAACTTGCAAATCATTGCATAGTGAACTTGCATAAACATGCATAACTTGTTAAACTTGCAAATCATGGCATAGTGAACTTGCATAAACATGCATAACTTATCAAACATGTGTAACATAGCATAGCGAACTCACATAAGCATGCATAACTTATTAAATATGCATAACATAGCATAGTGAACTCGCATAAGCATGCATAACTTATTAAACATGCATAAATCCCAACATTCATCACATATTAACTTTAGAGTTTCCAAAATGAAGGTAGGAGGGCTTACAAATATTATGAAGACACAAATATACTAATAAAGATTGAGAAGCCCTTTATGCAAGCATATAAAAACCCAAAACAAAGCTCCAATTAACAAAAATCCCAAAAACTCTAGCTTAGCAATTAAAGCTTGCAACTTGATGATGTATGCAAGCTAATGATCATTCATACAACTTAGAAATGCTTGTATGAACATCAAAACCTTCATAGGAATGATTTTTGAAGAGGGTGGAGGCTAGGGATTTTAGGTGGAGGCCATTTGAGAATTCAATTTGACATAGTTTGGTTGCTAGAATGAATAATGAGTGATTTAGGGTAGGTTAGGGTCTTATTTATAGATTAGGCTAGTGATTTAGACCATAGGATTAACCCTAGGTTGAATTAGGTCCATCAGATTTCGGAATTCTCCAGAACCAAGCCACACAACCAAGCCCAAATCAAAATGGTGCGCCAGGCAAAACTGCCCGGCCACCCCGTGTCGACAGGGCTGTCGACAGGGCAGTCGACACCCTTAGACCCCTGTCGACATGCCTGTCGACATGGGGGTCTTGGCGGGAGTTTTCCCGCCTGACGCCAGTTAGCCCTAATCCTTGTTTTTAATTTAAAATTTAAATCTGTTTTTACTATGGAAATTTCTGAAAACTTCAATGGGCCTTAACTGGGTCATATGGACTCCGATTTTCGAAAACTCGGACTCTATTTCGCGTATTTTTCCGAGACGAACGCAATGGCATAGCCCGTTTCCCTTGATTCAGATTTTAGAATTAAATTCTGCCTCGATTTATGTTATAACAGGTTATTGAAAATACGGGTTGTTACATTCTCCCCTCCTTAAAGGATTTCGTCCCCGAAATCTTCAAGTTAGGAAGAACGTATCCTACCATCCAATCATCCATCTACTCAAAGCATCATCCACTAGCAATCATTGTCCTTAAAGGATTCTAAATGCTGTATGAACATATGCAAAAGTGTGTGTATATGTACTTATCTAATGCAAAGATTAATGCAAAATATGTTAGTGAAATGTATCCATATGTATGCAAATCCCTAACATAATGTATAATATCTACATGCGTGCTCAATCATACATCCATATGCAACATCCATGTGATTGCATACAAATTTCATCCAAGAATAAGCATAAACACTCATGCACATGCAATATGAGGAGTGTGTGAGCCGATCTAGTGCCTAATGTGTATCATGCATCCACGAGTAACCACTTGCAAACACTTGCAACCACTTGCAACCATCAAACATAACATGTCTCAAACACATGTTTCATCCAAAGGGTTTCTACCTAAGGTTCTCATGACAAGATTAGCACGATAACTAGATAAACATGGATAGCAAAGAGAAAGATATGCTAACAAAGGAAAGAGATTGAGAGTGTACCCTCAAAAAGGAATGGATAAAGCCCACGCATCTTCTCCTCGGTTTCCCAAGTTGCGTCTTCTTCGGCTTCACCCCATTGAACCTTCACCAACTTGACCTCTCGATTCCTTAGCTTCTTGGTCTCCGTCCCCAAGATACGAATCGGAGCTCTCCTCAAAGTTGCCTCTTTCTCTACTTCCACGTCTTCAAGAATGCTAGGTTCAACCACCTCAGCGGACTCATGTTGGCACTTTCGGAGATGCGAGACATGAAAGACATTATGCACTCCGGACAGCTTCTCGGGCAATTGCACTTTATAAGCCATCTTCCCAATTCTCTCTATGATAGGGAAGGGTCCAACAAATCTCGGTGCTAACTTCCCAACAGCTCCAAATCGGACCACATTCCGCAAAGGAGAAACCTTTACGAAAACCATGTCCCCAACATCAAACTCCAAATCAGATCTTCGCTTATCAGCATAGGATTTCTGTCGGTCTTGGGCCGCTTTCATTCGTCTCCGAATCAACTCGATCTTCTCGGACGTATCTCTGATCATATCAGGCCCAAGTATGAGCTTCTCTGTAGTCTCCCACCAACATGTAGGCGACTTGCACGGCCTCCCATATAAAGCCTCAAATGGTGCCATCCCTATGCTTGCCTGATAACTGTTATTATATGCAAACTCAACAAGAGGAAGATGGTGTTCCCAAGTACCACCAAAGTCCAGAATGCAAAGCCTCAACAAGTCCTCAAGTACCCTATTCACCCTTTCTGTCTGACCGTCCGTTTGTGGGTGATAAGCCGTACTCAGGTTCAACCTCGTGCCCATAGCTTCCTGCAAACTGTTCCAGAACTGACTAGTAAAGATGGGGTCTCGTTCACTGACTATGCTGGAAGGGACTCCATGTAGTCGTACTATCTCACGAAGATATACTGATGCTAGTCCAGATGCGGTCCTTTTGCTCTTCACCGGAATGAAATGAGCACTCTTCGTAAGCCTATCTACAATGACCCAAATGCTCGTATTCCCTTTCCTTGACCTTGGAAGCCCATCAATAAAGTCCATAGAAATACTCTCCCACTTCCAAAGTGGAACATCTAGAGGATGCAATAGCCCACCGGGCTTCCTTGACTCGGCCTTAACTTGCTGGCAAATGATACATCTAGAGACAAACTCTGCCACATCCTTCTTCATTCCAGGCCAGAAGAAAATGCGCTTTATATCCATATACATCTTATCTCCACCCGGATGTATAGTCAACTTGGAGCGATGTGCTTCATCAAGAACTTTCCTCACCAAGTCTTCTACCATCGGAACACAAAGCCTTCCGTCTCTCCTCAGCCAACCCCTATCATCTATAGAATATCGAGCAAGGTGACTAGATGTCTCCCCTCAAATCAGCTTATCCATGATCTCAATTATCTGAGGGTCTTCCTTCTGCGAAGCCCTAACTTGATCCAGAAGGGTAGGCCTGAGCTCTAGAGATGCTAAAGAACCGGTCATCGACTCAACTGTCAAAGAAAAATCAAAGGTTGCCAAGAACTCTAAATTCTTCATCTCAACAAATAGAGGACTTAGTGTCAACCTTTTTCTACTCAACGCATCCGCTACAACATTCCCCTTGCCGGGGGTATAGGCTATATCAAAATCATAGGACGCCAAGAATTCCATCCATCTCTGCTGCCTCAAGTTCAGATCCTTCTGCGAAAAGAGATACTTCAAAGACTTATGATCAGTATACAGCTCAAATCTCTCTCCCAGAAGATAATGACGCCAAGCCTTGAGTGCATACACTATCGCTGCCAGCTCTAGATAATGAGTGGGATAATTCTTCTCGTGCACCTTAAGTTGCCTCCCACCAAAACATATAACTCTGCCCTCTTGCATCAGAACGGCGCCCAATCCCGTGCCACAAGCATCAGTGTACACGGTAAACATCTTACCACCATCCGGTAAAGCTAGAACTGGTGCTGAGGTAAGGGCTCTCTTGAGTCTCTGAAAAGCAAGCTCACAGTCCATGTCCCAAGCAAAAACTAAGTGCTTCTTCGTCAACTTAGTAAGAGGAGCGGATATCTTCGCGAAGTCCTTGATGAACTTCCGGTAAAAACCCGCAAGACCTAGAAAACTTCTCACCTCGGTTGCATTCCTTGGAGTCTTCCAATCCTGAACTGCAACCACCTTAGCGGGATCCACCGCTAAGCCTTGCTTGGATACGATATGCCCAAGGAATCTAACTTCCCTTCTCCAAAAGTGACACTTAGAGAACTTGGCCTTTAACTGATGCGCTCTAAGCGTATCCATCACCTCTACAAGATGCCTCGCGTGCTCTTCTTCATCCTTGGAGAAGATCAGAATATCATCCACAAAGACCATGACAAACTTGTTCAAGAACTCTCGAAACACCCTACTCATCAAGTCCACGAAATATGCGGGTGCATTCGTCAAACCGAACGGCATAACAAGCCATTCAAAGAATCCATCTGGAGTTCTGAATGCAGTCTTGTCTATACTATCTTCAGCCACTCTGAGCTGATGAAATCCAGTAGCAAGATCAAGCTGAGAGAAAATAGAAGCACCAACAAGCTGGTCAAAGAGATCATCGATCCTCGGTAACGGGTGTCTGTTCTTCTTAGTCAGCTTATTCAATTCTCTGTAGTCCACACAGAGTCGAAGAGAACCATCTGCCTTAGTAGCAAACACCACAGGCGCTCCCCATTCGGATATACTTCGTCTGATGAAGTTCTTCTCAAGTAACTCCTTTACTTGCTTGCTGAGCTCCCGTCTCTCACGCGGAGCCATGTGCCGAACGGGCAAAGAAACAGGCTTAGCATTATCCACCAGATAAATGCGAAAATCAATCTCTCGTTTAGGGGGCAACCCCTTAACTTCTTCAAAAACATCTGGATAATCTCGGACCACCCTTACAGACTGAAGGGCTCCCTCTGACGAGTCGAGAGATTCAAGATAGCACAACATGACGGGATCTTTCGGATTGCATGAAATCTCTAAGGTGTTGCCAAGGCGAGTCACAAGCCTCACAACCCTATGCTCACAATCAAGAATGGCTCCATGTCTAGTCAGCCAATCCATGCCCAAAATCAATCCGTATCCCCTGAAACCAAGGACATACGCACTACACAAGAACTCTACACTGAGTATAGAGATCCTCAGATCCTCACATATCATAGATAGATAAGCAGAACCCCCAATGGGATTCGAAACACAAACGGGATCATCCACTAAGCTAGTACCAAGGTGCAAACTATCAACAAGATCAGATGAAATAAAGCTATGTGACGCACCAGAATCAAACAAGGTACGAACTGGAAGATCGGAAACATAAACAAGGTTTTCAACAGAAACACTACCTCGGTCGGGAACTGGCGCGGTATTGAGAGCATGAACTTGCCCTCCTGAAGGTCCAGCCTGTCCTTTCTTCTTCGGGCATTCCTTGCTGAAGTGTCCAGTCTCACCACAGGAAAAACATCCACCACTAAGCTTCCTTTTCTTCTTCCTACAATCCTTAGCAAAGTGTCCAGGCACACCACAGTAATTGCACTTTCCCTTGCCTTTGTTGTTGTTCCCCTTCTTGTTCTTGCTCTGATTCCCCTGACTGCTTTGACCACCTTGATTGCCTTTACCTTGAGAATCCGTCTTCTTTGCTTGAGTATCACTCGACTTAACCTCTTTCTTTCCATCTCCCTGAAGTAGAGCCATATTGACCAAACTCTCAAAAGTAGCCCCATGCGGAATATGTGACATCGCCAAACCCTGCAGCGGCTCATTCAACCCTCTAGCAAATCGAAGAGCCTTCTTCTCAGGAGTGTTCACCATATCCAAACCAAAACGGGCCAGCTGATTAAACTTGTTCACATACTCCTTGACAGACATATCACCTTGCTTTAATGCAATGAACTTCTCCATCTGTAAATTCGCCTCAGCAGAAGATAGAAACTTGGCCACAAATCTAGCCCTCAAATCGGCCCAAGTCTCAACGGGCCTCGTCCCATTGGTGACCTCCCACCAATAGGCTGCTTCGTCCTTCAAAAGCCACACTGTCAATAAGATCTTCCTTTCGTCATCAACTCGAAAGATAGCAAACAAGTCCTCAGTGTCTTTCAGCCAATTCCTTGCTTCAACAAAAGATTCCGTGCCTAGGAAATTCTTGCCTCCCATCGCCTTGAAGTCTTTACAAACCTTCGTGAACTCAACCTGAGGATGCTGAGGGGGAGGAGGAGGAAGAGGAGCCTCAGCAACTGGAGGAGGAGGAACATTAACTACGGGAGGAGGGGGAACAGGAACCACCGGAGGAGGGACATTAGGGGGAGGATTCTCAACTACAGGAGGAGGAGTGGGAGTAGGGTTTGCGGGGCCGGCTGCCGCCCTAGCTTCTAGAAGTCTCCTATACCAGAGTGGTACGTTTACTCCATCCGGGATGGCAAGATCCTCAGCCATACTGAAACGAAGGATAAGATAAGATTAGGTCAAGGGAACGAAGGATAACGCTAATGGCTTTTTGGGGAATAGCCTTTTAAAATACTAGACTTTTCTTTGGAAAATACTTTATACTTGTTTTGAATATAGTTTTTCAAAAGTCTTTTAAAAACTTTTTGTTCTTTCTTGTAAACCATATGCTCTGATACCAAATTTGTAACACCCCACCTCCGCTAGGGTCACTCTTTCGGGGGCACTAGCTTCTGGGGGGCGTTAGAACTGGGTAAGCATGCATAATGATATATCAAGGCAGAACAAGAACATAAATATATATGTAAAACAGAGTAAGTGAGAATAAAACAGCGGAATATCTCAAACCATCTCAAAACAAGTCTAGTACATCATAAAGTCAACTGCCAAAATAAACATGTCTAGTACATCATAAACAGAAATACTGAAATACATAGTGCTATCCCCAAAATAAAGATGATAAACCATAGCGAGCTCAATGTCCAGACATACATGAGCTATCCAGCAACCAAGCAAGCGATCCAAGCTAAGCACCACTATTCCCTCCCTGAGAACCTGGGGGGGGGGGAAACGGAAGAAAAGAAGCGAAAGAAAACAGGTCAGTCAAAAAGACTGGTAAGCCCTACTACGATCAGTCTATAAACTAATAAAGTTAACATCATGATGGAAACTGAGATGAACATACTGGCAATAGATAAAGGTGTCATCACATAAAGAAGATTAAGCTTTGCACCACAGTGTACTAGCCAACTAACATAACAGGTATTGATCCCTCAGCCCAAACTTTGGCCCAATAGCATGAGGTGACCTTAATACAAGGTCCAGCCCAACGGTCTAGTCGATTGGCTCCCTATAAACCTAACACGTCAAGTGTTGGTGTCCATACGGCCCACATATGGTTGTAGTCAGACTGTGCTGGGTCCACCTTCGGGTGTATCAAGCCCTCGGGTGTCAACCCCAGACACCTAAGCAATAACGCACAGTCTAAACCTACTGGTACCCGTGCCTCGAGTTTGTCCAACACCGGACTACGTGCACGTCCGTAGCCCGCCTGGACCCGCACCGCTGTACCACTCAGCCGTCGCTTTGGTCGCTTACATCAGTCCAGTAATCGTGCCCCGCCCTAGCCTAGCCTCTAGGGTTGTGAATGATACCAAACTGGGATTACTGCTGGAACAGACCACGTTGCTAGGGTTTTCTAAGAGGGTTAAGTGTGGTTTAACCCCTCACTAATCATGGATTAAATTAGTTAAGTGTAACCAACAGTTCACCACTTAACCCCATTTAATCCCTCGTATCCCCAAAATTGGTTAAGTATTAGTGGGCCATGACTTAACCCTAATCATGAGGCATTAATATAATTGTACCTTAACCTCTCACATTAGACTTTGTTGCGGTTACTAGTTAAGCCGGGCGGGTCCGGGTAGCTTTACACCACAACTTGGTCTAACCTCGGGTCCAAGGTACACATGACCAACTTCTCACATTGGGTCCTATTGTTTGTAGCAACTAGTTAAGCCGGTCGGTTCCGGGTAGGTTTACGCTACAAACTCAACCCAACCTCGAGTTGGCCACACTTATGTTTTCTAAGTGTCATGTCCACTTTATTTTCAAAACATAATTACAAGTTTAACAAATACTTGGGTAGACCTAACTTAATAGGTAAATTCCCAAGGGGTAGACCTAACTTAATAGGTAAATTCCCAATCTCATATTTTCATGTATTTTAAGTTTTACCCCAAACCCCCCCCCCCCCCAACGTCATTCTATCGCTTACATATTCGTCATAACGCATAAAGGATAGAAAGAGGGAACTTGGCACAACATACATGATAAATCTTACATATCCTAATAAACATGCATAACGAGTTGGACTTGCATAACTTAGCATAGTGAACTTGCATAAACATGCATAACTTGTTAAACTTGCAAATCATGGCATAGTGAACTTGCATAAACATGCATAACTTGTTAAACTTGCAAATCATGGCACAGTGAACTTGCATAAACATGCATAACTTGTTAAACTTGCAAATCATGGCATAGTGAACTTGCATAAACATGCATAACTTATCAAACATGTGTAACATAGCATAGCGAACTCACATAAGCATGCATAACTTATTAAATATGCATAACATAGCATAGTGAACTCGCATAAGCATGCATAACTTATTAAACATGCATAAATCCCAACTTTCATCACGTATTAACTTTAGAGTTTCTAAAATGAAGGTAAGAGGGCTTACAAATATTATGAAGACACAAATCTACTAATAAAGATTGAGAAGCCCTTTATGCAAGCATATAAAAACCCAAAACAAAGCTCCAATTAACAAAAATCCCAAAAACTCTAGCTTAGCAATTAAAGCTTGCAACTTGATGATGTATGCAAGCTAATGATCATTCATACAACTTAGAAATGCTTGTATGAACATCAAAACCTTCATAGGAATGATTTTTGAAGAGGGTGGAGGCTAGGGTTTTTAGGTGGAGGCCATTTGAGAATTCAATTTGACATAGTTTGGTTGCTAGAATGAATAATGAGTGATTTAGGGTAGGTTAGGGTCTTATTTATAGATTAGGCTAGTGATTTAGACCATAGGATTAACCCTAGGTTGAATTAGGTCCACCAGATTTCGGAATTCTCCAGAACCAAGCCACACAACCAAGCCCAAATCAAAATGGTGCGCCAGGCAAAACTGCCCGGCCACCCCGTGTCGACAGGGCTGTCGACAGGGCAGTCGACACCCTTAGACCCCTGTCGACATGCCTGTCGACATGGGGGTCTTGGCGGGAGTTTTCCCGCCTGACGCCAGTTAGCCCTAATCCTTGTTTTTAATTTAAAATTTAAATCTGTTTTTACTATGGAAATTTCTGAAAACTTCAATGGGCCTTAACTGGGTCATACGGACTCCGATTTTCGAAAACTCGGACTCTATTTCGCGTATTTTTCCGAGACGAACGCAATGGCATAGCCCGTTTCCCTTGATTCAGATTTTAGAATTAAATTCTGCCTCGATTTATGTTATAACAGGTTATTGAAAATACGGGTTGTTACAGTTTAGGCTAGGTCTAGGGGTCTTTTTATAGGTGATTAGGTTAGTTTAGACCATAGGATTAACCCTAAAACACATCAGGTCCGTCAAATCCCATCAGAAACTTCTAGAGCAAGACTCACATGTCACAAATGGTGCACCAGAAAAACTGGTCCGACCGTGGGGGGTCGACCCCTGGGTCGACATGGGTGTCGACCCCTGGGTCGACATGGGTGTCGACCCATTGGGGGGGTCGACAGGGGTGTCGACCCTACCTGGGGCGGGAAGAATTCCCGCCCATTCTGCCTTGGTTGCAATTCGAATCTGAATTCGAATTTGAACTGTTTTCGGGCTTGGAATTTTCTGAAAACTTCATTGGGCCATAACTTGGTCATACGGACTCCGTTTTTCGAAAACTCGGACTCTATTTCGCGTATTTTTCCGAGACGAACGCAATGGCACAGACCATTTCCCTTGATTTAGATTTTACAATTTAATTCTGCCTTGATTTACATTTTAACATGTTATTCAAAAATACGGGTTGTTACATATGTTTTGATGTTTTCTCTTTATTCCATAAGTTAGACTATTCGAGTCTAACGTATATTTTACGTTAAAGGAATGAACGTACAACGTGGGGTAATGGGATAATATTAAAAGATTTAATATTAAGAATTGGCATAAATGCCTTAAATGGCATAAAATTAATTTGTGATGAAAATTGGTATGATTTTACGTACCATAAATAGATGGACATAATTGAGTCAATTATGGCCATAATTAAATTTGGAATTTGAATATTCAAATTAATTCAAATTGGGGAATGATTAATTAGGTGTAACTAATCGTCTAAGACACGAGGTTGGGCTCTTTTGTGGTGTAAGACTGCCTGGACCCGCCCAGCAAATCCAGCTGCCACAAATGCCAGTCTAATGTGAGAGGTCTTAGGCATAAACTACATACATAACAATTGCAAAGACATGAGGTTAGACTCGTTTGTGGTGTAAGACTGCCCGGACCCGCCCAGCAAATCCAGCTGCCACAAATGCCAGTCTAATATGGGAGGTCTTTATGAGGTTACGGTCTTAATGAATCAAGAAACACTTAACCAGATAAACATTTAGTGGGACATGAGGGGGTTAAGTGGGTGTCCTGGGTGGCATGTGGAATTTAGTGGGTGTCTTGGGTGGCATTTGAAATACGATTAGAAACACTTAACCAAAATTTTAAACATGTAAGTGAACATGAATAAGAAGAGGGTTAAGTGGGATGTACTAGAGGGGACCAAGCTTAGGTGGATAGCTTGTGTCAAGTAATGGGGGCCCGTTTCAACCAGTAACCCATACGTATCTTTGTGGGCTCGACCCAAGTCGAGAACGGGACACGCATACTGGGATTGACTGTAAGTGGCCAAAACGGGTTAGCGATGGCAACGCAAGCCCAACGGGTTCATGTGCGTGTGTGGGCCCGGGCTGGTAGGTAAGACGTTGTTGCATCGTGTAGGTATAAGCCGTGCATTATTGGTTGTATCGGGTTGTCACTTTGGAGAGTGATACACCCCACTGTGGGGCCAGCACGGGTATCTACGAGTTAGGGAGCCGATCACATGGAGGTAGTGGGTACACCTAGTGGAGATAGGGGCAGGCGACACCTATGAAGGCAACTAGGGGTGCACGAAACTACCATTATCATATTTAAGTTCTGTAGGCGGAATCAACCTTAGGGTAACTAGTGGTGGTGCAGTATAGTAGTGGTGGTGCAGTATAGTAATTATCTTATAGTGGTTTAGGTGCGCTTTAACGTTATCTTAGTTCAATCTTATTTCCTTGTTTACTATGTCATACCCAATTGTTCACAGTCATTTCCTTATTTTCCAACTTATGCCTTTGCCTAGTTATTTTGGTAATTATATTGTTAAATTTATCGCACTCGCCAAACTTTATGTCTGACCCCCTTTGTTTCTACCTCTTTTCTTCCTCCCCCCCCCCAAGTGCTCAGGTTGGAACTAGCACCAGTGGAGCTTGATTTTGGATAACTGTATCTCTGCTTTTAGAAGTTGCTTGGATCGCTGAAGTAAATTTCAGCCTCTCTTATTTATGGCTAGTTTGTACTGGGGTTATGTTTTTCAATTTATGTACTTTGAGTTGGTCAAGATGGATATTATGTACTTTGACTCTGGTTTTGATGATGTATGTAATCAAACTTACGTATTTTCCGCTGCAATGAAATAAAGTTTTAAAGTTTTAGTACTGTTTATACCTGTCTTGTTGTTAAGTTTCTGTTCTATGCACACTTAAAATGCTCCATGAAAGTTAATGCATTCCCTTTGTGAGTGACATTAATGGACGTGCGGTGTTACACGTGGTATCAGAGCTGAAGGTTACCAGAAAAGATATGAATTTTGAAAAACAACTTTTATAAAGATGTACCTTCAAAAGTATGTTTTAAGGAAAGTATTTTCAAGAGAAAAGCTTATTTTAGAAAGCATAACCCCAAGAGCCATATATCTTTCCTTCGATTCTTTTGTATTGAATCTTTCCTTTTTCGTTTCAGCATGTCTGGAATTCCCGAGATACCCGAGGGGATAACGATACTAGGATGGTTTAGGAGGTGTTTGGAGACTAGGGCCACCACTGCAGGTCCAGCAAATCCTCCTCCTCCTCCTTGTGTTGATACTTTTGCAAAGATATGTAAGGACTTTAGGGCAATGGGTGGAAAACCTTTTCACGGGACGGAGACATTTGTTGAAGCTCGTAATTGGCTAAAGCAAGTGGAAGAATTGTTTGGAATCTTTGAAGTGGATGATGGAATAAAGGTACAGTTAGCTGCCTGGCTAATGAAGGATGAGGCCTCGTTTTGGTGGGAGGTCACTAATGGAGAACGTCCAGTTGATACATGGCCAGCTTTTAGGCGAAGATTTGAGGCGAAGTTTCTCTCACGGGCTGAAGAAAATTTATATATGGAAAGATTTTTGGCATTGAAGCAAGGGAATCTATCGGTGAAAGAATACGTCAATAAGTTCAACCAATTGGCGAGATTTGGCTTGGACTTGGTGAATACACCAGAAAAGAAGGCCCTGAGATTTTTTAAGGGTTTGAACGAGCCGCTTCATGGGTTAGCTATGACCCATATCCCCATGGGGGCTACCTTTGAGAGACTAGTTGACATGGCGCTTATGCACGAAGAGGAGAAGGGCGCCAATGCTAATAAGGCACCCGAGAAGAAAGGGGATCAAAAGAAACCGCAACAGCAACAACAGAACAAGAAAGGTGGCAAAGGCAACAATGGTAAGGGAAAGAAGAGATGCTTTAATTGTGGGACACCAGGCCATCTAAGCAAAGATTATAGTAAGAAAAAGAAGACTTACTGTTTCCACTGTGGCGAAGCGGGACATCTGATTAAGGACTACCCAAGGAAAGGGCAGACGCCAGGGACTACCTCGGGAGGACAGGTGCAAGCTCTTATGGCACCAGGGCAGGCAAGGGGGCAAGTTCAGGCTCTCGTGGTCCCACCGCTGCAAGAAAGAGGTAGAGCAATTTCCGTTGAAAGTTTAGTTTTTCTGTTTGATCATCATGTTCGTACTTTATTCGATTCTGGCGCATCACATTCGTTTATTTCTACATCATTAGTTGAAACACTGCACCTAGATACTAGTCTAGTTACAGATCCCTTAGTAGTCTCAAATCCTATTGGTGGTTCGGCTCATCTTTCTATAATTTTTCGGGATTTGAGAGTGCGTATCTTGGGCATTGAGTTTGAATGCAATGCCTTTGTTCTTGGTTTCATGGGCTACGGCTTGATTCTAGGTATGGATTGGTTAACTAGATATAGGGCCATCCTAGATTGTGAAAGAAGGGTAGTTAGATTGTTGACTCGTTGTGGAAAGACCCTTGATATTTCTTGTGACCCTAGAGGTCCAGTAATGCTTAGCTACCTAGAATCCCTTGGCGCATCCGATGATGATTTACATTTTGTTCGTATAGTCCGTGAATATGTTGATGTCTTTGATGAGGTGAGGGGTTTACCCCTGAAATGTGAGATAGACTTTCGAATATATCTAGTAGATAATGCAAAGCCAGTTGCATTGCCAGTGCGCCACATGGCTCTAAGAGAGAGAAGAGAACTCAGTAAGCAAGTGAAAGAATTGCTTGAGAAGGGGTTCATCAGACGTAGTATATTCGAGTGGGGTGCTCCAGTAGATTTTGCCACGAAGGCAGACGGGTCCCTTAAACTTTGTGTGGACTATAGAGAACATAATAAGCTTACTAAGAAGAATAGGCACCCATTGCCGAGGATTGACAATCTCTTCGATCAGTTAGTTGGCGCCTCAGTGTTTTTGCAGTTGGACTTAGCCACAGGTTTCCATCAGTTGAGAGTGGCTGAGGATAGCATAGACAAGACTGCCTTTAGGAATCCGGACGGTTATTTCGAGTGGCTTGTGATGCCCTTCGGTTTGACAAACTCCCGGGTGTTTAGGGAGTACCTTAATAAATTCATGGTAGTTTTTATGGACGACATCTTGATCTTTTCTAAAAGCGAGGAAGAGTATGCCCTACATCTTAGGAAGTGTTGGAGACCCTTCGAGCGCATAGCCTTAAAGCTAAATTTTCTAAATGTCACTTTTGGAGGAAGGAAGTGCGATTCTTAATGCACATGGTTTCCAAATAAGGGATAGCTGTGGATCCCGCGAAGGTAGTGGCCATCCAAGATTAGAAGGTCCCTAAAAATGCTACCGAGGTGAGAAATTTCTTAGGGTTGGCTGGCTACTATAGGAAGTTTATCAAAGACTTCGCAAAAATATCAGCCCCATTAACACGCTTGACGAAGAAGAACCGAGTTTTCACATGGAACGTAGATTGTGATGATGTGTTCCAACGTTTAAAGAGAGCTTTGACCACAGCCCCAGTCTTAGTGTTGCCAGGTGGGAGTAAGCCATTTACCGTTTATATCGATGTTTGTGGGACAGGACTAGGCGCAGTTTTAATGCAAGAGGGAAGGGTAATAGCCTATGGTGGAAGGCAGTTGAGAGTGCATGAGAGAAATTACCCTACACATGACCTAGAGTTGGCCGCTATTGTTTTCGCGCTCAAGTCTTGGCGCCATTATCTTCTTGGCGAGAAATTCGAATTGTTCACTGACCACAAATCGCTACTTGTTCTCTCAGAAGGAATTGAACTTAAGGAAGCAAAAGTGGATGGAATTCTTAGCGTCCTACGATTTCGAGATAGCATATACCCCTGGCAAGGGTAACGTAGTGGCAGACACCTTAAGTAGGAAAAGGTTGTCCTTGAGTCCGTTGTTTGTTGAGCGGCGAAGCTTAGAGTTCATCTCTACATTTGACTTTAGACCTTCCATTGACTTCGTACCCAGTTTGCTAGCATCCTTAGAGGTCAGACCTGCGCTTACGGGACGGATTGGTGAGGCACAACGAGATGACCCACAGTTGGTTGAGTTAGTAGAGAAGCTCAAAAGATGGGATTCATCGAGCCATCTCCGTAGGTATACCCTAGATGATAAGGGTTGGTTACGTAGGGACGGTAGACTTTGTGTACCACGGGACGAGGACTTGAGGAAGACCATTATTGATGATGCACATCGTTCGAAGATGACCATCCATCCCGGCGGGGACAAGATGTACATGGACATGAGACGAGTTTACTTTTGGGCCGGTATAAAGAGGGATGTGGCCGAGTTTGTCGCTAGATGCTTGGTGTGCCAACAAGTAAAAGCAGAGCAAAAGAAACCCGATGGGTTGCTTCACCCATTGGAGGTCCCACAATGGAAGTGGGAAAGTGTCTTGATGGACTTTAATGATGGGTTACCGAGATCGAGGAAGGGTAATACGGGGATTTGGGTCGTGGTAGACAGACTAACTAAGAGCGCCGATTTCATTCCCGTGAAGAGTAAGAGGACTGCTCCATGGTTAGCCTCCGTATACATTCGAGAGATAGTTCGTTTGCACGGTGTTCCTTCTAGCATAGTGAGCGACCGCGATCCTATCTTCACTAGCGAGTATTGGAAGAGATTGCAAGAGGCGGTAGGGACTCAGTTATGTTTGAGCACCGCATATCATCCTCAGACGGACGACGAGACCGAGAGGGTGAATCGTATTCTAGAGGAACTATTGAGGTTGTGTGTCTTAGACTTCAGAGGTACATGGGAGGAACATCTTCCATTGGTGGAGTTCGCATATAATAATAGCTTTTAGTCTAGCATTGGCATGGCACCAATCGAGGCTCTTTATGGACGGTCGTATCGTTCGCCTACATGTTGGTGGAAGTCTACAGATAAGATCTTACTTGGGCCCGATATGATTAGAGAGACTTCGGAAAAGATCAATTTGATTCGAAGGAGGATTAAGACGGCGCAAGATAGGCAGAAATCTTATGCGGACAAGAGGAGGACAGATCTTGAGTTTGATATTGGGGACATGGTCTTTGTTAAGGTGTCTCCATTACGAAATGTCGTTCTCTTTGGGTCTGTTGGGAAGTTAGCACCAAGGTTCGTAGGGCCGTTTCCTATTAAGGAGAGGATTGGGCAGATGACGTATAGAGTGGAGTTGCCTGAGAGACTTTGTAGTGTACACGATGTATTCCATGTATCACATTTGAGGAAGTGCTTGCATAAGACCGCGGAAGTGATAGAGCCGACCTTGCTTAGAGAGGTGGAGATAGAGCGTGATGCGACGATTTGACCAGCTCCTACGTGCATTCTTGGGTCGGAGATTAAGAAGTTGAGGAATCGAGAGGTCAAGCTAGTCAAAGTGCAATGGGGAGATGATGAGAGCAACGCTACTTGGGAGACGGAAGAGAAGATGCGTTCATTGTACCCTTTTCTTTTCGAGGGTATGTCTTTTAATTTCTCCTTTATCGCTTAGCTTGTACTTATCTTATTTTTAGTATGTCCTCTCGCTAGTATCTTTGACCTTTAGATATGGTAGTCCTATGGTTGAAACATGTGTTTGAGACATGTTATGTAAGATGGATGCATGTGGATGCAAGTGTTTGCTAGTGGTTGCTCGTGGATGCATATACACACACTTTAGGCACTAGATCGGCTCAGTCACTTCATATCGCATATTGCATATAAATGTGTGTGCATATTTAAGTTAATGGTTGTGTAATGGTTGTGCTATCATATGGATGTTGCATTTTGGTGAATGGTTGTGCACACATGTAGAAATAATATGTATCGATGGGATTCTTTCGCATACATAATGGACGCATGACACTATCATGGTTTGCATTAAGGGGTCAATTGAATCAGTAGACCGCCTGATTTTGCATTAGATAAGGAACATATACACACAATTCTTGCATATGTTCATACATCGTTAGGAATTTTATAAGGACAATGGATGCCTGTGTTTGATGGTTGAGTAGATGGTTGTTTGGATGTTAGGATATGCATTCTCCTTAGCTTGGAGATTTCGGGGGCGAAATCCTTTAAGGAGGGGAGAATGTAACACCCCGTATTTCTGTTAACAATATAATAACAAATTAAAGAATAACTAATCTCATATGTGAGAATTAAGGGAAACGAGTTGTTCCATTGTGTTCGTCTCGGAATTCTGGTTGATATAGAGTCCGAGTTTGCGTGAATTGGACTTCGTATGAAGAAGTTATGGCCATCGGAAGTTTCAGAAAATTCAAATTTCAGAGTCAAACAGGCTAGGCGGGAAAATTCCCGCGAGGGCCAGGTCGACCTGGGGGTCGACCTACCCTGACCAGGTCGACCATAGGGTCGACCTGCGCCCCTCCCCCCCCCCCCCCCCCCCGAGCAGATTTGTTTGGTGACCTGTTTGTGACTGTGTGCTGACTCATTAGGGTTTCAAATCTGCTCTGATTGGCTGGGATTAATTCTGGGTTGATCGGACGACTAAAATTAATCCTAAGCTCTATAAAAAGACATTTAGACTCAAACCCTAAAATCAAATTAAAATTAGATTCATGGCCTCCATGCCGTCACCTTGCAACTCAGAATAGCCGCCACCAATTAGAGAAGAAGAAAGCTAATCAAATTCAATTCTATTCAACTTTAACAACGAATCTTCTTCAAAGGAAAGCTAATACAACTTCAGAACTCAGAATTCAGAACTCAAGACCTTCTTTGAGTTGTGAGTTCGATTTCTTTAATAAAATAATTAGCAATTTAATTGGATTGAGTTACGATGCGGATTATATGGCTATGTTGTGAATTATTGACCGCATGTTATCATCTATGTTGTAAAATTGTGATGTTATCATTTATGTTGTAAATTCTATGATGCTATCATCTATGTTGTAAAGTTGTGATAATCTATGTTGTAATTCTATGATTGGCTTATGTATAATCAAATCATCATGTTGTTCATATGCTAGTTTGGTTATGTTGATTCATATGATAAATCATATGTATGTATGCAAGTTTAGATTTTGATTTAGACATGAATCATATGCAAGTTGGGGAAAATTATATGTAACCTTACATGTTTCATGACATCTAGTTTATGTGAAAATTTTATCTAAAGTTTGGCTATGACATGTGTGAGTTCTATGATGAATTCTACATGCTAGTTTACATGTTTAAATGTAAGTTTACACCATTGTTATGTTGCATAAATCACATATGCAAGTATATATAAATATATTAGTTTGGAATATGAATCATGTTATGCAAGTTTGTGGTTATTGCCTATGCAAGTTTACACCTTTAGATGTAGATCCATGACACACATGATTTATGCAAGTTGTGACCATTACCTAAACAAGTTTACGCCTTTAGATTTGGATCTATGACATATGTAGTTTTATGCAAGTTGTAACTTTGGCCTATGCAAGTTTTAGAAGTAGAACTTCATTCACACATGCAAGTTTACCCCTTATGTTTAGATCTAGTTTTATCTATATGTATGTTGTGATGTTTCTCTTTATTCCATGAGTTAGACTATTCGAGTCTAACGTATATTTTACGTTAAACGAATGAACGTACAACGTGGGGCAATGGGATAATATTAAAAGATTTAATATTGAGAATTGGCATAAATGCCTTAAATGGCATAAAATTAATTTGTGATGAAAATTGGTATGATTTTACATACCAAAAATAGATGGACATAATTGAGTCAATTATGGCCATAGTTAAATTTGGAATTTGAATAGGGAAATTAATTCAAATTGGGGAATGATTAATTAGGTGTAATTAATCGTCTAAGACACGAGGTTAGGCTCTTTTGTGGTGTAAGACTGCCCGGACCCACCCGGCAAATCCAGCTACCACAAATGCGAGTCTAATGTGGGAGGTTTTAGGCATAAATTAAATACGTAACAATTGTAAAGAAACGAGGTTAGGCTCGTTTGTGGTGTAAGACTGCCCGGACTTTATGTCTGACCCCCTTTGTTTCCACCTCTTTTCTTCCTCCCCCCCTAGGTGCTCAGGTTGGAACTAGCACTAGTGGAGCTTGATTTTGGATAGCTGTATCTCTGCTTTTAGAAGTTGCTTGGCTCGCTGAAGTAAAGTTCAGCCTCTCTTATTTATGGCTATTTTGTACTGGGGTTATGTCTTTCAATTTATGTACTTTGAGTTAGTCAAGATGGATATTATGTACTTTGACTCTGGTTTTGATGATGTAATCAAATTTATGTATTTTCCGCTGCAATGAAATAAAGTTTTAGTACTTTTTATATTTGTCTCGTTGTTAAATTTCTATTCTATACACATTTAAAATGCTCCATGAAAGTTAATGCATTCCCTTTGTGAGTGACATTAATGGACGTGGGGTGTTACACTTATTGGAAAAAAATGCGTATATTCCTGCCATGCTCCATTGTTTTGCATTTGCGAATATGAATTTCTTGCATCAAAACAGAAAATGATTTCTGATTTTGCCATGTCATTTGTGATGACTGGATTTCTGAATTGGTTCGAACTGTTTTCCATTTGGCATGTTAAAAAACATTTGAACTCATGTGTATCCCTGCATGTATAAGTATGCTTGTATATGTTGATACCATCATGCTGTGTGAACTTCTTGTGCTCAACCCTGTACTTGTTCTCGACCATGCATGTTTTGCCTTGTTCTTGAAATGTCCATGTACATCTGTGTGTGCATTTTTCACACTGCTGTTTCCACCATTTCATCCTCATGTCACTTGTACACTTTGTAATCACTGATGAGTTCACATTTGTTTACTATCCTGACCATTTCTGAATGTACTTGGATGCTTCATTTGATCTCGACTTATGTTGAAGTTTCCACACATGATTGAGCTCTTTGCTGCAGTAACTTGCTACTCCATTGTTTCACTGTTGTTTCATCTGACTTGTTGATTTTTGCTGTGCTCGACCATATTCACCTTGCTATGTCATGTTTCACTGTTTGTAGTTGCTATGGCACTTTTAGTTCTTGCTGCTTCTAATGAATCATGCACTGCACCTCCCTTGACTTTGATCATTTCTCAGCTATGAACCTGCTGTGAGCACTTGCATTTTGCACTGATCTTACATGTACATGTTATATGCTTGCATGCTTTACCAATCATAAAAAATTGTTGCTGTTTCATCATGAAGACATCCATGTTTTGTTGTTCTTAGTTGTGGTCAACTACATGCTTATCACTATGCTGTTTTGCTTCTTTATTACTGGCTCGACCATGTTTGAGCTGTTGTTACTTTGCATTGAGTTATTTTCATGTGTGCACTGAGTCGAGTTGGTCCACGTGGCTGCTCCTCAGTTGCTCACAACATTTTGATTGGCGAGGCAGTGCACACGTGTATATTTATACACGTGTGTATATGCAGCCATCAGACTAATTTTCCCTGTCCCTGCATTGAGGTATATATATATATGTTGTCTTCCTTGTGGTATTTACAGTGAATCACTGTGAATATCACAAGCTATCTAGGCACAGTTAGATAAAGTAGATCCAGTCAGAAAAATGATGAGAAACACATTGAAATTCTGAGGCAAATAAAATTTTAAAATAAAATTTATATTTGCGTGTATTCAGTTTTATTTCTATTGCAGTGTACGATGTGTTTGTTTCACGTGACAGGTAAGCAGATGATGACTAGACTGACTGAATAGATGCTGTGAAGACAGAAGACAGAAAAATGAAGATAATAAAAGTGTGTCAATGTATGAGTTAATGAAAGTGTTTGTATATGAATATGTATAAATGAAATTGTGCAACTGAGCGTGAGTGTTGTAGAGAGGAACAGAGTATGAAAAATGAATATCAGTGAATGTATACAAATGGTGGTGTTGAAAATCTGTACTGTTTTAATGTTTGAAATAAAACATTATATCTAAACAAAATACTGTTTGAATGTTTAATTCATGTGCAGTAGTATTTCATTCAAATATAAATATTATATTACTGTCTGTGATGTGATATAATAGTTCAATAACAAGCGCATTTATATTAGTATATATTTGGTTGTTATCATCAAACAAAAATCATATAATTGTGTATACAACACCGTTATATACAACACCATGGATCCACAATTCTCAACAAAAAGAAAAATGGAAGAAAGAGGAGAAATTTAAATTGACCAGATCCAAGAATTTACCTTACTTCGAATAGAATTCTGAACACCTTCTTTATTAATATACTTTCTTTTCCTCCAGATCTTCAATCAGAATTTCCTAAGACTAATTATTCTAATTTTTCTAGCGAGACTCGAGGAGGAAGAAGAATGGCAGAGCTTAGGCAATCTCTCAGAAAATGTGAGATTTAGGCTAGGCTCTGTTAGTCTTTCTATGCGTGTTTAGGATCTTATCGTACACGGAGCGCTGAGTCAGCAACGAACATAGTTAAGAAAATAATCCAAATTCATTGATGAATCTACCTAGATCTGGGGTGTGTTGACCCCCTACGGGTGTGTCGACCCCAGGGTCGAGCCCTCTATGTGCGTGTCGACCCAAGGTCGACCCCCTCGGTCCCGCGAGGGTTTTTGGATACTTGTTTACTGTTTAAATATTTTTAATTTTAAATGATTGATTAGCATCCTGTTATACTTTCTTTGATTTATTTAAATGTTATATTTAAATATAATCTCCTTATATGTATACAAAACATTAAATGCATATTTTACACGTATAGATATATGCACAACTTTTATTTCATTTTCAAAACTCAAACGGTGTTATGCCGTTATTTAATTCTTACCATATTTCTTTGATTGCAGCCTTATTTTGAATTTCTCCTTTATGTGTGTGTGTATATATATATATTTGCATATGTATACACATATATTTTCATATACATATATTTTTTTCTTCCTTATATGTATAATTATCATTATATGTACTATAACGTCCCGTATTTTTTTAGTTTAATAATTAATTTATTTAATTATTTAAATGATGGTTTGGTAGTTTAATGACTTGAATTAAATTATATTGAATATTTAATTTATATTAATAATTAAATAATATATTTAATTTATGAAATAGTCGGAAATAGTGGAATTCGCTATGTTGTGTGAATCAGATGATTTAACTAATTTAATTCAGTTTAGAATTGAATTATAATAATGAATCTATTTAATAAATGACGTTAGAACGCATAATTTATATTATAATTTAAAATGAGCTCATAATGTCGCGGTAGTTCGTAATTTGGCGATTCGAACTTTAATTGGATATACATAATCTGTTTTAAGTTGGATTTCTATGAAACAAGAAATGTTCAAATCTGTTGAACTATATTTTTCTAATGGAAGAGAAAAAGCAAGATTTCGTCGTGTAGATTTTGGGTTATGTCCAAATAAAAATTTAAAATAGTCATTATGGAATTCGTTTATAATTTAAAACAATTTATTTGTATAATAAAAGGATTTTTATTATATATTGAATATTGATTTAACCTGGATTTGAAATATCGAGTTATAAATCCAGATATGTATATTTTGGAGCTAGATAATATTCTATGTGAATATATATGATAATATTAACTTATTAATATTAAATTAAATTGTTTTTAAATATATTAATATTTAATTTGTTTATTTGGAGCCTCTGAAATAGCCATTTTTGCAAACGACCTCCGATTTCGACGAAATTAATTTTGTTAGATCCGAAATATTAAATTATTGTTAGATTTCAATTTTCATGATTTTTGGAATCATTATGTGGTCGTATGGGATTTTGATGTGAAAAACAATCAATTTTTAAAAATACGCCGTGTGAGCAAACAGAATCGGAATTCGACGAAACAATTTCGTTGGGTCCGTAATGTCGAACTGTAGTTGTCTATCCAATTTCGTCAAATTTGGGTATCATATGTGATCATAGGGATTTTTAAAAGACGAATACAAATAGCTTTGTGAATATAAATTAATATAAAAATATAGGAAGCTTCTAAGATAAGCTACCCTACCGTATAAATATGATATTCCTTAAACCTAACCCTCAAACTTTCATTTCCTCAGTCAAAATATTCCACCGTCACTTTTCTCATTTTCTTTTAGCAAACGAGATTTTTGAAATTCAAAACAAATTGTATAAAATTCCATAAATCACGAAAGGTGTATACTTGGATTTAGCATTGATAGACCTTCAATTCTATGTAAAAAAAATAGGGTTCAGTGAGTTTTGTTTCCGTTGGGAATAACATAGCGTGGTATTTTAAGCTTAGGGCTTAGGATTTTGTGGTGATGGTGCATTAATGCAAGGGTTGGATGATGTATTTGTGATTAGCTGAGAGAGTAGCACTGGTCGACAAAATTTGGTGTAGAACCGTGAATATTTCGACCGCACATTTTTACTGTAGAAAGGAGGTTCATTATAGATCGCGATGGCAATGGGAATTTCGAGTTAATGGTTTTGGGTAGGAGGTGAAAGAGAGTTTGGAGAGGTGAACAACGGTATTTTCTATTTTCTACATCGTGATGAAATGAAGAAGCATGGAAAGGGAGAGTTGAACTGGTGCGTGTTATTTAGGAAGATGAGTAACTGTTCATTTTGAACGGGTGAAGTTAAGGCGGGTTTGGGCCTGGATTAAATGGGTAAATCCCATAAATTTAATTTAATTAAGCTTAAATAAAAGAAAATAGTGCGTTAACTTAACATTTTCATATCTTAATCATACTTTTTCAGAATTCAACAAAACTGGATCCGTTGGGATCGTATGGACGGCTACACCATGGAACTGATTTGGGGTCATTTGGAGCTCGTTACAATTTATAGAAAAATAAATTGTCTGATCTGAATCAACGACGGTTTATCGTTATTTAAATGATAAACGACCAAAGTGAGTAAAACTCACTAACTCTGCCCATCTTATATTTTAATAACGTATTTTTAGAATTGATAAATTTTGGTTGATTGTTGTGTGTTGGCTGTTTATATGAACTGCTAATTAATTGGTTGAAAATATAGATGACGATACATATATATATATATATATATCATTAATTAAATATAGATTCTCTTTATCATAATATTTCATATTGAATTGAAATTGATGTTATTTATGTTTAACATCTATGGATGCAGGGAAATAGGTTGGAGGGATCCAACTGGATTCCTCAACGTTTATATTACGGTTTTTCATATATTGTGATATATAATGTGATATAAAATTTGTTATTGATTATGTGTGTTTGGATGACGATGGATCCTTTTTGTTTGGCATTTTTAAATACCATAAGTGATATTAGAATATATAAAAGGAAATTTTAAGTGGATACCGATTTTAAGTATTTTATAAAATCAATGGATTTTATAAAAGGAAATATTTAGAAAATTTATAGAATTATAAAAAGGGAATTTACGAGTTATAAAGGAATTACGAGAAGTTTGGTATAAAGTAGATAGTTAATAAAAATCTGTTTTAATAGATAAATTGAGAAGATTAATTTATAAGCAATATTTATAAATTAATTAAAATATTTATTATTGGATAAAGTGAATATATATATACATATAATATTATGAATTTATATTAAGAAGTAAAATCGGTTTTAACACCAATATTTGAAAATGGAATGAAAATTTAACATTTATAAAGGGAATATAAAAGATGGAATATGAAATTGAAAAGGGGAAAAATCTATTTTAAAAAAAGAAATGGAATTTCGAATAGCTAGAAATAAATAACTTGTTTAAAAATAAAAACAAGTATTGTGATTTATAAACAACGTTTATAAATGAATTAAAAATAATTATCATTGGATAATTTGGATTGTAAATTCAGCAGTTAATATAAAACGAAAATTTAGGAGTTGTTTTAAAAAGGGGACGATGGAATTTATTTCGATATTCGAAATATGAATACGATTAAAATAAAATCCATAAATATTCGTAATTAGAATTCGACTAGGCCAAATGTTATAAATAATTTATCTTAAGAAATTATATATTGAACAAACTGGGATTTTCAAGATAATTAATATTCGGTTTGAAACCGATATTTTATAATCGAATATAAAGGTGATTGAGAATTATAAACTTATTAAACAAAATCAACTATGAAGTTGACATGTAAATAAGAATTGATAAATAAAATGGAATGTGAATAAGAAATTATAAAATGACTCGATAAATTGAGTTTATACCTGTGTTAGTATTTAAATTATGAAATCAAGTTTTGATTTGATAAAACGAGTCTAATTTTCTGTAAAGGAATAATACTCACGTTTTAAAGTGAATAACGATTTAAAAGAAAACGTTTTGCAGAATTAAAATAGTTATAAAAAGAAATTGGTAATTGTCGGGAAGTACTAAATTCAAAAATGAATTTAGAAACTAAGTTGACCTGAAAGGGTAAAATATGCTGGAGTTCGTAACGTAAATCGAATATAGTTATTCGAAAGAGAGATTATCGAATATAGTTTATTCGAAAGAGAGACTATCGAATATCATTTATTCGAAAGAGAGATTATCGAATATAGTTTATTTGAAAAAGAGTTATCGAATATAGTTTATTCAAAAAAGAGTTGTCGAATATAGTTTATTCGAAAGATAGATTATCGAATATAGTTATTCGAAAGAGAGTTATTGAATAGAGATTATTCAACAGAGAATTATACATTGGAATTTGACTATATCGAATGTAGGAAAGTACTATTTACTTTCCAATTTTTAAATCAAGATTTATTTATTTAATAAATAAATAAATTATTATTTATTCAAATTAATGAATAAAAGTAATATTTTGAAGTTAGATATTTCAAAAGTAGGAATTATAACGTTATCGTTAGAACCAATGTTTTCATAAAAGAATTGGATTCATAAACTGAATCCGAGAATTGCGTAAGCATTGATTTGTTAAGAAGTTAAGAAACAAAATTAAGGAAATCTGAAACTGACTGTAGTTAAGTTGAATGATTTCCTGAGTATCGATCTGATGTTGGTTTCGGCCTTCGGGGTTGATATTAAGGGAATTGTTCTCTTACTGGTTTACAGTTAGGGATTGGTAAATGTGCATAAAATAGTGATACGTGAATAAGAAATGGAAATGTTTTCCAATGTTAATAACTTACATTTTCTAAATTTTGAAAATAAGAACTTATGAATATATAGAAATGATAAATGGGAAAATAAATAAATAAATGACAAATTAATTTAAAAGAAAAAATGTTGATTGATGATTGACCAGTAAAATTTCCATTTGGAAATAAGATCGTTGTGTGCATGGATGTTTTCCTTTGATGGTTAAATACCGACTATCAAATTTTGACCATTTTTCCGTTGACAATAAGGAGAGACTGGGATCATATTTATTATCTGAAAACCACTCCGTATGGGCATTAGTGTTGCGAATCAAAACGATTAAGATAATTTTAAGATGGAGTTAATGCAAGTGCTGTTCTAGCAAATCCTAGGTAGAAATCGCCTAAGATGGGTTTACAGAATAGTGCCTTTGGTTTGTCCAGTCTCAAGACAATAAGTATGGAAGAATGTCTGACAGAGTATATTTAATAGATTGCATAAGTTGATCTCTTCAAACGTATTTACGTTTGGTGGTGGAGGAATTCGTTTCTCTTAGCTGTATACCCATGGTATTTTTGGAGAAATCAATTTGTGACATTAAAAGTGAATAAATGTGTGATCTGTCAGAGATAAGCATGGCCTCAAGCCTCACAACTAGGAAATGGTAAAAATCGGGTAGGTCGCATGGCTAAGTGGGTAGCTCCCAATTAGGGTGCATTGTCACCTGATCTAGAGAAATTTCATTTAATTCTTTAACCTATTTCGATGTTGTCTCTTTCGAGAAAATGGTGGCTGATCCCAACTGTTGGTGATAATACATTCGGTGCACTCAAGTGAAATGAGTGACCGGTCATTTTTAGTCTGGGTTGCAAGATGTTCTTGTTGAATCGGGTGTATTCCTCTCTAGAGATACACTGTCGGAAGGTGGTCCCATACCTTGCCAGATGGAATCCATTACCCAATAAGTGCCTGAGGGTTTTGATTATATATTATATATGTGGAACGTGAGATGAAAGCGTTCCACTAGATTGCTATTTATTTGATTTAGACTTTATTATAATATCAGAAGAGTATCGATTTTAAAAGATTGTTTTCGGTTATCATAAGGTAAAAACCATCTGTGTTTATGTGTGGACTGGTCTTATGATTATTCTTTCTTTTAAAAGGATTTTAAAAGTTAAACAAATGGTTGAAGTTTACTCACACCAGTCACATGACTGACCCAGAGTTTATTTTGTTCTGTTTTCCCTAAACTCTTGGGTGCCATATAATTGGAGAGCTAGAGAAGGAGGCTTTAGGATTTTATAACTATTGTTTATTTCCACTGTGTTGTAAATGTTGTACCCCGATAATGGTATTGTATACATATACTGTTTGTATTTCAAAGTTATGTTATAAAATATATGTATTTGTCTCGCTGTGAGATTCATATTACTCTGATTCTATTGTTATGTTCTTCTTCTTCTATTCTAATTTTCTATCTTATCTATTTCTCACCCTCTAACTTCTTTCTATTAATGATTTGGAATATTCTATGCTCGAATAGTTGACATGGGTTTTATGTCAATTTTCAGAGTCGAAAATTCAAGTTCTTTACATGTGCATTTATACATATTTTCTCTTTAGAACATGTATTACTTTAGCCGTTCCTTTAAAATAAAAATATGGCGCATGCGGGGATTGAATCTACACCACTCTCAAGAAAGTCACATGCTCTAACCAACTAGACTACTTAGCCTTTTATTAACAAGGCTTAAAACAATGGTGGTCATTGTTCTTCTTCTTATATCTCTTTTTCATATTTGTTGTAATCTTTCATTTAAACCGTTGCATGTAACCTCAATTTGCATGCATCTTTTTCTTTCATTTTTATTTTCTTATTAATGCATAATATTTGTAATTTATTGCATGCAACATGATTACATTGCATGCAACCAATTTCCTTTCTCTTGTAACGCATGCATCGCATTGTTATTTGCATTAATCTTTTCTTCTTTTCAATGCATGCATTTATTACATGCAATCATACATTACCATTATTTTATTCTTCTTTTATATATTTATGTCTATGCATATATATACACATATGCATTATTAAATATTTAATTGTCATAAAATGCGGGGTGTTACATTCTCCCACCCTTAGGAAATTTTGTCCCCAAAATTTGATAAAGGTAATAAAAATAATAATCCGATAACCCCTCGCTTGATATCCATCCATCATGTGTGCTTCCAACTTTTGCAAACATTGTGCACTTGTGCAAAGTGTAATACAACATAATAATACATGTATGCCTAAGTGGTGCCCCTATATGTATGCAAATTTTTTCAAAAATCCTTCAAAAACATGATGCACACATCTTAATTATACTGGAAATTTCTATATGAATACAATATTTGAATATCAGAATACTTTTTCATCCAAAATTTCCCATATTCTTACTGAGTAAGAGCGTAGTGCATCCATTTTTTGCATCCAAAACCCTATCAAACAATTTTATTTTCGAATTTTAGAAAAAACTAGTTTTCTAAATTCGATTTCTTATGTTACAAAAAGGTGGAAAACATAAAACTTCACATTTTCCGTTTTTGTTTTATGTACCTTTTCCATCTGTACTTGGATTTTATGTAATTATTATAATAAAGATTTCCTATTTTCCTATCTAAGAATAGTTCACATAAGAAAACTTTTTTATTACAGATTTTCTTTTTCAACTTATCTTGGAAAATTTACTCTTATACACCTTTTCTCAGAATTTTCCATCTTTCTTTTAACTTCCATGTTTGTCGCTTTACTGAATTTGTCGTTTCCTTTTTAGTTATGACATTACTCATTTCTTAGCTTATTTAACTTAATCCTCTGATCTAAGTTTAGTTTCAAATAAGCCTTCTAGTTCTTCAACTAAAACAGAAAAACAGACGCCCTACACAACTATTATAAGGGCTAAGAATCTCAGGACTATGTCCCCTTAGAAAAATTCAAACAACAAGATGTAAATATTTA
Source organism: Allium sativum (assembly GCA_030737875.1). NCBI lineage: Eukaryota > Viridiplantae > Streptophyta > Magnoliopsida > Asparagales > Amaryllidaceae > Allium > Allium sativum. The sequence goes on from CM060916.1 coordinate 899,154,663, forward strand.
CTTTCCCTTAACTACTTAGTGGTCACCACTAGTCCTAGATGTGTACTAATAGTCAGTTTCAAGCAATACCCTAGGCTTTTCCATGCTCACGTATTCTACGGGAACTTATAATTATTCTAAGATAATTCTCGCTACCTAATTCATAGCCTCAAAACTTTTCTCGTCTTCCCTAGGTACTAATCTTTACCTACTCTATATCTTTTAAAACACAGTTTGTTCTTTTCATTTAAATTTTCTTCCAAAAATTAAAATTTTATTTTCCTCATGAAAACTTACTTTTGCCAAACCATAAAACATGTCAAAAAAAAAAATGTAAATCATTTTTTTTCAAATCACAAAAACTGGAGTAGATAAGAACAACTATTTCTCAATCAGGTTTACAACTTGTTCTTGCCTATAAGGTCGTTTCAGTTACTTACTGCAAGGTGCAAACATTTACTCTATTCTTAATTTCTATGACTTAATTTGTCCACCCAGCAAAACTTTCTTGTTAAAACATTTTAACAAAAATGATTATCAATAGAATAGAGATTTCAAAACTTGAAAACACCATAAACCATCTTCCAAAAGCTTTTACAATTTCAAGTTCTTAAATGTTAACAATGGGGTTAGACTCAAAGTGGGTTTACAACTTAACTAGGCATAGACTTTCCTAGACACTCCCATAAAGTCAATTCTTTCAACTATATATATTCCTAATCTATTTTTCTCTTTTTAACCTTTTCAAATTTATAAGGTTTTAGTGCCAAACCCACTAATCTGAAATACTAACACATGAGATTCACCGTTCCTCCATACAAAGTATATTGTACACTTCCCAAATTACCTAAGGGCCTCAGATTTCCATATTCATTCCTTTAGCGTACAAAACAGATATCACAATTCTTACCATATTATGTGCTTTCTATTTAGTGGGTTCCTCTAGGATCTAGGTATATATATATATATATATAATATATTCATATTTTAAAAATAAAAATACGTTCACTCACTATCTATACAGGAATCCTAAACCTAGGCTCTGATACCAAATGTAACAACCCGAATTCCGACAGATCAAATTTTTTCAAAATTCTAATCTATCGAAACTCGTGTTGGATTGTCTGATATCCTACAAAAAAGACAGAGATATAAAACATATCAGAGCTCAAAAAATATCTCATAGCAGAATGGATAAAATATAGTATAACCAAAATATAGCCGTACCCCAATAATAATACTGCCTAACCAGTATACAAAGCTATCATATCTCTACCACAAGTCTAACCTGCGAGTATGTTATGTGGAGAGGGTCAGAACACAAGTTCTGGTGACTGGATTTAAACTACACATTTTGGATAACCCTACATATACCGTTCAAATACATTTTCTTATTTATTAGGTTACTTGGGTTAACAGCACTTAAGGCTTACACACACATCGTACCCATCTACTTCCCGGTGGATTAACCTAATACAGTATATATGTAGCTACCCCAATATTAAGGTACACCCTATGGTACCCCACTCACATTGTCTTCATCGTAACGTCAACAGGAATATACGCGGTCCCTCATCCTATGTCGATATAACGTACGAGTCAACATCACGGTGCTACTTTTCGCATAGTCCCACCATCGCCATGCTATGTAAGCGTACCGAATGCCACCTTCGGATCATTTGATCAAATCTGATTCCATCACAGAGTAATACCCTAGAGTCTACGGTATACCACCCGAAGCAGACATACATGTATCAAGACTTTCTCACATACGTATCGTCAATAGTACTCGATGCTTTAACCGCACATATTCTCTACCATGCATTGAGTTTTGTAACAGGGCTATACAAGAAATACGGAACTCGATCGGGAGCTTTTCAAATATCTGTGTACATAGATGCTATGGTCTTCTTTTTCAGTGGCCATGGTCCTACCCGTCCCCTCCCCCAACTAGTGAAAGATCGACAAAATTGAGAGCTAGTGACCTGGCCCTAGAGAAAACAACAAACAACAATTCCTAATTGTTCTGTCCCTCACCCATAATGAAACACCCCACTTCTGTTAAGGTCACTCACAGAGGGAATGCCTTAAATTTGGTGGAGCATTATAGGTAAAAGATTCAGATAAATTACAAGACAGACAAATAAAGCAGCGGAAAATAAAGTCCTTTTATAAACAACTTAATTCAGTCAAGCTTTTACAACAACTTCCTCAATCATACTTAAATGTAATACATAGAACTTCTGTCTTGATTTAAAAACTTCCAAGAATAAAAGAAGCATAAAAACAATGATATTCCTCGATAAAGCATGAACCAGCCATAGAAGTGGAAGAGAGAGAGTCCAAAGCGATACACCAACTAATCTTCAAGCTTGGAAAGAGAAGAGGTCCAAGTTAGGCTGAGCTATTCCCTCCCTGACTACCTGGGGGGGGGACGGAAGAAAAGAGGCGAAAAACAAACTAGGTCAGACATAAGTCTGGTAAGTCCAGTGATCTTTCAGCATGCAAACAAGATAAAGGATCATGACATGAATAAACCGAAAATAGGACAATACCATAAAAACAAGGTAACTAAAGACAAGATAAGTGCAAGGTGAACTGAATGCACTTCTACTTTTTCTCTGTTTTGCTACTACTCTGTTAATCTGATTTCTATATTTATCTTTGCACCACCTAACTAGTGTCCCAACAAGTAATCTGTATAAAATGATAATCGTGATCCCAACCCCCGTAATTGTGGTAGCCTTCAGGTGTGCATCTATCAAGAGGATTCCACCTCAATCAGCCTAATTGCCATGAACATGTTAGATGTACCCTTACTACCCTATCGATCGGCTCCCTACTTGTGTTCATGTTCCATATGTCTGTGTCAATCGGCCCTCTCTTGCATGCAGATACCATGTGATGGTCCCACCATAAGGTGTATCAGTCCTTATGATAGCGACCCGACACGATTCAAGATGCACAGTGTATTACTACTGGTACCCAGTGTCTGCTTTTTCCCACTCTGGAGTTCGTGCACGCGCGTAAACTCTCGGAAACTACACTGTCGTACCCCCACCGCTGCTTTGACCGCTTATAATCAGCCCAGTAATCGTGCCCCACCCTGCCTAGTTCAGGGTACCGTGATACATCTATGTGGGTGACTGCTGAAATGGGTCCCCGTTACTAGGGTTTCCTTATTGGTTAAGTTTGTGGGCATATATATATACAAATATTACACACCTACACGAAATGTACTTAACCCTCCCACCGGTTCTAGCATGTTTACTTAATGGTTAAGTTTTGTAGGCCTATATGTACTAATATTACCCACCAACCCGCTATGTGCTTAACACTCCTGCACATTATGTCATATTGGTTAAGTGTTGTCCATCCATGTTAACTTAACCCACCCATTCATCGTGTCATGTTGGTTAAGTGTTCCTTATGAACTTTACCCTCCTTACTTATCATGTTGGATCGGTTAAGTGTTTCCTATTAACTTTACCCCGTTCGTTCATCAAGTTATATTGGTCAAGTGTTTCTTGTTAACTTAACCCCACGTATTCATATTGTTGTATTGGTTAAGTGTCATCAATCAATTTAAGTTAACTTAACCCACCTACGTGTCATATTACTATGGTTAAGTGTTGCCTTCTTGTGTTAACTTAACCCTACCACAAATCAAGTTATATTGGTTAAGTGTTGCCCTCTTGTTTTTACTTAACCTTACCACAAATCAAGTTATATTGGTTAAGTGTCGTCCTCTTGTTTTTACTTAACCTTACCACAAATCAAGTTATATTGGTTAAGTGTTTCTTATTACTTAACCCTACCCATTCATCATGCTATACTGGTTAAGTGTTTCCTATCAACTTAACCCTAGTCATTCATCTTGTTATAACGGCTAAGTGTTCTAAGTTTACTTAACCCTACCTTCTAGTCTAGTTAACATGTTAAATTGGTTAAGTGTTCTAAATTTACTTAACCTCACCACTTGTCTAATTAACATGTTATAACGGTTAAGTGTTCTAAATTTACTTAACCTCACCACTTGTCTAATTAACATGTTATAATGGTTAAGTGTTTTAAATTTACTTAACCTCACATATCAATTTAGTTAACATGTTGAATTGTTTAAGTGTTTCCTCAATTGACTTAACCCTACGAATCTTGACTTAGCTTTATTAAAGCACCAACCACTCACATTAGATAGGTATCGTTGTGGTCACTAGATGTGTCGGTCGGTTCCGGGCAGTTTTACAACACAACTCAGTCTAACCTCGGGTCCTTTTTGGGCTCAATGCACTAACCACCAACATTAGACAGGTATTGTTGTGGTCACTGGATGTGCCGGTCGGTTCCGGGCAGTTTTACACCACAACTCAGTCTAACCTCGGGTTAGGCATATTCGTCTTTTGCTAAATTTACATATTTGTCATTTATGTCAAGTATACATGTAAATTTTCTTCAAATGTTTTCATGTCACATTATTTTATTTATGTTCATAACCAATGGTATATAAATTATACCATTTCATGGCCTTAACCATTTACATGGTTATGGGCCCACCTACATCATTAACATGTTATAATTTAGTATCCATCCCAACATTACCCCCGTTTATATGTTCGCATCAATCACATAAAGTAATTAGGCCTGCAAATTAGCCTAATTTATAAACAAGAGGTAAAAGAAGGTAACGTGTCTAATATAAATCCAGCCAAACATATGTCATGTAATGTTGACATAGAACATCATTCATTTCAACTAACATGTCTTATGAACTTGCATATGAATTGGACTAAATAATCACAAGCCTAAACATGTTAATATGTAGATCTAGACATATGTAAACATAACTTGGTTTATAAATTAGCATATGTCATAATCATGACATGTACATTACCAAAGCATGTCTAAGTTTAACTTTAACATGTAGATGTGAACTTGATCTAACAACAATGATCATATGAACTTGCATGAATCCACTTTATAAACATGCATATATATATATATATATATATATATATATATATATAGTTTTGGATCTAACACAAAACATGTAACTTGCATATGAACATATATATATATATATATCTTAACTTGGATCTAACATAAAACATGTAACTTGCATTAAATCATATGAACATATGTATACATCTTGACTTGGATCTAATTAGCACGGACCTAAACATATAAAGTTGTAGATCTAAACATGTAGGCATATGGATCTAATGTAAAACATGTAACTTGCATTAAATCATATGAACATATGTATAAATCTTGACTTGGATTAATTAGCATGGATCTAAACACATAAAGTTGTAGATCTAAACATGTAGGCATATGGATCTAACATTATTTAGCCTGAAAACTTGCATGTAACATATCATGAAAAGATTATCAAACTTATATGCGGTATGATAGTTTCATTCCCTAAATCATAATAGGTTCATCATCAATTCCTATACGATAAGTCCAATAAACCATAATCATTCCCAGACATACATGACAAAATTATCACAGGAAATGGACGTGAATCAGCATCATCATTATCATACAGCTTGGTACAATTCTATTTTTCATTTTATTACAAATCACGTCTTAAATTTGTTCACATCTAAAAATAACTAAGCTTACTAACAAAAGACAATCTCGATTTCTGGAATCTGTATTCTGAAGTTGAAATGCTCGCTTTTGATGTAGACTAATCGTTGTTTTAATTTTGATTTGATTTGATTTGATTCGTCACTTTTAATTAGCTTCTATCTTGCCTTTGAGTTGAAAGAGATGACGACTAGGTTTAGATGAGAGTGAATAATAGAATTAGGTTTTAGGTGTAGGGTCCTTGTATAGTTGTAGAGAGTGTTTTGGGACTATTAGATTAACCCTGAACCATCAAAACCAATCAGATGCCACATCTGCCTTAGAGCGAATCGGCCCACGGGTTGACAACCAAACACCCTGAATCAACCCCTAGTCGACCCAGCAGAGCTTGGGTCGACCTCAAAAATGGGCCTTTTCGGTTATTCCCCCTCCCGATTCGCTGCTTTTAACTTTTTTGCATATTTGTTTATCTAATTTATATATATATATTCTCATATGCATACAAACTTCAAGGCTTAATAACTTCTTCATAAGGTATCCGTTTTATGCAAACCAAATGTCTATCTTGACTAAAATTTTGAGACGAACGTAATAGCGCAACCCATTTCACTTAATTCGTCTTCTAAACATTAAGTGTTCTTGAATTTGTTAATTTTAATATTCTCAGAAAATTCAAGGTGTTACACATAACCTTGATAGTAAAAGGTCTATGGTTTTTTATTTAGCTCTCCATCTTTCTGCATCACGCATCACGTATCACGCCGACTGTCGATGGTTGGTACCCGACGACTACTATCAAACAGATGGTTAGACTCGCTAAAGGCAGATTGAAGTGGTCATAACCCTCTTAGTCATAAGGCAACAGGATCGTCGAATCACCTAAGCCACCTTACAGCCTTTTGATTGCCCACTATCATGGCAATCAAGGTGTACTCATCGGGTAGTAACGCACAAACCCAACCTCTATGAGCACAACCTAAGCGCTGTCACTGCATAGAGGACGACCAAGAGTACCCTCCACGTCCCAGGAAGCCGCGTGCTTCCTCCTTTCAGTCCTTCAGAGCCAGCAGAGTATCAGCAGAACATGCAGAATAATCAGATGGACGTGCACTCCCCTTGTGCCTCATGACACCACAATGATCTACCCCATCGGGTTATTCACCTTCAAACGTACGGATTGGACCAAGCGCCTTGGGTTAATGTGTTATTAGACTCTATATCTACTCATTTAATTACGCAACTCCACCTTTTCAGACTTCCAATTTAACTTGGTTATTTCAAGTTATATTGACTTCTTATTTAAGTTATGAAGTTCCTCTTGCTTGCTAATTTCAGTTATATAACTTAACCCATTTAAGTTTACTAATAAGCCTATAACTTGTTATTTTCTAGATTGCAATCCAAGGTTTGTAATCTACAATCTCTTTGTATTATTCATTGTCTGGTTCCATAGTTACAATAGGATGTTCTACTTAATATGCAATTAAGTATATTTTATTTCAATTAACATGTTTTCTTTTAACATGTCACTTATTGTTTATGATTAAATATAACTTATTTCATCCTATATATTCACCTTGTTCTTTCTTATTTATTCATAATTCCATCTTACACTGTCACTACAACTTGTTGTTGTTCACTTATTAACTTAGTTCTCTTAACTAAGGTTTATTAATGAGTTTCCTTCCCACAATTTCCACTTGTCCCTAGGACAAGCCTTCCTATTATATAACATTCTCGTTAATGTAATAAATTATGATATGTTATTATCATTCCCCGTTCATTCTAATTCTTCTATTGTTTTAACTTTATGTCATTTCCATTAATTACAATCAATGCCATTTATTTCTATCATGTTATTTACATACATACATACATACATACATACATATATATATATATATGTGTGTGTGTGTGTGTGTGTGTGTGTGTGTGTGTACCAGACCTCTCACATTAAGCCTACCACTTGTGGATGATGGATTTGTCGAGTGGTTCCGGGCAGAATTCTACCACAAGTTGACTTAACCTCGTGTCTTAGCAATGTTACATGTATATTTATGCATTAGACCCCTCACACTAAATTAACAACTTTTGGATGTTGGATTTGCCGGATGGTTACGGGCAGGCTTCTCCCACAAGTTGAATTTAACCTCGTGTCTAAGTGTCATTACAGTTTTCTATATACTGCAAATTTAGTCATATCCATTCTTTCCAAATTTTAATGTAATATATTTTTAATGTCATACTTAATATTATATTAAGTCCATTTTAACTGATTATCATGTCACATGTTCTTTCTAACATGTAATTAACTTCATTTTAAGAGAATAACATGTAATCATCAATCATGTGATTTTCCAATCTAACAAATAAACATGTAACTATCCCAATTCTTACATTTAAGGTTTTAAGTACATAATATGCCACTGATTAACATGTATTTATATCAATTTCACTATAACTAAACTTACAGCATCTAATTAACAAGTTATTAGAACATGTATGCATACTACAGTAATTATTTCCACATATTTTAACAAATTTATACATTTCAGTAGATTAATCGTTTCAATAGGTGTACTATGCAGATTAGCAGGGAATGTCAAACGATAAATATACCATTATAAAAAAGGTATAACTTAAATCCACTCACATAGTTGCTTTCCAATTCATGAATCTGGTCCAGATCTAGCATTCCATGGTGCTCCTAGCTGAATTTAGAACCTAAATAACCATGGATCCACAATTCTTAACTAAAAGGAAATGGGAAGAAAGAGGAGAAATTTAAATTGACCAGATCCAAGAGTTTACCTTACCTCAAATAGAATTCTGAACACGTTCTTTTTTAATATATATTCTTTTCCTCCAGATCTTGAATCAGAATTTCCTTAGACTAATTATTATATTTTTCTACAGAGATTTAAGGAGGAAGAAAAATGGAAGAGCTTAGGTAGCCTCTCAGAAAATGTGAGATTTAGGCTAGGATCTGCTAGCCTTTTTATAGGTGTTCAGAATCTTATCGTACACGCAGCGCTGAGTCAGCAACGAACATGGTTAAGAAAATAGTCCAGATACATTGATGAATCTACCCAGATCTAGGTTGTGCTGACCCCTGGGTCGACCCCTCTATGGGTGTGCCAACCCCATGGTTGAGCCTTGTATGTGTGTGTCGACCCCAGGGTCGAACCCTCTGGGTCCCGCAAGCGTATTTTGAAACGGTGTTTACTTTTTTAACATTTTTAATTTTAAATGTTTGATTAGTATCCCGTTATACTTTCTTTGATTTATTTAATATTATATTTACATATAATCTCCTTATATGTATACAAAACTTCAAATGCACATTTTACACATATATATATAAGCACAACTTTTATTTCGTTTTCAAAATTTAAACCGTGTTATGCCGTAATTTAATTCTTACTATATTTCTTTGATTGCAGCCTTATTTTGAATTTCTCCTTTGTGTGTGTATACATATATATATTTGCACATATATACACATATATTTTCATATACATGTATACATATATTTCTGTACTGTTGAGTCGAAGCGTCGATGGTTATTTTGATTTATGACAAGAAGAAGCTTCTACATCGACAAAAAGAAGACAAGATGACTTCATAGGTTAGAAGTCGATTATTTAGAGTTATAAAATGTTAAAATCTATCCTCAAATAATCATACTTCTAATTGTTTGAAAATACTACTCATGAAGACATTTTTTATGCATATGACCGAAAACATGTCGACCTACAATTTTTTATAGGTCAACAGGTTTTTAAATTGTAACGGTCAAAAATAGGTCGACCTATAAAATTTTATAGGTCAACAGGTTTTTGAATTCCAACGGCTAAAAACATGTCGACCTATAAAATTCTATAGGTCAACAGGTTTTTGAATTTTGACCGTTATATTGAAAAGTCATCTTCTTTCTTCAAGAGTTGCATCCATTTTTCTTCATGAATAATCACTTCTTTTAGATGCATCTTTTCACCAACATTTGCAACCTCTCGATCTCTATAAATACATGATTTTACAATCATCCAAACCACCGAATTTACTCTCTATTTTCTGATCTATCTTGCATTATTCTTTTCACTCAAAAAGCACTCAAAAGCATTCAATAATCGTTTGAATCACCAAGCATATTTCATACACTTGTGATTCAACTCGATATTTTACTTCCTAATCTTACTAAACATCAAATTACATTTGAGGATAAGATTATAGGAAGGGTGTACTCAATTGTTGACAAATCGGTGTTGAAGGAAGAACACATTCAAAGTCAAAATCTTATTGTTGAAGTCCTCGGTGTTGTAAGAGGCAAGTGTTGAAGTCCTCGTGTTATAAGAGGCAAGTGTTGAAGTCCTCGTGTTATAAGAGGCAAGTGTTGAAGTCCTCGTGTTGTTAGAGGCGTGAAATCCCGTTCGGCTACTCGGGTATTGTAAACCTGTTTCCTCCGGGTGAAGTGAGGTTGTTGTTTAGTGAAAATCCAGATAGAAGTCTGGGACTGGACGTAGGACGGTGCTCCGAACCAGTATAAAAATCCCTGGTGTGATTTTTCCTATTTACTGCATTTTCTATACTTGCTTATCTGTGATATTGCTTCTGTGAGATCTTTTTACATTAAATATTTACCTGCATAACTATTGTAAATATACAAGTTAGTATATCACATACTTTCCGCATAGCCATATTATAGATCCAGCATAAGTCGTGCAAACCCGACTTTTCAATTGGTATCAGAGCAAGGTCATCATATAACCGTAACAACGTTATTTGATATATTCTAGTAATATGGCAAATAACGCAAGCACTAGCACTAACACTTACACTGAAGGTCAATCTACACAAAGACCTCCTTTCTTTAATGGCCTAAACTATAGTTATTGGGCAACACGTATGGCTTTCTATATGCAATCAACAAGTTATGATGCTTGGAATGCTACTCAGAAAGAAATAGTTAATCCAACTACTGAGTATGCAGAATGGACTCCTGCTGAGAAAACAGCAGCAGCAGTAAATGCAAAAGCAATAAATATGTTGTTTTGTGCATTAGACCAAAATGAGTATAACCGTGTTAGTATCTGTACCACTGCTTATCAAATTTGGCAAACGCTAAAAACAACTCATGAAGGTACTAACATGGTTAAACAAGCAAAAATAGCTTTGTTGAAAAGTCAATTCCAAAATTTCAAAATGAAGTCAAATGAAACAATCAATGAGATGTATTCAAGGTTTCAAACTATTCATCATGCTCTTATTGGGTTAGGACAAAAATATTCTGACTTTGATGTAGTTTCAACAATCCTACACTCACTGACTAATGAATGGGAAGGAAAAGTATTAGCTATAGAAGAAGCTAATGATCTTTCTACCATGAAGCCAGATGAGTTGATAGGAAATCTAATGTCCTATGAAGCAAATTTACAGGCTAGAAGAGAACAAAAAGAAGAAAAGAAAAATGTTGCTTTTCATGCCGAAAAAGATGAAGACATTTCAGATTCTGAAGATGAAGACTTAGCACTTATTGCAAAAGGCTTTAAGAAGTTTTTGAAGCAAAGAAAAGCTAGTCGATACGACAAAAGGAAGTTTGGATCAAATAAATCATCATCTTCAAATATGGAATGTTTCAATTGTCACAAAAAGGGACATGCGCAAAAAGATTGTCCGGATAAAAAGAAGAATTCCGAAAAATTCAAGAAGGACAAATCAAAGAAGAGAGCTTTCTCAGTAACCTGGGATGATTCAGACTCATCTTCATCTGATAGCGAAAGTGACTCAGACACTGAACAAGCAAATGTATGTTTTATGACAACAGAGGATGAGGTACGAATTCCTACTCTTGAGGATATGCTTGATATTTATGATAAAGTAATGATTAAACTTAAAGATACAAAATATCAGTTAAAAGAAGTCAAGACAATGTTGAATAGATCCGAATTAGAACGAGATATGTTAAAAGATGAGAAGAAAATATTAGAAGAAGAACTTGAAAAGGCTCAAGAATCGTTTTCTAATTCTAATTCTCAACTATCTCTTTTGACTCAAGAAATTGAAGTTCAAAAAGAGAAGAATGATGTTCTTATTGCTGAAAATCATGAGCTTAAAACAAAAGTCAAGATTCTAGACCTTGAAAAAGCTAGTTTACAATCAAAATTAGAAAATATTACTCAAAATGTTTCTAACTTCAACAAAGGTCGAGAAAATTTGACAAAGATCATTGAGAATTCACAATCTACTTCAAATAAGAAAGGTTTGGGATATAAAAACCAAGAAATTAAGAAGCATCTTGGTTATGGAAAGAAGAAAATAATGCAAAAGAACAAAGCTAAGAAAAATCTTAGTTTATCTTCCAAACCAAAACCTGTTGTGAAATCTCAAAAGAAAAATGTCAATAGCGACTTTGGAAATAATACTAATCTTAGAAATAGTACCAGATATGCTTTCATGTACAATAAGAATATCACTGCTAGTACTAATACACATCCAAGACCCAATTATTATAGAAATTCGAATACTTCTATGACTAGAGATCTATATAATAGATCTAGAAGTACGAAAAGGAACATCAATAGAGATTACTTAAGTATTTGGGTTCCTGTAAGTTGGAAAAACAGAGAAAAATATATCAATGATTATTTTGATTCGGTAGTTAATAACGAAAATTTTATCTTTAAAGGTTCCGTTAAACCCTCTTGGGTTTGGTTACCTTCCATCTAACCCATGGACCCAAACAAAGCAAGTGGGTACCAAATGTATATACATCATATTCTTTGCAGGTACACCACAACAAAAAGAAGAAAATTTCGATATCTCCAAATATCTTTGAATACAAATTTCAGTTTATCAAATTGCACATGATCTCCCGAAGGTACTTTAAATTATGTCTTATATTCAATTACTGTTCAATCATATTTTTATTATTTTTAATCAAAGAGGGAGAAATATGGATATATAATAATAAAGTTTTGATAGAGTGTGAAAATGTTCAAGAGAAGCCAGAAAATGCAAAAGTGTTCAGAACCTGTCGACTGCCAGATACTAAGCTGTCCGGTCAAGGCTTTTTTGTTATTTAATTTTCAATCAGAAAGTTAAGCTGTCGACCGCCCAATAATGCTCCTGTCGACCGGTCAAGGCAAACTAGTAACTACAATTCCGACCAGAACTTTAAACGGTCGACCGCTCAATTAAGTCTTGTCGACCGGTTGGGCTAGAAAATACATTCGAAAATCTTCCAGAACTTTGACCTGTCGACATGCCAATATACACCTGTCGACCGCTACATTTAAAAATTTACATTCCTTTTCAAACAGAACTTTTAACGGTCGACCGCCCCTTTATTTCCTGTCGACCGGTCCAATTCAAAATTGTTTTCGAATATCATCCAGAACATTTTTCTATCGACCGCCCTAGTTCTCCCTGTCGACCGATCAATGATTATAATGTTTTTTTCATTTCAGACAGAAAATTAATCTGTCGACCGACCTTTCCTCACTGTCGACCGATTACATATACTATTTAAAAATTATATGCTTGATATGGTAAAAGTATATGTATGCTAACATTTGTTAATGCAGGAATCAAACGGTAAGATTATTTATATTATAACAAATGTTGCAGAAATTCAGGAGGAGCTTGTATCCAGAGGGAGAAAACCTTATAGTAATATTGTTGTTACTATCATTTTTGCAATACTATATACCCTTTTTGTCGATGACAAAGGGGGAGAAAATGTTACTAACAAGTGCTATGCAGATTATATAATTCAGGGGGAGCATATATACAGGGGGAGCTATATACAAGGAACAATACCTTTATTATGCCAAGTTGTCATCAATCAAAAAGGGGGAGAATGTTGAGTCGAAGCGTCGATGGTTATTTTGATTTATGACAAGAAGAAGCTTCTACATCGACAAAAAGAAGACAAGATGACTTCATAGGTTAGAAGTCGATTATTTAGAGTTATAAAATGTTAAAATCTATCCTCAAATAATCATACTTCTAATTGTTTGAAAATACTACTCATGAAGACATTTTTTATGCATATGACCGAAAACATGTCGACCTACAATTTTTTATAGGTCAACAGGTTTTTAAATTGTAACGGTCAAAAATAGGTCGACCTATAAAATTTTATAGGTCAACAGGTTTTTGAATTCCAACGGCTAAAAACATGTCGACCTATAAAATTCTATAGGTCAACAGGTTTTTGAATTTTGACCGTTATATTGAAAAGTCATCTTCTTTCTTCAAGAGTTGCATCCATTTTTCTTCATGAATAATCACTTCTTTTAGATGCATCTTTTCACCAACATTTGCAACCTCTCGATCTCTATAAATACATGATTTTACAATCATCCAAACCACCGAATTTACTCTCTATTTTCTGATCTATCTTGCATTATTCTTTTCACTCAAAAAGCACTCAAAAGCATTCAATAATCGTTTGAATCACCAAGCATATTTCATACACTTGTGATTCAACTCGATATTTTACTTCCTAATCTTACTAAACATCAAATTACATTTGAGGATAAGATTATAGGAAGGGTGTACTCAATTGTTGACAAATCAGTGTTGAAGGAAGAACACATTCAAAGTCAAAATCTTATTGTTGAAGTCCTCGGTGTTGTAAGAGGCAAGTGTTGAAGTCCTCGTGTTATAAGAGGCAAGTGTTGAAGTCCTCGTGTTATAAGAGGCAAGTGTTGAAGTCCTCGTGTTATAAGAGGCAAGTGTTGAAGTCCTCGTGTTGTTAGAGGCGTGAAATCCCGTTCGGCTGCTCGGGTATTGTAAACCTGTTTCCTCCGGGTGAAGTGAGGTTGTTGTTTAGTGAAAATCCAGATAGAAGTCTGGGACTGGACGTAGGACGGTGCTCCGAACCAGTATAAAAATCCCTGGTGTGATTTTTCCTATTTACTGCATTTGCTATACTTGCTTATCTGTGATATTGCTTCTGTGAGATCTTTTTACATTAAATATTTACCTGCATAACTATTGTAAATATACAAGTTAGTATATCACATACTTTCCGCATAGCCATATTATAGATCCTGCATAAGTCGTGCAAACCCGACTTTTCATGTACTTCCTTATATGTATAATTTTCCTTATATATATATTTATACATATTTTCTCTGTAGAATATGTATTATTTTAGCCGTTCCTTTAAAATAAAAATATGGCGTCTGTATGGATCGAACCTACGCCACTCTCATGAAAGTCACATTCTCTAACCAACTTGACTACTTAGGCTTTTGTTAACAAGGCATAAAACAATGGTGGTCATTGTTCTTTTTCCTATATCTTTTTTCATATTTGTTGTAATCTTTCATTTAAACCATTGCATGTAACCTTAATTTGCATGCATCATTTTCTTTTATTTTTCTTTTCTTATTAATGCATAATATTTGTAAATTATTGCATGCAACATAATTATATTGCATGCAACTAATTTCTTTTTTCTTGTAACGCATGCATTTCATTGTTATTTGCATTAATATTTTCTTTTTTTCAATGCATGTATTTATTACATGCAATCATACATTACCATTATTTTATTCTTCTTTTATATATTTATGTCTATGCATATATATACACATATGCATTATTAAATATTTAATTGTCATAAAATACGGGCTGTTATAGGTAAGGTGAACTAAAAATGATATTCAATTAGTACAAATCTATGTACATGATATTATTTTTGGATCAACAAATAATAAAATGAATCAAGAATTTTCTAAATCATGACAAATGAATTTAAAATAAGTCATATGGGTGAACTCACTTTCTTTCTAGGATAACAAATAAAACAATTAGATAATAGAATATTTATAAGTCAAGAAAAATGTGTTAGAGACATAATAAATAAGTTTAATATAGCTAATACCAAAGAAAAACCAACACCTATGGCAACCAATGAAGCATTAAGTAAAGATGACTCATCAAAAGATGTAAATCAAAAATTATATAAGGGGTATTATAGGTTCTTAATTATATATAATTGCTAGTAGACCGAATATTATGCATAGCATTTGTCTCTGTGCATGATATCAATCACAACTTAAGGAAACTCACTTAAAAGCCATAAAACATATTCTACGATATGTCAAACATACATTCAATTTTGGTTTATTTTATTTTAAAAGTAATTCATTTATTTAATATCATATTGCGATGCTGATTATGCTGGCTGTAAATCAGACCGAAAATGTAATAATGGAACTTGTCACTTTTTAAAATATTCCCTAGTTTAGTGAAAAACAAAATACCGTTTCTTTGCCAATAACTGAAGTAGAATATATCTCTACTGCTTTGGCTTGTTCCCAAGTAATATATATGCAAGAAACATTAAAAGATGTTGGATTAAATATAACTAAGACACTGATTTACTGCGATAATATGAGTGCGATAAATCTGTCTAAAAATCCTAATCATCATGCTAGAACAAAACATATCGATGTTAGACATCATTTTCTGAGAGATAATGTAAATAAAGAAAATATATCACTAGAATTTATTAAAACAGAAAATCAATTTGCAGATATATTAACTAAACCATTAAATGAAGCAACGATTACAAAATTAAGAAGAGAACTAGGTATTTGCTTATTAACGGAAATAGAGTAGCTGGATAAATTAGTATGTATATGTGTGTGTGTGTATATATATATAGGAAAATAATATATTTTTATAAATTTTAGAAGGGATGTCGACATACATAACCCCACATGTTGATATATAACAATAAAATTTATAATATAAATTCTCTTTAAAATTAGTTATCACACTTATTTAAACTTTCTACTTTGAAAATTCATGTCTTCTCACTCATTTTTCTCTATAATATAATTCTGGAACAATATATTTATGGAATCCTCATCAAATACCAAAACAACACTTTCTCCATTCCTACGCCTTCTCAAGGTCCTTTCCAACGTACTATGCTTGCACGTGTGATCAAACTAGAAGAATCCATGAAGGATACCCTACAATTACTTGTTGAAATACAACAAATGCAACTACGTATGGCAACAGAGCAAGAGAAACATGGGAAGATCCTTCGGAATATGTGGGTATTCATAATTGATAACAAGACTAATCCAATTGTGATAGAAGATGATTCATCTACTATTCATGTCTAAACCATATGGAAGACGAAGAAGAAGAAGTTGAGGAAGAAGAAGAAGAAGAGGAACAAGAAATGGATGAAGATGATCAAGTAATTTGCGTTGGAGAAGTGTGTTTTGATAAAGAAGGAAATATAATCAGACAAAATGGAGAATTTTGTCTTCGTTACCATAATTTTCCAATTCACAAATCCCCAATTATCAAAAACACTTAGTAGTTAGGTATCGTATCATCGTCATTATTCATTGTATAATACGTATATTCGCTAATATCTGTTGTATGATCTCGCGTATTATATTATAACAAATTATAATGTATAATTTATATTCTTGTGTACAAGATTATATAGTTTTCTAGTTTGTTAATTCTATAGATTTGAGGAACTCATTAGATATTAGAACTCTTCCTTAGTCTAAATTAATTTTAGATATTAGGTATTAGAACTATATTAGTTTTTAGGGCAATGTCTTAGTTTGATAATAGGTAAAATCCATAATAGTTTTTAGGGGAGAATTATAGGGTATTAAAAGATAAATAAGTTTTTGTTGATTACAAAGAGGGAGAATGATAAAATAGGATACAAGAGTAAGGGGGAGTTAATAGTTTCTGAGGAAGATAATGGAGTAAGGGTGGTAATGAGAGAATCAAGACATCAGATATGAATATTTTATAAGCCAAGATTGTCATCAAAAAAAGGGGGAGCTTGTTAGGGACTGAGATGTCGATGATAATGGTTTTGACGACAACAACCTTTTTTTAACTACTACTATTATAAAATATGTATAACATTATTCTCTAGGATATACGTAGATGTGTATATACAGAGTAACACCCCATATTTTAACAACACTAAAAGAGGATAAACTAAATAATAATTAATTTAATATTCAAAATTAAGGGAAACAGACTATGCCATTGCGTCCGTCTCAAATTCTGGTCAAGATAGATGTTTGGTTTGTGTAAAATAGACAATGTATGAAGAAGTTATGAGGGTTTTAAGTTTGTATACACGTAGAAGAACTATATATATACATATGAGTCAGATATGAGTCAAAACCCTATCCAAAACCGTTCAAAAATCACAATAGCAGAAGGTGGCAAATTTCCCGCTCTAGGGGGTCGACCCCCCTACAGGGGTGTCGACACCGAGGTCGACCTACCTACAGGGGTGTCGAAACCCCTGGGGATGATGTGGCAGTCGGGTTCAGAGGGGCTGGCAGCTATAAATACTTGGTCATTTCTCTTGTTTTCTTCATGGAGAATCCATGGGGTCCAAACTCTACCGGTGTCTGAACTGAACTGGATCCGTTAATCTCCTGCAGCTATCATCTTAAGCAATTCAATTAGAAATTCAGGATCCATTCTTCTTCCATTTTCTAATCCAAACACTATGAGTTCCTAGTAGCTTTTAAATTTAAATATTTAAAAGTAAACGTGATATGACAATAGTTTGGATTTGTTCATGTGCCTATATTATGCTGGATCCATTGTAAATTGTGAACATATGACTTTCTAAATTAGTTATAACTTGGATCTAAATCTCTATCTTGTCGGATCTATCATAACTTTTGTGGCATTCTTTGATGTGGACTTTGACCTTATTTGTGTTATATCTCTTTTTAACTGTTGGATCTGAATTATGTGGACATTTAAATTATTAATCAGATCTAGTTTATCACCTTGTGCCTATTTTATTAGATCTAAAGCAGTTGGACATCTAAATTGTTAATTTAGATCTTATTATGTTCATCATGACATCATAGTTATGTTAGAATTAGTGAATCGCCACAAGTTCATCAGATTTATGCTTATATGTCCACCTTATCACCATGCTAGTTTATGTTTATATTCCAAAACAATCACCTTTGTCATATCCCCATCACTTTTCCCTTTTTATTGTTTATGACTAGGCTGCTTTCTAGCCTAGATGCCGCCAAATAAATGCGAATGCGTTAGCTAGGGAACGAGGGAAAAAGGTTAGAATTGGCATAATTTAAGTAATGTTTATATGAATTGGACATATAATTCAAAAAGGGGAATAGGGACATAATCACCTATAAAGACATAGGTAAGAATTGGATAAGAATGAAATGTCTAAAATTACAATTAAAAATTGTAATTGCACTTATGACATGAGGTTAGGTTGCATTAGTGGTGGAAGTCGGCCAGAACCAGACCGGCATACCCAGCAACCACCAATATTGAACCTAATGTGAGAGGTTTAAGTGCGCAAATACGAATCGGGCTAAGACACGAGGTTAGGCCCAACTTGTGGAAGAAGTCTGCCCGGACCCGACCGGCATATCCAGCATCCACAAGTTGCAAGCCTAATGTGGGAGGTCTAGCCCATTATAAACCATAATTGGACATGGTAATGAATTGGACTACTTAACCTAATCTAATCCATTGGGATTGTATGATTGTGAACTAAATTTAGGGTTAAGTAAAATTGGTTGGACAGTAGGTGGGCTGAGCAAATCTGAGGAGGTGGGTAATATTTACATATAGGCTTGCAAACTTAGCTCGATAAGGTTATGTAATTAAAGTCACCTAGTGGAAAGCATAACCGGTAGAAAGATTGGGGGTTATATAAAATTAAAGACACCTTTAGGGTAAATATAACCTGTGGAAAACCCAGTGGGGGATACAACACAAAGGGGAGAGCTTGTCTCATATTTTGTGGAACCCATTTCAGTCAGTAACACGGAGTATGTATCGAGTAGAGAACTCCGAACTAGGTCGGAGAAGGGGCACGCTTACTGGACTGATTGTAAGAGATCCAAACGTGGAGGATGGTGTTGGCGGCGCAAACCGACCGGGCCATGTGTGTGCATGAGCCGGACCGAAGGGGATAAGACGACCGTGACACCTGTAGATATGGTGCTGTGCATATCAGCGAGGAGTTTCCATTTTAGGATGTGATACATCCTATGGTGGGGCCGACACAGAGTACCTACGCGGATTAGGGAGCCAATCGATTATGGTAATAGTTAGGGTACATTTGGATGTATGCCTAAGTCTACCACCTTGAAGTGTAAGGGATCATCTCATTCTGGTTATACTAGTAATAATGCAGAGTAATCATTAGGGAAGCGTATACACCTTGTCCTGTCTACCTCGTCACACCTGCAATTTATGTAGTGATCTCTCTTATCCACTTTATATGCCTGTCATGCTACTTTTATTTATTTACTTGGTAAAAATAACTTGACTCGCCAGACTTTATATCCGACCCTTTTTGTTTCATCTTCTTTCTTCTGTTTCCTCCCAGGTTCTCAGGGTGGGAATACTCAGGCTTATCAGGACTCAGTTATCATATTTCTAGGAGCTGCTTTTGAAGTATGGCTCCAGTTCTTATCTCTACAATGGCTTAGCTCTTTTTCTTGGGGAATTATGCTTTTTATATTTATGTACTATGATGGTACAAGACAGAAGTTACATTATTGTAATGGTTTTTGTGACTTATGGTATTTTGGACCAAGATGTTATGATTTATGTTTGAAATAAAAATTTAAATTTCCGCTGCTATCTTATTTATATCTGTCTTGTAATATTCTATGTTTGTTTACCTATAACGCTTCACGAAACTTAATGCATTCCCTTTTTGAGTGACATTAACGGAGGTGAGGTGTCACACTTGGTATCAGAGCTGTAGGTTACCAGATTTGATAAAAGTATTTGAAATTATTTTCAAAATGGGTTTTAAAGAAATCATTTTCCAAAAAGAAAAGTCTATTTTGAAAAACATATTTCCCCAAATCCATATGTAATATCCTTGGTCCTTTGTCTAAATCTCTTTCCTTTTCTTTCCAGCATGTCTGGGGAACCTAACATTTCTAATATCCCAAAGGGCGTTATGATACCACATGGTTCTGTAGGTATCTAGAGGCCACGGCTCATGCCGAAGGACAAGGAAACGTTTCTTCCCCTGCTGCACCAGTCATTCCTCCTCCTCCTCCTCCAAGAGCAGATAATTTCGCTAAGATCTGCAAAGATTTCCGCTATGGGAGGAAAGCCATTCCATGGGAACGAGACATTCGTAGAAGCATGGAATTGGCTCAAGGAGACCGAGGATTTGTTCGTAATCTTTGAAGTAGAGGATAGAAGGAAGGTTTAGTTAGCCGCCTGGCTATTGAAAGATGAAGCCTCATTTTGGTGGGAAGTTACCCAAGCTGGACATCCGGTGAAAACTTGGGAAGATTTTAGACAAAGATTTGAAATGAAATTTCTTTCCCAAGCCGAGAAAAGCATGCAAATGGAGAGATTCTTGGCACTCAAATAAGGGAACTTGATGGTGAAAGAGTATGTGAACAAGTTCAACCTGCTAGCAAGGTTCGGGTTGGAACTGGTGGATACTCCGCATAAGAAGGTGTTACAGTTTGCTAAAGGGCTAAATGAACCCCTTTATGGGTTAGCCATGTCCCATATTCCAATGGGAGCCACTTTTGAAAAGCTTGTCGATATGGCCCTAATATATGAGGAAGAGAAGGGAGAAAACAAGGAAGTAAAGGCTGAGAAAACATCGCAAAATAAGAAGGTGTGGCCTTAGAAGGGATAACAACAACAACAACAACAAAAGAAAGGTGGAAAGAATGACAAGGGCAAGGATAAGAGGAAATGTCACAGCTGTGGGGAAGAGGGTCACTTGGTCAAAGACTGTAAGAGAAGAAAGAACTCTTGCTACAATTGTGGAGAGGTCGGACATTTTGCTCGGGAGTGCCCGAAGAAACAGGGATCGCAGGGACAAGGTCAAAGGGTAGGAACTTCTGGAGGGCAAGTGCATGCTCTCGCGATCATTGCTCCCGATAGAGGTAGAAAAATTTCTATAGAAGGTTTAATTTCTCTTTCAAACCATCCTATTAGAACACTTTTTGATTCTGGCGCTTCACATTCATTTACATCTAGTTCTGTGGTTGAATCTCTGCATTTAATTACTAGTATGGTAGTGGATACCGTAGTTGTCTCAAACCCCATTGGTGGTTCGGTTCATTTATCTATGATTTGTCGGGGTTTGAGGATATCGGTGTTAGGCATTGAGTTTGAGTGCGACGCATATGTGCTCGGGTTTATGGGCTAATGGTTGACTCTAGGAATGGACTGGATTACCACGTATGGTGCCATTCTAGATTGTGAGAGGAGGGTCGTTAGGCTTCTGACTTGTCATGGGAGGACCCTCGAAATTTCTTGTGACCCACAAGGGTCAGTTATGCTTAGTTTCCTAGAGTCTCTTGATGCATCTATCGATGATCTGCAATCTATTCCAGTAGTCCGAGATTATTCTGATGTTTTTTATGAGGTACGGGGCTTACCTCCGAGGCACAAGAATAATTTTCGTACATATCTGGTGGACAATGCAAAGCCAGTTGCATTACCAGTGTGCCATATGGCTCTAAGGGAATGAAGGGAGCTGAGTAAGCAAGCAGGGAAGCTACTTGAGAAGGGGTTTATTAGACGAAGCATATCTGAATGGGGTGCTCTGGTTTTATTCGCAATTAAGGCGGATGGTCCGCTTCGTTTGTGTGTTGACTATAGAGAGTTGAATGAACCCACTAAGAAGAATAGGCACCCACTCCCGAGGATTGATGATTTATTTGATCAGCTTGTTGGTGCCTCGGTATTTTCTCAGTTAGACTTAGCCATGGGATTTCATCAATTGAGGGTGGTTGTGGATAACATAGATAAGACCGCTTTTAGGACTCCGGATGGTTCTTTGAATGGCTAGTTATGCCTTTTGGGTTGATGAATGCGCCCGCCTATTTTGTTGATTTGATGAGTAGGGTGTTTCGAGAGTTTCTAAAAAAATTTGTCATGGCCTTTGTTGATGATATTTTGATCTTCTCCAAAAGCGAAGAAGAGCATGCCCAGCATTTGAGAGAAGTTATGAAAACTCTCTGTGCGCATCAGCTTAAGGCGAAGTTCTCCAAATGCCATTTTTGGAGAAAAGAGGTGAGAATCTTAGGGCATGTGGTCTCCAAAGAAGGTATAGTTGTGGATCTCACAAGGGTGGTTGCAGTGCAAGATTGGCAGATTCCTAAAAATGAAACCGAGGTGAGAAATTTTCTTGGGTTGGCAGGTTATTATAGAAAGTTCATTAAGGACTTCGCAAAGATATCAACCCCACTCACCAGGTTGATAAAGAAGAATTTGGCGTTTTCATGGGATATAGATTGTGATGTTGCTTTCCAACGACTGAAGTGGGATCTAACAATAGCCCTAGTCTTGACCTTGCCTGATGGAAGTAAAGTGTTTACCATTTACACTGATGCGTGTGGTACATGACTTGGTGCGGTTTTGATGCAAGAAGGGAAAGTAGTGTGTTATGGGGGTAGACAGTTGAGAGTTCATGAGAAGAACTACCCCACCCATGATCTAGAGCTAGATGCCATAGTATTCACACTTAAGACGTGGCGTCATTATTTACTTGGAGAGAAGTTCGAGTTATACACCGATTATAAATCTCTTAAGTATCTGTTCTCGCAGAAGGATCTCAACTTAAGGCAACAACGGTGGATGGAGTTCCTAGCTTCTTATGATTTTGAGATTGCTTATGCCCTTGGCAAGGGTAATGTGGTGGCAGACTCACTAAGTAGGCAGAGGATGGCCTTAGGTCCTCTGTTTATGGAGAGGAAGAGCTTGGAGTTCATCTCAACTTTTAATTTTAGACCCTCCATCGAGATTTTGCTTGATTTGTTTGCATCCTTGGAGATATGACCAACTCTTATGGATCAGATAGGAGCTTCGCAGCAAGGTGACTCATAGATTTTAGACATCACGGATAAGCTCAGAAAAAGGGAGACTTCTAGTCACCTCAGTAGATATGCCTTAGATGAAAAGGGGTGGTTGCGACGAGATGGAGGGCTTTGTGTTCATCAAACTGGAAGCTTGATAAAGGCAGTCCTAGAAGGAGCCCACCATTCTAAGATGACCATTCATCCAGGAGGAAATAAAATGTACAAAGACATGAAAAGGGTTTTCTTTTGGGATGGGATGAAGAAAGACGTAGAAGAGTTTGTTTCTCAATGTCTAGTTTGCCAGCAAGTTAAAGCTGAGCAAAAGAAGCCCGGTGGTTTACTTCATCCTCTGGAGGTTCCGCAGTGGATATGAGAGAGCGTCTCTATGGATTTCGTAGATGGTTTGCCTAGATCAAAGAAAGGAAATACCAGCATCTGGGTTGTGGTAGATAGACTCACTAAGAGTACTCACTTTATTCCAGTTAAGAGTAAGAGGGCTGCATCATGCTTGGCGGCAATTTATGTTCGTGAGATAGTTCGTCTTCATGGAGTACTTTCCAGCATCGTAAGCGATTGTGACCCCATCTTCACCAGTGAATTTTGGAGGAGCTTGCAAGAAGCATTAGGTACACAGTTGTGTTTGAGCACCACTTATCATCCTCAGACCAATGGGCAAATGGGGAGGGTGAATAGAATTCTAGAGGATCCTTTGAGACTGTGTATCTTGGACTTCGGAGGGACTTGGGAAGAACACCTTCCTTTAGTAGAGTTTTCCTATAACAACAGCTATCAATCCAGCATCGGCATGTCACCCTTCGAAGAATTGTATGGATGACCTTGTAGATCACCAACTTGTTGGTGGGAATCTACAGAAAGATTATTACTTGGACAAGATATGGTTAGAGAAACGTCCAAAAAGATTGATCTTATTCGACGACGGATGAAGACAACTCAGGATAGGCAGAAATCCTATGCAGAGAGGAGAAGGACCGACATCGAATTTGAAGTGAGAGACTTAGTTTTTATCAAAGTGTCACCTTTGAGGAATGTGGTTTGCTTCGGATCTATAAGGAAGTTGGCACCTAGGTTTATGGGACCATTTCCCATAACCGAGAGGATTGGCCCGATGGCCTATAGAGTAAAACTCCCGGAAACTCTGTCTGGCGTTCATGATGTTTTCCACGTTTCTCATCTGCGGAAGTGCTTGCATGACACCGCAGAAGTAGTTGAGCCGAGTGTATTGCAAGAAGTAGAAGTGGAACGGGAGGCGACAGTCTGACAAGTTCCTTCCCATATTCTTGGATCAGAAGTTAAGAAGCTACGTAATAATAAGATCAAGTTGATAAAGTTTCAACGGGGAGATAACCCGGAGGATGCGACTTGGGAGACCGAAGAGAAGATTCGTGCTTCGTACCCTTTCCTTTTCAAGGGTATGTTCTTAACTCCTTTTTCTAAAGTATTATCAGTGCTTGTTTCTATCATTTGAATATATCCTGTCCATAGTATTTTCGACATTTAGATAGGAATCCTATGGGTGTAAACATGTGTTTAAGACATGTTATGTTTGATGGATGCAAGTAGATGCAAGTGTTTTTTAGTGGTTGCTTGTGGATGCATATACACACACATTAGGCACTAGATCAGCTCAATCACTCTCATACTGCATATGGATGTGTGTGCATTTTCTTTTCTTTTATGAATGGAAATGGATGTGTTAGCATATGGATGTTGCATTTGGACGAATGTGTGTGCAAACATATAGAACTTACATGTTATAATAGGATTATTTGCATATACATTGGATACATGGCACTAACATACATTGCATTAAGGAGGTCAACTGAATCAGTAGACCGCCTGATCTTCGCATTAGTATTGGGACATATACACATATCTTTGCATATATTCATATAAGCATTAGAAATCTTAAAGGACAATGGATGTCAGTGATTGATGGATGATGGATGGTAGGATACACATTCTTCTCAACCTAAAGATTTCAGGGATGAAATTCTGTGAGTAGGGGAGAATGTAACACCCCGTATTTTAACAACACTAAAAGAGGATAAATTAAATAATAGTTAATTTAATATTCAGAATTAAGGGAAATGGACTACGCCATTGCGTCCGTCTCGAAATTCTAGTCAAGATAGACATTTGGTTTGCATAAAACGGACACTGTATGAAGAAGTTATGAGGGTTTTAAGTTTATATACGCGCAGAAGAACTATATATGTATACATATGAGTCAGAACTCTATCTAAAACCGTTTAAAAATCAAAATGGCAGAAGGCGGCAAATTTCCCGCTCTAGGGGGTCGACACCTCTAGAGGGGTGTCAACACTGGGGTCTACCCACCTACAGGGGTGTCGACACCACAAGGGTTGACGTGGCAGACGGTTTCATAGGGGCTGGCAGCTACAAATACATGGTCATTTCTCTTGTTTTCTTCATTGAGAATCCACGGGGGCCAAACTCTGTCAGTGTCTGAACTGAACTGGATCCGTTAATCTCCTACAACTATCATCTTAAGCAATTCAGTTAGAGATTCAAGATCCATTCTTCTTCTATTTTCTAATCCAAACACTATGAGTTAATAGTTGCTTTTAGATTTAAATATTTAAAAGTAAACGTGATACGACAATAGTTTGGATATGTTCATGTGCCTATATTATGCTGGATCCATTGTAAATTGTGAATATATGACATTCTAAATGAGTTATAACTTGGATCTAAATCTCTATCTTGTCGGATCTATTGTAACTTTCATGGCATTCTATGATGTGGACTTTGACCTTATTTGTATTAGATCTATTTTTAACTATTGGATCTGAATTATGTGGACATTTAAATTATTAATCAGATCAAGCTTATCACCTTGTGCCTATTATATTAGATCTAAACCAGTTGGACATCTAAATTGTTAATTTAGATCTTACTATGTTCATCATGACATCATAGTTACGTTAGAATTAGTAAACCGCCACAAGTTCATCAGATTTATGATTATATGTCCACCTTATCACCATGCTAGTTTATGTTTATATGCCAAAACAACCACCTTTGTCATATTCCTATCACTTTTCCCTTTTTATTGTTTATGACTAGGCTACTTTCTAGCCTAGATACCGCCAAATAAATGCGAATGCGTTAGTTAGGGAACGATGGAAAAAGGTTAGGATTGGCATAATTTAAGTAATGTTTATATGAATTGGACATATATTTCAAAAAGGGGAATAGGGACATAATCACCTATAAAGACATAGGTAAGAATTGGATAAGAATGAAATGTCTAAAATTACAATTAAAAATAGTAATTGCACTTATGACATGAGGTTAGGTTGCATTAGTGGTGGAAGTCGGCCCGAACCCGACCGACATACCCAGCAACCACTAATATTGAACCTAATGTGAGAGGTCTAAGTGCGCAAATACGAATCGGGCTAAGACACGAGGTTAGGCCCAACTTGTGGAAGAAGTCTGCCCGGACCCGACCGGCATATCCAGCATCCACAAGTTGCAAGCCTAATGTGGGAGGTCTAGCCCATTATAAACCATAAGTGGACATGGTAATGAATTGGACTACTTAACCTAATCTAATCCATAGGGATTGTATGATTATGAACTAAAGTTACGGTTAAGTAAAATTGGTTGGACAGTGGGTGGGCTAAGCAAATCTGAGGTGGTGTTTAATATTTACATATAGGCCCGCAAACTTAGCCTGATAAGGTTATGTAATTAAAGACACCTAGTGGTAAGCATAACCGGTAGAAAGATTGGAGGTTATATAAAATTAAAGACACCTTTAGGGTAAATATAGCCTATGGAAAACCTAGTGGGTGATATAAGACAAAGGGGAGAGCTTGTATCATATTGTGTGGGACCCGTTTCAGTCAGTAACCCGAAGTATGTATCGAGTAGAGAACTCCGAACTAGATCGGAGAAGGGGCACGCTTATTGGACTTATCGTAAGATATCCAAACGTGGAGATGTTGTTGGCGGTGCAAACCGACCGAGCCATGTGCGTGCATGAGCCGGGCCGAAGGGGATAAGACGACGATGACACCAGTAGATATGAGGCTGTGCATATTAGCGAGGGGGTGCCACTTTAGGATGTGATACATCCTATGGTGGGGCCGGAACAGAGTACCTACGCAAATTAGGGAGCCGATCGATTAGGGTAGTAGTTAGGGTACATTTGGATGTATGCCTATGTCTACCATCTTGAAGTGTAAGGGATCATCTCATTCTGGTTATACTAGTAATAGTGCAGAGTAATCATTAGGGAAGCGTATACACCTTATCCTATCTACCTTGTCACACCTGCAATTTATGTAGTGATCTCTCTTATCCACTTTATATGCCTGTCATGCTACTTTTATTTATTTACTTGCTAAAATTAACTAGACTCGCCAGACTTTATGTCTGACCCTTTTTGTTTCCTCTTCTTTCTTCCATTTTCCCCCAGGTTCTTAGGGCGGGAATACTCAGGCTTAGTCAAGACTCAGTTATCATCTTGCTAGGAGCTACTTTCGAAGTATGGCTCAAGTTCTTATCTCTATTATGACTTAGCTCTTTTTCTTGGGGAATTATGTTATGCTTTTTATATTTATGTACTCTGATGGTACAAGACATAAGTTATATTATTGTAATGGTTTTTGTGACTTATGGTATTTTGGACCACGATGTTATGATTTATGTTTGAAATCAAAATTTAAATTTCCGCTGCTATCTTTATTATATCTGCCTTGTAATATTATGTGTCTGTTTACTTATAATGCTTCACGAAACTTAATGCGTTCCCTTTGTAAGTGACATTAACGGACGTGGGGGGTCATATACAGGAAATATATACAGGTATTGATTATTGAAGACTGTACAATTTAGAGAATCAAGATTTCCAAGAAGACGATCTCAAGATAGAAGACTCATGAGTAACTAGAGTTTAAGAGTTCAAGACATAAAAAGTAATAGAGTCCAGATTTCTTGTTGAAACTCTGAAATAGCACTTTATCCATATTTCCATAATTATTTTAAATTTCTTATTTTATTTTAAAATTGATTTCAAAATTACTTCATTATTTCAAATCTATGTTTCTTAATTTTTAAACTTATTTCAAATATATCTTTTTAAAAAATATAGTTTAACTCCTAATTGAAATATTTTATACTTCCTTATTTATATGATTGACATTAATTTTATATTAAGTTTTATTTAATCATTTAAATCTATAATTCCTTTACTTATATTTATATCTTAAGTTTCAAGTTATTTTTTATGTTTAATTATAGTTTTATATCATTCTTATATAGTTTTTGAATCATTCTTATACATGTTTTTAAATCATTTTTATATATGTTTTTAATATATGTTTTTACTTCTAATAAATTAAAATAGTTTGTTTCAATTCAAGAATCACCAGAATTTATTTAATCATCACATGATTTAAATTGGAAAATCATTTTTTCAAAATTTTCAAAGGCATGTCGACATAGGGTAATCCCCCATATTGACATGTTCACCGTTGGATTTCAAATTCAAATTTTGAAAAGTTGTGTCTTTTGATTTCAAAACTATCCTGAAAGGATTTGGCTTTTGAGAGACAATAAATAGGCTTCCAGAAACACATTTTTAACTAACTTTTCATCCACTTCTTCCTCCTTCATCTTCTCACCATTAAATTTTTTATTTTTTTAAAATTGTATACTGATACACTGTCGAATTTCAAAGAGAATCACATCAAACTTCTTCTGTTTTGATTCTCTATCACACTCTCTCAAAGACTCAATTATTACTGAAGAGTTATAAGCTTTCTGTAATCAATGATCATACGATCAAGTCCTATCGAGTCTATCTACCAAAACTGATACTGAAAAGGTGTGGTTATAGCCCATCCAAATCAACTGAGTGTGATTGTAGGCCATAAATCAATTAGGTGATCTTGTAGCCTGGTTAGATCAAGAGAGCGCCCTATGCTCGAAAGAAGGTGGTGGTGTACCTCATAGCCTATGAAACCGAGGATTATAATTGAAGATTATTATTGAAAAGAAATCTACATCAACCCAGAGTTGTGTGAGATTGGATGTAGGGTAACTCTGCACTAGTATAAAATCCAGCGTGTTCTTTCCTTTACTAGATTTTTATTTATTATTATATGCATCTGTGTTTGATTCTATTGTCATTATTATATTTGTGAGTTGCATTATGTATAACACAGAAATATTTCAAGAAATTTTTTAAATCCATTAAACACTATTCATTCCTCCCATCTAGTGTTTAGTTTGTCTTAAGATCCTTAATCTACATTCCTCAATAGGTCCAATAACTCCATCATTATGCACATTAAACTTTGTGATTTCAAACATAAAACCCCTATTTCATTAATGTAACGTGTTATTAACCCTATTTCATTAACGTAACGTCACGTATTATTAATCTATTTCATTAACGTAACGTATTATTAGTCGTATTGCTATGAAAAGATATTTGGATTTTGAGTTGACTATAGTTGTTAACTGGATTTTTGGTCCATTTCCCAAGAGTACGCAAGGCACGCTCGACTCAACATATCGTGTATGGTTGAAGATGGGAATGTCGCCACAAAGCAAAGAAAATAGGTCAAGAAGGGATCACGCTAACAAGGACCTCACCGCTCCTCCAAAATCATCGCCAATCCATCACCTCGAACCCCGGAAAGGCAAAGGCCTTAGCGTTGACGCTCATCGTCGTCTTTCCGTGCACTCCTCGTACCCCTAGGGGTACGAAGTTCGAACCCCACGGGGTTCGAAGTTCGAACCCCAAGGGGTACAAATTTCATACCCCAGGGAGGGGTGGTTCGAGTTTCTGGGCTTCGAAACATCGGGGTTCGAGATTTTCTGGGGGGTTATGCCTTGGGATGCGACATAACCAAAGCTAGCCCCAACAAGCTCCCGGCCATTTTGATCACCTAAAAATAGCTGACCGGCACAGGTCGATCACCTATTTTTGGTTGATCACTCCATGGTGCAAACCCCACTCCTATTTATCCCTTTTACGACTCCTTTTTATCCCTTCTTACTTTTCACCTACTCCCACCTACCCTCACCTAAGCTCTCCACTATAAATACTCCCTCACTTCTTACTATTAAGGGTTGGTCCAAACTCTCTCACCCAAGCTTTAATGGCTTCCATCTTCTTCCCCAAATCCCCCAAGGCACCTACCTTCATCATGCAAGGAAGAAGACACATGTACTTGGACACATGAGCATATTCATGAGTGTTTAGCCATGCTTACGGACATTTCACAACCTTTGGATATTTCCGGACCTCTCGGACATTGGGGACCGAGCCAACCCGTTTTCCACTCATAGAAGAAGAAGAAGTCCTCGACTCCGCCTCACTTGGCCTCGACTCCGCCTCTCTCGGCCTCGACTCCACCTCAGTTGGCCTCGACTCCGCCTCGCTCAGCCTTGACTCCGCCTCGCTCGGCCTCGACTTTGCCTCACTTGGCCTCGACTATGGCTCACTCGGCCTCGACTCCGCCTCGACTCCACCTCACTCGGCCTCGACTCCGAATCTGCCTCGACATCTCCTCGCTCGGCCTCGACTCTGCCTCACTCGGCTATGTTACAACATCGGAAACTCCTCGACTACTCTCGCTCAGCAAGGAAGATCGATAACAAGGACTAAGAGGATATTGTTAATCATTATAGCTTCTTGTAATAGTCATGGTGTAATTTGTTATGATGGAATAAAATCAGTACAACCTTCAAAGTGGACGTAGGCCCTGACGGGTCGAACCACTATAAATAACTGTGTCCTTTACTTCCCCGCACTTTATTACCGCATTTCTTATAATTCTCCTCTCTGGACAAAAAGTTTCAAATTTTCGGAGCTCTCTGGTGTTGATGGTAATTTTAGGCATCAACATTTGGCATGCCAGTAAGGGGGAGAGTAAAGCGCGCACCTATGGTCGATTTTTTATCACTTCCTTCAAGCAATCGAAACCTCGCCTTTCCTTCTATTCAATCACCAAGACTTGGAATGTTCTGCTTCCATCAAACTATGCCTTCGCTCAAACTCGACGAAGCCGACCTTTCCCACCGATCCTCGATCACAAGTTTGTTTGTGTTACTCAAATTTCGTCTTAACCACTGCTGATGTGGTATTACCTCCGGCGCATGAGGCCTTGGTAGCTCAAGTGTAGCTACTTGCGCTTACCCAAAGGTTACAAGAAATCGAGCGATGGCTCAAAGCCCTAGTCAGGAAAAACAGGGAGTTAGTCCAGTGACACGCTCAACGAGTCATTGTCCGCTTCACAACAAGAAGGAGCGCATCAGGGAGAGAACTCGGATTCATTTCTTTGTCGTAAATTCCCATCTCAACTTCGACATGCCTTAGATTCATTCTATAACCTGCGGTCGAGTCCGCTCACGATGGCTAAGCAATAAAGAATCAAATGATGGAATCTTGGGGACGAGTTCCTCCAGTCCGTCTTCAGTTCTCGACTATGACTCAATTACTCGCTCCTCATCATGATGTTTAAACGTAGGAAGCTCGATGTTATAATCAAAGCTCAAGGTGTAGAAGGGGGAGGAAGTCAAGAACTCTCATCGATCGGGCCTCCATTGAACTACGTCACTTGGGAAGGCATCGACGGAATGAATAAGAATCTTGCCATAGATTTGAAAGCTCGACTTGAGCGGTAGCAAGGGGCTTTCAATACCTTCCTCACCCGAATTAAAGATAAGATAAGATGCACTTCAAGTTCGACTAGCTAGGCATTCATTATTGGGACGAGTACCAGTGTCCCTCCACCTGCGACTCGGGACTTGGGGGCAACCCAACAAACTAACCAGATAGTCGACGCTGCTCCCCAGAATGGTGCCAGTCCCGCTACACTCGGGGGCGCCCTTAATCCCGTTGTCGCTCCGACCGATGGCACTTTGATTGCTAAGGCTGCGGGCCTCGCAGACAGAAATGTCGCTCAAGCGCCGACGCGTGCAGCTTTGGATGGTAGTGCTCCCACGGTTCCGGGAGTCAAGGTTGCGCCCAACGTGGCCCCTCAAATTGGAATCCAACCAGACTTCCTTCTCAGTCAACTGATTCTCGACTTGGACTCAAACACTGGAGGCACCAGTGTCGCTTTAGACAAACTGGATCAGTTACGTTCTTTCGAAAATGGGTCTGAGATCGTGGATGTCATCCGTCGGTGCACCTGAGGTGGTGCTTGGCATCGATTGTGTGACCCGCCTCCTGCATTCCTTAGATTACAAGAGCTCTCATGACCCACCTGATTTCAAGCTGCCAATCTTGAATCCTAATAACGATCGCAAGGACCCAACTGCTCGCCTCGCGAGGCGCATTCGACGTATGGAAGTTCTCTTAGTTTCGGAAAATGTTATGTCCGTGTACTTCCAGACTAGGGTACACACCATCCCGCTCAACCTTGCCAAGCTTACCAAAACCAGACCGTCGATGTCGATGACATGGAAAAGGGCAAGACAAATGTGTACTGCAGAAGACGTCAATGGAATAAACTCCCAAAGTCCGCCAAAACTAATGAGTTCCAATGGAATATCCCCATCCTACACATCTCCCCGACACGGTCAAAATAATCACAAAAGATATGCGAAGGGACGCCACCATCTCATGGGAAACCCACTCGAGGCGTAATCCCTTCACTAGGATCGTATATGAAGATGAGCGGCCCCGTCACTTAAACAAACCATAGAAGACTTTCTATGATGGTACAGCTGACCTCTAATCTCGGCAATGTCAGAATCAACATCAGAAATGGAACACGTCATCCCGGCCGTTCGCGGCTTTGACGCTCGAGCCTCTGCTAGGCGGACTCAAACTACTATGAGTCTGGACTTGTCGCCTACGCTTCGAGCATCCAACTGGGCCCAAGTTCACTTCAATCGAATTCTATAGATTCATGTAATCAAAGTTGGAGACTCACAGATTGCCGAAGACCTTCGATCAAGAAGGCACGCTAGGCTCCAAAGTTCTGGACTGGATCACGACCTCTATAATGTGGCAGGAGCCCAACCTCCGATTATCGCTGACATGATCCATGGAATCATGAGGGAACCACGTGGTCACACCAACGACGTCTGGGAAACCAGCCCGAGGCGTAACCCATTTAGTGCAGCTATCCTTAATACCAAACGGTGCAACACTTCAACGTGCCAACACTCATTCCTGACTCGAGGAAGCCAAGATCTTCGAAGCTTCATTAACCACCACAAATGGCATATGGGTTCATTACGCACGAACAACGCCATAAAGCGCAAGTGTTTCCCTACCCTTATCCAAGACGGTTCTATTATTGTTCTCTCGACTTCCACCTTGAACTATCCTAACTCTTGGCTAACTCGCCAAAAGATTGGTCGTGCAATCCAGGATGCACATCATGATACCCAGAGACATCCTCTCAGTCTCGAACATTTACCAAGGCACCCGTGAAACTCTCAAAGGCTATCTTGCAAGATCCTACATTGCATTGGCTGAAGTCGAGAAATCTACTCCTCGAATCACATTCATCTAACTTACGAAGGGCATACCACATGATTCCGAACTTAGGGCATGGAACGATCAACATCCATCAAAAGTTCAGGAGATCTTCTGCATGTATGACGACTACTTCTTATGCTGAAATCTAGCGCAAAGGAATCGAGTTTCTCACCTCAACATCCTGCCTCATGGTGACACCCAGGGCCCCAACGACTCTAATTCCACCACTCTACGCAATCTTGCTCACGCCGATAACGACAAAGGTAGTCGTAACAATAAAAGGAAGACTCTCTGACTTTCGTCCTGCCGCAGCTATATGGCTCTCAGTGCCACCCCCGAGAAAATCTATCTTGCATCCTGCAATTCCCAACCATGCAAAAGGCCAAGACCTAAAAGTCCGACGAGCGCACTAAGGGACTCTATAGGATATTGGCGGTTCTACAACATCCGCGGGCACAACACAAACATGTTTCATCACTTGCAGAACAACAGCGAGGAACTCATCCACATATGAACTACAAGCCACTCAACGCTCATCTAAGACTCCCACTGCACGGGATCTCCGAGCCACTCGATGCTTATCAAAATTTCTCACTACGTGGGACCTTCGAAACACTCGATGCTCATCGAGGATCCCCAGTGCATGGGATCTCTGAGCAACTCAGCGCTCATCAAAGATTCCCACTAAACATGACCTCGACCGACAACTAATCCCTCAAGATCGTCCCCCCACCTCGTCAGTACTACAGCTTCCATGGCGCAGTTGACTTTAGGTTATCATCGCAGATACCAGTTTGCAACTCCTCCCTGCCTATGCCTCCCTCATTGGAAGCAGAACAGAAACTAAAGGCGAACTTTCCCCTATAAAAGACACCTCCTTTTCGCTGTGTCGTGTCCTTTTCTGCCCTCCATACGGCGCTCCCAACCCCCCTCCAATCAGCAGGGGGCATACTGGGAATCATTACCATAGAAACATTCGGAAGCAAGCCCGAGAGTTCTAGTCCTCTGTCAGCCCCACGACCATTCTTTACGATACAGCAATCCCTGAGGTTATCATTGGAGATATTGGCCATCGACTCATTAACACCATCAGCTTGCCCATTAAAATAAGAGGAGACGAGATAGATGATTCAATAGCATAAAGAAGGCATACACATTAATGTTTAAAGGTCAAAAAATAGGACCTTGAGCGCAATTGCCGATGGAAATGTCTGTTGGTAAAGGGTCACAACCTTTTCAATAGTCGTTACCATTGCAATTCAAATAGAATCATCCATTCACGAATAGATGCCTCATTCCAGCCTATGTATATATAGGCCTGCAAAAAAATGAAATGAAAACGAAAATCAAGGCCTCTTCTCCAAGACACGCCTCCTCTTTGCTGTATCATAGCCATCCTCCTCCAATTAATGCTCCGACCACTTAGGGGCACGAATGGAAGCTCAACAGAAGGCCTGCTCGAACGTACATCAATGACCTCATCTTCAAATGGGTCTTTCCTCCACCTGTAGGCCTCGCTCCTAGTTAGGAAGGCCCATACTCATACAATGGAAGCTCAGCGATGTAACTTTCAAATTCTCAACCATGGACGGAGCCGAACTCCCAAGGGCATGGAACAACGGACATCTTCGCCTTTACTTTACACAACTTAGTGTACAATTGATTCATGCCTTCCAACGATGTTTTGCTTTCCTGCAATTTGAGGCGTTATAAAGGATACTACCAGAGTTGTCCTTATAAATGATGTTCAGTTTCCTATCACCCTTCCAAGTTTACTCCGTGCATGACATTCATGACGTGTTTGATTAATCCTGACAACCAGCTTGCGTACAAACATTCGATCACCGCATCGATGCCCCGAGCACGGGATCCGATGCCGCCATCCGAACCATGATCCAACATCAAGGCCAAACAACACTAGCTACAACCGGCACCCCGAGCATGGGAGCCGACAACGCTACTCGAGTCGTCGGCCCGTGACGCAACCGAGTATAAATAACTGCTAACTTGAACCTCGGCCATGCGCCGAGATCGAGGAAAAATCGTTCCGCGCCCAAGTTCTATGCGACTTGGGGCCACCTAATGATGGATCTAGATTAAGCCTAGAGGGGGGTGAATAGGGTTTATCACAGTTTTTACGAGATATTAAAAATTCACAGAACACAGAATGCAATAGAAATAAAAATGCAGAAAGTAAATGACACAAGATATACCCAGCTTCAGCAAAATCTTGCCTACTACTGCATTCCTAAGGTTTCTACTATGTAATAGAACAGATCCCGCTTACAAGACCATGTAAACTTGCGACCCCTCACTCCTATTCTAATCCTACGCTCAAAACCCTAGACTGATCTATATCCCCTAGATCAGATTTCCCTATATTACAAAACCGTGACCTGTAAACCCTAGATTTTACAGACTCTAGTAAACTGTCAGTCAAAACCATAACTGAATTTCCTAGATTTTACAGACTCTAGAAACTGTTTGGATGGTTCACAAATGAAATTTAAAATACAACAAAAGTTAAATAAATGAAACTTTAGCACTTAAAAATATAAGGAGTTAAAAAAACCCTTCTAATTTGTCTTGGCCGACCACTTTCACTTGTGTGTGCACCCGTGTTAATTAGACCCAATCACTTCCTCTTCTGGGAATCAAAAATGGTGGCGGCGATGAACTAGGGCTTCTCCAATCTTCTCAAAATCAGATCGATGATTGAAGATGTGATGTCGTGGTTCTCTGATTACTTTAATGCTTTACATAGCTTGCTCGATTGATTTGGAATGGCGATGGAAATCCTCTGTGAGTTCTCTGATTATAATTCATTTCTCTAAATTTTTGTTGTATGATTTCGATGGTGTGTCATTGATGAGATTGGTGTTCTTTATAGGGTAAAATGGAAACCCTATTCCTCTGATTTCGTCGTATGATTTGATTTGATTTTTGCGGTTTCCTCTTTTGACATACTCCATTTAAAATGGATTCCCTAGGCTGCTTTGAAATGTTGCGTGATTTCCTCAATGAAACTAGATATGAAATTGGTCTTTAATTAATATGGTTGATATAACTAGCCTTCGATTTGCTGCTTTAAAGAAAACTTTCCTAAAATCATGTTTCTGAAATTTGTTTAAAGAAATTCTGGAAATGTTTAAAAACTTGTTTCCTAAAATGAATTTAAATCGGCTTTGTGGGTCTTTGATTGATTTCCTAGCTTTAGAAACCGGCATGAACATTTTAGGAAATATTTTAAAACCTTGCCAAATATTGTTCATGTGATTTTCTGGAACAATAATTTGTCATCATGAGTTGTAAACCTGATTGTTCCGTCATTCATATAATTTTCCTTAGAAGATTTCTTTCCTTAAACCAAATAAAAACTTTCCCTGTGATTTTTGAAACCATTCAAAAATGTAGACTTGCCCAAAAACAAATTTGCACCTTCATATTATCTTTGCTGAATGAACATATTCCCTGTTGTTGATGTCCATTGCAACTGTGTGTGAAACTGCCTCTTTGTTGTATTCTACACATGCATTTTCTTGAACCCAATTTATTGTATGGTTTGTGCACTTGAAATCTTGGACTCGCTTGATCAAAAATGAGATGCATTGCATGCCATCCATTCTTGCTTTTCACTTATACTGCTCTATTGTGTGTGTGTGTGTGTGTGTGTGTATATATATGCATGCACAATCATTTGCTGCACCCTGTATGCTCCAGTTTCACCGATCCGTTCCTTGTGAATCCATTTTCTTGTCCATTTGCATGTTCCAATGTGTATGCATGTATTTGCCTATACATGCATTGCTCTAGTGTATTTGAGTGCACACATGTGGGCTCGACCATTGTTGCACTTGTATGTTGACCTTTGCAGTTGAAAAAATGAACTGTTTTGCTTCACATTGTATTTGCGTATGCACATACTTGAATAGCATCCATGTGTTAGCTACAGTAGATGCATTTATCATGCTGCTCCAGTTATTGTTGCTCCATTATTTGTTAGCATCCATTTAGCTGCACAATTATTTGTTGTTCCACTTTAATATTGATCATTACTCATATGCCATTTGTGTGTGTTGTGGCACCATGTACATGTGCTACACGTACACTTGAATTTGCTCTGATGACATGTTGAACACTATATATATAAATATATATATATATATATATGAACACTTGCTACTTGACCATTGTGATCTTGCACCTTGACTTGTTGCCATGTTTGCTAGTTATATTGTTACATCACTTTAAAACTGAGATGTATATCCTATGCTTTGATACCATGACAAAACAGTGATGCTCGCTATCTCTTTTACTTGGTTCCCCATGTTTAACATAGCTGTGAACATTGTTTCTTGGACTTGGTTGACTTGCTACACCTATGCTTGAAATTATTGAGTTATGCACTGAATTGAATTGGTCCACGTGGCTCCTCGTTAGATGCTATACTTTATTTTGATTGGCGAGGCAGTGCACACGTGTATATTTGTGCATGTGTGTATATGCAGTCAATCAGACTAATTTCTTGTCCTTGCACTGTAATATTTGTGTATACATATTGTTTGCCTTGTGGTATTTACAGTGTATAACTGTGAATATCACAAGTTGTCCAGACATAGTCAGATGGATATATAAATAAGATCAAGTCATAAAAAATGATGAGAAACACACTAAAATTCTGAGGCAAATAAATTTTTAAAATAAAAATTATATTTGCTAGAATTTAGAATATTATTTCTATTCCAGATACTGTGTGTGTTTCTGTATAT
Organism: Allium sativum; assembly: GCA_030737875.1. Classification (NCBI taxonomy): domain Eukaryota; kingdom Viridiplantae; phylum Streptophyta; class Magnoliopsida; order Asparagales; family Amaryllidaceae; genus Allium; species Allium sativum. The sequence continues at coordinate 899,193,368 of CM060916.1, forward strand.
GACAGGTATGGACGACTGAACTGACTGAAGGATGCTCTGAAGACAGAAGACTAAGAGACAGTGTCAGTTTGTGTCAGTAAATGTGTATGTATACTGTATATGAGATGTAACCGAGTGATTGAGAGATAGAGTGTTGTAGTGAGAAACATTGTATGAAATGTATATGAAATGAAATGTATTTAAGTGAATTACATTGTGTTGTACAAAAGTGGAGTTGTAAATTTGTACTGTTTTAAATATTGAAATAAAATATTATATTTGAATAAAAATACTCTTTGAATATTTAAATTCATGTACATAGTATTTTGTTTAAATATAAATATTATATTCATGTTTGTGATGTAGTATAACAGTACAATAACAAACACATTTATAACAATATATAATTGGTTGTTATCATCAAATAAAAATCATGTAATTGTGTATTCAACAACGTTATATACAACAATCTCCCCCTTTTGATGATAACAAACAAATAATAAGATTTTGAATGTAATAAATGTGTTTGACAGTGAATATTGAAACTCCCTCTATTTGAATGCTCCCCCTACAACAGAAACTCCACCTATAACTGTGCATGAGTGAAAAGAATGAAAATTGAATGGAATTTTCAATATTAAAAAATTTAAATTTATAAAATATTCACTCATAAATCAAAATCTCAACCCACTCTCCCCCTTTTGTTATCATAAAAAAGGATAAGAAATTAAAATATAGATGAAAAATGGACTAAAATTATAATTTCAGCTTAAGAGGATGAGCGGTCATCATACATCTCAATCAATCAAACAAAAATCATAATATTTTGAGAACTAGTGACATATTTCACATTGTTGTGAATGACGGATTTAGGATGAAATTTGTATAAACGTAGAAAAATAAAAAAATGAATTCCAATTATTTTCCAAAGAATTTTTAAAATTTAGCACAAAAACAGTGATGGATTTGGAATATAACATTAAATTCAACTTAAGTGACACAATCATATAATCTCAAATCCCAATAACTATCAATCAACAAATCATAATACTTCATAAGATTTTAACATATTACACAAATTAGAAAATGGATCGATAGACTATTTTTTACACACTAAGGAGAATTTCATAAAAAAAATATTTATAGCCAATTATTCCTTTTTACTTTTATTTTTATTTTAGAGCACACCGACCACGCATAACCAAAGCTTAGATTTTTAAATGCGGTTAGTCGCCGCTTAAATTATAAGTAATCTCTTAACCACGCATGACCAGAGCTTGGATTTTTAAATGAGGTTAGAGAACACTTATGTATTAATTATATTCATATTTATCATTTCTTGTTCCAGAAGAAAAACTCCTCAGTGTATAAAACAAAAGTGGATGGCAGAAATGTGGTAGGTACAGAAATGGTTTGTGAAATAAATTTCTAAATTAATCATATTATGAAATATGCTCAACTATACCGAGAATCATTGAAAATTTTCAATTATCACTATTTCTAAAAAATAATATAACCACGGTTCCATCACAAATATTTGCACTGTTTATTAAGATGATTTAAAAAAATTATACTCTCCCATTAATATAAAATTACGATGGATGGCAGAATGATGATGATAATGAAGATGGTCGTGAAATTAACTGTAAATTCAAAGATATTATAAAAAAAATTCAATCATCATGAAAATTCAAAAAAAAATCCCCTTTTTGTGAAATATATTTTAGTCATAATTCATCATAATTTCAAAATCTGATAATGATTTTGATGAATTATAAATACAGTTCAATTTGGATATTGATTTCAATTTCTGAACGAATTATCAATAAACAAATTTAAAACTGAAAATCAATTACAAGAGGGATTAAAATGATTTATACAAGACAAAGAGATTTAAAAAAATATATATACAGAATGAGAATCAGATCAATAAATTTTTTTAGCACTTCTAATCTAATACCACTTGTTGTCTCTGCTAACGGGGATTTTAATATGACCCAGGTGGCTAATAAGGATATCTCAGAGACTGATTTTACGTTTTGCCACTCAACACAGAATTTTGAAAATTACCAAGCCTAAATAGTTAAATCAATTACATCAATCAGAGCAGTGAACAAATTTTACCAAAAACAAACAGTCATCAAAATGTTTTCAATACGATTTCTTTTACCAGAGCAGCATATGCAAATTTACAAAAACAAGCAGTCATTAAAAAAACATTTTCAAAGGGATTCCTTTTTATCAGAGCAGCACAAACAAACAAATTTAAGGCATACTTGTTAAGATAATTTGTTACAGATATTTCAGATGGTCACAAAAGATGATTCATGATCCAAAATTTAAAAATATGGTTTATTTTAAATCATTTGAAGGAATATGAAAATATCAGGATTAAATGAATCAATCACACCAGATTATAGATTTCAGATTCAGATGTGTGTGAGATCTAAGAAATCAATAATTTCAATGATTTTAAACAAACAAAATATTCAAATCAAATAATCATGAAATAATAGTGAGTTTTAAGACCAGATATTCAAAGAAATTTTCACAAGTATTTCTGACAAGTATAAGAGAAATTTCAGATCATTTACATCAAACTTGAGAGATATTCATGATCCGAAAAATTAAAGAATAATTTATTTGAAATCACTTGAATCAATGTCAAGTTTTGAGATATAATGAATCGGTCACATAAGATTTATAATTTCAAATTTAAGAGGTATGTGATATCCAAAAAATCAAGAATTTCAGATGGTTTCAACAAATTTCAACCATAATGATCATGAATAAAGATGAATTTCAAGATGTATCATCTATGATTCAAGACAAAACAGAATATCCAAGCCAATCTGAAAATCAATGAAATTATCACAACTGAGAAGTAGCAGTGTGCTGTAATGAGTATAACATTTCAAGCTTTTCTAAAATGAATTAGAAGAAACTCAAAACAGCAGAGGTGTGTTTGAGTTTAGTCAGACCACTCGGTTTTACAAATCTGGTATCCAGCATGATAAATTTTGTTTGAGTTCAGTCTGGATACAGACTAAACTGTTTGAGTTTAGTCAGACCACTCGGTTTTACAAATCTGGTATCCAGCATGATAAATTTTGTTTGGGTTGTTGTATAAAAAATTTGTAAAACTCAAACACACCTCGTTCTATAAACAAGTCTGGATACCAGCAGAGGTGTGTTTGAGTTTAGTTCGGATGGGTTTTTGTATAAACAAGTCTGGATACCAGAGGAGGTTGTTGTATAAACGAGTGGTCTGACAAAGTAGTCCAGACTTGTTTATACAACAACCCATCTGAACTTACCTTTGCACCCTTAGGAATCCAAATCTGTTTGAGTTTAGTCAAAATTGTTTTATTTCCTTTTGGGGTCCAGGATTGTTTAAATGGATCGTTATACAACAACTTCACATCTCGGTTGCGATTTAAAAACCTTTTGGAATTTTCAGCGTTCAAATTTTCAGAAAGACCCATTTTGAAGCAATTTAAAGGATTTTTAAAATCAAACGAATTTAGTTTTTCAAAACCATTTGTTTTTCCAAAACCAAGACCATTTTTTTTCTTGGAGAAAGTTTATTTTTCAACAACATATTCAAAGATTTTTTTCCTATTGGAAAACGTTTTAAACTCGATTCAAGATCGTTGAATTTTGGATTTAAGATCAGAATTTTTTTCCATCAGATTTGAACAACGGTTAATGCTGTTTTAAAATAGATTCAGTTTTCAACAAGATTTCTTTTTCAAAAAAAATCAAGTCTGGAATTTTTAGTCATCTAAAAATTTTCAAATTCGTTTTGCAATTTTTTTTTTGTACTTTCAAGATCGATCTTGTTCTCTTTTAAGATTAGAATTTCATTTTCAAGCTTTTAAATATTTTTATTTAGATGAACAAGATTGTTTTCCAAATTTAAACAATTTTTGCAATTTGAATTTGAAGAATTTTTAAAATATTCAAGTTGTGATTCCAAATCATCAATTTTGCTAATCAACTCAGAATTCTTAGATTTTGGTGTTTTGTTTTTATGTTGGAGTTTATCAACAGATTTGGTTAAATCAACACAAAAATAAACCAGATCTTAATATGAAAAGTTTCTTATTTCATCATCTGTTGAATCTCCAATGATGATTATCATCATCTGATTCTTCTTTAGTAAATCCTGTTAACAATACTTCTGAATTTGAGTTGATCTTCTGGTGTTTTGAGCAGTCATTGTCAGATTTTTCGTACAGCGCGTCAAGAGTTCTCCAGATTTCCTGCGTAGTCAAACAATGGGAAATATGAATAAATTGTTCAATACTAAGATAATCAAATATGATATTCATAGCACGAGTATTGAAAGCAATATCTACCCTATCAAACCCATTAATAATAACATCCCAACATTTAATATTAACAGATTTTAGATAAAATTCCATTCTGGATTTCCAGTTTAAAAAAATCTGTTCCATCAAAAATAGTTGGGGATGAACTGGACTGATTCTCACTAGGCTGACAACTAGGATGACCCATGACTCTAGAGTTAAACAAAATACCTTCTCTGATACCACTTGTTAGATCTAGATTAACCCTAGAGGTGGGTGAATAGGGTTTATCACAGTTTTCATGAGATATTAAAAATTCACAGGACACAGAATGCAGCAGAAATAAAAACGCAGAAAGTAAATGATACAAGACATACCCAGCTTCGACAAAATCCTGCCTACTGCTGCATTCCTAAGATTTCTACTAGGTAAAATAACAGATCCCGCTAACAAGACCATGTAAACTCGCGAGCCCCTCGCTCCTATTCTAATCCTACGCTCAAATCCCTAAATTGATTTATATCCCCTAGATCAGATTTCCCTATATTACAAAACTATAACCTGTATACCTTAGATTTTACAGACTCTAGTAAACTGCTAGTTAAAACCCTAACTGGATTCCCTAGATTTTACAGATTCTAGAAACTGTTTGGACGGTTTACAAATGAAATTGAAAATACAACAAAAGTTAAACAAATGAAACCCTAGCACTTAAAAATACAAGGAGTTAAACCCCCCCCCTTTCTAATTTGTCTTGGCCGGCCACTTTCACTTGTGTGTGCACCCGTGTTAATTAGTCCCGATCACTTTCTCTTCTAGGAATCAAAAATGGTAGCGGCGATGAACTAGGTTTTCACCGATATTCCCCAAATCAGATCGATGCTTGAAGAAATGATGTCGTGGTTTTCTGATTGCTACATTGCTTTGTGTAGCTTGCTCGATTGATTTGGAAAGGCGATCGAAATCCTATGTGAGTTCTCTGATTAAAATTGATTTCTTTGAATTTTTGTTGTGCGATTTCGATGACGTGCCAGTGATGAGATTGGTTTTATTTATAGGGTAAAATAGAAACCCTATTCCTCTGATTTCGTTGTATAATTTGATCTGATTTTTGCGGTTTCCTCTTTTGACATACTCGATTTAAAATGGATTCTCTAGGCTTTGAAATGTTGTGTGATTTCCTCAATGAAACTAGACACGAAATTGGTCTTTGATGAATCTGGTTGATATAACTTGGCTTCGATTTGCTGCTTTAAAGAAAACTTTCCTAAAATCATGTTTTTGAAATTAGTTTAAAGCAATTCTGGAAATGTTTAAAAACTTGTTTCCTGAAATGAATTTAAATCGGCTTTGTGGGTCTTTGATTGATTTCCTGGCTTTAGAAACTGGCAATAACATTTCAGGAAATATTTTAAAACCTTGCCAAATATTGTTCATGTGATTTTCTAGAACAATAAATTGTCATCATGAGTTATAAACCTAACTGTTATATAATTTTTGTAATTTGCTTTAGAAGATTTTTTCCTTAAACCAAATACAAACTTTCACCGTGATTTCTGAAACCATCCAAAAATGTAGACTTGCCCAAAAACAAATTTGCACCTCCATATTGTCTTTACTGAATGAACATATTCCCTGTTGTTGATGTCAATTGCAACTGTGTGTGAACTGCCTCTTTGTTTCATTCTACACATGCGCTTTCTTGAACCCAGTTTATTGCATGGTTTGTGCACTTGAAATCTTGGACTCGCTTGATCAAAAATGAGATGCATTGCATGCCATCTATTCTTGCTTTTCACTTGTACTGCTCTATTATATATATATATATATATATATATGCATGCACAATCATTGCTGCACCCTGTATGCTCCATTTAGTTTCACTGATTTGTTACTTATGAATCTATTTGCTTGTCCATTTGCTTGTTCCAATGTGTATACATGTATTTGCCTGTACATGCATTGCTCCAGTGTGTTTGAGTGCACACATGTGGGCTCGACCATTGTTGCACTTGTATGTTGACCTTTTCGGTTGAAAAACTAAACTGTTTTGCTTCACAATGTATTTGTGTATGCACATGCTTGAATAGCATCCATGTGTTAGCTACAGTACATGCATTTATCATGCTGCTTCAGTTAGTGTTGCTCCATCATCAAGTTTGCTTTGGCCATTTAGCTGCACCATTATTTGTTGTTCCACTTTAATATTGATCATTGCTCATTTGCCATTTGTGTGTGTTGTGGCATCATGTACATGTGCTACATGTACATTTGAATTTTCTCTGATGACATGTTGAACACCATATATATTGATGATATGAACACTTGCTGCTTTACCATTGTGATTTTGCACCTTGACTTGTTGCCATGTTTGCTACTTGTACTGCTGCATCACTTTAAAACTGAGATGTATATCCTATGCTTTGAGATCATGACAAAACAGTGATGCTCACTATCCCTTTTACTTGGTTCCCCATGTTTAACATAGCTGTGAACATTGTTTCTTGGACTTGGTTGACTTGCTACACATGTGCTTGAAATTATTGAGTTGTGCACTGAGTTGAGTTGGTCCACGTGGCTGGTCTTCAGATGCTATACTCTATTTTGATTGGCGTGGCTGTGCACACATGTATATTTGTACACGTATGTATATGCAGTCAATCAGACTAATTTCTTGTCCCTGCACTGTAATATTTGTATATACATACTGTCTGCCTTGTGGTATTTACAGTGTATAACTGTGAATATCACAAGCTGTCCAAACACAGTCGGATGGATATATAAATCAGATTAAGTCATGAAAAATGATGAGAAACACATTGAAATTCTGAGACAAATAAAATTTTAAAATAAAAATTATATTCGCTAGAATTTAGAATATTATTTATGTTCCCGATACCATGTGTGTTTCTGTATATGACAGGTATGGATGACTAGACTGACTGAAGGATGCTCTGAAGACAAAAGACTAAGGGACAGTGTTAGTGTGTGTCAGTAAATGTGTCTGTATACTGTACATAAGATTTAACAGAGTGACTGAGAGATATAGTGTTGTAGTGAGGAACATTGTATGAAATTGTATATGAAATGAAATGTATTTCAATGAATTACAGTGTGTTGTACAAATAGTGGAGTTGTAAATCTGTATTGATTTAAATATTGAAATAAAATATTATATTTAAATAAAAGTACTCTTTGAATATTTAAATTCATGTGCAGTTGTATTTTGTTTAAATATTAATATTATATTCCTTCCTGTGATGTAGTATAACAGTACAATAACAAACACATTTATAATAATATATTTGGTTGTTTTCATAACATAAAAATAATGTAATTGTATATACAACAACGTTATACACAACACCTAACAGCCAACCTAGTGTGATGCAAACTTCTCACCTGGCTACGGGTGTTGGTCGAATCTCGGTGTAGCACCAAGACTGACCTTAAATCGTTTCTTCCCTGAAGCTCTCAAGGCTTAGGGGTAGCCCATGGCCACGATCATACCATACGGCCTGATGATCCGGGCTTCTCTTTTCGACGAATAAATGATGCCTGCCGCTCGCATCAACCCGAAGAACGACGGGTGAGCCCCCCACCAGACGGACCGCAAATCGCGATGTTCTACACCTTTGCTATACTTGGGTCTTACTCCGGGCAGCCCAAAACAACAGGCAACTAACCTGGCTTTGCAAACTACGGGTTTCCTGAGCTAAGGGAAACTTACTAGAAGCCAACGCTTTATCACACCCCTCTAGAATAACCCAGAGCGCGGTCTCTGATTGCATTTTTGTTAAGTGTAACAACAAGTACGCTCATGCAAGTACATGACGCTGGAAAACATGAGAAGAACATCCGAACACTCGACATAAATCGCGATCTTTACTAATTCATATTTCAGTTTCACACACACCCCAAATGGACTACATGTAACATCTCTTTTCTCTGATGACAAGGTGTACATGAATACCACACCATGTATTTAAGGACCAAAAGCGAAGACCACACTCGCATATACTATCGGTCTATCTAATCCAAAGTATCTATAATTCCTTTAAAAATTACTGATGCTACTCATCTTTCTCTTTTCTTTTCTTTGTTCTATACAGGTTCGACACTAGGCAGGTCACCACCATTGATGGGTACCTTCCTTCCAGAACCGCTTCCTCCTCCTCTACTCTTCACAGGAGTAAAGGATTCACGAGACATCGATCCGTGCCCCCGCGCCATCATCCTTGCCGCTTGTAATTATCGTAACCTCCCCGAGGACAATACATGGAAACAGCCTAAGGACGATGTAAGAAGAAAGGACCAATGCAGCCTGGGTTTTTTCCAAGACTTCTTGACGCCCAGCTCCATTCTCTTCTCGGCATCTTCAACGGCCTTCTGATCGGCTAGCTCCCTGGCCCAAAATCGCATAACTGCATCCACTTCAAGTTTGCAAAGGGTCCCCTCACCCTCTTTTGGTGGGCATCACCGACGGCTTTCCTTTTTTCCTAGCCTACTCAGATGCCCTCTCCTTCTCTGCCTCAATATCGGCCTAGCTCTTCGCCACCATAGCGGCAGATTTCTCCTCGGCGTCTTGCCTAGCCTTTGCTCATGCATCTTGTGTGGCAACCTCATCCTGTCCCTCTTCCCCTCCGGCTCCTCAGACTTTGCCACCAGCCGGGCTTCCTGATCTTCCACCATAGCTTGCATTGTTTGCACACTTACATCAGCTACGGCCATCGCATGAGCGTTTCAGCCAACCACAACTTCTCCTCCTCCAAAGAGACTCATATAAATGTGGGATCCCGAAGCCACGGGTTCTCCTACTTCTCCAGATTGTTCCCGCTGTAACTCCAACTGGGACTCGGAAGCTTAAGGAAGCACGGTGGCAAAGCCTGGTGTGGCCTCCGCTCCAAGGGGGTTGTCCAGTAAAAGAGGCAACTATTTGACTTTTGAGAGTTCATCGCTCGCATCCTCTTCAGTTGTCAAGTACTCGAGCTTGGGGGCAGTCTTCCACCTATCCTTGCACCAGCTTGACCATCGCCGCAAGCTTCAAAGCAACCATTTCTAAAGAGGAATGCCCACCTTGCATCGAGGGTAACTCAGACCCAAAAGCTCGGGTCTCAAAAGCTCTGACCTTCCACCAATACTAGGAAGGCTGGGCATAGAGTCCCGGACCGAAAGACAGAGGGAGCAACACAATCACTAGTCCTCCGAGGAACAGGGGAATTTAGACAAGTTCTCAGTACGCAAAATAAAAAATTCATATCTCGATGCAAGTTGTCGAGTTTCCATGGATGGTTCATTGGGTTCCCAAACTCTCAACGCCTTGCCAGCAAACTCATACTTAAACGCAACGCGAAGTTGACTCACACCCCTCGACGCAACAGCCTCCTACCTACAAGCGCATCGGAGTGCGGCGACGAAACCTAGTTTTAATAACTATGGCAGTAATTATTGGTAACCATTAACACCATTCTCGGGTCGGAAAATGGTTACAACATAATTGGGTTGGAGCTAATGACTCGACCGTATGTTTACATCTTATGTGCATATCCGAGCAGTCAGTCTGAATAAGATCATTTCTAGAATGATTCGCCAATCAATTGTGTTACGTTCAACTTCAATTACAGACCAGACATGAAACATTAAGCAGCGATCTGAACTTGCTAGCTCATCCCTGACGTCGAGCAGAATCTAGCAGAAACCCGCGCATGGGGGTAACCCTCTACCGATTATCGCATCAGCCTGGCCATAACAGGACCCAATCAGATCCCCTTCAGTGCCGGCACTGGCGTTGTCTTCACAGCATCCCTTGGAGCTATCATCTTAATAGCGCCTTCACCTCACAACAAAGGCATTCCAGAGCCAGAATCCAGATCCTGGATGTTTTACAGCTTTCCACCAGTGCCCGGACTCTACAAAAGCAGAAACTCCGGAACATGACGACAACCTTCAGCCCCAAAACCTAACGCCATAGCCATCACCAACCGCCAACGTGATGCCTGAGTCGAGATGCAACCGCGTCATGGTTGGGTTATTGATCAGATCCCGAGACTAACAACTAAACCATATGTCCATATCCTACATATGCATTCGAGCCACCAATCCAAGCAAGTTTATTCCTTGAAAACCACATTGCAAGACCACAACTCACTAATCATTGTCTGCTCATCCGGCGCCATGCGAAGGTTCAAGCTCACTAACTTAAGATCGAAGCCAGGGCTCGGCAAAGTCATAGACTCATGGGAGTGAAAAGTTGTGCTTCGTGCTCCCGTGTACCGACTCAGTGATCATCTCCTCAAACAATCTTCAAACTCCTAAAGAGCCGGAAAGATTTAATAAATGTTTGGGATAAAAAGTCCAATCCCGTATCCGCAAATACTTGTCCTCGGTTCCCTACTTTCGCATCTCGGAATCTACCTCTCCATGCTCTTAAGTGACAATCTCGGGAATCCTCTGGCTATTCATACACCTCTTCCCCTCTCCAGAAACCTAAAGAACAACTCGAACACCCAAAGTACAAAAGCAGAATTTTGTACCCTTCATGCCTTAAGCTGATTTTCCATTCAAAAAAGAGAAGAAATGAAGTAAGCTCATTTATGGGATCGGCACGCTCCGAGCAAACCCTTCAGGATCAAAATTCGGGACCATACACCAAGCTATAGTCACATTCATTTGTCTTCAAATACTCCACTGCAAAGCTAGTTACGGCTCAGCAATTACTCAGGTACTCACCAAATGCCCAACAACCGAGGCGCACCCCCTCGACATTTGGGTCCGATCTTGCCCCAAAAGAAAATCTACGCGATTACCTACTATGACATATGTGAAGCATTGTCCTTACAACGACACTCACGTATATGAGTCCACGAAACTATGACCTTTGAGACCGGCTTGCGCTTATGTACAATTCATGGTTCAACTTTGACTGTTGAGCGATTCCATGCCTATGACCCAAGTGATTCGGCGGGACACGCCAAGCCGTCAGGCTCCAATTCAACGACGTTTTGATAGCCACATTAGTAGGTTGCACGCCAAAGCTACAACGATGAATGCATACATACATTTTCGAAATATCAATCGAGCAGACCGGCCTGGTTCGTTAACTAAATGTGTGCTCACAAGCCTTAATGGTTCAAAAAAAATCTTCGAATGCTAAAATGCACGAGCGCAAGGCCTTGGCGTGCAATTCACCTTCATGTTACCCATTCCAACTCAGATTGCTTTGCGCGAAACCATGTGCATACGTGTGAATGCATATGCGATTTAGACCAGACAATGAACCGTTTGCACTTTGACGCAATCAGGAGTCAGCAACTAACAATCAATCTCTCAAACCTACAACAATTAGGCGCCTTAGGCAAGTTGACACCTAAGTGGAAAGACTCAAGCGAGTCAAAGCTCTTAACAACGCCGGAGTCCTAAATTCATACCGATAGATTTCAACAATGCATCTCAAACGCTCCGAAGCAGCGCACTCCCAGCACACAACTCAAGGAAATGGTCACGACTAGTCACTAAGCATGTTATAGAGATCTTTTCATCCATCGCCATACTTGTCTTATTTCAAAGCACGTATTGTTCGCACAAGATATACTTTGAGGGGGCAAATGTTAACCGGATTTTTGGTCCGGTTCCCAAGAGTATGCAAGGCGCGCTCACTCAACGTATCGAGTATGGTTGAAGATGGGAATGTTGCCACAAAGCAAAGGAAATAGGTCAAGAAGGGATCGCTCCAACAAGGACCTCACCGCTCCTCCAAAACATCACCAATCCATCACCTCGAACTCCGGAAGGGCAAAGGCCTTAGCCTCGACGCTCGTCGTCCTCTTTTCGTGCACTCCTCCTACCCCTAGAGCGTATGAATTTTGTACCCCTTCACGGGGTTCGAAGTTCGAACCCCATGGGGTATGAATTTCATAACCCTGGGAAAGGTTCGAGTTTCTGGGCTTCGACACATAGGGGTTCGAGATTTTCTAGTGGGATATGCCATGGGATGCGACATAACCAAAGCTTGGCCCGGCAAGCTCCCGGCCATGTTGATCACCTAAAAATAGCTGATTGGTACACGCCGATCACCAATTTTTGGTTGATCACTCCATGGTGCAAACCCCACTTCTTTTTATCCCTTTTCCCACTTCTTTTATCCCTTCTTACTTTTCACCTACTCCCACCTACCCTCACCTAACCTCTCCACTATAAATACCCCCTCACTTCTTACTTTTAAGGGGTTAGTCCAAGCTCTCTCTCCCAAGCTTTAATGGCTTTCATCTTCTTCCCCAAACCCCCTAGGCACCTTCCTTCATCATGCAAGGAAGAAGACACATGTGCTTGGACCCATGAGCATACTCATGAGTGTTTAGCCATGCTTTCGGACATTTCACAAGGATATTTCCGGACCTCTCGAACATGGGAGATCAAGCCAACCCCTCTTCCACTTAAGGAAGAAGAAGAAGGCCTCAACTCCGCCTCACTCGGCCTCGACTCCGCCTCACTCGACCTTAACTCCGCCTTACTCCGCCTCGCTCGGCCTCGACTCCGCCTCACTCGGCCTCATACTTCGCCTTGCTCGGCCTCGACTCCGCCTCCCACGGCCTTGACTCCGCCTCGCTCGGCCTCGACTCCGCCTCGCTCGGCCTCAACTCCGCCTCACTCGACCTCGACTCCGCATCGCTCGGCCTCGACTCCGACTCTGCGTCGCTCGGCCTCGACTCCGACTCCGCCTCGCTCGGCCTCGACTCCGCCTCGACTCTGCCTCACTCGGCCTCGACTCTAGCTCACTTGGCCTCGACTCCGACTTCGACTCCGCCTCGCTCGGCCTCGACTCCGCCTCGCTCGGCCTCGACTCCGCCTCGCTCGGCCTCGACTCCGCCTCACTCGGCTACGCTACAACATCGGCAACTCCTCGACTACTCTCGCTCAGCAAGGAAGATCGATAACAAGGAATAAGAAGATATTGTTAATCATTATAGCTTCTTGTAATAGTCATGGTGTACTTTGTTACGATGGAATAAAATCTCTACAGCCTTCAAAGTGGACGTAGGCCCCGACGGGCCGAACCACTATAAACAACTGTGTCCTTTACTTCCCCGCCCATTATTACCACATTTCTTATAATTCTCCACTCTGGACAAAAAGTTTCAAATTTTCGGAACTCTCTGGTGTTGACGACAATTTTAGGCATCAACAATAGTTGACTATGATACTAACCTCATATAGCCGAGGAGATAAATTCTCTCTTGATTATTATTTACTTTCGATTCTTCCACTCAATCAAGATATAGTCATTCGGTAGATGTCATGCAATAATTCATAATCAAAGAAGAGTTTCAACATTAAAGATTAGTTATAAAAGGCCGCACCTTCATTGCGTAGACATTATCCCTAATTTAGACCCCATATAGGAGTGGGGTTTTGTTCTTCAAAAGGCTTGTCGCTATTATGAGATTGGACTCTATTGGTTATCTTCTCATTTCATATGCTAATTCTGTGATGTGAGACTTCTAATTCCCTTCCAAAGTCAATGTGTGTTACAACCTCTCTCCATTTGAGCCCAATGTCCTTGTTGGCTCATCATCTCTCACCACCCTAGAGTTGTGGTCGATATGCAAGCCACTATTCCGACTGAGTATTGGCTCTAATACCACTATAACAGCCTGAACCTTCATTCGTGCAAATATTATGCCAAACTTAGGTCCTACATAGGAGTGAGGTTTTGTCTCTCAAAAGATCTCGACGCTATTAGGAGGTTGAGCTCTACTATTTAAGTTTTGACTTCACACTACAACAAATTGACCATATTACAATGGTGGAAAACAGTTGTAAAAGACTTTTTACAACGGTGGGTCCACCGTCGTCTATTAAGAAGTTGTAATAAACTAAAATCTTTTACAACTTTTTTGCACCGTTGCAACACCGTTGTAAAATGTATATTTTACAACTATTTTCCACCGTTGTTGTAATACATATTACAACATTTTTGCACTGTTGCAGTAATACATATTACAACTTTTTTTCACCGTTGTAGTAATTCCTACTACAATTTTTATGCATCGTCAAGGCAGTATAATTTTTACAAATATTTCTATCAGTAATAATACACTTTACTACAACTATAATTGAATACATTTTGCAAATGCATCAAGAGCTGGATAAACAGAAAACAAATTAATATAAATTCAAAGCATCAATTCCATTTATAAAAAAAAAGATTACAACTTTATATTCAAAATACAAAACTAAGGAATCATACATAATCCATACTGAATCACATTCCAGAATTTCAATGCCTCATCCCCTGCATTTCATTCAATGATTGTTCATGTACTACATCACACAATTCAACTCATGCCCCTTCTACAACTATAATCCCATCGGTTGCTTTGCTACTCCATCTTCACCACCACAAGATCTGCCATCTCAGACACAAACAAGCACCGCACATTTCATCAACCATCCATCCAACAGTAGCAAAACAGAAGAAGTAACTATAAGCATGTCATTAGGGACTCTAGTAGCATAAGACAAGTCACCAAGCGCCCACGGGTTCAAAAGCATCCCAAATTACTTTAGTTAGAATGATTTATGAACTTAACAATAGCACTCGGGAAGATTGAAAATCTAGAAATCAAACCAAGTAATATCAAACATATAAATGAAAATATAACAAACAACTTCAGTTAGAGATGAATTAAAAGTACATGAAGCTGCATTAAATTATATACCTGTACTTGGAAGTAAGTTTTGGAGATTTCCACAAACACTTTTAAAGATGAAATTTTGAAAGTAGCCTGCTTCTGCAAGAGCAAAACACAATGACGTATAAATTATATATCTAACTAAACCATGTAAACAATGACAAAGGAATTATATATCTAATTAAACCATGCAACTCAGACTCCAGTAAGGGTGTTACACTAATGTCAGACACAAATAGACTCTTGTAACTTCATCATTCATCAAAATCCAAAACCTGTTGATACAAATAGTGTCGAACCATGCAACGTGAATTGATCTGGCCTACAACTTTTTTCTTCTAACATTTGATGACAGAGGGATTTTCTGTGAAGTTAAGCACTGCTGCTTCTGGAACCATGCAACGTGAATTGATTTGGCCTGCAGTCTTAGTTCTAGTTCAAGATAAGTGACAACTATGCTATAAATTACGTATTCAATGATACAAAACATGACAGTTTACAAGCCAGACAAACACTCCCAAATTGAAATTCAAAACCCAACATCAGAACATGGCAAATAAATAAAAACCTCCCATATCTTACCCAGTTCCCAACACAGCATGAAGATGCTTTACCAAACTTCACTCGTCAAAAAAATCCAATACCAGATCAGAAAAGTTTTAATCAACATAGGAGAAACAACTAGTGATTGGAGAATACAACAAGGACCAAACCCGGTGACTAGCATCACTAGCCAAAGACTCAGCACGATGGAAAAAAATCCACTCCTAACAACCACCAGTAAAAGTGCAATCTAACGGAATAATATGAATGAATCATCTTCCCATAACACAATTTGCATCTTCCATCCACTGCTAAAATCCGTGTTTGCCACCCTTGCTAGAGAAGTGCCTCACACGATCTCATCAATTCACAACTCCACGCAAGTCCAACCTTCCAATTCACTACCACCAGACCCACGTATATATCGGATCTAGATTAATTTCTATCTCTCTACCAGATCTACACGTAGAGCTGTCTCGCAACTCGCAATCAGTAATAGCCTAACCCAAACTTTTTATCTCCAAACCTTCCTTCGATTGTAGTACCAAATGACTGATTTATTTTGTGAAAGGAAAAAAGAACGAGATGATGGGGAGAGAAGACAATAGGCGGCGTAGATAAGGTATGGTTTAAGAACACGAGATGTTGTTCCTATGAAAAGGTTCGAACCAAAAATGTGTTGGTGGAAAACAAAGGCAGTTCGAACCAAAAATTGGACTTTGGAACCAAAAATTTGCAATGGAGCCAAAATGAAATTTTAGACGAACAAGAAATGATTACTTTTGATGGGTTGGCCGCCCTTTTGCTCTTTTACGTTTGCGTCCATATCAAACCAGTGGTGGAGTCCACCATTTTGCTATACTTAAAATCACCGGTCAAAATGGTTAGTTAGCCTCAAACCGACAAATGCCAATGTTATATTGATGATCAATCGGTTTACCGCTCATTGTTAACAACATTTACTTGAAAATAGTTGTAAGACAATTGTCACAGTCATAAATAAATGTTTGCAAAGGTAAAAAATTAATTAGTTGTTAGATTCTTATTACAACGACCTAAAACAAACGTTAGACAAAAATATTTTTATTACAACCGGAAGAAAAACACAATTATTAAAAACATATTCATTTATCAAGTATTTAATCACAATTATTTGATACCAAAAATTAAATAGATTTATTTGTTATTATGTGTAAACTGAATATTAACTCTGTTTTAATAATTATAAATGACTAGCTATTTTTTTCTTAATTGATACGTATTATTTACTATTTTAAAATTATGAAAATTCTTAACGAACATTGACCATTTATTAATTAAAAATTATCAATTATTAATCTTTTATTAGTTATTATTAATTATAAATTATTTATTAATAGTCATCGATTATGAATTATAATAAAATGGCTACCTAAATTTTCATTTATAAACTATTAATTCTAAAATACTGCTTGAATTATTAAATAACCAATATAGTTTATACCTTTCAAGTATTGAATATAAAAATCAAATATAATTATTAAATATTACTTCTTAATATTAACTAATGAAATTAATTATTCAATAGTATTATAAATATTATTCTTTTTATATTTTATGTCTTAGTTATTTAATATTAATTATTAGCATTAAATAATCAAATTTAATTATTATTTAGTATTTATTATTTAGTAATTATTATTTATCATGTTATTACAACTGGCCAAAATAACCAGTTGTAATAGGCTTATATTACTTCCTAATTGATTATTAATAGTAATTATTAGTTATTAATTATAAATAATCAAAATAAATGTATTAAATATTAATTATTAGTTGTTAGTTATATTAAAATATAGTCATATATCACAATGGTCAAAAAATAAAAGTTGTGATAGGCTTTTATTACAACTGTCAAAATAACACAGTTGTTAAAAATAAGTTTATTACAACTTTTCTGTAAAAAAGTTGTAAAAAACATTTATTACAACGGTGCTTTTACCACTGTTGTAAAATTAAAGTTGTAATATGGTGTTTTTGTTGTAGTGTCATATCCTAATTCCATGATGTGACTTCTAATTCTCTTCCAAACTTAAGAAGCATTACACTAGTAGTGTTCTTAGATCGAGTTAGTTGTGTAATGATGCCATATCGATGTTCTTTGTTAGACCTTAGTTATATTATCTATCAGGAAACTATCGAGCAAGTCTTTTAATTGTTATCCTATAACTATCAACACGTAACATCTTATTTCTTCCCAGTGGTCACAAGAAATACATTGACCAATATTTGTGGTGCGTTATGTACTTTAGTCTGAATGGATATGTTGATATTCAATCTCGATACATCTTGACTTGAAATATATGAAATTGTTTTTTTTTTTTTAACTTAGGAACGTAGCCAGGATTATACTCCGACCTGGGTTAAATAAAAGGGTAAAACAAAAGAGATGAAAAAGAATAGAGCTAAATAATATCAAAAATTGCAAGTAATAGTTTGTGCATCGGTCAAAGGAACATCAGATTGATAGATGGAGACTATAATGTTGCGTTGTCTGAACTTGTCGGAGTGAGGAAGAAGAGATGAAACATCCTATAATTTTTTCTTGTTAGACAATATGGTTTGTAATGTAATGGGCTGAAATACAGTCCATAGTGTTTAATTTCGAGGAAGAGCACCCGGGTTGTAGCCCAGGTACCCATACACATAGATTCGTCCCTGTTTATAATAGAGTAATCCTGTTTGCAACACATTGCAACTACTGTCACAAAACAAACCATGCACGATTTTTTTATATTAAATATACTTAAATTGAATAATAAGTTATTTGTAGCACAATATAACAAATATGCAACAAAAGGAAAACGTCTTTTATTTTAAAAAAGATTGATTATTGAGATAGATTTATGTAGCAAATTACATAATTTAACCTAGGTTATATCTCTAAATTTATCACATGATGAATGTTTGATAATTATATTTGTTAGCGATGTTTCTTTTTCATTGAACTTTATGTCTGACCTTCTCTTTGTTGTTTATATTGTTATCTATTCCTTGAATATGTTGGCCTAGAGAAGGAGATTTTATTAGATGAAGATGAGTAGTAGAGAAATAACTATCACCATTAAGATCATATCTATCAAGCATTCTACATATACATGTTAGACTATATTCATTTTGACATATGTTCTATACGAGACTTGATACTCCCTTTTTATGATGTAATATGATACTGAATTTATATGACTTCAAATTTTGAAACGATACGCACATAGTTTATTACATGTTTATGTTGATATTATATTTATTTCTTCTATTGTGTGATATAGTGTGTGTATAGATGTGATAGACATGTTCTATGTTGTTATTTTAAATACTCCATGACGAAGCATCATCTGTGGAACTTATGAAATCCAAGTATTTTATGCATGGATTATTGGTGTTACAAATGGTGGATCGTTACAAGATTTGATTTTCAAACAAAAATAATAATCAAATGAGACAATTTAAAGCAATTTTTGTAAAAAAAACCTTTGATCTTGTAGGTTTAAAAATAAAAGGAATCTGATTTTCAGTCATAATTTCAATATATTATAAGTTCTAACATTTCAAAAATTATAAGATCTAACATTTCATAAATGACTGTTGCAAGTATTTACAAATATGTTAACGTTGATATTTGCATTGTTATTTTTCCAACAAAATATCAACTCACATTATTTTCTAGGTCCAAACGCTTATCATTTTGCATGCTAATTATGTTTAAGAGCAACAATTTTAAAAAATTAAATTTAAGGACAATTTGCAAGAAAAAGTTAAACGAATATATCATTTTCAGCTACATAGAAAATATAAAATGATAAATTGAATTTGCCATTATTCCTCTATAACCAAAAATGATAAATTGATTTTTTTTTTTCTTCTATAAATTGCTATTAAAACTTATTGTTTAGAAATAATATTTTTAAAACTTATTACTTTGAATTAAGAAGACTTTTAAATGAAAATTCCCAAAATTTAACCGATTAATCAAATCAACGATGAAAGTCACATGGAGACATCAGGCCTTCGCTAACCATGATTCCCGCTAAAGTACAAAGAACGCACCAGCGTTTCCTGTTTCTCATTTCCTAATCCTACGTCTTGTTCACGGAAGCTCGTAGTCGTTGTGTTGTTTCAATCTAACCGAGCAGAAAAAAAAAAAAAAAAAAACAGAGGAAGGGTATAACTGGAACATAAAGTAAAAGCGAAGACAAAACCAACCACCGCTGCACACCAACCTTTTTCCCTTCCAATCCTTTTCAATCATTCCTCGTTCTGCTGCTTCCAAAACCCACACTCTGCTCCTTTCCTGCTCTCATATCGATATAATAAAAAGAATGGCGCTGAGCAACAACATAATATCAGTCCTGAACTTCGTCGCCTTCCTCTGCTCCATTCCAATTATCGCTTCGGGGGTCTTCCTGGCCTCCAAACCCGACTCCGCTTGTCTCCACCTCGCCCGCTGGCCAATCATAATCCTCGGCCTCCTGATCCTACTCGTCTCTCTCGCCGGCTTCATCGGCTCCCACTGGAACCATCAGTGCCTCCTCGCCACCTACCTCTTCGCCATGGCTGCCCTTATCGTCGTCTTGCTTGCCTTCATCGTTGCCGCCTTCGTAGGTACCGTTCATGTATACCACTTGTGCACACTGGACACATTTATATTGTCGCATTATGCTTGGTCCATTTCCTTCTATGCACATCGCACAACCTATCGGGCAAAAACCCTACAATGCATAAATTGGTAAAGCGTCCATCCTTTATAATTTTGTGACCTTTAAAACAGCAAAATGTTTGCCCAGCTAATCAGACATTGCAGCGCAGTATAGTAGCACTGAATGTTCTGACATTACTGATGGAAAGTTGTCATATTGTGTAGTTACACATGATGATGGGTCATATGCTGTGCCAGGGAGGGATTATAAGGAGTACCGAGTGGATGGGTATTCACGGTGGCTGAGGAGGTACGTGGTGGGGAACTGGGAGAAAGTCAAAGTTTGTCTGATTGAGGAGAATGTTTGTGAGAAGGCTGAGAAGGGGGATGAATATTATACGGCTGAACAGTATTTTCAGACTGATTTGCTTCCTATTCAGGTAAAGGTTGCTTTCATGTTTTGGTTTTGGTATTGATTCCCGGCTGTGTAGATCAAGGTAAGATTTGGTACTTTTAAGTGTACGCTTGCTCATATAGCTTTGTCGGACATATGTTATATTAGGACTTTCTTTCTTTACATAGTACACACAAATGTGCATTGTATAGGTAAGCAAAAAAAGTGTCACCAATGTCCAGTGTTCTTTTGATAGTTTAATCAGTGACAATTATAACACCACATTGTTACAAGCCACAAGCGTGCGGAGGTTAGCTAGCAACAACATAAAAATTGTGAATTATGATAACAATGGTTAAGGATTATTAGATTCATCTGCGCTGCATATAATAATGATGGTCCATTGAAAATTATCTGATGTGCCAACAAAAATTTAAAATGAACCCAACCTGACAATCACTTGTACACTAATATATGCTTTGTAGTTTCACTTTATTTTTTTGTAAGTTAAGATGTCCCATGCATTCTAGGTAGGTGTAGATAGATTACTTCACCTTCTTGATTTATCTGTTCTAGATGTGATTGCTTAAACTTTGTGTATCTTAATATTTGTTAATGATGCCTCAAAAATAACTTGTTTCCATTTTCGACATAAAGGCACAACTTATACATGATGTAGCATGAAGGCAGCCAAATGGGATTAGAAAAGTATAATTCATTAGTGTACTAGCAGGAACAAGAATTTGAAAGAGGAGATTATGTCAAAATTTTCCTACCATTTAGCCATAGGCGTATTCTTTAAATAAATAAATAAATTGCATGATGTTTCTTTTATTGATACATTATAGGAATTAACAAGGACATGCATCAATATCAAGCAATTTTTCAGCTTCTAGCTATAGAAGTCACAATCTCATATATGCACCTAAAATGGCATAGTAAAAACTAGTTTATTATCATTTATCAGCCAATATTTTGGTGGATAATCGAATACTTTGTATGGTAAAAGTCTAAAAGATATCAAACACACAAAACATTTATTTAATAAAAATGTACCACTTTTTGTATTATATATTAAATTCTCTCCACTTATATTTGATGGTAAAATGCCTAAGACAACTGCGTACGCAGCTAGAGTAAAATGAAGTCGGTAATAGTGCTTAAATCCATAAAAAGAATAAGGTATTAAAAATGATAATAGAAATACTTACTAAGATCTTAGAACAGAACATGTATAGCAGGGAACTGTGATTTTGAGGAATAATTTAGTAATTGGTATGCGTGTAGTTCAGACATTGCATTAACTACATAACAAATTCCTGGAATAATTTAGCAGTCGGTATGTGAATTTGAGACATTGCATTAACTTGTTACAAATTGACATTTTTCTTATTAAAATAATTATAGAATCAAGTGGAAATTCGGATCCCTCCTTTATTTTTAGATTTGATACATGAAAAATTCTTTTTCAAAATTCTTTTAAATTACAATGCTGCTTTTAGTTTCGGTGTCAAATATTCATTTTTTGTTGGAAATTAAATATGAATAGTAATCGTATATTACGGCTGGACTCCTGAAATGTGTACCTCCTGTCATTCCTTTGGTCACATTGCCTCTACTTGTAAGCTTCCGCTTTCTGCATCCTTGCCTGTCAACGTTCCGCTTCCTAAGCCTCCAACTTGTCGTTGGGTTGTTAAGGTAGTACAGCCTGCCCCTTCTGCACCTCATGATGTTTCATCTGATCCCCCGCCTTTACCTCCTCCCCCTCCACCTCTTGTTGCGCCTACTGATACCCTACCTCTACTTCCACAGTCTCCGATAATTCCATCCATACCCGGTCATGTTTTGATTACATCGGGCACCTCTGACGGCGTTATTGTACCTGAGTTTGTTGAGTGTTTGGATGACAACCCTTTTGTTTGGACTCCATCTGAGCGCTCCTGTGTTCACAACCCTTCTGACTTTCGTTTCTTCCTTGACAAGAGATCTTACATGCATTTTGTTTCTAGTGACATTGGAGAACATCGTATGCTTCACTATCAAATTTTAGATGAAGATTTTTATTTTGCTATCGATGAGCCGTTGGGGGACTCGAATAGAACCGTTCTTGATGATTCGTCCTGGGATAGATCCTATTTGTATACTTCTGATTCCACATACTATGTTGCTAACATTGCTCCTAGGTTTGCTGCCTTCATTGCTCAAGTTCTTCCTTTTGGTCTGCTGGCCTCTCCCCCTGGAGGGATGCTTTTGTATTGTACCTGGCTTTGATTGTTGACTTGTATTATGTTCCTTCTTTTTCTTGTTTTTCTTTTTTGTGCTTTCTGCGTTGGAACAATTGTTTTCCTTCTATTCTCCATCATGGTGGTTTCCTTATGATGGCTCAGTATTTTGCACTCTTATTGCTTTAATAAATAAGGTCGGGGCCTTTTAACCCCGTTGGTTATGCCAAAAAATAAAATAGAAATCAAATCAAAACAGGGATTTTTTTTATATATATATATAAAAAAAACATGCAAATATTTGTAGATTTTCAGCAAATATGCTAAAGCATAAAATATGGCTTCTTATAGTTTTTCTATGAATAGATCTCTACCTGTGAATTCACGATCCAAATACATGAACAGAGCCTTCCTACAATCATCAATTAGTTGTTTATTGACGGAATAAACAGTTAAAAATCGACTATTCCAATAAATAATTTAAAGAGATTCTTCAAGTGGCAGCCAGTTATTAAAGCAACTGTGAGGGAACTTTGGTTTTGACGGATCATCGTTTGAAACTAAACTTAATTATTGTGGCCTCTGGCTCTGTGTGAAGTTGAATTAAGAAATGTTGTATGGTTAATGATAGTGTGCGCTATATTGGATACAACACCACCGACTCTTTAAAGTTTGGTGATATATTCATGTTTATTATTAGCTGGTATGGGCCTCATGGCTTTGGAAGCCATAACCAAACACTTGTCCCATACCCACTCCTTAATTGTTAGGGTTTATTCTTTTTGTATGGCTCAAAATTTTATTAAAACTATAAAATTGCACTTCTTTCTTTCTTCTGAATATGCCAGAATAGTTGTATAATCGGTGCCCCTTGGGTGTATGGGGTCTGTGATTTTTCATTTTGTTTGGCGTATTATTTGCCAAAATTAATCCTGTTTCTTCTATATCAATGAATTAGACTTATAACTCCTGGGTAGTTAGTGACATACCAGCTTATGCTTATAAGTAGGCCTAACAACGGGTCAGGTTGCGTTCGAGTATTATAATACACAGATCCAAGGCCGATTACGATTGAAACCGATGCCGACCCAAATCTGTATGGACCTACGGTGGCAGCAATACTGTTAGAGAATATGCTACAGGATATAACAGGAAACCTATTATAAACTGAAGAATATGCTATGAAGGATATGCTGTGGAGATATAACAGGAAACCTATCATGAAGATAAAACAGGAAACCAATTATGGAGATAAAACAGGAAACCTATTAGAATATATTTTATGGGATATCATAAATTCCGCCTTTAATGGTTTCCTTATATTTGATTGTAAAAACTTGTATAAAGGGAGGAGAATCTCTCTTGTAATGGAACAACACAAATTAATAAAATGTAGTCTTCAATTCCTTCTTGGTTTTATATCTCTCTCTTCTCTTTGGATTTGAATTCTTTCATGGTATCAGAGCAAAGCTAAAGGAAGGAGAGAGATATGTACATATATATTAAAAAAAAAAAAAATCGCTTTGTCCCTTTTATAAAAACCATCGGCATCAACAATCTCAACCAACGTCCAGTCACCGTCCTCGGATCTTCTCCCAACCCATCTTCATACCGCATCCACTACCACACCCAGTTCGACGTTATCACCATCACTTTTCACCCACAAAATCATACCAATTCAACTGAAAACCCAAATCAACCAAACCCAATTTGAAACAGCCCCCATCCACGAAATCACTCTCCTCAACAAACTCCACGCCGTCCAGTTCAGACCCTAAGCCACTTCCAAACCTACCAACCATCACGCAACCCCACCTACAGCAAGCATCCCCAAAATCAAAACCCAAAACCAAAACCAAAAATCAAAACCCAAAACCAAAACCAAAAATCAAAACCCAAAACCAAAACAAAAAACAAAACCAAAACCCAAAACCCAAAAACCAAAACCAAAACCAAAACCAAAAATCAAAACCCAAAACCAAAACCAAAACCAAAAATCAAAATCCAAAACCAAAACCAAAAACCATAATTGAGTGTGGTCCACTTTAAAAACCATTAATATTGAGTGTGGTCCACTTTAAAAACCATTAATAGTGAGTGTGGTCCACTTTAAAAACCATAATTGAGTGTGGTCCACTTTAAAAATCATTAATATTGAGTGTGGTCCACTTTAAAAACCATAATTGAGTGTGGTCCACTTTAAAAACCATTAATATTGAGTGTGGTCCACTTTAAAAACCATAATTGAGTGTGGTCCACTTTAAAAACCATTAATATTGAGTGTGGTCCACTTTAAAAACCATTATTGAGTGTGGTCCACTTTAAAAACCATTAATATTGAGTGTGGTCCACTTTAAAAACCAGTTGAAGGCTTTGAGTTGAATGACCGGTGCTTGGAGTTTGGAGCTTCTATTTGGGCCACTCTTCGGTTTGGAGCTTCTATTTGGCAAACTCACGATTTTCAGTATCGTGAGTTTGAGGGGGGATGTTAGAGAATATGCTACAGGATATAACAGGAAACCTATTATAAACTGAAGAATATGCTATGAAGGATATGCTGTGGAGATATAACAGGAAACCTATCATGAAGATAAAACAGGAAACCAATTATGGAGATAAAACAGGAAACCTATTAGAATATATTTTATGGGATATCATAAATTCCGCCTTTAATGGTTTCCTTATATTTGATTGTAAAAACTTGTATAAAGGGAGGAGGATCTCTCTTGTAATGGAACAACACAAATTAATAAAATGTAGTCTTCAATTCCTTCTTGGTTTTATATCTCTCTCTTCTCTTTGGATTTGAATTCTTTCAAATACCCAATCCCGATCTGTCAGGCTTTTTAAACCCATCGGGTCATACTCATGTATCTAACTGATGATAATATTTATGTTCAAACTATAATTTGAATGTGTCATTTTTGCAAAATTTATATTCAAACAATGCTGACATATAATTTGAATGCGCCTGGAAGTCTCAAGTGAATTAATTTTAACACTATGGCGGATAACACACATATAATCCTATAATTATATATATAACGATATTAACACATCAACTGCATTGCACTCACAGTCATGTACGTTATACGACAGATTCTACTA
This sequence comes from Allium sativum, assembly GCA_030737875.1. Taxonomy (NCBI): domain Eukaryota; kingdom Viridiplantae; phylum Streptophyta; class Magnoliopsida; order Asparagales; family Amaryllidaceae; genus Allium; species Allium sativum. The sequence continues at coordinate 899,219,293 of CM060916.1, forward strand.
CGTAACTAACTTGTTTCCTAGCATGGTATTTGAGTTGTTCTCGTGTTTTCTTTTCTGAAGTACTTGTAGTGTGTGGTATGGTTATATTTGAAACTTTGACTGGACAAATCATTGTGAAGTTTTGAATTGCAATAAAAAAAAACTGTTTGTCTAAAATGCAACATAAATCAAACTTTCAGTTCATCATTGACTCCAACTGTGTCATAGGTGTGAATTTTTTGGCTCACCGGCCGTTGGCACGAATATAATTCCATATAAACCAAAATTGGTATAAATTATTACAGTCAGGATGCTGCAAGCCACCAACAGTATGTGGATACAGCTACGTGAATCCAATGGTCTGGATTAACCCAGCAAACCCATCCGCGGATCCAGACTGCAATTCCTGGAGCAACGATCAAAGCCAACTTTGCTACAACTGCAACTCTTGCAAGGGTGGCACACTGGGAAATATCCGGGAAGAGTGGAGGAAAGCAAATATCATTCTTATCGTAGCTGCAGTCGTGCTTATATTCGTGTATGTAATCGGATGCTGCGCGTTCAGAAATGCTCAGACTGAGGACATGTTTAGGCGTTACGAGAAGGGTTGGGTGTAGATTTAGTAACCTTCTTTATGTTATTATGCATATAGGATATGTTGTTAGTATGAGTTTGTTTTCTACGAGATCGTTTTGCTTGAGGTGATAGTGCTTGTAATTAGTGTTATTATGTATTATTATTGTATAGAACATCTGACTTTATATTCTACTATTTCTGTTTAGAATCTTGTTTCATTAACTTGAAACCAATGTGCAGAGATGAAGTACGAATCTTAGCAGATAATCTCTATCAGGTGAATGAAGGTAAATGCACTTAGTCCCACCTGGGGAAAATTCTTTGAGGTGTGTAGGTGTATATGCTCAACCCATAGTAACCTTTCAGGTCAGATAATTTTGTATAAGAGGGGCTTATATGGTTACGAGCTAACAGGCATGTTTGTGCTAAAAAAAAAAAAAAAAGAAATTTAACGACTAAATTGAATTCATTATAATCTAAAAATAGATAATTAAACAAATTAGCTAACCTTTTTTCATTACATAGCATCATTATAATCTAAAAATAGATAATTAAACAAATTAGCTAACCTTTTTTCATTACATAGCAATTCGCTCAACATTACAGAATCACCAAATGCTTTTCTCAGGTAATTTTTTCTCAAGTTGACGTTTATGGATGCATTGTTATTGCTAGATTGGATGTTAGTAAATAGATGTAACACCATTGCACAGTGCACTCATATAGAAATATGCATAATTAGATTGTTTGCATACATATTGTATCACTTATTACACCTACACCAAAGGATCGAGCTCACTTTAGTGGGTCTGCAGTTCATAATCACTGCGAGTCATAGACGCTTGTGGATGAATTAAAAATAACGTCGATGTACAACATGGATGTAACAAGCAATTTGTTGAGTATGCAAATCTTTTATTTGGATTCATGGCGAATTCCGAATCGTTTCCATGTATAATATGTTGAAAACGATCAATGTATGAAGAAGTTATAGGCAAATGAATTTGAACAGCAAAATGCAGAATATATATATATATATATATATATATAATATGATTATATATATATGGATACAATATATATATAATCATATTATATATATATATAATATGATTATATATATATGTATCCAATATATATATAATCATATTTTATATATATATATATATATATAATATGATTATATATATATGTATCCAATATATATATATATATATATATATATCCAAAATATATTAAAATAAGGAAGGGAGAATATTGTAAGTAAGGAAAGAGATAAGAAAATAAAGTAACGTATTAATTAATTAGACACCTCAGCGTCACATAAATTCATTGGGTGTTTTAGCGACCCGGAGGTCGACCGCCGGTCAACCGCCCAGGTCGACCGCCTGGCGCTTGAAGAGCCCAATAAATCTATGTTGGTTAGGGTTTTCTAAACGGATATATATAAATATATGGTCAAGATTACATCTGAATAATCTAACGGCCTACGCTTACACAAACGACTATATATAAGCCCTCAAACCACACAACAAAACCCATGCCACCCTCTTATCTCTACCTTCATATTGTCCTGCTGCTATTGCTAAATTCCAAAAAAGTTTAGGAATTTCTCTTCTCATCATCTAACATTTATTCCTATCTTCTCTCTAATCTAAATTCATATAGATTTTATTATGAATTCTGGAATTGTGTTTTGTGTGTGTGTGTGTGTGTCTATATATATATATATATATATATATATATATATATATATATATATATATATATATATATATATAAGATTCTAAAAGTCTATTCTTACATATATATTAGGAGGATTGGAGCATGTTTGTCGCGAAGATTAAGCACAGATATGAATCTAGAACAAAAATTTTATTTGTTCTTACTTAGATTTGTGAGTAAAATATTGTTTTCTTAGGTATATTCTACTTTTTAATAGATTAATATTTTGATAGCTATGCCTAAGGGGATTTGGAAATCGATAACATCAATATAAAAACACCCAAATCCTCTATTTTATGCCTGCGTATGAATTGTCAATTTATTATTATTGGGTTGTGGATTTTGAATCTTAATATTTGATTGAGAACGAAAGAGGTGTTGTTGCCGTTTCTACTTTGTGTAATCCACCCTTATGTAAATATTTGATTGTAACCTTAAAGGGTTTAAGTTTGATTATTTCATGATTTTATTAGGTTTGGATTCTATTTTGAATCCAAACGTATTCTTACTTGAAATATATCAAATGTAAATGTTTTTATGTGCAAAACATCAAAAATGGGTAAATTAGATAAAGTGGAACATATAAACATACATGTATATATTATATGTTTATGTTATACTCTATTCTTAATCCATTATTAAGATCATTCCAATAAGCCAAGGATGCAAGTTGGAATTTGTATGCATGTGTATTTTCCATTCACTGTTATCTGTTATTAAGTTATCATGCCATCATATATGCCTGAATTGTAGCGGTTAAAAATATGGAAAATTAACTTGTATACCTTAAATTAGGACAAATTGACAATTATTATCCCATTAGAAAGTTCCCTCGTTCACATGAACACTAACGTTATTTATGCATTGTATTTATTATATTAATATAGCGTAATTAACGAGTTATTAACGTAATATATGCGATTATGTTGGAATTCGAATTTGAAATGTCCTAACATATATATATATATATATTGATTGCTTGTTTGTGTATATAATGGCTTTACATATATTAATAGTGACACATAAACACAAGGTTAGTTGTCATTTGTGGTATATGCCTGCCCAAAACCGACAGATAAATCCAACAACCACAAATAGGCCCAACTAATGTGAGAGGTCTGGGTGTCATGGGCCATTCGAACTTAGTACACTATGACACGAGGTTAAACCTACTTCTATTAGAAGTCTGTCCAGAACCGCCCGGCATATCCAGCATCTACAGGTATACGGTTTAATGTGAGGGGTCTAATGTGCATATACATGTATATGTATATGTATATGTATATGTATATGTATATGTATATAAGTCTATTGTGTGTGAATAGGCAGGTTTACTACACCTTGAGAAGGTTTTAAGTGGTTAACTCTCTTCTTGTCTAATTTGGATCTTAAGTGGTTAGGACTAGGATACCTCTGAAGGTTTATTCCTTGGAGATGAACCAAAGTCATGGGACTCACCCTAATTAGATTCGAAGTAAGCCTTTGGGTCCTTCTCTAAAACTGGTTAGCCATAAGCGGTAACAGAGTATGGTAGTTCATGGGGATGTCCACTTCGTCTAGAAGATTATAAGGGCTCAACTAGCGACAGAATTGATATATAAAAGATATGTGGGCATTGCATGCTCACCAACTGTCTAAGGAGCCTTAAGGGGCTGGGGTCCGCCTAAGGGTTATAAGAGATCGTAAGAATCCACCTTTAATAAGGCCATAAGTGACCGAGAATGTCCACATTGTTGGGTCTTTACCCAAAAAACACTAATGAGCGATTGACTTGGATATCAACCTCATTGGTTAGATACTTGGTGCTTGTATGAATGTTGTGTGCTATGTAGACATACCTTGACATATGTAACCTGCTAAAAATATAAGGTATGGACTTTAAGTAAACACCATATTTTAGTCACACATAACTTTATGTTCTGACCCCTCTCCTTAATATTTCCAATAGGTCAGTAGATGGGGTAAAGTTCATGGATGAAGTCATGATGGGAGCTGAAGATGAAGACGAAGTCATTGTGCTATTATTAGTTGTTATTGCTTTACTTCTTATGGAAACATTTGAGAATGAATTATTTGATGTACCCATGGAACATATGTAATCTTGACTATTGTATTGGAATTATGTAATTTTTAAATAAAGTGGTACATCTTATTTCAGTGTTATATTTTCTCTTTTCGATGTGTGAGATTTCCATTCGAAGTGTATGTATATATTATCTATGCAAATGTAATTCCTAATTACAGGAACCAACCACCCGTTTAGAATGGTGCTAAGTTTCGATGGGCCTTTTCTAGGTCGAAATTTAGGCCCATTCCGGGCGGGTTGTCACATTTGGTATCATAGCTTAGGTTACCCTATTACAGGGAATTATACGTCTGAGAGGCGTATTTGTAATTTGAAAAAGATTTTTCAAACTACATATATATAATATTTACCCTAATAAGCATACCATCTATACTAGGAAACTTTATCGTTTTCTTCCCCTTTCAGCTTAAATACTATCTCAGGAGTATCCACTAAAGGATTCTTCCTTTTCTTTTTAGATACTAAAATGACTGATAATCCTACTTAGCAGGGTAACCAGGCAAGACCCTGATACTTGCCAGAATGGTTCCAACAGTATCTTCGTACTGTGGAACAGGTCCCTGTTGCTAACCCTGCCCTAGCGGCGCCTCTAGCTTCTGCCCCTGAGGTAGTCTTTGACTTTTCTCGCTTCTGTAAGAGCTTCGCGAATTTTGGAGGGAAACCATTTACTAGGAAGGAAAGTTTTAATAATGGACAATATTGGATAATGGATTATGAAAGAATTTTTGAAGCTGTTGGCTGTCTTGATGTGGTAAAGAGGAGAATTTCGGCTTGGCACATGAAAGACGAGGCCCTTGAATGATGAAACTTAGTGTCTGTAGAGAACGAGGGTCGAATTCAAAATCCGTTTCGAAGCAAAGTTTTTGCCAAGGGCAGAAATGACTATTCAGTTGGAGAAATTCATCCACCTCAAGGAAGAAAGCTTGAGCTTGCAAGAGTATGTAGCCAAATTTACCGAATTAAGTAAGCTTGGGAGAGGTTTTGTAGACACCCCCATGAACAAAGCCTTGAGGTTTGTTAAAAGGTTAAACTCCCTACTGAAGGAAATTTTATTAGCCCAAGTAACATTTGAGGAAACTTTTGAAACCCTAGTAGAGAAAGTTATCCTATACGTGGCTGAAGGTTCCAAGGAGGATAAAGAAGGTAAAAAAGGAGAAGGAAGTTCCAACAAAAATAAGAAAAATGAAAGGTGAAAAAACAAGAAGAATGAGGGCAAATCTAAAAAGGAAGCGAAGACTAGTACGAGGTGCAACCTTAAGGGCCATTTGGGCCAAGGATCGTAGGACCTCATTGACGAAGAAGGAATTCAAAGGAATGTGTTGCAACTGCCATGAAGAAAGACACATGTCCAAGGACTTCCCAAAGCCCAAGCCCAAAACCCAAAGATATCCGAAGTGGTCAGAATTATGCAATAGATGCAGCACTGATTCAAGCCGACCTCCAAAAGACCAAGGGCAACACGCACTTGAAGTTATAACTTTTGTTTTAGGAAATTCCGTATACACCTTGTTCGATTCCGGAGCGACTCATTCTTTAATCTCTAAGAGATTAGTTAATCTGTTGAACCTTCCCATTCTATCTTTGATAGTCTGATAATGAAACGACCCAAACTTCCCCGTAAAGGAAAGTACAGATTGAATTGAGAACAAGGCAAATCAGAAAACAAACGACAGAACATTTCATTGCTTATTACAACAATTACATCACAGTATAAGAATATAACAGAGTATGACTAAATAATATACATTGGAAAATATCAGAGATTTAAGTTACATTTGAATAACAACAGAAAAATAATACAAAACACAACTAAAAAAAATACATGGATACAGAGCTTTCCGAATATTGCTTCAGCTGCAAACCATGATCCTGTGAATATAATATCTGCAAAACCAAAACTACTAGCTACCCGTGTAGAAAATATGGGCACCCAGAGTTTAGGTTAAAACAATAAGCTCCAGGTCAGTCATGGGACTGGTGTGAGAACTAAAATAGTTGTTAATCTTAAGTTTTAAAGTGGGGATATCATGGGACCATACCATATAACATGGAACGCGTTTACTCCACATGAATCTTGGTTTAAAATAAAACAACGCAATGCTTTTTGAAAAAATGAAGCTATTATAAGACTCAGGTCCCATCACACAATACAACGCAAGCCGGAGGATAGAGTTTTCCCTTATAATAGCCAAATATGCTTGATACGCGAAATTTCATCTTTTATTATTATTACTATAAGTGTATAGTGTCAAAAACAACTTTAAATATAAATGTATCAATCATAGACGGCATGGGTACCATATATCGTGCCGCCATACTAGTTCTACAATCAAAACCGCATGATGTCGTATTGGAAGTTGGATTTCCGTCATGAACCAAGGCAAGGGATCGTCCTTACCGAATTCGAGACAATCTATCCCATTTCTCAGGATACAACCGCAACTGCACCTAGGAGCGCCAGGGCTGGTCATCCATCGATGATTGGCAATACCATAAACTATATGTTAGCCTGCCCTATGGGACATAAAATAATATGGTCAGTAATGTTGACCAGAATATCTATTGATATATATCCGAGGCGCCTCTCTACCCATCAAGTAATAAGCAACATCCACATGAGTAAACAATCTGGGCTCCATACCATGACGTTACTCCTAGCAAGAAACTAACATATGTCCATTTCCCTGGGGTCCTTCTCCCGTTTCTGGTTCATACTGAGGTGTGAGGCTCGCGAAGTAATGCTATACACAAAGCTATGCTTAAATAAATTGTGCTTTGATCATCAACCATAGGGCTCTGCTTTTCAACAAAAGCCTTGATCATTTGCATCTTAGCATGCCACATTGTCAGTCCATACCATATCATTGATTTCTGCCAATATATAACCTCTAAGCTCGTTTGTCTCAGAGAAGGGTCTTAAGCAAGAGAATAAATTCTCCGCCACCAAACAGATATATATTTAGCAGAGATCAATGAACACAACATAAAGTAATACAACGTCAGATATACCATCCATTTACAAGTCCGTCCTAGGTCTGAACGAAATCGGAGGCTCCTTATTCCTTGTCCCATATGTTCAATACAGGAGAGAGGTCCTCGCATATCCGTCGATCTCCAAGTATGTTTGGACGATCACCACTTATTACCTTGTCTTGGGTGTACGACCCAGTCAAGACATCAGTAATCACCCAAACGATGTGAAGAACTCCAGTCTTCAACCACCGTCTTCATCTTCGACTCTTGATCGTCGTATTAATTATTCAGAATGGGTTAAACCTGGTCTTTCCGAATAATTAATGTATTTTATAAACAAGTGCTATAAAAACACATCATACGCCTCATTCCAATTCAGAATATTCTTTTAATAAAATATTCACATTATTAGGAAAATGTTCCCATTAATTTTATCAATGGTAAATTCTTTTAAATTTAGTCTTTAATCTTCTTGAAATTAACAAGATACATTAAAACACCAATTTGGTTTTAATCTCCAGAAATCATTACTTAATGATTATTCAAATTTAAGATATTAATCTTATCTTTAACTGGGTTAAAGAACCAATGTCATTTAAAACACAATTCACGATAAACCCAAAATCATCTTCCATTAAATATTGAAATTTCACAGAAATCAAATCAATATATAATCGATATAAATTTCTGTATCAGACAAATAATATAAATGGAATAACTTTCATTTCATTTCAATTCTAATTAATTAATAATTAATTAGTAAACTTCTCTAAATCTTAAATGAAAGATTTATTCTTTTCACACGGGGTTTAAGAACAGTGTTATTCAAGACACCACTCACGACAACTCAATTTATTTTATTTAATTCCAAATAAATATTAATAGGAAAACTTCATTAAATCTTGATTAAATATTTATTCTAGTTAATAACTAGTTCGTCTTGATAAAAATATATTTTATCTTTACAAAATTGGAATTTTCATCCAAAATCTTTCTGAATCATTAATTATGATTTTACATAATTTTTCCATATTTTTAATAATTTTATTATTGCCCATACAGTCGGTTTCCAATAATGGCCACCGAACTGTATCCGTAGCGACCTTTTTCAAATTTGATTTGAACATAATTCCAAATCCAACCGTTAGATTTCAAACTTCTTATATTTGTTGGAAAGCTTTTTTCGATGAGCCCAACGGTTCCGGTTTTAGGAGAGTTTGACGGTCGAATCTCCCGTTACATCAATTTGAAGTTAATGGTCGAAATTTGCGACCGGTGCAGCGCATTCTATTCAGGCCATTATAATATATATATATATATATATATATTATATTTCGTCGATTTCCATTTAAAACGTATTTTATAAATCATTTATAAATTCGTTTTAAAACGATTCCAACTTCATTTTCAATTTCAAATCAAAATTGAATATTCTATATCTTTATCCCATTAAAATGATAATATTTTCAAAATATTAAATTTTGAAATCACTTCGTTTTGATATTCATTATAAAATGAATAAAATCGATTGATAAAACCATTCGGGTAAAAAATGGTGTTTGCTACTTAATCGGCTTCATATTTTTATATTTTCGTGTCCATCTAAAATCGGACGTCGAAATCATGATTTTATTCTTCATTGAATATTATTTTAAAATATTCGTTATTTAAAATATTCTTTATTTTAAAAGATTCTTTATTTTAAAATATTCTTTACATTAAAATGTTCTTTTACATTATTTACATTAAAAATGTTTGATTACATTAAAATGATTCTTATATTTTAAAATGATTCTTATATTTTGTTGATAATTCCATTTCAACAAAATGACTAATAATGATTCTTTTATTTTGTTGACAATTCTGTTTCAACAAAATGATTAAAAATGATTCTTCTATTTTGTTGAGAATTCTATTTCAACAAAATGATTAAAAATGATTCTTTTATTTTGTTGACAATTCTATTTCAACAAAATAATTAAAAATGATTCTTTTATTTTGTTGACAATTCTATTTCAACAAAATGACTAAAAAGCGACAACTTCATTTTGTTAACAATTCTATTTTAACATATTGAATTAAAATGATAACTTCATTTTATTTACAATAATCCAGTTCAACAAAATTGACATTTTTGTTTTAACATAAACATATTTAACAAAAATGTTATTTTTGTTTTGACACAAATCTATTTAACAAAAATGTTATTTTCATTTTGATTACTTTGTTTCAAAAAAATATGATATTTTGGTTTCAACTATTTTATTTCAACAAAAATGTAAATTTTGGTTTCAACTATTTGATTTCCACAAAAATGTCATTTTAATTCTAAAATGCCTTTTTAATTCTAAAATGTCTTTTTAATTCTAAAATGTCTTTTTAATAAAACATTATTTATTTCTGAATCGGAACGCGACTCAATCAATTACCATATAATTTCAGTTATATGGATTTCATACATCACATGTATGCAACAATAATGATAAATAATCAACAAACAGACCATTCACAACCAAAGTGAAATTTACAACTGTATGAACATTAAAATAAATAAATAACGCTCATCACAGGCTGTCAATCTATCAGTTGACATACAACTAAATATTGGGACTAGTGTATGTCAAATATCATCCTAATACCCGTGTGGGGTTTTCAAACAACAGTTTATTTAAATAAATTATTGGTTAAGAAATTTATCTAATTTTTACTGTTCAAATTATAAATGAATATTTATAATCTAATTTCACTATCACATTAATATTAACATTTTTAATGTGTTAAACATTACAACAACACAAACAACACTCAATACAGTCAATTTAAATCGTCCATGGTTTGTGGACAGGGAAAGTGATCTAGCAGGCACCATATACAGTTTATAATAATTAAACTGATAAAAATCTAAACCGGAAATTTTACATATTTTCCAATTATGAATATAAATAACAACTATGCAGAATTTTTAATGAGGAGCTCTCACCTTTGTTTCCATTCGGTCATTCTTTATTTGCAATCTGTTCGCTTCCAGTCGATTCCGTCATCATCTGTTTCACGCGGTTATATATTAAAAATCATATTTTTATAAAGCTATATATATATATTAAAAATCATATTTTTAAACTGTTCCATATATATAAAAATCACATTTTTATCTCAATGTGATGTATAAGAAAATCATATTTTTATTTCAAAGCGATGTATATGAAAATCATTCTTTTATTTCAAAGCGATGTATATGAAAATCATATTTTTATTTCAAAGTGATGTATATGAAAATCATTTTTTATTTCAAAGCGATGTATATGAAAATCGTATTTTTATTTTCAAAAGCAAAGCTTATTTTTATTTTTATTTTATAAAAATCATATTTTCATCTCTCTATATATTTCTTAAAAATCATATCTTCTTTTATTGTTAAAACAATGCAATTTACATTATCAAAACAATGCAAATTTCATTTTCAAAACAATGCAAATTTCATTTTCAGGACAATGCAAACAATGCAAATTTCATTTTCAAAACAATGCAAACAACGCAAATTTCATTTTCAAAACAATGCGATTCTATTTACGAAACAAATGCGATTTTCTATTTTAAAACCAATGCGAATTTCTATTTTAAAAAAAACAATGTATGTTTTATTTGAAAAACAATGTAAATATATATTTGAAAAACAATGTATATTTTTCTTTTTAAAACAATGTATATTCTCCTTTTTAAAACAATAATATTTTCATTTTCAAAAACAATACTATTTTAATATAATTTTAAAAAACGATACTATTTTAATTTAATTTCAGATTTTTAAACAATACAGTTTTAATTTAATTTCAGATTTTTAGACAATACAATTTTAAATAAATGATTCTTATTAACCTTTCTCTTCCTTGAGGTAATTGCTTCCAGTTATCGTTTAAACCATAAGTTCGAGCCCTAGGGTTCCATTTAACACGCGCCTCGATGCACCAGAAGTAGATCAGCAACCACCACCTCGACGGTCGTCTTCCGTTCCCCCTACGCTAGAAACAGCTCAGCGCTCGATCACCCATGGGCCCACAAAATCTCGTGTAATTGCGGTGGCGTTGAGACAAGATTTTGAGCGATTCTTGCAATGGTTTTTTTATCATAACCATACCAATTTGTTGAACTCGAAATGCTCTTCCACTTTTTTGTTGAATTCCATATTTAATTCACTTCTGTTTGGAAGAATTTAAGCGATGAAATCCAGATGAATTCCGCCGTAGAGATGAGGGTAGCGGCGACCTAGAATTTGAGATACGTGTATTTGGATTTGGATAGAATACAGGGTATTTATATGTATTTTTATTTTTATTTTATTTATTTAATTCCCAAAAATACATGTTTATCGATACGAACTACAAAGCAAACCCAACGACTATCACCCTTAGCTAAATACCCCCATTCCGGACACCATGGAACATGTTCCGTAACCCAATTCGGCAGTTACAACCAGTTTTTATCAAAATATAATTCAATATATATTAAATTTAAACGTACATTTTAATTTATAGGGGCCACATACCGACTCCAAAAATTCCATAAAAATTATATCTAGCTTTGTTTTGACTATACGATCCTAACAAAACTAGTTTCATCGAATTTGGAGACTGTCTGAAAAATGGTCACTTTCTGGTCGATCCAATTCAACTGAAATTGACAAAACACGTTTTCTTTTGCCGCGCTCACATATTAATCCCAAAAATTATGAAAATTTGAATCCTGCAATAATTTGACATTCCGGATCCAACCAAAGTGGTTTCGTCGAAAACGGAGGTCATTGGTAAATGGCTATTTTTAATATTAAAATATATATATAAATTCCATAGCGACTATTCTGAATTTTAAACTGGGCATAACTTTTTGATTCCTGTTATGAAATTTCAATTTTTTAAATTCATTGGAAAGGTATTTCTAAACAGATTTAAATATTTCTTGTTTCACTGAAATTCAATTTATTTTGAATCCTGTACATTCATTTGAAATTTGAAATCGAAATTTCAAACTACCGCGCCATTTCAGGCTCTTTTTATAATTAAAATAAATTTATTTATTCTAACTTCGATTAAAATAAAATTTTCATCGTTATTATTTAAAATAAATTATTTTAAATATTAAAAATCCATAAAATTTTAAATTGGTTCTGATTTTCCGGTTTGTTACAGGTGGCCCACCCTATAAGAGGATCTAAGCATCTTAAGCTGTTGTGTAAAGACCTAGTGTTGGAGGTTGATAATGTCGAGTTCCTTTGCGAAGCGTACGCGTTTGTTCTTATGGAGTTTGACCTTATCCTAGGTATGGATTGGCTATCATTTTATGGAGCCGTCCTAGATTGCTACAAGAGAATCGTTCATCTTAGGAGCCGAAGAGGATGCAGTCTGAGTATTCCTTGTAATGTTAGGAACAAAGATAAAGCCTTGTTATATTCCATATCACCAAGTTTTAGAAGGACCATCTTACGTCCTTATAGTTTGTCATTTCTTGGATGTTTTTGTGGAAGTCAAGGGACTTCCACCCCCACAGAGAAATCTCTTTTCGTATTGACCTAGAGAAAGACTCTAGACCTGTAGCACTACCCTTGAGGCATACGGCTCATAAGGAAAAAAGGGAATTGGATAAGTTGATTTCAAAGTTACTACAAAAATATTTCAATCGACGAAGTTCCTCAAAATGTGGTGTGTAATGGAGCGATTTTCGATACCTTGAAAACCGTGTCATTATTGAAAGAATTAAGAGGGTGAGATAGAAAAGATAGAACTAATATAATAGAAGAAGAAGAAAAACACTGAACAAAATCAGAGTAAACACGAATCTCACAACGGAATAACAATCTTTATTATATAACAAGCTTGAAATACAATTCTGAGTTGTATATATATACTATTACAATCCTTCGTTGTTAAGGCATAGCTAATAGGATAGTACGCTGTAGGGTTATGGCTTGATATTTATAAAAATGAAATGGTGGCGTCAGCTCTCGGTTTATATGGGGTAGGTTTTCAAAAAGGACGGACAGTAATGTATTTTATACGTAATCTTTCCCTTGAATTTCGGTCTGGTTGAAGGATAGGGTAAGGTGTTTTAAATACGAAGAGACGTGGCCATACACCTAGGTTCATGCTAGTAATAGATTAGTTGAAAACTTCTTAAAGAAACATGGCGGCCCTTACGTTTTGTCTCCTTCCAATTTATGAATACTCAGAAAGGTATGGCAGTGCATAATTTCAGGGAATGGTGAATAAGGTGTAGAACGTGTGAATTTGTCTCAGCTTTAATTAATGTGCCGAGATTATTTGGTTTATATGGTTAGATGTATAGGGGTCCATTACATAAAATTCTATTCACGTACGGACAGAAGTAAGAGTACGGTCGTGCTCAACGAGGTGTCACGATCCCAAAAATATAATAATACCGGTAGGTTGACTCATATTTTGAAATCCCGAAATATCGATACAGGGTGCGAAATAACCCAAATAAAAAGTTGCATATTTAATTAATTAAAAATTACAGTAAAATTCTAAAAATTAAATTATCACTGCGCCTCAAAAGAACCTTGTCCCGATTTGCAACCGATGTCAAGTTATATTCAAATAACCATTACGGTCGATATACCACTCTACAACGACTTTTTGAATATTTGATTTGGACATATCTTGCAGCCTGTACGACGAAATCTCCATTTTCCACTTCTGTTGGAAAGATACAGTTCAACAGATCCAAACGTTTCTCGTTTCGAAGAAATCTAATTCAAAACGAGTCCGGTACACTCAGTTGAAGTTCAGAACGTTAAATTACGAACTACATGGTCGTTCTGAGCTCGATTATATTTAATATATATTTTTATACGTTCAACTTTGTTTTAATTAGTATATAAATCCACTTATATTCAGAATTCAATATTCAAACTGTTTTAAATATTCAAATTCAAACCGTTCAAAAATGCGGGACATTACAGTCCTTCCCCCTTAAAATAATTTCGTCCTCGAAATTGCTAAGATAGGGAAAACGCTACAATCTCTGTTATAAACAGGTTAAAAAACTTTTTGGTTTACTTCATAATTTCAGTTTCAACTGAACTGATTAATTCCAATTAAAATATCAATTCCTTATTATTTCAAATATTTTCGAAATTATGAAAATTTCCTAACAGCTAAAATTTTCAGAGAATTTCGCTAGTATCTCCTCGGCACGGTTCCTTGGTTGATCTCCCATCAATGCATTTTCAATCCAATCTCCCGTTTTTAACAAGCCAATATTTCAATTCACACTCCAATTCCAAGTGATCATTCAATAATCCAATCCCATAACCAAGCACGATTCCAATCCGAAATCCAAATCAATTACTCCACCAAGTTGAATTCTATTCTAATGCAGTTTCCACTTAACTGGCTATAGTTCAATTCCAATTCTGTTTCAATACCATTTTCATTGAATATAATTTCCATTTAACCGGTATCGGTTAAATTTCAATATTCTATTTCCTTTCACAAATTCACTTTATTTCTTCATCAAATTAAATTCTACTCCAACATGATTTTCACCTAATTGGCTTCAATCCAATTCCAAATTTATTTAACTTAGTTTTAAGTTAAACCCTACTTTTATCATTGTAATCACTTTATAAGTTAAATTTAAATTTCAGAATTCCAGTTCTCGGGTTTATTCAAAACAGTTTGAAATCATATATATTTCAAAACATTTGAGTTTCTAACAACTTGTTTCCTCATAATAATTCAAAAACAAAATCTTTGGTAGTAATCCGTCACTTAGCAACTCGAAAATTACACTGATGATGTGGCCAGCATCATCAGAATTATTTTCCAGTGATCGAAGTGAGTTCAATACTATATCTCTTTCAAAATTCATTTTAAAATACTTTCATTTTTAATTTTTCTCCAAAATATCTTTCACAGCACTTGGAAAACAATTTCAAATCTCCCAGGATTTTAAAATTCTTTTATATTTAATCCAAACATTATTTCTAACTCTTTTCCATGTTTCTAGAGTTTTTATTTCAATTCTGGTTTTAAATTCAGATTTAGTTCATCTATTTTTGCATATTATGCTTGTATAATATTTCAGTTTGGTTATTTATATAACCAACTCAATTATAATCCTATTCGATCATAATAATGATCAACACTATAATAATCTCAAGATATATACTCCTTTATATCAAAATATATTTTTGGGTAAAATTATTTTATTTACCCTCTTTTAAAAACATACTGTGTCGAATTACTCAGTTCAAGAGTTTAGAAACATCTATCGACGCAGTTTGCATTACTGTTTCGACCAGAATTCATAAACTACTCGACTGACCAGTCAACACAATATAAAACAGTTTTTATATAAATCTGCAAATACGTTCACTCGTATATATACACTCAACTCAATCTAAGGTATTACTAACCTTATCTCTATTGAGTCACGCCACAGAGCCAAGGTAATCACTTAACCTTATGCTCTGATACCAACTGCAATGGAGCGATTTTCGATACCTTGAAAACCGTGTCATTATTGAAAGAATTAAGAGGGTGAGATACAAAAGATAGAACTAATAGAATAGAAGAAGAAGAAAAACACTGAACAAAATCAGAGTAAACACGAATCTCACAACGAAATAACAATCTTTATTATATAACAAGCTTGAAATACAATTCTGAGTTGTATATATATACTATTACAATCCTTCGTTGTTAAGGCATAGCTAATAGGATAGTACGCTGTAGGGTTATGGCTTGATTTTTATAAAAATGAAATGGTGGCGTCAGCTTTCGGTTTATATGGGGTAGGTTTTCAAAAAGGACGGACATTAAAGTATTTTATATGTAATCTTTCCCTTGAATTTCGGTCTGGTTGAAGGATAGGGTAAGGTGTTTTAAATACGAAGAGACGTGGCCATACACCTAGGTTCATGCTAGTAATAGATAAGTTGAAAACTTCTTAAAGAAACATGGCGGCCCTTACGTTTTGTCTCCTTCCAATTTATGAATACTCAGAAAGGTATGGCAGTGCATAATTTCAGGGAATGGTGAATAAGGTGTAGAACGTGTGAATTTGTCTCAGCTTTAATTAATGTGCCGAGATTATTTGGTTTATATGGTTAGATGTATAGGGGTCCATTACATAAAATTCTGTTCACGTACGGACAGAAGTAAGAGTACGGTCGTGCTCAACGAGGTGTCACGATCCCAAAAATATAATAATACCGGTAGGTTGACTCATATTTTGAAATCCCGAAATATCGATACAGGGTGCGAAATAATCCAAATAAAAAGTTGCATATTTAATTAATTAAAAATTACAGTAAAATTCTAAAAATTAAATTATCGCTGCGCCTCAAAATAACCTTGTCCCGATTTGCAACCGGTGTCAAGTTATATTCAAATAACCATTACGGTCGATATACGACTCTACAACGACTTTTTGAATATTTGATTTGGACATATCTTGCAACCTGTATGACGAAATCTCCATTTTCCATTTCTGTTGGAAAGATACAGTTCAACAGATCCAAACGTTTCTCGTTTCGAAGAAATCTGATTCAAAACGAGTCCGGTACACTCAGTTAAAGTTCAGAACGTTAAATTACGAACTACATGGTCGTTTTGAGCTCGATAATATTTAATATATATTTTTATACGTTCAACTTCGTTTTAATTAGTATATAAATCCACTTATATTCAGAATTCAATATTCAAACTGTTTTAAATATTCAAATTCAAACCGTTCAAAAATGCGGGACATTACATGGTGCACCTGTTGTGTTTACAACCAAAGTAGAGGAATCTTTAAGACTTTGTGTGGATTATAGGAACTTAATAAGTTAGCCAAGAAGAATAGGTACCCCTTACCTAGAATTGATGACCTTTTTGACAACTTGGGAGGAGCCCGAGTATTTTCCCAATTATACCTTGCTACCAGATTTCACCATTTAAGAATTGCGAAGGACAACAAGGACAGAACTGCGTCTAGTATGCCAGATGGATTATTTCAATGGGAAATTATGCCCTTCGGACTAACAAATGCACCTGCCTTCTTCGTTGACCTCACGAGTAGAGTGTTTTGGGGCATTTTAAACAAGATTGTGGTAGTCTTCGTAGATGATATCCTTATATTTTCAAAAGATCACGAAGAGCATGAAAATCACTTAAGACAAGTTTAGGGATATTAAGAAAGAACCAGTTGAAAGAAAAATTCTCGAAGTGCCATTTCTGGAGGGAAAATGTTAGATTTTTAGGACGTATAATGTCAAGTGAAGGCTTGGCTGTAGACCCTGCAAAGATCGAGGCAATCAAGGAGTGGAGGATACCTCGAAATGCTATGGAAGTGAGAAACTTCCTTGGATTAGCCGGATATTACAGGAAATTCATTAAAGACTTTGCAAAGATTGCTACTCCTTTAACCCAATTAACATAGAAGAATTTGGTGTTTTATTGGAGTAATAAATGTGACATAGCCTTTAAGAAATTATAAGAAGTATTAACTAGCGCGCCAGTCCTAATGATTCCCAATGGCTCAAAATTGTTTACAGTTTATATCGATGCGTGTGGGACCGGTTTAGGAGCGATCCTTATGCAAGGAAGAGTAGTTGCTTACGCTAGTAGAAAACTCAAGGATCCGGAGAAGAGATATCCAGTTCATGACCTTGGTCAGTAGTGTTTGCCCTTAAAATATGGAGGCATTATCTTTTAGGGGAGAAATTTGAGCTTTTTTCCAACCATAAATACCTACAGTATTTATTTTCTCAACGTGACCTAAACTTGAGACAACGGTGGATGGAATATATTGCCTCATTTTATTTCATGATTTAGTATACCCCAGGAAAAGGGAATGTTGTGGCGGATGCGCTAAATAGGAAGCATGCAACCTTAAATGTAGTATTAGAATGGAAACAATTAGAGTTCCTCTCTAATTTTAATTTACAACCCTCTCCAACCACTTCTAATGGTTTTCTTGGAGCCATGATTATTAGACCTACTCTGAAGGAGAGGATTCGAAAGATACAAGACCTTGACAAAGAATTAAGAAGCATAAAGGAGAAAGTGGGAGAGAAGGAGACCTTTCCCCATTCGGTTAGATATCCGATTGGTGATGATGGAAGTTTACTTTTGGATGGGCGACTTCACGTCCCTAAAGATGAAGGGTTGAGGAAAGAAAATCTAGAGGAGTGCCATAGGTCATAAATGACCATACACCTCGGTGGGATAAAATGTACAAAGTTATGAGAGGAATCTCCATTGGGAAGGAATAAAGAGAGATGTAGCCGAGTTTGTAGCCAAATGCTTGACGTGCCAAAAAGTAAAAGCAGAGCAATAGAAATCCGAAGGGTTATTGTTACCTTTAGAGATCCCCATGTCGAAGTGGGAACATATTTCCATGGACTTTGTAGATGAACTTCCTAGAACCCAGAAAGGTAATGAGGCCATTTGGGTTGTGGTAGATCGTTTAATCAAAAGCGCCCATTTTATACCAATCAAGAAGACTAGGACTGCAACCTCATTAGCCCAACTATATGTCAAAGAGATAGTCAGACTACATGGTATCCCATCAAGTATTGTGACTGATAGAGACCCCTTGTTCACAAGTGAGTTTTGGAGAAGCCTACAAGCAGCATTGCGAATGACCCTTAACCTAAGAACAACCAATCATCCAAAGACCAATGGACAGACAAAAAGATTAAATCGAATCTTGGAAGACTTGCTTAGAGCTTGCATCATCGACTTTGGAGGAGTTTGGGAGAAGTACCTATCGCTTATGGAGTTCACTTATAACAATAGTTTTCAAACGACGATTGGTATGACCCCTTTTGAAGCGCTTTATGGGAGGCTATGCAAATTGCCGACTTGTTAGTGGCAAACTATTGACAAGGTTCTACTCGAACCAGACTTCGTTCGTGATTTCACGGAGAAGATATCCCGGATTAGGCAAAGGATGAAAGCAGCCCATGACCGCCATAAATCATATGCCGATAAGTGAAGGAGGGAACTTGAGTTTAGTGTTGGAGACTTGGTATTCATAAAAAGTATCTCCTCTCAAGAAGACTATTCAGTTTGGGAAGACTGAGAAGTTGTCTCCCAAATATACTGAGCCTTTTCTTGTCGTCGAAAAGATATGATCTTTGGCGTACTGAGTGGATCTCCCAGAGCGTCTATCGGGAATCCATAATGTTTTTCATGTATCTCATCTAAGGAGATTCCTTCATGATTCTTCTACCAGACTCGAGCTTGATGAAATTGAGGACATAGAAAAACTTGAGTTGGAGTCCGGGTTTCCCTGTTCCACTACAAGGATTATAGAGCATGGAATCAAGAGACTCTGCAATAAAACCATTCGCCTCGTCCGAGTACAATGGGGAAACGATCTTGCAGAAAGCACACGGA
This sequence comes from Allium sativum, assembly GCA_030737875.1. Classification (NCBI taxonomy): domain Eukaryota; kingdom Viridiplantae; phylum Streptophyta; class Magnoliopsida; order Asparagales; family Amaryllidaceae; genus Allium; species Allium sativum. Next base: position 899,239,036 of record CM060916.1, read on the forward strand.
AGATCGAGGATAAGATGAGACAGACTCACCCACAGCTTTTCATGGGTAAATTTTCCTCAAGTTAACGTTTATGGATGCATTGTGATTGCTATATTAGATGTTAGGAAATGGATGCAACACCATTGCACAACGCACTCATATAGAAATATATGCATAATTAGGTTGTTTGCATACATATTGCATCACTTATTACACCTACATAGTAGGATTGAGCTCACTTTAGTGGGTCTGCAGTTCATAATCACTACAAGTCATGGACGTTTGTGGATGAATTAAAAATAACATGGATGTACAATATGGATTTTTTGAGTGAGTTGTGTTTTTCGCCCCTCCAAACAGATTTCGGGATGAAATCTATTTTAAGGGGGGAATGGAGAATGTAACACCCCTCCAAATACATACATATTAACAATAAATTAAAATAAAACAATTTAATAATAAGGCTGGAAAATGAGATTTTACAACTTTAGTAAATTGGCTAAGAAAATTTTTATTTGGATTCGTGACGAAATTCCGAATCATTTTCATATATAATATGCTGAAAATGGTTAATGTATGAAGAAGTTGTAAGAAAATGAATTTGAACAGTAAAACGCAAAGTATATATATGTATATATATACACATATAATCAGATGAATAATGTATATATATATCCAAAATATATTAAAATAAATAAGCGACAATATTGTAAGGAAAGAGATAAGGAAATAAAGTAATGTATTAATTAGACATCTCAGTGCCACATAAATTCATTGGGCGTTACAGCGACCAGGAGGTTGACCGGCCCCATAGGAAGGGTGCCAACCGCCGGTCAACCACCCAGGTTGACCACCTGGCTGTTGAGGAGCCCAATTAATCTATAATGATTAATTAGGGTTTTCTAAAGGGATATATATAAATATATGGCCATGGTTACATCTGAATAATCTAACGGCCTATGCTTACACAAGCGACTATATATAGGCCCTCAAACCACACAACAGAACCTTATCCACTCTCTTATCTATACCTCCATATTTTCCTTCTGCCATTACTAAATTCCAGAAAAGGCTAGGAATTTTTCTATTTCTCTAACCTTTATTATTATCTTCTCTCTAATCTAAATTCATATAGATTTTAGTATGAATTCTGGAATTTAGTTATCTATATACAAAAAAATTCTAAAAAATGATTCTTACATATATGTTAGGAGGATTGGAGCACGTTTTTCGTGAAGATTAAGCACAGATATAAATCTACAACAAGAATCTTATTTGTTATTCCTTAGATCTATGAGTGGAATATTGTGTTCTTAGGCATATTCTATTTTTTTTAATAGATTAAAAAGTTGATAGTTATGCCTAAGAGGATTTGGAAATCGATAACATAGACAAAAAATATCTCCAAATCCTCTACTTTATGTTTGCATATGAATTTTCAATTTATTGTTGTTGGGTTGTGGATTTTGGATTTTAATATTTGATTGAGAATGAAAGGGTTGTTGTTGTTGTTTCTACTTTGTGTAATCCACCCTTATGTAAACATTTGATTGTAACTAAAAGGGTTTAAATTTGGTTATTCCATGATTTGCTTAGGTTTGGATTCTATTTTAAATTCAAATGTATTCATACTTGAAATATATCAAATGTAAACGTTTTTATGTGCAAAACATCAAAAATGGGTGAATTAAATAAAGTGGAACTTATAAACATAGATGTATATATTATATGTGTATGTTATACTCTATTCTTGATCCATTATTAAGATCATTCGAACAAGCCTAGGATGCAAGTTGAAATTTTTATGTATGTATATTTTCCATTCACTGCTATTTGTTATTAAGTTATTATGCCATCATGCCTGAATCGTAGCGGTCAAAATTATGGAAAATTAGCCTGTATACCGTAAATTAGGACAAATTGACAATTACTATCCTGTTAGAATGTTCCCTCGTTCATAAGAACATTAACGATATTTATGCGTTATATTTATCATATTAACATAGCGTAATCAACGTAATTAATGAGTTATTAATGTAATAAATGCGATTATGTTAGAATTCGAATTTAAAATGCCCCCCCACATATATATATATATATATTTATTGCTTGTGTGTGTAGAATGGCTTTACATATATTAATAGTGACACACAGACACAAGGTTAGTTGCCATTTGTAGTATAAGCCTGCCCGGAACCAATCGATAAATCCAACAACCACAAGTGGTCCCAACTAATGTGAGAGGTCTGGGTGCCATGGGCCATTCAAACATAGTAAACTATGACATGAGGTTAAACCTACTTGTATTTGAAGTCTGCCCGGAACCGCCTGACATATCTAGCATCTACAGGTATACGGTTTAATGTGAGGTTGAATATATATATATAACTATATATAAGTCTATTGTGTGTGAATAGGCAGGTTTACTACACCTTGAGAAGGTCATAAGTGGCTGATTCTATTCTTGTCCAATTTGGGTCTTAAGTGGTTAGGACATCCCTCCGAAGGCTTATTCCTTGAAGAGGAACCAAAATCATGGGACTCACCATTATTAGATTCAAAGTTAGTCTTTGGTTCCTCCTTCTCTAAATATGGTTAGGCATAAGCAGTAACGGAGTAGGGTAGTTCACGGGGAATGTCTGAAACACCCCACCTCTGAAAAGGTCACTCACAAAGGGAATGCCTTAACTTTGGTGGAGCATTTTAGGTAAAAGATGCAGATAAATTACAAGACAGACAAATAAAGCAGCGGAAAATAAAGTCATTTTATAAACAATGTGGTTCAGTCAAGTTTTTACAACAATGGTCTCAGTCATACTTAAAAACAATACATAGAACTTCTGTCTTGATTCAAAAACTTCCAAGTATAAAAGAAGCATAAAAATATAACAATGATATTCCCCAATAAAGCATGAACCAGCCATAGCAGTGGAAGAGAGGGTCCAAAGCAATACATCGATTATCTTCAAGATTGGAAAGAAAACTGAGCTAAGTGATAACATTTCCTCCCTGTGAACTTGGAGGGAGGGGGAACGGAAGAAAAGAGGCGAAACAAACTAGGTCAAACATAAGTCTGGTAAGTCCAATGACTTTCAGCATATAAATAGGCAAAAGCATTATGACATGAATAAACCGAATATAGGACAACACCGTGATAACAAGGATAACAAAATAACATACGATTAGCATAGATATGATAAGGCAAGATAAACTGAATGCGCTTCTACTCTTTCTCTGCTTCGCTACTACCCTGTTATTCTGATTTTTATATCTCCGCACTCCTAACTAGTTTCCCAACTAGTAATCTGTGTAAAACAATAATATTACAACGTGATCCCAATCCCCGCAATTATGGTAGCCTTCATGTGTACATCTATATGTGGATCTTACCTCAATCAGCCTAATTGCCATGAAGATGTTAGACGTACCCTTACTACCCTATCGATCGGCTCCCTACTTGTGTTAATGTTCCATGTGTCTATGTCAATCGGCCCTCTCTTGCGTGTAGATACCATGTGCTGGCCCTACCAGGTGTATCAATCCCTATGATAGTGACCCGACACGATTGAAGATGCACATTGTATAACTACTGGTACCCAGTGCCTGCTTTTTCCCACTTCGGAGTACGTGCACGCCCGTAATCCGTCGGAAGCTACACTGACGTACCCCCTGCCGCTATTTTAGCCACTTATAATCAACCCAGTAATCGTGCCCCACCCTTCCTAGTTTCAGAGTACCTTGATACATCTATGTGGGTTACTGCTGAAATGGGTCCCCGTTACTAGGGTTTCTTACTGGTTAGGTTTCTGGGCCTATATTTACTAATATTACCCACCAACTCGACATGTACTTAACCCTCCCACTGATTCAAACATGTTTGCCTAAGGGTTAAGTTTGTGGGCCTATATTTACTAATATTACCCACCAACCCGGTATGTGCTTAACCCTCCCACACATTATGTCATATTGGTTAAGTGTTGTCCCTTCATGTTAACTTAACCCACCCGCTCATCATGTCATGTTGGTTTAGTGTTTCTTATTAACCCTTCTCACTCGTTATGTTGGATTGGTTAAGTGTTTCCTATTAACTTAACCTCGTTCATTCATCATGTTATATTGGTTAAGCATTTCCCATTAACTTAACCCCATTCATTCATCAAGTTACATTGGTTAAGTGTTTCTTATTAACTTAACCCCACGCGTTCATCATGTTGTATTGGTTAAGTGTCATTAATCAATTCAAATTAACTTAACCCACCCACTTTTCATGTTACACTGGTTAAGTGTTGCCTTCTTGTGTTAACTTAACCCTTCCACGCATCCTGTTATATTGGCTAAGTGTTGCTCTCTTGTTTTAACTTAACCCTACCCATTCATCATGTCATATTGGTTAAGTGTTTCTTATTAACTTAACCCTACTCATTCATCATGTTGTACTGGTTAACTTAACCCTGCTCACTCGTCTAATTAACATGTTATAACGGTTAAGTGTTCTAAATTTACTTAACCCCGCCTTCTTGTCTAATTTACATGTTATAACGATTAAGTGTTCTAAATTTACTTAACCCCATCTTCTTGTCTAATTAACATGTTTTAACGGTTAAGTGTTGCCTTAGTTAACTTAACCCTACCATTCTTAACATGTCTTGTTCATTAGCATTAATTGATTTATTAATGCACCAACCTCTCACATTAGATCTATGTTGTTGCGGTTACTAGATATGCCGGGCGGTTCCGGGCAGTTTTACACCACAACTCAATCTAACCTCGGGTTTTTCTTGGGTATGATGTACTAACCTCTCACATTAGGTAGGTGTTGTTGCGGTTACTGGATGTGCCGGGCGGTTCCGGGTAGTTTTACACCGCAACTCAATCTAACCTCGGGTTAGGCATGTTTATATTTTAGCATATTTACCATACATGTCCAAGTATAGATTTTATATGCTAATCATCCCACTTCACAAAACTAGTCATGTTCCAATTCTCAAGTTATACCTCAACAAAGCTAATTGCAGGTTAAGTCCCACCAATTCAAATTCAAGTTATTACTCAAAATAGGTTACATCCAATTTACCGAACTTTGCAATAATAGTCATGCCCAAAAATCACAATATAGCACATGCCCTAAGGTTTATTCATATTGCACCGTACAAAATACTCTCCAAAAATCCCCAATCATGATTCATAGTATAAACTATGCCAAATTATAACCTTTAATTACAGTGCATGCCAACTTACCCAAAATCCCAATTTAGGCGTGTTCACATTTAACAGTTATCCATATCTTACTATAGGTTTTTCATGCTTAATCTCCTTCTTCCAAGTCATAAACTATCATATTTAATATGCCCCACTTTTAGGTCTTAAACCACAACATGTACTATGCCTTATATGTTTCCAGTTCAATTTACGCCCCAAACCCCAAGTCATATGTCCAATGTACTTTATGCCTGAATTTTCAAGTCAAATGTTCGATCCACTTTATGTTTTAAATGCAACATATGTTATGTCCTCAAATCAGTTACAAATTAGTTATTCCCAATTATACATAATTTAATACTTTTCCCAATTTTAGCGTTGGTCATGTCCAAATCATATATTATGTCCAATTTTAGCGCTGGTCATGTTCAAGTCATACATTATGCCCAATTTTTGCGCTGGTCATGTTCAAATCATATATTATGCCCAATTTTATTTCCAACGTACGTTCATCTCTTATGAGATTTGGCTCAGGCTCGCAGTAGCCTGGCTATAAAAATAAAAAGAGAAGAAGGAAAGTAGAGACAAAGAATGTACATAATAATAACAAATAAGATAGATCTAATGGATATAGAAAGACAGATATAAATAGGCATAATCTCATATTCAGATTTATTACAATGTCAAAATCACAATTAACTTTTATTTCTGTAAGTAACATGAACTTACAAATTACAGAACAGTCTTGAATTCTGGGATCTGATTTCTGAATTGATTAGCTATTCCTTTGATGTAGACTTTGATTGTTAACTTGAAAACTCTAATTTGATTGATTACGGTGGAGGCTAAGTCACTTCAGGTTTTAGCAGCATATAAACGCTTATGAATTCGTGTGTAGAAAAAAATAGGTTTAGGGGTCTTTTTATGGGTGTATAGGGAGATTTAGAGCCTTCAGATCAGTCTAGAAGTCATCAGAATCGTCCAGAGCAGAATACCACGTCACACAACGAACCGGAAAGCGACACATGGCAAAACACGTCATTGGCTAGATCTGGGCCAAAAGGGGTCGACTCCCCTATAGGGGGGTCGACACCCTGAGCGAGAATTTTCCCACTCAGCCGATTCTGCTTGAATTTCGAATTTTGAACTTAGTTTGAGATATTTAATTATTATTTATATTTTCTGTTTTAAACATGAAATATTTTGAACTCCATAACTTCTTCATACGGAGTCTGATTCATGCAAACTCAGACTCTATCTCAAGCAGAATTTCGAGACGAACGCAATGGCATAACCGTTTCCCTTAATTCTCACTTTTAAAATTAAGTATTCTTTAATTCGTTACTTTAATATTCACAGGAAATACGGGGTGTTACGATGTCCACTTCCTCTAAAAGCTTATAAGGGATCAACCAGGGACATAATTGGTATATAAAATATGTGTGGCCATTGCACTCTTACCAACTGTCTAAGGGAAGTCTTAAGCGACATAGGTGTTATATCATAATATCAGTTAAGTAGTGACGTTCAGAATACCACTTCTCATATTACAATTAAGAGTATAGACATAAAAATGTAGACGTACTAGAATGGGGTCTTAAGGGCTGGGGTCTTAAGGGCTGGGGTCCACCTCAGGGTTATAATATATTATAAGAATCCACCTTTAATAGGGCCACAAGTGACCAGGAATTGCCCACTTTGTTGGGTCTTTACCCTAAAAACACTAATGAGCAACTGACTTGGATATCCACCTCATTGTTTACATACTTGGTGATTGTATGAATGTGCTTGTATGAATGTTGTGTGCCACGTAGACATACCTTGACATAAGTAACCTGCTATAAATATAGGGTATGGAAGTAAATTCCATATTTTAGTCACATAGAACTTTATGTTCTGACCCCTCTCCTTAACATATCCAACAGGTTAGTAGATGGGGTAAAGTTCATGGATGAAGTCATGATGGTAGTTGAAGATGAAGACAAAATCGTTATACTATTAGTAGTTGTTATTGCTTACTTCTTATGGAAACATTTGAAAATCAATTATTTGATGTACCCATGGAACAGATGTAATCTTGACTGTTGTGTTGGAATTATGTGATTTTTAAATAAAGTGATACATATTATTTTAGTATTATATTTCCTCTTTCGGCTGTGTGAGATTTCCATTCGAAGTGTATGTATATATTATCTGTTCAAATGTAATTCGTTACAGGAACCAACAAACCGTTTAGAATAGTGCTAAGTTTCGATGGGCCTTTTATGGGTTGAAATTTAGGCCCATTTCGGGCGGGTTGTTACAATTAAGGTAGTTGCCTTAGTCAATACCTGTATTCTATCTTTTATCTGCTTTGAGTTGTTTTTTATTGTACTGTGATTATGCTCATGGTCGTTATTCACAATGCCAGATTTACATGATCTATACTTCGATGAGTTCGCGTTTCAATTTTTATCGAAATTCAAGCTTAGAAAAGTATGAGATGTTACAGCTCTGCCCAAAACATACTGTGGTAGTTGCCTTTTCCTATCCAGCGTTTCGTCTTCATCTTTCATATGTTTGCATTCATTGGTGTCATGCCTGTTGATGTAATGGAACATACAGTGTTTCGTAGAATTTATTTCCTTTTTTCTAGAGTTCCCTCCTAACTAATTTTTTGTACAGGATACGATTCTGTAAGTCCTATCCAGGGGAGCATTCAAGTCTGTATACGAAGATAATTTGGGTCTTCCTCGCATGTTATTTCCACGATGATGCAAAACTTGATCTTAAAACTACATAGGATTGATTCGATTTGGGTATGGAGGAAGTCACACTAGTGATTCAGCCATCCACTTTATTTATTTTTCTTTATCTTGAAAATTGGGGGAGATTGTTGCAAGTTTTCAAAACGTAGTTTGGGTTTGGGGTTGTTTTTGAAAAGGGAATCAAGAATGAAAGAAGAAAGGGTGTAGGGATTAATCCAACATCATAAATTGGAAAAGGTATGCCACTACTTAATGGATCTTCTCACAAGTGTGTTAGGGGCATTGGGGCACCCAAATGTTTACTTTGTTGTGAGGAGGGAGTCCATGCATCACTATACCATACACGCGCGTGCCGCCAAGATTTTATATTCTATAATGGGTCAAATTTCGGCCCATACGGATCTGAATGCAAGTTTAAACAGGGCGAGAATTTGTAACGTTTGAGAACCGTTGCAAAATGAAATGACATGGCGTTTCAAATCTGAAGGGACATAGCCGTTTGTAAACTGTTGCAAATATGTGTGGTTTTTGAACGAATGGACACATCCCTTCCTACACTATAAATAATAACATCGGTCACTAAAACAAAACTTGTCTTTTGCGTCCCTTCATTTGCATATGTTGTATAAGCAACAGATGCAGATAGTCCAATTTGCATCTGTTCCTATTCTATAACGAATGCAGATAAGTGAAAGTAAATATTACCCCAAGCTTTGCATCAACTGCTGTCTATGAACAGATGCGGTACGGAGGGTGGAAAATTAAGATATAGTTGTTTCGTTATATAAATTGACGCAAATAGAAAGTTGAATCATATAATTTGCGTCTACTCTAATGTAAACAGACGCAGAAATAGCTTCTTCGTTAAGTAAATAAAGAAAAGAACTAAAGCATGCATAAAGGGAAAAGGGTCAATAATTGGCGCGAGTTAACGAAATTTTGGTAAACAAAAAAATTCTTCGAGGAAGAACATATGCAGCGGAAAAACACAAAGAGAAAAAAGAGTAATGGCGACCTCTAGTTTTTTCCAACGCACTAACTCTCAGAAAATTTCGTCTTGCATGTAGATTCTGTTAATCGATCTTAAATCCCTCCAGATCCGTGTTCCAATCTACATCATGCAGAGCTTAGGAGTAATTCTAATCGAGGTATTTTTGTTTCTCCAGATCTTAATTCTAATGTCGATTTTCCAGATTTGGTTGTGAAAAATCAAGATCCAACTAATAGGGCTAATATGAAATAGTAGTGAAATGCAAGATCTACCACCATTCTACTATATAAACCCATGATATTTTATACCGACTCTCCACTTTAGTATTATTCCATTGATGATCTTGGACTAGAAACTAGACCTCCTATGACGCTTGTATATTGTGACTTATGCATGACTGCCTTGCATTCCTACAATTTTGCATCAATTCTGCTAACAATGAAAAGTTGAAAAGGGAACAATTATTTGTGTCTTGATTGCTGTAAGGCACCATACATGAGCCGAAGATCTGATTGAGTCTATGTATACACACACACGCAACTATTTTTAGATAAATTCAAATTTTATATTCTTCTTATATATATTTTTCTCAGTTCTCATCCTTGTTGTTATTTGTTATTTTTATTTTTTTTATCAATAGATTTTTCTTCTTCGTTTGGTTCATCTTATGGAGCTGTCCATGAATTCTATACCTTATCATATTCTACCCTGAAAGCAGCAATTTCATTATACAATTGTTCATTTTTGTTTCATCTACACCCATTCTTTTGGAAGAAGATGAAGTAATAAAAGCTGGAAGGCGAGTTGCACTTATGAAGTTAATTCAGTTCCCTTCTTCACAAATTCATAATAAAAGTGATGAAATTTTGTTGAAGTAAGATGTTGTAATGCACTCTCATATTAGGCTGATTACGGTTTTGATTGAATGATGCATATATGATATAGTAGAAATCGGCTGTGTTTTCATGTACATACATTAAATAGAGTGAAACAATTATGGTCAACACAACTTATTTTTAGTTGGATACAATGTATCTAGCCCTCATTAGTGGTTCACTATTTTAATACTCTTGTGAATTGCAATATACATAAGGGTGTCTCCAGCCCTTATCAAAGGTTACCTAGTTTAATCCTATTGCAAACTACAACATATACAAAGGGTTTATTCTAGTTTATAAGCCAAACTATATCCACTACTGAGGATTGGCATAGCATAACTTGGTTGTTGCAATTTTGTTGGACCTTTGGATGTGAATTGGTGTGTATGTTAGGGCAACAAAAGGCTGGCTGTGAAGGAGTAGTGGTTGAAGTTAAGATATTCATTTATTTTTTCTTTTCTGATATTGCTGGATATAACTCCCCTCAAACATCTTTTTGCTAGAACATTTTACCGCAATAGGACATAACCGTGTTCTCATTCTTTGCTACTATGCCATTCTTTCACTACATTATTTTTGAATGCAAATATAATTGTTTTCTGTTTATTTGGTTTGTTTAGATCATATTTTAAAGCATATTTTAACTCTCTCCTAGGATTGCTCTATGTTATTACAATCCTTGACATATAGTTTTACATTATTTTGGCTTCTTATGTTTTATTATAGCTCTAAAGAGGTATTGTCTTAATCATAGAGTGCTAATATTTTGAACTATTATAGATTGTTTTCTTGGTTTTTTGGATCCTTCGATGTTAAAACATGACATTTCAGAGATGTTAAGAGAAACCAAACATAGGTCTTTTCTTTGCTTGAAGGAAGAAATGTATGCACTTCAATTTTGGCGTTATTAATATATGCTTTGTGACTTCCCCTACAATGTTTATGGAGGCCAAGCAGTCATGCATAACTGGTTTCTTTTGACGTAAGCATAACATGTATCATATTATCATTTACAGTTTTTCATTGGTTAAATTATATTTTGTTTTCTTTTAAAATTCTAATTATAAACCTATGTCACTTCCGAGTTCTGATCCCATGAAGTTAGAAACATCTCACTCCACATCTCCGTTGTCTAGATATAACCTCAGTTCGTCTAGACTGTAGTTATCATCATTCATATTAAAGTTAGTGCATTTAAAGGACCATTGATTGAATCTGCCCAACAGATGCAAAGTTGATATATCATTTTACTGAATGATGATTTAATGAAATTACTATCTATCTTTCAAGTTTCAACTAAAGGTTAACCTATATATTTCTATTTCTTTAATTTGATTTGGGTTGACATTTGCAAAATGTTATCCCTCAGAAAAACAACATGAACTTAACTAAGAGGCACACATTTATTTACTCTTTTGACTATTAATTACCAACCTCACATGATATTTGTTGAACTCAAAGGTTATAAACAATTTGAATACCTTTGCAATAGGAGGAAATAATGATGGGTAGACATGTCGTCTCAACTTAATTAGATGCTTTAAAAAATTTAATCAAAGGCTTGTTAGAATTTTTGGGGAGGAAGAGGAATAGATTAATGAGAAAAAGGAATATTTGAAAAAAAGAGGAAAACTTTTAAATTGCTTTATTACTGTTTTCTTTTCTTAATTCTTCCTTCATACATGCATACAAATGAGACAAACTCTTATTTATAACATACAATAGAACCTTCTAGATTTGTAATATTCTAGGAATATCTTTTCCTAATTAATAGCAACATTAAAACCTCTCATAAAACCTAAATAGAAAATTACCATTTATCTTGACCTTTCTTAAATATGTCACTAATTAATGTTTCCTATTAAAAACCAAGTTTATTTTCAACATCTCCCCTTAAACTTGGTTTTATTATTCCAAACAGATTTCTTTGTATCTCACGTGTTTTGGCAGAACTAAAGAAATTATCCAATTTTTCTTCTTTCGTTTCTTCCTCTTTCCCAATATGAAGATCTTCGATGCAATTTCTTTAACAGTGCTCCATTCTTTTTGTCCTCCTCCATTCGCACAAGACGTTCCAAAAAGTGTGTGCTCTAGCTTCCATTTAATTCCGGTGTCATTAACTTTGAATGAGTCATATAAGTCATCTTTCCATTCTTTCATAACTTCCAAATTTTTCTTGTACTTGAAATCTCTAATAGTGTATTGAATTTCTTTGACTTCTTTATTTCCATTTCTTTTGTTATCACTTTTCTTAAAAGGATCACCGACTACATGACTCAAACCACAAGCTTTTGACTTTTCCATGAACTCATCATATATTTTTTCATGCATAAAAGTACGAGAACCAGCACAATAACATTGTCCCTGGTTAAAGGACAATGCAAAATGAGCAAGCTCGTTAACATCCATGTGACTAGCAAAGGCTGCACTAGTTGTGGAGCCAAAACCAGAGATCACATTAAGAACACCATCAGGACCTCCTTTACATTTTTCTGCCTTCTTCGCATTTTCCCAAGCATCCTTTTTTATTGAATCATCATCGACCTTAGCATCGTCAGGGTCACTCATCTCGATATCCTTATTTTTATTATCTCCTTTGTCTTTTGTTTCTGCAACCTCTTTTATTTCACTGTAACTTTCTTCAACGTCCTTTATCCCCATGCCATCCTTTACGTCCTCTTCCACTTCGATTATCCATTCATCTATCATGTCTTTATTCTTTTCACCATTCTCAATTTTTAAATCCTCTTTGAATTTTACATCAGCAACTTTATCACCATTTTCCTAATCCACATCAATAAGTTTTTCATTCGCTTTATTCTGGTCACCGACTTCTTCTTTCTCTTCTTTTACGTCATCTTCTTCTTCTACTTCATATTCTTCCACGACTTCCTCCTCGATTTCTTCTTTAGCAGCTTTCTCTCTCATCAGCTTCTCTTCAGCTTTTAACTTCTTCTCCACCACTCGAACATCAGCAATTTTTTCTCCATAGCCTTTTGACTGATTCACATTCGCCTTCACCCTTGTAAAGTAATCCGAAGTCGATTCGGATTCACTCATCTTCATTGCTTCGAAATCACTCCTTAGCGATTGAAGCTTAACTTTCTTTATATTATCAACTCCTTGGAAAGATTTTTTTCAAAATTTCCCAAGCATCGTTTGAAGTGGTTGCATCAGATATTTTATCTATCATTGAATCATCCAAACATTGATGGATGAGGCTAAGAGCAAGTTGATCTTTTTCCTTCGTCTTTGCTAAAGCTTCCTTCTCCACTCGAGATAATGCATTTTCATTTTCTGGCTCGTCGTAGCCTTTGTCTACGATCTCCCATACTCTTTGTCCTCCAAGTAAAGCTTTCGTTCGAATACACCATTTTTCATAATTTTCTTTTGTGAGACGAGGATATTGGAAGGAAAACATTCCATTGTTTGACATTTTATCACACCTTCACTAACTTGGCTCCGATACCACTTTGTTAGAATTTTTGGGGAGGAAGAGGAATAGATTAATGAGAAAAAGGAATATTTGGAAAAAAGAGGAAAACTTTTAAATTGCTTTATTACTCTTTTCTTTTCTTAATTCTTCCTTCATACATGCATACAAATGAGACAAACTCTTATTTATAACATACAATAGAACCTTCTAGATTTGTAATATTCTAGGAATATCTTTTCCTAATTAATAGCAACATTAAAACCTAAATAGCAAATTACCATTTATCTTGACCTTTCTTAAATATGTCACTAATTAATGTTTCCTATTAAAAACCAAGTTTATTTTCAACAAGGCTTACATTCAGTTTTAAAACAGCAAGTATAAATTGGAAAACAAATTTAAAAGCAGAATATACTTTGAATTTGGATTATGCTTACGACCTGCTTGATTATTTTAATGGAACTTTTAGCACTTACAGCTTGCAGTTACAAAAAGAAAAACTAATCAACAAAAAATTGGTAGTATGGTGGCTGCAAATACAAATGAACTTGGATCCATTTGACAATATTTATTTTTTCTATGTAAAGGTAAAGAAAATGACATTACCAAATATTTTATCATGTTTATCTGTACATGTGACATCCTAACATTTCAACTACTTATAGATTAACCATTGTTTGGTGGAATTGGAACAAAAACCTTTATAATAGGCTGTGATTATTACATTAGATGAGCGTATAACATCTGCTTAAACTAGACGAAGATCATATTTCTAATTCTTTGGTATTTAGTAAAATTAAATAGTTCTTTGTAAAAGAAAATTACAGTTGATCATGAATGATAATGGAATGTATCGGACCGTATAACTTCTTAGCTCTTACCTTTTGATGAAAACTGCACCACCTCTTGAATCCTTCATGTACTGACCGTGAGCAATTTGTTTTTATAGATGGAGTGCTTCTTTGTTCTTTATTACATTACTAATTTTATTAACTTTATATCCAAATTTTATTTGCAACTTTTAATGGTAATTATGCTCAAGGGACCGACTTCTGTCATGAATCTTTAAGTTTCAGTTGTTTCTTCGGCTTTGGATTTTCTTTCAAGGCCAATGTTCTGGGGTATGTCAATAATTGGACTAAAGCTTCCTTTTATTTCTACATATTTTCCCAAGAAACATCTTGAACCATCTTATGCAAAAATTTACTTGATCTGATTCACCATATTCAGACAACAGTAATACCTCCACTAAAGTATTCTAATCAGAACAGCACACACACAATAGATTAGTGATTTCGATTGGATGTGTTGTTTTCCATGTTTTGATTAAATAATGATTTCGATTAGCTCGTTCAATTTTGAGAAATACAAGGTCTGCGGAGAATGAACTCATCTCCCCAAATAAATTAACGCTTTAGTAAGAAATTTCCGTAGTTTACTGTTATTGTAACGACCCAGAAAATCTGAACCAATTTAAAATTTTTAAATTGGCTAAAATAATGGATTTTAAATATTTAAAATAAATATTTTAGATAATGGCGATGAAAACTGAGTTTGAATCGACAATTGAAAACGAATATAATTAATTATAATTATATATAGAATTGAAAATGGCGCGGTAGTTCGATAATTCGATTTCACACTTCAATTGAATATACCGGGTGCAAAACAATCTGGATTATAGTGAAACCAAAAACATTAGTATCTAATTGATGATATCTTTCTAACGAATCCGACCAATCGAAATTTGATAGCGGGAATCAAAAGATATGTCCAGTTGAAAATTCTGAATAGTCGCTATGGAATTCAGGCCCTTAAAAAATGGACATTTTGCAAACGACCTCGGATTTCGACGAAACCACTTTTGTTAGATCCGCAGTGTCAGGTTATTGCTAGGTTTCAAATTTCATAATTTTTCGAATCAATATGTGAGCGTGGCAAAGGAAAACGCGTTTGACCGGTTTCAGTTGATTTTAATCGACTGGAAATTGGCCATTTTTCAAACGGTCTCAGAATTCGACGAAACTAGTTTTGTTAGGACCGTATCGTCAATACGAAGCTAGAAAATATTTTTCTGGAATTTTTCTAGTTAGTATGTGACCCCGGTAATTTGAAATGTGCGTTTAAAATTCAATATAATGATTTAAATGAAAATTCAAAAGGAAACTGATTGTAACGATCAAATCAGCTTGCGATACATATCCCATTGTGTTCGGAATGGGGGTAAAACGCTATGGACGACAGGCGGTGGGCCTCGTTTCGAGGTCATATGAAAAAGTCAACTCTTTGCTAAAATAAATAAATAAAAAAAAAAATATAATCATTTCCCTCCCTCCTTATCTCCTGCCTGGCCCCCCCGACTTCATAACAGAAACAGTTCGAGAAATAAAAAAAAAAAAAGGAAGAAAACCTAAATCGAAGCCGCCGCCCCCCTAAAGACCTGACGCCGACGAGCCATCATCGCGCCCCACCCCTCGAAGCAGCCTCCTCCTCCCAGTGCCCTTACCCCGAAGTCGCCCATCGCCTCAACTGTTCGAAACCCCACCGCACCCCTCGTTCGCGACGCTGAAGCCGCCGATACCCCCCTGAAGTGCCGCCGACGCCTTCTTCCTTCCCCCCCTTTTTCTTCGAAATACTGTAAGTAATTTGTTTTTATTTTTTTTATTTTAATTCGTTAAAAGTAATTTCGATGTTTAGGTAAAAACAGATTTTTTTTTTATAAAAGTATTTTAAAACTGAATTTTAAAGTATTTTAAAACTGAAATGATTTTTAAAAGTATTTTAAAAACTGAATTTTAAAGTATTTTAAAACTGAAATGATTTTTAAAAGTATTTTAAAAACTGAATTTTAAAGTATTTTAAAACTGAAATGATTTTTAAAAGTATTTTAAAAACTGAATTTTAAAGTATTTTAAAACTGAAATGATTTTTAAAAGTATTTTAAAACGGAATTTTAAAGTATTTTAAAACCGAATTGATTTTATAAAAGTATAAAACTGAAATGATTTTTTTTAAGTATAAAGCCTGATTTTATAAAAGTATAAAAACCGAATTGATTTTATAAAAGTATAAAAAAAAAAAAAAAACTGATTTGAAAAACATTATAAAACTGTTTTTTTAAAAGATGCAAAAACTGATTTTGTTAAGTAGAAAAAAAACTGATTTTAAAAGCAAGTAAAAACTGTTTTTAAAAAGAAAAGAAAATCAGATTTTTTTTATATATTGAAAGCCAAAGTAAAAATCACATTTTTATATATCGAAAGTCGAAGTAAAAATCACATTTTTATATATCGAAAGTCAAAGTAGAAATCAGATTTTTATATATTGAATAACATAGAAAAAAATTCGATTTTTACATGTGTAGAGGATACGGGCGAAAGCGACAAAAGGCGAAGATTTCTATAAAGGAAGTATCGTGCAGTTGGATAGCTATTGGTGAGATTTCTGATTTAAAATTTATATATATATATGTGAAGTAAAAGTGAATTGCTATATATATATATATATATATATATATATATATATATATATATATATATATATATACGCCCCTCGTCCACAAACCATGGACGATATTTATTGGTTGAAATTGTTGTGGAAATTTGATTGATAGCGAATGATTGTTTGGAATTGTTTGTGATTGATATTGGTTGATTGCGGTTGAAAAATACCCATTGGTGATTGTGAAATATTTGGTTGAAACCACATAGGATTAGTTTGTGGGAAATGAAATAAATATATATACATGCCGCCTGCGTGCGAACTAGATGCATGTTTCCCATTGTCAAAAACCGCGAGGTTTTAAGGTAGAGCGAGGAGCCGTACTAGGGACGGTGCCGGTGTAACTACCCTGCCGTTATGCTGCCGAAATTTTGAATAATATTTGTGTGTTTGAATTATTTTCATATGCTTAAACTATAGAAAACATTCATGTGTTGAATTGATATTCATTCGTTGTTTAGAAATTCATGTGTTGAATGGTATTCATATTTTGAAATAAATTGTTAGATAATAAAAATCACATTTTTATCGATATATAAAAACTATAGAAACATTCATGTGTTGAATTGATATTCATTCGTTGTTTAGAAATTCATGTGTTGAATGGTATTCATATTTTGAAATAAATTGTTAGATAATAAAAATCACATTTTTATCTATATATAGAAACTATAGAAAACATTCATGTGTTGAATTGATATTCATTCGTTGTTTAGAAATTCATGTGTTGAATGGTATTCATATTTTGAAATAAATTGTTCGATAACAAAAATCACCTTTTATCGACTATATGAACTATATAGAAAAATAGTGTTTTGAAATGAATTGTTTTACAATAAAAATCACATTTTTATTGTCTGCATAAATCGTTGAAATGTGAAGTGTTAAAAATAGCCACTTGTTCAAAGTAAACATATATGAGTTGAAATATTCATTAATTAGCTAATGAATTGATTTGCACCTATTTATGTAACATTAGAATGAATGGTGTTTTTAAACCAAATAGAAATCAAATATGAAGTTGAATAGAAAATGAAAAATGATATGAACTGTATATATATGTACATGCAATATTCATTGAACAGGTTATAGCAAAGGGGCTAGAGAAGAGGAATAAAATTTTGTGCCCGACAAATAGGTACACATTTACTGATTTGTTTGGGTGATGATTTTGAGCCTGTTGGCTAGCCGCTTGGCTTTTTCTTTTTCTTTTTGAGATTAGAAGGACCGGGACGCTATTTGCGATTTCCCGACGCTCCCGGTGCAGGGGAGGTTATGGCGAAATTTTTCCAAAATTTAAGGTATTAGAAATTTTTTTGAAGTTAAAACGATATTGGAATTGTTGAATGAACTATATTTATATAACTATATAAATATAAATAAAATTAAAACGAAACGAAGCCGTGCAGTTCGTATTTCGAAACCGTGATTTCAAACGACTAGTACGGGAAATCCGACCATTGGATTTTCCCGAAACCTCAACCGTCGGGTTCGCCTTGGAATAATCTTTCCAACGGCACCAACCTTGTAAAAATCCAACGGTTGGATTGTCTGGAATGTTTAATTCAAATCTGAAGAAAAACAGCGCCAGAATCGATTATATTTATATATAAATATAAATATAATTATATTTAATCGAATAACGACGCTGCAGTTCGTATTTTGAAATTGAAATTTCAAACGATTGTACCGGGAGATCCGACCGTCGGATTTTCCCGAAACTGGAACCGTTGGATTCGTTTTGAAAAGACCTTTCTAATGATGTAAATTTTGTGAAGATCCAACGGTTAGATTTTCAGATATGTGTAAATCAAATCTGAAGAAAAACAGCGCCACGGCCGCCTTATGGCCCGAAGCGTCGTTTTGAATAAAATGGCTATTTTAAAATAAATAAAAATAGCGATAAATAGTTATAAAATATCATAAGCGATATGGAATGGAAATAAACAGAATTTGCTTGATTTATGTGATATTTGATGGTTGAATATGTTTGGTGTGAAAATTACATTAAAGAACAAACGTGATGTTGTCAAATAATTTAACCATTGAAATAAATCGATTTGAAATTCTAAATATACGTGAATTATTTGAAAATGCCGAGTTAATTCTCATTTCGAATAATTGATCGACGATTGAAAGTCGAAGATGAAGACGGTGGTCGAAGACCGGAGATCTTCACCTCGTTTGGATGGTAACCGAGGTCCTGATTGGGAGGCATCCCGAAATATGGATAATGAGTGGTGATCGTTCAGACGTACGTGTTGATCGAAGGGTTTGCGAGGTATTTAGTGCCTCCGGTTTCGTTCAGACCCAGAACGGACTTGTAAATGGACTGTGTGTCCGACATTGGAATTTGTTCTGTGTGATTGATAGCCATCAGTTGCACGGTGTGAATTGCCTGTGTGGCATGCTAAGATGCAGTGATCAGGGCTTCTGTTGAAAAGCAAAGTCTTGTGGTGATGATCAAAGCACCGCCTGTGTGGCGTAGCTTTGTGTATAACGTGAATTCGCGAGCCTCACATCCCGGTATGAACCTAAAACGGGAGAAGGACCTCAGGGGGGACGTGCGTTTTCTTTCTAGCTAGGGTGGTGTCAGTGACCTACCAGCCCTAACATTTATATACTTTTCACCTATGTGGTTGTTGCTGTTGCGAGGCGCCTCGGTTTGATCGGACGATCCGGGTCCGATGGAGTCATTCGTTGGCTCATTTACACCCCAAAGGGTGGAGAAACGCATTGTTCAGGCATTATAATCCACTTCGTGTGGACCGGCCCTGACGATCCAGGGTATGGTTGCGGCTGTACCTGAGACTCGGGCTAGACAGTCTCGAATTCGGTAAGGACTATCTTTTGCCTTGGTTCATGACGGAAATCCAATTTCCAAATACGACATCGTGCGGTTTCGATTGTATAAATACATTTGGCGACATAGTGGCATGGGACGCTCATGTCGTCTATGATTGATAGTTATGATTTGAAATTGTTTTCAAAACATATAGACACTAGCAATAATATCAAATGCCTTTGTTTTATTCGTATCAAGCATATCTTGGCCGTTATAAGGTAAAAACTCTATCCTCCGGTTTGCGTTGCATTGTGTGATGGGAACTGAGTCTTATAACGGCTTCATTTTTATAAAAAGCATAGCGATGTTTAAAAGAAAGATTTGTTTTAAAGTACTGGCAATCCAATGGAGTAAACCCGTTCCACGAAAGTGGCGTGGTCCTGTGATTAGCCATATTATATATGTGTTGAGTAGATTTCTCATACCAGTCCCATGACTGACTCGTAGTTTGTTTCACTCTCAAACTCGGGTGCCCCTTTTTCTACACGGGCAGCCTTGTATTCAGGTTTAGCTGGTTCTTTCTGGATAGCTGGAGCTGAAGATGGATTCTATCATTTATTTCTTTTTATGCTGTTCAGCTCCTATTGTACATATTTTGTTTATTTCCGCTGTAGACATTTATGTATAGCTGAACTGTATTTGTACTAAGTAAGATCCTGTATACTGTGTAACTCTGATGATTACTTTATCCAGTATATTTGTTGTTCATTATCTGGTGTATTTATTTAATTCTGTTCTGCTATTATATGTTTCTGTGTTATATTCCAAAAGATAACCTTGTTTCCGTAAGAACGGGAAATCGGGTCGTCTCATTTCCATTTTAAAAAAGTTGTTCTTTGGTTTCAGATAGGAAACTGCCTGTAAAGTGGCAAGTTTGTTAAAAATTTCTATGCATTTTCAAACTATTCTCTTCACTTCACCTTTGCTGTCATGTTTTAGTTTATTGTTCTACATTTCAATTTTGAGCTACAACTCATTTCTATCAATTTGATCCCCGCTGTTTCATTCAAAAACCAGTTTTGCATTGCATTAACACACTCCTATTACACATTTCTTTACATATTTAATATCTACAATTCTATTTACACTTAGTTTTGTAATGCATTTATAATTCCACTAGTTGGCATCTGGAAAAAAAGTAAATAATTAAATAAAAATCATCGAAGTTAATGCATTTTAGCGTTTTCGACTAGAACAAGCAATGGTCGAAAAGAGAAAATTACTTAATAGATTTCCATAAGCCCAATAACAATCTAATAGCAATAGGGAATACACACATAGCAATTAGAAGGTTCGCGACCTTTGCGCTTCTCCACATGGGTGCATGAGCAGGATGCTTGAATGTTGATAGCATTGTAGCCTATAAAAATAACATTTCAGTACTAGCATTGTTCAGAAACACATAACCGTGATTCAAAGATTTACTTGATTTTTCAGTGCTAGATTATGACCCCTGAATGAAAATGCAATGATACCAAAAGCATTCAGAATGAAAAAAAAAAAATAGATGCATCAAAGGAAGGCGATGTTATAGGATCATACGAGATGGAAGGTAGCCTTTGTTTACTGATGGAGAGAACCCAAGTCATGGTTGCGTAGGTGACTGCTGTAGGCTCTGATGAGAGAAAGGCCGGCTATGGAGTTTCCAAGGTAGAAATTATAGAAGGTGTGAGGGAAATGTTAGTTTATGTACTTTTCATTGCTTAAACTAAGACTTATTATGATAAAGTACTGTAGGTGATTGCTATTATGACTCCAATGAGAGAATGACCGGTCTTATTCCGGTCAAGTGAAGGTGTGAGGTTGGTGTGACACCCCACGTCCGTTAATGTCACTCATTAAGAAAATGCATTAAGTTTCGTGAAGCGTTATATGTAAATAGAAACATTACAATACAGATCTAAAATAGCAAGGAAATTTAAAATTTTATTAAGCAGAAAACGTTGTGGTTCAAAACATGGTTACATCATATGCCTAAAATGCATAAAACCTAGTACATCATTAAAACTTCTGTCTTGTACTTAAAACATCAGAGTACAATAATAAAAGAAGCATAATCCCTAAAGCATAGCCATAGTTGAGAGATATGAAATCAAGTCGTACATCTAAAACAACTCTAAGCAAGATGAAAGTAGAGTCCTGATCAAGCTTGAATATTCCCAACCTAAGAACCTTGGGGGGGGGGGGGAACGGAAGAGAAAGAAGAGGAAACAAAGTAGGTCAGACATAAAGTCTGGAGAGTCCAGTTACTTTTAGCATATAAATAAGTAAAAGTATCATGACAGGCATATAAAGTGGATAAAAGAGATAACATCATAAAAAACCAGGTATAACAAGGTAAACAGGAATAACATGATAGAGTATATTGCGCTTCTCTAGTACTTTCTCTTTCTCTATGCATCAATACTAGTATAGCCAAGATGAGATGATCCCAACAACTATAAGATGGTAGACTTAGGCGTACTTCTAGGGTGAGGTTTTAACCTCATACAATCAGCAGGAAGTCGAGCATACCGGATTTACACCTAAGGAGAATAACAGGCTCCTAAACATACCAAAGTCTAGATGTACCCTAATTACTACCCCAATTGACCGTCTTCCTACTCCGCAGGTACCCTGTGCTGGCCCCGCAGTGGGATGTATCAGTTCCTAAAGTGGCAACCCTTCGTTTTCAGAATGTGCACAACCATATCTACTGATATCATGGCGTATAAACCTCCTCTTCCAGACCCATGCATGCACATGACTCCATCGGAACACACCGTCCACACCACCCCTTCGTTTGGATCTAATATAATCAGCCCAATAAGCGTGCCCCGACTCCGACCAAGTTCAGAGTACTCGTTTGATACCTATATATGGGTGGTTCCGCCACACACAAGATGATACAAGCTTCCCCCTACGGTTGTATCCCCACAGGTTTTCCACAGGTAATGCCATACTGAGTAAAA
Organism: Allium sativum; assembly: GCA_030737875.1. Lineage (NCBI taxonomy): Eukaryota > Viridiplantae > Streptophyta > Magnoliopsida > Asparagales > Amaryllidaceae > Allium > Allium sativum. Next base: position 899,261,563 of record CM060916.1, read on the forward strand.
GATTGCATAACCCCACAGGTTAAGTTTGTGGGCCTATACATAAATATTACCCACCAAACCATGATATACTTAACCCTCCCACTGTTTCATACAATTTTACTTAACCCCTACTCAACTTAACATATAAAATCCCTATGGATACAGCTAGGTTAAGTATTCAAGTTTAATACCATATTCATTTATGGTTACAGTGTACTAGACCTCCTACATTAAACCTACAACTTGTGGATGCTGGATATGTCGGGAGGTTCCGGGCAGACTTCTTCCACAAGTCGGGAAAAACCTCGTGTCTGAGCATGTCACATGTTTATAAACTTAGTCCCCTCACATTAAATTCACCACTTGTGGTCGCTGGATATGCCGGTTGTTTCCGGGCAGACTTCCACCACAAGTGTAATCTAACCTCATGTCTAGGCGCGATTACAGTTTCTAATTACTGTAATTCTAGGCATTTTTGTTATTAACCAATTATTCCTATGTCATTATAGGTTTTCATTCCCCTTTCCCAAGTTATGGTCATAATAAATATATGCCCCAAATTCATTTTCATATATTTCATTCAAGTTATGCCCAAATTTCCAATTACAAGCTATGCCCCAATTTTACCGTTTTCCCCTCGTTCCCATTTTTAATGCGTTCGCATATTTCAGCGGCATGCCTAGGCTCGAAGGTTGCCTAGTTATAAAAATAAAAGGGAAAAGATGAAGGGAAGAAGACAAAAATGATCATACTAACAAGATTGACATATAATTGCAGAAATAGGCATAAACATATAGTGGCATAATGACAAGATATGCATAATGAACATGTGACTATAGAACTGATTCTAACATAATAGGGACATCATAAATAGGCATGATAAGATCTAAACAATGAATTAGATCAACTAACAATGGCATATCTGACATGACAAATAGGTATAGGCTTAGATCTAGTTCATAGTCATGTCAGAATAACATAAATACACAGGTTATAGCAGATTTGATATGATTCACTTAGTCACAGGCTTAAATCAAAGTTATAGTCATGTTAAGATCAACTTTTAATTATTTAGATCTAAAATTAACATAGACTCTCTATGATTGGATCTAGAAAAATAGAAAAGGGATTGCTGATGTTGAATCACAGATCTCTAAACTTGAATGCTTGATTTCTAAAGAAGAAAAGAATTGATTTAATCTAGGCAGAGGCAGCATCTAGTTCTCCATTGCTTTAGGTGTGGAGAAACAAGATAAATGGAGTCTTATTTATAGCCTAAAGCCAATGAACCAAGTCAAGAAAGGATCCACATTCGGCTAGAAGAATACTGCCTAGATCGGCCTTAAGAGGGTCGAGCCCCCTTATGGTGTCGACCCATGGGTCGACACTCCCCTTATGTGGTCGACCCAGGGGTCGACACCCCCTTGATGGGGTCGACATCCCTGGGCGGGATTTTCCCCGCTCCCCCTTTTTCTATGATTTTGAATTATTTTGAACTGATGTTGAATTCTGGGCTTATTATATATATATATATATATTCTTCTTATGCATATACAAACTTCAAACCTTAATAACTTCTTTATACGGTGTTCGTTTTATGCAAACCAGGTGTCTATTTTGACCAAAATTCCGAGACGAACGCAATGGTGCAGTTCGTTTCACTTAATCCTCAACATTTATTTAATTATCTTTTAATTTATTATCTTTAGTGTTGTTAAAATTACAGGGTGTTACATTCTCCCCTACTCAAAGGATTTCGTCCCCGAAATCTCCAAGTTAAGAAGAATGTGCATCCTAACATCCACATCCATCTACTCATCCACCAATCACATGAATCCATTGTCCTTAAAAGATTTCTAATGCTTATATGAACGTATGCAAAGTTGTGTGTATATGTCCTTATGCTAGTGCGAAAGATCAGGTGGTCCACTGATTCAGTCGACCTCCTTAATGCAATGTATGTTGGTGCCATGAATCCATCATGTATGTAAATAATCCTATTATAACATGTAAGTTCTATATGTGTGCACAATCATTCATCCAAATGCAACATTCATATGATGATAAATCCATTTCCATCCATAAAAAGAAGAAAAATGCACACACATCCATATGCTGTATGAGAGTGATTGAGCTGATCTAGTACCTAATGCGTGTGTATATGCATCCACGAGAAACCACTAGCAAACACTTGCATCCACTTGTATCCATCAAACATAAAATGTCTCAAAAACATGTTTACATTTATGGGATTCCTACCTAAAGGTCGAAGATTCGATCGACATGACATACTTAAATGATAGAAACAAGCATGAATAAAAGCTTTAGAAAGGAAGTTAATAAAATATCCTTGAAAATAAAAGGGTACGAAGCGCGAATCTTGTCTTCGGTCTCCCAAGTTGCATCCTCTTGGTTGTCTCCCCATTGAACTTTCATCAACTTGACTTCTCTGTTGTGTAACTTCTAATCCAAGAATATGGGTAGGAACTCGTCTGACTGTCGCTTCTCGTTCCACCTTTACTTCCTCCAATATACTCGGCTCAACTACTTCTGCGGTATCATGCAAGCACTTCCGCAAATGAGAAACATGGAAAACATCATGGACGCCGGATAGTCTTTCTAGTAGCTTTACTTTATAGGCCATTTGGCCAATCCTTTCTGTTATGGGAAATGGCTCTACAAATCTTGGTGCTAATTTCCCTACAGATCCAAAGTGAACCACATTTATTAGTGGTGATATCTTAATGAAAACCATGTCTCCCATCTCAAATTCAATGTCAGTCCTTCTCTTGTCTGCTTAGGACTTCTGCCCATCCTGAGCTGTCTTCATTCGTCGTTTAATAAGAACAACCTTTTTAGAAGTTTCTCTAATCATATCTGGTCCAAGTTGAAGTCTTATTGTAGACTCTCACCAACAAGTCAGTGATCTACAGGGCCGTCCGTATAATTCTTCGAAGGGTCCCATGCCAATACTAGCTTGATAACTATTGTTGTAGGCGAACTCTACTAAAGGAAGATGCTCTTTCCAAGTCCCTCCGAAGTCTAGGATGCATAGTCTTAAAAGATCTCCAGGAACTCTATTCACCCTTTCTATCTATCCATTAGTCTAAGAGTGATAATCGGTGCTTTAACATAATTGTGTCCCTAATGCTTCTTGCAAGCTCCCCCAAAATTCACTGGTGAAAATGGGGTCACGATCACTTACGTTACTGGAAGGTTGTAATAACCCGGAAATCTGGGTCAGTTTAAAAATATTATTTTTGGCAATTTTAGCGAATTTTGATTATTTAAAATGAATTATTTTAAATAATAATGACGAGAAATTTATTTTGAATAGAATTCAAACGTATATATTTATTCAAATCATCGTTAGAATATAAATATTTATTTATATATATATAAGGAATCGAAAATGGCGCGGTAGTTCGATAATTCGATTTCAAAATTCAGATGAATGTACAGGATTCAAAATAAACCGGATTTTAGTGAAACAAAAAATAATAGAATCTAATTGATAACATCTTTCCAACGAATTCAAAAAATTGAAGTTTCATAGCAGGGATAAAAAGATACGTCCAGTTGAAATTTCAGAATAGTCGCTATGGAATTTCGGCCCTTAAAAATCGCCATTTTGCAAACGACCTCGGATTTCGACGAAACCACTTTTGTTGGATCTGCAATGTCAAATTATTGCTAGGTACCAATTTTCATAATTTTTGAATTCAATATGTGAGCGTGGCAAAGGAAAACGCGTTTGACCAGTTTCAGTTGATTTTAAGCCACTGGAAAATGGCCATTTTTCAAACGGTCTCGGAATTCGATGAAACTAGTTTTGTTAGGACTGTATCGTCAATACAAAGCTAGAAAATATTTTTCGGGGATTTTTCGAGTCAGTATGTGACCCCGGTAAATTGAAATGCGCGTTCAAATTCAACATATAGAGTTATATTTTGATTTTGACGAAAACTGAACGAAACGATCGAATCATCTTACGATACATATCCCATTGTGTTTGGAATGGAGGTGATTAGCTTGGGGTGACAGTCGTTGGGTTTGATTTTGTGTTAGAATGAAAAAGTCAACCATTTAAAAAATAAAATAATATGAAATAAAAATATATATATTCCCCCTCCCTCTCACCTTTCTCTCTCTCCTCCTTCATACCAGATCGATATTTCAGATCTAAAAAAAACCGCGCTTCTCATTCTCGCGACGCCAGGCATCGACCACCGCTGGTGACCGCTCCGCCCACCCCTCCCCTTGCTCCGCCCCCCTCTCTACCTCGCAGGATCCCCTCGCTCTTCTCCAAGTACACCGACGCTCGTTGTTTTCCCCTCCCATTTTCAATCGAAGACCCGACACCCAAAGCAGCCACCACCTCTCTGGCTCCGGCGCCCGCGTCTAACAGCCCCCTCTCACCGTTCAACAACGAATCCGCCCCCCCCTTCTGAAAGAAGACAGTAAGTTTTAACTTTTAATTTAGTTTAAAAACTGATTTTTGGTTTAATTTAAAAACTGAATTTTGTTAGCTTTAAAAAAAAGATTAGAATTGATTTTTAAAACAAACGAAAAGGTTAGAATTTTTATAAACAAAAAGGTTAGTTTTTTAATTGTGAAAAGGTACGATGTTATTTATATAAAATATAGTTTATCATATGAAAGATGAGGTTTTAATCATGTGGAAGATAAGATTTTTGATAACCAAAAGATTTAATTTTTATTATATTGAATAGCAAAGTAAAAATTCGATTTTTATATATTGAATAGCAAAGTAAAAATTCGATTTTTATATATTGAATAGCAAAGTAAAATTTCGATTTTTATATATTGAATAGCGAAGTAAAAATTTGATTTTTATATATTGAATAGCAAAGTAAAAATTCGAGTTTTATAGATTGAATAGCGAAGTAAAAATATGATTTTTATATATGTAGTGAATGCGGATGACGAAAGTGATGAAAGAAAAAACGACGGAGATTTTCTACATATGAAGAGTCGAGGCGTTTGGATTAGCTAGTCGGTGAGAATTTCTCACTTTTTAATTTGTTTTCTAGTTAAAAATATATACTAGGATGCAGACGGTGTTTAGTAGCACTCGACACCCATCGTCCACAGACCATGGGCGGCTTGTATGCTTGGTTGTTTGATTTTGATGTGTACTTGATTGTGTGATGTGATGTGAAATGAAATAAAATATTTATATAGTTAAAAATATTTTATAGTAAAAAATAGAATTTTTAACGTGTATATGAAAGGAAATGAAAATAAACAAATCGGACGATTTGTTTATATACACACATTTAACTGATATTGATTGGGACGATAAATTTTACACATCGCCCAACTGCACAAATAAAATCTGTGTTTGATTGTTTGAAACCCCACACGGGTATTGGGATGATATTTGACGTACACTAATCCCGATTGTTTAGTTGTAGGTCGATCGATTGATTGACAGACTGTTATAAGCATTAGATATTTATATTTGATGCTTATGCAGTGTAGAACGCACTTTGGATGATGGTTGATGATTTATTGTTGCTGTTATATACGTGTGGTAGAAAATCCATATAATTAACATTATATGGTAATTGATTGGGCCTCATTCCAGTTTTGAAAAAGAAATATTTGAATAGAAATATTTGAAATAGAATATTTGAAAATAGAAATATATGAAGCCATGTTGATTAGATTTACGACATTTTGACGTGAACGATATTTATATCGATTTTATTCATTTTATAATGAATATCGAAAGTGATTTCAAAATCTGATATTTTGAAAAGAATTGAAATTCGAATTAAATTGAATAGAAATGAATTGGAATTAAATTGAATAGAAATGAATTCGAATTGAAATTAAATATAAATGAATTCGAATTGAAATTGAATAGAAATGAATTCGAATTGAAATTGAATATAAATGAATTCGAATTGAAATTGAAATTGAATTGAAAACGAACTGAAATTGAATTAAAAATCGATTTGAATTGAAATCAATTTGAAATGAATTTAAAACGAATTTATAAGGAAAAATTCAATTTTGATTTGAATTTGGAATGAAGTTGAAATCGTTTTGAAAACGAATTTAAAACGATTTATAAAATACGTTTTAAAAGGAAATCGATGAAGTATATATTATATATATAATATAATGGCCTGAATAGAATGCGCCGCGCCGCGGTAGTTTGCGAATTTCGACCATTGACTTCGAACGTATATTACGGGAGATCCGACCGTCGGATTCTCCTAAAACCGGAAGCGTTGGGTTCGTATCGAAAAGAGCTTTCTAACGAATATTAGAAATTAGAAATCTAATGGTTGGATTTGGAATTATGTCCAAATCAAATTTGAAAAAGGTCGCTGTAAGTGCAGTTCGATGGCCGTTGATGGAAATCGACTGTACGGGCCTTGATAAAATTATTAAAAATATCCATAATTTGTGTGAAATCATAATAAATGATTTGGGAAGGATTGGGATGAAAAACTCCATATTTGAAAAGATAAAAATAGTTTTTTTTATTGAAATGAACTAGTTTTGAACTAGAATTATAATTCTATTTATTTTTAAAATAAATAAATTGGATTTGAAATGGTTTTGAAAATAACCAGAATTTCCAATAATTATATTGGAATGGATTTGAATCGAAATTGTCTTTGGAATATTTCGATGTTGGATTTCGTGATGATATAGATATTGTTATGGGAATTTGAAAGATATATATATATTTATCATTATTTCCAATACGATATTTGTTGGTCGTAGAATTTGATATTGAATATAAGCCGGTATATTTTCTATTCAGAGCCTTGTGTTTAATATCAAATGTGATTTGGGTTTGTCGTGAATGGTGTCTTTATTAACACTGTTCTTGAACCCAGTTGAGAAAAGATTTAATCTTTTTTTTAGATTTAATGAAGTGTACCAATTAAATAATATTTAATTGGAATTGAATTGGTATTGATTTTTGGGTTTATCGTGAACAGTATTTTAAATAACACTTGTTCTTTAACCCGATAATTAATGAAATGTGATTTTGGGTTGTCGTGAATGGTATCTTCAATAATATTGTTCTTAGACCCAAAGGAGTTAAGAAAATTCAGAAACTAACTGGAGATTAGTTGAGTTGAATGGTTTCTGGGGTATTGATCTGATGTTGGTTTCGGCCTTCGGGGTTAATACTTAGGGAACTGCTCACTTGCTAATTTACGGTTAGGGACTGATTGAAAGGTGATGTGATTTTGGGTTTATCGTGAAACGTGTTTTAATTGACACTGATTCTTTAACCCAGTTACAAATTAAAACTAAGTGGAGTTTTTAATGAATCTTTAATTAGATTGAAATGATCAAGAATGGAGTATAACCAGTTTTGCTCCCGGCGATAGTTAAATCTTTAATTAGATTTAAACGTGAAATGGTAATTGAATTTACCGATAATACCGTGGTGTTAGATATGAAGTATAACTGGTTTTACTTCATGGGATGAATAGGTTGGGGTTGGGAAATTAAAACAAATGATTACTTCGGTAAGGTTCGTTAATCCCGACTAGTTTGAAGTGATATTCAAAAGGAAGATTAAAGAATAAATTTGAAAGAATTTATCTTTGATAAAATTAATGGGAACCTTTCCCTAAGAATGTGAAATTTAGAAACTAATTGTAGGTTGGCTAAGCAGAGTGATTTCCTGGGTATTGATCTGATGTTGGTTTCGGCCTTTGGGGTTAATATTTGGGGGATTATTCTCTTGATTAATTTACGGTTAGTGACTGATGAATTGGAATGAGGCATATGTTGTGTTTATGTAACACATGTTTATTATATACGCGAGTTATTTGGAAAGACCGGGTTTATCCCATTCTGAATAACTGATACGACGATAAGTTGAAGATGAAGACGGTGGTCGAAGACCGGAGGTCTTCACGTCGTTTGGGTGATTACTGATGATCTTGATTGGGATGTACACCCAAGAAGATGGAAACAGTTGGTGATCGTCCATACGTACTTGGAGATCGATGGATATGCGGGGTACTAAGTGCCTCCGGTTACGTTCAAACCCAGAACGGACTTGTAAATGGACTGTGTGTCTGACATTGGATTTTAGTCTGTGTGATTGATTTCTATTAAATATATATCTGTTTGGCGGCGGAGAATTTATTCTCTTGCTTAACGCCCTTCTCTGAGACGTACGAGCTCAGGGATTATATACCGATGGATATCAAACGCATAGAGTGAATTTCCTGTGTGGCATGCCTAAGTGGCAAATGACCAAGGCTTCTGTTGAAAAGCAAAGTCTTGTGGTTGATGATCGAAGCACGACCTTTGTGGCGTAGCTTTGTGTAACGTTTACTTCACGAGTTTCACACCCGGTATGAACCAAAAACGGGAGAGGACATCAGGAAAGACATGCGTTTCTTTCTAGTTAGAAGTGCCGTCGGTGGTTTTGCACGCACTGACGAGTTTGACTTATGTGGTTGTTGCTGTTGCGAGGCGCTTTGGTTTGATCGGACGATCCGGGTCCGATGGAGTCATTCATTGGCTCATTTACGTCCCAAAGGGCGGGGAAACGTAGTGTTCAGGCATAATATCCACATCGGTGGACCGGCCCTGACGATCCAAAGGGTAGATGCATTCTGATCCTGAGGCTCGGGCTAGAGAGTCTCGAATCGGTTGAGGACTATCTTTTGCCTCGGTTCATAGATGGAAATCCAACTTCCAAATACGTGACATTTGCGGTTTTATTTGTAGTGCCTAGTATTAGCAACATGATATATGGTACTCATGCCCCCTATGATTGATATTTATGATTTGAAGTTGTTTTAAACACTATGCACTTATAATAGTATCAAATGATTTGTTTTAAGCGTACCAAGCATGTTTGGCTATTATAAGGGAAAACCCTATCTCCCGGCTTGCGTTGCATTGTGTGATAGGACCTGGGTCTTATAATAGCTTCATTTTTCTTTATTTAGCATCGCGCTGTTGTTATTTGCACTGGTACTCTTGGGAGGAAACCCGTTCCGTGTTATACGGCGTGGTCCCTTGATTTACTGAACTTTAAAATAAAGATTAATAACTGTTTTAGTTCTCACACCAGTCCCATGACAGACCTGGAGTTTATTGTTTTAACCTAAACTCTGGGTGCCCTTATTTTGACATGGGCAGCTAGTAGTTTTGGTTTTGCAGATTTATATTCACAGGATCCTGGTTTACAGCTGGAACGATATCCGGAAAGATTTGTATCCGTATATCTCTTCTAGTTGTGTATTGTATTATTTTCCACTGCTATGTATTTAAATGTAATTTAAATCTCTGATATTTCTGTGAAATATTCATTTATACTCTGTATATTCTTGTATTCTGATGGTATTGTTGTAATATACAATGAAATGTTCTTCCGTCTGCGTTCTGTTGTGGCTTGTTCTCGAACTATCCATGCTTTCCCAACCGGGGAAGATACGGGTTTTTACAAAGGTACTCCACGAAGACGGACTATCTCATGAACGTAAGCTGCTGCCAACCATGCTGCCGTCCTCTTACTCTTAACTGGAATGAAATGAGCGCTCAATGTAAGTCTGTTTACTACAACCTAAATACTAGCGTTGCCCTTCCTCGATCTAGGCAAACCATCGATGATTTCCATAGAGACGCTCTCCCACTTCCACTGTGGGACCTCCAAAGGATGAAGTAAACCACCGGGTTTCTTTTGCTCAGCTTTGACTTGCTAGCAAATCAAACATTGAGAAACAAACTCCGCCACATCTTTCTTCATCCCAACCCAAAAGAAAACCCTCTTCATGTCTCTATACATCTTATCACCTCCTAGATGAATAGTCATCTTAGAATGATGGGCTTCCTCTAGGACTGTCTTCAACAAACTCCCAACTTGGGGAACACAAAGCCTTCCATCGCATTGCAACCACTCTCTATCGTCTGTGGAATATCTACTGAGGTGACAAGAAGTCTCCGCTTTACCGAGCCTATCCAAGATGACTAAAATCTATGGATCCTCTTGCTGCGAAGCTTCTATTTGATCCATAAGAGTAGGTTGCACCTCCAGTGATGCAAATAAACCAGGCAAAAACTCGGTGGAGGGTTCAAAGTCAAAAGTCGATGAAAATCCAAGCTTTTCCTCTCTACAAACAGAGGACTTAAGGCCATCTTCTGCCTATTCAATGCGTCTACCACCACATTACCCTTGGCAGGGGTATAAGCAATCTCGAAGTCATAAGATGCTAGGAACTCAATCTACCTTTGTTGCCTTAAATTAAGACCCTTTTGCGAGAACAAGTAATTGAGAGATTTATGATTGATGTACAACTCGAACTTCTCTCCAAGAAAATAATGGTGCCAAGTCTCAAGCACGAATATTATGGCAGCTAGCTCTAAGTCATGGGTTGGGTAGTTCTTCTCGTGAACCCTCAACTGTCTACCTCCATAACATACTACCCTTGCCTCTTGCATCAGAACCGCACCAAGCCCTGTACCACATGCATCAGTGTATACTGTAAACACTTTGTTCCCATTGGTCAAGGTCAAGACTTGAGCTGTTGTCAGATCCCTCTTCAGTCATTGCAAGCAACTTCACAATCTATATCCCGTGAAAACATCATATTCTTCTTCGTCAGCCTGGTGAGTAGGGATGATATCTTTGTGAAGTCTTTAATGAACTTCCTATAATAGCCTGCCAATCCAAGAAAACTTCTCACCTCAATTGCATTCTTTGGGATTTGCACGTCTTGAACTGCAACTATCTTTGCGGGATCTGCTGCTATCCCATTTTTAGAGACCACATGCCCTAGAAATCTCACCTCTTTTCTCCAAAAATGGCATTTAGAGAATTTCGCCTTAAGCTGATGCGCACGTAGAGTTTTCAAAACCTTCCTTATATATAAGGCATGCTCTTCCTTGATCTTCTAGATTATTAAGATGTCATCAACAAAGACCACAACAAATTTATTTAGGAGCTCTCAAAATACCCTACTCATCATTTCAATAAAATAGGCGGGTGCATTCGTTAACACAAAAGGCATAACTAGCCATTCAAAGAAACCATCTTAAGTCCTAAAAGCGGTCTTGTCTATACTGTCTTCGGCCATGCTCTACCGATGAAACCCCGTGGCTAAGTCTAACGGAGAGAAAATTGATGAACTAACAAGCTAGTCAAACAGATCATCTATCCTCGGGAGTGGGTGCATGTTCTTCTTCGTGAGTTTATTCAACTCTCTATAGTTTACACATAAGCGGCGTGAACCATCCTCCTTAGTTGCGAATACCACCAGAGAACCCCATTCACATATGCTTCGCCTAATAAACCCTTTCTCAAGTATCTCCCCTACTTGCTTTCTAAGCTCCCTTCTTTCCTTTGGAGCTATGAGATGCACAGGCAATGCAACTGGCTTTGCATTGTCCACCAAGTATATACGAAAATCGATCTCGCTTCTCAGAGGTAATCCCCAAACCACCTCAAAAACATCAGGATACTCATGGACTAATGATATAGATCACAGATCATTGATAGATGTATCAAGTGACTCTAGGAAACTAAGCATGACAAACCCCTTTGGGTCACAAGAAATCTCGAGGGTCCTCCCATGGCAAGTCAAAAGTCTAACGACGCTCCTCTCACAATCCAGAATGGCACCATACATGGCTAGCCAATCCATTCCTAGAATCAATCCATAACCTATGAAATCAAGCACATATGCGTTGCATTCAAACTCGACGCCTAACACAGATATTCTCAAACCCTGACAAATCATAGATAAATGAGCCGTACCACCAATAGGGTTTGAGACAACAATAGAATCCACTACCATACTAGTACTAAAGTGTAGAGACTCAACCACAGAATCAGATATTAAAGAAGGTGAAGCGCCGGAATCAAAAAGTATTCTAATAGGATGATTGGAAAGAGAAATCAAACATTCCGCGGAAACTTTTCTACCTGTATCGGAGCACTGGTCACGAGAGCATGTAACTTCCCTCCAGAAGCTCCTGCCCTTTGACCTTGTCCTTTCTTCATCAGGCATTCCTTAGAAAAGTGTTCGACCTCTCCACAACTGAAGCAAGCATTCTTCCTTCTTTTGTAGTCCTTTACCAAGTGACCATCACGTCCGCAATTATGGAACTTCCTTTTATCCTTAGCCTTGTCATTCTTTCTGCCCTTCTTTTGTTATTGTTGTTGTTGTTCTCCCTTGTTGGGCCATACTTTCTTATTTTGTGTTTCCTCCACCTTAGTTTCTTTTTTTTCGCCTTTGTCTTCCTCATGAATTAATGCCATATCAACTAGCCTCTCAAAAGTTGCTCCTATCGGAATGTGAGACATAGCTAACCCATGGAGGGGTTCGTTCAGTCCTTTAGCAAACTGCAAAGCTTTCTTATGCGGAGAATCTACTAGCTCCAACCAAAACCTCGTGTAACAACCCGCTCATTCGACGATTTCAGATTTAAGTATTTTATCTAAATATATCGTCGTATCTCATGTGTCACTCAAAATGTCATTTTTCACAAACGATAGAATTAGGATTCGGGACCACTTCCATTGAGTCCGGATCATTGTTTATGATTTGTTTGACTGTAAACATCGATACCTTTTGAGTTGGGCGATTTTGGTCTTTTTCGTTTGATGTATGACCAAAATATCACTTTTCACATACGAATGAATTTGGACTCGAAACCACTTCCATCGAGTTCAAAACGTCGTTTAGGTGTTCGAAAACTATAAGGTTTGATATGTTTCGAGTTACGGAAATTTGGGACTTTGGGCTAGGACTTGGTTAGCCAACCTAGCTCATTCACTTAAGAGCTCCACCTAGCTCTCTTCCTCTCATTCATTCCAAACACTCAAAGAAAATAGAAAATGGGGAAGGGAATGGAAAATATAGAAATTCCCTAAGCTAGGGTTTTCAATCTAGAGCTCAATTCTTGTGCAAATCCAATTCTATGACATGGGTAAGCTCTCTACTCTCCCTCTCTACCTTATACTCCTCTCAATTTTGGATTTTTAGTGTGCCCTAACACTCATGTGTCTTCATGTGAATGTATGAGGTGATTTCGGAGGAGCAATTGATGAAAGAGAGAAGCTTTGCTCGTTTATGTGCTTGTTCTTCCTTGTTGGAGCTTGTTCTTGACATTCAAGAGCCAAAGGTGAGTTCTTTTTGAACTCACATCTATGCCACAAGCCATTGGCTTGTAAAAGTGTAATTTAGTGTTCATTGAGTTTGCATATGCTAGTGAATTGTGTAGCTAGTGTAACTTAGTTGATTTCGTGTGTTCATATTTCATTGGGTTAAAATTTTTGATAAGGATTGTCCACACAATCTAATTCATATGCTATGAGTTGATTTGGTGATATTGTGAAGCTCCGTTGCCGCCTCGGCACAGTTCTAAGCCTTCACAAGTCGCTTGAATTGTATTTGATTGCTTTGGTTAGAAAATTTACCCGTTTTGGAATTTATGGTCAAAAACATTGCTAATCTCGTGTATGTATGTTTGTGCATGTAAGTTTGGTGTTATGAGCTACCCCGATGAGTTTTAGAAGCCTCATATACATGTGCATAATGTCATAGGCCTTCGGGCATTCGTCGATATCGTTTTGAATATGTTTTCAAGGCAAATTGTGCTCTAGAACAGGATTCAGACGTCTGAATATTTTTGAGCAGATGTCTGACCTACTCCAAAATAATTATAGTTTCAAGTAACATAATTCAGAAGTCTGAAAATTATTGCTCAGATGTCTGAATTGTAATTCAGACGTCTGGCCGAAATAATTCAGACGTCTGAATGGGGACCAAAATGAACTAAATCCTTTCTAGATTCTGAAAATCCCAGTTCAGACGTCTGACCTAAATGATTCAGACTTCTGAATCTGTTTTTCTGCTGTGGACCAGAGGGGACCTCGGTCCACAGTCTACACCCATCCGGGCTCTTTCCCGGCCGGAGCTTGGGCCGTTCGGACTTCGTTTGTGAACTTCAGCTTTCTGAATTCACAGATTCCAGCAGCTCGATTCGTAGACTTTGATTCTCAAATGATTCTTTCAATGTGGATCCTTATTGGTCGATTCACATTTTTTTATGATATGAATTGAATAAGTGATCATTTTAAACCCTGTGCGCTCTATTTTGTATATCGAATTTATTCGATACTCTTGTTAAGGTGATTCGCGCCATTAAAACGTGAATTATCGACTCAATATCCTTCGAGTCTATTCCGATGTAGTTTAAAACCTTCAGGTGCTAGTTTGGGATTTCGATTCTTTCGTTGGTCGCAATTACAACAGTTATCCCTTGATTTCATGTATGTTGTTGTGATGTGAGTTTATGATTTATGATTTGAATTCACGTCATTGTGACGTGAACCCCCTTGATCGATTTGCCTCGGCAATCGTACTATTTTTTATTGCCACTTTGAAGTTATATAAAAGAGATTTTATGTCATTAGTAGATATCAAATTCTTGTACTAAAATGGTTTCCAATCTTACTTCATTATAGGAAGATGATTTACAAAATCGTTTTATGAACCTTCTCCAAATCTACTAGTAAATATCCTATAAACCTTTTCTCGTTCGTATGAGAAATCTAATTAAACGTCTTAGTAAAATCAAGGACTATGAACCCTTGCTTTTGCTTCGATAGTTAATTCTTGGACTCGTCCGATCGAAAACCGTGGCAATGCTCCTTCTATGATTTTCTCTGTTTTGAATAGGATCCAATTACAAGTGTGTAAATATTCGAGAATAGCATGTGGTTATGGGACATGTTACTATTTTCTTATATTAACTAGCTTGGAGTAATTTCTATTCACCCGGATCGATGTGATCCGTTTTATGATTTGGACTTAGCTTCCTGGCTATGTCTCCGGGGGACTGTGGTTCACTGTAATAGTTTCCGCACTATCAGGGGAACTCCAGTCAGATAGTTTCCGCACTATCTGTCGATACCTCCTTTTTACTATGTGACTTATGTTTTTGTGGTCCTCGATCGCCCGAGTGTGATTTACGATTCTTGGATTCACCTATGGGACCTCGGTCCAACTTTTATGTCTTGTGTTCTGTGGTCCTCGATCGCCCGAATGGGATTTACGATTCTTGGATTTCACCTATGGGACTTCGGTCCACCTTTCTATGATTTATGATGTTTTCTAGAGATTTCACGATTTACGTGTTTTCTCTCTACTGGGGTCACGACCCGGAATCTTGGGGATCTCCGGCTCAAACAAATGGGTTAGCCACCTAGAGATCGTATCTCATCTTATATGAACATGCAGGCCCTCTTTATGATGTTTTCTGTTTTCTAGGGCTTCACGATTCATGTGTTTCTCTCTCCCGGCACCATGGGGAACTTCTTTATGATGTTTTCTGGATTTCGAGTGATTTCTAGATTCTTGACTACTTTGATGCAATGCGCATCAATTTGATTTGTATTTGGCATTCTGTTGTCATTCGTGTATTCAATTTATTTGGCATTCCACTGTCTTTTCCTGTTGTGTGCTTTTATTTGAATGTTGCATTCTATATTAGCTATGAGATTATTTAGAGATACTTGTGTACTGACATTTCATTGTCATTCCCTGATTTTGTTGACATGCCATGTTTTCATATTTTTTTATGATTAAATGTTATTAGTAGAATCATGTCATCCTGTGTTACATCTCTTGTTATCTCAGTTTATTTGATAAGTACAGCTAGACTGATTCGTTTATTGTTTATTTCCTTATAAATAATACTCGGGTCAGGCCGACTCATTTTAGGTACTCCTCTGGGACTCATCGCAGGATTGATCTTCCGCTTTCAGCTTGCTACTTTATCTCCACAGTTTTATGTACCTTTGTACCTATGACATTATCTTGTTGTTTACATATTCTTTTATTTAGATCATGGTGCATGTATCTATTCTTTTGGGATTAGTGGATCTTTGCTGACCACTATCTTGTTGTACACATTCTTGGTTTATTCATATCTATTCCTCCTTTGTGATATGATTATTCTGTGTCTGGCTTTGAGATATACCATACTTATATTATTGTTGTTGTCTATTTTATACTACTTTCCGGATTGCTTATAGCCGTTGTGTAGTTGCCCTGTGTGCCGAATGGTCATGTCAAAATTTTAATCGGTATCAGAATTCGATGTGCATTCCTCACATGGAGTAATCATACAATCGACCGCTCTTCACAAACCTCATTCTCCGTTATAGTCTACGACATTTCTCCGAAATGAACTGGACGATAGTGGGTATAGAGGCGGGGCGCTACAGTTGGTATCAGAGCCAACTTTTCGGAACAATGTAAGATAACATGACGGTGGTATTGTCTTGAGCCTCTCTCGGGAATCGTGCTTAGGGTTTTAGTTAGAGTCTTAAGACCCGTCATAGCTTATCTTCCAATACGATTCCATTTTGATTGAATTCGCATCGTTTGAATTCAACTTGAAACTAACTTTTTCCTCCTTTTTCCTTAAAGAAGCGAAATAGTTGGTCGTAACCGTGCGAGTGCCGGTCCACCCAGTGTACCTCCTACAGAGGGGTGTTTGAGTATCTAGTGACCTATTTTTGGTCCTTTATAATAGTTATCGATTCGTTCTCCTTCCGGTTGATTTCTATAGTCCATCTAGTGCTCATGTGCTCTAGTGGTGCTTCTGTTTCATTCTTTGACTCGAGTTGCTAATCGATGTCCGTCTTTGTATAAATTACGTTATTAAAACGTAAATCTCAAGTTGTCGATCGCTTCGGTGATCGTATTTTGACATTGTCTTGACTACTTCAATCGTACGAGAAATTTAATTAAACACCTTAGTAAACGTGAGGACTATGGACCATTGTGTTTGCTTTGACGGATAATTACTGGACTTGTGCGTTTGAAAATTATGATAATAACCATTTTGTATATTCGAGTGGGATTCAACAATTCGTTCGTTAATTCTTGAGTTAAGCTGGCGGTGTGGGATGTTCGGCTGAATTTGTTTATAAACTGGCCTATTGTGTATCACACTTATCTTGTTGATCATTTATGATCCTTGTAGTTGATTGATCATTGGGTATCTTGCCCGTGCGTCGTTACGCGCATCGTAAGCGCCTTTGATCCTGATATTTCGTGTTTTCTAGTTAAGATTGTTCCGTGCGTCGCTATGTACCTAGCATGGTCTATTGATCACTTGTCGATCGGTATGGAGATACCTTGTCGTTGTGACTAAATCTACTCCCTTGTTGTCAGCTATGTAGTTCTATTTCGGTGTGAGATCACCAAGCCTTCGGGCTAAAACAACTCATTTGTTATCTCGTTGTGTCGGTGTGAGTCACCAAGCATTTGTGCTAAATTGACTCAAGATCAAGAATGAGGGAAAGCATCCCGCTTCTTGTGATCCCTCTTCTTGAGTCAAGGTACGTGTCATTAATTCCTTAATGTCATTTACCTTGTTCATAGATTATTTTATTTATGTTCTTTTGATATACATCAATCGTGTTCTTCATTATCAAAAGATATCATTTGTGTTTTATTCGTAAGTTGATAAAGGAATTTTATTCCTTTATGCCATCCTGAATGGTTTATTGAATTTTTATATTTTCGCGAGATTTGCGTGAACGTTAGAAATTTTGAGGACTTTCTTGTGTTTACTTGTCCATCGGGTGCGTTAAGGATCTCGAACAAGATATGGGACGCCATGTTGTAGATCGGAATTCCTAAACACCATTATGTGACAATCCGACATTTGAAATGATTCCTAAAATTAAAATTCACTTCTAATAAGTTAATCAAAATAATAATATTTTGGGGTTTTTGCGATTTTCGTAATCGTTTGTTATTTTTTTAGATAATTTATTTCTAGATATCCTTGGAGCAATTCCAAGAATTTGAGTGGTTCAAGATTTTCAATTAGAATTATCTTGAATCTTTTCTTTGAGTAAATTAAATAACTCCAGGAACAACCCAAAAAGTTATTTATTTATGTCTCTTGTTTCTGGATTTCAGATCTTTGATTTTCGAGAGTTCTTAGTGATTGAGAATCTCGCCTAATTCTTAATCCTTGTTTCTATTTTCTAAAGAGAATTTAGTGCCCTTGTGATTCCATGGGTTTTCTTATTTTCTCTAGTGAACGATCACTTGAGAGAATGGGAGTTCCTGCTGGTGATGGAAGATTTTGGTTTTGCGATCCACGGCAAATTCAATAATTCCTTTCTTCGAATCTATGATCTAGTTGATCATCCGAAAGTGCTATAGTCAATTCACTTGTGGACTTAGCCTTGCGTTGTTCTTAAAAATGAATGTCAGAAGGATGAGCTCTTTTGATATTCCTCCTTTGGTTGTTTGAATCATTTGGATTGACAATTTTCTTCACACGTTTGTTAACCCTTGTCAATCAAATTTTTTGGGGATTACGACCTCTTTGGTTTAATCTCATCTTGTTCTGTTGCTTCCTTGATTAATTGCTGATGTTTTTGCGATTTGAGATTTTTGGCGGAAAATTATCTTAAATCCTGTTGTTCCGAAGTGGTAAGTTGTGCACTAGTTATCCATCATCTTCTTGATGTTTCTGATTTTCTAAAATCGATACTCAAGTTTCTGAATATTGGGAATTGCGTATAATTCCTAATGATTCGTCCTTATGGTTACTAAATGAGATTTAGTACCTGGTTAGAAATCGATTTCCCAGAGTAGTTCATTGGTATTCCGTTACCAATGTCTGATTATTGATTTGTAATTCATTGGTATTCCGTTACCAATATTTGTTATCGATTTCTAGTTCATTGGTATTCCGTTACCAATGTTTGATTATCGATTTGTAGTTCATTGGTATTCCGTAACCAATATTTGTTTAGCGATTTCTAGCTCGTTGGTATTCCGTTACCAACCTTGAATCATTGATATTAAAATTGATTATTCCTTCGAAGATTGCTTTCCTTAGCTAAATTCGTTGGAATCTATGTGTTGTGCTTTTGTTGGTGTCAGCCACCTTGTCGCAAGACTAAAGTGCTCGGGTTCGATGTTCGCTACATCGTCGTGATTGAGCTTTGGGGATGGATTAGTCAACCATCGTAAATTCCTATCTCATATCCTAAGAGAAATATCTACTATTGATATCTCGCGTCTGTAGGACGCAATCCCGTTGCTTCTTGAAGTTTCATATTAGGATTCTCTTGGTTTTTGTGTATTCTATTGATTCTCATTCCCTTGAGAATCATACGAAGAAAGGCGAGTCTATTCGAATTCATAGCGCTTATAAATTTTTCTGGAATTATTTTACCCGTTTGGGATGACCACCTTCATGGGTAATGAAGTTTGAGTTTGAACTCTAGCTTTTATGATCTTGTGACACGAAATTGGGATCTCACCTAGTCGTTGGTATGATCTTTTCATTTTGTGTCGGTTCTTGTGGTACCCTCCGTGGTATTGTTTTTGGTTGTTACTTACTACTTCATTCTTAAGGAATTGCGGGGACACAATTCTTTTAAAGGGGGAAGTCTGTAACAACCCACTCATTCGACGATTTCAGATTTAGGTATTTTATCTAAATATATCGTCGTATCTCATGTGTCACTCAAAATGTCGTTTTTCACAAACGATAGAATTAAGATTCGGGACCACTTCCATTGAGTCCGGATCATTGTTTACGATCTTTTTGACTGTAAACATCGATACCTTTTGAGACGGGCGATTTTGGTAGTTTTCGTTTGGTGTATGATCAAAACATCACTTTTCACATACGAATGAATTTGGACTTGAAACCACTTCCATCGAGTTCATAACGTCGTTTAGGTGTTCGAAAACTATAAGGTTCGATATGTTTCGAGTTTCAGAAATTTGGGACTTTGGGCTAGTGCTTGGTTAGCCAACCTAGCTCATTCACTTAAGAGCTCCACCTAGCTGTCTTCCTCTCATTCATTCCAAACACTCAAAGAAAATAGAAAATGGGGAAGGGAATGGGAAATAGAAATTCCCTAAGCTAGGGCTTTCAATCTAGAGCTCAATTCTTGTGCAAATCCAATTCTATGACATGGGTAAGCTCTCTACTCTCCCTCTCTACCTTATACTCCTCTCAATTTCGGATTTTTAGTGTGTCATAACACTCATGTGTCTTCATGTGAATGTATGAGGTGATTTCGGAGGAGCAATTGATGAAAGAGAGGAGCTTTGCTCGTTTATGTGCTTGTTCTTCCTTGTTGGAGCTTGTTCTTGACATTCAAGAGCCAAAGGTGAGTTCTTTTTGAACTCACATCTATGCCACAAGCCATTGGCTTGTAAAAGTGTAATTTAGTGTTCATTGAGTTTGCATATGCTAGTGAATTGTGTAGCTAGTGTAACTTAGTCGATTTCGTGTGTTCATATTTCATTGGGTTGAAAATTTTGATAAGGATTGTCCACACAATCTAATTCATATGCTATGAGTTGATTCGGTGATATTGTGAAGCTCCGTTGCCGCCCTGGCATAGTTCTAAGCCTTCACAATTCGCTTGAATTGTATTTGATTGCTTTGGTTAGAAAATTTACCCGTTTTGGAATTTATGATCAAAAACATTGCTAATCTCGTGTATGTATGTTAGTGCACGTAAGTTTGGTGTTATGAGCTACCCCGATGAGTTTTAGAAGCCTCATATACATGTGCATAACGTCATAGGCCTTCGGGCATTCGTCGATATCATTTTGAATATGTTTTCAAGGCAAATTGTGCTCTAGAACAGGATTCAGACGTCTGAATATTTTTGAGCAGACGTCTGACCTGCTCAGAATAATTATAGTTTCAAGTAACATAATTCATAAGTCTGAAAATTATTGCTCAGACGTCTGAATTGTAATTCAGACGTCTGGCCGAAATAATTCAGACATCTGAATGGGGGCCAAAATGAACTAAATGAATGGGGGCCAAAATGCTCCAGAGGGGACCTCGGTCCACAGTCTACACCCATCCGGGCTTTTTCCCGGCCGGAGCTTGGGCCGTTCGGACTTCGTTTGTGAACTTCAGCTTTCCGAATTCACAGATTCCAGCAGCTCGATTCGGAGACTTTGATTCTCAAATGATTCTTTCAATGTGGATCCTTATTGGTCGATTCACATTTTTTTATGATATGAATTGATTAAGTGATCATTCTAAACCCCGTGCGCTCTATTTTGTATATCGAATTTATTCGATACTCTTGTTAAGGTGATTCACACCATCAAAACGTGAATTATCGACTCGATATCCTTCGAGTCTATTCCGATGTAGTTTAAAACCTTCGGGTGCTAGTTTGGGATTTCGATTCTTTCGTTGGTCGCAATTACAACAGTTATCCCTTGATTTCATGTATGTTGTTGTGATGTGAGTTTATGATTTATGATTTGAATTCACGTCATTGTGACGTGAACCCCCTTGATCGATTTGCCTCGGCAATCGTACTATTGTTTATTGCCGCTTTGAAGTTATATAAAAGAGATTTTATGTCATTAGTAGATATCAAATTCTTGTACTAAAATGGTTTCCAATCTTACTTCATTATATGAAGCTGATTTACAAAATTGTTTTATGAACCTTCTCCAAATCTACTAGTAAATATCCTATAAACCTTTTCTCGTTCGTATGAGAAATCTAATTAAACGTCTTCGTAAAATCAAGGACTATGAACCCTTGCTTTTGCTTCAATGGTTAATTCTTGGACTCGTCCGATCGAAAACCATGGCAATGCTCCTTCTATGACTTTCTCTGTTTTGAATAGGATCCAATTACGAGTGTGTAAATATTCGAGAATAGCATGTGGTTATGGGACATGTTGCTATTTTCTTATATTAACTAGCTTGGAGTAATTTCTATTCATCCGGATCGATGTGATCCGTTTTATGATTTGGACTTAGCTTCCTGGCTATGTCTCCGGGGGACTGTGGTTCACTGTAATAGTTTCCGCATAATAGGGGAACTCCAGTCAGATAGTTTCCGCACTATCTGTCGATACCTCATTTTTACTATGTGACTTATGTTTTTGTGGTCCTCGATCGCCCGAGTGTGATTTACGATTCTTGGATTCACCTATGGGACCTCGGTCCAACTTTTATGACTTGTGTTCTGTGGTCCTCGATCGCCCGAATGGGATTTACAATTCTTGGATTTCACCTATAGGGCTTCGGTCCAACTTTTTATGATTTGTGATGTTTTCTAGAGATTTCACGATTTACGTGTTTTCTCTCTACCGGGGTCACGACCCGGAATCTTGGGGAGATCCGGCTCAAACAAATGGGTTAGCCACCTAGAGATCGTATCTCATCTTATACGAACCTACAAGCCCTCTTTATGATGTTTTCTGTTTTCTAGGGATTCACGATTCATGTGTTTCTCTCTCCCGGCACCATGGGGAACTTCTTTATGATGTTTTCTGGATTTCAAGTGATTTCTAGATTCTTGACTACTTTGATGCAATGCGCATCAATTTGATTTGTATTTGGCATTCCATTGTCATTCATGTATTCAGTTTATTTGGCGTTCCACTGTTTTTTCCTTTTGTGTGCTTTTATTTGAATGTTGCATTCTATATTAGCTATGAGATTATTTATAGATACTTGTGTACTGACATTTCATTATCATTCCCTGATTTTGTTGACATGCCATGTTTTCATATTTATTTATGATTAAATGTTATTAGTAGAATCATGTCATCCTGTGTTACATCTCTTGTTATCTCAGTTTATTTGATAAGTACAGCTAGACTGATCCGTTTATTGTTTATTTCCTTATAAATAATACTCGGGTCAGGCCGACTCATTTTAGGTACTCCTCTGGGACTCATCGCAGGATTGATCTTCCTCTTTCAGCTTGCTACTCTATCTCCGCAGTTTTATGTACCTTTGTACCTGTGACATTATCTTGTTGTGTACATATTCTTTTATTTAGATCATGGTGCATGTATCTATTCTTTTGGGATTAGTGGATCTTTGCTGACCACTATCTTGTTGTACACATTCTTGGTTTATTCATATCTATTCCTCCTTTGTGATATGATTATTATGTGTCTGGCTTTGAGATATACCATACTTATATTATTGTTGTTGTCTATTTTATACTGCTTTCCGGATTGCTTATAGCCATTGTGTAGTTGCCCTATGTGCTGAATGGTCATGTCGAAATTTTAATCGGTATCAGAATTCGATGTGCATTCCTCACATGGAGTAATCATACAATCGGTCACTCTTCACAAACCTCATTCTCCGTTATGGTCTATGACATTTCTCCGAAATGAACTGGACGATAGTGCGTATAGAGGCGGGGCGCTACACCTCGCTAGTTGATTGAATTTGTTAACATACTCTTTGATAGTCATGCTTCCTTGCTTAAGTGTTAGAAACCTTTCCATTTGCATGCTTTTCTCAGCTTGAGAAAGAAATTTCATTTCAAACCTCTATCGAAAATCATCCCAATTTTCCATTGGACGCCCTGCTTGTGTCACTTCCCACCAGAATGAAGCCTCTTCTTTCAGCAGCCAAGTGGCTAATTGAATCTTACTACGATCGTTAACTTCGAAAATTCCAAACAAGTCCTACGTCTCTTTAAGCCAATTCCTTGCCTTTACGAAAGTTTCATTTCCTCGGAATGGATTTCCATCCATAGCACAGAAATCTTTGCAGACCTTAGAGAAATTATCTGCTCGCGGGGGAGGAGGATAAGGAACAGCGGGTGCAACTGGGGGAGGAACGTTTGCTGGACCACCGGTAGGCGCTGTGGCCTCTAGATACCTACTGAACTAGCCTGATATCATAACACCCCAGGAATATTAGGTTCCCCAGACATGCTGAAAAGAAAAGAAAAGGGATTCAGAGAGAGAATCGAAAGATATTACATATGGCTTTGGGGAATATGTTTTTCAAAATAGACTTTTCTTTTGAAAATGCTTTCTTTTAAAACCTTTTTGAAAATAATTTTCAAAATCTTTTATCCGATTTGGTAACCTTCAGCTCTGATACCAAGTGTAACACCTCACGTCCTTTAATGTCACTCATTAAGAGAATGCATTAAGTTTCGTGGAACGTTATAGGTAAACAGAAATAGAAACATTACAAGACATATATAAAATAGTAGCGGAATTTAAAATTTTACCAAGCAGTAAACATCGTAGTTCAAAACATGGTTACATCATATGTCTGAAATGCATAAAGCCTAGTACATCATTAAAACTTTTGTCTTGTACTTAAAATATCAGAGTACAATAATAAAAGAAGCATAATCCCCAAAACATAGCCATAGTTGAGTGATATGAAATCAAGCCGTACATCTAAAACAACTCCAAGCAAGTTGAAAGAAGATTCCTGATCAAGCTTGAGTATTCCCACCCTGAGAACCGAAGGGGAGGGGGGATGGGAAGAGAAAGAAGAGGAAACAGAGTAGGTCAGACATAAAGTCTGGCGAGTCCAGTTACTTTTAGCATATAAATAAGTAAAAGTATCATGATAGGCATATAAAGTGGGTAAGAGAGATAACATCATAAAAAGGAAAGTATGACAAGTTAAACACGAATAACATGATAGAGTATATTGCTCTTCTCTAATACTTTCTCTTTCTCTCTGTATCAATACTAGTATAACGAAGATGAGATAATCCCAACAACTGTAAGATGGTAGAATTAGGCGTACTTCTAGGGAGAGGTTTTAACCCTATACAATCAACAAGCAGCCCAACTTACCGGAGTTACCCCTAAGGATAATAACGGGCTCCTAAACGTACCAGAGTCTAGATGTACCCTAATTACTACCCCAATCAATTGGCTTCCTACTCCGTAGATACCCTGTGCTGGCCCAACAGCAGGATGTATCAGTTTCTAAAGTGGCAACCCTTCATTATCAGGATGTGTGCAACCATATCTACTGATGTCACAACGTCTAAACCTCCTCTGCCGGACCCATGCACGCACATAACTCTGTCGAAACGCGCCACCCACACCACCATTTCATTTGGATCTCTTACAATCAGCCCAGTAAACGTGCCCCGACTCCAACCTAGTTCGAAGTACTCGTTTGATACCTATATATGGGTTACTGACTGAAACGGGTCTCCCATACACAACATGATACAAGCTTCCCCCAGGCTTACATCCCCGCTAGGGTTTCCACAGGTTATGCCATACCAGAGTAAAAGATTGCATAACCCCATAGGTTAAGTTTATGGGCCTATATATGATTATCACCCACCAACCCAAGATATACTTACCCCCCCCACTGTTTCATATAATTTTACTTAACCCCTATTCAAGTTAACATATACAATCCCTATAGATTCAACTAGGTTAAGTATTCAAGTTTATTACCATATTCATTTGTGGTTATAGTGTACTAAACCTCCCATATTAAACCTATAACTTGTGGGTGCTGGATATGCCGGGCGGTTCTGGGCAAACTTCTTCCATGAGTCGGGCTTAACCTCGTGTCTTAACACGTCACGTGTTTATGCACTTAAACCCCTCACATTAGATTCACCACTTGTGGTCACTGGATATGTCAGTTGGTTCCGGCCAAACTTCCACCACAAGTGTAATCTAACCTCGTGTTTAGGAGTGGTTCTAATTTCTGTAATTCTAGGCATTTTTGTTATTAACCAATTATCCTTTATCATTATAGGTTTTCTGCCCCTTTCCCAAGTTATGTTCATAAAAACCACATTCCCCAAATCCATATTCATATATTTCATTCAACTTATGCCCAAATTTCCAATTACAAGTTATGTCCCAATTTTGTGGTTTTCCCCTCATTCGCAATTTTAATACGTTCACATATTTCAGCGACATGCCTAGGCTCGAAGGTAGCTTGGTTATAAAAATATAAGGGAAAAGATGAAGGCAAGAGGACAGAAATGATTATACTAAAAAGATTGACATATAATGGCAGAAATAGGCATAACCATATAGTGGCATAATGATAAGATGTGCATATAGGAATAGATCTAATGAACATGTGACAAAAGAACTGATTCTAACATAATAGGGACATCATAAATAGGCATGATAAGATCTAAAGAATGAATTGGATCAACTAACAATGGCAAATCTGACATGATAAATAGGTATAGGCTTAGATCTAGTTCATAGTCATGTCAGAATAACATAAATACACAGGTTATAGCAGATCTAATATGATTCAGTTAGTCACAGGCTTAGATCCAAGTTATAGTCATGTAAAGATTAATTTTTAATTATCTTGATCTAAAATTAACATAGACTCACTGTGATTGGATCTAGAAAAATAGAAAAGGGATTGCTGATGTTGAATCACAGATCTCTAAACTTGAATGACTTGATTTCTGATGAAGAAAAGACTTGATTTAAACTGGGCAGAGGCAACATCTAGTTCTTCATTGTTTTAGGTGTGGAGAAACAAGAGAAATGAGGTCTTATTTATAGCATAGAGCCAATGAACCAAGTCAATAAAGGAGTCCACATTCAGCCAGAAGAACTCTGCCCAGATCTGCCGTAAGGGGTTGACCCCCTTATAGGGTCGACCCATGGGTAACCCCCTTATGGGGTTGACCCAGGGGTCGACTCCCCCTTGATGGGGTAGACACCCCTGGGCAAGATTTTTCCCGCTCCCCCTTTTTCTGCGATTTTGAATTATTTTGAACTGATTTTGAATTCTGGGCTTATTATATATATATATTCTTATGCATATACAAACTTCAACCCTTAATAACTTCTTCATATAGTGTCTGTTTTATGCAAACTAGGTGTCTGTTTTGACTAGAATTCCAAGTCGAACGAAATGGCATAGTTCATTTCACTTAATTCTGGACATTTTTTTAATTTATCATCTTTAGTGTTGTTAAAATTACGGGGTGTTACAGTTGGTGTAGCATCAGCTGTAGAAGTTGTTGATGATTTGTCTAGGTGGATGGGGAAGTTTCTAAGGCAGTTTGGAGTAGGAATGTGTGTGATGATGTGCATATGGTGGAAGATGATGTATAGGTTCGGTTGAATCAGCAGTGTTGCTTTGCATTAAATGTGCTTTTAGGACTAGATTTTTTTCTTCAACAATGGATGTATGTCACACGCCGTGAATTTTAGTAGCCTAGAGGTGTTTGCTAATGAAATTAGCTTATTTGAATATTGATGAAGATAATAGGATGCTAGAAGACAAAGGGACATGAATAGTTTCATAAAAAATTTAACATATCCAAACGCGATTGTCAATTGGGTTTTTATTTATTTATTTATAGACCTTTTGTAGAGTAGTTTCTATCGGTTCTATGTGATTACTGGATGTTAATGTATGCCTCTTGGATTAGTGCCAAAGAAGTAGGTGAAGAATGGATCAAGAATAATTTTAAAGAATAATGTTGAAAGTAAAGTATGAAAGGTAAAGACATCATGATTTATAATGTTTGGACTAAATCCCTACTTTCACTTCAGTATTTCTTTCGCTAGATTTCTATACTAACCAAAAGATTGTTGCAATGCTGCGTTGCAATTGTTTTTTTAAGCTAATTTTTGTAAGGAGATGCAATATAGAATAGAACAGTTCTCCTTAACATCTTAATTACGTGACTAACAAAAGATCCTAGGAGAATATTTTAAGGCATCTTGCAGCTTTGTCGTTGATGTAGAGATTTTCTCATAGACTTTTGATTTGTCCTACACATTTACACATGTGTTGATATGTGACTATCTTACAGATTAATGTATTTTGTAATATACAATATGTAGTTAGCAATCAATATTGTGTACTTGTGTAAGCTTGTGATATGTATCAAGACTTTAGATCCACCACCATCACTTAATTACTGTTATCACATAATAGCAAGGCATATGAAATTTGTTTGAAAAAAGGGTCGTCTAATTAAGAAAATAAAAATAAAATGAATGGTTCTACCTATGATAATAAATGGTTTCCCTATTGCGTTTCAGCTTTACTATAGATGTTTTATGGTTAATATTCTGACACATCAGTGTTATTCCTTTGTAGGTATCTACTGAGGGTTTTTATTTGCACGGCTTGTACTTTTACTATAGCTTTGGATCGTTTAGGTACTTAAAAATTAAAAACAAGCATATGAAATTTAACGATTTTATGTGTGTGTGTTCCTTAGAAATTTTATGTACTGTCCACTGTCATTTATACATTCATTTTTCTGTTTTATTCTCCATTTGTTGTGACAGTCTTGTCCATTTTTTGTCCTCGATTGTTATATTTCCCTAAAAAAAAACCAGAAGACACATAACTAAGGTTATGATCAACAGGACAATCTCCCATATATTTTATGCAGAAAAAAGAAAATAATAATAAGTTAGTAAAATAAAAAAATTTAAAACAAGATTTTCCTGAATAAAAAATTGATAGGGAAAATTCATATAAGGCTTAAAAGCGATTCGCTTTGTCACAACTCAAGACAGATTCAACAAGGAACATAAAGATAAAAAAGGATATATTTTAAAACTTGTCTATTTGACACACACATACTATTTCTAATTAGAATAGGGTATGCTTTTCCATTGTAAATGTGGAGATGAAAACAAACAAAAACAAAGTCGATTTTCTTTGTGATTTCCAGTTCCTATATTTATTCTAGTTTCATCCTACTTGCTGTTAATTTGTATGTTAATTTCCAGTTCAAGTTAGTTTAGTTTGAGATAATATGTTCCTGTTACATTACAAAATAAGACAGACATTTGTATTTTCTGTTGATATCCACTACCACCAATTACTTTCTCAACATAAACTTTTTTGACAAATTTTTTTAAGCAATCTACTTATTTTCAAAAGAATAGACTAGAAAAGTAACGTTAAATTAGGTTGATTCAAAGTGGAAACTGATATCAGGAAATGGTGGGTTTTACATATTTTTTGGGGTCTAAAATGGTGAAATATTGGGGAGTAGAAATGATTCAGCTAGGGAAGAGGAGTTTAATAAAATGGTAAGAATTTTCTAGCTTTATAAATAAAAGGATAAAGAGGCTGCATTTTACTTAACGGATAAACTACAGATATTTACAGGTAAATGTTGATCTGTTTAGTCTTAAGTATACCAGGTGCTCATACAAACATCACATAATTATTTTATTATTGTGCATAATTTTATTCTTGATAGATTTTAGTATGTATATATTAACAACAAACACTCCATCTATATGCATATACTGTTTACTGAGTAATATGAATTCATTAAGTTCAAAATTAATGTAATACTGTATAAGAAAATTACTGATTAATAAAATTACTGTTTACTGAGTAATACTGTATCACATAATTATTGGTTTGGTTCCATTAAGTTTTCTATACTTGAGGAAAAGTTATATGAATTCCATTCAACGTCAACCAACGATAACTCTAGTGTAACAACCCGGAAAATCTGAACCAATTTAAATTTTTTATTCTGGTTATTTTAATGAATTTTGAATGTTTAAAATGATTTATTTTAATAACGATGGGAAAATTTATTTTTGACAAAGTTAAAACGAATAATTTTATTTTAATTATAAAAGGAGTTTAAAATGGCGCGGTAGTTTGAAAATTCGATTTCAAATTTCAAATGAACATACATGATTCAAAATAAATCGAATTTCAGTGAAACAAGAAATATTCGAATCTATTTAACTATATCTTTCTAACGGATGTAAGAAACTGAGATATCGTTTTAAAAGTTGAGAGTTACACCCAGTTTAAAATTCAGAAAAGTCGCTGTGGTATTTATATATATTTTTATATATATAAAGGCCTTAAAAATAGCCATTTTTGCGAACGACCTCCGTTTTTGATGAAACCACTTTTGTTGGATTCAGAATGCCAAATTATTGCTAGATTCCAATTTTCATAATTTTTGAAATCAATATGTGAGCGTGGCAAAAGAAAACATGTTTGGTTAATTTCAGTCAATTTGAATCAACCAGAAATTGGCCATTTTTTAAACGGTCACCAAATTCGACGAAATCTATTTTGTTGGGACCATATCGTCAAAATATAACCAGATTTATTTTTCTGGAATTTTTGGGATCAATATGTGAGCGTGGCGAAGTTAAATGTGTTTTATCAGTTTCTGTTGGAATGGATCGACCAGAAAATGGACATATTTCAAACGGTCTTCAAATTTGACGAAATTAGTTTTGTTAGGACCGTATCGTCAGCACGAAGCTAGAAATAATTTTTCGGGATGTTTAGAGTCCGTATGTGGCCCTGGTAAATTAGAATGTGCGTTTGAATTCAATATACATTGATTTATATTTTAATTTTAAAGAAAACCAATTGAAAAGGTCGAATTGGCTTATGAAACATATCCTATTGCGTTCAGAATGGGGGTATTTAGCTAGGGGCGACAGTCGTTGGGTTTGATTTGGAGTTTGTGAAGTTAAACCAGAAAATTTAGAATATAATACTAATTAAATAAAAAAAGGGGTATAAAATAGCTTTTAGAAACCGTAGTTTCTCTTTTCCGCTGTCAGCCAACAAAATGAATGGCGATAATGGTCCCAAATTGATCACTCGATTTCGTTTAATCTGATTCGAATTTCAACCCCATCTTAAAGCAAAAATCAATAAGCTCAACGAGATTCACCACTTCAACAGTTGTGATTGGTTCTAACTTCATGGATTTCATGAATTTCTGCCTCAACTCTGCCACGTTCGCACCCTGTTCGAGGCTCAAGGGGACCACCGAATCATGACTGGCGCCAGGTGTAGGGAACTCATGCGTGGGCGGAGGAGGTGGCATGTTCAGATCGACGACTGGTGGCACGGATTTCGGTGCACGAGCTAGGGTATGGGTGGAGCGATGGGTGGGATTTGGTACAGGAAGAGGAACGAGATAACAGAAGAAAGGTTGAAGGAAACTAATGATTTATTTAATTAATTTAATTAATGATATATTTAATTGTTTAAATGTATAATTGGCTGTATCTTTTTCATACGGAACCAGAATCGGATGATTTCAGTTGCATTAGAACCGTGGTGAGAAATGTTACATGATGGAACAATTCCGGTCAGCAACAGAAGCACTTAGAATGTCTGGTTAGATTAAACGCAACGTTTAATTTAATCAAAATAGTCGTTTATATAACGATTTCAAAACCGTTCAAGGTGAGAATTCTCTCAATAAAATTTTTACATAGTTATTTATTTCATTACTGCATATATGAACTGCTCCCTGTCGTCCATAGACCATGGATGACTTGTTTGATTGTATTGCGTTGTGGTTGTGATGTGAAAAATATATATATGAAGTGTGAATGATATATATATATATATATATATATACACATACAATGTGAATGAAATATATATGTGATGTGAAAATTATAAATATATATACGCGATGTGAATGAAATATATATATATATATATATATATACGATGTGAATGATATATATACACGATGTGAATGAAATATATATATATACACACGATGTGAATGAAATATATATGTATACGATGTGAATGAAATGTTTATACACGATGTGAATAAAATAACATATATATATATATATATATATATATATATATATATACGATGTGAAAATGATTTATATGCGATGTATAAAATAACATATATATACGATGTGGAAATGGTTTATATGCGATGTATAAAATTATGTATATATATATACATATGAAAAGAAAATGAATATATATATGAAATGAAAAAAAATAACATATATATGAAATGAATTATATATATAAGAAGTAGAAATATATATATATATATATATATATATATATATATGAAATGAAAAATAATATATATGTGAAGTGTGAATGAAATAAATATTGGATTGTTAAAAATATAATTTTTAACATATATATACACCGAATAAAATTTTCATGTATATGGAATATTCAATTTTGATTTAAAATTGAATATGAAGTTGGAATCGTTTTTACAATGAAGTTAAAACGATTTATAAAATACGTTTTAAATGGAAATCGACGAAATGTATATAATATATATAATATATAATATATTTATATATTTAATGGCCTGAATAGAACGCGCCGCGACCGTTCACGAATTTCGACCATTAACTTCAAATGGACGTAACGGGAGATCCGACCGTCGGATTTTCCTAAAACCAGAAACTTGGTTTCGTATCGAAAAGAGCTTTCCAATGAATATAAGAGATTTGAAATCTAATGGTTGGATTTGGAATTATGTCAAAATCAAACCTAGAAAAGGTCGCGGTAAGTGCAGTTCGACGACCGTTTATGGAAATCGACTGTACGGGCCTTGATAAAATTATTAAAAATATTAATAATTTGTGTAAAATCATAATAAATGGTTTGGAAAGAACTAGGTTGAAAAATTCCACGTTTTTAAAGATAAAAATATTTTTTTATCAAAATGAACTAGTTATGAACTAGAATTATATTTCAATCTTTTAAATAAATAATTTGGATTTGAAATGGTAACAAAAATAACTATAATTTCCAATATACAAAATGGAATGGATTTGAATCGAAATTATCTTCGGAATATTTAGATAATGGATTCCATGATGATACAGACATTGTGGAGGAGTTTGGAAGATATATATATTGTTATTCTAATACGATATTTGTTGATTTCAGAATTTGATATTGAATATAAGCCGATATATTCTCTATTCAGAGCCTTGTATTTGATATCAAATGGGATTTTGGGTTTGTCGTGAACGGTGTCTTCATCAACACTATTCTTAAACCCAGCTGAAAAAAAATTAAATCTTTTAGTTAAGATTTAAAGAAGAATTACCAATTAATTAATACTTAATTGGAATTGAATCGAATTGGATTTATGGTTTGTTGTGAACTGTTTTTTAAATAACATTGGTTCTTTAACCCAGTTAAAGGCATGATTAATTTCCAGAAAGTTGAACAATCAATAAGAAATGATTATTGGGACTGAAACCAATTGAAGTTTGAATAAATCTTTAATTAGATTGTGAATGAATAAATGGTAATTGAATTTACTAAAACACGTGATGTGATTAAACCAAATTTACTTGGTTGTTGATATTCATGATTGTGATTGATTGATTGTTTGGATTGTGCTCGACCAGTTTATGAGCAAGATATGCTTTTACATTTAACATTGGGTTGGGCAGAAATATCAGTGCGCTAACGCCTTGTCAAACACTTCACGATTTGACGATAAGGTGTTTAGCGATGTGTTCATTTCAAATTTAATGAATGATTTTGAAATGGTGTTTTTCTTAAGTGAAAAGAAATATATTCCTGATTTTGGACAGGGAATGTTTTATAAAAAATGTTTTATAAAACATAAAGAATTTCGAGGGCTAAAACCCGATGATTTCCAAATGATTTGGAAATGTATTATGGTTTTACATTGTAGTTCATCACATATTCGATGTAACGACCCGTATTTTTATAGTATATAACTTCTTTATTTAATTATTTAAATAATGGTTTGGTTATTTAAAATGACCAGAATTGAAAAATATGGAATATTTAATTAAAATAAATAATATAATATATTTAATTTCTGAAATAGTCAGAAATAGTGGAATTCACAATATGGTGTGAATTGGATCATCTGTGATATTTAATTCAGTTTAGAATTGAATTAGAATAACGAATATATTATTTGAACGACAACTTGAACGTATAATTATAATATAATTATAATCGAGCTCGAAATGGCGCGGCAGTTCGCTATTTGGCGATTTGAACTTCAACTGAATGTACAAGATTCGTTTTAAGCCGGATTTCTGTGAAATAAGAAACGCTAGGAGCTGGTGAAGTATACTTTTCTAGTGGAAGAGAAAATCGAGATTTCATCACGTAAATTTTGAGATATGTCCAAATCAAATTTTAGAGAAGTCGCTATGGAATTCCTTTATAATTTATATCGATTTATTTATATTTTAAAATGGATTTTTGAATATAAATCGGATATCGATGCAACACTGGATTTGAAATATCGAGTTATAAATCCCAGTGGAGCTGTATGGTAATCCTCTGCGAATATCTATGATAATGTTTATTTTTAAATATTAAATTTAAATGTTTTTAAATATATTTATTTTATTTAAATGGATTATTTAGAGCTTTAAAAATAACCAGTTTTTCAAACGACGTCGGAATTCGATGAAACTAATTTTGTGGGATCTGCAGTACTAAATTATTGCTAGATTTCAGTTTTCGTGATTTTTGAAGTCAATATGTGGCCGTACGGGATTTTAATGTGAAAAACAGACGATAATTTGACTTTAAAAATACCCTGTGTGAGCATACGAAGTCGGAATTCGACGAAACCAGTTTCGTTGGGTCCGCAATGTCAAACTCTAGCAGTATGTCCAGTTTGGTGATTTTTGGGTGTTGTATGTGATCATGGGAATTTTTAAGGACCAATACCAGCAGTGGTTCATTAAAATTCAATATAATAATCAAGGGAAAAGTATATCTAAATTCCCTATAAATATCCCTCTAACCTCCTTAACCCTAATACCTTTTCATTCTCTAGTCAACTGCAGATAAAACTCCAACCGCCATCCCAATATAAAAAAAACGAATGTTTGAAAATCTACCAAAATTCAAATACAATACTGGAAATTACGAGATATATACGTATGGATTGCTGGTGGTGTGCTCGTCATGATGGTATGTGTTTTAAAGGGTCCGATGCCCATTTTCTTCCGCTGTCTTTTGCGAAGGTCACCTAGGGTTTTGGTATTCTCGAGTTTTAAGCATCGTTTGGCAAAAATATGTTTGCTTTTGAGTTTCCGAGGTCGAGTAGCACCTGCGTGCTCAATTTGGTGAGAATCGGCGCTGATCGATGTCGATGGGTTACTGGGTTGGTTGAAGAACGCGATGAACTGGGTGATGATGGCGAGTTGTTTCTAATGGAGATGGGTAGATGGAGATGTTTGTGGGGAGGAACATGGTGTACTTAGTTTGTGATTTAGTGGAGTATCAAGGGAGAAAGGGGGGTTAGGAGGTTCGGTCATGGCCATTAACAAGCAACAGGTAGGTTCGTAACTTACAGAGAAGTGGTGATCGAGTGGTATGATATTGGTACGAGGAGATGGAGTGTAGTTTGATAGTTGATTGGTGTATTTAATTTTCAAACTTCGTGAAGGAATGAAGGAGAGAAGTAGTTCAGCTTTGGCCATTTAGGAGCTGAAGCGTAGTTTGTGAGTTGGGAAGAAGGGTGCCATAGCGGGTTGGACTTTAGAGGCTTTGTCCGGTTTGTATTTGAATGGAATGAGAAACCATAAGTTGCATTGGGATCGTATGGATGAGCACTCCACAATGAAACTGTTTGGAAGTCCATTGGAGCTCGTTTGAATTTATGGCGAAATAAATTGTCTGATCAAAATCAACTAACGCAAATCGTTATTTAACGGTTAACGCGATATGTGAGTAAACTCACTAACTCTTCTTAGTTATATTTTTCTAAAATATTTTTAGAAATGATAAATGATGATTGTTTGCTATATGTTGGTTGTTTGGTTGAACTGCTAGTCAGTTGATTGAAAATATAGATAACGATATAAATATAAATCGTTAATCAAATATTGATTCTGTTTAGCAGGATATTTCATAGTAAAATGAAATTGATGTTAATTTTATTGTTTATCATCTATGGATGCAGGGAAACAGGTCGGAGGGACCCAACTGGGTTCCTCAACATTCATTTTACTGTTTTTTTTCATATATTGTGTTATATGATGTGATACGAAATCTGTTATTGATTTTGTATGGTTGAATGATGCCGTTAATTGTTGTATGGTATGTTAAATACTATAGGGAATACTCGAATGTTAAAAAGAAAATTTTCAATGTTATATTGAAAAAGAAATATTTATAAAATTAAAAGATTTTATAAAAAGAAAACTATTTATTTAGAAAATAAATAGATTAAAAAGGAAATACTTATTTGTTAATCAAATAGATAGAACTGAAGGGAAATATTTGTAAAACATTTACAAATAGAATTGAAAAAGAAATATTTGTAAACTATTTATAGATAGAATTGAAAAGGGATATTTATTTGTAAAATAAAAAGAATAGAAAGGGGAAATGCGTGTAAAGTAAATAGAAAAAGAAAATAGTTAGATTATAAAAGGAATTACTTATAAAATCAATATATTTTATAAATAGAAAATATTTTATAGAATAAATAGAATTATCAAAAGGGGAATTATTTGGCAAATAAATTGATTTTAAAAGGAAATACTTGAAAAGTGAATGGAATGGTATAAAAAGGAGAATTTTACATTTGAAAGATTTATACCCGTGCTTCGCACATAGGTATAACATGATATGGATTTAAAGCAAAGATTTTAAATAAAATCTATACTAATAGACAGATTGAGAAGATAAATTTATAAACAATATTTTATAAATTAAATAAGATATTTATCATGGGATAAATAAAATATATAAGTCGGGACTTATATAGAGAAGTAAGAATCGATTTCAACATCGATATTTAAACTGAATAAACGTAGAGTTAAGCAATTAGAGTTAACCAGTTAGAGTTAATTAGATAGAGTTAATCGAATTAGAATTGATTGAATATGTGACGACCCCAAACTTCCGTAGACCGAAAGTAAGGATGATCATTTTGGAATACAACATATTTACAAACAAAAACAGATCTCAGATGATTATCATAACACATAAACATTTTCAGCGGAAATAAACGTCATCTGTATCACAACAAAACATCAGAGTATGCAGTTTTACAGGATCCACTTAGCATAATAGAAGTCTTAACAAAAAAGGAACAAGTCTCAAATGAAAAGAAATGAGTTTCAAATCCCATTACATACATCAAAAGAAAAAGATAGAAAAACGTTTCAAAAGCAAAATAAAAGGTGGAGGAAAGGTCTTCTTCTTCTTCCTCCCAAAGCTAGCTCACACCAAAAAGTATCACCCAGTAACCTTTCAATTGGCTGCCCATGTGGAAAGGGGGCACCCGAGTTTGCAAAAGTAAAGCAAACTACGAGTCAGTCATAGGACTGGTGTGAGAATTCTTAACTAAATTAACTATCAAGATGGCGAATCTCAGGACCAACGCGGAACGGGTTTACTCCATTGGATTGCCAGTGCAATATTTTATAAAGTTTATATAAAATAGCGAAATGATTTTTGAAAAATGAAACCATCATAAGACTCAAGTCCTATCACACAATGCAACGCACACAGGAGGATAGAGTTTTCCCTTATGATGATAAAACATGCTTAATACGTGAAAAGTAATATTTTGATATTTTCATTAGTGTTTAAACAGTATTAGAATACTTCAAAATAAATATAACAATCCTAGACAGCATAGGTACCATATACTATGTTGCCGTATATAGGTTTACAATCAAAACCGAAATGTCGTCGTATTGGAAATTGGTTTTCTGTCATGAAATCGAGGCTAGGGATTGTCCTCTTCCGATTCGAGACACTCTAGCAGATGCCTCAGGATCACACCTATGGGCAACCCTTAGATGCGGTAGGGCCGGTCCCTACCTAAAGGTAGTGGATTAGTTATGCCTGAACACACGTTTCCCGGTCCCTTTGGACCTATAATATGACCACTTCCAGCCTATAAAAACCCGAGGTACCTCAATCCGAAATCCACATAAGTAAAATGCCGGACCGTGTCAAAACCCAAGCACCACTGTTAGCTAGAAAGAAACATGTGCACTCCCTACGGTCCATATCCCGTTTTTGACTCATACCGGGGTGTGAGGCTCGCGAAGCTACGTTATACACAAAGCTATGCCCAAACAGGCTATGCTTTGATCATCCGCCACAAGGCCAGCTTTTCAACAAAGCCTTGATCATTGCATCATGGCGTGCCACGTTGACCATTCAACACCATACTATCGATAACTACTACTATGTATCCGGGTGTTAAGTAGAGAATAAATTCTTCACCACCAAACAGACATATATTAGTAGAAATCGACTTAATTACATGTAGCGAATTCCAACGTCAGACACGCATCCATTTACAAGTACGTTCTGGGTCTGAACGAAACAGGAGACACCAAAAAGGTGCTCGCTTATCCGCACGATCAACACACACGTCCGTACAATTACTGCTTCAACCTAGTCCTGGGAGCAAGTCAGTCCAACGTGTCAGAAATCATCGCCCATTCGATGTGAAGATCGCCGGTCTTCTACACCGTCTTGTTACATCTTTGATTTAATCGCCGTTCAATTATTTGAAATAAGTTAAACTCGGCCTTTTCAAATAATTGTCGCATAATTATAGTTTAAAACATTTCATATATATTTATAACTATTTATCGCTATTTTTATCTATTAAAAATAGCTCGAAATATATAAACGACGTTTCGGGTCAATGGGCGGCGCTGGCGCTGTTTTTACCAAAATTTGATTTACACATATCTCAAAATCTAACTGTCGGATTTTGATGAAATTTATATCGTTGGAAAGCTCTCCCCAAAGCGGTCCTAACGGTTCCAGTTTTGGGAAAATCCAACGGTCGGATCTTTCTATATATTCGTTTGAAGTTACGATTACCGATACGCGAACTGCAGTGCTCGTTTCGTTTAATTTTATATTTTATATTTATATATAATATATAAACCATTTGGGCGATTTCCTTTATTAAAATTCATTCCTTTTATTCTACGAAAGAAATACTTTTGTCCGCCAATCCTAGTGCGACAAAATGATGGTTTCAACAATGTGTCATTTTATATCAGATAGACATGACACTTTTGTTCGCCAACTCCAATGTGACTAAAAATGATAATTCAACGATATATATTTTTATATTCATCAAAATGTCATTTTTGTTCGCCAATTCTAATGCGACCAAAAATGGTAATTCAACGATATACATTTTTATATTCATCAAAATGTCATTTTTGTTCGCCAATTCTAATGCGACCAAAAATGATAATTCAACGATATATATTTTTAAATTCATCAAAATGTCATTTTTGTTCGCCAATTCTAATGCGACCAAAAATGATAATTCAACGATATATATTTTTATATTCATCAAAATGTCATTTTTGTTCGCCAATTCTAATGCGACCAAAAATGATAATTCAACGATATATATTTTTATATTCATCAAAATGTCATTTTTATTCGCCAATTCTAATGCGACCAAAAATGATAATTTAACGATATAAATTTTTATATTCATCAAAATGTCATTTTTTGTTCGCCAATTCTAATGCGACCAAAAATGATAATTCAACGATATATATTTTTATATTCATCAAAATGTCATTTTTGTTCGCCAATTCTAATTCGACCAAAAATGATAATTCGACGATATATATTTTTATATTCATCAAAATGTCGTTTTTGTTCGCCAATTCTAATGCGACAAAAATGATAGTTTTAAAATGTATATTTTCAAATAAGAATGTAAAAGTCCCTTACTCTTTTATTTACATTTAAAAATGTAAATCTCTTTTTATTCTTTCCAATTACATTGAAAATGAAAATGTTTTTTTTTTCTTATTCTTCCCTATAACATTGAAAATAAAAATGTCTTTTTATTATTTTCTATTATATTGAAAATAAAATGTCCTTTTATTCTTCTATTAGTAAGAGAACTTAATAAAAAGTAAATTCATCATTCTATGTAATATTTGCATTGTAAAATGCAAATAAAAGGGTGGACTTTATTTCCAATGTAAACATCTTTTCTAGCGTCAACCTTCCTAAAATAAATATATTTTCTAATGTCAAGATTTGATTCATTTCAACTATATTAACATAACGATGAAGTTTTGCTCATTTCAACCATATAAACATGACGATGAAATTTTGGTGTCATTTCAACTATACTAACATACGATGAATTTTGTGTATTACAACAAATGGCAACATATGATTTGTTGTAAAATTCCTATGAATCAAAAATAATAGACCCTGCCTTTATTTTGCGAAATAAAACAAAATATATGAATTTTATTCATTTTATAGGATAAAAGATCAAATCTTTATTCATTATATAAATCCAACTTCTTTTATTTTATATGTCAAAATAAAAGATCAAGTCTTAATTTATTATTTAAAACAAAATGAAAGGAAAATAAAACTTTGTTTTATTCGTAGATCAAAAACAAAAGATTCAACTTTAATTTGTTTTCAAAAACAAAAGATTTGAACTTAATTTTGTTTTCAAAACATGAGATCTAAACTTAATTTTGTTTTCAAAACATGAGATCAAAACCTTTCCACAAAGATCTCAACTTTATTATATTTTATTTTCAAATCAAAAGATCAAAACCTTTAAACAAAGATCCCAACTTTACTTTATTTTAATTCCAAATCAAAATATCAGTTTCAAGAGAATAAAATAAAAATAAAAACAAAGGCGAGAACTTTATTATCATTACATTAGAATTTTACAGATCCAACAGTCAAATTATAACAAGACATCACGACGAATAAGATTCAACCATACAATAATCACCACATAACAGATCATAATAATATACAATGATTCAACTGATCGAATAGGATTTAAAATAAATTATTTAATTATTTAAATTCAGAATCTCACAGTCATTGACGATTTTTGGCCAAAATTCGAACTATTCAGAATCAACTCTAGTCAGTTTCGATGCGTAGACCTCAGTCACACGATTACAACGTCGCTGAAATCATCGAATTTCGAATTGAAACGAGTTAGATATGATAAATTGAAGTTTTAAAATAATTTGAATTAATTAAATAATAAATTAATTAGAGAAATCACCTTCTTCCTCTCAGACAAGAACAGGCCAACAGTTTTCTATATTGGGTTCAAATTTAGGGTTGGGTTTTTCTTCCAATTAGTTGCAGTGTTTGCCGATCGGGAGGGGGGACGTCGGAGCAGGTGGAGCGGCGCACGCGGGGGGGGGGGGGGGGAGGGGGGGTGGTGGTTGGTCAAACTCGGCGGCGGCTAGGGGGGCCCACGGCGGATGAGACGTGACGGGTTTGGGGGGTCGCTGCTTTGGCTTCGGGCGACGAGGAGATGATCAGGTGGTATAGAAATGAAGAGGGAGAGAAGAGCTTCGACGTGGTATATGTGTTGGGGTCTGAAAATTATTGATGGAGGAGAAATTTGGAGGAGAAGAAATGAACAATATCGGCCATTGAAATTAGGGGGCGGCGGCAACGAAGATGAATAGTAATTAGGGTTTGGATTTTCCCATTTTGATAATATTTTTATGTGTAATTTTATAATTAAATCCATAATTCCTAAACTATTTCGAATTCAACCCAGAAGAAGGTGCCCCTAGCCAATAACCCATTTTCTGGACCCAATGGGACAGGTCCCGTCAGCCCAAACGACTGTCTGTGGCCTGTATTATTTAATTTAATATTTAATTCTTTTATTAATTTAATTCGTCTGCATAAATAAATTCACCAAGGCCACAAACGGACTCAGAAAAATCAAGAAAAAATATATATTTGTCTATGTTATGACGATACGGTCCTAACAAAATTAATTTCGTCGAATTCTGACACTGTTTGAAAAACGGCTATTTTTCAGTCGATTAAATTTGACTGTAAATCGACCAAACACATTTTCCTTCGCCACGCTCACATATTAAATCGAAAAATTCTAGTAATTGAAACCTAGCAATAATATGACATTCCGGTTCCGATGAAAGTGGTTTCGTCGAAAACAAAGATCGTTTGAAAATTGACTATTTTCACTGGCTTTAATATTATTTAAAAATGGAATTTTGAATTTCTGCCACATTTTTCCACTAGATAATTTAAAATAAAAATTTTAAATTGGTTCGGATTTTCCGGGTCGTTACAATCTCCCCCACTTAAGAATTTTCGTCCTCGAAAAGGAAACAAAGTAAATTAGGAACTATGATGGAAAATGTACCTTAACACAAGAGTTATTCGGAGATATCCACTCTACGCTTGGGGTAAGCCTTTTTGATGCTGTCCTTTGTCTCCCAAGTACAGTCTCTAGGATCCCCACTCCATTGAAACTTGACTAGGTTAATCTTCTTGTTCATCAAGATTTTGGTTTCTTTGCCAATGATCTTAATCGGGTCCTTTCTCACTGTCAGATTTGGAGCAATATCTAGGACATGTTGGTTTAATTCATCCTCAATCAGATCTGGATCGTGCACATGCTTGCGGAGTTGAGACACATGAAATACATCATGCACCCCTGGCAACCAGTCGGGCAGCTGCACTCTATAAGCGAGAGTACCAATCCTATCGAGAATAGGGAATGGACCAATGAATCTCGGTGCCAGCTTTCCCGTCTTCCCGAAACGAATCACGCCTCTCAGAGGAGAAACTTTCAAGTATACTCGATCACCCATAGAGAATTCAAGGTTCCTTCTTCGCTGGTCTGAATAGCTCTTTTGTCGACTCTGAGCAGTCAACAAGCGCTTCTTAATCAAGTCAACCTTATCTGACGCTTCACGGACCATGTCGGGGCCCAAGACTAGTCGACTGCCCGACTCCACCCAACATGCCGGAGATCTGCACGGCCTGCCGTAAAGTAATTAAAATGGTGACATCCCAAAGCTTGCTTGGTAGCTATTGTTATAGGAGAATTCCACCAAGTGTAAGTGGTCCTCTCATGAACCGCCATAGTCGAGAATGCAAGCACGCAATAAGTCTTCCAAAACACGATTCACCATCTCAGTCTGGCCATCTGTCTGAGGGTAATAGGCAGAGCTCAGATTTAACTTCGTCCCAAGTTCCTCTTGAAAAGCTTCCCAGAATTTACTGGTAAACAATGGATCCCGATCACTGACAATGCTTTTGGGAACCCCATGCAGTCTGACTATCTCTTTAAGATAGAGCTGTGCTAAGCTTCGAGCTGTTCTATTGGACCGAACAGGGATAAAATGGGCAGATTTTGTTAAGCGGTCGACAATCACCCATATGCTATCGTTGCCCTTTCGGCTTCGAGGCAAGCCATCTATGAAGTCCATAGAAATTTCCTCCCGCTTCTAACCAGGAACTCCTAGCGGTTGTAACAAACCTGCCAGTTTCTGCTGATCACTTTTAACTTGTTGACAAGTGGGACATCTAGCAACATAAATGGAAATGTCTCTCTTCATCGACCTCCACCAAAATGTGCGCTTGAGATCGTGATACATCTTGCTCACTCCAGGGTGAACACTAATCTTAGATTTATGACATTCATCCATAACCTCCCTTCTGAGCTTAGAGTCATATGGGACACAGATTCGGCCTAATAGCCTCAGAACCCCATTGTCATCAATCTGGAAACTTGTGGTTTCGCCATCCTGAATTCTTTTAATAATCCTCTGAATAAATTTATCATCCTTCTGAAGAGCAGAGACTTTATCAATCAAAGAAGGAGTGATAATGAGACTGGCGATAATGAGATTGTTGCATTTTGCATTCTTTCTACTGAGTGCATCGGCTACAACGTTTGCTTTTCTCGGAGTATATAGGATATCCAGGTCATATGATGCAAGAAATTCGACCCAGCGCTGCTGCCTCATATTCAAATATTTTTGGGTAAAAAGGTGCTTCAAGGATTTGTGATCCGTATAAATTTCAAACTTTTCACCCAAAAGATAATGCCTCCATATTTTAAGAGCAAACACAATGGCCATTAGTTCAAGGTCATGCGTGACATAATTCTTCTCATGCGGTTTCAGTTGGCGGCTAGCATATGCGACTACCCTGCCTCTTTGCATCAGCACCGCACCAATACCTTAAATAAATAAGGGATAACATGTTAAAATGAGATTTGTCATTAAAGGAAAAATGTTATCTCAGACATGTAAATTTATAAAGAGACAACCTTGCTTAGTGGCGTCGGTCCAGACCTTCAAATCCTGATTGCCATCTATGATGGTCAACATAGGAGCATTGGTCAACCTCTTCTTTAGCTCTTGGAAAGCTGCCTCGCATTCGGGTGTCCACTTGAATTTCGTATGCTTCTTGGTCAGGTTAGTCAATGGACAAGCTACTTTTTAAAAATCTTTAACAAATTTCCGATAATAGCCGGCCAGTCCCAAGAAACTTCTGACCTCCGTGGGAGTTCTAGGCTGCTTCCATTCTTGGATGGCTGAGATATTTCCTGGATCTACTGAGATGCCCTCCTTTGATACAACATGGCCGAGGAATTTCACCTCCTCTTGCCAGAATATGCATTTAGAAAATTTTGCTTTCAGCACATTTCTTCGCAAAATCTCTAAGACTTCTCTCAGATGCTGTTCGTGCTCAGCAGCGGATTTAGAAAAGATGAGGATGTCATCGATGAACACGAGCACAAATTTATTTAAAACATCTCTGAATACTCTATTCATCAAGTCAACGAAATATGCTGGAGCATTACATAAACCTAAAGGCATTACTAGCCATTCATAAAAGATGTCAGGGCCTCTGAAAGCAGTTAAAGGCACACACTCCTTTGCAATGCGAAGTTGGTGGAAGCCTGTAGCTAGGTCCATCCTAGAAAATACTCGTGCCCCATGCAATCGGTCAAGAAATTCATCAATACGAGGCAGTGGATATTTGTTCTTAAGAGTTTGCTTGTTGAGATCATGGTAGTCTACACATAACCTGAGAGTGCCGTATGATTTTGGGACGAATACCACTGCTGCTCCCCATTCTGAGAAGCTGGGCCTGATCAGACCCTTCCACAAAAGCTGCTTGGTTTGATTTTTCAGCTCCTCTCTTTCTTTTGGCGACATTCTCCAAATGGGATGTACAACAGGTCTTGCATTCAGAGCCAAATCAATTCGGAAGCTGATTTCTCTATGTGGAGGTAGGCCCTCGACTTCTTTGAAAACATCAGCATAATCTTTGACGACAGGGATATCCTCAATATAAGTAGTGGTAACTTCTAGAGAAGACCAGAAAGCTTTCCTGTCGGTGGCTGAGCCATGGCAGGGGATACATACATTACCGAGTTTAGTTTTAACTTTGACAATTCTTTCGGCGCATACTAACTCAGCTTCATATTTTGCTAACCAATCTATACCAAGTATGATGTCATATCCAGAAAACTCCATGATGATCAAATTAAAAGGAAACTAATAGCTA
Source organism: Allium sativum (assembly GCA_030737875.1). NCBI lineage: Eukaryota > Viridiplantae > Streptophyta > Magnoliopsida > Asparagales > Amaryllidaceae > Allium > Allium sativum. Next base: position 899,306,451 of record CM060916.1, read on the forward strand.
GAATAGGAGATAAGCACTTTACAATACTGATCTAGAATGAGGGAACCTCCTATCGGACTATTAGCTCTAATCAATTTTTTGAGTTTTCTAGGTTTCAATTTCAACTTTTTACTTGCATCTTTAGAAATAAAGCTTCTTGCAGCACCAGTATCAAATAAGACAGTAATAAGGATGTTCTTAATATTAAGCGTACCTCCCAAGACATCAGGTTTATTAGACCCCTCAGTCGAAGCTGGTGCAACTGCTCCCTCATAAACATGTGCCTCTTCGGTTTTCTTCAACAGAGGACAGTTTCTGGCAAAGTGCCCCGGCTTATGCCAGTTATAGCAATTCTGTGTGTTCCTAGGGTTCTGACCTCGATTCTGAGAATTCTGACCATGGTTCTGGGAGCTCTGACCACGGTTCTGACTAGGGCCTGAATCATCTCTCTTGACCCTTTTTGGTTCTCTACACTCGTAATCAAAATGCCCAATCTTGCCGCGGTTATAGCAGGTCACCATGCTCCTATCCCTCTTCTTCCCTTGGGGCTTAGCTGTAGAAGAATTGCTCGCCTCCTGTTTTTTGTTAGCCTGTTCCTTCTGGTTGTTGCTTTGACCTTTCCCTCTATCCTGTGGTCCAGACTCATCATTCTCCTCATAGCGGCACGCCATTTCCACTACTTCATTGAAAGGAAGCTTAATATGGCAGTGACTCAATTCAAATATTTCTTGGACAGCCCCTTGATAAATTTCTTATTCTTCTCTACTGGATCTTGAATCAAACTAGGGGCATATCGTGAAAGCTCATCAAACTTCCTCACATACTCAGAAACGGTCATACTGCCTTGCTGCAGGTTAACGAACTGCTCGCGCAGACGCTCTCTAGCTTGTGGGGTATATACTTCTCATTGAAAATCTCCTTGAATCTGGCCCAAGACATATTGGCCACGTCATTGCAGATTTTAATTGTATCCCACCAATGCCCTGCTTCCTCCTTTAGTTGCCAAACTGCCAGGTAACGCTTTCACTGATCTTCCAGTTCCAAGCCTTCTAGGATCTTCTCGCAATCTTTAAGCCATTCCTCTGCTTGAATCGCAGACTCCCGCCCTGTAAAAGGTACACCTCCAAGGTTCTTGAATTTCTTTGACATTCTCTCCAAATCAAAAGGCTGTGGAGGTGGAGGTGGTTCGACTACGATCTCTGAATTATGCTGGTCTTGAGTGATGGGTGTCTCGTCTCTAGCTTGCCCTCCAGCTCCTACTCGGGCTCCTCCTCTAGCCCCGCCTCGAGCTCCACCACGGGTTCCTCCTCGGGCTGTTCTTGATCTAGTATCCATTAAAATCAGTCTGTACCATCAAGGAAAGAGTCAGACCAACGAAAATGAGAATTTTCAAGAAAAGATAAGATAAGGACGAGATGAAAAGATGATGATGTAATGACTGGTAAATATGTGCTATTCTACTGTGCTCACTCAAGGACATTACTAGTCCTATCACTAATGAGCTACTCGTCTTAGAATAATGCGGATTCTATCTAGACGAATTATTCTAAATATGTTATATTCCGTAGCTAAAGTAAACATTAGGCTCTGATACCAACTGTGACGACCCCAAACTTCCGTAGACCGAAAGTAAGGATGATCATTTTGGAATACAACATATTTACAAACAAAAACAGATCTCAGATGATTATCATAACACATAAACATTTTCAGCGGAAATAAACGTCATCAGTATCACAGAAAAACATCAGAGTATGCAGTTTTACAGGATCCACTTAGCATAATAGAAGTCTTAACAAAAGAGGAACAAGTCTCAAATGAAAAGAAATGAGTTTCAAATCCCATTACATACATCAAAAGCAAAAGATAGAAAAACGTCTCAAAAGCAGAATAAAAGGTGGAGGAAAGGTCTTTTTCTTCTTCCTCCCAAAGCTAGCTCCCACCAAAAAGTATCACCTAGTAACCTGTCAATTGGCTGCCCGTGTGGAAAGGGGGCACCCGAGTTTGCAAAAGTGAAACAAACTACGAGTCAGTCATGGGACTGGTGTGAGAATTCTTAACTAAATTAACTATCAAGATGGCGAATCTCAGGACCACGCCGCCAACGCGGAACGGGTTTACTCCATTGGATTGCCAGTGCAATATTTTATAAAGTTTATATAAAACAGCGAAATGACTTTTGAAAAATGAAACCATCATAAGACTCAAGTCCTATCACACAATGCAACGCACACAGGAGGATAGAGTTTTCCCTTATGATGATCAAGCATGCTTAATACGTGAAAAGTAATATTTTGATATTTTCATTAGTGTTTAAATAGTATTAGAATACTTCAAAATAAATATATCAATCCTAAATGGCATAGGTACCATATACTATGTCGCCGTATATAGGTTTACAATCAAAACCGAAATGTCATCGTATTGGGAATTGGTTTTCTGTCATGAAATCGAGGCTAGGGATCATCCTCTTTCGATTCGAGACACTCTAGCAGATGCCTCAGGATCACACCTATGGGAAACCCTTGGATGCGGTAGGGCCGGTCCCTACCTAAAGGTAGTGGATTAGTTATGCCTGAACACACGTTTCCCGGTCCCTTTGGACCTATAATATGACCACTTCCGGCCTATAAAAACCCGAGGTACCTCAATCCAAAATCCACATAAGTAAAATGCCGGGCCGTGTCAAAACCCAAGCACCACTCCTAGCTAGAAAGAAACGTGTGCACTCCCTACGGTCCATATCCCGTTTTTGACTCATACCGGGGTGTGAGGCTCGCGAAGCTACGTTATACACAAAGCTATGCCCAAACAGGCTATGCTTTGATCATCCGCCACAAGGCCTGCTTTTCAACAAAGCCTTGATCATTGCACATTGCATCTTGGCGTGCCACGTTGACCACTCAACACCATACTATCGATAACTACTGCTACGTATCCGGGTGTTAAGTAGAGAATAAATTCTCCACCACCAAACAGACATATATTAGTAGAAATCGACTTAATTACATGTAGCGAATTCCAAGGTCAGACACGCATCCATTTACAAGTCCGTTCTGGGTCTGAACGAAACAGGAGACACCAAAAAGGTGCTCGCTTATTCGCACAATTACTGCTTCAACCTAGTCCTAGGAGCAAGTCAGTCCAAGGTGTCAGAAATCATCGCCCATTCGATGTGAAGATCGTCGGTCTTCTACACCGTCTTGTTACATCTTTGATTTAATCGCCGTTCAATTATTTGAAATGAGTTAAACTCAGCCTTTTCAAATAATTGTCGCATAATTATAGTTTAAAACATTTCATATATATATTTATAACTATTTATCGCTATTTTTATCTATTAAAAATAGCTCGAAATATATAAACGACGTTTCGGGTCAATGGGCGGCGCTGGCGCTGTTTTTACCAAAATTTGATTTACACATATCTCAAAATCTAACCGTCGGATTTTGATAAAATTTATATCGTTGGAAAGCTCTCCCCAAAGCGTTCCTAACGGTTCCAGTTTTGGGAAAATCCAATGGTCGGATCTTTCGATATATTCGTTTGAAGTTACGATTGCCAATACGCGAACTGCAGCGCTCGTTTTGTTTAATTTTATATTTTATATTTATATATAATATATAAACCATTTGGGCGATTTCCTTTATTAAAATTCATTCCTTTTATTCTACGAAAGAAATACTTTCGTCCGCCAATCCTAGTGCGACAAAATGATGGTTTCAACAATGTGTCATTTTATATCAGATAGACATGACACTTTTGTTCGCCAACTCCAATGTGACTAAAAATGATAATTCAACGATATATATTTTTATATTCATCAAAATGTCATTTTTGTTCGCCAATTCTAATGCGACCAAAAATGGTAATTCAACGATATATATTTTTATATTCATCAAAATGTCATTTTTGTTCGCCAAATCTAATGCGACCAAAAATGATAATTCAACGATATATATTTTTATATTCATCAAAATGTCATTTTTGTTCGCCAATTCTAATGCGACCAAAAATGATAATTCAACGATATATATTTTTATATTCATCAAAATGTCATTTTTGTTCGCCAATTCTAATGCGACCAAAAATGATAATTTAACGATATATATTTTTATATTCATCAAAATGTCATTTTTGGTCGCCAATTCTAACGCGACCAAAAATGATAATTCAACGATGTATATTTTTATATTAATCAAAATGTCATTTTTGTTCGCCAATTCTAATGCGACCAAAAATGATAATTCAACGATATATATTTTTATATTCATCAAAATGTCATTTTTGTTCGCCAATTCTAATGCGACAAAAATGATAGTTTTAAAATGCAAATAAAAGGGTGGACTTTATTTCCAATGTAAACATCTTTTCTAGCATTAACCTTCCTAAAATAAATATATTTTCTAATGTCAAGATTTGATTCATTTCAACTATATTAACATAACGATGAAGTTTTGCTCATTTCAACCATATAAACATGACGATGAAATTTTGGTGTCATTTCAACTATACTAACATACGATGAATTTTGTGTATTACAACAAATGTCAACATATGATTGGTTGTAAAATTCCTATGAATCAAAAATAATAGACCCCGCCTTTATTTTGCGAAATAAAACAAAATATATGAATTTTATTCATTTTATAGGATAAAAGATCAAATCTTTATTCATTATATAAATCCAACTTCTTTTATTTTATATGTCAAAATAAAAGATCAAGTCTTAATTTATTATTTAAAACAAAATGAAAGGAAAATAAAACTTTGTTTTATTTGTAGATCAAAAACAAAAGATTCAACTTTAATTTGTTTTCAAAAACAAAAGATTTGAACTTAATTTTGTTTTCAAAACATGAGATCTAAACTTAATTTTGTTTTCGAAACATGAGATCAAAACCTTCCCACAAAGATCTCAACTTTATTATATTTTATTTTCAAATCAAAAGATCAAAACCTTTAAACAAAGATCCCAACTTTATTTTATTTTAATTCCAAATCAAAAGACCAGTTTCAAGAGAATAAAATAAAAATAAAAACAAAGGCGAGAACTTTATTATGATTACATTAGAATTTTACAGATCCAACAGTCAAATTAGAACATGACATCACGACGAATAAGATTCAACCATACAACCATCACCACATAACAGATCAGAATAATATACAATGATTCAACTGATCGATTAGGATTTAAAATAAATTATTTAATTATTTAAATTCAGAATCTCACAGTCGTTGACGATTTTTGGCCAAAATTCGAACTGTTCAGAATCAACTCCAGTCAATTTCGATGCGTAGACCTCAGACACACGATTACAACGTCGCTGAAATCATCGAATTTCGAATTGAAACGAGTTAGATATGATAAATTGAAGTTTTAAAATAATTTGAATTAATTAAATAATAAATTAATTAGAGAAATCACCTTCTTCCTCTCAGACAAGAACAGGCCGACAGTTTTCTATATTGGGTTCAAATTTAGGGCTGGGTTTTTCTTCCAATTAGTTGCAGTGTTTGCCAATCGGGAGGGGGGACGTCGGAGCGGGTGGAGCGGCGCACGCGAGTGGGGGGGTTTGGTCAAACTCGGCGGCGACGGCTAGGGGGGCCCACGGCGGACGAGACGCGGCGGGTTTGGGGGGTCGCTGCTCTGGCTTCGGGCGACGAAGAGATGATCAGGTGGTTTAGAAATGAAGAGGGAGAGAAGAGCTTCGACGTGGTATATGTGTTGGGGTCTGAAAATTAGTGATGGAGGAGAAATTAGGAGGAGAAGAAATGAACAATATCAGCCATTGAAATTAGGGGGCGGCGGCAACGAAGATGAATAGTAATTAGGGTTTGGATTTTCCCATTTTTATAATATTTTTATGTGTAATTTTATAATTAAATCCATAATTTCTAAACTATTTCGATTTCAGCCCAGAAGAAGGTGCCCCCAACCAATAACCTATATTCCGGACCCAATGGGACAGGTCCCGTCAGCCCAAACGGCTGTTTGTGGCCTGTACTATTTAATTTAATATTTAATTCTTTTATTAATTTAATTCGTCTGCATAAATAAATTCACCAAGGCCACAAACGGACTTAGAAAAATCCAGAAAAAAATATATTTGTCTATGTTATGACGATACGGTCCTAATAAAATTAATTTCATCGAATTCTGACACTGTTTGGAAAATGGCTATCTTTCAGTCGATTAAATTTGACTGTAAATCGACCAAACACATTTTCCTTTGCCACGCTCACATATTAAATCGTAAAATTCTAAAAATTGAAACCTAGCAATAATATGACATTCCGGTTCCGATGAAAGTGGTTTCGTCGAAAGTAGAGATCATTTGAAAATTGACTATTTTCACTGGCTTTAATATTATTTAAAAATGGAATTTTGAATTTCTACCACATTTTTCCACCAGATAATTGAAACGACCCGCAATTCCGTACCCTTTGAGTCGACTAATCACACAACACGTCCAACCCAAATTGCACAGAAATACGAATCATTATTAAAAAGAAGTTAGAGGATGAGGATATAGAAAGAAAGAAATATTAGAATAGGAGAAAACGAAGATCACAAACTCACAGCGGAATGAATAAAATATATTAGATAATATAACTTTGAAGCACAAATCAGTATTTGTATATACATACCATTATCAGAGCACAGCGATTATCCCTGGAACAGTTATAAACACCTGTTTCCAGATACAACATAGTACACAGCGGAAAATATGATAGTCTATAGCTAACTGGTGAAGCCTCCTGCTTCAATCTTCTCCAGGTGAGTCTGAAAAATCCTGACTACTTGACTGCCCGTACAAATTTGGGCACCCAAGAGTTTAGGGAAAACAAACAAAATAAACTCTGGGTCAGTCATGGGACTGGTGTGAGTAAACTCCAACCATTGGTTTAACTTTCAAAAATCCTTTCAAAAGAAATGATAATCGTAAGACCGATCCACACATAAACACGGATGGTTTTTACCTTACGATAACCAAAAATATTTTTGATATCAAATCCAGTGATATTATAATAGTGTCTACAACAAATAAATAGAATCTAGCGGAACGCTTGCATCTCACGCTCCATATATAGTATAAAATCAAAAACCGCAGGGCGCTTATTGGAGATTGGATTTCCAACATGACAAGGTATGGGACCACCTGCCGATAGTGTATCTCTAGAGACGAATACACTGGGTTCAACAAGAACATCTTGCAACCCGGCCCACACATGACCGACCACTCATTTCGCTTGAGTGTATCGAATGTATACCACCGACGGTTGGGATCAGCAACCGCCTCCCGAAAAGGGACAGCATCGATAGATTTAAGAAGCAAAAGGAATTTCTCTAGATAGGTGGTTATACATCCTAATGGGTGCGACCCACATAGCCATGCTGCCTGCCCAATTTTTGTCCAATTCCGGGTTGATGAGGCTTGAGGTTTGAATTATCTTCCAGAACATCTGGCCATCATTCACTTTGAATGCCACATCGTCAGATCCATCGGAAATCACTAATTGATTCCCACAAAAATACTCAGATTGTTAGGCTAAAGAAGTTTCCCTTCTATGCCACCAACTTCGTACGTTTGAAGGAATCGACGTACGTAACCCCCTTTGGAAATACTCTGTCAGACACTCGTCCATACAAGTTGTCCTGGGTCTGGACAAACCGAAGGCACCATCCCGTAAACAGGATAGCCCTTGCATAACTCCGTCTTCAATTTTTCTTCAGCATAAGTTGCTTCATAACGCTTACGCCAATACGGAGTGGTTTTCAGATATCAAATCTGATTCCGGTCTCTCCATATTGACAACGGAGGTATATAAAAAAAAGATAAAACTTTGATAGTCGGTGATTTAACTATCAAAGAACATCCATTCAATCAACGGTCCTATTTCCAAATGGAAATTCTATCAATCAAGCATCAAACAACACTGGGCCCTTTTTATATTAGTTCTTTATTACATTATCATTTCCAATTCCCATTTTCCACCTTTCGTGTTCTTTCAAAGCTCTATTTTCTCTCTTGATTATTGGGAAACATTTCCAATATATATAATTCCTTTATTGAGAAAATATCTTTTACTCCAGTTAGAAAACATTTCTAAATCCTTTGAATTAACTGATGTTATAAACATCGTTATTATAACTCAAATCATAAATCATTCGTTAACTAACGATATCACTAACCAACCCTTGCTATCGAGCCTTAACCATTTCTCCGTCAATAATGCAGTAAGTCAAGTTGGGGTATAATTACCTCTCAGACCTTAACTGAACGACATTCTTAACTTTGAAATAGTCAGAGCTCACAACTTTAAACCAAACATTGCTTACGCGACTCTCGGATTTGATCTACGAACACACCTTCTTTATAAAAATATTGATTATAACGGTAGCGTTATAATCGCTGTCTTCAAATGTTTGGTTTATAAAACATTGCTTTCAACAACAGCGTTAAAACCGCTGTCTAGCATTATAGAACACTTATCATAACCATAGGATTAAGATTGCTATTAAAACAATTATTATAACGGCAGCGTTAAAATTGCTATTTAGATTTACCAAGACATTTATTATAATAGCAGCGTCTAAAATTGCTGTATAGATTTACAACATCTATTATAACAACAGCGCTAAAATCGCTATTTAGTTTTATAAAAGCATTCCTTACAAAGACAGCGTTATGATTGCTGTTTTGAATAAAATACTGTGTGCGACGCACACGCTTCCGTTATTCATTTTAAAAGATAGTCAAAATGTCTGGATTTAAACAATGCAGACATTTATCATTCTATTTGTCGAAACCCATAAGATAAAGAGTATATAAGGATAAAAATCCCGTTTCCACCTTCTTTACAACAAGATTTCTTCCTTGGATTTTTATTCCAAAAATCCAAAATGTTTAACACAAAACCGTCTGCTGTGTTCTTCCCTTATAAATATTTCACTTGCAAAATACTTCCTTTGAACCATTATCCACTTTAATCCTGAATATATTTCTTTTATAGATAATCTTTTGATTTCGTACTTATACATATTCTCTTAAACCCCAAATTCTATTTATAACTTCTATTCAGAATCTTTCAAACAAATCTGATTTTTATTCCAATCGTTAAAAATCTTGTTTATGATTTGCTTCATACTCTGCTAAGTTCAAATCCCATCTCAAATATTGATTTCAAATCTAATTCCCACTTTTCCATATAAATTTAAATAAAGCATTTATATTCAATTTATTCAATGATTATAAACTCGTTTAAAAACAACTTCTTCTTTTAATAAAACAAGTTTCTACTTTTTAATTCCATTCAAAATATAATTTCTCTTTTGGAAATAAGTTCTCTTTTTAAACCTCAATTTCTTTTCTATATTCGAGAATCTTTTACGGTATTTAAAATAACTAAATTTACAGTGTCAGGGTGATTCAACATCGTATACACATCACCATAAATAACAAACAGTAATATAAATGTTGAGGAATCCAGTTGGATTCCTCCAACCTGTTTTCCTGCATCCACAGATGTTAATAACATCAATAATATTATTTCACATCAAAATGAAATATCAGAACTAATGATCAATTAATGGTGTGATCCTATCAACCAATTCAACCAAATTTACCAACTATTCAACCAATCAACCATTTCACATTATAAAAATATTTAAAACTCGTCTATATATAAAAATATAAACGAGAGGGAGTTAGTGAGTTTACTCACTTTATTTGAAGTTGACGGTTCTGCTTTTGTTTCGATTTAAAATCAAATGAGCATTTGATTTTATCACGACATTCCAGCAGCTTTAGCCCCAGCCAAATTCGTTCCACAACTTGGGTTTCGTTGTTATGAAAGCCAACATGAGCGGTTATGTCCAGTTCTAAAAATATATAAATTTCTTATGACTATTACAAGTTTAAATATTAAGAATGTAATTAAAAATTTATTATCCCTTAATCCTTGATTAAATTATTTCATATTACCCTAATCATTTTATATGAAATAACGTTCTTATTGTAATCGGTTTATACTACCCTTTTTTTAACATCATGAGTGCAAGTACAAGATAATTATCCCAATTGATTATTACCTTAATTATCTCGTTTTAAACAAATTTTTAGATCTTAGACACTTCATTAGATAGTGTCATGTAGTTGACTTGCCATATGATGCCCATTCAAGGAAACAGTATAAAATAAGTTTATTTGATTTTCTCTATATCATTTTCCTAGCTAAGATAATTACGGTTTATTTTTCAAAGATAGACTAATTTGTTCAAACGTCTATTTTCGTGTTTAGTTAATTTTGTTAAAACATTCAGCTCGTCACTAAATATGATTCATATGATTATTAAAAATACCTTTCAGTAGCCAATTACCACTGAATTACTCTCACGCTTCATCCTCGGTCCATCACTACTCATATGAATGCATCCACGTATTCATCTTCTACTACCCCTCCTGAAGACTTCAAACTGCTATTGTATTTTCTCTCCACCATGCTGATCGTTCAAGTCTTCCCACCCTTCACCCATCAACATAATCCACGCAACTCCCTTTAGTTCAAACAAATCCCACCGTTAATCATTTATTCATCCCTTTAATTAACGGTTACTTCATCTTCCCTCGAAACGGTTTCCCAATACACAAAAATTGCTCCATGAAAACCACCCTGAACCTCCACGTCGCCTTCAAAACTACCGTCAATTTCTTTCAATCACGGCTGAACCCTCATGCTTCTTCACGGAATTAACTTCCAGAAGCTCCACTCTTCTTCTCTTCATATGGACACCTGCTACCGCCTCTACACAGCCATCCTCACACCATCCTACTCCCCAACCCCATAAAACTCAACTATATCCCGCAAATTCATACGCCCAAAGCTCGTTGCCCTTCTGGAACCTCCCCGGACTGTCGACTTCCTCTTCGGCTTGCCTAGCGACAGTGAACTCCTAGCCATGGCCTCGCTGTTGGACTTCCAGCGACCGAAAGCAACTTATGAGGTGCCGAGGATGCTCGCGTGAGCTCCAGGGATCAAGAGTTGATATATATAGTATATATATATATATAGATATATATATATATATTTCTTCTTCATTCATTCGTTGGTTTTTGTTTCTGGAACAAGAAGATGATACTAGTATTTAAAGGAGGGGAGAAGTTTGAGGAACACGAAACTGGATGGATTGGCACACACGAAAAGTATTGCCTTGGCAGGCAAGGGTATCAAATGCGTGGAGAGCACGTTTTTGGAAAACTGTAGATGCAGGCAGCCATGTGCGAGTAGCTGCTGAATGGAGAATAGAAATGGGTTGAGTATGAGCGTAAGCTTTAATTCTTTTCAGAGGTATTAAGTGGGGAAGGGTTCAAGCAAGCATCCCAATAGCTTAAATTTTCATATAGGCTGCAGTATACATGCACAACTATGCATGTGCGTTCAAGGCAGGTGCAACATGATAGCAACTTGATTTTTCTACAAACATGTACGAATAGTCTGTGTGAAATTAAAAGATAGAACTAATGTTCCATAACAACTCGATGTACGCCCTGGTTTAGCTTAAATTGGTTATTACCTCTTCATAAGCTTCGCACTTTAAATGTTGTAAACTATGGGATTGGTTAGATATAATAAACAAACAAAATTCATCAATGTTGAACGAATTGATAGTATTAAAACCCTCAGCGTCGGTATATAGTGGAGCGGTAGTAAGCTTCGGGACTAATATACTTGAATCCGTATTGATATATATATATATTGGTTAAGGTTAATGCGGCACTGGCCATGGCCATGCAGAATTCCGTTTACTTATGACTGCTATAGACAAAAATAAAAATACTACTGTGTCGAACGAGGTGCCCTGATCCCAAAAATATAATGATATTGGTAGTTTAACTTATATTATGAAACCCCAAAATATTGATATAGGGTGCAAAATACTCCAAATAAAAAGTTATGTATTAAATTAATTAAAAATTACAGTAAAATTCTAAAAATTAAATTATCACTACGCCTCAAAAGAACCTTGCCCAAATTCAAGACCGATATTCAAATATATTTAAATAACCGTTATGGCCTATATACGATTCTACAGCGACTATTTGAAAATTTGATTTGGACGTAACTTACAATCTATAAGACGAACTTTTGATTTTTCACTTCCATTTGAAAGATACAGTTTAATAGATTCAAACGTTTCTTGTTTCAAAGAATTCTGACTTATATTGAATCCTGTAAAGTTCAAATCGTAAATTACGAACTACCGCGACTATTTCGAGCTCGTTTTAAATATAAATTATAAATTATACGTTTAAATATCGTTTTATTAAATAAATTCCTTATATATAATTCAAATAAAATATTTAAACCAATTTAAATATTCGTAATTCAACGGCTGAAAAATCCGGGTCGTTACATTCCTTCCCCCTTAAAATAATTTCGTCCTCGAAATTGCTAAGGTAGGAAAAGATGCTACATACCCTATTAACTAAGTCCAAAAATCCTTTCTGTTGACTTCTTTAACTTCAGTTTAACTAGGCCAGTTTATTTCAATTTAAATATTAATTTATTCTTACTAACGAAAATTTTCAAAAATTCTGAAAATTTTCTAACACTTTAAATTCTGAAAAATTTCGGCAGCATCTCCTCTGCACGGCTCAATCGGTACAACCACAACTCGCCTTTCTAGGCCTCCTCCAATTCAAAAGAAAATCAAAAAGCCAAGTGGCTTACCTCATAGGCTCATAAAATCATTAACCTAAACGATATTGTAAACATGTACCTTTTTGTCGGGCATAATTCTATCTCTTGCACTTTCTTCCATTCTGCTCATCATACATATATCCATTTCCAGTTGGTTTCAAATCAATCCAACCTTTGATCTTTAACTTCTGATTGGATCACTTTTATTCACTAATCCAAACTGAGTTCTATTTTCCAAAGTCAACCCTCTTATTCTGCTTGGGCTCAAAAATAACTTAACTCCAATTAACGACATACAATATAAGTATTCAACTTGTTTAGTATAAGTCGAATCTATTTTAATATTTCGAATTTCAACATATCTATACGTAATTTCATTCGGGATTATTTCTAATTCAATCCAGTTTTATTTAACTTAAGTTAAATCCCAATTCATTTGATACATTTTGACCATTTCAATCTATTCAACTTATACAAGTTAAATTTTAAATCTTTAGAATTCAAATTCCCGGGTTTTATTTCAAACTAGTATGAAATCGTATATATTTATACACATATATTTATAATCAAATAAATTCAAAACATTTGAATATCTTTATTTCATTCAAACAATTTCCATTAATAAATCTATTATGGTGGCAATCCGTCACTCAGAAACTTGAAAATGAATACCGATAATGTCGCGACCCATTATCAGAATTATTTTCTCGCCACTGAAGTGATTTCAGTGCTTAACCCCTTTAAAAATCCATTTTAAAACATTTTATCCAAAACACTTTAAAGTAATGTTATATTACTTTATAATACCTCACAAAAGATTTTTCTAAACACCCGGAATTTAAATTCCGCAAATTTTGGTTTGAATCCAATTCCAATATAGCTTATTTGTATATCTCTTTCATATACAAATTCAATTTGGTTATATATATAACCACTTCAATATTTATAATTCCATTTAATTGTAATAACAATCAACACATTCGATAATTTCAGAAAATTATCTCTTTTGTATCAAAATATCCTTTGGGAAAAATTATTTCACTTACCCATCATTAAAACAATACTGTGTCAAATTGTTCTGTTCGAGAGTTTAGAAACACCTATCGATACAGTTGTACATCCTGTATCGACCAGAATTCATAAACCACTCAACAAACCAGACAACACAATATAAAACAATTTTTATATCAAATCTACAAATACGCGCTCATATATATACACTCAAACTCAATCTAGGGTATTACTAACCCCATCTTTATTGAGTTACGCCACAGAGCCAAGGTAATCACTTAACCTTCAGCTCTGATACCAAATGAAACGACCCGCAATTCCGTACCCTTTGAGTCGACTAATCACACAACACGTCCAACCCAAATTGCACAGAAATACGAATCATTATTAAAAAGAAGTTAGAGGATGAGGATATAGAAAGAAAGAAATATTAGAATAGGAGAAAACGAAGATCACAAACTCACAGCGGAACGAATAAAATATATTAGATAATATAACTTTGAAGCACAAATCAGTATTTGTATATACATACCATTATCAGAGCACAACGATTATCCCTGGAACAGTTATAAACACCTGTTTCCAGATACAACATAGTACACAGCGGAAAATATGATAGTCTATAGCTAACTGGTGAAGCCTCCTGCTTCAATCTTCTCCAGGTGAGTCTTAAAAATCCTGACTACTTGACTGCCCGTACAAATTTGGGCACCCAAGAGTTTAGGGAAAACAAACAAAATAAACTCTGGGTCAGTCATGGGACTGGTGTGAGTAAACTCCAACCATTGGTTTAACTTTCAAAAATCCTTTCAAAAGAAATGATAATCGTAAGACCGATCCACACATAAACACGGATGGTTTTTACCTTACGATAACCAAAAATATTTTTGATATCAAATCCAGTGATATTATAATAGTGTCTACAACAAATAAATAGAATCTAGCGGAACGCTTGCATCTCACGCTCCATATATAATATAAAATCAAAAACCGCAGGGCGCTTATTGGAGATTGGATTTCCAACATGACAAGGTATGGGACCACCTGCCGATAGTGTATCTCTAGAGACGAATACACTGGGTTCAACAAGAACATCTTGCAACCCGGCCCACACATGACCGACCACTCATTTCGCTTAAGTGTATCGAATGTATACCACCGACGGTTGGGATCAGCAACCGCCTCCCGAAAAGGGACAGCATCGATAGATTTAAGAAGCAAAAGGAATTTCTCTAGATAGGTGGTTATACATCCTAATGGGTGCGACCCACATAGCCATGCTGCCTGCCCGATTTTTGTCCAATTCCGGGTTGATGAGGCTTGAGGTTTGAATTATCTTCCAGAACATCTGGCCATCATTCACTTTGAATGCCACATCGTCAGATCCATCGGAAATCACTAATTGATTCCCACAAAAATACTCAGATTGTTAGGCTAAAGAAGTTTCCCTTCTATGCCACCAACTTCGTACGTTTGAAGGAATCAACGTACGTAACCCCCTTTGGAAATACTCTGTCAGACACTCGTCCATACAAGTTGTCCTGGGTCTGGACAAACCGATGGCACCATCCCGTAAACAGGATAGCCCTTGCATAACTCCGTCTTCAATTTTTCTTCAGCATAAGTTGCTTCATAACGCTTACGCCAATACGGAGTGGTTTTCAGATATCAAATCTGATTCCGGTCTCTCCATATTGACAACGGAGGTATATAAAAAAAAGATAAAACTTTGATAGTCGGTGATTTAACTATCAAAGAACATCCATTCAATCAACGGTCCTATTTCCAAATGGAAATTCTATCAATCAAGCATCAAACAACACTGGGCCCTTTTTATATTAGTTCTTTATTACATTATCATTTCCAATTCCCATTTTCCACCTTTCGTGTTCTTTCAAAGCTCTATTTTCTCTCTTGATTATTGGGAAACATTTCCAATATATATAATTCCTTTATTGAGAAAATATCTTTTACTCCAGTTAGAAAACATTTCTAAATCCTTTGAATTAACTGATGTTATAAACATCGTTATTATAACTCAAATCATAAATCATTCGTTAACTAACGATATCACTAACCAACCCTTGCTATCGAGCCTTAACCATTTCTCCGTCAATAATGCAGTAAGTCAAGTTGGGGTATAATTACCTCTCAGACCTTAACTGAACGACATTCTTAACTTTGAAATAGTCAGAGCTCACAACTTTAAACCAAACATTGCTTATGCGACTCTCGGATTTGATCTACGAACACACCTTCTTTATAAAAATATTGATTATAACGGTAGCGTTATAATCGCTGTCTTCAAATGTTTGGTTTATAAAACATTGCTTTCAACAACAGCGTTAAAACCGCTGTCTAGCATTATAGAACACTTATCATAACCATAGCATTAAGATTGCTATTAAAACAGTTATTATAACGGCAGAGTTAAAATTGCTATTTAGATTTACCAAGACATTTATTATAACAGCAGCGTCTAAAATTGCTGTATAGATTTACAACATCTATTATAACAACAGCGCTAAAATCGCTATTTAGTTTTATAAAAGCATTCCTTACAAAGACAGCGTTATGATTGCTGTTTTGAATAAAATACTGTGTGCGACGCACACGCTTCCGTTGTTCATTTTAAAAGATAGTCAAAATGTCTGGATTTAAACAATGCAGACATTTATCATTCTATTTGTCGAAACCCATAAGATAAAGAGTATATAAGGATAAAAATCCCGTTTCCACCTTCTTTACAACAAGATTTCTTCCTTGGATTTTTATTCCAAAAATCCAAAATGTTTAACACAAAACCGTCTGCTGTGTTCTTCCCTTATAAATATTTCACTTGCAAAATACTTCCTTTGAACCATTATCCACTTTAATCCTGAATATATTTCTTTTATAGATAATCTTTTGATTTCGTACTTATACATATTCTCTTAAACCCCAAATTCTATTTATAACTTCTATTCAGAATCTTTCAAACAAATCTGATTTTTATTCCAATCGTTAAAAATCTTGTTTATGATTTGCTTCATACTCTGCTAAGTTCAAATCCCATCTCAAATATTGATTTCAAATCTAATTCCCACTTTTCCATATAAATTTAAATAAAGCATTTATATTCAATTTATTCAATGATTATAAACTCGTTTAAAAACAACTTCTTCTTTTAATAAAACAAGTTTCTACTTTTTAATTCCATTCAAAATATAATTTCTCTTTTGGAAATAAGTTCTCTTTTTAAACCTCAATTTCTTTTCTATATTCGAGAATCTTTTACGGTATTTAAAATAACTAAATTTCCAGTGTCAGGGTGATTCAACATCGTATACACATCACTATAAATAACAAACAGTAATATAAATGTTGAGGAATCCAGTTGGATTCCTCCAACCTGTTTCCCTGCATCCACAGATGTTAATAACATCAATAATATTATTTCACATCAAAATGAAATATCAGAACTAATGATCAATTAATGGTGTGATCCTATCAACCAATTCAACCAAATTTACCAACTATTCAACCAATCAACCATTTCACATTATAAAAATATTTAAAACTCGTCTATATATAAAAATATAAACGAGAGGGAGTTAGTGAGTTTACTCACTTTGTTTGCAGTTGACGGTTCTGCTTTTGTTTCGATTTAAAATCAAATGAGCATTTGATTTTATCACGACATTCCAGCAGCTTTAGCCCCAGCCAAATTCGTTCCACAACTTGGGTTTCGTTGTTATGAAAGCCAACATGAGCGGTTATGTCCAGTTCTAAAAATATATAAATTTCTTATGACTATTACAAGTTTAAATATTAAGAATGTAATTAAAAATTTATTATCCCTTAATCCTTGATTAAATTATTTCATATTACCCTAATCATTTTATATGAAATAACGTTCTTATTCTAATCGGTTTATACTACCCTTTTTTTAACATCATGAGTGCAAGTACAAGATAATTATCCCAATTGATTGTTACCTTAATTATCTCGTTTTAAACAAATTTTTAGATCTTAGACACTTCATTAGATAGTGTCATGTAGTTGACTTGCCATGTGATGCCCATTCAAGGAAACAGTATAAAATAAGTTTATTTGATTTTCTCTATATCATTTTCCTAGCTAAGATAATTACGGTTTATTTTTCAAAGATAGACTAATTTGTTCAAACGTCTATTTTCGTGTTTAGTTAATTTTGTTAAAACATTCAGCTCGTCACTAAATATGATTCATATGATTATTAAAAATACCTTTCAGTAGCCAATTACCACTGAATTACTCTCACGCTTCATCCTCGGTCCATCACTACTCATATGAATGCATCCACGTATTCATCTTCTACTACCCCTCCTGAAGACTTCAAACTGCTATTGTATTTTCTCTCCACCATGCTGATCGTTCAAGTCTTCCCACCCTTCACCCATCAACATAATCCACGCAACTCCCTTTAGTTCAAACAAATCCCACCGTTAATCATTTATTCATCCCTTTAATTAACGGTTACTTCATCTTCCCTCGAAACGGTTTCCCAATACACAAAAAATGCTCCATGAAAACCACCCTGAACCTCCACGTCGCCTTCAAAACTACCGTCAATTTCTTTCAATCACGGCTGAACCCTCATGCTTCTTCACGGAATTAACTTCCAGAAGCTCCACTCTTCTTCTCTTCATATGGACACCTGCTACCGCCTCTACACAGCCATCCTCACACCATCCTACTCCCCAACCCCATAAAACTCAACTATACCCCGCAAATTCATACGCCCAAAGCTCGTTGCCCATCTGGAACCTCCCCGGACTGTCGACTTCCTCTTCGGCTTGCCTAGCGACAGTGAACTCCTAGCCATGGCCTCGCTGTTGGACTTCCAGCGACCGAAAGCAACTTATGAGGTGCCGAGGATGCTCGCGTGAGCTCCAGGGATCAAGAGTTGATATATATAGTATATATATATATATATAGATATATATATATATATATTTCTTCTTCATTCATTCGTTGGTTTTTGTTTCTGGAACAAGAAGATGATACTAGTATTTAAAGGAGGGGAGAAGTTTGAGGAACACGAAACTGGATGGATTGGCACACACGAAAAGTATTGCCTTGGCAGGCAAGGGTATCAAATGCGTGGAGAGCACGTTTTTGGAAAACTGTAGATGCAGGCAGCCATGTGCGAGTAGCTGCTGAATGGAGAATAGAAATGGGTTGAGTATGAGCGTAAGCTTTAATTCTTTTCAGAGGTATTAAGCGGGGAAGGGTTCAAGCAAGCATCCCAATATCTTAAATTTTCATATAGGCTGCAGTATACATGCACAGCTATGCATGTGCGTTCAAGGCAGGTGCAACATGATAGCAACTTGATTTTTCTACAAACATGTACGAATAGTCTGTGTGAAATTAAAAGATAGAACTAATGTTCCATAACAACTCGATGTACGCCCTGGTTTAGCTTAAATTGGTTATTACCTCTTCATAAGCTTCGCACTTTAAATGTTGTAAACTATGGGATTGGTTAGATATAATAAACAAACAAAATTCATCAATGTTGAACGAATTGATAGTATTAAAACCCTCAGCGTCGGTATAGTGGAGCGGTAGTAAGCTTCGGGACTAATATGCTTGAATCCGTATTGATATATATATTGGTTAAGGTTAATGCGGCACTGGCCATGGCCATGCAGAATTCCGTTTACTTATGACTGCTATAGACAAAAATAAAAATACAACTGTGTCGAACGAGGTGCCCTGATCCCAAAAATATAATGATATTGGTAGTTTAACTTATATTATGAAACCCCAAAAAATTGATATAGGGTGCAAAATACTCCAAATAAAAAGTTATGTATTAAATTAATTAAAAATTACAGTAAAATTCTAAAAATTAAATTATCACTACGCCTCAAAAGAACCTTGCCCAAATTCAAGACCGATATTCAAATATATTTAAATAACCGTTATGGCCTATATACGATTCTACAGCGACTATTTGAAAATTTGATTTGGACGTAACTTACAATCTATAAGACGAACTTTTGATTTTTCACTTCCATTTGAAAGATACAGTTTAATAGATTCAAACGTTTCTTGTTTCAAAGAATTCTGACTTATATTGAATCCTGTAAAGTTCAAATCGTAAATTACGAACTACCGCGACTATTTCGAGCTCGTTTTAAATATAAATTATAAATTATACGTTTAAATATCGTTTTATTAAATAAATTCCTTATATATAATTCAAATAAAATATTTAAACCAATTTAAATATTCGTAATTCAACGGCTGAAAAATCCGGGTCGTTACAATAATTTAAAATAAAATTTTTAAATTGGTTCGGATTTTTCGGGTCATTACAGAATATTAGTTATTCAATTAGAGTTGATCTAATATAGTTATTTGAAATAGAGTTAGTCAAACATAATTATTCAGGATGAGTTGCTATTTCGTACGACTGCTAGCGTAATTCGTAGGGCTGCAGATAGCCTATGGCGGTCGGATGATTCCTGAAGGAATCAGGCGTAACCATTGTAATCGCTGCGATCTAGAGTCAAGCGAATGGAGTTAAATCGAATATTAGCCATTCGAAATAAAGTTAAAACATACATAGTTATTCGAATATAAATTAATCGAATATTAGTTATTAGATGAATGAGTTAAATAATTTGAGTTAAATAAATTGAGTTAATCAAGTAAGTTAATCAAGTTGAGTTAATTGAGTTGAGTTAGTCAAAATGAGTTAATTCAAAGGAGTTAATCGAATATAGTTTATTCGAAAGGAGATTTATCGAATGTAAATCATTCGTAGAAAGTTAATCGAATGTAAATCATTCGAAGAGAGAATATCGAATATAGTTATTCGAAGAAAGGGTTATCGAATATAGTTTATTCGAAAAGAAGCTATCGAATAGAGATTATTCGAAAAAGGAGAACTATACACTGAATTCGATTATATCGAGTTCGGGAAAGTAATATTTACTTTCCGGTTTTAATCAAGATTTACTTATTTATTTATAAATTAGTGGTTTCGTTATTTAGTTAAATCGAGGGATAAAAGTTATATTTTGAAATTTGATATTTAGGAAGAAGGGATTATAACGCTATAGTTTTAACCAATGTTTTCAATAAAGAAAGGGATCCATAAATAGAATCCGAGAGTTTCGTAAGGAAGTTTGTTAAAGAGTTAAAAAGGGTGAACTTTGTCTATTCCGAGGTTGGAAATGTTGTTCAGTTAAGGTCTGAGAGGTAATTATACCCCAACTTGTTTGACTTCATTTTTAACTAAGGAGTAGTTAAGGTTCGATAGTGAAGATTGGTTAAGTGGATTTAGTTAACGAGTGAAATGGTTTGAATTGGCTTAGTGATGTTTTATTTAAACATCTATTGAATAAATTTTGGAAACATTTTCCAAACATAACCAGAGATATTTTCTAATCATAGAAAATGAAATGTTAATGAGAAAGAATACTAGAATGACAGTGATACGTGAAACAGAGATGGAAATGTTTTCCAATGATTGATGATGTATATTTTCTAAATTTAGAAAATAAGAATTTTCAAATATATATAAATGGGGAAATGGATAAATTAGAGATAATTTTATAGAAAGAGATAAATGTGGATTGATGATTGATCGATAGAATTTCCATCTGGAAATAATATCGTTGGTTGCACACCTGTTTTTCTTTGATAGTTAAATCACCGACTATCAAAGTTTTTGACCCTTTCTCCATCGTCAATACGGAGAGACCGGGATCAGATATATTATCTGAAAACCACTCTGTATGGGCGTTAGCGTTGCGATAAAATATTGAAGACGGAGTTATGCAAGGACTATCCTATTTACGGAATAGTGCCTTCGGTTTGTCCAATCCCAGGACAACATGAATAGACGAATGTCTGACAAAGTATATCTAACAGATCGCGTAAGTTGATATCTTCAAAAGTACTTACGTTTGGTGGCAGAGTAATTCGTTTCTCTTAGCTTTATACCCGTGGTATTTTTGAAGAAATCAATTTGTGATTTGACGGGTATGACGATGTGGCATTCAAAGTGAATGGTGGTCAAGTGTTTCAAAAGATACGTAGTGACCTCAAGCCTCATCAACCGGGAAATGATAGAAATCGGGCAGGCAACATGGCTACGTGGGTCGCTCCCATTAGGGTGTAGATCACCTATCTAGAGAAAATCCATTTCATTCTTTATCTATGTTCGATGCGGTCCCTTTTCAGGAAGACGGTGGGTAGCTCCCAACCGTTGGTGATATACATTCGATACACTCAAGCGAAATGAGTGGTCGGTTATGTGTGGGCCGGGTTGCAAGACGTTCTTGTTGAACCCAGTGTATTTGCCTCTAGAGATACACTATCGGCAGGTGGTCCCATACCTTGTCATAGTCGGAATCCAATCTCCTATAAGCGCCCGCGGTTTTGTTTGTATACTATATATGTGGAACGTGAGATGCAAGCGTTCTGCTAGATTGATAATTACTTATGATTAGACATTATTATAATATCAGAGAAATATTGATTTCCAAGCTGTTTTGGGTTATCATAGGATAAAAACCATACGTGTTTATGTGTGGATCGGTCTTACGATTATCTTCTCTTTTGAAAAGGATTTTGAAAAGTTAAACCGATGATTTGAGTTTACTCACACCAGTCCCATGACTGACCCAGAGTTTATTTTTGTTTTGTTTTCCCTAAACTCCTGGGTGCCCAAATTTGTACGGGCAGTCAAGTAGTTCAGGTCTTTACAGATATACTCGGAGGAGTTTGAAGCAGGAGGCTTCAGGATTATATAGCTATTGTTATTTCCGCTGTGTGTAAGTGTTGTATTCGGATAAAAATTGTATATACATACTGTTTTATTGCAAAGTTATGTTATATATTATATCTTATTCGTTCTGCTATGAGATTCGTGTTTACTCTGATTGTGATCTTCTTCTTCTTCTATTCTAATTTTCTATCTTATCTATTCTCACCCTCTAACTTCTTTCTATTAATGATCTGGGATGTTCGATGCCTGAATAATTAACATGGTAGTTTGGTGTTGATTTTCTGGGTCGAAAATCCCAGTTCGTTACAGTGGTATCAGAGCTGAAGGCTGGGTGATTATCTTGGCTCTGTGGCGTGACTCAGTAGAGATAGGGTTAGCAATACCCTAGATTGAGTTTGAGTGTATATATACGAGTGAACGTATTTGTAGATTTTTATAAAGTTGTTTTTTATTGTGGAAATTTATTGGTTGAGTTGTTTGAGAATTCTAGTCGATCAGTTTGATCCACTGTATCGGTAGGGATTACCAAACACTTGAATATGATAAACCGACACAGTATGTTTTGAAAAAGGGTAGATGAAATAATTTTACCCAAAGTATATTTCGATATAAAGAAAATATTTATATTCGAATTATTAATGTATGTTGGATGTGTTGGTTGATTATAATTGAAATGGTTATATAAATAACCAATTTGAGTTCGTATAATACAAAAGCAGATTAATTAAATCTGAATTAAATCAGAATTGGAATCAAAATTCTGAAAACTGGGAGGAGTGTTTTTAAGTAGACTTGTGTTAAGTATAAGAAAATTTTAAGATCCTGGGAGATTTTAAATTATTTACAAGTATCGTGCATGATATTTTGAAAGAGTTTTCAAAATGAAAATGTTTAAAATATGGTTTTGATAAGTGATATAGTATTAAACTCACTTTGATAGTCGGGAAATAACTCTGATGATACTGGCCACATCATCAGTGTTCATTTTCGAGTTGTAAGTGACGGATTACTACCAAAGATTTTGTTTTGAATTATTTTGGGAAAAGGAAGTTGTTTTGAAACCTGAAAGGAAATGATTGACTTTAGAAAAGCTAAGCTGTTTGGAAACTCCCAAAAGACAGATAGTATGAATTAAAAACAAATTAAAGAAATTTGTGGAAGCAAATGTGCATTGAATTGAAACCAATTAACTGGAGATTTAATTGGAATAAAATATATTAAGTAAAATCAGATTTTGAATTGTGAGATAGAATATGAAATGGTATTGGATTAGTGAGTTAGGAGTTGGAATCAAGGATGGAACTTTGGTTTGAAATGGGATTTGGCTTGGATACGTGAATGATTTGGTTTTGAGAATAAAATTGGAATTTTGTTTGGGAATGCATGTGTATATGCTGACAGGGCAGCAGATGGAAAGGATATAATGATATGCCCGACAAAAAGGTACACGTTTATTTTTATGGATTTGGTGGTTTATGAGCCGATTTGGCAAGCCACTTGGCTATTTGATTTTCTTTTGGACTGGAAAAGGCCTAGAGAGGCGAGTTGGTGTAAAGACCCGGAAATTCCCACCCTCTGGATCGACCATAAACCACACAGGTCTGAACCAAAGAATGGAAATCTGCGGATACATCAACTTTGGGCACACAACACATCAGAACAAATACAGAAAACTTTTATAACATCATAATAAATGTTACATCAGAGTACAAAATATATATCAGAGTACATTGGATAATATTACAGCGGAAGATAAATTAAAAAAATTAATACATTTCAGTGAACTAATCTCAGTGGAAGGCTATCAACATTCTGGCCACAGCTTCAGTCTTCAATCCAGGATCTTTGCTTAATATATCTGCCAAATGAGCTACTCAACTGCCCGTGTGGAAAGAGGGCACCCGAGTTTGCAAAGTGAAACAAACTACAGGTCAGTCGTGGGACTGGTGTGAGAATTCTTAACCTAAATTATCTAAATAGAAGGCTAATCCCAGGACCACGCCGCTAACGCAGAACGGGTTTACTCCATTGGATTGCCAGTGCATAACGAAAGTAAATCATCAAATAACGCAATGCTTTTTAGAAAAATGAAACCATTATAAGACCCAGGTCCCATCACTCAATGCAACGCACACCAGAGGATAGGGTTTTACCTTATAAAGGTCAAGAAATGATAAATACGCAAAATACAATATTATTATTAGTGTGTATATATTTTAATTAAAACATTTCAATCATAATTTCAATCCTAGACGGCATAGCTACCATCTACTATGTCGCCGTACTAGTAATACAATCAAAACCGTAAAGGGGCGTGTTGGAAATTGGGTTTCCATCATGAGTCAAGGCTAGGGAGGAAGTCCTTACCGATTCGAGACACTCTAGCAATGTCCCAGGATTCGGATGCTGGCGAACCCTTGGATCCTGCAGGGCTGGTCCACAACTGCTTTAGTGGAATAGTTATTCCTGAACACACGCTCCCCGGTCCTATTGAACCTATAATACGGCCGAGGGCAACCGCATAAATCCGAGGCCTCTAAAAATCCAACAACCACATAAGTAAATGTCTGGGCTCCATACCATGACACCACTTCTAGCTAGAAAGAAACGTGTGCACTCCCTGCGTTCCCTTCTCCCGTTTTAGACTCTACCGGGCTGTGAGGCTCGCGAAGTCACGATATACACAAAGCTATGCCTAAATAGACTGTGCTTTGATCATCAACCACAAGGCCTTCTTTTCAACAAAGCCTTGATCAATTGCATCTTAGCATGACACGTTGTCAGACTCTACCGTATCGTTGATCATCTACCAATATATATATAACATCTAAGCTCATACGTCTTAGAGAAGGGTGTTAAGTGAAGAATAAATTCTCCAGCACCAAACAGAAATATATAATCGGTAGCGTTCAACAAATACAGTAGAAAAGAATACAATGTCAGACACGCAATCCATTTACAAATTTGCTCTGGGTCTAAGCGAAACAACGTGTCCATCGATCTCCAAATACGTTTGGATGATCATTACCAAATACCTTGCCTTGTAATGTACTGTCCCAATTCAAGATACCAGTCATCATCATCCCAACGATGTGAAAACCTTCGGTCTTCAACCACCGTCTTCTTCTTCGACTCTTGATCGTCGTGATGATTATTCAGAATGGGTTAAACCCGGTCTTT
Organism: Allium sativum; assembly: GCA_030737875.1. NCBI lineage: Eukaryota > Viridiplantae > Streptophyta > Magnoliopsida > Asparagales > Amaryllidaceae > Allium > Allium sativum. Next base: position 899,332,099 of record CM060916.1, read on the forward strand.
CTGAATAACTCGTGTATTTTGTGATTAAAAATCAAATATTAGAAAATCACACATTATGTCACATTCCGACCCCGAATATTCTTTTAATAAGATATTCATTATTTCTATCAAAGATAAATTAATTAATTAAATCATAAATCTTCCTTAAAAGATTTATTAAAAATTCTAAATTTGATTTAATATCAAAAATCATTTTCACAGATCATTTATTTTAAAGAATAAATCTTCTTTTAAACGGGTTAAAGAACTCGTGTCATTTAAAACACAGTTCACGATAAACCCACAAACCAATTTCCAAAATATGGAATTCCATAGAAATCAATCAATACATAATCGATGTGAATTTCTGTATCGGACTAACAATATACATGGAATAACGGCAAAGCCTCTTAAATTCCATATATAATATCGGTCTTCTATTACAGAAGCCCATCTCGATTATTACCAATCGAATTTCCACTTAATTCCAATTTATTTTACTAAATTGGAAAACTAGATTTTTAGAAAATGCCTTTTTAAATCTATAAAATAGATTTATAAATTCCAAATAATAATTTCGATGTAAATTGGATTAAAGGACAAATGTCATTTAAAAACACCGTCCACGATAAATCCACTTCACATCTCAATGTATCTCATATCATGAAATATAATTGCAAATTCTAATAATCTTAATTAAAGGATTTCCCTTTAAATATTAATTCATTATTATAAGAAAACATATTTTAGAAATAATCATTAAAAATATTCTTTACATAAAAGATTTTTATCTTTTACAAATATTCTTTGTTTTAACATATTTAATAAAATATATTTATATATTTATGAAAATATATCCTTTATATAAAAAGAATTTCTAATGTAAGAATATTCTTATTTAAAAGAACACCTGAATCGGAAAGCGACTCAATCATTTACCATATAATTTGGATTATATGGATATCACACATATCCTATATAACAGTAACAATATAATCATCAAGTCATCCATTTACATCCAGAGTGTAAATTCCAACTGTGTAAGCGTTAAATTAAATAATAACGCTCATCGCAGCCTGTCGATCTAACGATCAACATACAACTAAATATTGGGATTAGTGTATGTTAATCTTCATCCCAACACCCGTGTGGGCTTTCAACCAGCAAACAAATAATAAATTATTTGTGCACTTGGGCGATGTGTAAAAATAATCGACCCAATCACATAAACAAGTCAGGTAACTTGCCTATGGCAGTGTAATACACAATATATAACACGATGATAAAAATGTCTCTTTTATTTATATTCCTTTTATTGCCTGTAAAATGTCAATAAGAATGAATTATTTATTTCTATTCCTTTATCGCATGTAAAATGTCGATAAAAATATAATCTTTTATTTCAGTACTTTTCATTGTAAATAAATGAGAAGAAGAATAAAATCTTTAATCCCATTTGTAATAGGGAATACAAATAATAACAAAATTATAACTTTTCATTTCATGCTTTATTTGCAATAGAGAATGCAAATAAAGATTCATCTTTTTAATTTGATGTTTATTTACATAGAGGAATGTAAATAAATTTTTTCATTTTATAACTGAATTGCATTAAGGATTGCAAATGAAAATGTATCTTTTTATTCTCATGTTTTATTTGCATTGAGTAATGCAAATAAAAATGTAATATTTAGTTTCTAGTTTTATTTACATCAAGAAATGTAAATAAAAGAACAAATTCTTATTTTATGTTTATTTACATCAAGTGAAATAAATAAATAAATAAAAATGTAACTTTTATTTTAATGCTTTGTTCGCATTTAAAAATTTCGACAAAAAGGTAACTTTTGTTTTTAATAAATTTGTTTGCATCTAAATTTGCTAACAAAAATGCAATTTTTATTTTCTTGTTTGTTTGCAACTAAAGTTGCAAACAAAAATGTAATTTTATCTCCTTTGTTTTATTTGCACGATAGAATGCAAATAAAAATGCATATTCTATTTTCTACATTTTGGTTGCATTGTAGAATGCAAACAAAAATATAAATTTTTTATTTTCATGTATTGCTTACATTGTGGAATGTAAAAAAAATGTGAACTTTTGGTTTCATGCAATATTTGCATTGAAAAATGCAAATAAAAATGCGCCACTTAAAATCATATTATATTTGCGTTGGAGAACACAAATAAAAATGTACTTTTATTTTTAATGTTTTATTTGTGTTTGAAAACACAAATAAAAAGACTGTTTTATTTTTCTATGTTATACCCGCATTGTGAAATGCGAATAAAAGAACAAATTTTATTTTCGGTGAATATTTGCAATGGAGGGTGCAAATAAAAGTATTCTCTTTTAAATCACATATTATTTTCAATAAAGATTGCAAACAAAATGTGTCCTTTATTCTAATGTTTTATTCGCATTGTGAATGCGAACAAAAAGTAAATTTTTTATTTTTAATGGTTTGTTCGCATTTGTGGATGCGAACAAAAAGATAGATTTTAATTTTAATGATTTGTTCGCATTTGTGGATGCGAACGAAAAGATAATTTTTAATTTTAATGACTTGTTCGCAATTGTGGATGCGAACAAAAAGGTAAATTTTGTCTTGAAAGGTTTGTTTGCATTGTAAATGCAAAACAAAAAAAAACAAGTTTTATTTTTACATTATAAAGTATAAATAAAAAGGTAAATTTTATTCTCAAGTTATATTTACATTATGAAATGTAAATAAAAAGGTAAATTTTAGTCTCAAGTTATATTTGTGTTTTAAGAACACAAATAAAAATGTAAGTTTTGTTTCAATTCATATTCACATTATAGAATGTAAATAAAAAGTAAATTTTAGTTTCAAGTCATATTTGTGTTTTAAGAACACAAATAAAAATGTAAGTTTTGTTCTCAATTTTTTTTCTTATTAATGAATTTCCAAAAAAATGTAAATTAAAGTACATTTTGTTTTCTATGTACATTTGCATCGAGGAATGCATATAAAAAAAAATTACTTGCATAGAAGAAATGCAAATAAAATAATATTTTATTAAAAGTAACTCTTTTATTTTAATGTAAATCTTTATTTTAAAATTTTGTTCGCGTCAAGGGATGCAAACAAAATATAATTCTTTTTATTTTAATCATTTTGTGTGCATCGAGGGATGCAAACAAAAATGCAATTCTTTTTATTTTAAATGTACATCTCTATTTTGACATTTTGTTAGCATCGAGGAATGCAAACAAAAGATCATCTTTTTATTTCAAAGTAAAACTTTTCTTTATTTATTTAACATTTTTGTTCGCATTGAGAAATGCAAACAAATACAATTCTTTTTATTTAAAGTAATTTTTTTTATTTCATCAACAAAAATGATAATTTCAATTTAACAAAAATGTAATATTTTGTTGGATCTATTTCAATTCAACAAAAATGTGAATTTTGTTTTATAACTAAAGTTATATTCTTGGATCTAAAATAAAGGTGAATTCTTTAATTTCAATCTCTTTCAATATTCATAACCTCGAAATAAAAATATGATTTTTATTTCAAATCATGTATGAATCTAAATTTAACCCAACGCATATATCACAATCAACAAAACCAACAGGCAACAAACACAACATCATACATCACAGATCTGAGTTTAATTAGCATACACACATAGAAATTTAAATAACAAAATATAATTAAATTTTAATTATTGATAAAATATAGAAATCTCACCAAACGATTCAGATCTGAAATTTGGTCAAAAATTGATCTGCTCTGTTTCAGTTCAGGTTTGTGTCATAGCGTAGATTTCTGAAATACGATCCCAACGCACTTTGTTTCGTTGAATTTCGTCACTGTATGACAAAGTTATCGCAGTTTAAAGATTTGAATACAATTATTAAATTAGTCAACTGTAATTAGGAAAAGTCAACCCACCCTTAATCATCTTCTCCATCATAATTCGGCTGTTCCTTTTCCTATTTGAACCCATAGAGTTCAAAACTAGGGATCCATTTATCTCGGGATTGGAGCAACTAGAAGATGATCGGAAGGTGGCAAACCGAAGAGGGAGGAGAGGGCTATGTTCGCCTGAAGTGGCGGAGGGTGCGGTGGGTCCCACCTGGGCGCGGCGGAAGCTTCAAGCCGCGGGTTTTGGGGAGATTTCCTCGAGATCCGTGAACCAAAACCCGATCTTGACCGTATGGATCTGAAGCTCTCTGAATTCTCTTTGATTTGATATATTATGCGTCGATTTTCGTTGAACGGATTGAGAGAACTAAGCATTTGAAGTTGGAGCAATTTTGGCCATCGAAATCTGGGCGGCGGCTGGCCATTAGAATTAGGGTTTTAGCCGAAATTTTTAATAATATTTTAATCCTTAATCTTTTTTTACGTGAAATAAAGTGAAAAATCTGGACTTTCTCCGATTTGGGCCTACTTACTGTCGATCTTAACATTTTGAGGCCTTCTAAACGCGATGGGCTATGTCCCGGGCTCCAATTCTGATGTCTATAACCTTTTTTTTTAATTTAAAAATACAATATTAAATAAATAATTTAATTTCTACCGTACATTTAAATATGCCGGGGCCACATACGGACTCCGAAAATTCTAAAAAAATATTTTTAGCTTTCTTATGACGATACGGATCTAAGGAGACTAATTTAGTTGAATTTTGAGACTGTTTGAAAAATGGCATTTTTCAAGTCGTTTAAAATTTACTATAAATTGACAAAACAGAAATCTTTTTACCACGGCCACAAAATAATTCCAAAAATTATGAAAAATTAAACTTAACAATATTTTGACATTCCGGATCCAACAAAAGTGGTTTCGTCGAAAACGGAGGTCGTTTGAAAATTGACTATTTTCAAGGGCTATATATTTAATATTAAAAATACATTTTTAAACAAATAATTTCCGAAACTCGAAATATATATGTGTTTATACTTTTTAAATGTAGAAACATCATTCCGGACTCAATGGAAGTGGTCTCGAGTCCAAATTCCTTCGTATGTGAAAAGTAGCCTTTTGGGCCATATATATTATATATAATTAAATCCTACAACGACTCTTCTAAAAATTGAACTAGCCATAACTTTTGATTTTTAAAACGAAATTTTAATTTTTCAGATTCGTTAGAAAGATAAGATTAAACAGATTTAAATATTTCCGGTTTCACTCAATTTTGATTTATTTTGAATCCTGTACATTCAGTCAAAGTTTAAAATTAAATTTTCAAACTACCACGCCATTTCAGGCTCGTTTTATAATTAAATTAAATTTACTCGTTTTAACTTCAATTAAAATAAATTTTACCCATTATTATTTAAATAAATTATTTTATATTCTTAAAATTCATTAAAATTTTCTAAAATAATTTTTTTTAAATTGGTTCAGAATTTGCGGGTTGTTACAATCTCCCCCACTTAAAATCTTTTCGTCCTCGAAAAGGAAATGAAGCTAAAAGTCGTTTATTCAACCAATTTAATTTTCATTCTTCTATTGTTTAATAATTTAATTAGATGAATTTAAATTCACACAATACAATTTCTAATCAATTAGTTGATTATATTATCAAAATATATAACTTTCATGTATTCAAAAATCATATTTTCTAAAATCGAATTATATATATAATTACAAGTACGTTAATTATAGACTTTTCACTCTGAACTCATTCTAGGGCATTACTAACCCCATCTCTAATGAGTTTACTCATTCTAGGATACTGCTGATCCTATCTCTAATGAGTATTCTGTTTTATAGGATATTACTAATCCTACCTCTGATGAGTCTTCTGTTCAGTTCTAACGAGTTGTACCCCAAAGATTTGAGCTAACTAGAGCTCTGATACCACATGTAAAGGCCCGGAAATTCCCACCCTCTGGATCGACCATAAACCACACAGGTCTGAACCAAAGAAAGGAAATCTGCGGATACATCAACTTTGGGCACACAACACATCAGAACAAATACAGAAGACTTTTATAACATCATAATAAATGTTACATCAGAATACAGAATATATATCAGAGTACATTGGATAATATTACAACGGAAGATAAATTATAAAAATTAATACATTTCAGCGGAACTAATCTTAGTGGAAGGCTATCAACATTCTGGCCACAACTTCGGTCTTCAATCCAGGATCTTTGCTTAATATATCTGCCAAATGAGCTACTCGACTGCCCGTGTGGAAAGAGGGCACCCGAGTTTGCAAAGTGAAACAAACTACAGGTCAGTCGTGGGACTGGTGTGAGAATTTTTAACCTAAATTATCTAAATAGAAGGCTAATCCAAGACCATGCCGCTAACGCGGAACGGGTTTACTCCATTGGATTGCCAGTGCATAACGAAAGTAAATCATCAAATAACGCAATGCTTTTTAGAAAAATGAAACCATTATAAGACCCAGGTCCCATCACACAATGCAACGCACACCAGAGGATAGGGTTTAACTTATAATGGTCAAGAAATGATAAATACGCAAAATACGATATTATTATTAGTGTGTATATATTTTAATTAAAACATTTCAATCATAATATCAATCCTAGACGGCATAGCTACCATCTACTATGTCGCCGTACTAGTAATACAATCAAAAACGTAAAGGGGCGTGTTGGAAATTGGGTTTCCATCATGAGTCAAGGCTAGGGAGGAAGTCCTTACCGATTCGAGACACTCTAGCAATGTCCCAGGATTCGGACGCTGGCGAACCCTTGGATCCTGCAGGGCTGGTCCACAACTGCTTTAGTGGATTAGTTATTCCTGAACACACGCTCCCCGGTCCTATTGAATCTATAATACGGCCGAGGGCAACCGCATAAATCCGAGGCCTCTAAAAATCCAACAACCACATAAGTAAATGTCTGGGCTCCATACCATGACACCACTTCTAGCTAGAAAGAAACGTGTGCACTCCCTGCGTTCCCTTCTCCCGTTTTAGACTCTACCGGGCTGTGAGGCTCGCGAAGTCACGATATACACAAAGGTATACCTAAATAGACTGTGCTTTGATCATCAACCACAAGGTCTGCTTTTCAACAAAGCCTTGATCAATTGCATCTTAGAATGCCACATTGTCAGACTCTACCGTAACGTTGATCATCTACCAATATATATATAACCTCTAAGCTCATACGTCTTAGAGAAGGGTGTTAAGTGAAGAATAAATTCTCCTCCACCAAACAGAAATATATAATCGGTAGCGTTCAACAAATACAGTAGAAAAGAATACAATGTCAGACACGCAATCTATTTACAAATCCGTTCTGGGTCTGAGTGAAACAACGTGTCTGTCGATCTCCAAATACGTTTGGACGATCATTACCAAATACCTTGCCTTGGAATGTACTGTCCCAATTCAAGATACCAGTCATCATCATCCCAACGATGTGAAAACCTTCGGTCTTCAACCACCGTCTTCTTCTTCGACTCTTGATCGTCATGATGATTATTCAGAATGGGTTAAACCCGGTCTTTCTGAATAACTCGCGTATTTTGTGATTAAAAATAAAATATTAGAAAATCACACATTATGTCACATTCTGACCCCGAATATTCTTTTAATAAGATATTCATATTAAAAGATTTTCATTAATTCTATCAAAGATAAATTAATAAATTAAATCATAAATCTTCCTTAAAAGATTTACTAAAAATTCTAAATTTGATTTAATATCAAAAATCATTTTCACAGATCATTTATTTTAAAGAATAAATCTTCTTTTAAACGGGTTAAAGAACTCGTGTCATTTAAAACACAGTTCACGATAAACCCACAAATCAATTTCCAAAATATGGAATTCCATAGAAATCAATCAATACATAATCGATGTGAATTTCTGTATCGGACTAACAATATACATGGAATAACGGCAAAGCCTCTTAAATTCCATATATAATATCGATCTTCTATTACAGAAGCCCATCTCGATTATTACCAATCGAATTTCCACTTAATTCCAATTTATTTTATTAAATTGGAAAACTAGATTTTTAGAAAATGCCTTTTTAAATCTATAAAATAGATTTATAAATTCCAAATAATAATTTCGATGTAAATTGGATTAAAGGACAAATGTCATTTAAAAACACAGTCAACAATAAATCCACTTCACATCTCAATGTATCTCATATCATGAAATATAATTGCAAATTCTAATAATCTTAATTAAAGGATTTCCCTTCAAATATTAATTCATTATTATAAGAAAACATATTTTAGAAATAATCATTAAAAATATTTTTTACATAAAAGATTTTTATCTTTTACAAATATTCTTTGTTTTAACATATTTAATAAAAAAAATATTTATGAAAATATATCCTTTATATAAAAAAGAATTTCTAATGTAAGAATATTCTTATTTAAAAGAACACCTGAATCGGAAAGCGACTCAATCATTTACCATATAATTTGGATTATATGGATATCATACATATCCTATATAACAGTAACAATATAATCATCAAGTCATCCATTTACATCCAGAGTGTAAATTCCAACTATGTAAGCGTTAAATTAAATAATAACGCTCATCGCAGCCTGTCAATCTAACGATCAAGATACAACTAAATATTGGGATTAGTTTATGTTAATCTTCATCCCAACCCCCGTGTGGGGTTTCAACCAGCAAACAAATAATAAATTATTTGTGCACTTGGGCGATGTGTAAAAATAATCGACCCAATCACATAAACAAGTCAGGTAACTTGCCTATGGCAGTGTAATACACAATATATAACACGATGATAAAAATGTCTCTTTTATTTATATTCCTTTTATTGCCTGTAAAATGTCAATAAGAATGAATTCTTTATTTCTATTCCTTTATCGCATGTAAAATGTCGAAAAAAATATAATCTTTTATTTCAGTACTTTTCAGTGTAAATAAATGAGAAGAAGAATAAAATCTTTAATCCCATTTGTAATAGGGAATACAAATAATAACAAATTTATAACTTTTCACTTCATGCTTTATTTGCAATAGAGAATGCAAATAAAGATTCAACTTTTTAATTTGATGTTTATTTACATAGAGGAATGTAAATAAAAATTTTCATTTTATAATTGAATTGCATTAAGGATTGCAAATGAAAATGTATCTTTTTATTCTCATGTTTTATTTGCATTGAGTAATGCAAATAAAAATGTAATATTTAGTTTCTAGTTTTATTTACATCAAGAAATGTAAATAAAAGAACAAATTCTTATTTTATGTTTATTTACATCAAGTGAAATAAATAAATAATTAAAAATGTAACTTTTATTTTAATGCTTTGTTCGCATTTAAAAATTTCGACAAAAATGTAACTTTTGTTTTTAATAAATTTGTTTGCATCTAAATTTGCAAACAAAAATGCAATTTTTATTTTCTTGTTTGTTTGCAACCAAAGTTGCAAATAAAAATGTAATTTTATCTCCTTTGTTTAATTTGCATGATAGAATGCAAATAAAAATGCATATTCTATTTTCAACATTTTGTTTGCATTGTAGAATGCAAACAAAAATATAATTTTTTTATTTTCATGTATTGCTTACATTGTGGAATGTAAAAAAATGTGAACTTTTGGTTTCATGCAATATTTGCATTGAAAAATGCAAATAAAAATGCGCCACTTAAAATCATATTATATTTGCGTTGGAGAACACAAATAAAAATGTACTTTTATTTTTAATGTTTTATTTGTGTTTGAAAACACAAATAAAAAGACTGTTTCATTTTTCTATGTTATACCCGCATTGTGAAATGCGAATAAAAGAACAAATTTTATTTTCGGTGAATATTTGCAATGGAGGGTGCAAATAAAAGTATTCTCTTTTAAATCACATATTATTTTCAATAAAGATTGCAAACAAAATGTGTCCTTTATTCTAATGTTTTATTCGCATTGTGAATGCGAACAAAAAGTAAATTTTTTATTTTTAATGGTTTGTTCGCATTTGTGGATGCGAACAAAAAGATAGATTTTAATTTTAATGATTTGTTCGCATTTGTGGATGCGAACGAAAAGATAATTTTTAATTTTAATGACTTGTTCGCATTTGTGGATGCGAACAAAAAGGTAAATTTTGTCTTGAAAGGTTTGTTTGCATTGTAAATGCAAAATAAAAAAAAACAAGTTTTATTTTTACATTATAAAGTATAAATAAAAAGGTAAATTTTATTCTCAAGTTATATTTACATTATGAAATGTAAATAAAAAGGTAAATTTTAGTCTCAAGTTATATTTGTGTTTTAAGAACACAAATAAAAATGTAAGTTTTGTTTCAATTCATATTCACATTATAGTATGTAAATAAAAAGTAAATTTTAGTTTCAAGTCGTATTTGTGTTTTAAGAACACAAATAAAAATGTAAGTTTTTTTTCTATTTTTTTCTTATTAATGAATTTGCAAAAAAAATGTAAATTAAAGTACATTTTGTTTTCTATGTACATTTGCATCGAGGAATGCATATAAAAGAAAATTTTATTTGCATAGAAGAAATGCAAATAAAATAATATTTTATTAAAAGTAACTCTTTTATTTTAATGTAAATCTTTATTTTAAAATTTTGTTCGCGTCAAGGGATGCAAACAAAATATAATTCTTTTTATTTTAATCATTTTGTGTGCATCGAAGGATGCAAACAAAAATGCAATTCTTTTTATTTTAAATGTACATCTCTATTTTGACATTTTGTTAGCATCGAGGAATGCAAACAAAAGATCATCTTTTTATTTCAAAGTAAAACTTTTCTTTATTTATTTAACATTTTTGTTCGCATTGAGAAATGCAAACAAATACAATTCTTTTTATTTAAAGTAATTTTTTTTTTAATTTCATCAACAAAAATGATAATTTCAATTTAACAAAAATGTAATATTTTGTTGGATCTATTTCAATTCAACAAAAATGTGAATTTTGTTTTATAACTAAAGTTATATTCTTGGATCTAAAATAAAGGTGAATTCTTTAATTTCAAACTCTTTCAATATTCATAACCCCGAAATAAAAAAATGATTTTTATTTCAAATCATGTATGAATCTAAATTTAACCCAACGCATATATCACAATCAACAAAACCAACAGGCAACAAACACAACATCATACATCACAGATCTGAGTTTAATTAGCATACACACATAGAAATTTAAATAACAAAATATAATTAAATTTTAATTATTGATAAAATATAGAAATCTCACCAAACAATTCAGATCTGAAATTTGGTCAAAAATTGATCTGCTCTGTTTCAGTTCAGGTTTGTGTCATAGCGTAGATTTCTGAAATACGATCCCAACGCACTTCGTTTCGTTGAATTTCGTCGCTGTATGACAAAGTTATCGCAGTTTAAAGATTTGAATACAATTATTAAATTAGTCAACTGTAATTAGGAAAAGTCAACCCACCCTTAATCATCTTCTCCATCATAATTTGGCCGTTCCTTTTCCTATTTGAACCCATAGAGTTCAAAACTAGGGATCCATTTATCTCGGGATTGGAGCAACTGGAAGACGATCGGAAGATGGCAAATAGAAGAAGGAGGAGAGGGCTATGTTCGCCTGAAGTGGCGAAGGGTGCGGTGGGTCCCACCTGGGCGCGGCGGAAGCTTCAGGCCGCGGGTTTTTGGTAGATTTCCTTGAGATCCGTGAACCAAAACCCGATCTTAACCGTATGGATCTGAAGCTCTCTGAATTCTCTTCGATTTGATATATTATGCGTCGATTTTCGTTGAAAAGATTGAGAGAACTAAGCATTATAGGTTGGAGCAATTCTGGCCATCGAAATCTGGGCGGCGGCTGGCCATTAGAATTAGGGTTTCAGCCGAAATTTTTTATAATATTTTAATCCTTAATCTCTTTTTACGTGAAACAAAGTGAAAAATCTGGACTTTCTCCGATTTGGTCCTACTTACTGTCGATCCTAACGTTTTGAGGCCTTCTGAACGCGATGGGCTATGTCTCGGGCTCCAATTCGGATGTCTATAATGGTTTTTTTGGGTTTTAATTTAAAAATACAATATTAAATAAATAATTTAAATTCTACCGTACATTTAAATATGCCGGGGCCACATACGGACTCCGAAAATTCTAAAAAAAATATTTTTAGCTTTCTTATGACGATACAGTTCTAACGAGACTAATTTCGTTGAATTCTAAGACTGTTTGAAAAATAGCCTTTTTCAAGTCGTTTAAAATTTACTATAAATTGACAAAACAGAAATCTTTTTACCACGGCCACAAAATAATTCCAAAAATTATGAAAAATTAAACTTAACAATATTTTGACATTCCGGATCCAACAAAAGTGGTTTCGTCGAAAACGGAGGTCGTTTGAAAATTGACTATTTTCAAGGGCTATATATTTAATATTAAAAATACATTTTTAAACAAATAATTTCTGAAACTCGAAATATATAAGTGTTTATACTTTTTAAATGCAGAAACATCATTTCGGACTCAATGGAAGTGGTCTCGAGTCCAAATTCCTTCGTATGTGAAAAGTAGCCTTATGGGCCATATATATATTATATATAATTAAATTCTACAGCGACTCTTCTAAAAATTGAACTAGCCATAACTTTTGATTTTTAAAACGAAATTTCAATTTTTCAGATTCGTTAGAAAGATATTATTAAACGAATTTAAATATTTCTGGTTTCACGCAATTCTGATTTATTTTGAATCCTGTACATTCAGTCAAAGTTTAAAATTAAATTTTCAAATTACCGCGCCATTTCAGGCTCGTTTTATAATTAAATTAAATTTACTCGTTTTAACTTCAATTAAAATAAATTTTACCCATTATTATTTAAATAAATTATTTTATATTCTTAAAATTCATTAAAATTTTCTAAAATAAATTTTTTTAAATTGGTTCAGAATTTGCGGGTTGTTACAGTTGGGGTTTGAACTATTGACCGGTACAAAGGAGGTGCTGGCTAAATTTTTTGAAAATTTCGGATGTTATAAAATTTTCGTTGATAAGAATTAGTTAATATTTTATTTGAAATTAAAGTTGGTAAGTAAACGAATAAGTTTGTACTAGTCAATAGGGTATGTTCTCTACCTTAGCAATTTCGAGGACGAAATTATTTTAAGGGGGAAAGAATGTAACGACTCGTATTTTTACAGTATATAATTAATTTATTTAATCATTTAAATAATGGTTTGGTTATTTAAAATGACCAGAATTGAAAAATATGGAATATTTAATTATAATAAATAATATATTTAATTTTTGAAATAGTCAGAAATAGTGGAATTCACAATATGGTGTGAATTGGATCATCTATGATATTTAATTCAATTTAGAATTGAATTAGAATAACGAATATATTATTTGAACGGCAGTTTGAACGTATAATTATAATATAATTATAATCAAGCTCGAAATGGCGTGGCAGTTCGCTATTTGGCGATTTGAACTTCAACTGAATGTACATGATTCGTTTTAAGCCGGATTTCTATGAAACAAGAAACGCTGAGAGCTGGTGAAGTATACTTTTCTAGTGCAAGAGAAAAATCGAGATTTCGTCGTGTAAATATTGAGATATGTCCAAATCAATTTTAGAAAAGTCTCTATGGAATTCCTTTATAATTTATATCGATTTATTTATATTTTAATGGATTTTTAAATACAAATCGAATATCGATGCAACACTGGATTTGAAATATCGAGTTATAAATCCCAGTGGAGCTGTATGGTACTCCACTGCGAATATCTATGATAATATTTATTTTTAAATATTAAATTTAAATGTTTTTAAATATATTTATTTTATTTAAATGGTTTATTTAGAGCTTTAAAAATAGCCAGTTTTTCGAACGACCTCAAAATTCGAGGAAACTAATTTTGTTGGATCCGCAATACTAAATTATTGCTAGATTTCAGTTTTCATGATTTTTGAAGTCGGTATGTGGCCGTACGGGATTTTAATGTGAAAAACAGACGATAATTTGACTTTAAAAATACCCTATGTGAGCATTCAAAGTCGAAATTCGACGAAACCAGTTTCGTTGGGTCCGCAATGTCAAACTCAAGCAGCATGTCCAGTTTGGTGATTTTTGGGTGTTGTATGTGATCATGGGAATTTTTAAGGACCAATACCAGCAACGGTTCATTAAAATTCAATATAATAATCAAGGAAAAAAATATCTAAATTCCCTATAAATATCCCTCTAACCTCCTTAACCCTAATACCTTTTCATTCTCTAGTCAACTATAAATAAAACTCCAGCCGCCATCCCAATATAAAAAAAACGAATGTTTGAAAATCTACAAAAATTCAAATACAATACTAGAAATCACGAGATATATACGTATGGATTGCTGGTGGTGAGCTCGTCAAGAAGGTGTTGTTTTAAAGGGTCCGATGCCCATTTTCTTCCGCTGTCTTTTGCGAAGGTCACCTAGGATTCTGGTATTTTCGGGTTTTAAGCATCGTTTGGCAAAAATATGTTTGCTTTTGAGTTTCCGAGGTCGAGTAGCACCTGCGTGCTCAATTTGGTGAGAATCGGCGCTGATCAATGTCGATGGGTTACTGGGTTGGTTGAAGAACGCGGTGAACAGTTTGATGGCGAGTTGTTTCTAATGGAGACGGGTAGATGGAGATGTTTATGGGGAGGAACATGGTGTACTTAGTTTGCGATGTAGTGGAGTATCAAGGGAGAAAGGGGGTTAGGAGGTTCGGTCATGGCCATTAACAAGCAATAGGTGGGTTCGTAACTTACAGGGAAGTGGTGATCGAGTGGTATGATATTGGTACGAGGAGATGGAGTGTAGTTTGTATAGTTGATTGGTGTATTTAGTTTTCAAACTTCGTGAAGGAATGAAGGAGAGAAGTGGTTCGGTTTGGCCATTTAGGAGCTGAAGCGTAGTTCGTGAGTTGGGAAGAAGGGTGTCATAGTGGGTTGGACTTTAGAGGTTCGGGCCAGTTTGTATTTGAAGGGAATGACGAACCATAAGTTGCGTTGGGATCTTATGGATGAGCACTCCACAATGAAACTGACTGGAAGTCCATTGGAGCTCGTTTGAATTTATGGCGAAATAAATTGTCTGATCAGAATCAACTAACGCAAATAGTTATTTAACGGTTAACGTGAAATGTGAGTAAACTCACTAAGTCTTATTAGTTATATTTTTCTAAAATATTTTTAGAAATGATAAATGATGATTGTTTGCTATATGTTGGTTGTTTGGTTGAACTGCTAGTCAGTTGATTGAAAATATAGATAACGATATAAATATAAATCGTTAATCAAATATTAATTCTGTTTAGCAGGATATTTCATAGTAAAATGAAACTGATGTTAATTTTATTGTTTAACATCTGTGGATGCAGGGAAACAGGCAGGAGGGACCCAACTGGGTTCCTCAACATTTATTTTACTGTTTTTTCATATATTGTGTTATATGATGTGATATGAAATCTGTTATTGATTTTGTATGGTTGAATGATGCCGATAATTGTTATATGGTATGTTAAATACCATAGGGAATACTGGAATGTTAAAAAGAAAAATTTCAATGTTATATTGAAAAAGAAATATTTATAAAATTAAAAGATTTTATAAAAAGAAAACTATTTATTTAGAAAATAAATAGATTAAAAAGAAAATACTTATTTGTTAATAAATTAGATAGAATTGAAGGGAAATATTTGTAAAACATTTACAAATAGAATTGAAAAAGAAATATTTGTAAACTATTTATAAATAGAATTGAAAAGGGATATTTATTTGTAAAATAAATAGAATAGAAAGGGGAAATGCGTGTAAAGTAAAGAGAAAAAGAAAATAGTTAGAATATAAAAGGAATTACTTATAAAATCAATAGATTTTATAAATAGAAAATATTTTATAGAATAAATAGAATTATCAAAAGGGGAATTATTTTGTAAATAAATTGATTTTAAAAGGAAATACTTGAAAAGTGACTGGAATTGTATAATACGGAGAATTTTACATTTGAAAGATTTAGCCCCGTTCTTCGCACACGGGTATAACATGATATGGATTTAAAGCAAAGATTTTAAATAAAATCTATTCTAATAGATAGATTGTAATGACCCGCAAATCCGTACCCTTTGAGTCGACTAATCATACCACACGTCCAATCCAAATTGCACAGAAATACGAATCATTTTTAGAAAGAAGTTAGAGGATGAGAAATAGAAAGAAAGAAATATTAGAATAGAAGAAAAACGAAGATCACAACTCATAGCGGAAGAACAAAATATATTAGATAACATAAGCTTTTGAAATACAAATCTATTTGCATATACATACCATTATCAGAGTACGCCAACAATTTCTAGAACAGTTATAAACGCCTGTTTCCAGATATACACAGCGGAAAATATGATAGTCTATAGCTAACTGATGAAGCCTCCAGCTTCGATCTCCTCCAAGTGAATCTGAAAAATCCCGACTACTTGAATACCCGTACAAATTTTGGCACCCAAGAATTTAGGGGAAACAAAACAAAATAAACTCTGGGTCAGTCATGGGACTAATGTGAATAAACTCCAACCATTTGTTTAACTTTTTAAAAATCCTTTCGAAAGAAAAGATAATCGTAAGACCGATCCACACATAAACACGGATGGTTTTTACCTTACGATAACCAAAAATATTTTTGATATCAAATCCAGTGATATTATAATAATGTCTACATCAAATAAATAAAATCTAGTGGAACGCTTGCATCTCACACTCCATATATAATATAAAATCAAAAACCTCAGGGCGCTTATTGAAGATTGGATTTCCAACATGACAAGGTATGGGACCACCTTCCGATAGTATATCTCTAGAGACGAATACACTAGGTTCAACAAGAACATCTTGCAACCCGGCCCACACATGACCGACCACTCATTACGCTTGAGTGTATCGAATGTATATCACCAACAGTAGGGATCAGCAACCGTCTCCCGAAAGGGACAGCATCGATAGATTAAAGAAGCAAATTGAATTTCTCTAGATAGGTGATTATACATCCTAATGTGTGCGACCCACATAGCCATGCTTCCTGCCCGATTTTTGTCAATTCCGGGTTGTGAGGCTTGAGGTTGGAGTTATCTTCCAGAACATCTGGCCACCATTCACTTTGAATGCCACATCGTCAGATCCATCGGAAATCACTAATTGATTTCCACAAAAAAACTCAGTTTGTGAGGCTAAAGAAGTTTCCCTTCTATGCCACCAACTTCGTACGTTTGAAGGAATCAACGTACGTAATCCCTTTGGAAATACTCTGTCAGACACTCGTCCATACAAGTTGTCATGGGTCTGGACAAACCGAAGGCATTGTTCTATAAATCCATCTTGGGCAATTTCTACCTAGGATTAACAGAACAGCCCTTGCACTTTACTCTGTCTTCAATTTATCTTCAACATAAGTTGCTTTATAACGCTTATACCTATACGGAGTGGTTTTCAGATATTCAATATGATCCTGGTCTCTCCATATTGATAACGGAGGTATAAAATAAAATAAAACTTTGATAGTCGGTGATTTAACTATCAAAGAAACACCCATACAATCAACGGTCCTATTTCCAATTGGAAATTCTATCGATCAAGCATTAAACAACATTGGGCCCCTTTAAATCAATTCCTTATTTTCTATATTCAGAAAATATACTTTATTAATATCGGAAATTATTTCCATGTTCCATTACTAAATTCCTGGTTGACCAATTCATTTCATTTTCTATTCGGGAAAAATATTTCAAAATCCTTTAAATAAACGCGATGTTATAAAACATCGTTATTATAACTCAAACCATAAATCATTCGTTAACTAATGGTATCACTAACCAATCCTTGCCACCGAACCTTAACCATTTCTCCGTCAATCACGACGTCAATCAAGTTGGGGTATAATTACCTCTCAGACCAAAACTGAACGACATTCTCAACTTTGAAACAGTCAAAATTCACAACTTCAAACAAACCATCGCTTACGCGACTCCCATATTAAATCTAAGTACACATTTCTTTTACGGGAAAATTTTGATTATAACGGTAGCGTTATAATCGCTGTATTTGATTTATAAAACATTATTTTTAACTATAGCATTACAATCGCTGTGTTGGGGTAGAGAACATTTATTATAGCAATAGCGTTAAGATTGCTGTTAAAACATTTATTATAATGGCAGCATTAAGAAAAATCACTGTTTAAATTTACAAACCAATTATTATAACAACAACGTTAAAATCGTTGTTTCAAATATTTGGTTTATAAAATATAACTTGTACTTATTCATAAGTATCATTACTGCTCTATTTCTCGTTATCGAGTATCCTTTTAAAACCACATCACATTCTGTTTCATGTATAAACTCTATTTATGGAACCGTTACTCAATTAACACTTCTCGTTTATTAATCCATTGGATTTTATCTCAATTTATTTTATCTTCCAAATTTGGAATAAACCCATTGTTTCCCTTTGAAACCGATTTCTTATTCAAATTTCCATTTGAATTATCTTTTCTCAATTCAAATCTCTTTTACCACTACTGCGTTTCAATCCCACTTCAAATATCGGTGTCAACACCGAATTCCTCCTTGCTTATATAAATTCAACTTGAATTTATATTTTACATTACCCACTGATAAATACTTCACATTATTTATAAACATCATATACTACTTATATATTTAATAAACAATTTTCTATTTTATATCCATTTGAAATTATCTTTCCAAATTCAATTTTCCTTTATAAAGTTTTCACTTTAAACCATTATCCACTTCAGTCGTGAATACTCTTCCCTTTGATATAATCAAATTTATTTGATTTTATAATAAATATCTCAAATCCACTTTCCTTTTATTTACTTCTCTCGTTCATAATTCCCTTTATAACTTGCTAAGTTCAATCCCAATTTCGAATATCGGTTTTAAAACACCTTTCCACTTTTCTATATCTATTCGAACTTGAATTTATGTTTTCAATTTATCCAATAATAAAAATATCATTTAATTTATAAACTCATTTATAATTTACTTCCATTTGACCAGATTTCTCTTTACATCTCTATTTGAGATTTCATTTCTAATTTTGGGAATAAATTTCATTTTAAAAATCTAAATTTCCTTTTTCCACATTTGAAAATGTTTTACAGATCAAAAATACCATCTTTCTAAGGCCAGGGTAAATCAACCACAACATATCCAATCATGGATTTCATAACACATCATATATCACAATCAAATAAAAACAGTAATACAAATGTTGAGGAATCCAGTTGGATTCTTCCAACCTGTTTCCCTGCATCCACAGATGTTAATCAGCATCAATAATATTATTTCACATCAATATGAAATATCAGGACTAAAGATCAATCAACGATGTAATCATATCAACCAATTTTATCAACCATTCAACCAAGCAACCATTGCATAGTATAAAATAAATTTAAAATTTCATTTATATAAAAATATAAATGAAGCAGAGTTAGTGAGTTTACTCACCTTGGTTGTAGCTGACAATTCTGCATTTATTTAAAATCAAACTATCGTTCGATTTTATCTCGAAATTCCAATAGTTCTGCTCTCAACCAAATTAGTTTTATGCCGTAGATCTCATTGTCACGATTTCATCGCGACCAATTTCATTTGTTTCAACTTTGTTTAGATTAAACCGGTCTGTTTTTCTTCCACAATCCACGATCTCTGACCAATTAATTCCCACCTTCCTTATCGCAAGATTACCATGCTTAAACACTTCTGTGTAAGCTGAAAACATATGTCCCTTCTGCTCGGACTCAACCAGATTTACGTTTAAACCTTGCAAGTTGCATATATATAACTCATCCAAACATAACAGTTCATTAGAGTCTGCAGCTTAACAACCTAATCCAATCTTTCCCTTGACTCCTCACGCTTGTCACGTCCCCGACTACTCATGCAAGCCAGCCTCCACTAATTTTTCCACTGTAAACTCCAAATTGTCATCCTTCGCACCCTTTTATCCTCACATTAACTATCCATGTCCATCCATAATACTTAATTAAGCCATCAATATTTAAATACCTCATTAAGAGTTAACCCAAAGCAAAACCCGCACCTGCTACTCTAGATCTACTCTTACAGGCGACCGAACTCCCCATTCTCCTCCTCACTGCACCCGCAAGTTCCCCCATGAGTCTCTACTTCAAAACGCGTCTACCCACCTCCCCTGCCTTCTATAGTAAAGTCGCGACCACCATGTACTCCAACTCCGCCCCCTTTCCTCCGGTCTGACCTTGCTTCGTCCTTCCTAGCCTCAGAAATTTCACAAAGACCGTGAGCACTTGAGAGGGTTGCCACCGCAAACTGGAAGCGCCGTAGTTTGGATCACAACTGGCTACGGTTAGATCTCGCTGAAACGAGCAAATTAACTTCAGAAAATAAGTTGCGATAAGGCCTAGCGGAGGAGAATGAAGGCGGAGGAGAATGAAGGCGGAGGAGTTGGAAAGATGTGGATCATTCGTTTTATTTGAATTTTAATTGATATTGGAGTGGTAATTATTTTCGTGCTTTTACTGAAGGGAAAGAAAATGAAGAGGAGACAGCTTGTTTTATTTATATAGATTTGAGAAGTCGTGGTATTCACGGTGTTGGCAGCGTGCCAAACACGGTTTTCCAATTGCTTGGACGCACGGATGTAGGAAACTTGATATGCACGACAATGCAAATAGTTTGGCGAGCACGGAAGAAAAAAATAGAGTAGGTCCTGTCATTTGTTTTAGTAGGCATGTGGTTATGCCAAAAAGTGTCTACATAGTTTCATAACATTAGTGAGTGAACAACAATCGAAATTACACTGTATACTATAATATATTTATTGTTTATTTATAAATAAAATGAATCTAAATGGTGCGTTGTTACGTAGACTTCATTCGCGTATGAACGGCTACGGACAGAAATAAATATACGATCGTGTCCAGCGAGGTACCGCGATCCCGAAAATATAATCATATCGGTAGTTTAACTGATATTATGAAATATAAAAATATTGATATAGGATGCAAATTACTCCAAATAAAAAGTTTCATATTTAATTAATTAAAAATTACAGTAAAATTCTAAAAATTAAATTATAACTACGCCTCAAAAGAACCTTGTCCAAATTCAAGACCGATATTTAAATATATTTAAATAACTGTTATGGCATATATACGATTCTATAGCGACATTCTGAAAATTTGATTTGGGCGTAACTTATAATCTATAAAACGAAATCTTGATTTTTCACTTCCATTGGAAAGATACAGTTCAATAGATTCAAACGTTTCTTGTTTCACAGAAATCCGACTTATAACGAATCCTGTATACTCAGTTGAAGTTTAAATCGTAAATTACGAACTACCGCGACTGTTTCGAGCTCGTTTTAAATTATATTATAAATTATACGTTTAAATATCATTTTTATAAATAAATTCCTATATATAATTCAAATAAAATATTTAAAACAAATTTAAATATTCAAATCTCAACGGCTGAAAAATCCGGGTCGTTACATAGATTGAGAAGATAAATTTATAAATAATATTTTATAAATTAAATAAGATATTTATCATTGGATAAATAGAATATATAAGTCGGGACTTATATAGAGAAGCAAGAATTGATTTCAACATCGATATTTAAACTGAATAGATGTAGAGTTAATCAATTAGAGTTAACCGGTTAGAGTTAATTAGATAGAGTTAATCGAATTAGAATTGATTGAATATTAGTTATTTAATTAGAGTTGATCGAATATAGTTATTTGAAATAGTGTTAGTCAAACATAGTTATTCAAGATGAGTTGGTATTTCGTACGACTGCTAGCGTAATTCATAGGGTTGCAGATAGCTTATGGCGGTCTGATGTTTCCTGAGGGAATCCGGCGTAACCATTGTGATCGCTACGATCTAGAGTCAAGCGAATGGAGTTAAATCGAATATTAGCCATTCGAAATAAAGTTAAAACAGACATAGTTATTCGAATATAAATTAATCGAATATTAGTTATTAGATGAGTGAGTTAAATAAATTGAGTTAATCAAGTAAGTTAATCATGTTGAGTTAATTGATTTGAGTTAGTCAAAATGAGTTAATTCAAAGGAGTTAATCGAATATAGTTTATTCGAAAGGAGATTTATTGAATGTAAATCATTCGTAGAAAGTTAATCAAATGTAAATCATTCAAAGAGAGATTATTGAATATAGTTATTCGAAGAAAGGGTTATCGAATATATTTTATTCAAAAAGGAGCTATCGAATAGAGATTATTTGAAAAAGGGGAATTTTACACTGAATTCGATTGTATCGAGTTCGGGAAAGTAATATTTACTCTCCGGTTTTAATCAAGATTTACTTATTAATTTTAAATTAGTGGTTTAGTTATTTAGTTAAATCGAGGGATAAAAGTTATATTTTGAAATTTGATATTTAGGAAGAAGGGATTATAACGCTATAGTTATAACCAATGTTTTCAATAAAGATAGGGATCCATAAGTAGAATCCGAGAGTTTCGTAAGGAAGTTTGTTAAAGAGTTAAAAAGGGTGAACTTTGTTTATTCCGAGGTTGGAAATGTTGTTCAGTTAAGGTCTGAGAGGTAATTATACCCCAACTTGATTAACTTCATTTTTAACTAAGGAGTAGTTAAGGTTCGACAGTGGAGATTGGTTAAGTGGATTTAGTTAACGAGTGAAATGGTTTGAATTGCCTTAGTGATGTTTTATTCAAACATCTACTAAATAAATTTTGGAAACATTTTCCAAACATAACCAGAGATATTTTCTAATCATAGAAAATGAAATGTTAATCCGAAAGAATACTGGAATGACAGTGATACGTGAAACAGAGATGGAAATGTTTTCCAATGATTGATGATGTATATTTTATAAATTTAGAAAATAAGAATTTTCAAATATATATAATGGGGAAATGGATAAATTAGAGATAATTTTATACAAAGAGATAAATGTGGATTGATGATTGATCGATAGAATTTCCATCTGGAAATAATATCGTTGGTTGCACACCTGTTTTTCTTTGATAGTTAAATCACTGACTATCGAAATTTTTGACCCTTTCTCTATCGTCAATAAGGAGAGACCAGGATTAGATATATTATCTGAAAACCACTCTGTATGGGCGTTAGCGTTGAGACCAAATATTGAAGACGAAGTTATGCAAGGACTATCCTATTTACAGAATAGTGCCTTCAGTTTGTGGGGACAACATGAATAGACAAATGTATGACAAAGTATATCTAACGGATCACGTAAGTTTATCTCTTCAAACATACTTACGTTTGGTGGCGGAGGAATTCGTTTCTCTTAGCTTTATAACCATGGTATTTTCGAAGAAATCAATTTGTGATTTGACGGGTATGACGATGTGGCATTCAAAGTGAATGGTGGTCAAGTGTTTCAAAAGATACGTAGTGACCTCAAGCCTCATCAACCGGGAAATGACAGAAATCGGGCAAGCAGCATGGCTAAGTGGGTCGCTCCCATTAGGGTGTATATCACCTATCTAGAGAAAATCCATTTCATTCTTTATCTATGTTCGATGCTGTCCCTTTTCGGGAAAGACGGTGGGTAGCTCCAACCGTTGGTGATATACATTCAATACACTCAAGCGAAATGAGTGGTCAGTCATGGGTGGGCCGGGTTGCAAGACGTTCTTGTTGAACCCAGTATATTTGCCTCTAGAGATACACTATCGGCAGGTGGTCCCATACCTTGTCATAGTCGGAATCCAGTCTCCAATAAGCGCCCGCGGTTTTGTTTGTATACTATATATGTGGAACGTGAGATGCAAGCGTTCTGCTAGATTGATAATTACTTGTGATTAGACATTATTATAATATCAGAGAAGTATTGATTTCCAAACTGTTTTGGGTTATCGTAAGACAAAAACCGTCCGTGTTTATGTGTGGATCGGTCTTACGATTATCTTTTCTTTTGAAAAGGATTTTGAAAAGTTAAACCGATGATTTGAGTGTACTCACACCAGTCCCATGACTGACCCAGAGTTTATTTTTGTTTTGTTTTCCCTAAACTCCTGGGTGCCCAAATTTGTACGGGCAGTCAAGTAGTTCAGGTCTTTACAGATCGGAGGAGTTAGAAGCAGGAGGCTTCAGGATTATGTAGCTATTGTTATTTCCGCTGTGTGTAAGTGTTGTACTCTGATAAACATTGTATATACATACTTTTTTACTGCAAAGTTATGTTATATATTATATCTTATTCGTTCCGCTGTGAGATTCATGTTTACTCTGATTGTGTTCTTCTTCTTCTTCTATTCTAATTTTCTTTCTTATCTATTCTCACCCTCTAACTTCTTTCTATTAATGATCTGGAATGTTCGATGCCTGAATAATTAACATGGTAGTTTGGTGTTGATTTTCTGGCTCGAAAATCCCAGTTCGTTACATTCGATTAGTTGCTATTAATGATGTATCTATTTGTTGCGGAGAATTTATTCTCTTGCTTAACACCCTTCTTTGAGACGTACGAGCTCAAAGGTTATGTGATTAGTGGTGACTAATCATATGTGTGAACTACTGATGTGAAGTAGTATATTATGAAATAACTTGTGATTATTATGTTGTGAAATTATTTTCCCTACTTCGGGATATGAAATGATTTGGTATGTGGCTAAAGATTTGGTAACCCGGTCTACTAAAAGTATGGGTGGGATCCAATGCCTTAGGATGAGTGGTCAGTGTAGCCTGCTCCATGCGTGGGAGGTGCGCACACACACACACACAATATATATATATATATATATATATATATATATATATATATATATATATCGAGTTACTTAGGTACGTGCCCTTTGCCTTGTTTGAGGGGAGCACGATATTTGGTTGCATATTTGTTTGTATGCATTGTTATGTTTTGGAATTCATATTTCCAAATGATTTGATTTGAGATCCCGAAGTGATATCTACTTTGATATAAAAGCTAGATATGTCTTTCAAATGATTTGAAATAGAAATCGGGAAATAAAGTCCAAAGGAATAATTTCTGTAAATTAAATTGGATTTGGAAAATCTAAGTGTGGTGATTTATCTAAATGGGTAGATTGGGATATCGCATGTTGATTGATGCATAGTACATCCATATATCTATATTGGTTGCTGTTTATACACTGGCATTCATGGGGGTAAACCCGTTCCGCGTTAGCGGCGTGGTCCCGTGATTTGCCTTATCATTTTGATAAGTTAATTTTAACTGTAGAGTTTCTCACAACAGTCCCATGACTGACCTGTAGTTTGTTTTTCCATGCAAACTCAGGTGCCCCTATTTTCCACACGGGCAGTCGAGTAGTTTATTTTGTAGATATATAAGCAGGATTCTGGATCGAAGCTTAAAGCTGTGTCTAGAGCATTGTTAGTCTTCCGCTGTGTAGTTTATATTTCCGTTGGGCATTGTATTACATTTGATGTAAATTAATCTTCCGCTGTATTATATTTCGATATACTCTGATATATTATGTACTCTGATGTAACATTATTATGATGTTTATAGAAGTCTTCTATTATTTGTTCTGATGTGTTGTATGCCTAGAGTTAGCGTATACGAGATTCGAACGGTCTTGGTCGGTTTAGCGAATTATTAGGTCTGAGCGAAATCCGTAACGTTACATCTAGGTTGAAAGACATTCTTGCTTATTGCTCATAAACTGATGCCTTTTATATAATAGTTATTTGTTTTCTTTAACTCTAGGTTCTTGCTATGGAGATTGTGAGATCAAGGCAGCCATCTTCATGAAAATAAAGCACATTTAAATTTAGTTTCAATGCATCTTTACGAACTAGTGGTAAATGATACGTAAGGTTATGTTGTATACTCTTTTAAGAACTGATATGTTCAAGTAATTCTTTTGTACTTCATTAGTGAACCTAAATGTAACTGGGCCACACACTTAATGTTCTCTGATAGTTAAATACCATGTCGTGTATCATTTAGAAAGTAATATTCTAAATTAGCATGTTAATATGAGTATCTCCAGTGTTCTTTTATAGTTAGGAAATTTGAAGTGATTGAGTTTGTGTAAAGAGGTGACTGAAAGGGATAAGTATGCATCTGTTGTGGCAAACCTAAAAGGCTCATTCTTTATATATAAAAAACAAATTTGCATCTGTTGTAGTAGTAAAATAGACGCAAATGAACTGAAGAGTAAAACTACAATACATAACATTTTGCATCTGCTATAACAGTTAAATAGACACAAATGCATTAGTATTTACGTTCCATGTACGTTATAATAAACACAAATATATCAAATTTTCATCTGCTGTAATAGTAAAACAAATGCAAATTCATTAGTATTTACGTCCCATGTACGCTATAACAGACACAAATGTACCAAATTTGCATCTATCGAACAACAGAAGCAAAAATATTTTAACATATGCGTCCATTGCATTTGCATCCACAATGGAGCATACACAAATAATACGCAATATTGGTTGCAAATACCATGTTTTGTACTAGTGGGTATAGTTTTTCAAGTCTCTTTTTACTCTTCTTCTTCCTCCTCTGATCTGCAACACCATTAAAGTGTTTCAAATGTTGTTAATTCATAATGCCTCCAAGGTGTTGCAAAATCCAGATTCATCCCAGATTAAATCTTCTTCTTCTCTTTGTTCTAATCACATTCTTGCATCATTAGAGATAAATTTTAGAGTGTTCTTGATCGGATCAAAGTCGTACAAACTTTGAATCTGATTTCATTGTTCCAATGCTTTATTAAATCCTAAAAGTCGATAGTTCGATAACCCGTTTGTACCTAGTGGGTTGAACTATTGCCTGAAAGAATCTATCAAATAGATTCTTAAAGTCTGAAGTACGACATTCATCTTCCTCCAATAGTCTCAAACCGCAAAATCCCTAACAAATTTTCAGACAAAATAATCAACCATGGGAGGTTTGAGCGCGCTATAAGTGACGAATGTTGATTCTCTGAATTTGTTGTTGAAGTTATTATTTTGAGACCATGAAATTCTTCAACAACCAATTTAGTCAAATGATTTTCAGACAAAATCATTTGTTGTTGAAGTTATTATTTTGAGACCATGAAATTCTCTGAATTTGTTCTCAAAATAATAACTTCAACAACAAATGATTTTCAGACAAAATAATCAACAAATAGTTTCACTCATTGGCAAGAGACCATGAAATTCTTTCTGATAACTGTCAAATTGTTCTATATCTTGGAAGAAGGATTGAAAGTTATACCATAGGAAACCAATAAGGAAGTTGCTGCTCTGAAGGCTAAATGTGCAAAGTGCAAAGAGGACAATTTTCTATGCAGATGACATATTCTGAATGCATTGTCTACTTCATTCAACAACGCTTGTAGGACCTTGGAAACTGCTAAGGACCTCTGAATTACATTGGAGAGCAAGTCTCACATATCCGAGGCAAGTAATAAAAAGTTTCTTATTTGTAATTTTATGGATTTCAAAATGGTCGCCAACAAGTCTACAGTTAGACATGTGAGTGAAATCTTACTGTCAGTAAACCAACTTAATGATGCCGGAATTGATCTCCCAAAATCATTTGTTGTTAAAGTTATTATTTTGAGACTCCCAAATTTTTGGAATGATTATAAGAAAAAATTGAAACGTGCAGAAACAAATTATAATTTAGACGGTTTACAGCGTCATCTTCGTATTAAAGAGGATTCTCATAAATGCAAACTAGATGATAATCCGCAAACCGAGCCTCAGTCTAAGGCAGATAATGTTGAAATTACTGATAAATTGAAGCCTAAGAATGAGACACGGTTTAAGAAGAAAAATAATTCCAAGAACAAAAAGAAGGGTGCTTATTACTATTGTAACAAACCCGGCCAAAATGCCCGAGACTGTCATCTTCGGAAGAAACAACAAAAAGTGAATGTGGTCGAAGAAAAACTTGTGGTTGTTGTACAAGAGGCGAACTCCATTAGTGGCATTGATAATGATTGGTAGCTTGATAATGGAGCAACCATTCATATTAAAAAATACTGTAATTTGTTCAAGACTTATGAATAAAATAATGGAGAATCTAGTGAGGTTACTGGCGCAAACAAAGTTGCAAGCGAAGTTCTGGGAAAAGGCACAACTGAACTAACATTCACCTCTGAGAAATTTCTTACATTAGTCAATGTATTTTATGTACCCGGTATGTGTAAGTATTTGGTTTCTGGATACCTTCTTAACAAAGGGGGATTCAAGATAGTGTATGAGTGTGATAAGTTAGTTTTGTCCAAGAATAACAAATTTATTGGACAAGGATATTCTTGTAACGGCATAATTAAGTTGAATCTAGTAAAGAAATCTTCTGCTTATATTATTGACTCTGTTAATTTATCGCATGATAGATTAGGACATGTTAATTATAAATCTCTTAAAAATATACATAAATTAGGATTAATTTCTGATTCTGATTTCGATTATATCCCTAAATGTGAAACATGTGTTCAAGCAAAATTACACCAGAAATCCTTTAAATCTGTAAAAAGGAAAACTGGTTTGCTTGATTTGATATATAGTGATGTGGGTGACTTAAAAAGTCATATCACCTACGGTGGCAACCAATAGTATATAACATTTATTAATGATTATACTAGATATGCATACGAATATCTAATGAAATCTAAAGATGAGGCTTTTGATAAATTCAAAATTTACAAAGCAGAAGTCGAAACCTAATTAGAAATTAAAATTAAAGTGTTACATTTAGGTCGTGGTACGGAATATTTTTCAAATGAATTTACCTTGTTTTGTAAACAACATGGTATAGTTCACTGGTGTACCGCCCCGTATACACCACAACAAAATGATGTTGCTGAAAGGAAAAATAAAACTTCAGTAGAAATGGTTAATGCCATGCTCGTAAGTTCTAATTTACCTTATAACCTATGAGGTGATGCTATGTTATCTGCATGTTACATTATAAATAGAGTACCACTTAAAAATAATATCCCCTTATAAATCATGGTTTAATAGAAAACCTAACCATACTAGACTTAATGTTTGGGGTTGCTTAGCATACGTTAGAAAACCAGACCCTAAACCACCAAAGTTAGATAATAAAGCTTTTAATTGTGTTTTCTTAGGATATTCTCATTATAGAATAACTTATAGGTTCCATAATCTCACCTTAGAAGTTGTAGTATCCATAGACGTAGAACTCTTTGAAAATCAAACTGTTGAGAATCCATTGAGATCATCTAGTCTAGAACGAACTATGATTAATGATATCAATGACCATGAATATGCTCTTACTCAAAACAGTAAGGAAGTATCAGTACCAAATACCAGTATTGAACACAGGAGAAGTAAAATAATGAGAATAGAGAAGGACTATGGTCCTGACTTCATAACATATCTCATAGAAGGCAATAAGGATGAAGTCCTTAATGGGACAAGATATGCAATTAACGTCGATGATGATCCCAAAACTTATTCTGAGGTTATGAGTCCTAGAGATTCTAATTTCTGGAAAGAAACTATCGTTGATGAAATGAATTCCATAGTGTTAAACCAAACTTGGGTTTTAATGGATTTACCTCCTGGTGCTAAACCTATATGATGTAAATGGATATTCAAGAAAAAGTTGAATACAATGGATCCATTGATAAGTATAAAGCCAGATTAATTGCTAAGGGATATAAACAAAGACAAGGAGTTGATTATTTTGATACATATGTTGGTAGCTTGCATATCCTCTATGCGCTGCTTAATAGCACTTGCATCAATTCATAATTTAGTCATACATCAAATGGATGTAAAGACTGCTTTTCTGAATGGAGATTTAGAAGAAGAAATTTATATGGAACAACCTGAAGGTTTCATAACCCTAGGCCAAGAAAAGAAAGTTTATAAATTAATAAAATCTCTTTATGGCCTGAAGCAAGCTCCCATGCAATGGCATGAGAAGTGTGCTAAATTTGCACCGTCATATGGATTCATTGTTAACAATGCAAATAAATGTATTTATTGCAAATTGTATAACAACGGTTATGTTATAATATGTTTATACGTTGATGACATGCTAATATTTGGTTCCAATATATCTTGTGTGAATGAAATAAAGAAGTTTCTGTCTTCTAAATTTAATATGAAAGATCTAGGAGAGGGTGATGTAATTTTGGGAATTAAAATCATGTGGAAAGCGGGGGAGTTATTACTAACTCCATCTCATTACATTGAGAAGTTCATAAAGAAGTATGGTCATTTTGATGACAAACCATCACCAACTCCTTTAGATACAAGTATAAAATTAGGAAAGAACACCGGACGTACAATTTCTCAACTAAAGCATTTTAGTGTTATTGAGAGTTTTATGTATGTTATGCATTGCACTAGACCAGACACCGCACATGTTATAAGTGTGTTGTGTCGATTTACGAGTAATCCAGGTTTTGAACACTCGAAAGCCATTTCCAGAGTTTTAGCTTATTTAAAAGGAACCATCAACTATGGTTTATCTTATAAAGGATATCCTGTTGTACTAGACGGACATAGTGGTGCAACCTGGAACAATGTAGAATCCAAATCCAAGACTACGACTGAATGGATATTTACATTAGTAGGTGTTGTTTTGTCTTGGGCTTCCAAGAAGCAAACCTGTATATCTGTTTCAACTATGTTGTCGGAATTGATTGCATTAGCAGATGCATGTAAAGAAGCAGAACAGCTTAGGATTTTTTTAATGGAAATCCCATTATGGAAGATGCCGTATCCAGTAGTCATGATTAATCGTGATAATCAAGCAATATAATGTCTCATGTAATGGAATGTCTAGACATGTAAGTCTAAGACATCAAATGGTAAGACAATCACTCAAAAGTGGAGTTATAAATGTTGACTTCATAGAAACAAAGAAAAACTTGGTTAACCTACTTACAAAAGGTCTTCCAGAGGCAATGGTTTCTATGAAGTCAAAAGAAATAGAACTAAGGTCTGTAAATGTAGATTGATCAACCTTAACAGAAACCCAACTTGTGTCTTGAAAAATATAGACAAAGTTCAGTGGGTACCAACAAGTTAAGAGAATGATTATGGAACACTGAATCAATAATCTCATAATATTTAGTGTTGGATTCCGCAAGAATAAAGGATGGATAAATGTCCTTAATAAGTCTACAAACCTTAAAAGGTGTATCGCTGAAACACCTTAAGAGACTTACTATATGAGTATGGAAATCAGGTCGTTTCTTAGGAAAGTAAGACCGAATTCTAAAGTAGACCCATGAACCAAGATTAAAGCACATGGCCATTAACATGCTGAGCAATACAGAACACTCTAACTAAGGAAATCAACATGTGTGATTGTTCTAGATTTATCACTAAGGGATACTTGGTTCAAGATTCGTACACCATAAAATCTCGATAGAACTTTGAATGGTTCACAATAAGTAAAGGTTCAAATCCAAAAGATACCTTTTATTTATATGTTGTTCCACGATGATGCAAAACTTGATCTTAGAACTGCATAGGTTTGATCCCATTTAGCTATATAGGAAGTCGTACTAGTGAATCAACCGTCCACTTTATTTATTTTTCTTTATCTTGAAAATTTAGGGAGATTTTTTCCAATTTTTCAAAACAAAGTTTGGGTTTGGAGTTGTTTTTGAAAAGGGAAGCAAGAATGGAAGAAGAAAGGGTATGGGGATTAGTCCTACATCATGAAATTGGAAAACTTAAGGGGCCTTCTCACAAGTGTGTTGAGGCCTTGGGGCACTCAAATGTTTACTTCGTTGTGAGGAGGGAGACCATGCATCACTGTACCACATACGCGCGCGCCGCCGCTGTCCATCCGTCGGACCGACCGAACCGAGCTGAGCCAGGTACGGGTGCGGGTTACAGGTCTCGAGTCCGTTGGTAATATTTTGGATAGATTTTATATTCTGTAATGGGTCGAATTTCCTCCCAAACGAACCCGAATGCAAGTTTGAACAGGCAGGAATTTGTAACGCTTGAGAAGCATTGCAAAACGAAATGACATGGTGTTTCAAATCTGAAGGGACGTAGTTGTTTGTAACGTTTGTAAATTATTGCAAATGGGCGCGATTTTTGAACAAATGGACTCATCCCATCCTACCCTATAAATACCAACATCGGTATAGTGTTTCAAATCACTTTTTATTCTTCTTCTCCCTCCTCTGATCTGCGACACCATTAAAGAGTTTCAAATGTTGTTAATTTGTAAGGCCTTCAAGGCGTTGCAAAATCCAAATTGGTTGCAGATTAAATCTTCTTCTTCTTCTCTTTGTTCTAATCACATTCTTGCATCAACAAAGATATATTTCAGAGTGTTCTTGATCGGATCAAAGTCATACAAACTTCGAATCCGATTTCGCTGTTCAAAGGCTTTGTTGTATCCTGAAAATCGATAGTTTGATAACCGGTTTGTACCTAGTGAGTTGAAATATTGTCTGAAATAATATATCAAATAGATCCTTAAAGTCTGAAGTACGACATTCATCTTCCTCCAATAGTCTCAAACCGCAAAATCCCCAACATATCTCACATCGTTTAATTTTGAAGATTGCTTTTTTGAAGAAGATAATGAGCAACAAGATATTCCACTAAACCAGTAGTCATCCACGCATGACGAAGCAGACTTGTACAACATTTACTATTGTTATGCTGAAAATTCTATATAGAGTAATGACTAACCTAATGATAAGTTATGAAGGAAAATAATGAATAACCAAAACATAAAGAATAATATGTTCATTATCAACAATTCAAGATTGCTTAGGAAGAATTAATCAACAAACTTAATTTTATGAATCATGTATTTATAGAGTAGAACAGCCAGTCCAATGAAATTAGTGGTAAATGTTATTTGGTATATTTCTTGATTTTCATTTGCTTTTGGTATGTAGTCTTTTTTTATTTCTATTATTCTCGAAAAAATGGCGAATTAGAAATTCTTAAAGCATCTAGCAAGGGAAAGTTAGTTAAAAAGCTATGCTAGTACGTATTCTCGAACCGTTATGAGTTGTTGACAAGTAAACCAACGGATTATCTGATAATGCAAGGAGTTTGAGAGATGTTCAAATGAAGAAGAAGAGAAAGTAAACAACATCAAAAATCATTATACCACTATAGTCCAGGAGACTCATTGGGTAGAAAAATGTCATTTAAAGGAGGAAATGAAGTCTATGTGTGCAAAACACGGAAGCATATTAAAGATTATATGCCAATGATATCTAATGCCATAGAGAAAACAAGTAAGGCCGAAGCAAGCTTGAATTCTAGAGTGAGTGCCACATAGGAAATTCACCACACATCCAGAAAGAACAAAGTAAGCACAGAAGGAAACTGGCATTATGCTCGGAGTCGGGGTTATGGAAACTGAGCAGCAAAACTTGGACTGAACATTTGAAAGTAGAAATTGTAAGTTAATGAAATGGAATAATGATTATTGATAAACATAAAAAATATAAATAATACCTTATGGATGAATGTAATAAATATGAACAATCAATTATGAATAAAGGCGTGGCGAGATGGGCAGAACTTAATCCCACATTAGAAGTGCAAAAGACAAAAATTATAACCAAGCTCCTTAAATATGGTTTAATCTTAGCTTTGCAATTTGTATTTACAACATTCACCACAAGAGAGTACAACTATTCCAACGGCTTTGAGCTATTGGCAGCCATTTGAAACTGTTGGAATAAAGATAACAGATTGAAATAATTTACAACAGAAATAACGAAGACTTTCCAGTGGACTCCAACATTTGGCAGCCATTAGAAACTTTTTGAAACCGTTTGAAATATATGACCAATAAGCCGTTGGAAATCTCAATTTTTTTAAAAAAAAAAACAGGCGTATTATCTTCCAACCACACCGTTTCAATTTCCTTTCCATTTCCGATCTATTTCACACAAATATAACACACACACGCACACACAAATATATATATATATATATATATATGTATGTATGTATATGTATCAATAACAATTTAAACAATCAATATAAATCAAATAAAATATAAACAAAGTAAACCATCCAAACCTCAAAAACCAACTCATTAACGTCACATGTCAACAAACCAAGTACATACCATCAAAATATATCAAAATATCATCCTCATCCATCCAAACCAACATATAAAACATCAAAACACAATTCTCAACATCTCCAAATCAATATAAACATCATGCAAACACAAAAACAACATACCTCAAGCATCTTTGTCGCCTCCGGAAGCACCGGACGACAAAGGAAAGGAACCATGTTGTTGCACATACTCTGATGGCTTTTCATTCAGCTGCTCCATCTGTATAGATTGAAGACGATTCTGCTTTTACAACTGTTCAATCATTGTTCAAAGCTCTTTCATTTCAAATTTGTCCTGGGCTTTTTAAGCTGCTCGAGTCAGCAAATAGAATGAATAGCAAAAGGGTTGTCAGTACATGAAAAATAGCACATGCAAAATAATATCAAAATTTGAATCTCCAATCATGTTGACTCATTCGAATCATGTGTATATTTTATCACTTTATTACTAATTGGATTATCATCATATAAAATATTATAACACTATATATTTACATGCTAATTTGTTGTATATATGCAAAATGATTAATTACCACTTGATTCCCGTAGCCATAATGTATACTCTGTTATGTCAGATCCTTAACATCATAGAATGAGTTATCTTCCTCATCCCATGTCAACTCGTCGCGACCGGATTCCTCAAGCACATGTGCCCGTGCCTCCCGAAACTTTGCCTATAATGCAAAAAAAAAATATAGTTGTAATATAGTAGAATGTTATTTTTATTTGACATAACTAGTAATTAATAAACTTATCGATGTGAGTAATAGAATTTAAAATATGCATATATATGCACTTGTCGCCCAATCCTGATCATTCCACTAATATGTGATGTTGTCAACCTCGTTTACTTGCCTCGATGCATGGGTGTGAGCGAATACGTCCATGTAGGACATGAGATGTCCACGAGTTCGTTCCTGCAATAGATAAATTCATACAATTCAATTCCACATAGCTAATTACTGAACTAATAAATATACAAAAGTAATAACTGATAAATTTACCAAGTCCTTGCGGAGATGTTGATATACACGTAAATGTGTATATTTTATCCGCTTATTTATCTTATTTTCCCTTTAAAATAATTGATACTTTGTATTTATAGCTGTATTTTCAGATTGTTGACAAGAAGCATGGTTTAGAGCATTTGATGGATAAAGCATGAAGAATTTGCTTAAAAAGAGTGAAGTTTAAAATTGCTAAAGCTTGAAGAGTCTAAAACTTGAAGAACGGTTGCAATTATATTTCAGTTAAGAAGATTTGGCTCAATAAAGACTCAAACTGCATTCACATTAGCTCATTTGGAAGGCTTCTTACTCATGTTGCGTTCACACTAGCCTATTTGCTAGACCACTCACTCTAAAGCTGCGTTCACACTGGCTTATGTGTTATTTGGGTTATTTCTTTTGTCCCACATTATGTAATTAGCTAGCTAGCCTTTGTCATATCAACTATAAATACATTGTATCTTAGTCTTGTAAGGGACACATTAGGTTTTATTCTGTAATTCTCTTCTTGGAATAAAATCATTCTCTCCCTTTCTTTTTACTTTTTGTTTATTTTATTTATGTTCATGTTATTTATTTTCTTTTTCTCTTCTTCTTTAGCTATGTCTAGCTAATCCCCTTTGATTAGGGGGTGATGACGCTGATAGTATGATTCAATATGAATCACATAGCCAAAGGATGAGGAATTCATGTATATAGATCTAGATCTGAACCAAGGGTTAGATCAGAACCTTAATATCCTGTGTCGTTTAAGAGCTATGCTCCTTCACAGGGTATATTCGTGTTCGGTCTAACAATTATCAGATCTAGATCTAATTTTAGGGTTTTAGAAATTAATTAGTGAATCTGTTCTGATAGTCTATGGTTGTAGAACTGAGCTCCTGCATAGGCTATGCTTGTCGTTATTTACATATTTGTTTCTAAAAACCTATTATCATTGATTCATGTTTGTGACAGAAACATGTATTAGATCTGGTTAATCTTTTGGCTATTGATGATTATGAATCTGATCTATGTCATTATCCCCTAATTGCTTTCACTTATTGTTAAAACTATCTTTTATTTAATTTCTGCTATTTTCTTTGTTTTCCACCAATCAAAAGTTAGGGATAACTTGATTGGATTTATTAATAAAATAATTTGGTCCCAGAGTTCGACACCCTCTACAACAATCCTTGTTGTTTAGGAAAGACAAACGAATTTTACAGTTGTTTACAATTGTCTAATTTGTTCGCAAACAAATTTTGGCGCCGTTGCCGGGGACCAAACTAATTTTTATTAATAATCCTTCGGGTTATATTTTATTTTCTCTTTAGATTTTCCTCATAAAAAAAATACAAAGATATTTTATTCTTGTTAGTTGATCTGTTTTTCTTCTTCTCATTTTTGGATTCTCTTTATATATAGAAAAGAAAAAAAAATCTCTAGATTAGCTTTGATTTGGTATTTGCTGAATTATACCATGGTCTTCTAATTAAAAGAGAAAATTTTTGTGATTTTCTATTTGTTTCTTTCCTCTTTTCATTGCCTCTTTAATTTCTATCCCATTTCATTGCTTTCCTCTTTTCACAATAATAAAAAAAAAATTGCTTTCCTTTTTTTTTCTTGACCTCTCTCCATAAATTCTTTCCTTTTTACAATTTTTACAAATAATAAAAAAAAATCCAAAATTTATTGCTTTCCTTTTTCTTTTCCTTCCTTTTTTGTCTTCTCTACCTTAGAGCATTGCTGCGACATCTCCTTCAATCCCATACCTCATCTCACCCAGTTCCATCAACCATTTACTTCCACCACAAACAACTCCAATATTCATACACCATCAACCCACAAAACTACAAGCAAATCGCTTACAAACTCTATCATCCACCCACTGACCAGACTCACGAAGTCGCTAACAAACCACAAGCTTTTTGCCATCATCACGCCATATTGATCCATACTTTTGCCAATCCATCACAAACTCACCCACATCAATATACTTTCTGCCAATATCCACACACAACTCCTGTCCTCAACCACCCATGTTCACTACCATCTCCTCCACAACCCACCTCAACTTCTAATTCAAACCAGCATGTCCACAAACCCCATGTCCTCTCTTCCAAACCCAAGAACGCAACTTACCCCAGATCCCATCGTCATCATACTGCAAAGCCTCCTTTCTCAACCGAAACCGCAACCATCGATCGCTGCAAAATCTCCTCAACAGTCCACAATACTCCAACCATCCACACCTACCTTTCAGAACTCCTGTGCACCGATCCACAAATCATAAGACACCAAAACAAACAATCTCACAGCAAACTCCCAGCATCAGACCACCGTCCATCCTTCAAGCAGCCAATCCCATCACGTATTCACAAACCAAAAACCTTCCTGCGTCGATTCGAAAACCGGAATCACCATCTCGAAACCCCATTTTCACCAAAATCTCAGTCGCCTGAATCCCCAAACTACCTCCAGAATCTCAGAAAAAAACCCTCGCCGAAACCCCAATTCCTACGCTACCCGAGGACACAAACTGAAACAAATTTGAAAGCCACAATCATTATTGTTATTATCATTTTGGTCTGAATTTTTGTTTCCAAGATTTCGTTCCTTTTAATTTCTTTTTCTTA
This sequence comes from Allium sativum, assembly GCA_030737875.1. Taxonomy (NCBI): domain Eukaryota; kingdom Viridiplantae; phylum Streptophyta; class Magnoliopsida; order Asparagales; family Amaryllidaceae; genus Allium; species Allium sativum. The sequence goes on from CM060916.1 coordinate 899,369,771, forward strand.
CAAGTGAATAGAAACACGTTCCTTCTGGATTATGTTGCGTGCGTATTGACAATTTGATTTGGGTTTTCGTTTGTGACAAATTCAGGCTTGTGAGGTCGCGGGCTTGGGACTTACTTTGTTTTTGGGCTTGAGATCTTTTTGTGGGCCGGGTTAGAAGTGCACGAATGTTGCACTGAATTATATAGTTTGAGTTGAGGCGTCTTATATAGTTTGAGTTGCTGTGACTTTGTTTGGGTCTTGGCCGGAAACAAATAGAATACCTTGCGTGTATTTACACGTTTGTGGTCTTGGCCGGAAACAAATAAAATCATTCTTCTTCCTTTTGTAAAAAAAAAAAAAAAAAAAAACAGGATCATTTCATTTCCTTTATTTCGTTTTATTTATTAGTTTCATTCTCTCTCTCAAAAAAAAAAAGGGCGAAATTTTTCGAAAGCAGGTACAGTGGAAATTAGAAAAAGGTCTTAAATTTTTTTTTTTCGGGCTCCTAGCCCGAACCCGTGCCGCAGCGCAGTCAAGCAAATAATAGGAAGCGACAACAGAAAGCGGCGGACAATTCAGGGTTCGAGCGGTTGCACACCAAGTGGGGTGTGAACGTGCTAGCGCGACTCAACTGCACTGGACGGACTGCCGATCAAGGTGAGTATTTTCTATCTCTACAGGGACCGCTGCTGCAAATAAAAATATATATACAGACATTGCTTGTAAAACTCTTCTGCAGGGCATCGGCTTGCTTGTCATTTTTTTTTATTTATCTCTGCAATTAATTGTTCTGAGACTGTTCATTCTGTGACTGATTAAAAAAAAAAATTGCATTCATCTTAGTTTTGTTTTTATTTTCTAAGGACTTCATTATATATTGACAATTTGGTTTAGTTCTAACGGATTATTTCTCGGTGTCTAGACTACGGCAGAGTAATAACTGTTTATAAATATTACGGTGATTCGTAAATATTATATCGGTTGTTCCTCTGAAGGTACTTAAACCTTCGGCTGCATTGCTAGGGTGATTCCTGGTGCACCGATAACTCCTGTCTGTTAACTGGCTGAGAAGTCTTTTGTTGAAATAAATCAAACCGTCATTATATAATTCTAGAAATTGTAAATTGCATTAGGTTCATTTTAAAAAAAAAACTTTTGTGTCTAATTCTGTATCTCTAAAAAAAAAAAAAAATTTCAAAACAATTCTCGTTTTGTACAAAAAATTCGCTTCTCAAATTTGTTTTTCCTTGTCTTCCCTTATTCTTCTCGCTAGTGCATGCGTCATTGGACTCGTGATCCTTCAGACAATCGTTTAGTTCGAACAAACATTTCTTTAACCATGGCTGAAGAAAATCCCCCTCGATCTCTTATGGATAGATACTTCCCCGATCGGGTTTCTATTCCTTCTTGCATCATATTGCCCGCCCCAACGGGTAACCACTTTGAAATTCATTCGAATCACATAAATACTCTTCCAAAGTTCGGCAATTTAGAATGTGATGATCCTTATATCTTCTTGACCAAATTTGAACAAGTTTGTGCAACCATGAAATTTCAACAATTAAGTGATGATGGAATCAAACTTAGGTTAATTCCATTTGCACTTACCGATTATGCTGAGAAATGGTTGTATAGCCTGCCTTCAAATACAATTGGAACTTGGGGTGAATTTGTGAACATTTTTCTAAAGAAATTTTACCCTCTGGAAAAAACATCCAAAATTCGAAATGAAATCGTCAATTTTCGTCAATTTGGGGGTGAATCCTTTGCAAAATATTTTGAAAGATTTAAAGAGCTTTTAGTCAAATGTCCACATCATAATTTCGAAAAATGGACTCTTTGTCAAATTTTATACGATGGACTTGAAAATAACTCTCGAACCATGCTCGAATCAATGTGCCAAGGAAATTTTCTAGCCTAAGATCACAATGCCGCTTGGCAGTTTGTCGAAAATTTGGCCGAAAAATCAGCTCAATGGGAAAGATCTAACGAGAAATCGATTTATTCCCGATCTAATGCTCATTCGGTAGGATCATCAGTAGCCTTAGAAGCAAAAATAGACGCGATGATATCCAAATTCGATAATGTCCTTTCATCAACGCAAATAAATCAAGCTCAAGCGTCTCAGATCTCATGTTACAAATGTTACGATCCTAACCACATAGCTGATCAATGCCCACATTCATTGGAACAACTCAACGCATTTAACAAAGTTAGGAATGACCCATTCTCCCCAACATACAATCCAGGTTGGAGAAACCATCCTAACTTCTCTTGGACCCAAAACAATGCAAATTCGAATGTGGTTCGACCTCCTTTTCAATCATTTTCGAATAATCCTTCGAAACCTCCCTTTCAACAAACTCAATTCCAAAACCCTGCGCCACCATCTCAAAATCAAGCGCAACAATCTTTTGTTCCCCAAGATGATAAACGATTGACATCACTTGAGAAAACTCTCGAAGAATTGACTAAAGCGACGACCCAAAATCTCCACTCGAATACCAATCTTCAAAATTTATTGACTTCGCACATGCAAAACACAAGTCAATCGATCGCTAAACTTGAAATGCAAATGAGTCAGTTAGCCACGTCCATAAGCGAACGAGAAAGAGGTACTTTCCCAAGTCAACCCATTCCAAACCCCAACCGTCAAAATCCTAACTCCAACCAAATTCACATCATTCAAGATTCAAACGTTAGTCACTTGAATGCGGTCACGACTCTTAGATCTGGAAAAAAGATTGACAACCATGTGGTTAACCCAAATGCTTTACCGAACGATCTTCTAAACCCAACCGGAAATTCGACCAACTCAGATCAAAACATTGAGCCAATTTCTGACAAGGACCATCCTCAAACTCAAGTAGCCCAACCTACTGAGTTGTCTGCTCCATTTCCTCACAGACTCCGACCTAGGAAAAAGACGGATCAGCTAGAAAAAATCCTTGAAATATTTAAGCAAGTTAAAGTGAACATTCCTCCTTTAGATATTATACAACAAGTTCCACAATACGCAAAATTTCTAAAAGATATGTGCACTCAAAAACGTCATACACATGTACCTAAGAAAGTGTTTCTAGCGGCAACTCTAAGCGAAGTCTTGTCCCAATCGATGCCAGTGAAATACAAAGATCCTGGCTGCCCCACAATATCATGTACTATTGGGGACAAGAAAATCGATAGATGCCTGCTAGACTTAGGTGCTAGTGTTAACTTGCTTCCATATTCCGTCTATCGCCAATTAGGGCTAGGAGAATTGAAACCCACCAAGGTTACCCTTCAGCTTGCTGACCGATCAATTAAGAAACCTGTGGGAGAAATCGAGGATGTGTTGATCAAAATTGGCGAATTCATTTTTCCAGTTGATTTCATTGTCTTAGAAACTCAACAGGTTAGCAATCCTGCAAACCAAATCCCTTTGATTCTAGGACGACCCTTCTTAGCAACCTCTAATGCTCTCATCAATTGTAGAAATGGGTCTATGAAACTTTCTTTCGGTAACATGACTGTCGAGCTAAACATCTTCAGAACTGAAAACTCTCCTAACTCTTATGTGGACCAGTTTTCTGAAATCCATGCTGTCCACGATAATGAATCTGAGCTCGACCATCTGAATAACGAAATTGAATCGAATTACGAAACCTTATTTCAAGATATTCCCGAAAATGTCTCTGATTCGATTCCTGTTGAGCCTCTCACAAATGAGTCCATCCCTCAACCAATTTCTTCGGTTGAGTCGCCCCCAAAATCTGACCTCAAAGTGCTGCCCTGTCATCTTAAGTACGCTTACTTAGGAGACAATGAAACTTTTCCTGTCATCATCGCTTCTGACCTTACTTTAGAGCAGGAACAATTGCTCCTTCCCATTCTTAAGAAAAATAAGGAGGCAATTGGTTGGTCCATGGCTGATATTAAGGGGATTAGTCCTTCGATAGTCCAACATCGAATCCACCTTATAGATGATGCCAAACCCACTCGTGATCCCCAACGTCGACTAAACCCTATCATGAAAGAAGCAGTTCGTGCTGAAATCCTTAAATGCCTTGACAATGGAATAATCTACCCGATTTTTGACAGTCAATGGGTTAGTCCGATTCATGTCGTACCTAAGAAATCAGTGATTACCGTGATCCAAAATGGAGCTAACGAGCTTATTCCAACCCGCACCCAGACCGGTTGGCGTGTTTGCATTGACTATAGGAAACTTAACGCTGCAACACGTAAGGATCATTTCCCTCTGCCATTTATCGATCAAATGTTAGAACGACTAGCTGGTCATGAGTACTACTGTTTCCTTGATGGGTACTCGGGCTATAATCAAATCCCTATCGCTCTTGAGGACCAAGAGAAAACCACTTTCACTTGTCCGTTTGGTACATTTGCGTACCGACGTATGCCTTTTGGTCTCTGTAATGCACCTGCAACCTTTCAGAGGTGCATGATTAGCATTTTTTCTGATATGATCGAGCGATTTTTGGAAGTGTTCATGGATGATTTTTCCATATTCGGTGATTCTTACTCTGAGTGTTTACATCATCTCGATCTTGTTCTTAATCGCTGTAAAGAGAAACACTTAACGCTTAATTGGGAAAAGTGTCACTTCATGGTTAAACATGGCATTGTTTTGGGACATGTCATCTCTAACAAAGGAATTGAAGTAGACAAAGCCAAAATCGAAGTTATTTCAAATCTTCCCATTCCCAAATCAGTTAAGGACATCCGATCCTTTTTAGGTCATGCTGGTTTTTATCGTCGCTTTATAAAAGATTTTAGCAAAATCACTCGACCGTTGACCAATCTTCTTGGTAAGGATATTCCTTTCGACTTCAATTCTGAATGCATTTCATCTTTTGAGCATCTTAAAAATGAACTTGTCTCTGCTCCGATCATCTGCTCTCCCAATTGGAAGCTGCCTTTTGAAATCATGTGTGATGCCTCGAATTTCGCTGTTGGCGCTGTCTTAGGACAACGTATCGATAAGATTCTTCACGTCATTTACTATGCGAGTAAGACTTTGAACGAGGCCCAAATCAATTATACGACCACTGAAAAAGAACTTTTGGCAGTTGTTTTTGCTCTAGAAAAATTCAGGCCTTATCTAGTTGGCTCACACATCACGGTTTATACCGATCATTCCGCACTTAGGTACCTTTTCTCTAAAACGGATGCTAAGGCTCGTCTCATTCGTTGGATCCTTCTACTTCAAGAATTTGACCTTACCATTAAGGATAAAAAAGGATCTGACAATGTTATTGCAGACCACTTGTCTCGTCTTCCAAATGCCCCGTCTTCTTCTCTTCCGATCAACGAAAATTTCCCTGATGAACAGCTGTTTTCTCTATCCATTGATCCTTGGTTTGCTGACATTGTCAACTACTTAGCCACTAAGCAGACCCCTTCTTTTTGGTCTAAGCAGGATAAACACAAATTCTTTTCCCAAGTGAAACATTTTTATTGGGACGACCCCTATCTTTTCAAGTATTGTCCCGACCAAATCATTCGAAGATGTGTTCCTGACACTGAAATTCACAGTGTCCTCTCTTTCTGTCATGACCAAGCATGCGGTGGTCACTTCGGTCCCAAAAAGACAGCCGAAAAGGTTCTCCAATCAGGTTTCTACTGGCCGAACCTTTTCAAAGACGCGTACGAATTTTGCAAAACTTGTGATCGATGTCAATTCTTGGGGAAAATTTCTAAACGGAATATGATGCCCCTAAACCCCATTCTAGAGGTCGAAATTTTTGATGTGTGGGGTATAGACTTCATGGGACCCTTCCCTAATTCTTTTGGGAACCTTTACATTCTCTTAGCTGTTGATTATGTTTCCAAATGGGTCGAAGCTGTACCATGCAAAACAAACGATAACAAGGTTGTTGTGCGCTTCTTGAAAGAAAACATCTTTTCTAGGTTTGGCACACCTCGCACAATAATCAGTGATAATGGTACACACTTCTGTAATCGTTCTTTTGAAGCTCTCATGAGAAAGTATTCAATAACCCACAAGTTATCCACTCCTTATCACCCTCAAACTTGTGGGCAAGTTGAAGTATCGAATAGGCAGATTAAACAAATCCTTGAGAAAACTGTGAATCGAAATCGTAAAGATTGGTCCCACAAGTTAACCGACGCTCTTTGGGCTTACCGCACTGCTTTCAAAACCAACTTGGGTATGTCCCCTTATCGGTTGATTTTTGGTAAACCATGTCACTTGCCAGTTGAACTAGAACATAGGGCGTTATGGGCAATAAAAACTTTGAATCTTGATTTAGAGCAAGCAGGTGAACATAGGAAGCTTCAACTTAATGAACTTGATGAAATTAGAAATGATGCCTATGAAAATGAACGAACTTACAAGGACAGAACAAAAGTTTTTCATGATAAATCAATTTTACATAAAACTTTCATGCCAGGACAAAAAGTTCTCTTGTATGACTCAAAACTTCATCTATTTCCGGGTAAGCTAAAATCTAGATGGACAGGACCTTACACTGTACGGACTGTTTTTCCGTATGGTGCGGTAGAAATTGAGAATCCAACTGATGGATCATCCTTTAAGGTCAATGGTCAACGCCTTAAACCTTACTTGGAACCAATACCCAACCAAGAGGAAGAGCTCATGGTCCTCCATGAGCCACATTACATTCGGTAAGACGCACTAACCCTCTTTTGTACATATGTAAATATTCTCTTATTTTTTTTCCCTTTCACTAAGATATGTCTGATTAAGACTGTGAGGACACAGTCACACTCAAGTTTGGGGGGAATTTACATTACATCAGCAATCAAATTTTATGAAGTAGGTCATTCATTGAACAAGGATTAACTTAAATTCATAAATAACACCTTGGTTCTTGTTTGATAAGTTGAATTGTTGGGTGATTGGAATGAACATTATTTATTCATTGAATCGTAATATGTCTTTTTAAGATGCTAGCTTGAGACTGTGCAGACGTTAGTCGTGTTCTGGAGTAAGCGTGTCAACCCTTGTTATACGTGTTAGAATGTGCAAGTAAAAATAATTAAAAAAAAAATCAAGAAATAAAAATGATTTTGCACCTACATTTGTTGGATTTTCTGAGTTAGTTTTCATGCATAATATTTTCTTTTCCACTCAAATTTTCAAAATCGTAAGTTCTAAAATCCACATGGCCCAATTAAGGAGAAATGACTCATTGTAGCGTTCTTCTTCGATACCCCACATTATTCAAACCCAAGTTTTAGTCGATTTACATCCATGTTTCGACAAGTTTATCTTATATTGGTATACTCAAGAACCTTTGTTTAAAGGTCAAAAACGTCACTTTTTATACCAATATTACACCACCCACTCCGTACTTGTTTAAAGGTAGGATAACCATATACCACATCTTATTTTATATGGGTTATCTATCTTACGAAACTTTGCTTATCATTCCTTTCAGCTTTTTGTATAACATCAATCCAGACTTGTGTGTTGAATTAAGGTTATAGAAGTAGAGTAACTAGGGCATAAAACTTTCCTTTCATGAAGTGTTGGTAGTAGAGGAGGAATCAAATGAAATCATGTACGTCATCATTCCATCTCCATTCATCACTCATCATGCAAAAGAAAAAGAAAAAGAAAAAGAAAAAGAAAAGAAGAAAAAAAAAGAATAGAAAAAGAAAAGAAATAAAGAGAGAGTCTCTCTGAATAAAATAGTCTTCATCATTCTTGAATATGAAGCATCCATTTCCATTCCATCCACATCCATCATACTGTACTTAGAAGCAAGGATTGTAGTTGAGGAGATGAAAGGAAACAAAATGTCCATATGTGCCTTAGTATTACTTTATCTTTTGTAATTTGAAGTTCAACTAATACACTTGCCCTCTTATCTAGAATCTTTTTAGAACTTACAAATTTTCCTTCATCTATGCATAACTCATATCCAATACATTACAGTTACATTAGTGCAAAATCATTCAAAAAAAAATCATTCAAAAAAAAAAGGTGAATAAAGAAATGATTGGGTGCACATTGTCGATGTGTAGAACTTTGGTTGACACCACGCTCTTAACCTTCAAGACAATTACAGTGTTATCAAGGAATTACGATTCAGTTTGAAAAATTTTGTTCATTTTTGCACTAATTATGGGATGGACAATTTGGGGCTAAACCGTTATTATTGAAGTTAGGTGAAATCCTTGGAATGTGAAAGACCTTAAGTATATTGTTTGATTAATCCGCGTACATAAGACGCTTTGGATTTTGTGGGTAGTATCCGCTGAAAACCCTCACGAGACAACACTCGTCCTACTGGGGACACCCAGAGGTTTAACGGCTTGTTGCATACGCTAAATGCAATCGTGTTTCCTACGAAAGTGTGACATATCTTAGTTTAGTTTATTCGAGGACAAATAAAAAGATAAGTGTAGGGGTATTTGATATACACGTAAATGTGTATATTTTATCCGCTTATTTATCTTATTTTCCCTTTAAAATAATTGATACTTTGTATTTATAGCTGTATTTTCAGATTGTTGACAAGAAGCATGGTTTAGAGCATTTGATGGATAAAGCATGAAGAATTTGCTTAAAAAGAGTGAAGTTTAAAATTGCTAAAGCTTGAAGAGTCTAAAGCTTGAAGAACGGTTGCAATTATATTTCAGTTAAGAAGATTTGGCTCAATAAAGACTCAAACTGCATTCACATTAGCTCATTTGGAAGGCTTCTTACTCATGTTGCGTTCACACTAGCCTATTTGCTAGACCACTCACTCTAAAGTTGCGTTCACACTGGCTTATGTGTTATTTGGGTTATTTCTTTAGTCCCACATTATGTAATTAGCTAGCTAGCCTTTGTCATATCAACTATAAATACATTGTATCTTAGTCTTGTAAGGGACACATTCGGTTTTATTCTGTAATTCTCTTCTTGGAATAAAATCATTCTCTCCCTTTCTTTTTACTTTTTGTTTATTTTATTTATGTTCATGTTATTTATTTTCTTTTTCTCTTCTTCTTTAGCTATGTCTAGCTAATCCCCTTTGATTAGGGGGTGATGACGCTGATAGTATGATTCAATATGAATCACATAGCCAAAGGATGAGGAATTCATGTATATAGATCTAGATCTGAACCAAGGGTTAGATCAGAACCTTAATATCCTGTGTCGTTTAAGAGCTATGCTCCTTCACAGGGTATATTCGTGTTCGGTCTAACAATTATCAGATCTAGATCTAATTTTAGGGTTTTAGAAATTAATTAGTGAATCTGTCCTGATAGTCTATGGTTGTAGAGCTGAGCTCCAGCATAGGCTATGCTTGTCGTTATTTACATATTTGTTTCTAAAAACCTATTATCGTTGATTCATGTTTGTGACAGAAACATGTATTAGATCTGGTTAATCTTTTGGCTATTGATGATTATGAATCTGATCTATGTCATTATCCCCTAATTTCTTTCACTTATTGTTAAAACTCTCTTTTATTTAATTTCTGCTATTTTCTTTGTTTTCCACCAATCAAAAGTTAGGGATAACTTGATTGGATTTATTAATAAAATAATTTGGTCCCAGAGTTCGACACCCTCTACAACAATCCTTGTTGTTTAGGAAAGACGAACGAATTTTACAGTTGTTTACAATTGTCTAATTTGTTCGCAAACAGATGTTGGGAAGACTTGGATCCTCCATGATGAGTTACTAGTTCCTTCTTTTGTTTGCTGAGTTCCTTGCTAGCTCCGCCAGCTAATTTACATTGAATAATTATTTAATAATTGCAAAATATTTAATGATTTATTTGGAAGATTTACTTTGAATTCTTCACTGTTCACCAGTTAACCCACTTATCCTATACAACCATGCATATCTAGTTTGGTTTCTGCCCCGATTTCTTTACCTCTGGCATTTTCTGCCTGTAATTCTTAGCGATCTTTGAGTTTCAGTGATGCTAGACTAGGCTGACGTCAGCCTTTTGTAGATCTACTTCACACTATGTAATGAGAAAATATAACTGATTATTTATTTGTACTTAATCATATTGTAAAATGGTATAAACTTACAAGAAAATCTTGCTAAATTGTCATAGAAAAACACATTTTCTTAAAATAAAAATGCGTCAAGCTCCACAAAAATGGTGACCACAATTTCTGCCTTATCCCCTAAGAAGTCTATCGCGAGACCTCCATCTCCACTCAAATCAGCCAGTACCACACTTCCTCCTCCCGATCCTCAACACCATCAAAACGCTCCCTTGCCTAAGCGACCACCTCTCTCCATCTTTCCTGCACTTTTTTCTCCCCCACCATTGATGAACTCACGTTAATGGACTACCCACTTCGCGAAGAAACCTAGGAACGCTGGAGTCTTTACTCCACCACTTATCTCTCTTCAATTCAAGGGGAACACACTATGCCTTCTAAGGATATATACGCAACAGGGAAGGAGGTTTGACAAAATTATCTTTTCGGATTTTTTTGGATACCCCTTGTAACAACCCAGAAATGCGAGCCAGTTTAAAAAATTTATTTTTGGCAATTTTAGCGAATTTTGAATATTTAAAGTGGATTATTTTAAATAATATCGACGAGAAATTTATTTAGAATAGATTAGAATGTATATAGTTATATAGATTGTCGTTAGAATATAAAAATTATATATAATTATAAAAGGAATTGAAAATGGCGTGGTAGTTCGATAATTCGATTTCAAACTTCAGTTGAATGTACCGGGTGCAAATCAAACCGGATTTTAGTGAAACCAAAAATAATTGAATCTATGTGATAATATCTTTCCAACGAATCCGAAAAAACAAAACTTCATAGCGGGAATGAAAAGATACGTCCAGTTGAAAATTCCGAATAGTCGCTATGGAATTCAGGCCCTTAAAAATGGAGATTTTGCAAACGACCTCGGATTTCGACGAAACCACTTTTGTTGGATCCGCGATGTCAAATTATTGCTAGGTTCCAATTTTCATAATTTTTTAAATCAATATGTTGGCGTAGCATAAGAAAACGCGTTTGGCTAGTTTCAGTTGATTTTAATCGACTGGAAAATGGCCATTTTTCAAACGGTCTCAGAATTCGATGAAACTAGCTTTGTTAGGACCGTATCGTCAATACAAAGCTAGAAAATATTTTTTTGGAATTTTTAGAGTTCGTATGTGGCCCCGGTAAATTGAAATGCGCGTTCAAATTCAATATATAGAGTTATATTTTGATTTGAGCGAAAACTGATCGAAATAGCCGAACTGGCTTTCGATACATATCCCATTGTGTTTGGAAAGGGGGTATTACCCTAGGGGCGATAGTCGTTGGGCTCGATTTGGGATTCAAAAGAAAAGTCAACCTTATAGAGAATAAATTAATTAAATAATTATATATATATATTCTTCACTCCTTCCTTCCTCTCAGTTAAAATCGTTTTCAAAATAAAATAAAATATAAAAAACCCCAAAACCGCTGTAGCCCTAACCGCCCGCCACCTCGCCCGCTCAGACCCGACGTCCGCCCTCCTCCGCTTTCGTCGACCATCCCCCCTTCTCCGGCGCTCCCATTCTCTCCGCCTACTCCTCCCTCCAGTCACGAAAACCGCACCCATGAGCACCTTCTTCGTGAGCCCCCACCGCGTGAGCCACCCTCCTCCTTAACCACCGCCTCCTCCTTCATTTCCAGTCGCTCCGCCTTCACCAACCGCACCCCCCTCCTTCCTCAGTTCGAAATCAGCACCCCTCCTCCCCGATTTGAAGACCGCTGAAACGACCCAAACTTCCCAGTAAAGGAAAGGCTGGATTGCCTTGAGAAGAACACACATCAGAACACAAATTGAGAAACATTTTATTGCTAATTACAACAATTACATAAGAGTACAAGAATATAACAGAGTATGAATATATGTTACACAAAGAAATACATTAATATCAGAGTTTTAAATTACATTTAAATAGCAGCGGAAAAATAATACGAATATACAACTAGAACAAATGCACGGATACAGAGCTTTCCGAATACTGCTTCAGCTGTAAGCCAGGATCCTGTAAATATATCTGCAAAAAGCTACTCGACTGCCCATGTGGAAAATAAGGGCACCCGAGTTTGCCAGTGAAACAAACTACAGGTCAGTCTTGGGACTGGTATGAGAAATCTTAACTAAACTTATCTAATTAATATGGCTAATCACAGGACCACGCCGCTGACGCGGAACGGGTTTACTCCATTGGATTGCCCGTGCATAAATTAAAGTAAAACGTTAAACAACGCAATGCTTTTTAGAAAAATGAAACCATTACAAGACCCAAGTCCCATCACACAATGCAACGCAAACCGGAGGATAGGGTTTTACCTTATAATGGTCAAAAGATGCTTGATACGATAAAACGGATTTGATATTAGTGTGTATATCTATGGGTATATATATATTCTAAAAACAATTTCAATCATAATGTATTAATCATAGACGGCATAGACCCCATCCTACTATGTCGCCATACTAGTTCTACAATCAAAACCGCAAGGTCGTATTGGAAATTGGATTTCCATCATGAGTCGAGGCTAGGGGCAAGCTCCTCTCCGATTCGAGACATTCTAGCAAATGCCTTAGGATCCCCCGCTGTGAACCCTTGGATGCGGTAGGGCCGGTCCCCGCCTATCGGCAGTGGATTAGTTATGCCTGAACACACGCTTCCCGGTTCCTTTGAACCTATAATATGACCTCTATCGGCCTATAAAAATCCGAGGCACCTCAAAATCCATCATCCACATAAGTAGAATGTCAGGCCGTGTTAAAGCGTTGACACTACCACTAGCTAGAAAGAAACGTGTGCACTCCCTACGGTCCATATCCCGTTTTTGACACATACCGAGGTGTGAGGCTCGCGAAGTCACGATATACACAAAGCTATGCCGTAATAGGCTATGCTTTGAACATCCCACAAGACCCTGCTTTTCAACAAAAGCCTTGATCAATTGCATCTTGGCATGCCATATCGACAATTCACGCCATGCGATCAATCACTATTAATATATACCAGGGTGTTAAGTAGAGAATAAATCCTCCACCACCAAACAGACATACATTAACAGAAATCGATTTAATTCACATGGAATGAAATCCAATGTCAGACACGCATCCATTTATTAGCTTATGCTCTGGGTCTGAGCGAAAACCAAATCCGAGGAATCAACAATAGTCCATACGGCCACCACGGAAACCCCTTCAAGGTAGCTACTCCCATCAAGGGTCTCTGTAGCAACACATCCGTTCGATGTGAAGATCGTCAGTCTTCAACCACTGTCTTCATCTTCGACTCTTCATCATCGTAGAAATTATTCGGAATGGGGTAAACCCGGTCTTTCCGAATAACTCTTGTATTTTTATAATAAAAAATCGAGTATTATAAAAACACATCCAACGCCTCATTCTAATTCAGAATATTCTTTTAAATAAAATATTCAAATTATTCTATCAAAAATACATTCTTTACATTTACTCTTAAATCTTTCTTTTAAAGATTTATTCAAAACACCATTTGGTTTTAAATCTCAAAAATCATTATTAAATGATTCTTTAGATTTAAGAGATAAATCTTATTCTTAACTAGGTTAAAGAACTAATGTCATTTAAAACATAGTTCACAGTAAACTCAATTCAAAAATCATTTTATTCCAATTATTAAATATGATTTGAAATTCTAATAATCTTAATTTACAAGTTTTATTCTTTTCAACTGGGTTTAAGAACGGGGTTATTTAAGACACCATTCACGACAACCCAAATCTAATTTATTTATTTTAAAAACATTGGATTCTTATTCTAGTTAAAAACTAGTTCATTTGATAAAAATATTTTTTTTTCTTTTCAAAAAAAAAGAAGGATTTTTTCACCTACGATCTTTATAAATCATTTATTATCATTTTACAAAATTTTTGCATATTTTTAATAATTTTATTTTCGCTCGTACAGTCGGTTTCCAATAACGGCCACCGAACTGCACTTACAGCGACATTTTCTAAAATTGATTTGGACATAATTCCAAATTCAACTGTTAGATTTTAAAGTTCTTATATCCGTTGGAAAGATCATTTCGATACGAACCCAACGGTTCCGGTTTTAGGAGGATCCGACTGTCGGATTTCCCGTTACGTCCATTTAAAGTTAATGGTCGAAATTCGCGAACGGTCGTTGTGCGGCGCGTTCTATTCAGGCCATTAAATATATATATATATATATATATATATATTATATCGTCGGTTTCCATTTAAAACATACTTTATAAAATATTTATAAATTCGCTTTAAAATGGTTTTAACTTCATTTCTAATTTAAAGTCAAAATTGAATATTCTACTTTCTTATCACATTAAAAATATTAATATTAAATTTTTAAATCACTTTTTTTTGTTCATTTATATTTTATACTGGGCCAGACCCCCCACATTAAGCCTACGACTTATGGATGCTGGATATGCCGGTTGGTTTCGGGCAGACTTATCCCATAAGTTGGGCTTAACCTCGTGCCATGGCCCATTTCATATTTTAACTCAACCCTTTTTGTTGCTACTACTTAACAAATAAAATAAAATCTCTTGAATTCAAAACATCAAAGTCACTATTTGATTTCTTTAACTGAATATTATATTAAAATATTCTTTTAATTTAAAATTGGAATGAGGCCCAAATAATTACCATATAATTTAATTATATGGATTTCCATCACAAGAATACTATACTAATGATAAATATTATAAAAACCATCCACAACATCCAAAGTGCATCATATATTGTATAAGCGTCGAATAAATAACGCTTATAACTAATCACAAGGGAGATGTGTGAATATCATCCCAAGACCTGTGTGGGGTTTTCAACCAACACATAACCATAACAAATAATTGAATAAATTATTGTGCACATGGGCGATGTGTGAAAATTATCGTCCCAATCACATAAACAAGTCAGGAAACTTGTAAATGGAAGTGTATTACACAATATATAACACGACGATAAAAATGTCTCTTCTATTTCTATTCTTTTTATCGCATATAAAATGACGATAAAAAATATAATCTTTATTTCTATACTTTTTATTCTAATTTACATTTTCTAACAAAAATTTCCCTTTATTCTAATTTACGTTGTATGAAATGTTAATTCCTTTACAGTGTATAAAATGTTAATTCCTTTACATTGTATGAAATGTTAATTCCTTTACATTGTATGAAATGTAATCGTCTTTATATTATATAAAAAATATAATCTCTTTTTATATTGCATAGAAAATGTACTCTTTCCTATATTAACCAGGAAATGTATTCTTTTTAGCATTACAAATAACTATGTATCTTTTCTATATTGGATAGAAAATGTATTCCTTTATCATTACATAGAAACATGTATTTTCTTTATTCATTTCTTAGATTACATTGAAAAATGTAATTTCTTTGCATTGTATAAAAATGAAATCTTTTGATGTGACATAAACATGTAACCTTCTTACATTACAAATAAAATGTAATTCTTTTTATTTGCAAAGCAAATGTAAATCCATTTTTCATTATAAAGAAAATGTAATCTTTTTATTTAACATAAAAATAATTTTTTTTCATTCTTTGATTAAATTTAAAATGTAATTTTTCATTTCAATATATGATTACATAAAAAATGTTATTTTTCATTGCTATATATGATTACATAGAAAAATGTAATTTTTCATTGCAATATATGATTACATAGAAAAATGTAATCTTTTTAATTCATTTCTAATTAGAGTGAAAAATGTAATCTTTTTATTTTCCTTTCTTACATTATAAAAATGTAACTTTTCCTATCTTTATATTACATTATAAAAATGTAACTTTTCTACTTTTTAACTACATCAAATAAAAATGTAATTTTTCTACTTTTTGATTACATTAAATAAAAATGTAATTTTTCTACTTTTTGATTACATTGAATAAAAATGTAATTTTTTCTATTCTTCCTATATTTACATGAAAAATGTAATATTTTTCTTTCATTCTTTAATTACATTATAAATGTAATATTCTTCTTTCATTCTTTATTTACATTGAAAATGTAATCTTTTTATTTCATCTTTAATTACATTAAAGAAAAAAATGTATTCTTTTTATTTCATTTCTAATTACAGTGAAAAATGTAACTTTTATGTCAACACATTTGATAACCAATGCACCTTCTCCTAAGATTCATTTACATTGAAAATGTAAATCTTAATGTTTTCTCATATACAATAAAATATGGATTTTTATTGTTACTACATTATCATTTCAAACCAATGTGTATTTTTAATGATTCATAATATATATATATATATATATATATATATTTCAGTGCAACACATTTTTATTTAACTAATGATCATTTTTAAAATTTCATTTTCCTTAAAAAAATGCAAATTTCAAAGAAAAAATATTTTATACACAATGAACATTTTGATGTTTCATTTACGATAAAATAATAAATTTTAAAGTAAAGACATTTTTATATCATAATGTTTATCTTTAATGTTGCATTTACATTGAAAACATAAAATCAAATGTATAAACATTTCTATATGACTTGGTTCACTTTTAATGTTCATTTACATTAACAAATGTAAATTCAAAGTATAAACATTTTATATAACAAGGTTCACTCTTAATGTTTATTTACATTAACAAATGTAAATTCATTGTAGGACAATTTTCGTTCTAAATAATGATCATATTTTTATATATATACAATAAAAATCTAATTTTTATTGTTCACACAATTCTATATTATAACATGAATATTTCATAACACATAAATATTTTAGAAAGATTCAATCACCAAAATCAACCAATTTCACATCACAAATAACAACACATAGCAATTAATAGTGGAGGGATAATATCACAATCATAATTACTTTATTTTAACTATTTAAAAGGAAACAAAATTCTCACATTGATTTTATTCCGAATTTTCAACGTGCTCTGTTTCAGATCTGGTCTGTTCCATCCCGAAGATCTTATCAACACGAGTCCAAAGCATTTTGTTTCGCTGAATTCTAACTACGTAGTAAAAAGATATGGCATTTTAACATTTGATTTCATAAATTATTTAACTAATTATAATTAACAATTATAATTACATGATTAAGGGTTGATAAGGCTTTCCCCTTCGTCGTTAATTGCTGAACCGTAGGAACCCAACATCATGCCTTCCAATCCCAAAACGCACAGCACGCGAGGCCTCCAGTTGACGACCAACCACCACCAATCCAACCGCCTACGTGAGCGCGCCCATCGCCTGCAACAGCTCGAGATCCGCACCCCCTGCGCTCCCAGAATCCAGTTCGAACTCAGCATGTTTGTGTGCAAAAATTGAGAAATCCAAGCCTTTGAATTCGATCATAACCGTTGATAATAATGAGCTTGTTGTCCTCTTCGATTTCGTGTTTTTTTAGATTTGAATTTTTTTGTTTGAATTCAACGAAAAAGAGGGAGGAACGAGAGAAGTTTCTGGCCATTGGTGTTGTTGAAAGTGGCGGCTACATATATTAGATTAGGGTTACGTAAATGGTAGGTGTATATATATACTAATAATATTTTATCCTTTTATTCCAAAAGACCCATTTAATTATAATTAAATTCCTAATGAATTGTTATACTTTGATTTTACCACACCATAATTACCATATGACCAATTAGTATTTATTTACACATTTTACATTCATAATTCGCAGTCATCATCTTAACCATATAAGTTTATTTCAGAATGATGCGTTCTATATATATATATATATTACGTTTTGTTTACTTAAATAATTTACGCTATTTTTAAAACAAATTCACATACCAAAATTCAAGTTAGTTATTACACCAATTTACAGTGTTTGGTTTCAATTATAATTAAATTTCATTAAGTATATATTTATTTATTTATTTAATTTCACTAAATTTGGTTTGATTTAATTATGTCAATGAGTTACAAGATTTTAAAAAAATAGCAATCCAAATATGGTTACATGTTTATTGTATATGGACAAAAACAAATGGTTGCATATGTTAATCAATCTTCTACCATTACCTTATTAATTCACTTTAATGGACTTCAATTGCAATTAATTGTAGCTTATTTCCAATATTAAATTCCATCCTTCATTGTTTACCCATATAAACAAAACCACCCATTTATTTGAAATCAATACATGACACAAATGTCAAAATATGTTAATTTAATTACTTTCGCAGTTATACCATTTAAAGCTGTTTTGTGAATTTCTTGACTCAATTAGATTCCAAAGATTCAATAATTTCAATACAAACTAATTTATAACTATATTTACAATCAATGCATATATTCATTTTACAAACAATGGATTATATCTTATTACTATATTCAATACATTAAAGAATTCCATATACATGGAATTTCAAAATTATTTAATCCATTATATATTGTTAATTCAGTATTAACTTCTTACTTCAACATAATTATATTATCAAACAAGTCAAGTTCATAAATAGCTATTGAAATACATTATTTAACAAGACAAGTCAAATTCCATACTTTATAAATTTACAACATAAACCATTAATTATAATATTTAAACCAACATTGTTTTAAATCAAATAGTTTGTAAAAACTAATTTTAAAGTTATTCTTACATTTTTATTTTATAAAAAAAATAACCAATTTATACTCCATATTCCCCAAAATAGCTTAAATTAAAAAAAATGGTTTTGAAATTCCGGGTTGTTACAATCGCCCCCACTTAAAATCTTTTCGTCCTCGAAAAGGAACGTAGCTAAAAGTTGTTTAATTAACCAACTTAACTTTAAATTTTTATTCATTGGTTTCAATAATTTTGTTAGTTAAATTAATTATCATTTCTATACTTTTATTAGTTAAACTAATAATCAAACATCACAACTAGCAATCAATTAGGTGATTAACCTTTCAAATATACATAACTTTTATATATAGTCAAAAATCATATTCTTAGTGCAAATCACAGCAATGTGTCCTAACTAAGTGTTGATTCTCATACCAGTCAATGGAAATATATAGGAATCCCACTTTCGAGACTCGAACATAAATACTGATGATGTCCGGACATCACCAGAATTATCCCTGGGCGTCTAGAGTGTGATTCTATATCTATCCAGTATATTAAAACTTTGAATATCCGTTAATTACTCGTATATTCGAAATCTTTATATACTCGTTTGTCCGTATTAAAATATAACATACTCAAATACGTATTTTTAGATAAAATTTCAAAACTAAATTTGCTTTTATTTTAAAGAAAATAATACTCTTTACACTCGTTCTAGGATACTACTGATCCTATCTCTAACGAGTTATTCTCATTGGATATTACTAATCCAATCTCTGATGAATTCTTTCATTCGGTTCTAATGTGTTTTTTTCTCAAGCTCTGTAAACCAAAGCTCTGATACCAACTGAAACGACGCAAACTTCCTAGTAAAGGAAAGGCTGGATTGCCTTGAGAACAACACACATCAGAACACAAACTGAGAAACATTTTATTGCTGATTACAACAATTACATCAGAGTACAAGAATATAACAGGGTATGAATATATGTTACACAAAGAAATAAATTAATATCAGAGTTTTTAATTACATTTAAATAGCAGTGGAAAAATAATACGAATATACAACTGGAAGAAATACACAGATACAGAGCTTTCCGAATACTGCTTCAGCTGTAAGCCAGGATCCTGTAAATATATCTGCAAAAAGCTACTCGACTACCCTTGTGGAAAATAAGGGCACCCAAGTTTGCCAGTGAAACAAACTACAGGTCAGTCATGGGACTGGTATGAGAAATCTTAACTAAACTTATCTAATTAATATGGCTAATCACAGGACCACACCGCTGACGCGGAACGAGTTTACTACATTGGATTGCCCGTGCATAAATTAAAGTAAAACGTTAAACAACGCAATGCTTTTTAGAAAAATGAAACCATTGTAAGACCCAAGTCCCATCACACAATGCAACGCAAACCGGAGGATAGGGTTTTACCTTATAATGGTCAAAAGATGCTTGATACGATAAAACGGATTTGATATTAGTGTGTATATCTATGGGTATATATATATATATATTAAAAACAATTTCAAGCATAATGTATTAATCATAGACGGCATAGAACCCATCCTACTATGTCGCCATTGTTTGCGAACAAATTATACAATTGTAAACAACTGTAAAATTCGTTCGTCTTTCCTAAACAACAAGGATCGTTGTAGAGGGTGTCGAACTCTGGGACCAAATTATTTTATTAATAAATCCAATCAAGTTATCCCTAACTTTTGATTGGTTGAAAACAAAGAAAATAGCAGAAATTAAATAAAAAGAGAGTTTTAACAATAAGTGAAAGCAATTAGGGGATAATGACATAGATCAGATTCATAATCATCAATAGCCAAAAGATTAACCAGATCTAATACATGTTTCTGTCACAAACATGAATCAACGATAATAGGTTTTTAGAAACAAATATGTAAATAACGACAAGCATAGCCTATGCAGGAGCTCAGCTCTACAACCATAGACTATCAGGACAGATTTACTAATTAATTTCTAAAACCCTAAAATTAGGTCTAGATCTGATAAACGTTAGATCGAACACGAATATATCTTGTGAAGGAGCATAGCTCTTAAACGACACAAAATATGAAGGTTCAGATCTAACCCTTAATTCAGATCCAAATCTACATGTATACAGTCCTCATCTTTTGGCTATGTGATTCATATTGAATCATACTATCAGCGTCATCACCCCCTAATCAAAGGGGATTAGCTAGACATAGCTAAAGAAGAAGAAAAACAGAAATTAAATAACAAGAACATAAATAAAACTAAAACTAAATAGAAAAGAGGAAGAAGAATGATTTTATTCCAAGAAGAGAATTACAGAATAAAACCTAATGTGTTTTTACAAGACTAAGATACAATGTATTTATAGCTGATATGACAAAGGCTAGCTAGCTAATTACATAATGTGGGACTAAAGAAATAACCCAAATAACACATAAGCCAGTGTGAACGCAGCTTTAGAGTGAGTGGTCTAGCAAATAGGCTAGTGTGAACGCAACATGAGTAAGAGGCCTTCCAAATGAGCTAATGTGAATGCAGTTTGAGTCTTTATTGAGCCAAATCTTCTTAACTGAAATATAATTGCAACCGTTCTTCAAGCTTTAGACTCTTCAAGCTTTAGCAATTTTAAACTTCACTCTTTTTCAGCAAATTCTTCATGCTTTATTCATTAAATGCTCTAAACCATGATTCTTGTCAATAATCTGAAAACACAGCTATAAATACACAATATCAATTATTTAAAAGATAAAATAAGATAAATATGCGGATAAAATATACACATTTACGTGTATATCAGCCATACTAGTTCTACAATCAAAACCGCAAGGTCGTATTGGAAATTGGATTTCCATCATGAGTCGAGGCTAGGGGCAAGCTCCTCTCCGATTCGAGACACTCTAGCAAATGCCTCAGGATCCCCCGCAGTGAACCCTTGGATGTGGTAGGGCCGGTCCCCGCCTATCGGCAGTGGATTAGTTATGCCTGAACACACGCTTCCCGGTTCCTTTGAACCTATAATATGACCACTATCGGCCTATAAAAATCTGAGGCGCCTCAAAATCCATCATCCACATAAGTAGAATGTCAGGCCGTGTTAAAGCGCTGACACTACCACTAGCTAGAAAGAAACGTGTGCACTCCCTTCGGTCCATATCCCGTTTTTGACTCATACCGAGGTGTGAGGCTCGCGAAGTCACGATATACACAAAGCTATGCCGTAATAGGCTATGCTTTGATCATCCTACAAGGCCCTTCTTTTCAACAAAAGCCTTGATCAATTGCATCTTGGCGTGCCACATCGATAATTCACGCCATGCGTTCAATCACTATTAATATATACCAGGCTGTTAAGTAGAGAATAAATCCTCCACCACCAAACAGACATACATTAACAGAAATCGATTTAATTCACATGGAATGAAATCCAATGTCAGACACACATCCATTTATTAGCTTACGCTCTAGGTCTGAGCAAAAACCAAATCCGAGCAATCAATAATAGTCCGGACGGCCACCACGGAAACCCCTTCAAGGTAGCTACTCCCATCAAGGGTCTCTGTAGCAACACATCCGTTCGATGTGAAGATCGTTGGTCTTCAACCACTGTCTTCATCTTCGACTCTTCATCGTCGTAGAAATTATTCGGAATGGGTTAAACCCGGTCTTTCCGAATAACTCTCGTATTTTTATAATAAAAAATCGAGTACTATAAAAACACATCCAACGCCTCATTCTAATTCAGAATATTCTTTTAAATAAAATATTCAAATTATTCTATCAAAAATACATTCTTTACATTTACTCTTAAATCTTTCTTTTAAAGATTTATTCAAAACACCATTTGGTTTTAACTCTCAAAAATCATTATTAATTGATTCTTTAGATTTAAGAGATAAATCATATTCTTAACTGGGTTAAAGAACTAATGTCATTTAAAACATAGTTCACAGTAAACTCAATTCACAAATCATTTTATTCCAATTATTAAATAAGATTTGAAATTCTAATAATCTTAATTTTCAAGTTTTATTCTTTTCAACTGGGTTTAAGAACAGGGTTATTTAAGACACCATTCACGACAACCCAAATCCAGTTTATTTATTTTAAAAACATTGGATTCTTATTCTTGTTAAAAACTAGTTCATTTGATAAAAATATATTTTTTTCTTTTCAAAAAACAAAGAAGGAATTTTTCACCTACGATCTTTATAAATCATTTATTATGATTTTACATAATTTTTGCATATTTTTAACAATTTTATTTTCGCTCGTACAGTCGGTTTCCAATAACGGCCACCGAACTGCACTTACAGCGACCTTTTCTAAAATTGATTTGGACATAATTCCAAATTCAACCGTTAGATTTTAAAGTTATTATATCCGTTGGAAAGAACATTTCGATACGAACTCAACGGTTCCAGTTTTAGGAGGATCCGACCGTCGGATCTCCCGTTACGTCCATTTAAAGTTAAAGGTAGAAATTCGCGAACGGTCGCTGCGCGGCGTGTTCTATTCAGGCCATTGTATATATATATATATATATATATATATATATATATATATTTATAATATCGTCGATTTCCATTTAAAACATACTTTATAAAATATTTATAAATTCGCTTTAAAATGGTTTTAACTTCATTTCTAATTTATAGTCAAAATTGAATACTCTATTTTCTTATCACATTAAAAATATTAATATTAAATTTTTAAATCACTTTTTTTTTGTTCATTTATATTTTATACTGGGCCAGACCCCCCACATTAAGCCTGCGACTTATGGATGCTGGATATGCCGGTTGGTTCCGGGCAGACTTATCCCATAAGTTGGGCTTAACCTCGTGCCATGGCCCATTTCATATTTTAATCAACCCTTTTTGTTAATACTACTTAACAAATAAAATAAAATATCTTGAATTCAAAACATCAAAGTCACTATTTGATTTCTTCAACTGAATATTATATTAAAATATTCTTTTAATTTAAAATTGGAATGAGCCCCAAACAATTACCATATAAATTAATTATATGGATTTCCACCACAAGAATACTATACTAATGATAAATATTATAAAAACCATCCACAACATCCAAAGTGTATCATATATTGTATAAGCGTCGAATAAATAACGCTTATAACTAATCACAAGGGAGATGTGTGAATATCATCCCAAGACCCATTTGGGGTTTTCAACCAACACATAACCATAACAAATAATTGAATAAATTATTGTGCACATGGGCGATGTGTGAAAATTATTGTCCCAATCACATAAACAAGTCAGGAAACTTGTAAATGGAAGTGTATTACACAATATATAACACGACGATAAAAATGTCTCTTCTATTTCTATTCTTTTTATTGCATATAAAATGACGATAAAAAAATGTAATCTTTATTTCTATACTTTTTATTCTAATTTACATTTTCTAACAAAAATTTCCCTTTATTCTAATTTACGTTGTATGAAATGTTAATTCCTTTACAGTGTATAAAATGTTAATTCCTTTACATTGTATGAAATGTTAATTCCTTTACATTGTATGAAATGTAATCCTCTTTATATTATATAAAAAATATAATCTCTTTTTATATTGCATAGAAAATGTACTCTTTCCTATATTAACCAGGAAATGTATTCTTTTTAGCATTACAAATAACTATGTATCTAATCTATATTGGATAAAAAATGTATTCTTTTATCATTACATAGAAACATGTATTTTCTTTATTCATTTCTTAGATTACATTGAAAAATGTAATTTCTTTGCATTGTATAAAAATGAAATCTTTTGATGTGACATAAAAATGTAACCTTCTTACATTACAAATAAAACGTAATTCTTTTTATTTGCAAAGCAAATGTAAATCCATTTTTCATTATAAAGAAAATGTAATCTTTTTACTTAACATAAATTTTTTTCATTCTTTGATTAAATTTAAAATGTAATTATTCATTTCAATATATGATTACATAGAAAAATGTTATTTTTCATTGCCATATATGATTACATAGAAAAATGTAATTTTTCATTGCAATATATGATTACATAGAAAGATGTAATCTTTTAATTCATTTCTAATTACAGTGAAAAATGTAATCTTTTTATTTTCCTTTCTTATATTATAAAAATGTAACTTTTCCTATCTTTATATTACATTATAAAAATGTAACTTTTCTACTTTTTAACTACATCAAATAAAAATGTAATTTTTCTACTTTTTGATTACATTAAATAAAAATGTAATTTTTCTACTTTTTGATTACATTAAATAAAAATGTAATTTTTTCTATTCTTCCTATATTTACATGAAAAATGTAATATTTTTCTTTCATTCTTTAATTACATTATAAATGTAATATTCTTCTTTCATTCTTTATTTACATTGAAAATGTAATCTTTTTATTTCATCTTTAATTACATTAAAGAAAAAAAATGTATTCTTTTTATTTCATTTCTAATTACAGTGAAAAATGTAACTTTTATTTCAACACATTTGATAACCAATGCACCTTCTCCTAAGATTCATTTACATTGAAAATGTAAATCTTATTGTTTTCTCATATACAATAAAATATGGATTTTTATTGTAACTACATTTTCATTTCAAACCAATGTGTATTTTTAATGATTCATAGAAATATATATATATATATATATATAAATTTCAGTGTAACACATTTTTATTTAACTAATGATCATTTTTAAAATTTCATTTACATTAAAAAAAATGCAAATTTCAAAGAAAATATATTTTATATACAATGAACAGTTTGATGTTTCATTTACGATAAAATAATAAATTTTAAAGTAAAGACATTTTTATATCATAATGTTTATCTTTAATGTTGCATTTACATTGAAAACGTAAAATCAAATGTATAAACATTTCTATATGACTTGGTTCACTTTTAATGTTCATTTACATTAACAAATGTAAATTCAAAGTAGAAACATTTTTATATAACAAGGTTCACTCTTAATGTTTATTTACATTAACAAATGTAAATTCATTGTAGGACAATTTTCATTCTAAATAATGATCATATTTTTATATATATAGAATAAAAATCTAATTTTTATTGTTCACACAATTCTATATTATAACATGAATATTTCATAACACCACCAAAATCAACCAATTTCACATCACAAATAACAACACATAGCAATTAATAGTGGAGGGATAATATCACAATCATAATTACTTTATTTTAATTATTTAAAAGGAAACAGAATTCTCACATTGATTTTATTCTGAATTTTCAACGTGCTCTGTTTCAGATCTGGTCTGTTCCATCACGAAGATCTTATCAACACGAGTCCAACGCATTTTGTTTTGCTGAATTATGGCTACGTAGTAAAAAGATATGGCATTTTAACATTTGATTTCATAAATTATTTCACTAATTATAATTAACAATTATAATTACATGATTAAGGGTTGATAATGCTTTCCCATTCGTCGTTAATTGCTGAACCGTAGGAACCCAACATCGTGCCTTCCAATCCCAAAACTTACAGCACCCGAGGCCTCTAGTTGACGATCAACCACCACCAATCCAACTGCCTACGTGAGCGCGCCCATCGCCTACAACAGTTCGAGATCCGCACCCCCTGCACTCCCAGAATCCAGTTCGAACTCAGCATGTTTGTGTGCAAAAATTGAGAAATCCAAGCCTTTGAATTCGATCATAACCGTTGATAATAATGAGCTTGTTGTCCTCTTCGATTTCGTGCTTTTTAGATTTGAATTTTGTTGTTTGAATTCAAAGAAAAAGAGGGAGGAACGAGAGAAGTTTCTAGCCATTGGTGTTGTTGAAAGTGGCGGCTACATATATTAGATTAGGGTTACGTAAATGGTAGGTGTATATATATCCTTTTATTCCAAAAGACCCATTTAATTATAATTAAATTCCTAATGAATTGTTATACTTTGATTTTACCACACCATAATTACCATATGACCATTTAGTATTTATTTACACATTTTACATTCATAATTCGCAGTCATCATCTTAACCATATAAGTTTATTTCAGAATGTTGCGTTCTATATATATATATATATATATATATATATATATATCGTTTTGATTACTTAAATAATTTACGCTATTTTTAAAACAAATTCACATATCAAAATTCAAGTTAGTTATTACACCGATTTACAGTGTTTGGTTTCAATTGTAATTAAATTTCATTAAGTATATATATATATATATATTTAATTTCACTAAATTTGGTTTGATTTAATTATGTCAATGAGTTACAAGATTTTAAGAAAAATAATTAGCAATCCAAATATGGTTACATGTTTATTGTATATTGACAAAAACAAATGGTTGCATATGTTAATCAATCTTCTACCATTACCTTATTATTTCACTTTAATGGACTTCAATTGCAATTAATTGTAGCTTATTTCCAATATTAAATTCCATCCTTCATTGTTTACCCATATAAACAAAACCACCCATTTATTTGAAATCAATACGTGACACAAATGTCAAAATATGTTAATTTAATTACTTTCACAGTTATACCATTTAAAGCTGATTTGTGAATTTCTTGACTCAATTAGATTCCAAAGATTCAATAATTTCAATACAAACCAATTTATAACTATATTTACAATCAATGCATATATTCATTTTAAAAACAATGGATTATATCTTATACTATATTCAATACATTAAAGAATTCCATATACATGGAATTTCAAAATTATTTAAACCATTATATATTGTTAATTCAGTATTAACTTCTTACTTCAACATAATTATATTATCAAACAAGTCAAGTTCATAAATAGCTATTGAAATACATTATTTAACAAGACAAGTCAAATTCCATACTTTATAAATTTACAACATAAACCATTAATTATAATATTTAAACCAACATTGTTTTAAATCAAATAGTTTGTAAAAACTAATTTTAAAGTTATTCTTACATTTTTATTTTATAAAAAAAATAACCAATTTATACTTCATATTCCCCAAAATAGCTTAAATTAAAAAAAAAAAATTGGTTTTGAAATTCCGGGTTGTTACAATCGCAGACAAGCTACACCGCGAGCACGAAGTCCGCTACCCCCTCTGACGCTCCCTCTGACCTCTCTCCCTCTTTCTTTTCTGATCCAAACACTGTAAGCTCTTCCTTCTTCTTTCTATTTTATTTTATTTGCATTATTTTAATATAGGAAAGTAAATGTTTAGTATAGTAAAGATCGAATTTTTTTAAGTGTTAAAGGTCGAATTTTTTTTTAGTGTTAAAGGCGAGAATTTTATCGTATGGAAGATGAATTTTTATAATATGGAAAGAGTAAAAATATAATCTTTTATATTGTAGAAGTATAAAAATATAATCTTTTATATTGTAGAAAGTTAAAAATATAATTTGTATATAGAAGGAAACGGTGTAAAAATAGAATTTTTATCTATATAGTAGTGGTATAAAAATGTGATTTTTTATAGTGATGTAATAAAAATTTGTAACGTCCCGCATTTTTGTCGGTGGGTATTTGAATATTTAAATCAGTTTAAATATTGAATTTGTAATATAAGTGGATTTATATATTAACTAAAACGAAGTTGAACGTATAAAGATATATATTAATTATAATCGAGCCCATAACGACGCTGTAGTTCGTAATTTAACGTTCTGAACTTCAACTGAGTGTACCAGACTCGTTTTGAATCGGATTTCTTCAAAACAAGAAACGTTGGAATCTGTTGAGCTGTATCTTTCTAACAGAAGTGAAAAACCCAGATTTCGTCGTATAGATTGCAAGATATGTCCAAATCAAATATTCAGAAAGTCGCTATGAAATCGTATATCGACCGTAACGGTTATTTGAATATAACTTGACATCGGTTGCAAATCGGGATAGAGTTCTTTTGAGGCGCAACGATAATTTAATTTTTAGAATTTTACTGTAATTTTTAATTAATTAAATATGCAACTTTTTATTTGGAGTATTGCGTACCCTGTATCGATATTTTGGGATTTCAAAATATGAGTTAATCTACCGGTATTATTATATTTTTGAGACCATGGCACCTCGCTGGACACGACCGTAATCTCACTTATGTCCGTAGCAGCCCATAAATGACCGGGATTCGATACAATAGAAACCGAACTTGGTGACTTCATGATTCGATCCAACCAAAGGATTTGCAACGTTCATTTCTGGTGTATACTTAGCTATGAAGTAAAAAAACAAGATATATATACATAAACAAAGACATTACTTAAAAAAGTATCAACGCTACTTATAGGTATGTAGACCATTCTTTTCACCCAGCTGTATTTTGAATAGTGGATCTACCCTATAACTGAACGTGCTATTACTTCATGCTGAAGGGATCCCCTACGACGTCAAGACTACTTAAAACAAATAAAAACCTTACCCTAAGCTATATAGCTACCCTAAATTATAAAATGAGTAAGGGTACTAAATCAAGAAGAGGATTTATGTGCTGAAAACCTCACCTACCATAACCCTAAAATACAGACCTAGTATAGGGTTTTCCTCTTTACTTCATGACTAAGGAAAATAGCAACGTAACATTGGTAAAGAAAGCACAGCCATACCCTACCTAACACAATACGTGCTACCCCAATGACCTATTGACAAATGACATTCTTCTTATCCCATCCTTCCCATCTCTAAATAAAGCAGCTACCTCGATTCATTTTTGCTCCAGAGAAGTCAATCCAGAAGTTCAAAACATTTTTATTGCTTCATACAATAAAATTTAATCAAATAAAATAAACACCGATCCTACTGAGGACGTTTAATGGAGGTCTGCTCGACGCGATGAGCAGTGGCAGCGCAAGCTTCGAGGGACAGCGTGGGGAGTTTGGGCAAGTGAAGTATAAAGCAGCTCAAACCGGTTATAACATGTAATACGGTGGAGGAGATGTAGTTGTTCATGGGCTCGAAATGGTGAAGTGTGTTCACTTTTTATTAGAGTATGGGAGGAGATGCTCGCGAGTAAAGAAGGGAAACGATGGGGGTTTCACTGTTGAACGCTGTAAGGAGGATCAGTACGGCTGTAGTGGGGATTTGCATGTGGAGCAGCGTGAAGTATTGGGTGCATGCGGTTTAACTTAAGGTATAACGTGGGTATTGAAGTGGGAGTTTTGGGTGTAGCTTTGGTCTGCATTTCGTGAACAGAGGAGGGAAGCTCTGTTGAAATGGCGCATCAGGAGAACGGCGAGAATGTCGGAATTGAGGTGGAGCAGAACATGGCCATAAGGATTAGCATGGGATTGACGTGGCACTGAGAAACATCAGGTGAAGCCGTGTGAAGGCACTTGAATTTGAGAAGGGAGAAATTAGACAAAAGAAGTAGGGGACACAAGCAGTTGCGGAGAAGCATGTGGTGGAGCAGCGTGTTAATTACTGATGTATGGGTTTGTTTGCGAAGAACGTGGTATTAATGAAGGGATACGTGGGTATGAACTGCACACGTGAGGTAAATGGTGAGTGACAGCGTGTTGGGTAAAGTCGGTAGTGTGACTATCTATGGTGAAAGGATTCGAGAAGTGGCGTGAAAACTGGAAACGCATCCTTAATACTGACAGTGGAGGCCATAGTTTGCCAAGGTGGTTGAGCTTGATGTCGAGTACGCCGGCATGACGCTGACGGTGTGCAGACTAACGAAGATGATGGATGGTGGAGCATGTCAGGCGGCGGGTCCAGGTGTAGCAACAGAAGTTGCGAGAAGGAGATAAAGATGAAAGAGGCGATAACTACTGTTGAGCACATCGTCGGTGTTGTTGGTGGGATTATGTTTGAAGTAGCATCGCAGTTCAGTTGCGTGAAGGGTACTGTTGGTCGAATGATGATATAAAGAAAAAGGACGGATGATGGTGGCCGTTTTGGAAAGGGATGATTTAAATGGGGAGAAGCGATTAGCGAATTGAACGCGGTCGGATTCATTGGAACCATAATAACGCAAATCGTTATTTAACGGTTAACGCGCAAAGGTGAGTAAAATCACTCACTCTGATCTTTTTAAAATTTAATTATATTTTAATGTTGTTTGAATGTTGTGTGATGGTCGATTAGGTAGATTACAATTAATTTGGTTGAATAATATATACCGTTACATATGTACACGCCATCGGTTGGACACTGATTCTATCAATTTGAATATCCCCTAGTATAGAGTTAGTGTAAATTGTGTTGACTGACATCTGTGGATGCGGAAACCGGTTGGAGGAATCCAACCGGATTCCTCGATATTTATATGTATTGTTTGTTTTGTATGAACTGTTTGAACCCGAATTATATTTAAAACCCCATGAGAATATTTATGTTGAACGGATATTCAACATCTGTTCGATAAATAAATAAATGATATCAATTTAGAAAGTGGTGACAGTCAACCGTAAAACCATCGTTTTGTTGAAGAGTTGATTGGCCGTCAGGCAAATCAACGAGGTTAATTATAAAAATTATATTTTTATAATTAAAAAGAAGATTTAAATTTATAATAGAAGTTCTATTATAAACCAGTATTTTAGAGTTCGTTTTATAAAATAAATAGAAAACGATTGTTGGCATTTAAATGAGTTTATAAAGCAGAAATTATCCGACGATTAAATATTTGGATAATAATATTATTAGATTAATTATATTAATCTAATGTTAAGAAGTAGTTAAAATCAGTTAACGAATTTACTGATGGAATGAAGTTGATTAAATCAACTGTTATTTGGGAAAATAATTATTAGGTTAATTGGTCTTCAATTAATCTAATGAAACAGTTTAGAAATAAATTAATCCAAAGTAATAAGATTTAATTACCTTTTGGTTAAGAAGTTATAAATAGAACTATGGAATGGAGAAAGCGAAGAGTAAATGTTTAATATAAATAATCAAACACCAGAGATTTCAAAGTAACGATATGGTGTTATAAAACCATAGTTAAAAATAAACATGAAAGTACGATCGGATAGATATTATAAGTAATAAGGGATTAGAGTGCAGACTTGTATCGGTTCTAAGGTAAGAACGTTGTCGATCAAGGTCTGAGAGGTAAATAAAATACCCCAACTTGAACGGCTTCGCTATTATCGAGGAACGATATCAGTTTGTAACAGAAAGAGATGTCAATATTTGTGTAACGAAAAGAAATGTCAAGGTTTTTGTAACAGAAGGAGATGTCAAGATTTTTGTAATGGTAAAAGACGTCGAGATTAGTTATAAAGTGGCATATAGCAGCGTATTGCAAGTTTGAACTATAGCGATAAAATAAACGCTGTTGATTAGGATTAAGCGTGACTGTTATGTCAAGATTAGTCATAAAGGAGAATATTACAGCGTATGATAAGTTTAGAACTATAGCGATAAAATAAACGCTGTTGATTAGGATTAAGCGTGACTGTTATGTCAAGATTAGTCATAAAGAAGAATATTACAGCGTATGATAAGTTTAGAACTATAGCGATAAATTAACGCTGTCAACCAAACTTAAGCGTGATTTTTATATATGGCAGCACTTCCTAGGGAATGAAGCAGTTTAGTTGAAATCCACTTATTCGAAAGTGATAAATAACGATGTCGTGAGAAAATATAAGAATCATTTTAGAAAGAGAAAATGGGAAATCGTGTTAGAAAACGATGATAGCAATTCGATGTTCGAAATGTGATTAGAATTAAACCGTTAGGATTTGGAACTAGAATTCGACGATGTCGAATGTATTAAAAGTAAACTATTTTTAGGGATTATAATCTGATAGAATAATTAACATTTAGTTATAAACAAATAAGTGTTAATAGGATAGGAGTCAGTATTTAGTTATAAACTTGATATCGATTTGATAAGAAGTTGACTTAGAAACAGAGTTTATAAAGTGGAATAGGAATATAAAAAGTATGGAAGAGATTTTGGTAAACAAGATAAGGGAAAGTATTTCGTGAATAAAGAGTTATATGATAAAGGTGTTCAGATTTCTATAATAAGGGAGGGTATTCACATTTCAAAGTGAAAAATGTTTTAAAAGTGAACGTAGGGCCGATAAAAGGTTTAAAAGGAAACTGGAAATATTTTCCAATATAAATAGGATAGATTATCCAAGTATAGAAATAAAGAATGTGAAATTAATGGAAATAGTTCGAACGTTAATAGCGTATGTTTCTGGAACATGAAAAATAAGAGTTTATAATAACTGGAAATGTTTTCCAAGAAGTATGAAAAGGCTAAAACGGGATTTGAGAAATATCTATTAAGATATGGGAATTTGAACAATGAAACGAATGTTAAATAAAAGCGCCCGTGATTGTATGATGTTTAGTTATACATTAGAATGGATGTTGTTTTAACTCCGATAGTTAAATAACCGACTATCGAAGTGTTTGACCGTCGTTGTCAATACGGAGAGACCGGTTGGATATGTTATCTGAAAACCACTCCGTATAGACATAAGCGCTGCGAATTAGATATGCTGAAGATAATTGAAGACGGAGTTAAATGCAAGGGTCGTCCAATTCTAGAATGATGTTTATTTGTTTGTCCAGTCCCAGGACAACTTGTATGGACGAGTGTCTGACAGAGTATTTCCAACGGTCATGCCGTTGATTTTACGAATATACCGAGTTGGTGGGGAGAAGGTAACTTCTCTTTATTCTACACCCAGTGTGCATTTGTGTAATCAATGTGTGATTACGGATTTGACGATGTGACATTCAAAGTGAATGGTGGTCAGATGTTTTGAAGATAGACGTAGCCTCTAGCCTCACAACCGGAAATGACAGAAGTTGGGCTAGGCAGCATGGCTAGTTGGGTCATCCCCAAGCAGGGTGTATTGTCACCGATCTAGAGAAAATTCATATTTATACTTCTTTTCGATTCTGTATCTTCGGATGATGGTTGGATGGCCTACAACCGTGGTGGCAATATATTCGCGACACTCAAGCTAAATGAGTGAGCGGTCATGTGTGGCCGGGTTGCAAGACGTTCTTGTTGAACCCTGAGTGTATCCCCTCTAGAGTACACTATTCAGAAGGTGCTCCCATACCTTGTTTGTTGAAATCCGATCTCCAATAAGTGCCCTGTGGTTTATGATTTTATACTATATATATGTGGAGCGTGAGATGCAAGCGTTCTGCTACTTGATGATTTAATTGAGTAGACATTATTATAATATCACTGAAGTTTGATATAAAAATATGTTGGGTTATAGTAAGGTAAAAACCGTCCATGTTTATGTGTGGGCTGGTCTTACTATTACCTTCTTGTTTTGAAAAGGATTTTCAAAGTTAAATAGTATGGTTGGAATTTACTCACACCAGTCCCATGACTGACCCAGAGTTTATTTTGTTTGTTTTCCCTAAACTCTTGGGTGCCCAAATTTGTACGGGCAGTCAAGTGTTTCAGGCTTTTACAGATTCACTTGGAGGAGCTCAAAGAAGGAATCTCCACCAGTAGTTATGTAGAGATATTTCCGCTGTGATGTGATGTATTGTACTCTGATATATGGTATGTATATACAATACAGTTTTGTAATTCAAAGTAATGTTATATAATACATTTATTTCATTCCGCTGTGAGTTCGTGTTTACTCTGATTCTGTTCAGTTGTGATCTTCTTCTTCTTCTATTCTATTAGTTCTATCTTTTCTTTCTCACCTTCTAAATTCTTTCTATTAATGTCCTGGTATTTTCGATGCTCGAAAAATTGACAGTGTATTTATGTTGATTTTCAGGGTCGAAAATCCCAGCCGTTACAGTTGGTATCAGAGCTGAAGGTTAAGTGATTACCCAGCCGTTACAGTTGGTATCAGAGCTGAAGGTTAAGTGATTACCTTGGCTCTGTGGCGTAACTCAATAGAGATGGAGTTAGTTGTACTCTAGATTGAGTTTGAGTGTATATAGATGAGCGCGTATTTGTGAATTAATATAAAAACTGTTTTATATTGTGTTGACTGGTTAGTCGAGTGGTTTATTAATTCTGGTCGAAACAGTAATGCAAACTGGATCGATAGGTGTTTCTAAACTCTTGAACAGAGTAATTCGACATGATATTGTTTTGAAAGCGGGGTAAATAAAATAATTTTACCCAAAGTATATTTTGATATAAAAAGAAGTGTATATCTTGATATTAATATAATATATTGGATATGTGATCATTATTATGATCGAACAGGATTATAATTAAGTTGGTTATATAAACTACCAATCGAAATATTATATAAGTATGATATGCAAAATCAGATGAGCTGAATCTGAATTAAAAACCAGAATTGAAATAAAACTCTAGAAACTTGGAAAAGAATTGAAATTGAATTTGGATAAAATATAAGGGAATTTAAAAATCCTGGGAGATTTGAAAATTTGTTTTCCAAGTGCTGTGAATGATATTTTGAAGTAATATTCAAAATGAAAATGTTTGAAAAATGAGTTTTGAAAAATGATAATAGTATTGAACTCACTTCGATTACTGGAAAATAAATTCCGATGATGAAGCGCGCCATTATCGGTGTTCATTTTCGAGTTGCTAAGTGACGGATTACTACCAAAGATTTTGTTTTGTATTGTTTGAGAAACAAGTTGTCAGAAATTCAAATGTTTTGAATTATATATGATTTCAAACTGATTTGAAATAAATCCAAGGAATTTAAATTCTAAAATAAAAATTTAACTTATGGAGTTAAAATGGTAAAAGGGGAATTTAAACAAAGATAACAAAACTGGACTGAATTTGGAAAGATCCAGAATGAAAATATAAAAGAAAAATATTAGAGATTCGAGTTATTAAAAATGAATTGATTCTTGGAGAATAAGAATCGAATTTTGAATTGGAGATGGAGATAACTGATTTGAGAAATAAATCAGTAAATGGAATGTCGGAATAAAACTTAACAAGGTTAAGAACTGAGAGTGGAATCGGAGTTGAAATAGAAATTTGGCTTAGTAAAAGCGAAAGACTGGTTTGAGAACGGATTGATGGGAGATCAACCAAGGATGCTTGGATATGCTGGTTTGATAGCAGATGGCAGAGATAGAGTTGAATGCCCAACAGAGAAGGTACACGTTTATATACGAGTATGAGATTTTTTATGAGTCAGTTTGGGTAAGACGTTTGGCTGTTTGATTTTCTTTTGGATTGGAGAAGGCCCAGAGTGGCAAGTTGTTGTAGTACCGAGTGAGCCGTGCAGAGGAGATGCTGGCGAGATTCTCTGAAAATTTAAGCTGTTAGGAAATTTTCAGAAATTTTGAAAATATTCGAAATAATAAGGAATTAATATTTTAATTGGAAATAATCAGTTCAGTGGAAACTGGAATTATGAAGTAAACCAAAAAGATTTTAAACCATGTTATAACAGAGATTGTAGCATTTTCCCTATCTTAGCAATTTCGAGGACGAAATTATTTTAAGGGGGAAGGTCTGTAACGTCCCGCATTTTTGTCGGTGGGTATTTGAATATTTAAATCAGTTTAAATATTGAATTTGTAATATAAGTGGATTTATATATTAACTAAAACGAAGTTGAACGTATAAAGATATATATTAATTATAATCGAGCCCATAACGACGCTGTAGTTCGTAATTTAACGTTCTGAACTTCAACTGAGTGTACCGGACTCGTTTTGAATCGGATTTCTTCAAAACAAGAAACGTTGGAATCTGTTGAGCTGTATCTTTCTAACAGAAGTGAAAAACCCAGATTTCGTCGTATAGATTGCAAGATATGTCCAAATCAAATATTCAGAAAGTCGCTATGAAATCGTATATCGACCGTAACGATTATTTGAATATAACTTGACATCGGTTGCAAATCGGGATAGAGTTCTTTTGAGGCGCAACGATAATTTAATTTTTAGAATTTTACTGTAATTTTTAATTAATTAAATATGCAACTTTTTATTTGGAGTATTGCGTACCCTGTATCGATATTTTGGGATTTCAAAATATGAGTTAATCTACCGGTATTATTATATTTTTGAGACCATGGCACCTCGCTGGACACGACCGTAATCTCACTTCTGTCCGTAGCAGCCCATAAATGACCGGGATTCGATACAATAGAAACCGAACTTGGTGACTTCATGATTCGATCCAACCAAAGGATTTGCAACGTTCATTTCTGGTGTATACTTAGCTATGAAGTAAAAAAACAAGATATATATACATAAACAAAGACATTACTTAAAAAAGTATCAACGCTACTTATAGGGATGTAGACCATTCTTTTCACCCAGCTGTATTTTGAATAGTGGATCTACCCTATAACTGAACGTGCTATTACTTCATGCTGAAGGGATCCCCTAGGACGTCAAGACTACTTAAAACAAATAAAAACCTTACCCTAAGCTATATAGCTACCCTAAATTATAAAATGAGTAAGGGTACTAAATCAAGAAGAAGATTTATGTGCTGAAAACCTCACCTACCATAACCCTAAAATACAGACCTAGGATAGGGTTTTCCTCTTTACTTCATGACTAAGGAAAATAGCAACGTAACATTGGAAAAGAAAGCACAGCCATACCCTACCTAACACAATACGTGCTACCCCAATGACCTATTGACAAATGACATTCTTCTTATCCCATCCTTCCCATCTCTAAATAAAGCAGCTACCTCGATTCATTTTTGCTCCAGAGAAGTCAATCCAGAAGTTCAAAACATTTTTATTGCTTCATACAATAAAATTTAATCAAATAAAATAAACACCGATCCTACTGAGGACGTTTAATGGAGGTCTGCTCGACGCGATGAGCAGTGGCAGCGCAAGCTTCGAGGGACAGCGTGGGGAGTTTGGGCAAGTGAAGTATAAAGCAGCTCAAACCGGTTATAACATGTAATACGGTGGAGGAGATGTAGTTGTTCATGGGCTCGAAATGGTGAAGTGTGTTCACTTTTTATTAGAGTATGGGAGGAGATGCTCGCGAGTAAAGAAGGGAAACGATGGGGGTTTCACCGTTGAACGCTGTAAGGAGGATCAGTACGGCTGTAGTGGGGATTTGCATGTGGAGCAGCGTGAAGTATTGGGTGCATGCGGTTTAACTTAAGGTATAACGTGGGTATTGAAGTGGGAGTTTTGGGTGTAGCTTTGGTCTGCATTTCGTGAACAGAGGAGGGAAGCTCTGTTGAAATGGCGCATCAGGAGAACGGCGAGAATGTCGGAATTGAGGTGGAGCAGAACGTGGCCATAAGGATTAGCATGGGATTGACGTGGCACTGAGAAACATCAGGTGAAGCCGTGTGAAGGCACTTGAATTTGAGAAGGGAGAAATTAGACAAAAGAAGTAGGGGACACAAGCAGTTGCGGAGAAGCATGTGGTGGAGCAGCGTGTTAATTACTGATGTATGGGTTTGTTTGCGAAGAACGTGGTATTAATGAAGGGATGCGTGGGTATGAACTGCACACGTGAGGTAAATGGTGAGTGACAGCGTGTTGGGTAAAGTCGGTAGTGTGACTATCTATGGTGAAAGGATTCGAGAAGTGGCGTGAAAACTGGAAACGCATCCTTAATACTGACAGTGGAGGCCATAGTTTGCCAAGGTGGTTGAGCTTGATGTCGAGTACGCCGGCATGACGCTGACGGTGTGCAGACTAACGAAGATGATGGATGGTGGAGCATGTCAGGCGGCGGGTCCAGGTGTAGCAACAGAAGTTGCGAGAAGGTGATAAAGATGAAAGAGGCGATAACTACTGTTGAGCACATCGTCGGTGTTGTCGGTGGGATTATGTTTGAAGTAGCATCGCAGTTCAGTTGCGTGAAGGGTACTGTTGGTCGAATGATGATATAAAGAAAAAGGACGGATGATGGTGGCCGTTTGGGAAAGGGATGATTTAAATGGGGAGAAGCGATTAGCGAATTGAACGCGGTCGGATTCATTGGAACCATAATAACGCAAATCGTTATTTAACGGTTAACGCGCAAAGGTGAGTAAAATCACTCACTCTGATCTTTTTAAAATTTAATTATATTTTAATGTTGTTTGAATGTTGTGTGATGGTCGATTAGGTAGATTACAATTAATTTGGTTGAATATTATATACCATTACATATGTACACACCATCGGTTGGACACTGATTCTATCAATTTGAATATCCCCTAGTATAGAGTTAGTGTAAATTGTGTTGACTGACATCTGTGGATGCGGAAACCGGTTGGAGGAATCCGACCGGATTCCTCGATATTTATATGTATTGTTTGTTTTGTATGAACTGTTTGAACCCGAATTATATTTAAAACCCCATGAGAATATTTATGTTGAACGGATATTCAACATCTGTTCGATAAATAAATAAATGATATCAATTTAGAAAGTGGTGACAGTCAACCGTAAAACCATCGTTTTATTGAAGAGTTGATTGGCCGTCAGGCAAATCAACGAGGTTAATTATAAAAATTATATTTTTATAATTAAAAAGAAGATTTAAATTTATAATAGAAGTTCTATTATAAACCAGTATTTTAGAGTTCGTTTTATAAAATAAATAGAAAACGATTGTTGGCATTTAAATGAGTTTATAAAGCAGAAATTATCCGACGATTAAATATTTGGATAATAATATTATTAGATTAATTATATTAATCTAATGTTAAGAAGTAGTTAAAATCAGTTAACGAATTTACTGATGGAATGAAGTTGATTAAATCAACTGTTATTTGGGAAAATAATTATTAGGTTAATTGGTCTTCAATTAATCTAATGAAACAGTTTAGAAATAAATTAATCCAAAGTAATAAGATTTAATTACCTTTTGGTTAAGAAGTTATAAATAGAACTATGGAATGGAGAAAGCGAAGAGTAAATGTTTAATATAAATAATCAAACACCAGAGATTTCAAAGTAACGATATGGTGTTATAAAACCATAGTTAAAAATAAACATGAAAGTACGATCGGATAGATATTATAAGTAATAAGGGATTAGAGTGCAGACTTGTATCGGTTCTAAGGTAAGAACGTTGTCGATCAAGGTCTGAGAGGTAAATAGAATACCCCAACTTGAACGGCTTCGCTATTATCGAGGAACGATATCAGCTTGTAACAGAAAGAGATGTCAATATTTGTGTAACGGAAAGAAATGTCAAGGTTTTTGTAACAGAAGGAGATGTCAAGATTTTTGTAACGGTAAAAGACGTCGAGATTAGTTATAAAGTGGCATATAGCAGCGTATTGCAAGTTTGAACTATAGCGATAAAATAAACGCTGTTGATTAGGATTAAGCGTGACTGTTATGTCAAGATTAGTCATAAAGGAGAATATTACAGCGTATGATAAGTTTAGAACTATAGCGATAAAATAAATGCTGTTGATTAGGATTAAGCGTGACTGTTATGTCAAGATTAGTCATAAGGGAGAATATTACAGCGTATGATAAGTTTAGAACTATAGCGATAAATTAACGCTGTCAACCAAACTTAAGCGTGATTTTTATATATGGCAGCACTTCCTAGGGAATGAAGCAGTTTAGTTGAAATCCACTTATTCGAAAGTGATAAATAACGATGTCGTGAGAAAATATAAGAATCATTTTAGAAAGAGAAATTGGGAAATCGTGTTAGAAAACGATGACAGCAATTCGATGTTCGAAATGTGATTAGAATTAAACCGTTAGGATTTGGAACTAGAATTCGACGATGTCGAATGTATTAAAAGTAAACTATTTTTAGGGATTATAATCTGATAGAATAATTAACATTTAGTTATAAACAAATAAGTGTTAATAGGATAGGAGTCAGTATTTAGTTATAAACTTGATATCGATTTGATAAGAAGTTGACTTAGAAACAGAGTTTATAAAGTGGAATAGGAATATAAAAAGTATGGAAGAGATTTCGGTAAACAAGATAAGGGAAAGTATTTCGTGAATAAAGAGTTATATGATAAAGGTGTTCAGATTTCTATAATAAGGGAGGGTATTCACATTTCAAAGTGAAAAATGTTTTAAAAGTGAATGTAGGGCCGATAAAAGGTTTAAAAGAAAACTGGAAATATTTTCCAATATAAATAGGATAGATTATCCAAGTATAGAAATAAAGAATGTGAAATTAATGGAAATAGTTCGAACGTTAATAGCGTATGTTTCTGGAACATGAAAAATAAGAGTTTATAATAACTGGAAATGTTTTCCAAGAAGTATGAAAAGGCTAAAACGGGATTTGAGAAATATCTAGTAAGATATGGGAATTCGAACAATGAAACGAATGTTAAATAAAAGCGCCCGTGATTGTATGATGTTTAGTTATACATTAGAATGGATGTTGTTTTAACTCCGATAGTTAAATAACCGACTATCGAAGTGTTTGACCGTCGTTGTCAATACGGAGAGACCGGTTGGATATGTTATCTGAAAACCACTCCGTATAGACATAAGCGCTGCGAATTAGATATGCTGAAGATAATTGAAGACGGAGTTAAATGCAAGGGTCGTCCAATTCTAGAATGATGTTTATTTGTTTGTCCAGTCCCAGGACAACTTGTATGGACGAGTGTCTGACAGAGTATTTCCAACGGTCATGCCGTTGATTTTACGAATATACCGAGTTGGTGGGGAGAAGGTAACTTCTCTTTATTCTACACCCAGTGTGCATTTGTGTAATCAATATGTGATTACGGATTTGACGATGTGACATTCAAAGTGAATGGTGGTCAGATGTTCTGAAGATAGACGTAGCCTCTAGCCTCACAACCGGAAATGACAGAAGTTGGGCTAGGCAGCATGGCTAGTTGGGTCATCCCCAAGCAGGGTGTATTGTCACCGATCTAGAGAAAATTCATATTTATACTTCTTTTCGATTCTGTATCTTCGGATGATGGTTGGATGGCCTACAACCGTGGTGGCAATATATTCGCGACACTCAAGCTAAATGAGTGAGCGGTCATGTGTGGCCGGGTTGCAAGACGTTCTTGTTGAACCCTGAGTGTATCCCCTCTAGAGTACACTATTCAGAAGGTGCTCCCATACCTTGTTTGTTGAAATCCGATCTCCAATAAGTGCCCTGCGGTTTATGATTTTATACTATATATATGTGGAGCGTGAGATGCAAGCGTTCTGCTACTTGATGATTTAATTGAGTAGACATTATTATAATATCACTGAAGTTTGATATAAAAATATGTTGGGTTATAGTAAGGTAAAAACCGTCCATGTTTATGTGTGGGCTGGTCTTACTATTACCTTCTTGTTTTGAAAAGGATTTTCAAAGTTAAATAGTATGGTTGGAATTTACTCACACCAGTCCCATGACTGACCCAGAGTTTATTTTGTTTGTTTTCCCTAAACTCTTGGGTGCCCAAATTTGTACGGGCAGTCAAGTGTTTCAGGCTTTTACAGATTCACTTGGAGGAGCTCAAAGAAGGAATCTCCACCAGTAGTTATGTAGAGATATTTCCGCTGTGATGTGATGTATTGTACTCTGATATATGGTATGTATATACAATACAGTTTTGTAATTCAAAGTAATGTTATATAATACATTTATTTCATTCCGCTGTGAGTTCGTGTTTACTCTGATTCTATTCAGTTGTGATCTTCTTCTTCTATTCTATTAGTTCTATCTTTTCTTTCTCACCTTCTAAATTCTTTCTATTAATGTCCTGGTATTTTCGATGCTCGAAAAATTGACAGTGTATTTATGTTGATTTTCAGGGTCGGAAATCCCAGCCGTTACAAAATTCGATCTTTATATGGAAGTAAAATAAAAACATGATTTTTATTCATTGAATGAAGCGATAAAAATATAATTTTTATTTGAACAGCGTGAAAAGAACTGCATTGGAATTTCAAGCAGATCGAAAAGGTTTAACAGTTCAAAAGCAAAGCACGACGGAGTGGAACCCTCTGTGAGAACTCCTCACCTTTATTTTATTTTATTTCTAGTTAAAATATATACTAGGATGCAGA
Source organism: Allium sativum (assembly GCA_030737875.1). NCBI lineage: Eukaryota > Viridiplantae > Streptophyta > Magnoliopsida > Asparagales > Amaryllidaceae > Allium > Allium sativum. The sequence goes on from CM060916.1 coordinate 899,412,217, forward strand.
CGGTGTTTAGTAGCAGCCGACACCCGTCGTCCATAGACCATGGACGGCTTGTATGCTTGTTTGTTTGATTTTGATGTGTAGTTGATTGTGTGATGTGATGTGAAATGAAATAAAATATTTAAATAGATGAAATAAAATATTTTATAGTGGAAAATATTTTATAGTTAAAAATAGAATTTTTAACGTGTATATGAAATGAAATAAAAATAAACAAATCAAACGATTTGTTTATATACACACATTTGACTGATATTGATTGGGACGATAAATTTTACACATCGCCCAACTGCACAAATAAAATCTGTGTTTGATTGTTTGAAACCCCACACGGGTATTGGGATGATATTTGACGTACACTAATCCCGATTGTTTATGTAACGACCCAGAAAATCTGAACCAATTTAAAATTTTTAAATTGGCTAAAATAATGGATTTTAATTATTTAAAATAAATATTTTAAATAATAGCGATGAAAACTGAGTTCGAATCGACATTTGAAAACGAATATAATTAATTATAATTATATATAGAATTGAAAATGGCGCGGTAGTTCGATAATTCGATTTCAAACTTCAATTGAATATACCGGGTGCAAAACAATCCGGATTTTAGGGAAACCAAAAATATTTAAATATGTTAGTGAATATCTTTCTAACGAATCCGACCATTCGAAATTTGATAGCGGGAATCAAAAGATATGTCCAGTTGAAAATTCTGAATAGTCGCTATGGAATTCAGGCCCTTAAAAATGGACATTTTGCAAACGACCTCGGATTTCGATGAAACCACTTTTGTTAGGTCCGCAGTGTCAAGTTATTGCTAGGTTTCAAATTTCATAATTTTTCGAATCAATATGTGAGCGTGGCAAAAGGAAACGCGTTTGACCGGTTTCAGTTGATTTTAATCGACTGGAAATTGGCCATTTTTCAAACGGTCTCAGAATTCGACGAAACTAGTTTTGTTAGGACCGTATCGTCAATACGAAGCTAGAAAATATTTTTCTGGAATTTTTCTAGTTAGTATGTGCCCCCGGTGATTTGAAATGTACGTTTAAAATTCAATATAGTGATTTAAATGAAAATTCAAAAGGAAACTGACTGTAATAATCGAATCAGCTTGCGATACATATCCCATTGTGTTCGGAATGGGGGTGAAACGCTATGGACGACAGGGGGTGGGCCTCGTTTCGAGGTCGTGGATAAAAGTCAACCTTTTTGCGAAATTTAATAATTAAATAATATAAAAAAATACTCTTCCCTCCTTTATCTCCTTCTGCCCCCCCCCCCCCCGATTCAGTTAAACAAAAAAAAAAAAAAAAAAAAAAAAAAACCTAGACATCGACGCCACCGCCCCCTGACAACCCACGACCGCCGAACCCCCACCGCCCTCCGATCTTCTTTCCCCCCCTCTTCGTTGCATCGCTCCCTCCTCCTCCTTCAATCCGACACGCCCCGAAGCCGTTCGAGACCCCGAAGCCGCCCCCCCGTTCAAAGCCCTAGCGCCGCCCCCTCGAAGAAGCCTCCGACGTCTGCGAAAACCCCCCTCCCCCTTTTTTTGTAAGTTTTTTTTTAGCTCTGTTATTTTATTTTTTTTAAGATTTTGAAACTGTAATTTTTAAATAGATTTTAAAACTGTAATTTTTAAATAGATTTTAAAACAGTAATTTTTAAATAGATTTTGAAACTGTAATTTTTAAAAAGCAATTTTGAAACTGAAATTTTTAAAAAGCATTTTTGAAACTGAAATTTTTTAAAAAAACATTTTGAAACTGGAATTTTTATGAAGTTTTAAAAACTGATTTACAATTCTTAAAAACTGAATTTTTATAATGATTTAAAAACTGATTTTTAAATGATTTATAAACTAATTTATTTTAAGATTTAAAATAGAAGGAGTTAGAAATTTAAAAAGAAGTAAAAATCATATTTTTATATGTTGAAAGTCGAAGTAAAAATCATATTTTTATATGTTGAAAGTCGAAGTAAAAATCATATTTTTATATATTGAATAGCGAAGTCAAAATTCGATTTTTATATATTGAATAGCATAGTAAAAATTCTATTTTTACATATGTAGAGAATACGGGCGAAAGCGACAAAAGGCGAAGATTTCTATAAGTGAAGTGTCGTGCAGTTGGATAGCTATTGGTGAGATTTCTGTTTTAAAAATATTATATATGTGTGAAATGAAAGTGAATTGCTATCTATAAATATATATATATATATATATATATATATATACGCCCCTCGTCCACAAACCATGGACGATATTTATTGGTTGAAATTGTTGTGAAAATTGAATGATTGTTTGGGATTGTTTGTGATTGATATTGGTTGATTGCGGTTGAAAAATACCCATTGGTGGTTGTGAAATATTTTGTAACAACCCGTAAAATGCGAGCCAGTTTGAAATTTTTATTTTGGCAATTTTAGCGAATTTTGATTATTTAAAATGAATTATTTTAAATAATATCGACGTGAAATTTATTTTGAATATAATTCGAACGTATATATTATATACGTCGTCGTTAGAATATATAATAATTATATATAATTATAAAAGGAATTGAAAATGGCGCGGTAGTTCGAAAATTCGATTTCTAATTTCAAATGAATATACAGAATTCAATATAAGTCAGAATTGAACGAAACAAGAAATATTTGAATCTGTATAACTATATCTTTGTAACGAAGTTAACAAACTGAGATTTCATTTTAGAAATGATAAGATATGTCCAGTTTAAAATTAGAAATAGTCGCTGTGGAATTTATATATATTTTTATATATATAAGGCCCTTAAAAATGGACATTTTGCAAACGACCTCGGATTTCGACGAAACCAGTTTTGTTGGGTCCGTGACGTTAAGTTATTGCTAGATTCCAAATTCCATAATTTTTCGAATCAATATGTGAGCGTGGCGAAGGAAAACGCGTTTGACCAGTTTCAGTTGATTTTAATCGACTGGAAATTGGCCATTTTTCAAACGGTCTCAGAATTCGTCGAAACTAGTTTTGTTAGGACCGTATCGTCAATACGAAGCTAGAAAATATTTTTCTAGAATTTTTCAAGTTAGTATGCGACCCCGACAAATTGAAATGTACGTTCAAAACTGAAATTAAATGTTTTATACTTTAATTTGAAGAATGACTAATGGTAACAGTCGAATTGGCTTATGAAACATATTCCATTATGTCCGGGATGGGGGTAAAACGCTAGGGGCGTCAGTCGTTGGAGTCGGTTTGGGGTTCGAACGATAAACGAATAATTTTTGAATTAAATATTAATATAATTTTATATAAAACCCTTAGATTTTCAGAAACCCTAATCATTTCTAGGTAGCCGCCGATAGCTCAGAACCGATGGCCAAAAACCTCCTAAACAAAACCGTTAATTTCTTCAATCCCCCTTCGAATTAAATCATACTTTCAAAACAAAATCGTAGAGAATTTAATGGGCTTCAGATTCGTATGCCATTGATCGGGTTTCATGAGGGGTACTGGCCAAATCGTTAGCTCGAAGTCATCAGTTTTGGGGCGATTTTTGAGGCGGGATGTGGATCCGAGTTCGGCGGCACGGCAGGGGGAAAAGGGCGAAGCGTAGGCGCACCTCAGTGGCCCACCTGATCGGGGTCTCATCGCTTGTGGAGGAGGCGCGTGAAGAGAGAAGGAATCGACGGTGATGGGTTTTCAATGCAGAAGCCATCGAAGAAGAAAGGAGCCTGGGACGTTGTACAGATGATTTTCCCAAAGGTTTAGTTTCTTTATTTTTATTTTGTTTAGGCTGATTAATTTTTTTTTTTGACTAAAATGGGTTTTTATTATATAAATTAGCATTATGAAAATCAGTTTAAATTTGTTTTTAAAATATATAGGTTGTTAAAATATATAAATAGAAGTATGATTTTATAATATAAATAACTTTAGTTTTTAAAAGAAAAATAAACCTTGTTTTGAAAATACACACGGCATTCCTTTTGGAAAAAAAAATGGCGTTAGTTTTGTTTGAATTAAAATTGTAATATTTAAATTTAAGAACTTCGTTTATAAAATAAAATTTGCTTTGTTTTTGAAAATATAAAGTGGAATGTTGTTTTGAAATATATATATCGCATTGTTTTGAAAAGAGAAAATACATATGTTTTGAAAGGAAAAATAAACCTTGTTTTGAAAAAATATGCTTTGTTTAGAAAACAAAATATAATGATAAGATTTTTATATATTGAACTTCGATAGAAAAATAGAATTTTTATATATTGAACTTCGATAGAAAAATAGAATTTTTATATATTGAACTTCGATAGAAAAATAGAATTTTTATATATTGAACTTCGATAGAAAAATAGAATTTTTTATATATTGAACTTCGATAGAAAAATAGAATCTTTATATATTGAACATCGAAGTAAAAATTCGATTTTTATATATTGAATAGCGAAGTAAAAATGTGATTTTTTACGTATGTAGTGAAAGCAGCAACGAAGGTGACAAAAAGGCGAAACGACGAAGACTACTGCAAATGAAGAGCCGTGGAGCTAGGATAGCTATATGTGAGAATTTCTCACCTTTCAATTTATTTTTCTAGTTATATATATATATACTAGGATGCAGACGGTGCTTAGTAGCACCCGACACAATCGTCCACAGACCATGGACTTGTTTGTTTGATTGATTGGTGATTGATTGCGATATTGGTTTGAATGTGATTTGTGGTATGAAAAATCGAATCGATGAATTGGTTAGGATTAGACGTGCGCCGTTATAAGGCGAAGGAGTAAGGCTAGGTTAGACTCTTACTCCAAATTTTGTGGTTTGCATAATGAATTGATTTGATTGATGTGTGAATGGCGTGGGCCTTCACTAGACCGGGGATAAGGCTAGGCCTTGTCCCGTTTCTAGTATCGTGCCGTTATGCCGCCGAAATTTTCTAAAATAAGTTAGAAAAATAAAAATAGCATTTTATTTAAAGAATGAACTGAATAGAAATTCATATGTTAAAATAAAATGTGTTATCGTTAAAAATATAATTTTTAACGTGAATGTGAATAAAAAAATATTCATTTACAAACCAGACGGTTTGTTTATGTACACTGATTTGACTGATATGGATTGGGACGATAAATTTTACACATCGCCCAACTGCACAAATAAAATCTGTGTTTGATTGTTTGAAACCCTACACGGGTGTTAGGATGAAATTTGAAGTTCACTCATCCTGATTGATTAAATATGTCGATCGATTGATTGACATGCTGTTACAAGCGTTGAATATCTATATTTGATGCTTATACAGTGTAGTGCACTTTGGTTGATGGTTGATTATTTTCAATGCTATTATATACATGTGTTGTATGCAAATCCATATAATTAATTTTATATGGTAATTGATTGGGCCTCATTCCAGTTTTGAAAAAGAAATATTTGAAAAAGAAATATTTGAAATAGAATATTTGAAAATAAAGGAATATATGAAGCCGTGTTGATTAGATTGACGCCATTTTGACGTAAACGATATTTATATCGATTTTATTCATTTTAAAATGAATATTGAAAAGTAATCTCGAAATCGAATTTTTCGAAATAAAATGAATTGAAAACGATTTCGAAATGAATTGAATTGAAAACGAATTCAAAATGAATTGAAAACGATTTCGAAATGAATTGAATTGAAAACGAATTCAAAATGAATTGAAAACGATTTCGAAATGAATTGAATTGAAAACGAATTCGAAATGAATCGAATTGAAATGAATTCAAATTGAATTGAAATTCGAATTGAATAGAAATGAATTTTGAAACGAATTTATAAAGAAGAATTCAATTTTGGCTTTGAATTGAAATAGAAGTTGAAATAGAATTTGAAACGAATTTAAAACTATTTATATAATTCGTTTTAAATAGAAATCGACGATATATATATTATATATATATATTATATATAATATAATGGCCAGAATAGAACGCGCCGCGCCGCGGCAGTTCGCGAATTTCGACCATTGATTTCAAACGGACATTACGGGAGATCCGACCGTCGGATTCTCCTAAAACCGGAACCGTTGGGTTCGTATCGAAAAGAGCTTTCTAACGAATATTAGAAATTAGAAATCTAACGGTTGGATTTGGAATTATGTCCAAATCAAATTCGAAAAAGGTCGCTGTAAGTGCAGTTCGATGGCCATTGATGGAAATCGACTGTACGGGCCTTGATAAAATTATTAAAAATAGCAATAATTTGTGTAAAATCATAAGAAATGATTTAGAAAGAATTGGGATGAAAAACTCCATATTTGAAAAGATAAAAATGGATTTTTATCGAAATGAACTAGTTTTGAACTAGAAATATAATTCTATTTATTTTTAAATAAATAAATTGAATTTGAAAAGGGTTTTGAAAATAACCAAAATTTCCAATGATTGCATTGGAGTGGATTTGAATCGAAATTGTCTTCGGGATATTTCGATGTTGGAATTTGTGATTATACGGATGTTGTTACGGAAATTTGAAAGATATATATTTATATCGTTATTTCCAATACGACATTTGTTAATCGTAGAATTTGATATTGAATATAAGCCGGGATATTTTCTATTCAGAGCCTTGTTTTTAATATCAAATGTGATTTGGGTTTGTCGTGAATGGTGTCTTCACTAACACTGTTCTTGAACCCAGTTGAGGAAAGATTAAATCTTTTTATTTAGATTTAATGAAGTGTACCAATTAAATAATATTTAATTGGAATTGAATTGATATTGATTTTTGGGTTTATCGTGAACAGTGTTTTAAATAACACTTGTTCTTTAACCCGATAATTAATGAATGTGATTTGGGTTTGTCGTGAATGGTGTCTTCACTAACACTGTTCTTGAACCCAGTTGAGAAAAGATTAAATCTTTTTATTTAGATTTAATGAAGTGTACCAATTAAATAATATTTAATTGGAATTGAATGGATATTGATTTTTGGGTTTATCGTGAACAGTGTTTTAAATAACACTTGTTCTTTAACCCGATAATTAATGGGATGTGACTTTGGGTTTATCGTGAACCGTGTTTTAAATGACACTGATTCTTTAACCCAGTCACAGATTAAAACTAAGTGGAGTTTTAATGAATCTTTAATTAGATTGAAAAGATCGAGAATGGAGTATCACCAGTTTTGCTCCAGGCGATAGTTAAATCTTTAATTAGATTTGAACGTGAAATTTAGAAATTAACTGTCGGTTAGCTAAGTAGAATGGTTTTCTGGATATTGATCTGATGTTGGTTTCGGCCTTCGGGGTTAATATTTGGGGAATTATTCTCTTGATTAATTTACGGTTAATGACTAATGAGTTGGAATGAGGCGTATGTTGTGTTTGTGTAACACTTTTATAATATATACGCGAGTTATTCGGAAAGACCGGGTTTATCCCATTCTGAATAACTGATACGACGATAAGTCGAAGATGAAGACGATGGTCGAAGACCGGAAGTCTTCACGTCGTTTGGGTGATAACTGATGATCTTGATTGGGCTGTACACCCAAGAAGATGGAAACAGTTAGTGATCGTCCAGACGTACTTGGAGATCGATGGATATGCGGGGTACTAGGTGCCTCCGGTTTCGTTCAGACCCAGAACGGACTTGTAAATGGACTGTGTGTCTGACATCGGATTTCATTCTGTGTGACTGATATCGGTTGCATAGGATGGTTTGCCTGTGTGGCATGCTAAGATGCAAATGATCAAGGCTTCTGTTGAAAAGCAAAGTCTTGTGGTGATGATCAAAGCACGGCCTTTGTGGCGTAGCTTTGTGTAACGTTTACCTCGCGTGTTTCACACCAGGTATGAACCAAAACGGGAGACGGACCTCAGGGAGGACTTGCGTTTCTTTCTAGCTAGAAGTGGCGTCAGTGGTTTTACACGCCCTGACGAGTTTGACTTATGTGGTTGTTGCTGTTGCGAGGCGCCTCGGTTATATCGGTTTCGGCCGATGCTTCTGGTCGGCTGACGGACCAGACTGACACCCCATAGGGTGGGGAAACGTAGTGTTCAGGCATAATAATCCACATCGGTGGACCGGCCCTGACGATCCAAGGCTTGCCTGCGCGCTTGCCTGAGACACGGGCTAGAGCGTCTCGAATCGGTTGAGGATCTTGCCCCTAGCCTCGGTTCATAGATGGAAATCCAATTTCCAAATACGTGACTTTGCGGTTTTATTTGTAATCCTATATATGGCGACATAGTGGCATGGGACGCTCATGTCGCCTATGATTGATACTTATGATTTGAAGTTGTTTTATACACTATGCACTTATTATAGTATCAAATGATTTGTTTTAAACGTATCAAGCATTCTTTGGCTGTTATAAGGGAAAACCCTATCCTCGACTGCGTTGCATTGTGTGATGGGACCTGGGTCTTATAACAGCTTCATCTTTCTTTATTTAGCATTGCGCTGTTTGTTTTATGCACTGGTATTCTTGGGAGGAAACCCGTTCCGTGTTATACGGCGTGGTCCCTTGATTTACCTAATGATTTAAAATAAAGATTAATAACTGTTTTAGTTCTCACACCAGTCACATGACTGACCTGGAGTTTATTGTTTTAACCTAAACTCTGGGTGCCCCTATTTTGACACGGGCAGCTAGTAGTTTTGGTTTTGCAGATTTTATTCACAGGATCCTGGTTTACAGCTGGAACGATATCCGGAAAGCTTTGTATCCGTATATCTCATTCTAGTTGTGTATTGTATTATTTTCCGCTGCTATGTATTTAAATGTAATTTAAATCTCTGATATTTCTGTGTAATATTCGTTTATACTCTGTATATTCTTGTAATCTGATGCATTGTTGTAATATACAATGAAATGTTCTTCTGTATGCGTTCTGTTGTGGCTTGTTCTCGAACTATCCGACGCTTTCCTTTACGGGGAAGTCGCGGGTCTTCACACGTGGTATCAGAGCTTTGGTTTACAGAGCTCGAGAACATGACACATTAGAACCATACGAAAGAATTCATCAGAAACTGGATTAGTAATATCCAACGGGAATGACTCGTTAGAGATAGGATCAGTAGTATCCTAGAACGGGTGTGAAGAGTATATTTTTCAAATGAAAACAATTTTGTTTTGAAATTTGAACCATTTTAAAACGTATTTGATTATTTATTTATTTTGAATATGGACAATCCAATATATAAAGGTTTTGTATATACGCGTCATGAACGTATATTCGAAGTTTTAATATACTGGATAGATATGGAATCACATTCTAGTCGCCCGGAGATGGTACTGATGATTGTCATGACATCATCAGTATTTATGTTCGTGTTTCGAAGGTGTGATTTTCTATATATTTCCATTAGGCTGGTGTGAGAACCAAAACTTATATATAGCTAGAATACACTGTTGTGAATTGGCATCAAAAACATGATTTTTGTATATGTATCAAAATTATGAATTTGAAACTCTAATTCACTAATTGATTGATGTTTGTGTTGTATGTTTGTTTGCTAATTTTTAGCCATTTAGCCTAATTGAATCACATATTGAATTATACTGAAAATTAGTAGCATTTGCTTGCATATACATAAATATCCTTGAACAGGTCATAGCAAGGAGGCTAGAGCAGAGAATAAAATTTGTTTGCCCGACAAATAGGTACATGTTTACTACATAATTTCCTGTTTTGTTTGGGTGATGATGATTTTGTGAGCCTATTGGCTAGCCGCTTGGCTTTTTCTTTTTCTTTTTGAGATCTGAAGGACCGGGGAAGCTATTTGAAATTCCCCGATGCTCCCGGTGCAGGGGAGGTTATGGCGAAATTTTTCAAAAATTTAGGGTGTTAGCCAAATTTTTGATGTTTTGAAAATTCTCAGAAACTAAAGAGTTGGAGAATGGAAGCCAGATCGAACGTAGAGCTGAATAATCAAACCACTTTCGACTTTGTTCCTTTTCGGGGACGAAAAGTTTTAAGTGGGGGAGATTGTAACAACCCGTAAAATGCGAGCCAGTTTGAAATTTTTATTTTGGCAATTTTAGCGAATTTTGATTATTTAAAATGAATTATTTTAAATAATATCGACGTGAAATTTATTTTGAATATAATTCGAACGTATATATTATATACGTCGTCGTTAGAATATATAATAATTATATATAATTATAAAAGGAATTGAAAATGGCGCGGTAGTTCGAAAATTCGATTTCTAATTTCAAATGAATATACAGAATTCAATATAAGTCAGAATTGAACGAAACAAGAAATATTTGAATCTGTATAACTATATCTTTGTAACGAAGTTAACAAACTGAGATTTCATTTTAGAAATGATAAGATATGTCCAGTTTAAAATTAGAAATAGTCGCTGTGGAATTTATATATATTTTTATATATATAAGGCCCTTAAAAATGGACATTTTGCAAACGACCTCGGATTTCGACGAAACCAGTTTTGTTGGGTCCGTGACGTTAAGTTATTGCTAGATTCCAAATTCCATAATTTTTCGAATCAATATGTGAGCGTGGCGAAGGAAAACGCGTTTGACCAGTTTCAGTTGATTTTAATCGACTGGAAATTGGCCATTTTTCAAACGGTCTCAGAATTCGTCGAAACTAGTTTTGTTAGGACCGTATCGTCAATACGAAGCTAGAAAATATTTTTCTAGAATTTTTCAAGTTAGTATGCGACCCCGACAAATTGAAATGTACGTTCAAAACTGAAATTAAATGTTTTATACTTTAATTTGAAGAATGACTAATGGTAACAGTCGAATTGGCTTATGAAACATATTCCATTATGTCCGGGATGGGGGTAAAACGCTAGGGGCGTCAGTCGTTGGAGTCGGTTTGGGGTTCGAACGATAAACGAATAATTTTTGAATTAAATATTAATATAATTTTATATAAAACCCTTAGATTTTCAGAAACCCTAATCATTTCTAGGTAGCCGCCGATAGCTCAGAACCGATGGCCAAAAACCTCCTAAACAAAACCGTTAATTTCTTCAATCCCCCTTCGAATTAAATCATACTTTCAAAACAAAATCGTAGAGAATTTAATGGGCTTCAGATTCGTATGCCATTGATCGGGTTTCATGAGGGGTACTGGCCAAATCGTTAGCTCGAAGTCATCAGTTTTGGGGCGATTTTTGAGGCGGGATGTGGATCCGAGTTCGGCGGCACGGCAGGGGGAAAAGGGCGAAGCGTAGGCGCACCTCAGTGGCCCACCTGATCGGGGTCTCATCGCTTGTGGAGGAGGCGCGTGAAGAGAGAAGGAATCGACGGTGATGGGTTTTCAATGCAGAAGCCATCGAAGAAGAAAGGAGCCTGGGACGTTGTACAGATGATTTTCCCAAAGGTTTAGTTTCTTTATTTTTATTTTGTTTAGGCTGATTAATTTTTTTTTTGACTAAAATGGGTTTTTATTATATAAATTAGCATTATGAAAATCAGTTTAAATTTGTTTTTAAAATATATAGGTTGTTAAAATATATAAATAGAAGTATGATTTTATAATATAAATAACTTTAGTTTTTAAAAGAAAAATAAACCTTGTTTTGAAAATACACACGGCATTCCTTTTGGAAAAAAAAATGGCGTTAGTTTTGTTTGAATTAAAATTGTAATATTTAAATTTAAGAACTTCGTTTATAAAATAAAATTTGCTTTGTTTTTGAAAATATAAAGTGGAATGTTGTTTTGAAATATATATATCGCATTGTTTTGAAAAGAGAAAATACATATGTTTTGAAAGGAAAAATAAACCTTGTTTTGAAAAAATATGCTTTGTTTAGAAAACAAAATATAATGATAAGATTTTTATATATTGAACTTCGATAGAAAAATAGAATTTTTATATATTGAACTTCGATAGAAAAATAGAATTTTTATATATTGAACTTCGATAGAAAAATAGAATTTTTATATATTGAACTTCGATAGAAAAATAGAATTTTTATATATTGAACTTCGATAGAAAAATAGAATTTTTTATATATTGAACTTCGATAGAAAAATAGAATCTTTATATATTGAACATCGAAGTAAAAATTCGATTTTTATATATTGAATAGCGAAGTAAAAATGTGATTTTTTACGTATGTAGTGAAAGCAGCAACGAAGGTGACAAAAAGGCGAAACGACGAAGACTACTGCAAATGAAGAGCCGTGGAGCTAGGATAGCTATATGTGAGAATTTCTCACCTTTCAATTTATTTTTCTAGTTATATATATATATACTAGGATGCAGACGGTGCTTAGTAGCACCCGACACAATCGTCCACAGACCATGGACTTGTTTGTTTGATTGATTGGTGATTGATTGCGATATTGGTTTGAATGTGATTTGTGGTATGAAAAATCGAATCGATGAATTGGTTAGGATTAGACGTGCGCCGTTATAAGGCGAAGGAGTAAGGCTAGGTTAGACTCTTACTCCAAATTTTGTGGTTTGCATAATGAATTGATTTGATTGATGTGTGAATGGCGTGGGCCTTCACTAGACCGGGGATAAGGCTAGGCCTTGTCCCGTTTCTAGTATCGTGCCGTTATGCCGCCGAAATTTTCTAAAATAAGTTAGAAAAATAAAAATAGCATTTTATTTAAAGAATGAACTGAATAGAAATTCATATGTTAAAATAAAATGTGTTATCGTTAAAAATATAATTTTTAACGTGAATGTGAATAAAAAAATATTCATTTACAAACCAGACGGTTTATTTATGTACACTGATTTGACTGATATGGATTGGGACGATAAATTTTACACATCGCCCAACTGCACAAATAAAATCTGTGTTTGATTGTTTGAAACCCTACACGGGTGTTAGGATGAAATTTGAAGTTCACTCATCCTGATTGATTAAATATGTCGATCGATTGATTGACATGCTGTTACAAGCGTTGAATATCTATATTTGATGCTTATACAGTGTAGTGCACTTTGGTTGATGGTTGATTATTTTCAATGCTATTATATACATGTGTTGTATGCAAATCCATATAATTAATTTTATATGGTAATTGATTGGGCCTCATTCCAGTTTTGAAAAAGAAATATTTGAAAAAGAAATATTTGAAATAGAATATTTGAAAATAAAGGAATATATGAAGCCGTGTTGATTAGATTGACGCCATTTTGACGTAAACGATATTTATATCGATTTTATTCATTTTAAAATGAATATTGAAAAGTAATCTCGAAATCGAATTTTTCGAAATAAAATGAATTGAAAACGATTTCGAAATGAATTGAATTGAAAACGAATTCAAAATGAATTGAAAACGATTTCGAAATGAATTGAATTGAAAACGAATTCAAAATGAATTGAAAACGATTTCGAAATGAATTGAATTGAAAACGAATTCGAAATGAATCGAATTGAAATGAATTCAAATTGAATTGAAATTCGAATTGAATAGAAATGAATTTTGAAACGAATTTATAAAGAAGAATTCAATTTTGGCTTTGAATTGAAATAGAAGTTGAAATAGAATTTGAAACGAATTTAAAACTATTTATATAATTCGTTTTAAATAGAAATCGACGATATATATATTATATATATATATTATATATAATATAATGGCCAGAATAGAACGCGCCGCGCCGCGGCAGTTCGCGAATTTCGACCATTGATTTCAAACGGACATTACGGGAGATCCGACCGTCGGATTCTCCTAAAACCGGAACCGTTGGGTTCGTATCGAAAAGAGCTTTCTAACGAATATTAGAAATTAGAAATCTAACGGTTGGATTTGGAATTATGTCCAAATCAAATTCGAAAAAGGTCGCTGTAAGTGCAGTTCGATGGCCATTGATGGAAATCGACTGTACGGGCCTTGATAAAATTATTAAAAATAGCAATAATTTGTGTAAAATCATAAGAAATGATTTAGAAAGAATTAGGATGAAAAACTCCATATTTGAAAAGATAAAAATGGATTTTTATCGAAATGAACTAGTTTTGAACTAGAAATATAATTCTATTTATTTTTAAATAAATAAATTGAATTTGAAAAGGGTTTTGAAAATAACCAAAATTTCCAATGATTGCATTGGAGTGGATTTGAATCGAAATTGTCTTCGGGATATTTCGATGTTGGAATTTGTGATTATACGGATGTTGTTACGGAAATTTGAAAGATATATATTTATATCGTTATTTCCAATACGACATTTGTTAATCGTAGAATTTGATATTGAATATAAGCCGGGATATTTTCTATTCAGAGCCTTGTTTTTAATATCAAATGTGATTTGGGTTTGTCGTGAATGGTGTCTTCACTAACACTGTTCTTGAACCCAGTTGAGGAAAGATTAAATCTTTTTATTTAGATTTAATGAAGTGTACCAATTAAATAATATTTAATTGGAATTGAATTGATATTGATTTTTGGGTTTATCGTGAACAGTGTTTTAAATAACACTTGTTCTTTAACCCGATAATTAATGAATGTGATTTGGGTTTGTCGTGAATGGTGTCTTCACTAACACTGTTCTTGAACCCAGTTGAGAAAAGATTAAATCTTTTTATTTAGATTTAATGAAGTGTACCAATTAAATAATATTTAATTGGAATTGAATGGATATTGATTTTTGGGTTTATCGTGAACAGTGTTTTAAATAACACTTGTTCTTTAACCCGATAATTAATGGGATGTGACTTTGGGTTTATCGTGAACCGTGTTTTAAATGACACTGATTCTTTAACCCAGTCACAGATTAAAACTAAGTGGAGTTTTAATGAATCTTTAATTAGATTGAAAAGATCGAGAATGGAGTATCACCAGTTTTGCTCCAGGCGATAGTTAAATCTTTAATTAGATTTGAACGTGAAATTTAGAAATTAACTGTCGGTTAGCTAAGTAGAATGGTTTTCTGGATATTGATCTGATGTTGGTTTCGGCCTTCGGGGTTAATATTTGGGGAATTATTCTCTTGATTAATTTACGGTTAATGACTAATGAGTTGGAATGAGGCGTATGTTGTGTTTGTGTAACACTTTTATAATATATACGCGAGTTATTCGGAAAGACCGGGTTTATCCCATTCTGAATAACTGATACGACGATAAGTCGAAGATGAAGACGATGGTCGAAGACCGGAAGTCTTCACGTCGTTTGGGTGATAACTGATGATCTTGATTGGGCTGTACACCCAAGAAGATGGAAACAGTTAGTGATCGTCCAGACGTACTTGGAGATCGATGGATATGCGGGGTACTAGGTGCCTCCGGTTTCGTTCAGACCCAGAACGGACTTGTAAATGGACTGTGTGTCTGACATCGGATTTCATTCTGTGTGACTGATATCGGTTGCATAGGATGGTTTGCCTGTGTGGCATGCTAAGATGCAAATGATCAAGGCTTCTGTTGAAAAGCAAAGTCTTGTGGTGATGATCAAAGCACGGCCTTTGTGGCGTAGCTTTGTGTAACGTTTACCTCGCGTGTTTCACACCAGGTATGAACCAAAACGGGAGACGGACCTCAGGGAGGACTTGCGTTTCTTTCTAGCTAGAAGTGGCGTCAGTGGTTTTACACGCCCTGACGAGTTTGACTTATGTGGTTGTTGCTGTTGCGAGGCGCCTTGGTTATATCGGTTTCGGCCGATGCTTCTGGTCGGCTGACGGACCAGACTGACACCCCATAGGGTGGGGAAACGTAGTGTTCAGGCATAATAATCCACATCGGTGGACCGGCCCTGACGATCCAAGGCTTGCCTGCGCGCTTGCCTGAGACACGGGCTAGAGCGTCTCGAATCGGTTGAGGATCTTGCCCCTAGCCTCGGTTCATAGATGGAAATCCAATTTCCAAATACGTGACTTTGCGGTTTTATTTGTAATCCTATATATGGCGACATAGTGGCATGGGACGCTCATGTCGCCTATGATTGATACTTATGATTTGAAGTTGTTTTATACACTATGCACTTATTATAGTATCAAATGATTTGTTTTAAACGTATCAAGCATTCTTTGGCTGTTATAAGGGAAAACCCTATCCTCGACTGCGTTGCATTGTGTGATGGGACCTGGGTCTTATAACAGCTTCATCTTTCTTTATTTAGCATTGCGCTGTTTGTTTTATGCACTGGTATTCTTGGGAGGAAACCCGTTCCGTGTTATACGGCGTGGTCCCTTGATTTACCTAATGATTTAAAATAAAGATTAATAACTGTTTTAGTTCTCACACCAGTCACATGACTGACCTGGAGTTTATTGTTTTAACCTAAACTCTGGGTGCCCCTATTTTGACACGGGCAGCTAGTAGTTTTGGTTTTGCAGATTTTATTCACAGGATCCTGGTTTACAGCTGGAACGATATCCGGAAAGCTTTGTATCCGTATATCTCATTCTAGTTGTGTATTGTATTATTTTCCGCTGCTATGTATTTAAATGTAATTTAAATCTCTGATATTTCTGTGTAATATTCGTTTATACTCTGTATATTCTTGTAATCTGATGCATTGTTGTAATATACAATGAAATGTTCTTCTGTATGCGTTCTGTTGTGGCTTGTTCTCGAACTATCCGACGCTTTCCTTTACGGGGAAGTCGCGGGTCTTCACATATTTGGTTGAAACCACATAGGATTAGTTTGTGGAAATGAAATAAATATATACATGCCGCCTGCGTGCGAACTAGATGCATGATCCCCATTGTCAAAAACCGCGAGGTTTTAAGGTAGAGCGAGGAGCCGTACTAGGGACGGTGCCGGTGTAACTACCCTGCCGTTATGCTGCCGAAATTTTGAATAATATTTGTGTGTTTGAATTATTTTCATATGCTTAAACTATATTTATTCATTGTATAGAAAACATTCATGTGTTGAATTGATATTCATTCGTTGTTTAGAAATTCATGTGTTGAATGGTATTCATATTTTGAAATAAATTGTTCGATAATAAAAATCACATTTTTATCTATATATAAAAACTATAGAAAACATTCATGTGTTGAATTGATATTCATTCGTTGTTTAGAAATTCATGTGTTGAATGGTATTCATATTTTGAAATAAATTGTTCGATAATAAAAATCACATTTTTATCTATATATAAAAACTATAGAAAACATTCATGTGTTGAATTGATATTCATTCGTTGTTTAGAAATTCATGTGTTGAATGCTATTCATATTTTGAAATAAATTGTTTTATGATAAAAATCCCATTTTTATCACCAACTTGAACTATATAGAAAAATAGTGTTTTGAAATGAATTGGTTTACAATAAAAATCACATTTTTATTGTATGCATAAATCATTGAAATGTGAAGTGTTAAAAATAGCCACTTGTTCAAAATAAACATATATGAGATGAAATATTCATTAATTAGCTAATGAAATGATTTGCACCTATTTATGTAACATTAGAATGAATGGAGTTTTTAAACCAAATAGAAATCAAATGTGAAGTCGAATAGAAATTGATAAATGATAAGAACTGTATATATATGTGCATGCAATATTCATTGAACAGGTTATAGCAATGGGGCTAGAGAAGAGGAATAAAATTTTGGGCCCGACAAATAGGTACACATTTACTGATTTGTTTGGGTGATGATTTTGAGCCTGTTGGCTAGCCGCTTGGCTTTTTCTTTTTCTTTTTGAGATTAGAAGGACCGGGAACGCTATTTGCGATTTCCCGATGCTCCCGGTGCAGGGGAGGTTATGGCGAAATTTTTCCAAAATTTAAGGCGTTAGAAAAATATTTGAAGTGAAAACGATATAGAAATCATTGAATGAACTATATTTATATAACTATATAAATATAAATAAAATTAAAACGAAACGAAGCCGTGCAGTTCGTATTTCGAAACCGTGATTTCAAACGACTAGTGCGGGAAATCCGACCATTGGATTTTCCCGAAATCTCAACCGTCGGGTTCGACTTGGAATAATCTTTCCAACGGCACCAACCTTGTGAAAATCCAACGGTTGGATTGTCTGGAATGTTTAATTCAAATCTGAAGAAAAACAGCGCCAGAAACGATTATATTTATTTATATATATAAATATAATTATATTTAATCGAATAACGACGCTGCAGTTCGTATTTTGAAATCGAAACTTCAAACGATTGTACCGGGAGATCCGACCGTCGGATTTTCCCGAAACTGGAACCGTTGGGTTCGTTTTGAAAAAACCTTTTTAATGATGTAAATTTTGTGAAGATCCAACGGTTAGATTTTCAGATATGTGTAAATCAAATCTGAAGAAAACAGCGCCACGGCCGCCTTATGGCCCGAAGCGTCGTTTTGAGTAAAATGACTATTTTAAAATAAATAAAAATAGCGATAAATAGTTATAAAATATCATAAGCGATATGGAATGGAAATAAACTGAATTTGCTTGATTTATGTGATGTTTGATGGTTGAATGTGTTTGGTGTGAAAATTACATTAAAGGACAAAATTGGTGTTGTAGAATAATTTAACCATCGAAATAAATTGAATTGAAATTCTAAATATACGTGAATTATTTGAGAAGGCCGAGTTAATTCTCATTTCAAATAATTGACCGACGATTGAAAGTCGAAGATAAAGACGGTGGTCGAAGACCGGAGATCTTCACCTCGTTTGGATGGTAACCGAGGTCCTGATTGGGAGGCATCCCGAAATATGGATAATGAGTGGTGATCGTCCAGACGTACGTGGTGATCGATGGGTTTGCGAGGTATTTAGTGCCTCCGGTTTCGTTCAGACCCAGAACGGACTTGTAAATGGACTGTGTGTCTGACATAGGATTTATTCTGTGTGGCATGTTAAGATGCAGTGATCAGGGCTTCTGTTGAAAAGCAAAGTCTTGTGGTGATGATCAAAGCACCGCTTGTGTGGCGTAGCTTTGTGTATAACGTGAATTCGCGAGCCTCACACCCCGGTATGAACCTAAAACGGGAGAAGGACCTCAGGGAGGGCATGCGTTTCTTCCTAGCTAGGGTGGTGTCAGTGACCTACCAGCCCTGACATTTATATACTTTTCACCTATGTGGTTGTTGCTGTTGCGAGGCGCCTCGGTTTGATCGAACGATCCGGGTCCGATGGAGTCATTCGTTGGCTCGTTTACGCCCCAAAGGGCGGGGAAACGTATTGTTCAGGCATAATAATCCACATCGGTGGACCGGCCCTGACGATCCAAGGGGCAGTTGCGGCTGTTCCTGAGGCTCGGGCTAGGCAGTCTCGAATTCGGTAAGGACTATCTTTTGCCTTGGTTCATGACGGAAATCCAATTTCCAGATACGACATCGTGCGGTTTTGATTGTATACCTATATAGGGCGACATAGTGGTATGGGGCATTAATGCCGTCTATGATTGATAGTTATGATTTGAAATTGTTTTCAAAACATATAAACACTAGCAATAATATCAAATGCCTTTGTTTTATTCGTATCAAGCATATTTGGCCGTTAAAAGGTAAAAACTCTATCCTCCGGTTTGCGTTGCATTGTGTGATGGGAACTGAGTCTTATAACGGCTTCATTTTTATAAAAAGCATATCGATGTTTAAAAGAAAGATTTGTTTTAAAGAACTGGCAATCCAATGGAGTAAACCCGTTCCACGAAAGTGGCGTGGTCCTGTGATTAGCCAATTATATATGTGTTGAGTGGATTTCTCATATCAGTCCCATGACTGACTCGTAGTTTGTTTCACTCTCAAACTCGGGTGCCCCTTTTTCTACACGGGCAGCCTTGTATTCAGGTTTAGCTGGTTCTTTCTGGATAGCTGGAGCTGAAGATGGATTCTATCATTTATTTCTTTTTATGCTGTTCAGCTCCTATTGTACATATTTTGTTTATTTCCGCTGTAGACATTTATGTATAGCTGAACTGTATTTGTACTAAGTAAGATCCTGTATACTGTGTAACTCTGATGATTACTTTTATCCAGTATATTTTGTTGTTCATTCTGGTGTATTTATTTAATTCTGTTCTGCTATTATCTGTTTCTGTGTTATATTCCAAAGATAACCTTGTTTCCGTGAGAACGGGAAATCGGGTCGTCTCAGTTTAGTTGTATGTCGATCGATTGATTGACAGACTGTTATAAGCGTTAAATATTTATATTTGATACTTATACAGTGTTGAAAGGACTTTGGATGATGGTTGATTATTCATCGTTGTTATTGTATACATGTGTTGTAGAAAATCCATATAATTAACATTATATGTTAATTGATTGGGCCTCATTCCAGTTTTAAAAAGAAATATTTGAAATAAAATATTTGAAATAGAATATTTGAAAATAGAAATATATGAAGCCGTGTTGATTAGATTGACGCCATTTTGATGTGAACGATATTTATATCGATTTTATTCATTTTACAATGAATATCGAAAGTGATTTCAAAATCTGATATTTTGAAAGGAATTGAAATTCGAATTAAATTGAATTGAAATGAAATTCAAATTAAACTGAATAGAATTGAAATTCGAATTAGATTGAAATAGAATTGAAATCATTTTGAATTAAATTTAAACGTATTGAAATTGAACTGAAATTGATTTGAATTGAAATAGAATTGAAAACGAATTTAAAACGAATTATAAAAATACGTTTTAAAAGGAAATTGACAAAGTATATATTATATATATTATATATAATATAATGGCCTGAATAGAACGCGCCGCGCCGCGGCAGTTCGTGAATTTCGACCATTGACTTCGAACGGATATTACGGGAGATCCGACCGTCGAATTCTCCTAAAACCGGAACCGTTGGGTTCGTATCGAAAAGAGCTTTCTAAGAATATTATAAATTAGAAATCTAACGGTTGGATTTGGAATTATGTCCAAATCAAATTTGGAAAAGGTCGTTGTAAGTGCAGTTCGATGGCCATTGGTGGAAATCGACTGTACGAGCCTTGATAAAATTATTAAAAGTAGTAATAATTTGTGTAAAATCATAAGAAATGATTTGGGAAGAATTGGGATGAAAAACTCCATATTTGAAAAGATAAAAATAGATTTTTATCGAAATAAACTAGTTTTGAACTAGAATAGTAATTTATTTATTTTTAAAATAAATAAATTGGATTTGAAATGGTTTTGAAAATAACCATAATTTCCAATAATTGCATTGGAATGGATTTGAATCGAAATTGTCTTCGGAATATTTCGATGTTGGATTTCGTGATTATACAGATGTTGTTATAGAAATTTGAAAGATATATATATATATATATATATCGTTATTTCCAATACGATATTTGTTGGTCGTAGAATTTGATATTGAATATAAGCTGATATATTTTCTATTCAGAGCCTTGTATTTAATATCAAATGTGATTTGGGTTTGTCGTGAATGGTGTCTTCATTAACACTATTCTTATGCTCAGTAGAGAAAAAGATTAAATCTTTTTATTTAGATTTAATGAAGTGTACCAATTAAATTATTTAATTGGAATTGAATTGATATTGATTTTTGGGTTTATCGTGAACAGTGTTTTAAATAACACTTGTTCTTTAACCCGATAATTAATGGAATGTGATTTTGGGTTGTCGTGAAAAGTATCTTCAATAATACTGTTCTTAGACCCAAAGGAGTTAAGAAAATCAGAAACTAACTGGACATTAGTTAAGTTGAATGGTTTCTGGGGTATTGATCTGATGTTGGTTTCGGCCTTCAGGGTTAATACTTAGGGAATTGCTCACTTGCTAATTTACGATTAGGGACTGATTGAAATGTCATGTAATTTTGGGGTTTATCGTGAACCGTGTTTTAAATGACACTGATTCTTTAACCCAGTCACAGATTAAAACTAAGTGAAGTTTTAATGAATCTTTTATTAGATTGAAAAGATTGAGAATGGAGTATCACCAGTTTTACTCCAGGCGATAGTTAAATCTTTAATTAGATTTGAACGTGAAATGGTAATTGAATTTACCGATAATACCGTGGTGTTAGATATGAAGTATTACCAGTTTTACTTCATGGGATGAATAGGTTGGGATTGGGAAAGTAAAACAAATGTGTAAAAGCCCGTAACCTCCCCGTGAAGGAAAGCACGGATAATTCGAGAACAAGCCACAACAGAATGCAGACGGAAGAACATTTCATTGTATATTACAACAATTCCATCAGAATACAAGAATATACAGAGTATAAATGAATATTACACAAAAATATCAGAGATTTAAATTACATTTAAATACATAGCAGCGGAAAATAATACAATATACAACTGAAGAAGATACACGGATACAAAGCTTTCCGGATATCGTTCCAGCTGTAAACCAGGATCCTGTGAATATAAATCTGCAAAACCAAAACTACTAGCTGCCCGTGTCAAAATAAGGGCACCCAGAGTTTAGGTTAAAACAATAAAATCCAGGTCAGTCATGGGACTGGTGTGAGAACTAAAACAGTTATTAATCTTTATTTTAAAGTTCGGTAAATCAAGGGACCACGCCGTATAACACGGAACGGGTTTCCTCCCAAGAATACCAGTGCATATAACAACAGCGCGATGCTAAATAAAGAAAAATGAAGCTATTATAAGACCCAGGTCCTATCACACAATGCAATGCAAGCCGGAGGATAGGGTTTTCCCTTATAATAGCCAAACATGCTTGGTACGTTTAAAACAAATCATTTGATACTATTATAAGTGCATAGTGTATAAAACAACTTCAAATCATAAATATCAATCATAGGCGGCATGGGTACCATATATCATGTCGCCAATACGAGGCTCTACAAATAAAACCGCAAATGTCACGTATTTGGAAGTTGGGTTTCCATCTATGAACCGAGGCAAAAGATAGCTCTCACCGTCTTCGAGACTCTCTAGCCCGAGCCTTAGGGTCAGAGCACATCGACCCTTGGATCCTCAGGGCCAGTCCACCGATGTGGATTAAACTTAGACCCTGAACATACGTTTCCCCGCCCTATGGGGCGTAAATGAGCCAACGAATGACTCCACCGGACCCGGATCGTCCGATCAAACCGAGGCGCCTCGCAACAGCAACAACTACATAAGTCAAACTCGTCAGGGCGTGTAAAACCACGGATGCCACTTCTAGCTAGAAAGAAACGCATGCCCTCCCTGACGTCCTCTCCCGTTTTTGGTTCATACCGGGTGTGAAACTTGCGAAGTAAACGTTACACAAAGCTATGCCACAAAGGCCATGATTCGATCATCAACCACAAGACTTTGCTTTTCAACAGAAGCCTTGATCATTTGCCACTTAGGCATGCCACACAGTCAATTCACTCTATGCGTTTGATATCCATCAGTATATAACCCCTGAGCTCGTACGTCTCAGAGAAGGGCATTAAGCAAGAGAATAAATTCTCCGCCGCCAAACAGATATATATTTAATAGAAATCAATCACACAGACTGAAATCCAATGTCAGACACATAGTCCATTTACAAGTCCGTTCTGGGTCTGAACGAAACCGGAGGCACCTAGAACCCCACATATCCATCGATCTCCAAATATGTCTGGACGATCACCAACTGTTTCCATCTTCTTGGGTGTACATCGCAATCAAGATCATCAGTAATCACCCAAATGACGTGAAGACCTCCGGTCTTCGACCACCGTCTTCATCTTCGACTTATCGTCGTATCAGTTATTCAGAATGGGTTAAACCCGGTCTTCCCGAATAACTCGCGTATATAATAAACATTTGTTACACAAACACAACATACGTCTCATTCCAATTCATCAGTCACTAACCATAAATTAACAAGAGAATAATTCCCCAAATATTAACCCCGAAGGCCGAAACCAACATCAGATCAATATCCAGAAAACCATTCTGCTTAGCTAACCGACAGTTAGTTTCTAAATTTCACATTCATAGGGAAAGGTTCCCATTAATTTTATCAAAGATAAATTCCTTGAATTTATTCTTTAATCTTCTTTTAAAAATCGATTCAACTAGTCGGGATTAACGAACCTTACCGAAGTAATCGTTGGTTTTAATTTCCCAATCCCAAACTATTCTTCCCATGAAGTAAAATTGGTAATACTTCATATCTAACACCACGGTGTTATCAGTAAATTAATTACCATTTCACGTTCAAATCTAATTAAAGATTTAACTAACGCCTGGAGCAAAACTGGTGATACTCCATCCTCAATCATTTCAATCTAATTAAAGATTCATTAAAACTCCACTTAGTTTTAATCTGTGACTGGGTTAAAGCATCAGTGTCATTTAAAACACGGTTCACGATAAACCCAAAATCACATCACATTTCAATCAGTCCCTAACCGTAAATTAGCAAGTGAGCAGTTCCCTAAGTATTAAACCCGAAGGCCGAAACCAACATTAAATCAATACCCCAGAAACCATTCAACTTAACTAATCTCCAGTTAGTTTCTGATTTTCTTAACTCCTTTGGGTTTAAGAACAGTATTATTGAAGATACCGTCCACGACAACCCAAAATCACATTTCATTAATTATCGGGTTAAAGAACAAGTGTTATTTAAAACACTGTTCACGATAAACCCAAAAATCAATTCCAATTAAATATTATTTAATTGGTACACTTCGTTAAATCTAAATAAAAAGATTTAATCTTTTCTCAACTGGGTTCAAGAACAGTGTTAATAAAGACACCATTCACGACAAACCCAAATCACATTTGATATTAAGTACAAGGCTCTGAATAGAAAATATACCGGCTTATATTCAATATCAAATTCTACGACCAACAAATATCGTATTGGAAATAATGATATATATATATATCTTTCAAATCCCCATAACAATATCTGTATCATCACGAAATCCAACATCAAAATATTCCGAAGACAATTTCGATTCAAATCCATTCCAATATAATTATTGGAAATTCTGGTTATTTTCAAAACCATTTCAAATCCAATTTATTTATTTAAAAATAAATAGAATTATAATTCTAGTTCAAAACTAGTTCATTTCGATAAAAATCTATTTTTATCTTTTCAAATACGGAGTTTTTCATCCCAATCCTTCCCAAATCATTTCTTATGATTTTACATAAATTATTACTAA
Organism: Allium sativum; assembly: GCA_030737875.1. Lineage (NCBI taxonomy): Eukaryota > Viridiplantae > Streptophyta > Magnoliopsida > Asparagales > Amaryllidaceae > Allium > Allium sativum. The sequence goes on from CM060916.1 coordinate 899,437,187, forward strand.
TTTTAATAATTTTATCAAGGCCCGTACAGTTGATTTCCATCAATGGCCATCGAACTGCACTTACAGCGACTTTTTCAAATTTGATTTGGACATAACTCCAAATCCAACCATTAGATTTCAAATTTCTAATATTCATTAGAAATCTCTTTTCGATACGAACCCAACGGTTCGGGTTTTAGGAGAATCCGACGGTCGGATCTCCCGTAATATCCGTTCGAAGTCAATGGTCGAAATTCGCGAACTGCCGCGGCGCGGCGCGTTCTATTCAGGCCATTATATTATATATATAATATATATAATATATACTCCGTCGGTTTCAATTCAAAACGTGCTTTATACATCGTTTTAAATTCATTTTCAAAACGGTTTCAACTTCATATTCAATTTCAAATCAAAATCGAATATTCCAATATAAATTCGTTATAAATTCATTTCAAATCGATTTTCAATTCAATTTCATTTCTATTCAATTTCAATTCGAATTCAATTCTATTCAATTTCAATTCGGATTCACTTCTATTCAATTTCAATTCGAATTCATTTCAACCGATTTCAATTCTATTTTAATTTAATTCGAATTTCAATTCTATTTCAATTTAATTCGAATTTCAATTCTATTTCAATTTAATTCGAATTTCAAACCTATTTGAATTTAATTCGAATTTCAAACCTATTTCAATATTCATTGAAAAATGAACAAAATCGATATAAATATCGTTCACGTCAAAGTGGCGTCAATCTAATCAACACGACTTCATATATTTCTATTTTCAAATATTCTATTTCAAATATTTCTTTTTCAAATATTTCTATTTCAAATATTTCCTTTTCAAATATTTCTATTTCAAATATTTCTATTTCAAATATTTCTATTTCAAATATTCCTATTTCAAATATTTCTTTTACAAATATTTCTATTTCAAATATTTCTATTTCAAATATTCCTATTTCAAATATTCCTATTTCAAATATTTCTTTTTCAAAACTGGAATGAGGCCCAATCAATTACCATATAATGTTAATTATATGAATTTTCTACAACACATGTATACAATAACAACGATGAATAATCAACCATCATCCAAAGTGCATTCTACAATGTATAAGCATCAAATTTAAATATTTAACGCTTATAACAGTCTGTCAATCAATCGATCGACATACAACTAAACAATCAGGATTAGTGTACGTCGAATATCATCCCAATACCCATGTGGGGTTTTCAAACAATCAAACACAGATTTTATTTGTGCAGTTGGGCGATGTGTAAAATTTATCATCCCAATCAATATCAGTCAAATGTGTGTATATAAACAAATCGTCCGATTTGTTTATTTTTATTTCATTTCATATACACGTTAAAATTCTATGTTCAAGTATAAAATATTATTGACTATATAAATATTTTATTTCATTTCACATCACATCACACAATCAAGTACACATCAAAATCAAACAAACAAGCATACAAGCCGTCCATGGTCTGTGGACGACGGGTGTCGGGTGCTACTAAACACCGTCTGCATCCTAGTACATATTTCAACTAGAAAAGTAAATTAAAGGTGAGAAGTTCTCACAGAGGGTTCCACTCCGCCGTGCTTTGCTTCTGTACTGTTGAACCGTCTGAATCTGCTTGAATTTCCTATGTAGTTCCTTTCACGCTGTTCAAATAAAAATTATATTTTTATCACTTCATTCAATAAATAAAAATCATATTTTTATTTCTTCTTCTTTATATATTTACAATGCTTCTTTTCTATATAAAAATTATATTTTTATATTTTACTTCATATATAAAGATCGGATTTTTATTTCATCGCTATAAAAATCACATGTTTATAACTACGCTAAATGGATAAAAAATCTATTTTTATAACGGTGTTCATATAATAAAGATCAAATCTTTACTATCTATATAATATAAAAATTGTATTTTTACCTTATTAAAATCTAATCCTTTCATTATCAAAAATCCAAACTTTTCTTCATTTAAAATCAATGCTAACCTCATATTCAAAATCACTTCTTTTATGAAGTAAAAATCAGTTCTTTAACTAATAAAAAATCAGTGCTTCATATACTAAAGAAAATTCAGTTCTTACCTAAGAAAAATCAATGAACTTTAAGTAAATAAGAATCAAATTTTATAATAAAAAAAAGGAGTTATAAAACTTACAGCGTTTTAAATCGCAAAAAAGGGGGGGGGGTTCTGCATCGTAGGTGGTCAGCGTGGAAGGAAGCGCGTCGTGGAGGTGGCGCAGGGGCCCTCGGCGGCGGCGGTCCACTCTAGTGCGGTGGTGGAAGGTTTCAGCGGTTGTGGAGGCTTTAGGGTCTTTTGGGAGGTCGGATTTCGAGATGGGGAAGGGAGTCGCGAGGGGGGGTGGACGGAGGGGAGGTGGAGTCGTGCCTGGCGGCGTCGCGATGGGGAAAAAAAGGGGGGGCGACGGGTTTTCCACGAGCCCCCTTTTTTTTTGAATCGAGTAAGGGAGGAAGGGAAAAGAAAGGAAGGGGGGCCTATATGTAAACATAAATATTTTATTATTTTATTAATTTCAAAAAGCAAATTTTTATTTCGACCACGAAACGAGACCCACCGCCTGTCGCCCATAACTAATTACCCCCATTCCGAACACAATGGGATATGTATCATAGGCTGATTCGATCGTTTCGATCAGTTTTCGTCAAAATCAAAATATAACTCTATATATTGAATTTGAACGCGCATTTCAATTTATCGGGGTCACACACTAACTCAAAAAATTCCAGAAAAATATTTTCTAGCTTCGTATTTACGATACGGTCCTAACAAAACTAATTTCGTCGAATTCTGAGACCGTTTGAAAAATGGTCATTTTCCAGTCGGTTAAAATCAACTGAAATTGGTCAAACGCGTTTTCCTCTGCCACGCTCACATATTGATTCGAAAAATTACGAAAATTGGAATCTAGCAATAACTTGACATCACGGATCCAACAAAAGTGGTTTCATCGAAATCTGAGGTCGTTTGCAAAATGGCTATTTTTAAGCGCCAGAATTCCATAGCGACTATTCTAAAAATTCATTTGGACATAACTTTTGATTCCCGCTATGAAATCTTGATTTTTCGGATTCGTTGGAAAGATATTCTCAATTAGATTCTATTATTTTTGGTTTCTCTAAAATCCGGTTTATTTTGAATCCTGTACATCCATTTGAAGTTTGAAATCGAATTATCGAACTACCGCGCCATTTCCAATTCCTTTTATAAATATAAATAAATATTTATATTCTATCGTCGATTCAAACGAATATATACGTTCGAATTATATTCAAAATAAATTTCTCATCGTTATTATTTAAAATAATTCATTTTAAATAATCAAAATTCGCTAAAATTGCCAAAATAAAAATTTTAAACTGGCCTAGATTTCCGGGTTATTACAATCTCCCCCACTTAAAACTTTTCGTCCCTGAAAAGGAACGAAGCCGAAAGTTGTTTCACAAATCAACTCAACTTCCAGTATTTTCACTACGACTTAAGTTCTTCAACTTTTCAGTTTCTAAGAACTTTTCACAATTTTCAAAAATTTGGCTAACACCCTAAATTTTCGAAAAATTTCGCCATAACCTCCCCTGCACCGGGAGCATCGGGAAAATCCCGAAATTGCCATATAGGCCCTCTGATCTCAAAAAAAAAGAAAAAGCCAATCGGCTCATAAAATCATCATCACCCAAACAAAACAGTAAATTAGGGTAAACATGTACCTATTTGTCGGGCAAACAATTTTATTCTTCTGCTCTAGCCTCTTTGCTATGACCTGTTCAAAGTAAGTACATGTATATGCAAGCAAATGTGATCAAATTTCAATACAATTCACTTTTTGGTCAATTTGGCTAAATGGTTAAAAAATATATTTAATCAAGCCATAATCAAACAACACAACTATCAATCAATTAGTTGGTTATCATTTCAAATGCATAACTTTGATATACAGTCAAAAATCAGATTTTTGATGCCAAATCCCAATAATAAGCCCTATCAAATTTCGGTTCTCACACCAGTCAATTGGAAATATATAGAAATCTCACTTTCGTTACTCGAACATAAATTCGGATGATGATCGATCAATCATCAGAATCATCTCCGGGCGACTACAGTGTGATTCTATATCTATCCAGTATATTAAAACTTCAAATACACGTTTGCAAGGCGTATATGCAAAATCTTTATATATTGGACTGTCCAAATCAATACAAATAAATAATCAAAAACGAATAATTGATTTAAATTTTCAAAACAAAATTTGTTTTCACTTTCATTTTAAAACATCACTCTTCACACTCGTTCTAGGATACTACTGATCCCATCTCTAACGAGTCATTCCCATTGGATATTACTAATCCAATTATCTGATGAATTCTTTCGTATGGTTCTAATGTGTCTTGTTCTCTGAGCTTTGTAAACCAAAGCTCTGATACCAACTGTAAAAGTCCGTAACTTCCCCGTGAAGGAAAGCGCGGATAATTCGAGAACAAGCCTCAACAGAACGTAGACGGAAGAACATGTCATTGTATATTACAACAATTCCATCAGAATACAAGAATATACAGAGTATAAATGAATATTACACAGAAATATCAGAGATTTAAATTACATTTAAATACATAGCAGCGGAAAATAATACAATATACAACTGAAGAAGATACACGGATACAAAGCTTTCCGGATATCGTTCCAGCTGTAAACCAGGATCCTGTGAATATAAATCTGCAAAACCAAAACTACTAGCTGCCCGTGTCAAAATAAGGGCACCCAGAGTTTAGGTTAAAACAATAAACTCCAGGTCAGTCATGGGACTCGAGTGAGAACTAAAACAGTTATTAATCTTTATTTTAAAGTTCAGTAAATCAAGGGACCACGCCGTATAACATGGAATGGGTTTCCTCCCAAGAATACCAGTGCATATAACAACAGCGCGATGCTAAATAAAGAAAAATGAAGCTATTTTAAGACCCAGGTCCTATCACACAATGCAACGCAAGCCGGGGGATAGGGTTTTCCCTTATAATGGCCAAACATGCTTGGTACGTTTAAAACAAATCATTTGATACTAATATAAGTGCATAGTGTATAAAACAACTTCAAATCATAAATATCAATCATAGGCGGCATGGGTACCATATATCATGTCGCCAATATTAGGCTCTACAAATAAAACCGCAAATGTCACGTATTTGGAAGTTGGGTTTCCATCTATGAACCGAGGCAAAAGATAGTCCTCACCGTCTTCGAGACTCTCTAGCCCGAGCCTCAGGGTCAGAGCGCATCGACCCTTGGATCCTCAGGGCCAGTCCACCGATGTGGATTAAACTTAAACCCTGAACACGCGTTTCCCCGCCCTATGGGGCGTAAATGAGCCAACGAATGACTCCACCGGACCAGGATCGTCCGATCAAACCGAGGCGCCTCGCAACAGCAACAACCACATAAGTCAAACTCGTCAGGGCGTGTAAAACCATTGACGCCACTTCTAGCTAGAAAGAAACGCATGCCCTCCCTGACGTCCTCTCCCGTTTTTGGTTCATACCGGGTGTGAAACTCGCGAAGTAAACGTTACACAAAGCTACGCCACAAAGGCCGTTCTTCGATCATCAAACACAAGACTTTGCTTTTCAACAGAAGCCTTGATCATTTGCCACTTAGGCATGCCACACAGGCAATTCACTCTATGCGTTTGATATCCATCAGTATATAACCCCTGAGCTCGTACGTCTTAGAGAAGGGCGTTAAGCAAGAGAATAAATTCTCCGCCGCCAAGCAGATATATATTAATAGAAATCAATCACACAGACTGAAATCCAATGTCAGACACACAGTCCATTTACAAGTCCGTTCTGATTCTGAACGAAACCGGAGGCACCTAGTACCCCGCATATCCATCGATCTCCAAATACGTCTAGACGATCACCAACAGTTTCCATCTTCTTGGGTGTAAATCCCAATCCAGATCATCAGTAATCACCCAAACGACGTGAAGACCTCCGGTCTTCGACCACCATCTTCATCTTCGACTTATCGTCGTATCAGTTATTCAGAATGGGATAAACCCGGTCTTCCCGAATAACTCGCGTATATAATAAACATGTGTTCCACAAACACAACATACACCTCATTCCAATTCATCAGTCACTAACCGTAAATTAACAAGAGAATAATTCCCCAAATATTAACCCCGAAGGCCGAAACCAACATCAGATCAATATCCAGAAAACCATTCTGCTTAGCTAACCGACAGTTAGTTTCTAAATTTCACATTCATAGGGAAAGGTTCCCATTAATTTTAACAAAGATAAATTCCTTGAATTTATTCTTTAATCTTTTTTTAAATATCGATTCAACTAGTCGGGATTAACGAACCTTAACGAAGTAATCATTTGTTTTAATTTCCCAATCCCAACCTATTCATCCTATGAAGTAAAATTGGTAATACTTCATATCTAACACCACGGTGTTATCGGTAAATTCAATTACCATTTCACATTAAAATCTAATTAAAGATTTAACTAACGCCTGGAGCAAAACCGGTGATACTCCATCCTCGATCATTTCAATCTAATTAAAGATTCATTAAAACTCCACTTAGTTTTAATCTGTGACTGGGTTAAAGAATCAGTGTCATTTAAAACACGGTTCACGATAAACCCAAAATCACATCACATTTCAATCAGTCCCTAACCGTAAATTAGTAAGTGAGCAGTTCCCTAAGTATTAATCCCGAAGGCCGAAACCAACATCAGATCAATACCCCAAAACCATTCAACTTAACTAATCTCCAGTTAGTTTCTGATTTTCTTAACTCCTTTGGGTCTAAGAACAGTATTTTTGAAGATACCGTTCACGACAACCCAAAATCACATTTCATTAATTATCGGGTTAAAGAACATGTGTTATTTAAAACACTGTTCACGATAAACCTAAAAATCAATATCAATTCAATTCCAAATAAATATTATTTAATTGGTACACTTCATTAAATCTAAATAAAAAGATTTAATCTTTTCTCAGCTAGGTTCAAGAACAGTGTTAATAAAGACACCATTCACGACAAACCCAAATCACATTTGATATTAAATACAAGGCTCTGAATAGAAAATATACCGGCTTATATTCAATATCAAATTCTACGACCAACAAATATCGTATTGGAAATAACGATATATATATATATATATATATATCTTTCAAATTCCCATAACAATATCTGTATCATCATGAAATCCAACATCGAAATATTCCGAAGACAATTTCGATTCAAATCCATTCCAATATAATTATTGGAAATTCTGGTTATTTTCAAAACCATTTCAAATCCAATTTATTTATTTATTTAAAAATAAATAGAATTATAATTCTAGTTCAAAACTAGTTCATTTCGATAAAAATCTATTTTTATCTTTTCAAATATGGAGTTTTTCATCCCAATCCTTCCCAAATCATTTCTTATGATTTTACACAAATTATTACTATTTTTAATAAGTTTATCAAGGCCCGTACAGTCGATTTCCATCAATGGCCATCGAACTGCACTTACAGCGACCTTTTTCAAATTTGATTTGGACATAACTCCAAATCCAACCGTTAGATTTCAAATTTCTAATATTCGTTAGAAAGCTCTTTTCGATACGAACCCAACGGTTCGGGTTTTAGGAGAATCCGACGGTCGGATCTCCCGTAATATCCGTTCGAAGTCAATGGTCGAAATTCGCGAACTACCGCGGTGCTGCGCGTTCTATTCAGGCCATTATATTATATATATATATATATAATATAATATATACTCTGTCGATTTCAATTCAAAACGTGCTTTATACATCGTTTTAAATTCATTTTCAAAACGGTTTCAACTTCATATTCAATTTCAAATCAAAATCGAATATTCCAATATAAATTCGTTTTAAATTCATTTCAAATCGATTTTCAATTCAATTTCAATTCAATTTCATTTCTATTCAATTTCAATTCGAATTCAATTCTATTCAATTTAAATTCGGATTCACTTCTATTCAATTTCAATTCGAATTCATTTCAACCGATTTCAATTCTATTTTAATTTAATTCGAATTTCAATTATATTTCAATTTAATTCGAATCTCAATTCTATTTCAATTTAATTCGAATTTCAAACCTATTTCAATTTAATTTGAATTTCAAACCTATTTCAATATTCATTGAAAAATGAATAAAATCGATATAAATATCGTTCACGTCAAAGTGGCGTCAATCTAATCAACACGGCTTCATATATTTCTATTTTAAAATATTTTATTTCGAATATTTCTTTTTCAAATATTTCTATTTCAAATATTTCTTTTTCAAATATTTCTATTTCAAATATTTCTATTTCAAATATTTCTTTTTCAAATATTTCTATTTCAAATATTCCTATTTCAAATATTTCTATTTCAAATATTCCTATTTCAAATATTTCTTTTTCAAAACTGGAATGAGGCCCAATCAATTACCATATAATGTTAATTATATGGATTTTCTACAACACATGTATACAATAACAACGATGAATAATCAACCATCATCCAAAGTGAATTCTACACTTAATAAACATCAAATATAAATATTTAATGCTTATAACAGTCTGTCAATCAATCGATCGACATACAACTAAAAATCGGGATTAGTGTACGTCAAATATCATCCTAATACCCGTGTGGGGTTTTCAAACAATCAAACACATATTTTATTTGTGCAGTTGGGCGATGTGTAAAATTTATCGTCCCAATCAATATCAGTCAAATGTGTGTATGTAAACAAATCGTCCGATTTGTTTATTTTTATTTCATTTCATATACACGTTAAAATTCTATGTTCAACTATAAAATATTATTGACTATATAAATATTTTATTTCACATCACATCACACAATCAACTACACATCAAAATCAAACAAACAAGCATACAAGCCGTCCATGGTCTGTGGACGACGGGTGTCGGGTGCTACTAAACACCGTCCGCATCCTAGTATATATTTCAACTAGAAAAATAAATTAAAGGTGAGAAGTTCTCACAGAGGGTTCCACTCCGCCGTGCTTTGCTTCTGAACTGTTGAACCGTCTGAATCTGCTTGAATTTCCTATGTAGTTCCTTTCACGCTATTCAAATAAAAATTATATTTTTATCACTTCATTCAATAAATAAAAATCATATTTTTATTTCTTCTTCTTTATATATTTACAACGCTTCTTTTCTATATAAAAATTATATTTTTATATTTTACTTCATATATAAAGATCGGATTTTTATTTCATCGCTATAAAAATCACAAGTTTATAACTATGCTAAATGGATAAAAATTCTATTTTTATAACGGTGTTCATATAATAAAGATCAAATCTTTACTATCTATATAATATAAAAATCGTATTTTTACCTTATTAAAATCTAATCCTTTCATTATCAAAAATCCAAACTTTTCTTCATTTAAAATCAATGCTAACCTCATATTCAAAATCACTTCTTTTATGAAGTAAAAATCAGTTCTTTAACTAATAAAAAATCAGTGCTTCATATACTAAAGAAAATTCAGTTCTTACCTAAGAAAAATCAATGAACTTTAAGTAAATAAGAATCAAATTTTATAAAATAAAAAAAAAGGAGTTATAAAACTTACAGTATTTTAAATCGCAAAAAGGGGGGGTTCTGCATCGCAGGTGGTCAGCGAGGAAGGAAGCGCGTCGGAGTCGGTCGGGGAGGTGGCGCAGGGGCCCTCGGCGGCGGCGGTCCACTCCAGTGCGGCGGTGGAAGGTTTTAGCGGTTGTGGAGGCTTTAGGGTCTTTTGGGAGGTCGGATTTCGAGAGGAGGAAGGGGGAAGGGAGTCGCGAGTGGGGGGTTGACGGAGGGGAGGTGGAGTCGTGCCTGGCGGCGTCGCGATGGGGAAAAAAGGGGGGGCGACGGGTTATCCACGAGCCCCTTTTTTTTGAATCGAATAAGGGAGGAAGGGAAAAGAAAGGAAGGGGGGCCTATATGTAAACATAAATATTTTATTATTTTATTAATTTCAAAAAGCAAATTTTTATTTCGACCACGAAACGAGACCCACCGCCTATCGCCCATAACTAATTACCCCCATTCCGAACACAATGGGATATGTATCATAGGCTGATTCGATTGTTTCGATCAGTTTTTGTCAAAATCACAAAATAACTCTATATATTGAATTTGAACGCGCATTTCAATTTATCGGGGTCACACACTAACTCAAAAAATTCCAGAAAAATATTTTCTAGCTTCGTATTGACGATACGTCCTAACAAAACTAATTTCGTCGAATTCTGAGACCGTTTGAAAAATGGTCATTTTCCAGTCGATTAAAATCAACTGAAACTGGTCAAATGCGTTTTCCTCTGCCACGCTCACATATTGATTCGAAAAATTACGAAAATTGGAATCTAGCAATAAATTGATGTAACACCCCGTATTTTCTGTGAAAGTATAAGTAACAAATCAGAGGATAATTAATTTTTAAAATAAAAATCAAGGGAAACGGGTTGCGCCATTGCGTTCGTCTCGGAATTCTGCCTGGAAACGAGTCCGAGTTTGCAAGAATCAGAGTCCGTATGAGGGAGATATGACCCTCCGAAGTTTCAGAAATATTCAGAGTTGAAAACAGCTCGAATTTGAATTCAAAATTCGAATTTCAAACCCAGAAAAGAATGGGCGGGAAATTTCCCGCCCAGACCCTGGTCCACTGGGTAGTCGACCCTCCCAGATCCAGGTCGACTGGGGAGTCGACTAGGCAGTCGACCCCCCGGACCAGGTCGACTGGGCAGTCGACCTGGGGGTCAACCTCCCTGGTCGAACCTGGTGCGTGTGTGTGTGCGATTTTGGGGGCTGTGACGTGTTTGGACGGACCTGATGAGTTCTAGGGTTAATCTGAGGGCCTAAATGAGTTCCTACACCTATAAATACATCCTAAAACCTAACCTAATGAATAACAAAACATTCTTACATCAAAATGTTGTTGGACTTCCTCTTGATCATGGCCGCCGCTCTCTAAGCAATTCTCTTAGCCTCCAAACTCAATCAAACTAGAGATTAAAGCTCCTACAATGATTCTACAACAAATTAAAGTTCTTTCTTTAATCCAACCAAGGCAAGTGCAGTTATTTTCCGATATAAACTTTAATCATAATTGTGACATGATTGTAAATCTGAATTTGAGATTGTGTATGTTCTGTTCTGATCTATTTTATTCTGTATCTCTTCTTCTTTCTGTTCTATAGCCAGGCTACTATGAGCCTGCGCCAATCTCCTAAGAGATTAACGCACGAACGCTAAAATTTTTGGGACAAATAATGAATGTGGCATAATTAGACATGGCTAATTTGTGACCGATTTAAGAAAAGGACATAGGTTGTAAACTAGATTTAGATCTATGCATATTCTGTGAATTGGAAGAAGAGGAACCATTGTATGTTAACATGTGACTTGAGACATTGGACATAACGCATGTTAGCCCACTTTGTGAACTGGGCAACACAAAGACGAGATGTGAAACGTTGAAGAACTTGGAAGGTATCATAGCGGATCGGATCGGAGAGATATAGCGGATCGGATCGGAGAGATTTTGCTGTTCGGATCGGAGAGCTGCTATTGTTTGAATCAAAGAGGCACTGCTGTTCGGATCGGAGAGCTACCTATTGTCAGTCGGAGCGGAGGGCTATATACTATCGGATCGGAACAGAACAGAAAGAAATGGATAAGAGTTTAGTCTCAGCATAATTCGGGTGATCGGATGTCCCGATCCGAACCCCTTCTGCACGCTCCTCCGATCCGAACCCATATTCCACATCACTCTCCCCTATGATCGCCTGGTTATTCGGAGCGGTTATGACCAGTTCCTGCCCACAAAGTCCACTGCTCTGATGCGTTGTCAACACTGAAATCCATCCGAACCCGAGGATGATGGGATGGAAGACACGTGGCTCCGATCCGGATCGCGTTCTGAGCAAATTTTCACCTATAAGTACCCTGTCTGGAGACAATGAAAAGGATCTTCTTTTTTGGCACTTTGAGAGTTCAACCACTTTCATAAACCGAATTCCAGCACTCCCGGATAATCCAAATCGTCTTTCAACATTTGTTTTGAGACAATTGAATGAATGTATGTGAGTTGTGAGTGAAATTGAGTGAATATCTCATTGTAATTACAACTATATCATCAAGAATAGTGATTGTCAAGTGGACGTAAGCTTTTCTTCGCCGAATCACTATAAATTTTGTGTCTCCATTTTACTTTTGATCTTATTTCATTCTGCTTTTAGTCAATTTGGGTGTTAGAACCACTTTTTGGTCTAACATTTTGGTGCTTTCACTGAGAACCATCTGAATTCTCTGTTGTTCGGGATTATCGTTCTACATTTTGGACCGTTGAGTTCAAAGAAGTTAATCCTCAAGTTTCGACGCTCTTGAATATTTGTTGAATTGATTGTTGAAGAACTATGGCCAAAGGAAAAGGCAAGGAAGTTCAAACTAGTTGTGGAAATGGAGTTGGCGAAGATCAGCGAAATGCGGTCGTGACAAGGTCTCGTGGGCAGAGCTCAGCAGCAGGACGGACCGATACAGGAAATCCGAACCGCATTCAGGGGGAGAGCTCCTATCCGATCCGGGTAGGAGAATCTGAAGCAGTGCACTCCCCCAACCTGAACCGACCCGAGCAGCTCGCCCTACACCGACCCGACCTGGCTTTCCAGCTCCGACCCGAACAGGCTTCCCAGCTCCGACCCGACCCGATTTCCCATCTCCGAACAGACCCATCACTTGGTGATGCTGGAACCTCTACTCGAGCCCCTACAAATGCTCCGACTCCAGCCACCAGGGTCAATGATCAGGTCAATCCATCCGCACCTATCACTTAAGGAGATTTCTCGCGCCTACTAGACATGCTTGAGAGTACTAGGGAGGCTATGAAAATCCACGAGCGCACCAATCTCATGATGCAAGAAAATATGAGACTCATGAGCAGGGAAATTAGCGAACTACGTAGACAGAGAACCCCATCCCCGGTTCGCCACACACCAATGGATCAGTCTTCTTCTTCCGAGGAAGAACGGCCCCGTGAAAGAAGGCTGCTCGAACGACCTCAGAATTTGGAGCAACTGACGTTCGGATCTTTGGGGTCCCGCGAGGATACTGCACGAGCACTAGGAACAAATGATCCAAGCTTGAGAGACCCTAACCATACTAATCCCACTCAGGGGCAAATGCTCCAGCCCCCTCCTCCCGAGATCGACCGTGGGCGTAGGGAACGAAGCAGAGCAGAAGCAGCTCAAAGAAGAAGGGCATCTCCTGAACAAGAGCCCAGAAGGAACCCGGATACCAGGGCCATGGAGCCTGAACGACCCCTAACTAATGCTGACGTACAGGCAATGGTACGCCAGATTATGTCTGAAAGCCAGAACAATACCAATGAAGATTATGGCATCGAGCGAAGCCATACTCCTTTCACTGACGACATCCTCAATTTTCAGTTTCCTCGACGTTTTAACCTGCCGCAGATGGACAAGTACAATGGGAGAACCGACCCGGGACAGCATTTGATGCGATACTCGTGGCTCATGAATGCTGCTGTTGCTCCTGACGCAGTGAAGTGTAAAGCATTCCCGATATATTTGGAAGATGTGGCGCTGTTATGGTTTACCCGACTTCCCCCTCGTTCGATATCGAATTATAGGGAATTGAGTGAACGTTTTATGAATCAGTTCCGACTCCATACCCGAAAGTCTAAAAGTGTTATTGAATTATCAAGGATTAAGCAGGCGCCAGGAGAGTCTTTGAGGTCATATCTCGACCGTTTCAACTTAGCTGTGACTGAAGTTAGTGACCCGCATGAGCCTACCATCTTGATGGCTTTGATGGAAGGAGTCGATCCTGACTCCGAGTTTGGAGATTACCTTTCTGGGAAGACACCCTCCACGAGAGAGTTATTCTATGAAAAGGTCGATATTCACTTAAGACGAGAGGAGGCCAGGGCAAACCCAAAAAGAGAAAGTCTGGAGCGGCTTCAAAAGAAAATGTTCAAGGTAATGTCGCCGTGAAGCAGTCTGGAGAAAGTTCCGGAAAAGTTGAAGTGAATGTGGGAAATAAGAGTGGAAACGACAATTCTGGAAACGGGGGCAACAACAACAACCGTAACGCGAATGGTAACTGAAGAAATAGAAATAGGGGAAGTGATCTTAACAAAAGACCCCGATTCCAGACTTATGAGAATTATACACCGTTGAACGACACTCTGGAGAACATTTACTTGGATACATAAAATGTTTTGCAATATAAAAGACCGCCACCTCGCGACTCAACGGAGAAAGAAATGGCAACTGGGAAGTTTTGTTTGTTACATGGAACTCATGGGCATTCAACCAATGAATGTCGACATTTGAGAGACGTGATAGAGAAGCTGTTGCGCGAAGGGAAACTGGATGAATATAAGGTTGCCCTGAGGGACAGGGGGCAAGGAGAGCAGGCTCCAAAACAGATTCAATCTACTCCCAAGCCTACAGCGCATCAGAAAGGAAAGGGAATTGTTATCAACTCCATAGTGGGTGGACCCCACCCAGCAATCCGCAGTTTTAGAGCGATGGATCAATATATAAATGCTGCCAAGCACGTAGATGTGAATGAATGTGATGATTTGGAAGATATCGCCCCCATAAAACAACAGAAGACAATGTTTGACGACGTGGTATTCCGTAGCAGAGATAATACCGGGATCCAGTCACCCACCGATGATCCGTTGGTCATTACTACCACCATTGGGCCGACCTTGGTTCATAAGGTGTTAGTAGACAACGGAAGATCTGTTAATATTTTATTTAAAAAGTCATTCGATCAGATGAAGCTTGAATCTGAAGATTTGAAGCCATGCGAAGGTTGGATCCGAGGCTTCAACGGGGCGTCAACAGCTCCAATGGGGTACATAGAATTGCCCGTAACCTTGGGGCAAGGAGAACGCCGAAGAGTACGGATGCTTCAGTTTGTAGTGTTGGACGTAGATTCGCCTTATAATGCATTTTTGGGAAGGCCTGCCCTTGCTGAGTTCAGGGCTTGCATCGCCCCTTGGTGTTTATTGCTTAAGTTCCCAACTGAAGCCGGAACTGGAGTAATGAGAGGGGATCAAGTTTCCGGACGGGCCTGCTATGTTGCCGAATTAAAGATGTTGATGAAAGGACTTAACATCGAGAGTAAAGATGCCTTGCCTCCTCCAAAGGAGGACTCGGCGTAGCAATTAGAGGGATCGGCCCCGAAGGAGTTGCCCAAAGGAACGCCTGAAGACCTGGATCCCAGAAAAGATGAGGAACCAGAGACTAGAAATGCAACTCCTAATGAAGCGACAGTGGACATTCCCATTGATGAAGCTGATCCAACAAGAGTTTTGAAGATTGGATCTCAGTTGGATCCACGTCGGACTAAAGAACTAGCTGACTTCCTGAAGGCAAATTTGGACGTGTTTGCCTGGACCCACGCTAACATGTGTGGGATATCGCCATCCATCATAAGTCACTCACTAAATGTAAACCCGAAACACCCGCCTATAAAGCAAAAGAGACGTATGCTGAGCCCAGAGAGGTCGATTGATCTGAAAGAAGAAGTGGAGAAACTGAAACATAACGGATTTATTAGAGATTCGACATATCCCGACTGGATATCGAATCCCGTCTTAGTAAAGAAGCCGAATGGATAGTGGCGGACTTGCATTGATTTCTCAGATTTGAACAAAGCTTGCCCGAAAGATAGTTTCCCACTTCCCAGGATTGACCAGCTTGTAGATTCAACAGCGGGACACGAACTTCTTTCTTTCATGGACGCATATTCCGGGTACAACCAAATTCCTATGCACGTGCCAGATCAAGAACATACGAGCTTCATTACAAATTTGGGGTTATACTGCTATGTGGTCATACCGTTCGGATTGAAAAACGCCGGAGCCACTTATGAGCGCCTGGTGAATAGAATGTTTTATAATCAAATAGGGAAGACTATGGAAGTTTATGTGGATGATATGCTTGTCAAATCGAAACAGTCCTCCAGCCATACGCAAGACTTGGCAGAAATGTTTGGTATCCTGCGAAAGTATCGGATGAAGTTGAATCCTTTGAAATGCTCATTTGGAGTGGCATCGGGAAAATTTCTAGGCTTCATTGTGAGCTCCCAAGGAATTGAAATCAATCCCAGCCAAATATCAGCGATTAGAAACATTGAAGAGCCGAGGAGAATTAAAGACGTCCAAAATCTTGCGGGGAAAATAGCTGCGTTGAGTAGGTTTATCTCCAAAGCCACGGACAAATACGTCCCGTTTTTTGATTTGATCAAAAGGGGAAAGAAGAACTTCGAGTGGACTCCGGACTGTGTTGAGGCCTTTCGAAATTTATTGGAATTGCTAGAAAAACCACTGATTTTGTCAAAACCAGTGGATCACGAAGAGTTATTTGTTTACTTGGCAGTTTCGGCTCACGCTGTTAGCACAGCCTTGATTCGAGAAGAAGACAAAGTGCAAAGGCCAGTATATTGTGTAAGCAAGAAATTGGCAGCGGCAGAACGCAACTACCCAAAGATTGAGAAGCTCGCTTAAAGCCTCCTAATCGCCTCCCGAAAACTTCGTCACTATTTCCAAGCTCATCCAATAACCATATACACTGACCAGCCTCTGAGGCAGGTGTTGCAGAGACCCGAATCATCGGGACGGTTGATCAAATGGAATATTGAATTAAGTCAGTTTGATTTAAATTTTCAGCCACGAAGGTCGATCAGAGGGCAAGCTCTGGCAGATTTTATAGCAGAGTTCACCATCCCAGAGGAGGAAGTAATCGATGACAGAGTGGTCAAGTCCGAAGATGAGTTAAAGATAGATCCATGGAAGTTATACACAGATGGAGCCAAGAACGACCGAAGGTCCGAAGCTGGAATCGTCTTAGTCACTCCTGAAGGACGGTCGTTATATTACGCTCTACGATTAAAATTTTCGGCGACTAACAATGACTCTGAATATGAAGCCCTAATTGCCGAGATGAAGCTTGCTAAAGACCTCGGAATAAAAATGTTGGACATATTCTGCGACTCCAAAATCGTTGTTTGCCAAGTGCGAAAGGAATTTGTGGCTCGGGGACCTCGACTCATCGCCTACCTCGGGAAAGTGGAAACGCTATTGAGCAACCTGGAGCGGTACAGTATATCGCATATCCCAAGAGCCGAAAACCAGAAGGCAGACAGGCTGGCAAAGCTAGCTAATTCCGAAAATCCAGAAGAAACTGAAATAATTCCAATTGAAACGTTGGAATCGCCAAGCTTTGAGTCGACGGAAATTGAGTTCGCTTTCGAAGCAAAACCGGAGAAGGAGTCGTGGATGACTCCAATTAAGAACTTCCTTAAGAATGGGACACTCCCATCAAAGAAGAGTGAGAGAAGGGCTATAGTTCGCAAGGCCACCAGATATGTCCTACAAGATGATACTCTTTATAGGAAAGGATTTTCTATGCCCCTGCTACGATGTATAGCACACGACGACATCAAACGTGTACTAAGAGAAGTACATGAAGGTGAGTGTGGAGATCATACAGGAGGTCAGACTTTAGCGAAAAAGATATTGCGTTATGGATACTTCTGGCCCACAATTAATAAAGATGCAGCTGATTATTCACGACGCTGCGATAAGTGCCAGAGATTCGCCAAAATCCCCAGAGCACCGTCAACTCAACTCAAATCGATGGTGAGTCCTTGGCCTTTTGCCACGTGGGGAATTGATATCATCGGAGTTCTACCAATTGCTAAAGGAGGAGCGAAATATGCAATAGTTGATATGGACTATTTTACGAAGTGGGTGGAAGCTGAGCCCCTAACCAAGATCACGGCGAGAAAGGTGATAAGTTTTGTGGTTAGAAATATTATATGCTGATTCGGGATCCCAAGAACCATTATAACTGATAACGGAACCCAGTTCGATGGTACTGAATTCAAAAATTTCTGCCAGAAATATAAGATCGACAAACGGTATACTGCGGTTGCTTATCCGCAGTCGAACGGGCAAGTAGAAGCAATAAACAAAGTTATAAAATCCATCCTCAAGAAACGGTTAGAGCGCGCAAAGGAAAAATGGGTTGACGAATTGCCCTTAGCTTTGTGGGCATATCGAACAACATTTAAGACAGCTACTGGTCATACCCCTTTCTCTCTCTCTTTTGTTTCAGAAGCAGTAATTCCAGTAGAGCTTGAAGTTCCTTCCCACCGGGTGACGTATTATGACCCGATGACGAATCGGGCACTCTTACTCGAGACTCTTGATGAAATCGAAGAAAAAAGGGACGAAGCAGATTTGCATGCGGCAAGGCATCGACGTCAGATGGCACGCTATTACGATAAAAAAGTTCGCCTTAGGACTTTTGAACCGGGAGATTTGGTGTTAAAGAGAATCTTTTCATCCCTTCCTCACCTCGGTCCAAAATAGGAAGGACCCTTTGTCATCCAACGGAAACTTGAAAAAGGAACCTTCAAGTTAACGACCGTAGATGGCGAAGAAGTACCTAGGGCATGGAATGCCCAACACTTGATGCGATATTTGGATTAGAATGTTGTATTCTTTGTTATACTTCTTATGAACTCTATAAAAAGGCACGACTTGCCTTAGGAAAATCTGATGATATGAATAAAGGACTATAAAGTGGATGTAGGCTACGACTTAGCCGAACCACTATAAAAATATCATGTGTTATTTACTTTCATGCATTATATATATATACATTCATCGACTATTCTGTTGTGATTATGGAATATAAGATGATTCAAAACCTGAAAGGTTGAAAACAGTTTAAACGTAAGAAAAAGCACAATGACTACTTGTGCGATAAGACATAAAAGAATGGGAAAACGACATTCTTAACTCTAACTCTCGAGAATTGAGAGAGAGTATAAAGGACGGGAAGACGACGTCCTCTGAGGCGTGAAGGTGCACCCAGAAAAGAGACCGCCTCAGAGAAAACGACAGGCATTGACGACACAGAAAATGCAATCCCGTCAGAAAATCGGGGACGTTCAGACTACTTGATTAAGTCTCAAATAGTTTTTTGAGATTGACTGGGGGCATATATGTATACACATATTTCCTCCCACCATAACTTCATTACATAACTATAGTAAAACATGCATTCTTACATAAGTGCAGAACTAATGACTAACAGACATTGCGGAAAATGAATTATTTTTTATTTACGAATGAATGAATTTGTACAGGAAAATAGCCAAAAAGAAGGTGCAAGAGCCACCCTTATAAGCAGCAATTGTTGGTCCACCAAATGCTAAAACAACGCAAGACAACCCACTATTTAGACTTCGAATGAGGCTTGGACTTCTTGGTGGCTTTCTCCGCATCCTTCGCTTCTTTCTTGGCCTCCGTCAAGATGCGCTTTGATTTTTTCTTCCCTGAAGCTGAGATGCTGGAATCGGTTGACTTCTTCCCGGAGGGCGGAGCGCTAGAATCAAGAGAAGACTTTTTAGCGAGTTCCTCTGTAATAGATCTAGTTGAAAGCTTAACAACTAACCTTGATCCCGCATCCACAACTGCGAGAGGCTTGAGGCTTTCAGGGTCTAAGTCTTCAGCTTTTAACTGCAAGCGTTTATCTTGGTCAGCTTTCATTGTAGCCAAAGTAACATCATCTGCACTTTTCGACTCCCCAACTATTGCCACCTCTGGATCTTCCTCATGTCCTCCGTCGCCGCAATCATCCTTTAAGGCGGCTATCATTTCTTCATCACGAGGAGTGTCAGCCTTAGACGGTTCGCTTCCTTCTCCCAAATCTATAGGAGCAGCCTTGTCCTTTCCCCCTTTTGCCTTCTCCGTAGGCTTTGCCCCAGAGGCGGTACCCTGAGTCACATCTGTCTTTCCAGATGGCTCAATACCAACAGAGTGAGAAGCAAAAATTATCAACTCAGGAGAAAATAATGGGTTTTTCATTGATTGCTCAATCACGTGGCGAAAGGTAGAGATAGCCCTGACGAATTGAGGAGAAAATGTAGAGATACCTTCCGAAGACTTCTCGACAGGGGTAACTGCTGTCTCCGATGCCGTTTCGGGAATAGGGGATAGCAGAGTTGTTCGAGGGATCCCCGGATTTTCAGAATCATACCCCTCTACTTCAGAAGTTGCGAGGGCAGTGGAAGAGGAACCAGCCTCGGGAACGTTCTTTTGCTTAGTCCTCTGCCTCTCTTCTTCCATATCATCAGCAATGAGGCGGCGCCCTTCAGCTAGGCGTTCTGGCTCATCATCCCTTAAATACTTCTCCATCAGCTTGTCCTCGTCAATGGAATCGACCTTGAGCTCCTCTTTCTCCCACTCAATGATCTGACTCCATACTTGGACTAGAGTAGATGGATAATCCTCAATCCAAGAAATGTTTCGGCGACGGATGATATGTGCAAAGAATTCAATCATTAATTCACCGAAACCCTGAATCTCTGCCTCTGCCTCTGACAATTGTTTGCGGGCCTCCTCAGCGGATTTGATAGCACATTCAACGTTTCCCTCCGCCAGGGCAGCTCTGTTCTCCACCTCCATTAGCTTAGAAGCCAAGTCATCATTTTTCTTTTCTAGCTCAGCATTCCTCCTTGCCAACTCGGCATTTTTCCGTTCAAGGTCAGCGTAAGCCAGGCGCGTTTTAGCGGCATTTGACTTAGCATCTTCAGCTTGCTTTTTTAACTCAGAACGCTCTTGAGTGTGAGATTCAAGCAATTCATGGTAACGTTTTTGCATATCTTCAAATTGTTGTTTGAAGCTAGTAGCGTCCCTTTGAGCAACAGCAAGCTGGGCCTGTGTGTCCTCCAAATCTTTTCCTAGATTCTTTAAGGCCTTTGCATCGTCTTCCACGGTTTTTTGCATCGAATCAGCATTCGTGATTAGAGTACGGATGATTCTGGAAAGGTTGCGTGAATATTTGAACATTTCAGAATACTGTTTTTCGACCGCATCTATTTTTGCTTTGGCCTCATCTGCCCACCTGGAAGAAATTGGCTCGAGGGCAGGTAAAAAGGTTAAGTTCTCGAAGTAATGTTCAGGAAATTGCTCCTCCAAATACGCCCGCTTGATTGCAGTTTCAGCATCTAGTGGTGGAGGGGCGGGGATCGTCAATTCAGTATCCCTGTGCGTGGAGGATTCAATAGTCTCTTTATCTGTTCTAGGCCGCTTAGCAGAGACTTTGCGTTTACTTCGCGACTCAGTATCTTTCGGCGGACTTCTCTCCCTGCTGCGCTTTTCTTGGGAAGAGGTGGGGTCTTTCGGTTGCAGCCTATCCTCTTCCCGATGGCCTTGATAACCTTTATATCTCTCTGGGTCCGTCCGAACAGGAGAGCGAGAACGCGAAGTTCGAGAGCGATAGGGTTCATAAGGCCTTCTCTCCTCCCTACTGCGATCGTCGCGGCGATCATACTCAATATCATGAGGAGGATTATACATGCTGCGGCGAAGTTTCCTGATATCATAGTAAGATCGGGACATCGTGCCTGCACAATAAGACAAATGAAATTCAGGATCAATATTTTCACAAAGAGAAAGATGCAATGAGTTGTAATATTCTTGTGTAAAGTGTGTCCTAAGTAGTGTTTATCCCCCTGACAAACCTGAATACGGAGCTAGACTAGTATGGGCGGGCTCTTTGGCCTTAGCAGGAGTAGTCTCTTCAGAA
Source organism: Allium sativum (assembly GCA_030737875.1). NCBI lineage: Eukaryota > Viridiplantae > Streptophyta > Magnoliopsida > Asparagales > Amaryllidaceae > Allium > Allium sativum. The sequence goes on from CM060916.1 coordinate 899,458,905, forward strand.
GAGGTGAAAACTAAAGGATCCTTCCTAAAATCCTCTGAGGTGTATATAGTTTCAGGTAAGGGGAGATCCCCCAAACCCTGAAATAATGGGTCATCAGTACTAGGGACATCTCCCTCAGAAGCATCAATTGGCGACTCTTTGGAAGACGTCGACCTTTCTGGAGAAATGGCATCCTCAGGAACAGTATACCCTTCGCGATGCTTTTCGGCCAAGTCAGCCAATTCATCATCTTGAGTAGAAGATGGAGAGGGTGAAGTTTGGAGAGGCACTGTAGGAGCTCCCGAACCTTCCCCTGTCTCTGGGACTACATCCACTAGAGGAATATAAATATATGGAGCCGTCCCGTGACCAATGCTACGAGTAACGGATAGCAACTCATGAAAATGAAGGTATTCGTCCTTAAGGACTTCATCAATAGTCAAGAACTTCTTATCGCCATTAAGGAGCTGGTGCATCCGGTCAAAGAATACTTGGTCTGATATTTGTTTTGGGTTATCGACTGCAAGCAAAAGAAAAACGAGTTAAGGCGACGACTTGAATGTATAGAGCCGAGATTTAGAAAACCAGTGCTTTACTTGATTTCGTCCACCTCCTAGCATACCCTGGTTGTCGCTTCACATAAAACCATTCCAGCCTGGAATCTCCAGCTTTACTACTGAATGGCGCTGAAATTATCTTCCTCTTAGGAACAGACTCAAAATAGCAGAAAGAAGGAGTCTCTCGAGTCCGATGCTTGAAGTTGTAAAAGAAATGAACATCATCGAAAGTGAGCTCTATTCCTAAGATCTCGCGGTATGCTACATATAAGGTGTATAAGTAAGCATAAGAATTAGGATGCAGCTGCATGGGGGCAATCCGCATTTGTCTTAGAAAGTTGACGATGAAAGGAGAAAATGGAGGGATAGCTCCGACCATGCACATCAACCGAGTAATTGCCATATACCCTTCTGGAGGGTTGTGGGGACGGTCAGTTCTCGAAGGCACCAGGGTGTCCCATTGTAGTATCCCGTATTTTAAACAAATTCGGATAAGTCTGTCGTTGTCGATTGTTGATTCAACAGAATCTTGGGGTGATTCCAATATGGCAGCCGATTCAAACTCATATGGAGCTCGGTTGTCACCAATCCCTCCTTCCTCTTCAAAACCTAGAGAAACTTCACCCTCCGAAGACACATTGTCACTTTCGCGATTTCCAACCTAGTAGTCAGAACCCTCATCATTCCATTCTGGATCCGAAGGAGAAGATATATCCGCGAGAGTAACTTTGTTGGATGTCTCCGGGGCCTCTTTCTTCTCAGCTAATCTAGAAGAGCGTCTGGATCTCATGGTCATAAAACTATTGAAGAAGCAATAGCACAAGTTAGGGTAAATTAGCCCGTATCCCCCCGTGCATGTGTGCAAACTAAAGTGTAAACAGTGTATGCGGAAAGTGTGAAGTAAATGTTTAAAAGTGCGACGCAAAATTCTGGCAAAGTATAAAGGATTGAAGTAGTTCTTGATGTTCAGTTATGTTCGCAAGGCACTATCCTAACTGTCCATTAAATTGAAGATTATGCAAAAAGTTGATTAAGCCAGTTAAGCGAGTTTTTATGCATTAAGGAAGGTTGCACTTCGGTTCGGTTCGGGCACATTCATTGGATCGGATCGGGGGTGTAGCCTCGTCTTGGGCTCGGATAAACTTTGAAACTTAGAAATCAAAATCGGATCGGCTCGGAGGTAGATTCCCCAAACGGTTTGGATCCGATCACGCAGTCATGCCTCTCCTCCTTTATCTTACAGTCCGACCCGACCCGGTTAGGTGAGCTCCATTCCCCCTTCTTTAACTACTTGCTCCGACCCGATCCGACCTTCTGGACTTCTTTTCTTTTTCCCTTTACCCACTTGCCCCGACCCGATCCGACTTCCTGAACTTCTTTTCTTTTCCCCTTTTTTCACCTTCCATATTCCACCGCCCGAACCGACTCCCTGCTATCTTCTTCTTCTTCCTCCTTTTTTTGCCTCAAACCATAACTCCCTCTTCCAACGTCTCGAAGTAGCAGCGAGGCCACCAACAACGATAACGAAGGAAGAGGAGACTGCGACGTGGAAACCATGTCCAGATCGGTTGAATTGACCATCAGTTTCAATTAAAACTTGTTAGCACGAAAGCAATCAAGGATTCAAACCTACCAGAGTATGTAAATTGGAAATTCGCACGAGAAAGGTGAAAGGTTCTTATTTCTTTTTCTCTAAATTCTGGAGTTCCGAAGCAGAAAGGGTAAAACGATAAAAGGAAATGAGAGGAGGATGAAGACCCAGTTTATATAGAGAAGCAGGGTGACTATTCGTCTTCCCGTTCGGACCGGATCGACAGTCCAGTAGCAAAGCTTGGCCCAATAGTCCAATGAAAAATAGAAAGAAGAGAGGGTCTGTTCGGATCGAAATCCGAACCGAACAGAATTCTGTAACTCAGCAGTGAATTAAATTGAAGTTTGAAGAAGAAGATGAAAACACAAAGAAAATCAAAGGAAAATTTACCTAGAAGACGCTGTGCAATGATAATAAAAGCATGCTCCGTCTCCAACAGAAGCATCCTTTGAGGGGGCAAAATGTTAGCCCACTTTGTGAACTGGGCAACACAAAGACGAGATGTGAAACGTTGAAGAACTTGGAAGGTATCATAGCGGATCGGATCGGATCGGAGAGATATAGCAGATCAGATCGGAGAGATTTTGCTGTTCGGATCGGAGAGCTACTATTGTTTGAATCAAAGAGGCACTGCTGTTCGGATCGGAGAGCTACCTATTGTCAGTCGGAGCGGAGGGCTATATACTATCGGATCGGAACAGAACAGAAAGAAATGGATAAGAGTTTAGTCTCAGCATAATTCGGGTCGGATCGGATGTCCCGATCCGAACCCCTCCTGCACGCTCCTCCGATCCGAACCCATATTCCACATCACTCACCCCTATGATCGCCTGGTTATTCGGAGCGGTTATGACCAGTTCCTGCCCACAACGTCCACTGCTCTGATGCATTTCCAACACTGAAATCCATCTGAACCCGAGGATGATGGGATGGAAGACACGTGGCTCCGATCCGGATCGGGTTCTGAGCAAATTTTCACCTGTAAATACCCTGTCTGGAGATAATGAAAAGGATCTTCTTTTTTGGCACTTTGAGAGTTCAACCACTTTCATAAACCGAATTCCAGCACTCCCGGATAATCCAAATCGTCTTTCAACATTTGTTTTGAGACAATTGAATGAATGTATGTGAGTTGTGAGTGAAATTGAGTGAATATCTCATTGTAATTACAACTATATCATCAAGAATAGTGATTGTCAAGTGGACGTAGGCTTTTCTTCGCCGAACCACTATAAATTCTATGTCTCCATTTTACTTTTGATCTTATTTCATTCTGCTTTTAGTCAATTTGGGTGTTAGAACCACTTTATGGTCTAACAACGCATATTTTGAATTAAGATCTGTTATAACTAGGATGTTGGGCATATTGTTTATATAACAATTCATGATTTGAAAGAGAATATGACTTAGGTGTGAAAATCTATATTAAGATTTCATAACTATCAAATGTGAATAACACCTAAGTAGGAGATTTTTGAATATATGACATGCATTGAAATCGATGGCTATATTTGGTATAATTTATATGTGAATCTTTTGTACTAGGCAAGTTGAACTAAATTGGGACATGTAAATTATGACCATAATCTGTGATATGTAAATTCAATGCAAACGTGGGGTATATGATCATAGTGTGAATCATGACAAATATTTAGGCATTCGAACCTAGGCCAAATTTATAATTAGGCAAGATATGTTTGTGAAACTTTAAGGAATGATTAAATCTGTTATATTTGCCTAATTTGCTAGTTCTGCTATATTTGCCTAATCTGCTAGTTCTGTTATATTGCTTAATCTGCTAGTTCTGCTCTACTGCCTAGTCTGCTAGATTTGTTCATCTGCCAAATCTGTCATCTGCTAAGTCTGTTGAAAATTCCAAATCTGCTAAACTAAATCTGTTGGGATGCCTAAACTGCCAAATCTGTTGAGATGCCTAAACTGTTAAATCTGTTGAGATGCCTAATCTGTTATCTGCTAAATCTGCTAGTTTGCTTAATCTGCTAAATCCGTTAAGTCGCCTAATCTGCAAAATCTGTTATCTGCTATATCTGTTGAATTGATATAATTAGTCTGTTATTGACATAATCTGAATTGGCTATAGTTATGAATAATTGACATGTATATTAGGCGTGGGCATAAATGGTAAATCATTAATTAATTGGCCGCAAAGATAAACATGGCTAACTCGAGGTTAGAATGAGTTTGCGGCGTAATTCTGCCCGGAACCGCCCGACACATCCAGTGGCCGCAAACAATAGGTTCTAATGTGATAAGTTAGTCATAACGTGCTTGAAACCCGAGGTTAGACTCAGTTTGCGGCAGAAATCTGCCCGGAACCAACCGGCCTAACCAGTAGCCGCAAACTGTCAGTCTAATGTGAGAGGTCTGGGCATTAATATTTAATTACTGAAAATCAGAGACAAATATGATGTCTAAAACGTGTTGGGCGGATAGGGTTAAACACACTAGACTGATGAATTTAATAAATCTGTTTCGTGAATCTGTAGGCCCAATTACAAAGTTAGACAAATCTGTAAATCTGTTAATCTGTAACTGGTTAATCGGTAAGTCGGTTAAATCTGTATATCTGATCCGTTAGTCTGAAAACTTGCCTGTGAACTAGTTGATCTGAATTCTGTACGTCTGAACTTGTAAACAAGTTAATCTGAAATCTGTTAGTCTGGGGACACACAAGGATAGTAAGGGAATTACTTGTGTCATCTGTTGTTTGGGACCCATATTAGTCAGTAACCCTTTCTGGTATCAAAACTTTGACCCAACAGTAGGTAGGGCCCGGGCACGCTTACTGAACTAATTATAAGCGGTTCATTCTGATAATGGCGAGGGGTGTTGATGGTGCGTTCCAATCGGGTCATGTACGTGCATGGATCCCGTTCTGGCTCTGAGGATGTAAGACGCCGTGACATCTGTAAATAGGTCTGTGCCAATTGGTTGTCACTTTAGGGAGTGATACACCCTACTGTGGGGCCGACACAGGGTATTAATGTATTAGGGTGCCGATCGCTTGGGGTAGGGTTTTAGGGTACACTTAGTTCTGTCTGTTTCTGTTGGTACCGTCTGTTTCTGTTGGGTGGTAACACCTGTCTGTTTCTGCGTGGTACCGTCTATTCGGGTGGTAAAGGCCCATTTACTAGTATACACCTAATTCTACATTCTGTTTCCGTAGGGATTAATCTGTTTCTGTTTCTTCCTGTTTCTGTTCGGGTGGTAAAGGCCCATTATTAGCATTATGTTTCCGTCCGTTTCTGTTGGGGTGGTAAAGGCCCATTACTAGCACTCTCTTCTGTGGAAGTTATTCTGTACCCGCTTCTGTTTCAGTTTAGATTTTAGGGTGACACCTAATTCTGTTATACTAGTATTAGTGCAGAGAAGTGTAAAACAATAGCTTATATCATTCTGTTCTTCTGTTATATCTGTTACACCTGTTACGGTTATCTCTCATCCAGTTTTATTTTCATGTCATGTTATTATTATCTGTTCATAACTGAAAATCACTGGACTTGCCAGACTTTTTGTCTGACCCTTGTTGTTTTGCCTCCTTTCTTCCGTTTCCCCCCAGGTTTTCTAAGGAGGGAATACTCTAGCTTGATCCGGATTCCTTCTGCTTGAAGTGCTTAAAGTATGGCTTGTCTTCTTCTGTGGGGATTATGATTTTAAACTATGCACTCTCAAGACTTTTGTACAAGACTGATATTTTGTACTTGAATTCTGTGATTTGAAAGGATGTAACCAAGCTTATTTCGGTTTCTGTTGTAACAAAGTTATAAATTTTTCAAGTACTATTTTATCTGTCTTGTAAGTTTCTGTTCTGTTTACTAAAATGCTCCACCAAAGTTAAGGCATTCCCTTTGTGAGTGACCTTAACGGAGGTGGGGTGTTACACTTGGTATCAGAGCTGAAGGTTACCAAATTGGGTAAAGTTTTTGAAAACTATTTTCAAAAAGGTTTTGAAAGGAAGTATTTTCATAAATAAAGCTTATTTTGAAAAACATGATCCCCAAGATCCATATATCTTTCCTTCAGTCCTTTTTGTATTGAATCTTTCCTTTTTTGTTTCAGCATGTCTGAAGCATCTGAGATACCAGAGGGTGTTCATGTACCCGGTTGGTTTCGTCAATATCGTGAGGCTAGGACCGCCGCCGCAGGTCCAGCAAATGATCCCCCTCCTCCGCCCCCTCCTCGTGCAATTGCTTTCTCAAAGATCTGTAGAGATTTTAGGGCTATGGGTGGAAAGGATTTCAAGGGAACTGAATCATTCGTAGAGGCGAGAAACTGGCTCAAAGAAACTAAGGATCTATTCGTTATCTTCGAGGTGGACGATAGGAAGAAGGTACAGTTGGCGGTATGGCTGCTCAAAGACGAAGCTTCCTATTGGTGGGAAGTCACTAACGCCGAGAGGCCAGTTGAAACATGGATGGATTTCAGAACAAGGTTTGAGACAAAATTCCTCTCGCAAGCTGAACGAAGTCTACAACTGGAAAAGTTCTTATCTCTTAAGCAAGGAAGTATGATGGTCAAGGAATACGTCAATCAGTTCAACCAACTGGCTAGGTTCGGATTGGATTTAGTCAACACTCAGCATAAAAAGGCTCTCCGCTTTGTTAAAGGATTGAATGAGCCACTGCACAGCCTAGCCATGACCCATGTACCCATGGGAGTGACTTACGAGAAATTGGTGGACATGGCACTACTGCACGAGGAAGACAAGGGCCCGAAAGAGACAAAGATGGAAGAACCACAGAATAAGAAAGCATGGCCCAAAAAGGAAACACAAAAGAAGGATGAGAAGTCTGAAGATAAGAAGGGGAAAAAGTGCTTTACTTGTGGAAGCTCGACTCATCTGAACAAGGATTACAGAAAAAGGAAGGGCACTTGCTTCAACTGTGGTGAGATGGGACACTTCACTAGGGACTGCCCGAAGAAACGAGGGCAAGGGCAGAGGGCAGAACCCACTTCTGGAGGACAGGCGAATGTTCAAGGGAATGGTAGATAGGGTAGAAATAAGAAAATTTAAGTAGATGGTTTAATTTTCTTATCTGATTGTTGAGTTAAAACTCTTTCTGATTCTGGCATTTTGATTCTGTAATCGATACTCTGCACTTTAATACTAGTATTGTTTCTGATTCCGCTGTAGACCCAAATCCATAAGGGTTATGACTCATCTGTTTGTGATTGGGGTTTGAGAGAAATTCGTGTTAGGCGTCAAGTAGGACGCATACATTCTGGGATTTATCATGCTTAGCTTCCTAAGAATCATTAGGGAACCTGATCTGTACGAGTAGTCTGTAAATGTCTAAATAATTCTGATTTCCAGTTTTGACATTGTCTAAAGAGGGTAATCCTCTGGGCGTCAATCTGATGTTGATTTCGGTCTTCGGGGTTGATACGTAGGGGAATTATTTTCTCAACCTAATGGGAACCAAGTCTTTGTCTTATCTGTGCTCGCTTCCATCATTCGACTGTATCCTATCGATCGAATCCTCGAACTTTAGGTAGAAACTAATGGGTGTAAACATGTGTTTGAGACATGTTATGTTTGATGGTTGCAAGTGGTTGCTAGTGGTTGCTCGTGGATGCATATACACACACTAGGCACTAGATCGGCTCGAAAACACTCTCATACTGCATATGGATGTGTGAGCATTTTTCAATTTTTGGGGATGCAAAATGATTAACTCAGCACATGGATGTTGCATATGACTGAATGGTTATGCACTCATATAGAAATGATATGTATCAAATAGGAAAATTTGCATACATGTTGGACTCATGGCACTGGCATAATTCGCATTAAGGAGGTCAACTGAATGAGTGGACCGCCTGATCCTTGCATTAGATAAGGAACATATACACACACTTTTGCATATGTTCATACAACATTAGAAGTTTCTAAGGACAACAAACGCTAGTGATTGATGATTGAGTAGATGGATGTTGGATGGTAGGACACATTCTTCTTAACTTGAAGATTTCGGGGACGAAATCCTTTAAGGAGGGAAGAATGTAACAGCCCGTATTTTCTGTGAACGTATAAGTAACAAATCTGAGGATAATTAATTTTTAAAATAAAAATCAAGGGAAACGGGTAGCGCCATTGCGTTCGTCCTGGAATTCTGCCTGGAAACGAGTCCGAGTTTGCAAGAATCGGAGTCCGTATGACGGAGATATGACCCTCCGAAGTTTCAGAAATATTCAGAGTTGAAAACAGCTCGAATTCGAATTCAAAATTCGAATTTCAAACCCAGAACAGACTGGGCGGGAAATTTCCCGCCCAGACCCTGGTCGACTGGGGAGTCGACTGGGCAGTCGACCCTCCCAGACCCAGGTCGACTGGGGAGTCGACTGGGCAGTCGAACCCCTAGACCAGGTCGACTGGGCAGTCGACCTGGGGGTCGACCTCCCTGGTCGAACCTGGTGCGTGTGTGTGCGATTTCGGGGGCTGTGACGTGTTTGGACGGACCTGATGAGTTCTAGGGTTAATCTGAGGGCCTAAATGAGTTCCTACACCTATAAATACATCCTAAGACCTAACCTAATGAATAACAAAACATTCTTACATCAAAATGTTGCTGGACTTCCTCTTGATCATGGCCGCCGCTCTATAAGCAATTCTCTTAGCCTCCAAACTCAATCAAACTAGAGATTAAAGCTCCTACAACGATTCTACAACAAATTAAAGTTCTTTCTTTAATCCAACCAAGGCATGTGCAGTTATTTTCTGATATAAACTTTAATCATAATTGTGACATGATTGTAAATCTGAATTTGAGATTGTGTATGTTCTGTTCTGATCTATTTTATTCTGTATCTCTTCTTCTTTCTGTTCTATAGCCAGGCTACTACTAGCCTGCGCCAATCTCCTAAGAGATTAACGCACGAACGCTAAAATGTTTAGGACAAATAATGAATGTGGCATAATTGGACATGGCTAATCTGTGACTGATTTAAGAATAGGACATAGGTTGTAAACTAGATTTAGATCTATGCATATTCTGTGAATTGGAAGAAGAGGAACCATGGTATGTTAACATGTGACTTGAGACATTGGACATAACGCATATTTTGAATTAAGATCTGTTATAACTATATTGTTGGGCATATTGTTTATATAACAATTCATGATTTGAAAGAGAATATGACTTAGGTGTGAAGATCTATATTAAGATTTCATAACTATCAAATGTGAATAACACCTAAGTAGGAGATTTTTGAATATATGACATGCATTGAAATCGATGGCTATATTTGGTATAATTTATATGTGAATCTTTTGTACTAGGCAAGTTGAACTAAATTGGGACGTGTAAATTATGACCATAATCTGTGACATGTAAATTCAATGCAAACGTGGGGTATATGATCATAGTGTGAATCATGACAAATATTTAGGCATGCGAACTTATGCCAAATTTATAATTAGGCAAGATGTGTTTGTGAAACTTTAAGGAATGATTAAATCTGTTATATTTGCCTAATTTGCTAGTTCTGTTATATTTGCCTAATCTGCTAGTTCTGTTATATTGCTTAATCTGCTAGTTCTGCTCTACTGCCTAGTCTGCTAGATCTGTTCATCTGCCAAATCTGTCATCTGCTAAGTCTGTTGAAAATGCCAAATCTGCTAAACTAAATCTGTTGGGATGCCTAAACTGCCAAATTTGTTGAGATGCCTAAATTGTTAAATCTGTTGAGATGCCTAATCTGTTATCTGCTAAATCTGCTAGTTTGCTTAATCTGCTAAATCCGTTAAGTCGCCTAATCTGCAAAATCTGTTATCTGCTATATCTGTTGAATTGATATAATTAGTCTGTTATTGACATAATCTGAATTGGCTATAGTTATGAATAATTGACATGTATATTAGGCGTGGGCATAAATGGTAAATCATTAATTAATTGGCCGCAAAGATAAACATGGCTAACTCGAGGTTAGAATGAGTTTGCGGCGTAATTCTGCCCGAACCGCCCTGCACATCCAGTGGCCGCAAACAATAGGTTCTAATGTGAGAAGTTAGTCATAATGTGCTTGAAACACGAGGTTAGACTCAGTTTGCGGCAGAAATCTGCCCGGAACCAACCGGCCTAACCAGTAACCGCAAACTGTCAGTCTAATGTGAGAGGTCTGGGCATTAATATTTAATTAATGAAAATCTGAGATAAATATGATGTCTAAAACGTGTTGGGTGGATAGGGTTAAACACACTAGACTGATGAATGTAATAAATCTGTTCTGTGAAATTGTAGGCCCAATTACAAAGTTAGACAAATCTGTAAGTCTGTTAATCTGTAACTAGTTAATCGGTAAGTCGGTTAAATCTGTATATCTGATCCGTTAGTCTAAAAACTTGTCTGTGAGCTAGTTGATCTGAATTCTGTATGTCTGAACTTGTAAACAAGTTAATCTGAAATCTGTTAGTCTGGGGACACAAGGATAGGAAGGGAATTACTTGTGTCATCTGTTGTTTGGGACCTATATTAGTCAGTAACCCTTTCTGGTATCAAAACTTTGACCCAACAGTAGGTAGGGTCCGGGCACGCTTATTGAACTAATTATAAGCGGTTCATTCTGGTAATGGCGAGGGGTGTTGATGGTGCGTTCCAACCGGGTCATGTGCGTGCATGGATCCCGGTCTGCCTCTGAGGATGTAAGACGTTGTGACATCTGTAAATAGGTCTGTGCCAATTGGTTGTCACTTTAGGGAGTGATACACCCTACTGTGGGGCCGACACAGGGTATTTATGTATTTGGGAGCCGATCACTTGGGGTAGGGTTTTAGGGTACACTTAGTTCTGTCTGTATCTGTTGGTACCGTCTGTTTCTGTTGGGTGGTAACACCTGTCTGTTTCTGCGTGGTACCGTCTGTTCGGGTTGTAAAGGTCCATTTACTAGTGTACACCTAATTATACATTCTGTTTCCGTAGGGATTAATCTGTTTCTGTTTATGTCTGTTTATGTTCGGGTGATAAAGGCCCATTATTAGCATTCTGTTTCCGTCCGTTTATGTTCGGGTGGTAAAGGCCCATTACTAGCACTCTCTTATGTGGAAGTTATTATGTACCCGCTTCTGTTTCAGTTTAGATATTAGGGTGACACCTAATTCTGTTATACTAGTATTAGTACAGAGAAGTGTAAAACAACAGCTTATATCATTCTGTTCTTCTGTTATATCTGTTACACCTGTTACGGTTATCTCTCATCCAGTTTCATTTTCATGTCATGTAATTATTATCTGTTCATAACTGAAAATCACTGGACTTGCCAGACTTTTTGTATGACCCTTGTTGTTTCGCCTCCTTTCTTCCGTTTCCCCCTCAGGTTTTCTAAGGATGGAATACTCTAGCTTGATCTGGATTCCTTCTGCTTGAAGTGCTTAAAGTATGGCTTGTCTTCTTCTGTGGGGATTATGATTTTAAACTATGCATTCTGAAGGCTTTTGTACAAGACTGATATTTTGTACTTGAATTCTGTGATTTGAAAGGATGTAACCAAGCTTATTTCGGTTTCTGTTGTAATAAAGTTATAAAATTTTCAAGTACTGTTTTATCTACCTTGTAAGTTTCTGTTCTATTTACTAAAATTCTCCACCAAAGTTAAGGCATTCCCTTTGTGAGTGACCTTAACGGAGGTGGGGTGTTACACTTGACATCACAGATCCAAGAAAAGTGGTTTCGTCGAAATCCGAGGTTGTTTGCAAAATGGCTATTTTTAAGGGCCAGAATTCCATAGCGACTATTCTGAAAATTCATTTGGACATAACTTTTGATTCCTGCTATGAAATCTTGATTTTTCGGATTCGTTGGAAAGATATTCTCAATTAGATTCTATTATTTTTTGTTTCTCTAAAATCCGGTTTATTTTGAATTCTGTACATCCATTTGAAGTTTGAAATCGAATTATCGAACTACCGCGCCATTTCCAATTCCTTTTATAAATATAAATAAATATTTATATTCTATCGTCGATTCAAATGAATATATACGTTCGAATTATATTCAAAATAAATTTCTCGTCGTTATTATTTAAAATAATTCATTTTAAATAATCAAAATTCTCTAAAATTGCCGAAATAAAATTTTTAAACTGGCCCAGATTTCCGGGTTATTACAAAATGATTACTTCAGTAAGGTTCGCTAATCCCGACTAGTTTGAATTGATATTCAAAAGAAGAATAAATTTAAAAGAATTTATCTTTGATAAAATTAATGGGAACCTTTCCCTAAGAATGTGAAATTTAGAAACTAACTGTCGGTTAGCTAAGCAGAAAGGTTTTCTGGATATTGATCTGATGTTGGTTTCGGCCTTCGTGGTTAATATTTGGGGAATTATTCTCTGGTTAATTTACGGTTAGTGACTGATGAATTGGAATGAGTCGTATGTTGTGTTTGTGTAACACTTGTTTATCATATACGTGAGTTATTCGGAAAGACTGGGTTTATCCCATTCTGAATAACTGATTCGATGATAAATCAAAGATGAAGACGGTGGTTGAAGACCGGAGGTCTTCACGTCGTTTGGATAATTACTGATGATCTTGATTGGGTTGTACACCCAAGAAGATGGAAACAGTTGGTGATCGTCCAGACGTACTTGGAGATCGATGGATATGCAGGGTACTAGGTGCCTCCGGTTTCGTTCAGACCCAGAATGAACTTGTTAATGGACTTTGTGTCTGACATTGGATTTTAGTCTGTGTGATTGATTTCTATTAAATATATATATTTGTTTGGCGGCGGATAATTGATTCTCTTGCTTAACGCCCTTCTCTGAGACATACGAGCTCAGGGGTTATATACTGATGGATATCAAACGCATAGAGTGAATTGCCTGTGTGGCATGCCTAAGTGGCAAATGATCAAGGCTTCTGTTGAAAAGCAAAGTCTTATGGTTGATGATCGAAGCACGGCCTTTGTGGCGTAGCTTTGTGTAACGTTTACTTCGCGAGTTTCACACCCGGTGTGAACCAGAAACGGGAGAGGACCTCAGGGAGGGCATGCGTTTCCTTCTAGCTAAAAGTGGCGTCAGTGGTTTTACACGCCCTGACGAGTTTGACTTATGTGGTTGTTGCTGTTGCGAGGCACCTCGGTTTGATCGGACGATCCAGGTCCGATAGAGTCATTTGTTGGCTCACTGACACCCCAAAGGGTGGGGAAACGTAGTGTTCAAGCATAATAATCCACATCGGTGGACCGGCCCTGACGATCCAAAGGGTTGATGCATTCTGATCCTGAGACACGGGCTAGAGTGTCTCGAATCGGTTGAGGACTATCTTTTGCCTCGGTTCACAGACGGAAATCCAATTTCCAAATACGTGACATTTGCGGTTTTATTTGTAGAGCCTAGTATGGCGACATAGTGGGATGGGGCGCTTATGCCGTCTATGATTGATACTTATGATTTGAAGTTGTTTTATACAATTGCACTTATAATAGTATCAAATGATTTGTTTTAAACGTACTAAGCATGTTTGGCTATTATAAGGGAAAACCCTATCCCCCGGCTTGTGTTGCATTGTGTGATAGGACCTGGGCCTTATAATAGCTTCAATTTTCTTTATTTAGCATTGCGTTGTTTGTTTTATGCACTGGTATTCTTGGGAGGAAACTCGTTCCGTGTTATACGGCGTGGTCCCTTGATTTACCTAACTTTAAAATAAAGATTAATAACTGTTTTAGTTCTCACACCAGTCCCATGACTGACCTTGAGTTTATTGTTTTAACCTAAACTCTGGGTGCCCTTATTTTGACACGGGCACCTAGTAGTTTTGGTTTTGCAGATTTATATTCACAGGATCCTGGTTTATAGCTGGAATGATATCCGGAAAGCTTTGTATCCGTATATCTCTTCTAGTTGTGTATTGTATTATTTTCCGCTGCTATGTAATGTATTGTAATCTATGATATTTTCAGTGTAATATTTATTTATTTATACTCTGTATATTCTTGTAATCTGATGGAATTGTTGTAATAAACAATGAAATGTTCTCCCGTCTGCGTTCTGATGTGGCTTGTTCTTGAACTATCCGCGCTTTCCTCACCGGGGAAATTACGGGTCTTTACACCCCTGTTTCTTACATAGCAGTTTCTAATCACTTACTTTGTCTACGGAAACCTAAGAGTGGTATCAAAATCAAGTCCACTGGTAATACCTTCCTTTTTCTTCTCCCTATTATTAAAGATATGAAACAAATGTTGTGCTCTGACCCTGTGTTAATTTGAACCAAAATAATCATCTTAAAGCCATGGGATTACAGTGTAGGTTGTAGCAATATTTAAAACGTGCCAGTTTGGCTCAAGCTTACAAATATTCCTCTTTATGCTTGGACGATGCCAGATATAAGTTGGCTTGCAACTCAAGTTGGTAGATTTGTATGCATCGATGTTGCTACTGAATCATTAGAACGGTTTTTGTTTGCGAAATGTTTGGTGGAGGTTATTGCTGAGAGTTTTTTGCTTCAAGAATTCCCTGCTCTGTTGCTTGATGGTTCGGAGCAGCTAGTTTATGTTGACTATATATGGAAGCCAAACATTTATGTAGGCTGCAAAACGTTTGGACATAAATCCGATAATTGCTCTCTGGTCGGTGTTGGGAATAGTAATATTAGCAGCAAGGATAAGGCTTTGACAAGTGTTCGGAATGGCAACTAGTGATAAGGATGGCAGCGGTAACGGTGGTGGAAATGTGACTCTTCATTCTGGTTAGACTAACATTCATTGTGCCAATAAACCTGAATGGACTAAAGATGTAAATAAGAAGAGCAGCTCTATTATTTCTTCTAGCAAGGCTGATCTAAAGACAGTTCAAAACAATTCATTGAGTAAGATTATGGAAAGTAATGTAGTGGCTTGTGCAAACAATTTTAATGTTTTATCGCAAAGTGTGAGGATAGTGAGATTGTAGAAAAGGTGAATGAAGCTGAGGTGATACATAGGATTGGAGAGCTCTGATGTCTTCATATCTTTCTCTACAACTACACGGTCTTGACAGAGGAAGAGAATATGTTGATTACAGAAGAGGGTTTAGAAAAGAAGGATCCGTTGAATAACGAGATTTTGATTGATGCCAACGAATTAAGCTATTATGGGAATCAAATCATAAAGATAAGATTATATATATGTACATTGAGTCGTGTTAGAATTATATTAAAATCTGTCCTCAAGTATACATGAGTGTGCTAATCAAGTTACACACACACACACACACACACATATATATATATATATGATTAAAAACTATAAAAAGCCAGATATGTGCAGAAACTGGCCTACCAGTCGACTGGTAGGAAATGGACCAGTCGACTAGTCAAGCTGTTTTTGCATATAACAACTAGTTTTTTGATATAAAAAATATACGATTTAATTCTACTAGTCAATTGATGATTTTTAACCAATCGACTGATTCGACCCAGAAACTATTTTGTGAAGAGTCACCATCCTTCATGAAGAGATTCCTCTTCATTAATCAATGGAAATGAACATAACTTTTTATGGAAACTATTCATGAGGGATTGCTACTCTTATACTACTATATAAACAACTTTAATCATGTTTTACAAACATTTAATCTATCCGAATTTTACTGATTTTTCTTATCATCATTCTATTTCTCTCCATTTACATTCTTTGCAATTAAAAGCTCTCCAATTCAAATTCTTGTTGAATCTGTGAATCAATTTAATATCGTTTGATTCAACATGCAATATTCTTTCTTATATCTTCGCATTCAAAGTATATACTCGAGGATCAAATTATAGGAAGGTTGTACTTAAACTATTGGCTATCCGTGTTGATTTAAGAACACAAATCAGACGTCAAACACTTGTAATTGTTGAAGACCTGAGTAGTTGCTCAGGCGAGAGGCATCCTTGTTGTGGCTCAGGTGTATTGACCTATTCCTTCGGGTTAAGAGAGGGCGTTGTTATTGAATTCCGAAGAGGAGCTTCGGGACTGGACATAAGGCGGGAAGTCCGAACCAGTATAAAAACTCCTGGTGTCTCTTTTACTTTACTTTCTGCATTTACTTTGCTTGTGATATATCTCCGTAACTTAGATTTTATTTGCTTAATTATTACATATTATTTAGGTAGCAAATCACATATATTTCCGCTATATCCATATAGATCCTGCTTAAGTCATACACAGCGACTTTTCAATTGGTATCAGAGCAAGACCATCTTATAACCATAAAACCGTTATTTGATATTTAGATAATAACACTAGCACTACTAATAACACCAGATATTCTTAAGGCCAATCAACTGCCAGACCACCCTTCTTTAATGGCATGAATTATAGTTACTGGACTACTCGGAGGAGAATATACATGCAAGCTAATAGCTATGATGCATGGAATATTACTCAAATAGAGTATACATCACCTACTACTGCATACAATAAATGGTGAAATATTAAGAAAAATGAAGCTACTGCAAATGCTAGGGCTATGAATATGCTACATTGTGCTCTCGATAGAAATGAGTTCAGTCGGTTTTGTATGTGCAATACTGCATATGAAATCTGGAGAACACTAATGGCACTTAAACAAAGTAAAATATTTGTGCTCAAGAATCAGTTTCAAAATTTTAAGATGAATGAAACCAAATCCATAAATGATATGTATTCACGTTTTCAAAATATTTATCATTCTTTATTAGGACTAGGAGAAAAATATTCCTACTTTGACATAGTTTCAAAAATCTTGAATTCTTTAACCGATGAATGGGAGAGAAAAGTATTAGCGATCGAAGAGGCTAATGATCTCACTTCCATGAAACCGAAAGAATTGATTGGTAATTTAATATCTTATGAAGTAAATTTGCAGGAAAAGAAAGCACAGGTACGAGATAAGAAAATTTTATCTTTCCATGCAGAAAAAGAAGATTCCGATTCAGATGAAGAAGATATAACATTTGTTGCTAAGAATTTTAGAAAATTTCTAAAATACAGAAAGAGTCAAAGCAAAAATATAAAGAAGAATTCATCAAAAGAACCTGATCCGGCTCTAGTAGAATGCTTCAACTGTCACAAGACCAGACACTATCAAAAGAATTGTCACAGCTAAAGAGAAATCGCAAAAATGAAAAATCAAAGAAACGAGCTTTTTCAGTCACTTGGGATAACTCGTATTCATCTTCTGAAAGTGATAGCGACAACGATAGTGAGCATGCAAATATGTGCTTTATGGCTAAGGACAACGATGTCCCACTTGAGAAAAGCAGAGGAAAATGGATACTAGACAGTGGTTGCTCAAAACATATGACAGGAGACAAAGAAATGCTATCAAATATCACTTACTCAAAAGGAGGTACTATCACATTTGGAGATAATTCCAAAGGATACATCATCGGCAAAGGCAATGCGAGCAATTACGGTATATCTAATTCACTTCTTATTTCATATGTTTATTAGTTAAAAATTTAAAACACAATTTATTAAGTATAAGTTAATTGTCTGATAAAAGTTTTAAAATAACATTTTCTGAAAATAAATGTAGTATATATGATTCAAATGAAAATCTTATTTTTGAAGGAAATTGAGACAAAAATATTTATATTTTAAATATGGCAATTAATAATAATTCGAGCATGTGTTTATTAGCCAAAGATAATGATCCTTGGTTATGGCACAAACGATATTGCCATATTGATTTTAAAACAATAAACAACCTATCTAAAAATGATCTTGTAAGAGGATTATCCAAAATAAAATTCTAAACTGAAAATTTATACGATGCTTGTCAACTAGGAAAGTTAACAAAATCCTTTTTTAAATCTAAAAAGGTTATATCAACCTTACAACCACTTGAGTTACTACACATGGATTTATTTGGACCAACTCAAGTTCATTCTATAAATCATAGTAGATACGTGTTTGTAATTGTTGATGATTTTTCAAGATACACTTGGACTATGTTTTTAAAGAATAAAAGTGATAATTTTGATACTTTTAAGAATTTTGTCAAACAAATTCAAAATCTAACTAATTTAAAAATAAAGAACATACGAAGTGATCATGGAGGAGTTTTTTTTAAAACAAAAATATGTGATCTTCAAAAAGAAGAGAGCAAACTATATAATATAAAAACAAGTTCATAATTTTTCAATTCCTAGAACTCCATAACAAAATGGAGTTGTAGAACGTAATAATAGAACTTTACAAGAATGTACGAGAACATTATTAAATGGAAGTACATTAACAAAATATTTTTGGCCTAAAGCAGTTGCAACAGCATGTTATGTTTTGAATCATGTTTCCATTCGACCTCTTACTAAAAATACACCATATGAGCTTTTTACTGGTAAAAAACCAAATATATCTTATTTTAAAGTTTTTGGATCAAAATATTTCATTTTAAATACAAAAGATCAACTTGGAAATTTTGATTCAAAATCTGACGAAGGAATATTCTTAGGATATTCCGAACGAAGCAAGGCTTATCGTATTTTTAATAAAAGAACCAGTAAAATAGAAGAATCACTTCATGTTTTGTTTGACAAAAATTTTATTCAAAGTTCTTTAAAAACATATATTACAGTAAATAACTCTTCTTATGATAATGATTTAATAATATATAGAGAAGATGAAAACATTGTTCATAACAACATAGAGAATAATACTACAAAAACTCAAGTAAATATTAATAATCAAAATATTCCTGTTAATGAAGTCAGATCTCCACCACGAATTTTACGAGATCATCCAATGCAAAATATTATTGGAGAAATAACTTCAAACGTTAGAACAAGAAGTCAACTTAATTTGGTAAGTAGTGTAGCCTTCTTGTCAAATATTGAACCCAAAAATCCTAAAGAAGCATCAACTGATGAAAATTGGATAATTGCCATGCAAGAAGAATTAAACCAGTTTGAATGTAATGAAGTCTAGGGATTAGTTAGAAGACCAAATGATCAAATTGTTATTGGAACAAAATGGGTTTACAAAAATAAAGCAGATGAATTGGGATATATCACTAGAAATAAAGCTAGACTTATTGCACAAGGTTACAATCAAGAAGAAGGCATAGATTATGAAGAAACCTTTGCTCCAGTTGCATGACTAGAAGCAATTCGAATATTTTTAGCATACGCTTGTCATCATAACTTTAAACTATATCAAATGGATGTTATAAGCGCTTTCTTAAATGATTACATCAAAGAACGAGTATATGTTGAACAACCTCCATTTTCGCTCGTGAAAAATACCATGATCATGTTTATAAACTGAAAAAGGAATTATATGGTTTGAAACAAGCACCTCATGCTTTATACGAACATCTCAAAACTTACCTGTTAGATTCATGATTTCAAATTGGAAAGGTTGATCAAACAATATTTATTAAGAAAGACCATAAAGATATTCTAATAGTTAAATATATATAGATGACATTATCTTTGGATCAACAAATGATCAATTATGTCAAGAATTTTAAAAAATAATGACCAATGAACTTGAAATGTCACATATGGGAGAACTATCTTACTTTTTGGGTTTGTAAATTAAGCAATTATGTGATGGAATTTTTACTAATCAAGAAAAATATTGTATTAATTTAATGAAACGTTTTGGAATGGAAAACACGTCAAGTAAACCTACACCAATGAGTACATCGACACATTTAGATAAAGACGAAAATGGTAAAGTTGTCGATCAAAAGTGTAATAACCCGCAAAATCTGGGCCAGTTTAAAAATTTTATTTTGGCAATTTTAGCGAATTTTGAATATTTAAAATGAATTATTTTAAATAAAATCAACGGGAAATTTAATTTGAATAGGATTCGACGTATATATTTATATACGTCGTCGATAGAATATAAATATTTATATATAATTATAAATAGAATTGAGATGGCGCGGTAGTTCGATAATTCGATTTCAAACTTCAATTGAATGTACCGGGTGCAAAACAATCCGGATTTTAGTGGAACCAGAAATAATAGGATCTCGTTGTGGATATCTTTCGAACGAATCCGACAAGTTGAAATTTCATAGCGGGAATCAAAAGATATGTCCAGTTGAAAATTCTGAATAGTCGCTATGGAATTCAGGCCCTTAAAAATGGACATTTTGCAAACGACCTCGGATTTCGACGAAACCACTTTTGTTGGGTCCGTGATGTAAAATTATTGCTAGGTTTTAAATTTCATAATTTTTCGAATCAATATGTGAGCGTGGCAAAGGAAAACGCGTTTGACCAGTTTCAGTTGATTTTAATCGACTGGAAATTGGCCATTTTTCCAACAGTCTCAGAATTCGACGAAACAAGTTTTGTTAGGACCGTATCGTCAATACGAAGCTAGAAAATATTTTTCTGGAATTTTTCTAGTTAGTATGTGGCCCCGGTAATTTGAAATGTACGTTTAAAATTCAGTATAGTGATTTAAGTGTAAATTCAACGGAAACTGATTCAAACGATCAAATCAAACTACGAAACATATCCCATTGTGTTCGGAATGGGGGTGAAACGCTATGGGCGACAGTCGGTGGGCCTCGTTTCGAAGTCGAATAAAAAGTCAACTCCTTGGGATAAAATAAATTAAAATTAAATAATTAAATATATATATTTTTCATATAACCCCCTCTTCTCGTTTTCATTCAGAAGATCGAAAAAAAAAAAACGAAAATCGCGATCGCCCCCCCCCCCCCCCCCCCCCCCGCCGTTGCCTCGACCGCCGCCAGAGGCGGAGCCCGCCAGCATCCCTTTCCGCCCTCCTCCGACGCAGCTGCGAGCTCCCCTTCCCCCTCCTACCTGAAGCCGACGCGACCCTCCCCCCCTTTTTTTCCAAACCCTAGGGCGTCGCCCCTCCTAGCCGCTCCACCACCTGACGCCGCAACTCCCACTGCTCCGGCGAACTCTCCCTCCGCCGCCTTGGTCAGCCATGAACGCCCCCTCCAGAAAAAAAAAACACTGTAAGTCTTTCTAATTGTTTTTATTTATTAATTTATTTCTGTTTATTTTCTGTGTAATAAGTTTAGGAAAAAAAATCAGTTTTATTTTTATTTTTATTTATAGCATGAAGTTAGGATTTTTAATTTATAAAAGTTTAGATTTTTGTATTAGGAAAATATGATCTTTATATTTGTAGAAAAATAAAAATGAGATTTTTAAAAAAAAAGGTGAAATCTTTGAATTTAAAAAGGTGAAATCTTTGAATTTAAAAAGGTGAAATCTTTGAATTTAAAAACGTGAAATCTTTGAATTTAAAAAGGTGAAATCTTTGAATTTAAAAAGGTGAAATCTTTGAATTTAAAAAGGTGAAATCTTTAAATTTAAAAAGGCGAAATTTTTATATAGAAAATAGCGTGATAAAAATATAATTTTTATCTATATAGTAGCGTTGTGAAAATTCGATTTTTAAATATATGAAGTGATTATAAAAATATGATTTTTAAATTGAAAACGAACAAATAAAAATGTGATTTTTATTTTAAAGACATCAAAATATAAAAATGTGATTTTTATGTATATAGTGACTACGGGCAACGAAGATGACGAAGATGGGATAACGAAGAAGATTTCTATAAAAGAAGAGCCATGGAGCTAGGATAGCTATCGGTGAGAACTTCTCACTCTTCAATTTCTATTATAGATATATATACTAGGATGCAGACGGTGCTTAGTAGCACCCGACACAATCGTCCGCAGACCATGGACTTGTTTGTTTGGCTGTGTTGTTAGTTAGATTGTTTTGGGTTGATTTGAATTGTTTGGTGAAATGAAATTGATATGATTGATGTGTGAATGGCGTGGGCCTTTACTAGACCGGGGATAAGGCTAGGCCTCGTCCCGTTTCTAGTATCGTGCCGTTATGCCGCCGAAATTTTCTAAAATATGTTAGAAAAATAAAAATAATCATTTATTGAATAAATGAACTGAATAGAAATTCAAGTGTTAAAATAAAATAGTTTGATCGTTAAAAATATAATTTTTAACGTGAAAGCGAATAAATAAATATTTATAAACAAATCGGCCGATTTGTTTGTATACACTGATTTGACTGATATCGATTGGGTCGATAAATTTTACACGTCGCCCAACTGCACAAATAAAATCTGTGTTTGATTGTTTGAAACCCCACACGGGTGTTGGGATGAAATTTGATGTTCACTCATCCTGATTGATTAAATATGTCGATCGGTCGATTGACAGACTGTTATAAGCGTCAGATATCTATATTTGATGCTTATACAGCGTAGTGCACTTTGGTTGATGGTTGATTGCTTATCAATGCTATTATATACACGTGTTGTATGGAATCCATATAATTAACGTTATATGGTGATTGATTGGGCCTCATTCCAATCGGGAAAATAATAAATATTATAAAAGAAAATTCATGTGTTGAATATAAAAATAGTCATGTGTTGACGATGTTCATGTGTTGAGTGAAATATTTTGAATAAAATAAATTACATCTTTATCATATTTAATATTAGAACTACTTCCCAGTAGAAGTCTAATTAAAAATCAAACGATAGATACCATAGTTTTATAAAATATTTTACATAACAAAAATAGTGATGTGTCGACAGTACTCATGTGTTGAGATTAGTCGTGTGTTGAAAGAAATATAGATTCATGTGTTGAACAGAACAAATATTCATTTGTTGAATAGAATAACGAATTACTGAAATATAAAGCCGTGTTGATTAGAGATGCGTTATTTTGACGCGAACGATGTTTATATCGATTTTATTCGTTTTATAATAAATATTGAAAAGTGATTTCAAAATTTAATATTTTGAAAGGAAATTCAAATTGAATTAGATTAAAATTCAAATGGAAATTTTATTGAATCAATTTGAAATGAATTCGAATCGAATAGAAAATGAATTCGATTCGAATTGAATAGAAAGTGAATTTGAATTCGAATAAAATAGAGATGAATTCAAATTGAAATGAATTGAATTGAAAACGATATTGAAATGAATTGAATTGAAAACGATTTCGAAATGAATTGAATTGAAAACGATTTCGAAATGAATTGAATTGAAAACGATTTCGAAATGAATTGAATTGAAAACGATATTGAAATGAATTGAATTGAAAACGATTTCGAAATGAATTGAATTGAAAACGATTTCGAAATGAATTGAATTGAAAACGATTTCGAAATGAATTGAATTGAAAACGAATTCAAATTGAATTGAAAGTGAATTGAAATGAATTCAAATTGAATTAAAATTTGAATTGAATAGAAATGAATTTTAAAACGAATTTATAAAGAAGAATTCAATTTTGATTTGAATTGAAAAGAAAGTTGAAATTGCTTTTGAAACGATTTTAAAACGATTTATAAAATTCGTTTTAAATAGAAATCGACGAAATATATATTATATATATTATATATATATAATATAATGGCCTGAATAGAACGCGCCGCGCCGCGGCAGTTCGTGAATTTCGACCATTTATTTCAAACGGACATTGCGGGAGATCCGACCGTCCGATTCTCCTAAACTCGGAACCGTTGGGTTCGTATCGAAAAGAGCTTTCCAATGAATATTAGAAATTTGAAATCTAACGGTTGGATTTGGAATTATGTCCAAATCAAATTTGAAAAAGGTCGCTGTAAGTGCAGTTCGATGGCCGTTGATGGAAATCGACTGTACGGGCCTTGATAAAATTATTAAAAATATCTATAATTTGTGTAAAATTATAATATGTGAATTGGAAAGAATTGGGCTGGAAAATTCCACATTTGAATAGGTAAAAATAGATTTCTATCGAAATGAACTAGTTTTGAACTAGAATTAAAATCAATTTATTTTTGAAATAAATAAATTGAATTTGAAAGTGATTTTGAAAATAATCGATATTTCCAATACGTGAATTGGACGGGAGTTGAATCAAAATTATCTTCGGAATATTTCGATGTTGGATTTCGTGACTATACAGATATTGTTATGGGAATTTGAAAGATATATTTTATATCGTTATTTCCAATACGATATTTGTTGGTTTCAGAATTTGATATTGAATATAAGCCGGTATATTTTCTATTCAGAGCCTTGTATTTAATATCAAATGTGATTTGGGTTTATCGTGAATCGTGTTTTAGATGACATTGGTTCTTTAACCCAGTTAAAGGCAAGATATTGATTTTTGAGAAGATTAAAACTAAGTGGAGTTTTAATGAATCTTTAATTAGATTAAAAATGTGAATTAATAATTTAAATTATCAAATCTGAAAGGTGATCGAGATATGGAGTACCACCAGTTTTGCTCCAAAGCGATAGTTAAATCTTTAATTAGATTTGAACGTGAAATGGTAATTAATTTTACCGATAACACCGTGGTGTTAGATATGGAGTATTACCAGTTTTGCTCCATGGGATATATAGGTTGGGATTGGGAAATAAAACAAATAATTACTTCGGTGTGGTTCGCTAATCCCGACTAGTTTGAAATGATATCCAAAAGAATATTCTGAATTGGAATGAGGCGTTCGTTGTGTTTGTGTAACATTTGTTTATCATATACGTGGGTTTTTCAGGAAGGCCGGGTTATACCCATTCTGAATAACCGATTCGACGAGATGTCGAAGATGAAGACGGTGGTTGAAGACCGGAAGTCTTCACATCGTTTGGGTGATTACTGATGATCTTGATTGGGCTGTACACCCAGGATGAGGGAAACAGTTGGTGATCGTCCAGACGTACTTGGAGATGGATGGATATGCGAGGAAAGTGCCTCCGGTTTCGTTCAGACCCAGAACGAACTTGTAAATGGATTGTGTGTCTGACATTGGATTTTATTCTGTGTTGATTGATCTCTATTAAATATACATCTGTTTGGCGGCGGAGAATTTATTCTCTTGCTTAACGCCCTTCTCTGAGACGTATGAGCTCAGAGGTTGTATATCGATGGACATCAGTCGCATGGAGTGAATTGCCAATGTGGCATGCGTAAGTGGCAATTGATCAAGGCTTCTGTTGAAAAGCAAAGTCTTGTGGTTGATGATCAAAGCACGGCCTGTGTGGCGTAGCTTTGTGTATAACGTGAATTCGCGAGCCTCACACCTCGGCATGAGTCAAAAACGGGAGACGGACCGCTGGGAGAGCACGGCGTTTCTTTCTAGCTAGGGTGGTGTCAGTGACCTACCAGCCCTGACATTTATATACTTTTCACCTGTGTGGTTGTTGGATACGAGGCGCCACGGATATAGGTCTGTAACGACCGGGAAACGTGTGTTCAGGAATTGCCAATCCTCAAAAGTAAGAGAGGACCGGCCCAGCCGATTCCAAGGATCATAGTGGGGTCCTGAGGCATTTGCTAGAGTGTCTCGAACGCGGAGAGGAGCTTGCCCCTTGCCTCGACTCATGATGGAATCCAATTTCCAATACGTGTATTGCGGTTTTAATTGTAGAACTAGTATGGCGACATGATAGATGGTACCCATGCCGCCTATGATTGATATTTATGATGTGAAATTGTTTTGACACTATACACATATAGTAATATCAAAATAATGTGTTTTAAACGTATCAAGCATGCTTTGGCTGTTATAAGGGAAAACCCTATCCTCCGGCTTGTGTTGCATTGTGTGATGGGACCTGGGTCTTATAACAGCTTCATTTTTCTTTATTTAGCATTGCGCTGTTTGTTCTATGCACTGGTATTCTTGGGAGGAAACCCGTTCCGTGTTATACGGCGTGGTCCCTTGATTTACCTAACTTTAAAACCAATATTAATAACTGTTTTAGTTCTCACACCAGTCACATGACTGACCTGGAGTTTATTATTTTAACCTAAACTCTGGGTGCCCCTATTTTCCGCACGGGCAGCTAGTAGTTTTGGTTTTGCAGATTTATATTCACAGGGTCCTGATTTACAGCTGGAACGATGCTCGGAAAGCTCTGTATCCGTGCATTACTTCTAGTTGTGTTTTTATATTATTTTCCGTTGCGATGTATTTAAATGTAATTTAAATCTCTGATATTTTCTGTGTAATTTATTCATTTATACTCTGTATATTCTTGTATCTGATGGAATTGTTGTAATAACAATGAAATGTTCTTCCGTATGCGTTCCGATGTGTGTTGTTCTCAAAGTATTCGTGCTTTCCTTCACGGGGAAGTTACGGGTCCTTACAGTGGTATCAGAGCTTTGGTTTACAGAGCTCGAGAACAAGACACATTAGAACCATACGAAAGAATTCATCAGATATTGGATTAGTAATATCCAATTGGAATGACTCGTTAGAGATAGGATCAGTAGTATCCTAGAACGGGTGTGAAGAGTATATTTTCCAAATGAAAACAATTTTGTTTTGAAAATTTAAATCAATTATACGTATTTGAATATTTATTTATTTTGAATATGGACAATCGAGTATATATAGATTTCGCGTATACGCGTCATGAACGTATAGTCGAAGTTTTAATATACTGGATAGATATGGAATCACATTCTAGACACCCGAAGATGATTCTGATGATTGATATATCATCATCAGGATTTGTGTTCGTGTTTCGAAGGTGTGATTTCTATATATTTCCATTAGACTGGTGTGAGAACCAAAACTAATATAGCTAGAATACATTGTTGTGAATTGGCATCAAAAACATGATTTTCTGTATATGTATCAAAATTATGAATTTGAAACTCTAATTCACTAATTGATTGTTGTTTGTGTTGTTTGTTTATTTATTTGATAAATTTAAACCATTTGGTCAAATTGTACCCAATATTGAATTGTATTGAAAATTGGTCGCATTTGCTTGCATATACATATACTTACATTGAACAGGTCATAGCAAGGAGGCTAGAGCAGAGAATAAAATTTGTTTGCCCGACAAATAGGTACATGTTTACTACATAATTTCCTGTTTTGTTTGGGTGATGATGATTTTGTGAGCCTATTGGCTAGCCGCTTGGCTTTTTCTTTTTCTTTTTGAGATCTGAAGGACCGGGGAAGCTATTTGAAATTCCCCGATGCTCCCGGTGCAGGGGAGGTTATGGCGAAATTTTTCAAAAATTTAGGGTGTTAGCCAAATTTTTGAAAATTTGAAAATTCTCAGAAACTGAAAAGTTGGAGAATGCAAGCCAGATCGAACATAGTGTTGGATGTCAAACCACTTTCGACTTTGTTCCTTTTCGGGGACGAAAAGTTTTAAGTGGGGGAGATTGTAATAACCCGCAAAATCTGGGCCAGTTTAAAATTTTTATTTTGGCAATTTTAGCGAATTTTGAATATTTAAAATGAATTATTTTAAATAAAATCAACGGGAAATTTAATTTGAATAGGATTCGACGTATATATTTATATACGTCGTCGATAGAATATAAATATTTATATATAATTATAAATAGAATTGAGATGGCGCGGTAGTTCGATAATTCGATTTCAAACTTCAATTGAATGTACCGGGTGCAAAACAATCCGGATTTTAGTGGAACCAAAAATAATAGGATCTCGTTGTGGATATCTTTCGAACGAATCCGACAAGTTGAAATTTCATAGCGGGAATCAAAAGATATGTCCAGTTGAAAATTCTGAATAGTCGCTATGGAATTCAGGCCCTTAAAAATGGACATTTTGCAAACGACCTCGGATTTCGACGAAACCACTTTTGTTGGGTCCGTGATGTAAAATTATTGCTAGGTTTTAAATTTCATAATTTTTCGAATCAATATGTGAGCGTGGCAAAGGAAAACGCGTTTGACCAGTTTCAGTTGATTTTAATCGACTGGAAATTGGCCATTTTTCCAACAGTCTCAGAATTCGACGAAACTAGTTTTGTTAGGACCGTATCGTCAATACGAAGCTAGAAAATATTTTTCTGGAATTTTTCTAGTTAGTATGTGGCCCCGGTAATTTGAAATGTACGTTTAAAATTCAGTATAGTGATTTAAGTGTAAATTCAACGGAAACTGATTCAAACGATCAAATCAAACTACGAAACATATCCCATTGTGTTCGGAATGGGGGTGAAACGCTATGGGCGACAGTCGGTGGGCCTCGTTTCGAAGTCGAATAAAAAGTCAACTCCTTGGGATAAAATAAATTAAAATTTAATAATTAAATATATATATTTTTCATATAACCCCCCCTCTTCTCGTTTTCATTCAGAAGATCGAAAATAATAATAAAAAAAAAGAAACGAAAATCGCGATCCCCCCCCCCCCCCGCCGTTGCCTCGACCGCCGCCAGAGGCGGAGCCCGCCAGCATCCCTTTCCGCCCTCCTCCGACGCAGCTGCGAGCTCCCCTTCCCCCTCCTACCTGAAGCCGACGCGACCCTCCCCCCCTTTTTTTACAAACCCTAGGGCATCGCCCCTCCTAGCCGCTCCACCACCTGACGCCGCAACTCCCACTGCTCCGGCGAACTCTCCCTCCGCCGCCTTGGTCAGCCATGAACGCCCCCTCCAGAAAAAAAAAAACACTGTAAGTCTTTCTAATTGTTTTTATTTATTAATTTATTTCTGTTTATTTTCTGTGTAATAAGTTTAGGAAAAAAATCAGTTTTATTTTTATTTTTATTTATAGCATGAAGTTAGGATTTTTAATTTATAAAAGTTTATATTTTTGTATTAGGAAAATATGATCTTTATATTTGTAGAAAAATAAAAATGAGATTTTTAAAAAAAAGGTGAAATCTTTGAATTTAAAAAGGTGAAATCTTTGAATTTAAAAAGGTGAAATCTTTGAATTTAAAAAGGTGAAATCTTTGAATTTAAAAAGGTGAAATCTTTAAATTTAAAAAGGCGAAATTTTTATATAGAAAATAGCGTGATAAAAATATAATTTTTATCTATATAGTAGCGTTGTGAAAATTCGATTTTTAAATATATGAAGTGGTTATAAAAATATGATTTTTAAATTGAAAACGAACAAATAAAAATGTGATTTTTATTTTAAAGACATCAAAATATAAAAATGTGATTTTTATGTATATAGTGACTACGGGCAACGAAGATGACGAAGATGGGATAACGAAGAAGATTTCTATAAAAGAAGAGCCATGGAGCTAGGATAGCTATCGGTGAGAACTTCTCACTCTTCAATTTCTATTATAGATATATATATATACTAGGATGCAGACGGTGCTTAGTAGCACCCGACACAATCGTCCACAAACCATGGACTTGTTTGTTTGGCTGTGTTGTTAGTTAGATTGTTTTGGGTTGATTTGAATTGTTTGGTGAAATGAAATTGATATGATTGATGTGTGAATGGCGTGGGCCTTCACTAGACCGGGGATAAGGCTAGGCCTCGTCCCGTTTCTAGTATCGTGCCGTTATGCCGCCGAAATTTTCTAAAATATGTTAGAAAAATAAAAATAATCATTTATTGAATAAATGAACTGAATAGAAATTCAAGTGTTAAAATAAAATAGTTTGATCGTTAAAA
This sequence comes from Allium sativum, assembly GCA_030737875.1. Classification (NCBI taxonomy): domain Eukaryota; kingdom Viridiplantae; phylum Streptophyta; class Magnoliopsida; order Asparagales; family Amaryllidaceae; genus Allium; species Allium sativum. The sequence goes on from CM060916.1 coordinate 899,488,398, forward strand.
ATATAATTTTTAACGTGAAAGCGAATAAATAAATATTTATAAACAAATCGGCCGATTTGTTTGTATACACTGATTTGACTGATATCGATTGGGTCGATAAATTTTACACGTCGCCCAACTGCACAAATAAAATCTGTGTTTGATTGTTTGAAACCCCACACGGGTGTTGGGATGAAATTTGATGTTCACTCATCCTGATTGATTAAATATGTCGATCGGTCGATTGACAGACTGTTATAAGCGTCAGATATCTATATTTGATGCTTATACAGCGTAGTGCACTTTGGTTGATGGTTGATTGCTTATCAATGCTATTATATACATGTGTTGTATGGAATCCATATAATTAACGTTATATGGTGATTGATTGGGCCTCATTCCAATCGGGAAAATAATAAATATTATAAAAGAAAATTCATGTGTTGAATATAAAAATAGTCATGTGTTGACGATGTTCATGTGTTGAGTGAAATATTTTGAATAAAATAAATTACATCTTTATCATATTTAATATTAGAACTACTTCCCAGTAGAAGTCTAATTAAAAATCAAACGATAGATACCATAGTTTTATAAAATATTTTACATAACAAAAATAGTGATGTGTCGACAGTACTCATGTGTTGAGATTAGTCGTGTGTTGAAAGAAATATAGATTCATGTGTTGAACAGAACAAATATTCATTTGTTGAATAGAATAACGAATTACTGAAATATAAAGCCGTGTTGATTAGAGATGCGTTATTTTGACGCGAACGATGTTTATATCGATTTTATTCGTTTTATAATAAATATTGAAAAGTGATTTCAAAATTTAATATTTTGAAAGGAAATTCAAATTGAATTAGATTAAAATTCAAATGGAAATTTTATTGAATCAATTTGAAATGAATTCGAATCGAATAGAAAATGAATTCGATTCGAATTGAATAGAAAGTGAATTTGAATTCGAATAAAATAGAGATGAATTCAAATTGAAATGAATTGAATTGAAAACGATATTGAAATGAATTGAATTGAAAACGATTTCGAAATGAATTGAATTGAAAACGATTTCAAAATGAATTGAATTGAAAACGATTTCGAAATGAATTGAATTGAAAACGATATTGAAATGAATTGAATTGAAAACGATTTCGAAATGAATTGAATTGAAAACGATTTCGAAATGAATTGAATTGAAAACGATTTCGAAATGAATTGAATTGAAAACGAATTCAAATTGAATTGAAAGTGAATTGAAATGAATTCAAATTGAATTAAAATTTGAATTGAATAGAAATGAATTTTAAAACGAATTTATAAAGAAGAATTCAATTTTGATTTGAATTGAAAAGAAAGTTGAAATTGCTTTTGAAACGATTTTAAAACGATTTATAAAATTCGTTTTAAATAGAAATCGACGAAATATATATTATATATATATATAATATAATGGCCTGAATAGAACGCGCCGCGCCGCGGCAGTTCGTGAATTTTGACCATTTATTTCAAACGGACATTGCGGGAGATCCGACCGTCGGATTCTCCTAAAACCGGAACCGTTGGGTTCGTATCGAAAAGAGCTTTCCAATGAATATTAGAAATTTGAAATCTAACGGTTGGATTTAGAATTATGTCCAAATCAAATTTGAAAAAGGTCGCTGTAAGTGCAGTTCGATGGCCGTTGATGGAAATCGACTGTACGGGCCTTGATAAAATTATTAAAAATATCTATAATTTGTGTAAAATTATAATATGTGAATTGGAAAGAATTGGGCTGGAAAATTCCACATTTGAATAGGTAAAAATAGATTTCTATCGAAATGAACTAGTTTTGAACTAGAATTAAAATCAATTTATTTTTGAAATAAATAAATTGAATTTGAAAGTGATTTTGAAAATAATCGATATTTCCAATACGTGAATTGGACGGGAGTTGAATCGAAATTATCTTCGGAATATTTCGATGTTGGATTTCGTGACTATACAGATATTGTTATGGGAATTTGAAAGATATATTTTATATCGTTATTTCCAATACGATATTTGTTGGTTTCAGAATTTGATATTGAATATAAGCCGGTATATTTTCTATTCAGAGCCTTGTATTTAATATCAAATGTGATTTGGGTTTATCGTGAATCGTGTTTTAGATGACATTGGTTCTTTAACCCAGTTAAAGGCAAGATATTGATTTTTGAGAAGATTAAAACTAAGTGGAGTTTTAATGAATCTTTAATTAGATTAAAAATGTGAATTGATAATTTAAATTATCAAATCTGAAAGGTGATCGAGATATGGAGTACCACCAGTTTTGCTCCAAAGCGATAGTTAAATCTTTAATTAGATTTGAACGTGAAATGGTAATTAATTTTACCGATAACACCGTGGTGTTAGATATGGAGTATTACCAGTTTTGCTCCATGGGATATATAGGTTGGGATTGGGAAATAAAACAAATAATTACTTCGGTGTGGTTCGCTAATCCCGACTAGTTTGAAATGATATCCAAAAGAATATTCTGAATTGGAATGAGGCGTTCGTTGTGTTTGTGTAACATTTGTTTATCATATACGTGGGTTATTCAGGAAGGCCGGGTTATACCCATTCTGAATAACTGATTCGACGAGATGTCGAAGATGAAGACGGTGGTTGAAGACCGGAAGTCTTCACATCGTTTGGGTGATTACTGATGATCTTGATTGGGCTGTACACCCAGGATGAGGGAAACAGTTGGTGATCGTCCAGACGTACTTGGAGATGGATGGATATGCGAGGAAAGTGCCTCCGGTTTCGTTCAGACCCAGAACGAACTTGTAAATGGATTGTGTGTCTGACATTGGATTTTATTCTGTGTTGATTGATCTCTATTAAATATACATCTGTTTGGCGGCGGAGAATTTATTCTCTTGCTTAACGCCCTTCTCTGAGACGTATGAGCTCAGAGGTTGTATATCGATGGACATCAGTCGCATGGAGTGAATTGCCAATGTGGCATGCGTAAGTGGCAATTGATCAAGGCTTCTGTTGAAAAGCAAAGTTTTGTGGTTGATGATCAAAGCACGGCCTGTGTGGCGTAGCTTTGTGTATAACGTGAATTCGCGAGCCTCACACCTCGGCATGAGTCAAAAACGGGAGACGGACCGCTGGGAGAGCACGACGTTTCTTTCTAGCTAGGGTGGTGTCAGTGACGTACCAGCCCTGACATTTATATACTTTTCACCTGTGTGGTTGTTGGATACGAGGCGCCTCGGATATAGGTCTGTAAGGACCGGGAAACGTGTGTTCAGGAATTGCCAATCCTCAAAAGTAAGAGAGGACCGGCCCAGCCGATTCCAAGGATCATAGTGGGGTCCTGAGGCATTTGCTAGAGTGTCTCGAACGCGGAGAGGAGCTTGCCCCTTGCCTCGACTCATGATGGAATCCAATTTCCAATACGTGTATTGCGGTTTTAATTGTAGAACTAGTATGGCGACATGATAGATGGTACCCATGCCGCCTATGATTGATATTTATGATGTGAAATTGTTTTGACACTATACACATATAGTAATATCAAAATAATGTGTTTTAAACGTATCAAGCATGCTTTGGCTGTTATAAGGGAAAACCCTATCCTCCGGCTTGTGATGCATTGTGTGATGGGACCTGGGTCTTATAACAGCTTCATTTTTCTTTATTTAGCATTGCGTTGTTTGTTCTATGCACTGGTATTCTTGGGAGGAAACCCGTTCCGTGTTATACGGCGTGGTCCCTTGATTTACCTAACTTTAAAACCAATATTAATAACTGTTTTAGTTCTCACACCAGTCACATGACTGACCTGGAGTTTATTGTTTTAACCTAAACTCTGGGTGCCCCTATTTTCCGCACGGGCAGCTAGTAGTTTTGGTTTTGCAGATTTATATTCACAGGGTCCTGATTTACAGCTGGAACGATGCTCAGAAAGCTCTGTATCCGTGCATTACTTCTAGTTGTGTTTTTGTATTATTTTCCGTTGCGATGTATTTAAATGTAATTTAAATCTCTGATATTTTCTGTGTAATTTATTCATTTATACTCTATATATTCTTGTATCTGATGGAATTGTTGTAATAACAATGAAATGTTCTTCCGTATGCGTTCCGATGTGTGTTGTTCTCAAAGTATTCGTGCTTTCCTTCACGGGGAAGTTACGGGTCCTTACAAAAAGTTATATCGAAGCATGATAGGTTCACTTTTGTATTTAACAACAAGTAGACCGGATATTATGATGAGTGTTTTCTTATGATCCCAATTTCAAGCTAATCCAAAAGAGTCACATTTAAGAGCAGTTAAACTAATATTACGATATTTAAGTAGTACCAAAAACTTTGGACTTTTCTATCCAAAAGACTATTCCTTTGAATTAGTTTCATATAGCGATGCTAATTTTGGAGGATCACGAACGGATCGTAAGAGTAAATGTAGAATATGTCACTTTATTGGTAAATCGCTTATATCTTGGTTTAGCAAGAAGCAAAATTGTGTCTCATTATTAACATGAGAAGCTGAATACATATCTGCTGCACTAGCTTGTGCTCAGGTATTATATATGCGGCAAACACTAAAAGATTTCAATGTAAATTTGTCAAATTCCATAATCTATTGTGACAATACAAGCTCAATAAATTTATCTAAGAATCTGGTAAACCATTCCAGAACTAAACACATTGATATCAGACATCACTTCTTGAGAGATAATATTGAAAAACAAACAATTAATTTAGAATTTGTTAACTTAGAAAATCACATTGCAGATATCTTCACTAAACCCCTTTTAGATAATTCTTTCATTAAAATCCAACGAGAACTAGGAATTGTCTCATTCAAATATCTCTAAAAAGTTCTTTGGTAATCATGTGCTTATAATGTCTTACTATCTTTTTAATCGACGACAAAGGGGGAGAAATCTCTCATGCTATCTATGTTATATACCATTTTTTCCATGCTATTATACTCTTATATTTTCCATATTATTGGAAAGTTGTGCTAGCATTTGTGAATGCAGGAATCAAATGGTAAGAATATAAAATTATAAACTAAAAAATTCATGCAGAAATTCAGGGGTTGTTATACATTCAGGGGGAGAAAATCTAGGGTGTTGTCATCAATCAAAAAGGGGGAGAATGTTGAATAATAAGATTTTGATATATGCCAACAAAAGAAGCTACTATGGGTGTCGAATCATAAAGATAAGGTATATATATACACATTGAGTCGTGTTAGAATTATGTTAAAATCTATCCTCAAGTATACACGAATGTGCTAATCAAGTTATATATATATATATATATATATATATATATATATATATATATATGATTAAAAACCTTAAAAGAAAATATGTCCAGATACAGGCCTACCAGTTGACTGGTAGGAAATGGACCAATTGACTGGTCAAGCTGTTTCTGCATATAACGGCTAGTTTTTTAATAAAAAAATTTATACGATTTAATTCTACCATTCAACTGATAATTTTTAACCAGTCGACTGATTCGACCCATAAATTATTTTGTGAAGAGTCACCATCCTTCATGAAGAGATTCCTCTTATTAATCAAAGGAAATGGACGTAACCTTTTATGGAAACTATTCATGAAGGATTGCTACTCTTATACTACTATATAAACTAGTTTAATCATGTTTTACAAACATCTAATCTGTCTGAATTTTACTGATTTTTCTGATCATCATTCTATTTCTCTCCATTTACATTCTTTGCAATTAAAAGCTCTCCAATTCAAATTCTTGTTGAATCCATGAATCAATTTAATATCATTTGATTCAACAAGCAATATTCTTCCTTAAATCTTCACATTCAAAGTATATACTCGAGGATCAGATTATAGGAAGGTTGTACTTAAACTACTAGCTATCCGTGTTGATTCAAGAACACAAATCAGAAGTCAAACACTTGTAATTGTTGAAGACCTAAGTAGTTGCTCAGGCGAGAGGCATCCTTGTTGGGGCTCGGGAATACTGACCTATTCCTCCGGGTCAAGAGAGGGCGTTGTTAGTGAATTCCGAAGAGGAGCTTTGGGACTGGACATAGGGCGGGAAGTCCGAACCATATTATGTGATATATCTCCGTGATACTCCTGATGTCTCTTTTACATTACTTTTCACATTTACTTGTGATATATCTCCGTGATACTCCTGATGTCTCTTTTACATTACTTTTCACATTTACTTTGCTTGTGATATATCTCCGTAACTTATATTTTATTTTCTTAATTATTACATATTATTTAGCTAGCATATCACATATATTTCCGCTATACCCATATAGATCCTGCTTAAGTCATACACTGACTTTTCAGAATCTTTAATTGCATAGTGTTGTCAGCATTGAACAAAATGGTAATAGCAATTTGATAGTCAAAAATGAGGGTGAGCAATGCACTAAACAAGAAATAGCTGCTAAAATTATTCTATGCTGAAGAAATCCCCATTTAAATCTGGATTTTCGAACAAATCTCCTCCCAAACCAAGTAAAGTGATCATAACCTTGGAACATGTTGTTGGCAATGAAGCTGAAAAAGAGCAAAACAACCCAAAGAAATTGAACAAAGTGAATCCATATGCACATATGGCTACACTGCCTGGTCATAAATATCCACCCCCTAAGCCCAATTTTAATGAACTATCTATGAGTTCCCATATCTCTGCTTCTCATCTTGGAGACATCACGCAGAGTAGGAAGAGTGTAATGGAGGTAGGAAGCCTTTTTGATTGATATGAACTTTAGAGGCTGCAACTATTTTTGTTATTTACAGCATGAAGATCTTAATGTCCCTCAATATGCATGCCCATTTTGGTTATATTATGTTCTAAGCTCAATGTATCTCAACATGTTATCAATTTGATTGGTCTCTTGTCCCTGTTTGGAAGGATACGACATTAGCTATTAAGTAATTTTCTTAGCACCTGTACTCTTCAATATCTTATTAATAAGAGAGTGTTACAAATCACTTTAAAAACCGGTTGGCTTTACCAAAAAATAATCTTGCTATATGGCCTCTTTAACTGTGTTAGGGGTCTTGCTCCAGTTAGGCAAGAAAGCGCTCATCCAATCCATATACGAATTCTTGGAAATATTCAGAACCACTCCTGATGGATCCCACTTGAATCCCCTGTGTTAAATATAAAAAAGAACTTTAGAAAATTACAGATATATCACATATAAAAAATTATATTGCTATGCTGCTAATTTCAATATTTACGCCTGATCAGTCTTAGGCTACAAGTAAACGACTGGACGAGCTGGTGGCTCGCCACTACTCTCATCAATCGAGAGCGAAGAGATATGTCGCTGAGGGTCTGACATAATACCTATCGCACATATATACGCACAGACACACACACGCAAAATTCGTAATAATTATGATATGATGAACGATCAAAAAATGTAATACATGTTATACACATGTCATGCCGTGTGTGTATTGTGTGCATGAGTACAAAGTTGTTGTCATTAAAATTTTATAACTTGGATAAATGCAATATTGGTGAGAGAAAAATGTAATGTGAATAATTGTAAAAATAACTGGATATTACTTAGTCCTCATCGTTTTCTGATTCCGACTCGGTTTCATGTTCTATGTAGTTTTCATCTACACTCTCAAATGCTTCGACTAATAAATTTGTCCCATCATTTAAAGGACCAAAATAAGTTTGATCGTCTGTAATTGCTATTTCAACATTTTCCTCGAGATCTGTTTGATAGGCTTGTTTTTTTGGAATATTCTTTCCATCAAATGTAAATCTTGCCTTGGTTTTAAAAACCGCAGACAAATCTTCTTTAACTCTTTTTAGAGATGGTTAAGGGTTGTAATAAGCTTGCAGGGCTTCTTTGGCTAGTACAAAATAGTCGTACTTATGATAACGCAATGTATGTTTAAGTTCTATAAGATTATAATTTGGATGCACGTTAATACCAGAACCTAGAACATTGCTAAACCAGTAGCATCTAAACAAAAAACATCCTCCGCGATCTTGTGAAATATGTCGAGTGTAAAATCTAGGTTAACACGCCATAAAAATTACTTATATGATTATTAGGATCATCACTACCTTTAACAAATACACCAGTATTGTTTGTTAATATTTCATCACTGCCCTCTTTGTTGTTGAACTTATATTCATTAACCAAAAATGTTGGATATGTTTTAACTTTTCTTTTCGGTCCAATGCCAAATGTTTCAATCCTTCATCGACCAAAGATTTATGGGATCATAAACATAATTCGAAAACCAAGTACTGAAATCTTTGTTTGAATCGCTTCTTGGGTTTTGTGATTCATAAATACTGCAAACACAAACATAATATATGGCATTATTATTAATTTACACGTGTAGTATTAAATTTATCAAAACTTGTAATGTGATAGTTACCTAACAAATGGTGCAACTTCAGGACAAATAAGAAGAATGTATGTGTGTGCTATGTGGTAATCTCTATCATCTAGCCATACTTCCATACATTTTCCAACATTTCTGCCATGTTGTTTAAAAATAAATAACATTGCTTCAAAAGAAGAATCTTGTTCAACGGCCTCATCATTCCGCGTTACACTTTAAAATGATAAGTTCTCATGATCATTGAAATAATGAGAGAAAGAGAATGAAGCTTCTTCTTCGATATATGATTTGCAAATTGAACCTTAAACTCAAGCTTTATGTCTCACTTTTTTCTTTAAATGATTTTAGTTCCTAATAAAAATATTCTGGTTCAATATTAACTTTTATATATAATTAAATTAACATTTGCATACACGGTATAGTAGCATACCTTTCGAATGGACACATCTATCCATATTGCATAGGACCTTGTGCTTCACATGGAAGATGGATAGGTAAATGCTTAATTACATTAAAGAACGCTGAAGGAAATATTTTCTTTAGTTCGCAGAGTAGTATAGGGATTTCTTCTTCAAGTTTAAGTAGACAACCAACTTTTAATGTAGTTGAACAAAGCCCCTTATAAAATAAACCAAGTTCTGTTAGTACCTTTTAAACTTTTACGGGAATGGTTCTTTGAATAAACGGGTAAAAAAATTTCCATCATTACATGACAATCATGGTTTTTCATTCCTCTAAGTCTTCAGTTTTTATGGTGGACACATCTATGAAGATTAGCAGAAATTCCATAGGGAAATCGTAATCCTTCCACTCGTTTTAATAGTACTTTAACTTGGTTGTTATCTAGTTCATAGCATGCTTTGGGTTTTTTACTTTCATTTGGCTCATATACATGAAGCTCAGGATGATCACATATTTCTTCTATATCACATCTTGATTTCATATCGTCCTTAGTCTTACCCTTAACGTTCAAAACTATATTAAACAAATTATCAAATATGTTTTTCTCGTTATGCATCACCTCAATGTTATGAAGGATTAGAAGATTTTTCCAATAAGGAAATTCCCATAATACACTTTGTTTGCACCAATTATGAACCATCGCTTTACCTTGAATTTCTGTTTGTTGTCCGGTTAAGTGTATCTTTGGATAATCTTTCATAAGTTCATCTATATCTTCGCTTGACCAAACTGTTGGTGCTTATAGAGTCTCAAGGCTATTAGCTGTGAAATTTTTTTTGTCTCTTCTAAAAGAGTGATTAATATGAAAATAACATCGATGATAATCAAACCATGAAATTTTCTTCTCATGTGGTAAGAAAAATGCTCGTGCTTCTTCCATGCAATAATGATAAGCAAAACGATAGGACATATTCCAACCCGAATGCATTGCACATGTAGGAAAATCGCTAATAATACATAACAAAGAAGCGGACATCTAATTTTTTTTGATACGTCGTATGTTTCAATTCCTTCATACCATAATGTTTTCAACTCTTCAATTAACGATTATAAGTAAACATTGATACCCTGTATTGGATCTTCAGGGCTAGGGACGGCAATTGTAAGAAACATATATGGAGTTTTTATATACATCCATAGGGGTAAATTGTAAGGTGTAATTATTATAGGTCAAGATGAATATTTAGAACCAAACTGAGAAAACAGTGAAAATTCATCCATACACAAACCCAGTCTAATGTTGCGACTCACCGCTACGAAATCAAAATATTTCTTATCAAAATATTTCCATTTTTCTCCATCAGATGGGTTTGTTAACATACCTTATTCAGGGGTTCTCACATTGTGTCGTCTCATATGATGCATTGTTACAAATGATGCATATAACCTTTGAAGTCTAGGAGAAATAGGTAAATAATGCATATGCTTGTATAGAACTTCTTTTTCCTTGGTTTTTATCTTTCTTGATTACATATTCTACAATTCTTAAGATTGATGTATTCTTTTCAACAACATGGAACACTTTTAAAATGTATCTGTTTTTTTGATATGGAAAACCGCAAGATGACAAAAGTTTTTTCATTTCATAATAATTTTCGCACGTTAAATTATTGGATGGCATATGGCATTTAGCATCTTGAACAAGAGCCATAAATCCGGCTTTGTAAGGCTGTATTTTATTTTATTGCAATGTACTTTGCAGTTACTGATAATTGAGTGCACTTGTACATCCATTCCAAAGGATTTTTCTAGCAGCATCCAATAAATCATATATATTTTTAGGTTCAACATTTGGTTCATCTTCACCGTTAATATCGTTATTATCAATTTCAGTGGCAGGGAACATGATCATGCTGCATTGTCGACCATATGTTCTATAAGATTCGTCCTATCAACATCATCATCAATGACCTACACTGACTGTTCTTGATTAGGGGCAACAATTTCTACATGACGACCACACACCAAGTAACTGGGTACGAAACAGTATTGGCGCAAAAGAACCTTAACCATATCTGGTATTAAATAGTTCAATAATTTGCACCTACAACATGAATAACGAATTTCTACATCATTTTCAATATTGCAAAAGCAAATTCGATGAACGCATGTACCCCGTTAAAAAATATTCACTTGTCAAGTCAATAATTTCCCTTTTTTGATACATCGAACTCAAATCAATAAAATAATTGACTATTTTTCCTAGTTTAAACCTATTGTGAAAAGTTATAAAATTATTAATCATTTGTTTTGTATTTTGTTCATATTTATTTACTGCCTTAATAGACATGCACTAAATTATATATGATTTTTACAAACTTTTTAAAATAAATAATTAATGGTTCACTGAAATTTATGTAACTTCTGTGATGTTTGGTCATCCTAATTCCCACTGCAAACACATTATTAATTACATTCCGTAAATCATGAAACGATTTTCCAAAATTTTGACAAAACTTTCCCCATGTTCCTTGTTTCGTACACAAATACGTGTACACGAGGAGCGGAAATGAAATACCATCGAAATTTTGTGAACCATTTAAAATGATATGATTTATGAAACGTAACTATTTTATAGTGTTTGTAACTTGTCCAATACAGGGGAAAATACGACAAATGCTGTATCAGATGAATAGGGATGTCGATTTTGTAGAAAAATGAATATTCATATAATGATTATATACAACACTAGTCAGATGGGGCCAAATAATATCTTAGGGCTTAAACATTTGTTTATATTTAATTTAAATATATAATTTTTTTATATTTTACAGTTTGTTGAACGTATTTACTATATTATATATTTATACTATTTTGCATAATATTTAACTCTTTTTCGCTTATATACTATATTATATACAAAACCAAATATATAATTTGTTTATATACTAAGTTATGCAATTTAAGGAATTCTAACTACGACTAATCGTAACAAAATAATCTGAAATCATTCAAAACTTATTGAAAACCGATCAGTCCACATGTTCGCATGGATATACAATTCGTTTTCGCAGAATCATCCAAAACTACGATCAATTCTAACATAATACATGTTGATGGAAAAATATGTCATAAACTCCCAAGATTCTTAGTTACTTAAGAATTATAGTTTCGGATGGAAATGTAAGTGCGGAAAGTAGTAAATAACACAAGGGATTTATAGTGGCTCGGTCTCGTGAGAGGCCAACGTCCACTTTAGAAGAGTTGTTGGAATATTATTAATAATAAAGAGTTACATGGTTGAGAATACCTCGTAACATCCTTTTACACACATCTCTAAGTTATATGAAGTCATAAACATCATATGAAAATATTAGGAAAAAGACACTTTTGCCTTTCTTCTTCCTCAAAGTATAAATGTCATTAAAGAGGCTTCTTGGAGCTCTTAAGAAATGTCAAATCATCAAACTCGAACCCCTTTGAAGTGTGAGCTTGAGGGGTATTTATAGCGGAGTGGTTAAGTGGGAGTTGGTAGGAGTAGGTAGAAGTAGGGGACCACACCAGAAATCTCGGATCCTATAGTGCCAGCCACCAAAATCTTGTACTCCTCTGTGCCAATGCTCAGAAACTCGTACCGTTCCCTGAGGTACGAAGGTTATTAGAATACGGGGAGTCGAGGTTTGTGAGACTCATGACTTTCTAGGGTTCTAGGCATTGGTTTGGCAATGTTTGGTAGAGTGGAAAGGTTCCTGTCGGCATGATCCCTTCTTGGCTCATTTCCTTTACTCCTTGGCTACACCCCTGGCTTTAACTTCACGCGATACGTTGAGCTGAGCATGTCTCGCATACTTTTGGGAAGTGGCCCAAAAGTTCGGTTAACAATTGCCCACAAAGTAAGTCTTGTCTTGAAATGATGTGCTTTGCGTTGGTTGAAGTAGTCATTAAGTCGTTGACTTTTCCTGTAAACTTATGAAAAAAGCATTAGTCCTTAAGCTCGTTTACTTTATAATCGTAAACGAGTCGTCGCCAATTGTGACGTCATGTTTATGTCGTCATGCACACACAGTGTTTTGAATTTTCTTGCTCGTAACTATATATATATATATATATATATATATATATTATTCGTACCCGTTGAGGAACACGAAAATTTAGTAGCTCCCCCATAAATATAGGCTCCCCCTTCTCTCTTTCTTCTTCTTACTAGGTTGGAACCCTTACTTCGCACACGGGCAGGTAAGGGAGATTTGGTGTGAAGCAGAAAAGCATGGAATTGGGTTGTGGTGGTCGTTGGTGTGTATAGGTTGACGTAAAATGAATTGACAGGTGGATTAGTCATGTAAGCATATGTGAGAGTTGTAGGTGTAAGGAAGGAAACGTCACATGGTATTGACATAATTAGTTCGAAGCGATACAGTTATAACGGTATTTGATCATTGGTTATGTAATTGGAAGTTGATGCAAGTTTGTAGTTATATGTCGTAAGTTAGAGGACACATCGGTATGGTTGTGGGCCATAAAAGTAGCATGTGATGTGTTTCCGCGTTACGTTAATGGTGCAGTTAAACATGAAATTTTAGTGGGTTATTTAAACATAGTCGAAAGTTCGACTGGAAATACATTTGAGGCTTCATTCGCATCAGTTAAGGGGACATTTAAAACAGATTAAGCTATGATTTGAAATTTAGCTAAGTTAATGGTATATAATTTTTTTATGCTCTATAATATAGGAAACAAAATATGATATTTTGATATATCCTAAATTAAGATGAATATATAAGCCATAGTTGCAAAATATGATATATCAATGGTTGAGATATAAATTATGTAAAATATACATCTAGAAAATTGATGCGTAACAAAATGTTACATTTTCAAACTAAAAGTTACGTATAGTCGGGTGGTATTAAATATTTATTTAAAATGAAATAGAGAATATGAATAATCAACTTGCACCAGGTCAATATCATTAACCAATGCTCATATCGTTTCCTTCAATTAATCTAGGTGCATTGCATGTATACCTCGTCCGTAAACCTGGTCATGAACTTGACATATCACCAAATTGTACATGCATAACCTGGACATGAACCCCATCCATAAACCTGGTCATAACCAAATGTAGGCTGCTAGAAGAGATTATTAGAAGAAGAAATTTTTTTGTACATGCATAACCTGGTCATGGACTTGTCATATCACAAAATTGTTCGAAAGTCAATGTCAGTTGATAGCGTGCATTAATGATTTGATATTTCAGCTCATGTGTCTAGTTCATCAAATTTTGTTGAGGTGCCAATAGTGTTAAAAAAAATGTTGTAGAACTCATTTTCGTGTTCTTCACTTTAGAGAAATGTTAATTTTAACCTTAACATGCATTAATGTGCACTTAGGTAAGTAATGTACAATAAGCTAAATTTTTCTTTTGCATTAGTTCTCCTAAAACAAAATCTTTGCTACGTAATTGTTCAGTGAATTAGAAAAAAAACATTTCAACTTACAAAATACAATGCATGAAAATTTGTTCCCTTGATGCATTGGTTCTATGTGGAAAACAGGCAGTGGTGCTGCCAATAATTTCTTTGGATATCCTTCATTTTAACATTCTAAGAGAAAGCTATTAAAATATGTTCAAGCTTCTACGTATTGAGTTATGTAATAGCAAATGGTTATCTCCTTGTGGAATCCTTGATATAGAGGAAATAGCTTGATGCTTATATTTGCTCAAATTGACATATAAATTTCCTTTCCTTAAGTAGTTCCATTGAAACGTGCATAGGGGCGCAGGGATGATGATATAGCATAAATTGTCCCAACTGCTTTATGCTTATATTTTCTTAAATGGCCGTATCAAATTTTCTTTTGTAGTTCCATTGAAACGTGCATAGGAAGGTAGAATATGATGTATTTATATGGTTATATATACTTGAAGTGCTAAAACAGCTAAGGAACTCTTCTGTCAAAAGTTCAATACCCTCACGTATAACATTATGAAATATATATATATACACACACACACACACACATCCCCATGTGTATACATACACACACACAGACATATATATATATATATATATACACACACACACACACATACATACATATATATGGTATATTTAATTCATTTTTTGTGGAAATTGTTCCTTAAGTGTAGTTCCATTGAAACGTTCATAGGAAGGTAGAGTATGACGTATTTTATATGGTTATATATGCTTGAAGTGCTAAAACAGTGAAGGAACTCTTTTGTCAAAAGTTCAATACCCTCTTGTCCAACGTTATGAAATGCCTATATACATAAATACACACACACACACATGTACATACATACATACATACATATATATATATATATATATATATATATATATATATATATATAGACACACACACACATATACATCCATCCATCCATCCATCCATACATACATACATATATATATATTGGTGTCTTTAATTCATTTTTTGTGGAAATTGAATAATTAAGTAATAAAAAAGCATAAGTTAATTTGAAGGGAGACTTCATAATGCTATTAAAATAAGCAAATGGAAATGAACGTATTTAATGAAAACTCTTTTGTGTTCTATTGTAATTTCCATATATCATGGCTTTTTTTAAGGAAAAAGAAGAAATAGATGCATATCTTTTGCAATGCATAACTTTAATGTGAATATTTATTTCCCTGTATCATATATATATATATATATATATATATATATATATATATATATATGGTAATAGTCTTGAAACTTTTTTTAGGTATTCTATATGGAGACTTTATTGAATTAGTGCTTATTGGTTTCTGATTCTAGGATTAAATATCTCTAACAATATTTAGCCAGTACCCTTACATTGTCATACACATTAAAAAATTATTATGTTAATTTTTATGTAAATAGTAAAGCATCAAGTACATTTACTTAGTTAGTACGAAACTAAGTACTGTATTACACGGGTATTCATATCTAATTTGTTAGTACATCTAAAATTTATCTTGTTAGTTATTTTTAAATAAAGCATAGCAATAAATCATGCGCTAGAATGAAAATAAGAAAATATGCAATGGTTGAATCAATAAAACAGTCGAATGAGACAACAGTAGCAGTATGTACAATAGTTTTATACTTTTAATTTTACATTGATGAAAACAGAAGAATAAGCATTTGTAACGCGATGAACAGAAATCCACTTTATCAATTGTCCTGCCGTCTGAATTATTTATGGTTTTGGATTTTCAATTTGTAGAATTATGCTTTTTACCACGTGCTCCTCCATTTTCTTTACCTACTTGATATATAATTCTGGAAACTGTGAGTCAGCTCTGATGTAAGTTCTCCTACTAAGCTTCTCTGTAACATGTTCTATATGAATAGACACACACATACGAGTACTTCAGCACGTGCGATTAAAGGAAATGGAACTAACAAACATTATTTTGAGACATTTTGAATCTTACTAATTGACTTTTTGCATTACATTGCATTTTTTATGTACGTACATGCACAAATAAACAACTTATCAAAATGTAAATGATACCAAGTTGTTTTTGGAAGCAACTAGGTAAGTAAAGAGAATAATCAATTATTACATCAAAATCTTCACAAATATAATAAGTATTAATGAGAAAATCTTTTGGGACACAAAACGTAGACATAGATGATTAAACAATGGATCTTTATCATTGCACAGTCGCCGATTATCACATTTCATATAAACAAAAAGGTGTAGCGCTCTAAATCTTTCGTATCATCAATTTGTTCAAATTTACGTTCAAATTATAGGCCTTAATATTAAAATTAGCATTCCTATGTTTGGAACAAAGAAAACTTAGATCATCGAATTAATCATTTATTTTAGTATATACAGAGAATTCTCGCTTATCCATCATAATCGTTGCACTTCCCAAGATACTCTCTTTCTCATAAACCCTCCATACTTGATGTATGGAAGTGCTTGACACAGTTAAATGCAGTTCTTTCCATTCATGGCTATATATATAATCCCTTACATACTATATTTCTAATATGCATGCTCTTTTATTTCAAATCTTTCTGTTTTTCACTACCTTCTTTTTTGTGCAAGTTCTTTAGATAAAGCAACTTACAGTTGACCAAAATTAAAAACATATTCGGTAAGATAAATTAGGTTTTCGATAAATGACTGAAACTCAATAGGTATTGCAAGAACTAAAAGATTAAATTTATAATACACCCTTATACACTACGTAATTAGTACCAAAAGTCCCCCAAAAAAAGTTTGAAAAATAAAAGATAAAAGTACATTGTGGTATATAATTTATCAATTTGCCCGTGTCTATCTAGTTTATACTTTTAGTTATATATTTCAACATATATTTGCAAATAGCAACGTGCAATAGAAAATATACACATTATCATTCATTAGGATTTTATATCACAGAACGTACATTTTTATATCCCAGTTGTAGTGGCAATTAATATGCTTAACTTTTGCATTGCCTAAAACAACAGTTGTAACTTTGTAGTGAATGACTTCTTCCTTCAATACTTGCTTGACCAATGAACGACACAAATTGTTTATGGACCGGTAGAGGTTAAAGTATGGTTAAACACCAATGTGGCATAATTAGTTAACTACTTGAGAATCACAGGCACTAAGAACTCATGTATGCTGTGTATAAAGACGTGAATGATAATTTTAGATGTTTCATATGCAACTGACTTTGGTATGCAGTTGACCCAATTTCTGCTTGAATACATTAATAAATGATACATCGGGCAAACATCCCGATTAAATCACATCAAGAGAAAGCAAAGCTAATTCCAATAAAACATGGATGTTGAGCAAGAGCACGAGGTCTATGGCGGTGATATCCCAGATGAAGAAGCAGGAATCGAAGCCTACGACGATATGGCTATCAATGACCAGGACCCCCAATTATTGAAAGAGAACTTGGAGGAGACGACAAAAAGGCTAAAGGAAATTGAAGAAGAAAACTCGAAGGAGATGAAGAACAGGTTGAAGGAAATAGAAGAAGCTGGCGCGCTTCATGAGATGCAGGCGAAAGTTGAGATGGAAATGTCCGCGGTACAAGATGATTCATCTGGTGTTGATGTTTGACACAAGCTGAAAAGGAGGAAGTGGATTCCAGATCAACATATGTTGGCAATGTTGACTATGCTGGCGCACCTGAGGGAGTGCAACAACATTTTCAGTCCTGTGGGACTGTAAACAGATTAATGATTTTGATTGATAAATTTGGTCAACCAAAAGGATTTGCATACGTCGAGTTTGTTGAAGTAGAGGCTGTGTAGAATGCTATATTGTTAAATGAATCATAATTACATGGGCGCCAGTTGAAGGTTTCTGCAAAACGGATCAACGTACCTGGATTGAAGGAGTTTCGAGGTCGTCCACATAACACATATATGCCGTTTCAAGCTCGCAGGCCTTACATGCCATCTCCTTTCTTTTCTCCATTTGGATATTGTAAAGCTCCGAGGGGTAGAAGGCCAATGAGGTACAGGTCATACTACTAAATCACATACTGCTTCAATCATTCTCAAGCTATTTTTGTTTCGGTGTTAGGCTTCTTAATCAAAAGTTTCAGCGCTTTGAGGACAATTTTCCCTATTAAATTTGTACTACTAAATCGTAGAAATGTTATGCAGTGAAAATCTGCAACAGTTTCTGTGCCTAACCCGTCATTAGATACGATGTTTGTGTTTTAAGTTTCATTTCATTAGAGACGCACACGCTTCCAAAATTGTAATTTATTAGCTGTATTTTTACAAATGAAGTATTCAAATTACGCATATAAAAGGTTCTAACAAAAAGGAAAATAATGAAACATCAGGTGAATATTAACCAAACACCATGGATTGGTAGCCAACCTAAATCTCCATATTATATCCCTTCGTACATTGTCTTCTCCATTTCCAGCAGGAATTTTTTTTCTTAATTCATTTGAGTTCTTGGATGCAAGATTATTTGAAAATTTCATCTAATCCCTACACCAAAATATAAACAGTTCAATGCAGGTACACAAATAACAAAAAACAGAAATAGTCTAATGCACAACATACATAGATAATCAAAAAATTGGTCACCTAAAATGAAGTAAAAATTCATGCATTGCTTAAAATCAACATGTAAGAGATAAATGAATAATAAAAGTTTAATTCAATAGATCACTTTCCCCAAGATATAAAACCAAAAACCACGTAAGGATTGCTCACATAAAATGATCTGTTATCTAATCTTTTCGCATGTACATGATTTTAACAAAGGAAGAGAGTACGATATATATATGGAATGCATAAAGCATAGTCAGACCCAAATTTAAAATTAATAGGTTTTCAATAATAACAGATTGGCAAGTAATGTATGTTCATTTGTCTTCTAAATGCATGACTGATCTAAAAATAGAATGCTATTTTGTTCAATAACAATACAGCTTAGGCAATACATCGACACGACATTGAAATGAATCAATTGATGGATCAAAAGCATTTGCATGGAAATAACAATGACATCAGAAGAGTCAATGCTACAATGAAAAGCAAAAAAAAAGAAAAAAAATAGATAACAAAGACTCAAAATTAGGAGTGTGCAGTGTTGAAATGGTCATCTCTGTCATTCAACAAATAAACAAAATGTAAAGGGTACTTCACATTTTATTATATTAATTAAGAGAATGTGCAAAGTCCAATAATGAATGCATTTGAGAACTTGTAGGGAAATTGAGTGTCTGCCACTACAAGAAAATGCTTAATTAATAGCAACCAGAATAGCACAAAAACATAAATTGCTATGGTAAAAGCAGGCTAGTGTTTCGTGGGCATCAAACATAGCTTATTAATCGCTCTTTTTGTCATGTAACCCGAAATTTAGCCGCTTAAAACTTTCGTTTCCCTCCTCAACATTACTTTTCGTTTCCCTCCTCAACGTTGCTTTCCTTCCCAAATTCCAAAAAGTTTTTTAATCTACTTTCTCCTCTCTTCCTTTCCAAATTACAAAAAGGGTCTCCTCTATCCTCTCCTTTCCTATCAAAAAAACACTGAACTCCACTCCGTACCTGACTCAAATCAACGTGGCCGCGATTCCTCCACAAACGCTCGAAGCCGTGAAACGCAAGAAGCCGTGAAGCGCAGGAAGCCGTCAATTTGGTATAAATTCCTTTTCTTTTTTATTTTAATTCCGAGTTTAGTGCTTGAATTAAAGTTCAGTGCTAATTCTTCATTTTGTGTTTGTTTTTGAGTTTAATGTGTATGAGAAAATGGCTGTGTTGGCTGTTTATGGGATTTTAGAACTGAATTTTAGCCTTTAAATTTATTCAATGACTGAATTGTTTAGCTAGAGATTGAATTTCCTAATCTATGATTTAATAGTTTCTACACCCACCGATAAAGCATCCTTCGATTATTCAAGTGTATCTGCTGGTATAAATAGACCAGTTTTTTCCTCCAAACGTATATCTTACGTTTTTCTATGTAATAAGCTTCTTTCTAAGGAAATACATGACATTTTTTTAAGTAGTTTGATCGAGTAAGGAGGTACTACTGAGACTATGACTTGATGTAGGTTTGTTTATGTAAGACTTTATTATTATAACAAAATATGTGGTTTTATTTGACCATATGTTGCACTAAAAATAGGCTAGGAGTTGCACCTTTAGAAGGGAAGTTAAAATAGAAGAACAACAAGATTGTAAACTAAAAAAATTGTAAATAATTACATATTGAGGTTTTCATAGTCATGAGTTTGTCGTGCTTGTAATCGTGAAAATATGGCATATAGAAAGGACAGTAGAGTAGAACTTTAATTAATAGATTGGAACACTCAGTAAACTAACTTGGTTAATGCTACAAATTTATATGTAAAACTTTAAGATTAGTATACAGGGAAAATAATATGAAATGCAAAAACATTTTAGTCACTTCAACAAATTAAGTGGTACATGCACTAAAGTTCTGAGAATACAAACTTGAAGTACTTATAAACAAAAAGGTACGAAATAATCTTATTCATGTATGCACTTAAATAACACAAATATAGGAAGGCATGTATGTCAAACTTGGTTTCTTTTTTTCTTCTCGATTTTTGGTTGTGGTTGATACATGATTAAGCAAATTTTTATCTGTATCATTCTCTACAAAAGAAAAAAAATCTAGTTAGCTTGTACAGTAGCAACTTATGAATACAACGACATACGATTTTATAATGTTTACCACTGCAAACATGTATTATATAGTAACAGTTTATTTTAGTTTCTGCAAATATCTTATAGGTTTTGATAAAGTAGTGCTCTAATAGCTTGTTAGAATGAAAGTAAAATGTAGTATGGCGATATAATAGTGTGTTGCTATCCGTGTAACAAAAATTCTTTAATGGAAACAAATGAGCTCGGTGGTATAGCAATTTTGTATAAATAAAGTACTGGTCGTTATATCAGAAGTAATCCAAAATATAAGCAAAACAATTTTATCAAAATGCGGTGGAGATAATCCACATTACTTTGCCATGTTAGAATGTATTAATTTTTTTTGGTTAGAATAACATAAATTAATAGACAACCTAATTCAGCCAGAAATGATGATTTAAATGACTAATTGTTGCCAATAGTCTGTGTTTTCCTATGCAATTTTAGTTGTTGATCTTACAACATATTGTAATGACCCGCATTGGCAGAGGTATTATAATTAATTTATCTAATTATTGAAATGGTGGTTTAGAGAATTTAATGGTCGTGGAATTTAATAATGATGAATATTTAATTAAAATAATAAATTAAATAATATATTTAATTCTGAAATAATCAGAATTGGCTGAAATGGCAATATGGTGTGAACTGGATCATCTGTGATATTTAATTCAGTTTAAAATTGAATTAGAATAACGAATATATTATTTGAACGAAGTTTGAACGTATAATTACATTATAATTAACATCGAGCTTGAAATGGCGCTGCAGTTCACGATTTGGCGATTCGAACTTCAACTGAATGTACATGATTCGTTTTAAGCCGGATTTCTGTGAAACAAGAAACGTGTGGAGCTGGTGGAGTATATCTTTCTAGTGGAAGAGAAAAATCGGGATTTCGTCGTGCAGATTTTGATTTACATCCAAATAAATTATAGAAAACTCGTTGTGGAATTCCTTTATAATTTATAAAGGAATTATTTATATTTTTAAAGGGAATTTCAATATAAATCGAATATCGGGTTGACCCAGAAGTGAATATCGAGTTAGAAATCCATATATGATTTATTCTGAGCTGTATGGTATTCCACTGTGAATACAGACGATAAGATTTAATTTAATTATATTTAAATATATTTATATATTTAAATGGGTCATCCAGAGCTTTAAAAATATGTTGTGTGAGCATACGAAGTCGGAACTCGACGAAACCAGTTTCGTTGGGACCGTAATGTCAAACTCTAGGGGCATGTCAATTTTCGTGATTTTTGGGTATCGTATGTGGATGTAGGGATTTTTAAGGACGAGAGAAGCTTATAAAAACGATAAAATAAAATAGGAAAATAAAATTTAAAATATCCTAACTCTTTTCCTTGGCCAAAAGAGAAGCCACGTATTCCATATTCTCAACCACAAACGGCAACAACCACAACGCAAGTATATAAGGCCCCAATGATTCATACGGTAAACAAAATCAAAGAAGAAAAATCAATACAATTCAAAACCCCTCTGTAAATTATGAAAATAATGTTGTTGAGGTCGGGAAGGCAAGAGCTTCGCGGCGGTGCCAGCTTTGTGAAGCTCGACGGCTGTCTTGGGGTTTGACGTTATTATAGTAAAAAACTAAGGTTGGCACTTGCGGGTTCGTGGAGTGTAGAGGCATAGTTTGGATGGTATTTTTGAGTTCAGCGAAGGAAACCGCACCTCGTATGATGAATTTGTGGAGTTCGGTGACAATCTTGGTCGCGGGTTTCACTGGTTGGGTTTTATGGTCGCGACGAAGATGGTATTGAGTGGCCTGTCGGGGTGTAGTTAGGGAGAAGGATTTTGAGAAGGGAAAGAAGAGGAGTACGGTCGTGAGGTTTTATTGAAGTTCGGTCAAGTGGAAAGGGTGGAAGAAGGGTTCGAACGGAGCCTTGCTGTTAACTGGAGTTCGTTCAATTTGGGGAAGAAGCAATTCCTGAGGCCGGGTTTTGAATGGGAGATTTGGGCCGGATTTAAAAGGTCAAAGCCCAAAACTTCTAATTTGATTTAGTTTATTCGAATTTAAAAATAGTACACAATCTTGTTAATGTAATATCCTTTACATACGATATCAGAAATTCGAACCGTAAGTTGCGTCAGGATCGTATGGACGGGAGCAACACAATGAGACTGACCGGGAGTGAATCCGAGCTCATTACAATTTATGGCGAAATAAACTGTTTGATTCAGATCAAACAACAGTTTATCGTTCTTTAACGATGAACTGCCAATGTGAGTAAATCTCACTAACTCTGAACAATTTATAATTTCATGTTGTATTTTTAGAACTGTTAAATATTAGCTGACCGACTGTGTGTTGACTGTTTGATAGAACTGCTAGTCAGTTAGTTGAATTTCTATATTGATTCTGTTGAATAGAATATATCATATGGAACTGAAAGTGATGTTGATTTTTTATTGTATAATATCTGTGGATGCAGGGAGACAGGTTGGAGGAATCCAACTGGATTCCTCAACATTTATTTTACTGTGATTCATATATTGTAATATATGATGTGATATATAATATGTTGTCGATTATATATGTTTGAACGATATTGGTCATTGTGATTTGATGTGTTAAATACCATAACATACCAGAATGGTGGAAAGGGAATTTTCAAAATGAATATTGAAAAATAGATTATTTATACAATCAGAGGATTTTATAAAAGAGAATAATTATAAAGAGAATATTTATAAATAGAATATTTATAAATAGCAATTTATTTATAAATGGATTTTTTATAAATAGAAAATACTTAGAAATGAAACCCTAAAGGAATTATTTGCAAACCACTTGCAAATATATTTGAACGAGAAAGGTTTGTAAACCATTTACAAATCAATCAGAAAGAGGAATATTTGTAAAAACCTTTACAAATGAAATCGAAAAGGAGATATTTGTAAAACCATTTACAAATAGAATTGAAATGGAAATATTAGAAAATAAATAGAGTTATAAAAAGGAAATTTGTTTATAACCGAATAGGATGTTATAAAAAGGAAAACGTTATAAAAAGGAAAACCTTACTAAAAAGGAAATCATTTGTAAAGTGAAGAACCATTACTAAAAGTTAATCTTTATAAATGAATAGTCTATTCGAAAAGGATTTAATCGAATTTAGTTATTCGAATAGAGTTAAATCGAATATGGTATTCGAAGGGAGTCAATCGAATAAGGTATTCGAAAGTTAGTAAATTGAACATGTTATTCGAAAAAGGGTTAGTCGAGTCGAGTTAGCTAAATAGAGTTAATCGAATATTTGTTATTCGAATAAGAGTAAACCAGTTAGAGTTAATCAATTAGAGTTAACCAGTTAGAGTTAAACCAGTTAGAGTTAATCAATTAGAGTTAACCAGTTAGAGTTAAACCAGTTAGAGTCAATCAATTAGAGTTAACCAGTTAGAGTTAAACCAGTTAGATTTAATCAGTTAGAATTAATCAATTGGAGCTAATTAGTTAGAGTAAATCGATGGAGTTAAATCGAACTAGAGTTATTCAAATGGAGCTTATCGAATATTAGTTTATTCGAATAGAGTTAAAGGAGTTATCGACTAGAGTTAGATCAAATAGAGTTAACCCAATAGCGTTAGTCCAATAGAGTAAATTGAATAGAGTTATCGAATATACCTTATTCGAAGGAAAGAATTATCGAATAGAGATGATTCGAAAGAGAGTTATGTAAGGAGGTTTGTTAAAGAAATATAAAGTGAACTTTGCCTATTTCAAGGTTAGAAATGTTGTTCAGTTAAGATCTGAGAGGTAGTTCTACCCCAACGTGATTGGCTTCGTATTTAACTAAGGAATGGTTAATGTTCGGCAGTAAAGGATGGTTAAGTGAATTTAGTAATTAAAGGAAATGGTTTGAGTTGGCATAGAGATGTTTTATCTAAACATCTGCTTAATCCAAACGTAGGAGTTTGGAAATGTTTTCCAAACAAGAATCAGAAATGTTTTCTATTACAGAAAGCAAGGAATGGAAATGTTTTCCAGTGTTAACAAATTTTATTTTCTAAATATAGAAAATAGCAAATGTTGGATATAGGGAAACAGGAGATGTAAAATGAACTAAAGAGATTAATGTTAAATGATGTTTGTTCGATATAATTTCGATCTGGAAATAATATCGTTGTTTGCACACTTGTTTTTCTTCGATAGTTAAATCACAGACTATCGAAGTTTTGACCCTTTTAACGTTGTTAATATGGAGAGACCGGTTGGATTATTATCCAAAGAACCACTCTGTATTGGCATAAGCATTGCGAATCATATATGCCAAAGATAATTGAAGACGGAGTAAATTGCAAGGGCTATTGTACAAGTCTTAGGTAACAGTGCCTAAGATGGATGTACTGAATAGTGCCTTCGGTTCATCCTTTTCCTGGATGACTTGTATGGACGAATGTCTGACAGAGTATTTCCAGATGATCACGTATATTGATTTCTCCAACCGTACCAAGAGTGGAAGCGGAGAAGGAAACTTCTTTTAGCTAACACATAATGTATGGTTGAGGACGTCAATCGGTGATTTGATGGATTTGACGATGTGGCACTCAAAGTGAATCTGGTGTGATGATAAAGCGTAGCTTCTAGCCTCACATCTGGTAAATGACTGAAATCGGGCAGGCAGCATGGCTAAGTTGGTCGCACCGAAGTAGGGTGTATAATCACCTGATCTAGAGTTTCATTTACTTCTAAAAATCTATTGTTGATGTTGTCCCATTCGGGAAGCAGTTACTGGTCCCAACCGTTGGTGATATACATTCGATACACTCATGCGAAATGAGTGGTCGGTCATGTGTGGTCGGGTTGCAAGATGTTCTTGTTGAACCCAGTGTATTCCTCTCTAGAGGTACACTAGCGAAAGGTGGTTGCATACCTTGTCATAGCTGGAAATCCATTATATACCCAATACGTGCTTGCGGTTTTGATTGTATACTATATATGTAGAACGTGAGATGAAAGCGTTTCTGCTAGATGATTATTATATTGTGTTGATAGACATTATTATAATATCAAAAGGTTTTTGATATAAAGATATTTGGATTCTCATAAGGGGAAAACCCGTTCCGTTATATGGCATGGTCTTATGAGATATCATTATCTGCTTGAACTATTTTAAACTGTTTAACTCACACTAGTCCCATGAATGACCCGGAGTTTATTTGTTTGTTTCCCTAAACTCTTGGGTACCTAATTTTGTACGGGCAGTCAAGTAGTCAGGATTTACAGATATACTGGAAGAGCTTGGAGCAGGAGGCTTCAGGATCATATAGCTATAGTTATTTCCGCTGTGTTGTAAGTGCTGTACTTTGATAATGATATGTATATTCAAGTACAGATTTGTATTTCAAAGTTATGTTATGAAATATATGTTATTCGTTCCGCTGTGAGATTCGTGTTACTCTGATATTGTGTTCTTCTTCTTCTTCTATTCTAAGTTTTCTATCTTATCTTTCCTCACCCTCTGTTTTCTTTCTATGAATGATCGGTATTTTTCGATGTTTGGTTAGTCGTCATCGTGTTTATGGCGATAACCAAAGTCGTCAAAATCCCGGGTCATTACAATTGGTATCAGAGCTTAAGTTAAGAATTACCTTGGCTCTGTGGCGTGACTCGGTAGAGATAGGGTTAGTAATACCCTAGACTGAGATTGAGTGTGTATATACGAGTGAGCGTATTTGTTATTGATATAAAAAAATTGTTTTATATTATGGTGTTTTATTGGTTAAGTAGTTTATGAGTTCTGGTCGATCAGTTTGATCCACCGTATCGGTAGGAGTTACTAAACACTCGAATACGGTGACCCGTCATGGTATGTTTTGAAAAGCGGGTAAATGAAATAATTTTACCCAAATTAGATTTTGGTATAAAGGATTTTTATTGAGATGATTATAATATAGTGGATATATTGAGTGTTTTGTAATCGAGTAAGATTATAAGTTAAATGGTTATGTAAATAATCAATCAGAATTCATATAAGTGTAATATGTGAAATCAGACGAGTTAAATCTGAATTTAAATTAGAATTGAAATTAAAATTCTGGAAAATTGGATAAGTGTTTGTAAATGGATTTGGATTAAAAATAAGGAAAATTTAAGATCCTGGGAGATTTTAAATTGTTTTACAAGTAGTGTGAATTATATTTTGAAATCAATTTCAAAGTGGAAATGTTTAGAAATGGTTTTATAGTATTGAACTCACTTCGATCGCTGGAAAATAGATTCTGATGATGACAGCTGCATCATCAGTATTCATTTTTGAGTTGTAAGTGACGAATTACTACCAGAGATACTGTTTAGAATTTGTTTTGGGAAAGACAAGTTGTGTTTCAAAATGGGATTTATAATATAGAATTTGAATTTTTAAATAGATTTGAAATATTAACTTGTTTTAAAAGAAATAAAAATAAGAAGTTCCTTTATAAACAAAGTTTATAAATAGTTCTTTTATAAACGAAGTTTATAAATGAAGTGAAAAAAATTATCATTGGATAATTCAAAAATAAAAATACAAGTGTGAAATTGAAAGGGAAATCTATTTTCCAAAGGTAGAAATATCGATTTCAAAAGGAACTGAAATTGAGACTTATTTAAAGAATAAATAAAGAAAGTTGGAAAAGGAATTTGAATAAAGGAAGTTCAAACATAGAATTTAAATAAGAAAATTCAAAGGGGATTTGAATATAGAAAATTCAAACATAGAGTTTGAATATAGAAAATATAAAGGAATTCAAATATAGGATTTGAATATCGAAAGTGAAATGGAATTAGAATATAGAAATTCAAATGGAATATGGATATAGAATTCAAATGGAATTAAAATATAAGATTTAAATATATAGAATTTGAATACAGAATTTAAATGAAATTTGAATAATAGAAGTGATATAAAATTTGAATAGAAAATGAATAGAATTAACTAAATAGAAGATGAATGTAACAACCCGTATTTCGATAACATGAGTAAGACAAGAATCGAGGCAGAATTTAATTTTAAATTCTGAATCAAGTTAAACGGGCTATGCCATTGCGTTCGTCTCGGAAAAATACGCGAGATAGAGTCCGAGTTTTTGAAAATCGGAGTCCGTATGACCCGATTAAGGCCCAACGAAGTTTTCAGAAAATTTCTAAGTAAAAACAGATTTCAAATTCAAACTGGAACTTGGGAAATTGGGCCAGTTGGGCCAGGCGGGAAAATTCCCGCCACAGTACCCAAGTCGACAGCCCTGTCGACTTGGGAGTCGACTTGGTCTGACCAAGTCGACAGCCCTGTCGACTTGGCTGTCGACTTGGCTCAGACGAGCATTCTTGCCTGGTGCACCTATTCTCTATCTTGGCTAGGTTTTTGGGCCTGGTTTGAAATCTGACGGTTCAGGTTGGTCCTAGGGTTAATCTAAGGGTCCTAACTAGCCTAATCTTCTATAAATAAACCCTTAAACCCCCCTAATCCCTCATTATTCACTCATGTAACTAAACTATGGCAAAATTTCTACTCTCATGGCCTCCACTCAACTATCCTAGCCTCCACTTCATTTCTATGAAAGGTTTCATGATAATGAGAGTGTTAGAGAGTCCCTATGTTAGTATGAGAGCTTCTCGAGTTGATTTCAAGGCAAAAGCTTTGATCTTTGTTCATAAAGAGAGTGTTTTTGTTGATTTGGAGGGTTCATCTTTGGGGTTTTGGGTAATGGCATGCATAGGCTTCATCACAAGTTTTAGCTTAATCGATTTAGGCCTTCATAGCAATGTAAGCCCTTCCCTACTCTTAGATATTAACTATGAAGTTAAATGTTCATGTTGAAAGTTTGGGTTTGATTAATTAGAATGATGCATGCTATCATGTTATGCAAGTTTATGAAGTCATTATCTTGATCTTATGAGCTAAAAGCCACAATCTTTATGTTGAAATGTTGCATTATGCAACATGAGAATCTTCATAATCATTATGTCAACTTGCATATGAAGTCATAATCCGTATATGATGATATATGCGAGTTTCTAGCCATCATTCCATGTCTTTTGTCACCATGATTCGCTTATGTACCAAGTTTGGGTTTATGCATGTTTTTGAGGCTTAAGAATGTAACATGCAAGCTAATGAACACATTTGTGCCTCATTTGCCACCATGATTAACTTGTGGCTTAATACCCATTTTTGTCATTCCTTTGCCAAGTCTCTTCTTTTAATCCATTACGTTGTTGCGAACGTATATGCGAGTTTAAAAGCGTTGGGTTATGTTATGGGTAATTTCTAATGACATGAAAATACAACTTGAAAACATGGCTTGAAATATAACATGGAAGTTGACATGTAAGTATGCATAAAAACATAAGCTTGGGAATTTACCTATTAAGTTAGGTCTACCCTTTGGGAATTTACATATTAAGTTAGGTCTACCCAAATGCTTGAAAAACTTGTAACATGTTTTGGAAACATGATGAACATGACACTTAGATAATATAAGTGTGGCCAACTCGAGGTTGGGTTGAGTTTGCAACGTAAAACTACCCGGAACCGACCGGCCTAACTAGTAGTTGCAAACAATAGGACCCAATGTGAGAAGTTAGTCATGTTGTGCTTGAACCCGAGGTTAGACCAAGTTGTGGTGTAAAGCTACCCGGAACCGACCGGCTTAACTAGTAACCACAACAAAGTCTAATGTGAGAGGTTGGGGTGCATTAAGTAATTAATGCCACATGATAGGGTTAAGTTAATTTGATTAATGACTCTTAACCAAATATGACATGGATAAATGGGTTAAGTAAATTGGTTAGGCTAATGATACTTAACAAAACATGACAAGGTTGGGTAGGTTAAGTGATTTGATTTGCCTAATGACGCTTAACCATTTTTATACGACTAGTGGACGGGGATTGAGTTAACCAACACTTAATCAATCCAACATGATAAGTTGGCAAGGTTAAGTAAGTTTTCTTAATGACACTTAACCAAAAGATACAGTTAATGGATGGGGTTAAGATTAGACTCAACTAGTCTAAACACGATAATCGGATGGGGTTAAGTTAGCTTAGACTTAATTAATCCCACTTGGTAGTTTAAAGGGGGTTAGGTTAAACACTTAACTAATATAACCCGTTAATTTGATATGGTTAAGTGACCTAAACTTAGCCAACATAACCCGTTAATTTGATATGGTTAAGTGACCCAAACTTAACCAATCTAACTCGTTAATTTGATGTGGTTAAGTGATCTATACTTAACCAATCTAACTCGTGAATTTATGGAGGCTAAGTTAACCCATACTCAACCAATATAACGTGAAGACATGATAAGGCTAAGTCACGAATCGCTTGAATACACTTGACCGGTTTGACTAAGCAATTTGATAGGGTCAAGTTAATATATACTTAACCAACTTGTAGGGCTAAGTCTTGAACTTAAATACTTAGCCAATCTTGACGTGATTCGTGGGCGGGTTAAGGCATGGACTTGAATGATAACACTTAACCCAATAAGACAAACCCTAGTTAGAGGAACTAGGTAGAGACTCGTGGTTAATCAAGGATAACGGGAAAGGAAGCTAAGTGGTAAACCTTAGTTAAGGGTAACTAAGTAATAATTCTTAGCTAAGGACATAGGACTAATTCACAAAACGATGAGTAACCTGATACGGTAGGTCATCGCTTAGTATACGAGGGGGAGCAAGTTATCTGACTTGGATAAAAGCTCCAGCGCACTGGGTGCCGAAGTGGAAGCTTCGGGGGACGTGAGGATATTCTTGGGATCCCTCTGTGGGCTGCCAGGTAATTATACTAGGCCCATGAGAGGTTAAGGTCTGCGTTAGAAGGACCAAGAGTATGCCTTGGTGGCTATGCGAGCGACCTAAAGACTGGGATGGATTAGCGTGGAGTCGACGATTCTTGGTTTTTGCCCTGGATAGCACATCGCCGACTACCTACCATCTTTAGTCAATCGTGTACGTACGGAAAGGCAGGGAACCCCCAACAGACCATGTTCTTGCTATCGAGTCATGGGTGAGGTTGGCCCGTAGGAAAGTGTGCTATAGTGGGGCCGGGGAGTGGTTCTTATACATGATTTTTCTTGGATTGCCTTTCAGTAGTTGAGGGAGGGGTCACGTGGGAGCATAGCCACGGGTACAAAAACAGACCTTGATATCTGCATCGGCAGACGATTTAAAGCTCCCGACCGAGTTCCATATTTCTTGATTTGCCCTGGCACGGAACTCGGATGGCACATTGGGGAACATGTGCATCTAGACATGGAAAACGATTCACGATACATACGTGGGATCAAGGGCGCGATTGACGGGTGGCGTAATCCCTAGTGGTCCTAGGTGGCCAAGACCCAAACCGAGACACGGAAACGTTCATTAGGTAGCATAATCTCTAGCGGCCCTAGGTGGCATAAATCCTAAGTGGACGCGCGATAGTTCATGGTAGGGAAACACAACTAGATCAAGGGTTGTAGTCCAAAACAACTTCAAGGATAAAACGTTTACATGGGAAAGTCCGTACGGCCTACGGCAAAGGACTGAACTTATTCATGGAAAGAAACATACGAGTTGGGAAAACCTACATATGCTATATGTTAGGTTGACATGGACCATTCCATGACATTGGGCAAGGGACATTCATAGTTAACGCATGGCGTGGGTTGGGATACTAGTACGAGAGGTGCAGAGCAAATATACATGTTAGAACCAGAGCTAAAACGCAGGATAGATATCATGGGACGTTATACGTGATAGATATCTTGGGGATATTATACTTGATAGAAACCTGACGATGTGATACCTTGTTTTATCTTGACATCGTAATTTATCATGACACCTTAGTTTATCTGAGTTCCGTAGTTCATCCTGTTACTTTGATTTAGCTTATCTATCTTGTCATCATGCTTATGTTCATCTCAGTTTCTCATGTCAGTTAACTTTACTAGTTTTTATGCTAATAGTAGATAGGGCTTACTCAGTCTTTTTGACTGACCCGTTTTGTTTCGCCTCTTTTCTTCCGTTTCCCCCCAGGTTACAGGGAGGAAATACTGTTGTTTAGTTCGGACTTCTTCTGCTTGAAGGTCATCATGGATGGCTTGGACTTTTCTTGGCTTATGGCTACTTTACTGTTTTTACTTGGGGAATAATTTATGAAAATGTCTTTATGCTTCTTTACTATTGCAAGACAGGTTTTGATGTACTCTGATGTAAAAGGCTTTATACCTTATTTATTCATGTTATGAAAGTTTGATTTTACTTCCGCTATTTTTATATGTTCTGTCTTGTGATATTTCTGTGCATGTTTACCAATAATGCCCCTCTAAAGCTAGTGCATTCCTTTGCGAGTGACCCTAGCGGAGGCGGGGTGTTACACGTGGTATCAGAGCAGAAGGTTACCAGACTGGGCAAAAGTTTTTAAAGACCTTCTGAAAACTATTTGAAAAATCGTTTATAAAGAAGCATTTTTCAAGAAAATTTTCTTTTAAAAGAAAAAGACTATTCCCCAAAGGCCATTAGCACTATCCTTGTTCCCTTGATTGAGTCTCTTTTCCTTTCGTTCCTCCATCTGTAGTCACAGTGGTTTTAACTGCGACTAGTCTTTTCTACCTACGAAAGTGCTTTCCATGCGATGGAGGTGGTTCTCGAGAGACCAGTGGCCGTGTTATAAGAAAGGATAATGGGAAAGAGAATAAAGGATACGAGTTTAAGGATGAACAACTTGTTGGCCTGACTTAATCCTCAAAGGAGGGAGAAAGATGAACAATGAAACCCATGACGAGAGAGTACCTTTGGCATGGTAAAACGGGACGGATAGTTAAGTATCATGGGACAAGGACAAGATCATCGGGAGGGCAGTAGTATGCTCTCATTTCTAGAGTACCTCGGAAGGAGGGCAACGATCTTGTTAAAGGTTTAGCTTTTCTTCTCTATCATCCCGATAGGACTTTGGTTTGATCATCGTATCATTTAAGTATGCTTCGATAGTAGAGTCTCTGCACCTTAAGTACTAGCGTAATAGAGAATCCCATTTTTGCCTCAAGTCCTGTGGAGAATCGGTCCATTTATTCATGACTTGCTTTGGATTTGAGAATGACATGCCTCGGTTATGGATGGATTCTAGGGATGAAGTGGTTATCCAGTAAGGGGTGCCACTCTCGGTTTTGATAGGAGGGTAGTTAGACTCTTGACTAGCCTTGGTAATACCCTCGAAGTCTCGTGAAACCTTTTGGGTTTGGTCATGATTAGTTACCTAGAATCCCTTGATACCTTTATTGGAAATTTGAAGCCCGATCGAGTGGTGTTCGCCGATAAGACGGATGGTTTATTTCACTTATGCATGGGTTATGGAAATCACCCTAGTAAGTGCACTTGATAACCCGGTTGGCATCTGTTTACTTCCAAGAGAAAGTTCTACTACGTGGAATACCTTATGGTACGAGGTCCGAGATTCACTAGTGAATTTTGGAAAGCTTGCATGAGATCATGAGTACGCAGTCATGTTTGCGCTAAGTGTGCGAGTGGAACGAGAGGCGACAAAGAAATGAGTTCCAGCTCATGTTATGGGAAACAGGAAATAAGAAGCTACGAAATCGCGAAGTTAAAAGACGGTCAAGGCACAATGGAGTTGAGCTCAAGGAAGTACGACTTTGATGGTCAAAGACTAGATACGCGCATGATATCTCTTTTTGGGAGTATATCCTTGATCCCTGTTTTCTGTAGAGCTTACTTGTAGGCTATCTTTTGTGGACATCCTCTTGGTCCTATTTTCTGTTACAAACCCCGTAAGGAGTTTGTCTTGTTTATCTTCTCGACCCTGTTTCAGGGAATCCTAGGAATAACCCTATGGATGTAAACATGTATTTGAAACATGTTATGATTGATATGGTTGCAAGTGGTTGCAAGTGGTTGCTCGTGGATGCGCGAATACACATTAGATACTAGCTCGACACGGTCACATTTCATATTGCATATGCACGAGTATTTATACTTGTTTATGGATGAAATCGAATGTGTTATCATGCGGTTGTTGCATATGAATGAATGATTGTGCACGCATATAGTATCTATATGACTAGGACTATTTGCATACATGTTGGATTCATGGCACTATACATATTTTTGCATTAGAAAGATTATTCAGGCCTGATCATTAGCATTAGCTAAGGAACATGTACACACACGTTCTGCATATATTCATATAGCATTAGAAATCATCTAAGGACAATGATTGCTTGTGGATGATGTTTTGAGTAGATGGATGATGGATGGTAGGATAGGTTCTTCCTAACTTGGAGATTTCGGGGACGAAATCCTAAAAGGTGGGGAGAATGTAACAACCCGTATTTCGATAACATGAGTAAGACAAGAATCGAGGCAGAATTTAATTTTAAATTCTGAATCAAGTTAAACGGGCTATGCCATTGCGTTCGTCTCGGAAAAATACGCGAGATAGAGTCCGAGTTTTCGAAAATCGGAGTCCGTATGACCCGATTAAGGCCCAACGAAGTTTTCAGAAAATTTCTAAGTAAAAACAGATTTCAAATTCAAACTGGAACTTGGGAAATTGGGCCAGTTGGGCCAGGCGGGAAAATTCCCGCCACAGTACCCAAGTCGACAGCCCTGTCGACTTGGGAGTCGACTTGGTCTGACCAAGTCGACAGCTCTGTCGACTTGGCTGTCGACTTGGCTCAGACGAGCATTCTTGCCTGGTGCACCTATTCTCTATCTTGGCTAGGTTTTTGGGCCTGGTTTGAAATCTGACGGTTCAGGTTGGTCCTAGGGTTAATCTAAGGGTCCTAACTAGCCTAATCTTCTATAAATAAACCCCTAAACCCCCCTAATCCCTCATTATTCACTCATGTAACTAAACTATGGCAAAATTTCTACTCTCATGGCCTCCACTCAACTATCCTAGCCTCCACTTCATTTCTATGAAAGGTTTCATGATAATGAGAGTGTTAGAGAGTCCCTATGTTAGTATGAGAGCTTCTCGAGTTGATTTCAAGGCAAAAGCTTTGATCTTTGTTCATAAAGAGAGTGTTTTTGTTGATTTGGAGGGTTCATCTTTGGGGTTTTGGGTAATGGCATGCATAGGCTTCATCACAAGTTTTAGCTTAATCGATTTAGGCCTTCATAGCAATGTAAGCCCTTCCCTACTCTTAGATATTAACTATGAAGTTAAATGTTCATGTTGAAAGTTTGGGTTTGATTAATTAGAATGATGCATGCTATCATGTTATGCAAGTTTATGAAGTCATTATCTTGATCTTATGAGCTAAAAGCCACAACCTTTATGTTGAAATGTTGCATTATGCAACATGAGAATCTTCATAATTATTATGTCAACTTGCATATGAAGTCATAATCCGTATATGATGATATATGCGAGTTTCTAGCCATCATTCCATGTCTTTTGTCACCATGATTCGCTTATGTACCAAGTTTGGGTTTATGCATGTTTTTGAGGCTTAAGAATGTAACATGCAAGCTAATGAACACATTTGTGCCTCATTTGCCACCATGATTAACTTGTGGCTTAATACCCATTTTTGTCATTCCTTTGCCAAGTCTCTTCTTTTAATCCATTACGTTGTTGCGAACGTATATGCGAGTTTAAAAGCGTTGGGTTATGTTATGGGTAATTTCTAATGACATGAAAATACAACTTGAAAACATGGCTTGAAATATAACATGGAAGTTGACATGTAAGTATGCATAAAAACATAAGCTTGGGAATTTACCTATTAAGTTAGGTCTACCCTTTGGGAATTTACCTATTAAGTTAGGTCTACCCAAATGCTTGAAAAACTTGTAACATGTTTTGGAAACATGATGAACATGACACTTAGATAATATAAGTGTGGCCAACTCGAGGTTGGGTTGAGTTTGCAACGTAAAACTACCCGGAACCGACCGGCCTAACTAGTAGTTGCAAACAATAGGACCCAATGTGAGAAGTTAGTCATGTTGTGCTTGAACCCGAGGTTAGACCAAGTTGTGGTGTAAAGCTACCCGGAACCGACCGGCTTAACTAGTAACCACAACAAAGTCTAATGTGAGAGGTTGGGGTGCATTAAGTAATTAATGCCACATGATAGGGTTAAGTTAATTTGATTAATGACTCTTAACCAAATATGACATGGATAAATGGGTTAAGTAAATTGGTTAGGCTAATGATACTTAACAAAACATGACAAGGTTGGGTAGGTTAAGTGATTTGATTTGCCTAATGACGCTTAACCATTTTTATACGACTAGTGGACGGGGATTGAGTTAACCAACACTTAATCAATCCAACATGATAAGTTGGCAAGGTTAAGTAAGTTTTCTTAATGACACTTAACCAAAAGATACAGTTAATGGATGGGGTTAAGATTAGACTCAACTAGTCTAAACACGATAATCGGATGGGGTTAAGTTAGCTTAGACTTAATTAATCCCACTTGGTAGTTTAAAGGGGGTTAGGTTAAACACTTAACTAATATAACCCGTTAATTTGATATGGTTAAGTGACCTAAACTTAGCCAACATAACCCGTTAATTTGATATGGTTAAGTGACCCAAACTTAACCAATCTAACTCGTTAATTTGATGTGGTTAAGTGATCTATACTTAACCAATCTAACTCGTGAATTTATGGAGGCTAAGTTAACCCATACTCAACCAATATAACGTGAAGACATGATAAGGCTAAGTCACGAATCGCTTGAATACACTTGACCGGTTTGACTAAGCAATTTGATAGGGTCAAGTTAATATATACTTAACCAACTTGTAGGGCTAAGTCTTGAACTTAAATACTTAGCCAATCTTGACGTGATTCGTGGGCGGGTTAAGGCATGGACTTGAATGATAACACTTAACCCAATAAGACAAACCCTAGTTAGAGGAACTAGGTAGAGACTCGTGGTTAATCAAGGATAACGGGAAAGGAAGCTAAGTGGTAAACCTTAGTTAAGGGTAACTAAGTAATAATTCTTAGCTAAGGACATAGGACTAATTCACAAAACGATGAGTAACCTGATACGGTAGGTCATCGCTTAGTATACGAGGGGGAGCAAGTTATCTGACTTGGATAAAAGCTCCAGCGCACTGGGTGCCGAAGTGGAAGCTTCGGGGGACGTGAGGATATTCTTGGGATCCCTCTGTGGGCTGCCAGGTAATTATACTAGGCCCATGAGAGGTTAAGGTCTGCGTTAGAAGGACCAAGAGTATGCCTTGGTTGCTATGCGAGCGACCTAAAGACTGGGATGGATTAGCGTGGAGTCGACGATTCTTGGTTTTTGCCCTGGATAGCACATCGCCGACTACCTACCATCTTTAGTCAATCGTGTACGTACGGAAAGGCAGGGAACCCCCAACAGACCATGTTCTTGCTATCGAGTCATGGGTGAGGTTGGCCCGTAGGAAAGTGGGCTATAGTGGGGCCGGGGAGTGGTTCTTATACATGATTTTTCTTGGATTGCCTTTCAGTAGTTGAGGGAGGGGTCACGTGGGACCATAGCCACGGGTACAAAAACAGACCTTGATATCTGCATCGGCAGACGATTTAAAGCTCCCGACCGAGTTCCGTATTTCTTGATTTGCCGTGGCACGGAACTCGGATGGCACATTGGGGAACATGTGCATCTAGACATGGAAAACGATTCACGATACATACGTGGGATCAAGGGCGCGATTGACGGGTGGCATAATCCCTAGTGGTCCTAGGCGGCCAAGACCCAAACCGAGACACGGAAACGTTCATTAGGTAGCATAATCCCTAGCGGCCCTAGGTGGCATAAATCCTAAGTGGACGCGCGATAGTTCATGGTAGGGAAACACAACTAGATCAAGGGTTGCAGTCCAAAACAACTTCAAGGATAAAACGTTTACATGGGAAAGTCCGTACGGCCTACGGCAAAGGACTGAACTTATTCATGGAAAGAAACATACGAGTTGGGAAAACCTACATATGCTATATGTTAGGTTGACATGGACCATTCCATGACATTGGGCAAGGGACATTCATAGTTAACGCATGGCGCGGGTTGGGATACTAGTACGAGAGGTGCAGAGCAAATATACATGTTAGAACCAGAGCTAAAACGCAGGATAGATATCATGGGACGTTATACGTGATAGATATCTTGGGGATATTATACTTGATAGAAACCTGACGATGTGATACCTTGTTTTATCTTAACATCGTAATTTATCATGACACCTTAGTTTATCTGAGTTCCGTAGTTCATCCTGTTATTTTGATTTAGCTTATCTATCTTGTCATCATGCTTATGTTCATCTCAGTTTCTCATGTCAGTTAACTTTACTAGTTTTTATGCTAATAGTAGATAGGGCTTACTCAGTCTTTTTGACTGACCCGTTTTGTTTCGCCTATTTTCTTCCGTTTCCCCCCCAGGTTACAGGGAGGAAATACTGTTGTTTAGTTCGGACTTCTTCTGCTTGAAGGTCATCATGGATGGCTTGGACTTTTCTTGGCTAATGGCTACTTTACTGTTTTTACTTGGGGAATAATTTATGAAAATGTCTTTATGCTTC
Organism: Allium sativum; assembly: GCA_030737875.1. Classification (NCBI taxonomy): domain Eukaryota; kingdom Viridiplantae; phylum Streptophyta; class Magnoliopsida; order Asparagales; family Amaryllidaceae; genus Allium; species Allium sativum. Next base: position 899,526,885 of record CM060916.1, read on the forward strand.
TTTACTATTGCAAGACAGGTTTTGATGTACTCTGATGTAAAAGGCTTTAGACCTTATTTATTCATGTTATGAAAGTTTGATTTTACTTCCGCTATTTTTATATGTTCTGTCTTGTGATATTTCTGTGCATGTTTACCAATAATGCCCCTCTAAAGCTAGTGCATTCCTTTGCGAGTGACCCTAGCGGAGGCGGGGTGTTACAAGGAATTAGTTAATCAAGTTTTGAATTTGAAGTTGAACTTTGAAAGGTGAATTGGATTTGTAAATGGATATTCGAAATCGAATATAGAACTTAAATTTGAAATTTGGATTCAAATTAGTTAATCAGCAAGTTAAAGTATATTTGAACATGTCACGTTCAAATATAAAAGTGAAATAGACTAAAGAGTTAATTAACAAATTAATTAACGAATTGAGTTAAAACGATCAGGTATAGTTAAAGTAGATTGGGCAGGTATAAATATACATGAGATAGGTATGGATAAGGTATGAAGGTATATAAATAGAATGCTCGACGGAAAGGTATGTATTTAATTCATATATGAGATTTTATGCGCCGTATCGGCAAGCCGCTTGGCTTTTTCTTTTACTTTTGGATTGGTGAGAGCCATGGGAGGCTATTTGAAATATCCCGATGCTCCTGGTACAAAGGAGGTTATGGCAAATTTTTCCGGGAATTTAAGGAGCTAGAATATTTTTAAGATAATTTGATAGTTAGAAATCAACGTATCGATATATATAGAAGTCGATAAGGAAACGAACTTAGAAATAGAATAGAAAAATCAAAAAGGAAGACTAAGAATAAAATCTAGTAAGAATAGAAAGAGGAAGCGTATACGTGTTTAAAAGTGAATAAGTAGTTGTATGGTATTGATTATTCGAGTAAGTAGTCATATCTGTTTTGACATTATAAATGTTATTCAGTCAAGGTATGAGAGGTAGTTATACCCCAACTTGATTGATTTCATTATTAACAAATAAATAGTAAGATTTCGGGCTCGAAGATCAATGTTGAATAAGAGTTAGTTGAATATAGTATTTGGGTAGTCGTAACGATGTTTTACACAACATCCGTTTTAACCCAAATTAGTGTAAGCTTGGAAATATAATAAAGAATATTTCCTAAGTATAGAAATAAACGAGATCGGAAAAGAGATAAGTAATTGGAATATTTTCCAATTATAAAAAGCATATATTTTCTAAAAGTTTAGAAAATAAAGGAAGGCGATATTCGGAAATGTTTTCCAGATAACATAAAAGGCCAATATGGTTATTGAAAATATTTGGTTAACAAATATTGATAAAGAAATAGAGAAGTGATTTAACTAATGAAATATTAATTAAGGGCTCAGTGACATGTTCAAAAGGAAAATTTGATTTTTTTGAAAAGAGTAAACTGTTAAAAAAAACCCCAAGGAAAGACTGTTTGAATTAAAAACAAATTTAACAGAAATTTGTGAAAGCAAATTTGAATTAAAGTAAAGTCAGTTAAGTGGTAACTGAGATTGAATTAGAATGATATCAAGACAAATTGGATTATGAGATTCAAATTTGAATTGTAATGTTATAATCAAGTTAAGAGTTGGAAATCGAGAAGAAACTCAAGTTGAAATGATATTTGGCTCGGATATAAGCAAATGGTTGTGTTGTGGATAAAAGCAGATTGGAATTTGATTGGGATGACCCTTGTATCCGCTGAATTAATAACAGGTGGAAAGGATATAATGATATGCCGACAAAAAGGTACAAGTTTATATTTCATATGGTATGAGATTTTGAAGAGCCAAATTGGCAAGCCGCTTGGCTGTTTGATTTTCTTTTGGGATGGAGATGGCCTAGAGAGGCGAGTTGGAGGTTGACGTATTGACCGGTACAAAGGAGGTGCTGGCGAAATTTTTCAAAGACTATGGCTTTAGAAAATTCTCAGGATTTTTGGAAATTTTCGTTGATAAGAATGAATAAATAATTTAATTGAAATTAAACTGGTTCAGTTGAAACTGAAGTTAAGAAGTGAACAAATATGTTCTAACCAGTCGATAGGGTCGTTCTCTACCTTAGCAATTTCGAGGACGAAATTATTTTAAGTGGGGAAGATTGTAATGACCCGCATTGGCAGAGGTATTATAATTAATTTATTTAATTATTGAAATGGTGGTTTAGAGAATTTAATGGTCGAGGAATTTAATAATAATGAATATTTAATTAAAATAATAAATTAAATAATATATTTAATTCTGAAATAATCAGAATTGGCTGAATTGGCAATATGGTGTGAACTGGATCATCTGTGATATTTAATTCAGTTTAGAATTGAACTAGAATAACGAATATATTATTTGAACGAAGTTTGAACGTATAATTATATTATAATTAAAATCGAGCTTGAAATGGCGCTGTAGTTCGCGATTTGGCGATTCGAACTTCAACTGAATGTACAGGATTCGTTTTAAGCCGGATTTCTGTGAAACAAGAAAGTGTGGAGCTGGTGGAGTATATCTTTCTAGTGGAAGAGAAAAATCGGAATTTCGTCGTGTAGATTTTGATTTACGTCCAAATCAAATTTTAGAAAAGTCGCTGTGGAATTCCTTTAAAATTTATAAAGGAGTTATTTATATTTTTAAAGGGATTTCAATATAAATCGAATATCAGGTTGACCCAGAAGTGAATATCGAGTTAGAAATCCATATAGGATTTATTCTGAGCTGTATGGTATTCCACTGTGAATATAGACGATAAGATTTAATTTAATTATATTTAAATATATTTATATATTTAAATGGGTCATCCAGAGCTTTAAAAATATGCTTTGTGAGCATACGAAGTCGGAATTCGACGAAACCAGTTTCGTTGGGACCGTAATGTCAAACTCTAGGGGCATGTCAATTTTCGTGATTTTTGGGTATCGTATATGGATGCAGGGATTTTTAAGGACGAGAGAAGCTTATAAAAATGATAAAAAAATAGGAAAATCAAATTTAAAATATCCTAACTCTTTTCCTTGGCCAGAAGAGAAGCCACGTATTCCATATTCTCAACCACAAACGGCAACAACCACAACGCAAGTATATAAGGCCCCAATGATTCATACGGTAAACAAAATCAAAGAAGAAAAATCAATACAATTCAAAACCCCTCTCTAAAATCATGAAAATAATGTTGTTGAGGTCGGGAAGGCAAGAGCTTCGCGGTGGTGCCAGCTTTGTGAAGCTCGACGGCTGTCCTAGGGTTCGACGTTATTACAGTAAAAACTAGAGTTGGCACTTGCGGGTTCATGGAGTGTCGAGGCATAGTTTGGATGGTATTTTTGAGTTCAGCGAAGGAAACCGCACCTTGTATGATGAATTTGTGGAGTTCGGTGACAATCTTGGTCGCGGGTTTCACTGGTTGGGTTTTAGGGTCGCGACGAAGATGGTATTGAGTGGCCTGTCGGGGTGTAGTTAGGGAGAAGGAGTTTGAGAAGGGAAAGAAGAGGAGTACGGTCGTGAGGTTTTGTTGAAGTTCGGTCAAGTGGAAAGGGTGGAAGAAGGGTTCGAACGGAACCTTGCTGTTAACTGGAGTTCGTTCAATTTGGGGAAGAAGCAATTCCTGAGGCCGGGTTTTGAATGGGAGATTTTGGCCGGATTTAAAAGGTCAAAGCCCAAAACTTCTAATTTGATTTAGTTTATTCGAATTTAAAAATAGTACACAATTTTGTTAATGTAATATCCTTTACATACGAGATCAGAATTTCGAACCGTAAGTTGCGTCAGGATCGTATGGATGGGAGCAACAAAATGAGACTGACCGGGAGTGAATCCGAGCTCGTTACAATTTATGGCAAAATAAACTGTTTGTTTCAGATCAAACAACAGTTTATCGTTCTTTAACGATGAACTGCCAATGTGAGTAAATCTCACTAACTCTGAACAGTTTATAATTTCATGTTGTATTTTTAGAACTGTTAAATATTAGCTGATTGACTATGTGTTGACTGTTTGACTGAACTGCTAGTCAGTTAGTTGAATTTCTATATTGATTCTGTTTAACAGAATATATCATATGGAACTAAAAGTGATGTTGATTTTTTATTGTATAACATCTGTGGATGAAGGGAGATAGGTTGAAGGAATCCAACTGGATTCCTCAACATTTATTTTACTGTAATTCATATATTGTAAAATATGATGTGATATATAATCTGTTGTCGATTATATGTGTTTGAACGATATTGGTCATCGTGATTTGATGTGTTAAATACCATAACATACCGGAATGGTGGAAAGGGAATTTTCAAAATGAATATTGAAAAATAGATTATTTATACAATCAGAGGATTTTATAAAAGAGAATAATTATAAAGAGAATATTTATAAATAGAATATTTATAAATAGCAATTTATTTATAAATGGATTTTTTATAAATAGAAAATACTTAGAAATGAAACCCTAAAGGAATTATTTGCAAACCATTTGCAAATATATTTGAACGATAAAGGTTTGTAAACCATTTACAAATCAATCAGAAAGAGGAATATTTGTAAAAACCTTTACAAATGAAATTGAAAAGGAGATATTTGTAAACCCATTTACAAATAGAATTGTAAAGGAAATATTTAGAAAATAAATAGAGTTATAAAAAGGAAATTTGTTTATAACCGAATAGGATGTTATAAAAAGGAAAACGTTATGAAAAGGAAAACCTTACTAAAAAGGAAATCATTTGTAAAGTGAAGAACCGTTACAAAAAGTAAATCTTTATAAATGAATAGTCTATTCGAAAAGGAGTTAATCGAATTTAGTTATTCGAATAGAGTTAAATCGAATATGGTATTCGAAAGGAGTCAATCGAATAAGCTATTCGAAAGTTAGTAAATCGAATATGTTATTCGAAAAAGGGTTAGTCGAGTTGAGTTAGCTGAATAGAGTTAATCGAATATTTGTTATTCGAATAAGAGTAAACCAGTTAGAGTTAATCAATTAGAGTTAACCAATTAGAGTTAAACCAGTTAGAGTTAATCATTTAGAGTTTACCAGTTAGAGTTAAACCAGTTAGAGTTAATCAATTAGAGTTAACCAGTTAGAGTTAAACCAGTTAGAGTTAATCAGTTAGAATTAATCAATTGGAGTTAATCAGTTAGAGTAAATCGATGGAGTTAAATCGAACTAGAGTTATTCAAATGGTGTTTATCGAGTATTAGTTTATTCGAATAGAGTTAAAGGAGTTATCGACTAGAGTTAGATCAAATAGAGTTAATCCAATAGCGTTAGTGCAATAAAGTAAATTGAATAGAGTTATCGAATATACCTTATTCAAAGGAAAGAATTATCGAATAGAGATGATTCGAAAGAGAGTTACGTAAGGAAGTTTGTTAAAGAAATATAAAGTGAACTTTGCCTATTTCAAGGTTAGAAATGTTGTTCAGTTAAAGTCTGAGAGGTAGTTCTACCCCAACTTGATTGGCTTCGTATTTAACTAAGGAATGGTTAATGTTCGGCAGTAAAGGATGGTTAAGTGAATTTAGTAATTAAAGGAAATGGTTTGAGTTGGCATAGCAATGTTTTATCTAAACATCTGCTTAATCCAAACATATGAGTTTGGAAATGTTTTCCAAAAAAGAATCGGAAATGTTTTCTAATACAGAAAACAAGGAATGGAAATGTTTTCCAGTATTAACAAATTTTATTTTCTAAATATAGAAAACAGCAAATGTTGGATATAGGGAAACAGGAGATGTAAAATGAACTAAAGAGATTAATGTTAAATGATGTTTGTTCGATATAATTTCCATCTGGAAATAATATCGTTGTTTGCACACTTGTTTTTCTTCGATAGTTAAATCACAGACTATCGAAGTTTTGACCCTTTTAACGTTGTTAATATGGAGAGACCGGTTGGATTATTATCCAAAGAACCACTCTGTATTGGCATAAGCGTTGCGAATCATATATGCCAAAGATAATTGAAGACGGAGTAAAATGCAAGGCTATTGTATAAGTCTTAGGTAACAGTGCCTAAGATGGATTTACTGAATAGTGCCTTCGGTTCATCCTGTTCCTGGATGACTTGTATGGACGAATGTCTGACAGAGTATTTCCAGATGATCACGTATATTGATTTCTCCAACCGTACCAAGAGTGGAAGCGTAGAAGGAAACTTCTTTTAGCTAACACATAATGTATGGTTGAGGAGGTTAATCGGTGATTTGATGGATTTGACGATGTGGCACTCAAAGTGAATCTGGTGTGATGATAAAACGTAGCTTCTAGCCTCACATCCGGTAAATGACAGAAATCGGGCAGGCAACATGGCTAAGTCGGTCGCACCGAAGTAGGGTGTATAATCACTTGATCTAGAGTTTCATTTACTTCTAAAAATCTATTGTTGATGTTGTCCCATTCGGGAAGCAGTTGCTGATCCCAACCGTTGGTGATATACATTCGATACACTCAAGCGAAATGAGTGGTCGGTCATGTGTGGCCGGGTTGCAAGATGTTCTTGTTGAACCCAGTGTATTTTTCTCTAGAGGTACACTAGCGAAAGGTGGTTGCATACCTTGTCATAGTTGGAAATCCATTACCCAATACGTGCTTGCGGTTTTGATTGTATACTATATATGTAGAACGTGAGATGAAAGCATTTCTGCTAGATGATTATTATATTGTGTTGATAGACATTATTATAATATCAAAAGGTTTTTGGTATAAAGATATTTGGATTCTCATAAGGGAAAAACCTGTTCCGTTATACGGCGTGGTCTTATGAGATATCGATTATCTGCTTGAACTGTTTTAAACTGTTTTACTCACACCAGTCCCATGACTGACCCGGGGTTTATTTGTTTGTTTCCCTAAACTCTTGGGTGCCTAATTTTGTACGGGCAGTCAAGTAGTCGGGATTTACAGGTATACTGGAAGAGCTTGGAGCAGGAGGCTTCAGGATCATATAGCTATAGTTATTTCCGCTGTGTTGTAAGTGCTGTACTTTGATAATGATATGTATATTCAAGTACAGATTTTTATTTCAAAGTTATGTTATGAAATATATGTTATTCGTTCCGCTGTGAGATTCGTGTTGCTCTAATATTGTGTTGTTCTACTTCTTCTATTCTAAGTTTTCTATCTTATCTTTCCTCACCCTCTGTTTTCTTTCTATTAATGATCGGCATTTTTCGATGTTTGGTTAGTCGTCATCGTGTTTATGGCGATAACCAAAGTCGTCAAAATCCCGGGTCATTACACATATGTTCCAGTTATTTATTATGAAATTTTAGTTGACCGACATAACATGATAGAAATGGTTGTATGTGGAAACAATAATTGAGTTTGCTATCGGTTTACAACAGCATAATGGTTTTTACATTTAAGAATGATAAAGGAACGAACAACTAGAACTAGGCATTGGCTGTCAATCATTCATTCAAAAAATCAACATTCGACAATTCGAAGTTGGAACTGTGAGGGTCTATAAATTAATTCTGCAGTTAAGGTGCTGCAAAAATGATAAGACTTCAAACGTATGCTGGATTTTGTTTCCTGGCAATGCTAACCATGATATATCATGCAAAAATGATATGACTTTTCTGTTACTACTCTTGTGTTGGTAACCATGCTTTTGATGATCAAATCATTACATTGGCTGCCTTTTAAGAGGGTAGATTACATTGAGACAACTCCTACTGTTTCTTTGCTTTCCCATATTCTTATAGTTTCTTTTATGGCGTTTCTTCTTATTGTGGATTGTGTCTTCTTATACAAACCTTTGATGTTGTACATGCTGACACGAAAGGCTTCAGCTGCGCTCTTCTTTTAATTTGAATATATGATTTTAGCATCGACTACAACGTCTATATTGGTGAAATATGCTTTCTATGTTAGTGACTTGATTTAAACGTTCTACAAGTCGATATTCTTTGTAATTGTCTTTTGATTTCACATATTTGTTAATCCAGCAATTCCTTTGAAAGTCCACTCCATCTCATTTTCTTCTTCCTTGATTCAAATAAAATAACATTCTCTTTTCTTATTATCTAGTTGGTTGCATTGCAAACTACTTGTGTGATCACAACACTTAGTAAATTATATTAATGTATGGTTGCTTGCTTTAAGTGCTAACAAATTATACTTTTTTTTTTTTGAAATTTGCTTGTTGCAATATTATTATGGCGATTGAAAAAGATTGCGTGCATTTAAATTGGTAAGAATACAATAGTTGGCTTAAAATTTAAGCTGAAAATCAAAATTAAAAATTCCTACTCTGCCACCCAATTCCTCTCTCTTGCGGTGCTTCTTCCCTGATTGAAAATCAAAATCAAAAAGGTTGGGTGCATTTAAATGGTCTTTTGTTGTGATTTTTACGACTTTGCACTGTTCTTCTTTCTCTTTTGTTTTGCTACTCTTTTGTTGTTCTGCCCCCGCTTTGTTCGTACTTGATGTGGTGGTGGTGTTCTTCTCCTTCCCATTGCTGTGAGTTTGCGTTTGGTTTGCTTTCGTAGCAGCAGCACCACATGCACTAGCTTTCATCAAATTTTCATCGATCTCAGTCATCGGATTCCCCTAAAAGGCGATTTTTCTCCTCCTTTCCTCGAGTTACTTCTACTCAAACTTGCATCATTATTCTTGTTCGAAATTCTGCTCTGTTCTCTCTTGATCTAGACCTAGGAGAAGCATTCATTTTACTAGTAGTAATACTATTACCATTACCATTGGTAATATTACTGCTAATATCAGCTCTCTTCGCTGTATTTTCTATGGCTACTGATTTTTCACAGGATGGAACAGACCATTTTACCCTGTTGCTGCCTTTAAAACAGTAAATTTATTTCCATATATTTAAGGTTTTTGGTAATGACTACGATTAATTTTAAAAAAAAATGTTTTTTATGGATTGACAGAGTATTCATGTTAGTATTTGCATGTAGTAGAACATTTGTGTATTTTTAGGAACGTTAAGTAAGTCACTATTTTATAGAAAGCCAAAGCCTCCATTCATATTGAAACATTAAATGCAATTGTATTTTGAATAAATTTTTGGGTTCTACTTGCGTTAACAGTCATGATACATAATATGACTTTGTAACCACAGTTTAGTTAATGGTGACTTCTTTTCAAACGGAAATTGTAAATTTCACTATTTAAACAGATGAAAGCATCTTTTACTGCATTATACAATATAAATTGAATTAAAAACAAGATATAACTTATTTGTAGAACTTCATTCCATTTTCTATTTGCGTTTATTTTCATCTGCATATATCTTTCAGGTTTTCATATATAAACTATGTATATATTTCTAAGGTTTCAGACTGATGGCATGCTTCCATGTGTAAGTCAAGAATTAAGGGAGATAGTCAAAATCTGAAACACCGATAAATGAGTAATTGTGATCGCTGATCCCAGGTACTGGAATGTACTCTGAACCCCTCACACGTACCACTAGAATGACTGAAAAATGATGCAAATTTATTTACTTTGATAAATTATCAAAAAAATAAAAATATTCTTTAATTAAATTTATCCTTATTTAAAACAATCACCTCTATTAGTAATAAATTCCCCTTTTTAGTAATTGTTTCTCATCTGAACAATATTTGTAAACATTTTAATTAGCTCTGTCCCTTTATGTCTACATATTCGATGATGGTTGATGAAAATAATAATTGGTTAAGGTTTCTACAACAAAGAGGGGAGGTAGGAATTGATCTTTGCGTGCGTTCCACTGATATTTGGCATTTCTTGTACTATTCAACTTGGTATTCTGTATAAATTATGTTTGGATTAGTTCACAATCTGACTATGTTATTTTTTAACATATATGTGAACTTCATGTTTAATTTGGCATCTGTTTTGATTAGTCTGCTAGGTACCAATTCCCTTTTTTGCAACTTAATCTAAATATGTACCAAATTTATTTGGAAATGTGATTTGTTTGTTTATTACTATTGAAAGGCTGATGCCAATGGAAATGGAACGCTGGATTATAGGGAATTTTTCGCGGTTTTAATTCATCTTAGAAAGATAGGAAACAATGAGCACATGCATCAAACCTTCACATTCTTTTATCAGAACAAGAGTGGATACATTGAAATTGAAGAGCTAAAGGAGTGTTTCGCTGATGACCTTGCACCAAATCAGAAGGAAATCATTACTGCTATCATCCGTGATATAGATGCTGACAAGGTAAAATACTAATGTTATCCCTATTGATTTGTCCAATTCCAAAACAACTTGATTATGCAAACTGTGTAGTAGCTAAATCAGCTTTTCAGACGGTAATTCAGTCGAAGGCTTAGAGTTAAAGCACGGTAAGCTTAGAGTTTGAGTTTCTCCTTTTTCAATCGTTCGTTCACTATTTTCATCATTCTATCAGAGGATTAGACTAATATTATATGCCAATTTTGTTTAGTGACGGTGTTTGGCTGAATTTTGATAATTATCAAAGGGATGATCATTTAAATAAATGAATAAAAAATTGACAGGATTGTTGCATAATTCATAGAACTGCTACTGTAGATTTTATATCTAATATATTAATAATACTTTTGAATTAATATTAAAATATTAATATTAAAATAATACATTTAGAAAATTAAATATCTAAACATTGTAACTTTGTATTTCAAGCTTTCATACTGACGTAGTTGCTGGGAATTCGAAGAAATTAACGGTAACAAGTACTTCGAATTTGTACAAAATATAACTTGGATAATCAAAACCCAAAACATTTGGCTTATTATATCAAATTTAATTGGGTATGAAGTGAACAATGGTGGAGAATTAATGGAAGTTTAAGGTAGTGGAGATGATGTGCTTTCAGTAGATGGAGGAAGCAAGATGATGCAGTCAGAGTTGCAGAGTGCTGGTTGAAGTTAATGGGTATGTGACGTTTGGGTAAGCATGGGTTTTGAGGAGTGAAAGGTTGTAGGGTGCTGGTTTGTGAAGGGTGCTGGTTTGTGAAAGTTGCAGTGAAAATTAAACCGAAGAGATGACTGAAGTGGTGATACTAGATTAGGGAGTTAGTGAATGATATTGTTGTTTTGGCAGAAACAGGTAACAGGTAATGAGTGATATTAAGCTTTTTTTGTTTATTTGTAAGAAGAAACATGCCTATGGCTATTTATATCACACGCATAAATAGACAGTGTCATTCTTCTCAGAAAAAAGGAAACACAGCAAGATGCATTTCATTTTTTTTCTTTTTCAAATAGACTAACGCAACACTACAAGAAACATTTTCTCTATGTTTCCTTTCTTTCCACAGAAACTTCAGGACACTTCATTTGTTTTTTTAACACATTCAAATCTTCACAGTAACACACTTCTTGTTTATGCATCTTCTATGAAAAATGAAGGCAAATACTATACACATTTCACTTAGATAAACCCATTTTCATGGCACTAGACAGTTTAAGCATAATTCTCTAGCTTGGGCTGGGACTTTTTTAGTTTAAGACATGACAGAATAAATAACTAGTCTTTGATACATCCATTGTTTTTTAAGTTTTTACCTTTATATGTTCTATGCATTTCATTTACCAGTCAGTAACAAATCTGATTTAAACTTTTAATTTTTATTTACATTACATTCATATTCTGTTATCTTTACTTTTGTTGATAGATTAGATGTCAAACCTTTGTTCTTGGTAGTGGGTGTAGTCAAGAAAACCATATTCTTAATTAGTGCAGATCCGTAGGTATTAGTTTAATACAAAATATGGTTGTCGGGCTGCTGTTGGCAGCAGCCAACAGGGTGCTGCCCCACTCTGTGCCAATTAAGTCATTTTTTTAATAATTAGATATATGTGTACACACACCTTTGCGGAAGTAATTTTATGACTAAAAAACAGGTATTTTGATTTTGTTTCAGATGTGTCACTAGCATGGAATGATGTGCGGGGATTTGAAACCTGGAAACCTTTTGTTTGCTAATAAGAAGGAAACTGCTGCACCTAACGCGATTAACTTTGGGTTGTCGGTGTTCTTCACACCTGGTACATATTTTACTTATTGTACATATTCTACTTGTTTTCGATCATGTATTTTGTGGGCAATTATATATGTTCTTATGATGTTCCTTTGTAGTAATGTTGGCGATAAATTCACTTAGACTATCGGCAGTCCTTACTACATAGCACCTGAGGTTTTGAAATGAAACTATGGGTCTGATGTTGGTTTTTTTTCTTTTAATAAAAAATAAAATAGAACTGCTCGTTATAATTGGAATACAAATATTTTCCTACTTAGCTACAATCAATTTACAATTCTCACCCCCAAAACCAGTATAGTCTCAAAGAAGACTTGGAACTAGGGGGAGGAAAAAAACCGGACTCACTTTCTTTTAAAAGAATATGTTCCTTTCCTGTATTTGCAGCAGATTGACTGTCAGATGTGTGGACATTGTATCGTTGGTAAACCCTTGCCTTGTTCTCATCTCAAAGTAGCACACCCCGACAAAGAAGTTTGAGTTATGTAGACAACAGGTTCGTCTTGCACCATGCGTTCAATAATAAATTTAACTAAAGATATATGAAAAATAAATAATAATAGTACAATAATAATTGTAATATAATAATAATAAAATTATAGACTAATTGTATAAATATTTAACTAAGTTAATTCAACTTTATAAAATTTAATTGAAGATATATAAAAATAAATAAATAATAATAATAATATAATAATAGTAATAGTAAAATAAAAGTAAAATAATAATAATGAATGTATAAACTATTTTTATAAATATTTGACTAAGTTAAGTTAGTTTTGTGAAATTTAACTAAAGCTATATAAAATTTAACTAAGTTAATTGAGTTTTATAAAATTTAACGAAAGGTATATAAAAATTAATTAATAATATAATATAATAAAAATAATAGTAATATAATAATAATAAATTTTTAAACATACTTTATAAATATTTAACTTAGTTAATCGAGATTTACAAAATTTAACCAAATGTATATAAAAATAAATATATAATAATATTATAATATAATATGATATAATAATATAATATAATAATAATAAATTTATAAACTAATATTATAAATATTTAACTAATAATATAATAATAATATTATGAATATTAAATGTACTCTATTTTGGAATATTTGTTAAATTGTTATAAAAGTTGACTAAGTTTAAAAAAAAATCTTCTATTTTTTTGTAACAATTAAATAAGTTAACGAGGTTATAAAATTTATTAATACTATTATAATATAATATGATATAATAATAGTAATACTATAATAACAAATTTATAAACTAATTTCATAAATATTCAACTAATATAATAATAATAATAATATTATGAATATTACAAGTTCTCTATTTTGAAATCTTTATTAAATTGTTATAAAAGTTGACATAGTTTAATAAAAATCATCTAATTTTTTATAAAAATTAACTAAAGTTAACTAAGTTATAAAAATTTATTAAGTTTATAAAGTTAACTAAATTTATAATAATAATAGTATAATAATAGTATAACAATAAAAAAATAACTAAGTTTAAATATGTAACTAAGTTAATTAAGTTTTCAAATAGTTAAATAAACAACAATTTTCTTCAATTAAGTAAGTTTATAAAATTTAGTTAAGTTTTATAAAACTAATAAGCTTATAGCAATAGACATGTAATTGTTGATTAAAGTATTTAAAACAAAATTATGTTCATTTCGAGAAATTCCATATGTTAATCTAAATTAACTAAATTTTATAAAATTAACTGAGTTAATTCAATTAGTTTATATAAATGAACTAAGTTTATAAAAATTAACTAAATTAATCAAGTTTATATAATTATGTAACACACACATGCACACACATACAGTTATAATTGCTAATTGTTGAATTTTTTTCATAGGTACTTACCTGTTTATAGTGCATACAAACGACAACATGCTACAGTATATTACGGATTTGAACTTCTTTCGAAGTTACATTTTTTTTTGGTTTGCATGCTTAATCCTTATGTGTAGTATGATCTCATTTACACGTTTAATGTACTGTTCATTAATATTATAACGTACAATGTATTATTTTTTATAGAAGCCGAATGGTTAGTTAATTTTGGTTTAATGTGACTTATATGATTATGTGAAATGATATATTGTGTTTATGTAATTTGTCGATTATAGCGTGATAATGGTTATGTAAATGGTGCAGAAATAATTTTAATAGTATGTAGCTAATGGTTTCAAAGCATTTTGAAAACACCGTTAGACGATTTAACAGCGTTTATAAAATGCTGTTAGACGATATAACAACATTTATAAAATGCTATTATATAATTTAACAGCGTTTTGTGCCCGCTGTATGTCTACAAGCCAGCAACTGAAATAAGCCACAACATGACTTTTTATAGCAAGTAAAAACGCTCTAAAAGGTACTTATTGATAGCATGCTTTTTATAGCGTTTTTTATTTAGTTATTATATATCCCTAACCTATTATAGCTTGTTGATATATAACATTTATAAAAACGCCATAATAGCCTATTAGAGCTTTTTAAACGCTATTGAAGGGTCATTTTGTTGTAGTGAGAAAATGTCCTACTAGGCATAAAAGGGAAATTTGTTGACAAAAGCGATACGGATACCAAGGTAATGTCATGTTACAAACTAAAAGCATTTGAATTTTGGTATCACATAAGTTCAATAGAACTACAATTTGAAACCACTTGATAAGATTAAGAGTCTAAAGACCTATTTGCATCCAAACAAATTTAGAAGTAAACATCCATATCTTTCACTTTTTTAATGTTTCACATAGCTTCAAAATGAGAAGCAAGGTCAGAGTAGTGAAAATTATTGATCTGCACGTTCTTATAGATTATCTTGTGCACATTTGAACATGAAAAATATAAGGCTCCATTACATAAGAAACCTTATTTAAGATGTTATACAATAAAAGAATACAGCGCTTGATCACTATACCAACTGGAGTTGCTGATTTACCAATTCACCCGTAAATTGTAAAAATGAGTGATTATTATTTAGCAGTTCAAAGTCAATTATAACCCTCACAATATAAATTCTTATAATGAAAAACCCACTCCAAAAACATATGAAAATAACCAAAGGAACATTACCTATAGTCAAAATATTTATACATGACCAAAATAATAGATTTAAGATTGAATTAATATACTTTCCCATCATTAAACAAAACTCAATTGGTTAATTTGCTAATAATTAATTCTTGTTAAAAAAAGGTAATGTTAAAAATGATAGCCCATTAAGTGTTAATAAACAATAGTATCCAAGGCCGATGAAAATATGAACTTTATCCAATAACAAGAAAATGATGAAATTTTGAATCCTAAATATGAAACAGATTTGAACAATGTATATGTGAAATAATATATTGCAACTAAAGAAACGAATAGCATTTGAATGTTGCAAATGAAAAGTAAGAAGTCTTTCAGAAAACTCTATCATTTACAGGCTATCACCTAAGGAAGAAAATTAAAGCATATGACTATTGATAAAGTAAGGAAACTCTTGAACTCCAAGCAAAAAGCCTTAGTTGTCCAAATAGCCATCATTAAGTCTGCACATTGTATGCTAACGTAACATCAAGTGCATGACTATATAAAGAAAATTTTCCGAAGCAAATGCAGCAGTAGTACAAAGAAAAATATTACAACTAAGTACATGGTTATTTAATTGTTTTTACTTATCATTAAAGAAGTTGGGAACGAATATATAGAGTAATAAGACTGTAATATAACTAATTACATTAGTATGTTAACTACAGGGGTTTGGGAAACACATAAAACAATAATGTACGAATATTTGTTCCAACAATATAAAATGACGTGAGTAGCTGTTGCATGATGGCACTAAATCTTTTTAAAGAGACAATATAAAGATGTTGAAAGAATGAATCATCATATCAAAAAACAGTATCACTTTGGATACGTGCTCCATTTACATAATACTCCATCTCAGTAGAATCATCATACATGTACCGATATTAATTAGAAGCTACTCCATCCCGGAAAAAATCATAAGTAAAATTTCCTTTTTCTTCCTAGTTGACCTTGCATGAATTTGACTGCAATAGTCTTTTGAAACTGAAAACAAACTCCATGCATAGGCTATTGATCAAATTAATAAGTTAAATCAAATTTTGTTATCAAACGAATTTCAAAAGTAAAATAATGCGTTGACCGATCTTATATTAACTTAAATAATGTAAATTCGAATGTTAGTTACATTATATTTTTGAACGTTAGTCTTATAAACTGAGTAAATCCTCTTAGTTTATATAAATTTTGAACAATGCCCAAATTTATAAAACTGAGTAGATGGGCATTAGCTCAGTTTATAAACTAATCATTTGTTCAATTTTAACAAACTAAGTGCAATAGTCAGTTTATAAAACTGAGATTGCTCTTAGTTTATAAACTAAGAATAGTTATTTTTATAAACTAAGCTTAATGCCCAGTTTATAAATTGAGCTTAATGCTAAATTTTAACGTGAGATTTTCTCATTTTTAAACTGAGCTTTTCTCAGTCTTGTACTACATGGACAGAGTTAGTAGTAGTTACTTCCATGTGGACAATTACCAAGCAAGGTAAAACGCAGTTCAAACTACATATTATTTATTTCTTGACATAAATAGTTGAAAGTACTATACTACATACACTTTTCCACAAAAGGTGGATAACAGGATAGCAACACCAAAAAAATGTGTACATAGTACATGTCCAAATATTATCCAACTTATGATCCTGAAAAAACCAAAACCGAAGCCATATTGTGGATTTAGTATGCCAAGCTTTCCAACAACATCAACAAAACAAAAGGGGAGGGATAGTAATTGTTTTGATTTAGAACAATCCCAAGGCCACATTCAACAAAGATACTTCAAAGAGGAGGGCAAAGCTTACAAAACCCAATACACACACACACATGTATGTATGTATTTAGGTAAGTTTTTGGATATTGAGTTAAATGTCAACAAAAATCACTTACTATAAAATTTGATGCACAAATAATTTTCCAACATCTGTTCAAAGTTTGCTTCTAATTTTGATTTGTATACTGAAATCATTGCAATTTCGACCGTAGAGTCAAATCAGAAATATGTGTTATTTTACACTTGAAGCTTCAATGCCTACAAGTGGTTGTGTAAAATGTATGCTCATCAACGTTCGCTTTGTTTGTTATAAATTAGACCATTTGCACTCTTCTTCCTATTGTCCACAAATAACAATGTATAGAGCACAGATTTACCTTTTCAAATTAAAGTGACCAATATTTTTTTTGATGCAGATGCCCTTTGTACTATTAGTCAAGTTAATTTACCAATTCCAAATCCACATAACATTTTTCATGTGTTGTGGTGCAAATTCACTTTTCAAAATTCTTAAACAATAAATACTTGACATGTTCGAGCAAAAAGGCCATGATATGGAAATGACTGTATTTATTATTTTAAGTTACAAATCAAATTACATTACATCAAAAAATATTTTATGATTACATATCCAGTGGATTTTTGGAAAATTCATATAATAAGTCAATGAATTTCGAATATAAATTCAAAATAAACTACTGTTTTTTTTTTGACTACAGAAATATAATGATCAAATGGATTTACCCAAAATGTGTTCATCTAAGATCAAATCAATTATTGAAGCAAAATTTGTTTTTAATTTCCGCAAATTTGTTCTTGTATATAGGAGACATGAGTATCAGATGGATTTATCATTACTTCTACTGTAAACTCAAGCAAAGATTTAATTTTATTAACTAAGTTCACAACATACAAACTTCAAAAATTGGATAAACAAAAGGAAGGTTACCAAAAACTATAACTGATTGAAGGTTCGACTTGATGAGGATGTACAAATTGCTCAAATTAGGAATTGTTTTTTCCTCGCTGGCATATCACAGGTCTACTGATTTCTGTCAGAGTCATGGTTC
Organism: Allium sativum; assembly: GCA_030737875.1. Classification (NCBI taxonomy): domain Eukaryota; kingdom Viridiplantae; phylum Streptophyta; class Magnoliopsida; order Asparagales; family Amaryllidaceae; genus Allium; species Allium sativum. The sequence continues at coordinate 899,544,796 of CM060916.1, forward strand.
ACCGCCTCTACGCGCGATTCAGAAAATCATCGACCGTTGGGAAAACAATTCAAAGTGAAAATTAGAGAAGATTAGGCTTGGAAACTGAATATGACTAATTTCTAAAAGAGAGAAGTTGGGAAAACATCGAATGGCAGTAGTAGGTGGATAACGGAATGGGTAAATGAAGAAAGAAAATGAGTCGGTTTCATGCTGAAAAGCGGACAGATGGAGGTAACGGTGACTAGGGAATTAGCACGATATTGGTTGAACGGTTTATTCTTTTTTCCTTCAGCCGCTCCCCTTCATATTTTAGAATAGGAATTAGCACCGCAGAAGGCTGCCATGTAGGATAGAGAAGAAAAATAGTGTTCCACATCAGCATGTCTTCTATTCTACTTTCTATTATAGGTAATAGATTGTTTTTTCTTCGACCACCATTGAACACGAATTTCGAACCTTTGCATCCAAAACACTCGAACACCGAACCCAGGTAGGATTCGGAGGCCATTAGAGGCGCAAGCCTTCCCCTTTCGAGCTCGGCCGTGTGCCTGGAGGGGACGTTGAGGCCGATTGTGTTCTTGGGCTTCGGATGGGAACTTTGTTTGTGACCAGGGCCGATCCTCAAGTCTCCCATTGGCATGGGTCTGGAGTTGAAGAGAGGAATATAGGCGAGATGGAATAAGATAAGGAAGGGAGAAGGGGGGAGTCGAGCGGCGAGGGAGTGCATAATGGTGGAGGAGAAGAACAAGCTTTTGGGGATGATAACAGAAAGAATTGTACTTCTAGGCTTGGGCTACGAAATCTTGTACCCGCCGAGGGTACGAAAATTCGTACCCTGTTGGCTTGAGGTACGAAATTTCAACCCTTATCGGGGTATGAATTTCATACCCAGAGGGGTATGAAATTCGTACACAGTAGGGTACAAAATTTCGTACCCCATAGGGTGCGAGCTTTCATATTCTTGCTGGGGTACGAAATTTTCGTTTCTTTCGACCTTTGCCATTGTGTTATGGATTTCTCCCTAAATTCTGAATTTTCAACTACCCGCTTCTAGATCCAAACCTCTTTTGTGTCATTCGCATGACCGAAACAATACAGACGTTAACGGATGCACGGTTAACAACCTGAGTTTACATGTAACACCCCACCCTGAGACCCATATTTACCAAGAGAATTTAGTAATTCCGTCTGCTAATGCAGAGAATAGGGATGGTTAGGGGCGACTAACTATAACCTTGTCTTAACAATCTATTGAATATGTCGACAAGTGATGTCTATTTTTTTCAACTCAAGTGGATTGACATACTTAATAAATCGATAATGCAGAGCTACAGATAACTATGGATCTATCAGAACAAAACACCATAATTAAAGACCATCTCAACATAAAACAATACGGATACACATACTTACATATACAATGATACATCTCAATATAATACAAATGCTACGAAAAAGTGATATGACGACCACTTTATATACGAAAGGCAAAGAATGACAATTCAACTACATCTCAAAGAAATGCTAAACAATTCCAAGAGAAGGACTCGATCCCACAATGAAGCATTAAGAAACTGCTATGTCCAAAGAGAAGCAAAAACCTGAAACAAACTCGTCTGACCCGAGTGAAAACACACGGGTTAGGCTAGCTAAACTCATCAGTAAACTCAGCACTCGATAAGGTTAAGTAAATGAAAGATATGATATTCTTTTCCCCAAAGGATACCACGTCATAATGGGGTTGTTTCCTTCTATGAAAGAATGATATCTCTTCTTTGGAAGTAGAAATGATAATTATAATAAGGCTACACTTAAGTGGCAAAACTACACTTAAGAAAATAAAACATCAACAAGCTAAGTATTAAATGTAAGGATTAACTAATATAGCTTCTGCCTTATATCATGGACAAGGTGAATTAAATGTCGTTAAAGACTTCAAAGGAAGGGAATATCTCCCTAGAAGAGGGATTAACATAACTATACATCAAAGTATATTCACCTCTTTTAATAAATGAACACATATAGATATACTTATCTCATTGACATATAGTAAAATCTCAAAATATCATACTAACATATCATAAAGATTATCGATAGAATATTCTTAATTATTTATACCTCTTTTCATTGGTATAAATATAGAAACATCTTAAATCTATTACTAAACTCATTATAAACAAACCTCATAATAATTTATACCTCATTTCATCGGTATAGATATAAATAAATCTTGCATCCATAATTGAAAATCATTTTAAAACAATTGCAATAATTTATACCTCATATCATTGGTATAAATATAAATATATCTCAAATCCATTATTAAAGTTCATCATAAAGGAATCTTCATAAATTATACCATACCTCAACGTTATAATTATAAATACATCTCGAATTTGTCGCTAAAATTCACCATAAAAGAATCTTTATAAATTATACATCATCTCATCAGTACAATTATAAATATATCTCAAATCCATCTTAATAGAACCCAAATGGAGTTCAAAGCATCATATTAGAAACCATCATTAAACATGCATATAAATAAGTCTCTTCTTCTTTTTCTTCTTACATGAGGCAACAATAAAGTATCATCATCGAAATGGTGAAATCGAAACATCAAGAAACATCAAAAATACAACACGTGCTTACATCTTGAATAGAACAAAATTTTGGTACCATACATCGTGATGACTTGGGGTCACATAACATCATAACATCGTGAACATCGTGACTGACTATAGTCGAAAACATCGTGATGACACCCAATCACAAAACCCAAGTAATAACATCGTGATGATTGGAGCCGAGTAATAACATCGTAATCATCATGATGACTCCAATCTAGTACTCGATTAATAGTACTAGTAACATCGTGAATGTGCCTCAACTTCTTGGATAGGAACCCATAAGGCATGAACATATGTCCCATACCATACGTTTGTACCTAACGATTTGCTAGCCGATTGTTAATACCACATCAGAAACCTCATAAAACATCATAAACATCAGAAACATCATGAAACAATATACACTAGCATAAATACAATACCCTACTTGTCTCATATCATTGACAGGTACTATTAACATCGTGACTTGTCTCATTTTATAGATAAGTGGAAAAAATCATAAAACATCTCAACATCGTGAAATCATCATAAAGAAGTTTGCCTCGTCTTATTGCAATTAAACTAACGTCGTGATAGTTAATTATAAAAATAATTCCCAAATAGGAAATTTAACATTTAACACGCCTCATCTCATCGGCGTTCGTAACATATATCTAAAAATGGTTCGTTATTGAATATACTCATAAATGGGTTCTCTCAAAGCATAAAATTTTATCCAAAATTTTGTAATATCATAAATTTTCTCAAATAATTCATCAAAAGGATTTCCATCGTGTAAGTCATATATTAAGTGATAAAGCAATTCCATATGTCCCGTACCATATGTTCTACTTTATCGCTTAGTTTTCTTTCTCATATACCCAAAATTCATAAATATAAGTAATATTATTTATAAAACAATTTTTACTACATAAAACATGAATTTAAAATGATTTTTGGAAATTATTATTATTATATAAATTGTCTTAATTATAAAAAATATAATATATATAATTAGTTTCAATTTTTTTTTCAAAATACTTATTTAGAAAAGTACTTTATTTTTAAAACCATCTTAAAAGCACTTTCGTAAACAAGTACACGAAATCAGCAAAAATCTCATAAATCAGCAATTAAAAACCCTCAATTTCGACGAAGATAACTTCACAATTCTAGAAATCATAAAATATGAAACTTTAGCTCTACTTCTGAGCTTTCCAGAACATTATAGTAGTTAGGATTTGGGTATTAATCAAGTAAGTTATGGCTAAAATACTTCGCTGGCCTGTGATTGTTGCTATTGTCAATTTGCTCTCGAGACAGCAACAAACAAGCACGATTTTGAGCAAGTAAACATCAAATTTTGAGAAAACCAAAAACATGAAAGTTGTAGCTTTACTTCTGAGCTTTGAAGACATTATAATAATAAGGATTTGGATAAGAATCGAGTAAGTTATGGCCAAAAAACTTCACTAACCTGTGATTGTTGATGCTGTCAATTTGCCCTCGAGACAGCAACAAATGAGCACGATTTTGAGTAAGTAAACATCAAAATTTGAGAAAACTTAAAGTATGAAAGTCGTAGTTCTACTTCTAAGCTTTCCAAAACATTATAATAATAAGGATTGGGATAAGAAATGAGTAAGTTATATATAATTTTGTTTCAGCTTCAAAGATGAACACATTTCAGTTTTTATGTTGAGCATAACTATGATCAAAACTTGATTTTTATAGCTCCAAACATCCAAATTTTACACCAAATATGAACATATAAAACTGAGAGCTAGCATAAGTGAGATTACTCACCTTTGGTTCTTTTTACAGCGAACTAAATGATTTTTCTTGCAAAGGAAGGAGCTTTGGCCTTGAATTATCAATTAGAAGCTAGTAGAAACAACATGCAAATAAATTCAGAGATGAATTCTCAATTTAAAACCAAAAGAATGGATTTGAAACGAACAAAATTTCTTAAATGTTGATTACCTGTTGTAGATTGAGTTAGGGATGAAAATTTCCTCTTTAGATTATGATTTGGAGCTAGGGATTTATGTTTTAATAGGAAACATCATGGATTCTTACTGCATTCACTTGAGAAAAAAAGAAGAAGTGTTATTTTCTGAAAGAGAAGTACAATCCTTTTCTCCAGAAAATTCCACCACTTTCCTTCTACTAATTAAACCCATTAAGACAATAATCAAGTAATTAGCCCATTAACCCTCTAGATTAGGCTTAAGACACAAAATTAGAGCTTTATGGCTATTTACAGAAATTAATACATAATTTCTACACCAATTCTCTTACGCTTACAATTCAAAACTTATAAATTTACACGAAGCTAATGAAAAATATGAAACATACTTTTTTAGTGTATATATATTTTTGACCGCTTTTTACATTATTTTTACATAATTTACATAAAATTTACCTTCTCACGTAAAAGTGAACATTATTAGCAATCTAATTGTTTCAACACACAAGCTTAACCCAATTAAAAATTTTGAATTAAAAATTATCAGTATTAGTTCTCTTTTAAACATTTTACAACCATTTTAACATCTTTTTAACGTATATTTACATAAACTTTGTTTTGGTTACATATAGTTTCACACAATCTTTCACTTATAAAATATTTAGTAAAAACTTCCAAAATAAAAGCGCCTAAAAATTCCTCAAATTCATATTTGCTATTATCTTAACATTTTTATTGTTTCAAAACAATATTTTCTTCATAATCATTGTTTTCCAAATCCTAAGTAATCTAAATTGGTCGTTTACCAAACAAAATATTAAATTTTCAACTTAACCCAAATTCCACACATTCAATCCCAATTCCCATATAACAAGATTAAGCTTATCTTCTCATGAGCTTGAATTCCATTAGACATAATTTCATACATGCACATTTTATTCACTTTAAATGAATAATATCTCTCTTTGTTAAATTTCCACCCAATTATTTCTTAATTCATTTTATAAATTCATTATTAAATTATAATTTAATACTAACGGTAATCACCAAGACCCTGGTTGTTATATTACACATAGGATTAGAGCATAACCCGAACTGTGACCGAACTGTTTAACTATTTGAACCTCTTCTGTAGACCTTAAGTGCCACGTGGTTGCGAGTTGGTGCAAATCTAGTAGCATTAGTCGACTACGATGATGGCGACGGTCTCAAGGACTTGTCGTTGTCATTGTGACCTACGTTCTTGACTTGTAAATTGTATTATTTTGGTATTGCATAACACCGCACACACATTTTAGTTTGCACCAACATGAGGGGTACATGTTGTTCAACTATGATATCTAACGCTAGTGTGTTAAAGTATAACTAGCAATGAAGATAAGATCCATGATAGAACAGACCTTGGAAAATGAAACTTCTTTGTCGTCGACACATATTTCTAACCCAACTAACGATGCTAGCTTGAAGGGTAGTGAGCTTGAGTCTTCCGAGAGATCAACATCTTCTCAGGCCATAAGTTTACCGAAAGTGCCCGCGCATGAGGAGCAAACCGAAAGACAGCATTCTCCGGTTGTACACGAGGAGGTAGAGTGTGTGGAAATCATTGAAGGGGACGCACTGGTGGCACCAGATACGTTGGTCGATGTTGTTTTGCTTTAGAACCCGTTGAATTCGGTGCCATCCCACACAGACACAACGGCGGTTAAGAAAATGACGTTGCAGTTTTGAATTCCCGTAAGTGACGTTCGCGCACCGGGAGAGGAGGGTAGGGCTCATGCACCTCCAGAGGGTTATACTACCTAGAACGGGTAAGTTAGCATTACTGGATGCATGCCCCCGACCAACAATTTTATCTAGGACATGTTGTACTATTTTCGCCTTGCGCCATCGCTGTTGCATCCAAATGCATATGCTTCCCTCTCAGGCACCTACATTCTATACCAGGAGAATCTGCAGTTAAAATCCACTGGAGAGGACATTCGGTACTTATTTCAACTAAAGTGGAGGGCTAACATATCGCCATTTTAGTATTTCCTGGAAGCTTCACCCACCGCTTAGATTTTTGTCGGGACGTAGCCCAAACCGACAATATACAAATATGAATGGTTCTTCGTGCGTTGTCCCCTGTATTCGTGAGGAGGTGGTTGGATGGAAGTAAGCAGTCCTGAGCCCCGCGTTTTATTTTAAAGTTCGCGATCTAATGTCTTATGTTCGACGTTGTTTTAACATGGCAGGAAACCCTGAGGCGGCCATCGGCATCGAGTACCAACCGCGCCTTGAGGCTTTATGAGCGATTCCAGCTGAGTTGTGTTCTACCCACAATGTCCTAAATTAGGATGGCCTTCGCCATGCAGGACTGCTCCTTGATAATCGAGCTATTATTCCTCCCGCTGTATCAGGAGGTGAACAGAAAGCGGAGCCGAGGAAAGACAAAGGGGCTCCTAGACGGAAGAGGAAGATGCCCCATGCGGGACCTAAATCGCGAAAGGCTGCTAAAGCCCAGGAAGAAACTAGCGGGGATGAGGTTGGCATCGAGGAGGCAGTTGTTGGGGTTGAGGACTCGTTAAACACTCCTACACCCCTTATAACTGATGAGGCATGGATAGGAGCGTCGGCCTGGCCACAGTTTACTGCTACCTCAGATCCACCATCCCACTCGAGAAAGAGGGCCAGTTTGCTGATCTCAATAAACTTCCTCTAGACTTGTCTCCTTGGCTTGGTACCACAAGTATGGAATAGCTAGCTCTAGCTATGAAGGTGTTCACTACTTCGGGCGGACCATCATCTACTCTATTGAGAGAACACTTAGGACATACACTCATAAACACCGCATAACATAGAGATTGCTTATATGCGCAAAGTATCTGGCTTTGAATTGTTTCTTTGGCAGGTGACATGGCGAGAGGACATGAAGGATGAGGTTATGGACACGAAGGTCGGTGATTCCCTAGAAACACTTTTCTTGACAGCTTTAGGAGAGGGGCTAGCCTATTTGGTGACTCTCCGCCTCAATATGACTGCAGCAATGAACATCGTCATAGGGATCGATCTCGGCGATCTCCAACTCCTCCTCCTCCTCCTACTCGATCAACCGGGGAGATTCCCGATTTGATGTAGTGGGCCCTCGACACCCTTCGTCGACAGCTCCTCATACGGCAGCTTTGGCTGCAGCCCACATATCAATAGAAAGGAAGCTATAACACTCCACGTCCGTTAATGTCACTCACTAAGGGAATGCATTAAGTTTTGTGAAGCATTTTAGGTAAATAGACACAGAATAATTACAAGACAGATATAAATAAGATAGCAGCGGAAATTTTTAAATTTTTATTTCAAACATAAATCATAATGCCATGGTCCATAATATCATAAGTCACAAAAACCATTACAATAAAACAACTTCTATCTTGCATCATCAGGGTACATAAGAATATGAAAAACATAATTCCTCAGTTAAAAGAGTTAAGCCATAGTAGAGACAAGAACTTGAGCCATACTTCAGAAGTAGCTCCTAGCAAGATGATATCTGAGTCCTGACTAAGCAAGAGTGTTTCCTCCCTGAGAACCTTGGTGGGGAACAGAAGAAAGAAAGAGAAACAAAAATGGTCATACATAAAGTCTGGCGAGTCTAGTTACTTTTAGCCAGTAAAAAAATAAAAGTAACATGATAGGCATATAAAGTGGGTAAGAGAGATCACTACATAAATGGCAGGTGCGACAAGGTAGACAGGGTAAGGTGTATGAGATTCACTAATGATTACTCTGCACTATTGCTAGTATAACTAAAAATGAGATGATCCCTTCCACTATAAGTTGGTAGACTTAGGGAATATGTCCGAGTGTACCCAAACCACTACCCTAATCGATCGGCTCCCTACCCCGTAGACATCCCGTGCTAGCCCCACAATAGGAGGTATCACTTCCTAAAGTGGCAACCCTTAAGGTGTGCACAACCATATCTACTGGTGTCACAGTCGTCTTATCCCCTTTTGCCCGGCTCATGCACGCACACAGCCCGGTCGGTTCGTGCCGTCCACACCGTCCTTCTTGTTTGGATCTCTTATAATCAATCAGTAAGCGTGCCCCTTCTCCGCCTAATATGGAGTTCTTTATTTGATACCAACTCCAGGTTACTGACTGAAATGGGTCCCATACAATGTGATACAATATCTCCCCTTTGTCTTGTATCCCCACTAGGTTTTTCACTGACTATGTATACCCTTAGATGTCTTTAATTACATAGCCCTATGTTAGTTATGCTTACCCTAAAGGGTGTCTTTAATTACATAACTTTATTATATTTTCCACCAGTTATGTATACCACTAGGTGTCTTTAATTACATAACCTTATTGGGTTAAGTTCGTGGGCCTATATGTAAATATTGCCCACCCCCTCTAATTTACTTAACCTACCCACTACCCATCCAATTTTACTTAATCCTAACATAAGTTCATAATCATACAACCCATATGGATTAAATTAGGTTAAGTAGTCCAATTCAATATCTTGTCCAATTATGGTTCTAACGGGCTAGACCACCCACATTAGGCCTATAATGTGTAGATGTTGGATATGTCGGTCAGGTCCGGGCAGTCTTATTCCATAGTTGGGCCTAACCTCGTGTCTTAGCCCGAATCGTATTTGCGTACTTAGAACTCTTACAATAGGTTTAGCATTAGTGGCTGCTGGATATGCCAGTCGGGTCCGGGCAGACTTCCATCACTAATGTAGCCTAACCTCATGTCATAAGTGCAATTACATTTCCTAATTGTAATTACTAAATATTCCATTTTATCTAAATCAACCTATGTCATTGTAGGTGTTTATTTCTATGTGTCCCCATTTGAATTATGTGTCCAATTCATAAAAAAATTACACAAATTATGCCAATTATAAATCCCTTTTCCCCGTTTCCTAAATAACGTATTCGCACGTATTTTGGCGGCATCTAGGCTATAAAGTAGCCTAGCCATAACAATGAAAAATGGAATATGACAAAGGTGATAGTTCAAACATATCTTGGCATAAACTAGCATGATAACAAGGTGAATGGTTATGTAATTTACATAATCACAAGGTGGACATAAAACCGATAACTTGTGGCAATTACTACAATGTCAAAGCAAGCATAATGAGTCTAAATTAACCATTTAGGGGTCCAACTATTTAGATCTAGCATAATTAGGGTGTCATGGTAACATGGTTAGATCTAAAGATGGCTTCACATGTCAAGTTTACAACATATCTAGATTGATCACAATATGACAAGTGAAAAAGGGGATTTACATAAAGAACTACATCTAGACTTACGAGTCAAGATCCACATAAAAACATAATAGAATAACCACAATTATATTAGATCTAGGGAAATATATCTATCATGACATAGTATAGGATTTAATACTAGCACAGAATCATGCTTTACAACATATCCAATTCACGGTCTTTCACAATTCACTTTTATTTATCTAAACCTAAAAGTAATTGAGAAACGCATAGCGTTAGGTTTAGAGAATTGAGAAAGAACGGGTCTTGAATTTTTGAACTTGACTTGCAAAGTATGTAGTTGTAGAAAACGGTTCTGTCTTAGTTCGCATCCCGGTAGCATATGGCTCCCATAATTTCCTATGAAGAAATAGGAGATTTGAGCACATATTTATAGCTGCAGATCCTTCTAAAACCGACTGCCACCTCAGTCCTAGGGGTGTCGACACCCCTGTGGGTGGGTCGACACCCCTTAAGGGGGGTCGACCAAGGGGTGTCGACCCCTAGCTCGACACCGCCCTAGGGGGGTCGACCCCCTAGAGCGGGAATTTTTCCGTTTAGATGAATTTTTTGAATTTGAATCATTCTGGATATATTTTGACTCATTTCTAACTCATGTGTATATATATAATTTTTCTGCGTGTATTCAAAATTAAAACCCTCATAACTTCCTCATATGGTGTCCGTTTTACGCAAACCAAATGTCTATCTTGACCTGAATTTCGAGATGGACGGAATTGTGCAGTCCGTTTCTTCTAATTACGAATATTAAATTAATTATTATTTAATTTATCCTCTTTTCGTGTTGGTACAAATTCGGGGTGTTACATTCTCCCCTACTCAGTGGACTTCGTCCTGAAATCTCTAAGTTGAGAAAAATGCATATCCTACTATCTATGATCCATCTACTCATCCACCAACCACTGGAATCCATTATCCTTAAAGATTTCTAATGCTTATATGAATATATGCGAAAGTGTGTGTATATGTCCCAATACTATGCAAAGATCGAGCAGTCTACTGATTCAGTTGACCTCCTTAATGCAATGTATGTTAGTGCCATGAATCCAATATGTATGCAAATAAACCTACTGTATCATATAAGTTCTATATGTTTGCACACCCATCCGTCCAAATGCAACATCCATATGCTAGTTCATCCATTTTCGTCCATAAAAGAAAAGAAAGTGCACACACATCCATGTGCAGTAAGAAAGTGATTGAGCTGATCTTAATGCCTAATGTATGTGTATATGCGTCCACAGGCAACCACTATCAAACACTTGTATAAACTTGCATCCATCAAACATAACATGTTTCAAACACATGTGTACATCCATAGGATTCCTATCTAAAGGTCGAAAATACTATGGATAAGATATGTACTATTGATAGAAAATAGGACTGGTAAAACTTAGGAAAAGGATTTAAGAGCATACCTTCGAAAAGAAAAGGGTACGAAGAACGAATCTTGTCTTCGGTCTCCCAAGTCGCATCTTCTGGGTTATCTCCCCATTGAACCTTTAGCAACTTGATCTCCTTATTGCATAGCTTCTTAACTTCTGACCCTAGAATATGGGTAGGGACTCGTCTGACTGTTGCCTCCCGTTCCACTTCGACTTCTTCCAACATACTCGGCTCAACAACTTATGCGGTGTCATGCAGGCACTTCCGCAGATGAGAGACGTGGAAAACACCATGAACACTGGATAGATTTTCTGGGAGCTTTACTCGGTAGGCCATTTGGCCAATCCTCTCGGTTATGGGAAATGGTCCCACAAACCTAGGTGCCAACTTCCTTACTAGTCTGAAGCGAACCGCATTCCTTAAAGGCGATACTTTGATAAAAACCAAGTCTCCCGCTTTGAATTAGATTTCAGTCCTTCTCTTGCCTACATAGGATTTCTTCCTATCTCGAGCCGTCTTCATCCGCCGTCGAATAAGGTCAATCTTTTCGGTCATTTCCCTAACCATATATGGTCCATGTAACAATCTTTCTATAGATTCCCAAAAATCCGTTGGCGATCTATAGGTGGTCACCTGTACAATGCTTCGAAGGGTGCCATGCCGATGCTAGCCTGATAACTGTTATTATAGGCAAACTCTACTAAAAGAAGATGCTCTTCCTAAGTCCCTCCTACACAACCTTAAAAGATCTTCAAGAACCCTGTTCACTCTCTCCGTCTTCCCATTGGTCTGAGGATGGTAAGTGGAGCTTAAACACAACTATGTACCTAATGCTTCTTGCAAACTCCTCCAAAATTCGCTGGTAAAGATGGGGTCACGATCGCTCATGATGCTGGAAGGTACTCGATGAAGACGAACTATCTCACGAACATAAATTGCTGCCAACCATGATGTCATCCTCTTACTCTTAACTGGAATAAACTGAGCGCTCTTAATTCGGCCACAACTTTCTTCATCCCAGCCCAAAAGAAAACCCTCTTCATGTCCCTGTACATCCTATCACTGCCTGGATGAATGGTCATCTTAGAATGGTGGGCTTCCTCTAGGACTTCCTTTATCAAGCTTATAATTTGAGGAACAAAAATCCTTCCATCTCGCCGCAACCACCCCTTTTCATATATGGCATACCTACTGAGGTGACTAGAAGTCTCCCCTCTTCTGAGCTTATCCATGATGTTTAGAATCTGTGGGTCACCTTGTTGCAAAGCTCCTATCTGATCCATAAGAGTGGGTCGTATCTCAAAGGATGCAAACAAATCAGATAAAACCTCGATAGAGGGTCTAAAATCAAAAGCTAATATGAACTCAAAGTTCTTTCTTTCCACAAACAGAGGACTCAGGGCCACCATCTACCTACTTAGTGCATTTGCCACCACGTTACCCTTACCAGGGGTATAAGCAATCTCAAAATCATATGAAGCTAATAACTCCATCCACCGTTTTTGCCTTAAGTTGAGATCGTTCTATTAGAATAGATACTTGAGAGATTTATGATCAGTGTATAACTCGAACTTTTCTCCAAGTAAATAATGACGCCACGTCTTTAACGTGAATACTATGGCAGCTAGCTCTAGATCATGGGTGGGGTATTTCTTCTCATGACCTCTCAACTGTCTACCCCTATAACATATTACTTTCCCTTGTTGCATTAGAACCGCACCAAGCCCTGTACCGCACACATCAGTGTAAACAGTACACACTTTAATTCCATCAGGCAAGGTCAAGACTGGGGTTGTTGTCAGAGCCCTTTTCAGACGTTGGAAAGCAACGTCATAGTCTATGTCCCATGAAAATGCCAAATTCTTCTTTGTTAGCCTGGTGAGAGGGGCCGAAGTCCTTAATGAACTTCCTATAATAACCTGCCAACCCAAGAAAGCTTCTTACCTCAGTTGCATTTTTAGGAATCTGCCAATCTTGCACTGCAACCACCTTTGCGGGATCTACATCTATCCTTTCTTTGGAGACTACATGCCCCAAGAATCTCACCTCCTTTCTCCAAAAATGGCATTTGGAGAACTTTGCTTTTAGCTGATGGTTACGAAGAGTTTTCAAGACTTCTCTCAAATGTTGGGCATGCTCTTCTTCACTCTTGGAGAAGATAAAAGTACCATCAACAAAGACTATGACAAATTTATTTAGGAACTCCCGAAATACCCTACTCATCAAATCAACAAAATAGGCGAGTGCATTTGTCAACCCAAAAGTCATAACTAGCCGTTCAAAGAAACCGTCCGGAGTTCTAAAAGCAGTTTTATTTATGCTGTCCTCAGCCACCCTCAACTGATGGAACCCCGTAGCCAGTTCCAACTGAGAAAATACCGAGGCACCAACAAGCTGATCAAATAAATCATCAAACCTCGGAAGTGGGTGCCTATTCTTCTTTGTGAGCTTATTCAATTCTCTATAGTCAGCACACAAACGAAGTGAACCATCAGCTTTAGTTGCGAATATGACTAGAGCACCCCATTCAGTTATTCTTCGTCTGATAAACCCTTTCTCAAGTAGCTCTCCTACTTTCTTACTCAGCTCACTCCTTTCCCTTGGAGCTATATAGCGCACTGGTAATGCAAGTGGCTTTGCATTTTCTACCAGAGATATGCGGAAGTCGATCTTGTGCTTTGGAGGTAAACCCCGTACCTCATCAAAAACATCGAAATAATCTCGAACCACTGGAACAGAATGCAAATCATCTATGGATGCATCTAGAGACTCTAGGAAGCTAAGCATAACAGACCTTTGGGGCTCACAAGAAACTTCGAGCGTCTTCCCATGACAAGTCAGGAGTCTAACAACTCTCCTCTCATAATCCAGAATGGCCCCATACGTGGTAAGCTAATCCATTCCTAGAATCAACTCGTAGCCTATAAACTCGAGCACATATGCATCGCATTCAAACTCGACGCCTAACACAGATATTTTCAAACCCCGACAAATCATCGATAAATGAGCCAAACCGCCAATGGGGTTTGAAACAACTATGGGATCTACTACTATACTAGTAATTAAGCGCAGAGATTCAACTACAAAGCTAGATATAAACGAGTGTGAAGCGCCAGAATCAAAAAGTGTTCTAACTGGATGGTTTGAAAGAGAAATTAAACTTTCTAGGGAAAATTTTCTAACTCTTTCAGGAGCACTGATCACGAGAGCATGCACCTTCCCTCTAGAAGTCCCTACTCTTTGACCTTGTCCCTGCGATCCCTGTTTCTTCGGGCACTCTTTAGAGAAGCGTTCGACCTGTCTGCAATTAAAGCAATTGGCCTTCCTTCTATTACAATCTTTGATCAAGTAACCCTCCTTTCCACAATTGTGACATTTTCTCTTATCCCTGACTTTGACATCTTTCCCTCCTTTCTTCTGTTGTTGCTGTTTGTTGTTGCTATTGTTGCTGCCCCTTCTAGGGCCACACCTTCCTATTTTGCGATGTCCCCTCAGTGTTTGCTTCCTTCTTCTCTCCCTTGTCCTCCTCATGCATTAGGGCCATATCAGCAAGCTTTTCAAAAGTGGCCCCCATTGGAATATGGGACATGGCTAAACCATGCAGAGTCTCATTCAGCCCTTTAGCAAACCGCAAAGCCCGTTTGTGCGGTGTGTCCACCAACTCTAACCCGAACCTTGCTAGCCGGTTAAACTTGTTCACATACTCCTTTACCGTCAAATTTCCTTGTTTGAGTGCTAAGAACCTCTCCATCTGTATGCTTCTCTCATCTTGGGAAAGAAATTTCATTTTGAACCTCTGTCTAAAATCTTCCCAAGTTTCCACCAGACGTCCAGCTTGGGTGAATTCCCAGCAAAATGAGGCTTCGTCCTTTAACAACCAAGCAGCTAACTGAATCTTTCTTCGGTCCTCCACTTCAAAGACTACCAATAAGTCTCAGTTTCCTTAAGCTAATTCCGAGCTTCTATGAATGTCTCATTCCCATGGAATGCCCTTCCTCCCATAGCTCGGAAGTCTTTGCAGATCTTGGCAAAGTTGTCAACTCTAAGAGGGGGAGGAGGAGGAATGATTGGTGCAGCTGGGGGGGCAACGTTTCTTTGGCCTTCGGCTGTCGTCGTGGCCTCCAAATACCTACAGAACCATTTGGGTATTGTGACGCCCTTTGGGATGTTAGGGATGTTTTGTTCCCTAGACATGCAAAAAAAGGAAAAAGGAAGAAATTTAGATAAAGGGCGGAAGGATACTACATACGGCTTTTTGGGGAATGTTTTTCAAAAGAGACTTTTCTTTTGAAAATGCTTTCTTTTAAAACCTTTTTGAAATTGATTTCCAAAAACTTTTGTCTAATCTAGTAACCTTCAGCTCTGATACCAAGTGTGACACCCCATGTCCGTTAATATCACTCACTAAGGGAATGCATTAAGTTTCATGAAGCGTTGTAGGTAAACAGACATAGAATAATTACAAGACAGATATAAATAAGATAGTAGCAGAAATTTTTAAATTTTTATTTCAAACATAAATCACAATGCTGTGGTCCATAATATCATAAGTCATAAAAACCATTACAATAAAACAACTTCAATCTTGCATCATCAGAGTACATAAGAATATGAAAAACATAATTCCCAAGTTAAAAGAGTTAAGCCATAGTAGAGACAAGAACTTGAGCCATACTTCAGAAGTAGCTCCTAGCAAGATGATATCTGAGTCCTGACTAAGCCTGTGTCTTTCCTCCCTGAGAACCTAGGGGGAGGGGGGAAAACGGAAGAAAGAAGGAGAAACAAAAAGGGCAGACATAAAATCTGGCGAGTCTAGTTACTTTTAGCTAGTAAACAAATAAAAATAACTTGATAGGCATATAAAGTGGATAAGAGAGATCACTGCATAAATGGAAGGTGTGACAAGGTAGACAGGGAGGGCATACGTCCGAGTGTACCCTAACCACTACTCTAATCGATCGTCTCCCTACCCCGTAGATATCCTGTGTTGACCCCACAATAGGAGGTATCACTTCCTAAAGTGGAAACCCTTAAGGTGTGCACAACCATATCTACTGGTGTCACGGTCATCTTATCCCCTTATGCCCGGCTCATGCACGCACATGAACCAGTCGGTTTGCGCCGCCCACACAGTCCGTCTCGTTTGGATCTCTTATAATCAATTAGTAAGTGTGCCCCTTCTCCACCTGGTACAGAGTTCTTCATTTGATACCAACTCCAAATTATTGACTGAAATTGGCCCTACGCAGTATGATACAAGCTCTCCCCTTTGTCTTGTATTCCCACTACGTTTTTCACTGACTATGTATACCCTTAGTTGTCTTTAATTACATAGCCCAATGTCAGTTATGCTTACCCTAAAGGGTGTCTTTAATTACATAACTTTATTATATTTTCCACCGGTTATGTATACCACTAGGTGTCTTTAATTACATAACCTTATTGGGTTAAGTTCGTGGGCCTATATGTAAATATTGCCAACCCCCTCTAATTTACTTAACCCACCCACTACCCATCCAATTTTACTTAACCCTAACTTAAGTTCATGATCATACAACCCTTATGTATTAAATTAGGTTAAGCAGTCCAATTCATATCATGTCCAATTCTGGTTATAATGGCCTATACCTCCCACATTAGGCCTACAATGTGTGGATATTGGATATGTCGGTCGGGTCCGGGCAGTCTTATTCCACAGTTTGGCTAACCTCGTGTCTTAGCCCGAATCGTATTTGCGAACTTAGACCTCTCACATTAGGTTTAACATTAGTGGCTGCTGGATATGCCAGTCGAGTTCGAGCAGACTTCCGCCACTAATGAAACCTAATCTCATGTCATAAGTGCAATTACAATTCCTAATTTTAATTACTAAATATTCCATTTTATCTAAATCTACCTATGTCATTATAGGTGATTATTTCTATGTTTCCCCATTTGAATTATGTGTCCAGTTCATATAAAATATTGCACAAATTATGCCAATTATAAATCCCTTTTCCCCGTTTCCTAACTAACGTATTCACACGTATTTTGGCGGCATCTAGGCTATAAATATCCTAGCCATAACAATGGAAAAGGGAATATGACAAAGGTGATAGTTCCAACATATCTTGGCATAAACTAGTATGATAACAAGGTGAATGGATATGTAATGAACATCTTCACAAGGTGTGTATAAAATTGATAACTTGTGGCAATTACTACGATGTCAAAGCAAGCATAATGAGATCTAAATTAACCATTTAGGGGTTCAACTATTTAGATCTAGCATAATTAGGGTGTCATGGTAACATGCTTAGATCTAAAGATGGCTTCACATGTCAAGTTTACAACATATCTAGATTGATCACAATATGACAAGAGAGAAAGGGGATTTACATAAAGAACTAGATCTAGCCAATGTTACAAGATGTACATTCACCACAATATAGTTACGAGTCAAGATCCACATAAACAACATAATAGAATAACCACAATTATATTAGATATAGGGAAATAGATCTATGACGATATAGTATAGGATTTAATACTAGCACAGAATCATGCTTTACGACATATCCAATTCACAGTCTTTCACAATTCACTATTATTTATCTAAACCTAAAAGTAATCTTGAAACTCACAGCGTTAGGTTTAGAGAATTGAGAAAGAATGAATCTTGAATTTCTGAATTTGATTTGCAAAGTATATAGGTGTAGAAAACGGTTCTGTCTTAGTTCGCATCCCGGCAGCATATGGCTCCCATAATTTCCAATGAAGAAATAAGAGGTTTGAGCACATATTTATAGTTGCAGAACACTCTGAAACCGACTGCCACCTCAGCCCTAGGGGTACCCCTGTGGGTGGGTCGACCCATAGGTCAACACCCCTTAAGGGGGGTCGACCCCTAGGTCGATACCCCGCTAGGTGGGTCGACCCCCTAGAGCGGGAATTTTGCCACTCAGACGAATTTTTCGAATTTGAATCATTTTGTATAAAATTCTGACTAATCTCTGACTCATGCATATATATATATATATATATAATTTTTCTACGCGTATACAAACTTAAAACCCTTATAACTTCCTTATAGATGTCCGTTTTACGCAAACCAAATGTTTATCTTGACCAGAATTTTGAGATGGACGCAATGGTGCAATCCATCTCTTCTAATTCTGAATACTAAATTAATTATTATTTAATTTATCCTCTTTTAGTGTCAGTACAAATTTGTGGTGTTACAGGAGCATGGAATCAATCATTCAGAGAAGAAGGAGATGGCTAAGATGAAGCAGCAGGAGCTGGCGGTGCCTGAGACCCAAGAGCTTTCCGTCGATGAAAGGAAAGTGCTACTAAAGCATAAATTCCCTTAATATTATTTTTACGAGCTAGTATTCCTTCTTGACATCATTCTGATTCCTATTAAGGATTCCGAGGAGGTATGGATGCATGTGAAGGCCATGTACCACCAGGCCGAGGAGCTTACTAGATATTCCTTTCATCTCTCAGGACTGATCAAGAAGAAGAACATAGAGATCTTGAATCAGAGGTTGACTATCAACACCGAGCAGACCACTGTTCGTAATTTGGAGAAGGAAACAGGTAGATCTGCTTCTTGTGTCGTAAACATTTTCCCGTTTAACTTTATGCTTTCGAATGTTAACTTTTAGTGTTGTTGTTACAGCGGAGCTAAAGAAGACATACGAGATGCTGAAAAAGGAGGCAGAGCATGTCCGCTCGACCTTTAAAGATACTGCGACCTCGTTAACAACTGTGAACATTGCTTTGAAAAGGGACAAAGATGAGCTGGAAAAAGCGAATTCTGAACTGGAGAAGGACAACAAGGCTCTGAGCGTGGAGAATGAGAGGCTAAGGAACGCGGAGATCACTGAGTTGAAAAAGTAGATAGAGGCAATGAGAGGAAAAGTAGGATGCCGAGGCTAGCAATAGGGATGTGTTAAGCTCGATGGAAGGATTAAAGGCCGAGCACCTGAGGGAGCTGGAACGACTGATGGAGGAGATCGAGGATGCAGAGGCTCGGGCGGAAGTGTCCTTAGAGAAGCATATCCGCAATATGTATGTCAAGGTTATAAAGTCCCGCGGAATCTCCTGGGTCGAGGATTACCGTTGGGTACTAGCGCAAAATGGGATAGACTTATGATGTATGAGGCTTATTTATGTCAGGTGGAAGTGGGAACTCTGGATGAGCGTCAACTGATGACCGAGCTCCTGATTGACGAGGAGCATGAGAAGCTAGAGGAAGGGAGGAAGTTGCTATAGAAGGATGCAGAGAGGGGGTGACTGGAGAAGCTTGTCGTGGAAAAGTGGAAGTTTGTTCCAATCAAGAGCGTGATTGTTAGCGAAACGTTCGCGAAAACAATCTCTTACCAACTGCAGATCCCGGAATCCGCTACCACCAGTGACCCCACTACTTCGGTCCAGGTCTCGACTGAGTATGATCCCGAGTATTCGGGACTGGGAATGAATGGATTTACTTTATCTGCTACGGCTAGCACACTTCCCATCATTCCTGAACCATCGATGTCCAAAGGTAATTCTCTTTGCCGCGAATTCTCGAAGATGATGTAATTACCGAATTCATGGACAAAAGGTTGTGTTTTTACTGTGCAACCCTTCCTGGAACCACTATGACACCGGGCTTTTCCCCCATAAACAACAGAACCTGGGTTAGGATTGTAACAACCCGGAATTTCTGAACCAATTTAATTTTTTTATTTTAGCTATTTTAATGTATTTTGATTATTTAAATTGATTTATTTTAAATAATAAAGACCAAAAATTTATTTTAAAGGTAGTTAGAACGTATAAATTTATTTTAGTTATAAAATGAACTAGAAAT
The DNA here is from genome assembly GCA_030737875.1 of Allium sativum. NCBI lineage: Eukaryota > Viridiplantae > Streptophyta > Magnoliopsida > Asparagales > Amaryllidaceae > Allium > Allium sativum. The sequence goes on from CM060916.1 coordinate 899,564,868, forward strand.
GGTGTGGTAGTTTGAAATTCGATTTTAAATCTCAATTGAATGTATAAAATTCAAAATAAATCAAAATTTGATGAAACAAGAAACATTGGAATATATTAAACTGTAATTTTCTAACGAATGTAAGAAACTGAGATTTCACTTTATAAATTGAAAGTTATGTCCAGTTTAAAATTTAAAATAGTCACTATGGAATTTATATATATTTTAATATTATTTATAGCCCTTAAATATAGTCATTTTGCAAACAACCTCCGTTTTCAATGAAACCACTTTTGTTGGATCCGAAATGTCAAATTATTGTCAGGCTTCAAATTTCATAATTTTTGGAACTAATATGTGAGCACAGTAAATTTAAACACGTTTTCAATTTTAGTTTAAATTTAAATGACAAGTTAAAAAAGCTATTTTTTAAACGATCTGCAAATTCGACGAAATTAGTTTTGTTAGGATCTTATCGTCAAAACATAGCTAGATATATTTTTCTGTAATTTTAGGAGTAAGTATGTGGCCTCGGTAAATTAAAATGTATGTTCAATTTCAATAAATTGATTTATATTTAATTTTTAGAAAAACTGATCGAAACTGTCGAATTGGCTTACAAAACATATTCCGTTGTGTCCGGAATGGGGGTATTTAGCTAAGGGCGATAGTCGTTGGGTTTGATTTGGAGTTCAGATCGATAGACAATAAATTACAAAATTAAATATTAATAAATTAAAATAACATGGCTATAAATATCCCCAAACTAAAACCCTAACCCTAGAAAACGTTCAGCCACCGTTCATTTTCTTGGATGGGCCAAATCCTCTGAAAAACAAACCCTAAACTCGCTCAAGACACTTCAAATTAGATCTTGCATTCAAAACAGAAATGAATGGGCTCTCTAAGTTCTTTAATTCCATATAAATATGATCGATTATAAGGGGGAAAATCGCTCTAATTTCCCTCTCGAAGTCGACGTTTTCGAGGCGGATTCCTGGTCCGACGGTGGCTGCAAGCTCGCCGTAATTGGGGGAGGAGAAGCGGCCTTCTTAGCTCTTCGTCGTAGTGCCTCTGGATCGGCCGGCGGTGGCCTTGACTGACGGCGGCGGAAGCTTTTTTGAAGTCGAGCATTTTTGTGAAGATGTTGGCCAGAAATAAAATGGGGTAATTAAGGGTTTACGAGGGGATTAATTAAACTAATTATTTTAATTATATTAAATTGTAACCAATGTTTAAACTATTATATCTTTGTCATACAAGGTCGAAATCTGACGATTCAAGTTGCGTTGTAATTGTGGGAACGAGAGCTTCACTATGACATTGACCAAGACAAAAACGGAGCATATTAGAATTTATGGCAAATTCAAACCCGAACTATATCAAAATCGTCAACTAAAGACTGGCGGAGTGGAAACGAATGTGAGAACTCCCTCACTAAACTATTTTCATTCTTTTATTATACAAATGGTTGTAAATGGGGCCTAGTAGCTCCTGTCTCTACTTGTTAAATCATGGATGATTTGTGTGATATGATTGTGTTGTGAAAAAAAATTGATTGTATTGTGGAATTATCGTATTGACTGATTGTTGTGTATGGCGCGAGCCAGTGTCAGGAGAGGGATAATGCTAGACATTATTCCGGTTCTAATATCACACCGTTATAATACCGAATTTTTCTGAAACTGAAATCTATATATTATTTATATAAAAGATATATAAAATTTTCATAAAAATAAATTGAAATAAATATTCATTTACAAGTCGGATGGCTTGTTTATGTACACCTATTTAAATGATATTGATTGGGATGATAAATTTTACACATCGCCCAAATGCACAAATAATAATCAGTGTTTTTTGGTTGAAACCCCACACGGGTAATGGGATGATATTTGACATACAATAATCCCAATTGTTTAGTTGTATGTCAATCAATTGGTTGACAGACAGTTGTAAGCATTATTTATTTATTTTAATGCTTGTACAATTGTAGAATGCACTTTGGATATTGTTTGAATTTTTAATGATTGTTTATCATTATTGTTGAATACATGCGATGTATGAAATCCATATAACCAAAATTATGTGGTAATTGATTTAGTCACATTTCGATTCAGGATATAACCGAATATTTTTATATAGTATTTGGGTAAGAATTAAATTATGATTTTGATGTTTGATTTTCTATGGACATAAAAATATTGAAATGTGAAGCCGAGTTAAGTAGTTAAATGCCATTTTAACCTGAACGGGTTTAATAATCGAATTTATTCATTGTATAATGAATACAAAGGGAAATGGATTTCAAAACCAGATATTTTGAAAATGTTATCATCTAAATATTATAATGATATGGAATATTCAATTTTGACTTAAATTTGAAATAAAAGTTGGAATCTTTTTTAAAATGAGCTTATAAAATAAGTTTTGAATGGAAATTGAAATAGAAGTTGGATTTTTTTTAAAACGAGCTTATAAAATAAGTTTTGCATGGAATTTGACGAAATATACTATATATATTATAATGGCCTGAATAGAACGTGCCGCGCAGCGACCATTCGCGAATTTCAACCATTGACTTCGAATTGGCATAACGGGAGATCTGATCGTCGGATTCTCTTAAAACCGGAACCGTTGGGTTCGTATCGTAAAGATCTTTCCAATGAGTATAAGAGATTTAAATTTGAATGGTTAGGTTTTAAAATATATCCAAATCAATTTCAGAAAATGTCGCTATGAATGAAGTTCAGTGGCTGATGTTGGAAACTGACTATAAGGGCCTTATTAAAATTAATAAAAATATGGATAAATTATGTAAAATCATAATAAATGATTTGGAAAGATTTTGGATGAAATATTCCACATTTGAAAAGAAAAAAAATATGTTTATCAGAATAAGTTGTTTATCAATTTAAATAAAGAACTGAAATGAATTGAAATGGTTTTAATATAACCAGAATTTTCCAATGTATGAATTGGAAAGGGTTTATATGTAAATAATCTTCGGAATATTTCAACATTGGATTCCTGGATTATACAGATATTGTTGAGGAATTTGGAAGATATAGATATTGTTATTCCCAATATGATACCTGTTGGTTTCAGAATTTGATGTTGAATATAAGTCAATATTATTTCTATTTAGAATCTTGTATTTAATATCAGATTGGATTTTGGGTTTATCGTGAACAATGTTTTAAATAACATTTTTTCCTTAACACAATTAAAAGTGAAGTTAGGATTTGGAATTTATAATCTTTTAATTAAGATTTAATGGAAATTTTCCAAAGTAAAGTTTCCTAATTTAACAAATCAAATTGGAATTCGATTTGGTAATAATCGAGGTGAACTTCTGTAAAGGAATACCATTACTATATATGGAATTTAAAAGGCTTTGCCATTATTCCATTTATAATATTGATTTGATACAGAAATTTATATCGATTATATACTGTTACGAATTCTGTGAAGATTCCATTTTGATGGAAGCTGATTTGGGTATATTGTGAACTGTGTTTTAAATGACATTGGTTCTTTAACCCCGTTAAAGACAAGATTAATTTCTTAAAGTTGAATAATCATAAAGAAATGATTTATGATATTAAATCCAAGTTGGATTTTTAATGAACCTTTAAATTAGATTGGAATGAGAATGGGATAATTAAATTATCGAATTCATGAAATGATCGAGAATGGAGTACCACTAATTTTACTCTAGGCGATAATTAAATCTTTAATTAGATTTGAACGTGAAATGGTAATTAAATTTACCGATAGCACCGTAGGTGTTAGACATGGAGTACTACCAGTTTTTCTCCATAGGATGAATAGGTTAGGATTGGAAAGATAAAATAAATGGTTACTTCAATAAGGCTCGATAATCCCGACTAGTAAATAAAATCTTTTGAAAATGATATCAAAAGGAAGATTAAGGAGAAAATTTAAAATAATTTATCTTTGATAAAATTAACGGGAACCTTTCCCTAAAGAAGAGAATATTCTAAATTAGAACGAGGCGTGTGATGTGTTTTATATCACTTGATTATAAGATACGTGAATTATTCGGAAAGACCGGGTTTAACCCATTCTGAATAATTAATACGACGATTGTAAGTCGACGATGAAGACGGTGGTTGAAGACCGGAGATCTTCACATCATTTGGATGATTACTGATGTCTTAATTGGGATGTACACCCAAGACAAGGTAATAAGTGTTGATCGTCCAGACGTACTTGGAGATTGACTGGATATACAAGGGGGCCTCTCCTGTATTGGACATATGGGACGAGGAATAAGGTGCCTTCGGTTTAGTTATACCCAGAACTATGTTTGACATTGTATTCATTTATACTGTATTCATTGATCTCTGCTAAATATATATCTGTTTGGTGGCGGAGAATTTATTCTATTGCTTAACATCCTTCTCTGAGACATATGAGCTTAGAGGTTATATAATAGTGGAAATCAGTGGTACGGTATGGACTGATAATGTGGCATGTTGAGACGCATGGATCAAGGCTTTTGTTGAAAAGGAGATTCTTGTGGTTGATGATAAATCCACGGCTTGAAATAGCATAGCTTTGTGTAGCATTAATTCGCGAGCTTCACACCCCAGTATGAACCAAAAATGGGATGAGGACTTTAGGGAAAGGGACATATGTTAGTTTCTAGCTACAAATAACGTCATCATATGGAGCCCAGACTGTTTACTCATGTGGATGTTGGAAATTTTATTGATGGAAAGCGAGGTACCTTGGACATTAGGCCGATTGAAAGGCTCTATGATTTGAGTCCCTAGTGGCTCTTGAGTGGTCGACATGCTGACCCATTTTGGAGGTTCGATAGAACCGGCTAACATATAGTTTATGGTATTGTCAATCATCGATGGATGACTGGTCCTATCGCTATCCTAGGGTTTCCCGTAGGTGTGATCCCAAGGCATTGCTAGTGTGTCTCGAATCAGTAAGGAATACCGCTTTCCTTGATTCATAGATGGAAACCCAATTTCCAGTATGCGATTTTACGATTTTAGTTGTAAACCTATATAGCGACGTAATATAATGGTACCTATGCCGCATATGATTGATACATTTATATTTGAAGTTGATTTCTTCACTTATAATTATAATAATAAAAGACGAAATTTTGCATTTCAAGCATATTTGGCTATTATAAGGGAAAACTCTATCCTCTACGGCGTTCATTGTGTGATGGGACCTGAGGCTTATAATAGCTTCATTTTTCTGTTTAGCATTGCACTATTTGTTCTATGCACCGGTATTCATAGGGGACAAACCCGTTCCGTGTTATACGGCGTGGTCCCTGATTTACCTAGCTTTAAAATAAAAAGCTAATATCTGTTTTAATTCTCACACCAGTCCCATGACTGACTAAGATTTTATTGTTTTCACTTAAACTCTGGGTGCCCATATTTTCCACATATGCAACTAGTAGTTTTGGTTTTTGCAGATATTTCTTTACACATGTTCCTGGATTTACAGCTGGAGCTATATTCGGAAATCTTTGTATCCGTGTATTTCTTTCAATTGTTGTAGTTGATGTCTTCTGCTGCACATTATATTCATGTATTATATTTTCTGCTGCTTAGTAATTTTGTTTATTCATGATCTGATATATTCTTGTACTTTAATGTAAATTATTGTAATAGCCATGAAATGTTCTATTGTTTTGTTTGATGCATCGTGTTCTCAAAGAAATCCGGGCTTTCCCATATGGGGAAGTTTGGGTCGTTACATTTTGGTATCAGAGCTTTGTTTTGCAGAGCTCAAGAACAAGGCACATTAGAACCAAACGAAAGAATTCATCAAAGATAGGATTATTAATATCCCATGAGAATGACTCGTTAGAGATAGGGTTAGTAATACCCTAGAATGAGTTTGAAGAGCGCTATTTCTAAAAATGAATTTAGTTTTGAAAATTATATCTTATTACACCTATCTAAGTATTTTATTTTAAATTGATTTTGCACTATCGAGTATAACGAGATTTTTAATATACGTCTATCCACGTGTATTCGAAACCTCAAATATACTGGATAGATATAGAATCCCGCTCTAGTCGCCCGGCGATAATTCTGGTGATGCCCGGGCATCATCAGTATTTATGTTTGAGTTTCAAAAGTATAAGATCTATATATTTTCAATTGACTGGTGTGAGAACCAAAATATAGTTAGGATTAGTTGTTTGTGATTTGACATTGAAAAATAGATTTTTGAATATATAGAAGTTTTATGTTTGAAAAGCTAATCAATTAATTGATTGCTAGTTGTGATGTGTGAATATTAGTGTGATTAATAAAAATATTGGAATGGTTAAATCAGTAAAAGAATGAATGCTATATAAAGCCGAATCGAATCAAATAATGAAGTAAATTGAAAATTGATTGGAATTGCATACATATACATATATATGTTAAATAGGTTAATGGATTTGCTGTTGAGTAGAGAAATATATTGCGTGCCCGACAAACAGGTGCACCTTAATGAGTAGGTTGCACAATTTTATTATTATATTAACTCCTGTGAGTGTTTTTGGATGTGTTGTAATGGTTGTTCTATGTGAGATTATAAATCATTCCATATGATAGCAACAAATAAATTATGAACTACACCGCATGGCATACCTCATGAAGACAGCATATCATATCATATTCCATATAAGCATTTGGCGCTTACATGACGAGGTTTGATTTACTATACGGGCGAGATGCTTGTACGGCGATGACAATAGTACAGGTTGAACAGAAGACTGATTATGGACATAATTAAGGAATATATGTACCGGAGCTCGGGGCAGGATTTAATAAAAACCCTACACATGTCTGGAAATGACAATAATTCACGCCTCTCTTGTTGTTAATTAAGGCACATGGATTATTTATTTTCCAACACTGGGCAAGGTAGTGAGATTATGATTTTTACATGTCTCCCTTAGGCATAGATAGGTCATAAAAATTGTGTATGCTTTTTATTGATTTATTGGGAGCCTAATATACCCCAATAAAATTTTCAAACCCTTCACGTACAAATGAGGTTATGGCGAGCTTTTTCGAAAATTTAGGGTGTTAGCCAATTTTTTGAGAAATTAGAAAGTTCTTATAAACTAAAAAGTTGAAGAATTCAAGCCAAAATGAAAGTTGATTGGTTAGTTAAACAACTTCCAGCTCCATTCCTTTTCGAGGACGAAAAGATTTTAAGTGAGGGAGATTGTATCAACCTGGAATTTTTGAACCAATTAATTTTTTTGTTTTAGCTATTTTAATGTATTTTGAGTATTTAAAATGATTTATTTTAAATAATGATGACCAGAAATTTATTTTAAAGGTATTTAGAACGTATAAATTTATTTTAATTATAAAACAAACTAGAAATGGCGCGATAGTTCGATTTTTTTTTTTTAAATTTCAATTCAATGTAGTAAATCAAAAAATTTCAATTCAATGTATAGAATTCAAAATAAATCAGAATTTAATGAAACAAGAAACATTGAAATATTTTGAATTGTAATCTTCTAATGAATGTAAGAAACTGAGATTTCATTTTATAAATTGAAAGTTATGTCCAGTTTAAAATTTAAAATAGTCGTTATGGAATTTATATATATTTTAATATTGTATATAGCCCTTAAAAATAGTCATTTTGCAAAAAACCTCTGTTTTCGACGCAACCACATTTGTTGGATTCGGAATGTCAAATTATTGTTAGGTTTCAAATTTCATAATTTTTGGAACTAATATGTGAGCACAGTAAATTTAAACGTGTTTTGAATTTCAGTTTAAATTTAATCGACCACTTAAAAAGGCCGTTTTTCAAACGGTCTCCAAATTCAATGAAATTAGTTTTGTTAGGATCAAATCATTAAAACATAGCTAGATTTATTTTTCTGTAATTTTTGGAGTCAGTATGTGGCCCCGGTAAATTAAAATGTACGTTCAAATTCAATAAATTGATTTATATTTTAATTTTGAGAAAAACTAATTGAAATAGTTGAATTGGCTTACGAAACATATTCCATTGTGTCTAAAATTGGGGTATTTTGCAGGGGACAGTCATTGGCTTTGGTTTGAAGTTCGGATCGATAAACAATAAATTGGAGAATTAAATATTAAGAAACTAAAATAAAATGGCTATAAATATCCCTAAACTAAAACCCTAACCCTAGTAAACGTTTAGCTGCAGTTCATTTTCTTGGATGGCCCAAATCCTCCAAAAAATAAACCCTAAATTCGCTAAAGACACTCCAAATTAGATCGTGCATTCAAAACAAAAATGAAAGTGCTCTCTAAGCTCTTTAATTCCATGTAACTATGATCAATTATAATAGGGAAAATCGCTCTAATTTCCCTCTCAAAGTCAACGTCTTCGAGGCGGATTCCTGGTCCGACGGTCGCTGCGAGCTCGCCGCAATTGGGGGAGGAGTGGCTTCCGTAGCTCTTCGTCGTGGCGCCTCTGGATCGGCCGGCGGTGGCCTCGGCTGGCGGTGGCGGAAGCTTTTTAAAGTCGATCATTTTCCTGAAGACATCAGATAGAAATAAAAAAACGGGTAATTAAGGGTTTAAGAGGGGATTAATTAAACTAATTATATTTTAATTATTTTAAATTGTAACCAATGTTTAAACTATCACATCTTTGTCGTACCAGGTCAAAATATAATGATTCAAGTAGCTTTGTAATCGTGGGAGCGAGATCTTTACCATGCACTGACCACGACAAAAATGGAGCAAATTAGAATTTGTGGAAAATTCAAAATATAACGGTACCAAAATCGTCAATTAAAGACGGTGGAGTGGAAATGAATGTGAGAACTCCCTCACTCAAACTATTTTCATTCTGTTATTATATAATAGTAAATGGGGATTAGTAGCTCCTGTCACTACTTTTTTTCTAAACCATGGATGATTTGTGTGATATGATTGTATTGTGGAAAAAAATGGATTGTATTGTGGAATTATCGGATTGATTGATTGTTGTGTATGGCGCGAGCTAGTATCAGGAGAGAGATAATGCTAGGCATTATTTCGATTCTAATATCACATCATTATAACGCCGAATTATTCTGAAACTGAAATGCATAAATTATTTATATAAAAGATGTATAAAATTTTCATAAAAAGAAATTGAAATTAATATTCATTTATAAGTCGGACGGCTTGTTTATGTACACCTATTTAATTGATACTGATTTGGATGATAAATTTTACATATCGCCCAAATGCACAAATAATAATCAGTATTTGTTGGTTGAAACCCCACATGGATATTGGCAGGATATTTGACATACACTAATCCCAATTGTTTAGGTGTATGTCAATTGATTGGTTGATACTGTTGTAAGCGTTTTTTATTTATTTTAATGCTTATACAGTTATAGAATGCACTTTAGATGTTGTTTGAATTTTTAATGATTGTTTATCATCATTGTTGAATACATGCGATGTATGAAATCCATATAACCAAAATTATATGGTAAGTGATTGAGTCGCATTCTGATTCAGGATATAAACAAATATTTTTATATAGTATTCAGGAAAAAAATTAAATTATGATTTTGATGTCCGATTTTGGATGGATACAAAAATATTGAAATGTGAAGCCGAGTTAAGTAGTTAAACGCCATTTTAACTCGAACGGGTTTAATAATCAATTTTATTCATTTTATAACGAGTACAAAAGGGAAATGGATTTCAAAACTAGACATTTTGAGAATACTATCATTTAAATATTATATTGATATGGAATATTCAATTTTGATTAAAAATTAGAATAGAAGTTGGAATCATTTTTAAAACGAATTTATAAAATACGTTTTGAATGGAAATCAATGAAATATATTATATATATTGTAATGGCCTGAATAGAACGCATCGCGCAGCGACCATACACGAATTTTGACCATTGACTTCGAATTGGCATAATGGGAGATCCGACCGTCAGATTCTCCTAAACCTAGAATCATTAGGCTTGTATTGAAAATATCTTTCCAATGAATATAAGAGATTTAAATTTGAATGGTTAGATTTTAAAATATGTCCAAATAAATTTCAGAAAAGGTCGCTATGGATGAAGTTCGGTGACCGATGTTGGAAACCGACTGTAAGGGCCTTATTAAAAATATGGATAAATTATGTAAAATCATAATAAATGATTTGGAGAGATTTTGGATGAAATATTCCATGTTTGAAAAGATAAAAATAGGTTTATCAGAATAAGTTGTTTATCAACTTAAATAAATAACTGAAATGAATTGAAATGGTTTTAATATAACCAGAATTTTCTAACGCATGAATTGGAAAGGATTTAAATGGTAATAATCTTCGGAATATTTCGATATCCGATTTTGTGATTATACAGATATTGTTGAGGAATTTGGAAGATATAGATATCGTTATTCCCAATACGATACCTATTGGTTTCAAAATTTGATGTTGAATATAAGCCGATATTATTTCTATTTGGAACCTTATATTTAATATCAGATTGGACTTTGGGTTTATCGTGAGTAATGTTTTAAATAACGTATGTTCTTTAACCCAAACAGTGAAGTTAGGATTTGGAATTTATAGTTTTTTATTTAAGATTTAACTGGAATTTTCCAAAGTAAAGTTTTCCAATTTAACAAATTAAATCGGAATTGAATGGAATTCGATTTGGTAATAATTGAGATGAGCTTCTGTAAAGGAAGACCTTTACTATTTATCGAATTTAAAAGGCTTTGCTATTATTCCAATTATAGTATTGATTTGATACGGAAATTTATATCGATTATATACTGTTATGATTTCTGTGAAAATTCCATTTTGATGGAAGCTGATTTGGGTTTATTATGAACTGTGTTTTAAATGACATTGGTTCTTTAATCCAGTTAAAGAAAAGATTAATTTCTTAAAGTTGAATAATCATAAAGAAGTAATTTATGATATTAAAACCAAGTTGGAGTTTTATTGAATCTTTAAATTAGATTGGAATAAGAATGGGATAATTAAATAAATGGAATTCATGAAATAATCGAGAATGGAGTACCACCAGGTTTACTCCAGGCGATAGTTAAATTTTTAATTAGATTTGAACGTGAAATGGTAATTTAATTTACCGATAGCACCATGGGTGTTAGATATGGAGTACTACCAGTTTTTCTCTATAGGATGAATAGGTTGGGATTGGAAAGATAAAATAAATGGTTACTTCGGTAAGGCTCGATAATCCCGACTAGTAAATAAAATCTTTTGAAAACGATATCAAAAGGAAGATTAAAGAGAAAATTTAAAAGAATTTATCTTTGATAAAATTAATGGGAATCTTTCCCTAAAGAAGTGAATATTTGAATATTCTTAATTAGACTGAGGCGTATGATGTATTTTATATCACTTGATTATAAGATATGCGAGAAAGACCTGGTTTAACCCATTCTGAATATTAATACGACAATTGAAAGTCAATGATGAAGACGGTGGTTGAAGACCGAAGATCTTCACATCGTTTGGATGATTACTGATGTCTTGATTGGGATGTACACCCAAGACAAGGTAATAAGTGGTGATCGTCCAGACGTACTTGGAGATCGACTAGACATACGAGGGCCTCTCTCCTGTATTGGACATATGAGACAAGGAATAAGGTGCCTCCAATTTCATTCAGACCCATAACCGACTTACAAATCGATGGTATGTCTGACATTGTATTCCTTTATATTTTATTCATTGATCTCTGCTAAATACATATATGTTTGGTGGCGGTGAATTTATTCTCTTGCTTAACACCCTTCTCTGAGACGTATGAGCTTAGAGGTTATATATTGGTGGAAATCAATGGTATGGTATGGACTGACAATGTGGCGTGCTGAGATGCATGGATTACGGCTTTTGTTGAAAAGCAGAGTCTTGTGATTGATGATCAAAGCATGGCTTTATATAACATAGCTTTGTGTGGCGTTAATTCGCTAACTTCGCACCCCGGTATAAACCAAAAACGGGATGAGGACTTCAGGGAAATGGACATATGTTAGTTTCTAGCTACAAATAACGCCATGGTATGGAGCCCAGACTGTTTACTCATGTGGATGTTGGAAATTTTATTGATGGAAAGCGAGGTACTTCTGCACATTATATTCATGGTATGGAGCCCAGACTGTTTACTCTGTGTATTTCTTTCAGTTTTTGTTGTAGTTGATGTCTTCCACTGCACATTATATTCATGTATTATATTTTTTCCCTGCTTAGTAATTTATTTTATTCATGCTCTGATATATTCTTGTACTCTGATGTAAATTGTTGTAATAGCAATGAAATGGTCTATTGTTTGTGTTTGATGCGTCGCGTTCTCAAAGCAATCCAGGCTTTTCCATATGGGGAAGTATGGTCGTGATAGTTAGGATTGCAAGAGATGCCGTTTGGAGAGGGAGGTGGTCAGTTGGACACTTTTTCGGATGTCGAGAAGCCCAAATGGTAGCTAAGTGTGAAGACTAGAAGAGAAGAGGAGGCATGACGAGGTTGCAAGGAAGGAGGCTCAGGCGAAGGCCAGGCAGGAAATCGAGGATTGAGTTGATGCTATTGTTGAGAAGCGAAAGGCTAACGCTGAGGCGAAGAAGGCAAGGATTGCCAAAGAGTCTCGGGAGAAAAAGATCGCCGACGAGGTTGAGAAGGAGAGAGTGGCCGCGGAGGCTAGAAGGAAGGAAGCTGAGGATGCTAAGGAAAGAGCTACAGAGACTTTCGAGAAGCTCAAGGCTGATGACGTCATGAAGCTCAAATCCAAGAAGCTATCCGACCGAAAGCCTGCCAGAGAGGCCAAGCAGAAAGCGGACCTGGAGGCTAAGGAAGTCCCGGGGGAGGGCGACGCTGTGCTAGCCCTTGTTGCTGATGCTTCACCAAATCCATTGACATACATCACTCCTACCGAGATCATGGAGCTTAAGAGTGGTAATGATAAGGGTGGAAGGAGTGGGAGAAGATCTAGGATGAAGAGGCCTTCCACTGGGGTGTCGTCTAGTGTGAAATCTGTTAAAAAGGAACACATGAAGAAGAAACATGCATAGCGTTAGTAACTGTAATAGGCCGATAGTTTACGCGAGTATGACCCTCGCTTTTGGTCTTTAAAGACATGGTGTGGTTTTCATGTACACCCTGTCATTAGAAAGAAAAGATGTTAGACATGTAGTTTGTTTAGTGTGTGTGTGTGTGTGTGAAATGAAATATTAATTAGTAAAATCGCATTTTATGTTAAGTGTTCGAATGTTCTTCTCATGTTTTCGGCGTCCCGTACTTGCACAAGCGTACTTATTGTTACAATTACAGAAATGTGATCAAGGATCTCGCTCAGGGGAAATTCGAATTTTGGGGAAATCGAGCGCTGGTTTCATTTGTTAGGTTTCCCTCAGCTCAGGAATCTCGATATGTGTGGAAACCTAGCCAGAAGCCTTCTACCTTGGACTGCCCGGAGTAAGTTCCAAGTAGGTTAAAGGCGTGGACGTTGCGATTCTTCCGCCTTTTGTCTCTCCCGTCATTAATTTGGGTTTAGAGCACGAGGGCGTCATTTATTCACCTAAGGGTTCCCGAATCCACAACCGAAGGTCAGAACATGGCTGGTGGGCTGCCCCTAGGCCCTGGGGCTTAAAAGCGGGAACAATTTAAGCTCAGCCTCGGTGCTGCACCAAGATTTGACATGTATCCGGAGGGAGCGACGCGTGTGTTAGGCATCATGCTAGGTTGGTTTGTGGGGTTCCCCCAAGTCCGGGGACTTAGAAGCGGAACGATTTACACTCGGTCTCGGTGCTGGGCCGAAATTCGAGTTAGAGTTATTTATACTCAATCGTGTCGTGGGTCGGGGAATCGATGTTGGTTCAAGGTTCCCGTCCATAGGGTGGCGATCGATGCCAGTGGTGTTTGTCCCCGATGTTGGTTCGAAGTTCGAAAGGCAACATCGGCTCTCGTGCTCGGGGGTGTCGATTATTATCGTACATAAGTTAGCTATGATGGTCGATAAAACATATCATGTAAGAAGTAAACATAAAGTGGACACAGGAAACTGAACATCATTCCTACTAATAACTTTGGCAGTAACAGCATTTACAATGTCTTGACTTTCAAGAAAACAAAACAACATTGGAAAGCATAAACAACTGTACACTAAATTATGTAAAGTAGAGGCGGATATGTTCATTGTTCCATGCCCTTGGGAGCTCGGCTCTGTTTATGGTTGATAGCTTGAAAGTTCCATTCCTTTTCTTATGTTGTATAGCATACAGGCCTTCCCAGCGAGGACTAAGGCCAGTCGGTGGGGGAAGACCCGTTTCAGGACAAGTTCGCCAATATTGAGATCCTTTGGGCGGACCCTGGAGTTGAAGTATCGGGCTACTCGTTGTCGCTGGGCGGCAGCTCTGCATTCAGCATCGTTCCTCTTTTCCTCGAGTAAATCAAGTGATTCCATAAGAAAATCTTGATTGGATTTCAGATCATAGTTGGTAACCCGATGATACTGAAGCTTTAGCTCAATGGGAAAACAACTTCGAACCCATAGGCAAGGGCGAATGGAGTGTGTCTGGTTGCTAACTTGTGGGTGGTCCGATAGGCCTATTAGGCGAGAGGGAGTTCGTCAGCCCACATGCCTCTGGCCTTTTCCAGTAACTTCTTGATGATGGATTTGATTACTTTGTTGACAACTTCGACTTTCCCATTGGCTTGAGGGTGAGCTACCGCTGAGAATCTCTTTTCGATGTTGTCGCTGACAGAAAGCTTTGAATTCTTTTCTCTCAAATTGGGTACCATTATTCGAGGTGATGGCATGGGGGACTTCGTAACGGGTGATGATACTGTGGACGACGAAATTGATTACCTTCTTGATGGTGATTGTGGCAAGAGCCTCGACTTCTGCCCATTTGGTGAAGTAATCAACTGGGATAATGGCATAACGTTCCCTGCCTCTAGCCATTAGGAGAGTCCGAAAAATGTCTACTCCTCACATGGCGAACGTCCAAGGGCCGACCATTTATGTCAATTCGGCAGGAGGGGCTCTTGGAATATTTGAGAAGTGCTGGCATTTGTCTCACTTGCGGGCATAGTTTGTTGTGTCTTGATCGAGTGTGGGCCAGAAGTAGCCATGCCTAATGATTTTTCTTGCTAGAAATTGCCCTTCGGTATGATTGCCACACTCTCCTTCATGTACATCTATTAACACACGGTTGGCGTCGTCGTTGGCTACACATCGAAATAGAGGGATAGAGAAGCTTCATTAGTAAAGTACTCCATTCAAAATGGTGTAGCGCGTTGACTAGCAACTGAGCTCCCACCTTTTCTTGTAACATCCCGGGAGGGTCCCGTGTTGCAAGTAGTTCTTGATCGGTGTCATCCAAGATTAGGTTTCGGCCTCAGTATTCATTATCGAGTCGGTCCGTATCTGGCTAATGCTTGGTGAATCAAGCACTTCTATTGGAGCACGCCTCATGATCTGTGCATCTTCGGAGCTCGCCAGCTTGGCCAGCGAGTCGGCCTTCTCATTATGTTCTCGGAGAATATGCATGATGAAAAAGTAGTCGAATTTGGCAAGCAAATCCCAAACGTGGTCAATATTAGGAGCGATTTGTATCCCCTTGGCTTGGTACTCCCCTTGTACCTGGCGCACGATGAGCTATGAATCAGAGAAGACTTGGATGGCCTTTAGGTCAAGCTGAATTGCAATCCTAAGTCCGACGATTAAGGCCTCATACTCCGCATCATTGTTGGTAGCAAGGAAGTTGAGCTTTAAAGCCTAGTATATCGGACACTCTTCTCTAGTGATGAGCATGACTCCGGCCCCAAAAAACTTACTATTGGAAGATTCGTCTACGAACAACTTCCATTGAATGTCTGAGTATTCGTTGCTTTCTGGATTAGACTTCACGGGGCGGTGAATTTGACTATGAAATCAGCAAGCGCATGTATGAGGATTGCTTGACGAGGGATGAATGTTATTTCAAACTGACTCAGCTCTATATTCCACTTTAATAGTCGTCCGGATACCTCAGGTCGTTGTAGGACCGGTCGTAGTTGTTGGTCGGTGTAAATTTTAATGGGGTGCGACTGGAAGTACAGTCGTAGCTTCTGAGAGGAGATCAATAGGGAGTAGGCTAGTTTCTCAAGCTTCGGGTAATTCTTCTATGCCCCTGTCAATCGTTTCTGATGTAGTAGACGGGTCGTTGGACGCGGTCTTTAATGCATACCAGTATCGAACTGATTGCCTGCACGGAAACAACCAAATAAATGTATAAGTCTTCATGGCCCATAGGCTTGGACAGGATAGGTGGTCATGCTAAGTAATTCAATAGGTGCTCGAACGCGGCGATGCATTCTAGGGTCCATTCGAAGTTATGCTTCCCCTTTCGAAGGAAGTCGAAAACGGGAATGCATTTGTCAATAGCTTTGGAAATGAATCGACTTAAAGCGGCGACCTTTCCATTTAAACTTTGGACATCTGAGGGACTTGAATATCCAAAATACCTTGATTTTGTCTGGATTGGCCTCGATACCTCGGGAATTGACTATGAAACCCATAAATTTTCCTGAGGCGGCACCAAAGGAGCACTTTACGGGGTTGAGTTTCATGTCGTATCGCCGGAGGACATCAAACATTTCAGAGAGTTCATGGACGTGGTTCTTCGATATAGATTTTACTAGCATACCATCCACATATAACCCCATGGATTTTCCAATTTGGTTCTTAAAGATGTAGTTAACAATTCGTTGATAAGTGGCTCCTGCATTCTTGAGTTCAAAAGGCATGACACTGTATCGATAGAACCCAAGGTCAACTATAAAAGAGGTGTGATTCTAGTCGCGTAGATACATCAGAATATGATTGTAGCCTGAATAGGCATCCATGAAGGATAAGAGCTGGTATCCGGCGGTCGAGTCAATAAGCGATCGATCTTCAGAAGTATGAAGCTGTCCTTAGGACACGCCTTGTTTAGGTCGGATAAGTCAATACATGTTCACCACTTGTCGTTAGCTTTTTTGACTAAAACGGGTTGGAGTCCCATTCAGGATAGTCGGCTTTGTGGATGAAGTTGTTGTTGAGTAGCTTGTCTAGCTCTTCTTTGAGTGCATTGGATCTTTCGGGTCCCAAGAAGCGGCGATTCTGTTTAACCAAAAGCAGTGTGGGATCGAGACTTAACTAGTGGCAAGCAATTGCGAGGTCGATGCCTCTCACGTCCGAGTGGGTCCAACCGAACACGTCAAGGTTGACTCTTAAAAAATTCACAAGATCTTCTCTTATTGCGGGGTGGAGTTGCGACCTGATTTTCAAGACCTTGGATGAATCGTCAGGGCTGATCGGAACGTCTACCATAGGTTCCACTGGAGTAGCCCACTCATGTCGAGCTCTTCGTCCTCCCTCGGATCGAGATCATTGGAAAGATGGCAGTAGAGCCCGAGCCAAGACTCAGATGCCTTTGATTGCTATGCAGAGATGGTCTTGGCATAGGAAGACAAAGGCACAGCCTTGCCTTGTCCTTATCGCGCAAACGTTTTTCCATTCTATTGCGCAACAATCTCTTGCGGTTGCTTGGTCACCTTTAGTCGTGTTGATCCCGCTTTCTGTTGGGAACTTCATTAGGAGAGACCATAGTGACATGCAGATTCATAACTCTATAAGGAAGGGATGTCCGAAGAAGACGTTGTGTGGGGAGATAATGTCGATAACCACGAAAGCGAGGATCCGGACCCTGCTCTGATCCCCATTTCCAAGTTTAACAGGAAGGTCGATTATGCCTACTAGGTGATTGGAGGAACCGTTGAAGCCATGGATTGTGGCATGGAAAGATTTTAAGTCCTTGGTTTCCAACTTCATTTGATCGTAGGCAGCTTTAAAGATGATGCTGAGTGAGCTCCTCGAATCGATCATTATCCTCCTAATGGAAGCAGGGCCGATCAGGGCAGTGACCATGAGAGGGTCAATGGTTGGGATTTCAATTCCCGTTGATTCTCTTTCATAAAAGACGATGTCGCCCCGCATTGTTTTATGAAGCTTGGCAGGGATGGACTCATCCAGAGTGGAGCAAGCTTTATAGGTGGCATGCTTGATAGAGCTTACGTACTTCTCCATTTTTTGGAAGCTTTCGTGCATGGGGTAAGATCCTCCATAGATAGTGTTGATTACAATTCCCCCTCTTAGGTTGGATGGACCAGAGGTTGCCTTGGTAGGTGCTCCAGGCTCGTGCTAGGAGGGTCCGAGTTTTTTTTGGGAGGAAAAGGGTTCTTAAACATACTGTTTATGGTTAATTTCACGGATGAGCTTCTCGATTGCGTCTTTAAGTTGGCGACAGTCATAGGTATTGTGCTCATACATATCGTGGTATCGGCATTACTTGCCAGTGTTCTTCTCACAATCAGTGGACTCTCTATAATGTGGTTTTTTATACTGGAGCATGTTACATGTTTCTAGGTAGATTGTCTCCAGATCTTCATTTAATGGGGTGTAGGTACCGTAAGCTTGGTAGCGGCTGGGCCTCTTAGGATCTATTGGAGCCTGGTTTTTGCGGTCGCCCTGCCCACCGTTACCCGGCTTCGATTTGTAGGGACCTTCCCTTTGTTCTTATCGAAAGGTTATCCAACCTGTTTCCCTTTGGTGTTGTCGTCGGTGGTATCGACATGCGGGTTTTTAGAATGACTAGCCTGGAGATTCGGTTCCGCCTTGCTTCTTCTTGACACAAGAACTGCCTGACGTTCTCGTAGAAAGCATCGAGACTCTTTGGCTTCTTTCTATCGGTCCAATCCCTGAATTTGAAAGTAGGGAGGATGCCTTTTGTAAGCTGGAAAAGCACGGTGCGAGGCTCTGGATCGTATACCTCGGCAAGGGCGGTATTAAACCGCGAGAGGTAGCTCTTGAGTGACTCGGCGGGTCCTTGGTACAAATTTGACAGAGTGAGGGTGTTTTTGTAGTGTTTGATAGATCTAATCGACACCCAAATTTAACGATTTAACAACATTAAATCTAGGATCTTAGCATTAAAAGTAAATTGAATTAACTAGGCTGCAATTTCATATCTGCCTCGTCGAATCTATGAAAATCTGATAAATCTCGAAATCAAAATGGCATGCATTGTATCGGAGTAGCACGTAAAACAGCCGAGCCTCCATTGGTATCCATTAGAACGATTCTTCTTGTCGATCGAATCGAGGAAGAGAAAAGGGTCGTGCTAGCTGCCATTATTTTTGTCTTTGTGGAAAGAGGATTCGGCTAAGGTTTTGATCTGATCGGGGTAATCTAATTTTTATGTTAGCTGGCTATTAAAAAGAAAACATACCATTTATAAATGTTAATGGCAACCATAAAATTAGGATCCAACCGAATACTCAATCCATCCTCAAATAAAATATTAACATTTGTATATTTTATTTATCCAAAATAATTTCTCCTTTATTAAGTCATGTTATGTGACCCAATAGGATATTACAACGTTGGACATGATTTTAAATCATATTTAAAATCTTAAACAGTTATTGGCATCTAGCAATACGTCACTTCTACCCAAGTTATAATAAGATCAATGACTCGATACAACCTTTCTGTGATCAGTGTATCAATGTAACATAACCCTTTTAACTAATATATCAGGGATAAATTTCGAGACATGAATCGTATCATCATCTTTATAATTTAATCCGTATATCTTGATCGTTGATCCGACTGTTTAAAACAAATCAATATTTGAGCACGACCATGCATTTCATAGTCTCACCCAATCAAGAGGACCATGGATATCACTATATATATATATATTATAGGGTTAAATTCCATCTAGATCATTCATAATCTTCATTCGATTCGAGATGTATCCAATAATCACCATTATCGTTACTCTGTTACGAGTAACTTTAGATTATATCAAAACACAAACATCCTCAAATAAAATTATAATGATTCCATGCCTGAGGACCGTTACATCACTACCACTATGAGAATAACTTATGATACTTTTAATTATATTCCATGTAGTTTTCTCTCATGTTGGGTCAGTCCGATATGATATTCTCCAATACATATTTATGTTTTGACATTAATATCGTATATATTAATGATCAATGAGATGTGATCATCAATCAATCAACATACTAGTCTCAATGTTTTATTGTTGCCCTACATAAACAATAAAACTTGACTAGGGACATTTAAGAATTATAATACTTAATATATTATTTAATCTCAAGTTCAAGTCACTTAGTTGAACTATATAATTCCATATTATAATTCTATGGACTTCTATTATGTTAATATTTATATTATGCAGTAAATATAACATAACAGAATATTTTATTCCAAATAAAATAATAACATCAACTGTGTTATTAATCTCATCAAATGGATTGCCTCTATGGCATAAACTCTAACAGTCTCCCACTTGCACTAGAGTCAATCATTCACATATTGTATACATGCGAAAATAGTGTGACTATTAAACTTCTATTGCGACAAAGTTAAATTCAGTAGGTCTACAACATTACATTTTTTGCAACTTTGCAGATATATTTATTTTCTCTGTGAACAGCTTCACATAAGAATCATATTTCTTAAATATATGTTTGGATCGATAATGAATTTAGCGTTTTAGGCCTGAGCATTAGCCATATTGTTATCGCAATGTAAATCATTGGATCAACAATGAATTAAGTTCAATTATGAACTTCTTAATCCAAACATTTTATTTTCTTAGAATAGGTATTTATTTCTTGTTTTAAAACTAACATTACTTACAATAATTAATGTGCTATCAAATAACATCAGAATTATTGTGTCACTCCAACTCAATTTCTTGTCTGTACAAGTTTCAAATGCATTTTGTGGTTTTTGGAGACATTTCGAATTCTATTTCATTCCCATCAGTATCTTAGAGACTGACTCTCCTTTATAAAGGATACCAATTCGAGCAATAAACATTTTATTCTCAGAGAATTTATAGAAATAATATCCTTTGTTTCTTATGGATATTACACAAAATAGTTATCTGATTTGGGTCCGATCTTATCAGTGGAAGGACGTTTAATAAACGTCTTTGCATCCCGTATTTTTGCATCAGACATACTAGGGAATTTCCTAGTCCATATCTTATATGGTGTCTTAAGTATCATTTTAGTGGGATTTAATACAATTGTTCTAAATTTAATTTATTGGAAGATCTATATGACTTATCATTAATCGTACTATATCTTATAAGGTGTGATGTCTCCTTTCAGACACACAATTCTAATATGGTGTTCTTAATGGAGTGAATTGTGAAACAATTTCAATCTCTTCTTGATAGTCATTATATAATTGACTTAAAACATTCTCTTGATCCGTTCAAAGAGAACTTATTTTCTACTAAAATTTGTTTTGAACTTCATTTTGAATTCTTTGAACTTTCAAAAGAATATTTATTTGTGTTTCATAATATACACATATCTATATCTACTGACATCATCAGTAAATATAATGAAGTAATAAAACCCACCTCTAGCTTATGTATTCATTGCTTCATATACATCATTATGCACAAGACCCAATACATATCACTCATTAACTGTGTCAAGTGAAAGGTGATTCTGTTATTTTTCCTAATAAACAAGATTTGTATTCTTTATATGATTCATAATCAAATGATCTCAAAATTCCATCATCATGGAGTTTTGATATGCTTTCTTGTTTCTATGGGCTAAATGGTAATGCTAAAGGTATGTCGGATTTAAATCACCAAATTTAATTCATTCTTTATTTACGTCTACTTAATTATAGTTAACGATTTATAAAGTTCATTAACTATTTATGAAATTCCATATATATTTCATTTAAATAAAATGAATAACATTTATTTCTTTTATTACAAATGAAATTCAAACTTGTCTAAACAAGATACATAATAAGTTTTATTCTCTATGGAATTTCATGGTAATAATTTATTTAATTAAGTCAATATATTGAATAAGAATCAACTTCCTATGGATAATCCAACAACATTTGCATCATTTCTAGTCGTAAGTTCACTTATCCTTTTATTAGTTTTCTACTTATTTTGCAATTTCTGTAAATTCATATAAATTTATGTGATTCATATCTAGTATCTAATACAAGAGATGTATATGTAAATTTTATAACAATTATATCTTAGTTGTTTGAAATCATACATTAACTCAATTTTAGATCCTCTTTTATTTCTAAACAATTACATTTAATTTGTTTGAGGACAATCCTCATATTTCAATGTTTGTCAAGTAATTCGATTTAATTCAATTTATCCTTTTTAAGGATTAACTTAAATTATCAGAGTTATTTGTTATTTAATATCTATAGTAGATAATAAATAATAACTAATTCTTTAATATTTATTTAATAAAAAAAGATAATAAAAAATTTATAATAACATAAATGTGTAATTTAAACTAAAATAAGCTCCCACTCAAATTAGCATCCCTTCGTTTATATACATATATCAATATATATATATATATAATGGTGTTCCAAGATACATATCTAGTCATGCCTTGACCTAGCTTTGGCTAATCCCTAAAACAACCTTTTAGGTAGACATCTTATATCAATTATATCATACATATAACTCTTGGATCTCATGACGAACATTTTTCAGTATTATTCATTTGCTCAAAATATAGAATAATTCATATTGTTGTCTCTAAGCCATAATCTTAATATGCAGCTATAATAACCCGGAAATCCGAGCCAATTTAAAATTTTTATTTTGGCAATTTTAGCGAATTTTGATTATTTAAAATGAATTATTTTAAATAATAATGACGAGAAATTTATTTTGAATGGAATTCGAACGTATATAATTATATAGATCGTCGTTAGAATATAAATATTTTATTTTAAATACAAAAGGAATTGAAAATGGCGCGGTAGTTCGATAATTCAATTTCAAATTTCAAATGAATGTATAGGGTTCAAAATAAATCGAATTTTAGTGAAACCAAAAATATTTGAATCTATTTGTGAATATCTTTCCAACGAATCCGAAAAATTGAAATTTCATAGCGGGGATAAAAAGTTATGTCCAGTTGAAAATTCAGAATAGTCGCTATGGAATTTCGGCCCTTGAAAATGGCCATTTTGCAAACGACCTCGGTTTTCGACGAAACCACTTTTGTTGGATCCGTGATGTCAAGTTACTGCTAAGTTTCAAATTTCATAATTTTTTGATTCAATATGTGAGCGTGGCAAAGGAAAACGTGTTTGACCAGTTTTAGTTGATTTTAATCGACTGGAAAATGGCCATTTTTCAAACTATCTCAGAATCTGACGAAATTTGTTTTGTTAGGACCGTATCATCAATACGAAGCTAGAAAATATTTTTCTGGAATTTTTCGAGTTAGTATGTGACCCCAGTAAATTGAAATGCGAGTTTAAATTCAATATATAGAGGTATATTTTGATTTTGAAAAAAAAAACTAATTGAAACGATCGAATCAGCTTACGATACATATCCCATTGTGTTCGGAATGGGGGTAATTAGCTAGGGGCGACAGTCGTTGAGTTCGGTTTGGGATTCGAATGATAAAGTACCTTTTTGGAATGAAAATAAAAAAAAATATTTTAATATATAAGGTTGACCAACTCCTCTCTCTACCCTTCTCTCTCTCTCTCTCCGTCACTTCCGTTCGATCTGAACGAGAAATAAATAATATAAAAAACCTGCGGTCAAACCCACGTCGCTCAACCCCTCCCCGCCGCCGGACATCGCGACTTCCCCCTCCACCCCTGGCGATCGGCGCCACCTCCCCCTCCGTTTTCCCCCTTCCCTCTCCCTCCACCACCACATCGACGCAACCAACCCTAGCCCCGACCATCAGAAGACCGCCGTGAGCCTACTGCCGCCACCGCAACCATAGATGCGCCCCCCTGTCGTTCCACCCCCAGGAGATCGGCCAAACTTCTACAGCCCGCGTCAAACCCTCCCTCCGACCAAAAAAAAAAAAAAACCAAAATAGTGAGTGTTTTTATTTATTTTATATTTTCAGTTTTAATATTTATAATACTGTGTTTAAAAAAAAGATCTTTATATTTGTAGAGTAACAAAAATAAATTTTTTATATTATAGAAAGATTAAAAATATAATTTTTATAATATAGAAAAGTTAAAAATATTATTTTTATATAGGTATGATGATAAAAATTTGATTTTTGTATATGTAGCAAAGTAAAAATTCGATTTTTATATATTGAATAGCGAAGTAAAAATATGATTTTTATATATGTAGAGAATACGGGCAAAGAAAGTGACAAGAGGCGAGAACGGCGAAGATTTCTACATAAGAAGAGTCGTGGCGTTTGGATTAGCTAGTTGGTGAGAACTTTTAACTTTTAATTTTATTTCTAGTTAAAATATATACTAGGATGCAGACGGTGTTTAGTAGCACCCAACACCCGTCGTCCACAAACCATGGACGGCTTGTATGCTTGTTTTTTTGATTTTGATGTGTAGTTGATTGTGTGATGTGATGTGAAATGAAATAAAATATTTTATAGTGGAAATATTTTATAGTTAAAAATAGAATTTTTAACGTGTATATGAAATGAAATAAATATAAACAAATCGGACGATTTGTTTATATAAACACATTTGACTGATATTAATTGGGACGATAAATTTTACACATCGCCCAACTGCACAAATAAAATCTGTGTTTGATTGTTTAAAAACCCCACACGGGTATTGGGGTGATATATGACATACACTAATCCCAATATTTAGTTGTATGTCGATCGTTTGATTGACAAACTGTTATGAGCGTTAAATATTTATATTTGATGCTTATACAGTGTAGAATGCACTTTGGATGATGGTTGATTATTTGTCACTGTAGATATATACATGCATTGTATGGAAATCCATAGAAATAAAATCTATGGTAATTGATTGGGCCTCATTCCAGTTTTGGAATAGAAATATTTGAATAGAAATATTTGAAATAGAAGTATTTGGAAAAGAAATATTTGAAGTAGAATATTTGAAAACAGAAATATATGAAGCCGTGTTGATTAAATTTGCGCTATTTTGACGTGAATGATATTTATATCGATTATATTCGTTTTTCAATGAAAATTGAAATGATTTGAAATTTGAATTAAATTGAAAAGAATTGAAATTCGAATTAAATTGAAATGATTTGAAATTCGAATTGAATTGGAATCGATTTGAAATGAATTTAAAACGTAGTTATATTGGAAAATTCAATTTTGATTTGAATTTGAGATGGAAGTTGAAACCGTTTTGAAAACGAATTTAAAACGATTTATAAAATACGTTATAAAAGGAAATCGATTAAGTCTATATTATATATATATATATATAATGGCCTGAATAGAACGCGCTGCGGTAGTTCGCGAATTTCGACCATTGACTTAGAACGGATATTACGGGAGATCCGACAGTCGGATTCTCCTAAAACCAGAACCGTTGGGTTCGTATTGAAAAGAGCTTTCTAATGAATATTAGAGATTTGAAATCTAATGGTTGGATTTGGAATTATGTCAAAATCAAATTTGGAAAAGGTCGCTGTAAGTGCAGTTCGATGGCCGTTGATGGAAATCGACTGTACGGGCCTTTATAAAATTATTAAAAATAGTAATAATTTGTGTAAAATCATAAGAAATGATTTGGGAAGAATTGGGATGAAAAACTCCATATTTGAAAAGATAAAAATAGATTTTTATCGAAATGAACTAGTTTTGAACTAGGATTATAATTCTATTTATTTTTAAATAAATAAATTGGATTTGAAAAGGGTTTTTAAAGTAACTAGAATTTCCAGTAATTGAATTGGAATGGATTTGAATCGAAATTGTCTTTGGAATATTTCGATGTTGGATTTCGTGATTATACAGATAGCGTTATGGAAATTTGAAAGATATATATATATATATATCATTATTTCCAATACGATATTTGTCGGTCGTAGAATTTGATATTGAATATAAGCCGATATATTTTCTATTCAGAGCCCTGTATTTAATATCAAATGTGATTTGGGTATGTCGTGAATGGTGTCTTCATTAACACGGTTCTTAAGCCCAGTTGAGAAAAAGATTAAATCTTTTTGTTTAGATTTAATGAAGTGTATTAATTAAATAATATTTAATTGGAATTGAATAGGTATTGATTTTTGGGTTTATCGTGAACAGTGTTTTAAATAACACTTGTTCTTTAACCCGATAATTAATGGAATGTGATTTTGGGTTGTAGTGAACGGTATCTTCAATAATACTGTTCTTAGACCCAACGGGGTTAAGAAAATCAGAAACTAACTGGAGATTAGTTAAGTCGAATGGTTTTCTGGATATTGATCTGATGTTGGTTTCGGCCTTCGGGGTTAATACTTAGGGAATTGCTCACTTGCTAATATACGGTTAGGGACTGATTGAAATGTGATGTGATTTTGGGGTTTATCATGAACCGTATTTTAAATAACACTGATTCTTTAGCCCAGTTAAAGATGAAAACTAAGTGGAATTTTAATGAATCTTTAACTAGATTGAAAAGATCGAGAATGGAGTATCACCAGTTTTGCTCCAGGCGATAGTTAAATCTTTAATCAGATTTAAACGTGAAATGGTAATTGAAGTTACCGATAACACCGTAGTGTTAGATATGAAGTATTACCAGTTTTACTTCATGGGATGAATAGGTTGGGATTGGGAAATAAAATAAATAATTACTTCGGTGTGGTTCGCTAATCCCGACTAGTTTGAAGTGATATTCAAAGGAAGATTAAAGAATGAATTTAAAAGAATTTATCTCTAATAAAATTAATGGGAACCTTTCCCTATGAATGTAAAATTTAGAAACTAACTGTAGGTTGGCTAAGATGGGTGGTTTCCTGGGTATTGATCTGATGTTGGTTTCGGCCTTCGGGGTTAATATTTGGGGAATTATTCTCTGGAAAATTTGCGGTTAGTGACTGATGAATTGGAATGAGGCGTATGTTGTGTTTGTGTAACACTTGTTTATTATATACGCGAGTTATTCGGAAAGACCGGGTCTATCCCATTCTGAATAACTGATACGACGATAAGTCGAAGATGAAGACAGTGGTTGAAGACCGGAGGTCTTCACATCGTTTGGGTGATTACTGATGATCTTGATTGGGCCGTATACCCAAGAGGAGGGAATCAGTTAGTGATCATCCAGACGTACTTGGAGATCGATGGATATGCGGGGTACTAGGTGCCTCCAGCTTCGTTCAGACCCAGAACGAACTTGTAAATGGACTGTGTGTCTGACATTGGATTTTATTCTGTGTGATTGATTTCTATTAAATATATATCTGTTTGGCAGCGGAGGATTTATTCTCTTGCTTAACGCCCTTCTCTGAGACGTACGAGCTCAGGGGTTATATATTGATGGAAATCCATCGCATGGAGTGAATTGCCTGTGTGGCATGCCTAAGTGTCAATTGATCAAGGCTTCTGTTGAAAAGCAGAGTATTGTAGCTGATGATCAAAGCACGGCCTTTGTGGCGTAGCTTTGTGTAGCATTGATTCACGAGCGTCACACCCCAGTTGTAAACCAGAAACGGGAGAAGGATCCAGGGAGAACATGCGTCTCTTTCTAGCTAGAAGCGGCGTCAGTGGTTTTACACGCCCTGACGAGTTTGACTTATGTGGTTGTTGCTGTTGCGAGGTGCCTCGAATATATCGGTCGTTCTCGAACCGATGGAGTCATTCGTTGGCTCATTTACGCCCCATAGGGCGGGGAGACGTAGTGTTCAGGATTTCGTCTAATCCACATCGGTGGACCGGCCATGTGGCTCCAAGGGACGATGCGTTCTGTTCCTAAGACATGGGCTAGATTGTCTCGAATCGGTAGAGGACTATCTTTTGCCTCGGTTCACGGATGGAAGTCCAATTTCCAAATACATGATTCTGCGGTTTTATTTGTAATCCTATATACGGCGACATAGTGGGATGGGGCGCTTATGCCGTCTATGATTGATACTTATGATTTAAAGTTGTTTTATACACTATAAACCTATTATAGTATGAAATGATTTGTTTTAAACGTATCAAGCATGCTTTGGCTATTATAAGGGAAAACCCTATCCTCTGGTTTGTGTTGCATTGTGTGATGGGACCTGGGTCTTATAATAGCTTCATTGTTCTTTATTTAGCATCGCGCTGTTGTTTTATGCACTGGTATTCTTGGGAGCAAACTCATTCCGTGTTATACGGCATGGTCCATTGATTTACCGAATTTTAAAATAAAGCTTTATAACTGTTTTAGTTCTCAAATCAGTCACATGAGTGGCCCGATGTTTATTGTTTTAACCTAAACTCTGGGTGCCCTTATTTTGACATGGGCAGCTAGTAGTTTTGGTTTTGCAGATTTATATTCACAGGATCTTGGTTTACAGCTGGAATGATATCCGGAAAGCTTTGTATCCCTATATCTCCTTCAGTTGTGTTTTGAATTATTTTCCGCTGCTATGTAATCTATTGTAATCTCTGATAATTTATGGTGTGTAATATTCATTTATACTCTGTATATTCTTGTATTCTGATGAATTGTTGTAATATACAATGAAATGTTCTTCCATCTGCGTTCTTTTGTGTGTTGTTCTCAAAGTATCTGCTCTTTCCTTTACGGGGAAGTTACGGGTCCTTACAGTAGCTTAGTTAAGTCAGACCCAATAATACAATTCTAGTATCACTTTTACTCCATCCCATATAACCAAAATAAAAGGATGCATAATGCTTTGGAATTACCTACATCTAATGAGATTGAACATTGATGAGCGTATTATAGGAAGACCTCGCCATGACTTAATATAAAAAAAATGAGATTGGACATTGATGAGTGTATTATAGGAAGACCTCACCATGACTTAATATATAAAAAAATTCTTTAAAGGGAATTTTATAATTCGTTGTGGAAACAATATTAGAGTTATTTACATATATCAAAATATATGTATTTTATATTCATAAGTTAAATTGATTTTAAAACATATGAAGTATATGTGCTTAAATTTAATGTTATACAATTATAAGAATTATACCTTCATAATCCTTTTGAACACTTCAAAACAATAGGTTATCTTAACACTATTATCCAACATCAAATTCAAGTCTAACATAAATTTTAATTATCCAATTCAATTTCTCAATACACACTCACCCACTCACACACAAACACACACACACACACACACACACACATATACATATATATATATATATATCCCGTACCTTACTATAAAATACATATAGTTTTACGGCACACGCATATTAATACATTATTAAAATGCATAGAGTCAAAAGAATGTGGACAATTCGCATGATGTTATGCATATACACAGGTATATTATACATATGGAGTCTAATATGATTTAACATCTATACAGGTCCAAATTAATTGGCCAAAATATATGATCAAGTTCACATAATTTTATAATCATTAAACGAAACATCTACATACATATAGGTCAAGAAACAAAAAAGTAAAATCCAAGTATTGTTCCTCTTTCTATACATAGTATAAAACCACAGTAATTTTATATATACTGTGTCAAGCTTAGAAATATATAAATATATATATATTTGTATGTATATATATATACATCCATACATACATATCAAGATGTATACTGTAAAATTATATACACATAAATTCATATTTGCAGACAAACTTGCAAATTTAGGAATCTTGAGAATGGAACATGTCGTATTTTTCCATCTTCAAAGCTCTTGTGTTTTCTGGTTTTGCCCAACCTCCCTTTTTGGCGCCTTATACTAAAATAATTTCAGTGTGATAGGTTGCCCCTATTTAAAACAATTTAAAATTTCAAAAGGTCAGTTTGACACATAGACAACACAGACACACACGCACACACACAAACATGTATGTAAATATATGCTATACCATAAATACATCGAATGTAAATATGCTTGCCTAAGTTTTGTTGCTTGCCTTCAGAATCATGCATTCTTACATCTGCAGCAGTTGATATTCAATTTCAATTTTAATTTTGCATCAAATACAATTAATATTAAAACAAGCATTAGTAGCAGTCATTATTTATATAATAACAAATCATATTTGCTATATATATATATATATATATATATATTTGTATGTGTGTGTGTATTTATCAGTATAAACATCCACACACACACACACACACATATATATATATACACACACACACATATAAGCAGTAATGTAACACTTTAGTGTTTATATAATAGGCTGCATAATATATATACATCAATACTGTTTGCATCTTACTCATCTTAATTAAAGAATACACTCTTAAACGGTAAAAAATTATGACAAGAGGTATGGAATGATAAATATTAGTAGTATATACTATTATATAACATTTATGGTATAACTTCTCTACCAATTTCCTTTTACAGATTCCACATATAATATATGCAACTTAATATCTAAATATTTGTTATAATGAATTGATGTACATTTTATAAAATGTATATATTATTAAATCCAATCATCATGTATAATGCAATAGTTTATGGGCCATTGTCTATCTATCAAAGGCAAACACTTAAGAATTATATTGCTAACAAAATTTGCATGAATCTTAAATGATCACTGATGTGTTCATTACATTAATGTTCACTAAATCAAGCAATTATATCAAGTATATGGTTGTCTATATAAAATTTTGTATGAGGTATAACTTTTATATCTTCATATACGTATGTAAATTTTATCAAGAAAGCAACACCTGAATAATGATATTCAAATGAATAGACCATGTTAGATGAAAAACAAACATTATGAAAATAGAAAGCAACTCATACTTGCTTCATCTATCATATTGTATTGATTTTATTTTCAGTTCTAAGTTGAAAATGAAAACCAGTCCATTATATATATATATATATATATATATATATATAGCCAAAGTATGATTAGAAAATAACTATTTCAATCATATGCAATGTCAACAATAGACATAATTATATGATTCGGTGAGACTGTGAAATGTAATGTAGCATACATGGTTTAACAAACTAGCATATAAGATCAGTATGTGCTACAAGCATCTCTAAGATCTGCTCAAAGAAAATAATTATATGATGTGAGTAAACTGTAATTACATATAGAAATAAATAACCTAAATGGATGACTAAAGGAATTTTAAATCATGGTTGCATTAAAGGTATATAAATATATCTCAAATCAATATAAATGGTGTTTTCCAGTATATCAAGACAGGGAAAAATGTATTGATCCACTTACAAGTCAAACTTGTAACAGGTCCTTCATTAATGTAGAATAGTGTTAGCAACATTCTAAATGGCTTTAATATCGGTTTTGCATCTTGATACAATTACAAATACAAGTAGCACAAAACTGAAATTAGACAAGAAATCATATTTCTTGTAATTTTTGAAATCATATATATATATATATATATATATATATTATATATACATATCATCATAATTATACGGCTAGTTTTTATAGAAGTACATATGCAGATTTAGATGAAACATCATTTTTATATATGTCAATACATATATGTTGTTTGTATACTCATAAAACACATTAAATATGTAATTCACAGAGTTAATAAATCGTAATACATTTGTTATGATTTTAAACTACTCTATTCATTATCTGTATAAAATAAATGTGAATACTATAAGACATATTCAAGAATTCTAAAAACAAAATGCTTGAACAAATAGGTTGATGTCATTTTTCCGAAAACAAAATAAAATCAAGCTATCTGATTTTACAAGTAAAAGAGAAAAATTGTCTTAATAATAATTAATTTCATTAAATCAGATATTACTAAAACCAAAAGAAAAATTGAAAGGTCATATAATTGAAACATGATTTTAATCAAAGTAAAATATATATACATAACGGAGTTAAAACCATTTACACTCAGGTTAATTAAACATATATGCATCTGGTATGTTTCAATAAAACAATCAAACATTTTAAATGTTAAATCCATGCAGAGGTATTGATTTGCATATAGTGTAAATTCATGACTATACACACACACACACATATATCT
Organism: Allium sativum; assembly: GCA_030737875.1. NCBI lineage: Eukaryota > Viridiplantae > Streptophyta > Magnoliopsida > Asparagales > Amaryllidaceae > Allium > Allium sativum. The sequence goes on from CM060916.1 coordinate 899,596,879, forward strand.
ACATATATATACATCATAATATATATATATATATATATATATAATGACCTGAAATTCCTTATTTATTCCTGATCAATATCAGGACTATGCAAATCATAATAGACTTATCTAGTATTCAATCAATTGATTAATAATCAAAAAATTTCCTTTCAAATCAAAAGTGAACCACAAAATTATATATATGTACCAATCAAAATTTTAATGTACATAAATCAAACAAATTATGGTATTATATCTAGATTAAAGGATCAAACTCAAAAATTTTGTCTCAACAAATTTTCATATCAATGATTTCATTAAATCAAAGTAATTTAAAGACTTTGTTATTGACTTGTAATCAGTAAGACTAACTTTAAATCCTGAGATTAAACTTTATAAGAAAATCGGGTCATACTTATTTATGAATCAAACGTTTTTGATAATAATTTCATCTCTACTTACTCATATAAATAGACAAATTTATTATTTGAGATCTGGTCCATAATTTTTTCAAGATTTCAATGTTTAGAACCCAGTAAAATTCAAATATAATTTATATCAGACATTAATTCGTATTTAAATGAAACATTTTCATTCAAAAACAAAATCCTATAACATTCCTACTAAGTCAACTCAGAAACAAATCTCTAATTTCTATATCTTATACTGTCGATTAATTAGGAATACATACAAATCCAAACCTAAAACTAAACTCAAAGTAAAATTTAATGCAAAACCATGCTCTGATACCCTGTAGGATTTGATATATTTAATCGACACCCAAATTTGACGATTTAACAACATTAAATTTAGGATCTTAGCAATAAAATTAAATCGAATTAAGTAGGTTGCAATTTCATACCTAACTCATCGAATCTATGAAAATCTGATAAATCTCGAAATCAAAAGGGCATGCATCGAGTCAGAGTAGCATGACAAATAGCCGAACCTCTATTGGTATACATTAGAACGATCCCTCCTTTCGATCGAATCGAGGAAGAGAAAAGGGCAAGTGCTAGCTGCCATTATTTTGGTCTTTGATGGAAAGATGATTCGGCTAGGGTTTTGATTTGATCAGGGTAATCTAATTTTTATATTAGCCGGCTATTAAAAAGAAAATATATCCTTTATAAATATGAATGGCAACCAAAAAATTAGGATCCAACCGAATACTCAATCCGTCCTCAAATAAAATATCAACATATTGTTATTTTATATAATCCAAATAATTTATCCTTTATTATTTTCTATTATGTGACCCTATAGGTTATTACAACATTGGCAATGATTCTAAATTGTATTTAAAATCATAAATAGTCATTGGCATCTAGCAATATGTCGCTGCTATCCAAGTTATAATAAGATCAACGATTCGATACAACCTTTCCGCAGTTAGTGTATCAATGTAATATAATCGTTTTAACCAATATATCCAGGATTAAACTCGAGACATGGATCGTATCATCCTCTTTATAATTTAATTCATTTATCTTGATCGATGAGTCGACTATTTAAAACAAATCAATATTTGAGAACGGCCATGCATTTCATAGTCTCACTCAATCAAAAGGCCCATGGAAATCATTACTAATATTTAATATATTATAGGGTTAAATTCCATCTAGATCATTCATAATCTTCATTCGATTCGAGATGTATCCAATAATCACCATTATCATTACTCTGTTACGAGTAACTTTAGATGATATCAAAACACAAATATGCTCGAAAAAATTATAATGATTTCAGGTCTGAGGACCATTACATCACTGCCACTATGAGAATAACTTATAATGTTTTTAATTATATTCCATGTAGTTTTTTCCCACGTTGGGTCAGACGAATATGATATTCTCCAATACATATTTATGTTTTGACAATGATATCATGCATATTAATGATCAATGAGATGTGATCATCAATCAATCAACATACTAGTCTTAATGTTTTATTGTTGTCCTATATAAATAATAAAACTTGACTAGGGACATTTAAGAATCATAATATTTAATATACTATATAATCTCAAGTTCAAGTCACTTACTTAAACTATATAATTCCGTATTATAATTCTAAGGAATTCTACTATATTAATATTTATATTACGCAGTAAATATAACATAACTGGATATTTTATTCCAAATAAAATAATTACATCAACAGTGTTATCAATCTCATCAAATGGATTGTCACTAGGGCATAAGCTCTAGTAGTTTTTTGGAGTTGGAACATGCATTCTAAATTGCTTAACCAATTCTATGGCTAGTTGGTCAAAGTTGTTGATAAAATGGAGCGGAAGGCGCGAGAACCAAAGTAAAGCAGTGCCTGACAGGAAGACCGGGAAACACTTGCATTTAACTGGGTCGGTCTTCCGACTAGGATCCATTTGATAGCGGTTCAGGAAGGCACTGGGATCGGTCGTGTCGTCGTAAAGTGGAATTTGCGGCGTGCTGAAACATCATGGCCATTCGACTTCGTGCACAATCCTCGTGAGGGGATTACGCCTTAAGTGGGGTTTCCCATAAGTCATTGGCATTCAGTAGCATTTCTCTCATGATCTTCGGGCCATATCGGGGAGATAAGTTGGATGCAGATTTACCGGTGGAACCCATCGGCTTCGATGAACCTCGGGAAAGGACTCTCGTGGTAGCTTACTATGATGCACATCCGGGTCATCGTCTTTCATGCCATCAACATCTATGATCCATTTTTGGCGTGGGTGGAGAGGCTGATCGGGTTGATGCACATCTTGATCCGGAAGAACCTAAGCCTGTTGTTCGTCGGGAAAGTAAGTCTAAGATTATAAGTGGAGATAGTTAGGTTCTGTCGAGGAGGGGGTCGGTTTTTCAGGCCAATCTCATCATTGATAATCAATTGGGAACGGTCACGATACTATGCCTCCTCGTTGTAAGTGACGGTAGTTCGGTCGCCATTCCCATTTCCATTGATATTGCCGTTGCCATTTTCGTTGGGAAGGGCGTTAGAGCGGATGGCATCATTGTTGATAAGGCTAAATCTCCTTCTCTGATGTGGGTCCCTAGACTCAGAAGAAGAGTTTTTCGAGATGGTACGACGAGCTCGGGCATTGTTCTGAGCGAGTTTAAGTCGGGCGACAATGCGTTGACTTTCTTTGAGTTGGCGCGTAAGGCTGATGTTATCTCTCAATGCCTGATCGAGCTCGAGAACCGTGTCCTCATACTTCTGGTTAAGCTAATGGATATGCGCTTGTGTCGCGGAGCTTCGGGTTCCACAGGAGGAAGGGTCTCGGTCGTGGCCGGGATATCCGCCGGTTGAGGTTGTTGGGATGTTACAGCTTCGGCTGCAGCAGAAGAGCCGATCATAGTATTCTTTGGTTGCTTTGCCATCGTAAGCGGACATAGTTGCAGGTAAGTGAACGAACCTAAAGCACGTCAGAGTCCAGATGATAATGTGTGACAAAGAAGCAAATCCGAGTCTCGTTCTCAGTGAAAGCACCAAAATGTTGACGGAAAAATATATCGTAAACACACAAGATTCTTGGTTACTTAAGAATTACAGTTTCACATGGAAATGCTAAGTGCGGAAAGCAGTAAATAACACAAGAGATTTATAGTGGTTCGATCTCGCGAGAGGCCTACGTCCACTTTGGAAGAGTCATTGGAATGCTATTAAAAATAAAGAGTTACAAGGTTGAGGCTTTCTCATGACATCCTTTTACACACATCTCCAAGTCATATGAAGTCATAAACATCATATGCAAATATTAGAAAAAAGAAACATTTGCCCTTCTTCTTCCACAAAGCATAGATGCCATTAAAGAGGCTGCTTGAAGCTCACAAGAGATGTCAAATCATCAAATTCGAACCCCTTTGAAGTGTGAGCTTAAGAGGTATTTGTAATAACCCGGAAATCCCAGCCAATTTAAAAATTTTATTTTGGCAATTTTAGTGAATTTTGATTATTTAAAATGAATATTTTAAATAATAACGATGAGAAATTTATTTTTAATAGAATTATAACGTATATTTATATAGATCGATGTTAGAATATAAATATTTATTTATAATTATAAGAGGAATTGAAAATGGTGCGGTAGTTCGAAAATTCGATTTCTAATTTCAAATGAGTGTACAAGATTCCAAATAAACCGGATTTTAGCGAAACCAAAAATATTGGAATCTATTTGAGAATATCTTTCCAACGAATTCGAAAAATCAAAATTTCATAGAGGGAATCAAAAGTTATGCCCAGTTGAAAATTCAGAATAGTCGCTATGGAATTCTGGCCCGTAAAAATGGAAATTTTGCAAACGACCTCGGTTTTCAACAAAACCACTTTTGTTGGATCTGTGATGTCAAATTATTGCTAGGTTTCAAAATTCGTAATTTTTCGAATCAATATGTGAGCATGGCAAAGCAAAACGCGTTTGACCAGTTTCAGTTGATTTTAATCGACTGGAAAATGACCATTTTTCAAACGATCTCAGAATTGGACGAAATTAGTTTTGTTAGGACCGTATCATCAATACATAGCTGGAAAATATTTTTCTGGAATTTTTAGAGTCTGTATGTGGCCCCGGTAAATTTAAATGTGCGTTCAAATTCAATATATAGATTTAAATTTTGATTTTGACGAAAACTGATCGAAACGATCGAATCATCTTACGATACATATCCCATTGTGTTCAGAATGGGGGTAATTAGCTAGGGACGACAGTCGTTGGGCCTCGTTTGGAGTTCATATGAAAAGTCAACTTTTGAAGAGAAAAAAATATATTAAATAAATAATAATATATATAATTACCCCACCCCCTTAGTCTTCTCTCTCTCCTTTATCAGATCGATTTCAAATTAAAAGAAAGAAAAAAAACAAACCCAACTACCGCCACCGTTCATCGTCGACAGTGCCGCCCACCGCGCCTGGCTCCGACCACCTCCTCCTCGTCGCTGACCACCCCTTCCCCCTTCCTTCCTTCAAACGAGACCTAACCCCCTTTCCAACCTAGAACTGACACCGACCACCACTGCAGCGCCGCCACCGATGAAACCCCCTCTCCTCCGCGCCTCCTGCTCGCCCTCCCCCTCTCAGTCCAAATGCCGAACCCTGTAAGTTTATATTTTTGTTATATTTTCTCTTTGTTTTTATTAAAAGTAATTAGGTTTAAAAATATAAATTAGATTCTTTTTTTTAATATGAAGTTATTATTTTCATGATAATAAAGTTTAGATTAATTTTTAAGAAGATAAAGATTATATTTTTATAAAGGTAAAGTTTATATCTTTAATAATGAAAAGCATATATTTTTATATATGAAAGGATAAAAAAAATTATCATGGAAAAATATGGTTCTTACTTAAGTAAAATTTGATTTTTATGTATTCATTAGCAAAGTAAAAATTCGATTTTTATATATATGAAGTAGCGATAAAATATCGATCTTTATATTGTTTACATCAAAAGAAAAATATAAACTTTAGTGAAGTAAAAATATAATTTTTAGAATTGAAATAAAAATGTGATTTTTATTATGAATTGCGTGAAACAGAGGGCAATGGAATGGATTGAAATAAAAAAGGAATCCAAACGGCTCTAAAATTCAGAAAAGAATGGAGGAGTGGAACCCTCAGTGAGAACTCCTCACTTTTATTTCTATTTCTAGTTTGAAATATATACTAGGATGCAGACGGTGCTTAGCAGCACCTAACACCCGTCGTCCACAGACCATGGACGGCTTGTTTGTTTGATTGATGTGTTGTGAAAATTGATTGTGTGAATGTGTTGAGATAAAATATATATTCATGTGTTGAAATAAAATATATATTCATGTGTTGAATAGAAAATAAATATTCATGTGTTGAATAGAAAATAAATATTCATGTGTTGAATAGAAATATATATTCATGTGTTGAAATAAAATATATATTCATGTGTTGAAATAAAATATATATTCATGTGTTGGATAGAAAAGTAAATATTCATTTGTTGAATAGAATATCGAAGTTATTGAAATATATAAAGCCGTGTTAGTTAGATATGCGCCATTTTGATGTGAACGATATTTATATCGAATTTATTCGATTTTATAATGAATATAGAAAAGGAAGTGAATTCAAAATATAACGTTTTGAAAATATTATCATTTATAGATTAATGATATGGAATATTCAATTTTGATTAGAAATTGAATATGAAGTTGAAATCATTTTGAAAACGAATTTAAAACGATTTATAAAATACGTTTTGAATTGAAATCAACGAAATATATATAATATATATATTATATATATATATTAAAAGGCCTGAATAGAACGCACCGCATCGTGGCAGTTCATGAATTTCGACCATTGACTTCGAATTGACGTTGCGGGAGATCCGACCGTCGGATTCCCTGAAACCGGAACCGTTGGGTTCGTATTGAAAAGAGCTTTCCAATGAATATTAGAAATTTGAAATCTAATGGTTGTATTTGGAATTATGTTCAAATCAAATTTGGAAAAGGTCGCTGTAAGTGCAGTTCGATGGCCGTTGATGGAAATCCACTGTACGGGCCTTGATAAAATTATTAAAAATATCAAAAATTTGTGTAAAATCATAAGAAATGATTGGGAAGAATTGGGATGAAAAACTCCATATTTAAAAAGATAAAAATAGATTTTTATCGAAATGAACTAGTTTTGACCTAGAATTAAAATCAATTTATTTTTGAAGTAAATAAATTGAATTTGAAAGTGGTTTTAAAAATAATCAGAATTTCCAATATACGAATTGGAATGGATTTGAATCAAAATTATCTTTGGAATATTTCAATGTTGGATTTCGTGATCATACAGATATTGTTATGGAAATTTGAAAGATATATTTATATCATTGTTTCCAATACGATATTTGTTGGTCGTAGAATTTGTTATTGAATATAAGCCAATATATTTTCTATTCAGAGCCTTATATTTAATATCAAATGGGATTTGGGTTTGTCGTGAATGGTGTCTTCATTAATATTGCTCTTAAACCCAGTTGAGAAAAGATTAAATCTTTTTATTTAATTTAATGAAGTGTACCAATTTAATTGGAATTGAATTTGAATTGATTTTGGGTTTATCGTGAACCGTGTTTTAAATGACATTGGTTCTTTAACCTAGTTAAGGACATGATATTGATTTTTTGGAAGACTAAAACTAAGTGGAGTTTTAATGAATCTTTAATTAGATTGAAGTGATCGAGAATGGAGTATCACCAGTTTTGCTCCAGGCGATAGTTAAATCTTTAATTAGATTTGAACGTGAAATGGTAATTATATTTACCGATAACACTGTGGTGTTAGATATGAAGTATGACCGGTTTTACTTCATGGGATGAATAGGTTGGGATTGGGAAATAAAATAAATGATTACTGCGGTGTGGTTCGCTAATCCCGACTAATTTGAATTGATATTCAAAAGAAGATTAAAGAATAAATTTAAAGAATTTATCTTTTATAAAATTAATGGGAACCATTCCCAAAGTACAAGAATATTTGAATAAATGAATATTCTGAATTGGAATGAGGCGTATGTTGTGTTTGTGTAATACTTGTTAATTATATACGCGGGTTATTCAGAAAGACCAGGTTTATCCCATTCTGAATAACTGATTCGACGTGGTGTCGAGGATGAAGACGATGGTCGAAGACCGGAGGTCTTCACATCGTTTGGTTGATTACTGATGATCTTGATTGGGCTGTAAACCCAAGAGGATGGAATCAGTTGGTGATTGTCTAGACGTACTTGGAGATCGATGGATATGCGAGGTACAAGGTGCCTCCGGTATCGTTCAGACCCAGAAAACTTGTAAATGGACTGTGTGTCTGACATTGGATTTTATTCTGTGTGATTGATTTCTATTAAATATATACCTGTTTGGCGGAGGAGAATTTATTCTCTTGCTTACCGCCCTTCTCTGAGACGTACGAGCTTAGAGGTTATATATTGATGGATATCAATCGCATGGAGTGAATTGCCTGTGTGGCATGCCTAAGTGGCAAATGATCAAGGCTTTTGTTGAAAAGCAAAGTCTTGTGGTTGATGATCAAAGCACGGCCTATGTGGCATAGCTTTGTGTAGCTTTGATTCGCGAGCCTCACACCCGGGTTGTGAACCAGAAACGGGAGATGACATCAGGAAGGGCATGTGTTTCTTTCTAGCTAGGGTAGTGTCCGTGACCTGCTAGCCCTGACATTTATATTATTTTCACAAGTGTAGTTGTTGCTGTTGCGAGGCGCCTCAGATATATCGGTGACTATGTGGAGCCGATGGATCCATTGGGCTCATTTACGCCCCAAAGGGCGGGTAAACGCAGTGTTCAGGCATTTTAATCCACATCGGTGGACCGACCCTGACGATCCAAGGGCCCACCTGAGTCTGGGTCCTGAGACATGGTAGGCTAGATTGTCTCGAATCGGTAGAGGACGATCCCTGGCCTCGGTTCACAGATGGAAATCCAATTTCCAAATACGTGACTTTGCGGTTTTGATTGTAGAGCCTAGTATGGCGACATGATATATGGTACCCATGCGATCTATGATGGATATTTGTGATTAAAAATCGTTTTGACACTATGCACTTATAATAGTATCAAATGATTTGTTTTTAATATACCAAGCATGTTTGGCTATTATAAGGGAAAACCCTATCCTCTGGCTTGTGTTGCATTGTGTGATGGGACTTGGGTCTTATAATAGCTTCATTTTTTCAAAAAGCATTGCGCTGTTTTGTTATATGCACTGGTATTCTTGGGAGGAAACCCGTTCCGTGTTATACGGCGTGGTTCCTTGATATATCTGATTTAAAGTAAAGCTTTAAATAACTGTTTTAGTTCTCACACCAGTCACATGACTGACCTGGAGTTTATTGTTTTAACCTAAACTCTAGGTGCCCTTATTTTCGACACGGGCAGCTAGTAGTTTTGGTTTTGCAGATTTATATTCACAGGAACCTGGTTTATAGCTGGAATGATATCCAAAAAGCTTTGTATCCGTATGTCTCTTTCAGTTGTGTATTGTATTATTTTTCCGCTGCGATGTATTTGAATGTAATTTAAATCTCTGATATTTTCTGTGTAATATTTATTTATACTCTGTATATTCTTGTAATCTGATGAAATTGTTATAATAAGCAATGAAATGTTCTTCTGTTTGCATCCCAACGTTGCTTGTTCAAAACTCAATCCGTGCTTTCCTTACCGGGGAAGTTCGGGTCATTTCAGCTTGGTATCAGAGCTTCGGTTCACAAAGCTCGAGAACAAGACACGTTAGAACCAAACGAAAGGATTCATCAGAGATTGGATTAGTAATATCCAATGAAAATGACTCGTTAGAGATGGGATCAGTAGTATCCTAGAACGAGTGAGAAGAGTGTGTTTTTTTAAATGAAAACAAATTTTGGTTTTGAAAATTTAAATTCAATTATTCGTATTTGAATATTTATTTGTATTGATTTGGACAATCAAGTATATAAAGATTTTGCGTATACGTCTGATCCGCGTGTATTCGAAGTTTTAATATACTGGATAGATATAGAATCACATTCTAGTCGCCCGGAGATGTTGCTGATAATGACTATGGCATCATCAGTGTTGTGTTCGAGTGACGAAAGTGGGATTTCTATATATTTCCAATTGACTGGTGTGAGAACAAAACTAGATAGGGCCTATTGTTGTGATTTGGCACCAAAAATATGATTTTTGGCTATATATCAAAATTATGAATTTGAAACGTTAATCAATTAATTGATTGCTGATTGTGTTGTTTGATTATTGGTTGATTAATTAAAATGTTGAACCTTTAGTCAAATTGAACCAGATAGTGGAGTGTATTGAAAATTAGTCGTATTTGCATGCATATACATGTACTTACATTGAATAGGTCATAGCAAAGAGGCTAGAGCAGAGGAATAAAATTGTTTGCCTGACAAATAGGTACATGTTTACGAATTTATTAGGTTTTTGATGATTTTATGAGCCGATTGGCTAGCCGCTTGGCTGTTTCTTTTTCTTTTTGGATTGATGAGGGCCATGGGAGGCTATTAGAAATATCCCGAAGTCCCCGGTGGAGGGGAGGTTATGGCGAAATTTTTCGAAAATTTAAGGTGTTAGCCAAATTTTTGAAAAATTTGAAAAGTTCTTAGAAACTGAAAAGTTGAAGAACTTAAGCCGTAAAGAAAATAATGAAGGTTGAGTTGATTAGTTAAACAACTTTCGGCTTCGTTCCTTTTCGGGGATGAAAAGTTTTAAGTGGGGGAGATTGTAATAAACCGGAAATCCGAGCCAATCTAAAAATTTTATTTTGGCAATTTTAGTGAATTTTGATTATTTAAAATGAATATTTTAAATAATAATGATGAGAAAATTATTTTGAATAGAATTAGAATGTATATTTATATAGATCGACGTTAGAATATAAATATTTATTTATAATTATAAAAGGAATTGAAAATGGCGCGGTAGTTCGAAAATTCGATTTCTAATTTCAAATGAGTGTACAGGATTCAAAATAAATCGGATTTTAGCGAAACAAAAAATATTGGAATCTATTTGAGAATATCTTTCCAACGAATCTGAAATTTCATAGCGGGAATCAAAAGTTATGCCCAGTTGAAAATTCAGAATAGTCGCTATGGAATTTTGGCCCGTAAAAATGGAAATTTTGCAGACAACCTCGGTTTTCGACGAAACCACTTTTGTTGGATCCGTGATGTCAAATTATTGTTAGGTTTCAAAATTCAGAATTTTTCGAACCAATATGTGAGCGTGGCAAAGGAAAACGCGTTTGACTAGTTTTAGTTGATTTTAATCTACTGGAAAATGACCATTTTTCAAATGGTCCCAGAATTGGACTAAATTAGTTTTGTTAGGACCGTATCGTCAATACAAAGCTAGAAAATATTTTTTTTGAATTTTTAGAGTCTGTATGTGGCCCCGATAAATTGAAATATGCGTTCAAATTCAATATTTAGATTTAAATTTTGATTTAGACGAAAAATGATCGAAACGATCGAATCAGCTTATGATACATATCCCATTGTGTTCGGAATGGGGGTAATTAGCGAGGGGCGACAGTCGCTGGGCCTCGTTCGGAGTTCATATGAAAATCAACTTTTAAAGAGAAAAAAATATAGTAAATAAATAATAATATATATAATTACCCCACCTCCTTAGTCTTCTCTCCCTCCTTTATCAGATCGATCTCAAATTAAAAGAAAGAAAAAAACAAACCCAACTACCGCCACCGTTCATCGTCGACAGCGCCGCCCACCGCCCACCGCGCGCCACTCGTTCTTTGCTCCGACCAACTCCTCCTCGTCGCTGACCACCCCTTCCTTCCTCTAAACGAGACCTAACCCCCTTTCCAAACGAGAACTGACACCGACCAACAATACTGCGCCGCCACCGATGAATCCCCCTCTCCTCCGCGCCTCCTGTTCGCCCTCCCCATCTCAGTCCAAATGCCGAACCGTGTAAGTTTCTATTTTTGTTTTATTTTCTCTTTGTTTTTATTTAAATTAATTAAGTTTAAAAATATAAATCAGATTTTTTTTTTAATATGAAGTTATTGTTTTCATGATAATAAAGTTTAGATTAATTTTTAAGAAGATAAAGATTATATTTTTATAAAGGTAAAGGTTATATCTTTAATAATGAAAAGCATATATTTTTATATATGAAAGGATAAAAAAAATTATCGGGGAAAAATTTGATTCTTACTTAAGTTAAAATTTGATTTTTATATATTCATTAGCAAAGTAAAAATTCGATTTTTATATATATGAAGTAGCGATAAAATTCGATCTTTATATTGTTTACACCGAATGAAAAATATAATCTTTAGTGAAGTAAAAATATAATTTTTAGAATTGAAATAAAAATGTGATTTTTATTATGAACTTCGTGAAATAGAGGGCGATGGAACGGATTGAAATCAAAAAGGAAATTAAACGGCTCAGAAATTCAGAAAAGAATGGAGGAGTGGAACCCTCGGTGAGAACTCCTCACTTTTATTTCTATTTCTAGTTTGAAATATATACTAGGATACTGTAACGTCCCGCATTTTTGTCGGTTTGAATTTGAATATTTAAATCAGTTTAAATATTGAATTCAGAAAATCGCTATGAAATCGTATATCGACCGTAACGGTTATTTGAATATAACTTGATATCTGGTGCAAATCGGGACAAGGTTCTTTTGAGGCGCAGCGATAATTTAATTTTTAGAATTTTATTATAATTTTTAATTAATTAAATAATCAACTTTTTATTTGGAGTGTTGTGCACTTTGTATCGATATTTTGGGATTTTTAAATATGAGTCAACCTACCGATATTATTATATTTTTGGGATCGTGGGGAATTACTCGTCATAACGGTATTTTTATATTTGTCGATAGCAGTTCTTAGATGATGAAATTGTGTATAACACGGTAACTTAAATATCAAATAAAACAAAACAGTAAAACAAATACCCTCCCTTCTATTCAAAGAAACTTCTTTGGAACTCACGAACATACCCTATTGCGTGTTTTAATATCTTTCACCTAACCTACTTGAAGGAAAGCCATACCGCTACCCCATGCCTAAAACAAGAGTTTCACTGTTCATGTATTGTTCATCTTCTCAGTTATTAAGAAAAACCCATTCCTCTACAAATTAGCGCATGTAACCTAGGTAAGAAAATAGCTTCTATTCCTGAAATTTCGCATCGCTTCACTGAACGAGACAAACCAGTTATCTTGGACAAACCATTTACTAATGAAGTACATCCACGTCCATACTACACAGTACCCTTGCATTCAAATAAAGTCACCTACTCTAAGTTTAGACCGAAGACTTCATTGCAAAGGAAGCCAACGTGCTAACCTAATCTAAACATTTTACACGCATGCCTAAGGATGTACAATTACTTAATGGTTAAGAGTCTTGGCTTATAAATATCACAAAATACTTCGTCGGCCTCCGTCTTGTTTTCACAAAAAAATCATCAATGGCCGAAGGCTTCTTTGCATTCAAAAATAGAAATCAAATCCATCTTTCTACCATAAATCCTAAAATAAAACTCTGAAAGATCAGCGAAGAAATAACTTCATGTTAATATAATAATTGTCGAGTACGGTCACTGTTTTTCTGCGAGCAAGACTGAAAATGGCGCGGAAATCAGGGGAGTTAACCAGGAATGGGGTCGAGTTTGTCTGAGAGGGAGTATGGGAGAAAGGACGCATATGTGTGAGGAGAGAAGTGGGATACTGGAGAGGTGTGAGCGGATGACAGCGTGTGATGTTGGAGGAAAATAGGAGCAGTATAGTTTGTTCTTGCGCTGGAAGGAGATGAGGAAAGGGAGGTTGTGACGTTGCTGTAGGCGGTGATGGGGTTATCCTCGGTGGCCGCCGGTGGAGAGGGTAGTTATGAACGAGAAGAGGGGGAGTGTTTAAGTGTGGACGGGAAACATGGGTGTACTGACAAATCGTTTGGAGAGGGCATATATGACGCGGGTTTGGGAGGTGTAGTAGGAGGCCAGCACGAGTTTTAATAAGGCGGAAGTGCTGCATTAATGGACAGGAGAGAACGTGAACAAATAGTGGACAAGTTTTGTTTTCGTTAAGGTTCTGGGTGTACAAAGGAGGCACGTGAAGGAAATATGGTGGAGTTGTGATCACGTGAATGAATGGAGCTTTTGGGGTATGTTGGTGATATTTACTTAGGTAATTATGGAATGTGTACATGCGAAATAATGATGGGAAGTGCGACTCCAAGTGATGTACGTAAAGAGTTGTTTAATAATGTCTTGGTTTCGAAAATACACAAAAGAAGACTGTGAGTGTGTTGGCACTTCCAAGCGCATGGGTGCGTATAAAAGGAAGCACCAATCACGGCTTTCAAGGCAACATTGGGTCGAGTGAAACTGCGTTGAGGAGATATGGCCGAGCTTGGAGTGGTGCGGGTGGAAAGTGACAGTGCACGAGAGACGCGTAAAGAAAGGATAATCGGCCACTATAGTTAACAGTTTAAAACGGGGGAGAGGCCATTCGGATGGAAGTGGATTCAAAAAAAGGGAAGTGGACCGGTTTATCAAATGGATTTGGCAAAACAGTCTGTCACTTTGGAATCGCACGGAAACTGACGACGCTATGAAGCCAGTTTAATCAACTGACGCAAATCGTTTTTAACGGTTAACGCACGAATGTGAGTAAAATCACTAACTCTGATCTATTTTTATAATTATATTTTAATGTTGTTTGAATGCTGCGTGATGGTCGATTAGGTAGGTTATAATAAATTTGGTTGAATATTATGTACCGTTACATATGTACACATCATCGGTTGGACACTGATCCCATCGATTAGAATATCGCCTAGTATAGAGTTAGTGTAAATTGTGTTGACTGACATCTGTGGATGCGGAAACCGGTTGGAAGAATCCGACCGGATTCCTCAATATTTGTATGTACTGTTTGTTGTATAGTATTTGTATATACGACATGAACCTAAATAACATTATTAGGAATTATAGTCTGGTAGGCTAGTTAATATTTAGTTTTAAACCAACAAATTATAATAGGATATGTAATCAGTATTTAGTTATAAACTTGATATTGATTTAATAAGAACCTGACTTAGAAACAGAGTTTATCAAATGAAATGTGAATATGGCAGCGTATTGCAGTAGTTATAAAAGAGAATATAGCAGCGTATTGCAGTAGCTATAAAAGAGAATACAACAGCGTATTGCAGTAGTTATAAAAGAGAATATAGCAGTGTATTGCATTAGTTATAAAGGAAAGGATAGCAGCATTAGTTAAAATATAACGGTTTTAAAGTAAGTCGATAAGTTATAATATTTTAAAAAGATATACTGAGCATGATAAGGAAGGTGATATAGTTTTAAAGAAATTAGAACCCGTTGTATGTTGGTTGAGTTGAGTAACTTTCGAGGCGTCAATCTGATGTTGGTTTCGGCCTTCGGGGTTGATACTTAGAAATTTATTCACTTACCGATTTATAACGAGGAACTAATAGAGTAGAAATGAAGGGAAGTAAGGAAGAGTTTATAGAAATATGGGTATTAAATAAAAGGGCCAGGGTTTGTGAATGGATGTTTGTTTTTACTTCGATAGTTAAATAACCGACTATCGAAGTGTTTTGACCATCGTGTCAATACGGAGAGACCGGTTGGATTTATTATCCGAAAACCACTCCGTATAGTCATAAGCGCTGCGAATTATATTTAAGTAAAAATTGAAGATGGAGTTAAACGCAAGGGTCGTCCAGTTCCAGAAAAGATGCTATATGTTTGTTCAGTCCCAGGACAACTTGTATGGACGAGTGTCTGACAGAGTATTTCCAACGGTCATGCCGTTGATTTTACGGATATACCAAGTTGGTGGGGAGAAGATAACTTCTCTTTATTTTACACCCAGTGTGCATTTGTGTAATCAATATGTGATTACGGATTTGACGATGTGGCATTCAAAGTGAATGGTGATCAGATGTTCTGAAGTTAGACGTAGCCTCTAGCCTCACAACCAAGAAGTGACAAAAGTTGGGCTAGGCAGCATGGCTAGTTGGGTCATCCCCAAGCAGGGTGTATTGTCACCGATCTAGAGAAAATTCATATTTATACTTCTTTTCGATTCTGTATCTTCGGATGAAGGTTGGATGGCCTACAACCGTGGTGGCAATATATTCGCGACACTCAAGCTAAATGAGTGAGCGGTCATGTGTGGCCGGGTTGCAAGACGTTCTTGTTGAACCCTGAGTGTATCCCCTCTAGAGTACACTGATCAGAAGGTGCTCCCATACCTTGTCTATTGAAATCCATTCTCCAATAAGCGCCCTGCGGTTTATGATTTTATACTATATATATGTGGAACGTGAGATGCAAGCGTTCTGCTACTTGATTATTTAATTGAGTAGACATTATCATAATATCACTGAAGTTTGATATAAAAATATGTTGGGTTATAGTAAGGTAAAAACCGTCCATGTTTATGTGTGGGCTGGTCTTACTATATCTTCTTGTTTGAAAAGAATTTTCAAAGTTAAACAGTATGGTTGGAATTTACTCACACCAGTCCCATGACTGACCCAGAGTTTATTTTGTTTGTTTTTCCTAAACTCTTGGGTGCCCAAATTTGTACGGGCAGTCATGTGTTTCAGGATTTTACAGATTCACTTGGAGGAGCTCAAATCAGAAGGCTTCACCATTAGTTATGTAGAGATTATTTCCGCTGTGATGTATATGAGTTATACTCTGATATGATATGTAAGTACAAATTCAGATTTTGTATTTTAAAGTTATGTGATAATACCATTTATTCATTCCACTGTGAGTTTCGTATTTACTCTGATGTTGTTCAGTTGTGATCTTCTTCTTCTTCTATTCTATTAGTTCTATCTTTTCTTTCTCACCCTCTAAATTCTTCTACTAATGTCCTGGTAGTTTCGATGCTCGAAAAATTGACAGTGAATTTATGTTGATTTTCTGGGTCGAAAACCCCATCCATTACAGTTGGTATCAGAGCATAAGATTAAGTGGTTAACTTGGCTCTGTGGCGTAACTCAATAGAGATGGAGTTAGAAATACTCTAGATTGAGTTGAGTGTATATATATATATGAGCGCGTATTTATAATTAATATAAAAACTGTTTTATATTGTGTTGACTGGTCAGTCGAGTGGTTTATAAATTCTGGTCGAAACAGTAATGCAAACTGCGTCGATAGGTGTTTCTAAACTCTTGAACAGAGTAATTCGACACAGTATGTTTTAAAAGACGGTAAATAAAATAATTTTACCCAACGTATATTTTGATATAAAAAGAAGTATGTATCTTGATATTAATATAATATATTTGATATGTGATCATTATTATGATCGAACATGATTATAATTGAGTTGGTTATATAAATTACCAATCGAAATATTATATAAGTATGATATGCAAAATCAGATGAGCTGAATTTGAATTAGATATAAGGGAATTTT
Organism: Allium sativum; assembly: GCA_030737875.1. Taxonomy (NCBI): domain Eukaryota; kingdom Viridiplantae; phylum Streptophyta; class Magnoliopsida; order Asparagales; family Amaryllidaceae; genus Allium; species Allium sativum. The sequence goes on from CM060916.1 coordinate 899,613,841, forward strand.
AAAATCCTGGGAGATTTAAAAATTGTTTTCCAAATGGTGTGAAAGATATTTTGAAGTGATTTTCAAAATGGAAGTGTTTCAAAATGAATTTTGAAAAGTAATATAGTATTGAACTCACTTCGATCACTGGAAAATAATTCTGATGATGCTGGCCACATCATCAGTGTCATTTTCGAGTTCTAAGTGACGGATTGCTACCAAAAGATTTTGTTTTGAAATAAGATGTTCAAAAATTCAAATGTTTTGAATCTGCTATTATTATAGATTCCAAACTTATTTGAAATAAAAACCCAGGGATTTGAATTCCGGAACTTAAATTTAAGATATGGAGTTAAACAAATTGAAATAAATAAAAGTTTGCGAAAGCAAATAGAAAATTGAAATTGGATTTTGAAATAAAGTGGGCTCAGGTGAGTAAAGGGATTGATTGGGAATTTTGTATTGAAATAGAATTAGATGGTTAAGTAAGAGTTTGGAATTGAAATGGAGCTGGGGTTAAAATGGAAGCTGGCTCAAATATGAGCGAAGGATTGGATTTAAGGATAAGTTGGTTGGAGATCAACATTTGGATTGTATGGGTATATGCTGAATTGATAGCAGATGGCAGAGATAGAGCTGAATGCCCAACAGAGAAAGTACACGTTTATATACAAGTATGAGATTTTTATGAGTCGGTTTGGGCAAGCCGTTTGGATGTTTGATTTTCTTTTGGATTGGAGAAGGCCCGGAGTGGCAAGTTGTTGTAATACCGAATGAGCTGTGTAGAAGAGATGCTGGCGAGATTCTCTGAAAATTCAAGCTGTTAGGAAATTTTCAGAATTTTGAAAATATTCGAAATAAGAAGGAATTAATATTTTAATTAATCAGTTCAGTTGAAAATAAAATTATGAAGTAAACCAAAAAGATTTTTAACCTGTTTATAACAGAGATTGTAGCATTTTCCCTATCTTAGCAATTTCGAGGACGAAATTATTTTAAGGGGGAAGGACTGTAACGTCCCGCATTTTTGTCGGTTTGAATTTGAATATTTAAATCAGTTTAAATATTGAATTCAGAAAATCGCTATGAAATCGTATATCGACCGTAACGGTTATTTGAATATAACTTGATATCTGGTGCAAATCGGGACAAGGTTCTTTTGAGGCGCAGCGATAATTTAATTTTTAGAATTTTATTATAATTTTTAATTAATTAAATAATCAACTTTTTATTTGGAGTGTTGTGCACTTTGTATCGATATTTCGGGATTTTTAAATATGAGTCAACCTACCGATATTATTATATTTTTGGGATCGTGGGGAATTACTCGTCATAACGGTATTTTTATATTTGTCGATAGCAGTTCTTAGATGATGAAATTGTGTATAACACGGTAACTTAAATATCAAATAAAACAAAACAGTAAAACAAATACCCTCCCTTCTATTCAAAGAAACTTCTTTGGAACTCACGAACATACCCTATTGCGTGTTTTAATATCTTTCACCTAACCTACTTGAAGGAAAGCCATACCGCTACCCCATGCCTAAAACAAGAGTTTCACTGTTCATGTATTGTTCATCTTCTCAGTTATTAAGAAAAACCCATTCCTCTACAAATTAGCGCATGTAACCTAGGTAAGAAAATAGCTTCTATTCCTGAAATTTCGCATCGCTTCACTGAACGAGACAAACCAGTTATCTTGGACAAACCATTTACTAATGAAGTACATCCACGTCCATACTACACAGTACCCTTGCATTCAAATAAAGTCACCTACTCTAAGTTTAGACCGAAGACTTCATTGCAAAGGAAGCCAACGTGCTAACCTAATCTAAACATTTTACACGCATGCCTAAGGATGTACAATTACTTAATGGTTAAGAGTCTTGGCTTATAAATATCACAAAATACTTCGTCGGCCTCCGTCTTGTTTTCACAAAAAAATCATCAATGGCCGAAGGCTTCTTTGCATTCAAAAATAGAAATCAAATCCATCTTTCTACCATAAATCCTAAAATAAAACTCTGAAAGATCAGCGAAGAAATAACTTCATGTTAATATAATAATTGTCGAGTACGGTCACTGTTTTTCTGCGAGCAAGACTGAAAATGGCGCGGAAATCAGGGGAGTTAACCAGGAATGGGGTCGAGTTTGTCTGAGAGGGAGTATGGGAGAAAGGACGCATATGTGTGAGGAGAGAAGTGGGATACTGGAGAGGTGTGAGCGGATGACAGCGTGTGATGTTGGAGGAAAATAGGAGCAGTATAGTTTGTTCTTGCGCTGGAAGGAGATGAGGAAAGGGAGGTTGTGACGTTGCTGTAGGCGGTGATGGGGTTATCCTCGGTGGCCGCCGGTGGAGAGGGTAGTTATGAACGAGAAGAGGGGGAGTGTTTAAGTGTGGACGGGAAACATGGGTGTACTGACAAATCGTTTGGAGAGGGCATATATGACGCGGGTTTGGGAGGTGTAGTAGGAGGCCAGCACGAGTTTTAATAAGGCGGAAGTGCTGCATTAATGGACAGGAGAGAACGTGAACAAATAGTGGACAAGTTTTGTTTTCGTTAAGGTTCTGGGTGTACAAAGGAGGCACGTGAAGGAAATATGGTGGAGTTGTGATCACGTGAATGAATGGAGCTTTTGGGGTATGTTGGTGATATTTACTTAGGTAATTATGGAATGTGTACATGCGAAATAATGATGGGAAGTGCGACTCCAAGTGATGTACGTAAAGAGTTGTTTAATAATGTCTTGGTTTCGAAAATACACAAAAGAAGACTGTGAGTGTGTTGGCACTTCCAAGCGCATGGGTGCGTATAAAAGGAAGCACCAATCACGGCTTTCAAGGCAACATTGGGTCGAGTGAAACTGCGTTGAGGAGATATGGCCGAGCTTGGAGTGGTGCGGGTGGAAAGTGACAGTGCACGAGAGACGCGTAAAGAAAGGATAATCGGCCACTATAGTTAACAGTTTAAAACGGGGGAGAGGCCATTCGGATGGAAGTGGATTCAAAAAAAGGGAAGTGGACCGGTTTATCAAATGGATTTGGCAAAACAGTCTGTCACTTTGGAATCGCACGGAAACTGACGACGCTATGAAGCCAGTTTAATCAACTGACGCAAATCGTTTTTAACGGTTAACGCACGAATGTGAGTAAAATCACTAACTCTGATCTATTTTTATAATTATATTTTAATGTTGTTTGAATGCTGCGTGATGGTCGATTAGGTAGGTTATAATAAATTTGGTTGAATATTATGTACCGTTACATATGTACACATCATCGGTTGGACACTGATCCCATCGATTAGAATATCGCCTAGTATAGAGTTAGTGTAAATTGTGTTGACTGACATCTGTGGATGCGGAAACCGGTTGGAAGAATCCGACCGGATTCCTCAATATTTGTATGTACTGTTTGTTGTATAGTATTTGTATATACGACATGAACCTAAATAACATTATTAGGAATTATAGTCTGGTAGGCTAGTTAATATTTAGTTTTAAACCAACAAATTATAATAGGATATGTAATCAGTATTTAGTTATAAACTTGATATTGATTTAATAAGAACCTGACTTAGAAACAGAGTTTATCAAATGAAATGTGAATATGGCAGCGTATTGCAGTAGTTATAAAAGAGAATATAGCAGCGTATTGCAGTAGCTATAAAAGAGAATACAACAGCGTATTGCAGTAGTTATAAAAGAGAATATAGCAGTGTATTGCATTAGTTATAAAGGAAAGGATAGCAGCATTAGTTAAAATATAACGGTTTTAAAGTAAGTCGATAAGTTATAATATTTTAAAAAGATATACTGAGCATGATAAGGAAGGTGATATAGTTTTAAAGAAATTAGAACCCGTTGTACGTTGGTTGAGTTGAGTAACTTTCGAGGCGTCAATCTGATGTTGGTTTCGGCCTTCGGGGTTGATACTTAGAAATTTATTCACTTACCGATTTATAACGATGAACTAATAGAGTAGAAATGAAGGGAAGTAAGGAAGAGTTTATAGAAATATGGGTATTAAATAAAAGGGCCAGGGTTTGTGAATGGATGTTTGTTTTTACTTCGATAGTTAAATAACCGACTATCGAAGTGTTTTGACCATCGTGTCAATACGGAGAGACCGGTTGGATTTATTATCCGAAAACCACTCCGTATAGTCATAAGCGCTGCGAATTATATTTAAGTAAAAATTGAAGATGGAGTTAAACGCAAGGGTCGTCCAGTTCCAGAAAAGATGCTATATGTTTGTCCAGTCCCAGGACAACTTGTATGGACGAGTGTCTGACAGAGTATTTCCAACGGTCATGCCGTTGATTTTACGGATATACCAAGTTGGTGGGGAGAAGATAACTTCTCTTTATTTTACACCCAGTGTGCATTTGTGTAATCAATATGTGATTACGGATTTGACGATGTGGCATTCAAAGTGAATGGTGATCAGATGTTCTGAAGTTAGACGTAGCCTCTAGCCTCACAACCAAGAAGTGACAAAAGTTGGGCTAGGCAGCATGGCTAGTTGGGTCATCCCCAAGCAGGGTGTATTGTCACCGATCTAGAGAAAATTCATATTTATACTTCTTTTCGATTCTGTATCTTCGGATGACGGTTGGATGGCCTACAACCGTGGTGGCAATATATTCGCGACACTCAAGCTAAATGAGTGAGCGGTCATGTGTGGCCGGGTTGCAAGACGTTCTTGTTGAACCCTGAGTGTATCCCCTCTAGAGTACACTGATCAGAAGGTGCTCCCATACCTTGTCTGTTGAAATCCATTCTCCAATAAGCGCCCTGCGGTTTATGATTTTATACTATATATATGTGGAACGTGAGATGCAAGCGTTCTGCTACTTGATTATTTAATTGAGTAGACATTATCATAATATCACTGAAGTTTGATATAAAAATATGTTGGGTTATAGTAAGGTAAAAACCGTCCATGTTTATGTGTGGGCTGGTCTTACTATATCTTCTTGTTTGAAAAGAATTTTCAAAGTTAAACAGTATGGTTGGAATTTACTCACACCAGTCCCATGACTGACCCAGAGTTTATTTTGTTTGTTTTCCCTAAACTCTTGGGTGCCCAAATTTGTACGGGCAGTCATGTGTTTCAGGATTTTACAGATTCACTTGGAGGAGCTCAAATCAGAAGGCTTCACCATTAGTTATGTAGAGATTATTTCCGCTGTGATGTATATGAGTTATACTCTGATATGATATGTAAGTACAAATTCAGATTTTGTATTTTAAAGTTATGTGATAATACCATTTATTCATTCCACTGTGAGTTTCGTATTTACTCTGATGTTGTTCAGTTGTGATCTTCTTCTTCTTCTATTCTATTAGTTCTATCTTTTCTTTCTCACCCTCTAAATTCTTCTACTAATGTCCTGGTATTTTCGATGCTCGAAAAATTGACAGTGAATTTATGTTGATTTTCTGGGTCGAAAATCCCATCCATTACAGATACAGACGGTGCTTAGCAGCACCTGACACCCGTCGTCCACCGACCATGGACGACTTGTTTGTTTGATTGATGTGTTGTGAAAATTGATTGTGTGAATGTGTTGAAATAAAATATATATTCAGGTGTTGAAATAAAATATATATTCATGTGTTGAATAGAAAATAAATATTCATGCGTTGAATAGAAAATAAATATTCATGTGTTGAATAGAAATATATATATATTCATGTGTTGAAATAAAATATATATTCATGTGTTGAAATAAAATATATATTCATGTGTTGGATAGAAAAATAAATATTCGTTTGTTGAATAGAATAACGAAGTTATTGAAATATATAAAGCGGTGTTGGTTAGATATGCGCCATTTTGACGTGAACAATATTTATATCGATTTTATTCATTTTTATAATGAATATAGAAAAGGAAGTGATTTCAAAATATAACGTTTTGAAAATATTATCATTTATAGATTAATGATATGGAATATTCAATGCTGATTAGAAACTGAATATGAAGTTGAAATCGTTTTGGAAACGAATTTAAAACGATTTATAAAATACGTTTTAAATTGAAATTGACGAAATATATTTAATATATATTACAAATATATATATTAAATGGCCTGAATAGAACGTGCCGCGTCGCGGTAGTTCGTGAATTTCGGCCATTGACTTCGAATTGACATTGCGGGAGATCCGACCGTCGGATTCCCCTAAAACTGGAACCGTTGGGTTCGCATCGAAAAGAGCTTTCCAATGAATATTAGAAATTTGAAATCTAATGGTTGGATTTGGAATTATGTCCAAATCAAATTTGGAAAAGGACGTTGTAAGCGCAGTTCGATGGCCGTTGATGGAAATCGACTGTACGGGCCTTGATAAAATTATTAAAATATTGTGTAAAATCATAAGAAATGATTTGGGAAGAATTGGGATGAAAAACACCATATTTGAAAAGATAAAAATAGATTTTTATCGAAACGAACTAGTTTTGACCTAGAATTAAAATCAATTTATTTTTGAAATAAATAAATTGAATTTGAAAGTGGTTTTAAAAATAATCAGAATTTCCAATATACGAATTGGAATGGATTTGAATCGAAATTATCTTTGGAATATTTCAATGTTGGATTTTGTGATTATACAGATATTGTTATGGAAATTTGAAAGATATATATATATGTATCGTTATTTGCAATATGATATTTGTTGGTCGTAGAATTTGGTATTGAGTATAAGCCGATATATTTTCTATTCAGAACCTTGTATTTAATATCAATTGAGATTTGGGCTTGTCGTGAATGGTGTCTTCATTAACACTGCTCTTAAACCCAGCTGAGAAAAAGATTAAATCATTTTATTTAGATTTAATGAAGTGTACCAATTTAATTGGAATTGAATTTGAATTGATTTTGGGTTTATCTTGAACCGTGTTTTAAATGACATTGGTTCTTTAAACCAGTTAAAGACAGGATATTGATTTTTGGAAGATTAAAACTAAGTGGAGTTTTAATGAATCTTTAATTAGATTGAATTGATCGAGAATGGAGTATCACCATTTTTGCTCCAGGCGATAGTTAAATCTTTAATTAGATTTGAACGTGAAATGGTAATTAAATTTACCGATAACACCGTGGTGTTAGATATGAAGTATGACCGGTTTTACTTCATAGGATGAATAGGTTGGGATTGGGAAATAAAATAAATGATTACTGCGGTGTGGTTCGCTAATCCCGACTAATTTGAATTGATATTCAAAAGAAGATTAAAGAATAAATTTAAAGAATTTATCTTTGATAAAATTAATGAGAACCTTACCCAAAGTATAAGAATATTTGAATAAAAGAATATTCTAAATTGGAATGAGGCGTATGTTATGTTTGTGTAACACTTGTTTATTATATACACGAGTTATTCAGAAAGACCGGGTTTATCCCATTCTGAATAACTGATTCGACGTGGTGTCGAGGATGAAGACGGTGGTCGAAGACCGTAGGTCTTCACATCGTTTGGGTGACTGCTGATGATCTTGATTGGGCTGTACACCCAAGAGGAAGGAATCAGTTGGTGATCGTCCAGACGTACTTGGAGATCGATGGATATGCAAGGTACAAGGTGCCTCCGGTTTCGTTCAGACCCAGAACGAACTTGTAAATGGACTGTGTGTCTGACATTGGATTTTATTCTGTGTGATTTATTTCTATTAAATATATATCTGTTTGGCGACAGAGAATTTATTCTCTTGCTTAACGCCCTTCTCTGAGATGTACGAGCTTAGAGGTTATATATTGATGGATATCAATCGCATGGAGTGAATTGCCTTTGTGGCATGCCTAAGTGGCAAATGAGCAAGGCTTTTGTTGAAAAGCAAAGTCTTGTGGTTGATGATCAAAGCACGGCCTGTATGGCATAGCTTTGTGTAGGGTTGATTCGCGAGCCTCATACCTCGGTTGGGAACCAGAAATGGGAGAGGACATCATGGAGGGCATGCGTTTCTTTCTATCTAGGGTGGTGTCAGTGACCTACCAGCCCTGACATTTATATTATTTTCACCTGTGTGGTTGTTGTTGTTGCGAGGCGCCTCAGATATATCGGTGACTATGTGGAGCCGATGGAGCCATTGGGCTCATTTACGCCCCAAAGGGCAGGGAAACGCAGTGTTCAGGCATTTTAATCCACATCGGTGGACCGGCCCTGACGATCCAAGGGCCCACCTGAGTCTGGGTCCTGAGACATGGTAGGCTAGATTGTCTCGAATCGGTAGAGGACGATCCCTGGCCTCGGTTCACAGATGGAAATCCAATTTCCAAATACGTGGCTTTGCGGTTTTGATTGTAGAGCCTAGTATGGCGACATGATATATGGTACCCATGTTGTCTATGATTGATATTTATGATTAAAAATTGTTTTGACACTATGCACTTATAATAGTATCAAATGATTTATTTTTAATGTACCAAGCATGTTTGGCTATTATAAGGGAAAACCCTATCCTCTGGCTTGTGTTGCATTGTGTGATGGGACCTGGGTCTTATAATAGCTTCATTTTTCCAAAAAGCATTGCGCTGTTTTGTTATATGCACCAGTATTCTTGGGAGGAAACCTGTTCCGTGTTATACGGCGTGGTCCCTTGATATATCTGTTTTAAAGTAAAGCTTTAAATAACTGTTTTAGTTCTCACACCAGTCACATGACTGACCTGGAGTTTATTGTTTTAACCTAAACTCTGGGTGCCCTTATTTTCGACACGGGCAGCCAGTAGTTTTGGTTTTGCAGATTTATATTCACAAGAACCTGGTTTACAGCTGGAACGATATCCGGAAAGCTCTGTATCTGTATATCTCTTTCAATTGTGTATTGTATTATTTTTCCGCTGCGATGTATTTAAATTTAATTTAAATCTCTGATATTTTCTGTGTAATATTTATTTATACTCTATATATTCTTGTAATCTGATGAAATTGTTGTAATAAGTAATGAAATGTTCTTCTGTTTGTGTCCCAATGTGGCTTGTTCTCAACTCAATCCGTGCTTTCCTTACCGGGGAAGTTCGGGTCGTTTCAGTATTTATAGTGAAGTGGTTAGGTAGGAGTAGGTAGAAGTAGTGGATCACACCAGAAATCTCGGATCCCATAGTGCCAACCATTAAAACCTCGAACCCCTCTGTGCCAATTCCCAGAAACTCGTACCCCTCTCTGAGGTATGAAATTCGTACCTCGAGGGGTACGAAGGGTACTAGAGTATGGGGAGTCGAGGTTCGTGAGACTCTTTCTTTTCGTGGTTCGAAGTAATGGTTTGGCGATGTTTGGAGGAGTAGTGAGGCTCCTGTTGGCATGATCTCTTCCTGGCTCATTTCCTTTACTCCTTGGCTACACCCTAAGCTTTAACTTCATGCGATACGTTAAGTCGAGCGTGTCTCGCGTACTTTTGGGAACTAGACCAAAAGGTCGATTAACAATACATAACTCGTGTTCGCATAAATTAAACTGTTTGCAAAACTTATCATATGCCTATGATCAGTCCAAACAAAATCATCCTACACATATACAATATATATTGCTAACCTAGCTATTGGTAATAATTTGAACATTTTGAAGATAATAATAAAAATTAGCATGCAATATGATGTTATAAACACTCGTAGCTACTATGAAAAAGTATAATACAAATTTAGGCCTAAATTACAAAATCTAAATAATTAGGCTTTAATTGAAAAACCTTATTTTGAGAGGTTGGAGAGTGGAGGGCAGCCGAGAAGCTTGGTGGTAGTGCCAGAGGTGATTTGGAGTTGGTTTGGAGGGATGCATAGTTTGGGGAGGAGGGATTGAATGTGGGTGTGCCACCCCCACATCCCATAATGTCACCTATATGAGGATGCACTAAGTTCTGTGAAGCGCAATAAATATACATTAACCAATTTTTCACAAGACTGTATAATAATTGCAGCGGAAAATTTTAAATTTTATTATCAAATAAAAAGCATTACTTCCAAATCCCAATTACAACATCATTTTTATCATATTTCTCAAATACCAAGAACAACAGATAAAACCAACTGCCTTGTGAAGCAAATCATAAGAGTGCAAAATCTTAAAAACTTATCCCTCTTTAATTGCCATATCAAAGTAGAGCAAAAGTCTAACCAATACATGAAGTTAGAAATCTGGGAATCTAAGATGAATATTATGGTCATTACTGATCACTACCTTGAGAACCAGAGGGGGAACAGGAAGAGAGAGAAGGAAAAAAAATAGGCCAGACATAAAGTCTGGCGAGTTCCAGTGATTTTTAACATAAGAACAGATAAGCGGAATCATGACAAATAAATAACACTGGATAAGAATGTATAGTAAAATATTTAAGTATGAAGTAAGAGGATAACAAGATGAGGTATGAACAGTTAAACTTCTTATTTATATCCAAAGAACAAGTTTTCGGCACCAATACTAGTATATCAATATTAGGTTTTACCCTAATTACTACCCATGCGATCGGCTCCCTATTACGTAAATATCCTATGTCATCCCTGGCAGTAAGGTACATCACTCCATAACCCAGCAACTTATAGGCCACAGAACTATTTATTGGCATTACAACGTCTTATCTTCCCCATTCGGACCCATGCACACTCATGACTCCATCGGAACACATCTGTACTCACCTTCCTCGTTTTGAACCTTTTACTATCCGTATCAGTAAAGCGTGTCCTCGCCCCTACCTAGTGCGAGGCCCCTAGTCCAATACCAATAGGGATACTGAGTGATATGGGTTCCACACAAATCGACACAATCAAAACACCCTAAGCTTGTGCCCCCATGTAACTAGGATTTAAGAGTCCCCAAAACCCGATAACACCAAGACAAGGGACCTCTTAGCTTATTAATTATTCTGTTAAACTTAGTAGACTAAGTTCATTAATAACCATGGCTATAAATCACATTTCTTATTAAATGTTATTTTGTGTATGACCCCTTCCCCAAAACAAGCACCTACCCAGATGTATATGTATATTATAGTAATTCAGTTTACTTAATTTATATTTGATACTTACATTTTCCATAACATGTTCTTTACTTAATATTAAATTAAGTCTAGTCTGTTTAACATGTTTGCATATTTTCCTTTTTACTATAATCCCCAAATTTACAATCAAAAGCCATCTTGTTACAATATGCCCAAATTTTTCCTTTTTATTGTCATTTCAATTATTTCAATTATACGCAAATTTAAACGATGAATGGTTTAGGCTCTCGGTGTCCTAGGCTCAACGTTAATAAAAGGAAAAAGAAGGAGAAGAACCAAATCAAACCCAAACAGTATAAAATGGGCAAATAAAAAACTTTAAATGAATAAAAGAAAGAAAATGGGTTAAGAAAGATAGATCTGTATATAAACATACATTAACTGTAAAAGAACATGTATTAACTGTAAAACAGTAAACGAGCATATATAAGAAATAACTTATAGGTACTTTTTATTCCAGATCCAAAACTATTTACTGTCTTAATACTTTCTAGATGTTAGATCTAAAAATAACTTGAACTCAAAGAGATGTAGGCTATATTCAGAAATAGTCTTTAGAAAAGGTTTGTTGGTTATTGCAGATCTTGAATTATCTTTTTAAGTTATATCTTCTAGCAGCATCTCCATATTTTTCTTAATTAATTTTATAACATAGTCATGGAGGAAGAGAGGAATGAAGAGAATTAATGTGTAGGAAAAATGAGAGAGCCACCCTATTTATAGATTAACTAAGACAATCCCTAACCGTTAGATGTTAGATTTTCAAATCCAGCCATACACCACAACGAATGAATAATATAAACAAAACAGTCCATATATAACGTTCAAAATCCATCCTACATGCGGGTGGGTGGACCCACCACCAACCGTGTCGTCCCATGGGTCGACCCCCTTTAGACATGGATTGACCCAATTGTGGGAGGTCACACCATTACCATTGGTTCCTGTGTTTATTTTCCTATTTGAGTTTTATATACGGTTTAATCTTTGAAAGCCTTTAACTTCTTCATATGTTATCCGATTTACGTAATATAGAGGTCTATCTGAACCAAAATTCCGAGACAAACGCAACAGTAAAGTCGCTTTTACTTATTTATGAATATTTAACTAATTAATATTCATTTTATTGTCATTACTATACAATTATTGTGTATTAAATTATGGGGTATTACATTCTCTTCTGCTTAAAGGATTTCGTCCCCGAAATCTCCATGTTAAGAAAAATGTTATTATTTTAACAACCCCCTACAACCATCTACTCATCCATTAACCGTTGGTACCCATTGTCCTCAAATTTTCTAATGCTTATATGTACATATGCAAGGGTTTTGTGTGCATATGTTCCTACGCTAATGCGAAAATCTGGCGGTTGACTGATTCGGTTTACCTCTTAATGCAATATATGTATGTGCAATGTGTCCAATATGTATGCATAAGAATCCTAATATAACATATAAGTTCTATATGTGTGCACAACCATTCATCGAAATGCAACATCCATGTGATGATTCAACCATTTTCATCCATTGAAAAAAATAAAAAGCGCACACACCCATATGCAATAGGTAAATGCTTGAGCCGATCTAGCGCCTAATGTGTGTGTGTATGCATCCAGTGGAAACCACTAGCAAACGCTTGCAACCACTGGCAACCATCAATCATAACATGCATCAAACACATGTTTTCATCCATTGGTTTCTACCTAAGGATCGAAGATTCAAACGATATGATAAGCATACTCAAATGATAGGAAAAAATGTGAATTCAAAAGGCTTGGAAAAGAAATTATGTATGTACTCTAAAAAAGAAAAGGGTAAGAAGTGCGAATCTTGTCTTCGGGTTTCCACGTCACCGTCCTATCCCCGCTGTATCTTCACTAATCAGATCTCCTTGTTGCGTAGTTTCATAACCTCTGATCCAAGAATGTGGATAGGAACTTTCCTAACTGACGCCTCTTTCTCAACCTCAATATCCTCAAGCGTGCTCGGCTTCACTACCTCTGCTGTATTATGTAGACATATCCTTAAACAAGAAACATGGAACACATCGTGAACTCCTGCCAGCCTCTTAGGTAGTCTAACCCTATATGCCATCTGACCTATCCTCTCAACTTTGGAAAATGGGCCTATGAACCTCGGTGTTAACTTCCCTACAGAGCCAAAGCAAACAACATTTCTTAAAGGTGATACTTTGATGAAGACCATATCTCCTACCTCGAATTCAAATCGGTTCTTCTCTTATCGACATATGACTTCTGACTGTCCTAAGCTTTAATCCATCGATGAATAAGATCAATCTTCTCAGAAGTCTCTCTCAAGTCATCTCAAGTCCAAGTAGAAGCCTGTCCGTAGACTCCCATCAACATGTCAACAACTAGCAAGGTCATCTATAAAGTGCCTCGAAGGGTGCCATGCCTATACTTGACTGGTATCTGTTATTGTAATCAAACTCAACCAATGTGAGGTACTCCTCCCAAGTCCCTCCGAAATATAGGATACACGGTTTTAGTAAATCCTCAAGCACCCAATTGATCTTCTCAGTTTGTCCATCGGTCTGAGGGTGGTATGTTGTGCTCAATCGTAACTGTGTACCTAGTGCCTCTTCCAAGCTCTCCCAAAACTCACTCGTGAAGATGTGGTCACGCCCACTTACTATACTGGAAGGTACCCAATAATGTCAGACTATCTCTCTAAGGTATACTAATGCTAGCCAAGTTGTTGTCCTCTTGCTCTTGATAGGAACAATACGAGCTCTCTTAGTAAGTCTGTCTACTATCACTCAAATGCTGGTGTTTCCCTTCCTCGATCTAGGTAGTCCATCGATTAAGTCCATAGAGATGCTCTTCCACTTCCATTGTGGGACATCCAAGGGTTGAAGTAATCCGCCAGGTTTCCTTTGTTCAGCCTTCACTTACTGGCAAGTCAAACATCGGGCCACAAATTCTGCCACGTCCATCTTCATACCAGTCAAATGGAAAACCCTTTTCATATCTTGGTACAACTTGTCACCACCCAGATGGATAGTCATTCGAGAGTGATGATTCTCCTCAAGGGTTGTCCTCAAAAAATTCCTAACTCAGGGAACACAAAGTCTTCCATATTGTTGTAGCCACCCTTTCTTATCCACATAATATCTACTTAGGTGACCAGAGGTCTCTCCTCCACTAAGCCTGTCCAAGATGTCTGCTAACTGTGGGTCTTCTCGGTGTGTAGATCTAGTGTGCACCATAAGAGTAGGTTGTATCTCGAATGATGCCAACAAGCCAAGTGTAAAATCCATAGATGGCCTAAAATCAAAGGTTGATATATACTCCAAACTCTGCCTCTCTACGAACATAGGATTCAAGGTCATCCTCTTCCTACTCAACGCGTCCGCCACTACATTGCCCTTGCCTCGAGTATAAGCTATCTCAAAATCGTAGGACGCTAGGAACTCCATCTATCGTTGTTTCCTTAAATTGAGATCCTTCTATAAGAATAAATATTTGAGCTACTCGTGATCCATATATAGCTCAAATCTCTCTCCAAGTAGATAATGTCGTTATGACTTAAGTGCAAACACTATAGTGGCCAACTCCAAGTTATGGGTAGGGTAGTTCTTCTCATGAATTTGACTACTGCCATAGCATACTACCCTTCCTTCTTGCATTAACACGACACCTAGACCTGTGCTATAAGCATTTGTGTAAACTGTAAACACCTTGCTTCTGTCTGGAAGAGTTGAAATAGAGGCTGATGTCAGAGCCCTTTTAAATCTCTAAAAAGCATCCTCGCAATCACTGCTCCAAGCGAACGCCAAGCTCTTCTTCGTCAGTCAGGTGAGTGGGGCTGATATCCTTGAGAAGTCCTTAATGAACTTTTTATAATATCTCGCCAACCCTTGAAAACTCCTCACCTCCGTCGCATTCTTGGGATCCTTCCAATACTGAACTACGACGAATTTAGCGGGGTCCGCCTGTATCCCATCCTTGGAGACAACATGCCTAAGGAACCTTCTTTCCTCCAAAAGTGACACTTAGAAAATTATGCCTTGAGCTAATGCGATCTGAGAATGCATAGAACCTCTCCTAAGTATAGGGCATGTTCCCCTCGCTCTTTGAGAAGATCAAAATATTGTCTACGAAGACCACCAAAAACTTGTTCATACTCTCTCTAAATGCCTACTCATCAAGTCCACAAATTACGCGGTTGCATTGGTCAGACTAAAGGCATAACCATCCACTCAAAGAAACCATCTAGAGTTCTGAAAGAAGTCTTATCAATAATATCATCCGCTACGCTCAGCTGGTGAAATGCTGTAGCTAGATCCTACTGTGAGAACACTGATGCGCCTACTAACTGATCAAATAAGCCATCAATCCTCAGAAGTAGGTGCATATTCTTCTTGGTGAGCTTATTCAACTCCCTATAGCCCACGCATAGATGAAGTGAGCCGTCTGCCTTGGTCACAAAGACGACTGGAGCTCTTGACTCAAATATGCTCCATCTAATGAATCCTTACTCGAGTAGCTCCCATACTTGCTTGCTGAGCTCCCTCCTTTCCCTAGGAGCCATGTGGCGCACTGGTAATACTACTGACTTCGCATTCTTTACTAAGTAAATCCGAAAGTCTATCTAACACCTCGGAGGTAATCCCCAAACCTCATCAAACACATCAGGATAATCTCTGACTATGGGTACTGATTGAAGATCGTCTATAGAAACATCAAGCGAATCTAGGAAACTGAGAATAATGACCCCCGTGGGTCACATAAAATCTCAAGAGTTCTCCCTTAGCATGTCAGAAGCCTAACAACTCTCCTCTCATAGTCTAGAATGACACCATGCATGGCTAGCCAACTCATTCCTAGAATAAACCCATATCCCATAAAGCCAAGAACATACACATCGCATTCAAACTCGATGCCCAAGACAGAAATTCTCAAACCCTAACATATTATAGAAAGACGAGTCGTACCTCATATAGGGTTTGATAATACAACGAGATCAAAAACAATACCAGTATCACAGTGAAGCCTATCTACCGAAGAATTGGATATAAATGAATGAGAAGCACCGGAATCAAAGAGAATCCCGATAGGATAGTCAAAAGGGAAATCAAACCATTGACGGTGAATTTCCTACCATGATATGGTCCACTAGCCTCAAGAGCGTGGACCTTTTACTCCAAACAATCCTGCCCCTTGTCCTTGCTTATTAGGGCATTTCTTAGTGAAATATACAAGTTGACCACCAGTGAAACAATTCTTCTTTGACTGCCTACAATCCTTCACAAAATGTCCCAAAGCTCCATAACCATAGTACTTAATCTATGTTCTCATATGATCCTTATCAGGCTTTCCTCCTTTCTTTTGCATTTGTTTCTTGGGCCACCATTACTTTTTCTCGGTCTTAGGTTATTCTTCCTCAGTCCTGACTTCCTTCTTCTCCTCTTTACTGTCCTCATGCATCAAAGCCCTGTCAACAGGCCTCTCGAAAGTCGCCCCTATTGGGATATGTGACAACTCTAGTCCTTGGAGATGTTGATTCAACCCTCTCACGAATCTAAGAGCCTTCTTATGTTGAGTGCTCACCAAGTCCAAACCGAATCGTGCTAGTTAATTAAACTTATTAGCATATTCCTTTATCGACATACTTCCTTATTTTAAAGCCAAAAATTTCGCCATCTGCATTCCTTCCTCCACCCGAGACAAGAACTTCATTTCAAACCTGTGTATAAAATGATATAAAAGTATAAACATAAAACAGTGAATATAAGAAATACTTTAAAACTTAATGAATATAAGTAAGGAACTTGAAAAGATAAGTAATTAAAATAAAATTAGTATTAATTATATATATATATTAAATAAGAAATATTTGAATCAGGAGTTAAAATGTATTAGGAAACAAAATACATTTAAAAACAAGTGTTAAAATTTAATTTAAAAATAAAGATATATAGATTTAAAATAAGGAAGTAATTTTGAAATCATTTTTGAAAATAGCGAGAAAGATTGAAATAAGAATTCAGTGCTAACTAGAGTTTTAACAAAAATCTATAAACAAATAATTTCTATTTCTCGAACTTTTGAATTCTTATTACTCATGAGTCCTGTACCTTAAACTCTTCTTCCTTGAAATCTTGAGTCTCTAAACCATACAGTCTTCAATAATCAATACTTGCATATATTTCCAGTATATACATATATATATAAATAAATAAATATATATATATATATTCTAGAGAATAGTGTTAGTATATGCTTTATAACCATAATAGCTAAAACAAGGTTGTTTTCACCAAAACCATCATTACAACAATCTCAATCCCTAACATACCCATGGTTGTTTTAGTTTTCTATGTACAACCAAAATATTTGTGGTTGTACATGACTTTTTTCATGGTCGTATTGGTGCTACATGTTTGTTGTGTAATAACCATGTTTAGTTTCATGATATATGCTTGATATGCATGAAAGTGAACAAGGTTATAGATAAAATCCTATAGTTAGAAATCTCCAAATGACGTGAAACTTTGATTTGATATGTATAAAATGATTATGGAGAGGGGTTTTTAATTTCATAATTTTCCAATGCTTGTACGAATTTGTTATGAATTACCTAAGGATGTTTTGCTTTAGGAAAGATATATATAAATTATGGTATCAACATATATGTTACATGTTTATGTATTTTATATTTTTTGAATAGTATGAAGTATTGGAAAATGTCTACAAAGTATTTTTTATAAATCAATGGGATCTCGAAAAATATTGTGGAGTTTGTGAAAAGATATGCTTTATAATGAAATACATTAGTTTTGCCCAAAATTACTGCCATTGCCATTTCCAAATCCGAAAATACTCATCAGACAATTTCGGAACCACCCTTCAATAGCACTAATTGCTTGAAATATTACAAGTAGGGTATATAAAGCATTCAAACCTCCGCCTCTTTCCTTTTGGTTTTAAATTGCTCTTGATACTTATAAATATTTTGGTCTTGAAGGACGACCGCTCCACAATAGGCTTTCGCCTCTACTCCTTTGGCCAGGTCGAAGGGGTGCTTTTCCATAAAAGAACTATTTTTATAAAGAAAGGTTTTAAACTATAACTTCGAAAAGAAAAGAGGCTTTCACCTACATTCCTTTCGATGGAATCGGGACGATCTTTTTTATGCTTTATGAGGTTGTTTTCTACATTCCTTCGGTCTTTGACGAAAGAATCCCTTAATAGGAAAAATGTTTGAATTAAAGATCCACTGCACTCTGCCTTAAAGGTTGTTCCCAAAATTTATTATGTAAAGAGAAAGATTTTATCACCTTGTTACCTTTCGAAAACTGAAAGTGTTTTTTTTTGTATTAGAAATTATAAATAAAAGAATAAGAGACTATTATCTTGAGACCCTTTGGCTAATATGAAAGGGTGTAACATAAGCTTTAATGTTGAATTACTTGATAATTGCTAGTTTGGGGTTGTTTCCCATTGAGCCTTCTGGCACAAAAGATGTCGATAGGGTTTTGCAATGACTCTTTACCTTATCCTATTAGCATGCTAGATGTTGACTAGGTTGTGAAGTGAGATGGGAAAATGCCATCTATCCTTCCAATGGTGGATGTCGGAAGGACTGTTTTCATGAAAATATTTTATAAAATCATTTTATAAAATGCTTTAGAAATCCATGGCTTATGTCTATGACCATATCGACACCCCTAGTGTTGATATGACTCTTTATACTTGTTTTCTAAAAAACTTAGAGGTTTATCCCCAATCCTTATTTGGATGATGGGTCATTTTCTAAACCATGTCTAAACCAAAGCCTATACTTCCAAAACTCTTGAACCCATTTCCTATGACGACATGCCTTTGTAAGCCCATTTTTTAAAAACTACATCCTTGGACACAAATAAGGTTCAAAAGGAACTTTTCTAAGACCATATGTTTAGAGCTTTCCTCCTATGATCATCGGCATTGGTAATGATAACAAAGAGAAATTTTACCAAAACATTTTCCAAAAGGGAATAGATACTTTGCCTCTATTACCTTCTGCCATTTATTTGATGGCAGATTTTGACTATTCTTTGATGTGCTAAGCTGGAAGGGAATGGTTACACCTTTCGGTATAGCTTAGATATGAACTTTGACACCTATGAGGGAGATTGGGAACAAGTGTATCTTACCATTGCAAAGTAAATTAGTCATTGGTTGGAAACCATTGAAATACTTATGTTATTTGGTAGTTGGTCATTGCTTTTGCATTGTATCTGTGTAAAACATTGGGAGGGTCCAGTGGGTTGAAAATTAGGAAGAACTAATCAAATTAAATTGTATATATGTATCCAGGTGAGTTTCTTCGTGTAGTAAGGGGATTTAGGGAGGACCTTTTGGTTTCATGTTTGCGGGGAGTCACTAACGAGGCATAGAAAGGGAATTAGGAAGGGATCCTAGTTCCGCGTTAATGGGATGTTACTCCACGAAACATAGTATGGGAATCAAAAATAGAATGATATTTTAACTCCATTTCCTTGCAAAACGGTTCTTTTCAAAGCACAGTAAGGGAGTTTAGGAAAAATAAAATGATAAGTAAAATATAAAAACCACTAAGATAGTTGGTCAGAATAACAGGGAATGAGAATCCATTGTGTGTTCAATGTTACATGTTCCTATTGTTATAAATATTATTATGAAAATCGTACTAACCATGGAAGTGCAGAAGCATTGGGTTAGTCCTATTTCTAAGCATGATTCTAGCAAGAGGGAAACTCATTTATGTGGCATGGTCTCGTTAAATATCACTTGTGTCGAGTACAAAGGTTATTATTCACACCCGTCTTTTTAACTGATCCGTAGTTTTTTCCTTTTCCCTTAAACTCTTAGTTACTCAATTGAATAGGCTCAGGGTTAAGGTCTTCCGGGTATCATCTACGAATAAGCTGCCGGAGGCGAGCAAGAGGCTATAGTTGTTTTGGTGTTCCACAGTGTTTTGCTTTGTCTTTAGGTTGTATGTATCAACCAATTACTAACTACCATTACTTATACTCTGATCGACTGAAGGGGCATCATATATTTCTCTTGGAGATCGTATATGGTAATAACTTATAATTTCTCTGAATGGGTTATGCGAATGGTTGTATGAATGAAATGCTTCATCAATGATTGTGTGTTATCTGATGTTATAGTTGATTAACATCTAATTTTCTGTCACTGAATTTGAAACTAGAGATAACTGCAACATCTATAGCATTTAACTTCTGGCTTTAGATAATAAGATGTTACATAGCGGCTTAGTTTATTTAATTTTTGGTGGTTAATTTTCAAGACCTGAAAATAATTGTTGTGGTTATATGCCAAACCTTCAGTGCATTTCTCCTCTATTTAACACTGTTCGACCATTGCAATAGCCCAAGCCAACCTATGGTTATTCCTTAGTTGTCACTAAATCAAAAGATGATGGTTCTCGTTTTGTCGATTGATATTGTATTTTTTGTTTTACAGTTAACTTGTATTTACTCCTTGACGATCTTCCTTTGTGTTGAGCGGTTTTCAGTTTTAATGTAGAAGTTGTTGATGGTAAACGTATCTCTGTTACTTTCACCAATAAGGAATAAAATACTTTTTAAAAGTCAATAATTTCAATATATTAAGTAATTTTGTTGATGCAACAACGGATGGGACATATTTTAGCTAGGGGTAGGCAATATACAGTTAGAACTGAATAATCGACCAAAGCGGTCTATTATGGTCAGTTCGGTTCGATTCTAAAACTTAATCGGTTTGAGATCGGTTTGAAAAATAATTTTTTTTCAGTTATCGATTTAATTGAATTAACCAAAAATTTTACTGTTTTATTCATTTTTTTAGTATTGTAATAATTTAAATAATTGGTTTAATGATGAAATACAACGTCTAATTACTAAACATAAGTCAAATTTTATTGTGAACATAAAAAATATAAAATAAAATTTCTTAAAACATAAATGTATATTTTTCTTTGAGCGAATTAATCATTTGAGTAATGAAATCATTATGTTGTTCGACTAAATTTGTTACTAATTGACTTGACCAGATTTTATTTGGTTCGATTCAATTTTGAATTTTTTCTGTTCCAATTTGGTTCGACATTTTTCACAACAAAACCGACCGACCAATCACCATAAATTTAACTTCGTTCAACGTTCATTAATCATATCAAGTGGTGACCTCAATTGTGAAATTCAAACAGTTTACAAGCAAAATGAAAACCATATGTCGCTCGATTAAGATGATTACAAGTATATGAATCTATTGTCAAAGCTGTTATTTTTGCCAACTTTTGACGATTAAGCCCAATGCATAAAACAAAATTCTACGTCTTAGATGTCTAAACAGTGAAATTTGATAAAACGTCTTGCTGCTTTTAAACTTTTTTGGATGAGGCTTTAATGTTTGTATGTTACATGCACAAAATATTATTCAATTTTGACCAAATTACAATAAATTCCACCTGCAGGATCAAGAGATTTAATAATTGAGCATGTAAAGAATCTACTCCCATGGTTGTTTTACTTTCTTGATGTTTAATTTTATCTAACATACATACTCTTTATACGAAATACATTCTCTTTGAAGATAATTTATACTTCTTAGGAATTCATTCCAATCAAATGTTGACAATAGTGCCAACTAGTCTAAAATTCTTCTTTCGTTACTGGATGAACAATTTTTTCTCAACTTTGCAAAAATATCTCAAAGAGGTCATTTGTTCCAAATTGGGTTAGCAATTTATTATACCATTATTTTCCAAATATCATAGACACGTTGTTAGATTTTCTTTAGGAAAAACTTTCTTCACTCCATCAATTAAAATTCATTCATATTTGTGATTACCACTTCATATAGTTTTTTGGGCCTGTACAAATGTTTAAGCTTTGATAGGATCCACCCATAACTTTCTTCCCTTACGTGTGCTGAAAATGCATGAGAAATACTAAGCCTTAGGCCCCTAGATACCATTCTAATCATTTTCTATGAAGGAATGTTATACCAGTTTGTTTTATTGGTGCAATTAAGTAATGAAACCAATGAAAAACATTTACATAAACTTGCACTTTCAGGATGAGGCCACACTAAATGAATAGACGATCATTGGTAGATCAACTCTATCGAGATAATGATTCTTGGCAAGCATTTTAATTAGTTGTTGCATCGTGGATCTACATTTCATGACTAAAAGTTGCATCGTATATTTTGAATTATAAATTGTTTTCAAAGTTAAAAGTATTTTCAAGAAATGAACTATTAGTATTAGTGGGTACCTTTCGTGGTTGCACCATAGAAAATGTCAAACCGATTGTTTTTTTCTTTTTCTTAAAATCTAGCCACATATAGATGGCCATTAATGTATGTGGAAACTCATGATTATGTTTGCCATTTTTTATTGTAATCAGTTTGTCTTCCATAATATATCAAACTTAATGACAGTTGCACTATATCATCGACGGTTTACAACTTGAGTTTTTTCTTTATTTTTGGAGTGATAACTCCGATATGTGCCCTACTTATAATCCAAATGTAATATTGGTTTTTCTTTTTCTGAAAGTCAATTTATCCAATGTGATTGTTACTATAACAGTGCTCAAGTTTTTATCTTGTACTTTACCCAGTGAATCAAGAAGCTATGGGAATCAAAAACATGAAATTACAATAAAAATGTACTAAAGCTCACTGCATTTCAATTTTTTCTAGCATTCCAAATTTTCTATTTACAATGCTTACTTTATCCATCAAAAATCTGCTTGTTATATCTACATAAATATTTTATCAATAATTTATTCAATATTATGAAGATTCATTTAATTCCCAACCACTACCTACAAAATATTTTCACACCATCATCCATACATTATGCCATACCTAAATCGTTAACCATTATCTACAAAATATTTTTATTCAAAAACTAAAATGTATATGCTATAGAATCAAGCTATCATACCGACATCTAAATCATTTATATGACATCATTATTTTGACACCATCATCCATGTTTATTCAACCAAAGACATAGGCTGAATAAAAAAAAAAGGAGGAATAGGAACAATCCTACATTCCCTTCATCATTTTTTTAAATACAACATAAATAATGATAAAAATAAAACAATCCTTATTTGATATTTCACTTTTATAAAGTAAATTTTAAATTAATTTTGAAAAATGTAATTTAACCTCCTTGAGCCTCACAAATCATAGCAACCTCGGTACTACATACCTCGAGCCTAACAAACCTTACCTCTCTGGCAAAATCTTCCTTATTCCCAACATCCTCTCTAATCAATCCTTTTCCATCTTCTCCACCTACTTTCCAACATCCTTCGCCTGTACCACCTAATCTCGACCCTCCACCCACTTTTTCTCTTCCGTCGCCTCCCCTTCCCAATTCTTTCTCAACTCCTCTCCCTCTTCAACCAATCTCAAAAACTGGTCAACAATTTTTAAAGCAAAACCTAAGAACACGGGCGTGCTCTCACCCCCGTCGTTCTCTTTGAAATTTGTTGGCAATGCTCTGGCACCAACAGATGAAAACTTCTCTGCAACAAAAGAGGAGTGGCAATAATTACCTGGTTGGGTTGTCATACACGGGCGTAATCTCGCATCTCAAATGCCAGTGGAAGCCTACTGGAAGTATTAAGGAGAAGTCTACAAGAAAGGTATTTTTATTTTTGCTTTCTAGTTCAGAGAATAGGGATAGAATATTGCATGCTAACCGAGCTATTATCAAGAGTAAGATCTTTCTCGCGGAGCCTTGGGATACTGGAATATGTAGTAACTGTGTTAAAAGTGTGTTGTATGGATTAGAATGTCTAACTTACCTCTATATGCCTGGTCAAAAGTAGAAATCTACTGGTTGCATTTAGAATAGGAAAAATTCTATTCATGGATATATCTACAGAGAAAATAGAAAGGTTAGAATATGCAATGTGCTTGGTTGAGGTCACCCCCTATGCAACATTACCCTCTGAGTTCCCTGTGTTGTTGATTGATGGGACTAAGCAAATAGTGTATGTGGAGTATTTGTGGCAACCTAAAACCTATTTACAAATGCAATAAATTTTATCATATTGGTGTTGTCTGTGCATTGCCAGGTGTGAAAACAAGTGATGGTACCCTGCCTTTCTAGATAAGGTTGGAAAGGATATCATAAACGACAAATGTAATAGTGAGAAGCCTATTGTCGTTGGATCTAAGGATGACAGAGATAGTGGCAAACCTACTATAAAGAAGTAAGTCATTTAGAAAAGAGTATTGAGCAAAAAAATTGAAATTTTGTTCTTTCACTAAGAAATGGCAAAATCAGGAAGTCCCTTGTCATGTCTTTAGAGAAGACAGCGAATCAACCTAGTGTCAAATTTAGTAATTTGGAAGTGTAACAACTCGTATTTCATACGATTTCATAATTAATTAATTTAATTATTTAAATATTGATTTGGCAATTTAAATGACTTGAATTCAATAATTTTAATTATTTAATTAATATAAATAATGAGATAATAAAATTAATTTTTGAAATAGTCGGAAATAGTTGATTTTGTAGTATTGTGTGAATTGGGTAATTTAAGATATTTAATTGAATCGGGATTCGAATTATAATAACGAATATATTTATGAAACAATGTTTGAACGTATTATTCATAATATAATTACAAACGAGCTTGTAATGGTGCGGTAGTTCGTATTATTACGCTTTGAACTTTAAACGACTATATAAAATCCGTTTTAAGTCGGATTTCTTTGAAACAAGAAACGATAGAATCTATTGAACTACATTTTTCTAATGGAAGATAAAATTTGAGATTTTGTATTGTAGATCGCAAGTTATGTCGAAATCAAATTTTTGGAAATTCATTATGGAATCATTTATAAATAATAACGATTTATTTAACATAATAAAATATTGGTTTCAAATTTGGACAACGTTTTTAAGACGTATCATTAATTTAATTTTTAGAATTTTTCCGTAATTTTTTAATTTGGAAAACAAACAACTTTTCATTCGACGTATTTTATGTCCTATATTATTGATCTTGGAATTTCATAGAATAAGTCAACTTGTTTATTTTATTATCGTTCTGTGATCATGTAACATTACTTAACATGATGATATTTTTATTTTTGTGGGTAGTGATTCAAATGAATGGTGTTTTACATAATGGGGTGCCCTTACTTGTAACATAACACTGAAGCATATAAGAAATTCAAAAATGGCAAGATACCAACTGAATTCATATAAGACAAATATAAAATTACAATACATATTGAGAAATCAGAAGATATCCAGGCATAAATTGTTGTGCTAATGTCTATAAATTGGCTGTGTAACATAATCTTTAATTGTCAAATAGTATTGAATATTCAAACACATTTTCGTACCAATTCAACTATTGTAACACCCCATACTTTTCTGCACATATATTTTGACAAAAATCAAAACTTGAACACATCCAAGCATAGAGTGTATATCTAGTACCTGTAATAAATGAGCATGAGCATAATCAAAGTATGATAAATATAACTCACAGCGGAAACAAAATAGGAGAACTAGTATTAATTCAAGTAACTACCTTTTTCAAAGTAAGTCACTTTGCCAATATGAGAAAGAGAGAGAACGAGAATGAGAACCGAAGCCATACTCAAACATCTCTGAGAACCCGACCTTCTCTATGAAACATGGAGGTTGTAGTAAGGAAGGGGGTCAGAACAACAAGTTCTGATGACTAAATAATGTACAGCACAGTCTATAACACAGATATATTCTGTCTATTTCAACCCAAGCTATATGTTATATATATATATATCGTACTCTGATTATGCTCATGCTCATTTATTGCAGGTACCAGATATATGCTCTATTCTTGGATGTATTCGAGTTTTGATTTTTGTCAAAATTTGGGTGTAGAAAAGGCTGTTTTAGCCTTGGAAACGCTGCTTTTGTACCTTTTCAACAATGTGCGCGAGCTATAAATTAACTCGTTTTACGTTTTAGAGCTTTTTTTAAGCCTCCTTTATAGTCTATAGTTGGAAAATTTTGGGTAACTGAGGCAAAAATTGCACTGTAGGTCTGGGAAACATTGTAAGAGGAATTTTTTTTAATTCTTTGCTTTGATTTCCTTTTTCCAGTTTAAGAGAAACTATATAGGAAGCAATTAGATTGCGTACGTTTTGGATGGTAGGATTTGGATGCAAAATTGGTTGCTCCACACTAATACTCATAATTGTGTGGAGGTTATGGAATAAAAAGAATTTTCAAATTTTGCATTCGTATAGAACTGCCAGTGTATTTAGAATGTTTTGCATCATGTTTTTAAAAGTATTTTAAAAATCTCAATGCATACATATAGAAGGACCGATTTAGATTCGTTTTGCATGCATATTTTATTATTGAATGCATTAAGTACACCATGCACATTTACACATGGTTGCAAAGTGGATGTAAAAAAATTGGTTGTGTAAGATAGGATAACTAAGTATCAGAATTTCGGGACGAAATTCCTTTCAAGGGGGAAGAATGTAACAACCCGGAATTTTAACAATAAATAGTTGTCCTATTTTGTTTCCGTTGTGAGTTATATTTATCGTGCTCTGATTATGCTCATGCTCATCTATTGCACGTACCAGATATACGTTCTATGCTTAGATGTATTCAAGTTTTGATTTTTGTCAAATTTTGAGAGTATGTGGGGGTGTTACAACTATATCATATTTTTTAGTGTTAGATTGCCATCGTCTGTTTTTAATTTGAATTCATGGCCCATTTGCATCAAATATCGACTGTAGCAAGGTATAAATGTGCAACTTTTGTTACCCTATTTATTTTATTCAAACAGTTCATACTCTATAACCCTACCCTACGAAAGCGTTGCAGCCTGGTACAAAACTTCAAGATTAAGTCTATACCACAACGCATGCCTAATTTCCAACATAGCTACCCTATACTGCATGGCTACCCGTACCATATTACTTAGCAGCTAAGTGGCGTTGTGTGTATATATAATAACATGCACCATTCGTTCATCTCTTCCAGCAAGCCGCCATTGTTTTTATTTTGCCAATAAACCATTCGAGACTTTAAAAATGGAGATCAAATCAAATTCTGAATGTAATCAAGCACAGTTAAATTCAATGAAATCCTATACATGAGGGCTTTGTCCTCATGTGGTTCTCATTTGGCTTGGCTACATCTTTTCCCATTGATTTTACAATAGCGATGGGTTAGGGCTACATATAGCTGGAGATAGAAGAAGGGTTAGGCGAAATGGTTGATGGAGCGAGGCTCGTGGGTGCAAGGCGCATGGTGTGGCAAATTTTGGGTGGCTTTTGTGATGAAACATTGCGCATGTTTACATCGGGCAGTAGGTTGATTAAAATTTCAGATTCTGGAGGGGGTGCATCGAGTGGTCGTGGAGGCGGTAGGGAGAAGGAGTTCGGGATGAAGCGTAATTTAGTTGTTTCGGTTTAGAGAATAGTAGTGAGATGAGAGAGTTGCATTTTTTTTAGGTTCGTCCATGGGATGATTAGCTGGAGAATGCGGTGTGTATACAGAAGATTGGAGAAGAAAGAGGATTTGCGGTTCTGGGTTTTGATGAGGCGATATTAAATAATAAGGCCAGATTTAATTTAAATAAAGTTTAGTCTTAATTTAATAGTATAAACTTATAAATGTTATATCTTGCTCATTCATCATTAGAATTACGCAAATTTGAATCCGTTGGGATCTTATGGACGCAGGCTACACAATGAAACTGGTTTGGAGCGATTTACAGCTCGTTACGATTTATAGCAAAATAAAATGCCTGATTTGAATCATTGACTATTAATCGTTATTTAATGATTAACGACCAATGTGAGTAAACTCACTAACTCTGTCCAGTTTTATAATTTTATAAACGTATTTTAAAATTGATGTGTGATGATTGAATGTTGTATGATGAGTGTTTGGATGAATTGCTTATAAATTGGTTGATATTATAGATATATTTATATATATAACGTTGGTTAAATATTGATTAAAATAAAATTTATATTATTTACGTTGATTAACATATGTGAATGCAGAAAAATAGGTTGGAGGGATCCAACTAGATTCCTTAAAATTATAACTATTTGTTTTCATATATTGTGATGCATGATTATGATAAATATTGTTGTGTTGGATGTTTGGATAGCATTGGCCTTAGAATAATTGACATTTAGATACCGTAAAAATATATATGAATGGAAAGAAAATGAATTTGGGTTTTAAAAGGAAAATTCTGTTTTCTAAAGTATGAATTGAATTTCGAATGGCTACAATATAATGACTTGTTTTTAATAATAAAAACAAGTAGTTTAATTTATAAATGATGTTTATAAATGAAGTGGAATAATTAGTTGGATAATTTGGGAACGTAATGTAACAACCCGTGTTTTTATAACGTGTAATAACCATAAATCAGGGCAGAATCAATTTTTGAAATAAGAATCAAGGGAAACGGGTTAAGCCATTGCGTTCGTCTCGAAATTTTGCTTGGAAACGAGTCCGAGTTTTTGAAAATCGGAGCCCGTATGACCAAGTTATGACCTTTCGAAGTTTTCAGAAGTTTTCAAGTTCAAAACAGCTCAATTCGAATTCAAAAATTCGAATTTCAAACCTCCAACTGGACTGGGCGGGAAATTTCCCGCCCAGGACCAGGTCGACTATGTAGTCGACCTACCCAGGACCAGGTCGACCATAGTGTCGACCTGGTGCCCGAGCCCATTTCTGAAGCTGGATTCACTTTGATGTATTTGGCCTCGTTTCTGTCCACATTCGTTGACCTGACCCTATAAATACAGCCCCTAACACCAGTCTCTCTACACAAAATTCTTTCTGACATTATGCTGCTCTAATTCTGGTTGAAAAGTTAGAGAGACTACTACTTCTACGTCGAAGCTACACTGCTGATTTGGGGATTTCTGTTAGGACTTGACTAAGCATATAAAGATTCAACTATCGACTCTCTTTTTCTAATTCTCGAACCACGATCTGTAAGCCCCAGTTATTTTTAGATTTAAACTGTAAATGTGATATGAATAAGATGTAAATTGAAATTGGACATATGTATGATGACTGTTTTACATCTATTCTTGTTCATCTTGGATCTTGACTTCTGGATATATTGTGACATTGATTTGGGGCCTATTCATGTTGTAAATCAAAACCCCTCATATTATCATGTTGAATCTGCTATTAGTCACTAGTTTATGACTATCACCTTATGTCAATCTTTACCATGACTATACTGTCGCCTTATGTCAATCACCACTATGACTATACTATCACCTTATGACAACTGTTATCTTGACTAGTACCTGATCTTGCTAGATTTGGGATTTTTATGTTTGAGGCCAATATTTCATATGCCAATAATGTTTTAATCTTTTATTTCAAGTCATATCATGCTATGCTAGTAATCACTTTTGCCACCTTATACCTGTTCCTTTTTATGTTATTCCCTATTAGATTTATTTGTATCGATTCGAACTTACGTGCGATGGGAATACGATTTGGGTAGACTAGGTAAAACATAAATTAGCTTTAAACTTGAACATGAACGTTGTTATGACTTGAACCTGAATATGGACATGAACTTGACACGATTTGACATGATACATGACCTGAGAACTCGACATGAATCTAGACATGAAAACTTGAACGTGGGCATGACAATTAGATAACTTGAAAATGGCCAACTCGAGGTTGGGTTGAGTTTGCAGTGTAAATCTGCCCGGAACCGCCCGGCAAATCCAGTGGCTGCAAACAATAGGATCCAATGTGGGTAGTTGGTCATATCGCACGTAAAACCCGAGGTTAGACTATGTTGTGGTGTAAATATGCCCGGAACCGCCCGGCAAAATCCAGTAACCACAACATATAGTCTAATGTGAGAGGTTGGCGTGCACCAATGAATTAATGCCACATGATAGGGTTAAGTCATGAACCACTTGAATATACTTAACCAACTTGACACGATGATTTGATAGGGTTAAGTCATGAACTGCTCGAACACAGTTAACCAACTTGATACATGATTTGGATAGGGTTAAGTCACGAATTTGAATGAAAACACTTAACCCATTAGAAACCCTAGTTACGCGGTCCTTTTCAGCAGTAACCCACTTAGATTTATCATGATACCCTGGGACTAGGCAGGGTGGGGCACGATTACTGGTCTGATTGTAAGCGACCAGAACGACGGCTGAGTAGGTGCGCCATTGTAGGTTCAGGCGGGCTATGGTCGTGCACGTAGTCCGGAGTTGAAAAAGCAGGCATTGGGCACCCGAAGATTTTCACTGTGCGTGCTTGATTCGTGTCGGTGGTTGGCACCATAGGACTTGATACACCCTATGGTGGACCTAGCACAGGTAACTACATTTCAGGATAGGGCCGTATGACACAGACACATGACGAGCTAGGACTTGTAGGGAGCATTTCGATTAGTAGATCGTATTGTAGGACCCCGTAATGGGTCACTTCATGATCCTGGCCCAAGGGATCATTTCATGGTTAATACTTGACATGGGTTAGAATACTAGTACAGTTGGTGCAGCGAACCTTGAATATGCGATGCCAGACTTGACTTATCTTGTTATCTTAATTATCCTACTAGTTCTGTTATCATCCTTATGTTTAATTCCAGTTTTCACATATCGTGTTACCTTTACTAGTTTTCATACTGAAAGTCACTAGGGCTTACCAGTCTTTATGACTGACCCTTTTTCTTTCGCCTCTTTTTCTTTTGTTTCTTCCCCCCAGGTTCTCAGGGAGGAAACACTAGCTCTTAGCTTGGATTTAGCTTGTTTCTGACAGCTCATGTACGGTTTGGTCTCGGGCTATGCTATGGCTGCTTCTACTATTTATGGGGAATAAATTACTTTTGTTTTAAGTTTATGCTTCTTTATTATGAACTTGATGTAATGGAATAGTTTGTATCTTGGATATATGAGCTTTTGACTCTTTTCTGAAAAAAATAAAAAGTTGGTTTTTTTATTTCTACCGCTGCTTTATTTATGTTCTGCCTTGTGATATCTTTATGCATGTTTACCTAGATAATACTCCACCAAAACAAGTGCATTCCCTTTGTGAGTGACCCTAGCGGAGGTGGGGTGTTACATTTGGTATCAGAGCAGAAGGTTACCAGGCTGGGCAAAAGTTTTAAAAACCTTCTGAAACTATTTTCAAAACCATTTATAAAGAAACATTTTTCAAGAAAAGTTTTAATGTTTAAAGAGGCTATTCCCCAAGAAGCCATTAGCACTTCCCTTTGTTTCCTCATTTGAATCTTTTCTTTTCGTTTTTCAGCATGGCCGATCTTAACCTGCCTGAGGGAATACCCGTGCCTGGATGGTTCCGAAGGTACTTAGAAGCCAGGGCCAACGACGCGGACACGACAGACATCCCTCCTCCTCCTCCCCCAGTGGCTGCGGTTCCTCCTCCTCCTGGTACCGCCTTTGCCAAAATATGCAAAGACTTTAAAGCAATGGGCGACAAGAACTTTATTGGAACTGAAACCTTTGTTGAGGCATGAAACTGGCTAAAGGAGACAGAAGACTTGTTCATTATCTTTGATATGGAGGACCATAGGAAAGTTCAGTTGGCAGCATGGTTGTTGAAAGAAGAAGCTGCATTTTGATGGGAAGTCACCAACGCTACCAGACCAGTTGAGACATGGGCAGACTTTAGAGAAAGGTTTGGGCTTAAATTCCTATCGTCAGCAGAAGATAACCTTCAGATGGAGAGGTTCCTAGCCCTCAAGCAAGGGGACATGTCTGTTAGGGAGTACATGAATAAGTTTAATTAGCTTGCTCGGTTCGTTTTGGATTTGGTCAACACAGCCCAGAAAAAGGCTGTATGCTTTGCTCGAGGATTGAACGAGCCACTTCATAGTTTAGCCCTAACTCATATACCCATGGGGGCGACCTTTGAAAGCTTGGTGGATATGGCTCTACTTCAAGAGGAAGACAAGAATAGCAAGAAGGAGGTTAAGACTAATGAGACTCAGAATAAGAAAGCTGACTTCAAGAAGGGGAACAACAAGAATAATAAGAATAATAAAAGCAACAACAAATCACGTGAGACGAGGAAGTGCAACTTCTGTGGTATTACTGGACATCTAGTTAAAGACTGTAGAAAGAAGAAGAGGAAGTTGGGTGAGTGCTTTCATTGTGGAGATACTGGACACATCAGCAAGGATTGCCCTAAGAAGCAAGGACAGGGGCAAGGGCAGACCCAGCGAGCAGGACCTTCTGGAGGGCAGTTGCATGCTCTCAACACCACTCCAGCTCTTGACCGAGGTAGTAATATTTCCGTAGAAAGCCTTGTTTACATTTCTGACTTTTCTGTTCGAACCTTATTTGACTCTGGCGCATCGCATACTTTTATTTCTTCTGATATTGTTGAAAATCTGCACCTAAGTACTAGTCTGGTTGAGGATCCCGTTATAGTTTCAAATCCAATTAGGGGCTCCGCCCATTTATCTATGATGTGTGTGGATTTGAGGATCTCTATCTTAAGAGTAGAATTCACGTGTAATGCTTATGTTCTCAGATTCATGGGATACGGCTTGATCCTAGGTATGGATTGGCTATCCGATTATGGAGCCATTCTTGATTGTGAACGAAGGGTAGTGAGTCTCATGACTCGCCTTGATAATACCCTTGAAATTTCTTGTAGCCCTAAGGGTCCGGTCATGTTGTGTTATCTTGAATCCCTTGACTCGTCCGACGATAATTTGCAGCCTGTAAGAGTGGTCTGAGAATATCCAGATGTCTTTGATGAAGTGAGGGGGTTACCTCCTAAACGCGAGATAGACTTCCGAATTTATCTTGTTGATAATGCCAAGCCAGTTTCATTGCCCATTAGGCACATGACCCCGCGAGAAAGAAGAGAGCTCAGTAAACAAATTAATGAGTTGCTTGAGAAAAATTTCATAAGGCGAAGCATTTCTGAATGGGTTGCTCCGGTGGTATTCGCTACTAAGGCAGATGGATTGCTTTGTCTATGCGTAGATTATCGTGAGTTAAACAAACTGACAAAGAAGAACATGCACCCACTACCAAGGATCGACGATTTGTTTGACCAGTTTGTGGGAGCATCTGTTTTCTCTCAACTCGATCTAGCCACAGGATTCCATCAGCTTAGAGTGGCTGAGGATAGCATTGACAAAACTGCGTTTAGGACTCGAGATGGGTTCTTCGAATGGCTCGTCATGCCGTTTGGATTAACTAATGCACCCGCATACTTTGTGGATTTGATGAGTAGGGTGTTTCGGGAGTTCCTTAACAAGTTTGTGGTAGTTTTCGTGGATGATATTTTGATCTTCTCAAAAGATGAAGAAGATCATGCCAGGCATCTCAAGGAAGTCATGGAAACGCTTAGAGCACACCAGTTAAAGGCTAAGTTCTCCAAATGCCATTTTTGGAGGAAGGAAGTTCGGTTCCTTGGACATGTAGTTTCTAAGCAAGGCATAGCCGTGGACCCCGCAAAATTAGTTGCGGTACAGGACTGGAAAATTCCTAAGAATGCAACGGAGGTGAGGAGCTTTCTCGGTTTGGCGGGCTACTACAGAAGTTCATTAAGGACTTCGCTAAGATTTCAGCCCCTCTTACTAAGTTAACAAAGAAGAACCTACCTTTTGCATGGGACATAGAATGCGACGCTGCTTTTCAGAGACTTAAAGGAGCCCTCACCACAGCTCCAGTTTTGGCATTACCCGATGGAGGTAAGATGTTTACTGTGTACATAGATGAGTGCGGCACGAGATTAGGCGATGTCCTAACGCAAGAAGGAAGAGTAATATGCTACGGGGCCAGACAACTTAAAGTCCATGAGAAAAACTACCCCACGCATGACCTGGAGTTGGCCGCGATTGTTTTTGCACTTAAAGCTTGGCACCATTATCTTCTAGGGGAGAGGTTCGAGCTGTATACCAACCACAAATCGTTTAAGTACCTCTTCTCACAGAAAGACTTGAATCTGTGACAACAACGGTGGATGGAGTTCTTGGCATCATATGACTTCGATGTAGCTTATACCCCTGGCAAGGGTAATGTGGTGGCGGACGCGCTAAGTAGAAAAAGGTTGACTTTGAGCCCCTTGTTTGTTGAAAGGAAAAGCCTTGAGTTTATAGCAACCTTTGATTTTACACCTGTTGTTGAGTCATTGACTGCTACGTTTGCATCTCTTGAGTTAAGGCCTACACTTCTAGATCAAGTAGGGACTTCACAGAAGGAAGACCCACAGATAGTCGAAATCATGGACAAGCTAATTAGGGGTGAGACGTCGAGTCACCTCAGGAGGTATGCCACAGATGACAAGGGATGGCTAAGGCGCGATGGAAGGCTATGTGTCCCACAAGTGGGAAACCTGGTAAGGAAAGTTCTCGAAGAAGTGCATCACTCGAAGATGACTATACATCCCGGAGGGGATAAGATGTACAGGGATATGAAACGCATTTTCTTTTGGGCTGGAATGAAAAAGGATGTGGCAGAGTTCGTTTCGAAGTGCATGGAGTGCCAACAAGTAAAGGCTGAGTCGAAGAAGCATGGTGGGCTATTACATCCTTTGGAGGTTCCGCAATGGAAATGGGAGAATATCTCGATGGATTTCGTGGATGGACTGCCTAGGTCACGGAAGGGAAATACTAGTATATGGGTCATAGTTGATAGACTCACGAAAAGTTCTCACTTCATTCCGGTGAAAAGCAAGAGGACCGTATCAGGGCTAGCATCTATTAACCTTCGAGAGATAGTACGATTGCATGGAGTTCCTTCTAGTATAGTTAGTGATCGTGACCCGATTTTCACTAGCCAGTTCTGGAATAGTCTGTAAGAAGCAATGGGAACACGACCGAACTTGAGCACGGCATATCACCCACAGACGGATGGACAAACCGAAAGGGTAAATAGGGTAACAGAAGATTTCCTGAGGCTATATATTCTTGATTTTGGTGGTACTTGGGAAGACCATCTCCCTCTCGTGGAGTTTGCATATAACAATAGTTACCAAGCTAGCATCGGAATGGCATCGTTCGAAGCCCTGTATGGAAGACCGTGCAAATCGCCAACTTGTTGGTGGGAGACGACTGATAGACTTATACTTGGGCCTGACATGATAAGGGACACTTCTGAGAAGATTGAGTTGATACAACGACGGATGAAAACGGCCCAAGATAGACAGAAATCTTATGCGGACCAGAGAAGGACAGACCTAGAGTTCGAAGTCGGAGATATGGTCTTTATAAAAGTTTCTCCGTTACGCAATGTAGTTCGTTTTGGGGCAGTTGGAAAGCTAGCACCAAGGTTCGTGGGACCGTTCCGTATCACTGAGAGGATTGGACGGATGGCCTATAAGGTAGACTTACCCGAGAAGTTATCTGGAGTACACAATGTCTTTCACGTCTCGCATCTCCGGAAGTGCTTGCATAAGTCAGCCGAAGTGGTTGAGCCAAGCATCCTTGAAGACGTAGAAGTGGAAAAAGAAGCAACATCGAGGCGAGTTCCGATTTGTATCTTAGGAACGGAGATTAAGAAGCTAAGGAATTGAGAAGTCAAGCTAGTTAAAGTGCAGTGAAGTGAAGCCCAAGAAGACGCAACTTGGGAAACCGAAGAGAAGATACTCGTGCTTTATCCATTTCTTTTTGAGGGTACATTCTCGATCTCTTTTTCCTTGAAAACCTTTTCGTATCATGCTTTTACTATGTACGTTTGTCTTGTTATCTTGTCGATCTTATCTTGAGAACCTTAGGTAGAACCATATGGATGTAAACATGTGATTGAAACATGTTATGGTTGATGTTTGCAAATGGTTGCAAGTGGTTGCTAGTGGATGCATGACACACATTAGGCACTAGATCGGCTCAGTCACATTTTCATGTTGCACATGCATGAGTGCTTATACTTGTACATGGATGGAACTTGTTATGCTATCACTTGGATGTTGCATATGGATGGATGTTTGTGTACTCATGTAGAGATTATGAACTATGCTAGGAATTTGCATACATGTTGGATTCATGACACTAACATATTTTGTATTAAGGAGGTTTACTGAATCAGTAACCGCCTGATCTTTTGCATT
The DNA here is from genome assembly GCA_030737875.1 of Allium sativum. Taxonomy (NCBI): domain Eukaryota; kingdom Viridiplantae; phylum Streptophyta; class Magnoliopsida; order Asparagales; family Amaryllidaceae; genus Allium; species Allium sativum. The sequence goes on from CM060916.1 coordinate 899,649,927, forward strand.
AGATAAGTACATATACACACACTTTCTGCATATGTTCATACAGCACTAGAAATCTTTTAAGGACCATGGTTGCATGTGGATGATGCTTTGAGTAGATGGATGATGGATGGTAGGACACATCCTCCCTAACTTGGAGATTTCGGGGACGAAATCCTTTAAGGGGGGAGAATGTAACAACCCGTGTTTTTATAACGTGAAATAACCATAAATCAGGGCAGAATTAATTTTTAAAATAAGAATCAAGAGAAACGGGTTACGCCATTGCGTTCAACTCGAAATTTTGCTTGGAAACGAGTCCGAGTTTTCGAAAATCGGAGCCCGTATGACCAAGTTATGACCTTTCGAAGTTTTCAAGTTCAAAACAGCTCAATTCAAATTCAAAAATTCGAATTCCAAACCTCCAAATGGACTGGGCGGGAAATTTCCCACCCAGGACCAGGTCGACCTGGGGGTCGACTATGTAGTCGACCTACCCAGGACCAGGTCGACCATAGTGTCGACCTGGGGGTGGACCTGGTGCCCGATCCCATTTCTGAAGCTGGATTCACTTTGATGTATTTGGCCTCGTTTCTGTCCACATTCATTGGCCTGGCCCTATAAATACAACCCCTAACACCAGTCTCTCTACACAAAATTCTTTCTGACCTTATGCTGCTCTAACTCTGGTTGAAAAGTTAGAGATACTACTTCTTCAACGTCGAAGCTACGTTGCTAATTTGGGGATTTCTGTTAGGACTTGACTAAGCATATAAAGATTCAACTATCGACTCTCTTTTTCTAATTCTCGAACCACGATCTGTAAGCCCCAGTTATTTTTAGATTTAAACTGTAAATGTGATATGAATATGATGTAAATTGAAATTGGACCTATGTATGATGACTGTTTTACATCTATTCTTGTTCATCTTGGATCTTGACTTCTGGATATATTGTGACATTGATTTGGGGCCTATTCATGTTGTAAATCAAAACCCCTCATATTATCATGTTGAATCCGCTATTAGTCACTAGTTTATGACTATCACCTTATGTCAATTGTTACCATGACTATACTGTCACCTTATGTCAATCACCACTATGACTATACTATCACCTTATGACAACGGTTATCTTGACTAGTACCTTATCTTGCTAGATTTGGGATCTTTATGTTTGAGGCTAATATTTCATATGCCAGTAATGTTTTAATCTTTTATTTCAAGTCATATCATGCTATGCTAGTAATCACTTTTGCCACCTTATACCCGTTCCTTTTTATGTTATTCCCTATTAGATTTATTTGTATCGATTCGAACTTACGTGCGATGGGAATACGATTTGGGTAGACTAGGTAAAACATAAATTAGCTTTAAACTTGAACATGAACGTTGTTATGACTTGAACCTGAATATGGACATGAACTTGACACGATTTGACATGAAACATGACCTGAGAACTCGACATGAATCTAGACATAAAAACTTGAACGTGGGCATGACAATTAGATAACTTGAAAATGGCCAACTCGAGGTTGGGTTGAGTTTGAAGTGTAAATCTGCCCGGAACCGCCCGGCAAATCCAGTGGCTGCAAACAATAGGATCCAATGTGGGTAGTTGGTCATATCGCACGTAAAACCCGAGGTTAGACTATGTTGTGGTGTAAATCTGCCCGGAACCGCCCGGCAAAATCCAGTAACCACAACAGTTAGTCTAATGTGAGAGGTTGGTGTGCACCAATGAATTAATGCCACATGATAGGGTTAAGTCATGAAACACTTGAATATACTTAACCAACTTGACACGATGATTTGATAGGGTTAAGTCATGAACTTCTTGAACACACTTAACCAACTTGATACATGATTTGGATAGGGTTAAGTCACGAATTTGAATGACAACACTTAACCCATTAGAAACCCTAGTTACGCGGTCCTTTCAGCAGTAACCCACTTAGATGTATCACGATACCCTGGGACTAGGCAGGGTGGGGCATGATTACTGGGCTGATTGTAAGCGACCAGAACGACGGCTGAGTAGGTGCGCCATTGTAGGTTCAGGCGGGCTATGGTCGTGCACGTAGTCCGGAGTTGAAAAAGCAGGCATTGGGCACCCGTAGATTTACACTGTGCGTGCTTGATTCGTGTCGGTGGTTGGCACCATAGGACTTGGTACACCCTATGGTGGACCTAGCACAGGTAACTACATTTCAGGATAGGGCCGTATGACACAGACACATGACGAGCTAGGACTTGTAGGGAGCCGATCGATTAGTAGATCGTACTGTAGGACCCCGTAATGAGTCACTTCATGATACTGGGCGAAGAGATCATTTCATGGTTAATACTTGACATGGGTTAGAATACTAGTACAGTTGGTGCAGTGAACCTTGAATATGCGATGTCGGACTTGACTTATCTTGTTATCTTAATTATCCTACTAGTTCTGTTATCATCCTTATGTTTAATTCCAGTTTTCACATATCGTGTTACCTTTACTAGTTTTCATACTGAAAGTCACTAGGGCTTACCAGTCTTTATGACTGACCCTTTTTCTTTCGCCTCTTTTTCTTTTGTTTCTTCCCCCCAGGTTCTCAGGGAGGAAGCACTAGCTCTTAGCTTGGATTTAGCTTGCTTTCTGACAGCTCATGTACGGTTTGGTCTCGGGCTATGCTATGGCTGCTTCTGCTATTTATGGGGAATAATTTACTTTTGTTTTAAGTTTATGCTTCTTTATTGTGAACTTGATGTAATGGAATAGTTTGTATCTTGGATATATGAGCTTTTGACTCTTTTATGGAAAAAAATAAAATTGTTTTTTATTTCTACCGCTGCTTTATTTATGTTCTGCCTTGTGATATCTCTGTGCATGTTTACCTAGATAATACTCCACCAAAACTAGTGCATTCCCTTTGTGAGTGACCCTAGCGAAGGTGGGGTGTTACACGTAAATTCAAGTGCGAATTAAAAAAGGAAATTGGAAATCGTTTTAAAAGGAAACGATCAAATTTATTCCGACGTTCGGAATGTGAACAGAATTTAAATAAATCCATAGGATTTATAAATAGAATTCGACTGTGTCGAATGTTAGAGAATAATTTATTTTCATAAATTATATATTATATAGTTCGGAACGTGACAAGATAATTAATGTTCGATTTGAAACCAATATTTTATAATAAATTGTAAAGGCAATATAGAATTATAAACTTATTAAATAAAATAGACTATAAAGTTGCTGTGTAAATGAGATTTGATAAATAAAATATAATGTGATTGAGAAGTTATAAAAAGACTCAATTAACTTAATTTGAACCTGTAATAATATTTATAAATTGAAATCAAAATTTGATTTGATAAAACAAGCACAGTTTTCTATAAAGGAATGATATTCACATTTTAAAGTGAATAATGGTTTAAAAGCAAACATTTTACAGATTGAAATGGTTATAACGGAAAATCGGCAAGGATTTGGAAGTGACAAATTCGAAGGTGAATTTAGAATGAAAATGGAAATGGAGTTAATCTGAAATGGGAATTTATTCTAAAATTTGAAACATTAATCGAATAAAGATTTGTTGAAGTAGAGTTATACATTGAAATTCGATTATATCTAATTCAGAAAAGTATTATGTACTTTCCATTTTAATCAAGATTTAATTAATATTCAAATTAAGGAATAAAAGTTATATTTTTAAATTAAATATTTTGGAAATAGAGATTGTAATGCTATTGTCATAATCAATGATTTTCGTTAAAGAAGATGAATCATAAATTGAATTCAAGAGTGTCTTAAGCGATATTTTAACTTAAATTTTGAGCTTTGTCTATTTGTAAGTTAAGAATGTTGTTTAGTTAAGGACTGAGAGCTAATTATACACCAACTTGATTGACTTCATTATTGACTAAGGAATGGTTAAGGTTCGTTGGCGAAGATTAGTTAAAGATAAGATTAGCTAATGATTGATATATGGTTTGCGTTGTCATAACGATGTTTTATACAACATTTGTTTGAATCCATATAAATGGATTTTGGAAATGTTTTCCAATATAATATGAGATGTTTTCTAAGGATAGAAAATGAAATGATTTTGTTGATAAGAAATTAAGAAATGGAGATAAGGAAATTAGAAACTAAATGGAGATTAGTCATGTTGTATGACTCCTGAGTGTCGTTCCGATGTTGGCTTCGACCGTCAAGGTTGATACTTATGGAGTTGTTCTTTTACTAATTTACGGTTATGGACAAATGATTTTGGAGGAATAGTGATGCGTGAATAAGAAATGAAAATGTTTTCCGACGTTAATAACATATATTTATTTGGAATATAGGAAAATAAATAGTTTATGATATATGGAAATATTTTTCCAAGATTTGTGGGGGGCCGAATGGGTTTTGATAAATAATGGGGATAGATATGGAAAGCGGGGATTGGGAAATGAGAAGTTGGGTAATGGTAAACTAATAAGAAATTAATTTAAAAGGCTAAGTGTTGATTGATGTTTGATCAGCAGAATTACCATTTGGAAATAGGATTATTCGTTGTGCGGATGTTTCCTTCGATAGTTAAATAACCGACTATCAAAGTTTTGTCCCATTTTATATTTTCCGTTGTCAATACGGAGAGACCGGGATCAACTTTATTATCTGAAAATCACTCCGTATAGGCATAAGCATTGCAAAAAAATAATATGACGGAGATAATTGAAGACAGAGTAAAATGGAAGGGCTATTCTGTTAATTCTAGGTAGAAATTGTAAAAGATGGATTAATGGGATGGTGCCTTTGGTTTTTCCAGTCCAAGGACAACTTGTATGGACGAATGTCTGACAGAGTATGCCTAAATAATCATATGCATTGATCTCTTCAAACGTATTACGTTTGGTGGCGGAGGAATTCATTTCTCTTAGCTTTATACCTATGGCATTTTTAGGGAAATCAATAAATGATTTTTGCAGGCTTGACAATGTGGCATTCTAAGTGAATGAAGACATGGTATGCCAAAAAGGTAAATACGACCTCTAGCCTCACAACCAGGAAGTGACAAAAATCGGGCAGACATCATGCCTAAGTGGGTCGCTTCCAATTAGGGTGTATTATCACCTATCGAGAGAAAATTCATTTCCTCCTTTAATTTATCGATGCTATCCCTTTCGGGAAACGGTTGTTGATCCCAGCCGTTGGTGATATACATTCAATATACTCAAGCGAAATGAGTGATATGTCATGTATGGCCAGGTTGCAAGATGTTCTTGTTGAACCCAGTGTATTTCTCTCTAGACATACACTATCGGAAGGTGATTCCATACCTTGTCATATTTGGAAATCCATTCCCTAATAAGTGCCCGCCATTTTTATTGAATACTATATATGTGGAGCGTGAGATGCAAGCATTCTGCTAGATTGCTATTTACTTAATTTAGACACTATTACAATATCAGAAAAATGTTGATTCAAAGAATGTTTTGGGTTATCGTAAGGTAAAAACCATTCGTGTTTATGTGTGGATCGTTCTTACGATTATCCTTTCTTTTAAAAGGATTTTTAGAAAGTTAAACCAAGTGGTTGGAGTTTACTCACACCAGTCACATGACTGACCCAAAGTTTATTTTGTTTTGTTCTACCCTAAATCTTGGGTGCCCAAATTTTCACGAAAAGTCAGGTAGTCGGAATTTTTCAGATATTCTTGGAAAAGCAGGAGGTTTCGACATTCTATAGCTATTGTTTGTTTCTGCTGTGTTGTAAGTGTTGTACTATGATAATTGTATGTATGTATGTACAGTTACAATTTGTAATCCAAAAGTTATGTTATATAATATATTTTATGCGTTCCGCTGTGAGACATGTTTACTCTGATGGTTTTGTATTTGTGTTCCGCTTCTTGTATTCTAAATTTCTTTCTTTCTATTCTCACCCTCTGACTTCTTTTTATTTTTGGTCCAGTATTTTTGATACTTGAATAGTTCACATGTTATTTATGTCGATTTTCGGGGGCGAAAATCTCTTAGGCCGTTATAGGAAGGCAATAGCTTTGGTGCCCTTGGTGCTAAAAAGAGTGACATAGCTGATGCTGATACTGACAATGAGCAGGGTGAGACTGCCAATCTAAATGAAATGCTTTCGATGGATTTCACTTGCTCTATAAGATCGAAAGGTGTTAAAGAGAAGCAAGTTGCTCATGGTGATGATGACATTGTGATAGAAATTATGGGACAACCAACATTATGTATGTTGAAAACAATGTTGAATCCCTGGTTCAAGCAATTTGTCCTGTGCTCCTACACTTCAGTTGAACTGAGCAAAAAGAAAATCGCCTTTGCCAAGCAATCTTCAACTCATGCCAGGTTTCCTTAATAAGTAGCCATCTCCTTTGAGAACATGCAAAGACCCAATGAAATCTCCCTCCGCAAGCAAGTCCACCAGCAATATGTTGAAGCCAAATACTGAACGTGTTTTAGAGAATGAATCCAACTCTAATAAGAAAAATAGAAAACCGAACTCACTCATCCTTATGCAAATTTGGCTCCTCCTCCAGGATACAAGGCTCCCGCCTCGATTCCACCTACAGTGAACGAACCTCAAATTAACACTCCTCTTTCTGCTTCCGTTTTGGGTTACATCACAAGACGCAAAAAAGAGTGTGTTATTGAAAGATAATCTATTCGATAATGACTAACCAGTTGGTTCATTATTTAGCTATGTTAGTGGATGTAGCATGCTAGTTCTCGAATATGTCATTTCCTTAGGAATGTGTATCGCTTTGTTGTAGCATATGTCATGTTTTAATATATAATTTTTTAGTATGTGAGTCTTGGTTGCTTAGAGAAACTTCAACAGATTACGTGTTAAAATATTATAACATGTAATATTCAACCTAAATATTACAGATTGAACCTAACAAATGGACGCTAATTAATCAACGCCCAACAAAAGGACGTTGATTTACTCAGTGTCGATACAAAGGGCACTGATTAAATCAGCACCTAAATTAAATATATTAACATAATGTGGACGAAAAAATATGTCGTAAACACCCAAGATTCTTAATTATTAAGAATTATAGTTTCGTGCGGAAAAGTAAGTGTAGAAAGCAATAAATAACACGAGAGGTTTATAGTGGTTCGGCCACGCTAGAGACCTACGTCCACTTTGAAGAGTCATTGGAATATTGTTTATAACAAAGAGTTACAAGGTTGAGGACATCTCATGACATCTCTCTACATGCACATCTAAGTCATATTATGTCATGATTAACATATATTAATATATTAGGAGAAAGACACTTTTTTCCTTCTTCTTTCTCAAAGCATAGATGCCATTAAAAGACGCTACTTGGAGCTCTTAGGAGATGTCTAATCACCAAATTCCAACCTTTTTGAAGTGTGAGGTCAAGGGGTATTTATAGTGGAGTGGTTAGTTGGGATTAGGTAGCAGTAGGTAGAAATAAGGGATCACACCAGGAATCTCGTATCCCCTGTAGTCGGCCGCCAAAATCTCGGACCCCATAGTGCACTCACCTAGAAATTCGTACCCCTCCATGGGGTATGAATTTCGTACACCGTGGGGTATGAATTTCATACCCCGAGGGGTACGAAGAATGCTGAAATGGGCAAGGGGAGTCGCGGCCGGGCCTTGTGACTTTCTGGGGTTCGAGGTATTTGTTTCGCGATGTTTTAAAGGAGCGGTGAGGTTCCTATCAGCATAATCCCTTCTCGGATCCTTTCCTTTACTCCTTGGCGACACTTTCGGCTCTGGCTTTACGCGATACGTTGAGTCGAGCGTGCCTTGCGTACTTTTGGGAACCGTACCAAATGGCTGGTTAACATTTGCCCCCCCAAAGTACATCTTGTCTTAACATGATGTGCTTTGCGTTGGTTGAAGTAATTGTCGAGTCATCGACTTTTCTTGTAAACTTAAGAAAACAGAAGTTAGTTGTTGAGCTCATTTAATGTAGAATTGTAAACGAGTCATGGTGGCACGACGGTGTGTCTTTGTCGCTAAGTACTTGTGTTGCATCGCACTTGCACACTCATAACGATTTGTATACATGTGTATTACGTACGTACATGCGCATATATAGTCGTCATCACTCTTTTTTTCTTTGTCATACCCTGGCTGGGGTACGAATTATCGCACCCCATTGGACACAAAATTTCGTACCCTGATAGGATACGAATTTTCGTACCTCGACGGGGTACAAATTTTCGTACCTCACTAGGGTACGAAATGGTGTGTCTCGGAATGCGAAGAGACATCCTCCCTTATTATAAATAGGGTTCTCCCTCCATTCTTTCCTTTCTTCTCCTTTATTTATTCCAGCCTCCATTAAAATCGAGCTCCTAACTTTGCACTTGAAACCTGAATGACGAACTTAGGTAGGGCCTATATGCCATTAAAGGTACGAGCCTCCCTCTCTTGAGCTCGGTCGCGTGCCTGGTTGACGCGTCAAGGCTAGCCTCGAGCTCCTCGTGGGCAAGGATTTGGAGCTGGAGAAAGAAGGGTTGAAGAGAGTAGAATTATAAGGGAGGAAGGAGAAGAAGGATGAGGGGAGTCGAGTGCTGCAGCGGTGAGGGAGAAGAGATCGGAGGCGAGGAGCGTGGTACTCCGTGTTGGGGGGTCTCATGCCCCTCCCAGGTTTGGGGTTTTCGTACCCCTTGCAAATAAGAAATTTCAAACCCCGAAGGGCATGAAGTTTCATACTCCTAGGGTACGAGATTCCGAACCCCGAAGGGTACGAAGTTTCATACCCTTGGGGTACAAAATTTCGAACCCAGGAAGGGCCACGGAATCTCGTAACCCCGGGTACAAAATTTCCAACCCTGGAAGGGGTACGTAATTTCGTACCCCCTAGCGGTATGAAAACTTTGAACCCTGATGCGGCTCCAAGTTTCGTATCCGAGAGGGGATTACGAATTCCGTGCCTGGATCGAGTGATTTGCATATGCCTCCTTGCTTCACGGTATCTCTTGTTTAGCGCTTTGGTTCTCTAATTGCCTGCTTCTAGATTTGTATCTTCTCTGGGTCGTGACCGAACTAGCGCCCATATAGGCAGTCACGTAATCAATGAACACATAGATTAGGGCGTAAACCAGAACTTTGACTGAACTGTTTGACTATTTGAATTTCTTTTGTATATCCTGATTCTGCATAACACTGCACGCACATGTTAGTTTGCACCAACACGAGGGGTATAGGTTATTCAACTGCGATGTCTAACACTAGTGTGTTAAAGTATAGCTAGCGATGCATACAAAATCCATGACTGGGAAGACTTCGGAAGCTGAGACTTCCTCGCCGTCATCGCATACATCTGACTCCACTAGCAATGCTAGCTCGATGGGCAGCGAGCTTGAGACCACTGATAGATCCACCCCTTCTCAAATGGCAAGTTTACCCAAAGCGTTTGAGCATGGAAAGTAGACTCAAATACAACCTTCTCCGCTAGTACACGAAGAGGCAGAGCATGTGGAAATCGTCGAGGGGGATGCACTGGTGGCTCCGGTGGCCCCAGATATGTTGCCTGATGCAGTTATCCTTGAAAATCCACAGGATTCAGTGCCATCACATATGGATGCCACAACATTTAGGAAAATGATGCTGTGGTTTAGCATTACCGTAGATCACATCTATGCATTGAGAGAAGGTGGTAGGGCTCACGCACTGCCCAAGGGTCGTACTACTTGGAGCAGACAAGTTTGCATTTCTGGGTGCGTGCCCCCGGCCAGTAACTACATTTGGGACATGTTATATTATTTCCGTATCATGCTGTCGCAGCTGCACCGAAATGCATATGCCTCGCTCTTGGGTACTTATGTTCTCTACCGGGAGTACTTGCATTCTGAACCTACCGGAGAGGATATTCAGTATTTGTTCCAACTGAAGAGAAAAGCTAATATATCGCCATCTCAGTATTTCCTCGAGGCTTCACCCAACACCAAGTTCCTTGTCGGAACGTGGCCTAAGCCGTCAGTATACAAACATGAATGGTTCTTTGTGCGTTATCCTTCCGAATTCAAGAGGAGATAGTTGGAAGGAAGTAATCTTTCTTGAATTACGTTTTTGACTATTTGCGGATTCGATGTCATATATTTGATTTTGTTTTGAGATGGTAGGAAATCCTAAGACGCCTACCAGCATCGAGTATCAACAATGCCTTGAGGCTCTACAAGCGATTCCGGCTGCGTCGCGTTCTACCGATGCATTCACAAGTCAGGATCGCCATCGTCGTTCAGGGTTGCTCCCTGACGACCGAGCTATAATTTGGTCGGCTATCACAGGCAGTGGGCCAAAAGAGAAGGCGACGAAGGATAAAAGAGCTCCTAGTTGGAAGAGAAAGATGCCCTCTACTAGGTCCAAACCGCGAAAGGCTGCTAAGTCCCAAGGGGACACAGGTGGAGATGTGGCTGGCAGTGAGGAGATAGTTGCTCGGGACAAGGGTCTGTTGGATGCTTCTGTCCTTCCTCCGACAGGGGAAGCGGGGGGAGAAGTGTTGGCCAGGCCATGGTCCCCTGCGACTCCTTCTGAGACCGCCGCTTCACTCGAGAAGAGGGCCAATTTGATGGTCTTAATAAACTTGTTATAGACATGTCTCCCTGGCTGGGTACGACAAGTATGGAAGAGCTAGCTCTAGCTATGGAGGGGTTCGCTCCTTCGGGCGGACCATCTTCTGGTCTGGTGAGAGAACACTTTGGACATACAGTCATAAGCACTGCATATCATAGAAATTGTTTGTGCGTGCGAAGTGTTTGGCTCTAAACTCATTTCTTTGATAGGTGGTATGGAAAGAGGACGGGAAGGGCGAGATTATGGACACGGAGGCCGCTGATATCCTAAGAACATTTTTCTTGGAAGCTTTAGGAGAAGGTCTAGCTTATATGGTAACTCCCCACCTCCGCAAGATCGCAGTAGTGAGAATCTCCACAGAGACCGACCTCGGCGATCCCAACCCCTCCTCCTCATATCCGAGTATCTAATGTAGATTCCTGGCCTGATGTAGCAGGCTCGAAGCACTCATCATCGAGGCTCCTTCACACACAACGCCTTTGGCTCCTGTCTAGACCACTAAGGGGAAGGAATCGTCGCTTAGTCACTCGAGGCCGGCGGGAGCAACTACAATGAGGAGGCAAGATCTAGCGGAGCCTGAGAGGCGAGAGATTTCCATTGATGAAAGGAAGGCATTGCTGAAGCAGAATTTCCCTCGGCAGTACTTCGACGAGTTGATATTCCTCCCTGACCTCCCTCAACGTTACTTCGACGAGCCGATATTCATCCCTGGCCTCAGCACGCCTCCTGCTAGGGACTCCAGGGAGATATGTATACATGTGAGGGCTACGTATCATCAGGCAAACGAGCTTACTAAGTATTCCTGCCATCTATCGGAACTGATTAGGAAGAAAAACATGGGGCTCATCAATCAAGGGCTGACTATCGATGGCGAGCGAACCAACATCGTTAACCTCGAGAAGGAAATAGATAGGCCTGCTCCTTGTGTCGTAAACATTTCTTCGTTCCTCTTTATACTTCGGATAATAATTCTTAGTATTGCTACTGCAGTGTAGATGAATCACGTGTATGAGATACTGAAGAAGGAGGCAGCGCATGCCAGCTCATCTTTTAAGGATACCGCAGCCTCTCTAACTACCGAAAACATAGCATTGAAAAGGGATAAGGACGAGCTGGAGAAGGCGTGCGCTGAGCTGGAAAAAGGCTATGAGCGAGTAACCCAGCTCTAAAATGACAATGATGCTTTGAGAGTGGAGAATGAGAGGCTAAGGGGCTTATAATGCAGAGGTTGTTAAGCTGAGGAGGCAATGAAAAAGGGAAAGGAGGATGCCGAGGCTAGCAATAGGGATGTGTTGAGCTCAGTGGGTGGATTGAAGGCCAAGCATCTGAGAGAGGTGGAACAGTTGAGGGAGGATCTTGAGGATACTGAATTCAGGGTGGAGGCATCCTTGACGGAACATATTTGGGATATGTATGTTAAAATTCTCAAGTTCTGCGGACTCTCGTGGGTTAAGGATTATTCTCGAGTGTTGTCCCAAACATGCGAGAGATTGTTGCCGTATGAGGCTTATTTACATCATGTGGATGTGGGAACTTTGGATGAGGGCCTATTTATGATTAAGCTCCTGATCGCCGAGGAGCGTGAGAAGTTGGAGGAAGGGAGGAAGTTGCTGCAGGAGGACGCAGAGAGGGAGAGGCTAGAGAGGCTTGCTTCGGAAAAAGTGAAGTTTGTCCCTATAGAGAGCATGGTGGTAGCGGAGACATTTGCAGAGGCAAGCTCTTATCAGCCATTGGTTCCCGAATCTGCCACAACTAGTGATCCCATGGCTTTGTCTCGGTCCTCGATTAGGTATGATCTCGAGTATCCGGGACTGAGAGAAACTGGAATTACTTTGTCTGCTACGACGAGTACACTCCCAATTATACCTGCACCATCCCTGATCGAAGGTAAATTTTCCTTGCCGCGAATTCCCGAAGATGATGTGGTTACTGAATTTGCAGACTAAATTGTTGTGTTTGTACTGTGCAGCCCTTCCTTGAACCATTATGACACCGGGCTTTGCCCCCATGCTCCCTCACACAATAGAATCCAGGATAGGACCACAAGGGATGCAGTTTGGAGAAGGAGGCGATCAGTTGGACACTTTTTCAGATATCAGGCTAGGGTCCAGTGTCCATGAGGGCCTCATAGAGGAAGGAGAGCTGGTTGATAGCCAAAGTGCTCGTGCGATGGGCCCGGTGGATGTCGATATGCCTTCAGTGCAGTCCATGGTGGATTCCTTAAAGATTCGGATGGCGGCGAAGTGTGAAGAGTTGGAAGAGAAGAGTAGGCAGGACGAGGTCGCTAGGAAGGAGGCCCACGTGAAGGCCAGGCAGGATGCTGAAAAGAGGGCCGCTGTTATAGCTGAGAAGAGAAAGGCCGACGATAAAGTAGAGAAAAAGAGGGTTGCGGATGAGGCCCAAAAAAAGAAAGAGGATGATGAAGCCCAGCAGAGAGCCACGAAGACATTTGAGAAGCTCAAAGCTGATGATGCCGCAAAGCTTAAATCGTAGAAGCTAACTGACCGACGGGCTGCTAAAAAGGTGAAGGAGGAAGCGGAGCGAGAGGCTAAGAATGTCCCGGGAAAGGGTGATATTGTGCTAGCTCTTGTTGCTGATGCTTCCCCCAAACCATTGCAACACACTATCCCTACTAAAATAACAGAGATTTCAAGTGGTGATAGAGAAGGTGAAAGGCGTCTCTCGGTCTCTCATGAGTCACTAACTCCTCCGAAGGGCAAGGGAGGAAAGAGCGGATCTGGGAAGAAGAGACCTCCTACCGGGGAGCCGTCTAGTGCCGAACCTGCAAAGAAGAAGAAGCATAGGAAAAACAAGCATGATTAGCGTTAGTAACTGCAGTAGATGTGACCACTATTTTGGTTATGTAGGCTGATAGTATACACAAGAATGGCCCTTGCTTTTGATTTTTAAAGGCATGGTGTGGTTCTCATGTACACCCTGTCATTAGAAAGGAAAAATGTTAGACACGTAGTTTGTTCTGTGTGTGTGAAATGAAATATGAATTTGTAAAAATCGCATTTCATGTTAAGTGTTCGAATGTTCGTCTCATGTCTTGCAGCATCCTGTACTTGCATAAGCGTACTTATCGTTACACAAACATAAATACGATCGGGGATCTTGCTCTGGGGCATTTCCAATTGTGGAGATCAAGCGCTGGTTTTAGGAGGATTCCCTTAGCTCGGGAATCCTGTTGGTAGTGGAAACCAGGCTAGGCGCCTTCTGCCTTGGACTGCCCAGAGTAAAGTCCAAGTAGGTTGAAGGCGTGGACGTCGTGATTCGTCCGATGGGAGGCTCTCTCGTCGTTCATTCTGGTTATGAGTGGAGGCTTCGTTTATTTGCCTGAGGGTGCCCGGGTCATCAACCCATAGGGTCCAATCATGGCCATGGGCTACCTCTTATCCCTAGGGATTAGGAGCGGGAACGATTTAAGGCCGGCCCCGTTGCTGCATCGAGATACGACAGACGCTCGGAGCCATGTGAGAGGCTGGTATCACATTTGGTTGGCTGGTGGGCTGCCCCTAAGTCCAGGGACTTGAGGGCAGAATGATTTATACTCGGTCTTGGTGCTGGGCCGAGATTCGAGTTGGAGGTTATTTATACTCGGTCGCGTCACGGGCCGGGAACTCGAGTAGTGAGGCCAGATCGCATGCTCGGGGCGACGAATAGTGCCACTAGTGTTTGTCATCGATGTTGGCTCGAGGTTTGGATGGCGGCATCGTCTCCCATGCTCGAGGTGCCAATACGGTGATCAAGAGTTTGAGCACACAAGTCATCCGTGATAGTACATCAAACATATTGTGCAAGGAGTAGACATGGAAGGGAGATAGGAAACTGAAAATCATTTCTACTGATAACTTTGGCAGTAATAACCTTTACAATGCCTTCAATTGGGAGAAAACAAAACATCGTTGGAAAGCATAGACAACTGTACACTAAGTTATGTTAAGTAGCGCCATAGGTGTTCGTTGTTCCATGCCCTGGGGAGCTCGGCTCCGTCCGCGGCTGCAAGTTTGAAAGTTTCATTTGTGAGCTTACGTTGTATGGCGTACGGGCCTTCCCTACAAGGACCGAGTCCGGTCAATAGGGGAAAGACCCGCTTTAGGACGAGGTCGTCGATATTAAGGTTCTTAGAACGAACTCTGGAATTGAAGTATCGGGCTACTCGTTGTCGCTAGGTGGAAGCTCTGAGTTTGGCTTCGTTTCTCTTTTCTTCGAGTAAATCGAGTCATTCCATAAGCAAATCTTGATTGGTTTTCGGATCATAGTAGGTGACTCGATGAGATTGAAGCTTGAACTCAATGGGAATGACAACTTCGGATCCATAGGCAAGGGTGAATGTATTATGCCCCATTGCTGACTTGTGGGAGGTCTGGTAGGCCCATAGGGCCAGAGGGAGTTCGTCTGCCCACATGCCCCAGGCCTTCTCCAGACGCTTCTTGATCAAGAATTTGATTACTTTGTTAACAGCCTCGACTTGCCCAATAGCTTGAGGGTGAGTTACCACTAAGAATCTCTTTTTGATGTTATGCCACTGACAGAAGGATTTGAACTCTACGCTCTCGAATTGGGTTCCATTGTCGGAGATGATGGCCTGAGGGACCCCATAGTAGGTGATGATGTTGTGGACGACGAAGTTGATTACCTTCTTGGTGGTGATTGTGGCGAGAGCTTCGGCTTTTGCCCATTTGGTAAAGTAATCAACTGCGACGATAGCATAACGCACCCCACCTCTAGCCAATGGAAGAGCCCCGTCGATGTTTATTCCCCACATAGCAAACGGTCAAGGACTAACCATTTGTGTCAATTCGATAGGCGGGGCTCTTGGAATCTTTGAGAAGCGCTGGATCTGTCACACTTGCGAGCATAGTCTGTGACGTCTTGATCGACATGGGCCAAAAGTAGCCATGCCTGATGATCTTTCTTGCTAAGGTTTTCCCCCCGGTGTGGCCGCTGCACTCACCTTCATGTACATCTGTTAACACTCGGTTGACGTCGACATGGGCCACGCACTGAGTAACGGGACATAAAAGCCTCTATGGTAGAGTACTCCATCCATGAGAAGGTAGCGAGCAGATTGGCGAGTGAGGACTCATCTTTCCTTGTAACGTCCCGGGAGGGTCCTGTGTTGCAGATAATTCTTGATCGGTGTCATCCAAGATTCAGGTTCGGTTTCGGCGTTCAGGACCACCTCAGTTTGCATTTGCTTAATACTTGGTGAATCGTGCACTTCAACTGGGACGAATCCCATAAGTTGTGAATCCTCGGAGCTTGCCAATTTGGCTAGTGAATCCGTTTTTCATTCTATTCTCGAGGAATACGTGTGATGACAAAGTGGTCGAAGTTGGCAAATAATCCCTGAACCTAGGTCAGATATGGGCCGAACCGTGTCCCCTTTGCTTGATATTCTCCCTATACCTAGTGCACGATGGGTTGTGAATCAGAGAAGATTTGGATGGTCTTTGGCTTAAGTTCGATCGAGATTCTAAGCCCAGCTATCAATGCCTCATACTCTGCGTCGTTGTTGGTAGCATGGAAGTTGAGCTTTAATGCGTAGCATATTGGGCGTTCCTCTGGAGTGATGAGCACGACTCCGGCTCCAAGATATTTGCTATTGGAGGAACCATCCATGAAAATTTTCCATTGAGTGTCGGGAGCTTCGATGTTCTCTGTAGGAGTCTCCTCAGGAGTGGTGAATTCTACTATGAAATCGACGAGAGCTTGTCTGAGGATAACTCGACGGGGGATAAATCTTATTTCAACTTGACTCGGCTCCATACTCCACTTTAATAGTCGTTTGGACGCCTTGGGTCGTTGTAGGACCGGGCGTAGCGTCTGGTCGGTATACTTTTATGGGATGTGACTGGAAGTATGGTCGAAGCTATCGAGAGGAAATCAATATGCAATATGCTAGTTTCTCAAGCTTTGGATAATTCTTTTCTTCCCTCGTCAATCATTTGCTGACGTAGTAGACGGTCCATTGGACACGGTCTTCGATGTGCACCAATGACGAGTTGATTGCCTGCATGGCAACAACCAAATATATATAAATCTTCATGGTCTATAGGTTTGGACATTATAGGTGGTCGCTCCAAGCAATTCAATACGTCCTCGAATGCAGCGATGCATTCTGGGGTCCATCTGAAGTTGTGCTTCCCCTTTCGAAGCAAGTCTAAGAAGGGAATGCATTTGTTGGTAGCTTTGGATACGAATCAACTTAAAGCGGCGACCATTCTGTTTGAACTTTAGACATCTCTAATGTTCTGAGGGACTTGAATATCTCGACTAGCTTGGATTTTGTCTAGATTGGCTGAGGCGACTCCGAATGAGCACTTCAAGGGATTGAGTTTCATGTCGTATTGGCGGAGGACATCGAACATTTCAGAGAGGTCGTGGACATGGTTGCTTGATATTTTAGATTTTACCAGCATATCGTCCACGTATACCTCCATGGATTTTCCAGTTTGGTCCTTAAAGATGCGATTAACCATTCGTTGATAAGTGGATCCAGCAATCTTGAGTTCAGAAGGCATGACACAGCAGCAATAGAGCCCAAGGTCGGTTATCAAAGAGGTATGATCCTGGTCGTGAAGATACATTGGAATCTAATTGTAGCCTGAATAAGCATCCATAAAATATAAGAGATGGCATTCGGCGGTCGAGTCGACAAGATGATTGATCTTCGGAAGCGGGAAGCTGTCCTTAGGACATGCCTTGTTTAGGTCGGAGAAATCGATACATGTTCACCACTTGCCATTAGCTTTCTTGACCAGAACTGGGTTCGATACTCATTCAGGATAGTAGGCTTTGCAGATGAAGTTGTTTTTGAGTAGCCTATATACCTCTTCCTTGGGCGCATTGGACCTTTCGGGTCCCAAGAAGTAGCATTTCTGTTTGACCGGGAGTAGTGTGGGATTGAGGTTCAACTGGTGGCAAGCAATCGCGGGGTCGATGCCCCTCATGTTTGTGTGGGTACAAGCAAACACGTCTGGGTTAGCTCTTAAAAAGTCCACAAGATCCTCTTTTATTGTGGGGTGGAGTTGCGATCCAATTTTCAAAACCTTTGATGGGTCATCTATGCTTATCGGAACGTCCACCGTAGGTTCCATTGGAGTGGCCCTTTCATGGTCGGGCTCTTCATCTTCCCTCGGATCGAGATCACCAGAAAGACGGCAGTGGCACTTGAGCCAAGGCCCATACACCTTTAATTGCTATGCGCAGATGGTCATAGCGCAAGGAGATAAAGGCACAGCCTTGCCTTTGTCCTTGTTGCGTGCGTTTTTCCATTCTACTATGTAATAATCTCTTGTGGTTGCCTAGTCACCTTTAATTGTACCAATCCTGCTTTTAGTTGGGAAATTCATAAGGAGAAACCATAAGGACATGCAAACTCGGAACTCTGTAAGGAAGGGACGTCCGAAGAAGACATTATAGGGGAAGATAATACCGATAACCACGAAAGTGAGGACTCAGATCCGGCTTTTATCCACGCTACCAGACTCAATGGGTAGGTCAATCATGTCCACCAGGTGATTGGAGGATCCATTGAAGCCGTGGATTATTGTGTGGCAGGTTTCAAGTCCTTGATCTCCAACTTCATATGATCGTAGGCAGCTTTGAAGATGATATTGACTGAGCTCCCTGAATCGACTAATATCCTTCGGACGGAAGCTGGGCCAATTAGGGCTGTGATGATGAGAGGGTCGGTAATCGGGATTTCAATTCCCATTAATTCTCTTTCGCGGAAGATGATGCCGTCCTTTATTGTTTTTTGAAGCTTAGCGAGGATGGACTCGTCTAGAGTGGTGCAAGCCTCATAGGTGGTGTGCTTGATAGAGCTCGCATACTCCTCCATTTTTGGAAGCTTTCATGTGTGGGGTAAGGTTCTCCATAGTTTGTGTTGATTACAATTCCTCGCCTTAGTTTTGATGGATCGGGAGCCGTCTTGGTAGGAGCTGGAGGTGCTGGTGCCGGAGGACCTGAGTCTGCTTCGGGAGTAAAGGATTCTTAGACGTACTTCTCAAGCGGATTTTCGCGGAAAAGCTTTTCAATCATGTCCTTGAGTTGACGACATTCATTGGTGTTGTGTCCGTACAGATCGTGAAATCGACAGTACTTGCCAGTGTTTTTTTCGCGATCGGTCAACTCCTTATAGTAGACTTCTCATACTAGAGCGTGTTGCACGTTTTCAAGTAGATCGTCTCCAAGTCATCATTTAATGGATATTAGGTCTTGTAAGCTTGGTTGCGCCGGACCTTCTGGGATCCGTCGAAACCTGGTTGTTATTGCGGCCACCCAGCCTGCCGTTCCCTGGTTTCGATTTGTAGGGACCTGCTCCCTTGTCTTTATCGAAAGGTTCTCCAACTAGTTTCCCTTTAGTGTTGTCGCCAATGGTATCGACATGCGGATTGTTGGAGGAGTTGATCCGCGAGATTCGGTTGCGCCTCGCTTCTTCTTTACATAAGAATTGTCTGGCCTTTTCGTAGAAAGCATCGAGACTCTTGGGTTGCTTTTTATTAATCCAAGCCCCAAACTCGGACGTGGGGAGGACTCCTTTTACAAGCTGGAAAAGAACAATGTGAGGCTCTGGAACATCTACCTCAGCAAGGGCTATATTGAATCGCGAGAGTTAGCTCTTAAGTGACTTGGTGGGACCCTGGTATAGATTAGACAGAGTGGGGCGTTCTTTGGAGTTGGCACATGCATTCTGAACTACTTAACTATGTAGCTAGTTGGCCGAAGGTGTTGAATGAATGAAGCGGAAGGTGAGAGTACCAGAGTGAAGTAGTGCTTGAAAGGAAGACCGGGAAACACTTGCATTTGACCGGGTCATTAGCCTGACTGGAATCCATTTATCATTCATAACGATTCAGAAAGGCACATGGGTCAGTTCTGCTATCATAAAGTGGCATTTGGGGGCATACTGAAGTGTCGAGGCCATTCGGTTTCGTGCACGATCCTTGTAAAGGGATTACGCCTTAGGTGAATCTCTCATGAGTCATTGGCGTTACCTCTCATTTCTCTCATGATCCTTCGGACCATGTCGGGGTGATATGTCAGATGCGGATCCGCTAGCGGGATCCATGGGTTTTGTTGGACCTTGGGAGTTCTGTTCCGCGGTCGCCCTCTATGATGCACATCCGGGTCATCTTCCTCTATTTCATCAACATTTATGATTGAGTTTTGGTATGGACGATGAGGCTAAGCAGGTTGACGCGCATCTTGATTTGGGAAAGCTTGGGTTATTGGGAGAGTAGCTCCCTGATTCTGGACGTTGGCAACCGGGTTCTGTTGAGGAGGGGGTCGGTTGCTCGGACCCGGCTCATCAATGATAATCAGTCACGAACGGTCTCGATACTGTGCCCCCTCGCTATAAGTGACTGTAGTTCGGCCACCGTTTCAATTTCCATTTATGTTGGTGTAGTCATTGTCATTGCCATTGCCATTGGCCGAGGCGTTGGAGCGGACAGAGACATTGTTGATGAGACTAAATCTCATTCTTTGGTGTAAGCCTCTCGACTCGGAAGAGGAAGTTTCCGAGATGGTACATCGAGGTTGGGCGTTTTTCTGAGCAAGCTGAAGTCGAGCGACGATGAGCTTACTTTCTTGAAGTTGGTGCATTAGGTCGATGTTATTTCTCAACGCCTGATTGAGTTTGATAGTTATATTCTAATATTTTCCACTAAGCGCATGGATTTGCGCTTGTGTCGCAGGAGCTTCGAGGTCCATAAGAGAAAGGGTTTCAGTAGTGGTCGGGATATCCACCAACTGAGGTTGTTGGGATGTTCTGGCTTCGGCTGCGATAGAAGAGTTGATCATCGCATTCTTTGGTTGTTTTACCATCGTAAGCGGACTTGGCGGCAGGATATTGGAGAAACCTAAATCTCGTCGGAGTCGAGACGGTAATGTGCAACAAAGAAGCGAATCCGAGTTTTCTCAGTAAAAACACCGAAATGTTGACGGAAAAATATGTCGTTATCACCTAAGATTCTTAATTATTAAGAACAATAATTTCACGCAGTATTGTAAGTGCGGAAAACAGTAAATAACACGAGAGATTTATAGTAGTTCGACATTGCTAGAGACCTACGTCCACTTTGGAAGAGTCGTCGGGATATTATTTATAATAAAGAGTTACAATGTTGAGTACATCTTATGACATCTCTCTACATACACCTTTAAGTTATATGATGTCATAATTATCATATATTAATATGTTAGGAGAAAGACACTTTTGTCCTTCTTCTTCCTTAAAGCATAGATGTCATTAAAGGGGCTACTTAGAGCTCTCAAGATATGTCTAATCACCAAATTCCAACCCCTTTGAAGTGAGAGGTCACGGGTAATTATAGTGGAGTGGTTAGGTGGGAGTAGTTAGAAATAGGCGACCATACCAGGAATCTCGTATCCCCTGTAGTCGACCAACAGAATCTCAGACCTCATAGTGCGCTCACCCAGATATTCGTACCCCTCCATGGGGTACGAATTTCGTACCCCTTCGGGTATGAAGTTCGTTCCTCAAGAAGTACGGAGAATGGGGAAATGGGGAAGGAGTCGAGGTTAGGCCTTCTGACTTTCTGGGGTTCGAGGTACTAGTTTGACGATGTTTTCGAGTGGTGAGGTTCCTATCGTCATGATCCCTTCTCGGATCCCGTCCTTTACTCCTTGGTGACACTCTCGGCTCTGGCTTCACGTTATACGTTGAGTCGAGCGTGCCTTGCGTACTTTTGTGAACCGAACCAAAAGGCCGGTTAACACATAAAGTTATCACGTGGAGACAGAAAAGCTTTTGCTTTTGTTTTGAAATGGTAGACGCATAAATACTTTATGCCCAATTTCTTTTTGATAGCTATGGAATGACAACTGCATAAATAATTTGTGCCCAATTTTTTTTGATTGACGTGCAAATATAAATTATTTGGTAATTAAGAGCGCTAATT
The DNA here is from genome assembly GCA_030737875.1 of Allium sativum. Taxonomy (NCBI): domain Eukaryota; kingdom Viridiplantae; phylum Streptophyta; class Magnoliopsida; order Asparagales; family Amaryllidaceae; genus Allium; species Allium sativum. The sequence continues at coordinate 899,671,403 of CM060916.1, forward strand.
AAATCAGTGTCCGGGGCCAATTCAAGATTGAGAATTGACCCCTGATTTTTTCTTTGAATATTCAGGGCAAAACTTGTTGTTGGGGGATGCAACTTCAAAAATTCAGAATTCACACATTGAATATTCGGTCTGTTGGAGTTACTTTTAAACAAGTGTCTTCCCTGGAAGTTTGTGTGTTGCAGCAGATATACTAGTTGTATATCTCCTGTTATCCCTCTACTTATTATTTTTGATAGTAATTGCAAACGGTGTTCATTTTTAAAAACGTTCGGCCTTGCAAAAAGAAAAAAAAAGCACTCTATAATGACTTAATTCTTCTGTCTCATCCCCGCTGTCCCCCGTGTCCTTCTAATCAAATCTCTAATTTCCGTTGTTTTACATTTAAGTCCCCCAACAATTCAGGGGTTTAAATGCAAAACAGCGAAAATTAGGGGATTTATTAGAGGTACATGGGACAGTCCATTTGGGGACAGAACAGTTGATCCCCTTACATAATATTTCGTTTGGTCCTTTCTTCTTCATTGCCCTTCAGGGCTTCTCAACGGCTAGGCTTTTGAACGAGGAAGGCAATCCATGTTGAAGGGTCGAGGTTGTGATGTAAGTGAGTGAGCGTAAGCAATACAAGAAACGTGTTCAATGAACATGGAACCAAACAGCGAACAAATGCGGGTTTGAAGATTTAAGGGTTAACATTTTTTATTTTTTTTTAATTCTTTTAATTTTTTTTTTTAATTTTTAATTTTTTAGTGTTAGAAAGGAAAAGCAGAGGTGCCATTGGTACCGTGCTATATTTACTAGTCAGTTTTGTGGTGCTTCTATCAGTTACCGTAAAATAATTAGAATGCTTTAATTTCGAAGTGTTTGTTCCATTATAGTCTATAGACAGTAGAGGACTTAATATGAATAGCTCTTTTTACACTTGAACTATATCAATACTGAGGCAGTCGATCAAGCAAGCCCAGTTTGAAACTTTGAATATAACAGAAGTGCTTTATTACATGGTAACAAAAAGTAGAGAGAACATACTGATACATAGTTGCGTACTTTTAAGCTGTGATAGAAACTGGGAGGAATAATCCTCTTACTACTAATAAAATTATCCCTTCACCCGATCATCTCCTTGAATGTTTTAAACCTAGACGCTTTATCGATGAACTTACTCTTGGTATAGAAACCAAGATAGTCTCCAAATCGGTATCCACTAGGGAACAATAGCTCGGAAGCCGGAGAAATGACAGAACTACTCCCAGGGTTATAGAAAGTAGCCGTAGATATCCTACTTCCATTATCGCCAGCAAGCACGCGATGCATAATGCTTTTATAAACACCATTGCTCACGATTTCGATCTGATCGCCGAAGTTGACGCATATCATGTTTTCTTTTGTTGTGGTTATTGGGATCCACTCATCGCCTTTTAAGAACTCGAGTCCTGGCTCCGTGTCATCTTGAAGCATAACAACGATACCACCAGCATCGGTGTGGGCTCTGAGGCCAGTGGCCAGTTCAGGGTTTGGGCATTTTGGGTATATCGCAGCTTTTGTTCCTACAGTTGGCTTCGAAAATGCAGTTTTTATGTGCTCCTTGTCTAGTCCAAGGTTTTCGCTCATTGCCTCCGCTAATGTCTCAGCTAGCAGAACCACTTTGTCCACATATTCTTTCATTGTTTTGCTGCATGATCAAACGAATCCAAATTATTTCTTTTATATTTATCCAACAAAGAATAAAGAACTCGCAGAAACGCAAACTGACCGCAGTATTTCGTTCAGGTTACAATCGCTGGTGATGCTAGAGTCCATCTCATAGGGAACAAAGAAACAGCTTTCCCAGTCATAATCCTCAATACTCACCTGAGACTTCAGCTTACTAGCAAGTTCTGAATTGTAGAAATCAACCTTCAAGTTCTCTGTGTAGTGTTGGTTCACCAATTCCTTAATTTTGTCTGTAAGTTTTTTGCTTATTCCATGGTTCTCAACCTGTAGGTATAGCAGTTTATAGTGTGTACCAATTGCATTGCATGGTATGTATCTATAAACCATGCCAGCAACAAACAACAATTTTATGCTTACCCAGAAGAATCCCCAATTAGTGCAAGCCTCATGTAACTGTGACATAGTTTGATTCCTCCTTTTACCATTCAGTTCTTCTAGATTAATTACTGGAATCTCCATTAATTCCAACAAAGTTTGTGTTGTTAATATATTGCAAAATTTTCTAAGTGTCTACTCAGTAACATTTTGGTGCCACATTTATAGCAGTCGGTGAATGCATATCAGTACATTAATTTTTGAACATACTCTAAGAGAACCTTATGGATCAGAAAACTCTTTAGAGGAATTATTTTTTTTATGTCTGCTTCAACACATACGTACATTAATTTAACCAAATGCATGTGTTGATTTATTCCCAGTTTTCTTTTCAAGTTCTTATTTTACAATATTTGCTTTTGTTTCACTCATTATAAACAAATGCGACAACTATTATCTTTCATCGGCTTGCGCTATCATTTACGTTTTGTTAGTATTATATGGGAAGGCCACGTATTGTCTTTGTCTGTATACTTGCGAAAACAAGTTGCTTCTTAACTTATTTTATGGGCGATCTGGATTTCAGTGGCTTAATCAATATTTTTATTTTTCCAACCTGGCATTGGTTTTGGATAATGAGTCTGTCTTCAGTAAAATTTTCATGCAGATTGCCGACATTCATATTGTATAAAGAAGAGATTTTTTTTTTTTAATTTAGGTCAGTTTTCCTTACATGCGAAAATAAGCCAGTTTTTAGATGTAAAAATAAAAAAAACCGACGGGATCCGATACACCGTCACTGTTATTCCTGAGAGAAAGTGACATATTTAGGGTTGTCAATGGATATCCGAAAAATCCGAAATCCGTCCGCATCCGTATCCGAAAAGCGGATAAATATCCGATATCCGGGAAAGCGGATGCGGATATAGGCATATCCGAATCCGAAAATTATCCGTCTGCTTTTTTTCCCGATTATAGCTTAAATTATGTGAATTTTAACATAATTAAATATACTAATTTATTAATTTGCAAAATTAAAAGTCTACTAAACACATGTTAATTGCTCAATATTATATATTATCATCATATTTATTTGTTTTTAGCAATTTAGTAATTAATTAGGTTGAAAAAGATTAATATTAAGCTAAAAAAATTAATTTATATTCATTGATTTATCGATTGTTGGCGGAGCGGATAATTATCCGATATCCGTCCGTAGCCGCGGATACGGATATCCGATATCCGAAAATGGTTTTGGATGCGGATACGGATATGGCACTATCCGTATCCGAAAGTATCAATTGACAGCCCTAGACATATTTTTGTAATTAGTTTGAAAAGTTCGTTATAAGTCTTAGAAACTGGTCTAAATTAGAAAATTTTCCTACTATATATTGCCTTCTTTGTTACATGTGAAGTCAAACAGTAGGGTGATGAATGTATTTTGCTTCAAATTGTAGTACCCTTGTTCATTTTTGCTCATTCTATATATATCTCACTTAATTTGCAAGTTTAACTGTTGGTTCTTTTTCAAAATTAGCATGGTGCATCATATATGTGTGACTGAAATTGTTATGCCTTAATCTTACAGAACTAATATTCTAGCTTTATCATATTTACTACGAGTTGTAAAACCATAATAGATTGCCAACTTTTAAAAAATATTTTGTTTGTAACTTGAAAATGGAGTTTCCTTTTTTTTTTTTTAACTTTATTAGATTACCCATGAAACTCAAAATTGAATTGGAACTTTCAACGATGATAAATAACTTCACTTTATTAAACCAGGTGAGATTTGTACACTATGCTTGCTAAATCAAATATATAAAACCAAAAAGACAAGGTACATGCCAAACGTGTTTTCTTAAATCTTCTCAATTTAATTTACTTAACTGTCTCAATTATTGTCTTCTTAGATCTCTTTTATTTCAATTTTCTTTCTAACATATTATCATATGATGTTTAACTAAAATTTACAACAATCAAACTAATTTCTGAGCGATGCAATCGAAAGATCCGACCGGTATGTGGTGGTATTAGTTAACCTAAAACAAAACAATGGGTCACGTAAAATCTTACAAGATAGATAAATAAAAAAAAAAAAAAATCAAACCTAACAGCAATCCCCAACGCGATAGGGATTATTAAAAACAAACTGAAAAGTAAAATTTAACCACAAACTTATCTAACATCTGCAGCAAACCTTCCCCAACATTGTACGCAGTGTGCATTCAGTTAAATTAGAAACCTCACATATTCCTAGAAAAATCCCTAGCTTCATGAATGTCTTCAGTTTTATTGATTTGATCATGATATATACTAAAAAAAAAAAATTGATATAAAGACTAGCGAATTCAGTCTTTAATTGAAGTTTAAAGACCGGTTAGATACTAAACTTTCCAATCTTTGATTTTCAAGTCCCAAAAAGAATTTGTAACTGAAATATCAGTGTTAAACTTAAAGACTGAAAAGTCAATCTTAGTGTATTTTTAAAGATTGTAGCTTAGAGACCGAGATATAGTATATAATCAGCTTTAAATCATGTACGTAACATTGAAACCATGTTTACAAAAATGATGTAAATAATTTATGTCAACAATAAACCATCAACAAAGAAACCAATTCGCTTTTCATTCATATTGAGCTTAACTTTTGAGCATATAATAAAGTATACACAATCAAACAACTTTGGAACTTTCAAATGAATCCGGATACATCATTCATATTAATTATCACAACTCATACGTATTTCTTACATTGCCACCACACTTTGCAATCAGATTGCACATATTTTATACCCATTTTACTCTTTACCAATCGAACCATGCACAAAAAGAACCAATTTTTTTACAGTGAAACTTTGAACGTTAATTCGCGTATTATGAAAGTGCCAAGGCAGTCGATGTTGGGGATTTTGCGGTTCAAGATGACTTGGAGGAACATATTATCGTACTTCAGACTTCAAAGATCTATGGAAATAGATTATTTCAGACAATAGTTCGACTCACTAGGTACAAACGGGTTATCAAACTATCGACTTTCAAGATTCAATGAAGCCTTGAAACAACATATAATCAGATTCAAAGTTTGTACATGTAATGTCCTATATTCTTTTACGATTGAATAATTAATTAATTTAATTATTTAAATATCTATTTGGCGATTTCGATAACTTAAAGTAAATATCGAATTTTAACTTATATAAATAGTGGAATTACACACACACACACACACACACATATATATATATACTTTTGAAATCGTCAGAAATATGTTGAATTGCAATATTGTGTGTATTGGTTAACATAAGAAATTTAATGAGTTTAGATTCGAATTATATTAATGAATTTATTTATAAAACGACGTTGGAACATATTAATTATAATATGATTTAAAATGTGCTCATAACATCGCGACAGTTCATAATATTATGTTTTGAACTTCAATTGATTATACAGGATTCATTATAAGTCGGATTTCTTCGAAATAGGAAATATTCGAATCTATTGACTATAATTTTCTAATGAAAGAGAAAAATCGAGATTTCGTCTATTAGGTTGTGAGTTATGTCTAAGTAAAATTTCCTAAAAGTCGCTATGTAATCATTTATAAATTACAACGATTTATTTATAATAAAAGGATTTTATTATATATGGAATATCGATTAACTTGGATTTTGAAATATCGAGTTATAAATCCAAACTTGTATATTTTGGAGCAATATGATATTCTATTTCAATATATACGATAATATTAATTTGTTATTATTAAATTGAATTATTTTTAAATTTAATAATATTTTATTGGTTATATTTAAGCCTTAAAAATAGCTGTTTTGCAAACGACCTTCGTTTTCGATGAAACGAATTTTATTAAATCCGTAATGATTACTTATTGCTAGATTTCAAATTTCGCGTCGATCGTAGTTGTTTTGTGACTGTGCGCAATTTAATTGTTAACCAATCGATATTTTGGTTTTAAAATAACACTATGTGAGCAAACGGAATTAGAATTCAACGAAACAAGTTCTGTTGGGTCTGTACTGTCGAACCATAGTTGCATGTCCATTTTCATCGCAATTGGCACTCGTATGCGATCATATGGATTTTTAAATGACAAACGGAGGTAATGAAGCAATAAAAATTAATAAAATATTCAAATAAATATATATATATATATATCCTATAAATACCATCCTATGTTTACTCTAAACCTCAAACTTGCTTCTTTGGTCAATGCATTCGTAGCCGCCAGAAATTCTTCCTCACGGAAAAAATCTTAACTTTAAAATTCAATATAAAATTCGGTCCTCCTCTAGAATTCATAAAACAAATTTTGTTGGATTATTAGGATGTTCCTCTTCATCGCTGTATAAGTTCCAGGGGATTCGACGTCATTGTGGTTCATAGTTTTATGAGCAGCGTGTCTTAGGGTTTGACTAGTGAAGAGTTCAAAGTTTCATTTCACGAAATACAGTTCATATTTGGTTTTAGCATGAGATTTAACACATTGTGGTGAATTTTGGTGAAATTCCATTAAATTTGAGTTTGGCGTTTCTCTGGAGGCGTCGGTTTCAGGCGAGTAGTCAAGGTTTATCATCAGATTTTGGTGCATTGATTTGTATAGTGGAGTTTGTATTAGGGTTTACTATGTGGTGTAGTATCTGTGGGAGAGATTTGGAAAGGATCGATGATAAAAAGGGTCGATCCCTGTACATGGCAGTGAGTCATGACATGGGAGGAAGGATACGAGTGTATTCGGGTGGTGACAGGGATTTAGAGATTGTGATGGGGAAGCTAACGATGGAAATGTTTTTGACTATTTCTATTACCACCCCAATATTTGCCATCCACCCCCCACAGATTATTTTTCGTTTTCAACAATAAGGCAAATAGGCTAAAATAAAGGGGTAGGAACGGAAGAAAGTGAGGTGCGGTGATTTAAATTTGATAAACGGGGTATGTAAGCAGGAAACCGGGGGAAGAATAGAAATAGTCAATGTTTTTTATTTAGAAAAGGAACGGTAGAGGTATTGTGGTAGAAGAGTTTGACAATGGGAGGAGCTACAACGTATAAGCTGTCGGGGAAGAATAAATAGAGAGCGGGCTTAAGATTTAAAACATGATTAGATCGGTAATTATATAATTAAGGGTATTTAATTAAGTTAATGACATATAAATATATATATCTTGCAAAAGGTATAACTCTCCCAAATGTAATCAGAATTTGACGAAACAAGACCCGTTGGGATCGTATGGACGAGGGATACACAAGGTTTGGAGCGATTTGGATCTCATCTCAATTTATGGCAATATAAAATGCTTGATCAGATCTATCGATCGTTATTTGTTATTTAACGATTAACGACCAAACTAAGTAAACTCACTAAGTTTGTCAAGTTTTAAATATTATAAATGCTATTTAATATTGATAAGTAATGATTGAATGTTGAGTGATAGTTGTTTGGATGAATTGCTAATAAATTGGTTGAAATACTATATATATATATAATTCGTTCGTTAAACATTGATTCTATTTGCTACGATATTTCATATTGATATGAAATTGATATTATTTATATTGATTAACATCTGTGAATGCAAGGAAATAGGTTGGAGGATTCCAGCTGGACTCCTCAACAATTATATTGTTGTTTTAGATGCAAGGAAATAGGTTGGAGGAATCAAGCTGGACTCCTCAACAATTATATTGTTGTTTTCAAATATTGTATTATATGATGTGACAAATAATCCGTGGTTGATTATTGTGTGTTTGGGATGTTGTGAATAACATTGACCCTGAAATAATTGGTATTTAAATATCGTAAAATAAAATTAAAAAAATTATATTGGAAAAGAGTTTGAGTTTTTAAAAGGGAAAAATCTACTTTTAAATTAGAAATCCAATTTTGATAGGACTAGAATATAAAACTTGTTTTTAATAATAAAAACGAATAATTTAATTTATAAACAAAATTTGTAAATGAAGTGGAATAATTATCATTGGATAACTCGGAAATGTGAATTCAAGAGTGAAATTTAAAAAGAGGGGATTGAGAATCGTTTTAAAAAGAAACGATGAAATTATTTCAATGATCGAAATGTAAATATGATTAAGATAAATCCATAAGGATTTATAATTAGAATTCGACTATGTCAAATGTTACAAATTTTATTTATTTTTAGAAATTAAATATTATATAAATTTAGAATTTGACAAAATAATTAATATATGGTTTGAAACCAATAATTTATAATTAAATTTGAAATCGAGATTTAATTATAAACTTAATAAATAATTAACAAGAAGTTGACTTGTAAATGGAGTTTATGAAGTAGAATATGAATACGAATTTATAACATAACTCTATAAACAGGATTTGAACTTGTAATGGTAATTATAAACGAAAATCAAGATTTGATTAATATAACGAGACCAATTTTCTATAAAAGAATAAATTTCACGTTTTAAAGTGAATAACGATTTAAAAGCAAATGTTCTGAAAATTGAAATGGTTGTAAAAGGGAATTGGTAAACATTTGGAAGTGAAATTCTCAAAAATGAATTTAGAAATTGAATTGACTCGAAACGACGAATTCATTCTGATGTTCGCAACATTAATCGCATAGAGATTATTCGAAAGAGAGTTATACGTTGAAATTAGATTATATCCAATTCAGGTAGTTGCTATTACTTTCCTTTTTTTAATTAAGATGTATTTAATTAATTAAATGTTATTTATTTGTTCTAAATAAAGAATCAAAATTATATTGAAGCAGGTATTATAACGCTATTGTTATAATCAATGTTTTATTCAACAATCGTTTAAATCTATATAAATGTATTTGGAAATGTTTTCCAAATATATACCGAGATGTTTTCTAAGTGTAGAAAATGAAATGATTTTTGTTATTAAGAGATTAAGAATGGAGTTAAGGAAATTAGAAACTGACTGGAAATTAGTCGAGTTGAATGGTTCCTCGAATGTTGATCTGATGTATGTTTCGGCCTTCGAGGTTGATACATAGGGAGTTGTTCTCTTACTAGTTATAGCTAGGGACTAATGCATGTGAAAAATAGTAATGCATGAATAAGGAATGGAAAAGTTTTCCAATATTTATAATGTGTATTTTCTAAATATAGAAAATAAGAATTTGTGGATATAATAGAAATGTTCTCCAAATATCGTGAGAGGCATACAAGTTTTGGGAAATATCCGGGGATAGATATGGAAAGAGGGAGATGGAAAATTGGGATATAGATAAATTGATAAGAAATTAATTTAAAGGGATAAGTGTTGCTTGTTGCTTGATAAATAGAATTTCCATTTGGAAATAGAATCGTTGGTTGTATGGATGTTTCATTTAATAGTTAAATAACCGACTATCAAAGTTTTTTCCCATTATATATTTCCGTTGTAAGTACAAAGAGACTGAAATCAGATTTATTATCTAAAAACCACACCGTATTGGCATAAGCGTTGCGAATCACATTATGCTGAAGACAATTGATGACGAATGCAAGGGTTGTTCTAGCAATCCTAGGTAGAAATTGCCTAAGATGGATTGATGGGATGGTGCCTTGTATTAGTCCAGTCCCATGATAACTTGTGCGAACGAATGTCTGACAGAGTATGCCTAACAAATCATATACATTGATCTCTTCAAACATCCGTTTGATGGCGGAGGAATTCGTTTCTCTTTGATTTATACCCGCGATATTTTTAGGGAAATCAATAAATGGTTTGGCAGGTTTGATGATGTGGCATTCAAAGTGGATGAAGATGTGATATGTCAAAAAGGTAAATATGGCCTCTAGTCTCACAACCTGGAAATGACAAAAATCGGACAGGCAACATGGCTAAGTGGGTCGCTCCTAATTAGGGTGTATATCACCTATCTAAAGAAACTTCATTTCCTTTTTTAATCTATCGATGTTGTCCCTTTTAGGAAACGGTTTCTGATCCCAATCGTTGGTGATATACATTCGACACACTCAGGCAAAATGAGTGGTCGGTCATATATGGCAGGGTTGCAAGATGTTCTTGTTGAACCCAATGTATTCCCCTCTAGAGATACACTATCGGAAAGTGGTCCCATACCTTGCCATAGTTGAAAATCCATTACCCAATAAGCGCCTGTGGTTTTTGATTGTATATTATGCATGTGAAGCGTGAGATGCAAGCATTCCACTAGATTGCTATTTATTTTATTTAGACACTATTATAATATCAAAATAGTATTGGTTTATAAAATGTTTTGGGTTATCGTAAAGTAAAAACCATCGGTGTTTATGTGTTGATCGATCTTACGATTATCTTTTCTTTTAAAAAGAATTTTTGAAAGTTAAACCAAGTTATTGGAGTTTACTCACACCAGTCCCATGACTGACTCAGAGTTTGTTTTGTTTTACCCTAAACTCTTGGGTATCCAAATTTGTACGGTAGTTAAGTAGTTGGGATTTTACAGATATACTTGGAAGAGCTTGGAGCGGGGGGCTTCGACACTTTAAATAATTACTATTTATTTCCGTTGTGATGTTATGTGTTGTACTCTGAAATGGTATGTATATATTGTTATAGTTTTGTATTTCAAAAGTTTTTTTATATAATATATTTTATTTGTTCCGCTGCGAGATTCGTGCTTATTCTGATTCTGTTCTATTGTGATCTTCTTCTTCTTCTTCTATTCTAACTTTCTTTCTATTACTCACCCTCTAACTTCTTTCTATTAATGATTTGGTATATGCGATACTTGAATAGTTGACATGGTTTTTATGTTGATTTTCGAGGTCGAAATTCCAGTTCATTATAGTGGGTATAGAGCCAGGTTAAGCGATTACCTTGGCTTTGTGGCGTTACTCAATAAAGATGGGGTTAGTAATAACCTAGATTGAATTTGATGTTTATATATGAGAGAGCGTATTTGTAGATTATATAAAAAAATGATTTTATATTATGGAGATTTATTGGTTGAGTGGTTTATGAATTCTGATCGATCAGTTTGATCCACTGTATTGATGGGGGTTTCTAAATACTCGAATACGATTAACCGACACAGTATGTTTTGAAAAGAGGGTAAATGAAATAATTTTACCTAAATTATACTTTGATATAAAGGAAGTATTTATATTGGAATTATAATACTATATTGGATATGTTGGTTGTTATTGCAATCGAATTAGATTATAATTCAATGGTTATAAATAACCAATCAGAATACGTATAAGTATAATATATAAAATTAGATGGATTAAATCTGAATTTAGCCAGATTTGGAATTAAAACTCTAGAAACCTAGAAAGGTGTTTGTAAATGAATTTTGAATTAAATATAAGGAAATTGAAATCCTGGGAGATTTTGAAATATTTTCAAGCATTGGGATGGGTATTTTGAAGAAATTTCAAAATGGAAGTGTTTAAGAAATGGTTTTGAAATTGATATGCTATTGAACTCATTTCAGTCGCTGGAAAATAACCCTGATGATGCTGCACACATCATAAGTGTTCATTTTTAAGTTTCTAAGTGACAGATTACTACCAAAGATTTTGTTTGTGAATTATTTTGAGAAAATAAGTTATTTTTGATTAAAAAAGGGATATTTGATTTTTGAAAAAAGCTAAACAGTTCAAAACTCCTAGAAAGAGATGATTAGAATTAAAAACAAATTAAATAGAAATGTGCGAAAGGAAATGGGAGTTTGATTGAAGCCAGTTAACTGGAAATTAAATTGAAATAGAATAATATCGAGAGAAAAAAAATGGATTTTGAATATATTTGGACTCGGGTAGATAAATGAATTTATTTTTGAAACAAGAATCAGATTTTGGATTTTGAGATAAAGATAACTAATTAGAGAAGTTAATTAAATGAAATATGTGGATGGAACTTGGATAAGTATATTGGACTGATGAGTTAAGAGTTTGGAATCGAGAATGGAATTTGAGTTTGAAATGGAATTTGGCGTGGGAATTAGCGAATGATTGTGTTAAAAGTGAATTGATTGGAGATTGATTCCGATGGCATTTGTATAAGCTGAATTGGTAGTGGATGGAAGAGATAAAGTTGGATGCCTGACAAAAAGGTACATGTTTTTATTATATATGAGTTTGATGATTTGATGAGCCTATTTGGCAAGCCGTTTGACTTGTTGATTTTCTTTTGGATTGGAGGAGGCCTAGAGACGCGAGTTGTAGTTGTACCTGTTGAGTCGTGCAAATGAGACGCTGGCGAATTTTTTCATAGATTTAGGGTGTTAGAAAATTTTCAGAATTTTTGAATTTTTTTTGTTAACAGGAATGAATTAATTTTTAATTTGAAAAGATCGATTCAGTTGATATTGAAGTTAAGAAGTAAAATAAAAGAATTTTAACCTTGTTAACAAGGGTTTGTAGCATTTTTCCAGCATAGTAATTTTGGGGAAGAAATTCTTTTAAGGGGGAAGAACGTAACATCATGTATTTTTTCATGATTGAATAATTAATTAATTTAATTATCTAAATAACAATTTGGCGATTTCGATAACTTAAATTAAATATATTGAATATTTAATTAATACAAATAGTGGAGCTATTCTCCAAGAAAATGGCAACAAAAATTTCTCTCGATTAAACAAATCACTATTAAATCCTCTTTACTTTTAGTCTTTCAATGGTAAATCTCGTTCTTATGATGAGATTACTCGAACAAAACTTTATTCGAATGCCAATTTCCGTCCTATCTCAAGTATTCCTACAGCTCATCATCGTTTCAAGATTCTATAAAACATTGGGAGTTTTAAAAAAGACAATAGATGATATCGATGTGGTGGGTTAAATCATTATGCGAGAATTTGAAGGAATATTGTTAAATGTTTTAACTATGGTCAAATGGGGCATCATAAATTGGGTCGTCTGAACTTTTTCAAAGGCATATCATTGTTAGGGCTTGTGAAATTCAACTGCAATCAATTTTGTCACAAATTCTTGTCGTTTATGAAGTTCTATGAAAAGACGGAATCTTTCCAGAAAAATGAGGGTGCGTATTTGCTTATGAAATTAATTTGGCATGTTGAGGGTACGGTTGACAATATATTGTGGGAAGATTCTACATCTGGTGTTTCAAATGCGATGGTTTATCTTCCCTTGCCGATGTTATCAAATAAAAAACAACATGTTGGGGGTTTTAGCATTGCCTATCTTAATATAAGGAATATATTTTATGGTTCCTTTTCTGGATATAAGGGAAGGGGATTAAGCTTCCAAAGTATTTTCTGGACCATTTCAATATTTTGAACTAGGCGATCAATTGTTATCCTGCGCTGGGTAGAACTTCAACGGATAGAAGGATTTCTAATTTAGGCAGTAATGTTGTAGATGAAGGGAGAGATCATTCAGTGATTAATGTTGATGATTATTATGAGAGTGCAGCAGGGGTTTGTTATGAGAGAAAACAATATGATTGTATGCTTCTGACCTATTTGTTCAGGGGTGTAGGGAATTTAAACAGAAACAGGGTGGGAAATTGGTTGATGGACATGCACAATTGAGTTATACATTGTTGGCGTTGTAGTGTTTTATGCGGAATTTTGATGAGGATCTAGTATTGTTTATTTAGATACCAATGGAGTATAACAAAAATAATTATGAAATCTCACGAAAAACAAAGAACAAAAAAAGGATACAGAAGATTTAACGTGGTTCGGATATGAATATCCTACGTCCACGGAGACCCAACAACTTTTATTTCTCAATGAAGAAATGAGTACATAAGAGAGGAGGAAGATTACAATAGAGAGAAGATTAATGGTGGATTGCCTTTTTTCATACAATAACATGACCTCTATTTATATAGAGGGATTTCTTGACCTCCAAGTAAACTTGGCACCCAAGTTATTCCATATAGGAGCCAATTACATGATTGACAATTAATCTTTCTTTCTCTACAAATATTTGAATCATCAATTTCAACACTCCACCTTGATTCAAATATGACAGTCTTTCTTCATCATCTCATCTTCAACAATCAACATAGAAGTCGTTGGGCCCAACGCCCCATGGCGCTCAAGTAACAGGAAGCAAACTGATCAAGTTTGAGCAATGCTCAAACTTGTCCTTTGGAAGTGACTTGGTCATCATATCTGAAGGATTATCCGAAGTACCCACCTTCAATAATTTGATCTTGCTCCGTTCTTCCGCAAGCATAAGAAAGAAACCTCTAACATCAATGTGCTTTGTCCGTGAACTATAGGCTTGATTCTCAACAAGATGAATAGCACTCTGACTGTCTGAAAATAGCTCCACTGTCCGCTGCACCATTGAAAGATCATCCAATAACTGAAGTAAGTACAATCCTTCCTTTGTTGCTTCCACAATCGATATCAACTCTGCTTCGGTAGTCGACAAAGCTACGATAGATTGCAGCTTTGATCTCCATGAAATCGAGCCTATGCCAAGTGTAAAAACATAGCCCGACACTGACCTTCTAGCATCTCTATCCCCAGCATAATCAGAATCACAGTATCCTCTAAGAAGGATGTCACCATCTACTCCACCATATAGAAAACCCACCGAAGAAGTGCCTCGAAGATATCTAAGAATCCACTTCACTGCTTGCCAATGTTCTTTGCCTGGGTTAGACATATATCGACTGACAACACCAACTGCATGGGCTAAATCTGGTCTCGTGCATACCATCACATACATGAGACTACCAACAACACTAGAATAAGGTATATTAGCCATATACCTTTTATCTTCTTCCGATGTAGGAGAATGGTCTTTCGATAACTTATAATGAGAGCCTAAAGGAGTGCCTACCGGTTTGGCTTTCTCCATCCCAAATCGAGCGAGGACTTTCTCGATGTACTGTGCCTGAGTGAGCCTTAACTCTTTCCGCTTCCTATCCCTGCTTATCTCCATACCCAATATTCTTTGTGCCTTTCCCAAATCCTTCATATCAAACTCTCTACTGAACTCCGCTTTCAACTCCTTAATTTTGACCATACTCTGGGATGCAATCAACATATCATCAACATATAACAACAAATAAATCATGTCATCATCACATCTCCTAAAATAAACACACTGGTCTTTGAAGCTTCTGGAGTATCCCTGTGAAAGCATAAACTTATCAAATCTCTTGTACCATAGTCTAGGAGACTGCTTCAGTCCATAAAGAGATTTGTTAAGTTTACAAGCATAGTCTGGCCTGCTGCTATGAGTGAACCCTTCCGGCTGCCGCAAATAAATCTCTTTATCCAGATCACCATGCAAGAAAGCAGTTTTGACATCTAGTTGCTCTAACTCCATGTCATAATGAGCAACTAATGCCAAGAGAATACGAATGGAAGTATGTCTAACAACTGGAGCAAAGATGTCATGATACTCTACCCCTTTCTTCTGAACATACCCCTTTGCTACTAGTCTTGCTTTATATCTAAAATCTCCACTGCCGTCGTCTTTTACTCTATAGATCCACTTACATCCAATAGCTCTCTTGTCGGCAGGAAGTGGCACCAAATCCCAAGTGTGATTTTTCCGTAAAGATTCGATCTCCTCGTCCATTGCTACTAACCAACTGGAACTGTCAACTGATGCAATAGCGTCTCTATAATCTCTGGGCTCATCATGGACAACATTTAATGCATATGTTTCCATATCATCAAAGTCAATGTCTTTGATGCTCAAACCAACAAACTCATCAAGCCATCTGGGCTTTCTTCTTTCTCTAACAGGTCTGGTCTCTGTATGAGCTCCACCTTGAGTTTGATCTTCTGTGCCAGTATCCATACTATCCTCATCAACCACGGCGTCATCGGAAACGCCATTTGAATGTCTATGGAAAGAATTAACCGATGATTTGCTTTGTGTTTGGTATTCTTCACATGTCCTCTCATCATCATCCGATGAGGAAGGCTCCACCTTCAACATAGCCTTCTCATCAAAAGTTACATGCCTACTTATAATAAGTTTCTTGCTAATAGGACACCACAACCTATATCCTTTTACTCCTCTTCTATAACATAGAAAGATACACTTGCGAGCTCTAGGTTCCAGCTTTCCTCGACTCTCATGCACATAAGGTAGACAACCAAACACCTTGAGGAATGAATAGCTAACAGGCTCTCCTTTCCAAACTTCTTCAGGGATCTTCATATCTATGACAGTAGAAGGTGTGCGGTTGATGAGGAAAGTCGCCATAGATAAAGCTTCGGCCCAAAATCCCTTCTTTAACTTAGCAGTCAATCTGAGGCAACTAGTTCTCTCCAACAATGTCCGATTCATCCTTTCTGCAACTCCATTGGACTGGGGGTCGCCTGGTGTGGTGTAATGCCTCTTAATGCCTTCGGAATCACAATAATCGATGAATTCATGTGATATGAATTCACCACCATTATCTGAACGGAGAACTTTCAACTTCTTCCCTGACTGCTTCTCCACCATGGATTTCCATTTACGAAATCTAGTAAAGGTTTCACTTTTGGACTTCAGAAAGTATACCCATACTTTACGAGAGAAATCGTCTATAAATGAAACAAAATAACTGGCTCCACCTAAGGATGGGCAAGGTGAAGGTCCCCAAACATCAGTGTGAACATAATCCAAAACAGCTTTTGCCTTATGCTCACCAACACCAAAAGAAATCTCTGTCTGCTTACCAAGAACACACTCTTCACAAAAACCAAGCTTTGAATGCCGAACTCCGTCAATCAAACCTCGCTTTCTTGGCTCATCCATGCTGCGCTCGCCAATGTGGCCCATCCGCAAGTGCCATAATCTGGAAGAATCTGAATCAACTGAAGTAACTGAAGCTGATTCACTAACAACAGCAGTGCCCTTTAGTAAATAGAGATTTCTTGCCCTCACTCCTTTCATAACGATCATGGAACCCTTAGATATTTTCATCTTCTCTTCTTTAACTACAATCTTTAGTCCAAGTCTACTCAATGCCCCAACAGAAATCAAGCTCCTCCTTAAATCAGGTACATGCCTAACATCAGTAATGGTTCGAATAACACCGTCAAACATTCTGATCCTTACACTACCAACACCAACCATACGACAAGAAGCATCATTTCCCATCAGAACTTATCCTCCATCAATCTCACGGTAAGTGGAAAAAGAGTTCCTATTAGGTGTCATATGATAGGATGCGCCAAAATCAATCAACCATAGGGTGCTCTTCCCAGAAGAACTAGAAGCTGTAAACACATCAGTGTCACTCTCTGTATCTGATTTCTCCGCTGTAGAGGCTGAAGCTTGCTTTGGGTCTTTTCTTTTTCCTTCAAGCTTGGGACATTGTGCAATAAAGTGCTCGGGCTTCTTACAATAATGGCAAGTCAATTTTTTAGGCCCCCTAGACTGGGACCTCGAAGAATTCCGTTCTTCACCTTTCTTTGACTTGCTTTGACTTCTACCTCTCTGAACAGATAAGCCTTCGGTATCACTATCAATGATAGTGCTCGCCAATCTACCTCTTAACACTTCATTATGAAGGCCAGACTTTACATCAAAAAGGCTAATTTTACTGCGGCCATAAATCATAGAATTGACAAAAGCAGTATATTCTTTAGGCAAGGAACAAAGGAGGATCACAGCTTGAGCCTCATCAGTAATATCAACATCTGCTGCCTTCATATTCATAACTAAAGTGGTCAAGGCATCTACATGCTCCATAAGATCGGCTCCAGGCTTCATCTTAAACGAATAAAGTTGTTGTTGTAGAATAATCCGATTTGTGAGATACTTGTCTTGATATGCATCTGATAATGCATCCCATAGTTCCTTCGCCGTCTTCTTCTGAGAAAATTCTCTAAGGACTTCATCTGGAAGACTCAACTGAATTGTGATGAGAGCTTCGTCTTCCATTTCCTCCAATTCAGCTGCATCAACATCTTTCAATTTCTCAGGCGTAGAAACAACTTTAAAAGTCTTCTCCTTTTTCAATACGGCCTCCATCTTTATCTTCCAAGTACCAAAATCTCCTTTTCCGTCAAAACGTGTTACTCCATAATTGATGCCAGATCTTCCAATAGACTTACTAGAAGTAGCCATTAATATCCAAATAGAAACAATAACACCAGCTCCGATACCAAACTGTAGTGTTTTATGCGGAATTTTGATGAGGATCTAGTATTGTTTATTTAGATACCAATGGAGTTTAACAAAAATAATTTTGAAATCTCACGAAAAACAAAGAACAAAAAAAGGACACAGAAGATTTAACGTGGTTCGGATATGAATATCCTACGTCCACGGAGACCCAACAACTTTTATTTCTCAATGAAGAAATGAGTAAATAAGAGAGGAGGAAGATTACAATAGAGAGAAGATTAATGGTGGATTGCCTTTTTTCATACAATAACATGACCTCTATTTATATAGAGGGATTTCTTTACCTCCAAGTAAACTTGGCACCCAAGTTTTCTTGACTTCCAAGTAAACTTGGCACCCAAGTTTTCTTGACCTCCAAGTAAACTTGGCACCCAAGTTATTCCATATAGGAGCCAATTACATGATTGACAATTAATCTTTCCTTCTCTACAAATATTTGAATCATCAATTTCAACAGGCGTATGGGGTTAAAGAAGCGGGGATCATTATTGAAGAGATCGATAATATTTTCTCTAGTAGAAAGGGGGAATTAGCTAAGGTATTGAAAACTGCAGATGCTCAGGAGAATGGAGTGAATGTTCCTCCTTGTTGGCGGCCAGCAGACGAGTTTTTATTGTTTAATTAGTTTGAAGTTCTAAATATGATTGGTGATTGTGAAGTGTATGGCGGGTTGGATGAGAATAGTATGTCTGAATTGATGAAGTCATATTATAACACTAGGTTGTTTCAAATGTATGTGATCATGCAGATGCACAGTTTAGTGATAATTTGGCTAGATTATTCAGAGGGAATATAGGGTTGAAGAGGAGTTTTAATGCATATGAGAGTGCAAAGAGTATTGTTGCCAAATGGAAGGCAAGATTGGGCTGGAAGAGGAAAAATAATATTGGTGGAAGGGGTTGTTCGATATTAATTCTGTTAATATATTGGATGATAATAGTTTACGTGGGGATTGGGTTAGCATTTCAAGGTCAGTTTATAATATCATTAAAGATTTTGCAATTTTGAGTTCTGAAAAATGCAAAACAAAGAAAGTAGTAAGGATCGAAGGGTATGCTGCTAGATATGCAGATAGTAATGACAAGATGAACGTATATTCACCTACTATTCAGCTTGAAAATATGAGGATAGAGGGGGTTGTATAGGACAGTCATGTTGATGGGGTTATTTTGAATACCGTTCAGCTTGAAAATGTGGACCAGACATTTGGAGGTGTAGGAGGTGAGGTTTCTGATAGGTTTTAGGGCGGTAGTAATGACAAGTTGATGGAATATAAGGGATCGGTTAGATTTGGTAAAACTAGGCCGATTGTTTATGATCTAGTTTTAACTGATTTTTGTATATCATTATATAAGGATAATAAGAGATTAGCATATATATCCTTGTTTCCTGGCCCTAGATTGCCTATATCTCTGTTGTTTAATGAATTGATAATGGATGTTGACGATTCAGTGGATCGTTTTATTGTTGTTGGGAAGATTGGGTCAATAGTGCATGACCAAGTGACTATTCCGATCAGAGTTTTGGTAACCTCACATTCTTCGTCCATAAGAGGAAGACGTAAAAGGGTGATACCTGTCAGCGGTCTTGTTCATCGCAGTGTTAGGATTAGATCCAATACATCATCATCTCATGGTAGGTACTTGGTTTCGAAAGCTAGTAGTAGCACTTCGAACTCGGGCTCAGGTATGATTTCTGTTTATGGGAGTAGTTATACTCCATGCGCATTAGGTTGTTTATCCACTAGGCAATTATGCCAATTAGTCGATGATACATCGTTTATTTTTACTGATATTGAGATAGATACCGAGCTTATTAGAAGTAGAGAATTAGAGAGGGTTAATTCGTTGAGATGATGAAACTAGTAGCTGGAATGTTAGGGGTCTTAATGATATTAAAAAATGTGATAAATAAGATCTTTTTTCAAAGATGACCATATTGACATTGCATTATTACAAGAGATAAAAATAGATAACTCTGATGTTAGATTTTATATGAGGTTAGGAGGAGCCCATTTTCGTAATTGGGCTTGTTTACCTGCAATTCATAGTGCAGGGTGACTAATGATAGGATGGAGGGAAAATCAGTTTAGGCTTCTTCAGGAATTTCCTAAGAAGTGTTCCCTACATATTTTATTATCCTCTCTGGTATATAATACTATTTTTGATATTACTAATGTATATTGTAACGACCCGGATTTTTAGCCGTTGAATTCTGAATATTTAAATTTTTTATTTGAATTATATATAGGAATTTTTAAGAAATTATTTAATAAAACGATATTTAAACGTATAATTTATAATATAATTTAAAATGAGCTCGTAAAGTCGCGGTAGTTCGTAATTTAACGTTTTGAACTTCAATTAGATATACAGGATTCAAAATAAGTCGGATTTCTTTGAAACAAGAAACGTTCGGTTGTGTTTAACTGTATCTTTCTAATGGAAGTGAAAAATCGAAATTTCGTGTTATATATTGTGAATTACGTCCAAATCAAATTTTCAGAAAGTCGCTGTGGAATCGTATATAAGCCATAATGGTTATTTAAATATATTTAAATATCGGTCTTGAATTTGGATAAACCCTTTGAGACGTAGTGATAATTTAATTAATTAGAAATTTACTGTAATTTTTAATTAATTAAATACGCAACGTTTTACTTGGAGTATTTTACACCCTATATTAATATTTCGGGGTTTCATAATATAAGTTAAACTACCGATATTATTATATTTTTGGGATCGTGGTACCTCGTTGGACATGACCGTATTCTTACTTCTGTGTTTTGCTAAACTGTATTTCTACTAAAGCTTATATAAGTTTATTGGAATGGATTAAACAAATATTAACAGATGTATACTTTTGATTACAAACATTTAAGGAGTTGTGTATTGGCTTGTATGCAATTATTACCCATGATTACGAACATTGCTTAACAACCATCAACAAACCATACTCCTGAATACTTATAAATGTTTAAGGCTTATTTATTCATTGTTTGATAATATAACAAACATGTATACCGGAAAAACACGGAAAAATACTAATAATAATAAGAACAAAGAATGAGACTGCCAATCATTACACATCTTGCCGTTCACATTATTCAACCCGTGCTCCCCAAGTTTCAAAAGTCGTGTGTGCCAAGCCACTGTAGTCCGTGCATCGCAAGTAATTAAAAACCGTGAGTCCCAAGTAATTTCAACTCCGTGTTTACCAAGCTACTCAAATATATAAAATAACAAGTCATCCTCAAATCACTTTCTAATTCCTCTTTCTATTTCAGTGTTCCCCTTCTCTATTCATCGTTCTGGTTAATCGGAAATACACCCACTGTTCTAATTCTTTCAGAAATGATAACAAATCAAATATTGAGCCGAATCCATCCATCTTTAGCCGCCAGTCTTCGCTGTGAAAACCAAGGATCGACCCTGATGTTAGCGGCGACTAATTCAAGTCACAACCGACGCTGGCATGGCAATGAGCAATCGGGATCAGGAGGAAGCGTGCGAGCTTAGGTAGATGGAGGTGGGAGGATGTAATATTTGAAGGGGAGAACAGCGATGTTGCTAGGTGTAGATGTGGTGATTGCGAGTGTGAGAGAAGGTGCGCGCCTGGGATTGGTATAAGGAACGGTGACCTTGATTTCTGTTTTATTGAAGAGGTAGTGGAAGGGTAGTGACCGGGTGATGTGAGGTGAGAGCAGCGACAGTGGGAAGTTTTTTTTTTTTCAAAGAAGCAGGGTTTGTCTAATAATAGAAGAGGGGTTAGTTTCATGATGGAAATTATGCTTATGGTACAAATACTGGGATAGTGTGGGAGTTTAGTGGAGAAATAGTATGAAGCAGTAAGGGCACGGGTGTTGGGTTGAGGAGTTGACGGTGTATTGTGAAGTCTGGGAACATGGATGTATGTTCACTGGTGGAGGAGCGGTTCTACTATTTTGTAGCAGTGTGGTTTTTACTTTGAGGACAAACAGTAACGAAGGGAGAAGAATACTGTAAAAGGATGTTGAGTTAGTATAAAACATGGAGAGTAAGGTGGTGATTACAAAGAAAGGCAGTGTGTGGTAAAGTTGAGGTTCATTTTTGGGGAAGAAAAGGTCACCGTGTATTTGCCGATAGGTGGGTGGTGTAAGGATTTGTTTAAAATTTGGTTGAACGTATAGTTAACAATATGGAAAGAGGAAGATGAAGGATAGTTATGGACTATAATGAAGGGGAGAGGTGTTTAGACCATTGTGATACTCAGTGGGAGGACATCAGATATCCTTGGTATTCGAGTAGTATTGGATTGCGTTGACTGGGAAAAAGTTTGAGCAAGTGACGATGTTGTGGGAAGTTAAGTGGCAGCAGTGGAAGACATTGGCTGTAGATCGAATATGGAAGAGCTGCGAGTGGATGTTTCTTTGTAGTCAGCAGGGTATGTGTTAGGCTACTTGATGGTGCTTCAGGTTGTGTTGAATTGATGGGATGAGAAGTGCATCAGTGGATGCTATGCGAAGTGTAAGCGTGGAATGAACATCAAAATGGAAATCGGATCCGATGATCGGTCGTGATGATGCATTGCCCGAAGAGTAAAATTTCATATGAGGGGCAAGGACTAAAGCAGTGTTAAAGTTAATCAAAGGTAATTAAGATAGCTAACAAATAATTAATTATTAAGACGGTTAATGACCTTTTTATTTCATATCAACATGTAATGCTAAAATATATTTCACATATTATCATAATTAAACGCGATCGGATCCATTGGAATCGTCGCAACGAGGTCTACATCGTGAAAGTGACGCCACTAAAAATAGAAGTAGTACTGGAATTTCGTAGAAAAATCAAATGGTGTTTGATTTAAAACGAAACCAAAAGCGGTGCTGTCAACTTCAAAACAAGGTGAGTAAACTCACTAACTCTGACTCGTTATATTTTTATATAAACGAGTTTTTAAATTTATTTTATGCTGTGTGGTGGTTGCTTGGTTGAATAGTTGATAAAATTGGTTGATATGATTACATGGTTGATCGATTATTAGTTGTGATATTTCATATTGATGTGAAATAATATTATTGATGTTAATTAACATCTGTGGATGCAGGGAAACAGGTTGGAGGGACCTAACTGGGTTCCTCAATATTTATATTACTGTTTTTTTTCTTGATTTTGATGTGTGGTGTGATTTATATAGTCAGTGATTGACTTTGTGTGTTGGTTTACCCTGGCCCTAGAAACTTGGTATTTTAGATACCGAAAATATTTTCAAATGTAGAAAATAAATTGGAGATTTAAAAAGCAAATTTATTCCCAAAATAAAAGTTATATTTTGAAGGGAGCTGTAAATAGTAAACTTGTTTAATGAATAAAACAAGAAGTTGTTTTATAAACGTCATGTATAAATTTAGTATAAGGTTTATCATTTGATAACTTGGAACATAAATTCAAGTTGGGATTTACATAGGAAACCAGAATCGGTTTTGAAACCGATTTTTGTAATTGGATTTGATCTTAGTGATTTTAAAGGTGATTATAAATGAAATTTTAAATATTTGAAGTTAAAAGTGTGATTTTTATAAACATTTGTAAACAGAAGTATAAATAGAATTTGGTTTAAAATAATATTTATAAAAACGAAACCAAATGATTGTACATGAAAGAAATATATTTATGGTTTAAGTGAATAATGGTTTAAAGGAAATATTTCGCAAATGAAATATTTTTAAAGGAAATTTAGATGATTTGAAATATAAATCCAAATTGGAAATTGAGTGGAAAGGGAAAATGGTAATCGTTTTAAAAGAAACGATGAGTTTTAGTTCAAAGTTCAGAATATTAATCAAATATAGAGTATTCGAATGAGAGTTGTTTATTGGAATTCGAGTAGATCGAAATTAGGGAAGTATTTATTCTACTTTCCGTTTGAATCAAATTTAATAATTTAATTATGTATTTATTTACTTATTAATTTATTTAATTGAAATAAATAAATACAAGTTGTATTTTTGTAAACCAAATATTTTAAATAGCGATTTTAAACGTTCCCGTTATAATAAATGTTTTGGTGAATCTAAATAGCAAATTTTAACGCTGCCTTATAATAACTGTTTTGTAGCGATCTTAACGCTATTATTATAATAAGTGTTCTATAATTCTACACAACGATTGTAACGCTGTTGTTAAAAGCAATGTTTTATAAATCAAATATTTGGAAAACAGCGATTATAACGGTACCGTTATAATTAATAGTTTTTTTGTAAAGGAAGTATGTTCTTAGATCGAATCCCAGAGTCGTGTAAGCGACGGTTTGTTTAAAGTTGTGAGCTTTGACTATTTCAAAGTTGAGAATGTGGTTCAATTAAGGTCTGAGAGGTAATTATACCCCAACTTGATTGACTTCATGATCGATGGAGGAATGGTTAAGGTTCGATGGTGAAACTTGGTTAAGCAATATGGTTAGCTAATAAATGGTTAGTGGGTTGAGTTATAATAAGAATGTTTTATAACATCGCGTTAATTTGAAATGTTTCCCAAATAAAATAAGAAATATTTTCTATGCGTAGAAAATGAAATGAATCGGTCAACCAGGAATTAAGAAATAGAATTGGATGTATTTTTGGATATTAATAAAGTATATTTTCTGAATATAGAAAATAAGGAATCGTGAATATATAGAATCGTTTTCTAACTGGAATAAGAGATTTTTTTTCGAATAAAGGAATTATAATATTGAAAATGTTTTTCAAAGAATTGAGAGGGGAGATCGAGCTTCAAAAGAATACGAAAGATGGGAAATGAGAATTGAAATGATAATAAGGAATTGATTTAAAGGGTCCAATGTTAATTGATGATTGATCGATCGAATTCTTACCTGGAAATAAGATTGTTGGTTGCACACTTATTTTTCTTTGATAGTTAAATCACCAACTGTCGAAGTTTTTGACCATTTTTCCGTCGTCAATACGAAGAGACCGGGATCAGATTCAGTATCTGAAAACCACTTTGTATGGACGTTAGCGTTGCGATCGAATATGATGAAGAAAATTGAAGACAGAGTTATGCAAGGGCTATCCTGTTTCTAGAATAGTGCCTTTGGTTTGTCCAGTCCCAGGACAACGTGAATGGATGAATGTCTGACAGTGTATATCTAACGGATCGCGTAAGTTGATCTCTTCAAACATACTTACGTTTGGTGGCGGAGGAACTCGTTTCTCTTAGCTTTATACCCATGGTATTTTTGGAGAAATCAATTTGTGATTTGGCGGGTATGAAGATGTGACATTCAAAGTGAATGGTGGACAGATGTTCTGGAAGATAATTTAAACCTCAAGCCTCACAACCGGGAATTGACAAAAATAGGGCAGGCAGCATGGCTAAGTGGGTCGCTCCCATTAGGATGTATAATCACATATCTAGAGAAATTCCATTTGGTTCTTTAATCTATCGATGCTGTCCCTTTCGGGAAACGGTTGCTGATCTCAACCGTTGGTGATATACATTCGATACACTCAAGCGAAATGAGTGGTCGGTCATGTGTGGGCCGGGTTGCAAGACGTTCTTGTTGAACCCAGTGTATTCGTCTCTAGAGATACACTATCGGCAGGTGGTCCCATACCTTGTCATGTTGGAAATCCAGTCTCCAATAAGCGCCCTGCGGTTTTTGATTTAATATTATATATGGAGGGTGAGATGCAAGCGTTCCACTAGATTGTTATTTATTTGATTTAGACACTATTATAATATCACTGGATTTGATATGAAAATATTTTGGTTATCGTAAGGTAAAAACCATCCGTGTTTATGTGTGGATTGGTCTTACGATTATCATTTCTTTTGGAAGGTTTTTGAAAGTTAAACAAATGATTGGAGTTTACTCACACCAGTCCCATGACTGACCCAGAGTTTATTTTTTTTTTCCCTAAACTCTTGGGTGCCCAAATTTGTACGGGCAGTCAAGTAGTCGGAATTTTTCAGATTCACTGGGAGGAGATGGAAGCAGGAGGCTTCACCAGTTAGATATAGACTATCATATTTCCACTGTGTACTATGTTGTGTCTAGAAACAGGTGCTTATAACTGTTCCAAAGATAACCGTTGTGCTCTGATGATGGTATGTATATCTACAGTTGCTAATTTGTATTTCAAAAGGTATGTTATATAATATATTTTATTCGTTCCACTGTGAGTTTGTGATCTACATTTTCTTCTATTCTAATATTTCTTTCTTTCTATTTCTCATCCTCTAACTTCTTTCTAATAATGATTCGTATTTCTATGTCATTTGGGTTGGACGTGTGCTGTTATTAGTCGACTCAAAGGGTACTGAAATTTGGGCCGTTACATATATGGACCTCATAATAAAATAGATAGGAGAATTTTGTGGGATGAATGTACATAATTAAGAAATCTAAGCCTAAATCTATGGATTATGGGGGGATATTTTAATGTCTCTATATTTCTAGGGGATCGATCGCCTCGTGGGGGAGATTCTCTGATATGGAAGAATTCAATGATTTCGTTTTGGGTAATAATTTAATCGAAATAATAGATCGTTTACTTGGTCTAATGTGAGAGATGAACCATCTTTTTCTCTATTAGGCAGATTTTTCACAATTAACATGGTTGAGGATAGGTTCTTTTTTTGTTGAGTAAAAGGTTTGCCTTTTTTATATCCGGACCATTGTCCTTTTATCCTTTCATGTGATTCAAATTTATCCTATAGTTATAGTTTTAAATTTGAAAAAATGTGGTTGTTAGATTCTAGCTTTTCCAATCTAGTTACTTTAAATAGAATCAAAGAAAAAGGAAATGGATTGATATTATTTTAATGGTGACTGTATCTGGCGATTTATGATCACCCCTTCTTCCTCTTCTTCCTTAGCCTTCAACGCCGCCTCATTTCCCCTTCTACCATCCAAGCCTTCGCCTCTACCTCCTCCACCTCCTCACATCTCCTCTATCTGTTCTCGTGAGAACTCTGATGGAAATCTTGCTTCGGATCAACCAGATCTAGCTGTTGGGAATCAACACTACAACAAATATGCCCATTAACAGCGTTGAAAAAAACGTTGTTTTATCCTTTTACAGCATTTTGATGAACGCTGTCTACCAACACGTTGTTATAGATCATGGAAATATTACAATACATTCCAAAACACTTTAGAAAAATGTCATACTACAGCGTTTTGATGAACGCTGTCTATTAGCAAGTTGTTATAGGCCATGAAAATATCACAACACATACCAAAATGCTGTAGAAAATTGGAATACAACAACGTTTTAAAGTGTTGTTCTTATGTTTGTACAGCGTTTGTATAGTTTCGGAAAGGTTGTCATCTTTCCTTTCCTACAGCGTTCTGCCACATATCACAGCATTTCTGGAAGTTTACATGCTCTTTACTATCACAGCGTTTTGCCACATCTATCATAGCATTTACATATTGCAGTATCAAAATATTCGTTTACATACATATTAGCAACATATAAATATATATCAACCAACTAATTTTATAACACAATATTCATACACAAAGGCATCATCGATAAACCTACTTCACATAATTTCCATTAAAAAAACACCATAAATTAAATCTACACAATATCCGTTGAACAAGGTCACGATATCTACAAATAAAACAAAATTTCCATAAAAACAAGTTTGCGCCGAATACCAACAAAATGAACATCTAAAAGTTACCTCTTTCTCTGTAATCAGATACCACAAGCGGTCTTTTTGTTGAGGGACCTTCAGAAGCGCCTAACGATATTCTGATTATAGCCGAATGCACAACGATGCCCATCTCCAATACCTGTACACATGTGTTCATGTTAGCATTTGGTCATATTTGGTAACATTTTATATTTTTATATACTTAATTAACCTTTATAAACTAAACTTCTTATTTTTTATAAATTTAGTAAACTTAGTTAATTTTTATAATACTTAGATAATTTTTACAATAGTTAGTTAATTTTTTATAAAATTAGTAACTAAGTTAATTTTTATAATACTTAGTTAATTTTTATAATAATTAGTTAATTTTTATAATAATTAGTTAATTTTTATAATAGTTAGTTAATTTTTATAAAATAAGTAAACTTAATTAATTTTTTATAATAGTTAGTTAATTTTTATAATACTTAGTTAACTTTATAATACTTATTTAATTTTATAATACTTAGTTAATTTTATAATACTTAGTTAATTTCTTATAAAATTAGTAAACTTAGTTAATTTTTATAATACTTAGTAAATTTTTATAATAGTTAGTTAATTTATATAAAATTAGTAAACTAATTAATTTTTTATAATAGTTAGTTAAACTTTATAATACTTAGTTAATTTTATAATACTTAGTTAATTTTATAATACTTAATTAATGCTTAGTTAATTTTATAATACTTAGTTAATTTTATAATACTTAGCTAATACTTAGTTATTTTTATAATACTTAGTTATTTTTTTATAAAATTAGTAAACTTAGTTAATTTTTATAATAGTTAGTTAATTTTTATAAAATTAGTAAACTTAATTAATTTTTTATAATAGTTAGTTAAATTTTATAATACTTAGTTAATTTTACAGTACTTAGTTAATTTTATAATACTTAGTTAATTTTTTATAAAATTAGTAAACTTAATTAATTTTTATAATATTTAGTTAGTTTTTATAAAATTAGTAAACTTAGTTAATTTTTATAATACTTAGTTAATTTTTATAAAATTAGTAAAATTAATTAATTTTTATAATACTTAGTTAAATTTTATAAATGTCATAAACATGTAGTGTGATGAATATAATTACTTACAGAAAAATATGCAGAATCATCGTAATCATCGTCATCATTGGAAAAGCTCAAGGTATGTCTCATTAACAAAAGGGCCATAAGCTGCACAAGAAAACAAGTAATAAATTGACATCGCATACAACCAACCAGTCGATAGAAGGAAAACTAGAAACAACAGCAAATTTCAGACGTCTGACCTAGTTTAGACGTCTGAAAATTAGTTCTAGATGTCTGAAATGGATTTCGGCCAACACCCTAAGACCATTTCAAACGTCTGAAATTTATTTCAGATGTCTAAAAATGTTCTCGGGCAATTCCTATGCTTGGTACAGACGTCTGAAACTTATTTCAGATGTCTGACCTATTTTTTTATTGTTTCCCAATGTGCTTTTATATATGTACCTGCTAATGAAGGGCATACTAAACATTATGTTTGTTCATGTTGCTATAAATTACATACCTTCTTGATTAAATGCATCCGACTATACATTCCAGCATACTTGATACCAGCAATTGTTAACTGACCTGATGTGTCTCAAATTATAAAACATACACAAAATAAAACAATGGTTAGGTATGCCTATTAATAATAACAAAACAATGGTTAGCTAACCTTTGTGCAAACAAAGCAAAGCATTGAACCAAAATCCTCAATTGCATGTGTATACATGGATCCATCCCAGATGTTGTTGGTGCATTGCATTGAGATCATTCTATAAGAAGACAGACATTTTAGAAATCCATTACAGTTAAATGAGATAACATGCCCATCACACAAATTAAACGACTGCTTAAAGTTAGTAGTCAAATGAAAAAATAGTTTGAAAGTAAGTTCTCGATCCAAGTAGCATTGTTCCTCCTATGTCTGATTTGCAGTCGTATACCAAATGCAATTATCATACCAAATCCATAGTTTGATGCAATTTTTATTTTATGTAGATGGTCTCAAATTGCCACACAATTGCCAGGTAGAACAGATAATGAGTTAAAGAACCTGTGGAACTCAAGCATTAAAAAGAAGCTAAAACAGAAAGGCATTGATCTTAATACACATAAGCCTCTTTCAGAAGTTGAGAGCGGAACGCAAGGATTAAAAAATAAGTTTTGGAGTCAATTACCAAACTCGAATATCCAAGCTGTAAATACTCAGTTATGCCAACAAAAGACTTATTGTTGGATAATGGTGCCTTAATATAGATGCCAAAATTTAGTTACAATCATCCTGAGTGCAGCATAAATAGAAACACACCAGTATTATGTATATTTTATTGAATTTATAATTACCTAACAATTTAAAAGCCCTGCAGATTTTCATACTTCATTTGTAACAAAATAATAATGTGCTCAAAGCTCAAATGAGAGTAAATATATTCCTATAAAATCAATGAATGAAATTTTTTCAATTACCTTGTTTGCAGTCATGACATAAATCATAAAAAGATCCATGGATGTGGAACCTCTCACAATCGTTTTTTCCTTCGATTCTTTTCTTCTGCCCTTACTCGATTCAAAAAAATCAAAATATGACAAGTCCGAGACAGTTGCATCAGCCAGCGCCAATCGTAATTTTGTTAATGCTACATCTAGTTTCTAATAATAACATCACAACGTTACAACAACGAACTTAAAACTTGGAAATTTTAGCAACTAGTACATAAAATTTACCATCTGGACATCACCCTCATCATTGAAGTAAATAGCGAACAATGGTGAATAATTTACAGTCCTGTTGGTTGTATGTAATTTTATCATCTCTTCAAGAAAGTCGACTTCCCCTTCAATTATGAGAAACTCTTGAGTTTTGCAAACTCTTCAAAGTCATCATATCTCACTGTGACCATTTTTGCCTGCGTAGACGTATTTCAGTACTTATAGTGATCGTATACTGTAAGTTTAATTTGGAAAATGAATTTACCATTTTATAAGCGGGACCTAATATGATCCTGGCTCTTGTTTTGACTCCAAATTGTCCGAGACCTCCTAAAACCCCATAGAAGAGCTCTGAATTCTTGTCCTTGGAACATGTCACGATATCTCCTTTGCCTGACTCAAAACTATCTCAGTTTTGATACAACCGGCTCAATTTTGTATCAAAACTGAGAAAGTTCGAGTAAAACTGAGCTGATGCTTAGGTAATTGACAAAAAAACAAAGGGAAAAAGTACCTGAATAAGTGCCCATAAAGCCCAATATAATTGTGAGGCTAACATGAATAAACTTGCTTCTATATAAAGAGTTTCCAAATCTTTATCACTAACTTGTAAACAAGAATAACTTATTTCAATTTAGCTAAAATAACAACACTTTATGCACATTATCACATTTACTCACCTCTTCTGGGTTGTTTGGTGGCAAGTAATGTCGAAGAAAGCGATACTGTGAAGCCTTATCAAAATACCTGCACAAAATGTCATAACAAGCATAGTTATTGAACTAATAATTTACAATGCACAACTGGTTTGATAAGTAACTGAAATGTAAATATAAAGGAAGAACATACAAACTATAGTTGTAATGACCCGGGATTTCGACCAACTAATTTTAAATATTTAGAATGGATTTAAATATTTAGTTGATAATATAAATGAATTTTTATATTTATGTTATCGATTTAAATATCGATTTCGATTTAATATCGTATATATTAAATTATCAAAATAAGGAATCAGGGAATAACTGAATTCGAAGTGAAAACTGATTTGAAATCAGTTCAGATAATCAATACATAATTCTGTTCGAATTAGAATAATAATATTCAATAATTATCGAAGAATTTAAATGGTTTGAAATTTAAATTAAATCGAATTAAATTAATATCTGTTCGGGATGATCGAACTGGACTTCGATACTTATCCCAGTGGGTTCAGAATAGTAGTTTTACCCTAGGATTGACAATTATTTGGTTCAGAAAGGAGTTCGGAGTCAAGGGTTATTTAATTTTTAATGTTACAGTTTTTAGTTACACTAAATTCATAGAATAGTGGTGGATGGAAACAAAATAAACCGTGGCTCTTTCTTCTCCTTTCAAATGACAGTTCGGTGGCTCTTTCTTCTCCTTTCAGATAAGAGTTCGTGTCTCCTTTCCTCACCATAAATTATAACAGAGCGTGGCCTCCTTTTATCTCCACAGACCAAAATGGCCGATGGACCTTTCCCTTCCACTTCTTTTTATCGCTACTTCCCTCTTATGTCTACTTTCATTTTCTTTCTTCTGCTAAAACTAAAAGGGGTCGGAGCTTCCAAATCAAACAACAATGGCCGCTACTGTTAAAATCTTCGATCTCGTATGCTACTATTTTTGTGCGATACCGGTCTTCGAGTTCGACGTTGAAGTCGATTTAGGTTTGGGTACTATCGCGAGTTAGGGGTCGATCTGTATTCCTGGAGCACGACTTTGGGGGTGACAAGGGGCGAGGCCATCACCAGCATGAGATCGATGGCAAGGCGTTCGATTTGGGAGGAAACTTCAATCTGGGAATTCGTCGATAGCTAGCTGTAGCTCGCGTATGATGGACGGAAAATGGCAGGAGGGTAGCATCGAGTGTTTCAGACACTGTGGATTTCGATGCTGAGATTCCTCCTGTAGCTCGATGTGTGATTTCAGGGGATGGGGAGACGCAGGTTTCTGGAAGGTCTGGGAAGGTCGACGTCAACCTGGAGGCACGTCGGAGGGGTCAGTCCAGGCGTTGGTGGCCATAAGAATGAACGACAACGTAATTTGGAGATCGACCATGAGGTGTTCGATGGAATGTCGAAGTGTATGGTGCAAGAGTTTAAAGCTGTTTGTAGTAATAATCAATAAGGTAATTAAATAAATTATTTAGTTCATAATTAATTTGTTTGGTATAGTAGTTAATATAATCGAAAAATCATTGATCGATAAATATAAAATAGGTGTACGATAAATTCATTTGAGATGATTCAAGTAGAGGCTAGCCAAGACAATTCGAAAAGATGGATATTCGAAGATAAAATATCACGGTGAGTAAACCTCACTCACCATTTAATTAGAATTATTTCTAGTTGAAAAATAATAATTGCTATGCTTGTTTAAATATTGTTTGGTTGATTTAAAATATATATTAGTTATTTAGGACTATTATATATATATATTGGGTTGATGATTGGTTGGATTCCCGCAGTTTCATTAGCGGATGCCCGCGGTACCATAGCGGATGATTACCCTATACGCCCCACGCTATGATTAGTGGATGACCTTCTATACCGCGATATCCTGCCTCGAAGCAGGATGGGTATTACTATGTTGACTAACATCTGTGGATGCAGGAAAACAGGTTGGAGGAATCCAACTGGATTCCTCAAAAATATATTATCTGTTTGTTGTTTGTTTGATTTCATATATATTCATATATGATGTGTTAAAAATCAAATGATTTAAAATTGGCTGATTTGATTGTTTAAATATCACTGGGGTTTGGGATATTGATTTATAAAAATATCAAAAAGGGTATTTGAAATTTAAAAGGGGAATTCTATTTTTATAAATAGAATTTGAATTTTAAATGAAGTATAGAAACATTAACTTGTTTTGAATACATATGAACAAGGAATCGAATTTATAAACTTTGTTTATAAATGGAAATATGGATTTTGAATCGAATTTATAAACGTTGTTTATAAATGGAAATATGGAATTTGAATCGAATTTATAAACTTTGTTTATAAATGGAAATATGGAATTTGAATCGAATTTATAAACTTTGTTTATAAATGGAAATATGGAATTTGAATCGAATTTATAAACTTTGTTTATAAATGGAAATATGGAATTTGAATCGAATTTATAAACGTTGTTTATAAATGGAAATATGGAATTTGAATCGAATTTATAAACTTTGTTTATAAATGGAAATATGGAATTTGAATCGAATTTATAAACGTTGTTTATAAATAATGCAGAGAAATTCAAATAGACTTTGAATATAGAATTTGAAAAGAGAATTCAAAAAGAAATTTGAATATAGTATTTCAAATGGAATTTGAAAAGAGAAATTCAAGTAGACTTTGAATATAGAATTTGAATATAGAATTCAAATGGAGTTTAACTATAGAATTTGAATATAGAAATTCAAATAGACTTTAAACTATAGATTTGAATATAGAAATTCAAAGGGACTTTAAACGATTTGAATATAGTATTTCAAATAGAATTTGAATATAGAAATTCAAATAGACTTTAAACTATAGAATTTGAATATAGAATTCAAATGGAGTTTAACTATAGAATTTGAAAATAGAATTCAAATGAAGTTTAAATAAAGAGAATTCAAATAGGATTGAATTGGAATTTGAATAGAGAAGTCGATAAGGGAACGAGAGTATTAGTATAATTAGAATGTGTAATTTGCAAGTTAAAATATATTTGAACATGTCATGTTCAAATATGAAGGTGAAATAGACTAAGAAGTTAATTAACAGATTTAATTAACAAATTGAGTTAAAACGATTGGTATAGTTAAAATAGATTGGACAGGCATAAATATATAGGAGACAGGTATGGAATAAAGTATAGAAGTGAAATAAATAGAATGCCCGACAAAAAGGTACGTATTTAATTTCCATATGAGATTTTATGCGCCGTATCGGCAAGCCGCTTGGCTTTTTCTTTTTCTTTTTGAGATGAGAAGGACCGGGAAAGCTATTTGAAATTTCCCGATGCTCCCGGTACAAAGGAGGTTATGGCGAATTTTTCCGGGAATTTAAGGAGATAGAATATTTTTAAGATAATTTGATAGTTAGAAATCAACGTATCGAAATATATAGAAGTCGATAAGAAAACGAACTTAGAAATAGAATAGTATAATCAAAAAGGAAGTATAAGAATAAAATCTAGTAGAATAGAAAGAGAAAATGTATATGTGTTTGAAGGTGAATAATCAGTTGTATAGTATTGATTATTCGAGTAAGTAGTCTTGTCTGTTTTGACGTTAAATGTTATTCAGTCAAGGTCTGAGAGGTAATTATACCCCAACTTGGTTGATTTCATGATATACCGATAAGTAGCAAGATTCAGGCTCGAAGATCAATGTGGAATAAGAATTAGTTAAATACTGTATTTGGGTTGTCGTAACGATGTTTTACACAACATCTGTTTTACCCCAAATATGTGCAAAGCTTGGAAATAGAATAATGAACTTTTCCTAAGTATAGGAATAAACGAGATTGGAAAAGAGATAAGTAATTGGAATATTTTCCAATTATAAATAACATATATTTTCTAAAGTTTAGAAAATAAAAGAAGGCGATATATGGAAATGTTTTCCAAATAACGTATAAAGGCCAATATGGTTATCGAAAATATTTGGTTAACAAATATTGATAAGAAATAGAGAAGAGATTTAATTAATGGAATATTAATTAAAGGTTCAATGATTGTTGGATGTTTGGATGAACACTTGTTTTATTCGATAGTTAAATCATCGACTATCGAAACACTTGTTTTTATTCGATAGTTAAATCACAGACTATCGAAGTTTTGACCATCGTTGTCAATATGGAGAGACCGGTTGGATTATTATCCGAAGAACCACTCCATATCGGCAGTAGCGTGCGAATCAGATTATATAAAGATAATCGAAGACGGAGTAGAGTGCAAGGAATTTTTCTATTTATAGAAATAGTACCTTCGGTTCATCCTGTTCCTGGGTGATGTGTATGGATGAATGTCTGACAGAGTATTTCCAGAAAGGTCACGTACATTGATTTCTTCAACCGTACCAAGAGTGGAAGCGGAGAAGGAAACTTCTTTTAGATAACACGTAATGTACTGTTGAGGACGTCAATCGGTGATTTGATGGATTTGACGATGTGACATTCGAAGTGAATCTGGTGTGATGATAAAGCGTAGCTTCTAGCCTCATCAACCGGTAAATGACAGAAATCGGGCAAGCAGCATGGCTATGTAGGTCGCACCTATTAGGGTGTATAATCACCTGATCTAGAGTTTCATTTACTTCTAAAAATCTATTGTCGATGCTGACCCATTCGGGAAACGGTTGCTGATCCCAACCGTTGGTGATATACATTCGATACACTCAAGCGAAATGAGTGGTCGGTCATGTGTGGCTGAGTTGCAAGATGTTCTTGTTGAACTCGGTGTATTCTCCTCTAGAGATATACCAGCGGAAGGTGGTCCCATACCTTGTCATAGTTGGAAATCCATTACCCAATACGTGCTTGCGGTTTTGATTGTATATATATGTGAACGTGAGATGCAAACGTTCCACTAGATTGTTATTTACTTGATTTAGACATTATTATAATATCAAAAGAGTTTTGATATAAAGATAAGTCCAGTGTTTAGATTTTCATAAGGGAAAAACCCGTTCCGTGTTATACGGCGTGGTCTTATGAGATATCATTTAGTTTTCTGAAACTGTTTTAAACTGTTTACTCATACCAGTCCATGTTGCGTGCTTTAAGGCATGTGTCGCATGATAGGGGGTTCTCGCTTTTCGTTAGGTGGCGAACGGGAGACTCTTACTCCTACATGTCCCTTTGGTAGGGTTGGTTGCTTAGTGCGAAGTCGAAAGGCTGGCCGTAAAATGTGGTGCTGGGGTACCAATGTAAGCCACAGTGGGGTATTACCTTGCTGCTTTGGGGAGGAGAGGATGGTTGCAAAGCCTACTTGAATTTCCGGGTCACTACAGTTGGTATCAGAGCTTAGGTTGAGCGAATACCTAGGCTTGTGGAAATGTGCTCATTAGAGATAGGATCAGTAGTATCCTAGAATGGGTTGAGTGTATATATATATACGAGAGAGCGTATTTGTTATTTGATATAAAAACTGTTTTATATTGTGTTGACTAGTCTGTTGAGTGGATTATGAATTTTGGTCGAATCGTGGGACGCCACGATGTCGATAGGAGTTTATAAACACTTGAACAGAAGATTGGACATGATATTGTTTTTAAATAGTTAAGTTGGTTGTTAGGATTATAATCAAATTAGATTAAAACAGAAATAGTTATATATATAACCAATGAAATTTGTATATGAAATCAAATATAAAAATGTGATAAATTGAAATTGAATTCCAACCAGAATTCAGAATTTAAAATCCTGGGAGTTTGGAAAATATTTTTCTAAATAGAGTTTGAAAGAAATATAGCACTGGACTCATTCAGTAGCTGGGAAATAATTCTGATGATGGTCGCAACATCACCAGTGTTCATTTTCGAGTTTCTAAGTGACGAATTGCTGCCTTAGAAAAAAAATTTGATGGAAATTTGTTTGAAAGGAGAAACAAGTTGTTTTAAAATTCAAATGTTTTGAATTTGAGATAGATATAAATATATGTATATATTTATATGACTTCAAAGGAATTTTGAAATGAAAATGGGGATATAAATTTCAAATAGAAGTAAAATAAAGGAATTTGAATATATATATAATTCAAATAGAAGTTGTTAGACCCAAATGTGGTTCTAACACCCAAATTGATTAGAAACAAGATAAAATAAAACAAAAATAAGAATGAACACACAAGATTTATAGTGGTTCGGCGAAGAAATGCCTACGTCCACTTAGTTTTCACTATATTCAATAATTCAGTTACAAATGCAATGTAAGATTCACTCACAACTCACTTTTGTTCACTCAAATGATTAAAACAAGAAATGAAAGATGATTTGGATTTTCCGGGAGTAATGGAGTTCGGATGATGAAGGTACTTGGATTCTCAAAAGTGCTGAAAAAAGATCCTTCTCTTTGTCTCTAGATGGGGTATTTATAGGTGTGAATTTGCCTGAGATTCAATCCGGGTCGGAACACGTGCCCTCCATCGCACTCTCTTCGGGTTCGGATGGACTATCAAGCTGACAACACATCAAAGAGACGGACGTTAGGGGTAGGAATTAGTCATATCCGGTCCGGTTCTCCAGGCGATTTTATAGGAGATTTTCCTGGATCATGGGTGCGGGTCGGAGACGTGCAGGTTGGGGGCTCGGATCGGAATACCCGATCCGAACCGGAGTAGCTTGGACGTCTCTCCTTCTCTAATCATACTCCGCTCCGCTCCAGCGTCGTGGCAAGCTGATGGCTTTCCGATCCATCTGAGATTTATTCGCCTTTCGATCCGATCAGATAAGCTTTGCTAAATTACCGAGTAAGAGCCATCCGATCCGAACGGGGAACACTGTCCGATCCGAACCAATATGCTGCTATCAATCTGAATTGTGGTGTTTTCTTCCGATCCGAACCGAAGTCTTATAACTTAAAATACCCTTCAATGGTTGGTTTCTTGACTTTGTGTTGCCTAGTTCACAAAGTAGGCTAACATTTTGCCCCCTCAAAGGATGCTTCTGTTGTACAAAGCGTGCTTTGACGTCGTTTAATCAGAATTGTCAGGAGTAAGGCGCAGATTTCTATTCGGTTCGGTGTCCGATCCGATTACCTTTTCTTCATTTCTGAGCAAATTTGAGAACTCTTCTCGCCATGTAATGCTTCTTGCAGGTATGCTCCTCCTTTACTCTCCTTCTCTTCAATTCGAGTCGGATGCTAAATCAATCGTGTGAAATTTCCACTCGGTTCGGACTCCGATCCGAAGCGTTTTCGTGGGTTAGGTCCTTGGACGTTGGGCCTTCAAAGGGAGTTGCGCTTCTGGGCCTTCATTCCGGTCCGAGCGGGTGAGACAAAATAGGGAGACGAGGAGTCAACGCCATTCCTTTTATAAACTCGCCATCGTCCTCATTTCTTCCTTCTTCTTTTTTGCTGCCGCTCCCAACCATAACATTGAAAACTCTAAAAACTTCAATATTCCGAAATCATTTCTTGTAGGTCTTCCAAATCAAGAACATAGGTAGCTTTTTAATCCCGGATAACTTTGTAGTAAACGTACTTGATTTCAATTCGTGTCGGATTGGGATGGTTTAATCGTAGGCTTCGCTTGAACCCCCCGCCGCCGTTGGTGGATGCGCTATCGCTTCAAGGCGTTGCGAGGCTGGAGAGGGTGAACTTTTATCCTCAACGATGGCCTTGATGATAAAAATGGACTCGTTTGTAAGAAAGGAGGGAAAGAGGAAGAAGATGAGGAGCGTGGTGACCATCTGGAGTCGGTTCGGGTAAAAGACGGAGGACCAAAAAAGGAAGGAGAAGGAAAGGGGATCGGCTCGGATTGCACATCTTAGAAAGACGGGAGGAAAGAAAATGTCGGCTCGGGTCGGAGATGAGGATGAGATAAAAGGCTGACATGAACGGACTGGTTGAGTGATGCTGATCCGGATCGGATCGGGTCACCCGATCCGATCAGATCAGTTCTGCTTCCGAACCCACTGTTCCTATTGTCTTGAACTAACCTTGCCTTACTAAAGCACCCGAACCGAATGTCTTCTGTATTGAGCCAATCATCACATGCATATCCGAACCGAACCGAACGCATCAAATTTGGCACATAAAGACTATCCAACTAATTCAACTAACACTTATTCTAGACGAATATGCTTCGCGGACAGTTAGGATAGTGCCTTGTGAACATAAACGAGAATTAAGAAAAACTCTGACTATCACTTTCTCTTTAAAGCTTCGTCTTGCATTGCTGTACTTCTATTTTGTATTTCCCACATTTGCTGCACACACTTTAGTTCACACACATACACAAAGAAGGGGGACACGGGATAATTTACTCTAATTCGTGCTATTGCTTCTTCAATAGTTCCATGACAATGAGGCCCAGACGCTCTTCTCGTCTAGCTGAGAGGAAAGAGGCTCCAGAATCTTCCAACAAAACCACTCTCGAGGATATATCTTCTTCATCTGACCCAGAATGGGACAGCGAGGGTCCGGATTACGGAGTTGGTCATCGGGAAAGCGACGAAATGTCTTCTGAAAATGAAGTTTCCCTAGGCTTTGAGGAGGAAGGAGGGATTGGTGACAATCGAGCACCCGATGAATTTGACTCAGCCATTATATTGGAATCACCTCCAGATTCTGTAGAATCAACAATTGACAATGACCGACTCGTGAGAATTTGCTTGAAGTATGAAATAATGAAGAGAGACACTTTAGTGCCCTCACGCTCTGACCGTCCCCATAACCCTCCAAAAGGATATATGACGGTCACTCGTCTGATGTGCATGGTTGGCGCCATTCCTCCATTCTCGCCTTTCATCGTCGACTTCTTAAGACAAATGCGGATTGCCCCCATGCAGCTGCATCCCAATTCATATGCCTATCTGCATACCTTATTCATAGCATATCGTGAAATTCTAGGCGTGGAGCTCACGTTCGACGATGTTCATTTCTTCTATAATTTCAAACATCGGACTAGAGAAACCCCTTCTTTCTGTTATTTCGAATCAGTCCCGAAGAGAAAGATAATTTCTGTACCATTTAGCAGTAAAGCCGGAGACTCCAGATTAGAATGGTTCTATATAAAGCAACAGTCTGGATGCGCCAGGAGATGGACAAAATCAAGTAAAGCACTGATTTTCTGACCCTGGACTCTATACACTTGAATCATCACCCTGACCTGTTTTCCTTTTTATTTGCAGTCGACAATCCCAAACAGGTATCAGACCAAGCGTTCTTTGATCGAATGCACCGTCTCCTCAACGGCGACCAAAAATTCCTTACCATTGACGAGGTTCTTAAAGATGAGTACCTTCATTTTCACGGGCTGCTATCCGTTTTCCGTAGCATCGGTCATGGGACGGTTCCATACGCGTACATTCCTCCAGTGGAGGTGGTCCCAGAACTAGGAGAAGGTTCAGGAATCCCTACAGCTTCTCTTCATACTTCACCTTCTCCCTCTTCCACACAAGATGATGAACTGGCTAATCTGGCCAAAAAGCATCGTGAAGGGTATATTGCCCCCGAGGAAACTACCTCGCTAGACAAATCAAAATCTCCCCAAGGGTCACCACTTCACGCTTCCGAAGGGGATGTTCCTAGCACCGACGAGCACATATTTCAGGGTTTGGGGGATCTCCCCTTACCCGAGACTATATATACTTCAGAAGATTTCAGAAAGGACCCTTTAGTCTTCACTTCTTCTGAAGAAACTACTCCTGCTAAGGCCAAAGAGCCTGCCCGCACTAGTCTAGCTTCAGACTCGGGTTGGTTGGGGGGACACACACACCACATAGGATGCACTTTACACCGTAGCACTAGCATTCATTGCACTTCTTTCTCCATGGATCCGTCGATTCTAAAATTCGTTTAATTTACCGTGCAGGTACAATGTCTCGATCCTCTTATGACATAAGAAAGCTTCGCCGCAGCATGTCCAATCCTCCTCAGGACGCCGAGTATAATCGCCGGGATGACCGCGGTAGGGAGGAAAGAAGACCCTATGACCCTTATCGATCTCGATCCTCACGCTCCCGCTCACCAGTTCGACCGGAACAAGAAAAATACAAAAGCTATCAAGGTCGTAGGGAGGAGGATAGACCACAATCTAGGGATTCCACTTCCTCCCATGAAAAGCGGAGTAGAGAAAAAACTCCTCCAAAGGAAACTGGGTCTAAAAGTAAGCAAAAAGTCCCTGCTACTAAGCGACCTCGGATGGACAAGGGTTCTACAGAATCTTCTTCAAGAAGGGACGCTGAATTGACGATCGTCGCTCCTCCTCCATCAAATGCAACAACTGCAGTAAAGCGGGCTTATTTGGAAGAGCAGTTTCCTGAACACTACTTCCAGACTCTAACTTTTTTACCTGCCCTAGAACCTATTTCGTCTAATTGGGCAGAGGAGGCCAAAGCAAAGATTGATTTGGTGGAGAAACAATATTCCGAGATGTTCAAGTACTCTCGCAATCTTTCTAGGATCATCCGCACACTAATGACAAATGCCGACTCGATGCAAAAGACTGCAGAGGAGGATGCTAAGGCCCTAAAAACCTTAGGAAAAGATTTAGAAGATACTCAAGCCCAACTAGCTATCGCTCAGAAGAACGCTTCTAACTTCAAACAACAGTTTGAGGACATGCAAAAGCGCTATCATGATTTGCTTGAATCCCACACTCAGGAGCGTTCTGAGTTGAAGAAACAAGCTGACGAGGCCAAATCAGAGGCTGCTAAGACACGTCTTGCTTATGCTGAGCTTGAGCAGAAAAACGCCGAGTTAGCGAAAAGGAGCGCTGAGTTAGAAAAGAAGAATGCTGATTTGGCTTCGAAGTTGCTGGAGGCAGAAAACAGGGCTGCTTCAGCCGAGGGCAATGTAGAATGCGCTATTAAATCTGCGGAGGAAGCCCGCAAGCAATTATCTGATGCGGAGGCTGAAATTCAGGGTTTCGGCGAGCTAATGATTGAATTCTTCGCGCATATTATTCGTCGTCGAAACATTTCCTGGATCGAAGACTATCCGTCCACTCTAGTTCAGGTCTGGAATCAAATTGTCGAGTGGGAAAAGGAAGAACTCAAGGTCGATTCCCTCGATGAAGATAAGCTGATGGAGAAATATTTGAGAGATGACGAACCGGAGCGCCTAGCTGAAGGGCGCCGTCTAATTGCCGAGGCCATGGAAGAAGAGAGGCGGAAGTCTAAACAGAAAACCGTCCCTGAAGCTGGTTCTTCTTCTTCTGCTCCTGTAACTCCCGAAGTAGAGGGGTATGATCCCGAAAACCCGGGAATTTCCCGAACCACTTTGCTATCTCCTATTCCTGAAATAACTCCAGAGGTAGTAGTTACCCCCGCTGAAAAGTCTTCAGAAGGTATCCCTATCTTTTCTCCTCAATTTGTCAAGGCTACTACTACCTTTGGCTACATAACCGAACGTTCGATGAGAAATCCTTTGCTCTCGCCTGAGTTGATAACCAATGTTTCTCATTTTGTAGGCGTTGAATCATCCACGAAGACAGATGTAGCTCAAGGAGCTACCGCTGGGACACAACCTGCTGATAGGGTCAAAGAAGGGGAAGACAAGGCTGCTTCAACAGACCTGGGGGAAAGAAGTGAGCCAATTAAGGTCACTACTCCCCATGATGAAGAAATGATTGCAGCTTTAAAAGACGATGGAGGAGACGAGGGGCACGATGAGGAACCGGAGGTTACAATAACCGGGGATTCAAAAAGTGCTGACGACGTTACCTTGGCGGCCATGAAGGCTGATCAAGACAAGCGTTTGCAATTAAAGGCTGAAGAATTAGATCCTGAGGTTCTCAAGCCCCTCGCAGTTGTGGATGCAGGTTCAAGGTTAGTTGTTAAGCTCTCAACTAGATCTATCACTGAAGAACTTGCTAAAAAATCTTCTCTTGATTCCAGTGTCCCGCCCTCCGGGAAGAAGTCTACTGGCTCCAGTACCGCATCTTCAGGGAAAAAGAAAACAAAACGAATCTTGACTGAAGCCGAGAAGGAAGCAAAGGATGCGGAGAAAGCCGTCAAGAAATCTAAGGCTCATTCCAAACCTAAGTAACGGATTCCCCTGTATTCCTTTTAGTATCTTTATAACCCAATAAATGCTGCTGCAAAAGCGGCTTCTGCACTTTCTTCTTTAGTTATTTCCCTGTACAAATTTATTCATTTGTAAATAAAAATAATTCACTTTTTGCAATGTTTATTTGTTAGCAGTTCTGCACTTATGTAAAAATGCATATCTATAGTTATGAAACAAAGTTGTGGAGAGGGGAGATATGTATATATATTTGTGTCCCCAGTCAATCTCCAT
This sequence comes from Allium sativum, assembly GCA_030737875.1. Taxonomy (NCBI): domain Eukaryota; kingdom Viridiplantae; phylum Streptophyta; class Magnoliopsida; order Asparagales; family Amaryllidaceae; genus Allium; species Allium sativum. The sequence goes on from CM060916.1 coordinate 899,714,914, forward strand.
AGGTTATTCAGTGCTTAACCATGCAATCTGAACGCTCCCGATTCTCTAACGGGATAGCATTTCCTGGCATTTCTTTTATACTCTTTCTCATTCTCTTGAGAGTTAGAGTTCGAGTTCAGTTATTTGTTTATTCCCCGGTCATTCAACGGGAAAAGATTTCTTTCTCGGCGCTCGGTCGGAGACGCCTTTATACTCTCTTTCTCTCTGGAAAGTTAGAGTTCGGAGTTGAACCTCTTTCTCAGCGCTCAGTCGGAGACGCTTTTATACTCTCTCTCTTTCTCTGGAGAGTTAGAGTTCAGAATAGAATTTCTTTTTCAGCGCTCAGTCTGAGACGCTTTTATACTCTCTCTCTTTCTCTGGAGAGTTAGAGTTAAGAATGTCGTTTTCTCATTCTTTTATGTCTTATTGCACAAATAATCATTGTGCTTCTTTTTATGTCCAAACTGTTTCAACCTTTTTAGGCTCTAAGTTATCCTGTATTTTATAATCACAACAGAACAACTAACGAATGTAAATGCATAAAAGTAAATAACACACAATATTTTTATAGTGGTTCGGCTAAGTCATAGCCTACATCCACTTTATAGACCTCTATTCATATCATCAGATTTTCCCAAGGCAAGTCGTGCCTTATTACAGAGTTTATAGGAAGAACAGCAAAAAGTATAGCATTTCTAATCCAAATATCGCATTAAGTGTTGGGCATTCCATGCTCGAGGGACTTCTTCGCCATCTACGGTCGTTAACTTGAATGTTCCTTTATCAAGTTTCCGTTGGATGACAAAGGGTCCTTCCCATTTTGGGCCGAGGTGAGGAAGAGATGGAAAAACTCTCTTTAGCACCAAATCCCCTGGTTCAAAAGTTCTGAGGCGAACTTTTTTGTCATAATAGCGTGCCATCTGACGCCGATGTCTTGCTGCACGCAAGTCTGCTTCGTCCCTTTTCTCTTCGACCTCATCAAGAGACTCAAGTAGAAGTGCCCGATTCGTCATCGGGTCATAGTACGTAACCCTGTGGGAAGGAACTTCCAGTTCAACTGGAATTACTGCTTCTGAACCAAAGGAGAGAGAGAAAGGGGTATGACCGGTAGCCGTTTTAAACGTTGTTCGATATGCCCACAAAGCTAGGGGCAATTCATCAACCCATTTTGCCTTTGCACGCTCCAACCGTTTCTTGAGGATGGATTTTATAACTTTGTTTACCGCTTCTACTTGCCCATTCGATTGTGGATAGGCGACTGCAGTATATCGCTTGTCTATCTTATATTTCTGGCAAAAATTTCTGAACTCAGAGCTGTCAAACTGGGTTCCGTTGTCAGTTATAATCGTTCTTGGGATCCCGAACCGGCATATAATATTTCTGACCACAAAACTTATCACTTTTCTTGCTGTGATCTTGGTCAAGTGCTCAGCTTCCACCCATTTCGTGAAATAATCTATGGCTACTATGGCATACTTAGCCCCTCCTTTAGCAATTGGCAAAACTCCAATGATATCGATTCCCCATGTGGCAAATGGCCAAGGACTCACCATCGATTTAAGCTGGGTTGACGGTGCCCTGGGGATTTTGGCGAACCTCTGGCACTTATCGCAGCATCGTGAATAATCAGCTGCATCCTTGTTGATCGTAGGCCAGAAGTATCCGTACCGCAATATTTTCTTTGCTAAAGTTTGACCTCCTGTATGATCTCCACACTCACCTTCGTGCACTTCTCTCAGTACACGCTTGATGTCGTCGTGTGCGATACATCGTAACAGGGGCATAGAAAATCCTTGTCTATAGAGAGTATCGTCTTGCATAACATATCTGGCAGCTTTGCGGACTACAGCTCTTTTCTCACTTTTCTTCGATGGGAGTGTCCCATTCTTAAGAAAACTCTTGATTGGAGTCATCCATGACTCCTTCTCTGGTTCCGCTTCAAGAACGAATTCAATTTCCATTGACTCAAAGCTTGGCGATTCCAATGTTTCAATTGGAATTACCTCAGTCCCTTCTGGATTGTCAGAACTAGCCAGCTTTGCCAGTCTATCCGCTTTCTGGTTTTCAATTCTGGGAATATGTGTTATGCTGTACCGATCTAAGCTATTCAATAGCTCTTTCACTTTCTTGAGGTAGGCGATAAGTCGAGGTCCTCGAGCCGCGAATTCCTCTCGCACTTGACAAACAACAATCTTAGAGTCACAAAATATGTCCACCATTTTTACTCCGAGGTCTTTAGCAAGTTTCAGCCCGGCAATCAGGGCTTCATACTCAGAGTCGTTGTTAGTTGCCGAAAATTCTAACCGTAGGGCGTAATATAACGACCGTCCCTCCGGAGTGACTAAGACAATTCCAGCTCCGGATCTTCGGTCATTTTTAGCTCCATCTGTATATAATCTCCACGGATTCATCTCTAGCTTATCCTCAGATTTGACCACGTGGTCATTGATTATTTCTTCCTCTGGAATGGTGAACTCCGCAATAAAGTCCGCTAGAGCTTGCCCCCTGATTGACTTTCGTGGTTGAAAATTCAAATCAAACTGGCTTAGTTCTATGTTCCATTTTATCAACCTTCCCGACGCTTCGGGTCTCTGCAACACCTGTCTTAACGGCTGATCGGTGTATATGGTTATTGGATGGGCTTGGAAGTAGTGACGAAGTTTTCGGGATGCAATCAGGAGGCTGTAAGCAAGCTTCTCGATCTTTGGATAGTTGCGCTCTGCCGCTGCTAATTTCTTACTCACATAGTATACTGGCCTTTGTACTTTGTCTTCTTCTCGAACCAGGGCTGTGCTGACAGCATGAGCCGAGACCGCTAGATAAACAAATAGTTCTTCGTGATCTACGGGCTTTGATAAGATTGGCGGTTTCTCTAGCAGCTCTAACAGATTTTGAAAGGCCTCGACGCAATCGGGAGTCCACTGGAAGTTCTTCTTTCCCCTTTTTATCAAATCGAAAAACGGAACACATTTATCGGTGGCTTTGGAGATGAATCTACTCAGCGCCGCTACCTTCCCTGCCAGACTTTGGACGTCTTTAATTCTCCTTGGTTCTCTGATATTTCTAATTGCTGCTATCTGGCTAGGGTTGATCTCAATTCCTCGGGAACTCACAATGAAGCCAAGGAACTTTCCCGACGCCACTCCAAATGAACATTTTAAAGGATTCAATTTCATACGGTATTTTCGCAAGATACCAAACATTTCTGCTAAATCTTGCGTATGACTGGAGGACTGCTTTGATTTAACAAGCATATCATCCACATAAACTTCCATAGTTTTTCCTATTTGATCATAAAACATTCTATTTACCAACCACTGATAAGTAGCTCCAGCGTTTTTTAATCCGAATGGCATTACAACATAACAATATAACCCCAAATTCGTGATGAAACTTGTATGCTCTTGATCTGGTACATGCATAGGAATTTGATTGTATCCAGAGTATGCATCCATGAAAGAGAGAAGTTCATGACCTGCTGTCGAGTCTACAAGCTGGTCAATCCTGGGAAGTGGGAAACTATCTTTTGGGCAAGCCTTATTTAAATCTGAAAAGTCAATACAAGTTCGCCACTTTCCGTTTGGCTTCTTTACCAGGACGGGATTCGATATCCAGTCGGGATAGGTCGAATCTCGAATAAATCCATTTTGCTTCAATTTTTCTACTTCCTCTTTGAGGGCAGCCGACCTCTCTGGGCCCAGCGTGCGTCTCTTTTGCTTCACAGGCGGATGTTTCGGATTTACATTCAATTTGTGACTGATAATGGAAGGCGATATCCCACACATGTCAGCATGGGTCCAGGCGAACACATCTAAGTTTGCCTTCAAGAAGTCCGTCAGCTCTTCAGCACGACGTGGATCCAATTGGGAACCGATCTTCAAGACTTTCGTCGGATCAGCTTTATCAACAGGAATTTCCACTGTCGTTTCATTAGGAGTTGCATTCCTAGCCTCTGGTTCCTCGTCTTTTCTAGGATCCAGGTCTTCAGGTGTTCCTTTGGGCAACTCCTTTGGGGTCAATTTCTCTAATTGCTATGCCGAGTCCCCCTTTGAGGGAGACGGGGCATCCTTACTCTCTGCATTAACTCCTTTCATCAACATCTTCAGTTCGGCCACGTAGCAGGCCCGTCCAGAAACCTGATCCCCTCTTATTACTCCAGTCCCGGCTTCGGTTGGGAACTTTAGTAACAAGCACCAAGGGGCGATACAAACTCTAAATTCAGCGAGGGCAGGTCTCCCTAAAAATGCGTTATATGGCGAATCTACGTCCAATACTACGAACTGAAGCATTCGCACTCTTCTACGTTCTCCTTGCCCTAGGGTCACGGGCAATTCTATATATCCCATGGGAGCTGTCGTCGCTCCGTTGAAGCCTCTAATCCATCCTTCACAAGGTTTCAGATCTTCGGGCTCAAGCTTCATCTGATCAAATGACTTCTTGAACAAAATATTAACGGAACTTCCGTTGTCTACTAATACCTTATGGACCAAGGCCGGCCCAATGGTGGTAGTAATAACCAACGGATCATTGGTGGGAGATTGTATCCCCGTGTTGTCTCGGCTGCGAAACACCACGTCATCGAACATGGTTTTTTGTTGTTTTATAGGGGTGACATCTTCCAAATCGTCACCTTCATTCACATCTAGATGCTTGGCAGCATTCACATATTGGTCCATTGACCTAAAACTTCGGATTGCCGGGTGTGGTCCGCCTACTATGGAGTTGATGACAATCCCTTTACCTTTCTGCTGCGTGGTAGGCTTAGGAGCAGGTAGGATCTGTTTTGGAGCCTGCTCTCCTTGCCCCCTGTCCCTCGGGGCAACCTTGTACTCATCCAGCTTTCCTTCACGCAGCAACTTTTCAATTACATCCCTCAAATGCCGACACTCATTGGTCGAATGTCCATGTGTTCCGTGAAACAAGCAAAATTTCCCTGTCGCCATTTCTTTCTCGGTCGAATCACGAGGTGGCGGTCTTTTGTACTGCAACACATTGTACGTATCCAGGTAAATATTTTCCAGGGTGTCATTCAATGGTGTATAGTCCTCGTAATTCTGGAATCGGGGCCTTTTGTTAGGGTCGCTTCCCCTATTTCTGTTTCTCCTGTTACCGTTCGAATTACGGTTGTTGTTGTTTCCCCCATTTCCAGTATTGCTGTTTCCACCCTTATTTCCTACATTTACTTCAACCTTGCCGGAACTTTCCCCAGACTGCTTCACGGCAATATTACTCTGCACATTCTCCTTTGAAGCTGTCTCAGACTTTCTTTTCCGGTTTGCCCGGGCCTCCTCTCGTCTTAGATAAATATCGGCTTTTTCGTAGAATATCGCCCTTGTGGGGGGTGTCTTCCCAGAAAGGTAGTCTCCAAACTCAGATTCAGGATCGACTCCTTCCTTCAATGCCATCAGAATAGTGGGCTCATGCGGGTCACTGACCTCAGTTACAGCTTGGTTAAAACGATCTAAATATGCCCTTAAAGACTCTCCTGGTGCCTGTTTGATCCTCGACAATTCAATAACACTCTTGGACTTGCGGGCATGTAGTCGAAACTGGTTCATGAAACGCTCACTTAGTTCTTTGTAATTAGAAATTGAACGAGGAGGAAGCCGGGTGAACCAGAACAATGCCACATCTTCCAGGTAGATTGGGAATGCTTTGCACTTTACTTCATCAGGGGCAGCAGCAGCGTTCATGAGCCACGAATACCGCATCAAATGCTGTCCCGGATCAGTCCTTCCGTTATATTTGTCCATCTGTGGCAAGTTAAAGCGTCGGGGAAACTGGAAATCTAGGATACCGTCAGCGAACGGTGTATGGCTTCGCTCAATGCCATAGTCTTCATTTGTATAATTCCGGCTCTCGGACATAATTCGGCGAACCATTGCCTGTACATCGGCACTAGTTAGGGGCTGCTCAGGTTCCCTTGCCCTAGTGTCCGAGTTCCTTCTGGGCTCATGCTCAGGAGATGCCCTTCTTCTTCGAGCTGCCTCTACTCGGTTCCTTTCCCTGTGTTCCCGGTCGATCTCGGGAAGAGGGGACTGGAGTCTTTGCCCCCGAGCGGGGCTATCGTTTCCTAATGCTCGTGCGATATCCTCGCGAGATCCCAAAGATCCAAACGTTAGCTGCTCCACGTTCTGAGGTCGTTCGAGTGGCCTTCGCTCACGGGGCCTCTCTTCCTCGGAAGATGAAGATTGATCTACGGGTGCGTGACGAACCGGTGATGGAGTTCTCTGCCGGCGGAGCTCATTGATCTCCCGACTCATGAGCCTCATATTTTCCTGCATCATGAGATTAGTGCGCTCATGAACTCTCATAGCTTCCCTCGTGCTCTCAAGCATATCAAGCAAGCGCGAGAAATCTCCTTGAGTGATGGGAGCAGATGGATTGACCTGGTCTCCAACCCTGGCAGCTGGAATTGGAGCATTCGCGGGGACTCGAGTAGATGTTCCAGCTTCACCAAGCATCGGGTCGGATCGGAGGTAGGAAGTCGGGTCGGATCGGAGCTGGGGTGCCTGGTCGGATCGGTGTGCAGCGAGCAACTCGGGTCGGTTCAGACTGGGGGAGTGCACGGCTTCGGAGTCTCCTACCCGGATCGGATCGGAGCTCTCCCCTTGCTGCCGGTTCGGATTTCCTGCATTAATTCTTCCTGCTGCTGAACTCTGCCCCCGAGACCTTGTTACAACAGCATGTTGCTGATTTTCGCCAGCTCCATTTCCTTGAACAGACTGAACTTCTTTGCCTTTTCCTTTGGCCATGAGTCTTCAACAATTACTTCAACGAATGTAAGAAAACGGAGAAACTTAAGGATTCACTTCTTTGAACTCAACGGTCCAAAAAGTAGAAAGAGATCCCGGAAAATAAAGAATTTAGATGAGGATTCTCAGTGAAAGCACCAAAATGTTAGACCCAAATGTGGTTCTAACACCCAAATTGATTAGAAACAAGATAAAATAAAACAAAAATAAGAATGAACACACAAGATTTATAGTGGTTCGGCGAAGAAATGCCTACGTCCACTTAGTTTTCACTATATTCAATAATTCAGTTACAAATGCAATGTAAGATTCACTCACAACTCACTTTTGTTCACTCAAATGATTAAAACAAGAAATGAAAGATGATTTGGATTTTCCGGGAGTAATGGAGTTCGGATGATGAAGGTACTTGGATTCTCAAAAGTGCTGAAAAAAGATCCTTCTCTTTGTCTCTAGATGGGGTATTTATAGGTGTGAATTTGCCTGAGATTCAATCCGGGTCGGAACACGTGCCCTCCATCGCACTCTCTTCGGGTTCGGATGGACTATCAAGCTGACAACACATCAAAGAGACGGACGTTAGGGGTAGGAATTAGTCATATCCGGTCCGGTTCTCCAGGCGATTTTATAGGAGATTTTCCTGGATCATGGGTGCGGGTCGGAGACGTGCAGGTTGGGGGCTCGGATCGGAATACCCGATCCGAACCGGAGTAGCTTGGACGTCTCTCCTTCTCTAATCATACTCCGCTCCGCTCCAGCGTCGTGGCAAGCTGATGGCTTTCCGATCCATCTGAGATTTATTCGCCTTCCGATCCGATCAGATAAGCTTTGCTAAATTACCGAGTAAGAGCCATCCGATCCGAACGGGGAACACTGTCCGATCCGAACCAATATGCTGCTATCAATCTGAATTGTGGTGTTTTCTTCCGATCCGAACCGAAGTCTTATAACTTAAAATACCCTTCAATGGTTGGTTTCTTGACTTTGTGTTGCCTAGTTCACAAAGTAGGCTAACAGAAGTGAAATAGAATCTGAATTCAAAGGAATTCAAATGAGTTTGAATAAAGGAAATTTCAAATAGAAATTGTATAAGAAAAATTGAAATGGAATTTGAATTCAAAGGAATTCAAATGGATTTGAATAAAGAAAAGTCAAATAGAGATTTGAATATTAAAATTCAAATGGAGAATGGTTAAATAGAATTTCAAAGAGAATATAAAGTGGAGGTTGAATATTAGAATTCAAGAAATTATAGAGTTTGAAATAGAATTTAAATTCAAAGGAATTTAAATAGAAATTGAATAAAGGATTTCAAATGGAATTTGAATAAGGGATTTGAAAAGGGTTTCAAATAGAATTTGAAGATAAGAAATTGAAATAGAATTTGAATAGAAGAAATTCAAATAGAAATTGAATAGAAGGAAATTCAAATGAGTTGGAATAAAGAAATTCAAATGGAATTTGAATATTGTAAATATATAGAATTTCAATTAGAAGTGTAATAGATCGGGAATATTATGTGAAATGGATTGGATATATATTAAAAATATATCAGAATATAGTGGAATTTATTATAAACGAAGTTAAAACGTTTATATTTATAAATTAATTAAAACGAGCTCGCCGTAGCGCGGCAGTTCGTAAATTGGCGATTCGAACTTCAATTTAGTATACATAACTCAATTGAAGTCGGAATTCTTTGAAACAAGAATCGTCGGGACCGGTTGAATAATAGTTTTCTAATGAAAGAGAAAAATCAGGATTTCGTCGTATAGATTTTGAGTTATGTCAAAATCAAATTTTTTGAAAAGCAGCGCCAGAAACCATTTAAAACCACAATGGTTTATATATATATATATAAGTAAAAGGATTTTTAAAGTAAATAAAATCCGAATGGCCATGAGAAAAATGTAGACTTAAGTTATAAAATGAATATGAACTCAAGAGAAGTAGATAAAATGATTTGGGAAACAATGATCATATTTCTGATTATTGAATAGAATTAACTAAGTAAAAGAGAAATTAGTTAATCAAAGTTGAATCGAAATTGGGTTTTTGGATAAGTGAAAGAGATTGAGAATTTATATTCGGAATCGAATATATAACTCAAGTTGAAAATATAATTAGATTAGTTTATAATTAAGTTGACATATATTTGAACAAGTGATATTCAAATAAAAAGGGTGAAATAGGCAAAACGGTTAATTAGCAACTAGTTAATGGGAATTTGAATGATTGAAATTAAATTTAACTTAAGTAAGTTAAATGGATCGAAATGAATAAATTGAGTAAAATCAATGTGAATGAAATATGAATTGGGAGAGTTAAAAGGAAATATATTTGTAACACAAGTACAAAGGAAGTTATGTGCAAACAAATAGGAGGAGGAATATTTGTAAAAACATTTACAAATAAAATTTAGAAGGAAAAATATTTGTAAAAACATTTACAAATAGATTCAATGGAAATATTTATTTATAGGTAATAAATAGAATGTTATAAATGAGATATTTATTTGTTAAATAAATAGAATTTAATCAAAGGAATATATAGAAGATGAATAGAAAATGGAAATCTGTTTTTAACAGATAAATAGAAAAGATTAATTTATAAATAACAGTTTATAAATTAAATTAAATATTTATCATTCGATAAATGGATATATAAGTCTGAACTTATATAGAGAAGAGATATTGGTTTTTAACACCGATAGTTTTAAATAGAAGGGGTACACAACACTTGTATATGTGAAGTAACGTTATTAAAGAGAACATTTATAAAGTGAAGAACCGTTACTAAAAGTAAATCTTTATAAATGAATAAACGCTATCGAATAGGAGTTATTCGAATAGGAGAAGTCGATTAGAGTTAGAAATAATCGACTAGAGTTAGAAATAAATCGATTAGAGAAAGAATTAACCAGTTAGAGTTGATCAGTTAGGATTAATCCGTAGAGTTAATTGAATATTAGTTATTCAATTAGAATTTATCGAATATTTGTTATTCAGATTTTGAATTAACCAGATAGAGTTAATTGAACATAGTTAATCGAATTAGGATTTAATTGAATGTTAGTTATTCAATTAAATTTGATCGAATAGAGTGTTGAGATAGAATTAGTCAAACATAGTACTCAGGATAAGTGCCATTTCGTACGACTGCTAGCGTAATTCGTAGGGCTGCAGATAGCCTAGGGCGGTCGGATGTTTCCTGGGGGAATCAGGCGTAACCATTGTGATAGCTGCGATCTAGCGTCAAGCGAATGGAGTTAAATCAAGTACGAGTTATTCGAATAGAATTGAAGGAGTTATCGATTATTAGTTAAATCGAAGGAGTTATCGATTATTTGTTAATCGAAATGAGTTATCGATTATAGTTTAATCGAAAAGAGTTATCGATTAGTTTAATTGAAGTGAGTTATAGAATATTGGTTATTCGAAGGAGTTATCGAATTTAGTTATTCGATGGAGTTAATCGATATGAGTTAAATCCAGTAGAGTAAATTGAATAGAGTAAATCGAATATAGTTTATTCGAAGAAACATTTTCGAATCTAGTTATTCGAAAGAGAGATTATTGAATATAGTTATTCGAAGGGAGGAGTTATCGAATAAGGATTTATTCGAAAGAGAGTTATGAATGGAATATGAAATGTTGAGTACAACATAAATATGTTTTGAAAGGTTAATGGGTTTGTAGAACTTTTTCTACCTTAGCAATTTCGAGGACGAAATTATTTTTAGTGGGGAAGATTGTAATGACCCGGGATTTCGACCAACTAATTTTAAATATTTAGAATGGATTTAAATATTTAGTTGATAATATAAATGAATTTTTATATTTATGTTATCGATTTAAATATCGATTTCGATTTAATATCGTATATATTAAATTATCAAAATAAGGAATCAGGGAATAACTGAATTCGAAGTGAAAACTGATTTGAAATCAGTTCAGATAATCAATACATAATTCTGTTCGAATTAGAATAATAATATTCAATAATTATCGAAGAATTTAAATGGTTTTAAATTTAAATTAAATCGAATTAAATTAATATCTGTTCGGGATGATCGAACTGGACTTCGATACTTATCCCAGTGGGTTCAGAATAGTAGTTTTACCCTAGGATTGACAATTATTTGGTTCAGAAAGGAGTTCGGAGTCAAGGGTTATTTAATTTTTAATGTTATAGTTTTTAGTTACACTAAATTCATAGAATAGTGGTGGATGGAAACAAAATAAACCGTGGCTCTTTCTTCTCCTTTCAAATGACAGTTCGGTGGCTCTTTCTTCTCCTTTCAGATAAGAGTTCGTGTCTCCTTTCCTCACCATAAATTATAACAGAGCGTGGCCTCCTTTTATCTCCACAGACCAAAATGGCCGATGGACCTTTCCCTTCCACTTCTTTTTATCGCTACTTCCCTCTTATGTCTACTTTCATTTTCTTTCTTCTGCTAAAACTAAAAGGGGTCGGAGCTTCCAAATCAAACAACAATGGTCGCTACTGTTAAAATCTTCGATCTCGTATGCTACTATTTTTGTGCGATACCGGTCTTCGAGTTCGACGTTGAAGTCGATTTAGGTTTGGGTACTATCGCGAGTTAGGGGTCGATCTGTATTCCTGGAGCACGACTTTGGGGGTGACAAGGGGCGAGGCCATCACCAGCATGAGACCGATGGCAAGGCGTTCGATTTGGGAGGAAACTTCAATCTGGGAATTCGTTGATAGCTAGCTGTAGCTCGCGTATGATGGACGGAAAATGGCAGGAGGGTAGCATCGAGCGTTTCAGACACTGTGGATGCTGAGATTCCTCCTGTAGCTCGATGTGTGATTTCAGGGGATGGGGCGACGCAGGTTTCTGGAAGGTCTGGGAAGGTCGACGTCAACCTGGAGGCACGTCGGAGGGGTCAGTCCAGGTGTTGGTGGCCATAAGAATGAACGACAACGTAATTTGGAGATCGACCATGAGGTGTTCGATGGAATGTCGAAGTGTATGGTGCAAGAGTTTAAAGCTGTTTGCAGTAATAATCAATAAGGTAATTAAATAAATTATTTAGTTCATAATTAATTTGTTTGGTATAGTAGTTAATATAATCGAAAAATCATTGATCGATAAATATAAAATAGGTGTACGATAAATTCATTTGAGATGATTCAAGTAGAGGCTAGCCAAGACAATTCGAAAAGATGGATATTCGAAGATAAAATATCACGGTGAGTAAACCTCACTCACCATTTAATTAGAATTATTTCTAGTTGAAAAATAATAATTGCTATGCTTGTTTAAATATTGTTTGGTTGATTTAAAATATATATTAGTTATTTAGGACTATTATATATATATATTGGGTTGATGATTGGTTGGATTCCCGCAGTTTCATTAGCGGATGCCCGCGGTACCATAGCGGATGATTACCCTATACGCCCCACGCTATGATTAGTGGATGACCTTCTATACCGCGATATCCTGCCTCGAAGCAGGATGGGTATTACTATGTTGACTAACATCTGTGGATGCAGGAAAACAGGTTGAGGAATCCAACTGGATTCCTCAAAAATATATTATCTGTTTGTTGTTTGTTTGATTTCATATATATTCATATATGATGTGTTAAAAATCAAATGATTTAAAATTGGCTGATTTGATTGTTTAAATATCACTGGGGTTTGGGATATTGATTTATAAAAATATCAAAAAGGGTATTTGAAATTTAAAAGGGGAATTCTATTTTTATAAATAGAATTTGAATTTTAAATGAAGTATAGAAACATTAACTTGTTTTGAATACATATGAACAAGGAATCGAATTTATAAACTTTGTTTATAAATGGAAATATGGAATTTGAATCGAATTTATAAACGTTGTTTATAAATGGAAATATGGAATTTGAATCGAATTTATAAACTTTGTTTATAAATGGAAATATGGAATTTGAATCGAATTTATAAACGTTGTTTATAAATGGAAATATGGAATTTGAATCGAATTTATAAACTTTGTTTATAAATGGAAATATGGAATTTGAATCGAATTTATAAACGTTGTTTATAAATAATGCAGAGAAATTCAAATAGACTTTGAATATAGAATTTGAAAAGAGAATTCAAAAAGAAATTTGAATATAGTATTTCAAATGGAATTTGAAAAGAGAAATTCAAGTAGACTTTGAATATAGAATTTGAATATAGAATTCAAATGGAGTTTAACTATAGAATTTGAATATAGAAATTCAAATAGACTTTAAACTATAGATTTGAATATAGAAATTCAAAGGGACTTTAAACGATTTGAATATAGTATTTCAAATAGAATTTGAATATAGAAATTCAAATAGACTTTAAACTATAGAATTTGAATATAGAATTCAAATGGAGTTTAACTATAGAATTTGAAAATAGAATTCAAATGAAGTTTAAATAAAGAGAATTCAAATAGGATTGAATTGGAATTTGAATAGAGAAGTCGATAAGGGAACGAGAGTATTAGTATAATTAGAATGTGTAATTTGCAAGTTAAAATATATTTGAACATGTCATGTTCAAATATGAAGGTGAAATAGACTAAGAAGTTAATTAACAGATTTAATTAACAAATTGAGTTAAAACGATTGGTATAGTTAAAATAGATTGGACAGGCATAAATATATAGGAGACAGGTATGGAATAAAGTATAGAAGTGAAATAAATAGAATGCCCGACAAAAAGGTACGTATTTAATTTCCATATGAGATTTTATGCGCCGTATCGGCAAGCCGCTTGGCTTTTTCTTTTTCTTTTTGAGATGAGAAGGACCGGGAAAGCTATTTGAAATTTCCCGATGCTCCCGGTACAAAGGAGGTTATGGCGAATTTTTCCGGGAATTTAAGGAGATAGAATATTTTTAAGATAATTTGATAGTTAGAAATCAACGTATCGAAATATATAGAAGTCGATAAGAAAACGAACTTAGAAATAGAATAGTATAATCAAAAAGGAAGTATAAGAATAAAATCTAGTAGAATAGAAAGAGAAAATGTATATGTGTTTGAAGGTGAATAATCAGTTGTATAGTATTGATTATTCGAGTAAGTAGTCTTGTCTGTTTTGACGTTAAATGTTATTCAGTCAAGGTCTGAGAGGTAATTATACCCCAACTTGGTTGATTTCATGATATACCGATAAGTAGCAAGATTCAGGCTCGAAGATCAATGTGGAATAAGAATTAGTTAAATACTGTATTTGGGTTGTCGTAACGATGTTTTACACAACATCTGTTTTACCCCAAATATGTGCAAAGCTTGGAAATAGAATAATGAACTTTTCCTAAGTATAGGAATAAACGAGATTGGAAAAGAGATAAGTAATTGGAATATTTTCCAATTATAAATAACATATATTTTCTAAAGTTTAGAAAATAAAAGAAGGCGATATATGGAAATGTTTTCCAAATAACGTATAAAGGCCAATATGGTTATCGAAAATATTTGGTTAACAAATATTGATAAGAAATAGAGAAGAGATTTAATTAATGGAATATTAATTAAAGGTTCAATGATTGTTGGATGTTTGGATGAACACTTGTTTTATTCGATAGTTAAATCATCGACTATCGAAACACTTGTTTTTATTCGATAGTTAAATCACAGACTATCGAAGTTTTGACCATCGTTGTCAATATGGAGAGACCGGTTGGATTATTATCCGAAGAACCACTCCATATCGGCAGTAGCGTGCGAATCAGATTATATAAAGATAATCGAAGACGGAGTAGAGTGCAAGGACTTTTTCTATTTATAGAAATAGTACCTTCGGTTCATCCTGTTCCTGGGTGACGTGTATGGATGAATGTCTGACAGAGTATTTCCAGAAAGGTCACGTACATTGATTTCTTCAACCGTACCAAGAGTGGAAGCGGAGAAGGAAACTTCTTTTAGCTAACACGTAATGTACTGTTGAGGACGTCAATCGGTGATTTGATGGATTTGACGATGTGACATTCGAAGTGAATCTGGTGTGATGATAAAGCGTAGCTTCTAGCCTCATCAACCGGTAAATGACAGAAATCGGGCAAACAACATGGCTATGTAGGTCGCACCTATTAGGGTGTATAATCACCTGATCTAGAGTTTCATTTACTTCTAAAAATCTATTGTCGATGCTGACCCATTCGGGAAACGGTTGCTGATCCCAACCGTTGGTGATATACATTCGATACACTCAAGCGAAATGAGTGGTCGGTCATGTGTGGCTGAGTTGCAAGATGTTCTTGTTGAACTCGGTGTATTCTCCTCTAGAGATATACCAGCGGAAGGTGGTCCCATACCTTGTCATAGTTGGAAATCCATTACCCAATACGTGCTTGCGGTTTTGATTGTATATATATGTGGAATGTGAGATGCAAACGTTCCACTAGATTGTTATTTACTTGATTTAGACATTATTATAATATCAAAAGAGTTTTGATATAAAGATAAGTCCAGTGTTTGGATTTTCATAAGGGAAAAACCCGTTCCGTGTTATACGGCGTGGTCTTATGAGATATCATTTAGTTTTCTGAAACTGTTTTAAACTGTTTACTCATACCAGTCCCATGACAGACCCGGAGTTTACTTTGTTGTTTTCCCTAAACTCTTGGGTGCCTAAATTTGTACGGGCAGTCAAGTAGTCGGGAATTTACAGATATACTGGAAGAGCTTGGAGCAGGAGGCTTCAGGATCATATAGCTATAGTTATTTCTGCTGTGTTGTAAGTGATGTACTTTGATATTGATGTATATTCAAGTACAGATGTATATTTCAAGTTATGTTATATATATTATATGTTAATCGTTCCGCTGTGAGATTCGTGTTACTCTGATGTTGTGTTCTTCTTCTTCTTCTATTCTAAGTTTCTATCTTATCTATCCTCACCCTCTAACTTCTTTCTATTAATGGTTCGAATTTCCGCGATATTTGGGGTTGGACTTGTGTTTTTGGTCAACTCAAATTCTACCGGATTTTCGGGTCACTACAGTAGTCGCAATCAAAACCTGCATATTCAGTGAAACCTGCGTATTCCTTATTCCAAGATGAACATGTTTGCAGAAAATAATATAGTCTCGACACTTGTGATTTGCTTGTTCGCAAAAGTTCCATAGAGAAACCACTTTGAACATTCACCGTCTCAAGTTCAATTCCTTTCCATTACTGTATATTAGTGTATACGTGCCCATTCCAATTACAACCACATATAAGTTTAGAAACATTTTAAACATCAGTATGTATTTACCCATCAATGGAGCTCCATTGGACCTTTTGGTATATCTAGCTGCAAGGGATGCTTCTCATTCTTTCTCTCCCGAGACTATTTTGCTGATTTTTATGTTGAAACATAGGATTAATGAAAGAAAATCGAAATGAAATAAAGAATAAAAAAAAGTAGAAAATAGAAGAGCCCAGATTCCAAATGAACAAATTCAAACTCGAAAAGGATCTTTCTGATTCTCGAAGAATGGGGGGCAAAGGGATTAATCGAGAAAGATCTCTTGTTCTTATTAGATTAGAATAAAAGATTAGATTAGAATAAAAGATCGTGATTTGATCCGCATATATTTGGTAAAAAGAATAATCTTCTTCTTTGATCCTTAAGTCAATAAAAGAAATATATAAGAAGTTCTCATTTAAGTGAATTCATTTCTCTTATGTTAACTTTCAATCAACAAACTTTGGAAAAGGAACTACATACCAATAATAGGAAAGAAAACTCTTCTGCTTATTTATTTAGCATATTGTCTATTCTTTAATCGTCAAACATAAAGTTGGTAGAAAATAATTTGTTGAGAGAAATCAATATTTATCTAGAGAAAATAAATGTAAACTTATCCTAAAATATAGTTATTGAAATTAATATTAAAATGAATTGAAATGAATGCATAGTGAGGTGTTCTTAAAAATAAAAAAGGGTAAAAAAAAATTGGACTTCGATCATAGCAGATATATTGGATGAAGAAACCGACAATCGATGAATCAATTAAAAATGCAGCTACAACATCATTACTAGGAAAGAAAATTATCCTACTAATGTAGCTACAACATCATTTCTAACACCTGAGCTAACAAAATGCTGAGGCAGTAAACTGAAACACCTATCATTTGCGACCAACAACTGATAATATCAAGGACATCTAATTTCTCCAAACTGATAATATCAAGGACAACTAATTTCTCCAAAACTACTGAATGGACACCTATTCAACCTTTCCAAACAACTTATACTTGAATAGAAATATAATCGAGGAACAGTTTTCTATTTATAACTTATACTTTTTACCGAAACATGAAATCAACCAGAGTCTATAGCAAATGGATGTGACCACCCATCCCACATGAGTTTTCATTTTCTGATTATATTTCATTTTACCAGTATGGAATTAAATCAAGGTGGAGTTCACAAATTCATGTTTCTATCTAACACCCAACACCACTTCTCGTCAACCCCAGACTTGTAGGCATTAGGCATAACACACTCCTCTCGATTAAACCAATCCCATTATCGATTAACTCTACAATACAAAAACTCGTATTTTTCTTCTTCTAGAGCTTGTAAACATAATTCACAATACATAAATAATGGTTAAAAGACATAAATTTTAAATGTTATGTCTATAGATTAGAAATTTACCTCAAATCGGCCTTCTAAAGTGAACCTTGAGTTGGATTCACGTTCCAATATACTCCAAGGACGAATTCGAGGGGGTAAGTGCTCGAGCAAACTGGACATCGCTGGAAGAACTAGGGGCGAATGGAATTTCATGAAAGAACAAAATTAGGTATTTCTTATCAGATAATTTAACCTTGAATCTACCAAGTACGATGGTGGTAGCACAAGAATCAGATGCTCAAGTTTGTTATGCATCTCTCCATGTAAACTGAACTCGAAACGGAAGGGAAAATGAAAAGAGAAGTGGGAAAATGAAAGGCATGAACGGAAAATCTGAAGAGCAGTAGACAAAATTTTAGGGTTGGGGAAGATTATGTGAAGCTGGAGGAATAAATTTTTAGAGGGAAATAATGGTGAAAGAACGCGGCAAATGAAATCTTTAGAGGGAAAGGAACTTAATAAATTTTGGACAAGAGGACCTCAGCATTTTGGGGCATTGTCTTTGTTTTTCACTTTGTATTTTCAATCTATTAAAGGTTCAACAACAACACCTAACCCAAAATGTTATCTTCTAGTATTATGGATAAACACTTTTCTTGTAGTGCAAGCTAATGAATCGACTGTTCCTCCCAAGCAAGGATCGGCTTCTGAACGACCTTCAAATTAAACATCTAAACCTTAAATTGATTATGCCTCGCTATTCAATTCGCTTCCAAAAATGCAGGCTCCTTCAAATCACTGCATTTTGACATAATTATGGATGGTACCCCAAAGGAGCCTCCTGTGATTGTAAAAGAAGACGGACATAAATATTGGAACAATCACCTTGTCGGCTTCTTTTTGGATGGTACGCTATCATACTACTCAGTTCTAAATTTTCTTAAGCAACACTGGAAATTGCAAGGTGATTTTACTGCTAAATTTGATGGAATTCATTATTACTTCAAATTTTCAAATGAATTGATCGGAATAAGATTCTGCAATTGGATCCATTATTCATTAGTAGTAGGGTGTTTATTATAACATAGTGGGACCCTACGATTGGAAGTTCATTGAAACAAATGAAGAAAGTGTCTGTTTGAATACAATTCTATAATGTTTCTATAATTCTTTGGACGTTAATAGGGATTAACTGGCTTGCGTGCCATATTGGGAAACTTATTTGTTTTGATGCTAGCACATAAAGATTACAACGAGTTAGTTATGCTAAAGCATTAGTTGAAATTTCTTGTGAGTATGATTTGCCTGATATTATTGAATTGAAAGGGTTAGGAGATTTCCTCCTTGTAAAAGTCTCATACAATTGGAGACCAAGCATTTTCTCGACCTGTAAATGCTTCGGCGCACCGCAGCGCTTAGTATCCATTGTTTACAGCTAGGACTACAAGGGTATCTAATCCCATTTTCTCCCCTAGCTTTTGTGATACCATAGAGTGTGATCATAGTGATAAGCATGGAAGATTTGATGATCCTCAAAAATGAAAGGGCACATGAGCACGTTCAATCCAAGAGCAAATAGTTTGAGAATAAGTCTTATAATAAGGATAAGTCAGTGAATTATGAGAATGGATGGAACAAAAAAGAATATGGTATGGAAAAAAAGAATGCTAATAATGTGGCTTTAAATTCAGACCTGAATCAGGATCCAGCTGTTACTGTTACACCCATGGATACGCAGGTTGATGCATCTACAGGTAACAGGTTTGAAATTCTTACTGAAAATCTTCTTAAGGCAATAATGATACTGATATTATTAAAGAGGCAACAATGGCAAGAAATTTATTCAATGAACCTTTAGACAATAATGATCACGTTTTTACAACCTCTAAGTCTTCTGGTTTCAATCACACTGTCCTTAATGCTTCAACATTAGGCTCTTCATCGGTTGCTACTATATCATGTTCGTCATTTTTTAGTGCCAGTGTGCCTTCAACAGTGTCCATGTCTTCTCCATATGCAAATTTGAAGCCTCCCTTACATATCAAGTTTCCATCTGTAAACGTTTCTGGTGCTGGTCTTACCTTTCCCTTAGTCAATACGGCATTGGCCTCAACTTCAACGACATCTAAATATAAGGGTCCTAAAATAAAGGGTAAGCTTTGGGATGATCTTGATGAAGGTAGAGAGTATCTTTCTGAAGATATACAGCCTTTAGGTAAGAATGTCAAATCCAATAAACAACATACGAGAAAGAATCCTGGGCCAATGTTCAAAACTTTCCTCACTTGAATTTTAGCTTTTGGTTACGGTGTATATCAATAATGATACAGATGATTATAGTGATATATAGTGAAGATGCAGTGAAACAATGATGTTGTCGTGATAATACATGGTCGGATATATAGATTTAGTAGTGAAATTACTGCTTACTTACAGTATTGATTCAATAAGACTACAATCTGAAGATGAGGAATGAAGCTACAGAATATAGAAGATTATACTTCTTTGATTTTGTTATTTTAGTTTCTTTGCTATGCTTTCTACACGTAATTTATGTGGTTAGTGAGTGCTGCGGTGGATAATAAGGGTGATAACCAATTGTTATTTATTGTGTTGAGTTTGTAATTTTATTTTTCTCTTGAGTAATAAAATTTTGCACTTAACTTTCAAAAAAAACATTGTATGTGGGTCATTTAGCTATGATTTTTATTGTGAAGTTGGGTAAGCTAAAAAATTTTCTTAAGCCATGGAATAAGTATGTTTTTGGTAATGTTAAAACTAGGAAAGATAATATTATGTGTGAAATGTTTGATTTAGATAAGCTTAGTGAAAACAGGATTCTAAATCCTAATGAGAGTGATAAACTTTGCGGGCTCAAAAATGATCTTAAGTTGATTATATACAAAGAGGAGGTTATGTGAAAACAAAAGAGCTCATATTCAATGGATTAAATAAGGTGATAACAATACGAAATTTTATTTATAGTGTGGCTAATAAGCGAAGAAGGAACAATTTCATTCATTCAATATATGTTGATGACATAGGATTGTCCAAAAAGATTTAACTGACGCTTTTACTAATTACTATAGACAAATTTTTGGTTCTAAAATTAAGAGAAGGTTAAATGTTAGATGCAACGATATTTACCGTAACACCCCACATTTTGTGACAATTAAATATTAAATAGTGCATATGGGTATATATATATGCATAGTCATAAATATATAAAAGAATAATAAAATAATGGTAATGTATGATTGCATGTAATAAATACATGCATTTAAAAGAAGAAAAGATTAATGCAAGTAACAATGTAATGCATGCATTAAAAGAAAGAAGAAATTGGTTGCATGCAGTGTAATTATGTTGCATGCAATGATTTACAAATATTATGCATGAATAAGAAAGGAAAAATTGAAGAAAAAGATGCATGCAAATTGATAAGGTCACATGTAATGGTTTAAATGAAAGACTACAACAAATATGAAAAGGATAAATAAGAAAAGAACAATGACCACCATTTTTTTAAGCCTTATTAACAAAAGCCTAAGTAGTCTAGTTGGTTAGAGCATCTGGCTTTCATGAGAGTGGCGCAGGTTCGATCCCCGCAGATGCTATATTTTTATTTTAAAGGAACGGCTAAAATAACACATGTTCTAAAGAGAAAATATGTATAAACGCACATATAAGGAAGTACAAAAATATATGTATACATGTATATGGAAATATATGCATATATATGTGCAAAAAATATATATATACAAAAGAGAAATTCAAAATAAGGCTGAAATCAAGGAAATATGGTAAGAATTAAAAAACGACATAACACCGTTTGAATTTTGAAAACAAAATAAAAGTTGTGCATATACATATATATACGTGTAAAATGAGCATTTGAAGTTTTGTATACATATAAGGAGATCATATGTAAATATAATATTTAAATAAATCAAAGAAAGTGTAATGAGATACTAATCAAACATTTAAAATTAAAAACGTTAAAACAGTAAACATCATATCCAAAAACGCTCGCGGGACCTGGGGAGTCGAAACACACATAGGGGGGTCGACCCTAGGGTTGACGTACCCATTGGAGGTCGACCTAGTGGTCGACCCGCCCCTTATCTGAGCAGATTCATTGATGAATATGGATTGTTTTCTTAACCATATTCGTTGCTGACTCAGTGCCTCTTGTGTGATAAGATCCTGAACACCTATAAATAGGCTAGTAGAGCCTAGCCTAAATTTCACATTTTCCAAGAAGCTTCCTAAGCTCTTCCATTCTTCTTTCTCCTCAAATCTCTTCAGAAAAATAGAATAATTAGTTTAGGAAAATTCTAATTCAAGATCTGAAGGAAAAGAATGTACATTGATAAAGAAGGTGTTCATAATTCTATTCGAAGTATGGTAAATTCTTGGATCTGGTCAATTTAATTTTCACTTCTTTCTTCCCTTTTTCTTTTAGTTGAGAATTGTGGATCCATAGTTATTTAGGTTTCTAGATTCAGCTAGGAGAACCACGAAATGTTAGATCTGGACCAGATTCATGAATTGGAAAGCAATTAGGTGAGTGGATTTAAGTTATACATTTTTGATAATGGTATATTTATCGTTTGACTTTCCCCGTTAATATGGATAGTAAATCTTCTAAAATTTATAAATATGTGGAAACGATTAGTGCTGTATACATACATGTTTTAATATCTTGTTAATTGGGTATTATAAGTTAAGTTACAATGAAATTGGGATAATTACATGTTAATTTGTGGCATATTGTGTACTTGAAACCTTGACTATAAGAACTGGGATACTTACACTTTAATTTGTTAGATTGGAATAATTAGATGATTAATGATTACATGTTATTCTTTTAAAATGAAGTTAATTACATGTTAGGAACAACATGCGACATGATAATCAGTTAAAATGGACTTAACACGGTATTATGACATGTAAGAAAATAGATTACAGTAAAATTTGGAAAGAATGGATATGCCTAAATTTACAATAAATAAAAAACTGTAACCGCATTTAGACATGAGGTTAAATTCAACTTGTGGTAGAAGTCTACCGGAACCGCCCGGCAAATCCAGCATCCACAAGTTGTTAATTTAATGTAAGAGGTCTAGTGCATAAATATACATGTAACGGTGCTAAGAGACGAGGTTAAGTCAACTTGTGGTAAAAATTTTCTGGAGCCGCCCGGCAAATCCAACATCCGCAAGTGGTAGGCTTAATATATGTAAAAAACAGGATAGAAATAAATGACATTAATTGGAATTAATGGAAATGAAGGTAAGTTACAATTGTAAAAGAATTGGAATGAACGGGTAATGATAATAACCTATTATGATTAATTATGAAAATGTTATATAATAGGTAGGCTTGTCCTAGGGACAACTGGAAATTATAACATAAGTTATAATGAATGAAAAAGAGACTTATTAATAAACCTCAGTCAAAAGAACTAAGCCAATAAGTAAACAATAATAAGTTGAAGTGACAGTGTAAGATGAAATTATGATTAAACGAGAAAGGATATGGTAAACTTATGGAATGAAATAAGTTATATTTAATTATGTATAATGAGTGACATGTTAATAGAAAACATGTGAATTAAGATAAAATATACTTAATTATATATTTAGTAAGACATGTTATTGTAACCGTGAAATTGGACCATGAATTACATGGTGATAATATAAAAAGGGATCGTAGATTACAAACCTTGGATTACAATCTAGAGAATAACATGTTATGGGCTTATTAATGAACATAAATGTGTTAAGTTTTGTAACCAAAATTAACAAGCAAGAGGGGTCCATTCCTTAGAGATATAAGGGGCTCGGAAAGAACTTGGTAACTTGAATAATAAGTTAATATAATTGGAATTAACCAACTTAATTTGAAATCATATGAGGTAAAGCAAGTACATAATTATAGTTTTAGGCATAAGGTCTAATAACACGTTAGCATGATGCGCTTGGACCAGTCCGCACATCGGAAGGTGAAGAACCCAACGGGGTAGATCATCGGGGTGTCTAGAGGCACGAGAGGAGCACGTCCACATGATTTCTTGGTGGCATTGGGGGAAATCATGCAGCTTCCGACGGACGTGGTAGGGTACTCTGGGGTGGTCCTCTGTGTGGTAGCAGTGTTTGGGCTGTGCTCGCAGGGGTTGGGTCTGCGCGTTACTACCCGGTAAGTATGCCTTGATTGTAAAAGTAGCTTTGCAGTAAGAAGGCTATGACGAGACGACACTAGGGTGATTCGATGACCGCCTCGGCAGGAGGCTGGATCAGGACCAACACAGGATAGTAGATCGTCAGGTACCCATCATTGGCAGCAAGTGGGATTCGAAAAGACTAGAGCTAACCCAGGATGACATCAACCTTTCACAATCGAGGCACGGTGGTTGAGAGAGATGCCAAATGGATGTTTTGATTTTTTGATTAGGGGCAAGTCGCTTAGCTCTTTTAGTCTTTACTAGTTGAGGGAGGGGCCGAGGTGGCGCCATAGCTACCTTGAAAAGTAGACGATATTGGATATTTGTATTGTAGGGCCTTAAAGGTGGGCCAGTACAAATATAGAAAAGCTCCCGACTGAGTTTCGTGTTTCTTGTACTGCCCTACTACGAAACTCGGTGCACAATAGATAATACGTGTGGTTAAGGCATCGAGTATGATTTACGATACGCACATGAGAATGTCTAGATACATGCATGTCTACTCTGGGTGGTGTATCGTAGACGATAGGGAATTACTTCGTGTCAGGACCAACCTTGGCCGAGAAGTTTGGATATGGAGATCCGTATGTCACTTTGGCATAGGATGAAGAGTTGTATACGCTTCTGTAGCATGACGACGTAGACCGTGCGAGAAGGGTACCGTGGAAGGTGGCTTGATATTGGGGGTAGCAACATATACTATATTAGGTTAATCTATTGGGAGGTAGATGGGTACGAAATGTGTGTAAATCCTTGATTTCTCTTAACCCAAAGTAACTTAATAAGTAAGAAAACGTAACTGAACGATATATGTAGGGTTATCCAAAAAGTGTAGTTTAAATCCGGTCACTAAAACTTGTGTTCTGACCCCCCTCCTCATAACATACTCGCAGGTTAGACTTGTGGTAGAGATATGATAGCTTTGGATACTGGTTAGGCAATATTATTACCAGTGTTTGCGAGAATGGATTCCTCGTCAAGTCAGGGGGGTGTGGACACACTTACGCGAATTCGGGTAATGGCTACAAAGGCGCAGCAAGAAAGGAAACTGGTAAGGCTATATTTCGAATATATTATATTTTATCCATTCTGCTGTGAGATGTTCTCTGATCTCTGCTATATTTTATATCTCTGCCTTTTCTATAGGATACCAGACAAACCAACACGGATTTTGATGGATTAGAATTCAAAAAAATGTTTTGTTGGAATTCTGGTTGTTACATTTGGTATCAGAGCTTAGGTTTAGGATTTTTATATAGATAGTGAGTGAACGTATTTGTATTTTTAAAATATAAATATATTATATATATACCTTGATCCATAGAGGAACCCACCATATAGAGAAAGCATAATATGGTAAAAGATGGGATATCTCTTTTATACACTAAAAGAATGAACATGGAAATTTGAGACCCTTAGGTAATTTGAGTGGGAAGTGTACAATATACTATGTATAGAAGAAAGGTGAATCCCATGTGTTGGTATTTCAGGATAGTGGGTTTGGTAGTGAAACCTTATTAATTGGGAACGGTTAAAAAGAGAAAAATGTATTAGGAATATATATAGTTGAGAGAATTGACTTTGTGGGAGTGTCTAGGAAAGCCTAGTTAATTTGGAAACCCACTTTGAGTCTAACCCCATTGATAACTTTTAAGAACTTAAAATTGGTGAAGCTTTTGGAAGATGGTTTATGGTGTTTTCAAGTTTTAATCTTAAAAATACAGTTTTAAAAATATATAAAGAAGTATATATTGGGTTTTTTTTGTAAAATGGGGTATTTTTGGAAAATAGTGATTTCTTATGAAATTTTTGTCTATAATAAATTATCTCAGTAAAAGATGCATGTTACAGAACATGTATATATCGCTAGTTTTCATGTTATATTTTATGAAAGGATTAAAAAGCAAAACAAAGAAAAAGTTGCATTTTGATGAGGCATTTTGTTGAAAACTAGAATTTTCAGTAAAAATAGTTTTGAAATCTCTATTATTTTGACAATCATTTTTGATAAATTGTTTTACCAAGAAATTTTGCCGGGTAGACAAAATAAGTTGTAGAAATTAGGAATAGAGTAAATGTATACACCTTGTAGTAAGAAACTGAACTAACCTTATAGACATGAACAAGTTGTAAATCTGATTAAGAAATAGTTGTCCTTATCTGCTCCAGTTTTTGTGATTTGAAAAAATAATGATTTACATTTTTTATAAAATGACACGTTTTATGGTTTGGCAAAAGTAAGTTTTGATGAGGAAAATAAAATTTTGATATTTTTAACTTTTGGAAGAAAAGTGAGATGAAAAGACCAAACCATGTTTTAAAAAAAGTACGGAGTAGGTAAAGATCAATGCCTAGGGAAGACGGGAAAAGTTTTGAGGCTATGAAACAGATAGCGAGAATTATCTTGGAATAATGGTAAGTTCCATAGAATGCATAAGCATGGAAACGCCAAGGGTGTTGCTTGGAAATGATTGTTGGTACACAGCAAGGACTAGAATGCTTATTTGAAACTAAACTTAGATCAGATAATTAAGTTAAATAAGCTAAGAAAAGAGTAATGGCACAACTAATAATAAATTCAGTAAAGCAACAAACATGACAGTTAAAGAAAGATGGAAAATTCTGAGAAAAGATGAATAAGAGCAAATTTTTCCAAGATAAGTTGAAAAAGAAAATTTGTAACAAAGAAAGTTTTCTTATGTAGGTTGTGCTTGGATAGAAAAATAGGGAATCTTTATAAAATAGTTTCAATAAAATCCAAGTACGGTTAGAGAAAGGTTGAAAAAGAAAAAAGGAAGATGTGAAGTTTTTCATTTTCCACCTTTTTGTAACATAAGAAATCGAATTTAGAAATTAGATTTTTCTGAATTTCGAGAAATAAAGTTGCTTGGTAGGGTTTTGGATGCAAAAATTGGGTGAACTACGCTCTTGCTCAGTAAGAGTGTGGGAAAATTTGGATTAAAAAGTATTTTTATCTTCAAAATATTGCATTCATGTAGAACTAGCAGTATATTTAAGATGTGAGCATCATGTTTTAAAAGAACTTTTTTTTTAAATTTGCGTACACATAGAAGGTACCGCTTAGACATACATGTATTACACGTTGCACAAGTACACAGTGTTTGCAAAAAATGGATGCATATATGATGGATGAATATTATGCGAGGGTTATTTGATTTTTACCCTTACAAATTTCAGGGACGAAATTTCCTAAGGGTGGGAGAATGTAACACCCCATATTTTATGACAATTAAATATTAAATAGTGCATATGTGTGTGTATATATATATATATGCATAGTCATAAATATAAAATAAGAATAAAATAATAGTTATATATGATTGCATGTAATAAATACATGCATTTAAAATAAGAAAAGATTAATGCAAGTAATAATGTAATGCGTGCGTTAAAAGAAAAAAGAAATTGGTTGCATGCAGTGTAATTATGTTGCATGCAATGATTTACAAATATTATGCATTAATAAGAAAGGAAAAATGAAAGAAAAAGATGCATGCAAATTGATAAGGTTACATGCATTGGTTTAAACTAAAGATTATAACAAATACAAAAAGGAGAAATAAGAAAAGAACAATGACTACCATTGGTTTAATACTTGTTGACAAAAGTCCAAGTAGTTCAGTTGGTTAGAGCATGTGTCTTTCATGAGAGTGGCGCAGGTTTGATCCCCGCAGACGCCATATTTTTATTTTAAATTAACGGTTAAAATAACACATGTTCTATAGGGAAAACATGTATAAACGCACATACAAAGAAAATTATACATATAAGGAAGTACAAAAATATATTTATACATGTATATGAAAATATATGCTATATGTGCATACATATATATATACACACACACACACACACAAAGGAGAAAACAAAAATAAGGCTACAATCAAAGAAATATAGTAAGAATTAAATAACGGCATAACACCATTTGAAATTTGAAAATGAAATAAAAGTTGTGCGTATATATATGTGTAAAATGGGCATTTAAAGTTTTGTATACATATAAAAAGATTATATGTAAACATAATATTGAAATAAATCAAAGAAAGTATAACGAGATACTAATCAAACATTTAAAATTAAAAAGTTAAAACAGTAAACATCGTATCCAAAAACGCTTGCGGGACCAGGGGTCGACCTTGGGGTCAAAACACACATGGAGGGTGGACCCTAGGGTTGAAACACCCATAGGGAGTCGACCCACCCCTGATCCGGGCAGATTCATTGATGAATCTGGACAGTTTTCTTAACCATATTCGTTGCTGACTTAGTGTTGCGTGTACGATAAGATCCTGAACATCTATAAATAGGCTAACAGAGCCTAACCTAAATCTCACATTTCCTGGGAGGCTGCCTAAGCTCTGCCATTCTTTTTCCTCCTCAGATCTCTTCAGAAAAATAGAATAATTAGTTTAGGAAAATTCCAATTCAAGGTCTGAAGGAAAAGAATGTATATTAATAAAGAAGGTGTTTAGAATTCAATTCGAAGTAAGGCAAATTCTTGGATCTGGTAAATTTAATTTTCTCCTCTTTCTTCCCTTTTTCTTTTAGTTGAGAATTGTGGTTCCATGGTTATTTAGGTTCTAAGTTCAGTTAGGAGAACCATGGAATGCTAGATTTGGACCAGATTCATGAATTAGAAAGAAATTAGGTGAGTGAATTTAAGTTATACCTTTTTTATAATGGTGTATTTACCATTTGACATTCCCCGTTTATATGAATAGTAAATATGTTGAAATGTATAAATCTGTTAAAATATGTGGAGATGATTGTTGTTGTACACATACATGTTTTAATAACTTGTTAATTGGGTATTGCAAGTTAAGTTACAGTGAAATTGGGATAATTACATGTTAATCTGTGGCATATTATGTACTTGAAACCTTGACTGTAAGAATTGGGTAATTACATGTTAATTTCTTAGATTGGAATAATTACATGATCTATGATTACATGTTATTCTTTTAAAATGAAGTTAATTACATGTTAGGAAGAACATGCGACAGGATAATCAATTAAAATGGACTTAATATGATAATAAGTTTGACATGTAAAAAAATATATTACAGTAAAATTTGGAAAGAATGGATATGCCTAAATTTACAGTAAATAGAAAACTTTAACCGCACTTAGGCACGAGGTTAAATTCTACTTGTGGTAGAAGTTTGCCCGGAACCGCCCGACAAAACCAGCATTCCACAACTTGTTAATTTAATGTGAGGGGTCTAATGCGTAAATAAACATGTAACGGTGCTAAGACACGAGGTTAAGTCAACTTGCACTACAAACAAGATGACCCTATTACAACGGTGGAAAACGGTTGTAAAATACCTTTTACAACGGTGGGGTAACCGTCGTGTATTAAGAGCTTGTAAAAGACTGAAATCTTTTACAACTGTTTTGCACTGTTGCGACATAGTTGTAATATATATATTTCACAACTTTTTTCACCGTTGTAATAAACTTTATTACAACTGTTATACACCGTTGTTGCTTAAATTTTTACAACTGTTATAACCGTTGTGATATATTTTATTACAACAATTATTTATAGTTGTAATATATCCACAAATTATATACATATTATTAATAAAAGAATTCATTTCAGAATATATTATCTATAAAACTGAAGATACAAAACAAACTAAAAACATGACCCAAAACAATATATTAATTTTTTTCAAACTCTCATCATTTCTTTACATAATACACTAACAAAACGCAACACATACATACCCAACAAACAATCCAAAGTAATCATCCACATCACCGACTAAACCTTACAAAAAACATAACCATTCTATAAATAATGTCGGGACAAATAGACAACTGAAACCACTTGAACCATCGACGATGAATCTAACTCATATCATATCTCAATGCGCACGTTTAACATAATACCAGTCCGCACATGCTAGCTCATATCATAATTTTATCCTGTAAATTCCATGCTCGAACTCCTTATTCTTGTTCTCTGTAGTAGAATTAAAACTCATCCATAGTTTTTTCATCATATTACTTGTGTTTCCGGTAAGATAAGCTGCCTACCAAAATGCCAATCAAATAATTAAGTAATATATGTCAATATATACAGATTAATTAAGCTATACATTAATTTAAAATTTTAGTAACTAACAAAGAGGAGATACTGTTTCAAAACAAATCAAAATGAATTGATTTATATGCCTTGTTCAATCCACATGAACTCTGACAAAGTCAAATTGAAAGATATGGCAAAGACATTTCCAGTATGGAACACATATATAAATAGAGAACAGTCATACCTATTTAGCCTTTGAATTTGGAAACAAGATCATAAACAGAAAATAAGCCGATCCAACAATAGGCGACTGGAGGTGGAAGTTTGTCTTAGGAAGTTTGCCAAGATGTTAGAATCCTTTCTGGTCAAACAATAAACCATAACTGGAGAAGATAAATGACACTTTGTTGGTTTTAATGACATAACAATAACATACAAAACAATGACAGTCTATCCAATAATGCATGAACTAACACTAAACTACAAGAAGTAAACTAATATTAGAAAAACTGTAGCTTCTTTCCAATATAGCTAGATATGTTTTCTTCTCTGTTCTATTATCTGTCACATTTTCTTTAGCATACTCTGCGAGAAACATTAATAATAAAAATAATTTCAACTTACATAGTCCAATAATAAGTACTCACAAGATGATCAGATCATTAAATCTCATGCCGAAAGATGCGCATGCGGACAATGGAAGTGTTGATTTCAGTCTAGAGTCGGGAAGTAAAATTGTTGAGAAAGAAATGCACATGCCTAGTCTTAGCTTAGAAGGACGTTCCGTGAATGATCTTGGACATCATGCAGGTTATTTCAAACTCACATGTTCTTATGATGCAAGGCTATTTTACTTCTTTTTTGAGTCAAGACAAAAGAAAGGGTACATGGTATAAGCTATGCAATAGTCAGATCAGGCAGACTTTTTAGCAGCTCCAAATGTGGATTTTATTGCAGATGGTGCAAAAACTGGAAAGCCCAAAAAGCATGGACAACTCAGTTTCTCGAAGGTATATGGTGCAGGACACATGGTACCAATGGATCAACCAAAAGCAGCATTAGAAATGTTAAAAAGGTGGACTCAAGACAAGCATGATTAATGATATTCACATCAGAGCTTCTTGTATACATGGAAAAACTAAAGACGCTAGTTGACAAAGATGCTACATTTGTTTTATAAAAATTTGAGAATTTGTATACATGCAAACAATTTTTTTTAAAGTAATGAAAGAGAAAATGTTACTCCAGAAAAACAAAAGTACAAGAAGTAAACTGAAATCCAGTTAAGGCCTTTTAAAGTACTAAAAATACAAGTACATCGCTTATATCAGCATGAACTAAATACAAAAAGAAACCAGGTTTAATAACATGTGTTCAATAGTTGATACCAAACTAGTTATTTGTGAACATAAAAGCACAAAGGGCGTGTAATTTCCATTGAAAAAACATCAGATGTAACACGAAATAGTAAACAAAAATCTCAAAACCAACGTAAATGTTCATTTATACGCAGAAAACCAATGTAAATTTCCATTGATAGGTACGGGGATCAGGCGGCAGAGGTCACGCATGAAGGGCTTTACGCAGCAGGACATGCCATTGGAACAACATGGGCTGTGTTCAAGATTGGTAAAATGTATATGAGAATACACAAATAGAATTATGCTATAATGTATATGAGAATACACAAATAGAATTCATGCTCTTATAGATTCTAAAGGCAATTATGCATGACCAGAGTCAACTTATAGCACAACACTATCTAATTATACCGATTTATTTAGGGGTCACTTTCTTATTAAACCTTAAGCCTTCACAAATTTACTTCAGTAGGTCCAACAAATATATAGTGAAATCTCTTTCAACCAACACCTAATAATATTCTTGTCTGTATTTACACGGCCTAAGGAACTATGAGCTCCTGATTCCAACTAACCACTGTCATAATGAGCAAATTTCTTCTCATATACATAATATGATAATTAAGTCAAAAACAGTTTATACAGTTAAATACACTTCCTTGGTATTTTGCTAATCCAATCAAGTGTTGCAGACAAAAAGGAAACCCAAATAGGAACAAAAAAGAAACAAATTTTAGGTGAATTGGTCAGCAGACGGGATGATACAGGGTGAGTTTTAAACCTTTCTATTGCAGAAATGGTTAATTGGTTATCATACACACAGGAATGGATTTTATACTCACAATATTACGTAAATTAAATCTAATGACTGAGATAACTTTTAGACATGATATTTTGGGAAAATATCGACAGAAAAGATATATCCAGTCAAAACCCATTTCATTTGTTTTACATCTACAAGTTAATTATTCTATTAGAAAACCATTACATAGCTATTCCCAACAAAAATAGCATAACTTTTGGGTTAAATGTTTATTACCAGACATTGGTATGTAATGAAGGTGCAATCAATATAAGTGAAGTTACAGGAACCATAAATTATAAATCATAAGCTATATAAAGAATTTAATAACTGATGAAATCCTACCCTGAGACGGGAATGGAGAGCTTTATTAAGATTATAATCATCAGAATGTCTACTGCCAGATACTCTTTGAAGACGAACTAGTACTGGCTCAGCCTCTTTCTTCTTCCACATATCTTCTCCTTGATGTTCTAATTTATAGAAGGAGTCAGCAAGCTTGTCTCACTCTTCATCTTCTGGAAGTTAAAATGTTTCAGCATCCTCAATGTCAAAATCCTCTGTTTTCTTTTGAGCCCCGCTTACAATTAAATTCGCAATTCTTTGGGACTGTTTGTATCACTATCTCATGTCTGCAGCATAACGATTCCGTCATTGAAACGAAAAAAGAAGAGAAAGATATGAAACCTTAGTAAATTGAGTTGAGGTAAGTAGCGAAGGCATGGCGGCTACTTCTGGAGCTGTCAAACAAGAACAAGCATTGAATTTTATCCCATTACTCTGGTTAAATTGCCAATTCCCTTTCGAATCAAAATCCCCAAATCGAAAACCCTTAAACTGCCAACGGTAGGAGGAATACCCGAAATCGAAAACCCTTAAAAGTTGCCTTCGCTTTTGAATCACGTTCTGACTCCAATTCCCAAGCAACCAAATTTGACCCATTCAATTTTTTTTGTGGTATTTGAATCCAGACCACATTTGGAAGTAGTGATTTTCTATTTGGAGAACGAGTTGCAAAGACGAATTTTTTATAGAACGAAGGAATTGGGGAACACTTTTGATGGGAAGAGCACAATAGGTCGATTCGCGTTACGGACAAAAATACAAGGACGCGGATTGCTTTGGAGCCAAATTTTCACTTTCGCGTTTGAATTTAAGCTTTTGCAATAATTACCGCTAGTTTTTTTGGCCAAAGCACATTACTGCTTGTTTTCATAGGTCATACTGGGGATGAGCATGGTGCGGTTTGGTGCGGTTTTGGCTTAAAACCGCACCTGGAACCGCTAGGGTGCGGTTTGTAAAAGTAGGAATCGGAACCGGACCAAAAACCGTTGGTGCGGTTTCGGTTTTAAAAGTGCGGTTTCGGTTCCAAAACCGTTTGACCAAAAAAAAGCATTGTTCCCTAACCTGCTCATACAAAACAACACCATTATATACATGCACAGGAAACTCATGCTTTACTACATACAAAATCATGCACCACACAAAAACACACACAACAACAGCATGAACATAACGCTAGCATATATAAACACAACCCAGTCGCAACAATCAATATTTGCCTAAAAATATAACCTGTACCAGTCTCATATTTACTTACTGAAATGCTATCAGTATTATAGTCTGGGATGGAGCCACTCCCACTATAATTCGTTATTGTAATCTTCATGTTGATTTAGTAATTAAACAAGCAAATTACAATAAAGAATTGATACTTGCACGCTTGCAGCATAAAAGCAACAAAAATGAGTGCACACATCTACATACAAATGCATGCACCACTGTAAAAACACACACAATACTTCATATATGTTAATACATGTACGCAAAAAATACAAGGTAAATTAAAATTTATATATAAATAATATTCGGTGCGGTTTCGGTTTTGCGGTTTGAAAAAGGATAGAAACCGAAACCGGACCGTACTAATGGTGCGGTTTCATCGGTTTTGCGGTTTTACTTCGGTACGGTTTTTTAAGATGCGGTTTTCATCGGTTTTTTGCGGTTTTGGATCGGTTTCGGTTTGTAATCGGTTTTTCTGCTCATCCCTAGGTCATACACAAAATTTCAGTAAAATTCAGAAAATCAAGTATTATGTTGATACCGAAAATTGGTATAACAACCAAAATGGTATTTCTAAACACGTTACCTAATCAGAGGCGAGATGCTTAGGAAGCACGTCACCTTTTCAGAGGCGGGGCGTTAGAAAACCTTTAGAGTTATGTGAGGCCATATCTAACATTCAAAAGCATCAAAATACCAAAATAAGGAAAGAAGACAAGAATTTTATAGTGGTTCGACTCTTAATCAAGTCTACGTCCACTTTGAAGATGGGATTTCATTAATAACCAAAAGATTACAACATTTGCTCCATTATACATTCATACAAGCTCCTTTGACATGCATTTGTCCTTACAACCGATTGAAAGAATGGATGAAAGCTTGAAGTATTTTATGCCAATCCCTCCATGGAAGCCATGGATGAAAGTTGCTTAGATCTTTGGGTGAATGATCAAGAAGAAATGAAGAAGTGTGTGAAATTCTTATGCTTGTTCCTCCATGAAAGCTATGCTCCGCATGCTCCAATGTCCCATAGACTTTTGATTGATGATAGAGAAGAGATGTAGGAATGCTTGGAGAAATACCGAAAGCAATTAGGCAGCACCTCCTTGTAGTTCCCGGAAAGCCCTCTTCAAATGATGGAGGTCGGGTGCTATTTATAGGTGAAGGAAAGGCTAAAATCTTGAATTCAGGGTTCTGGTCGGTTTTTTTGGGTATTTACGAGAATGCCACTGCCAGTTGTCGCCAGCTGTAAAGCCATTTAGGAGTTATGACCGACCAGAGGCTTCTTATTGAAGGAAAAGATGACCAGGAGGTTAGCGAGCGACCATGAAGCTTGGAAGCAGAGCGGGCCGACCAGGAAGCTGAAGGAATAGGACGTTGCTGCCTTCTGAAAATGCGGACCGACCAGATGAGAAGAGAACGAGATGATGCTTTATTCGGGACAGGCGAGCTGACCAGGGAATTCTACTGGAGAGCGGACCGACCAAAAGCTTTGAGGCTGGTTGGAGCGAACGAGAGGCTAGCGAGCGACCAAATGTTTCGTATATCTGGAGCGATCAGCTTTCTTGGGCTTTTGGAGCGACCAGCTTCGGATCGACCAACTTCTTTTGGCTTTTTTGGAGCGACCAGCGGCTTTGAGCATTTGGAGCGACCAGTTAGTACAAAAAGAGAGCGACCAGTTCTCTTTGGTATTTGGGATGATCAGGAATCATTGACCAGGAATTATTGGCCTTTGGAGTGACCAGGAGTTTCTCGTCTTTGGAACGACCAGTGGTCTTTGACATTTGAAGCGACCAGGAGCCTTTGGCCTTCAGAGCGACCAGGGCCCTTGTACATTTGGAGCAGCCGGGCGCCTTTTGTATTTTTGTGCGACCAGAAACCTTGTGTTTAGAGGAAAACGACCAGACGTCTATCTTTGGAGTGACCAGATGGCTTAGATTTAGGATGGAGCGATCAGAATCTCATGATTAGTGAACCCAATGAAGGTGATAAAAAGAACTGACCACTTTTTGAGATCTTCAGGACCGACCCATTCTCGAGGCATTGCAGAACCGATCGCTTTTTGAGGGTCACTGAACCGACCACTTCTTTATCATTGCAGGACCGACCACTTCTCATGTGCTACGAGACTGACCCGTATTAAACTATCCATAATCCATTGATCGTTTTTAGTGGATAACTTTTTGCCCCTCGGAGTTCCATAATTTTTGAAAAAAATATGGACTTCGAAATATTTGAGGATCGGTTTGATTAAACTAAGGGTCGGTCTTGGATGCGATTCCCAGGGGTCGGTTTTGTTTTTTGCTTGAGGGGTCGGTTTTTTCGAAATGACTTGGTCGTCCTATATATAACCCTTCGGACCCTTCGTGTTCCTTACTTTTTCTACTCCAGGATTTTTTTGCATTTTAATGGCGGCACACCTCTGAAGGAAATTCTTCACTCCCAGTCTCGCTCTACCGATTCAATTCAGGAATTCAATTCAATCTCGACTACAATCGCTTGTCTCGATTCTCTGCCACTTATTCGAAGTTTGATCGTTCAAAGTCTGGAAGTTCGATCCCAATTCCTTCAATTAATTGATCTAATAGCAGGTATATGTCTTTATCTCGTTGTTAATTCGAGAATGGTCGTCGTTGGTTTTTTGAATTCGACTGGAGTCTTCGGGTTTAGGATGTAACTGGATCGGGATTAGATGTACAATTCTAATTTGTAATAGAATCATTAAATTTGAATCTCTTTGTTCATTGGGATGCTCGACAGTAATGTAGCATTCAATTTGGATTTGTGAATGGTGATTTTGAAACGGGAATCCTTGTAGTTTTTTCTTTGTTGCAATGACGATCACTATGTATTCGTGTAAATGCCTGAATGACAGATGCGTGTATGACTTTCTGTTCAATCCGCCACTTCATGATGTTTTTGATTATGCATTTGTTTTAAACGTTCATGGTCTCTTCCTGTTGTGTGACTAGCTTGGTCGATTTTAGAGCAGTTGTGTGGCCGGTTTTGGGTGGGTTGATCCTTTTTGACCGACCAGAACATGCTAGCTTTAGTTTTACCCGATATGAACGACCCAGGTGGACTTGAATCCCGACCGACCAGGGTATGATGGTTTTCAGACCAATCGTAGGGCGACCAGGCTTAGGATGTTTTTACTGATCCAATAGAGGCTAGTTTTAAGCGACCCAAACCTGATTAAATTTTGACTGATTTTTAAGCGTCCAGTATTTTCTGTGTTGAGAACGAGCAGGATTTGACATCTTCAATGTGATCGAGTTTTCCTAGTTCAGAGCGATCAGAATTTTACCTTTTCTGGCACGATCGGGTCCTTACCATTTTAGAGCGACCAAGTGCTTTGTCAATTTTGTGCGTCCGGGGCTTGACTGGTTCAGGGCGACCAGGTGCTCTATCAGTTTCGAGCGACCGGGGCTTGAATGGCTTGGAGCGACCAGGTGCTCTATTAGCTTTGAGCGACCGGGCTTGACTGGCTTGGAGCGATCAGACGCTTTGCCAGTTTTGAGCGACCGGGCCTTGGCTGGGTTAGAGCGACCAGGTCTTTTGCCTAATTTGGAACGACTGGATTTTCAACCATCCAGGGCCGACCTAGTTTTGAGTTTTATGAATATTGTTGTAGTTTGTTTTTCCAACATACTTGTTTGTGTAGAAATGACGACCAGACGAAAATCTTGCCATTTTGTTGAGGGAACTTCTCCAACTAGAGAAGCTGGGACCTCTGATCAAAATATTGAAACTTCTTCCGCTGCTACCACTGAGATGAATGTTGATCAGAACTCCCCAATCATTCGATGTCTTTCTTACACACCTGCTGATAGTTGTGTGTCAAAACTTGACGTTGATGTATATCATAGAATATGCAAACAATTTAGCCTTTCCGAAGATGAAGTCAAATTCCCAGAAAGAGACGATTTATCTGATCGCCCCCCCGTTGGATACGTAACAGTTTGTAAGGGGATGTTACAGAGTGGAGCGATCCCTCCCTTCAATCCTTACTTAGAAATGATTCTGAATATTTTGGCTATCGCTCCTTATCAACTGGCTCCCAATGGCTACTTTATTGTTACATGCTTATATGTGCTGTCAAGAAGAAGAAGACCGTTGATTTGCCAACTCTTAGGGGTTCTTCATTGAGATCTGGAGACCCAAAGAAATAGTGGCTTGGATTCTTGCTTTGCATTTATCAATCTTTCATTCAGACCGGATGTATATGCGGGTGCCGGCCCTCGCTTATGACTTGAATAATTTGGAATTAATGATGTTGTGACTTGATTCTGTGTTTGAATGTGGTGTGGTAATGCTTTGTGTTTCTGCATTCTAAATCTTGTCCTTACTTTCTCCTGCATATTCTGGGTTATACATCATGCTCACACACCACACTTTGCACATGTTGCTCATTTATGAATTTCCCACTTATAAACGGTTGAGATGATCCTTTGGTATGTGAGAAATCAAGGAGCTGCTTTTTGTTTTGTGTCGTGATATGTGATATGCCCCCGTACCAATGGATTGTTTCAACCTTTATATATCGAAGGTGGATATATGGGTGTTTTTAATTCTTTATACGAACTTTGCATGCTTTGTTTGGAATTCTCCATCCTTTGCGTCCTAATGCGTTAGATATTCGAGAAATGTTTGAATGCCTTTTGAAGGTTTTCCTTGTCAAAGACTCAGTAATATCGTAGTCAAGTTTTATTTGACTTTGATTTATTGACTGAGCACCCCTGGAGAAGACTCAGTTTATTATTCGACTGAGAATCCTCGGAGAGGGTTTGGGTTAAGAAACTCGGATATAACGCGATCAGATTTTGTCTGACTTTGGGTTATTTGGCCGAGCACCCCTGGAGAAGACTCAGTTTATTATTCGACTGAGAATCATCGGAGAGGGTTTGGGTTAAGAGACTCGGTTATAACGCAATCAGATTTTGTCTGACTTTGGGTTATTTGGCCGAGCACCCCTGGAGAAGACTCAGTTTATTATTCGACTGAGAATCCTCGGAGAGGGTTTGGGTTAAAAGACTCGGTTATAACGCAATCAGATTTTGTCTGACTTTGGGTTATTTGGCCGAGCACCCCTGGAGAAGACTCAGTTTATTATTCGATTGAGAATCCTTGGAGAGGGTTTGGGTTAAATGACTCGGTTATAACGCAATCAGATTTTTTCTGACTTTGGGTTATTTGGCCGAGCACCCCTGGAGAAGACTCAGTTTATTATTCGACTGAGAATCCTCGGAGAGGGTTTGGGTTAAGAGACTCGGTTATAACGCAATCAGATTTTGTCTGACTTTGGGTTATTTGGCCGAGCACCCCTGGAGAAGACTCAGTTTATTATTCGACTGAGAATCCTCGGAGAGGGTTTGGGTTAAATGACTCGGTTATAACGCAATCAGATTTTGTCTGACTTTGGGTTATTTGGCCGAGCACCCATGGAGAAGACTCAGTTTATTATTCGACTAAGAATCCTCGGAGAGGGTTTGGGTTAAATTTGCGCCTGCTTTTGGACCATATTTCTTCAGTAAAGCTATGGCGAGTTTTATGTCGGAAAACAGGATGACGGAGGTATCGTCTCCTTCTTCGAATGTTCTATGCCTGACCTTCTGGTTGAAGTGTCGGGCTATTCTTCTTTGATGGGAGACCAATCTAAGCTCTGCTTAGGTTCCTCTTTCCTCAAGTAGATCGAGAGCTTCAAGTTGCAGCTTTTCATTCTCTTCCTGGCTAAAGTGTACTCTGCGGTGAGTAGGAACTTCCAACTCCACAGGTATCATTGCTTCCGAGCCAAATGCCAAAGAGAATGGAGTATGCCCTGTTGCAGTTTTGTGAGTTGTACGATAAGCCCATAGGGCAAGTGGAAATTCTTCAATCCAGTTGCCCTTAGCTTTCTCGAGACGCTTTTTAATGGTGGACTTCAGGATTTTGTTGACTGTCTCAACTTGCCCGTTGGCCTGCGGGTGGGCAACTGCTGCAAAACTTTTCTGAATATGATATTTGTTGCAGAAATCCTTGAATTCATCACTTTCAAATTGTGTGCCATTGTCGGTGATAATTTTCTGTGGAACCCCAAACCTGCATATAATATTTTTCAACACAAAGTTGATTACCTTCTTCGATGTGATAGTTGCCAATGGTTCAGCTTCAGCCCATTTGGTAAAGTAATCCACGGCCACTATAGCATATTTGAAGCTCGATTTTGCGTTAGGTAGTGCTCCAATCAAGTCTATGCCCCAGACAGCGAATGGCCAAGGACTCAACATCTGTGTCAACTCAGTTGACGGAGCTCTTGGAATTTTTGCAAATTTCTGGCACCGGTCGCATTTCTTAGTGAATGTCATTGAGTCGAAGTTCACATCGGGCCAAAAATAACCATATCGAAGGACCTTTTTGGCAAGAGTCTGTCCGTCAACATGACCTCCACAATCTTTCCAATTTGATTTTTGAACATCGCGTTCACCAAGCGTTGGTAGGTGGCACCTGCATTTTTCAAACCAAACGGCATTACCTTATAACAATATAAACCACGATCAGTTATGAAACTGGTACTATCCTGGTCTGGCTCGTGCATCATAATCTGATTGTATCCAGAATATGCATCCATGAAAGACAATAGTTCATGCCCCGCTGTTGCATCAACAAGTTGATCAATTCGTGGTAGGGGGAAACTATCTTTTGGGCAAGCCTTATTCAAGTCAGAATAATCAACACACACTCGCCATTTGCCGTTTGATTTTTTCACAAGGACCGGATTGGACACCCAATTAGGATAGATGGATCCTCGAATGAAATTATTCTTCAATAGCCTATCCACTTCATCTTTCAAAGCTTCAGACCTTTCTGGGCCCTGCATCCGTCTTTTCTACTTCACCGGGCGCACGTTGGGGTCAATATTCAGCTTATGCACTATTACGTCTGGAGGTATCCCGCACATATCTGAGTGACTCCAAGCGAAGACATCCAAATTTGCTTTCAAAAAACTAGTCAATTCCTTTTGCAGCATAGGGTCCAATTGGGAGCCTATCTTTATTAGCTTATCTGTATCACTATCATGGATTTCTATGGAAATGGTAGCTTCAGCTGGTGCTACCTTTTCATCCCCTGCACTGATTTTTCATGGGTCCATATCTTCCTGCATGTCGTTATATGCTCCAGCGCAGGGGGAGGTCATTAATTGCTATAAAGGAGCTTCATGGATGTAGAGAGGAGTCTCTGCATCCTTCTGAATTTCGTATTTCCGAGCTTCAATCAGTTCTGCCATATAGCATTCTCTCGATTCCTGAGGATCCCCTTTGATAACTCCCACCCCATTTGCGGTCGGGAACTTCATCATCAAACACCAAGGAGCAAGAGCTATCCTGAAGTCGGCAAGTGCTGGCCTTCCCAAGAATGCATTGTACCCTGAAGGTGAGTCAATTATAATGAAAGATTGTATCATGGAGACTTGCCTCTGTCCCTCTCCTAGCTCTACAAGGAGATCAACCACACCTATTGGCTGAGTTGGTATGCCAGTGAACCCATGTATTTTGTCTTTGCTAGCTCGCACATTATCCATGGATAGACCCATTTTAGAGAAAGTACTGTAAAACAGAACGTTCACGGATGCTCCGTTATCAATCAACACCTTCTTTACTATTGCTGGACCCAAGCCAATAGTGATCACCATTGGGTCAACAGTTGGAACCAACATTCCGTCGGAATCCCGATCCCGGAAGATAACATCTTCGCAGGATGTTTTTGGCATTTTTCGACGAAGAGAATTATTGCAAACCTCAAATCCGTCTCCTTTTAGAATGCTTCTTGGTTCATTAGTATACCTGATCATATCCTCCCAAGTATCCCCTGCAGGATGAGGACCACCACTAATCGTATTGAT
Source organism: Allium sativum (assembly GCA_030737875.1). Lineage (NCBI taxonomy): Eukaryota > Viridiplantae > Streptophyta > Magnoliopsida > Asparagales > Amaryllidaceae > Allium > Allium sativum. Next base: position 899,756,098 of record CM060916.1, read on the forward strand.
TATTGGTCGGGAGTCACTTGCAGGTGTTCTTCCATCTTGAGTCGGACGAGTTTGCTGTCCCTGAGTAGGCTCGGCATCTGTTGACCGCTTTACGTACTCTTGGAGGCGATTCTTCCTTATTAATTCTTCAACCAGATTCCTCAAGTGTCGACACTCATTCGTGTCATGGCCTGGTCGATTATGGAATCGACAAAACCTTCCAGAGTTCGCAGCTTCTTCGGACACCTTTACTGGCTTTGGGCTCGGATAGCCCTCTGCATCCTTCGTTGCCATATATATGTGCTCGATTGTATCATTTAACGGAGTAAAATCCGTTGGCTTGAAGAAACACCGTTTCTTGGAATCCTTATCATTTCTAGCATCATTACTGCTTCCTCTCTTTTGACCTTCCCCAAAGTTTTCTTGACTATTCTTTTTGGGAGCTTCCTTCCTTTCCGGGACCACCTTAGCTTTGACATTGCCAACGGAATAGATAGGATTATCTTCAAGACACATGTATTCCTCGGCTTTGTCATAAAATTTCTCTAGCGTCTCAGGTTTCTTTCTTTTTAGCCACCTTCCGAACTCAGACAGCTTATCAATGCCCCCCTTTAAGGCCATTAGAATTAGTCTTGGCTCGTGGGTCCCTACTTCTGCAGCAGCAGCATTAAAACGATTCAAGAAAGACCTTATCGTTTCACCAGGAGCTTGTTCTAGTTCATTGAGGGACATGATATCTCTGACCTTTGTTGTTTGGAGGCGGAACTGGTCTCGGAAACATCTTGCCAATGTGGCAAAGTTATCAATAGATCTGGGAGGCAACTTTGTGAACCATAATGACGCAACCCCCTCCAAATACACCGGGAAGTACAAGCACTTAAGCTCATCAGTTGCTTGTGCCCCATCCATGTGTTGATCGTATCGGAACAAGAACACATTAGGGTCACCTGTCCCATTATAAGCTTGGATGGTGGGTGGTTTGAACTTTCGCGGGAAGGTCGTTTTCTTGATTCTTTCGGTAAGGGGGGTTTTAGATGGCGCGAATTCCCATTCTGCTTCATTGTCGTTTCGGTGCTTGTCCTCCTTCATGATCTGTCGGACCATCTTCAGAAGGCGATCCTTCTCGTCGAGGCTTTCTGCGGGGCGAACACCTATGTCTTGGCCGGAGGCTTGCCTTTGCAAACCTTCACGGTTGCGACTTAGGGGCCCTGGCCTTTCTCGATTGGAAAGTGCCCCTTTGGCAGTATCGGCAACTCGACAAGAAGTAGCTTCTCCATTATGGTTCCGAGCGGCTTGCTTTGGATTATCGGGCTTTTCTTTACCAGGATTAGAGATTTCTTGAAAAGATTTTTCTCGATTTGGACTAGAAGAAGAAGAACCAGCATCCTCTGCACGAATGGGCTTAGAGGCCACCTTTGCCGTAGCGGCCTGAAGAGCAAAGAGCGAATCAAGTTTTGTCAACATGGCTTTGTTAGCTATCTCTAGTTGTTGCGTCAATCCAGCGACAGCTTGATCAAGCTCGCCCCTTGTAACATTCATGCCTCCATTTGATGTTTCGCCTACTTCAAATTGGTTGATCATGGGGGTTTCCTCCCGATTTCTTTCATTAGATGTCCTAGTTCTCGCTTCCTTGCTCACTTTGGGCGGCATTATTTCAGAAAGCAACTTGAACTTTGAGGAGAGTTCGTCGGAAGGTCCAAATCGCAAGCTGGAGCGAGCTATTTTAAGGCTTAGCTTCAAGATCTCAAGATCTTCGTAGTATATTTGATGCCAGAAAGTAGATCTGGCCCCACGGTGGGCGCCTAATTGTTGATACCGAAAATTGGTATAACAACCAAAATGGTATTTCTAAACACGTTACCTAATCAGAGGCGAGATGCTTAGGAAGCACGTCACCTTTTCAGAGGCGGGGCGTTAGAAAACCTTTAGAGTTATGTGAGGCCATATCTAACATTCAAAAGCATCAAAATACCAAAATAAGGAAAGAAGACAAGAATTTTATAGTGGTTCGACTCTTAATCAAGTCTACGTCCACTTTGAAGATGGGATTTCATTAATAACCAAAAGATTACAACATTTGCTCCATTATACATTCATACAAGCTCCTTTGACATGCATTTGTCCTTACAACCGATTGAAAGAATGGATGAAAGCTTGAAGTATTTTATGCCAATCCCTCCATGGAAGCCATGGATGAAAGCTCCTTAGATCTTTGGGTGAATGATCAAGAAGAAATGAAGAAGTGCGTGAAATGCTTATGCTTGTTCCTCCATGAAAGCTATGCTCCACATGCTCCAATGTCCCATAGACTTATGATTGATGATAGAGAAGAGATGTAGGAATGCTTGGAGAAATCCCGAAAGCAATTAGGCAGCACCTCCTTGTAGTTCCCGGAAAGTCCTCTTCAAATGATGGAGGTCGGGTGCTATTTATAGGTGAAGGAAAGGCTAAAATCTTGAATTCAGGGTTTTGGTCGGTTTTTTGGGTATTTACGAGAATGCCACTGCCAGTTGTCGCCAGCTATAAAGCCATTTAGGAGTTATGACCGACCAGAGGCTTCTTATTGAAGGAAAAGACGACCAGGAGGTTAGCGAGCGACCATGAAGCTTGGAAGCAGAGCGGGCCGACCAGGAAGCTGAAGGAATAGGACGTTGCTGCCTTCTGAAAATGCGGACCGACCAGATGAGAAGAGAACGAGATGATGCTTTATTCGGGACAGGCGGGCTGACCAGGGAATTCTGCTGGAGAGCGGACCGACCAAAAGCTTTGAGGCTGGTTGGAGTGAACGAGAGGCTAGCGAGCGACCAGATGTTTTGTATATCTGGAGCGATCAGCTTTCTTTGGCTTTTGGAGCGACCAGCTTCGGATCGACCAACTTCTTTTGGCTTTTTTGGAGCGACCAGCGGCTTTGAGCATTTGGAGCGACCAGTTAGTACAAAAAGAGAGCGACCAGTTCTCTTTGGTATTTGGGACGATCAGGAATCATTGACCAGGAATTATTGGCCTTTGGAGTGACCAGGAGTTTCTCGTCTTTGGAACGACCAGTGGTCTTTGACATTTTAAGCGACCAGGAGCCTTTGGCCTTCAGAGCGACCAGGGCCCTTGTACATTTGGAGCAGCCGGGCGCCTTCTGTATTTTAGTGCGACCAGAAACCTTGTGTTTAGAGGAAAACGACCAGATGTCCTCTATCTTTGGAGTGACCAGATGGCTTAGATTTAGGATGGAGCGATCAGAATCTCATGATTAGTGAACCCAATGAAGGTGATAAAAAGAACCGACCACTTTTTGAGATCTTCAGGACCGACCCATTCTCGAGGCATTGCAGAACCGATCGCTTTTTGAGGGTCACTGAACCGACCACTTCTTTATCATTGCAGGACCGACCACTTCTCATGTGCTACGAGACCGACCCGTATTAAACTGTCCATAATCCATTGATCGTTTTTAGTGGATAACATATTATAAGTTAGAATTAATTAGTAAATATTTAAGTTAAATTTAGTATGATTTCTTGAGAAGTAATTTTAAAAATTTTAATATTACTTACAAATAATAGTTATTATTAATTATCATTTATCTATTCTTAGTTATTATTGAATATCAATTATTATGTACATGTTACTAGATTAACTATTAAATACTTAACAGTAATTATTTCAAAATAACTTCAATTTATTAAGTATTAATTATTAAATATTTAGTAGTAATTTATAATTATTATAAGTTTATAAAGTTATTATTGAATATTAATTATTATTCTTAAACGTTAATATAAGGGTTGTTAAAAGTAGGTATCTATTGCAACTGCTATATGTTACAACCGGTAAAATAAAAAAGTTGTTAAAAATATGTTTATTACAACATACAGAAAAAGGCAGTTGTGAAAAACCTTTATTACAACAGTTATTTTGTAACAGTTGTAATATGGTGTTTTTGTTGTAGTGTTGTGGCAGAAGTCTGCCCGAAACCGCCTGACAAATCCAGCATCCACAAGTGGTAGGCTTATGTAACGGCTGGAAATTTTCGATTCCTCGAAAGTCGAAAACTCCGAGACGTTAGTGAAAGAAAGTAGAGGGTGAGGAAGAAAAGATAGAACTAATAGAATAGAAGAAGAAGAAGAACTTACATCATCAGAGTAAACACGAATCTCACAGCGGAACGAATAAAATATAACATAACTTTGAAATACAAATCAGTACTCGTATATACATACCGTTTCAAAGTACAACACTTAACAACACAGCGGAATAATAATAGCTATAATCCTGAAGTCTCCTGCTCCAAGCTCTCCAAGTGTATCTGTAAAATCCCGACTACTTGACTGCCCGTACAAATTTAGGCACCCAAGAGTTTAGGGAAAACAAACAAAATAAACTCCGGGTCAGTCATGGGACTGGTGTGAATAAAACTCCAACACTTGGTTAAATAAAGGATATCTTTCTGATATTATAATAATGTCTAAATACAAATAGATATCAATCTAGCAGAACGCTTGCATCTCACGTTCCACATACATAGTATACAAATAAAACCGTGAGCGCTTATTGGAGATTGGATTCCAACAGACAAGGTATGGGAGCACCTTCCGATCAGTGTACTCTAGAGGAGATACACTAGGGTTCAACAAGAACGTCTTGCAACCCGGCCACACATGACCGTCCACTCATTTAGCTTGAGTGTGACGAATATATTATCACCGATGGTTGGGATCAGCAACCATCCTTCCCGATAAGGGACAGCATTGAAATAGATTATAAAGAAGTACAATTGAATATTCTCTAGATGGTGATAATACACCCTGCTTGGGTATGGCCCAACTAGCCATGCTGCCTAGCCCAACTTCTGTTATTTCCCGGTTGTGAGGTTTGAGGTCACGTTTATCACTTTGACAGATTATTTCTTCAATTACTTTGAATGCCACATCGTCATACCCGCCAAATCATTATCGATTTCTCAAGGCATCACGAGTATAAAAGCTAAGAGAAACGAATTTCTCCGCCACCAACGTAATACATTTAAAGAGATCAACATATATGATTCGTTAAGAATACTTTGTCAGACACTCGTCCATATACGTTGTTCTGGGACTGAATAAACCGAAGGCACTATTCAGTGAATCCATCCTACCTAGGATTTTCACAATAGCCCTTGCACTTCCCTCTGTCTTCAATTATCTTCAGCGTACTTGATTCGCAACGCTTATGCTAATACGGAGTGGTTCTTCGGATAATAATCCAACCGGTCTCTCCATATTTACAACGTAAATATTGTCAAAACTTTGATAGTCTGTGATTCAACTATCAAATGAAAACATGTCGGTGTACAAACAACGATCTTATTTCCAAATGGAAATTCGATCGATCAATCATCATATGTTCATATTTCCTTATTTCATATATTTAGAAAATATATGTTATTAATCATTGGAAAACATTTCCATAGCTTATTTTCACATCACTATTATTTCGCAACTATCAGTCCCTAACTGTAACTAGTATGAGAACAATTCTCTAAGTATCAATCCGGAAGGTCGAAACCAACATCAGATCGTCACTTAGAAAACCGCTCAACTTACCCTCTCCAGTTAGTTTCTGAATTTGCTTAACTCTATTTCTTAAATTCTTATCATGAAAACATTTCATTTTCTATGTTTAGAAAACATATCTAATTATATTTGGAAAACGTTCCCAAAACTCATTTACGGATTTCAAATGAACGTTGTATAAAATATCGTTACGCTAAATCCCTTAATCGCTTATTACTTAACTATATTTCAAATCCACCTTTTCTATCGAACCACAACTATTCCTTTGTCAATTCTGAAGTCAATCAAGTTGGGGTATAATTACCTCTCAGACCTTAATTGAACAACGTCCTTTACTGTGAAATAGATGAAGCTCATCACTCACTTTTTTCCAATCATCTATTTACGCAAATTCTCGGATTCAGGTTACGAATCCACTTCTTATATGGAAACGTTTGATTATAACTATAACGTTATAATTCCTACTTCTGCAATATCTAACCTAAATTATAACTTTATCTCCTAACTCGAATAATTTAACAGTCACCTAATTTCTAAATCAATAACTAAATCTTGATTTAAACCCTGGAAAGTAAATAGTACTTTCCCGAATTTGCTATAATCGAATTCGACGTATAACTCTCTTTCGAGTAATCTCTATTCGATTAACTCTCCCTTTTTAATAACTTATATTCGATAAACTCTATTTCGATTAACTCCTATCGAATAACTAATATTCGAATAACTCTTCTTGGTTGGCTCTATTTCATTAACTCTTATCGAATAACAAATATTCGATTTTCTTAAATGTGTCAATTCTTATCGAATAACTAACATCCGATTAACTTAAATGGATTTACTCTTATCGAATAACTTATTCGATTAACTCAACTCGATTTTCTTAACTCGATTATCTCAACTCGATAACTTAACTTAACCCAAATCGATTAACTCAACTCTAATCGATTAACTTAATTTGATTTACTCCTTCGAATAACTCATTCGAATAAATTAATTGATTAACTCCTTCGAATAACTAATTCGAATAACTTACCTTCGAATAACTAATATTCGATTTACTCTAACTCGATTAATTTAATTCTAATCGATTTACTCTATTTCGATTCAACTTAATTCAAGTAGATTAACTTAACTCAAATTGATTAACTCCTTTCGAATAACTAAATTCGATTTAACTCTTCTCGAATAACTAAATTCGATTAACTCAAATTGAATAACTAATATTCAATTAACTCTTACGTGTTTAACTCTATTCGAATAAGTAATTCGAATCACTCTAATGTGTTTAACTCTATTCAAATATCTAATTCGAATAACTCATTTCGAATAACTAAATTCGATTAACTCTTTTAACTTTACTCGAATAACTATATTCGATTAACACCTTCTTTCGAATAACTATATTCGATTAACTCTTCGACTAACTCCTTTGGATTAACTAACTTCGAATAACTCCTTTGGATTAGCTAACTTCGAATAACTCCTTTGGATTAACTAACTTCGAATAACTCCTTTGGATTAACTAACTTCGAATAACTCCTTTGGATTAACTAACTTCGAATAACTCCTTTGGATTAACTAACTTCGAATAACTCCTTTGGATTAACTAACTTCGAATAACTCCTTTGGATTCACTAACTTCGAATAACTCCTTTGGATTCACTAACTTCGAATAACTCCTTTGGATTAACTAACTTCGAATAACTCCTTTGGATTAACTAACTTCGAATAACTCCTTTGGATTAACTAACTTCGAATAACTCCTTTGGATTAACTAACTTCGAATAACTCCTTTGGATTAACTAACTTCGAATAACTCCTTTGGATTAACTAACTTCGAATAACTCCTTTGGATTAACTAACTTCGAATAACTCCTTTGGATTAACTAACTTCGAATAACTCCTTTGGATTAACTAACTTCGAATAACTCTTTTGGATTAACTAACTTCGAATAACTCCTTTGGATTAACTAACTTCGAATAACTCCTTTGGATTAACTAACTTCGAATAACCAATATTCGATAACTACTCTTCGAATAAATAATATTCGGTAACTCTTCTCAAATGAATAACATTTGATTTCTCCACTCGAATAAACTATATTCGATTACTCTTCCCTCGAATACACTATATTCGGTAACTCTACTTCGAATAAGTGATATTCGGCAACTCTACTCGATTAACTCCACTTGGATAACTCTAACTGGTCAACTCTAACTGAGTAACTCTAACTGATCAACTCTTACTGGTCAACTTTAACTGGTCAACTTTAACTGTTTATCTTTAACTGGTAAACTTTAACTGGTTAACTCAAATGGTTTAACCTAACTGGTTAACTCAAATGGTTTAACCTAACTTGATTTACTTGTCTCGATTAACTGAACTAATCCACTTAGTTTAACTTAGTTAATTCACTTTGATTGACTCTAACCGATTTACTTAGTTTAACTCAGCTAATTCACTTTGATTAACCCAACTAATTTACTTCGATTAACCAATTAGTTTAACTTGACTAATTCACTTAGTTTGACGCAACTAATTCACTTTGATTTACAAATTAGTTTAACTTAACTAAGTCACTTAGTTTGACGCAACTAATTCACTTTGATTTACCAATTAGTTTAACTTAACTAATTCACTTCGATTAACCGCTTAGTTTATCTTAACTAATTTACTTTGGTTAACTTAACCAATTACTTTGATTAACTCGACTAACTTGCTTTGGTTAACCTAACAATTTACTTTGTTTAATCCTTTTATCACACTCTGGTATTTCTTATGGTTTTTAACACATCACCTAACAACGATGAATATCGTCCAACCACACGTAATCACAACAGATTATATACATCACATTTATATATCACAATACATAAATCACAGTAAAAATAACTGTTGAGGAATCCAGTTGGATTCCTCCAACCTGTTTCCCTGCATCACAGATGTTAGACAATATAGATAACATCACTTTCAGTTCCATATGATATATTCTGTTAAACAAAATCAATATAGAAATTTAACTAACTGACTAGCAGTTCAATCAAACAATCAACACACAGTCAAACAGACAATTTTAACAGTTCTAACAATACAACATGAAATTATAAACTGTTCAGAGTTAGTGAGATTTACTCACATTGGCGCGTTAACCGTTAAATAATCGGTTTGCGTTATTTGACTCCGTCGGACAATTTATTTCGCCATAAATTGTGATGAGCTCCAATTCGCACAACAGTTCCAGAACGTAGCCTTCGTCTATATGAACTCAATGCAACAGACGGGAATCAAATTCTGACAATGGATAACAATAATATAATTTTCTTTGTTGGCCAAATATCCCGATTTATGAGCCCATGTTCACCGTGACCATATACAACTTACTTCTGAGATGTATACTAACGTTCCTATTTCAGCACAAGGCCTTCCATGTCCAAAAAAAAACAGACCGATTTCCTTCCTCCATCGTGGGCTTAGCATCGGCCCACCTAACCCAACATTCATTTGACGACCTTCTTCTCCCAAACGAGAATTTCCGAGCTCCAGTTCCTTGCTCCAGTCATACCCGCTACTTCAGCCTCCCTTTCCTCCTTCTAAAATGAACGAAATCCTTCAATGTCCTCACCAATGACCTCCTCCACGAAAACCCGTTCTCCCCATAACAATCACCTCGAGCTCGCACCATCCAGGTGATTTCCGTCGTCTACCCAAAACCGACGCTACAGGAAATCGCGTATTGTATTTGTTGCTCGAAATCCCCAAAACTCCCCATACACACTCCCATTTCCATCACGAACTCAATTCCGAAACCATCAACAAGGATTGGCGCTCGAATCTGTCGCAGTTCCTAACCCTAGTTGCCGCTGAGAGAAATCAACAAGCAAGAGCTTGCGTCGAACCCAACAATAACCCCCTGGAATCGAAGAGCATGATTTGGAGATCTCAAATACATTCATGTTGTAATTTATAAATATTGATCTGAGTTTCTTTTGATTTTTTTCTTTTCTTGCGTTTTGTTTTTGGCTGAAGAACTTAACTGTCGGCGCAAAAAGAGATTATATAAGGGAGAAAATATTTTGTGTGGCTGAGAGATTAAGTGTGTGGCTTGTTTTTTGACCACCCATCTCATTTAGATATTTTATTTTGCTTATTATATTCGTTTTTGTCCTTCTAAAAATCCGTGTGATCACACACGATACCCAAAAATCACAAAACTGGACAAGTAGCTAGAGTTCGACATTACGGTCCCAACGAAACTGGTATCGTCGAATTCCGACTCCGTATGCTCACACAGCGTATTTTTAACTGTCAAAATACTGACTGTTTTACACTCTAAAAATCCGTACGGCCACACAGTGACTCTAAAAATCACGAAACTGAAAATATAACAACTATTTGATATTGCGGATCCAACAAAACTGGTTTCGTCGAATTCCGACTTCGTTTGCAAAACTGGCTATTTTTAGACCCCTGAATAATCCATTTAAATATATAAATATATTTAAATAAATTAAATTAAATATAAATAAATATATATTATCGTATATATTCACATATGATATCGTACAGCTCCAGAATATCATATCAGAATTTACGGCTTGATATTTCAGATTCCAGATTATCCCGATATTCAGTTTATATCGAAAATCCTTTTATAACGTATATAAAGCGTTACGAATTATATACGAATTCCATAGCGACTTTTCTGAAATTTGATTTGGACGTAACTCAAAATCTACACGACGAAATCTCGATTTTTCTCTTCCATTAGTAAAATATACTCCACCAGCTCCACACGTTTCTTGTTTCACAGAAATCCGGCTTAGAACGAATCCTGTACATTCAGTTGAGGTTCGAATCGCCAAATAGCGAACTGCCGCGCCATTTCAAGCTCTATTTTAATTATATTATAATTATACGTTCGAACGTTTTACTTTAAGTTATCGATATCGCCAAATCGATATATAAATCATTAAATAAATTAATTATTCGACAGCTAACAAAACGCGCCATTACAGACTTCCCCCCTTAAAATAATTTCGTCCTCGAAATTGCTAAGTTAGAAAAATGCTACTAACTCTACTAACTAGATTTAAAAATCTTCTTTTAGTTTACTTCTCAACTCCAGTTTCAACTGAACCATTTAATTTTCAATTAAATTATTAATTCATTCTGGCTAACTGAATTTCCATAAATCATGAGAATGTTCTAACGCCTGGAATTTTCGAAAAATTTCGCCGTAACCTCCTTTGTACGGCTCAATACGTCAAACCACAACTCGCCTCTCTAGGCCTCCTCCAATCCAAAAGGAAATCAAAATAGCCAAGCGGCTTGCTAATTCGGCTCATAAAATCCAAACTCATATATGATATAAACTTGTACCTTTTTGTCGGGCATTTAACTCTACCCCTTTCATCTGCTACCACTTCAACATATACCAATGTTATCCATTCCAATTGATCTCCAATCAGTTCATATCCTCAAATCCAAATCGAATTTCATTCGAACTCTAATATCAAATTCCAAATTATTGACTTATAAATTTTGTTCCATTCTAGATTATCTCTAATCCAATTCAATTTTATTTAACTCGGTTCAAGTTAAATTTCAATTTATTTTTACCATCTCATTTTATTTAACTTCATTAGTTAAATTTTAATTCCAGAACTTAAGTTCCTGGGTTTCTTTCAAATCAATTTGAAATCATAATGCCAATTCAAAACCTTTGAATTTCTAAACAACTTGTTTTCTCAAAACAATTCAAAAACAAAACCTTTGGTAGTATCCGTCACTTAGAACTCGAAAATGAACACTGATGATGTCTAGATTCATCATCAGAATCTATTTTCCAGCTATCGAAGTGAGTTCAATACTATATCATTTTAAATTTGAAAAACATTTTCAAAATCTCCCAGGAACTTAAAATTCCCTCATTTTAATTCCAAATCTAATTTAAATTCATATTTAATTCAAACTATTTCATATATTACATTCATATGAATTCTGATTGGTCATTTATAACCATTTCACCCTTTTATAATCTTATTCGATTATAATAACAACCAACACAATCAATATACTATAATAATTTCAATATATTTTTCTTATAACCAAATATATTTCGGGAAAAATTATTTCATTTACCCTCTTTCAAAACATACCATGACGATTCATCGTATTCGAGTGTTTAGTAACGCTTATCGATACAGTGGATCAACTGATCGACCAGAATTCATAAGCCACTCAACCAATGAGTCTCCACAATATAAAACCATTTTATATTGAATAACAATTACGCGCTCATATATATACATTCAAATTCAGTCTAGGATATTACTAATCCCATCTCTACTGAATCACGCCACAGAGCCAAGGTATTAACTAAACCAATGCTCTGATACCAACTGTAACGGCTGGAAATTTTCGATTCCTCGAGAGTCGAAAACTCCGAGACGTTAGTGAAAGAAAGTAGAGGGTGAGGAAGAAAAGATAGAACTAATAGAATAGAAGAAGAAGAAGAACTTACATCATCAGAGTAAACACGAATCTCACAGCGGAACGAATACAATATAACATAACTTTGAAATACAAATCAGTACTCGTATATACATACCATTTCAAAGTACAACACTTAACAACACAGCGGAATAATAATAGCTATAATCCTGAAGTCTCCTGCTCCAAGCTCTCCAAGTGTATCTGTAAAATCCCGACTACTTGACTGCCCGTACAAATTTAGGCACCCAAGAGTTTAGGGAAAACAAACAAAATAAATTCCGGGTCAGTCATGGGACTGGTGTGAATAAAACTCCAACGCTTGGTTAAATAAAGGATATCTTTCTGATATTATAATAATGTCTAAATACAAATAGATATCAATCTAGCAGAACGCTTGCATCTCACGTTCCACATACATAGTATACAAATAAAACCGTGAGCGCTTATTGGAGATTGGATTCCAACAGACAAGGTATGGGAGCACCTTCCGATCAGTGTACTCTAGAGGAGATACACTAGGGTTCAACAAGAACGTCTTGCAACCCGGCCACACATGACCGTCCACTCATTTAGCTTGAGTGTGACGAATATATTATCACCGATGGTTGGGATCAGCAACCATCCTTCCCGATAAGGGACAGCATTGAAATAGATTATAAAGAAGTACAATTGAATATTCTCTAGGTGGTGATAATACACCCTGCTTGGGTATGGCCCAACTAGCCATGCTGCCTAGCCCAACTTCTGTTATTTCCCGGTTGTGAGGATTGAGGTCACGTTTATCACTTTGACAGATTATTTCTTCAATTACTTTGAATGCCACATCGTCATACCCGCCAAATCATTATCGATTTCTCAAGGCATCACGAGTATAAAAGCTAAGAGAAACGAATTTCTCCGCCACCAACGTAATACATTTAAAGAGATCAACATATATGATTCGTTAAGAATACTTTGTCAGACACTCGTCCATATACGTTGTTCTGGGACTGAATAAACCGAAGGCACTATTCAGTGAATCCATCCTACCTAGGCTTTTCACAATAGCCCTTGCACTTCCCTCCGTCTTCAATTATCTTCAGCGTACTTGATTCGCAACGCTTATGCTAATACGGAGTGGTTCTTCGGATAATAATCCAACCGGTCTCTCCATATTTACAGCGTAAATATGGTCAAAACTTTGATAGTCTGTGATTCAACTATCAAATGAAAACATGTCGGTGTACAAACAACGATCTTATTTCCAAATGGAAATTCGATCGATCAATCATCATATGTTCATATTTCCTTATTTCATATATTTAGAAAATATATGTTATTAATCATTGGAAAACATTTCCATAGCTTATTTTCACATCACTATTATTTCGCAACTATCAGTCCCTAACTGTAACTAGTATGAGAACAATTCTCTAAGTATCAATCCGGAAGGTCGAAACCAACATCAGATCGTCACTTAGAAAACCGTTCAACTTACCCTCTCCAGTCAGTTTCTGAATTTGCTTAACTCTATTTCTTAAATTCTTATCATGAAAACATTTCATTTTCTATGTTTAGAAAACATATCTGATTATATTTGGAAAACGTTCCCAAAACTCATTTACGGATTTCAAATGAACGTTGTATAAAACATCGTTACGCTAAATCCCTTAATCGCTTATTACTTAACTATATTTCAAATCCACCTTTTCTATCGAACCACAACTATTCCTTTGTCAATTCTGAAGTCAATCAAGTTGGGGTATAATTACCTCTCAGACCTTAATTGAACAACGTCCTTTACTGTGAAATAGATGAAGCTCATCACTCACTTTTTTCCAATCATCTATTTACGCAAATTCTCGGATTCAGGTTACGAATCCACTTCTTATATGGAAACGTTTGATTATAACTATAACGTTATAATTCCTACTTCTGCAATATCTAACCTAAATTATAACTTTATCTCCTAACTCGAATAATTTAACAGACACCTAATTTCTAAATCAATAACTAAATCTTGATTTAAACCCTGGAAAGTAAATAGTACTTTCCCGAATTTGCTATAATCGAATTCGACGTATAACTCTCTTTCGAGTAATCTCTATTCGATTAACTCTCCCTTTTTAATAACTTATATTCGATAAACTCTATTTCGATTAACTCCTATCGAATAACTAATATTCGAATAACTCTTCTTGGTTGGCTCTATTTCATTAACTCTTATCGAATAACAAATATTCGATTTTCTTAAATGTGTCAATTCTTATCGAATAACTAACATCCGATTAACTTAAATGGATTTACTCTTATCGAATAACTTATTCGATTAACTCAACTCGATTTTCTTAACTCGATTATCGCAACTCGATAACTTAACTTAACCCAAATCGATTAACTCAACTCTAATCGATTAACTTAATTTGATTTACTCCTTCGAATAACTCATTCAAATAACTTAATTGATTAACTCCTTCGAATAACTAATTCGAATAACTTACCTTCGAATAACTAATATTCGATTTACTCTAACTCGATTAATTTAATTCTAATCGATTTACTCTATTTCGATTCAACTTAATTCAAATCGATTAACTTAACTCAAATTGATTAACTCCTTTCGAATAACTAAATTCGATTTAACTCTTCTCGAATAACTAAATTCGATTAACTCAAATTGAATAACTAATATTCAATTAACTCTTACGTGTTTAACTCTATTCGAATAAGTAATTCGAATCACTCTAATGTGTTTAACTCTATTCAAATATCTAATTCGAATAACTCATTTCGAATAACTAAATTCGATTAACTCTTTTAACTTTACTCGAATAACTATATTCGATTAACACCTTCTTTCGAATAACTATATTCGATTAACTCTTTGACTAACTCCTTTGGATTAACTAACTTCGAATAACTCCTTTGGATTAGCTAACTTCGAATAACTCCTTTGGATTAACTAACTTCGAATAACTCCTTTGGATTAACTAACTTCGAATAACACCTTTGGATTAACTAACTTCGAATAACTCCTTTGGATTCACTAACTTCGAATAACTCCTTTGGATTCACTAACTTCGAATAACTCCTTCGGATTAACTAACTTCGAATAACTCCTTTGGATTAACTAACTTCGAATAACTCCTTTGGATTAACTAACTTCGAATAACTCTTTTGGATTAACTAACTTCGAATAACTCCTTTGGATTAACTAACTTCGAATAACTCCTTTGGATTAACTAACTTCGAATAACTCCTTTGGATTAACTAACTTCGAATAACTCCTTTGGATTAACTAACTTCGAATAACTCCTTTGGATTAACTAACTTCGAATAACTCCTTTGGATTAACTAACTTCGAATAACTCCTTTGGATTAACTAACTTCGAATAACTCCTTTGGATTAACTAACTTCGAATAACCAATATTCGATAACTACTCTTCGAATAAATAATATTCGGTAACTCTTCTCAAATGAATAACATTTGATTTCTCCACTCGAATAAACTATATTCGATAACTCTTCCCTCGAATACACTATATTCGATAACTCTACTTCAAATAAGTGATATTCGGCAACTCTACTCGATTAACTCCACTTGGATAACTCTAACTGGTCAACTCTAACTGGTCAACTCTAACTGAGTAACTCTAACTGATCAACTCTAACTGGTCAACTTTAACTGGTCAACTTTAACTGTTTATCTTTAACTGGTAAACTTTAACTGGTTAACTCAAATGGTTTAACCTAACTGGTTAACTCAAATGGTTTAACCTAACTTGATTTACTTGTCTCGATTAACTGAACTAATCCACTTAGTTTAACTTAGTTAATTCACTTTGATTGACTCTAACCGATTTACTTAGTTTAACTCAGCTAATTCACTTTGATTAACCCAACTAATTTACTTCGATTAACCAATTAGTTTAACTTGACTAATTCACTTAGTTTGACGCAACTAATTCACTTTGATTTACAAATTAGTTTAACTTAACTAAGTCACTTAGTTTGACGCAACTATTTCACTTTGATTTACCAATTTGTTTAACTTAACTAATTCACTTCGATTAACCGCTTAGTTTATCTTAACTAATTTACTTTGGTTAACTTAACCAATTACTTTGATTAACTCGACTAACTTGCTTTGGTTAACCTAACAATTTACTTTGTTTAATCCTTTTATCACACTCTGGTATTTCTTATGGTTTTTAACACATCACCTAACAACGATGAATATCGTCCAACCACACGTAATCACAACAGATTATATACATCACATTTATATATCACAATACATAAATCACAGTAAAAATAACTGTTGAGGAATCCAGTTGGATTCCTCCAACCTGTTTCCCTGCATCACAGATGTTAGACAATATAGATAACATCACTTTCAGTTCCATATGATATATTCTGTTAAACAAAATCAATATAGAAATTTAACTAACTGACTAGCAGTTCAATCAAACAATCAACACACAGTCAAACAGACAATTTTAACAGTTCTAACAATACAACATGAAATTATAAACTGTTCAGAGTTAGTGAGATTTACTCACATTGGCGCGTTAACCGTTAAATAATCGGTTTGCGTTATTTGACTCCGTCGGACAATTTATTTCGCCATAAATTGTGATGAGCTCCAATTCGCACAACAGTTCCAGAACGTAGCCTTCGTCTATATGAACTCAATGCAACAGACGGGAATCAAATTCTGACAATGGATGACAATAATATAATTTTCTTTGTTGGCCATATATCCCGATTTATGAGCCCATGCTCACCGTGACCATATACAACTTACTTCTGAGATGTATACTAACGTTCCTATTTCAGCACAAGGCCTTCCATGTCCAAAAAAAAACAGACCGATTTCCTTCCTCCATCGTGGGCTTAGCATCGGCCCACCTAACCCAACATTCATTTGACGACCTTCTTCTCCCAAACGAGAATTTCCGAGCTCCAGTTCCTTGCTCCAGTCATACCCGCTACTTCAGCCTCCCTTTCCTCCTTCTAAAATGAACGAAATCCTTCAATGTCCTCACCAATGACCTCCTCCACGAAAACCCGTTCTCCCCATAACAATCACCTCGAGCTCGCACCATCCAGGTGATTTCCGTCGTCTACCCAAAACCGACGCTACAGGAAATCGCGTATTGCATTTGTTGCTCGAAATCCCCAAAACTCCCCATACACACTCCCATTTCCATCACGAACTCAATTCCGAAACCATCAACAAGGATTGGCGCTCGAATCTGTCGCAGTTCCTAACCCTAGTTGCCGCTGAGAGAAATCAGCAAGCAAGAGCTTGCGTCGAACCCAACAATAACCCCCTGGAATCGAAGAGCATGATTTGGAGATCTCAAATACATTCATGTTGTAATTTATAAATATTGATCTGAGTTTCTTTTGATTTTTTTCTTTTCTTGCGTTTTGTTTTTGGCTGAAGAACTTAACTGTCGGCGCAAAAAGAGATTATATAAGGGAGAAAATATTTTGTGTGGCTGAGAGATTAAGTGTGTGGCCTGTTTTTTGACCACCCATCTCATTTAGATATTTTATTTTGCTTATTATATTCGTTTTTGTCCTTCTAGAAATCCGTGTGATCACACACGACACCCAAAAATCACAAAACTGGACATGTAGCTAGAGTTCGACATTACGGTCCCAACGAAACTGGTTTCGTCGAATTCCGACTCCGTATGCTCACACAGCGTATTTTTAACTGTCAAAATACTGACTGTTTTACACTCTAAAAATCCGTACGGCCACACAGTGACT
This sequence comes from Allium sativum, assembly GCA_030737875.1. NCBI lineage: Eukaryota > Viridiplantae > Streptophyta > Magnoliopsida > Asparagales > Amaryllidaceae > Allium > Allium sativum. Next base: position 899,773,883 of record CM060916.1, read on the forward strand.
CTAAAAATCACGAAACTGAAAATCTAACAACTATTTGATATTGCGGATCCAACAAAACTGGTTTCGTCGAATTCCGACTTCGCTTGCAAAACTGGCTATTTTAGACCCTTGAATAATCCATTTAAATATATAATTATATTTAAATAAATTAAATTAAATATAAATAAATATATATTATCGTATATATTCACATATGATATCGTACAACTCCAGAATATCATATCAGAATTTACGGCTTGATATTTCAGATTCCAGATTATCCCGATATTCAGTTTATATCGAAAATCCTTTTATAACGTATATAAAGCGTTACGAATTCGATAGCGACTTTTCTGAAATTTGATTTGGACGTAACTCAAAATCTACACGACGAAATCCCGATTTTTCTCTTCCATTAGAAAAATATACTCCACCAGCTCCACACGTTTCTTGTTTCACAGAAATCCGGCTTAGAACGAATCCTGTACATTCAGTTGAGGTTCGAATCGCCAAATAGCGAACTGCCACGCCATTTCAAGCTCTATTTTAATTATATTATAATTATACGTTCGAACTTTTTACTTTAAGTTATCGATATCGCCAAATCGATATATAAATCATTAAATAAATTAATTATTCGACAGCTAACAAAACGCGCCATTACAGCTTAATGTGAGAGGTCTCGTGCACAAACATATATATAAATATATGTAAACAATAGGATTGAAATAAATGGCATTAATTATAGTTAATGGTAATGAAGGAAAGTTACAACAATAAAAGAATTGGAATGAACGGGGAATGATAATAACCTATTATGATTAATTATGAAAATGTTATATATTAGGTAGGTTTGTCCTAGGGACAAGTGGAAATTATAACGTAATTTATAATGAATGAAAAAGAGACTTACTAATAAACCTTAGTCAAAATAACTAAGTCAGTGAGTAAACAACAAAAAGTTGTAGTGACTGTGTAAGATGAAATTATGATTAAATGAGAGAGGATATTGTAAACTTATGGAATGAAATAAGTTATATTTAATTATATATAATGAGTGACATGTTAATAGAAAACATGTGAATTATGATAAAATATACTTAATTATATATTAAGTAGAACATGTTTTCGTAACCATGAAACCGGACCATGAATTACATGGTGATAATATAAAAAGGGATCATAGATTACAGACCTTGGATTACAATCTATAGAATAACATGTTATGGGTATATTAATAAACATAAATGGGTTAAGTTTTGTAACCAAAATTAATAAGCAAGTGGGGTCCATTCCTTAGAGATATAAGCGGCTCGGAAAGAACTTGGTAACTTGAACAATAAGTTAATATAATTGGAAATAACCAAGTTAATTTGAAATCAGATAAGGTAAAGCAAGAGTGTAATTAAACTTTTAGGCATAAGGTCTAATAACACGTTAGCGTGATGCGCTTGGACCAGTCCGCACGTCGAAAGGTGAAGAACCCAATAGGGTAGATCATCGGGGTGTTTAAAGGCATGAGAAGAGCATGTCCACTTGATTTCTTGGTGGGACGGGGGGAAGCACGTGGCTTCTGAGGGACGTGGTAGGTTACTCTTGGGTAGTCCTCTGTGTAATGGCAGTGTTTAGGTTGTGCTCGTAGGCGTTGGGTCTGCGCGTTACAACCCGGTGAGTATGCCTTTACTATAAAAGTATCTTGTAGGGTGATTTGGCGATCTCCTCCGCAGGTGGCTGGGTCAGGACCAACACAGGATAGTAAATCGTCGGTTACCTGTCATCGGCAGCCAGTGGGTTGCGAAAAGACTAAAGCTAACCCAAGATGTCATCAACTTTTCACTATCGAGGTACGGTGGTTGAGGGAGACGCCAAATGGATGTTTTGATTGTTTGATTAAGGGCAAGTCGCTTAGCTCTTGTAGTCTATACTAATTGAGGGAGGGGCCGAGGTGGAGCCATAGCCACCGTGAAAAGCAGACCATACTGGATATTTGTATTGTAGGCCCTTAAAGGCGGGCCTGTACAAATATGGAAAAGCTCCCAACCGAGTTCCCTGTTTCTTTTACAACCCTGTTACGGAACTCAGAGCATAATAGATAAAACGTGCAGTTAAGGCATCGAGTATGATTTACGATACGTACATGAGAAAGTCTAGATGCATGCATGCCTGCTCTGAGTGGTGTAATGTAGACGATAGGGCATTACTTTGTGTCAAGACCAGGTTTGGCCGAGAATTTTGGATATGGAGATTTGTACGTCGCTCTGGCATAGAATGAATAGTTGCATACGCTTCCGTAGCATGACGGCGTAGACCGTGCGAGAAGGGTACCATGGGAGGTGGCTTGATATTGGGGTTAGCTATATATACTATATTAAGTTAATTTACTGAGAGGTAGATGGGTACGACGCGTGTATAAATCCTTGAGTGTTATTAACCCAAAGAAACCTAATAAGTAAGAAAACGTAATTGAACGATATATGTAGGGTCATCCAAAATGTATAGTTTAAATCTAGTCACCATAACTTGTGTTCTGACCCCCTCCTCAAAACATACTCGCAGGTTAGACTTGTGGCAGGGATATGATAGCTTTGGATACTGGTTAGGCAGTATTATTATCAGGGTAAGGCTATATTTCGATTATATTATATTTTATCCATTCTATTGTGAGATGTTTTTCTAAGATCTGATATATTTTATATCTTTGTCTTTTCTACAGGATATCTGACAAACCAATATGAGTTTCGATGGACTAGGATTTTGAGAAAAAAAACGGTCTATCGGAATTCTAGTTGTTATAATTACCCTTTTATACCAAGATTGATTTAGTGGATTTTGATAAGCCTTTTACTGAACGTGAGGTTTAGAAGGCTATAAATGATATGCTTGATGATAAAGCTCCTAGTTCGGATGGTTTTTCTATTCTTTTTTATAAACAAATTTGGGATGTTTTGAAATTTTATTTTATTAAGTTAAATAACGATTTTTATAACGGGCATTTGCAGATAGGTAGGTTTAACTTTGCAAATGTAATTCTAATTTATAATAAATTAGAAGCTAATAATTAAAAGATTTTAGACCTACATCCTTAATAAACTGTTCAGTTAAATTTATTACTAAAGTCTTAGCGAACAGACTTAGTCCAAAGAAGAATGATCTAATTGATTGTTCCCAAACTGCTTTTATAAAAGGTAGGAGCATAGTGGATGGTGTGACAGCTGTTCAAGAATATATTAACTTATGTTGTAAGAATAATTTTTCTTGTGCTATTTTGAAAATTTATTTTGAAAAGGCTTTTGATTCAGTTGGTTGGGATTTTATTTGTGAATTATTACTAGCAAGGGGTTTTAGTATAAGGTGGGTAAATTTGATTATGATTCTACTCGAATCTGGTTGTTCTAATATTATAGTTAATGGGGTAGTAGGTAATAGAATTCAATCTAAAAGGGGCCTTCGACAATGCCATCCTTTATCGCTGCTTCTGTTTAATCTCGCAGTTGATGTTTTCACTAAAATTATTAAGAGAGCAGAGGGGAAAGTTGTTTTAGGAGTTGTAGGTAATGGAAATTTAAATAATGAAATTTCCATTCTTCAATTTGTAGACGATGCATTATTATTTTCTTCTCATCTTACCAAACATGTTATAGCTTTAAAACTTATTCTTTATTGTTTTGAGATGCTTTCGGGTCTCAAAATAAACTTTTATAAAAGTTTGGTTATGGTATTAAACAATTTTGACAAGGTAGAGAATCAAGTTTCTTATACCTTAAACTGTTCTATTATGAAATTCCCTTTTGATTACTTGGGTTTCAAGATTAGACCAACAAACACAAGCATGAGGATTGGGAGATTATTATTGATAAAATAAATAATAGGCTATCTAGTTGGAATAACAGAATCTTATCAAGAGCAGGAAAGATTAGTTCTAATCAGTTCTGTATTATCTTCTATTCCAATATATTGGATAGGAGTTCACCGATTTCGTCAATGATGCTTGATAAAATTGATAGAATTAGACGTAATTTTCTCTGGAGTAGAGAAAACATTAGTAGAGGCTGTAGATGTTTAGTTAATTGGGAAATTTTTTGTAGATCCAAGAAGGATGGGGGCCTTGGGGTTATCAATCTTTGTAATTTTATCTCCTCGTTATTAGCTAAATGGTTATGGAAGTTTAGGAATCCTGATGTGTCAACAACTTGGAAACAAATAATTTCTTAATTTTATTATGATAGAGACAAAATTATTTTTGATACTAACTATATTTGGAACAATAGATTATCACCATTTTGGAATTCCATATTGAAATGTTTTGATTTATTTAACATAGGGAGTAATTTAATTGTTCATTCAGGGGATATTACAATTTTTTGGCATGGTTCTTGCATTGCTCGATTACCTTCGAAAATAGAATTTAAGAACTATTTGAGTTTTGCTGCTTTAAGAATGCTATAATTAAGGAGGTATACAGGGAAAGCTTAGATCTCCCATGGGAGTTTACATTTGAGAATATTTTAGATGGCACATTATTTAGGAAATTTGCATTATTACGTGCTAAGCTATCTATGTATCATTTTGATAATAATGGAGATGACATCTGTTGGGGCGCTTATAATAGTCCAATGTACACTTCAAAATCGATGTATAAGTTTCTTAATTTTTTAGGTATTTCGATTTTAAATTTTAAATTCATTTGGAGGACTAATGATCCACCTAAAGCCAAATTTCATATGTGGCTGATTATACATAAGAAATTAAATACAGTAGAGCATTTAAGAAATAAACTTTTTTTGATTCTAAGTGTTGTTTCTGTAATATATGGGAAGAAAATATTGATCATTTATTTTTCTATGATACTAAAACTCTTTTTATATTAAAAATGGTTTTAAGAATTTTTGCTTTTAATTGTTCCAATATTTTTAGTGATTGTGAGTATTATTAGAATAGTTTTAGATTTACTTTTGGCAAGGTTGACGGGGTTGAGTGGACCTCTACCACTTTATTAATGCACCGAAGAAAGAAAGAAAATTACGCCACACACAAGAAGACATAGTAACACGGTACATTAACACAAGAAGACAACAAAAACACATATATACTTTTAGCTTAAGAGATTCATAGAAGCCTATGTAGAATACCGGGGTCAAATGTGGAATTTAGGAGCTTTAGACCATTTCTAACATCAACTTTAACACTTGCCTTCAATTTCTCATTACTATTAGCTTCAGTTGGGTTGAAGATTCTCCTATTTCTCTCCCTCCAAATTGAACTCACAAATTTCTTAAGGGTGTAACATAATATCCTTCCTCTGCTCCTCTTCTTACTTGTCATTGTTTCTAAGCTATTCCATTTGATAGAACTAGCAAGATTTGCACCACTCAAATCAACTAAATGCTTCATTTCATTCCATATAGCATACGTAGTACTGCACTCAAAATATCGGTACTCGGAATAGTTTTAGATTTGATTTTAAGATTAAATATAAATATGTGTTAGAAACTTTAGTTACTATTATTTGTTGGTTTATTTGGTTTGATAGAAATCAGAGAATGTTTCATTCAAGTACCGATTCTATAGATAAATTAATTATTAAGATTAGTAACTTTTAGTCTAGACTGGATGTCTAATTCTCAGTTTAAGATTAATAGGGACACATTGTTAATAGATCTTTAGTTAAAGTCAGAAATAATTTAAGTTTGCATATTAGGATTAATAAGTATTTCAATTCCAATAGAATTGCATTTGTTACCGATTTCTGATTTATATAAGTAATAGAGTTGTTCTTTTTATCATGTAATATTTATTATGCACAGATATATGGATATATATATATGTATGTATTTTTATTATATATATATATATATATATCATCTATATATGTGTTGTTTGCTTACTTTTGCTTAGTTTGTTTCAGGCTACAGGTAGTTGATGTATGCTGGGATATATACGGGAGAGTAGGTCAAGAGAGTAGTGATATATGTTGTGGAGCTTATCGGAGTTCGGATATGGAGAGTCCTTGCTTTTTTTGAGATGTTAATGTAGCTTATGTATTTTTTATATTTCTTTATGGAGAGACTTATGTATTGTGTTGGAGTAGATATACTTCATTCTCGGGTGGTGGCCACGCCGGAACTCGTTTTTTGAAGTATGATGGGAGATAGTTTATCTGAAGCTCATATATCAATCATTCTATACATACATATAGTCATAGGTCGTGTAGTATATATATAATTTTTAGCTACTTGCCAGGCATGTTGGCAGTATTGTGGACTATACGATCCTTTATATATATGTGTGCGCTCTCTTACTTTTGAAGATCACACTTTTTTTAAAAAAAAATTAATATAAATAGTAGAATTATATATATATATTAAATTTCAAAATAGTCGGAAATACGTTGAATTGCAATATTGTGTGCATTGGATAACATAAGATATTTAATTGAGTTTAGATTCGAATTATATCAACGAACTTATTCATAAAACGATGTTGGAACACATTAATTATAATATAATTAAAAATGAGCTCGTAACATCGTGGTAGTTCATGATATTACGTTTTGAACTTCAATTGATTATACAGGATTCATTATAAGTCGGATTTCTTCGCAACAAGAAATTGTTGAACTATATTTTTCTAATGAAAGAGAAAAAATGAGATTTCGTCTATTAGGTTGTGAGTTATGCCCGAATCAGATTCCCAGAAAGTCACTATGGAATTGTTTATAAATTATAACAACTTATTTATATAAAAAAAGGATTTTATTATATATTGAATATCGATTAACTTGGATTTTGAAATACCGAGTTACGAATCCAAACTTGTTTATTTTGGAGCAATATGATATTCTATTTCGATATATACGATAATATCAATTTATTACTATTAAATAGAATTGTTTTTAAACTTAATAATATTTTATTGGTTATATATAAGCCTTAAAATATCTATTTTTCAAACGACCTCTATTTTCGATAAAACGAATTTTATTAAATCTGTAATGATTAATTATTGCTAGATTTCAAATTTTGTGCCAATCGGAGTTGTTTTGTGACTTTGCACAATTTAATTGTTTATCAATTGATATTTTGGCTTTAAAATAACACAATGTGAGAAAATGAAATTGGAATTTGACAAAATAAGTTTCGTCGGGTCCGTAATGTCGAACCATAGCTGCATGTCCATTTCCACCGCAATTGAGATTCATATGTGATCATATGAATTTTTAAATGACAAATGGAGGTAATGATTCTATAAAAATTGATAAAATATTCAAATAAAAATATATTTAAATACCCTATAAATACCATCCTATCTTTACCCAAATCCTCAAACTCACTTCTTTGGTCAATGAATTTGTAACCGCCAGAAACTCTTCCTCAATGCAAAATCATAACTTCAAAATTCAATATAAAATTGGATCCTCCTCTAGAAATCACGAAATGAATTTAGTTGGATTGCTGGGTTGTTCCTCTTCATCGCTGTATAAGTTCTAGGGGATTCGACATCATTGTGGTTCGCTGTTTTATAAGCAGCGTGACTTGACTATTCGAGAGTTCGAAGTTTTATTTCACGAAATAGAGTTCATATTTGGTTTTAGCATGAGATTTAACACTTTGTGGTGGAGTTTGGTGAAATTTCATTAAATTTGAGTTCGATGTTTCTCTTGAGGCATGGGTTTCAGGCGAGTAGTCGGGGTTTGTCATCAGATTTTGGTGCATTGATTTGTGTAATGGAGTTTGTATTAGGGTTTATTATGTGGTGTAGCATCTGCGGGAGATATTTGGAAAGGATCGGTGATAAAAAGGGTCGATCCCTGTACGTGGTAGTGAGCTCGGTTGTGAGTCGGGACATGGAAGGAAGGCTGCGAGCATATTTGGGTGGTGACATGGATTTAGAGATTGTGATGGGGGAGCTAACGGTGGAATTTTTTTTTGATTTAGAAAAGGAATGACGGAGATATTGCAGTAGAAGGGTTCGACAATGGGAGGAGCTACCATGTTTAAGCTAACGGGGAAGAATAATTATAGAGCGGGCTTAAAATTTAAAACATGATTAGATTGGTAATTATATAATTAAGGGTATTTAATTAAGTTAATGACATTTAAATATATATATATATTGCAAAATGTATAACTCTCCCAAATGAAAGAATAGTAATGCATGAATATGGAATGGAAACGTTTTCCAATATTAATAACGTATATTTTCTAAATATAGAAAATAAGAATTAGTGGATGTAATAAAAATGTTTTCCAAAAATCGTGAGAAGCATACAGGTTATGAGAAACATCTGGGGATAGATATGGAAAGCGGGAGACGAGAAATTAGGAAATAGATAGATTAATAAGAAATTAATTTAAAGGGATTAGTTTTGTGTGATTCTTGATAAATAGAATTTCCATTAGGAAATATGATTGTTGGTTATATGGATGTTTCCTTTGATAGTTAAATAACCGACTATCAAAGTTTTTTCCCATTTTATATTTTTGTTGTCAATACGGAGAGATCGAGATCAGATTTATTATCTGAAAACCTCTCTGTATTGGCATAAGCATTGGAAATCATATTATGCTGAAGACAACTGAAGACGGAGTTATGCAAGGGCTGTTCTAGCGATACTAGGTAGAAATTGCCTAAGATGGATTGATGGGATGGTGCCTTCGGCTTGTCCAGTCCAAGGGTACAACTGTGTGGATAAACGTCTGATAGAGTATGCGTAACAAATCATATACATTGATCTCTTCAAACGTATTACATTTGGTGGAGAAGGAATTTGTTTCTCTTATCTTTATACCTGTGATAGTTGAAATCAATAAATGGTTTGGCAGGGTTGACGATGTGGCATTCAAAGTGAATGAAGATGTGATATGTCAAAAATGTTAATGTGGCCTCTAGCCTCACAACCGGGAAATGACAAAAATTGGGCATGCATCATGGCTAAGTGGTTCTCTCCCAATTAGGGTGTATATCACCTATCTAGAGAAAATTCATTTCCTTCTTTAATCTATCAACGTTGTCCTTTTCGGGAAATGGTTATTGACCCCCAACCGTTGGTGATATACATTCAATACACTCAGGCGAAATGAGTGGTCGGTCATATGTGGCCGGGTTGAAAAATGTTTTTGTTGAACCCAATGTATTCCCCTCTAGAGATACGCTATCAGAAAGTGGTCTCATACCTTGTCATAGTTGGAAATCCATTACCCAATAACCTCCTGCAGTTTTTGATTGTATATTATGTATGTGGAGCGCGAGATGCAAGCGTTCTGCTAGATTGCTATTTTTTTAGAACTATTATAATATCAGTATAGTATATTGATTTGAAAAAACATTTTGGGTTATCATATGATGAAAACCATTCGTGTTTATGTGTGGATTGGTTTTACGATTATCCTTTCTTTTAAAAAGGACTTTTGAAAGTTAGGCCAAGTGATTGGAGTTTACTCACACCAGTCCCATAACCGACCCAGAGTTTATTTTGTTTTGTTTTACCCTAAACTCTTGGGTGCCCAAATTTGTACAAGTAGTCGGGATTTTATATATATACTTGGAAGAGCTTGGAGCAGGCCGGCACTTTAAATAACTACTGTTTATTTCCGCTGTGATGTTATGTGTTGTACTCTGAAATGGTATGTATATACAGTTATAAGTTTGTATTTCAAAAGTTATGTTATATAATATATTGTATTCGTTCCGCTGTGAGATTCGTGTTTGTTCTGATTCTATTTTGTTGTGATCTTCTTCTTCTATTACAACTTTCTTTCTTTCTATTTCTCACCCTCTAACTTTTTTCTATTAATGATCTAGTATGTGCAATACTTGCATAGTTGACTTGGTTTTTATATCGGTTTTCGAGGTTGAAACTCCAGTTCGTTGCAGTACGACTTTGATCCGATCAAGATCACTCTAAACTTTTGATTTCTGATGATGAAAATAGATAAAAGTATAAAGAGAATAAGATGAATAACTCTGCAACACTTTACAAGCGTTGCAAATTCGACAATTGCAACACTTCTCAAGATTTTGTAAATGGCGACGCTGTAGAGTATTGGAAGAATTTTGGAAAAAAATTGATTTGGAACGTCTCAGAATGTTGTTGTTTGTAGGCAGTGAAACGTCGCAATCGTTTTGCAACAGTCATATCCATTTGAAATCAAAAAGTTGTGCCCCTACGTTTGTAATGCTCTGAAAGTGTTGCAAATTTGAACTGTCACGTCTCCTCATTTGCAATGGTCAAAAAGCGTTGCAAATATTTCGTAACAGTGAAATCTGGCCTATTACCGCTTATTCTTGATTCAACAAAAATGTTTTAGATCCAGATTCGGACCTAAAACCCATATTCGGTTTGGTTGGACGACGGCAGTAGAGCGCGTGTTGGTGGTGATGCATGGTCTTTCTCCTCAAAATAAAGCACATATTTGGATGTCATAAGGCCCCAACACCTTTATGATAAAGCCACTCATATACTAGAATGGTTTTTCCAACTTCCATAATGTGGGACTAATCTTCTTCCCTTTTGCTTTTTTCCCTCTTCAAAACAAACCCACGACCCAAATCATTTTGAAAATATACAACATTCTCCCTTCATTTTCAAAATAAGAAAAATAAATAAAGTGGACGGTTAAATCACTAGAATGACTTCCTACATGCCCAAGTGGGATCAAGCATATGTAGTTCTAAGATCAAATATTGCATCATCGTGGAAATAAAACATAAATAAAAGGTATCTTTTGGATTGAACTCGTACTTAGTGTAAACCATTCAAAGCCCTATCGAGATTCTGTGGTGAACGAATAGGGGAATAAGTCATGGAATCTAAATTTCACTATTCTCATTATGAACTAAACTAACAGGAGCTGGTATTTTTACAAGAAATCTCTAGCTAGCCTTCTTGAAATAATATCCCTGAATGATAAAACTGAAACAAGCACACATGTTAATTTCCTTAGGTAAACTGTTATGTATTTCTTAGCATGTCAATGGCCATGTGCTTTTAATCTTAGTTCATGAGTCTACTTTAGAAAGCGGTCTTACTTTCCTAGGAAACGACCTGATTTCCATATTATGGTTAAGTCTCTTAAGGTGTTTCTGCGATACACCTTTTAAGATTTCTAAACTTATTAAGGATATTTATCCATCCTTTGTTCTTGCAGAATCCAACACTAAATATTATGGGTTATTTTAGTATTCCATAATCATTCTCTTAACTTGTCGGTACTTGTGACGACCGCCCACAACCCTTGGACTAAACAAGAGGAATAATGCGCTAAAAGGTGTGCCAGGCAGCTGTGGACGATCATCATAGGTACGTAAACACAGTCGATACCTATCGTAGAACTCACAGCGCACGGATAAAATATAGTAGAAAATATACAACATGTAATAATAGTTAAACATCATATAACAAACTTTTGAAACTTTCACAACATCCTGAAAGATTATCCAAACATCATAGGAAATATCAAAGTCTATACATAAAGCCCCACTACAACACTCAACTCAAACAGCGGAAACAGAATTAGTAGATAGTAATAAAAGTGGTATGTAAGCCTCTAGCTCACCTCCAAACTGCAACATCGTCCTCACTAATCACCTGCCCCCTAGTCTACCCATCCACAACCGGATGAACTGCCACTACACCGAATAAGCAAATTTGAAACATATGATATTTTTCATTTGAAACTCTTTTCTTTAGTTTCTAAGCTTGAAACAATTACCCAGTGTTTCTATATCTACTAGTTTCAATATTTTTGATAATTTTAAATATATAATTTTGCATCCAAATAAGTTAATGTCTTTCCTAACTTATCAATGATACCAACTTTTCAAATCACAAGCCAGATATCGTTCCCTTCTCGGCCCGTGATTCCAAAAAACAAAAAAAGTTAGGTCGCGTTGCTTTTTCTACCGGCAAACCCTTATTCCTGCGATTTTCTCAGATAACTTGTTTGTTTTCGATTGCATTTTTCGCTTCTGCTATACTCTGATTTGAAATAAATTGTGGATTGGAAAGTAAACTTGTGCGCAAGTTCTCTCCGTATCTATCTAATTTTCATAGACAAGATAATGCAGTTTTGTGACTTTTGTCTGACGTTCGCTTGAGTTTGAGGTTGCAAATCATTCTCTCCATATCTATCTAATTTTCATTTATAACAGCCAATGGCCAAACATGCATGGATATATGCAGCATGATTATGTGGTTACAAAGTTGTGTCCCCCTGTTGATTTCACCGTTCCTTTTTTATTTCGTCCTGTTATAATTATAAATTAGTTCATATTTAATGCACAAGGCATCGAATATTGAGTCTATATGTGATTTGTAGTCATGGAATATTGTTTATCCCAAGCCTTTGATGGTTTCCTGTCACCTACATTTCTAGGTTTGTATGAAATGAGTTCTAATTTAATTCTCGCATGACTGAAATCAAGTGCATCCAAAGCCGGCTGCTTCAACTTTTAACTTCCCAGTTTTTTGCTGTAAGAAACATTTTAAAAAACTTTGCCTGTCTCATTAAAGGAAGACCACATATTTTATATTTGTGAACCTGCTTGCTAATAACCCAGCTCCATATTTTTAGGTTTCTAACAAATCAGTTTACGATTTTTCCAACAACCGACCACTATACTAAACTGTTTTCCATTGCTCCCTTTTTTATATTTTGTAGATTGTGCTCCATGATTTGAAGCACTACACAGGTCCACAAACATTTTATTATATCGTTTTTAAAAATATAAACTATTTTCTCATATACTTTAGTTTGAGGCCTCAGAAAGAAGGTTTGCTATTATTATAACATTCACTGCACATTTCAACTTTCAGATTTGTTTATTTTTTTAAACATTCCACATTTATTTTGTTTTTACGGCAATGTCAACTAATACTATCAAGGAAACTAATGGACGAGGTTCTATGTTAATAACGGATGGACATCCTCCAAAAAGATTAAGTTTAATCAAAATGGCTTCGCTGTTTGTCCTTACGCAACTCAATTTCAAAGTTCTATATCTGATCTTGCGAGGACTTATCTACCGATTAGATTTGCTAAGTGGAAATCAGTTCCAAAAAACTATAAGGATGATATATCTTCCTATGCATAAATATCTTCCTTCTGTCAACAGTTTTTTAAGGTAACATATATCTTCCTATAACATACATATCGTTTGGCATATATATCATTACGTAATTTGTTATAAGTACTCTGGCCCAATATCATATATCTTCCTATGCATGTTGATATGTTAGGAAACCAGTTTAGGTATGATCACCATGTAATTAATAATTTAAAATGTTCATATGTTAAACAACACTAAGATATTGATTATTTAAGTGGTATACTACGCAACCCTTAATTAGTACTGATGATTTATTTATTTTTCTTCGGTTCCAACAATATTGTCAATTTTACTTCTGACAAATTGAGGAAGATAATAGGTTTTCGTAAAGTAACCGAAGAATGGTTCCATTTTCGAATGATGAATTACTAGAGATTACAAAAATTTAATTATAATATGTATTGATTGTTTAGGAAAAGATAAAATTATATATAATTTAACAGTCATCATAGTAATTATCTGGGACTTATTTTTTGCTACATATAAATCAAAATAAGGCTGAACAAGCATGATTGGAACATGCTCTAGTACCATGTATGGTTGGTTCTATCCGGTGACCGACATCTTTAAAAAGAACCACTGTGATAAGTACACTTTATATCTGTAATTTTTCCACTATGCCAACCACAAACATAAAATATATGAACAATGTGTTTGTGATGACCAGAGCTTGAGTTCTGTAAGTGGCACTATTTTCTGATTTTAAAATTTCTTTTTAAAATTAAACAATATTTTAATTTGCTTTCTGGCTGGGCAGCGAAATCTCTGGACCATGCCTGCATTTGTATGTGGCCCTTTGATACATTGATTAATGTGTTGGTATTCATAACACAAGAATACATAATTAGTAGCTGATAATGTTTAGTTGTAAGAACAATTATGCGCAAATAAAAGTATGACTAACTTTGTAGTTTAAGATGAACCTTTCCATGCAAAAATTTATCAAAGGTTTGCTAGTTAATTAAACTTTGTATGTTTCTTCCCTGATATAATTGAGAGTATGAGATGGATTAATGAATATGTGAGTCATATATAGTTTATATAGTAAGGATATGCGATTGTATATTGTAGTGAATTAATTATGGTTATCATTGCTGGTGAAGTTGGTTAGAGATTTTTCAACTATAATTCATCCTTATCGTAAAATTTATCACTTAAAAATTGGCTATTTGCATGTGATATACTCATTTCAGTGGCCAATTTCAGTATATTCAGTTGAATACATTGTACTGTATTTGGCTAACATCTAACTACACTACCTATAAGTTTGGCTTTATAATGGTTATGAATAAATTACTCAAGTCTGGATTTTGCAGCCAAAAGAGTAAATCAATGAACTATGCACTATGATTTTGTTTAAATTTATGAGTAAAAAACACTTTTTGTTTGATGGTCATGTCACATCTAATGCTTATATGTTTTTATTAATATTGCACTAAATGATCATGTTAACATCAAGGCCCTCGTTAACATCTTCTTAAATGATCATAATGGATATTGTCCAAGGAATAGAGAAAATAACCATTTTCTTTATGGATGTGACCCACTACACATATTCATTGTATGCCAAACGAGCCCACTATATTTTGCAAAGGGAGATATTTTATCTTCCTGTTTCTCTTTATGTACTTTATATCGTGCTCCGCCATATCTATATTAAATAATGTATTAAAATTTCTGCTATCTTAACAATGTTTTAAAAGATATTCGAAATCTACAATGATTGAAAAATATTTGTACCATGCTATAAAAGGGAACGCTGGATATAATTAGATACAGGACAGGAATATAAAGATGATCTGATGTAATAGAGAGCAGGATACCAACTTCTATAGACAGTTCAAAGGAAGAAATTATGACAAACTTATTTATGGAAGAGGAGAATTAGACAAACTTTCTATTTTATTTCACTTTTCTTTTTTTTTGTTCTACCATTACAAACAATGTCACTAACATCCTTTTATAGGCATTATAGTCCAAAGGAAACATAGAAAACCAAGCACCGTTTGACTCTTCACATACAAAAGACACTTGACTCATAAAAAAGACGCTTGACTCTTAAATTATTTTATCATTTCCAACTAGCATTTAAAGTTTATTTAACAAAACTCCCCCGTAAACTTAAAATGCTTCTTCCATCCGTCATACCAACCATTTTCTTGCATTTATCGAGAAGTACTTTCGGTAGTGGTTTTGTAAAGATGTCCGGAGCTTGATCTTGACTTGTCACATGCACCAGTTCCACACTTCCTTCCTTCACATGATCTCGGATAAAGTGAAAACGAGCATCAATGTGTTTGCTTCTTTCATGATTCTGTAACGACCCAGAAAATCTGAACCAATTTAAAAAATTTAAATTGGCTAAAATAATGGATTTTAAATATTTAAAATAAATATTTTAAATAATAGCAATGAAAAGTGAGTTTTAATCGACGTTTGAAAACGAATATAATTAATTCTAATTATAAACAAGGCCTGAAAAGGTGCTGCAGTTTCAAAAATTGAATTCAAACTTTGTCGGACTGTACCGGGTGCAAAACAAAACGGATTTGAGTGAAACCAAAAATATTTAAATCTGTTAGTGAATACCTTTCTAACGAATATGAAAAATCGAAGTTTCATAGCGGAAAGCAAAAGTTATGGCCAAATGAATTTTCAGAAAGGTCGCTATGGAATTTATATAGCCCGTGAAATTGGCCATTTTGCATACGACCTCGGAATTCAACGAAACCACTTTTGTTGGATCCAGGATGTCAAGTTATTGCTAGGTTTCAAATTTCATAATTTTTGAAGCTAGTATGTGAGCGTGGCAAAGGAAAATGTGTTTTGGTCAATTACAGTTAAATTGGATCGACCAGAAATGGGCCTTTTTGCAAACGGTCTCAGAATTCGACGAAACCACTTTTGTTGGATCCAGGATGTCAAGTTATTGCTAGGTTTCAAATTTCATAATTTTTGAAGCTAGTATGTGAGCATGGCAAAGGAAAATGTGTTTTGGTCAATTACAGTTAAATTGGATCGACCAGAAATGGGCCCTTTTGGAAACGGTCTCAGAATTCGACGAAACTAGTTTTGTTGGGACCGTATCGTCAAAACATAGCCAGATTTATTTTTCTGGAATTTTTCGAATCAGTTTGTGGCCCTGGCAAATTGAAATGTACGTTCAAATTAAATATTGAATGTTATATATTTTAAATTGAAGGAAAACTGATTGAAACAGTCGAATGGGCTACGAAACATATCCCATTGTGTTCAGACTGGGGGTAAAACGCTAGGGACGATAGTCGTTGGGTTTGGATTGGGGTTCGTGTGTTAAAGGGGGTATTTTTGGAATTTTGAAAGTTATAAATAAATAAAAAAATCATTTGTCCACGTCAGAAACCCCGCACGCTATTCTCTCTCTCCCCCAAATCGAACGACGGAAACCCGATCCCACCTTCTCTCCTCTTTTTCTTTTGATCTGCTCAATGAAATCCAACACCACAGTTATGGTTTTTGTAGTACTTCTCATGATCTTCAAATCCATATAAGTATTGGATTTTTTCATGACCTGTAGGAGGAGAATCACCCTCGAGAAGTTCGGCCGTTCGTGCCTCGATTCTGCCACCCAGGGACCACCGAGTTCGACCCCCTCCCTGGCGCACGTGCGCCTCTCCTAGCCCGACAAGGTGGCGCTAGCCGATCGAAGCAACAATCAACGGATTTGAAGAAAATTCAAAACCTAGTTTTGAAGAATTCAGAGAGGTATCGGCTATATTAATTTTCAACAGTTTTAACACCTTTAAACCGTTGCAAACTTTGAAAAATCATATCTTTTTCGTGTGTTGACGAAATTCAGCGAAACAAGAGACAGTGGACTCGTGTGGACGTCTTCTACCTTCTAGAAGAGACCGCGTATTTTTCTGAGCCTTCTGCTATTTTTGGTGGAGTGGAACCCAATGTGAGATTTCTAATTTATAAACGATATGAAAAACGACGATGTATAAATTATATAGTCGATGTATGGGTTATATAAGCATTGTACACCTCTTGTATAAGCGTTGTATAAGTTGTACGTTCGATGTATAAGTTATATATGAGTTGTAAAAATTATATATGTGTTGAAATAGAAGTGAATTGCTATATATATATATATATATATATATATATATATATATATATATATATATATACGCCCCTCGTCCACAAACCATGGACGATATTTATTGGTTGTGATTGGTGTGAAAATTGATTGATAGCGAATGGTTGATTGGGATTGTTTGTGGTTGATATTGATTGTTTGTGGTTGAAAAATACCCATTTGTGGTTGAGAAATATTTGGTTGAAACCACATAGGATTAGTTTGTGGAAATGAAATAAATATACATGCCGCCTGCGTGCGAACTAGATGCATGATTCCCCATTGTCAAAAACCGCGAGGTTTTAAGGTAGAGCGAGGAGCCGTACCAGGGACGGTCCCGGTTTTAACTACCCTGCCATTATGCTGCCAAAATTTTGAATAATATTCATGTGTTTGAATTTTTTTCATTTATTGAAACTATATTTATTCGTTGAACAGAAAACCTTCATGTGTTGAATTGAAACTCATTCGTTGAATAGAAATTCATGTGTTGAATCGTATTTGTGTTTTAAATATAAAAATCACATTTTTATCTATATATATAAACTATAGAAAACCTTCATGTGTTGAATTGAAACTCATTCGTTGAATAGAAATTCATGTGTTGAATGGTATTCGTGTTTTAAATATAAAAAACACATTTTTATCTATATATATAAACTATAGAAAATCTTCATGTGTTGAATCGATATTCATTCGTTGAATTGAAATTCATGTGTTGAATGGTATTCATATTTTGAAATAAATTGTTTTATAATAAAAATCACATTTTTATCATCTATATGAACTGTATAAATTAATCTTGTTTTGAAAGAAATTGTTTTAAAATAAAAATCCTATTTTTATTACCTATATGAACTATATAAAATAATAGTGTTTTGAAATGAATTGTTTTACAATAAAAATCACATTTTTATTATATACATGAATTGCTAAATATAGTGAAGTGTTGAAATAGACGACAGTTGGATAAAAATGTCATTTTTATCAAATGTATGAAAAGAATATAGCTTTGAAATCGAAGAATCGATATATATATATATATATAAATGGAATTAAAATATATCAAATAACGACACTGCAGTTCGTATTTTGAAACCGTGATTTCAAACGATTATACCGGGAGATCCGACCATCGGATTTTCCTAAAATCGCAACCGTTGGGTTCGCTTTGGAAATATCTTTCCAACGGCACCAACTTTGTAAAAATCCAACGGTTGGATTATCTGGAATGTTTAATTCAAATCTGACGAAAAACAGCATCAGAATCAATTATGTGTATATATATATAATTATATTTAATCGAATAACGACGCTGCAGTTCGTATTTTGAAATCGAAACTTCAAACGATTATACCGGGAGATCCGACCGTCGGATTTTCCCGAAACTGGAACCGTTGGATTCGTTTTGAAAAGATCTTTCTAATGATGTAAATTTTGTGAAGATCCAACGGTTAGATTTTCAGATATGTGTAAATCAAATCTGAAGAAAAACAGCGCCATGGCCGCGTTATGGCCCGAAGCGTCGTTTTAAATGAATTGGCTATATAAAAATAAATAAAAATAGCGATAAATCATTATAAAATATTATAAGCGATATGGATGTGAAATTTAGAAATTAACTAAAAGTTGGCTAAGTTGAATGGTTTCCTGGGGGTTGACCTGATGTTGGTTTTGGCCTTTGGGGTTAATATTTGGGAAATCGTTCTCTTACTGATTGACGGTTAGTGACTAATGAATTGAAATGATGCATGTATGTGTTAGTGTTACACTTGTTTATCATATACGTGAGTTGCTCAGAAAGACTGGGTTCATCCCATTCTGAATAACTGAATCGACGATAAGAAATCAAAGATGAAGACGATGGTCGAAGACCGGAGATCTTCACCTCGTTTGGATGGTAACCGAGGTCCTGATTGGGAGGCATCCCGAAATATGGATAATGAGTGGTGATCGTACAGACGTACGTGGTGATCGATGGGTTTGCGAGGTATATAGAGCCTCCGGTTTCGTTCAGACCCAGAACGGACTTGCAAATGGACAGTGTGTCTGACATTGGAATTTATTCTGTGTGATTGATAGCCATCAGTTGCACGATGTGAATTGCCTGTGTGGCGTGCTAAGATGCAGTGATCAGGGCTTCTGTTGAAAAGCAAAGTCTTGTGGAGATGATCAAAGCACCGCCTGTGTGGCGTAGCTTTGTGTATGACGTGAAATCGCGAGCCTCACACCCGGTATGAACCAGAAACGGGAGGAAGGACCTCAGGGAGGACATGCGTTTCTTTTTAGTTAGAAGTGGCGTCAGTGGTTTTACACGCCCTGACGAGTTTGACTTATGTGGTTGTTGCTGTTGCGAGGCGCCTCGGTTAGATCGGACGATCCGGGTCCGATGGGCGGGGAAATGCATTGTTCAGGCATTTTAATCCACATCGGTGGACCGGCCCTGACGATCCAAAGGCTTGACTGAGTTCTTGCTTGAGGCTCGGGCTAGAGAGTCTCGAAGTCGGTAAGGACTATCTTTTGCCTTGGTTCATGACGGAAATCCAATTTCCAAATACGTGACTGTGCGGTTTTGATTGTATACCTATATATGGCGACATAGTGGTATGGGGCATTAATGCCATCTATGATTGATACTTATGATTTGAAATTGCTTTTGAAATATACAAACACTTGTAATAATATCAAATGCTTTTGTTTTATTCGTATCAAGCATATTTTGGCCATTATAAGGTAAAACTCTATCCTCCGGTTTGCATTGCATTGTGTGATGGGAACTGAGTCTTATAATGGCTTCATTTTTATAAATAGCATTGCGATGTTTTAAAAGAAATATTTGTTTTTAAAGCACTGGCAATCCAATGGAGTAAACCCGTTCCACGAAAGTGGCGTGGTCCTGTGATTAGCCATATTTTAAATGTGTTGAGTAGATGTCTCATACAAGTCCCATGACTGACTCGTAGTTTGTTTCACTTTCAAACTCGGGTGCCCCTTTTTCTACATGGGCAGCCTTGTATTCAGGTTTAGCAGGCTTTATCCGGATAGCTGGAGATGAAGATGGATTCTATCATTTATCTCTTTTTATGTTGTTCAGCTCCTATTGTACATTATGTTTGTTTTTCCGCTGTAGACATATATGTATAGTTGAACTGTATTTGTACTAAGTAAGATCCTGTATACTGTGTAACTCTGATGATTACTTTTATCCAGTGTATTCTATTGTACATTATCTGGTGTATTTATTTAATTCTGTTCTGCTATTGTCTGTTTCTGTGTTATATTCCAAAGATTACCCTTGTCTCCGTCTGTTCGGGAAATGGGGTCGTCACAGATTCACTGGATTCTTTGCCAACTCAATTGCTGATTTATTGTCAACATGAATCACGGTTGCATCGAGTTGCTTTAGCTCTATCTTACTTAAAAAAATTCTAAGCTATATTGCATGACATACACACGAAGATGCTGCCACATATTCAGCTTCACACGTCGAGAGCGTCACGATCGTTTGCTTCTTTGAAAGCCAAGTAAACGCAGTATCTCCCATAAAGAACACATATCCCGAGGTACTTTTCCGATCGTCTATGTCTCCGCACCAATCGCTGTCAGAATAGCCAACTAACTTGTAATATTCTGCTTGTGAGTAAAACAATCCATGTGACACCGTTCCTTGTATGTATCGTAGGATTCGCTTCACCGCCTTCCAATGTGAATGAGTCGGCTCCTCCATGAACCGACTTACAATTCCGATGCTTAAAGATAGATCTGGCCTTGTGCATGTGAGATAGCGAAGGCTTCCTATCAAACTCCGGTATCTACTTGCATCAACACGTTCTCCTCCATCGAACTTTGAAAGTTTTGCACCTGGTTCCATTGATGTTGATACCGGGGTGCAGTTTTCCATCTTGAACTTCTTCAAAATCTCTTTTGCATATGCCTCCTGTGATATAAAAATTCCCGTCTCTACTTGTCTAACCTCCAAACCCAAGAAAAACTTCATCAAACCCAGATCTGTCATCTCAAATTCCCGTGTCATTGTGCTCTTAAGCTCTTCAATCATTTCATCATTGTTACCCATAAAAATGAGATCATCGACATAAAGAGCAACAAATAATATATTACCTCCTTTTTTCTTTACATAGAGGGCATGCTCGTAGGGACATTGCTTGAACCCGTTCTCCTTGAAATATGAGTCGATACGTGTATTCCATGCCCGTGGTGCTTGCTTCAACCCGTAAAGCGCCTTCTTCAATTTTAGCATCTTCTTCTCTTCTCCGACTTTCATGTACCCAGGTGGTTGTTCGATGTAGACGTCTTCTTCAAGCACACCATTCAAGAATGCTGACTTGACATCCATTTGAAATATTGGCCATCTGAATTGAGCAGCTTGTGAAATGAGTAATCGGATTGTCTCCATTCTAGCAACAGGAGCGAATATCTCGTCATAGTCAATTCCTGCTTTTTGCTTGTATCCCTTCGCAACAAGTCGCGCCTTATACCGTTCTATCTCGCCTTGAGCATTCATCTTTTTATTGAACACCCATTTCACACCAATGGGCTGACTTCCTTTCGGCAACTCTGCAAGCTCCTATGTTTTGTTGCAGATAATTGCCTTAATCTCTTCGTTCATTGCAGCTTTCCACTTCTTGTCTCGAACCACCTCTTCAAAACTGATATTTTCAGCATCAGACAAAAGACATACAAGGTGTACTTCATTTTTTGAATCATACAATTCTTGCAAACTTCTCATTTTTGGTTGTAGTGGTTCATCTTCACTGTCAGTGGTTTCAGGGTCTGTTGGTATACTTGCTGGTGCAATGACTGATGATTCTCCAACTTCTATGACAACCTCCTTCGAATTATTCCAGTCCCACTCGCTTGCTTCGTCTACTCGCACATCACGACTCACCATCACCTTCTTGCTAATCGGGTCGAGCAGCTTGTACCCTTTTGTATTCTCATCATACCCAATGAAAATATACCTTTTGCTTTTGTCTTCGAGCTTCGTTCTTCGTTGAACTGGTACGTGTGCATAAGCCACACTACCGAACACTTTGAAATGAGAAACTGTTGGTTTTTGTCCGCTCCAGGCCTCTTATGGTGTTTGATCATTTAACTTCACATGTGGACATCGATTTTGTACGTAGATGGCACATTGCACAGCCTCCGCCCAGAATTCCTTCGACATCTTCTTACTTTTGAGCATTGATCAAACCATGTCGAGAATAGTCCGATTCTTCCTTTCGGCCACACCGTTTTGTTGGGGAGAGTATGGTGTGGTTAGAAATCGGCTTATGCCTTGCTCCTTGAAATACTCCATAAAAGCCATCGAAGTATACTCGCCACCTCTATCGGATCGTACGACTTTGATGTGTCTACCAGTTGCCTTCTCCACCATCACTTTGAATTTTTTAAACACCTCGAATGCCTCGGATCTTTCCTTCAAAAAATAACCCCAAGTTTTTCGTGAGAAGTCATCGATAAAAGAAATAAAGTACCTTTTACTGCTGAAAGATTCGGGAGTGATTGGTCCACATATGTCAGTATGAATCAACTCGAGAATATGTTTAGCTCGATATTCTGCATTCTTTTGAAAGGAGGTTCTTGTTTGCTTGCCAAGCACACAATCTTCACAAAGTTTGCCCTCATAATCCATGTCTGGCAGTCCGTTCACCATGTCCTTCCTTGCTAACTTATTTAAACCACCATGATATAGATGACCAAGGCGAAGATGCCACAACGACGCCTTGTCTTCTACGTTGACTCGCAAACATTTTTCCTGCACACTTCTCAATTTCAGTTTGTACATCCGATTTCTCCCCATCTCGACTCGAGCAACTAGACGCCCTTCATTCTTTCAGCTGTAGTACCCGGTTTTTCATGAATACCGAGTATCCCTTCTCCATAAGTTGCCCCATGCTCAAAATATTGCTCTTAAGGTCAGGTACGTAATAAACATTCTCAATTGATCCTTCTGTACCATCTTTTGTAAATAATGAACTGTACCTTGGCCTTTTACTTGGATCTTTGACGCGTCTCCAAATGAAACGTGTCCATCTTCAACCTCTCGCATCCCCCTGAATAGGTGCTTGTGCCCGCACATATGGTTACTTGCTCCAGTGTCGAGATACCACTCCGTATCATTGTCAGAGACGGTATTTTTGTAAGCCATCATAAGAACACCATCTTCTCTTGCCTCCTCTTCCGCAACTAGATTAGCGTTTTCTTCTACCTTTTTCTCGGAATAGCACTCCTTCGAATAGTGTACATACTTTCCACAATTATGGCACTTGATGTTTGATTTGCACTCTTTTGCGTAGTGTCCATGCTTGCCGCAGTTATAGCATCCATCATTTGAATAATTTGACCGGCCGCCTCTCCCACGACCACGTCCTCAACCTCGACTACTTTTCTGGCTTGACTGCCCCTTTTTCTCATGATATTCACCTTGACCGCGGCCTACACCACCGCGACTATTACTGTGACTTCCACGACCACGCCCTCTACCATGAAATTTTTGAGAATGGAGTTCCTTTTCTTCTTTGATTGACACCTTGGTTTGAAGTGCCTGCTCAAGTGTCTCCTCCTTCTTTTTCTTCACATTATCTCTTAACCACACACTTTCTTCATTCATTTTTCTGACTCTTTTATGTTCAATGTACAGGGCCATCTACACATGCAGCTAGGTTATTAAATGTAAGTTTCACTTGACTCAGAATTCACTTATTGTACACTAAGCAATATCTAACATTAAGCAAACTTGTTAAATACCTTCACGATTTTGATTAAATACCTTTACCATTTCAATGTTGGAAGAATAAGTCATTGTCAAACAAATACTCTATAAAAGAAGATATTGAAATTTTGTTGGCAATCTTCAAAACATAATTGTTGAAGTCATCTTTATAAGTTTAAAATTGGTTTATCATGTTCAGATGGAGTTGTGTACACGTTACTCGGTTAAGCAAGAGTTTTGAATCGGTGAAATGATTAAAAGGAGGCTAGTGACTAGACGTAGCGCGTTTGTCCAAATTAGTGTGTATTGGTTGTGCATTTTGCTTTATTCTTATTGTTTTACCATTGAGTTTTCACTTCCATACATTTACTCTATACGTCTACTCAGGAAAATTATTAATAAGTAGGACAGTTTTGTTTTACTATTTAAGATCCTGCATTTGACTATAATTTTACTTCCACTAATTCGTCGAAGTCTTCTTATTGTTGCCTGATTTAACTTTATTTGTAAGTAGCGATCTAACTTTATTGTCGTTTATAACTTTTTATTATTTGCTTGACTTGCAGGTGCAGAAATTATCATTTGATTACTGTCACATGTCCAGAGCCCAGAGGCAGTTTATTATCTATTGAATCGTTGGCTATATCTTTATGTTTTTCAAAGTGCTTGAACTTAGTAGATTGGCTTTAGGCCCTTTTTTAATAGCAGACATCACTTGGTAACTCTTTGTTGTGTATAATATTGACCAGCTTAGCTTGAACTCTCTTTCCAAAAGTAGAACCCAACCTGTAGTATTCATATTGTTTTGATATTGATTAATTTGCTGTTTTGGCAACTAAGATTTGACTATATTACATCTATTGCAAATTTATGGTTACTGAAAGTATCAATTGCATGTTTATGGTTGAAACGCTCATTGAGTGTTGCAGATTATGAACTTGAAACACTCACTGAGTGTTGGGGGATATGAACTTGAAACACTCACAGAGTGTTGCAGATTATCGAACTGAAACACTCGCCTAGTGTAGCAGATTATCAAACTGAAACACTCATCTAGTGTTGCTGATTATCAACTTGAAACACTTGTTGAGTGTTGCAGATTATCAATTTGAAACACTCAAGTGTTGCAGAT
Source organism: Allium sativum (assembly GCA_030737875.1). Classification (NCBI taxonomy): domain Eukaryota; kingdom Viridiplantae; phylum Streptophyta; class Magnoliopsida; order Asparagales; family Amaryllidaceae; genus Allium; species Allium sativum. The sequence goes on from CM060916.1 coordinate 899,798,954, forward strand.
TATCAAACTAAAACACCTGCTAAGTGTTTCGAAAATATGCAACATAGTAATTTGCAACCCCTAAAAAGTATTTCTACAAATTTTAGCAACATTTTATTACAGTTTCAAAATGGCCATTTTGGTGTTGTGTGCCCAAGGTAATAAGAAGGAAACATAAAACCTTGAGTCAGACAACCGTCTTATTGAGCGATAAAACAGCTAACAATTATCAATAATAAAGTATATGAAAATGGATAGATAAACATACTAATCTACCCACAACACCAAAGAAGAACTCAACCCTATCTTCCCAACATCGGACAGTGATAGCCTTTACAACATCATTTCAACCATACATCCATGGAAACCAGAACACCCATTCAATCATGGCAAATCACATACGACATCCAAATTATATATCTTATGTAAACCATCCTAATCGAACTCAACATCCCTCAATCACAAGCCCCAAAGACCTAAACCAATATTAGACAAGCACCCAAGGAACATCTCCTTCGATGTTGAACAATCTACATGAGATGGTTCAAATAAGGCAATTCATCAACCATGACAAACTTTGGCTATCACCGCTAATCCTACTTCGAAACCATCGTTAATCGTATGATGACCAACCTTGCCATATGTCAAGGGCTAATGGTAACCCCGGTTCTAGCATAAACTCCATACGCCTTTCAATGATATGTATGTCCAACCTTGAAAACTAGGCCTTTCAATGATACCCAACGTGCTCGACCTACAACCGGTATTTTAGGTGCCCCTATTGTACCCCTACTTTGAGCCTGCTAGAACTTATGACTATGATAATCTCTCGGCCTTCGCATATCTAGTCATCCGACCCGACGACTTTTCATAGCTCAAGCAACCATTATCCACCAACTCACGACCTTTGAGTTGTCACCTCATTCGTTATTCTACACCAATCAATGGACACATACCACACTTCGAATATTCCCACTTGAATTTACTTTGAAGTCACAACATCACTGAGCCAAATTACATCACTGCGCTACGGCTAGGGTTCGGGGGGTTGGCCCCAAATTTTTTTCTAGGCCCTTTGGCTCAAATATGGATCATACCCAAAAGATTTTTTTTCAGAAATGACCCTGTTATGCACGACCAACCGACCCAGAGAATACCGACCCCCTTCCTGGCATAGGAGAATGACCGACCCAAAGAAGACCGACCTGACCGACCTCTTTTTTCTTACTTCCCAGCCCACGACCGCTTCAGCATTGAACGATCGACCAATCTCCAGGAAGTCAGACCGACCGACCGTACATGTGGAAGAATGACCGACCCCATGCACCCATATCACGATCGATCGACCACCCTTGCTGGGATATGACTGACCCAACTTGTGGCCAACCCCTCCTTGTACGTCCACCTGCTCGACTTACCCAACTCGACCGACCCCCTGTGCTCGACCGTCCCTATCCAGTCTTGTTCTCCAAGACATTTTGCAACCCAACCACACCATGGTGCGATCGACCGACCTACCATGACCGACCCCTAAGCTGCATATTCCAATACAACTTTGATTTCGACCAAAACTTTGCCAAACTATAAATTCGACGAAACCAACTCGTCCAACTCATTTAATATGACCACAAACATGATATGAAATCACTAACAACATGAAAACAAAGATTTCATCAATAATTATGTAAAATTCACCAAAATCGTCATAAATGAACATATGAACTAAATTGCGGATCTAACTTGCATAAACATATGAAATGGCATAAGAATTATTGGTTTAAACATACTAAATTATATCAGATATGGTGATTCATATGAAAATGAACTTATCAAGGTATAGATCTTTGGTAAAACACTTGAATTTGATGAAAAACATGATCAAACATTCACATACTTCATTGAATCCATGTGAGAGATGCAAATCACTCACCAATTATCCAAAACAAGCTAAAATCAATGTATTAAGATCCCGGACATCAAGCAATTCGAACCAAACCCCTTAATCCGATGAATTCGCACTTCGAATGATATAGATCTAGCCTCTAATGGTGTAGATCTTCGATTTCCTTGCTCAGATTTTGATTTTTAATGGTGGAAATGTGTTAGAGGAAGGAGGAGCATAGGCCACCAAATGAGAGAATATAGAAACTAAACCATTTCACATACCTCCCACACCTTATTTATACCCTTCCACTAGCCCACTAATGGGCCTCTCCAAATCAACCCATTAAGGCTTCACAAACCTGAATAGCCAACTGTTAAACCTTAAAACAGCGATTCCTCCCAAACCGCTTAGCCAAATCGTTAATGCAACTACTCTACGGAAAGGGCAATCATTATTTCCTTTCCAATGGCACAGATTTCACCACCTGATTCGACCTAAGTCAAAAGTTATGCCCTGTACAAGACTGATAGGGGAAAATGGTCACAAACAAAATTGGTAAAAATTATGGACATGTCTCACATCCCCATAAGCAACATATTAAAATATGAGAATGATCCAACCCTTTGGGAATAATATAAAAATATTTTATGATCCTTCGATACGTAAAATGCGAGCTGTTACATTCTTCCCCCTTAAGAATTTTTCCCCTGAAATTCCAAGCAAACATAAGCAACCACAATAATTCTGCATGCCTACCATCCATCAGAAGCCAATTCTATCTTCCAACTAGCAACCACTAAGCCATGCATCCATAGTCTTATCCTAGCACACGGAATTCTATCAAACAACAACAAGATACAACGATATACAATGACACAATATCAAAGGGTCCTACCGACAAAGAGTTTCAGATGAGTCGCCCTCATGCTCTCTTCCGTCTTCCACGTACAATCGTCGCCATATTCACTCCAATGTACCTTGACTAGCTTAACTGTCTTCCTCCTAAGCTGTTTCGTGTCATTCCCCACAACATGAAGTGGCTTACGAGGTTTCGCAACTGTGATTTCTACTTCTAGATCTTCGGATTGCTCTGGAGATACTACCACATTTGAATCATGCACGAATTTCCGTAGGAACGACACATGAAACACTTTATGAACACTCGACATCTTCTCGAGTAACTCCAATCTATATGTGAGCTTTCCAATTCGCTTGACTATCGGAAATGGTCCAACGAACCTAGGAGCTAACTTTCCTTTATTTCTAAATTGAACCACAAGTTTCAACAGTGAAATCTTCACAAAAACCATATTGCCTGCATCGAAATCCAAATCTTTTTTATGCTTATCAGCATAACTTTTCTGACGATCCTGGGCTGCCTTCTTTCATTGCCGAATGATCTCGATACAATCTGAGGTCTTTCTTATCATCTCAGGCCCAAGTATCAATTTATTTCCAGTTTCTAGCCAACACGTTGGAGATTTGCATGGTCTACCATACAATGTCTCATATGGTGCCATCCTAATGCTCGACTGGTAGCTATTATTATATGCAAACTCAACTAGATGTAGATAGTCTTCCCACGATCCCCTAAAATCCAACACACAAGCTCTTAGGAGATCTTCCTAAACTCGGTTAACCCTCTCGGTTTGGCCATCAGTTTGGGGATGGTAAGCTGCACTTCAACATAACTCAGTTCCCAAAGCTTCCTGCAAGCTCTTCCAAAATCCACTTGTAAATAATGGATCTTGGTCACTCACTATGCTCTTCGGGATACCATGGAATTGAACTATCCATTTCACAAAAAGTTCAGACAATTTAGATGACGTCCTAGTCCACTCGACAGGAGTGAACCTTGCACTTTTGGTCAAGCTACCACAATGACCCAAATCCCTTCATTTCCTGTCCTGGTTCTAGGTAGCCCATCGATAAAATCCATCGAAATCTGCTCTCACTTCCATGTAGGAACTTCTGATGGCTGAAGCAAACCACTCGGCTTCTTCTGTTCAGCTTTCACCAACTGATAGTTCTTGCATTTAGAAATGAACTTTCCAATATCTCGCTTCATCCCCTCTCAGTAGTAGACTCTCTTCATGTCCTGAGACATCTATTACCACCGGGATGAATCGTCAACTTTGAGTGATGACATTTCCTCATAACCTCATCTCTCAATCTGTCCATATCAGGAACAACTAATCGTCCTTGCTTGCGAAGCCAACCTTCTCGATCGACTTCAAAATCTTTATTCTCTGGTTCCAATTTCTGGATAAACTCGACAAGCTTTGCATCTCGCTTTTGGCTCTCGCCAATCCTTTCGATAAGACTAGGTCTTATCGATAAGCTTGCCAACATTTCAGGTTCCAACTCACGCCATGGCCTGAAATCGAATCTTGCCAAATACTCGAGGCTCTTCCATCCTGAAAAAATCGCCCCCAAACTTGCATGTCTTCGATTCAACGCATCTGCAACTGCGTTACCTTTACCAAGGAGTACAGGCTATATCAAAATCATACGATGCCAGAAACTCCAACCATCTTTACTGCCGAAGATTCAAATCCTTTTGGGAGAAAAGATACTTCAACGAATTGTGATCCGTGAACAACTCGAATCGAACTCCCAACAGGTAATGTCTCCACATCTTCAAAGAAAACACAATCGCCGCCAACTCTAAATCATGAGTTGGGTAATTTCTCTCATGCGGCTTCAGCTATCGACTTGCGTAGGCCACAAGCTTATCCTTTTGCATTAGTACTGCTCCAAGCCCACTGCCAAATGCATTGGTATACACAATCATCTCTTCATCCCCACTTGGAATGGTCAACACAGGAGCACTCGTCAGTCTTTCTTTCAGGATTCCAAACGCTTGTTCACACTTGGCATCCCATGTGAACACTTGGTTCTTCTTTGTCAATCTTGTCAATAGTGCAACTATCTTTGAGAAATACTTGATAAACCATTGGTAATAACCAGCCAACCCAAGAAACTTTTCATATCCGTCACATTCTTAGGTATATCCCAGTCCTGGATTGCTGCCACTTTTGTGGGTTCAACCGCTATCCCATTTCCAGAAACCACATGGCCTAAGCACCTCACTTCGCTCTTCCAGAAGTGACACTTTGAAAACTTATCCTTCAACTAATGTTTTCATAAGATTTTCAACACAACTCGCAAGTGTGTCTTGTTTTCCTCCTCATTCCTTGAGTAAACCAGAATGTCATCAACTAACACAACCACGAACTTGTTTAACTGAACTCTAAACGCCCTATTCATAAGATCCATGAAATACTCTGGTGCATTAGTCAACCCAAATGGCATTACCAACCATTCGAAGAAACCAGATGTTGTCTTAAAAGCAGTCTTTGGCACACTATCATTTTCCACCCTCAATAGGTGAAATCCCGTTGCCAAATCCATTTGAGAAAACACTTTGGCTTCGTGAAGCTGATCGCAAGTCATCAATCCTTAGCAACAGATACTTGTTCTACTTGGTCACCTTATTCAGCTCACGATAGTCCACACACAATCTCAACGAGCCATTTGCCTTGGTTGCAAACATAATCGGTGCACCACATTCGGAAACACTTCTCTGAATGAATCCCTTTCCTAGAAGGTCACGAACTTGCACCTCCAACTCTCGTTGATCCTTAGGTGCCATCCGCCTAAGAGGCATAACAATTGGTCCAGCAACCTCGACCAAATCGATCCTAAACTCGATCACACGATGCGGTTGAAACCCTTTGACCACGTCAAAGGCATCCTCATAGTCATTAGCGATCAGCACAGACGACAAATCTTCATGTGGAATCACAAGCGAATATAGATAGCTAACGAAGACACTATATTCACGCTTACACCGTATCAACACTTTTCGCCCTTTCACACCCCCGACTCTTACCTCTAGCTTCTTGAAATTCATCCTTGCTGCATACCTCTTGAGACAATCCATGCCGAAGATGATCCCAAACCCAGCGAAGTTCAAAACACAGCAGTCACACACAAAAGAGCAACCATGACTCAACAACACTAGACCACGACAAATCATGCAAAGATTGGACTAACCCCCAACTGGATTAGTCACTACAAAAGGTCTATCAAAATCTCGGGTTCCAAACCCAAGCGACAAACTAGCTCGTTGCAAATGAATGAATGCGATATTCCAGTATCAAACAAAACTCGAACTGAAACACCTCGAACAAAAAGAGTACCTTAGACGACGACACCTTTTCCCTTCTGTTGGTAGTTAAAGCAAACCACATCACTCTTAGGCTTCTTCTAGCTGTCCTTTCCTTTCTTCTGTTGCTGCTTCCTCTTCTTATTATTACCACCCTGTTGTGGTTTCTGGACTACCATGGTTGCACCGACAACATTTGGTTCCTTAGGAAACAAGCTCTTATAGAGAACAACTTTTTCCACAATCTTCTCAAATGGATCGTCAAGATGTTCCACCAACGGTCTTCCTATGTAGGTATCCAGTCCCATAACAAAGTTCTCGTTATTTTGATAGGGTGTATCAATGTATGAACGAGCATATCTGGACAAGGCCCCGAAATCTAAAACATAACCAAGCATAGAACGACCATTATGTTTCAGCTCTATGAACTTCTTGAACAACGTTGATTTCTGAGCAGTGGAGATAAACTTTACTTCAAACTTAGCTTGGAATTGCTCCCATGAAATCTCCTCTTCGAAGTTTCATGTGTAACTGAATTCCACCATTTCATGGCCCTGCCTTGCAATTGCCTTGACGCAAGCTTTCTCCTAGTTGCATCTTCCAAACCTAAGCCTCCAAAAATACGAACACAAGAATCCATCCACCTCTGAATCTCTTTAGCTGGCTCAGTTCCTTTCAATGGTTTCCCTCCTAGAGATGTATAATCCTTGGACAACTTAAAAATCCACAACCCTAGGAACTCGCACACCTACATCTACCATTGCTGCCACTGGAGCGGGTACCTTCGCATGACTGCCTCCATCATAGCTTAAAACATGGTTGGGTAGTCTTGTATACCACCATTACCCCCTCCAGGCACAGCCCCTTCCCTAACAGTATATCTTGTGGTTAGTCGACTCATTCTAAATCTGCAAATTAGAATGATTAGCCACTTACAAGAAAAGCTGCTAAAGTAGTATAATAACTATTATACTATATAATATCATATAGTATACATCCAACTGAAATCTACAAATACGTCTTTCATACATGAATACGTATTCGAACTTTGGCTAAAATCGTTAACTAGAGCTATGATACCAAATGTGACGACTGCCCACAAACCCTGGACTAAACAAGAGGAATAATGCGCTGAAAGGTGTACTAGGCAGCTGTGGACGAGCATCATAGGTAGGTAAACACAATCAATACAGGTCATAGAACTCACATCGCAAGGATAAAATATAGTAGAAAATATACAATAGGTAATAATAGTGAAGCATAATATAACAAGCTTTTGAAACTTTCACAACATCCTGAAAGATTATCAAAACAACATAGAAAATATCAAAGTCTGTACATAAAGCCTCACAACAACACTCATAGAATAACTTAAACAGCTGAAACAGGAATGGTAAATAATAATAAAACTGGTACATAAGCCTCCAGCTCGCCTCTGAACTGCAACATCGTCCTCACTAATCACCTGTCACCTGCCACCTAGTCGGCTCATCTACAACCGGATGAACAACCCAAGGTAATAAGAGGGAAACATAAAACCTTGAGTCAGACAACAGCCTTATTGAGCGATAAAGCAACTAACAAACATCAATAATAAAGTATATGAAAATGGATAGATAAACATACTATTCTACCCACAACACCAGAGAAGAACTCAACCCTATCTTCCCCACATCGGACAGTGATAGCCTTTGCAACATCATTTTAACCATACATCCATGGAAACCAGAACACCCATTCAATCATGGAAAAGCATACATGACATCCAAATTATATATCTTATGTAAACCATCCTAATGAAACTCAGCATCCCTCAAGCACAAGCCCTAAAGGCCTAAACCAATATCAGACAAGCACCTAAGGAACATCTCCTTCGATGTTGGACAATCTACATGAGGCGATTCAAACAAGGCAATTAATCAACCATGACAGACTCTGGCTTTCACCGCCAATCCTGCTTTGAAACCATCGTCAATCGTATGATGGCCAACCTTGCCATATGTCAAGGGCTAATGGTAACCCCAGTTCTAGCATAAACTCCATACACCTTTCAACGATACGTATGTATGTCCAACCTTGACAACTTGGCCTTTCAACGATAACCAGGGTACTCGATCTACATCCGAACTTTTAGGTGCCCCTATTGTACCCCTGCTTTGAGCCTGCTAGAACTTACAACAACGATAATCTTTTGGCCTTCGCATCTCTAGTCATCCAACCCGACGACTTTTCATAGTTCAAGCAACCTTCTCAAGCAATTTTTTTTCAAGGCCCTTTGGCTCAAATCTGGATCGTACCCGAAAGATAAAATTTTCAGAAATGACGCTGTTATGCATGACCGACCGACCCAGAGAATACCAACCCCCTTCCTGGCACACGAGACCAACTGACCCAAAGAATACCGAACCTATCGACATCTCTTTTCTTGCTTCCCAAGCCACGCCCGCTCCAGCAATGAACGACCGACCCATCTCCAGAAAGTCAGACCGATCGACCTTACATGAGGAAGCACGACCGACCCCATGAACCCATATCATGACCGACTGACCACCCTTTCTTGGATATGACCGACCGGACTTGTGGCCAACCCCTCCTTGCACATCCACCTGCTTGACCAAACCCGTACTCGACCGACCCCCTGTGCTCGAGCGACCCTGTTCCTGTCTTGTTCTCCAAGACATTTTGGAACCTAACCACACCATGGTGCGACCGACCGACCCACCATGACCGACCCCTTTCCTGCATATTCTAATACAATTCTGATTTCGACAAAAACTTCACCAAACGGTAAGTTCGACGAAACCAACTCGTCCAACTAAATTAATATAACCACAAACATGATATGAAATCACTAGCAACATGAAAACAATGATTTCATCAATAATTATGTAAAAATCACCACAATCATCATAAATGAACATATGAACTAAACTGCAAATCTAACTTGCATAAACATACGAAATGGCATAGGAATTATCGGTTTAAACATGCTAAATTATATCCCAGGGTGATTCATAAGAAAATGAACTTACCAAGGTATAGATCTATGGTAAAACACTTGAATTTGATGAAAAACATGATCAAACATTCATATACTTCATTGAATTCATGTGAGAGATGCAAATCACTCATCGATTCTCCAAAACAAGCTAAAATCAATTTACTAAGATTCCGAACAGCAAGAAATTCGAACCAAACCCCTTAATCCGATGAACTTTCACTTTGAATGATATAGATCTAGCCTCCAATGGTGTAGATCTTCAATTTCCTTCCTTAGATTTTGATTTTTAATGGTGGAATGGTGTTAGAGGAAGGAGGAACATAGGCCACCAAATGAGAGAATAGAGAAACTAAACCATTTCTCATACCTCCCAACCCCTATTTATACCCTTCCACTAGCCCACTAATGGACCTCTCCAAATCAGCCCATTAAGATTTTACAAACCCGAACAGCCAACTGTTAAATCTTAAAATAGCAATTCATCCCAAACCGCTTAGCCAAATCTTTAATGTAACCACTCTACAGAAAGGCAATCATCATTTCCTTTCCAATGGCACAGGTTTCACCACTTGATTCGACCTGAGTCAAAAGTTATGTCTTGTACGAGACTGACAAGGGAAAAATGGTCACAAACAAAATTGGTAAAAATTATGGACATGTCTCACATACCCATAAACAACATATTAAAATATGAGAATGATCCAACCCTTACAGAATAAAATAAAAATATTATACGATCCTCCGATACGTAAAATGCGGGCTGTTACAGTACTCTTTGAACTTTGCCTATCATTTTCAATACATAATTTAGGTTTCTGTTGAGGTTGATTAATCTCCATTCATAGACCTTGTTGGCTTACTTTGTGACTAGGCCACAGAAACTTGATTGTTCATGCAAAGAAGCGGGAACCATCCCTATTCAAGCTCTATAGACCGGGTCGGGTTCTAAATAGTGCTGCGAATAAGAGCTATTCAAATATTATAATTCAGATTGAATGGTAAGGAGAGGCCTCGGGTTGGATGTGAACATCTCCTTGGATCAGAGGAACGATACACTTCATTGCTAACAAATGGGAAGATCGGGTTTGGTCCCACTGGATCGAATGAACTCGACCAGACCCGCCTGGATAATCCGACCCTTCTGGAGTGTTTGTTGCTTGGTCCTATTCTCTCGGCTACAAACTTGGCCTATGAGCTCCTACAAAAGCGTATCGGGTACCACTTGTTGCCCAGGATCCAAAGTGCCAACTCCATTACAAATCCATGATTTCATGGGAGGCTACCACGTGGAAATCGACCCGAGCTCAGGAACCCTTTATAAATATGTGATTTCAGGACATTTTGAAGGATCTTTTGGCACTCAGCATACTCGAACTCCACCATTATCAACCCTGTTCTTATTCAACTAATATCGTACTCTCGATCATTGAATATAATTCAATAAATATTGAGAGAGATTTGATTGTATTCGAGAGATTGAGTGATTATAACTCTAGTATTTTGTAATTCTCTACTGAAACAAAGAATTATAAAGTGGACGTAGGCTCGTTAACGCCGAACCACTATAAATCTCGTGTGCCTAATTGTTTTTCTCCATGTCTAGACTATAATTCATCATTATTCTCTACAAAACCTAGTCAATTGGGTGTTAGTGCCATTTTTTGGTTTAACATTTTGGTGCTTTCACTGAGAAACTTTGAGTTCTCGGTTTTTTGGATTATTATCCTACTGTTTAGATCACGAAGTCCGAAGAGATAATCCGCATTTTCATCACTTCTAGAGTTTTCGTCGATTTCACCAAATTCGAATTCCATGGCTCTATGGAAATTTAAAAATAAGAGAACTTCTCAAGTGAACAAAGGGCAAAAAAGTGGTGCACAAGCCTTAGCCATGATAGTACCCACCGTCTCGGATAGGACCGGGTCAGGTCCGACCTGAACCAAAGACGTTCCTCTAAATCGACCCGGGAAGGCAATGATTCAAACCAACCTAATGTTGGTGCCTCAAATCCAACTGGCGCAGGAACTTCAAATGCTACAGCAAGTAATCAACCTCTTGCATCTACACCTGTTTCTCATATTGATTTTGCATGCTTGCTTGCCATGACGGGGGAAATTAATGTGGCCTTAGAAGCTCAAAGATGTGACAATACTGCAATCCATAATGATTTTAGTATGATGGCTAGACAAATGGATGAGCTTAGAAGACAAAGAACACTATCGCCTACTCATCGTCGAGAAGTGGAAGATTCATCTTCCTCGGAGGACAGAAGGCATCCATGTCAAAGGAGACCTTTTGAGAGACCTAGAACCTTAAGCAAGTCCATTTTGGCTCATTTGGCTCTCGAGAAGATGTTGCATGCTGTCTAGGTCCTAATGACCCCAGCCTAGCGGAACGTATGCTACTACCCATGCAAGGATCCCATGTTCTTCCAAGAGATGAAGGCATTTCTCAGCCCACACAAGCCTAGCTTCTTCAACCCATGCGCCCTATGACCGACCAGGATCGCAGGGGGCATAGAGGTGTTGCTCGAACTACGAACCAAGCATCTTTGCCTGAAGTCGGAACTAGAAAACCTCAGAGGGATGAAAGTGCAAAACCTGAACATGGTTTGACTAGTGCCAAAGCATAAACAATGGTAGGAAAAATTACTGCTGACAACAGAGGCTATACCAATGAAGACTGGGGTGTTGACCGCGGCCATACGCCTTAACTAATGACATATTGGTCGTCCAGTTTCCAAGGCGATTCAACCTGCCCAACATGAACCGTTATGCGAGAAGAACTAATCAATGGATACTCCTGGTATATGAATGTCGCGGCAACATCGAATGTCGTAAAATGCAATGCTTTTCCAATATACCTTGAAGATGCGGTTATGATGTGGTCCACCTAACTTCCACCGCGATAAATTTCTAACTTTAAGAGTTAAGTGAGAGATTATTTAATCAGTTACGATTGCATGCCCAAAAATACAAGAACATCATCGAGATTTCGGTAGTTAAGAAGGCTCCCCGGAAGACTTTGAAATCGTACTTGGACCATTTTAATTTAGCAGTCACTGAAGTGAGTAATCCCCTTGAACATACAATATCCATGGCGCTAAAAGATGGGGTAGATAAGGATACTTAATTCGGGAAGTACCTAGTTGGAAAGCCGTCGATAACCATGGAATTGTTTTATGAGAAAGCTAACATTCTCCTGCGACAAGAAGAGGTGTACTTGAATCAAAGAAAAAGACCTGGCGATGCAATAAGAGAGGATATCCAAAGCAATGTCACTATCAAGCAATCAAGTGACAATGCCAGGAAAGTTAAAGTCAACATCGACAACCAGAATAGAGGGAATGGCCGCAAAGGTAGCAACGTTAACAAGAGAAATAGGAATCGAAGGAATGATCCTATGAAAAGACCCCAATTCCAATCCTTTGGAAATTACACACCATTGAACGATTCCTTGGAAAACATATACTTGGATACTAGCAACATGATGCAATACAAAAAAAACCTTCATCGAGAGACTCGATGGAAAAGGAGCGTGAAACTAGGAAGTTCTGTTTATTTCATGAAACTTACGGTCATTCCACGATAATGCCACCACATAAAGGATGTAGTGAAATGTTGCTTCGAGAAGGAAAGCTGGACGAGTATAAAGTTTCCTCAAGGGACAGGGGTTAAGGCAGTTTAGTTCCAAATCAAGGTCAGTCATCTCCCAGAGCCACTTCCCAACAGAAAGGAGAGGGAATACTCATTAACACCATTGTTGGAAGACCGCATCCAGCTGATTTCAGTAACAAGACAAGGGAACAATATGCCAATGCCGCAAACATCCAGATTTGGGAGAATGTAGTGCCCTCGAGGATGCTACGCCCGCAAAACAACATAAAATAATGACAGACGACGTCGTTTTCCGAGATAGAGAAAGTGCAGGAGTAGAGACCCCGAGTATAGACTCGTTGGTGATGTTAGCTACCATTGGTTCAACAACCATACAGAAAGTCCTTTTTGATTGCAGGAGTTCCGTCAATGTCTTATTTAAGAAAGCGTTCGACCAGATGAAGTTGGAAGCTAAAGATATGAAACCATGCACTGGGTGGATACATGGCTTTAGCAGTTCATCCACAATATCGATGGGAGTGGTAGATTTATCTACAACTCGGGGAAGGGGACTACAGGAGAGTGCAGATACTCCCATTTGTCATCATGAATATTGATTCTTTGTATAACGCCTTCTTGGGTCGACCAGCTCTAGCAGAATTCAGGGCTTGTATAACACCTTAGTTTTTATTTCTAAAGTTCCCAACCGAAGCTGGAATGGGGATGGTCCACGCGACCAAATTACCAGAAGAGCTTTCTACTTGGCTGAATGGAAGATGCTACACAGTGGAGACAAAATGAAACCAAAGAGTGCTCCCCCTCCTATGAAGGAGGCATCAGCATAGAAAATAAAGGAAGCGTTGTGGAAGGAGCCGCCCGATTATCTGTCCGAAGACATAAACCCTAGAGAGGAAGAAGATTCGAGATGTAGAAGGGCCATACCTAATGAAGCAAGTGTGGATATTTCGATCAATTACGATGATCCAGTGAACGCCTTGAAGATCGGATCTCATTTAGAACCCCTTCGGACGAGGGAGCTGATCGATTTTCTACAATCCAATATGGATGTATTTGCATAGACGCATGATAACACGTGTGGAATATCGCCATCGATCATGAGTCATTCGCTGAGCATAAAACCGAAGTCCATCCCATCAAGCAAAGGAGATGTATGCTCGGTCCGGAAAGATCAGATGCCCTAAAGGAAGAAGTCGAGAAGCTGAGGGACAATGGTTTCATATGAGATTCTACCTACACCAATTAGATATCAAACCCCGTCCTTATTAAGAAGGCTAATGGAAAATGGCGTACGTGCATCGATTTTTCAGATTGAATAAGGCCTTCCCAAAAGACAGCTTCTCATTACCGAGAATTCATCAACTGGTCGATTTGACGGTTGGACATGAGCTTATTTCCTTTATGGATGCATGCTCGGGTTACAACCAAATTCCCATGCATGTGCTCGACAAGAGCATACCAGACTTGTCATAGATCTTGGGTTGTATTGCTATGTAGTGATGCCTTTCGGATTGAAGAACACCAGGGCAATATACCAGCATTTGGTGAATCACATGTTTCACAACCAGATTGGAAAGTCCATGGAAGCTTACGTAGATGATATGCTCATGAAGTCCAAGCGATCAATAAATCATGTATCAGATTTGATAGAGATGTTTAATATCCTCCGACACTATGGAATGAAGCTGAACCCTTTGAAATGCTCTTTTGGTGTTGTGTCAGGTAAATTTCTTGGCTTCATTGTTAGCTCACGCGGAATCGAAATTAACCCCTATCAGATTGTGGTGATCAGGAACATCAGTGAAACATAGAGAATCAAAGATGTCCAAGTTTAGTAGGGAAAGTGGCAGTGCTAGGTAGGTTTATTTCCAGGGCTATTGGCAAACGGATTTCCTTCTTCGATTTGATAAAACGCGGAAAGCGTAATTTTAAGTAGACCCTAGATTGCATCGAAGCTTTCCAGAACCTGCTGAGTCACTTGGAAAGACCTCTGATATTGTCTAGGCCAGTGGATCATGAAGAACTATTTGTATACTTAGCAGTATGGTTGCATGCAATCATCTCGGCACTGGTTCGTGAGGAGGACAAAGTTCAGAGACCAATGTATTATGTGAGCAAAAAGTTAGCAGCAACGGTATGCAATTATCCAAAGATTGAGAAGCTTACTTATAGCTTGTTGATTGCTTCAAGAAAGCTTCGCAACTACTTCCAGGCTCATCTAATTGTGATATACAGTGATCAGCCACTTCAACAGGTCCTGCAGCGACTTGAGGCATCTGGTAGACTGACTAAGAAGAACATCGATCTAAGACAGTTTGATCTCAGATTTCTTCGAAGAAAGTCTATACCGGGGAAGGCATTAGTAGATTTCATCGCCGAGTTCTTCATTCCCAAAGAGGATGTGATAGATGAAGGAGATAGCCCCTCATAAGGAAAGATGCAATCGAGCACCTAGAAACTATATACAGATGGTGCTCGAAATGATCGATGGTCCGGTGTCGGGGTCGTACTGGTAACCCTCGAAGCATGGTCAAAATATACTATGCTTTGCGACTGAATTTTCATGCTACTAAGAATGACTCTGAGTATGAGGCCCTAACTGCTGGGATAAAACTCTCTAAGGAATTGGGAGTAGCTGCATTGGACATCTTATATGACTCTCATATTATATTTTGCTAGGTTCGGAAGGAGTTTCAAGCAAACGGACCACGACCAACAATTTACTTAAAAAGAGTCGAAGAGCTATTAGATGATGTGGAACACTATAAACATCTCCTATATTCCTTGAACAAAAAATTAGAAAGCGAATAAACTAGACAAGTTGGTGAGCTCCGATAATCCAGAAGAGATGGAGATGGTCCTTATCGAGACGCTAGAAACTCCAAGTATTGATCAAATGGAAGTTGATCCAGTGTTAGAGACCGAACCTGGGAGAGAATCATGGATGACCCCCATAAATAAATTTTTGCATCATGGAAAGCTTCCGACAAGGAAAAAGTGAAAGGCGTGCCATCGTTTGTAAAGCCTCGAAATATGTCATGCAGTACGACGTTCTTTACCGACGAGGATTTTCAGTCCCTTTGCTCCGATGTATAGCACATGACGACATCAATCGTTCATTAAGGGAAGTACACAAAGGTGATTAACGATGTCAAACATTTATTAAGGGAAGTACACAAAGGCAATTGTGGAGATCACAATGAAAGACAGGCACTGGTAAAGAATATATTGCAGTACAACTACTTCTGGCCTGCCATAAACCGGGATGCGGCTGACTACTCACGAAGCTGCGACAAGTGCCAAAAAAATTAAATTTCCCAAAGCACCTCCCAGCCAACTCACCTCGATGGTGAATCTGTGATCGTTCACCATATGGGGGATTGACATCACTTGAAGCCTTCCAACTGCCAAAGGCAGAGCAAAGTATGCAATCATGGTTGTGGACTACTTTACAAAGTGGGCGGAAGCTGAACCATTGACCACGAGCCCCAAAGTCATCATAACCAGCAATGATACTCAATTCGATAGCACAAAATTCAAGGACGACTCATAATTTAGCAACCGACCACATTCCCTTCTTACTATCGTTTGGATCAGAAGCCGTCATCCAGGTAAGGTTGCAAGTCCCCTCTAATAGAACAACATACTATGATCCAATGATGAACAAGGCTCTTCTCATTGAATCCTCAGAAATGATTAAAGAAAAGAGATATTAAGCGTACTTGCATGCCTCGAGGCATTGATAACAGGTTGCTCGATACTACAACAAAAAGGTTCGACCCAGGACATTCGAACCTGGCAACCTGGTACTAAAGTGTGTCTTTCCATCCCTGTCTTTATGGCCCCGAAGTAGGAAGGACCCTGTATCATCTAGCGGAGGCTTGATAAAGGAGCTTTCAAGCCACTGACCGTTGATGGCGTTCATATCCCTAAAGCATGGAATGTCCAACATCTGCAACACTACCTGACTTGAGCTTGTATTGATTCTTTTGTTTTTCAAACTATCTAAAAAGGCACGACTTTCCTGAAACAGTCTGGTTGATAAATAAAAGATTAAAAAGTGATGTAGGCTATGATTTTTTCGAACCACTATAAAAATATCATGTATCATTTACCCTACTTGCATTTACTTTTCTTTGCTCCCTGTGATTTGTTTGACATTCATGCTCTGTTGCTGTTATGATATTTGATTTAAAGTTAAGTTGAATTTGCTAGTATCGGATCTATGAAAAAGGAACAATCCCCCCCCCCCCAACAATGTTCACTTACTCGTGCTTGGACAAGCAGACTCAAGTCTATGGTCAGTCAAAGTCAGATTGGCTAGCATCGAGCTTGATATCGACACCTGAAGCAGTGGTACACTTTGTGAACCAAAGTGAGGATATGACACACAAATATCATACCAACTCTTCCCACAAGTCGACGAGATGAGGGAGGCT
Organism: Allium sativum; assembly: GCA_030737875.1. Taxonomy (NCBI): domain Eukaryota; kingdom Viridiplantae; phylum Streptophyta; class Magnoliopsida; order Asparagales; family Amaryllidaceae; genus Allium; species Allium sativum. The sequence goes on from CM060916.1 coordinate 899,816,043, forward strand.
TGACTATAGCAAAAGGCCACCTCTACCCCTGAATCAGGGATTAAGAGGTAGTGCCATGGCAAGTGTGACCCGACCACTTGCCTGATAAGCTCCATTTGCTAGAGTGTAGCATGGAGTGCAGATTAAAATCAAGTTCGAAAACGACACTCGAGTCAGCAAAATCCCGTTCTAGGAAATAAAGCGTAAAAGGAAGGACAAGGAGAATGACATGACCGTTCGCTAAATTGACTCAAACTCTCCAGATTCGAGAAGCGAGTATAAAAATAGGCATGATTGGTGCGCCACGATTAGAGGCCGCCTTGACTAGACTCTAACCTGGGCATACGACAAGAGAGTATAAAAGCAGTGAGACCAAGTGCTGAAAGAAATTGGCTCCTACCCCACAGAAGTATTGGGGGCAAGAATGAAAGCTGATCCTGGACTCCCGTAGAATGACTGGGGGCAATAGAATGTCACTACTAAACAATCCCAAACAACCCGTGGCCAGGTAGTTTATTCACGATTGATTGGGGAATACACATCACCCCCCTATGATAACTAAAATATGATGTGTTGTTTGTTACTTAGTTTAGTAATTATTTTTTATTGCAGGAATTTTGATTTGTGGGGATGTTGTATTGAAACCCTTGTTTGATTTGTGATGTGATTTATTATTATTACTTAGCTTAGTAATATCATGACTACAAGTGTATTTGACTAAAATATATGATAGACTTCCAAACATATGACATTGCAGGAATACTACTTTATTCACAGAGTTTAGATTTACATGAGATAACTGGAGAAAAATGTGAGGGCAACATTCGCAACAACCACAGCAGGCCAGTGGAAAAGAAAACGAGACATCAAAATAGTGCTTCACTTAGATTTGGGAGAAGGCTCGGATTTCATGGCATCCTTACGCCTTTACTTCTCCTCCTCTGCATCAGTAAGAATGCACTTCCACTTGTTGGAATTCTCGGGTGAAGGATCCTCTGTGTTAACGGGAATCTTAGAAGCCATCTTAACAGCAATTGAGTGGGAAAGCTTGATGATCACTTTGGTTTCGGGGGAGGAACCATCTGGATAGGATCAACTGAGATAGGCTCATCTTCATCTTTGGCCTTCAGGAGTTGCTCAGTCCTTGCTTTCATCTATGTAAGGGACGGGTTCTCAGTTTCATCGGAAGCTCCAGTGTCTATGACATTTTCCTCTTCACCCCCCTTGTCGTCAATATATTTCAAGGGTCAATCATTTCTCCGTCTTTTGGAGTTTCAACACTAGAGAGCACCATGGCCTTGTCAGCGGCTTCTTCTTGCCTCTCCTCGGACTCATCAATGAGCTGCGTACCTAAAGAAGGAAGAGCAACAGTTATTAACTCTAAAGAAAAGACAAGCCTTTCAATTGACTTCTTCATGATTCGATGTCACGCTGTTATAGCCTTGACAAACTACGGGGAAAAGGTGGAGATACCTCGAGTCGACCTATCTCTGGGAGTAGCGGGAGCAGCTACTTTAATGATAGGAGATAGAAGAGTGGTCTTGGGAATTTTTGTACGTTCAGGGTCATATCCCTTTGTCTCCGCAGCTTCGGGCATAACAAAAGAGGAATTGGAGCCAACTTCGATTATGTTTTTTCATATAACTTCGCGTTTCGCAGCCTCCATAGCTTCCTGAAGTAATCTCCTCCCCTCAGCCAAGCACTATGGCTCCTTGCCTCTTAAATATGTTTTCATCAACTCCCCCTCATCGATGGTGTCAAACTTCAACCATTGCTTCTCATCATCAACAATTTGGTCCCAAATGACATTACTACGATAAGACCGGTGGTACTTGACCCCTCAACCATGATATGCCTTGGGCCTGAAGCACTTGAGCGAAGAAGGATATCATATGTAATAGCCAGCATTTTACGTATCAGAAGATCATAGATATTTTTATTTCGTTCCCTGAGGGTTGGATCATTCTCATCTTTTATTATGTTGTATATGGAGATGTGAGACATATCCATAATTTTTACCGATTTTGTTTGCGACCATTTTTCCCCTGTCAGTCTTGTATAGGGCATAACTATTGACTCAGGACGAATTAAAGGGTAAGTCCTGTGCCATAGGAAATGAATTGATGATTGCCTTTCCGTTGAGTGGTTACACTAAAGATTTGGCTCAGTGGTTTGGGAGGAATCGCTATTTTAAGGTTTAATAGTTGGATGTTCAGGTTTTGGAGCCTTAGTGGGCTGATTTGGGAAGGCCCATTAGTGGGCTGATTTGGGAAGGCCCATTAGTGGGCTGGTGGAATCCTATAAATAAGTGGTGAGAGAGGAGGGAAAAAGATTACTTTCCCGTTCTCTCATTTGGTGGCCTTGTGCTCCACCTTCCTCTAACACCTTTCCACCATTAAAAATCCAAATCTAAGGAGGACAATCATAGATCTACACCATTGGAGGCTAGATCTTCATCAATTGAAGCAAGGATTCATCGGATCAAGGTGTTTGATGCGAGATTTTTTCTTGTTTGAGAGAATCGGTGAGTATATTTCATCTCTCACATGGATTCAATGAAGTGTATGAGTAGTAGATCATGTTTTTCATCAAATTCAAGTATTTTTTTGATCTATGCATTGTTAAGTTTATTTTCATGTAGATCATCCTATGATCTAATTTAGCAAGTTTAAATAGGTAATTTCTATGATAATTCATATGAATTTGCAAGTTAGATCCATGGTTTTGTTCATATGCATATTTGTGGATATTTTGGTGAATTTGACATTATCATTGATAGAATTGTCATATTGGCGATATTGTTGATTTCATAACATGCTTGTAATCCTTTTAAATGAAGAGGATGAGTTAGTTTCGCCGAACGAATCGTTTTAGCGAAGTTTTGGTCGAAATTGGAGTTGCATTGAAGAATGCAGGTTTTGGGTCAGCTCCAAGTAGTTCTGGTCATTCCTAAACAGTTCTAGTTGGCCTCAATTAATCCTGGCCGATCTTAAACAGTTCTGATCGACTTCAAATTATTCTGGTCGGTCTCAAACATTTATGGTCGGCATCAAGTTGTTCTGGTCGGTCGTAAGTGGTTCCGTTGAGTTCTAAGTGATTCTAGTCGATCTTAAATGGTTCTGGTCAGTCCCAATTAGTTCTGGTCGGCCTCAAGCTATTCTGGTTGGTCTCCAGTTGCTTTGGTCGGCCTTAAGTTGCTCTAGTCAGTCCCAAGTAGTCTGGTCGGTCTCAAATTGGTGTGGTCGGTCCCAAATATTCCTGATCGGCCTCAAGTGGCCTAGTCGGTCCCAAACGAGTCTGGTTGGTCCGAAATGAGTCCGGTTGGCATTTCTGGTGTAAATTTATGGTCTGACATTTCTAGTGATGTCATGGCTTCGAGGAGACTTCAAGGGGAGTATTCGAAGTGTTGAAGGTGTTCGTTGATCGGTGTAGAACAACGAATGTGGGAATGACTCAAGGATGTATTGAGTTCATATAAAAGGATGACCCAAGGATGTATTGAGTTCGTATGAAGTAGTTGCTCTAAAGTGTTCTGAGCTAATGAATAGTCGTGATTTATAATGACTAGAAATAAGAAGGCCAAGGAATTTCCATTGTCGTAGGCTCTAGGGGACACAAAGCAGGGGTACAATTGAAGACCAATTGTAGGTTGAGTGCCCTGGGCGTCGTGTATGGCCTAAACATGTGTTTTGTATAACGTGTGGGGTCTTGCTAGAACCGAGGCATTGTGTGTGGTCCTTGAAAATTGATGGAAAGTTGTTAGCCAGTTATACGATAACGAGGTTTCCAAGGCAAGGTTGGTGGTGATAGCCAGAGTCAGTCATGGATGTTAGAATACTTGTCGTAATAATGGCTGAGTTACTATTGCTATGTGAGAATGACCACTCTGGTTTCCATAGCTGAATTGTTATTCCTTTGGATGCATGGATCATAAAGGCTATTATTGTCGTATTGTGGGGAAGGCAGGTGTAAGTTTTTCTCTGGAGTTGGGTAGATTATTTGTTTATTTACCCATTCTCATATACTTTATTGATGAAGTTTGTTAGTTGTTTTATCGCTCACTAAGGCTGTTGTCTGACTCAAGGTTTTATGTTTCCTCTTACTACCTTGGGTTGTTCATCCGGTTGTGGATGGGCAGATTGAGTAGCAGATGATAGGTGATGCTTTAGTGAGAACGACGATGTGGATCGATGTCGAGCACGAGGCTCACGTACCAGTTTTACTACTTTCTTGTATTTGTTTTCACTATTTCTATTTCTCTGAGTGTTGTAGTGAGGCAAATTGTATAAACATTATTGTTGATATCCACGTATATGGGAAAGACTTTCCAATTGTCATGAAAGTTTAGTTTTTTCTGCTTCACTATCACTAACTGTGGTATATGTTCTATTATATTTTATCCTTGTGTTGTGAGTTCACGACAGGTTCTGCTTTTGTATCATACCTTAATGATCGCCCATGGCTGCCTGGCAAATCTTTCAGCGCATTATTCCTCTTGTATAGTGCGGGAGTTGTGGGCAGTCATCACTTTTGGGATCAGAGCTCTGATCAACGACTGTGGCCAATGTTCTAAGACGTAATTACGTGTAAGTGACGTATTTTTAGATTTCAGTTGGATGCTTACTATATATTAGCATATATAGTAGTAGCGTTTGTACTTCCTTTAGCAGTTTTTCTTGCAAGTGGCTAATCATTCTAATTTACAAATTTAGAATGATTCGACGCTATACGAGACATTCTGCTAGGGAAGAAGTTGTGCCTGGAGGGGGTAATGGCGGGGCACCTGATTACCCGGCCATGTTTGAAGCTATGATGGAAGCATGTCTTCGAAGGAAACCCGCTCTAGTGGCAGCTACGGTTGAGGTTCGAGTTCTAGTGCCTAGAGCTGTAGAATTTGCAAATCAATGCAAAGACTTTACATTATTAGGAGGGAAACAGTTCAAGGGAACTGAACCAGTTGAAGAGGTTCAAAGGTGGATGGATACTTGTGTCCGAATCTTCAAGGACATGGGTATTGATGATGCAACAAAAAGGAAACTTGCATCAAGGCAGTTGGTGGGCAGAGCAATGGACTAGTGGAACTGTGTCACATTTGAGACCCCTAAATAGGATATTTCATGGGAATTGTTCCAAGCTAAGTTTAAAGCAAAATTTATCTCCACTATGCAGAAGTCTGTTCTACATAAGAGATTTGTTGAGCTTAAACAAAATGGTCGCCCAGTTCTTGACTATATTTCTGACTTCGAGGCCTTGTCGAAGTATGCTCATTCATATGTGGATACCACTTATCAAAAGAATGCGAAGTTTGTCTTGGGGTTGGATGAATATCTTGGGAATCAGCTTGTGGATCATCTCGATGATATCTTTGAGAAGGTCGTCGAGAAGGCTTTGAGGCATGAAAGTCCGTTTCTTAAGAAGGTGTCTATTGTTGTAGCTAAGGAAGAATAGAAGTCACAGCAGAGTGGTAATAATAAGAAGAGAAAGCAGCAACAACAGAAAGGAAAGGATGGCCAGAAGAAGAAGAAGGGAGAAGTGACTTGCTTCAATTGTTGGTAGAAGGGCCATTTTTCTAGTGAATGCAAGAATCATAAAGATGAAAAGAAGTGCTTCAAGTGTGGGAGGCCGAGACATGAGAAGAAAGATTGTTTAGAATCAGCTCAAGGGAAGCAGGTGGTTAAGGCTTATGCTTTAGGGGCAGTGCCGTCTTCTTTGAAATCATCTACCGCAGAGGAGAAGGGAAAGGGTGTCACAGTGCAAGAAACTCTTTATGTTCATACTGTTTCAGTTGGAGTTTTGTTTGATATTAGAGCATCGCATTCATTCATTTGCAATGAGCTTGTGTGTCACTTGAGTTTGGAACCCAAGATTTGTGATAGACCATTAATTATGACTAATCTAGTTGGGGGTTCGTATAGTTTGTGCATGTTGTGTCGTGGTCTAGTATTGTTGAGTCATGGTTGCTCTTTTATATGTGATTGCTTTGTTCTTAACTTCGCTCGGTTTGGGATCATCTTAGGCATGGATTGGCTCAAGAGGTATGTGGCAAGGATGAATTGCGAGAAGCTAGAGGTGAGAGTCGAGGATGTGGAAGGGTGAAAGGTGTTGATAAAGTGTAAGCGCGAAGAGGGTGTCTTCGTTAGCTATCTATATTCTCTTGTGATTCCACAAGAAGACTTGTCATCTGTGTTGATCGCTAGTGAGGATGAGGATGTCTTTGACGAGGTCCAAGGGTTGTCGCCGCATCGTGAGATCGAGTTTAGGATTGATTTGGTCAAGGGTGCTAGGCCAATCGTCATGCCTCTTACGCAGATGGCGCCTAAGGAACAGCGGGAGTTGAGGTGCAAGTTCATGACCTTTTGGGAAAAGTATTCATTCGGAGGAGTGTATCCAAATGGGATGCACCGGTCGTGTTTGGAACCAAGGCAGATGACTCATTAAGGTTGTGTGTAGATTATCGTAAGATGAATAAGGTGACCAAGAAGAACAAATATTCATTCCCAAGGATTGATGACTTGTTCGATTAGCTTCACGAAGCCAAAGTGTTTTCTTAGATGGATCTGGCAACAGGATTTCACCAGTTGAGGGTGGCTAAGGATAGTGTGCCAAAGATTGCGGGTTCTTTGAATGGTTGGTGATGTCATTCGGGTTGACTAACGCGCCAGCGTATTTTGTGGATCTTATGAATATGGTATTCAGAGATCAACTGAATAAGTTCGTACTTGTGTTCGTGGATGACATTTTGGTCTATTCACGGAATGAGGAAGAGCACAAGACGCACTTGAGGATCGTGTTGGAAGTCTTAAGAAAACATAAGCTGAGCGCCAAGTTTTGCCATCTCTGGAAGAGTGAAGTGAGATTCTTAGGTCATGTAATCTTTGGTAGTGGGATAGCAGTTGACCTCGCTAAAGTGGCAGCAAACCAGGACTGGGATAGACCTTAGAATGCGATAGATGTGAGAAGTTTCCTTGGGTTGGTTGGTTATTACCAACGGTTTATCAAGGATTTCTCTAAGATAGCTACACTGTTGACAGGATTGACGAAGAAGAACCAAGTGTTCACATGGGATGTAAAGTGTGAACAAGCATTCAAAATCCTGAAAGAGAGACTAACGAGTGCTCCTATGTTGACCATTCCAAATGGGAATGAAGAGATGGTGGTGTATACCGATGCGTGTGGTACTGGTCTTGGAGTAGTGCTAACGCAAAAGGATAAGGTGGTGGCTTATGCGAGTCAATAGCTAAAGCCGCATGAGAAGAACTACTCAACTCATGATTTAGAGTTGGCAACGATTGTGTTTGCACTGAAGACGTGGAGACATTACCTATTGGGAATGCAGTTCGGGTTGTTTGCGGCCCACAAGTTGTTGAAGTATCTTTTCTCCCAAAAGGATTTGAATCTTTGGCAGCAACGATTATTGGAGTTTATGACATCATATGATTTTGGTATAACCTATACTCTTGGAAAAGGTAATGCAGTTGCAGATGCGTTGAGTCGCAGACATGCAAGTTTGGGAGTGATGTTTTCAGAATTGAAGTGCCTAAAGTTTTGGCAAGGTTCGATTTCAGGCTACGATGCAAGTTTGAACCTAAAATGTTGGCAAGCTTATCGATAAGACCTACTCTTATCGAAATGATTGGAGAAAGTCAAAAGCGAAATGTGAAGCTTGTCGAGTTTTTCCCAGGATTGGAACCAAAGGATAAAGAGTTCGAAATCGATCGAGAAGGTTGGCTTCGAAAGCAAGGGGGATTAGTTGTTCCTGATATTGAAAGCTTGAGAGATGAGGTTCTTAGAGAATTTCATCACTCGAAGTTGACGATTCATCCCGGTGGTAATAAGATGTATCAGGACATGAAGCGAGTCTACTACTAGGAGGGGATGAAGCGAGATATTGGAAAGTTCATTTCCAAGTGTATGAACTGTCAGTTGGTGAAGGCTGAACAGAAGAAGCCGAGTGGTTTGCTTCAGCCATTAGAGGTTCCTGATGGAAGTAGGAGCAGATATCGATGGATTTCCCAGAACCGGGACTGGAAACGAAGGGATTTGGTTCATTGTTGATCGCTTGACCAAAAATGCGAGATTCATTCCTGTCAAGTCGACTAGGATGGCGTCGAAATTGGCTGAACTTTATGTGAAATGGATAGTTCGATTTCATGGTGTCCCAAAGAGTATAGTGAGTGATCGAGATCCGTTGTTCACTAGCGGATTTTGGAGGAGTTTGCAAGAGGCTTTGGGAACCAAGTTGTGCTTGAGTACGACATATCATCCCCAAACTGAGGGTCGGACCGAGAGAGTCAATCGAGTTTTAGAAGATCTCCTGAGGGCTTGTTTGTTAGACTTTGGAGGATCATGGGAAGACAATCTACATCTGGTTGAGTTTGCTTATAACAACAACTACCAGTCGGGCATTGGGATTGCACCATACAAGGCGTTGTATGGAAGACTGTGCAATTCTCCAGCATGTTGGTTAGAAACTAGAGATAAGTTGGTATTTGGGCCCGAAATGATAAGAGAGACCTCGGATTGTATCGAGATCATTCGACAATGAATGAAGGCAGCCCAAGATCGTCAGAAGAGTTACGCCGAGAAGCATCGTAAGGACTTGGAATTCGACGTGGGCAATATGGTTTTCGTGAAGGTTTCACCATTGAAGCATATGGTGAGATTTGGTGTAAAGGAAAGTTAGCTCCTGGATTCGTTGGATCATTTTTGATAGTCGAGCGAGTTGGAAAACTTGCATATAGATTGGTGTTACCCGAGAAGATGTCGTGTTTGCATAATGTGTTCCATGTGTCATTTTTACGGAAGTATGTACATGATTCGAATGAGGTGGTATATCCAGAGTAGTAGGAAGACCTAGAAGTAGAGATCGCTGTTGCGAGACCTCGTAAGCCACTTCGTGTTGTGGGAAATGGCACAAAACAACTTAGGAGGAAAATGGTAAAGCTAGTCAAGGTACAATGGAGTGAGGATGGTGACGATTGTACATAGGAGACGAAAGAGAGTATGAAGGCGACTCATCCAAAGCTCTTCGTCGGTAGGACCCTTTCCTTATATCGTTGTATCTTGTTGTTGTTTGATAGAATTCCGCGTGCTAGGATAAGGCTATGGATGCATGGCTTAATGGTTCCTAGTTTGGATGATAGAATTGGCTTCTCATGGATGATAGGCATGCGGAATTATTGTAATTGCTTGTGTTTGTTTGGAATTTCAGGGGCGAAATTCTTAAGGGGGGGGGGGGGGTGGGAGGAGAAAGTAACAACCCGCATTTTACGTATAGGAAGATCGTAAAATATTATTATTTCGTTCCCTGAGGATTGGATCATTCTCATCTTTTATTATGTTGTATATGGAGATGTGAGACATATATATAATTTTTACCAATATTCTTTATGACCGTTTTGCTCCTGTCAGTCTTGTACACGGCATAACTTTTGACTCAGTTAGAGGGTGAGACCAGTGCCATAGGAAAGGAATTGATGATTGTCTTTCCATAGAGTGGTTACATTAAAGATTTGGCTCAGCGGTTTGGGAGTCGCTGTTTTAAGGTTTAACAGTTGGTTGTTCAGGTTTTGGAGATTTAGTGGGCTGATTTGGGAAGGCCCATTAGTAGGCTGGTGGAATCCTATAAATAGGGGGTGAGAAAGGAGGGAAAAAGTTTACTTTCCCATTCTCTCATTTGGTGGCCTTGTGCTCCACCTTCCTCTAACAACTTTCCACCATTAAAAATCCAAATCCAAGGAGGGAAATCATAGATCTACACCATTGGAGGCTAGATCTACATCAATTGAAGCAAGGATTCATTGGATCAAGGTGTTTGGTGCGAGATGCTTGTTGTCCGGATTTATATTCCATTGATTTTTGCTTGTTTGGGAGAATCGATGAGTGGATTACATCTCTCACATGGATTCAATGAAGTGTATGAGTAGTTGATCATGTTTTTCATCAAAATCAAGTATTTTTCTTTAGATTTATGCATAGGTAAGTTCATTTTCATATAGATCATCCTGTGATCTGATCTAACAAGTTTAGATAGGTAATTTCTATGATATTTCACATGAATGTGCAAGTTAGATCCATGGTTTTGTTCTTATGCATATTGGTGGTGATTTTGGTGAATTTGACATTATCATTGATATAATTGTCATATTGATGATATTGTTGATTTCATAACATGCTTGTAATCCTTTTGGATGAATTGGATGAGCTAGTTTTGCCGAACGAATCGTTTTGGCGAAGTTTTGATCAAAATTGGATGAGCTAGATTTATGCAGGTTTTGGGTCGGCCCCAAGTAGTTCTGGTCGATCCCAAACAGTTCAGGTCGGCCTCAATTAGTCCTGGTCGGTCTCAAACAGTTCTGGTCGGCTTCAAGTTGTTCTGGTCGGTCTCAAACAGTTCTGGTTAGCCTCAAGTTGTTATGGTCGGTCCTAAGTGGTTCTGTTGAGTTCTAAGTGGTTCTAATCGGTCCTAAATGGTTTTGGTCGGTCCCAATTAGTTCTGGTCAACCTCAAGTTGCTCTAGTTGGTCTCAAGTTGCTCTGGTCGGCCTCAAGTTGCTCTAGTTGGTCCCAAGTGGTCTGGTCGGTCTCAAATTGGTCTGGTCGGTCCCAAATATTCTTGGTCGGCCTCAAGTGGCCTGGTCGGTCCAAAATGGGTCCGGTTGGTCCGAAATGAGTCCGGTTTTTGGTTGGACATTTCTAGTGATGTCAGGGCTTCAAGGAGACATCAAGGGGGAATATTCGAAGTGTTGAAGGTGTTCGTTGATCGGTGTACGACAACGAATGTGGGAATGACTCAAGGATGTATTGAGTTCATATAAAAGGATGACTCAAGGATATATTGACTTCGTGTGAAGTAATTTCTCTAAAGTGCTCTGAGCTAATGAATAGTCGTGATTGATAACGGCTAGAAATAAGAAGACCGAGGAATTTCCGTTGTCATAGGTCCTAGCGGACTCAAAGCAGGGGTACAATTGAAGATCAATTGTAGATCGAGTGCCCTGGGCGTCGTGTATGGCCTAAACATGTGTTGTGTATAGCATGTGAGGTCTTGCTAGAACTGGGGCATCGTGTATGGTCCTTGACAATTAACGTCAAGTTGTTAGCCAGTCATACGATAACGAAGTTTTCAAGGCAAGGTTGGCGGTGATAGCCAGAGTCAGTCATGGATGTTTGAATGCTTTTCGTAATAATGGCTAAGTTGTTATTGCTTTGTGAGAATGATCGCTCTAGTTGCCATGGCTGAATTGTTATTCCTTTGGATGTATGGATCGTAAAGGCTATCACCGTCGTATTGTAAAGAAGGCAGGTGTAAGTTCTTCTCTGGAGCTGGGTAGATTAGTTGTTTATTTACCCATTCTCATATACTTTATTGATGAAGTTTGTTAATTGTTTTATCGCTCACTAAGATTATTGTCTGACTCAAGGTTTTATGTTTTCTCTTATTGCCTTGGCTTGTTCATCCGGTTGCGGATGGGCAGACTGAGTAGCAGGTGACAGGTGATGCTTTAGTGAGAACGACGATGCTGATCGGCGACGAGCAGGAGGCTCACGTACTAGTTTTACTACTATCTCGTATTTGTTTTCGTTGTTTCTATTTCTCTAAGTGTTGTAGTGAGGCAAATTGTATAAACACTATTGTTGTTATCCACATGTATGGGAAATACTTTCTAATTGTCATGAAAGTTTAGTGTTTTCTACTTCACTATCACTACCTGCTGTATATGTTCTATTATATTGTATCCTTGCGTTGTGAGTTCACGATAGGTTCCTCTTATGTATCCTACCTTGATGATCTCCCATAGTTGCCTGGCACACCTTTCAGCGCATTATTCCTATTATATAGTGCGGGGGTTGTGGGCGGTCGTCACATCATAAGTTTCCCATAACCATCCAACTCCTTTTGGACTTCATCAAGATGCGGCTTGGATGCAGAAGCAGACTCAAGAGCAAGATTGGTGTTTCCTTCAGCTAATACTATCTCTCTTCGGCCTCTGCCAACTTGGCTTCCAGACTAACAATTTCCTTTTCTAACTCAGTCTTATCCTACCTGAGGCAAGTGCAAGACAACTTAACCCGGTGTTCTCAGAAGTGACATCCTCAACTTATTTCTTGATAGTTGTACGCTTTTGGATGTGGGAATCGAGCTCATTAAAATAGCGCTTCTACAGTTCATTATGTTGTTTCTTGTAATTCTCAGTGTTATGTTGCACAAGAGCAAGTTGGGCTTGAGTGTCCTCGAGTTCTTTCTCCACAGTCTCTTTGGAAGACAAGTCGTATTTAGCCATTTGTTTCATGTTATCCACATCTGATAACAGATCGCTATTAAATTTCGAAAGCTGTCGGGAAATTTGCATGTTTCTTGATACTGGCTATCCGCAAAATCTATCCGAGCTTTGACATCTGCCCCCAATCCGAAGGAACCGACTTAAGGTTTGGACAAAGTACCTATTCCCGAAGTGATAGTCTGGGAATTATTTCTTTAAAACCTACATCCTCGCCTTAGTGTTGGGGCCAAGCACCACCAGTCTTGTCATAGTAATGTCGATGTTCCTGCACTTGGAAGGAATGACAACCGCACTACCTTTACCTTTTACCTTGTCCAGATCCTTGGTCTTATCCTTGGGATCGGAGTTCTTCTTTGGTGGTTTGACTTGAGAATGTGAATCCTTTGGGAGAACATGAGCTTTGGGAGGTTATTTGTCCCCATCGCGACAACTCTGGTGACCTTAATACTTGTCGGAGTTTGACTTAGAAGGAGAACGGGAGCGTGAAGGGCAGGGATGATGTGAATCTTAATGCCTCCTACTATCTCTCTCGCGGCTATCCCTTTGATCATGTTCGGCATCAAAGCCATACATAAGTAGGCTTGCGTGGACATCTCTGAGATTGTAGCTGCGACGATGCATTTTTCCTGCAATTAATGTAAGCCTATATTAGAGACAATGAGTAATATAGCACATGGAAGATGTGATGTGCTTGTTAGAGTGCTGTGTGTCCTAAGTGATCCCCCCGACGGACAAGAGCCCGAAGTTAGGCTTGTCGGTGTTGTCTTCCCAGCTTTAACAGGAGTGACTTCCTCTTCAGAGGTAAGAAAGAAGGAGCCCATGCCAATATTTTGGGAAGTATATATGTCATCAGGCAAGGGAAGTTTATCTAAGTCTCCAAATATGGAATCCTCTAGCTGGGAATCATGAGCAGGGGATTTGGTTAGAGATGGTGTCTTCGGAGAAGGTTGCCTTTCATAAGAAGAAGCATCCTTAGGGGAGCCACCCTGAGGCTCACCCTCAAGCGACCTTTCTAGAAGCTCCTCAGTAGGAATGTTGACTGGAGAAGGGCTTGGAGGAATCTCAATGTTTTCTTTTTCAGGGGTCGTCTCTCTCTCTCTCTCCCGGCTGTGGTTCTGGACTAGAACCCGTGAGATCCTCTGCTTTTTGAACTCTCTCCTCTCTCAGACAAATTTGCGTCTTGAATGCCACCAGCCTTCGTAGGAATAGAAGGAACTTGAGCAGAGGGCTCATAGATGTAAGCACGAACCTCCATGACCTATACTCCGCCTCATAGCAAGTGGATGGTGTCGATAAATTAGCTTGTCCACCAATTTTTTTTCTAACACTCAAGAATTCTGGATTGCCATTCAGTAGTAGATACAGGCAATCTTGAAATATTTGACCTTGCTCTTTTCTAGGTTTGGAATTGAAAACAAGAAAGAAAAATCAACGAGTTTATAAGCATAGTTAAGGCCAGAAAGCTGAGATTTGAACATTTACCGGTTTTACCCATCTTAAGGCACATCTGGGTAGGTGCTGAATATAAAACCACTCGGATCTTATGTCACCCAGGTTACAATACCCATCACCGATGACCTTTCTCTTTGGAACAACTTCGAAGTAAACGAAGGAGGGAGTCTTTTTTTGATGGTGCTTAAAATGATAGAAGAAATTAACATCCTCGAAAGTTCTCTCCCCTCCCAAGAATTCCATATATGTTATATATTGCACATAAAGATAAGAATATGCAGTCGATTGGAGTTATATGGGGTAATCCACATCGTCTTAGAAAGTCGACGATGAATGGTGGAAGTGAAGGAATAGCTCCGACTGTGCACATTAGCCGACTAATAGTCATGTACCCTTCCGGAGGATTGCGGGGTCTTTCTGTAACATTAGATGCAACCCTAACTTCCTCCCAAGAAATCCCATGTCTCAGGCATATCCGTCTAAGTCTGGCTTCATCGATCGTTGACACCCAAGAATCACAGGGTGCATTTAGAATGACTATGCCCGTAATTTTGTCAGGAGCTCGATTTCCTCTTACTCCTCCTTCCTCTTCTTCAGCCATTGAGACTTCTCCCACGGACGATTCTGCATTCTCATAAAGCTAGACTTCGAAGTCCAAGCCTTTATGTCCCAATCTGAATCTGAATCTGGCAGAAGAATATCGAGATTGGGGTTAATAAATGATTCTGGAGCTTTACTTTTATATGATTCAGAGTATCTAATTTGATACCTTCTTGACATGATTGTTGTACTATCAACGAAAGATCGAGGATTATAGTATAGTTGCCCATACCCCCTATGTGTGTGTGCTAGTTTGTGTCGGTCAGTGCAGTGTAGATATAGAATAACATAAGTAAAGCAGAAAAAGTAAGCAATTGATCGATATTCATTGAGTTGTCGAATAATCTTATGTTTGTCAAGGTCTCGAAGTTCGTTCTTGAAGGTTATATCCTAACTTTTCTTAAGATTATATGGTGTGCAAATTCCAGTCAAGTTACATACGTTGATTCATCACAGGCTACATTAATTTTGTTCTTTCGCTGATCGGATTGGATATGTGAACGTATATGCAAAAGTCATATTGCCTATATGAAAATGGGATCAGGACTACGGGTCGGATTATCAGGTCGGACAATCATCGGGTCGAAGTAACTCGATCCGACCCGCGTTGTCTGCAAAGAGTACCCCCTCCTCCCGTATCTGATTTGAGTTTCCCAATCGACACATCGACACCAAACTCGTCTAACTATCCAATCCTTTTCCTACTTTTCTTTTCTTCGAGTACCAACGATCTTGTTTCCTTAATTCCTCAAAATAAAAGGATAAATTCACACATCGAATAGCATGATCTAGAGCTCCAAGATCGCCGCTTGGAGGCGACTGTGACGTCGCCTTCGATAGCGGGCGGTCTGGGAAGTTCCAATGCCCACATCATAACAATCAAGGTCCAAACAAGATTCGAGCGCAATTCGATCAAGACTGGAAATTTAAAGGCATGAAACACGTAATCTAGAACCCACCTTTGAATCGAATTTGAAGATCGAAGAGGATTAGTATGATTTTGGGATTAAGGTTTACATTAGACCTAGAATAGAACCAAAATAGTACATATGTTACAACGTGGGAGGATAACAATCGTGTCTACTTTATAGTTTCCTTTGTTATCCTATCTTAAGTTCCTTATCTGAGAGTCATGGGGATCCTTGTGGTTGAGAAATACGTATAGGAATAAAGGGTTTATTCCATTAGTATTCCATTGTTCATATCTCTTATCGTAATGTGATTTGATAAGCAAATCTTTCCATCCTCTTTATCTTTCAAATTTGAACCTTCGAGTAAAAATTTTGGGAAAATTTTCTCCCTATTCTTGAATTTTGAGTTGGATATTTGGTCTGGTAAAAGGAATTTCGAGGGTGTTTGAAACTTAATTTAAAAGTTAATTTTACCTTAAGCACGGAAAATTGGAGTTGAAATAAAGTAAACCAGAGTGCATAGCAAATGCAAGTGAATCGTTTCGGATGTGCTAAAATTTTGAAGTAATTAAACATGAGATAAGGGATAGGAATTGTGAGGAAATACAAACATCAATGAGCTAATTACTTTATAACCCGATATTCAACTAAAACTTTGGGAGTATGGTTTTTAATTGGGTGAACTAAGAATGTTGATGATGTTTTGTAATAAAAACAACCCTCGTGTGAAATTAAATAGATGATCATTTTAGATGTTGAGTGGTTCGATGAGTGTCTTAAGGGTTTAGGTTGATAAGTCTAATATCGATAGAAATTTTTTAAACACTAATTCGAGACTATATAACACCAAAGATCAGCAGTGAAATATGATTTGTTGGAAAGTAAGATATGAAATTATCACATTGGGATGGGGTTGAACAGCTACATAGGATTTTGAGTATAGTGACTTCAGGTAGGAAATGGCGATAATTTGTAGACATAGCAGCCAAGTACTAAGAAGGATTGATGAGTAGTGGTTTAATGTTATTCCAATCAAATTGTAA
The DNA here is from genome assembly GCA_030737875.1 of Allium sativum. Lineage (NCBI taxonomy): Eukaryota > Viridiplantae > Streptophyta > Magnoliopsida > Asparagales > Amaryllidaceae > Allium > Allium sativum. The sequence goes on from CM060916.1 coordinate 899,832,311, forward strand.
CTGTAAATTAAAATGGGTTGAATGTAATAGTGTTTTAAATATACAACTTTCTAAAGTAAGCACATCACTTTTGGGATGCACATTCATAATCACATTCACTTGACAAGTTCCCGCCATTGAATTGGATATGAACCCCAGGGAATGGCGAGGCTATTTGATGATAAAATCCAAGTAGCAGCCATAGTTGTGAAACTTTAGATAATTTCGATGGCAAGCTAGCATCAAGTAATGATGGGGGAGGAAAAATATTTAGTGTGTACTTCAAAATACGACTTGTGAAAGGTAAATCGTGTTGTTTAAAGCTTGATACTAATAGTTAATGAATACGATTAGAACTTTACTTAAGGATTGGGTAATTTCAAGTGGGGGATTTTGATATTAAAAATTTAATATTTTTTAAATCCCTTGTGTTAGCATCCTAAATTAAGAAGTTTTAATAAGCAAATTGAGATAAATAACATGTAGAATCAAAATTTAATGAAGTTCTAATCTTAACAAATTGCGAGGACGCAATTTATTTAACAGGGGAAGTCTGTAACGACTTGGATTTTCAGGTAACAAGGAAGTACATATTTATTGTATTTTGTGATTCTTAAGATAATATGCTGGTGATAAGAGTTGTGAGAGCAACTCGTATAATATTTTAATTTGAAATAGTGTTTTTGTTGATTTCTACATCGACTAGTTGGAATAAATTATGTAAATTCGTTATAACAAAAATTTATTCCAACTCATAATCTTAAATAACAAAAAGGGGATATTGAAAATATATTATTGATTGGGAACCATTATTTAAAAAGGGAAAAATATTTTCAATACAAAAGATAAATTATTGGTTGAAATTATTAATTTATTAATTCAGATTTTAAATGTAAGATGTGTTTTTGATAATAATAATATCAATAGAGAATCGTGTTTAAACTATGTTGGAAAATTTAAAGTTGATTTACGACTTTTAAAAAGTTAATTAATGAATAAGTTGGTTGCTGATTGTATAAAGATATAAATATCAATGTCCAATTAATATTTATAAGATCGGTGTATTTTATTATCATTGTTAATGAATTTAATTTGTTGAGTTGATAGAATGAACAACAACATTGTTGTATTAATTTTTTTAGAAATTAGTGTTTTTAAACACCATCTATACATATAAATAGATGTGTGTATTGTTGCATTGAAATAAAAAGGAGTAGAAGTGTTTTATATGACAATTATTGAGCTAAAACCCTCTTCATTATAGTTTGATGACAATAGATGTAATATTTGAGTAATAGAGCAATTATTGTAATTTTGGTACGTAAAATGTTATTGTAGAAACCGTAATTAGTGCAAATAAATAAAAAATCTAATTATATGTGTTTTAACATGTTAATGATTTATCTTGTTAAAATAGGATATTTTTTACAATTGTTTTGTTGTGTTGATGAAATTGCACAAGTATAAATAAAGATATTTTGATAAACATATTTGTTTGATACATTACGTTGAATTTGATAATTAAAATAGTGTATATGTAACACCCCGCATTTTAAATTATGTAAAATAAAATAAAATTTGAAGAGCTTCCATAATTTTGTCACGGGATTGGCGTCATTGCATCCATGGCGATTTTCTGGTCAATTTAGACCTATGGATTGCAGAAAACAGATTTAAGATGAAGGAGATACCGTTAAGTAATACATGTTCTAAAGAGAAATTTAAAATAAACCTGCAATCAATGAAAATAGGTAAGAACTAAATGATGACATGGCGCCGTTTAAATTTTGAAAATGAAATAAAAGTTGCCCGCGTGTGTGTGCGTGTGTATATATATACACGTGTAAAATGGGCATTGGAAGTTTTGTATACATATAAGGGGTTTACATGTAAATATAATGTTCATAATATACCAGAAATTCAAACTGAAGACAATGCGCACCTGGACCCATATGGGTCTACCCAACCTATGCCTAGGTCTACCCAACCTACCTAGGTCGACCTATGGGTCGACCAAGGGGAAAGATGGGTCGACCCATCCCTGATCGGGGCAGGTTCATTTGGTGAATCTGGACTGTTTTTCAAACCACATTCGTTGCTGACTCAACGCTGCGTGTACAAGATCATATCCACTTTCTTGAACACCTATAAATAGGCTAGTAGAGCTTAGCCTAAATCTAATATTTTCCGAGAGGTTGTCTAGACTCTGCCATTCTTCTTCCTCCTCAAATCTCTTTAGAAAATATATAAATAGGCTAGTAGAGCTTAGCCTAAATCTAATATTTTCCGAGAGGTTGTCTAGACTCTGCCATTCTTCTTCCTCCTCAAATCTCTTTAGAAAATATAATAATTAGTCTTAGAAAATTCTGATTTAAGATCTGGAGGAAAAGAATGTATATTTACAATGGGTGTTCAGAATTCTAATCGAAGTGAGGTAAATTCGTGGTTCTGGTTAATTTAGATTTCTCTTCTTTTTCCCTTTTCTTTTAGTTTGATAATTGTGAATCCATCATTATTTAAATTCTAGATTCAGTTAGGAGAGCCATGGAATGCTAGGTATGGACCAGATTCATGAATTGGAAAGCTATTAGGTGAGTGGATTTAAGTTATACCTTTTTGATAATGGTATATCTATCATTTGACATTCCCCGTTAATATGTATAATAAATCTCCTGAAATAATAAATTTGCTGAAATTTTTAACCTGTTGCAACCTGTTGAAATGTTTAATTCACTAAAATGATTAATCTGATGAAATGTTTAAACTGCTGAAATGTTTAATCTGTTGAAATAATTAATCTGCTGAAACGTTTAACACGCTGTAACCTACAGAAATGTTTAATCCGCTGAAATAATTAATCTGCTAGAATGTTTAAATTGCTCAAATCTGTTTAAATTAGTATTGTTGTAATTAAAAATGAATTGTTTCCTTCATATAAATGATGGAACTTCTGTAGTGCTGTAATCCTGAAATCTGAACTGAGAACATTTCTATTATATAAAGTCTATTTCCATAAATCACCTGTCTGAATTGGGAATTTTTGTGAATGCTGTAATTATGAAATTTACAATGAACATGAATATTTGTTTAAGAATACTATTATGCTAAAAGATTGTAAATAAGAATTACAATAAAATTTGGAAGAACGAGTATGCATAAATTTATAGTAAATAGAAAATTGTAACCGCACTAAGACACAACGTTAAATTCAACTTGCGATAGAAGTCTGCCCGAAACCGCTCGGAAAATCCAGCATCCATAAGTAGTTAATTTAATGTGGTTGTTCTGGTGCGTAAACGTACATATAACGGTGCTAAGACACAAGATTAAGTTCAACTTGTGGTACAAGTCTACTAGGAACTTCCCGACAAATCCAACATCCAAAAGTGGTCGGCTTAATGTGAGAGGTTTGCTGCATAAACATATATATGAATATATGTATATAACAGGATAGAAATAAATGGCATTAATTGTAATGAATGGAAATGAATGAATGTTACAACAGTATAAATATTAAAATGTACGGGGATTGAAATAACCTATTATGAATAAACCTGAAGGGGAAAAGGAAAGATAATAGATAGGCTTGTCCTAGGGACAAGTGGAAACTATAACTTAGGTTATAATAAACGATAGAGAAAATGAGATAACTTATGTAATGAGATAAGTTGTACTTAATTATAAATTAAGTAATCTGTAAATCTGGAAACCTGAAACTTATTGTTTGTAACACCTAGAGAAAAGAAGGACAAAACTTATGAAATGCAATAAGTTGTACTTAATTATACATTAAGTAATCTGAAAACCTAATAATCTGAATCCTGTTGATAAGAAGAACATGTTATCTGAAAGCATGAGAATCTGAAATATGTTGATAAGAATAACATTTTAAAGGCTTATTAATGAACTTAAATGGGGTAAGCTATATAACTAAAATTAATAAGCAAGAAGAACTTGGTAACCTGAAGAAGAAGTTAATATGATTTGAAATAACCAAGTTAACTGGAAATCTAATGAGATAGAGCAAGAGTGTAATTAAATGTTTGGATATAGGGTCTAATAACATGTTAACCTGATGCGGTTGGACCAGTCCGTATGTATGGAAATGAAGAACCCTATGAGGTAGATCATCGTGGTGTCATGAGATACGAGGGGAGCGTACATCCATCTGATTTGTCTGCCTATTCTTCCTAATGTTTTATTGATATTATGCTGGCTCCAAAGGACTGTAAGAGGAAGCACACGGCTTTTGGGAACGTAAAGGGTACTCATGGTAGTCCTCTATGCGGTGGCAGCGTTTAGGTTGTGCTAGCAGAGTTTGGGTCTGCGGGTAACTAGCCGGTGGTTATACCTTGATTTCCATAATAGTGGGCAGTCACAAGGTTGTGGCATGGCTTAGATGATTCGAAGAATCTGGTGCCTTGTGACTGGCAGGTTACGACCATCTCATCTGTTTGCCTTAGGCAGATCTAACCATCTGATTGATAGTAATCGTCGGGTATCCGTCATCGATAGTCAACGTGATGCGGAAATGCGGAGAGCTAAACCAAAAGATCATTAACCTTTTACTATCGAGGCTTTGGTTGCAGGACACACCAATTTGGACGTAGATTATTTGTTAGGGGCACGTCACTAGCTTTTATATCTGTTTTCCTTTCATTAGTTGAGGGAGGGTAATGTAGACCATAGCATCTGTGTATACAAATATTTGAAAAGGCTCCTGACCAAGATCCGTGTTTCTGATATAGCCATGTTGCGAAACTCGATGCACATTAGGTAATTTTGCAGATACATGCATACCGTTTCCGGATGGTGTATCATTGAGGTTGAGGCATCGAGTACGATTAACGATACATAAGTGAGAAATTCTCGATACATGCATGTTTGCTTCGGATGGTGTATCGTAGACTCTAAGGCATTGCTAAGTGATGGAGTCTGATTTGATCGAATGGTTCGAAGGTGGCAATCCGTACGCTTACATAGCATGGCGATGGTGGTTCTATGCAGAACGTAGCGTTGTTATGTAGAAATCAGTACGTCGTTCCGGCATAGAATGAGGGACTGCGTATGTTTCTATGGCGTTACGGTGGAGACCGTGCAAGTGGGATATCATGGGGTGTGCCTTAATATTGGGGTAGCTATATGTATATTATATTAGGGTAATCTACTGGGAAGTAGATGGGTACGACATGTATGTAATCCTTGAGTCCTATTAACACAAGTAACCTAATAAATAAGAAAATGTAATGGAACGGTATATGTAGGGTTATCTAGAATGTGTAGTTTAAATCCAGTCACCAGAACATGTGTTCTGATCCCCTCCTCATAACGTACCAGCAGGTTTGATTTGTGGCAAAGATATGATAGCTTTGGATACTGGTTAGCCAGTATTATTATATGGGTAAGGCTATATTTGATTATATTATATTTTATTTCATTCCGTTGTGAGATGTTTTTTGAGCTTTGATATCTTTATTATCTCTGTCTTTTCTGCAGGATACCAGACAAACCAACGTGGGTTTCGATATTAGAATTTTGGAAAAAATTCGATCTGTAAGAATTCAGGTTATTACATTTGGTATCAAAGCTTAGGTGTAGGATTCCTGTATAGATAGTGAGTGAACGTATTTGTATTTTTTAAATAAATATTATATATATATATATATATATACCTAGGTCCATAGAGGGACCACTCTATAGAGAAGGCATATGAGACACTTATGTACGCTAAAGGAATGAACATGGAAATATGAGACACTTATGTAATTTGGGTGGGAAGTGTACAATATACTTTGTATGGAAGAAAGGTGAATCCTATATGTTAACATTTCAGATTAGTGGGTTTGGTAGTATAACCTTATAAGTTGGAAAAGGTTAAAAAGAGAAAAATGGATTAGGAATATATATATATATATAGTTGATAGAATTGACTTTGTGGGAATGTCTAGGAAAGCCTAGTTAATTGGAAACCCACTTTGAGTCCAGCCCCATTATTAACTTTTTAGAGCTTGAAACTGTAAAAGCTTTTTGGAAGATGGTTTATGGCGTTTTCATATTTTTATCTCAAAAGTGCTTTTGATGTTTGAAAAAAAAAACTGTAAAGAAGTACATATTGTGTTTTGAAGTAAAATGGGGTATATTTTGGAAATAGTGATTTCTTGTGAAAATTTTGTCTAAAATAGAATTCTCTCAGTAAAAGGTGCACATTATAGAGCATGTATAGCTCGCTAGTTTTTATGTTATATAGAATGAAAGGATTAAAAAACAAAACATATGAAAAGGCAAAGAAAAAGTTACATTTTTTTGAAAACTTGAATTTTCAGTAAAGAAAGTTTTGAGGCTATGAAGCAGATAGCGAGAATTATCTTGGAATAGTGGTTGGTTCCCATAGCATGCGTAAGCATTGAGAAGCATAGGTTGTTGCTTGGAAATGACTATTAGTACACAATAAGGACTACTGGTGACATACTAGATAGTGAAGGGCAAATTAGTGTTTAGATCTTATTGCTAATCTTCCTATTGGGGTAAAACCCGTTATTACATTTCTGTTTGGATCGTTCTGTTATTTTGTTCTTATTGGGTAGTTAGGGTAAAACCTAAACATGTCATCGATCCCATAGTTTGAACTTTTATGTCTGAGGGTGACATGGTCCTAAGATTCTTGGTCCTTAGTAGTAGCTATGTAGAGCGTTTGTTTTCCTGTTTTAGTCGAAGGACTAGAAGGCTTATTTGAAACTAAACTTAGATCAGAGGATTTAGTTAAATAAGCTAAGAAAAGAGTAATGGCATAACCAAAAAGGAAAAAAACAAATTTAGTAAAGCAACAAACATGACAGTTAAAGAAAATCTATAACAAAAAAGTTTTCTTTTGTGAGCTGCACTTGGATAGGAAAATAGAGAATCTTTATATAATAGTTTCGTAAAATCCAAGTGCAGTTAGAGAAAGGTACATAAAAGAAAAACGGAAGATGTGAGTTTTTCCGTTTTCCACCTTTTTATAACATAAGAAATCGAATTTAGAAAATTATATTTTTTTGAAATTCGAAAAATAAAACTGCTTAGTTGGGTTTTGGATGCAAAAATTGGATGAACTGCGCTCTTGCTCAGTAAGAATGTGGGAAATTTTGGATGAAAAATCATTTTGATTTTCAAATATTGCATTCATATAAAAATTTCTAGTATATTTACGATGTGTGCATTATGTTTTTCGAAGAGATTTTCAGGAAAAATTTGCAATCATATAGGAGGTACCGCTTATACATTCATTTCATTCACGTATTATTATGTTGAATTACACTTTGCACTAGTATAAAATGGTTGAAAAATTGGGTGCACACATGATGGTTTAGATTTATGCGAGGTATTACTTGATTTTACCCTTACCAAATTTCGGGAACGAAATTATCTAAGCTGGCAGAATGTAACACTCCACATTTTTTAGTAAGTAAAACAAAATAAAATTTGAAGAGCTTCTAGAATTTGGTCATGGGATTGGCGTCATTACGTCCGTGGCGATTTTATGGTCAATTGAGAACTGTGGATTGCAGAAAAAAGATTTAAGCTGAAAGAGATACCTTTAAATGAAATATTACAACAAAAATGAAAAGGAGGTAAAGAAAAGAACAATGACCACCGTTGTTTTTAGCCTTGTTAACGAAAGCCTATGTAGTCTAGTTAGTAAGAGCATGCGGTTTCCAAGAGAGTGGCGCAAGTTCGATTCTCGCGGGCACCATATTTTGATTTTAGAGAAACAACTAAATTAATAAATGTTCTAAAGGGAAAATTTATATAAACGCACATATAAATAAAACTATACATATAAGGAAGTACAAAAATAAATGTATACTTGCATACGTAAATATATGCATATATATATGTGTGCAAAAAAAACACAGAAGAGAAATTAAAAATAAACCTGCAATCAATGAAAATAGGTAACAATTAAATGACGACATAACACCATTTGAATTTTGAAAATGAAACAAAAGTTGTGCGTATATATATTCGTGTAAAATGGGCATTGGAAGTTTTGTATACATATAAGGGGTTCATATGTAAATATAATATTCATAATATACCATAAATTCAAACTGAAGACAATGCTCACATGCACCCATATGGGCCGACCCAAGTTGTGCCTGGGTCGACCTATGGGTCGACCCAATGGGGGTTGGGTCGACCCTACAGTCGACCCAGGGGAAAGGTGGGTTGACCCACCCCTGATCCGGGCAGGTTCATTTCAGCGAATCTGGACTGTTTTTCAAACCACATTCGTTGTTGACTCAGCGCCGCGTGTACAAAATTATATCCACTTTCTTAAACACATATAAATAGGCTAGCAGAACCTAGCCTAAATCTCATATTTTATGAGAGGCTGTCTAGACTCTGCCATTCTTCGTCCTCCTCAAATCTCTTTAGAAAATAGAATAATTAGTCTTCGGAAATTCTAATTCAAGATCTAGAGGAAAAGAATGTATATTTACAAATGGGTGTTCATAATTCTGATAGAAGTAAGGTGAATTCTTGGATCTGGTTAACTTAGATTCTCTTCTTTTTCCCTTTTTTTAGTTTGAGAATTGTGAATCCATGGTTATTTAGATTCTAGATTCAGTTAGAAGAGCCATGGAATGCTAGATCTAGACCAGATTCATGAATTGGAAAGCTATTAGGTGAGTGGATTTAAGTTATACCTTTTTGATAATGGTATATCTATCGTTTGGCATTTCCCATTAATATGTATACTAAATCCGCTGAAATGATTAATCTGCTGAAATGTTTAACCTACTGTAACCTGCTGAAATGTTTAATCTGCTGAAGTGATTAATCTGCTAAAATGTTTAACCTGCTGAATGTTTAATCTGCTTAAATGATTAACATGCTGAAATGTTGAACCTGCTATAACCTGCTGAAATGTTTAACCTGCTGAAATCTGTTGAAATGTTTAACCTGCTGAAATCTGTTGAAATTAGTATTACTGTAATTAAAAATGAATTGTGTCCTTCGTATAAATGATGGAACTTTTGTAGTACTGTAATCCTAAAATTTGAACTGAGAACATTTTTGTTGTATAAAGCCTATTTCCATAAATCACCTGTCTGAATTGGGAATTTCTATGAATGTTGTAATTATAAAATTTAAAATGAACATGAATATTTTTTTAAGAATATTATTATTCCAAAAGTTTGTAAATAAGAATTATAATAAAATTTGGAAGAATGAATATGCCTAAATTTACAGTAAATAGAAAATTGTAATCGCACTTAGACACGAGGTTAAATTCAACTTGTGGTAGAAGTTTGCCTGGAACCGTCCGACAAATTCAGCATCCACAAGTAGTTAATTTAATGTGAGGGGTATAGCGCGTAAACATACGTAAAAAAGGGCTAAAACACGAGGTTAAGTTCAACTGGTGGTAGAAATCTGCCCGGAACCACCTGGCAAATTCAGCATTCACAAGTGGTCGGCTTAATGTGAGAGGTCTGGTGCATAAACACATATTTGAATATATGTTATATCAGGATAGAAATAAATGGCATTAATTATAATTAATGGAAAATTAATGAACGTTACAACAGTATAAATATTAAAATGAACGGGGAATGATAATAACCTATTATGAATAAACCTAAAGGGGAAAAGGAAAGATAATAGGTAGGCTCGTCCTAGGGACAAGTGGAAAGTATAACTCAGGTTATAATAAACGATAAAGAAAATGAGATAAATTATGTAATGAGATAAGTTGTACTTAATTATAAATTAAGCAATCTGTAAATCTGGAAACTAGAAACTTGTTGTTAGTAATAAACTGAGAAAAGAAGGGAAAACTTATGAAATGATATAAACTGTACTTAATTATACATTAAGTAGTCTGAAAACTTGAGAATATGAATCCTGCTAATAAGAAGAACATGTTATCTGAAAACCCAAGAATCTAAAATCTGCTGATAAGAATAACATGTTAAAGGCTTATTTATGGACTTAAATGGGGTAAGTTATGTAACTGAAATTAATAAGCAAGAAGAACTTGGTAACCTGAATAAGAAGTCAATATGATTTGAAATAACCAAGTTAACTGGAAATCTAATGAGATTGAGCAAGCCAATAATTAAATGTTTGGACATAGGGTCTACTAATACATTAACCTGAGGTGCTTGGACTAGTCCGTACGTCTGGAAATGGATAAACCCATGGGGTATATCATCATGGTGTCATGAGACACGAGGGGAGCGCACATCCACCTGATTAATCTGCCTGTTCTGCCTAATATTCTGCTGATATTCCGCTGGCTCTGAAGGACTGAAAGGGGAAGCACGCAGCTTCCTGGGACGTGGAGGGTACTCCCAGTATTCCTCTGTGCGGTGGCAGCGTTCAGGATGTGCTCACAGAGGTTGGATCTGCGGGTTACTACCCAGTGGGTATACCTTGATTTCCATGATAGTGGGCAGTCAGAAGGATGTAGTGTGGCTTAGGTGATTCAACAAATCTGGTGCTTTGTGACTAGGCAGGTTACGACCATCTCATCTGTTTGCCTTAGGCAGGTCTAACCATATAATTGATAGTAATCGTCGGGTATCGGTCACCTATAGTCAGTATGATGCAAAAAGGTGGAGAGCTAAACCAAAAGACTATTGACCTTTTACTATCGAGGCTTTGGTTGCGGGACACACCAATTTGTATGTAGATTGTTTGCTAGGGGAACGTCATTAGTTCTCTAATCTGTTTGACTTTCATTAGTTGAGGGAGCGGTCGGGTGGGACTATAACCACCGTGAAAATGTAGACCATATCATCTGTGTATAGAGATATATGAAAAGGCTCCCAACCAAGATCCATGTATCCGATATAGCTCTATTACGGAACTCGATGCACAGTAGATAATACGTGCTGACACATGCGTACCATTTCCGGATGATGTATCATCAAGGTTGAGGCATCAAGTTCATTTAACAATACATACGTGAAAAAGTCTCAACACATACATGTCCACTCTGGATGGTGTATCCTAGACTCTAGGGCATTAGTCTGTGATGGAATTTGATTCGATCGAATGGTTCGAAGGTGGCAGTCCATATGCTTACGTAGCATGGGGATAGCGGTTCTATGCAGAACATAGTTTTGTTTTACAGAGATCCATACGTCGTTCCAGCGTAGGATAAGGGACTGTGTATGTTTATGTGGCGTTATGGCGGAGAACGTGCGAGTGGGTTACCATGGGGTGTACCTTAATATTGGAGGTAGTTATATGTATATTATATTAGGTAATCTACTGGGGAGTAGATGGGTACAACGTGTGTGTCAGTCTTGAGTTCTATTAACATAAATAACCTAATAAATAAGAGAATGCAACTGAACGGTATATATAGGGTTATCCCGAATATGTAGTTTAAATCCAGTCACCAGAACATGTGTTTTGACCCCCTCCTCATAACATACTCGCAGGTTAGATTCGTGGCAGAGATATGATAGCTTTGGATATTGGTTAGGCAGTATTATTATATGGGTAAGGCTACATTTGATCATATTTTATTCTATTCCGTTCTGAGATTTTTTCTGAGCTCTGATATCTTTATTATCTCTGTCTTTTCTGTAGGATACCAGACAAACCCACGTGCGTTTTGATAGATTAGAATTTTGGAAAAAATTCGGTCAGTCAAACTTCGGGTTGTTGCATTTGGTATCAGAGCTAAGGTATAGGATTCTTGTATAGATAGTGAGTGAACATATTTGTATTTTTTTTAACTATAAATATTATATATATATATACACACCTAGGTCCATAAAGGAACCCACTATATAGAGAAGGCATAATATGATAAAAGTTGGGATATCTGTTTTGTAAGCTAAAGGAATGAACATGGAAATCTGAGACACTTATGTAATTTGGGTGGGAAGTGTACAATATACTTTGTATGGAAGAAAGGTGAATCCCATATGTTAGCATTTTAGGTTAATGGGTTTGGTAGTAAAACCTTATAAGTTGGAAAAGGTTAAAAAGAGAAAAATGGATTAGGAATATATATAGTTGATAGAATTGACTTTGTGGGAATGTCAAGGAAAGCCTAGTTAAGTTGGAAACCCACTTTGAGTTCATTCCCATTGTTAACTTTTAAGAACTTGAAATTATAAAAGCTTTTTGGAAGATAGTTTATGATGTTTTCAAGTTTGGATCTTAAAAGTGTTTTTGATGTTTGAAAAAAAAATATGTAAAGAAGTACATTTTGGGTTTTGAAGTAAAATGGGGTATATTTTGGAAATAGTGATTTCTTGTGAAAATTTTGTCGAAAATATAATTCTCTCCGAAAAAGGTGCACATTATAGAGCATGTATAGCTCGAGAGTTTTTATGTTATTTTGAATGAAAGGATTAAAAAGCAAAATATAGAAAAAAAAATCGGTCTATCGGAATTCGTCTTCTTGCAGTATATGTGTTTTGTGTGTTAATATGTTTGTTGAATTGTTAAAATTAACACAACTTGATTAGTGTTTGTGTTTGTGTGATTTATATTGCATTGGCTATGTTTAAGTTAGTGTTTAACAAGTGTTTAATCTTTAATCTGGTGGATTTGGGTTAGTTAATATTACATCTTAGATTGGGCTTACCTTGTTAATTGCCCCATTATCCCTAATTTAAGAGCTTCTAGAGGAAGTATTGAGAAAGGTATGACACTTTCTCTTATTCCCCTCCTCCTTTTGTTGAAGCTTCTCAAGTGAAATTCATGGCCCCTTTCTCTTCCAATCCACCAAAACTCAAGTTAATTCTTAGGGAATGAAAAGAGTATATAGTTTCCATCATTTCCCTTTAAGCTATTTCACCAATTCAACTTTTATCTCAAGAATCTGAAAGTTACAGTAAACTCCTGCTGCTGCATGTGTTCTTTTTGTTGTTTCATGCCTCTATTTGGCCTCCTACAACCTCAAATTGAAGAGAATTTTTCCGATAACCCAATCAAGGTGAGTTGTTAAACTCACTCTCTCTAGTTTATTTTAATTCTATGCTTCAGTATAAATTTGTGCTCTTTAAAATGTGAAATACGTTGATTTCCTATAGCTTCTCTTGTTGATTTCTTCTTCGTTGCAAAAGCAGCAAATCCTTAAATTTAAGACTTAATAACATCTTGATTTTTGCATGTTTTTTCCTGAAATCTTTTGCATGCTGTAGTATGATGTTTAGTGAGTCAAATTACAAAATTTGGTGTCATTCTGAGTTGATTTAGGTGGGTAAATTGATGCACGAAGTTGGATTTTCGCTAGGATTTCGACCTGGAATGATTCCCGTAAAGTGGGTCGACCTAGGGGTCGAACCAGCTTGGTTATGGGTTGAACCATCTTCAAAAAATTACATCTTTGGGCTCATGTGTGCTTTATTTTGCTTCTAGGTCAAAACAACGCCAAGTCCCAACTTCGGGGAGTTGTATATCCTCCATTGTTGATCCGTTTTGAGTAATTATTTTTATTTTGCAAAGTTTGGGATCTTTTCACATGCCTGCAAATTTTGAGGCCAATCCGAGGCCGTTTGGTTTTTCAAACCTGGTCTCAAAGTTGTTGGAAGTGATTTCAGCCCAGGCTGAGATTCAGTCCAGAGTCCAAGTTTAGAGTTTTATAACTTTTTTGTGCTATGTCGGAATTTAGCGAATCTTTTTTCATTTGAAAGTTTGGTCTTTTTAGTTTGTGAATATCAAATTTTATACAATTGAAGATAGTCTGCTCATTTGAAACCATCTTGAAAGTTGGAACCTATAGTTATTTCTAGGCATATTTTCATGACTTGAGGTAAATTTGGGCATCCTGCCTTAAGTGTTTTCATGCTTTTCTTGATCTAGTTTAAACCATGGATTTTGTGTTTTATTTTGGCTTCCATTGTTAATGGAGAAGCCTACATTATCCCCAACGCGTCATTTGGGTTTAGTGAATTCAACGATGAGTTTTGAGCACATTTCCACTATAGTAAACTAGTTTTCTAGTATATAAATATTGAATTTTCTATAGTTTTGGGGTAAAATGAGTTGCCAATTTTGGTTTTTGAAATATAAATGTCCTCAAAACAATAGTATATTAATCTATTTCCAAATAAAAGGATCTAAGAAAGAAAATAACCGATTTTCAAGGAATTGTTTATAAGTGGTTTTATTAAATCAGATATTTTTCTTATATAGAACCGCACATATTAGAACACTCCGAAAAGACGTGTTGATGATCAAATATCTCTGTAAACCCCACCGTATGGGACGTGGCGGTATATGGTTTTATTCAATCCCATATCCGTCTGATCGAAGTAATAATTTCAGTGTTTATTAATGACCTCTGTGATCCTTTGTGGCATCCTGTATTTGTGATTCTTGTGGTCTCTATGTTTTATCGGTGACCTCGGTGACTCTTTATAACATCCCGTGTTTGTGATTCTGTGGTCTCTGTGTTTTACCTGTGTCCTCTGTGATGCTTTGTGTTAGTAAGTGTTTTGCAATTTTTTTTAATTTCTGTATTTTCCAATGTGGAGCTGGCTTTCAGTGTGTGAACCGTTAAGAGAGAACGTGTGGTATGGGACACACGATTACTACTTCTCGGGTTACTATCTAAGGGACTGTGACACATTTTGTGAATAAGCCAGTACAAGACCTTCGGGTCATCTATGTAAGGCTTTCGAGTCATCTACGTTAGTCCTTTTAGGTCATCCATGTTAGGCTTCGAACCATCTATGCTAGATCTTCAGGTCATCCATGTTAGGGTTTGAGCCATTTGTGCTAGACCTTTGGGTCAACCATGTGCATAAGATTCCCTCTCTGTGAATAATAGTACTGGCTATGGCGTTAAGCAAATCCGTTTAATTGCACATGCAGGCATAACTTCGGCTTGCCACTTTGTGTCGGATCTAAACTCCGTGTTCTTGTGCTTTTTGCTTATCACTAATTTCACTATTAGTTATTACCATTACTATTTGTGGTGATTTCATTAGTGGTTTCAAACTCTTAATTAAGTTTAGTGATCATATGATTATGTGTTTCAGTGTTTTCGTGTTTCATAGATTTTGTGATTCTGTTTTATAAAGTGTTTGTGACTTATTGATTTGGTGACTTGTGATTCGGTGAATTAGTGAATTACGTGGTTTGTGATTCACCTTGTGCTATCCGTGATTTCAGAGTCCTCTAACCGTTTGACATATTTTTGAGCGTTGATTACCCTAACAAAGAAATATGGGTAATTCGTGCTTCTACGGCATTTAGATCCACTTTCGTGTTTCTTCCTCGCCTTTTATAGATTAATTTTGTGGACTTATATATATATGTCTCGTTGGCCTCTGAATATGACATTTCCTTTGTATGAAAAGGGGAATTTCCATATCAAAAATCTCGTTTGGACTCGTTTGTTGAGACTTCCTTTTCTATCATAAGGAATTAGTGTCGGGTTAATCTTTATTCACCTTTTATTCTTATACTAATTTGTAAACTAGACTAACCCGTGTGTGTTCCTCGGGTCAGACCGAGATGTTTCAGGTATAGTTGTTGAGCTTGGGATTAACAGGTTCTTTTGGGATATCTTTCTGTTGCAGCTTCTTGACTTCAAGATGTCGAGGTTTGCCATTGATTCATTTGTATTATGTTTTATAACTGTTAGTGTTGTATCTGCTCTTATTATAGCACATGTAATTGTTGTACTCTATGATTGTAATATTGTGTAATTTTTCTGTGGACTGTGATTGTGTTTTTATATATGCTGTGTTCTGAGCTAATCCTGTAGCCACTATGGAATTACATATATAGGAATTAAGTATGTCGAGCCATGCGAAGAAAATAAGATATCATTTTATCGACGTACTTAAGACTTGCTGATGCAAATCTATGAGTGCTGCCCTTAATCAGCCCTATTCTCTACTCTAGTAGACAATATTACCTAGTAATGCTCTTTATTAGGGTGAGTCTCGAGGTGGGGCGTTACGGTTTGTAAGAAAGATGATTAAGAGAAACAAAAAAATGTAATAATGGAGGAGATAAGGGGTCAGTTTATATAAATTGACCAGAAAGGCCATTTGTATTCCTGTGACTTGATGGCCCAACCCGATCAAGTAGTCCAGTAGTAGAAGTACATCAAAACCTTTCGATTTGAATGTCGTGGAGGGTCGAATAAACTCGATCCGATCCTATATGCGATTCTAAATCCGACGATTAAGGTACGAAGCCATATGAATTAGGGACAAAGGAAATCAGGAGTAATTGCCGAAGACCATGTACGCGCATAAAGACATAATCAACAAAGCAATTAGGACTCGATCAAATAATTTTTACTTGTTGACTTGACAGAAGTCAAAGTATTTACCTAAAGAATGGCCTATATTCCGTTGAAAGTTCCAACTTATCGAACGCAATGAAGATAACTACAGATCAATACTCGTATTTATACGTGATGAAACATGAGTCAAGAGGCACGACTTCACAAATCGTCACAACTTCACAAATGGACGCGACTATCGACTATCGCCGGTTCAAGGATAGATGGATTGACAACTTCAAGGCACGCTTCATCTTTGATAAGACGTACTTTAAGGGGGAAATGTTGGCTCACTTTGTGACTAAGTCACACAAACTCGATCGCTCATGCAAAGAAGAGGGAACCATCACTATTCAAGCTCTATAAACCGGGTTGGGTTCTGAACACTGGCGCAAATCAGAGCTATTTAAAGATTAGAATTCAGATTGAATGTTAAGGAGAGGCCTCGGGTCGGATGTGAAACATCTCCTTGGATCGGAGGAACGATACACTTCATTGCAAACAGATGGGAAGATCGGGTCGGGTCCCACTGGATCGAATGAGCTCGACCCGACCCGCCTAAATACATGAAGTATAACTCCTTAGCGTTACCAACTCCAGTCGAAGAAGGGATAATCCGACCCGCCTGGTGTGTTCGTTGCTTCGTCCTATTCTCTCGATTACAAACTATGCCTACAAGCTCCTACAAAAGCGGATCGAGTACCATCTCTTACCCACAATCCAAAGTGCCATCTCACTACAACTTCGAGATTTCAAGGGAGGCTACCACGTGGCATCCGTCCCCAAGCTTAGGAACCCCATATAAATATGTGATTTCGAGACATTTTGAAGGATCTTTTGGCACTCAACATACTCGAAGTCCACCATTATCATCCCAATTCTTGTTCAGACAATATTCTACTATCAATCATTGAATATAATTCATTAAATATTGAGAGAGATTTGATTGTACTCGAGAGATTGAGTGATTATAACTCTTGTATTTTGTAATTCTCTACCGAATCAAAGAATTATAAAGTGGATGTGGGCTCGTTAACACCGAACCACTATAAATATCATGTGCCTGATTGTTTTTCTCTGCTTCTGGACTAGAATTCGTCATTATTATCGATAGAACCTAGTCAATTTGGTGTTAGTTCCATTTTCTAGTCTAACAGACCCTAGTCCCGTTTCTTTTGACATTATAAAAACCATTGTGTTTAGAAGACCTTATGTGAATTGGTCAGGAAATTTTTTCTTTATTTCTAGTCAACAATTATTACTCCATTTTCGAGTATTTTTCTTAACATTTGATGTTTCAGACTCACATGTCTAGACTTCCCATTATATGTATTATTAGAGACACTTTATATTGTCGCTTGATTGTCACAGTTAATCAAGGCCGTTGATAGATTCTTCCATAATGGGAATTCCGTTAACAAATTCCTAAGCCATTTGGCTTCCTTACATGCATCTGCTAATGCAATTAATTCTGACAATATTGTTGAGTCAGATTTACAGATCTACTTATTGGAAGCCCAGGACACAGTAGCGCCTCACAATGTAAATATCCATCCAGTGGTACACTTGGATATGGATTCTACATTGTTTCAGGTTGCATCACTATATCCTTCTATTACAACAGGATATCCTTTATAAGATAAACCAAATGTAATGGTTCCTTTCAAATAAGCTAAAACTCTGGAAACAACTTTCCAATGTTTGAAACTTGGATTACTCGTAAATCGACACAATACGCTTGTAGCATGTGCGATGTCTAGACTAGTGCAATGCATAACATAAGACAATACGCTTGTAGCATGTGCGATGTCTAGACTAGTGCAATGCATAGCATAAGACTCCCAATAACACTGGAATATTCTAGTTGAGAGATTGTACGTCTAGTGTTCTTTTCTAATGTAATACTAGGATTTAAAGGAGTCAATGCTGGTTCGTCATTATAATGACCATATTTCTTTTGGTACTTCTCAATGTAGTGAGATTGATTTAGTAATAACTCCCCTTCTTTCCTAATAATTTTAACTCCTAGAATTACATTAGCCTCTCCTAGATCTTTCATATCAAATTTAGAAGATAGAAACTTCTTAGTTTCATTACACAAGATATATTGGAACCAAATATCAGCATGTCATCAACATATAAATATATTTCAACATAATTGTTGTTATCCAATTTGCTATGAATACATTTATCAGCGTCATTACCAATGAATCCATATGACAATGTGACTTTATCGTATTTCACATGCCAATGCATATGAGATTTTACTAATTTGCAAACTTTCTTTTCTTGGCCTGGAGTTTTGAAACTTTCAGGTTTTTCCTTATATATCTCTTTTTCTAAATCTTCATTTAAATAAGTTGTCTTTACATCCATTTGATGTATATCAGATTATGAATTGATTCAAGTGATATTAAACAATGTATAAAAGATATGTGAGCAAATAGAGCATACTTATCAAAATAATCTACTCTATGTCTTTTCTTACATCCCTTAGCAACTAGTTTAGCTTAAAACTGACCAATGGATCCATTTGTATTCAACTTTTTCTTGAATATCCATTTACATCCTATAGGTTTATCACTAGGAGCTAAATCGCTTAAAACCTAAGTTTGGTTTAACATTATGGAATTCATTTCATCATTGATAGCTTCTTTCTAGAAAATAGAATTTTTAGAACTCATAGCCTCAGAATAATTTTTGGGATAATCATCGACATTCATTACATATCTTGTCACATTAAGGACTTCATCCTTACCGTCTTCTACAAGGTATGTTATAAAGTCAGGACCATAGTCCTTCTCTATTCTCGCTCTCTTACTTCTCTTTTGTTTAGTACTGTTATTTGGTACTAATACATCCTTGTTGTTTTGAGCAGAAGCATATTCATAGTCATTGATATCGTTAGTCATATTAGGTTATTGACTAGATGATCTCAATGAAATTTCAATGGTTGAATTTTATAGAATTCTACATCTACAGACTCTATAACTTCTAAGATATTAAGAATAAGGGACCTATAAGTAATACTATTAAGTGAATATCCTATAAAGCACATCTAATGCTCTATTTCCAAATTTTGGTCATTTAAGGTTTGGTTTTCTAACATATGCTAAGCAACCCCAAACTTTAAGTCTAGTAAGGTTAGGTTTTCGATTAAACCATAATCAATAAGGGGAAAAATTATTCATTTTAAGTGGTGCTCTATTTATAATGTAACATGCATATAACATAGCATCACCTCAAAGATTATAAGGTAAATCTGAACTTATGAGCATGAAATTAACCATTTCTACTTAAATTATAATTTTCCTTCCAGCAATACTATTTTGTTGTGGTGTATATGAGGCGATACATTGATGAACTATACCTTGTTGTTTACAAAATACTGTGAATTCATTTGAAAAACGTTCATCACCACAATTTGATTGTGACACTTTAATTTCAACTTCTAAATGTGTTTCAACCTCTGGTTTGTAAATTTTGAATTTATCAAAAACCTTACCTTTCGATTCCATTAGACATACATATGCATATATAGTATAATCATCAATAAATTATTATACAGTATTGGTGGTATATATAGTATTGGTTACCACCATAGGTGATATGACTTACTGAGTCACCCACATCACTATATACCAAATCAAGCAAATTAGTTTTCCTTTCTACAAATTCTCGTGTAATTTTGCTTGAATCTATATTTCACATTTAGAGATAGTATCGAAATCACAATCAGAAATTAGTCCTAAGTTATGCATATTTTTAAGAGGTTTCTAATTAACATTTCCTAATCTACCATGCCATAAACTAATAGAGTCAATAATATAAATTGAAGATTTCTTTATTAGATTCAACTTAATCATGTTGTTACATGAATATCCCTATTCAATGAATTTGTTGTTCTTAGGCAATACTAACTTATCAAACTCATACACCATCTTGAATCCTCCTTTGTTAAGAAGGTATTCGAAACCAAATTCCTACACACATCGGGTACATAAAACACATTGACTAATGTAAGAACTTTTCCAGCACCAAACAACCAATCATTATCAATGCCACTAACGGAATTCGCCTTTTGTACTACAACCACAAGCGATTCTTCGACCATATTCACTTTTTGTTGTTTCTTCCGTAGACGCCAGTCTTGACGCCAGTCTCGGGAATAATGGCTGAGTTTTTTGCATGCACCTTTCTTTTTATTGTTCTTGTAATTATTTTTCTTCTTAAACCATGTCTCATTCCTAGGCTTCAACTTTTCAGTAATTTCAACATGATTTGCCTTAGAAAGAGACTAAGTTTGTGGATTATCATCTAGGTCGCATTTATGAGAATACTCTTCAATACAAAGATGATGTTGTAAACCATCTAAATCATAATCCATTTCTGCAAGCTCCAATTTTTTTCTTATAATCATTCCAAGAATGTGGGAGTCTCGAAATAATAACTCCAACACCAAAAATTCAGGGAGACCTATTTCAGTATCCTTAAGTCGATTTACCAACAGTAAGATTTCGCTTACTTGTCTAACTATGGACTTGTTAGCAACCATTTATAAATCCATAAAATTGCAAATTAGAAATTTATTATTACTTACCTCGGTTATGCGGTACTTTCTTTCAAATGCAGTTAAAAGCTTTTTCAGTTTCCAAGGTTCTATAAGCATTGTAAATTAGAGTAGATAATGCATTCAGAATGTGCCCTCTACATAGAAAATCGTCCTCTTCGCGCTTTGCACTTTTTCTTTTAGAGCAGCATCATCCTTGTAAGTTTTCTTTGGTATCACCTCCAATCTATCTTCCAAAATAAAGAACAATTTGACGGTGATTAAAAAAAAATTCATCGTCTCTTGCCAAGGAGTGAAATTATCTCCATCACACTGCTCCAATCGAGTTAAATGTTGATTCATAACCTGTAGAGCGCACGAATCTTCCATGGTTAAAAATTATTATCTGAAAATTTGTTGAGGATTTTGCGGTTCAAGACGACCTGAAGGAATATATTGTCGTACTTCAAATTTCATGGATCTATGGAATAGATTCTTTCAGACAATAGTTCAACCTACAGGTACAAACATGTTAGCGAACTATCGACTTTTAGGATTTGATGAAGCCTTGGAATAGCGAAATCGGATTCAAAGTTTATACGACTTCAATCTGACCATGAACACTCTAAACTTTTGACTTATGATTATTAAAGTAGAGAAAAAAATGAAGAGAATAAGAATAATAACTCCGCAATAGTTTACAAGCGTTGCAAATTCAAAATTTGCAACACTTCTCAAGATATTGGCAATGGCGGCGCTGTAGAGTATAGGAAGAAGAAGAATTGTGGAAAAAATGATTTGCAATGTCTCAGAAATGTCGCTATCTATTGGCAGCAAAGCATCGCAACCGTTTGCAACGGTCATATCTACTTC
This sequence comes from Allium sativum, assembly GCA_030737875.1. NCBI lineage: Eukaryota > Viridiplantae > Streptophyta > Magnoliopsida > Asparagales > Amaryllidaceae > Allium > Allium sativum. The sequence goes on from CM060916.1 coordinate 899,853,970, forward strand.
AAATCAAAACGTCGTGTCCCTTTGTTTGTAACATTTTGAAAGCATTGCAAATTTGAACTGTTCATTTGCAACAGTGAAAACGTTGCAAATATTTCCCGCCATCACCTAATTTAATTTTCAGTTTTGGGTTCATAACGGGTTGAAATCTAGTCCATTACCGCTTATTCTTGAACTAAAATTAGGCTTATTAGATCCAGACCCGAAATTCGTACTCGACCCGGCCTGGTTCGGTCGGACGGACGGCAGCAGCGGTGACGCATACATGCGTGGTGGTGACGCATGGCCTCCTTCCTTACAGAAAGCACATATTTGGGTGCCCCAAGGCCCCAATGCCTTCATGACAAAGTTATTCATATACTAGAATAGTTTTTCCATTGGGAGATTATCTTCTTCCCTGATTCTTTCTTCCCTCATCACAAAACAAACCCACAACCTAAATCATTTTGAAAATTTACAACAGTCGATAATATTCTATGTCAGTAAAATCAAGAATCGACATTAACAACTTTATTCAGGGCCTCAAACTTTTGATTTTAGAATAGCATAGGAACCTTCAATTAGTCATATTTTTTCATCCATGATCATTAAAAATTGTTCAAACTTCCTCCTTGAATTTGATGGCCTTGTTGAAGATGTTAAATAGACAACCTGTCATAATAACACGTCTTGAATAAACAATAAGTATGCCATATAATTGAAAATAAGTTAAGTGCAGAAAGTTGGCACCAAATGTGCATGGACATTCAGGTCAAAATAACTTACTACAAATGTAATACTAAAATATTGAAAAATACCTCATTAGGTGCACTAGTTCGAGTAGCATTTCTAAAAACTTCATTTAGTAGTTTGCTTCTTTCCATGTGCTTTATCAGCGTTTGTTTTGCATCATCTTTTTCATTAAAAACAAAAATTGACTTCTATAGTAGATAAGAAGAAAGTTGAGAAGCAATATGGGAGAGCACCCACAGCTATCCAATATGCTTAATGTGTAGACCGTCAAGAATAAAGTAAACCTATTGAAGAACACAACCGACTGATATTAACTAGGTAGCTAAGTATGCATGTCCCTTATTAATCCATCCATTTAGCAATGCTTGAAACCACAATAGTGGTTACTGGACAAAACAAATTATTAAGGGCTATTTCAGTCGAAACATATATAGAAATATATGTATAATGAAGACTTATTTCATGTAGAAACACTATTTCCAAGCAAGTACATATTTCTGGAGAAGATATTACTTTCAATGAATGGAGACTGGTGAAGCAATTAATGTAGTTACTTGCATCAAAATATTAGCGAGAAGATGAAAGAAATAAATTTATTTTATCACATTAAGAAAAGATGTTTTGATTTCTAAACGGGAAAGCGGGGAAAATTAACGGGGGTGTGGACCTCAAATCAAGGAAATAGTGATTTTTTTTCGTAAATTTTATTGATCTGAAAGGTGACAAGGATCAGTAATATTAACCAATGGATCAAAAAAGTTTTATAAAAACTTAACCATTCAATATTTACATTTTTAAATATTGATTAGCGACTGAAGTTCATTTCAATGCAGTCTCACATTGTACATACTGATCAAAAACTGCTTTTCAGTACCTAGTAATGAAAACTAAATACTAGATTTATTAGTAATTACTCCCTCCAGTTTAAATTATATGACTTTCTATAGTTTAAGCCATTTTGCAAAATATATGACGTTTTGAAACAAAACAACACCTAATTCTCCATTTTACCCTTTTTGAAAATGTTGCTCACTAATTAATAATGCTATCTTTTAGTTCTAATACATTACATGTAATGCACCAATACTAAACAAAAAGTGCATGGATTGTGCGTTCTTTGATGAAGAATAAATGTGCATTTAATAATATGTTGAAGGATACCTATGTCATTTTTTAGTTCTCTTAATATACGTGAAATTTTTCAAAACGTCATTTATTTTGAAATGGAGGGAGTACTCAATCTTTATTTAGAAACTGGAAATTTTTTGTTTTATGTTGTCTTCCTTTAATCGTATTTATTTTGTACTGTATTGGCTATCTAGTCATTTATACCACAATGAACCGAACTCACTACCTACTCCTTGGTATAATGATGTAGAATATGGAATCTCACATCATTATGGTTGATACGACCATGTAGGGTCGGCTCAATGAAAATGGTTGACCTATTTTTTTTTTGGGTATCATGCTCGGGTGTTTGATGCTTCATGCCATACAACGCCTTGTTCAGTTTCTAGACCTTATGTTCCTCTCACTTTCGTTCATATCCCCGATATAAATATCCTTATTGAGTTCACCATGCAAGATAGCTCTTTTGACATCGAGTTGATGCCACGGTTTGAGATTCCATCCGACAAGCCAAAATCCCGGCCATTCTGACCCGGTTCCGGTGTTGATCAAAATAGAATTTGTTTTAAAAACCATTTTTGTTGTGTTGAAACCAAAAAATGGCCACAACACAGAAGGTGCTCTTAGATCACTTCACCAATAGGTATGATTTGATATTGCGGAGCCATAAACGCAAAATAAAGAGCAAAAAGTAAAGAACAAAGAATTTTACAGTGGTTCGGTCAATTTAGACCAATGTCCACTATGGAATCACTTCTCATTATCATACTTGAGTTAACAAAGTATATCGCTTTATACATTTCGCTCACTTTATGATAATTCTTTCGTTTCTCTCTCTTTGATCTAGATTTCACTTGAATATATCAAAGGAATGGTTTAATATCTCTAAGCATGGTGGAAATTGATGACTATCTTCAACACTTGAACACTTAGTGATTTTCCTTGATTCCATGACGATTTTGTGTTAGATCTATGCTTTGGAGAGGATTAATGGAGATTTGAGAAGCTTGAATTGAACTTGAGCAATTTCTAATGGAGTTTAGAGAAGACTTGATCCACTTGTTGTTAGAGGAAGAAGGAATGATCTTGAGAAGCCATTAATGGAGCTTGGAGTGCTTGAGAGTGGTGGAGAAAATGATTTGGACAGCCCTTCGAGGTCCAAAAATCGGTCCCTTGAATGGTGAAGAAGTGGGATATATATAGGCGTCATTTGGAGGTAGTGGCAAAGCTGGAATTATGATGTGCAGGGCCCGGATCGGCCTCAAACTTATTTACGAAAATGCCACTAAGCTCATGACCGACCCATATAATTAGAGCTGTGTACAACTGTCCCGACACGGCACACGCCCACTTTTCTGACCGACCCGTTATTCTATTTGATACTGATCCATACTTTAGCTTTGCAGACCGACCATAAGCCAAAATATGAACTAATCCATATAAAACTTTACCACCGATCCGCGTGAATTCTTCTGTACCCTCCTCACCTGTCCCCTATGTGCCCACCCACTCACAACCGTCCGATTTGCACTATTTGCAGTTAAATCCCTGAATTTGTTAAGGGATTTAACTGCAAATAGTGCAAATCGGATGGTTGTGAGTGAGTGGGCACACGGGGACAGGTAGGGTGGGAACAGAAGAATTGCGCTCCCAACGATCTGTACATTTTTACTTTTGATGCCACGTGTGCTTCATTTGTGGAGTGCAATTCTTCTGTGTCCACCCCGCGTGTCCCCGAGTGTGCCCACCAATCAAATCTCCCCATTCCCGCTTTTTTACATGAGCACATATAATTTCGGCACAGAACAATCGGTGCGTCATTTGTGCCCGCACTATTATTTTTACAACATTGCCACTGCGTTATACTTGAAGCAGATCCATAGTGTATGCGTGCCACGTGTATTGGATGAGAGCGATCCATACTAGTTACTCACGTTCCAGCAGTACATGTTTTATAGCCGACTCATGCAAACTTCTTGAAGTCATTCAATACTTTGACACATTTGAATATGGCTGACTCATTTGTTTAGTTTGTGGCCTAACCATTCCACGTGTCCGTCTATTTTAACTGGACCGACTCATGCAAGTTTAACCAATGCTGCTAGCCCCTGTATGCTGCATGTTTCATTTATTCATTTCGCAAATAATGTTTGCTATGAATTTATGTTGATCCATGCAACGTTATCAATAGACCGACCCGCTAGTAAATGTATCATTTGGTCCATGAAAACATAGTTTGGGACCGACTCATACGTTTACAACGTGACACACCCCTTGATATTATGAGTTTGCCATTGGAATATTGCCAGGTTATAAACTTATTTACAAAATGCTGCAACATGCTCTTAACATAGAAGTGGTACTATATTCATATAATGTGCAGGTGGCTTTACGTTTATGCATCATGCTTCATGGTGAGACATGTATGTTGAATCATATCTTTAACGTAGTCTTTAAACATACTAAATTCACTTGTGTCGAACCATTTACATGAATTTGTGACCGATCACTACTTTATCACGTAAAGCTGACCCATAAACTGTAAGCGACCGACATTATACTTCGCGACCGGTCCATCTTGTTTGTTTTGGAGCCGACCCATCTCGTTTGACTTGAAGTCGACCCGTATTTTGATGCATGGATGACCGACCGACCCAATTAATGCAGACCGACTCACTTAGATGCAACACGACCGACCCATCATCTTTGAGGCCGACCGGCCCATGGAATCGAGATTGACGGATTTGTTATATTAAAATATCATCAATCCTTGGCACTTAAATGTTAACGATATGTTTCACGTGCATTTGACTGATTATTTCTGACCCGTGTTTCTAATAGAGTTAACATTTGCCCCTCGAAGCTTGTATTTTTGCTTGTGAAAAATGCGAACTTCGAAACGAACATTATTATTAATATATTCTATGTTAAATGCACATGAGTAGATCGTAGATCAACGTTTAAGATGGATCAAAGCATTTTTACTTGGATGTTTTATCTATATCTAGACCAAAGTGTAGCCTCCTTGGGTTGGACTTTGCTCACTTCTCGGCCGCAGATATTTTAATAACAAACTTGGGCTCGAATCGCTTCATTTGACTCTTAGCTTCTGGCACATGAGCTATTGCATATGGAACTTATGTACTTGATCCAAATTTGGTCAAATTTCAATGTTGAGAATTTGAAAGCTTGTGGGTGATAATTCAAACTCAATTTCATTCTTGAAATGCTTTATTGCATTAATCTTATTGCGCTAATAGACGCTCCAGTTTTGAATTCGAGTGTTTGTCATTGATAATATTGCGCTAGTGTCACTACAAGAAAACACTGATTTAGCGTCAGATATTTAGAAGCGGAAATTTCCGTCGCTAATTAGCGACGGATTTCCATGTGATCTGCAAGGGATACTTTTTTGCTTTTTTTCTTTTATTTATTACCGTCATCTTTTGTCATCCCTCACTAATCCATTGTAAACTGCGTCCAATTACCGACGGAAAATTTCTGCTGCTATTTTCCGCTGCAAATCCAGGCAGAATACCGACAAATATTTATCGAAGCTATTTTGCAGCAGAATTCCAACAGATTTGCAAGAGATGTTTATACTATTTTCTAAGATATACTTTAGTGTTATATTTTTAATAATTATTAACATGTCCAATAATTAATAATTATTTGTTCTAATTAATGATTTATAAGTAATAATAAATAATAATTTACGTTTTATAATAAATAACTTATAATCATTGCTTATTTAGCATTAGCAAAATAATCTTTGCTCATAACCAATGTAATTACTAAATTCTTATCTAATTTTTTATTTTAACGATGTATATTCTATTTTTAGTGTATATTGCTGTTATATTAATAATAATAGTTGTCACAAAGGAAAACTTTAAAGTTTCAGTATAATAATTTTCATATCATTTTTTTTGCATAATGCTAGGTATAATCTTATTTGAGATATTTTACTTAACGTTTATTGGTATTTTGAAGAACAAAAATAGTATCTTAGTTGCAATAAATTTAAAATTGTATACTTAAAAATAAATTTGAGTTATATTGGTATTTAAAACTTTAAGTATGAGTTTTAACTATGTAACACCACTTAAATTGTAATAATACTATTTAAAATATATATACTATTAAATTAAACGAAATTAAAATATGTAACACCACATTTATTCACGCATTTATCAGCAAAGGACTCTATTCTTCCAGCGATCCGAATCAACAACCAAAATAAACAGGGGACGTTGATCTAAAATTCAAGCATGGATATGATGTAAGCCACGGATTGCTCCATCCTTTCAGATTTCCATCGCTCAAAACTCAGTCCCAGAATCGCATCAATTCTCAAATCCTCCCCCAAATTCTCTTAATCAGCCAGCGTTAAACCTAATTTCCCAAATTCAGAAAGCAAAAGGGGAATGAAACGCCAAGAAGAGGAAAGGGAGGAAATAGAGTAGGAAAGTTGCTCGTCGTCTTCTCAAAATTTCACAACAAAAATTATTGGGTGAATCCGAAGATTTTGTGTCATCGATGTCGATGTGCTGATCGGAATCAGGTCGCCGTTGGGTAGCAGTAGAAAGGTTCGTTTGCATTATTTGCTTGGAGAAGTGTTCGACAAGGTATTTTAGATCATTATTAAGTACTTTGCATTATTCGTTGAGCAGCAGCTCAGAGCTGCCGCTGAGCAGCAGCTCGGAGCTGCCTCTGGCCATAATGGCCCGATTAGCGGTTGATATTGCGAGGTTTTGGGTATTTAGTGTAGTAGAAGGATTTAAGATCTAGATTAGATGTTTGTTGTAAATCCTTTTACTGACGAGTTCCGTACTGCCAATTTGAGGATTAGGGTTCTTGTTTGGGTAGTGATAGCTGCCAATCTGCCCCTTTTGTATATTTACCTCATCTATATTGCATACTGGAGATCAGTTACCTTTAGGTGTATTGGTTCTTTTTTTTTCTTGTCTGAATACCTATGTTCTTTTTTGACAACAATATAGTTTATATGCTTTAGATTCCATATTATATCTTATGCATGCGTGCTAAGATTGTATATCACAATTCCTTTTGCTTTATAGTCACGTAGTATTTCACAGTAAGATCATTCAGAAGTTATCTCTTGACATGGGATATATCCCAAGTCAAACTAACTTAGCACATTACAGAAAAGCGAGGGTGTAACTTAGATAAACACGAGGTAAAAAATGCTGCATGACATAATATTGCATCATCATATTATCATAGTAGAGCCATGAATTGGTATCATACTCAACCAATCTTTTTTCTCAGTAATGCGTTAACTTCAAGTTATCTCAAAAGTAACACATGAGCAAGTTGTACATTGTCATTGATTCACAGGTAGGTTATCCTCTGAAATAAATCAACAGATTAGAAGGCACTTCTAAAGTTAAGCTACCACTTACCATACTAAATATTCTGATACTAACTGATGATTGCTACTTTTATTTTGTAGAATAATTGATCCATATCTGGCAGTCGCACCCCTTATCTGGTAGTCATGCACTTTATCGCTGGGTAACAATAATTTTTGGAAGAATAACTTTAATTTTCAGTAACCTTATGTCTATTTTTAATATAAATAACCCCTTCCGCTCTAAAAGACCGTAGTATGTGTTACTTACATTTTAGATTTATGGCAATTATATCATTAGCAGCAGTGACATAGGTCTATCCAGTGTAAGTAATGTTTTTAAAATAATTTACTTGCTCCTTCAGCGACTATTATAATGGCATGCAAGACTGTTAGATGATGCATGCATGTGCAATAAATAAGTTGTTGGTTGTCTATTTTTTAAAAAATGTGTAAATTTCTTTAACTGTCCATTAAACGTGTTATCCACAGAGGGACGATATTGTAAATTACCAGCATAATAACATTTTATACAGCCTTTTATACAACATCATCGTCTAACAGTAAATACATAATACCAATTTCAGAGCAAGTAAATTATTTTATTAACTAGTCCATCACTATAAAATACTTGATAAAACCTTATTTCGCATATAATTAATTTAAGTGGTTTCTATAGTGATTACATTATTATAGTCATTATATATAAGGATATACCAATGCTTTAGGTGGTCTTATTTAGAATTGGCACTAGTAACAAATACAAATATTTTGCTTTTCTTATTCAAAGATTACGTTTACAAAAAAAAAAAAAAAATTGCTGGCATTTTAGCATGGTAGATACTTAGATGGCTATTTTTGGTACCCTTGGGACTAACATGTCATTTGGCCATGCATGACATTTGACCTTTGTCACATAGAATTGGTAATTCTTATTTATTATGTGTTGTCATTTATGCTATAATACAATAGTTTTGGATGCATATCCAAGTGGAATATACAAGTCAAAAACAAACAAGTATTCTCATTGCAACTATTACCCATGAACCTTAGTCAGTGTTGACAAATAAGTTCCCCATAGTCATCGACCTGTTTATTTCATTTTATGTGTAATTTGACAAATAAGTTCCCCATAGTCAGTGTTGACAAACAAGTATTGTTATGTATAATGAAAGTAGTAATATCAAAACCTGCCAAGGGTTACTGCTTTTTCAGTAAATGGTATACACTAACCTTCATCAGTAGTGGAAAACGAACAAAGGTTCATACCACAAGGGTATCTCCCATGGGTTTCAGTGGACGATATTATGGCCGTTAATAATCTTATTGTTATACAGCATTCCTGGTGTACTTTTAATATTTACAAGTGTTTAGATTCATTTCGTACACGTATTAAACTTTCACAATAAAAGGTACCTGATGCCATATAGTCGGTATGTGATGATAGATAATAAAGTAAGCGTATTATATATTATAAATAAAATAAAATAATTTAGTCTATACATATTCAAACTCACGTAATTGAAATTTTCATCATATGTATGAATGATATGGCTTTGACGTTGTATCAAGACATAAATTGCAGCAAATGGATTTATCATCTATGATATGGCTACGCATTCGGACGTTGTATCAACAATTTATAGGTAATTGCGAGTTAATCAAGGAAGACGTATAACTGTTAATTTGCATTGATGCTCAACAAGAACATGCTTATGTAAACTAATATAATTACCAACATTGCCCGTATGCGTAGCATGAGCCACACACTTGTTAATAGGGATGATTCAACATTCAATACATACATTAAAGGAAAATTAAAAATTTGTAAAAGAAAAGCTGTACAGTAGTATTTTCGCCACTTGCGCTAAAATAATGATACCTATCATCCATTAGAATGTTTTACTTGCTGGATCCAAGTATTGTCTCAAGATATTTAAGGCATTTCATTCATGTGCATTCAAATATTTATATTTACGGAGAAATATCAAGTTATTATATGTATGCGGGTTTGTTTTGGGATAATGATATCATGTATGTATAGGTTTGAAATCAATTATGTATGACCGTAATTGATTTGGAAGAGCAAGTTAAGGTAGGTTGGTATGTGTGTTAATTCGATAGCAGTACTTTAGCACTTTGCAGACATCACCCAAATAATTAGTCACAGTGGGTAGTATATATATGTATAAGGCATTGCATGGTATTCCCCCTGCAAATGGAGCCCAAATAGACCGTAAAAAAGATTAAGAAGAACAACCGAAAAATAGAGTTGAAGTGTCATATGTTTATGATCAGCTGCTGGGCATTCTCAACTATAGTTTCTGTAGAAGGCAAGGAGAGGAAGGAAGTTGCTCTTCTTAGGTATATATTGCAACTAAAATCCCTATTTTTTCTCAATTTTCTTTTGTATCTTGCTAAAAGTGCAATCTTATGCTTTGCAGAACAATCCGGTAGTTTCCATTGATGGATTTCAAGATGTTCCAGCTAACGATGAAGATGCCTTAATGAAGGCTATAGCAAACCAGCCTGTATCGGTAGCAAACCATCCTGTATTGACTGGATATGGAAGGTAGTATTTTCATCTTCGCAACTTTCTGTTTTTTATTTCTGCTTTTCATGTTAAGTAATGGGTATTTTGATGTATTTCAATGATGACATTTTATTAATCAGGTTCATGGGCAATACAGGTTTGGACCATTGACTGCTTATCTATTTGTAAATTACTTGGACAGATTTCTACATGCTTACGACATTCCTGTAAATACTATAAAATGCCTGCTTAAAGGTTGAAAAATGCAATTTTTTATCTTTGTAAACTATATTTATTTTTAAAATTTTGATGTTAATATAGGAAGGAAAAGAGTGGATGATTCAATTACTAGCAGTAGCTTGCTTATCACTGGCAGCAAAAATGGAAGAAACTGAAGCACCATTATCTCTTGATTTTCAAGTATACATTGTTACCTAATTCTACTCATTGTTTAACCTTTACCAAATCATACAATGACTGAAATAGTTTTGGAACTATACAATATACATGCATTTGATTAGGTTGGAGATGCAAAATACGTGTTTGAATCTAAGACCATACTAAGAATGGAGCTTCTACTCCTAAGCACGCTGAAATGGAGAATCCATGCGGTCCATTTTCATTTATCAATCATTTTCTGGCCAAGTTCAACGACGTTTATCTACCATCTAATTTTTTGCTTGTTCGGTCAACCTAGCTCATCTTGAAGACAGTAAAAGGTAATAGGATAATTCCTCTCACCATGAAATAAATACTATAAATTTGTAGTAGATGGTCATAATATTGCAATTAAGGTGTGGAGTTTTTAGGATTTAAGCTATCTGTGGTTGCTTCTGTAGTAGCATTGCCACCGAAAAGCTGATCATGGAAAACTGAGGATGACGAAATGACTAGTTCGTAGAGATGGGAAAAGCATCTAGTAAGCAAATCTAAGGGTGCGTTTGGTTTGCATTTTTTAATTTTGAGTTTTCGCACATACAAAAGTACAGACGGCACACAAATATCGTGAAAAACGATCGTTTTACAAAAGCAATGATTCAAAAATGTGTGAGTCGAGTCTATGTGTGCGTGCTAGTCTGAGTGTGCATGTGTGACTATGGAGTGCGTGTAGGAGTGTCTAATATGTATACATGATGCATTAGTTATACATAAGCAATGATGCATGACATTCTTAGAACTTTCTTCTAATACATGCAGGCATCTTCAAAGTTAAAAGAAAAGGGACTGAAGAAGTAATATCCAAGATAAAACTTGAGGAGTATTATTTTTCTTATTTGATGTGAAATGGAGTTGTTCCAAGTGAAATGAATGTGACAGTGTAGGTATTGTGGGATTATTATTTAAATATTATATGTAAAATAAACATAATAATGTATATGAAATGTTATTGTTTGAATCAACGAATTTTATGTATTTGAGTCGATGAATTTTGTGTATTTTAGCAATTTTATGACATTATTTAGGATAAAACTGTAAGAGTTTAATGACATATTTGCCTATGAAAAATGTTTTGATTAAAAATTAATAATCGTCGCTAATCCCTTGCCAATTAGCAAGGGTTTACCGACGGTTATTTATAAATAATAATTTCTGAAATATATGTATCCGTCGCTAATCCCTTGCTAATTAGCAAGGGATTAGCGACGGTTATTAATAAATAATAATTTCTAAAATATATGTATCCGTCGCTAATCCCTTGCTAATTAGCAAGGGTTTACCGACGGTAATTTATAAATAATAATTTCTAAAAAATACGTATCCGTCGCTAAAACATCGGTAAATAAATTTTAATTAATTCAAAATTAAAATTTTATTTTGAGAAAAAAGACGGAAAATGGTCGGAGAACTCACGCTAAAATCCGTCGCAATTTGTTGACACAAATACCGTCTTGAAATTTACCGACCACTGTATTCCGTCGGTAATCCGTCCCTAAGCCCTATATAGCGACGGATTACCAGCGGATTATGCCGCTGCAAAATCAGCTTTTTCTTGTAGTGTGTGTCAATGCCCCGGTTTTAATTCGGGCGTGAGTGCATGAAACAAGTGAAACTCACAATGGATTAGTCATGGCCGATTTTTACTGAAATGGACATGGCCAATTCACGCTAAATTACTTGCTTTACGAACTCGCTTAGCCGTTGAATTTTACTGAAGCAATACACCTTCTAAAGCGAACGATTATTGTTCCTTTTTCAATGATGCAACATGTTTTGCAACAATAAAAACATTACACATTTCTGGGCTAATATCTCGCTATCGACTACCCATATCGATAACAAATTAGTCGGTTAAATTTTTTGGTTATGGCGAATTTCTGTTATGAATTGAATGAAGTGTTGATACAGAGTTGTTTTATTCAACGATTTGTAATATGTTGAATATTATCTTTATGGACATGAAATTATAATTTGAATTCACATTGACGTTTAAGATCAACTAATCGATACAAACTGATTGTGGGTTTCAAGCGTTATTGTTTTAATGACTTATATGATGGTATACGACATTTCACATTTGGGGAAATACGTATCTGTGATTTATTCTCTACTTCTTCTTGGAGAAGCTCTTGATATTCGTTCCCCTGCCTAGGAGGTCGTCATTAGTCTTTATTGTGGGCAAGACTTTTATGGCTCAGTGTTTGCATGTTTTATCTATCAGTTGTGACATTGGAGACTTCATTGGATGCCCCTACTAGGGAGAGGTCATTTATAACCCAACGTTCTTCTTCTCTTGCCGACTGAATCGACATTATAGAGTTCACTGAGGATAGTTGATCTCTGTTGTGGAGAGGTTACTTTCTCTATGGAAAGGATTTTTGGTTGTTGCATCGTTTCGCAGAGCGAACTCCGCGAGATTTAGATGAGGTCGCATCGTTTCATGTAATGAACTCCTGCGAACTTTGAGTGAGGTTACATCGCTTCGTGTAACGAACTCCCGCGCATCATTACTGTAACGTCTCGGTTTTTGATTGAGTTTCTAATGCAATTTATTTTGGATTAATTTAATAAAATTTTAATAAATTTAGAATAATAAATATTGGAAAATTTCAAGAATATATATATATATATATATATTATATACATAAATGGTTTAAAATATCTTAATCAATGTATATATGTTTATAGATCAAGTATGAAATGTCTTGTTATATTGTTTTATATTTTTATATTTGTTTTAACTCTTGTAAAAGTACAGTTAACATTGGATTTAAAATATTATAGCAAGTTAGAGTTTATAAAATCATATGCTTATATTTATTTGATTATATAAATAAATAAATAAATATAAATATATATATATATATATATATATAAATGGAAATATTGTTTTAACACCTTATTTGCATTCAAATTTGCTTTAATAAATTCACATAGAATAAACAAACAAGAATATTTATATTAAAATTTAAATTACTTCACCTTGAAGTATATAAAGACATGACCTTAGATTAATTAGAATAGATAGAATCAAAACATCTAATATCTTAGATTGCCTAGATGTTGAATATATGGATATATAAGCTTTTAGTACATCGTTTTTGCATATGCATATAGGCTGCACACTTAGCACATGGCTTCTCTTTAGTACACATGCATATCAATGCAAGGCTATAGGATAGCTAGCTGTACACAATCACATGCTTCATACCCATTACTTTTCTCTCAAATCAAGTGAAAACATGGCAGCCTAAAACATCACCTAATCTTAGCTTCTAAAGACCCTTAGGCATATGTTAACCATTGTGTATAGCAAGAATTTTAATTGGGACCCAAGTTTGAAAGACATCAAACTAGATTGTACCTTGGTAGTTTTTTGTTCAAATCACCATATTTTCTACCTGTACACATCACTGGCCGTGCATTTCTTGTCTAGAGAAGTTATATGAACTAGCTGCTACTATTGCACATGGATATATATATACAAGCACACAGCTACATTATTTCCAATCAAAGCCATGCACAACTAAATAATATAGCTTTCCCCTTTTCAAATCATAGCAGCATAGCTACTCTTTGCAACACTTAGGCGGGTAACTATATACATTCCATCAAGTACATTTCACATGCAAAAACCTAAAGACCACATTAGTTTTATATTTCTTTGCTCCTGTAAATACATCCTAGCTGCTGCATACAAGTATAAATCCATTCGAACCAAAACTGCACTAAAAATGGAAGCTAATAGGAAGCCAAAAACTTGGAAACAAAATAGAAAATAAAATAAAAGCCTGAGAATGTAAAAGAAAACCCTGGAAGCAAACTGTGGGCAAAGCCTGTAACTTGAAAACCAGTGAAAACCTATGTGAGTAAACACTCTTCTATCCCCTGTTTTTCATACAACTTTTCTATTTTAATCTAAGACTGTAATTATGCCATAAAATGTATGCTGACGCAAATGAATGGTCAATTGAAGTTAAACTCTTTAAAAATGTAAATCCTGGTAAGTGGATAGCAGAGACAATGAATACATATTATGTGAGTAAACTCCCTTTTGTCCCCATTTAAACTAATATTATTTTTATAGTATGATGTAGGGGTATATATAGCCGCACATATGCTTTGGATGGATTATATTTAACTAATTCAATCCTCATATAAAACCTGGAAGACAAACCATAGAACAAAGAAATGTTCTATGTGTAAACTTCATATGTATCCCCCATTTTGAAAACATATTATGATTCTATACTCTATATGTGAATACACCTGGGTCTGTATAACTTGTTCATGCTTTAAAACTATCACTAAAATGTTGAGAAGAAATTGTTAAAGTCTGGGAGCAACATAAAAATGAAGATGGTTGGTTGTTTTGTTTATATGAAATTATACATTGGACATAGTATGTGCAAGCTGTCAGGTTGAAGTGGTGAATGTGGTTCTCAAGACCTTTTCGGGTCAACGATGTATTATTGGGTTTAAACAACAGAGAAGATAACCCATTAGGTAATTAAACAAACCTGAGCAACAATACACTAAAATTAGAAACTAAAAGCAATGTAATTATAAACTGAATAATTTCAGCACTGCGAGCTTTGATAACAATTGCGGGCTTGAGTGCAAAGTTGATTTTGGTCATCGGTAAGGGAAGTGTGTGTGTGTGTGTGTGTGTTCAAGTGGAGGACGGGTGTAGATTTGAGAAGTTAAACTCCGAAATTGAAGTTGAACTTTGCGAGGATATTGTTTGAATGTCTGTGCATTGTCCTCATCAAACAAAGAGGAGTGGGAGGCTTTTATGTAGCAGCTGACTGCATTGCCACCTGATGGGTTATCTTATGATAGGTTTGAAGTTCGCTCATAGTTTGCATATTGGCCTTATGTTTTAAATTTTGAGACGCTATCCCTTAATGGATTTGGTTTGCTTGAAATACATGGAGATGAATATACAATAAAAGCATTGTAATTAGGTACATTAACTAAGCCTGATCAGTTGGAAATATAGGAGTTCAGTATACAAAAAAAGTTGAAGTCTTCCCTGTGATAAAATGCATACAAAAGAAAAGAAAAAAAAGTATTACAAAAGCTAGCAAACTTTGAAACATAAAACAAATCAAAGCTCAAACTGAGAACCAAGTTTCTTCTCCAAATAAAACCACTATGCACTATGTTAATAGCTTTAGCGTGTAGGAGCACTCGTTAGCAATAAAAAGGAAAGTATTTGTTGTGTTAATAAATCACACAGAGGTAGCAATGGTCATCCAGTCAGTTGAATTATAGGCGGTATATGGTGATGAAGGTGTGTACTGGTTTGGAGATGGCATGCGGTTTGGTACTGTAAAGGAGAGTGGCAAGGCAGTGAAAAAACGAAAGAAGAGAGAAACGAGGCGGCAAAAGTAGGATAGGTATAGGAAAGAAAGAAAGTAAGGGGAGAAAAGAAGTGGGCCTGGGTATTGGGCTGTACGGGCCAGCAAGGAAAAAAAGAAAAAAATATAAGTAAAAGAGAAATGTAGGGAAGGGAAGAAAGGACCACTGTGTAGGAAATAAGAGAGAAAATAGAGAAAAGGGGCGGTAGAAGATAAGTAAAAGGGAGTGAAATTGTTCTGTACCCAACTAGAGTGCTCTTGTGTGCCCGACAAATCACAACCACACATTAACCACATATATCATAAATAATCTAATGAACATGTCCTACAATCCACTCAAAACCTTTAGATTTTGTGCAAATCAGTGGCTAAGATTGATCCGACACATAAGAACACCCAATTTGGGTATAGAGCAATTCATCCCAGTAAAAGGAAGGGTTGTGGGCATAAAAATTTGTTTGGCCTTAGATTTAAATAAAAATAAAAGAATGCAAGAAAAGGGAAGGGGGGATGGACCAGATCGGACACCTAAAGTAGAAAAAAATGGGAAGAAAAGAAAGGGAATAAAAGGAAAGGGTAGGTAAGAAACATTGGGCTAACAGGATTATAAATGAAAGAAAAAGAGAAATAGGAAAAGAGAATAGAAATAAATTAATGAAGAGGAAATGTGATTTTTAGAAATGAAAAATAAATGATTTTCTTGTTAATTATGAATTTAATTAAGGGAGAACGGTTAGTATGGAAGCTGAAATCTGGATAGCAGATAATAGACGATCAGACATGGATCGATGTAAGCGAACTTCTACTCTATAGGTTTAAACAAAGATTTTATTTTTATTTTAAATAAATAAATAAAGTTATGTTTATTTCTTCCCAAATTAATTAAAATTAGAACAAAAATATTGAAAGCAAATGTTTGCAGAAGAGAATGGTTTAGCAAGAGGATTGATTGACTATAACGATGAGATTATTCTGATGTTCGAGAAATAAATGAAATAGAGATAAATTAGAAAGAATGTAGAATTGGTAATCAAGTAGGTTAAATACAGGAAAGTATCCATTAATTCTTGTTTAAATAAATAATAAAATTTTATTATATATTCAATTATTTAAAGAAATAAATATTAAATCGTACATATATTGAAATATGGAGTATAACGATACAGTTATGATCAATAATAATAAACGGGATTTTAAACAAAATAAAATCCTAGATAGATATGATTTGAAATAATTGTTTTCCAACATCAACCAGTTCAGGAATGACGATTATTTGAATTATTGAATTGTAATGAATCTGTGATAATTGGGTTTAGTGTTTGATAATAATGTTGTGATAAAATAGGCTTGTTCAGTTTAATTTAATCGTTTACATGTCTTATTTAAATAATATCAAATTACTGTTGAAATCTAGAATCTTGTAGATAACTCTTGATAAAAATACTATTGGAATTTGTTGAATATGATAACTTGATGATTTAAGTATCACTTGTTCCTAAAGATTTTATCGTTCATCGATTCAAAGAGACCAGGATTAGTTTTCTAAATGAAATCCAAACACCACTTTGTTTTGACCGAGGCATTGATTTAATTTGAAGTCAAATTGAAGACAGAGTTTATGCAAGGACAGTTCCGTTTATCCTAGGTAGAAATTGCCTAAGATGGATTTACAGGATAGTGCCTTCAGTTTGTCCAGTCCAGGACAACTTGTATGGTCGAATGTCTGACAGAGTATGCCTAACAGATCACGTAAGTTGATCTCTTCAAAACTATGTTTGGTGGTAGAGAAATTCATTTCTCTTAGCTTTATACCGATGATTTTGGGGAAATAAATTTGTGATTTGACGGGTTGACGATGTGGCATTCAATGTGAATGAAGACGTAATATATCTAAAGGTAAGTTTTTACCTCAAGCCTAACAACCAGGAAATGACAAAAATTGGGTAGGCAGCATGGCTAAGTGGGTCACTCCCATTAGGGTATATTGTCGCCATCTAGAGAATATTCATTTTGTTACTTCTTTTGCTTCTGTATCTCCCGGGAATGGTTATGTTGGTACCAGCCGTAATGTGACAATATATTCGATACACTCAAGGGAAATGAGTGGTCGGTCATGTGTGATCGGGTTGCAAGATGTTCTTGTTGAACTCAGTGTATTCCTCTCTAGAGATAGACTATCGGAAGGTGGTTCCATACCTTTTCATAGACGGAAATCCATTATCCAATAAGCGCTCACAGTTTTGATTGTTTAGTATTTATGTAGAGCGTGAGATGCAAGAATTCTGCAAGATTGATGTTCATTTGTGGATTGATAGACACTATTATAATATCAGAAGAATTTGATACAAAAGATGTTTTGGGTTATCATAAGGTAAAACCCATTCATGTTTATGTGTGGATCGGTCTTACGATTACCTTTTCTTCGGAAAGATTTTAAAAGTTAAATAAAGTATTTTGGATTCTCATAAAGGAAAAACTCATTCCATGTTATATGGCATGGTCTTATGAGTTATCCTTTATTTCCTCAAGATGTTTTATAATTTTTTACTCATACTAGTCCCACGAATGACCAAGAGTTTATTTTTTTGTGTTTTCCCTAAACAGCCCAAATTTGTATGGGCAGTCAAGTAATTCACGATTTTACAGATTCACAGAAGGTGCTTGGAGCAGGAGGCTTCAATGATAGATATTTAGAGTTTAATTTCCGCTGTGTTGTATATGTGATGTACTCTAATAATGTATGTAAGTTCAAATATAGTTTGTATTTCAAAGAGTTATGTTATATAATATATTTTATTCATTCCGCTATGAGATTCGTATTTATTCTGATTCTGTTATATTGTGATCTTTTTTTTTTTTCTGTTCTAACCTTTCTATCTTATCTTCTCTCACCCTCTAATTTCTTTGTTCGACATCTGAGTTTTAGCGTTCTTTGGGTTGGACTTGTGTTATGTTTGGTCATCTCAAAGGGTACCAAAATTTGGGTCATCACAGTTTCACATAGTGAACTCTCGCGCTTCGTTTCCCACAACGAATTACCGCGACCTTTGGGTGAGGTTGCATCCCTTCGCATAATGAACTCCCATGCATCGTTTTACATAGTGAACTCCCGCGCTTCGTTTCGCGTAACGGATTCCCGTGACCTTATGGTGAGGCTGCATCACTTCGCGTAACGAACTCCCGTGCATCGTTTCACATTGTGAACTCCTACGCTTCGTTTCGCACAAAGAATTCCCGCAACCTTTGGGTAAGGTTGCATTGCTTCGCATAACGAACCCCCACACATTGTTTCATATAGTAAACTCTTGTGCTTCGTTTCTCACAACGAACTCTCGCGACCTTTGGGTGAGGTTGCATCGCTACGCATAACGAACTCCCGTGCATCGTTTAACGTAGTGAACTCCTACACATTGTTATGCATAACGATTTCCCGCGACCTTTGGTGAGGTTGCATCAGTTCACGTAACGAACTCCTGCGCATCGTTTCACGTAGTGAACTCCCACGTTTCGTTTCGCACAACGAATTCCCGTGGCCTTTGGGTGATGTTGCATCGCTTCGCGTAATGAACTCCCGCGCATCCTTTCACATAATAAACACCTGCGCTTCGTTTCACACAACGAATTCCCATGACCTTTTGGGGTTCTGGATTCGTGGCTTCTTGCTACTCTCTTTACCGTTTGACTCGTTGGGACTTTTTCAATCTACCCATGACTTGGTGTTTCAGGGTTGTCTCACTTGGTCGAAATTTAAGGAAACAAACGCTTATTGGATAGCCTACAATAAAGAAATCATCTTTAGCAAATTCTGTATTAACGAAAATTTTGCAAGTAAGAGATTTATACAGGCAGATAAGACTTTATTTGTAAATCTACTGTTCAGTACAATGCAAGTAAAACATTACAGACTATTTTACGAGAATTTTGAAAATAACATGAAGTAAAGCATGAAAATAAAGTTGTGGCGATGATGATCGCTTATTCCAAGCCATTGAAATTAGAGCACCACCAACGGACATCATTTAATGGCCGGCCGAGCATTGGTTTGAGCAGAAGCTCTGTTGTTTGGACCGGACTAATCATTTAATGCCCCTTGCCTCTGGGGAGTTGCAGAAGGATTTGCATCTTGAGGATTCTTTACATATTGTTGCAAGCGGTTCTTCCTAATCAACTCTTCGATCAATGATTTCAGATGCCTACATTCATTGGTATTGTGGCCTGGCTGATTATGGAACCAGCAGATCTTCCCATATTTGGTCAGATGGTCATTCATCTTTATTGGCCGAGGCTCTGAAAATAATCCTTTGCATCCTTCATGGCAAGGTAGATGTTTTTAAGACTGTCATACAGAGGAGTTAGTTTGAACGAGTCATGAAGGAGAAACTTCTTATTAGCTTTGTTGTCGTTCCCGTCGTTGGCTCATTTATGCCCCTGAACTCTTTATTGATTCACTTGAGCATTAACACTTTTCTTATCCTCGGTAGTGCTGCTTGTACCAATAGGAAGAGGATTGTTGTCCACTCTCATGTACTCGTCCGCTTTCTTATAGAAATTGCCAAGCATATTTGGTTCCTTCATTTTTATCCATCTCCCAAACTCACTTTTCTTGTTTATAGCGTCGAGTAAAGTTATGAGGATTATGCGAGGCTCTGGATTCCTCACTTCGGACAAGGCAACATTTAATTGGCTGAGAAAAGTTTTAATGGTTCCCCTAGATTCTGCTTCGTTGCTGAGAGTGTTATAGCATCCTTGGCTTTGGTAGCATACAGGCGAAATTGCTCCTTGAACTTTTTGGTCAAATCAGAGAACCGGTCTACGGACTTAGGTGGAAGCTTTGTGAACCATTATGTCGCAACACCTTCCAAGTAGAGAGGAAAGTATAGGCATCTCATCTCATCTGCTTCCTTTGCTGTGCTCAAGGTTTTAAATCTCAGATATCGGTCGCATTTCGTCTTGGAGATTTTATAAACTCGGTCTCGTATCGGGGGAGATCTCAGGCGAGATGAGTCTAACTCGGGAGTTTGTCTCGGATTTTCATCTTGGGTCTAAAAGTTCATATTGGAACAATCTCAGGGTACATGATATGTTAAAAATGATTTTTTAACAAAATGATTTTTATGAATGTTATTAAAAACATAGTATCTTAAACTTAAAATGCAAAATAACTTTATTATTCTTTATTTTGCGAAAGATCATTCATACTCTAAATCATAATATGCTTAAAATGGAAATAATGTTAGACTGGAAACATTAAAAGGATCCAAAACATAAAAAAATTCAGCATAAATAGACCATAAAATACATAATTTCATAAGTAACATGTATGTAAAAATACGAATATTAAAATCATAATCATTGTAAAACATATACTAACATACAATATAGTCATTTAACATGTAAAATGTAAAATAACAAAAGATTATTCTAGCTAGATTAAAATAACAAAAGATTGTACTGGCTAGATTTGAGTTTTTTAACTATAGTTCAAGTTTAGGCAAAAATTTAAATTTTAACTAAAAAAACTAAGATCTCGGACGATATTCCAGTATTTTGTCTCGGTCGATATATCGCTCGATATTGCAATATCTCGGGCGATATATACGAAAGGAGATTTATAGTGATATTTGTTGTTTCATTTCGGAAGGAGCTCAAAACGAGATCTTGGGTGATATTTGCGAGATTTGAAACAGTGGTTGTGCTCATATGTCACTCGTACTTGAATATAAAGTAGTTAGGATCAACAAGACCATTGTACAGAGGCAGAATTGGAGGAGTGAACTTCTTCAGACACTCTGTTTCTCGGATTCTCTCGATAAATGGAGTCCTATCAGGGGAGAAATCCCATTCTCTTTCATCGTCGTTGCGAGCTTGATTTTTCTTTATGATTTGTTCTATCATATCCGAGATGTACTCCTCAGTGGTATGCCGCTTCGCGGGGCTGATTTCGATCTCTTTACCAAATATTCGTCTAGGTAAGCGATCATGATTAGAAGACTTAGGCCCTTTACCTTCCCGACGAGGAAGTGACCCTTTGGCGGGACTAGTAAACCATCGAGCGTTTCCCTCGAAATGATTATTATCTTTCGCCTTCATGTCTTCGACGTTAGCTTCGTCCTTGTCGCTCAAACAATCATTAACATCTTCCATGTTATCGTTGTGATTACGGTCAGAAGCGGATGAATTGGCATTCTCTTCGAGATTAACATGAACCTTTTGAGGTGCTGGATTAGGGTGAGCATTAAGGATAGCATCGAATTTCTCCATCATAGCCATGGTAGAAGAATCCATTCATTGGTTCATGTTGGCAATAGTGGTGTCCAACTCATTCCTAGTCACACCGGCTCCACCTACCGAGTTTTCACCAACTTTAAAGTGGTTAGTAAGTGGTGTGGCGTCGTGGTTAGTAATGTTGTCAGTTTCTCTAACGGTTTTACTTACAGGTTTCTTCGATTTAGCCATTATTTCGGACAAAGCTTTGAATTTCAGAGAGAATCTGGTAATTGGCATAGATCTTAGATTCGAAGGATCTATAGTGGAAACAGGCTTAGAACTTCAATGGAAGGCTTTTAAATTTGAGAGAAGTGTGAACGTGGCCCCACGGTGGGCGCCAAATGTTTAAACCAAAAAATGGCCACAACATAAAAGGTTATGATTTGAGATTATGGAGCCACAAACGCAAAACAAACAACAAAAAGTAAAGAATAAGGAATTTTTAGAGTGGTTCGGTCAATTAAGACATGCGTCCATTATGGAATTGCTTCTGATTATCAAACTTGAGTTTACAAAGTACATCGCTTTATACATTTCACTCATTTTATGATAATTCTCTCTTTTCTCTCTCTTTGATCTAGATTCCACTTGAATATATCAAAGGAATGGTTTGATATCTCTAAGTATGGTGGAAATTGATGAATATCTTCAACACTTGAACGCTTGAGTGATTTTCCTTGATTCCATAGTGGTTTCGTGTTATATCTATTCTTTGGAGAGGATTGATGGAGATCAGAGAAGCTTGAATTGAACTTAAGCAATTTCTAATGGAATTTAGAGAAAATTTGATTCACTTGTTGTTGGAGGAATATGGAATGAGATTTAGAAGCAATTAATGGATCTTGGAGTGCTCGAGAGTGGTGGAGAAAATGATTCGAACAACTATTCGAGGTCCAAAAATCGGTCCCTTGAATGGTGGAGAAGTGGGGTATTTATAGGCATCATTTGGAGGTAGTGACAAAGCTGAAATTATGATGTGCAGCGTTTGGGTCGGCGTTAAACTTATTTATGCAACTGGGTTTATGACCGACCCATATAATTACAGTTGTATACACTGTCACCACACGTCCACTTTTTTGACCGACCCTTAATGCAATTTTAATATCGAACCGTTCTTCTATTTGATATCGATCCATACTTTATCTTTAAGCAGACCGACCATACGAAAAAACAGGAACCAATCCATATAAAACTTTGCCACCGATTGGTACTTCTGATGCCACGTGTGCTTCATTTGTACCCGCACTATTATTTTTACAACATTTCCACCGCATTATACTTGAAGTCGATCCATAGTGTATGTGTGCCACATGTACTGGATGAGACTGATCCATACTAATTACTCACGTTCCAATAGTACATGTTGATTGATGAAATAAAAACTATTTGCAGTCACTTATTCCATAACTACAGGTTTCCACTGGCAAAGGAAGTTGATTGTTCAAGCAGTGATCTTTTACGCTCAGTTGATTTTAAGATTACATCAATTCCAATTTCAAGCATCATCTTGAAATTGGAAAAATATCATGCAAAAGGACTGAAGAAAAAACGAAGAAAAGATAAATGGACATGGTTATTTATATCAAATTTTATACTTTTTATTAAATTTTCTCTCAATTGTATACAGTATTACGAGGAATTCAGACGAATTCAAATGAACATGGGTAAGACATGATTTATCTCGTATAAATTTTGTTATCCTAACACCTGTTCCGAATGAAAATCAAGCGGACTTGGTCGGACCGAACATCGGACATTCATACAAAATTTAAACCCCTAGAGGCAGTCAGTCAAGTTATACCCAATTTCATTACAAACATAACTAAGTGCTTTATTGCATAGTAACAAATAGTGGAGAGAAAATACATAGTTATGTTTGTCGAATTTCCGTTAAGGGACAAAGTTACCAATTTTTTTAGCTAAAAGTATACAAAGTTTTGAAACTGGGGATAAGGGCAAAAGTTGACACATATCATTGCTTAAGATTTCGATCTAATCGCCCAAGTTGACATATATCATGTTTTCTTTTGTTCTGGTTACCGGGATCCACTCATTGCCTTTTAAAAACTCGAGTCCTGGCTGTAACGACCCGGTTTTAGACGACTTTGGTTATCGACATAAACTCAATGACGACTAACCAAACATCGAAAAATACAAACTTAGAATAGATAAGATACAAACCGGTAGTTAATGAAAGAAATTAGAGGGTGAGAATAGATAAGATACAAACTTAGAATAGAAGAAGAAGAAGAAGAACACAACATCAGAGTAACACGAATCTCACAGCGGAAAGAATAACATATAATATATATATAACATAACTTTGAAATATAAATCTGTACTTGAATACACATCATTATCAAAGTACAACACTTACAACACAATGGAAATAAACTATAGCTATATGATCCTAAAGCCTCCTGCTCCAGCTCTTCAAGTATCTATAAAATCCTGACTACTTGACTGCCTGTACCAGATTGGGCACCCAAGAGTTTAGGGAAAACAAAACAAAATAAACTCCGAGTCAGTCATAGGACTGGTATGAGTAAAACAGTTTAAAACAGTTTGAACAAGTAAACGATATCTTATAAGACCACGCCGTATAACGGAACGGGTTTTTCCCTTATGAGAATCCAAAATATCTTTATATCAAAAACCTTTTGATATTATAATAATGTCTATCAACCACAATATATTAATCATCTAGTAGAAACGCTTTCATCTCACGTTCTACATATATAGTATACAATCAAAAACGCAAGCACATATTGGGTAATGGATTTCCAACTATGACAAGGTATGGAACCACCTTTCGCTAGTGTACCTCTAGAAAGGAATACACTGGGTTTAACAAGAACAACTTGCAACCCGGCCACACATGACCGACCACTCATTTCGCTCAGTGTATCAAATGTATATCACCAACGGTTGGGATCAGCAACCGTTTCCCTAATGAGACAACATCGACAATAGATTTTTAGAAGTAATTGAAACTCTAGATCAGGTGATTATACACCCTAATAGGTGCGACCTTCATTGCCATGTTTCCTTCCCGATTTTTGTCATTTCCCGGTTGTGAGGCTAGAGGCCACGCTTATCTCTGACAGATCACACGTTTATTCACTTTGATTGTCACATCGTCATACTCGCCAAATCACAAATTGATTTCCCCAAAAATACAACAGGTATACAGCTAAGAGAAACGAATTCCTCTGCCACCAAACGTAAATACATTTGAGGAGATCGACATAGGCGATCTATTAAATATACTCTGTCATATATTCTTCCATACTGGTCGTCCTAGGACTGGACAAACCGAAGGCACTATTCAGTACAACCATCTTAGGCAATCTTTACCTAAGATTTATACAACAGCCCTTGCACTTTACTCCGTCTTCAATTATCTTTGGCATATATGATTCGCAACGCTTATGCCAATACGGAATGGTTCTTCGGATAATAATCCAACCGGTCTCTCCATATTAACAACGTTAAAATGGTCAAAACTTTGATAGTCGGTGATTCAACTATCAAATGAAAACATGTCTGCGTACACACAACGATCTTATTTCCAAATGGAAGTATCGATCCAATCATCAAACATATATATATATATATATAATTCCTCATTTCTATATTTAGAAAATATACGTTATTAACACTGGAAAACATTTCCATAGCTTAATTTTGTTTCACTATCCTTTCTCAACTATCAGTCCCTAACTATAAACTAACAAGAGAACAACTTCCTAAGTACAAACCCCGAAGGCCGAAACCAACATCAGATCGATACTTAGGAAACCATTCAACTTATTAATCTCTAGTCAGTTTCTAATTTTTGTTTAACTCCATTTTGATTAACTATGTTCGATTAACTCCTTTTTGCTTAACTCTTATTAGAATAACTAATATTCGATTTACTCCATTAGCTTAACTCTAGATCGCAACGATCCCATTGGTTACGCCTGATTCCCTCAGGAAACATCCGACCACCGTAGGCTATCTGCAGCCCTGCGAATTACGCTAGCAGTCGTGCAAAATGGAAACTTATCCTGAATAACTATGTTTGACAAACTCTATTCGACTAACCATATTCGATTAACTCGACTTCGAATAACTAAATTCGATTAACTCTTTTATATATCGTCAACTTCCTTTTTTATAAATCCTATTTATTTTCCCAATAAATATTCCTCTTATAATGCTATTTACTTTCTAAATACATATTCCTTTATTCTATTTATTTTCTAAATACATATTCCTTTATTCTATTTATTTTCTAAATAGATATTTCTTTATTTTATTTATTTATTTTCTAAATACATTGAAAAATCCCTTTTATACCTTTACGTATTTCTTACGGTATTTAAAATACCAATTAACCATGATCGATATCATTCAACACGCAGAATCCACAACAGATATTATATCACATCATATATTACAATATATGAAACAAAACAGTATTTAAATATAGAGGAATCCAGTTGGTTCCCTCCAACCTGTTTCCTGCATCACAGATGTTAATCAACATAATAACATCGATTTCATTTCGATATGAAATATTCTGCTAAACAGAATCAATATTTGATTAACGATTTATATATATACCATTATCTATTATTTCAACCAATACATAAGCAATTCAACCAAACAGTTAACACACAGCAATCAGTTATTATTTACCGGTTCTAAATATACGTTATGAAAATAGAAATGTTCAGAGTTGGTGAGTTTTACTCACATTGGACGATCATCGTTAATAACGATAACCATCGCTTGATTCAGACGGACAATTTATTTTGCAATAAATTGTAACGAGCCCCAGTTCACTTCCAATCAGTTCATTGTGTAGCCAATGTCCACCCGGTCCCAACGGATCTTGTTTTGCTGAATTCTGATAATGTGTGATCAAGATATTGTAATTACAAGATTATACGCTATTTAAATTAAAACTATACTCAATTTATTTTTACATTTGGGCTTCCCTTAGCAAGGCCCATCGCCCCATTTAAACCCACCGACCCATCTTCTACTTCTTCTTCCTAAACAAAGAACAAAACGCGCTCCCCATTTTTAGCCATTAACAAATGCTTGCCTGCCTCGTTCTTGTCCAACCCCTCACGAAAATTCAAACGAAGAACATCACTCCATTCCTCTTCGAAAACACCCCGTCCCCATTCTAGTTTGATCGAACTCGATCATCACGATGTACTCGCGATTTCAGAAACCCGAACCACCCTCCTACCGTACATCGACACAAATGGGGATCGGATCCTCCCAGAATTGGTACACATGTTCTATTTGACTTCCGGAATCACACTACAACCTCAAAATCATATATTGATGCTTCCATTTGCCGAAAGGACGAACCCTAGACCAACGCTGATCAATTACAGCGACAAAGGGAAGTTCGAACTTCCTGAAAACCACATAGAACGTAAGGGAGCTCATCACGAATTCGAATACACTCATATTTGAATTTATGGATTTTCTTTTGAATTGTTTTTTATTTTTGAACTTCGGTTTTTCACTGTGTTTTGATTTGAGAAATGAGATTGTCTCTCGTGTTTATACTTGAGGTTGTTATGGTTTGTGGATGAAATTGATCACTCCGTGGCCTCCTTTAGTTCATACAAAGATTAGGATATTTTTTTTCTTTTATTTATTTAATTTAATTTATTTATTTTATATTCTTTTCTGGTCCTTAAAAATTCCTGCGACCACATACGATATTCTAAAATCACGAAAATTGACATGCCACTAGAGTTTGACATTACGGACCCAACGGAACTGGTTTCGTCGAATTCCGACTCCGTTTTCTCACACAGCGTATTTTTAACTATCAGAATATCGATTGTTTTTCACATAAAAATCGCCCATGGCCACATACTGACTTCAAAAATCATGGAAATTGAAATCTAACAAAATTTTGACATTTCGAATCCAACAAAATTGGTTTCGTCTAATTCTGAGGTCGTTTGCAAAACTAGCTATTTTTAAAGCCCTAAATAACCCTTTTCAAATATATAAATATATTTAAAAACAACTAAATTTAATATTTAAAAATAAATATTATCGTATATATTCACAACAGAGTATCATACAGCTCTAGAATATTCCTATGTGAATTTCTAACTCGATATTTCAAATCCGATATAAATCGATATTCGGTTTATAATGAAATTCCTTTAAAATATAAATAAATCGTTATAAATTATAAAGGAATTCCACAGCGACTTTTCTAAAATTTGATTTGGACATAAATCAAAATCTACACAATGAAATCCCAAATTTTCTCTTCCATCAGAAAGATATACTTCACCAGCTCCGAACGTTTCTCGTTTTACAGAAATCCGGCTTAAAACGAATCTTGTACATCGAATCGCCAAATTATGAACTGCAACGCCATTCAAGCTCAGTTTTAATTATATTATAATTTTACGTTTAACTGACGTTTATATAATATATTTGTTATTAAAAATCAAATTCTAAACTGAATTATATATTTTGAATTTCCCAATTCATACCATATCGCCATTTCAGCCCATTCCGATTATTTTAGAATTAAATATATTATTTAATTATTATTTTAATTAAATATTCAATATTATTTTAATTAAATGACCATTTGAATTCTAAATCATTATTTATATAATTAAATTAGTTAATTATATATCGTAGAAAATACGGGTCGTTGCATTCTTCCTCACTTAAAATAATTTCGTCCTCGAAATTGCTAAGGTAGAAAACAAACTCCACCAACTGGGTTAAAATTATTTCTTCACTTCTTAACTCCAGTTTCACTAAACCAATTTAAATTCAATTAAAGTATTAATTCATTTTTATTAACGAAAATTTTCAAAAATCCTGAAAATTTTCTAACGCTTTAACTTTTCGAAATATTTCGCCAGCACCTCCTTTGTACGGCTCAATCGGTACAACTCACCTCTCTGGGCCTTCTCCAACCCAAAAGAAAATCGAACAGCCAAGCGGCTCGCCAATTTGGCTCATCACAATCTCATACCATATGAAATATAAACTTGTACCTTTTTGTCGGGCATATCAACTCTATCACTTCCATATGCTATCAACTCAGCATATACCAATGTTATCCAAATCAAATTCTGCAATCACTTTTATCTCAAACACAACCATTCGCTTTTTACCAAGCCAAATTTTCATTTCAAACTCAAGTTTTATTCTTGATACCAAACTCTTATTTTACCAAAGCAATTCTAATCCAATTCATTTACCACTTAACTGGCTTTATTTTAATCCCAATTTGCTTTCACCGTTTGCTGTTTAATTTGTTCTTAATTCAAACAATCTTCTTCCCAGGAGTTTTTAAACAGTTTATCTCTTTCAAAAATCAAATTTTCCTTTTTGAAATTCAACACAACTTGTTTTTCCCAAAACAAATTCAAAAACAAAAAATTTGGTAGTAATCCATCACTTAGAAACCCGAAAATGAACACTGATGGTGCTGCGCAGTCATCATCAGAATTATTTTCCAGCGACCGAAGTGAGTTCAATACGATATCACTTTCAAAATCATTCTTAAACACTTTTATTTTGAAACTAATTCAAAATATCATTCACGAATGCTTGGAATACAATTTAAAATCTCCCAAGATCTTAAAATTTACATATATTTAATCCAAGTCTATTTACAAACTCTGTTCAAAATTTCCATGGTTTTAATTTCAATTCTGATTCAAATTCTGATTTTATTCATTTCGTAACATTTATACGAATATTATTTGGTTATATACATAACCATTTCACTTTTTATAATCTTACTCGATTATAATAACAACAATATATCCAATATATTATAAATCCAATATATATATATACTTTCTCTATATCAAATTATACTTTGAGTAAAATTATTTCATTTACCCTCCTTTCAAAACATACTATGATGGTTCATCGTATTCGAGTGTTTATAAACTCCTACCGATACAGTGGATCAAACTGATCGACCAGAACCCATAAACAACTCAATCAATAAATCTCCACAATATAAAATAATTTTATATTGAATAACAAATATGCTCTCGTATATATACACTCAAACTCAATCTAGGGTATTACTAACCCCATCTCTACTGAGTCACGCCACAGAGCTAAGGTAAATCGCTTAACCTTATGCTCTGATACCAACTATAACGACCCGGTTTTAGACGACTTTGGTTATCGACATAAACTCAATGACGACTAACCAAACATCGAAGTATACCGGTAGTTAATGAAAGAAATTAGAGGGTGAGAATAGATAAGATAGAAACTTAGAATAGAAGAAGAAGAATACAACATCAGAGTAACACGAATCTCACAACGGAACGAATAACATATATTATACATAACATAACTTTAAAATATAAATCTGTACTTGAATACACATCATTATCAAAGTACAGCACTTACAACACAACGGAAATAAACTATAGCTATATGATCCTGAAGCCTCCTGCTCCGGCTCTTCAAGTATCTGTAAAATCCTGACTACTTGATTTCCCGTACCAAATTGGGCACCCAAGAGTTTAGGGAAAACAAAACAAAATAAACTCCGGGTCAGTCATGGGACTGGTATGAGTAAAACAGTTTAAAACAATTTGAACAAGGTAATGATATCTCATAAGACCACGCCGTATAACGGAACGGGTTTTTCCCTTATGAGAATCCAAAATATCTTTATATCAAAAACCTTTTGATATTATAATAATGTCTATCAACCACAATATAATAATCATCTAGCAGAAACGCTTTCATCTCACATTCTACATATATAGTATACAATCAAAACCGCAAGCACGTATTGGGTAATGGATTTCCAACTATGACAAGGTATGGAACCACCTTTCGCTAGTGTACCTCTAGAAAGGAATACACTGGGTTCAACAAGAACATCTTGCAACCCGACCACACATGACCGACCACTCATTTCGTTGAGTGTATCGAATGTATATCACCAACGGTTAGGATCAGCAACCGTTTTCCCGAATGGGACAGCATCGACAATAGATTTTTAGAAGTAATTGAAACTCTAGATCAGGTGATTATACACCCTAATAGGTGTGACCTACATAGCCATGCTGCCTGCCCGATTTTTGTCATTTCCCGTTTGTGAGGCTAGAGGCCATGCTTATCTCTGACAGACCACACGTTTATTCACTTTGAATGTCACATCGTCATACCCGCCAAATCACAAATTGATTTCCCCAAAAATACAACGGGTATACAGCTAAGAGAAACGAATTCCTCTGCCACCAAACATAAATATGTTTGAAGAGATCAACTTACGCGATCTATTAAGTATACTCTATCAGACATTCTTCCATACAGGTCGTCCTGGGACTGGACAAACCGAAGGAACTATTCAGTACCATCATCTTAG
Organism: Allium sativum; assembly: GCA_030737875.1. NCBI lineage: Eukaryota > Viridiplantae > Streptophyta > Magnoliopsida > Asparagales > Amaryllidaceae > Allium > Allium sativum. Next base: position 899,885,205 of record CM060916.1, read on the forward strand.
GCAATCTTTACCTAAGATTTATACAACAGCCCTTGCACTTTACTCTGTCTTCAATTATCTTTGGCATATATGATTCGCAACGCTTATGCCAATACGGAGTGGTTCTTCGGATAATAATCCAACCGGTCTCTCCATATTAACAACGTTAAAATGGTCAAAACTTTGATAGTCGGTGATTTAACTATCAAATGAAAACATGTCTGTGTACACACAACGATCTTATTTCCAAATGGAAGTATCGATCCAATCATCAAACATATATATATATATATAATTCCTTATTTTTTATGTTTACAAAATATACGTTATTAACACTGGAAAATATTTCCATAGCTTAATTTCGTTTCACTACCCTTTCACAACTATCAGTCCCTAACTATAAACTAATAAGAGAACAACTTCCTAAGTACAAACCCCGAAGGCCGAAACCAACATCAGATCGATACTTAGGAAACCATTCAACTTATTAATCTCTAGTCAGTTTCTAATTTTTGTTTAAATCCATTTTGATTAATTATGTTCGATTAACTCCTTTTTTCTTAACTCTTATTCTAATAACTAATATTCGATTTACTCCATTCGCTTAACTCTAGATCGCAGCGATCCCAATGGTTACGCCTGATTCCCTCAGGAAACATCCGACTGCCGTAGGCTATCTGCAGCCCTGCGAATTATGCTAGCAGTCGTGCAAAATGGCAACTTATCCTGAATAACTATGTTTGACTAACTCTATTCGACTAACCATATTCGATTAACTCGACTTCGAATAACTAAATTCGATTAACTCTTTTATATCTCGTCAACTTCCTTTTTTATAAATCCTGGTTATTTTCCCAATAAATATTCCTTTTATAATTCTATTTACTTTCTAAATACATATTCCTTTATTCTATCTATTTTCTAAATACATACTCCTTTATTCTATTTATTTTCTAAATACATTGAAAATTCCCTTATACCATTATGTATTTCTTACGGTATTTAAAATTCCAATTAACCGTGATCGATATCATTCAACACACAGAATCCACAACATATTTTATATCACATCATATATTATAATATATGAAACAAAATAGTATTTAAATATTGAGGAACCCAGTTGGGTCCCTCCAACCTGTTTCCCTGCATCATAGATGTTAATCAACATAATAACATCAATTTCATTTCGAAATGAAATATTCTGCTAAACAGAATCAATATTTGATTAACGATTTATATATATACCATTATCTATAATTTCAACCAATACATAAGCAATTCAACCAAACAGTTAACACACAACAATCAGTTAGTATTTATCAGTTCTAAATATACGTTATGAAAATTGAACTATTCAGAGTTGGTGAGTTTTACTCACATTGGACGATCATCATTAATAACGATAACCATTGCTTGATTCAGACATACAATTTATTTTTCAGTAAATTGTAACGAGCCCCAGTTCACTTCCAGTCGGTTCCATTGTGTAGCCACTGTCCACACGGTCCCAACGGATCTTGTTTTGCTGAATTCTGATAACGTGTGATCAAGATATTGTAATTACAAGATTATACGCTATTTAAATTAAAACTATACTCAATTTTTTTTTACATTTGGTCTACCCTTAGCAAGGCCCATTGCCCCATTTAAACCCACCGACCCATCTTCTACTTCTTCTTCCTGAACAAAGAACAGAACGCGCTCCCCTTTTTCAGCCATTAACAAATGCTTGCCCGCCTCGTTCTTGTCCAATCCCCCATGAAAATTCAAACGAAGAACATCACTCCATTCCTCTTCGAAAACACCTCATCCCCATTCTAGTTTGATCGAACTCAATCATCACGATGTACTCGCCATTTCAAAAATCCGAACCACTCTCCTACCATACATCGACACAAATGGGGATCGGATCCTCCCAGAATTGGTACACAGGTTCTATTTGACTTCCTGAATCACACTACAACCTCAAAATCATATATTGATGCTTCCATTTGCAGAAAGGACGAACCCTAGACCAACGCTGATCAATTCCAACAACAGAAAGGGATGTTCAAACTTCCTGAAAACCACATAGAACGTAGGGGAGCTCATCACGAATTCGAATACACTCATATTTGAATTTATGGATTTTCTTTTGAATTGTTTTTTATTATTGAACTTCGGTTTTTCACTGTGTTTTGATTTGAGAAATGAGATTGTCTCTCGTGTTTATACTTGAGGTTGTTAAGGTTTGTGGCTGAAATCGATCACAACGTGGCCTCCTTTAGTTCATACAAAGATTAGTTTATTTTTTTCTTTTATTTATTTAATTTATTTTATAGATTTTATATTCGTTTCTGGTCCTTAAAAATTCCTGCGACCACATACGATATTCTAAAATCATGAAAATTGACATGCCACTAGAGTTTTACATTACTGACCCAACGAAACTGGTTTCATTGAATTCCGACTCCGTTTGCTCACATAGCGTATTTTTAACTATTAGAATATCGACTGTTTTTCACATAAAAATCGCCCACGGCCACATACTGACTTCAAAAATCACGGAAATTGAAATCTAACAATAATTTGACATTACGAATCCAACAAAACAGTTTTTGTCGAATTATGCGGTCGTTTGCAAAACTGGCTATTTTTAATGCCCTAAATAACCTTTTTAAATATATAAATATATTTAAAAATAATTAAATATAATATTTAAAAAATGTTATCATATATATTCACAACAGAGTATCATACAGCTCTTGAATATTCCTATATGAATTTCTAACTCGATATTTCAAATCCGATATAAATCGATATTCGATTTATAATGAAGTTCCTTTAAAATATAAATAAATCGTTATAAATTATAAAGGAATTCCACCGCGACTTTTATAAAATTTGATTTGGACATAAATCAAAATCTACACGAAGAAATCCTGATTTTTCTCTTCCATCAGAAAGATATACTTCACCAGCTCCGAACGTTTCTTTTTCTCAAAAATCCGGCTTAAAATGAATCCTGTACATTCAGTTGAAGGTCGAATAGCCAAATTACGAACTGCAGCGCCATTTCAAGCTCGATTTTAATTATATTATAATTTTACGTTCAACTGACGTTTATATAATATATTTGTTCTTAAAAATCATATTCTAAACTAAATTATATATTTTAAATTTCCCAATTCATACCATATCGCCATTTCAGCCCATTCTGAATATTTCAGAATTAAATATATTATTTAATTATTATTTTAATTAAATATTCAATATTATTTTAATTAAATGGCCATTTTAATTCTAAATCATTATTTATATAGTTAAATAAGTTAATTATATATCGCAGCAAATACGGGTCGTTACACTAGCATTATGTCACCTTGAAGCATAAAAACGATACCACCGGCATCAGTGTGGGCTTAGGGACCAGTGGTCAGTTCATGGTTTGGGCATTTGTGTATATCGTAGCTTTTGTTCCTACAGTTGGCTTTGAAAATGCAGTTTTTTGTACCCCTTGTCTAGTCCAAGGTTTTCACTCATTGCCTCTGCTAATGTCTCAGCTAGTATAACCACTTTGCCCACATATTCATTCATAGTTTTGCTGCATGGTCAAATGAATCCAAATTATACAAATTGTTTCTTTTATATTTATCCAACAAGGAATAAAGAACTGGAAAAAATGCAAACTGACAGCAGTATTTTGTTTAGGTTACCATCACTGGTGATGTTTTCCAGTTTATAGGGAACAAAGAAACAACTTTCCCAGTCATAGTCCTCAGTACTCACATGAGACTTGAGCTTACTAGCTAGTTCTGAATTATAGAAATCAGCCTTCAAGTCCAACTGTGGAAAACCGTGTCATATGGCACGAAAGTGTCCGAACAGGCAAGGCCCTGAACCATAGGCTAACTTGGCCGAGGAGCCTCTTACGACTATGATTACTGAGATTCACCTTGTTGGTGGATTAGAGGGGTAATGGGTAGACGCTAGTGCTTCTCGCCATGTCTACTATGATCGTGATATGTTCACTACATACACAGCTGCGATGATTAGAAAGTGTTGTTGGAGACTCTCACACCACTAAAGTTGTAGGGATTTGTAATGTGGAAATAAAGTTTACCTCTGGAAAGAGCGTAATTTTGAAATATGTGTTGCATACTCCAGAGATGAGGAAGAATCTGATTTCTGGCTTTGTCCTTAATAAGGTTGGCTTTATTCAAGTTATTGGGGCTTATTTGTATACCTTAACATATAAGGGAGTTTTTGTGGGAAAGGGTTATGCTTGTGAGGGAATGTTTAAATTGAATGTTGAATCTAATAAAGTGACTAGTTCTGCTTATATGTTATGTAATTTTAGTATTAGGCACTCTAGATTATGTTATGTTAATAAAACATGAGCACCTTAGATATGATCTCTAAAAGGTTTAGAATTTGAACTTGATAAATGTGAATTTTGTACTCAAGCTAAAATCACAAAGAAACCTCATAAGTTTGTTGATAGAGTATCTAAACGCTTAAACTTGATTCATTCTGATATATGTGAGCTTGATAGCACTTGGACTAGACATGGACATCGTTATTTTATCACTTTTATTGATGACAGTTCTGATTTCACCTATGTATACCTTATGAAAAATGAAAGTGATGCATTTGGCATGTTTAAAACACTCAAAACTGAAATTGAGAATCAAGCAAATAAAAAAACTAAGAGACTTTGTAGTGATAGAGGAATAGAATATGAATCTACTTCAATTCTGGATTTTTATAAATTACATGGTATAGTACATAATAGAACTGCAACCTTTTCACCTAAAATGAACGGTAAGGCTGAAAGAAAAAAATAGGACCTTTACCAAATTAGTAGTTGCCATTTTATTAAATTTTGGTGCAACAAAACATTTGTAGAGGGATATATTATTAACCCTATGCTATGTTTTGAATAGAATCCCTAAAATTGAGAATAAAATTTCACCTTATAAAATTTTAAAGAATTATAAACCCAATGTGTCATACTTTAGAACTTGGGGTTGTTTAGCATATGTTCGCATTCCAGACCCTAAGAGAATAAAATTGGCAAATAGAGCATATGAGTGTGTATTTATAGGTTATGCTATTAATAGCAAAGCATACAGATTTTATGACCTAAATACACATAATATAATTGAATCAAATGGTACTGTTTTTTATGAAACAAAATTTCCTTTTAAATTAAGGAATAAAGGGGTCACTTCAAGTATGCCTATTAGAACAGAACTTAATGAAAATTTTGAAGCTTAACCTAGAAGAAGTAAAAGAGCAAGAAACATAAAAGATTTTGGTTCGGATTTTTGTGCTTTTACTATAGAGGAGGATCCCTTAAACCTTTAAGAGGCCTTATCTTCTTCAGATGTCGACTTTTGGCAAGAGGCTATAAATGATGAGATGGATTCTTTGAAATCCAATAAGACTTAGCACTTGGTAGATTTACCCCCGGCTGTAAATCTATAGGTTGTAAATGGGTGCCTAAAAAGAAATTAAACCTTAAGGCACTGTCGGTAAATATAAAGCTCGTCTACTAGCTAAAGGATATAAAGAAAAAGGAAATATAGATTTCTTTGACACTTTTTCACATGTAACTAGAATTACATCCATTCGGGTATTAATCTCACTTTGCTTCCATTCATAATTTATTAATACACCAAATGGATGTTAAAATCACATTTTAAAATGGTGAATTAGATGAAGAAATTTATATGGATTAGGCTGAAGGATTTGTAGTACGTAGTCAAGAAAATAAAGTATGAAAATTAGATAAATTATTATATGGTTTAAAACAAGCACCCAAACAATGGCCTGAAAAATTTGATAGCTTAATCATTTCACAAGCTTTTAAAGTTAATGAAAGTGACAAATGCATTTATTACTATTCTGAGAATGACATATGCACTATTATATGCCTTTATGTAGATGACCAACTCATTTTTCGGTCAAATATTCATGTCATAAACTCATTCAAATCCTTATTAAGTGCCAATTTTGATATGAAAGATCTAGGTGAGGCGAGTGTAATCCTTGATATTAATATTACTAGGTCAGAAAAGGGACTTTCTTTGGATCAATCACATTACATTGAGAAGGTACTAAAGAAATACAATTACTTTCACTGTAAACCTGCATGTACACTATATGATCCCTGTGTAAAGTTATTTAAGAACACTGGTGAAGGTGTAAGACAGTCTGATTATGCGAACATCAATGGTAGCCTTTGGTATGCCACTGATTGTACTAGAGCCAACATTACCTATATCGTGGGTTTATTATGCAGGTTTACCGGTCGACCTAGTATAGAGCACTGGCATGCTATTGAGGGGGTCATGAGATACCTTAAACGAACTATGAACCTTGGATTACATTATGAAAAGTTTCCAACTGTACTCGAAAGATATTCCGATGCAGACTGGAATACTTTATCTGATGATTCTAAAGCGATCAGTGGCTATATATTTAGCATTGCTGGAGGAGCTGTTTATTGGAAATCCAAGTAACAGACTATTTTGGCTTAGTCTACTATGGAGTCTGAGATGATAGCACTAGCCACAGATAGTGAAGAAGTAGAGTATTTGAAAAATCTGCTAGCTGGGATTCAGTTATGGGAAAACCCAATACCAGCTGTGTTGGTCCATTGCGATAGTCCCGCGGCTACTGCAAAAGTTCAGAACCGTTATTATAATGGTAAGAGACGACATATACGTCGTAAGCACAGTACTATTAGAGAGCTACTCTCATTAAGTATTGTTAGAGTGGATCACATACTTAGTGATGAAAATTTGGCAGATCCTTTGACGAAAAGACTGTCTAAATTGAAAGTCCTTAATACTTCTAAGAGAATGGGACTAGTGCCCTTAGAATGTTGAGTAACGCACAATGGTAACCTGACCTAATGATTGGAGATCCCAAGAACTAGGTTCAATGAGTAAAAACAAGTTATGTAGTGATAGTAGTTGAACATGCTATTTAATATACCAAGAAGCATGTATTCCTGAAGTGATTAGAGGATGAGTTGATAGAAACTCTTAATGAGATCTATGCTATATTTGAAGTGGAGTACCTACCTTCAGGAGTACTCTTAATAGACTTACCTATGTGAATGTGGTAATGTGGTCGTTTACTATGGAGCTTTGGGCAAAATTTCTAGAGATTCACTAAACTAGGATAGACATGCATGGCCATAAATGCACGGGCTTATTTGATTGCACTATAGAAAAGGTTGTGTGTGGTCTGATGTCAGGAATAGAGTTCAACACTACGTGTCACTCTATTAAAAATTGAATCGTATCCACTATGCAAAGGTTCAAGTCGGAAGACACCATTGTTTATGCACAATCTTGTGTTTTTAGAAACTGCTCGAAAACATTTTTAGGAATGTTGGAATTGGTTTTATAAACATTTAGTGAATTGTTAAACATTTAGAATAAGTGTGAAATGGCTCTTTTTTGTGAATAGTCCCATATATTGAGACTATATGAAGGAAGCAAAGTATTTATATTTGTTTCTTAGAAGACACGTTGGGGACGTAGGGCTACCAATACATGCTTTGTTGTGAGGAGGAAGACCATGCATCATGACCGCCACATACATGCGCGCGACCGAAAGACCGACCCGACCCATCCCGGTCTGGCTCGGTTCGGTTTAGGCTTGGGCCTTGGTGGTGTGAACACTTATATTTTTGGACCGCAAAATGTTGCTTTTTTGAACCGTTTTTTGTTAGACGAGTAAAATTTTTGAATCGCCTTTTTTGACATAGTAAATTTTTGATCCATTTTTTCTACCGACTCTCTCCCACTACCTAGTGAACCATTCAGCACATTTTATTTCCTTCAATAATTTATTCATTTTTAGATGAGATTTACATATCGGAAAATGTTTCTTCTTCTTGCCTCCGCCATTTAATTCCTTCACAAAAATAAAAACGAGCAGTAATTTTTAGGCAGTGTAAATCGGACTGATTTGTTATGCAAGCAAATCGATTATTGTTATTCGACGCTGTTTTATCCTAGAGGCATTAGCGATTGAGAACGACTAGTTTGCACCTCTGACTAAATCGCTGAATTGTCTTCAAAGAGAGCGAAAAGTATGTGACTAAGCCATTGTTTTTGAACAATTTGAAGATGAACTAAAACAATGGCTTCAACCTCAACCCTAGATGATGCTGATCCTCCCTTTTCCTTCCACATCCCGCTCATGACTGCTGCTCCATTCAGATTTGAAGGCTTGCACTTCAAGCAATGGTGTTAGAAGATGGAATTCTACCTAACAATGAGAAAGGTGGTGGGTGCGTTGACCATTGACAAACCGCAGCTACCAGACAGACTTGACGAGGCTAATGGTGCATAGATGGCATCCTGGAATGAACAATCAAAGCAGTTGTAGACCTGGACTGAATAGGGCTATCTGTGCAAAAGTTTCATACTCAACGGCCTCAACGATGACCTGTACTACTACAACCCGAAGGACAAAACAGCGAAAGAGATCTAGGAAGTGCTGCTGAAGAAGTACGAAACAGAAAGTAGGGGAAAAGAAGTATGCTGTCAGCCGCTACCTAAAGTATCAGATGATAGATGACAGATCAGTAGAGATGCAGTCTCACGAGCTTCAGAAAATAGCTCATGAGATCATCTTCGAAGGTATGACGTTGGACGAACAACTTCAAGTTGTTGTTATTATTGACAAATTGGCCCTAGGATGGAACGATTTTAAGAATGTCTTAAGGCATAAGACTAAGGAATTTTCTTTAGAGAGCTTGATCACATGCCTCCATATTGAGGAGGAGGCTCGTAGGCAGGACCAGAAAGAAGAAGTGCTGGTTGTCAACAACAACAACACTAAAAAGACCAAACATGCAGTACTAAAACCGAATCATAAATCCTTTAAGAATCATAACAGGCGCAACAAACAGAATGGGAATCCACCAGGAAATAAAAAAAGATAGCAGCGACCACCCCAAAAGAATGATTCTGGATATTTGTTTCTATGTTACAACTGTGGAAAACTGGGTCATACGACATGAAAGTGTCAGAACAGGTTAGGCCCTGCACTGTAGGCTAACTTGACTGAGGAGCCTCTTACGGTTATGATTACTGAGATTCACCTTGTTGGTGGATCAGAGGGGTGGTGTTTAGACACTGGTGCTTCTTTCCATGTCTGCTATGATCGTAATATGTTCACAACAAACACGACTGTTGATGATCAAAAAGTGTTGTTGGGAGACTCTCACACCACTAAAGTTGTAGGGATTGGTAATGTGGAAATAAAGTTTACCTCTAGAAAGACAATAATTCTGAAAGATGTGATGTGTACTCCAGAGATGAGGAAGAATCTGGTTACTAGCTTTCTCCTTAATAAGGTTGGCTTTAATCAAGTTATTGGGGCTGATTTGTATACCTTAACATATAAGGGAGCTTTTGTGGGAAAGGCTTATGCTTGTGAGGGAATTTTTAAATTAAATGTTGAACCTAATAAAGTGACCAGTTCTTCTTATACATTGTATGATTTTAGTCTTTGGCACTCTAGATTATGTCATGTTAATAAATGTATAGTTCATAACTGGAGCACCTTAGATATGATCACTAAAATGTCAGAATCTGAACTTGATAAATGTGAATTATGTACTCAAGCTAAAATCACAAAGAAACCTCATAAATCTATTGATAGAGTATCTGAACTCTTAGACTTGATTCATTCCGATATATGTGAGCTTAATGGCACTTTGACTAGACATGGACATCGTTATTTTATCACTTTTATTGGTGACTTATGATTTCACCTATGCATACCTTATGAAAAATAAAAGTGATGCATTTGACATGTTTAAAACATTCAAAACTAAAATTGAGAATCAAGCAAATAAGAAAATTAATAGACTTCGTAGTGATAGAGGAACAGAATACGAATCTACGTTAATTCTGTATTTTTATAAATTACATGGTATAGTACATGAGAGAACTGCACCTTGTTCATTTGAAATGAATGGTAAAGCTGAAAGAAAAAATAGGACCCTTACCGAATTAGCAGTTGCCATTTTATTAAATTATGGCGCAGTAAAACATTGGTAGGGTGATATATTATTAATTGTAAGCTACATTTTGATTAGAATCCCTAAATCTAAGAATAAAATTTCACCTTATGAAATTTTAAAGAATTATAAACCCATTGTGTCATACTTTAGAACTTGTGGTTGTTTAGCATATGTTCGCATTCCAGACCCTAAGAGAATAAAATTGGAAAGTAGTGCATATAAGTGTGTATTTATAGTCTATGCTATTAATAACAAAGCATATAGATTTTATGACCTAAATACACATAATATAATTGAATCAAATGATGCTGATTTTTATGAAACAAAATTTCCTTTTAAATTAAGGAATAGGGGGGGCATTTCAAGTATGCTTATTAGAACAGAACTTAATAAAAATTATGAAGCTAAACATAGAAGAAGTAAAAGAGCAAGAACCGTAAATGATTTTGGTTTAGATCTTTGTGCTTTTACAGTAGAGGGGGATCCCTTAAACATCTAGGAGGCCTTATCTTCTTTAAATGCCGACTTTTGGCTAGAGGCTACAAATGATGAGATGGATTCTTTGGAATCCAATTAGACTTGGCACTTGGTAGATTTACCCCCTGGTTGTAAATCTATAGGCTATAAATGGGTGCTTAAAAAGGAACTAAAACCTGATGGCACTGTCGATAAACATAAATCCTGTCTAGTAGCTACAGGCTTTAAACAAAAAGAAAATATAGATTTCTTCGACACTTTTTCAGCTGTAACTAGAATTACATCCATTCGAGTATTTATCTCACTTGATTCCAATCATAATTTATTAGTACACCAAATGGATGTTAAAACCGCATTTTTAAACGGCGAATTAGATGAAGAAATTTATATGGACCAGCCTGAAGGATTTGTAGTACATAGTCAAGAATAAAAAGTATGCAAATTAGATAAATCATTATATGGTTTAAAACAAGCACCTAAATAATGGCATGAAAAATTTGATAACTTAATCATTTCACATGGTTTTAATGATAATGAAAGTGACAAATGCATTTACTACAAATCTAAGAATTACTTCTGCACTATTATATGCCTTTATGTAGATGACCTACTCATTTTTGGGTCAAACATTCATGCCATAAACTCAGTCAAATCTTTATTAAGTGCCAATTTTGATATGAAAGATCTAGGTGAGGTGAATGTAATCCTTGGTATTAAAATTACTAGGTCAGAAAAAGGACTTTCTTTGGATCAATCTCATTACATTGAGAAGATACTAAAGATATACAATTACTTTGGCTGTAAACCTGCATGTACACCATATGATCGCTGAGTAAAGTTGTTTAAGAACACTGGTGAAGGTGTAAGACAGTCTGATTTTGCGAGTATCATTGGCATCCTTTGGTATGCCACTGATTGTACTTGACCCGATATTGCCTATGTCGTGGGATTATTATGGAGGTTTACCAGTAGACCTAGTATAAAGCACTGGTGTGCTATTGAGAGGATCATGAGATACCTCAAGAGAACTATGAACCTTGGATTACATTATGAAAAGTTTCCAGTTGTACTTGAAGGATATTCCGATGCAGACTGGAATACTTTATCTGATGATTCTAAAGTTACCAGTGGCTATATATTTAGCATCGTTGGAGGAGTTTTTTCTTGGAAATCCAGGAAACAGACTATTTTGGCTTAGTCTATTATGGAGTCTGAGATGATAGCTCTAGCCGCAGCTAGTTAGAAGCAGATAAATTGAGAAATCAGCTAGCTGAGATTCCCTAACGGGAAAAACCGATACCAGCTGTGTTGATCCATTGTGATAGTACCGCGGCTATTGCAAAAGTTTAGAACTGTTATTATATCGGTAAGAGACGACAGAAATGTCCTAAGCACAGTATTGTTAGAGAGCTACTCTCTTCAGGTACTGTTAGAGTGGATCACATACGCAACAATGAAATTTTGGCAGATCCTTTGACGGAACGACTGTCCAGAGAGAAAGTCCTTAATACTTCTAAAAGAATGGGACTATTGCCCTTAGATTGTTTAGTCATGCACAATGGTAACCTGACTTAATGTCTGGAGATCCCAAGAATTAGGTTCAATGGATAAAAACAAGTTGTGTAGTGATAGTAGTTGAGCATGCTATTTAATATACCAAGAAGCATGTATTCCTGAAGTGATTAGAGGATGAGTTGATAGAAACTCTTAATGAGATCTATACTCTATTTGGAGTGGAATACCTACCTTCAGGAGTACTCTTGAAAGACTCACCTATGCGAATGTGGAAATGTGACCATTTCCTATGGAGTTTTGGGCAAAACTTCTAAAGCATTCACTAAACTGGGATAGACGTGCATGACCATAAATGCACGGGCTTATTTGATTGCACTATGGAAAAGGCTGTGTGTGGTCTGATGTCAGGAATAGGTGGGTTCAAGACTACGTGTCACTCTAGTAAAAATTGACTCTTATCCACTATGCAAAGGTTCAAGTCAGAAGACGCTTTTGTTTATGCACAATCTTATGTTTTTTAGAAACTGCTTGGAAATAATTTTAAAAATTCAAGTGGGGGATTGTTGGAAATGGTTTTATAAACATTTAGTGAATTGTTAAAAATTTAGAATAAGTGTGAAATGGCTCCTATATGCGAATAGTCCCACATTTAAGACAATATGAAAGAAGAAAATTATTTATATGTGTTTCTGAGAAGACATGTTAGGACCTCCGGTCCGCTAATACATGCTTTATAGTGAGGAGGGAGACCATGCATCATGGCCACCACAACCGCGTGCGACCTACCGACCGACTCGACTCGACCCGACCTGACTCGGTTCGGTTCAGGTTTGGGCCATGGTGGAGCAGACACTTATATTTTTGGGCTACGAAACATTGCTTTTTTGAACCCTTTTTTGTTAGATGGTAAAATTTCTGAACCGCCTTTTATTTGGCACGGTAAACATTTGATCCACTTTTTTTGCCGACTCTCTCCCACTACCCAGTAAATCGTTTGACGCATTTTATTTTCATTTATAATTTATTCATTTTTTGACAAGATTTACATACCGAACAACGTTTCTTCTTCTTGCCTCCTCTATTAAATTCCTTCATAGAAAATAAAAACGAGAAGCAATTTTTAGGCAGTGAAAATCTGGACTAATTTGTTGTGCAAGCAAATTGGTTATTGTTATTCGAGGCTGTTTTATCCTAGAGGTGTTGGTGATTGAGAACGACTGGTTTGCTCCTTTGATCAGATCGCCGAATTGTCTTCAAGAGAGTGACAAAGTTCATGACTCAGCCTTTTTTCCAACAATTTGAAGACAAAATAAAACAATGGCTTCTACCTCAATCCTAGATGATGATGCTCCTCCCTCTGCCTTCCAGATCCCGCTCATGATTGCTGCTCCGTTCAGATTCGAAGGTTGCACTTCAAGCGATGGCGTCAGAAGATGGAATTCTACCTTACAATGAGAAAGGTGGTGGTTGCGCTGACCACTGACAAACCGCAGCTACCATACAGACCTGACGAGACTGATGAAGCACAGAAGGCGTCCTGGACTGAACAATCAAAGAAGCTGTAGACCTAGACTGAACATGACTATTTATGCAAAAATTTCATACTTAACGGCCTCAGCGATGACCTGTACGACTACTACAACTCGTAGGACAAGACAACAAAGGAGATATGGGAAGCGCTAAAGAATAAGTACGACAGAGAGGAGGCTGGGGCAAAGAAGTATATTGTCAGCCGCTACCTGAAGTACCAGACGACAAATTATAGGTCAGTAGAGATGCAGTCTCACGAGCTTTGTAAAATAGCTCATGAGATCATCTTCGAAGGTATGACATTGGACGATAAGTTTCAAGTTGTTGTTATTATTGAAAAATTACCCTTAGGATGGAAAGATTTTAAGAATGTCTTAAGGCATAAAACTAAGGAATTTTCCTTAGGGAGCTTGATCATGCGCCTCCATATTAAGGAGGAGGCTCGCAAGCAGGACCAGAAAGAAGAAGTGCTGGTTGTCAACAACAACACTAAAAAGACCAAACTCGCAGTTCTGAAACCAAACTAGAAACCCTTTAAGAATCAGAATAGGCGCAACAAACAGAATAGGAATCCGCAAGAAAACCAGAAAGGACAACAGCAACCACTCCAAAAGAATGATTCTCGATAGTTGTTTCTATGTTACAACTGTGGAAAACCCGGTCATATGACATGAAAGTATAGGAGCAGGCCAGGACTACACTGTAGGCTAACCTGACTGAGGATCCTCTTGCGGCTATGATTACTGAGATTTACCTTGTTAGTGGATCAGATGGGTAGTGGGTAGACACAGGTGATTCTCGCCGTGTCTGCTATTATCGTGATAAGTTTACTTCATACATGGTTGCTAATGATCAGAAAGTGTTGTTGGGAGACTCTCACACCACTAAAGTTGCAAGGATTGGTAATGTAGAAATAAAGTTTACCTCTAGAAAGACAACTGTAATGACTCGGGTTTATGACGACTTTGGTTATCGACATAAACACGATGACGACTGACCAAACATCGAAAAATACCGGTCATTAATGAAAGAAATTAGAGGGTGAGGAAAGATAAGATAGAAACTTATAGAAAAGAAGAAGAAGAAGAACACAACATTAGAGTAACACGAATCTCACAGCGGAAGGAACAACATATAATATATAACATAACTTTGAAATATAACTTTGTACTTGAATATACATCATTTTCAAAGTACAGTACTTAGAACACAACGGAGATAAACTATAGCTATATGATCCTGAAGCCTCCTACTCCAGCTCTTCAAGTATCTGTAAAATCCCGACTACTTGGCTGACCGTACAAATTTAGGCACCCAAGAGTTTAGGGAAAACAAAACAAATAAACTTCGGGTCAGTCATGGGACTGGTATGAGTAAAACAATTAAAAACAGTTCGAACAAGTAATCGATATCTCATAAGACCACGCCGTATAACGGAACGGGTTTTTCCCTTATGAGAATCCAAAATATCTTTATATCAAAAACCTTTGATATTATGATAATGTCTATCAACCACAATATAATATTCATCTAGCAGAAACACTTTCATCTCACGTTCTACATATATAGTATACAATCAAAACCGCAAGCACGTATTGGGTAATGGATTTCCAGCTATGACAAGATATGGAACCACCTTTCGCTAGTGTACCTCTAGAAAGAAATACGCTGGGTTCAACAAGAACATCTTGCAACCCGGCCACACATGACCGACCACTCATTTCGCTTGAGTGTATCGAATGTATATCACCAACAGTTGGGATCAGCAACCGTTTCCCGAATGGGACAGCATCAACAATAGATTTTTAGAAGTAAATGAAACTCTAGATCAGGTGATTATACACCCTACTTCGGAGTGACCGACTTAGCCATGCTGCCTACCGGATTTCTGTCATTTACCAGATTGTGAGGCTTAAAGCAACGCTTTATCATCACACCAGATTCACTTCGAATGCCACATCGTCAAATCCGTCAAATCACCGATTGACGTCCTCAACCATACATTATGTGTTAGCTAAAAGAAGTTTCCTTCTCCGCTTCCACTCTTGGTACGGTTGGAGAAATCAATATACGTGATCGTCTGGAAATACTCTGTCAGACATCCGTCCATACAAGTCATCCAGGAACAGGATGAACCGAAGGCACTATTCAATACATCCATCTTAGACACTGTTATCTAAGACTTATACAATAGCCCTTGCACTTTACTCTGTCTTCAATTATCTTTGGCATATATGATTCGCAACGCTTATGCCAATACAGAGTGGTTCTTTGGATAATAATCCAACCGGTCTCTCCATATTAACAACGTTAAAATGGTCAAAACTTTGATAGTCTGTGATTTAACCATCAAAGAAAAACAGATGTGCAAACAATGATATTATTTCCAGGAGGAAATTATATCAATCAATCATCAATCATATATATATCTATATATATATATATTCCCATTTCCTTATTTTCTATGTTTAGAAAATATATGTTATTAACTCTGGAAAACATTTCCATTTGTTTATTTACATATCACTATCATTTCACAACTATCAGTCCCTGACTGTAAACTAGTAGGAGAACAATTCTCTAAGTATAAACCCCGAAGGCTGAAACCAACATTAGATCGATAATCAGAAAACCATTCAATTTACTAATCTCTAGTCAGTTTCTAATTTTGCTTAAATCTATTTCTTTTCCTCTATTTGATTAACTCTATTTGATTAACTCTAATTGAATAACTCTATTCTGTTTTAACTTTATTTCGAATAACTATATTCGATTTAACTCCTTCGAATATAAACTATATTCGATTAACTACTTCTTGATATACTCTAATTGAATAACTTTATTTGATTAACACTATTCCCTTTTTATAATTCTATTTGTTTTCTAAATATTCTCCTTTATAATATCCTATTTATTTTCTAATAATGTTCCTTTATTCTATTCTATTCGTTTTATCAACATTTTTCCCTTTTATTTACTTTCGAAATATTTCCTTTTATAAAATTTGTTGATTTTATAAAATCCCTTTATTTCAATGTACATTGAAATAATTCTTTTTACATCCCAGGGTCTTTTTATGATCTTAAAAATATCGAATAACAAGGATCAATATCATTCTAACACACATAATCCATAACAGATTATATAACACATCATATATCACAATATATGAAAAACAGTAAAATAAATGTTGAGGAATCCAGTTGGATTCCTCCAACCTGTTTCCCTGCATCACAGATGTTAAACAATATAGATAACATCACTTTCAGTTCCGTATGATATATTCTGTTAAACAGAATCAATATAGAAATTCAACTAACTGACTAGTAGTTTAATCAAACAGTCAAAACACAGTCAATCAGCCAATAATTAACAGTTCTAAAAATACAACATGAAATTATAAAATGTTCAGAGTTAGTGAGATTTACTCACTTTTGCAGTTCATAGTTAAAGAACGATAAATTGTTTGTTTGATTTGAATCAAACAATTTATTTCACCATAAATTGTAACGAGCTTCAATCCACTCCCAGTAAGTTCCAGAGCGTAGCCATCATCCATACGATCCCAACGGATCTTGTTTCGCTGAATTCTGATTCCGTATGTGAAAGATATACATTATACAAGTAAATATACTATTTGAATTTAATTTAAACTAAATTAATTAACTATTCTGGGCTTTACCATATTCTAGGCCCACTAACCCATCCGTAAATATCCAGGCCCGCTCCTTTTCACTCCATCTTCCCTATCGTTATTTCAATAGCCTGCTCCATCACTGCATCTCAAGTTAACATCCACCAAACCCCACAATTTCTCCCACAAAACTGCTCATACACCAATTTACACAGGCCCAAACAAATCCAAGGAAACCCGTACACCATCGTTACCCACTTCGTTGAACCTTCCCAAAACAAAAAGTATCCGCTCCTTCTCCTACAGCATACACCATTCTCGAATTCTTCATCCATCAAATTCTTCCTCCTTGATTCACTAACCCAAAAACCATTTACACAAATCTCCTTCTCTCTGGAAACTCTTTCACCTCAACACCATAAAGCTTCACCCGATCCTTTTCTTCGAAGACCGATACCCAGGCCCTCGTACAGAATCGCGACACACAAAATCACGAAATCCCACCAGAAAAATCCCAAATCCACTTACCCGATCCCATACCCACACAACCAAACTCGGATTGACTTAAAACTCCTTCATTCGATGTCGAATCCGAACCCTAGCAATAAACTGGAAAAATCTCATCGAACTAAAAGCTGTTGGAACGCAGTGAGATGGCCAACAACCGGAAGAGGAAGTCAAGAGAATTGCGATAATCTTTCTTTTGAGATTTACTTAATTTGTTTTGATTTCTTTGTGATTTTTCAAAGATCGAAAAATGTTTTCGCTGTAAAAAGGAACGGCGGAATTTTGAAGTTGACTGAGGAATGAATTTCACTAAGGTTTAGAGATTTTGGTTGGTGGCTATTTATAGGATTTTCTAATTAATTTTATATTGATTTTTATTGGACCGTTATCTTCGTTTGTCCTTTAAAAATCCCCACGATCACATACAATACCCAAAAATCACGAAAATTGACATGCAATTACAGTTCGCCATTACGTTCCCAATGAAACTGGTTTCGTCGAATTCCGACTTCGTTTGCAAAAGTGGCTATTTTTAAAGCTCTGGATGACCCATTTAAATATATAAATATATTTAAATATAATTAAATTAAATATAAATAAATTTATATTATCGTATATATTCACAGTGGAATACCATACGGCTCTAGAATATTCCTATATGAATTTCTAACTTGATATTTCAAATCTGGGTCAACCCGATATTCGATTTATATTGAAATTCCTTTTTAAAATATAAATAATTACTTTATAAATTATAAAGGAATTCCACAGCGACTTTTCTGAAATTTGATTTGGACGTGAATCAAAATCTACCCGATGAAATCCCGATTTTTCTCTTCCACTAGAAAGGTATACTCCACCAACTCCACACATTTCTTGTTTCACAGAAATCCGATTTAAAACGAATCCTATACATTCAGTTGAAGTTCGAATCGTCAATTTACGAACTGCAGCGCCATTTTGAGCTCTATTTTAATTATATTATAATTTATTCGTTCAACTGTCGTTTATATAAAATATTCGTTATTCAAATTCAATTCCAAACTGGATTATATATCACAGATGATCCAGTTCACACCATATCGCCATTTCATCCAATTCTGATTATTTCAGAATTAAATATATTATTTAATTTATTATTTTAATTAAATATTCATCATTATTTAATTCCACGACCATTAAATTCACAATATCACTATTAAATAAATTAATTATAATACCTCTGCCAATGCGGGTCATTACAATCTTTCCCACTTAAAAAAATTTCGTCCTCGAAATTGCTAAAAGGTAGAGGACGACCCTATCGACTGGTTAGAACATATTTGTTCACTTCTTAATCTTCAGTTTCAACTGAACCAATTTAATTTTAACTAAATTATTAATTAATTCTTATCAACGAAAATTTCCAAAAATCCTGAAAATTTTCTAACGCCTTAACTCTTCGAAAAATTTCGCCAGCACCTCCTTTGTACTGGTCAATCGGTCAAACTCCCACTCGCCTCTCTGGGCCATCTTCAACCCAAAAGAAAACCAAACAGCCAAGTGGCTTGCCAAATTCGGCTCACAAATATTATATCCAATAGAAATATAAACTTGTACCTTTTGTCGGCATATCATTTTATCCTTTCCACATGTTATCAATTCAGCAGATACAAGGGTCATCCCAATCAAATTCCAATTTGCTTTTATCCACGACACAACCATTCGCTTATATCCGAGCCAAATATCATTTCAACTCGAGTTTCTTCTCGATTCCCAACTCTTAACTTGATTATCACGTCACACTTCAAATTTGAATCCCACAATTCAATTTGTCTTGATATCATTCTAATTCAATCTCAGTTACCACTTTATTGGCTTAACTTTAATTCAAATTTGCTTTCACAAATTTTTGTTAAATTTGTTTTTAATTCAAACAGTCTTTCCCTGGGAGTTTTTAAACAGTTTACTCTTTTCAAAAATCAATTTTTCCTTTTTGAAATTCAACACAACTTGTCTTTCCCAAAACAAATTCAAAACAGTATCTCTGGTAGTAATTCGTCGCTTACAACTCAAAAATGAATACTGATGATGCAGCTGTCATCATCAGAATCTATTTTCCAGCGATCGAAGTGAGTTCAATACTATAAAACCATTTCTAAACATTTCCACTTTGAAATTCATTTCAAAATATAATTCACACTGCTTGTAAAACAATTTAAAATCTCCCAGGATCTTAAATTTTCCTTACTTTTAATCCAAATCCATTTACAAACAATTATCCAATTCTCCAGAGTTTTAACTCAATTTCTGGTTTAAAATTTCAGATTCAACTCATCTGATTTCACGTATTTCACTTATATGAATTCTGATTGGTTATTTACATAACCATTAAACTTATAATCTTACTCGATTATAATAACAACCAATATATCCAATATATTATAATTTTGATATATATATCTTTTCTATATCAAGATATACCTTGGGTAAACTTATTTTAATTTACCCTCTTTTCAAAACATATCGTGTCAACCCATCGTATTCGAGTGTTTATAAACTCCTACCGATACAGTGGATTAAACTGATCGACCAGAACTCATAAACAACTAAACCAATGAATCTCCACAATATAAAACCATTTTTATATCAGTAACAAATACGTTCACTCGTATATATACACTCAACTCAATCTAGGGTACTACTAACCCTATCTCTATTGAGTCACGCCACAGAGCCAAGTTAATCAATTAACCTTCTGCTCTGATACCAACTGTAATGACCCGGGTTTTTGACGACTTTGGTTATCGACATAAACACGATGACGACTAACCAAACATCGAAAAATATCGGTCATTAATGAAAGAAATTAGAGGGTGGGGAAAGATAAGATAGAAACTTATAGAAAAGAAGAAGAATAAGAACACAACATCAGAGTAACACGAATCTCACAGCGGAACGAACAACATATAATATATAACATAACTTTGAAGTATAACTTTGTACTTGAATATACATCATTTTCAAAGTACAGTACTTACAACACAGCGGAAATAAACTAAAGCTATATGATCCTGAAGCCTCCTGCTCCAGCTCTTCAAGTATCTGTAAAATCCCGACCACTTGGCTGCCCATACAAATTTAGGCACCCAAGAGTTTAGGGAAAACAAAACAAATAAACTCCGGGTCAGTCATGGGACTGGTATGAGTAAAACAATTAAAAATAGTTCAAACAAGTAATCGATATCTCATAAGACCACGCTGTATAACAGAACGGGTTTTTCCCTTATGAGAATCCAAAATATCTTTATATCAAAAACCTTTGATATTATGATAATGTCTATCAACCACAATATAATAATCATCTAGAAGAAACACTTTCATCTTGCGTTCTACATATATAGTATACAATCCAAACCGCAAGCACGTATTGGGTAATGGATTTCCAACTATGACAAGGTATGGAACCACCTTTCGCTAGCGTACCTCTAGAAAGGAATACACTGGGTTCAACAAGAACATCTTGCAACCCGGCCACACATGACCGACCACTCATTTCGCTTGAGTGTATCGAATGTATATCACCAACGGTTGGGATCAGCAAACGCTTCCCGAATGGGACAGCATCAACAATAGATTTTTAGAAGTAAATGAAACTCTAGATCAGGTGATTATACACCCTACTTCGGAGCGACCGACTTAGCCATGCTGCCTACCCGATTTTTGTCATTTACTGGATTGTGAGGCTTGAAGCTACGCTTTATCATCACACCAGATTCACGTCGAATGCCACATCGTCAAATCCATCAAATCACCGATTGATTTCCTCAACCATACATTATGTGTTAGCTAAAAGAAGTTTCCTTCTCCGCTTCCACTCTTGGTACGGTTAGAGAAATCAATATACGTGATATTCTGGAAATACTCTGTCAGACATCCGTCCATACAAGTCATCCAGGAACAGGATGAACCGAAGGCACTATTCAATACATCCATCTTAGACACTGTTATCTAAGACTTATACAATAGCCCTTGCACTTTACTCCGTCTTCAATTATCTTTGACATAAATGATTCGCAACGCTTATGCCAATACAGAGTGGTTCTTTGGATAATAATCCAACTGATCTCTCCATATTAACAACGTTAAAATGGTCAAAACTTCGATAGTCTGTGATTTAACCATCAAAGAAAAACAGATGTGCAAACAACGATATTATTTCCAGGAGGAAATTATATCAATCATATATATATCTATCTATATATATATATTTTCCCATTTCCTTATTTTCTATGTTTAGAAAATATATGTTATTAACTCTGGAAAACATTTCCATTTGTTTATTTACATATCACTATCTTTTCACAACTATCAGTCCCTGACTGTAAACAAGTAGGAGAACAATTCTCTAAGTATAAACCCCAAAGGCCGAAACTTACATCAGATCGATACTCAGAAAACCATTCAATTTACTAATCTCTAGTCAGTTTCTAATTTTGCTTAACTCTATTTTTTTCCCCTCTATTCGATTAACACTATTTGATTAACTCTAATTGAATAACTCTATTCTATTTTAACTTTATTTCGAATAAATATATTCGATTTAACTCCTTCGAATATAAACTATATTCGATTAACTACTTCTTGATATACTCTAATCGAATAACTTTATTTGACTAACACTATTCCCTTTTTATAATTCTATTTATTTTCTAAATATTCTCCTTTATAATATCCTATTTATTTTCTAATAATATTCCTTTATTCTATTCTATTCGTTTTATCAACATTTTTCCCTTTTATATACTTTCGAAATATTTCCTTTTATAAAATCTGTTGATTTTATAAAATCCCTTTATTTCAATATACATTGAAATAATTCTTTTTACATCCCAGGGTCTTTTTATGATCTTAAAAATATCGAATAACAAGGATCAATATCATTCTAACACACATAATCCATAACAGATTATATAACACATCATATATCACAATATATGAAAAACAGTAAAATAAATGTTGAGGAATCCAATTGGATTCCTCCTACCTGTTTCCCTGCATCACAGATGTTAAACAATATAGATAACATCACTTTCTGTTCCGTATGATATATTCTGTTAAACAGAATCAATATAGAAATTCAACTAACTGACTAGTAGTTCAATCAAACAGTCAACACATAGTCAATCAGCCAATATTTAACAATTCTAAAAATACAACATGAAATTATAAACTGTTCAGAGTTAGTGAGATTTACTCACTTTTGCAGTTCATCGTTAAAGAACGATAAACTGTTTGTTTGATTTGAATCAAACAATTTATTTTGCCATAAATTGTAACGAGCTTCAATCCACTCCCAGTCAGTTCCAGTGCGTAGCCATCGTCCATACGATCCCAACGGATCTTGTTTCGCTGAATTCTGATTCCGTATGTGAAAGATATACATTATACAAGTGCATATACTATTTGAATTTAATTTAAACTAAATTAATTAACTATTCTGGTCTTTACCATATTCTAGGCCCACTAACCCTTCCATAAATATCCAGGCCCGCTCCTTTTCACTCCATCTTCCCCATCGTTATTTTAATAGCCTTCTCCCTCACTGCATCTCGAGTTGACATCCACCAAACCCCACAATTTCTCCAACAAAACTGCTCATACACCAATTTACACAGGCCCAAACAAATCCAAGGAAACCCGTACACCATCGTTACCCACTTTGTTGAACCTTCCCAAAACAAAAAGTATCCGCTCCTTCTCCTACAGCATACGCCATTCTCGAATTCTTCATCCATCAAATTCTTCCTCCTTGATTCACTAACCCAAAAACCATTTACACAAATCTCCTTCTCTTTGGAAACTCTTTCACCTCAACACCATAAAGCTTCACCCGATCCTTTTCTTCGAAGACCGATACCCAGGCCCTCGTACAGAATCGCGACACACAAAATCACGAAATCCCACCAGAAAAATCCCAAATCCACTTACTCGATGCCATACCCACACAACCAAACTCGGATTGACTTAAAAGTACTTCATTCGATGTCGAATCCGAACCCTAGCAATAAACTGGAAAAACTTCATCGAACTAAAAGCTATTCGAACGCAGTAAGATGGCCAACAGCCGGAAAAGGAAGTCAAGAGAATTGCGATAGTCTTTCTTTTGAGATTTACTTAATTTGTTTTGATTTGTTTGTGATTTTTCAAAGATCGAAAAATGTTTTCGCTGTAAAAAGGAATGGCGGAATTTTGAAGTTGACTGAGGAATGAATTTGACTTAGGTTTAGAGATTTTGGTTGCTGGCTATTTATAGGATTTTCTAATTAATTTTATATTGACTTTTATTGGACCGTTATCTTCGTTTGTCCTTTAAAAATCCCCACGATCACATACAATACCCAAAAATCATGAAAATTGACATGCAGTTACAGTTCGCCATTACGGTCCCAACGAAACTGGTTTCATCGAATTCCAACTTCGTTTGCAAAAGTGGCTATTTTTAAAGCTTTGGATGACCCATTTAAATATATAAATATATTTAAATATAATTAAATATAAATAAATTTATATTATCGTATATATTCACAGTGGAATACCATACGGCTCTAGAATATTCCTATATGAATTTCTAACTTGATATTTCAAATCTGGGTCAACCCGATATTCGATTTATATTGAAATTCCTTTTTAAAATATAAATAATTCCTTTATAAATTATAAAGGAATTCCACAGCGACTTTTCTGAAATTTGATTTGGATGTGAATCAAAATCTACCCAATGAAATCCCGATTTTTCTCTTCCACTAGAAAGATATACTCCACCAGTTCCACACGTTTCTTGTTTCACAGAAATCTGATTTAAAACGAATCATGTACATTCAGTTGAAGTTCGAATCGCCAATTTACGAACTGCAGCGCCATTTCGAGCTTGATTTTAATTATATTATAATTTATTCGTTCAACTGTCGTTTATATAAAATATTCGTTATTCAAATTCAATTCCAAACTGGATTATATATCACAGATGATCCAGTTCACACCATATCGCCATTTCAGCCAATTCTGATTATTTCAGAATTAAATATATTATTTAATTTAATATTTTAATTAAATATTCATCATTATTTAATTCCACGACCATTAAATTCACTATATCACTATTAAATAAATTAATTATAATAACTCTGCCAATGCAGGTCATTACAACAACAGTTCTAAAAGATGTGATGCATACTCCAGAGATTAGGAAGAATCTAGTTTCCGACTTTCTCCTCAATAAAGCCAGCTTTACTCAAGTTACCGGGGGTGATTTGTATACCTTAACATATAAGTGAGCCTTTGTGGGAAAGGATTATGCTTGTGAGGGACAGTTTAAATTGAATGTTGAATCTAATAAAGTGACCACTTCTGCTTATATGTTGTGTGATTTTAGTATTTGGCACTCTAGATTATGTCATGTTAATAAACGTATTATTCATAACATGAGCACCTCAGATATGATCCCTAACATGTCAGAATCTGAACTTGATAAATGTGAATTCTGTACTTAAGCTAAAATCACAAAGAAACCTCATAAATTTGTTGATAGAGTACCTGAACCATTAGACTTGATTCATTCTGATATATGTGTGCTTGATGGCACTTTGACTAGACATGGACATCGTTATTTTATCACTTTTATTGATGGTTATTCTAATTTCACCTATGTATACCTTATGAAAAATAAAAGTGATGCATTTGACATGTTTAAAACATTCAAAACTGAAATTGAGAATCAAGAAAATAAGGAAAATATGAGACTTTGTTGTGATAGAGGAATAGAATATGAATCTTCTTCAATTCTATATTTTATAAATTACATGTATAATACATGATAGAACTGCACCCTATTCACCTGAAATGAACGTTAAAGCTAAAAGAAAAAAAAAATAAGACTTTTACAAAATTAGTAGTTGCCATTTTATTAAATTATGGTGGAGAAAAACATTGATGGGGGGATACATTATTAACCGTATTCAATGTTTTGAATAGAATACCTAAATCTAAGAATAAAATTTCACCTTATGAAATTTTAAAGAATTATAAACTCAATGTGTCATACTTTAGAACTTGGGGTTATTTAGCATACGTTCGCATTCTAGACCCTAAAAGAATAAAATTAGCAAGTGGAGCATATGAATGTGTATTTATAAGCTATGCTATTAATAACAAAGCATACGTATTTTATGACCTAAATACACATAATATAATTGAATCAAATGATGCCGATTTTTATGAAACAAAAATTCCGTTTAGATTAAGGAATAGTGGGGGCACTTCAAGTATGCCTATTAGAACATAACTTAATGAAAATTCTAAAGCTGAACTTAGAAGAAGTAAAAGAGCAAGAACCGTAAAAGATATTGGTTCGAATTTTTGAGCTTTTACTATAAAGGAGTATCCCTTAAACCTCCAAGAAGCATTATCTTCTTTAGATGCCAGCTTTTGACAAGAGGCTATAAATGATGAGATGGATTCTTTGGAATCCAATAAGACTTGGCACTTGTAGATTTACCCCAAGTTGTACATCTATAGGCTATAAATGGGTGCTTAAAAAGAAATTAAAACCTAATGGCATTGTCGAAAAATATAAAAGCCCGGCTAGTAGCTAAAGGTTTTAAACAAAAAGAAAACATAGATTTCTTCGACACTTTTTCACCTGTAACTAGAGTTACTATCATTCGAGTATTATTTTCACTTGCTTCCATTCATAATTTATTAATACACAAAATGGATATTAGAACTGCATTTTCAAATGGTGAATTAGACGAAGTAATTTATATGGACCGGCCTGAAGGATTTGTAGTACATGGTCAAGAACATAAAGTATGCAAATTAGATAAATCATTATATGGTATAAAATAAGCACCTAAACAATTGCATGAAAATTTTGATAACTTTATCATTTCACATGGTTTTAGAGTTAATGAAAGTGACGAATGCATTTATTACAAATCTAAGACTGACATTTGCACTATTATAAGCCTTTATGTAGATGACATACTCATTTTTGGGTCAAACATTCATGCCATAAACTCAGTCAAATCCTTATTAAGTGCCAATTCTGATATGAAAGATCCAGATGAGGCGAGTGTAATCCTTAGTTTTAAAATTACTAGGTCAGAAAAGAGACTTTCTTTGGATCAGTCTCATTACATTGAGAAGATACTAAAGAAATATAATTACTTTGACTATAAACCTGCATGTACACCATATGATCCCCGAGTAAAGTTGTTTAAGAACACTAGTGAAGGTTTAAGATAGCCCGATTTTGCTAGCATCATTGGCAGCCTTCGGTATGCCACCGATTGTACTTGACTCAACATTGCCTATGTCGTGGGATTATTATGCAGGTTTACCAGTAGACCTAGTATATAGCACTGGCATCGTATTAAGAGAGTCATGAGATACCTCAAGAGAACTATGAACCTTGGATTATATTATGAAAAGTTTCCAGCTGTACTTGAAGGATATTCCGATGTAGACTGGAATACTTTATCCGATGATTCTAAAGTGACCAGCGGCTATATATTTAGCATTGCTGGAGGAGCTGTTTCTTGGAAATCCAAGAAATGGACTATTTTGACTCAGTCTACTATGGAGTCTGAGATGATAGCACTAGCCACAGATAGTGAAGAAGCAAGGTACTTGAGAAATCTGCTAGCTGAGATTCCTTTATGGGAAAAACCGATACTAGCTGTGTTGATCCATTGCGATAGGACTGCGGCTATTGCAAAAGTTCAGAATCGTTATTATAACTTTAAAAGACGACATACACGTTGTAACCACAATACTGTTAGAGAGCTACTCTCTTCAGGTATTGTTAGAGTGGATCACATACGCAGTGATGAAAATTTAGCAGATCCTTTGACGATAGGACTGTCTAGAGAGAATGTCCTTAATATTTCTAGAAGAATAGGACTATTTCCCTTAGATTGTTGAGTCATGCACACTGGTAATCCGACCTAATGACTAGAGATACCAAGAACTAAGTTCAATGGGTAAAAACAAGTTGTGTAGTGATAGTAGTTGAAAATGCTATTTAATATACCAAGAAGCATGTATTCCTGAAGTGACCAGAGGATGAGTTGGTAGAAACTCTTAATGAGATATATACTCTATTTGGAGTGGAATACCTACCTTCAGGAGCACTCTTGATAGACTCACCTATGTGAATGTGCAAATGTGGTCGTTTCATATGGAGTTCCGGGCAAAACTTCTAGAGTATTCACTAAATTGGGATAGACGTGCATGGCCATAAATGCACTGGCTTATTTGATTGCACGATAGAAAGGTTGTGTCTGGTCTGATCTCAGGAATAGAGTTCAAGACTACGTGTCCCTTTAGTAAAAACTGAATCTTATCCACTATGCAAATGTTCAAGTCGGGAGACACCTTTGTTTATGCACAATCTTATGCATTTTAGAAACTGCTCGAGAATATTATTAAAAGTTCAAGTGGGTGATTGTTGGAAATGATTTTATAAACATTTAGCGAATTGTTAAAAATTTAGAACAAGTATGAAATGGCTCCTATATGTGAATAGTCTCACATCTTGAGGCTACATGAAAGAAGCAAAGTATTTATATTTGTTTCTTAGAAGACATGTTGAGGCCTTGGGGCTTCTAGTACGTGCTTTATTGTGAGGTGAGAGACCACGCATCATGACCACCAAACAAGCGCACGCGACCGACTCGACCCGGCTCGGTTCGGTTCGGTTCGGGCTCGGGTTTGGGCCTTGGTGTTGTAGACACTTATATTTTTGGACCGCGAAACGTTGCTTTTTTTAACCTTTTTTTTTAGGTGGTAAAATTTTTGAACCGCCTTTTATTTGATACGGTAAATTTTTGATACATTATTTCTGCCGACTCTCTCCCACTTCCTATTAAATCTTTCGACGCATTTTATTTTCGTCTATAATTTATTCATTTTTAGACGATATTTACATACCGACCAACATTTCTTCTTCTTGCCTCGCCATTAAATTCCTTCACAGAAATAAAAATGAGCAGTAATTTTCAGGCCGTGAAAATCTAGACTGATTTGTTGTGCAAGAAAATCGGTATTGTTATTCGAGGTTGTTTAATCCTAGAGGCATCGGCAATTGAGAACGACTAGTATACACCTCTGACCAAATCGTCGAATCGTCTTCAAGAGAGCGATGAAGTACGTGACTTAGCCATTATTTTCCAACAACTAATATTCTAGCTTTATCGTATTTACTATGAACTGTAAAACCACAACATATTGCTAGTAATAACCTATCTCGCCGCCTGATTCAATTCGATCGTTAAACCGACTTAAATCGAACCAAAAAAGAGGATATGTTAACTTTGGGCGAACAACAAGGTCGGAACAAAAACAAAAGACTTTTATTAACCTCATATAAATGTTACATCAGAGTACATAATATTAGAGTACATTGATAATAATACAGCGGAAGACTACGAATTTAATAATATAATTTGATCAGAGTAATTAATTAATATGCAGGGTGTGCGTAGCTAACCTAGGCGTTATACATCGTTTGCTGTGTACTCAGGTGAGAGAGACAACCTTATTAGATCCTGCGAACTCAATAAACACATAATATGCGGAATAATATAATAAGCAGGAAATGTACAACATCATAATATGAATAATAATCAACAAAACAAAAAAAAACATTATTCAATTTAAAGGGCTGCATCACTACCACTTGTGACTGCCTATGTACCCTTATCAAGTTGGGTACCCAATTAAGTACAGGATCAAGCCGACATAGTTCTCCTACCGCAAATAGGACTCGTGGAGCCTACGATGCACAACCAATATGTAATTCCCAAACTATTCATTTAGGCTTAATCTTCAATTTTAGATTTATAAATCTAATCAACCTTATTATTTTCAAAATCTATTTATTTTGAAAACAATCTCTTAGATCTTAAAATCTCGCTTTCATTTCAAATCATTGAAATCATACATATTTCATTGATATCAAATTATATTTCACTTTGAGATTTAAAAACAAGTCACTTTGGAAATCGAAATTCCATAATGTCACAATCAATGCATACAAACGAATGTAACCAAATATCAGGAGCTTTCTCCTGTCAATAAGGAAAATGGCACGCACCTCTCTCTCTCTCTCTCTATATATATATATATATATATATATATATATATATATATCTTGCTATATACTAAAGCAAGACCAACTTTCCCTCCAAAGCTCACCTTTTTCCATCCACAACACTCTTAAATAAATAAAAATTTCCTTCAATTCCCTCCTTAATCACACATGCGTGCCAAAATTCTCTCCACAATGTTGGGCCAGACTCCACTCTTTTCAATAGTTAATTAAAAAAATGTTGGGTCCACTTTCGAAAACCACATTTTTTCAATCCTCTTCTACACAATTCGTCGTACTTTTTTATTTTCCTGCTTTCTTCTTCTACACAGTTCTATATGGTTCTCTTTTACCTTTTAAACCTAAGCTCCTCTTTCTTTGTTTCTCCTCCTCCTCCCCAGTTTCTCATCCCTTCCAATTATTTACTGCTTACTAATTTTCAAGGATACCCCCTCTTTCTATTTTTCTCCCAGACCGGAATCCATGGCAGCCACCAGTTAAGATTTGAGATTTTATGGCTTCGGTGCTAAAATTACGATGGAATTCTGTCTACCACTCTGTTATTTCTATACTTGAGTATTTCGCCATCTTGATTTAAGGTATGCTCGAACCCTAATTCTACTGTGTTGGTTATTTGATTCACTTTTTCGAGGGCTACCACGAACCCCACATTCTCACCCATTTACCACGAACGTAAACCACTTCTTCTTTCTGTAACCAACCCTTTAGAAAGAATTTTAATTTTTTCTTATCCTGTCAGTCTTCATAATGCAAGCCAGATTATCCGCTCTATCAAAGATCTCTACTTCAGGTTTGTACAAATTTAGGTATGGTTGCTTTCCGCTTTGAATTCTCCTTTTTAACTCCGGATGACTATCTTTGTTCGTTCATTACTTTTTTCACTATTCGGTTATTTTAAGATTTGACTGTATTCGACTATATTATTTTACTGCGTCAACATAAAATTTTACTATGTTAATTGTTCGATTCGATTACAAACAGGAACTAATTTTCATTGTTTACATAATTACATAATTTGATAACCCAAATCTAACATTAATTGCTTTTATCTTGAATATGTTTGTCAATATGGCTAAGAGATGCATGCATCAAGTATTCAGCCTTGATTCGCGCTTTACAATTGATTCTACCTTGAATATGTTTGCTAATATGTCTAAGAGATGTGTGCATCATGTATTCAGGCTCGAAAGTGATTCAAGCTTCGACAGAAAGATGATAAAAACCCAAATTGGTACTTCCAGTAAGCTGTTATCTTTCCGGTTTTGAAATTTAAAGAGGTAGCTAATCTACATCTAATAAGGTCTTTTGTCTTGATAGTTTTTGCAGCTTGGATATTAACAAAAGCTTTGTTATTTTATTTTATTTTATTTTGGGTCCTCCAGACATGTGTTAGCATACCATATCAATTACGCATGAAGCTGGATCAAATTCATACAAGGGAGACATATGGAAAGGTTCGTCCATCCCCACATACACAGTAAAAAATACTATGATATTTTTTGCTTATTCTTTTGTGAAAAATTGTGATGACCCGCAAATCCGTGACATCAAAGTTGACTATATACATCATACGTCCAACCCAAATATCACGAAAATACGAGACATTTTTTTTTTAGAAGAAAAAGATAGAGGTAGAAGAAGAACAGAAATAACAACACAGAATCTCACATCGCAGCGGAACAAAATATAATATATCACATCTTTGAAATACAAAATCTTAACTGTATAACATACACTTATCAGAGTACAACACTTACAACATAGCGGAACAACACTATAACTAGATAACGCTGAAGCCTCCTGCTCCAAGCTCCTTTAGATAGATCTGTAAAATCCTGAACTACTTGACTGCCCGTACAAATTTAGGCACCCAAGAGTTTAGGGAAAACAACAAAGTAAACTCCGGGTCAGTCATGGGACTGGTATGAGTAAACAGTTTAAAACAGTTTCAGAAAACTAAATGATATCTCATAAGACCACGCCGTATAACACGGAACGGGTTTTTCCCTTATGAGAATCCAAACACTTGATTTATCTTTATATCAAAACTCTTTTGATATTATAATAATGTCTAAATCAAGTAAATAACAATCTAGTGGAAACGCTTGCATCTCACGTTCCACATATATATACAATCAAAACCGCAAGCACGTATTGGGTAATGGATTTCCCACTATGACAAGGTATGGAATCACCTTCCGATCAGCGTACTCTAGGAACGATACACTGGAGTTCAACAAGAACATCTTGCAACTCAGCCACACATGACCGACCACTCATTTCGCTTGAGTGTATCGAATGTATATCACCAACGGTTGGGATCAGCAACCGTTCCCGTATATATATATGGGACAGCATTGATAGATTAAAAGGAGCAAATGAATATTCTCTAGATAGGTGATTATACACCCTAATAGGTGCGACCTACATAGCCATGCTGCCTGCCCGATTTTTGTCATTTCCTGGTTGTTGAGGCCAGAGGTTACGCTGTATCATCACATCAGATTCACTTCGAATGCCACATTGTCAGATCCATCGAAAATCACTAATTGACGTCTACAACAGTACATTACGTGTTAGCTAAAGAAGTGCCCTTCTCCGCTTCCACTCTTGGTACGGTTGAAGAAATCAATGTACGTGACCTTTCTGGAAATACTCTGTCAGACATTCATCCACACAAGTCACCCAGGAACAGGATGAACTGAAGGCACTATTTCTATTAATAGAAAAAAGTCCTTGCACTCTACTCCGTCTTCGATTATCTTTATATAATCTGATTCGCACGCTACTGCCGATATGGAGTGGTTCTTCGGATAATAATCCAACCGGTCTCTCCATATTGACAACGATGGTCAAAACTTCGATAGTCTGTGATTTAACTATCGAATAAAAACAAGTGTTTCGATAGTCGATGATTTAACTATCGAATAAAACAAGTGTTCATCTAAACATCCAACAATCAATGAACCTTTAATTAATATTCCATTAATTAAATCTATTCTCTATTTCCTTATCAATATTCGTTAACCAAATATTTTCAATAACCATATTAGCCTTATACGTTATTTGGAAAACATTTCCATATATCGCCTTCTTTTATTTTCTAAACTAGGAAATATTCATTATTCTATTTCCAAGCTTTGCACGTATTTGGGTTAAAACAGATGTTGTGTAAAACACCGTTACGACAACCCAAATACAGTATTTAACTAATTCTCATTCCACATTGATCTTCGAGTCTGAATCTTGCTACTTATCGGTATATCATGAAATCAACCAAGTTGGGGTATAATTACCTCTCAGACCTTGACTGAATAACATTTAACGTCAAAACAGACAAGACTACTTACTCGAACAAATCAATTCTATACAACTACTGATTTACTTTTAAACACGTATACACTTCCCTTTTCTATTCTTACTAGATTTTATTCTTATACTTCCTTTTTGATTATACTATTCTATTTCTAAGTTCGTTTTCTCATCGACTTCTATATATTTTGATACGTTGATTTCTAACTATCAAATTATCTAAAAAATATTCTATCTCCTTAAATTCCCGGAAAAATTCGCCATAACCTCCTTTGTACCGGGAGCATCGGGAAATTTCAAATAGCTTTCCCGGTCCTTCTTATCTCAAAAAGAAAAAGAAAAAGCCAAGCGGCTTGCCGATACGGCGCATAAAATCTCATATGGAAATTAAATACGTACCTTTTTGTCGGACATTCTATTTATTTCACTTCTATACTTTATTCCATACCTGTCTCCTGTATCTATACCTGCCCAATCTATTTTAACTATACCAATCGTTTTAACTAAATTTGTTAATTTACTCCTTAGTCTATTTCACTTTCATATTTGAACATGACATGTTCAAATATAATTTAACTTGCAAAATAACCAATTCTAATTATACCCATACTCTCGTTTCCTTATCGACTTCTTATTCAAATTCCAATTCAATTCTATTTGAATTCTTTTTATTTAAACTTCATTTGAATTCTATTTGTATCCCTATATTTAAACTTCATTTGAATTCTATATTCAAATTCTATAGTTAAACTCCATTTGAATTCTATTATTCAAATCTATATTTCAATTCCTTATATTCAAAGTCCATTTGAATTTCTATATTCAAATTCTATATTCAAAGTCTATTTGAATTTCTATATTCAAATTCTATATTCAAAGTCTATTTGAATTTCTATATTCAAATTCCATATTCAAAGTCTATTTGAATTTCTATATTCAAATTCCAATTCAAAGTCTATTTGAATTTCTATATTCAAATTCCAATTCAAAGTCTATTTGAATTTCTATATTCAAATTCCATTTGAAATACTATATTCAAATTCTATAGTTAAAGTCCATTTGAATTCTATATTCAAATCGTTTAAAGTCCCTTTGAATTTCTATATTCAAATCTATAGTTAAAGTCTATTTGAATTCTCTGCATTATTTATAAACAAAGTTTATAACTTCAATTCAAATCCCACCTTTCCATTTATAAACAACTTTATAAATTCGATTCAAATTCCATATTTCCATTTATAAACAAAGTTTATAAATTCGATTCGAATTCCATCTATTCATTTATAAACAACGTTTATAAATTCGATTCAAATTCCATCTATTCATTTATAAACAAAGTTTATAAATTCAATTACTTGTTTATATATATATATATATATTCAAAACAAGTTAATGTTTCTATACTTCATTTAAAATTCAAATTCTATTTATAAAAATAGAATCCCCCTTTTAAATTTCAAATACCCTTTTTGATATTTCTATAAATCAATATCCCAAGCCCCAGCGATATTTAAACAATCAAATCAACCAATTTTCAATCATTTGATTTTTAACACATCATATATGAATATATATGAAATCAAACAAACAATAACAGATAATATATTTTTGAGGAATCCAGTTGGATTCCTCCAACCTGTTTTCCTGCATCCACAGATGTTAGCACATAAATAATACCCATCCTGCTTCGAGGCAGGATATCGCGGTATAGAAGGTCATCCACTAATCATAGCGTGGGGCGTATAGGGTAATCATCCGCTATGAAACCGCGGGCATCCGCTAATGAGACTGCGGGAATCCAACCAATCAATCAACCCAATATATATATAATAGTTAAGCCTAAATAACTATATATATTTAAATCAACCAAACAACATTCAAACAAGCATAACAATTATTTTTAACGATATAAAAATAATTCTAAATAAAGAGGTGAGATTTACTCACCGGTGATTTTCCCTTTGCCGAATATCCAGTTAAATTCTGCATCGTCGGCTACGAACCCACTCAATGAAATTTATCGTGTACCTATGATAATTTTATATAAATTTACTGATTAAAACATTTATTCAATTAAATTAACTATTCAAACGAACAAATAAATTTTCTCCTATATATTTTTCCTTCTTTTAATTAACCAAATTAAACGTTAATATATATGCTCAACTATTAGTCTACGGATTTTATACTAATAAATTTCTTTATATAAACTAGTTTACTTTTAAATAAATTACCAATTTTATAGCTCAATTTCCTTGTAAAAATCTGAATTTAAAAATAAAATAAAATTACCTTAATGGTTTTTCTCATCTTCTTTCTAAACTTCTGCTCCGACACAGCTAATCATATATTGTCGAATGTTTCCTTCCTCCACTGGCCTTGGCGAAACCTCCCAGGTCAACGTCGATGACCAAAATGCCACGGAAGCCCCAAATAGCTACTGTCGCTTCCCTCTAGTTCACCCAGATTCATCGCCCCTTCTTCGAGCATCTTATATCGATAGTATCCCAAAACTGGAAATGCCAGAAAGCATGTCACCCATCAACTTCGGCTTCTTCTTCCATCGCGCAATACCAAGGATCGAAAACTCTTCCTGTAACTCAGAACGACTCACGACAACTACCGCGACTCCTCCCTACAACCGCGAGCGCCTCCCAAGTCAATCATCAGCAACGGGTCCTGGAATCGATCTTCAATGGTGTTGAGCGCACCAGATTCAAGCACATGAATCGAGTAAGCAGCAATTTGTAGGGTTCGAAATTAGTTCCTTTGAATTTGATTTTCGCTGAGAGTATTTCGATATTTGCAAAATGGATCAGAGGAGGGACTCGATTTGGGTTTAAAAGCTTCGGGTTGGTTTGGTTTGTGGAAGAGAACCAGACACGGTTATGTTTTGTTTGTGGAAGTAAAAGGCCCACGGGTTTTGTTTAAGTCCACAAGAAGAAATCATTTTAATTAGTTTTTAATTAGTTTTTATTCGGTATCCTACGATTAAAACACTTCATGCTTATGAACTCCTTTCTGAACCCAACAACAGTCCTCCATAGGGTTAAACCACCATTCTGAACCCACTAGAATAGGTCACGAAGTTCAATTCGATCATCTGTGAAAGATATTAATTTAAATCAATATAAATTAATTTCAGACAATTTATTCTCCTCGATAATAAATAAATATTATCGTTATTATTCAGTTTTGAATTTCTATTGATTATCTGAATCAATTTCAGTATAGTCTGAACTATTTAATTCAATTAACTTCGTATTTCGAAAATTATATAAATTGAAAGTAAATCATATTTCAGCTTTTAAATCGATAATCAAATATAAAATTTCTTTTATATTTTTATTTCAATATTTAAACCTCATTAAATATTCTAAATTTACCGACGAAATATCCGGGTCATTACATTCTTCCCCACTTAAAATAATTTCGTCCTCGAAATTGCTAAGGTAGAAAAATGCTACAAACCCATTAACTTTTCAGAACTCCATTGATGCTGAAACTCAACATTTCAAACTTCCTTACGTCTCTCTTTCGAATAAATCCTTATTCGATAACTCCTCCCTTCGAATAACTATATTCGATAATCTCTCTATCGAATAACTAGATTCGAAAACCATTTTTTCGAATAAACTATATTCGATTTACTCTATTCAATTTACTCTTATCAATTAACCTATTGGATTTAACTCTTATCGACTAACTCCATCGAATAACTAAATTCGATAACTCCTTCGAATAACCAATATTCTATAACTCACTTCGATTAAACTAATCGATAACTCTTTTCGATTAGACTATAATCGATAACTTCTTTAATTCTATTCAAATAAACTAATATTCTATTTAACTCCATTCGCTGGACTCTAGATCGCAGCGATCACAATGGTTACGCCTGATTCCCCCAGGAAACATCCTACCGTCCTAGGCTATCTGCAGCCCTGGGAGTTACGCTAGCAGTCATACGAAATGGCAACTTATCAGTAACGATGTTTGACTAACTCTATCTCAATAACTATATTCGATCAACTTTAATTGAATAACTAACATTCAATTTAATTCTAATTCGATTAACTATGTTAAATTTACTCTATCTGGTTAACTCTTAATTTGAATAACAAATATTCGATAAATTCTAATTGAATAACTAATATTCAATTAACCCTAACTGATTAACTCTAACTGGTTAATTCTTACTCTAATCGATTTATTCTAACTCTAATCGACTTCTCCTATTCGAATCACTCCTATTGGATAACGTTTATTTATTTATAAAGATTTACTTTTAGTAACGGTTCTTCACTTTATAAATGTACTCTTAAATAAAGTTACTTCACTTATACAAGTGTTGTGTACCCCTTCTATTTAAAACTATCGGTGTTAAAAACCAATATCTCTTCCCTATATAAGTTCAGACTTATATATTCCATTTATCGAATGATAAATATTTAATTTAATTTATAAACTGTTTTTTTATAAATTAATCTTTTCTATTTATCCGTTAAAACGGATTTCCATTTTCTATTCATCTTCTGAATATTCCTTTGATTTATTTCTATTTATTTAACAAATAAATATCTCATTTATAACATTCAATTTATTTTCTATAAATAAATAATTCCATTGAATCTATTTGTAAATGTTTTACAAATATTTCCTTTTTAAATTCTATTTGTAAATGTTTTCACAAATATTTCCCCTTTATAATTGTTTGCACATAACTCCCTTTGTATTTGTGTTACAAATATATTTCCCTTTCAACTCTTTTGGTTTTTCCTTTATTCAAACCCAATTCATATTTCATTTACATTGATTTTACTCAATTTATTCATTTCGATCCATTTAACTTACTTAAGTTAAATTTAATTTCAATCATTCAAATTCCCATTAACTAGTTGCTAATTAACCGTTTTGCCTATTTCACCCTTTTTATTTGAATATAACTTGTTCAAATATATGTTAACTTAATTAGAAACTTATTTAATTATAATTTCAACTCAAGTTATATATTCAGTTTCGAATATAAATTCTCAATCTCTTTCACTTATCCAAAAACCCAATTTCGATTCAAATTTCCTTTAACTAATTATTCACCAATTTAGTTAATTCTATTTAACTATTTAAAATATGATTTTTGTCTTAAAAATCATTTCACTTACTTCACTGGAGTTCATATTCATTTTATAA
The DNA here is from genome assembly GCA_030737875.1 of Allium sativum. Taxonomy (NCBI): domain Eukaryota; kingdom Viridiplantae; phylum Streptophyta; class Magnoliopsida; order Asparagales; family Amaryllidaceae; genus Allium; species Allium sativum. The sequence goes on from CM060916.1 coordinate 899,923,539, forward strand.
CTCAAGTCTATATTTTCCTCATGGCCATTCGGATTTTATTTACTTTAAAAATCCTTTTACTTATATACATAAACCATTGTGGTTTTTAATGGTTTCTGGCGCTGCTTTTCTAAAAATTTGATTTTGACATAACTCAAAATCTATACGACGAAATCTAGATTTTTCTCTTTCATTAGAAAACTATTGTTCAACCGGTCCCGACGATTCTTGTTTCACAGATTTCCGACTTCAATTGAGTTCTGTATACTAAACTGAAGTTCGAATCGCCAATTTACGAACTGCCGTGCTACGACGAGCTCGTTTTAATTATATTTATAAATATAAACGTTTAGCCTTTGTTTATAATAAATTCAACTCCATTCTGATATATTTTTAATATATATCCAATCCATTTCACATAATATTCCCGATCTATTTCACTTCAAATATTCAAGTCCTATATATTTACAATATTCAAATTCCATTTGAATTTCTTTATTCAAACTCTATATTTGAATTTCCTTCTATTCAATTTCTATTTGAATTTTCTTCTATTCAAATCCTATTTCAATTCCTTATCTTCAATTTCTATTCGAATTCCCTTATTCACAATCCATTTCAAATCCTTTATTCAAATTCCATTTGAAACCTTTTATTCAATTTCTATTTAAATTCCTTTGAATTTAAATTCTATTTTAACTCCTTTTGTTTTCTTTGAATTCTATTTAACCATTCTCCATTTGGATTCTAATATTCAAATCTCTATTTGAATTTTCTTTATTCAAATCCATTTGAATTCCTTTGAATTCAAATTCAACAACAACAACAACAAAGCCATATATTTCTATCTGAATTTCTTTTGAATTCAAATTCCATTTCAATCTTTCTTATACAATTTCTATTTGAATTTTTCCTTTATTCAAACTCATTTGAATTCCTTTGAATTCAAATTTTTATTTCACTTCTATTTGAATTATATATATATTCAAATTCCTTTATTTTACTTCTATTTGAAATCTATATTCCCATTTCACATTTCAAAATTCCTCTGAAGTAATATAAATATATACATATATTTATATCTATCTCAAATTCAAAACATTTGAATTTTCAAACAATTTGTTTCTTTTCAACCAAATTTCCATCAAAACTTTTCTAAGGCAGCAATTCATCACTTAGAAACTCGAAAATGAACACTGATGATGTTGCGACCATCATCAGAATTATTTCCCAGCTACTGAATGAGTTCAGTGCTTTATTCCTTTCAAACTCCATTTAGAAAAATATTTTCCAAACTCCCAGGATTTTAAATTCTTAATTCTGGTTGGAATTCAATTTCAATTTATCTCATTTGTATATTTGATTTCATATACAAATTCCATTGGTTATATATATAACTTTTTCTGTTTTATAATCTAATTCGATTATAATCCTAACAATCAACTTAACTATTTGAAAACAATATCGTGTCCAATCTTCTGTTCAAGTGTTTATAAACTCCTATCGACTTCGTGGCGTCCCACGATTCGACCAAAATTTATAATCCACTCAACAGACTAGTCAACACAATATAAAACAGTTTTTATATCAAATACAAATACGCTCTCTCGTATATATATACACTCAACTCATTCTAGGATACTACTGACCCTATCTCTAATGAGCACATTTCCACACAGCCTAGGTATTCGCTAAACCTAAGCTCTGATACCAAATGTGATGACCCGCAAATCCGTGACATCAGAGTTGACTATATACATCATACGTCCAACCCAAATATCACGAAAATACGAGACATTTTTTTTTTAGAAGAAAAAGATAGAGGTAGAAGAAGAACAGAAATAACAACACAGAATCTCACATCGCAGCGGAACAAAATATAATATATCACATCTTTGAAATACAAAATCTTAACTGTATAACATACACTTATCAGAGTACAACACTTACAACATAGCGGAACAACACTATAACTAGATAACGCTGAAGCCTCCTGCTCCAAGCTCCTTTAGATAGATCTGTAAAATCCTGAACTACTTGACTGCCCGTACAAATTTAGGCACCCAAGAGTTTAGGGAAAACAACAAAGTAAACTCCGGGTCAGTCATGGGACTGGTATGAGTAAACAGTTTAAAACAGTTTCAGAAAACTAAATGATATCTCATAAGACCACGCCGTATAACACGGAACGGGTTTTTCCCTTATGAGAATCCAAACACTTGATTTATCTTTATATCAAAACTCTTTTGATATTATAATAATGTCTAAATCAAGTAAATAACAATCTAGTGGAAACGCTTGCATCTCACGTTCCACATATATATACAATCAAAACCGCAAGCACGTATTGGGTAATGGATTTCCCACTATGACAAGGTATGGAATCACCTTCAGATCAGCGTACTCTAGGAACGATACACTGGAGTTCAACAAGAACATCTTGCAACTCAGCCACACATGACCGACCACTCATTTCGCTTGAGTGTATCGAATGTATATCACCAACGGTTGGGATCAGCAACCGTTCCCGTATATATATATGGGACAGCATTGATAGATTAAAAGGAGCAAATGAATATTCTCTAGATAGGTGATTATACACCCTAATAGGTGCGACCTACATAGCCATGCTGCCTGCCCGATTTTTGTCATTTCCTGGTTGTTGAGGCCAGAGGTTACGCTGTATCATCACATCAGATTCACTTCGAATGCCACATTGTCAGATCCATCGAAAATCACTAATTGACGTCTACAACAGTACATTACGTGTTAGCTAAAGAAGTGCCCTTCTCCGCTTCCACTCTTGGTACGGTTGAAGAAATCAATGTACGTGACCTTTCTGGAAATACTCTGTCAGACATTCATCCACACAAGTCACCCAGGAACAGGATGAACTGAAGGCACTATTTCTATTAATAGAAAAAAGTCCTTGCACTCTACTCCGTCTTTGATTATCTTTATATAATCTGATTCGCACGCTACTGCCGATATGGAGTGGTTCTTCGGATAATAATCCAACCGGTCTCTCCATATTGACAACGATGGTCAAAACTTCGATAGTCTGTGATTTAACTATCGAATAAAAACAAGTGTTTCGATAGTCGATGATTTAACTATCGAATAAAACAAGTGTTCATCCAAACATCCAACAATCAATGAACCTTTAATTAATATTCCATTAATTAAATCTATTCTCTATTTCCTTATCAATATTCGTTAACCAAATATTTTCAATAACCATATTAGCCTTATACGTTATTTGGAAAACATTTCCATATATCGCCTTCTTTTATTTTCTAAACTAGGAAATATTCATTATTCTATTTCCAAGCTTTGCACGTATTTGGGTTAAAACAGATGTTGTGTAAAACACCGTTACGACAACCCAAATACAGTATTTAACTAATTCTCATTCCACATTGATCTTCGAGTCTGAATCTTGCTACTTATCGGTATATCATGAAATCAACCAAGTTGGGGTATAATTACCTCTCAGACCTTGACTGAATAACATTTAACGTCAAAACAGACAAGACTACTTACTCGAACAAATCAATTCTATACAACTACTGATTTACTTTTAAACACGTATACACTTCCCTTTTCTATTCTTACTAGATTTTATTCTTATACTTCCTTTTTGATTATACTATTCTATTTCTAAGTTCGTTTTCTCATCGACTTCTATATATTTTGATACGTTGATTTCTAACTATCAAATTATCTAAAAAATATTCTATCTCCTTAAATTCCCGGAAAAATTCGCCATAACCTCCTTTGTACCGGGAGCATCGGGAAATTTCAAATAGCTTTCCCGGTCCTTCTTATCTCAAAAAGAAAAAGAAAAAGCCAAGCGGCTTGCCGATACGGCGCATAAAATCTCATATGGAAATTAAATACGTACCTTTTTGTCGGGCATTCTATTTATTTCACTTCTATACTTTATTCCATACCTGTCTCCTGTATCTATACCTGCCCAATCTATTTTAACTATACCAATCGTTTTAACTAAATTTGTTAATTTACTCCTTAGTCTATTTCACTTTCATATTTGAACATGACATGTTCAAATATAATTTAACTTGCAAAATAACCAATTCTAATTATACCCATACTCTCGTTTCCTTATCGACTTCTTATTCAAATTCCAATTCAATTCTATTTGAATTCTTTTTATTTAAACTTCATTTGAATTCTATTTGTATCCCTATATTTAAACTTCATTTGAATTCTATATTCAAATTCTATAGTTAAACTCCATTTGAATTCTATTATTCAAATCTATATTTCAATTCCTTATATTCAAAGTCCATTTGAATTTCTATATTCAAATTCTATATTCAAAGTCTATTTGAATTTCTATATTCAAATTCTATATTCAAAGTCTATTTGAATTTCTATATTCAAATTCCATATTCAAAGTCTATTTGAATTTCTATATTCAAATTCCAATTCAAAGTCTATTTGAATTTCTATATTCAAATTCCAATTCAAAGTCTATTTGAATTTCTATATTCAAATTCCATTTGAAATACTATATTCAAATTCTATAGTTAAAGTCCATTTGAATTCTATATTCAAATCGTTTAAAGTCCCTTTGAATTTCTATATTCAAATCTATAGTTAAAGTCTATTTGAATTCTCTGCATTATTTATAAACAAAGTTTATAACTTCAATTCAAATCCCACCTTTCCATTTATAAACAACTTTATAAATTCGATTCAAATTCCATATTTCCATTTATAAACAAAGTTTATAAATTCGATTCGAATTCCATCTATTCATTTATAAACAACGTTTATAAATTCGATTCAAATTCCATCTATTCATTTATAAACAAAGTTTATAAATTCAATTACTTGTTTATATATATATATATATATATTCAAAACAAGTTAATGTTTCTATACTTCATTTAAAATTCAAATTCTATTTATAAAAATAGAATCCCCCTTTTAAATTTCAAATACCCTTTTTGATATTTCTATAAATCAATATCCCAAGCCCCAGCGATATTTAAACAATCAAATCAACCAATTTTCAATCATTTGATTTTTAACACATCATATATGAATATATATGAAATCAAACAAACAATAACAGATAATATATTTTTGAGGAATCCAGTTGGATTCCTCCAACCTGTTTTCCTGCATCCACAGATGTTAGCACATAAATAATACCCATCCTGCTTCGAGGCAGGATATCGCGGTATAGAAGGTCATCCACTAATCATAGCGTGGGGCGTATAGGGTAATCATCCGCTATGAAACCGCGGGCATCCGCTAATGAGACTGCGGGAATCCAACCAATCAATCAACCCAATATATATATAATAGTTAAGCCTAAATAACTATATATATTTAAATCAACCAAACAACATTCAAACAAGCATAACAATTATTTTTAACGATATAAAAATAATTCTAAATAAAGAGGTGAGATTTACTCACCGGTGATTTTCCCTTTGCCGAATATCCAGTTAAATTCTGCATCGTCGGCTACGAACCCACTCAATGAAATTTATCGTGTACCTATGATAATTTTATATAAATTTACTGATTAAAACATTTATTCAATTAAATTAACTATTCAAACGAACAAATAAATTTTCTCCTATATATTTTTCCTTCTTTTAATTAACCAAATTAAACGTTAATATATATGCTCAACTATTAGTCTACGGATTTTATACTAATAAATTTCTTTATATAAACTAGTTTACTTTTAAATAAATTACCAATTTTATAGCTCAATTTCCTTGTAAAAATCTGAATTTAAAAATAAAATAAAATTACCTTAATGGTTTTTCTCATCTTCTTTCTAAACTTCTGCTCCGACACAGCTAATCATATATTGTCGAATGTTTCCTTCCTCCACTGGCCTTGGCGAAACCTCCCAGGTCAACGTCGATGACCAAAATGCCACGGAAGCCCCAAATAGCTACTGTCGCTTCCCTCTAGTTCACCCAGATTCATCGCCCCTTCTTCGAGCATCTTATATCGATAGTATCCCAAAACTGGAAATGCCAGAAAGCATGTCACCCATCAACTTCGGCTTCTTCTTCCATCGCGCAATACCAAGGATCGAAAACTCTTCCTGTAACTCAGAACGACTCACGACAACTACCGCGACTCCTCCCTACAACCGCGAGCGCCTCCCAAGTCAATCATCAGCAACGGGTCCTGGAATCGATCTTCAATGGTGTTGAGCGCACCAGATTCAAGCACATGAATCGAGTAAGCAGCAATTTGTAGGGTTCGAAATTAGTTCCTTTGAATTTGATTTTCGCTGAGAGTATTTCGATATTTGCAAAATGGATCAGAGGAGGGACTCGATTTGGGTTTAAAAGCTTCGGGTTGGTTTGGTTTGTGGAAGAGAACCAGACACGGTTATGTTTTGTTTGTGGAAGTAAAAGGCCCACGGGTTTTGTTTAAGTCCACAAGAAGAAATCATTTTAATTTGTTTTTAATTAGTTTTTATTCGGTATCCTACGATTAAAACACTTCATGCTTATGAACTCCTTTCTGAACCCAACAACAGTCCTCCATAGGGTTAAACCACCATTCTGAACCCACTAGAATAGGTCACGAAGTTCAATTCGATCATCTGTGAAAGATATTAATTTAAATCAATATAAATTAATTTCAGACAATTTATTCTCCTCGATAATAAATAAATATTATCGTTATTATTCAGTTTTGAATTTCTATTGATTATCTGAATCAATTTCAGTATAGTCTGAACTATTTAATTCAATTAACTTCGTATTTCGAAAATTATATAAATTGAAAGTAAATCATATTTCAGCTTTTAAATCGATAATCAAATATAAAATTTCTTTTATATTTTTATTTCAATATTTAAACCTCATTAAATATTCTAAATTTACCGACGAAATATCCGGGTCATTACAAAAATAATGAAGTCGAAAATACTGTAACTAATTTAATATGTTTTTTTTTTCATTTCTGGTTTAGATGGAACTAATGTGGACGAAAAGAAGAAGGTAGCTCAAATCACACATTATTTGTGGATGGATCTTCACGGTTAGACTCTTTCCAGGTACTCAATACTGAATTGCTATATAAAATCACTTATGAGTGTGACTGGTTTTGTTAGGATTCCATAATAACTGTTATTACAATGTAGGTATTGTGTACTGTATAACTTCCTTCACTAACACATTAAATTAAATTAAAATACATACACTTTATAAAGGAAAATGTTATCAATCCATAAAATTAAATGACAACATTTGGATATTGTAATTGTTTACCTTATTATGTGTTTATTTAGAGTTTGAGATCAATAAAGATTATATATTTCTGAATCTTAGTTGGCAGCAAAGTGGATAGGAATAACTCATCAAAAAAGATAAATCGAACAAATTGAATCATGTTGAATATGAAGTGACAGCTTATCTTACTATACATTACTTCATGCTCGATTCATTTCTAGGATTGTAAAATGATTTATTTGGTTCTCTTCCAACTGGTTTTAGATTAAGTAAATCATGGATATTTATTCTCAAGTCGACATAGCAAAAGAAAATAGGAAAAGTGAGATCTTTGAGTTTTCTTTCCTGAAGATCAGATATGATTTTTATGCAATTCAGTTGTTAATGAACTCTTTTAATGGCTTTAAATCCTATACTATTCTGGTACTTTTTCATTTGAATGATTTTTCTTTAACATATTTCATGTATATTTAAAATTTAGTTTTGTCTGTAATTTCTTCAATTTGTTTTTGATTTTGATGAATTTGTTGTCACATTATATAGTTGCATCTTTCTTTGAGAGCATAACGATTTAATCAGAAAAGGGGGAAACTAAAAATCTGTTTCATTAATTTTATTTGTAAGAATGATCATATTTATATCTGTTGCCAAACATGTGGCTGTATAGTATGTTATTCTCTGCAGAAAAGGAGTCCAGTTATGCTTAAATAACTTAGCTTCCTGAGTTCTACACTCCATTTGCACAAAGTAATAATTTAGACGAAGATTATATATTCTGCTACAAAATGACTTATATAAAAGAATGCACTTATTTCCCATAATGATTCGATTTTGGTTATCCTTGAGATGCACGCAACCAATTTAGGTTGTAGGTGAGCAAAAAGATGTATCACATTTCCAATGGATTTTTACTTGGCAGCAATGATGGGTGATATTCGTCATGGATGGGGCCAGTCAAGGCTGTCAACTTGGACCTGGTGTATATCTTAATTATACTATATAATTTCACAAATAAGGTATTTAATTTTTATAATGATTTTTTTAATATACTGACTTAATCGACTTAACTAAGTGCTTCTATATTGAGTTATGGCATACAACTTGTAACGTCCCACATTTTTCGGCCATTTAAATTTGAAAATTTAAATTTGTTAATATATTATATTTGAAATATAATGGATTTTAAATTGAATTTATAGAGTTCGAGTATATATATTTATATATTAATTAAAACGAGCTCGAAACGCCGCGGTAGTTCGAAATTTTCGATTCGAACTTTACCTGAATATACAGGATCCAATATAAGTCGGATTTCTGTGAAACGAGACACGTTTTGTAGCGACAAGGAATTTCGCTCGATCCGAATCGATCGTTAAACCGACTAAGACCGTTCGAAACCCCTGATCGTTATGAGAACAGGGCAAATTGGAACGCAAACAAAAGAACATTTCATTGTTTATTATAACAATTCCATCAAATACAAGAATATACAGAGTATGAATAAATATACATTCTACAAATATCAGATATTACAATAAATTACAAAGCAGCGGAAAATAATATAATACACAACTAGAAATAATACACGGATACAGAGCTTTCCGAGTATCGTTCCAGCTGTAAATCAGGAACCTGTGAATATAAATTTGCAAAACCAAAACTACTAGATGCCCATGTCGAAAATAAAGGCACCCAGAGTTTAGGTTAAAACAATAAACTCCAGGTTGGTCATGTGACTGGTGTGAGAAATAAAACCGTTATTAATCTTTATTTTAAAGTTCGGTAAATCAAGGGACCACGCCGTATAACACGGAACGGGTTTCCTCCCAAAAATACCAGTGCATAAAACAAACAGCGCAATTCTAAATAAAGAAAAATGAAGCTATTATAAGACCCAGGTCCCATCACACAATGCAACGCAAGCCGGAGGATAGGTTTTTTACCTTATAATAGCCAAAGCATGCTTGATACGTTTAAAACACATTATTTGATACTATAATAAATGTATAGTGTTAAAACAATTTCAATCATAAATATCAATCATAGGCGGCATGAATGACCCATACCACTATGTCGCCATACTAGGTTCTACAAATAAAACCGAATTATCATGTATTGGAAATTGGATTCCATCATGAGTCGAGGCAAGGGGCAAGCTCCTCTCCGTTCGAGACACTCTAGCAAATGTCTCAGGACCGCACATAGCAATCCTTGGATTTTCGGGGCCGGTCCTCTCTTACTTTTGAGGATTGGCAATTCCTGAACACACGTTTCCCGGTCCTTACAGACCTATATCCGAGGCGCCTCGCATTCCAACAACCACATGGGTGAAAAGTATATAAATGTCAGGGTTGGTAGGTCACTGACACTACCACTAGCTAGAAAGAAACGTCGTGCTCTCCCTGCAGTCACTATCCCGTTTTTGACTCATACCGAGGTGTGAGGCTCGCGAATTCATGCTATACACAAAGCTATGCCACACAGGTCGTGCTTTGATCATCAACCACAAGACTTTGCTTTTCAACAGAAGCCTTGATCATTTGCCACTTACGCGTGCCACACAGGCAATTCACTCCATGCGACTGATGTCGATCGATATACAACCTCTGAGCTCGTACGTCTCAGAGAAGGGCGTTAAGCAAGAGAATAAATTCTCCGCCGCCAAACAGATGTATATTTAATAGAGATCAATCAACAGAGAATAAAATCCAATGCCAGACACACAATTCATTTACAAGTTCGTTCTGGGTCTGAACAAAACCGGAGGCACTTTCCTCGCATATCCATCCATCTCCAAGTACGTCTGGATGATCACCAACTAATTCCCTCATCTTGGGTGTACAGCCCAATCAAGATCATCAGTAATCACCCAAACGATGTGAAGACTTCCGGTCTTCAACCACCGTCTTCATCTTCGACATATCGTCGAATCGGTTATTCAGAATGGGTGTAAACCCGGCCTTTCTGAATAACCCACGTATATGATAAACAAATGTTACACAAACAAAACAAATGCCTCATTCCAATTCAGAATATTCTTTTATTCACAAAATCACATTCTTAGGGAATAGGTTCCCAATAATTTTATCAAAGATAAATTCTTCTAAATTTATTCTTTAATCTTCCTTTGGATATCATATCAAACCATATCATGGTTTTCCAAACTAGTCGGGATTAGCGAACCACACCGAAGTAATTATTTCTCAATCCCAACCTATTCATCCCCGGGAGCAAAACTGGTAATACTCCATATCTAACAACACGGTGTTATCGGTAAAATTAATTACCATTTCACGTTCAAATCTAATTAAAGATTTAACTATCGCTTTAGAGCAAAACTGGTGGTACTCCAATCTCGATCACCCTTCAGATTTGATAATTTAAATTATCAATTCACTTTTAATCTAATTACAAATTCATTAAAACTCTACTTAGTTTTAATCTTCTCAAAAATCAATATCTTGTCTTTAACTGGTTTAAAGAACCAATGTGACATAAAACACGATTCACGACAAACCCAAATCACATTTGATATTAAATACAAGGCTCTGAATAGAAAATATACCGGCTTATATTCAATATCAAATTCTGAAACCAACAAATATCGTATTGGAAATAACGATATAAATATATCTTTCAAATTCCCATAACAATATCTGTATAATCACGGAATCCAACATCGAAATATTCCAAAGACAATTTCGATTCAAACCCATTCCAATTCACGTATTGGAAATTCTGGTTATTTTCAAAACCAATTCAAATTCATTTTATTTATTTCAAAAATAAATTGATTTTAATTCTAGTTCAAAACTAGTTCATTTTGATAAAAATCTATTTTTATATTTTCAAATGTGGAATTTTTCATCCCTGTTCTTCCCAATTCACATATTATGATTTTTCACAAATTATTGATATTTTTAATAATTTTATCAAGGCCCGTACAGTCGATTTCCATCAACGGCCATCGAACTGCACTTACAGCGACCTTTTCCAAATTTGATTTGGACATAATTCCAAATCCAACCGTTAGATTTCAAATTTCTAATATTCATTGGAAAGCTCTTTTCGATTCGAACCCAACGGTTCCGGTTTTAGGAGAATCCGACGGTCGGATCTCCAGCAACGTCAATTCGAAGTCAATGGTCGAATTTCACGAACTGCCGCGGCGCAGCGCGTTCTATTCAGGCCATTATTTATATAATATATATATTATATATTTCGTCGATTTCCATTTAAAACGTATTTTATAAATCGTTTTAAATTCGATTTCAAAACCATTTCAACTCTATATTCAATTTCAAATCAAAATTGAATATTTCATATCATTACTATATAAATGATAATATTTTCTAAACGTTACATTTTGAAATCACTACCTTTTCTATATTCATTATAAAAACGAATATAATCGATATAAATATCGTTCACTTCAAAATAGCGCAACTCTAATCAACACGGCTTTATATATTTCAATAAATTCGTTATTCTATTCAACAAATGAATATTTATTCTATTCAACACATGAATATTTATTTTATTATATTCTTTATTTTTCCGATTGGAATGAGGCCCAATCAATCATCATATAATGTTAATTATATGGATTCCATACAACACATGTGTATAATAGCAACGATAAACAATCAACCATCATCCAAAGTGCACCACACAACTATATAAGCATCAAATATAAATAATTAACGCTTATAACAGCCTGTCGACCAATCGATCGACATACAATTAAATAATTGGGATTAGTGTACGCCAAATATCATCCCAACACCCGTGTGGGGTTTCAAATCAACAAACACAGATTTTTATTTGTGCAGTTGGGCGATGTGTAAAATTTATCGACCCAATCAATATCAGTCAAATCAGTGTATATAAACAAATCGGCTGATATGTTTATAAATATTTATTTATTCACATTCATGTTAAAAATTATATTTTTAACGATAATTAATTTATTTCAACCATCTACATTTTATTATCGATTTCACATCAACATCACAAACAAATTTCACAACACATCAAACAAACATACAAGCCGTCCATGGTTTGTGGACGACGGGTGTCGGGTGCTACTAAGCACCGTCTGCATCCTAGTATATATTTTTAACTAGAAAAAGAAATTGAAGAGTGAGAAATTCTCACAGAAGGTTCCACTCCGCCGTGCTTTGGTTCTGAACTGCTGAACCGTTTGGATTTGTTTGAAATTCCAATGTGGTCCTTTTCACGCTGTTCAAATAAAGATTATATTTTTTATCACTACTTCATATATTTTTTACAACACTTCATTCTATATAAAAAATATATTTTTATATTTCTACTTCATGTATAAAGATCGAATTTTTATAGCATCGCTATAAAAATCACATTTTTATTTCAACATATACATATAATAAAAATCATACTTTTAATATCTACATTAAATAAAAATTATATTTTTAATCTCTATAATATGAAAATCATACTTTTAACCTTCCTACTTTCTACATTCACATAAAAATACGATCTTTCTTCTATACAAAAATCCGACCTTTGTTTATTTAAAAAAAATCAAATTTTTAACATTTTAAAAACCATATCTTTTATTGATTAAAAATCTAATCTTTAACTTCGCTATTTCATATATAGCCTATATAATCTAACTTCAAAACTTTATACAAATATAATCAAAGGTTTTACAAAAATAATAGAAAAACAAAAATCAAAGCTTTTATAACAAAAAAAAAATCAAAGCTTTTCCACATTAAAAATCCGATCTTGCTATTAAAAATTCAAACTACTCGCTATTAAAATTCATTTCCTTATATAAATAAAATTCATAGCTTTTTATAAATAAAGTTCATATCTTTTTATGAGAATAAAATCCATATCTTTTTATACGAATAAAATCAGAAGAACTTACGTTTTCTTCGCCAATGGGGAGGTCCACTGATGTCCTTGAGGGTAATGGGGCGGCTCAGGCCTGGTACTGTGGCGCACTTGGGTCGTGGCGGCCTTTAGAGGCAGCGGCGGTGGCTGCTTCGTGGTGGGGTGCTAGCTAGGCGTTTAAATGGAGAGGGAGGGAGAGAAAGGGTGTTCGACAGGGAGGAGGAGGGGGAATTGGAGGGGGTCTTGATCGGCTGAGGCGGAGGCGGATTCGGCAGCGATGGGAGGGGCGGTGGAGCGGATCGGAGGGGCGACGGGAATCCTGCGATGGGCTCTTTTTTTGTAATAACCCAGAAAATACGAGCCAATTTAAAATTTTTAAATTGGTGATTTCAAAGGAATTTGAACAATTGAAATAGAATATTTCAATAAAATAGTGAATTAGAAATAGTAAGTCAGTTTGAAAATTTGAATTCAAACTTTGACTGACTGTGCAGGGTGGAAAATATAACGGATTTTAGCGAAACCAAAAATATTTAAATCTGTTTATCAATACCTTTCTAACGAATCTGAAAAATCGAAGTTTCGTAACGGGAATCAAAAGTTATGGCCGAATGAATTTTCAGAATGGTCGCTATATAGAATATATAGCCCTGGAAAATTGATATTTTGCAAACGACCTCGGAATTCGACGAAACCACTTTTGTTGGGTCCGGGATGTCAAACTATTGCTAGGTTTCAAATTTCAAAATTTTTGAAGCTAATATGTGACCGTGGCAAAGGAAAATGTGTTTGGTCAATTTCTGTTAAATTGGATCGACCAGAAAATGGCCATTTTTCAAACGATCTCAGAATTCGATGAAACTAGTTTTGTTGGGACCGTAGCGTCAAAACGTAGCTAGATTTATTTTTCTGGAATTTTTCGAATCAGTTTGTGGCCCTGGCAAATTGAAATGTATGTTCAAAGTTAAAAATTAAATGTTTTATACTTTATTTTGAAAAATAACTGACTGTAACAGTCGAATTGGCCAACGAAACATATCCCATTGTGTCCGGGATGGGGGTATTTAGCTACGGACGACAGTCGTTGGACTTGAAAAGGAGTTCGTAGGTGAAAACCCTAATTTTCTAAAATATATATATTCCGGCGAATCAGAAAATTCCATTCATTATTTAAAAAAAAACCGTAACCCTCCACTTCAACGGCGAAAACCCGTTCCTCCCTTCTCTCCTCCGCCGCCGCTATAGACACCTCCAGCCAACGCCACCACCATCGTTCGCCTCGTCTCCGCCTCCTCTTCAAATCCGACCCCAGCACCCCCTCCCTCGACGCCTCCTCCGCCTGAATCGAGCGCCCAAAGTCGGCCTCTTTCCAACGCCGCCGCCGCTCCGATCTGCCACCATCCACGACCAAACCGCCACCGATAGAAAGCCCGCTCGAAGCTCTTCCACGTCCAACTCCCTGATTGTCGTCTAGGTCAGCGGATTTCGCGAAAACCTCAAACTTAGTTTCGAACCAAATAGAAAGGTGAGTCCTTTTTGATGTCTGCACTTTGAAAAATCATATCTTTTTTGTGTGTTGATGAAATTAGATGAAACAGGAAACATCGGGACCGCAAGGAAGCTCTCCACCACATAGAAGAAGCCGCGGATTTTTCTGAGTCATCTACGATTTTTAGCACTCCGCAAACCAATGTGAGAAATCTAAATTAAATGAATTTGAATGGAAAATGTCGTGTATAAATTATATTAGCGAAATATAAATTACACACGTGTTGTATACCTCATGTACATGCGTGGTGTAAGCTATATAAGCGAAGTATGAATTATACATGCATAGAATAATTGATATATGTGTTGAAATGCAAGTGAAATATAGCAATAATATATATATATACTCCCCTCGTCCACAAACCATGGACGATATTTATTGTTGTGAATTGGTGTGAAATATTGGATGAAAAATACGAATGGTTGAATAATTGTTTGTGGTTGATATTGTTTGGTTGTGGTTGAAAAATACCCATTGGTGATTGAAATGAATTGGAAATATTTGTGGAAATAAAAATAAACATGCCGCCTACTTGCGAATTAGATGCACGAATCCCCATTGTCAAAAACCGCGAGGTTTTAAGGTAGAGCGAGGAGCCGTACTAGGGACGGTGCCGGTTTTAACTACCCTGCCGTTATGCTGCCGAAATTTTGAATAATCTTTATGTGTTAGAATTATTTTCATATGTTGAAATTATCTTCATGCGTTGAAATTATAGCCATATGTTGAAACTATATCCATGTGTGGAAATGTTCATGTGTTGAAAAGTGATGTGTGAAAATTAGATTCATTTGTGAATGAATGAAGTGTTTAAACAATAAAAATCACATTTTTATAATATATATGAAGTATGTAAAATATTCGCCTTATATATAAATAGTTTCAACAATAAAAATTCCATCTTTCTAATATGAACAATATAAATGAAATATCCATGTATGGAAATGCTCATGTGTTGAGAAGTGTGTGTAGTGGAAAAATTCATGTGTTGAATAAAAAGATCGAACAATAAAAATTACATTTTTATTGAAACTACGAAGTGTTGAAAACATCCATTTGTCAAATAAATATTTTAAGTGATAAAAATATCATTTTTATCATATATGTGATACGCTAAAGATATGCGGACTTTGAAATAAATATTTGTGAATGAAATATTATTTTTAACATGCATAGGAACTAAATAAAATAGTCATGTGTTGAAATCTATTTTAGTTCGCCAAAATTATCATCTTTGAAATGTGAAGTGTTAAAAATAGCCACTTGTTCAAATAAATGTGCATGAGTTGAAATATACATTAATTAGCTAATGATATGATTTTAGCCTATGCATGCAACATTAGAATGAATGGTGTTTTTAAACCAAAGTAAATCAAATATGAAGTTGAATGGAAAATGATAAGTGATAAAAATTGTATATATGTACATGCATATTTATTGAACATGTTATAGCAAAGGGGCTAGAGAAGAGGAATAAAATTTTGTGCCCGACAAATATGTACACATTTACTGTTTTGTTTGGGTGATGATTTTATGAGCCTGTTGGCTAGCCGCTTGGCTTTTTCTTTTTCTTTTTGACATGAGACGCCCGTGTGGCTATTTGGGAATTTTCCCAGCCCCACCCGTACAAAGGAGGTTATGGCAAAATTTTCCAAAATTTAAAGGCGTTAGTGAAATAATTGAAGTGAAAACGATATAGGAATTTTTGAATGAACTATATTTATATAAATATAAATGAAATTAAAACGAAACGTGGCCGTGCAGTTCGTGTTTTGAAACCGTGATTTCAAACGACTAGTGCGGGAAATCCAACCATTGGATTTTCCCGAAACCGCAACCGTTGGGTTTGCCTTGGAAATATCTTTCCAACGGCACCAACTTTGTGAAGATCCGACGGTTGGATTGTCTGGAATGTTTAATTCAAACCTGAAGAAAAACAGCGCCAGAAACGATTATATATATATATATATAAATATAATTAAATTAAATCGAATAACGACGCTGCAGTTCGTAAATTGAAATCGTAACTTCAAATGGCTAGTGTGGAAGATCCGACCGTCGGATTTTCCCAAAACTGAAACCGTTGGATTCGTTTTGAAATGACCTTCCTAATGATATAAAATTTGTGAAGATCCAATGGTTAGATTTTCAGATATGTGTAAAACAAAATTAGTGAAAAACAGCGCCAGTGCATCGGCACGACCTGAAATGTCGTTTAATTAAATATGGCCGTTTTAAATTAAATAAAAATGGCGATATATCGTTATAAAATACTATAGACGATAAAGAGGGGAAATAAACCAATTTTGTTGTGTTTGCTTGATATGTGATGGTTGAATGTATTTAACATGAAAATTATAACTAAATAACTGAAATGTGAATGTTGAATAGTCCAACCATGTGATTAATTGATTTGAAAATCTAAATATACGTGGGTTATTTGAAACGGCCGAGTTCATCTCATTTCAAATAATCGATCGACGTCGAGAAGTCGAAGACGGTTGAAGACCGACGATCTTCACATTGGATGGATGGGCGCTACTGATGCTCGTGATTGGAGTAGCTACCATGAAGGAACTGAAGTAGTAGCCGTCCAAACATACTGTTGATAGTACGGATATGCGAGGAATTGGTGCCTCCGGTTTCGTTCAGACCCAGAACGGAGTTGTAAATGGACTGTGTGTCTGACATTGGATTTTGTTCTGTGCTGATTGATCTCTGTTAAATATATATCTGTTTGGCGGCGGAGAATTTATTCTCTTGCTTAACGCCCTTCTCTGAGACGTACGAGCTCAGAGGTTATGTATTGATAGAAATCAGTCGCATGGAGTGGATTGCCTGTGTGGCACGCCTAAATGGCATATGATCAAGGCTTCTGTTGCAAAGCAAAGTTTTGTGGTTGATGATCAAAGCATGGTCTGTGTGACGTAGCTTTGTGTATAACGTGAATTCGCGAGCCTCACACCTCGGTATGAGTCAAAAACGGGAGAGTGACTACAGGGAGAGCACAACGTTTCTTTCTAGCTAAGGTGGTGTCAGTGACCTACCAGCCCTGACATTATATATACTTTTCACCTGTGTGGTTGTTGGAATGCGAGGCGCCTCGATATAGGTCTGTAAGGACCGGGAAACGTGTGTTCAGGAATAATTAATCCTCAAAAGTAAGAGAGGACCGGCCCTGAAGATCCAAGGATCATAGTGAGGTCCTGGGACATTCGCTAGAGTGTCTCGAATCGGAGAGGAGATTGCCCCTTGCCTCGACTCATGAAGGAATCCAATTTCCAATACGAAATATGCGGACGTGATTGTATTACTAGTACGGCGACATAGTGGTATGGGTCATTTATGCCGCCTAGGATTGATATTTATGATTGAAATCGCTTTTGAAACATATATGCACTAGTAATAATATCAAACACTTTTGTTTTATTCGTATGAAGCATTTTTGGCCATTATAAGGTAAAAACTCTATCCTCTGGCTTGCGTTGCATTGTGTGATGGGACCTGAGTCTTATAATGGCTTCATTTTATAAAAAGCATTGCGATGATTTAATCATTTACTTTATTTCATGCCCTAGCACTCATTGGAGTAAACCCGTTCCGCGAAAGTGGCGTGGTCCTTTAATTTGCCTTATTATTGTTGTTAATAAGTTAAGTAGATTTCTCATACCAGTCCCATGACTGACTCGTAGTTTGGTTCACCTTGCAAACTCGGGTGCCCTCATTTTCACACGGGCAGCCTAATTACAGGTTTCTGACGCACTTTTGGCTCATGGCGAGGCTTGACTACACCGTGCTGACTTGGATTTTCTCCGCCATTATTGTATCTATATTATGATTCCACCATTGGCGATGTAGACTGATATTTATTTTGTGTACTCTTTATGTATGATTCCGCCTCAGGAGATGGTGACTGACTATGTATCATTATGCACTAAGTTGTATCATGTACTGTGCTTCTCTGGTGTGATGATATCTATATGATTCCGCTGTCATATGTGTGTAAATTATTCTATTTTCTATTTATGCTATTATCTGTGATCTGCTAATGATGACTAATGTGTTATATTCCAATGATTATCCTTAACACCGTGTTACGGGGTTTTGGGATCGTCACATTTTTTCTTTCTGAATACGGCGTTGACCAGCAAGGAGAGAAGGAAAGGTAGGTATAGGGGGTTAATATTATATATATTTTTTAATATTTAATTATTTTTATTTTCAAAAAGCAACTTTTAATTTCGACCTCGAAATCGAACCCACCGCCTGTCGTCCATAGCTAATTACACCCATTCCGAACACAATGGGATATGTATCGTAAGCTGATTCGATTGTTTCGATCAGTTTTCGTCAAAATCAAAATATACGCTATATATTGAATTTAAACGCGCATTTCAATTTACCGGGGCCACACACGAGCTCTAAAAATTCCCGAAAAATATTTTCTAGCTTCGTATTGATGATACGGTCCTAACAAAACTAATTTCGTTGAATTCTGAGACCGTTGGAAAAATGGTCATTTTCCAGTTGATTAAAATCAAGTAAAACTGGTCAAACGTGTTTTCCTTCGCCACGCTCACATATTGATTCGAAAAATTATGAAAATTGAAACCTAGCAATAACTTTCCATCCCAGATCCAACAAAAGTGGTTTCGTCGAAATCCGAGGTCGTTTGCAAAATGGTTATTTTTAAGGGCTGAAATTCCATAGCGACTATTCTGAAATTTCAACTGAACATATCTTTTTATTCCCGCTATGAAATTTCGATTTTTCGGATTTGTTGGAAAGATATTCTCAGTTAAATTCAAATATTTTTGGTTTCGCTAAAATCCGGTTTATTTTGCACCCGGTACATTCAATTGAAATTTGAAATCGAATTATCGAACTACCGCGCCATTTTCAATTCCTTTTATAATTATATATAATTATTTATATTCTAATGACGTATATAAATATATACGTTCTAATTATATTCAAAATAAATTTCTCGTCGATATTATTTAAAATTATTCATTTTAAATGTTCAAACTTCGCTAAATTCGCTGAAATAAATTTTTTTAACTGGCTCGCATTTCCCGGGTTGTTACACGTTTGAACCGGTTCGATTATATTTTTCTAATGAAAGAGAAAAATCAAGATTTCAGCTTATAGATTTTAAGTTACGTCCAATTCAAATTTTCAAATGGTCGCTGTGAAATCATTTCTAAATTATAACGATTTATTTATTTATTTAAATTAAAGGATATCTATATAAATGGAATATTATTTAAAACTAGAATTTAATGTCAAGTGTGAATTCTATACGGTTTGATGTTGAAAATGTTGTTTAATTAATACAGCGATATTTATTTAATTATTTATTTTCGTTAATCTAGCCGTCTAAATTTAGTTTATATTTTAACAAATATTAAATTAGATTTATAAATAAACCCTTGAATATACATCACCATGAATGCGGATAAGCCACGGAATAAGCTACCATATAAGACTTACGCGTCGATTCAATATTGCTTCATGTATCAGTGATTGATACTATATATTTTGTTATAGCATGATTGATACTATATAGTTTGTTATACTATATTGTTTGTTATAGCATGTATATTATAACATTTAAGGGTTGCGGTGCATATCCAGAGATATGTGAAGAAACCAAAATAAAATACAAGTTCAAATCTGTACATAACAACTATATATATACACATTTCGACAGTTATACCCATAAAATTTACAAAATTGCATCTATATATTCATATACAGTTGATTTCGGATTTCAAACCAATGATAAGACAAAACAATACAAACAGGATTCATATTTTTTTCAGCGACCTTTGTTCTTTCAAGGATCAGTGAATCCATCTTGATCAACTTTGATCTGCGGAAAAAAAAACCATTAAAAGGGATGATTTCATGACAAAAATGAACAGAAAAAGAAAGAAAAAGGGGAAAAAGAAAAAAACCTATCAGTCTAAATACAGAAAGAAAACAGTGAAGCAAACCATACATTTAGTCATATGTCAAGACTATATGTGGATGAACAACTAAGGGAACAGTATAATGTGTAGTTGGTAAAAACAGATATGAGTGTGCATTCATACATCAAATTCTTTAGTACAATGCACATGCTAAAGTAAAGCAAAATCTGTACAGAACTGCTAACATATGTATATATATATATATATATATATATATATATGTATGTATATGTACAAAATCAATCTCGAATACAAAATCCAAAGCAGAATTTACAGTTCAAAAATATGTACTGAATAAATAAGTCATAGACTCAGCCTAATCTAATCTACTCTGCAAATATATATATATGCTTATATTCTCAATCGAATTCAGGTACAAAGGTCATATAAGACTGTTTTTTTTTAGTTCTGAACACAATCTACATACAGATTCAATGTTTGTATTGAACGAACAATACATAGCACAGCTACGTAACCGAATCAACACAGCAATATATAGGTTTATTTCTACAGTCAAATCCGTATACCATTCATTGATTTCATACGTTTGAAATCCGAACCAAAAATCAAAATTTCAGATTCGAATTCGATTGAAATAACAATTCGTGGCCACTGATAGACGTTCATCCTATCCTAATCAAACCGCAAGTATAAATACGATAGCACGCAGCAGTGTTCATCCACCAATTCACAAAACACAGTAAACCAGAAGAAGAAAAACCCAAATTCGAAAACCAGAGAAGAAAATTAAAACAAATAATACTGAATTCAAGTGAAAAACTTAGCTTATACGAAGGGGTTCGGTCTGGCTTGCTCGTCGTGGGTCTGGGAGGCTCGGGGTTGCTCGATAGTACGGTGGCGGATCGTTGGAGGAGCTCGAAGGGGGTTGCGACGCCATCATTTTTAGTTTTTGCTGAAGAATTAAAAGGGGGATTAGGGTTCGGTCTTGTGATTTTTGTGGAGGCGGCTGTGTGAATGAGAAAAGGGAACGATGGTGAGGGTTTTAAGATGAGAAGCGGGTCAGGTTCGTTTGGGCCAAGGGTTAAGGTAAAGCCCAACTTTTAATTCAAAAGAAAATATATGTTTTAATTTAATTATTTTATAAATTTGTTCATACGATTTCTGGCATGTACGTTATCAGGTTTACGCACGGTCGGTTGCGTTGGGACCGTAAAAACGAGCACTTCGAGATGGAGCAGAGCTAGTCAGGATCAGGAGCAACTGGAAATTCTAGTCAAGTTAAATAGCTATTTAATTTTCCTAAAAACCAGAAATTTATCGACAGATTCAAATCAATGTGAGTTCAACTCACTCAGCTCTCCCCATTTATATTTTATATAAATTGGGTTTTTATTTTGCGTGTTCTGATTTGCTAGTGGTTGACCGTTTGTTAGTTAAATATATTTATTGTTGATTCAAATTTTGAAATTAAACGGTCGTTTAATTTCAGAAAAACACCAATCGTTTTGATCTGACCCGAATAAAGTAATTTCCCTTGATTGGTAACGTTTATAGACGTGTTTGAAATTGTGTGAATTGTTTGAATTGTCTGTTGATTGATTGATGATTATTACGGAAATTATCAGTCAAATAAAAAGGAATGATTGATTATTATTGATCGTTGAACTATATTTCAACATTTTTTTTCTAATGTCAACCAATGGATGGTATGGGTTGAGAAATTGGCATCACCTGGCTTATAAATCAGTCGATTTATAAAATATGGGTTTATCGACAGTGGATCGATAGTATTTATGTTATAAACGTATTTTATAACGAAAATAGGTTTTTGAAAGTTATTACATCGAAGAGTTATTTAAAAAGGAAATAAATATTTAAAGTTTATAAGTAATTATGGAATTTGTTTTATTAAATAATTTCTTATGTTGATAAAAATTATAAAACAAATGAGAAAACCCAGAGATTAAATATTTGATTAATCGTGAATGATTAAATAAAGTTATTTAAATTAATTATATTTTAATTAATTTAAAAGAGGAATTAAATAGAATTGGTTAGAAGAGTAATCATGTTTGTGTTGACGGAGTCAACCATTTAAAGTTAGACCTTTACTTAGTGAAATAACTAAATGAATAATTGGTTAATCCTAGTAAGATTTTAAAAAAAGGAAATCTATTACTTATTCTAGTAAATAAAGGAGTTAATTGATTTGAAATGATAAATGTTGTTATGGTAGTTACTAATTAAATACATTTTTGGTAACCCAGTTTGAAATGAAATGTAGTCGAGTGTTGGAAAGAAGCTAGGGATGAGGTTTATTATTTGAGCTAAGTTTTATAGTGAAGCAATAAAAATATTTAAGCAAATACATAGCTTAAATGAAAGGTCAACCTGACGTTTGAATTAAGTAAAGAGAGAGAGATATAAAGGGTCTATACTAAACCTGGAATTTATAAACAAGGTTTATAAATGGAATGCGAATTAAAGCGTTGTTTTGGAAATACTTAATAATGGTATTAAGTTAAACCCATGGATTTAAAAAGGGAATTTCCCGAAAGGAAAGGGGGTTGGCAAAAAGGGGTTAGATGTGAGTTTGGTAAACGAAGTTGAAAATAGGATTTGTAAAAATAATCTAGTTTGTGAAACAAAATTATTTGGATAAGTCGAGAATTAATAAAAGTAATATTTAGTAAGCAAACATTTAAATAACGAATTAAGCGATATTAATGATCTTTAAAAGAGAAAGTTCCAAAAAAGGATAAGAAGAGCCATAAAACTATATTTTAACTAGTGGGATGGGTTTTGATATGTAAGATTTAATATTGGTTCTTGAATTACAACTCGTATTTATCTGAAGATAAGAACGTTGTTGATCAAGGTCTGAGAGGTAATTAAAATACCCCAACTTGAATGACTTCGGGATTATCCAAGGATGATACTAGTTGGTAATGTCAAGAATGTGCGATAAGATTTCCAAAATAAAGGAAATAATATGAGATGATATTTCCCTAGTAATAGAATTAAAAGGAGATTGGACGATAAATTTTAAAAGCCAAGTGATGCTGAGTACTAGACCAGTGAATCTATTTTTATTTCATGGATATTTGCTTGATAGTTAAATAAGTGACTATCAAGTCTGACCTTTACGATTGTTGGTATGGAAAGACTGGGATCGAATGGATATTCGAAAACCATTCCAACCAACAAATACGAAATATATAGAAAAGATCAGGCGACGATTGAGATGGAGCATTTGAAGACCATAGATCTTCATAAAACGGAAGAACCACTTACAATCTCTAATTCGACCAGGAGATATACTAGGGTTCTGTCGTGGTTGGACTCTGTGGATTGCAAGGACTACTCGCTACCGATCCATGGGGTGATTCCTATATTGGATGAAGTAGGAGAGTACCTTCGGTTCATCCTGTTCCTGGATGACTTGTATGTACGAATGTCTGACAGAGTATTTCTTAAGGGTCACGTACGTTGATTTTTTCAAATGTATCTCTATTAGTGGCGGAGAGGGGCACCTCTCTAGCTTAACGACCAGAATATTTTTGTGGACGTCAATTAGTGATTTGGCGGATCTGGCGATGTGGCATTCAAAGTGTATGATGACCAGATGTGTTCTGACCTCAAGCCCCATCAACCGGGAAATGACAAAAATCGGGCAGGCAGCATGGCTATGTCGGTCGCTCCCATTAGGGTGTATAATGACCTATCTAGAGAAAATCTATTTCATTCTTTAATCTATTTCGATGCTGTCCCTTTCCGGGAAACGGTGGTTTGAGTCCAACCGTTGGTGATATACATTCGATGCACTCAAGCGAAATGAGTGGTCGGTCATGTGAGGGCCGGGTTGCAAGACATTCGTGTTGAACCCAGTGTATTCGCCTCTAGAGATACACAATCGGCAGGTGGTCCCATACCTTGTCATAGTTGGAATCCAATCTCCAATAAGAGCCGTCGGTTTTGTTTGTATATATATATATATATATATATATATATATATATATATATACGTGGAGCGTGAGATGCAAGCGTTCCACTAGATTGATATTTACTTGTATTTAGACACTATTATAATATCAGAAAAGATATTGATTTCGAAAACTGTTTTGGGTTATTGTAAGGTAAAAACCGTCCGTATTTATGTGTGGGATTTGGTCTTACGATTATCGCTTTCTTTCAAAAGGGTTTAACTTTGAAATCAAGTTGTGTGATACCCTTAATACTGTGCTAGTTTTTCTCACTCTGGTTCACCAGACTGACCCGGTGTTTTGTAAATGCTCAGGTTTGCCCGGGGTGTACAGGTTCAGGTTATCAGGTACCATGAAGTCCAGTGATAAGCTGAAGGTGTTCAGATATGATTACTATTCCGCTGTGTGATTATATATATAAGGACAAATTATTATGACTGTCTAGAGATGTGATGTACTCCAATATTGTAAGTATTTTTCAAAGCTCTCAATAAAGAATTA
This sequence comes from Allium sativum, assembly GCA_030737875.1. NCBI lineage: Eukaryota > Viridiplantae > Streptophyta > Magnoliopsida > Asparagales > Amaryllidaceae > Allium > Allium sativum. The sequence goes on from CM060916.1 coordinate 899,948,608, forward strand.
TTTTTGTATTATATTTTGTTCTGCTGTGATGTGAGACTCTGTGTTGTATTGGTTCCTCTTCTTCTTCTATTCTAACTTTCTTCCTTTCTTATCTCACCCTCTATTTTCTTTCTATAAACGTTCCAGTGTTTTCGGTGTTGAAAGGTCGACATGAGTATGGTAAAGGTATTTATGTCGATTTTTGGGGCCGGAAATCCCTGGGGCGTTACACAACTCTTTCACGAGATAGTCAATTGTTTAACATTTATTTTCATCTCCCAGACTTCTACTTTCCTCTCCATTGACTTTTATTTCTTCCCTGCTTTAGTTGATATGTTGCTTTATACTTGAGGATTTTTTTTTTATATTCACGCAACTGAGAAGAGAATAACACTGTTTTGCGCTTAGTTGTAGTATGATTACATTTGGTAAACAAATTGCCATTATATTGACCTTAAACATAAGGCAAAATGCTTCTAGATCGTGTTCTTTTACTTATAAATATTATTTGTGCATGACTTTTATTTTTGAACTTAAGATGGTGCTAAAGATTTATTAGTTGAAGTATTGTATAGTGCATGTTAGAATATTGTCGTATGCATGTTTGCATTAATAATTTAGATCAAAATTCAAAATTTTAAGTTTCTAATAAAATATTGCATGCAAGGAAAGTACAAGAAATCTTTAGTATTTAGTCGTGTTTTCAGCATTGTATGTATGTTTATTAATTTAATTAGAAGAATAAATATATCATTTTAGTCAATTCATTTTTTTAATCAATAGGTTCTTGAATTTAGCTTAATGCATTTTTTCTTTAACGGCTAAGACTATACTGTCAAAATTTTAGATTTAGAATGAAATAATGCATGCAAGGAAACTGCAAAAGAAAATTTATGTACTAAAAAGCAATAGAATAACTGAACAAAGTTACACTTGCAATTTTTTTGAATTGCAGCATTCTTATTTGTAGAAGATGCAATGAGTTCATGGTATAATACAAATAGTTTTTTTAACAAGAATAGCTGATATTGATAGTTCACCATTTCAAGTAAGATTCAATCAAAAAGAGCACACCTGCTTGTAGTAGACAAACACAAACGATAGTCAATTTCAATGAAAAAAAAAATGAAAACTTCCTTAGTTATAATGTCAAATGAAGTAATAAGAATGTATAAAATTTTCATCTTTGCACAATAAAGACTGTAAACCATTTCAATGTCAAGCAAAATGTGTTTACTCACTTGATATAATCAAATTTGGGTATTTAGTCGTTTGCCGATCACTTTATTACTGGAAAAATGTGTTGTGATGGAATGCGCCAATGCGGTGAAGAATTTGTTATTATATGAAATCATAATTCCAGGATTTAAATTTGTCTCTTAGTTTATTGGGGCTCCATATATACAACTAGATGCCTGCAATATTTTATAGTCTAAAACAACCATTAGAAAGTTCATATGAGTTTTTTTTCAGAAATATTTTTAATGACAAAATAAACTTATTTGAATCAGTTTTGCAGCATTTTTGTGTAAGTCAGCGCCTAACTTCAGTTTTTGTATAAGTCATCTCAAAAAAAGCAACATTATTTTTCTTACATGATTTTTTCTTCGCTTTCCATATTTATACCAACTTCTTTGATTCCTTATGTGGCTACGAGTTTCGTCACACGGTGGATATTGGGGATAGATTTCAGATGTTTTTATTGATGAAAATATCATGAAATAATCGTGTTGCCTAATTAACCAATTCCTCTCCGTTGACGTAAAAAAACATTATTCTCGTGGTTTTATTCCATCATTTTTCATGTTGATTATATGTGGAAACCTGAATCTTGTTCTGTACACTTCTGCTCTTGATTTTTAGGAAATCGCTGACTAAGCAGCGAATAATTCAAGTTCACATTTTCCAGTAATGTGCTTAAATATTTAAACAACCCTTAGATGGCACCTAACCATTGGTGGTATCTTCATGTTTACATTTTCCAGTAACGCACTTTAGCTAATTTAAACAATCCTAATATGGAGCTGATTTAAACAATCCTAATATGGCATACATCCATGGGCAGTATCTTCATGTTTACATTGTTCAGTACGATATTTAACTTATCTTTCCCTTAAAAGTTTGATCTAAAGCATGTTCCAAACTTTAAAAAAAAAATCTAAGGGTGATCCTCAAAGAGAGGAGAGCACTCGAAGTAATTTATTATATAAGTGATATAGAAAAAAACCAGCATCCAACATGCCTGATAAATGCTCGAGTACAAGTAAATTGATATGAATGTTGTAATGGGGCATCAATAAAGATGATCAAATGGAAAATCAAATGGAAAATCCTAATGCCTCTTGTTTATATGTATATGTGTGTATGTGTGTGCATGTATGTGTATATACGTACATATATATATATATATATGTGTGTATATATATACACATATGCATACATATGTATATGTGTGTATATGTATGTATGTATGTATGTGTATGTATATGTATATGCATATGTGGGCAGTATCTTCATGTTTACATTGTTCAGTACGATATTTAATTCATCTTTCCCTTAAAAGTTTGATCTAAAGCAAGTTCCAAACTTTAAAAAAAAAGAATCTAAGAGTGATCCTCAAAGAGAGGAGAGCACTCGAAGTAATTTACTATATAAGTGATATAGAAAAAAACCAGCATCCAACATGCCTGATAAATGCTCGAGTCAAGTAAATTAATATGAATGCTGTAATGGGGCATCAATAAAGATGATCAAATGGAAAATCCTAATTCCTCTTATTTATATGTATATGTGTTGAAAATAATTTGTGAATTATTAAAAATATTAGAATAAGTGTATGAATGGCTCCTATATGTGAATAGTCCCACATCATGGGATTATAAGAAAGATGCAAGTATTTATACTTGTTTCTAAGAAGTCATGTTGGGGCCTTGAGCTCCAAATGTATGCTTTGTTGTCAGGAGGGAGACCACGCATCATGACCACCACACACGCGCGCGACCGACCGACTCGAATCAACTCAACTCAACCCGGCTCGGCTCGGCTCGGCTCGGGCTCCGGCTTGGCTTTGGGGTGTAAACACTTATATTATTGGACTGGAAAAAATTGCTTTTTTCGAACTGTGTTGTTTTAAATACGAGATATATTTCTGAGCCAACTTTTATTTGAAGCGGTAAACTATTGACCCGTTATTTTGGCAGATTTATCTACTGCCCAGTATTTTCGGTCAGCCCTAATCCCCATCTATATATTATCTTCAGTTGTAGATGAAAATAATATAACAAAAACACAGTTTTTACCTCTGCCATTAAAATATTCTTCCTGAGATTTTCGAGCAGTATTTTTATTTTTAAAAGTGCAAATCTGCACTGATTTGTTATGCAAAGTAAATCAGTTATTATTTCAGAGGTTGTTTTATCCTAGAGGCAGCGGCGAAAGTACGAATTGGTTTTGCACCACCGGCCAGATCGCCGAATCGTCTTCAAGAAAGCGACCAAGTACGTGACTCAGCCATTGTTTACTAACAATTTGAAGACGAATCGAAACAATGGCTTTGACATCAAACATAGATGATGCTATTCCTACCTCTGCTTTCCAGATCCCATTGGTGACTGCTGCCCCATTCCATTGCGAAGGTCTGCAATTCAAATGATGGCGTCAGAAGATGGAGTTCTACATGACGATGAGAAAGGTGACTGCTGCTCTAACCACCAAAAAACCGCAGTTGCCAAACAAACCTGACGGAACTGATGAAGTGCAGATGGCTTCCTGGATTGAACAAGCAAAACAGCAACAGAACTAGATTGAGCAGGACTATCTGTGCAGAAATTTCATTCTTAATGGTCTCAGCGATGATCTGTATGATTATTACAACTCGGACGACAAGACAGCGAAGGAGATCTGGGAAGCGTTGAAGAAGAAATACGATACAGAGGAGGCAGGGGCAAAGAAGTATGTTGTGAGCCTCTATCTCAAGTATCAGATGACAGACGACAGGTCAGTAGAGATGCAGTCTCATGAGCTTTAGAAAATAGCTCATGAGATCATCTCCGAAGGTATGGTTTTGGACGAACAGTTTCAAGTTGTTGTTATTATTGACAAACTGCCCCCAAGTAGGAGAGACTTTAAGAATTTCCTACGACATAAGACTAAGGAATTTTCCTTAGAGAGCTTGATCACTCGCCTCCGTATTGAGGAGGAGGCACGCAAATAGGACCAGAAAGAGGAAGTGCTGGTTGTCTCAAACAATAACACTAAGAAGACCACATCCGCTGTTCTGAAACTGAATCAGAAATCATTTAAGAATCAGAACAGGAGCAACAAACAGAATGGTAATCCACAAGGAAACCCAAAAGGACAGCAGAAATGTAACAACCCGTATTTTTGAATAACATGTTATAACATAAATCAAGGCATAATTAAACTGTAAAATCTGAATCAAGGGAAACGGGCTGTGCCATTGCGTTCGTCTCGGAAAAATACGCGAAACAGAGTCCGAGTTTTCGAAAATCGGAGTCTATATGACCAAGATATGGCCTCGCGAAGTTTCACGAAAAATTCAAATTCAAAACAGATTCAAATTTCAGAAAATCAGAAGTGGTGGGAAAATTCCCGCCAGACCCAGGGGGGTCGACTGGGGAGTCGACCTCCCCCCCAGGTCGACTAGGGAGTCGACCCCAGGGTCGACCTGGGGGTCGACCTGCCTGGTCGGACCCAGGCAACCTGGTGCACCTATTTGGCTGTTTTGACCTATTTTGTTGGCTAGTGACGGGATTTGATGGCTCTGATTGAATCTAGGGTTAATCCTATGGCTAATACTATCCTAATCTTCTATAAAAAGACCCCTAAGCCTAGCCTAAATCACCATTATTCAATCCAACAACTAAACTATGCCAAATTTGTTCCTCTCATGGCCTCCACTCTCATGCTAAAATTCCTAAGTTCATTTCTATGAGAGATTTTGGGTTCATACAAGTGTTTTCAAGCTTGTATGAGTGTTCTTAGTTTGCATTCAAGTCAAGTTGCAACATTTCTATTTCAAAGCAAGGATTTTTATTGATTTAGCTCAAGGGTTTTTCGTTTGGAGCTTTCATATTTGGGTTTTTTAGTGCTTGCATAAGGGCTTCGTCTCAATCTTTATAATAAATATTCATTTGTGTCTTCATAGCATTGTAAGCCCTTTTCTACTTTCTTTTTTTGAACTCTAAAGTTAAATGAATGATGCAAGTTTGGGGTTGATCATTATGATATGCAAGTTTGGTTGATCATTATGATATGCAAGTTTGGTTGATCATTATGATATGCAAGTTTGGTTGATCATTATGATATGCAAGTTTGGTTGATCATTATGCAAGTTGGTTTAATCATTATGTATGACACATGTTGCTATGTTATGCAAGTTTGGGTTGATCATTATACACATGTTATCATGTTATGCAAGTTAAACTTGAAGTTGTGAGCTTAAAGCTTCAAGCTTTATGTTGAAGGTTGCATTTTGGCAACATGGAAGTTATCATATCCCTTATGATAACTTGCATGTGAGGCTAAATGCGAACTTCAAGCAACTTCTACATGTCATTCATCACCATGTATCACTTATATGCTAAGTTTGGTTTTATGCATGCTTTTGAAGCCTAATAATGCAATATGCAAGTATATGAACATATGTACATTTCATATGCCACCATGTTAAACTTGTGGCTTCAACACCTTTTTGTCATGATTATGCCAAGTTCCCTATTTTATCCTTTATGCGTTGTTGCGATTATGTAAACGATGGGATTACGTTGGGGTTGGGTAACATTATGACATAAACATGGTTTTTATAACATGACGTGATATGTTAACTTGTAATTATGTTTTGGAAACATAATGGACATGACACTTAGAAAATATGAGTGTGGCCAACTCGAGGTTGGGTTGAGTTTGTAGCATAAATCTACCCGGACCCGCCCGGCTTAACTAGTGGCTACAAACAATAGGACCCAATGTGAGAAGTTGGTCATGTTGTGCTCGAACCCGAGGTTAGACCTAGTTGTGGTGTAAAGCTACCCGGACCCGCCCGGCTTAACTAGTAACCACAACAAAGTCTAATGTGAGAGGTTAAAGCGCATTAAGTTAATTAATGCCTCCTGATTAGGGTTAAGTCATGGTCCACTTAATACTTAACCAATTTGGGCTTGATGGGTTAATCGGGGTTAAGTCATGAACCTTGGGTACACTTAACCAATTTAATCCACGTTTGGATCGGGTTAACCACATTTAATCCGCTAAGAAACCCTAGTTGCGTGGTCCTTTTCAGCAGTAACCCTCTAGATAGTATCATAAGACCCGAGGACTAGGCTAGGGTGGGGCACGATTACTGGGCTGATTGTAAGAGACCAAAAGAGACGGTTGAATGATGCACCGGTTGTTCAGGCGGACCATGGTCGTGCACATTAAGTCCGGAGTTGAACACGGGCATCGGTAGGTTTGGACTGTGCATCCTGGAATTGTGTCTGAGGGTTACACCGTAGGGCCGGATACACCCTAGGGTGGACCCTGCACAGTCAACTACATTACATGATTAAGCCGTATGACACCGATACACGACGAGTTAGGCTTATAGGGAGCCGATCGACTATACCGCGTAGTTGGACCTTGATTTAGGTCACCTCATGATATTGGGCCAAGCTTGGGCCAAGGGATCAATTCTTGTTTTTACTTGACATGTTAGAATGCTAGTACACCCGTGGTGCAAAACTTAACCTTGATTATGCGATGACACATTTATCTATCTTATTAGTTAATCATCATGCCAGTATGTTGTTATCCTTATGTTCATCTCAGCTTCTCATGCCAGTTAACTTTACTAGTTCATGGACAGATAGTAGTTAGGGCTTACCAGTCTTTTTGACTGACCTGTTTTCTTTCGCCTCTTTTCTTCCGTTCCCCCCCCTCAGTTCCTCAGGGTGGGAACATTGGAGCTTAGCTTGGATCTTTATAGCTTGCTTACTGGATTTGCTCATGTATGGTTTTGGACATTGAGCTAGCTATGGTTTATCACTTCACTTTGGGGATAGTACTTTATGTATTTCAGTTTTTCAGTTTATGCTTTTATCTAGACTTTGTTTGTTGGAAAATAATGAGTACTTTGTTGTAACTTAACTATGGTTTTGAAATGCTAGTTTTATCCGCTGCTTTATTTACTCTGTTTTACTTATATGTTCTGCCTTGTGATATCTGCATGCATGTTTACCTTGTTTAACGCCCCTCCAAAGCTAGTGTGCTTGCAAGAGTCACCCTGGCGGAGGTGGGGTGTTACATTTGGTATCAGAGCATAAGGTTTACAAGATTTGAGCAAAAGTGTTTTTAAAACTAACCTTTTGAAAAACTATTTTCAAAACCAATTAAGTATTTTCCAAGAAAAGTCTAGTTTATTTTAAAAGGCTATTCCCCAAAAGCCATTAGCACTATCCTTGTTTCCTCGTTCTCAATCTATCTTTTTTCTTCGTTTCATCATGGCCGATAACTTTGCCATTCTGGAGGGTGTACCAGTACCTATTTGGTTTAGAAGGTACATGGAGGCAAGGGCGAATGAAGCCGGCCCCGCGAACATTCCTCCTCCTTCCCCCGTCGCTAACATCTCTCCTCCTCCCGTAGCTGAGGTTCCTCCTCCCCCTCAGCATCCGCAAGAGGATTTCGCTAAGCTTTGCAAAGATTTTAAGGCGATGGGTTGCAAGAATTTTGTCGGAACGGAGACTTCTGTGGAGGCAAGAAACTGGTTAAAGGAAACTGAAGACCTCTTTGCTATCTTTGATGTGGAAGATCGTAGGAAAGTTCTGTTGGTGGTATGGCTATTGAAAGGGGAAGCTGCTTAATGGTGGGTAGTCACCACCACTACTAGACCAATTGAGACTTGGGAAGACTTTAGGAGAAGGTTTGGACTAAAGTTTCTATCATCGACAGAAGAGAACCTTCAGATGGAGAGGTTCCTATCTCTAAAGCAAGGGGACATGATAGTTAGGGAATACGTGGATATGTTTAATCAACTTGCACAGTTCGGTCTAGAATTGGTAAATACAGCTCGGAAGAAGGCCCTACACTTTGCTCTAGGATTGAATGAGCCATTGCGCGGTTTGGTCATGTCTCATATACCCCTGGGGGCGACCTTCGAGAGTTTGGTGAATATGGCCCTACTTCAAGAGGAAGATAAGAGTGGCAAGAAGGAGGTCAAGGCAAATGAGTCCCAAGGCAAGAAGGAAGATTCCGGAAAAGGAGGCAAGAACAACAACAGCAAGGATAACAAGTCAAGAAAGAAGAGGAAGTGCAACTTCTGTGGGATCACTGGACACATAGCTAAAGATTATAGGAAGAAGAAGAGGAAGTTGGGCGAATGCTTTCATTGTGAAGAGACTGGACATTTCAGCAAGGATTGCCCCAAGAGGCAAGGGAAAACTCAGCAAGCAGGACCCTCTGGAGGGCAGTTGCAGGCTCTCCTCACTCTTCCAGCTTTTGATCGAGGTAGTGTTTCTATAAAAAGTCATGTTTACATTTCTGATTTCCCTGTTCATACCTTATTTGATTTTGGCGCATCGCATAGTTTTATTTTTGATCTTGTTGAAAGTTTGCACCTAAGTACTAGTCTAGTTGAGGTCCCGTTAGTATTTCAAATCCAATTGGGGGTTCCGCCCATCTACCTGTGATTTGTGTGGATTTGAAAATCTCTATCTTGAGCATAGAATTCATGTGTAATGCTTAGGTTCTCGGGTTTATGGGATACGGGTTGATTTTGGGTGTGGATTGGTTGTCCAGTTATGGAGCCATTCTTGACTGTGAGCATAGGGTAGTGAGGCTCATGACTCGCCTCGGTAATACCCTAGAAATTTCTTGTAATCCTAGATGTCCCGTCATGTTATGTTATCTTGAATCTCTTGACTCGTCCATCGATGATCTGCAACTTGTAAGGGTGGTCCGAGACTATCCTGATGTCTTTTAAGAAGTAAGGGGGTTACCCCCTAAGCGGGAGATAGATTTCCGCATTTATCTGGTTGATGATGCCAAGCCAGTTACATTGCCCGTTAGGCACATGACCCCGCGAGAAAGAAGAGAGCTTGGTAATAAAATCAAGGAGTAGCTTGAGAAAAATTTCATTAGGCGAAGCATTTCAGAATGGGGTGCTCCGGTGGTATTCGCTACTAAGGCGGATAGTCCATTTCACTTAAGCATGGGTTAGAGAAATCACCCTAGTAAGTACATTTGGCAACGTGGATTGGCACTTGTTTTCAAGAGATAGTTTTCTGTGTGGGATACCGTATAGTATGTAAACGAGATTCAAGATTCACTAACGAATCTTGGAAAGCTTGCATGAAACCATGGGTACGCAGTTGGGTGAAAGCCAAGTATTTTAGGCAAAGTGGAAATGGAATGAGAGGCAACGGTGAAATGAGTTCTAACTCATATTTTGGAAATAAGGATTAAGAACTACGGAATTGTGAAGTTAAAAGACGGTCAAGGCACGATGGGATTAAAGCACAAGAAAAGGCGGCTTAGAAGATTGAAGACTAGATACGCGCATTAAATCTCTTTCTAAGAGTATATCCTTGATCCTTATTGTTCCGTAGAGCTTACTCGCATGCTATCTTTTAAGCATATCCTCTCGGTCCTATCCTCAATCTTAGTTCTGTTGCAAACCCCATAAGGAGTATTACTCGCCTGTTTGTGAGATATGGTTGGGGTGAAGATGTTCGTCACCAAACTATTTGGGCTTTATGGGATATGGGTAATAATTGATAGATTTACAAAGAGAGCCCATTTTATCCCGGTGAAAAGCAAGAGGACCGTATCATGGCTAGCATCTGTTTATCTTCAAGAGATAGTGCGGTTGCATGGAGTTCCTTCTAGCATAGTTAGCGATCATGACCCAATTTTCACTAGCCAGTTCTGGAATAGTTTACAAGAAGCGATGGGTACACGGTTGAATTTGAGTACAGCCTATCACCCCCAGACGGACGGTCAAACCGAAAGGGTGGATAGAGTGCTAGAAGATCTTTTGAGGCTCTGTGTTCTTGACTTTGGTGGTACTTGGGAAGACCACCTTCCCCTTGTAGAGTTCGCTTATAATAATAGCTATCAAGCCAGCATAGGGATGGCACCATTTGAAGCTTTGTATGGGAGGCCGTGTAGGTCACCATCTTGTTGGTGGGAGACAACAGACAGGCTTATACTTGGGCCCGATATGATACGGGACACATCCGAGAAAGTTGAATTAGTGAGAAGAAGGATGAAAGCGGCCCAAGATAGACAGAAATCCTATGTTGACAAACGAAGGGCAGATTTGGAATTCGAAGTGGGAGACATGGTTTTCGTGAAGGTTTCTCCTTTGCGTAATGTGGTACGTTTTGGAGCAGTTGGGAAGCTGGCACCAAGGTTCGTAGGACCCTTCCCTATCATAGAGAGAATTGGAAAGATGGCCTATAAGGTGGAATTACCCAAAAAGCTAGCCGGAGTGCATAATGTCTTTCATGTCTCGCATCTCCGAAAGTGCCTACATGAGTCCGCTGAGGTGGTTGAACCAAGCATTCTTGAAGACATTGAGGTAGAGAAAGAGGCAACCTTGAGAAGAGCTCTGATTCGTATCTTGGGAACAGAGATCAAGAAACTAAGGAATCGAGAAGTCAAATTGGTGAAAGTTCAGTGGGGTGAAGCCGACGAAGATGCAACTTGGGAAACCGAGGAGAAGATGCGTGGGCTTTATCCATTTCTTTTTTAGGGTACATTCTCGATCTCTTTTCCTAATTAATACATCTCTCTTTTTCTATCCATGTTTATCTTGTTTATCTAGTTATCTCGTTAATCATGTTATGAGGACCTTAGGTAGAAACCCTTTGGATGAAACATGTATTTGAAACATGTTATGCTTTATGGTTGCAAGTGGTTGCAAGTGTTTGCACGTGGATACTCGTGGATGCATGATGCACATTAGGCACTAGGATCGGCTCACACACTTTCATATTGCATATGCATGAGTGCTTATACTTATTCATGGATGAAACTTGTTATGCTATCACGTGGATGTTGCATAAGGATGAATGTTATGTGCACTCATGTAGAGATTATAAATTATGTTAGGAATTTGCATACATATGGACTCATTTCACTAACATGTTTTGCATTAAGGGGGTTTACTGAATCAGTAACCTCCTGATTTTCGCATTAGATAAGTACATATACACACACCTTTGCATATGATCATACAGCATTTAGAATCCTTTAAGGACAATGACTGCACGTGGATGATGTTTTGAGTAGATGGATGATGGATGGTAGGATACGTTCTTCCTAACTTGGAGATTTCGGGGACGAAATCCTTTAAGGAGGGGAGAATGTAACAACCGTATTTTTGAATAACATGTTATAACATAAATCAAGGCAGAATTAAACTATAAAATCTAAATCAAGGGAAACGGGCTATTCCATTGCGTTCGTCTCGGAAAAATACGCGAAATAGAGTCCGAGTTTTCGAAAATCGGAGTCTGTATGACCAAGATATGGCCTCGCGAAGTTTCACGAAAAATTCAAATTCAAAATAGATTCAAATTTCAGAAAATCAGAAGTGGCGGGAAAATTCCCGCCAGACCCAGGGGGTCGACCTGGGGGTCGACAGGGGAGTCGACCTCCCCCCCCCCCAGGTCGACTGGGGAGTCGACCCCAGGGTCGACCTGGGGGTCGACCTGCCTGGTCGGACCCAGGCAACCTGGTGCACCTATTTGGCTGTTTTGACCTATTTTGTTGGCTAGTGACGGGATTTGATGGCTCTGATTGAATCTAGGGTTAATCCTATGGCTAATACTATCCTAATCTTCTATAAAAAGACCCCTAAGCCTAGCCTAAATCACCATTATTCAATCCAACAACTAAACTATGCCAAATTTGTTCCTCTCATGGCCTCCACTCTCATGCTAAAATTCCTAAGTTCATTTCTATGAGAGATTTTGGGTTCATACAAGTGTTTTCAAGCTTGTATGAGTGTTCTTAGTTTGCATTCAAGTCAAGTTGCAACATTTCTATTTCAAAGCAAGGATTTTTATTGATTTAGCTCAAGGGTTTTTCGTTTGGAGCTTTCATATTTGGGTTTTTTGGTGCTTGCATAAGGGCTTCGTCTCAATCTTTATAATAAATATTCATTTGTGTCTTCATAGCATTGTAAGCCCTTTTCTACTTTCTTTTTTTGAACTCTAAAGTTAAATGAATGATGCAAGTTTGGGGTTGATCATTATGATATGCAAGTTTGGTTGATCATTATGATATGCAAGTTTGGTTGATCATTATGATATGCAAGTTTGGTTGATCATTATGATATGCAAGTTTGGTTGATCATTATGCAAGTTGGTTTAATCATTATGTATGACACATGTTGCTATGTTATGCAAGTTTGGGTTGATCATTATACACATGTTATCATGTTATGCAAGTTAAACTTGAAGTTGTGAGCTTAAAGCTTCAAGCTTTATGTTGAAGGTTGCATTTTGGCAACATGGAAGTTATCATATCCCTTATGATAACTTGCATGTGAGGCTAAATGCGAACTTCAAGCAACTTCTACATGTCATTCATCACCATGTATCACTTATATGCTAAGTTTGGTTTTATGCATGCTTTTGAAGCCTAATAATGCAATATGCAAGTATATGAACATATGTACATTTCATATGCCACCATGTTAAACTTGTGGCTTCAACACCTTTTTGTCATGATTATGCCAAGTTCCCTATTTTATCCTTTATGCGTTGTTGCGATTATGTAAACGATGGGATTACGTTGGGGTTGGGTAACATTATGACATAAACATGGTTTTTATAACATGACGTGATATGTTAATTTGTAATTATGTTTTGGAAACATAATGGACATGACACTTAGAAAATATGAGTGTGGCCAACTCGAGGTTGGGTTGAGTTTGTAGCATAAATCTACCCGGACCCGCCCGGCTTAACTAGTGGCTACAAACAATAGGACCCAATGTGAGAAGTTGGTCATGTTGTGCTCGAACCCGAGGTTAGACCTAGTTGTGGTGTAAAGCTACCCGGACCCGCCCGGCTTAACTAGTAACCACAACAAAGTCTAATGTGAGAGGTTAAAGCGCATTAAGTTAATTAATGCCTCCTGATTAGGGTTAAGTCATGGTCCACTTAATACTTAACCAATTTGGGCTTGATGGGTTAATCGGGGTTAAGTCATGAACCTTGGGTACACTTAACCAATTTAATCCACGTTTGGATCGGGTTAACCACATTTAACCCGCTAAGAAACCCTAGTTGCGTGGTCCTTTTCAGCAGTAACCCTCTAGATAGTATCATAAGACCCTAGGACTAGGCTAGGGTGGGGCACGATTACTGGGCTGATTGTAAGAGACCAAAAGAGACGGCTGAATGATGCACCGGTTGTTCAGGCGGACCATGGTCGTGCACATTAAGTCCGGAGTTGAACACGGGCACCGGTAGGTTTGGACTGTGCATCCTGGAATTGTGTCTGAGGGTTACACCGTAGGGCCGGATACACCCTAGGGTGGACCCTGCACAGTCAACTACATTACATGATTAAGCCGTATGACACCGATACACGACGAGTTAGGCTTATAGGGAGCCGATCGACCAGACCGTGTAGTTGGACCTTGATTTAGGTCACCTGGGCCAAGCTTGGGCCAAGGGATCAATTCTTGTTTTTACTTGACATGTTAGAATGCTAGTACACCCGTGGTGCAAAACTTAACCTTGATTATGCGATGACACCTTTATCTATCTTATTAGTTAATCATCATGCCAGTATGTTGTTATCCTTATGTTCATCTCAGCTTCTCATGCCAGTTAACTTTACTAGTTCATGGACAGATAGTAGTTAGGGCTTACCAGTCTTTTTGACTGACTTGTTTTCTTTCGCCTCTTTTCTTCCGTTCCCCCCCCCTCAGGTCCTCAGGGTGGGAACATTGGAGCTTAGCTTGGATCTTTATAGCTTGCTTACTGGATTTGCTCATGTACGGTTTTGGACATTGAGCTAGCTATGGTTTATCACTTCACTTTGGGGATAGTACTTTATGTATTTCAGTTTTTCAGTTTATGCTTTTATCTAGACTTTGTTTGTTGGAAAATAATGAGTACTTTGCTATAACTTAACTATGGTTTTGAAATGCTAGTTTTATCCGCTGCTTTATTTACTCTGTTTTACTTATATGTTTTGCCTTGTGATATCTGCATGCATGTTTACCTTGTTTAACGCCCCTCCAAAGCTAGTGTGCTTGCAAGAGTACTCACCCTGGCGGAGGTGGGGTGTTACAAGAAACCAACCCAAAAGAATGACTCTGGACAGTTATTTCTATGTTACAACTGTGGAAAACCAGGTCATATAGCACGAAAGTGTCGGAACAGGCCAAGCTCTACACCGCAGACGAATCTGACTGACGAGCCTCTTAAGACTATGATTACTGAGATTCACCTTATTGGTGGATCAGAGGGTTGGTGGGTAGACACTGGTGCTTTTCGCCATGTCTGCTATGATTGTGATATGTTCACCACATACACGGCTGTTGATGATCAGAAAGTGTTATTGAGAGATTCTCATACCACTAAAGTTGCAGGGGTTGGAAATGTGGAGATCAAGTTTACCTCTGGAAAGACTGTGATTCTTAAAGATGTTTTGCATACTACGGAGATGAGGAAGAATCTGGTTTCTGGCTTTCTCCTTAATAAGGCAGGCTTTACTCAATTTATTGGAGCTGATGTGTATACCATAGGGTATAAGGGAACTTTTGTAGGAAAGGGTTATGCTTGTGAGGGAATGTTTAAATTAAATGTTGAATCTAATAAAGTGAATAATTCTGCTTATATGTTGTGTGATTTTAATATTTGGCACTCTAGATTATGTCATGTTAATAAACGAATAATTCATAACATGAGCACCCTAGATATGATACCTAAGATGTCGGAATATGAACCTGATAAATGTGAATTCTGTACACAAGCAAAAATCAATAAGAAATCTCATAAATATGTTGATAGAGAATCTGAACCCTTAGTTTTGATTCATTCTGACATATGTGACCTTGATGGCACTTTGACTAGACATGGACATCGATATTTTATCACTTTTACTGATGGCTGTTTTGATTTCACATATGTTTACCTTTTGAAAAATAAAAGTGATGCTTTTAAAATGTTTAAAACGTTCAAAACTAAAATTGAGAATCAAACAAACAGGAAAATTAAGAGACTTCGTAGTGATAGAGTAACATAATATGAATCTAATTCAATCCTGGACTTCTATAAATTACATGGTATTGTACATGAGAGAACTGCACCCTATTCACCTGAAATGAATGGTAAAGCTGAAAGAAAAAATAGGACTTTTACCGAATTAGTAGTTGCCATCCTATTAAATTCTGGTGCAGCAAAACATTGGTGGGGGGATATTTTATTGACTGTATGCTATGTTCTAAATAGAATCCCCAAATCTAAGAATAAAATTTCACCTTATGAAATTTTAAAGAATCATAAACCCAATGTGTCATACTTTAGAACTTGGGGTTGTTTAGCATCTGTTCGCATCCCAGACCCTAAGAGAATAAAATTGGCAAATAAAGCATATGAATGTGTATTTATAGGCTATGCTACTAATAGCAAAGCATATCGATTTTATGATATAAATGCACATAACATAATTGAATCAAATGATGCTGATTTTTATGAAACAAAATTTCCTTTTAAATTAAGGAATAGTGGGGGCACTTCAAGTATGCCTATTAGAACAGAACTTAATAAAAGTTCTAAAGCTGAACCTAGAAGAAGTAAAAGAACAAGAACCATAAAAGATTTTGGTTCGTATTTTTGTGCTTTTACTATAAAGGAGGATCCCTTAAACCTCCAAGAGGCCCTATCTTCTTTAGATGCCGATTTTTGGCAAGAGGCTATAAATGATGAGATGGATTCTCTGGAATCCAATAAGACTTGGCATGTGGAAGATTTGCCCCCTGGTTGTAAATCTATAGGCTGTAAATGGGCGCTTAAAAAGAAATTAAAACCTGATGGTACTATTGATAAATACAAAGCAAGACTAGTAGCTAAAGGTTTTAGACAAAAAGAAAATATAAATTTCTTTAACACTTTTTCACCTGTAACTAGAATAACATCCATTCGGGTATTAATCTCACTTGCTTCTATTCATAATTTACTAATACACCAAATGGATGTTAAAACCGCATTTTTAAACGGTGAATTAGACGAAGAAATCTATATGGACCAACCTAAAGGATTTGTAGTACATGGTCAAGAACATAAAGTATGGAAATTAGATAAATCATTATATGGTTTAAAACAAGCACCTATACAATGACATGAAAAATTTGATAACTTAATCATTTCACATGGTTTTAAAGTTAATGAAAGTGGCAAATGCAATTATTACAAATCTGAGAATGACATTTGCACTATTATATGTCTTTATGTAGATGACCTACTCATCTTTGGGTCAAACATTCATGCCATAAATTCAGTCAAATCCTTATTAAGTGCCAATTTTGATATGAAAGATCTAGGTAAGGCGAGTGTAATCCTTGGTATTAAGTTTACTAGGACAGAAAAGGGAGTTTCTTTGGACCAGTCTCATTACATTGATAAGATACTGAAGAAATATAATTACTTTGACTGTAAACCTGCATGTACACCATATGATCCAAGTGTAAAGTTATTTAAGAACACTGGTGAAGGTGTAAGACAGTCTGATTATGCGAGCATCATTGGCAGCCTTCGGTATGCCACTGATTGTACTAGGCCCGACATTGCCTATGGCGTATGATTATTGTGCAGGTTTACCGGTAGACCTAGTATAGAGCACTGGCATGCTACTGAAAGGGTAATGAGATACCTTAAACGAACTATGAACCTTGGATTACATTATGAGAAGTTTCCAGCTGTACTTGAAGGATATTCAGATGCAGACTGGAATACTTTATCTGATGATTCTAAAGCGACCAGTGACTATATATTTAGCATCGCTGGAGGAGTTGTCTCTTGGAAATCCAAGAAACAGACTATTTTGGCTCAGTCTACTATGGAATCTGAGATGATAGCACTAGCCACAGCTAGTGAAGAAGCAGAGTATTTGAGAAATCTGCTAGCTGAGATTCCCTTATGGGAAAAACCGATACCAGCTGTGTTGATACATTGCGATAGTACCGCGTCTATTGCAAAAGTTCAGAATCGTTATTATAACGGTAAGAGACAACAAATACCTCGTAAGCATAGCACGGTTAGAGAACTACTTTCCTCAGGTACCGTTAGAGTGGATTACGTACGTAGTGATGAAAATTTGGCAGATCCTTTGACGAAAGGACTGTCCAGAGAGAAAGTCCTTAATTCTTCTAAAAGAATGGGACTATTGCCCTTAGATTGTTGAGTCACTCATAATGGTAACCCGACCTAAATGACTGGAGATCCCAAGAAATAGGTTCAATGGGTAAAAAAAAGTTGTGTAGTGATAGGAGTTGAACATGCTATTTAATAAACCAAGAAGCATGTATTCCTGAAGTGATTAGAGGATGAGTTGATAGAAACTCTTAATGAGATCTATACTCTATTTGGAGTGGAGTACCTACCTTTAGGAGTACTCTTGATAGACTCACCTATGTGAATGTGGAAATGTGGCTGTTTCCTATGGAGTTTTAGGCAAAACTTCTAGAGCGTTCACTAAACTGGGATAGACGTGCATGGCCATAAATGCACGGGCTTATTTGATTGCACTATAGAAAAGGTTGTGTGTGGTTTGATATCAGGAATGGATTTCAAGACTACGTGTCACTTTAGTAAAAATTGAATCTTATTCACTATGCAAAGGTTCAAGTCGGATGACACCTTTGTTTATGCACAATCTTATATATTTTTAGGAACTGCTCGAAGATATTTTTAAAAATTCAAGTGGGGGATTGTTGAAAATAATTTGTGACTTATTAAAAATATTGAAATAAGTGTATGAATGACTCTTATATGTGAATAGTCCCACATCATGGGATTACAAGAAAGATGCAATTATCTATACTTGTTTCTAAGAAGTCATGTTGGGGCCTTGGGCTCCCAATGTATGCTTTGTTATGAGGAGTGAGACCATGCATCATGACCACCACACACGCGCGTGACCGACCGACTCGACCCGGCA
This sequence comes from Allium sativum, assembly GCA_030737875.1. Lineage (NCBI taxonomy): Eukaryota > Viridiplantae > Streptophyta > Magnoliopsida > Asparagales > Amaryllidaceae > Allium > Allium sativum. The sequence goes on from CM060916.1 coordinate 899,966,767, forward strand.
CGGCTCGGTTCGGTTCGGGCTCGGGCTTGGCTTTGTGGTGTAAACACATATATTTTTGGACTAGAAAAAATTGCTTTTTTCGAACTGTGTTTTTTTAAATACGAGATATATTTCTGAGCCGACTTTTATTTGAAGCGGTAAACTATTGACACAGTATTTTAGCAGATTTATCTACTGCCCAGTATTTTCGTTCAGCCCTAATCACCATTTATATATTATGTTCAGTTGTAGACGAAAATAATATAACAAAAACACAGTTTTTACTTCCGCCATTAAAATATTCTTCCTGAGATTTTCGAGCAGTATTTTTATTTTCGAAAGTGCAAATCTGCACTGATTTGTTGTGCAAAGCAAATAAGTTATTATTTCAGAGGCTATTTTATCATAGAGGCGGCGGCGAAAGTACGAATTGGTTTTGCACCACCGGCCAGATCGCCGAATCGTTTTCAAGAAAGCAACCAAGTACGTGATTCAGCCATTGTTTCCCAACAATATGTGTGTATGTGTGTGCATGTATGTGTATATGCATATATATATACATACATACATATACACATATACATATACACATATATACATATACATACATATGTATATGTGTGTGTATATGTATGTATGTATGTATGTATATGTATATGCATATGTGTACATATATATATATGTGTGTGTGTGTGTGTGTGTGTCTATACACACATACACATACACACAAACATACATTGAAGCATATACAAGTAATAATGAAGAAGAGGAGAAGCAAATGTCTACTGTGTAGGATGTTGAAACTTATGCGAGCAGGCATAACTAAGTGCAGCATGGAAATAAAGGGTACGTTCTAACCATATGGGATCATTAATATAAGGGTACCAAATAATAAATGTATGATATTTGTTGTGATATCCTAATATGGCATATTGACATTCCAAGATAAAAGGTGGAAGTCTTGCATAAGGACAATCTTCATCGGGAACTTAGCCTGGGAAGTTGATGCATTTGCACCTTATGAAAAGAGGAATCACCAGTTCCTAAAGATTGGCGACAACGACAAGCATGTTGTGAAATTTACAAAGAGACAGTTGGGAATCCTCAAGAGAGCAAAGAGGAAGGTAGGAGAGATGGATGCATTGGAAAACATGAAGTTTGTCTACTGGTATCAGCAAGCCAAACATTATTTCTGTTATTTCCTAGCTGGACTGTACATTTTTCTATGCATTTGAAGTTTGATAAATCAATCCTTTCCTTTTATTATCCTGAGCGTTTACTTGCTCACGTTTTTGTATTGTTATCTGAGTATTGATCTATATGTAATGCCTTTCTGATCATTCTGCTAACTTTCCTTATGGTATGTCAAATATCATATTACTGGGGAGAACAATTAAAAAGAAGCTATTCTATTGTAGTTGAATTTTTTTCGTTGTGGTAAGTATTCTGCATTTTCCTGGAGGTTTGGCTATCAAATTTTGGATGAATATTTAACCTGATTCATTTGAACATTATCAAATTCCCTCCTTTATTGCAATATCATGCTAGTTGGCAAATGATATGAAAACGTATCTTTTCTTTTCATTGGTATTGAAATCATAAAAAATTGTTACATTTGACTAATTTAGCCATTGCGTGCGCACGCATATACACTCATACAAACACACACACATGCTCTATTTCTTAAATTTTGTAGCACTAACTATACATAACTTGACAGCGATCAAAATTCAAACTGTGAACCATTTGCGTTTTATGTCCAGTAACAAAAGGAGCATTAAATAATGTGAATGTGCCAGTTATTTAACGCGATATTTTTTGGATGTTTCATTAAAGGCAGTCGTGCAACTATACAAATAAATTGCTATAATAACAAAAAGAAGCAGGGCTAGATAGTTAAGTTTTTTTATAAAAAAAAATCAACCTAACGCTTTAATCAATATTACATTAAATTAATATTAATTTAACTATATGCTACAACAAAAAGATCCACTTAAGACCAAAATTTGAAACCCCGTCCTTTTTTGTCTCTAGGGAAAGACTTGTTAGGGACAAAATATTTATGTCTTAAATAATTTTTCATTTAAAAAAATAAGCGTGATTATCCATGACTACTAGGTCTTAATGCATGAGGTCCCAACATTTACGCATCCATTTTTCTCATATCCCTTTATCTCACGCGTAAATGGCCACTCTTCCAGTGAAACACGGTACTCAAATTCGAAAAAAAACCCTAAATCACTCTTCATTTTAATTTCTTGTCAAAATCTGTCGATCGGCCATTCTTAATTTTTCTAAAGCTTCAAAGTTCCACATACCGATAACTTATACATGCGCAAGTGGAAGGTAACTCGAAACAAAGGTTAGTTTCTCGATCTAATTATACATAGGTGTGAATTTCCTACGATTGACATTAATTTAATTGTGACTTTCGATCGACAGAGACGTGGTTTTTCACAGAAAAAAAAAGAAAGAGGGAAAATATGAGCTATGGATAATCGACTGTGAAGGTGGAAGAACGAAGTATGCTATTTCAAAATTTATTTTGATATCTGCTTAAGCTACAATTCTGTTGATTTATTATAGAAATTACAAAGGCTAGCTGTAACGACCTGAATTTTTCGGCTATTTATATTCGAATATTTAAACTGTTTTAAATATTATATTTGAATTATTTATGTAATTTAATATCAAATTCGCTAATTAAACGATGAGTGAACGTTTATATTTATATTTATTATAAAATGAACTCAAAACTGCGTGGTAGTTCGTAAAATTGAATTTCAACTTCAATTGATCATATAGAACTCGTGTTAAGTCGGATTTCGATGAAACAAGAAGCGTCTGAGTCTAGTTGATAATATTTTTCTACTGGAGGAGAAAAATCGAGTTTTCGTATTATAGATCTTATTTTACGTTCAAATCAAATTTGGAAGTAGTCGCTGTGAAATCGTTTATACGCCATAACGATTTATTTAAATATAATTAAATATTGGCTTCGAATTTAGACAAGTCCTTTGAGGCACAGTTATAATTTAATTTTAAGAATTTTACTCTAATTTTTGATTCGTAAAATAAGCAACTTTTTATTCGGAGTATTTTGCACCCTATATCAGCATTTTGGGGTTTCACAAAATTAATTAACCAATCTATTTTAGTATATATTTGTGACCGTGGAACACTGTTGAGCGCGACGGTATTTTTATTTTTGTCCACAGCAAATCATATAGGGATGAAGCTGGTACGCTTAATGTTAGAACTAAAAACCGTTAATCGCTTTCACTAAAACAAATCCTGTAAAAATCGGTATAAAACCACGTGAAATCTTTATATGCCCTTAGCACGAAAGGACTTCATGTAGCCTCTTCGTTGAATCATTTCAAATCTTCAGAGGACTGGCAAGTCTTGGCAAGATCGAATCCTTCCTCAGTGTGAATCTTTTCAAAATCTTATCCATCTCTGTACAAAATCACGATTTCCCATATTAAAAACAGTTCGGCTAGCCAATAGGAAAGAAAAGATGCATCTGAAAAAGACATGTGCATGTCTCACAAAATCTCAGCGTATTCAAATTCACAGTTGTGAGAATGCTGGTCCTTTCACTTTCAAATCTTACAACTCATCCACGAACATGTGCCTATATTTGAAATAATGAACTAAGCTACACTGCTGCTTACTATAGTTGCGCGCGTAGCTTCCCATTTCCGTGCTCACCAAACCACTAGAACCGTGATGCCCAAGGAACCTTTCCTTATAAATACCTCGCTAACTCCATCTCCCGATTCAACGAATTACAGAGGGAATCAATGGTGAGCGCAACACTTCAAAATTTATTCTGATCGCAAACAATAAAAGGAGAGCAGAGAAAGGTGAGCGAACAGATGAGGCTGCCTAGGCTTCAGTGCGTGTATTAAGGGGAAGAGAGCATGGAGTCTTGGCGTTTGTGTGCTGGTGTAGTGGGATTGCAATACATGGGGAAGTGCTGGAACATTGTACTGACGTGAAGGCTTTTATGGGGTTTAAGGAAATGCGAAGGGAGAGATAATATGGTGAAACCTGGGGGAAGTTTTACTGTAGAAGTTGAGCGTGGCATTATGAAGACAGTAGCAACGAAAAAAAAAAGATAAACAAAAGGTGAGGAGAAGGGTGTTGGGCATTTGCATTCACAGGAAGAAGGGGAAGAGGCTGTCAAGGTTTAGCATGTATTTGTGATGAAAAAGTTGGAAGGAGGAGACATTCTGGAGCAAGTAAAAACATGAGGAGGGGTTTTGAAGTGGTCTCTGACATTTGAGAAGGAGAACACATGCAAAAGGCTTCAAGGAAAATAAGGGGATGTCTGCATTCTTAAGGGGATGCGGTTATGTATTGTATGCGGTGGTGTTTTCAAGTCAAAGAAGGAAATAGTAGGAAGAACATGTTTTTGGCATGCACAGGAAAGCAACATGGAGGGGGGTGGACCATGAACGTGGCATTGGGCCTTACGGTTTCAATGAAAAAGAAAAGAGAAAGAAAAGGAAAAAAAAGAAAAAAAAAAGAATATAACAATGAAGAAGTAGGTGCTGCGTCAGTTCAGTTTGCATGTAAGGGAAAAATTGCGTTTGGGAAGGTGCTTTGCCAAGCAAGGTAAAAGGAAAGAAAGACAACTTCACACATATATTTAAACAAGGATGAAGCATGTGCAACCAGATGCCGGGGGAAAACGAATCACGGACAAAAGGGTATATGCAAATGGTAGGGCTATTGGACCCCAGCCCGTTTATTTATATGAGGAAAAGAAAACAAAGGTTGGAAACTAAAGTTATGACGGCATGAGTTGTTGACGGGCGATGAGGAACTGATTATTCAGCAAACACCGGGTTAAAGGATGATTACATACGTTGTGACATGGTAAAATAATAACGGTAATCTTACATAATAATTAATAATTTATTTGTTTAAATAATCATTGAACACGGAATTTGTATAACCGAGTTATACATTATCAAATTCACGTAAAATAGGACCGATGGGATCGTGATGACGGAGGCTACGCTGTTGAGCTAATTCAGAAGAATTTAGAAGCAACTGAAGTTCAAACGTTCGTTTAAGGTTCAACAAAACAACGTCGATCGTCTATCGAAATAAAAGGTGAGTTAATTCTCACACATTTCTGAAATACTAGGATGTGCTAAATTCGTATAATTAAATTTAATTGGTTGATTGGATGCCTATGGTTGATTTAATGGTTGCCGTTAATAATATTATCATCGTTTAAAATATTTCTATATGCTGATATGAAATATTATAATGATCTTTGTTGTAGGAAAGAACAGGTAGGAGGAATCAAACCGGTTCCTCAAATATTTAATATGCTGTTATTTCATATTTTATGAACTATTTAAAACCCGTTGACTTTAAACCCTATTGCTTGTGGAATGTGGTTGAGTTTGAACCAATATATATAATATTGGTTGAGAAATAAATAGCAGATGGCCCAGATATACACTGTTTTATAAAGATCGACTCACCGTCAGGTGAATCGCTAAAAATAAAGTTATGGAATTTATTAATCGAATATAGTTTTTAAATATATTATTATTTTAAATGAAGTTCTAAAAAAGGAAATAAACCGACAACATCTATACATTGATTGGTTTAACCAAATTCTACTGTGCACGAAGCACATGGTTAATAAGTGATTATTAAAAACGATCTTATTTAGCTAATTCAAGTGATCAAAATTAACGTAACAATTAGAATGGGTTTATATTGATATTGATCTAAGTGAATAGAATTATTTAGATTAATTATAAATTTATTTAAAGGACAAGATAAATAATTATTGATTAAAAGGTGATCATGTTTAGAGTTGAACAAGTTAACGACGTTAACTGAAATTGTTTATTTAATTGGTTCACTAATTTAATGAGGATAGTTAATGGTAAAACAAATCATGTTTATTTTGATAAAAAGGTTGGAGAATGATTTTTTTTTTAATAATAATCAAATGAGATTATTTAAATTAATTAGTTTTGTGATTAATTTAAATGGGAAGATAAATTAAGATTTGATTAACGAGTTAATCATATTAGAGTTGATTAAGTCAACTGTGTTCACCAAAATGGAGTTATTAAAATAATCTATATTTATTTAATGTTAATGATAATTGGTTAAGTTAAAATATATTTTTAAATGTGAAATTTGATTACCATTTAATAATAATCAAATTGGAAATAATGGGACTGAAAAGAAAGATGGGATCTGATTTGATATTGGGAATGAATATTGGGTTTTGGTATTACAACTAATATCCATCTTAAGATAAGAATGTTGTTGATCAAGGTATGAGTGGTAAGTAAAATACCTTAACTTGAACAACTTCAGGATTATCGAAGGATAATATTAGTCGTAATGGTAAAAATGTTTTGAGAAATAATAACGTAACGTTATTTGAAATGTTGGAAATATATATGATAAAAATTCCAGATTTAAAAGGGAATTTAAAAGGGGTTAGAGAAATATGAAATGATATTTCCCTAATAATGGAAATAAAAGGGAGATTGGTGAAAGTATAATGGTATTTTCAAAGTATTGGAATGAGATTTAAGGGGGATTACTCTAAAAGGATGAGTGGTGATTTTGGAGTTCAAATAATGAATCCAAAGAAGATGATGTAATGACTGTTGAATCGATAAGATAATAAGAAATATATAGCAATGTTTTGAAATGTTAGTAGAAGGTTGAATTCAATATGATTTTAAGATATTTTCTATGTACGTAGGTAAAGAATTTGAGGATATTAACATATTTAAACGAATATATTATTTTTAGGTATGTCAACTCATATAATATTTTAAGGGCCAAGTGATGTTGTGAAATAAACCAATGGATCTGTTTGTTTTAAGGTTGTTTATTTTGAAAGTTAATAACCAACTATCAAGATCTGACCCAACGTTATTGGTACGGAAAGACCAGGATCAAATTTTTATTCGAAAACCATTCCGACCGATAAATACGAATACGTCGAAGATGCTGATCGAAAAGGAGCAATTGAAGACTGGAGATCGTCATAAAGTGGAAGAGTTACTTACAATCTCTGGCTGATCCCTAGAGATATACTGTGATTCTGTCGTGATCGGAATCTACGGGTTGCAAGGACTTCTCGCTGCTGATCCATGGGGAGATTCCTGTATTGGATGCAATAGGAGAGTACCTTCGGTTCATCCTGTTCCTGGATGACATATATGGGCAATGTGAATGGTGGCCAGATGTTTCAAAAGTCGATTATAGCCTCAAGCCTCATCAACCGGGGAAATGACAAAAATCGGGCAGGCAGCATGGCTATGTGGGTCGCACCCATTAGGGTGTATTGTCACCATCTAGAGAAAAGCCGTAAGGTGACAATACATTCGATACACTCAAGAGAAACAAGTGGTCAGTCATGTGTGGGCAGGGTTGCAAGATGTTCATGTTGAACCCAGTGTATTCGTCTCTAGAGATACACTATCGGTAGGTGGTCCCATACCTTGTCATAGTTAGAAATCCAGTCTCCAATAAGCGCCCGCGGTTTTGATTGTATACTATATATGTGGAGCGTGAGATGCAAGCGTTCTACTAGATTCTATTTACTTGTATTTAGACATTATTATAATATCAGAATAGAAATTGATTTCAAAACGTTTTGGGTTATAGTAAGGTAAAAACCGTCTGTGTTTATGTATGGGCTGGTCTTACTATTATCCTTTTATTTCAAAAGGATTTCAAAGTTAAACAAGTTGGTTGCTGTATGAATTTATCACTGAGAGTATTTCAGGCTGATCCGGGTGAATTTTGCTTTGCTTCAAATGTGCTCTGATCAGACCGAGTATATGATTAGGTTAGGTATCACTTGGAGCGTCAGAAGAGGAGTTGAAGTTGAGACATATTCTATATATATATACTGGTACTAGTTTATTTCCGTTGTGTGTTGTATTGATCTGAATGTATACTCTGATGTTGTAATATACAGTTCTTTTATAAAGTATTATTGATTATTATATTTTGTCCATTCCGCTGTGAGATTCTGATCTTCTTATTATTCTATTCTAATATTTCTTTCTTTCTTTTCTCACCCTCTAACTTCTTTCTATTAGCTTTCTGGGTTTTCGATACTTGAGTTTGGACATAGGACGTGTTAGTGTCTGGATTCGAGTGTTGAAATTCTTGGGTCGCTACAATTGGTATCAGAGCAATGGTTTAGGAATGACCTTGGCTCTGTGGTGTGACTCGATTGAGATTGGGCTAGTAATACCCTAGATCGAGTTGAGTGTATAGATATACGAGAGTGCGTATTTGTAATTTGAATATAAAATTATTTTTACATTATTTCGACCCGAAATATGTTATAAAAAGGTAAAACTTATAATTTTGTCAAATAATTATTTGATTCCAAACTTGTATGAAGTTGGAAACGTTTCAAATATGAATTGGAAATTTAATTTTAACTTGTATGAGTTAAAATGAGTCCTTTGAACTTGAAGTGAGACAAGCCATCAAGAATTTGACTTGTATTAGGTAAAATAAAAAGTGAATGAATCCAGATAGAATAAATAGGAATTTGTTGGATTTTATGTTTGGAATAAATTTCATAAACACGAATCTTAAAATGGGTTTAAATTGGATTTAGAACCAATGAATGAGTTGGGCTCGTTAAAATGATATTCAGGGGTAATAAATTTGAATGGTTTAATGAAACCAAAAGGATATCTAAATTTATAGAATTGGTGGATAAATTTTGAATATGGGAATTAAACTTTTAACCAAAGATAAGTTAAATAAAAATTTAAAAAGAAATTAAAATGATTTGTTTAAAGTGATTGTTTATTGGTTACTAGATTAATCGAATATAAGAATTCATCAACGGTTGAATGAACTGAAAACTGGAAGATAGATTTCAGTATAAATTCAATATGAAATAGAACAAAATGGATTTAACCCTGTATTAGTTATTTCCAATATATATCGAGCTGAGTACAGGTTGAAAATGGAAGAGCTGTTAGCTATTGAACTTCGTGATTCAAGTATTGAGTTGCCGGATAAAAAGGTAACCTTAATATTATTGATTGGGTGTTTGAATTTATACCCGAGATGGGTAGCCGCTTGGCTTTTATTTTCTTTGGATCAATATGAGAGGTCGAGAGTACCATTTGTAGTTGTTTGCATCGAACGGTACAGAGGAGGTGCTGGCAAAATTTTCAAACTTAGAAAACATTTTTGATAATACTTTAAAAGAATTATTTTGGAAATAATCAAGTTCGGAGAATTCTTTGTACCTAGCGATTTCGAGGACGAAATTTATTTAAGGGAAAGAATGTAACGACCTGGATTTTTCGGCTATTTATATTCGAATATTTAAACTGTTTTAAATATTATATTTGAATTATTTATGTAATTTAATATCAAATTCGCAAATTAAATGACGAGTGAATGTTTATATTTATATTTATTATAAAACGAACTCAAAATTGCGCGGTAGTTCGTAAAATTGAATTTCAACTTCAATTGATCATATAGAACGCGTGTTAAGTCGGATTTCGATGAAACAAGAAGCGTCTGAGTCTAGTTGATAATATTTTTCTAATGGAGGAGAAAAATCGAGTTTTCGTATTATAGGTCTTATTTTACGTCCAAATCAAATTTCGAAATAGTTGCTGTGAAATTGTTTATACGCCATAACAATTTATTTAAATATAATTAAATATTGGCTTCGAATTTGGACAATTCCTTTGAGGCGTAGTTATAATTTAATTTTTAGAATTTTACTGTAATTTTTAATTCGTAAAATAAACAACTTTTTATTCGGAGTATTTTGCACCCTATATCAACATTTTGGGGTTTCACAGAATTAATTAACCACTCTATTTTAGTATATATTTGTGACCGTGGCACACTGCTGAGCGCAACAGTATTTTTATTTTTGTCCATAGCAAATATATGGGGATGAAGCTGGTACGTTTATCGTTAGAACTAAAAATCGTTAATCGCTTTCACTAAATCAAATCCTGTAAAAATCGGTATAAAACCTCGTGAAATCTTTATATGACCTTAGCACGATAGGACTTCATGTAGCCTCTTCATTAAATCTTTTCAAATCTTCAAAGGACTGGCAAGTCTTGGCAAGATCGAATCCTTCCTCAGTGTGAATCTTTTCAAAATCTTATCCATCTCTGTATAAAATCACAATTTCCCATATTAAAAACAGTTCGGCTAGCCAATATGAAAGAAAAGAGAAAAGATGCATCACTGAAAAAGACATGTGCATGTCTCACAAAATCTCAGCGCATTCAAATTCACAGTTGTGCGAAAGCTGGTCCTTTCACTTTCAAATCTTACAGCTCATCCGTGAACATGTGCCTATATTTGAAATAATGAACTCAGCTACACTGCTGCCTACTATAGTTGCGTTCATAGCTTCCCATTTCCGTGCTCACCAAACCACTAAAACCGTGATGCCCAAGGAACTTTTCCTTATAAATACCTCGCCAACTCCATCTCCCGATTCAATGAATTACAGAGGGAATCAATGGTGAGCGCAACACTTCAAAATTTATTCTGATCGCAAACCATAAAAGGAAAGCATAGAAAGGTGAACGAGTAGACGAGGCTGCCTAGGCTTCAGTGCGTGTATTAAGGGGAAGAGTGCATGGAGTATTGGTATTTGTGTGCTGGTGTGGTGGGATTGCAATACATGGGGAAGTGCTGGAACATTGTATTGACATGAAGGCTTTTATGGGGTTTCAGGAAATGCGAAGGGAGAGATAATATGGTGAAACCTGGGGGAAATTTTACTGTAGAAGTTGGGCGTGGCATTATGAAGACAGTAGCAACGAAAAAAAAAGACAAACAAAAGGTGACGAGAAGGGTGTTGGGCGTTTGCATTCACAGGAAGAAGGGGAAGAGGCTGTCAAGGTTTAGCATGTATTTGTGATGAAAAAGTTGGAAGGAGGAGACATTCTGGAGCAGGTAAAAACATGAGGAGGAGTTTTGAAGTGGTCTCTGTCATTTGAGAAGGAGAACACATGCAAAAGGCTTCAAGGAAAATAAGGGGATGTCTGCATTCTTAAGGGGATACGGTTATGTATTGTATGCGGTGGTGTTTTCAAGTCAAAGAAGGAAATAGTAGGAAGAACATGTTTTTGGCATGTACAGGAAAGCAACATGGAGGGGGGTGGACCATGAACGTGGCATTGGGCCTTACGGTTTCAAAGAAAAAGAAAAGAAAATAAAAAGAATATAACAATGAAGAAGTAGGTGCTACGTTAGTTCAGTTTGCATGTAAGGGAAAAATTGCGTTTGGGAAGGTGCTTTGCCAAGCAAGGTAAAAGGAAAGAAAGACAACGTCACACATATATTTAAACAAGGATGAAGCATGTGCAACCAGATGCCGGGGGAAAACGAATCAGGACAGAAGGGTATATGCAAATGGTAGGGCTATTGGACCCCAGTCCGTTTATTTATATGAGGAAAAGAAAAGAAAGGTTGGAAACTAAAGTTATGACGGCATGAGTTGTTGACGGGCGATGAGGAGCTGATTATTCGGCAAACACCGGGTTAATGGATGATTACATACGTTGTGACATGGTAAAATAATAACAGTAATTTTACATAATAATTAATAATTTATTTGTTTAAATAATCATTGAACTCGGAATTTGTATAACCGAGTTATACATTATCAGATTCACGTAAAATAGGACCGATGGGATCGTGATGACGGAGGCTACGCTGTTGAGCTGATTCAGAAGAATTTAGAAGCAACTGAAGTTCAAACGTTCGTTTAAGGTTCAACAAAACAACGCCGATCGTCTATCGAAATAAAAAGGTGAGTTAATTCTCACACATTTCTGAAATACTAGGATGTGCTAAATTCGTATAATTAAATTTAATTGGTTGATTGGATGCCTATGGTTGATTTAATGGTTGCCGTTAATAATATTATCGTCGTTTAAAATATTTCTATATGCTGATATGAAATATTATAATGATCTTTGTTGTAGGGAAGAACAGGTAGGAGGAATCAAACCGGTTCCTCAAATATTTAATATGCTGTTATTTCATATTTTATGAACTGTTTAAAACCCGTTGACTTTAAACCCTGTTGCTTGTTGAATGTGGTTGAGTTTGAACCAATATATATAATATTGGTTGAGAAATAAATAGCAGATGGCCCAGATATACACTGTTTTATAAAGATCGACTCACCGTCAGGTGAATCGCTAAAAATAAAGTTATGGAATTTATTAATCGAATATAGTTTTTAAATATATTATTATTTTAAATGAAGTTCTAAAAAAGGAAATAAACCGACAACATCTATACATTGATTGGTTTAACCAAATTCTACCGTGCACGAAGCACATGGTTAATAAGTGATTATTAAAAACGATCTTATTTAGCTAATTCAAGTGATCAAAATTAACGTAACAATTAGAATGGGTTTATATTGATATTGATCTAAGTGAATAGAATTATTTAGATTAATTATAAATTTATTTAAAGGACAAGATAAATAATGATTGATTAAAAGGTGATCATGTTTAGAGTTGAACAAGTTAACGACGTTAACTGAAATTGTTTATTTAATTGGTTCACTAATTTAATGAGGATAGTTAATGGTAAAACAAATCATGTTTATTTTGATAAAAAGGTTGGAGAATGATTTTTTTTTAATAATAATCAAATGAGATTATTTAAATTAATTAGTTTTGTGATTAATTTAAATGGGAAGATAAATTAAGATTTGATTAACGAGTTAATCATATTAGAGTTGATTAAGTCAACTGTGTTCACCAAAATGGATTTATTAAAATAATCTATATTTATTTAATGTTAATGATAATTGGTTAAGTAAAAATATATTTTTAAATGTGAAATTTGATAACCATTTAATAATAATGAAATTGGAAATAATGGGACTGAAAAGAAAGATGGGATCTGATTTGATATTGGGAATGAATATTGGGTTTTGGTATTACAACTAATATCCATCTTAAGATAAGAATGTTGTTGATCAAGGTATGAGTGGTAAGTAAAATACATTAACTTGAACAACTTCAGGATTATCGAAGGATAATATTAGTCGTAATGGTAAAAATGTTTTGAGAAATAATAACGTAACGTTATTTGAAATGTTGGAAATATATATGATAAAAATTCCAGATTTAAAAGGGAATTTAAAAGGGGTTAGAGAAATATGAAATGATATTTCCCTAATAATGAAAATAAAAGGGAGATTGGTGAAAGTATAATGGTATTTTCAAAGTATTGGAATGAGATTTAAGGGGGGTTACTCTAAAAGGATGAGTGGTGATTTTGGAGTTCAAATAATGAATCCAAAGAAGATGATGTAATGACTGTTGAATCGATAAGATAATAAGAAATATATAGCAATGTTTTGAAATGTTAGTAGAAGGTTGAATTCAATATGATTTTAAGATATTTACTATGTACGTAGGTAAAGAATTTGAGGATATTAACATATTTAAACGAATATATTATTTTTAGGTATGTCAACTCATATATTATTTTAAGGGCCAAGTGATGCTGTGAAATAAACCAATGGATCTGTTTGTTTTAAGGTTGTTTATTTTGAAAGTTAATAACCGACTATCAAGATCTGACCCAACGTTATTGGTACGGAAAGACCGGGATCAAATTTTTATTCGAAAACCATTTCGACCGATAAATACGAATACGTCGAAATGCTGATCGAAAAGGAGCAATTGAAGACTGGAGATCGTCATAAAGTGGAAGAGTTACTTACAATCTCTGGCTAATCCCTAGAGATATACTGTGATTCTGTCGTGATCGGAATCTACGGGTTGTAAGGACTTCTCGCTGCTGATCCATGGGGGGATTCCTGTATTGGATGCAATAGGAGAGTACCTTCGGTTCATCCTGTTCCTGGATGACATATATGGGCAATGTGAATGGTGGCCAGATGTTTCAAAAGTCGATTATAGCCTCAAGCCTCATCAACCGGGGAAATGACAAAAATCGGGCAGGCAGCATGGCTATGTGGGTCGCACCCATTAGGGTGTATTGTCACCATCTAGAGAAAAGCCGTAAGGTGACAATACATTCGATACACTCAAGAGAAACGAGTGGTCAGTCATGTGTGGGCCGGGTTGCAAGATGTTCATGTTGAACCCAGTGTATTCGTCTCTAGAGATACACTATCGGTAGGTGGTCCCATACCTTGTCATAGTTAGAAATCCAGTCTCCAATAAGCGCCCGCGGTTTTGATTGTATACTATATATGTGGAGCGTGAGATGAAAGTGTACTACTAGATTCTATTTACTTGTATTTAGACATTATTATAATATCAGAATAGAAATTGATTTCAAAACGTTTTGGGTTATAGTAAGGTAAAAACCGTCTGTGTTTATGTATGGGCTGGTCTTACTATTATCCTTTTATTTCAAAAGGATTTCAAAGTTAAACAAGTTGGTTGCTGTATGAATTTATCACTGAAAGTATTTCAGGCTGATCCAGGTGAATTTTGCTTTGCTTCAAATGTGCTCTGATCAGACCGAGTATATGATTAGGTTAAGTATCACTTGGAGCGTCAGAAGAGGAGTTGAAGTTGAGACATGTTCTATATATGTACTGGTACTAGTTTATTTCCGTTGTGTGTTGTATTGATCTGAATGTATACTCTGATGTTGTAATATACAGTTCTTTTATAAAGTATTATTGATTATTATATTTTGTCCATTCCGCTGTGAGATTCTGATCTTCTTATTCTTCTATTCTAATATTTCTTTCTTTCTTTTCTCACCCTCTAACTTCTTTCTATTAGCTTTCTGGGTTTTCGATACTTGAGTTTGGACATAGGACGTGTTAGTGTCTGGATTCGAGTGTTGAAATTCTTGGGTCGCTACAATTGGTATCAGAGCAATGGTTTAGGAATGACCTTGGCTCTGTGGTGTGACTCGATTGAGATTGGGCTAGTAATACCCTAGATCGAGTTGAGTGTATAGATATACGAGAGTGCATATTTGTAATTTGAATATAAAATTATTTTTACATTATTTCGACCCGAAATATGTTATAAAAAGGTAAAACTTATAATTTTGTCAAATAATTATTTGATTCCAAACTTGTATGAAGTTGGAAACATTTCAAATATGAATTGGAAATTTAATTTTAACTTGTATGAGTTAAAATGAGCCCTTTGAACAAGAAGTGAGACAAGCCATCAAGAATTTGACTTGTATTAGGTAAAATAAAAAGTGAATGAATCCAGATAGAATAAATAGGAATTTGTTGGATTTTATGTTTGGAATAAATTTCGTAAACACGAATCTTAAAATGGATTTAAATTGGATTTAGAACCAATGAAAGAGTTGGGCTCGTTAAAATGATATTCAGGGGTAATAAATTTGAATGGTTTAATGAAACCAAAAGGATATCTAAATTTATAGAATTGGTGGATAAATTTTGAATATGGGAATTAAACTTTTAACCAAAGATAAGTTAAATAAAAATTTAAAAAGAAATTAAAATGATTTGGTTAAAGTGATTGTTTATTGGTTACTAGATTAATCGAATATAAGAATTCATCAACGGTTGAATGAACTGAAAACTGGAAGATAGATTTCAGTATAAATTCAATATGAAATAGAACAAAATGGATTTAACCCTGTATTAGTTATTTCCAATATATGTCGAGCTGAGTACAGGTTGAAAATGGAAGAGCTGTTAGCTGTTGAACTTCGTGATTCAAGTATTGAGTTGCCGGATAAAAAGGTAACCTTAATATTATTGATTGGGTGTTTGAATTTATACCCGAGATGGGTAGCCGCTTGGCTTTTATTTTCTTTGGATCAATATGAGAGGTCGAGAGTACCATTTGTAGTTGTTTGCATCGAACGGTACAGAGGAGGTGCTGGCAAAATTTTCAAACTTAGAAAACATTTTTGATAATACTTTAAAAGAATTATTTTGGAAATAATCAAGTTCGGAGAATTCTTTGTACCTAGCGATTTCGAGGACGAAATTTATTTAAGGGAAAGAATGTAACGACCTGGATTTTTTGGCTATTTATATTCGAATATTTAAACTGTTTTAAATATTATATTTGAATTATTTATGTAATTTAATATCAAATTCGCAAATTAAATGACGAGTGAATGTTTATATTTATATTTATTATAAAACGAACTCAAAATTGCGCGGTAGTTCGTAAAATTGAATTTCAACTTCAATTGATCATATAGAACGCGTGTTAAGTCGGATTTCGATGAAACAAGAAGCGTCTGAGTCTAGTTGATAATATTTTTCTAATGGAGGAGAAAAATCGAGTTTTCGTATTATAGGTCTTATTTTATGTCCAAATCAAATTTCGAAATAGTTGCTGTGAAATTTCGAAATAGTTGATAATATTTTTCTAATGAAGGTGACAATACATTCGATACACTCAAGAGAAATGAGTGGTCGGTCATGTGTGGGCCGGGTTGCAAGATGTTCTTGTTGAACCCAGTGTATTGGTCTTTAGAGATACACTATCGGCAGGTGGTCCCATACCTTGTCATAGTTAGAAATCCAGTCTCCAATAAGCGCCTACGGTTTTGATTGTATGTTATATATGTGGAGTGTGAGATGCAAGCGTTCTACTAGATTCTATTTACTTGAATTTAGACACTATTATAATATCAGAATAGATATTGATTTCAAAATGTTTTGGGTTATAATAAGGTAAAAACCGTCTGTGTTTATGTATGGGCTGGTCTTACTATTATCCTTTTATTTCAAAAGGATTTCAAAGTTAAACAAGTTGGTTGCTATATGAATTTATCACTGAAAGTATTTCAGACTGATCCGGGTGAATTTTGCTTTGCTTCAAATGCGCTCTGATCAGACCGAGTATATGATCAGGTTAGGTATCACTTGGAGCGTCAGAAGAGGAGTTGAAGTCGAGACGTATTCTATATATATACTGGTACTAGTTTATTTTCGTTGTGTGTTGTATTGATCTGAATGTATACTCTGATGTTGTAATATACAGTTCTTTTATAAAGTATTATTGATTGTTATATTTTGTCCATTCCGCTGTGAGATTCTGATCTTCTTATTCTTCTATTCTAATATTTCTTTCTTTCTTTTCTCACCCTCTAACTTCTTTCTATTAGCTTTCTGGGTTTTCGATACTTGAGTTTGGACACAGGACGTGTTAGTGTTTGGATTCGAGTGTTGAAATTCTCGGGTCGCTACAATTGGTATCAGAGCAACGGTTTAGGAATGACCTTGGCTCTGTGGTGTGACTCGATAAAGATTGGGCTAGTAATACCCTAGATCTAGTTGAGTGTATATATATATGAGAGTGTGTATTTGTAATTTGAATATAAAATTATTTTTATATTATTTCGACCCGAAATATGTTATAAAAAGGTAAAACTTATAATTTTCTCAAATAATTATTTGATTCCAAACTTGTATGAAGTTGAAAACGTTTCAAATATGAACTGGAAATTTAATTTTAACTTGTATGAGTTAAAATGAGTCCTTTGAACTGGAAGTGAGACAAGCCATCAAGAATTTGACTTGTATTGGGTAAAATAAAAAGTGAATGAATCCAGATAGAATAAATAGGAATTTGTTGGATTTTATGTTTGGAATAAATTTCATAAACACGAATCTGAAAATGGATTTGAATTGGATTTAGAACAAATGAATGAGTTGGGCTCGTTAAATTAATATTTAGGGGTAATAAATTTGAATGGTTTAATGATACCAGAAGGAAATCTAAATTTATAGAATTGGTGGATAAATTTTGAATATGGGAATTAAACTTTTAACTAAAGATAAGTTAAATAAAAATTTAAAAAGAAATTAAAATGATTTGGTTAAAGTGATTGTTTATTGGTTACTAGATTAATCGAATATAAGAATTCATCAACGGTTGAATGTACTGAAAAATGGAAGATAGATTTCAGTATAAATTCAATATGAAATAGAACAAAATGGATTTAACCCTGTATTAGTTATTTCCAATATATACCGAGCTGAGTACAGGTTGAAAATGGAAGAGCTGTTAGCTGCTAAACTTCGTGATTCAAGTATTGAGTTGCCAGATAAAAAGGTAACCTTAATATTATTGATTGGGTGTTTGAATTTATACCGGAGATGGGTAGCCACTTGGCTTTTATTTTCTTTGGATCAATATGAGAGGCCAAGAGTACCATTTGTAGTTGTTTGCATCGAATGGTACAGAGGAGGTGCTGGCGAATTTTTCAAACTTAGAAAACATTTTTGATAATACTTTAAAAGAATTATTTTGGAAATAATCAAGTTCGGAGCATTCTTTGTACCTAGCAATTTCGAGGATGAAATTAATTTAAGGGAAAGAATGTAATGACCTGGATTTTTTGGCTATTTATAGTCGAATATTTGAATTGTTTTAAATATTATATTTGAATTATTTATGTAATTTAATATCAAATTCGCTAATTAAACGACGAGTGAACGTTTATATTTATATTTATTATTAAACGAACTCAAAACTGCGCGGTAGTTTGTAAAATTGAATTTCAACTTCAATTGATCATATAGAACTCGTATTAAGTCGGATTTCGATGAAACAAGAAGAGTCTGTGTCTAGTTGATAATATTTTTCTAATGGAGGAGAGAAATCGAGTTTTTGTATTATAGATCTTATTTTACGTCCAAATCAAATTTCGAAATTGTCGTTGTGAAATCGTTTATACGCCATAACGATTTATTTAAAAATAATTAAATATTGGCTTCGAATTTGGACAAGTCCTTTGAGGCGTAGTTATAATTTAATTTTTAGAATTTTACTGTAATTTTTAATTCGTAAAATAAACAACTTTTTATTTGGAGTATTTTGCACCCTATATCAACATTTTGGGGTTTCACAGAATTAAATAACCAGTCTATTTTAGTATATATTTGTGACCGTGGCACACTGCTGAGCGCGACGGTATTTTTATTTTTTTCCATAGCAAATCATATGGGG
Source organism: Allium sativum (assembly GCA_030737875.1). NCBI lineage: Eukaryota > Viridiplantae > Streptophyta > Magnoliopsida > Asparagales > Amaryllidaceae > Allium > Allium sativum. The sequence continues at coordinate 899,985,744 of CM060916.1, forward strand.
ATGAAGCTGGTACATTTAACGTTAGAACTAAAAACCGTTAATCGCTTTCACTAAAACAAATCCTGTAAAAATGGGTATAAAACCTCGTGAAATCTTTATATGACCTTAGCACGATAGGACTTCATGTAGCCTCTTCGTTAAATCTTTTCAAAAATTCAAACGACTGGCAAGTCTTGGCAAGATCGAATCCTTCCTCAGTGTGAATCTTTTCAAAATCTTATCCATCTCTGTACAAAATCACGATTTCCCATATTAAAAACAGTTCGGCTAGCCAATAGGAAAGAAAAGAGAAAAGATGCATCACTGAAAAAGACATGTGCATGTCTCACAAAATCTCAGCGCATTCAAATTCACATTTGTGCGAAAGCTGGTCCTTTCACTTTCAAATCTTACAGCTCATCCGCGAACATGTGCCTATATTTGAAATAATGAACTCAGCTACACTGCTACCTACTATAGTTATGTGCGTTATGGCTAAGTCACGTACTTTTTCGCTTTCTTGAAGACGATTCGGCGATCTGGCCGATGGTGCAAAACCAGTTCGTACTTTCGCCGCCGCCTCTAGGATAAAACAGCCTCTGAAAAAATATAACTGATTTGCTTTGCACAACAAATCAGTGCAGATTTGCACTTTCGAAGTTAACTGCTCGAAAATTTCAGGTTAAAATATTTTAATGGCGGAGGAAGAGAAAGCAGTAATTTTTTTCTGTGTGATCTCTTCTAATCTGAAGATAATATATAGACAAAGATTAGGCTATTCGAAAATACTGGTCAGTGGAGGAAAATAGGATCTGCGAAATACTTGGTCTAGTCTTACCGCTTCATATCAAAGTCGGTTCAGAAAATATTTTCCGTATTAAAAACTGGTTCGAAAAATGCAGTGTTTTCTGGGCCAAAAATATAAGTGTCTACACCACATAGCCAAGGCCCAAAGCCCAAGCCCAAGCCCGAACCGAATCGAACCGGGCCGAGCCGGGTCAAGTCGAGTCGGTCGGTCGGTCGCGCGCGTGTGTGGTGGTCATGATGCATGGGCTCCCTCCTCACAACAAAGCATGTATTGGGAGCCCCAAGGCCCCATCAAAGCTTCTTAGAAACAAGTATAAATACTTGCATCTTTCCTATAATCCCATGATGTGGGACTATTCACAAATAGGAGCCATCATACACTTATTTCTATATTTTAAACAATTCATAAACACAAAATTTCCAACAATCCCCCACTTGAATTTTTTAAAATATTATCGAGCAGTTTCTAAAAACATAAGACTGTGCATAAACAAAGGTGTCATCCGACTTGAACCTTTGCATAGTGAATAAGATTCAGTTTTTACTAGAGTGACACGTAGTCTTGAACTCTATTCCTGACATCAAACCACACACAATCTTTTCTATAGTGCAATCAAATAAGCCCGTGCATTTATGGCCATACACGTCTATCCCAGTTTAGTGAACGCTCTAGAAGTTTTGCCCAAAACTCCACAGGAAACGGCCTCATTTCCACATTCACATAGTTGAGTCTATCAAGAGTACTCCTGAAGGTAGGTACTCCACTCCAAATAGATTATAGATCTCATTAAGAGTTTCTATTAACTCATCCTCTGTCACTTCAGGAATACATGCTTCTTAGTTTATTATATAGCATGTTCAACTTCTATCACTACACAACTTGTTATTACCCATTGAACCTATTTCGTGGGATCTCCAGTCATTTAGGTCGGGTTACCATTGTGTGTGACTCAACAATCTAAGGGCAATAGTCCCATTCTTTTGGAAGAATTATGGACTTTCTCTCTTGACAGTCCTTTCATCAAAGGATCTGCCAAATTTTCTTCACTACGTACGTAATCTACTCTAACGGTACCTGTAGAAAGTAGCTCTCTAACCGTGCTGTGCTTACGACGTATTTGTCGTCTCTTACCATTATAATAACGGTTCTGAACTTTTGCAATAGCCGCGGTACTATCGCAATGTATCAGCACAGCCGGTATCGGTTTTTCCCATAAGGGAATCTCAGCTAGCAGATTTCTCAAATACTCTGCTTCTTCACTAGATGTGGCTAGTGCTATCATCTCAGACTCCATAGTAGACTGAGCGAAAGTAGTCTGTTTCTTGGATTTCCGAGAATAAGCTCCTCCAGCGATGCTAAATATATAGCCACTGGTCGCTTTAGAATCATCAGATAAAGTATTCCAGTATGCATCTGAATATCCTTCAAGTACAGCTAGAAACTTTTCATAATGTAATCCAAGGTTCATAGTTCGTTTAAGGTATCTCATGACCCTTTCAATAGCATGCCAGTGCTCTATACTAGGTCTACTGGTAAACCTGCACAATAATCCCACGACATTGGCAATGTCGGGTCTAGTACAATCAGTGGCATACCGAAGGCTGCCAATGATGCTCGCATAATCAGACTGTCTTACACCTTCACCAGTGTTCTTAAATAACTTTACACTTGGATCGTATGGTGTGCATGCTGGTTTACAGTCAAAATAATTATATTTCTTTAGTATCTTCTCAATGTAATGAGACTGATCCAAAGAAATTCCCTTTTCTGACCTAGTAATTTTAATACCAAGGATTACACTCGCCTCACCCAGATCTTTCATATCAAAATTGGCACTTAATAAGGATTTGACTGAATTTATGGCATGAATGTTTGACCCAAAAATGAGTAGGTCATCTACATAAAGGCATATAATAGTGCAAATATCATTCTTAGATTTGTAATAAATGCATTTGTCACTTTCATTAACTTTAAAACCATTTGAAATGATTAAGTTATCAAATTTTTCATGTCACTGTTTAGGTGCTTGTTTTAAACCATATAATGATTTATCTAATTTGCATACTTTATGTTCTTGACCATGTACTACAAATCCTTCAGGCTGGTCCATATAAATTTCTTCGTCTAATTCACCATTCAAAAAAGCGGTTTTAACATCCATTTGGTGTATTAGTAAATTATGTATGGAAGCAAGTGAGATTAATACCCGAATGGATGTTATTCTAGTTACAGGTGAAAAAGTGTCGAAGAAATCTATATTTTCTTTTTGTCTAAAACCTTTAGCTACTAGTCGTGCTTTGTATTTATCTATAGTACCATCAGGTTTTAGTTTCTTTTTAAGCACCCATTTATAGCCTATAGATTTACAACCAGTGGGTAAATCTGCCAAATGCCAAGTCTTATTGGATTCAAGAGAATCCATCTCATCATTTATAGCCTCTCGCCAGAAATCGGCATCTAGTGAAGATAAGGCCTCTTGGAGGTTTAAGGGATCCTCCTATATAGTAAAAGCGCTAAAATCCGAACCAAAATCTTTTACGGTTCTTGCTCTTTTACTTCTTCTAGGTTCAACTTCAGAACTTTTATCAAGTTCTGTTCTAATAGGTGTACTTAATGTGCCCGCCACTATTCCTTAATTTAAAAGGAAATTTAGTTTCATAAAAATCGGCATCATTTGATTCAATTATGTTATGTGCATTTATATCATAAAATCGATATGCTTTGCTATTAATAGCATAGCCTAAAAATACACATTCATATGCTCTACTTGCCAATTTTATTCTCTTAGGGTCTGGAATGCGAACATATGCTAGACAACCCCAAGTTCTAAAGTATGAGACATTGGGTTTATGATTCTTTAAAATTTCATAAGGTGAAATTTTATTCTTAGATTTGGGGATTCAATTTAGAACATAACATACAGTCAATAAAATATCCCCCCACCAATGTTTTGCTGCACCAGAATTTAGTAGGATGGCAACTACTAATTCGGTAAAAGTCCTATTTTTTCTTTCAGCTTTACCGTTCATTTCAGGTGAATAGGGTGCAGTTCTTTCATGTACAATACCATGCATTTTATAGAAGTCCAGAATTGAATTGGATTCATATTCTGTTCCTCTATCACTACGAAATCTCTTGATTTTCCTATTTGTTTGATTCTCAATTTCAGTTTTGAATGTTTTAAACATGTCAAAAGCATCACTTTTATTTTTCATAAGATATACATATGTGAAATCAGAACAATCATTGATAAAAGTGATAAAATAACGATGTCCATGTCTAGTCAATGTGCCATCAAGTTCACATATGTCAGAATGAATCAAGTCTAAGGGTTCAGATTCTCTATCAACAGATTTATGAGGTTTCTTTGTGATTTTTGCTTGTGTACAGAATTCACATTTATCAGATTCAGATTCTGCTATCTTAGGTATCATATCTAGAGTGCTCATGTTATGAATTATTCGCTTATTAACATGACGTAATCTAGAATGCCAAATATTAAAATCACACAACATATAAGCAGAATTATTCACTTTATTAGATTCAACATTTAATTTGAACATTCCCTCACAAGCATAACCCTTTCCTACAAAGTTTCCCTTATATACAATGGTATACAAGTCAGCCCCAATAAATTGGGTAAACCCTGCCTTATTAAGGAGATAGCCAGAAACCAGATTCTTCCTCATCTCTGGAGTAAGCAAAACATCTTTGAGGATCACAGTCTTTCCAGAGGTAAACTTGATCTCCACGTTTCCAACCCCTGCAACTTTAGTGGTGTGAGAATCTCCCAGCAACACTTTCTGATCTTCAGCAGCCGTGTATGTGGAGAACATAGCACGATCATAGTAGACATGGCGAGAAGCACCAGTGTCTACCCACCAACCCTCTGATCCACCAACAAGGTGAATCTCAGTAATCATAGCCATAAGAGGCTCCTCTTCAGTCAAGTTAGCCTTTGGTACAGAGCTAGGCTTATTCCGACACTTTCGTGCCATATGACCTGGTTTTCCACAGTTGTAACATAGAAACAACTGTCCAGAGTCATTCTTTTGGGCTGATTTTTTCTGTCCTTTTGGGTTTCCTTGCGGATTCCCATTCTGTTTGTTGCGTCTGTTCTGATTCTTGAAAGACTTCTGATTTGGTTTCAGAACTGCGGGTTTGGTCTTTTTAGTGTTGTTGTTTGAAACAAACAACACTTCCTCTTTCTGGTCCTGTTTGCGTACTGCCTCCTCAATGCGAAGGCGAGTGATCAAACTCTCTAAGGAAAATTCCTTAGTCTTATGCCATAAGAAATTTTTAAAGTCTTTCCAACCTGGGGGCAGTTTATCAATAATAACAGCAATTTGAAACTGTTCATCTAAAACCATACCTTCAGAGATGATCTCATGAGCTATTTTCTGCAGCTCATGAGACTGCATCTCTACTGATCTATTGTCTGTTATCTGGTACTTCAGATAGCGGCTCACAGCACACTTCTTCGCCTCTGCCTCCTCTGTATCGTATTTCTTCTGCAGCGCTTCCCAGATCTGCTTCGCTGTCTTGTCTTCTGAGTTGTAGTAATCATACAGATCATCGCTCAATCCGTTCAGAATAAAATTCTTGCACAGATAATCCTATTCAGTCCAGCTTTGCAACTGCTTTGATTGTTCAGTCCAGGATGTCATCTACGCTTCATCAGCTCCGTCAGGCTTGTCTGGCAGCTGCGGTTTGTTGGTGGTCAGAGCAGTAGCCACCTTCCTCATCGTTAGGTAGAACTCCATTTTCTGACGCCATTGTTTGAAGTGCAGATCCTCGAAACGAAACGAGGCAGCAGTCACCAATGGGATCTGGAATGCAGAGGAAGGAGCAGCATCATCTATGGTTGTTGTTGAAGCCATTGTTTGTATTTGTCTTCAATTTGTTGGGAAGCAATGGCTGAGTCACGTACTTTGTCGCTTTCTTGAAGACGATTCGGCGATCTGGCCGATGGTGCAAAACCAGTTCGTACTTTCGCCGCCGCCTCTAGGATAAAACAGCCTCTGAAAAAATATAACTGATTTGCTTTGCACAACAAATCAGTGCAGATTTGCACTTTCGAAGTTAACTGCTCGAAAATTTCAGGTTAGAATATTTTAATGGCGGAGGAAGAGAAAGCAGTATTTTTTTTCTGTGTGATCTCGTCTAATCTGAAGATAATATATAGATGAAGATTAGGCTATTCGAAAATACTGGTCAGTGGAGGAAAATAGGATCTGCGAAATACTTGGTCAAGTCTTACCGCTTCATATCAAAGTCGGTTCAGAAAAAATTTTCCGTATTAAAAAAAACTGGTTCAATAATGCAGTGTTTTCTAGGCCAAAAATATAAGTGTCTACACCACTTAGCCAAGGCCCAAAGCCCAAGCCCAAGTCCGAACTGGGCCGGGCCGGGTCGAGTCGAGTCGGTCGATCGGTCGCGCGTGCGTGTGGTGGCCATGACGCATGGGCTCCCTCCTCACAACAAAGCATGTATTGGAAGCCCCAAGGACCCATCAAAGCTTCTTAGAAACAAGTATAAATACTTGCATCTTTCTTATAATCCTATGATGTGGGACTATTCACAAATAGGAGCCTTCATACACTTATTTCTATATTTTAAACAATTCATAAACACAAAATTTCCAACAGCTTCCCATTTCCGTGCTCACCAAACCACTAGAACCGTGATGCCCAAGGAACTTTTCCTTATAAATACCTAGCCAACTCCATCTCCCGATTCAACGAATTATAGAGGGAATCAATGGTGAGCGCAACACTTCAAAATTTATTCTAATCGCAAAAAATAAAAGGAGAGTAGAGAAAGGTGAGCGAGTAGACGAGGCTTCCTAGGCTTCAGTGCGTGTATTAAGGGAGGAGAGCATGGAGTCTCGGCGTTTGTGTGCTGGTGTGGTGGGACTGCAATACATGGGGAAGTGCTGGAACATTGTATTGACGTGAAGGCTTTTATGGGGTTTCAGGAAATACGAAGGGAGAGATAATATGGTGAAACATGGGGGAAGTTTTACTGTAGAAATTGGGCATGGCATTATGAAGACAGTAGCAACGAAAAAAAAGGATAAACAAAAGGTGACGAGAAGGGTGTTGGGCGTTTGCATTCACAGGAAGAAAGGGAAGAGGCTGTCAAGGTTTAGCATGTATTTGTGATGAAAAAGTTGGAAGGAGGAGACATTTTGGAGTAAGTAAAAACATGAGGAGGGGTTTTGAAGTGGTCTCTGTCATTTGAGTAGGAGAAAACATGAAAAAGGATTCAAGGAAAATAAGGGGATGTATGCATTCTTAAGGGGATGCGGTTATGTATTGTATGCGGTGGTGTTTTCAAGTCAAAGAAGGAAATAGTGGGAAGAACATGTTTTTGGTATGTACAAGAAAGCAACTGGAGGGGGGTGGACCATGAACGTGGCATTGGACCTTACGGTTTCAATGAAAAAGCAAGAAAAAGTAAAGAAAAAAAAGAATATAACAATTAAGAAGTAGGTGTTGCGTCAGTTCAGTTTGCATGTAAGGGAAAAATTGCGTTTGGGAAGGTGCTTTGCCAAGCAAGGTAAAAGGAAAGAAAGACAACGTCACACATATATTTAAACAAGGATGAAGCATGTGCAACCAGATGCTGGGGGACAACGAATCAGGACAGAAGGGTATATGCGATTGTGAATGGTTGGGCTATTTGGACCCCCAGCCCATTTATTTATATGAGGAAAAGAAAAGAAAGGTTGGAAACTGAAGTTACGACGGCATGAGTTGTTGACGGGCGATGAGGATCTGATTATTCGGCTCACACCGGGTTAAAGGATGGTTACATACATTGTGACATGGTAAAATAATAATGGTAATTTTACATAATAATTAATAATATATTTTTTTAAATAATCATTGAACTCGTAATTTGTATAACTGAGTTATACATTATCAGATTCAATTAAAATAGGACCGATGGGATCGTGATGACGGAGGCTACGCTGTTGAGCTAATTTAGAAGAATTTAGAAGCAACTGAAGTTCAAATGTTCGTTTAAGGTTCAACAAAACAACGACGATCGTCTATCGAAATAAAAGGTGAGTTAATTCTCACACATTTTTGAAATACTAGGATGTGCTAAATTCGTATAATTAAATTTAATTGGTTGATTGGATGCCTATGGTTGATTTAATGGTTGCCGTTAATAATATTATCGTCGTTTAAAATATTTCTATATGCTCATATGAAATATTATAATGATCTGTGTTGCAGGGAAGAACAGGTTGGAGGAATCAAACCGGTTCCTCAAATATTTAATATGCTGTTATTTCATATTTTATGAAATGTTTAAAACCCGTTGACTTTAAACCCTGTTGGTTGTTGAATGTGGTTAAGTTTGAACGAATATATATATATAGTATTGGTTGAGAAATAAATAGTAGATGGCCCAGATATACACTGTTTTACAAAGATCGACTCACCGTCAGGTGAATCGCTAAAAATAAGGTTATGGAATTTGTCAATCGAATATAGATATTAAATATATTATTATTGTAAATGACGTTCTAAAAAAGGAAATAAACCGACAACATATATACATTGATTGGTTTAACCAAATTCTACCATGCGCGAAGAACATGCTTAATAAGTGATTATTAAAAACGATCTTATTTAGCTAATTCAAGTGATCAAAATTAACGTAACAATTAGAATGGGTTTATATTGATATTGATCTAAGTGAAAAGAATTATTTAGATTAATTAATTAATTATAAATTTATTTAAAGGGCAAGATAAATAACGATCGATTAAAACGTGATCACGTTTAGAGTTGAGCAAGTTAACGACGTTAACTGAAATTGTTTATTTAATTGGTTCACTAATTTAATGAGGATAGTTAATGGTAAAACAAACCATGTTTATTTTGATAAAAAGGTTGGAGAATGATTATTATTTATTTAATAATAATTAAATGAGATTATTTAAATTAATCAGTTTTGTGATTAATTTAAATGGGAAGATAAATTAAGATTTGATTAACGAGTTAATCATATTAGAGTTGATTAAGTCAACTGAGTTCACCAAAATGGATTTATTAAATTAATCTATATTTATTTAATGGAAATGATAATTGGTTAAGTAAAAATATATTTTTAAATGTGAAATTTGATTACCATTTAATAATAATCAAATTGGAAATAATGGGACTGAAAAGGAAGATGGGATCTGATTTGATACTGGGAATGAATATTGGGTTTTGGTATTACAACTAATATCCATCTTAAGATAAGAATGTTGTTGATCAAGGTCTGAGAGGCAAGTAAAATACCCCAACTTGAACGAATTCAGGATTATCGAAGGATAATATTAGTCGTAATGGTAAAAATGTTTTGAGAAATAATAACGTAACGTTATTTGAAATGTTGGAAATATATATGATAAAAATTCCAGATTTAAAAGGGAATTTAAATGGGGTTAGAGAAATATGAAATGATATTTCCCTAATAAAGGAATTAAAAGGGAGATTGGTGAAAGTAAAATGGTATTTTCAAAGTATTGGAATGATATTTAGGGGGGATTACTCTAAAAGGATTAGTGGTGATTTTGGAGTTCAAATAATGAATCCAAAGAAGATGAGTAATGACTGTTGAATCGATAAGATAATAAGAAATATATATCAATGTTTTGAAATGTTAGTAGAAGGTTGAATTCAATATGATATTAAGATATTTTCTAGGTACGTAGTTAAAGGATTTGAGAATATTAACATATTTAAATGAATATATTATTTTTGGGTATGTCAACTCATATATTATTTTAAGGGCCAAGTGATGCTGTGAAATAAACCAATGGATCTGATTGTTTTATGGTTATTTATTTTGATAGTTAAATAACTGACTATCAAAATCTGACCCAAAATTATTCGTATGGAAAGACCGGGATCGAATTTTTATTCGAAAACCATTCCGACCAATAAATACGAATACGTCGAAGATGCTGATCGAGATGGAGCAATTGAAGACTGTAGATCTTCATGAAGCGGAAGATTTACTTACAATCTCTGGCTGATCCCTAGAGATATACTGTGATTCTGTCGTGATTGGAATCTACGGGTTGCAAGGACTTCTCCTGCTGATCCATGGAGTGATTCCTATATTGGATGCAGTAGGAGAGTACCTTCGGTTCATCCTGTTCCTGAATGACATATATGGACAATGTGAATGGTGGCCAGATGTTTCAAAAGTCGATTATAGCCTCAAGCCTCATCAACCGGGGAAATGACAAAAATCGGGCAGGTAGCATGGCTATGTGGATCGCACCCATTAGGGTGTATTATCACCATCTAGAGAATATTTATATTTGTTACTTCTTTTCATTTCTGTATCTCCCGACAAACTACGGTGGTTGCGACAAAAGCCGCAAGGTGACAATACATTCGATACACTCAAGAGAAATGAGTGGTCGGTCATGTGTCGGCCGGGTTGCAAGATGTTCTTGTTGAACCCAGTGTATTCGTCTCTAGAGATACACTATCGGCAGGTGGTCCCATACCTTGTCATAGTTAGAAATCCAGTCTCCAATAAGCGCCTGCGGTTTTGATTGTATACTATATATGTGGAGCGTGAGATGCAAGCGTTCTACTAGATTCTATTTACTTGTATTTAGATACTATTATAATATCAGAATAGATATTGATTTCAAAACGTTTTTGGTTATAGTAAGGTAAAAACCGTCCGTGTTTATGTGTGGGCTGGTCTTACTATTATCCTTTTATTTCAAAAGGATCTCAAAGTTAAACAAGTTGGTTGTTGTATGAATTTATCACTGAAAGTATTTCAGACTGATCCGGGTGAATTTTGCTTTGCTTCAAATGTGCTCGGATCAGACCGAGTATATGATCAGGTTAAGTATCACTTGAAGCGTCAGAAGAGGAGTTGAAGTCGAGACGTATTATATATATATATACTGGTACTAGTTTATTTCCGTTGTGTGTTGTATTGATCTGAATGTATACTCTGATGTTGTAATATACAGTTCTTTTATAAAGTATTATTGATTATTATATTTTGTCCATTCCGCTGTGAGATTCTGATCTTCTTATTATTCTATTCTAATATTTCTTTCTTTATTTTCTCACCCTCTAACTTCTTTCTACTAGCTTTCTGGGTTTTCGATACTTGAGTTTGGACACAGGACGTGTTAGTGTCTGGATTCGAGTGTTAAAATTCTCGGGTCGCTACACCAGCAGTCAAGCATTAAGATTGTGTTGTTTCGAAATTCTTTTATACATCTTATATCCTTATAATCCTCTTCAAACTACTATCCTAAAAAAACTCATACTTTATTTTGTTTTTACTTTGTGCATAAATCTACTATGTGATGAAATTAGTATTAGTATTTATAGCTAGTAGGTACAGTTTGTATGTAGTCTACAAAGCATCATTTTTTATGTATTTCTAATGAATTGATGAATTAATCAATCTTGTTTGTGTCAATTTAGGCTAAACCCAGTGAGGGTAGAAAATATACATATGAACAGAAAAAAGTAAGCACATGTTAGATGCTGTATCATTAGAAGCATTAGGTTGGGTAACCATGTCAGTTGCTATTTTGAATCCTGGTTCGTTTGGATAGACTTTTTTTTTTACAATAAAAAAATATTTTGTTAAATAGATAGATAATGATACAATGGATTGAACACACGGCATTGTTGGTTAATATGTTGGTATTAAACTTTGTAGACTATAACCTATGTAAAATATATAATTTTACATAGGATATACGTGTTTATGCAAATATAATGAATATATTGTTTTATTAATATAGTAGGGTAAAATTGGGTCTTCATTCTCTTTACATTACCCTCATTCAAAGTATAGAGAAATGCATAAAGGATAATATAGAATGAAAATACCCAAAAAATAAATTTTGACCAATATTTTTTACATTAAAAAATAATCAAATTTGCGTACATTTTTCCTTCCTTAAAAAGACCCAAACTATGTTAAGGTGAACATATAGCTAGTTCCAATTTTTTTTTATTGGCCATTATTAATGAAGAATTGAAATGAATTGTATGATTCAGCTACATACATACATGCGTGTGTATATACAGATAAATACACATACACACACACACACACACCCATATATATATATATATGTGTATGTATGTATGTATGTATGTGTATATGAATCACTTATTTTCATAAATCTATGAATCATTTATTTTCATATGTATATATACATGTATATATGTGTACACATATATACATGTGTGTGTGTATGTGTGTATATGATCGTTAATTGTAGCCCTTAAACTGTAGATAGTTGAAATAATGAAGAAGAAAAAATGAATCGCGTAGATATTACATGTAAACAAAACAGGATGGAACTTTTCTCCTATCATCATACATGGTATGTAGTGAGATTATCTATTGTTGATTATTCTAGATATCACTGGCATGAAGATAATACATGATACGTTTAATTTTATGATGTCAAAAACAATTTGAGGTTATCAAAAAGAAATTATAAATGAAAATATATCCATTTGCAATGTTACATATATGAAATGTTAATACCCTTTCACAACAACAACTACTTCAAGAAAAAATAAGATTAAGCAATCAATTAACAATGTAAAGGTTTCCTAAGTCTATTCAACAATGGTGTTGAGCACCTCAATTCGTACAATTTTTACCAATATCACAAAAAATTAATTGGCCCAAAACATTCAGATAATTTTATTCTCTCTTACCTATATGTATATTGCTACCGTTGGATTAGGAACCTATTGTGATGTAAGTGTAAACTGGACTACCTGAATGTTCATATTGTTAGGTCTTATATGGTTTATTTCATTATTTTGTATTCTTTGGAATAGTTATAGTTACATGATTGCTAATCTATTGACCTTCTTTCTATGAAATTTTTGCTATAAAATCTCCAACAGGAGGAATCTATTTGGAAGCATTATTTATCTCATTTTCTTTTATTTTCTCATGCTATGGTACTGTCAATTTGAGCATGGTGAAAGAAATGGGTAGGGCTTTGCCTCATTTCTGTAAATATTGATTTACAGATGGAATTGTGAAAGCTTATTTATGTTTAAACGCTTTTAACGACCCCTATTTTTCTTAGTTTTAGTTATTTTGTCATACCAAAAAATGGATTTCAAAAAATCTTTTTCAACACTAAGCGATTTTCAAAAATTAGTTTTATGCTTTTTTTGTTATTTTTTTTTTCAATTATGGTATACTACTGGTGGCGATATAGGAATTTCCCATGCTTTTTTTCAATTACTCGTGCCAAATGTCATTTCCAGCTATAGATGCTCATATAATGGGACAACTTCAATTTTTCTTAACATGAGCTGAAGTTGTGCATACTTGAGTAGATTTAGAGTGAGATGCTCCAGCTATGTTTTCTCCTACATGCAAGTGATTTGGAATGTGCTATAATAATATCACGCCATATAACCAAATTACGATTTTTCTGCATGCATAATTAATTTTCTAAATTGACATGCTACATTTGTCATCTTCTTACAAAAAGTTAGACATATATAAATTATAATTGCCATAAAAAATTGTGCAGTAAGAAAACATCTAACTTTTGGTAGTTACGAATTTGATAGACATATTACTATTTGAATCTTTTCAATATTGTTTATGATTTTTTTTACCATTTTGGGAAACAAATTAACCAGTGGTACTCATATTTAAAAAATTTGTTTGTTTGTACATGTAAAGAATCATTTCATTTAGACAACTGAAATAAATGATTTCAAAACTGGCTGCATATCCAACAGTTAAAGTGCATAATATTTATTAGAAATAAAGTATTACGTGAGATGTTACTGGATAATGTTTTAAGAAATCCTAAGAAATCCATTATTTAGGTGCCAATTTTGTTAGAGTAAGTATTGTTGTAGTAGGAGATGGTTACAGTCGACATAATGTAGTTATTGAGCTAAGGAAATCAACTATACCAATGGAGAATATAATTTATATATAGATTAACCGTAGATATGAAGTATGAACTGAGTGAACTTATAAGAAATTTTTTATGTTTCTTCTAAAAGAGTTAAGCTTTAAAGTAAAAACATAACTGCTTAGATGCTTTAGCTTTCCATAGCCTAGGATTGGTATCATCACTGCCAGATATTACGTATGTCCCATCACAGCTGAACTTCACGCAAAATACCCTTTGCATTCTGTTTGTATGGTAAAATTTTCTACTGTGGTCACTGTTGTATGGGAAAATCCTCATTGTTCTGTCATAAGTTCCAGTAACAAATTCGCTGCCTGTTGGAGAATAGTCTATATCCATCACTGCAGAAACATGATTTCTATGAACAGACTTGGCTTCTTGCAATTTTCTAGCATCACAACTATAACAGTTGTAGTCTTCATTTGCAGCTGTAAAATTTATTGGTTCAATTGGATTCCATGATACAGGATTTATTTTTGTCCTAATGATTAATTTCATAGTTGGAGTTGACATGCGTAGATCATATAGCATTATGCTGCGATCATTCCCTGACGTCGCCATTATGTCGGATTCTCCTGGTTTAAACTGATGTGATGTATGCGAAAGAAAAACTAATTAGTGCAGTGGTAAAAATAGAAGGGAAATTTTGAATGGTATTTAATATTTAATTGCAATTAAATATGCCAAAGTGATACTTTCAGTAAATTTTTTAATTGAAGGCTGCAATTAATTGTAGAAAAAATTGTATTTGGTTGCTTACATGAAAAGTCACCTGACATATTACCGTAACCTAGAAGGAGAAAATTAATGTGTCATGTGTGTGCAGCATATTATAGCGACGATGTGAGGACTTGATTGTTTATATGGTATTGTATTTTTTTACTACAAAAAAGTATTCATGTTCGATTGCACATGACAGTTTCCAAACCAAATAAACTTCTTAACATATCAGGTAATATAGAGGTCTTGGTTACCATAACGTTGCTAGCAATCAGTCCCACTATTTTTGTAATGACCGTACTGATTTACAAATGTTTTTACAAATTGTAAGCTTGTGACAAAAGACATGAAAATGCATGAAGATATATTGTTTATATGCTTGTGACAAATTGTAATCTTGTGATATGTTCAATTCTTCACGTTGGATATCATTTGTAATTTTAAATCAGCGTTTTTTGTCTCATACAAAACCAATGCTTTTTTGTTTTAGGATTGATATCAAAATGAGCGATCGATCATGGATGTAATGTAGACTTAAAGATGGATATATAAATATAGAGTTTGTCGATGGTGTCAAAATTTTTGTTGATTTTGCATTTCTACGAGTAGAATATGGCGGAACAGTTAGATGTCCATGTTCTATGTGCAAAAATGAAAAATTTCAGATAAAAGAAGAAATCTCTAAGCATTTACTACAAAAAGGGTTTGTTCTACTTTATTCTACTTGGATTTTTCATGGGGAGGAAGAAGTTGATGAGTCAGCAATGTCTAAATCACAAAATAGTGATTTGAATGGTGAGAACCCATATAAGGATATGGTCTTAGATGCAATGGGTATTGATCACAATACAGAAGAGCAACTACCCAATCTCGAAGCTCAAAATTTTTTAGACATACTAAAAGCCGCTGATGAACCCTTATGGGACGGATGCAAAAAAGAGACAAAATTATCTGCATGTGCAAAGATTATGGCCCTTAAATCTCGAAGAGGTTTAACTGAGGCAAGTTTTAAAGATATGAGTACATTGATTGGTAATATGTTGCCAGAGGGGCATAAGCTAGTTCATAATTTTTATGATGCTAAACGGTTATTGAAACCTCTTGGGCTTGATTATGAGAAAATTGATGTTTGTCCCAATTTCTGCATGTTGTATTACAAAGAAAATAGTGCAAAGGTTTCTTGTGATATTTGTAATAGTTCTCGTTATAAACCTTGTCAAAACAACATGAAAAATATTGTTGAAAAACAAGTTCGTTACTTTCCAATCATCCCAAGGTTGAAAAGGTTATATATGCCACCAAATCATGCTAAAGACATGACTTGGCACTATTATAATCAATCCAATGATGGTACAATGGCGCATCCAGTTGACGGTGAGGCATGGAAGGATTTTGATCATCGACATCCAGAGTTTGCTTCTTCTGAAGGAAATGTTCAATTAGGCTTATGAACCGATGGTTTTAGCCAATTTGAAGTTTCTGCAAAAGTTTATCCATGTTGGCCTGTAATTTTAACAGTTTATAATTTACCACCTTGGAAATGCATGAAACAACCATTTCTATTCCTAAACACGATTATCCCGGGACCTAAAAATCCTACAAAGAATTTAGATATTTTTTTACGACCATTGATTGATGAACTACTAGATCTATGGAATGGTGTTTTAGCGTATGATGTGCATAAAAAGGATAACTTTATCATAAGAGCAGCTTTGCTATGGACTATAAGTGATTTTCCTGCATATTGTATGTTGTCTGGTTGGAGCACTCATGGAAGATTAGCGTGCCCTTACTGTATGGAGAGAATAAAGTCCTTCACTCTTGAATATAGTGGAAAAGCATGTTTTTTTATTGTAATCGACACTTCTTGCCATTGGATCATTCATATAGAAGACAAAGGGACAAGTTTAGAAGGAATAACATTGAAAATGATATATTACCCTTTCGACGTTCTGGTGCTGAAATGAAAAATATAGTGTCTAGCTTGCCTAATGTTGTATTTGGATTTAAAAGTGGAAATCAAAAAATAGCAGGATTCGGTGAATCACACAACTGGGTACATAGGATTATTTTTTGGGATCTTCCGTATTGGGATTCAAATTTGATTCGTCATAATTTAAATGTCATGCATGTTGAGAAGAACTTTTTTGGCAACATATTCCACACATTGATGGACACTGACAAGAAAAAAGATAATTTAAAAGCTAGAATTGATCTTGAAAAAATCTGCAGCAAATCACGATGGATGAGTTTAATTCAACGGTCGAATGGTAATTATTACAAACCAAAAGCTCCTTATTGTCTCTCAAAAAATGAACAGAAAATGGTTTGTAAGTGGGTAAAAGGTTTAAGTTTCCCCAATGGTTATGCCTCAAACATTCAAAGATGTGTCAATGAGCGTGAAAATAAAATCAGCGGTTTTAAGAGTCCTGATTGTCATGTGTCCATGCAAAGACTTCTTCCTATCTCATTTCGTCCATTTTTACCAAAAAATAAATGGGAAACTTTAATTGAACTCAGTAATTTCTTCCGTGATCTTTATGCAAAAAATCTAAGTGTTGAAAATATGAATTCACTAGAAAAAAAACATCGTTGAAATAATTTGTAAACTCGAAAAAAATATTTCCTCCTTCTTTTTTTGATTCCGTGGAGCATTTGTCCATTCATCTTCCTTATGAAGCCAAAGTAGGCGGTCCTGTTCAGTACCGATGGATGTACCCTTTTGAAAGGTATGTTTAATTAATATTTTTATTTTGTATCGATCAATTTTCGACCATTTATAAATTATGTAGGTACTTGTTTTATTTAAAAAAGAAAGTGGGTAATAAGGCGCATGTAGAAGGTTCGATAGCTGAAGCATATCTTATTAATGAGATTTCAAATTTTGCATCATGTTATTTTGGTCCAAACGTTGAAACAATATGGAATCAAGCACCAAGAAATGATGATGGTGGAGAAGTTGCACTTGATGAACGATTATCAATTTTTCGACATCCGGGTAGAGTACTATCAAATGCGTTCACTAAAAGGAAGCTCACCGCAAAAGAACACCTTGTTGTACATAAATACGTGTTATTCAATTGTCTTGAATTTAAGGATTTAATGATGTAAGCAATGCTAACTTTTATTATAGCTAAATATATAGTTGCATAATTATGTTATCAAAATTATTTCTTATATATAGCAAGTGCAAAGAAGAACTACGAGGATAATATCCCCATAAAGATGAAAATTTCATTGATACATTGTTGGAAACATTATTTTCTGATTGGTTAAAAATCAAATGTAAGTTTGTTGTCTTGATGGAAAAATAAATTATATCATATAGTTTCTGAATTTTTAATTGCTAATGTTAAGAATAATTTTCTACTTTTATTTTGTAGGTCCCATTTCACGCTGATGGTATTCGACATCAATTATATTTGCTTGCACAAGGACCAAATTTTATAGTCGAGTGTTACAATGGGTTTTTCGTAAATGATTATAAATTTCACACAATGCACTATGGAAAGAACAAAAAAACAATGAATAGTGGTGTATGTGTGAAAGGAAGTTGTTACAATGATTTCGAAATTGATTATTATGGGATGATTAAAGAAGTTATCAAGCTGACATACCTTGGAGACAAAAATGAAATATTTTTATTCAATTGTGACTGGTTTGACACTATAACAAGAGATGGAATAAGAGTGCACTATACAAATGGATTGATTGAACTAAAGAAAAATTCCAGACTTAGAACAGATGATGTTTTTGTGTTTGCTCAACAGTGCCAGCAGGTTTATTTCACTTGTCAACCTGATACATTAAGTGAATGGTTAATAGTTATTAAAACTGCCGCGAGAAGCCGTTTTGCACTTAATGCACCTAACTTAGAGGAGGATGTAGATGTGGATCAAGTAGATGAGATGTGTCAACAATCTACAGTTCATCTTGACGACAGTCTTGATCAACCAATAACATTTGACCATTATGACGATGTTGATAACGAAGAACTAGAGCTGGCAATGGAAAATAATGACGAAAGCGATGAATCAGAAGAGGATATAGAAGTTGGTGATGACGACACGATGAATTTGGAGAGAGTGATGATGATGTGGTAGAAATGGACGAAGAAGTTGCTATTGAAGATGATTATTCTCTTTATTAGTTCGAGAACACTATTGGACGATGTCATAAGTATCATTTTGTATTTTGTTGGAATCTAATAAAAAAACATGTCAGACTTTGCAGCTTTGTTTTTGAATGCATTAATAATTTATGCAGTTATTTTGACGTAACATTTGAGTTCACATTATATATGGTCATGTACATCACTAGAATTCAACCTTACTAGGTATGTATTCATTTTCCACCGTTCGTGCATGTTTATGTATTACAATGGAATGCACGTTACAAAGTATCACTTTCATATTAATTTGTTATCAAGTTTCCTTAGCTCTTCAATATAATATGCATTTGAGGCTTTTTTATCCATACATTATGTTACAATTATTTGACTGTTTTTTATTTCAGTTTTCTAAAGTGGATTTGAAGATTATTCAAGAACTAGGAAATTATTGGATATCAGCACAAAGGGGTTCGCTTTCTAGATTAACTACAGGTAAATATCTATATTTTATTGAACTAGCTATCGTACATAACATGCTTGCACAAAAATATTTAGATAGCGTACTAAAATATTATTGGCCATTTTCTAATTTTATGATAATACCAAATCTTTGATAATTTTTTCAAATAATCAAATTTATGTGTAGTTACAATATAATGACTGGTTCAACTTTTCGAAGTCTTATAAGAAAGATGACAAATACACATTCAGCACAATCCGAACGTGTAGATAACATTCCAAGACAGTTTATTCCAAACACAAGCACAAATGCAACGACTGACATATGTGAGGAGAGACTAGAAGTTGTAGATGAAAGAGGCGAAGAGGGACTTGAAGTACAACAAGAGACGAGAGATGGTCCACTAGGAATTGAAGAGGATAGTGAGGAAGAGGAAGATGATCCAGAGGCGAGTAAGAGGAGCCATATTCCAGTTGGAGGATATGACACTCCAATCGACCCTGTTACACAAAAAAGACCACTTGAGTGGAAAGGAAATTAGTAAGAATTAATGACACTTCTTTTATATATTTCTTCCTATGAATATTCTATGAGGTATTTCAATATGTTGTTTAGATTTAAGAACAAATCCCCCTCTCGTCTTATTGGACGTATCTGGAACTTACGGTTTACGGAGCCATGCTATACGTTTTCTAAAGTGCCTCATGAAAAAAGAGCAATATTGTTTAATGAGTTTAAGGTATGTTTATGTTCTTTTGATTTGAATTACTGATTTTTCTCTAGTGAAATTTATTTACAATACATTTCAATGTATAGCGGGCATACACATATGATGCTGTTTATGAGCAAAGATTTTATGAGATTTGGACCAAAACCGCTTCCTCTATCCTAAAAAAGAAATTGTATCGTGCACGAAAAAAGGCAAAAGAATTAAGGCAAACTAAAAGAATGATTAGCTGTCGAGATACACTACCGAGTTGGATTCAAAAAATTATTTGGAATCAAATGATTGATATGGAATGGCATAAGAATACGTATGATGACAAAGAAAACAAGATGAGAAATAATCGTTTGACACCAAAAGAAGGGAGTCACTCGCGTCATACTGCTGGTTCGGTGTCTATTGTGTCACATGATGTTCAAGTGGTAAGCTAGTATCATTTTTCATGCTCATTACATAAGAATAACGACGTATGTTTCGTCAAAATTAGTTTTTTTTTTTTTAAAAAAAAACAATGCATAAGAATAATGAAATATATAAACTGAAAATTACTTGCTATTCCCTCCTTTTATCAATGCAAAAAACTATTGGTCGACTTCCTCTTGGTTATCATAAATCTTAACTGGAACTTAAATTACTTGCACAGTACTTTCCGATTTTATAAACTTTTGACCAGTCTTGCATGTTTACATGTATTAAATATATCCATGCTTACTATTTATACTAATTGCTTTTAATATCCAATTTTGAAGGAACTCGAGACAGGCCATTCCGTATCATTTGCTGATAGCTTCTATTACTGGCATACTAAAAGAGAGAAAGGAAAAGGCAAAGTAAAAGGATCGTTGATGCCAAGCAGCTCGTTTGTTGAAAACAAATCAAAAAAAGTTTATGTATGTTTTTTTGTTGGAAAATTAATTGTTGACTATCTTTTACTGATTCATCTAATTCATTTTAACTTATAAGTGTTAGGGTATTATAATCTACCATTGAATACAACAGCAGTTACAAACTGTGTGAATAACCTAGTTTGGTTAACAAAAGCTAAGCCTCTGCTTAGTTAAAAACTGTGTGAATTTTCTCAGTTAAAAACTGAGTATAAGCTAAATTTACAATTGAGTGTTTGCACTGTTAAAAACTGAGCCTATGTATGCATTGTAAAAAATTGAGTGAGGTTGTAATTTAAGGAGCTTGTTTACCCATTAGCGGTAACATTCATACTACAGTAATAGCACATTCTCTAGCTTTTAGAATTTATTTCATAGTACAAGAAAATTTATTATTGATAGTCATCACCCAGAATGTTCACGATGAAGATACCTACTGGACATCTACACACACCATTAGCAGTCTTTAATTTACGGAGTCCTTATTAATTTTACCACCGCTATTTTTCTTAAATTAATCAATTTTTTTCCGCCAATTCCACCTTCATATTTCGGCCTACACAATAATTCCCATGCTATTTAATGATTTTTGCCTCCCTAAAAAATGTTTATATATATATATATATATATGTATGTATATATATATATATATATGTGTGTGTGTGTGTGTATATATATGTATGCCATGTAATTTGTAACGACCCGCATTCTACGCATCATAAGATCGTAGAATATTTATTTTTGTCACATACGAAGTCGTATGGTCATGTAACTTTGGGAGACGACTATTAAGGTCATTTCCCATGTCCATGATTTTTCCCGATTTTTAAATGACCATTTTACCCCTAGTTATCACTGTTTTGGCCATAACTTTTGATTGGAAATGAATTTTGACCTGAAACTAATCCCATTAGCTCCAGATGATGGTTTCTCTTTCCGTAGAGTGGTCATAATAGTCAAACGGACTTACCGTTTGGGAGATATGGCTGAATTAAGGTTTAAAGGGTTATTTTCAGCTAATTGGGCTTAACCGGGTAGTTAGTAATTAGGCCCATTGAGGGATTTCGGTATTAGTGGTATTTAAGGGCTGCTAGGGTTAGGATTTCGGTTTTTACTTCATTTTTCCAGCCGCCACTTATTTTCTTCAACCCTAGTCATGGCCTCCAACATCTAGAATCATTCCAAATCACCTCTAATCACTTTCTAATCAAAGATTAAGCAAAACTGCATCAAATCAAGGCGAATTAGCATAGGATTTGGAATAGAGCTGCTGGAACACATAGAGATTGGATCTATATCAGAGGAGTTTCAGTTCTGAAAGTTAAATTGTGGCAAAGGTGAGTGATTTGCTTTGTTTTACACTAATTACGGCTAATTAGGGTAATTAGCGAAGATTAGCGAAATTATAACTCAGAAAAATCTAGAAAAATTCCTAAATTCTAAAACATCATTTTATGCCTCTGATATGAATTTGGGTTAATTTCGACTAATTTTGCAAATCCCGGAATTTGGGGGATTAAGGGGTGATTAGTGGAAATTAGCGAATTTATGCATGTTAAAAATCTGGAAAAATATGTATAAATTCATAGATATTATTTCAGGCCTCTGATAAAAATTTGGGTTAATTTGGTTAAGTTTTGCTAATCCTATTCTCAGTTTTGCTTAAACATGCTTAAGGGAAAAATGAGGGTTTTTGAGTATGTTTGATCCATTTTGATATGTCATATTGTTGTTTTGGTGTTTGTGGTTGATTCTCTATGTTTCTATGACTGTATGGTATGCTTTGTGGTTGATTAGAAGTGTTAGATTGGTCGAAAACGCCGTCGAGAGGCGAGAATAACTTGCTGAAATGGTGCAGGTTTGGGGTCGAGATAACCGACCAGGGGAGGTTTTGACCGACCAGGAATGAAGGAGGACGACCAACCAGAAATGGTGGAGGAGACCGACCGACCCGAGCTCCAGACCGACCGACCAGGGATGGTGAAGGTTAGATCGACCAGGGAAGGTTTTGACCGACCAGGAATGAAGGAGAACGACCGGCCAGGGATGGTGAAGTACGACCGACCAGGAATGGTGAAGTGTTCGACCGACCAGGGATGGTGAAGTACGACCGACCAGGAATGGTGAAGTGTTCGACCGACCAGGGATGGTGAAGTACGACCGACCAGGAATGGTGAAGTTTTCGACCGACCAGGGGGCAATACCGACCGACAAGGGTAGAGATGATGAAAACCGACCAGAATGAAAGGTTCTTGACCGACCGACCCGAACAGGAGGAAACCAATAACCCGAGATGCAAAGGTAGTCCAAATGGAAGTTAGAGCTCAGGATCCCGGACCCAGTTGGGAACCAATGAGTTCACTTCATGATTGGGCTTTGCTGCGGGACGTGTGCTAAGGAGTTGTCGATGTCTGTATCTTTGGATCACTATGTATGGGAAGTATGTGAACGGATTCAGGGTCACAGTATGTAGTGACCTAGGTACGACTAAAAGTAGCTATAGACCAATGAAGTGGGATCATTGAAAAGGTTTGGTCATGATTCCATGTGGGTAAGCTTGGTTGTAGCAGTAGTTGTACAGAGTCGAACTCCGTCACTACTTCGATGAGTCTAGTGATTTACAGTGGTGGACATCGTATGCTTTACGCATTGAGTGAGAGATGTGAGGATGGTTGCTATGATTGATTTGTTTGCTATCATTATGACATGCACACCCCCACCCCCCGTATCTTTACACCACTTGTTTTGAGGCACCTTAGAGTATTGTATAGTATGTAGTGCTAACTCTTTGGTTGCAGGTCCAGGTTCAGGTATGTTTTAGTCTACCTGTTATTGTTCACTTTAGATGCTTATCGCTCATACCAGGCTTTATGTCTGACCCAGAGTTTTATGTCTCCTCTTATTACTCTGGGTGCTCACACGAGCAGACTAGAGACAGGTTAGCTGGTGATGTGCGAGTAGCTGATTCAGAGGCGGGCAGGAGGCTTCCACGTATTATATATATACACATTCTCCCTGTGTCATTGGTGGTCGCTACTTGGGCATTATTAGTGTACCTCATTTATCTTACTTTTGCCTTGAGACAATTTGAAGTTGTAATAAGCTGTATTCTGAATTTTCCGCTGCTATGATGTTTAGTTCTGATTTTCAGCTTATGCACTGTCTCTCCTGTTTTATGTCAAGTATGTTATTATTATATTTTGTTCGATGCGCTGTGAGACATTCTACAGGTTCTTTGTATGTTCATTTCCTTCTTCCTTTTCCTTCTAACGACCCGTTCCGCGCTAATTGGACAAGTGTACAGCGCACATTTGGAGTAAATGTCGGTTGGTGCGGGGCGGGCCGTCATATCAGAGCTCTAGGTTGCGTAGTTAACCTAGGGAAAGACACTAGGGAGAGTTAGTACACGTATATGAGAGCGCATATTTGTGATTATTTTGGTTTTCAGAAAGCTATATATATATACTACTAGTATAGATAAAGATAGGGTTGCACTGCACTGACACCACAAAGAAGAGGGTTAATCGTTTTCTCTGTACAGATTGGACGATGAGCCGATATACGAGGGGTACTGGTAGAGGAGCTAATAATGGGGATGCTGCTGAGATGAGGACGATGTTTACTAACCTCATGAGAGAGATGCTTAGGGAAGTGGAAGGAGCAGTCCCTAATGCTGTTAATGGTGGTGGTGCAGCGGTGCAGGCGCCTAGGGCCGATTTCGCCAAGCTTAACAAGGATTATACTAGTCTTGGTGGGAAGCCGTTCCGCGGAACGGAGTTGGCTACAGAAGTTCAAGATTGGCTTGATAGTTGTGAGCGCATCTTTGAAGATTTGGGAATCGAGGATGAGATGAAGAGAATGCTAGCATCCCGTCAATTGCAAGGACGAGCTATGAATTGGTGGAACGCTATTAAGGCAGCTACTCCAGGGAATCAAGTTACTTGGAATCAGTTTATGACTCGTTTCAGCGAAAAATTCATTCCAGCTGCCCATAGATCAGAATTGTTCAGGAGGTTCTTAGAGCTTAAGCAGAATGGCAGGGCAGTCTCGGAGTATATTGCTGAATTCAACACTTTATCGAAATATGGATTGTCCCTTATCGATACAGTCGAGAAGAAGAACAAGAAGTTTATAATTGGCTTGGATGGGTACTTGGGGGAAAGACTTGTAAACCATATCGACGAGACGTTTGAGTCTATTGTAAGAAAAGCATTAAGGTCTGAGAGCCTTTTCCCTAAGTCGAAGACTGAGGTTGCTATTGCATCTACAGAGGAGCCAAAGCCGCAAGCAAGTGGTGAAGGCAAGCAGAATTCTCAGAGCAAGAGGAAACAAGACCAGGTTAAGGATGGTCAGAAAAAGAAAAATAAGAAAGATGGCGAGTGCTTTATATGTGGCAAGAAGGGCCATTACGCCAGAGATTGTCAAGAAAAACCTGGGGAAAGGAAGTGCTTTAACTGTGGACAAGTCGGATATCAAAGGGATAAGTGTCCACAACCTTTGAAAGAGAAGAAGATCGTGAAAGCATATACTATCAGTGTTGTTCCTTCTTCGTTGAATGCCCCAACTGCGGCGGAGGAGGGAAAGAATGTTGTTATCCAAGGTATGCTTTCTGTTTAAGATGTTCCTGTTAGAGTTTTGTTTGATACCGGAGCTTCCAGTTCTTTCATATCTAGTGACCTGGTACATAGGTTGGGATTGGAACCCGAGATTGTCGATAGACCTTTAGTAGTGACGAACCTGATTGGTGGTTCGACTAGCCTTAGCATGATTTGTCGTAACGTGGTCTTATCGAGTCATGGATGCATGTTTATTTGTGATTGCTTTGTTTTGGGCTTTACTGGGTTTGGCATTATTTTGGGAGTAGATTGGCTCCGAAGGTACGGGGTGGTGGTAGATTGTGAGGGCTTTTTGGTGACAGCTAGAGCGGATGATGGGCGGAGGATAGTGTTTGGTGGTCTACCCAGTGAGGGGGTATTAGCTAGTTTTCTAAACTCCCTCGACATTCCGCATAGTGAGTTGTCAGGTTTTCTCGTGGTTGGCCAGTATCCGGATGTTTTCGAAGAAGTGACCGGACTTCCACCACACCGAGAGATTGAGTTCCGTATTGATTTGGTAAATGATGTCAGGCCTATAGTGATGCCACTTCGTCGTATGGCACCAAGGGAGCAGCGAGAGCTCGGGGTGCAAGTCAGCAATCTTTTTGAGAAGGGATTTATCAGAAGGAGTGTTTCTAAGTGGGGAGCGCCCGTTGTGTTTGCTACCAAGGCCGATGGTTCCCTTCGATTGTGTGTGGACTACCGCGAATTGAATAGAGTGACGAGGAAGAATAAGTATCCTCTACCGCGGATAGATGATTTGTTTGATCAACTGGAAGGAGCGAGAGTGTTCTCCCAGTCGGACTTTGCGACAAGATTTCACCAACTCAGGGTGGCAGCTGATAGTATAGATAAAACGGCCTTTCGAACGTCGTCTGGATTTTATGAGTGGTTGGTCATGCCATTCAGGCTGACCAATGCACTAGCATATTTTGTGGATCCTATGAATAGAGTATTCAGAGATTAGTTGAATAAGTTTGTTCTTGTGTTCGTGGACGATATCTTGGTTTACTCGAGGACAGAGGAAGAACACAAGGAACACTTGGAGATAGTGATGGAGGTGTTAAGAAAACACCGACTGAAGGCGAAGTTTTCTAAGTGTCACTTCTAGAGAAGAGAAGCGAGATTCTTGGGCCATGTCGTTTCAGAGAATGGTATTGCCGTTGATCCTTCAAAAGTGGCTACGGCGAAAGATTGGTTTACGCCCAAGAATGTAACATACGTAAGAAGTTTCTTGGGATTAGCTGGACATTATCGTAAGTTCATCCAAGATTTTTCCAAGATAGCAGCACCGTTGACTCAGTTGACAAAGAAGAATCAAGCTTTTGTTTGGTTGTTTTGCTAGTATCATATCACATAGATTTTCTGAATTCGGAGGAGATATTCCTTGGGTGCTTGTCTGATATTGGTTTAGGCCTTTGGGGCTTGTGCTTTGAAAATGTCGAGTCCGACAAGGATGGTTTACGTGAGAGATAAATAGTTGTGGCGATTTTTCATTGAGTGCATTGAGTTGGAGACATGTCAGTCTAAGGGTTATGTTTTTAGGTTGGAAGCAACTAGAGTATATCATGGAATATGATTTTAGACCTAAGAGCGAATTGGATTCAGAAACGCTAGTAAGCTTGACGATTAGATCGATTTTGGTTGAGTGGATTGGTTCCAGTCAGAGGAACGATCCTAACCTATTGGAAATCATCTCTAGGAGGGAGGTGGGTATCGACGGTCAAACAGATAGGGTGAATCGAGTATTAGAAGACCACTCAAGATAGGTAGAGGAGTTATACTGATAAGAGACGAAGAGATTTAAGTTCTCCGTGGGTGACATGGTACTCGTCAAGATTTCTCCGTTGAAGAGTGCGATTCGTTTTGGTAAAAGAGGAAAGTTGGCACTAAGATTTGTTGGTCCATTCCCGGTTATTGAGCAAGTTGGAAATTTGGCATATAAGGTAGAGTTACCAGACAAGATGGCAGGAGTTCACAATGTATTTCATGTCTCCTCGTTAAGGAAGTTTGTGCACGACCCCGATATGACTATTTCACTTGGTCAGTTGGACGATGCCGAAGTAGGACCTGAGGAGGTAGGGAACCGCAAGCCGATGCGTATTGTCGAGTACGATACGAAGCTACTTCGAAGGAAAGCGGTGAAACTAGTAAAGCTCTAGTGGGGAGAGAATGAGAGTGACTGTACTTGGGAAACAGAGGAGAGTACTAGGAAGACGTATCCTGAACTCTTTGCTTGGTAAGGTTTTGGTTTCGATTTAGTTATTCCGCATGCTAGGATAGGCTTGCTTTGTTTGTTTTGTATGCTTTATTGTTTGTAAATGATTGATAGGCATGCGGGATCCTTTGTATGTTTTGGGTTAAGGAATTTCGGGGACGAAATTCCCTAAGGGGGGTGAGAGTGTAACGACCCGCATTCTACGCATCATAGGATCGTAGAATATTTATTTCTGTCACATACGAAGTCGTATGGTCATGTAACTTTAGGAGACGACTATTAAGGTCATTTCCCATGTCCATGATTTTTCCCGATTTTTAAATGACCATTTTACCCCTAGTTATCATTGTTTTGGCCATAACTTTTGACTGGAAATGAAGTTTGACCTGAAACCACTTCCATTAGCTCCAGATGATGGTTTCTCTTTCCGTAGAGTGGTCATAATAGTCAAACGGACTTACTGTTTGGGAGATATGGCTGAATTAAGGTTTAAAGGGTTATTTTCAGCTAATTGGGCTTAACCGGGTAGTTAGTAATTAGGCCCATTGGGGGATTTCGGTATTAGTGGTATTTAAGGGCTGTTAGGGTTAGGATTTCGGTTTTTACTTCATTTTTCCAGCCGCCACTTATTTTCTTCAACCCTAGTCATGGCCTCCAACATCTAGAATCATTCCAAATCACCTCTAATCACTTTCTAATCAAAGAATAAGCAAAACTACATCAAATCAAGGCGAATTAGCATAGGATTTGGAATAGAGCTGCTGGAACACATAGAGATTGGATCTATATCAGAGGAGTTTCAGTTCTGAAAGTTAAATTGTGGCAAAGGTGAGTGATTTGCTTTGTTTTACACTAATTAGCGTAATTAGCGAAGATTAGCGAAATTATAACTCAGAAAAATCTAGAAAAATTCCTAAAATTCTAAAACATCATTTTATGCCTCTGATATGAATTTGGGTTAATTTCGACTAATTTTGCAAATCCCGGAATTTGGGGGATTAAGGGGTGATTAGTGGAAACTAGCGAATTTATGCATGTTAAAAATCTGTAAAAATATGTATAAATTCATAGATATTATTTCAGGCCTCTGATAAAAATTTGGGTTAATTTGGTTAAGTTTTGCTAATCCTATTCTCAGTTTTGCTTAAACATGCTTAAGGGAAAAATGAGGGTTTTTGGGTATGTTTGATCCATTTTGATATGTCATATTGTTGTTTTGGTGTTTGTGGTTGATTCTCTATGTTTCTATGACTGTATGGTATGCTTTGTGGTTGATTAGAAGTGTTAGATTGGTCGAAAACGCCGTCGAGAGGCGAGAATAGCTTGCTGAATTGGTGCAGGTTTGGGGTCAAGATAACCGACCAGGGGAGGTTTTGACCGACCAGGAATGAAGGAGGACGACCAACCAGAAATGGTGGCGGAGACCGACCGACCCGAGCTCCAGAACGACCGACCAGGGATGGTGAAGGTTAGACCGACCAGGGAAGGTTTTGACCGACCAGGAATGAAGGAGAACGACCGACCAGGGATGGTGAAGTACGACCGACCAGGAATGGTGAAGTGTTCGACCGACCAGGGATGGTGAAGTACGACCGACCAGGAATGGTGAAGTGTTCGACCGACCAGGGATGGTGAAGTACGACCGACCAGGAATGGTGAAGTTTTCGACCGACCAGGGGGCAATACCGACCGACCAGGGTAGAGATGATGAAAACCGACCAGAATGAAAGGTTCTTGACCGACCGACCCGAACAGGAGGAAACCAATAACCCGAGATGCAAAGGTAGTCCAAATGGAAGTTAGAGCTCAGGATCCCGGACCCAGTTGAGAACTAATGAGTTTACTTCATGATTGGGCTTTGCTGCGGGACGTGTGCTAAGGAGTTGTCGATGTCTGTATCTTTGGATCACTATGTATGGGAAGTATGTGAACGGATTCAGGGTCACAGTATGTAGTGACCTAGGTACGACTAAAAGTAGCTATAGACCAATGAAGTGGGATCATTGAAAAGGTTTGGTCATGATTCCATGTGGGTAAGCTTGGTTGTAGCAGTAGTTGTACAGAGTCGAACTCCGTCACTACTTCGATGAGTCTAGTGATTTACAGTGGTGGACATCGTATGCTTTACGCACTGAGTGAGAGATGTGAGGATGGTTGCTATGATTGATTTGTTTGCTATCATTATGACATGCACACCCCCACCCCCGTATCTTTACACCACTTGTTTTGAGGCACCTTAGAGTATTGTACAGTATGTAGTGCTAACTCTTTGGTTGCAGGTCCAGGTTCAGGTATGTTTTAGTCTACCTGTTATTGTTCACTTTAGATGCTTATCGCTCATACCAGGCTTTATGTCTGACCCAGAGTTTTATGTCTCCTCTTATTACTCTGGGTGCTCACACGAGCAGACTAGAGACAGGTTAGCTGGTGATGTGCGAGTAGCTGATTCGGAGGCGGGCAGGAGGCTTCCACGTATTATATATATACACATTCTCCCTGTGTCATTGGTGGTCGCTACTTGGGCATTAGTAGTGTACCTCATTTATCTTACTTTTGCCTTGAGACAGTTTGAAGTTGTAATAAGCTGTATTCTGAATTTTCCGCTGCTATGATGTTTAGTTCTGATTTTCAGCTTATGCACTGTCTCTCCTATTTTATGTCAAGTATGTTATTATTATATTTTGTTCGATGCGTTGTGAGACATTCTACAGGTTCTTTGTATGTTCATTTCCTTCTTCCTTTTCTTTCTAACGACCCGTTCCGCGCTAATTGGACAAGTGTACAGCGCACATTTGGAGTAAATGTCGGTTGGTGCGGGGCGGGCCGTCACATAATTGATCGAGTTGCACAGCTCCTCTTATATCTATGTAATAATTTACAACAAAAAAAGAGATCCTATGCTGATGAAGGCATGAACTCCCAGACCAATACTTATCACTAGCTACCAGATTTATGTATTAAGGAAGCAGAGGTGGATTTTATATCCAATCTACCTGGGGCTTAAAACTTGGTCAAAAATCTTAATATGGACTATCCGTAAACTAGGCTTTCAGCACTGGTGGAGAATCTTGTAGCTGAATATAGAATTGATGGCTCCGTAAGCATCAAAAAACTGTGTTATCTTTTCTTCCCCTGATTTATAATCTTCTACCTCAAGTAATTATTAGACTCGGGTAATGTCCTTGCATTGACGTCGTCTATGAAAGAAGTAGAATGCCTAATATCTATGATTCGTTCTTTACTCCATTTGCTTGTTTCCATGGATAGTATTAGGGTTAAGATCATTGATTGTTTCTTTAAAGTCGTCTTCTTGAAGGGCACTGGCTGCTTTATTGCTTTGATACAGCATTTTTTCTTGATTGTATGTCTCTAATAGTTCAACCACTTCCTTCATTAAAGGCCTAATATTTGGGTTTTTCATTAAGGCATCTATGAGATAAACTGGCAATTCTGACTGCAGATTTACTAGAATACTGTCCTTGCATTTTAGAATCTAGTATTTTTAATAATTTCGTGGTTCGGATTAAAAGAGGACGAGCCCAGTCAGCTAGATAATGTTCGGGGTTCGGGCGTCGCTTGTCAAGCGCTCTTTTTCTGACCATGATTTCCAGCACTACTCCAAAGCCATATGCATCACTTTTAGCCGTAAGATGACCTGTTTTAACATATTAAGGATCATCATAACCGTAAGTACCCATGATCCTTGTAGAAACATGTGTATGATCACCCATAGGTCCGTCCTTTGCAAGCCCAAAATCTGAAAGTTTGGCATTGAACTCCCCGTCTAACAAAATATTCGATGTCTTTAAATCACGATAAATGATGGATCTTTCTGCTCCATGAAGAAAAGCAAGTCATTTTGATGCATCCAGTTAAATCTTCATCCTCATAATAGGCTATGTCAATATATTACGTCTTCAGAAAAGCTGTCTCTAAGCTTCCATATGGCTTGTACTCATAGACTAATAAACGGTGTATGTCTTCACAGTAATAACCAATAAGTTTTACTAAATTAGGATAACTAAAACTGCCCTAGACAGTTGATTTCAGCCAGCCACTCCCTTCCTCCTTGAAACCCATCTGGGTTGAGCTCTTAAACAGCGACTTTAGTAGACTTAAAAACCTGGTCTTATTTTTTTATCTATAACACCTTTATATACAAGCCCAAAACCATCTTCACCGAGTATTAGATCTCAACTGAAATGGTTAGTTGCTATCATCAATTTTTTATAGGAAAATATGCTAACATTTATCAAATTATTAATTTGCTTCAGTTTTACTTTCTCTTTTGGGCCCTCAACCGCAGTTACAAAATATCCAGACGCTAGCACACTACCTATAGCACTTATAATGATTGATTTATTTAAATCGCTGGTATTTGTGCTTAGTTATACATTTTACTTGTCAGAACAGTTTTTCACCTTAATTCTTGAGCTTTTTGTGGAAGATTGGGCAACTTTTTTTTCTTCCAATAAATTGAACTTGTTTGAAGCAACTCTAGGGATCGTTGTGAGAGAGGCAGTTACCCATATACAAATTCCGTCAAATCATATTGCCCTTCATATTCCAACAATTAGACTATGATAATGAAAGCGGATATCTTCTGATGCAATCAATAATATATTTACTGATGACTAGAGGAGCTTCGACCACCTTGACGGCGATACGCTGAGATGTTGGATCGCCATAATAGCGGGAATTATTGGTCGGTCTCGAGATAGAATAGCGCTCGATTTGGGATGGATGAATCACCCTACTCGTATCTATTGGTGTCAAGTATTATTACATGACCATAGGTTTAGAATAAAAATGGATTTGCATTCGATTTTATTTGTACATGTTTAATGTTTAAATACTTTCATACTGTTGACTTCTTAGTTGGTTTCAAGAGGTACTAACACAAGTAAAAAAGATACCATATAAACCCCACAATTTTTAAGACTGTGAATTGAGCATGAACAACATACATATTTAAGCTCATCTCATATGGACGTTCCAATGTAAAGTTATAGATGTTCTTACTTTAATTTCATTCATTGAAACACACATACTCGGAACAGTCCAACCACATTTTCAGAACAAATCAATGCCCATAATTTTTTATTAATTCCATATTGCATTTATGCAGCAATCAGGGAAAGGTAAACATCTACACAAATGTACACATCATTTACCCACAACCTCTTTCACCAAATTAATAATTCACACTTAAAAAGGCCGTCCAAAAACACCATTCTAATGGAACTCACTAGTGCTTATTTACAGTTACTTTTTTTCAGTTTAAATTAGCAACTGCCACTGGATGATGATGATGACAATGACATAATTAGCATACCTGATTATATATGTACCATTTTTCAGCTTCATTTATTTAAGTTGCCAGAAATACTAATCTAATATAAGCATTTTTTTCCTTTTTCTTTCAGGAAATATACTTGAAAAAGAAGGGGGAGTTAAACGAGGATCCAACAAAATGGAATCCACAGCTTTGGATAGAGGCATCCGGGGGACAAGCAAGAAGCAGAGCATATGGAGCTCCATACATTTACACAAGTAGTCTGGTAAATAAAGGATCCCAATCTTCTATTTTACCGGGTAATATCAGTGGTCAAGAAAATTCTACACAGCCTAATTCATCTACAAGCACCTTGTTGACACCAGAGATCAGAAAATTGATTGAAAAGGAGGTCGAGCTGGCAATCGCTAACAAATATAGTTCCGTTGCACCACCACAACCGCCACAGCCACAGCCATAAGAAACAATCCCACAATTTTCGTTTTTCCAAAATGCTAATCAAATTACTCAACCACTAGGACAATTTCCGCAGCCTTCGTTTCAGTTTGCGGGACCATCAGTTCCGTATCGCCAAATACCTACAAGCTTCCAATCTATTCCTGTGTCTTGTCAGCAAACTTTTGGAAACTTTTCACAGCAGCCTGGGCCATTTACACAGCTACTCGGACCTGTTACAAATGAGTATAACATGGAACCTGGGCAATATCAAGCAGCATCCCATCATGGTACATTTCAGCGATCTCTTAATGATAACATAGAATGAAACTGTTTCTTTTCCTCTTACATGTTCAGTGTTTTGTTTTCATTTTAGCTTTGACGTGAATACTAGGACATTGTTGTTTGTATTTCAGTGGATTATGTTGTACCTTGTATTCGGTGATTGGGATTTCTTTATTGCATTTTTGTTTCAGTTAAGTGTGTTTCAACTTTTTATATCTTACAGGCTGTTTTCAGTTTCTGTTATTTAGTTTTTTGTATCATATAGGCTATTTACATGTCATATTCTGCGCTGTACATCATTGATTATGTGAAAAAATCTTTTTGTACATGTTGTGATTTGAATATTAGGTTGTCTGTTGCATTCATTTTTGTATTATATGTATAGTGTTGGTGTTGTTGTACTGTAGGCTATTCTGAGCTCTTGTAGTAGGCTACTCTGAGAGCATATATGAGACAGATTCATTTACTAATAATCAGGTTGTATTTATACGTGGTGAAAAGGCTGCTGTTAGTATGGCGATTTGAGACATCTTTATCACCATATTCGTGGTCCTAACTGCATGCGTTTATGTCTAGAGAGTTTTAAATTTAGTAACAAAGTTAAGACAAACTGGATGGTATTAAATTTGATTGAGACAAATGTTTGTTGTCTTTACAACATTCGGGACTTGATTTTAAATACCAAATATTTGTATTAATTAGGTCTTAAGAAGAAATTAGAGACAAAATAACTTAAATTAATACCAATATACAAAGTATCAAACTACCATAATTTTTGTAGTGATATATTATCATAAATGACATAATAACAAACAATTTTAGATTAATTCCATTAGATTAATTGTTGTAGTAACAGAAAGATTAATTAAATAATGTGAATGTGCCAGTTATTTGGTGCGGTATTACTTGGATGTTTCATTAAAGGCACAACAATACATTGTCATGAAGGGCATAATAACAAAGTAGTAGGAAAACAATATTAATGGATTTTTTTTTAGCGTAACAGT
This sequence comes from Allium sativum, assembly GCA_030737875.1. Classification (NCBI taxonomy): domain Eukaryota; kingdom Viridiplantae; phylum Streptophyta; class Magnoliopsida; order Asparagales; family Amaryllidaceae; genus Allium; species Allium sativum. The sequence continues at coordinate 900,020,236 of CM060916.1, forward strand.
TAACTTGGTCGGTTTAATCTAAATTGAAGCAATATTTGTCATTCAATTTATTTGGTGTAGTATTTGTTGGATGTTTCATTAAAGGCAGCCGTGCAACTGCACATGACTATACTAATATTAGAACCATTCACTGCTTTATCCTTTGATAATATTCTCAAGTCAATATTATTATATCTTAGCCTTTTATTTTAATGTACTGTGTTACCTTTAACACCAAAAATATTATGTAATCTTCATGCATTCAAATAGTTATTATTGATTTACCTTTGAATTGTACGTGTAACCTAAATTAAATATAAAATGAATTAATTTAAATCATTATTGAAAATAATTATTTTAAAAATAATATACTATTTATATGTATGTTTCTAAAAGTGTTAATCTAAAGTATATTTTTTCAGCCGTGCATCACACGGGGACTAACTTAGTGTGTGTGTGTATATATATATATATGTATGTATATGTATGTATCTATGTATGTATGTATGTATGCACCTCCCACACATGGAGTAGGCTACACACTAACCACTGACCAATCCTTAAGGTCCTGGGTCTCCCTTACCTGTAACACCCCACCTCCGCCAGGGTGGCTCTTGCAAGCACTCTGACTTTGGAGGGGCGTTAAAACAGGTAAACATGCATAATGATATATCAAGGCAGAACAAGAACATATGTATATATGTAAACAGAGTAAATAAGATAAGTAAAACAGCGGAAGATTTCAAACTATTTCAAAACAAGTCTGGTACAACATAATGTCAACTTTCCAAATACACAAGTCTAGATAAAAACAACATCACTGAAAAACTGAAACACATAAGTACTATCCCCAAAATAAGTGATAACCATAGCTAGCTTCATGTCAAGACCGTACATGAGCTAAAATCCCACAAGCAAGCGATCAGAAAGCCAAGCTAAGCTCCAATATTCCCACCCTGAGAACCTGGGGGGGGGAACGGAAGAAAAGAGGCGAAAGAAAACAGGTCAGTCAAAAAGACTGAGTAAGCCCTACTACAATTAATGTAAACTGATAAAGTTAACTGGCATGATGAAAGCTGAGATGAACATATGGATAACTACATACTGGCATGACAATTAACTAACAAGGTAGATAAAGGTGTCATCGCATAATCAGGATTAAGGTTTTGCACCACAGGTGTACCAGCATTCTAACATGTCATGTATAAACAAGAATTTATCCCTTGGCCTATCTTGGCCCAATATCAGGTGTTGACCTAAGTCAAGATCCAACTTCTTAGTACCAATACTAGTATAACAGGATTAAGTGTTACCCAAATGTCTACATCGAAACAGGATGGAACAGAATGGTCCACGGATAGAGTTCGGGAAAAAATGGGCTTTTACCACCCTAACGGAACGGTACCACGCAGAAACAGACGGGTGTTACCACCCAACAAAACAGACGGTACTAACAGAGTCAGACAGAGCTAAGTGTGCCCTAAATCCTACCCAAGCGATCGGCTCCCTAATACATAAACACCCTGTGTCGGCCCCACGATAGGGTGTATATCTCCCTAAAGTGGTAACCAATTGGCACAGGCATATTTACAGATGTCACGGCGTCTTACATCCTCAGAGGCAGACCGGGATCCATGCACGCACATGACTCGGTTGGAACGCACCATCAACACCCATCGCCATTATCAGAATGAACCACTTATAATTAGTTCAGTAAGCGTGCCCGGACCCTACCTACGGTTGGGTCAAAGTTTTGATACCAGAAAGGGTTACTGACTAATATGGGTCCCAAACAACAAATGAAACAAGTATTCCCCCTTGTGTCCCCAGACTGTCAGATTCAGATTAACTTATTAACAGAGTTCAGACGTACAAAGTTCAGACGAATCAGTTTTCAGACTAACGGATCAGATAACAGATTTACAAACTTGCCTAACTTGGTGTGGGTCCTACAGATCCGCAAAACAGGTTCGTTTAATTTATCAATCAAGTTAGTTTATCCAGACCAGGTATCAAATTGGTTCTCAGCCTTACCGAATTACTGAGTTGGATTAGTTAAGTATAGTTCAACTTAACCCCGTTAAATTACCGAGTTCAGATTGGCTAAGTGTAGGTTAACTAAACCCTTTTACTAATCATGGATTGACTTGGTTAAGTGTAACGATGGGTTCACGACTTAACCCCGATTAATCCACCAAGTCCAAATTGGTTAAGTATTAAGTGGACCATGACTTAACCCTAATCATGAGGCATTAATTAATTAATGTGCCTTAACCTCTCACATTAGACTTTGTTGCGGTTACTAGTTAAGCCGGTCGGTTCCGGGTAGCTTTACACCACAACTTGGTCTAACCTCGGGTTCAAGGTACAACATGACCAACTTCTCACATTAGGTCCTATTGTTTGTAGCAACTAGTTAAGCCGGTTGGTTCCGGGTAGGTTTACGCTACAAACTCAACCCAACCTCGAGTTGGTCACACTTATCTTTTCTAAGTGTCATGTCCATCATGTTTCCAAAACATGTTACAAGTTTTCAAGCATTTGGGTAGACCTAACTTAATAGGTAAATTCCCAAAGGGTAGACCTAACTTAATAGGTAAATTCCCAAGCTTATGTTTTTATGTCTTTTAAGTTTACCCAACCCCAAACGCAATCCCATCGCTTACATATTGCAATAGCGCATAAAGGATAGAAAGAGGGAACTTGGCATAATCATGACATAAAGGTGTTGAAGCCACAAGTTCAACATGGTGGCATATGAAATGTACATGTGTTCATATACTTGCATATTACATTTTTAGGCCTCAAAAGCATGCATAAAACCAAACTTAGCATATTGGTGATACATGGTGATAAATGACATGTAGAAATGGCCATAAGTTCGCATTTAGCCTCACATGCAAGTTATCATAAGAGATATGATAACTTACATGTTGCCAAAATGCAACCTTTAGCATAAAGCTTGAAGCTTTAAGCTCATAAACCCAAGATAAGCTTGCATAACATGATAACATGAACAAAAGGATCAACCCAAACTTGCATAACATAACTTGCATATCATATGACAAACTTGCATATCAAACTTGCATAACATAACTTGCATATCATATGACAAACATGCATATCAAACTTGCATACCATAACATGATAGACTTGCATAACACATCATAGTAAACTTGCATATCATAATGATCAAACACAACTTGCATCATTCATTAACTTTAGAGTTTAAATATGAAAGTAGAAAAGGGCTTACAATGCTTATGAAGACACAAAAATATGACAAAGCCCTTACGCAATCAATTAGACCCAAAATGCAAGCTTTAATAGAAAATCCCTTGAGCAAAATTGATCAAAACCCTTGCTTTATGATGTAAATATGGAAACTTGACTTGAATGCAAGCTAATGACACTCATACAAGCTTGAAAACACTTGTATGCATGGAAAATCTCTCATAGAAATAACTTAGGAATTTTATGAAGAGAGTGGAGGCCATGAGAGGATTGATTTTGCCATAGTTTAGTTGTAGGGTTGATTAATGATGGTTTAGGGCTAGCTTAGGGTCTTATTTATAGATTAGGCAAGTGTTTTAGGCCATAGGATTAAACCCTAGTTGCAATCTCAGCCCTTAAAACCGAATCTGGCCCCCAAGCTCAACACAAACCCAAAATGGTGCACCAGGCAGGACTGCCCGGCTGAGCCAAGTCGACAGGGCTGTCGACTTGGTCCAACCAAGTCGACTCCCAAGTCGACAGGGCTGTCGACTTGGGTGCTCTGGCGGGAATTTTCCCGCCTGCGCCCAACTGCCTTAAATTCCCAAATTCAAACTTGAATTTGAAATCTGTTTTTACTTTGAAATTTTCTGAAAACTTCGTTGGGCCTTAATCGGGTCATACGGACTCCGATTTTCGAAAACTCGGACTCTATTTCGCGTATTTTTCCGAGACGAACGCAATGGCATAGCCCGTTACCCTTGATTCAGATTTTAGAATTAAATTCTGCCTCGATTTACGTTATAACAGGTTATTGAAAATACGGGTTGTTACATTCTCCCCTCCTTAAAGGATTTCGTCCTCGAAATCTTCAAGTTAGGAAGAACGCATCCTACCATCCATCATCCATCTACTCAAATCATCATTCACGAGCAATCATTGTCCTTAAAGATTCTAATGCGGTATGAACATATGCAAAAGGTGTGTGTATATGTTCTTATCTAATGCAAAGATCCTCAATGCAAAGTATGTTAGTGAAATGAATCCATTATGTATGCAAATAGTCCTAATCATATAATACTATATGTGTGCACAAACATTCGTCCATATGCAACATCCATGTGCTGAATTAACCATCTTGCAACCATAAGAATTGAAAATGTACACACGTCCATATGCAATATGAGAGTGTATTTTCAAGCCGATCTAGTGCCTAGTGTGTGTTTATGCATCCACGAGCAACCACTAGCAACCACTTGCATCCACTTGCAACCATCAAACATAACATGTCTCAAACACATGTTTACATCCATAGGATTCCTATCTCAACAAGATACAGTCGAGTGATGGAAGCGAGTACAGATAAAACAAAAACTTGGTACATATACTTACAGACTACTAATACAGATCAGATTTCCCCAAATGATTCTTAGGAAACTAAGCATGGTAGAAACCCAGAATGTATTCGTCATAGTCACCCTCATGCCCAACACAGATACTTTCAAACCCCAATTTATCACAAACAGATGAGTTATAACTCTCAGGGAGTTTGAGACTATTACCAGATCAGAAGCAAGACTAGCATTAAAGTACCGAGTTTCCATTACAGAATCAAAATACCAGAAAAAGAGTTTCAAACTGAAAATCAGACAAGGAAAATTAAACATCCTACAGACAAATTATTCTAGCCCTGATCTATTCACTCGCCATGCGAGTATTCACCGTTCCTTCCGATGTAGTCCCTTTCTTCTTCGGGCAGTCCCTAGTGAAGTGTCCAATCTCTCCACAGTTAAAGCAAGTGCCCTTCCTCTTTCTGCAATCCTTGTTTAGATGAGTTGAGCTTCCACAAGTAAAGCACTTCTTTTCCTTCTTATCTTCAGACTTCTCCTCCTTCTTTTGCATTTCCTTTTTGGGCCCCGTTTTCTTGTTCTGAGACTCATTCACCCTGACCTCCTTCTTTGCACTCTTGTTCTCTTCATTGAGTAGGGCCATATCTACCAAACTCTCAAACGTGGCCCCCATGGGCACATGAGACATAGCTAACTCCTGTAACGGCTCATTCAATCCTCTAGCAAAACGAAGAGCCTTCTTCTGAGTAGTACTCATCATATCCAAGCCAAAACGAGCTAACTGATTGAACTTGTTCACATATTTTTTGACAGACATGTCTCCTTGCTTCAAAGCAATAAACCTCTCCATTTGCAAATTCTCTTCAGCAGAAGACAGAAACTTAAGCCCGAATCTTGACCTGAAATCGGCCCAAGTCTCAACAGGCCTAGTACCATTGGTGACTTCCCACCAATAAGCGGCTTCATCCTTCATAAGCCAAACCGCCAACAAGATCTTCCTCTGATCGTCTAACCCAAAGATAGCAAATAAATCCTCGGTCTCTTTCAACCTTCTGGCCTCTACAAAAGTCTCAGTGCCTTGAAAGCTCTTGCCACCCATTGCTTTGAAATCCTTGCAAGTCTTTGCGAAGTCAGCTTGAGGATGCTGAGGGGGAGGAGGAAGAGGAACCTCAGCGACAGGAGGAGGAGGAACATTAACTACCGGAGGAGGAGGAACATTAACTACTGGAGGAGGAGGGGGAGGAACATCTGCGGGGCCGGCTTCGGTCGCCCTAGCCTCCAAAAGTCTCCTATACCAAACAGGTACGTGTACTCCCTCCGGAATAGCAAAGTTATCAGCCATACTGAAAACGAAGAAAAAGACAGATTCAGAATGGAGAAAAACGAAGGAATTTTTCTAATGGCTTTTTGGGGAATAGCCTTTAAAATAAACTAGACTTTTCTTTGGAAAATACTTTATACTTGGTTTTGAAAATAGTTTTCCAAAAGTTTTTAAAAAAAAAAACTTTTTGTTCCTTCTCGTAAACCATATGCTCTGATACCAAATGTAACACCCCACCTCCGCCAGGGTGGCTCTTGCAAGCACTCTGACTTTGAAGGGGCGTTAAAACAGGTAAACATGCATAATGATATATCAAGGCAGAACAAGAACATATGTATATATGTAAACAGAGTAAATAAGATAAGTAAAACAGCGGAAGATTTCAAACTATTTCAAAACAAGTCTGGTACAACATAATGTCAACTTTCCAAATACACAAGTCTAGATAAAAACAACATCACTGAAAAACTGAAACACATAAGTACTATCCCCAAAATAAGTGATAACCATAGCTAGCTTCATGTCAAGACCGTACATGAGCTAAAATCCCACAAGCAAGCGATCAGAAAGCCAAGCTAAGCTCCAATATTCCCACCCTGAGAACCTGGGGGGGGGGGGAACGGAAGAAAAGAGGCGAAAGAAAACAGGTCAGTCAAAAAGACTGAGTAAGCCCTACTACAATCAATGTAAACTGATAAAGTTAACTGGCATGATGAAAGCTGAGATGAACATATGGATAACTACATACTGGCATGACAATTAACTAACAAGGTAGATAAAGGTGTCATCGCATAATCAGGATTAAGGTTTTGCACCACAGGTGTACCAGCATTCTAACATGTCATGTATAAAAAAGAATTTATCCCTTGGCCTATCTTGGCCCAATATCAGGTGTTGACCTAAGTCAAGATCCAACTTCTTAGTACCAATACTAGTATAACAGGATTAAGTGTTACCCAAATGTCTACATCGAAACAGGATGGAACAGAATGGTCCACGGATAGAGTTCGGGAAAAAATGGGCTTTTACCACCCTAACGGAACGGTACCACGCAGAAACAGACGGGTGTTACCACCCAACAAAACAGACGGTACTAACAGAATCAGACAGAGCTAAGTGTGCCCTAAATCCTACCCAAGCGATCGGCTCCCTAATACATAAACACCCTGTGTCGGCCCCACGATAGGGTGTATATCTCCCTAAAGTGGTAACCAATTGGCACAGGCATATTTACAGATGTCACGGCGTCTTACATCCTCAGAGGCAGACCGGGATCCATGCACGCACATGACCCGGTTGGAACGCACCATCAACACCCATCGCCATTATCAGAATGAACCACTTATAATTAGTTCAGTAAGCGTGCCCGGACCCTACCTACGGTTGGGTCAAAGTTTTGATACCAGAAAGGGTTACTGACTAATATGGGTCCCAAACAACAAATGAAACAAGTATTCCCCCTTGTGTCCCCAGACTGTCAGATTCATATTAACTTATTAACAGAGTTCAGACGTACAAAGTTCAGACGAATCAGTTTTCAGACTAACGGATCAGATAACAGATTTACAAACTTGCCTAACTTGGTGTGGGTCCTACAGATCCGCAAAACAGGTTCGTTTAATTTATCAATCAAGTTAGTTTATCCAGACCAGGTATCAAATTGGTTCTCAGCCTTACCGAATTACTGAGTTGGATTAGTTAAGTATAGTTCAACTTAACCCCGTTAAATTACCGAGTTCAGATTGGCTAAGTGTAGGTTAACTTAACCCTTTTACTAATCATGGATTGACTTGGTTAAGTGTAACGATGGGTTCACGACTTAACCCCGATTAATCCACCAAGTCCAAATTGGTTAAGTATTAAGTGGACCATGACTTAACCCTAATCATGAGGCATTAATTAATTAATGTGCCTTAACCTCTCACATTAGACTTTGTTGCGGTTACTAGTTAAGCCGGTCGGTTCCGGGTAGCTTTACACCACAACTTGGTCTAACCTCGGGTTCAAGGTACAACATGACCAACTTCTCACATTAGGTCCTATTGTTTGTAGCAACTAGTTAAGCCGGTCGGTTCCGGGTAGGTTTACGCTACAAACTCAACCCAACCTCGAGTTGGTCACACTTATCTTTTCTAAGTGTCATGTCCATCATGTTTCCAAAACATGTTACAAGTTTTCAAGCATTTGGGTAGACCTAACTTAATAGGTAAATTCCCAAAGGGTAGACCTAACTTAATAGGTAAATTCCCAAGCTTATGTTTTTATGTCTTTTAAGTTTACCCAACCCCAAACGCAATCCCATCGCTTACATATCACAATAGCGCATAAAGGATAGAAAGAGGGAACTTGGCATAATCATGACATAAAGGTGTTGAAGCCACAAGTTCAACATGGTGGCATATGAAATGTACATGTGTTCATATACTTGCATATTACATTTTTAGGCCTCAAAAGCATGCATAAAACCAAACTTAGCATATTGGTGATACATGGTGATAAATGACATGTAGAAATGGCCATAAGTTCGCATTTAGCCTCACATGCAAGTTATCATAAGAGATATGATAACTTACATGTTGCCAAAATGCAACCTTTAGCATAAAGCTTGAAGCTTTAAGCTCATAAACCCAAGATAAGCTTGCATAACATGATAACATGAACAAAAGGATCAACCCAAACTTGCATAACATAACTTGCATATCATATGATAAACTTACATATCAAACTTGCATAACATAACATGATGAACTTGCATATCATATCATAGCATACTTGCATAACATGATAAACTTGCATATTACATCATAGAAAACTTGCATAACATGATAAACTTGCATATTACATCATAGATATGCAAGTTTTCTATGATGTAATATGCAAGTTTATCATGTTATGCAAGTTTTCTATGATGTAATATGCAAGTTTATCATGTTATGCAAGTATGCTATGATATGATATGCAAGTTCATCATGTTATGTTATGCAAGTTTGATATGCAAGTTGTCATATGATATGCAAGTTGTGTTATGCAAGTTTGGGTTGAACATTTTGTTCATGCTATCATGTTATGCAAGCTTATCTTGGGTTTATGAACATAAAGCTTCAAGCTTTATGCCAAAGGTTGCATTTTGGCAACATGTAAGTTATCATATCTCTTATGATAACTTGCATGTGAGGCTAAATGCGAACTTATGGCCATTTCTACATGTCATTTAGCACCATGTATCACCAATATGCTAAGTTTGGTTTTATGCATGCTTTTGAGGCCTAAAAATGTAATATGCAAGTATATGAACATATGTACATTTCTTATGCCACCATGTTGAACTTGTGGCTTCAACACCTTTATGTCACGATTATGCCAAGTTCCCTCTTTCTATCCTTTATGCGCTATTGCGATATGTAAGCGATGGGATTGCGTTTGGGGTTGGGTAAACTTAAAAGACATAAAAACATAAGCTTGGGAATTTACCTATTAAGTTAGGTCTACCCATTGGGAATTTACCTATTAAGTTAGGTCTACCCAATTGCTTGAAAACTTGTAACATGTTTTGGAAACATGATGGACATGACACTTAGAAAAGATAAGTGTGGCCAACTCGAGGTTGGGTTGAGTTTGTAGCGTAAACCTACCCGGAACCGACCGGCTTAACTAGTTGCTACAAACAATAGGACCCAATGTGAGAAGTTGGTCATGTTGTACCTTGGACCCGAGGTTAGACCAAGTTGTGGTGTAAAGCTACCCGGACCCGCCCGGCTTAACTAGTAACCACAACAAGGCCTAATGTGAGAGGTTAAGGCGCATTAAATTAATTAATGCCTCGTGATTAGGGTTAAGTCATGGTCCACTTAGTACTTAACCAATTTGGGTTCGGTAGATTAATCGGGGTTAAGACGTGAACTCATCGTTACACTTAACCAAGTTAATCCATGATTAGCAAGAGGGTTAAACCGTACTTAACCCACTAGAAAAATCCTAGCAATGGGGGCCCACTCCAGCAGTAATCCCAAGTTAGTATCATCATGACCCTAGGTACTAGGCTAGGGAGGGGGCACGATTACTGGGCTGGAGGTAAGTGACCAAAAGCGACGGCAGAGGGTACGCCGGTGTAGTTCCGGGTGGACCATGGTTGTGCACATAGTCCGAAGCCGGGGAAATCATGCACGGGTACCAGTAGATCGAGACTGTGCACTCATGTTTATGGTGTCCAGGGGTTGCCACCCTAGGGCTTGATACACCCGACGGGAGACCCTGCACAGTCTGACTACAATTATGTTTGGGCCGTATTGACACCAACACGTGACGAGTTAGGCTTAGGGAGCCGATCGACTAGACCGTTTGGTTGGACCTTGTATTAGGGTCATTTCATGTTATTGGGCCAAAGCATGGGCCAAGGGATCAATACTTGTTTATTCAAGTCATGTTAGTTTGCTAGTACACCTGTGGTGCAAAACCTTAATCCTGATTATGCGATGACACCTTTATCTACCTTGTTAGTTAATCATCATGCTATTATGTTGTTATCCTTATGTTCATCCCTGCTGCTCATGCCAGTTAACTTTATCAGTTTACATTGATTGTAGTAGGGCTTACTCAGTCTTTTTGACTGACCTGTTTTCTTTCGCCTCTTTTCTTCCGTTCCCCCCCAGGTTCTCAGGGAGGGAATATTGGAGCTTAGCTGGATTTCGGATTGCTTGCTTGTGGGATTTAGCTCATGTACGGTTTGACATGAAGCTGGCTATGGCTATCACTTCTTTTGGGGATTAGTACTTATGTATTTCAGTTTTTCAGTTGATGTTGTTTTATCTAGACTTGTTTGTTTGGAAAGTTGACGTTATGATGTAACAGACTTGTTTTGAAATGGTTTAAAATCTTCCGCTGTTTTATCTATGTTATTTACTCTGTTTACGCATATACATATGTTCTTGTTCTGCCTTGATATATCATTATGCATGTTTACCTGATTCAAACGCCCCTCCAAAGTCAGAGTACTTGCAAGAGTCACCCTGGCGGAGGCGGGGTGTTACAAATCATGTCAAATGTTCTTTTCCTGTTTTTAGGAGATGTGTACAGTGTATTATCTGCCTTTAGGTAAATCGTAATAGTCTGTAATGTAACCCATATTTTGTGTGTTACACTACTCTGTTTTAAGCGAGTCAAGTAAAGTGCTCCCTGCGTGGAGATGTCATATAGTAGTCTAGTAGTTGCAACTAGCTCATGTTCTATTAGCTAGCTTCTATAGCAGTGGGTGATCCACTATAAAAACGTATGTGGTGGACGGTCCACCTTAAAAACCGATGTTGTAGGTTGGTAATTGCCAACCTTCTAAAATATTTGTAAATAATAATAATAAGTGTTTGTGGTCACTATAAAACTGGTCGGCTTTGCCAAAAAATAAAAAACTTGTGATACAGTAATATATTTTATAATATTTGTTGAAAAAAAATCAAACGTAGTGTTAAAAAATTTCAGACAGGTGTTCAAACCACTTTAAAACTTCTTTCACAAGAAAGAAATAATGCACAGAATGATATGCCCATACACATCTAAACAAAATGGTTCATTTGAAAGTAAACATAGGCATATAGTTGAAATAAGCATTAAAATATTGTCATAAGCATCACTAAACATGAAATACTGGGGTGAGGCATTTGTAGCATTTGTTTGTCTCATAAACAAACTGCCAACTAAAGTTCTAAGACATAAATGCCCTTATTGAATGTTGGAAACAATGTCTTCGGTTGAGTCATGCACTATATCACTTTCTTGAAAATGTTTCAGCATTCTGATCGAAGATGTAAAGTAGTTCCAAAAAAAGTAGCCATTCTAAGATAAAGCAGTCTCTCTAATCTCAAAAATATCGACTTATTTGCACTGACAAGGTCAATTATGATTTGCATTCTGAAATATTGCATAAGATGCTTAGTTTTGTTGAAGGAAAAAGAAAAAGAAAAATGTCTATTGTACTTCTTAAAGAAGAAATAAAAAGAAAAATGTATGTTATTCTTGTCATTTCTATTCGTTTATCTATCATTTATATAGACAGAATGGAAATTGTATATGTCACTAAATTGATGGAATTTTAACGAATTTTAATTTATTTTCATTTAAAATAATTTTTGAATGCCATTAGTTTTTGTAACGGCTCAGTAATAATGTCACATAGGTATATTACCATTGTGCAAGTGTAACTGCTCAATTAAACTAATGACTCATAAATATATTATTGTTGTGTAAGTGTATCGGCTCAATTATAATAATAATTCATAAATATATTACCAATATAAACTTACAATGGCTCAACTACGATAATGATTAATAAATATATATTATCGTTGTAAATTTGAAATGGTCAATATAATAATGTTCATAAATAAATTATCATTAACCTGTTTTTATTTGAAGTTTTTAATTTCATTTCTTAAAAAAATATTTTCAATAATCGCTCAATTGAATTTTTTAAAAGTATTTTTAAGCAGTTACTGAAAACGTAAGAATGTGCATAAACAAAGGTGTTTTTCAACTTGAACCTTTGTATAGTGGATAAGATGCAGTTTTAACTAGAGTGATACATAGTCTTGAACATTATTCCTGACATCAAATTAAACACAATCTTTTTAAAGTACAATCAAATAAGCTCACGCATTTTCACATTCACTTAGGTGCGTCTACCAAGATTACTCCAGGAGGTAGGTACTCCATTCCATATAAATATATAAATCTCATTAAGAGTTTATATTAACTCATCATCTGATCACTTAAGAATTACATGCTTCTAAATAATTAATAACATGTTCAGCTTATATCACTTCACAACTTGTCTTTGCTCATTAAACCTAATTCTTGGGATCTTTAGTCATTAGATCGGCATTATGCATGACTCAACAATATAAGGGAAATAGTCTCATTCTTTTAGAAGTTACAAGGACTTTCTCTCTAGATAATCATTTTGTCAAAGGATCTTCCAAATTCTCATTACTGTGTATATGATCCGCTCTAACAGCTCCTGAAGATAGACATATTTATCATCTCTTATCATTGTAATAATGGTTCTATACTTTTGCAGTAACCGCGGTGCTATCATAATGGATCAACACAATCGGGTCGGTTTTTTCATAAAGGAATCTCAGCTAGCACTAATGGATTTTTTAAGCAATATGCCTCTTCACTAGTCGTTGCTAGTGTTATCTTCTCAGACTCCATAGTAGACTGAGCCAAAATAGTCTGTTTCTTGGATTTCCAAGAAATAACTCTATCAATAATGCTAAAAATATAACTACTGGTTGTCTTTGATTCATCAGATAAAGTATTCCAGTCTACACCCCTATGACCTTCTATAACTGCTAGAAACTTTCCATAATGGAATTAAAGGTTCATGGTTCGTTTTAGGTATCTCATGATCCACTCAATAACATGTCAATGCTTTATACTAGATCTACTAGTAAACCTGCAAAATAATCCCATAACATAAGTCTAGTATAATCAATGGCATACCAAAGGCAATGATGCTCGCATAATCCGACTGTCTTACACCTTTCACTAGTGCTCTTAAATAACTTTACACTTGGATCATATGTTGTACATACTGGTATACATTCATAGTAAATGTGTTTCCTTAAGATCTTCTCAATATAATGAGACTGGTCCAAATAAATACCCTTTTCATATCAAGTAATTTTAATACAAGAATTACATTTGCTTCACCTGGATCTTTCATATCAAAATTAGTACTTAAATATGATTTAACTATTTTTATGACATGACTATTTCATCCAAAAATAAGTAGATCATCCACATGTAAACTTAAAATAGTTCAAATGTTGTTACTAGATTTATAATAAATACATTTGTCAATTTCATTAACTATAAGCCATGTGAAATCATTAAATTATCTATTTTTCACGTCATTGGTTGGGTGCTTGTTTTAAACCATATAAATATTTATCTAACTTGCAAACTTTATGTTCTTGACCATGAATAATAAAGTCTTCAGGTTGATCTATATAAATTTCCTCTTCTAATTCACCATTTAAAAACGCAGTTTTGACATTCATTTAGTGTATAATCAAATCATAAATAGATTCAAGGGAAATGAATACTTGAATGGATGTAAATTTAGTCACAGGTGAAAAAGTGTCAAAAAGGTCTGCATTTTCTCTTTGCTTAAAACCTTTAGCTTCCAAATGGGTTTTACATTTATTAGCTATGCCATTAGATTTTAATTTCTTTTTAAGCACCTGTTCATAGTTTATAGATTTACAACCAAGTGGTAAATTTACCAAGTGTCAAGTCTTATTGGATTCTAAAGAATCCATCTCATTATTTATAACATCTTACCAAAAGTTGGCCTCTAATGATGATAAGGTTTCTTGGAGGTTTATGAGATACTCCTCTATAGTAAAAGCACAAAATATAAACCAAAATCTTTTAGGTTCTTTGCTCTTTTACTCTTCTAGGTTTATGTTTAGAATTCTCAGTAGGTTATGTTCTATTAGCAAAAGTAATACTAGGTGTGTACCCACTATTCCATAATTTAAAAGGAAATCTCAATTCAAAGAAATTGGCATCATTAGATTTTTTATGTTACATGAATTCAAATCATAAAATTTGTATGCGTTGCTTTTAACAACATATCCAACAAATAAACATGCATATGTTTTACTTGCAAACTTAATTCTCTTAGGCTCAGATACACAAATACAGGCCAAACATCCCCAAGTTCTAAAGTAAGACACATTCGATTAGTAATTTCTTAGAATTTCAATATGAATTTTTTTGATTTTTGACTTAGAAATTCTACTTAACATATAACATACAATCAATAGTATTTCCCCCCACCAATTCATTGACGCACCAGAATTAAGAAAAATAGCAATAATTAATTCAGTTAAAATAGTATTTTTCCTTTTAGTCTTTCTATTCATTTTAGGTGAATATGGTGCAGTACTTTCATGTATTATTCCATGTGAGTTTAAAATTCAAAAAACAAACTTGATTCATATTTGATTCCTCTATCACTACGTAATCCTTCTACTTTCTTACTAAAGTATTTTTCAATTTCAGTTGTAAAAAATTTAAACATCTCAAAGGCATCACTTTTATTTTTCATGAGGTATAAATAAGTAAAATCAGAGCAATCATCTATAAAAGTGATAAAGTAGCAGTGCCCGTTTTAAAACAAAGTGCCATATAACTCACATATATCATAATGAATCAAATTTAAAGTTTCTTATTCTCTAATTATATATTTATGAATGATTTTTATTATTTTTGCCTGACTGCAAAATTCACGTTTTTCAGAATCATTCACTGACATATTAGGAATTAAACTTAAGACAGTCATGTTCTTTATAATTTGTTTATTCACATGACATAATCTAAAGTGCCAGATATTAAAATCAAAGACCTTATAAGTACAAGAAGCCATTTTATTGCATTCAAGATTTAACTTAAACATATTGTTTCTAACGTAACCTACCTACAAACATTCCATTCTCAGTGATGGTGTAAAAATCAGCCCCAATGGTCTATGTAAACCAAGCCTTATTAAGAAAAAAAAACCCGAAATAAAGATTATTTCTCATCTCTGGAGTGTGCATAACGTCTTTCGGAATGACAATCTTCCTAGAGGTAAACTTAAGCTCTAATCTTTCAATCCCAGCAACAATAATTGTATGAGAGTCTCCTAGCGGCACTTTCTTATCATCGATTTTTGTGTATGTCTTAAACATAGCACGGTCATAACAGATATGGGGTGTAGCTGAAAATCTATATGGATCATGTGCATATTCAATATGCAAGTATAACTGAGTGATATATAATAAATTGTAGAATAAAGTAAGTAAAGTAAGAAAAGATCACACCAGAGTTTTTATGCTAGTTTGGAGCTTTTGTCCTACATCCAGTCCTAAAACTCCCCTTCGTTATTCCACTAACAATAACCCTCACTTCTCCTGGAGGAATAGGCTTTAGAATAAGAGAGTTTCTTTTCCAAGAGTGTGTTCTAAACAACACGGATTTCGACTAATAGTACAACTTCTTCCTATAATCTCCTTGAGTAATATACACATATATGTGCTTGAGAATATATAAGAACGAATATCCTTTTGATTGTATATATATTTGAAAGCAAGATACCAATAGCAAAATCTGAGATTTAGAGATAGAAAAGACAAAATGAAATAAGTTCTTTTTTTGTATCTCTAATTAGGTATTTTTCTACATATTTATAGTTGTAGAGAGTTGCGATAAATCATTTCTTGTATTTCCCTCTTGATCTAGTTGCTTCTATTCAGATATGAAGAGATTTGGAGAAAAGACATAGAAGCACCTTTCAATTTGGTAGTTATGCCTTTAAAAAAATCCCAAACCCAGAATCATATGTCTTATCTGATGTATTGAAAAATTCCAAAAATAAATTTTTGATGTCTAGGTTCTACATTCAAATGTATGACCCTGGCATGTTTCTATGTATTTGAAGTTTCATGCATTTGTGTGTATGCATACTTTTAAAGATTTTACATAAACATTCTACTAAACATATATATACATACTAATAACTTATCACTTGTGCTTTGCCTCATGTCTTCAATCGAGGTCATCTTCTTGCTTGTGGTGAATAATCTCTACATAAGGATATTTGAAATTTTATAGTTGTTATCATCGAAACTCTGTAATAAAGGTTCTAACATTCTCCTTTTTTTATGATGAAAACTATACAATGTAATTAAATAAAAAAATAGATTTTTTCTATGTATGTTTTATCACTAATGATCTTCCCAGCATGTATTAACTCCTCCTATACATATGAAGCTTATATACAATTTTGTCCCTCTTTGTCATTATCAAAAATACATATATATCACAAAGGTCATAGATTTAATATAGAATAGAATTATCAAACGGAGAGTGATAAGATAATTAGTTACAAGGTGAAACATAGACATTAAAGTAGCCACAAAAAAATAATTACAAACTAGACACATTATCCATCAAACTTAAAACAACATCCAAGAAATCATTAAAAAGTTTTCGAACAAAAGACGTGGAAGTGTCCATTCACTGGTGATAATTGTTCATTATTTTATTTTTGGTTGAGCCCAGGTTTAGACATCTGAGAGTAATAGTCAGACGTCTGACCTTATATATGAATTGTATTTTGGAGCTAGGCTCATATGTTTGGTGTTCTACATTTAGACGTCTGACCTAGGTAATTCAATATTTTCAAATCTAAGATCAACCTTTCGACTTTAGATACCAACTGTCTAATTCTGGTGATTTTGCATATATAAAATGTATTTATGTGTGTTACTTCAATGGCGATTATACAAACATACACATAATAAAATATAACTTCCAGAGCTTAGCATATATGAAATGCATTTTTGTGTCTAACCTTTATCACATAATTGACTGATTCTTAAAAGGTTATGTTTCTACGTGTTTTAATAATCGAAGAGTTAGAAATACCGATGTTGATAACTTCTCCAGTGTTAATGACATATCCTTTTGAGTTATCTTTGAAAGTCACTGTGCCACCATTAATGTGTGTTATATTTGGTAACATATTAGCATTGCCCATCATGTGTTTGGACAACCACTATCAAATATCCATTTCTCCTCATGTTTTCTTTTGGGTACCTGCAAGATAAATGACGGTTCAAGTGGTACCTAATTTCTTCGTTAAGATCCTAAGTGTTAGGAGGGGGAGGTAGCCATACCCAAAAGGATCTGGGATCTTTAAAAACATAGTACTTATTATAAATTACATTTTTCAAGAAACTATTAACGTGTTTTTGTTTAATTAGATTGCTTTTGGATTTTTGAACCTAAATTTTTATTTCTTCGGCATTTGAAGTCTTGTTAATATTAGGTTCCTTTTTAACTTTAGTATATAGAAAACCATAAATTTTTTTAAGAACTTTCTTGAATCCTAAATCATTTCGAGTACCAGGGAATTTTGAGATTTTGATTATGTTATCTAATTCCTATTTTTCGTGTTAAATTTGGAAACATTTCAAGTAATGTTTTCCAAATTATTATTTATTTCAAGAATTTTAGATTTTGAAATTTCTACATTAATTCTCAAGTCAATGTTTTCATTCCAAATTTCATTATTTTCTTTCCTAATGTCATTATTATCTAGTTTAACTTTTCTTAGTTGACACGAAAAAGGAATCTTTTTCACCAGAAAGTTTCTAACAATTTCCTAGAAAAAGTTCCAATTGTTCTTTTAAAATAGCTTTTTATCTTTTAGTAGTCTTAATTCAAGTTCCAATTAGATTAACTTAGCAATTTATTCATTATTTAATTTATTTTGTTTGTCTAAATTTATCGTCAAGATCGGGACATACCTCATCAGTATTTCCATGATGTATATGTTTTCCTGTTTACCATTATTATTGCTATCGCTAGTTGATAAAGAGGAAGAGTCGGGGTCATCACATGTGACTTGAAATGCCTTTCTCTTTTTCTTAAATTTTTCGAACTTATTCTTCTTTTCCTCATTGTTGAGTTTTAGGCAATCCTTTGTCATATGTCCAAATTGTTCACATTCAAAATATCCAACCGAGGTCTGATTAATTGCATTGGATTTTCCACTTTTTTGAAATTTCGTCATTTTTTTGAATTTGTTGATCCATATATTCACCTAAATATTCACCTATCAACATGGTCCAAAATCTCATTTAAGCCTACAGAAAATATTACCCAATTAAATCTAATTTAGTCGCTTATCGATATCGTATGTTGATCCATATATTTATAACTATTACAAATATAGTTTAATAAATTGTTTGCTCAAAAAATATATGATTAATATTTCTTAAATATTAGTTAATTTAACTAATCCATAATAATTATAAGTTAATTAGATTGTTTTGTCGGAAGACAATTCTTCGTTTTGATTGTGTGACTCATCTAGTGTAAATTTAATCAACGATTAGCATCCAACTATTTAAATTTAATGTTTATGCATTAATTAGCAGATGGTGTGACATTTTTGCTAAATTTGTTGCTTACATTGTTTCAATAAAATCCAGTTTCACTATATTAAGCTCTACCCGTTGTTATTTTATTTATCAAACCGACCATTAGGTCGCTTTCACTACTGTAACATGGCCAAAATCAAATTGTTTATTCCTTCCGAATCTGATTCTTTCCATTTTCTCCTCCGCGATTTCTTCTCCTTCTAATTCTGAGTAAACCGGAAAACGTACTCTCCTTCATCCTTCCTTGCAATCCGACTCAAGCATAACCCCAATTGTTTCGCTCTAATTGTCTTATTCATTCTCCTACTGTGATCTGATTTGATTAAGAATCCCTCGGATATTCTTAGATCTCACAACCGCGGGGAGGCGAAGAGCACAACACGAAGTCAGAGGTCACGAAATCAGGTAAATTTGTACTTAAATAGAATTAACTAATAAATTTATTCGGTAATCAATTAATGAATCGATCTGGAAATATATTTATTTCAAAAAAAAATGTTCGAACAGACAGTTATTCATGATTAGATATGCGTTGAGGGCTTGAAGCGATGAATTTAGGGTTAGTACTTAAAAGTCATGATTTTGAACCACTCCACAATTTCTTTAAGATGTTTCTATATTTTTAATTTAAGATGTTTCTATATTGTTAAATTCTCTTAACTTTAAAATGTTTCTTTTATATAAGTAAATTAACATAAGTATGTCTGAGAATAAGATTATTGGTTTCTATGTGCATGTATTCAATAAGTTTATCTTGGTGGTCTCTTATTCTTTTATTTCTAAATCAATCCAAAAAGATAGATCCACAAAATCAATTGAGTTTTTATGTGATGTTATATGTCATGTAAGAGGCATTCTGTTTGTATATTTTACAAAATTACATAGGCACAGAATGCATGGTATGGACATGGTTTCATTGCAAAAATAATAAGATTCTAATCAATATTAAAAAAAAAAAATCTGTAGTTAGTAGATATACTTCTAATGTTTCTATTTTTATTGTTGTCGTTTTTTGTCATGTTTCTGGTTATGAAGTGATAATAAAAAACTATTATATGCGGGATCATTCATTCTAAGTATATGCATATGGATTGCTATATTTCATGTTATAATGGGTGTTGTTCTTCTCAAATCAGGTAAATAGCATGATATTATCATTAGTAATAACATATTCATATGCTACGAAGTACGAACACCAGAAATTTCTTACTGTCTTGTGTCAATAATTATGTTAGCATTTCCATTTTTGGGTTGTGTTCACCTTCTTCTATTGGAAAGCTATTGAATCCTACACAGCAATAGGAACAACAACACGCATTGGCAAATGATTTTCTCATATATTTTCTTTTATTGTTGCTTCTTACATAACACATTCTAAGTTTGAGTGATGTCATCTTACTAAATATAATAGTCTGTTTATTTAAGAGGCTATTTATTGACGCAATTTCTATTTAAATGATGAGGAGGCACATTAAGCAAAGGGACTTGATTTGTGGTTAAATTAGAGTTAGATGCGATTTTTACTGGAATTAATTTGAATGACTTGATTTATGGGATTAATTTTGTTCCTTCTAATTAGCATTGTGGGAATATTTTAATTTTTTAAAGTTGGTTTTGTTTCATCAAGAGGATAGATTTCAAAATCTCAATATGGTAATGTTGTGATGAATTTCCTCCTATCACTGGGAAATAATAATGTTAAATTAACATTATTGTTATGTTCATAACAAGGTTTGAAATATCGGTTTCCGGTTCCGTTCCGGTAACGTAGAAAAATAAAAGTTCGGTTCCGTTTCAGAAATTCCGATTTAATTCCGGTTTGATAATTCCGATACGATTTTTATTACGTATATAAATAAGCATTATTAGTCAAGGTTTAAATTTCGCTTTTCGTTTCGATCATGTAGAAAATGTACGTTTTGATACAAAGATGTACATAACGTAGCTAATTCTATCTTTGCTATTTGAAACATTTATTTATAAATTTCATTTAACATTTAGGTACCAACTTTTAGAAAACATATATTTACAAACCATTTAAATTGGGTGGAAATTAAAATTAGATGTTGATTTATCCAGCACAAAGTAAAGCCCGACCCGTATAACCAGCAAGGAGGGGAAAAAAATAACATGAAAGCAACAGCCGTGAAAAGTATGTTTCATAGCTCTCCACTCCGCTCCTTCTTCTTCTTCTTCAAAACTGTGCCCTAGAAATCGAATTAGGGGAAAATAAATATGATAAATCTCATGCTACTATGAAGGACTGATGGCTATGGCATTTTTTAGTCTGTCCAACCACTGACAGCTATGATTCGTGTGATGATTTGGGAAAAAATTGCTTCAGTTTGCTTTAATTCTTTTGCTTTGATTATTCATTTGATTTACTTCTTCGTTTGCTTTGTTTTCTTCTTTCTCAAGAATCGATTTGTCTGCACTTTCTCGACCGGAACCGGGTTTTATCAGAAATTCCGTTCCGTCCACCGCCGGAACCCGGTCGGAATGACCGGAATTCCGACGTGCCGGACGGAATCTTGAACCTTGGTTCATAGTTGAGTAATTATATAGATAGGCAAGTGAGTGCATACAACAGTTCAAATTTTTCTACTTCAAATTCACAGGAACGAAACTAGGGGTAATTTTTACTTATGATGAATAATTTAATTGTCCTTTTTATGTGGCCAATATGTATTTAGTACTTAAAAGTCAGGATTTTGAACCACTCCACAATTTCTTTAAGATGTTTCTATATTTTTAATTTAAGATGTTTCTATATTGTTAAATTCACTTATCTTTAAAATGTTTTTTTTATATAAGTAAATTAACATAAGTATGTCTGAGAATAAGATTATTGGTTTCTATATGCATGTATTCAATAAGTTTATCTTGGTGGTCTCTTATTCTTTTATTTCTAAATCAATCCAAAACGATAGATCCACAAAATCAATTGAGTTTTTGTGTGATGTTATATGTCATGTTTTGTTATGACTATAATTTTGATATTCTTAGCAATTTAGATTTATTATTTACTATGTATGGATATTGAAAATTTATTACTGCATATACGTTCATTAAATATATTATCAAGATTTAGTTTTTCAAAAAGGTCGCACCAGCATACTTCTCAGGTAGGTTTCTTTATTTATCTACTGACAATGAAGGTTCATCTTTTTTATAGGAATCTACTTTCATTTGAATAGAAGACATTGATTTGGCTTTTAATACAGCTTAATGTATTTACTCTTGTAAATTTTGATGCAAACTTGAATTAAATATGACAATATTATTTTAAAAATTGGATAACCTTCGAGAATCCAATGATATTTGTTGCATAACACATGACAATTCTGTATCACTTACAGATAAATACATTTCATATATTACTAATGGAGGAACTGTTGTCTAGCCGGGGCAAAGAGAATGCTCCATAAGTCTTAAATTTTTTATGCAAGAACAAAGCATGACGAGAGTGGGATGACCTTTAAGGTTGTTGTTGGTAACAGCAGCAGCCAAGCCACTTGTTATTTTTAATTTTTAATTTATATAATTGCAATACAGGTTAATAACAAAAATACAACTGTAACAAAACACCAAGATCCCAAGCCTTACCAATTTAATAAAGCTTCTCTATTTTCTAATTAACAAAACAAAACCAAACGCTTGGGGAAAGTACATAAAAAGTTAAATTAGTGAAGGAAAGGGATAATTTATGTGCATTTACATCAGAACACTTGGGGTAATCCTTGTGTTTATTTGTTCTTTAATTGAATTATACAATAACAGTTATAGCAGACAATAGCTGCTTAAAGAGGCATTCTGTTTGTATATTTTACAAAATTACATAGGCATAGAATGCATGGTATGGACATGGTTTCATTGCAAAAATAATTTTAAAAAAGAATTTGTCAGGGAATAATTGCAAGCATCAGAAGTCTTTTGTAGCTTCTTTCTATGTTTCCTATACCGTATATTACACTTTCACTTAACGAAACTTTTAGTTTGCCAAAAACGAACAAGTTATTTACGTCAAATGTGATTACAGAAGACAATGATGTGAATATTGCAGGTTGCTCAGGGGTTATAAAACTTGATTTGTCAAAGATAGCTCATAAATACGTTCACACATTGAAGACTTAGGCTATCTAAATCTCTTTATATTATTATGACACAGAGGAGCATTTGACTGCAGAATTTGGTGTTTTTTTTTTTTTTTTTTGACAAAGATGGTAATACTATATTTTATTAACAAAAAGTATCAAACAGATCCAATCAAAAATTACACAAAGCGTTTAATGAGAACGGATAACGGGTAGAGAATACGAAAATAAGTAATATATATAATGCTTTTATAAATAAAAATAGATGATCAACACCTTATTACATTTAAGTTACACTCGCCAACATCCAAATTATATGTATCCCAGAAAGCAACAAACCGAACCAATAAAAGAACAGCTTGGGTTATGTTGGTTGTAATGATTAGTTACATAAAACACGTTTTATAACAATTCGTCACAAGAGATCAGTCATACTAGAAAAATTGAGGTCCAACAAATTGGGTTAAGAGTGTAAATTTTGAATGTTTGACAGTGGCTTAACAATGAATCAACTTCATTCTGAGGATGTAGCTCTCTCAGGGCTTTATTTCTTTTTCTCCACTCATTGATTTTTGGTCCACCTCAAGCATTTTCCTTAATCATAGAGCAATAATTGCCATGTTCATATTGAAAATAAATAACTAGCCGGCCAGTATGTTTTTTACATTTCTATTTTGGCATCCCAACATAGTACTGTGATATTTAATTTTTAACATGTTACACTATAGATTTCTGCTCAGTTGAACATGAGAAATGATACAATGCCTACAAGTTTACATCTAAATTTCAATGTCTTATGTTTGTCTGTTGTAATATAAATTCAGTTATGAAATTTTGTACAAATGAAGTTTGCCATTTCATGGTTGGTTTCATTTATTGCTTTTGATCTCGCACTGCGTATCCAATGGAATTTATGTTTGCTGCCTCCATAATATATACATAAAGTTTTTGCTATGTATCTCAGGTAATCAACAGCATAGGACAGTCAAGGACAACGTTAGGACCTCCAACTTTGAACAATAACTCAGACATGGGAAAGGCAGTTGAATATCTATCTTAGTAGAAGATTTGGTTTCTAAGACTATTGACCAGGTAATCATTCCTTAAATATACATATAATATTTTGACTAAGAAACAAACTATATTATATGTTTACATCTTCATTACTACTATTGTATTGGATAAACATATATGTAATCAGTTCAATAGTGGCAATCAGAACTTGAAATATGTGGGCATGCCAGTTGTGGATATTTTAGATAAGATATGCCTAAGATGTCTCGCAGAAAAAAGAAAGTATGTTCACTTTTTCTAGTGAGGTTTTCTACTTTTTTCTTCCTAATTTTATAATGAGATGTTTGGTCTTTTTCTTATGGTTTGGTTTGCTTTTACATTGTAGACAATTGAAGACGTTACACTAAGTAAGGCTAGTTAATTATGGCTTTATTAAAATAATTAGTTTCATACTTGTCTTAAAGATCCAAATTTAATTGATATTCCAAAGTCATTGAAGATACAGAAATTACAATTTCACAATGAGTTTAAATGCATATATCAGTCAGGATGCCAAGTTTTCTGCCATTTGTCAAATTGGCTAAATATAAACGAGTTTACAATGTCCCCAAAATTATTGAGAAGGCTGACTGTTTGACAATACTTAATTTTTTTGGTGTTCTACAGCTTGTTATTTGTTCTACATGCTTATAAAAAAGTGAGATGACATGTCAAGTCCTGAAAGTAATTACATGTTTTAAATTAGGAAATGATCCTGTGAATCTCTGGTTTTAACTTCCACTGTCAATTTAATTCAATTACAATGCTTAATTTGCAGGCACTAGCTTGTAATTTATTTGTTGGACGCATAGACTATGTGGAGTTTGTTGCTATGATGCTGAAGGGATATGTGGGAAGAAGAACTATGAGGAGCAGTTTGAATATAAGGGATAAGTTTTAACGCGTTTTTTCTTGTTTTATTATTGAATTTACTACGTTACTTTGCTACTCTACATCTGCAGTTTTTATGTTGATTGTAATGGCACTATTAAGCTTGTATGCTGTAACTATTCATGTGAAATTTAAGTGGTTGATATTCTACTCAGTGGTTAGCGCATGGATGTATGAATTATGTTCATCCTATGATATTGTATGTTATATAGTTGGTACATGTAACACATTACTACATGATAAGGTTCTAATATAATACAAGAGAGCCTTACTATTGCTTTTTCCATTGAAAACAAGTTGTGATGTATTATTTTTTTTAATTCTGTTTTATGTTAATGATCTGTTTGTTGTCCTTGATTTTTGAACATGTTAGTACTCTTCGCTTACAACGATTAAAAATGTTATTATTATGTAATAACAAATATTAATTACTTAGTCTTAGTGTTTACACTAAATTTAATTATTTTATTCTTATCCTTTTGTTGTCATCTAATGAATTAACTTTTTCCTTAATGAATTATTCTGATTATTAATTCCAACATTTTTGCCACACCTTATCAAGTGAACTTTAATTTCAAAATCTCATTTTGCTAATATATCATTTTTGTTATCATTTCAGTACTATATTGATTCACTCTCTTTTTAAATGGATGTATGTGCGTGCGAGTGTGTGTGTGTGTGTGTGTGTGTGTGTGTGTGTGTATATATATATATATATATATATATATACACACACACACATATACACGCACACACACATACACACACATACGCATATATACACATATATGCATGCATATAAATAGATAAAGAGTGAGAGAGATATACATATACACACACGTACGCATATTTATGTGTAAATATATGTATATGTACATGCATGTGTGTTTCTATGCGTCTAGAAGCATTTGTTTAATTGCTTTAACATGTGCATGTATTTAGTTGTTAGTTTTGTTTTAATAATGCAAACAAAAGTTCAATATATAATCCTAAACGTGATTAATTGCAGCAATGCCAGCAAACTTATATTTTTCAAAGATGACAGTCAAAAAGTACGAAGATTACAATAATTCTTTTTTCAAAATTACTTGATTAAACGGTCGGTTTTCCCACCGTTGTACGATAATACTAGTACCAATTCTTTTCATCAAAAATCAAAATCCAGTAGAGCTCATATACAACTCTATAATCCGAACATAGTAATAATTACTATTAGTCGAAATGTTGTGGCCGAAGACTTTAATTTAATTTGAGTTGAGTTGACCACGATACTAATCTTATATAATCGAGGAGTATATCCTTTCTTGAATAGTGTTTCACTTTCAATACTTTTGTTCGACCCAACTAGAGTCACTTAATGGATGTCATGTTATGATTTGAGTATGATCAAAAGTAGAGCTTCCATATTGATATCAACAATATTATCAAGTCGAGAAAACTGTGTTAATCAATTACACCAACATTTACTTTTTAACCTTAGTTATGTTAATCAATGGATAACTATGGAGTGAGTCTTTCCATAGTTATTTGATAATTATCAGTACACATTCATTTGGTGCCCCTAATAGTCACAATAATATATTGTGTAACATTTGAAAGACGCTACGTACTTTAGTCCCAACAGTTACATTGATGTCCAGCCTTAATGCATTTTTACTAAGAACATTAAAAATGTTATATTTATTTTTATTTTTACAATAAATTATCCATGGTTATAACATTTTACAGCTACCTATCATAAACACACTATTTATGTATTTTCTATTACATACTCTTTTAACTAAAAAAATTAATACAACCATTATATCAAGCGTATAATAGATAAAAAAAGGCCTTTTGCAACAATCCAAAATTTCAAACAGTTCGTATTTAAGTACCTGAATCATTTAAATATTAGTATCTAGGATTTAATATTATTAAATATGACTTTATAACCTTATTAAACTCTTTTTCATTCATATTTAATGATAGAAAAATTATTTTTACTATTGTGTACAAAAACAAATAGTTTGAAGAAATATCTATAATATGACTGAAAACTGTTTTACTAATAAACAATTTTTTAATTACTAAAAGTTGTTGGAACTCTTTGCAACTGGAATAGTTATCATATGAAATCGTGAATAGGAAATACCCTCTCTTATAAATAAACATAAGTTAATCACACATTAGAAAACGCAAGTATGGTTAGCTAAATTCCCTTAATTTAGGGCATAAAACAAGAATACTTGTTTTAACGAGCATGTTTCATGGCATGAAAGGTGGGGTGGTTTAAAGAGAGTACTGAATATATTCTTACAGAATACTTTTACTTCATGGTTAAAAAGGGACTTTTACAAACTTTTCCACTTTATTTTCAAGGAATTTTCCACGCTTTTCCAAAGCTTATAAATACCCATGCATAGTCTTACTATTTCATTCACTCACATCTTCGTTGTCTTCTTCTTCTTTATCATCTCAAAATCTAAGCTTCTTCTCTTCCTCCTTACTAACTTTCTTAATCCAACAGAAAATCAATTCATTATCCTTTAAACTTTTACAAAGTTCTTATATGTTTTAGAAAACATAGTTTAGCTTCTAAAAAGAGAGGAAAAGGATGGATCAAGACGGAATTAGTGTTGGGCCGAGAGCAACGGCCGGGAGATGGAAGGCATGGCCACGAGCATAGAAGAGGAAAAAGAGGAATAGGCCTGATGCCAAGAGCAAGTGGAGGCGATGGAGTTAGGCAATGTTGGTATAAAGAACGTCGATGAGAAAATAGTAAAGAGAATAGTAAGTTAATTGATTAGATTTATAAATTAGCTTATATAGTTTTCTAATTGCTTGTTTATTTTCTTGTTATTATAATGATAATGTACCCTAACTACTTAAAGTTACATCCAAAATCATGTGCTTTGAAAGAGCATGAGATTTTCTTAAGTTAATGACTTAAAATGATATTTAATTATGTTGTTAAATTTAGAGCTGTAAATTTTTTATGCATATCCGACGTCTGTTCGTGTCTGTGACCGAAATATGTCTGCCCGAGTTCGTCTGATTCTCATTTAGGACAATAAAATTTGTACGAGAAAAAATCATGTCTGCTCCATGCTCGTTCGAATTCGTCTGAATTCCTATAAATTCAGTATATAGTTGAGAGAAAATCTAACAAAAAGTATAAAATGTGATATAAAAAGCCAGGTCCATTCATGTCTGAAAAACATATGTCCGTATCCGACCGATTTTATTTAGGACACGAATTAGGACATCAAAATTTGTATGAGAAAAAATTTCGTCCGATCCCTGTTCTTTTTGTTTTTTTTTAAGGACAGAAACTAAACACATCTCCGTCCAGTCCGGTTCGACCGATTTACACCCCTAGTTAAATTAAATGTATATAGACATTTAATACTGACATATTAATCAAGTACATGTTTTAACACATATTTCATGATAATGTGTTTTAGATGTGAAAATCATATATAATATTATGGGGTTGAATATTGAAGTGGAACGATTTGTCTGTATAACGATAGTTGCTATAAATGCACATTGAAATTCTTTAACTTATGAAATTTAGATATTTATAAACATAAAATTATATAACTTGTTTCAGTAGTTAGACACACTTTTAATAGTGTTTCGAAAAGTAATAAATATACTTACAAAGTTATAGAAACCATAAACAAGAAACAAGAATGTTTGAAGTAAAAAGGTCGCTATAACGACACTTTTAGATAACTTGTCATTTTGCGAAAACGTGATATTATAAGAAATTCCAATTGAGATTTCTTTTCATATTTAATAAGTAAATAATATATTATTCTGATTGTAAAAGTTTTGAAGCTTAACACAATTTTTACTAGTTAAACAAATATGATAAAGTGCAGTTTGGTAAAATAGGCTATTTTCAAAAATTTGTATATAATAATAAAAAGATATTCTTTAAGATTTTTATTTTTATTAATTAATTAGTCGTAGCATACTAATAAATTTAGTAAATAACGAATCAAACGTCATTAGTTCATGTGTTAGGATCTAGGCTTAAAGTTGCAACAAAACACATTAAAGTGACATCAAGTATTTAAACTATAAATTATCTAAAAATGATATTTAGATTAAGTTTTTTTATAATCTTATTAGGGTTGTTTTATAACTTAGATCATATGTTTTAATTAATTTCAAGTTAAAATATATTTTTATCATTAGTTATGAATTTGTAAACTAAGTAGCTTTTTGAAAGGGTGTTCTTATTGATACTACAACTATTGTTAAAGGGGAGTCATTTTTTAAAAACACTCCACTCTTTGAAAATTTGTTAAGGGGCTACACAAACATATTATTTCATACTACTCAATATTCCCAGATTGCCCCTTCAAATTAGATTTTAAAAAAACTTATTCGACAAAGGAAACCGAATTAAAATAAGCAATTCGTCATTACTGCACCGAATGCAGCACGTAATCAATTATGTATGTATTCGACAGTGATATGCCGAAAATTAATAATTATTTCGGTGCATTTCCTTCGTAATTATAAAATTCAGCATATTTATGTCGAAAAAAAAAGTTCGATCCTATTCCTCTAGAAACGCTTATCCTTTAGGGTTTAAAAAAATCGATATATGCGAATCGAAAAAAATTACTATGACTCTTGCAATATTTGTTAAGGTAAAATTACTTTTATTTGTTAAGCGGCTAAATGGATAATAATGTAAAATTACATTTATTTGTTAAGGGGTTACTTCCATCATTGGTACTCCCCTTAACAATTTTTTTAAAAAAAGAAAAATTGGCTCCCCCTTAACAATATTTGGAGTGTCAATAACAATGCCCTTTAAAATATAATTTGTTTATTTTAGTTGATCTACTAACTTCAAAATTCTTTATTTTCACATAATATTCTATACAATTAATTATCATCTATTTTTAAGTATTTTGAAATATTAAAAAATATTCTTGAGGTACTCATACACACACATACAAAAAGGTTTCAAACATTAAATGAAGTATTTTAAAGATGTGTTGGCTCTAATACTTTAGCCAAAATAATTTTTTTTGGGAAATTGATTATGAGTATGTTACCTTACTGAATAAGCGTTGATATGCTTTGATCATTAAAATGAAATAGAAAATAATAAGCTTAAAAAAGTTTTTAGGTTATTGTAAAAGATGTTTTCACTGACATTTGTTCTTACCCTCACTATAAACTATTAGTATTTTCAATTTGCTTGTTAGTAGACATAAGTTTGAAAATACGTTAATTCTTTTATAATAGACTAAGAGATTTTTTTCAACTATAATATACATGTTACAGTAAACAGGTTTGCAAAATAAATTAAAGTATATTACCTCGTTAAATATAATGGGATTTTCAAAGTGAACGTTTTATATATAATTACAAGTACAAAATGGTTTGTTGTGAGCGGTGCACTAGTAACATTAACTTTTAAACCCTTAAATTTTATTTTAAACTAGAAATATATCGTTTTAAACAAACCTGAATGTATTTATATATTTGACACGAATATTTTAAAGATAATAACAAGTATTGATCCTTATGAAGTAAATTAAGCAAAATATGCAAATAACCTATGGATATGCTTATACCAGAGGGATAAGTATTTATACTTTTAAAGTTACTTAAAAGGCTATAAACAAATACTAAAATAGTAAAATTCAAGTGTGTATCTTTTGTAGAGAGTAGTTGAATATTTTTAATAGTACATAAATGAAATTTAATTTGTTGGAAGATTTAGTTCAATAAATGAAGTCTTATTTGATAAAAGTTGCTTTGCTAATAAAAGAGGTTTAATTAAATAAAATGAGATTAAAAGTCATTTGTATGACTTGCTTGAGTTATTTGTTAATCACGCTTATTTAGTTACTTGTATATAAAAAGAATATTGTGGCTTTGTTCCTTTTGTTTGATCATTTTTTCATTTGATTGTTTATTTGATAGTTAAATAACCGACTATCAGATCTTAGCCTAACTGAGAAATCCTTTTAAACTGATTGTATGAAAAGTTTTTTGTACTTAACACAAAAGGATATAACTCAAGAAATATCTAGGTGAACATAAGATAATTGTAGGTACAATGTTATATGTAGTGTAAACTCTTTCTTCTTTTCTAGGGTAATTACTAAGAAGACAAGTCCACTTAAATGGTTAGTGGATAATCCTAGGGATATCAATAGATGCTTTCGGATATGGATATTTCCATATCTATATCCATAGATACATACGAATATCGGATAGTTATTCTATCTGTTCATGAACGATAAATTAAGAAACCAACATTTTTAGTTTAGCATAAACAATTTTCAGTTAGCTTGATTATTAAATGTTAAAGATAGACAGATTGATGATAGTAAATAGTTTTGAGGAGTCATTATGCATTTAGCACATAATATAGATTTCAAACTTAATAAAACAATTTAAAAATACGTTACAACATACTAAAGTATACATAATTTAAGCTATAATCTATACGAAAACCAGATGGAAAATTTTCAAAAACGGATGTCTTTGTATCCACATCCGTTTTTTCCAATATAGGATATTTATCCGATTTTTTGTAACGGATGAGGATGAATTCCGGATTTTTGGTTAACCGTTGATAGTCCTAGGTGAAACTTTTTCCTAAGCACTGTTTGATTATTTTAAAAAAACATAGGAGCTCGCCAAAAATATCGATCGCGTTGGTTTTTAGAATGATCGGTAAGCTAGAGGAGTGTGCTTATATGAGATGATTCAAAATTGTAACCACTCTGGAAACTATATATGTGTTCTATGGAGGATTTCCAAGATCTATTTTAGGTTATGAAACTAGGTGTGGTTTCGTGACCCTTTGGGTTATGGGAGTCCATGCAAAATTCGTTATGTAGTCAAGTTTTGTCGAAATTTTTTGTAAAGATGCAAAAATAGCCCCATCATCGGTTTGGACTAAAACCAGAGTAAGGGGCACAATCTGGGGTGGTATCTATCATGAAGGGGGTATCAATAACTTCTTTTTATAGAGTATGCCTTCGATTGTTGGGCATGTGATTGTGATACTTAGCGATCGCATAGTCACAAGAGTGATTTGACATAGAGAGTATAGAGAGTAACTGTGTTAAACTTTTAGTACATCACTAGAGATGTGTGCGGCTCAGAGGGATCATCTCTGATCTTTATAAGATCCACCTCATAGCTATAGGGGCTACTTCGTGGAATCTTACGCAAATATAAAGCCTCAACATTTTTTATTATATACCTATTACTATTCTGATGTACACTCACTCGCATCATAGCTACTCAATTATATATATATATATATATATATATATATATATATATATGAAACCATATACACTATTATACTATAATTGGATTATAACAGAAATGATTTGGTTATGTAAGGTGAAAACTTGTCTGTCTTTGTATGCGGTGTGTTCTTACTTATACCTTTATTTTTCAAAGGTTTTGTAAGTCATATTAATTTAAATTACTGAGATTTCGCATGCTAGTGTGCTAGCCTAATCTAGGTGTTATTTCTTATAATGCTAGGGTCTGTCCCAAGTATATTTCAAGATTTCATTGATGTTATTTTAAGCTTTAGGAAAGGAGCAGGATGATTCCCTACCGTAGTTTTATTTCTATTCGTTACTTTATTTTATTTTTATCAGCAATTTTAAGGATAGAAAGCTATAACAATCCCAGGTGGTATTATGTTGGTTTACATTGATTATTTTATCTATATAAAAGTTATCCTTTTGAAAAGATCTTTTGAGATATTATATATTACCGTTCCCTTGTGAGATTCTGATGCTACCGTTCTCCTCCCTTTCTCTCTTTTCTTTTTAGTTACCCTAACATTATGTCTTTCTCGCACTTGGGTACTCGGTACTTGAATAACGTGGATGTATTACTATCGATATTTGAGGGTATAAGAGGTAGATCATTATAGCATGGTATCAGAGCTTAGATTGAGAGAACACTTAGGCTTTGATTGAGTAAAAATCATCAAGAGATAAGGTAATGAATTGCCTTATTATGAGTTGAATGTGTTATACTATGGAAGCGTTATTATTTTTCTGGCAAGGCCAATCTGTTTTTTAAAGTGATCCATAACACTTTCCTCATTACAACAAATAATAAGTACAAAAAGATACAGGATGTAGACAGATTGCCTGCCTTCTAAAGACATCCCTAAACCTACCTAAGTAGAGTGAGACTCAAAAAGAGTACATAGTAGCTAGGAGACTGAGCAATAATTCAACTCAAGACAAATACATCAGTGTAACACATAGTAATACAACTCAATTACTTAAAACAGGCTGCAAGTAGTCCCAAACTAAACAAATAGCTACATCAAGAATGACAATGACAGCAGCACCACCACCATATCAGTGACAACCGCCAGATAGGTATAATCAGCAGGAAAACCTAGCAGCCAACCTAACAAATTCAATTCCCAGAATTACACAAATCAGCACCACAATTACACATTAGTAGTAGAAGGCCACAAAACACAAGAAACAAGCACTCCTGCAAACCACAACTGATTCCATACCCAAACGGCTCCCGTTGCTCGCAATCACCGAAGCCAAATGATGGCAGGAAGGATTTTACTGGAGTAGCAGTACAATGTGTTAGGGATTAAAAAACATTGTAACAAGGCACAGTTCAAGGTGCACAAATAGCACAAGAGTACCAGATTATGTAGCTATCTGTTGGGGATTTTGTGGTTTGTGGCTATTAGATGATGATGATGGTCGTATGATTGCCGTACTTCAGACTTTAAGGATTCGCGGAGCAAATTCTTTTAGACAATAGTTCAATCCACCAGGTACAAACGGATTATCGAACTATTGACTTGCAGGATCCAATAAAGCCTTGAAACAACGAAATCAGATTCAAAGTTTGTAAGGCTTTGATCCGATCAAGAACACTCTGATTATTGTTTTCTGATGATGCAATATAGAAAATAGAAATGAAGAGGAAGAAAAATACAACAATTTTTCAATGCTTTCAGAATTGAAACACTTCAAAAGTGTTTTGGACAGATCTGTTTTGCAATAGTTTAATAACGTCGCAAAATCCAGAAAGAAGAAGAAGAAAATTCGCAATTATTTGTAACAGTTCTGGGCATTGGAATTTATAGGCACCCAGAGGTATGTGTCCATGAACCGTCGTGACCATTTATAACGGTCATACCCATTTCTATAACATCGCATCCCCTCAGTTTGAAAACGGCGCCATTTTTCAACGTTCTGAAGCGTTGCGAATTTTCAAATGCATGCGCTGTAATTTAAAAATACAAAGGTCCAAGCCCATTGGTCATTCCGCGGCCCAATGGATCACGAAACCCCAAGAGCCCCAAGTCCCAAGACCCATCCTTTGACACTTTAAATATTAATATCCATGTCATGTTCGTGCATTGCCTTGTCACTCCCTTCTCTTCTCTCTTTTGATTTGATACATAAGGCTTTTACATATATAGATAAAAGTCCTTGCTTATTTCATGATGTGGGACAAAGACAATATTTCATTCCTTCTTCCTTTATTCTTTCTTTCTCTTCAAAGTAAAACCCCATATCCCAAAAGCTTGAATTTGAAATTTTCATAACAATCTCCCCCATTTTTCAAAATAAAGAAAATAAATAAAATAGACGGCCGAATCACTGGTGTGACTTCCTACATACCCAAGTGGGATCAAGCCTATGTAGTTCTAAGATCAAGTTTTGCATCATCGTGGAAACAACACATAAATAGAAGGTATCTTTTGGATTTGAACCTTTACTTAGTGTAAACCATTCAAAGCTCTATCGAGATTCTATGGTGAACGAATATTGAACCATGTATACCTTAATGATAAAATCGAAACAATCACACATGTTGATTTCCTTAGTTAAAGTGTTATGTATTGCTCAGAACTTTAATGGCCATGTGCTTTAATCCTGGTTCATAATACTACTTTAGAAAACGGTCTTATTTTCCTAGGAAACGGCCTGATTCCATACTCATATAGGTAAGTCTCTTAAGGTGTTTCTGTGATACACCTTTTAAGGTTTCTAGACTTATTAAGGATATTATCCACCCTTTGTTCTTGCAGAATCCAACACTAAATATTATGAGATAATTGTTTAAGTGTTCCATAATCAAACTCTTAACTTGTTGGTACCCATTGAACTTTGTCTATCCTTTTCAAGACACAAGTTGGGTTTCTGTTAAGGATGATCAATCTTCATTCACAGACCTTAGTCCCATTTCTTTTGACTTTATAGAAACCACAGCCTTTGGAAAACCTTTTGTAAGTGGGTCAGCCAAGTTTTTCTTCGTTTCTATGTAGTCAACAGTTATAACTCCACTTTCGAGTAATTGTTTAACCATCTGATGTCTTAGACTCACATGTCTAGACTTTCCATTATATGTCTTGTTAGAGACATTATATATTATTGCTTGATTATCACAGTTAATCAAGACCACTGGAGATGGCTTCTTCCATAATGAGATTTCCATTAACAAATTCCTAAGCCATTCCGCTTCCTTACATGCATCTGCTAATGCAATCAATTCTGACAACATAGTCGAATCAGATATACCGGTCTGCTTCTGGGAAGCCAAAGATACAACAACGCCTCCTAATGTAAATATCCATCCAGTCGTAGACTTAGATAGGGATTCTTCATTGTTCCAGGTTGCATCACTATATCCTTCTATTACAGCAAGATATCCTTTATAAGATAAACAATAGTTAATGGTTTCTTTCAAATAAGCTAAAACTCTGGAAATGGCTTTCCAGCGTTTAAAACCTGGCTTACTCGTAAATCGACACAATACACTTATGACATGTGCGATGTCGGTTCTAGTGCAATGCATAGCATACATAAGACTCCCAATAACACTAGAATACTCAAGTTGAAAAATGGTACGTCCAGTGTTCTTTTCTAATTTTATACTTGGATCTAAAGGGTTGGTGCTGGCTTGTCATCGTAATGACCATACTTCTTTAGGAACCTCTCAATGTAATGAGACTGGGTTAGTAATAACTCCCCCACTTTCCTAATGATTTAATTCCTAAAATTACATCAGTCTCTCCTAAATCTTTCATATCAAATTTATAAGATAGAAACGTCTTAGGGTCATTCACACATGATATATTAGAACCAAATATAAGCATGTCATCAACGTATAAACATATTATAACATGACCGTTGTTATTCGATTTGCTATAAATACATTTATCTACATCATTGACAATGGATCCAAATGACAGTGCAACTTTATCAAACTTCTCATGCCATTGCATGGGAGCTTGCTTCAGGCCATAAAGAGATTTGACTAATTTACAAACTTTCTTTTCTTGGCATGGGGTTATAAAAACTTCAGGTTGTTCCATGTATATATCTTCTTCTAAATCTCCATTTAGAAAAGCTTTCTTTACATCCATTTGATGTATGCCCAAATTATGAATTGATGCAAGTGCTATTAAACAACGTATGGAAGATATGCGAGCAATTGGAGCATATGTATCAAAATAATCTACTCCTTGTCTTTGCTTATATCCCTTAGCAACTAATCTGGCTTAGACTTATCAATGGATCCATTT
This sequence comes from Allium sativum, assembly GCA_030737875.1. Taxonomy (NCBI): domain Eukaryota; kingdom Viridiplantae; phylum Streptophyta; class Magnoliopsida; order Asparagales; family Amaryllidaceae; genus Allium; species Allium sativum. Next base: position 900,056,697 of record CM060916.1, read on the forward strand.
GTATTCAACTTATTCTTGAATATCCATTTACATCCTATAGGTTTAGTACCAGGAGGTAAATCAGATAAAATCTAAGTTCGGTTTAACATTATGGAATTCATTTCATCATTGATAGGTTCTTTCCAGAAATTAAAATCTCTAGAACTCATGCCTTAGAACAAGTTTTAGGATCATCATCGGCGTTCATTACATATCTTGTCACATTAAGGACTTTGTCCTTATTGCCTTCTACGAGGTATGTTATGAAGTCAGGACCATAGTCCTTCTCTATTCTCGCTCTTTTACTTCTCATGTGTTCAGTACTATTATCTGGTACTGACACTTCCTTGCTGTTTTGAGCAGGAGCATATTCATCATCATTGGTATCATTAGTCTCGGTTGGTTTTGGACTAGATGATCTCAATGGATTCTCAATAGTTTGATTTTCAAAGTATTCTACATTTACATATTCTATAACTTCTAAGGTGTCAAGTATAAGGAACCTATAAGTAATACTGTTAAGAGAATATCCTATGAAAACACACTTAACGCCCTATTTCCTAACTTGGGTCGTTTGGGTCAGGTTTTCTAACATATGCTAAGCAACCCCAAACTTTAAGTCTAGCGAGGTTAGGTTTTCTATTGAACCATAATTCATAAGGGGAAATATTATTCTTTTAAAGTGGTAATTTATTTAAAATGTAATAAGCATATAACGTAGCATCACCCCATAGATTATAAGGTAAATTAGAACTTATGAGCATGGCGTTAACCATTTCTACTAAAGTTTTATTTTTCCTCTCAGCAACACCATTTTATTGTGGTGTATATGGAGCAGTACATTGGTGAACTATACTATTTTGTTTACAAAACAAAGTAAATTCATTTGAGAAATATTCACCACCACGATTTTAGCTCCTAATTGTGTTTCGACTTCTGCTTTGTAAATTTTGAATTTATCAAAGGCCTCATCTTTGGATTTCGTTAAATATACATATGCATATCTAGTATAATCATCTATAAATGTTATATAGTATTGGTTACCACCATAGGTGATATGAATTTTTAAGTTACCCACATCACGATATACCAAATCAAGCAAACTAGTTTTCCTTTCTACAGATACAAAGGATTTCCGGTGCATTTTTGCTTGAACACTAATTTCACATTTAGAAATGAAATCAAAATCACAATAAGAAATCAATCCTAATTTATGCATATTTCTAAGAGATTTATAATTAACATGTCCTAATCTACCATGCCATAAATTAACAGAATCAACAATATAAGCAGAAGATTTCTTCATTAGAATCAACTTAATCACGTCGTTACAAGAGTATCCTTGTCCAATAAATTTGTTGTTCTTAGACAACTCTAACTTATCAGACTCATACACTATCTTGAATCCTCCTTTGTTAAGAAGGTATCCAGAAACTAAATTCTTACTCATATTGGGTACACAAAATACATTGACTAATATAAGAAATTTCTCAGAGGTGAATATAAGTTCAATTGTGCCTTTTCCCAAAACTTTGCTTGCAACTTTGTTTGCGTCGGTAACTTCGCTGGATTCTCCATTATTCTCTTTGTAAGTCTTAAACAGATTACGGTCTTTGCAAACATGAATGGTTGCTCCAGTATCGAGCCACCAATCATTATCAACGCCACTAACTAAGTTCGCCTCTTGTACGATAGCCACAAGCTTTTCTTCGACCACATTCGCATTTTACTGTTTCTTCCGAAGACGACAGTCTCGGGCATAGTGGCCGGGTTTGTTACAATAGTAATAGGCACCCTTCTTTTTGTTCTTAGAATTATTATTCTTCTTAAACAGGGTCTCATTCTTAGGCTTCAATTTATCAGTAATTTCAACATTATTTGCTTTAGCCTGAGACTCAGTTTGCGGATTATCATCTAGTTCGCGTTTACGAGAATCCTCTTCAATATGAAGATGACGCTGTAAACCATATAAATCATAATCCGTTTCTGCATGTTTCAATTTTTTCTTATAATCATTCCAAGATTTGGGAGTCTCGAAATAATAATTCCAACAAAAAAAGATTCAGGGAGATCAATACTGGCATCTTTAAGTTCATTCACCAACAGTAATATTTCACTTGCTTGTCCAACTATTGACTTGTTGGCGACCATTTTGAAATCCATAAAACTACAAATATTAAATTTTTTATTACTTGCCTCGGATATGCGATACTTGCTCTCCAAATCAGTCCAGAGTTTCTTTGCAGTTTCCAAGGTCCTATGAGCGTTGTAGACTGGAGTAGACAATGCATTCAGAATACGCCCTCTGCATAGAAAATCATCCTCTTTGCACTTTGCACGTTTTTCTGTCAGAGCGGCATCCTCATCAGCGGTTTTCCACGGTACATCTTCCAAGTCATATTCCAAAATGTAGAATAATTTAACGATGATTAGGAAGAACGTCATCATCTCTTTCCAACGAATAAAGTTTTCGCCATCAAAACGCTCCAATTTGGTCAAATGCTGATTCATCACTTGTAATGTGCTCAAACAATCCGTGATTGAAGATATTGTCTAGAAATTTGTTGAGGATTTTGTGGTTTGAGGCTATTGGATAATGATGATGGCTGTATGATTGTCGTACTTCAGACTTTAAGGATTTGCGGAGCAAATTATTTCAGACAATAGTTCAATCCACCTAATACAAACAGATTATTGAACTATTGACTTTCAGGATTCAATAAAGCCTTGAAACAACGAAATCGGATTCAAAGTTTGTACGGCTTTGATCCGATCAAGAACACTCTGATTATTGTTTTCTGATGATGCAATATAAAATAGAAACGAAGAGGAAGAAGAATACAACAATTTTGCAATGCTTTCAGAATTGAAACACTTCAGAAGTGTTTCAGATAGACTGTTTTGCAACAGTTTAATGGCGTCGCAGAATCAAGAAAGAAGAAGAAGAAATTTCGGAATTATTTGTAATAGTTTTGGGCGGTGGAATTTATAGGCCCATCTTTTGACACTTTAAATTTTAATATCCATGTCATGTTCATGCATTGCCTTGCCTCTCCCTTCTCTTCTCTCTTTTGATATGATACATAAGGCTTTTACATATAGAGAAAAGTCCTTGCTTATTTCATGATGTGGGACATAGATAATACTTCATTCCTTCTTCCTTTATTCTTTATTTCTCTTCAAAATAAAACCCCATAACCTAAAAGCTTGAATTTGAAAATTTTATAACACTATCGAGGAAAGTCGTACCTTTAGACTAAGAGGGTCACAATACTAGAGAAAGAAGTGTTGTAAAGCATTGGAAAGGGAAAGAATCTCTTTGAGACGTGCAAAAAGAAAAAGAAGAAGATCATAAACAAACGATCTAAAATCTGAACTTGACAAGTACAGTTTCTTCCTTGGATAGAGTCAAAGGGAATGGTGGCTTCAAAAAGCACGAAGAACAATAGAGAAAAAAAGTCAGATCCAAAAACAGATATGTACTCAAATGAAAACCCGAAGTCATTAGAGGCGCAAAAAGAGGAGTCAACAAAAATAGTGGAAGCTTAGATGGGATAAGGAGAGACGATTCGAATGCGTGAAAGAAGGAGAAAAGCGATGGAAGAAAAGTAGCGTTAAAAGGAAGACGTACTCTAAGTCCCAATTGATGTCGACTTTTTGCTTTTTGATAATATAAAGCGCACTTGTTAGTGCTACAAGAGTGTTTCATATGGTGTTAATTATCGCGTTGAGGAGTTTATGAATTTTAGATGATGCGTCTGATATCGACATTATCGATAGGGGTATCTAAACACTTAAACAGAATAACTGACATAATATTATCTTCGAAACTAGTAAATGAAATAATTTTACCTAGTATTATATTTTATCTATAAAAGAATAAGTTTTCCAAAAATTAACAGAATTATGAATAACATGTTTTTAATTAGGAAATGATGATATGAATTATTATCTTTTATTGATACATTAGTTGTGTCGACCTGTTTATTAGCATTAATTATAGTTTGTTAATTATAAGCATTTTACCTTCTCCAAGAGTAGGTTAGATAAGTGATTTATATGAACGGTTAAATGAACAACATGTGAAAACAAAAAAAACGAACACCATGTGAATTAAATTCCATGATTTGACTACAAGGCATTCAGTGACGATGTTGGATTGAAATGGTTAGCTTAAATTATGTTGTTTATTATAATCTAAAAAACGATATACATTTGCATGAATAATTCAAAATAAGGAAGTAACATATGTAAATATGTGTTATAAATAAAAAATATCTAAATTAACAATTTGAGAACTTAAATCCTAGTGTTTTTGTAACGACCCAGATTTTTGAATAGTTTATTTTAAATATTTAATATGGTTTTAAATATTGAATTGATAATATAAAAGAATTTTTATATTGAGTTATCCATCAAAAATCGATATATGATTTAATTTTTGATATATATATATATTTATTGTAATACGGTAATCTGAAATAATTTAATTCAAAGATAAAACTGAATCGAAACGGTTCAGATGATCAATATATATTCCATTTGAATATGAACGATAATAATAGTAATTTATTGTTGAAGAATTTATTCGTTTGAATTTAAACTATATTATATTGATTTAAAATGGTTATTTTATATATACATTAAAATTTAAGTTCAGAATATATTCTGTTAAGCTCAGAACACCGTTATAACATTGGAACGACGGTCAGTACGCTAAAATAACGGTTCACGATTTTTAGTTGTGAACCCCAAGATATTTATAATGGATAAGATCGAAATCGAATTGAAAATCAAATCAGAATCTGTTTAAAAGAAATAAAAGATATCTTTATATCGAATCAAAATCAAATCAAATTAATTAGAAAATCTTTTTAAATAAATACATAGATTCGTTGTGTATGTTGGTCCCCTTTTCTAATGTATAAAATCGCGACTAACCCCCTCACTCCTCTTCTATTTTATTACTTCCCGTTCCTCACAAAATCGAAATAAAAGCCTAAAGAAATGGCTGCTCCTAAACCTAAATCGAATCCCGTTCTGGTGGTGTTTATTTCGATGCAGTGCGACGTGAGTTCGAGGGAGGAATTGGTGTTCGAAGCGGTGTTGTATTTTAGGTTCACCGCGATTGGCGATTTGGACAGCTGAGGGTTTTTTTATCTGAAGGAGTACAAGGTAAATCACGATTCATGGATCACGATGGGACTTCTCCGTTCGAGCAGTTAAGTAAGGAAACGATCAACGATAGAGGTATTAAGGGTACGTCGAGGGTCTGGGGTGTACGAGAATAGGTCGTAGTGGGAAATGAGGTCAACTGGGATAAGAAATTTCGTTGGCAAGTGGATGCGGATTGTCAAAGTTTGAAGGTGGAGTTGAACATTGATTTTGGTGTCATTTGTGAAGGATCCAGTTCTGGTTTTGGGGATGATGACTAATACAGTTGGTGATGGTGCGATATTGAATGAGGGGCTGTCGATTGGAAGAGTTTGTCGGGTCAGTGAAGGCAGATGGGTGGTGTGAGAAATTACAATGATGATTGTATGACAATGTTGGTATGGATGATAACAAAAGTGATGGAGATTATCTATGAAATTAGTCGATGATTCTTGAAGATGTAGGTCATAATCGGTCGAGGAAGCAAGGTATACTTTTCACAAAATTTAAATTACAGAGTAATTTGTTTACTTACGTTACTAGTTAATTTGAATATATCATAGTTTAATCGATTTATATAAATAAATAATCATGCGTGCTAGGTAGATTTTTTCGGGTAGATTCAAATACGAGACGATATGGAATTTTAACGAGATGTTCGGCAAATGAAATCTCGGTGAGTAAATCTCACTCACCTTTTACTTAAAAATTATTTCATCAGTTAAAAATAATTGTTTGTTTCTTGTTTGAATGCTTTCTGGTTGTTTTAAAATATATTAGTTATTTAGGCTTGGTGGTTGCTATTATATAAATATATTGGTGGTTGGATTTCCCGCAGTACCATGAGCGGATGATTTCCCTATACGCCCCACAAATATTTATTAGTGGATGACCTTCACACCGCGATATCTTGCCTCGAAGCAGAATGGGTATTATTTATGTTGACTAACGTCTGTGGATGCAGGAAAACAGGTTGGAGGAATCCGACTGGATTCCTCAATAATATATTATATGTTTGTTTATTTGTTTGCATATATACTGTCATATATGATGTGTTAGAAAACCAAAAATAAATAATTGGTTGTTTGGTTTTTAAATATCATTGGGCCTAAGTGTTGATATTTAAAAATATCGAAAAAGGAAATTTCCAGAGTGAAAAGGGGAAATTCTATTTTTTAGAAATAGGATTTGAAATTTGAATGGAATAAAAATATTAACTTGTTTTAAAGGAATAAAACAAGAAGTTCATTTATAAATGAAGTTTTAAATGAAGGGAAGAGAATTTTCATTGGATAATTCAGAAATAAATTTTAAGTTTGAATTTGAAAAAGGGAAAACTATTTTTCCATAGTAGAAATATCTATTTCAAAGGAAATTGAAATCTGGACTTGTTTAAATATATAAACAAGTAAAATAAACGGGGTTTGTAAATAAAAAGGGAAAATTTATCATTTGGATAATTTGAATATTTAAATTCAAATGTGAATTTAAAAATAGAATTGGGGAAAATCGTTTAAAGAAATAAACGATGGAATTTATTCTGATGTCAGAATATAAATTGAACTAAATAAATACCATGAGGGTTTATGATTTTGAATTCGATTAATTCAAATTTATTTAAAAAAGAATATGAATTAGGAACATTCAAATAGAGTTAAAATAGAATTTGAATTAGGAAAATTCAAATAGAAGTGAAATAAGATTTGAATATATAGGATTCAAATAGAGTTAAAATGGAATTTGAATATAAAATTCAAACAGAATTGAAATAGATTTGAATATAGAAATTCAAATGGAGTTTGAAAATAGATTTGAATATAGAAATCCAAATGAAGTTTGAAAATAAATTGAAATTCAAATGGAGATTGGAAATGGAATTTGAATATAGGAAATTCAATTTGAAATAGAATTTGAATAGAATTTGAATATAGAATTTGAATAGAATTTTAATATATAGAAATTAGAATAGAATTAAATAGAATTTGAATAGAATTGAGAATAGAATTTGAAAATAGAAATTTCAAAGAGAATTTGAAATAGAAAGTTGAAATCATTTCGAAATGGGAACAACGAAATATATTTCGAAATGTGGATTTTTAAACAGAATAGAAATAAATCCAAGGATTTATAATTTATAAAAGGGAATTGAAATTAAATATAGAAGATCGAAATATAAATGAATTTATTTCTGAATAAGGAAAAATCGACAATTTTAGAAGACTGGAAATAGTATGTTGAATTGGGAAAAATTGATTTGATATATATTAAAAATATATCAAAATGAAGTTGAATTTATTATAAACGAAGTTAAAACATTTATATTTGTAAATATAATTAAAACGAACCCGCCGCAGCGCTGTAGTTCGAAAATTGGCATTTCGAACCTCAACTGAGTATACAGAACTCAATTGAAATCGGAATTCTTTGAAACAAGAAACATCAGGACCGATTTGATAATAGTTTTCTAATGGAGGAGAAAAAGCTGGATTACGTCGAATAGATTTTGAGTTATATCAAAATCAAATTTTCAGAAAAACAGCGCCATAACCATTTAAAACCATAACGGTTTATTTAATTTTATAAAAGGATTTTAAGCGAATAAAATCCGAATTTCTATTTAGAACATTTCAGATTTTGAGTTGTAAATTATATGTGAACTCACGTGGAGTAATGAATTGATTTTTGAAACAGAAATCAGATTTTTGATTATTGAATAGAATTAACTAATTCGAATAGTAATTAGTTAATGAGATTTTGAATAGATATTTGGCTTTGAATAAGTGAATTCGATTTGGAAATTTATATTCGAAATCGAAAAGGAAATTAGAATTGAAATTTGAATTCAATTTAGTTATGAGCAGGTTAAATATTTTATTTGAACATGTTATGTTCAAACAAAGAAGTGAAATAGGCAAAATAGCTAATTAAAGAATAAATGAGTGAAACTAAATTCAAACGATTGGATCGAGTTGAATTGAATTGGAAACAGGTGAGCATGTGTTAGACAGGTATGGGATGGAGTATATGAAGATTTTAATTTATGTGCCCGACAACAAGGTACATGTTTAAATTTTATATATGAGATTTTATTCGCCGTATCGGCAAGCCGCTTGGCTTTTTCTTTTTCTTTTGGATTGGTGAGGGCCATGGGAGGCTATTTGAAATATCCCGATGCTTCCGGTACAAAGGAGGTTATGGCGAAATTTTCCGGAAATTTAAGGAGTTAGAATATTTTTAAGAAATTTTGATAATTAAAAATCAATGTATCGATATCTATAGAATTCCATAAGGAAACAAACTAAAAATAGAATATAATAAACAAAAAGAAAATCTGTGAATTTAAACCGAGTAAAAATAGAAAGGGACATGTATATACGTTTTAGAAATGGAAAATTGGTTTAATATGGTGTTGATTATTCGAGGTAAGTGGTTTTGTCTGTTTTGAAGTTAATAATGTTTTCAGTCAAGGTCTGAGAGGTAATTTTACCCCAACTTGATTGATTTCATTTTTAATTGATAAATAGCAAGAACCAGTCTCAAGGAGAAATGTTGAATAAAAGTTAGTCGAAGACAATATTTTGGGTTGTTGTAAACAACAGTCGTTTTAACCCAAGGAAGTGAAATTTTGGAAATATAATAAATAAATATTTCCTGAGAGTAAAAATGAACTGGCGTGAAAGAGATAAGTAAGTAGAATGTTTTCCAATTTTAAATAGATGATATTTTCTAAATATAGAAAATAAAAGAAGTTGATATTTGGTAATGTTTTCCAAATAGCGTAAGAGACCAAGATGATTATTGAAAATATTGGGCTAACAAATATTGATTAGGAAATGCAGTAGTGATTTAATTAATGAATGAAATTTTAATTACTGGCCCAGTGTTTGGTTAATGTTTTGAATGGATGTTTGTTTTTCTTCGATAGTTAAATAACCAACTATCGAAGTGTTTGCCAATAGCTTTTTCAATATGGAGAGACCGGTTGGATTATTATTCGTGAACCACTACGTATTGGCAGTAGCGTTACGAATCAGATTATATGAAGATAATTGGAGACGGAGTAAAATGCAAGGGCTTTTCTGTTAATAGAAATTGTGCCTTCGGTTTCGTTCAAATCCCAGAACGAACATATATGGACGAATATCTGACAAAGTATTTCCAATAATCGAATATGTTGATCTGTACAAATATATATGGTGGCAACGAATTTATTCCCTTAGCATAATATCCAGAATATTTGTGCAAATCAATTAGTGATTAACGGATCTGACAATGTGGCATTCAAAGTGATTTTGCTATCAATGAATAGAAAGTAATCGTAGCCTCAGGCCTCAACAACTGGGAAATGATTAAAATCGGGCAGGCAACATGGCTATGTGGGTTGCTCCCATTAGGGTGTATAATCACCTATCTAGAGATTCATTTAATTCCTTATTCTATTCGATGCTGTCCCATTCGGGAAACGGTTGCTGATCCCAACCGTTGGTGATATACATTCGATACACTCAAGCTAAATGAGTGGTCGGTCATGTGTGGGCCGGGTTGCAAGATGTTCTTGTTGAATCCAGTGTATTCCTCTCCTGAGATATACTATCGGAAGGTGGTTCCATACCTTGTCATGTTGGAAATCCAATCTCCAATAAGCACCCTGCGGTTTTGATTTTATATTATATATGGAGCGTGAGATGCAAGCGTTCCGCTAGATTCTATTTATTTGATTAGACATTATTATAATATCACTGGATTTTTGTATCAAAGTGTTTTGGGTTATAGTAAGGTAAAAACCGTCCATGTTTATTTGTGGCTGGTCTTGCTATTATCATTTCTTTAGAAAGGGATTTTAAAGTTAAACAAATGGTTGGAGTTTACTCACACCAGTCCTATAATGCCCCCGAATTTCGCCCGACCCCAATCGATAAACAAAGATGAACTTTTATTTTAAGGTTTTATTTGCAACAAGGAATGCAAATAACAAATGCAACTTTTATTTAAAAGTTACATTTTAATGACTAAACATTCACATTTTTATCATTAAAGTAAAATAGACAAAAACACTTATTTTGTCTAAATTAAAAGAACAAAATAAAGCATTGGCACATTTTATTAGAATTGAAACGCAAATTATTCATTTCTGTAAATTTATATTAGTTAAAACTAATTATTCATTTTTGTTAATTTACATTAGTTAAAAATAATTATTCATTTTAGTCAATTTATACTAGTTAAACCAAATTATACGCTTTGTCAGAAATATTCATTTTTGTCAAAATGAATTAGTTTAAGCAATTTTTATATATATATATATATATACACATATATGTTTGGCAAGATATATACTTGTCAAGGTAGGTTAGTAAAATCAAAATATTTATCATTTTGTCTCATTAGAATTGCCAAAACAAAATAACCATTTTTGTCTAGAGTTTAAATTAGCAAAATAGGAAATGTCAATAGAGACAAAGTTATTATGCTTATTCATTCATTGCAATAGAGATATTTTCTGGTCATCATTATATGTATTGTGTATTACGCTTCCATTCTCAAGTTACCCAACTTGTGTATGTGATTGGGACGATAATTTTTCACACATCGCCCAAGTGCACAAATTAGCTTATTATTTGTTTGTTGGTTGAAAACCCCACACGGGTGTTGGGATGAAAATTTATATACACTAATCCCAATATTCAGTTGTATGTTGATCGTTAGATCGACAGGCTGCGATGAGCGTTATTACTAAATTTTAACGCTTACACAGTTGAATTTACACTTTGGATGTAGATGGATGATTTGATGGTTTTACTGTTATTATCATATATATGATGTGTGTGAAATCCATGTAACCCAAATTTGATGGTAAATGTTTGAGTCGCATTTTGATTCAGGAGTTCTTTTAAATAAGAATATTTTTACATTAGAAATCCTTTTTATATAAAGTGCATATATTTTCATAATATATTTTTAATCAACTATATGTCAAAACAAAGAATATTTGTAAAAAATATAGAATTTGTAATATAAAGAATACTTCTCATTTAGAGTCTTTATATAAAGAATATTTTTATGATTATTTTAAAATATATTTTTAAAAGATTACTAGCATTCGCAATTATATTTTGTGATATGAAATAAATTGAGATGTGAAGTGGATTTATCGTGGACGATGTTTTAAATGACGTTTGTCCTTTAATCCAATTTACATTGAAATTATTATTTGGAACTTATGAATCTATTTTATAGATTTAAAAAAAGGCATTTTCTAAAAATCAAGTTTTTTTCCAATTTAATATATTAAATAGGAATTAAGTGGAAATTCGATTGGTAATAATCGAAATGGACTTCTGTAAAAGAAGACTGATATTATGTGTGGAATTTAAGAGGCTTTGCCGTTATTCCATTTATATTATTAGTCCGATACAGAAATCTATATTGATTATGTATTGATTTGATTTCTGTGGAATTCCATATTTTGGAAATTGATTTATAGATTTTATTTTAAATGTTTATCTTTGATAAAATTAATGAGAAAAAATTGAATACCTTATAAAAAGAGTACTCGGAGTTGGAATGTGGCGTAATGTGTGATTTTCCAATATTCGCTTTTTAATCCCAAAATACGCGAGTTATTCAGAAAGATCGTGTTTAACCCATTCTGAATAATCATCACGACGATCAAGAGTCGAAGACGAAGACGGTGATTGAAGACTGAAGGTTTTCACATCATTGGGATGATGATGAATGGTATCTTGAATTGGGATTGGCCTTCCAAGGCAAGGTATTTGGTGATGGTCGTCCAAACGCATTTGGAGATCGACGGACACGTTGTTTCGCTCAGACCCAGAGCGGACTTGTAAATGGATTGCGTGTCTGACATCGTATTCCTTTCTACTGTATTTGTTGAATGCTATTGATTATATATTTCTGTTTGGTGGTGAAGAATTTATTCTTTACTTATCACCCTTCTCTAAGACGTATGAGCTTAGAGGTTATATATATTGGTAGATGATCAATAATATGGTAGGGTCTGACAATGTGGCATGCTAAGATGCAAATGGTCAAGGCTTTGTTGAAAAGCAGGCCTTGTGGTTGATGATCAAAGCACAGTCTCTTTAGGCATAGCTTTGTGTATATCGTGACTTCGCGAGCCTCACACCCCGGTATGAGTCAAAAACGGGATATGGACCGTAGGGAGTGCATACATTTCTTTCTAGCTAGAAGTGGTGTTTGGGCTTTAACACGGCCCGACATTTTACTATGTAGATTATGGATTGAGGTACCTCATTTTTTTATAGGCCGGAAGTGATCATATTATAGGTCCAAAAGGGCCGGGAAACGTATGTTCAGGAATTGCCAATCCACCACCGTTAGGTGGGGACCGACCCTACCATTCCAAGGGTTGCCCATAAGTGTGATCTTGAGGCATTTGCTAGAGTGACACGAATCAGAAGAGGACGATCCCTAGCCTCGATTTCATGATAGAAAACCATTTCCCAATACAACATCACAGTTTTGATTGTAAACTTATATATGGCGACATAGTAGGATGGGGTACTATGCCGTCTAAGGTTAATACATTTATATTGAAATGTTTTAAATATATATATACACACTAATAATAATATCGTATGTTACGTATCAAGCATCTTTTGACCATTATAAGGTAAAACCCTATCCTCTTGTATGCGTTGCATTGTGTGATGGGACCTGGGTCTTATAATGGTTTCATTTTTCTAAAAAGCATTACGTTATTTGACGATTTACTTTAATTATGCACTGGCAATCCAATGGAGTAAACCCTTTCTGCGTTAGCGGCGTGGTCCTGTGATTAGCCTACTTATTAGATAGGTTAAGTTAAGAATTCTCACACCAGTCCCACGACTCACCTGTAGTTTGTTTCACTTTGCAAACTCGGGTGCCCTCTTTCCACACGGGCAGTCGAGTAGCTTTTTGCAGATATACTTAAGCAGGATCCTGGATTGAAGTCTGAAGCTGGGTCCAGAATATTGAGGGCCTTCCGCTGAGATTAGTTCCGCTGCAATGTATTTAATTTATTGTAAATGTATCTTCCGCTGTATTATTTTTCGATGTACTTTGATATATTCCATACTCTGATGTAACATTTATTATTGATGCTATAAAAGTCTGTGTTGTTGTTCTAATATGTTGTATAACCAAAGTTAACGTACGCGGGTTTTGAACGGTCTTAGTCGATCTTGCGATCGACTGGGGTCGGGAGAAATTCGAGGGTGTTACAAGTCCCATGACTGACCCAGAGTTTATTTTGTTTGTTTTCTCTAAACTCTTGGGTGCCCAAATTTGTACGGGCAGTCAAGTAGTCGGGATTTTTCAGATTCACTTGGAAGAGCTGGAAGCAGGAGGCTTCACCAGTTAGCTATAGACTATCATATACTCCGCTATGAACCATGTTTGTATCTGGAAACAGGTGTTTATAACTGTTCCAGGAATAACTGTAGTGCTCTGATGATGGTATGTATATAAAGTTACTGATTTGTATTTCAAAAGTTATGTTATATAATATATTTTATTCGTTCTGCTGTGAGATTTGTCTTCTATGTTTTCTTCTATTCTAATATCTCTTTCTTTCTATTTCTCATCCTCTGACTTCTTTCTAATAATGATTCGTATTTCTGTGCAATTTGGGTTGGACGTGTGGTGTAATTAGTCGACTCAGATAGTACGGATTTGCAGGACATTACAGTGGTATCAGAGCTTAGGTTGAGCGAATACCTAGGCTTTGGTGGGATGTGCTCATTAGAGACAGGGTCAGTTGTACCCTAGGATGAGTTGAGTGTATATACGAGAGCACGTATTTGTAAATTGATATAAAAACTGTTTTATATTGTGTTGGCTAGTCTGTTGAGATGTTTATGAATTCTGATCGAATTGTGGGACTCCACGACGTCGATAGAGTTTGTAAATACTTGAACAGAAGACTGAACACGATATTGTTTTAAAGTGGGTAAATGAAATAATTTTACCCAAAAATTCTATTCTGATGCATATAGAATAATTTTCTGAAATTATTGTAATACATGAATGAGTTGGTTGTTATTATAATCAAATGGTATTATAAAATTGGAATGGTTATATCTAACCAAGTAGAATTTGTATAGAAATGAAATATACAAATAAGATGAACTGGAATTGAATTCAAAATTTGAATTAAGAATTTAAAATCCTGGGAGACTTGAAAAATATATTTTTTGGAATATATTAAAATGATATAGCTTTGTTTTGGAAGGATTTTGATTAAAAATCAATTTAGATGGATTTTTTTAAAAAGTGGTAAAGCACTGAACTCACTTCAGTGGCTGGAAAATAATTCTGATGATGACTGCAACATCATCAGTGTTCATTTTCGAGTTTCTATGTGATGAATTGTTACCTTAGAAAAGTTTTTGATGGAAATTTGTTGAAAGAAAACAAGTTAGTCTGAAAATTCAAATGTTTTGAATTTGAGATGGAAATAAATATATGTATATATTTATATGATTTCTAAAGGATTTGAAATAAAACCTAAGGATTTGAATTCTGGAATTAGAATTTAACTTAAGAAAGTAAATCGAAGGAAATAAATTGAGTAGAATCAATTTGAATGGATTTAAATATATCTGAATGAAATATGAATTGGCGATAAATCATTCAGAATAAATGAATGTGAGTATAGATGATGTATTATGTGAATGGAAACCAAATGTTTTGGTAGAATAAAATTTGTTAAAATATGAAGAGGTAAGTTTCAACATAAAGGAGTTTTGAAAAGTTAATGAGTTTACAGTATTTTTCTTACCTCAGCAATTTCGGGGACGAAATTATTTTAAGGGGGGAAGAATGTAACGACCCAGATTTTTGAATAGTTTATTTTAAATATTTAATATGGTTTTAAATATTGAATTGATAATATAAAAGAATTTTTATATTGAGTTATCGATCAAAATCGATATATGATTTAATTTTTGATATATATATTTATTTATTGTAATACGGTAATCTGAAATAATTTAATTCAAAGATAAAACTGAATCGAAACGGTTCAGATGATCAATATATATTCCATTTGAATATGAACGATAATAATAGTAATTTATTGTTGAAGAATTTATCCGTTTGAATTTAAATTATATTATAGTTATTTAAAATGGTTATTTTATATATGCATTAAAATTTAAATTTAGAATATATTCTGTTAAGCTCAGAACACCGTTATAACATTGGAACGACGGTCGGTACGCTAAAATAGCGGTTCACGATTTTTAATTGTGAACCCCGAGATATTTATAATGGATAAGATCGAAATCGAATCGAAAATCAAATCAGAATCTGTTTAAAAGAAATAAAATATCTCTTTATATCTAATCAAAATCAAATCAAATTAATTAGAAAATCTTTTTAAATAAATACATAGATTCGTTGTGTAAGTTGGTCCCCTTTTCTAATGTATAAAATCGCGACTAACCCCCTCACTCCTCTTCTATTTTATTACTTCCCGTTCCTCACAAAATCGAAATAAGAGCCTAAAGAAATGGTCGCTCCTAAACATAAATTGAATCCCGTTCTGGTGATGTCTATTTCAATGCAGTGCGACGTGAGTTCAAGGGAGGAATTGGTGTTCGAAGCGGTGTTGTATTTTGGATTCATCGCGATTGGCGATTTGGACGGCTGAGGGTTTTTTTTATCTGAAGGAGTACAAGGTAAATCGTGATTCATAGATCACGATGGGACTTCGTCGTTCGAGCAGTTAAGTAAGGAAACGATCATCGATGGAGGTATTAAGGGTACGTCGAGGGTCTGGGGTGTAGGAGAGCAGGTCGCGGTGGGAAATGAGGTCAATTGGGATAAGAAATTTCGTTGGTAAGTGGATGCGGATTGTCACAGTTTGAAGGTGGAGTTGAACGTTGATTTTGGTGTCATTTGTGAAGGATCCAGTTCTGGTTTTGGGGATGATGACCAATACAATTGGTGATGCTGCGATATTGAATGAGGGGCTATCGATTGGAAGGGTTTGTCGGGTCAGTGAAGGCAGATGGGTGGTGTAAGAAATTACAATGATGATTGTATGACAATGTTGGTATGGATGATAACAAAAGTGATGGAGATTATCTATGAAATTAGTCGATGATTCTTGAAGATGTAGGTCATAATCGGTCGAGAAAGCAAGGTATACTTTCCACAAAATTTAAATTACAGAGTAATTTGTTTACTTACATTACTAGTTAATTTGAATATATCATAGTTTAATCAATTTATATAAATAAATAATCATGCATGCTGGGTAGATTCTTTCGGGTAGATTCAAATACGAGACGATATGGAATTTTAACGGGATGTTCGGCAAATGAAATCTCGGTGAGTAATTCTCACTCATCTTTTATTTAAAAATTATTTTATCAGTTAAAAATAATTATTTGTTGCTTGTTTGAATGCTTTCTGGTTGTTTTAAAATATATTAGTTATTTAGGCTTGGTGGCTGCTATTATATATATATATTGGTGGTTGGATTTCTCGCAGTCTCATTAGCAGATGCCCGCATACCATGAGCGGATGATTTCCCAATATGCCCCACAAATATATATTAGTGGATGACCTTCATACCGCGATATCCTGCCTCGAAGCAGGATGGGTATTAATTATGTTGACTAACGTCTGTCGATGCAGGAAAACAGGTTGGAGGAATCCGACTGGATTCCTCAAAAATATATTATCTGTTTGTTTATTTGTTTGCATATATACTGTCATATATGATATGTTAGAAAACCAAAAATATATAATTGGTTGTTTGGTGTTTAAATATCACTGGGCCTAAGTGTTGAAATTTAAAAATATCCAAAAAGGAAATTTCCAGAGTGAAAAGGGGAAATTCTATTTTTCTAAAATAGGATTTGAAATTTGAATGGAATAAAAATATTAACTTGTTTTAAAGGAATAAAACAAGAAGTTCATTTATAAACGAAGTTTTAAATGAAGGGAAGAGAATTTTCATTGGATAATTCAGAAATAAATCATAAGTTTGAATTTGAAAAAGGGAAAACTATTTTTCCAAAGTAGAAATATATATTTCAAAGGGAATTGAAATCGGGACTTGTTTAAATATATAAACAAGTAAAATAAATAGGGTTTGTAAATAAAAAGGGAAATTTATCATTTGGATAGTTTGAATATTTAAATTCAAATGTGAATTTAAAAATAGAAATGGGGAAAATCATTTAAAGAAATAAACGATGGAATTTATCCTGATGTCAGAATATAAATTGAACTAAATAAATACCGTAAGGGTTTATGATTTTGAATTCGATTAATTCGAATTTATTTAAAATAGAATTTGAATTAGGAAAATTCAAATAGAGTTAAAATAGAATTTGAATTAGGAAAATTCAAATAGAAGTGAAATAAGATTTGAATATATAGGATTCAAATAGAGTTAAAATGGAATTTGAATATAAATTCAAATAGAATTGAAATAGATTTGAATATAGAAATTCAAACGGAGTTTGAAAATAGATTTGAATATAGAAATCCAGATGAAGTTTGAAAATAAATTGAAATTCAAATGGAGATTGGAAATGGAATTTGAATATAGGAAATTCAATTTGAAATAGAATTTGAATAGAATTTGAATATAATTTGAATATACAGAAATTAGAATAAAATTGAATAGAATTTGAATAGAATTGAGAATATAATTTGAAAATAGAAATTTCAAAGAGAATTTGAAATAGAAAGTTGAAATCATTTCAAAATGGGAACGACGAAATATATTTCGAAATGTGGATTTTTAAACAGAAGAGAAATAAATCCAAAGGATTTATAATTTATAGAAGGGAATTGAAATTAAATATAGAAGATTGAAATATAAGTAAATTTATTTCTGAATAAGGAAAAATCAACAATTTTAGAAGATTGGAAATAGTATGTTGAATTGGGAAAAATTGATTTGATATATATTAAAAATATATCAGAATGAAGTTGAATTTATTTTAAACGAAGTTAAAACGTTTATATTTATAAATATAATTAAAACGAACCCGCCACAGCGCTGCAGTTCGAAAATTGGCGTTTCGAACCTCAATTGAGTATACATAACTCAATTGAAGTCGGAATTCTTTGAAACAAGAAACGTCAGGACCGATTTGATAATAGTTTTCTAATGGAGGAGAAAAATCTGGATTTCGTCGAATAGATTTTGAGTTATATCAAAATCAAATTTTCAGAAAAACAGCGCCATAACCATTTAAAACCATAATGGTTTATTTAATTTTATAAAAGGATTTTAAGCGAATAAAATCCGAATTTCTATTTAGAAAAGTTCAAATTTTGAGTAGTAAATTATATGTGAACTCACATGGAGCAATGAATTGATTTTTGAATCAGAAATCAGATTTTTGATTATTGAATAGAATTAACTAATTCGAATAGTAATTATTTAATGAGATTTTGAATTGATATTGGGCTTTGAATAAGTGAATTCGATTTGGAAATTTATATTCGAAATCGAAAAGGAAATTAGAATTGAAATTGGAATTCAAATTGGTTATGAGCAAGTTAAATATTTTATTTGAACATATTATGTTCAAACAAAGAAGTGAAATAGGTAAAATAGCTAATTAAAGAATAAATGAGCGAAATTGAATTCAAACGATTGGATTGATTTGAATTGAATTGGAAACAGGTGAGCATGTGTTAGACAGGTATGGGATGGAGTATATGAAGATTTTAATTTATGTGCCCGACAAAAAGGTACATGTTTAAATTTCATATATGAGATTTTATGCGTCGTATCGGCAAGCCGCTTGGCTTTTTCTTTTGGATTGGTGAGGGCCATGGGAGGCAATTTGAAATATCCCGATGCTTCCGATACAAAGGAGGTTATGGCGAAATTTTCTGGAAATTTAAGGAGTTAGAATATTTTTAAGAAATTTTGATAATTAAAAATCAATGTATCGATATCTATAAAATTCCATAAGGAAACGAACTAAAAATAGAATATAATAAACAAAAAGAAAATCTGTGAATTTAAACCGAGTAAAAATAGAAAGAGACATGTATATACGTTTTAGAAATGGAAAATTGGTTTAATATGGTGTTGATTATTCGAGGTAAGTGGTTTTGTCTGTTTTGAAGTTAATAATGTTTTCAGTCAAGGTCTGAGAGGTAATTTTACCCCAACTTGATTGATTTCATTTTTAATTGATAAATAGCAAGATCCACTCTCGAAGAGAAATGTTGAATAAAAGTTAGTTGAAGACAATATTTTGGGTTGTTGTAAACAATAGTCGTTTTAACCCAAGGAAGTGAAATTTTGGAAATATAATAAATAAATATTTCCTGAGAGTAAAAATGAACTGGCATGAAGGAGATAAGTAAGTGGAATGTTTTACAATTTTAAATAGACGATATTTTCTAAATATAGAAAATAAAAGAAGTTGATATTTGGTAATGTTTTCCAAACAGCGTAAGAGACCAAGATGATTATTGAAAATATTGGGCTAACAAATATTGATAAGGAAATGCAGTAGTGATTTAATTAATGAATGAATTATTAATTACTGGCCCAGTGATTGGTTGATGTTTTGAATGGATGTTTGTTTTTCTTCGATAGTTAAATAACCAACTATCGAAGTGTTTGCCAATAGCGTTGTCAATATGGAGAGACCGGTTGGATTATTATCCGTGAACCACTCCGTATTGGCAGTAGCATTACGAATCATATTATATGAAGATAATTGAAGATGGAGTAAAATGCAAGGGCTTTTCTATTAATAGAAATTGTGCCTTCGGTTTCGTTCAAATCCCAGAACGAACATATATGGACGAATGTCTGACAAAGTATTTCCAATAATCGAATATGTTGATCTGTACAAATATATATGGTGGAAACGGATTTATTCCCTTAGCATAATATCCAGAATATTTGTGCAAATCAATTAGTGATTAACGGATCTGACAATGTGGCGTTCAAAGTGATTGTGCTATCAATGAATAGAAAGTAATCGTAGCCTCAGGCCTCAACAAATGGGAAATGACAAAAATCGAGCAGGCAGCATGGCTATGTGGGTCGCTCCCATTAAGGTGTATAATCACCTATCTAGAGATTCATTTAATTCCTTATTCTATTCGATGCTGTCCCATTCGGGAAACGGTTGCTGATCCCAACCGTTGGTGATATACATTCGATACACTCAAGCGAAATGAGAGGTCGGTCATGTGTGGGCCGGGTTGCAAGATGTTCTTGTTGAACCCAGTGTATTCCTCTCTAGAGATACACTATCGGAAGGTGGTTCCATACCTTGTCATGTTGGAAATCCAATCTCCAATAAGCACCCTGCGGTTTTTGATTTTATATTATATATGGAGCTTGAGATGTAAGCGTTCCGCTAGATTCTATTTATTTGATTAGATATTATTATAATATCACTGGATTTTTGTATAAAAATGTTTTGGGTTATAGTAAGGTAAAAACCATCCATGTTTATGTGTGGCTAGTCTTACTATTATCATTTCTTTAGAAAGGATTTTTAAAGTTAAACAAATGGTTGGAGTTTACTCACACCAGTCCCATGACTGACCCAGAGTTTATTTTGTTTGTTTTCCCTAAACTCTTGGGTGCCCAAATTTGTACGGGGAGTCAAGTAGTCGGGATTTTTCAGATTCACTGGGAAGAGCTGGAAGCAGGAGGCTTCACCAGTTAGCTATAGACTATCATATATTCCGCTGTGAACCATGTTTGTATCTGGAAACAAGCGTTTATAACTATTCCAGGAATAACTGTAGTGCTCTGATGATGGTATGTATATAAAGTTACTGATTTGTATTTCAAAAGTTATGTTATATAATATATTTTATTCGTTCCGTTGTGAGATTTGTCTTCTTTGTTTTCTTCTATTCTAATATCTCTTTCTTTCTATTTCTCATCCTCTAACTTCTTTCTAATAATGATTTGTATTTCTGTGCAATTTGGGTTGGACGTGTGGTGTTATTAGTCGACTCAGATAGTATGGATTTACGGGCAATTACAGTTTTTCAAAAAGTGTTTTCAAGACTTTAGAGAAAGTATTACTTGTAACTATTTTAAAAAAGACTAATTTTTTTAAAGACTAATGTTTGAGATTACTCTCGAAATCGATAGGTCAATTCACGAACAAAGTATTACATTTTTTTACATAATTCGAGTGGCCCTAAAATGTCTAAAAATGGACAGGAGATGTGCTCAGTTGATAAGTACTTATCTTAAGTAATACCATTCTTACTGAAAGGGATATATGATACTATTTGGTAGATCTCAGTTCTTGGTGTAATTTTGTTGTTACTCTATCTATATGATAATTTTCAAGGACTTTAAACAAAAATTAAAAAATGATTTTATTTTAATCCTGAAGAGTATGATTTTAAGAAAATAAAACTCAGTTTTTTTTATTAAGTTATATTACGGATGCATGTATTATTTGCATTAGGGTAGTTTAGTTGCTCATCCTTTTATGATATGTTAGTTATTCAATTATTGAAATAAAATAGAATTTTTGATGACTGTGGATAGTCAAAAACTTTTTAAATTTAATAGAAATTGAGGCAAAGTATTTTGTAAAATTATAAAAGACGAATTTTAATATCTTTTAGCTTTGAAAGATGGTAAATTAAACAGATATTTAATTTTGTTAAGCATCCTTGTTTAAGTTGAACAATTGATGCTTTTGGACCAACTACTAAACATTTTTACCATAGGGTTGTCTAAAGAAAGTATAATCTAGTTATAAATTTGGATACAAGAATCCAACTCAAGCTAGTTATTTGCCTAGCCCAATAGATGAAGAAGTCTAGAAAATTGACTCGATTATAAGATCTATAGTTATTATGGACTTTATTAAAATTTAAAAGAGTAAAATAAATAAGAATGTTTTTTATATACTCTAAACACATAATGGACTATTATAACAAGTTTTGAACGTAAGTCTTATAATTTTGTAGTCTAAGAAATGTTTTTAAATGAAGTTAATTTTTATAAAGATGTTTAAAAACTTAGTCGGCGTCATACTAAATAAATTAAGTAGCAAAAGAGAATACTATTTCTAAGTAAATATGAATTTAAGATAATAACATGTTTTATAAATAAAATTTTGACTCTTTTTTAACTTTTTGTAAAGATAAGTCTTTATAGAATATTATAACTTAAGTAATGTTTTATGAAGTAGTCTATAATGATCTTAGCATTAAACTAAAAAAAGATTTATATTAGTAAGTAAAAATAATAATGTAGTTAAGAAACCAGTTAAACTAAAGTACGTAAGTTGTACGTGGATCAAGTTACTTGCATGAAAATTATGTTAAAACTTATGTTTTATGATGTTTTGATTGTGACAACTATATAAGATAATATTCTTGTATACTAGCATTTATTGTAGGAATACTGACAAGCAATAATCCAAGAGCGTAGAAGTACATATTTCAAGAAAACTAAGAATTGAAGAAATAGATTCGAGTGCATCAAGATTCATTTATTGAGTCTATAGTTAGTTAGGAATACTTTTAAAACCTCTCTTGACACACATATATATAGTTTGACACCTGGTAACTTGTATGTGTATTACTAAGCAAGTGGATGCGCAAGAAATGCTATGCATTTAGCTGGCTGAATACCGTGATTCAACCGATTGAATGTTGGGTGTTCATATTTTTTGATATGAATATCTTGTCGGCTGAATAATATAATCAATCGGCAAAATTCGGTAATTTTTGAACTAATTCCTTGCTGCTTCAAAATTCATTTAATTCAGCCAACAGGAATGTTTTTTTAGCTGGTTGAACAACTATTTCTTGAAGGGTGCTTCTCTTTAACTAAGAGACACAACTCTTAATATAGAGTTATGTTTGTTTCTTTTGATCAAACTATCTATGAAGAGAAAGAACTCGTTATCCAATATAAATAGACTTTAGAACCATTTATTTTATCATCTAATCTCCTCTATTCAAATTCTCTAAGTCTATTCATATACTTTATGATTTTCAATTACATTCAATTTCAACATCTTGTAATTGAGAATCTTCATCACTTCCATATTCTTTACATACTATAAGCTATATAGTCAAGGAAAAAATTATAAGAAGTTTGTAATTCAAGTGACCCATTCATGCTATTTCAAAAAGCACATTATAGTCAATCTACTTTAGTCAATTGTAAAGAAGTCATAGTGGTCTATTCAGGTGCAAAAATCCAGTTTTGATTGCTTAAGTGATCAAAGTCATGGCGGTTATTCAAATGGTGTGAACCTATTCCTCTGGGTTAAATGAGGGGTTTTATAGCGATAATTCCCGAAGGAGTCTAGGACTGGACGTTGAATGGTGCTCCAAACTTATATAAAAATCTCTGGTGTCATTTATCTTTTTTTCTTGTTTTTAAACAGTTTATTATATCTTCCACAGTTAGTTTATATTAGTACATGTATTTCCATATTACTCAATCCTTCGTGACTATCAATCGAATTGGAGCAAGGATATCTTATAACCGTAAGACATGTACTTGATATCTTAATAATATGGAAAATAAATCTAACATTAGTTTTGTAAAAGGTCAATATACTGCACGACCACCACTAGTTAATGGAATGAATTATAACTATCGGGCTACTGTGATGAGAATTAATTTTCAAGCAAATAGTTATGATACTTGGAATATTATGCAAAGGGAATGTATAGTTCCTACTATGGACCATGCAGAATGGTTTAATACACAGAAATTAGATGCCACTGTTAATTATAAAAGCAATGAGTATTTTAAATTGTGCACTAGATAAGAATGAAGATAAACGTGTAAGCAAGTGTATATCAGCTTACAAAATTTAGCGTACACTAAAAGACACACACGAAAGTACTAATAAGGTGAAACAAAGTAAAATATCTATGCTTAAAAATTAATTTCAAAATGAAGCAAGATGAAAATATAAATTTAATATATTTTAGATTTCAAGATATATATCATTCACAATTAGGATTAGGAGAAACTTACAAGTTCATCGATGTTGTTTCAAAAATCCTCAATCTTTAACTGATGAATGGAACGAAATTTTTTGGCAATTGAAGGAGCTAATGACATTACCGCCATAAAATCAGAAGAGTTAATAGAAAATCTAATGTCTTATGAAGTTAATCTCCATGCAAAATGAGTACATACACATGGTAAAAAGAATATAGCATTCTAAGCAACACAGGAAGAGTCATATTCATACGAAGAGGATATGACATTCATCGCTAAAAATTTCAAAAAGTTTTAGAAATTTAAAAAGAGCAGCATACTCAAAAACAACAAGAATAACTCCAACAAGGGATCATCAAAATTAGAATGTTTTGGATGTCACAAGATATGCCAAATGAATAAAAACTGTCCAGACCAGAAGAAAGATAAATTTAAGTATAAAAAAGAGAAATTCAATAAGAAAATTTTCTATGTCGCTTAGGAGGATTAAAACTCATCTTCGTCATCTGATATTGACTCGGACAGTTATACTGAACAAGGCAGTGTTTGCTTTATGGCTTCAAAAATGATGAAGTGATTCATCTTTTAATGGTCTTTTCGAAATAAATTCCTAATTATCTGATAAATTAAAAGATATCAAAAGGAAAAATAAGGAAAATCTTAGGAAAATAAACAGACTTGAATAGAAGTCAGTATGCTCAAAGATGAAAAGAAAATCCTTGAATAAGAACTTAAAATAACTCAAGATTCTTGTTCGAATATGACATCTTAACTTTATATGCTAATTCAGGAAATAAAAATTCAAAAAGAAAAGAATGATACTTTAGTAACTGAAAACCATAATCTTAAAACGGATATTAAAATTTTAGAATTAGATGACTCTAGCCTTGAAACCAATTAGATGATGTTTCAATATTTCTAATTTAATGAAGGTTGATTTTGAAAAGTTCTAAGAACTCTTCATATAAAAAAGGTTTAGGATATAAGAAAGTTTCAAAAATTGCATCTAAAAGTAGTAATTCTAAAAGGATTAGTAATGTTATTTCAAAACCCTTTTATAAATCTATAAAGATTTGGGTACTAAAAACTAACTGCCCTTTGATTAAGAATGAATATATTAAACTTTTATAGTAGATGTTTATTAAAAATATATTTATAAAGGAAATTCTAAACCTGTTTGGGTTTGGCTTCCTAAGACCTAACTCTTAGGACCCTATCAAAAAGGTGGGTACCTATATGTTATTTATATTTTTGCAGGTACCAAAAAAAAGAGGAAAATGGATTTTAGTCAGTTGTTGCTCAAAACATAGACATGCTAACAAATATCATTTACTCAGATGGAGGTTGTGTCACATTTGGAGATAATTCCAAAGGATATGTCATTAACACAAGCTATGTGAACAATAATGCTACATCTAATTTACCTCTTATTGCTGATATTTATTAGTTAAAAATTGAAAACATAACCTATTTAGTATCAGTCAATTATGTGGTTAGGTTTAATAACTAGTTTTCAAAAAACAAATATAGCATTTTGATCAAAATAAAAATCTTATATTCGAAGGATTCATAGAGAAAAATATTTATATTTTAAATATGAATGTAAAACATATTATGAATTTGTGCTTAATAGTCAAATAAAATATTCTTTGTTTATGGTATAAAAGATTATGTCATGTAAAATTCAAAACTATAAATAAATTATCCAAAAATGATTTAGTAAAAGGATAACCAAAGACAGAATTTAAAGTAAAGAATATTTGCAATAACTGTCAATTAGGAAAATTATCAAAATCGACATTTAAATCTAAGAAAAATATTCCTACTACACAAACACTAGAATTACTGCATTTGGATCTCTATGGTCCAACTCAAAATCAATCTATAAATCATAATAAATATGTATTTGTTAGAGTAGATGTTTTTTCTAGATACACTTGAATTATTTTTTTAAGAAATAAGAGTGATACGTTTGTAAACTTCAAAATATTTGCATAAAGAGTTCAAAACCATAATTTTTTTTGACAACTAAACATATAAGAAGTGATCATGGAGGCGAATCCGAAAATGGAACTTTCGAAAAAAAAAAGTAATTTATTATAAATTTCCTTTTCCTAGAACACCACAACAAAATGGTGTTGAAGAAAGAAAAATAGAATATCATACAAATGTGCACGAATGTTATTAAACGGATGTAATTTTCCAAAATATTTTTGGGCAGAAGCTATTGCAACTTCCTGTTTTGTTTTAAATAGAGTCTAACTCGACCATTAACAAAAATACTCCTAATGAACTCTTTAGCCAAAATAAACAAAATATTTCTTATTTTGAAACGTTTGGTTCCAAAATGTTTTATTTTAAACACCAGAGATAAGCTTGGAAAATTCGTTCTTAAATCTGACGATTGAATCTTTATTAGATATTCAGAATAAAGAAAAACTTTTTGAGATTTCAGTAAAAGAACTTAAAAATCGAAGAAACACTTCATGTGTCATTCGATGAAAGTTTTAGAAGTAATAGCATTTTTTAAGATGAAAAAATTACAAATATGGATATTCAAAACTACTTTGAAGAAGATGAAAAAATTATTCATAGAGAAGATGAAAACATTACTCATAGAGAGGATGGAGACATTATTCATAATACACAAAATATTGTTCATTATGAAAATTTAGTAAGATCTCCTCTAAGAATTTTATGTAATCATCTGGTAGAAAATATAATAGGAGAAATCAATTCACATGTTAGAACTAGTAATCAACTTTATCAAATGGGACACATAGCATTTTTATCTAATATTGAACCTAAAAAAGTAAAAGAAGCTTCTTTCGATGATTATTGGATAATCCATGTAAGAAGAACTAAATCAATTTGAACAAAATGAAGTTTGGGAACTTGTTCCTAGACTTAGTGATCAAACAATTATTGGAGCAAAATGGATTTTCGAAAACAAAGTAGATGAATAAGGTAACATAACTTGAAATAAAGTTAGATTAGTTGCACAAGGATATAATCAAGAAGAAGTAATTGACTATGAAGAAACATTTACTCCAGTTGCACAACTAGAAGCAATACATATCTTACTAGCTTTCACATATATTCATAATTTTGTTTTTTCAAATAGATGTAAAATGTGCTTTTCTAAATGGTTATATAAAAGAAAATGTTTACATCGAACAACCCCCAATGTTCACACATGAAAATTTTCCAAACCATGTTTATAAATTAAATAAAGCCTTATACAATCTCAAACAAGCACCCCGTGCTTGGTATGTCTTAAGGGCTATTTAATAAATTTAGATTTTGAAATTGGAAAAGTCGATCAAACACTTTTTATTAAAATAAATAAAAATAATATTTTACTAATTTAAATATATGTTGATGATATAATTTATGGTTTTCCAAATGAAAATTTATGTCATGAATATTCTAATATAATGACAAAAGAATTTGAAGTGTTGCATATGGGTGAACTATTGTATTTTCTTGGTTTACAAACAAAGCAATTAGAAAATATAACTTTTATTAATCATGAAAATACTTTAATAATCTAATTAATCATTTTGGTATGGAAAATACATTGGCAAACCAACTCCATGAGTTATATCAACACATCTTGATAGAGACGGAAATGGAAAAAGCATCGATCAAAAGACATATCAAACCATGATTAAATCTTTATTCTATTTAACTCTAGTCGCTCTGATATAATAATGAGTGTTCGTTTATGTTCACGATTTCAAGCAGACACAAAGAAATCACATTTACGAGCTATGAAACGTGTATTACGTTATCTTAGCAAAATAAAAGATTTTGGACTTTATTATATGAAAGGATTTCCTTTCGAGCTAGTATCATACTATGATGCTGATGTTGGAGGATGTCGAATGGATTGGAAAAGTACGAGCAGAACATGTCATTTCATCGTAAAATGCTTGGTACATTGGTTCAACAAGAAATAAAATAGTGTTTCTCTTTCGACATGTGAAGCGAAATACATTTCTATTGCTTTGGCATGTGCTGAAGTCATATATATGGAACAAACACTGCAAGATTTTGGAATTAATTTAAATAAATCTACTATTTACTATGATAATACAAGCGACAAAAATTTATCATAAAATCCGGACAATCACTCAAGAACAAACCATATAGATTTCTGATATCATTTTCTTCGTGACAATATTGAAAAGAATAAAATAAACTTAGATTTTGTCTCCTCTGAAAATCGGTTAGCACGTATATTTACAAAATCGTTAAATGAAAATATATTTATAAAGTTAAGACATGAATTAGAAATTTTATCCATAAAAGATTTATAAATAATTTCTAAGACTTTATAATTCGTAATATCACTAATTTAGATTGACTTTGTATACACTTTGTTTATATGTTCACTGAGCTTCAACAATGTTAAAAAAATTTAATAAGTAGCAACCTAGCTATTATATAGTATTTATTATAAAATTTCTGCATGGATTGCAAAATATTTTAGCTTAAGTTCTACTTGCTACAACCATTAAAATCTATAAAATCTTAATATATACATATTGCCATTTTTTGGTTTGATTCAAAAATTTTGACAAACTTAAAATTTATAATTGTAACGACCTGCTATTTCTAACTATCCTAGTCGATAATATAACCAAATCGAATCGTTCGAAACAACAGATTGTCATTACTACGAGGTTTAATAGAATCAAATCACAGGAATCAAATCACAGAATAACAGACGTAGAATAATACATTATCTCACATGAAAAATAATATAATACATTAGAGTTTAAATTTACATACAACGGAAATTTAATACATGGAGTTTCACTAATACATAATCAAATGAATTAAATTTAGTGAGTAGAATGGAAATCTTTAATCAATCACTAGTTCCGAAAGATGTAATCTCAAGCCGTCAAACTCGGTCTAACCCGAGCATAATGCAAGAAAAATAATAGTATACTCGAGTCAGGACTAAAATTCTTTTGCTAGTAAATCAATTTCAATTGAAATGCTCAAATAAATGCATCAGTTATTTAAAGAATGTTTGGGATTTCCATCCTCTAAGGATCCGTAGAACTAATACATATAATATGATACACTATTATAATAGTGTCTATATAGTAAAGTATTGTAATTAAAATAACGTAAGTGGTATTACATTTTTACCCTTATGTCGTTTACAGACGTTGTCGAGCCCATAGCATATAAAACACTAGTACGTTGGTAGATAAGGATGTGTCGTGATACGACAACGTCAAATCAAAATCGTAGGGGACTCGATCAGGATAAATATGACAAGGCACGCGAGGCAATACCTAAGGTAGAAATCTACCAGTTGCACTCCTGGACTGATGGTTAGCCGCAACTACCGTCCACCTCGATCAACACTCCCATAATCAAGATGTACATCAATCAATTCAATCAAATCAAGGAACTAATATAATAATAATAACAAGAAGGAGTGTTGCTGATAGGGGCGATCAACCCACTTGGTCATGGTATAGCTCCTTTTTAGTCATTTTAATTATGATCTAAAGGTCAAGGCTATCCATCATCATTCTTTTTCTTCCAATCTAGTAATCGTTGTCAAATCCATCCTACTCCATTCTAGATTCTCCACCATGTGCATAGTTGTTAAAGTGGTATCGATATTGGTAGAGAGTATGACAATACCGACTCCAGTCTCTTTAACAACCCAAACGCTAATTTCACACTATGATTATTAAATTTGAAATCATATTTCAATACCGCAAATCAATTACTTCAAGTATTGATTTTTTTTTATTATAAATTTCTCAAATTGGTTCAATTATTTGATAGCATTTCAATCTATACCCCGAAACCAGTTCGTTATCAAAAATTCATATTCGATTTTGTATTTCGAGTAACAAATATCATAATTCAAATGAATCTTTATATTTTATCATTTCAGACTTAAATGCTCGGTTTAGACAAATAACTTTTATCTGAAGGATAAGTTTGGCAAAAAAATAGACATATATATATAATAGTTTAATTTTGTATAAAATAGTTTGATGTAATAGTTACAAATAAATAAAAGTTAATTTTGGTTCATAAAAGTCTGACTAGAATAATATAAGAGATACAAAGTTAAATGAAATATATAAAATAGTTCTATTACAACGGTCATAAAATATATTTAGCAATGAAAATGAATTGTAAAGAGAAATTAGTTTTTAAATAAACAGTCTGATAAAATATAAATTAAAACTAATTTAAGTAGATACTCCAATCCTAACATAAATTTCTGTATTTCAATATTCAGCTTAATATTAACTTGGATTTTGAATTTTGACTCGATTTAACTCAAAACTCACATGGCATAAATTTTAAAATTAAACAGTGTTCAATTTGGATTTTACTTGAATTCCACTTTAAAATTCTTAACTTGAATTTGGTTTGTTACTTCAAATGCCACTATAAATTTCAAATTGAATTCCACTTCAAATCCTAAAATATTAGATTTATCACTTAACCAATTTTTTAAACGTTTAACTTAACCATTTGAATCCATTAAACCATGTAAGGTTGAAAATGCTCTTATGTCAATTGAATCAAATCTTCGCATTCAATAAACTAAGATAAATTCAAATATTTTAAAATCTTAGATCTGATTTATGTATTAACTTTAAAACAACAAATCCAAATTTTAAAGCTATTTAAATCCATTCATTGAATCGGTTGAATTCAACTTACTAATTCAAGTTTAAATATTGACACAACAATTAAAATTTAAGATAAAAATTAAATATCAAAATCAAACATATTTATAACTTTCCTAAAATAATATTATCTTCAATTAACAAGTTCCATTTAGAAAAAAAATCATATTGAATCGTTCATTAAATAAAATTTACTTAAATTTATATATTCAAGTAAATTTTAATTCAAATCTCAATTTGACAAAATATTTGAATTATATTTCAAAATAGTTACGTACTTATAAATTTCAGAAAATAGTTTTATTTACTGACCATGGTGTCCAGAGAGATGTATATTCTCCATAGCATAGAGAATATACATGTATATTATTTTCTATCTTGTGGTCAAGTGTTAAAGATATATATCGTTTTAATCCGTAAAAAAAAATCCTGGGTATATATCATTTCAACCCGCATTCCAAATTGATTCATTTTCCTAAATCTATATGGTCATTAGGGTATGTATCATTTCAACCCATAGTGATTTCTTAAATCAGCGGGAACTTGCATTGTGATTTAAAGGATGATACAAACAATAAACAATCCAAAAACACAACAATCATAATAATTATCATCCAAACATGCATCACATAAATTTCTGTTCATCCAAACATCAATTAACATTTTATAATTTTGACTTAATGATTCATTCAAGTTATTTTAGCATTTCAAATGATATCAAAAATACTTGCAAATAAAATCTAGTCATGAGTGAGATTATACTCACATTGATTTTGAAATTAGCGACATCTATGAGACGAGACACGGCACCAAAACACACTCCACTTGACACAAGAATAATGACGATCATTGAATGCTTGGATTCATGAATTTTCTTGCTCTCGTCATCGCACTCACGCGCATGCGCTGGTCATCCACTTGTGTTGGAATTGAGCTCCATATCTCGACTTCCACCTCCTAAGACAAACTATAACAACCACCTTTACTCGTTCTCTTCAACAAATGCGACCTACCATACTCAGTTATGGGGAAAACACACAAACCCTAGATCGAAATGACTTCCACGTTCAGATGTCGATTGCCAAACAAGATCGCGAGCTCCATATAGGTTTATGGGGTGGAGGCTTAGATGACGCCAACAGGCGAGGTGATGGGAGCAGAGATGGCGCGCGATTTAGGAAAGAGGGGTTTTGTGTTTGGATATTGAAAGGCGCAGGTTGGTTAGCTGGAGATCGACGACCTGGAGAGTGTCGGGATGGTGAATCGAGCGACTACAATGAAGAAGGGGAAAGGCGCGATCTTATTTTGAATTAGGGACAGAGATTTTGGGGTGGTCGATGGTCAAGCTGGGTCGGTTCTGAGTATTTGTAGGCCTAGTGCGGAAAGAAAATTTTGGGCCCTTAATTTTTTATTTTATTTTTACGAAATTGAAGTTAAGTCATATGTCATATCATTGTCATATGTCAACTAAATTTTATTATACTCATGACATGTTTACAAACACAACTGGTAATAAGCAGAAACAAGAAAGTTGAATAAATTTTTCTAACCTTTCTAAGGCAAATTTAACAAGTGTTGGATCTCATTCTTCCTCACTGAGCAGATCATAATGGAGATATATTACGCATCCTGACAAGAAAAGGCAGCTCTAAGTAAATAACTCATTAAAATTAATCTAAATTTAACATAAATTATATGGGATGAACATCATATAATAAGACACATTAAGCAAAAAAAAATAAGATATTATGAATTATAAATGAAGTTAGTATACCTGTACAAAGATCATGGGCAAAAACAAACATCAATTCTCATTTAAAATGATGTCTTCTTGCATTTTTTGAAGCAAAATCATCGATAATATGCTCCACTTTGATATTTTTCAGCATATGCTTTTCAATGCTCAGAATTGCTAAGCCATTCAACCTATCTTGAGTCATACTTGTGCGCAAATAAGATTTAATTAACTTCAACTTTGAGAAACTCCGCTCAGCAGAAGCCACAGTAATAGGTATAGTTAACAAAACCCTGTAAGCAACCAAAATATTTGCACAAATTCCAAAACTCTGATAGAATTCCATGGAATCTCACACTCATATGCTACACTAGGAAGCATTTCCTATAATATTTGTAATTTAGAAAGTAAGCGTTTTCCATCAATATCGCAATAATCACCATGAGTCAAGGACTTTTCAAGTTTTACACAACATTCTTTCAATCCTTTATCATCCAAAGAAATCAACTGGGAAGCATCGAACAAAAAACCAAACATAGACTCGAAAAGTTCCATTTGTTCGAACCTTATCTTCAACTGAGAGAGTGCCATATCAACTATAACAAGAAAGTAATCAGTTCTAAAATTCTCTGAAGCAGATTGTTGTTCTCTTTCCGTGTTAGGATTCTCATCAAATTGTCCATTTCTTTTAATCCTACGCTTTATTTGAAAAACAGGTTCAATGTCCATTTCATCTGCAAGTTCTTTAGCATCAATCATAGCTGACAAAAACCCATTTTCCCTATATTTCTCAAAGAAAGGAACCAACCCTTTTAAACTTTCAATTGCTACATCAAGACGCATATCTTCAAATTGCAAATTTTTGCTCCCCAAATTGATTTTGTACAGAATTTCATGCCAAATAATTAAGCTCAATAAGAATTCAAAACTTAAAAATTCATTAGAAGCTAATTTTTCAGCATCCCAGCTTATTTTTGGATCATCAGAAACTTCAGCTAGTTTCATTAAAGCATCACTAATTTTAGGAGCTTGAGTTCTTATTGCTTTAACACTTTCAATTCGACTTTCCCATCTTGTCACACATAGGGATTTTAAAGTCAAATCATCAACATATTCAAGCAAAAGATGCCATCTTTTAGTGGAATTAGCAAACACATTATATAATGCTTGACACACTCCAAAAAACAATTTTCCTTTCACACAATAGTTTGCCATATCTGAAAGTACCAAGTTAAGAGAATGACAACCACAAGGCATATAAAAAGCTCTAGGATTAACATCAAGCAATCTTTTTTGAACACCTTCATGTTTTCCCCTCATATTAGAACCATTATAGTACCCCTGTCCCCTTACATCATTAATATCTAAATCAAGAGAGCTAAGAGCAGCTTCCAATTCACCAAAAAGACCCAAGCCAGAAGTGTTCTCCACACTCAAAAACTCTAAAAAATATTCTTCTATTTTTATTGGGTATCTCACGACATTAACACATCTAATCACCAAAGTCATTTGTTCAATACGACTTGCATCAGGAGTACAATCAAGGATCACAGAAAAATGTTTTACTTCTTTTATTTT
The DNA here is from genome assembly GCA_030737875.1 of Allium sativum. NCBI lineage: Eukaryota > Viridiplantae > Streptophyta > Magnoliopsida > Asparagales > Amaryllidaceae > Allium > Allium sativum. The sequence goes on from CM060916.1 coordinate 900,090,805, forward strand.
CTTTATTATGGCACTTTTGACACTCGATCCCAACATTTCAATCAAATCATTTTGAATTTTATGACTAAGATAATGATAATGAATGTCCCTATTTTGAATGAGTCTAAAATGATGTTTCATTACAGGATCAAACTCAGCTATTGACTCCAGAAAACCCAAAAAATTACCATTTGAATCTTCAAATATTTTGTCATGCATCCACGAAATGCCAAATTATTCATTGCAAGATGTTTAACAACAGCAATTATTCTGATCATAACATCTCTCTAATGTTCAGTGTCTTTTTTTTATTTGCTCTTGCAATTCTTTATCAATATTTTGATTTGTTTTCAGTCTAATTTGAAGTTCAGCACAAACTCTAAGGTTAATAAGATGTTCACGACTATCTTCATGTTGCTTAAGTTTTTCACCCAAGTGCACCCAGTCATCTACTCTAGAACTTGCTAAATTGCTTTGTGAACGAGCTTTTTTCACAACTTTACAACAAAAACAGAACATTTTATCTAATTCCTTTGAGTAAACTAACCATTTTCTGTCAATAAGTTCTCCGTTTCTTAATTTCTGATCAAAATAATTTGTAGAGAGCCCCCTATTGTACTTATCTTTAGGAAAATTGATATTTTTTTCTCTAACAGGACCCTTTTCAACAAGAAAATCTCTCATTTTATTATTTAATCCATCCCACACACGAGGATCATAAATATTCAAAGACATGGAACCAGGATCACTTGGATTAGTTTCTTCCCTATTTTCACTAATCATATTTTCAAACACATCAATTTCTTCTTCAGTTACTTCATTTTCAGTCTCTTCATTAACCACATTCTCATCTTCTATAGAATTTCTTATAATTTCAGGCACTTCATTTTCAATATCAGCCACTTCTTTTTCTTCAGGTGGTTTGGCTTTTTTCCAAAGTTTTTCTAGTGACCCTTTAAGGAATCTTCTCTTCATCCTCTTTTTTCGTTTTCTTTTCTCATGACCAGACATATGTTTTTTATTGAACATTTTCAACTTAAATTGCAACACCGAATGGGAGGATGAGAATAATAATAAAACCTGGATGAATAAACTAGTGTCACAATCTTCAGCCCCATCAATTTAACAAGAGGACTTCACGGCTCCACCAATCTTTACTACACCAAGTACCAGCAACCAATTCCAAAACTGTAAAAAAAAAATCATAGTTAAAATTAGTTTCAAATTTCAATCATTAAAAAAATAAGCATAGCTAGAAGAGATTATAAAAACAAGTACACGATTTTTAAAACTGTAGGATTTTTGATTTTGAAAGCCCTAAAATTGGATTAAAAGCGAATTTGCATACCTGTGTAGATCGAAAATTTTGGGGATGGATCAAGCGCGGATTGCTTTCAGGGGAGGGGTGGGGAGGTTTTGTGTGGCGGTGGGAAGAAGAAGGGAATGGGCAAAAGAGGCTGACGACAGAAATAGATAAAGGAGAAGTCGAAATTTTCGTCGGTTCCAGTCGATTTTTTTAACAAAAAGGCAATCGAGGGTGATGACTCACGATTCAAAATCAAAGAGGGACGAGGCATCATCGGGTTTTAGAGGAGATCTCGGCTTTTTTTTCAGTTCGTTTCTTGTTTTATTTTATTGAGGAAGATGTTTTGAACGGAAAAAACACTAGAGGCAAGAAGGAAAGAAAGGAAGAAGTAAGTGTGCTCTTTTCTTCCTATGACAGCTATGCGTGTTTGTATTTAAGAGGACAAGTGTTTATCTTAAACAGTTAAAATATACAAGTTATAATACAATTTATAAATAAAATTTTCTTTCATTTCTTTTATCATTTTATTTAATTTAATAGGCACAATTTACAAATATTGTAACAACCCGTATTTTTCGATAACATGTTAAAACGAGAATCAAGGCGGAATTTAATTTTAAATTCTGAATCAAGTAAAACAGGCTATGCCATTGCGTTCGTCTCGGAAAAATACGCGAAATAGAGTCCGAGTTTTCGAAAATCGGAGTCCGTATGACCCGATTAAGGCCCAACGAAGTTTTCAGAAAATTTCAAAGTAAAAACAGATTTCAAATTCAAGTTTGAATTTGAAAATTTGGGCCAGTTTGGGCCAGGTGGGAAAATTCCCGCCAGAGCACCCAAGTCGACAGCCCTGTCGACTTGGGAGTCGACTTGGTTGGACCCAAGTCGACAGCCCTGTCGACTTGGCTGTCGACTTGGTCCAGCCGGGCAGTTCTGCCTGGTGCACCATTTTGGGTTTGTGTTGAGTTTGGGGGCCAGATTCGGTTTTAAGGGCTGAGATTTCAACTAGGGTTTAATCCTATGGCCTAAAACACTTGCCTAATCTATAAATAAGACCCTAACCTAACCCTAAATCATCATTATTCATTCATGCAACTAAACTATGGCAAAATTTTACCTCTCATGGCCTCCACTCTCTTCATAAAATTTCTAAATTGTTTCTATGAGAGATTTTCCATGCATACAAGTGTTTTCAAGCTTGTATGAGTGTCATTAGCTTGCATTCAAGTCAAGTTTCTATCTTTGCATCATAAAGCAAGGGTTTTGATCATTTTGGCTCAAGGGTTTTTATGTTAGAGCTTGCATTTTGGGTCTATTTGATTGCATAAGGGCTTTGTCTTGTGCCTTCATAGCAATGTAAGCCCTTTCCCTACTCTTAGATATTAACTATGAAGTTAAATGTTCATGTGCAAGTTTGGGTTTGATCATTGAGTATAATACATGCTATCATGTCATGCATGTTTATGAAGTCTTCATCTTGATCTTGTAGGCTAAAAGCTACAACCTTTATGTTGAAATGTTGCATTATGCAACATGAGAACCCTCATAACATTTATGTCAACTTGCATATGAAGTCATAACCCTTATATGATGATATATGCGAGTTACTAGTCATCATTCCATGTCTTTTGTCACCATGATTCGCTTATGTGCCAAGTTTGGGTTTATGCATGTTTTGAGGCTTAAGAATGTAACATGCAAGTTAATGAACACATTATGTCTCATTTGCCACCATGTTCAACTAGTGGCTTTATACCCCCTTTGGTCATGCCTTTGACAAGTTCCTTCTTTGAATCCATTATGCGAGTTTAAAAGCGTTGGGGTCACATTATGGGAAAACATAATGACATGAACATGATTTGGGTAAATGGGTATGAACATGACAACATGTAACGTTAAATATGACATGTGTTTATATTTGAAAACATGACTTGAAATATAACATGGAAGTTGACATGTAAGTATGCTTGAAAACATAAGCTTGGGAATTTACCTATTAAGTTAGGTCTACCCATTGGGAATTTACCTATTGAGTTAGGTCTACCCAATTGCTTGAAAACTTGTAATATGTGTTGGAAACATAATGGACATGACACTTAGATAATATAAGTGTGGCCAACTCGAGGTTGGGTTGAGTTTGCAACGTAAAACTACCCGGAACCGACCGACCTAACTAGTAGTTGCAAACAATAGGACCCAATGTGAGAAGTTGGTCATGTTGTGCTTGAACCCGAGGTTAGACCAAGTTGTGGTGTAAAGCTACCCGGAACCGACCGGCTTAACTAGTAACCACAACAAAGTCTAATGTGAGAGGTGACGGTGCATTAAGTAATTAATGCCACATGATAGGGTTAAGTTAATTTGATTAATGACTCTTAACCAAATATGACATGGACAAATGGGTTAAGTAATTTGATTAGGCTAATGATACTTAACAAAACATGACAAGGTTGGGTAGGTTAAGTAACTTGATTTGCCTAATGACACTTAACCATTTTTATATGACTAGTGGACGGGGTTAAGTTAACCAACACTTAATCAATCCAACGCGATAACTTGGTAAGGTTAAGTAAGTTTTCTTAATGACGCTTAACCGAAAAATACGGTTAACGGATGGGGTTAAGATTAGACTCAACTAGTCTAAACATGGAAATCGGATGGGGTTAAGTTAGCCTAGACTTAATTAATCCCACTTGGTGGTTTAATGGGGTTAAGTTAAACACTTAACTAATCTAAACATGATGAATTGATGTGGTTAAGTGACCTATACTTAACCAATCTAACTCGTTAATTTATTGTGGTTAAGTTAACCAATACTTAACCAATATAACGTGAAAACATGATAAGGCTAAGTCACAAATCGCTTGAATGCACTTGACCGATTTGACTAAGTAAATTGATAGGGTCAAGTTAATATATACTTAACCAATCTAGAATGATAATTGGACGAGGTTAAGTCGTGAATTGCTTAATATACTTAACCAACTTGAGCATGGTTTGTAGGGTTAAGTCTTGAACTTGGATACTTAGCCAATTTTGACATGATTTGTAGACGGGTTAAGTCATGAACTTAAGTGACACTTAATCCATTATGTAAACCCTAGTTTTGAGGATTAGGTGGATAACCGTAGTTAACAAGGATAGCGGGAATAAGGCTAAGTGGTAAACCTTAGTTGAAGAATAACTAAGTAATGATTCTTAGTCAAAGAAGTTTAGACCAGTTCATAGATAGATGAGTAACCTAATACGGTAGGTCATTGTTTAAGTATACGAGTAGGAGCAAGTATCTGATTTGGATAAAGGCTCCAGCGAACTGGGTAACGAAGCAGCGGCTTCGGGGAACGTGAGGGTATTCTTGGTATCCCTCTATGAGCTGCCAGGTGATTATACTAGGCTCATGAGAGGTTAAGGTCTGCGTTAGAAGAACCAAGAGTATGCCTTGGTTGCTATACGAGCGACCTAAAGACGGGGATGGATAGGGGATAGTCGACGATACACGGTCGTATCCTAGATAGCATTTCGTCAGGCTACCTACCATCTTTGGTCAAGCGTGTACGTACGGAAAGGCAGAGAACACCCAATAGACCATAATTGCTATCTAATTATGGTTGCGGTAAGGCTCGGATGTGGGTTGGCCAGTGTTGTGTTCTCATACAGGATTTATCCTGTCTTGTCTTTCGCTAGTTGAGGGAGTGGTCTCGTGGGACCATAGCCACGTATAGGAAAAAAACAGACCTTAGCATCTGCATCGGCAGATAAATCTAAAGCTCCCGACCGAGTCCTGTATTTCCTGGTCTGCCCTGTGACAGGACTCGGATGGCACGATGTGATACATGTGCATACAGTCATGGAAAAACGATTCACGATATATGCGTGGGAAAAAGGGCGCGGTTGGAGGTTAGCGTAATCCCTAGTGGCCCTACGTGGTTGAACCCAAACCGAGATACGAAAACGTGCAATAGGTAAGCATAATCCCTAGTAGCCCTAGGTAGCATAAGTCCTAGTTGCACAAACGATAATTCATGTTGGAAGACCCTAGCTAGGTTTAGGGTAACAGTCCAAACCGATCTTAAGGATCATGGAACTATGATAAAGTAATATAGAATCTCATGGGAAAGCCCGTATGGTCTACGGCAAGGGACTGAACATTTACATGGAATAAAACATACAAGTTGAGTAACCTATATATGCGATATATTAGGTTGACATGGACCATTACACGACTTTTGAGTGAGGGTCATTCTTGGTTAACACATGACACGGTGGGGATACTAGTACGGTAGGTACAGAGCTAAAATACAGGATAGATATCATGGGACGTTATACGTGATAGATATCTTGGGGATATTATACTTGATAGAAACCTGACGATGTGATACCTTGTTTTATCTTGACATCGTAATTTATCATGACACCTTAGTTTATCTGAGTTCAGTAGTTCATCCTGTTATTTTGATTTAGCTTATCTATCTTGTTATCATACTTATGTTCATCTCAGTTTCTCATGTCAGTTAACTTTACTAGTTTTTATGCTGATAGTAGATAGGGCTTACTCAGTCTTTTTGACTGACCCGTTTTGTTTCGCCTCTTTTCTTCCGTTTCCCCCCCAGGTTACAGGGAGGAAATACTGTTGTTTAGTTCGGACTTCTTCTGCTTGAAGGTCATCATGGATGGCTTGGACTTTTCTTGGCTATGGCTACTTTACTGTTTTTACTTGGGGAATTATTTATGAAAAAGTCTTTATGCTTCTTTACTATTGCAAGACAGGTTTTGATGTACTCTGATGTAAAAGGCTTTAGACCTTAATTATTAATGTTTATGAAAGTTCGATTTTACTTCCGCTATTTTATTTGTTCTGTCTTGTGATATTTCTGTGCATGTTTACCAATAATGCCCCTCTAAAGCTAGTGCATTCCTTTGCGAGTGACCCTAGCGGAGGCGGGGTGTTACAAATATACACTCTTGATTTCGGTGTTTCAAATTTGTACGATCAAATATGAAGTCTGATTGTTACGAAGCTCGACATCGTACAATCATTCATAGTTTCAGATTTCGATGAGCCTAGTTTTGTTGAATTCAAAGATTGTTTGCAAAACGATATTTTCCACGATAAAATATTATTTTATTATACAATTCAAGTATTAATTCAATTCCAACTATTTATTTTTGTCTATAAATTTGTAAAACAAATTTAGAATTAGTAATAATTTATTGAACGACGTTAATTGAGATAATTGAATCAGATTTTTGTTACTTTTCCATCGCCAGTTCACGTTTATAAGTTAAATTTCAATTAACTATATCAATTTAAAATGTTCGGATTTGCGAGTCGTTACAACGATAATATAGTATATTATTTATAAAACATTAGCAGTAATTTTCCTAACAACCCTTGGCTTTTTATGAGAACTTTACTATTTATAGAACATAAATAGACTTCCAAACACTCGTATGTTTTACCTTACCATACAAACACTCAGTTAGTGTTTATAGAACTTAATCTCAAACACCATAAACTTACAACCAACCTCACTTAGCTAAACATTATATATAAGAATGTGATGTTCAACTTTTGCATATATATATATATATATATATATATATATATATATATATATATATTGTATAACACTTCTACTTCTAAAAATGTCTTCTCAAAGCAATGCCACAAATTCAACAAACTTGTCTACACCTTTCTATGATTTTCCTGCTCAACCAACTCCGTGTTATACACATTCATGTTTCATACCTCCTCACGCACATACTGGATGCACTCCAGACAAAAATAAAATAAAAAAAAGAAGCAAAATAAACTTTATTTTTGGGATCTCCTTCCATTTGGGAGAAAATAAGTGACATTCATCACTATGAACAGGAGACGCTGGAATTACAATGAGAAATGTATTATGAACGGAATGTGAATGCAATATGTTTGGGAGTCCTAAAATAGATTGCTCTAAAAATTTGTGTAGCCTCTTCCAGTGTTCACTAACCTACATCTCATTCTGACATAAGCAGTGGATACCATCTCCTCAGCACCCCCTATCTCTCAAACTTGATGGGATCGAGGAAGTAAATAATCTCTAGCCAAAAATAAGGATGGACCTCACCATTTCAAAACTCCTAGTCCATCAAAATAATTTATATTTTTGTTTGTTGCTTATATGTCTTTTTTTATGCCCTGGATTATATTTGCTATGCGAACGGAAACAAAATATTGTTTGAGTTATGTAATGTTTCTTTTTGGCAAAGTCGACCAGTTTTTAAGGTGGCCGCAAACACCTTTTTATTATAACCAATAATAAAAATACAAAAAGTACAGATGATTGTGGTTGACAGCCAACTAGTCGATTTTTAAGGTGGACCGTCCACCACCTACTAATTTTATAGTGTTCCGTTCACTCTACCTACACAGGATTATAACACTGGAGCTTGCTAATTTACTTGGCTACAAAAATTAAATCCTTTTTAATGACATACTCTCCACGTGGGGAAAGAAAAATACATTACATACTACAGTAGTAGTTAATTACATAATGAGTACAAATAAAATAGCATAGGCTTTTTGAAATATGGCTTAGGTATTCATAGGTTAGCACGACAAGATAGCAGCATGTACCAAGTCTGAAAAGTGCACTTCAGAAAGCACCATACTACAGCCCGCCGAATAACAAGATCTCCACACAAAAATAAATGATGTAAATGCGCGCACAGATTTCATGGTATGTACTGACCAAGTGGCCAAAATGACAAGAGCCAAGATAGTGGAAGGAAATGGTAAAGGTACACTAATAGGCAGCGATGACGTGAGCCAGGCTTCACCTATATCATTGAATACGGATGACCAGAAAGTGTGCCAGAACACCAATGTGCCCGAATCACCATTGAGGACCACAGAAGAGAACTAGCTCGACCAAAAAATTAAACTGCAAGCAACAAAATCTAGAATTTGCATGGAATGAGTCACCACCAAGTTAACAAATCAAGGATCAACACCTTAGCAATTCGTATCATGACATCGCTAACCGATGATGAACTATCTATATAAGAACTAGACTTGTCCCTTACAAAAAGAAGACATGAAATGAGCCCAGTTCAATTACACTAGGAGAATCTGAACTACTAACCCAAAATAAGCAATCAAGCACCTCAAAATACACAACAGTTACCCAAAAGACCCAGATCTGACATCAGAAGCTACCGACAAGACACGAACTAATCGAACATGGAATACCCAAGTCGCAATTTATCCCATCACAGACTAATAGTCGAAACACGAAAATAAATAGACAAACTAGGCGTTTCTGCTCACCAGTTCGCTCCACGTTAGTGATCAGAACCCTATCCATTAAAGCGACCATCGGTTGAATATCATGTTGCGTGAAGCATGAAGTTGCCTGAAATCATCAACAATTATGGGCCGTTGTCAGGAGTGGACCTAAAGAGATCAAAGAAGATATGGTAGTTGAAGCTCAGATCTTTTCGTGAGGCAGACTTAGATCTGGAAGTGAAAAAGTGGTTAAGGAAAAAGGTCCACACGTGGTGAAAGCATAAGGTGGAGAAGCGCTAGAGAAGTGAAGAATACTTGATTTGTGGAAGAGTAAGAAGCGTGAAGAAGTGAAGTCGGGATTTTATGTCGCCATTAACAGACCTTTTCCGTAACGAAGCCTCTCAATTTTGCTACAATTTTTGAGTTCTGTAATATTTTAGAATAAAATTAAGAAAATATATGTTCTATGTTAAATTCAGATAGCTGAACATATACCATTAGCCACTGAATGTTCTTGGAAACTTAAAATTTTACGCAGTTGATTGAATTAAAAATTTTAGTTGGTTGAAATATCCCTAAAATGCACTATTTTCTTGCGGGTTGATAATTTCCTATAAACAGACAGTTGAATTACCTAGTATCCATTTTTTAATGGATACCAACCCAGAACCCAGTATGAATTAAACATTAATATACCTATTTTTTTTACCTTTTCTTCTTCACTTTTACCATATCTACTCAGAAAACCTAACCGCCCTTTTAACCTATTTCAATTTTTTTTTACCAATTTATGAATCAAACTCAAATCCAAAACAATAAACATGCCTCCAAGCCAAAAGAAACCAAAACAAGTGGCAACTGGAACTACTGAAGAGCACATTAAGAAGTCTTTGTGGAATGATGAAGCTAAAAGAAGGTTTGAAAGCATAAAAAAAATCTAAAGATCTTTACAGATTCATTCCTTAAGTACTCAGATTTTTCGTCTTATCAAATTCAACAACTAGCCCGATCTTTTCATTTTGAATCTCTTAGATTTCAATGCTAACAATGTGAACATTGAACTTCTTTTAGTCAAATTATTCTTATCTAATATGAATTTAGACTATTACCAGCCCCAAAATAGAGAAGATTCATTGGATTGTGGACAAATATCATTATACCTACTCAACAATTAGGCCAAATTCTCTGATGCCCAAGGGTAGGAACCGGTATAGATGATATTGAGGTGATTATGTCACAACGAGACAAAGTTTTCCACAATTTTCTTTGCAACATTTGGACAAATATTAACGATCTTAAGTATGTTTCACCCTCAAGCACGTAACTAACATCGAGCTTTAATCCGGTCTGTAACGACCTGCATTTTTGACTGTCTAAGTCGATGATAATCCACACATTTAAACCCAAATAGATCCCAAATACAGATAGTTATTAGGGTAAATAAAAGAAAAAGAAAGAAGAAAAAAAAACAATCATAGAATCTCACAGGGGATAGACAAAATATAATAGTCGAATAACAGTTCTTGAAGTTGTAATATATACATTTGATTATACTTTATGACAATTATCAGAGTTATACATACCTAGACATAAATACAATAATGCACGTGAGGCAATGCCCAAGGTAGGATTTTACCTCTTTACCCTTTCTGGCTAGTCGGAACCCGTCTGTGGCTGACCATGACTATCAATCCAACGAATAAGGGTGCACCCATCGACTACAAAATCATGATAGAAACACGAGTGATCAATGTCGATAAAGGTAGCAAACCTCATTGTCCAGACGTAGGCTCCTGTTTTATTCATTTTAATTATGACATGAATGTCAAGGTTATCCATCATTGTTCTCTTACTTTATACCAATGAACATTCTCCAATTCAATCACTACATTCAGGATATCACCCACCGCATACACAGTTATCAAAGTGGTTCAGATATTGACAGAGAGTATGCCAATAAGAGGCCCGGTCTCTTTAATAACCAATCGTAAATGTACACACCAGTTGGTTCTTTTACATTTCATAATGATTCACGTTTGATATCAAAGTATCACATTTGTAAAACCAAAAAAATGAGTATTCATAAAATAAATTTTAAAAATAACTTATATTAAAATAATGAAAATAAAAAACATATCAAATCAAATTATTTCCTCCATCCCACCAAATTTGTACTCATGTTTGAATTCCAAATCAATGAACTCAATTATCAATTTCTTACCATTTTGTATTTAACTGAATTTGATTTAGTTTCGATCCAGTATTTAGATCCCGATTCGAATAAATCTCATCCTTTAAATCGTAAATTTAAAAGTTCAACTCAATAATTTACTTTAATGATTTAAAATTCCAAAGTCCATTCTTATTCCAAACCATTTCAATTTGTATTAATTTTAAGTCAAATTTCAAATTTTGATTTAAAACACTCAAATTAAATTAAATTCCGCTTTTAAATCTTAAAGTTCAAAGCTTCAAAACAAACTCGTTTTTCGAATTAAATCCATACATCTGTTAAAACTTCATATTTCCATTTTAATTCTTTTAACGATTTCTTTTAACTAACTCCCATTCCAATTCCAAATTAACTTCAGTTCAATTCTAACCAAATTTCAATTTTAAATAAATTTTGATTCCAATTTCAAATTGATTCCAAATCTATATTAATTCCGATTCCAATTTCAAATTAATTCCAAATCTAAAGTATTTCAATTTAAAAACATTCCGAATCCGATTTCCAAATTTATTAATTTAAAACACTTAAATAAAACAAATCGATATCCAATTTAAAATTCAACTTGAATTCTAATTCAATCTCGAGATAAATTTTGAAATATTGTTTTATACCACTTTTATTTAAACATGTTCAAAGTTCAAATAAAATTCGAAACTTTTCAACCTACAATCTCTGCATTGCAAATCACATTCCGATTGTATTTTCAACAAAACTCAACTTCGACCATTTAAGTAATTTCATTTACCAAATCAAAATTTCAACATTTTGTGCTCCACTTCGAAAGTAATTCAATTTCCAAAAATTCGTTTTTTTTTTTCAAATTCAAACCATTTCAAATAACTTCAAATTGCTATCAAATATCTTTGAATTTAACCGATCCAGTGTCCATATAATCCTATCCTTTGACTTAAATTTAATTTTAATATTTCAGGAATGGATATATGTCATTTCAATACAAATCAGGGGTCATAGGCATTTATAGTTTCAACCTATGTTCTTAATTCATTATAAATGATTTCGGGTTTATTTGATAGCCCTAACATATTGGGTAAATAGTTGGGATTAATAAACACAAACAACAGTGATACATAAATAAGGTGAATAATAGGGTGAAACACATAATTAAACATCAATATATTAATATATCAATCCATGACATCCATCCAAATAGTTCAATATCACGTCAACTTACTAGTCATTAGGTGTTAGGTTTTAAACTAGTAATTAAATTTCAAATTTTAACCTAACTTTAAAATTTAAATTAGCATTTGAATTTAAGTTATACTATCGATGCACATCAAAGTAAGTATTCATTTTAACTACCAAATGAAAAACAATACAAACATACGATGACATGATTTTTATTTAATTAATAATCAAATATTTTAGTTAATCTTGAGTGGGTTTAATCACTCTCCTTTGATTTCGAACCTAATTGAAATCCAAATAAAAGCGTAAAATTTTAACATTCTCGGAATTCGTCCAAATCTGCTCTATGTTGTCCGAAATGTCAATACGAATCCAACGGAACAAACCATTCGTCAATTTGAGTTCTTATGCAAAAGTTGTAAGAACCCGTATTTTTAGCGGTCGAGTATTTAAATTATTTAATTATTTGATTATTTAAATGTTGATTTGGAAATGTAAATAACTCGAATTCTATGATTTTGAGTATTAATTTCATTTGAGTAGTAAAATAATAAATTTAATTCTGATATAATTGAGAATAAATTAGATTGAGGTATAGTAAGAATTGGATGATATATTAAGACCTAATAAAGTTCAGATTTGAAATATAAAAAGGAATTAACTAATTAAACGAAGTTTGATCGTATTAATTTAACTGGGATCAACTTCCATCTCACCACTCTGCCATGGTTAGAATTGTTAACAAGCTTCGCTCTCTTCGTAAATTGATTCGACCATGGGCTAAACATGTTTGGAATTCCTTAAAAAGTCGTATTTCATCCACATAAGATGCAATTCTTAATCTTAATATCATTGAGGAACTTCGACCTTTATTTGATTCTGAACGACATGTTTTGAAAGAACATGAAGCAGAACTTGACAGACTAATCAAACAAGAAGAGATTGGATGGAAACAAAGATCTATAGCGAAATGGATTAAAGATGGCGATAAAAACACTGCATATTTTCATAGAATTGCCAATTTTCATAGACGCTCCTCATTCATCTCTGAAATTGTTCACAATAACATTACCTTCACTGACGCTAAAGACATTTGCCATCAATTTACTATCTTCTACAAAAGCATTCTTGGTTTATCTCCACCCTCCCTCCAAACATAGATTGGCACTATCTATACCCAAGCCCAACACCCATTAACATTGATCATCTTTTCTCAGAGGAGTAAATATGGAATGTTGTTAAGGATATGGCCAATGACAAGGCTCCTGGGCCTGATGGCTTTGGCCCATCTTTCTTCAAACACTTTTGGCCCATATTAAAAATTGATATCATTGATATGTGTTCTGAATTCAACTCAAACCCCTCATTAATTGCAAAATTGAATTATGCCAACATTATCCTCATTCCAAAACATTCTGGTGCTAATATTGTCTCCTCCTTTAGACCTATTAGTCTTCTCAATACAACTTTCAAAATCATCACTAAAATTCTATCCAACAGACTTCAACAACACATTGACTCTTTGGTGGGTTCGAACAATCAGCTTTCATCTCTGGTAGAAATATCCTTGACTGTGTAGCAGCCACACAAGAAGTAATCTCTCATTTCCACTTCTCTAACTCCCTTGGTGTCCTACTCAAACTTGATTTTTCAAAAGCTTTTGACTCAGTCAATTGGGAATTCATTTTATCCCTGATGATGCATAGGGATTTCCCATTAAGGTGGTGTAACTGGATCAAAGAAATTTTGCACACTAGCATTTCTACTGTGTTTATCAATGGTGAATATGGTGGTAAAATTAAATCTAAGAGAGGCTTAAGACAAGGGGATCCTCTATCTCCTCTCATTTTTGTTCTAATAGCCGATGTCTTCAATCAAATGGCAAAACAAGCCCTATCTCATGGCATACTTTCTGGTATTCCAATCCCAAATTCTGAACTTTGCACAACCAATTTGCAATTGCAGATGATACAATTCTTTTCACCATCCCCTCCCCGAAAAACATTCACTCTCTCAAAGTTCTTCTATACTCATTTGAAATGATTTCAGGCCTCTCAATTAATTTTAACAAAAGCTCCATTATTATGCTTGGTAATTGTGCTCACCTGGGTCCTGTTATAGCTGACTGCCTTAATTGCAAGCTAGATTCATTCCCAATTAATTATCTTGGTATTCCTCTATGCCCTTTTAAACCCCACAAACCAGATTGGCAACCACTCATTTCAAAGATTGAAAGTGGGCTTTCAAGCTGGAAAGCGAATTCTTTGTCCTCTGCTGGCCGTCTTGTTCTTGTAAAGCATGTACTCTCATCACTTCCAACTTACTGGTGTCATTACACAAACTCCCCAATTGGGTTATCAAAAGAATTGATTCAATTCGTAGTACATTCCTTTGGAATGGGAGTAAGCTGAAAAAATTAATCAACTAGCAAACTGTTTGTCTCCCAACTAACCATGGTGGCCTTGGTGTTCTGAACCTTTCGACCTTTAATATTGCACTGCTTGCTAAATGGCTATGGCGAGCTCTCTTGCCTGGTCAATTCATCTGGAAAGACTGGATCTTGAATCACTTGTACAATTCTAACCCCTTCATCATTCTCCACTTTAGACCTGATGTCAGACCCTCACCATTCTGGAATGGAATTCTATCCACCATAACGAGAGTTAAATCTATTTTTCATGTTAAAGTTGGTAATGGGGAATCTTGCCTTTCTGGTTGGATATTTGGAAAGAACAAATCCCTCTTCACTCTCTTTTTCCCATCCTTGCACCAAGCAGAAATAGCATACTCATAATTACTGAGGACCATGAGCTTTTTTCCTGAAACTTTTCTGGGCTTTGAAGCATTAAATGAAATAAATTTGGTGGATCGTATTCTCAGCTCTACTCACCTATTACTAGAACCAGATTCATTCGTTTGGGCCTTAAGCCCATCCAAAATCTTCTCAGTAGCATCCTACTACAAGTTCTTAATTCACCCTGGACGAAGCTTCTCCTTCTCGAGAATCTGGAAATGCCACCTTCCCCTCCCCCCCGCATTATCTTCTTTCAATGGCTTCTCATACATGACCGTATTAATACCAGAGACAGGCTTCAACACTTTAATATCAGTATTGATCCTATATGTGTGTTGTGCAAACAATGTAACGAATCCATTTCACATCTCTTCTTTGATTGCGAATTTTCATATGCTATGTGGGTTGCAGTCAGTTCTTTCATCCTTGTTTCATCCCTTCTTTCAACTCATTCTTTGATTACTGGCAACATAACCCCCTGACCCCTTAATAGATTCTTTGGTGGCTTTTTTTCATGGTGTATTTGGTTAGAACGTAATGCAATCATCTTTGGCAGACCCTCGAAGCTAATGATGGGTACATATTATCATACCCTGCATCTATTTGAATCATGGACAGGAACAAACAGGCATGCACGCTTCAGGCTTTTCCTTCCAATACCCCAGTCTCCTGGCTCTCAAGAAAGCAGTACCTTTGTCCCTCGTTGATCCAGATGTAGCTGCCCAGTATTGCATATCTAGTATTTTGGCTGTGTACTCTTACCTCATGCTCAGTTCTCTATGATGTATATATTCAGATCAGTACTTGTATTATCTTTTGACCGCCTAGGTCTAAACTACTTGCTACTGGTTGGGCCTGTCAACCAGTTTATATTATTATCTACTATGTTTTACGTGTAATCGGCTGTGTAGTTTCACGCTAGACACCCGTCTTCCTCTAAAAAAATTAATTTAATTAAAAACGAGCTCGCCATGTTGTGGTATCCCACAGTTTTATGATTTGAACTTTTTTGAGTATATATAATTCATTATAATTCAAAATTCTTTTAAATAAGAATCTTCTAGATCTATTAGATCATAGTTTTCTAATGAAAGAGAAAAACCAAGATTTCATCTTGTAGATTTTAATTTATGTCAAAAACAAAATTTCAGAAAAATCGCGGTATAATCATTTATGAACTATAACGATTTATTAAATAAAATTAAAAGATTTTAAATCAATTGGATATCGATCTAACTTGGAATTCAAATTACTGAGTTTAAAACCCAAATTAGTTTATTTTAAAATTATATAAAATTCTATTTGGATATATAATAATAATAATAATAATTTGTTTCCAATATATGTGATTATTTTGAAATTGATTTATATTTTATCTTTTTAATTTAACCTATGAAAATATTCGATTTTCAAACAACCTCAGATTTCAATGAAACTAATTTTATAAAATCCGTAATGGTTAATTATTGCTAGGTTTTGAGTTTCATGTTAATTGGGGTTATTTTGTAGTCATACGCGATATAAACACTTATCAATTAACGAGTTGATAATAAAAATAGTATTTTTGTGAACGATCTCGGAATTCGGTGAAACGAGTTCCATTGAATCTGTAATAATGTATTATTTTTAGATTTCAAATTCTGTAACATTGGAGCAACCGTCTGGCTGTATGAGTTAGAAATGCCTAGAATTAATTTAATCGAAATCAATTTAAATCATCGATTTTAAATTTATATCTTCTCCATACGATCAAATTAGACCTTGAAACTTATTACCATATGTTTAAATAATAGTAAAAGTAGTTATATTCGAAAGATATTTTTCAAATGCAAAGAATTGATTATAAAACCATTTTTTAAAATGGAATCGTGAATGAAATTGGTATAATATTATTATTAATATCAGTTTTTGGGTTACAAACTTTTATCTATCTTAGGATAAGAATGTTGTCAATTCAAGGCCTGATAGGTAATTAAAATACCCCAACTTGAACAATTTCACTATTATAAAGGGATGGTACTAGTTTGGAATGGTAAATGATGTTGGAAATAATTTTTTATTTCCATAAGAGAAATATTGCAACTCATTTAGCCAGATTTATAGAATTAATTAAACTATAGGTTTTATAGTAAACAATGTATCACTTGACATTGTTTGGCCTAGATGTGAAATGTGATTATACTTATACTTTTCGGTTAAGTATATAACGATATCTTCTAAGTAATGGAAATAGTAGGGTTTTGCGAATAAACTTATTTAAAGAAATAATAAATGGTTAGGTTTTTCGAATAATAAAACAAGAGGTTATAGTGGTTTGAAACGGAAGTGAATATTAAAAATTTAATAGCATTATTGAAAAGCCTGAATCGACAAAGTTTAAGTTAAATAAAAATGTTTAGGGTTATATAATATACAATGTGTCGTATGACATTGTGTGGGCCCATATAAGATTGACAATTAGATCTATACTAATTGGTTCAGGTATGTATAACAATATTTCCAAAGTAAAGGAAATATAAAAATAGGTTTTGTGAAAATATAATGATATTTTTGAGGTAAACGAAATAAAGAGACGATTTTGTGAATATGCCTATTTTGAAGAGATAATAGTGTAATTATTGTTTCAAAGTAATAAAATCAAGAGAGATTTGTTGATATAAGGATATGGAATTGATTTTAAGAATCAGTGAAATGTTTTAATGAATGATTTTCATTTAAAAGGGCCTGAGTTATTGACGTACTTAGCTATAGTGTTTTGATTTGACTGCTAAAGAACAATTATCAATGAATTCCCTTGTTGACTTTTGACATATTTGTTCGAGAAGATCGAGATGGGAACAGGACCCAAAACCACTTCGAAATGACTTTACATTCAAAAACTAACTTGAAGGGATGATAATGAGATGATTTGAAGATATAGACCTTTGGAGCGAGAGGATGGCTCGCTGATGTCTCTGGTTAATTACCAAAATTAAACTTGCAGTAGTAATCCCTATGTTCTGGCGTCTTTTCATTTTATTCAGTCACAAAACAAACTTGTATGGATGAACATCTGACTGGGTATTCCCTAGAATCACAAATGTTGATTTTTATAGATATACCAATACGGTGGCGGAGAAGGAAACTTCTTTTAGCATAACACCCAGGATATATTTATGCAAATCAATTAGTGATTGACGGGATCTGACGATGTGGCATTCAAAGTTGTATGTGCTTTCTCAAAAAGGTAATCATAACCTCAAGCCTCATTAACATGAAAATATTTGTAATTGGGCAGGTAGCAAGGCTTTGTGGGTCATAACCATTAAGGCATATTATGACCTGATCTAGAGAAATCATATTGTTCCTTTTTGTATGCTTTGGGATTAAGTATGGTTGGACGACCAACAACTGTGATGGTGATATATTTGGTACACTCAAGTTAAATGAGTGGCAGGTTTTGTGTGGCTAGGCTGCAAAATGTTCTTGTTGAACCCCCATGTGTTGTCTCTAGAGAACACTGATCGAAAGGTATGTAACAACCGGGAATTTCGCTCGATCTGAATCA
Organism: Allium sativum; assembly: GCA_030737875.1. NCBI lineage: Eukaryota > Viridiplantae > Streptophyta > Magnoliopsida > Asparagales > Amaryllidaceae > Allium > Allium sativum. Next base: position 900,109,083 of record CM060916.1, read on the forward strand.
GTCGCTAAACCGACCCAGACCATTCGAAACGCCTGATTGTTTTGAGAACACGACAAATTAGAACGCAGACGGAAGAACATTTCATTGTATATTACAACAATTCCATCAGAATACAAGAATATACAGAGTATAGAAAAATACTACACATTTACCAAATATAAGAGATTACAATAAATTACATAGCAGCGGAAAATAATACAATACACAACTGAAGGAGATATACGGATACAAAGCTTTCCGGATATCATTCCAACTGTAAACCAGGATCCTGTGAATATAAATCTACAAAACCAAAACTACTAGCTGCCCGTGTCAAAATAAGGGCACCTAGAGTTTAGGTTAAAACAATAACCTCCAGGTCAGTCATGTGACTGGTGTGAGAACTAAAACAGTTATTAATCTTTATTTTAAAGTTCGGTAAATCAAGGGACCACGCCGTATAACACGGAACGGGTTTCCTCCCAAGAATACCAGTGCATAAAACAACAACGCAATGCTAAATAAAGAACAATGAAGCTATTATAAGACCCAGGTCCCATCACACAATGCAACACAAGCCGGAGGATAGGGTTTTTACCTTATAATAGCCAAGAATGCTTGATACGTTTAAAACAAAACATTTGATACTATTATAAGTGCATAGTGTATAAAACAACTTCAAATCATAAGTATCAATCATAGACGGCATAAGCGCCCCATCCCACTATGTCGCCATACTAGGCTCTACAAATAAAATCGCAAAGTCACGTAATGGATTTCCATCTGTGAACCGAGGCAAAAGATAGTCCTCTACCGATTCGAGACTGTCTAGCCCGAGCCTCAGGATTAGAACGCATCAACCCTTGGATCGTCAGGGCCGGTCCACCGATGTGGATTAAAATGCCTGAACACTGCCCTTTGGGGCGTAAATGAGCCAACGAATGACTCCATCGGCTTCACATAGTCACCGATATATCCGAGGCGCCTCGCAACAGCAACAACCACATAAGTCAAACTCGTCAGGGCGTGTGAAACCACTGACGCCACTTCTAACTAGAAAGAAACGCATGTCCTCCTTGAAGTCCTCTCCCGTTTTTGGTCCACCACCGGGGTGTGAGGCTCGCGAATCAACGTTACACAAAGTTATGCCACACAGTCCGTGCTTTGATCATCAACCACAAGACTTTTCTTTTCAACAGAAGCCTTGATCCACTGCCACTTAGGCATGCAAAACAGGCAATGCATTCCACGCGATGGATATCCATCAATATATAACCCCTGAGCTCGTACGTCTCAGAGAAGGGCGTTAAGAAAGAGAATAAATTCTCCGCCGCCAAATAGATATATATTTAATAGAAATCAATCACACAGACTGAAATCCAATGTCAGACACATAGTCCATTTACAAGTTCGTTCTGGGTCTGAACGAACCCGGAGGCACCAAGTACCCCGCATATCCATCGACCTCCAAGTACGTGTGGACGATCACCAACTGATTCTCTCCTTTGGGTGTACGGCCCAATCAAGATCATCAGTAATTATCCAAACGACGTGAAGACCTCCGGTCTTCAACCACCGTCTTCATCTTCGTCACCACGTCGAATCAATTATTCAGAATGGGATAAACTCGGTCTTTCTGAATAACTCGCGTATATAATAAACATGTGTTACACAAACACAACATACGCCTCATTCCAATTCATCAGTTACTAACCGTAAATTAGTAAGAGAATAATCCCCCAAATATTAACCCCGAAGGCCGAAACCAACATCAGATCAATACCCAGAAAACCGTTCTGCTTAGCTAACCTACAGTTAGTTTTTAAACTTCACATTCTTAGGGAAAGGTTCCCATTAATTTTATCAAAGATAAATTCTTCTAAATTGATTCTTTAACCTTCTTTTGAATATCGATTCAAACTAGTTGGGATTAGCGAACCACACTGAAGTAATCATTTATTTTATTTCCCAATCCCAACCTATCCATCCCATGAAGTAAAACTGGTCATACTTCATATCTAACACCACGGTGTTATTAGTAAATTCAATTACCATTTCACGTTCAAATCTAATTAAAGATTTAACTATCGCCTGGAGCAAAACTAGTGATACTCCATTCTCGATCTTTTCAATCTAATTAAAGATTCATTAAAACTCCACTTAGTTTTAATCTTTGACTGGGTTAAAGAACCGATGTCATTTAAAACACGGTTCACGATAAACCCAAAATCACATCACATTTCAATTCCAATTAAATATTATTTAATTGGTACACTTCATTAAATCTAAATAAAAGATTTAATGTTTCCTCAACTGGGTTTAAGAACAGTGTCAATGAAGACACCATTCACGACAAATCCAAATCACATTTGATATTAAATATAAGGCTCTGAATAGAAAATATATCGGCTTATATTCAATATCAAATTCTACGACCAACAAATATCGTATTGGAAATAACGATATATATATATATATATATATCTTTCAAATTCCCATAACAATATCTATATAATCACGAAATCCAACATCGAAATATTCCAAAGAAAATTTCGATTCAAATCCATTCCAATTAAATTATTGGAAATTTTAGTTACTTTTAAAACCCTTTTCAAATTCAATTTATTTATTTAAAAATAAATAGAATTATAATTCTAGTTCAAAACTAGTTCATTTTGGTAAAAATCTATTTTTATCCTTTCAAATATGGAGTTTTTCATCCCAATTCTTCACAAATCATTTCTTATGATTTTACACAAATTATTACTATTTTTAATAATTTTATCAAGGCCCATACAGTCGATTTCCAACAACGACCATCGAACTGCACTTACAACGACCTTTTCCAAATTTGATTTGGGCATAATTCCAAATCCAACCGTTAGATATCAAATCCCTAACATTCGTTAGAAAGCTCTTTTTGATACAAACCCAACGGTTCCGGTTTTAGGAGAATCCGACGGTCGGATCTCCCGCAATATCCATTCGAAGTCAATGGTCGAAATTCGCGAACTGCCGCAGCGCGGCGCGTTCTATTCAGGCCATTATATATATAATATATATATTATATATATTTCGTCGATTTCCTTTTAAAAACGAATTTTATAAACCGTTTTAAATTCGTTTTCAAAACGATTTCAACTTCAATTCAAATTCAAATCAAAATTGAATTTTTCCGTATAAATTCGTTTTAAATTCATTTCAAATTGATTTCAATTCAAATCGATTTTTAATTTAATTTCCGTTCGTTTTCAATTCAATTCAATTTCAATTCGAATTCATTTCTATTCAATTTCAATTCGAATTCAATTCTATTCAATTTCAATTTGAATTCATTTTCAATTCGAATTCATTTCAAATTGATTTCCATTCAATTTCAATCTGATTCGAATTCATTTTATTTTCAATTCAATTCGAATTCTAATTCGTTTCAATTCAATTCGAATTCTAATTTGTTTCAATTCAATTTAATTCGAATTTCATTTCAAAATATTCGATTTTGAAATCACTTTTCAATATTCGTTATAAAAACGAATATAATCGATATAAATATCGTTCGCGTCAAAATAGCGCATATCTAATCAACACGGCTTTATATATTTCTATTTCAAATATACTATTCAAATATTTCGTTTCAAATATTTCTTCTCAAATATTTTCTTCAAATATTTCTCTTCAAATATTCTATTTCGAAACTGGAATGAGGCCCAATCAATTACCATAGATTTTATTTCTATGGATTTCCATACAACGCATGTATATATCAACAATGAAAAATAATCAACCATCATCCAAAGTGCATTCTACACTGTATAAGCATCAAATATAAATATCTAACGCTCATAACAGTCTGTCAATCAATCGATCGACATACAGCTAATTATTGGGATTAGTGTATGTCATATATCTTCCCAATACCCTTGTGGGGTTTCAAACAATCAAACACAAATTTTATTTGTGCAGTTGGGCGATGTGTAAAATTTATCGTCCCAACCAATATCAGTCAAATGTGTGTATATAAACAAATCGTTCGATTTGTTTATATTTATTTCATTTCATATACACGTTAAAAATTCCATTTTTAACTATAAATTTTTTTTTATTTCAATCCATATCACACAATCAACTACACATCAAAATCAAACAAACAAACAAACAAGCCGTCCATGGTCTATGGACGACAGGTGTCGGGTGCTACTAAACACCGTCTGCATCCTAGTATATATTTCAACTAGAAAAATAAATAAAGGGTGAGGAGTTCTCATATTGGGGTTCCACTCCTCCATTTCGTTCTGAACGGTTCAGATTTTTCCGAAATTCCAACTCCCTCATTCCACGTTGTTCATAAATAAAAATCACATTTGTATTCCACTATACATATAAAAATCAACTAATCTTCTATGTAATGATTATATTTTCAAAGTCGAATCTTTTATGTAAAGATTATATTTTTAAAGTTGAATCTTCTATGTAAAGATTATATTTTCAACTCGCTCTCTTCACAATAAAGATTATATTTTTATTATTCTAAAAATATAAAAACCATATTTTTAATACCCTATATTAGTAAAAATCATATTTTTATTATCTACCTTATATAAAATCACATTTTTGACTCACTACATATGTAAAAATTTCATTTTCATGTCAAGGTTATTTTTATAAAAACCATATTTTCAAACTAATGTTATTTTTATTTTAAAACTGATTTTATACAATGGGGTTTTACCTTTAAAAGGCTGAAATTAAACAAGGTTTTTATAATTTAAAAACTGAAATTAAACATGGTTTTTATATTTTAGAAAAAATGAAATTAACAAAGTATTATATTTAAGAAAAACTGAATTTGTTAAACTAAAATAGACATAAAAAACTCACTGTAAAAATATTCTGCTGTTGAGCTGGACTTCGACATCAAGAAGTCGGCGCCGCCATCACCAGCGATGATCGGAGGACCATCGAAGCTCGCCATTCGAGGCGCCTACAGGTCGCCATCCTCCAGTGGCTGTCGCGGTGAACTCGAGCGGGCTAGTAGCAGAGGTCGGCGGTGGATTTAATAGGAGCTAGGGCTCACGGTTTTTGGGAATTGGGGTTAGGGGCTGAGCGTGGGAAGAAGGAGTAGATCGGAGGGGGTTTGGGGGAGGCGGCGATCGGAGCAGGGGGCACAGTGGAGCGGTGCGGCGTCAATCCGTGAAAGGGGGGCTGGGTTCCGTCGGTTTTTCTTTTTCCCATTTTTTTTAAAAAAGTGACTGGGAGGGTTGACTTGAATAAGGGAAAGGAGGGAATAGAAAATATAATTATATTATTCATTTATTTAATAAATTCCATAAAGTATCTTTTTATTTAGAACTCGAAATCGAACCTACCGACTGTCGTCCCTAGCTAATTACCCCTATTCCGAACACAATGGGACATGTATCGCAGACTGATTCGACTGTTTCGATCGGTTTTTGTCAAAATCAAAATATAACTCTATATATTGAATTTGAACGCGCATTTCAATTTACTGGGGCCACATACTGACTCTAAAAATTTCATAAAAATATATTCTTGCTTCGTATTGATGATACGGCCCTAAAAAACTAATTTCGTCGAATTCTGAGACCGTTTGAAAAATGGTCATTTTCCGGTCGATTAAAATCAACTGAAACTGGTCAAACACGTTTTTCTTTGCCACGCTCACGTACTAGCTTAAAAAATTATGAAATTTGAAACCTAGTAATAACTAGACATCACGGATCCAACAAAAGTTGTTTCGTCGAAAACCGAGGTCGTTTGCAAAATTTTCATTTTTAAGGGCCAGAATTCTACACCTACTATTCTGAATTTTCAACTGGGCATAACTTTTTATCCCCGCTATGAAATTTTGATTTTTCGGATTTGTTGGAAAGATATTCTCAATTGGATTCAAATATTTTTGGTTTCACTAAAATCTGGTTTATTTTGCACCCGGTACATTCATTTGAAATTTGAAATCGAATTATCGAACTACCGCGCCATTTTCAATTCCTTTTATAATTATAAATAAATATTTATATTCCAACGACGACGTATATAAATATATACGTTATATTTCTATTCAAAATAAACTTCTCGTAGTTATTATTTAAAATAATTCATTTTAAATAATCAAAATTCGCTAAAATCGCCAAAATAAAAATTTTAAATTGGCTCGAATTTCCGGGTTATTACAAGGTAGTTCCATACCTAGTCATGTTGGAAATCCAGACTCTAATACGAGCCGTACGTTTTTAGTTGTAAACCAATCATTTTGAAATGTGAGATGCAAGCATTTCGGCTATATCCCTATTTTATTTGCGGATTGATAGACATTAGTATAATATCATTGGATTTGATATATAAAGTGATTTAGTTATTGTAAGGTAAAAAAATGTGCGATGTTTATATGTGATCATGTCTTACGAGAGTTCCATTCTTTTAAAAGATTTTTCTAAAGTTAAACAAGTTGTTTGTTGTGATTTTTATCACTGAAGGTATTCCAGACTGATCCGGGTGATCTTGTTTTCCACAAAATGTGCTCTGGTTAGACTAAGTATATTTTCCAAGTTGCATTAGTTTTTTCATAGAGCTTCAGGAGAGGAGCTGAAGTTGAGGCGTATTCCAGTATATTCTAGTTTAATTTATTTCTGCTCTTTGTGTGTGTGTTGTATTTATCAACATTATATAGGCTGATCTAGATATGTACCTTGATTGTATAATTATGTGTGTGTGTGTGTATTCACACACACTTTTTTCTCTTTGAGTAAAGAGTTTTGAGATATTATATGTTATTCGTTCAGCCGTAATAATCTATCTGCTTTGATTCTGCAGTGTTGGTGTTTTCTTCTTCTTCTTCTTCTTCTATTCTAACATTTCTTTCTTTTTCTCACCCTCTAATTTATTTCTATTAACTATCTGTATTTTTGATACTTGAGTTTTGGCAATTGAATACAAGTTATGTATTATTGTCAAATATGAGCGTCGAATTTCTTTCGGCCATAGTGGTATCAGGGCATAAGGTTAAATAATAACCATGACTCTGTGGCGTAACTCAATTGTAACAACCCGGAATTTCTGAGCCAATTTAAAATTTTTATTTTAGCTATTTTAATGTATTTTGAATATTTAAAATGGTTTATTTTAAATAATAACGACTAAAAATTTATTTAAATCGAGGTTAATATATATTTAATTTAATTATAAAAGGAGTTTGAAATGGCACGATAGTTTGAAAATTTGATTTTAAATTTCAAATGAATGTACAGAATTATCATATTTTAATAATATCTTTCTAACGAATCTGAAAAATTCAGATTTCATAATACAAAGTTATGGCCAGTTTAAAATTTAGAATAGTCGCTATGGAATTTATATATATTATAAATAATATATAGCCCTTAAAAATAGTCATTTTGCAAACAACCTCCGTTTTCGACGAAACCATTTTTGTTGGATCCGGAATTTCAAATTATTACTAGATTTCTAAATTCATAATTTTTGAAATCAATATGCGAGCGTAGTAAATTTAAATGCTTTTGGCCAATTTCAGTTTGAATTGGATCGACCAGAAAATGACCATTTTTCAAACGGTCTCCAAATTCGACAAAATTAGTTTTGTTAGGACTGTATTGTCAAAACATAGCTAGGTTAATATTTCTGTAATTTTGGGAGTCGGTATGTGACCTCGATAAATTAAAATGTAAGTTTGAATTCAATATATATTTCAATATATACATATATATAATTTATATTTTAATCTTGATGAATACTGATCGAAACAGCTGAATTGCTTACGAAACATATTCCATTGTGTCCGGAATGGGGGTATTTAGCTAGAAGCGACTGTCATTGGGTTTGATTTAGAGTTCGAATAGAGAAACATGTATTTTTGGAATTAAATTAAATTAATATATATCCCTTTATACGGTCAAACCCTAATCTATTTCCATCGAGGTCAAATTTCTCCAACGCCTCCGTTCTGAAACCAACGACAACTGTGCTTCAAACTTCCTCTCCTCCCATCTCCTTATTTTTTCATCCAATCGCCAAGCTTCCTGCGAAGAAAATGTTCGGCTAGGAAAGATAGAGGTTCTCAACGGTGGTGATCGTCTGCATCATTGTGAGTTATGGGAAATTGCGCCTCAACTGTCAAGTGTTCGCATCCATCTCCATGCATGTAGAGGACACCAAATTGCCTATCCTTCCAGGTGCCACGAGACGTCGACACGAGCTTCGTCGTGGTGCAGTCCGATTCAGCTCCGGTGGCGCGAATATCGATGCGCGCTGAAGGATTTGGGGACGAGCGGTTTTCTCGAGTAGTAGGAGACAATAAAGAAGGATTAGCAGAAGGGTTAAGTTAATTAACCTATTAATTAATTTTATTAATTTTGGTAATTAATGTTTATAAATCCACAACTTTGTCATACGAGATCCAAATCAGACGATTCCAATTGCGTTGAGATCATGTACTTCGCGATGGAACATTTTAAATCAAAACGGAACAAAAATTCAGAAATAAAGAATGATGGAGTGGAACCCAATGTGACGACTCCTTCCACTAAATTATATTTTATCATGTTATTGTATTCATGTATAAAAATATATAGAATTGCCAGTGTAGATTTTATCAGTTTCAATTGTTATAAATTATATACGGTGCCTATTAACTCACCTCCCTTGTCTACAGACCATTGACGATTTAATTGGCTGTATTATGTTTTGATTGTGATGTTGTGATGATTAACATATAAAAAATAATGTTAACATTAATGTGGTAATTGAAAATAAATTATAGATATTTATTTATAATTTAAACAGTGAAAATTGGTAAATCAGAAAAATAATTCAAATTGAATTAGAAGTGGTTAAATTAATTAACCAGTGATTATTTTGAATAGATTGTTGTTGCTTGAAAACCCCACATGGGTCTGGGTATGGTAATTTATTCACATCTCCCATGAATTTAATTATATGTCAATCGGTGGGTTGACAGACTGTGATGAGCATTATTTATTTATTTTAATGCTTATACAGAGGTCGAATGCACTCTGGAAGATGTGTGGATGTTTAATGATTTTTTATCATTATTGTGAATACATGCGATGTATAAAAATCCATATAAATATATTTATATGGTAATTGATTGGGTTTGATTCCAATTCAGTAATAAAGTATAGTTTTAAAATATTATTAAGTATAGTTTTAAAAAAATATTTAGTAAAGAATCAAAATATGATTTTGATGTCCGATTTTGGATGGACACAAAAATATTGAAATATTCATAGCTGTGATGAATATGAAGCCGAGTTGAGTAGTTAAACGCCAGTTTAACCCGAAAGGGTTTTTCGATCGATTTTATTCATTTTATTATGAATATCGAAAAGAATAGATTTCAAAATTGAATATTTTGAAAATATTGTCATTTTAATATTAAAATGATGTAGAATATTCAATTTTGATTAAAAATTGAAAATGAAGTAGAGTACATTTTAAAATGAATTCATAAACGATTTATAAAATACATTTTAAATAGAAATCGACGATATATATTATATATACTAAATGGCCTGAATAGAACGTGCCACGTAGTGATCGTTCGCGAATTTCGACTATTAATTTCAAATGGATGTAACGGGAGATCCGACCGTCGGATTCTCCTAAAATTGGAACTGTTGGGTTTGTATCGAAAAGATATTTCCAATGATTATAAGAGATTTGAAATCTAACGGTTGGATTTGGAATTATCTCCAAATCAATTTCAGAAAAGGTCGCTATGAATGTAATTTGGCGGCTGTTATTGAAAACCGACTGTAAAGGCCTCAATAAAATTATTAAAAATATGGAAAAATTATGTAAAATCATAATAAATGATTTGGAAAGATTTTGGGTGAAAAATTCCAAGTTTGAAAAGATAAAAATATATTTTTATCGAAAGGAACTAGTTATTAACTAGAATAATAATCCTATGTTTTAAATTAATAAATTGGATTTGAAATGGTTTTAATATAACCAAAATTTCCAACGTATGAATTGAAATGGATTTGAATGGAAATAATCTTTGGAATATTTCGATATTGGATTCCGTGATTATGCGGATATTTTTGAGGAATTTGGAAGATATAAGTATCGTTATTCCCAATAAGATATTTGTTGGTTTCAGAATTTGATATTGAATATAAGCCGATATTATTTTCTATTCAGAGCCTTGTATTTAATATTAAATTGGATTTTGGGTTTGTCGTGAATGGTGTCCTCATTAACACTGTTCTTAAACCCAGTTGAGAAAAGAATAAATCTTTTATTAATATTTAGAGAAATTTACCAATTAATTAATATTTAATTGGAATTGAATTAGAAGTGGATTTTTGGCTTTGTCATGAACGGTGTTCTAATTGACATTTGTTCTTTAACCCAATTAACAGTGAAGAGATGATTTGTAATTTATAAGTCTTTTTATTAAGATTTAAGAGAAATTTTCCAAAGTAAAGTTTTCCAATTTAGTATATTAAATTGGAATTGAATGGAATTCGATTTAGTAATAATCGAGATGAGCTCCTATAAAGGAAGACCGTTATTATATATGGAATTTAAAAGGCTTGGCCGTTATTCCATTTACATTATTATTCTGATACGGAAATTTATATCAATTATATACTGATCTGTTTTCCGTGAAAATTCTATGGTTAATGGAAGATGATTTGGGTTTATCGTGAACTGTATTTTAAAGGACATTGATTCTTTAACCCGAGTAAGGACAGGATTTATTTCCTGAAATTTGAATAATCATTAAGTAATGATTTTTGAGATTAAAACATGATTCGAGTTTTAATAAATCTTTAAATATATTAAAAAGAGAATGGGGTAATTAAATTTATCGAATTCATGAAATGATCGAGAATGGAGTACCACTAGTTTTACTCCAGGTGATAGTTAAATATTTAATTAGATTTGAACGTGAAACGGTAATTAATTTTACATAGAACACAGTGGGTGTTAGATATGGAGTATTACCAGTTTTGCTCCATGGGATGAATAGGTTGGGATTAACAAATTAATGATTACTTCGGTAAGGTTCGTTAGTCCGATTAGTTTGATAAACCTTAATTTGGTTTATATTGTGAAAAGTTACAATAAAATCTTTTGAAAATGATATCAAAAGGAAGATTAAAGAATAAGTTTAAAAGAATTTATCTTTGATAAATTTAATGGGAACCTTTTCCGTAAGATGTGAATATTTGAATAAAAGAATATTCTGATTTGGAATGAGGCGTATGATGTGTTTTCATAGCACTTGATTATTGATTATGAAATACATGAGTTGTTTGGAAAGACCGGGTTTATTCCATTTGGGATAACTGATATGGCGACTAAAAATTGATGATGAAGACGTTGGTTGAAGACCGGGGTTCTTCACATCATTTGGATGATTACTGATGTCTTGATTGGGTTGTACACCCAAGACGAGGTAATAAGTGGTGGTCGTCCAGACGTACTTGGAGATCGACCGGATATTCGAGGACCTCTCTCCTGTATTGGATATATGGGATGAGGAATAAGGTGCCTCCGGTTTCGTTCAAACCCAGAACGGACTTGTAAGTGGATGGTATGTCTAACATTGTATTCCTTTATACTGTATTCGTTGATCTCTATTAAATATATATCTGTATGGTGGTGGAGAATTTATTCCCTTACTTAACACCCTTCTTTTAGACATACGAGCTTAGAGGTTATATTGGTGGAAATCAGTGTTATGGTATGGATTGTAAGTGTGGCATGCTGAGTTGCATGGATCAAGGCTTTTGTTGAAAAGAAGGGTCTTGTGGTTGATGACCAAAGCACATCTTTAATTAGCATAGCTTTGTGTATAGCATTAATTCACGAGCCTCACATCTGGTTTGAGTCAAAAACGGGATAGCGACTGCAGGGAGTGCACGACGTTTCCTTCTAGCTAGGAGTGGTATCATGGTATGGAGCCTAGACATTTTTACTTAAAGGAATGATGTATTGCGAGGCTCCTTGGTTATTGAGTCACTTCGGGGCTCAGAGATAGTTCCGATAGGACCGGGAAACGTGTTTTCAAGAATAATTAATCCACTAAAGTGATTGTGGACCGGCCCCTGAAGATCCAAGGGTTACCCCGCAGTGTGTAATCCTGAGGCATTTGTTAGAGTGTCTCGAATCGGGAGGAGCCATCCCTTGTCTCGACACATAGATGGAAATCCAATTTCAAATACGTGACTTTTCGGTTTTAGTTGTAGAACTAGTATGGCAGCATGATATATGGTACCCATGCCGTCCATGATTGTAATGACCCAGAAAATTCGATGCTCGAATTTTCGATACAATTATATCCCGTGTCAAAACTCGAGTACTGAACACCCAGAAAGTTAAAAGAACGAATCGAGAGGGTGAGATAAGAAAGATAGAAAATATTAGAATAAAAGAAGAAGAACTAGCACAACACAGAGTCTCACATCGCAGGTGAATAAAATATATTATAGAAACAAATATTTATTTATAGCTTGAAATAAAACTTACAATCAGAGTACAACTTGCAGTCAACACATCTCGACAGTTGTAGTATTCTGTCCTTATATACAGCACGCAGTGGAATAAATAATAGTACATCTAAACTCCTCCAGCATGTCTTATGAACTTTGTAGTGTCCAATAACTCAACCTGTACGACCGGGTCCAACCCGAGCATTACAAACACCGGATTAGTTTGGTGAACCAGAGCGAGAGAAAAACTCGCAAAGTTTAAGGTGAATCATCCAACTTGATTTTAAAGTTCAAAACCTTTTCGAAAGAAAAGAATAATCGCAAGACCAAATCCACACATAAATACAGACGGTTTTTACCTTATGACAATCCAAAACATTTTTGTAACGTCCCGTATTTTTGTCAGTCAAATATTTAATTTAATTTATTATTTTAAGTATTATATTTGGGATATTAATGGGTTTTAATATTTAATACGATAATAAAACGAGATTTGAACGTTAATTTATTTATAATATAAATCGAGCTCGAAATTGCGCGGCAGTTCGTAATATGAAGTTTTGAACTTCAACTAGATATACAGGATCCGATATAAGTCGGATTTCTGTGAAATGAGAAATGTTGGAACCGTATCGATTATAATTTTCATATGGAAGAGAAAAACCCAGATTTCGTATTATAGATTGTTAATTATGGTCAAATCAAATTTTAAAATAATCGCTGTGAAAATCGTCATTAAAATATAGGCCTTTAAAATGGCCATTTTGCAAACGGTCTCTGTTTTCGATGAAATCAGTTTTATTGGGACCGTAACATTAAATTATTGTACGATAGTGAATTGCATGGCAAACCGATGTCATATGTGGCCACGGTAGTCGTAAACACCCATTTATTTTCTATAGTGCGTAATTTAATTAATTTAATTTAATAAAGAGATATTTGAGTGTAACTTGAACAGACGATCGAATTAAGCCATTAAACCAGTTCCGTTGAGTTCATATCGACGTTTAGAGTCAGGATATGTATATAGTTCATTATTTTTGAAAACCAACAAATTTGGGGTTCAGAATGGCAATGCGGTGCGTGTGTAAAAAAAGCCTACTGGGAAAACAATCTCAGAATGAGACGAAACTGGTGTTGTTGGGTTCGTATTGATAAATTATTGTGGGATTTCAAAATTTCAAGCTGATTAGATTTATCTAGTGATCGTGGAAAATTGAAACGCGTGTTTATTTCTGCTTTTATAAAGGAATTTTTTTCAAACGGTCTCGGAATTCGACGAAGCTTGTCCCATTGGATCCGGAATATTTTTCTATTCTAGGATTAGCCTTTTTATCAGTAAACAGAAATTGTATGAAGTAGGATTTGTGTGTTACTTTATGCGTAAGTTTCAATATAATATTTTAATGGAAATGGTCTTTAAATAAGGTTCCAAAACCCTAAAGTCTCGCGTCAAAATTGCTTTCTATGGTCAATATTACAGCACACTGTTATTATTTTCCGTAGCCTACCTAACGAATGCATGCCTGTACCTATATGAGTACTTCCTACTACCCTATTCTTCCCACGAACAAGCCAAAATTTAATGCATCCACTGCTTTGAAAAGAGAAAACACATAGTAGCCTATTTTTGCATCGTCTCAGTCTGGTACGCCCCTGAATCATGCTAATGCAGCTATTCTAGATTGTGTTTCCTTTCTTTTCTTGGCACCCACTGCACGACACGTTTCCTTCATTTCCAAGTTCCCTCTTGTATATAAAACTGGTTCAAGCTTCTTCCTTTCTTTTCTTTCTCAGCAGAATATTTTTACTCCACCACTTTATGTGAAAATCTAAATAAAAACCAAAACTCCATTGTAAAAATGAAAGCCTTTGCTTCAGCAAACAACCGTGAGCTTGACATGGAGTACCCAGGTGGCGTCGAGGGCGAGACGCAGGTGAAGTCTAGCGAAGGTTGATAGTCTAGGGTGATCGGAAGCCACCCAAACTAGTGTTTGTGATGGGGATCGTTGTTGTTTTGTGACTGGAAGTTGGGCATGTACTTGTTCCGCATGTCACTGAAGCGAGTTAGTGTGGTGTATGGCGTGATGCGGTGGAGATATCGGACGGGCTGTTGGTGCGTGGTGTGGAGCAGAAGAATGAAGTGCAGAGGTGAAAACAAGGTGGAGGAGATGCGGGTCCTTTTCTGGTCATGGAGTTGTATGCGTTGAACGGAAGAACGGTGATTGGTCATGGCGGGTGGGCCGAGGTGCAGGCAACACGGTGGAGTGGGTATGTTGCTGGAAGATATAATAGCAGGAAGAAGATTAAAGGAGGTAGTGGTAGGGTTTTCGAAATTATATAAGTAGGGGAAAGAGGCTGCAGTAGTGAGGCGGAGGAGAAGACAAATTTGAGCTGGCAAAATGAAGTGAAGAAGAAGATCACGTGAATGAAGAATGGAAATGAATTCTTAATCAAAGCAAATACACGTGGAAGGGAAAAGGCGGATGCTTCCAAAACAATGAAATGGGATTGTGGAAGGACGTCAACCTAGTTTTAATCAATGGCCTCAGTATAATGTTTAACGGATGAAATTAGTTAAGTTAATAAATTTTAATCAAGATCATGTTTTATTTAAATCCATAAAACTGTTTAATAGGACAACATTGGATAAAGTCGGGCATGCGTGTGAAGAGGTCGACCTTATTTTTGGGTTGAGGAAGCAGACGAAAGGGTTAGGCTTGAATTTCATTTGGAAGAAGGAAGCAAATAATTCGACAAACAAAACGATGTGAGTTAAACTCACTCAGTTTTTCCTATTTATATTTTATATAAATTGGGTTTTTATTTTGTGTGCTCTGCTTGTCAATGGTTGACTGTTTTCTTGCTGATTTAACTGATGAAATTAAACCATCATTTAATTTCAGTAAAATACCAAATCGTTATTCTAACGATTGGTTCCAGTAAAGGTAACCTACCTCATTGGTCACGTTTATAAAATAAACGTATTTTGTTTGGATTGTTTGAACTGATTTAATTGTTTTGAATTGCTTGTGGTTGATGTTAAATGGGAGTTATTTACAATTATCAGTTAGATGGAATGATCTGATTTGAAATAACCATTTGAATACAGATAAGAATAGGTTGGAGGGATCTAACCGGATTCCTCAAATATATTATTTATTTTCATATCATTACATATGAACTGCTCTGATGGGGTGATTGATTTGATTGTTGATTATTGACTGAATATTCAACGAATTTGTTTTGTTTAAACCAATGGGTAGTATTGGTTGTGTATTTGACAGCATATGGCCTATAAAATCAATCGTTTTATAATTATTGATTTACCGTCAGGTGAATCGATAAAATTGAAGTTATACAAAATTATTTTTATAACTGGGGATAGATTTTGAAATATATTTTATTTTAAATAATAGTTTACTAAAAAGGAAATAAATATTTATTATTTAAATTTATAATTGATTATTAATTTATTTTATAAGGAAATTCTGATGTTAATCAGATTGATATACGAATGAATAGGAATTAACCTGATGATTTAAAATGTGGAAATTTGGTTTGTTAAGAATTTATTTAAATTAATTATAATATTAATTAATTTAAAGCGAGGACGAATTGGAATGGGTTGACAAGATAACCGCACCTTGAGTTGACTAAGTCAACCATTGTAATTGGAATTGATTTTAAATTAGTTTTATTTGAATTAATCTAACAAATTAGTTAAATGAATATTATTTAATTTAAATAAAGATTTTAAAAGGATTTACTATTTATTTTAGTTAATAAAGAAATTAACTACTGAAGTAGTTAATGATCGAAGTAAATCACTATTTTAACTAATAATAATTTAGAGAATTACTTTTTAATTGAAAATCACTTAGAAAGTAACCGCAATGGAAATGAGATCTAATGCAATGGTGAAAGGAGTTTGTGAACTGGTTTTGTTTTAAACCTGAGTCTTTATAACAAAGTTATAAAAGGAATTTTTAAGTGAATATTATAGCTTAAAATAAATGTTACTTGATTATTTGAATTAAGTAAAAAGGGAATTTAGATAAAAGGGTTTTATAATGAACAGAGTTATATAAAAGAGGTTTGAGGTGTTATATCGTTAATTCTAAATTAAACGTTACTTAAAAATGTGATTAGGTAAAAGTGGGAATTGAAATGAGAATCTCAAAGCGAGAAATGGTCAGATGAATTTGAAGGAAATTGGAAAAAGGTGATTTTGGTGAAAGAAGTGGGTCGTAGGATTTTATAACCAAATCTGAATTATAAATGAGCTTGATTAAAGAAGTTGAGTTAAAAGTGATGTTTTATAAAGGAGTTACTTGATTATTGAATTAAGAAAGAAGGGGCATACTCGAGAAAGAAATTTTCAAAGCGTAAGAAGGTTTTATGAAACCATATTTTGAATAAGTTAGTGAAATGGGATTTGTATTGATATTGGAATATAGTATCGGGTTTTGGATTACAACTCGTATTTACCTTAAGGTATGAGCGTTGTTGATCAAGGTCTGAGAGGTAATTAAAATACCCCAACTTGAGCGTCTTCAGGATTATATGAGGGTGGTATTAGTTGTAATGGTGAAAGAGGTTAGTAAAATATATTATTTCCATTAGAGAAATAATAACACAATATTTTTGGTGAAAATTTGGAAATATATATATAATGAGGGTTCCAAAGAAAAAGAGAAATAAAAGGCATTTCGTGAATTACAACGATATTTTCAAGCTAGAAACGAAAGGTAAAAGTTGAGTTTATTCAATAAGAATAAGCGTTATGTATCGTCGAGTAATGAATAAAAGATAGTTTTGTAATGTTGTTTTACGAGAATTAAGTTGAATTGATTTTCCCAATATGGTATAATAATGTGGCTAATGTTTTGAAAGTGAAAATAGAAAACTGAATATGATATGGAATTTTTCTAAGTATAAAAATGAACTTGTTTAAAAGAAAAATCTTAAGTTAAGTAAGAAGCGAGAAAGCTATATTTATAATATCGAAGTATTTAAGAGATTTAAATTTATATATTTGTTTTAATTAAAAGGACAAGTTGTGCTGAATGCTGAACCAGTTAACTCATTGGGTTTCATGATTGAAACACTGTTTATTTTGATAGTTAAATCAACGACTATCAAATATGTCCAATACGATTGATGGCACGGAAAGACCGGGATCAAATTTATATTCGAAAACCATTCCAACCAACAAATACGTGGAGATATTAGAAGATGATCGAGATGGAGCATTGAAGACCGTAGATCTTCATTTCACGGAAGAACCGCTACTAATCTCCGGTTTAGCGGCCAGAGATAAATTGTGGTTCTGTCGTGGTTGAAATCTAAGGGTTGCAAGGACTTCTCGCTACTGATCCATGGGGTGATTCCTATATTGGATGCAGTAGGAGAGTACCTTCGGTTCATCCTATTCTTGGATGACTGGTATGGACGAATGTCTGATAGAGTATTTCCAAAAGGATCACGTACGTTGATATTTTCAAACGTACCAAGTTGATGGCGAAGAAGTGCACATTCTCTTAGCTTGATTACTAGAGTATTTTTGTGAACGTTAATTAGTGATATCTGGCGTATCTGACGATGTGAAGTTCAAAGTGAATGGTGAACTGGTGTTCAAAAGTTAATCTAAACCTCAAGCCTCATCAACTGGGAAATAACAGAAATCGGTTAGGCAACATGGTTATGTGGGTCGCTCCCATTAGGGTGTATAATCACCTATCTAGAGAAACTCCTTTTGCTTCTTTAATCTATTTCGATGTTGTCCCTTTTCGAGAAACGGTGGTTTGAGTCCAACCGTTGGTGATATACATTCGATACACTCAAGCGAAATGAGTGGTCGGTCATGTATGGGCCGGGTTGCAAGACGTTCTTGTTGAACTCAGTGCATTCGCCTCTAGAGTGTAACAACCCGGAAAATCTGGGCCAGTTTAAAATTTTTATTTTGGCAATTATAGCGAATTTTCTATATTTAAATTGAATTATTTTAAATAAAATCGACGAGAAATTTATTTAGAATATAATTAGAACGTATATATTATATACGTCGTCGTTAGAATATATAATAATTATATATAATTATAAAAGGAATTGAAAATGGCGCGGTAGTTCGAAAATTCGATTTCTAATTTCAAATGAATATACAAAATTCAATATAAGTCAGAATTGAACGAAACAAGAAATATTTGAATCTGTATAACTATATCTTTGTAACGAAGTTAACAAACTGAGATTTCATCTTAGAAATGATAAGATATGTCCAGTTGAAAATTCTGAATAGTCGCTATGGAATTCAGGCCCTTAAAAATGGACATTTTGCAAATGACCTCGGATTTCGACGAAACCACTTTTGTTGGATCCGCAGTGTCAAATTATTGCTAGATTCCAAATTTCATAATTTTTCGAATCTATATGTGAGCGTGGCAAAGGAGAACGTGTTTTGACCATTTCAGTTGATTTTAATCGACTGGAAATTGGCCATTTTTCATACAGTCTCAGAATTCGACGAAACTAGTTTTGTTAGGACCGTATCGTCAATACGAAGCTAGAAAACATTTTTCGGGAATTTTTCTAGTTAGTATGTGGCCCCGGTAATTTGAAATGTACGTTTAAAATTCAATATATAGAGTTATATTTTGATTTTGATGAAAACTGATCGAAACGATGGAATCAGCTTGCGATACATATCCCATTGTGTTCGGAATGGGGGTAAAACGTCAGGGGCGACAGTCGTTGGGTTTGAATTGGAGTTCGTATCAATAAGCAAGTATTTTTGAATTAAAAATAATATTAAATTATAAATATATATATTAACTTCTTGGAAACCCTAGCCACTTCTTTAACGCGGCCGCCTCAGTCTAAAATCAACGAACGAAACGCTCTGAAATGATTTCCCCTTTTCTTCTTAATCCAAATCGAATTGGATCTCAACCCTAAATCAAAGATTCAAGAACAAATCGAGCTCTTCAAGATGATATGGGTATGATGAGCTTTCGTGTCCTGGAACCCTCGAATTTCGCATCCAAACCCGTTGACTTTCGAGCGGATTTCTGGCTTGAGGGCCCCACCGAGCTCTGCCTCGGTCTCAGCGGCGGCAGCCCCTTCCAAGGCCGACGACGTGGCATCCTTGGATCGTCGACCCACTGCTCCGTTTGGCGTGCGACAGGGATTTCTCTTTTGGCTGATGGGTTCGGTTTTTCATTTTTGGACTGTGAGTGCAGTTTTTTTTATTTATATATAATATAAATGCAGTTTTTTTTATTTATATATAATATAAATGCAGATTTTTTTTATGTAATATAAATGCAGTTTTTTTTTTTATTTATATATAATATAAATGCAGATTTTTTTTATGTAATATAAATGCAGATTTTTTTTATGTAATATAAATGCAGATTTTTTTTTATATAATATAAATGCAGATTTTTTTTATATAATATAAATGCAGATTTTTTTTATATAATATAAATGCAGTTTTTTTTTATGTAATATAAATGCAGCAGTTTTTTTATATAATATAAATGCAGTTTTGAATAAATATAAAGGCAGCCTTTATTTTCATTTTATATATATATATATATATATATAGCATTATGAAAATAAAGTTAGAAAGGTTTTAAAATAAAATTAGGAGTGATTTTGAAAATATAAAACAGGATAGTTTTGGAAAAATAAAATACTTTCAAATAGAAAATATAAATTAGACTTTGACTTAAAAATAAGATTACCTCTGATTTGAAATTAAAATCATCTTTGTCTATAAAATATAAACCATAGTTTAAAAATGAGATTTTAAAAAGGGGAAAGGCGAGATTTTTAAATAGAAAAAAATTCGATTTTTATATATTGAATAGCAAAGTAAAAATTCGATTTTTACATATGTAGAGAATACGGGCGAAAGCGACAAAAAGGCGAGTTGGCGAAGATTTCCTGCATTAGAAGTGCCGTGGAGCTAGGATAGCTATATGTGAGAATTTCTCACCTTTCAATTTAATTTTTCTAGTTATATATATATGCTAGGATGCAGACGGTGTTTAGTAGCACCCGACACCCGTCATCCACAGACCATGGATGGCTTGTTTGTTAAATTGTTTGGTTGAATAGTTAGTTAGATTATTTGATTGAAATTGAATTGTTTGGTGAGATGAATGGATTAGATTGATGTGTGAATGGCGTGGGCCTTCACTAGACCGGGGATAAGGCTAGGCCTTGTCCCGTTTCTAGTATTGTGCCGTTATGCCGCCGAAATTTTCTGAAATAAGTTAGAAAAATAAAAATATCATTTTATTTAAAGAATGAACTGAATAGAAATTCATATGTTGGAATAAAATGTTTTATCGTTAAAAATATAATTTTTAACGTGATGTGAATAAAGAAAATATTCATTTACAAACCAGACGGTTTGTTTATGTACACTGATTTGACTGACATTGATTGGGTCGATAAATTTTACACATCGCCCAACTGCACAAATAAAATCTGTGTTTGATTGTTTGAAACCCCACACGGGTGTTGGGATGAAATATGAATTCCACTCATCCTGATTAATTAAATATGTCGATCGATTGATTGACAGGCTGTATAAGCGTTAGATATCTATATTTGATGCTTATACAGTGTAGTGCACTTTGGTTGATGGTTGATCCTTTTTCAATGTTATTATATACATGTGTTGTATGAAAATCCATATAATTAATTTTATATGGTGATTGATTGGGCCTCATTCCAATTTAGAAAATAAAGAATAATATAAAGTAAAGGTTCATGTGTTGACTGTACTCATCCGTTGAGATCAGTCATGTGTTGAACGAATTATTTTTATAATAAAATTTACATCTTTATCAATATAAAGTAAAGGTTCATGTGTTGACTGTACTCATCCGTTGAGATCAGTCATGTGTTGAACGAATTATTTTTATAATAAAATTTACATCTTTATCAATATAAAGTAAAGGTTCATGTGTTGACTGTACTCATCCGTTGAGATTAGTCATGTGTTGAACGAAGTATTTTAACAAAAATAGTCACACATGGACAGTACTCACTCGTTGAGATTAGTCGTGTGTTGACAAAAAGAAATATTTGAAATAGAATATATAAAGCCGTGTTGAATAGTGATGCGCCATTTTGACGCGAACGATATATATAACGATTTCGAAATGAATTGAATTGAAAACGATTTCGAAATGAATTGAATTGAAAACGATTTCGAAATGAATTGAATTGAAAACGATTTCGAAATGAATTGAATTGAAAACGATTTCGAAATGAATTGAATTGAAAACGATTTCGAAATGAATTGAATTGAAAACGATTTCGAAATGAATTGAATTGAAAACGATTTCGAAATGAATTGAAAACGAATTCAAATTGAATTGAAAACGAATTGAAATGAATTCAAATTGAATTGAAATTTGAATTGAATAGAAATGAATTTTGAAACGAATTTATAAAGAAGAATTCAATTTTGATTTGAATTGAAAAGGAAGTTGAAATTGCTTTTGAAACGAATTTAAAACTATTTATATAATTCGTTTTAAATAGAAATCGACGAAAAATATATTATATATATTATATATATAATATAAATGGCCTAAACAGAACGCGCCGCGCCGCGGCAGTTCGTGAATTTCGACCATTTATTTCAAACGGACATTACGGGAGATCCGACCGTCGGATTCTCCTAAAACCGGAACCGTTGGGTTCGTATCAAAAAGAGCTTTCTAATGAATATTAGAAATTTGAAATCTAACGGTTGGATTTGGAATTATGTCCAAATCAAATTTGAAAAAGGTCGCTGTAAGTGCAGTTCGATGGCCATTGATGGAAATCGACTGTACAGGCCTTGATAAAATTATTAAAAATGGTAATAATTTGTGTAAAATCATAAGAAATGATTTAGAAAGAATTGGGATGAAAAACTCCATATTTGAAAAGATAAAAATAGATTTTTATCGAAATGAACTAGTTTTGAACTAGAATTATAATTCTGTTTATTTTTAAATAAATAAATTGAAGTCGAAAAGGGTTTTAAAAATAACCAAAATTTCCAATGATTGCATTGGAGCGGATTTGAATCGAAATTGTCTTCGGAATATTTCGATGGTGGAATTCGTGATTATACGGATGTTGTTATGGAAATTTGAAAGATATGTATTTATATCGTTATTTCCAATACGACATTTGTTAATCGTAGAATTTGATATTGAATATAAGCCGATATATTTTCTATTCAGAGCCTTATATTGAATATCAAATGTGATTTGGGTTTGTCGTGAATGGTGTCTTCACTAACACTGTTCTTGAACCCAGTTGAGAAAAGATTAAATCTTTTTATTTAGATTTAATGAAGTGTACCAATTAAATAATATTTAATTGGAATTGAATTGATATTAATTTTTGGGTTTATCGTGAACAGTGTTTTAAATAACACTTGTTCTTTAACCCGATAATTAATGAATGTGATTTTGGGTTTATCGTGAACCGTGTTTTAAATGACACTGATTCTTTAACCCAGTTAACGATTAAAACTAAGTGGAGTTTTAATGAATCTTTAATTAGATTGAAATAATCGAGAATGGAGTATCACCAGTTTTGCTCCAGGCGATAGTTAAATCTTTAATTAGATTTGAACGTGAAATGGTAATTGAATTTACCGATAACACTGTGGTGTTAGATATAAGGTATTACCAGTTTTACTTCATGGGATAAATAGGTTGGGATTGGGAAATTAAAACAAATGATTACTTCGGTAAGTTTCGTTAATCCCGGCTAGTTGAATCGAAATTCAAAAGAATAGAATAAAGAATAAATTCAAGAAATTTATCTTTGATAAAAGTAATGGGAACCTTTCCCTATGAATGTGAAATTTAGAAACTAACTGTCGGTTGGCCAAGCAGAATGGTTTTCTGGATATTGATCTGATGTTGGTTTCGGCCTTCGGGGTTAATATTTAGGAAATTATTCTCTTGATTAATTTACGGTTAGTGACTGATGAATTGGAATGAGGCGTATGTTGTGTTTGTGTAACACTTATTCAAAATATACGCGAGTTATTCGGAAAGACCGGGTTTATCCCATTCTGAATAACTGATACGACGATAAGTCGAAGATGAAGACGATGGTCGAAGACCGGAGGTCTTCACGTCGTTTGGGTAATTACTGATGATCTTGATTGGGCTGTACACCCAAGAAGATGGAAACAGTTAGTGATCGTCCAGACGTACTTGGAGATCGATGGATATGCGGGGTACTAGGTGCCTCCGGTTTCGTTCAGACCCAGAACGGACTTGTAAATGGACTGTGTGTCTGACATTGGATTTTAGTCCGTGTGATTGATCTCTATTAAATATATATCTGTTTGGCGGCGGAGAATTTATTCTCTTGCTTAACGCCCTTCTCTGAGACGTACGAGCTCAGGGGTTATATATTGATGGATATCAATCGTATGGAGTGAATTGCCTGTGTGGCATGCTAAGAGGCAAATGATCAAGGCTTCTGTTGAAAAGCAAAGTCTTGTGGTTGATGATCGAAGCACGACCTTTGTGGCGTAGCTTTGTGTAACGTTGATTCGCGAGTATCACACCCGGTATGAATCAAAAACGGGAGACGGACATCAGGGAGGACCTACGTTTCTTTCTAGTTATGAGTGGCGTCAGTGCTTGAACTGGCTGACGAGTTTGACTCATGTGGATGTTACTTATTATTACTTGCTGAAAAGCGAGGCGCCTCGTGATATCGGTTTCGGCCGATGCTTCTGGTCGGCTGACGGGCCAGGCTTACGCCCCAAAGGGCGGGGAAACGTAGTGTTCAGGCATAATAATCCACATCGGTGGACCGGCCCTGACGATCCATGGGGCAGTTGCGGCTGTTCCTGAGGCTCGGACTAGACAGTCTCGAATCGGTTGAGGATCTTGCCCCTAGCCTCGGTTCATACCATAAATGATAACCCAACTTCCAATACGACATTTGCGGTTTTGATTGTAAACTTATATATGGCGACATAGTGTTATGGGCCATTCATGCCGCCTATGATTGATACTTATGATTTGAAGTTGTTTTATACACTATGCACTTATAATAGTATCAAATAATCTGTTTTAAAACGTATCAAGCATTCTTTGGCTGTTATAAGGGAAAACCCTATCCCCCGGCTTGCGTTGCATTGTGTGATAGGACCTGGGTCTTATAACAGCTTCATTTTTCTTTATTTAGCATTGCGCTGTTGTTTTATGCACTGGTATTCTTGGGAGGAAACCCGTTCCGTGTTATACGGCGTGGTCCCTTGATTTACCTAATGATTTAAAATAAAGATTAATAACTGTTTTAGTTCTCACACCAGTCACATGACTGACCTGGAGTTTATTGTTTTAACCTAAACTCTGGGTGCCCCTATTTTGACACGGGCAGCTAGTAGTTTTGGTTTTGCAGATTTATATTCACAGGATCCTGGTTTACAGCTGGAACGATATCCGGAAAGCTTTGTATCCGTATATCTCTTCTAGTTGTGTATTGTATTATTTTCCGCTGCTATGTATTTAAATGTAATTTAAATCTCTGATATTTCTGTGTAATGTTTATTCGTTTATACTCTGTATATTCTTGTAATCTGATGCATTGTTGTAATATACAATGAAATGTTCTTCTGTATGCGTTCTGTTTTGTCCTGTTCTCAAACGATAGGGCGTTTCGAACGGCCTGGATCGGTTTAGCAACTGGTTCAGACCGAGCGAAATTCCTTCTCGTCACAGTTGGTATCAGAGCTTTGGTTTACAAAGCTAGAGAACAAGACACATTAGAACCGTACGAAAGAATTCATCAGATATTGGATTAGTAAAATCCAATTAGAATGACTCGTTAGAGATAGGATCAGTAGTATCCTAGAACGAGTGTGAAGGGTATATTTTTCAAATGAAAACAAATTTTGTTTTGAAAATTTAAATCAACTATTCGTATTTGATTATTTATTTACATTGATTTGGACAATCAAATATATAGAGATTTTAGTATACGTCTGATCCACGTGTATTGGAGCCTCAAATATATTCGATAGATATAGAATCACACTCTAGTCGCTCGGACATGATTCTAATGATTGACGCGTCATCATTAGAATTTATTTTCGTGTTTCGAAGGTGAGATTTCTATATATTTCCATTAGACTGGTGTGAGAACCAAAATTAGATAGGGCCTATTGTTGTGAATTGGCATCAAAAACACGATTTTTTGTATATGTATCAAAATTATGAATTTGAAACTCTAATTCACTAATTGATTGATGTTTGTGTTGTTTGTTTATTTGTTTGCTAATTTTGAACCATTATGCCTAATTGAATCAAATATTGACCTGTATTGAAAATTGGTCGCATCTGCTTGCATATACATGTATATCATTGAACAGGTCATAGCAAGGAGGCTAGAGCAGAGAATAAAATTTGTTTGCCCGACAAATAGGTACATGTTTACTACATAATTTCCTGTTTTGTTTGGGTGATGATGATTTTATGAGCCTATTGGCTAGCCGCTTGGCTTTTTCTTTTTCTTTTTGAGATCTGAAAGACCGGGGAAGCTATTTGAAATTCCCCGATGCTCCCGGTGCAGGGGAGGTTATGGCGAAATTTTTCGAAAATTTAGGGTGTTAGCCAAATTTTTGAAATTTTGAAAATTCTCAGAAACTGAAAAGTTGGAGAATGAAAGCCAGATCGAACGTAGAGCTGAATAATCAAACCACTTTCGACTTTGTTCCTTTTCGGGGACGAAAAGTTTTAAGTGGGGGAGATTGTAACAACCCGGAAAATCTGGGCCAGTTTAAATTTTTTATTTTGGCAATTATAGCGAATTTTCTATATTTAAATTGAATTATTTTAAATAAAATCGACGAGAAATTTATTTAGAATATAATTAGAACGTATATATTATATACGTCGTCGTTAGAATATATAATAATTATATATAATTATAAAAGGAATTGAAAATGGCGCGGTAGTTCGAAAATTCGATTTCTAATTTCAAATGAATATACAGAATTCAATATAAGTCAGAATTGAACGAAACAAGAAATATTTGAATCTGTATAACTATATCTTTGTAACGAAGTTAACAAACTGAGATTTCATCTTAGAAATGATAAGATATGTCCAGTTGAAAATTCTGAATAGTCGCTATGGAATTCAGGCCCTTAAAAATGGACATTTTGCAAATGACCTCGGATTTCGACGAAACCACTTTTGTTGGATCCGCAGTGTCAAATTATTGCTAGATTCCAAATTTCATAATTTTTCGAATCTATATGTGAGCGTGGCAAAGGAGAACGTGTTTTGACCATTTCAGTTGATTTTAATCGACTGGAAATTGGCCATTTTTCATACAGTCTCAGAATTCGACGAAACTAGTTTTGTTAGGACCGTATCGTCAATACGAAGCTAGAAAACATTTTTCGGGAATTTTTCTAGTTAGTATGTGGCCCCGGTAATTTGAAATGTACGTTTAAAATTCAATATATAGAGTTATATTTTGATTTTGATGAAAACTGATCGAAACGATGGAATCAGCTTGCGATACATATCCCATTGTGTTCGGAATGGGGGTAAAACGTCAGGGGCGACAGTCGTTGGGTTTGAATTGGAGTTCGTATCAATAAGCAAGTATTTTTGAATTAAAAATAATATTAAATTATAAATATATATATTAACTTCTTGGAAACCCTAGCCACTTCTTTAACGCGGCCGCCTCAGTCTAAAATCAACGAATGAAACGCTCTGAAATGATTTCCCCTTTTCTTCTTAATCCAAATCGAATTGGATCTCAACCCTAAATCAAAGATTCAAGAACAAATCGAGCTCTTCAAGATGATATGGGTATGATGAGCTTTCGTGTCCTGGAACCCTCGAATTTCGCATCCAAACCCGTTGACTTTCGAGCGGATTTCTGGCTTGAGGGCCCCACCGAGCTCTGCCTCGGTCTCAGCGGCGGCAGCCCCTTCCAAGGCCGACGACGCGGCATCCTTGGATCGTCGACCCACTGCTCCGTTTGGCGTGCGACAGGGATTTCTCTTTTGGCTGATGGGTTCGGTTTTTCATTTTTGGACTGTGAGTGCAGTTTTTTTTATTTATATATAATATAAATGCAGTTTTTTTTATTTATATATAATATAAATGCAGATTTTTTTATGTAATATAAATGCAGTTTTTTTTTATTTATATATAATATAAATGCAGATTTTTTTTATGTAATATAAATGCAGATTTTTTTTATGTAATATAAATGCAGATTTTTTTTATATAATATAAATGCAGATTTTTTTTATGTAATATAAATGCAGATTTTTTTTTTATATAATATAAATGCAGTTTTTTTTATGTAATATAAATGCAGCAGTTTTTTTATATAATATAAATGCAGTTTTGAATAAATATAAAGGCAGCCTTTATTTTCATTTTATATATATATATATATATATATATATATATATATATAGCATTATGAAAATAAAGTTAGAAAGGTTTTAAAATAAAATTAGGAGTGATTTTGAAAATATAAAACAGGATAGTTTTGGAAAAATAAAATACTTTCAAATAGAAAATATAAATTAGACTTTGACTTAAAAATAAGATTACCTCTGATTTGAAATTAAAATCATCTTTGTCTATAAAATATAAACCATAGTTTAAAAATGAGATTTTAAAAAGGGGAAAGGCGAGATTTTTAAATAGAAAAAAATTCGATTTTTATATATTGAATAGCAAAGTAAAAATTCGATTTTTACATATGTAGAGAATACGGGCGAAAGCGACAAAAAGGCGAGTTGGCGAAGATTTCCTGCATTAGAAGTGCCGTGGAGCTAGGATAGCTATATGTGAGAATTTCTCACCTTTCAATTTAATTTTTCTAGTTATATATATATGCTAGGATGCAGACGGTGTTTAGTAGCACCCGACACCCGTCATCCACAGACCATGGATGGCTTGTTTGTTAAATTATTTGGTTGAATAGTTAGTTAGATTATTTGATTGAAATTGAATTGTTTGGTGAGATGAATGGATTAGATTGATGTGTGAATGGCGTGGGCCTTCACTAGACCGGGGATAAGGCTAGGCCTTGTCCAGTTTCTAGTATCGTGCCGTTATGCCGCCAAAATTTTCTGAAATAAGTTAGAAAAATAAAAATATCATTTTATTTAAAGAATGAACTGAATAGAAATTCATATGTTGGAATAAAATGTTTTATCGTTAAAAATATAATTTTTAACGTGATGTGAATAAATAAAATATTCATTTACAAACCAGACGGTTTGTTTATGTACACTGATTTGACTGACATTGATTGGGTCGATAAATTTTACACATCGCCCAACTGCACAAATAAAATCTATGTTTGATTGTTTGAAACCCCACACGGGTGTTGGGATGAAATATGAATTCCACTCATCCTGATTAATTAAATATGTCGATCGATTGATTGACAGGCTGTATAAGCGTTAGATATCTATATTTGATGCTTATACAGTGTAGTGCACTTTGGTTGATGGTTGATCCTTTTTCAATGTTATTATATACATGTGTTGTATGAAAATCCATATAATTAATTTTATATGGTGATTGATTGGGCCTCATTCCAATTTAGAAAATAAAGAATAATATAAAGTAAAGGTTCATGTGTTGACTGTACTCATCCGTTGAGATCAGTCATGTGTTGAACGAATTATTTTTATAATAAAATTTACATCTTTATCAATATAAAGTAAAGGTTCATGTGTTGACTGTACTCATCCGTTGAGATCAGTCATGTGTTGAACGAATTATTTTTATAATAAAATTTACATCTTTATCAATATAAAGTAAAGGTTCATGTGTTGACTGTACTCATCCGTTGAGATTAGTCATGTGTTGAACGAAGTATTTTAACAAAAATAGTCACACATGGACGGTACTCACTCGTTGAGATTAGTCGTGTGTTGACAAAAAGAAATATTTGAAATAGAATATATAAAGCCGTGTTGAATAGTGATGCGCCATTTTGACGCAAACGATATATATAACGATTTCGAAATGAATTGAATTGAAAACGATTTCGAAATGAATTGAAAACGATTTCGAAATGAATTGAATTGAAAACGATTTCGAAATGAATTGAATTGAAAACGATTTCGAAATGAATTGAATTGAAAACGATTTCGAAATGAATTGAATTGAAAACGATTTCGAAATGAATTGAATTGAAAACGATTTCGAAATGAATTGAATTGAAAACGATTTCGAAATGAATTGAAAACGAATTCAAATTGAATTGAAAACGAATTGAAATGAATTCAAATTGAATTGAAATTTGAATTGAATAGAAATGAATTTTGAAACGAATTTATAAAGAAGAATTCAATTTTGATTTGAATTGAAAAGGAAGTTGAAATTGCTTTTGAAACGAATTTAAAACTATTTATATAATTCGTTTTAAATAGAAATCGACGAAAAATATATTATATATATAATATAAATGGCCTAAATAGAACGCGCCGCGCCGCGGCAGTTCGTGAATTTCGACCATTTATTTCAAACGGACATTACGGGAGATCCGACCGTCGGATTCTCCTAAAACCGGAACCGTTGGGTTCGTATCGAAAAGAGCTTTCTAATGAATATTAGAAATTTGAAATCTAACGGTTGGATTTGGAATAATGTCCAAATCAAATTTGAAAAAGGTCGCTGTAAGTGCAGTTCGATGGCCATTGATGGAAATCGACTGTACAGGCCTTGATAAAATTATTAAAAATGGTAATAATTTGTGTAAAATCATAAGAAATGATTTAGAAAGAATTGGGATGAAAAACTCCATATTTGAAAAGATAAAAATAGATTTTTATCGAAATGAACTAGTTTTGAACTAGAATTATAATTCTGTTTATTTTTAAATAAATAAATTGAAGTCGAAAAGGGTTTTAAAAATAACCAAAATTTCCAATGATTGCATTGGAGTGGATTTGAATCGAAATTGTCTTCGGAATATTTCGATGGTGGAATTCGTGATTATACGGATGTTGTTATGGAAATTTGAAAGATATGTATTTATATCGTTATTTCCAATACGACATTTGTTAATCGTAGAATTTGATATTGAATATAAGCCGATATATTTTCTATTCAGAGCCTTATATTGAATATCAAATGTGATTTGGGTTTGTCGTGAATGGTGTCTTCACTAACACTGTTCTTGAACCCAGTTGAGAAAAGATTAAATCTTTTTATTTAGATTTAATGAAGTGTACCAATTAAATAATATTTAATTGGAATTGAATTGATATTAATTTTTGGGTTTATCGTGAACAGTGTTTTAAATAACACTTGTTCTTTAACCCGATAATTAATGAATGTGATTTTGGGTTTATCGTGAACCGTGTTTTAAATGACACTGATTCTTTAACCCAGTTAACGATTAAAACTAAGTGGAGTTTTAATGAATCTTTAATTAGATTGAAATAATCGAGAATGGAGTATCACCAGTTTTGCTCCAGGCGATAGTTAAATCTTTAATTAGATTTGAACGTGAAATGGTAATTGAATTTACCGATAACATTGTGGTGTTAGATATGAGGTATTACCAGTTTTACTTCATGGGATAAATAGGTTGGGATTGGGAAATTAAAACAAATGATTACTTCGGTAAGTTTCGTTAATCCCGGCTAGTTGAATCGAAATTCAAAAGAATAGAATAAAGAATAAATTCAAGAAATTTATCTTTGATAAAAGTAATGGGAACCTTTCCCTATGAATGTGAAATTTAGAAACTAACTGTCGGTTGGCCAAGCAGAATGGTTTTCTGGATATTGATCTGATGTTGGTTTCGGCCTTCGGGGTTAATATTTGGGAAATTATTCTCTTGATTAATTTACGGTTAGTGACTGATGAATTGGAATGAGGCGTATGTTGTGTTTGTGTAACACTTATTCAAAATATACGCGAGTTATTCGGAAAGACCGGGTTTATCCCATTCTGAATAACTGATACGACGATAAGTCGAAGATGAAGACGATGGTCGAAGACCGGAGGTCTTTACGTCGTTTGGGTAATTACTGATGATCTTGATTGGGCTGTACACCCAAGAAGATGGAAACAGTTAGTGATCGTCCAGACGTACTTGGAGATCGATGGATATGCGGGGTACTAGGTGCCTCCGGTTTCGTTCAGACCCAGAACGGACTTGTAAATGGACTGTGTGTCTGACATTGGATTTTAGTCCGTGTGATTGATCTCTATTAAATATATATCTGTTTGGCGGCGGAGAATTTATTCTCTTGCTTAACGCCCTTCTCTGAGACGTACGAGCTCAGGGGTTATATATTGATGGATATCAATCGTATGGAGTGAATTGCCTGTGTGGCATGCTAAGAGGCAAATGATCAAGGCTTCCGTTGAAAAGAAAAGTCTTGTGGTTGATGATCGAAGCACGACCTTTGTGGCATAGCTTTGTGTAACGTTGATTCGCGAGTATCACACCCGGTATGAATCAAAAACGGGAGACGGACATCAGGGAGGACCTACGTTTCTTTCTAGTTATGAGTGGCGTCAGTGCTTGAACTGGCTGACGAGTTTGACTCATGTGGATGTTACTTATTATTACTTGCTGAAAAGCGAGGCGCCTCGTGATATCGGTTTCGGCCGATGCTTCTGGTCGGCTGACGGGCCAGGCTTACGCCCCAAAGGGCGGGGAAACGTAGTGTTCAGGCATAATAATCCACATCGGTGGACCGGCCCTGACGATCCATGGGGCAGTTGCGGCTGTTCCTGAGGCTCGGACTAGACAGTCTCGAATCGGTTGAGGATCTTGCCCCTAGCCTCGGTTCATACCATAAATGATAACCCAACTTCCAATACGACATTTGCGGTTTTGATTGTAAACTTATATATGGCGACATAGTGTTATGGGCCATTCATGCCGCCTATGATTAATACTTATGATTTGAAGTTGTTTTATACACTATGCACTTATAATAGTATCAAATAATCTGTTTTAAAACGTATCAAGCATTCTTTGGCTGTTATAAGGGAAAACCCTATCCCCCGGCTTGCGTTGCATTGTGTGATAGGACCTGGGTCTTATAACAGCTTCATTTTTCTTTATTTAGCATTGCGCTGTTGTTTTATGCACTGGTATTCTTGGGAGGAAACCCGTTCCGTGTTATACGGCGTGGTCCCTTGATTTACCTAATGATTTAAAATAAAGATTAATAACTGTTTTAGTTCTCACACCAGTCACATGACTGACCTGGAGTTTATTGTTTTAACCTAAACTCTGGGTGCCCCTATTTTGACACGGGCAGCTAGTAGTTTTGGTTTTGCAGATTTATATTCATAGGATCCTGGTTTACAGCTGGAACGATATCCGGAAAGCTTTGTATCCGTATATCTCTTCTAGTTGTGTATTGTATTATTTTCCGCTGCTATGTATTTAAATGTAATTTAAATCTCTGATATTTCTGTGTAATGTTTATTCGTTTATACTCTGTATATTCTTGTAATCTGATGCATTGTTGTAATATACAATGAAATGTTCTTCTGTATGCGTTCTGTTTTGTCCTGTTCTCAAACGATAGGGCGTTTCGAACGGCCTGGATCGGTTTAGCGACTGGTTCGGACCGAGCGAAATTCCTTCTCGTCACATAGAGATACACTATCGGCAGGTGGTCCCATACCTTGTCATAGTTGGAATCCAATCTCCACTAGGCGCCTGCGGTTTTGATTGTATACTATATATGTGGAGCGTGAGATGCAAGTGTTCCACTAGATTGTTATTTACTTGTATTTAGACATTATTGTAATATCGAAAAAGCTATCGGTTTCAAAAATGTTTTGGGTTATCGTAAGGTAAAACCATCCGTATTTATGTGTGGATTTGGTCTTATAATTATCCTTTTCTTTCGGAAGGATTTTAAACTTTAAAATCATGTTGGATGATTTACGCTTAATACTGCGCGAGATTATCTCACTCTGGTTCACCAGACTGACCCGGTGTTTTGTAAATGCTCGGGTTAGCCCGGGGTGTACAGGTTCAGGTTATCAAATGCTGCAAAGTCTAGAGACGAACTGGAGGTGTTCAGACGTATTATATATAGTATTATTCCGATGTGTGTTGTTATGAGGACAGATTATTATAACTGTCCAGATGTATGTTGTACTCCGATATTGTAAGTATTTTTTTAAAGCTCTCAATAAAGTTCTATTTCTATATTATATTTTGTTCCGCTGCATTGTGAGACTCTGATACTGGGTTGTGTTGATTCTTCTTCTTCTATTCTAATTTTTCTTTCTTTCTTATCTCACCCTCTAAATTCTTTCAAATACTATCCAGTATTTTCGGTGTTTGGAAGGTCGGCATGAGTTACGGTAAAGATATTTATGTCAATTTCCAAGGCTGAAAATCCCTGGGTCGTTACAGTGGTATCAGAGCTATTGGTTTAGTAATAACTTTGGTTCTATAGCGTAACTCTATAGAGATTGGGTTAGTAATACCCTAGATCGAGACCTAGTATATATGAGAGCATATTTGTAAATTTTGTATACAAATGTTTTGTATTGTATTGTTGACCGATTCGAGTGTTGAGAAGCATTAAACTGGCCATTGATATAGTATTGTTTTGGAAAAGAGGGTAAATGAAACAATTTTACCCAATTTATATTTTTGTATAGAAAAGAAAATAATTTTATGAAATTTTTATGATGATGATATGATTAGTTGACTTGTATAAGATTCAAATTTGGATTAAAATTTGGATTTGGAATCTAATTAGTTAAGTAAAATTAAAAACCAAATAAACTAAATTTGGAAATTGAATTAATTAAAAAGGAAATCAATTGGAGATTAATCGATTGGTATTCAAATATGTGAAACAAAGTAAATATTGATACAGAATAAATTTAGTTAATTCAGTTAAATTTGTTGTGTATTGATTGTTGGTTGTTTGTGGATGAATTGAATATGATTTAAAAATGGTTTAATACTAAGTTAAATGAATTGAAAATGAATTCCAAATTATAAAATGGAATGAATTACACAAGAATTGAAATTGAATGATTATTCCCTGTATTCACATATACCTTTTAAGATGAATTGATACTGCCTGTTGAGTTTGGAATTTGCGTAGTCATGAAATATTATCTGAGAATTTCATGCGGTTGTTACTTACATGTTAATTGAGTAAGTACAGGTGCTGGGTGACTTGAGATTTAAATTTGATTGCGTAGATTGCACGTAAATTGAGCCAGTATGCTCAAGAGCGCTCGAAAAAGGTACGCCTACGTGAAAATATAAAATTTTGGGGTTTTGATTTTTGTTTCCGACCGTGTTGTTCGATGTATATATATTATTTGTTCATGCGATATCGCAGATGTCACTCCGTGCAGGGGAGACTCCGCCGAATTTTCCCGGGAATTTAAAGTGTTAGAATTTTTTTTGATATTTTTGAAAATATTTATATACGATATTGAATTGTTTTCGATTTTAAAATAAACTGGATTTAGAAATTAATGGGTTGTAACGTTCTTTCTTACCTTAGCAATTTCGAGGACGAAATTATTTTAAGGGGGGAAGAATGTAACGTCCCGTATTTTTGTCAGTCAAATATTTAATTTAATTTATTATTTTAAATATTATATTTGGGATATTAATGGGTTTTAATATTTAATTCGATAATAAAACGAGAGTTGAACGTTAATTTATTTTTAATATAAATCGAGCTCGAAATCGCGCGGCAGTTCGTAATATGAAGTTTTGAACTTCAACTAGATATACAGGATCCGATATAAGTCGGATTTCTGTGAAACGAGAAACGTTGGAACCCTATCGATTATAATTTTCATATGGAAGAGAAAAACCCAGATTTCGTATTATAGATTGTTAATTATGGTCAAATCAAATTTTAAAATAATCGTTGTGAAAATCGTTATTAAAATATAGGCTTTTAAAATGGTCATTTTGCAAACGGTCGCTGTTTTCGATGAAATCAGTTTCATTGGGACCGTAACGTTAAATTATTGTATGATAGTGAATTGCGTGGCAAACCGATGTCATATGTGGCCACGGTAGCCGTAAACGCCCATTTATTTTCTATAGCGCGTAATTTAATTAATTTAATTTAATAAAGAGATATTTGAGTATAACTTGAATAGACGATCGAATTAAGCCACAAAACTAGTTCCGTTGAGTTCGTATCGACGTTTAGAGTCAGGATATGTATATAGTTTGTTATTTTTGAAGACCGGCAAATTTGATGTTCAGAATGGCAATGCAGTGCGTGTGTAAAAATAGCCTACTAGGAAAACAGTCTCAGAATACGACGAAACTGGTGCCGTTGGGTTCATATTGGTTAATTATTGTGGGATTTCAAAATTTCATGTTGATTAGATTTATCTAGTGATCGTGGAAAATTGAAACGCGTGTTTATTTCTGGTTTTACAAAGGAAATTTTTTCAAACGGCCTCGGAATTCGATGAAGCTTGTCCTATTGGATCCGGAATATTTTTCTATTCTAGGATTAGCCTTTTTATCAGTAAATAGAAATTTTATGAAGTAGGATTTGCGTGTTACTTTATGCGTAAGTTTCAATATAATATTTAATGGAAATGGTCTTTAAACAAGGTTTCAAAACCCTAAAGTCTCGCATCAAAATTGCTTTCTGTGGTCAATATTACAGCACACTCCAATTATTTTCCGTAGCCTACCTAACGAATGCATGCCTGTACCTATATGAGTACTTCCTACTACCCTATTCTTTCCATGAACAAGCCAAAATTTAATGCATCCACTGCTTTGAAAAGAGAAAACACATGGTAGCCTATTTTTACATCGTCTCAGTCTGGTACGTCCATGAATCATGCTAATGCAGCTATTCTAGATTGTGTTTCCTTTCTTTTCTTGGCACCCACGGTACGGCACATGAAAACTTGGCACCCATGGCACGACACGTTTCCTTCATTTCCAAGTTCCCTCTTCTATATAAAGCTGGTTCAAGCTTCTTCCTTTCTTTTCTTTCTCAGCTGAACATTTTTACTCCACCAATTTAAAGTGAAAATCTAAATAAAAACCAAAACTCCATTGTAAAAATGAAAGCCTTTGCTTCAGCAAACAACCGTGAGCTTGACATGGAGTACCCAGGTGGCGTCGAGGGCGAGACGCAGGTGAAGTCTAGCGAAGGTTGATAGTCTAGGGTGATCGGAAGCCACCCAAACGGGTGTTTGTGATGGTGATCGTTGTTGTTTTGTGACTGGAAGTTGGGCATGTACTTGTTCCGCATGTCACTGAAGCGAGTTAGTGTGGTGTATGGCGTAAGGCGGTAGAGGTATTGGACGGGCTGTTGGTGCGTGGTGTGGAGCAGAAGAATGAAGTGCAGAAGGTGAAAACAAGGAGGAGGAGGTGCGGGTCCTTTTCTGGTCATGGAGCTGTGTGCGTTGAACGGAAGAACGGTGATTGGTCATGGCGGGTGGGGCGAGGTGTACGCAACACGGTGGAGTGGGTTCGGTGCTGGAAGATAGAATAGTAGGAAGAAGATTAAAGGAGGTAGTGGCAGGATTTTCGAAATTATATAAGTGGGGGAAAGAGGTTGCAGTAGTGTGGCGGAGGAGCAGACAAATTTGAGCTGGCAAAATGAAGTGAAGAAGAAGATCATGTGAATGAAGATTGGAAATGAATTCTTAATGAAAGCAAATACACGTGGAAGGGAAAAGGTGGATGCTTCCAAACGATGAATTGGGATTGTGGAAGGACATCAGCCTAGTTTTAATTAGTGGCCTCGGTATAATGTTTAACGGATAAAATTAGTTAAGTTAATAAATTTTTAATTTAATGTTAATTAATTTTAATCAAGATCAAGTTTTATTTAAAACCATAAAATTGTTTAATAGGACAACATTGGATAAAATCGGACATGCGTGTGAAGATGTCGACCTTCTTTTTGGGTTGAGGAAGCAGACGAAAGGGATGGGCTTGAATTTCATTTGGAAGAAGGAAGCAAATAATTCGACAAACAAAACGATGTTGAAATCGTCTTGACGAGCACTGTATCATGGGCTAATCCGAAAAGAAATAGAGGCAAAAGGAGTATATAGTTAAATCAAACAACTGTTTGATTTAACTATAACCAATCCGATTCAATGGATCAGATCAAGATGAGTTAAACTCACCCAGTTTTTCCCATTTATATTTTATATAAATTGGGTTTTTATTTTGTGTGCTCTGCTTGTCAATGGTTGACTGTTTTCTTGCTGATTTAACTGATGAAATTAAACCGTCGTTTAAATTCAGTAAAATACCAAATCGTTATTCTAACAATTGGTTCCAATAAAGGTAACCTACCCCGTTGGTCACGTTTATAAAATAAACGTATTTTGTTTGGATTATTTGAACTGATTTAATTGTTTTGAATTGCTTGTGATTGATGTTAAATGGGCGTTATTTATAATTATCAGTTAGATGGAATGGTCTGATTTGAAATAACCATTTGAATACAAATAAGAGCAGGTTGGATGGATCCAACCGGATTCTTCAAATATATTATTTATTTTCATATCATTACATATGAACTGATCAGATGGGGTGATTGATTTGATTGTTCATTATTGATTGAATATTCAATGAATTTGTTTTGTTCAAACCTATGGGTGGTATTGGTTGCGTATTTGATAACATATGGCCTATAAAATCAATCGTTTTATAAATATTGATTTACCATCAGGTGAATCGATAAAACTGAAGTTATAAAAATTTATTTTTATAACTGGGTATAGATTTTGAAATATATTTTATTTTAAGTAATAGTTTACTAAAAAGGAAATAAATATTTATTATTTACTATTTAAATTTATAATTGATTATAAATTTATTTTATAAGGAAATTCTGATGTTAATCATGATATACGAGTGAATAGGAATTAACCTGATGATTTAAAATGTGGAAATTTGATTTGTTAAGAATTTATTTAAATTAGTTATATTATTAATTAATTTAAAGCGAGAACGAATTGAAACGGGTTAACAAGATAACCGCGCCTTGAGTTGACTAAGTCAACCATTGTAATTGGAATTGATTTTAAATTAGTTTGATTTGAATTAATCTAATAAAATAGTTAAATGAATATTATTTAATTTAAATAAAGATTTTAAAAGGATTTACTATTTATTTTAGTTAATAAAGAAATTAACTACTAAAGTAGTTAATGATCGGAGTAAATCACCATTTTAACTAAAAATAATTTAGAGAATTACTTTTTAATTGAAAATCACTTAGAAAGTAACCGCAATGGAAATGAGATCTAATGGAATGGTGAAAGGAGTTTGTGAACTGGTTTTGTTTTAAACCTGAGTTTTTATAACAAAGTTATAAAAGGAATTTTTAAGTGAATATTATAGCTTAAAATAAATGTTACTTAATTATTTGAATTAAGTAAAAAGGGAATTTAGATAAAAGGGTTTTATAATAAACCAGAGTTATATAAAAGAAGTTTGAGGTGTTATATCGTTAATTCTAAATTAAACGTTACTTAAAAATGTGATTAGGTAAAAGTGGGAATTGAAATGAGAATCTCAAAGCGAGAAATGGTCAGATGAATTTGAAGGAAATTGGAAAAAGGTGAATTTGGTGAAAGAAGTAGGTCATAGGATTTGATAACCAAATCCGAATTATAAATGAGCTTGATTAAAGAAGTTGAGTTAAAAGTGATGTTTTATAAAAGAGTTACTTAATTATTGAATTAAGAAAGAATGGGCATACTTGAGAAAGAGATTTTCAAAGCGTAAGAAGGTTTTATGAAACCATATTTTGAATAAGTCAGTGAAATGGGATTTGTATTGATGGTGGAATATAGTATAGGGTTTTGGATTACAACTCATATTTACCTTAAGGTATGAGCGTTGTTGATCAAGGTCTGAGAGGTAATGGTGAAAGAGGTTAGTATAATATATTATTTCCATTAGAGAAATAATAACACAACATTTTTGGCGAAAATTTGGAAATATATATATAATGAGGGTTCCAAAGAAAAAGAGAAATAAAAGGCATTTCGTGAATTATAACGATATTTTCAAGCAAGAAATGAAAGGTAAAAGTTGAGTTTATTCAATAAGAATAAGCGTTATGTATCGTCGAGTAATGAATAAAAGATAGTTTTGTAATGTTGTTTTACGAGAAATAAGTTGAATGGATTTTCCCAATATGGTATAATAATGTGGCTAATGTTTTGAAAGTGAAAATAGAAAACTGAATATGATATGGAATTTTTCTAAGTATAAAAATGAACTTGTTTAAAAGAAAAATCTTAATTTAAGTAAGAAGCGAGAAAGCTATATTTATAATATCGAAGTATTTAAGAGATTTAAATTTATATATTTGTTTTAATTAAAAGGCCAAGTGGTGCTGAATGCTGAACCAGTTAACTCATTGGGTTATCATGATTGAAACACTGTTTATTTTGATAGTTAAATCACCGACTATCAAATATGTCTAGTACGATTGTTGGCACGGAAAGACCGGGATCGAATTTATATTCGAAAACCATTCCAACCAACAAATACGTGGAGATATTAGAAGATGATCGAGATGGAGCATTGAAGACCGTAGATCTTCATTTCACGGAAGAACCGCTACTAATCTCCGGTTTATCAGCCAGAGATATACTATGGTTCTGTCGTGGTTGAAATCTACGGGTTGCAAGGACTTCTCGCTACTGATCCATGGGGTGATTCCTATATTGGATGCAGTAGGAGAGTACCTTCAGTTCATCCTGTTCCGGGATGACTTGTATGGACGAATGTCTGACAAAGTATTTCAAAAAGGATCACGTACGTTGATATTTTCAAACGTACCAAGTTGATGGCGGAGAAGTGCACATTCTCTTAGCTTGATAACTAGAGTATTTTTGTGAACGTCAATTAGTGATATCTGGCGGATCTGACGATGTGAAATTCAAAGTGAATGGTGACCAGGTGTTCAAAAGTTAATCTAAACCTCAAGCCTCATCAACCGGGAAATGATAGAAATCGGGCAGGCAACATGGCTATATGGGTCGCTCCCATTAGGGTGTATAATCACCTATCTAGAGAAACTCCTTTTGCTTCTTTAATCTATTTCGATGTTTTCCCTTTTTGAGAAACGGTGGTTTGAGTCCAACCATTGGTGATATACATTCGATACACTCAAGCGAAATGTGTTGTCGATCTTGTGTGGGACGGGTTGCAAGACGTTCTTATTGAACTCAGTGTATTCGCCTCTAGAG
Source organism: Allium sativum (assembly GCA_030737875.1). NCBI lineage: Eukaryota > Viridiplantae > Streptophyta > Magnoliopsida > Asparagales > Amaryllidaceae > Allium > Allium sativum. Next base: position 900,149,833 of record CM060916.1, read on the forward strand.
ATACACTATCGGCAGGTGGTCCCATACCTTGTCATAGTTGGAATCCAATCTCCACTAAGCGCCTGCGGTTTTGATTGTATACTATATATGTGGAGCGTGAGATGCAAGCATTTCACTAGATTGTTATTTACTTGTATTTAGACATTATTGTAATATCAGAAAAGCTATCGGTTTCAAAAATGTTTTGGGTTATCGTAAGGTAAAAGCCGTCCGTATTTATGTGTGGATTTGGTCTTAAAATTATCTTTTTCTTTCGAAAGGATTTTAAACTTTAAAATCATGTTGGATGATTTACCCTTAATACTGCGCGAGATTATCTCACTCTGGTTCACCATACTGACCCGGTGTTTTGTAAATGCTCGGGTTAGCCCGGGGTGTACAGGTTCAGGTTATCAGATGCTGCAAAGTCAAGAGACGAACTGGAGGTGTTCAGACGTATTGTATATAGTATTATTCCGCTGTGTGTTGTTATGAGAACAGATTATTATAACTGTCCAGATGTATGTTGTACTCTGATATTGTAAGTATTTTTTAAAGCTCTCAATAAAGTTCTATTTCTATAATATATTTTGTTCCACTACGTTGTAAGACTCTGATACTGGGTTGTGTTGATTCTTCTTCTTCTTCTATTCTAATTTTTCTTTCTTTCTTATCTCACCCTCTAAATTCATTCAAATACTATCCAGTGTTTTCGGTGTTTGGAAGGTCGGCATGTGTTACGGTAAAGGTATTTATGTCGATTTCCGAGGCTAAAAATCCCTGGGTCGTTACAATTTTGGAATCATATATTTTATCTGATATTATGATAGTGTCTAAATACAAATAAATATCAATCTAGCAGAACGCTTGCATCTCACGCTCCACACATACAGTATACAATCAAAATCGCGGGTGCTTATTCGAGATTGGATTCGAACTATGACAAGGTATGGAAACACCTGCCGATAGTGTATATCTAACTGACCACTCATTTCTCTTTGAGTGTATCGAATATATTGTCACCTGCGGTTGGTAACAACATAACCATTCCTGGGAGATACAGAATTGATAAGAAGTAGCAAATATGAATATTATTTAGATGGTGACAATACACCATAATGGGTGCGACCCACATAGCCATGATGCCTGCCCGATTTTTGTCATTTTCCAGTTGTAAGGCTTGAGGTTATAATTCTTTTGAACATTTGGCCACCATTCACTTTGAACATCTTATCGTTAGATATGTCCATACACGCTGTCCCGGGACTGCACAACCGAAGGCACCCTCCTACCACATCCTAGGAATCACCCTATAGATTAGTAGCGAGTAGCCCTTGCAATCCATAGACTCCAACCACGACAGAATCACGGTTTATCTCTGGGAGCTACCCAGAGTTATAAGCGATACTTTCGTTTTATGCAGACCTATGGTCTTCAAATGCTCCATCTCGATCATCATATGATCTCTTCCAGGATTACGTATATGCTGGACTGAATGGTTTTCGAATATAAATTCGATCCTGATCTTTCCGTACCAACAATCGATAATTGGCCAGATTTGACAATCGGTTATTTAACTACCAAATAAACAAGCACCCATTCATCCATAAAATAAAATACTTCCACTGGTTCAGTATTCATCATCACTTGGCCTCTTTAATAAATAACGCTTGGTTAATTTAAAACTTTATATCTTCTATACTTGGAAAACATTCCTCTTTTCTTATAATATAAGAATATTTCATTATCGTCTCACGTTTACTCTGTTATTTCCTCATTGTAAATTGGTAAGTGAATAAATCTCTAAGTAGCAACCCCAAAGGCCGAAACCAACATCAGATTGACATCTCGAAAGTTACTCAACTCAATCAACGTACAACGGGTTCTAATTTCTTTAAAACTATATCCAATTTCTTCTCGTAATTTATATATCTTTTTAAACCATTATAAATAAGTCATGATTCAAATATGAATTAAATACAATATAAAAACTTCATTTAAAACTTACTTCGAACATATTTTGGTCATATCTTAATAAACGCCATCCCTTGTTTAAGTTACGTGATTTAGGATCAAATCATATACCTTATCATTGAGTTTCCATTTCGATTCCCACTTTATCCCTTTACGCTTATGAGTTTTATTCCATTCATAACTTGTTTCAACAATTTGATATCATTTGCAAAACATTTCATAAAACAATGGTTTTACATTTTGTCAATTAGATTTGAGAAATTCAATTAAATGGAATTCCAAGAAGAATCCAATTGAAACCTACTTATAGTTTAAATATAAATGCCTTTGAAAACTTACATAACTAACAATAGGTTTTTAACCACTTATAACTTTCATTAAATTTATTTATAACAAACTAAATAATCGATTTTCCTTTAAGGACTTGACTTATTTAACTTAACATCGTTAACTCGTTGATCCATTCCAATTTGGTCTTTCCATTTATATTAATTAATAATATAATTTATTTAATTTATCCCACTTACTTTGATTATTATTTAAATAAATGATAATCAATTTCAATATAATCCCAATCCAATTGTTTATTTAAAACACTTCATTCCAGTTAGAAATCGTTAGATTAATTTCTACTTATCTGCTTTATATCTGATTAACATTTGAAGTTACTTTATAAACCATTTGATAGTTTTCATATAAGACAATAATAATAAAAATAATAAATATTAATTTTCTTTTTATAAATTTAAATTCAAAACAATAGATTTCAAAACTATCTTCAGCTAGAAAATAAAATTTATAACTTCATTAATGTCGATTCACCAGACATTAAAACAATATTCATAAAACAATTTAATTTTAGGCCATCTGTAGTAAATTTCCTAACCAATACTGTCCATTGGTTAACAACAAACAAACGTTGAGTTTAGATTCAACAATCAATGGTCAAATCAATCATCCAATCAAACTGATCAAACTGTTCATATAATTATAATATGAAATAAACAATAAATTTGAGGAATCCAGTTGGATCCCTCCAAGCTGATTCTCCCTGCATCCAAATACGTTAGCTCAAAATAACATCATATATAATATTCAACCGTCAACAGCAATCCAAACGTCCATATTTCAATTTAATACATATATATTTTAATAAACGTAACCAATAAGGTTAGTTACCTCCTTTGGAATAATAGTAAAAAATAACGATTTGGTTTAAATTAAATTAAACAAACGTTTAATTTAATCAGTTCAGTCAACACATGTAATTATATTTAGCATCCATCAACCAACTAACAACCATAACACACAAATATCTAAACCCGATTTATATAAAATATAAGTGCGAGAACTGAGTGAGTTAAACTCACCTTGATATTCATTCGACGTTGAAACAGTTTATTTTAATTAAATTAAACAAGCATTTAATTTAATTAAAACTACCCGCTGCTCCCAATTCTGTCCAGACCAGCCTCATCGTGTTGTGCTTGACAATACGTACCCGACATCACTTATTTTATCTGATCCTATTGCTGTATGACAACAATATAAATTTAATATGTTATTTATCATTTAAAATGATATTATAAACATCTTAATAATAGTTATTTAATATAATCTTTAACTCGCGTTAAAATAATCTCTTAGGTTCGTTTCCAAACTAGATTAGGCGTATTTCTTTGATCCAGCACATTCACAAATCCTTACTGGGCTTCGTTATGCTTAGAAGATAATAATTTGGTTTTCTTAATCTTACTTATGTTTTAAACCTAGCTTAAGCTATTTAAAAAGAATTAGGAGATTATGAATACAGGTGTGTACAATGTGAAATATTACTGGCATATATCCAGGCGGTCCTTTCATGGTTTCGAATGCAACTTTTTTTTTATTACTATTATTGGGCCGACTCCTTTAACTCAGGACCAACGTCACAATCAATGTAATACTCCTTCTCCAAACGAATATTTACCTGCTTGAGGTCGACCATCGTTCCCCAGTTCTCAGCGTCCCCTTTCTGCGTCTCCTTTGGCGATCTACGACGGACCCCGACCAGAGAACCCCTTCGTCACCGTCAGTGACGACCCCAGAGAGTTGCATGCCACCTTAAGAGCTTCACGTCCTTCATCTCCTCCATAATACGTGAAAGCTGCTGTTTTAAACTATACCGCTCCCCATAAGCCGCGTACACTTCTTCTTTTCCATCTCGGTTTTCTTCTCTCCCCTCCACATCTGCTAGCTACTGATCCTTCTTCTAATACTATTTTTTTTCTCTTAGTGCTATTCGAAATAGCATCCTCTAAGCCGCATTCACCTACTTCTGAGCCACTGTCGACCAGAAGATCACCTGCAGCCACCCCATGTGTCTCTGACCTCAACCTACCCTCTGCTCCTGATCAACGATGACCATCACCAGATCTCCATCAACTCGAGTTTACTGCTATAAGGAAAAAACGCGACTGAATGGGGTCGATCCTTTAGAACTGGCGCGAGACTGAAACCAGGCGGAACGTGATCCCCAATTCACTTTCGTTTAGATTTAAAACTTTTTATTTGAATTGTTCTCTTTTCCATAACTCACGGTGGAAAATTTAAATGGTAGTTTACATTTTGGTTTTCTGGACACGATGATTAATGGGAAAACGCTGGTATATATACACTAATGAGAGGAAGATAAGCTCAACGCTCAATCATATTCTTGTTAGCCCTGTGGTTAGATTAGTATAGGATTGCAGCAACTTCCTTTCGTCCTTTTTTAGAAGATGGGTAGGGATGCAATTTATAGACAGTGTAGGCATGGTGGAAAAGAATGTCTTAGGCTGTATGATTTGAAGATTCAAAGCTAAAGAAAGTGACTTATGCATGCAACGTATATTTCCTTAAGTAGTCATATTGAAAAGAAGAAGATATAGGTTGCTAGGACCAAAAATAGAATAGGCAAATGGTAGTGCAGCAGTGAGTGCAACATCTTGTTCATTCACTTATTTATAGAATAGCATGTGCGTGAAGGGGGTTGCTAGGTGTAGGTCCTTCTTTGATTTTTCTCTTTTTGTATGCATTTTCCATTCGGTGTGTGGATTTCCTTTTTACTCTTGCAGGGAATAGTTTGCAAGCATGGTTATGTGTTGGGGATACTTTACTATTGAGTTTTCATTTTGAATTTTTATCTCGTTTCCATGAAATCTTAGTCCGGGAACTGTCTATAATCCTTGCTCTTAATCAGTCATATCTGATTCAATGGAATGACCTAACAAAAAGGAAAAAAATACTTTAGGGGCTATATGTTGTTTCAGATAGGCATATGCATGAATGTAAATAGGACCATCTATGTTTTCAATGGATATAGGCTGCGCTGGTACCTTCTTAGTGCTAGGATAGGCTGAAACAAAAGAAAATAGAGGAGGTGCATGTTTAGGTTGAAATATCATGGGCTTAGGCATGTACATTTTATATTTTATTTTTCTTTATCTTTGATTTGATCTAAAACGTTTATATTATTCGGTTCTTATATTCCACCACTATTTACATTGAGCATTTAATACCCGTATTGTCGCGAATGTTATCCAGTCGCAACGAAAATGGAAGCACCGCCACGCCTTGGCGTTCCGGTCGCAATGAAACTAATTTGATTGAAAACGGACTCCGTTTGCACAACGACATTATTTTAATTTTTTTGGTTCGTCTTTAAATTGAACGCACCAACAAAACAACTCCAATTGGCTCTAAATTGGAAATATAACAATAACTAGCCATACGTATTCCAATAAAATTCTTTTTGTCAGAAATGGAGGTCATTTTGGAAAAATAGCTATTTTTACACTTAAATTATATCGATAAAATATTATAAAATTCCAAACAATTCAATTTAATAATAAATAAATTATTATCGTCTTATATATATATCTAATAAATATAGTATATCACTTCAAATATAAAAGAATATGTAATTTATAGCTCAACGATAATATTTTCGCGTTAAACGATATCTAAATTCTATCCAAATTCCTATTTAGTAAATTAAATAAACGTTATAATTTATTAACCAATCCATAGCGACTATTTTAAAATTTGATTTGGACTTAACTTATAATTTATAAGACAAAATCTCAAATTTTCTTTTTAATTAGAAAATTATGATCAACAAGATTATAACGTTTCTTGTTTTACAGAAATTCGACTTATATCGGACCCTTTATACTCAGCTGAAGTTAAAAATTCAATGTTGTGAACTGCCACGTCGTTCTCATTTATAATTAAATATAAACTATATATTCAAACTTCGTTTTAATAACTGAATTATATATTATAAATCCAATAAGAATTCCGATTCAACATTTAATATAATAAAATATATTAAATTTCTAACCACTAAAAATATGGAACATTACATTCCTTCCCCCTTAAAAGAGTTTTGTCCCCGAAATTACTCAAGTAAGAGAATGTTCCAATCCAATTAATTTGAAAATAATTATTATAAAATATATTCTAAGATATAATTTTTTTTGGAAATTTCACCAACATCTCCGTTGCACGACTCGATTGGTATAACTATAACCGCCACTCTCTACCCAATGCAGGGGTATAAAATCAATTACCCAAATCAATATTATCAAGGTTTACCTATTTGTCCGGCAACCAAACTCCATCTCCAAAGCAAACCAACTATCAGCTCTTTTCCCTTTCCAACCTGCACTTAAATCAATTCACAATGCCATAAAAACATAAGATTAAATCATTTAATTTAATTTCATATTTGATTCTATGCGAATTTATTTCTCTTGGATTTTAATTCGTTCAACTCTTGATGGAGTTTTTTTGACCTACCTATTATCTATAAACGACAATCAACAATCAACACAATCCAATTGAGTTTATATTCAATTAACTAATTTATCTTCCAATTACTTCACTTTTTTATTTTCGTATAACTTAGCTTTAAGTTAAATCCCGAATTATTTAATTCCGTATTAAAATTCTTATTCACAAACTCTATGTGAAATCCTCATCTCGTTATGTTAAACTATTTAAATTCCCATTTGAATTCTATTCAAATCAATCAACAAACCAATATTCCAATAATTTGATAAAATTATTTCTATATTAAAATATAATTTGGGCAAAATTATTTCATTTACCCACTTTATAAAACAATATCGCGTCAGTTGCCAGTCCAAAATTGAACCGATCGAATAACACAATACAAAACATTTATATATATGAAATTTACAAATACACTCCCATACACACACACTCAAACTCTGTCTAGATTATTACTAGCCCCATCTTTATCGAGTTACGCCACAGAGCCAAGCTTATTACTGAACCAATAGCTCTGATACCACTGTAGCGACCCAGAAAATTCGATGCTCGAATTTTCAACACAATTACACCCCATGTCCAATCTCGAGTACCGAACATCTAGAAAGTTAAAAGAAAGAATCGTGAGGGTGAGATAAGAAAGAAAATATTAGAATAGAAGAAGAAGAACCAACACAACATAGAGTCTCACATCGTAGGGGAATAATATATAATATAGAAACAAATGTTTATTTAAAGCTTGAAATAAAACTTACAATCAGAGTACAACTTGCAGTCAATACATCTGGATAGTTATAGTAATCTATCCTCATATACAATGCACAACGGAATAAATAATAGTACGTCTGAACTCCTCCAGCACGTCTTCTGAACTTTGTAGTGTCCAGTAACCTGAACCTGTGTGACCCGGTCTAACCTGAGCATTACAAACACCGGGTCAGTCTGGTGAACCAAAGTGAGAAAAAAACTCGCAAAGTTTAAGGGGAATCATCCAACTTGATTTTAAAGTTCAAAACCTTTACGAAAGAAAAGGATAATCGTAAGACTAAATCCACACATAAATATGGACGGTATTTACCTTACGATAATGCAAAACATTTTGAAATCATATATTTTATTTGATATTATGGTATTGTATAAATACAAATAAATATCAATCTAGTAGAACGCTTACATCTCGCGCTCTACATATATAGTATACAATCAAAATCGCAGGCGCTTATTGGAGATTGGATTCCGACTATGACAAGGTATGGAACCACCTGCCGATAGTTAATCCCTAGAGAGGAATATACTAGGTTCAATAAGAACATCTTGCAAACCGGCCCACACATGGCCATCCACTCATTTCTCTTTGAGTGCATGGAATATATTGTCACCTGCAGTTGGTACCAACATAACCGTTCCTGGGAGATACATAAATGAAAAGAAGTAGCAAATATGAATATTCTCTAGATGTGACAATACACCCTAATGGGTGCAACCCACATAGCGGTGCCACCTGCCCGATTTTTGTTATTTTCCCGTTGTGAGGCTTGAGTTTATCATTCTTTTGAACATCTGGCCACCATTCACTTTGAACGCCTTATCCTCATATCTGTCCATGCACGTTGTCATGGGACTAGACAACCGAAGGCACCCTCCTACCACATCCTAGGAATCACCCTACAAATTAGTAGTGAGTAGCCCTTGCAATCCATAGACTCCAACCATGACAGGATCACAATTTATCTCTGGGAGCTATCCAGTGATTATAAGCAATACTTCTGTTTTATGAAGATTTATAGTCTTCAAATACTCCATCTCGATCATCGTCTGATCTCTTCTAGGATTATGTATTTACTAGTCGGAATGGTTTTCGAATACAAATTCGATCCCGGTCAACAATTGATAATTGGCCAGATTTGGTAGTCGGTTATTTAACAACCAAATAAACAAACATCCATTCATCCATAAAATAAAATACCTCTACTGTTTCAGTAATCAGCATCACTTGGCCTCTTTAATAATTAACGCATGGTTAATTTAAAACTCTATATCTTTAATACTAGGAAAATGTTCCTATTTTCTTATAATATAAAAATATTTCATTATCGTCTTACTTCTACTCTGTTAGTTCCTCATTGTAAATTGGTAAGTGAATAACTCTCTAAGTAAAAACCCCAAAGGCCGAAACCAACATCAGATTGACACCTCGAAAGTTACTCAACTCAATCAATGTACAACGGATTCTAATTTCTTTAAAACTATATTCAATTTCTTCTCGTATTTTATATATCTTTTTAAACCATTATAAATTAGCCTTGATTCAAATATGAATTAAATACAATATAAAAAATTCATTTGAAACTTACTTCGAACATATTTTGGTCATATCTTAATAAACTCCATCTCTTGTTTAAGTTACGCTGTTTAGGATCAAATCCTTATATCTTATCATTGAGTTTCCGTTTTGATTCCCACTTTATCCCCTCACACTTATGAGTTTTATTCCATCCATAACTTCTTTCAACAATTCGAAATCATTTGCAAAACATTTCATAAAATAATGGTTTTACATCTTCGCCAACTTAGATTTTAGAAATTCAATTAAATGGAATTCCAAGAAGAATCCAATTTAAACTTACTTGTATTTTTAATATAAATGCCCTTGAAAACTAGTTTAACTAACAACAGGTTTCCATTAAATTTATATATAACAAATTAAATAATCGATTTTCCTTTAAGCACTTGACTTATTTAACTTAACTTCGTTAACTTGTTTATCCATTCGAATTTGGTCTTTCCATTTAAATTAATTAATAATATAATTAATTTAATTTGTACTACTTGCTTTGATTATTATTTAAATGAATGATAATCAATTTCCATATAATCCCAATCCAATTGTTTATTTAAAACACTTCATCGCAGCTAGAAATAGTTAGATTAATTTCTACTTATCTGTTTTATATCTTATTAACATTTGAAGTTACTTTATAAACTATTTGATAGTTTTCATATAAGACAATAATAATAATAATAAATATTAATTTTCTTTTTAGAAATTTTAATTTAAAATAGTAGATTTCAAAACTATCTTTAGTTATAAAATAAATTTTATAGCTTTATTATTGTCGATTCACCTGGCAATAAAACAATATTCATGAAACGGTTTAATTTTAGGCCACTTGCCGTCAATTTCCTAACGAATACTATCCATTGGTTAACAACAAACAAACATTGAGTTTAGATTCGACAATTAATGATCAAAACAATCATCCAATCAGACTGATCAAACGGTTCATATAATTATAATTTGAAATAAACAATAAATTTGAGGAATCCAGTTGGATCCCTCCAAACTGTTTCTCACTGCATCCAAATACGTTAGCTCAAAATGACATCATATATAATATTCAACAATCAACAGCAATCTAAATTTCCATATTTCGATTTAGTACGTTTATATTTTAATAAACATAACCAATGAGGTAAGTTACCACCTTTTGAATAATCATTAAAAATAACGATTTGGTTTAAATAAAATTAAACAAATGTTTTATTTAATCAGTTCAGTAAACACATGTAATTATATTCAGCATCCATCAAACTACTAACAAGCATAACACACAAATATCTAAACACAACTTATACAAAATATAAGTAGGAGAACTGAGTGAGTTAAACTCACCTTGATCTTCATTCGATGTTGAAACAGTTTGTTTTAATTAAATTTAAAAAGCGTTTAATTTAATAAAACTACCAGCTGCTCCCAATTCTGTCCAGACCAGCCTCATCGTGTTATGCTTGACGATACGGACCCGACGTCACTTGTTTTATCCGATCCCGTTGTTGTATGACAACAATATAAATTTAATATGTTATTTATCATTTAAAATGGTATTATCAATATCTTAATAATAATAATTTAATCTAATCTTTAACTCGCGTTAAAATAATCTCTTAGGTTCATTTCCAAACTAGATTAGGCGTATTGCTTCGATCTGGCACATTCACAAATCCTTACTTGGCTTCGTTATACTTAGATGATAACAATTTGGTTTGCTTAATCTTACTTTTGTTTTAAACCTACCTTAAGGTATTCAAACAGAATTAGGATATTATGAATACAGTTGTGTACACTGTGAAATATTACCGGCATATTTCCAGACGGTCCATTCATGATTTCGAATGCAACTTTTTTTTTATTTCTATAATCAGGCCGACTCCTTTAACTCAGGCCCAACATCACAACCAGTGTAATACTCCTTCTCCAAATGAATATTTACCTGCTTTAGCTCGACCATTGTTCTCCAGTTCTTGGCGTCCCCTTTCCGCATCTCCCCTGGCGATCTATCACTGATCCCGACTAGAGAACCCCTTCGTCACCATCAGTGATGACCCCAGAGAGTTGCACGCCACCTTAAGATCCTCTCGTCCTTCATCTCCTCCATAATACGTAAAAGCTGTTGTTTCAAACTACACCGCTCCCCATAACCCACGTACAATTCTTTTCCATCTCGGTTTTCTTCTCTCCCCTCCACGTTTGCTAGCTACTGATCCTTCTTCCAGTACTATTTTTCTCTCTTAGTGCTGTTAGAAATAGCATCCTCTAAGCCGCGTTCACCAACTTCTAAGCCACTGCCGACCAGGAGATCACCAGAAGCCACCACACGTGTCTCTGACCTCGATTTACCCTCTGCTTCTGATCAACGACGACCATCGCTAGATCTCCATCAACTCGAGTTTACTACCATAAGGAAAAAAGGCAACTAAATGGGGTCGATCCTTTAGAACTAGTGGGAGACTGAAACCAGGCGGAACGCGATCCCCAATTCACTTTCGTTTAGATTTAAAACTTTTTATTTGAATTGTTCTCTTTTCCATAACTCACGGTGGAAAATTTAAATGGTGGTATAAGTTTTGGTTTTCTGGACACGATGATTAATGGGAAAACGCTGGTATATATACATTAATGAGAAGAAGATAAGCTCAACGTTCAGTCCTATTCTTGTTAGCCTTGTGGTTAGATCAGTATAGGATTGCAGCAACTTCCTTTCGTTCCTTTTCAGAAGATGGGTAGGGATGCAATTTATATGCAGTTTAGGCATAATGGAAAAGAATGGCTTAGGCTGTATGATTTAAAGATTCAAAGCTGAAGAAAGTGACTTGTGCATGCAACGTATATGTCCTTAAGTAGGCATGTTGAAAAGAAGAAGATATAGGCTGCTAGGACCAAAAATAGAATAAGCAAATGGCAGTGCAGCAGTGAGTGCAACGTCTTGTCCATTCACTTATTTACAGAATAGCATGTGCGTGAGGTGGTTGCTAGGTACAAGTCCATTGATTTTTCTCTTTTGGTGTGCATTTTCCCTATACTACAAAACCTGGTTAGTACCATAGAAGGGGGCACAGATATTTCTGTAAGAGCAAAACATATATTAAAAAACCAGAAGGGAATAATACTAAAACGTAGTATATAACCTTTTGGACCTAGGTCCTATTATCTACTCTCTCAGAGTGTGAATTTCTTTTTTATTTTTGTAGGGAATATTTGGCAAGCATGGTTATGTGCTGAGGATACTTAAATCTTTAGTCCGGGAACTGTCTATAATCCCTGCTGAAACGACCCAAACTTCCCCGTAAAGGAAAGTACGGATTGAATTGAACAAAACAAATCAGAACACAAACAACAGAACATTTCATTGCCATTATTACAACAATTAAATCAGAGTACAAGAATATATCAGAGTACGAATAAATATTACACATTGGAAATATAATATCAGAGATTTAAATTACTAAGCAACGGAAATTAATACATAACACAACTGAAGGAAATAAACAGATACAGAGCTTTCCGAATATTGCTTCGGCTGTAAACCAAGATCCTGTGAATATAATATCTACGAAACCAAAACTACTAGCTGCCTGTGTGAAAAATATGGGCACCAAGAGTTTAGGTTAAAATAATAAACTCCAGGACAGTCATGGGGTTAGTGTGAGAACTAAAAACAGTTATTAGCTTGATTTTAAGGTTAGGTAAATCACGGGACCACGCCGTATAACACAGAACGGGTTTACGCCACATGAATCTTAGTTTAAAATAAAACAACGCAATGCTTTTTTGAAAAATGAAGCTATTACAAGACTTGGGTCCTATCACACAATGAACGCAGTCGGAGGATAGAGTTTTCCCCTATAATAACCAAATATACTTGAAACGCGAAATTTCATCTTTTATTATTACTATAAGTGAAGAAATCAACTTTAGATATAAATGTATTAATCATAGGTGGCGTAGGTACCATTATATTATGTCGCCATATATATATTTACAACTAAAACTGAATATCGTGTATTAGAAATTGGGTTTCCATCTATGAACCAAGGCAAGCGATTGTCCTTGCTGATTCGAGACTCTCTAGTCCGAGCCTCAGGATACAGCTACAACTGCACCTGCGGTTAGAGACAAGGCCGGTCATCTGTCGATGATTAGTTATACCATAAACTATATGTTAGCCTTCCCTATGGGGCATAAAATAATCTGGTCAGTATATCGACTAGAACATCCATCGATCCCGTGGTGACCAATATATCCAAGGCGCCTCTCTATCCATCAAGTAATAAGCAACATCCACATAAGTAAACAGTCTGGGCTCCATACCATGACGTTACTCCTAACTAGAAACTAACATATGTCCATTTCCCTGAAGTCCTCATTCTGTTTCTGGTTCATACTGGGGTGTGAAGCTCGCGAAGTAACGCTATATACAAAGCTATGCCTAAATAAGTTGTGCTTTGATCATCAACCACAAGGCTTTGCTTTTCAACAAAAGCCTTGATTATTTGCATCTTAGCATGTCACATTGTCAGTCCATACCATTGATTTCTGCCAATATATAACCTCTAAGCTCGTACGTCTCAGAGAAGGGTGTTAAGCAAGAGAATAAATTCTCCGCCACCAAACAGATATATATTTAGCAGAGATCAACGAATACAACATAAAGGAATACAAAGTCAGACATACGATCCATTTACAAGTCCATTTTGGGTCTGAACGAAACTGGAGGCATCTTATTCCTCATCTCATATGTCCAATACAAGAGAGAGGTCCTCGCATATCCGTCGATCCCCAAGAACGTTTGGACAATCACCACTTATTACCTTATCTTGGGTGTACGACCCAATCAAGACATCAATAATCACCCAAACGATGTGAAGAACTCCGGTCTTCAACCGCCGTCTTCGTCTTGGACTCTTGGTCGTCATATTAATTATTCAGAATGGGTTAAACTCGGTCTTTCAGAATAATTCACGTATTTTATAATCAAGCGCTATATAAAAAAACACATCATATGCTCATTCCAATTCAGAATATTCTTTTAATAAAATATTCACATTATTAGGGAAAGGTTCCCATTAATTTTATCAAAGATAAATTCTTTTAAATTTATTCTTTAGTCTTCCTTCTGATATCAATGTCAAAAGATTTTGTTAACTAGTAGGGATTATCGAACCTTACCACAATAATCATTTATTTATATTTATTATCCCAACCTATTCATCCTATGGAGCAAAACTAGTAGCACTCCTATCTAACACCCACAGTTTTATTGGTAAATTTAATTACCATTTCACGTTTTAAATCTAATTAAAGAGTTAAACTATCACCTGGAGTAAAACTGGTGGTACTCCATTTTCGATGATTTCAAAAATTAGATTAATTTATTTATCTCATTCCCATTTCAACCTAATTAGATATTTATTAAAACTCCAATTTGGTTTTAATATCAAAAATCATTACTTAATGATTATTCAAAATTTAGGAAATTAATCTTTATCTTTAATTGGGTTAAAGATCTAATGTCATTTAAAACACAGTTCACGATAAACCCAAATCAACTTCCATTAACTATGGAATCTTCACGGAAAACGGATCAATATATAATCGATATAAATTTCCGTATCAGACTAATAATATAAATGGAATAACAGCATGGCTTTTTAAATTCCATATATAGTAACGGTCTTCATTCAAAGAAGCTCATCTCGATTATTTCCGAATCAAATTCCATTCAATTCCAATCTTATATATTAAATTGGAAAAAAGAACTTTACTTTAGAAAATTTCCATTTAAATCTTAATAAAAGATTTTTAAATTCCAAATTATAATTTCATTATTAATTGGGTTAAAGAACAAATTTCGTTTAAAACATAGTTCACGATAAACCCATGATCAACTTTTATTTCAATTCCAATTAAACATTAATTAATTAGTAAACTTCTCAAAATCTTAATTAAAAGATGTATTCTTTTC
Source organism: Allium sativum (assembly GCA_030737875.1). Taxonomy (NCBI): domain Eukaryota; kingdom Viridiplantae; phylum Streptophyta; class Magnoliopsida; order Asparagales; family Amaryllidaceae; genus Allium; species Allium sativum. The sequence goes on from CM060916.1 coordinate 900,164,904, forward strand.
ACATGGGGTTTAAGAACAGTGTTATTGAAGACACCATTCACGACAAACCCAAAATCCAATTTATTTTATTTAATTGCAAATAAATATTAATTAATTGGAAAACTTCATTAAATCTTAATTAAAGATTTATTCTAGTTAATAACTAGTTTATTTCAATTAAAATATATTTTTATCTTTTCATATATGAAATTTTTCATCCAAAATCTTTCCATACCATTTATTATGATTTTACACAATTTATTAATATTTTTAATAATTTTATCAAGGCCCGTACAGTCGGTTTCCAATAATGGCCACCAAACTGCATCCATAGCGACCTTTTATGAATTTGATTTGGACATAATTCCAAATCCAACCGCTAGATTTCAAACTTCTTATATTCATTGGAAATCTCTATTCGATACAAACCCAATGCTTCTGGTTTTAGGAGAATCTGATGGTTGGATCTCCGTTACGCCAATTTGAAGTTAATGTCGAAATTTGCGAATGGTCGCTGCGCGGCGCGTTCTATTCAGGCCATTAAATATAAATAATATTATATATATATATATATCGTCGATTTCCAATTAATAATAAATTCATTTTAAAAAGATTCCAACTTCGTTTTCAATTTTAAATCAAAATTGAATATTCTATATCTTTACCATATTAAAATAATAATATTTTCAAAATATTAAATTTTGATATCACTTCTTTTCGATATTCATTATAAAATGAATAACTCGATCGATAAAAAGGGCATTTAACTGCATAACTATTTTTATTGTTCAAAAGATATTATTCAACACATGAATATCTTATATGGTTTATACATTCAATAAAAATGATATTTCTATTGTTCAAAATTTTTATTCAACACGTAAATATTTTATTTACTTCATTAACATGTTAAAGATGATATTTTTAATGTTCAAAAATATAATTCAACAAATGATTATTCTCATTTTCATTATCATGTTAAAAGGTGACATTTTTTTTAATCTAACAAAAATGTATTTTAACATATACTTCTTTTTTTACATACAATAAAAATGTGATTTTTATTGTTAAAAACATTTTTTTTAAAATATTCTTTATTTTAAAAGATTCTTTATTTTAAATTATTCTTTTCATTAAAATGTGCTTTACAATAAATTGTTCTTTTCATCAAAATATTCTTTTCATTAAAATATGCTTTTTATTAAAATATTCTTTTTAATTAAAATGTTCTTTTATATTAAAATATTCTTTTAAATTAAAATGTCCTTTTACATTAAAATATTCTTTTGCATTAAAATGTCCATTTATTTCTGAATCGGAATGCGACTCAATCAATTACCATATAATTTCAGTTATATGGATTTCATACATCGCAGGTATGCAACAATAACGATAAATAATCATCAAACAGTCCAATTACATCCAGAGTGAAATTTACAATTGTGTGAGCATTAAAATAAATAAATAACGCTCATCACAGCCTGTCAATCCATCGATTGACATACAATTAAATATTGGGACTAGTGTATGTCAAATATCATCCCAATACCCGTGTGGGGTTTTCAAACAACAACAGTTTATTTAAATAAATTATTGGTTAACAAATTTAACTAATTCCAATTCAGATTGAATTACTTCTAAACTTAACCAATTTTCACTATTTTAAATTATAAATAAATATTTATAATTTAATTCCAACTGCCACAATAATGTTAACATTATTTTTAATACGTTCAACATTTCAACAACATAAACAACATACAATAAGTCAATTTAAATCGTCCATGGTTTGTGGACGAGGGGAGTGACATAACAAGCAGTGTAAACAATTTATAATGATTAAACTGATAAAAAACTAAACTGGCAATTCTATATATTTTCCAATTATGAAAATAAATAAATAATTGTGTAGAATTTTTAGTGAGGAGTTCTCACCTTTGGTTTCCACTCCATCAGTCTTTAAAGGACGGTTTTGGATTCCGCTTTATTTCCAGTTAGTTCCATCGTAATCTGTTTCACGCTGTATATACATTAAAAATCATATTTTTAATATAGTGCTATTTATAAAATAAAAAAACATATTTTTAAATCAATGTTATTTATATAAAAATCATATTTTTATGTTGCTACCATATATATGAAAATCATATTTTTATATCGCTGCTATTTATATAAACATCGCATTTTCTATATAATGCTATTTATATTTAAAAACCATGTTATTTATTTTTAAAAATCACACTTTTATTTAAACCTATGCCATGATAAAAATCACATCTTTTTAGTAAAATTATTTATAATTAAAACAATGTTATTCTCTTTTTATAAAAACAATGCTAATTTCTTTTTATAAAAACAATGATATTTTCTTTTTATAAAACAATGTTATTTTCATTTTCAAAAAGAATGCTAATTTTATTGTTTAAAAGTAATTCTATTTTATAATTTAAAAGTAATGCCAATTTTATTATTTAAACACAATGCAAATTTTATTATTTTATAAATCTATCTATTTCTATTTTAAAAAACATATTTTAAATTTACAAAGCTTTTTATAAAAATCATATTTTTGATTTACAAAACTATTATATTTTCAAAAATATAATGTTTTATTTTCAAAAACAATATATATTTTTATTTTCCAAAACAATGTTTTTTTTTACAAAAACAATGTTATTTTTATTTACAAAACAATGCTCTTTTCTATTTACAAAATAGTGTTATTTTTTATTTACAAAACAATGTTCTTTTATATTTACAAAACAATGTTCATTTATATTTACAAAACAATGTTCTTTTATATTTACAAAGCAATGTTCTTTTATATTTACAAAACAATGTTCTTTTACATTTACAAAACAATGTTCTTTTATTTTATTTACAATGATATGAAGATGTAAACTTTAATCACAAATTTAATATAATAAACAATAATTAATTAGCTAAGTAATTAAATTAACCACGTTTTATGAAACGCTGCCGCTACCATTCTTCTTCGTGATTTCCACTGTATCGATGAACCCATTCCCATCGCTCCAGACAAACCTTACCTGTAACACCCCGAATTTCGGTTAATGCTAAAATTCACTAATTACAGAATTAATAATCTCAGATGTGAGAATCAGGGGAAACGGGTTACATCATTGTGTTCGTCTCGGAAAAATACGCGAAATAGAGTCCGAAATTTTGTAAATCGGAGTCCGTATGACCCGGTTAAGGCCCAAAGAAGTTTTCGGGAAATTTGAATTTCGAAACATGCAGAAATGGGGGCCAGGCAGGAAAACTCCCGCCCAGCCAAGTCGACTTGGCTGTCGACAGGGCTGTCGACTTGCCTGTCGACATGCCTGTCGACTTGGCAGTCGACAGGGCTGTCGACTTGCCCTGTCGGCTGATTCTGGCCTGGTGCACCATTTCAGGGTTTGGGCTGTGTTTTGGGGCTGGTTTCTGGAAGCTTCTGAGATCTGATGGTCCTAATCTAATTTAGGGTTAATCTAATGGCCTAAAACACTTGCCTAATCCTATAAATAAGACCCTAAGCTAGCCCTAAATGATCATAATCCTATACTATAACTAAACTATGCCAAAATTTTATATGATCATGGCCTCCACTCAAAGCCCTAGCCTCCATCCTCTTATAAAACTATTTCTATGAAGGCTTTCATGTTCATACAAGCATCTTTGAGTTGTATGAGTGATCATTAGCTTGCATTCATCATCAAGTTGCAAGCTTTATGTTCAAGGCTAGAGTTTTTGGGTGATTTTTGGCAAGGGTTTGCTTATGGGAGTTTAGTGGTGAGTTTCTATAGCCTTAATAATCAATTGTTAAATTGATTATGATAGGATATGATAAGATATGGCTATGTTTGTGGATAAATGTGCTTATGCAAGTTTAGTATAGTGTATGTTGTGTGTTTTGCAAGTTTTATGCTATATGCAAGTTTAATGCTATGTTTTATGATGCTCACTATGCAAAACACTATGTTGAACATTGATGCATATGTAACATGTTATGCAAGCTATATGTGAGATTATATGCAAGTTTATATGTAACATGTTATGCAAGCTATATGTGAGATTATATGCAAGTTTATATGTAACATGTTATGCAAGTTATGTATTTGGTTTTATGCATGCTAAGTATTTGGTTTTGTGCATGCTAAGTATTTGGTTTTGTGCATGCTAAGTATTTGGTTTTATGCATGCTAAGTGTTTGGTTTTATGCAATTTATGATGCAAGTTCATATGCAAGTTATGATGCAAGTTTATATGCAAGTTATGATGCAAGTTCATGTGCAAGTTATGATGCAAGTTCATATGCAAGTTATGATGCAAGTTCATATGCAAGTTTGCCTCTATGTATGACATAAGTACATGTGCAAGTTCATCCCTTTTAGACCTATGACATGTATGCAAGTTGACACCTTTATGATAGGTCTATGACATGAACATTTGAGCAAGTTACCATCTTTATGACATATGCGATTCATGCAAGTTTGGGTTGGTTATTTATGCAAGTTGGGTTTATGGTCATATATACAAGTTGACACCTTTTTAAACCCATGATAATGCTAATGATATGCTAAGTTGAACCCATTGTGTGTATGATGAATCTTCTCTTTTGAAGTATGTCATGTTAACGTATTTACGTGGGGACGATGGGGTAAAAATTAATGAACACATAAAATTGTGTAAAGTGGGTATGATTAAACATACCGTAAAGTGGATGGACATAATTGGGAATTTACCTATTAAGTTAGGTCTACCCATATTATGGAATTGGGAATTTACCTATTGAGTTAGGTCTACCCATATTCTTAAATATTTGTAATTAATTAGGGATAATTAATACAAATTATGGGGGTGATTAATTAGGTGTAATTAATCTACTAAGACACGAGGTTGGACCCTTTTGTAGCATAAGACTGCCCGGAACCGACCGGCAAATCCAGCGGCTACAAATGATTGGCCCAATGTGAGAGGTCTTAGTCATAAACTAAATACGTGACAAGTGTAAAGACACGAGGTTAGACTCTGTTATGGTGTAAGGCCGCCCGGAACCAACCGGCATATCCAGCTGCCATAAAAGACAGTCTAATGTGAGAGGTCTTAACAAAGGTTACGATCTTAATTAATTAAGAAACACTTAACCACATTAGCATGTAGAGGGGCATGAGGGGTTAAGTGGGTGCCTTGGGTGGCATGTAGTAACTAGTGGGGGTGCCTTGGGTGGCATGAGGAAACTAGTGGGTTGCCTTGGGTGGCAATAGAAAATACGATTAGAATACTTAACCAAAGTGGAACATGTAATTAAACATGATTAAAGGGTTAAGTAAGTGCCTTGGGTGGCATGTGGGAATCAAGTAAGTGCCTTGGGTGGCATGCGGAAATCTAGTGGGTGCCTTAAGTGGCAATTGAAATATGATTAAATGACAAGCTTAAGTAGTAGCTTGTGGGGGCCTTAAGTGGCAATTGAAATATAATTAAATGACAAGCTTAAGTAGTAGCTTGTGGGGGCCTTAAGTGGCAATTGAAATATAATTAGATGACTTAACCAAACCTTAACATGTAAGTGGGCATGATTATAAAAGGGGTTAAGTGGGATGCACTAGATAAAATGACAAGCTTAAGTAGTAGCTTGTGGGGGCCCATTTCAACCAATATCCCAAACGTATCTTTGTGGGCTCGACCCAAGTCGAGGACGGGACACGCATATTGGGCTTGACTATAAGAGGCCAAAACGGGGTAGCGGTGGCAACGCGAGTCCAACGGGTTTCATATGCGTGTGTGGACCCGGGCTGGTAGGTAAGACGTTGTTGCATCGTGTAGGTATAAGCCGTGCACCATTGATTATCGGGTTGCCACTTTGGGGAGTGATACACCCCACTGTGGGGCCAGCACGGGTATCTACGGTAGGGAGCCGATCGCTTGGGGAGTAGTGGGTACACCTAGTGGAGATAGGGGCAGACGGCACCTATGTAGTCAGCTAGGGGTACACGAAACTACTATTAAAAATTACTAAGTACACTTAGTGGGATCAACCTTTAAGTAAGAATTACCCTTGGGTGGGTAGAACTGGTGTGGTGCAGTGTAGGAATTACCCTTGGGTGGGTAGATCTGGGGTGGTGCAATCTAGTAATTATCCTTGGGTGGATAAATGCGTCTTTTCGGTTATCTTAGTACATCCTGTGTTTAGTTGGCTACTTAGTGTAGTCATTATCCCCAGAGGTACCGTACCTTGTTATATCATACCCTAATTACTTTAATGATTGTATTGTTAGGGTTATAGGACTCACTCAGACTTATGTCTGACCCCATTGTTTCTTTATCTTTTTCCCAACCCTCAGGTTTTCAGAGTGGGCCTAGCACTAGTGGGCTTTGATCAGACTGCTTTATCTATCTTTTGGAGCTTGGACCGTGGATGTAAAGCTCAGTTTATCTTTTATATTATGGCTATTAGGTTATGTAGTGGGATTATGTACTTTTGTTTTTATCAGGATGGATATTATGTACTTGACTCTTATTTATGGTTTTGGTGTAACCAAACATGTTTTACTTTCCGCTGGAATGAAATAATGTTTTAAATTCTCAAGTATTACTTATATCTGTCTTGTTGTAATTTTTCTGTTCTATATTCACTTAAAATACTCCACCGATGTTATGGCATTCCCTTAGTGAGTGACCATAGCGGGTGTGGGGTGTTACACGTGGTATCAGAGCTTAAGGTTACCAGAACAGATAAAATTTTTAGAAAAACTATTTTCTAAGAATATTTTTGAAAGGAGTATTTTCAAAAACATGTCTTTTAAGAGAAAAGTTTTTGAAAGAAAAGCATAATCCCCAATATCCATATCTTTATCTTTCGAATTCTCTATTCTGAATCTCTTCCTCTCTTGTTTTGAGTTTCCCCTCCGTGTATAGATGATCTTTCTAAGATAGATAAGAATGGAAAACCACTTCAAGGGACTTAGACATTAGTCGGATTAGAAGTTGGTTCAAGAAGGAGGAGGACTGGTAGGTACCTATTGGATAGACGATGGGAGGAAGGCTCAAATAGTTGTTTGGTTAATGAAGGATGAAACCTCATTGGTGGGAGGTTACGAGTGGAGAATGGGAAGAAGGAGGCGAGTAGTTATCCTTTTGGAGGAATAGGACACCTTATTAGGATTGTCCAAAGAGGCAAGGGCAAGGTACGGAATCTCCTGGAGGGTAGTTGTATTCCCTCACGGCAAGTGTACCAGATGGGGATAGGACCATCTAGGTTGGAATTCGGATTTCTTTATTATCCGGTTCGAACTTTAATTGATTCTGACGCATCGAGTTCGTTTATCTCATCATTGTTAGTTGAGTCACTGCACTTAGACACCAGTTAGTAGATGATCCCTTAGTTGTTTCAAACCCAATTGGGGCTCCATGATGTGTTTGGGTTTGAAAGTTTCTATACTTAGCGTTGAGTTTAGATGTGATGCTTCTTGGGCTTCACGGGCTATGGGTTAGTTTTGGGCAGGGACTGGTTATCCAGTAATGGTGCCGTTCTTGTTTGTGGAAGGAGAGTGTTAGGCTTATGACCCGCTTGGGTAACACTCTCGAGATCTCTGGTAATCCCATGGAATCTGTTATGCTAAGTTATCTAGAATCGTTTGACACGTCAGTCGAGAGTTTGCGATCTGTTAGAGTGGTCCGGGAATACTCGGATGTGTTTGAGGAGGTGAAGGGCTTACCTCCGGAGCGGGAGATTGACTTCCGAATATATCTGGTAGACAATGCCAAACCAGTATCTTGGCCAGTGTGCCACATGGCTCCTCGTGAGAGGAGGGAACTCCATAAGCAAGTAGGCGATTTGCTTGAGAAGGGGTTCATAAGACGAAGTATATCGGAGTGGGGTGCTCCAGTAGTTTTTGCCACGAAGGCGGATGGGTCCCTCAGACTTTGTGTAGGCTAAAGAGAACTAAATAAACTCACAAAGAAGAATAGATACCCATTGCCGAGGATTGATGATCTCTTTGATCAGTTAGTTGGCGCCTCAGTATTTTCACAGTTGGACTTAGCCATGGGGTTTCGACAGTTGAGAGTGGCTGAGGATAGTATAGAGAAGACTGCCTTTAGGACTCCGGATGGTTTTTTTATGAGTGGCTGGTGATGCCATTTGGTTTGACGAACGCCCCTGCATACTTTGTTGATTTGATGAGAAGGGTGTTTAGGGAGTACCTAAATAAGTTCGTGATGGTCTTTTCTAGGAGCAAAATAAGTTTTCGTATGTGCTCAATAGGTTGAGCAAAGCCAGTTATGGGATAAACGGTGGTTTTGGAGCGAGACTGGCGAGGACATCCAGAGTTGGACAAGGGCTTAATTATTTAGCCGTTTTTACTAGTATCATCTCACGTAGGTCGTCTGAATTCGAAGGAGGTATCCCTTGGGTGTTTGTCTGATATTGGTTTAGGCCTTTGGGGCTTGCATTTGGGGGATGTCGAGTTCGACTAGGGTGGTCTGCGTGAGGGATGGACAGTTGTGATGATTTTGGATGGGATTCTTAGCATCCTATGAGTTTGAGATAGCGTATACCCATGGCAAGGGTAACATGGTAGCGGACGCCTTAAGTAGAAAAAGGTTGTCCTTGAGTTCATTGTTCGTTGAACGATGGAGCTTAGAGTTTATTTCTATGTTTGACTTTAGACCTTCCATTGACTTTGTACCCAGTTTGCTAGCCTCCTTGGAGGTTAGGCCTACTCTTTTGGGACGGATTGGCGAGGCACAGCGAGACGACCCACAGTTGGTTGAGTTAGTAGAGAAGCTCATAAGGGGGGGAGTCGTCCAGCCATTTGAGTAGGTACACCCTAGATGGTAAGGGGTGGTTGCGTAGAGACGGTAGACTTTGTGTACCGCAAGACGAGGGTTTGAGGAAGGCTATACTTGAAGATGCACATCGGTCGAAGATGACCATTCATCCCGGTGGGGACAAGATGTACCAAGACATGAAGCGAGTTTTCTTTTGGGCCGGTATGAAGAAAGATGTGGCCGAGTATGTCGCTAGATGCTTGGTGTGTTAGCAAGTGAAAGTGGAGCAGAAGAAACCCGGTGGGTTGCTTCACCCATTGGAGGTTCCACTATGGAAGTGGAATAGTGTCTCGATGGATTACCGAGATCGAGGAAGGGTAATACGGGAATTTGGGTTGTGGTAGATAGACTTACTAAGAGTGCCCATTCCATACCCGTGAAGAGTAAGAGAACTGCTCCATGGCTAGCTTCAGTTTACATTCGAGAGATTATTAGATTGCATGGTGTACCTTCCAGTATAGTGAGCGATTGAGATCCTATCTTCACTAGAGAGTTTTGGAAGAGTTTGCAAAAGGCGGTAGGGACTCAGTTGTGTTTGAGTACCGCATATCATCCTCAGACGGACGGCCAGACCGAGAGGGTGAATCGTATTTTAGAAGACCTTTTGAGGCTATGTATCTTAGATTTTGGAGGTACATGAGAAGAGCATCTTCCATTGGTGGAGTTGCCCGACAGACTTAGTGGTGTACATGATGTATTCTATGTGAGGAAGTGCCTACATGAGACCGCAGAGGCGGTAGAGCCGAGCTTGCTTAAAGAAGTAAAGGTAGAGCGTGATGTGATTATTCGACGAGCTCCTACCCGCATCCTTGGGTCAGAGATTAGGAAGTTGAGAAACAGAGAGGTTCGACTAGTCAAAGTGAAAAGGGGAGAAGGTGAGAGCAATGCTACTGGGGAGACAGAAGCGAAGATGCGTTCGTTATACCCATTCCTTTTGAGGGTATGTCCTTTAAACGTCTCCTTTATCGTTTATCTAGTGCTTATCTTATCTTTAGTATGTCCTCTCATTAGTACCTTTGACCTTTAGATAGGGTAAACCTATGGTTGAAACATGTGTTTGAGACATGTTATGTTTGATGGATGCGTGTGGATGCAAGTGGTTGCTAGTGGTTGCTCGTGGATGCATATACACACACTCTAGACACTAGATCGGCTCAATCACTTCATATTGCATATAATTGTGTGTAGGTAAATATATTTTTGGATGTATAATGATTGTGTTATCATATGGATGATGCATTTTGGTGAATGATTGTGCACTCATGTAGATATTGTATGTGTCGATAGGGTTCTCTCGCATACATAATGGATGCATGGCACTATCATGGTTTGCATATGTTCATACATTAGATAGGGAACATATACACACACTTTTTGCATATGCTCATACATCATTAGAAATTGTTTTAAGGACAATGGATGCCCGTGTTTGATGGATTGAGTAGATGGTTGTTTGGATGGTAGGATATGCATTCTCCTTAGCTTAGAGATTTCGGGGACGAAATCCTTTAAGGAGGGGAGAATGTAACACCCCGAATTTCGGTTAATGCTAAAATTCACTAATTACAGAATTAATAATCTCAGATGTGAGAATCAGGGGAAACGGGTTACGTCATTGTGTTCGTCTCTGAAAAATATGCGAAATAGAGTCCGAAATTTTGTAAATCGGAGTCCGTATGACCCGGTTAAGGCCCAAAGAAGTTTTCGGGAAATTTGAATTTCGAAACATGCAGAAATGGGGGCCAGGCGGGAAAACTCCCGCCCAGCCAAGTCGACTTGGCTGTCGACAGGGCTGTCGACTTGCCTGTCGACTTGGCAGTCGACAGGGCTGTCGACTTGCCCTGTCGGCTGATTCTGGCCTGGTGCACCATTTCAGGGTTTGGGCTGTGTTTTGGGGCTGGTTTCTGGAAGCTTCCGAGATCTGATGGTCCTAATCTAATTTAGGGTTAATCTAATGGCCTAAAACACTTGCCTAATCCTATAAATAAGACCCTAAGCTAGACCTAAATGATCATAATCCTATACTATAACTAAACTATGCCAAAATTTTCTATGATCATGGCCTCCACTCAAAGCCCTAGCCTCCATCCTCTTATAAAACTATTTCTATGAAGGCTTTCATGTTCATACAAGCATCTTTGAGTTGTATGAGTGATCATTAGCTTGCATTCATCATCAAGTTGCAAGCTTTATGTTCAAGGCTAGAGTTTTTGGGTGATTTTTGGCCAGGGTTTGCTTATGGGAGTTTAGTGGTGAGTTTCTATAGCCTTAATAATCAATTGTTAAATTGATTATGATAGGATATGATAAGATATGGCTATGTTTGTGGATAAATGTGCTTATTCAAGTTTAGTATAGTGTATGTTGTGTGTTTTGCAAGTTTTATGCTATATGCAAGTTTAATGCTATGTTTTATGATGCTCACTATGCAAAACACTATGTTGAACATTGATGCATATGTAACATGTTATGCAAGCTATATGTGAGATTATATGCAAGTTTATATGTAACATGTTATGCAAGCTATATGTGAGATTATATGCAAGTTTATATGTAACATGTTATGCAAGTTATGTATTTGGTTTTATGCATGCTAAGTATTTGGTTTTGTGCATGCTAAGTATTTGGTTTTGTGCATGCTAAGTATTTGGTTTTATGCAAGTTATGATGCAAGTTCATATGCAAGTTATGATGCAAGTTCATATGCAAGTTATGATGCAAGTTCATATGCAAGTTATGATGCAAGTTCATGTGCAAGTTATGATGCAAATTCATATGCAAGTTATGATGCAAGTTCATATGCAAGTTTGCCTCTATGTATGACATAAGTACATGTGCAAGTTCATCCCTTTTAGACCTATGACATGTATGCAAGTTGACACCTTTATGATAGGTCTATGACATGAACATTTGAGCAAGTTACCATCTTTATGACATATGTGATTCATGCAAGTTTGGGTTGGTTATTTATGCAAGTTGGGTTTATGGTCATATATACAAGTTGACACCTTTTTAAACCCATGATAATGCTAATGATATGCTAAGTTGAACCCATTGTGTGTATGATGAATCTTCTCTTTTGAAGTATGTCATGTTAACGTATTTACGTGGGGACGATGGGGTAAAAATTAATGAACACATAAAATTGTGTGAAGTGGGTATGATTAAACATACCGTAAAGTGGATGGACATAATTGGGAATTTACCTATTAAGTTAGGTCTACCCATATTATGGAATTGGGAATTTACCTATTGAGTTAGGTCTACCCATATTCTTAAATATTTGTAATTAATTAGGGATAATTAATACAAATTATGGGGGTGATTAATTAGGTGTAATTAATCTACTAAGACACGAGGTTGGACCCTTTTGTAGCATAAGACTGCCCGGAACCGACCGGCAAATCCAGCGGCTACAAATGATTGGCCCAATGTGAGAGGTCTTAGTCATAAACTAAATACGTGACAATTGTAAAGACACGAGGTTAGACTCTGTTATGGTGTAAGGCTGCCCGGAACCAACCGGCATATCCAGCTGCCATAAAAGACAGTCTAATGTGAGAGGTCTTTACAAAGGTTACGATCTTAATTAATTAAGAAACACTTAACCACATTAGCATGTAGAGGGGCATGAGGGGTTAAGTGGGTGCCTTAGGTGGCATGTAGTAACTAGTGGGGGTGCCTTGGGTGGCATGAGGAAACTAGTGGGTTGCCTTGGGTGGCAATAGAAAATACGATTAGAATACTTAACCAAAGTGGAACATGTAATTAAACATGATTAAAGGGTTAAGTAAGTGCCTTGGGTGGCATGTGGGAATCAAGTAAGTGCCTTGGGTGGCATGCGGAAATCTAGTGGGTGCCTTAAGTGGCAATTGAAATATGATTAAATGACAAGCTTAAGTAGTAGCTTGTGGGGGCCTTAAGTGGCAATTGAAATATAATTAAATGACAAGCTTAAGTAGTAGCTTGTGGGGGCCTTAAGTGGCAATTGAAATATAATTAGATGACTTAACCAAACCTTAACATGTAAGTGGGCATGATTATAAAAGGGGTTAAGTGGGATGCACTAGATAAAATGACAAGCTTAAGCAGTAGCTTGTGGGGGCCCATTTCAACCAATATCCCAAACGTGTCTTTGTGGGCTCGACCTAAGTCGAGGACGGGACCACATATTGGGCTTGACTATAAGAGGCCAAAACGGGGTAGTGGTGGCAACGCGAGTCCAACGGGTTTCATATGCGTGTGTGGACCCGGGCTGGTAGGTAAGACGTTGTTGCATCGTGTAGGTATAAGCCGTGCACCATTGATTATCGGGTTGCCACTTTGGGGAGTGATACACCCTACTGTGGGGCCAGCACGGGTATCTACGGTAGGGAGCCGATCGCTTGGGGAGTAGTGGGTACACCTAGTGGAGATAGGGGCAGATGGCACCTATGTAGTCAGCTAGGGGTACACGAAACTACTATTAAAAATTACTAAGTACACTTAGTGGGATCAACCTTTAAGTAGGAATTACCCTTGGGTGGGTAGAACTGGTGTGGTGCAGTGTAGGAATTACCCTTGGGTGGGTAGATCTGGGGTGGTGCAATCTAGTAATTATCCTTGGGTGGATAAATGCGTCTTTTCGGTTATCTTAGTACATCCTGTGTTTAGTTGGCTACTTAGTGTAGTCATTATCCCCAAAGGTACCGTACCTTGTTATATCATACCCTAATTACTTTAATGATTGTATTGTTAGGGTTATAGGACTCACTCAGACTTATGTCTGACCCCGTTGTTTCTTTATCTTTTTCCCAACCCTCAAGTTTTCAGAGTGGGCCTAGCACTAGTGGGCTTTGATCAGACTGCTTTATCTATCTTTTGGAGCTTGGACCGTGGATGTAAAGCTCAGTTTATCTTTTCTATTATGGCTATTAGGTTATGTAGTGGGATTATGTACTTTTGTTTTTATCAGGATGGATATTATGTACTTGACTCTTATTTATGGTTTTGGTGTAACCAAACATGTTTTACTTTCCGCTGGAATGAAATGATGTTTTAAATTCTCAAGTATTACTTATATCTGTATTGTTGTAATTTTTCTGTTCTATATTCACTTAAAATACTCCACCGATGTTATGGCATTCCCTTAGTGAGTGACCATAGCGGGTGTGGGGTGTTGCATTACCGCACCGCCACACAAGCCACCGACCATCAATCCTTGATCGCCACTGCGACCGCCCGGACGGCGCCTCCTCATGCCCCCAACGACCGCCAGCTCGACATCCCCAAGTGGTCGGAAAACCCCTTTAAAGCTTTGACCTTCAAACCCCTAATTCTCTCGATTCAGGAAAAATAATTGGATCTCCACCGTTGAATACGCCTAGCTTGTTGAGATGATCAATTTTGCAATTGAAAAAAATCTTGTATAAACGCATGGATTTGGGGATTTAAGGGGATCAAGGCTCGAGCATTTTTGGCCATTAATTTCAGGGTTAACGGCGGCTGCTTTAAACAATTAGGGTTTAGTTTTCTACTGTATTTATAATAATATATTTATTTAATTCTTTAATATAAAAGAAGCCCTTTAACTGATATCAACTCCAAATTAATCCCAGCGACTGCTGCCTCTAGCCAAATACCCCTATTCCGGACACAGTGGACCAGGTTTCTTCAGCCCATTTGATCGTTTCAGCCTATTTTTCTTTAAATTAAAATATAAACATTTTAATATTAAATTTGATCGTACATTTTAATTTACCAGGGCCACATACTAACTCCAAATATTACAGAAAAAATATATTTAGCTTTGTTTTGACGATACGGTCCTAACAAAACTAATTTCATCGAATTTGAAGACCGTTTGAAAAATAGCCATTTTCTGGTCGCATAAATTCAAATTTAAATTACCAAACACATTTACATTTACTACGCTCACATATTGATTCCAAAAATTATGAAAATTTGAATCTAGCAATAATTTGACATTCCGGATCCAACAAAAGTGCCTCTATTTGTAAACTGGCTATATATTATATTAATATATATATATATATATATATATATATATATATATATATATATATTCCATAGCGACTATTCTGAATTTTAAACTGGACATAACTTTCAATTCCCGCTATGAAATATGGATTTTTCACATTCGTTAGAAAGATATAGTTAAACAGATTTAAATATTTCTGGTTTTACTGATATCCGATTTATTTTGAATCCTGTACATTTATTTGAAATCGAATTTTCAAACTGCTGCATCATATCAAGCTCGTTTTATAATTAAAATAAATTTATTCGTTCTAACTTCGATTTAAATAAAAAAATTTCATCATTATTATTTAAAATATATTATTTTAAATAATAAAATCCATTAAAATTGCTAAAATAAAAAAATTAAATTGGTTTTGAAAATCCGGGTTGTTACACCTGCTATTAATCAGTCATATCTGATTCAATGGAATGACCCTAACAAAAAGGAAAAAAATACACTAGGGTCTATATGTTGTTTCAGATAGGCACATGCATGAATTTCAATAGGGCCATCTATGTTTTCAATGGATATAGGCTGCGTTGGTACCTTCTTAGTGCTAGGATAGGCTGAAACAAAAGAAAATAGGGGAGGTGCATGTTTAGGTCGAAATATCATGGGCTAAGGCATGTACATTTTATATTTTAATTTTCTTTATCTTTGATTTGATCGGTCGGTTCTTATATTCCACTGCTATTTACATTGAGCATTTAATACCCGTATTGTAGCGAATGATATCCAGTCGCAATGAAAATGGAAGCAACGCCACGCCTTGGCGTTCCGGTCCCAATGAAACTAATTTTGTTGAAAACGGAATCCGTTTGCACAACGACATTATTTTAATTTATCGGTTCACCTTTAAATTGAACATACTGGCATAACGACTCCCACTGGCTCCAAACTGCAAATATAACAATAACTAGCCATACGTATTTCAATAAAATTCGTTTTGTCAGAAATGGGGTCATTTTCAAAAAATAGCTATTTTAACACTTAAATAATACCGATAAAATATTATAAAATTCCAAAACAATTCAATTTAATAATAAATAAATTATCATCGTCATATATATCTAATTAAAATAGTATATCACTTCAAATATAAACGAATATGTAATTTATAGCTCACCGATAATATTTTCACATTAAACGATATCTAAATTCTATCCAAATTCCTATTTAATAAACTAAATAAATGTTATACTTTATTAACGAATCCATAGCGACTATTTTAAAATTTCATTTGGATATAACTTACAATTTATAAGACGAAATCTCGAATTTTCTTTTTAATTAGAAAATTATGATTAACACGATTCTAATGTTTCTTGTTTTACAGAAATATGACTTATATCGGACTCTGTATACTCAACTGAATTTAAAAATTCAATGTTACGAACTTCCACGTCACTACGAGCTCGTTTATAATTAAATATAAACTATATATTCAAACTTCGTTTTAATAACCAAATTATATGTTATAAATCCAAAAATAATGCCGATTCAACATTTAATATAATAAAATATATTAAATGTCTGACCACCAAAAATACGGGATGTAACAATGATTGAAACATTTATATTTGAAATTTATTTTGACACTATGCACTTATAGTAATATCAAAATGATTTGTTTTTAAACGTACCAGGAATGTTTATCTATTATAAGGGAAAACTCTATCCTACGGCTTGCCTTGCATTGTGGGATGGGACCTGAATCTTATAATAGCTTCATTTTTCAAAAAGCATTGCGTTTTGTTTTAATTTAAGCTAAGATTCATGTGGAGTAAATCCATTCCATGTTATACGGCATGGTCCCATGATTTCCCAACTTTTAAAGTAAAGATTTAATAACTGTTTTAGTTCTCAACCAGTCCCATGACTGACTCAGAGTTTATTGTTTTAACCTAAACTCTAGGTTCCCATATTTTCCACACGGGAAGCTAATAGTTTTGGTTTTCGCAGATATTTCTTTTCACAGGATCCTGGATTACAGCTGGAGTTGTATTCGGAAAGCTTTGTATCCATATATTTCTTTCAGTTGTGCTAGTTGATGTATTTTCCACTGTACATTGTATTTATACATTTATTATATTTACCGCTGCTATGTACTTTAAATCTCTGATATCTTCCACTGTGTAATATTTATTCATACTCTAGAATATTCTTATACTCTGATGTAAATTGTTGTAATAGTAATGAAAAGTTCTATTATTTGTGTTCTGATGCATCGTGTTCTCAATTCAATCTAGGCTTTCCCATAATGGGGAGTTTGGATCGTTATATCAATCGAGATGGGGTTAGTAGTACCTTAGATTGAGTTTGAGTGTATATATGAGAGAGCATACTTGTTAGTTTTAAAAAATTGTTTTGCATTGTGTTATTGATTTGTTGAGTGGTTTATGAATTCTGGTTGATATAGAATGTACAACTGTATTGATAGGTGTTTCTAAACACTTAAAAAAGTAATTCAACATAATATTGTTTTTAAGAGTTGGTAAATGAAATAATTTTACCAAGATTTTTTATACAAAGAATTTCCAAACTAAATATAATTCTACGGATGATTTGTTTAATTGAAAATGATAATATTATATTATTATTATTTATTGTTAGTTATGCTCACTTATGAGCATTGACTATTGTTGATTGATTGGTAGTTGTGCTTAAATAATTTATGGTATTAGCTTTTAGGATGGGTAACAATTTAGCCACGTAAAGTTGTTTGATATGAATTCAAACAAGAAAGAACCTATGTGAAGTAAACCTATAAGTTAGTTTATAAACCGGGTTTATAAACGAGAAATGAATTTCAGTTGAGAAATGAGGAAGCAAAATTTCTGGTGATTTTGAAAATGGTTTTTCAAGGATTTGAAACGAAAATATTTGGATTATTTTAATGAGCTTTTGAAAATAAATGGATTTAAAGCATAGATCTTACTTTGGTTATTGGAAAATAATTCCACGGATTATCATGAACATCAACAGTGTTCATTTCGAGTTTCTAAGTAAGACTTGCCAGTACAGATAAATTATTGGATTTAAAACAAAAATTAGTTTTGAATCCAGAATTTATGATCCTGAATTACGAAGTTTGATTCTGAAATTCTTGACCAAATTATATTATGGATGCATGTAGATCCTAATATCAGAGTAGGTTGATTATGCATTTGACTTGATATGATATTTCATAGATTTGAAATGGAACATTCAACGATTTTAGACAGCCTAAATTTTCAAGTTACATTTGAAAATCCAGATCAATTATATCAAATAAATAAATTAGTTTAGAATCGAATTACAACAAATATGAGTATATTATGTGCATATATGTTTGGAATGCAAACAGCTTAGCTGTAAATCATTCTAAAATGAAATATGGTTAAAATTTCATATAATTAAGACCTAAGTGTTCGAATTGAGTAAGTACAGGTACATGGGGTTGTATGGCATGGTTCTGTTTGCGTGAAATGCATAAATATTAAGTGAACTCGCTTAATAATGCTCATATAAGGTACGCCTTCACAAAAATAAAAATTTTAGAATATGAACTTTGTTTTTTGACTGTGTAGGTCGATGCGTACATATTTATCTCCCTTATTATATTGCGAAAGTCCCTCCATATAGGGGAGACTCTACCGATTTTTTTTGAAAATTTAAAGTGCTTGAAATTTTTTGAAAATTTCTATTAATAGAAATGAATTGGTATTAACAAAAAGTAAAAAAAAGTGGCATGGAAGATATTAATTAAGTGGAATTGTGGCAATTAGAAGATTTGTAGCATTTTTCCTGCCTTAACAATTTCGGGGATAAATTTCTTTTAAGGGGGAGGAATGTAACTGTAACAACCCGAAAAATCTGAAACAATTTAAAATTTTTATTTTGGCAATTTTAATGAATTTTGAATATTTAAAATGGTTTATTTTAAATAATAATGACGAGAAATTTATTTTGAATAGAATAATAAACTTCATATTCAATTTCAAATCAAAATTGAATATTCCATATTATCATTATAAATAAGCTGGATTTATTATTCTATTCAAAATAAATTTCTCGTCGTTATTATTTAAAATAAACCATTTTAAATATTCAAAATTCATTAAAATTGCCAAAATAAAATTTTTAAATTGGTTCAGATTTTCCAGGTTGTTACAGTAACAACCCATATTTTTAATGGTCAATTATTAAATTGTTTAAATATTGATTTGGAAATTTAAATAACTCGAATTCTATGACTTTAAGTATTAATTTTATTTGAATAGTGAAATAATAAATTTAAATCCGATATAATTGAGAATAAATTGGATTGATATATAGTAAGAATTGGATGATTAATTAAGACCCAGTTATGCTTAGATTCGAATTGTAATAAGAAATTTATTAACTAAATGAAGTTCGATCGCATCAATTTAATTTAAAACAAGCTCGTCACGTCGCGGTAGTTCTTAGTTTTACGACTTGAACTTAAATAGAGTATATAAGATTCAATATAATTCGGAATTCTTTGAAACGAGAATCTTCCGGATCTATTGGATTATAGTTTTATAATGAAAGATAAAAATCGAGATTTCATCTTGTAGATTTTGAGTTATATCAAAATCAAATTTTCAGGAAAACTCATATAATCATTTATGAACTATAACAATTTATTAAATAAAATGAAAGGATTTCAAATAAACTGAATATCGATTCAACTTAGAATTCAATATGTTGAGTTCAAATTCCAAGTTAGTTTATTTTGAAAGTACATAAAATGCTATTTGGATATATATAATAATAATAATAATTTATATACAATATATTTGATTATTTTGAAATCAATTTATATTTTATCGTTTTAATTTAACCTATGAAAATATCCAATTTTCAAACAAATTTGGATTTCAACGAAACTAATTTTATAAAATCCGCAATGGTTAATTATTGTAGATTTCAAATTTCGTGTAAATTGGAGTTATTTTATGATAGTGCGCAATACAAACGCGTATCGATTAATGATTTGATAATAAAGATAGTGTTTTTGCAAATGGTCTCCGAATTCGATGAAACCAGTTCTATTGAATCTACAATAATGTATTATTTTTGGATTTCAAATTGTGTAACGTTTAGAGTTACCGTTTAGCCGTACGAGTTAGAAATGCCTATAAATAATTTAATCAAAATCAATTTAAATCGTCAATTTTAAGTTTATATCTTCTCTACACGATCGAATTAGACCTTGAAACTTATTCATGTATGTTTAAAATAACGAATAAAGCCTAAAATCATTGGTCATGGCATTTTAATTGGAGTTTGAAACCATGAGATATTTTGGAATTAAATAATAAGAGGGCCACTTTCAGCGTATCGTTTCAAATCTTTGAAAATCTTTACATATTCTCAGCGTAAAATCTTACTAAATATGTACATATTGTTTTCAAATCCTTACACATCTTCAGAAAGAATTCTTTTCCTCTCTTTCGTTCAAAAATTTCACTGCTGATTAGATCGGCAGCTTGACTTAAATCTTCGTTGCCTTATTTGCTCACATTCATGTCCTGCATTATAAATCGAAGCACTCTTTCTTCTTGAGACGACCCGAACTTCCCCGTGAAGGAAAGCACGGATAGAATTGAGTACAAGACAAAATAGAACACAGACGGAAGAACATTTCATTGTTATTACAACAATTCCATCAGATACAAGAATATACAGAGTATAAATGAATAAATTACATTCGATAAATATCAGAGATTACAATAAATTACATAGCAACGGAAAATAATACAAAAGCACAACTAGAAGTGATACACGGATACAGAGCTTTCCGAGCATCGTTCCAGCTGTAAATCAGGACCCTGTGAATATAAATCTGCAAAACCAAAACTACTAGCTGCCCGTGTGGAAAATAGGGGCACCCAGAGTTTAGGTTAAAACAATAAACTCCAGGTCAGTCATGTGACTGGTGTGAGAACTAAAACAGTTATAATTCTTTATTTTAAAGTTCGGTAAATCAAGGGGCCACGCCGTATAACACGGAACGGGTTTCCTCCCAAGAATACCAGTGCATAAAACAAACAGCGCAATGCTAAATAAAGAAAAATGAAGCTGTTATAAGACCCAGGTCCCATCACACAATGCAACGCAAGCCGGAGGATAGGGTTTTTACCTTATAACAGCCAAAGCATGCTTGATACGTTTAAAACACATTATTTGATACTATAATAAGTGTATAGTGTCAAAAACAATTTCAATCATAAATATCAATCATAGGCGGCATGAATGACCCATACCACTATGTCGCCATACTAGGTTCTACAAATAAAACCGCACTATCACGTATTGGAAATTGGATTTCCGTCATGAGCCGAGGCAAGGGGCAAGCTCCTCTCCGCGTTCGAGACACTCTAGCAATGCCTCAGGACCCCACTATGATCCTTTGGAACCTCCAAGGCCGGTCCTCTCTTACTTTTGAGGATTAGTTATTCCTGAACACACGTTTCCCGGTCCTTACAGACCTATATCTGAGGCGCCTCGTATCCAACAACCACACAGGTGAAAAGTATATAAATGTCAGGGCTGGTAGGTCACTGACACCACCCTAGCTAGAAAGAAACGTCGTGCACTCCTTGGGTCCGTATCCCGTTTTTGACTCATACCGAGGTGTGAGGCTCGCGAATTCACGTTATACACAAAGCTATGCCACACAGGCCGTGCTTTGATCATCAACCACAAGACTTTGCTTTTCAACAGAAGCCTTGATCAATTGCCACTTACGCATGCCACACAGGCAATTCACTCCATGCGTTTGATATCCATCAATATATAACCCCTGAGCTCGTACGTCTCAGAGAAGGGCGTTAAGCAAGAGAATAAATTCTCCGCCGCCAAACAGATATATATTTAATAGAGATCAATCACACGGACTAAAATCCAATGTCAGACACACAGTCCATTTACAAGTCCGTTCTGGGTCTGAACGAAACCGGAGGCACTTTCCTCGCATATCCATCCATCTCCAGGTACGTCTGGACGATCACCAACTGATTCCCTCATCCTGGGTGTACAGCCCAATCAAGATCATCAGTAATCACCCAAACGATGTGAAGACTTCCGGTCTTCAACCACCGTCTTCATCTTCGACATCTCGTCGAATCGATTATTCAGTATGGGTATAAACCCGGCCTTTCTGAATAACCCACGTATATAATAAACAAATGTTACACAAACACCACGAACGCCTCATTCCAATTCAGAATATTCTTTTATTCACAAAAACACATTCTTAGGGAAATGTTCCCATTAATTTTATCCAAGATAAATTCTTCTAAATTTATCCTATAATCTTCCTTTGGATATCATTTCAAACTAGTCGGGATTAGCGAACCACACCGAAGTAATTATTTGTTTTATTTCTCAATCCCAACCTATATATCCCATGGAGCAAAACTGGTGATACTCCATATCTAACACCACGGTGTTATCGGTAAAATTAATTACCATTTCACGTTCAAATCTAATTAAAGATTTAACTATCGCTTTGGAGCAAAACTGGTGATACTCCACTCTCGATCACTTTTCAAATTTGATAATTTAAATTATCAATTCACATTTTTAATCTAATTAAATATTCATTAAAACTCCACTTAGTTTTAATCTTTTCAAAAATCAATATCCTGCCTTTAACTGGGTTAAAGAACCAATGTCATCAAAACACGATTCACGACAAACCAAATCACATTTGATATTAAATACAAGGCTCTGAATAGAAAATATATCGGCTTATATTCAATATCAAATTCTGAAACCAACAAATATCGTATTGGAAATAACGATATAAAATATCTTTCAAATCCCCATAACAATATTTGTATAGTCACGAAATCCAACATCGAAATATCCCGAAGATAATTTCGATTCAACTCCAGTCCAATCCACGTATTGGAAATTATCGATTATTTTCAAAATCACTTTCAAATTCAATTTATTTATTTAAAAATAAATTGATTTCAATTCTAGTTCAAAACTAGTTCATTTCGATAAAAATCTATTTTTATCTTTTCAAATGTGGAATTTTCCAGCCCAAATCTTTCCAATTCACATATTATAATTTTACACAAATTATAGATATTTTTAATAATTTTATCAAGGCCCGTACAGTCGATTTCCAACAACGGCCATCGAACTGCACTTACAGCGACCTTTTTCGAATTTGATTTGGACATAATTCCAAATCCAACCGTTAGATTTCAAGTTTCTAATAGTCATTGGAAAGCTCTTTTCGATACGAACCCAACGGTTCCGGTTTTAGGAGAATCCGACGGTCGGATCTCCCGCAATGTCCGTTTGAAATAAATGGTCGAAATTCACGAACTGCCGCGGCGCGGCGCGTTCTATTCAGGCCATTATATTATATATATAATATATATAATATATATTTCGTCGATTTCCTTTTAAAACGAATTTTAAAAATAGTTTTGACTTCGTTTCAAAACCATTTCAACACTATTTCCATTCAAAGCCAAAATTGAATTCTTCTTTATAAATTCGTTTTAAAATTCATTTCTATTCAATTCAAATTTTAAATTCAATTTGAATTCTTTTCAATTCACTTTCAATTCAATTCATTTCGAAATCGTTTTCAATTCAATTCATTTCGAAATCGTTTTCAATTCAATTTATTTCGAAATCGTTTTACAATTCAATTCATTTCGAAATCGTTTTCAATTCAATTCATTCCTATTTTATTCAAATTCAAATTCACTTCCTATTTTATTCAAATTCAAATTCACTTCCTATTCAATTCGAATTTTAATCTAATTCAATTGAATTTCATTTCAAAATATTTAGTTTTGAAATCACTATTCAATATTCGTTGTAAAACGAATAAAATCGATATAAATATCGTTCACGTCAAAATAGCGCATCTCTAATTCACACGGCTTTATATATTTCAAAAACTTCTATTCAATTCAACACATGAACCTATATTTCTTTCAACACACGACTAATCTCAACACATGAGTACTGTCAACACATCACTATTTTTATTATGTGAAATATTTTATAAAACTATGGTATCTATCGTTTGATTTTGATTAGACTTCTACTGGGAAGTAGTTCTAATTTTAAATATGATAAAGATGTAATTTTGATTATATAAAATATTTCACTCAACACATGCACATCGTCAACACATGACTATTTTTATATTCAACACATGAATTTTCTTATTGTCCCAATTGGAATGAGGCCCAATCAATCACCATATAACGTTAATTATATGGATTCCATACAACACATGTATATAATAGCAATAATAAACAATCAACCATCAACCAAAGTGCACTACACTGTATAAGCATCAAATATCGATATCTAACGCTTATAACAGCCTGTCAATCAATCGATCGACATATTTGATAAATCAGGATGAGTGAACTTCAAATTTCATCCCAACACCCGTGTGGGGTTTCAAACAATCAAACACAGATTTTATTTGTGCAGTTGGGCGACGTGTAAAATTTATCGACCCAATCGATATCAGTCAAATCAGTGTATATAAACAAATCGGCCGATTTGTTTATAAATATTCATTTATTCACTTTCACGTTAAAAATTATATTTTTAACGATCAAACTATTTTATTTCAACACTTGAATTTCTATTCATTTCATTTACACAATAAAATGATATTTTTATTTTTCTAACATATTTTAGAAAATTTCGGCGGCATAACGGCACGATACTAGAAACGGGACAAGGCCTAGCCTTATCTCCGGTCTAGTGAAGGCCCACGCCATTCACACATCAATCAAATCACTTTCGTTATGCAAACCACAAAATTTGGAGTAAGAGTCTAACCTAGTCTTACTCCTTCGCCTTATAACGGCGCACGTCTAATCCTAACCAATTTATCGATTCGATTTTTCACACCACAAACCACATTCAATCCAATATCTCAATCAATCACCAAACATCCAAACAAACAAGTCCATGGTATGTGGACGGGTGTCGGGTGCTTCTAATAAGCACCGTCTGCATCCTAGTATATATATATATCTAGAAAAATAGAATTTGAGTGAGAAGTTCTCACCAAAAGCTATCCAAGCTCCACGGCACTTCATTTGCAGAAGTCTTCGCCGTTTTCGCATCTTCGTCAGCTTCGTCGCCCGTAGCCACTATATATATAAAAATCGAATTTTTATTTCGCTATTCAATATATAAAAATCGAACTTTTATTTCAAAGTTCAACATATAAAATCGAGTTTTTATTTCAAAGTTTAATATATAAAAATCGAGTTTTTATTTCAAAGTTTAATATATAAAAATCGAGTTTTTATTTCGACGCTATATGGATAAAAATGCTATTTTTACTTCGTTATTCTATATATAAAGATCTCGCCTTTTCAACTATAAAGTTTTCGCCTTTATAAAAATAAAGTTTTCGCCTTTATAAAAATAAAGTTTTCGCCTTTATAAAAATAAAGTTTTCGCCTTTATAAAAATAAAGTTTTCGCCTTTATAAAAATAAAGTTTTATTTCAACGTATATAAAATAAAAATCAGATTTTTATTTCGTTACATATACAAAGATGATATTTTTATGTTCTCCATCCTATAAAGACTATATTTTTAATACTTTAACAATATAAAAATCATATTTTATATTGCTATATAGTAAAGATTATATTTTTAATACTTTAAAAGTATAAAAATCATATTTTTAACACTTTAAAAATATAAAGATCATACCTTTATCTTTCTACAATGTAAAAGATTACATTTTTAACACTCTACAACCTAAATAAATAAATAAAACAGTTTTTAAAGTAAATAAAAAAATCGGTTTTTAAGTAAAGAAAATTCAGTTTAAAGTAAAATAAAAAACAGTGTTTAAAATAAATAAAATTCACAGTTTTAACATTATATATAATAAAAAAAAAATCAGTTTTCTATTCATTTAAACAAAATAAATAATAAAATAAATAAGCTAAAAACTTACAGGGGGGGCGTTTGTGGGAGCGTCGGCCTTCAGGTGGGAGGCGGGGAGTGGCTGCGTCGGAGGAGAAGAGGGAGGAAGGGGCTTGGTCGGAGTCGAAGGGAGGCGGGTGCGGTGGAGGTAGGGCTTAACGGAGAGGGAGGGGGTCGGAGCTTCGAGGTGGCGGAGGAGGAGAAGGGGAGGGCGCCTGTGGTGGCTGCGCCGCCTAGGCGCGGTGGCTCATCGGGGGGGGGGGGGCGGCAGCGTCGATCGCGCCCCCCTTTCGTTCTCTTCTTTTTTTTTTTTTTTTTTGAAATGATTTTAATCGGGGGGGGGGGGGCCTGGTTAAGGGAAGGAGAAAGATATTTTTTTTTTTTTTTTATTAATTTATTAATTAATTTATTTTATCCTAAAGAGTTGACTTTCACATACGACCTCGAAACGAGGCCCACCGCCTGTCGCCCATAGCGTTTCACCCCCATTCCGAACACAATGGGATATGTACCGCAAGCTGATTCGACTGTTTGAATTAGTTTCCGTTTAATTTGCATTTAAATCACTATATTGAATTTTAAACGTACATTTCAAATTACCGGGGTCACATACTAACTCTAAAAATTCTCGAAAAATATTTTCTAGCTTCGTATTGACGATACGGTCCTAACAAAACTAGTTTCGTCGAATTCTGAGACCGTTAGAAAAATGGCCAATTTCCAGTCGATTAAAATCAACTGAAACTGGTCAAACGCGTTTCCTTTTGCCACGCTCACATATTGATTCGAAAAATTATGAAATTTGAAACCTAGCAATAACTCGACATCACGGACCCAACAAAAGTGGTTTCGTCGAAATCCGAGGTCATTTGCAAAATGTCCATTTTTAAGGGCCTGAATTCCATAGCGACTATTCAGAATTTTCAACTGGACATATCTCTCAATTTTTAAAGTGAAATCTCAGTTTCTTACATCCGTTAGAAAGATGTTATCAATTAGATCCTAATGTTTTTGGTTTCACTAAAATCCGGATTGTTTTGCTCCCGGTACATTCAATTGAAGTTTGAAATCGAATTATCGAACTACCGCGCCATTTTCAATTCTATTTATAATTATATATAAATATTTATATTCTAACGACGACGCGTATAAATATATACGTTGAATTATATTCAAAATAAATTTTCTCGTCGATTTTATTTAAAATAATCTATTTTAAATATCAAAATTCACTAAAATTGCCAAAATAAAAATTTTAAACTGGCCCAGATTTTCGGGTTATTACAATCTCCCCCACTTAAAACTTTTCGTCCCCGAAAAGGAACAAAGTCGAAAGCGGTTTGATTATTCAGCTCTTCATTCGTTTTGGCTTTCATTCTCCAACTTTTTAGTTTCTGAGAATTTTCAAAATTTCAAAAATTTGGCTAACACCCTAAATTTTCGAAAAATTTCGCCATAACCTCCCCTGCAATGGGAGCATCGGGGAATTTCAAATAGCTTCCCCGGTCCTTCAGATCTCAAAAAGAAAAAGAAAAAGCCAAGCGGCTAGCCAATAGGCTCATAAAATCATCATCACCCAAACAAAACAGTAAATTATGTAGTAAACATGTACCTATTTGTCGGGCAAACAAATTTTATCCTTCGGCTCTAGCCTCCTTGCTATGACCTGTTCAATGTAAGTATATGTATATGCAAGCAAATGCGACCAATTTTCAATACTATTCAATATTTGGTTCAATTAGGCATAAATGGTTCAAAATTATCAAACAAATAAACAACCAACACAAACATCAATCAATTAGTGAATTAGAGTTTCAAATTCATAATTTGATACATATATACAAAAAATCATGTTTTGATGCCAATTCACAACAATGTGTTCTAACTATATAAGTTTTGGTTCTCACACCAGCCTAATGGAAATATATAGAAAATCACACCTTCGAAACTCGAATATGAATACTGATGATGATGCACCATCATCAGAATCATCCCCGGATGTCTAGAATGTGATTCTATATCTACCCAGTATATTAAAACTTCGAATATACGTTCATGACGCGTATACGCGAAATCTATATATACTCGATTGTCCATATTCAAAATAAATAAATAATCAAATACGTTTAAAA
The DNA here is from genome assembly GCA_030737875.1 of Allium sativum. Taxonomy (NCBI): domain Eukaryota; kingdom Viridiplantae; phylum Streptophyta; class Magnoliopsida; order Asparagales; family Amaryllidaceae; genus Allium; species Allium sativum. Next base: position 900,192,821 of record CM060916.1, read on the forward strand.
CGATTTAAATTTTTAAAACAAAATTGTTTTCATTTGAAAAATATACTCTTCACACTCGTTCTAGGATACTACTGATCCTATCTCTAACGAGTCATTCTAATTGGATATTGCTAATCCAATATCTGATGAATTCTTTCGTATGGTTCTAATGTGTCTTGTTCTCGAGCTCTGTAAACCAAAGCTCTGATACCAAAATGAGACGACCCGAACTTCCCCGTGAAGGAAAGCACGGATAGAATTGAGTACAAGACAAAATAGAACACAGACGGAAGAACATTTCATTGTTATTACAACAATTCCATCAGATACAAGAATATACAGAGTATAAATGAATAAATTACATTCGATAAATATCAGAGATTACAATAAATTACATAGAAACGGAAAATAATACAAAAGCACAACTAGAAGTGATACACGGATACAGAGCTTTCCGAGCATCGTTCCAGCTGTAAATCAGGACCCTGTGAATATAAATCTGCAAAACCAAAACTACTAGCTGCCCGTGTGGAAAATAGGGGCACCCAGAGTTTAGGTTAAAACAATAAACTCCAGGTCAGTCATGTGACTGGTGTGAGAACTAAAACAGTTATAATTCTTTATTTTAAAGTTCGGTAAATCAAGGGGCCACGCCGTATAACACGGAACGGGTTTCCTCCCAAGAATACCAGTGCATAAAACAAACAGCGCAATGCTAAATAAAGAAAAATGAAGCTGTTATAAGACCCAGGTCCCATCACACAATGCAACGCAAGCCGGAGGATAGGGTTTTTACCTTATAACAGCCAAAGCATGCTTGATACGTTTAAAACACATTATTTGATACTATAATAAGTGTATAGTGTCAAAAACAATTTCAATCATAAATATCAATCATAGGCGGCATGAATGACCCATACCACTATGTCGCCATACTAGGTTCTACAAATAAAACCGCACTATCACGTATTGGAAATTGGATTTCCGTCATGAGCCGAGGCAAGGGGCAAGCTCCTCTCCGCGTTCGAGACACTCTAGCAATGCCTCAGGACCCCACTATGATCCTTTGGAACCTCCAAGGCCGGTCCTCTCTTACTTTTGAGGATTAGTTATTCCTGAACACACGTTTCCCGGTCCTTACAGACCTATATCTGAGGCGCCTCGTATCCAACAACCACACAGGTGAAAAGTATATAAATGTCAGGGCTGGTAGGTCACTGACACCACCCTAGCTAGAAAGAAACGTCGTGCACTCCTTGGGTCCGTATCCCGTTTTTGACTCATACCGAGGTGTGAGGCTCGCGAATTCACGTTATACACAAAGCTATGCCACACAGGCCGTGCTTTGATCATCAACCACAAGACTTTGCTTTTCAACAGAAGCCTTGATCAATTGCCACTTACGCATGCCACACAGGCAATTCACTCCATGCGTTTGATATCCATCAATATATAACCCCTGAGCTCGTACGTCTCAGAGAAGGGCGTTAAGCAAGAGAATAAATTCTCCGCCGCCAAACAGATATATATTTAATAGAGATCAATCACACGGACTAAAATCCAATGTCAGACACACAGTCCATTTACAAGTCCGTTCTGGGTCTGAACGAAACCGGAGGCACTTTCCTCGCATATCCATCCATCTCCAGGTACGTCTGGACGATCACCAACTGATTCCCTCATCCTGGGTGTACAGCCCAATCAAGATCATCAGTAATCACCCAAACGATGTGAAGACTTCCGGTCTTCAACCACCGTCTTCATCTTCGACATCTCGTCGAATCGATTATTCAGAATGGGTATAAACCCGGCCTTTCTGAATAACCCACGTATATAATAAACAAATGTTACACAAACACCACGAACGCCTCATTCCAATTCAGAATATTCTTTTATTCACAAAAACACATTCTTAGGGAAATGTTCCCATTAATTTTATCCAAGATAAATTCTTCTAAATTTATCCTATAATCTTCCTTTGGATATCATTTCAAACTAGTCGGGATTAGCGAACCACACCGAAGTAATTATTTGTTTTATTTCTCAATCCCAACCTATATATCCCATGGAGCAAAACTGGTGATACTCCATATCTAACACCACGGTGTTATCGGTAAAATTAATTACCATTTCACGTTCAAATCTAATTAAAGATTTAACTATCGCTTTGGAGCAAAACTGGTGATACTCCACTCTCGATCACTTTTCAAATTTGATAATTTAAATTATCAATTCACATTTTTAATCTAATTAAATATTCATTAAAACTCCACTTAGTTTTAATCTTTTCAAAAATCAATATCCTGCCTTTAACTGGGTTAAAGAACCAATGTCATCAAAACACGATTCACGACAAACCAAATCACATTTGATATTAAATACAAGGCTCTGAATAGAAAATATATCGGCTTATATTCAATATCAAATTCTGAAACCAACAAATATCGTATTGGAAATAACGATATAAAATATCTTTCAAATCCCCATAACAATATTTGTATAGTCACGAAATCCAACATCGAAATATCCCGAAGATAATTTCGATTCAACTCCAGTCCAATCCACGTATTGGAAATTATCGATTATTTTCAAAATCACTTTCAAATTCAATTTATTTATTTAAAAATAAATTGATTTCAATTCTAGTTCAAAACTAGTTCATTTCGATAAAAATCTATTTTTATCTTTTCAAATGTGGAATTTTCCAGCCCAAATCTTTCCAATTCACATATTATAATTTTACACAAATTATAGATATTTTTAATAATTTTATCAAGGCCCGTACAGTCGATTTCCAACAACGGCCATCGAACTGCACTTACAGCGACCTTTTTCGAATTTGATTTGGACATAATTCCAAATCCAACCGTTAGATTTCAAGTTTCTAATAGTCATTGGAAAGCTCTTTTCGATACGAACCCAACGGTTCCGGTTTTAGGAGAATCCGACGGTCGGATCTCCCGCAATGTCCGTTTGAAATAAATGGTCGAAATTCACGAACTGCCGCGGCGCGGCGCGTTCTATTCAGGCCATTATATTATATATATAATATATATAATATATATTTCGTCGATTTCCTTTTAAAACGAATTTTAAAAATAGTTTTGACTTCGTTTCAAAACCATTTCAACACTATTTCCATTCAAAGCCAAAATTGAATTCTTCTTTATAAATTCGTTTTAAAATTCATTTCTATTCAATTCAAATTTTAAATTCAATTTGAATTCTTTTCAATTCACTTTCAATTCAATTCATTTCGAAATCGTTTTCAATTCAATTCATTTCGAAATCGTTTTCAATTCAATTTATTTCGAAATCGTTTTACAATTCAATTCATTTCGAAATCGTTTTCAATTCAATTCATTCCTATTTTATTCAAATTCAAATTCACTTCCTATTTTATTCAAATTCAAATTCACTTCCTATTCAATTCGAATTTTAATCTAATTCAATTGAATTTCATTTCAAAATATTTAGTTTTGAAATCACTATTCAATATTCGTTGTAAAACGAATAAAATCGATATAAATATCGTTCACGTCAAAATAGCGCATCTCTAATTCACACGGCTTTATATATTTCAAAAACTTCTATTCAATTCAACACATGAACCTATATTTCTTTCAACACACGACTAATCTCAACACATGAGTACTGTCAACACATCACTATTTTTATTATGTGAAATATTTTATAAAACTATGGTATCTATCGTTTGATTTTGATTAGACTTCTACTGGGAAGTAGTTCTAATTTTAAATATGATAAAGATGTAATTTTGATTATATAAAATATTTCACTCAACACATGCACATCGTCAACACATGACTATTTTTATATTCAACACATGAATTTTCTTATTGTCCCAATTGGAATGAGGCCCAATCAATCACCATATAACGTTAATTATATGGATTCCATACAACACATGTATATAATAGCAATAATAAACAATCAACCATCAACCAAAGTGCACTACACTGTATAAGCATCAAATATCGATATCTAACGCTTATAACAGCCTGTCAATCAATCGATCGACATATTTGATAAATCAGGATGAGTGAACTTCAAATTTCATCCCAACACCCGTGTGGGGTTTCAAACAATCAAACACAGATTTTATTTGTGCAGTTGGGCGACGTGTAAAATTTATCGACCCAATCGATATCAGTCAAATCAGTGTATATAAACAAATCGGCCGATTTGTTTATAAATATTCATTTATTCACTTTCACGTTAAAAATTATATTTTTAACGATCAAACTATTTTATTTCAACACTTGAATTTCTATTCATTTCATTTACACAATAAAATGATATTTTTATTTTTCTAACATATTTTAGAAAATTTCGGCGGCATAACGGCACGATACTAGAAACGGGACAAGGCCTAGCCTTATCCCCGGTCTAGTGAAGGCCCACGCCATTCACACATCAATCAAATCACTTTCGTTATGCAAACCACAAAATTTGGAGTAAGAGTCTAACCTAGTCTTACTCCTTCGCCTTATAACGGCGCACGTCTAATCCTAACCAATTTATCGATTCGATTTTTCACACCACAAACCACATTCAACCCAATATCTCAATCAATCACCAAACATCCAAACAAACAAGTCCATGGTATGTGGACGGGTGTCGGGTGCTTCTAATAAGCACCGTCTGCATCCTAGTATATATATATATCTAGAAAAATAGAATTTGAGTGAGAAGTTCTCACCAAAAGCTATCCAAGCTCCACGGCACTTCATTTGCAGAAGTCTTCGCCGTTTTCGCATCTTCGTCAGCTTCGTCGCCCGTAGCCACTATATATATAAAAATCGAATTTTTATTTCGCTATTCAATATATAAAAATCGAACTTTTATTTCAAAGTTCAACATATAAAATCGAGTTTTTATTTCAAAGTTTAATATATAAAAATCGAGTTTTTATTTCAAAGTTTAATATATAAAAATCGAGTTTTTATTTCGACGCTATATGGATAAAAATGCTATTTTTACTTCGTTATTCTATATATAAAGATCTCGCCTTTTCAACTATAAAGTTTTCGCCTTTATAAAAATAAAGTTTTCGCCTTTATAAAAATAAAGTTTTCGCCTTTATAAAAATAAAGTTTTCGCCTTTATAAAAATAAAGTTTTCGCCTTTATAAAAATCACCACTTTATTTCAACGTATATAAAATAAAAATCAGATTTTTATTTCGTTACATATACAAAGATGATATTTTTATGTTCTCCATCCTATAAAGACTATATTTTTAATACTTTAACAATATAAAAATCATATTTTATATTGCTATATAGTAAAGATTATATTTTTAATACTTTAAAAGTATAAAAATCATATTTTTAACACTTTAAAAATATAAAGATCATACCTTTATCTTTCTACAATGTAAAAGATTACATTTTTAACACTCTACAACCTAAATAAATAAATAAAACAGTTTTTAAAGTAAATAAAAAAATCGGTTTTTAAGTAAAGAAAATTCAGTTTAAAGTAAAATAAAAAACAGTGTTTAAAATAAATAAAATTCACAGTTTTAACATTATATATAATAAAAAAAAATCAGTTTTCTATTCATTTAAACAAAATAAATAATAAAATAAATAAGCTAAAAACTTACAGGGGGGGGGGGGGGCGTTTGTGGGAGCGTCGGCCTTCAGGTGGGAGGCGGGGAGTGGCTGCGTCGGAGGAGAAGAGGGAGGAAGGGGCTTGGTCGGAGTCGAAGGGAGGCGGGTGCGGTGGAGGTAGGGCTTAACGGAGAGGGAGGGGGTCGGAGCTTCGAGGTGGCGGAGGAGGAGAAGGGGAGGGCGCCTGTGGTGGCTGCGCCGCCTAGGCGCGGTGGCTCATCGGGGGGGGGGGGGGCGGCAGCGTCGATCGCGCCCCCCTTTCGTTCTCTTCTTTTTTTTTTTTTTTTTGAAATGATTTTAATCGGGGGGGGGCCTGGTTAAGGGAAGGAGAAAGATATTATTTTTTTTTTTTTTTTTATTAATTTATTAATTAATTTATTTTATCCTAAAGAGTTGACTTTCACATACGACCTCGAAACGAGGCCCACCGCCTGTCGCCCATAGCGTTTCACCCCCATTCCGAACACAATGGGATATGTACCGCAAGCTGATTCGACTGTTTGAATTAGTTTCCGTTTAATTTGCATTTAAATCACTATATTGAATTTTAAACGTACATTTCAAATTACCGGGGTCACATACTAACTCTAAAAATTCTCGAAAAATATTTTCTTGCTTCGTATTGACGATACGGTCCTAACAAAACTAGTTTCGTCGAATTCTGAGACCGTTAGAAAAATGGCCAATTTCCAGTCGATTAAAATCAACTGAAACTGGTCAAACGCGTTTCCTTTTGCCACGCTCACATATTGATTCGAAAAATTATGAAATTTGAAACCTAGCAATAACTCGACATCACGGACCCAACAAAAGTGGTTTCGTCGAAATCCGAGGTCATTTGCAAAATGTCCATTTTTAAGGGCCTGAATTCCATAGCGACTATTCAGAATTTTCAACTGGACATATCTCTCAATTTTTAAAGTGAAATCTCAGTTTCTTACATCCGTTAGAAAGATGTTATCAATTAGATCCTAATGTTTTTGGTTTCACTAAAATCCGGATTGTTTTGCTCCCGGTACATTCAATTGAAGTTTGAAATCGAATTATCGAACTACCGCGCCATTTTCAATTCTATTTATAATTATATATAAATATTTATATTCTAACGACGACGCGTATAAATATATACGTTGAATTATATTCAAAATAAATTTTCTCGTCGATTTTATTTAAAATAATCTATTTTAAATATCAAAATTCACTAAAATTGCCAAAATAAAAATTTTAAACTGGCCCAGATTTTCGGGTTATTACACTTCTTATCCATTCAAACACCGACAAGCATAAATCGTAGCATAAATCTTCGAAAAATCGTATAAAATTCAAAACTTAATGAAATTGCATAATTCTGGATTCATTGAACTCTCAACAGTGAGAGCTTTACCCTTATATGATTTATTTTGGGTTTCACAAAAATATTTGTTGGTTTCTTCCCTTATAGCGTGAGCTAGGCCAGATCTTCGCAGTGATATGGTGGACAAGGGATCAAAGCGAGATGATCGAGATGTTCAGGGTGGGGGGAGATTTGGACAGTAGAGTTTGATGGGTATTGGTGTCGGTAGGTGTTGCATCTTTCTACGTGCAGGATGTTAGTGAGGAGCCGGTCGTTTCATAGGTGGCATGCGAGCTTGTTTTCAGGGGAGTCAAGGGTATAGGGATTTTGTAGCAGAGGTGGTTGGTGGGATCTGTTCTAGAGTTCGTCGACAGGGGAAAGAGTATGGGATGATAGAAATTGCATTCATGGTGGTTCTAAGCAGCAGCAGGAGTCGGTCGTGCATGGAAATATATGGAGGAAGAAGGTTTTAAAAATAATAGTTTAGGATAATTAATTTAAGATTAATAGTTAGTGATGTTTTAATTTAATTAAAAACTATAATCGCTATAACTATGTCATACATAAATAGAACTGCACAAAACAAGAAGTGTTGGAATCATGTGGATGGTATCTATGCGCACGAGCTGTTTTGGTTGGAATTGAAGCTAATAAGAATTTTTATAATTTCAAACGATTGTTTGAAATTAGATAAATCAGCATGAAATCGTCAGTTGGAAACAAAGTGTGAGCAAACTCTCATGCTTTCTGGAATTCTAGGATGGATTAAATTCATATAATTATAATTCATCGTTGATAGTATAAATTGGGTGTTTTAGATGCTTTGGAAGATTATTGTTTTGATTGTTAATTGTCGGCATTTGTATCTTCAACACCTTGGATGAATTAGATTAGAAATTCTATTTCATATTCAATTATATAATGATGTTATGAGCTATGATGCATGGAAAAATAGGTTGCAGAGATTCAACTGGATTCCTCAAAACATTTGTATGTTATTTGTTCTCATGTTTTCATATTTTCATATATGAACTATTTAACCAAAGTAAAGTTATATTCTTTTTTTGATTTTGATGGTTGAATTGAATTCAGTGTTGATGTGTTATAAATCAATAAACGATATTGATTAAGGGATGGGCAGCAGATAGCCTAAAATCCATATTTTTAAGACGTCGATTTGTCGCTTGGCGAATTGACGATGCTTTAGTTATAAAATTTATTTTTATAACTGAAGTAAAATTTAAATTATATTTAAAAGAATAGAATTTTTAATGATAAATTAATAATTTATAGTTGGTTTTTATAAAAGGAATTATAGAATGATTTATATAGTAAATTTTCAGTGTTTTAATAAGTTTTATAGCAAATAAGACAAAATAACCTAAAGGTTAATAGTTGGAATAATTGTTTTTAAGAAACAACTAAAGGAGATTATTTTATGTTAATTAGAATTTAAAATTAAATTAAAGAGGAAGGATTAGTGGAAATCAGTTAACAAGTTAACTGATGGTTTCAAGTTGACTAAGTCAACTGTTTTAATTGATATTAGTTATTAGATCAATTTGTTATCAAATAATCTAATAATAACAGTTTTAACAAATAGTTGTCTAAACTTAATATGATTCCTTAAAAGTAAATTATCTTTTAATTAACTGTGTTTAAAGGTAATTATTGAGTTATTTATTATTAATAATGTTAATTTTTATCTTAATAGCTTTTAAAGGAAATTAACTATTTTATTCTTAGTTAATGATGAAGGTAACGACTTTTTCTTTGTTAATGATAAAATTAATTATTATTTTAATTAAAAATTATTATAGTGATTACTTTTTAGTTAGAATTCAATTTTTTGATAGGACTCTGTTTGAATATGGTAAGGGGTTTATGAAGGGATTTTAGAATAAAGTTCAAGTTTCGTAAATAAAGTTCATAAAGGGGATCTTAAGTTGATGCGATGTTTTAATGAGAGTCTAATCAGCTATGGAATTATGTAAAATTACTGAAAATGAAATTAGATTTTCAAACAAAATGGTAAATGGATTGGTAAAAAAGATTTGATAAACGGATTTTTGTTTAAATCCAATATGTAGTTGAATTGTATTAAAGAGATTTAAAATTAAAGGCTAGTGGTTTAGTAAAAGTTTACTTAATAATAAAATTAAGTAAAAGTAGTTATAGTTGAAATAGATTTTTCAAATGCAAAGAATTGATTTATAAAACCATTTTTTAAAATGAAATCGTGGATGAAAATGGTATGATATTAATATTATTATCAGTTTTTGGGTTACAAAATTTTACCTGTCTTAAGATAAGAATGTTGCCGAGTCAAGGTCTAAGAGGTAAATAAAATACCCCAACTTGAACGACTTCACTATTATCAAGGGATGATACTAGTTTGAAATCGTAAATGATGTTGGAAATAAATTATTATTTCCATAAGAGAAATATTGCAACTCATTTTGCAAGATTTAGATATTTAATTAAGCTATTGGTTTTATAGTAATAATGCATCACTTGACATTGTTTGGCCTAGATGTGAAATGCGATTACACTTATACCATTTGGTTAAGTATATAGCACCATTTTCTAATTAATGAAAATAGTAGGGTTTCGTGAATACACTTATTTAATGAAATATGTAAAAGGCTAGGGTTTTCAAATAAATGAAATGAGAGGTTATAGTGGTTTAAAACGGAAGTGAATATTGGAAATTAAGTTATTATTTCCCTTAGTGTTATTGAAAAACTTGAATCAGAAAAGTTTGTAGTTAAATAAAAACATTTTGGGTTATATAATATAAAATATGTCGTATGACATTGTGCGGGGTTATGTATACTAGCTGGTTTATATATATATGTATATATGTATATATTAAAGGAAAAAATGGTTTTATGAAAATATAGCGATATTTTCAAGGTAAAGGAGAGATGGATTTTGTGAATACGCCTATTGTGAAGAGGTAAAAGTATGGTTATTGTTTCAAAGTAACAAAATCAAGAGAGATTTGTTGAGATAAGGATGTGGAATTGGTTTTTAAGAATCGATGAAATGTTTTTAATGAATAGTTCTAGTTTAAAAAGGACCTGAGCTATTGATGTATTTAACTGCACTATTTTTTTTAATAGTTAAAGAACCGACTATTAATGAATTCCCTTGTTGACTTCTGACGCATTAATTCGAGGAGACTGGGAAGGGAACTGGAATCAAAACCACTTTGAACCAACTTTACGTTCGAAAACTAACTTGCATGGATGATTATTAGATGATATGAAGGTGTAGACCTTTGGAGCGAGAGGGTCGCTCTGTAACAACCCGGAATTTGGGGCCAATTTAAAATTTTCATTTTAGAGATTTTAAAGGTGTTTAAATAGCTGAAATGAATTATTTTAAATAAAAATGACTAGAAATTTATTTTGATTGGATTTAATACGAATATGTTTAATTTAATTATAAAAGGAATTCGAAAAAGGACGGTGGTTTGAAAAGTCAAACCTGAACTTTGACTAACTACACAGAATGGAGAATAAACCGGATTTTGGTGAAACAAAAAATAGTTAAATCTGTTAATGAATATCTTTCTAACGAATCTGAAAAATCGAAGTTTCATAGCGGGAATCAAAAGTTATGGCCAAATGAATTTTCAGAAAGGTCGCTATAGAGAATATATCGCCCTTGAAAATAGACATTTTGCATAGGACCTCGGAATTCGACGAAACCACTTTAGTTGGATCTGGTATGTCAAATTATTGCTAGGTTTCAAATTTCATAATTTTTGAAGTTAATATGTGAGCGTGGCAAAGGAAAATGTGTTTTGATCAATTACAGTTAAATTGGATCGACTAGAAAATGGCCATTTTTCAAACGATCTCAGAATTCGACGAAATTAGTTTTGTTAGGACCGTATCACCAAAACATAACAAAAACTAATTTTTTCGGATTTTTCAGAGTTAATTTGTAGCCCCGGTAAGTTTATTTGTACGGTTGAGATTAAAATAAATAATTTATAATTTAAAACTGAGAAACGGGGGCCAAGACGATCATTTGGGCCTACGGGACATAGTCAGATGAGTCCGGAATATGGGTAAATAGGTAGGAATGACAGTCGTTGGGCTGAGATTGGTGAAAGTTGCTAAGCATGCTTTATTGGGCTAATTAAAAAATTAATAAACTAAACCTAATTTTATATTATTATATATACCGTACCCTTTCATCATTCTCTCCCGATCAAAAGAACCCATAGCCGCCTAAACACTTCCAACTTCTCTCTTCTTTTTCTCCAAATCCATGGAGAATTAGCATAGGCCTTTTTGGACTTTTTTGAAGCTCTTCTCTTCCTCTTCCATCTCCGACAAGAATCATCTCCCCTCGTGGCCTGTAGCTCTCGGATTTTGTGCCCGAACCCGTGACCTTCGCTGCCCCGCCGCCACCAGCACAGACCGTCGCACTCCCCCTACTTCCGGCGTGGATGCGCCTCCCCTAGACCTTGCATCTCCAACAAATGTCACCTGAAACCATCGATCCAATCTCGAGTTATTCTGAATCAAAATTTTAAACAAACTAAGAACTTAAGGTATGAACAATTTCAGATTTTGCCACGCTTCTGTCCGTTACAGCGGACAGTTGTGAAAAGCAATTGTTAATTTAAAATTTTATAGTTAATTCATACAAACTCCGAATCTGAAAATTTCAGATCCGACGGAACCATGACGACGAATAGACTTTGCTGAAATTGATTGGAACGTTTTCTGACTCTTTGTTGATTGTAGATTCGTGCAATAGCAAGGTGAGATTCTTTTTTTAATAAATTTAATTTATTAGATTATTAATCATTATTTAAATAATTGAACAATGAATGAAATAGAATTGAGATGTGATAATATTATGAATGGTGGTTTACATGTATGTATGATTCCAGATCAATCATTTAGATCTGATGTTGGGTTGTTATTTTTCTCTTGGTTCAACTCTATTATTGTAGATTTGTTAATGCGATCAAAATCTCATTATTGAGATATATATATATATATATATATACATACGTTTGGTTCCTTAGTTTGTTGCATTCAAAATTCACCATTGTGTAAATTAGAAATGGTAAACAACATTCACCCTCTTTGTTTATTTATAACATTGGAGAATTTTGTCCATATTAAAACGATTAGATTTTTAGAGTCGTTTGTTCAAAATAAAGGATCGCCTTTTTAACATCGTTTTAATGAAAATAAAAATTACATTTTTATTTGAAACTATGATATGCAGTTGGCGATGAAAATAAAAATTACATTTTTATTTGAAACTATGATATGCAGTTGGCGATGAAAATAAAAATTACTTTTTTTTTATTTGAAACTATGATATGCAGTTGGCGATGAAAATAAAAATTACTTTTTTTTATTTGAAACTATGATACGCAGTTGGCGATGAAAATAAAAATTACTTTTTTTTATTTGAAACTATGATATGCAGTTGGCGATGAAAATAAAAATTACTTTTTTTTATTTGAAACTATGATATGTAGTTGGCGATGAAAATAAAAATTACTTTTTTTATTTGAAACTATGATATGCAGTTGGCGATGAAAATAAAAATTACATTTTTATTTGAAATTACGATATGCAGTTGGCGATGAAAATAAAAATTACATTTTTATTTGAAACTATGATATGCAGTTGGCATTGAAAATAAAAATTACATTTTTATTTGAAACTATGATATGCAGTTGGCGATGAAAATAAAAATTACTTTTTTATTTGAAACTATGATATGCAGTTGGCGATGAAAATAAAAATTACATTTTTATTTGAAACTATGATATGCATTTAGCGATGAAAATAAAAATTACTTTTTTTTTTGAAAACTATGATATGCAGTTGGTGATGAAATAAAAATTAAATTTTTATTTGAAACTATGATATGCAGTTGGCGATGAAAATATTTTTTTTTTTTTTTTTTTGAAACTATGATATGCAGTTGGCGATGAAAATAAAAATTACATTTTTATTTGAAACTGTGATATGCAATTGGCTATGAAGATAAAAAGTACATTTTTTATTTGAAACTATGATATGCAGTTGGCGATGAAAATAAAAATTATATTTTTATTTGAAATTACGATATGCAGTTGGCGATGAAAATAAAAATTACATTTTTATTTGAAACTATGATATGCAGTTGGCGATGAAAATAAAAATTACATTTTTATTTGAAACTATGATATGCAGTTGGCGATGAAAATAAAAATTATTTTTTTATTTGAAACTATGATATGCAGTTGGCGATGAAAATAAAAATTATATTTTTATTTGAAACTATGATATGCAGTTGGCGATGAAAATAAAAATTATATTTTTATTTGAAACTATGATATGCAGTTGGCGATGAAAATAAAAATTAATTTTTTTTTTTTTTTTGAAAACTATGATATGTAGTTGGCGATGAAAATAAAAATTATATTTTTATTTGAAACTATGATATGCAGTTGGCGATGAAAATAAAAATTACTTTTTTTTTTTGAAACTATGATATGCAGTTGGTGATGAAAATAAAAATTACATTTTTATTTGAAACTATGATATACAATTGGCTATGAAGATAAAAAGTACATTTTTTTATGCAACTAAAGACATGAGATTTGCAATGCAAATAAAAGTTTCATTTTTCTATGTAGCTATGAATGAGATTAGAAAGACAAAAAGAAATCATTTTTTTTTTAAATAAGAATGAGAAATTGCATGAGAATGAAAATTCACATTTTATATGTGGATTAAGGACGAGGATTTACATAGTAAGAAAAGTTTCATTTCTATTATGTAAGTGAAAAGGAGAATTTACATAGTAGGTAAAATTCCAATTTTTACATGTAAATAAAAGAAGGAATGTGACATGTAATATAAATTTACTTTTTTTTCTTTTCTTTCTTTTAATGTAAATAAAGTAGGAATTTTCATCGTATGAAAATTTACATTTTTATTAATGTAAATAAAGTAGAAATTTTCACCGCATGAAAATTATATTATTTTAATGTGATTAAAATATGAGTTTGCATTGAATGATTAAGAAAATTACATTCTTCTATGTAATTAGAATAGGAGTTTGCATCGTATGATAAAAACTACATTTTTATATGTAAGAAAAACACGAATTTCCATCGTATGATAAAAATTACATTTTATATGTAACATATGATGAGATTTACAATGTAAATTAAAAATTACATTTTTGTAATGTAATTAAGAAGTAGGATTCACATTAAAAAAAAAATTACATCTTTATATGTAATTAGAAATAGAATTTACATTGCAAATTAAAAGTTACATTTCATATGCAATGGAAAGATAAGAATTTGCGGTGTAATAAAGATTACATTTTTCTATACATAGTTAGAAGTTGGGAACTAGCATTGAAAATAAAATTACATTTTTATCATGTAGTTAAAGATTAGAATTTACATTGCAAATTAAAAACTACATTTTACATTGTAATTAAAAGAAAAGAATTTTACATTATAATATTGATTACATTTTTAATGTAATTAGAAAAGGGAATCTTTACATGGTAAATTAAAGTACATAATTTGTCATGTAATGTTAAACAAGATTTTGGCAGTGTAATGTAGAGTAAGTTATTAATGTAATTAGTGAGATAAAAATTTACATTTATATGTTAATACAAGATTGAAATACGATGTTAAGTTAATAATTTACATTTTTTTTATATGTAAATAAAAGAATTAAGGAGGACATCTATATTTCTAATGTAAATAAAAGAGTAAAGGACACGCGCAAAGCCTGCTGTCTAGTGTCGTGGGATCAGGTGTGCAAGTCCAAAGACCAAGGAGGTTTGGGAGTCATCAACTTGAAAAACATGAACTCTGCATTACTTTGTAAATGGCTGTGGATTATGCTTAGCGAAAAGAAAGTTCTCTGGAAGGAGTGGATCTTAAACACTTGCTATGGTGGTAGATTTGACTGGAATGCGGACGTTTCCCATTGCTCAACATTCTGGCGTGGTGTTATGGCAAATGTTCACTGGATGAAGATTGGGACTGAGATTGTAGTTAAAAACGGCCGAAGCGTCTCTTTCTGGTATGACTGTTGGTTGCTTCCTATCCCTTTGCGTAATGAATTTGCCGATCTGTTTGCTATTGCATGCAACAAAAGTGCTTCAGTCTGTGCAATGTTTAATGCGAATTCTGCCAATTTTAAATGGAACCTGTCCTTCAGTCGTATTGTAGCTGGTAATGCTCTGCTTCAACTATGTGGCCTGATTCGTTTGTTAGAAAATGTACACCTTCATAGCAATGAGGAGGATGACTTTGTGTGGAAGATTGGTGGTAACTTTTGTGTGAGTGCACTTTATAAGTTGATGAACTTCGCAGGAAGGAAGTATGATGGATTCATGAGAATGTGGAGTTTTAAGGCTGTACCTGCTAAGGTCAAGATACATATGTGGATGATCATGCACAACAAGCTCAATACAGTGAAAAGATTACGGCAAAAAGGTGTTCATGTTACTGGGGGATGTGTTTTTTGCACTGACGACGACGAGGATTATCAGCATCTTTTTGTTGATTGCGATTTCGCCTTTTACGTGTGGACGAAGTGTTTAGTTAGCCTTAATATCTGCTTAGACTGGTCTCACTTCATCTCTGACCAATTTCTTTTCTGGAATAGCACTATTATTACATTACCTGACACTGACATGCGCCATATGTTTGCTCTTTTGAACTTTGCTTATGTTTGGATCCTCTGGCATGAACGCAACTCACGAAAGTTTAAATGCAAAATGAAACGGCCCAACTCAGTTATTTTTCGCATCCTTAATTTTGTTTCTCTTTGGTCAGGCAAGGAAGAAATCAAGTTTGTTGACACAATCGGAGCTCGAGTGATGGACAGGGCTCGTGGTAGTAGAGCTTGATGTTGCCATGCTTCACTTTACTGGGTTTGCATGCTGTTTTTTTATTGTCGTTTCATATAATTTTTGGGCACTATGTAAACATGCCTGCGTGCATGTATTTTGGTTGTACATATTTATGATAATATTTGTAACTATTTATGTAACTAGTAGCTAGCACTATGCATGCTGAACACGTTGTACTTGTTTTATGTTTAATGAATGAATGAAGGCGTGAATCTAGCGATTCACTACCTTTTTGCATCAAAAAAAATAAAAGAGTAAAGGGAGAAGTTGGACTTTAAATTATAATTCACATTTTATTGAAAATAAAGGAATGTATTTGAAATGCTGAAATATTATCTTCATGTCCAAATGAATTAAAAGGTAATAGAGATCGGTAGTTGTGTAATTCGTTGTTAAATCAAACGACGTTATTATAGTTGAACGTTTATATTTATATAAATATAATTAAAATTTAACGAATCAGGCGCGGTAGTTCGCGTTTTGAAATGGTGTCTTTAAACGACTATACCAAAAGATCCGACCGTCGGATTTTCCCAAAACTGAAAACATTAGGACCGTCTTGGAAAATTCTTTCCAACGATATAAGATACGTTAAGATCCAACGGTTAGATTCTGAGGAATGTGTAAATCAAATTTGGTTGAAAACAGCGCCAAGGTCGCCCATCGACCCGAAGCGTCGATAAATAAGGATTTAATTATTTTAAATAATTAAAATAGGAATGAATCGTTAATAAAAATATTATTAACGAATAAGAAGGATTTTCAATATATATACATACGAGGATTATTTGGAAAGCCGAGTCATTCTCATTCCAAAAAAATCAAACGACAT
Source organism: Allium sativum (assembly GCA_030737875.1). Taxonomy (NCBI): domain Eukaryota; kingdom Viridiplantae; phylum Streptophyta; class Magnoliopsida; order Asparagales; family Amaryllidaceae; genus Allium; species Allium sativum. Next base: position 900,209,522 of record CM060916.1, read on the forward strand.
TAAAAATTGAAGTATGAAGACAGCGTATGAAGACCGTAAATCTTCCCTCGAATGGACAACGATCAAGATCCTGAATTGACTTGCTCCCAATTCAAGGGTCATGATCATTTCCCAGACATAAGTGTTGATTTCACGGATTTGGTTTTCGCTCAGACCCAGAGCATAAGCTAATAAATGGATTGTGTGTCTGACATCGTACTCCATTAAATATCATGTTATTAATTTTCTGTCGAATGTATGAATGTTTGATGGCGGAGGATTTATTCTCTTGCTTAACACCCTTTCATATACTTCGACAAAGGATGGGTAGTGCGATATGGAGTGACAGTGTGACATACTAAGATGCAATGATCAAGGTTTCTTGTTGAAAAGCAGAACCTTGTGGTGACGATCAAAGCACAGCTTGAATATGCATAGCTTTGTGTATTACGTAACTTCACGAGCCTCACAACTCGTTGGAGTCTAAAACGGGAGAAGGGAACGCAGGGAGAGCAGCACGTTTCTTTCTAGCTAGAAGTAGTGTCGGTGCTTAAACTGGCTGATATTTTACTTATGTGGATGATGGAATGAGGCGCCTCGGATAGGTCTTATAGGATCGGGAAACGTGTGTTCAGGAAATGCCAATCCTCAAAGCTGTATGTGAGGACCGGCCCTGCAGCTTTCCAAGGGTTCACTGCGGGGGATCCTGAGACATTAACTAGAGTGTCTCGAATCGGTAAGAAGCTCCTCCTTAGCCTTGACTCATGATGGAAACCAAATTCCAAATACGACCCTACGAATTTGTTTGTATTACTAGTATGGAGGCATAGTATATGGTAGCTATGTTTCCTAGGATTGATACATTTATTTTGAAATGTTTTCATATACACTAATAATAATATTAAACTCATATTTACCGTATTTATCATGTTTAATCATCATAAGGTAAAACCCTATCCTCTGATTTGTGTTGCATTGTGTGATGGGACTTGGGTCTTATGGTGATTCCATTTTTCCAAAAGCATTGTATTATGTTACGATTTATTTACTGTTGTTATGACACTTTAAATTATGCACGGCAATCCATTGGAGTAAACCCGTTCCGCGTTAGCGGCATGCTCTTTGGATTTGCCTTATTACTAGTAGTTAAATTAGTCAAGAATTCTCACACCAGTCCCACGACTGACCCGTTGTTTGTTTCCACCTTTTTGCAAACTTGGGTGCCCTCCTTTCTACACGGGCAGACAAGTAAACAGGTTCATTCTTTGCTTGGAGTCTTTTCTTTGGAGCTACTTATTATCTTTCTTGTGTTTGCTTTCGTGGAGAGGGGATGACTTGGAGCTTGAAGACATCTATCATTTGCTACTATTGCCTTTTTCTCTCTTTAATTTCAGACATCAAACTTGTTTCATTTCACGTTGTTTTATGTTGGAGTTGGAACTTATTTCATTTTCTGCAAACTTGATGTAATAATTTAGAATTCTGTGACTGTGGACTTTCTGTGGTTGATGACATTATATTTCCACTGCTATGATGTTGTTACTCTATGAATTTCCTATGCTATGTTGTATCTGTGATATGTATTATTGTATTTATGTTGTATTCCAAATGATTATTCCTAACTTTCATTCCGTGGAAGTTTGGGGTTATCACAATTGGTATCAGAGCTTTGGTTAAACTTAGCTTTGGAATATAACATATTTATAATAATTCGTTTACATAGAATCACAATATTCTATGGCGAACATTTCATATGAATACATAATAGTCAGTCATTTTATCTTCATCTTTTCATCCGTCCTTTTATCTTTATCATTTCTTCAAATCACCATTATAGTTGTTCTGACTCTTTCCTTGATCGTACAGAACTAACCATAAATGAGTACCGCTGCTGCTAGAGCTGCTAGAGCTAGAAGAAGGCACAATACTACCGAAACCAAGGAGCCCACTGTCCAACAACCACCACCACAGCAGCCCTTTGATTTGGATAAGGTGGCGAAGAAGTTCAAAAACCTAGGAGGAGTGCCATTCAAGGGTACTGAAACTGTGACACAGGCTCAAGCATGGATGAGGAACTGCAAAAAGATTTTTGGAGGATTAGAGCTAGAGGATAAGAGGAAAAGATTAGTGGCTTCATGGTTGCTACAGGAGGAGGCTCAAAACTGGTGGGACACAATCACGGTTGGAGGGACTGCATATAATATGACTTGGACAAGGTTTAAGGAGCTTTTCAATGACAAATACATCCCAAGGCAGGAGGTAGAAAGACTGCATGACGAGTTCGCCAATCTGAAGCAAGGTGACAAGACCATCTCAGAATATGTACGAAGATTTGAAGACCTCTCCCGCTATGCCCCTGAATTGATTCAGGATGACTTCCAGAAGAACAAGAGGTTCATAAATGGGCTTGCGAGAAAATATATTGATAGAGTCACTGCCCACATCGACCTTTCTTTTAATAAGCTGGTGGAGTTTGCTTGTCGATATGAGGAGAATGATAAGAAGAATTCCCAACAAGACAGAGAAAGGAGCTTGGCCAACAATAAAAGGAAACAACCCGAGAAGAAGACTGAAGGAAGCAGTTCTGGAGCTGCTAAAACCCATGATAAGTCAAAGGTGCAATGCTACAACTGCCAGAAGTTTGGACACTACAGCAAGGACTGCAGAAATCCAAAGAAGGCCCGAAGTGACGACACTAAGGAATGCTATAACTGCCACAAGAAGGGTCATATCAAGCCTAATTGTCCGCTGTTGAAAGAAGCGCAGATTGCACATGTGTATGAGGGGGCAAGTGCACCATCTTCTTCTGCACCTACTTCTTCTGAAGGAGCAGGTAAGCCTGATGTTTTAGATGGTACCATTTCTGTTAAAAACATTCCTGTCACTGCTTTGTTTGATACGGGTGCATCAAGAAGTTTTGTCTCTAGCAACACGGTTAAGAAATTGAAATTAAAGCAAAGAAGTCTTAAAGAGCCGATTAATGTTCATAATCCTATAGGAGGTTCTATCGTCCTTGATTTTTACTGTCGGGTGCCTATTTCTTACTCTTACTTTCAGTTCCCTTTTGACTTGACCATTATGAATTTTCCCGAGTTTGATATCATCCTTGGTCTTAATTGGCTAACCAAATTTGGCGCTGAAGTGCTATGCTCAGAAAGAGTGGTGAAGGTGAAAACAGGATTCGGAAACACTATTGTTAAACCTTACCATAGCTCAAAATCTGATAGAAAGGCATTTTGGTCTTCCCTCGAAGTCACTCCCGTTTCTTTAGAAAAGATCCCCGTGGTCAAAAATTACGCGGACGTATTTGAAGAATTAGACAATTTACCGCCGCAAAGAGAAATTGATTTTAGAATTGATCTTGTTCCAAATGCAAGGCCCATAGTCCATGCTATTAGAACGATGACTCCCAAAGAGAAAGAAGAGTTGAAAAACCAAACAAAAAAGCTTCTATGGAAAGGACTCATCCGACCTAGCTTTTCTAATTGGGGTGCAGCTGTGGTGTTTGTCCCCAAATCTGATGGTACTCTAAGACTCTGTGTTGATTACCGCGATCTTAACAAGCAAACATTGAAGAACAAATACCCCTTGCCTCGCATAGATGATTTAATGGACCAATTAAATGGAGCCAAGGTGTTTTCGAAGATGGACCTAGCCACAGGTTTCCATCAACTCCGCATAGCCAAAGAATGCATACCTTTGACCGCCTTTAGAGGTCCTAACATATTCTACGAATGGTTAGTAATGTCGTTCGGTCTATGCAAAGCTCCCACCTACTTTGTTGACTTGATGAATAGGGTCTTCCGAGAAGTCCTAAATAAATTCGTCCTAGTCTTCATATATTGATGATATTTTAATCTATTCTAAAACAAAGGAGGAGCATAAAGGGCATTTAAGGGAAGTGTTGGAGATTCTACGAAGAAATGTTTTAAAAGCAAAATTTTCCAAATGCACATTTTGGAAAGAGGAAGTAAAATTCTTGGGCCATGTTGTGTCAAAAGAAGGAATTGCTATTGACCCAAGTAAAATTGCCGCCGTTCGAGATTTGAAGCAGCGCAGTACACCCATTGAAGTAAGAAGCTTCCTAGAATTGGCTGGATATTACAGGAAATTTGACAAAGACTACGCCAAGCTGTCTTGCCCGTTAATAAAGCTCACCAAGAAGCATACCAAGTTCAATTGGACATCGGATTGTGAGGAGGCCTCCCAAAAGCTAAAAGTGAGTTTGGCAACTGCTCCCATACTTACCATCATCGATGGCAACCAAGATTTAAAATTCTACACCGATGCTTCTCAAAGTGGTGGTCTTGGTGCGGTACTGATGCAAAGAGGTAAAGTTGTTGCATATGCAAGTCGTTAATTAAAGCCGCATGAGAAAAATTATCGTGTCCATGACTTGGAGTTGTTGGTCGTAGTCTTTGCTTTAAAAATTTGGAGACATTATCTTTTGGGCGAAAAAATTGAATTATTCACAGACCATCAATCTTTGAAATATCTCTTCGATCAAAAGGATTTGAATTTAAGGCAGCAACGGCGGCTAGAATTTCTGGCGGCATATGATCTTGACATCTTATATACGCCGGGGAAAGCCAATGTTGTGGCAGATGCACTTAGTAGAAAGAACGTCATTGTCGCAAGCCTCATCATTACCCCTTCTTTGATTGATAAAATTTCTGCTCTTCAAAAGGAGGATGAGTTTATTCAAAGAATTATTAAGAAAATTCAAGAAGGTGAAAAAACGAGCTTCCAAATAGATCGCAAGGGTGTCCTTAGATTGCAAGGGTGGATCTGTGTTCCAAATATTCGAGAGCTCATAAGGGAAGTTTTAGATGAAGGTCACAAATCAAAGCTTAGCATCCATCCAGGCATGAGAAAGATGTATCAAGATCTAAAGCGCACGTTTTGGTGGACATCTATGAAGAGGGATATATCCATCTATGTGAGTAGATGTCCTACATGCCAACAGGTTAAGAGCGATCAACAAAAGCTTGCGGGATTGTTGCAACCATTGGAGGTTCCAAGTTGGAAGTGGGACCAAATCTCCACGGATTTTATAGATGGTTTGCCCCGTACTAGGAGAGGGAATGACAACATATGGGTGATTGTGGACCGCTTCACAAAGTCCGCTCATTTCATACCTGTCAAGTCCACTAGAACTGCTCAAAGTCTGGCGCAAATCTATTTCAAAGAAATCGTCAGGCTACATGGAGTTCCTAGTAGCATTGTTAGCGACCGTGATCCTATCTTTGCTAGCAAATTTTGGGAAGCATTCCAAAATGAGTTGGGAACGAAGTTAAATCTTAGTACCGCATATCACCCTCAGACTGATGGCCAAACTGAGCGGGTGAATCGCGTTCTTGAAGATCTATTGCGAGCTTGCATACTTGATTTTGGAGGTTCTTAGGAGGATCACTTGCACGTAGTTGAACTCTCATATAACAATAGCTATCAAGCAAGTTTGAAAATGTCTCCATTTGAAGCCTTATATGGTAGGCCATGTAGGTCGCCAGAATGTTGGGTTGAAAAAGGAAATCGTCTAGTATTGGGTCCAGACATGGTCCGAGAAGCTTCAGACAAAGTTGATTCTATTAAGAAGCGATTATTGGCTGCCCAAAGTAGACAAAAGAGCTATGTAGATTTAAGAAGAAGAGAATTAGCTTTTGAAGTGGGTGACTATGTCTATTTGAAAGTTGCTCCAATGCGAGGTGTAATCCATTTTAGAAAGACAGGAAAATTAGCACCTAAATTCATCGACCCCTTCCCTATTCTTGAAAAGATTGGCACCCTAGCCTACATAATTCAGATGCCCGACTGGTTGCCAGGAGTGCACGATGTATTCCATGTATCTAAACTTCGAAGGCATGTCCATGATCCGGATCTGGTTGTGGAAGAAGCTGCACAACAAGATTTGGAGATTACCCCAAGCCTTGCAGTGAGAAGGGAACCGCTGAAAATTATTGGCAAAGAGACTAGAGTGCTGAGAAATAAAAGAATCAACCTAGTCAAAGTGCAATGGAGCGGTGATCCTAGAGACTGTACTTGGGAGACAGAAGACAGTATCAAGAAGGCTTATCCCAAATGCAGAATGGATATCCCCGATTAGATTTTATTTTGAGGTACACTTAAAATTTTTCTCATTCTCTGTGTTGGTTCCTACCCTTCTATTCTTCCCTTTTTCTTTTCGAGGACGAAAAGTTCTTAAGCGGGGGGAGATTGTAACAACCCGGAATTTGGGGCCAATTTAAAATTTTCATTTTAGAGATTTTAAAGGTGTTTAAATAGTTGAAATGAATTATTTTAAATAAAAATGACTAGAAATTTATTTTGATTGGATTTACTACGAATATGTTTAATTTAATTATAAAAGGAATTAGAAAAAGGACGGTAGTTTGAAAAGTCAAACCTGAACTTTAACTGACTACACAGAATGCAGAATAAATCGGATTTTGGTGAAACGAAAAATATTTAAATCTGTTAATGAATATCTTTTTAACGAATCTGAAAAATCAAAGTTTTATAGCGGGAATCAAAAGTTATGGCCAAATGAATTTTCAGAAAGGTCGCTATAGAGAATATATCGCCCTTGAAAATAGACATTTTGCATACGACCTCGGAATTCGACGAAACCACTTTTGTTGAATCCGGGATGTCAAATTATTGCTAGGTTTCAAATTTCATAATTTTTGAAGTTTATATGTGAGCGTGGCAAAGGAAAATGTGTTTTGATCAATTACAGTTAAATTGGATCGACCAGAAAATGGCCATTTTTCAAACGATCTCAGAATTCGACGAAATTAGTTTTGTTAGGACAGTATCGTCAAAACATAACAAAAAATAATTTTTCTGGATTTTTCAGAGTTATTGTAGCCCCGGTAAGTTTATTTGTACGGTTGAGATTAAAATAAATAATTTATAATTTAAAACTGAGAAACGGGGGCCAAGATGATCATTTGGGCCTACGGGACATAGTCAGATGAGTCCGGAATAGGGGTAAATAGATAGGAATGACAGTCGTTGGGATGAGATTGGTGAAAGTTGCTAAACAGGCTTTATTGGGCTAATTAAAAAATTAATAAACTAAACCTAATTTTATATTATTATATATACCGTACCCTTTCATCGTTCTCTCCCGATCAAATGAACCCATAGCCGCCTAAACACTCCCAACTTCTCTCTTCTTTTTCTCCAAATTCATGGAGAATTAGCATAGGCCCTTTTGGACTTTTTTGAAGCTCTTCTCTTCCTCTTCCATCTCCGACAAGAATCGTCTCCCCTCGTTGCCTGTAGCTCTCGGATTTTGTGCCCGAACCCACGACTTTCGCTGCCCCGCCGCCACCAGCACAGACCGTCGCACTCCCCCTACTTCCGGCGTGGATGCGCCTCCCCTAGACCTTGCATCTCCAACAAACGGCACCTGGAACCATCGATCCAATCTCGAGTTATTCTGAATCAAAATTTTGAACAAACTAAGAACTTAAGGTATGAACAATTTCAGATTTTGCCACGCTTTTGTCCGTTACAGCGGCAGTTGTGAAAAGCAATTGTTAATTTAAAAATTTATGGTTAATTCATACAAACTTCGAATCTGAAAATTTCAGATCCGACGGAACCGTGACGACGAATAGACTTTGTTGAAATTGATTGGAACGTTTTCTGACTCTTTGTTGATTGTAGATTCGTGCAATAGCAAGGTGAGATTCTCTTTTTAATAATTTAATTTATTAGATTATTAATCGTTATTTAAATAATTGAACAATGAATGAAATAGAATTGAGATGTGATAATATTATGAATGATGGTTTACATGTATGTATGATTCCTGATCAATCATTTAGATCTGATGTTGGGTTGTTATTTTTCTCTTGGTTCAGCTCTATTATTGTAGATTTGTTAATGCGATCAAAATCTCATTATTGATATATATATATATATATATATATATATATATATATATATATATATATATATAGACACACACATACGTTTGGTTTCTTAGTTTGTTGCATTCAAAATTCACCGTTGTGTAAATTAGAAATGGTAAACAACATTCACCCTCCTTGTTTATTTATACCATTGGAGAATTTTGTCCATATTGAAACGATTAGATTTTTAGAGTTGTTTGTTCAAAATAAAGGATCGCCTTTTTAACATCGTTTTAATGAAAATAAAAATTACATCTTTATTTGAAACTATGATATGCAGTTGGCGATGAAAATAAAAATTACTTCTTTATTTGAAACTATGATATGCAGTTGGCGATGAAAATAAAAATTACTTTTTTATTTGAAACTATGATATGCAATTGGCGATGAAAATAAAAATTACTTTTTTTTTATTTGAAACTATGATATGCAGTTGGCGATGAAAATAAAAATTACTTTTTTATTTGAAACTATGATATGCAGTTGGCGATGAAAATAAAAATTACTTTTTTTTATTTGAAACTATGATATGTAGTTGGCGATGAAAATAAAAATTACTTTTTTTATTTGAAACTATGATATGCAGTTGGCGATGAAAAAAAAATTACTTTTTTATTTGAAACTATGATATGCAGTTGGCGATGAAAATAAAAATTACATTTTTATTTGAAACTATGATATGCAGTTGGCGATGAAAATAAAAATTACATTTTTATTTGAAACTATGATATGCAGTTGGCAATGAAAATAAAAATTACTTTTTTATTTGAAACTATGATATGCAGTTGGCGATGAAAATAAAAATTACATTTTTATTTGAAACTATGATATGCAGTTGGCGATGAAAATAAAAATTACTTTTTTTTTTGAAAACTATGATATGCAGTTGGCGATTAAAATAAAAATTACATTTTTATTTGAAACTATGATATGCGGTTGGCGATGAAAATAAAAATTACTTTTTTTTTGAAACTATGATATGCAGTTGGCGATGAAAATAAAAATTACATTTTTATTTGAAACTGTGATATGCAATTGGCTATGAAGATAAAAAGTACATTTTTCTATGCAGCTAAAGACATGAGATTTGCAATGCAAATAAAAGTTACATTTTTCTATGTAGCTATGAATGAGATTTGAAAGACGAAAAGAAATCATTTTTTTTTAAATAAGAATGAGAAATTGCATAGAGATTGAAAATTCACATTTTATATGTGGATTAAGGACGAGGATTTACATAGTAAGAAAAGTTTCATTTCTATTATGTAAGTGAAAAGGAGAATTTACATAGTAGGTAAAATTCCAATTTTTACATGTAAATAAAAGAAGGAATGTGACATGTAATATAAATTTACTTTTTTTTTCTTTTCTTTCTTTTAATGTAAATAAAGTAGGAATTTTCATCGTATGAAAATTTACATTTTTATTAATGTAAATAAAGTAGAAATTTTCACAGCATGAAAATTACATTATTTTAATGTGATTAAAATATGAGTTTGCATTGAATGATTAAGAAACTTACATTCTTCTATGTAATTAGAATAGGAGTTTGCATCATATGATAAAAACTACATTTTTATATGTAAGAAAAACATGAATTTCCATCGTATGATAAAAATTATATTTTATATGTAACATATGATGAGATTTACAATGTAAATTAAAATTTACATTTTTGTAATGTAAGAAAGAAGTAGGATTCACATTAAAACAAAAAAAAAATACATCTTTATATGTAATTAGAAATAGAACTTACATTGCAAACTAAAAGTTACATTTCATAAACAATGGAAAGATAAGAATTTGCAGTGTAATAAAGATTACATTTTTCTATACATAGTTAGAAGTTGGGAACTAGCATTGAAAATAAAATTACATTTTTATCATGTAGTTAAAGATTAGAATTTACATTGCAAATTAAAAACTGCATTTTACATTGTAAATAAAAGAAAAGAATTTTACATTATAATATTGATTACATTTTTAATGTAATTAGAAAAGGGAATCTTTACATGGTAAATTAAAGTACAAAATTTGTCATGTAATGTTAAACAAGATTTTGGCAGTGTAATGTAGAGTAAGTTATTAATGTAATTAGTAAGATAAGAATTTACATTTGTATGTTAATACAAGATTGAAATGCGATGTTAAGTTAAGAATTTACATTTTTTTTATATGTGAATAAAAGAATTAAGGAGGGAATCTACATTTCTAATGTAAATAATAGAGTGTAGGGAGAAGTTGGACTTTAAATTATAATTCACATTTTATTGAAAATAAAGGAATGTATTTGAAATGCTGAAATATTATCTTCATGTCCAAATGAATTAAAAGGTAATAGAGATCGATCGTCGTGTAATTCGTTGTTAAATCAAACGATGTTATTATAGTTGAACGTTTATATTTATATAAATATAATTAAAATTTAACGAATTGGGCGCGGTAGTTCGCGTTTTGAAATCGTGTCTTTAAACGACTATACCAAAAGGTCCGACCGTCGGATTTTCCCAAAACTGAAAACATTAGGACCGTCTTGGAAAATTCTTTCCAACGATATAAGATACGTTAAGATCCAACGGTTAGATTCTGAGGAATGTGTAAATCAAATTTGGTTGAAAACAGCGCCAAGGTCGCCCATAGACCCGAAGCGTCGTTAAATAAGGATTTGATTATTTTAAATAATTAAAATAGGAATGAATCGTTAATAAAAATATTATTAACGAATAATAAGGATTTTCAATATATATACATACAAGGATTATTTGGAAAGCCGAGTCATTCTCATTCCAAAAAAATCAAACGATGTTAAAAATTGAAGTATAAAGACGGCGTATGAAGACCGTAAATCTTCCCTCGAATGGACAACGATCAAGATCCTGATTTGACTTGCTCCCAATTCAAGGGTCATGATCATTGCCTAGGCGTAAGTGTTGATTTCACGGATTTGGTTTTCGCTCAGACCCAGAGCATAAGCTAATAAATGGATTGTGTGTTTGACATCGTACTCCGCTAAATATCATGTTATTAATTTTCTATCGAATGTATGAATGTTTGGTGGGGGAGGATTTATTCTCTTGCTTAACACCCTTTCATATACTTCGGCAAAGGATGGGTAGTGCGATATGGAGTGACAGTGTGACATAATAAGATGCAATGATCAAGGTTTCTTGTTGAAAAGCAGAACCTTGTGGTGACGATCAATGCACAGCTTGAATAAGCATAGCTTTGTGTATTACGTAACTTCATGAGCCTCATAACCCTATGGAGTCTAAAACGGGAGAAGGGAACGCAGGGAGAGTAGCACGTTTCTTTCTAGCTAGAAGTAGTGTCGGTGCTTAAACTGGCTGATATTAACTTATGTGGATGATGGAATGAGGCGCCTCGGATAGGTCCTATAGGATCGGGAAACGTGTGTTCAGGAATTGCCAATCCTCAAAGCTGTATGTGAGGACCGGCCCTACAGCTTTCCAAGGGTTCACTACGGGGGATCCTGAGACATTAGCTAGAGTGTCTCAAATCGGTAAGGAGCTCCTCCCTAGCCTTGACTCATGATGGAAACCAAATTCCAAATACGACCCTACGAATTTGATTGTATTACTAGTACGGAGGCATAGTATATGGTAGCTATGTTTCCTAGGATTGATACATTTATTTTGAAATGTTTTCATATACACTAATAATAATATTAAACTCGTATTTACCGTATTTAGCATGTTTAATCATCATAAGGTAAAACCATATCCTTTGGTTTGCGTTGCATTGTGTGACGGGACTTGGGTCTTATGGTGATTTCATTTTTCCAAAAGCATTGCGTTATGTTACGATTTATTTATTGTTGTTATGACACTTTAAATTATGCACGGCAATCCATTGGAGTAAACCCGTTCCGCGTTAGCGGCGTGGTCTTTAGATTTCCTTATTACAAGTAGTTAAATTAGTTAAGAATTCTCACACCAGTCCCACGACTGACCCATTGTTTGTTTCCACCTTTTTGCAAACTTGGGTGCCCTCCTTTCTACATGGGTTCATTCTTTGCTTGGAGTCTTTTCTTTGGAGCTGCTTATTATCTTTATTGGGTTTGCTTTCGTGGAGAGGTGATGACTTGGAGCTTGAAGACATCTATCATTTGCTACTATTGCATTTCTCTCTCTTTAATTTCAGACATCAAACTTGTTTCATTTCACGTTGTTTTATGTTGGAGTTGGAACTTATTTCATTTTCTGCAAACTTGATGTAATAATTTAGAATTCTGTGACTGTGGACTTTTTGTGGTTGATGACATTATATTTCCACTGCTATGATGTTGTTACTCTATGAATTTCCTATGCTATGTTGTATCTGTGATATGTATTATTGTATTTATGTTGTATTCCAAATGATTATTCCTAGCTTTCATTTCGTGGAAGTTTGGGTTATCACACGCTCACTAATGTCTATGGTTAACTACCAGGATGAAACTTGTAGCAGTAATACCTACGTTTTGTGGTTTCTTCGGTTATGTTCAGTCCCAAAACGAACTTGTATGGACGAATGTCTGACAGAGTATTTCCTAGAATCACGTACTTTGATTTTTACAAATATACGTAGTATGGTGGTGGAGAAGAAAACTTCTTTTAGCTTGACTTCTAGGGTATATTTGTGCAAATCAGTTAGTGATTGATGGGATCTGATAATGTGGAATTTGAAGTTGTATGTGTTGTCTCAAAAAGTTAACTGTGACCTCAAGCCTCAACAACCAGGAAAGGGCTAAAATCGGGCAGGCAACAGGGCAATATGGGTCATACCCATTAGTGCATATCGTCCCCTGATCTAGAGAAATCGGATTGTCCCTTTTTTATGCTTCAGAATAAGTACGGTTGAATGATCAACAACCACGGTGATGACATATTCGGTACACTCAAGTTTGATGGGTGTTCGATTCTGTGTGGTTGGGTTGCAAGAAGTTCTTATTGAGCCCTAGTGATTCATCTCTATAGAACACAGATCGGAAGATGGTTCCATACCTAGTTATGTTGGAAACCTGAACTCCGAAACGAACAGTACGTTTTTAGTTGTAAACCAACAATGTTGAAACGTGAGATGCAAGCATTTCGGCTATATTCCTATTTTATTTGTGGATTGATAGACCTTATTATAAAATCACTGGATTTTGATATATAAAAGTGATTTGTTATCATAAGGTAAAAAAGCATTCCATGTTTATGTGTGGTCGTGCCTTACGAGAGTTTAGTTCTTTCAAAGGATTTTTCTAAAGTTAAGCAAGTTGTTTGTTGTGAGTTTTATCACTGAAAATATTCTAGACTAATTCAGGTGATTTTTCTTTCCTCAAGATGTGATTGGGTCGGACCAAGTATATGTTTCTAGTTACATTAGGTTTTAATTAGAGCTTCAGGATAGGAGCCGGAGTCGAGACGTATATCATATTTTCAATTATTAATTTATTCTTGTTGTGTGTGTTGTATTTACCAACATTATATAGGCTAACTTAGTTATGTACTCTAATTGTGTAATTTTACATATACAGTTTTCTCTTTGAGTAAAAAGTTATAAGATATTATATTTTATTCATTCCGCTGTGAGATTCTATCTACTCTGCTTCTATAGTGTTGATGTTTTCTTCTTCTTCTTCTATTCTAATATTTCTTTCTTTCTTTTTCTCACCCTCTAACTTCTTTCTTTTAACTATCTGGATTTTTGATACGTTAGTTTTGCCAATTGAATACAAGTCATGTATTATTGTTAAAATTCGAGCGTTGAATTTCTTACGAGTCGTTGCATAAGTTATTCACTTTAATGTGTTGAAATTTCAAATATGTACAAAAAAAATTAAAAAAAATTCTCACCTAATACTTTTCGGCCTTGTCACTTTTCATCTTCTTTCCCTTTCTTCAAACTCGCTCTCTCTCCTGCACTTGAACCCATAACATAGCATGCACCATTATTAGTGACACGACAATCCGCTTGATTGTTTCTCAAGCCGTCTTCGCCATTGCAACGTTCTCCTCGAACCATACCTGCCTACCTCACTCACAACCAACTGGCACGCCTCCTCTTCGGTTCGACTTCTAGCCCAGCACGTACCACCTAACTTAGGTGCGACATAAATTTTTAGGTAAGCCCAACGAAATTTAAAGTAAGATGTTGTACATTCCAACGAACCTAAATATAACCTTATATTTGCAAATTGATGATCATACGTCCTTGAATTCTCAACCCTAGTGACGGTGTAACACCCCGTATTTCCTGTGGATATTAAAGTAACGAATTAAAGAATACTTAATTTTAAAAGTAGGAATTAAGGGAAATGGGTTACGTCATTGCGTTCGTCTCGGAATTTTGCGGGAGATGGAGTCCGAGCTTGCGTAAATCGGACACCGTATGAAGAAGTATAAGCCTTAGAAGTTTGTATACGCCCAAGGAAGTATATATATACATATAAAATAATTCCAGAAAACAAAACAGGGTTCAAATCTCGAATTTGGTCAAAGCAGGCTGAGCGGGAAGTTTTCCGCTCAGAAGTGTCGACCCCCCCAGGGGGAGTCGACATAGGTGTCGACCCACCTATAGGGGTGTCGACATAGGTGTCGACCCCCCTATAGGGGAGTCGACCCATGTTGGCCCAGATCTGGCCAATGACATGTTTCGCCACGTGTCACTTTCTGATTCGTTGTGTTACGTAGTATTCTGCTCTGGATGATTCTGATGACTTTTACACTGATCTGAAGGCTCTAAATCTCCCTATACACCTATAAAAAGACCCCTAAACCTATTGTTTTCTCCACATGAATTCATAGGCATTTATATGCTGCTAAAACCTGAAGTGACCTGGCCTCCACCTTAATCAATCAAATTAGAGTTTTCAAGTTAACAATCAAAGTCTACATCAAAGGAATAGCTAATCAAATTCAGAAATCGGATCCCAAGATTCAAGATCATTCTGTAATTTGTGAGTTCGTGTTACTTTCAGTAATAAAATTTAATTGTGATTCTGACATTGTAACAAATCTGAATCTGAGATTATGCCTATTTCTATTTGTCTTTCTATATCCATTGGATCTATCTCATTGACATTATTATGCCCAATCTTTGTCTCTTCTTTCCTTCTTCCCTTTTTTGTTTTTATAGTCAGGCTACTGCGAGCCTGAGCCAAATCTCATAAGAGATGAACGTACGTTGGGAAATATTGGGCATAATATATGATTTGGACATGGCCAGCACTGAAATTTGGAAAAGTATTAAATTATGTATAATTGGGCATAACTGATTTGTAACGGATTTGAGGACATACCACAAGTTGTATTTAAAACATAAAGTGTATCGAACATATGACTTGAGATTTGAGGCATAAAGTATATTGGACATATGACTTGGGATTTGGGCCGTAAATTAAACTGTAAACATGTAAGCCATAGTACATGTTGTGGTTTAAGACCTAAAATTGGGGCATATATATATATGATAGTTTATGACTTGGAAGAAAGAGATTATTGTGTATAGTGATGTATGGCTTAGGCATGAAAACCTAAAGAAAGATAGGGATAACTGTTAAATGTGAACACGCCTAAATTGGGATTTTGGGCAATTGGCATGCACTGTAATTAAAGGCTATAATTTGGCATATACTGTGAATCATGATTGGGGGTTTTTGGAGAATATTTTGTATGGTGCAATATGGCTAAACCTTAGGGCATGTGTTATATTGTGAATTATGACCATGATTTTGGGCATAACTATTGGTTGGGACGCCAATCATAATGTATATTGTGATTTTGGGGCATGACTATTATTGCAAATTTGGGAAGATTGGGTGTAACCTATGTTGAGTAATAACTTGAATTTGAATTTGTAGGGCATAACTTGCAATTAGCTTTGTTGAGGTATAATTTGAGAATTGGAACATGACTAGTTTTGTGAATTTGAGATAATTAGCATATAAAATCTAGACTTGGACATGTATAGTAAATATGCTAAAAAGATAAACATGCCTAACTCGAGGTTAGATTGAGTTGCAGTGTAAAACTGCCCGGAACTTCCCGGCACATCCAGTAACCGTAACGACACAGATCTAATGTGAGAGGTTAGCGCATTTAGCCCAAAAACCCAAGGTTAGAATGAGTTTGCGGTAGAAGTCTGCCCAGAACCGCCCGGCACATCCAGCAACCGCAAACAACAGTTCTAATGTGAGAGGTTAAGGCGTTAATGAATGAATTAATGCTAATAAGCAAGACATGCTAATAACTGAATGGTAGGGTTAAGTTAATTTAGGCAACACTTAACCAATACAACATGTTAATTAAACAGGTGAGTAGGGTTAAGTTAATAAGAAACACTTAACCAATATGACATGATGAATGAGTAGATTTAAGTTAAAACAAGAGAGCAACACTTAACCAATATAACAGGATGCATGGAAGGGTTTAGTTAAACCAAGAGAGCAACACTTAACCAATATAACATGATGAATGGGGAGGGTTAAGTTAACATAGGAAGGCAACACTAAACCAATGTAACACGACAAGTGGGTGGGTTAAGTTAACTTAAATTGATTGATGACACTTAACCAATACAACAAGATGAACGCATGGGGTTAAGTTAATAAGATACACGTAACCAATGTAACTTGATGAACGAATGGGGTTAAGTTAATGGGAAATACTTAACCAACATAACTTAATGAATGAACGGGGTTAAGTTAATAGGAAACACTTAACCAATCCAACATGACAAGTGAGAAGGGTTAATAAGAAACACTTAACCAATATGACATGATGAGTGGGTGGGTTAAGTTAACATGAATGGACAACACTCAACCAATATAACATAATGTGTGGGAGGGTTAAGTACATATCGGGTTGGTGGGTAATATTAGTAAATATAGGCCCACAAACTTAACCAATAAGTAAACATGTTTGAATCAGTGGGAGGGCTAAGTACATATCGGGTTGGTGGGTAATATTAGTAAATATAAGCCCACAAACTTAACCAGTAAGAAACCCTAGTAATGGGGACCCATTTCAGCAGTAACCCACATAGATGTATCAAGGTACCCTGGAACTAGGCAGGGTGGGGCACGATTACTGGGATGATTATAAGCGGTCAAAATAGCGGCAGGAGGTACATTAGTGTAGGTTCCGACGGATTACGGGCGTGCACGTACTCCCGAGTGGGGAAAAGAAAGCACTGGGTACCAGTAGCTATACACTGTGCATCTTGAATCGTGTCGGGTTACTATCATAAGGATTGATACACCTTATGATGGGACCATCACAGGGTATCTACACGCAAGAGAGGGTCGATTGACACAGACACATGGAACATTAATACAAGTAGGGAGCCAATCGATAGGGTAGTAAGGGTACATCTAACATATTCATGGCAATTAGGCAGATTGAGGTGGAATCCTCACATTAAATGTACACCTGAAGGCTACCACAATTGCGGGGATTGGGATCACATTATCATATGATCATTTTATACATATTACTAGTTGAGACACTAGTTAGGTGGTGCAAAGATATTAAAATTAGAATGACAAGGTAGTAGCAAAGCAGAGAAAGAGTGGAAGCACATTCAGTTTATCTTGTCTTATCATATCATTTGCTAATCTTATGTTATCTTGATATCCTGGTTATCACGGTATTGTCTTATATTCAGTTTATTCATGTCATGTTACTTTTACTTGTTTACATACTGAAAGTCACTGGACTTACCAGACTTATGTCTGACCTAATTTGTTTCGCCTCTTTTCTTCTGTTCCCCCCCCCCAGGTTCACAAGGAGAAAATTTTACCACTTAGCTCAATTTTCTTTCCAAGCACGGAGATAGTCGATGTATTGCTTTGGACTCTCTCTTCCATTGCTATGGTTGGTTGATGCTTTATTGTGGAATATCATTGTTATTTTTATGCTTCTTTTATACTTGGAAGTTTTTGAATCAAGAAAGAAGTTCTATGTATTACTTTAAAGTATGATTGAGACAATTGTTGTAAAAGCTCGACCGAACCACATTGTTAATAAAATGACTTTGTTTTCCGCTGCTTTATTTGTCTGTCCTATAATTTATCTGCATCTTTTACCTAAAACTCTCCACCAAAGTTAAGGCATTCCCTTTGTGAGTGACCTTAATGGAGGTGGGGTGTTACACACGGGAATTTTAACTATTTTGACATTATTTTAACAAAGTATGGATAGCAAAGTGGAGCATAACCGAGCTCCAATTCCAATGTTCTTCTTATGGCATGTTCGCACATCCAACGGTTCTATAACAAAGAGCTTTCCATCTCGATTTGAGCGATGGTTTCGTTATCAATTTCTCAGATTGACAATGAGTAAGTATAAGCAAAAGAAACAGTATGGAAAACTCTTTTCGTCTCAAGTAGGCTATCTATGTAAGATGGTTTTGTCTAGTGCTCGTTGGATACAAATCACATAGATAAAACACTGCAATTTTCCTCGGATGGCGCATGGGATTCATTGATCGACAAATGCCGATTTTGAGCTTTGAACATCATCCAATATGCAAACACAACACTTACTAATTGAGTGCACCTGATTGTTCTGATTGGGAGCTTCCTTGTGTAGAATGGCCTCTCGATGTCCGCTTCATCGAATTCTCAGGAAGGAGCTGCTTCTCGCTCCAAGGTAAAGTCAACATCATCTATGTAATCTTCATTTGTTCGCACTAAATCTTCAGACTATTCCCCAGTCTAAAGAGCCTTGGTAGCCGCGGGACCTATATTTTACCTATCACGTCATGTACTTAGGTTTATTGCCCATTTGTCTGAGCGGTGTCCTTCAGGTGTCACCCATCAAAAGCTTCGAAATGTATGTATTCTATTCGGAATTCTTGAAGATGACGTATAGTGGCAGCTCAAGTTGAAGTTGTAGATGGACGTCCACCCTGTTATGCCACGTGCCACCGTCTGATATTTTTGAATGGGGATGTTCCTCCTTTCAATCCTTTCTTACGAATAATACTTCAAGACTCAGGAATTGCGCCCTTTTAGATTCACCCAATTTTTCATGTTGTGCTGATAACCGCACCTCTCGAAAAAGGTATAGATGTGAAGCTCTTATCAATTCGAGTTCAACGAATCAAACGATGTTCTATCCTATGAAGAATTGGATTTTATATAGTTCGATGAAGATTAATGGGTAATGGTGTCTATTACTTGTTGTTACTGGAAAGACAAATGAATTAGGGTAAGAGAGTATATGGGTTATTTATTGGCTTGATTTTATTAGATTATATTCGCAAGTTTTATCATCTGATTTTTATAATTCGCACCATCACACAAAAGCTCTAATCGCCATGAAACTTAAACTCTACTATATTTCAATATTCCTAACTCTATGAAACCGGTTTCGTCGAAATACGAAATCATTTGAAATATGGCTATTTAAATCTCAAATCGTTAATCGATACGCATTCATGTCGCGCGCGATCACACAACAACCCCATCGACGCAAAATTTGAAAATTTACGATAATCTACAATACCGAATCTGATGAAACTGATTTCATTGAATTCTAGTTGCATTTTTACAATGGCTATTTTAATAGGTTAATTAATTTATAATATTCTCAATTATACACTTTTAATTAATTCAAAGTTTATTAATTTTATTCAAACCAAAACAAATTCTAAAATAACCTTAAATTTTCATTTACTTTGAATTCCAATTTTGATTATTCATTAAATTCATTTAACTTTTAATTATAATTTAATTAACTCAATTTCATTAAAATACTTCAATATTGAATCTCCAACTTGAAATATTTATCAACGCAAACAATTCATAGATTCATTTACTATTATTGCAAATTATAAATGTTATAACTAGTTGAAATTCATTACTTAATCATTATAATATTCTAGGAAAAAAGTCGATGGCCGACTATGCTTTCGCTGTGGTGATCCTCTACATCTAGCGAAAGACTGTAGGAATGTTTTGCAGTGTTTTAATTGTGGAGGAGTGGGTCATTGCAAGAATAGTTGTCCAGATAATTTCAAAGGCAAAACAGTTTGGGAGTTGTTGCACTTTAACTGCTTGAGGATTTGTCTGAAAATGATTGATCTTTCAGAATTGTATATTCTAGACTTTCCTGATAACGTGAACAATGGGGGTTACCTGATGTTGATGATGGGGTGGAATTTGGAGGGACTTGTTGATGGATTTCTGTGGTGTAAGTGCGTTGATAGGGATGATGTTTTCCCTCCGCTACTTAAGTCGTTATCTAGAAAAGATCATGCATACTCATTCAGCTTGAATCTCTTAAAATTAAGGAGAATTTACACTGATTCGAGTGTCAGGAATAAGAGGTTAGTGATTCGGTTGTTGGATGGGATTTTAGCGCATTTTGACATTATCAATACAGCTATTAACTGTGAGCATGTGGACCTACAGCACCAGTCAGATAGGGGAAGCTCTGTTCAGTTGGGGAGTATAAAGGTTGTTAAATCTGGGTTGGTTACAGAGGGTGGTGTTTTTCATGAAGGTGAGATGTTTGACGGGTTTGGGTTTTATGGATATGGGACGTGTTGTGATCCAATGCTCGCTGATCCATATGTTCTGAAATGCTTGGAACCTAATGAAGTTTATGGGTTCTATGGTGGTAAGGTCACAAATGGTAGGGTGTTGGAAGTGATAACGGGGGTAGATGAGGTAAATATGAGTGGGTATTATGATATGGCCGATGAGGTTGCGTAGGATTGTGTGCCAAATGTGGTGGAGGGTTCTGAATGGTTCGTGGCGGAGGATATTGATCTATCGAATAGGTTTAGTTTGTTGGAGAATAATGACGCTGAAATGGCATTGAGGACTGAGGTGATTGATGGATCATCTGAGGGGTCGAAGGCTGTCACCTTGTCGAGGAAGGGCGTCGGGGTGGGAAGAGTAAAATGGGGTGGATTGGTTCATTTGAAAGCTTTGAGAAACAGAAAGGCCGATGGATCATGTTTAAACAAGTATGAGAATTTGTTGGACGTGGAGCAGGAAGTTATGATTCATGGTAGTGAATGCATAGAAGTGGAGGATGGAAGTAGATGGGTTGGTCAGTATCAATGCGGTGGTGTAAAATCTATGATGGATAGGAAGGGTGTGGTAGGGGAGTTGAGTAACAAGGCTAGTTCAGTTGTTTGTTCAACAGCCAATGGAAGACCGTTTTCTGTGAGTGATGTTCAAGTGAGAGAGGATTCTATGTTGGATTGATCGTCGAAAGGGGTCATTTTTTCATGGGACAAGGGTTCTTGTTCTGTGGTAGTGAGTGAGTCAATGGTGAAGCTTCTCTTTCTTTATTTGAGACCAAGATATTGTGTATTTAGATGGGAGTGTGACTTATCATGCACAGTGAATGTACTCGGTGTTGGTTCTGGTTTATTGAGTTGTGAGAGACAGGTGGAGACTAGGGGGGTATCTTCAGAGTAGTGATGTTCCTTCTTCATCGTCGAGAAGGGGGAGGCGTAGGAGAACCGTTCCCAGTACTTGATTGATTCGCCGCAGTGCTAGGATCAGATCTACTTCCTCTCCATTTTGAGGTAGGTCCCCGAGTCTGAATGCTAGTAGTAGCAATTCGGATGAGGGCCCAGGTATGACTTCTGTTTATGGTAGTGATTATTCTCCTTATGCTTTGGGTAGTCTTTCGTCTAGTTATTTATTCCAGTTAGCTAACGATATAGCCTTTATTTTTACAGATATTGAGTTAGATGCTGACTTCATTAGAAGTAGGGAATTAAAGAGAGCTTCCTCTTTGAGTAGATGAGGATTGTTAGTTGGAATATTAGAGGTTTAAATGATCCCAAAAAATGTGCTAAGGTTAGGACTTTTTTTGTAGACTATCATATTGATATTGTATTGCTTCAAGAGACTAAAATTGAGAGCCCTGATTTTAGCTTCTATGCTAGGTTAGGTGGGTCCCTATTTCGTAATTGGGCCTGTCTTCTGGCAACTGGTAGTGTCGGGGGGCTTATGATTGGTTGGAAAGATAATCAATATAGACTTGTACAGGAATTTACCAAGTTACATTCTCAACACATCATATTAGTTTCCCTTATTGATAATTCTTCCCTGGGCATTACTAATGTGTATGGCCCGCACACTAAGATTGAAAGGAGACTCTTGTGGGAAGAATGTTCTGATTTTAGGAATCTTATCCCTAATCTTTGGATTGTGGGGGGATTTTAATGTCACTAGGTTTTTAGGTGAGCGATCTCCTTGAGAAGGCGACTACTCGGATATGGAGGAATTTAATGATTTCATTTTAGAGAATAATCTAATTGAGATTCCGCTTAATACTAGATCATTCACTTGGTCTAACGATAGGGACAGTCCATCTTTTGCCTTATTAGACAAATTTTTCATTAGTACTGAAGTTGATGATAGATTTCCTATTTGTAAAGTCAAGGGATTACCTTTTTATATTCGGACCATTGTCCTTTAATTCTTTCATGCTAATCGTATACTTTGATTAGTAACAATTTTAAATTTGAAAAGATGTGGCTTCTAGACACAAGTTTCATTAAACTGGTCACTGTTAAGTGGAATTCTTTATTCTACTTTAAGAATTTGTACAATGGCAATTCTGCGAAGATTTTTGTTGCAAAACTCGAGAAATTGAGATTTTTTTTCTTAAGAGGTGGAATAAATATATTTTTGGAAGTGTTAGAATTAAGAAAGATAAGATTTTATGTGATTTGTTAGATTTAGACAAGTTAAATGAGTCAAGGAATCTTAATCTAGTTGAGAGAGATAGACTTTTTAATCTTAGAAAGGATTTCAAATTGATATTGGAAAAGGAAGAAACTATGTGGAGGCAAAGTTCCCGAGTGCAATGGATCAAGGAGGGGGATAACATACGAAATTTTTTCATAGTGTGGCAAATAAGAGGAGGAGGGATAATTTGATTCATTATATACTTATTAATGATGAGGAATTGACAGTTCAGCAGGATTTAAATGAAGCATTGATCGTCGCTTTCTAAGTAAATAAAAAAGCGCGAATTTTAAAATAACTGCAAGCGCACAGATCGTGTAGTATGCAGGTCGAACACAGGGAGGTAAATTAAATCAAATTATTTATATAATTTCGTGGGCGAGTTAGACAAATCTTGGAGATGGGATAAAATTGAAATTACAATTTAGTTCGGAACAAATCTAATTGAACCGATACTAAAATTGTAATTTTCAATAAAAACAAGTAACACTGCAATTGAATTAACTATAGATTTGAATATAATCGAATCTATAATCAATTCAATTATTAAAAATAAAACAGAGTGCTGGAAATAAATTTGCAGAACGGAAATAAACTAACAGAAATGTTAAATTAGGATTACCGTTGAATCTAATCAAATGGTCAATCACTAATGAAAATAGTTGCAATGACAATTGTGTTATAGCAAATCTAATTGATTAGACAACACAAATTGCCATGAAAATAAAAGAATACAGAAAAATGAAGAAAAAAAAACTTTTATTAATGCAGAAAAGAAGTACAGAATAATCGATATCTTTACAATGGATACAAAGTGTATTTATAGGATTGTAGTCCCCTTTCTATGAGAATAATTAAGCCAAGAATGATATAAATTCTTTCCAAAGATAAAGGAATATTCCTTTCATTGTGCTTGATTTGAAAATTTGTAATCAATGCATTCCTTTTGATGTATAGCACGGTCAGCAGGAAGATAAGCATATGCTTAATTGGAGATTTGTAATCAAAGCCTTCCCTTCCTCTTTGCATGACAATTAAATGTGATTGATATAGTGAAGTAGCTTTTTCTTTGAAATTGGCCTTAATTGAAATAAATGAGGCATGTATTGATAACCTGTGAAAATATACCAAAAGTAATATTTATTTATTTACAAAAGATAAAATATAAGAGCATAAAATAAACACATTTCTAAGTTAATCAAACCCCACACTTATCTTTTACTCGTCCTCGAGTAAACAAAAATGAAAAACTAAACTAGATAGGTCACACTTTCGTAGGAAACACGATTGCATTGAGCGTATGCAACAAGCCGTTAAACCTCTAGGTGTCCCTAGTATGACGAGTGGTGTCTCATGAGAGTTTTCAGCGGATACTACCCACAAAATCCAAAAGCAGCATGTTATGGTTCTAATGCAACTACATGAATGAAACAGACATATGCAAATGAAAACAAAAATGAAAACATGACTTGTTTCAGGAAAGTGGTACAACAAATTAAGTTAACAAGTTCTAATCAGTTGATTGTACTTTAGATACCTCAACTTGTCACAAATTTTCAACATAAATCAAGTTTTCAAATGTTAAATTCCAGTTTGGCCAGTTGGTTCGGTCGATAACATAGTGCAGCCATGAAATAAATTCTTAGTTTGCTTGTCACAGTTTGTGAAGTGGTATTCTAATTTCCTTGTGTATGGCTAGTCAAATCAATAAGGTCAAGAAATGTTTGGGCATCATCGCTTATCCTCTATCGCTATAAAATTAAAATTTATGATTAAGTACATACACCTAACTCAGAAGACCAAGGTTTACCACCCATGCACTGCCTCGCGGACTAACGGAGAGTGGGTAAAGAGCTTGGCGGATTGTGCAGACCGACTTTGACTTTGTCAACAACGTGTCGGTAATCCTTAGGTGTCCAATCTCATAAAATGAGACCAAGATATTACGACGCTGACTTTGTCAACAACATGTCAGATAGAGCTTGGCGGGTTTGCACACCAACGCTAGATATACAAGCAATGTTGGATACCCTTGGATTGCTATTATTATTGAAAATATAAGAACAAAAGAGAGTTACACGAATTCAGCTTAACACAACATAGTTTTAAAGATGCGAAAAGCCAATATAAGTATTTTAAGTCCTCCACTTATTTAAACAAAGACTACAATATAGAATAAACTTCATGGCTATCACCTAAGAATCTCCTTATGTACCGGTTACACTATTATCCCTCAAAATTGAACTTGTCATTATATTTCTTATTCGATCGTAGTTGAGAGAAAAAAATACTATCAACTGATTAATAAGCGTTAACTTATCTTGTTGTATCAATCTAAAATGAGTCGTATTTTCCAAAAAAAATAAAAAAAAGTATGGTATGTTACTACGATCTAAAATGTATGATGGTCCTATTTAAATGGCTGAAAAAGAAAAGAAAGAAAAAAATAAAGAAAAAAAAACGAAAATGATTGAAATGCAGACTCCCCCCCCCAACACTTGGACAAAACAGTGTCCACACTGTAAACACGTTTCCTAAATGTGAAAGATAGAACCCAAAGATGGATTAAATGTAAAATGATTTGTAAAACGAAATGCAATTTAACTATATGTAAGAATGGATCATATATACAATGATATATGTGTTTGCGATGCATGTGATGCAAAGAATGCCACCAACTTTCCCCCCACACTTGGATCTAGCCCGATGAATCAGACTTCCATTATGTCTAGGCATGTTTTCTAATAAGCAAAGGTTTTTGAAAACCATCTCATCTTTATACCTAGATTTATAGTCCAGTAGATAAATTTCCAGGGTCATCCTAACATGAAGTTTTTCAACCAAGCTAACATTCCAAAAATAATTCATGTGTTCCACAAATTTATCAGTGTAATTGTTCAAAAATTTGTGATCGTATGTAAACTCAGTTGCAATCGTGAATTTTAAATTCTGAGTGTTGTTCAAGACTATGTGATCACATTTCTCAATTTCATTCATTGACAACGTATTTTCAACACTGACAACTTCAAATTCGTTGGAAGTTTCCTCATTTGGAAACTCATCCTCATACAATCCAAAAAATTTGTGTTCATTAAAATCCTTTTCCACTTCTGAGTTTTTGAAAAATTCAATATCTTGATTTTGTTCAATTTCTCGGATTTCAATTTTTTGCAACCAGAAAGAGGAAGATCAAAATCTGCGCTTAAATCTATTTTCTGAAAAGAATCGAAGTTCAAATCATTTACTGAATTGTGAACAACTTCATTTATATGGTTATTCTCAATTTCCAAAGTTGTAATCTGAAAATTTTCACTATCAATAAAGAGTGGATTATTTTCTGATTCATCGCTTGTTTGAATTTTATTTTGTTGCTCTCGTTGTTCTTTCAAAGATGTCATTAAACAAAGAAGTTCATCCATCTTTTTATCTTTTTCATCAAGCTGTCTATCTTGCTTTTCTACCCTCTCTCTAAGAATGTTAAGATGATATTCTTCAGAATCGTTGATTTGAGAGCTCTCATTTTGGATTTCTTGATTCTCAAAATTATAGTCTACATCAATTTCACAATCAATATTATTTCCAATGTGGTGGTTGTTTGAATTTTCAAAAAAATGACAGTGATATTGGAAATCATTTTGGTTGTAAAAATTATGTTCGTAACCAAAACTGTTGGAATTTGAGGGAAAATTGAAATTTTGGTCATTTTCAAGATGTTGATATGGGCTATAACTTTGGAAATTTTGGTTCATAACTCCATATTGATGCTGATCAAAGCTAAATTGGGATTCAAAGCTGTTTTGATGAGGGTGTGGCTCATAATCGAAATCATTGAAATTGGAGTTGAAGTCGTCATTTCGATCATATCTATGATTTTGAAAATGTTGGTCATTTGGAAAGTTTTGAAAATTGTCGATATTGGGCTCACAAAATTTTGGAAAATCTTGCCTCATGAGTTGTAATTCATAGTCATATTCTTCAAAAGGACGTCTACTCCGATTATTATCCCACATTTCTCTAAATGATTTTTTTGAATCAGACATTTTAAAGAAGTCAACAGAAGACAAAAATTATTCTTAGTTCAGAACAATATAAAAGAATGAGTTGTGCTCTATTAACTAACTGACTCAATTGGAAGGGGGAAGAGGGTCTTATGGCCGTTCACGTATAGTATAAATACAAAGAGATACGACCAATGTTTTACGGGTAGTATGCAACCTCTTTTGCTAATAGTTCAATAAATTGAACTACTATATATCCGCGATCCAATTATACGAGATAGTCAACTACACAAAGCACTACTTTTCAATTATAATATTTTTCAACGTCTATTTTTATTGTTGAAAACAATGAGAGTGAAGATTTCAGTTATGAAAATCCGTTCCTTACCAAATTAATCAGAATTTTCAGTCACAGAATAATAACTGCAGAATTAAAAAAATTGTACAAGCAAGTCGCTGCCCCTGCAGAAGATTTTTACAAGCAATTTCTATATTTTTTAGCAACTGCAGCACCTGTAGAGTTCAGAAAATTTTACAGTGGAGGTATGGCAGTCCATCCAGAGAAATTGAATAGCTTGAACTATGGATCCTTGTTCACTTTGCTTGAAATCTTTCGTCCTTTGATTTGTTTTTGAATGGTGGCTCTTATTTATTTTTTTCTTTCTTTCTTTCTTCTTTTTTTTTGAGAGAGAGAGAGAAGAAAAAAAATAAAACAAACAACAACAAAAAATAAAGTAAAAAAAACTAAATCATAAGGAGAAGGAAAAAAAACTAAATCATAAGGAGAAGGAAAAAAAACTAACAACTGACTTGACTAAAAAAAAATATAAACCAAACTAACTAACTTAGCTAGAAGAATAAAATAGAAGTTTAACCTACAAAGAAAGTAAAAAAAACAAACTTTTTTTGTTTTTCTTTTTTTTCCTGTAAGGAAATAAATGGATTGCAAAATGAAAATAAGAAAAGAAAATAAATAAGGAAAACAACTAAATAAGATACGAGCTCAACAAGTGAAAACGAATAGCAAACAGGAAACAAAATCTCAAAGATAAACTATACGCTTCACTTAAATTGCCAAGCCATCGTTCAAAATGACATGCCAAATTCCCAGAACATGCCAAATAAAAAAATCACGGCTCTTTTCTTTGAAGAACAATTCACCCCAACCCTTGTAAACGTGGAAACAATTTCAACTCCCAAAATGATTCATGCTTCCCCCTTTTTTTTCTTTTTCTTCTTTTCTATTCAGTTTCTCAGACAGTCAAAAACCCGCAAAGAAAAAAATTGAAATCCTTTTCTCTTTTTTTTCTTCGAAATCGAGATTTGATGACAGTGGTGCGATCTGAAATGGTGGTGGAGGGGTGATCTGTGGTGCTCTGCGATGAACTGGGGTTGTAGAGCATTGGGGTATGAATGTGGTTTGCGGATAGAATAGGAAGAAGACGTGAAGATGGTCTGGGTTTTGAAGTTGTGGTGAAAGAGGATGAATGCGTAAGCGTTGTTTGGGTATTGGACTGTGATGGACGGTGATGTTTGTTGAACGGTGATGGTGATGATTTTTCTGTGTGGTTCTGTTGAGGTAGTACGGTTGCATACTGCAATGGAGATGAGGCTGCGCTGAATTACTGGGGGAGAACTGTGGTGGAAAGTTGTGGTATTCCAAGATGGAGGTGGACGTTGCATGAAGATGATTCAGACAGTAGAAGGTTGCTGAATTTGATAGTTGTGAGGATGTAGATGAACGTGAAACATGGAGGACAACAGTGGGTTGAGAGGTTGGTGATAAAAAGAGAATTTGCGGCAGCAATACATGAAGAAGGTTTAGAAAAAGGGAATTTTGTATTTTTTTTATTGTAAAAGAGGAAAGGAATTGTACAAAGATGGAAGGAAATCAATAGGAAAACAGGAAACAAAAAGGAAAAGAAATAACAAAATGGCAAGATTTTTTTTTTTGCGCATGGAGAATGAGGATTTAAGGCAGAGTACACAAAAGAGGAAAGTAAAGGAAACACAAAAAAAAAAATTGATTTTTTTTACAAGACTTGGAAAAGAAGAAAGTATGTAATGGATTAGAAAGAAAATGTAAGGAAAGAAATTGAAGAAAATTGGCAATTTTTTTTTTGTTTTGTTTTTTTTTAAGAGAAAAAAAATAGAGCAAATGTATTGAAAAGAGGAAAGGAGATTGAAATAAGGAAAGAAATAAAAGAGAAGACAAAAACAGAAAGTTTTTTTTAATTGTTGTAAAATTAGAAGAGAGAGAAAAAAATGAAAAAGGAAAAAAAATTAAAAAGGGGAAAGAATTAAATGAAAAGAAAAGGAAATAAAATCAAGGAATTTTTAAGAAGCGTGTTTTTTCTCTTGTTATGGAGATTACAGTATCAATATATAATACCAAATAACACCACTCAAGATTTTTTTTTAAATATATATATACAGGAAAAAAAAAACTAACATGAATCAGAAATTAAGTAAATAATAAAATTTAATTGTTGCCTCCCCGGCAACGGCGCCAAAAACTTGATCGTCGCTTTCTAAGTAAATAGAAAAGCGCGAATTTTAAAATAACTGCAAGCGCACAGATCGTGTAGTATGCAGGTCGAACACGGGGAGGTAAATTAAATCAAATTATTTATATAATTTCATGGGCGAGTTATACAAATCTTAGAGATGGGATAAAATTGAAATTACAATTTAGTTCAGAACAAATCTAATTGAACCGATAACTAAAATTGTAATTTTCAATAAAAACAAGTAACACTGCAATTGAATTAACTATAGATTTGAATATAATCGAATATATAATCAATTTAATTATTAAAAATAAAACAGAGTGCTGGAAATAAATTTGCAGAACGGAAATAAACTAACAGAAATGTTAAATTAGGATTACCGTTGAATCTAATCAAATGGTCAATCACTAATGAAAATAGTTGCAATGACAATTGTGTTCTAGCAAATCTAATTGACTAGACAACACAAATTGCCATGAAAATAAAAGAATACAGAAAAATGAAAAAAAAACTTTTATTAATGCAGAAAAGAAGTACAGAATAATCGATATCTTTACAATGGATACAAGGTGTATTTATAGGATTGTAGTCCCCTTTCTATGAGAATAATTAAGCAAAGAATGATATAAATACTTTCCAAAGATAAAGGAATATTCCTTTCATTGTGCTTGATTTGAAAATTTGTAATCAATGCATTCCTTTTGATGTATAGCACGGTCAGCGGGAAGATAAGCATATGCTTAATTGGAGATTTGTAATCAAAGCCTTCCCTTCCTCTTTGCATGGCAATTAAATGTGATTGATATAGTGAAGTAGCTTTTTCTTTGAAATTGGCCTTAATTGAAATAAATGAGGCATGTATTGATAACCTGTGAAAATATACCAAAAATACCAAAAGTAATATTTATTTATTTACAAAAGATAAAATATAAGAGCATAAAATAAACACATTTCTATGTTAATCAAGCATTCACTGGTTATTATAAACAGATTTTTGGGACTAGGATTAAAAGAAGAATTAACGTTAATTGGAAAGACATCTACCCTAATGATATTAAGGGTGAGCTAGTAGATTTAGATAAGCCTTTTTCTGAGCTGGAGATTTGGAAGGCTATATGTGATATGCCTGGTAACTAAGCTCCGGGGCCTGATGGTTTTTCTGTTCTTTTCTATAAGCAATTTTGGGAGGTTTTAAAACTTGATGTTATTATACTTTTTAATGATTTTTATAACGGGGATTTGCGTTTAGGTAACTTTAATTTAGCTAATGTTATCCTAATTAAGAAGAGAGAGGGGGCTAAATTTTTAAAGGATTTTAGAGCTATTTCCTTAATTAACGTTTCTGTTAAGATTATTTCTAAAGTTCTAGCAAATAGGCTTAGTTCGAAAATGAATGATCTTATAGACAATTCACAAACTGCTTTTATCAAAGGTAGACAAATAGCGGATGGAATAGCAATTGCTCAGGAGTACATTAATCTATGTGTTAAAAATAATTTTTCATGTGCTATTCTAAAACTAGATTTTGAAAAGGCTTTTTATTCTATTGACTGGGACTTCATCTGCGAATTATGTCTTGCTAGAGGATTTAGTGTCAGATGGATTAACTGGATCACGCTCTTACTTAGATCAGGTAGTTCTAACATTGTTGTTAATGGGGTTGTGGGAAAGAAGATTCAATCTAAGAGGGGACTTAGATAGGGTGATCCCCTGTCACCCTTTTTATTCAATTTATCAGCTAATGTTTTTTCTAGAATAATCAAGAGAGCTGGGAGATTAGGTGTTATAGGCAATGTTGGTAATGAGGAATTTAACATTGAATTACCTATACTTCAATTTGCAGATGATACCTTATTATTTTCTTCTCATCTTCCAAAACATATTATAGCTCTCAAATTTATTCTTTATTGTTTTGAGATGTTATCTGGTCTTAGAATTAATTTTGACAAGAGTTCTATAGTGATTATCAATGATTTTGGTAATGTAGAGGCTAGGGTTGCAAGTACCTTAAATTGTTCGGTCATGAAATTTCCTTTTGATTATTTGGGTTTTAAGATTAGGCCTTCTAAACTAAAGAAGGAGGATTGGTTAGTCATAATCGATAAGATTAATAATAGATTATTAAGCTGGAACAATAGATTTTTGTCTAGAGTAGGGAGATTAGTTCTCGTAAATTCGGTGCTATCTGCTATCCCTGCTTATTGGATGTCTGTACATAGGTTTCCACAATGGGTTAGAGAAAAAATTGATAGAACAATACGTTACTATCTATGGAGTGGGGGTGGGGTTACTATTTGTAGGAGTTTCAAATGTTTAGTTAACTGGGAGGTGTGTTGTAAGGCCATGAAAGATGGGGGATTGGGGATTATTAATTTAAATAATTTTAACTCTTCCTTACTAGCCAAGTGGTTGATTTAGGTGCCCGATAGTGTTGTCAATGTGGAAGGTTATTGTATCTAGATTTTACTATTCATATGGTGAGTTTAATGTTGGATCAGGTGGTAGTTGGCATAATAGATTATCTTACTTTTGGAAGTCAGTATTAAAGTATTTTGATTTTTTTAATTTAGGCTATAAGGTGATTGTTTATTCTGGTAATATTACGTACTTTTGGCATGATATATGGATTTCTCGTCTACCACTTAAAGTTGAATTTAGGGAGCTACATAATAACTGTTGTTTTAAAAATGTGTTGATCAAAGATGTTTATAGAAGTGATTTGGATCCCCCATGGGAGTTTTCTTTCGATAATATTTTAGAAGGGGAAATGTTAAGACAATTAGCTTTACTCAAGGCTAAGTTATCATTATATCACATTGACGATAATAGCGACTCTATTAGTTGGGGTTGGGATAAAAGTCAAGTTTATTCGTTTAATTCTATGTATAGCTTTATTAATTTTTTGGGAATTTCATATCGGTTTTTAAGTTTATTTGATAATCTAATGCTCCCCTAAAGCTAAATTTTTAATGTGGTTAATCATTCATAAGAAGCTTAATACGGTTGAACTTTTAAAGAAGAAGAATATTATTTTTGATGTTAACTGTTATTTCTGTAATCTTTTGAATGAGGATGTCGGCCATTTATTTTTCTCTTGTAATATCACAAATTTTATTTTTAATATGGTTATAAGGATATTTGTTTTTGATTGTCCTACTTCTTTAAATAGATGTGCAGATTATTGGGATTCTTATAGATTTGTTAATAATGTTAGTAAGAGATACGTTTTGGATTCTTTAATCACTATCATATGCTGGTTCATTTAGTTAGAAAGAAATCAGAGATTTTTTTCATGCTAATTCTGTATCTATGGATAACTTAGTTATTAAGATAGTTTATTTTTGCTTGGATTGGATGTCTAATTCACATTACAAGTTATATCGAAAATTGTGCTTTAAAAGTTTTTTGAGTAAAGTTAGATTTAATTTGAGCCTATTTATTAGAATTAGCATATTTTTTCGAAATAGATTTCGTATTGGTTGGTAATCTATTTTATTAGTGTTTCCTTCTATCTTTTTTCTACACATATATGTATGGTTTATATATATGTAGGTATATATATATGTTCTATTATATATATATATATATATATCTATACATATATATTGCCATATATATATATATGTGTGTGTGTGTGTGTGTGTGATAAATTACTAATAGTTTGTTGAGTTTATAGCAGATCCAGGTTGTTGATTAAGAGGAAGTACTTAGTGGATAGCTGGATGGTTCGATAGCAGCTGTTGGATGGGATGCTTTTATTGTGTAGTCTTGGAGTTATGTATTTGGATGTTATGTTTATCTTTGGCTATTTTTTTGTGTAGTGTTTGTATTGGAGTAGATATACTTTAATATCGGGTAGTGGCCTTGCCGGAATTCGATATTGAAGTAGGATGGGCAGTGGTTTATCCGGAGCTCATCTATCTACCTCCTTTACATATTTACAGTAGATTCTGGTATTATGTAGTTGGACTTTGTAGTTTTTGACTTTATATTTTTATATATATGTGTGCTCTCTTCTTTTCAGAAGATCACACATTTTTGTTTTCAAAAAAGAGTTTACCCACAAAACTACATAATTAAATCATTAAATTTTATTTATCCATAATACTATTCAAAATCATATTAAATTCAATTATCTAAATGGTAGGAAAATACGGTTGTTACACTCTCGTCCACTCAAAAACTTTTCATTCTTGAAAAGGCGTAGCAAAAAAGTTGTCAATTAATATATTTAACCATATCATTTCCTATTCAACTTAGAAAACATTAAATTTACATAAGTAGTTTAATATTGGTTTTAAAACTCCAATTTTCCATAAAATTTTCTAAATCTTAGATTTAGGAAAAAAATCGGTAGAGTCTCCTTTGTATGGCTAGATCCGTAAAAACAACAATACATATATAACCACAAATATACATCTTATCTCAGTGATGAGGCAACCCAAACCATGGGGAAACAATATATAATACTAAAATACGATATACATACCTTTTAGTAGCGTTATTAGCAATATATCATATTTTTAAGCAAGCAAAAGCAATATTATGCGCAAGCAGCTCATGAAGCAAGCAAATGCCATTAGAACCTACTAAAATACTTAACATCCAAATAAGAACTTACACACACACACACACACACACACACATATATATATATATTTGTAGTAAACCACTATGTCTACAATAATCAAATACAATCAAATGAACAAATATAATATTCAAATAATCATATTCGTCCACCAAAAACACAATTACATGTTTTGTAATATCAACATATTATTTATACCACTTTATTTTGTTTGTTCCATTATGTATGTA
Source organism: Allium sativum (assembly GCA_030737875.1). NCBI lineage: Eukaryota > Viridiplantae > Streptophyta > Magnoliopsida > Asparagales > Amaryllidaceae > Allium > Allium sativum. Next base: position 900,243,459 of record CM060916.1, read on the forward strand.
ATTCACATTTCCAAACGTCAATATTTCAGTTTATTATATCTTAATTTATATCAACATTCAATTGATTTGCATTACTTATTAACATTCATTCTATTAAAACCATATGTGAACTTTCTTAAATTCATTTAGTTCCAAATTGGTTCATTTTAACTTTGTTAAAATTATATACACTTATTCAGATTTAATTAATTCATATACAATTAATTTATATTATTCTAAATTTTGCTTTGCAATTTTAGTTCAATTCCATATTTTTCAGCTCTATTTCATTTGAGTTCATTACTTAAGTTCAAGTTGATTATAACTCAAATTCATATAAAATTTCAATTTTCAACAACTTTATTCTACATTTCTAAAGTTAGCTTCTATTTCATAGTTCCTCTTATTTATTTCGTTGAAGTTGTATTTTGTTTTGTTTCCATTTAGCTTCAATTAAATTTAAATCAAATTCCATATCTTATTACTTAAGTTTCCTTGACTTGTATAATATTCTACTACTTATTTATATTAACACTTTCAACTTCTTAAACATTTTGTTAAGTTTTATTTGTGCTTATAATGTAACAGAGTATTATACAAAATTATTTATTTCAATTAAGTATTACATATTTAAAAATTTCATTTCATTTCCATATTATATCAAAACTCTATTCCATTTTACTAATTTCACTAATTTATTTTCTTAATAATTTCCCTTTTTCCATTATAATCCTCAAGTTAAATTAAATTTAATAATTCACTTTATTACCTTATTTTATTGATTCGGTTTATTTACCTTACCAAGTTGAATTCAATTTCATTACAAAATCAAGTATATATTATGTCAAAAATAAAATTTTATTCATATTTATAAACCATCAATTTAATTTCACCTTCATTATTCATACAGGCACTTGGACATTGTTTGATTTCTTATTCTTATAACACTTTTAACATTTTTTGATATTTTGGTAAGTTATATATACTTATAGAAAAGTTGAATGTTATACAAGTTCAACAGTTTTCAAATTGTTTCAAAATCTCTATGTCACATTTATAAGAGTTTAAACTTCAATTTATTTCTCTTAGGTTCATTTTCTTATTCCACAATTCATAAGTTCTAAAAGTTAAAGTTTTAATTTATTTCAATAATTTGAAAATCATAAATTATTCGATAATTTAAGAATCTAAACTCCGGGTCATTTTCAAATCAACTTTTGGAATAATATATATTTATCTCTTTTATATATCAAATCATACTTTAAAATATTTAAATATAATTCAGTTTTCTCACAATAAGATATAAAAAGTTACTAAGTGGTCTCCCCTCTCATACTCTTAAAAATAAACATCGATGATGCATGCACTCACCATCGAAGTCATTTCCCAAAGACATGAGGGGACTATAGACTTACTTCTTAGAAAAAACATTTCGAAATAATTTTTGTTGGAAACTACTTCCATATTACACTTATACTATTTCAAAACCTTTGCAAATAAATATTTCAAAGCACCAAAAATTAAATCTCATTTCCATATTTAAATTCACATTATTTCATTATCAATTAATTTACAATATTTCATTTTTATTGAAATCATTCAATAGTCAATAGTTTAGATATATAAACTGATCAAATAATAAACGACGATAATTAAGGATTATCATCTCCTAACAACCAATGAAATCAAAGTTAATATATTTCCAAAATAATTTCTTATGTACAAAATATAATCTAAATCAATATTACGTCGATCTACCCTATTCGAGTGTTAAGAAACCACTATCGATGACATGGCGTCCCGAGCATCAACTAGAATTCATAAATACTCAATAGAAAAATTAACACAATACAAAGCCATTTTTATATCAAAATCACAAGTATGCTCTCTCATATACACTCAAACTCATTGTATTGCATTAATACCCTATGTCTAATGAATTAGCCCCAAATAGATTCAAGGCAATCGCTGAACCAAACCTCTGATACCAACCATAACGATCTGCATTTTTGACTGTTCAAGTCGACAGTAATCCACACATGTCAACCTAAATCGATCCCCTATACGGATAGGTGTTGGGGTAAATAAAAGAAAAATAAAGAAAGAAGAAGAAAAACAATCACAAAATCTCACGGTGGAAGGGAGAAATATAATAATCAAATAATAGTTCATGAAGCAATTAAAATATACATTTGGTTATACTTTATAATAACTATCAGAGTTTTACATACCTAGACATAAATACAATAATGTAGCAGGATAGGAATGATATAGCGGGAATATACGATAGGTAATATACCAAAACTCCATCTTCATCCTCTAATGTAATGTGCTCTTCGCTAACTGAAAAATTCAGGCTAACCCGAGTACCAATGAAAAGAAAAAATACTCTGATCAGAACTAAAATATTCTCATATCAGTCAAATCAAAACCATATAAAAATATGAGTGTCATAGCATCAAAGACGCTTGTGGATGGTGGTGATCGAAATTGGAGCACAGTGGTGGCCTTAGCGGTGCCCAGAAGTCACAAAATTTGATGTGGTTTTGAGGGTACATGACAGCACCACGTTAGGTGGATCTTCGGGCGAAGGAAGAAGGAGGCTCGGCCTTCGAGGTGATGACGTCCGTTGATGACCTAGCGCAGCATGGTGATGGCAGTTGTAAACCCTTGTGATTATGGTGGCATCGACTTTGAGTGCCTGGAACCGAGGAAAACGATGACGTGAGGAAGAGTAATAAAGTCGGTCATGATTTTTGAATAATATAAAACGTAATTAGTTGATTTATTTAAGTAATTAAGTTAAAATATGTTAACTAATATAAATTAGGGAAGTTATTATAAAACAAAAAAACTGTGTTTAGGGGAGCTGAAACAATCAAAACCAGAGTACGAAAGGGAAGGGAACAATTTAGTGGGCCTGATTATTTGCAAATGAAGTAATTAGTTATAAACCATAATTTGTTAATTTAAACTATCATTAAGGAGTTAATATTTAATATAATTAGTTTAAACTTATAAAATCAAATAACTGAATTAATTAGGTTATATAATTGGATAATTAGTTTAACTAAATGTAATTAGTTAATAATTGGTTATAATTAAAAAGATTATTTAGTTTTAGTTAAATCATTTAGACTAAATGTTAATTACTTATTATTCCGTGGATAGAATGGAACCAAACAAATTATGTTCTAATCATGGCAACGAGCTCAACATCATGAAACTGTTCTGGACAGAAATAGAGACAACAAGGATTTATAGTTAAATTAAATGATTGTTTAATTAGCTATAACCAAACCGTTTCAATGATAAATGGAAATCAAAGTTAGTATAACTCACTCAGTTCTTCCCACGTATATTTTATATAAGTCGAGTTTTATAATTGTGTGCTATAGTTGCTAATGATTAATTGTTATATATATATATATGTGCACATAGTGATTTAATCGATGAAATTAAAGTTGTTTAATTCCACTGAGAAACAAAATTGTTATTTTAACGCTTGGTCCCAATTGAGGTAACTTGCCTTATTGGTCACGTTCATAATATAAACGTGTTTAATTTAATTGTTTGAATTGTTTTGTTAAATAAATTGGTTGATCTTAAATAGTTGTTATTTACTGTTATAGAAACTACTAGTTTGAAATTTGATAAATCTTATTGAATGATTTTATTTTAGGTTACCTATTTGGATGCAGAAAATAAAAGGTTGGAGGGATCCAACTGGATTCCTCACCAGTAATTGTTAAAATTTATTATATCATAATATATGTTGAGATAATTAATTTATGATGCAGGAATTGACAGATTGGAGGAATCCAACAGGATTCCTCACTAATATTGGTAATATTTATCGTTATTATTTGATGTGTTCATCTAGATGTGAAATTGGTTTATATTTCACGGTTTGGTACTTTAGTAGACATTGACCTCTTTAGTACGAACAATAAATTAAAGATTTTTGGAATCCACGTTAAATCGATTCCGAATGTTTTCAAAGTTATTTTTATTTAAGGATTTGGAATTCAATGTTTATTTTAAAAAATAAACGTCAAAATTTTATGTACGTTTTTATAATTATTTAAATTATTATAAATTAATGGAAAATTCCAAGATACCAATAAATTAATGGTTAGACGGGATAAACTAAATGAAAGTGTTAAAATAATTTCAAAGAAGGGCTTGAGTGGTGCGAATGGAATTTTAAAACATTTTGTATATTGAAATGGACTGGAGGAATTGGAGATATATGGGAATTGGTTTAAAAGAGTTGAAAAGGATTTTTCGTAATTAATGAACATATTTCTACAAACGTGGTTTTAAAATATATGAAATGTGATTTAATAACATTTAGTGAATGAGATTGGTGAATAAATAGAATTTGAAATGGTATATTGATTTAGAATGTAACTGGATTTAGGAAAATACTTAATATTTAAGTTTTCAAGTAAAGATTTGCCAATAGGGAGTTATAAATGGAAATACAGGTAAACTGAGTAATATGGGGAATGTTATGAAATGGATTTATATAACAAAATAATTTGTAAAATTACAATTAAATATTACCAAATGGTTTAAAAGATTGTACTTGCAAAATATTTGCAGTTAGAAAGATATTTATAAATAAATGGTTAAGATATTTATAAATGAATTGTTAAGATATTTTTAAATAGATGGTTAGGATATTTATAAATGAATAGTTAATACACTTATAAATAAATGGTTAAAGGATTGATAAATGGGAGATTAAGGAAGTTATAAATGAAAAGTTAATGATTTTGTAATTGAAAGGTGAACGGTGTTTGAAATGGAATCCATAATGAATGGAAAATAGCGTTTTGGGTTTATAATGAACAGGGTTTTAAAATAGTAGTCGTTATTTAATCTAGGTAAGATAAGATCAATTTCTAATATTTGGTTAATCATTGAAATATGATTTTTGAAATGAAAGAATATTCCGGATTGGAATGAAATGAGGTTTATCTTTGTATATTTGACACATGATTACGAAGATACACAAGTTATTTGGAATGCCCGGGTTTTACCCATTCCAAATAATTTTTACGACGATTAAATTCAAGAATAAAGACGACGGTTGAAGATCGGAGACCTTCACATCGTTTGAGCTACTACTGATTTATTGATTGGGTCGTACACCCAAGACAATGTAATAAGTGGTGGTAGTTTAAAACGTACTTGGAAATAGGCCAGATATGCGAGGAACTCTCCCCTGTATTGGACATATGGAATGAGGACCCAGAACAGACATGAAAATGGGTGTGTGTCTGAACTTATCGTACTTCGCGCTGTATTCGTTGATCTCTGCGAAATATATATCAGTTTTGGAAAATTTATTCTCTTGCTTAACACCCTTCTCTGAGACGTACGAGCTTAGAGGTTATATTTTGGTAGATGGTCAATGATGCAGTATGAATTAACAATGTGGCATGCTAAGATGCAATGATTGAGGCTTTGTTCAAAAGAAGGGCCTTGTGGATGATGATCAAAGCACATCTTTAAGTAGCATAGTTTTGTGTATAACATTAACTCGTGAGCCTCACACCCCGGTATGAGTCAAAAACGGGATATGGGATGCACGGAGTGCATACATTTCTGTATATCTAGAAGTTGTGTCATGGTATGGAGCCCAAACATTTTTACTTATGTGGATGATGGATTGCGAGGCGCCTCCGATATAGAGCCGACTAAAAGGCTCAAGTGATAGGTCTGATATGACCGAGAAACATATTGTCTAGGAATAACCAATCCACAAACGTTAGGTGTGGACCAGCCCTGCAGGATCCAAGGGTTGCCCATAGGTGTGATCTTGGATCATCTTGATTGAGGCGATCTGAATTCGGTAAGGATACCATCCTTTGCCTTGACTCATGATGGAAATCCAATTCCCAATATGACTTGTCAGTTTTAGTTGTAAACCTATATGGCGACATAGTAGGATGGGGCACTACGCCATCTATGATCGGTACATTTATATTTGAAGTTGTTTGCTACACTATGCACCTATAATAATATCAAAGATATTTGTTTTTGAAACGTACCAAGCGTGTTTGGCTATTATAAGGTAAAACTCTATCCTATGCTTTGTGTTGCATTGTGTGATGGGACCTGAGTCTTATAATAGCTTCATTTTTCCAAAAAGCATTGTGTTGCCTAAAATTGTGTTATTTCAGAGTATTCGTGGGAGTAAACCTAACTCGTGACATATGACGTGGTCTCGTGATTTACCCAATTTAAAGTAAGGTTTAATAACTGTTTTAGCTCTCACACCAGTCCCATGACTGACTCGGAGTTTTTGTTTCCACCTAAACTCTAGGTGCCCATATTTTCCTCACGGGCAGTCGGTGGTTTAGGTTTTGCAGATTCTTTATTATCACAGGATCCTATATTACAGTGGGAGCTATATTCGAAAAGCTTTATATCTATGTATTGGTTCCAGTTGTGTTAGTTGATGTATTTTTACATTTTTATTTACATTTCTTTGTTAATTACTAATCTCTGATATATTTTTCTGCTATGTAACATTTATTCGCACTCTGATGTAAATTATTGTGAAAACAATGAAAAGTTCTGAAGTAGTGTGTTCTCATGTATTGTATTCTTGCACAATCCAGTGTTTGCCGTCTCTTCGGAGATCGGGGGTTTTCAGGTCGTGACAGGGATACACGGAAATTTGTTTAAAAGAGTTGAAAAGTGATTTTTCATAATGAATGAACGTTCTTCTGCAAACGTGGTTCTGAAATATACGAAATGTGATTTGATAACATTTCGTGAATGAGATTGGCAAATAAATAGAATTAGAAATGAGATATTAATTTGGAATGTAATTGGATTTGGAATGTAATTGGATTTGGAATGTAATTGGATTTGGGAAAATATTTAATATTTAAGTTTTCAAGTCAAGATTTGTCAATATGGAGTTATAAATGGAAATACATGTAAACTGAGTTATATGGGGAATGTTGTGATATGGATTTATATAATAAAAGAATTTGTCGAATTAGAATTAAATAGTACCAAATGGTTTAAAAGATAATACTTGCAAAATATTTGCAATTAGAAAGATATTTATAAATAAATGGTTAAGATATTTATAAATGAATGGTTAAGATATTTATAAATAAATGGTTAAGATATTTATAAAAGGATGGTTAAGATATTTATAAATAAATGGTTAAGATATTTATAAATGAATAGTTAAGACATTTATAATAAATGGTTAAGGGATCGATAAATGGGAGATTAAGGAAGTTATAAATGAAAAGTTAATGATTTTGTAATTGAAAGGTGAACGGTTTTGAAATGGAATCTGTAACATTTATTATACCGAGGTTAAGTTAAACTACTTGGTTAATTTTATGAAATGATATTTTAAATGAATTTGGAATGATTAGTAAGATTATAAAGCAATATAATGTTTTAAAAATGGTAAAAAGGAATATGATGTGAATTTTTAGAAATTGGAACCCTTTGTACATTGGTTGAGTTGTGTAATTTTCGAGGTGTCAATCTGATGTTGGTTTTGACCTTTGGGGTTGATACTAAGAGATTTATTCACTTACCAATTTACAATGAGGATCAAATGGAAGTAGAAGTGAAATGATAATTGAATACTCTTATATTAAATAAGAAAAGGGAAATGTTTTCCGAATTAGAAGTTTTGAAAATTAATTAAAGAGGTTAAATGATGATGAGAACTGAATCAGTAAATTTATTTTATTTTTATGAATGAAGGTTGTTTGTTTGATAGTTAAATAACCGACTATCAAATCTGGCCTAAACGATTGTTGGTACGGAAAGACCGGGATCAAATTTATATTCGAAAACCATTCCAACCAGCAAATACATGGAATATGGAAGATGATGATTAAAGAGGGAGCATTGAAGACCATGGATCTTCATGAGCGGAAGAACTACTTGTTGAATTTCTCTAGTTATCTCCCAGAGATATTTCGATAGTGATTCTGTTTTGATTGTAATCTTCGGATTACAAGGACTACTTGCTACTAATTTATAGGGTGATATCTAGGATGTGGTAGGAGGGTACACTCGGTTCATCATGTTCCTGGATGACTTGTATGGATTTCAACAATCATATTCTGTTGGTGGCAGAGGAATTCGTTCTTACTGCTTAGACACCTAAAGTATTTTTGTAGGCATCAATTGTGATTTGATGGATCTGATGATGTGACCTTCAAAGTGAAGATGGCAAGATGTTCTTAAAGGATAAATTTAACCTCAAGCTTCATCAACCACGAAATGGTATAAAATTGGGTTGGTCGCATGGCTATGTGGGTCGCTCCAGTTAGGGTGTATTGTCACCATCTAGATAATATGCATATTTGTTCTTCATTTCGCTTCTGTATCTCCTGGGAACAGTTATGTTGGTATCAACCGCAAGGTGACAATATATTCAGAACATTCAAGCGAAGTGAATGGTCGGTCATGTTTATCCTGGGTTGCAAGATGTTCTTGTTGAACGCGGTGTATTCCTCTCTAGAGATATTGTTATGCACCGAATTCGCCCGGCCTCCGAAGAGATAGGAAAACGCGGATTGTATGAAAACACGACGCATTAGAACACAAATATGAGAACATTTCATTGCTATTATAACAATTTACCTCATAGTACAAGATATCAGAGTTCAAATAAATAATATACAGTGGAAAATAATATCATAGATTTAAATTACAAAACAGCAGAAAATATAATGCATGAATATAGTTTGCAGTGGAAAACATCAACTACCACAGCTGAAAGGAATACCCGGATACAAAGCTTTTCGAATATAGCTCCAGCCGTAAACTAGGATCCAGTTAAATAGAAATTTGCAAAAACCAAAACTACTAGCTGCCCGTGTGGAAAATATTGACACCTAGAGTTTAGGTAGAAATAATAAACTCCGAGTCAGTCATGGGACTGGTGTGAGAACTCAAAATAGTTATTAAACTTTTACTTTAAAATAGGGTAAATCACGGGACAACGCCGTATGTCATGGAATGGGTTCACTTCCATGAATACTTTGAAATAAACATTACGCCATAGATGACCAATCACAACGAAAATACATGGTGTTGCCAGCTACAATATTGCCATTGCTATGTTTTTTTTGTCTATTGCAACGCACGTTTAAATGTGTTAGCATATATGTCAACATGTGTTGCAGTAGCCTCGTGAATAAAATTATCAATCCACGTCAACATGATCCAACGGTCCTGGTTAGCGGTCCACATGAAAAAATGTTTAGTCCAGGTTAGCAATCCGCGCATGAAATAATGTTTAAAGCGGGAAGTAAAAACAAAGGGGGGAAACTAAAAAAATATTGAAAGTTTCAATCGAAATTTAACAAAGTACTCTGCTGCTCAACCTCTCATACACTCACTCTCAAGTTCAATTAGGGCTAAAAGTTCAAGTTTACAAGCTTAATTAGGGTTCGAGTAAGGCAGGTTCGAGTTCAAGTTCAACTAGGGCTTCAGTGTTTCAATTAGGTATTTAATTGGGGTTTGTTTTGGTTTTAGATTTCAGTTAGGGCTTCGATTTAATCTGCTGCTTCAGGTGTCACTATGTGTATATTTCAATTTTTTTCTGATTTGATTGTTCTGTTGCGTAATGTACTGCTTTACTTGTGCCTAATTTACTGCTTCAAGGTATCACTCAATGAACGACGAGGAAAAACTATGGGCAGAACTTCCTAAGTTCAGTGAAGGGTACATTAGTGGAGTGAAACTTTTTATTCGAAATACTTTTTCTAGATTTGAGGTAGGTGATGAAATTACATGCCCTTGCAAAAAGTGTCATAACCGCAACTAGCATTGTCAAGAAGTAGTCTACAACCATCTGATTTGGAATGGTCCATCTGAATTGTACATGAAATGGATTTGTGAAGTTTCCTGTTTAGATCTTGAAAGGAGCGATAACAATATGGATTATGAAGCAAGAATAAATTTTGGAGATAATCTCGTTGAGATGTTGCAACGTACTTGTAGAAATATGCAGAACAATGAAGAAGGAATGGTTGAGTTTGTAATTGATGCAATGGTTGAGTTTGTACTTGAACGAGTCGCGACATGTCTAAATTTTTAGTGCCTCAGGCATACTATTGCATTCCTTGATATTGCTCGTGCTTTGAACAAGCTGAGTCATTGCATCAATTTGCAACTCAGCCATAGATTGTGAAATGCAACTATGTGCTAAAAAGCAAATCTGGCCATAGTTTGTGCTGAAATGTCTTTGTGCTGAAATGCAAGTCAGTTATACTATGGCCATAGTTTGTGCTGAAATGCAATTGAGGCATGCATGTCTTCCATTTTTTGTTGCAATGTAAACGAGGCATTGCATCAGTTTGTAGCCGAGGCATGCATGACTTTGGTTGTGCTGAAATGCATTGGTTGTACTAAAGGCTTTTGCTGAAATGCATGACTTTTGAAACTGCTTTATTTTGCAGGTGAAGGAGGCAGTAGACGTACTAAATGCGCTGGAGGCTCACGCTTTATTAATTTGAAACTTTTTTAGTTTGATGTAAACATGAATATAGTACCGGCTGTGTTTGTAAGTACTCTATAAAACTGAATTTATTGGCTATTTTTTTATTCGGTAGTTGACTAAATAGCATTTGTGTTACTGGTTATTAATTTGAAATGAAAAGTTGTTTATTAATTTCAGTGTGTAATGTTAATTGCTGTTATGTTGCAGTATGTTATATAATGATGCAATAGCTATGATATAATGTTGCAGTATGTAATGTTAAATGTTTCCATAGCTATGATATAGTGTTCCTATAAATTAATGCATGTGGGCCCCACAACAGGATTCTATGAACCCGACTACAGAATTTAGGGGCACAACAGGATTCCGCGATCCCGAATTCAGAATTTAGTGGGCCCCACATTTTATGTAAATTTAGTACCTGTAGCAACACCTGTAGCGATGTTACCTTAGGATAGCAAAGACATTGCCTTTGACTCTAAGGCAACGCGGCAAAAGGCAACCCCAAAAAAGTGTTGCCAAAGATAATTTTCGGCCTATAGCAACAATATTTTGCATTGCCTGCATCACTTCTTGGGGTGCATTATGCAATCTATGGCGTAGTGAAAACAATTTGTAAACAACCCAATGCTTTTTTTAAAAATGAAGTTATTGTAAGACTCAGGTCCCATCATACAATGCAACGCAAGTTGGAGGATAGAGTTTTACCTTATAATAGCCAAACATGTTCGGTAAGCTTTAAAACAAATCATTTTGTTATTACTGTAAGTGCATAGTGTCAAAACAACTTCAAATATCAAAAGGATGAATAAAATTAGCAACTAATTTGTCTTTAGTGGCGACAGACAACTTGCTTTCCGAAATCCCTTCCTCACTTCCCAACGCTGCTCACCCATCCCATCAAACTCCAGATGCACGGCCTAAACCTGTTCCACCCTCACCTGACACTCCACCGTCCTCTGCTATCCCTTCCATCGTAACTGATCCTCCTCTCAATGATTACCCCAACCCAGATCCCCTCCCGAAGCAAAGATAGTCTTTACTTTCTGCTGCTAAGCCTCTGAATGTGGGCACTTCCGATGTCAATGATATCGAGCTGAAATTTGAGTGGGAGAATCTTGTCCCTACTGATGACATTATTCAAGCTAGCATTGAATAATGGAACGGTTTTCTCATTGGGTTCTTCCTACACACGCCGCTGCCATACTATATTGTGATCAATTTCTTGAAGAAGCATTGAGGGTCTCAAGGTACGATAGAGATTAAATTGAACGGGATTCTTTTTTTCTTCCAGTTCTCGTCTTTGGCAGATCGTATTAGGGCTCTCGAGGCTGACCCTATAATAATACACAATATTCTATTCTTTGTAAAGCCATTGGAGCCCAGTTTAAGTAATTTTGCGAACAACGTTAAGAATGTGCCAGTGTGGATAAAAATGTTTAATCTCCCGCTCGTCGCTTGGTCGAGGAGGAGGGTTAGTTGGATGGCTACCAGAGTCGGGAAGTTCTTGTGTATGGACTCTAACACTGAAAGTATAAACAGACTCGAATTCGCCAAGTGCATGGTAGAGGTATCAGCTAACTCTCCCTTGCCTGATGCATTTCCTATACGTAACTTAGATGGATCCATACAAATAGTGAAGGTTTACTATCTCTGGAAACCTGAATTACATTTGCGCTGCAAAGTTTTTGGGCATATGTCTGAAAACTGCCAAAATCAAATAGAACAGGAAAGTGAAAAAACAGACAAAGAAGTGAACGGTAGTGTTAACACACTGCAGCAACAGAAGGAAAAAGGTGAAGCAAAAGAAAACATAGCTAATTTTGATAGTTCTTAAAAAGTGCTACAATGCTCATGCTATGAAGCATCAACCAGAGACAGTAAATGGACCAGAGTTGTAATGAAAAAGAAAGTGGTTAGACTCACTGTAAGCGGTAAGGATAAGGGGAAGCAAGCCATGATCTACTCGTCTCCGGTTGCTGATGATGTTGGGACATCCAACTTCTTCTCACTTTTGCCTGATTGTGAAGGAGTAATCGATAGATATATAATAAATCATGGAATTGAAGAAGGGGAGATTGTAAATGTTGGAATGAATGAAGCTGATAAAATTTGTAATGTAGATAGAAATGTGAATCAGGTAAACACATTTGGCAATTAACAACAGAGATGAGCAGAAAATCTTCAAGCAAAGAATAAGGTGGATGTTAACCCAAAAAAGGAAACTTGTGCTGATCAAATGGCGCTTGTTGATGAAATTTTGTCAACAACTTTTGGAAGTCCTAAGGATAATGGGAACGGAGGTGCAAATGTGTTATGCAATACTCACTGTGCACCTAAAGTGCATGACGCAATAACTGATGGGAAATAACATGAAGTAAAAAATGTTGGTGAGTCACATACTACGATTTCTTTTGTTTCGAACTGTAAAGAAACTTCTTTGTAGAAGACACGTGATGAAAAGTTTTCTGCACCAAATGAGAAACAATTTCAGAAAGTCAAATTCGAGACGAGTGCAATAGAATCTGCTAGATTAGCACACATTAGAACTATAAATGCCAACATTTTGGCAATCTCTAGTACACTTCTTGCTGAGCTAGCTAGCAGGGAAGTTAACACTCTTGAGTATCTTGCAACAATGAAAAAACAAGAAAATTTTAAGGCATTCTGTTCTGGAATAGTATTTGATCAGTTGCATACTGCGCAGCTTGATTCTATGTCAGTTGTTCTTTAAAGAACAATTGCTAGTGGAAAGAAGAAGATGCAGAAATTGCCAATAGCCAAAGACAAATCGGCCAATCCTTATGCGCATATTGCCCCCTCCCCCCCGTTTCTTATAAGGAGAGGCCTCCAGACATTATCACCGATCCACTGATTCCAATCTCCAAAGATAAAGAAGGACCTAAAACACCAATCACTAGGAGCATGAAGAAGGAGATGCTAAGAAATCTACAGGAGAAAGGCTAGCTGTCGGACAATTGACAATGTAGTTTAGGATAGAAAAGAAGTGAAAATTAAAATGTAAGTGACGCTGAAATCTAATTTTGCGAAAGTAGTACCTGTCTTCCAAGTGTGGAGGAAATTGATGATATGTACTTTGTACATCACCAGTCCTCTCATATATTTCAATTCTTTTTATAACAAAAACAGTGTTACGGATCACTATAAAAACCGGTCACCCTTGCCAAAAAAACAACTTCAAATATAAATGTATCAATCATAGACGGCATAGTACCCCATCCTACTATGTTGCCATATAGGTTTACAGCTAAAATTGAAAGGTCGTGTACTGGAAATTGGATTTCCATCTATTAGTCGAGGAAAGGGATCTTCCTCTCCGGTTTCAGGCCATCTCTAGGAGGATGCCCATGACTCAGACTCTGTGAGCCCTTGGATCTTCAAGGTCGGTCCTCTCTTACTTTTGAGGATTAGTTATTCTTGAACAATACGTTTCCCGGTCCTGTCGGACCTATCACTTGAGCCTTTTAGTCGGCTCTGTATCTGAGGTGCCTCGCTATCCATTAACCATATAAGTAAAAATGTCTGGGCTCCATTTGTGCAGTTAAAGCGCTCAGCGAATCCAATGCGGCAGAGGTGCAAAAAGTTGTAGCGGGGATAAATCGAGGAGATAGCAGGATACAGAGGATGAGTCTAAAAAGCATATAAAACTCATATTTAATGCTTCTGCAAATATAAAAGTGATAAATAAATGGAAAATTAACATTTAACTTAATTATAATTAGTGCATTCTTCACTTTAAAAAAAATCATAAGCAGATATACGAAAATAAACGTAAACTTCTGTTTAGTTTGATTATATTTAATGGAATATTGTAGTATTTTATATTCAGAAAAATATATGTTAAAAAATTATATCAAAAAGCTAATTTTATAAAATTTAAAATGTATAAATGTCATTTTAAAATTCATTTCTTTAATAGAAGATATAGCGGAAATAGCAAAACATAGCCAAAATAATGGGATATATTGGGTATATCAGAATATAACGGGGATTAAAGCGAAGTTATTTTAGAGGCTATTTGGAAATAGCATAGCGGTAGAAATCCACTACACGATATAGCAGAGATATATCGAGGTAAGAGTGGGGCATAAACTGCACAGGGCTCCATACAATGACACCACTTCCAGCTAGAAAGAAACGTGTGCACTCCTGCAGTCACTATCATGTTTCTGACTCAGAACGAGGTGTGAGGCTCGCGAATTAACGCTATTACAAAGCTATGCTACTCAAAGCCATGCTTTGATCATCATCCACAACACCATTCTTTTCAACAAAAGCCTTGATCATTTGCATCTTAGCATGCCACATTGACAATTCATGCCATACAACTAATATCTATCAATATATAACGTCTAAGCTCATACGTCTCAAAGAAGGGTGTTAAGCAAGAGAATAAATTATCCGCCACCAAACAGATATATATATATATATATATATATATATATTTAATAGAAACCAATCAACACAGAATGAAATCCAATGTCAGACGCATAATCCATTTACAAGTTCGTTCTGGTTTTGAATGAAACCGAAGGCACCTTATTCCTAGTCTCATATGTCCAATACAGGAGAGAGGTCGTCGCACATCCGGTCGATCTCCAAGTACATTTGGATGATCACCACTTATTACCTCGTCTTGGGTGTGCGGCCCAATAAAGACATCAGTTATCATCCTAATGATGTGAAGATCTCCAGTCATCAACCACCGTCTTCAGATCTTTGACTTTTAGTTGTTGTACCAGTTATTCGGAATGGGTTAAACCTGGTCTTTCCGAAGAACTAGCGTATCTTATAATCAGGTGTTATAATAACACATTGTACGCCCCATTCCGATCCAGAATATTCTTTTATTCAAATATTCATTACATTGGGAATCATTCCCATAAATCTTATCAAATATTTAATTCATTTAAACCACTTGTTTAAATCTTTCTTTGAAAACCATTGCAAAAGATTTTGTGTTATCCTTTAACAATCTTAAAACAAATTAAGGTTTATTAAACTAGTCGGGATTTATGAGCCTTATCGAAGTAATCATTCATTTTATTATGCCAATCCCAAACTATTCATCCTATGGAGCAAACTGGTAGTACTCCATATCTAACCCCCTCCATGTTATCGGTAAAATTAATTACCATTTCACATTTCAAATCTAATTAAAAATTTAACTATCACATGGAGTAAAACTGGCGGTACTCCATTATCGAACATTCTTTGGATTTGGTAAATTTAATTACCTTATTCACATTCAATCTAATTAATGATTCATTAAAACTCCTACTTTGTTTTCATCTAAAAAATCATTACTTATTGATTATTCAACTTTTGGAAATTAATCTTGTTTTTAACTAAGTTAAAGAACCAATATAATTTAAAACAAATATCATGATAAACACAAAACCCTCTTTCACTAAAATAAAACTTTCACTCAATTCCAGTTTAATGTATTAAATTGGAAACTTTACTTTGGAAATGTAACACCCCATATTTTCTGTAAACGTATAAGTAACAAATCAGATAATAATTATTTTTAACTAAGAATCAAGGGAAACGGGTTGTTCCATTGCGTTCGTCTCGAAATTCTGCTTGGAAACGAGTCCAAGTTTTCGAAAAACGGAGTCCGTATGACCAAGTTATGACCCTCCGAAGTTTCAGGAATTTTCGGAATAAAAAACAGCTCGAAATTCAAATTCAGACCCCAGGGCAGACTGGGCGGGAAATTTCCCGTCCAGGACAAGGTCGACCTGGGGGTCGACCTCCCAGGGACCAGGTCGACACTATGGTCGACCTGGTGCCAAAACCTGGTTTTCAGCCTGAGTTCATTCGGATGTTTCTAGTCTCGTTTTCAGTCTAGATTCGTCCTCCTAAACCTATATAAACAGCCCCCTAGCCTCATTTTCTCTACACAATTTCATTTTGTCTATACTCTGCCTCTATTCTAATTAAATATAAAAATGGCGTCGCTACTCTGCTGGAATCAAAACTTGGACTGATGCATCTTCTTCCAACCTGAATAGAATTAAAAGCTAAATCAAATCTCAAATCAAAGTTTAGAGCTACAACAACAATTAAAGAGGAGTAATTCAGCATTTCTGCATCAACAACAGTTTATTATCCTTTCTTAAAACCACGAAAGGCAAGTACAGTTATTTTCCGATATAAACTTTAATTATAATTGTGACATGATTGTAAATCTGAATTTGAGGTTGTGTACGTTCTGTTCTGATATATTTTATTCTGTATCTCTTTCTGTTCTATAGTCAGGCTACCACGAGCCTGCGCCACATCTCATAAAAGATTAACGCACAAACGCCAAACTTTGGGACAAATAATGAATGATGGCTTAATTGGACATGGCTAATCTGTGACTGATGTTGTAAACTAGATTTAGATCTATGCATATTCTGTGAATTGGAAGAAGAGGAACCATTGTATGTTAACATCTGACTTGAGACTTTGGACATAATGCATATTTTGAATTAAGATCTGTTATAATTTAAAGTTGTTGATTGTTGGGTATATTTTTATATAACGATTCATGACTTGAGATAAAAAGAGAATATGACTTAGGTGTGAATATCTATATTAAGATTTGATAACTGTTAAATGTGAATAACACCTAAGTGGGAGATTTTTGAATATATGACATGCATTGAAATCGATGGCTATATTTGGTATAATTTATATGTGAATCTTTTGTACTAGGCAAGTTTAACTAAAATTGGGACATGTGTTATATGGTAAATTATGACCACAATCTGTGCCATGTAAATTCAATGCAAACGTGGGGTATATTATCATATTGTGAATCATGACAATTTTTTAGGCATGCAAACTTAGGCTAAATTTATAATAAGGCAAGATATGTCAACGAAACTTTAAGGAATGATTAAATTTGTTATATTGCCTAATCTGCTAGTTCTGTTATATTGCCTAAACTGCTAATTAGATTGAATTGCCTAATCTGCTAATTATGTTAAATTGCCTTATCTGCAAAATCTGCTAAATCGCCTAATCTGCAAGATTTGTTATCTGTTTAATCTGTTGAATGGCGTAATCTATTGGAACTGAAATGCTGAAATTTGAAGTATGTAAATCTGTAGGCTCGATTTAAAATTGAGCAAAACTTGTTAATAGAACCTCGAATAATCTGCTGTAACTTGTACAGAAGTTAATTTGTTAAATTAGCATGATTAGTCTGATATTAGCGTAGTCTGTGAATGAATGCACTGGCTAAACATGAAACATGGCTAACTCGAGGTTAGAATGAGTTTGTGGCGTAATCCTGCCCGGAACCGCCCGGCACATCCAGTGGCCGCAAACAATAGGTTCTAATGTGAGAAGTTAGTCATAACGTGCTTGAAACCCGAGGTTAGACTCCGTTTGCGGCAGAAACCTGCCCGGAACCAACCGGCCTAACCAGTGGCCGCAAACTGTCAGTCTAATGTGAGAGGTCTGCGCATTAATTTTTAATTAATACAAATATAAGATAAATATGATGTCTAAAACGTGTTGGGTGGATAGGGTTAAACCAATTGGACTAATAAATTTAACAAACCCGTTTCATGAATTTATAGCCCAATTACAAAGTTAGACAAATCTGTAAATCTGTTAAATCCGTATATCTGATCCGTTAGTCTGAAAACTTGTCTGATCTGTGAAGTAGTTGATCTGAACTCTGTATGTCTGAACTTGTAAACAAGTTAATCTGAAATCTTTTAGTCTGGGGACACAAGGTTAGGAGGGAAATCACTTGTGTCATCTGTTGTTTGGGACCCATATTAGTCAGTTACCCTTTCTGGTATCAGAACTTTAACCCAACAGTAGGTAGGGTCCGGGCACGCTTACTGAACTAATTATAAGCGGTTCATTCTGATAATGGCGAGAGGTGTTGATGGCGCATTTCAACCGGGTCATGTTCGTGCATGGATCCCGGTCTGCCTCTGAGGATGTAAGACGCCGTGACATCTGTAAATAGGTCTGTGTCATACAAAGGTTGCCACTTTATGGAATGATACACCCTTCTATAAGGCTGGCACAGGGTATTTATGTATTAGGGAGCCGATCGCGTGGGGTAGGACTTAGGGTACACTTAGCTCTGTCTGTTTCTGTGGGGTACCTCTGTTTCTGTTGGGTGGTAACACCCGTCTGTTTCTGCGTGGTACCGTCTGTTGGGGTGGTAAAGGCCCATTTACTAGTGTACACCTAATTCTACAGGGATTAATTTGTTTCTGTTTCTATACCTTCTGTTCAAGTGGTAAAGGCCCATTATTAGCATTCTTTTTCTGTACCTTCTGTTGAGGCGGTAAAGGCCCATTTCTAGCATTCTCTTCTGTGGAAATTATTTTGTTCCCATTTCTGTTTAGTTTAGACATTAGGATAACCATAATCCTGTTATACTAGTATTAGTGCAGAGAAATGAAAAGTAATATTATTCTGTTTCTTCTGTTTAACCTAAGTACATCTGCTGCTCCTATGACTGTTATCTCTTATCCAGCTTATTTTAATGTCATAATTATTATTATCTGTTCATATGCTAAAAGTCACAGGACTTGCCAGACTTTATGTCTGACCTTTCTTGTTTTCGCCCCTTTTTCTTCCGTTTCCCCCCAGGTTTTCCAAGGAGGGAATACTTTAGCTTGATCCGGATTTCTTCTGCTTGAAGTGCGTAAAGTATAGCTTAACTTCTTATGGCATCTTTTGTGGGGATTATGATTTTCAAGTTTTGTACTCTGATGACTTTCTGAACAAGACTGATATTTATGTACTTGAGTTTTTGGTAAAGATGTAACCATATTGATTTCTGTTTTCTGCTGTAATAAAGTTATAATTTCTCAAGTATTGTTTATCTATCTTGAAATTTTCTATTCTGTTTACTAAAATGCTCCACCAAAGTTAAGGCATTCCCTTTGTGAGTGTCCTTAACGGAGGTGGGGTGTTACACTTGGTATCAGAGCTGAAGGTTACAATATTGGGTAAAGTTTTTGAAAACTATTTTCAAAAGGGTTTTAAAAGGAAGTATTTTCAAAAATAAAGTTTATTTTGACAAACATAATCCCCAAAAAGCCATATATCTATCTTTACAGTTCTCCATTTTAAATCTTTTTCTTTCATTCCATCATGTCTGGGAATCTTAACTTTCCAGAGGGCATGCCAATACCTGGCTGGTTCAGAAGGTACTTAGAGGCTAGGGCCAACGATGCAGGCGCAGCAGAAATTCCTCCTCCAGCTGCAGCGACTCCTCCTCCGCTCCCTCCTCGTGCAATTGCTTTTTGAAAGATCTGTAAAGATTTTAGGGCCATGGATGGAAGGGATTTCAAGGGAACTAAATCATTCATAGAAGAGAGGAACTGGCTCAAAGAAACTGAGGATTTGTTCGTTATCTTCGAGGTGGACGATAGGCAGAAGGTACAATTGGCGGTATGGTTTCTCAAGGACGAAGCTTCCTATTGGTAGGAATTCACTAATGCCGAGAGGCCGGTTGAAACATGGATGGATTTTAGAACAAGGGTTGAGACGAAATTCCTCTCGCAAGATGAACGAAGTCTACAACTGGAAAAGTTCTTATCTCTTAAGCAAGGAAGTATGACGGTCAAGGAATACGTCAACCAGTTCAACCAACTGGCTAGGCTCGGACTAGATTTAGTCAACACCCAGTATAAAAAGGCTCTCCGCTTTGTTAAAGGATTGAACGAGCCACTGCACAACTTAGCCATTACCCATGAACCCATGGGAGCGACTTACGAGAGATTGGTGGGCATGGCACTATTGCACGAGGAAGACAAGGGCAAGAAAGTGGCAAAGAAGGAAGAACCACAGAACAAGAAAGCATGGCCCAAAAAGGAAACACAGAAGAAGGATGAGAAGTCTAAAGATAAGAAGGAGAAAAAGTGTTTTACTTGTGGAAGCTCGACTCATCTGAACAAGGATTGCAGACAAAGAAAGGGCACTTGCTTCAATTGTGGTGAGATGGGACACTTCACTAGGGACTGCCCGAAGAAACGAGAGCAAGGGCAGAGGGCAGGGCCAACTTCTGGAGGGAAGACAAACACTCTTGAGGCTAGTGGATAGGATAGAAATAGGAAAACTTTCTGTAGGAGGTTTAATTTCTTTTTCTGATTTTTGAGTTAAAACTCTTTTCTGATTCTGGCATTTCGATTCTGTAATCGATACTCTGCACTTGAATACTAGTATTGTTTCTGATTCCGCTGTAGACTCAGACCCATAAGGGTTATGACTCATCTAAGTGTGGTAAGTTGGGTACCTGTGTTGAGCGTTAAGTTGACTATGATGCGTATATTCTGGGTTTTTATCATGCTTAGTTTCCTAAGAATCATTCGGTAATCTGATCTGTACCAGTAATTTGTAAATATCTAAATACTTTTGATAAGGTTAAGATTTCCAGTTTTGACATTGTCTAAAGAGGGTAATCCTCTGGGTGTTAATCTGATGTTGATTTCGGTCTTCGGGGTTGATACTTAGGGGAATTATTCTCTCAACCAATGTCTAATGGGAACCAAGTTTTTGTTTTATCTGTACTCGCTCCCATCATTCGACTATATCCTATCAATCGAATCTTCGAACTTTAGGTAGAAACTAATGGGTGTAAACATGTGTTTGAGACATGTTATGTTTGATGGTTGCAACTGGATGCAAGTGGTAGCTAGTGGTTGCTCATGGATGCATATACACACACTAGGCACTAGATCGGCTCGAAAACACTCTCATACTGCATATGGATGTGTGAGCATTCTCAATTATTGTGTATGTAAAATGATTGACTCGTCACATGGATGTTGCATATGAATGAATGGTTGTCACTCATACAAGAATGATATGGATCAAATAGGAAAATTTCATACATGTTGGACTCATGGCACTGACATAATTCGCATTAAGGAGGTCAACTGAATCAGTGGACCGCCTGATCTTTGCATTAGATAAGGAACATATACACACACTTTTGCATATGTTCATACAACAGTAGAAGTTTTCTAAGGACAATGGATGCTTGTGGATGATGGTAGAGTAGATGGATGGCTGGATGGTAGGACACATTCTTCTTAACTTGAAAATTTCGGGGACGAAATCCTTTAAGGAGGGGAGAATGTAACACCCCGTATTTTCTGTAAACGTATAAGTAGAAAATCAGAGAATAATTAATTTTTAAAATAAGAATCAAGGGAAATGGGTTGTGCCATTGCATTCTCTCGAAATTCTGCTTGGAAACGAGTCCGAGTTTTCGAAAAACGGAGTCCGTATGACCAAGTTATGACCCTCCGAAGTTTCAGGAATTTTCGGAATAAAAAACAGCTCGAAATTCGAATTCGAAATTCGAATTCAGACCCCAAGGTAGACTGGGCGGAAAATTTCCCGCCTAGGACCAGGTCGACCTGGGGGTCGACACTATGGTCGACCTCCCAGGGACCAGGTCGACACTATGGTCGACCTAGTGCCAAAACCTGGTTTTCAGCCTGAGTTCATTTGGATGTTTCTGGTCTCGTTTTCAGTCTAGATTCGTCCTCCTGAACCTATATAAACAGTCCCCTAGCCTCATTTTCTCTACACAATTTCATTCTGTCTATACTCTGCCTCTGTTCTAATTAAAAATAAAAATGGCGTCGCTACTCTACTGGAATCAAAAATTGGACTGATGCATCTTCTTCCAACCTGAATAGAATTAAAAGCTAAAACAAATCTCAAATCAAAGTTTAGAGCTACAACAACAATTAAAGAGGAGTAATTCAGCATTTCTGCATCAACAACAGTTTATTATCCTTTCTTAAAACCACGAAAGGCAAGTACAGTTATTTTCCGATATAAACTTTAATTATAATTGTGACATGATTGTAAATCTGAATTTGAGGTTGTGTACGTTCTGTTCTGATATATTTTATTCTGTATCTCTTTCTTCTTTCTGTTCTATAGTCAGGCTACCACGAGCCTGCGCCACATCTCATAAGAGATTAACGCACAAACGCAAAACTTTGGGACAAATAATGAATGATGGCTTAATTGGACATGGCTAATCTGTGACTGATGTTGTAAACTAGATTTAGATCTATGCATATACTGTGAATTGGAAGAAGAGGAACCATTGTATGTTAACATGTGACTTGAGACTTTGGACATAACGCATATTTTGAATTAAGATCTGTTATAATTTAAAGTTCTAGATTGTTGGGTATATTTTTATATAACGATTCACGACTTGAGATAAAAAGAGAATATGACTTAGGTGTGAAGATCTATATTAAGATTTGATAACTGTTAAATGTGAATAAAACCTAAGTGGGAGATTTTTGAATATATGACATGCATTGAAATCGATGGTTGTATTTGGTATAATTTATATGTGAATCTTTTGTACTAGGCAAGTTTAACTAAAATTGGGACATGTGTTATATGGTAAATTATGACCACAATCTATGCCATGTAAATTCAATGCAAACGTGGGGTATATGATCATATTGTGAATCATGAAAATTATTTAGGCATGCAAACTTAGGCCAAATTTATAATTAGGCAAGATATGTAAATGAAACTTTAAGGAATAATTAAATCTGTTATATTGCCTAATCTGCTAGTTCTGTTATATTGCCTAAACTGCTAATTAGATTGAATTGCCTAATCTGCTAATTATGTTAAATTGCCTTATCTGCTAAATCTGCTAAATCGCCTAATCTGCAAGATCTGTTATCTGTTTAATCTGTTGAATGGCGTAATTTGTTGGAACTGAAATGCTGAAATTTGAAGTATGTAAATCTGTAAGCTCGATTTAAAATTGTGCAAAACTTGTTAATAGAACCTCGAATAATCTGCTGTAACTTGTACAGAAGTTAATTTGTTAAATTAGCATGATTAGTCTGATATTAGCGTAGTCTGTGAATGAATGCATTGGCTAAACATGAAACATGGCTAACTCGAGGTTAGAATGAGTTTACGGCGAAATCCTGCTCGGAACCGCCCGGCACATCTAGTGGCCGCAAACAATAGGTTCTAATGTGAGAAGTTAGTCATAACGTGCTTGAAACCCGAGGTTAGACTCAGTTTGCGGCAGAAACCTGCTCGGAACCAACCGGCCTAACCAGTGGCCGCAAACTGTCAGTCTAATGTGAGAAGTCTGCGCATTAATTTTTAATTAATACAAATCTAAGATAAATATGATGTATAAAACGTGTTGGGTGTATAGGGTTAAACCAATTGGACTAATAAATTTAACAAACCCGTTTCGTGACTCTGTAGGCCCAATTACAAAGTTAGACAAATCTGTAAATCTGTTAAAATCGTATATCTGATCCGTTAGTCTGAAAACTTGTCAGATCTGTGAACTAGTTGATCTGAACTCTATATGTCTGAACTTGTAAACAAGTTAATCTGAAATCTGTTAGTCTAGGGACACAAGGTTAGGAGGGAAATTACTTGTGTCATCTGTTGTTTGGGACCCATATTAGTCAGTAACCCTTTCTGGTATCAAAACTTTGACCCAACAGTAGGTAGGGTCCAGGCACGCTTACTGAACTAATTATAAGCGGTTCATTCTGATAATGGTGAGAGATGTTGATGGTGTGTTTTCAACCGGGTCATGTGCGTGCATGGATCCCGGTCTGCCTCTGAGGATGTAAGACGCCGTGACATCTGTAAATAGGTCTGTGTCATACAAAAGTTGCCACTTTAGGGAATGATACACCCTTCTATGGGGCTGGCACAGGGTATTTATGTATTAGGGAGCCGATCGCGTGGGGTAGGACTTAGGGTACACTTATCTCGGTCTTTTCTGTGGGGTACCTCTGTTTCTGTTGGGTGGTAACACCTGTCTGTTTCTGCGTGGTACCGTCTGTTGGGGTGGTAAAGGCCCATTTACTAGTGTACACCTAATTCTACAGGGATTAATCTGTTTTTGTTTCTGTACCTTCTGTTCGGGTGGTAAAGGCCCATTATTAGCATTCTTTTTCTGTACCTTCTGTTGGGGCGGTAAAGGCCCATTTCTAGCATTCTCTTCTGTGGAAATTATTCTGTTCCCATTTCTGTTTAGTTTAGACATTAGGATAACCCTAATCCTGTTATACTAGTATTAGTGCAGAGAAATGAAAAGTAATATTATTCTGTTTCTTCTGTTTAACCTAAGTACATTTGCTGCACCTGTTACTGTTATCTCTTATCCAGCTTATTTTCATGTCATAATTATTATTATCTGTTCATATGCTGAAAGTCACTGGACTTGCCAGACTTTATGTCTGACCTTGCTTGTTTTCGCCCCTTTTTCTTCCGTTCCCCCTCCCAGGTTTTCCAAGGAGGGAATACTTTAGCTTGATCCGGATTTCTTCTGCTTGAAGTGCGTAAAGTATGGCTTAACTTCTTATGGCATCTTCTGTAGGGATTATGATTTTAAAGTTTTGTACTCTGATGACTTTCTGAACAAGACTGAAATTTATGTACTTGAGTTTTTGGTAAAGATGTAACCATACTGATTTCTGTTTTCCGTTGTAATAAAGTTATAATTTCTCAAGTATTGTTTATCTTTCTTGAAATTTTCTATTCTGTTTACTAAAATGCTCCACCAAAGTTAAGGCATTCCCTTTGTGAGTGTCCTTAACGGAGGTGGGCTATTACATGAAAATTTCATTAAATCTTAGTTAAACGATTTATAAATTCCAAACCAAATCTGTAATAACCCGAATTTCTGTGCTCTTTTAGTCAACTAATAACACCACACGTCCAACCCAGATTACATAGAAATACGAATCATTATTAGAAAGAAGTTAGAGGATGAGAAATAGAAAGAAAGAAATATTAGAATAGAAGAAAACGAAGATCACAAACTCACAACGGAACGGATAAAATATATTAGATAACATAAACTTTGAAATACAATTCAGTAACTTCATATACATACCATCATCAGAGCACAACAGTTATTCCTGGAACAGTTACAAACACCTGTTTCCAGACAGGAACATAATACACAGCGGAAAAATATAATAGTCTATAACTAACCGGTGAAGCCTCTTACTTCAAACTCCTCCAAGTGAATCTGTAAAATCCCGACTACTGGACTGCCCATACAAATTTGGGCACCAAAGAGTTTACCGAAAACGAACAAAATAAACTCTGGGCCAGTCATGGGACCGGTGTGAGTAAACTCCAACCATTTGTTTAACTTTCAAAATCCTTTGGAAAGAAATGATAATCGTAAGACCGATCCATACATAAACACGGATGGTTTTTACCTTACGATAACCAAAAATATTTTTGATATCAAATCCAGTGATATTACAATAGTGCCTAAATCAAATAAATAGAAATCTAGAGTAACACTTGCATCTAACGATCCATATATAATATTAAATAAAAAATAGCAGGGCGCTTATTGGAGATTGGATTCCCACTATGACAAGGTATGGAACCACCTTCTGATCAGTGTACTCTATGTTGTATATAACGGTGTTGTATACACAATTATATGATTTTTGTTTGATGATAACAACCAAATAAATATTATTTCTAATGTGTTTGTTATTGTACTGTTATATCACACATTACAGACAGGAATATAATATTTATATTTAAATGAAATACTACTGTACAGAAGTTCAAATATTAACAGAGTATTTTATTTAAATATAATATTATATTTCAACATTCAAACAGTACAAATTATATGACTCCACTATTTGTACACACTCACAAATATTACACATGATACTGTACTTGTAAATAAACTGAATATGATAGACAAGCTTGCTTGACAGCAATAAAATAATATTTTATTTCAAAGAAACTTGTTTACAAACATAAGTACAATTCTGTTGTTACACAGCTCCTCAATATAACACTGTCTATACATCTCATTTTTATGCAATCACTGTCTTTACATTTTCATATCCATATACAGTCACTGATACATTTACTTTCACAGACACTGTCTCTTAATCTTCTGTCTTCAGTCTTCAGTCTTCACAGCACTTCACAGTTAGTCCAGTCATCCCAGCTTACCTGTCACAAATGAAACACACACACACAGTACACTGAAATAGAAATAAAACAGAATACATGCAAATTTAAATTTTATTTTTAAGATTTTATTTGCCTCAGATTTCTGGTGTGTTTCTCATCATTTTTTCATGACTTGATCTGAATTATAAAACCATCAATCTGTGTCTAGACAACTTGTGATATTCACAGTGATACACTGTAAATACCACAAGGCAGACAACATATATCTCAATGTAGGGACAAGGACAACTCGTCTGATGGCTGCATGTACACACGTGTACACGTGTGCACTGCCACGCCAATCAGATTGCAACTGAGGAGTAGCCACATGGACCTGCTCAACTCAGTGCAACTGACAAGTCAAACATGGACAAGCCAGCATTCATGAAAGCCAAATAACAAGTCAGCAATGTAAAAAAATGAACAAGCCAGTTCAAGTTCATGTCAAAGCCAACAAAGAGTAAAAATGGTTGACAGCTCAATGGTTCAAATGGTCAAGTTTCTCAAATGATAAATGCCTACATTCGAGTGGGTCAATATACACAAGCCAGACTAAAATGGATAGTGCAGTTCACAAATAAATGATGCATGGTGGTGATGCATGGCAAACAAACATCATCAAGGATCATAAATCAAATGGTGCAACTCAGATTTAAAAAAAATGGTCGAGCAAAACATGTATGCTCAAAGTAAAACAAACTAGGTCATGTAACATGCCAGAATGGTGCAGCTATATGGTTCAGGAAAGGAAGAGAAACAATGCAGTACTTTCATGTACAGGTGCAAGCATGGTGGTGCATGGTTCAACACAGTACATAATGCCAGCAAACACAAGTGGTCAGATCAGCATGGAACTTAGTGATAATTACATGCAATAAACATAATGGCAACAGCCTGGACAGCAAGGAGCAATACAGTTGCACAATGTGTCTCAAGAGTGCAAATGAATTCATATAAACAAATATGCATGCAATATACAATGGTGCAAAGAATTCTGGATATGCCTAGAGCATGTGTGCATGTATAACAGTTCAGAATTGCATGTTTCAGCAAGTACACATTTCAAAATGGCCGAGCACCAAGTCAGGTACAAATTCAAACTGAAATGGACAAGGCATATACAGGTGATCAATGCAGTGTCATATGTGCATAATGGAACTCAAGTACACAGCAACAAAGTAGCATGGTGCAATACACAAAACAGTATGGCCGAGCAACAAAGTGATGTCCAGGTTCAGACAACAGTAAAGACAAGTATCAACATCAACATGCAAGCTAAAATGGTCAAGTTCAAGTCAACACAAAACTAAACAGTTTTTTTTAAGTCCTCAAGTTCAAGTCATGGTGTAGTAAAGAAAAAGTGAGCCGACACTAAGCACAATGAGGCATGAAATGATATAGCATGACAAAGCATATAAGGCAAAGATCAAATTTCTTCCTGGAATGCACAATACATATTTGGAATCATAAAATTGGCAAGGAGTTTCCAGAAAATACTCAAGATATTTTTTTTGGCAACAAATTGATTTCAAGAAAAATCATGCTTAAAATCAAAACTGGAAATTAACAAATCTTTTTCAAGTGGTCCAGGCAAACAAATACACGCAAGCATGGTTATGGGAAGATAAATCTCCCGAAAATCGAATATATTCTTTCCAGTTTTGTATCAAGACAATAAATCAGAGAAAGTTTTTTTTTTAGCAACAATTTAAAGGGAACAGTAATTACAAATTTCCAGTTTTCTCAAGATATATTCGGCATTGAATCATGAATCAATTACTCTATTCAAATGAGGCAACAAAGTTCACAGAGGAAATCAAAATAGGGAAGTGAAAATTTCATTCAAGCCGTATAACAAAAGGGGAAAGCACCAATCAGCAAATTAGCCGAGTCACTCATTGAAATCAGAGCAATTTTAGGATGTTATAATCCTATTTTTAACACACACAGATTCATCACAGGCAAAAAGGGGGACAGCAAAATCGAAAACCAACCCAATATTTCAGATCGAAACCCACAAAAATTTCAATTTTTTTTAAAGCAGAAAATTCAAAAAGCTCACAGTTTCGATCGAACCAGAGAACAATCCCAAATCGGACGAGCAACGCCACAAAGGATCGAGCCAGAGAGCAACTCCAAGTCAGACGAGGAAAGCCATCGAAGAATCAAACTTCAGAATTATCACAACGTCAACAATCAAGCATCGATTTGGTCTGGAGCAATTGAAGAAACCCTAGTTTCTAATCGCCGCCGCCATTTTTTTTTCTCCAGAGCAAAAGCAAAAGTGATCGGGCAAATAAACAAATGGGCTGGCCAAGATAAAAGGGGGGTTTGGATTTGTTTAAAGGGGATGACCCCTTTAATATAAACTCCTTTATTTTTATTTTTATTTTAAAAATTAGGGTTTATATTTTTGTCTTACATTCTGTTGTTTTATTTAAATTGTGTTGTAAAATCATTTCTGAACAGTTCTAGGTCTGTAAAATCTAGGGGGATTTAGTCAAGGAGTTGACTGTCAGTTTCAGAGTCTGTAAATCTGAGTTACGAGTTACAGGGTTTGTAATTCGGGAACTCTGATCTAGGGGTTTAGATCAGTCTAGGGATTTGAGCGTAGGGTTAGAATAGGAGCAGGGTTTGCAAGTGTACATGGTCTTGTATGCGGGATCTGTTCTATCACCTAGTAGAAACCTTAGAAATGCAGCAGTAGGCAGGGTTTTGCCGAAGCTGGGTATATCTGTGTGTCATTTATTTTCTGCATTTCTGTTTCTGCTATATTCTGTGATTTGTCTATTATTTTAATATCCTGTCAGTTTTTTTTCAATTTCATTTAAAAACTGTGAAAAACCCTATTCACCCCCCCTCTAGGGTTATTCTAGATCCATCAGTGGTATCAGAGCCTGGTAATTTCATTAACTCTAGAGTCATGGGTAACCCTTGCTGTCAGTCCACAGAGAGTCAGTCCAGTTCATCTCCAACTATTTTCACTGGAACAGATTTTTTAATTTGGAAATCCGAAATGGAATTTTATTTAAAATCTGTTGATATTAAATGTTGGGATGTTGTTATCAATGGTTTTGACATGGTAGATAAAGCTTCTAATTCTCGTGCTACACATATTATGTATTCTCACCTTGATGATAATCAATACAGTCTGATTTCTCATTGTTTAACTGCGCAGGAAATTTGGACAGCTCTAACTACAAGATATGGAAACGACAGCAACTTCTCAAAACCCTCAACTGTCAACTCAGATTCAGATTTTTGTTCAACAGATGAATCAGCTGATAAAGACTCAACAGATGATGAGATAAGAAATTTTTCATATGAAGATCTGGTTTATTTTTGTGTTGATTTAACCAAATCTGTTGACAAACTCCAATCGAAAAATAAATCACTGAAATCTATAAATTCTGAGTTGACCAACAAGATAAACTGTTTGGAATCAAAATCGTCAAATGTCGTGAAATTTGAAAATTCCAATTGTGAAAATTGTTTGAAATTAAAAACTGATCTCGTTCATTTCAATAATAATATTCGAAGGCTTGAAGAAGAAATTTTAATTTTAAAAGATAACGAGATTGAGCTGAAAGATGCAAACAATTGTTTACAAAAGGAATTTATAAATTTCAAGGCTATCAAAAATTTCAAACATGAAAACGCTGAAAATGATAGTTTGTTGAAAACAGATCTGATTTTGAAAGAGCTTGAAATCGAAATTGAAAATTGGAAGAAACTTGAATCTGAAAGTCGAAAATATTTTGATTCTGAAATGGCTAAGTCCCAAACCAAAATCAAATTGCTTAATGATGAAAATTTGGTTTTGAAATCTGAGTTTGAAAGATGTAAGATCACTAAAAGTCGTTGTTCAGATTTAATAAAAGAAAACGATGATCTTAAAACTGAAATTCAACAACTTGAAACAATTTTATCTAAATTTTCAAACGGTGAAAAATCTTTGGATATGTTATTGAAAAACCAACTTTCTGTTGGAAATAAACGTGGTCTTGGTTTTGGGAAGAATAATGTTTTTGGAAAACAAAATTCAAATGATTTGAAAAATCCCTCAAATTGCTTTAGAAAGAACTACGTTGAAAATTTGAACTCTGGAAATTTCAAAGTTTTTTTGAATCGAAATTGTGATGAGAAATCGTTTTATAATAAACCATTTAAACAATCTTGGATCCCGAATAAAAATAAAACGATTTTGACTAAATTCAAACAGATTTGGGTTCCAAAGGGTACAAAGGTTAGTTCTGATGGTTTGTTATACAAACAGGTTTGGGTACCAAAAGTGGTAAACGTAGTTCAGAGTGGTTTTACAAATTTTGTTAGACCACTTAATTCACTCAACTGCTAGGTACCAGTGAAAGCTGAGGAACTGCTGTGCTGAAAAGAAATTTGAAATCAAGATTGTCTATAATTCTGTGTCATTTACAGTTCCTTAGGCCAACATTTGTTGAGTTAGAGATTCTGCTTTACATTGGATTCTGGTATGATCTCTAAACTCACCTTTGTATATTCTCTTTGTTTTTATTGTCTGTTTTTATTCCTTCTTTTTTTTTGTTGTTTTTGATTTGACGCTGCCATATTCTTCTTTGTCTGTACTTCTTAAACTTCCCGTTGCAGAATTCATGATTTTTTTTGAAAATATGCTTTATTTGTATAAAATCTTCGTGTGTTAATCATTTCCATATCCTGAATTTAATCTTGTAAATATCTGCAATTGTTTTTGAGATTTTTTATTTCTGAATTCATAACAGTGTTGATGTATTCTTGTCATATCTTGAACACTGTTAGTTTGAATTCTAATTTTTTGAAGATCTGAATATCTAATGAAATGTCACACATCTTTGCTGTTCTGAGTTTATTCTAATTCATTTTAGAAAAGCTCAAAATATTATACTCATTACAACACTCTGTTATTTATCAGTTGTGATAATTTCATTGATCTTCAGATTGGCTTATATCAGTGATACATCTTGGAATTCATCTTTATTCATGATCATTATATTGAAATATGTTTGTTTGAAATCATCTGAAATTCTAGATATTTTGAATATCACACACCTCTTACTGTTGAAATTGTCAATCTCGTGTGACTGATTCATTATATCCCAAAACTTTACATTGATTCATATGATTTCAAATAAATTATCCCGATCATGAATATTTTCAAATTTGATGTAAATGACCTGAAATTTCTCTTGGGCTTGTCGGAAATAGTTTTAAGAAATTCTTGGAATTTTTTTTAAAATGGTCTTTGAAAATCATTGTTATCTCATGATTATTTGATTTGAATATATGTTTGTTTAAAATCATTTGAAATTATTGATTTATTGGATCTCACACATATCTTGAATCTGAAATATAACCTGGTGTGATTGATTCATTAAATCCTAATACTTTTACATTTCTTCAAATGATTTAAAATAGAGTATATTTGCAAATCTTGGATCATGAACCACCTTATGTGACCAACATCTTGACAAGTCTGTTGTGATACTGATTTCTATGTGCTGCTCTGATACTGTTTTTGAAAAATGTTTGTTTTGGAATCATGCTGCACTGATTATAAGAAACTGAATTGTAAATTTCTTTGAGGACTGCTTGATTTGGTATCAGAGGTTTATCGTGCTCTGATAAATGAATTTTGTGTACTTGAGTTGCTTGCTTTGTAATTAAGTATTTTCTGTTGATTGAGGTACCATTATTTGCCTCCGGGGTGTCATTAAAATCCTTGAGAAAGAGAGAACATTTGGTACCAGAAGCGCCTTATATTTGTCTCATCCATCTGTTCTGATTTTTCACTTTGTAGAGACACCATGTGGTATCAGTTTAAAAGTGCTGCATATTTTTTTCTGTATATATATATATATTTTCCCTCTTGTCATGTATAGATCAGCATATTACACTTGTAATTGATTTTCAATTTTAAAATTATTTATTGATTATTCTTTCAGAAATTGAAATCAATATCCAAATTAAAACTGTATTTATAATTCATCAAAATTATAATCAGATTTAGAAATTGTGATGAATTGTGACTGCAGTATATTTCACAACAAGAGGAGAATTTTATTTAGATTTTCATGATGGTTGAATATTTATTATAATATCTTTGAACTGGCAATTATTTCACGGCCATCTTCATTACTTACCATCCTTCTGCCATCCGTTATGATTTTATATAAATGTGGAGAGTTTAATTTCTTCTTAAAACCATTTTAAATAAACAGTGAAAATATTTGTGATGGAATTGTGGTTATATTATTATTCAGAATTAGTGATAATTGAAAATTTTCAATAATCCCGGTACAGTTAGTCATACTTCATAATAAAATTAATTTAGAAATTTATTTCACAGTCCATTTCTGTACCTACCACATTTTCTATCATCCATATATTGGTTTTATACCAAGGAGTGTTTTCTTTTTAAAAGGTGAAATGATAAATATATATAATAAATATATAAGTGTGTCTCTAACCTCATTTAAAAATCCAAGCTCTGGTCATGCATGGTTAAGAGACAACTTATAATTTAAGCTGCGACTGACCTCATTTAAAAATCCAAGCTCTGGTTATGCATGGTCAGTGTGCTCTTAAATAAATAAATAAATAAAAAAATGTGCTAAAAACTGAAATAAAATTGAAATTCTCCTTGGTGTGTAAAAATCAACCTGTCAATCCATCTCTCTAATCTGTGAAATGTATTGAAAATATTATGACGTATTATGATTTGTTGATTGATAGATATTGAGATTTGAGATTATTCGATTTTCTCACTTAAATTGAATTTTTAATTATAATCCAAATCCATCACCGTTTTTGGTGCTTTAATCTTATAAAATTCTTTTGAAAATAATTGGGAAATATTCATATTTTTTATAACTCTCCTCATTTTTATAAAATTCATCGTATATCCGTCATTTTCTACAATGTGAAATATGCCACCTGTTCTTAGAATATTATGATTTTTGTTTGACTGATTGAGATTTATGATGACTGTTCTTCCTCTTAAGCTGATATAGTATTTGTTAGTCATTTTTCATCTATATTTTAAAAATCTGTATCCTTTTGATGATAACAAAAGGGGGAGAATGGATTAGATTTTGATTTATGAGTGAATATTTTATAAATATTTTTAATTTTGAAAATTTATTCATGCACAGTTATAGGGGGAGTTGTCTGTTGTAGGGGGAGCTGATAAATAGGGGGAGTTAAAATTTCACTCTCAAACACATTTATTGTATTCAAAATCTTTTATTTGTTTGTCATCATCAAAAGGGGGAGATTGTTGTATATAACGGTGTTGTATACACAATTATATGATTTTTGTTTGATGATAACAACCAAATAAATATTATTTCTAATGTGTTTGTTATTGTACTGTTATATCACACATTACAGACAGGAATATAATATTTATATTTAAATGAAATACTACTGTACAGAAGTTCAAATATTAACAGAGTATTTTATTTAAATATAATATTATATTTCAACATTCAAACAGTACAAATTATATGACTCCACTATTTGTACACACTCACAAATATTACACATGATACTGTACTTGTAAATAAACTGAATATGATAGACAAGCTTGCTTGACAGCAATAAAATAATATTTTATTTCAAAGAAACTTGTTTACAAACATAAGTACAATTCTGTTGTTACACAGCTCCTCAATATAACACTGTCTATACATCTCATTTTTATGCAATCACTGTCTTTACATTTTCATATCCATATACAGTCACTGATACATTTACTTTCACATACACTATCTCTTAATCTTCTGTCTTCAGTCTTCAGTCTTCACAGCACTTCACAGTTAGTCCAGTCATCCCAGCTTACCTGTCACACATGAAACACACACACACAGTACACTGAAATAGAAATAAAACAGAATACATGCAAATTTAAATTTTATTTTTAAGATTTTATTTGCCTCAGATTTCTGGTGTGTTTCTCATCATTTTTTCATGACTTGATCTGAATTATAAAACCATCAATCTGTGTCTAGACAACTTGTGATATTCACAGTGATACACTGTAAATACCACAAGACAGACAACATATATCTCAATGTAGGGACAGGGACAACTCGTCTGATGGCTGCATGTACACACGTGTACACGTGTGCACTGCCACGCCAATCAGATTGCAACTGAGGAGTAGCCACATGGACCTGCTCAACTCAGTGCAACTGACAAGTCAAACATGGACAAGCCAGCATTCATGAAAGCCAAATAACAAGTCAGCAATGTAAAAAAATGAACAAGCCAGTTCAAGTTCATGTCAAAGCCAACAAAGAGTAAAAATGGTCGACAGCTCAATGGTTCAAATGGTCAAGTTTCTCAAATGATAAATGCCTACATTCGAGTGGGTCAATATACACAAGCCAGACTAAAATGGATAGTGCAGTTCACAAATAAATGATGCATGGTGGTGATGCATGGCAAACAAACATCATCAAGGATCATAAATCAAATGGTGCAACTCAGATTTAAAAAAAATGGTCGAGCAAAACATGTATGCTCAAAGTAAAACAAACTGGGTCATGTAACATGCCAGAATGGTGCAGCTATATGGTTCAGGAAAGGAAGAGAAACAATGCAGTACTTTCATGTACAGGTGCAAGCATGGTGGTGCATGGTTCAACACAGTACATAATGCCAGCAAACACAAGTGGTCAGATCAGCATGGAACTTAGTGATAATTACATGCAATAAACATAATGGCAACAGCCTGGACAGCAAGGAGCAATACAGTTGCACAATGTGTCTCAAGAGTGCAAATGAATTCATATAAACAAATATGCATGCAATATACAATGGTGCAAAGAATTCTGGATATGCCTAGAGCATGTGTGCATGTATAACAGTTCAGAATTGCATGTTTCAGCAAGTACACATTTCAAAATGGCCGAGCACCAAGTCAGGTACAAATTCAAACTGAAATGGACAAGGCATATACAGGTGATCAATGCAGTGTCATATGTGCATAATGGAACTCAAGTACACAGCAACAAAGTAGCATGGTGCAATACACAAAACAGTATAGCCGAGCAACAAAGTGATGTCCAGGTTCAGACAACAGTAAAGACAAGTATCAACATCAACATGCAAGCTAAAATGGTCAAGTTCAAGTCAACACAAAACTAAACAGTTTTTTTTAAGTCCTCAAGTTCAAGTCATGGTGTAGTAAAGAAAAAGTGAGCCGACACTAAGCACAATGAGGCATGAAATGATATAGCATGACAAAGCATATAAGGCAAAGATCAAATTTCTTCCTGGAATGCACAATACATATTTGGAATCATAAAATTGGCAAGGAGTTTCCAGAAAATACTCAAGATATTTTTTTTGGCAACAAATTGATTTCAAGAAAAATCATGCTTAAAATCAAAACTGGAAATTAACAAATCTTTTTCAAGTGGTCCAGGCAAACAAATACACGCAAGCATGGTTATGGGAAGATAAATCTCCCGAAAATCGAATATATTCTTTCCAGTTTTGTATCAAGACAATAAATCAGAGAAAGTTTTTTTTTAGCAACAATTTAAAGGGAACAGTAATTACAAATTTCCAGTTTTCTCAAGATATATTCGGCATTGAATCATGAATCAATTACTCTATTCAAATGAGGCAACAAAGTTCACAGAGGAAATCAAAATAGGGAAGTGAAAATTTCATTCAAGCCGTATAACAAAAGGGGAAAGCACCAATCAGCAAATTAGCCGAGTCACTCATTGAAATCAGAGCAATTTTAGGATGTTATAATCCTATTTTTAACACACACAGATTCATCACAGGCAAAAAGGGGGACAGCAAAATCGAAAACCAACCCAATATTTCAGATCGAAACCCACAAAAATTTCAATTTTTTTTAAAGCAGAAAATTCAAAAAGCTCACAGTTTCGATCGAACCAGAGAACAATCCCAAATCGGACGAGCAACGCCACAAAGGATCGAGCCAGAGAGCAACTCCAAGTCAGACGAGGAAAGCCATCGAAGAATCAAACTTCAGAATTATCACAACGTCAACAATCAAGCATCGATTTGGTCTGGAGCAATTGAAGAAACCCTAGTTTCTAATCGCCGCCGCCATTTTTTTTTCTCCAGAGCAAAAGCAAAAGTGATCGGGCAAATAAACAAATGGGCCGGCCAAGATAAAAGGGGGGTTTGGATTTGTTTAAAGGGGATGACCCCTTTAATATAAACTCCTTTATTTTTATTTTTATTTTAAAAATTAGGGTTTATATTTTTGTCTTACATTCTGTTGTTTTATTTAAATTGTGTTGTAAAATCATTTCTGAACAGTTCTAGGTCTGTAAAATCTAGGGGGATTTAGTCAAGGAGTTGACTGTCAGTTTCAGAGTCTGTAAATCTGAGTTACGAGTTACAGGGTTTGTAATTCGGGAAATCTGATCTAGGGGTTTAGATCAGTCTAGGGATTTGAGCGTAGGGTTAGAATAGGAGCAGGGTTTGCAAGTGTACATGGTCTTGTATGCGGGATCTGTTCTATCACCTAGTAGAAACCTTAGAAATGCAGCAGTAGGCAGGGTTTTGCCGAAGCTGGGTATATCTGTGTGTGATTTATTTTCTGCATTTCTGTTTCTGCTATATTCTGTGATTTGTCTATTATTTTAATATCCTGTCAGTTTTTTTTCAATTTCATTTAAAAACTGTGAAAAACCCTATTCACCCCCCCTCTAGGGTTATTCTAGATCCATCACTCTAGAGTGGATACACTGGGGTTCAACAAGAACATATTGCAACCCAACCACACATGGTTGGCAACTCATTTAACTTGAGTGTGCCAAGCATATAATCACCAACGGTTGTGATCATCAACCATTACTGAAAGCATACAACATCGAATATAATAAGAAACAAAAATGAAATTTCTCTAGATCAGGTGATAATACCCTTAGGAATGACCCACTTGGCCATGCTGCCTGCTCGATTTTTTTCATTTCCTGGGTGATGAGGCTTGAGGTCACGATTTCCTTTTTGAACATCTTACCACCATTTACTTTGAATGCCACATCGTCAGACATTCGTCCATATACGTTGTTGTAACAACCGGGAAAATCGGAACCAATTTAAAAATTTTATTTTGGCAATTTTAATGAATTTTGAATATTTAAAATGAATTATTTTAAATAATAATGTGTAGAAAATTATTTTGAACAAAAATAGAATGTATATATTTATATAAATCGAAATTAGAATATAAATATTTATTTTAATTATAAAAGGAATTGGAAATGGCGCGGTAGTTTGAAAATTCGATTTCAAATGAATGTACAGTAGTCAAAATAAACCGGATTTTAGTGAAACCAAAAATATTAGAATCTATTTGAAAATATCTTTCCAATGAATCAAAAAAATTGAAATTTCATAGCGGGAATAAAAAGTTATGCTCAGTTGAAAATTCAAAATAGTCGCTATGGAAGTATATCCCTTAAAAATAGCGATTTTGCAAACAACCTCCGTTTTCGACGAGACCATTTTTGTTGGATCCAGAATGTCAAATTATTGTTTGATTCCAATTTTCATAATTTTTTGAATCAATATGTGAGAGTGGCAAATTTAAACGTGTTTGGTCATTTCAGTTTGAATTTTGATCGACTGGAAAATGACCATTCTTCAAACGGCCTCCAAATTCAATGAAATTAGTTTTGTTAGGACTGTATCGTCAAATCATAGCTAGATTTATTTTTCTGGAATTTTTGCGGTCCGTGTGTGGCCCCGGTAAATTGAAATGTGCGATCAAATTCAATATATATTGATTTATATTTTGAATTTGATGGAAACTGATCGAAACGATCGAGTTGGCCTATAAAACCCATTGTGTTCGGAATGGGGGTATTTAGCTAAGGGTGATAGTCATTCGGTTTGAGTAGCATATCGAATGAAAAATTAACTTTTTATAAATAAATTAAATAAAATATATTTTATATTATTATATAACCTAACCCTTTCTCTCCCTCATCCACTCAACGCAGATTAAATAAAAGAAAAAAAGAACAAAACAACGACGGAAGGAAAACCCGTCGTTCCCCCGATGCCACCGCGCCGCATGCCCTCCCTTCGCCGCGTCGATGTCCACCATAATCCCCAGGTCGCCATCGACCATCCCCCTTCCATCTCCAATGCCCCAAAGATCCACACCCCCAAATCGATCGAACGACGTCCGTCCCTCCTCCAGTTGGCCTCGTGTCAGCCACCCTCCTCCGTTTCTTCTTCCACCGCGAGCGCGCCTCCCCCACCACCCCAAAGCCAACGAGAAATCTCCTTCCTCCCTCTGTGAACTGTAAGTTTCCTAAAAAAAATTATATTAAAACATTGATTTTGAATTCGATTTTTATAGAAAGCGTAGTTTTAAAATTGAATAAAAATATGATTTTTGAACCGAGTAAAGAAAAGATTTTTGAATTTAGAAAAGATTTAATTTTTATAAACGAAAAGATGTGATTTTTGATTAAAAAAGGTGTGATTTTTACATATAAAGATTTCATTTTTATTTTCATGTATAACATAAAAAGAAGTGATTTTAATATATATATAACGATATAAAAATATGATTTTTATTTATGTATTGACAATATAAAGATGTGATCTTTATATATGTAGCGATATAATAAAAATGTGATTTTTATTATATGTATAGCAATATATAAATACAATTTTTATATATGAAGTGGCGTGATAAAAATGTGATTTTTATAATATTAACATCGTGTTAAAAAAATAATTTGAAACATAAACTATGTGAAACAGATTATGTGGAAATAACGAAGAAGAACGCTACGCACTGGAATTAAAACCGTTCACAAATAAAGAATGGAGGAGTGGATCCCAACAGTGAGAACTTCTCACTTTAATTTTATTTTCTAGTTAGAATATATACTAGGATGCAGACGGTGCTTAGCAGCCCCCGACACCCATCGTCCACAGACCATGGACGACTTGTTTGATTTGATTGTGCTGTGAAAATTGTTTGTGATGTGAAATGAACTGTATAAAATATTAACGTGTTGAAATAAAATAATTTATCATTAAAAATATAATTTTTAACGTGTATATGAATAAAATAAATATTCATAAACAAATTGGACGATTTGTTTATGCATGCATATTTAACTGATATTGATTGGGATGATAAATTTTACACGTCACCCAACTGCACAAACAATAATCAGTGTTTGTTGTTTGAAAACCCCACATGGGTATTGGGAAGATATTGGGCATACACTAATCCCAATATGTAGTTGTATGTCAATCGATTGGTTGACAGACTGTTATAAGCGTTAAATGTTTATATTTAATGCTTATGCGGTGTAGAATGCACTCTGGTTGATGGTTGACTGTGTTTGATTGTTGTTGTGCACATGTGTTGTATGAAATTCATATAAATAACATTATATGGTAATTGACTGTTTCCGATTCCAGTTTAGAAAGAATGAATATTTTAAAATAACGAATATTTTAAAATAATGAATATTTTAAAATAATATTCAATAAAGGATCAAAATATGATTTTGATGTCCGATTTGGGATGGACATGAAAATATTTAAATATATAAAGCCGTGTTGATTAGATTAACGCCATTTCGACGTGAACGATATTTATATCGATTTTATTCATTTTTATAATGAATATCGAAAAAGAAATAATTTCAAAATCTAATGTACTGAAAATATTATCATTCATAAATTAATGATATGGAATATTCAATTTTGATTTGAAATTGAATATGAAGTTGAAATCGTTTTGAAAACGAATTTAAAACGATTTATAAAATACGTTTTAAATGGAAATCGACGAAATCACCGCGGTAGTTCACGAATTTCGACCATTGACTTCGAATTGATGTTACGGGAGATCAACCGTCGGATTCTCCTAAAACCAGAACCGTTGGGTTCGTATCGAAAAGAGCTTTCCAACGAATATGAGAGATTTGAAATCTAATGGTTGGATTTGGAATTATGTCCAAATCAAATTTGGAAAAGGTCATTGTAAGTGCAGTTCGATGACCGTTTATGGAAATCGACTATACGGGCCTTGATAAAATTATTAAAAATATCAATAATTTGTGTAAAATCAAAATAAATGATTTGGAAAGAATTGGGATGAAAATTTCCATGTTTGAAAAGATAAAAATATATTTTTATCGAAATGTACTTGTTACGAACTAGAATTAAAAATCCAATATTTTTAAATAAATAAATTGGATTTGAAATGGTTTTAAAAATAACCAGGATTTCCAATATATGAATTGGAATGTAATTGAATCGAAATTATCTTCGGAATATTTCAATATTGGATTCCGTGATTATACAGACATTGTGGAGGAATTTGGAAGATATATATATATCGGTATTCCCAATACGATATTTGTTGGTTTTAGAATTTGATATTGAATATGAGCCGATATATTTTCTATTCATAGCCTTGTATATAATATCAAATTAGCTTTTGGGTTTGTTGTGAACGGTGTTTTAAATAACACTTGTTCTTTAACCCGATTAACAATGGAATGAAATTTACGGTTTGTCGTGAATGGTATCTTTAATAATACTGTTCTTAAACCTAATGAATTTAAGAAAATTAGAAACTAACTGGAGATTAGCCAAGTTGAATGGTTCCTGGGTATTGATCTGATGTTGGTTTCGGCCTTCGGGATTAATACTTAGGGAATTGTTCTCTTACTAATTTACGGTTAGAGATTGATGGGATAGGGTCTTCAGTAACACTGTTCTTAAAACCCGTGTGAAAAGAATAAATCTTTTAATTAAGATTTAAAGAAGAATTTTCAATTTATTAACATTTAACTGGAATTGAAAATGGAATGTGAATCGGGTTTATTGTGAACTGTGTTTTTAACGACATTCGTTCTGTAACCCGATTTACAATGAAATGGGATTTGGAATTTATAAGATTTAACTGGAATTTTCCAAAGTAAAGTTTTCCAATTTAATATATCAAATTGGAATTGAATGGAATTCAATTTGATAATAATCGAAGTGAACTTCTGTGAAGGAAGACTGTTAATACATATGGAATTTAAAAGGCTTTACCGTTATTCCATTTATATTAATAGTCGGATATGGAAATTGATATCGATTATATATTGATTTTTTCCGTGAAGATTCCATAATTAATGGAATGTGATTTGGGTTTGTCGTGAACTGTGTTTTAAATGACATTAGTTCTTTAACCTAGTTAAAGGTAGGATTACATGTCTGTCATTGTATTTCGAACTGTATGGTCGATCTCTGCTAAATATGTATCTGTTTGGTGGTGGAGAATTTATTCCCTTGCTTAACACCCTTCTCTGAGACATACAAGCTTAGATGTTATATATCGGCAGAAATCAATAGTACTGTGTAGATTGTCGATGCAACATGTTAGTGTTTCCAAAGTTAAATAATCATTA
Organism: Allium sativum; assembly: GCA_030737875.1. Taxonomy (NCBI): domain Eukaryota; kingdom Viridiplantae; phylum Streptophyta; class Magnoliopsida; order Asparagales; family Amaryllidaceae; genus Allium; species Allium sativum. The sequence continues at coordinate 900,285,414 of CM060916.1, forward strand.
ATATTGATTTTTGGGTTGAAACTAAGTAGAGTTTTAATGAATCTTTAATTGGATTGAAATGTGAATTGATAATTTAAATTATCAAATTTGGGAAATGATCGAGAGTGGAGTATAACCAGTTTTGCTCCAGGCGATAGTTAAATCTTTAATTAGATTTGAACGTGAAATGGTAGTTAAATTTACCGATAACACTGTGGTGTTAGATATGGAGTATGACCAGTTTTTCTCCATGGGATGAATAGGTTGGGATTGGGAAATATAACAAATGATTACTTCAATAAGGGTGTTAATCCCGACTAGTTTGGAAAACCTTAATATGGTTTGAATTTATATCCAAAGGAAGATTAAAGAATAAATTTAAAAGAATTTATCTTTGATAAAATTAATGGGAACAAATCCCTAAAGATGTGAATATTTGAATAAAAGAATATTCAGAATTGGAATGAGGCGTATGTTGTGTTTTTACAGCACTTGTTTATTATATACGCGAGTTATTCGGAAAGGTCAGGTTTATACCCATTCTAAATAACTGATTCGACGATAAGTCGACGATGAAGACGGTGGTTGAAGACCGGAGGTCTTCACATCGTTTGGATGATTACTGATGTCTTGATTGGATAGTATACCCAAGACAAGGTAATAAGTGGTGATCGTCCAGACATACTTAGAGATCGACCGGATATGCGAGGACCTCTCTCCTGTGTTGGACATACGGGATGAGGAATAAGGTGCCTTCGGTTTCATTCAGACCCAGAACGAACTTGCAAATGGATGTGTGTCTGACATTGGATTTTATTCTGTGTTGATTTATCTCTATTAAATATATTTCTGTTTGGCAGCGAGAATTTATTCTCTTGCTTAACACCCTTATCTGAGACGTACGAGCTCAGACGTATGAAACTTAAACTCTACTATATTTCAATATTCCTAACTCGATGAAACCGGTTTCATAGAAATACGAAATCATTTGAAATATGGCTATTTAAATCTCAAATCGTTAATAGATACGCATTCATGTCGCGTGCGATCACACAACAACCCCATTGACGCAAAATTTGAAAATTTACGATAATCTACAATCCCGAATCTGATGAAACTGATTTCATTGAATTCTAGTTGCATTTTTACAATGGCTATTTTAATAGGTTAATTAATGTATAATATTCTCAATTATACACTTTTAATTAATTCAAAGTTTATTAATTTTATTCAAACCAAAACAAATTCTAAAATAACCTTAAATTTTCATTTACTTTGAATTCCAATTTTGATTATTCATTAAATTCATTTAACTTTTAATTATAATTTAATTAACTCAATTTCATTAAAATACTTCAATATTGAATCTCCAATTTGAAATATTTATCAACGTAAACAATTCATAGATTCATTTACTATTATTGCAAATTATAAATGTTATAACTAGTTGAAATTCATTACTTAATCATTATAATATTCTAGGAAAAAAGTCGATGGCCGACTATGCTTTCGCTGTGGTGATCCTCTACATCTAGCGAAAGACTATAGGAATGGTTTGCAGTGTTTTAATTGTGGAGGAGTGGGCCATTGCAAGAATAGTTGTCCAGATAATTTCAAAGGCAAAACAGTTTGGGAGTTGTTGCACTTCAACTGCTTGAGGATTTGTCTGAAAATGATTGATCTTTCAGAATTGTATATTCTAGACTTTCCTAATAACGTGAACAATGGGGGTTACCTGATGTTGATGATGGGGTGGAATTTGGAGGGACTTGTTGATGGATTTCTGTGGTGTAAGTGCGTTGACAGGGATGATGTTTTCCCTCCGCTACCTAGGCCGTTGTCTAGAAAAGATCATGCATACTCATTCAGCTTGAATCTCTTAAAATTAAGGAGAATTTACACCGATTCGAGTGTCAGGAATAAGAGGTTAGTGATTCAGTTGTTGGATGGGATTTTAGCGCATTTTGACATTATCAATACAGCTATTAACTGTGAGCATGTGGACCTACAGCACCAGTCAGATAGGGGAAGCTCTGTTCAGTTGGGGAGTATAAAGGTTGTTAAATCTGGGTTGGTTACAGAGGGTGGTGTGTTTCATGAAGGTGAGATGTTTGACGGGTTTGGGTTTTACGGATATGGGACGTGCTGTGATCCAATGCTCGCTGATCCATATGTTCTGAAATGCTTGGAACCTAATGAAGTTTATGGGTTCTATGGTGGTAAGGTCACAAATGGTAGGGTGTTGGAAGTGATAACGGGGGTAGATGAGGTAAATATGAGTGGGTATTCTGATATGGCCGATGAGGTTGCGTAGGATTGTGTGCCAAATGTGGTGGAGGGTTCTGAATGGTTCGTGGCGGAGGATATTGATCTATCGAATAGGTTTAGTTTGTTGGAGAATAATGACGCTGAAATGGCATTGAGGACTGAGGTGATTGATGGATCATCTGAGGGGTCGAAGGCTGTCACCTTGTCGAGGAAGGGCGTCGGGGTAGGAAGAGTAAAATGGGGTGGATTGGTTCATTTGAAAGCTTTGAGAAACAGAAAGGCCGATGGATCATGTTTAAACAAGTATGAGAATTTGTTGGACGTGGAGCAGGAAGTTATGATTCATGGTAGTGAATGCATAGAAGTGGAGGAGGGAAGTAGATGAGTTGGTCATTATCAATGCGGTGGTGTAAAATCTATGATGGATAGGAAGGGTGTGGTAGGGGAGTTGAGTAACAAGGCTAGTTCAGTTGTTTGTTCAACAGCCAATGGAAGACCGTTTTCTGTGAGTGATGTTCAAGTGAGAGAGGATTGTATGTTGGATTGCTCGTCGAAAGGGGTCATTTTTTCATGGGACAAGGGTTCTTGTTCTGTGGTAGTGAGTGAGTCAATGGTGAAGCTTCTCTTTCTTTATTTGAGACCAAGATATTGTGTATTTAGATGGGAGTGTGACTTATCATGCACAGTGAATGTACTCGGTGCTGGTTCTGGTTTATTGAGTTGTGAGAGACAGGTGGAGACTAGTGGGGGGTATCTTCAGAGTAGTGATGTTCCTTCTTCATCGTCGAGAAGGGGGAGGCATAGGAGAACCGTTCCCAGTACTGGATTGATTCGCCGCAGTGCTAGGATCAGATCTACTTCCTCTCCATTTCGAGGTAGGTCCCCGGGTCTGAATGCTAGTAGTAGCAATTCGGATGAGGGCCCAGGTATGACTTCTGTTTATGGTAGTGATTATTCTCCTTATGCTTTGGGTAGTCTTTCGTCTAGTCAGTTATTTCAGTTAGCTAACGATATAGCCTTTATTTTTACGGATATTGAGTTAGATGCTGACTTCATTAGAAGTAGGGAATTAAAGAGAGCTTCCTCTTTGAGTAGATGAGGATTGTTAGTTGGAATATTAGAGGTTTAAATGATCCCAAAAAATGTTCTAAGGTTAGGACTTTTTTTGTAGACTATCATATTGATATTGTATTGCTTCAAGAGACTAAAATTGAGAGCCCTGATTTTAGCTTCTATGCTAGGTTAGGTGGGTCCCTTTTTCGTAATTGGGCCTGTCTTCTGGCAACTGGTAGTGTCCGGGGGCTTATGATTGGTTGGAAAGATAATCAATATAGACTTGTACAGGAATTTACCAAGTTACATTCTCAGCACATCATATTAGTTTCCCTTATTGATAATTCTTCCCTGGGCATTACTAATGTGTATGGCCCGCACACTAAGATTGAAAGGAGACTCTTGTGGGAAGAATGTTCTGATTTTAGGAATCTTATCCCTAATCTTTGGATTGTGGGGGGATTTTAATGTCACTGGGTTTTTAGGTGAGCGATCTCCTTGAGAAGGCGACTATTCGGATAAGGAGGAATTTAATGATTTCATTTTAGAGAATAATCTAATTGAGATTCCGCTTAATACTAGATCATTCACTTGGTCTAACGATAGGGACAGTCCATGTTTTGCCTTATTAGACAAATTTTTCATTAGTACTGAAGTTGATGATAGATTTCCTATTTGTAAAGTCAAGGGATTACCTTTTTATATTCGGACCATTGTCCTTTAATTCTTTCATGCTAATCGTATACTTTGATTAGTAACAATTTTAAATTTGAAAAGATGTGGCTTCTAGACACTAGTTTCATTAAACTGGTCACTGTTAAGTGGAATTCTTTATTCTACTTTAATAATTTGTACAACGGCAATTCTGCGAAGATTTTTGTTGCAAAACTCGAGAAATTGAGATTTTTTTCTTAAGAGGTGGAATAAATATATTTTTGGAAGTGTTAGAATTAAGAAAGATAAGATTTTATGTGATTTGTTAGATTTAGACAAGTTAAATGAGTCAAGGAATCTTAATCTAGTTGAGAGAGATAGACTTTTTAATCTTAGAAAGGATTTCAAATTGATATTGGAAAAGGAAGAAACTATGTGGAGGCAAAGTTCCCTAGTACAATGGATCAAGGAGGGGGATAACAATACGAAATTTTTTCATAGTGTGGCAAATAAGAGGAGGAGGGATAATTTGATTCATTATATACTTATTAATGATGAGGAATTGACAGTTCAGCAGGATTAAAATGAAGCATTGATCGTCGCTTTCTAAGTAAATAGAAAAGCGCGAATTTTAAAATAACTGCAAGCGCACAGATCGTGTAGTATGCAGGTCGAACACAGGGAGGTAAATTAAATCAAATTATTTATATAATTTCGTGGGCGAGTTAGACAAATCTTGGAGATGGGATAAAATTGAAATTACAATTTAGTTCAGAACAAATCTAATTGAACCGATAACTAAAATTGTAATTTTCAATAAAAACAAGTAACACTGCAATTGAATTAACTATAGATTTGAATATAATCGAATCTATAATCAATTCAATTATTAAAAATAAAACAGAGTGCTGGAAATAAATTTGCAGAACGGAAATAAACTAACAGAAATGTTAAATTAGGATTACCGTTGAATCTAATCAAATGGTCAATCACTAATGAAAATAGTTGCAGTGACAATTGTGTTCTAGCAAATCTAATTGACTAGACAACACAAATTACCATGAAAATAAAAGAATACAGAAAAATGAAAAAAAAAACTTTTATTAATGCAGAAAAGAAGTACAGAATAATCGATATCTTTACAATGGATACAAGGTGTATTTATAGGATTGTAGTCCCCTTTCTATGAGAATAATTAAGCCAAGAATGATATAAATTCTTTCCAAAGATAAAGGAATATTCCTTTCATTGTGCTTGATTTGAAAATTTGTAATCAATGCATTCCTTTTGATGTATAGCACGGTCAGCGGGAAGAAGCATATGCTTAATTGGAGATTTGTAATCAAAGCCTTCCCTTCCTCTTTGCATGGCAATTAAATGTGATTGATATATTGAAGTAGCTTTTTCTTTGAAATTGGCCTTAATTGAAATAAATGAGGCATGTGTTGATAACTTGTGAAAATTTACCAAAATTACCAAAAGTAATATTTATTTATTTACAAAAGATAAAATATAAGAGCATAAAATAAACACATTTCTATCTTAATCAAGCATTCACTAGTTATTATAAACAGATTTTTGGGACTAGGATTAAAAGAAGAATTAACGTTAATTGGAAAGACATCTACCCTAATGATATTAAGGGTGAGCTAGTAGATTTAGATAAGCCTTTTTCTGAGCTGGAGATTTGGAAGGCTATATGTGATATGCCTAGTAACTAAGCTCCGGGGCCTGATGGTTTTTCTGTTCTTTTCTATAAGCAATTTTGGGAGGTTTTAAAATTTGATGTTATTAAACTTTTTAATAATTTTTATTACGGGGATTTGTGTTTAGGTAACTTTAATTTTGCTAATGTTATCCTAATTAAGAAGAGAGAGGGGGCTAAATTTTTAAAGGATTTTAGAGCTATTTCCTTAATTAACGTTTCTGTTAAGATTATTTCTAAAGTTCTAGCAAATAGGCTTAGTTCAAAAATGAATGATCTTATAGACAATTCACAAACTGCTTTTATCAAAGGTAGACAAATAGCGGATGGAATAGCAACTGTTCAGGAGTACATTAATCTATGTGTTAAAAAAAAAATTTCATGTGCTATTCTGAAACTAGATTTTGAAAAGGCTTTTGATTCTATTGATTGGGACTTCATCTGCGAATTATGTCTTGCTAGAGGATTTAGTGTCAGATGGATTAACTGGATCATGCTCTTACTTATGTCAGGTAGTTCTAACATTGTTGTTAATGGGGTTGTGGGAAAGAAGATTCAATCTAAGAGGGGACTTAGATAGGGTGATCCCCTGTCACCCTTTTTATTCAATTTATCAGCTGATGTTTTTTCTAGAATAATCAAGAGAGCTGGGAGATTAGGTGTTATAGGCAATGTTGGTAATGAGGAATTTAACATTGAATTACCTATACTTCAATTTGCAGATGATACCTTATTATTTTCTTCTCATATTCCAAAACATATTATAGCTCTCAAATTTATTCTTTATTGTTTTGAGATGTTATCTGGTCTTAGAATTAATTTTGACAAGAGTTCTATAGTGATTATCAATGATTTTGGTAATGTAGAGGTTAGGGTTGCAAGTAACTTAAATTGTTCGGTCATGAAATTTCCTTTTGATTATTTGGGTTTTAAGATTAGGCCTTCTAAACTAAAGAAGGAGGATTGGTTAGTCATAATCGATAAGATTAATAATAGATTATTAAGCTGGAACAATAGATTTTTGTCTAGAGCAGGGAGATTAGTTCTCGTTAATTTGGTGCTATCTGCTATCCCTGCTTATTGGATGTCTATACATAGGTTTCCACAATGGGTTAGAGAAAAAATTGATAGAACAATACGTAACTATCTATGGAGTGGGGGTAGGGTTACTATTTGTAGGAGTTTCAAATGTTTAGTTAACTGGGAGGTGTGTTGTAAGGACAAGAAAGATGGGGGATTGGGGATTATTAATTTAAATAATTTTAACTCTTCCTTACTAGCCAAGTGGTTGTGGAGATTTAGGTGCCCGATAGTGTTGTCAATGTGGAAGGTTATTGTATCTAGATTTTACTATTCACATGGTGAGTTTATTGTTGGATCAGGTGGTAGTTGGCATAATAGATTATCTTACTTTTGGAAGTCAGTATTAAAGTGTTTTGATTTTTTTTAATTTAGGCTATAAGGTGATTGTTCATTCTGGTAATATTACGTACTTTTGGCATGATATATGGATTTCTCGTCTACCACTTAAAGTTGAATTTAGGGAGCTACATAATAACTGTTGTTTTAAAAATGTGTTGATCAAAGATGTTTATAGAAGTGATTTGGATCCCCCATGGGAGTTTTCTTTCGATAATATTTTAGAAGGGGAAATGTTAAGACAATTAGCTTTACTCAAGGCTAAGTTATCATTATATCACATTGACGATAATAGCGACTCTATTTGTTGGGGTTGGGATAAAAGTCAAGTTTATTCGGTTAATTCTATGTATAGCTTTATTAATTTTTCGGGAATTTCATATCGGTTTTTTAAGTTTATTTGATAATCTAATGCTCCCCTAAAGCTAAATTTTTAATGTGGTTAATCATTCATAAGAAGCTTAATACGGTTGAACTTTTAAAGAAGAAGAATATTATTTTTGATGTTAAGTGTTATTTTTGTAATCTTTTGAATGAGGATGTCGGCCATTTATTTTTCTCTTGTAATATCACAAATTTGATTTATAATATGGTTACAAGGATATTTGTTTTTGATTGTCCTACTTCTTTAAATAGATGTGCAGATTATTGGGATTCTTATAGATTTGTTAATAATGTTAGTAAGAGATACGTTTTGGATTCTTTAATCACTATCATATGCTGGTTCATTTGGTTAGAAAGAAATCAGAGATTTTTTCATGCTAATTCTGTATCTATGGATAACTTAGTTATTAAGATAGTTTATTTTTGCTTGGATTGGATGTCTAATTCACATTACAAGTTGTATCGAAAATTGTGCTTTAAAAGTTTTTTGAGTAAAGTTAGATTTAATTTGAGCCTATTTATTAGAATTAGCATATTTTTTCGAAATAGATTTCGTATTGGTTGGTAATCTATTTTATTAGTGTTTCCTTCTATCTTTTTTCTACACATATATGTATGGTTTATATATATGTAGGTATATATATATATATGTTCTATTATATATATATATATATCTATACATATATATTTCCATATATATATGTGTGTGTGTGTGATAAATTACTAATAGTTTGTTGAGTTTATAGCAGATCCAGGTTGTTGATTAAGAGGAAGTACTTAGTGGATAGCTGGATAGTTCGATAACAGCTGTTGGATGGGATACTTTTATTGTGTAGTCTTGGAGTGATGTATTTGGATGTTATGTTTATCTTTGGCTATTTTTTTGTGTAGTGTTTGTATTAGAGTAGATATACTTTAATATCGGGTAGTGGCCTTGCCGGAATTCGATATTGAAGTAGGATGGGCGGTGGTTTATCTGGAGCTCATCTATCTACCTCCTTTACATATTTACAGTAGATTCTGGTATTATGTAGTTGGACTTTGTAGTTTTTGACTTTATATTTTTTATATATATGTGTGCTCTCTTCTTTTCAGAAGATCACACATTTTTGTTTTCAAAAAAGAGTTTACCCACAAAACTACATAATTAAATCAATAAATTTTATTTATCCATAATACTATTCAAAATCATATTAAATTCAATTATCTAAATGGTAGGAAAATACGGTTGTTACACTCTCGTCCACCCAAAAACTTTTCATTCTTGAAAAGGCATAGTAAAAAAGTTGTCAATTAATATATTTAACCATATCATTTCTGTAACACCCCACCTCCGCTAGGGTCACTCACAAAGGGAATGCACTAGGTTTGGTGAAGCATTATCGAGGTAAACATGCACAGAAATATTAAAAGACAGAACATATATAAAACAGCGGAAGTAAAACAAATTTTATTACCTTATAAAATAAGGTCTAAAGCCTTTTACATCAGAATACATCAAAACCTGTCTTGTAATAGTAAAGAAGCATAAAACCATTTCATAAATTATTCCCCAAGTAAAATAGTAAAGTAGCCATACCCAAGAAAAGTCCAAGCCATGCGTGATGACCTTCAAGCAGAAGAAGTCTGAACTAGATAACAGTGTTTCCTCCCTGAAACCTGGGGAGGGAAAACGGAAGACAAAGAGGCGAAACAAAACGGGGTCAGTCATAAAGACTGGTAGGTCCTATCTACTTCCAGTATAAAAACAGGTAAAGGTAACATGACATGCATAAACTGAAAGTAAACATAAGGATGACGCCAAGATAGATAAGCTAAACCAGGATAACTGGATGAACTACTGTAGCAAGGTAAACTAAGGTGTCATGATAAACTACGGTGTCAAGATAAATCAAGGTGTCACATCGTGAGGTTTCTATCAAGTATACTATCCCAAGGTATCTATTATGTATATCATCCCACGGTATCTATCATGTACAACATCCCAAGGTATTTATCATGTATATTTGCTCTGCACCTCTCGTACTAGTATCCCAACCCGCGTCATGTGTTAACTATGAATGTCCCTTGCCCAATGTCATGTAATGGTCCATATCAACCTAATATATAGCATATGTAGGTCTTCCCAACTCGTATGTTTCTTTCCATGTATAAGTTCAGTCCTTTGCCGTAGGCCGTACGGGCTTTCCTATGTAAATCTATACCACCTTAACGTAGTACCATTTTATCCTTGAAGTTGTTTTGGACTGCTACCCTTGATCTAGTTATGTTTTCTTACCATGAACTATCGCGTGTTCACTTAGGATTTATGCCACCTAGGACCACTAGGGATTATGCCACCTAATGAACGTTTCCGTGCCTCGGTTTGGGTTTTGGCCGCCTAGGACCACTAGGGATTATGCCACCCGTCAACCACGCCCTTTGTCCCACGTATATATCGTGAATCGTTTTCCATGTCTAGACGCACATGTATCTCACTGTGCCATCCGAGTTCCGTGCCAGGGCAAATCAAGAAAAACGGAACTCGGTCGGGAGCTTTAAGTCATCTGCTGATGCAGATATCAAGGTCTGTTTTTGTATCCGTGGCTATGGTCCCACGTGACCCCTCCCTCAACAACTGAAAGGCAATCCAAGAAAAATCGTGTATGAGAACCACATCCCGGCCCCACTATAGCCCCACTTTCCTATGGGCCAACCTCACCCATGACTCGATAGCAAGAACATGGTCTGTTGGGGGTTCCCTACCTTTCCGTTCGTACACGATTGACTAAAGATGGTAGGTAGTCGGCGACGTGCTATCCAGGGCAAAATCAAGTATCGTCGACTCCACGCTAATCCATCCCAGTCTTTAGGTCGCTCGCATAACAACCAAGGCATACTCTTGGCTCTTCTATCGCAGACCTTAACCTCTGTGAGGCCGGGTTTCATGGACCACCTGCCACCTCACAGAGGGATACCAAGAGTACCCTCACGTCCCCCGAAGCTACCGCTTCGTCACCCAGTTCGTTGGAGCCTTTATCCAAGTAGGATAATTTGCTCCTCCTCATGTGTTTAAGCGATGACCTACCATATCGGGTTACTCATCCATTCATGAACTAGTCCCATGTCCTTGACTAAGAATTATTACTTAGTTATACTTAACTAAGGTTTACCACATAGCTTCTTTTCCCCGTTACCCTTGATTAACCACGATTTCCTACCTAGTTCCTCTAACTAGGGTTTTGTCTATTGGGTTGGGTGTTGTTATTCAGGTTCATGACTTAGCCTGCCTACGAATCATGTCAAGATTGGCTAAGTATTTAAGTTCAAGGCTTAGCCCTACAAGGTGGTTAAGTATACCAAGAAGCTCATGACTTAACCCTATCAAGTCAAATTGGTTAAGTATTTATTTGTCTTAACCCTATCAGATTATCATGTTAGATTGATTAAGCATAGATTATCTTAATCCCATCAGATTATCGAGTCGGATTGGTTAAGTATAGGTTAACTTAACCCCATCCACTAATCGAATTACAGTGGTTAAGCCTAATTTAAAAGGTCTTGTGACTTAACCCTACCAGGTCCACATATTAGATTGGTTAAGTGTAGGTTTCTTAACCTCATCAAATCATCATGTATAATTGGTTAAGTATAAGTTACTTAACCCCATTAAATTATCATGTTAAGTTGGTTAAGTATTGGTTACTTAACCTCATTGAATTACCAAGTTTAGATTGGTTAAGTGTTTAACTTAACCCCATCGAATTACCGTGCTTAGATTAGTTAAGTGAAGGTTACTTAACCCCATCTAATTACATGTTTAGATTAGTTAAGTCTAAGTTACTTAACCCCACCTAATTATCAAGTCGGATTAGTTAAGTGTAAATCACTTAACCCCATCGAATTTACCGTGTTAGATTAGTTAAGTATGGATTACTTAACCCCATCTAATTACCGTGTTTAGATTAGTCAAGTATAGGTTACCTAACCCCATCCCCTAATTGTCTTATATGGTTAAGTGTCATTAAGGAACCAAGTCCGGTTTAACTTAACCTACCCATTCGTGTCATATCGGTTAAGTGTCATTAATCAAAATTACTTAACCTTTTCATGTGGCATTAATTAGATTAATGCACCTCAACCTCTCACATTAGACTTTGTTGTGGTTACTAGTTAAGCCGGGCGGGTCCGGGTAGATTTACACCACAACCTAGTCTAACCTCGGGTTTTAAGTGCTACATGACCAACTACCCACATTGGGTCCTATTGTTTGTAGCCACTAGTTAAGCCGGGCGGATCCGGGTAGATTTATGCTACAAACTCAACCCAACCTCGAGTTGGCCACTTTCATGTTTGGTCTAGTGTCTTATTACACTTACAACCCACCCATGTCTAGTTCAAGTTCCATGTTTTCCCCACGTGTCATGACCATATTTAAATGTATCATGAATGTCATGTTCTCATGTAAACCCCATGTCAAGTTTTTCATGTCATACGCACGTTTTTCCTAAGCTACCCAAACGTATTCCCAACCTAAGTGGAAGCGAGTCACATAGTAGGGTATTATGCCAACATACTGGCCACAAACATGCATAGTATCATAAGGGGATTTGGCCACAAACATGCATAGTATCATAAGGGAATTTGGCCACAAGCATGCATAGTGTCATAAGGGAATTTGGCCGCAAACATGCATAGTGTCACAAGGGAATTTGGCCACAAATATGCATAGTATCATAAGTGAATTTGGCCACAAACATGCATAGCATTCTAAGGTAATTTGGCCACAAACATGCATAAGCCCCAAAGTCAAGTCTTTGCCCATGTTTCACAAGTCAAGTGGTTCCCAAAGGTTCATGCTAACATTTCATAGATAAAGATTCAAACTTGCAAGATATACTAGGTTAAACATAACATGAATGGCATGATTAAGTCGCTACAACTTAGCCCAAGGTCATAGATCATAGAAAAGGGGCAAATTTAGGTTCACATAAGCTAGCATACTTATGTTTCATCGCATTTTATCCCATGTCACATTAGAACCACCGTTAGAATCTACAAGTAGCTAGAACTTACTTAGCGAGGCTTAGGGAAGGATCATGCATCATCTTGACGAAGAAAGGTGGCTCCTTTGTTGAAGAATCTTCATGAAACTTGCGTAGCAACGTTGATCCCTCCTCGATATGGTGTAGAAAGCTTGCACCTTTTGATTTGAATCCGATTTGAATGCATAAGCCCTTGGAGTTGGAGATGGAGGCCATGATCACTTGGCATTTGGGCAGCACTTCGTGGCATGAGTGATTTGTGAGGGTTTAGGGTAGGCTTAGGGGTCTTTTTATAGAGATTAGGAGTAGTTTAGGCTGTAGGATAAACCCTAGGATAGATCTAAACCACTGAAATTCGTCACAAGCCTCCAAAACCGAGCCAAACCCAGAAGCAGGTGCACCAGGTCGCTGGTTCGACCAGGGGGGTCGACCCAGGGGTCGACACCCATGTCGACCCCTTGGAGGGGGGGTCGACACCCATGTCGACATGGGTGTCGACACCCTGTGTGTCTGGCGGGAATTTTCCCGCCTTCTCTTTTTGGGCTGAATTCAAATCTGTTTTCGGATTTGAATTTTCGTGAAACTTCGTTGGGCCTTAACTGGGTCATACGGACTCCGATTTACAAAATTTCGGACTCTATTTCGCGTATTTTTCCGAGACGAACGCAATGGCGCAATCCGTTTATCCTGATTCAGATTTTATAATTTAATTCTTCCTTGATTCTTGTCTTAACACGTTGTTTAAAATTCGGGTTGTTACAATTTCCTATTCAACTTAGAAAACATTAAATTTACATAAGTAGTTTAATATTGGTTTTAAAACTCCATTCTTCCATAAAATTTTCTAAATCTTAGATTTAGGAAAAAAATCGGTAGGGTCTCCTTTGTATGGCTAGATCCGTAAAAACAACAATACATATATAACCACGAATATACATCTTATCTCAGTGATGAGGCAACCCAAACCATGGGGAAACAATATATAATACTAAAATACGATATACATACCTTTTAGTAGCGTTATTAGCAATATATCATATTTTTAAGCAAGCAAAAGCAATATTATGCGCAAGCAGCTCATGAAGCAAGCAAATGCCATTAGAACCTACTAAAATACTTAACATCCAAATACGAACATATATATATATATATATATATATATATATATATATTTGTAGTAAACCACTATGTCCACAATAATCAAATTCAATCAAATGAACAAATATAATATTCAAATAATCATATTCGTCCACCAAAAACACAATTACATGTTTTGTAATATCAACATATTATTTATACCACTTCATTTTGTTTGTTCCATTGTGTATGTAATTCACATTTCCAAACGTCAATATTTCAGTTTATTATATCTTAATTTATATCAACATTCAATTGATTTTCATTACTTATTAACATTCATTCTATTAAAACCATATGTGAACTTTCTTAAATTCATTTAGTTCCAAATTGGTTCATTTTAACTTTGTTAAAATTATATACACTTATTCAGATTTAATTAATTCATATACAATTAATTTACATTATTCTAAATTTTACTTTGCAATTTTAGTTCAATTCCATATTTTTCAGCTCTATTTCATTTGAGTTCATTACTTAAGTTCAAGTTGATTATAACTCAAATTCATATAAAATTTCAATTTTCAACAACTTTATTCTACATTTCTAAAGTTAGCTTCTATTTCATAGTTCCTCTTATTTATTTCGTTGAAGTTGTATTTTGTTTTGTTTCCATTTAGCTTCAATTAAATTTAAATCAAATTCCATATCTTATTACTTAAGTTTCCTTGACTTGTATAATATTCTACTACTTATTTATATTAACACTTTCAACTTCTTAAACATTTTGTTAAGTTTTATTTGTGCTTATAATGTAACAGAGTATTATACAAAATTATTTATTTCAATTAAGTATTACCTATTTAAAAATTTCATTTCATTTCCATATTATATCAAAACTCTATTCCATTTTACTAATTTCACTAATTTATTTTCTTAATAATTTCCCTTTTTCCATTATAATCCTCAAGTTAAATTAAATCTAATAATTCGCTTTATTACCTTATTTCATTGATTCGGTTTATTTACCTTACTAAGTTGAATTCATTTTCATTACAAAATCAAGTATATATTATGTCAAAAATAAAGTTTTATTCATATTTATAAACCATCAATTTAATTTCACCTTCATTATTCATACAGGCACTTGGACATTGTTTAATTTCTTATTCTTATAACACTTTTAACATTTTTTGATATTTTGGTAAGTTATATATACTTATAGAAAAGTTGAATGTTATACAAGTTCAACAGTTTTCAAATTGTTTCAAAATCTCTATGTCACATTTATAAGAGTTTCAACTTCAATTTATTTCTCTTAGGTTCATTTTCTTATTCCACAATTCATAAGTTCTAAAAGTTAAAGTTTTAATTTATTTCAATAATTTGAAAATCATAAATTATTCGATAATTTAAGAATCTAAACTCCGGGTCATTTTCAAATCAACTTTTGGAATAATATATATTTATCTCTTTTATATATCAAATCATACTTTAAAATATTTAAATATAATTCAGTTTTCTCAAAATAAGATATAAAAAGTTACTAAGTGGTCTCCCCTCTCATACTCTTAAAAATAAACATCGATGATGCATGCACTCACCATCGAAGTCATTTCCCAAAGACATAAGGGGACTATACACTTACTTCTTAGAAAAATCATTTCGAAATATTTTTTGTTGGAAACTACTTCCATATTACACTTATACTATTTCAAAACCTTTGCAAATAAATATTTCAAAGCACCAAAAATTAAATCTCATTTCCATATTTAAATTCACATTATTTCATTATCAATTAATTTACAATATTTCATTTTTATTGAAATCATTCAATAGTCAATAGTTTAGATATATAGACTGGTCAAATAATAAACGACGATAATTAAGGATTATCATCTCCTAACAACCAATGAAATCAAAGTTAATCTATTTCCAAAATAATTTCTTATATACAAAATATAATCTAAAACAATATTACGTCGATCTACCCTATTCGGGTGTTAAGAAACCACTATCGATGACATGGCGTCCCGAGCATCAACTAGAATTCATAAATACTCAACAGAAAAAATTAACACAATACAAAACCATTTTTATATCAAAATCACAAGTATGCTCTCTCATATACACTCAAACTCATTGTATTGCATTAATACCCTATGTCTAATGAATTAGCCCCAAATAGATTCAAGGCAATCGCTGAACCAAACCTCTGATACCAACCATAACGATCTGCATTTTTGACTGTTCAAGTTGACAGTAATCCACACACGTCAACCTAAATCGATCCCCAATACGGATAGGTGTTAGGGTAAATAAAAGAAAAAGAAAGAAAGAAGAAGAAAAATAATCACAAAATCTCACGGTGGAAGGGAGAAATATAATAATCAAATAATAGTTCATGAAGCAATTAAAATATACATTTGGTTATACTTTATAATAACTATCAGAGTTTTACATACCTAGACATAAATACAATAATGTAGCAGGATAGGAATGATATAGCGGGAATATACGATAGGTAATATACCAAAACTCCATCTTCATCTTCTAATGTAATGTGCTCTTCGCTAACTGAAAAATTCAGGCTAACCCGAGTACCAATGAAAAGAAAAAATACTCTGATCAGAACTAAAATATTCTCATATCAGTCAAATCAAAACCATATAAAAATATGAGTGTCATAGCATCAAAGATGCTTGTGGACGCTGGTGATCGAAATTGGAGCACAGTGGTGGCCTTAGCGGTGCCCAGAAGTCACAAAATTTGATGTGGTTTTGAGGGTACATGACAGCACCAAGTTAGGTGGATCTTCGGGCGAAGGAAGAAGGAGGCTTGGCCTTCGAGGTGATGCCGTCCGTTGATGACCTGGCGCAGCATGGTGATGGCAGTTGAAAACCCTTGTGATTATGGTGGCATCGGCTTTGAGTGCCTGGAACCGAGGAAAACGATGACGTGAGGAAGAGTAATAAAGTCGGTCATGATTTTTGAATAATATAAAACGTAATTAGTTGATTTATTTAAGTAATTAAGTTAAAATATGTTAACTAATATAAATTAGGGAAGTTATTATAAAACAAAAAAACTGTGTTTAGGGGAGCCGAAACAATCAAAACCAGAGTACGAAAGGAAGGGAACAATTTAGTGGGCCTGATTATTTGCAAATGAAGTAATTAGTTATAAACCATAATTTGTTAATTTAAACTATCATTAAGGAGTTAATATTTAATATAATTAGTTTAAACTTATAAAATCAAATAACTGAATTAATTAGGTTATATAATTGGATAATTAGTTTAACTAAATGTAATTAGTTAATAATTGGTTATAATTAAAAAGATTATTTAGTTTTAGTTAAATCATTTAGACTAAATGTTAATTACTTATTATTCCGTGGATAGAATGGAACCAAACAAATTATGTTCTAATCATGGCAACGAGCTCAACATCATGAAACTGTTTTGGACAGATATAGAGACAACAAGGATTTATAGTTAAATTAAATGATTGTTTAATTAGCTATAACCAAACCGTTTCAATGATAAATGGAAATCAAAGTTAGTATAACTCACTCAGTTCTTCCCATGTATATTTTACATAAGTTGAGTTTTACAATTGTGAGCTATAGTTGCTAATGATTAATTGTTATATATATATATATATGTGCACATACTGATTTAATCGATGAAATTAAAGTTGTTTAATTCCACTGAGAAACAAAATTGTTATTTTAACGCTTGGTCCCAATTGAGGTAACTTGCCTTATTGGCCACGTTCATAATATAAACGTGTTTAATTTAATTGTTTGAATTGTTTTGTTAAATAAATTGGTTGATCTTAAATAGTTGTTATTTACTGTTATAGAAACTACTGGTTTGAAATTTGATAATTCTTATTGAATGATTTTATTTTAGGTTACCTATTTGGATGCAGAAAATAAAAGGTTGGAGGGATCCAACTGGATTCCTCACCAGTAATTGTTAAATTTTATTATATCATAATATATGTTGAGATAATTAATTTATGATGCAGGAATTGACAGATTGGAGGAATCCAACAGGATTCCTCACTAATATTGGTAATATTTATCGTTATTATTTGATGTGTTCATTTAGATGTGAAATTGGTTTATATTTCACGGTTTGGTACTTTAGTAGACATTGACCTCTTTAGTACGAACAATAAATTAAAGATTTTTGGAATCCACGTTAAATCGATTCCGAATGTTTTCAAAGTTATTTTTATTTAAGGATTTGGAATTCAATGTTTATTTAAAAAAAATAAACGTCAAAATTTTATGTACGTTTTTATAATTATTTAAATTATTATAAATTAATGGAAAATTCCAAGATACCAATAAATTAATGGTTAGACGGTATAAACTAAATGAAAGTGTTAAAATAATTTCAAAGAAGGGCTTGAGTGTTGCGAATGGAATTTTAAAACATTTTGTATTTTGAAATGGACTGGAGGAATTGGAGATATATGGGAATTGGTTTAAAAGAGTTGAAAAGGATTTTTTCGTAATTAATGAACATATTTCTACAAACGTGGTTTTAAAATATATGAAATGTGATTCAATAACATTTAGTGAATGAGATTGGTGAATAAATAGAATTTGAAATGGTATATTGATTTAGAATGTAACTGGATTTAGGAAAATACTTAATATTTAAGTTTTCAAGTAAAGATTTGCCAATAGGGAGTTATAAATGGAAATACAGGTAAACTGAGTAATATGGGGAATGTTATGAAATGGATTTATATAACAAAATAATTTGTAAAATTACAATTAAATATTACCAAATGGTTTAAAAGATTGTACTTGCAAAATATTTACAGTTAGAAAGATATTTATAAATAAATGGTTAAGATATTTATAAATGAATTATTAAGATATTTTTAAATAGATGATTAGGATATTTATAAATGAATAGTTAATACACTTATAAATAAATGGTTAAAGGATTGATAAATGGGAGATTAAGGAAGTTATAAATGAAAAGTTAATGATTTTGTAATTGAAAGGTGAACGGTGTTTGAAATGGAATCCATAATGAATGGAAAATAGCGTTTTGGGTTTATAATGAACAGGGCTTTAAAATAATAGTCGTTATTTAATCTAGGTAAGATAAGATAAATTTCTAATATTTGGTTAATCATTGAAATATGATTTTTGAAATGAAAGAATATTCCGGATTGGAATGAAATGAGGTTTATCTTTGTATATTTGACACATGATTACGAAGATACACAAGTTATTTGGAATGTCCGGGTTTTACCCATTCCAAATAATTTTTATGACGGCGGTTGAAGATCGGAGACCTTCACATCGTTTGAGCTACTACTGATTTCTTGATTGGGTCGTACACCCAAGACAATGTAATAAGTGGTGGTAGTTTAAAACGTACTTGGAAATAGGCCAGATATGCGAGGAACTCTCCCCTGTATTGGACATATGGAATGAGGACCCAGAACAGACATGAAAATGGGTGTGTGTCTGAACTTATCATACTTCGCGCTGTATTCGTTGATCTCTGCGAAATATATATCAGTTTTGGAAAATTTATTCTCTTGCTTAACACCCTTCTCTGAGACGTACGAGCTTAGAGGTTATATTTTGGTAGATGGTCAATGATACAGTATGAATTAACAATGTGGCATGCTAAGATGCAATGATTGAGGCTTTGTTCAAAAGAAGGGCCTTATGGATGATGATCAAAACACATCTTTAAGTAGCATAGTTTTGTATATAACGTTAACTCGTGAGCCTCACACCCCGGTATGAGTCAAAAACAGGATATGGGATGCAGGGAGTGCATACATTTCTTTATAGCTAGAAGTTGTGTCATGGTATGGAGCCCAAACATTTTTACTTATGTGGATGATGGATTGCGAGGCGCCTCCGATATAGAGCCGACTAAAAGGCTCAAGTGATAGGTCTGATAGGACCGAGAAACATATTGTCTAGGAATAACCAATCCACAAACGTTAGGTGTGGACCAGCCCTGCAGGATCCAAGGGTTGCCCATAGGTGTGATCTTGGATCATCTTGATTGAGGCGATCTGAATTCGGTAAGGATACCATCCTTTGCCTTGACTCATGATGGAAATCCAATTCCCAATATGACTTGTCAGTTTTAGTTGTAAACCTATATGGCGACATAGTAGGATGGGGCACTACGCCGTCTATGATCGGTACATTTATATTTGAAGTTGTTTGCTACACTATGCACCTATAATAATATCAAAGATATTTGTTTTTGAAACGTACCAAGCGTGTTTGGCTATTATAAGGTAAAACTCTATCCTACGCTTTGTGTTGCATTGTGTGATGGGACCTGAGTCTTATAATAGCTTCATTTTTTCAAAAAGCATTGTGTTGCCTAAAATTGTGTTATTTCAGAGTATTCGTGGGAGTAAACCTAACTTGTGACATATGACATGGTCTCGTGATTTACCCAATTTAAAGTAAGGTTTAATAACTGTTTTAGCTCTCACACCAGTCCCATGACTGACTCGGAGTTTTTGTTTCCACCTAAACTCTAGGTGCCCATATTTTCCTCACGGGCAGTCGGTGGTTTAGGTTTTGCAGATTCTTTATTATCACAGGATCCTATACTACAGTGGGAGCTATATTCGAAAAGCTTTATATCTATGTATTGGTTCCAATTGTGTTAGTTGATGTATTTTTACATTTTTATCTACATTTCTTTGTTAATTACTAATCTCTGGTATATTTTTCCGCTATGTAACATTTATTCGCACTCTGATGTAAATTATTGTGAAAACAATGAAAAGTTCTGAAGTAGTGTGTTCTCATGTATTGTGTTCTTGCACAATCCAGTGTTTGCCGTCTCTTCAGAGATCGGGGGTTTTCAGGTCGTGACAGGGATACACGGAAATTTGTTTAAAAGAGTTGAAAAGTGATTTTTCATAATGAATGAACGTTCTTCTGCAAACGTGGTTCTGAAATATACGAAATGTGATTTGATAACATTTCGTGAATGAGATTGGCAAATAAATAGAATTAGAAATGAGATATTGATTTGGAATGTAATTGGATTTGGGAAAATACTTAATATTTAAGTTTTCAAGTCAAGATTTGTCAATATGGAGTTATAAATGGAAATACATGTAAACTGGGTTATATGGGGAATGTTGTGATATGGATTTATATAATAAAAGAATTTGTCGAATTAGAATTAAATAGTACCAAATGGTTTAAAAGATAATACTTGCAAAATATTTGCAATTAGAAAGATATTTATAAATAAATGGTTAAGATATTTATAAATGAATGGTTAAGATATTTATAAATAAATGGTTAAGATATTTATAAAAGGATGGTTAAGATATTTATAAATAAATGGTTAAGATATTTATAAATGAATAGTTAAGACATTTATAATAAATGGTTAGGGGATCGATAAATGGGAGATTAAGGAAGTTATAAATGAAAAGTTAATGATTTTGTAATTGAAAGGTGAACGGTTTTGAAATGGAATCTGTAACATTTATTATACCGAGGTTAAGTTAAACTACTTGGTTAATTTTATGAAATGATATTTTAAATGAATTTGGAATGATTAGTGAGATTATAAAGCAATATAATGTTTTAAAAATGGTAAAAAGGAATATGATGTGAATTTTTAGAAATTGGAACCCTTTGTACATTGTTTGAGTTGTGTAATATTCGAGGTGTCAATCTGATGTTGGTTTTGACCTTCGGGGTTGATACTAAGAGATTTATTCACTTACCAATTTACAATGAGGATCAAATGGAAGTAGAAGTGAAATGATAATTGAATACTCTTATATTAAATAAGAAAAGGGAAATGTTTTCCGAATTAGAAGTTTTGAAAATTAATTAAAGAGGTTAAATGATGATGAGAACTGAATCGGTAAATTTATTTTATTTTTATGAATGAAGGTTGTTTGTTTGATAGTTAAATAACCGACTATCAAATCTGGCCTAAATGATTGTTGGTACGGAAAGACCAGGATCAAATTTATATTCGAAAACCATTCCAACCAGCAAATACATGGAATATGGAAGATGATGATTAAAGAGGGAGCATTGAAGACCATGGATCTTCATGAGCGGAAGAACTACTTGTTGAATTTCTCTAGTTATCTCCCAGAGATATTTCGATAGTGATTCTGTTTTGATTGTAATCTTCGGATTACAAGGACTACTTGCTACTAATTTATAGGGTGATATCTAGGATGTGGTAAGAGGGTACACTCGGTTCATCATAATCCTGGATGACTTGTATGGATTTCAACAATCATATTCTGTTGGTGGCAGAGGAATTCGTTCTTACTGCTTAGACACCTAAAGTATTTTTGTAGGCATCAATTGTGATTTGATGGATCTGATGATGTGACCTTCAAAGTGAAGATGGCAAGA
The DNA here is from genome assembly GCA_030737875.1 of Allium sativum. Taxonomy (NCBI): domain Eukaryota; kingdom Viridiplantae; phylum Streptophyta; class Magnoliopsida; order Asparagales; family Amaryllidaceae; genus Allium; species Allium sativum. The sequence continues at coordinate 900,307,393 of CM060916.1, forward strand.
TGTTCTTAAAGGATAAATTTAACCTCAAGCCTCATCAACCACGAAATGGAATAAAATTGGGTTGGTCGCATGGCTATGTGGGTTGCTCCAGTTAGGGTGTATTGTCACCATCTAGATAATATGCATATTTGTTCTTCATTTCGCTTCTGTATCTCCTAGGAACAGTTATGTTGGTATCAACCGTAAGGTGACAATATATTCAGAACATTCAAGCGAAGTGAATGGTCGGTCATGTTTATCCTGGGTTGCAAGATGTTCTTGTTGAACGCGGTGTATTCCTCTCTAGAGATATTGTTATGCACCGAATTCGCCCGGCCTCCGAAGAGATAGGAAAATGCGGATTGTATGAAAACACGACGCATTAGAACACAAATATGAGAACATTTCATTGCTATTATAACAATTTACCTCATAGTACAAGATATCATAGTTCAAATAAATAATATACAGTGGAAAATAATATCATAGATTTAAATTACAAAACAGCAGAAAATATAATGCATGAATATAGTTTGCAGTGGAAAACATCAACTACCACAGCTGAAAGGAATACCCGGATACAAAGCTTTTCGAATATAGCTCCAGCCGTAAACTAGGATCCAGTTAAATAGAAATTTGCAAAAACCAAAACTACTAGCTGCCCGTGTGGAAAATATTGACACCCAGAGTTAGGTAGAAACAATAAACTCCGAGTCAGTCATGGGACTGGTGTGAGAACTCAAAATAGTTATTAAACTTTTACTTTAAAATAGGGTAAATCACGGGACAACGTCGTATGTCATGGAATGGGTTCACTTCCATAAATACTTTGAAATAAACATTACGCCATAGATGACCTATCACAACGAAAATGCATGGTGTTGCCAGCTACAATCTTGCCATTGCTATGCTGTTTTTTGTCTATTGCAACGCACGTTTAAATGTGTCAGCATATATATCAACATGTGTTGCAGTAGCCTCGTGAATAAAATTATCAATCCACGTCAACATGATCCAACGGTCCTGGTTAGCGGTCCACATGAAAAAATGTTTAGTCCAGGTTAGCAATCCGCGCATGAAATAATGTTTATGGCGGGAAGTAAAAACAAAGGGAGGGAAACTAAAAAAATATTGAATGTTTCAATCGAAATTTAACAAAGTACTCTGTTGCTCAACCTCTCATACACTCACTCTCAAGTTCAATTAGGGCTAAAAGTTCAAGTTTACAAGCTTAATTAGGGTTCGAGTAAGGCAGGTTCGAGTTCAAGTTCAATTAGGGATTCAGTGTTTCAATTAGGTATTTAATTGGGGTTTGTTTTGGTTTCAGATTTCAGTTAGGGCTTCGATTTAATCTGCTGCTTCAGGTGTCACTATGTGTATATTTCAATTTTTTCTGATTTGATTGTTCTGTTGCGTAATGTACTGCTTTACTTGTGCCTAATTTACTGCTTCAAGGTATCACTCAATGAACGACGAGGAAAAACTATGGGCAGAACTTCCCAAGTTCAGTGAAGGGTACATTAGTGGAGTGAAACTTTTTATTCGAAATACTTTTTCTAGATTTGAGGTAGGTGATGAAATTACATGCCCTTGCAAAAAGTGTCATAACCGCAACTGGCATTGTCAAGAAGTAGTCTACAACCATTTGATTTGGAATGGTCCATCTGAATTGTACATGAAATGGATTTGTGAAGTTTCCTGTTTAGATCTTGAAAGGAGCGATAACAATATGGATTATGAAGCAAGAATAAATTTTGGAGATAATCTCGATGAGATGTTGCAACGTACTTGTAGAAATATGCAGAACAATGAAGATGGAATGGTTGAGTTTGTAATTGATGCAATGGTTGAGTTTGTACTTGAACGAGTCGCGACATGTCTAAATTTTTAGTGCCTCAGGCATACTATTGCATTCCTTGATATTGCTCGTGCTTTGAACAAGCTGAGTCAATGCATCAATTTGCAACTCAGCCATAGATTGTGAAATGCAACTATGTGCTGAAAAGCAACTCTGGCCATAGTTTGTGCTGAAATGTCTTTGTGCTGAAATGCAAGTCAGTTATACTATGGCCATAGTTTGTGCTGAAATGCAATTGAGGCATGCATGTCTTCCATTTTGTGTTGCAATGTAAACGAGGCATTGCATCAGTTTGTAGCCGAGGCATGCATGACTTTGGTTATGCTGAAATGCATTGGTTGTACTAAAGGCTTTTGCTGAAATGCATGACTTTTGAAACTGCTTTATTTTGCAGGTGAAGGAGGCAGTAGAGGTACTGAATGCGCTGGAGGCTCACGCTTTATTAATTTGAAACTTTTTTAGTTTGATGTAAACATGAATATAGTACCGGCTGTGTTTGTAAGTACTCTGTAAAACTGAATTTATTGGCTATTTTTTTTGTTCTGTAGTTGACTAAATAGTATTTGTGTTACTGGTTATTAATTTGAAATGAAAAGTTGTTTATTAATTTCAGTGTGTAATGTTAATTGCTGTTATGTTGCAGTATGTTATATAATGATGAAATAGCTATGATATAATGTTGCAGTATGTAATGTTAAATGTTTCCATAGCTATGATATAGTGTTCCTATAAATTAATGCATGTGGGCCCCACAACAGGATTCCGTGAACCCGACTACAGAATTTATGGGCACAACAGGATTCCGCGATCCCGGGATTTAGAATTTAGTGGGCCCCACATTTTATGTAAATTTAGTACCTGTAGCAACACCTGTAGCGATGTTACCTTAGAATAGCAAAGACGTTGCCTTTGACTCTAAGGCAACGTGGCAAAAGGCAACCCCAAAAAAGTGTTGCCAGAGATAATTTTCGGCCTATAGCAACAATATTTTGCATTGCCTGCATCACTTCTTGGGGTGCATTATGCAATCTATGGCGTAGTGAAAACAATTTGTTAACAACGCAGTGCTTTTTTTAAAAATGAAGTTATTGTAAGACTCAGGTCCCATCACACAATGCAACGTAAGTTGGAGGATAGAGTTTTACCTTATAATAGCCAAACATGCTCGGTAAGCTTTAAAACAAATCATTTTGTTATTACTGTAAGTGCATAGTGTCAAAACAACTTCAAACATCAAAAGGATGAATAAAATTAGCAACTAATTTGTCTTTAGTGGCGACAGACAACTTGCTTTCCGAAATCCCGTCCTCACTTCCCAACGCTGCTCACCCATCCCATCAAACTCCAGATGCACGGCCTAAACCTGTTCCACCCTCACCTGACACTCCACCGTCCTCTGTTATCCCTTCCATCGTAACTGATCCTCCTCTCAATGATTACCCCAACCCAGATCCCCTCCCGAAGCAAAGATAGTCTTTACTTTCTGCTGCTAAGCCTCTGAATGTGGGCACTTCCGAGGTCAATGATATTGAGCTGAAATTTGAGTGGGAGAATCTTGTCCCTACTGATGACATTATTCAAGCTAGCATTGAACAATGGAACGGTTTTCTCATTGGGTTCTTCCTACACACGCCACTGCCATACTATAATATGATCAATTTCTTGAAGAAGCATTGAGGGTCTCAAGGTACGATAGAGATTAAATTGAACGGGATTCTTTTTTCTTCCAGTTCTCGTCTTTGGCAGATCGTATTAGGGCTCTCGAGGCTGACCCTATAATAATACACAATATTCTATTCTTTGTAAAGCCATTGGAGCCCAGTTTAAGTAATGTTGCGAACAGCGTTAAGAATGTGCCAGTGTGGATAAAAATGTTTAATCTCCCGCTCGTCGCTTGGTCGAGGAGGGGGGTTAGTTGGATGGCTACCAGAGTCGGGAAGTTCTTGTGTATGGACTCTAACACTGAAAGTATAAACAGACTCGAATTCGCCAAGTGCATGGTAGAGGTATCAGCTAACTCTCCCTTGCCTGATGCATTTCCTATACGTAACTTAGATGGATCCATACAAATAGTGAAGGTTTACTATCTCTGGAAACCTGAATTACATTTGCGCTGCAAAGTTTTTGGGCATATGTCTGAAAACTGCCAAAATCAAACAGAACAGGAAAGTGAAAAAACAGACAAAGAAGTGAACGGTAGTGTTAACACACTGCAGCAACAGAAGGAAAAAGGTGAAGCAAAAGAAAGCAGAGCTAATTTTGATAGTTCTAAAAAAAGTGCTACAATGCTCATGCTATGAAGCATCAACCAGAGACAGTAAATGGACCAGAGTTGTAATGAAAAAGAAAATGGTTAGACTCACTGTAAGCGGTAAGGATAAGGGGAAGCAAGCCTTGATCTACTCGTCTCCGGTTGCTGATGATGTTGGGACATCTAACTTCTTCTCACTTTTGCCTAATTGTGAAGGAGTAATCGATAGATATATAATAAATCATGGAATTGAAGAAGGGGAGATTGTAAATGTTGGAATGAATGAAGCTGATAAAATTTGTAATGTAGATAGAAATGTGAATCAGGTAAACACATCTGGCAATTAACAACAGAGATGAGCAGAAAATCTTCAACCAAAGAATAAGGTGGATGTTAACCCAAAAAAGGAAACTCGTGCTGATCAAATGGCGCTTGTTGATGAAATTTTGTCAACAACTTTTGGGAGTCCTAAGGATAATGGGAACGGAGGTGCAAATGTGTTATGCAATACTCACTGTGCACCTAAAGTGCATGGCGCAATAACTGATGGGAAATAACATGAAGTAAAAAATGTTGGTGAGTCACATACTACGATTTCTTTAGTTTCGAACTGTAAAGAAACTTCTTTGTAGAAGACACGTGATGAAAAGTTTTCTGCACCAAATGAGAAACAATTTCAGAAAGACAAATCCGAGACAAGTGCAACAGAGTCTGCTAGATTGGCACACATTAGAACTATAAATGCCAACATTTTGGCAATCTCTAGTACACTTCTTGCTGAGCTAGCTAGCAGGGAAGTTAACACTCTTGAGTATCTTGCAACAATGAAAAAACAAGAAAAATTTAAGGCATTCTGTTCTGGAATAGTATTTGATCAGTTGCATACTGCGCGGCTTGATTCTATGTCAGCTGTTCTTCAAAGAACAATTGCTAGTGGAAAGAAGAAGATGCAGAAATTTCCAATAGCCAAAGACAAATCGGCCAATCCTTATGCGCATATTGCCCCCTCCCCCCTCCCCCGCTTCTTATAAGGAGAGGCCTCCAGACATTATCACTGATCCACTGATTCCAATCTCCAAAGATAAAGAAGGACCTAAAACACCAATCACTAGGAGCATGAAGAAGGAGATGCTAAGAAATCTACAGGAGAAAGGCTAGCTGTCGGAAAATTGACAATGTAGTTTAGGATAGAAAAGAAGTGAAAATTAAAATGTAAGTGACGCTGAAATCTAATTTTGTGAAAGTAGTACCTGTCTTCCAAGTGTGGAGGAAATTGATGATATGTACTTTGTACATCACCAGTCCTCTCATATATTTCAATTCTTTTTATAACAAAAACAGTGTTACGGATCACTATAAAAACCGGTCAGCCTTGCCAAAAAAACAACTTCAAATATAAATGTATCAATCATAGACGGCATAGTACCCCATCCTACTATGTTGCCATATAGGTTTACAGCTAAAATTGAAAGGTCGCGTACTGGAAATTGGATTTCCATCTATTAGTCGAGGCAAGGGATCTTCCTCTCCGGTTTCAGGCCATCTCTAGCAGGATGCCCATGACTCAAACTCTGTGAGCCCTTGGATCTTCAAGGTCGGTCCTCTCTTACTTTTGAGGATTAGTTATTCTTGAACAATACGTTTCCCGGTCCTGTCGGACCTATCACTTGAGCCTTTTAGTCGGCTCTGTATCTGAGGTGCCTCGCTATCCATTAACCATATAAGTAAAAATGTCTGGGCTCCATTTGTGCAGTTAAAGAGCTCAGCGAATCCAATGCGGCAGAGGTGCAAAAAGTTGTAGCGGGGATAAATCGAGGAGATAGCAGGATACAGAGGATGAGTCTAAAAAGCATATAAAACTCATATTTAATGCTTCTACAAATATAAAAGTGATAAATAAATGGAAAATTAACATTTGACTTAATTATAATTAGTGCATTCTTAACTTTAAAAAAAAATCATAAGCAGATATACGAAAATAAACATAAACTTCTGTTTAGTTTGATTATATTTAATGGAATATTGTAGTATTTTATATTCAGAAAAATATATGTTAAAAAATTATATCAAAAAGCTAATTTTATAAAATTTAAAATGTATAAATGTCATTTTAAAATTCATTTCTTTAATAGAAGATATAGCGGAAATAGCAAAACATAGCCAAAATAATGGGATATATTGGGTATATCGGAATATAACGGGGATTAAAGCGAAGTTATTTTAGAGGCTATTTGGAAATAGCATAGCGGTAGAAATCCACTACACGATATAGCAGAGATATATCGAGGTAAGAGTGGGGCATAAACTGCACAGGGCTCCATACAATGACACCACTTCCAGCTAGAAAGAAACGCGTGCACTCCTGCAGTCACTATCATGTTTCTGACTCAGAACGAGGTGTGAGGCTCGCGAATTAACGCTATCACAAAGCTATGCTACTCAAAGCCATGCTTTGATCATCATCCACAAGACCATTCTTTTCAACAAAAGCCTTGATCATTTGCATCTTAGCATGCCACATTGACAATTCATGCCATACAACTAATATCTATCAATATATAACGTCTAAGCTCATACGTCTCAAAGAAGGGTGTTAAGCAAGAGAATAAATTATCCGCCACCAAACAGATACATATATATATATATATTTAATAGAAACCAATCAACACAGAATGAAATCCAATGTCAGACGCATAATCCATTTACAAGTTCGTTCTGGTTTTGAATGAAACCAAAGGCACCTTATTCCTAGTCTCATATGTCCAATACAGGAGAGAGGTCGTCGCACATCCGGTCGATCTCCAAGTAGATTTGGATGATCACCACTTATTACCTCGTCTTGGGTGTGCGGCGCAATAAAGACATCATTTATCATCCTAATGATGTGAAGATCTCCAGTCTTCAACCACCGTCTTCGGATCTTTGACTTTTAGTTGTTGTACAAGTTATTCAGAATGGGTTAAACCCGGTCTTTCCGAAGAACTCGCGTATCTTATAATCAGGTGTTATAATAACACATTGTACGCCCCATTCCGATCCAGAATATTCTTTTATTCAAATATTCATTACATTGGGAATCATTCCCATAAATCTTATCAAATATTTAATTCATTTAAACCACTTGTTTAAATCTTTCTTTGAAAACCATTGCAAAAGATTTTGTGTTATCCTTTAACAATCTTAAAACAAATTAAGGTTTATTAAACTAGTCGGGATTTATGAGCCTTATCAAAGTAATCATTCATTTTATTATGCCAATCCCAAACTATTCATCCTATGGAGCAAACTGGTAGTACTCCATATCTAACCCCCTCCATGTTATCGGTAAAATTAATTACCATTTCACATTTCAAATCTAATTAAAAATTTAACTATCACATGGAGTAAAACTGGCGGTACTCCATTATCGAACATTCTTTGGATTTGGTAAATTTAATTACCTTATTCACATTCAATCTAATTAATGATTCATTAAAACTCCTACTTGGTTTTCATCTAAAAAATCATTACTTATTGATTATTCAACTTTTGGAAATTAATCTTGTTTTTAACTAAGTTAAAGAACCAATATAATTTAAAACAAAGCTCATTATAAACACAAAACCCTCTTTCACTAAAATAAAACTTTCACTCAATTCCAGTTTAATGTATTAAATTGGAAACTTTACTTTGGAAATGTAACACCCCATATTTTCTGTAATTGTATAAGTAACAAATCAGAGAATAATTAATTTTTAACTACGAATCAAGGGAAATGGGTTGCGCCATTGCGTTCGTCTCGAAATTCTGCTTGGAAACGAGTCCAAGTTTTCGAAAAAGGGAGTCCGTATGACCAAGTTATGACCCTCCGAAGTTTCAGGAATTTTCGGAATCAAAAACAGCTCGAAATTCGAATTCGAAATTCAAATTCAGACCCCAGGGCAGACTGGGCGGGAAATTTCCCGCCCAGGACCAGGTCGACCTCCCAGGGACCAGGTCGACACTATGGTCGACCTGGTGCCAAAACCTGGTTTTCAGCCTGAGTTCATTCGGATGTTTCTAGTCTCGTTTTCAGTCTAGATTCATCCTCCTAAACCTATATAAACAGCCCCCTAGCCTCATTTTCTCTACACAATTTCATTCTGTCTATACTCTGCCTCTATTCTAATTAAAAATAAAAATGGCATCGCTACTCTGCTGGAATCAAAACTTGGACTGATGCATCTTCTTCCAACCTGAATAGAATTAAAAGCTAAATCAAATCTCAAATCAAAGTTTAGAGCTACAACAACAATTAAAGAGGAGTAATTCAGCATTTCTGCATCAACAACAGTTTATTATCCTTTCTTAAAACCACGAAAGGCAAGTACAGTTATTTTTCGATATAAACTTTAATTATAATTGTGACATGATTGTAAATCTGAATTTGAGGTTGTGTACGTTCTGTTCTGATATATTTTATTCTGTATCTCTTTCTTCTTTCTGTTCTATAGTCAGGCTACCACGAGCCTGCGCCACATCTCATAAGAGATTAACGAAAAAACGCAAAACTTTGGGACAAATAATGAATGATGGCTTAATTGGACATGGCTAATCTGTGACTGATGTTGTAAACTAGATTTAGATCTATGCATATTCTGTGAATTGGAAGAAGAGGAGCCATTGTATGTTAACATCTGACTTGAGACTTTGGACATAATGCTTATTTTGAATTAAGATCTGTTATAATTTAAAGTTGTTGATTGTTGGGTATATTTTTATATAACGATTCATGACTTGAGATAAAAAGAGAATATGACTTAGGTGTGAATATCTATATTAAGATTTGATAACTGTTAAATGTGAATAACACCTAAGTGGGAGATTTTTGAATATATGACATGCATTGAAATCGATGGCTATATTTGGTATAATTTATATGTGAATCTTTTGTACTAGGCAAGTTTAACTAAAATTGGGACATGTGTTATATGGAAAATTATGACCACAATCTGTGCCATGTAAATTCAATGCAAACGTGGGGTATATGATCATATTGTGAATCATGACAATTTTTTAGGCATGCAAACTTAGGCTAAATTTATAATTAGGCAAGATATGTCAACGATACTTTAAGGAGTGATTAAATCTGTTATATTGCCTAATCTGCTAGTTCTGTTATATTGCCTAAACTGCTAATTAGATTGAATTGCCTAATCTGCTAATTATGTTAAATTGCCTTATCTGCTAAATCGCCTAATCTGCAAGATCTGTTATCTGTTTAATCTGTTGAATGGCGTAATCTGTTGGAACTGAAATGCTGAAATTTGAAGTATGTAAATCTGTAGGATCGATATAAAATTGAGCAAAACTTGTTAATAGAACCTCGAATAATCTGCTGTAACTTGTACAGAAGTTAATTTGTTAAATTAGCATGATTAGTCTGATATTAGCGTAGTCTGTGAATGAATGCACTGGCTAAACATGAAACATGGCTAACTCGAGGTTAGAATGAGTTTGTGGCGTAATCCTGCCCGGAACCGCCCGGCACATCCAGTGGCCGCAAACAATAGGTTCTAATGTGAGAAGTTAGTCATAACGTGCTTGAAACCCGAGGTTAGACTCCGTTTCCGGCAGAAACCTGCCCGGAACCAACCGGCCTAACCAATGGCCGCAAACTGTCAGTCTAATGTGAGAGGTCTGCGCATTAATTTTTAATTAATACAAATATAAGATAAATATGATGTCTAAAACGTGTTGGGTGGATAGGGTTAAACCAATTGGACTAATAAATTTAACAAACCCGTTTCGTGAATTTATAGCCCAATTACAAAGTTAGACAAATCTGTAAATCTGTTAAATCTGTATATCTGATCCGTTAGTCTGAAAACTTGTCTGATCTATGAAGTAGTTGATCTGAACTCTGTATGTCTAAACTTGTAAACAAGTTAATCTGAAATCTGTTAGTCTGGGGACACAAGGTTAGGAGGGAAATCACTTGTGTCATCTGTTGTTTGGGACCCATATTAGTCAGTTACCCTTTCTGGTATCAGAACTTTAACCCAACAGTAGGTAGGGTCCGGGCACGCTTACTGAACTAATTATAAGCGGTTCATTCTGATAATGGCGAGAGGTGTTAATGGTGTGTTTCAACCGGGTCATGTGCGTGCATGGATCCCGGTCTGCCTCTGAGGATGTAAGACGCCGTGACATCTGTAAATAGGTATGTGTCATACAAAGGTTGCCACTTTAGGGAATGATACACCCTTCTATAAGGCTGGCACAGGGTATTTATGTATTAGGGAGCCGATCGCGTGGGGTAGGACTTTGGGTACACTTAGCTCTGTCTGTTTCTGTGGGGTACCTCTGTTTCTGTTGGGTGGTATCACCCGTCTGTTTCTGCGTGGTACCGTCTGTTGGGGTGGTAAAGGCCCATTTACTAGTGTACACCTAATTCTACAGGGATTAATTTGTTTCTGTTTCTATACCTTCTGTTCAAGTAGTAAAGGCCCATTATTAGCATTCTTTTTCTGTACCTTCTGTTGAGGCGGTAAAGGCCCATTTCTAGCATTCTCTTCTGTGGAAATTATTCTGTTCCCATTTCTGTTTAGTTTAGACATTAGGATAACCCTAATCCTGTTATACTAGTATTAGTGCAGAGAAATGAAAAGTAATATTATTCTGTTTCTTCTGTTTAACCTAAGTACATCTGCTGCTCCTATGACTGTTATCTCTTATCCAGCTTATTTTCATGTCATAATTATTATTATCTGTTCATATGCTGAAAGTCACTGGACTTGCCAGACTTTATGTCTGACCTTGCTTGTTTTCGCCCCTTTTTCTTCCGTTTCCCCCCAGGTTTTCCAAGGAGGGAATACTTTAGCTTGATCCGGATTTCTTCTGCTTGAAGTGCGTAAAGTATAGCTTAACTTCTTATGGCATCTTTTGTGGGGATTATGATTTTCAAGTTTTGTACTCTGATGACTTTCTGAACAAGACTGATATTTATGTACTTGAGTTTTTGGTAAAGATGTAACCATACTGATTTCTGTTTTCCGCTGTAATAAAGTTATAATTTCTCAAGTATTGTTTATCTTTCTTGAAATTTTCTATTCTATTTACTAAAATGCTCCACCAAAGTTAAGGCATTCCCTTTGTGAGTGTCCTTAACAGAGGTGGGGTGTTACACTTGGTATCAGAGCTGAAGGTTACCATATTGGGTAAAGTTTTTGAAAACTATTTTCAAAAAGGTTTTAAAAGGAAGTATTTTCAAAAATAAAGTTTATTTTGAAAAACATAATCCCCAAAAAGCCATATATCTATCTTTACAGTTCTTCATTTTAAATCTTTTTCTTTCATTTCAGCATGTCTGGGAATCTTAACTTTCCAGAGGGCGTGCCAATACCTGGCTGGTTCAGGAGGTACTTAGAGGCTAGGGCCAACGATGCAGGCCCAGCAGATATTCCTCCTCCAGCTGCAGCGACTCCTCCTCCGCTCCCTCCTCGTGCAATTGCTTTTTCAAAGATCTGTAAAGATTTTAGGGCCATGGGTGGAAAGGATTTCAAGGGAACTAAATCATTCATATAAGCGAGGAACTGGCTCAAAGAAACTTAGGATTTGTTCGTTATCTTCGAGGTGGATGATAGGCAGAAGGTACAATTGGCGATATGGTTGCTCAAGGACGAAGCTTCCTATTGGTGGGAAGTCACTAACGCCGAGAGGCCGGTTTAAACATGGATGGATTTTAGAACAAGGGTTGAGACGAAATTCCTCTCGCAAGATGAACGAAGTCTACAACTGGAAAAGTTCTTATCTCTTAAGCAATGAAGTATGACGGTCAAGGAATACGTCAACCAGTTCAACCAACTGGCTAGGCTCGGACTAGATTTAGTCAACACCCAGCATAAAAAGGCTCTCCGCTTTGTTAAAGGATTGAACGAGCCACTGCACAGCTTAGCCATTACCCATGAACCCATGGGAGCGACTTACGAGAGATTGGTGGACATGGCACTATTGCACGAGGAAGACAAGGGCAAGAAAGTGGCAAAGAAGGAAGAACCACAGAACAAGAAAGCATGGCCCAAAAAGGAAACACAGAAGAAGGATGAGAAGTCTAAAGATAAGAAGGAGAAAAAGTGTTTTACTTGTGGAAGCACGACTCATCTGAACAAGGATTGCAGAAAAAGAAAGGGCACTTGCTTCAATTGTGGTGAGATGGGACACTTCACTAGGGATGCCCGAAGAAACGAGGGCAAGGGCAGAGGGCAGGGCCAACTTCTGGAGGGAAGACAAGCACTCTCGAGGCTAGGGGATAAGATAGAAATAGGAAAACTTTCTGTAGGAGGTTTAATTTCTTTATCTGATTTTTGAGTTAAAACCCTTTTCTGATTCTGGCATTTCGATTCTGTAATCGATACTCTGCACTTGAATACTAGTATTGTTTCTGATTCCGCTGTAGACTCAGACCCATAAGGGTTATGACTCATCTAAGTGTGGTAAGTTGGGTACCTGTGTTGAGCGTTAAGTTGACTATGATGCGTATATTCTGGGTTTTTATCATGCTTAGTTTCCTAAGAATCATTCGGTAATCTGATCTGTACTAGTAATATGTAAATATCTAAATACTTTTGATAAGGTTAAGATTTCCAGTTTTGACATTGTCTAAAGAGGGTAATCCTCTGGGTGTTAATCTGATGTTGATTTCGGTCTTCGGGGTTGATACTTAGGGGAATTAATCTCTCAACCAATGTCTAATGGGAACCAAGTTTTTGTTTTATCTGTACTCGCTCCCATCATTCGACTGTATCCTATCAATCGAATCTTCGAACTTTAGGTAGAAACTAATGGGTGTAAACATGTGTTTGAGACATGTTATGTTTGATGGTTGCAAGTGGATGCAAGTGGTAGCTAGTGGTTGCTCAAGGATGCATACACACACAATAGGCACTAGATCGGCTCGAAAACACTCTCATACTGCATATGGAAGTGTGAGCATTCTCAATTTTTGTGGATGTAAAATGATTGACTCGTCACATGGATGTTGCATATGAATGAATGGTTGTCACTCATACAAGAATGATATGGATCAAATAGGAAAATTTCATACATGTTGGACTCATGGCACTGACATAATTCGCATTAAGGAGGTCAACTGAATCAGTGGACCGCCTGATCTTTGCATTAGATAAGGAACATATACACACACTTTTGCATATGTTCATACAACAGTAGAAGTTTTCTAAGGACAATGGATGCTTGTGGATGATGGTAGAGTAGATGGATGGCTGGATGGTAGGACACATTCTTCTTAACTTGAAGATTTCGGGGACGAAATCCTTTAAGGAGGGGAGAATGTAACACCCCGTATTTTCTGCAAACGTATAAGTAGCAAATCAGAGAATAATTAATTTTTAAAATAAGAATCAAGGGAAAAAGGTTGTGCCATTGCATTCTCTCGAAATTCTGCTTGGAAACGAGTCCGAGTTTTCGAAAAACGGAGTCCGTATGACCAAGTTATGACCCTCCGAAGTTTCAGGAATTTTGGGAATAAAAAACAGCTCGAAATTCGAATTCGAAATTCGAATTCAGACCCCAGGGCAGACTGGGCGGAAAATTTCCCGCCTAGGACCAGGTCGACCTGGGGGTCGACACTATGGTCGACCTCCCAGGGACCAGGTCGACACTATGGTCGACCCTATGGTCGACCTGATGCCAAAACCTAGTTTTCAGCCTGAGTTCATTTGGATGTTTCTGGTCTCGTTTTCAGTCTAGATTCGTCCTCCTAAACCTATATAAATAGCCCCCTAGCCTCATTTTCTCTACACAATTTCATTCTGTCTATACTCTGCCTCTGTTCTAATTAAAAATAAAAACGGCGTCGCTACTCTGCTGGGATCAAAAATTGAACTGATGCATCTTCTTCCAACCTGAATAGAATTAAAAGCTAAAACAAATCTCAAATCAAAGTTTAGAGCTACAACAACAATTAAAGAGGAGTAATTCAGCATTTCTGCATCAACAACAGTTTATTATCCGTTCTTAAAACCACGAAAGGCAAGTACAGTTCTTTTCCGATATAAACTTTAATTATAATTGTGACATGATTGTAAATCTGAATTTGAGGTTGTGTACGTTCTGTTCTGATATATTTTATTCTGTATCTCTTTCTTATTTCTGTTCTATAGCCAGGCTACGATGAGCCTGCGCCACATCTCATAAGAGATTAACGCACAAACGCTAAACTTTGGGACAAATAATGAATGATGGCATAATTGGACATGGCTAATCTGTGACTGATGTTGTAAACTAGATTTAGATCTATGCATATTCTGTGAATTGAAAGAAGAGGAACCATTGTATGTTAACATGTGACTTGAGACTTTGGACATAACGTATATTTTGAATTAAGATCTGTTATAATTTAAAGTTCTAGATTGTTGGGTATATTTTTATATAACGATTCACGACTTGAGATAAAAAGAGAATATGACTTAGGTGTGAAGATCTATATTAAGATTTGATAACTGTTAAATGTGAATAACACCTAAGTGGGAGATTTTTGAATATATGACATGCATTGAAATCGATGGCTATATTTGGTATAATTTATATGTGAATCTTTTGTACTAGGCAAGTTTAACTAAAATTGGGACATGTGTTATATGGTAAATTATGACCACAATCTGTGCCATGTAAATTCAATGCAAACGTGGGGTATATGATCATATTGTGAATCATGACAATTATTTAGGCATGCAAACTTAGGCCAAATTTATAATTAGGCAAGATATGTAAATGAAACATTAAGGAATAATTAAATCTGTTATATTGCCTAATCTGCTAGTTCTGTTATATTGCCTAAACTGCTAATTAGATTGAATTGCCTAATCTGCTAATTATATTAAATTGCCTTATCTGCTAAATCTGCTAAATCGCCTAATCTGCAAGATCTGTTATCTATTTAATCTGTTGAATGGCGTAATTTGTTGGAACTGAAATGCTGAAATTTGAAGTATGTAAATCTGTAGGCTCGATTTAAAATTGAGTAAAACTTGTTAATAGAACCTCGAATAATCTACTGTAACTTGCACAGAAGTTAATTTGTTAAATTAGCATGATTAGTCTGATATTAGCGTAGTCTGTGAATGAATGCATTGGCTAAACATGAAACATGGCTAACTCGAGGTTAGAATGAGTTTGCGGCGTAATCCTGCTCGGAACCGCCCGGCACATCCAGTGGCCGCAAACAATAGGTTCTAATGTGAGAAGTTAGTCATAACGTGCTTGAAACCCGAGGTTAGACTCAGTTTGCGGCAGAAACCTGCCCGGAACCAACCGGCCTAACCAGTGGCCGCAAACTGTCAGTCTAATGTGAGAAGTCTGCGCATTAATTTTTAATTAATACAAATCTAAGATAAATATGATGTATAAAACGTGTTGGGTGGATAGGGTTAAACCAATTGGACTAATAAATTTAACAAACCCGTTTCGTGACTCTGTAGGCCCAATTACAAAGTTAGACAAATCTGTAAATCTGTTAAATCCGTATATCTGATCCGTTAGTCTGAAAACTTGTCTGATCTGTGAACTAGTTGATTTGAACTCTATATGTCTGAACTTGTAAACAAGTTAATCTGAAATCTGTTAGTCTAGGGACACAAGGTTAGGAGGAAAATTACTTGTGTCATCTGTTGTTTGGGACCCATATTAGTCAGTAACCCTTTCTGGTATCAAAACGTTGACCCAACAGTTGGTAGGGTCCAAGCACGCTTACTGAACTAATTATAAGCGGTTCATTCTGATAATGGCGAGAGATGTTGATGGTGCGTTTCAACCGGGTCATGTGCGTGCATGGATCCCGGTCTGCCTCTGAGGATGTAAGACGCCGTGACATCTGTAAATAGGTCTGTGTCATACAAAGGTTGCCACTTTAGGGAATGATACACCCTTCTATGGGGCTGGCACAGGGTATTTATGTATTTGAGAGCCGATCGCGTGGGGTAGGACTTAGGGTACACTTATCTCTGTCTGTTTCTGTGGGGTACCTCTGTTTCTGTTGGGTGGTAACACCTGTCTGTTTCTGCATGGTACCGTCTGTTGGGGTGGTAAAGGCCCATTTACTAGTGTACACCTAATTCTACAGGGATTAATCTGTTTTTGTTTCTGTACCTTCTGTTCGGGTGGTAAAGGCCCATTATTAGCATTCTTTTTCTGTACCTTCTGTTGGGGCGGTAAAGGCCCATTTCTAGCATTCTCTTATGTGGAAATTATTCTGTTCCCATTTCTGTTTAGTTTAGACATTAGGATAACCCTAATCCTATTATACTAGTATTAGTGCAGAGAAAAGTAATATTATTCCATTTCTTCTATTTAACCTAAGTACATCTGCTGCTCCTGTTACTGTTATCTCTTACCCAGCTTATTTTCATGTCATAATTATTATTATCTGTTCATATGCTGAAAGTCACTGGACTTGCCAGACTTTATGTCTAACCTTTCTTGTTTTCGCCCCTTTTTCTTCCGTTCCCCCTCCCAGGTTTTCCAAGGAGGGAATACTTTAGCTTGATCCGGATTTCTTCTGCTTGAAGTGCGTAAAGTATGGCTTAACTTCTTATGGCATCTTCTGTGGGGATTATGATTTTAAAGTTTTGTACTCTGATGACTTTCTGAACAAGACTGAAATTTATGTACTTGAGTTTTTGGTAAAGATGTAACCATACTGATTTCTGTTTTCCGCTGTAATAAAGCTATAATTTCTCAAGTATTGTTTATCTTTCTTGAAATTTTCTATTCTGTTTACTAAAATGCTCCACCAAAGTTAAGGCATTCCCTTTGTGAGTGTCCTTAACGGAGGTGGGGTGTTACAGGAAAATTTCATTAAATCTTAGTTAAAAGATTTATAAATTCCAAACCAAATCTGTAATAACCCGAATTTCTGTACTCTTTTAGTCAACTAATAACACCACACGTCCAACCCAGATTACATAGAAATACGAATCATTATTAGAAAGAAGTTAGAGGATGAGAAATAGAAAGAAAGAAATATTAGAATAGAAGAAAACGAAGATCACAAACTCACAGCGGAACGGATAAAATATATTAGATAACATAAACTTTGAAATACAATTCAGTAACTTCATATACATACCATCATCAGAGCATAACAGTTATTCCTGGAACAGTTACAAACACCTGTTTCCAGACAGGAACATAATACACAGCGGAAAAATATAATAGTCTATAACTAACTGGTGAAGCCTCTTACTTCAAACTCCTCCAAGTGAATCTGTAAAATCCCGACTACTGGACTGCCCATACAAATTTGGGCACCAAAGAGTTTACCGAAAATGAACAAAATAAACTCTGGGCCAGTCATGGGACCGGTGTGAGTAAACTCCAACCATTTGTTTAACTTTCAAAATCCTTTGGAAAGAAATGATAATCGTAAGACCGATCCATACATAAACACGGATGGTTTTTACCTTATGATAACCAAAAATATTTTTGATATCAAATCCAGTGATATTACAATAGTGCCTAAATCAAATAAATAGAAATCTAGAGTAACACTTGCATCTAACGATCCATATATAATATTAAATAAAAAATAGCAGGGCGCTTATTGGAGATTGGATTCCCACTATGACAAGGTATGGAACCACCTTCTGATCTGTGTACTCTAGAGTGGATACACTGGGGTTCAACAAGAACATATTGCCACCCAACCACACATGGTTGGCAACTCATTTAACTTGAGTGTGCCAAGCATATAATCACCAACGGTTGTGATCATCAACCATTACCGAAAGCATACAACATCGAATATAATAAGAAACAAAAATGAAATTTCTCTAGATCAGGTGATAATACCCTTAGGAATGACCCACTTGGCCATGCTGCCTGCTCGATTTTTTTCATTTCCTGGGTGATGAGGCTTGAGGTCACGATTTCCTTTTTGAACATCTGACCACCATTTACTTTGAATGCCACATCGTCAGACAATCGTCCATATACGTTGTTGTAACAACCCGGAAAATCGGAACCAATTAAAAAATTTATTTTGGCAATTTTAATGAATTTTGAATATTTAAAATGAATTATTTTAAATAATAATGTGTAGAAAATTATTTTGAACAAAAATAGAACGTATATATTTATATAAATCGAAATTAGAATATAAATATTTATTTTAATTATAAAAGGAATTGGAAATGGCGCGGTAGTTTGAAAATTCGATTTCAAATTTCAAATGAATGTACAGTAGTCAAAATAAACCGGATTTTAGTGAAACCAAAAATATTAGAATCTATTTGAAAATATCTTTCCAATGAATCAAAAAAATTGAAATTTCATAGCGGGAATAAAAAGTAATGCCCAGTTGAAAATTCAAAATAGTCGCTATGGAAGTATAGCCCTTAAAAATAGCGATTTTGCAAACAACCTCCGTTTTCGACGAGACCATTTTTGTTGGATCCAGAATGTCAAATTATTGTTTGATTCGAATTTTCATAATTTTTTGAATCAATATGTGAGAGTGGCAAATTTAAATGTGTTTGGTCATTTCAGTTTGAATTTTGATCGACTGGAAAATGACCATTCTTCAAACGGTCTCCAAATTCGATGAAATTAGTTTTGTTAGGATTGTATCGTCAAATCATAGCTAGATTTATTTTTCTGGAATTTTTGTGGTCCGTGTGTGGCCCTGGTAAATTGAAATGTGCGATCAAATTCAATATATATTGATTTATATTTTGAATTTGATGGAAACTGATCGAAACGATCGAGTTGGCCTATAAAACCCATTGTGTTCGGAATGGGGGTATTTAGCTAAGGGCGATAGTCATTCGGTTTGAGTAGGATATCGAATGAAAAAATAACTTTTTATAAAAAAATTAAATAAAATATATTTTATATTATTATATAACTTAACCCTTTCTCTCCCTCATCCACTCAACGCAGGTTAAATAAAAGAAAAAAAGAACAAAACAACGACGAAAGGAAAACCCGTCGTTCCCCCGATGCCACCGCGCCGCATGCCCTCCCTTCGTCGCGTCGATGTCCACCATAATCCCCAGGTCGCCATCGACCATCCCCCTTCCATCTCCAACGCACCAAAGATCCGCACCCCCAAATCGATCGAACGACATCCGTCCCTCCTCCAGTTGGCCTCGTGTCAGCCACCCTCCTCCGTTTCTTCTTCCACCGCGAGCGCGCCTCCCCCACCACCCCAAAGCCAACGAGAAATCCCCTTCCTCCCTCTGTGAACTGTAAGTTTCCTAAATTTTTTTATATTAAAACATTGATTTTGAATTCGATTTTTATAGAAAACGTAGTTTTAAAATTGAACAAAAATATGATTTTTGAACCGAGTAAAGAAAAGATTTTTGAATTTAGAAAAGATTTAATTTTTATAAACGAAAAGATGTGATTTTTGATTAAAAAAGGTGTGATTTTTACATATAAAGATTTCATTTTTATTTTCATGTATAACATAAAAAGAAGTGATTTTAATATAAATATATATAACGATATAAAAATATGATTTTTATTTATGTATTGACAATATAAAGATGTGATCTTTATATATGTAGCGATATAATAAAAATGTGATTTTTATTATATGTATAGCAATATATAAATACGATTTTTATATATGAAGTGGCGTGATAAAAATGTGATTTTTATAATATTAACATCGTGTTAAAAAAATAATTTTAAACATAAACTATGTGAAACAGATTATGTGGAAATAACGA
Organism: Allium sativum; assembly: GCA_030737875.1. Lineage (NCBI taxonomy): Eukaryota > Viridiplantae > Streptophyta > Magnoliopsida > Asparagales > Amaryllidaceae > Allium > Allium sativum. The sequence goes on from CM060916.1 coordinate 900,327,194, forward strand.
AGAAGAACGCTACGCACTGGAATTAAAACCGTTCACAAATAAAGAATTGAGGAGTGGATCCCAACGGTGAGAACTTCTCACTTTAATTTTATTTTCTAGTTAGAATATATACTAGGATACAGACGGTGCTTAGCAGCCCCCGACACCCATCGTCCACAGACCATGGACGACTTGTTTGATTTGATTGTGCTGTGAAAATTGTTTGTGATGTGAAATGAACTGTATAAAATATTCACGTGTTGAAATAAAATAATTTATCATTAAAAATATAATTTTTAACGTGTATATGAATAAAATAAATATTCATAAACAAATTGGACGATTTGTTTATGTATGCATATTTAACTGATATTGATTGGGATGATAAATTTTACACATCACCCAACTGCACAAACAATAATCAGTGTTTGTTGTTTGAAAACCCCACATGGGTATTGGGAAGATATTGGGCATACACTAATCCCAATATGTAGTTGTATGTCAATCGATTGGTTGACAGACTGTTATAAGCGTTAAATGTTTATACTTAATGCTTATGCGGTGTAGAATGCACTCTGGTTGATGGTTGACTGTGTTTGATTGTTGTTGTGCACATGTGTTGTATGAAATTCATATAAATAACATTATATGGTAATTGACTGTTTCCGATTCCAGTTTAGAAAGAATGAATATTTTAAAATAACGAATATTTTAAAATAACGAATATTTTAAAATAATGAATATTTTAAAATAATATTCAATAAAGGATCAAAATATGATTTTGATGTCCGATTTGGGATGGACCTGAAAATATTTAAATCTATAAAGCCGTGTTGATTAGATTAATGCCATTTCGACGTGAACGATATTTATATCGATTTTATTCATTTTTATAATGAATATCGAAAAAGAAATAATTTCAAAATCTAATGTACTGAAAATATTATCATTCATAAATTAATGATATGGAATATTCAATTTTGATTTGAAATTGAATATGAAGTTGAAATCGTTTTGAAAACGAATTTAAAACGATTTATAAAATACGTTTTAAATGGAAATCGACGAAATCGCCGCGGTAGTTCGCGAATTTCGACCATTGACTTCGAATTGATGTTACGGGAGATCAACCGTCGGATTCTCCTAAAACCAGAACCGTTGGGTTCGTATCGAAAAGAGCTTTCCAACGAATATGAGAGATTTGAAATCTAATGGTTGGATTTGGAATTATGTCCAAATCAAATTTGGAAAAGGTCGTTGTAAGTGCAGTTCGATGACCGTTTATGGAAATCGACTATACGGGCCTTGATAAAATTATTAAAAATATCAATAATTTGTGTAAAATCAAAATAAATGATTTGGAAAGAATTGGGATGAAAATTTCCATGTTTGAAAAGATAAAAATATATTTTTATCGAAATGTACTTGTTACGAACTAGAATTAAAAATCCAATATTTTTAAATAAATAAATTGGATTTGAAATGGTTTTAAAAATAACCAGAATTTCCAATATATGAATTGGAATGTAATTGAATCGAAATTATCTTCGGAATATTTCAATATTGGATTCCGTGATTATACAGACATTGTGGAGGAATTTGGAAGATATATATATATATATATATATCGGTATTCCCAATACGATATTTGTTGGTTTTAGAATTTGATATTGAATATGAGCCGATATATTTTCTATTCATAGCCTTGTATTTAATATCAAATTAGCTATTGGGTTTATTGTGAACGGTGTTTTAAATAACACTTGTTCTTTAACCCGATTAACAATGGAATGAAATTTTCGGTTTGTCGTGAATGGTATCTTTAATAATACTGTTCTTAAACCTAATGAAATTAAGAAAATTAGAAACTAACTGGAGATTAGCCAAGTTGAATGGTTCCTGGGTATTTATCTGATGTTGGTTTCGGCCTTCAGGATTAATACTTAGGGAATTGTTCTCTTACTAATTTATGGTTAGAGACTGATGGGATAGGGTCTTCAGTAACACTGTTCTTAAAACCCGTGTGAAAAGAATAAATATTTTAATTAAGATTTAAAGAAGAATTTTCAATTTATTAACATTTAACTGGAATTGAAAATGGAATGTGAATCGGGTTTATTGTGAACTGTGTTTTTAACGACATTCGTTCTGTAACCCGATTTACAGTGAAATGGGATTTGGAATTTATAAGATTTAACTGGAATTTTCCAAAGTAAAGTTTTCTAATTTAATATATCAAATTGGAATTGAATGGAATTCAATTTGATAATAATCGAAGTGAACTTCTGTGAAGGAAGACTGTTAATACATATGGAATTTAAAAGGCTTTACCGTTATTCCATTTATATTATTAGTCGGATATGGAAATTGATATCGATTATATATTGATTTTTTCCGTGAAGATTCCATAATTAATGGAATGTGATTTGGGTTTATCGTGAACTGTGTTTTAAATGACATTAGTTCTATAACCCAGTTAAAGGTAGGATTACATGTCTGTCATTGTATTTCGAACTGTATGGTCGATCTCTGCTAAATATGTATCTGTTTGGTGGTGGAGAATTTATTCTCTTGCTTAACTCCGTTCTCTGAGACATACGAGCTTAGAGGTTATATATCGGCAGAAATCAATAGTACTGTGTAGATTGTCTATGCAACATGTTAGTGTTTCCAAAGTTATATAATCATTCATATTGATTTTTGGGTTGAAACTAAGTAGAGTTTTAATGAATCTTTAATTGGATTGAAATGTGAATTGATAATTTAAATTACCAAATTTGGGAAATGATCGAGAGTGGAGTATAACCAGTTTTGCTCCATGCGATAGTTAAATCTTTAATTAGATTTGAACGTGAAATGGTAGTTAAATTTACCGATAACACTGTGGTGTTAGATATGGAGTATGACCAGTTTTTCTCCATGGGATGAATAGGTTGGGATTGGGAAATATAACAAATGATTACTTCGATAAGGGTGTTAATCCCGACTAGTTTGGAAAACCTTAATATGGTTTGAATTTATATCCAAAGGAAGATTAAAGAATAAATTTAAAAGAATTTATCTTTGATAAAATTAATGGGAACAAATCCCTAAAGATGTGAATATTTAAATAAAAGAATATTCAGAATTGGAATGAGGCGTATGTTGTGTTTTTACAGCACTTGTTTATTATATACGCGAGTTATTCGGAAAGGTCAGGTTTATACCCATTCTAAATAACTGAGTCGACGATAAGTCGACGATGAAGACGGTGGTTGAAGACCGGAGGTCTTCACATCGTTTGGATGATTACTGATGTCTTGATTGGATAGTGTACCCAAGACAAGGAAATAAGTGGTGATCGTCCAGACATACTTAGAGATCGACCGGATATGCGTGGACCTCTCTCCTGTATTGGGCATACGGGATGAGGAATAAGGTGCCTCCGGTTTCATTCAGACCCAGAACGAACTTGCAAATGGATGTGTGTCTGACATTGGATTTTATTCTGTGTTGATTTATCTCTATTAAATATATATCTGTTTGGCAGCGAGAATTTATTCTCTTGCTTAACACCCTTATCTGAGACGTACGAGCTCAGAGGTTATATATCGATAGACATCAGTCGCATGGCGTGAATTGCCTATGTGGCATGTTAAGATGCAAATGATCAAGGCTTCTATTGGAAAGAAGAGTCTTGTGGTTGATTATCAAAGCACGACTTTAATTTAGCATAGCTTTGTTTATGGCGTTAATTCGCGAGCCTCACACCTCAGTATGAGTCAAAAACGGGATCAGACCGTTGGGAGAACATGACGTTTCTTTCTAGCTATAGGTGGTGTCAGGGTTTTGCACGCCCTAACATTGTTATATTTTTACCTATATAGTTATTGGATTGCGAGGCGCCTCGGATATATCGGTCTCTACGGAGCCAATGGATAGGTCCGATAGAACCGGGAAATGTGTGTTTAGGAATAACTAATCCACTAATGTAAGTGTGGACCGACCCAACCGATACAAGAGTTGCCCAGAGTGCGTAGTCCTGAGACATTGGCTAGAGTGTCTCGAAGCGGTGAGGAGCCATCCCTGGCCTCGACTCATAGATGGAAATCCAATTTCCAATACGTGACATTTCGTTTTTTATTGTAAGCCTAGTATTGACGGCATGATATATAGTACCCATGCCATCTATGATTGATACATTTATATTTGAACTTGTTTTATATACTATTCACTTATAATAGTATCAAAATGATTTTTTTTAAACGTACCAAGCATGTTTCGCTATTATAAGGGAAAACTCTATCCTTCTGCTTGCGTTGCATTATGTGATGGGACCTGAGTCTTATAATAGCTTCATTTTTCACAAAGCATTGCGCTGTTTATAACTGTTTATGCATTGGTATTCTTGGGAGGAAACTCGTTCCGTGTTATACAGCGTGGTCCCTTAGTATACTATATTTTAATGTAAAGTTTTAAATAACTGTTTTAGTTCTCACACCAGTCACATAACTGACCTTGAGTTTATTGTTTTAACCTAAACTTTTGTGCCCCTATTTTCCATACGGGAAGCTAGTAGTTTTGGTTTTACAGGTTTATATTCACAAGATCCTGGTTTACAGCTGGAATGATATTCGGAAAGCTCTGTATCCATGTATTTCTTTCAGTTGTGTTTTGTATTATTTTCTGCTGCATTGTAATTTGTAAATCTCTAATATTTATCAAATGTAATTATTTGTTCGTACTCTATATATTCTTGTACTCTGATGTAAATTGTTGTAATAAGCTATGAAATGTTTTTCTGTTTGTGTTATGATTCGTCTTGTCCTCAAAGCAATCCGTTCTTTCCTTAAGGGGAAGTTCGGGTTGTTACACGTGGTATCAGAGCTTTGGTTTACAGAGCTCGAGAACAAGACATATTGGAACCGAACTGTAATGACCCGAAAATCCAGTCCAATTTGAGCTGACCAAAAACACAAGTCCAACCCCAAATTAAACTGAAAATCAGGAAATTAATAGAAAGAAAACAGAGGGTGAGGATAGATAAGATAGAAACTTAGAATAGAAGAAGAAGAAGAACACAACATCAGAGTAACACGAATCTCACAGCGGAACGAATAACATATAATATATATAACATAACTTGAAATATACATCTGTACTTGAATATACATCATTATCAAAGTACAACACATACAACACAGCGGAAATAACTATAGCTATATAATCCTGAAGCCTCCTGCTCCAAGCTCTTCCAGTATCTGTAAATTCCTGACTACTTGACTGCCCGTACAAAATTGGGCACCCAAGAGTTTAGGGAAAACAAAAAAAAATAAACTCCAGGTCAGTCATGGGACTGGTATGAGTAAAACCGTTTAAAAACAGTTTGAGCCATTAAACGATATCTCATAAGACCACGCCGTATAACGGAACGGGTTTTTCCCTTATGAGAATCCAAATTTATCTTTATATCAAAAACCTTAGATATTATAATAATGTCTATCAACCACAATATAATAATCTAGCAGAAACGCTTTCATCTCACGTTCTACATACATAGTATACAATCAAAACCGCAAGCACGTATTGGGTAATGGATTTCCAACTATGACAAGGTATGGAGCCACCTTTCGCTAGTGTACCTCTAGAAAGGAATACACTGGGTTCAACAAGAACATTGCCGCACATGACCGACCACTCATTTCGCTTGAGTGTATCGAATGTATATCACCAACGGCTGGGATCAGCAACCGTTTCCCGAATGGGACAGCATCAAAAATAGATTTTTAGAAGTAAATGAAACTCTAGATCAAGTGATTATGCACCCTACTTCGGAGCGACCGACTTAGCCATGCTGCCTGCCCTATTTCTGTCATTTATCGGTTGATGAGGCTTGAGGTTACGCTTCATCATCACATCAGATTCACTTCGAATGCCACATTGTCAGATGCATCAAAAATCACTAATTGATGTCTACAACAGTACATTACGTGTTAGCTAAAGAAGTTTCCTTCTCCGCTTCCACTCTTGGTACGGTTGAAGAAATCAATGTACGTGACCTTTCTGGAAATACTCTGTCTAACATTCATCCATACAAGTCATCCAGGAACAGGATGAACCGAAGGCACTATTCAGTACATCCATCTTAAGCACTATTATCTAAGACTTATACAATAACCCTTGCACTTTACTCCTTCAATTATCTTTGGCATATATGATTCGCAACGCTTATGCCAATACAGAGTGGTTCTTTGGATAATAATCCAACCGGTCTCTCCATATCAACAACGTTAAAATGGTCAAAACTTCGATAGTCTGTGATTTAACTATCAAAGAAAAACACGTGTGCAAACAACGATATTATTTCCAAATGGAAATTCTATCAAACAATCATCAATCATATATATATATATATATCCTTATTTTCTATGTTTAGAAAATATACGTTAACACTGGAAAACATTTCCATTTCTAATCCATATTTCCAATTTCAATATTTGATTACATTTCTGATTCTATTTGGAAAACATTTCCAAATCTTCTTTACTTGGATTTAAACAGATGTTTAAATCAACATCGCGACGACAACTCGAACCACACTACTTATTTACTAAATTCACTTAACCACTTTCACTCTCGAACCTTAACCATTTCTAAATTAAAAACGAAGTCAATCAAGTTGGGGTATAACTACCTCTCAGACCTTAACTGAACAACATTCGAATCTCGAAATAGGGTAAGTTCATCTTTTAACTCTTTAACACTTCCTTACGTAACTCTCGTTCGAATAAATCTCTGTTCGATAACTCCTCCCTTCGAATAACTATATTCGATAAATCTCTTTTACGAATAATTCGATTTGGAAACCTTTCTTCGAATAAACTATATTCGATTAACTCTGTTTATTTAACTCTAATCGATTAACTCTTTTTACTTAACCTTTCGATTAAACTATAATCGATAACTCCTTTCGAATAACTAATTCGATAACTCTTATGGGTTTAACTCCATTCGAATAACTAATTCGATATAACCCTTATTCATTTAACTCAATTCGAATAACTTATTCGAATAACCCCTTTAACTCTATTGGAATAAACTGTATTCGATAACCCCTTTTAGCTCAATTGGAATAAACTATATTCGATAACCCCTTTAACTCCATTTGAATAACTCTAGTTCGATTTAACTCTATTCAATAAATTCTAGTTCGATATAACCCTATCGATTTACTTTTACTGATTAACACTAACTGTTTAACTCTAAATGGTTTACCCTAATGGTTTTACTCTAACTGGTTTAACTCTAACTGATTTACTCTAATGATTTTACTCTAACTGGTAAACTCTTATTTGAATAACTAATATTCGATTAACTCTATTCAACTAACTCGACTCGACTAACCCCTTTCGAATAACTAATTCGATTTACTAACTTTCGAATACCATATTCGATTTAACTCCTTTCGAATACCATATTTGATTTAACTCCTTTATTCGCTTTATAAATATTTCCTTTTTAACAACGTTTATTCATTTTTAAAGATTTACTTTTAGTAACGGTTCTCCATTTTAAAATGATTTCCTTCTTATAACAGTTTCCTTTTTATAACGTTTTTCCCTTTTTCTAAATATCTCCTATTTATAAATATTCCAATTTATAAATATTTCTTATTTATAAATATTCCATTTATAAATATTCCATTTATAAATATTTTAATTTCAAATATCACTTTGAAAATATTCCCTATTTATAAACATTCCACTTTATAAGTATTCTCTATTTAATAAAATCCTATGATTTTATAAACAAATTCGTTTTCAATAACACTTGAAAATCTCCTTATCCCATTCCGATATTTTATGGTACTTAACACATCATATCACGATGACCAATATCGTCCAAACACATATAATCAACCACAGATTATAAACTACATCATATATCACAACATATGAAAACAATAAAATAACTGTTGAGGAATCCAGTCGGATTCCTCCAACCTGTCTCCCTGCATCCACAGATGTTAAACAATACAGATAACATCACTTTCAGTTCCATATGATATATTCTGTTAAACAGAATCAATAAAGAAATTCAACTAACTGACTAGCAGCTCAATCAAACAGTCAACACACAGTCAATCGGCCAATATTTAACAGTTTTAAAAATACAACATGAAATTATAAACTGTTCAGAGTTAGTGAGATTTACTCACATTGGACGATCATCATTAATAACGATAACCATCGCTTGATTCAGATGGACAATTTATTTTTCTATAAATTGTAACGAGCTCCGATGGACTTCCAGTCAGTGTCATCGTGTAGTGTCCGTCCATACGATCCCAACGAATCTGACAGTTCGAAATTCTGATATCATATGATCGAGATACAACATTAAGAAGTTAATATACATTCATTAATTACATAAGAGTTAAATTAATTGGCTCTTGGGCCTTAACCTTTATTTCGGCGGCCCATATACTTTCTAAAAGCCCAGACCCGTTCTTTGAAGCTTCTTTCTCCAGGACTGTAAAACACTGTCCGCTCCAACACCAGTCTCGCCATCATCGAACTCAAATGTCTCGTTCTCTTCCATGAAACCACAAACGAAGTACACCATTGAATCCCCCATCACAATCTCTACCTTCTCATCCCTTAAATGCCCATCTCGATCTCCGTTTAAGATTGCGTTCGAACTGCTTAACCTAGCAGTATCGACACTTTTGGTCATGGATCTCCACGAAAACCACTCCAACGATGTCTCTCAGTCCCATAATCACAGCTATCCTTCCAAATCGAACATCGATACATCAAAACCCCAAATTCGATTAACCCTAAAACACACTGAAGAACGACGCAACACCCTCAAATGGTTCGCACCGAGCAAAACCCACATAGGAATGAAGAGGAGTACCTCACGAACTCATACATACTTGTTATACGATTTGTAGAATTTTATTTTGAATTGTTTTGATTTTCTGAAAGTGGCGATTTGGGTTTTCTTTGAAGAGTAAGTGGCGGCTACTAAGATTGACCAAAAATGAATTGAAATTAGGTTAGAGGGAGTTGATGGCATTATATAGGATAAATAAAATAATTTTATATTCGAATGTTTTATTTGTTTTTATCACTACGCTGTCTGTATCTATACTCTAAAACTCCTGTGATCACATACGATACCCAAAAATCACGAAAATTGACATGCACCTTCTGTTCGACATTATGGTCCCAATGAAACTGGTTTCTCGAATTCCGACTTCGTTTGCTCACACAGCGTATTTTTAATTGTCGAAATACTGACTGTTTCTCACTCTAAAAATCCGTACGACCACACAATGACTCTAAAAATCACGAAACTGGAAATCTAACAACTATTTGACATTGCGGATCCAACAAAATTAGTTTCGTCGAATTCCGACTTCGTTTGCAAAACCGGCTATTTTTAAAGCTCTGGATGAGCCATTTAAATATATAAATATATTTAAATATAATTAAATTAAATATTTAAAAATAAATATTATCGTCTATATTCATAGTGGAATACCATACAACTCTAGAATATTCCTCTATGAATTCCTAACTTGAAATTCACTTCTGGGTCAACCCGATATTCGATTTATATTGAAATTCCTTTTTAAAATATAAATAATTCCTTTATAAATTATAAAGGAATTCCACGGCGAGTTTTCTAAAATTTGATTTGGACATAAATCAAAATATACACGACGAAATCCCGATTTTTCTCTTCCACTAGAAAGATATACTCCACCAGCTCCACACGTTTCTTGTTTCACAGAAATCCGGCTTAAAACGAATCATGTACATTCATTTGAAGTTTTAATCACCAATTTACGAACTGCAGCGCCATTTCAAGCTCGATTTTTATTATAATATAATTATACGTTCAAACTCAAATAATATATTCGTTATTCATATTCAATTCCAAGCTGAATTAAATATCACAGATGATCCAGTTCACACCATATTTCCATTTCAGCCAATTCTGATTATTTCAGAATTAAATATATTATTTAATTTATTATTTTAATTAAATATTCACCATTATTTAATTCCACAACCATTAAATTCTCTAAACCACCATTTCAATAATTAAATAAATTAATTATAATACCTCTGCCAATGCGGGTCATTACAATCTTCCCCACTTAAAATAATTTCGTCCTCGAAATTGCTAAGGTAGAGAACGACCATATCGACCGGTTAGAACATATTCGTTCCCTTCTTAACTTCAGTTTCAACTGAACCAATTTAATTTCAATTAAATTATTAATTAATTCTTATCAACGAAAATTTTCAAAAATCCTGAAGTTTCAACATATTTGTTCCCTCCTTTGTACTGGTCAATCGGTCAAACTCCAACTCGCCTCTCTGGGCCATCTCTATCCCAAAAGAAAATCAAACAGCCAAGCGGCTTGCCAATTCGTCTCATAAATCTTATATCCGATAGAAATATAAACTTGTACCTTTTGTCGGCATATCATTTTATCATTTCCACCTGTTATCAATTCAGCGGATACAAGGGTCATCCCAATCAAATTCCAATCTGCTTTTATCCACAACACAACCATTCGCTTATATCCAAGCTAAATATCATTTCAACTCGAGTTTCTTCTCGATTCCCAACTCTTAACTTAATTATCCCATTACACTTCAAATTTGAATCTCACAATCCAATTTGTCTTGACATCATTCTGATTCAACCTCAGTTACCACATTACTGGCTTTACTTTAATTCAATTTTGCTTTCACAAATTTCTGTTAAATTTGTTTTTAATTCAAACAGTCTTTCCTTGGGAGTTTTTAAACAGTTTACTCTTTTCAAAAATTAAATTTTCCTTTTGAACATGTCACTGAGCCATTAATTAATATTCCATTAGTTAAATCACTTCTCTATTTCTTTATCAATATTTGTTAACCAAATATTTTCAATAACCATATTGGCCTTTTATGTTATTTGGAAAACATTTCCGAATATCGCCTTCCTTTATTTTCTAAACTTTAGAAAATATATACTATTTATAATTGGAAAATATTCCAATTACTTATCTCTTTTCCGATCTCGTTTATTTCTATACTTAGGAAATATTCTTTATTATATTTCCAAGCTTACACTTATTTGGGTTAAAACGGATGTTGTGTAAAACATCGTTACGACAACCCAAATACTATATTCAACTAACTCTTATTCAACATTGATCTTCGAGCCTGAAATCTTACAATTTATTTGTTAATAATGAAATCAATCAAGTTGGGGTATAATTACCTCTCAGACCTTGACTGAATAACATTTATAACGTCAAAACAGATATGACTACTTACTCGAATAATCAATACCATACAACTACTTATTCACTTTTAAACACGTATACGCTCCCTCTTTCTATTCTTACTAGATTTTATTCTTAGACTTCCTTTTTGATTTTACTATTCTATTTCTAAGTTCGTTTCCTTATCGTCTTCTATATATATATATATATATATATATATATATATCGATACGTTGATTTCTAACTATCAAATTATCTTAAAAATATTCTAACTCCTTAAATTCCCGGAAAAATTCGCCATAACCTCCTTTGTACTAGGAGCATCGGGATATTTCAAATAGCCTCCCATGGCCCTCACCAATCCAAAAGAAAAAGAAAAAGCCAAGCGGCTAGCCGATACGGTGCATAAAATCTCATATATGAATTAAATACATACCTTTTCGTCGAGCATTCTATTTATATACCTTCATACCTTATCCATACCTATCTCATGTATATTTATACCTGCGCAATCTATTTTAACTATACCTGGTCGTTTTAACTCAATTTGTTAATTAATTTGTTAATTAACTCTTTAGTCTATTTAACTTTTATATTTGAACATGACATGTTCAAATATATTTTAACCTGCTTAGTAACTAATTTGAATCCAAATTTCAAATTTAAGTTCTATATTCGATTTCGAATATCCATTTACAAATCCAATTCACCTTTCAAAGTTCAACTTCAAATTCAAAACTCGATTAACTAATCCCTCTTTGACTTAGTAAATTCTATTCAAATTCTATATATTCAAATTCAATATCACTTCTATTATTCAAATCTATATATCAAATTCTATATTTGAATTCCATTTATATTTTCTATATTTGAATTCCATTTGAATTTCTATATTCAAATTCTATATCAAACTTTCTTTATTCATTCTTTATTATAAATCCCATTTTGAAATTCAACACAACTTGTCTTTCCCAAAACAAATTCAAAACAATATCTCTGGTAGTACATCACTTACAACTCGAAAATGAATACTGATGATGCAGCTGTCATTATCAGAATCTATTTTCCAGCGATCGAAGTGAGTTCAATACTATAAAACCATTTCTAAACATTCCCCCTTTGAAATTCATTTCAAAATATAATTCACACGGCTTGTAAAACAATTTAAAATCTCCCAGGATCTAAAATTTTCCTTATTTTTAATCCAAATTCATTTACAAACACTTATCCAATTTTCTAGAATTCTAATTCAATTTCTGGTTTAAATTTCAGATTTAACTCATCTGATTTCACTTATGTGAATTCTGATTTGTTATTTACATAACCATTAAATTTATAATCTTACTCGATTATAATAACAACCAATATATCCAATATATATCAAAATATACTTTGGGTAAAATTATTTTCATTTACCCTTTTTCAAAACATATCTTGCCGACCCATCGTATTCGAGTGTTTATAAACTCCTACCGATACAGTGGATCAAACTGATCAACCAGAACCCATAAACAACTCAACCAATGAATCTCCACATTATAAAACAATTTTTATATCAATAACAAATATGTTCACTCATATATATACACTCAACTCAATCTAGGGTATTACTAACCCTATCTTTACTAAGTCACACCACAGAGCCAAGGTAATTCACTTAACTTAAGCTCTGATACCAACTATAATGACCCAAAAATCCAGTCCAACTTGAGCTGACCAAAAACACAAGTCCAACCCCAAATTAAACTGAAAATCAGGAAATTAATAGAAAGAAAACATAGGGTGAGGATAGATAAGATAGAAACTTAGAATAGAAGAAGAAGAGGAACACAACATCAGAGTAACACGAATCTCACAGCGGAACGAATAATATATAATATATATAACATAACTTGAAATATACATCTGTGCTTGAATATACATCATTATCAAAGTACAACACTTACAACACAGCGGAAATAAATATAGCTATATAATCCTGAAGCCTCCTGCTCCAAGCTCTTCCAGTATCTGTAAATTCCTGACTACTTGACTGCCCGTACAAAATTGGGCACCCAAGAGTTTAGGGAAAACAAAATAAACTCCGGGTCAGTCATGGGACTGGTATGAGTAAAACAGTTTAAAAACAGTTTGAGCCATTAAACGATATCTCATAAGACCACGCCGTATAACGGAACGGGTTTTTCCCTTATGAGAATCCAAATTTATCTTTATATCAAAAACCTTTGATATTATAATAATGTCTATCAACCACAATATAATAATCATCTAGCAGAAACGCTTTCATCTCACGTTCTACTTATATAGTATACAATCAAAACCGCAAGCACGTATTGGGTAATGGATTTCCAACTATGACAAGGTATGGAACCACCTTTCGCTAGTGTACCTCTAGAAAGGAATACACTGGGTTCAACAAGAACATCTTGCAACCCAGCCACACATGACTGACCACTCATTTCGCTTGAATGTATCGAATGTATTTCACCAACGGTTGGGATCAGCAACCGTTGCCCGAATGGGACAGCATCAACAATAGATTTTTAGAAGTAAATGAAACTCTAGATCAGGTGATTATACACCCTACTTCGGAGCGACCGACTTAGCCATGCTGCCTGCCCGATTTCTGTCATTTATCGGTTGATGAGGCTTGAGGTTACGCTTCATCAACACATCAGATTCACTTCGAATGCCACATTGCCAGATCCAACGAAAATCACTAATTGATGTCTACAACAGTACATTACGTGTTAGCTAAAGAAGTTTCCTTCTCCACTTCCACTCTTGGTACGGTTGAAGAAATCAATGTACGTGACCTTTCTGGAAATACCCTGTCTAACATTCATCCATACAAGTCATCCAGGAACAGGATGAATCGAAGGCACTATTCAGCACATCCATCTTAGGCACTGTTATCTAAGACTTATACAATAGCTCTTGCACTTTTCTCCGTCTTCAATTATCTTTGGCATATATGATTCGCAACGCTTATTCTAATACAGAGTGGTTCTTTGGATAATAATCCAACCGGTCTCTCAATATCAACAACGTTAAAATGGTCAAAACTTCGATAGTCTGTGATTTAACTATCAAAGAAAAACACGTGTGCAAACAACGATATTATTTCCAAATGGAAATTCTATCAAACAATCATCAATTATATATATATATATCCCTATTTTCTATGTTTAAAAAATATACGTTAACACTGGAAAACATTTCCATTTCTAATCCATATTTATACTTTAACACTGGAAAACATTTCTATTTCTAATCCATATTTCCAATTTCAATATTTGATTACGTTTCTGATTCTATTTGGAAAACATATCCAAATCTTCTTTACTTGGATTTAAACAGATGTTTAAATCAACATCGCGACGACAACTCGAACCACACTACTTATTTACTAAATTCACTTAACCACTTTCACTCTCGAATCTTAACCATTTCTAAATTAAAAACGAAGTCAATCAAGTTGGGGTATAACTACCTCTCAGACCTTAACTGAACAACATTTCGAATCTCGAAATAGGGTAAGTTCATCTTTTAACTCTTCAACACTTCCTTGCGTAACTCTCGTTCGAATAAATCTCTATTCGATAACTCCTCCCTTCGAATAACTATATTCGATAAATCTCTTTTACGAGTAACTCGATTTGAAAACCTTTCTTCAAATAAACTATATTCGATTAACTCTATTTATTTAACTCTAATCGATTAACTCTTTTTACTTAACTCCTTTCGAATAACTAATTCGATAACTCTTATGGGTTTAACTCCATTCGAATAACTAATTCGATATAACCCTTATTTATTTAACTCTATTTGAATAACTAATTCGAATAACCCCTTAAACTCTATTGCAATAAACTATATTCGATAACCCCTTTTAACTCCATCAAAATAAACTATATTCGATAACCCTTTAACTCCATTTGAATAACTCTAGTTCGATTTAACTCTATTCAATAAATTCTAGTTCGATATAACTCTATCGATTTACTTTAACTGATAAACACTAACTGTTTAACTCTAACTGGTTTACCCTAATGGTTTTACTCTAACTGGTTTAACTCTAACTGATTTACTCTAATGGTTTTACTCTAACTGGTAAACTCTTATTCGAATAACTAATATTCGATTGACCCTATTCAACTAACTCGACTCGACTAACCCCTTTCGAATAACTAATTCGATTTACTAACATCCGAATACCATATTTGATTTAACTCCATTCGAATACCATATTCGATTTAACTCCTTTATTCGCTTTATAAAGATTTCCTTTTTAACAACGTTTATTCATTTTTAAAGATTTACTTTTAGTAACGGTTCTCCACTTTAAAATGATTTCCTTCTTATAACAGTTTCCTTTTTATAACGTTTTTTCCTTTTTCTAAATATCTCCTATTTATAAATATTCCAATTTATAAATATTTCTTATTTATAGATATTCCATTTATAAATATTTTATTTTCAAATATCACTTTGGAAATATTCCCTATTTATAAACATTCCGCTTTATAAATATTCTCTATTTAATAAAATCCTATGATTTTATAAACAAATTCGTTTTCAATAACACTTGAAAATCTCCTTATCCCATTCTGATATTTTATGGTACTTAACACATCATATCACGATGACCAATAATGTCCAAACACATATAATCAACCATAGATTATAAACTACATCATATATCACAATATATGAAAACAATAAAATAACTGTTGAGGAATCCAGTCGGATTCCTCCAACCTGTCTCCCTGCATCCACATATGTTAAACAATATAGAAAACATCACTTTCAGTTCCATATGATATATTCTGTTAAACAGAATCAATATAGAAATTCAACTAACTGACTAGCAGTTCAATCAAACAGTCAACACACAATTAATCAACCAATATTTAACAGTTCTAAAAATACAACATGAAATTATAAACTGTTCAGAGTTAGCGAGATTTACTTACATTGGACGATCATCGTTAATAACGATAACCATCGCTTGATTCAGACAGACAATTTATATTGCTATAAATTGTAACGAGCTCCGATGGACTTCTAGTCAGTGTCATCGTGTAGTGTCCGTCCATACGATCCCAACGGATCTGACGGTTCGAAATTCTGATATCATATGATCGAGATACAACATTAAGAAGTTAATATACATTCATTAATTACATAAGAGTTAAATTAATTGGCTATTGGGCCTTAACCTTTATTTCGGCGGCCCATATACTTTCTAAAAGCCCAGACCCGTTCTTTGAAGCTTCTTTCTCCAGGACTGTAAAACACTGTCCGCTCCAACACCAGTCTCGCCATCATCGAACTCAAATGTCTCGTTCTCTTCCATGAAACCACAAACGAAGTACACCATTGAATCCTCCATCACAATCTCTACCTTCTCATCCCTTAAATGCCCATCTCGATCTCCGTTTGAGATTGCGTTCGAACTGCTTAACCTAGCAGTATCGACACTTTTGGTCATGGATCTCCACGAAAATCACTTCAACGATGTCTCTCAGTCCCCCAATCACGGCTACCCTTCCAAATCGAACATCGATACATCAAAACCCCAAATTCGATTAACCCTAAAACACATTGAAGAACGACGCAGCACCCTCAAATGGTTCGCACCGAGCAAAACCCACATAGGAATGAGGAGGAGTACCTCACGAACTCATACGTACTTGTTATACGATTTGTAGAATTTTATTTTGAATTGTTTTGATTTTCTGAAAGTGGCGATTTGGGTTTTCTTTGAAGAATAAGTGGCGGCTACTGAGATTGACCAAAAATGAATTAAAATTAGGTTAGAGGGAGTTGATGGCATTATATAGGATAAATAAAATAATTTTATATTTGAATATTTTATTTGTTTTTATCACTACGCTGTCTGTATCTGTCCTCTAAAACTCCTGTGATCACATACGATACCCAAAAATCACGAAAATTGACATGCACCTTCTGTTCGACATTACGGTCCCAACGAAACTGGTTTCGTCGAATTCCGACTTCGTTTGCTCACACAGCGTATTTTTAACTGTCGAAATACTGACTGTTTCTCACTGTAAAAATCCGTACGACCACACAATGACTCTAAAAATCACGAAACTGGAAATCTAACAACTATTTGACATTGCAGATCCAACAAAATTAGTTTCGTCGAACTCCGACTTTGTTTGCAAAACCGTCTATTTTTAAAGCTCTGGATGACCCATTTAAATATATAAATATATTTAAATATAATTAAATTAAATATTTAAAAATAAATATTGTCGTCTATATTCACAGTGGAATACCATACAGCTCTAGAATATTCCTCTATGAATTTCTAACTTGATATTCACTTCTGGGTCAACCCGATATTCGATTTATATTGAAATTCCTTTTTAAAATATAAATAATTCCTTTATAAATTATAAAGGAATTCCACGGCGACTTTTCTAAAATTTTATTTGGACATAAATCAAACTATACATGATGAAATCCCGATTTTTCTCTTCCACTAGAAAGATATACTCCACCAGCTCCACACGTTTCTTGTTTCACAGAAATCCGGCTTAAAACGAATCATGTACATTCAGTTGAAGTTCGAATCGCCAATTTACGAACTGCAGCGCCATTTCAAGCTCGATTTTTATTATAATATAATTATACGTTCAAACTGTCGTTCAAATAATATATTTGTTATTCAAATTCAATTCCAAGCTGAATTAAATATCACAGATGATCCAGTTCACACCATATCACCATTTCAGCAAATTCTGATTATTTCAGAATTAAATATATTATTTAATTTATTATTTTAATTAAATATTCACCATTATTTAATTCCACGACCATTAAATTCTCTAAACCACCATTTCAATAATTAAATAAATTAATTATAATACCTCTGCCAATGCGGGTCATTACACGAACGAAAGAATTCATCAGAGATTGGATTAGTAATATCCAATAAGCAACGACTCGTTAGAGATGGGATCAGTAGTATCCTAGAATGAGTGTGAAGAGTAGTGTTTTTAAAATAAAAATGAAAATGAATTTTGTTTTGAAGATTTGAACCATTTTATATGTATTTGGTTATTTATTTTATATTGAATTTGGAAAATCCAATATATAAAGATTTTACATATACGCCTTGCAAACGTATATTCGAAGTTTTAGTATATTGGTTAGATATAGAATCACACTCTAGTCGCCTAGAGATGATCCTGATGATTACTATAGTATCATCAGTATTTGTGTTCGAGTTTCGAAAGTGGGATATCTATATATTTCCAATTGACTGGTGTGAGAACCAAAACTAGATAGAATATGTTGTTGTGAATTGGCACCAAAAATGGATTTTTTGTATCTATATCAAAATTATGAATTTGAAAAGATAATCAACTAATTGATTGTTGATTGTTGATTGTGTTATGTGATTATTCATTTAAACCAAATGTGAATGAAAGGTAAATTTATCCAAATTGTACCGAAGGTTGAACTGAATTGAAAATTGTTTGAAATTGCATGCATATACATATATACACATTGAACAGGTAATTGCAAGGAGGCTAGAGAAGAGGAATAAAATTGTATGCCCGACAAATAGGTACATGTTTACTAATTTCTTGGGTTTTGGATGATTTTATAAGCCGCTTGGCTTTTTCTTTTTCTTTTTGAGATGAGAGGGCCTGTGTGGCGGTTTGGGGATTTTCCCGGTGCACCCCGTACAAAGGAGGTTATGGAAAAAAAATTCAAAAATTTAGGGTGTTAGTGAAAAATTTGAAAATTCTTAGAAACTGGAAAGTTGAAGAATGAAAGTTGAGTTGATTAATTAAACAACTTTCAGCTCCGTTCCTTTTCGAGGATGAAAATATTTTAAGTGGAGGAGATTGTAACAACCCGGAAAATCAGAACCAATGTAAAATTTTTATTTTGGCAATTTTAATGAATTTTGAATATTTAAAACAAATTATTTTAAATAACAATGACTAGAAATTTATTTTGAACAGAAACAGAACGTATATATTTATATAAACCGAAATTAGAATATAAATATTTATTTTAATTATAAAAGGAATTGGAAATGGCGCGGTAGTTTGAAAATTCGATTTCAAATTTCAAATGAATGTACAGAATTCAAAATAAACCGGATTTTAGTGAAACCAAAAATATTAGAATCTATTTGAAAATGTCTTTCCAACAAATCCAAAAAATTGAAATTTCATAGCGGGAATAAAAAGTTATGCCCATTTGAAAATTCAGAATAGTCGATATGGAAATATAGCCCTTAAAAATAGCGATTTTGCAAACGACCTCCGTTTTCGACGAGACCACTTTTTCTGGATCCGGAATGTCAAATTATTGCTTGATTCCAATTTTCATAATTTTTGGAATCAATATATGAGAGTGGCGAATTTAAACGTGTTTGGTCATTTTAGTTTGAATTTTGATCGACTGAAAAATGACCGTTCTTCAAACGGTCTCCAAATTCAACGAAATTAGTTTTTTTAGGACTGTATCATCAAAACATAGCCAGATTTGTTTTTCTGGAGTTTTTGAGGTTCGTATGTGACCCGGTAAATTGGAATGTGCGATCAAATTCAATATATATTGACTTATATTTTTAATTTGATGGAAACTGATCGAAACGATTGAGTTAGCCTATGAAACATGTCCCATTGTGTTCGGAATGGGGGTATTTAGCTAGGGTCGACAGTCGTCGGTTTGAATAGGAGATTGAATGAAAATTAACTTTTTAGAAATAAATTAAATTAAATATATATTATATTATTGTATAACCTAACCCTTTCTCTCCCTCATCCAGTCAATGTAGATTAAATAAAAGAAAAAATAACAAAACAACGACGGAGGCAAAACCGTCGTTACTCCGATGCCACCACGCCGCAGGCCCTCCCACCGCCGCGTCGATGTCCACCGTAATCCCCAGGTTGCCATCGACCATCCCCTTCCATCTCCGACGCCCCAAAAATCCATACCCCAAATCGATCGAACGACGTCCGTCCCTCCTCCAGTTGGCCTCATGTCAGCCACCCTCCTCCTTTCTTCTTCCACGGCGAGCGTGCCACCCCAACCACCCCAAACCGACGAGAAACCCCCTTCCTCCCTTTGTGAACTATAAGTTTCCTAAATTTTTTTATATTAAAACATTGAATTTGAATTCGATTTTTATAGAAAACATAGTTTTAAAATTGAATAAAAATATGATTTTTGAATTGAGTAAAGATAAGATTTTTGAACTTAGAAAAGATTTTATTTTTATAAACGAAAAGATGTGAATTTTGAAAACAAAAAGGTGTGATTTTTAATATATGAAAAATAAAAATACGATTTTATTGTTTGAATGACAATATAAAAATATGATTTTTATATACGAAGTAGCGGGATAAAAATGTGATTTTTACATATAAAGATTTGATTTTTATTTTCATGTATAACATAAAAAGAAGTGATTTTTAATATATATATATATATATAATGATATAAAAATATGATGTTTATTTATGTGTTGGCAATATAAAGATGTGATCTTTATATATGTAGCGATATAATAAAAATGCGATTTTTATTATATGTATAGCAATATAAAAATACGATTTTTATATATGAAGTGGCGTGATAAAAATGTGATTTTTATAATATTAACATCATGTTAAAAATATAATTTTTAACATAAACTGCGTGAAACAGATTATGTGAAAATCACGAAGAAGAACGCTACGCACTAGAAATAAAAACCATTTAGAAATAAAGAATGGAGGAGTGGATCCCAAATGTTAGAACTTCTCACTTTAATTTTATTTTCTAGTTAGAATATACACTAGGATGCAGACAGTGCTTAGCAGCACCCGGCACCCGTCGTCCACAGACCATGGACGACTTGTTTGATTTGATTGTGTTGTGAAAATTGTTTATGATGTGAAATGGACTGTAAAAAAAATTCACGTGTTAATATAAAATAATTTATCATCAAAAATATAATTTTTAACGTGTATATGAATAAAATAATTATTCATAAACAAATCGGATGATTTGTTTATGTACACATATTTAACTGATATTGATTGGGACGATAAATTTTACACATCGTCCAACTGCACAAATAATAATCAGTGTTTGTTGTTTGAAACCCCACATGAGTATTGGGAAGATATTGGGCATACACAAGTCCTAATATTTAGTTGTATGTCAATCGATTGGTTGACGGGCTGTTATAAGCGTTAAATGTTTATATTTAATGTTTATGCGGTGTAGAATGCACTCTAGATGATGGTCGACTGTGTTTGATTGTTGTGTGTACATTTGTTGTATGAAATCCATATAAATAACATTATATGGTAATTGACTGTGTCTTATTCCAGTTTAGAAAGAATGAATATTTTAAGGGTGCTTTTTTACAGGTCCGTGTTAAGGTTTTAAATTAGGCTCACATCCGGTCATAAACTTATTATAAATTTAGTCCCTATTTTTCTAAAATACATTAAAAAAATAAAAATAAAATATAAAAAAATCATGTAAATTCGTAATTAATTAAAACAATTAATCGTGAAAAAATTCAGGTGAAAAAAACATAAAAAAACAACGTCAAAATCAAAAATTACACAAAAACAATGAAATGCAGTAAAATGCATCAAAAGATGCATATAATTCAATTAGTTGCATATATATATATATATATATATATATGCATTTATTCCAATTATGCGTCAAACAATAGCATAGTTGCATAGAAGACATGCATACCTGTATATGTGCATACAAGTATACAGTTATGCAGAAAAAATACATACAAGTATGCACATATTGCATTGCCTACGGCCTTCAACGTATTCTTGCATACAAGTATGCAGTTATTATGAATATCTGCATACTTGTATGCAATTATTCAGTATGCACGAACATATTTTTTGCATGTGTATGCAGATAGTTGCATACATGTATGCAACTATTGGCAAAAGTTGCATACATGTATGCAACTTTTTTTTTCTTCTCGTGAACTTCTGGAGAAGTTTCCAGAATTTAGGATTTTTTTTTTTAAGTCAGAGCGCATTTTTTTTTGTTCAAAACAAAAAAACACGAAGGGGACAAGTAAAAAGGCGGAACCTAGTACAAAAGTTGGGCGGCATCTCATTTCTAGGGACCGGAAACGTAAGTGAAACTATGACCGGATGTGGCGTGAATTAAGTTTCATTTTAAGGATGTGTCCCTAATTTTCACATATTTTAAAATAACGAATATTTTAAAATAATGAATATTTTAAAATAATATTCAGTAAAGGATCAAAATATGATTTTTGATGTCTGATTTGGGATGGACACTGAAATATTAAAATATATAAAGCCGTGTTGATTAGATTAACGCCATTTTGACGTGAACATATTTATATCGATTTTATTCATTTTTATAATGAATATCGAAAAAGAAATAATTTCAAAATCTAATGTATTGAAAATATTATAATTCATAAATTAATGATATGGAATATTCAATTTTGATTTGAAATTGAATATAAAGTTGAAATCGTTTTGAAAACGAATTTAAAACGATTTATAGAATATGTTTTAAATGGAAATCGATGAAATATATATAATATATATATATTATATATATTTAATGGCCTGAATAGAACGTGCCGCGCCGCGGCTGTTCGCGAATTTCGACCATTGACTTCGATTGACCTTACGGGAGATCCGACCGTCGGATTCTCCTAAAACCGAAACCATTGGGTTCGTATCGAAAAGAGCTTTCCAAAGAGTATGAGAGATTTGAAATCTAGTAGTAGATTTGGAATTATGTCCAAATCAAATTTGGAAAAGGTCGTTGTAAGTGCAGTTCGATGACCGTTTATGGAAATCGACTATATGGACCCTGATAAAATTATTAAAAATATCAATAATTTGTGAAAAATCATAATAAATGATTTGGAAAGAATTGGAAAGAAAAATTCCATGTTTGAAAGATAAAAATATATTTTTATCGAAATGAACTAGTTATGAACTAGAATTAAAAATCCAATATTTTTAAATAAATAAACTGGATTTGAAATGGTTTAAAAATAACCAGAATTTCCAATATATGAATTGGAATGGATTTGAATCGAAATTATCTTCAGAATATTTCGATACTGGATTCCGTGATTATACGGACATTGTGGAGGAATTTGGAAGATATATATATCGTTATTCCCAATACAATATTTGTTGGTTTTAGAATTTGATATTGAATATAAGCCGATATATTTTCTATTCAGAGCCTTGTATTTAATATCAAATTGGTTTTTGGGTTTATCGTGAACGGTGTTTTAAATAACACTTGTTTATTAGCCCGATTAACAATGGAATGAGATTTTGATTTTGTCGTGAATGGTATCTTTAATAATACTATTCTTAAACCCAATGAAGTTAAGAAAATTAGAAACTAACTGGAGATTAGCTAAGTTGAATGGTTTCCTGGGTATTGATCTGATGTTGGTTTGGGTCTTCGGGATTAATACTTAGGGAATTGTTCTCATACTAATTTACGGTTAGAGACTGATGGGATAGGGTCTTCAATAACACCGTTCTTAAACACCGTGTGAAAATAATAAATCTTTTAGTTAAGATTTAAAGAAGAATTTTCAGTTAATTAACATTTAATTGGAATTGAAAATGGAATGTGAATTGGGTTTACTGTGAACTGTGTTTTCAACGACATTCGTTCTTTAATCCGATTTACATTGAAATGGGATTTGGAATTTATAAATCTTTTTATTAAGATTTAACGTGAATTTTCCAAAGTAAAGTTTTCCAATTTAATTTATAAAATTGGAATTAAATGGAATTCGATTTGATAATAATCGAAGTGAACATCTGTGGAGGAAGACTGTTAATACATATGAAATTTAAAAAGCTTTGCCGTTATTCCATTCATATTATTAGTCGGATACGGAAATTGATATCGATTTGTTTTTCCGTAAAGATTCCATAATTAATGGAATGTGATTTGGGTAAATCATGAACTGTTTTTAAATGACATTAGTTCTTTAACCCAGTTAAAGGCAGGATTGCATGTCTGTCATTGTATTTCGAACTGTATGGTTGATCTCTGCTAAATATATATATATATATATATCTGTTTGGTGGCGGAGAATTTATTCTCTGGCTTAACACCCTTCTCTAAGACATACGATCTTAGAGGTTATATATCGGGAGAAATCAATAGTACGGTGTAGATTGTCGATGTGACATGTTAGTGTTTCCAAAGTTAAATAATCATTAATATTGATTTTTGGGAAGATTGAAACTAAGTGGAGTTTTAATGAATCTTTAATTGGATTGAAATGTGAATTGATAATTTAAATTATCAAATTTGGGAAATGATGGAGAGTGGAGTATCACCAGTTTTGCTCCAGGCGATAGTTAAATCTTTAATTAGATTTGAACGTGAAACGGTAGTTAAATTTACCAATAACACCGTGGTGTTAGATATGGATATGACCAGTTTTTCTCCATGGGATAAATAGGTTGTGATTGGGAAATATAACAAATGGTTACTTTGGTAAGGGCGTTAATCCTGACTAGTTTGGAAAACCTTAATATGGTTTGAATTGATATCCAAAGGAAGATTAAAGAATAAATTTAAAAGAATTTATCTTTGATAAAATTAATGTGAACAAATCCCTAAAGATGTGAATATTTAAATAAAAGAATATTCAGAATTGGAATGAGGTGTATGTTGTGTTTTTACAACACTTGTTTATTATATACACGAGTTATTCGGAAAGGCTAGGTTTATACTCATTCTGAATAACTGATTCGACGATGTCTTCACATTGTTTGGATGATTACTGATGTCTTGATTGGGTCGTACACCCAAGACAAGGTAATAAGTGGTGATCGTCCAGACATACTTGGAGATCGACGGGATATGTGAGGACCTCTCTCCTGTATTGGACATACGGGACGAGGAATAAGGTGCCTCCGGTTTCATTCAAACCCAGAACGAACTTGTAAATGGATGTGTGTCTGACATTGGATTTTATTCTGTGTTGATTGATCTCTATTAAATATATATATCTGTTTGGCGGTGGAGATTCTATTTTTTTTTCTTAACGCCCTTCTCTGAGACGTACGAGCTCAGAGGTTATATATCGATAGACATCAGTCGCATGGCGTGAATTGCCTATGTGGCATGCTGAGATGCAAATTTTCAAGGCTTCTGTTGAAAAGTAGA
Source organism: Allium sativum (assembly GCA_030737875.1). NCBI lineage: Eukaryota > Viridiplantae > Streptophyta > Magnoliopsida > Asparagales > Amaryllidaceae > Allium > Allium sativum. The sequence continues at coordinate 900,352,674 of CM060916.1, forward strand.
GTCATGTGGTTGATTATCAAAGCACAACTTTAATATAGCATAGCTTTGTGTATGGCGTTAATTCGCGAGCCTCACACGTCGGTATGAGTCAAAAACAAGACCGGACCGTTGGGAGAACATGACGTTTCTTTCTAGCTATGGGTGGTGTCAGGGTTTTGCATGCCCTAACATTGTTATATTTTTACCTATTTGGTTGTTGGATTGCGAGGCGCCTCGAATATATCGATCTCTACGGAGCCGATGGATAGGTCCGATAGGACCGGAAAATGTGTGTTCAGGAATAACTAATCCACTAACGTAAGTGTGGACCGGCCCAACTGATCCAAGGGTTGCCCAGAGTGTGTTGTCCTGAGACATTGGCTAGAGTGTCTTGAAGCAGTGAGGAGTCATCCCTGGCCTCGACTTATAGATGGAAATCCAATTTCCAATATGTGACATTTCGTATCTAATTGTAGAGCCTAGTATCGGTGACATGATATATGGTACCCATGTCGTTTATGATTGATACATTTATATTTGAAGTTGTTTATACACTATGCACTTATAATAGTATCAAAATGATTTGTTTTAAAGGTACCTGGCATGTTTGGCTATTATAAGGGAAAACTCTTCCTACGGCTTGCATTGCATTGTATGATGGGACCTAAGTCTTATAATAGCTTCATTTTAAAAAAAAGGATTGCGCTGTTTATGCACTAGTATTCCTGGGAGGAAACCCATTCCGTGTTATACGGCATGGTCCCTTGGTATTCTATATTTTAAAGTAAAGTTTTAAATAACTGTTTTAGTTCTCACAATAGTCACATAACTGACCTGGAGTTTATTGTTTTAACCTAAACTCTGGGTGCCCCTATTTTCCATACGGGCAGCTAGTAATTTTGGTTTTGCAGGTTAATATTCACAGGATCCTGGTTTACAGCTGGAATGATATTCGGAAAGCTCTGTATCCATGTATTTCTTTCAGTTGTGTTTTGTATTATTTTCCGCTGCATTGTAATTTGTAAATCTCTAATATTTATCAAATGTTATTATTTGTTCATACTTTGTATATTCTTGTACTCTAATGTAAATTGTTGTAATAAGCAATAAAAATTTATTCTGTTTGTGTTCTGATTCGTCGTGTCCCCAAAGCAATCCGTTCTTTCCTTAACGTGGAAGTTCGGGTCGTTACAGTTGTCCTGGGACTGCACAAACCGAAGGCACCATCCCATCAATCCATCTTGGGCAATTTCTACCTAGGATTAACAGAAAATCCCTGGAATTTTACTCTGCCTTCAATTATCTTCAGCATAAGCTGATTTGTAATGCTTATGCCAATACGGAGTGGTTTTCAGATAATAAATCTGATCCTGGTCTCCCCGTATTGACAATGGAGGTATAAAATAAACTAAAACTTTGATAATTGGTGATTTAACTATCAAAGGAACATCCATTCAATTAATGATCCTATATTTCAAAAGGAATTTCTACTGATCAACCATCAAACAATATTGGCCCCTTTTAAATCAATTTCTCATTATATTATCATTTCCAATTCCTATTTTCCACCTTACGTATCCTTTCAAAGCTCGATTCCTCTCTCGATTCTTGGAAGAACATTTCCATTATCATAATTTCTTTATTCGAGAAAATATCTCTTATTCCTGTTAAAAAACATTTCTATATATTCACGAATCCTTATTTTCTATATTCAAAAAATATACATTATTAATATCGGAAGATATTTCCATATTCCATTTCTTAATTCCTCGTTGACCAATTCATTTTATTTTCCATGCATAGAAAATATCTCGCATTTTATTTGGGGAAACATTTCAAATTCCTTTAAATTAACGTGATACTATAAAACATCATTATTATAACTCAAACCACTAGTCATTTATTAACTAACCATATTGCTAACCAATCTTCACTATCGAACCTTAACCATTCCTCCATCAATCATGAAGTCAATCAAGTTGGGGTATAATTACCTCTTAGACCTTAATTGAATAATATTCCCAATTTGAAATAGTCAAAGCTCACAACTTCAAACAAAACATCGTGTACGCGACTTTCTAAGTATCCACTTTTTTTTGGAAAAACATTGATTATAATGGTAGTGTTAAATCGCTGCTTAGATTTACAAAACGTTTATTATAATGGTAGCGTTATAACCGTTGTTTCCAAAAATTTGGTTTATAAAAATATAACTCGTACTTATTAATTTCAATAAATAAATTAATAATTAAATAATTAAAATTGATTCAAATGGAAAGAAAAAATAACTACTTCCCTAAATTTGATATAATCGAATTTTAATAAATAACTTTCTCTCGAATAATCTATATTCGATTTATATTCCAAACCTCGGAATTTATCTACCGTTTCAGGTTAATTCAAATTCCAAAATCACTTTTAAATCTATCCTTTCTGAATCATTACCAAATTCTTTTATAACCATTCCACTCTACAAACGTTATCATGTTTTATTTTATATTCCGAATTTTGAACTAAAACTCATTGTTTTCTTTAAAACGATTACCCATTTCCCTTTTCATTCAATTTCCAATCTGGATTCATATTTCAAATCTAAATTTCCTTTATAGATATTTCATTCGCAAAATATTTCCTTTAAACCATTATTCACTTTAATCGTGAATATATTTCTTTTATATACTTTGATTTCGTACTTATAAATAATTTCTTAAACCCAAATTATATTTATAACTTCTATTCAGATTTTTCCATACCAATCTCATTTGCGTTGCAATCATTTAAAATCTCATTTATATTTTCCTTCATAATTTGCTAAGTTCAAATCTCATTTCAAATATTGGTTTCAAAACCGTTTTCCACTTTTCCATATAATTTGAATTTATATTTCAATTTATCCAATGATAAATAATTCACTTAATTTATACTCGTTTATAAACAACTTCTTATTTTCTCCATTAACGTGTTTTTAATTTCAGCTCTATTCGAAATTTCATTTCTATTTTTGGAAATAAATTTCCTTTTTAAAACTCAAATTCATTTTCTATATTCGAAATATTTTATGATATTAAATACCAAAATTCTAGGGCTAGGGTAATTCAACACAGCATAATCAATCACAATATATATCACAGTAAATAACAAACAATAATATAAATGTTGAGGAATCTAGTCGGATCCCTCCAACATGTTTCCCCGCATCCACAGGTGTTAATCAATATTAATTTCACATCAATATGAAATATCATAGTAAACAGAACTAATAATCGATCAATGATATAACTATATCGACCATTTCAACCAATTTTATCAACCATTCATCCAAACAACCATCACACAGTAAGAAATTACTAATATAAATTTAAAACTTGTTTATATAAAATATAAGCAAGCTAGAGTTAGTGAGTTTACTCACATTGTTTGCAGTTGACGATTCTGCTTTTTGTTTTGATAAAATCAAACAGACGATTGATTTTTCCATGAAATTCCAACAGCTGTATTCTCTGCGAAATCTGTTTACGTATGAGTAATATACGAATGGTACAAGATTTAATTTTTTTAAAAGGAATTTAAATATGCTAATTAGGCCATTAAATCTTTTAATTACCGTATTACTATTAACTAGGCATGATTAGTTGTGCAAACCCATGCTTAATCCCTTTAACAAATTCCGATTTCCGTCGTTAAGTGCTTCTTCCTCCTTCCCAGGTAAATTTAAATGCTCATGTAACTCTCCGTTCCTCATGTCGTATACCCTTCCATTCTCTCTATTCCTTCACAAAAGTCAACCCTGTGACCTCCAACAACATCATGAAAGGCAAAGAGCTATTGACCGAAGAATTACTGGACAATGCCAGTTTGATCATGTACATCGATTCCCCAATCAATTCAGTGTTGTTAAATAAACCCTTATGTATTTTTCGGTAGGATAGTCCATTTTGTCTGTAGGAAAATTTTCAAGTTTTGTTCATATAATTTCTTCATGGTTGTTTCTTTGTCTTGCCACTGTTCTTTGGGTAATTTTGTTTAGACTTGACAGTTATACTCCTGTTGAATTTACTAATGATCCTCATAAAGGTCAGATATAAAAGATTTAAATCTCTTGCAAGTTCGATTCTGAGATGATGATTATGCAGGGTCTATGCGGATGGGTGGAATCAAGCTAGATGAACATGAATTTTCTCACCAAAGTAAGACTTTCTTCCTCTTCAATTGCCTCATAAATCACGTACATCACCAGTTAAACAAAAATTAACTATTAAACAACCTTCTTATCTCCATATTAATCTCGTCCCCTGCAAAACCGCTAACCATATTGACCCCCTTTCTACCGCAAATCATCATCTCTCTCGACAACCTCACACCAACGCAAGCATCATCACCAAGGTCCGGGATCCTTAAGTGGGGAATTTCCGGGATTTTAATTTCCTGAGAGGATCGAAATGGGACTTAAAGAAAATAGGGAATGTGAAGAAACGAATTGGGGCCTGGGGATTTTAGAAGCGCGGGTGGGTTCATATAGGGTGTTTTATTTTTATTTTTATTTTTCTGAAGAGTGTGAATTTTCCAAATGAATGAAGAAGATGGATTGTGAATAATATAAGAGAAGGTGGCTTCCTATAGACGATTCAGTGAAGCTTCAGTGGGAAGGAATTAGAATGGCTTCCAATAGAAGCTTCAGTGTTATTTAATTTTTGGTATTTGAAGATTAGCGTACCCCGCTTCATAGATTTTAATTCACTTGTGGACTGCTATAAACAAAAATAAAAATACTATCATGTCAAGCAATGTGCCATGATCCCAAAAATAAAGACAGGTTAACTTATATTGTAATATCCAGAAATGCTGATATAGGGTGTAAAATACTTCAAATAAAAAATTGCTTATATTTCAAAATAAAAATAGCAGAAAAATCCTATAAATTAAATTATAACTATGTCTCAAAAATCTTGTCCAAATTCGAAAGCAATATTTAATTATATAAAATAAACCGTTATAGCTTATACACGACCCCACAACGACTTTCTGAAAATTTGATTTGGACATAACTTACAATCTATAAGACGAAATCTCGATTTTTCACTTCCATTAGAAAGATACAGTTTAATAGATCCAAACGTTTATTTTTTCAAAGAAATCCGACTTATTTTGGATTCTTTATATCCAATTAAAGTTCAAAACGTAATATTACGAACTACCGCGACATTACGAGCTCGATTTAAATTAAATTATAAATTATACGTTTCAAACATTCTTTTAAAAAATAAAATCCTTTTAAATTATCAATACAACATTTATAACCAATTTAAATAATTTATAATGAACAGCTAAAAATCCGGGTTGTTACATTCCTTCTCCCTTAAAAGAATTTCGTTCCCGAAATTAGTAAGGTAGGAAAATGCTTCAACCTTATTAACTTGGTTTAAAATATTTTGATCTACTTTTTAATATCAATCTCAACTGACTTAATTAATTCCAATTAAAATATTAATTCATTCCAGCAAATGAAAATTTTCAAAAATTCTCAAAATTTTCTAACACTTTAAATTTTCAGAAAATTTCGCCAGAGTCTCCTTTGTATGGAGGGACTTCTGCAATATCGCAGGAACAACAAATATATATACATCGACCCACACAGTCGTAAAAATAGAAATTATATTTAAAACCCATTTTTTTGTATTTTTGCATCGGCGTACCTTATATAAGTGTTATTAAGCGATCTCGCTTAAATCATATGCTGCTTATGCAGGCAAAATCAAGCTGGTGGCCCCAGGTACCTGTACTTATTCAATCTAACAGAAGAGTTTCAATAACTGAGGTTTAAATAATTATTCACTCCTTTAGCCAATATCACCACAAAATTTTCAATCAATATCCCCACACTCATATTATATATCCCCATGTACATTCTTATCCAATTTATAAAACATTCACGTTCATCCAAATTGATTCAAATCAATTGATTCACTTCCAATAAGTTACTCGATTTTATTTCTAATCCAATACAATTCTATTTAACTTATCTTAAGTTAAATTTCAATATTCAATTCACTTTCATTATTTCAATCTATTTAATTTTGCACAAGTTAAATTCAAATCCAGAATTCAACTTCCCAGCTTTGTTTCAAATTAGTTCAGAATCATATAATTATACACATATATTTATAATCATTTGCAAATTCAAAATTTTTGATTTTTTTTTCAAATTTTTTTTCCATTAAATAACTCAGAAACTTGAAAATGAATACCAATAATGTCACAACCCATTATCGGAATTATTTTCTCACCACTAAAGCGATTTCAGTGCATAATCACTTTCAAAATCCATTTAAAAACCATTCTTATTCAAAATCCTTCAAAGTAATATTATATTACTTTTAAAATACTTCAGAAATATTTCTAACATCTGGGATTTAAATTTCAAATTTTGGTCTGAATCCAATTTTAATTCAGCTCATATGTATATTCAATTCTTATACAAATTCAATTTGGTTTTATATAACCATTTCAGTATTATAACCTCATTTGATTGTAATAACAACCAACCAATTCAATAATTTTCGAAAATTACTTCTTTTATATCAAAATAATTTTTTTAGGCAAAATTATTTCATCTACCCAGTTTTAAAAACAATATTATATCGAATTGCTTTTTTCTAGAGTTTAGAAACATCTATCGATATAGTTATACATTCTGTATCGACCAGAATTCATAAACCAGTCAACAAACCAGTCAACGCAATATAAAACAATTTTATATTGAATCTACAAATATGCGCTCATATATTTACACTCAAACTCAATTTAGGGTATTACTAACCCCATCTCTATTGAGTTACGCCATAGATCCAAGGTTACTACTCAATCTTCAGCTCTGATACCAAAGGTAATAACCCGGATTTTCGTACTCTTTGAGTCGACTAATAACACCACACGTCCAACCCAAATTGCACAGAAATACGAATCATTATTAGAAAGAAGTTAGAGGATGAGAAATAGAAAGAAATATTAGAATAGAAGAAAATGAAGATCAAAAACTCAAAGTGGAACGAATAAAATATATTAACATAAACTTTGAAATAGAATTCAGTAACATTATATACATACCATCATCAGAGCAAAACAGTTATTCCTGGAACAGTTATAAACACCTGTTTGCAGATACGAACATAATACATAGCGGAAAAATATGATAGTCTATAGCTAACTGGTGAGGTCGCCTGCTTCAAATTCCTCCAAGTGAATCTGTAAAATTCTGAATACTTGACTGCCCATACAAATTTGGGCACCCAAGAGTTTAGGGAAAATAAACAAAATAAACTCTGGGTCAGTCATGGGATCCGTGTGAGTAAATTCAAACCATTTGTTTTACTTTCAAAATCCTTTGGAAAGAAATGATAATCGTAAGACCGATTCACACATAAACATGTATGGTTTTTACCTTACGATAACAAAATATTTTTGATATCAAATCCAGTGATATTACAGTAACGTATAAATCAAATAAATAGAAATCTAGCGGAATGCTTACATCTCACGCTCCATATATAATATTATATCAAAAATCGTAGGGCGCTTATTGGAGAATGGATTCCCATTATGACAAGGTATGGAACCACCTTCCGATCAGTGTACTCTAGAGGGGATACACTGGGGTTGAACAAGAACATTTTACAACCCGGCCACACATGGCTGGCCACTCATTTAACTTGAGTGTGCTGAGCATATTATCACCAACGGTTGTGATCAGCAACTGTTATCGAAAGAATACAGCAGCGAACAAAATAAGAAGCAAAAATGAAATTTATCTAGATCAGGTGATAAAACCCCTAACGGGAATGACCCACTTGGTCATGCTGCCTTTTCGATTTTTTTCATTTCCCGGGCGATGAGGCGTGAGGTCACAATTTCCTTTTTGAACATCTTGCCACCATTTACTTTGAATGCCACATCGTTATACATTCGTCCATATAGGTTGTCCTGGGGCTGGACAAACCGAAGGCACCATCCTATCAATCCATCTAGGGCAATTTCTACCTAGGATTAACAGAAAAGCCCTTGCAATTTACTATGTCTTCAATTATCTTCAGCATAAATTGATTCGTAACGCTTATGCCAATACGGAGTGGTTTCCAGATAATAATCTATATTCGATTTATATTCCGAACTTCGAAATTTATCTCCCATTTCAGGTTAATTCAAATTCAAAATTCACTTTTGAATTTATCCTTTCCGAATCATTACCAAATTCTTTTATAACCATTGCAATCTACAAGCGTTATCACACTTTATTTTATATTCCGAATTTTGAACTAAAACTCATTGTTTTCTTTAAAACGATTACCCGTTTCCCTTTTCATTCAATTTCCAATCTGGATTCATATTTCAAATATAAATTTCCTTTAGAGGTATTTCATTCGCAAAATATGTTCTTTAAACCATTATTCACTTTAATCGTGAATATATTTCTTTTATATACTTGATTTCGTACTTATAAATAATATCTTAAACCCAAATTCTATTTATAACTTCTATTCAGAATTTTCCATACCAATCTCATTTGTATTGCAATGGTTTAAAATCTCGTTATAATTTCCTTCATAATTTGCTAAGTTCAAATCTCATTTCAAATTTTGGTTTCAAAACCATTTTCCATATAAATTCAAATTTGAATTTATATTTCAATTTATCCAATGATAAATAATTCATTTAATTTATACTTTCGTTTATAAATAACTTCTTGCTTTCTCCATTAACATGTTTTTAATTTCAACTCTATTCGAAATTTCATTTCTATTTTTGGAAATAAATTTCCTTTTTAAAACCCAAATTTCATTTTCTATACTCGAAATATTTTATGGTATTTAAATATCAAAATTCTAGGGCAAGGGTAATTCAACACAGCATAATCAATCACAGTATATATCACAGTAAATAACAAACAATAATATAAATGTTGAGGAATCTAGTAGGATCCCTCCAACCTATTTCCATGCATCCACAGGTGTTAATCAATGTTAATTTCACATCAATATGAAATATCATAGTAAACAGAACTAATAATCGATCAACGGTATAACTATATCAACCATTTCAACCAATTTTATCAACCATTTATCCAAACAACCATCACACAGTATGAAATTACTAATATAAAATTATAACTCGTATATATAAAAATATAAACAAGCTAGAGTTAGTGAGTTTACTCACATTGTTTGCAGTTGACAATTCTGTTTTTTGTTTTGATAAAATCAAATGGACGTTTGATTTTTCCATGAAATTCCAACAACTCTTTTCTCTGCAAAATCTATTTACGTACGAGTAATATACAAATGGTACAAGATTTAATTGTTTTAAAAGGAATTTGGGAATAACAACCTAGACCTTGTTTGTTGGATTCCCTACTAGAACCAGCTATTCGAAATTCTTATAGACTGGATTTTCTCAGCGCCTTACTAGCAACCTAGATTCTCTACTATCTTATTAATTAACATATTGGTTTTTTTGGTATATTGATTCTCTACCAGCTAATTATTTCATATGTGTTTAATATGGCCTTATCAGATGAGCTATTAGTAGATTTGATAACCCACATTGATGTAATGAAAGCGAAGGACCGATGACAATGACGGAACGTCCTGAATAATCGACCCGTTTACTAAGCAGAGTCTCACAAAATCTTCCTTCTTTGATTACATTTGAAAATGATTTGTAAATAAAGGCTAATTAGGCCATTAAATCTTTTAATTATTACTATTAACTAAGCATGATTAGTTGTGCAAACCCGTGCTTAAGCCCTTTAACAAATCCCGATTTCCATCGTTAAGTGCTTCTTCCTCCTTCCCTGGTAAATTTAAATGCTCCAATAACTGTCCCTTCCTCAAGTCGTATACCCTTCCATTCTCCCCATTTCTTCACTAAAGTCAACCCCGTGACCTCCAACAACATCATGAAAGGCAAAGATCTATTGACCGAAAAATTACTGGACAATGCCAGTTTGATCATGTACATCGATTCCCCAATCAATTCAGTGTTGTTAAATAAACGCTTTTTGTATTTTTCAATAGGCCATTCCATTTTGTCTGTAGCAAAATTTTCAAGTTTTGTTCATGTTATTTCTCCATGGTTCATTCTTTGTCTTGCCACTATTCTTTGGGTAATTTTGTTTAGAATTTGCAGTTATAATCATGTTGAATTTACTAAAGCTCCTCATAAAGGTTAGATATAAAAGATTTAAATCTCTTACAAGTTCGATTCTGAGATGATGATTATGCAGGGCCAATGCGGATGGGTGGAACCTAGCTAGCTGAACATGAATTTTCTCACCAAAGTAAGACTGGCTTTCTCTTCGATTACCTCATAAATCATGTAAATCACCAATTAAACAACAATTAACTGTTAAAAGACCTCCTTATCCCTATATTAATCTTGTCCCTGCAAAACCGCTAACCATGCTGACCCCCTTTCTACCGCAAGTCATCATTTCTCTCAACAACCTCACACCAACACAAGTATCATCACCAAGGACCCGAACCTCCTGCTGGTTTCCAGTCATGAACCCACGACAATAGTATTATCACCAAACTCCTTAATCGCCCAATAATCCTGAAATTCCATTAAACAATTTGAAGGATCACACAGACACCACTATAATACCCAAGTCAGCAATTGATTCTTGCAAAAATCCCAAACCGAGCTTCAGATTTAAATCAGTCGCACTCGACATACCACATAGGAATTCAGAGAACTATGATTTCAGAATCAAAGGCGCGATTTCTAAAGTGGATTGCTCTTTTTTTATTTTTAAAGTGAGGAATTTGCGGGATTTTAACTTCCTGATAGAATCGAAATGGGACTTGAAGAAAATAGGGAACGTGAAGAAATGAATTGGGGCCTGGGGATTTTAGAAGCATGGGTGGGTTCATATAGGGTGTTTTTATATATATTTTTTTAATTTTTCTGAAGAGTGCAGATTTTCCAAATGAATGAAGAATATGAATTATGAATAATATAAGGGAAGTTAACTTCCTATAGACAATTCAGTGAAGCTTCAGTGGGAAGGAATTTGGATGGCTTCCAATAGAAGCTTCAGTATTATTTAATTTTTGGTATTTGGAGATTAGCATACCCCACTTCATAGAATTTAATTCACTTATGGACTTTTATAAACAAGAATAAAAATACTATCATGTCAAGTGATGTGCCATGATACCAAACATATAATAATATAGACAAGTTAACTTATATTGTGCTATCTAGAGATGCTGATATTGGGTGTAAAATACTTAAAATAAATAGTTGCTTATTTTTCAAAATAAAAATTGCAGAAAAATCCTATAAATTAAATTATAAGTACATCTCAAAAATCTTGTCCAAATTCAAAAGCAATATTTAATTATATTAAATAAACCGTTATGGCTTATACACGACCCTACAGCGACGTTATTTGATTTGGACATAACTTACAATCTATAAGACGAAATCTTGATTTTTCACTTCCATTAGAAAGATACAGTTTAATAGATCCCAATGTTTCTTGTATCAAATAAATCCGACTTATTTTGGATTATGTATATCCAATTAAAGTTCAAAACGTAATATTACGAACTACCGTGACATTACGAGCTCGATTTGAATTAAATTATAAATTATACGTTCAAATATTCTTTTAAAAAATAAAATCCTTTTAAATTATCAATACAACATTTAAAACTAATTTAAATAATTTAAAATTAACGGCTTAAAATCCGGGTTGTTACAATATCTTCACTATTAATTGGGTTTTAAGAACAAATGTTATTTAAAACATCCTTCACAATAAACCCAAAATTAACTTCCATTTAATTCCAATTATATGTGTTAATTGGAAAACTTCATTAATCTTAATAAAAAGACTTATCCTTTTCTCAACTGGGTTTAAGAACAGTGTTATTGACACTACGCCATAAATGGCCTACCGCAACGAAAATCCAATGTGTTGCTAGCTACAATGTAACTATAGGTATGCTGTCTTTTGTCTATTGCAACACACTCTTTGAAGTGTTACCATAGGAAATCCAAGATGTTGCAGTAGCCACGTGAATAAATTTATCAATCCGGGTGATTACGATCCAACGGTCCACGTTGACAATCCGCGTGATGTGAAATAATCTTTAACGCGGGAAGCAAAAACAAAAAACAACAAACAAAGCGGCAAAAAACTTAGCAAAATTTTCAAGGGTTTCAATCGAAAACTTAACAAAATATGTCGCCGCTCAACCTGTCAAAGACTCTCACTCGCAATTTCAATTAGGGCTAAAATTTCAAGTTTACAAGCTTAATCGGGGTTCGATTATGGCAAGTTCGAGTTCAAGTTCAATTAGGGTTGTAGTGTTTCAATTAGGTCTTCAATTGTGGTTCGTTTGGGTCTCAAATTTTAGTTAGGGCTTCGATTTAATATGCTGCTTAAGGTATCACTCAATGTATATTTCAAGTATTTCCTAATTTGATTGTGGTGTTGCCTAATTTATGGATTTACTTGTGTATTCAGGTGTAATCATATTCTTGATTTTATTATTATGTTTATTTTTGTAACAAACTTATGTTGAGCAATGCTTTATGATATCATTGTGTTTTTTTCCTTATAGTCATGGTTAAATAATATTTGTGTATGTTATTTGTGTGTAAATTAGTGATGAAAAAGGAAAAAATATGGGCAGAACTTCCTAAGTTCAGATGGCTGCATGTTATTTGTGTGTAAATTTAGGCCTCGATTGCCAAAGAATACATGCATGTCCAAATGACTGCAAACTATATTAGGCAAAAAATGAAAAGCAAAATAACTGCAAAACTTGTGGTGTTTCAAGGAAAATAACTACAAGCTATTTAAGTAAGAAAATGTTGTTTCTGACTTGATTAAATGTTGTAACTGATGTATCATATTTGAGGCTTCTTTTTGTATTTATTTTACTGTTTCTGCCTATATTACATGTTAGTGAAGTGGCTGTTTTATTTTATAATGCGGTTGGTTTATTTTATTTTGTAATTATTTCAATCTAATGTTAATTTCTCCATTTTGTGTAGGATGGAGGCAAATCTTAGGTTCCACCACAAGGGAAAATTTGGGAAGAATGGATATGTTAGTGGAGAAGAGGCTATTGTCAAGGGAGTTGATCTGGATAGGTTTTTGTACACAGTACTGATGGAGTTTGTTAAGGAAGAGCTAGAGTACACCGAAACTAGAGGAATATATGCATGGAAAGGTCCAACGAGTGGGTGGAAATTGGTGGTCGATGATGTAGAGCTGTTGTTTATGATGCAAATAAAAAATAATGGTGATTACATTGCTTTCTATGTCGACACTATCGTCGAGAATAGTACCGAGCCAATTAAACAAATGCAGCCATATGTCATCGTACGTCCGAGGAAGAATTTGTTTCCATGTATAAACATGTCTTCGCATTTGGACTATTTTGATGAATTTGGTCATTTTTGCTGAATATATTTTTCATTTAGGATTTGTTTGATTTTTAGTGCACTTAGTAGAATAAGAAAGAACTTGTATGTTGCAGCTGCGAAATCACAGAAATGGCAGTTTGTCACCGCTCACCATCTACAATAGATAGCAAAAAAGAAGCAGCAGACCAATCAAGTCTTTATTTCTAGAAAGTCGACACGGCTAAATAATTCCTAAATGATCAGCGAAGCTGTTGTGAGTCCACCTATCAACAACAAGAAGACTGAAGTCTTTATTACTCCTAAAAAGTCAGCATGGCTAAATAATCCAGTTACGAACAATCCAGAAGTGATCAGCAAAACCGCTACGAGTCCACGTATGAAGAAGAAAAAGGGGGTCAGCAAGAAGTCAACTAGAGTCAGAAGTTCGATGAAGTTACCAGAGAAGGAAAATCCAACTGAAGTCAGCAATGCAACTTTGAATATCAACTCAGAAGGTGTAAGGAGTAAATTGGATTTCAATAATTCTCCACATGATGAAGAGGAAAATACAGATGAAAATGAGTTTCCGGTAAGAAGACTACAATTTGATCTTCTAATATATGATCTACATATTTTGCTAATATTTACAATAATGTCTTGTTTAATTACTTTCAGAATGATGATCTATCACCTCCGCCACCTCCACCGCTTACAGAATACGAAAGGGGGAGAGACAAAAATGTCTCACAGAAGAATAGTGTTTTTGAAAAACTTGGGATGCCTAAATTAGTTTGTGGAATGAGAAATAAATTTGAAAAAAATAAAGCAAAATCAAATATGATTGATGAGGAAAGCGAAGATTAAGTTCCATAATTTGAAGATGATACTTCAAAAAATCAGGCAAAAGTGCGTCATAGCTGAAGATTTAATTTTATGTTGGTAATCATAGACTAGCTTCATTATTTTTTTATTTTTGTGTGCGTATTTTAGAGAACAAAAAAAGATAGGGTTACAAAGCCTCAGTCTGGAGCAACAACTCGTTCACAAGCCAATGTTGAATCTGCAACTGATAAGAATGCAACTCCGAAGACAAGGGAAGTACCAGTTCGTACGCAATCTGATGGTCCACTAAGTAGCGTTGAGTTACCACACTATGAAGGAATAGGAGCAATGGCGGCTTATTTGGCTATGCGAGAACGCCAGAAGATTAACAGTAGTGGAAGTGGAAGAGTAAGGAATAAGGCTTTTGTCGGAAATGTCTCGACAAATATTGAAAACGAAGGAGATGAAGAAGCAGAAGATAAAGGTAGTATTTGATTGAGTTATGATTTTAATAGTTGAAGTTCACATTTATGTTTTGCTTAGCATTCTCATTACTATTGTATGTACTTTGTAACCGTAGTCGGAGCTCTTAGAAGGCTCAGAGGAAAAACAAAGATGGATGAAGTTCATTTAAGGCCATATGACAAAAGAGTTGTAATCCAAATGAATGATCGGGGCCAACCTATTTCAGACGATAACCAAGTAATGACTGAACTGATTTTAGGAACACTGAAGAGGATTCCACTTACTTACAAGTCTTGGTTTGATGTTCCTGCAAGTTTGAAAGAGACGTTGTGGAGCTATGTGAAGGTAATTTGCAAACTTAGCTGAATTCTACTACTTAAAAATATGAAACTTGTCACAAAAGTAGCATGCTTGTTCTTTTTAATGTTTGAATTGTATTTAAGCAACGGTATATTATTCTGAATGAATGTGAATATTGGGCTTAGAGGTCAATTCGTGACGCTTGGAGGGGTTACAAGAGTCATATTAAAAAGGCACACTATACGGCTTATGAAACTGATGAAGAGAGGCTTGAAAATAGGCCGGACAAAATTCCGCTTCAGAATTTCAAAGTAGTCTTGCATTTTTTGGGAGATGGAAAAGTTCAGGTATAATTTTAAGTTTTATCCTAGAATTTTGTCCCTTTTTATTCATTCAAATCAGTCAGATAAACATATTTATGTCATGTTGTTTTTTAGTCCAAGATCCTTATAAATTCTGCAAATCGGAAATCGTATATTCATACACACTGCTGGTCCAAAACTATTTTTCCTAAATTCGGCATAAGATGGTATGTATTTTGCTTATTTTTATGGTTGGCTAGTTTAACAATATAGATCATATGGAGGTATGCTTGTTTAACTCGAATGCAGTATCCTTGTTTAACTTGTGATTAAACTACATATCTTTGTTTAACTTGTTTAGCAATATTAGTGATATATGTTCTGGAACAATTGGTTTGATATCCTTTTACTATCTAATGTTTTTTGTATCAGTCCAAGGAATCAGATGGATAACTTTATGTTAAAACTCACAAGCCGAAAGAAGGAAAGTTTATAGGTTTGATGCTTCAATAATGAACTACAGAATTGTAAGAATTTTATTTTCTCTTCAATCAGGCATAAAAAACAATGCTTCAATTTGATCATCATTATTATAGAATTATATCCTATTTTATTGAAACCGATAGCAGGATCGATCATAGCAATGGGTGTGGTCCTTTACTTTAAGAAACTTGTTTAAAAATTGTTAATTTTATTTAATGTCACATTTTAAAACTGCTTAATTTTGTAGGAGAAGATTGAAAAAGCAATTGGTGAAGGAGGCAATGATGGAGTTGTTCATGAACTTGTTTCTGATGGAAAGTCGCACGGTCCATCATGGCTTATAGGACGGCACACAAAGTCTCCAAAAGTTTCAAAAGCTGCTCCAATAGCACATACATAAAGGAGCTGGCAATGAAGATAAGGGAAGATATAGTCAACGAAGTCAAAGCAAAGGTGAAAAAGATGGTCCAAAGTGAATTTGATGCAAAGGTAGATGAAAAAGTTCGAGAGAACTTGACAAGGATGCTTAAGAAATTAGGTGAAGCAAACCCGGACATGCATATTGATATTGGGGATCATTGTGCGACAGTTCGCAGTGAAGCCACGGAAACTGAAAGCAGTGAACGGAGTGGAGGCTCGCACTCTTAGTCAATGATATTGGGGATCTTTGCGCGCAACTGCAGTTAACATGAATTGATATTTAGTACGTACTAGCTGTGTTTGTAAGTATTCTCTATGAACATGATTTTTCTGGCTATGTTTGTAAGTACTAATATTTGTGTTGCTTGTGAATCCGAGATAATTTGTAGTTTAATTTAGTGTGATGTTAAATTCTATAATGTTGCAGAATTTGATTTAATGTTGCCATAGCTCTTATGTAATGTTGCCGTATGTAATGTGAATTGTGGTCGTTGCTATGATATGGTGTTGCCATTGGATGGTAAAAGTGTTGCAGAGATTACTGCATGTGGACCGCACAACAGGATTCCGTGAACCCGGGTTACAGATTTTAGTGGCCCCCCATTTTTATAAATTTAGTACCTATGGCAACACCTGTGCTGATGTTGCCTTAGGGTCGCAAATGTGTTGCCTTTAACTCTAAGGAAACGCGGCAAAAGGTAACCCTAAAAAAGTGTTGCCACAGATCATTTTATGCCTATAACAACATTTTTTGGCACCTACTGCGTCATTTCTCTGGGGTTTCATAAGCCATCTATGGCGTAATGTGAAGACACCTTTCACGACAAACCCAAAATCTAATTTGATATCAAATGCAAGGCTTTGAGTAGAAATTGTATCGACTTATATTCAATATCAAATTCTAAAACTAACGGATATCATATTAGGAATAACGATATATATATATATATATCTTCCAAATTCCTCAACAATATCCATATAAATCACGGAATCCAGCATCAAAATATTCCGAAGATTATTTCCATTCAAATCCTTTCCAATTCATAGATTGGAAAAATTCTGGTTATATTAAAACCATATTAATTCCTTATTCTAGTTGTTAACCATTTCTTTCAAGTAAAATTATATTTTATCTTTTCAAACCTGGAGTATTTCATCCAAAATTATTTCAATATTTTCATGTCCGTCCAAAATCGAACATCAAAATCATATTTTGATTCTTCATTGAATATTATTTTAAAATATTCGTTATTTCTGAATTGGAATCAGACTCAATCAATTACCATATAATTTTATTTATATGGATTCCATACATCGCATGTATTCAAAAATTGTGATAAACAGCTACTAAACATTTAATTCATATTCAGAGTGCAATTTACAACTACATAAGCATTAAACAATTAAATAATGCTTATAACAGTCTGTCAATCAATCGGTTGACATACAATTAAATCTAAGGGAGATGTGAATTAATTATCATCCCCAGGCCTGTGTATGGTTTTAACCATCAAACATATATTATTATTTGCACACTTTGACAAGGTGTATAATTATTGTCCCAATACTCATGTGGGGTTTACATCACAATCCATATGAATTTATCCATTACATGGGAGACGGGTGGGTAAATTGTCATCCTAGAATAATTTTTAATAAACATCTTATTTGACAACGTATATATATATATAAACAATTTATTAATAATAGCATTAAAACAGTAAACATCCATCAACCACTAAACAAATATTGTAATCACAGGCAATCAATACGTATTTAGTTATAAAAATAAATAACCGTACAAATGATTTGAGTGAGAGAGTTCTC
This sequence comes from Allium sativum, assembly GCA_030737875.1. Classification (NCBI taxonomy): domain Eukaryota; kingdom Viridiplantae; phylum Streptophyta; class Magnoliopsida; order Asparagales; family Amaryllidaceae; genus Allium; species Allium sativum. The sequence continues at coordinate 900,370,688 of CM060916.1, forward strand.
ACATTGATCAGTTCTGAAATCGTTAAATAACGATAAACATTTGAATCTTTACATCGGACATTTTTCTCAGTCAAGAATTTCCACAAGCTCCAAATCACTCCAAATCGGTTTCATTACATAGGTCTTGTCGATACGGTTCTAACGGATCCTGTTTCTCTGAATTCCGACAACATATGAAAAAGTTATGATCGTTTTAAAAAAATTAATTATTTTACCTTTTGACAGATGTTTGTTGCTTCAGTTCAGACATTCGACTGAAGCAATTGATTATTTCCCGAGAGCTTTGACAGACGTCTTAGTTGGAGAAAATAATTATTTCTTTTCAGAGAGCTTTGATAGACGTTTGTTGCATTGGTTCAGACATCTGAACTGATGCATATTGCAGGAAATAAGTTCCCGAGAGCTTTGACAGACGTCTGTTGCATCGGTCAGACGTCTGAGTTGACGCAAATGCAACATTTTGCCTAGGTAATGATGTGCAATCAGTTCTCGAACGATCCCAGATCAATGGTGATGGCCTATAACATTTCATAAGCTAAATTGAAGCCTCTTTAGCTCACCGAAACTGTTCAAGAACACATGCACAATCTTATATACATAAGATTGCAATGATTTCGATTATAAACTCCAAAACGACTAAATTCTCTAACCAAAGCAATCAAATGCGATATAAGCGGATTGTGAAGTCTTAGAACTTGTCAGTGCGACAAAGAAGCTTCACAATATTGCCAAATTAACTCATAGCATATGCATTTGATTGTGGGCACGATCTAAACGAAAATTTTCAACTTAATGAAACTAAAACTAATAAACCATAAAATGTATACTTATCTAATCAATTCATATGCATATACATGAATCAATATGAACCTAAACTACACTTTACAAGCCAATAACTTATGGCATAGACATGAAGAACTCACCTATGGCTCTTGAATGACAAGAACAAGCCTCTACACTTTCTAGGAATCCAATATCTTATCAATTCTTCTCTCTAAACAACAAATACACACATAAGAAAACATATATGAGTTCGGGTTGCACAAAATCTGAAAAATGAGAAGGCAGAGAGATAGAGGAGGAGTTGAGAGAGATTACACAAGTTGTCTCTCCAAATTAGCACTTGATTTGTGCTTGGAATCAAGAACCCTAACATAGGAATTTTGATTTCCATTTCCCGATCCCCATTTCTATTTATTTTTTGAAGATAGGAAGAGAATGAGGGAGAGTGGGCTGATTTGGGGGTTACATGAGGGCTTGTTAGCCAAACCAAGACCCAACCCAAGTGCCAAAACACCGAAGCTCGGAATATATCGAAGTTTACAGTTTTTGAACACGTAAACGACATTTTGGACTCAATGGAAGTTGTTTCAGGTCGATATGCAAAATGTCTATTTTAAGGGCTATGTGTAATATTGAAATATATATATACATATATATATATATATATTGTATAGTGACTATTCTAAATTTAATTTAGATATACCTTACAATTTATAAAGTGAAATCTCATTTTCTTCCATTCGTTAGAAAATTACAATTCAAAATATTCCAATGTTTCTTGTTTTATCAAATTCTGATTTATATTGAATTCTATACATTCATTCAAAGTTTATAATCAAACTTTCAAACTACCACGCCATTTCGAGTTCGTTTTAATTAAGCTTTAAATTTATACGTTCTAACTTCGATTAAAATAAATTGAAGTCGTTTATTCTCAAAATAATTAATCTGAAATATTTAATTTCTATGAAAATCAATTAAAAATAAATTTTTAATTGGTTCCAATAATACGAGTTGTTACAATCTCCCCCACTTAAAATCTTTTCATCCCCGAAAAGGAAGAACGAAGGTCGTTTACTTAACCAATTCAACCTTTGCTTGGCTCAAGTTCTTTAAACTTTCAGTTTCTAAGTACTTTCTAATTTTTCAAAATTTGGCTAACGCCTTAAATTTTCGAAAAATTCCGCCATAACCTCCTTTGAACGGGTTGATCGGTGCAACTACAACTAGCCTCTACAGGCTCTCATATATCAAAAGAAAATCCAAAATCCAAGCAGCTAGCCAATCGGCTCATAAAAGTATCAAACCGAATAAATACAGAAAATATGTACCTATTTGTCGGGCATACAGTTTTATTCCTCTTCTTAGCTTCCACGCAATACCCTGTACAATATATATATACAATTCGAACTAATTTTCAATTCAGTTCAATATAAATTCGATTTGGCTTAATTTACCTTTCATTTTCAAATTGGTTTTATTATTCCAATATTTTAATTAGTCAAACCAATTATCATCCATCACAACCAACAGTCAATTAGTTGATTAGTTTTCAATTGCATAACTTTTATATATACTCAAAAATCATATTTCAATGCCAAATCAAAAACATAAACCCTAACTAAGTTTTTGGTTCTCACACCAGTCAATTGGAAATATATAGATATCCCACTTTTGAAACTCGAACATAAACACTGATGATGATGCATCAGCATCATAATTATCCCCGAGCGACTAGAGTGTGATTCTATATCTATCCAGTATATTTAAGACTTCGAATTTCTGAAAATCTAAGTTTATCGGACGCTTGGTCTAAAATTCCCGAAAAATTAGCTTTTTATGATTACATTGGTAATAATCCGGCAAAAGGGGGATTATTCAGAGCGGGCTCAATGGATAGTGGGGATGGAATAGCTGTTGGATGGTTAGGGCATCCCGTCTTTAGAGATAAAGAAGGGCGCGAGCTTTTTGTACGTCGTATGCCTACTTTTTTTGAAACATTCCCGGTCTTTTATTATCAATGCCGAATCGACGACCTATGTATAAAAAAGATAAATTTTTGGATTTGAATAAAAATTTCATTGAAATTTAAATAAAGAAACAACTTTGCTGACAATTAGAGATTTTTGTCTGGTCGGAAGAGTCCTTATAATATTCTGGTCTTGTATCAGTTTTGATATGTTTGCATACAAACAAAACAGAACTAGAGAGGATAGGCTCATTACATTAAATAAAAAGATATGAAAGTGACCACATTTTCCATAGGGCCCTCTTATCTCTTCCTTCTCCGAGCTCGGGTTATGGAAGAAGGAACTGAGAAGGAGATATCAGCAACAACGGGTTTTATTACGGGGCAGCTCATGATGTTCATACATATGATGGGAGTTGCCGGAGTATTAGGCGCTGCTTTGCTATGCGCTATTCATGGTGCTACCGTAGAAAATACTTTATTCGAAAAAAAATATTGTATTTATTAAGTACATGTTGATACGGCTATCTATATATCACATCCTTTCTTTCACTTTCTAGAGCAACATTAACATGGATCACACTCCACCAAAATTCGTATTTTATATTCAATATTTCAATTTATTTATTCAATGAAAGATTCGTTGTTCCTGACCCTGCTTCACCTTAATTGTTATTTGAACAAAAAGATCATAAAAAACTTTTGGTAAAAGTTATGTCTTGGTCCGAGTGGGGATAGCATTTCTCTTCTGCATGTCTATGGAGTTTTTAAAAATCCAAACATCTCAGAGATAGATATAGAGGTAGGAATTTGTTGAGCGAACCGCACTCCTTCATATACGTCAGGAGTCCATTGATGAAAAGGGGCTGGGGAAAGCTTGAACCCAATTCCTACAGTGATGGATATAAGTGCAATTGAAATTCCTGGGGAGTTATACATTTGTGTATTGATAAGACCATTCACTATTTCTTGAAGCTCGATCTCCCCCCCAGATGAACCATATAGCCAAGAGAAACCATGAACCAGAATAGAAGAGCTTCAATTCAGTATTCCATGAATTTAGCAAAATGAAGTTGATCAAAATGCAAAATTTAATAACTAAAGAAAAAATTCAAACCAATCTTAAACTTAAAATTAATGAGTTTTTGACTCCCGAATACCCAACTGGTTAATCAATTTCTTATAACGTACTCGATTTTTCTTTGACAAATAATCTTCATTTGGGACCCTGCAGATCCATTCTTTTTCCTATTCAAAGATCAGCCCTTTGTCTCTGTGTTTTCACGTCGAGACGTTCATGACGCGTATATACAAAATCTTCATATACTCGATAGTCGAAACTCAAATAAAATACTCAAATCTTATAATAAGATATAATTTTCAAATCTAAACTTGTTTTTATAAACAACACTCTTCAAACTCATTCTAGGGCATCACTAACCCTATCTCTAATGAGTTACTCTTATAGGATATTACTAATCCTATCTCCGATGAATTCTTTTGTTTGGTTCTAACGTGTCTTGTTCTCGAGCTTTGTAAACCTCGCTCTGATACCAAAATGTTACGCATCGAATTCGACCAACCTCCGAAGAGACGGGAAAATGCAGATTGTATGAGAACGCGACGCATCAGAACACAAACATGAGAACATTTCATTGTTATTACAACAATTTACATCAGAGTACAAGTATCAAAGTTCAAATAATTAATATACAGTGGAAAATAATATCAGAAATTTAAATTACAAAACAACAAAAACTATAATACATTAACATAATGTGCAGCGGAAAACATCGGCTACCACAGCTGAAAGGAATACACGGATACAAAGCTTTCTGAATATAGCTCCAGCTAGGATCCTGTTAAATAGAAATCTGCAAAAACCAAAACTACTAGCTGCCCGTGTGGAAAATATTGGCACCTAGAGTTTAGGTAGAAACAAAAAACTTCGAGCCAGTCATGGGACTGGTGTGAGAACTCAAAACAATTATTAAACTTTTACTTTAAAATAGGGTAAATCATGAGATCACGTCGTATGTCATGGAACGGGTTCACTCCCATGAATACTTTGAAATAAAACAATTTATAAACAACATAATGCTTTTTTGAAAAATGAAGCTATTATAAGACTCAAGTCCCATCACACAATGCACCGTAAGCCGTAGGATTGAGTTTTACCATATAATAACAAAATATGCTTGGTACACTTTAAAAGAAATCATTTTGTTATTACTATAAGTTCATAGTGTCAAAACAACTTCAAATATAAATGTATCAATCATAGACGACATAGTAACCCATCCCACCATGTCGCCATATAGGTTTACAACTAAAATCGAAAGGTCACATATTAGAAATTGGATTTCCATCTATGAGTAGAGGCAAGGAATCTTCCTCTCCGGTTTCGGGCCATCTCTAGCGGGGTGCCCAGGACTCAGACCCTGGTGAGCCCTTGGATCTTTAGGGTCGGTCCTCTCTTACTTTTGAGGATTAGTTATTCTTGAACAATACATTTCCCGGTCCTATCGGACCTATCACTTGAGCCTTTAAGTCGGCTCTATATCTGAGGCCCCTCGCTATCCATCAACCACGTAAGTAAAAATGTCTGGGCTCCATACCATGACACCACTTTTATCTAGAAAGAAACGCATGCACTCCATACAGGCACTATCCCGTTTATGACTTGTACCGAGGTGTAAGGCTTCCGAATTAATGCTATACACAAAGTTATTCTACTTGAAGTCATGCTTTGATTATCATCCACAAGACCCTTCATTTCAACAAAAGCCTTGATCATTTGCATCTTAGCATGCCATATTGACAATTCACGCTATACAATTGATATCTATTAATATATAATCTCTAAGCTCATACATCTTAGAGAAGGGTGTTAAGCAAGAGAATAAATTCTCCGCCACCAAACAGATATATATTTAATAGAAATCAATCAACACATAATGAAATCCAATGCAAGACACAATCCATTTACAAGTTCGTTCTGGTTCTTAATGAAACCGGAGGCACCTTATTCCTCATACCATATGTCCAATACAGGAGAGAGACCCTCGCATATCCGGTCGATCTCCAAGTACGTCTAGACGATCACCACTTATTACCTCGTCTTGGGTGTACGGCCCAATCAAGACATCAGTAATCATCCTAATGATGTGAAGATCTCCGATCTTCAACCATCGTCTTCAGATCTTTGACTTTTAGTCATCGTACCAGTTATTCAGAATGGGTTAAACCTGGTCTTCCCAAATAACTCGCGTATCTTATAATCGGGTGCTATAATAACACATCATACGCCTCATTCCGATCTAGAATACTCTTTTATTCAAATATTCATTACATTGGGAATCATTCCTATAAATCTTATTAAATATATAATTCATTAAACCACTTGTTTAAATATTTCTTTGAAAACCATTGCAAAAGATTTTGCGTTACCCTTTAACAATCTTAAACTAAATTAAGGTTTATCAATTTAGTCGGGATTTACGATCCTTACCGAAGTAATCATTCATTTGACTATGCCAATCCCAAACTATTCATCCCATGGAGCAAAGTGGTGGTACTCCATATCTAACCCCCTCTGTGTTATCGGTAAAATTAATTACCATTTCACGTTTCAAATCTAATTAAAAATTTGATTATCGCATGGAGTAAAACTGATGGTACTTCATTCTCGAACATTCTTTGAATTTGGTAAATTTTATTACCTTATTCACATTCAATATAATTAAAAATTCATTAAAACTACAACTTGGTTTTAATCTCAAAAATCATTACTTAATGATTATTCAACTTTTGGAAATTAATCTTGCCTTTAACTAGGTTAAAGAACCAATGTCATTTTAAACAAAGCTCACGATAAACCCAAAATCCTCTTCCATTAAAATAGAACTTTCACTAAATTCCAATTTAATGTATTAAATTGGAAAACTTTACTTTGGAAAATTTCATTAAATCTTAGTTAAAAGATTTATAAATTCCAAACCAAATTTATATTGTCAAATGGGTTTTAAGAACAAATGTTATTTAAAACATCGTTCACAATAAACCCAAAATCAACTTCCATTTAATTCCAATTATACGTATTAATTAGAAAACTTCATTAATCTTAATTAAAAGACTTTTCCTTTTCTCAACTGGGTTTAAGAACAGTGTTATTGAAGACACCATTCACAGAAAACCCAAAATCTAATTTGATATCAAATACAAGGCTCTAAGTAGAAATTATATCGAGTTATATTCAATATCAAATTCTGAAACTAACAGATATCATATTCAGAATAAATATATATATATATCTTCAAAATTCCTCAACAATATCCCTATAAATCACGGAATCCAATATCGAAATATTCCGAAGATTATTTCCATTCAAATCCTTTCTAATACATACGTGGGAAATATTCTGGTTATATTAAAACTATATCAATTCCTTATTCTAGTTGTTAACCATTTCTTTCAGATAAAAATATCTTTTATCCTATCAAACTTGTAGTATCTCATCCAAAAAAAATTCAAACTTTTCATGTCCATCCAAAATCGGACATCAAAATCATATTTTGATTCTTCACTGAATATTATTCTAAAGTATTCATTATTTCTGAATTGGAATCAGACTTAATCAAATTATTATATAATTATATTTATATGGATTCTATACATCATGTGTATTAAAAAATAGTGATAAACAACTATTAAACATTTAATTCATATCCAGAGTGCAATTTACAACTGCATAAGCATTAAATAATTAAATAACGCTTATAACAGTATGTCAATCAATCGGTTGACAAACAATTAAATCCAAGGGAGATGTTAATTAATTATCATCCCTAAACCCGTGTGGGGTTTCAACCATCAAACAAATATTATTATTTGTACACTTGGACGAGGTGTAAAATTATCGTCCCAATACCCGTGTTGGGTTTTACATCACAACCCATGTGAATTTATCCATTTTGGGAGACGGTGGGTAATTTTCATCCCAGAATACTTTATAATATAAATGTTTTATTTGACAACGTATATATATAAATAGTTTATTAATAATAACATTAAAACTCTAAACATCCATCAACCACTAAACAAATATTATTATCACATGAAATCAATAAATATTCAGTTATAAAAATAAGTAACTGTACAAAAGATTTAAGTGAGAGAGTTCTCACATTGATTGGTTCTGAAACCGTTAAATAACGATAAATATTCGATTTTTACATCGGACAGTTTTGTCCGCCAAGAATTACCACGAGCTCCAAATCACTTCAAATTAGTTTCATTGCAAAGCTCTCGTCGATACGGCTCTATTGGATTATGTTTCGCTGAATTCCGACAACGTATGAAAAAGTTATGATCCTTTTAAAAAAAAAATTATTTTGCCTTTTGACAGGCGCATGTTGCTTCGGTTCAGACGTCTGACTAAAGCAATTGATTATTTTTTTCCAGAGAGTTTTGACAGACGTCTATTACATCGGTTCAGACATTTGAACTGATGCAAATTGGCCAGTCGTCTGAGCTGACTGCAAACGCAACATTTTGCCTAGTAATGATGTTCAATGGGTTCTTGGATGATCTCGGATCAATGGTGATGGCTTATAACGTTTCATAAGCTAAAATGAAGCCTCTTTAGCTCACCAAAACCGCTCAAGAACACATGCACAACCATATGTACATAAGATTGCAATGATTTCGATTATAAACTCCAAAACGACTAAATTTTCTAACCAAAGCAATCAAATGCGATATAAGCGAATTGTGAAATCTAAGGACTTGCTGGTGCGACAATGGAGCTTCACAATATTGCCAAATCAACTCATATCATATGCATTCGATTGTGGGCACGATCTAAATGAGAAATTTCAACTTAATGAAACTAAAACTAATGAACCGGAAAGTGTATACTTATCTAATCAATTCATATGCATATACACGAATCAATATGAACCTAAACTACACTTTGCAAGCCATTAACTTGTAGCATAAAACGAAGAACTCACCTATGGCTCTTGAATGAGAAGAACAAGCCTTTACACTTGCTAGGAATCCAATATCTTATCAATTCTTCTCTCTAAACAACAAATACACACATAAGAAAACTTATATTTGTTAGGGTTGCACAAAATCCGAAAATTGAGAAGATAGAGGAGCAATTGAGAGCAGGTTGTCTCTCCAAATTAGCACTTGATTTGTGCTTGGAATCAAGAACCCTAGTTTTGGAATTTTGATTTCCTTTCCCAATCCCCATTTCTATTTTGTTTTAAAGAGAGGAAGAGAATGAGGTAGAGTGGGCTGATGTGGGGGTTATATGGAGGGCTAGGTTAGCCAAACCAAGACCCAACCTAAGTGCCAAAACTTCGAAGCTTGGAATATATCGAAGTTTATAGTTTTCGAACACGTAAACGACATTTTGAACTCAATGGAAGTGGTTTCGAGTCCAAATTCGTCCATATGCAAAATGGCTATTTTTAAGGGCTATATATAATATTGAAATATACATATTACATAACGACTATTATAAATTTAATTTAGACATAACTTACAATTTATAAGGTGAAATCTAATTTCTTACATTCATTAAAAACTTACAATTCAAAATATTCCAATGCTTCTTATTTTATCAAATTCTGATTTATATTGAATTGTATACATTCATTCAAAGTTTATAATCAAATTTTCAAACTACCATTCCATTTCAAGTTCGTTTTAATTAAACTTTAAATTTATACGTTCTAACTTCGATTAAAATAAATTTTAAGTCGTTTATTTTCAAAATAATTCATCTAAAATATTTAATTTCTATGAAAATCAATTAAAAATAAATTTTAAATTGGTTCCGAAAATACGGGTTGTTACAGATACACTATCAGAAGATGGTCCTATACCTTGCCGGTAGGAATCCATTCTCCAATAAGAGCTCGTGCTTTTAATTGTATACTATGTATGTGGAGCGTGAGATGCAAGTGATCCGCTATATTGTTATTATTTGTATTTAGACACTATTATAATATCAGAACAATATATGATTTCAAAATGTTTTGGGCTATCGTAAGGTAAAAACCGTCCGTATTTATGTGTGGATTGGTCTTACGATTATCCTTTTCTTTCGAAAAGATTTTGGTTTTAAAATCAAATTGGATGATACCTTTAAACTTAGTGAGTTTTATCATGTTGGTTCACCAGACTGATCCTGGCATTTGCAATGCTCGGGTCATAACGAGTTTTACAGGTTTAGATTATCGAATGTTGGGACGAGACGAGCTAGAAAAGTTCAAACGTATGATATTATATAGTATTATTCCAATGTGTGTTGTATGTGAGCACAGGTTATTATAACTGTCCAGATGTGTGATGTACTCTGATGATTGTAGGTATTTTTCAAGCTCTCAATAAAGATTTATTTCTATATTATATTTTGTTCCGCTGTGATGTGAGACTCCGCATGTGTTGGTTCTTCTTCTTCTATTCTAATATTTCTTTCTTTCTTATATCACCCTCTAAATTATTTCTAATAACTATCTGGTGTTTTCGATACTTGAGGTTTTGCAAGTAATACGGGAATATGTATTATTGACATAATTCGGGCGTCGAATTCCCACTGGGTCGTTACAAAAGGTGGAGTGATTTAGGAGGAGTGTTGAATGTTCCATTTAGAGTCCTTTTACTTTATAGTTTAGGAAGAAAGTTTCGCCAAGTTTTCCATTTCATTTTCAAGGTCTTTTCCACATTTTTCCTATGCTTATCAATACACGTACATACTCTTATCACTTCATTCACTCACTTATTCATTCTCTTCTTCATCATCATCTCAAAATATATGGCTTATTTTCTTTCTATTTACTTTCTTTATCTAATAGGAAATCAACTTCATTCTCCTTCAAACTTTCACAAAGTTCTTATATCGCTTAGAAAACATGGTTTAACTTCTAAAAGAAAAAAAGTATGGAGTAGAGAGGAATTTGTAATAGGGATAAGAGCAACAGGAGATGGAGGGCATGGTCGTGAGCATGGAAGAGGAAAAAGTATGTGTAGGCTTGAAGCTAAGAGCAATTTGAGGTGATTAAGGTGGTGTTGGTATAAGGAATGTTGGTAGAAAGTTAGTAAAGAAAATAGTGAGTTAATTCCACTTTAGTTAGATTTATTATCTAGTTAATATTGCATGCTAATTGCTTGTTTATTTGATTGTTATTATAATGATAACAAAACCTAAATAATTAAAGTTAAGTCCAAAATCATGTGCTTAAAAGAGCATTATATTTGCTTATGTTAGTTGTTTGAAATGACACTTAATTATATTGTTAAATTAAATGTATATAGGCGTTTAATATTGAAATTTTAATCAAGTACTTGTGTTAAACAAGTATTTCATAATAGTATGTTTTGTACGTGAAAATCATATATAATTGTATGATCTTGAATATTGAAGTGAAAATGGAATTGTCTATATAACAATAGTGTCGCTATAAACGCATAGTGAAATCTCTTAACTTTAACTTATGAAATTTAGAGATTTATAAACATAAATGTATATAACTATTTTGATAGGTATATATACATCTAATAGTGTTTTGAAAAGTAATAAATATATTTACAAAATTATAGAAACGATAAACAAAAGATAAGAAAGTTTAAAGTAAAAAGGTCATTATAACGACACTCTTAAACAACTTATCATTTTGCGGAATGCGATATTTTTCTACAAATTTCCAATGTGACTTCTTTTCATATTTAATAAGTAAATAATATATTATTTTTATTGTAAAAGTTTTGAAGCTTAGAACAATTTTTAACAAGTTAAATAAATATGTTAATATTATAGCGGATTAGTCATTATAAGTGCAATTTGGTAAAATATGTTGTTTTCCAAAATTTCTATAAAATAAAAAAAAGTTATTCTTTGAAATTTTTATTTTTATTAATTAAGTACCCAAATCGTACTAACTAAGGTAAAAAATAATGAATCAAAATTCATTTGTTTAAGTATTGGAATCTAGGCTCAAAATTATGGCAAAACATGTTTTAACAAAAGCGAACAAACTTTAGATAAGACTTTTGGAAATATTACCTTTCTTAATTGAACTATAAGTTATCTAAAATGATATTTAAATTAGGTATTTTTATCTAATCTTATTAGGGTTGTTTTCTAATTTATATTATAGTATTCTGAAATTAATTTCAAGTTTAAATATATTTTTAACCATTAGTTAAGAATTAAGTAGCTTTTTAAAATAAAACTTGTATACTTTACTTGTTGTAATTACTTCAGAATTCCTTATTGCTGCATAATATTCTATGTAATTAATTATCATCTTTTTTAAGCGTTTTAAAATATTAAAAAATATTTTTAAGGTATTCACGCACACACACGTGCACATAAAAGTTTCAAACATTAAATGAAGTATTTTAAACGATGATTTGACTTTAAAACTTAAGTTAAAATAATAGGGTTTTGGAAAATAATTAAGAGTATATCGCTATTTAATAAGTGTTGATGTGCTTTGAGATGAAAACAATAATAAGTTTATAAAAGGTTTTGGGTTATTGTAAACGATGTTTTCACTGATATTTATTTTTAACCCTTACTATAAACTATTAGTATTTTCAATCTACTCATCCATGAATATAAGTTTGAAAATACGTTAATTTTTGTGGAAATTCACGTCACGTCCCTAAAAAGTATCAAAATTAGAGCGGCATCCAGTACAAGTTTGTGATGCAAAGCGGGTCTATATTTTCACATGTTGCGTGTTTTCTGGAAAAAAAATGCGATGCTATATTAAAAAAATCAAAAAATGGGAAATATTCCTAGAAGACCACACCAAAAAAATAAAAAAATGCATATATCTGTGCAGCTATTACCAATATTAGCATACATTTATGTGTATATTCATCCAGCGTTTTGTATTCAAAATCTGGAACAATATAAGCATACATGTATGCATGTATTTGCAATAGTTGCATACATGTATGCATATAAAGTTGCACTGAGATGCATGTGTTATGAATAGTTGCATACATGAATGCAACTATTTTGTATATATGCATGCATGTGTGCAACAAATTTAAAAGGGATGAAAGCTTCTGAATATGTGCATGAATGTGTGCGTGTATTCTGTATAAGTGCACGAATATATGCAACAATGTGTGAATGCTTGAAAAAACAGGCCAGATTTGAATATATGCATAAAAGGATGCGTATATTGCTGTTTAGCTGCATACATGTATGCATTTATACTGCAGTTTGATGCAACACTGAAATATAAGCATGAATGTATGCAATTATGTACGAATAGGTGCATCTTTTGATGCATAAACCTACTGTTTCGCTGTTTCGTTGTATTTTTGGGTTTTGATGTGGTTTTTGATTGTTTTAACACCTAAATTTTTTGGTGTGTACGTGTTTTATTTAAATATTAATTTTCGTGATTTTTTTTAGTTTTCATTTTATTTTTTTACCTATTTTCGAGAAATAAGGACCTAATTTACAATAAGTTTAGGACCGAATGTAAATCTAATTTTGAAACTTTATAGGGATGTGTGCCAAACGGACCCTTGTTTTTTTAATAAAAGACTAAGATATGATTTTGAACTATAACATACATGTTATAATAAATAGATTTGCAAAAGAAATTAGAAGTATATTACCTTGTTAAATATACTTGGAATTTCAAAGTGAATGTTTTATACATAATTACAAGTACAAAATGGTTATGGGATTTTCGAAAGCAGTGTATTAGCAACACTTGCTTTAAACCCTTAAATTTTATTTTAAATTGGAAATATATCGTTTTAACAAATTTGAATATACTTATATCTTTGAAATGAATTTTTTAAAGATAACAACAAGTATTGATTCTTATGAAGTAAATTAAGCAAACCATGCAAACGATTTGTGAATATACTTAAAACGGAGGGATAAGTACTTATACTTTTTGAAGTATTAAAAAGACTATAAATAAATAAGGAAATAGTATAATAAAAGTGTGTATCTTTTGTAAACAGTAGTCGAACATTTATACTAGGATATAAATGAAATTTAATCTGTTGGAAGTTTTGATTTAATAAATGAAGTCTTATTAGATAAAATAGTTTGGCTAATAAAAGAAGTTTAATTGAATAAAATGATCAATCAAATAAAATGGGATTAGAAGTCGCTTATATGACTTGCGTGAGCCATGTGAGTTAATCACGCTTATGTGATTAGTTGCATATAAAAAGAATATTGGGACTTTGTTTCCCTTGTTTGATCATTCTCTTATTTGATTGTTTAACTGATAGTTAAATAACAGACTACCGAAGCTTGGCTTAAATGAGACATTTTTTTAAACTGGTGGTATGAAATGTCTTCCATACTTAACACTGAAGGATCTTACTCAAAAAATATCTAGGAGGATATACAAAAATTATATGGTACAGTTATCTTCAATGATGTTATAATGTAGTGTAAACTTGTTTTTTTTTTTAAGGATTGTTGTTAGGAAGATCCATCCACTTAAACAGTTAGGGATGATCCCTGCTCTTATGCATTGTCTGGGTATTTTCAAAAGAATCGGAGTTGAGCTCGCTAGAAATATTGATCGGGTTGCTTTTTGGAACGACCGACAAGCGGGGGGAGCGTATCATATGATACGACTCGAAACCGTAACCATTCCAAAAATCATATGTGTGTTCGATGGAAGATTTGTAAGATTTATTTTAGATGATAGAATTTACATGTGGTTCTCGTTGGGTTATGGAAGCCCATGTAGATTTCATTATGTGATCGAGTTTTGTTGAAAAGCTGTGTGAAGATGCAGAAATTAGCCTCATCATCGGTTTGGACTAAACCAAAGTAAGGAGACATAATCCATGGTGTTATTTATCATTAAGGGGGGTATCAACAATGCCTTTATTTTGGGTATGCTTTCGATTGTTGGGCCTGGGATTGTTGATACTTGGTGAACGAATAGTCACATGATCATTCTGACGTTGGGACCGGTTGTGTTAATCTTTTAGTACATCACTAGAGATGCATGTTGCTCGAAGGAATTGTCTTTGATCTTTGTGCAGAAGATCCACCTCATAGCTGTGGAGGCTTCTTCATGGAATATTACACATGTATACAAATGGACGTTATCATTTTTAATTATATATCCATTACTATGTTGATGTACACTCGCATCACAGCTACTTGATTATATATTTTTTAACTCTCATACATTGTTATAATATAACTAGATTTAATAACATAAATAATTTGGTTAACGTAAGGTTAAAAACTTGTCCATCTTTATTTGGAGTGTGGTCTTACGAGATACCTTTATTTTTCAAAGGTTTTACAAATCATAATAATTAATATTACCGTGATTTCTCACGCTGGTTTGCTAGCCTGATCCAGGTTTATTTTTTTATGTGCTAGGTATATTTCTAGATTTCGTTAATGTTCGTTGGAGCTTCATGAAAGGAACTAGATGATTGCCTACTGTAGTTTATATTTTCGCTGCATTACTTTATTTTATTTTTATTAGCAATTGTAAGGATAGGTCGTCGTAGCTATTGAAATTGATGATAGGTTAGTTTACTCTGATTGTTGTATCTATATAAAAATTATCTTCTTGTGATGTTATTGCCCTCCTCTTTCTTATTTATTTTTCTTATTTTTTTTCATTTTATTTACCCTAACATTTTGTCTTTTCGACACTTGGGTGTTCGGCATGTGAACACCATGGATGTATTAGTGTTAACTTACGAATTTATATCGATTAGATAGGCTTCTAGGCATGATTTAATGATTTTGTACAGTAGATATGTATCCTGAAAAATGCAGTTTTCTCCATGGAAATTTCCAGGTACCATAAACAATTGTTCCACCCAGATTCAGTAACTTATATCCAAAAAAAAGGCACGCTTCACGCTCACAGAAACGTCCTTTAGAGGGGCAGCTTTTATCCATGATATGATGAAGAAATGGATAATGTAGCATTAGATGATGGAGTACAATGCAATTCACGGCATGAGTAGATGTTTGATTAATCGAATATTTAATCCTAGTAGACTCTTGTTAAAAGATGGCTTCGAAGCATGGAATAAATTAAAAAGCGTCAAGTACAATTGATGAATGGACAAAATAAAGGAAGAGAAGAAAAATCCTACAATTCCATCATTGGTACAGATTCTTACATGGGTCGATATCGACCCATTAACTTATTCACATCTACCTCTGTTGTATCTTCTACAAACTTGGATCGAGAACGAATATATTCAGATGACTTTTTAACTAATAACCTCATATCATGGTATCGTATCAACAACACCACAACAATTTTATGGTTCTAAAATCTTAAATCGTGTGCTATTGGCTATTGCCCACCCACTTCCCCAAACAAAAACAGACGTGCACACAGACATCAGTGTGTATACAAACATACATGTGCATCCACACATACATATGTTTACATATAAAAGTCGAAAAAAAAAAAAAAAAAAAAACCTATGTTCATCGATTCACCGTAGTTCCAAATCCAATTAATTATTGAGTGATACGTTTTTCATGCACAAACTTGAATTTCAAAGTTGAAAATTTTCAAGGATGATACAACAATGCTTGTGCCTGTTAAAGTTTGAACTTCAAAAATAGAGTAACACCTATCCAAATAAACAAAGGATTAGCAAATTTGGGAGTACATCAATTATATCAAACTTTTAATAATTTTAGCCGCTTCTTTTTTCTTGGTCATATGATCATATCCAAAGTGACTCTAGCAAGCTAGCTGCTTGTGAACTACCATCATCTGCTGCTTCATGCTCAAGGACATCAACCGCTGCTGCTTCTTTCCTGTTTTTTCTTTCTTCTATCACTGTCTCCACAGATTCTGTGCAATAATTCCTTTTACCTTGCCTTATGGGTCTCTCTGCTACATCAAATTTGTTGCCCTCGCGCCTTCTTTCAGGAAATTTTGCCCACACTGTAAAATTGAAATGCATTATAAGTATGGTAAATCGAATATTTCTGATAATACCAAAAAAAAAAAAAGGGGAGGGGGGGGGGGGGATCACAAAATCTGACATGACATATTTTGACCCCTAAATCTCTTTGTGTTTGCTTTAAGGTTTGAAATCAAAGGAAGATAAAATGGTTGAAAAATATTGCGTTGCCAATTTGTGATTTAATAGACTCTTGTCATATATGCATTGCGTCATTCTTCTTTTAGTCTGTAAACATATGTAGCAATAACTCTCCTTAATTTCTGTTATTATGATCCTCCATTCACCATTTAGTTATTTTTTATAACAAATTTAATTATGTCCATCTTTTTTTTTTTATGGCCTTCTGTTGCATTCTCTAATTCCAGTCAAAAATCATTTTACCTCGCTTCCAAGCAACCAATGTGACTAAATCCCATGTTCATTAGCATTCGTCAAGTATTATTAATTTGCAGATTGTATTTACAAACAGCACGCATTTCTATGTAACTTATATTTGCAGTCACACTCAATATGTTAAATCTTATGTTATTTTGACAAAGATTAAAAAAAATGTATACGCGACTGCACATACCAATTCTATATTATTCTTTTTGGTTAGTAACAATGAGATTTACTGGTTTTGAAGTATTCCATGTGTTGATTTCAGTTCACTTTTTTAAATTTAAGTATTTAAGAATCAGTCGATCTAATTTAATGTTTAACAATTTGAGTATCAGTGTAGATAGGTCTCTCCACCAGTGCGAAAGACAGATTGAGTTTTATTGGGAATTTAAAGGCACACGAAGGAAAATATACCAGCCATTAAACCAACAATACAAAACATTATTCTTTCAGGTCTTGTTAAACCCATTCATAATAGAATGCTGAAGTTCATAAAGATGAACTGAAATCGGAAAGTGGAATACTTTGAAATCAAAGGTTCTATAATTTTCACTGATAAAGAATGGAACATACATGTGCAGTCACATACGTATTTTCATCATCATCATTGAATTAACATAAGACTAGATTAAATATATTTTGCACAACCGCAAATAATATATTTTACACAACTGCAAATTTAACCTATGTAGAGAGATGTGAATGGTACATATCGCAAACCACAAAATAACAACTGATGGAAAAAGGACTTTGATCGCAATGTCATCAAAATATATTGATGGAAGTCATTAAAAATACCAAAAAATGCCTATTATTTTTGTTTGAATTATTTTTTGAAACTTAAAAATGTGGAAAGAAAATTGGTGTGTTGTGCAGTCCAAAAGCGAAGTAAAACATGCAAAATTGGAAGACAGTTTCAAATGCAAAAAGGATCACAAATAGAACTTGAAGTCAAGTGAATTTATTGCAAACAAATGAGTAAAGGAAGAAAAAAAATACGGAAATAAGGAAAAGGAACCATTATACATAATTATAAGATTAGAAGAAGAACGAAGAGTGTGTATGAGAGAGAGAGAGAGAGAGAGAGAGAGAGAGAGAGAGAGAGAGAGAGAGAGAGTCTATACACACACATACATATTACTTGTTCCTAGTATAAATGTTTGAACCAGCGGGTTAACAACAAAAAAGATGAAGCAAGGGAAAATGATCAAAGATGGTCAAGACCAAAAAATATGACCACAGGAAAACGATTGCGAAGAATAAAAATGAGTTGTCGAGTTAAATGATGACAGCGCTACATATATTTATACAATCCCAAGTAGATTAGTTGTATTTAGCTCAAACCAAATGAACAGAATTTTGGGTAGGGTAAGGAGTAAGGACTATGCAGATCGGATACAGCAAAATGTTACATCTGAAAATTCAGAAGTCCAAAAACAATACACTTAGGGGATGCCATGTGTGGTTAATCATGTTAAAGTTAGAGATGCACGTGCATTTAGTTTTCATTTTAAATACTCAGGTAGACTAAAGACTATTTATAAACTTATATGAGAGGTCATAAGGTCATCACACTCGTAGTTGCCAGATTTTAGTGATACAATATTTCATATATAAACAGATTATGGAGATACAGATATTTAAGGTAGGATCGTGCCTCAAATACATTTGTCTTACTTATGGATTTTATGGATGTGGCTGAGTAATATGTTGCCTCTTTTATCCCATTAAAGAAACCAACAGATTATCTATGAGGGAAAGATTTGTTTCAAGGAGTGAAAGTAATCAAACATTCATTAATAAGGGTATTTTGTCTAGGTTTATATAAATAGGCATGTATAGGGTTCATCATATATGTAAGGAAAAGTTTATCATTTTATGTTTTTGAGAATTGAGGGTTCCTCTCGATTTTAAGGCTTGCTTTGAGAATTGAGGTTTCCTCTCGATTTTAAGGCTTGCTTTGTAATTTTTTGATGGACTTAATAAAGTCGTTATTGTTGGAATTGTTTGTGTTTTTTTCACTTCTTGTCTTCTAAAATCTAATTGCGTATGGATCCTATGAAAAATTCTAATAGTTTGGTGTCAGAGTCTATTACACAAATTTTTTGAGAAGAATTTTGATCATGGATGATATAAAACTACCAATCTATCTGAAAGCAAGAGACTTTTGATATGGAGGCCACAGCAGCAATTCGGTATATATTTTTTTGGAAAATACGATATGTAATATTGTTGCTAACAAAAACATCTGCTTTTGAAATTTAAAAGAAACTAGAAGGAATTTATGCAAAGAACTCTGCAACAAAGCTCTTCGCATAAGAAAATTAGTGAATATGAAGCTTACGAAAGGTGAATCAATTGAAGAGCATCTTAATGCTTTTCAAGCCATTGTGAATCAAATAGTGGCTATTAATTACAAGAAAGACGATGGGACTTAAACATTAATATTGATGAGTTCATTCCCGAATAGTTGGAAAATGCATGTGGTCGCATTGAACAACTCAAATTTGGATGAAGTTGTTTCAATGAGTTCGGTGGTTAGTAGTGTGCTTAAGAAGATATGCAAAGGATGAACTTAATGGAAAGGAAGAATAAGAAGAACGAAAGCGCAAATCCAAGTTACGAGATT
Source organism: Allium sativum (assembly GCA_030737875.1). Lineage (NCBI taxonomy): Eukaryota > Viridiplantae > Streptophyta > Magnoliopsida > Asparagales > Amaryllidaceae > Allium > Allium sativum. The sequence continues at coordinate 900,390,430 of CM060916.1, forward strand.
TATCTTGCAAAGAGAGGTAACCATCTTCGAACACTGAAAGAAATTTCATCTGTTATTGCTGTGAAAAACATGGTCATCGATTGAGATTTTGCAATAAACTTAAAGCGGACAAGGAGAGGATGAAGGAATTGGAAGAAGACCAAAGAAAGCAAAAACATAACAATGACGGTGAGGTGCATTTTGATGAAGAATTCGATGACAACGTCCTACGTATAGATAAAGATAAAAGCAAAAATAAGATGCTTGATTATGGTATTTGTTTACATATATGCAATAAAAAAATCATTTATTGATTATGAAGATCTAGATGATAAGGTGGAATCAGCTAATGGTGGGGATCTAAATGTTTAGGGCATAGGTTCAGTTGGATTAAAGATGCATGATCAAAGGTTGGTGAAGCTTACTGGAATTATGCATATTCTAGAAATTACAAAGAATCTTATTTCAGTATGACAGTTTGAGGTAGAAGACTGTAAATTTTCAATTCAAGATGAAGTAATAAGAATTTAGAAGGATGATAAAGAGGTGTTGCGTGCAAAAAGAAGTGATAATGTATACAAATTGCTCGAGAAAACAGTGGAGAATGAGGAAACTTCTCAGTGGCATTGAAGAAAATTTGTCGAAGTCAAGGTGCAGCATGCAACGAAAATCTACAGTTTGGTTGAAGACCATTATGGTATTACAAGCGATTTCAATTTAATGAGATAGATGCTCAATTAGAGAACATGCATATTTAGGTGGTTTGTAGGATGGTTGGGTTTTCCGTTTGGATGGAGATATTTGTTTCTACAAAATATTGAAGATTGTTTGAAAATTGAGGTTTTAGGTGGAGCTTGGATGACATTTATGGAGTATCGTTTAAAGGTGGAAATTGTTAGATTTTAGTGATACGATAATCCAATTAAGGCAGGACTATGCCTCAAATATATTACCTTAGTTACGAATTTTATGGACTTGGTAAAGCAATTTGTTGCATCTTTTATCGTATTGAAAAAAGCAACAAATTGTCTACACGAGAAAGATTTGTTTTGAAAAGTGAAAGTAATTGTACGCTCATTAATGAAGGTATTTTGTCAAGGATAATATAAATAAACATGCACAAGGTTCATTATTTGTATGTGATAAAAAGTTTAGGTATTGTTTGGTTTATTTTGTGTTTTGAGTTTTGAGTTTTCAACATTAATTTCGAAAAATGTTTGAAGGATACCGGAGGTGACAGACTAAAGACAGAGGGATGATGGATGGATGAATTTGCCGTCATTTTTTCCCATTGTTTCTAAAAATACGGAAATTATAAAAGGTTGTTTTTGGTTTTGTGTGTTAACTTCATTTTGTAAAACAATTGTTTTCCACGATATATGTGCATTGTTCGCACTTTTGCATATACGAAAACTCAAAACTAAAAAATAGAAACCAAACGCACCCTTATATTTTTATCCTTTTGAGGATTGAGGTTACTTCTTGATTTTAAGGCTTGCTCTAGTTATCTTTTTGGTGGAATTAATAAAGATTTTGTTAAAGGAATTTTTTGTCATTTTTTTCTTTTCTTATCTCTCCTGAAATCTAATTGTATAAGAATCCTAGAAAAAAAAACCTAACAATAGTGACCAACAAACAAGCTAGTTACTATAGGTTTTGATCAAAAACCTATTCGTTATCACACAAATCAATCACAAATAAACAAAATCAAACATTTTTTTATCCAAACAATAACATCAACATAACATGAAAGCAATCATGGAGTCACATGACTTTATTCGGTTATGATCTATAGCCGAATTAAACAATGATAGTAACTATCATCCACCTTTATTCTTGGATGATAAGTTGAGATTTGATGCTGCAAACCTTAACTATGATTTTTTTTTTTTTTAAGTTTCCTTGATTTTCCCTTTTTCCTCTTCTCTTTTAATGGCCAACCTCCTTAGGTTTTTGTTTTAGGTTTGAGAAATGAAAATGAAATGATCAAACTATGGGAAGATAGATATTTATATGAAGCTAAGTGTTTCCCACTTTGCCCCGCTATTAAACCTACATTATGTTCATTTCTTTTGGGTTAATTAGAAATTTAGGCCGAACCATATTAGACTAAACACAAATCTCTTCTCAACATCCTACTACACTATTTTTAATCATTGTTTTTCCAAAATAGATATACAAAAGTGAACTATATTGATTTAATTTATACTAAAAATTCGTACCATTATCAATTTGTTTTTTCAATTGCATAACTGTATTGATTTGATTTATGCTTATACTAAATAATTCGAAATTTGTACTGTTATCAAATTGTATTTTGAAATGCATTTCATAATTGAATATCATTACACAGTTGCAAGTTCATAAAACCTGCAAAGAATACATAACTTTCGAATATTTATTCGAGTAATCTTTGTAGGTACTTTATTTATCTAACTTCCTATAAAATTGACTTTTAATATCGAAGTTTTCATTCTTCGTATTATTGCATTCCAATAAGCATAAAGTATATGTAGTAGACCCACCTAGTTGGTATATTTAAGCATTAATCATTTTTATACTAATTTATTTCTGCTATTTGTGACTTTCATACCATTATTAATGCAAAAGAAAACAAACTTACTAGGATCATGTTAATGAAATGTGAAAGGCTTGACTCAATGCAAGTTGTTTTACTAGAAAATTGTTAAGATGTTGTTTTATCTATTATTTTTGTATGTTTATAACATATTTAGTTGACCAATTTATTTTCTAATGTTTAATTGCTAATTTACATTTTATTGCATTTACTTACTAAATCTAGGTTACGAAGTTTAACTTGCTATGTCTTTTTCCCTTAGAGTTGGCTACTGGCAAGCTTTTTTTTTTTTTTTTTCAATGCTATATATGCCTAGCTTTAATGACTATGTTGCTTGGCACTTTCCAAACTTAAGAAATACTTAAGAATAAAATTCATTACATGGCACTTCTACTGAGTCGATAATATTATAAGCAAGTTGGATTACGTCTTTGTTGGATCTAATATGATTATAGCTTGAATTATGGTTTAGCTTTTTTATCATTATCATTTAATTTGAGTTGCATTTATTGTGGTACCGAATTCTTGTTGCATATTTGATTTTGTTGACTTTTTTGCAGTTGGAACTCAAGACTATATCAAGTTAAATGTTTTCTTATAGCATGCATGAATGACATTGCAATGTTTTTGTCTAGATCTCTAATGTTATTAGATAAGTTGCCTTAGAACATCACTTGATGGCAAGTATAGTGAGGATTTGGAAGATACTATTGGTGATTGAAAATAAAAACTCAAATTGAGTAGGTAGAAGAGATTGCAAATGATAGTGATGGCATTAAAAATCCTTTTGAGTGAAGTAGATTTGTATTCATCAACAAGCGGTTTTGTTTTTGTGCTTTTTTTTTTTTTTAAATAAATGAACATCACTTTTTGAGTGATAACTAGCGGTTAGAAGATGAACAAATATCATAGATTTGTGCCTTAAACATAAGGTGTTCATTCCAAGTTCCCTATGGATTTTTTTTTTTCTTTTTTTTGAGTTGTAATTATTCTATTCAAATTTTATGTGCAAAAATAATTTGGGAACAATGATTAAAAAATTTTGACAACGGGAGTGCACATACGGTTTAATTTTATCCCAGATATATAATTGGTTGTTTTGAAGATATTTAAAGGCGTTATGTTTTGCTAAATGATCCTCCTCCCCCAAAAAAAGAAAGGAAAAAAATGTTCAATGCTTTATGTGTTCTTATATCCTTTGAAAAGTCCATATGTGAAGCAACCACTCAATTGAATTAATGTGGTTCGATTTAAACTTGGTTTTAAATCTAGTCGGTTTGTACTAGTTTGGTTTGTATACTGTTTGGCGTTAACTTGGTTTTTTTTTTTTTTCCCCTTTTTTTTTTTTTTTTTTTTTTTTTGGGGGGGGATATAGCTGAACAGAACCAACATTTTGCTCATTCTAGTACTTACCCTGCATAATGCACAATTTTGAGTACCATATCATGCTCAATCCTAGTGAGACTAACAAATGAGGCATCATACGTCTAGGTAATAGAAACTACCTCTATATTTTAGTCACATGATTGGAATTTATGTCTGGTAGTTTCAAAGAACGCAGACATACACATACATATCATTATTGCAAACGTATGCTTCCAGCATAAGCTTATTGCTCTTTTTCACTGACTGGACAATAGGCTCCAAATACAATTTAAGACGGTATTATAATTTTTGCCATTAATTATCTCTAATCACTGATGAAAAGATAAAACTATCTTTGTTTCCAACAAACCACTACTACATAAAGTTTACACCCTGATTTAATTTATTTTGTTGGACCGGTTTAAGATAACCGGTTCAACAACAAATAAACAACGTCTTTTCAGTTCAGAATTCTTCTTCTTTTTGAATTTTTGTTTCATTTGAGTTGTTATTATTATTATCCTGAAAATGAGGCAACCCTGAATCACCCTCACATACATATACATAAACATAATCTCCTATACCATTACGTTCCCAAAAAAAAGTACATGGTTAGGAGAACTTATATGATTAGGTGATATAAAAGTATGTTTAGCTGACTCTGTTCTGCTTGGACTTAATGGTAAACAGCGTTTGATGCTTGTCTCAACATTAGGAAGAATCTGCTTTTATTTTTGATAATATTAACAGCTCATTCTGTTTGTATTTTTTATCATATTAAAAGTTCACCTGGAATAGCACACCCAAAGAAAATATGCATAGTTAACCTTGTATCCAAGTCTCAGTGATATTATATTCGACATCTATACATTATTTATACAAAGGCATGGAAAACAAAATTTTGTTTCACTTTATAGTTGTTTTTAATTCTCAACAAACACTATGCATATGCATCACATATGTTTCGATGGTGAAAACAAATTCTTGATTACTACTTTACAAAGCAAAAATACTTCACACCATAACAAAATAAATACCCTTGAATTTTTTTGAAAGAATTGTCAAATTTGTAACTAAATGTGCACTGCTTATGTTTTTAAACAAATCTAAATTTTGACTATGTAGTTAAATAATATTGCATTTTAATATGTTTTTTTATTAAAAACTTGAAACAATTTTACATTTTAAAAATGTATTTCATTACATTTGTAATCAAGATAAAAAATATTTTGGAATACGATGATTGGGAAGAAAAAAAACATAGATATCCTCGTTAACTCAGTACTGGATCATCCAATTTGTCCAAAAAGACAATGTTTTTAAGAATTTGGCAAGACAGATACATAATCATTCACATTATTCATGAATAATAAAACGAAGGGGAGGTTTGGAGGGGGGGGCATCATTTTAATTTAAATGATTTTTGTTAATTATGACTTACAGCCACCCTATGAAACATACATATATTCCTAATATGATTACATTTCTTAAATTGTAATATATAAAATATGATATTAATTTTGTAAACTAAGTAATCAATGTTCCATGTATAAGGGAGTATGAATGGTAAGATGAGAGAAAATGAGGAGAGCACCCATATAAAGGAACCAGTTTCAAATTTGGATGAGAACAATCTTTTAGATGACATGCAAGTTGTCAATAAACTGCATGTAAAAAAGAAAAGAAAAGAAAATGTCTAAATTGTAATAACTTGAAATAATAACAATAACAATAATGGTAATAACAATAACGAACCAAAGGAAATGTTAACCGATGTACAGGCATATCACTATGATTAACTTTAGCACTAGTTGCTAATATCCCAGAAATTGGTTTTGAAATTGGGCATGACAAAACTAGAAATAAAGCATGTATTGTTATTGTTTAAACATTACTAGTAGAATTTAAAAAAAAAATGACTAATAAAGATAAACAGAAAAGATTTACAGTACCTCCAAATTGATGTAGAACAATTGATGCAGCTACTGTCACGTTCAATGAAGCAGTACCAAAACCATACTGTGGAATGTACACAAAGTAATCACATATCTCTAGTTCCTTTTCCGACAGCCCTGTACCCTTTCCAATGTCAATAATAAAATATTATATTGGCGTAAAAATAAGTAAAATCAATAACAGGTCATAAAAAAGTAGATGTAGCTCTAAACACCCTACTGTGCCCATTAACGTAGCGGAAACATCTCACATCCACTAAAAATACTATCATCCAATAATAACATTCTAGCTAACGTTTCAAAACAGAACTAAAATTGCATACTGTAAAGTTTAAATCAAAATGAAATCAAATCACAAATCGTAGATCGAAGGAATTTATATTGGAAAAGATTAATTCAACTAGGGAACTGAACCCAAGGTTTTACACAGGGGAGATCTTAGCCCAATATATATATATATATATATATATGGACAAAATTTTTAAATGAGCTTCTAGGAAAAACTTATTGCACAAACAGGCCTCTTTCATAACTTATTATGAAAGTAGGCCTGTTTTCATATGGGCAGATGAACTCGCGCATTCCATTTCTACGCAAGAACAATTCTGTTCTTGCGTAGAAATGGAATGCGCAATAATTTTTTTTTAAATTTTTTCCTCTAGCGCACTCCATTTTCGCGCGAGAACAAATTTGTTCTCGCACAGAAATGGAATGCGCAAGGTCTTTTTTGGCCAGTCAAAACCAGAGACCTGCTACGAATTAAATTTATGTGGTGCTGCCCAACTTCATTTGTCTTCCAACTTCAAAATACCCAAAAAACCTAAATACCCAAACCTATATTACTACTTGAATCTAACTCCAAACAACTAAATTTCCTCTTTTCATCATCAAATTCTTACAAAATGGCGGAAGCTTCAACATCTTCGCAAAGGAGAGGTACGATTCATGTCTCTAAACTAGTTTTTCTAAACCATAGTTCTATGCTTTCAATAACTTTAGCAATTCAATTTCAATGTATTATGGTGTTATGATTTTAATTTCAATAAGTTTAGCAATTCAATTTCAATAAGTTTACTAATTCAATTTCAATAAGTTTACCAATTCAATTTCAATGTATTATGGTGTTTGATTTTCAGTGTTGTATGACCATGTTGTAGGAAATGGTCTAGTGCCCGGACCTGTTGATCCTAGTGTGCTCTACCGTCAACATGAACACCGGAGTAACAACGTTGAGTTAATGGAGGTATAGTTGTACACCCTTATAAAAATGTTTGTTCATTTGTTAATGTCTCAACTAACATAATTTAAATATCGTTCGTTTGCTTTCACATTTGTTTGCGTAGGGTGCTGAAAAAGTTAAGGCTACGGATCATTCGAGCAAGTTAAAACTGATTGATTGTAAAGATCCTCGGCTTGAAACTTTACTGCGAATAGCTCATATTTGGTCAGTACTCCAGATAGATTACATTAGATTGGATCACGGACTTATCACGGCATTGTGTGACCGTTGGCGTCCGGAAACTAATACCTTCCATTTTAGAGTTGGAGAAATGACGATTACCCTGCTTGACGTCGAGAAAATACTTGGTATTCCCACCTCTGGTATTCCAATTTTGTTTGATGATTCACATACCGACTACGGTGAGTTATGCCACGAGCTCTTGGTGTAGTTGTTCCTGAAAACAAATTTATGGGGAGATATGAAATAAATATGAAGTGGTTTAGAGAAGCATTTGGTGGTCCTCTTCATGAGCATGCAACAAGAGTGGAGATAGAGCGTCGAGCACGGGCTGTCATTTTATACGTTCTAAATTCCCGTCTTTTTGTCACACATTCGAAAGGGCGATGTAATTTAAGGTTCTTGCCATTTTTAAGAGATTTCCAGCAGTTTGGTTATCACGCTTGGGGGAGTGCAGTGCTTGCTAATTTGTATAGCGAGTTATCGGCTGTCGCCTTAAGAAAATCAGATTCTATAGCTGGTTGCATGACTTTGTTGCAGGTATATCTTCTGTACTAAAGATTAACATAAATATTTGTACACCACTTAAGTTTTTCTTTTTAATGTCATATATTTTTGTAGTTATGGTCGTGGACTTACTTGGCAATTGGTCGACCAAATGTACACATTCAGGAGACTACGGCTATACGTCTCCATTTCGGTCGCAGGTAATTTTGATTAAAACTTATTATGTTCAACATTTTGTACAGGTTTATGATTAGCATTGTTACTGTCTTGTGAAGGTGGAATGTTGCCAAAAATTGGGCTAGTACTCCAAGAAATGTCCTGTTTTATAGGAATGAATTTGATTTGATGCCGGTTGAGAGTGTTACATGGAATCCGTACAATTTAGATTTTGGTGATAATATGCCGCAAAGGTTTAGGACTTTATTGTGCAATACTCGGATTATTTATTTTGTATGCATTCAGAATCATTGTCCAGACCGAGTAATGAGGCAGTTCGGTTATGCGTTTCAACATATTCCCGATCCGGTTGATCAAGTGCCTGAAAATCCAGGAAATTGGGGCGAGTTCAGAATTCAAAACGTTCATCGTTGGAACACTAGAGAGGATAATGTCATTGTTGAGAGAACGCCGCCAATTACTTTGGCCGAGTATGAGTATTGGTATTGGCAGATTACTCGCCGTTTCGTATTGAGGGAGTCTTCTTCACTTTTAGCTTCATACATCCCTCGGGCGCCATTGGAACGTGACATCGTTAGCGGTATTTACACAGCTATGGATATGACGGTGGATATAGAGCAAAGCCGGGATGAGCCTGAGCAGGTGAAAGTGAAATGTGTAGGATTGAGGAATTTCTTGGATACACTCTTAGGCCGAAACAAGTTGCGTCGACCTAATCCACCCCCTCCCCCGCCTCCTCCCGCATTCCCGCCACCACCTCCTCCTATTTCAGGTTCGGGACCCGGGCTCGAACAAGAGGATGAAGGTCAACATGAAGCAGAGATTGAAGGTGCTCAAGGCAATGTGCAAGAGCTTTTCAACATATCGACAGAAGATTGGCCAAGTTGGCCTTCGATTGAACATAGTTTTGGGTTCGGAGCAGGATCTTCTAGTGGTGTTCAAGAGGATATTTTTGTTGGTCCATCACAACCACCTTTGGAAAGTCAACAAATCGAAGGGTCTACTCATCCGCAACCGTCGGCAACTGTAGATGTTATCGCAAGTTCTCAACCACCGCCGATAACAAGGCGATATTCAAGAAGAGTGGGGAAGAAGAGGGACACGCCGATTGAAGTTCGAAGACTTAGAGACTAGCGAGTTAGTGATGTTGTAGTGTTCATGGGTGATTTCATGTAGGTAGCTCATGTTTAATTTTATATGTATGTTGTATTAGCGTAGGTGCTTTACCATCATGTATGTTGAACCACTTGTATTTTAATTTTAATGTTGGTCATGTTCACGTACGTGTTTGAATTGGCTAGTAAATGTTTGAAGAATGTGTATCACTGGGCCATTAACATGAGTTTGAAGTTTGAGCTTCAAGTATGTGCATCCATTGGTAGTACCAGCTCTCTGGTTTTGGAAGGCCAAAAATGGCCTTGCGCAGTCCATATATGCGCAAGAATATTTTTGTTCTTGCGCATATATGGATTGCGCAAATTTTTTTTTATATAAAAAATGAGCATTCCATATATGCGCAAGAACAAAAATGTTCTTGCGCATATATGGATTGCGCAAGGCCATTTTTGGCCTTCCAAAACCAGAGAGCTGGTACTACCAATGGATGGAACTGCACAAAAACATATATCGAATTCAAATTACAAACATAGATCGAATTCAAATTACAAACATAGATCGAATTCAAATTACAAACATAGATCGAATTCAAATTACAAACATAGATCGAATTCAAATTAAAAACATAGATCGAATTCAAAGTACAAACATAGATCGAATTCAAATTACAAACATAGATCGAATTCAAATTAAAAACATTGACGTAAACCGTCTTCATCGAGTGCATGATCCTTTTTTATGGCCTAAGCCACCACATTTACTACACCGATCTTGCCGATTAGTATTTGGTTGATCCATAGCCCTTTTGATTCGTGTAGATTTTGGTCGTCCCGTGTTTCTACGCAACGGTGGTGGTTTAAGATCCGGGCTTTCGTATGTTGTCCAATATCGACAATCCGGAACTGGATGAAATGTAGGGAGGTACGAAGCTACGTAATTGGCGGTTGTATACCATGGTGAAATGAAATCTGCATTCCTTCGGTTAGCCCCTCCAAAACCCCTAGAACATGCCGCTAAAACATGTGAACAAGGGAAATGCTCTAGTGTTGGCATATTGCATGAACAAGACGCTAAAACTTCGTTTTCTCCGACTTGAACCGTATAGCAATGCATTTGCGAATCTTTTACTCCCCACTCCGTAGTGTTGTAGCGTTCGATATTCAAATGTCTCGACGCTTCCATGCGTGTTTTAGCAATTGCTTCCCACTTTGGCGTCAAATGAGTGGTCAACAACCCCGCTTGAGTACGACGCTCGTAGAAGTAGTGATTGACACGATGAAACGTGCGTGCAACTAACGAACGTACAGGTAAACTCCTTGTTCCCTTCAAGACACCGTTGAAACTTTCCGACACATTGGTCGTCATCATGTTGAATCTCATGCCACCATCATGGCTTAGCGTCCAACTTTCTTCTTGGTCTTTCAAACTTGTGTCAATCCACGCATCAGCTGCAGGACACATCAACTTTAGTTGCTTTCGATAGTCATTGTATTTTACCACTTCAGAGGCTGTTGCTGCAGCGTGAAGCAAGTTTTGAAGTTCATCAGACCCAAAACCCTTTTTTTTGAAATTGGCTTTAATATGCCTAATACAAAATCGGTGATGGTGAGGAGCAGGCCAACCTTCTATTAATGCACGCGGAATTCCTTTCATTCTGTCAGAAACAAACGTAATAGTTCTTGAACGTAAAGACGGAATATGCATCCATATCGAATTTATAAACCACTTCCACGTATTCCATGATTCGGTTCCAACAATAGCGAATGCCAATGGATAGAGACCTTGGTTAGCGTCAACACCAGTGGCAACAAGAAGTGTTCCCAAATATTTTCCGTATAAATGCGTTCCATCAATGGAAAGAAGTGGCCGACAATGTGCGAAACCTTCGATTGACGGCCCAAATGCCCAAAATGCGGCCTCGAAAACATTACGTCTACGTATAACTTCATATACTGTTCCCGGATTGGTACTCTTCACCGCCTGAAGATATTTAGGCAACTCGGCATATGATGTATCCCAATCGCCGTATATCAACCCTAAAGCTTTGGTTAATCCTTGCCAAGCCTTTGCATAAGTAACCTTAATATGAAACATGTTTGACATCGTTTCCTGAACCGTTTTCGCTGTCATATTCATCTCGGATCTAACAAGTGGTAAGATTTTACTACAAATAAACTTAGCAGTAGCTTGACGGTGATTTGAGTTGATTGTTGGGTTTAAACACGTGTGATCACCTCCATACGTCTTAATTTTCCAGAAATTTTGAGATATCTTCGTCGATAGATGAGCATGTAGCCGCCAAGGGCATTTCTCATCAACATCACAGCGCACTGTATAGTCATGAGAACGAGATTTGACTACACGATAAGAAACCGAACATTTAATGGCCCATTCACTTAGCTGCTCAATAAGGTCTTGTTTGGATTGAAATATCAACCCAACTCGAGGGCCTTTGTCAACACATTCTCGTCCAAATACTTCCATATCCATATGAGAAGTCTCCATACATGACGTATTCATCATTTCTGCGGTACATAAATCTTCGAATAAAGGATTCTCCGTTTCCATAGTTGCTGCATTATCTTGCTCACTAATGGGTTGTACGTCATCATCGAGTGGGCCTTCGTTATTAACTTGACTGTTCTCAACCCAAGTGTTGTCTGCTTCTAGTGTACATGCCACTTCCAAGCTATTAAGTTGTTGTACAACCGCATTTTCATTGCACAAACAATTCTCTTCTGCTTCTGATCTACGATTTGATCCTTCTCCAACTTCATGCGTCGAGTACCTGCAGAAGGAGATTTATCATAACTTGCAATTGTTGTTGATATAAAAAATCTCCAAAATTAAATCCATATACTAACCAAAGTGCTGTTTGAGACTCAATCTGGATGGTCTCCTGAAAAGTCTGGTCCGGTAAGTTATCATCGGGTAAGGTGTAATCAACTTGATCTTCTAGCTGCTCTTCTTGGATTTTTTCGCATTTCAGAATGTACATCTCTATCACTCTCATTCCAACTGCGAACATCGAATCCATATCTTCATCGTCGTCTACGGTGATAGCGGTGGAACCATCATCCTTTACCCACTTCGTTACTAGCTTTATATCGAACTCATTTTCGTCTGTTTTGGAAACATCATACGCTTTATTCTTAAGCGATTCGAACGAACAATACTTCTTAATTTTGCTTCCTTTTATTTTTCCTCCTACATATGTAGGTTTATCATCTTCCCCGACCACTAATTTACCATCGAAGTAAAAGATGATTGGAACATGTGTCATACTCTACACAATCATAAAATTAACAAACATTAGAAAAAAACCTTCTACATTCAAATACGTCAAAGCTTGTTAAAGTACTAGGATAAAAATTACCTTTATTTCCCTTGAAACTAGTGAAAGATTGTTGGTGTAGTGGGAGATTCGGGGAGAGGGTTTGTTCTTGAGAAAAAGTGATTTTGGAATTGGTAAAGTGAGGAAGAAAGGTGGTGGGCTGGTAGATATAGGAGTGACAGTGTGTTGAGCACTCCAAAAGTGCTCATGAAGGAAATCCTTCTTGAGCACTTTTGGAATGCGCAAGAAGAAAATCCTTCTTGCGCATTCCAAAAGTGCTCAAGAAGGATTTCCTTCATGAGCACTTTTGGAGTGCTCACCACACTGTCACTCCTATATCTACCAGCCCACCACCTTTCTTTCTCACTTACTTTACCAATTCCAAAATCACTTTTTCTCAAGAACAAACCCTATCCCCGAATCTCCCACTACACCAACAATCTTTCAAAAACAGTGTGCAATATAGTTTTACTTCGACACATCAGCATTCATGGCATCATCTTCAACTTCGAAAGGTGAGTTTAATTTGGTTTTATTCCTCTACGACTAGCTATGACACATATAGTTTATCTAATACGTTTTCATGTTGAATTTACAAACTAAGACATGGAGAATCAAGAAATTGACGATGAAACTTTAGTGGCCTATTGTGAAGAAATCGAAAGAAATAGATCTACCAATGTTCAAAACGTGGAATATGTACCCGAAACTCAATTCGACCCAATACCTCCGGCACAACCACATGTACGAGGTACTTTGAATGCTCGTTTACGTGCCATTGTGTCGAAACAAAAACCGGGTCAAAAATTCTATCATAACGGGATACAACTAGAGCGCCAATGTCCCGTTCCTCCAACTATGCCAAATTGCACTTACCCGACGTGTCGCTGTGGAGAAGAATGTATAGTCGTTCGTGCAAAAACAGAGACTAATGCAGGTCGAAGATTTTTTGGTTGCTGCTCATACAAAGAAAACAAGTACGATCCAGAGAATATTCAATGCTGCGATTATTTCAAATGGATTGATCCTCCTTTGTGCGCTAGGGGTCTTCAAAATGCCTTGGAAATGCAGGAAGAAGTGAGACGTTTGGGAAAAATTGTGCAAGAATTAAGAGGAGGGGGTTCGAGCTCGGGCACTCGTTGGTGATGATTTAGCAAGTCTTCCACCTTCAATGTATCTTATTTAATCGGTGTACTATCTATGTTTTCTATTTTTCGTCCAAACTGTCTTTGGCTTATCTATTCCATGCTTGTAATCGTTGGACTTCTACGATCGCCATTAATGTTCATGTTCTACGTTTGATTACTTAGTCTTATTTTCTATTAGAATTTTTTTAATGTTTCAACGTTCATGTAATGTAATGTTTAATCTACTGTTCTAGTAATGCTTGGAAAAGTTTTCTATATTGCTCTCTGGTTTTGAGAGGGCAAAAAATACCTTGCGCATTCCATTTCTGCGCAGGAACAGTTTTGTTCTCGCGCAAAAATGGAGTGCGCTAGAGGAAAAAATTTAAAAAAAAAATTATTGCGCATTCCATTTCTGCGCAAGAACAGAATTGTTCTTGCGCAGAAATGGAATGCGCGAGTTCATCTGCCCATATGAAAACAGGCCTACTTTCATAATAAGTTATGAAAGAGGCCTGTTTGTATAATAAGTTTTTCCTGGAAGCTCATTTAAAAATTTTGTCCTATATATATATATATATATATATATATATATATATATATATATATAGTGCCCCATAACATCCTCCACTATTTTGCACTGACGCATGTTTTGTTTCTTATTTGTGGGTCGACGTAGCATCGCTCATTTATATTTATTATATATGCTTACTTGTATGCTAAATTTTTAGCTCTACATAGGTCCTATTAAACGACTTTTGGGTACGTAAAAGCATCGATTTCATAATAGTCCATAGTAATAGTTTTAGATATATCTTTCAGTTTGAGGTTTGAGTATCTACATTCAGACCAAAACTTAATTTCCCCCAATTATCTAGTTTTAATTAGAAAGCGATTAGATTAGAATTGTTGGTTAAAGTAAATATTTGGTTATTTTCTATCTCAACATGGATTGAATAAAAAAGGGGTTGCGGTTTGGATTTAGTTTTGAATCAAAATTTGAGTATTGAGTCGTTATAAGAGAGATTAAAATTTGAAACGAGATTCAAATCATAAGATTTTAACAGCCTTGTTTCTACTGATTAAAGTCTGCACTTAATTTTAATCTTAACCTTAATAATATATAAAATGAAAATAAGATCGAATTTTTTTTAATCATTTGGTTCATGCAACTTATTGGTATAACAGGAACAACACCTTCAAGTAAAATATTATATAAGCACAGCAGAACATAAATTAGTACAACAGCAAAAACTCATTCTAGCAGACAAGCACAACTTAATTCCCTTCAGAAGCTAACTAGTCCACGGGGTTATCCTGGGTATATTATAAAAAAAAAATTCATTTTAAAATTGATACTTCTAATTCTGACACAAAATTATACAAGATCAGTATAACATAAATTAGAATAATGTTTCACAAAATGTTTCATGGTATTACAAGTAAAACTCATTTTAATATTGACTTTCATTTCATGGATGAGATTTATGAGAGCTGAATTAAAACTAATGTGATCATTACTGCCTAGTGCATAAATAAATTAATACACCAAAACAAAATAAAAAATACTAACCTCATTTCCCAAAAGGAAAGCAGTGCTCCTTTTGAATGGATGATCTGCCACCGAAGCTGCTCCATCAACTATCTCAACACCACAGATGTCGAAATCTTTCTCCTGTAAAGAAAAATATATTATTGAACCATTTTCTACGTAACAATGCTGCTCCAATTCAGCATTTCGATATCAAAAGGCCACGTGCTTTTACAAAAACTTGACTTTGTGAAAGAGTTATTTTTTTTTTTTACAATATAATGTATATGTATAAAGATATCTAATGTTAATCTTGATATTATAGCTAATACACTCTCTTTGTATTTGAGAAATGTAAACTAGGAAAAGATACTGACATCGGGTGGCATGGCATGTGGATGATGATTAATTTGCAATGTACCAGTGGCCTGCATGGTTAGTGAGAGTGGCCTCTCTATCAAACATCAAAAGTTTAATATCGAAGGGGAAGAAACCAGTTTGAGAATAGTAAGTAGACAAACGAATTGCATGTTAAGCTTGACTGCATATGCAATATCACTTGATATGAATCTCAACAAATTTGGCATAAGATACAATATACAAGAGAGATGGGAGTGTTATAAAACAATTTTACGTTTGATTATTAACATTAAGGAACATACACAAAAAAGGCAGCTCTTCACACATTATGCCCTTCACGCTATATGATTTTACAATAATAGGTGGTTCTCTAACTTTTACCTACAAGCAAATAACTTAGTCTAGGTACTAGTACTTTGAGTAAAACTAGAATAATAAATTCATCACGAACAAACAAATTTCCCTCCACGCTATACACATGCGTCAGAAGAGCCATAACTGTTTTGAAAAAACTATAATTACAAGTTTGTTGTACTTAGGATAAGGTAGGCCTAAGAGAAATTACATTTACATTTAAAATAAACTGCTTCCAAATTCATGCTTCTTGAAACTACCCTACTAAAATTGAATTGATCTTTTATATTCCTTACTACTATATATTTGTGCATCATTGCATTGGGATAACCAATATATATATATACATATAATTAGAAAGAATATATCCCTATTATACTCACAAGATCTACTTTATTTGATGCTGAATTTTTATTTTGTTCAGTCTGTGAATAACAAGCATATTTTAGCTTGGGCACCTTTCAAGAATTTTATATTATATACAGAGATGGAGAGGCGGAATCTTTCTACTTAGTCCCTTTGGTTTATTGAGACTATGCAATTATTTACGTCTTTACGTACTTATATCCCATTCTAGTAGCCCAAATTATATTAGTCTAAAGCATTGCTTATTTAGCCGATAGGTCTGTATCATTTTCATGAATAGATAATACAAATCAACCAAATAAAAACAATCAACATTTTTACTCATGTACTAGTGGAAATGGATTTGGGTCCTTATTTTTACTATTTATATTCTAAATGAGCTCCAAATGTTACAGCTCCAATCCCGCCACCTAAGTTCAATTATGATGACATCACACGGACTACGGTTACACTGATCTGCCATTGTTCTTCTATTGTAACTTTTTACAGCTTATTTCTCCACTCGTGCTTGCAAGTGTTTGTAATCCTATCATTTTTATGCAATCTCCGTTTGATGTTTCCACATCCATATACCTATTTTTTGGCATTGCGATTCTCCACAGTATTCTCTTCCTATTAATTATCTTCTTAGTCTTAGTTAATTTTTGACAAATTGGTGTTCATAGATTGAACCTACCTCCTTATAACATTATTGTGATCTGTGAATTATCCAGTGAAATCACATTCCCCCTTCTTTTCTATTCCTACAGCCTACAAGGCTAAAGAATATGTAGAAGTGTGCTTGACAATGTAAAATCGTTGTTCGCATTTGATTGGGTATTTGATTAAAGTTCTTATCACTAAGGTTTTCATTCATGCACACGATCTATTTATGCAAACTATGAAAATGTCAAATCCAAATCCAAGTTCTATTTATGCACACGATCTAGAGTTATGCAGTGTAAACTTCAAAAAATAAGAACTAATTCCAGTTGTGCTTTTATGTGCCTTCTGTTATAAAAGGTCTTGAGTTCCAGGGAAAAGATTTGGTACAAAAAATTAACTTGTGTTGCATTAAAAATTGATTTGTGACATACAAAATGCACATGCATTTTAGTGACTTGCTCTGTGTAGAAAATCAGCTTTAGTTTGAGGAATGCAATTAGGAAAGCAATTTGTATAGTAAAAAGGCATCTGTTGTAGTGATAATGGTTTCATTGTATAAAATGCTAGCCACAACGCACATTGTTAGTATTGCAACACACAGCGTACACCACCTACAATGTATATATATAGTAAGCTGCACTGCACACAATGCAATTTGATTTGTGCCACAGAATCAGATACTCTGCAATGTGCAAGCGACCTGTATTACCAATCATGTGAGGGTTGCACTAAAATTAGTGCAAGCGACTTGCACTACAAACAGTGTGAGCGACCGCTTATAAATTATCATGCATACTTCGTAAAGAGAAAACGGAAAACGCACAATACTACTAAAGAGTCACTAGAAACCAAATATATTTCTTGATTCAACAGTAATCAAAAAATTCACCAGTGTAATCATCATCATATCTCTGTCTTTTTCCCAAACGGTTGAGATCAGCCGCATAAATTTTAATTCATCGTAGGTTTATATCTTGATAAGCAACAATCATAATCTAAACATTCAAATAATGAACATGCAATATGCTCGTTTAATAAAAATAAATGAAAATTAATCAAAATTTTCACTTACCCCCCATGCCTTATCTCAACAATATAAAAATGTGGTGATTCATGATATGGTAATGCCAAGGTATGATTAGATGCAATTTAAAAAAAAAAAAAAAAAAGTGCAAGCAAGGTTTTCAAAATAAGATTTAAATCATAAATCATTAAATTAAAATTTTAAATCACAGCGATATCCAAATCGTAAATCTTAGATTCGAAGGTGTAACACCTCGCTCTGACATTCTTGGTAGGACTCGGAAGTGCTACCCTTGTAATGTGGTGTTATGATATTAATGTCACAAGTTCATAAGGAAAAATGTAGGAACATTAAATCATCTAGAGTAAATGATTTCAAGCGGGTTAATCGAGGATTAATTGCCTAGGCGATGATTAATCAAGGATTAATCAGAACAATGTGTTTTTTGCTCAATTCGAGCATTATGGGTAAAATTTTAGTATTTTGTTGAGAAAAACTGCTTAAATTAAACATTTTGATACTCAAGCCTAAAATGGTACAAAAGTGTTTCCTACAAACCCGTTTATATGCTCAGGTGATGTAGTATATCACATCTAGACGGATTAAACAAATAGTTAGATGAAAAGGCTAGCCTAGGTGGGGCCTAAGCAAGAGCCTACGATGATTTTTACAATAGAATTTATTCAGCCTCAAGCATATATGGATAACAACATTCACAGTACTAAACAAAGCCAACAAAAATTATTCACTATGAGTTTTTCATTGAAAACCTAACTTTATTTATCCAAACATGATTTGAAATGTTTATGTGCAGCATCACAATCAACCCCAATTCAGTGATCAATCTATTTAGTTCAAATCTCGAGTCATGTCACAAATTCTCCAAGATGTCCCAACAATATTATAAAGTACATTAGTGTCAACCACATATTGCTTTAAGTAGGTATATTTTCTTTATTTGTCAGAACTCATTCAACATATATAATATAAATATCTTTTGTATACCAACCTAAAATCCGTATCGAAATCATTTTGACTACACATGAATTTAATCCAAACACGTTGTAGGAAATTAGATCCTAGAAAGTTTTCATCTCAGCACGATCAGCATCCTAACACACGGTATGGATGTACTCTATCTCCTAATATGCATTATGGAAATAATGGTCGCACAAAAGATCCCAAGGCTCAACAAAGCCCAGGGCTCAAGCCTTGCGCCTTTGCGCCTTAACTACTATGTAATACCAAAGCAAAATCAGTCGTCAACTGTCTTTGGTGACTTCAACTTTGGCTTGTTTGCTTGCCCTGGCTATCGATGTCGAATTTAAGAGGAACTGACGATGTCAACATTGATTTTGAGAAGATATCAGATCTTCTGAAATGTCAAAGAGACTTCGACCTTGAAGACACTGATTTGAGATGATATTGAATTAGGGTTCAACATAAATTAGACTGGGCAAGTTAATTAGGGTTGACAATCAAGCTTGAGCATGATACAAAGAGAATAGGCCATCATTGGCAAGTTAACCAGGATCAAGCTTGAGCATGATACAAAGAGAATAGGCCATCGATTCTTTTTCCATTTTATAAGCTTCGACAAATATACTTGATTTATTTTGGAATTGGGTGGGGCATGGACCAGTGTTATCATGTCGACGACTAGTCGAGAAGTCGCTCTGAGAAATTCGACGACTCTCGACTTTTTCATTTCGACGATGGTGGGCAAAATCGAGCTCTAATTCGAGCCCAGAACCCTAAATCGAGCCCTAATTCGAGCTTTGAGCTGAGTCAACATCCATAATTTTTCTTGTTTAATCCATCGATCAGTAAATCGAGCATCGATTAAAAAAAAACCTAATTGCATCTCATGACTTTGCCGCTGCCTTGCCGCTGCTCCTTCGCCTGCTCGTCCGCCGCCAACCCTAATTGCATCGATAACTCATCAGTTTTTAATTAACTCATCAGTTTTTAATTAACTGATTTGTTGCTTAACTGATTTGTTTTTAATTGACTGAATTGTTTTTAATTAACTGATAAGTTTATAACCTAATTAAATAATTAACTGATTTGTTTTTAAATTTTAATTATATACGCAGCGGTTGAAATGGAGAGTAACACAGAAAATACTTAGCATGAGATGGCTAAAGATCCTAAGAGGAAATCAATGCCAATGTTGAAGAAGGAGATGGATATGATATTGAGATAGATGATTTTGCTGGAGTTCATACTCATTTTATGATCTATTATGGATGTTATGGGTATTATTATGTTGTGACTAGGATCTATTATGGATATTTGTTAAATTTGAACCTATTATTATGTTATATTTGTTGAATTTGAACCTATTATTATGTTATCTTTATATCTAATTATATTATATATTTAAGTCTAATAAACATATGCATATAAAAGACTTGTCGACTAGTCTTCTAGACGGTAGTGGCTCGACTTGGCGTCGTAATAACCTTGGCATGGACTAACAATTAGTTTTTTTTCTTATAAGAAAATTATTTTATTTATATATATAATATTCTATGTTGTATTACATATCTTCATAAATATTTTATTTATAGTGATTATTATTACATTTTCATTAACACACACTGAAAATTGAAATCGGGACCAAAACCAATACTGGAAATTTTAAAATTAACGAAATTGTGCCAGACTACAAAATTTTCAATTGAGCATAATCGAGTTCTTAAAGATTGGTTTGTATGCAATTTTGAAATTGATTTTGATATTTGAGCATCTACAACTAAACATAAAACATAATTTTATCTCTTATTCCATTTTATTTTGTTTTGAAGCACCATAAATTGGAATTATAAATCCAGATATGTATATTAAATATGCTAGTCTCAATCGAATGTTTAATTAATTGTGGTTTTAACTAGTTTGGATCGAAATATAAATTGAATCATAAGGGTAGAGTTATGGGAGAAATCCAGTTTAAATCAAGATTTAAATCACAAGATTTTAGAATATTTGAGAACAGTGTTAGAGATTTAAATCATGGGTATGTATCAGTGGGAATTTCTTGAAATAAGTTCATGGTTGAAAATTTGAAATACGGTAGTTTAAATTTATTTTATCATATTTCCCACTTCCTTCCTTTTATAAAACATGCATCAATTGTTCTTCAGATGCTAAAAAGATATCAGGCCAATTTTATTGCAGCCACATTTGATTGCTCGGTTTTTTCACATTTGTTGACATTATGTCTGAAGACAACCATAAATCATAAATGATTGCTTACATATATTGTGTACTTATATAGCTCATGCTTATTTGTAGAAAAAGGAGGGGGGGCTATATGGAATAACAAAGTATAATATAAGATTATGTACATGCATTTTATGTACTTACATCACAGGCTTCTAGAAATATACTTACTGACTTGGTGTAACCAAAAGGTACAAAAATCTTCTTCTTTTTTCTTTTTTCTTTTTTCTTTTGTGGCATGGTGATTTGCTTAAACATTTAACACCAAGGATGTCGCTGCTGTTACTGCTTTTGTGAAGTCAGAATATGATAATACTTGGTGATATAACAAAAGTAAATTGATGTGCTTTTTTATTTCGCAAACAGCATATACATTAGTAAAGGGTTATTCTATTCGAACACCAAAAATTGCTTAACCTACGCATGTATTTTTAAATTAATTTTAGGACATATTTGTCCTTCTTCTTCATTGCAACAGTGATGAATGTTATTTAGACCCACTAAATTAAAACCATAAGCTATATAAAGATAAAAACAAATGTTAAGGATTCTAATTACTGAATTCATTATAAGCTTTGAATTATAATCAGTGTAGTCAATAGCGAATAGTGCAAAATAGCGCAAGGCTTCCGCTATTTTGCGCTATGCGCTATAGCGCACGCTATTTGGTCCACATTTTTTATTTTATTTTTTGCATTTTTTAATAACTGATCAAGTATATTATATCTAATTGAAATTTAATTCTACGTTTTTGCATATTTCATGCCATATCCAAACCCTTCAATACTCCAAGCAGAAAAACTATCATACTTTATGCATGTACTAAATATTTAATGATGTAAAATGCAATTATATTAGAGAAAATTTAATAATTTTATATTATACATTAAAAATAATTGATGCCTCATAATATATTTGTCATTTTGTCTTATAGAATTTAAAATCTAGTCTTATATGTATGAATTATGATAAAAATTATTCTTGTTTTGTGAGTAATGATGATAAAATTATACAAATAAAATGCATGAAAAATACATTTATACATAAACTGTAAGATATTTTCTAATGACAAGAATTAAGTAAGAATATAAACAACAAAAAGCAACGAAGTAAAAATTAAAAAAGTCAAAAACTATAATTATAAGTAACTTATTTTTTGTTTAGAGATCTCACTTAGAAGAGAAGGAAATATTTTGATATTTTAAGGGTAGCAAAAAAATTGTTGTCCAACATACTAGACATATTGGAATTACCTTTAGATATTGCACTTTTTATTTTTCTGATGATGCTCAAACAAACAAAAGAGTTTATTGTTTCTAGATATTGAATCTAATAGCTTAAACCAAAGAACATAGATATAGAATGGTGTATCTGGACAACGGTCAAACCAAGTCAAGTTCTCAGTAAAAATAATATTGTGAAATGCATTGAAAAACTTGATGGAACACTAGCTAAAGCAATATGCAAACCATAAAACGAAAAAAAGCATGCATGCAGAATCAGAAAACATTGTAGATATGGTTGCATCTCAATGGGTATGGGCTTTAATTACTATACAAAATTAAAAAAATCAAATAGCGCGCTATTCTGCGCTATGCGCTACGCTTCAATAAAATAGCGCACTATTTATGCGCTATAGGGAACCCCTACGCTATTTTAGGTTCCATAGCGCAGAGTTTGCGCTATGAGCTATTTTGCGCTATGCGCTATTTTGCGCTATAGCGCGCGCTTTGATAACATAGATTATAATAGAATAAAGAGAGAATATTTTTATCACTATTTTTCTCCTTTTTTGAAAATATTTCTGTTTCAAATCAACAAAATTAAGGTAATGATTTTGTAAACAGATGTTGATTGATCTCTTAAAGTAAGGACTGACATGAAAAAACAGATATGAAAAATCACGAAGCATGTAAAGTTGAATTTGCAATATATAATTTAGTAATTAGTTTGAAATGGTTATAGATGAAAAACAAGATAAGAAAATAATTTTCTCGAAAGGCATGGGTAGTATTGTAATTCTTTTAGCGTAGATAATATAAAATTTGTTATATATTAATTTGTTAACTGGTGTATAATATTTTTTGGTGTTCAATAGAATTTTCCATGTAAGCCGGTCGTGCTACCTATATAATAATTTTCCCACTTCATGCAGTTATGAACTCCTTATTCAAACAATTCTCTGGAACCTTTCGATTCATCTTCGAGGTTATAAACATAAATTTTATATGGGTTTGATCTATATTGCATATCAATATAAAAATCTATAGAGTATGAAGAATAGAACATAACTTGAAAACCAAAAACCTGTGACATGTTACATGTGAGCAATTGAACAAAATGTTGAACTCTAGATAGCAACATTTAAGTAACATTCTGAATGACTAAATGCAACAGACTTGAATGTTGCACAGTTCCATTTTGAACTAGACTTATACTACAAATATATTGATTCACTGTTGAATTGTAAAACTTTTAACTGAAACAAACGTGTTATGCATACATTTAATCAACATATAACAGCTTAAATAAAACTGTAATAAACAAAAATTCTGCAGTTTATCAATCCTCACAAAAATAGACCGAATAATAAATAAATAAAAATGAAAGGGTTTTTGACAAAACCATAAACCGACGAACCTTGAGATAATTTCGAGCAAGCGACAAAGAAGTAAAGTGGCGAAATCTCAAATGCGCAGTGGAACCATGGCTACCAAACGAGTTGAAGTCGCGACGGCCGACCAAAATCAGTTCGTCCACGCCAAAGGCGGTGGCGCTGCGAGCTAGGGTTCCAACGTTCTGCCTCTTTGCTATATTGTGCACTATAATGGTTGCCTCGATTGTTTTTTGGGTTTGAAGCGAAGGCGACATAGATTTTAGCGGAGATATTACAAACTGTAGAAGTGGGTGGCAGGCTGTGCCCCTCGTCGTGGAGTCCGAGTTTGTTCAGCACCGGCTCCTATTGATTTGAAAATCATGAGGGTCATGGGTCCCCTTGGCGGGGGCTTTTTGTTCCAAAATAACGCGAACATATTCCTACTGCTCGTCGTGCGCAGAATATAGAGCATGCAACAACGGAGATTAAATTCAGGTCCACGCGTAGCGCCTGAAAAATCACAACAATGATTCAATGTTTTTTCAACGGTCATGTTCACCTTCAACGGCTATAATTTATTTATATTATCTTTCAACGACGATGCATATTAAATTTATTTTACGAGTTTTACTGTTAGCTGTTAACTTTTATTTCATTAGTAGTAGTTGTTTAGCAGTAACAATAACAAGTTAAAGCTAATGATTTTCTCTTTTAATAAAGTACTAAATCATAAATAGTACATAAGTCCATACAAGTATAATGACAACACAAATTCATACAATAATACATAAACACAAAGCCATTAAGTCTAATTATCGCCATAGTGATTCCACATATAGTCCATAAGACCTTTCTGTAGCCAATTATGCAGTTGCGTGTCTCTGAACGAAAGCTGGTGGTCTAAATGAATATTAAAAACCCCTTCTGTTATACGGTTGTTGTCTCGGAATACGTTCAGTGGTTGCGAGACACCTTCATATTCGTAGTGTAGTTACCCTTCTTCGATGATCGTGTTGTGTAGAACAATGCGGACAAACATGATTGTAAACTTTTTTTGTTATACCACAAACGACAGGGTTACTAATCATTGCAAATCTAGACTATAGAACGTCAAAATCTCTTTCAACATTTTTTCTTTGTCTGTGACGGCCACCTCATACCTCATGCACCAAAATAAGGAATAGATGCGTTGGATGACGCGGCAGGCCGATATGGGGCGATCATCAGGGAAGGATGGCTCGAATGAACCTGCTATATAACTCACAGCACATGAATAACATATAATAGAAAATATATATGAAACGACACAAACTCGCCCTTTCGGGAAAACCCGGATTGAGTTGAGAACACGACAAATCAGAACACAAACAGAAGAACATTTCGTTGCTTATTACAACAATTACACCAAAGTACAAGAATATAACAGAGTATGAATAAATAATATACATTTGACAAATATCAGAGATTCAAATTACAAAGCAACGAAAAATCAATACATAACACAACTGTAAGAAATACACGGATACAGATCGTTCTGAATATAGCTACAGTTGTAAATACAGGATCCTGTGAAAATAATATCTGCAAAAACCCAACTACTGACTGCCCATGTGGAAAATAGGGGCACTCAGAGTTTAGGTTAAAACAATAAACTCCAGGTCAGTCATGTGATTGGTGTGAGAACTAAAACAGTTATTTGAAACCTTACTTTATAATAAAGTAAATCAAGGGACCACGCCGTATAACACGGAACGGGTTTTCTTCCAAGAATACGAGTGCATAAAACAGTTTATAAACATCGCAACGCTTTTTGAAAAATGAAGCTATTATAAGACTCAGGTCCCATCACACAATGCAACGCAAGCCGGGGGAAAGAGTTTTCCCTTATAATAGCCAAACATATTTGGTACGTTTAAAACAAATCATTTGATACTATTATAAGTGCAAAGTGTATAAAACAACTTCAAATATAAATGTATCAATCATAGGCGGAGTAGGTACCATAACATTACGTCGCCAATATATATTTACAACTAAAATCATAAAATTACGTATTGAAAAGTGGGTTTTCATCTATGAACCGAGGCAAGGGATTATCCTCACCGATTTTGAAACACTCTAGTAAATGCCTCAGGATCCCCTACAGTGAACCCCTTGGATCTTCATGGCCGGTCATCCGTCGATGATTAATTATACCATAAACTATATGTTAGCGGGTTCTATCGAACCTCTAAAATGGTCAGTATATCGACCATATCATCCATCGATCCTGTATTGACCGATATATCCATCGATCCCGTAGTGATTGATAAATCTGAGGCGCCTCTCTATCCAGCAAGTAATAATAAGCAACATCCACATGAGTAAACAGTCTGGGCTCCATACCATGACGTTACTCGTAGTTAGAACTAACATATGTCCATTTCCATGCAGTCACTATCCCGTTTTTGGTTCATACCTGGGTGTGAAGCTCGCGAATTAACGCTACACAAAGCTATGTTATTTAAAGCCTTGCTTTGATCATCAACCACAAGACTCTGGTTTTCAACAGAAGCCTTGATCATTTGCATCTCAACATGCCACACAGGCAATTCACGCCATGCGACTGATGTCTATCGATATATAACCTCTGAGCTCGTACGTCTTAGAGAAGGGTGTTAAGCAAGAGAATAAATTCTCCGCCACCAAACAGATATATATTTAATAGAGATCAATCAACACAGAATAAAATCCAATGTCAGACACACATCCATTTACAAGTTCAATCTGGTCTAAACGAAACCGGAGGCACCTTATTCTTCGTCCCATTTGTCCCACACAGGAGAGAGGTCCTCGCATATCCAGTCGATCTCCAAGTACGTCTGGACGATCACCACTTATTACCTTGTCTTGGGTGTACCGCCCAATCAAGATATCAGTATTTATCCAAATGACGTTAAGACCTCCAGTCTTCAACCATCGTCTTCATCGTCGACTTATCGTCGAATTAATTATTCAGAATGGGTATAAACCCGGCCTTTCCGAATAATTCATGTATCTTATAAACGAGTGCTATAAAACACAAAATACGCCTCATTCCAATCTAGAATATTTTTTTATTCAAATATTCTTTTCATAATTTAAACCAAATTAAGGTTTTTCAAACTAGTCGGGATTAGCGGACCTTATCGAAGTAATCATTTATTTAATTTCTCAATCCCAACCTTTTTATCTCATGAAGCAAAACTAGTAATACTCCATATCTAACACCACAGTATTATCAGTAAATTTAATTACCATTTTACGTTCAAATCTAATTAATGATTTAACTATCACTTGGAGTAAAACTGGTGGTACTCCATTCTTAGTCATTTCCCGAATTTGATAATTTAAATTATCACATTCTCATTTCAATCTAATTAAAGACTCATTAGAACTCCATTTAGTTTTAATCTTCCCAAAAATCAATATTAATGATTGTTTATCTTTGGGAAATCAAACATGTCGCATCGACAATCTACACCGTACCATTAATTTCTGCCGATATATAACCTTTAAGCTCGTACGTCTTAGAGAAGGGTGTTAAGCAAGAGAATAAATTCTCTACCACCAAACAGATATATATTTAGCAGAGATCTAGAATACAGTTCGAAATACAATGTTAGACATGTAATCCTGTCTTTAACTGGGTTAAAAAACCAATGTCATTTAAAACACAGTTCACGATAAACCCAAAATCACATTCCATTAATTATGGAATCTTCATGGAAAGCAGATCAATATATAATCGATATCAATTTCCGTATGTGATTAATAATATAAATAGAACAACGATAAAGCCTTTTAAATTCCATATATATTAACAGTCTTCCTCCACAGAAGCTCACTTCGATTATTACCCAAACGAACTCCATTCCATTCCAATTTATTTTATTAAATTGGAAAATTTTACTTTGGAAAATTTCCATTAAATATTAATAAAAAGATTTATAAATTTCAAATCACATTTCACTGTTAATCGGGTTAAAAACAAGTGTTATTTAAACCACCGTTCACGATAAACTCAAAAATCCAATTCTTTCATTCAATTCCAATTAAATATTAATTAATTGGAAAACTTCTCTAAATCTTAATTAAAAGATTTATTCTTTTTTCAATTGCGTTTAAGAACAGTGTTAATAAAGAAATCATTCACGACAAACCCAAAATCCCATTTGATATTAAATACAAGGCTCTGAATAGAAATTATATTGGCTTATATTCAATATCAAATTCTGAAATCAACAAATATCGTATTGGAAATAACAATATAAATATATCTTCCAAATTTCCATAACAATATCTATATAACCACGAAATCCAACATCGAAATATTCCGAAGATGATTTCCATTCAAATCCACTCCAATTCATATATTAGAAATTCTGGTTATATCAAAACCCACTCTCAATCCAATTTATTTATTTAAAAATAATTGAATTATAATTCTAGTTGATAACTAGTTCATTTCGATAAAATTATATTTTTATCTTTTCAAATATGGAATTTTTCATCCTAATTCTTTCCAAATCATTTATTATGATTTTACACAAATTAATAATATTTTTTAATAATTTTATTAAGGCCATTTCAGTCGATTTCCATAAACGGCCATCGAACTGCACTTACAACGACCTTTTACAAATTTTATTTGGACAAAATTCCAAATTCTACCGTTAGATTTCAAATCTCTTATATTCTTTGGAAATCTCTTTTTGATACGAACCCAACGGTTCCGATTTTAGGAGAATCCGACGGTCGGATCTCCCGTAATATCAATTCGAAGTTAATGGTCGAAATTCGTGAACGGCCGCGGCGCGGCGATTTCTGTTCAGGCCATTATATTATATATATAATATATATATATGTATAATATATATTTCGTCGATTTTCATTTAAAAAGTATTTTATAAATTCGTTTTAAAATGATTCTAACTACATTTCCAATTTTAAATCAAAATTGAATACTCTTTATCATTATATTATTTAAATGATAATATTTTCAAAATATCCGATTTTGAAATCATTTCCTTTTCGATATTCATTATAAAAATGAATAAAATCGATATAAATATCGTTCGCGTCAAAATGGCGTATATCTAGTCAATACGGCTTCACATATTTTAATATTTTCGTGTCAATCCAAAATCGGACATTAAAACAAGATTTTAATCTTTTATTGAATATTATTTTAAAATATTCCTTATTTAAAAATATTTGTTATTTTAAAACATTTGTTATTTTAAAATAGTTGTTATTCTGAATTGGATTCAAACACAGTCAATTACCATATAATGTTATTTATATGGATTTCATACATCATATGTATACAGCAACAATGATAAACAATCAACCATCATCCAGAGTGCATTACACAACTGCATAAGCATTAAATATAAATAATTAACGCTTACAACAGGCTGTCAACCAATCGATTGACATACAACTAAATAATTAGGATTAGTGTATGTTAAATATCATCCCAATACCCGTATTGGGTTTCAATCAACACACACAGATTTTATTTGTGCAGCTGCGATGTGTAAAATATATCGTCCCAATCAGTATCAGTCAAATGAGTGTACATAAACAAATCATCTGATTTGTAAATGAATATTTATTTTCATTCATATACATGTTAAAATTATATTTTCAACGATAAAATATTTATTTCAAAACATGAATATTTTATACAGTTCATTTATACAATAAAAATGATAATTTTATTGTTCTAACATATTTTAGAAAATTTTGGCAGCATAACGGCGAGATACTAGAACCGGAAGCCTTATCCCTTGCCTAATACTGGCTCGCGCCATACACAAACCAATTCAAATCAATTCCCAATTAATTCACAACCAATTTTACAATCATAGTCAAATCACGCAGAACATCCAAATAAATAAATACTCAACTACCTCAAATGCCATTTACGGGCGCATAAGTGGCTATTCGTGAAGTATGAAATCCATGTGTCGGTAATATCCATACATCGCTTTCAATTATGTGATTGTGCGAATTCAAGTGTTGAACTCCATATAATTCAAATCACATAATTTGGTTTGTAGAATAAATAGTAAGCCCCGTCTGCAACCTAAAATATTTTTAACTGTAATATAAATTAAGTGCAAAGGAGTTCTCGCCTTGGGTTTCCACTCTGTCATTCTTTGATTGTCAATTTTAAATCTTTCCAGAAATCCAGCATGTCTATTTTATAAATAACATACATACGTTAAAAATCAGATTTTTAACTAACAACCAATTTTCCTTTGTATGACCATTTTATAAATAGTATATATAAGCTAAAAATCATATTTTTATCTTTTTAAAGATGTTTTCAGGTCATACACTAGTTAAAAATCATATTTTAGCTCATTAAAAATGTTTTCTTTATACGATAAAAATCATACTTTTATATCGCTAAAAATCATATTCGTATATCGCAAAAATTATATTTTTATATCGCTAAAAATTATATTTTTATATATCAGTTCCATATATATATAAATCACATTTTTATTTCGCTGCTACATATATAAAAATCATATTTTTACCTTGCTATTATATATATAAGATCATATTTTTATAACGCTGCAAATATATAAAAGGTCATATTTTATAACGCTACTTATATAATAAAGTTCATATTTTTGTTCTAATGTAATACATAGAAAAATCACATTTTTCTACTAATGTAATTCATAGAAAAAATCACATTTTTCTTCTAATGTAATTCATAGAAAAATCACATTTTTCTTCTAATGTAATTCATAGAAAAATCACATTTTTATTTCAACTCTTGTCATATAAAAGTCCGATCTTTAATTTAATGATTTTCATAAAAAAAACTGATTTTCAAACATGCTTTAAAATAAAATAAAACTGATTTAAAAAACAGTAATGACATTAAATAAATAAAAATAAATAATGATAAAAAAACTTATAGGCGGTGGAGGGGGTGAGAATGGGCTATGTTGTGGGGGTCAGGCGGGTGTAGAGGCGGACGCGGGAAGGGGAACGGCGGTGGTCAATTTTTGGGTGGAATTGGAGTTTTGGGGAGAATTGATCGGAGAAGGGGGAGGAGGGCTTGGGGGCGGCGGATCGGAGGGGGTGCGGCGCATCATCGGAGATAGGGGGTCGCGGTGGCGACGCCGTTGGAGGGTGACGGGATCGATCAACGGGTTTTTTTATTCTCTTTACTGTAATGAACGGGAGAGAGATAATGGGGGGTGGGCCTAGTTTATAAATATATATTTTATATTAAACTTATTTTCCAAAAAGTTATTTTTTCTTTCGAACTCCAAATAGGACCCAACGACTGTCGTCCCTAGCCAAATACCCCCTTCTCGAACACAATGGGATATGTCTGGTAAACCAATTCGACTGTTACGATTAGTTTTTCACCTAAATTAAAATATAAATTAATTTAGCGTTCAAAACTGATTTTAACGTACATTTTAATTTACGGGGGCCATGTACTGACTCCAAACATTCTAGAAAAATAAATCTAGCTATGTTTTGATGATATGGTCCTAATAAAACTAATATCGTCGAATTTGGAGGCCGTTTGAAAAACGTCAATTTGCAGTCGATTAAATTTAAACTAAAATTGCCAAACGCATTTAAATCCACCATGCTCACATATCAATTCCAAAAATTAAGAAAATTGGAATCTAGCAATAATTTAACATTCTGGATCCAACAAAAGTGGTCTCGTCGAAAACGGAGATTGTTTGCAAAATCGCTATTTTTAAGGGTTATATATTATATAAAATATATATAAATTTCATAGCGACTATTTAAAATTTTAAACTGGACATAACTTTTTATTCCTGTTATGAAATCTGGATTTTCACATTCGTTAGAAAGATATAATTAAACAGGTTCAAATATTTCTAGTTTTACTGAAATCCGATTTATTTTGAATCATATATATTCATTTGAAATTTAAAATCGAATTTTCAAACTACCGCGCCATTTCTAACTCCTTCTATAATTAAAATAATTTTTTGGTCATTATTATTTAAAATAAATCATTTTAAATGTTCAAAATCCATTAAAATAGCTAAAATAAAAATTTTAAATTGGTTCTGAAAATCCGGGTTGTTACAATCTCCCCCACTTAAAATCTTTTCTTCCTCGAAAAGGAACGGAGCTGAAACTTGTTTAACCCACCAACTCAACTTTCATTCTGGCTTTCATTCTTTAACTTTTCAATTTCTAAGAATTTTCTAATTTCTCAAAAATTTGGCTAACACCCTAAATTGTCGAAAAATTTCGCCATAACCTCCTTTGTACGGGGAGACCTTTAAAACCGCAACTTACCTCACAGGGCCCTCACCAATCCAAAAGAAAAAGAAAAAGCCAATCGGCTCATTAAATCATCAAAACCCAAGAAAATGGTAAACATGTTCTTATTTGTCGAGCATACAATTTTATTCCTCTACTTAGTGTCCATGCTATGACCTGTTCAATGTATAAAATGTGCATGTATGCAATTTCAAACAATTTTCAATTCAGTTCAAATTTTTTTATTCAACTTGGCTCAATTTACCTTTCATTTCTCTTATTGGTTTTATAGTTTCAATATATTTTTATTAATCAGGCTAATAATCAAACAACACAACTAGCAATCAATTAGTTGGTTAACGTTTCAAATTCATAATTTTTATATACTTAAAAATCATGTTTTTGGATGCCAATTCACAACAATATATTCTAGCTATATTTTGGTTCTCACACCAGTCAATTTGGAAATATATAGATATCTCACTTTTGAAGCTCGAATGTAAACTATGATGATGAGATCTCAATCATCAGAATCATCTCCGGGCGACTAGAGTGTGATTCTATATCTATCCAGTATATTTGAGACTTCGAATATACGTTCACGATGCGTATATGTAAAATCTTCATATACTCAATTGTCCAAAATAAAATAAAATAATATACTCAAATACATATAATTAGATTAGATTTTCAAAACTAAATTTGTTTCCATTTATTTTAAAAACAACACTCATCACACTCGTTCTAGGATACTATTGATCTTATCTCTAACGAGTCATTCTTATTGGATATTACTAATCCAATCTCTGACGAATTCTTTCGTTAGGTTCTAATATGTCTTGTTCTTGAGCTCTGTAAACCAAAGCTCTGATACTACGATGAAACAACCCAAACTTTCCCTTTCGGGAAAGCTCGGATTGAGTTGAGAACACGATAAATCAGAACACAAATAGAAGAACATTTCATTGCGTATTACAACAATTACATCATAGTACAAGAATATAACAGAGTATGAATAAATAATATACATTTGACAAATATCAGAGATTCAAATTACAAAGCAGCGGAAAATCAATACATAACATAATTGTTAAAAATACACAGATACAGAGCGTTTCGAATATAGCTCCAGCTGTAAATTCAGGATCCTGTGAAAATAATATCTGCAAAAACCCAACTACTGGCTTCCCGTGTGGAAAATAGGGGCCCCCAGAGTTTAGGCTAAAACAATAAACTCTAGGTCAGTCATATGACTGGTGTGAGAACTAAAACAATTATTTAAAACTTTACTTTAAAAATAAAGCAAATCAAGGGACCACGCCGTATAACATGGAACGGGTTTTCTCCCAAGAATACTAGTGCATAAAACAGTTTATAAACATTGTAATGCTTTTTGAAAAAATGAAGCTATTATAAGACTCAGGTGCCATCACACAATGCAATGCAAGCTGGAGGATAGAGTTTTCCTTTATAATAGCCAAACATGCTTGGTACGTTTAAAATAAATCATTTGATACTATTATTAGTGCATAGTGTATAAAATAACTTCAAATATAAATGTATCAATCATAGGCGTAGGTACCATAATATTACGTCGCCAAATATATATTTACAACTAAAATCATGAAATCACGTATTGGAAAGTAGGTTTCCATCTATGAACTGAGGCAAAGGATTATCCGCACTGATTTCGAGACACTCTAGCAAATGCCTTAGGTTCCCCGTAGTGAACCCCTTGGATCTTCATGGTCGGCCATCCGTCGATGATTAATTATACCATAAACTACATATTAGCCGGTTCTATCAAACCTCTAAAATGGTCAGTATATCGACCATATCATCCATCAATCCCGTAGTGACCGATATATCCGAGACTCCTCTTTATCCAACAAGTAATAATTGGCAACATCCGCATGAGTAAACAGTCGGGCTCCATACCATGATGTTACTCGTAGTTAGAACTAACATATGTCCATTTCCATGTAGTCACTATCCCGTTTTTGGTTCATACCTGGGTGTAAAGCTCGCGAATTAACGCTACACAAAGCTATGCTATTTAAAGCCATGCTTTGATCATCAACCACAAGAATCTGCTTTTCAACAGAAGCCTTAATCATTTGCATCTCAGCATGCCACACAGGCAATTTACGCCATGCGATTGATGTCTATCGATATATAACCTCTGAGCTCGTACGTCTCAGATAAGAGTGTTAAGCAAGAGAATAAATTCTCCACCACCAAACAAATATATATTTAATAGAGATCAATCAACATAGA
Organism: Allium sativum; assembly: GCA_030737875.1. Classification (NCBI taxonomy): domain Eukaryota; kingdom Viridiplantae; phylum Streptophyta; class Magnoliopsida; order Asparagales; family Amaryllidaceae; genus Allium; species Allium sativum. Next base: position 900,424,709 of record CM060916.1, read on the forward strand.
ATAAAATCCAATGTTAGACACACATCCATTTACAAGTTCGTTCTGGGTCTGAACGAAACCGGAGGCACCTTATTCCTCATCCCATATGTCCAATACAGGAGAGAGGTCCTCGCATTTCTGGTCAATCTCCAAGTACTTATAGACGATAACCACTTATTACCTTATCTTGGGTGTACCGCCCAATCAAGACATCAGTAATCATCCAAACGATGTGAAGACCTCCGGTCTTCAACCATCGTCTTCTTCGTCGACTTATCGTCGAATCAATTATTCAGAATGGGTATAAACCTGGCCTTTCCGAATAATTCACGTATCTTATAAACAAGTTCTATAAAACACAACATACACCTCATTCAAATCCAGAATATTTTTCTATTCAAATATTATTTTCACAATCTAAACCAAATTAAGGTTTTCCAAACTAGTTGGGATCGGCAGACCTTATCGAAGTAATCATTTGTTTAATTTCCCAATCCCAACCTATTCATCCCATGGAGCAAAACTGGTAATACTCCATATCTAACACCACGGTGTTATCAGTAAATTTAATTACCATTTTACGTTCAAATCTAATTAAAGATTTAACTACCGCTTGGAGTAAAACTGGTGGTACTCCATTCTCAGTCATTTCCCGAATTTGATAATTTAAATTATCACATTCTCATTTCAATCTAATTAAAGATTCATTAAAACTCTACTTAGTTTTAATCTTCCCAAAATCAATATTAATGATTGTTTAACTTTGGAAAATCAAACATGTCGCATCGATAATCTACACTGTGCCATTGATTTCTGCCGACATATAACCTCTAAGCTCGTACGTCTTAGAGAAGGGTGTTAAGCAAGAGAATAAATTCTTTGCCACTAAACAGATATATATTTAGCAGAGATCGACAATACAGTTCGAAATATAATGTTAGACATGTAATCCTGTCTTTAACTGGGTTAAAGAACCAATGTCATTTAAAACACAGTTCATGATAAACCCAAAATCACATTCCACTAATTATGGAATTTTCATGGAAAATAGATCAACATATAATCAATATCAATTTCCGTATCTGACTAATAATATAAATGGAATAACAACAAAGCCTTTTAAATTCCATATATATTAACAGTCTTCCTCCACAGAAGCTCACTTCGATTATTACCCAATCGAATTCTATTCCATTCCGATTTATTTTATTAAATTGGAAAACTTTACTTTGGAAAATTTCCATTAAATCTTAATAAAAAGATTTATAAATTCCAAATCGCATTTCACTGTTAATCGGGTTAAAGAGCAAGTATTGTTTAAAACACCGTTCACGATAAACCCAAAGATCCAATTCTTTCATTCAATTCCAATTAAATGTTAATTAATTGGAAAACTTCTCTTAATCTTAATTAAAAGATTTATTCTTTTCTCAACCAGGTTTAAGAACAACGTGAATAAAGACACCATTCACGACAAACAAAAAAATCCCATTTGATATTAAATACAAGGATCTGAATAGAAATTATATCAGCTTATATTCAATATCAAATTCTGAAACCAACAAATATCGTATTGGAAATAATGATATAAATATATCTTCCAAATTCCATAACAATATCCGTATAATCATGAAATCCAACATTGAAATATTCCGAAGATGATTCCCATTCAAATCCACTCCTATTCATATATTGGAAATTCTGGTTATATTAAAACCCATTATCAATCCAATTTATTTATTTATTTAAAAATAATTTGATTATAATTCTAGTTGATAACTAGTTCATTTCATCGAACTGCACTTACAACGACCTTTTCCAAATTTGATTTGGACATAATTCCAAATCCAACCGTTAGATTTCAAATCTCTTATATTCGTTGGAAAGCTCTTTTCGATACGAGCCCAACGGTTCTAGTTTTAGGAGAATCCGGCGGTCGGATCTCCCGTGATATCAATTCGAAGTCAATGGTCGAAATTCGCGAACGGCCGCGGCGCGGCGAGTTCTATTCTGGCCATTATACATATACTATATATAATATATATTTCGTCAATTTCGATTCAAAACATATTTTATAAATCGTTTATAAATTCGTTTTAAAATGATTCTAACTTCGTTTCCAATTTCAAATCAAAATTGAATACTCCTTATCATTATATTATTTAAATGATAATATTTTCAAAATATCAGATTTTTAAATCATTTCCTTTTCGATATTCATTATAAAAATGAATAAAATCGATATAAATATCGGTCGCATCAAAATGGCGCAAATCTAATCAATACGGCTTCACATATTTTAATATTTTCGTGTCCATCCAAAATCGGACATTAAAATCAGATTTTAATCCTTTATTGAATATTATTTTAAAATATTCCTTATTTTAAAATATTCCTTATTTTAAAATATTCATTATTTTAAAATATTCGTTATTTCCGAATTGGAATAAGGCACACTCAATTACCATATGATGTTATTTATATGGATTTCATACATCATATGTATACAACAACAATGATAATCAATCAACCATCATCCAGAGTGCATTATACAACTGCATAAGCATTAAATATAAATATTTAATGCTTACAACAGTCTGTCAACCAATCGATTGACATACAACTAAACAATTGGGATTAGTGTATGTCAAATATCGTCCCAATACCTATGTGGGGTTTCAATCAACACACAGATTTTATTTGTGAAGATGGGCGATATGTAAAATATATCGTCCCAATTAATATCAGTCAAATGAGTGTACATAAATAAATCGTCCGATTTGTAAATGAATATTTATTTTCATTCATATACACGTTAAAATTTTATTTTTAACGATAAAATATTTATTTCAACACATGAATATTTTACACAGTTCATTTATACAATAAAAATGATATTTTTATTGTTCTAACATATCTTAGAAAATTTTGGCAGCATAACGACGCGATACTAGAACCGGAATAAGGTCTAGCCTTATCTGTAACGACCCGCATTCTACGCATCGGAGGATCGTAGAATATTTATTTCATTTTTATATGAAGTCGTATGGTCGTGTCACTTTGGGGAATGGCTATTGGGGTCATTTCCCATGTTCACGATTTTTTGCCAAATTTTAAATGACCGTTTTGCCCCTAACAAATCTATTTTTGCATATAACTTTTGATTGGTAAGGAGTTTTAACCTAAAACTACTTCCATTCGATTCGGATGATGGTTTACCTTTCCGTAGAGTGGTCACTTTTGTCAAACGGACTTACTGTTTGGGAGATATGGCAGAAACAAGGTTTAGAAGGTGAAAAACAGCTTAACCGGACCTAATTAAGGTGATTAGCAACTAGACCCATAACCCATTTCGGGATTAGGATTATGGGGAGGCTGATAGGGTTAGGGAATTTAGTTTTTATTCATTTTTTAGCCGCCACTTGCATCTCTTAAAACCTAGCCATGGCCTCCACCTTCTAAAATCATCCCAAATCGCTTTCTAATCGAGGATTAAGCTAAGCTACATCAAAACAAGGCAAATCAACACCAAATCAGAGTTGGAGCTGCTATGTTGCATAGGAATTCGACCCAAACAGTAGAAAAGTTTCAGATCTAAGATTATTTATGGCTAAGGTGAGTGATTTGCATTGTTTTCCACTAATTATGGTTAATTAGGGGTAGTTAGTGTTAATTAGCGAATTTATACATTATTAAATTCTGGAAAAATGTTTAGAAATTCTTAAATGTTGATTTAGGCCTCTGTTAGATATTTGTGTTATTTGGTTAAGTTTTGCTAATCCTAAGCTTAATTATGCTTAAGCATGATTATGGGGAAAACAAGAGTTTTTGGGTATGTTTGTTCCATTTTACATGCTATAATTGTTGTTTTGATGTTTATGGTCGATTATACATGTTGCTATGACTGTTTGGAATGTTTTGTTATTGTCTAGAACTATTAGATTGGTCGAAAACGCCGTCATATGGCGTAAATAGCTTGTTGGAAGAGTTGCAGGAATCATGCAGTATTCCTTTCGTGACAAGCCCCCTCCCACGACCCAAATCCGTTCGTGACCTAGGGTCCACGAACCGGACTAAGTGATCACCACGAGGAGGTATCACGAACTGGACCAAGGTGTGGGACTCAACCAAAAACTTGAACCAGATCACGAGCCGGACATCATCACGAGCCACGAACCATGGTGGGGTCTCACGAGCCAGACGAACCACGAACCGGGAGAGAGATGACCATGAGCCGGACCAAAGTGAGGCATCACGAGCTGATGCCAGGAGAAGGACCACGAGCCAACCATGTATCACGGACCGGAGTCACTTCATGGATCAACGAGCCACTTGGATGACCACGAACCGGGTCCACATATGGTCCACGAGTCGACCATGGATCGCGAGTTCGGAGAACTACAACGAACCAATGTGGAGGAGTTGGAATCGAATGAGGAGTCACGAATGGAAATGAAGACCAAAACCCGAGATGAAAAAGTAGTCCAAATGGGAAGTTTATACTCAGGATCCAGTTGAGAGCCAATGGGTTAACTTCATGAGTTGGACTTTGCTGCGGGACGTGTGCAAAGAGGTTATCGATATCCATAACTTTAGTTCACCACTGAGAGATGGATTAGTGGTTATGGATCAATGCAATGGGGTCATTGTGACTCCATGAAGCAAAGTGATCGTAGTAAAGGATGGGGTGATCGAGTGGTGGATATCATATGCTTTACGCACTGAGTGAGAGATGTGAGGATGATTGCTATGTTTGATGTTTGTTATCACCATATCATGCACACCCCATATTACTTTTACAATTTATGTTAGTGTTACCTTAGAGTACTGTATATCTTGCTATGCTAACTCTTTGGTTGCAGGTCCAGGTTCAGGTATGATTGGATTATACCTGTTATTGTTCTGTTTTGTTGCTTATCGCTCATACCAGACTTTTGTCTGACTCAGAGTTTTATGTCTCTTCTTATTACTTTGGGTGCTCCTAAACGAGCAGACTAGAGATAGGTTAGGTGGTAATGTGCAAGTAGCTGTCTGGAAACGAGCAGGAAGCTTCCACGTATGATATACATATATACTCCCTGTGTTGTAGCTGGTCACTGCTTGGACATTAGTAGTGTACCTTTTCTTTCTTTTGCTTTAGAGACAGAAATTTGAAGTTGTAGTAATGATGTTGGATCATAAGCTGTGTTATGGACTCCACTGCTATGATGATTTAGTTTTCAGCTTATGCACTGTCTCGCCTGTTTTATGTCAAAGTTATGTTGTTATTATATTTTATTCCATGCGTTGTGAGAGATACTACAGGTTCCTTGTTGGTTCATAGTTTCAAATTCCTTTCTTCTCTTTTCTTTTCTTTCGACGACCGTCCTTTGCTAATTGGACATCGGTACAGCGCATTTCGAAGGAAATGTCGGCTGGTTCAGGGCAGGCCATCACATTTGGTATCAGAGCTCTAGGTTGCGTAGCTAATCTAGGGGAAGACATCAGGGGGAGATAGTATACATATATGATAGCGCGTATTTATGATATTTTGGTTTTCAAAAGCTATATATATACTATTAGTTATGTAAGATGAAGTCGCACTGCACTGGCACCTCTATGGAGATGGTTAATCGTTTTCTCTTTACAGATTTGACGATGAGTCGATATACGAGGAGTACGGGTTCAGGGGATAATTATAGGAATGAACCTGATATGAGGACGATGTTCACTACTTTCATGCGAGAGATGCTCGGGGATGCTCGGGGAGCAGTTCCTAATGCTTCTAACGGTGGTGGTGCAGTAGTGCAGGCGCCTAGGGCCGATTTCGCCAAGCTTAACAAGGATTATACTAGTCTTGGCGGGAAGCCGTTCCATGGAACGGAGTCGGCTATGGATGTTCAAGATTGGTTGGATAGTTGTGAGCGCATCTTGGAGGACTTGGGAATCGATGATGCCATGAAGAGAAAGTTAGCATCGCATCAGCTTCGAGGACGAGCTATGAATTAGTGGAATGCTATTAAAGCGGCTACTCCTGAAGATCAAGTTACTTGGAATCAGTGTATGACTCGTTTCAGCGAAAAGTTCATTCCAACTGCTCACAAATCTGAATTGTTTAGGAAATTTTTGGTGCATAAGCAGAATGGTAGGGCAATATCAGAATATATTGTTGAGTTCGATACTTTATCGAAGTATGGATTATCTCTTATCGACACTGCCGAGAAGAAGAACGAGAAGTTCATAACTGGCTCAGATGAGTACTTAGGGAAAAGGCTGATAAACCACATCGACGAGACGTTTGAGTCTATAGTGGGGAAAGCATTGAGATCAGAGAATCTTTACCCTAAGTCAAAGGCCGATGTTGCTATTGCATTTGTAGAGGAACCAAAGCCGCAAGCAAGCGGTGGAGGTAAGAAGGAGTCTCAGAATAAGAGAAAACAGGTTCAAACCAAGGGTGGTCAGAAAAAGAAGGACAAGAAAGATAAAGAGTGCTTTAGTTGTGGCAAGAAGGGCCACTATGCTAGAGATTGTCAGGAAAAGCCTGGGGAAAGGAAGTGCTTCAATTGCGGCCAAGTGGGACATCATAAGGATAATTTCCCGCAACCCCCTAAAGAGAAGCAGATTGTGAAAGCATATGTTATCAACGTTGTTCCTTCTTCGTCGAATGCCCCAACTACGGCGGAGAAGGGAAAGGGCATCATTATTCGAGGTATGCTTTCTATTTATTATGTTTCTGTTCTAGTTTTATTGATAGCGAGGCATCCCATTCCTTCATATCTAGTGACCTGGTAGATAAGTTGGGATTGGAACCTGAGATAGTCGATAGACCTTTAGTTGTGACGAACCCGATAGGTGGTTCGACCAGTCTTTGCATGATTTATTGTAATGTGGTCTTATCGAGTTATGGATGTATGTTTGCTTGTGATTGCTTAGTTGTTTTGCTAGTATCATCTCACATAGATTGTCTGAATTCGGAGGAGGTTTTCCTTGAGTGCTTGTATGATATTGGTTTAGGCCTTTGGGGATTGTGCTTAAGGAATGTCGAGTTCGACTAGGATAGTTTGCACGAGATATAAGTAGTTGTTGTGATTTCCAGTGAATGATATCTAGGCTTACTCGAGTAGTGATGTGCAGCCGTGTCATGATAAGACTGTTCAATGGTATGGGCTACCCCGAGTTGGTTCGATAAGGTTAGGAGATGACTCGAGTGGGACTTGAGGAAGCTGCAAGGTAATGGATTGTTTAGGATCCTATGTTGATGTTCCCTTTGGTTCAAGAATGGTAGAACTTCAAAGGGATAAGATGTGCTCGTTGATCGTGGAGATGCAACGAGGGCTAGGACGATTCAAGTTGGACTTGAACTCATAAAAGAAAAATGGTTGTTCGTTGATCTTGGAGATGCAACGAATAGAGAGACGACTCACGTTGGACTTGAGATTTGTCGGTAATGGGTACTCGAGACTGGGTCAGAGTATGTAGGTAGCTCTTCTGACGAGAGTACCAAGAAATCGTCGATACTTAGAGTGTTCTAGGCGGACTCGAAGCAGGGGTATCTGGGGACGCCCTTTACCTTGGATCTGCTGGACGTGATCTAGTTATCCTTGGAGGATAAACGTACGTTGGACGTACGATAGTCCATATGGAGGTGGGGCTTCCATTAGCCTTGGGATTGGTTGGACCAGTCAAGTAGGCATCGACGTATGTATGGAGGCGGGGCTTCCATTAGCCTTGGGATTGGTTGGACCAGTCAGGTAGGTATCGACATATTTATGGCTTTAGCAGTTAATAGAAAGGACATGTTTGGTGGATCTATGGTTGCTATGTTTGTTCCTATTTTTGTTCCCTTGAGTAGACTATCACCCGTAGGATTCTGGTAATAGAGAATGAAGAGATGACGACATATACAGATGCCTGTGCTACCGGACTAGGTGCGATAGCTGATGCATTGAATAGGAGACATGATAGTTTAGATGCTATGTTTCTTGAATGGAAGCAACTGGAGTATATCATGGGATATGATCTCAGACGTCAGTATGGATTGGATCCAGAAATGTTAGCAAGTTAGACAATCAGACCGACTTTGATTAAGCGGATTGGTTCCAGTCAGAGGGACGATCCTAATCTATTGGAAATCATCTCCAAGGTCGAGATGGGCATCGATAGTGAGAAGATGAACAAGTATGGAATTGATCGAGGAAGATGGCTTCGAAAGAATGGGAGACTAGTTGTACCCAACGTTAATGAATTGAGAGATAAAGTTTATAGATAATGTCATCAGCCAAAACTGACTATGCACCCCGATGGTAACAAAATGTATCGAGACATGAAGCAGACCTACTACTGGGAAGGGATGAAGAGAGACATTAGGAAGTTTATGTCCAAGTGCATGAATTGCCAACTAGTTAAAGCTGAGCAAAAGGAGCCTAGTGGTTTGTTACAACCGTTGGAAATTCTCGAATGGAAATGGGAACAAGTCTCAATGGATTTCACTGACGGTTTACCAAGGACTAGATTGGATCATGATAGTATTTGGGTGAACCATGTATTAGAGGATCTCTTAAGGGCTTGTATATTAGATGTGGGTGGATCATGGGATGACCATTTGCATCTAGTTGAGCTTGCATATGATAATAGTTAATAGTCCAGTATTAGTATGACTCCATTTGAGGTTTTGTACGGAAGACCGTGCAACTCACCATCATGTTAATTTGAAACCAGTGAGAAATTTGTGCTTGGACCAGAAGTAATAAGAAAAACTTCAGATAAGATAGCGGGAGTTCACAACGTATTTCATGTTTCCCAGTTAAGAAGTTTGTGCACGACCCTAATGTGACTATTTCACCAAATCAGTTGGACGATATCGAGGTAGAACCCAAGGTGGTGTGGAACCACAAGACGATTCGTATTGTCGGACACGATACGAAACAACTTCGAAGAAAGACGGTGAAACTAGTCAAAGTCTAGTGGGGTAGGAATGAGAAAGATTGTACTTGGGAAACAGAGGAGAGCATAAGAAAGTCGTATTTAGAACTCTTTGCCTGGTAAGATTTTAATAGTGATAGTTTCTTCCCTCATTAGTAAATCGCATGCTAGGACAGCTTGTTGCGTTTGTTATGTACGTTTGATTGATTGCAAATAATTGATAGGCATACGGGAACCTTTGTATGTTTTGGTTAAGGAATTTCGAGGGCGAAATTTCTTAAGGGGGGAAAAATGTAACAACCTGCATTCTACGCATCGGAGGATCATAGAATATTTATTTCTTTTTCATGTGAAGTCATATGGTCGTGTCACTTTGGGGAACGGCTATTACGGTCATTTCCCATGTTCACGATTTTTACCAAATTTTAAATAACCGTTTTGCCCCTAGTGAATCTTGTTTCGCCTATAATTTTTGATTGGTAAGGAGTTTTGACCTGAAAACACTTCCATTCGATCCAGATGATGGTTTACCTTTACGTAGAGTGGTCACGTTTGTCAAACGGACTTACCGTTCGGGAGATATGGCTGAAACAATGTTTAGAAGATGAAAAACGGCTTAACCGGACCTAATTAAGGTGATTAGCAGCTAGGCCCATAACCCATTTCGGGATTAGGGTTATGGGGAGGTTGATAGGGTTAGGGAATTCAGTTTTTATTCATTTTTCAGCCGCCACTTACATCTCTTGAAACTTAGCCATGGCCTCCACCTTCTAAAATCATCCCAAATTGCTTTCTAATCGAGGATTAAGCTAAGCTACATCAAATCAAGGCAAATCAACACCAAATCAAAGTTGGAGCTGCTGTGTTGCATAGGAATTTGACCCAATCAGTAGAAAAGTTTCAGATCTAAGATTATTTGTGGCTAAGGTAAGTGATTTGCATTATTTTCCACTAATTACGGTTAATTAGCGGTAATTAGTGTTAATTAGCGAATTTATACATTATTAAATTCTGGAAAAATGTTTAGAAATTCTTAAATGTTGATTTAGGCTTCTGTTAGAAATTTGGGTTAGTTTGGTTAAGTTTTGCTAATCCTAAGGTTAGTTATGCTTAAACATGATTATGGGGAAAACAAGGGTTTTTGGGTATGTTTGATCCATTTTACATGCTATAATTGTTGTTTTGGTGTTTATGGTCGATTATACATGTTGCTATGACTGTTTGGAATGTTTTGTGATTGTCTAGAACTATTAGATTGGTCGAAAACGTCGTCGTATGGCGTAAATAGCTTATTGGAAGAGTTGCAGGAATCATGCAGTATTCCGTTCGTGACAAGCCCCCTCCCACGACCCAAATCCGTTCGTGACCTAGGGTCCACAAATCGGACCAAGTGATCACCACGAACCGCGGTGGAAGGAGGTATCACGAACCGGACCAAGGTGCGGGACTCAACCAAAAAATTGAACCAGATCACGAGCCGGACATCATCACGAGCCACGAACCATGGTGAGGTCTCACGAACCATAAGAACCACGAACCGGGAGAGAGATGACCACGAGCTGGACCAAAGTGAGGCATCATGAGCTAATGCCAGGAGGAGGACCATGAGTCAACCATGTATCACGAACCGGAGTCACTTCATGGACCAACGAGCCACTTGGATGACCATGAACCGGGTCCACATATGGTCCACGAGCCGGCCATAGATCGCGAGTCCGGAGCACTATAATGAACCAATGTGAAGGAGCAGGAATCGAATGAAGAGTCACGAACGGAAATGAAGACCAAAACCCGAGATGCAAAGGTAGTCCAAATGGGAAGTTTATACTCAGGTTCCAGTTGAGAGCCAACGGGTTAACTTCATGAGTTGGACTTTGCTGCGGGACATGTGCAAAGTGGTTATCGATATCCATAACTTTAGTTCACCACTGAGAGACAGATTAGTGGCTATGGATCAGTGCAATGGGGTCATTGTGACTCCATGGAGCAAAGTGATCGTAGCAAAGGAATGGTTGATCGAGTGGTGGATATCGTATGCTTTACGTACTGAGTAAGAGATGTGAGGATGATTGCTATGTTTGATGTTTGCTATCACCATATCATGCACACCCCATATTAATTTTACACTTCATGTTAGTGTTACCTTAGAGTACTATACATCTTGCTGTGCTAACTCTTTGGTTGCAGGTCCAGGTATGGTTGGATTATACCTGTTATTATTCTGTTTTGTTGCTTATCGCTCATACCAGAATTTTGTCTGACCCAGAGTTTTATGTCTCTTCTTATTACTCTGGGTGCTCCTAAATGAGCAGACTAGAGACAAGTTAGGTGGTAATATGCGAGTAGCTATCTGGAGACGAGCAGGAGGCTTCCACGTATGATATACGTATATACTCCCTGTGTTGTAGCTGGACACTGCTTGGGCATTAGTAGTGTACCTTTTCTTTCTTTTGCATTAGAGACATAAATTTAAAGTTGTAGTAATGATGTTGGATCATAAGCTGTGTTATGGATTCCGCTGCTATGATGATTTAGTTTTCAGCTTATGCACTGTCTCGCCTGTTTTATGTCAAAGTTATGTTGTTATTATATTTTATTCCATGCGTTGTGAGAGATACTACAGGTTCCTTGTTAGTTCATAGTTTCAAATTCCTTTCTTCTCTTTTCTTTTCTTTCGACGACCGTCCTATGCTAGTTGGACATCGGTACAACGCATTTCAAAGGAAATGTTGGCTGGTTCGAGGCGGGCCGTCACATTATCCCTCGCCTAATACTGACTCGCGCCATACACAAACCAATTCAAATCAATTCCCAATTAATCCACAACCAATTTTACAATCATAATCAAATCACGCGGAATATCCATATAAATAAATTAACACTCAGCTACCCCAAATGTCATTTACAGCGCCATAAGTGGCTATTCGCGGAGCATGTAATCCGTGTGTCGGTAATACCCATACATCGCTTTCAATTATGTGATTGTGCGAATTCGAGTGTTGAACTCCATATAATTCAAATCACATAATTTGGTTTGTAGAATAAATAGTGTCGGGGGCTTCTAAGCCCCGTCTGCAACCTAAAATATTTTTAACTATAATATAAATTAAGTGCAAAGGAGTTCTCACCTATTGTTTCCACTCCGTCATTCTTTGATTGTCAATTTTAAATCTTTCCAGAAATCCAACATGTCTATTTTATAAATAACATACATACGTTAAAAATCAGATTTTTAACTGACAACCTAGTTTCCTTTGTATGACCATTTTATAAATAGTATACATAAGCTAAAAGGCATATTTTTATCTTTCTAAAGATATTTTCATGTTATACACTGGTTAAAAATCTTTTACCTCACTAAAAATATTTCCTTTATACGATAAAAATCATATTTTTATATCGCTAAAAATCATATTATTATATCACTAAAAAATATATTTTTATATCGCTAAAAATTATAATTTTATATCACTAACAATTATATTTTTATTTCGCCAAAAATTATATTTTTATATTGCTAAAAATAATATTTTTATATCTCTGTTCCATATATATAAAAATCACATTTTTATTTCGCTACTACATATATAAAAAAACATATTTTTACCTTGCTATTATATATATAAAAGATCATATTTTTATAACGCTACATATATATAAAAGATCATATTTTTATAACGCTACATGTATAATAAAGATCATATTTTTATTCTAATATAATACATAGAAAAATAACATTTTTCTTCTAATGTAATTCATAGAAAAAATCACGTTTTTCTTCTAATGTAATTCATAGAAAAATTCCATTTTTCTTCTAATTTAATTCATAGAAAAATCACATTTTTATGTCAACTCTTATCATATAAAATTCTGATCTTTAATTTATTGATTTTCATAAAAAAAAACTGATTTTCAAACATGCTTTAAAATAAAATAAAATAAAATAAAACTGATTTAAAAAACATTAAAGACATTAAATAAATAAAAATAAATAATAAAAAAAACTTACAGGCAGTGGAGGGGGGTGAGAATGGGCGGCGCGGTGGGGGTCAGGCGGGTGTAGCGACGGACGCGGGGAGGGGAACGGCGGTGGTCAATTTTTGGACGGAATTGGAGTTTTGGGGAGAATTGAACGGAGAAGGGGGAGGAGGGCTTGGGGATCGCGGGTTGGAGGGGGAGGGGGTGTGGCGCATCATCGGAGGTGGGGGGAGGTATCGCGGTGGCGGCACCGTTGAGGGGCGATGGGATCGATCAACGGGGTTTTTTATTTATTTTTACTCTCTTTCGTGTAATGGATGGAAGAGAGATAATGGGGTGGGGCCTAGTTTATAAATATATATATTTTATTAAATTTATTTTCCAAAAAGTTATATTTTTCTTTCGAACTCCAAATCGGACTCAACGACTGTCGTCCTTAAGCAAATGCCCCCTTCCCGAATACAACGGGATATGTCCGGTAAGCTAATTCGACTGTTAAGATTAGTTTTTAACCTAAATTAAAATACAAATTAATGTAACGTTCAAAACTGATTTTAACATACATTTTAATTTACCGGGGACACATACTGACTCCAAAAATTCCAAAAAAATAAATCTAGCTATGTTTTGATGATACGGTCCTAACAAAACTAATTTTGTTGAATTTGGAGACCATTTGAAAAACGATTAATTTCCAGTTGATTAAATTCTAGCTAAAATTGCCAAATGCGTTTAAATCCACCATGCTCACATAACAATTCCAAAAATTATGAAAATTGGAATCTAGCAATCATTTGACATTTCGGATCCAAAAAAAGTGGTCTCGTCGAAAACGGAGGTCGTTTGCAAAATCATTGTTTTTAAGAGCTATATATTATATAAAAAATATATATAAATTCCATAGCGGCTATTTAAAATTTTAAACTGGGCATAACTTTTTATTCCCATTATGAAATCTTGATTTTTTACATTCATTAGAAAGATATAAATAAACATATTCAAATATTTCTAGTTTTACTGAAATCTGATTTATTTTGAATCATGTATATTCATTTGAAATTTAAAATCGAATTTTTAAACTATTGCGCCAAACCTAACTCCTTTTATAATTGAAATAAATTTTTAGTCATTATTTAAAATAAATCATTTTAAATATTCAAAATACATTGAAATAGCTGAAATAAAAATTTTAAATTGGTTCTGAAAATTCGGGTTGTTAAAATAAATAGGGTATAGTAGTGAAGCACAACTTAATAGAAAACTCAAATCTCATAATACATCAAGCCTCACTGCATATCTCTTAGAGTATCAAAAGTCATCAAATATAGTGGAAGTAAAAAAAAATATCTAAATAGCATAGTAGTAGTAGTACGTCAACCTCACGCTCGTCGTCGCACAACATCATCGGCACCAAAACCTGCTACTTACTGTCTCAGTCTGCTTACCATCAATGTTGATGGGCAGCCCAAGGTAATAAGAGAGAAACATAATACCTTTATTCAGACAACGGTCTTAGTGAGCGAAAAATAACTAACAACGGCTACACAGGATATATAAGTTTAGATATTCAATTATCTGATCTGTCCAGCAAGACAATGATTAACATAGGATAATTATCTATCATACGCCACTCCAGAATAGGAAAGGACATCTCTTTGATGACCTAAGGTGATAGTCTACCCAGAGAAAACAAAGAAAAAGCGTACAATCAACCATAGCATCCATTGCAACCAATATTGTAGTTATCACTGACTAAACCCTTAAATACATCAATCATCAAATGACCGGCTGTTGCCATCTATCAAGGGCTAATGGAAAAACCTGGTTCTAGTCAAACTACCATACATCCGTTTTGTGTATGTTTGCCTCCATCCGAGACAACTAGATCACTCCTAGAGCTCAGTCCAGGGTACATGATCCTACTTGATCATAGGGAATACCTACGGTACCCATGCTTTGAGCCCGCTAGAACCTTCGATAACAGACGATTTCTTGACACTTCAAATTTATCGAATCTTTCTTCTCGGCGAGCACATATCTTAGATCGAGTGACTTCTCAAACTAATTCCAATATCATTCACGATCAACTCTCACCTGAGTCAATCCATCATCATATTAAATCGTACATCATCTCGCGACCAATACCACATCAATCCATCTTCGACCACTCCAACTTGAGTTCACAATCTAAGCACTATCCACATGGAGTTGCACATCAACCATCCAAAGTCCGTTCATCACCAAGCTTCACCAACAACCCAAATAGGTCATCCAAACCAAATTCACAAAATTTGGCCTCCATCCACTGTAACACGATGGATCGTTACTGGTCCATCGTTCATGGACCGGTATCAGTCCATCCACTTAGCCTAAAATGGCAAAGTGTTTGCATTCTCATGCTCCATGCCCCAAATGTTATCTATCAGTCCAACTTTGAAGTGTTTCACCCATCCGGTTAAAACTAATGTCGGCCCATCATTGCACTTGAGCAATCAACCTTCGACCCATCCAAAAACATATTCAAATGACCTGAAAATTTGCAAGCAACCTCGATTTATTACCATGATGCCTCGACCCGAAAATCTTTGCCATCTGACCATTATGCATAGAGCGGTAGCGGTCCATCGAGCATGGATCGGTGACGATCCATTTACTTAGTGAGTTTCGACATGAAATTTTTCATGTTGCTTCCCTTCATCCTCCAGAGCTCCTTCACTAAGTTTCATCTGAATATGATCATCTAAACCTATGATTTGCTCTATTCTTCAAACCTAGGATCTACGACAACCAATTCTAACAAACAACTCAAATAGTACAATCAAAACAAATAGCGATTCATTAATACTTAATCGTACAAACTTGCATATATCATAAACATAACATAAACTAATGGATCTAACATGAATTGGATCTAAGCATACATATGAACATGATAAATTTAACAATTATTCAGTTTAAATGATTAAATTAGGTTTTCCTAGGATGTCTAAATCTGAGTTAAACATATGTGATCAGATCTAGGATGAATTTAACATATAAAATATCAATTTGATCCCAATTTACTCATATAATCCATAGTTTCATATGAGAGATATCTATCACTCACCAATTTCTTGATCCAATGCAATACCGATGAGACAGATCTCGACAACATTGAAAACCCCCAAAATTGATGCAATTTGATGTGATATAATCTCCCTTGATGATGATCTAGCCTTTAGATGCAATCTATGATAAATTAGAATGAAGAGGATGAAGAAATTAGAGATTGGATTGAACCGGAGAATCACAGGCGCTCAACCTAATGTTTGAATAAAGAGAGAAACCT
Organism: Allium sativum; assembly: GCA_030737875.1. Taxonomy (NCBI): domain Eukaryota; kingdom Viridiplantae; phylum Streptophyta; class Magnoliopsida; order Asparagales; family Amaryllidaceae; genus Allium; species Allium sativum. Next base: position 900,440,895 of record CM060916.1, read on the forward strand.
TAATTCTCTCCCAAACCTCTCTATTTATAGCTACAGGTCATTAGCCTAATGCGCTTGACTAATTAGTCCATTATCAGCTAATCAGTCGTCCTAACCAAAACTGAAACTCAAAATAGCTATTTCTTCGAAACTACTGAGCCAAATCTTTCATGTGACCACTCTACGGAATCATAAACCACTATTATAATCCAATGAGACCGATTTTAGCACTTGATTCGATACCTATCAAAAGTTTTAGCTAAAACAAGTATTCATAAGGGAAGAATGGTCACAAATCGATTCGGTAAAAATCATGGACATGTCTCACACCTCCATGAACAACATATTAAAATCTGAGAGTGATTTGACCACTAGGGAATAAAATATAATTATTTTATGATCCTCCGATATGTAAAATACTGGTCGTTACATTGTCCCCCCTTTAGGAATTTCTCCACTGAAATTTCAAGCAAGCACGAGCAAACATTGTATCATGCATGCCTACCATCTACGAGTATCCAATCCACCATCCAATATAGCATCCAAAATCTTATTCTAGCATGCGGAACTTCTAATAGTGCAAAGACACAACGCTATAAATAATATACGATATATGGGCACACCACACAAAGAGTTCTGGATGGGTCGACCTCATACTCTATTCTGTTTACCATCTGCAATTGTCATCGTCCCTACTCCATCATACCTTGATTAGCTTAACAACCTTCCTCCTAAGTCACTTCGTGTCACTATCTATGACGTGAAGCGGCTTATGAGGTCTAGAAACTTTAGGCTCGACTCCAAGATGATCAGGAGATACCACAACATTCGAGTCATACACAAAATTCGGTAGAAACGATACATGAAACACATTGTGCACACTCTCCATCTTCTTAGGTAAATCCACACAATAAGAGAGCTTCCTAATACGTCCGACAATCGGAAACGGTGCAACAAACCTTGGAGCTAATTTTCCTTTTGTCCCAAAATGGACAACATTCCTTAGAGGTGAAACCTTAACAAACACCAAATCCGCGACTGAGAGTTCGAAATCCTTTCATCGTTTATCAAAATAACTTTTCTGACGATCTTGGCTGCCTTCAATCATTGCCGAATAATCTCAATTATCTGTTGTTTCTCTTATTATCTCCGGCTCAAGTTCCAAATTCTCTCCAGTTTCTAACCAATAGAATGGAGAATTACACGGTCTATCGTACAACACCTCATACGGTGCCATTCCAGTACTCGACCGGTAGCTGTTATTATAAGCAAACTCGGCCAAATGTAGATGATTTTCCCACAACCCTCAAAATACCAATACATAAGCTCTAAGAAGATCTTCCAATACTCGATTGACCCTTTTAGTTTGACCATCTGATTGGGAATGATAAGTCGTACTTAAACATAGTTTGGTTCCCAATGTCTCTTGTAAACTCTTTTAGAATCCACCAATGAACAACGAATTTCGATCATTAATAATACTCTTTGGAATCCCATAGAATTGAACTACCTATTTAAAATATATTTTAGCCAACTTCGATGTATTACTAGTCAATCTCACAGGAATAAACCTTGCGCTTTTGGTCAAGCGATCCACGACAACACAAATACAATCATTTCCTGCCCTTATCCTAGGTAATCCGTCGATAGAATCCATCGATACTTAGTCTCATTTCCACGTAGAAATCTCCAAAGGCTGTAATAATTGTAACGCCCCAGCTCTATACCCATATTATCCACGTAGAAATCTCCAAAGATAATACAAAGAATGAGGCTGTAGGGGCACACACGTGCAAATTCTCTTGGACTAACACTGGTACGTATTAATTTTTTTGAAATATCACTTATAACGTACTCAATGTCGGTACAAAACAATTACACGTGTGCCTCCAGGACAGAACAATACATAATATACAAAAATACAGAGATTACAGAGTCAATCGCAGCGATAAAATATAATAAATGTAATATTTATGTTTCATATACATTAAGTTATTATACACCAAAATATAAACATCATTCTATTCAATACATGGTAATAAATAATTCATTAGATTACTATACTCCTCTAAACCCAGTAAATTGCCAATTGGTCTCTGTGTCCCTGCACCTATAATGTCTCGGTCTGACCCGAGTATTATATATAAATAATAAACGGATCAGTCTATGTTTAAATCCATTATAGTTAATATATAATGTTTGGGTACTCTAAACAAGAATAATAACGTAAAGAGATACAACATTATTTAATCCACAATGATCATCCATATGAAAGGAGGCATCAATGATTCATGCCTCACGACAAGTATTATGGAAGCTTCGCCATATACGAACATACGAAAATGACAACATAATCTTATTCTAATGAATCTCATTCAAGAGTTATAATGCGTTATAAAATCGCCAAAATTTCACAATCACATGATAGCGTAATGAAGCACAAAATTAGAAATGTCAAAATAACATTATAGCTCTAAGGCTATATATATAAATCAACGCCAACAAATAAGGTGAAAACATTTGAAATTCAACATCTCTAGGAAATAAATAATGAAACCCAAAAATATCACCAGAAATTGGATCCAAGCATCGAATGACAACAAAAGCCACAAATTCAACAATGGCATCATAAAATGGATCTGAAACAATAAGCTCATCAAAGCGATGATTCGAATCCGAAACAACATAGTTTTGCACGTGCTAATAAGCTCCCCCCGAGCTTAGCCAAGTACTATATACGTATTTAGACACCTAACACTACGACCCTCCCGGTCGAGTATAACTTAGCCCCCCGGCCAAGTGAATACGTATATGAGACCCCCCCCCCCGAGCCTAGCTTCCCCCGGAAGCGAGTACTAGCTCGACAACAAACAACAATATGTGTTACAGACTCACAGTTAGTAACCCAAGTAGCGGTAACTGTGTGTCCCATACCACACGTTTCCACCATCGATTTACTACCCGCTAGTCAGCTCCACAATGGAAAACTCAAAAATCGCAAATCGCAAAAATCTCATGAATCACAACATCAACTCAATAGCTTTAATCAAACGAAATATGAAATTAACCAATCTCGTATACCACCGTTTACAAATCTGTTTATTTAGTGCTCGCACGCTACACTTATCCTTTAATACTCTATATAACAAGTCCAATGAATAACCAGAAAGGCTACACCGAAAGTCCCATACCAGACGGTTTCACCAAACCGTTTATTCAAATTTCTCATTACATAGAATGTAAATATCATAAATGATATAAAATGTCATTATTGTATCACATACAAATCATCAATCAAATTAAATTAATAGTGAACCATTCATAATATAAAAATTGGTACAAGAACTTGGAAAAACAGGAATTGAACACTTGATGAACTATAGTACGATTCAAGGAATGCATGAAAGTCAATGTAGCTCATAAACAAAGCTTAAATAAAAATATTACTCAAAAGATAATTCATATAATCAAAATATATAAATATTCATTACAAATCTGTATAAATTTAGGAAAGCATATCATGTAACAAAGTACACACAATAACATGTCAATTATTATATAACATTATTTCATATTACAATAAAAAAAAAGAACTTCTTAAGCGACTTATTTATAATAATTATAAAATTCGTTAAGTAGTCAATCAAACCGAATAGGAGTTTTCTAAATGAAGATGTTTAATTAAAGACGTGAACTCAATAAAATACGTGGTCATTTTATAAACTAAAATGCTATTATTTACTTAAAAGAAAATTTTACATGTATACATATATGATATCTCATATTATGTAAAACCATGAAAATTGATCAATTGCTAAAATGAACAATTTATACAACCATAATTTAAATTACAATAGTCTAATATCCCCTCTTTATATCAAACATCCTACCAACACAAAATTCACCAGTCAATTACCCCCAATCAAACAAACGTTCAAATCATAGGAATTTAAATTCAATAATTTAATCATCCAAGAAAAGCAGTCATCAACTAATAATAACTTATATATATATATATAACTAGAATGGAGATAGAAATAGATGTGAGTGAGGGGAAACTCACCGAACAACGCATCAAAATCCAAATTAGCGGCTCTTATCGCTGTCGCTGTTCTCCATCACCATCACGTTAGCTCAAACCATGACGATCATCTGCGCCCCTCATCCATGGCTTTGTCGTTGGCAGCACTCTCCAGCAAACCAAGGCTCATCGCGATTTTTTTTCCTTCGCGAACCGAAGTCGCGTCCAGCTCTTGGTCGAGCGGCGACTCGTCCTTCACTCGCCAGATCAATCGTCGAGCCCCCCATTCATCGTGTGTGAGCGCGATTTGTTTTCTTTTTCTTTTCTTTTTTTCCTTTTTTTTCGAAATCCCCCTTTTATGGTTGGGGACGAGATTAAAAGAAACGGTGGTCTACGCAATTTTCTGGATAACTCAACACTAGTCTTGCAATGTACAGGAGATAATGCGGTAGAGGATAATTGCATTTGTAATGGGCTTTGTTTCTAATGGCTAACCCTTAATTGATATATATATTTTTTGGTGGGCTGCTAGCCCACTAAAGTTGCAAGTGGGCTAATGGCCCGCTTGCTAGTAACATGTCCACCTGCATGCGCAGGTGAACAGAAATACATAATACATCCACCTGCACATACAGGTGGGATGTTTTATATATTTCAATCCTTATGTTCAGGCTTTACCTGAACATTCTTTTTCCATGTATCTTTTTTTCTTCCAGTTCTATGATTTACAAGCCCCAACCGAATAGATTAATTTATATTCCATTCGATTTCCATAGTCGAACAATCTTACTCGATTCTACGTTCATTCATTTTATTTAACCGGTGGAACCATTACAACATAAGTTTATCTTTCCACTATTTCATGTATATAAAAGTTACTTAGCATCTCAAAATATTTATATTCATAAGAACAACTTATTCAATGAATAAGTTTTCAAAACGACTTTAAATACCGTTGTTTCAATTAATTATATTACAACATTAAAAACAGGGTTGATACAGACTTCCCCCCTTAACAAAATTGTGTCCTCGCAATTTCTAATATGAAAATTATAAGCAACTCGTATCCTATCTTTCGGCACATACAACAATTAAATTTCTCAATTTCATATTACTCAATTGTGTATGTAGAAAATTTTATCCAGCTAGTTTCACATCTTTACTTTTTACTTACTATATAATTTACATGAAAAATTTTCTAACTTCCGAAATTTTGGAAAAATTCGGCAGAGTCTCCTTTGCATGGAGGACGTTTCGGAAAATCTGAATACAATATAAACACAAAATATACATCTCCAAAGAGGCATCTCAATTCGGGGCATCCCAAAATACGAGGAAACAAAACAACAACGCAACATAATCACATTTTGCAATATTTAATCTGAAAACGTACCTTATAATTAGCATGTTTTTAGCAATTTTGCTCATAATGGAGCGGCAAAAGCGAGCAAATGCCATCAATTTGTCTAGTAACTTCATTTGCACCTCAGCACCTGTGCTTATCTCGAATATAAATATCAGTCGCATATAGAAAACAAAATGAAAATAAACTAATGTAAGGGATAATTAGCATGATATTTTATTATTATTAATTTTTTAATCATTTCTCAAGACATCGAAACACTTGAAGATCAAATAAAGAGTTGCACTAAAATACACTAAATTTCCAAATTTGAAACATGATTATGTGTAGGTCATCATTACAAAACCTCATTTTTGAGCCATTATAAATAGTGAAAATTTGAAAATCATTACAAACAAAAGTTGTAGCTTAGGCTTTGAGCTTTCTGAAGTGTACAAGATCATCAAAATCGGATAAGCAGTTCAAAAGATATGGCCAGTTTAGTACAACCCAGTTTTAATAAAAATTCTTTTCAGGACAACGACAAAATGAGATTTTCTACCTATTAAATATCGAAGTTTCACCAAGTATTCAAAATATACATCATAGTATAAGTTCTAAGCTCTCCGGAAATTATAAAGTTGCTAGTTTCGGATAAGTTTATCAAAAGTTATCTTCATTTTAGCAATGTCTGTTACAGCAAAGACGGTGAACACATAGTAGGTCAGCGCTAGAAAAGCGCGTTTTTAACATAACAAATGTCAAAATTTTGTTAAACACTTCAAATAGAAATTGTAGCTTATGTTCCTATCTTTCCAGAATGTGTAAAATTATTAAATTCAGATAAGTCGTTCAATAGCTATAAGCAAAATCGTTTCAGCCATGCTTATGCATAAATTTTTCATAAAAATTGCCACCATATATACCTACCTGCATATTCACATATAGTCACATTCCACTATGTATAAATACATATAAAATCTTACCACACTCATCCAAATTACATAATCAAACATACACAAATGCATACACAAATTACATACCCAGACATACCCAAAGGCATACACACACATATAACACTTTTTTTTTCTTAGCTTATATAAACAAATGGTTTTTTATTTTTATGTATATTCTTAAAGCAAGTTGCAATATAACAGCGATTATATACCAACAAACTATTATTGATGTTTAAAAATATTACTTGTCTTTGTATGATGATAGAGTAACACATTATAAATTACATAGGTGTTTTTACAGATAAATAGATGTGGGATCTACGCTATAATCCGTTATTGTTTGAAGTGATCAAAAATATGGCAAATAATTGTCTATAAAATTATAGGATAAAATAAACTTACTGGAACATTACAATACAAGATAAAACTGCATAAAACAAGACATAACAAAAAGGTTGCCTCTTCATTTTGCAAAATCACTTGTAAACCCATACTTGAAATTCAATTGTTAAACAACAGCTATAAATCTATAAGTCAAAATTGTGCTGTTATTAAATGACAGTGACAATTCTAGGGTGGCCCCATCTAGGAGAAAATTTGTTATGGGTTAACGTGATAAATGAAACCTTAGACACTTTCATCATAAAAAAAAGTTGTTCGCAGTTTGCTCAAATTGCTTAACAATGTTTGAATATCATCAAAACTATCTTTTTTAAAGGCTTGAATAACTTGATCGCTTATATCTGGAGCTTGCACTGCAGATGTAGGATATTGTGCAAGTTAGAGTAGTTAGTCAATTTTGTTGAAAATGAGATAAATCCATGGATGAGTATATTGGAACTAAAAGTATTTTTACCTAAAGTTTTTATTGCTCAAACAGGACGAGAAGAATCAACAGGGATAGAATTGAAGATTTTAAGAAAATAAAAAAAAACTCAGTCATCTTAATTAGCATTTACTAAAATCTTCCTCTAAAAGCTTAACTGCAGTAACTTGCCATGTGTAAATAAACATTTATGATAACTAGTATTACGTACAACGGTGGGAAAACTGACCGTTCAAATGTATAATCTTAAAAAAAATGTTTGTAGCAATCATTTACATTTAATGATATACATCAAACTTTTATTCGCATTACCAAAAGAAAACTAACAACTAAACGTTGTAAAATTACCAAAACAAAACTAACAACTAAATGTTGTAAAATTATATGTACACTAGTGAGTGGCTCGTGCAACGCACGAGGTAAGTAATGTAGTTGTACGTTCATTTAATTAATTAATCAGTATCTATTTAGTGTAGTTTTAGCTTATGATTTTGTTTTTAACTTAAATCCATGCGAGCTTATGCTGTATGTAGATACATGTAAGGATATGAATAGCATGCAGGTGCACAATGAAATTATAAAGCTCTTAGTACCTGTTACTCAAAAATAAACCATTGGAAGTAATTTAGTGGTTTAAATTACATAATTGAAACTAGGTTGGAACCCGTGCTATGCACACGGGTGGAGTTGGGTTGTGATGGGTTAACAAATAGCAAGGAGAGAATGATTGTGGGTGTAGGAGTGATGTAGCGGCATGTAGGAAAAGGTTGGAGTTCATTTTGAGTTGGTAATTTTTAACTCGTCAGCCACCGAGTAAGTCGACGACCAAAAATTTGCAGGTATCATTTGTTGATCAGTATCGATGTACGATGTGTAATTGAGAAGAATACGTATGAGGTATTAACGAGTATCTTTCGACAGACATGGTTTTCATGTGTTATAGAAATAAATGATAGAGTTAATGTTCCAAAATTATTGGCATGCAAAATTACCAAATAGTGTAAATTGTGATAAATTTAAAATAAGAAATTTTCAGATACATTGGTTTATTTCGTTGAAGGTTGCGTGGAGCTATATATATTTAGTAAATAGGAATTATATATTTTGATCAAACATGTCCATTGCAAGCCATTGTGGTATGCAAATTTCCAATTGTTTGGACGTTAAGTAGGCCTTCTGGTAATTTTAAAAGCTTCATTTTGATATTTTCATACCCATGTTTGCCAAGTAATAGGATTAGGCAATAAATGATTTTTCAAAATGACCATAATGTGTATGTAATGTTACTTTTTAATGTGTGTACATGCAGAAATGAATCGTTTATCAAAACATAAATAAATCTAAGTTATTTAAAGAAAAAGTAATTAAACGGTCAAAGAAATTAATCAACATTACATTAATATCTTCAGAAATGCCAAAATATTAAATTTAGTGTTTCTAGTAGTTTGTAACTCAAAAGACTTGCATCATCTATATTTTAAGGATAATATATGATCATTTTAATACGTAGATAATTTGTCTTTTTTACTATAAATGCCACATTTTCCATCCGGGCCCGGCCTAAGTGATGTGATTGCCCTAGGCAAAAAAAGGGAGTAAAAGAGGATCAAGGAAAACAAAAACTGAGACAACAATAAGGATCGAACTCAGCTCACAAAGCAGAAAGCTTGATATGATTACCACCTTAACACTTCATTATTTGTAATAAAGTGGTCATATATACTTAAATACCTCTAAACTTCGGAAAAGTTGCCCATGTTGCCCCTGCTGCCCTAGGTGGCTTTGCCTGCCTACCCCTAGGTCCGGCTCTATTTCCATCATACTCCCTTCCCTCTACACCCCTCAATACTTGCTAGTATAAAACTACTTGACGTTGATGCTATGCATAGATTTTTTTTTTGTACATTAATATCATTATAACAATCTGTAAAATTTAAGTTGCTACTATAAATTTTCTCTATGTTGTTTTAAGGTTGTTGTGAAATAGTTAAAATCCTATAATTTTTTCAAATAGGGCTGACAATTAGAACCGAAAACCGAACTGAACTAATCCAAACCCGAACCAAAATAGATGGGTTCCAGTTTTAATCTAGATGATGAAAAATACAACAAAGACCTACTCCAATCCGACTTGAACCAAACCAAATTAGTACCTAAACAAAAGATATTGAAATATATGCATTTTTAACGTTACTACATAACTGAATCCAAAATGACTGGATCTGAGGAAAGTTCCGATCAGGTAAAATATAGATTTTTGAAACATATAATTCAAACTTGACAAAATCCAATTTATTTAGAATTAAGATCCATCGGATCAGATTTGAGTCCGAGCTCATCCGATCATATCTAACTATCACCCTAAGCCTTTAAACCGGTTGCTTCCATGAAACAAAGAGCTCGCATGTAACGGTTTCAATAAATGCGTTGTGTACAAAAATCTTCAGTTAGTGGCTTAGTGCTCTCTTGTGAACACATTTAAACTATATCTTCTGTTAACATAATATACAAACATCAGCCCGAACATTTTTTTTACCATGGGCAACACCTGACCCGTGCGTAATTTGTACCACCAATAGTCTAATACAAATATGACATGCATATATACATAGGAATGAAATGAGGGTGGAACCCTTTTTTTGAAAAATGAATATTTAATTAACGATACAAATAATGGAACACATATCAATGTCCAGTACATACAATGTATTACAATAATACACACATTTAAGGCGTATTCCCGCCACCACCTTCATACCACCTTTTCTATACTTTTTTTATAAAATAAAATAATAATAATAATTCTAAAATTTGTTCCTGTAGGGCGCCAGAAAGTCCAATAGTAATAGTATAAATCAAATTAGCATCCATTATTTTCCATCTTATACCTCAGTCCATTTGGATCCAGTACTTTATCAACATAAATTACATATTACCTAATATATCCATCCAATAACAGGCTAAAGTTGAGGAGAAACTAAGCCCCCCTTATTCGCGATGTGCACCATATACAAAAAAAAAACTGCTTTTCTCCTCATCCAGTGATTCTCATCCAATAGCTTTCCATTATAATGTCTTCAAATCCAACTCTTCAAAATTGGGAATGCAAAAAGATAATCCTATTGTAAATTTTCATTGACGGTTAAAATAGTAGGCATGCATTGTGCACAAGTCAAAACAAATCTACTTCAAGCATCCATCTAATTCTAATTGTATTAATCATCACAATTTGAAGCAGCCCAGGTATTAAACATGTTCACAATGTGCATAGAATGCACAGACTATATCTTACAGAAAGAAAACCACCATTCTTTCCAAACGTTTAATCAATAAGCTCAAACGTGATATTTCTCCAATATTCAACTTGGTGACCTATTCAACTCCATTTAAAGTCATTTATCCTGTAATTATATATACAGAAAGTGTACACAGTGCACAAATTTTATACATCTAAAGCCTGTACAACCACTAACTCCATTAGTCCCACTCGTACTCCCAGCTGGATAATAGGTCCACTAACAACTTATGAAAAACATCTTCCAAAAGCACACACACCCTAAATATTCCCATCAAACCTGCGGAGTTTGAAGAGATCAGAGGAACTCGAATGCATCTCCACATTTGTTCCTCTTACTTATTGAATTTTAGGTGCATTCACGGAGCTCCTAGTTCATCCCTTAAGAGTCGTACTTGTTTTAGAAGAAGATTGTTTTCTATGTTTCTGTATGTAGTCGGGGTGGATAGTTACCATGAATGAATCAAGTTTGTCTACTCTAAGGAAAATGACACAGATAATTCTATGTTTCTACAAATTTTTGTATCAAACTACAACCACAAATTTAACAGACTTGAAAACGTGTACAAATATGTTAATTACACTCCTCAATCAGATCACTGCACCATGCTTAAATTTAAATAGTTTGCTTCAAACCATTGGGAACTAAAATAGTAAAAAAAACTAAAATAGAAAGAAAATAAAATAAAATAAAGCAAACGTGAGGATTGTTAAGGTTGGGACAGTGAGAGTGGACAATCAATTAATATGACAAACAAATTGAGACAAATGCGATACTATTTTTTTTTTGTGCCAACTTGAGTTTGCTCAATATGGCTGATTTTTAGAGCCCAATTTTTCTCCTCTTCATCATACTCATTGTATGATACTTTTCAGGAGCAAAGGATAAAATGGTAAGGATATTAGTGTTAAAATAATGTATCATCCACTTGCTAACTATATCGGTCTTAAGTGGGCAAAAAATAAGAAAATAAAATAATTATAATAGCAACGATTAGAATGCTTTAGAAAAGGATGTCAACCAACATGAGTTAATGGGTTGATGCTCATGTGAAAATTATCTACTGTTTTCACAGTACTCGCTACCACATAATTCCCATAAGGCTTTGTTTAGATTATCCGATGGACTTCATAAGATCAGATTTTCAACATTTAGATTATTTGATGCTCAAACCATTGCTTCACAAAATGTCTAATTCTTCTATAAATACAATTTATTGTTTAAAATATGTTGGTTATAAAGAAATATTACCAAGCATGCATCAGTCCCTTACTAACATTATTAGCCTTTTTGATAATGATAATGGACATGCAAATGTGGTAATGGTGCAGGCACATATGAAGATAAGGCATATGTGTGTAGATTAGATCTCCATGTGATGGAGCACATTAGGCTTAAGAATATAATTTCAGTATGGGCATAATGCGAATCTATCTAAACAATACCACTGCAAATAGTTTAAGCATAACACTTGTATGTCATTCAAAGACACACAACATATAATCTCAACCAAAACTTAAATAAATAAATAAAAATTAACTGAGAAGATGCCATTGTAAATAGTCAAAAAGCATTTAAATTGTATAAATGTGTTTAAAAAACATGTATCTTAAACAATTAAAAGGTCATAATAGTTGGTTATTCCTACTTAACTATACATGGATTTACCATTAATATCATTAAGGTCAACTTCTTGTAATAGACGGTAATATAATGCACAAGAAAAAAATTAATGACAAATATAATGATACAAGGGATAAGTACCTTTTCTCTTTTTCTCAGAGTCTACCACGAGAAGTAGTGTTAGATTGAGAGTAAGGGAAAGGAACATTTTCCCAGGCTTAATGCGCCTGACAGCCTTCTCCAGTAGCAGATAATGTTTCTTTACATCCTCGACTGACTTTCCAAACAGTGAAAATACTCATTAAAGATATCATAATGCTTGGGAAAATGAATTATCAAATCAAAGTAAATTAATCAGTTATTAAATTAGTACCATAATACGATATTTGATCTGATTTGATACATTAAACATTACAATTCTAATGTTATACATATTTACTCATCAATCTATGTACCATTCTAAAAATTTATTTCCATGTTATGATGATACACATGATAAATTATGGCATTTTTAACCGTGAGAACAAACATATTCATATAATATTTCCAACTATGAGCATTTGTTGTCGCTTTTTCGCTATCTACCATGGGTTGATAACTGCTGACTGCTTGACTTTAACTACAGCATCAAGTTTCTAATAGTATATTGTTACTCATAGAAGTGGAACAAATCAAAATAGTAATATAGCAACAGATTATTCATCTATCTAAGGATGTCATAAATTTCATGCCCATACATTTATTATCGTCTATATCATCAACTCTACTAAGAAATAACATTAGCAAAGATAAAAACAGAACAAAATAAAAGTATTAACAATTTAAGTGATACTCTTCCATATCAAAATCGGTCATATCCACTATTATTAGACTATTAGTTATAATACTTATATGGAAGAATAACAACACTAACTGGATGTAACACTCCTTAATTATAATGATAATTATTTTAGTATTTATATTCCAAATACGAAAATTGCATCACTGCATTTTTAACAACCCGTAAATTCTGGGCTAGTTTAAAATTTTATTTTGGCAATTTTAGCGAATTTTGAACATTTAAAATAGATTATTTTAAATAATAACAACGAGAAATTTATTTTGAATAGAATTCGACGTATATATTTATATACGTCGTCATTAGAATATAAATAATTATATATAATTATAAATAGAATTGAAAATGGCGCGGTAGTTCGATAATTTGATTTCAAACTTCAATTGAATGTACCGGGTGCAAAACAATCCGGATTTTAGTGAAACCAAAAATAATAGGTTCTAATTGAGAATAACTTTCTAACGAATCCGAAAAATCGAGATTTCATAGCGGGGATCAAAAGATATGTCCAGTTGAAAATTCTGAATAGTCGCTATGGAATTCAGGCCCTTAAAAATAGACATTTTGCAAACGACCTCGGATTTCGACGAAACCACTTTTGTTGGATCCGTGATGTCAAATTATTGCTAGATTCCAAATTTCATAATTTTTCGAATCAATATGTGAGCGAGGCAAAAGAAAACGTGTTTGACCAATTTCAGTTGATTTTAATCGACTGGAAAATGGCCATTTTTCCAACGGTCTCGGAATTCGACAAAACTAGTTTTGTTAGGACCGTATCGTCAATACGAAGCTAGAAAATATTTTTATGGATTTTTTAGAGTTCGTATGTGACTCCGGTAAATTGAAATACGCGTTCAAATTCAATATATAAAGTTATATGTTGATTTCAACAAAAACTGATCGAAACGATCGAATCAGCCTACGATACATATCCCATTGTGTTCGGAATGAGGGTAATTAGCTATGGACGACAGGCGATGGGCCTCGTTTTGAGGTCGAAATAAAAAGTTACCTTTTTGAAATAATAAAAATAAATATATAATTAAATAAAAACCTTCCCTCTCTCCTACCCCCTACTCTTTCATTCTGCCCCCCCGATTCATTTTCAAATCACAAAAAAAAAAAAAAACGCAGCCGCCGCCCCCTGGCGATCGCCACCCCGACGCGCCACCACCCACCCTCGTCGCCGCTCCGTCCCCTCTACCCATCAGACCCCTCCGACCTTCCTCCGCCGCACCCACCTTCGCTGCATCGAAGAAGCCCCATGCCTAACCCCATCGACGAGACCCCCACCGAGCCACCCCCCTTCAACCGCCGCGCTCAGTCACCGTCCCACCGCCGCCCTGAAACCCTAGCCGCACCCTCCTCGTCACCTCCAGCGCATAGCAGCTCCATCCCCCTTCTTCGCTGAAAAACAGTAAGCCTCCTTTCATTTTAATTTGGTTTATTTACTTCTTTCCTATAGGATTAGCTTTAAAAACAGAATTCTTATAGAAGGCAAAATAGAATTTTTATAGAAGTGGAAATAGAATTTTTATAGAAAGAAAAGATTGGATTTTTTAAATAGGAAGTAGCGTATTAAGAAAATATGATTTTTATCATATAATAGCGAAGAGAAAAATATAATTTTTATATTTTAGAAAGAACAAAAATGCAATTTTTAATTATGTTGAGGGATAAAGACCTGATTTTTATAATATAGAAAAGTTAAAAATATAATTTTTATATGGTAGAAAAGTTAAAAATATAATTTTTAGAGAGTAGAAGTATTGAAAATATAATTTTTAATATATTTGAAAAGGCGAAATATTTATATTTGAAAAGGCGAAATCTTTTTATTTGAAAAGGCTAAATCTTTATATGAAGAATAGCACGATAAAAATATAATCTTTATTATATGAACACCGTTGTAAAATAGAATTTTTATATATATAGTAGCGATGTAAAAATAGAATTTATATATATATAATAGCGGTGTAAAAATAGAATTTATATATATATATATAACAGCGATGTAAAAATAGAATTTTTATATATATAGTAGCGGAGTAAAATTTCGATTTTTATATATTGAATAGCGAAGTTAAAATTCGATTTTTATATATTGAATAGCGAAGTAAAAATTCGATTTTTATATATTGAATAGCGAAGTAAAAATTCGATTTTTATATATTGAATAGCGAAGTAAAAATTCGATTTTTATATATTGAATAACGAAGTAAAAATATGATTTTTATATATGTAGTGGCTACGGGCAACGAAAGTGATGAAAGACGAGCACGGTGAAGATGTTCTACATAGGAAGTGCCGTGGAGTTAGGATAGCTATTGGTGAGAACTTCTCACTCTAAATTTCTTTTTTTAGTTATATATATATACTAGGATGCAGACGGTGCTTAGCAGCACCCGACACCCGTCATCCACAGACCATGGATGGCTTGTATGCTTGTTTGATGTGTTGTGAAAATTGTTTGTGATGTTGATGTGAAATCGATAATAAAAGTAGATGGTTGAAATAAATTAATTATCATTAAAAATATAAATTTTAACGTGAAAGTGAATAAATGAATATTTATAAACAAATCGGCCGATTTGTTTATATACACTGATTTGACTGATATTGATTGGGTCGATAATTTTACACATCGCCCAACTGCACGAATAAAAATCTGTGTTTGTTGATTTGAAACCCCACACGGGTGTTGGGATGATATTTGAGTACACTAATCCCAATTATTTAATTGTATGTCGATCGATTGGTCGACAGACTGTGTAAGCGTTAATTATTTATATTTGGTGCTTATGCAGTTGTGTGGTGCACTTTGGATGATTGTTGATTGTTTATCGTTGCTATTATATACATGTGTTGTATGGAATCCATATAATTAACATTATATGGTGATTGATTGGGCCTCATTCCAATTGGGAAAATAATGAATATTGTAAAAGAAAATTCATGTGTTGAATATAAAAATAGTCATGTGTTGACGATGTTCATGTGTTGAAACTATTTATGTGTTGAGTAAAATATTTTAAATAATAAAATTTACATCTTTATCATATTTAAAATTAGACACTACTTTACGGTGGAGTCTGATTGAAAATCAAACGATAGATACCATAGTTTTATAAAATATTTTTCATAACAAAAATAGTGATGTGTTGACAGTACTTATGTGTTGAGATTAGTCGTGTGTTGAAAGAAATATAGATTCATGTGTTGAATAGAATAAATATTCATTTGTTGAATAGAATAACGAATTTATTGAAATATATAAAGCCGTGTTGATTAGAGATGCGTTATTTTGAAGCGAACGATATTTATATCGATTTTATTCGTTTTATAATGAATATTGAAAAGTGATTTCAAAATTTAATATTTTGAAATGAAATTCAAATTAAATTAGATTAAAATTCAAATTGAAATTTTATTGAATCAATTTGAAATGAATTCGAATCGAATAGAAAATGAATTCGATTCGAATTTAATAGAAAGTGAATTTGAATTCGAATTGAATAGAAATGAATTAAAATTGAATTAAATTGAAATTGAATTAAAAACGAATTGAAATCGTTTTGAATGAAATTTAAAACGAACTGAAATTGAATTGAAATCAATTTGAAATAAATTCGAATTGAATTAAATAGAAGGTAAATTAGAATTTGAATTGAATTGAAACGAATTTGAATTCGAATTAAGTAAAATTGAAATGAATTCGAATTGAATTGAAATCAAATCGATTTGAAATTTAAGATGAAGTTGAAATTGTTTTTGAAACGAATTCAGAACTATTTATAAAATACGTTTTAAAAAGGAAATCGACGAAATATATATAATATATTATATATATATATATAATGGCCTGAATAGAACGCGCCGCGCCGCGCCAGTTCGTGAATTTTGACCATTAACTTCGAATTGACGTTGCGGGAGATCCGACCGTCGGATTCTCCTAAAACCGGTACTGTTGGGTTCGTATCGAAAAGAGCTTTCCCATGAATATTAGAAATTTGAAATCTAACGGTTGGATTTGGAATTATGTCCAAATCAATTTCAGAAAAGGTCGCTGTAAGTGCAATTCGATGGCCATTGTTGGAAATCGACTGTACGGGCCTTGATAAAATTATTAAAAATATTGATAATTTGTGTAAAATCATAATATGTGAATTGGAAAGAACTGGGATGAAAACTCCACATTTGAAATGATAAAAATAGATTTTTATCGAAATGAACTAGTTTTAAACTAGAATTAAAATCAATTTATTTTTGAAATAAATAAATTGAATTTGAAAGTGATTTTAAAAATAATCAATATTCCCAATACGTGAATTGGACTGGAGTTGAATCGAAATTATCTTCGGAATATCTCCATGTTGGATTTCGTGACTATACAGATATTGTTATGGGAATTTGAAAGATATATTTTATATCGTTATTTCCAATACGATATATGTTGGTTTCAGAATTTGATATTGAATATAAGCCGATATATTTTCTATTCAGAGCCTAGTGTTTAATATCAAATATGATTTGGGTGTCGTGAATCGTATTTTAGATAACATTGGTTCTTTAACCCAGTTAAAGGCAGGATATTGATTTTTGAAAAGATTGAAACTAAGTGGAGTTTTAATGAGTCTTTAATTAGATTGAAAAGTGAATTGATAATTTAAATTATCAAATCTGAAAGGTGATCGAGAATGGAGTACCACCAGTTTTGCTCCAAAGCGATAGTTAAATCTTTAATTAGATTTGAACGGGAAATGGTAATTAATTTTACCGATAACACCGTGGTGCTAGATATGGAGTATTACCAGTTTTGCTCCATGGAATGAATAGGTTGGGATTGGGAAATAAAATAAATAATTACTTCGGTGTGGTTCGCTAATCCCGACTAGTTTGAAATGATATCCAAAGGAAGATTAAAGAATAAATTTAGAAGAATTTATCTTGGATAAAATTAATGGGAACCTTTCCCTAAGAATGTGATTTTGTGAATAAAAGAGTATTCTGAATTGGAATGAGGCATTTGTTGTGTTTGTGTAACATTCGTTTATTATATACGTGGGTTATTCAGAAAGGCCGGGTTTATACCCATTATGAATAACCGATTCGACGAGATGTCGAAGATGAAGATGGTGGTTGAAGACCGGAAGTCTTCACATCGTTTGGGTGATTACTGATGATCATGATTGGGCTGTACACCCAGGATGAGGGAAACAGTTGGTGATCGTCCAGACGTACCTGGAGATGGATGGATATGCGAGGAAAGTGCCTCCGGTTTCGTTCAGACCCAGAACGAAGTTGTAAATGGATTGTGTGTCTGACATTGGTTTTTATTCTGTGTTGATTGATCTCTATTAAATATACATCTGTTTGGCGGCGGAGAATTTATTCTCTTGCTTAACGCCCTTCTCTGAGACGTACGAGCTCAGAGGTTGTATATCGATGGACATCAGTCGCATGGAGTGAATTGCCAGTGTGGGATGCGTAAGTGGCAATTGATCAAGGCTTCTGTTGAAAAGAAAAGTCTTGTGGTTGATGATCAAAGCACGGCCTGTGTGGCGTAGCTTTGTGTATAGCGTGAATTCGCGAGCCTCACACCTCGGTATGAGTCAAAAATGGGATAGTGACTACAGGGAGAGCACGACGTTTCTTTCTAGCTAGGGTGGTGTCAGTGACCTACCAGCCCTGACATTTATATACTTTTCACCTGTGTGGTTGTTGGATACGAGGCGCCTCGGATATAGGTCTGTAAGGACCGGGAAACGTGTGTTCAGGAATAATTAATCCTCAAAAGTAAGAGAGGACCGGCCCTGAAGATCCAAGGATCAGAGTGGGGTCCTGAGACATTTGCTAGAGTGTCTCAAACGCGGAGAGGAGCTTGCCCCTTGCCTCGGCTCATGACGGAAATCCAATTTCCAATACGTGATATTGCGGTTTTAATTGTAGAACTAGTATGGCGACATGATATATGGTACCCATGCTGTAACACCCCACACCCGCTAAGGTCACTCACTAAGGGAATGCCTTAACTTCAGTGGAGCATTTTAAGTGAGTATAGAACAGAAAAATTACAACAAGACAGATATAAATACTTGAAAATCTAAAACATCATTTCATAGCAGCAGAAGGTAAACATGTTTAGTTACAACACCATAAAGAGTCAAGTACTAAATATCCATCCTGATAAAAACATAAGTACATAATCCCAATACATAAACAATAGCCATAATAGAAAAGATAAGCTGGGCTTTACATCACGGTCCAAGCTCCAAAAGATAGATAAAGAAATCTGATCTAAGCCCACTAGTGCTAGGCCCAACCTGAGGACCTGAGGGGGAAAAAGTTAAAAACAACGGGGTCAGACATAAGTCTGAGTGAGCCCTATAACTTTAACAACACAATCATTAAAGTAATTAGGGTATGATATAAACTTGGTACGGGATGACTGGGGATAAATGACTACACTAAGTAGCCCACTAGACATAGGATGAACTAAGATAACGGTAAATACGCATCTACCCACCCAAGGGTAATTACTAACTGCACCACACCAGTCATTACTACTTAAAGGGTTGATCCCACCCAAGGACTTAGAAAATTTACTCAGTAGTTTCGTGTACCCCTAGCTGACTACATAGGTGTCGTCTGCCCCTATCTCCACTAGGTGTACCCACTACTCCCCAAGCGATCGGCTCCCTACCGTAGATACCCGTGCTGGCCCCACAGTGGGGTGTATCACTCCCCAAAGTGGCAACCCGATATAACAAATGGTGCACGGCTTATACCTACACGATGCAAAAACGTCTTACCTACCAGCCCGGGTCCACACATGCATATGAAACCCGTTGGACTTGCAATGCCACCGCTAACCCGTTTTGGCCTCTTATAATCAAGCCCAGTACGCGTGTCCCGTCCTCGACATGGGTCGAGCCCAATAAGATACATATGGGTTACTGGTTGAAATGGGCCCCCACAAGCTACTACCTAAGCTTGTCACTTTATCTAGTGCATCCCACTTAACCCTTTAGTCATGTTTAATTACATGTTTCCACTTGGTTAAGTATTCTAATCGTATTTTCTATTGCCACCCAAGGCAACCCACTAGATTTCCTCATGCCACCCAAGGCACTTACTTGATTTCCACATGCCACCCAAGGCACCCACTTAACCCCTCATGCCCACTACATGCTTATCTGGTTAAGTGTTTCTTAATTGATTAAAATGGTAACCGTTGTAAAGACCTCTCATATTAGACTATCTTTTATGGCAGCTGGATTTGCCGGTTGGGTCCGGGCAGCCTTACGCCATAACCGAGTCTAACCTCGTGTCTATACACTTGCCAGGTATTTAGTTTGTGCCTAAGACCTCTCACATTGGGCCAATCATTTGTAGCCGCTGGATTTGCCGGTCGGTTCCGGGCAGTCTTACGCTACAAAAGGGTCCAACCTCGTGTCTTAGTCGATTAATTACACCTAATTAATCACCCCCATATTTCGAATTAATTTTCCCTAATTAATTCCAATTTTAACGATGTACATAATTGACTCAATTATGTCCATCCACTTTATGGTATGCATAATCATACCAACTTCACATCATTTCATTAACATGTATATTAACCCCATCGTTCCCCACGTAATTTGCTAACATGACATAAAAGGGAAGATTCGTCACAAATACAATGGGTTCAACTTGCATAACATTAGCATCAACATGGGTTTAAAGGTGTCAACATGCATATAGCATCAAACCCAACTAGCATAAATAATCAACCCAAACTTGCATGAATCACATATGTCATAAGGAGGTTAACTTTCATAAGTTATTTATGTCATACAAAGGGGTAAACTTGCATATGTATGTATGACATACAAAGGGGTTAACTTGCATATGTATGCATATCATACTAAGGTGTAAACTTGCATATGTTACTTGCATACAATCAAACACCATACTTGCATAACATGCCATGTGTGAACTTGCATATAATCATACACCAAACTTGCATACATATCCTATATGAACTTGCATATAATCATACACCAAACTTGCATAATCATGGTGTCATAATGGATCAATGTTTATCATAGCAATTTGCATAACTAGCATCATGAACACATAGCCCAACACTTGCATAACTTGCATAACATCATGATCATATAGCATATAACTTGCATAACATCATGAACATGTAGCATATGACTTGCATAACTTGCATAACATCATGAACATGTAGCATATAACTTGCATAACTTGCATAACATCATGAACACATAACACATAACTTGCATAACTTGCATAACATCACAAACACATAGCATATGATAACATAATCTTGCATTGATCCACATTCGTAGCCATAACCTCATTATATCCTATCATAATCATTTCAACAATTGGTCATTAAGGCTGTAGAAAACTCACATCTTGTTGATTAGCACTCCTAAGAAGAAGATTAAGTTGCTAGAGTTGATTAGAAGTTGATTTGAGATACTATCTTCTTCTACAATTTGATGGAGGCTCCTTCAAGTTGCATTTTGACGGCATGACGGCATTGTATCTATTTTTAGTATGAATTAGGGTAGTCTTAGGGTGTATTTATAGATTAGTTAGGTGGTTTAGGCCATTAGATTAACCCTAAATTAGATTAGAGCCGTCAGATCTCGTCCTAGCCACCAAAACACAGCCCAAAAGCCAAACTGGTGCACCCAGGTCACCTGGGCTTGACCAGGGAGGTCGACCCCCAGGTCGACACTAGGGTCGACACCCTAGTCGACCTGGTGGGCAGGTCGACACCCCTGTCGACCCCCAGGTCGACTCCCTGAGTCTGGCGGGAATTTTCCCGCCACTTCTGAAATTTTGAAATTTTTGTTTTTAAATCTGTTTTGAATTTTTGAAAACTTCTTCGGGCCTTAACTGGGTCATACGGACTCCGATTTTCGAAAACTAGGACTCTATTTCGCGTATTTTTCCGAGACGAACGCAATGGCATAGCCCGTTTCCCCTGATTCAGATTTTAAAATTTAATTCTGCCCTGTTTTATATTATAGCAAGTTATTCCACATACGGGGTGTTACATTCTCCCCTACTTAAAGGATTTCGTCCCCGAAATCTCTAAGTCAAGAAGAACGTATCCTACCATCCAAACAACCATCTACTCAAACCATCAAACACTGGCATCCATTGTCCTTAAAGTTTCTAATGCTGTATGAACATATGCAAGAAGTGTGTGTATATGTTCCCTGTCTAATGCAAAATCAGGCGGTCTACTGATTCAGTTGACCTCCTTAATGCAAACCATGATAGTGCCATGCATCCAATATGTATGCGAAAGAACCCTATCGACACATACTATCTCTACATGAGTGCACAATCATTCACCAAAAATGCATCATCCATATGATAACACAACCATTATACATCCATTAATATAGCTACCTACACACAATTATATGCAATATGCAATATGAAGTGATTGAGCCGATCTAGTGCCTAGAGTGTGTGTATATGCATCCACGAGCAACCACTAGCAACCACTTTCATCCACACGCATCCATCAAACATAACATGTCTCAAACACATGTTTCAACCATAGGTTTACCCTATCTACAGGTCAAAGATACTAATGAGAGGACATACTAAAGATAAGATAAGTACTAGACAAACGATAAAGGAGAAGTTAAAAGACATACCCTCAAAAAGGAATGGGTACAGTGAACGCATCTTCGCTTCTGTCTCCCAAGTAGCATTGCTCTCATCCTCTCCCCATTGCACTTTGACTAGTCGCACCTCTCTGTTCCTCAACTTCCTAATCTCTGACCCAAGGATGCGGGTAGGAGCTCGTCGAATAGTCGCATCACGCTCTACCTCCACTTCTTTAAGCAAGCTCGGCTCTACCACCTCTGCGGTCTCATGTAGGCACTTCCTCAAATGTGACACATGTAATACATCATGTACCCCACTAAGTCTCTCGGGTAGATCCACTCTATATGCCATCCGTCCAATCCTTTCCTTAATAGGAAACGGCCCAACAAAACTTGGTGCTAACTTCCCAACGGACCCAAAACGAACTACATTCCGTAATGGAGATACTTTGACAAAGACCATGTCCCCAACATCAAACTCTAGATCCGTCCTCCTCTTATCCACGTAAGATTTCTGTCTGTCTTGCGCTGCTTTCATCCTTCTTCGAATCAAATCAATCTTCTCCGAAGTCTCTCTAACCATATCGGGCCCAAGCAAGATCTTATCCGTAGATTCCCACCAACATGTAGGTGATCGACAAGGCCTTCCATAAAGAGATTCGAAAGGAGCCATACCAATACTGGACTGAAAGCTGTTATTATACGCGAACTCCACCAATGGAAGATGCTCTTCCCATGTACCTCCAAAATCTAAGATACAAAGCCTCAAAAGGTCTTCCAGAACACGATTCACCCTCTCGGTCTGGCCGTCCGTCTGAGGATGATATGCGGTGCTCAAACACAACTGAGTCCCCACTGCTTCTTGCAAACTTTTCCAAAACTCGCTAGTGAAGATAGGATCTCGATCACTCACTATGCTAGAAGGTACCCCATGCAATCGAACTATCTCTCGAAGATAAACTGAAGCTAGCCATGGAGCTGTCCTCTTGCTCTTCACGGGTATAAAATGGGCACTCTTAGTAAGTCTGTCTACCACAACCCAAATTCCCGTATTACCCTTCCTCGATCTCGGTAACCCATCGATAAAATCCATCGAGACACTATCCCACTTCCATTGCGGAACTTACAATGGGTGAAGCTACCCACCGGGTTTCTTTTGCTCCGCTTTCACTTGTTGGCACACCAAGCATCTAGTGACATACTCAGCCACATCTTTCTTCATACCGGCCCAAAAGAAAACTCGCTTCATGTCTTGGTACATTTTGTCCCCACCGGGATGAATGGTCATCCTAGAACGGTGTGCATCATCAAGAATAGCCTTCCTCAAACCCTCGTCTTGCGGTACACAAAGTCTACCGTCTCTACGCAAGCACCCCCTATCGTCTAGGGTGTACCTACTCAAATGGCTTGACGACTCCCCCCTTATGAGCCTCTCTACCAACTCAACCAACTGTGGGTCGTCCCTCTGTGCCTCGCCAATCCGTCCCAAAAGAGTAGGTCTGACCTCCAAGGATGCTAGCAAACCGGGTATATAGTCAACGGAAGGTCTGAAATCAAACATCGAGATAAACTCCAAGCTTCGTCGTTCCACGAACAATGGACTCAAGGACAACCTTTTTCTACTCAAGGCGTCCGCCACCACGTTACCCTTGCCAGGGGTATACGCTATCTCGAAATCATAGGATGCTAAGAACTCCATCCACCTTTGCTGTCTCAAGTTCAAATCCTTCTGAGAAAACAAGTACTTCAATGATTTGTGGTCAGTGAACAATTCGAATCTCTCTCCCAGAAGATAATGGCGCCAAATCTTAAGCGCAAAAACAATAGCGGCCAACTCTAAATCATGGGTAGGGTAATTTTTCTCATGCTTTCTCAACTGCCTTCCACCGTAGGCTATTACCCTTCCCTCTTGCATTAAGATTGCGCCCAGTCCAGTCCCACAAGCATCGGTATAGACAACAAATGGCTTGCTCCCATCTGGCAACACTAAGACTGGAGCTGTGGTTAAAGCTCTCTTTAACCGTCGGAACGCATCATCACAATCTACGTCCCATATGAAGACTAGATTCTTCTTCATCAAGCGAGTTAATGGGGCTGATATCTTCTCGAAGTCCTTGATAAACTTCCTGTAGTAGCCAGCCAACCCCAAGAAACTCCTCACCTCGGTAGCATTCTTCGGAACCTTCCAATCTTGGATGGATACTACCTTCGCGGGATCCACAGCTATCCCTTCCTTGGAGACCACGTGCCCCAAGAACCGCACTTCCTTCCTCCAGAAGTGACATTTAGAGAATTTAGCCTTAAGGCTATGCGCTCGAAGAGTCTCCAACACTTCCCTAAGATGTAGGGCATGCTCTTCTTCACTCTTAGAAAATACTAAGATGTCATCCACAAAGACCACCACGAATTTATTAAGGAACTCCCTGAACACCCTACTCATCAAATCAACAAAGTATGCAGGGGCGTTCGTCAAACCAAATGGCATCACCAGCCACTCATAGAAACCATCCGGAGTCCTAAAGGCAGTCTTATCTATGCTATCCTCAGCCACTCTCAACTGATGAAACCCCGTGGCTAAGTCCAGCTGAGAAAATACTGAAGCGCCAACCAACTGATCAAAAAGATCATCAATCCTCGGCAATGGGTGTCTATTCTTCTTTGTGAGCTTGTTGAGTTCTCTATAGTCTACACAAAGTCTGAGGGACCCATCCGCCTTCGTGGCAAAAACTACTGGAGCACCCCACTCCGATATACTTCGTCTTATGAACCCCTTCTCAAGCAACTCCCCTACTTGCTTATGGAGTTCCCTCCTCTCACGAGGAGCCATATGGCGCACTGGTAAAGATACAGGTTTAGCATTATCCACCAGATATATTCGGAAGTCTATCTCCCGCTTCGGAGGTAAGCCCTTCACCTCCTCAAACACATCCGAGTATTCCCGGACCACTCTAACAGATCGCAAACTCTCGACCGAAGCGTCAAGCGATTCAAGATAACTTAGCATAACAGATTCCATAGGATTACAAGAGATCTCGAGAGTGTTACCCAAGCGGGTCATGAGCCTAACAACTCTCCTTTCGCAATCAAGTACGGCACCATTACTGGATAACCAGTCCATGCCCAAAATCAACCCATAGCCCGTGAAGCCCAAAACAAAAGCATCACATCTAAACTCAACGCTAAGTATAGAAATCTTCAAACCCAAACATATCATGGACAAATAAGTGGAGCCCCCAATTGGGTTTGAAACAACCAAGGGATCATCTACTAGACTGGTGTCTAAGTGCAGTGACTCAACTAATGATGATGAGATAAACGAATGCAATGCGCCAGAGTCAAACAATGTACGGACAAGATGATCAAATAGAAAAACCAGACTTTCAATGGAAATAGTTCTACCTCTTTCCTGAATCGGTGGAACCGCGAGAGCCTGGACTTGCCCCCTTGCCTGACCTGGTGCCATAAGAGCTTGCACATGTCCTCCTGAGGTAGATCCCGTCCTTTGCCCCTTCTTAGGGCAATCCTTCACTAGATGCCCTGCTTCACCACAGTGGTAGCAGCCAGTCTTCTTCTTCTTCTTCCGACAATCTTTGCTTAGGTGGCCTGGTATCCCGCAATTGAAGCACTTCTTCTTTCCCTTGCCACCGTTGCCTTTCCCACCCTTGTTTTGCTGTTGCTGTTGAGGTCTCTTTTGATCTCCCTTCTTCTCGGGTGCCTTATTAGCATTGAGACCCTTCTCTTCCTCATGCATGAGTGCCATGTCTACTAGCTTCTCAAAGGTGGCCCCCATAGGGATGTGAGTCATAGCCAATCCATGCATCGGTTCATTCAAGCCTTTAACGAACCTCAAAGCCTTCTTCTCCGGTGTATTCACCATGTCTATGCCAAACCTTGCCAATTGATTAAACTTGTTGACATATTCCTTCACCGAGAGGTTCCCTTGCTTTAGAGTCAAGAACCTTTCCATATACAAGTTTTCCTCCGCCCTTGAGAGAAACTTTGTCACAAATGTTTGCCTGAAATCCGCCCAAGAGTCAACAGGGCGTTCTCCATTAGTGACCTCCCACCAGAATGAGGCCTCTCCCTTCATTAACCAAGCAGCTAACTTGACTTTCTTTCCTTCTTCCATCTCAAAGATGTCTATCAACTCTTCCACCTCCTTAAGCCAATCTCTAGCCTCCACAAAAGTTTCTGATCCTTGAAAAGGTTTCCCTCCCATAGCCTTAAATTCCTTGCAAGTCTTAGCAAAAGTATCCGTGCGAGGAGGAGGAGGGGGAGGAGGAAGATCGGGTGCTACGGTTGGTGGAGGAACATTCGTTGGACCCGCAGTGGCGGCCCTAGCCTCCATCAATCTCCTATACCATACTGGTATCGTCACACCCTCCGGAAAGTTAAGATCTTCAGCCATGCTGAAACGAAAAAGGAAAGATTCAAAATGGAGAATTCGAAGGATAAAGATATGGCTATTGGGGATTATGCTTTTCTTTCAAAAACTTTTTTCTTAAAAGACATGTTTTTGAAAATACTTCTTCCAAAAATGTTTTTAGAAAAATAGTTTTCTAAAAATTTTATCTGTTCTGGTAAACTTCGCTCTGATACCATGTGTAACACCCCACACCCGCTAAGGTCACTCACTAAGGGAATGCCTTAACTTCGGTGGCGCATTTTAAGTGAGTATAGAACAGAAAAATTACAACAAGACAGATATAAATACTTGAAAATCTAAAACATCATTTCATAGCTGCAGAAGGAAAACATGTTTAGTTACAAAACCATAAAGAGTCAAGTACTAAATATCCATCCTGATAAAAACATAAGTACATAATCCCACTACATAAACAATAACCATAATAGAAAAGATAAGCTGGGCTTTACATCACGGTCCAAGCTCCAAAAGATAGATAAAGAAATCTGATCAAAGCCCACTAGTGCTAGGCCCAACCTGAAGACCTGAGGGGGAAAAAGATAAAAACAACGGGGTCAGACATAAGTCTGAGTGAGCCCTATAACTTTAACAACACAATCATTAAAGTAATTAGGGTATGATATAAACTTGGTACGGGATGACTGGGGATAAATGACTACACTAAGTAGCCCACTAGACATAGGATGAACTAAGATAACGGTAAAGACGCATCTACCCACCCAAGGGTAATTACTAACTGCACCACACCAGTCATTCCTACTTAAAGGTTGATCCCACCCAAGGACTTAGAAAATTTACTCAGTAGTTTCGTGTACCCCTAGCTGACTACATAGGTGCCGTCTGCCCCTATCTGCACTAGGTGTACCCACTACTCCCCAAGCGATCGGCTCCCTACCGTAGATACCCGTGCTGGCCCCACAGTGGGGTGTATCACTCCCCCAAAGTGGTAACCCGATACAACAAATGGTGCACGGCTTATACCTACACGATGCAACAACGTCTTACCTACCAGCCCGGGTCCACACACGCATATGAAACCCGTTGGACTTGCGTTGCCACCGCTAACCCGTTTTGGCCTCTTATAATCAAGCCCAGTACGCATGTCCCGTCCTCGACATGGGTCAAGCCCAATAAGATACATATGGGTTACTGGTTGAAATGGGCCCCCACAAGCTACCACCTAAGCTTGTCACTTTATCTAGTGCATCCCACTTAACCCTTTAATCATGTTTAATTACATGTTTCCACTTGGTTAAGTATTCTAATCGTATTTTCTATTGCCACCCAAGGCAACCCACTAGATTTCCTCATGCCACCCAAGGCACTTACTTGATTTCCACATGCCACCCAAGGCACCCACTTAACCCCTCATGCCCACTACATGCTTATCTGGTTAAGTGTTTCTTAATTGATTAAAAACGTAACCGTTGTAAAGACCTCTCATATTAGACTATCTTTTATGGCAGCTGGATTTGCCGGTTGGGTCCAGCCAGCCTTACGCCATAACCGAGTCTAACCTCGTGTCTATACACTTGTCACGTATTTAGTTTGTGCCTAAGACCTCTCACATTGGGCCAATCATTTGTAGCCGTTGGATTTGCCGGTCGGTTCCGGGCAGTCTTACGCTACAAAAGGGTCCAACCTCGTGTCTTAGTCGATTAATTACACCTAATTAATCACCCCCATATTTCGAATTAATTTTCCCTAATTAATTCCAATTTTAACGATGTACATAATTGACTCAATTATGTCCATCCACTTTATGGTATGCATAATCATACCAACTTCACACCATTTCATTAACATGTATATTAACCCCATCGTTCCCCACGTAATTCGCTAACATGACATAAAAGGGAAGATTCATCACAAATACAATGGGTTCAACTTGCATAACATTAGCATCAACATGGGTTTAAAGGTGTCAACATGCATATAGCATCAAACCCAACTAGCATAAATAATCAACCCAAACTTGCATGAATCACATATGTCATAAGGAGGTTAACTTGCATAAGTTATTTATGTCATACAAAGGGGTAAACTTGCATATGTATGTATGACATACAAAGGGGTTAACTTGCATATGTATGCATATCATACTAAGGTGTAAACTTGCACATGTTACTTGCATACAATCAAACACCATACTTGCATAACATGCCATGTGTGAACTTGCATATAATCATACACCAAACTTGCATACATATCATATATGAACTTGCATAAAATCATACACCAAACTTGCATAATCATGGTGTCATAATGGATCAATGTTTATCATAGCAATTTGCATAACTAGCATCATGAACACATAGCCTAACACTTGCATAACTTGCATAACATCATGATCATATTACATATAACTTGCATAACATCATGAACATGTAGCATATGACTTGCATAACTTGCATAACATCATGAACATGTAGCATATAACTTGCATAACTTGCATAACATCATGAACACATAACACATAACTTGCATAACTTGCATAACATCACAAACACATAGCATATGATAACATAATCTTGCATTGATCCACATTCATAGCCATAACCTCATTATATCCTATCATAATCATTTGAACAATTGGTCATTAAGGCTATAGAAAACTCACAACTTGTTGATTAGCACTCCTAAGAAGAAGATTAAGTTGCTAGAGTTGATTAGAAGTTGATTTAAGATACTATCTTCTTCTACAATTTGATGGAGGCTCCTTCAAGTTGCATTTTGACGGCATGACGGCATTGTATCTATTTTTAGTATGAATTAGGGTAGTCTTAGGGTGTATTTATAGATTAGTTAGGTGTTTTAGGCCATTAGATTAACCCTAAATCAGATTAGAGCCGTCAGATCTCGTCCTAGCCACCAAAACACGGCCCAAAAGCCAAACTGGTGCACCCAGGTCACCCGGGCTCGACCAGGGAGGTCGACCCCCAGGTCGACACTAGGGTCGACACCCTAGTCGACCTGGTGGGCAGGTCGACACCCCTGTCGACTCCCAGGTCGACTCCCTGAGTCTGGCGGGAATTTTCCCGCCACTTCTGAAATTTTGAAATTTTTGTTTTTAAATCTGTTTTGAATTTCTGAAAACTTCTTCGGGCCTTAACTGGGTCATACGGACTCCGATTTTCGAAAACTCGGACTCTATTTCGCGTATTTTCCGAGACGAACGTAATGGCATAGCCTGTTTCCCCTGATTCAGATTTTAAAATTTAATTCTGCCCTGTTTTATATTATAGCAAGTTATTCTACATACGGGGTGTTACACATGCCGTCTATGATTGATATTTATGATTGAAATTGTTTTGACACTATACACCTATAATAGTATCAAATGATTTGTTTAAACGTATCAAGCATTATTTGGCTATTATAAGGGAAAACCCTATCCTCCGGCTTGCGTTGCATTGTGTGATGGGACCTGGGTCTTATAATAGCTTCATTTTTTTCAAAAAGCATTGCGTTGTTTTGTTATATGCACTAGTATTCTTGGGAGGAAACCCGTTCCGTGTTATACGGCGTGGTCCCTTGAATTACTATCTTTAAAGTAAAGTTTTAAATAACTGTTTTAGTTCTCACACCAGTCACATGACTGACCTGGAGTTTATTGTTTTAACCTAAACTCTGGGTGCCCCTATTTTTCGACACGGGCAGCTAGTAGTTTTGCTTTTTTGCAGATTTATATTCACAGGGTCCTGATTTACAGCTGGAACGATGCTCGGAAAGCTCTGTATCCGTGTATCACTTTCAGTTGTGTTTTGTATATTTTTCCGCTGCTATGTAATTTATTGTAATCTCTGATGTTTATCGAATGTAATTTATTCATTTATACTCTGTATATTCTTGTATCTGATGGAATTGTTGTAATAACAATGAAATGTTCTTCCGTCTGCGTTCTGATTTGTCTTGTCCTCAATGCCATCCGGGCTTTCCTTACAGGGGAAGTTCGGGTCGTGTCAGTTGGTATCAGAGCTTTGGTTTACAGAGCTCGAGAACAAGACACATTAGAACCATACGAAAGAATTCATCAAATATTGGATTAGTAATATCCAATTAGAATGACTCGTTAGAGATAGGATCAGTAGTATCCTAGAACGAGTGTGAAGAGTATATTTTTCAAACGAAAACAATATTGTTTTGAAAATTTAAATCGCTTTATACGTATCTGAATATTTATTTATTTTGAATTTGGACAATCGAGTATATAAAGATTTCGCGTATACGCATCATGAACGTATATTCGAAGTTTTAATATACTGGATAGATATAGAATCACATCCTAGACACCCGGAGATGATTCTGATGATTGATATATCATCATCATAATTTGTGTTCGTGTTTCGAAGGTATGGTATCTATATATTTCCATTGACTGGTGTGAGAACCAAAATATAGCTAGATTTATTAGTTGTGATTTGGCATCAAAAACATGATTTTTGTATATGTATCAAAATTATGAATTTGAAACTCTAATTCACTAATTGATTGATGTTTGTGTTGTTTGTTTATTTGTTTGATAATTTTGAACCATTTAGCCTAATTGAATCAAATATTGAATTGTATTGAAAATTGGTCGCATTTGCTTGCATATACATGTACTTACATTGAACATGTCATAGCAAGGAGGCTAGAGCAGAGAATAAAATTTGTTTGCCCGACAAATAGGTACATGTTTACTATAATTTACTGTTTTGTTTGGGTGATGATGATTTTATGAGCCGATTGGCTTTTTCTTTTTCTTTTTGAGATCAGAAGGCCTATATGGCAATTTCGGGATTTTCCCGTGGCTCCCGGTGCAGGGGAGGTTATGGCGAAATTTTTCGAAAATTTAGGGTGTTAGCCAAATTTTTGAAAATTCTCAGAAACTGAAAAGTTGGAGAATGGAAGCCAGATCGAACGTAGAGTTGATTGATCAAACCACTTTCAACTTTGTTCCTTTTCGGGGACGAAAAGTATTGAGTGAGGGAGATTGTAACAACCCGTAAATTCTGGGCTAGTTTAAAATTTTATTTTGGCAATTTTAGCGAATTTTGAACATTTATGAGACGACCCGAACTTCCCCGTGAAGGAAAGCACGGATAGAATTGAGTACAAGACAAAATAGAACACAGACGGAAGAACATTTCATTGTTATTACAACAATTCCATCAGGTACAAGAATATACAGAGTATAAATGAATAAATTACATTCGATAAATATCAGAGATTACAATAAATTACATAGCAGCGGAAAATAATATAAAAGCACAACTAGAAGTAATACACGGATACAGAGCTTTCCGAGCATCGTTCCAGCTGTAAATCAGGACCCTGTGAATATAAATCTGCAAAACCAAAACTACTAGCTGCCCGTGTGGAAAATAGGGGCACCCAGAGTTTAGGTTAAAACAATAAACTCCAGGTCAGTCATGTGACTGGTGTGAGAACTAAAACAGTTATAATTCTTTATTTTAAAGTTCGGTAAATCAAGGGGCCACGCCGTATAACACGGAACGGGTTTCCTCCCAAGAATACCAGTGCATAAAACAAACAGCGCAATGCTAAATAAAGAAAAATGAAGCTGTTATAAGACCCAGGTCCCATCACATAATGCAACGCAAGCCGGAGGATAGGGTTTTTACCTTATAACAGCCAAAGCATGCTTGATACGTTTAAAACACATTATTTGATACTATAATAAGTGTATAGTGTCAAAAACAATTTCAATCATAAATATCAATCATAGGCGGCATGAATGACCCATACCACTATGTCGCCATACTAGGTTCTACAAATAAAACCGCACTATCACGTATTGGAAATTGGATTTCCGTCATGAGCCGAGGCAAGGGGCAAGCTCCTCTCCGCGTTCGAGACACTCTAGCAATGCCTCAGGACCCCACTATGATCCTTTGGAACCTCCAAGGCCGGTCCTCTCTTACTTTTGAGGATTAGTTATTCCTGAACACACGTTTCCCGGTCCTTACAGACCTATATCCGAGGCGCCTCGTATCCAACAACCACACAGGTGAAAAGTATATAAATGTCAGGGCTGGTAGGTCACTGACACCACCCTAGCTAGAAAGAAACGTCGTGCACTCCTTGGGTCCGTATCCCGTTTTTGACTCATACCGAGGTATGAGGCTCGCGAATTCACGTTATACACAAAGCTATGCCACACAGGCCGTGCTTTGATCATCAACCACAAGACTTTGCTTTTCAACAGAAGCCTTGATCAATTGCCACTTACGCATGCCACACAGGCAATTCACTCCATGCGTTTGATATCCATCAATATATAACCCCTGAGCTCGTACGTCTCAGAGAAGGGCGTTAAGCAAGAGAATAAATTCTCCGCCGCCAAACAGATATATATTTAATAGAGATCAATCACACGGACTAAAATCCAATGTCAGACACACAGTCCATTTACAAGTCCGTTCTGGGTCTGAACGAAACCGGAGGCACTTTCCTCGCATATCCATCCATCTCCAGGTACGTCTGGACGATCACCAACTGATTCCCTCATCCTGGGTGTACAGCCCAATCAAGATCATCAGTAATCACCCAAACGATGTGAAGACTTCCGGTCTTCAACCACCGTCTTCATCTTCGACATCTCGTCGAATCGATTATTCAGAATGGGTATAAACCCGGCCTTTCTGAATAACCCACGTATATAATAAACAAATGTTACACAAACACCACGAACGCCTCATTCCAATTCAGAATATTCTTTTATTCACAAAAACACATTCTTAGGGAAATGTTCCCATTAATTTTATCCAAGATAAATTCTTCTAAATTTATCCTATAATCTTCCTTTGGGTATCATTTCAAACTAGTCGGGATTAGCAAACCACACCGAAGTAATTATTTGTTTTATTTCCCAATCCCAACCTATATATCCCATGGAGCAAAACTGGTGATACTCCATATCTAACACCACGGTGTTATCGGTAAAATTAATTACCATTTCACGTTCAAATCTAATTAAAGATTTAACTATCGCTTTGGAGCAAAACTGGTGATACTCCACTCTCGATCACTTTTCAGATTTGATAATTTAAATTATCAATTCACATTTTAATCTAATTAAAGATTCATTAAAACTTCACTTAGTTTTAATCTTCTCAAAAATCAATATCTTGCCTTTAACTGGGTTAAAGCACCAATGTCATCTAAAACACGATCCACGATAAACCCAAATCACATTTGATATTAAATACAAGGCTTTGAATAGAAAATATATCGGCTTATATTCAATATCAAATTCTGAAACCAACATATATCGTATTGGAAATAACGATATAAAATATATCTTTCAAATTCCCATAACAATATCTGTATAGTCACGAAATCCAACATCGAAATATCCCGAAGATAATTTCGATTCAACTCCAGTCCCATCCACGTATTGGGAATATTGATTATTTTCAAAATCACTTTCAAATTCAATTTATTTATTTCAAAAATAAATTGATTCTAATTCTAGTTCAAAACTAGTTCATTTCGATAGAAATCTATTTTTACCTATTCAAATGTGGAATTTTCCAACCCAATTCTTTCCAATTCACATATTATAATTTTACACAAATTATAGATATTTTTAATAATTTTATCAAGGCCCGTACAGTCGATTTCCAACAACGGCCATCGAACTGCACTTACAGCGACCTTTTTCGAATTTGATTTGGACATAATTCCAAATCCAACCGTTAGATTTCAAATTTCTAATATTCATTGGAAAGCTCTTTTCGATACGAACCCAACGGTTCCGGTTTTAGGAGAATCCGACGGTCGGATCTCCCGCAATGTCCGTTTGAAATAAATGGTCGAAATTCACGAACTACCGCGGCGCGGCGCATTCTATTCAGGCCATTATATATATAATATATATATTATATATTTCGTCGATTTCCTTTTAAAACGAATTTTATAAATCGTTTTAAATTCGTTTCAAAACAATTTCAACTTCCTTTTCAATTCAAATCAAAATTGAATTCTTCTTTATAAATTCGTTTTAAAATTCATTTCTATTCAATTCAAATTTCAATTCAATTTGAATTCATTTCAATTTGCTTTCAATTCAATTTGAATTCGTTTTCAATTCAATTCATTTCGAAATCGTTTTCAATTCAATTCATTTCGAAATCGTTTTCAATTCAATTCATTTCGAAGTCGTTTTCAATTCAATTCATTTCGAAATCGTTTTCAATTCAATTCATTTCGAAATCGTTTTCAATTCAATTCATTTCGAAGTCGTTTTCAATTCAATTCATTTCGAAATCGTTTTCAATTCAATTCATTTCGAAATCGTTTTCAATTCAATTCATTTCGAAGTCGTTTTCAATTCAATTCATTTCGAAGTCGTTTTCTATTCAATTCATTTCGATTTTATTCAAATTCAAATTCACTTCCTATTCAATTCGAATTTTAATCTAATTCAATTTGAATTTCATTTCAAAATATTTAGTTTTGAAATCACTTTTCCATATTCGTTTTAAAACGAATAAAATCG
Organism: Allium sativum; assembly: GCA_030737875.1. NCBI lineage: Eukaryota > Viridiplantae > Streptophyta > Magnoliopsida > Asparagales > Amaryllidaceae > Allium > Allium sativum. The sequence continues at coordinate 900,476,358 of CM060916.1, forward strand.
ATATAAATATCGTTCACGTCAAAATAGCGCATCTCTAATCCACACGGCTTTATATATTTCAAAAACTTCTATTCAATTCAACACATGAACCTATATTTCTTTCAACACACGACTAATCTCAACACATGAGTACTGTCAACACATCACTATTTTTGTTATGTGAAATATTTTATAAAACTATGGTATCTATCGTTTGATTTTAATTAGACTTCTACTGGGAAGTAGTTCTAATTTTAAATATGATAAAGATGTAAATTTCATTGCATAAAATATTTCACTCAACACATGCACATCGTCAACACGTGACTATTTTTATATTCAACACATGAATTTTCTTTTATAATATTCCTTATTTTCCCAATTGGAATGAGGCCCAATCAATCACCATATAACGTTAATTATATGGATTCCATACAACACATGTATATAATAGCAATAATAAACAATCAACCATCAACCAAAGTGCACTACACTGTATAAGCATCAAATATAAATATCTAACGCTTATAACAGCCTGTCAATCAATCGATCGACAAATTTTATCAATCAGGATGAGTGAACTTCAAATTTCATCCCAACACCCGTGTGGGGTTTCAAACAATCAAACACAGATTTTATTTGTGCAGTTGGGCGATGTGTAAAATTTATCAACCCAATCAATATCAGTCAAATCAGTGTATATAAACAAATCGACCGATTTGTTTATAAATATTTTATTTATTCACTTTCACGTTAAAAATTATTTTTAACGATAAAATATTCTATTTCAACACTTGAATTTCTATTCATTTCATTTACACAATAAAAATGATATTTTTATTTTTCTAACATATTTTAGAAAATTTCGGCGGCATAACGGCACGATACTAGAAACGGGACAAGGCCTAGCCTTATCCCCGGTCTAGTGAAGGCCCACGCCATTCACACATCAATCAAATCACTTTCGTTATGCAAACCACAAAATTTGGAGTAAGAGTCTAACCTAGTCTTACTCCTTCGCCTTATAACGGCGCACGTCTAATCCTAACCAATTTATCGATTCGATTTTTCACACCACAAACCACATTCAAACCGATATCTCAATCAATCACCAAACATCCAAACAAACAAGTCCATGGTATGTGGACGGGTGTCGGGTGCTTCTAATAAGCACCGTCTGCATCCTAGTACATATATATATAACTAGAAAAATAGAATTTGAGTGAGAAGTTCTCACCAGTAGCTATCCAACTTCACGACACTTCTTTTGTAGAAAATCTTCGTCGTTATCCTATCCTCGCCATCTTCGTTGCCCGTAGTCACTATATATATAAAAATCACACATTTTTATATTTCGATGTTTTTAAAATAAAAATCACATTTTTATTTATTCACTTTCAATTTAAAAGTCATATTTTTATAATCACTTCATATATTTAAAAATCGAATTTTTACTTTGCTATTCAATATATAAAAATCATATTTTTATCACGCTATTTTCTATATAAAGATTTCGCCTTTTTAAATTTAAAGATTTCACCTTTTTAAATTTAATCACTTTACTTCAACACATATAAAATAAAAATCAGATTTTTATTTCGCTACATATACAAAGATGATATTTTTAATATTGTCTATCCTATAAAGACTATATTTTTAATACTTTAAAAATATAAAAATCATATTTTATATTGCTATATAGTAAAGATTATATTTTTAATACTTTAAAAATATAAAAATCATATTTTTATCACTTTACAAAATAAAGCAAAAATCAGTTTTAAAAATAAAGTAAAAATCATTTTTATTCTCTTAAAAAAAATTCAGTTTTAAAACTTTTAAAATCAGAAATTAGTTTTGAAATTTAAAATAAAAACAGTATTTAATTTAATTTCAGTTTATATAAAACAAAAATAAAATAATAAATAAAAAGGAAAAAGGACTTACAGGGGGGGGGGTTCTTGGCGTCGGGGTTGGTGAAGGCCAGAGGAGTCGGAGGCGGGTGGAGGCCGCTGGTGGCCGGCGCTGAAGTCCTGGGCTTCGCGATGTGGGGGTTCGAGCTTTGGTGCATGTGCGAGAGGAGAGAGAGCGGGAGCGAGCAGAGGAGGGTAGGCGGAGGAGGGTGATCGGTTGGGTGGTAGACGGCGGCGGCGGTGCTTTCGAGGGAGGCTGGGTATGTCGCGATTTTCATATTAGGTTTTTTTTTTATTTTGATTCAACGGCAAAAGAGAAAGAAGAAAAGGAGGGGGGGTTTTAAGGAAGTTTATATATTATTTTAATATTTTTCTTCTATGAAAAGTAGGGTTTTCATTCGAACTCGAAATCGAGTCCGCCGACTGTCGTCCCTAGGGTAATACCCCCATTCCGAACACAATGGGATATGTATCGCAAGCTGATTCGATCTTTTCAATTAGTTTCCGCTGAATTTAAATTTAAATCATTTTATTGAATTTTAAACGTACATTTCAAATTACCGGGGTCACATACTAACTAGAAAAATTCCAGAAAAATATTTTCTAGCTTCGTATTGACGATACGGTCCTAACAAAACTAGTTTCGTCGAATTCCGAGACCGTTGGAAAAATGGCCAATTTCCAGTCGATTAAATTCAACTGAAATGGTCAAAACGCGTTTTCCTTTGCCACGCTCACATATTGAATCGAAAAATTATGAAATTTGGAACCTAGCTATAACTTGACATCACGGACCCAACAAAAGTGGTTTCGTCGAAATCCGAGGTCATTTGCAAAATGTCCATTTTTAAGGGCCTGAATTCCATAGCGACTATTCAGAATTTTCAACTGGACATATCTTATCATTTCTAAGATGAAATCTCAGTTTGTTAACTTCGTTGGAAAGATATCATCAATTAGATTCCATTATTTTTTGTTTCACTAAAATCCGGATTGTTTTGCACCCGGTACATTCAATTGAAGTTTGAAATCAAATTATCGAACTACCGCGCCATTTTCATTTCTATTTATAATTATATATAAATATTTATATTCTAACGACGACGCGTATAAATATATACGTTGAATTATATTCAAAATAAATTTTCTCGTCGATTTTATTTAAAATAATCTATTTTAAATATCAAAATTCACTAAAATTGCCAAAATAAAAATTTTAAACTGGCCCAGATTTTCGGGTTATTACAATCTCCCCCACTTAAAACTTTTCGTCCCCGAAAAGGAACAAAGTCGAAAGTGGTTTGATCATTCAACTCTACATTCGGTCGGGCTTCCATTCTCCAACTCTTTAGTTTCTGAGAATTTTCAAAATTTCAAAAATTTGGCTAACACCCTAAATTTTCGAAAAATTTCGCCATAACCTCCCCTGCACCGGGAGCATCGGGGAATTTCAAATAGCTTCCCCGGTCCTTCAGATCTCAAAAAGAAAAAGAAAAAGCCAAGCGGCTAGCCAATAGGCTCACAAAATCATCATCACCCAAACAAAACAGGAAATTATGTAGTAAACATGTACCTATTTGTCGGGCAAACAAATTTTATTCTTCGGCTCTAGCCTCCTTGCTATGACCTGTTCAATGTAAGTATATGTATATGCAAGCAAATGCAACTAATTTTCAATACAATTCAATATTTGATTATATTAGGCATAAATGGTTCAAAATTATCAAACAATTAAACAAACAACACAAACATCAATCAATTAGTGAATTAGAGTTTCAAATTCATAATTTGATACATATACAAAAAATCATGTTTTTGATGCCATTTCACAACAATAAATCTATCTATATAGGTTTTGGTTCTCACACCAGCCTAATGGAAATATATAGAAATCACACGTTCGAAATTCGAATATGAATACTGATGATGATGCACCATCATCAGAATCATCCCCGGATATCTAGAATGTGATTCTATATCTACCCAGTATATTAAAACTTCGAATATACGTTCATGACGCGTATACGCGAAATCTATATATACTCGATCGTCCATATTCAAAATAAATAAATATTCAAATACGTTTAAAGCGATTTAAATTTTAAAAACAAAATTGTTTTCATTTGAAAAATATACTCTTCACACTCGTTCTAGGATACTACTGATCCTATCTCTAACGAGTAATTCTAATTGGATATTACTAATCCAATATCTGATGAATTCTTTCGTATGGTTCTAATGTGTCTTGTTCTCGAGCTCTGTAAACCAAAGCTCTGATACCAAAATGAGACGACCTGAACATCCCCGTGAAGGAAAGCACGGATAGAATTGAGTACAAGACAAAATAGAACACAGACGGAAGAACATTTCATTGTTATTACAACAATTCCATCAGGTACAAGAATATACAGAGTATAAATGAATAAATTACATTCGATAAATATCAGAGATTACAATAAATTACATAGCAGCGGAAAATAATATAAAAGCACAACTAGAAGTAATACACGGATACAGAGCTTTCCGAGCATCGTTCCAGCTGTAAATCAGGACCCTGTGAATATAAATCTGCAAAACCAAAACTACTAGCTGCCCGTGTGGAAAATAGGGGCACCCAGAGTTTAGGTTAAAACAATAAACTCCAGGTCAGTCATGTGACTGGTGTGAGAACTAAAACAGTTATAATTCTTTATTTTAAAGTTCGGTAAATCAAGGGGCCACGCCGTATAACACGGAACGGGTTTCCTCCCAAGAATACCAGTGCATAAAACAAACAGCGCAATGCTAAATAAAGAAAAATGAAGCTGTTATAAGACCCAGGTCCCATCACACAATGCAACGCAAGCCGGAGGATAGGGTTTTTACCTTATAACAGCCAAAGCATGCTTGATACGTTTAAAACACATTATTTGATACTATAATAAGTGTATAGTGTCAAAAACAATTTCAATCATAAACATCAATCATAGGCGGCATGAATGACCCATACCACTATGTCGCCATACTAGGTTCTACAAATAAAACCGCACTATCACGTATTGGAAATTGGATTTCCGTCATGAGCCGAGGCAAGGGGCAAGCTCCTCTCCGCGTTCGAGACACTCTAGCAATGCCTCAGGACCCCACTATGATCCTTTGGAACCTCCAAGGCCGGTCCTCTCTTACTTTTGAGGATTAGTTATTCCTGAACACACGTTTCCCGGTCCTTACAGACCTATATCCGAGGCGCCTCGTATCCAACAACCACACAGGTGAAAAGTATATAAATGTCAGGGCTGGTAGGTCACTGACACCACCCTAGCTAGAAAGAAACGTCGTGCACTCCTTGGGTCCGTATCCCGTTTTTGACTCATACCGAGGTGTGAGGCTCGCGAATTCACGTTATACACAAAGCTATGCCACACAGGCCGTGCTTTGATCATCAACCACAAGACTTTGCTTTTCAACAGAAGCCTTGATCAATTGCCACTTACGCATGCCACACAGGCAATTCACTCCATGCGTTTGATATCCATCAATATATAACCCCTGAGCTCGTACGTCTCAGAGAAGGGCGTTAAGCAAGAGAATAAATTCTCCGCCGCCAAACAGATATATATTTAATAGAGATCAATCACACGGACTAAAATCCAATGTCAGACACACAGTCCATTTACAAGTCCGTTCTGGGTCTGAACGAAACCGGAGGCACTTTCCTCGCATATCCATCCATCTCCAGGTACGTCTGGACGATCACCAACTGATTCCCTCATCCTGGGTGTACAGCCCAATCAAGATCATCAGTAATCACCCAAACGATGTGAAGACTTCCGGTCTTCAACCACCGTCTTCATCTTCGACATCTCGTCGAATCGATTATTCAGAATGGGTATAAACCCGGCCTTTCTGAATAACCCACGTATATAATAAACAAATGTTACACAAACACCACGAACGCCTCATTCCAATTCAGAATATTCTTTTATTCACAAAAACACATTCTTAGGGAAATGTTCCCATTAATTTTATCCAAGATAAATTCTTCTAAATTTATCCTATAATCTTCCTTTGGATATCATTTCAAACTAGTCGGGATTAGCGAACCACACCGAAGTAATTATTTGTTTTATTTCCCAATCCCAACCTATATATCCCATGGAGCAAAACTGGTGATACTCCATATCTAACACCACGGTGTTATCGGTAAAATTAATTACCATTTCACGTTCAAATCTAATTAAAGATTTAACTATCGCTTTGGAGCAAAACTGGTGATACTCCACTCTCGATCACTTTTCAGATTTGATAATTTAAATTATCAATTCACATTTTAATCTAATTAAAGATTCATTAAAACTTCACTTAGTTTTAATCTTCTCAAAAATCAATATCTTGCCTTTAACTGGGTTAAAGCACCAATGTCATCTAAAACACGATCCACGATAAACCCAAATCACATTTGATATTAAATACAAGGCTTTGAATAGAAAATATATCGGCTTATATTCAATATCAAATTCTGAAACCAACATATATCGTATTGGAAATAACGATATAAAATATATCTTTCAAATTCCCATAACAATATCTGTATAGTCACGAAATCCAACATCGAAATATCCCGAAGATAATTTCGATTCAACTCCAGTCCCATCCACGTATTGGGAATATTGATTATTTTCAAAATCACTTTCAAATTCAATTTATTTATTTCAAAAATAAATTGATTCTAATTCTAGTTCAAAACTAGTTCATTTCGATAGAAATCTATTTTTACCTATTCAAATGTGGAATTTTCCAACCCAATTCTTTCCAATTCACATATTATAATTTTACACAAATTATAGATATTTTTAATAATTTTATCAAGGCCCGTACAGTCGATTTCCAACAACGGCCATCGAACTGCACTTACAGCGACCTTTTTCGAATTTGATTTGGACATAATTCCAAATCCAACCGTTAGATTTCAAATTTCTAATATTCATTGGAAAGCTCTTTTCGATACGAACCCAACGGTTCCGGTTTTAGGAGAATCCGACGGTCGGATCTCCCGCAATGTCCGTTTGAAATAAATGGTCGAAATTCACGAACTACCGCGGCGCGGCGCATTCTATTCAGGCCATTATATATATAATATATATATTATATATTTCGTCGATTTCCTTTTAAAACGAATTTTATAAATCGTTTTAAATTCGTTTCAAAACAATTTCAACTTCCTTTTCAATTCAAATCAAAATTGAATTCTTCTTTATAAATTCGTTTTAAAATTCATTTCTATTCAATTCAAATTTCAATTCAATTTGAATTCATTTCAATTTGCTTTCAATTCAATTTGAATTCGTTTTCAATTCAATTCATTTCGAAATCGTTTTCAATTCAATTCATTTCGAAATCGTTTTCAATTCAATTCATTTCGAAGTCGTTTTCAATTCAATTCATTTCGAAATCGTTTTCAATTCAATTCATTTCGAAATCGTTTTCAATTCAATTCATTTCGAAGTCGTTTTCAATTCAATTCATTTCGAAATCGTTTTCAATTCAATTCATTTCGAAATCGTTTTCAATTCAATTCATTTCGAAGTCGTTTTCAATTCAATTCATTTCGAAGTCGTTTTCTATTCAATTCATTTCGATTTTATTCAAATTCAAATTCACTTCCTATTCAATTCGAATTTTAATCTAATTCAATTTGAATTTCATTTCAAAATATTTAGTTTTGAAATCACTTTTCCATATTCGTTTTAAAACGAATAAAATCGATATAAATATCGTTCACGTCAAAATAGCGCATCTCTAATCCACACGGCTTTATATATTTCAAAAACTTCTATTCAATTCAACACATGAACCTATATTTCTTTCAACACACGACTAATCTCAACACATGAGTACTGTCAACACATCACTATTTTTGTTATGTGAAATATTTTATAAAACTATGGTATCTATCGTTTGATTTTAATTAGACTTCTACTGGGAAGTAGTTCTAATTTTAAATATGATAAAGATGTAAATTTCATTGCATAAAATATTTCACTCAACACATGCACATCGTCAACACGTGACTATTTTTATATTCAACACATGAATTTTCTTTTATAATATTCCTTATTTTCCCAATTGGAATGAGGCCCAATCAATCACCATATAACGTTAATTATATGGATTCCATACAACACATGTATATAATAGCAATAATAAACAATCAACCATCAACCAAAGTGCACTACACTGTATAAGCATCAAATATAAATATCTAACGCTTATAACAGCCTGTCAATCAATCGATCGACAAATTTTATCAATCAGGATGAGTGAACTTCAAATTTCATCCCAACACCCGTGTGGGGTTTCAAACAATCAAACACAGATTTTATTTGTGCAGTTGGGCGATGTGTAAAATTTATCAACCCAATCAATATCAGTCAAATCAGTGTATATAAACAAATCGACCGATTTGTTTATAAATATTTTATTTATTCACTTTCACGTTAAAAATTATTTTTAACGATAAAATATTCTATTTCAACACTTGAATTTCTATTCATTTCATTTACACAATAAAAATGATATTTTTATTTTTCTAACATATTTTAGAAAATTTCGGCGGCATAACGGCACGATACTAGAAACGGGACAAGGCCTAGCCTTATCCCCGGTCTAGTGAAGGCCCACGCCATTCACACATCAATCAAATCACTTTCGTTATGCAAACCACAAAATTTGGAGTAAGAGTCTAACCTAGTCTTACTCCTTCGCCTTATAACGGCGCACGTCTAATCCTAACCAATTTATCGATTCGATTTTTCACACCACAAACCACATTCAAACCGATATCTCAATCAATCACCAAACATCCAAACAAACAAGTCCATGGTATGTGGACGGGTGTCGGGTGCTTCTAATAAGCACCGTCTGCATCCTAGTACATATATATATAACTAGAAAAATAGAATTTGAGTGAGAAGTTCTCACCAGTAGCTATCCAACTTCACGACACTTCTTTTGTAGAAAATCTTCGTCGTTATCCTATCCTCGCCATCTTCGTTGCCCGTAGTCACTATATATATAAAAATCACACATTTTTATATTTCGATGTTTTTAAAATAAAAATCACATTTTTATTTATTCACTTTCAATTTAAAAGTCATATTTTTATAATCACTTCATATATTTAAAAATCGAATTTTTACTTTGCTATTCAATATATAAAAATCATATTTTTATCACGCTATTTTCTATATAAAGATTTCGCCTTTTTAAATTTAAAGATTTCACCTTTTTAAATTTAATCACTTTACTTCAACACATATAAAATAAAAATCAGATTTTTATTTCGCTACATATACAAAGATGATATTTTTAATATTGTCTATCCTATAAAGACTATATTTTTAATACTTCAAAAATATAAAAATCATATTTTATATTGCTATATAGTAAAGATTATATTTTTAATACTTTAAAAATATAAAAATCATATTTTTATCACTTTACAAAATAAAGCAAAAATCAGTTTTAAAAATAAAGTAAAAATCATTTTTATTCTCTTAAAAAAAATTCAGTTTTAAAACTTTTAAAATCAGAAATTAGTTTTGAAATTTAAAATAAAAACAGTATTTAATTTAATTTCAGTTTATATAAAACAAAAATAAAATAATAAATAAAAAGGAAAAAGGACTTACAGGGGGGGGGGTTCTTGGCGTCGGGGTTGGTGAAGGCCAGAGGAGTCGGAGGCGGGTGGAGGCCGCTGGTGGCCGGCGCTGAAGTCCTGGGCTTCGCGATGTGGGGGTTCGAGCTTTGGTGCATGTGCGAGAGGAGAGAGAGCGGGAGCGAGCAGAGGAGGGTAGGCGGAGGAGGGTGATCGGTTGGGTGGTAGACGGCGGCGGCGGTGCTTTCGAGGGAGGCTGGGTATGTCGCGATTTTCATATTAGGGTTTTTTTTTTATTTTGATTCAACGGCAAAAGAGAAAGAAGAAAAGGAGGGGGGGTTTTAAGGAAGTTTATATATTATTTTAATATTTTTCTTCTATGAAAAGTAGGGTTTTCATTCGAACTCGAAATCGAGTCCGCCGACTGTCGTCCCTAGGGTAATACCCCCATTCCGAACACAATGGGATATGTATCGCAAGCTGATTCGATCTTTTCAATTAGTTTCCGCTGAATTTAAATTTAAATCATTTTATTGAATTTTAAACGTACATTTCAAATTACCGGGGTCACATACTAACTAGAAAAATTCCAGAAAAATATTTTCTAGCTTCGTATTGACGATACGGTCCTAACAAAACTAGTTTCGTCGAATTCCGAGACCGTTGGAAAAATGGCCAATTTCCAGTCGATTAAATTCAACTGAAATGGTCAAAACGCGTTTTCCTTTGCCACGCTCACATATTGAATCGAAAAATTATGAAATTTGGAACCTAGCTATAACTTGACATCACGGACCCAACAAAAGTGGTTTCGTCGAAATCCGAGGTCATTTGCAAAATGTCCATTTTTAAGGGCCTGAATTCCATAGCGACTATTCAGAATTTTCAACTGGACATATCTTATCATTTCTAAGATGAAATCTCAGTTTGTTAACTTCGTTGGAAAGATATCATCAATTAGATTCCATTATTTTTTGTTTCACTAAAATCCGGATTGTTTTGCACCCGGTACATTCAATTGAAGTTTGAAATCAAATTATCGAACTACCGCGCCATTTTCATTTCTATTTATAATTATATATAAATATTTATATTCTAACGACGACGCGTATAAATATATACGTTGAATTATATTCAAAATAAATTTTCTCGTCGATTTTATTTAAAATAATCTATTTTAAATATCAAAATTCACTAAAATTGCCAAAATAAAAATTTTAAACTGGCCCAGATTTTCGGGTTATTACAATTTAAAATAGATTATTTTAAATAATAACGACGAGAAATTTATTTTGAATAGAATTCGACATATATATTTATATACGTCGTCGTTAGAATATAAATAATTATATATAATTATAAATAGAATTGAAAATGGCGCGGTAGTTCGATAATTCGATTTCAAACTTCAATTGAATGTACCGGGTGCAAAACAATCCGGATTTTAGTGAAACCAAAAATAATAGGTTCTAATTGAGAATATCTTTCTAACGAATCCGAAAAATCGAGATTTCATAGCGGGGATCAAAAGATATGTCCAGTTGAAAATTCTGAATAGTCGCTATGGAATTCAGGCCCTTAAAAATAGACATTTTGCAAACGACCTCGGATTTCGACGAAACCACTTTTGTTGGATCCGTGATGTCAAATTATTGCTAGATTCCAAATTTCATAATTTTTCGAACCAATATGTGAGCGTGGCAAAAGAAAACGTGTTTGACCAGTTTCAGTTGATTTTAATCGACTGGAAAATGGTCATTTTTCCAACGGTCTCGGAATTCGACAAAACTAGTTTTGTTAGGACTGTATCGTCAATACGAAGTTAGAAAATATTTTTATGGAATTTTTAGAGTTCGTATGTGACCCCGGTAAATTGAAATACGCGTTCAAATTCAATATATAGAGTTATATGTTGATTTCAACGAAAACTGATCGAAATGATCGAATCAGCCTACGATACATATCCCATTGTATTCGGAATAAGGGTAATTAGCTATGGACGACAGGCGGTGGGCCTCGTTTCGAGGTCAAAATAAAAAGTTACCTTTTTGAAATAATAAAAATAAATATATAATTAAATAAAAACCTTCCCTCTCTCCTACCCCCTATTCTTTCATTCTGGCCCCCCCGATTCATTTTCAAATCAAAAAAAAAGAAAAAAGAAAAAAAAAACGCACCCGCCGCCCCCTGGCGATCGCCACCCCGACGCGCCACCACCCACCCTCGTCGCCGCTCCGTCCCCTCCACCCGTCAGACCCCTCCGACCTTCCTCCGCCGCTCCCACCTTCGCTGCATCGAAGAAACCCCACGCCTAACCCCATCGACGAGACCCCCACCGAGCCACCCCCCTTCAACCGCCGCGCTCAGTCACCGTCCCACCGCCGCCCTGAAACCCTAGCCGCACCCTCCTCGTCACCTCCAGCGCATAACAGCTCCATCCCCCATCTTTACTGAAAAACAGTAAGTCTCCTTTCATTTTAATTTGGTTTATTTACTTCTTTCCTGTAGGATTAGCTTTAAAAACAGAATTCTTATAGAAGGCAAAATAGAATTTTTATAGAAGTGGAAATAGAATTTTTATAGAAAGAAAAGATTGGATTTTTTAAATAGGAAGTAGCGTATTAAGAAAATATGATTTTTATCATATAATAGCGAAGAGAAAAATATAATTTTTATATTTTAGAAAGAATAAAAATGCAATTTTTAATTATGTTGAGGGATAAAGACCTGATTTTTATAATATAGAAAAGTTAAAAATATAATTTTTATAGAGTAGAAGTATTGAAAATATAATTTTTATTATATTTGAAAAGGCGAAATCTTTATATTTGAAAAGGCGAAATCTTTATATTTGAAAAGGCGAAATCTTTATATTTGAAAAGGCGAAATCTTTATATGAAGAATAGCACGATAAAAATATAATCTTTATTATATGAACACCGTTGTAAAATAGAATTTTTATCTATATAGTAGCGATGTAAAAATAGAATTTTTATACATATAGCAGCGGTGTAAAAATAGAATTTTTATATATATAGTAGCGATGTAAAAATAGAATTTTTATATATATAGTAGCGGAGTAAAAATTCGATTTTTATATATTGAATAGCGATGTAAAAATTCGATTTTTATATATTGAATAGCGAAGTAAAAATTCGATTTTTATATATTGAATAACGAAGTAAAAATATGATTTTTATATATGTAGTGGCTACGGGCAACGAAAGTGATGAAAGGCGAGCACGGTGAAGATGTTCTACATAGGAAGTGCCGTGGAGTTAGGATAGCTATTGGTGAGAACTTCTCACTCTAAATTTCTTTTTTTTAGTTATATATATATACTAGGATGCAGACGGTGCTTAGCAGCACCCGACACCCGTCATCCACAGACCATGGATGGCTTGTATGCTTGTTTGATGTGTTGTGAATATTGTTTGTGATGTTGATGTGAAATTGATAATAAAAGTAGATGGTTGAAATAAATTAATTATCGTTAAAAATAAAAAATTTAACGTGAAAGTGAATAAATGAATATTTATAAACAAATCGGCCGATATGTTTATATACACTGATTTGACTGATATTGATTGGGTCGATAATTTTACACATCGCCAAACTGCACGAATAAAAATCTTTGTTTGTTGATTTGAAACCCCACACGGGTGTTGGGATGATATTTGAGTACACTAATCCCAATTATTTAATTGTATGTCGATCGATTGGTCGACAGACTGTGTAAGCGTTAATTATTTATATTTGGTGCTTATGCAGTTGTGTGGTGCACTTTGGATGATTGTTGATTGTTTATCGTTGCTATTATATACATGTGTTGTATGGAATCCATATAATTAACATTATATGGTGATTGATTGGGCCTCATTCCAATCGGGAAAATAATGAATATTATAAAAGAAAATTCATGTGTTGAATATAAAAATAGTCATGTGTTGACGATGTTCATGTGTTGAAACTATTTATGTGTTGAGTAAAATATTTTAAATAATAAAATTTACATCTTTATCATATTTAAAATTAGACACTACTTTACGGTGGAGTCTGATTGAAAATCAAACGATAGATACCATAGTTTTATAAAATATTTTTCATAACAAAAATAGTGATGTGTTGACAGTACTCATGTGTTGAGATTAGTCGTGTGTTGAAAGAAATATAGATTCATGTGTTGAATAGAATAAATATTCATTTGTTGAATAGAATAACGAATTTATTGAAATATATAAAGCCGTGTTGATTAGAGATGCGTTATTTTGACGTGAACGATATTTATATCGGTTTTATTCGTTTTATAATGAATATTGAAAAGTGATTTCAAAATTTAATATTTTGAAATGAAATTCAAATTAAATTAGATTAAAATTCAAATTGAAATTTTATTGAATCAATTTGAAATGAATTCGAATCGAATAGAAAATGAATTCGATTCGAATTGAATAGAAAGTGAATTTGAATTCGAATTGAATAGAAATGAATTCAAATTGAATTAAATTGAAATTGAATTAAAAACGAACTGAAATCGTTTTGAATGAAATTTAAAACGAACTGAAATTGAATTGAAATCAGTTTGAAATGAATTCGGATTGAATTAAATAGAAGGTAAATTAGAATTTGAATTGAATTGAAACGAATTTGTATTCGAATTAAGTAAAATTGAAATGAATTTGAATTGAATTGAAATCAAATCGATTTGAAATTTAAGATGAAGTTGAAATTGTTTTTGAAATGAATTCAGAACTATTTATAAAATACGTTTTAAAAAGGAAATCGATGAAATATATAATATATATATATATTATATATATATAATGGCCTGAATAGAACGCGCCGCGCCGCGGCAGTTCGTGAATTTCGACCATTAACTTCGAATTGACGTTGCGGGAGATCCGACCGTCGGATTCTCCTAAAACCGGAACCGTTGGGTCGAAAAGAGTTTTCCAATGAATATTAGAAATTTGAAATCTAACGGTTGGATTTGGAATTATGTCCAAATCAATTTCAGAAAAGGTCGCTGTAAGTGCAGTTCGATGGCCGTTGTTGGAAATCGACTGTACCGGCCTTGATAAAATTATTAAAAATACTGGTAATTTGTGTAAAATCATAATATGTGAATTGGAAAGAACTGGGATGAAAACCTCCACATTTGAAATGATAAAAATAGATTTTTATCGAAATGAACTAGTTTTAAACTAGAATTAAAATCAATTTATTTTTGAAATAAATAAATTGAATTTGAAAGTGATTTTAAAAATAACCAATATTCCCAATAAGTGAATTGGACTGGAGTTGAATCGAAATTATCTTCGGAATATCTCGATGTTGGATTTCGTGACTATACAGATATTGTTATGGGAATTTGAAAGATATATTTTGTATCGTTATTTCCAATACGATATATGTTGGTTTCAGAATTTGATATTGAATATAAGCCGATATATTTTCTATTCAGAGCCTAGTATTTAATATCAAATGTGATTTGGGTGTCGTGAATCATGTTTTAGATGACATTGGTTCTTTAACCCAGTTAAAGGCAGGATATTGATTTTTGAAAAGATTGAAACTAAGTGGAGTTTTAATGAGTCTTTAATTAGATTGAAAAGTGAATTGATAATTTAAATTATCAATTCTGAAAGGTGATCGAGAATGGAGTACCACCAGTTTTGCTCTAAAGCGATAGTTAAATCTTTAATTAGATTTGAACGGGAAATGGTAATTAATTTTACCGATAACACCATTGTGCTAGATATGGAGTATTACCAGTTTTGCTCCATGGGATGAATAGGTTGGGATTGGGAAATAAAATAAATAATTACTTCGGTGTGGTTCGCTAATCCCGACTAGTTTGAAATGATATCCAAAGGAAGATTAAAGAATAAATTTAGAAGAATTTATCTTGGATAAAATTAATGGGAACCTTTCCCTAAGAATGTGATTTTGTGAATAAAAGAGTATTCTGAATTGGAATGAGGCGTTTGTTGTGTTTGTGTAACATTCGTTTATTATATACGCGGGTTATTCAGAAAGGCCGGGTTTATACCCATTCTGAATAACCGATTCGACGAGATGTCAAAGATGAAGACGGTGGTTGAAGACCAGAAGTCTTCACATCGTTTGGGTGATTACTGATGATCTTGATTGGGCTGTATACCCAGGATGAGGGAAACAGTTGGTGATCGTCCAGACGTACTTGGAAATGGATGGATATGCGAGGAAAGTGCCTCCGGTTTCGTTCAGACCCAGAACGAACTTGTAAATGGATTGTATGTCTGACATTGGATTTTATTCTGTGTTGATTGATCTCTATTAAATATACATCTGTTTGGTGGCGGAGAATTTATTCTTTTGCTTAATGCCCTTCTCTGAGACGTACGATCTCAGAGGTTGTATATCGATGGACATCAGTCGCATGGAGTGAATTGCCAGTGTGGCATGCGTAAGTGGCAATTGATCAAAGCTTCTGTTGAAAAGCAAAGTCTTGTGGTTGATGATCAAAGCACGGCCTGTGTGGCGTAGCTTTGTGTATAGCGTGAATTCGCGAGCCTCACACCTCGGTATGAGTCAAAAATGGGATAGTGACTACAGGGAGAGCACGACGTTTCTTTCTAGCTAGGGTGGTGTCAGTGACCTACCAGCCCTGACATTTATATACTTTTCACCTGTGTGGTTGTTGGATACGAGGCGCCTCGGATATAGGTCTGTAAGGACCGGGAAACGTGTGTTCAGGAATAATTAATCCTCAAAAGTAAGAGAGGACCGGCCCTGAAGATCCAAGGATCAGAGTGGGGTCCTGAGACATTTGCTAGAGTGTCTCAAACGCGGAGAGGAGCTTGCCCCTTGCCTCGGCTCATGACGGAAATCCAATTTCCAATACGTGATATTGCGGTTTTAATTGTAGAACTAGTATGGCGACATGATATATGGTACCCATGCCGTCTATGATTGATATTTATGATTGAAATTGTTTTGACACTATACACCTATAATAGTATCAAATGATTTGTTTAAACGTATCAAGCATTATTTGGCTATTATAAGGGAAAACCCTATCCTCCGGCTTGCGTTGCATTGTGTGATGGGACCTGGGTCTTATAATAGCTTCATTTTTTCCAGAAAGCATTGCGTTGTTTTGTTATATGCACTAGTATTCTTGGGAGGATACCCGTTCCGTGTTATACGGCGTGGTCTCTTGAATTACTATCTTTAAAGCAAAGTTTTAAATAACTGTTTTAGTTCTCACACCAATCAATGACTGACCTGGAGTTTATTGTTTTAACCTAAACTCTGGGTGCCCCTATTTTTGACACGGGCAGTTAGTGGTTTTGGTTTTTTGCAGATTTATATTCACAGGGTCCTGATTTACAGCTGGAACGATGCTCGGAAAGCTCTGTATCCGTGTATCACTTTCAGTTGTGTTTTGTATATTTTTCCGCTGCTATGTAATTTATTGTAATCTCTGATGTTTATCGAATGTAATTTATTCATTTATACTCTGTATATTCTTGTATCTGATGGAATTGTTGTAATAACAATGAAATGTTCTTCCGTCTGCGTTCTGATTTGTCTTGTCCTCAACGCCATCCGGGCTTTCCTTCCCGGGGAAGTTCTGGTCGTGTCAGCGTTCGTGGTGAAATTATAAGTAACCTTCGTATTTGAACTTCTACGGATGGAGTACGTATGAATAAGTTATGGATGAAAAACAAATACGTAATGAAAAAAATAACATCAATAAATTAACATAAACAACAGGGGTGAACAGGTTTTCCCGCTCTTTCTAGCCGTCGATCGCTCTCAACCTGTTGGCTTGTATTTGATGTAGCTTGATGGCTCAAATTTAGTATAATATAATGGATAATTTTTCATTAATGTTATTTAATTCTTCTCGTTGCAGTTCAGATAATGATAGTCAATAAAAACAATTTTCCAATAGAGTCAGTACTGTTATTCTTATTATATGTTCTCTAATAATTGCATTTTGCAACAGGGTCGCTGGAACAGCCAATAAAAATTTCAGTTTCTCCTGTGCGATGACTTACAACCATTAGTCATGGGCTTGAAAAGTGTATAAAAATGTTATGGAGGTAAAAAGTGAATTGATTTTTAGTCAAAAAAATGTATAAATTAAATAAGTTCGAGAATGGGTTAAACACAACGGTTACGATTCAAATGAAACAGCTACTAAGCTAAAGTCAAAAGAAGTCACAAATTCAAAATATTAAGAAACAGGAACATGTAACAAAAACATAAATATCTGTAGTATTTCAGCTAAATGTAAGTGATAATCTTTAAGCTCATACCATATGCAATGCACAACACCAACTAAACGTCAGGCAATAATTGTCAGTTAAATGCGCAGCTTGGAAGAAATAAGTTTCATTGCATCATCCGTTACACACAACAGCTAGTAATTCTCATATACATGCAGCTAGTTATTCTCATATACGTGCCCTCAATTTCTCAATTTAATCTCCTGCCATACATCCTATTTCTGTATAAAACAACAGAATATGAGACTAATGGGAAAATAGTGAATAAGACAATGGCAATAGTTAAAGATGCAATACATATGTTTCTTTATCAAACAGAAATACATGAATTCCATTATGTCATATTATTATATAGTTACAATTTTTTTTACTGAGCAATAAGACATAGAGACCAACGTAGAAAATGTAATAACTTACATGGGTTCAGCATTAGGATCGTATTTTCCAACTTAAACTTCGATAGATTGGTCATCCACATTCCTTCCTAAAACAAAAGAATTTGCCGTGCAAGTTAGTTTATTGTTATTAAAACTAACCACTAACAAAGTTTAAAGGATCTCAATAACTTACAATTGATTATTTCAACATATGTGCATGCATCCCACGAATGCAAACACTTGAGACTCTTGAGCGTACATAGTCTTTAGTGGCATCTACCACATATCCATTGTTTCAAGGGCCTGATTGGATTTTGGTGGCCTTCCCAACTAAAGAATCATTTCCGCTTCCACCCAGGGGCGTACCTAGGTGACAAGCTCAGATAGGAAAAGCAGCAACAAGTAGATAGGGCAAGCAACAACAGCAAGAAGATCGGACATATTTTGCAAAAAAGTTGAAAATTTCAGCTAGGGCTTGTGCTCTAGCTGAAGAGAACGTGGGTCCGCCCCTGCTTCCACCCCCGATTCTTCCAACTATTATTATAATAATCATGTATGAATATATGTTACTTCCAACATAACTAATTTGGACGTATCCTTAATTTGCTATAGCGTACAAGGTTGATCGAGAAAGTCATACATTTTTATGCATACAACGTTGAGTCAAAGGAGTTGAGATGGTGCAGTCAAATAAAAGTATTGCTGCATTTGCAAAACAATGAGAAAATACAATTGAAATAAGTCGTGTTATGTACATACAATCCACTTAATATTTCCACCAAGAAGCATACAATGAGCTGTCACACAAACAATACCAACATTTTCATGCTGACAACAATCGTGGATGAATATTACTCATCTATAAATGTGGCAAACGACACCTTGTATTCCCTTAATAAATGATATAACTAATAGGTAGCATTAAGGAACAACAATTAAAATTGACATTGCAAATTAGTAATCCAAACAAATAGACAATTAATATATCCATCTCACACCTTACATGGCCCACTGGAGAACCTTCACAGTATCTTTGCAAACATATGGTTACTATAATGGTCTTGAGCATTACTTTGTCCATTAGTTTTACTTTTAATCTCCTTTAATTTGATAAGTGCAACCTTCGGCCTAACTGGAATCCCTTTGAGCACCTAAGCATAGACATACTCACAAGAGAAAGCACCGCTGGAAGAAAAAGAACCAAAAAACGGTGCTACACGAAATCATCTAGTACTTGGAACACATCATTCCCCACGCGTATGTTGACATAAACAGTACTGCTTCGAATATTAGAAGATAAAGTAACAAAAGTAATAAAGATTGTGATATATTTTATAACAGATACATTGACGCTTACTTCGTGAGCACGAGGTCTTGGAGTTAAAAGGCACCCAAACTGGTCTTACCACTGGTGACCTCATAGCTTTTAACAGCATTAGCAGCAAAAACTCGAATCTATGTAACATAAGGTGTTTGACTAGTTACCGAGAATCCCATTTCCTGTAGAGCATAAAAAACTAATTATGTCTTATTTGGTTGTCTCATAAAATGGTTAAGAGAGGACCCTCAACATCCACCACCATACCCATTGCACCTTCCTGAACATATATTTCCACATGCACATGTTCTCTAGTTTAAATTACTTGCACAATTCCTTCTCATTGAAAGCCAAAATTCTATGAGGAAAGATACTTTAAAGCATCAGGACCAGTTATATGTAATAATGCAAAATTTTCAAGGAAGCCACACAACAGTTCCGTTTATTTTTTTTTTTTTTCCCCTTTTTCTGGTGACATTGTTATCAGAATCAACCAAAAATTTCCATAGCATTCAAAGTCTGCTAAGCACTTTAAGTTATAGCCAACTGTAATTATTAGTATTATAACTTCAACTGCTCAAATAAATACTCGTGTTTCTTTCATTTTGAATTTAATTATAACAGTCTCTTCTTCTGCGTTATGTACTCCCTTTGTATGTAGTGTTAGCACCAATAATGAGTTGACGTCAATAGAAGTGTCAAAGTATTGCAGTAGGTTGTGCTAAACTTCTAAAGGCATTAATGGTAATAGTATCAAATGTTTTACACATGCGAGTCTTTGACTCACAAAATTATAGCATAAAAAAAATGATAATTCAGGTTACACACTCTAGCTATAAGCAGCATGATAAAAATTAAATTGAACGAGGAAATATATAAAAAGAGCCAAATCTGTAAAGCTCTTCAAAACGGTGAATAGCTAGCCTTCGATTATAGATCTGATGAATAACTTGCTCGATGACTTTTCAAGTCCTACTTGACTACTTCTGATCCAACTGCACCAAAATGCTCAGACGCTTCGATCTTGAAACTCCTAATCTTCTGCGAGCTCTTTTTTTGCAATATATTTTACCAAATTGATTTAGGGATGAATTTATGTTCGAGATTATTCAGATTTTTATTTCATCCCATCTGTTTTTCAACCGAACGAAACAGATTTGTCTTCGACTGATTTTTTTCATTTATCGATTCAGCTACGAATCAATTCAGGGCAATTGAAATCTCAAAAACACAATGAATACCTGATTCTATTGGCTTTGTTTGACGATCTGACCACCTCAAGAAGCTTCAGCCCATTAGTCCCAGTAACATCAGTAGTAAAATATTGGATCTCAATTAATTGACCTACTCCTATAATGAAGATGCTTCGATAAGATCCGGATAGTGAAGCTTAATCCTCGCCTTGAGAAATTTATACGAATTTAGTAATAGATACTTCAATCTTGCGGTGCTGATGATGGAGGAGAACCAAACCGTGCGGGTCGCTATGTCCAACAGAGTAGCCATTTGTTTTATTATTTAGGAATTGCTAATTTATTGTTGAATCGGATTTGATTAAAAGAGGTAGGGATTTTAGAGGTAGTTTTTTTTAAGGTACACGGATTCGGTTTACAGCGAAGAGAAAATCGTGCAATCGGCATTAGAAAAAATCGGCATTGATTTCGATTAAAAAAGGAAGAATCGTACAGAGAGGAAGACAGCACGCGAAAGTGAGATTTTAACGGTAATGCCTTTAGGTTGTGCTAAACTTCTAAAGGCATTAATGGTAATAGTATCAAATGTTTTACACATGCGAGTCTTTGACTCACAAAATTATAGCATAAAAAAAAATTGATAATTCAGGTTACTCGCTCTAGCTATAAGCAGCATGATAAAAATTAAATTGAACGAGGAAATATATAAAAAGAGCTAAATCTGTAAAGCTCTTCAAAACAGTGAATAGCTAGCCTTCGATTATAGATCTGATGAATAACTTGCTCGATGACTTTTCAAGTCCTACTTGACTACTTCTGATCCAACTGCACCAAAATGCTCAGACGCTTCGATCTTGAAACTCCTATTCTTCTGCGAGCTCTTTTTTTGCAATATATTTTACCAAATTGATTTAGGGATGAATTTATGTTCGAGATTATTCAGATTTTTATTTCATCCCATCTGTTTTTTCAACTGAACGAAACAGATTTGTCTTCGACTGATTTTTTTTTTCCATTATCGATTCAGCTACGAATCAATTCAGGGCAATTGAAATCTCAAAAACACAATGAATACCTGATTCTATTGGCTTTGTTTGACGATCTGACCACCTCAAGAAGCTTCAGCCCATTAGTCCCAGTAACATCAGTAGTAAAATATTGGATCTCAATTAATTGACCCACTCCTATAATGAAGATGCTTCGATAAGATCCGGATAGTGAAGCTTAATCCTCGCCTTGAGAAATTTATACGAATTTATTAATAGATACTTCAATCTTGCGGTGCTGATGATGGAGGAGAACCAAATCGTGCGGGTCGCTATGTCCAACAGAGTAGCCATTTGTTTTATTATTTAGGAATTGCTAATTTATTGTTGAATCGGATTTGATTAAAAGAAGTAGGGATTTTAGAGGTAGTTTTTTTTTTAAGGTACACGGATTCGGTTTACAGCGAGGAGAAAATCGTGCAATCGGCATTAGAAAAAATCGGCATTGATTTCGATTAAAAAAGGAAGAATCGTACAGAGAGGAAGACAGCACGCGAAAGTGAGATTTTAACGCCGTAATTTATTGGCACAGACAAATTGATTTAGGCTCTCTTGGAATAGAGAAACCTTCCTAACGGTCGGTTTGATAAATACTAGTATTACCGTACAACGGTGGAAAAACCGACCGTTAGTGTTCAATATGAAATATAATGTTATTTATTAAAAATTATTTAAAATTATATTTTATTGAAAAGATCATAGTGTAGTTAAGAGAAAACAGAAGTAGTTGAAAAATTGACATTTGATATTTTCCAACAGTTGGTTGTTAGTGACTCCTTTACACCAACAATTGTCGATTTATCCATCATGTACCAACCATTCCATAATCACATAAAATGTGGAAGTGCTCTATTGAAAGACTGGCATAGATTTATTTTATTTTTTCAAATTGGCACTTAAAATCAACATGACTAGCAAATAAGCCACAATGAGATATTTTTTTTTATTTTTATTTTTTAAAAAAAAAATAAGCACTCCGTTCATAGAATTGATCGAACAGCTTCGTATGTTTCTATAAATGCACCAGCCTAATAAGTATGAAATAGACTTGTGTAATAAACTTCTATACTAATAAGGATTCATTTATGAAATCGGCTATATGCATAAATATTTAGTCACTTATTTCAGTGGGGTTTGGGTCATAATTTTAGGTTTATTATCGATTAAACAGGTTTTCTCATTAAGTTATTTTGTTAATAAACTGCTTTTCCATATACTGACATGTTGCAGTTGAAATTAATACACACTATCCTTGTCAGTAAATAGTAAATATGACAAACTGAAACAATGAAATTAAGGAGTAAAAATAAAAGTATGCACCAATCTCTCTTATTCAGATGGACCTTCCTGTAAAACAACTCTTCTTTATCCGCCTAATTGCCACGTCACTACCTCTCCACACTCCACTTCCCATGATATACGGTTCCAAATGTTCGAGAACCCAATTCTCTGAGCTCCTCGAGGTATGCGTTATTTATTATCTGCAAGTCGGTGAAATATATACCCCTCAAAGAAGCATCAATAATTGGATTATCTAGCTTACCAATTGCCAATTTGGACTCCTCATAAGCTATGTCAGCTGCCTGTAAATTTTCTGTGATTTCTGGAAAAGGACTATTTACCACCAAACCATCACCATCTTTTTCAGCTACGTTCGCAGTTGCTTGTGATGGAACATAATTGGTGGATTTTCATTTCCATGTGCGCTTCCATGTGTTGTAGAGAGGGCTATATCGGAACTTATAAATCTGGAGTCGGCGCCACCGTCAGCCTCTGGAGAAGCAATTTTAGAGTCGCCTGGCACTGTAGTTGCGATTTCGCTCAAGGTATTGAGGCGGTGGGCTTGAGTGGAGGTGCGTCCTTGATTTGGGGATTAAATTTTAGGTTTTGATTAAAAAAAAAAAAAGGGAATATTTGTAGAGCAGTAGAGAATAATGGTGGTAGACCAGAAAACGGGAGAGGAGCAGTAAACGGAAGATATTTGCATAACACCAGCGAAACAGTAAACGGAATTTTCACATAAAACGAGGAGTAGATTAAGGAAAATTGGGAAGAGGATAAAAGCATTCGGAAGGATGTTTCGGTCAGCAATATTAGGACGGAAAAATTGATTTAGCGTCCCTTCAGTAGGGAAACCTTCCTAACGGTCGTTTTGATAAATATAGTATATGTATTCATTTATTAAGTTGCCATTTATGTAAATCTGTGATTTACATACCACAACAGAACATCACAAAGTTCAATTTTAGCATCAAAATTGGCTTCATTAGTCTTATTAACTTAGATTGCATCACAATCTAAAAATAATGCCTCTACTATCTTCTTCCTACTCAATCAAACCCACATGTCAAAATCAATATAAACACAATAACAGTTATTTAAACTTTTCCTCATCCACTTCTTCATATTGCAATCATTAGCCATCCGCAGCTCTTGACCTCAAAATTATGGTTATTGTCCTCTTCTCTAACTACTTTCTCAGACTCTCCACTTTCTCCCACCTCATCAAAATTATGGTCGAGCATGAATTTGCATAGACTATTAAATTATCTCGAGCATAACTATTATCACTTTTTCTTCCTTTTAAGGAAAAACTATAGATTTATACTCAAATTGGGGTTCATTTTTGCCATCAATCCTAAGCCACTACTATACCATTGTTCCTAGTTTATTCATTTTATTTTATTTTAGCATTATGCCAAACTGTCTCGTCCTAGCGATTAAGAACATTTACCGAGTACGTGTGCACCCGTATCGATTAATTTTCTCAACACCTAAACGGACAAATTGACACCAATTTTCCATATCCCATATAAGCATCACATCTTGAATTATTTATTTGATAATAACAACAATATTCGAATATAATTACATCTTACTTTTACCTATCACTTATTATTTTTTATTTTTATTTTTTTTCCTCATAATAATGTGTCGAATTGTCTCGCACAAGTATTTAAGAATCCCTGTCGATAACGTTGATCAGATGTATCGATCAGAACTCTTACATTACCCAACGGACAAATCGACTCAAATTAATTCCTTTAACCATTAAGTTATCGGTATATTCATTTAACGATTTGCTTCATTATTGTTGATGTTGTCAATTTATTTGATTGAATTTAATAATTATTTCCTACTCGCTTTTACAATGAATTCAGCATCTATAACATCAATTAAACAATCAGCAATCAAATAACAACAAACAATGCCTTCAGAGGAAATTTATATATTAATTTCAATTGCGCAACTTCTAATTTCTTAACCACATACACTATTATTTAAATTCCAAGTAAAATTAAATATCAAATTTGTGGGGGAAGCAGATCAATATTTTACTATATAATAGAAAAATAACAAATACGTCCTCTAATGATTATCCTAGTAATCATCGTATATTTCTATAATCATACAATTTATAATAAAATCTACTGTGCACCTATGGGTGCAGGGACTCTAAGTCAATTCTAAGGTCTACACTCGTATCTCTTGTATATATATGCATATATAATGTATTGCTCTAACCTCGCTCCGATACCAACTGTAATGCCCCACCTCTATACCCATAATACCGTCAGATAATATGAAGAATAAGGCTATAGGGCCACACATGTGCAAATTCTCTTGGACTAACACTGGTACGTATTAAAATTTCTGAAATATCAGTTATAACGTACTCAATGTTGGTGCAAAACAATTACACGTGTGCCTCCAGGATAGAACAATACATAATACACAAAAATACAGAGATCACAGAGTCAATCGCAGCGATAAAATATAATAAATGTAATATTTAATGTTTCATATACATTAAGTTATTATACACCAAAATATAAACATCATTCTATTCAATACATGGTAATAAATCATTCACTAGATTACTATACTCCTCTAAACCCAGTAAATTACCAATTGGTCTCTGTGTCCCTGCACCTGTAATGTCTCGGTCTGACCCGAGTATTATATATAAATAATAAACGGATCAGTCTATGATTAAATCCATTATAGTTAATATATAATGTTTGGGTAATCTAAACAAGAATAATAACGAAAAGAGATACAACATTATTTAATCCACAATGATCATCCATAAGAAAGGAGGCATCAATGATTCATGCCTCACGGCTAAGTATTATAGAAGCTTCGCCATATATGAACATATGAAAATGACAACATAATCTTATTCTAATGAATCTCATTCAAGAGTTATAACGCGTTATAAAATAGCCAAAATTTCACAATCACATAATAGCGTAATGAAGCACAAAATTAGAAATGTCAAAATAACATTATAGCTCTAAGGCTATATATATAAATCAACGCCAACAAATAAGGTGAAAACATTTGAAATTCAACATCTATAGGAAATAAATAATGAAACCCAAAAATATATCACCATAAATTGGATCCAAGCATCGAATGACAACAAAATCCACAAATTCAACAATGGCATCATAAAATGGATCTAAAACAACAAGCTCATCAAAGTGATAATTCGAATCCGAAACAACATAGTTTTGCACGTGCTAATAAGCTCCCCCGAGTTTAGCCAAGTACTGTATATGTATTTAGACACCTAACACTACGACCCTCCCGGTCGAGTATAACTTAGCCCCCCGCCAAGTGAATACGTATATGAGACTCCTCCCCCGAGTCTAGCTTCCCCCCGAAGCGAGTACTGACTCGACAACAAACAACAATATGTGTTACAGACTCACAGTTAGTAACCCAAGTAGCGGTAACTGTGTGTCTCATACCACACATTTCCACCACCGGTTTACTACCCGCTAGTCAGCTCCACAATGGAAAAATCAAAAATCTCAAATTGCAAAAATCTCATGAATCACAACATCAACTCAACAGCTTCAATCAAACGAAATAGGAAATTAACCAATCTCGTATACCACTGTTTACAAATCTGTTTATTTAGTGCTCGCACACTACACTTATCCTTTAATACTCTATATAACAAGTCCAATGAATAACCAGAAAGGCTACACTGAAAGTCCCATACCAGACGGTTTCACCAAACCGTTTATTCAAATTTCTCGTTACATAGAATGTAAATATCATAAATCATATAAAATGTCATTACTGTATCACATACAAATCATCAATCAAATTAAATTAATAGTGAACCATTCATAATATAAAAATTCATACAAGAACTTGGAAAAACAGGAATTGAACAATTGATGAACTATAGTAAGATTCAAGGAATACATGAAAGTCAGTGTAGCTCATAAACAATGCTTAAATAAAAATATTACTCAAAAGATAATTCATATAGTTGAAATATATAAATATTCATTACGAATCGGTATAAATTTAGAAAAGCATATCATGTAACAAAGTACACACAATAACATGTCAATTATTATATAACATTATTTCATATTACAATAAAAACAAGAACTTCTTAAGCGACTTATTTAGAATAGTTATAAAATTCGTTAAGTAGTCAATTAAACTGAATAGGAGTTTTCTGAATGAAGATGTTTAATTAAAGACGTGAACTCGATAAAATACGTGGTCATATTATAAACTAAAATGCTATTATTTACTTAAAAGAAAATTTTACATGTATACATATATGATATCTCATATTATGTAAAACCATGAAAATTGATCAATTGCTAAAATGAACAATTTATACAACCACAATTTAAATCACAATAGTCTAACATCCCCTCTTTATATCAAACATCCTACCAACACAAAATTCACCAGTCAATTACCCCCAATCAAACAAACGTTCAAATCATAGGAATTTAAATTCAATAATTTAATCATCCAAGAAAAGCAGTCATCAACTGATAATAGCTTATATATATATATATATAACTAGAATGGAGATGGAAATAGATGTAAGTGAGGGGAAACTCACCGAACAACGCATCAAAATCCAAATCAGCGGCTCTTATCGTTGTCACTGTTCTCCATCACCATTACGTCAGCTCAAACCATGGCGATCATCTGCGCCCCTCATCCATCGCTTTGTTAGTGGCAGCACTCTCCAGCAAACCAAGGCTCATCGCGATTTTTTTTCCTTCGCGAACCGAAGTCGCGTCTGGCTCTTGGTCGAGCGGCGACTCGCCTTCCACATGCTAGATCAATCGTCGAGCCCCCCACCCTTCATCATGCGTGAGCGCTATTTTTTTTTTCAATTTTTTTCCGAAATCCCCCTTTTATGGTTGGGGACGAGATCAAAAGAAATGGTGGTATGTGCAATTTTCTGGATAACTCAACACTAGTTTTACAATGTACAGGAGATAATGTGGTAGAGGATGATTGCATTTGTAATGGGCTTTGTCTCTAATGGCTAACCCTTAATTGATTTTTTTTATTTGGTGGGCTGCTAGCCCACTATGATTGCAAGTGGGCTAACAGCCCGCTTGCTAGTAACATGTCCACCTGCATGCGCAGGTGGAAAGAAATATATAATACATCCACCTGCGCATGCAGGTGGGATGTTTTATATATTTCAATCCTTATGTTCAGGCTTTTCCTGAACATTCTTTTTCCAAGTATCTTTTTTTTCTAGTTCTATGATTTACAAGCCTCAACCGAATAAATTAATTTATATTCCATTCGATTTCCATAGTCGAACAATCTTACTCGATTCTACGCTCATTTATTTTATTTAACCAGTGGAACCATTACAACATAAGTTTATCTTTCCACTATTTCATGTATATAAAAGTTACTTAATATCTCAAAATATTTATATTCATAAGAACAACTTATTCAATGAATAAGTTTTCGAAACGACGTCAAATACCGTTGTTTCAATTAATTATATGCTCGTATGATTACAACGTTAAAAACAAGTTTGTTACAGTAATCCACTCGCTTCTTCTACTTATCTTTAACCAATTGACATTTCATAGATTTCAGGATAAATTTCCCGACATCCCTCTTCATGCCTTCCCAGTAATAAGTTTGCTTCATGTCTCGATACATCTTATAACCACCAGGATGAATTGTCAGTCTAGGATGATGGCATTTCCTCATAACCTAATCCCTCAATCCATCTATATTAGGATCAACCGGTCATTCACTCTTACAAAGCCCACCATCTCGATCGACTTTGAAGTCCTTAATCTCCTCTGGTTCAACTCTCATCTCCAATCTCCGTACGAACTCTATAAGCCTATCGTCTCGCTTCTGGCTTTCGCCAATCCTTTGGATGAGAGTCGGTCTAATTGATAAGCTTGCTAATATCTTGGGTACTAACTCACAATGAGGTCTAAAATCAAATTTGGCTAAATACTTGAAATGCTTCCATTTCGGAAACATGGCCTCCGAACTCGCAAGTCTTCGACTTAACACATCGACCACTGGTTACCTTTACTTGAAGTATAGGCTATCCCAAAACCATTCAATGCCAAAAATTCTAACCACCATTGCTGCCGAAGATTTAAATCCTTTTGGAAGAAAAGGTTTCTCAATGACTTATGATCCATAAACAACTCGAACCTAACTCCCCTGCCTCCAAATCTTCAAAGCAAATACTATCGCAGCTAACTGCAAATCGTGAGTTCGGTAATTCCTTTCGTGCGGCTTCAGTTGTCAACTCGCATAAGCCACAACTTTATCTTTCTGCATTAGCACCGCTCCAAGTTCAATGCCACATGCATCGGTATATTACACCATCACTTGATTCCCACTCGGAATAGTCAACACAGGAGCACTTGTTAATCTCTCTTTCAAAATTCTAAAAGCTTGATCGCACTTCATATTTCACGCGAAAATCTGATTCATCCTCGTTAATCCGGTTAATGGTGCAACTATTTTCGAGAAATCCTTGATAAATCGTCGATAGTATCCAGCTAAACCCAGAAAACTCCTAACATTCGTTGCATTCTTGGGTCATCCCAATCTTGGATTATTGCTACCTTAGCGGGATCCACCTTATTCCCAATCCTGATACGACATGACTCAAGAACCTCGCTTCTTCCTTCCAGAAGAGACACTTCGAAAACTTAGTTTTCAATGGTTGCTTTCTCAAGATTTTAAAAACAATTCTCAAGTGCATCTTATGTTCCTCCTCATTCCTAGAGTAAACCAATATATCATCCACGAACACAAGTACAAACTTGTTCAACTGATCTCTGAAAACCTGATTCATAAGATCCATAAAATATGCGGGTGCACTAGTCTACTCAAATGGCATTACCAGCCACTCATAAAATTCGGATGGTATCCTAAAAGTAATCTTCCGCATACTATCCTTAGCCACTCTTGGTGGGTGAAATATTATCACCAAATCCATTTGGGAAAACACCTTGACTTCATGAAGTTGATCAAACAAGTCATTGATTCTTGGCAATGGATACTTGTTCTTCTTGGTCACCGTATTCAGCTTAAGACAAACTACACATAATCGCAACAACCCATCGACCTTGGTCGCAAACACAACTAGTGCACCTCATTCGGATACGCTTCTCCGACTGAATCCTTTACTCAAAAGATCGTTCACTAACACCTCTAATTCTTGTTGTTCCTTAGGCGCCATTTTCCTAAGAGGCATAACAATAAGTCTGGCTCCATCCACTAAATCAATCTGGAACTCAATCTCTTAATGCGGCAACAATCCTTTGACCTCACTAAAAACATCAGAAAACTCTCAAATAATTGACATGGATGACAAACCTTCTCATGGAATCACAAACGAATATGAAAAGCTAACTAGAATTTCTTTCTTTGGTAGACAACAATCACCATTGTTCGCCCTTCCACATTCCCGATTGTCACCTCAAGTCTCTCGCAATCTACTATAGCTGCGTACCTCTTGAGCCAGTCCATACCCAAAATAATCCCAAAAAGTTCAAAATAAAGCAATCACACACAAAAAAGCAACCATGACACGATAAAATAAGACCACGACAAAGCATACAAAGACTTGATGAACCCCTACTGGATTAGTCACAACCAATGGTCTATCAACAATCTTAGGTTCTAACCCTAACTTGTAAACAATCTCATTACATACAAAAGAGTGTGATGATCCAGTATCAAACAAAACTCGAACTGAAATGTATCTGATAGAAAGTTCACATTGCAAAACAACATTATTCCCATTTTCCGTAGCAGTCGGACCCATTGAGGAAGATGACACAACATCCAAAGCATACGCTCTTACAACCTGCTTATCCTTTGGTGGTTCTAAACAATTCTTCTTCATATGCCAGGTTTATCACAGTTAAAGCACTTCCTTTCCACCTTAATGTTCTTATAATCCTTAGAATGACGACCCTTCTATTGACAGTTATAACAAGTAACCTCACCCTTTGGTTTCTTCTGCCCATTCTTCCCTTGTTGTTGCTGTTTTCGCTTACAATCCATAGAATGACGACCCTTCTATTGACAGTTATAACAAGCAACCTCACCCTTTGGTTTCTTCTGCCCATTCTTCCCTTGTTGTTGCTGTTTTCGCTTACCATTCCACTTTTTCTTTTTACTGCCACCTTGATATGGATTTGAATCCACCTTACTTTCGACAAAATCCTCAACCTTCTGTGGAAACAAGCTTTCCTTCCTTAAAGTCTTCTCGACTAGCTTCTTACAGGAATCAACAATATGGTCGATCAATTGTTTCCCAAGTTCCTCGTCCAGACCAAATATAAACTTCTCGTTCTTTTGATGAGTAGTCTCAATATATGAATGAGCATTCTTAGATGAATCTTCAAACTCTGCCATATACTCAAACATGGATCTACCTCCTTGCTTAAGAACAACAAGCTTCTTAAAGAGTATCAACTTTTGGACCGTAGAAATGAACTTCTCCTCAAACTTAGTTCTAAACTGATCCCAAGTGATTTGGTCCTTAGAGTCTCTAAAGTAATAGAGTTCCATCATTCCATTGCTCATCCTTGCAGTTGCCTTGATGCAAGCTTCCTTTTAGTCGAATCGTCAATTCCAAAATCTTCGAAAATCCGAATACAACTATCCAACTAATTCTGGATCTCAACAATAGGTTGTGTTCCAACACGCGGGTTTCCCCCCAGGGAAGTGTAATCCTTTTAGAGCTTTGTAAAATCAACAACCCTAGGTGCCTGCGCAGGAACACCACGGTCTATTGTCGTTTGTTGAGTGAGAATCCTTCTCATTATCGCTACTATCATGGCCCTGAACCTAGCAGGATAATCGGGCATAGCAGTTGTAGCTACCAACTGGGTGCCCTCGCCTACCCCTCCAGTAGCAGACTCATTCCTTAGAAATGTAACGATCACTCAAATTTAAAGAAGAAAAAAATGAATTAATAATTTTAAACTTTGAAAAAATATATTTTAATTTCTAAAATTTAACGTCTGAAGGCTAACATTTCTTGTTCGATGATATTCGGTACCGTTTGTCCTGAATGTGTGTAAAACAAATAGCATTTGTCAGCATGTTCGTTGCGTCGTCCGTTTGTGTCCTTATATTGTTGCAAATTTTATAATTTCCTAAATACTTAACAAATAAAAAGGAAGACATGAATGGTATACACTCTAGTTTAAATTTCAAAGCTATTATACTTTAGTAAATAAATATTCAGTCAATTTAACACTTGTCTCATGCTGAACCAAATTAACAAGTGTCCTTCTACCTCTGAAATATTTCTCCACATTGCTTCTTGAATCTGAAGTTTTACCTCTCCCTAAAAATATGGCAGCAGCTCTAAATCTTGCTCTGTCACTTACAAATATTTTTGAAACAGTGCCCAAAGATTTCAAAATAGTTCATGTGCAGAGAGCCCAATACTATATACAAATAAAAAATTCGAATGGTAGAAATTTTTGCCCTAAAATTCGTACCACTGTTCCCCATTCTCTTCTACCCCAATTTCAATAGACAACAGGAAAAAACAAGCAAACCAAGAATTCGAATGTCAGGAGCAAAACGGCTCCACTACTTCTTCACGTAACCAGTCTTTTTCTTTACATACCCATAATTCTTCTATCTCCTTTCTATCCCACTTTACTGTTCACATGAGAAATCATCATCTTCCTGCACCTTCATACGTGGAACAATCGAAAGTTCCTAACCCCAAGTTTCCTCATACCCACTTTTTCTTCCACCCCATTTTATCAACTCTAACTTTTCGAACAAATAGAGACCCACACCTCCACATATAGCAAGCCTTCACCGGACTTCATCCAACCGCCTGGCGTTGGTCGCCAGACCTTCCATCACCCGAGGCGTCGCCTTCTATCAACTCCGACTCAGCTTCTCCTCTCTCTCTCCCCCCGTAGCTGAAACGTGTTGTGCTAATAACCATGTTGTGCCTACCAACGTCCCTCATTCTCCACCTGTCAGCGCCTGAGCTCCGCCTTCCATCGTGATCACCTGTGTCGCTCGAGCCACCAATGCGTTGTCAAGTCCAGCACCTCGTCTAGCGTCTTGAGCTTAGTTTGAGTGAGTTCTTTTGCTGATATTCCTTTGATTGGCTTTGACAGTATATATATACATATATATATATACACTTAATATATATTTGTGAGTAGCTTTATATTGTGCTGAAATGAATCTTTAACCTACTAATGAATAGTAGTTCTATTCCGTCGTCAACGCAGTTGCTCCAGTCGAGCCACCAGCAGCCTAACCGAACCACAAAACCATTTCCAGCGAGTTAAAACAGTCGTCGTGAGTCTCTTTTGCCTCTTTTCTTCTTTTGCTTTTGCATGCTATGTTAGCACATGTGAAGGTATATATTTATACCCACCTGCGAACTCATTGGCTTCAACTGCTATGGCATATTACAAGTATACATCCACTGAAGACGTATATATTTTAGATTTAGCCAGGCATTATCATGTCCTCATTACTTTGTTTTCAAGTGTCCATGGCAATGTTGAACGCATGTAAGGACAAGTTACTGATTTTTATACACACTACACTCGTTGAGATTTGGCCCATGTGCACTGCTGTAACAACGAAGCACACATGCAGACCTCAACGGTGGTGCTGTGTTTCATCTCGACCATTTGTTAGTGCATGCAAGGTCATACCTTTATGTTATGAACAAAGTTGTATATAGTTGAACGGTTTGACATGTGGCCGGTAACTAAGAGGTCACAAGTTCGAGCCTGACCGCAGCAACTTGGTTTTGATTGGTTTTTTACTGAAATCTTTTGCGTAAATTTCCGCATGAAATTTAATCTTCTTTTCTAAATATAAATCATGCCTTTGTTCTAGGTAACGAATTTCTTCTCATAGCCATTAGCGTTGTTCTACTCATATCGTGTCTTCTCATTTTGCCACGAAACATGAGTTTTTCTCACTCACGACTAATTGATTATTAAGTGAATTAAAAACTTGAGATGTTGAAAGAAATGTTAGGGATTGCAATAACCCGGATTTTCAGAACAAATTTAAAATTTTTATTCTAGCTATTTTAATGTATTTTGAATATATAAAATGATTTATTTTAAATAATAACGACTAAAAATTTATTTTAATTGAAGTTAGAATGTATAAATTTATTTCAATTGTAAAACGAGCTTGAAATGGCATGGTAATTTGAAAATTCGATTTTAAATTTCAATTGAATGTACAGAATTCAAATTAAATCGGATTTCAGTAAAACCAGAAATATTTGAATCTGTTTAATTATATCTTTCTAATGAATGTGAAAAACTGAGATTTCATAATATAAATAGAAAGTTATGTCCAGTTTAAAATTTAAAAATGGTCGTTATGGAATTTATATATTTTAATATAAAATATAGCCCTTAAAATAGCCATTTTGCAAACGACCTCCGTTTTCGACGAAACCACTTTTGTTGGATCCAAATATCAAATTATTGCTAGATTCCAATTTTCATAATTTTTGAAATTAATATGTCAGGATGGAAAATTAAAACGTGTTTTGACAGTTTCGGTTTGAATTGGAACAACCAGAAAATGACCATTTTTCAAACGGTCTCCAAATTTGACAAAATTAGTTTTGTTAGGACTGTATCGTCAAAACATAGCTAGATTTATTGTTCTTGAATTTTTAGAATTGGTATGTGGCCCTGGTAAATTAAAATGTACGTATAAATTCAATATATATTGATTTATATTTTAATTTTGAGAAAAACTAATCGAAACGGTCGAATTGGCTTACGAAACATATCCCATTATGTTCGGAATGAGGGTATTTAGCTAGGGGCGATAGTCATTGGGTTTGATTGGAGTACGAATGCAAAATCTCACTTTAAAGAATTAAATAATATAAAATAATAGTATATATACCCTAAAGTAAAACCCTAACCCTATTCTAATTCATTCCTTGCGCCTCCACAAAACCTTCGACGACCAGAAAACTCTCCCATATTTCCTCACTGTTCTCCCAATCCCTTCAATAATTGGAGAAACTTCCAATGGAAAATGGGTTCGTCTCTCCAAGCTTATGCCTCTCAACGGTGGTGATCGTCTGCTAGGCGGTGGATCGGGGGAAATCGTGCCTCAAAGAGGTGCACGTCGCATCAGTGTTTGGAGAGGGAGGGGCCATCGAACTCGAAGTGGTTCCATGCGGAGGTGGCATATAGTCGGGGCGAGGTCGGGGAGGTGGATGATCGGCTGATGGTGGAGCGTGGTGCGTGCGACAGGGGGAGGACGAGTTCGTGAATGGGTTTCAGCGAACGAACGATGAAGAAGGGATTAGCAAGGGTAATTAGCCCCTTAATAACAGGATTAGGGATTTATTTATTAATTAATTATAAATTATGTAATTAAGTTATAAACCGTCATAATTTTTGCAAACAGACACAAAATCAGATGATTTCAGATGCGTTGGGTTCGTCTCGACGAGGTCTTCGCGATGGAGCTAACTGGAACTAAAACGGAGCAAATCATAATTTGGAGCAAATTCAAATCCAAACTGTTCAAACATTCAGAAATAAAACTTGAGGAGTGGAAACCCAAAGTGAGACTCCTTCTCACTCAAACTATTTACAGTTAAATATATACTAGGTTGCATACGGGGATTAGTAGCTCCTGAAACTATTTATTGTACAAACCATGGATGATTTGGGTGATTTGATTGTGGTTGTGAAATTGATTGTATTGTGATTAACAATATTCATGTGTTGAATAAACGTTTAATCATTAAAAATAACATTTTTGATGTGTAATCAAACTATATAAAATATTCATGTGATTGAATAAAATGTTTAATCATTAAAAATATCATTTTTAATGTGTAATAAAACTATATAAAATAGTCATATGTTGAAATAAATATTCATTTACAAATCGTACGATTTGTTTATGTACACCCATTTAACTGACATTGATTGGGACGATAATTTTACACATCGCCCAACTGCACAAATAAAATCTGTGTTAGTTGATTGAAACCCCACACGGGTATTGGGATGATATTTTACGTACGCTAGTCCCAATTGTTTAGCTGTATGTCAATCGATTGGTTGACAGACTATCGTAAGCGTTATTTATTTATTTTAATGCTTATACAGTGTAAATTACACTCTGGATGATGGATGATTGTTTATCATTGTTGTTGTATACATGCGATGTATAAAATCCATATAACTGAAATTATATGGTAATTGATTGAGTGTGATTCCAATTAAGAATTAACAAATATTTTTAAATAATATCCAAAATATAATCAAAATCAGATATTTTGAAAATATTATCATTTTAATATTCAATTTTGATTTGAAAATTGAAATGAAGCTAAAATCGTTTTGAAATGAATTTATTAAGAAATATTCAATTTTGATTTGAAAATAGAAATGAAGTTGAAATCATTTTGAAATGAATTCATAAACGAATTTATAAAATATGGTTTAAATGGAAATCGATGAAATATATATTATATATACATTAATGGCTTGAATAGAACGCGCCGCGCTGCGACCGTCTGTGAATTTCAGCTATTAACTTCGAATGGACATTACGGGAAATCCGACCGTTGGATTCTCCTAAAACCGGAACCGTTGGGTTCGTATCAAAAATAGCTTTCCAACGATTATAAGGGATTTAAAATCTAACAGTTGGATTTGGAGATACGTCCAAATCAAATTTGGAAAATGTCGTTATGGATGCAGTTCGGTGGTCGTTATTGGAAACCGACTGTACAAGCCTTGATAAAATTATTAAAAATATTGATAATTTGTGTAAAATCATAATTAATGATTTGGAAAGAATTTGGATGAAAAATTCCACATTTGTAAAGATAAAAAAATACATTTATGTCAAAATGAACTAGTTAATAACTAGAATAATAATCTAATTATTTTTAGAAATAAATAAATTGGAATTGAAAATAGTTTTAATCTAACCAGAATTTTCCAATGAATAAATTGGAATGGATTTGGAATGGAAATAATCTTCGGAATATTTCAATATTGGATTCCGTGATTACATGGATATTGTAGAGGAATTTGGAAGATACGGATATCATTATTCCCAATACGATATCCGTTGATTTCAGAATTTGATATTGAATATAAGCCGATATAATTTCTATCCAGAGCCTTGTATTTGATATCGAATTGGATTTTGGGTTTGTCGTGAATGGTGCCTTAAATAACACTGTTCCTAAACCTAATTGAGAACAGAATAAATCTTTTAATTAAGATTTGGAGAAGTTTACCAATTAATTAATATTTAATTGGAATTGAACAAAAAGAATTGGATTTTTGGGATAATAGTGAATGGTGTTTTAGATAACATTTGTTCTTTAACCCAATTAACAATGAAGAATGTGATTTGGAATTTATAATTTTTTTTATTAAGATTTAATGGAAATTTTCCAAAGTAAAGTTTTCCAATTTAATAAAATAAATTGGAATGGAATGGAATTCGATTTTCTAATAATCGAAGTAAGCTTCTGTGGAGGAAGATTGTTAGTATATATGGAATTTAAAAGGCTTTGTTGTTATTCCATTTATATTATTAGTCGGATACGGAAATTAATATTGATTATATATGGATCTACTTTCCGTGAAGATTCCATAATTAATGGAATGTGATTTTGGGTTTATCGTGAACTATGTTTTAAATGACATTGGTTATTTAATCCAGTTAAAGACAGGATTTATTTCCTGAATTTGAATAATCATTACATAATGACTTTCTGGACGTTAAAACTAAGTGGAGTTTTAATGAATCTTTAATTAAATTGAAATGTGAATGTGATAATTTAAATTATCAAATTTGTGAAATGATTGAGAATGGAGTATCACCAGTTTTGCTCCAAGCGATAGTTAAATCTTTAAATAGATTTGAACGAGAAATGGTAATTAATTTTACTGATAACACCGTGGTGTTAGATATGGAGTGCTACAAGTTTTGCTCCATGGGATGAATAGGTGGGGATTGGGAGATAAAATAAATGATTACTTCGGTGTGGTTCGCTAATCCCGACTAGTTTGGAAAACCTTAATTTGGTTTAAATTATGAAAAGAATATTTGAATAAAAGAATATTTTGGATTGGAATGAGGCGTGTGTTGTGTTTTTATAGCACTTGTTTATAAGATACGCGAGTTATTCGGAAAGACCGGGTTTATCCCGTTCTGAATAATTGATACGACGATAAGTCGACGATGAAGATGGTGGTTGAAGACCGGAGGTCTTCACATCATTTGGATGATTATTGATGTCTTGATTGGGAGGCATCTCAAGACAAGGTAATAAATGGTGATCGCCCAGACGTGCTTGGAGATCGACCGAATGTGTGAGGACCTCTCTCCTGTATTGGACATATGGGACGAGGGATATGGTGCCTCCGGTTTTGTTCAGACCCAGAACGGACTTGCAAATAGATGGTATGTCTGACATTGTATTCCTTTATACTGTATTCGTTGATCTCTGCTAAATATATATCTGTTTGGTGGCAGAGAATTTATTCTCTTGCTTAACACCCTTCTCTAAGACGTATGAGCTTAGAGGTTATATATCGGCAGAAATCAGTGGTACGGTATGGAGTGACAGTGTGGCATGCTGAGTAGCATGTGATCAAAGCTTTTGTTGAAAAGCAGGGCCTTGTGGTTTGTGATCAAAGCATGGCTTTAAATAGCATAGCTTTGTGTATAGCCGCGAGCCACACACCCCGAAATGAACCAGAAATGGGATAGGTCTCAGGGAGGACATGCGTTTCTTTCTAGCTAGAAGTGGTGTCATGGTATGGAGCCCAGATATTTTACTCATGTGGATGTTGCATATTATTTGATGGATAGCGAGGTACCTCGAATATATCGGTCACTATGGGGCCGATGGATATGATGGTCGACATACTAACCAGATTTACGCCCCATAGGACAGGGAAACATATTGTTCAGGAATTATAATCCGCTAACGTAAGTGTGGACCGACCCTGATGCTCCAAGAGCTCACCTGAGTCTGGGTCCTGAGGCACGGGCTATAGTTCGGTAAGGACGATCCCTTGCCTTGGTTCATGATGGAATCCAATTTCCATCACGTGACTTTTCAATTTTAGTTGTAACCCTATATGGCGACATGTGGGATGGGGCTCTTACACCATCTATGATTGATACATTTATATTTGAAGTTGTTTGATAACTATGCAATTATAGTAATATCAAAACGATTTGTTTTAAAACGTACCAAGCATGTTTGGCTATTATATGGTAAAACTGTATCCTCCGGCTTGCGTTGCAATGTGTGATGGGACCTAAGTCTTATAATAGCTTTATTTTCTTTAATTAGCATTGCGCTGTTTGTTTTATGCACTGGTATTCATGGGGGTAAACCCGTTCCGTGTTATACGGCGTGGTCCCTTGATTTACCTAACTTTAAAATTCAAGTTAATAACTGTTTTAGTTCTCACACCAGTCACATGACTGACCTGGAGTTTAATGTTTTAACCTAAACTCTAGGTGCCCCTATTTTCCACACGGGCAGCTAGTAGTTTTGGTCTTGCAGATTTCTATTTTATAGGGTCCAGGATTTACAGCTGGAGCAATATTCGGAATGTTCTGTATCCGTGTATCTCTTTCAGTTGTATGTGTTAATGTATTTCCGCTACGCATTGTATTAATTTTTCGCTGCTTTGTAATTTAAATCTCTGATATTTTTATGCTGTATATTATTCATTTATACCTTGTTATATTCTTATACTCTGACCTAATTGTTGTAATAGCAATGAAATGTTCTTCTGTTTGCGTTTCGATTTGTCTTGTCCTCAACTCAATCCGTTGTTTTCCCATCTCTTCGGAGATCGGGGGATTTCGGGTCGTTATAGTGCTCTAGATTTGTTTGCTTTTTGATTATGCACATGCGACACGCACATCGTTCCCTTATATGACACAAAAATTGTTCTCACCATGCAAGCTCCCTATGATTAGAAAACCAATACGGGTTGAAATGATATATACCCGAACAACTGTATATTCGAATCAGTTTACGATGTGGGTTGAAATGGTACATATCTGGGGTTCGAATACTTTAAAGAATGGATTGAAATGATATATATCCATATCACTTGACCATAAGATAGAAAATTTTATACAGACACCGTGGTCAATTAAAATGTTTTAAAATATTATATCAATTTTGTAAATAGAAATTTTAATGAAAATTCCCATATAGCGTAAAGAAATGTTTAAAG
Source organism: Allium sativum (assembly GCA_030737875.1). Classification (NCBI taxonomy): domain Eukaryota; kingdom Viridiplantae; phylum Streptophyta; class Magnoliopsida; order Asparagales; family Amaryllidaceae; genus Allium; species Allium sativum. The sequence goes on from CM060916.1 coordinate 900,516,668, forward strand.
GAAATTTTGTACAAATTTAACTTGGATTTTTATAAGAAATCCAATTTGTATGTAAATAGGTTTAAAAGTGATTATACGAGTTAACACTTAAAGTTAAATTTGTTTTAAATAAATTCTACATAAACTTTGTTTTTCATATAATGAATTTAATAACATGAAAATCTTAAATTTGGTGATTCAATATAAAAGAGTTGCAAAGACTCGTTAAATGTTTGGAACTTATTTTGATATATAATTTGTCAAATGATTTTCACAATTTTATGTAAGAAGGATTTTTAGTCAAGATGTAATTTGTTAAAATTTAGGTATAAAAAGAAAAATGATTACTAAGTCATGATGAATGCGAGTTTTATTAACAAGTTGGTATTTAAAAAATCATCATTTTGGTTAACAACTAATGTTGAAAGTTGTTTTGGAGATTTATTATATGGAAAGGATATGTGAGATACAAGGTAAACAATGGTTGGGAATCATTTTACCACGAAAGTCTTGGAATTGAACCAAATAAAAGAATTTGATTTAAGTGTGAAGTCTAGATGGAAAAAGAAATTATGGGACATGGATTTAGATTGGATTGGATTAATGTTATTTAAACAGAACTATAATTTCATAAAAGCAACTTTCCCATTACTTGATTTTGTAAACTTTCTTTTATAAATAATTTGATCACTTTAACTATATGAATTTTAAAATGGTTTATATATATGTATATACATTATTTTCAATTTAATATATTTATATATGTACTATTTTCAAACTTAACAATTCTAAATATATTTTATATATTCAAATATAATCTATGTCATATCTGGTCTAGTGATTTCGAAGGGTGAAATTAAAGAACTTCAAGCATTAACGATATTTTATGAAAGTTGAACTTTAAAACCAAATGGTTGACGAGGGATAACGGTGAATTTTGGGTTTGTAAGCCTAACTGAACCAATGGTGAATTTATTTGAGTAATCGGGTTTTTGGTAATTCTTGAAATAAATCAATTTGCGATACTTGAAATATGATTTCAAATCTAATGACCACGGTGTGAAAAATGTAAGCGTTTGGTTGTAAAAGAGACCGGAGTTGGTAAGTGGCGTACTCTCTGCATGTGCCGATACCACTTTAACAACTGTGTATGTGGTGGAGATTCCAGAATGAAGCAGGATGACTTGGACGCGATTGTTGGATTGAAGAAAGAGAACGCTAATGGATTGGCCTTGACCTTCGGGTCATAATTAAAATGACAAAAACAGGAGGTATAACGTGACTAAGTGAGGTTGCACCTCTAATCGAACATGCTTCTTCAATACCATTTCTGTTACTATGTGATTGACTTGGGGGCCCCTTTGACTTGGGAGTGTGTTCCGAGGTGGCGGTAGTTGCTACTATGCATTACCACCGATCCGGGATTGCAACTGGTAGAATTCTACCCTGGGTATTTCCTTAAGCGCCTTGTCATTTTATCCTAAGCGAGCCTCATACGAATTTTATTTGGCATTGCTTTCTATGGAGTGCCCTTTGATAACACCAGTACGATGAATTAACGGTATTGTATAGACTATGATGTTTATAAACAGCTTAAGGGTAATATGGTAATCCCGCTTACGCTATTTTCATTATATTTCCTTTACTGAGTTTCGGGGATCCTCAAAGGATGGAAGTCCCAAACATCCTTTAAGTTATTGTACATTTCAGTGAATACTTCATTTGAGTTAATTCACTTATATGAGACTGATAGTCCTGACTCGATTATATTGTTCTTTGATTATATGCTTGGGTCAGCTTGAGCACCATAGCCGTTCGTGATGCACTTTAGAGGTTGGCATCTCATTTGGATCCTTTAGTATCAGCTGCCTAGTTATCTATATTATCTAGGCTTGTTATCTGTTATTATATGTATGAGCTTATGACTTAGTATGTACTATTATGTATCATGTATCTTGTAAGAACCTATGTACTATTATGTTTCCGCTGGGAGTTACTCTGCTTCTGTGTGTAAAATTCTTTGTTCTGATTTGCATTTACCTCAAAGTTAAAGTAACAATTCACTATTTTGAGCAATTCAAGTCTGATATTGTGGTTTATTGTCGATTTGAATGGTTTGAAATAGCGGGTCGTTATAGCTGGTATCAGAGCTGATCTTTAACCTTAGCTATTGAGGTAAATAACTCATTAGTGATGGGATGGAAACACCTTAGAATGAGTAGAATCAGGATCAGAATTGAATCTTTGCGAGAGAGCATATTTTAAAGTATAAGTATTTGAAAATAAAAGTTTTCAAAGTATTTTAATTATTAAGTTATGATTTATAACCAATTCTTAGTTCTGTGCCTATTCCTGAATGTTCCAGATGGCTACCAGATGTAATGCCATTAGAGGCCGAGGTAGAGGTCGTGGAGATAACCCAATTAAGCGTGAGCCACCAGTCCAACCTGTAAGATTTACCAAGCTTTGTAAAGGGTACGCTCAACCAGGAGGTACTAAGTTTGCTGGTTCTGAGTTAATCGTCGAAGCACAAAAGTGGCTGAATGATTTGGAGAGGATCTTTTCTGGCCTTGAGATTACCAATGCACAAAAGCGTCAAATGGTCGCTTGGAAACTTAAGGATGCTGCTAGGAATTGGTGGGAATCTATCACTGCTCATGCTACCGAGGCCAACTTTACATGGCAACAGTTTAGGTAAATCTTAAATGAAATCTTATTTCACTCCATATCCTTTTTCCTTGAATTCATCCTAAATTTGAAACTTTTAGGGATGCCTTCATAACCAAATGGATGCCAGATGCTGGCAGATCCAAATTGTATCGAGAATTCATGGACCTTAAGCAAGGCAACATGACTTTTCCGAATATGAAAGGAAGTTTGACGAGCTGTCCAAATTTGGCCCAAACTTGATTGACCACTCCAGAAGAATGAGAAATTTATACTTGGTGCACGCTCAGAATTCTATGATAATTTGATGAATCACCTTAACGATCCTTTCTCGGAACTCATGAACTATGCCTCTAGATTTGAGAACTCTCCAAACCTCAAGGGAAAACAAGTTATTCATTTGCCCCAATCTCACGGATCGTCTAGCAATTCAAAGAAGAGGAAGTCAAGGTTTTAGCAGAAAAAGAGACAACAAAACTCTCAAGGTGTTGGATATCATGCCCAGAGACCTCCCGTCGATCTTTCGACTGTTACCTATTTCAATTACCACCAAAAGGGTCATTACTCCAATAGCTACCCTAACTCAACAAGATCTCTTGTCCTGCCAACTCATATACCTCGGCATAACCTTTGCCATGCTTGTCTTCAACCCAGACATATTAAAAGGAATTTTCCGACTCAGAACAAAGGAAGCAGGTCCAGAGTCTACACTATGACATCTTCCACTCCTCCCACCGGTGACGACACTAAGGTTACACTTCTGAGTGCTTTTACTTTGTTTTCTCATCCTACTCGCGTTCTGTTTGACACTGGTGCTTCACATAGTTTTATCTCCATTAATCTTTGTAATAAGTTCTGAACTATATTGAACCCTGAGTATGCAACTAAAGTTTTATGTGTGTCTAATCCAATTGGAGGCCCAGCCAATCTTAGAAATATTTGTAAAGGGGTTAAATTCTTTTTGAGCTTCATCGTTTCACGTGTGATTTCTATATTCTTAGTTTTGATGCTTTTGATATTCTTCTCAACGATGTCTGGACAAAGAAGTATAAAGAAGAGATCCCATACAAATCTCGAACTGTTTCTTTAATAGATGATCAAGGAAATGAACTAATGATCGTATGTCGCATGCCAATAGAGTATGCAGGCAGCTTCATCTTCTCGCTCAATTCTCATTTCAGTGATCTTAGCTCTACCCCTATAGTCCAACGTTATCTTGATGTATTTGGTGAAATAATGGGTCTTCCTCCTAAGCGAGAAATTTAATTCCGTATAGACCTTGTCCCAGGAGCACGCCCAGTAGTTCTTCCACCTCGAAGAATGACACCAAAGGAAAAAGCTGAATTGAAGGCACAAGCTGAAGATTTACTCTTGAAAGGGCTCATTAGATCAAGTTATTCCGATTAGGGAGCCGTCATGGTGTTTGTGACTAAATCATATGGGTTGCTAAGGATGTGTGTTGATTATCGAGATTTAAACATGCTTACCTTGAAGAACAGATACCTAATGCCTCGAATCAGCGATATGTTCGATCAGCTCTATAGAGCCAAAGTTTTCTCTCAACTCGATCTTGCCACTAGTTTCCATCAGCTTAGAGTGGTTGAGGAAAGCATTCCAAAGACAACTTTTCATACAGAGAGTAGTTTCTACGAGTGGTTGGTTATACCATTTGGCTTGACTAACGCTGCAGCCGTCTTTGTTGATCTTATGAATCATGCTTTCCACAAAGTTCTCAATAGATTCGTCCTTGTTTTTGTTAATGATATTTTAGTCTTTTCTAAATCTGAAGAAAAGCATGAGTTACATTTGATATATGTTCTAGGAACTCCCTGGAGTCATCAGTTGAAAGCCAAATTTGCTAAGTGTCATTTCTGGCAGAATTAAGTTAGTTATCTTAGCCATATAGTTTCGGAAAATGGAATGTCGGTTGATCCATCCAAGATCATTGCAATCGATGTAAGTCATACCTTTTCTTCTCTTTGTATCTAAATATTCTTATGCTTCGATTTGATCTTAAAACTCGGTCCATTTTCAGGACTGGAAGAAACTTGAGATTCCAACTGAAGTTTGTAGCTTCTTAGGTCTCGCCGGATATTATCGAAGATTCATAGAGAATTTTGCTCCTGTTGCCGCACCTTTGACTGCTTTGACAAGGAAGAATGCTAAGTTTGATTGGAGCGGTAAGCGTAAAGCCGCATTTAAAGAATTGAAGCAAAAGCTTACTTCCGCACGTGTTCTTACCATCCCTAATGGAAATGAAAGATTTATAGTTCACACGGATGCTTGTAAAGAAGGCTTGGGAGCTGTTTAATGCAAAATGGAAGGTTAATCGCATATACTAGTCGACGGCTTAAGAATCATGAAGCCAATTATGCAGCCCATGATCTAGAGTTACTTGCAGTAGTATTTGCTTTGAAATTGTGAAGACATCATTTTTTGGGAACCAAATTCGGATTATTTATCGATCATCAATCTCTTGAGTATATATTCTCCCAGAAAGACCTAAAACAAAGACAAGTTAGATGGCTTGAGTTCCTCGCTTCCTATGTGAGAGAACCCCTCCTTTAATTTTACATAAAATTAACTAATTAACAAATTCCTGGGTTCTTCTCTAACTAAGGTTTCATATAATCACTTGTGATATTGCTATATATTTTATTTACTTTCCAGGATCAATCTCTACTAGTATATACATACCAGTATGTGAATGGTATTCAGTCTCCTTATTAAAGTAATCTACTAAGGAAATTAGAGTTTTTAATTAATTAAATAAAGGAGATTAAATAAGGTTTTAACCCCTTTATTTTCACGTAGAAAAAGGAACCTAATGTCATTAATTATGTCTCTAATTGTTTCATGTACTCGGATTATTAGTAGTGTATAACATAAAATCTCATAGATAACTCATATGTAAGTAACAATATGAACCAATTAAGAGTAGCTAAGATATGTAGGCAGACATAGCTGCATCTAGGCGTGCACAACCAGTCATGTGAGACGACCCGAAATCCCCCTTACGGGAAATCACGGATTGAGTTGAGAGCAAGCCACAAAAGAACGCAGACAGAAGAACATTTCAATGTATGTTACAACAATTTCATCAGAATACAAGAATATACAGAGTACGAATAAATACTACACAGAAAATATCAGAGATTTAAATTACATTTAAATACATCGCAGCGGAAAAATAATACAATATAAAACTGAAGGAGATATACGGATACAGAGCTTTCCGGATATCATTCCAGATGTAAATCAGGATCCTGTGAATATAAATCTGCAAAACCAAAACTACTAGCTGCCCGTGTCGAAAATAAGGGCACCCAGAGTTTAGGTTAAAACAATAAACTCCAGGTCAGTCATGTGACTGGTGTGAGAACTAAAACAGTTATTAATCTTTATTTTAAAGTTAGGTAAATCAAGGGACCATGCCATATAACACGGAACGGGTTTCCTCCCAAGAATACCAGTGCATAAAACAACAGCGCAATGCTAAATAAAGAAAAATGAAGCTATTATAAGACCCAGGTCCCATCACACAATGCAACACAAACCAGAGGATAGGGTTTTCCCTTATAATAGCCAAAGCTTGCTTGATACGTTTAAAACAAATCATTTGATACTATAATAAGTGTATAGTGTATAAAACAACTTCAAATCATAAGTATCAATCATAGACGGCATAAGCGCCCCATCCCACTATGTTGCCATATATAGGATTACAATCAAAACTGCAAAGTCACGTATTGGAAATTGGATTTCCATCTGCGAACCGAGGCAAAAGATAGTCCTCTACCGATTCGAGACAATCTAGCCTACCATGTCTCAGGATCAGAGCTCGAGTGACCCTTGGATCGTCAGGGCCGGTCCACCGATGTGGATTAAAATGCCTAAACACTACGTTTCCCCGCCCTTTGGGGCGCAAATGAGCCAACGAATGACTCCATCGGCTTCACATAGTCATCGATATATCCGAGGCGCCTCGCAACAACAACAACCACATAAGTCAAACTCGTCAGGGCGTGTAAAACCACTGACGCCACTTCTAGCTAGAAAGAAACGCATGTCCTCCCTGAGGTCCTCTCCCGTTTCTGGTTCACAACCGGGGTGTGAGGCTCGTGAATTCACGCTACACAAAGCTACGCCACAAAGGCCGTGCTTTGATCATCAACCATAAGACTTTGCTTTTCAACAGAAGCCTTGATCATTTGCGTCTTAGCATGCCACACAGGCAATTCACTCTATGCGTTTAATATCCATCAGTATATAACCCCTGAGCTCGTACGTCTCAAAGAAGGGCGTTAAGCAAGAGAATAAATTCTCCGCCGCCAAACAGATATATATTTAATAGAAATCAATCACACAGAATAAAATCCAATGTTAGACACACAGTCCATTTACAAGTTCGTTCTGGGTCTGAACAAAACCGGAGGCACCTAGTACCCCGCATATCCATTGATCTCTAAGTACGTCTGGACGATCACCAACTGATTCCTTCCTCTTGGGTGTACGACCCAATCAAGATCATCAGTAATTATCCAAACGACGTGAAGACCTCCGGTCTTCAACCATCGTCTTCATCTTCGACTAATCATCGAATTAGTTATTCAGAATGGGATAAACCCGGTCTTTCCGAATAACTCGCGTATATAATAAACAAGTGTTACACAAACACAACATACGCCTCTTTCCAATTCATCAGTCACTAACCGTAAATTAACCAGAGAATAATTCCCCAAATATTAACCCCGAAGGCCGAAACCAACAACAGATCAATATCCAGGAAACCGTTCTGCTTAGCTAACCTACAGTTAGTTTCTAAATTTCACATTCTTAGGGAAAGGTTCCCGTTAATTTTATCAAAGATAAATTCTTTTAAATTTGTTCTTTAATCCTCCTTTGAATATCACTTCAAACTGGTCGGGATTAGCGAATCACACCGAAGTAATTATTTATTTTAATTTCCCAATCTCAACCTATTCATCCCATGAAGTAAAACTGGTAATACTTCATATATAATACCATGGTGTTATCGGTAAATTCAATTACCATTTCACGTTCAAATCTAATTAAAGATTTAACTATCGCCTGGAGCAAAACTGGTGATACTCCATTCTTATCTTTTTAATCTAATTAAAGACTCATTAAAACTCCCTTCAGTTTTAATCTTTAACTGGGTTAAAGAATCAGTGTCATTTAAAACACGGTTCACGATAAACCCCAAAATCACATCACATTTCAATCAGTCCCTAACCGTAAATTAACAAGTGAGCAATTCCCTAAGTATTAACCCCGAAGGCCGAAACCAACATCAGATCAATACCCCATAAACCATTCAACTTAACTAATCTCTAGTTAGTTTCTGATTTTCTTAACTCCTTTGGGTCTAAGAACAGTATTATTGAAGGTACCGTTCACGACAACCCAAAATCACATTCAATTAATTATCGGGTTAAAGAACAAGTGTTATTTAAAACATTGTTCACGATAAACCCAAAAATTAATTCAAATTCAATTCCAATTAAATATCATTTAATTGGTACACTTCATTAAATCTAAATAAAAAGATTTAATCTTTTTCTCAACTGGGCTTAAGAACAGTGTTAATGAAGACACCATTCACAACAAACCCAAATCACATTTGATATTCAATACAAGGCTCTGAATAGAAAATATATCGGCTTATATTCAATACCAAATACTACGACCAACAAATATCGTATTGTAAATAACGATATATATATATCTTTCAAATTTCCATAATAATATTTGTATAATCACGTAATCCAACATCGAAATATTCCAAAGACAATTTCGATTCAAATCCATTCCAATGCAATTATTGGAAATTCTGGTTATTTTCAAAACCATTTAAAATCCAATTTATTTATTTTAAAAATAAGTAAATTATTATTCTAGTTCAAAACTAGTTCATTTCGATAAAAATCTATTTTTATCTTTTCAAATATGGAGTTTTTCATCCCAATTCTTCGCAAATCATTTCTTATGACTTTACACAAATTATTGATATTTTAATAATTTTATCAAGGTCCGTACAGTCGATTTCCATCAACGGCCATCGAACTGCACTTACAGCGACCTTTTCCAAATTTGATTTGGAAATAATTCCAAATCCAACCGTTAGATTTCTAATTTCTAATGTTCGTTAGAAATCTCTTTTCGATATGAACCCAACGGTTCCGGTTTTAGGAGAATCCGACGGTCAGATCTCCCGTAATATCCGTTCGAAGTCAATGGTCGAAATTCGCGAACTACCGCGGTGCGGCGCGTTCTATTCAGGCCATTATATTATATATATAATATATACTTCGTCGATTTCCTTTTAAAACGTATTTTATAAATCGTTTTAAATTTGTTTTCAAAATGATTTCAACTTCATTTCAAATTCAAATCTAAATTGATTTTTTTCCTTATAAATTCGTTTTAAATTCATTTCAAATTGATTTCAATTCAAATCGATTTTTAATTCAATTTCAGTTCGTTTTCAATTCGATTCAATTTCTATTCGATTTTGAATTTATTTCAAATCGATTTATATTCAATTTCAATTCAATTCGAATTCATTTCAATTTGATTTCAATTCGACTTCAATTCTATTTTATTTTAATTCGAATTCAATTCTATCCAATTTTAATTCGAATTCAATTCATTTCAAAATATCAGAATTTGAAATCACTTCCTTTTCTATATTCATTATAAAAATGAATAAAATCGATATAAATATCGTTCACGTCAAAATGGCGTCAATCTAATCAACACGGCTTCATATATTTCTATTTTCAAATATTCTATTTCAAATATTTCTTTTTCAGATATTTCTATTCAAATATTTCTTTTCAAATATTTCTATTCAAAACTGGAATGAGGCCCAATCACTTACCATATAATGTTAATTATATCGATTTTCTACAACACATGTATAAAAAAACAACGATAAATAATCAACCATCATCCAGAGTGCATTCTACACTGTATAAGCATCAAATATGAATATTTAACGCTTATGATAGTCTGTCAATCAATCGATCGACATACAACTAATTATTGGGATTAATGTATGTCATGTATCGTCCCAATACCCGTGTGGGGTTTCAAACAATCGAACACAGATTTTATTTGTGCAGTTGGCGACGTGTAAAATTTATCGTCCCAATCAATATCAGTCAAATGTGTGTATATAAACAAATCGTTCGATTTGTTTATATTAATTTATTTCATTTACACGTTAATTTTTTTATTTTAAACTATAAAATATTTTATTTCATTTCACATCACATCACACAATCAACTACACATCAAAATCAAACAAACAAGCATACAAGTCGTCCATGGTCTGTGGACGACGGGTGTCGGGTGCTACTAAACACCTTCTGCATCCTAGTATATATTTTAACTAGAAAATTAAATTAAAAGTGAGAAGTTCTCACTTTGATTGCTAAACCAAACGCCTCGACTCTTCTTATGTAGGAAATCTTCGTCGTGCTCTCCTTCCGTCAATTTCACTGTTCGTAGTCACTACATATATAAAAAATCACATTTTTATCTTCACTTTGTTATAAAAATTATATTTTTATATTGCCATTCTCTTAATAAAGATTATATATTTATTACTCTACATGAATAAAAATCATATTTTTATTATTATACTAGTATAAAAATTATATTTTTAAACTTCACATATAATAAAAATCATATTTTTGTTATGTTATTCATAAAAAAAATCCCGTCTTTGTTCGAATAAAAATCTCGTCTTTTTCAAATCAAAGATCATTTCTTTTTCTAGTTTAAAAATCAATCTTTATTATCTATAAAAAATCTAAACTTTATAAACAAACAAAGATCATATTTTCTAAAGTAAGATAAAAAATCAGTTTTTCCATGATAAAAATCAGTTTTTCCATCGAAGACAAGTAAATAAAACCATGAAAACAAAAATAAAAACTCACTGTTGTCGTTTGACGTTGAGCTGGGAGGAGGGGAGGGATGCGCGGTGGCTGCTGGTGCCAGGCGGAGGCGGCGAGCTGGCGGTTGTGGGGTTTCAGAGGGCTAGGGCGCGGCGCGTTTGGGTTTGGAAGGGGGAGGGGCGTGGGTATTGCGAGCAGGTGGAGGAGAGAGAAACGAGGGTCAAGGGGGGGCTGCGCCTCCTGGCGGCAGCGTGAGCTCCGGCGACGCGCTGCTGGGAGGAGCGCGCCTCCTCCTTCTTCCTCTTTTTTTTATCTCGTTTAGTTCTGAGAGAAACGACAGGGAGAGAAGGTAAAGGGGGTGAGGTGGGTTATTATATATTTCTATATTTATTTATTATTAATTTTTATTTTAATTCTCCTTTAAAGTTGACTTTCCATTCAAACACGAAATCTAACCCAACGACTGTCGTCCTAGCGTAATACCCCCATTCTGAACACAATGGGATATGTTTCATTAGCCAATTTAATCGTTTCGATCAGTTTCTTTTCAAATTAAAATATAAATCTTTATATATTCAATTTAAACGCACATTTCAATTTACCGGGGCCACATACTAACTCTAAAAATTCCCAAAAATACTTTCTACCTTCGTATTGACGATACGGTCCTAACAAAACTAATTTCGTCGAATTCTGAGACCGTTTGAAAAATGGCCATTTTCCAGTCGATTAAAATCAACTGAAACTGGTCAAACTCGTTTTCCTTTGCCACGCTCACATATCGATTCGAAAAATTATGAAATTTGAAACCTAGCAATAACTTGACATCGCGGATCCAACAAAAGTGGTTTCATCGAAAACCGAGGTCGTTTGCAAAATTTCCATTTTTAAGGGCCAGAATTCCATAGCGACTATTCTGAAATTTCAACTGGACATAACTTTTTATTCCCGCTATGAAATTTCAATTTCCTAGATTCGTTGGAAAGATATTCTCAAATAGATTCTATTATTTTTGGTTTCACTAAAATCCGGTTTATTTTGAATCCTGTACATTCATTTGAACTTTGAAATCGAATTATCGAACTACCGCGCCATTTTCTATTCCTTTTATATATATAAATAATTATTTATATTCTAACGACGATCTATATAATATATACGTTCGAATTCTATTCAAAATAAATTTCTCGTCGTTATTATTTAAAATAATTCATTTTAAACAATCAAAATTCGCTAAAATTGCCAAAATAAAATTTTTAAATTGGCTCAGATTTTCGGGTTATTACATCATGCATAGTGATAGTTCTACCTGACCACTAACTTTTATGTTGTATAATTCAGGAATTACCTCCTCATTAATAGCAATTTAGACTCATGTGTGGATTACTTGTGTATGCACTTTAAAGCTGTAATAAGCCCATGAATTTTCACTGAACTTAACTAACAAAGTGTTACCCTATGCATAAGAGGCTATGATAAATCTGAATTTTGGTACATAAACCATGTTCAATATTGCTCTAATACATGTAGTGCTAATGTATAAATAGACTACATGCATCAGTGACCATAACATGATCCATGCACCCCCTTATCCTGAAGCTTTTACCTCTTATAGATAGGTATTGATACATGCCTTGTTTAGCAACACAAATTTAGTAATAAAATCCATAAATGGATACATTCACTTCCATATCAAAACAACATTAATTTACTTCATCAAACACAAACCAAATAGCATAATCCTCAAATAAGTTTAAGTCTAAAACTGCTTGGTTCAGCTAATACGTGCAGTCATTACATTAATAAAAGATGCAAATATCCTACTTAACATTTTAACAAACCAGTTCTTTCTTAAGTCTAACTTCATAGATAACAGCAAGCAAAACACTTCATTTTTCCAGCAACCTTTCCACACTTCTTCTAATTAACTTCCATATTACCTGTAGACGCATTAGAGGCTGCCCCATTTAAGTTGAGACACCCCCATATGCCATTGAGCAAATAGGGTCAAACATAATGTTTGGTATCAATATAACTATATTTATATTAAACTGCTTGTTTACATGTTTTCATACTTTACCTCATGACCCTATCTTTTCGTACAAAAATACCTAATCATATCAGGTTTTTAGCTACTTGATCTTTCTAATATATTTCTAGAATTTATGTCATATGCATAACATATTGAAAAAGTGTGAACATACATTTAAATAAATGCAAAAATAAGCAGTTACAGGTCTATGTTCGTATACTAAATTTCCCTTAACATAAACATAACACTGTTCCTTTTCCCTAACCTTAATCGCCACATTCAGGTTATCAGATTTTTCTTTTCTTGAGCCTCTACCCTTACATTGAACATCAATGTGCACATTGTGTGGGTTCCCCTTATTTCACAAGAAATCTGCTCATAATGCAATTTCAAACAGCCATGCCTAGAAAAAGTAGTTAGGACTTCATATAAATACATCATGCAGTCAATTAAATAATCATTCAAATTAGCTTTCATCACACATTAACTTCCTTTTTGCTTACTTGTAAATCTGCATTTACTAAATATTATTGAGAGCATATAATTAGAGGCATATGTCGCCTCTAGATCCCATGATTTTTTCATTAACCACTTCTATAAAAAGTGATTTACCAGAAAAATATTGGATAAAGAAGATCAGCAACTATCTATCATACTGCTCCTCTTTACCCTTTTTATATAGAAGTAGACATAAGCATGTGACCCCTTGTCCATACTGCCATACTCCATACCAAATCCTACCTCTCAATAACATGTTTCCCTATTATTTTTCATGCAGATATCATACAATATTTACTAATGACATAATATCATTTTTGCAAGATAGGTATCGTTGCCTTAACAGAGTAAGTCATTTCCAGAGAAATACTAAGCATGCATACAATTAAAATGGGCTACCTTGAAGGTCTTAATGCCAACATAAAAATAGTATATACTCATTATAGTGTTGTCTCCTTTTTAATCCTTAAATACTTGATGATGACTCGAGCTCCTAGGTGTTGCAACTACTATTTGTTTAATTTTATTCAGAGCAAAAAATAATCTAGCTCACAAGCCTAGTATTTTTATATTGGGTAAACTAGGGTTTAAGGCTTCCTAATGTCATGTTTACCCATTCAAGAAAAATTGTTTGCTGATTATATAAAGGCACTCATAACCATACCCATTCACCTTTTTATCTTTTTAGAGAAATAATCTATACCCTACTATACCATGTTATCTTCTTTTAGCATTACCATGTATTCTAATTTCCCTTTTTTCCCCCAACTATCATGCTTCCTGCATGATTTTTTTTATTTGCCACGAATTATGAATGTACATATATTTTCATAACCCATATATGTGAGAGTCCTTAAGTTTATTCCTAGATTTTCTAATCAGGTGTAAAAGATTTATTTACATGCCCATGCAATATTTATAAACTATCATATTTATGCATGCATTTTACTTAACTATATAAGAAAAATGATAGAATAAATTCAACAAATATAACATCCTATTTCTCATGTGTACTGAGCATCCTTGTGCACCCTGCACCACATACATGCGCACATAAACCTTCATATATGCCTCACACATACATGCATAGAAATCATTATTTTCTATTTCAGTTATTGAAATATTTCTAGGTTACCAAATTTTCCCCTACGTTTAGAAATTGTGTTCTACAATTTAGCACATTTCGTTAAGCTTAATTCTTTAAATCATTATTTCCTGGTTTAAAATTTTCCCTTCTATTATGTTCTATTATAAATAGTACTCTTAACAAAATAAATTAAATAAAAAATTTAAGTACCTTTCTCCCATTCATAAAACACTTTGGGATACTTGTTCTTGACTTAATATTCTACCTTCGAAATACAATCATTTAAATCAAGACTCCATTGTACTTTCACCACTTTTATTATCTTATTCCTCAACTTCTTTTCCTCTTTGCCTACTATCCCTACTGGCACTCTCTCATTCACCAAGTTAGGGTTAATTTTCAATTTTGTAGGTGTTTTTAATATAGTCTTCCATCATTTACCCATCTCCTCAACTGAGATACATGAAATACATTATGTATGGATCCCATTTCCTTTAGTAGCTCCAATTTATAAGCAATTGATACAACCTTTTCGATATTTTATAAGGCTTAATGTATCAGGAGTCAGTTTACCTTGCTTTCCAAATCTAAAAATCTTCTTCATTGGAGATACCTTCAAAAATACAAAATCACCCACTTCATATTCTATTTGTTTCCTGTTTTGATCAACATACATTTTCTGTTTGCTTTGTGCAACTGCCATTCTTTTCCTTATCAAAGAATTTTTTCTGATGTCTCTTTCACATGCTCAGGACCCAAAACAATTTTTTCCCTAGCTTCCATCCAATTAGCAGGTGATAAGTAAGGCCTCCCATATAGAGCTTCAAAGTGTGCCATCCCTATTGTTCTTTGATGACTATTTTTATATGAAAATTCAGCCAAATTGAGGTAATCTTCCCATCTACCTTCCCGGTCTAACACACATGCTCTCAGTATATCTTCTAGTATTTTATTTACTATCTCAGTTTGTCCATCTGATTGAGGATGGTATGTTGTGCTCATGCATAGTTCTGTACCCATGGCTTCCTAAAAACTGCTCCTGAATTTAGAAGTAAATAATGTATCCCTATCACTCACAATAGATTTTGGAATACCATGCAGTCTCACTATTTATTTCATAAATAGTTGAGCTAGTTTGGGTGCACTTCTTTCTAATTTTATAAGTATGAAATGCGCTACTTTTGTCAATCTATTAACCACTACCCAAATAATATCATTCCCCCTCTTAGATCTTGGTAGACCATCTATAAAATCCATGGAAATTTCTTCCTATTTCCATTCAGGAACACTCAGAGGTTGTAATAATTTAGATGGCTTTTGGTATTCTGCTTTAACCTATTGGCAAACAATGCATTCAGCTACATATTTGCCTACATCCCCTTTCATGCCTTTCCACCAAAAGTTTCTTTTTATTTTATGATACATTTTTGTTCCTCCTGGGTGTACGGTGTACTTACTTCTATGGTACACATCCAATATTTCTTTCTTTAATTCTGCGTTCAAAGGAACACACAATCTCTTCTTATTTCTCAAATATCCCTAATCATCTATTTGAAAATTCTCCACGTCCTCTCCCTTAGTTAAAAGAATTTTCTTCTCCCTTAAAAATGGATCTTGATCATGTAGTTCTCCTACCCTCTTAACCAAATTAGACTAGATAATAATGATACTTAGTTACCCTTGATCCATTGGTCCACTGGCTATATCCATTAGCATTTCTCCATTGATACCCTTTATATCCGCTTCGGAAAGAAAAGATAAAGTCTTGAATTCATCTGTCATCAATGCAGCTACTCTGGCATGTTGTCTACTCAATGCATCATCAACCTTATTAGCTTTTCCAAGTGTATACAGTATATCCAAATCATAGGCTGCTAGGAATTCTACCGACCTATGTTGTCTCATGTTTAAGTCCTTTTAAGAAAACAAATATTTTAGTGATTTATGATGAATATATAATTCAAATTTTGCTCCTAATAAATAATGTATCCATAGTTTTAAAGCATAAACGACTATAGTCAATTCCAAATCATGTGTAGCATATCTTATTTCATTTTCTTTTAACTGCCTAGAAGCATAGGCTATCACTTGCTCATTTTGCATTAATACTGCTCCTAATCTACTTCCACTAGCATCAATATAAACTATGAGTCGTTCATTACCCTCTATAACTTTCAATACTGGTGCTACTATTAAAGTCTCCTTCAATTTTAGGATTGCTTTTTCACACTTTTCTATCCAAACAAAGGGGTGATCTTTCTTGGTTAACTGTGTGAGGGGAATGGCAATTTTTGCAAAACCTTTTATAAACCTTCTATAATAGCCTGCCATACCCGTGAATGATCTTACATCGGTCACTGTTCTAGGCCTCTTCCAAGCTTGTATTTCTATGACCTTACTTGGGTCCACTGAAATCCCTTTTTCAGAAACAATGTGACCCAGAAAACTAACCTCATTTTTCCAAAAAGTACATTTAGAAAATTTTGCTTTAAGGTCATAATTCCTTAGTCTACTCAGTACTAAATGTAAATGTTGATTGTGCTCCTCTTCTATTTTAGAACATACCAAAACTTCATCTACAAAAATCAGCGCAAACCTATCCAAATAATCTCTAAGCATTATGTTCATTAAATCTGCAAAGTATGATGGAGCATTTGTAAGTCCAAATGGCATAACTAAGAACTCATATAATCATACCTTGTGTTGAAAGCTGTATACTTAATACTTTCCTCTTCTACCTTCATTTGATGAAAGCCAGATGTTAAATACAATCTACAAAATATTTTAGCACCACTCAATTGGTCAAAAAGATCATATATTCTTGGTAATGGGTATTTGCTCTTTATTGTGAATTTGTTATGTTCTCTATAATCTATACACATTCTCAGTGTACTATCATGTTTCTTAACAAAGACTACTGGTGTCCCCCAACAAGAACAATTTAGCCTTATGAAACCCTTTTCTTCTAACTCTTGCAACTGCTTTTCAATTTAGTTAACCCCTTAGGCACCATCCTTGTTGGTTTCTTTATTATAGGACTTGCACTAGGAATCAGCCTTATTTGAAACTCAACTGGCCTATTGTGAGGCAACCCCATAACCTTATCAAACACATCTGGATATTGATTCACTATAGGCACTTGTTATAGTATTATCTCTTGTTCTTTGATTTCCAGTGTGTTAAAAGGTTTAGACACTTTTTCTTTACTTTTTTCACACCATATTAATACCCTTTTAACCCCAGCAGATTTCAAAGAATTATGGAATGTTCTAAATTAATGATAGCCATATACTTTTTCAACCAATCAACCCTAAGTATAACCCCTATACCTGGGTAATTCAACACAAATAAATCAGAAGTAAAAAGGCTACCATCAATATTTAATTCTACGTGGTAACACATCATTCCTAACTCACATGAGCTACCTAATGGGCTAGTTATAAATATGGGTTTTTCAACTATCATACAAGTTAATTTTAATGTTACACTATGCCAAAAAAAATCAGTGAGTGTGTAGCCCCAGTATCATATACCACATTTACAGAAATATGTTTGATAAATAGTATACCTTACACTTATCCTTGCACTTCATTGTTTGAGCTAACCACCGACTTGCCTTTTCCTTCTATAGCTCCCACTTTTCCTTGTTTGTATTCAGGGAAGTTTCTCTTTAGATGTCCCTCTTTTCCACAATTAAAACACTTTAAAGTTGCAACTTATCTTTCTTAGCACCTGGATTTTATATGACCCTCCTTGCCATAGTTATAACATATAATTTTCTTCTTGCCATCTGTAGCAGGAGAAATCTCAGAACCTTTCTTATCTGCTACTTCGGTTTTCTTCTTTTCATATGGTTGAAACTTGTTCTTGCCCTTCTTGTTACTGTTATTGTTGTTCTTTATGTTCCTAAACTTCTCTCTGATATTATCATGTTGCTCAAAGCTTAAGGTCAAATTCATTACTTGATCAAAAGTTTTCTCAATGTATGGCAACATTGCTCTGATCAGACCTGCATTTAATCCTTGTATATACCTGCCATTCTTTGAAGTTTCATCAACAAACAACATCTGTCCATACTTAGACAAACTCTCAAACTTTTGAGTGTATTCTGTAACACTCATGCCTCCTTGTCTTAACCTAATAAATTCCTCCAACAAAGATGCTTTGGCTGATGTAGGTACAAACCTAGCCTCCAGCATTTCCTTGAACTGATCCCATGTAATCTCATTTCCTAGTCTTCCTGCTATAATTACTTCCCACCAGTCCAATGTTGCTCCTCTTAGTTTCCTGGAAGCAATCTGCCTTTTTCTTTGATCATCCATTTGCATATCACTGAAAATTCTTTCTAGTGTTCTTATCCGAGTTTGGACTCCCATAACCCCTTCAGTTCCTTCAAAACTCTTGCCTCCTAAGTGTGTATAAGTCTTTAATAACTTAGACAGTTCCTGATGAGGGTTGTTATGTCCAGGGTTCACTCCCTCCCTTAAGTCCCTTACAAAATCTTGCATATTTACCATTTGTGGTGCATTTTATGTTCCAGTAGTTGAGTGAGGTCTTGCTCCTACCATGGTTATCTATAAATAATCAGTAATAAATTAGCTTAAATTTCCCCTACCTTTTGTAGTTTTATTAATGTCTGCCATATAACCATGATATACCTTATTCAGACAATTTATTTTAATTTATTATATTATTGCATAAGTACTTATAGCTGTGTAGTTTTGTAGCACAACTCTGATACCAACTGAGAGAACACCCCCTTTAATTTTACATTAAATTAACTAATTAACAAATTCCTGGGTTCTTCTCTAACTAGGGTTTCATATAATCACTTGTAATATTGCTATATATTTTATTTTATTTTACTTTCCGGATCAATCTCTACTAGTATATACATACCAGTATGTGAATGGTATTCAGTCTCCTAATTAAAATTTTCTACTAAGGAAATTTGAGTTTTTGATTAATTAAATAAAGGAGATTAAATAAGGTTTTAACCCCTTTATTTTCACACAACATAAGGAATTTGATGTCTTTAATTATGTCTCTAATTGTTTCATGCACTCAGATTAGTCAGTAGTGTATAGCTTAAAATCTCATAGATAACTCATATGTAAGTAACAATATAAACCAATTAAGAGTAGTTAAGATATGTAGGCAGACATATCTACATCTAGGTGTGCACAACCAGTCATGCATAGTGATAGTTCAACCTGACCACTAACTTTTATGTTGTCTAATTTAGGAATTACCTCCTCATTAATAACAATTCAGACTCATGTGTAAATTACTTATGTATGCACTTTAAACCTATAATAAGCTCATGGATTTTCACCGAACTTAACTAGCAAAGACAAGGCATGTTTTCTAGTCATATTTTTAAGTGTTACCTTATGCAAAAGAAGCTATGATATATCTGAATTTTGGTACATAAACCATGTTAAATATTTCTCTAATACGTGTAGTGCTAATGTATAAATAGACTACATGCATCAGTGACCATAACATGATCCATACACCCCCCTTAACCTGAAGCTTTTAACTCTTATAGACAGGTATTGATACATGCCTTGTTTAGCTACACAAATTTAGTAATAAAATCCATAGATATATACATTCACTTTCATATCCAAACGTCATTAATTTACTTCATCAAATACAAACTAGATAGCATAATCCTCAAATAAGTTTAAGTCTAAAACTGCTTGGTTCAGCTAATACATGCAGTCATTACAATAATAAAAGATGCAAATATCCTACTTAACATTTTAACAAACTAGTTCTTTCTTATGTCTAACTTCATAGATAACAGCAAGCATAACAATTCATTTTTCCAGCAACCTTTCCACACTTCTTCTAATTAACTTCTATATTACTTTTGATTCTCTTTTAATTTGATTCTCTTTTAATTTGATTCTCTTTTAATTCTATTCAGTTTGGAAGAAGATGCATTAATCTTAGTTTTGATTCCAGCAGAGTAGCGTTGCCTTTTTTTAATTTAGAATTGAGGCAGAGTATATGCAGAATGAAATTGTGTGGAGAGAAAGCTATGTTTGGGGAGTGTTTAAATAGCATAGGGGTCACGAATCTAGTCAGAAAGGCGTCCAGGTGCAGAAAAATGGATTTGTCTGCAGATCTAGAAAACATAGGGAAGTCGACCCTAGGGTTGACCCTAGTGTCAACCTGTATACCCAGGTCAACCCCCAGGTCGACCTTAGTGTCGACCTGTATAGGTAGGTTGACCCCCAGGTCGACCCTAATGTCGACCTGGGTCCTGTTTGTTTTGAATTTCGTGCTGAAACTTCTGTAGGCCATATCTTCTTCATACGGAGTCCGATTTACACAAATTTGGACTCTATTCTAAGCAAAATTTCAAGACGAACGCAATGGCCTAGCCCGTTTCCCTTAATTATTCTGTTACAATTTAATTATTCCCTGATTTGTTACTCTTATGAACACAGAAAATACGGGGTGTTACATTCTCCCCCCTTAAAGGATTTCGTCCCCGAAATCATCAAGTTAAGAAGAATGTGTCCTACCATCCAATCATCCATCTACTCAACCATCATCCACAAGCATCCATTGTCCTTAGAAAACTTCTAATGCTTTCATGATTCTATGCATAGTGTGTGTACATGTCCTTATCTAATGTAAAATCAGGCGGTCTACTGATTCAGTTGACCTCCTTAATGTGAATTATGTCAGTGCCATGAGTCCATCATGTATGCAATTATCCCTAATCATATAAGTACTATATGCGTGCATATTCATTCATCCATATGCAACATCCATATGATAACACATCAAGTTTTAATCCATCTACAAATACATATATGCATATGCAAACATGAAAGTGACTGAGCTGATCTAGTGCCTAATGTGTGTATATGCATCCATGAGCAACCACTAGCAAACACTTGCAACCACTTGCATCCACCAAACATAACATGTCTCAAACACATGTTTACATCCATTGGCTTCTACCTAAGGATCGTGGATAGGACCGAGAGGATATACTTAAAAGCTAAAGACTAACATGCAAATAGATTTTTTACAGAAAAAGAGGAATCAAGGATATACCCTTAAAAAGGGTAAGATGCGCGTATCTAGTCTTCAGTCTTCTAAGTCCCATCTTCTTGAGCTTCACTCCACTGTACCTTATCTAATTTAACTTCATGGTTGCAAATCTTCTTGATCCATTTCCAAAACCCACTAGTAAAGATAGGCCCTTGATCACTTACTATGCTAGAGGGTATCCAATGTAGTCGAACTATCTTTCCAAGATAAACAGATATTAACCATGACATCAAGTGTATATCCTAAGATGATTAGAGGTCTCTCCTCTACTTAGCTTATCCATCATGCTGCAAGTCTGAGAGTCTAAAGCTAATGGTTACTATGTGCTTATTACCTCTCTTAAGGTCAGTCTAACTTAGCGTGCCAGCCCCAACCATTTATTTCTCATGCAAACCATCCTAGTCGAACTCGACATCCCTCAAGTACAAGCCCCAAAGGCCTAAATCAATATCAGACAAGCACCCAAGGGATACCTCCTTCGAATTTGGACGATCTATGTGAGATGATACTAGCAAAACAACCAAATAATTGAGCACTTTATCGACTCTGACTGTCCTTGCCAATCTTGCTCCAGAATTATCGTTGATCGCATAACTGGCTTTGCAGTGTCATCTAGATACAAGCGGAAGTCTATCTCGAATTTTTAGGGGGAAAACCCCTACCCTAATCAAAATATCTTGCGTACTCATGGACTACCCCAATAGATCGAAAATCGTCGATAAATAAGTAAAGTGATTCTAGGTAGCTAAGACAAACTGATCCCTTAGGATCGTACGAAATCTCAAGGGTATTCTCGAGGCAAGTCGAAAGTCTAACTACCCTTGTTTCATAATTACTAACCAATCAATGCCTAGAATCAACCCATAGCCCAAAAACATAGGCACAAATATAGCTATTCTCAAATCCTCACAAGTCAAAGATAAATGGGTGGTCGAACCAACGATTGGATTTGAGACTACAATGGGATCCTCTACTACACAATATCTAGGGTGCAGAGACTCAACTATGGAAGCAAATATATACGGATGTGAAGCGCTAAAATCGAAAGGAGTACTAACAGGATAATCAAAAAGGAAAAACTTTTTCAACCGAAATCTTATTGCCTCTCCCTCAAGTATGCTGGCGGTGAAAGCATGCGCTCGCCTTCCGAAAAATCCTATCTCTTGTTCTTGCCCTTGTCCTCAATTATATGACATGTTATACCATAGTAAAGATACTTCCTCTTGTCTTAGGTTTTACTATTTTTTTCCTCCCCTCCTTTGTGAGCCAAGTCCATATCCATGGGTTCTTCATCCTTGTGTTGTGCTCCTTAGCCAAACCCCCTCATTCTCAACTTTGCCACCCTTGTGTAACTTGTTGACATGTCTCTAGGAAGCTGCCTCCATCGCACGGAGAATTCTACAAAGCTCGAAAGAAAATTACGGCTACAAATGGAAGTTAGGCACTTATTTGCCCTTTGACAAGTGTCGTAGTCTCATCAAGCCTACGGAACAATGTCGCGATGAGGTTACCTCCCAGAAAGCCAGGAGCCCCGGAGACTTAGGAAAGAAGGAAACAAGGATTCAAATAGAGGATCAAAAGATAGTGCATATGGCTTTGGGGAATATGCCTTTAAAACAAAACTTTTCTTTTGAAAATGCTTCTTTTAAAACCGTTTTGAAAATAATTTTTCAAATCTTTTTATCTGATCCGGTAACCTTCAGCTCTGATACCAAGTGAAACACCCCACCTCCGTTACGGTCACTCTTAAAGGGAATGCCTTAATTTCGGTGGAGCATTACAGGTAAAAGATGTAGATAAATTACAAGACAGACAATTAAAGTAGCGACGAATAAATACAACTTTATTTCATTGATAAATAGCTTGTACAAAGATTGTTTTACATTAACAAAGTATATTGTCTTGCTTACGAAAATAAAGAAGCATAAAACGATTTCCCCAAATAAAGCATGAGCCAGCCATAGCAGTAGAAGAGAGAGTCCAAGGCGACACGTCAAAGAGTCTTCAAGCTTGGAAAGAGTAACGGTCCAAACAAACCTGAGCTATTCCCTCCCTGACTACCTGGGGAGGGGGGGGGGGAATGGGAGAAAAGAGGCGAAAGCAAACTAGGTTAGACATAAAATCTGGTAAGTCCAGTGATTCTTAGTATTTAAATGAGGAAAAGGGGTCATGACATGAATAAATTAAATATAAGACTAAACCATAGTAACAAGATAATATGGGATAAGCATGGGATATGGCAAGATAAATTGAATGAACCGATAAACTGAATGTACTGATAAACTGAATGCGCTTCTACTCCTTCTATGCTTCGCAACTACCCTGTTTATACTGATTTCTATATCTCTGCACTACCTAACTGGTGTTCGAACTAGTAACGTGATCCCAATCCCCGTATTTGCGGTTGCCTCCAGGTGTGCTTCTATTATGGGGATTTCGTTTATTACCCAGATCCAATCTAGGGTTTACTATCGAGTGCTTATTAGATTCAACCAGGGTTTATGCTACCCAGGGCCACTAGGGTTTATGCTACCTATTGAACACTTCTCGGATTCAGGGTTTACGCGACCTAGGTCCAACTAGGGATTATGCTACCTACTTTGTATTAACCTTCCATGTGTCTGTGTCAGTCGACCCTCTCTTGCGTGTAGATACTCTGTGCTGGCCCCACCATAAGGTGTATCAAGCCTTATGACAGCGACCCGACACGATTCAAGATGCACAGTGTATAACTACTGGTACCCAGTGACTGCTTTTTCCCACTCCGGAATACGTGCATGCCCGTAAACCGTCGGAACCTACACTGAAGTACCCTCTGCCGTTATCTTTGACCGCTTATAATCAACCCAGTAATCGTGCCCCACCCTGCCTAGGATCAGGGTACTATGATACATCTATGTGGGTTACTGCTGAAATGGTTCCCCGTTACTAAGGTTTCCTACTGGTTAAGTTTATGGGCCTATATTTACTAATATTACCCACCAACCCGATGTGTACTTAACATTCCCACTGATCCAAGCATGTTTATTTAATGGTTAAGTTTTGTGGGACTATATTTACTAATATTACCCACCAACCCGATATGTACTTAACCTCCTACTTGTCAAGTCGTGTTGGTTAAGTGGTTCTTACTTAACCTTTCTTGCTTATCATGTTGGATTGGTTAAGTGTGATTTATTAACTTAACCCTGTTCATTCATCAGGTTATATTGGTTAAGTATTTCCCATTTAACTTAACCCCATTCGCTCATCAAGTTATATTGGTCAAGTGTCATTAATCAATTCAAGTTGACTTAACCCATCCACCCATCACGTCATGTTGGTTAAGGGTTTTCCTTCTGGTGTTGACTTGACCCTACCTCAATTCATGTTATATTGGTTAAGAGTTGTTCTCGTGTTAACTTAACCCTTCCCATACATCATGTTATATAATTGGTTTAAGTGTTTTCCTCTTGTATTACTTAACCCCACCACATGTCATTATATATTTTGGTTAAGTGTAAATTTAGTTAACTTAACCCTATCATCTGCTTAATTAACATGTTACAACGACTAAGTGTTCTAAATTTACTTAACCTCACCCACTTGTCTAATTAACATTTATTACGGTTAAGTGTTTCCCTAATTACTTAACCTCACCATTTCTAGCTTGATTTATTCATGAGCCTTAATTAATTAATTAAAGCACCAACCACTCACATTAGACATATATTGTTGTGGTTACTGGATGGTTTACACCACAACTTAGTCAAACCTCGGGTCTTTCTGGGCTTGATGCACTAACCACCCACATTAGACAGGTATTGTTGTGGTCACTGGATGTGCCGGTCGGTTCCGGGAAGTTTTGCACCACAACTCAGTCTAACCTCGGGTTAGGCATATTCATATTTTACTAAATTTACATATTTACTATTTATGTAAATTTTCCGTAAATCAATTTAGCCTAGATCATATTCAACTGTCATGCAAATTAACATACTTATATTCTATGCCCAAAACTTGATTTACCAATCAATTAACCCAACTTGCAGTTTATACCAATTTAGATTTAATATTCCCCTTTTTCAATTCATGCCCAATCTAGATTAACATTCCAATTTACAGTTTATGTCAAAACTAGATTTAATATTCTAGTTTTACCGTTTACGTCCAAGACTTGGTTTACATGCCAATTACATACTTTGCGGCCAATTAAAATTTATCAATTTATGCCCAAGTCTAATATGTATGTAAATCATTCACTATTATAGCCAATTTAGATTTATCCCAACATATTTATTATGCCAATTTAACCTAACTAAGCTACGCCCAATCCCCGCATCATAATCGTACGTATAACTTGATTTCATAAGTTTTTCTATGTACTCATGAAATGATACTAATAGTATCAAAGCAAGGAATAGGGGATAAGCGCAAGAATTGACATAAAAGAATAGCCATACAAGAATGAACCAAATACAAAGGTGATAGTTCCAATGGGTTTGATGTACATAACAGTGAATAGGGATAAACTAGACAAGTTACACCCCAAAAATGAGATCCAACTTAATTAAGGGAATAGGCATAGGTGATTTGGTCCAACATAATGCCAGTTCGAAGTACAACCTAATAGGTTAATGGGAATAGGCATAAGTCACTGACTACAATAGTTATAGGCAATTAACCACTATAGTCATGGGCGACTAATCACAATAGTTTCTTAATCAATGTCATAGGCAATAGTCTCATAGTCATGAATCTTAGTAATAGTCTCATAGTCATGAATCATATGCAATAGTCTCAAAATTATGAATCATAGTCATAGTCATAGGCAACAGTCTTATAGTCATAGTCATATGTAATGGTCTCTTTGCTATGAATCATAGTCATAGGCGATAGTTTCATAGGCAACAGTTTCATAGTCATAGTCTTAGGCAAAAGTCCCATAATCATAGTCATTGGCAATTAGCCACAATAAGTTATAGGCTACAATCAAGAATTAGATCCAAAGGCATAGATAACGTTAGATTTGACATAAGCATGAATCAAAGATAATTAACTCGCAAATAGGCACAGTTCTATATTTTAATTTATTACATTCAAGAGTCCAATTACACGTTCAAATCTAAGGATAACCGAACTTACAATGATCGGTTTAAAAGAGGATAATAAGATAGCGCTGTGGCAATTTGTTATGATTCGCATGACGTTGCTTGAAGCAGAATTCCTACGGTCCAACTCGAATCTTTAACTTGATTCTCTTTTAATTCTATTCAATTTGGAAGAAGATGCATTAATCCTAGTTTTGATTCCAACAGAGTAGCGATGCCATTTTTTTTAAGAATTGCTGCAGAGTATAGGCAGAATGAAATTGTGTGGAGAGAAAGCTAGGTTTGGGGGTGTTTAAATAGCATAGGGGTCATGAATCTGGTCAGAAAGGCGTCCAGTTGCAGAAAAATGGATCTGCCTGCAGATCTGGAAAACAGGGGGGAGGTCGACCCTAGGGTCGACCCTAGAGTCGACCTGTATACCCAGGTCGACCCCCAGGTCGACCTTAGTGTCGACCTGTATAGGTAGGTTGACCCCCAGGTCGACCCTAGTGTCGACCTGGGTCCTGTCTGTTTTTAATTTCGGGCTGAAACTTCTGAAGGCCATATCTTCTTCATACGGAGTCCGATTTACGCAAACTTGGACTCTATTCCAAGCAGAATTTCGAGACGAACGCAATGGCGTAGCCCTTTTCCCTTAATTAATCTGTTACAATTTAATTATTCCCTGATTTGTTACTCTTATGAACACAGAAAATACGGGGTGTTACAAAAAAATATAATTTTGGTTGAGGAAAGTCTTAAAATAATTTCCCAATCCAAAATACATCTCAGGTAACTATAGATTTTTTTTAGAATTTTAGAATTTATTTTCTAATTTTAAGAATTAATTTGATTATTGACTATTATCAATTATTTGATAATAAATACTATTTTAATTGTAAAAAATTTGTAAATTTATCTTGAGCCTAAAATATATTTCCATATTTTATAAAATCATTAAATAGTAATTTATCATGTGATTGTTTTATATTAATTTATGATGGTAGACACTATTTCATTCAGTATTAATGTATATTCATATTTGAAGTATCCTGATTTTTGACATATTATACAAGCACATATTTAAATAAACTACACTACACATAAAATGAGCTAATGTATCCGTTGCAATGTAAATCCCAACATCTATATACGGGCATGTTATACCCTTCACGTAATATGATTTACACATGCGCACACACATATATATGTATGTATATATATATATGGTTCACATATTTGTATACTTATATATATGTATAATCAAATAAATTTCAAGCTACAATTTGTACAGATAGAATATATATGGACATAGTAATAAACCTTGCCATGAATAAATTATTAATTAAAGACATTTGGTGTATCCATCAATTCAAATTAAAGAGATAAAATGAAAGGATTCTCTTTTCATTTAATGCAATTAATAATCTTATAATTCTGTTTTAGGGAAAGAAATGAAAGGTTTCATTCCCTATACATTAACTAAATGTTAATTGCATTTGATACACTATACATATGAAATTAAATCTTCCCTTTAACTGACTTAAATAAAATAAATGATTTTATTTAAAAAATAGAAAGGTTCTAAATAAATTAGGCTTCATAGGCCCAACTAAGATCCAATACGGTTAAAATTTTGAAATTCACCCATATCTTCCGCTATGAGCTAGCCTATTCCAACAATGGTACCAGAGCCCAATAACCTATGCAGTCTAAATTAGTCATGTTAGGTGTGACGGCCCGCCCCGCACTAGCCGACATTTCCAATGAAAGTGCACTGTGCCGATGCTCGACTAGCACGGGACGGTCGCCAAAGAAAGGAAAAGAAAGGAGTTTGAACTTACAAGGAATGTGTAGAATGTCTCACAGTGCATGGGATAAAATATAATAATAACATAACTTTGACATAAAACAGGCGAGACAGTGCATAAGCTGAAAACTAAACCATCGTAGCAACGGAAATCCAAAATACAGCTTATCATCCAAACCAACATTATTACAACTTTGAAATATTATCTCTAAAGCAAAAGAAAGAGGTGCACTACTAATGCCCAAAGTAGTGACCAACAACAACACAGGGAGATTTTATATATATATATATATCATACAAGGAAGCCTCCTGCTCATCTCCGGTACAGCTACTTGTGCATAATCACCTGACATGTCTCTAGTCTGCCCGTTTAAGAGCACCCAGAGTAATAGGAAGAGACATAAAACTCTGGGTCAGACAAAAGAGTTAGCACAACAGGTATACATAACCATATCTGAACCTGGACCTGCAACCAAAGAGTTAGCACAACAGGATGTACAATACTCTAAGGCAACACTAACACATGGTGTGAAAATAATGGGGAAGACGGTGTGCATGTCATGGCCAGAGAAAACATCAGAAATAGCAATCATCCTCACATCTCTCACTCAGTGCATAAAGCATACGATATCTTCCACTTTGATCACCCAATTCTTTGTTACGATCAGTCTGTCCCATGGAGTCATGACGGCCCCACTGCACTGATCCGTAACCACTAACACTTTGCTATGTCCACTCTGCCCCATGGAGTCATAACAACTACACTGCACTGGCTCATAGCCCTGCTACGATCACTTTGCCCCATGGAGTCACAACAACCCCACTGCATTGATCCATAGCCACTAATCTGTCTCTCAGTGGTGAGTCAAAGCTATAGACATCGATAACCCCTTTGCACACGTCCCGCAGCAAAGTCCAATTCGTGAAGTTAACTCATTGGTTCCCATCTGGACCCTGAGTTCTAACTTCTCACTTGGACTTCCTTTGCATCTCGGGTTTTGGTCGAATTGGAGTTGGTCTTCAGAAGAGTCATCGCGTAGAAGTAGTTCCAAATTCGGTTCGGTTGTATAGTGTTCAAGTTCCCCCCATTCGGTTCGGTTCGGGTGCCATCGTCCAACTCTGTTCGGTTCGGGTGCTCTAGCCTCCAACTCGGTTCGGTTCGGGTGCTCTAGCCTCCAACTCGGTTCGGTTCGGGTGCTCCAGCCTCCAACTCGATTCGGATGCTTCGATCCCATGCTACGCCCCTAGTCTGATCCAGTCCCTTCTCCAACTCCAACTCTATTCAAGTGACCTTCCTTCTTGCCAAGCCTCCTCTAGTGCCAAATTCCAATCCGAATCGAATCCCCTTGCATGGTTCTCCTATTTGATCTGAGCCCTACATCCGATCCGATCCGAAACCCTGCACATTTCCTACAACTTTCCAGCGACTGTTTTACGCCATACGACGACGTTTTCGACCATTCTAACTTTTCTAATCAATCACAAAGCATACCATACAGTCATAGAAACATAGAGAATCAACAGTAAACACCAAAACAACAATTTAATATGTCAATATGGAACAAACATACCCAAATCTATGGTTTTTCCCCTTAATTCCCTTAATCATGATTTAAGCATGCAATTAGCAAAACATATCCAAATTAACCCAAATTTCTATCAGAGCCCTCAAATAATATTTAAGAATTTTTGAATGTTTTTCGAGAATTTTAACATACATAATTTCGCTAATTAACACTAATCACCCCTAATTAGTGAAAAAACAATGCAAATCACTCATCTTAGCCACAAATAAAACTTTAGATCTGAAACTCTATTGTTTTGGGGCATTTTCCTATGTAACACAGCAGCTCCAACTCTGATTTGGTGTTGATTTGCCTTGATTTGATGTAGATCTTCTTAATTAGTGATTAGAAGGTGATTTGGAGTGATTTAGAAGGTGAAGGTCATTGCTAGGGTTAGGGAAATGTTTTAGGCAGCTGAGAAAATGAAATAGAATCGTTTCCTAACTGATTTTAGCCTCCCCATAACCTTAATCCCGAAATGGGTTATGGGCCTAGCTGCTAATCACCCTAATTAGCCCGGTTAAGCTGTTTTTCTCCTTCTAAACCTTGTTTCAGCCATATCTCCCAAACGGTAAGTCCATTTGGCTAATGTGACCACTCTACGGAAAGGTAAACCATCATCTGAATCCAATGGAAGTGGTTTCAGGTCAAAAATCCGTACCAATCAAAATTTATAGGCAAAACAAGATTCTCCAGGGGCAAAATGGTCATTTAAAAATCGGCAAAAATCTTGAACATGAGAAATGACCCTAATAGTCGTCTCCCAAAGTTACACGACCATACGACTTCATATGTGGAAGAAATAAATATTCTACGATCCTTAGGTACGTAGAATGCGGGTCGTTACATTTTCCCCCACTTAAGAAATTTTACCCTCGAAATTCCCTAATTAAAGCATACAACGGGTCCCGCATGCCTAATAGTCATTTACAAACAATCAAACATACATTACAAACACATCAAGTCTATCCTAGCATGCGGAATAACTAAATCGCAATTTAAAATCTTACCAGGCAAAGTGTTCTGGATGTGATTCCCTTATGCTTTCCTCTGTTTCCCAAGTATAGTCACTCTCATTCTCGCCCCACTGAACCTTGACCGGTTTCACCACCTTCCTTCGAAGTTGCTTCATATCGCTCTTGATAATACGGATCGGCTTACGGTTCCCAACCGCCTCGGGTTCTACTTCGATGTCATCCAACTGATCCGGTGAAATAGTCATATCGGGGTCGTGCATGAACTTCCTTAACTGGGAAACATGAAATATGTTGTGAACTCTCGCCATCTTGTCAGGTAATTCAATTTTATATGCTAAATTCCTAACTTGTTCGAGAACTGGGAATGGACAAACAAATCTTGGTGTTAACTTGCCTCTTCTACCAAATCGAATCACGCTCTTTAACGGAGAAATTTTGGCAAAAACCAAGTCGCCAATGGAGAATTTTAGATCTCTTCTCCTTTTATCAGCATAACTCTTCTTCCTATCTTGAGCAGCCTTCATTCGCTGTTGGATAACCCTGATCTTGTCTGAAGTTTCTCTTATCACATCTGGCCCAAGCACAAACTTCTCACCGGTTTCTAACCAACATGATGGTGAGTTGCACGGTCTTCCGTACAAAGCTACAAATGGAGCCATACCAATACTGGACTGATAACTATTATTATATGCAAACTCCACTAGATGCAAATGGTCATCCCATGATCCTCCAAAATCCAATATACAAGCTCTTAAGATATCCTCTAATATACGATTCACCCTCTCTGTTTGACCATCGGTTTGAGGAAGATACGCGGTACTGAGATGTAATTCTGATCCTAAAGACTCTTGTAAGCTCTTCCAAAATCCACTCGTAAACAACAGATCTCGGTCACTTACAATGCCTTTGGGTACTCCATGAAATCTCACTACCCACTTCATATACAGTTCTGCTAACTTAGCTACTGTTCTATTCGACTTGACAGGCATATATCTTGCACTCTTGGTCAATCGGTCCACAATCACCTAATTACTATCATGGCCTGATCTAGTCCTTAGTAACCCATCAATGAAATCCATTGAAACTTGTTCCTATTTCCATTCTAGAATTTTCAATGTTGTAACAAACCAATAGGCTTCTTTTACTCAGCTTTAACTAGCTGGCAGGTCATGCATTTGGATATAAACTTCCCAACGTCTCTTTTCATTCCTTCCCAGTAGTAGGTCAGCTTCATGTCTCGATACATTTTGTTACCACCAGGATGTATAGTTAGTTTTGAGTGATGACATTCTCCAAGCACTTCATCTCTTAATCCAAAATTGGGTACAACTAGTCTCCCATTCTTTCTAAGCCATCCTTCTCGATCAAGCCCATACTTGTTCATCTCCTCACTGTCGATACCCATCTTTATCCTGGAGATGATTTCCAATAGGTTAGGATCGTCCCTCTGAATGGAACTAATCCGCTCAATCAAAGTGGGTCTGACCGTCAAACTTGTTAACATCTCTGGATCCAATTCACGCTTTGGTCTGAAATCATACCCAGCGATGTACTCCAGTTGTTTCCATTCAAGAAACATAGCCCCTAAACTGGCATGTCTTCTACTCAATGCATCAGCTACCGCATTGCCCTTTCCTGGTGTATATGCGATATCAAAATAATAGGAAGTCAAGAATTCTAACCATCTTTGCTGTCGTAGATTTAGATCCTTCTGAGAGAAGAGATACTTTAATGACTTATGATCGGTAAACAACTCGAATCCTTCTCCCAAGAGATAATGTCTCCACATTTTCAACACGAATATGATTGCTGCCAATTCCATATCATGGGTAGGATATCTTTTCTCATGCGGTTTCAGCTGTCGACTAGCATAAGCTACAACCCTACCTTTTTGCATCAATACAGCACCTAGTTCGGTACCACAGGAATCTGTGTATACCGTCATCTCTTCATTCCCTTTAGGAATGACTAACACTGGCGGACACGTCAGCTTTTCCTTTAGACTCTTGAATGCATTTTCACAACTTTCGTCCCAAACAAAAGCTTGATTCTTCTTGGTCAACTGGGTTAACGGTGCCACTATCTTGGAGAAGTTTTGGATAAACTTCCGATAATATCCAGCTAATCTCAAGAAATTTCTTACGTCTGTTGCATTCTTGGGCGTAGACCAATCTTGTATCGTAGCCACCTTTGCAGGGTCCACGGCAATACCATTTCCTGAAAGAACATGGCCTAAGAATCTCACTTCTCTCCTCCAGAAGTGACATTTAGAAAACTTCGCTTTCAATTGGTGTTTTCTTAACACCTCCATCACTACTCTCAAATGTTTCTTGTGTTCTACCTCTATCCTCGAATAAACTAAGATATCATCTACGAACACAAGAACAAACTTATTCAATTGATCCCTGAATACCTTATTCATAAGATCCACAAAATATGATGGTGCATTGGTCAACCCGAATGGCATGACCAACCACTCATAGAATCCAGACGACGTCTGAAATGCCGTTTTAGGAATGCTCTCAGCTGCTACTCGGAGCTGATGAAATCCTGTCGCGAGGTCCAATTGGGAGAACACCCTTGCTCCTTCCAGTTGATCAAACAAATCATCTATCCATGGAAGAGGATACTTATTCTTCCTAGTCACCTTATTCAACTCGCGATATTCCACACATAAATGAAGGGAACCATCTGCCTTGGTAACAAATACAACTGGTGCTCCCCACTCAGAGACACTTCTTCGGATAAATCCCTTCTTCAAAAGATCGCTTACTTGCACCCCGAGCTCTCTCTGCTCCCTTGGTTCCACACGACGAAGTGGCCTCACTATAGGTCTGAAATCTTTCACTAAATCGATACAGAACTCAATCTCTTGGTGTGGTGGAAGTCCGGTCACTTCCTCGAAGATATCCTGATACTGACCAGCAACGGGAACCCCTGATAACTCGTCCTGCGGGATGTCGAGGGAATTTAGAAAACTAGCCATCACCTCATCATTAGGTAGGCCATCAAACACTATCCTCCGCCCATCATCCTCCTTAATAGTCACCAAAAGTCCCTCACAGTCTACCACCACCCCATATCTTTGGAGCTAATCGACTCCCAAAATAATGCCAAACCCAGTAAAGCCCAAAACAAAGCAAACATACATCCATGACTCGATAAGACCAAATTTCGACAAATCATACTAAGGCTAGTCGAACCACCAATCATCTTCGTCACCACTAAAGGTCTATCAACTATCTCGGGCTCTAATCCCAACCTATCTGCCATGTCACTAGATATGAAGGAACGGGAAGCCCCAGTATCAAACAGTACTCGAACATGAACATCATAAATTGAAAGCATACCTTGAATGACGACATTCTTTCCTTTCTCTGCCGCAGTTGGGGCATTCGACGAAGAAGGAACAACATTAATAGCATATGCTTTCACAATCTGCTTCTCTTTCAGAGGTTATGGACAGTTATCCTTGTGATGTCCCATTTAGCCACAGTTGAAGCACTTCCTCTCCGCTGGCTTTGCTCGACATTCTTTGGCATAGTGGCCCTTCTTGCCACAGCTAAAGCACTCAACCTCTTTCTTATTCTTTTCTGACCATCCTTAGTTTGGTTCTGCTTCCTCTTATTCTGGGAATTATTATTGCCTCCACCGCTTGCTTGCTGCTTTGGCCCCTCTGCAGATGCAACAGCGACTTCAGACTTGGGCTTAGGATAAAGGCTCTCTGATCTCAATGCTTTCCCAACAATCGATTCAAAAGTCTCTTCAATATTGTTTATAAGCCTTTCCCCCAAGTACTGATCTAAGCCTATTATGAACTTCTCATTCTTCTTCTCGGGAGTGTCAATAAGGGATAATCCATACTTCGATAAAGTATCGAACTCAGCAATATATTCCGAGACTGCCCTACCATTCTGCTTAAGCTCCAAGAACTTCCTAAACAATTTTGATTTCTAAGCAGCTGGGATAAACTTATCATTGAATCAGGCCTTAAACTGATCCCAAGTAACTTGATCCTCAGGAGTAGCTGCCTTAATAGCATTCCACCAATTCATATCCCGTCCTTGCATCTGACGGGATGCTAGCTTTCTCTTCATTGCATTATCGATCCCTAAGTCCTCAAAGATGCACTCACAACTATCAAGCCAATCCTGAATTTCTGTAGCCGATTCCGTTCCGTGGAACGGTTTCCCACCAAGACTAGTGTAGTCCTTACAGAGCTTGGCGAAATCGGCCCTAAGCGCCTGCACCGCTGCACCACCACCATTTGCAGCATTAGGAGCCTCCCTCTGAACATCCCTAAGCATATCTCTTATGAAGTCAGTAAACATTGTCCTCATATCAGGAGCATTCCTATAATTGGCTCCTGAACCAATATTCCTCGTTTATCGGCTCATCGTTCAATATGTAAGGAGAAAACGATTAACCATCTCTTTAGTGGTGCCAGTGCAGTGCGACTCCATCCTTAGATATACTAAATATATATATATATATAACTTTTGAAAACTCAAAATATCACAAATACGCTCTCTCATATACGTACTATCTCTCCCCGGTGTCTTTCCCTAGGTTAACTACGCAACCTAGAGCTTTGATACCAAACGTAACGGCCCGCCCCGCACCAACCGACATTTCCAATGAAAGTGCGCTGTGCCGATGCCCGACTAGCATGGGACGGTTGCTAAAGAAAGGAAAAGAAAAGAGTTTGAACTAACAAGGAACCTGTAGAATGTCTCACAGCGCATGGGATAAAATATAATAATAACATAACTTTGACATAAAACAAGCCAGACAGTGCATAAGCTGAAAACTAAACCATCGTAGCAGCGAAAATCCAAAATACAGCTTATCATCCAAACCAACATTATTACAACTTTGAAATACTGTCTCTAAAGCAAAAGAAAGAGGTGCACTACTAATGCCAAAGTAGTGACCAGCAACAACACAGGGAGTATATATATATATATGTATGTATCATACGTGGAAGCCTCCTTCTCGTCTACGGTACAGCTACTTGTGCATAATCACCTGACCTGTCTCTAGTCTGCCCGTTTAAGAGCACCTAGAGTAATAAGAAGAGGCATAAAACTCTGGGTTAGACAAAAGTCTGGTATGAGCGATAAGCAGCAAAACAGAATAATAACAGGTATACATAACCATACCTGAACCTGGACCTGCAACCAAAGAGTTAGCACAACAGGATGTACAATACTCTAAGGCGACACTAATACATGGTGTGAAAATAATAGGGAAGGGGGTGTGCATGTCATGGCGAGAGCAAACATCAAACATAGCAATCATCCTCACATCTCTCACTCGGTGCATAAGGCATACGATATCTACCACTTTGATCACCTAATTCTTTGTTACGATCTCTCTGCCCCATGGAGTCATGATGGCCCAACTGCACTGATCCGTAACCACTAACACTTTGATATGTCCACTCTGCCCCATAGAGTCATAACAACTCCACTGCACTGGCTCATAGCCCTGCTACGATCACTTTGCCCCATGGAGTAATAACAACCCTACAACACTGATCCATAACTACTAATCCGTCTCTCAGTGGTGAGTCAAAGCTATAGACATCGATAACCCCTTTGCACACGTCCCGCAGCAAAGTCCATTTTATGAAGTTAACTCGTTGGTTCCCATCTGGACCCTGAGTTCTAACTTCTTAGTTGGACTTCCTTTGCATCCCGGGTTTTGGTCGAATTGGAGTTGGTCTTCAGAAGAGTCATCACGTAGAAGTTGTTCCAAATTCGGTTCAGTTGTATAGTGTTCAAGTTCCTCCCATTCGGTTCGGTTTGGGTGCCATCCTCCAACTCGGTTCGATTCGGGTGCTCCAGCCTCCAACTCGGTTCAGTTCGGGTGCTCCAGCCTCCAACTCGGTTCGGTTCGGGTGCTCCGATCCCATGCTACGCACCTAGTCCGATCCAGTACCTTCTCCAACTCCAACTCTATACAAGTGGCCTTCCTTCTTGCCAAGCCTCCTCTAGTGCCAAATTTCGATCTGAATCGAATACCCTTGCACGGTTCACCTATCCGATCCGAGCCCTATATCTGATCCGATCCGAAACCCTGCACATTTCCTGCAACATTTCCAGTGACTGTTTTACGCCATATGACGGCGTTCTCGACCATTCTAACTTTTTAATCAATCACAAAGCATACCATACAGTCATAGAAACATAGAGAATCAATAATAAACACCAAAACAATAATTTAATATGTCAATATGGATGAACAATACCCAAATCTATGGTTTTTCCCCTTAATCCCCTTAATCATGATTTAAGCATACAATTAGCAAAACATATCCAAATTAACCCAAATTTCTACCAGAGCCCTAAAATAATATTTAAGAATTTTTGAATATTTTTCCAAAATTTTAACATGCATAATTTTGCTAATTAACATTAATCACCCCTAATTAGTCATAATTAGTGAAAAACAATGCAAATCACTCACCTTAGCCACAAATAAAACTTTAGATCTGAAACTCTACTATTTTGGGGCGTTTTCCTATGCAACACAGCAGCTCCAACTCTGATTTGGTGTAGATTTTCCTTGATTTGATGTAGATCTTCTTAATTAGTGATTAGAAGGCGATTTGAGAGTGATTTAGAAGGTGAAGGTCATTGTTAGGTGTTAGATCCAAAATTGGCTCTAACACCCAAACGAGTAATGATTCTACTGAAATGAAATTAAAAAACGAAGAAAACACACAATTTAGAGTGGTTCATCGTTAAATATCCTACGTCCACTTTCTACTCTTTGAATTGATGCCTTGAATGCAAGTATAACAACAATTTTCACTTAATTCTCACTTATACAATACATTGATTCACTCAATTTCCTTCACAATATGATTCAGAAGATGATTGTAATATGAATAAGTTGATGAAATTCAGATAGTAAAGGAATTTGAGTTCTGAAAATGCCAAAAGATCCTTCCAAATGCCTCTTGATGGTGTATTTATAGGTGAAAAATGCTCCTGGGATAGCTTTGGTTCGGATCCACGTGGTCTCCATCCCATCACTTTCGGGTTCGAATGGGATACGGGTGTGACAACACATCAATTTAGTGGAAAACATGGGTAGAACGTGGGCATAACCGCTCCGGATTTCAAGGGAACATGGGGTGAAGCTGTCGTGACTCTGGGTTCGGATCGGGGTTGCTAGCAACCGGGGGATCGGATCGGTTTTGGTGGAAGAATGGAAGGGCGGATTGAGTATACAAAGAGGAAGGAGCGGATCGGGTCTTTCCGCTCCGAACCGGTTATGCCCCCGTGGCTTTGTCTTCTGCTTCACAATCATCTTGGCTTGAAAACTTGGATCCGATCTGAACCGGACTTCTAAAAGGGTGCATTTCTTAGTCAATATTCTTCACTTAAATAATCCTTCTATTTGTGTAGCCTAGTTCACAAAGTAGGCTAACATTTTGCCCCCTCGAAGGATGCTTCTATTGAAGATGGAGCGTGCTTTGACATTATCTGACCATTGTTTTTTGAGTTGGAATCGTTGAATGGTCACTCCCATTCGTTTGTAGAAACGCGTTGCTTCTTAAAATCATATCTCTTGTTGCCTATATATACACCATAGAATGTTCCAATTTCTTCCTTTACTTCAGATAACTCTGAGAACTCCGCTTGATGTCCGATAGCTCTTCCAGGTAAACTTTAGTACATATATTTTTCTTTGAGTTTTCATTCGTTTATTAAATCAATACTTGCAGTTATGCTGGGGTTCAGATCCGATTCACATGGTTTTTTCCTATTATCGGTGCCATTATGTCAATGGGCCAAATCATCGTGGGCCTGTCTTCCAGTCCGATTGGAATGGAAGGATATATTGGCAGTAATACAAAGGGCCACTCCACTTTTATATAAATTCATCATTTTCGTTTCTTTCTCCCTTCTTTTATTTCTATCGTTTTTTCTTTGAAATCTGCACCAAAGAAACACAAAACCCTAGCTCCTAATATCTCAGGAATTCTTCTTTAATTCTCAAATCGATTACTTAGGTGGGTCAAAAACTTCGATGAACTCCCTTTTGACTCGATTTCAGTTCGAATTCACGAATCGTTTGAACGATTTCAGCGTGGGGTTAGTCGACGCCGCGTCTTTCTCCTCCTCGCCACCGTTGTTGATGACCTCGTCATCACCTAGAGGCGATTGTGGAGGAGGATTGAAGCTAACGTAGGTCATGCCAACACATAGGCACTTCAGCTTTGATTTTGTTTTTGGCATGAAACTAGGTTTGTTACTGATGAAGGAATAGAGGATATGAAGAAGGAGAAGAGAGAAAAGAAAGAGATCGGTAAGAGGTGGATTAATTGGTGCCAGAGCGCTGGGGATAGGGCATTGAGCATCAGATCGGATCGGGAAACAAGGCGATGGATGGAATAGATAAGCTTAGGATTTTTTGAGGGTTTACTAAATCGGTCCGGTCTGGTGTTAGCCGATACGAATAGATTCTCCATCTCAAAGCTTCTCTATTTGTTTAAAAGTTCTGAACCGATCCGATACAGCTGAACCCAGAGCTCCGAATCGTTCCACTTCTAACACTGATCCGCTCCGATCTGCCTTGGAAGTGCATGCTCCGAACCGGTCTGGTTCAACACTACATAACCGATCCGAACCATTAAGCTTTGTTTTGAAACATAACCACACCATAACCAACTCAACAAATACTAAACATGACTTCCATCTCCATGGACAGTTAGAATAGAGCCCTTTTTGCTGTACTTTTCGGAATGTTCATATGCACACCTAATGGCATTGTCCGTCTTTACGTTGAATTTCTTTACACACTTGTACACTTTAGCTCAAACACGTGCACAGGGGGGATACGGGCTATTTTACTCTAACTTATGTTATTGCTCCTTCAGTAGTTTAGCAACCATGGCAGAGAGACGTTCATCTAGGTTATCAGAAAAGAGAGAAGTCGCAGTAACTTCCGAGAAACTCACTCTTGATGACATATCCTCTCCTTCAGACCCTGAATGGGATGATGAGGGCCTAGATTATGAAGTGGAAGCACCCAATAGTGAAATATCTTCTGATAGTGAAGTTTCTCTTAGTGATGAAGAGGAAGGAGGGATAGGAGATGATCGTGCTCCCGATGAGTTTGAAACTGCCACTATATTGGAGTTACCCAAAGATTCTGTTGAGTCAACGATCGATGATGATAGACTCGTCCGAATATGTCTAAAGCATGGAATATTAAAAAGAGATACCCTGGTGCCATTGAAAACATATCGCCCCCACAATCCACCGGAAGGATTTATGGCAATTACCTGATTGATGTGTCTGGTTGGGGCTATTCCACCATTTCCGCCTTTTGTCGTCGATTTTCTGAGATAGATGCAGATTTCCCCCATGCAATTACATCCCAACTCTTATGCTTATTTATACACCTTGTATATAGCATACAAAGAAGTTTTAGGTATAGAGCCTACCTTCGATGACGTCCACTTTTTTTATAATTTCAAGCATTGGACTCAAGAAACTCCCTCCTTCTCATATTTTGAATCAGTCCCGAAAAGGAAAATTATTACTGTTCCATTTAACAGCAAGGCTGGCGATTCTAAACTTGGATGGTTTTATATCAGACAGCAGTCGGGGTGCGCCAGGAGATGGACCAAATCAAGTAAAGCACCGACTTTCTAGATTTCAATTTTAAATGCTCATGCCAACACATTAACTTGCTTTCTTTTTCATTCGCAGTTGATAACCAAAAGCAAATATCGAATCAATTATATTTTGATCATTTGCATCGGCTTCTCAATAGCGATTTAAAGTTCCTAACCATCGACGAAGTTCTAAAGGATGAGTATCTCCATTATCACGGGTTACTATCTATTACCCATAGTATAGGTCATGGGACGGGTCCATATGTGTACATACCCCCGGTCGACATTATTCCTGAGATGGGCTACGGCTCGAAAGGTCCAACAATACCTCTTAGGACTCCACCTTCTCCATCCTCAACTCAAGACGATGAGTTAGCCAACATAGCTGAAAAGCACAGAGAAGGGTATACCATCCCAGATGACGCTATTTCTCCTGAGAAGTCAACATCCCCTAAAGAGCTTCCAATAGACGCTTCTCATGGAGATGCTCCTACTACCGACGATTCCACATTTAAGGGTTTAGGAAATCTTCCCCTGCCCGAAACTATCTATACTTCAGAGGACTTTGGCACAAATCCTTTAACCTTCACTTCTTCAGAGGAGACTACTCCCGTGAAGGCCAAAGAGCCCGCTCATGCTAGTCTGGCTTCAGACTCGGGTTGGTTGGGGGGAACACCAGTTAGGATGCACATAACACATTAGCACTGCACGTGACAGCACTCATGTCTTATGTGATCATTGATTCTGAACTCCACTTATATTGTTGTGCAGGTACAATGTCTCGCCCTTACTATGATGTTAGGAAAATTCGCCGTAGCATGTCTAGACCTCCTTCCGACACCGAGCATGATCACCGTGAGAGCCGGAGCAGAGATGACAGAAGGCCTCATGATTCTCATCGACCACAAACCTCACGCTCTCGTTCTCCTGTCCGGTCGGATCCAGACAGTATAAGAGCCACCAGAGTCGTCGTGGGGAAGACACATCGCAATCCAAAGATAGAACTTCTCCCCAAGACAAATATAATCGAGAAAAAAGTCCACCGAAACACACCGATTCACGAGACAAGCACAAAACTTCTGAGAGGCGATCTGGAAAAGGCGATGCAGCCATCGTCCCTGCTAAGCGGAAGCACATTGAATTATCATACTGTAAACCCCCACCACTGGATGCTGGTCCCAAAACTAAATTGGCATATCTAGAGAAGCAGTTTCCGGATCACTACTTTGAGAATCTAACTTCCTTACCCTTACTTGAGCCTATTTCTTCAAAATGGGCAGATGAGGCTAAGGTAAAGATTGACGCAGTTGAGAAACAATACTCGGAGATGTACAAGTATTCACGCAATCTCTCCAGAATCATTCGGGCCTTAATTACATACGTTGATGCAATGAAGAAGGCTGCAGATTCCAATGAGAATGTTTTGAAAAATCTAGAGAAGGACTTAGAAGATACACAGGCTCAATTTGTCATTGCTCAACGAGATGCCAACAACTTCAAACAGCAATTTGAGGAATTACAAAAGCGTTATCATGACTTGCTGGAATCTCACAGTCAAGAACGTTTGGAGTTGAAGAAACAAGCGGAAGACGCTAAGTCAAACAGCGTCAAAATGCAACTAGCTTGCAATACTCTTGAGCAAGAAAAGGCCGAGTCAGCGAGGAAGAATGCCGAGCTGGAGAAACGAAATGTTGACTTGGAGTCCAAGTTAATGGAAGCTGAGACTAGGGCTGCCTTAGCTGAGGGGAATGTGGATAGCGTTATTAAGTCTGCTGAAGAAACTCATAAACAGCTATCAGAGGCTCAAGAAGAATTGCATGGCTTTGGCGAACTAATGATTGAATTATTCACACACATAATTCGTCGCTGAAACATCTCTTGGATCGAAGACTATCCGACTACCTTAGTTCACGTATGGAGTCAAATCATCGAATGGGAAAAAGAGGAAATTAAGGTAGACTCAGTTGATGAAGACAAACTCATAGAGAAGTATCTGAGAGATGATGAACCGGCACGTCTGGCCGAGGGGCGTCGCCTTATTGCTGCTGCCATGGAGGAGGAGAAACGCCTGGCCAAACTAAAGAATATCCTTGAAGTTGGTTCTTCTTCTGCTACCGCCGAAGCTACTGGAGTCGAGGGATATGATCCCGAGAATCCGGAAATTCCTAGAGCATTTCTTTTATCTCCTATACCCGAATCAGCGTCAGAGACGGTAGCCACCCCAATTGAGAAATCATCAGAAGGTATTTACACCTTTTCACCCCAATTCGTCAAGGCCATCTACACCTTTCATCACATCATTGGGCAATCGATCGAGGATCCTTTATTTTCTCCTGAGTTGATAACTGTTGCTTCTCATTCTGTAGGTGCTGAACCAGTAGAGAAGACCGATGAGCCTCGAGGAACCACCATTGGGGAAGAATCCGTGGAAAAGGCTCAGGGAGGACAGGATAAGGCTACCATCGTCGAATCCGGAGGGGGAGCCGAACCGCCTAAGGACGACACTTCTCATGATGACGAAATGATAGATGCTTTGAAAGACGACGATGGTAATGAGGGGCATGAAGAAGATCCTGATGTTGTTATAACTAGGGATTCGAAAAATGCTGATGACATGACTTTGGCTGAAATGAAAGCCGAATAAGACAAGCGCATGCAACTGAAAGTCGAGGAATTAAACCCTGAAAGCTTTAAGCCCCTTGCAGTGGTGGATCCTGGATCGAGGTTAGTTGTTAAGCTTTCAACTAGGCCAATTACAGAAGAGCTTGCTACAAAATCTTCTCTTGATTCCAGTGTTCCGACTCCTAGGAAGAAATCTACCGATTCTGGTACTTCAACTATAGAGAAGAAGAGGCCAAAGCGTCTCATGTCTGATGCTTAAAAAGAAGCTAGAAATGCTCTTAAGGCTACCAAAAAATCCAAGTCTGCTCCAAAGCCCAAGTGATAATGCGCTTTGTTTTATTTTATTTTGATATTCCACTGGTCCGCTATTATTGTAGTGAGTGCAGCCCTCGCATCTTTTGCTTAACTTTCTTGTATAGACTCACATGTTTGTGAATAAAGTAGTTTGTTTCCTGTAATATCTAATATTCGTAAATTTAGCATTTAAGTAAAAATGCAAATGAACAGCATGTCATATCACAGTTATATAATAAAGTCATTATTAAGGGGAACATGTGTACATATATATGCCCCCAATCAATCTTGGATAACTGATTAAGACTTATTCAAGATTGATTAAATTCAAAATTCATCTGCCCTCGATTCTCTGACGGGGCCATATTATTTCATCATTGATGCTTATTCTTTTTAGCATCTTTATACTCTCCTGTCTCATAACCAGGTTAGAGTATTACTGAGGCGGTCTCTTATCGGGGTGCACCTTCATGCCTCAAGGGACGTCGCCTTCCCGTCCTTTATACTCTCTCTTGTTTCATGAGAGTTAGAGTTAGGAATGTCGTCTTCCCATTCTATGCATCTTATCATGCAAACG
Organism: Allium sativum; assembly: GCA_030737875.1. Classification (NCBI taxonomy): domain Eukaryota; kingdom Viridiplantae; phylum Streptophyta; class Magnoliopsida; order Asparagales; family Amaryllidaceae; genus Allium; species Allium sativum. The sequence goes on from CM060916.1 coordinate 900,560,487, forward strand.
GTCATTTTGTTTGCTCCTGCACATAGGTTGTCTCGAATTTTTGAAATTTACTTTAATGTTTTGTGTTTCATTGTAATGACAGAATAATGGTTAAAGATATAAATAATGCAGGAAAGTAAATGACACACGATATTTTTATAGTGGTTCAGCTAAGTCGTAGCCTACATCCACTTCATAATCCTTTGTTCATATAAACAAACTTTTTAAGGCAAGTCATGCCTTTTTACATAGCTTACAAAAAAAGGAAGACATTTCATATTTAGCTCAGGTATCGTCGCAAGTGCTGAGCATTTCAAACTGTGGGAATCTCTTCACTGTCCACGGCCGTTAGCTTGAATGCTCCTGTATCAAGCTTTTGTTGGATGGTGTATGGCCCTTCCCATTTTGGACCCAATTGGGTTGAAGGCGGGAAGACTCGTTTCAATACTAAGTCTCCTGGTTCAAAGGTTTTGAAGCGAACTTTCCGGTCATAATAACGTGCCACTTGATGTCGGTGTCTTGAGGCACGCAAGTCTGCTTCGTCTCTTTTTTCTTCAACCATATCAAGAGACTCTAGGAGGAGTGTTTTATTTGTCGTCGGATCATAGTATGTGACTCGATGAGAAGGGACTTCCAATTCTACCAGGATTACTGCTTCTGACCCGAAGGAAAGTGAATAGGGAGTATGGCCAGTGGCCGTCTTAAAGGTTGTCCTGTAGGCCCACAAAGCTAGTGGAAACTCATCTACCCACTTGGCTTTGGCCCGCTCCAACCGCTTCTTGAGAATAGATTTAATGACCTTGTTTATTACTTCGACCTGGCTGTTTGACTGCGGGTGAGCTACAGCAGTGTACCGTTTATCAATCTTATACTTCTGGCAGAAGTTTCTGAATTCGACGCTGTCAAACGGTGTCCCATTATCAATTATGATGCTCTTCGGTATCCCAAATCGACAGATAATGTTTCTGACCACAAAATTGATCACCTTTCTTGCCGTGATTGTTGTTAAAGGTTCAGCTTCCACCCATTTCGTGAAATAGTCCACGGCGACGATCGCGTACTTTGCTCCCCCTCTGGCAATAGGTAACACTCCAATAATATCAATCCCCCACATGGCAAACGGCCATGGGCTTACCATTGACTTGAGCTAAGTCGGATGTGCTCTGGGAATCTTGGCAAATATTTGACATCTGTCGCAGCGTCGTGAATAATCAGCCGCATCTTTATTCACGATAGGCCAAAAATATCCATACCGTAATACTTTCTTTACTAGGGTTTGGCCCCCAGTGTGGTCCCCACACTCACATTCATGTACTTGCAGTACACGTTTGATGTTGTCATGTGCGATACACCGTAGTAGGGGCATTGAAAACCCCTGGCGATAAAGGACGTCATCCTGTAAAACGTGTCTTCCAGCCTTACGTCTTACAGCTCGTCTCGCTCTTCTTCAACGGGAGGGTTCCATTCTTGAGAAAATTCTTGATCGGTGTCATCCATGATTCTTCTTTGGATCAACTTCCAAGGCTAGTTCCACTTCCATCAGGTCGAAACTCGGTGATTCCAAAACCTCTATCAGAATCATTTCAGTTTCTTTAGGATTATCAGAACTTGCTAGCTTTGCCAACCGATCTGCTTTCTGATTTTCTGTTCTTGGAATATGCATTATGCTGTAATGCTCCAAACTACCCAGCAACTCCTTTACCTTTTTGAGATAAGTAACGAGTCGAGACCCTTTAGCAATAAATTCCTCCCGAACCTGGCATACAACTATCTTGGAATCGCAACATATATCCAGTGTCTTCACCCTCAGTTCTTTGGCGAGTTTCAGCCTGGCAATCAGGGCCTCATACTCGAAATCGTTATTGGTAGCAACAAACTCTAATCACAATGCATAGTAAATAGATCGTCCTTCAGGAGTTATTAAAACAACTCTGGCACTGGACCTTTAATCATTTTTCGCTCCGTCCGTATATAGCTCCCATGGACTAAGCTCTAACTCTTGGTCCAAAGTAACCACCTTGTCACCCACCGTTTCCTCTTCGGGAATTGTGAATTCGGCTATAAAGTCGGCCAAATGCCTGCCCCCTTATTGATTTCCGTGGCTGAAAATTTAAATCAAATTGACTCAGCTTGATGTTCCATTTAAGTAACCGCCCCGATGCTTCGGGTTTTTGCAACACTTGTCTTAAAGGTAGATCGGTGTATACAACTATCGGGTGAGCCTGAAAGTAATGACGAAGTTTGCGGGAAGAAATCAGGAGGCTATAAGCAAGTTTTTCTATCTTCGGATAATTATGTTCTGCAGCAGCTAGCTTCTTGCTCACGTAGTATACAGGACTCTGGACTTTATCCTCTTCACGTGCCAATGCTGTACTGACGGCATGAGATGATATCGCTAGGTAGACAAACAAATCCTCATGTTCCACGGGTTTTGATAATATTGGAGGCTTTTATAATAAGTCTAATAAATTCTGGAAAGCCTCCACACAATCAGGGGTCCACTCAAAATTTCGCTTTCCTCGTTTTATTAGATCAAAGAAAGGTACGCACTTATCTGTGGCTTTGGAGATAAACCTGCTCAATGCAACAACTTTTTCGGCTAGGCTTTGAACATCCTTGATCTTTCGTGGTTCTTCAATATTCCTTATTGTTGCTATTTGACTAGGATTTACCTCAATTCCTCGAGAACTCACGATAAACCCAAGGAATTTTCCAGATGCGACCCCAAATGAGCATTTTAGGGGGATTAACTTCATTTCATACCTTCGAAGAATATCAAAATTTCAGCTAAGTCCCTTGTATGATCGGAAGATTGTTTAGACTTCATAAGCATGTCATCCACATAAACCTCTCCTGATTTGATTATAGAACATGCGGTTGACCAAACGCTGGTACGTGGCTCATGCATTCTTTAATCCAAATGGCGTTACCACATAACAATATAACCCCAAGTCTGTGATGAAACTTGTATGCTCCTGATCTGGCATGTGCATGGGAATTTGATTGTACCCCGAATAGGCATCCATAAAGGATAAAAGCTCGTGTCCCGCCGTCGAGTCTGCTAGCTGATCAATTCTGGGAAGAGGAAAGCTGTCCTTCGAACAAGCCTTATTCAAGTCAGAGAAGTCGATACATGTACGCCACTTCCCGTTAGATTTTTTGACTAGGACAGGATTTGATATCCAGTCGGGATATTTCGAATCCTTAATGAATCCATTATCCTTTAATTTCTCTACCTCTTCTTTCAAAGCTGCTAACCGCTCTGGGCCTAACATCCGTCTCTTCTGTTTGACCGGTGGGTGCTTTGAATTAATGCATAAAAAGTGGCTCATAATAGCAGGCGAAATCCCACACATGTCAGCGTGAGTCCAGGCAAACACATCCAGATTTGCCCTTAAGAAATCAGCCAACTCTTTCACTCGAATTGGATCTAGTTGCGAGCCAATCTTTAGTACTTTTGTCGAATCTGTCTCATCAATAGGTATATCTATTGTTGTCTCGTTGGGAGTCGCCTTTCTATCCTTGGGTTCTCTATCCTCTCTGGGATCTATATCCTCAAGAACATCTAAAGGCCACTCTCTTGGGGCTGGACCCCTTAGTTGCTATGCTGAGTTTTCCTTCGAAGGGGGACAATCGTCCTTAGTTTCTATATTCAACCCCTTCATTAGCATCTTCAACTCCATCATGTAACAAGCTCGTCCCGTAGCTTGGTCGCCTCTCATCACCCCAATTCCTGCGTCAGTCGGGAATTTAAGCAGCAAGCACCAAGGTGCAATACATGCCCTAAACTCGGCAAGGGCCGGTCGGCCTAGGAAAGCGTTGTAGGGTGAGTTTACATCCAAAACTACAAATGGCAGGATCCTCACTCTTTGGCGATCTCCCTGTCCTAATATTACTGGTAATTCTACATAGCCCATCAGAGCCGTCGACGCCCCATTGAAGCCACGTATCCATCCTTCGCAGGGCTTTAGATCTTTTGCTTCGAGTCCCATTTGTTCAAAATCTTTCTTGAAGAGTATATTGACCGAGCTCCCGTTGTCCACTAACACTTTATGGACTAAAGCAGAGCCGATGGTCGTGGTAATTACCAGTGGATCTTCAGTTGGAGATTGAACTCCGGAATCATCTCTACTACGGAATATGACGCCGTCTGACATCGTCTTTTGTTGTTTTACTAGAGTAATGTCTTCGAGGTTACTTCATTCTCCTACCTCAAAGTGCTTGGCGGCATTGACGTACTAATCCATCGTTTTGAAACTACGACTAGCTAGGTGGGGTCCGCCTATAATGGTATTGATAACGATCCCCTTACCTTTCTGCTGGGCTGTGGGTTTTGAAGTAGGCTGGTTTTGGTTCGGGGCTTGTCTCCTTTGCCCCCTGTCCCTTGGGGCAACCTTGTACTCGTCTAACTTCCCTACCCGCATCAATCTTTCAACTATGTCTCTCAAATGACGACATTCATTGGTGGAATGAACGTGGGTTCCATGGAACAAACAAAACTTTCCCGTTGCGATCTCTTTTTCAGTGGAGTCTCTAGGTGGTGGTTTTTTGTATTGCAATATGCTATATGTGTCCAAATAAATGTTTTCCAAGGTATCATTCAATGGAGAATAGTTTTTGAAAGTTTGGAATTGAGGTCTTTTGCTGGAATTGTTCCCTCAGTTCCTACTCCTCCTATTGTCGTTTCCATTCTTGTTGTTGTTACCTCCGTTCTGGTTGCCGACGTTCACTTCAACCTTCCCTGAACTGTCACCAGATTGTTTCACAGCAACATTACTTTGGACACCTTCCCTCGAGGCCCCTTCAGACTTTCTCTTCCTATTTGCATGAGCTTCTTCTCGCCTTAAGCGAATATTAGCTTTTTCATAGAACAATTCCCTAGTAGGGGGCGGTTTCCCGGATAGATAATCCCCAAATTCTGTGTCTGTGTCAACTCCTTCTATTAAAGCCATCAGAATAGTGGGTCCATAAGGGTCACTAACTTCGGTGATGGCCAGGTTGAAGCGGTCCAAATATGATTTTAGAGATTCGCCTGGAGCTTGTTTAATCCTTGACAACTCTATGATGCTTTTGGATTTGCGGGCGTAAAGTCGAAACTGGTTCATAAAGCGCTCACTTAATTATGTGAAGTTTGACACTGACTGTGGAGGGAGTCGGGTGAACAACATTAATGCCACGTCTTCTATGTAAATTGGAAAGGCCTTGCATTTTATAGCATCTGGAGCTGCTGCGGCATTCATGAACCATGCGTACCTCATCAGACCCCGGTCCGTTTTCCCTGAATATCGATCCATTTATGGCAAGTTAAATCGTCAAGGGAACTGTAAGTCCAATATATCATTTGTGAAGGGGGTATGACTTCGCTCAATACCCCAGTACTCATTAATGTATCGTCGGCTTTCGGACATAATCTGATGCACCATCACCCACACATTGACATTTGTTAATGTTTACACAGGTTCTCTAGGTCTGATATTCGGATTACCCCTGGGTTCCTGATTAGGGGATAACCTCCTGTTTCTAGTGGCGGCTGCTCTACATTGCTCCCTATGCTCCCGGTCGATCTCAGGAGGAAGGGGTTGAAGAAGTTGTTGTTGCGTAGGATTAGTAATGTTAGGATCCCTGGGTAGAACGTGGGATCCACGCATGGGCAACAACATAGGCTCTTTCAAGCTCGGGTCATCAGGCCCTAACACACGAGCACAGTCTTCGCGGGATCCTAAAGATCCACAAGTTAACTGATCAAGATACTGAGGTCGCTCAAGCGGCCTTCTTTCACGAGGACGTCCCTCATCTGAAGAAGATGAATAATCTGCAGCAAGGCGACGTGTTAGGGAAGGTGTCTTTTGCCTCTGGAGCTCCTTGAGTTCCCTACTCATGGTGATCATGTTCTCTTGCATGCGAAGACTGTCACGTTTATGGGCTTCCAATGCCTCCTTAGTTCTCTGGAGCATTTCAAGAAAGCGTGAAAAATCTCCTTGTGCGACGGGTGCAGATGGGTCAGGATGATCATTTGTCATAGCGGCTGGAATCGACGCATTGGCAGGAGCTCAGGTAGAAGTTCCAGCTTCACTTTGATTCGGGTCAGATCGGAGCACAGTGATACGGCCGGACCAGTTCGAATGGGGAGAGTGGGTGGCTTCAACGTCGCTGGATCGAATCGGGGTCATCGGCTCGGATCGGTCCTTCCTGACCAGAGCGGCCTGCTCCAGAATCTTGACCACGCGACCTCGTCACAACCATTGTTTGCTGATCTTCGTTCACTTCATTCTCTCGATTACTTTGGATTTCCTTGCCTTTCCCTTTGGCCATAATTTCCAATTCTTCAGTGATTAACCAACAAGTACTCAAATATGTCAAAAATGGAGGATTAACTTCTTTGAACTTTGAAGGTCCAAATAGTAGAATGATAATCCCAAAAAGCGGAGAATTCAAAAAATTCTCAGTGAAAGCACCAAAATGTTAGATCCAAAATTGGCTCTAACACCCAAACGAGTAATGATTCTACTCAAATGAAATCAAAAAAACGAAGAAAACACACAATTTAGAGTGGTTCGACGTTAAATAGCCTACGTCCACTTTCTACTCTTTGAATTGATGCCTTGAATGCAAGTACAACAACGATTTTCACTTAATTCTCACTTATATAATACACTGATTCACTCAATTTCCTTCACAATATGATTCAAAAGATGATTGTAATCTGAATAAGTTGATGAAATTTGGATAGTAAAGGAAATTGAGTTTTGAAAATGCCAAAAGATCCTTCCAAATGCCTCTTGATGGTGTATTTATAGGTGAAAAATGCTCCTGGGATAGCTACGGTTCGGATCCACGTGGCCTCCATCCCATCACTTTCGGGTTCGGATTGGATACGGGTGTGACAACACATCAGTTTAGTGGCAAACATGGGTAGAACGTGGGCATAACCGCTCCGGATTTCAAGGGAACGTGGGGTGAAGCTGTCATGACTCTGGGTTTGGATCGGGGGTGCTACCAATCAGGGGATCGGATCGGTTTTGGTGGAAGAATGGAAGGGCGGATTGAATATACAAAGAGGAAGGAGCGGATCGGGTATTTCCGCTCCGAACCGGTTATGGCCCTGTGGCTTTGTCTTCTGCTTCACAATCATCTTGGCTTAACAACTGGGATCCGGTCCGAATTGGACTTCTAAAAGGGTGCATTTCTTAGTCAATATTCTTCACTTAAATAATCTTTCTACTTTGTGTAGCCTAGTTCACAAAGTAGGCTAACACTAGGGTTAGGGAAATGTTTTAGGCGGCTGAGAAAATGAAATAGAATCGTTTCCTAACTGATTTTAGCTTCTCCATAACCCTAATCCCGAAATAGGTCATGGGCCTAGCTGTTAATCATCCTAATTAGGTCCGGTTAAGCTGTTTTTCGCCTTCTAAACCTTGTTTCAGCCATATCTCCCAAACGATAAGTTAGTTTGGCTAATGTGACCACTCTACGAAAAGGTAAACCATCATCTGAATCCAATGGAAGTGGTTTCAGGTCAAAACTCCTTACCAATCAAAAGTTATAGGCGAAACAAGATTCGCTAGGGGCAAAATGGTCATTTAAAAATCGGCAAAAATCTTGAATATGGGAAATGACCCCAATAGTTGTCTCCCAAAGTTACACGACCATACGACTTCATATGTGGAAGAAATAAATATTCTACGATCCTTCGGTACGTAGAATGTTGGTCGTTACTTTAGGGCTAACTAATTAAGCTTACCCACTAAGTATGATGTCTAGAAAGGTAATGTCTAGGATTGGAATTGGGTAATAGAGTACCATGTCCTACCTGGTTACTGGCCTGACATGAAAGGTAAAGTGAGCCCAAAGGTTGCCCCTAATAAAAAGGCCCAAACTTAATTTGGGCTTTGGGCTACTTTTAAAAATAATTTTGAAAATTAAAGTGGAAGATTTTAAATTTAATTATTAAATTTAAAATGAAATATGTTTATTATAAAAGCTGTAATTTAACATATTTTCAAAATGTTTAATAAAACAATTCACAATAGTTTCAAATTTCAAATTTATTAATAAGATTATTAAAAATTAATTAAATAAATAAGTTAATTAATTAATGAAGATGTGCATGTATTGTATATTGAGATATACGTTATGTTGTTTTAAATTGTTTAAAATAACATAAGTATACATGTATGTGTATGAATTGGATTTTGAAATTAAAACGATTTAATAAAAATTACTTAATTAGATAAACTACACTAGAATGTTAATCTATAAAATTAATTGAATATGATTTAACTAATATAAACTAAAGGTGGAACCTAAAGAAACCCATAACTGACTTAGGAAATGAATACATACGTAATTGTATGTATACCGTGATTTTCGATGTGTTCAGCACTTGAATCACGAGGGTAGTTCATAAGAATTACATTATTTCATAAGTCGATATCACTTGATTTAATGTTGTCCTCTACCATATATACTAATAAATTACTTGCATGTTGATTGGTTGTTGAGCATACTCAAGCTACGAGTGTTATGTGTAGTATTATTAATATATTGAATAGATGAGGTAAGACAACTACATGTATTTGTTGAGCAAACTCAAGGTACATGTACTATACTTAGGCTGTCACGATATGGTAGGTATGAGTGAGTGTTTTCATTTTTATTTATTGATCAAACTCAAGTTCGAAGTGAAACTAGGACAAGGCACCAAGGATTAGGGGTTGTATATGATACAATCGATAAGGAGTTATCCATCAACCGTGGAGCTACGACTTGTTGAGCAAACTCAAGGTCAAAATTTCAAGATGGACGAGTCCTAACGCCTACTAGTGAAGTCATAAGATATCTATGCTTCAATATAGGGATTTGATGAAGCACAAAAGAATAGTGGGACCTTATTAGTAAAATGAAACATAAAATTTGTGCTTTCTAATATTATAAGAACATCCACTATGGTTTATCCTAATAATCTACCATTTAAACTTGTAGAAAATAACAACTCCAAAACTATTTTCTGAAAGCGACAAGCTCACTGGGCTTAACTATACCGACTGGCAAAGATCAATTAAGATGGCATTAACTTTCAAACGCCTTTGGACTTCTTTTACATGTGAACCCAAAACTGAACCCATTGATGATGCAAACCCTAAAGATAAACTTACTGATCTGAAATGCCAATCTGACCTGGAGATCACCCAAGTTTTCGTGTTGTCTACCTTAGACAAACCATTGCAAAGGCAACATGAGAACATGTCTATCCATGATATTTTTGATAGCCTCAAAGCCTTTTTTGGTGAACAGTCCCATTCCGCAAGGTACGAACTTTCGAAGAAAATGTTCAACACCAAAATGACCAAGGGATAGAAAGTAGATAATTATGTTTGAATGATGAAAGGCTATATTGATTGACTTGCACAATAGGATGTAGAGATAAGCAACGAAATGCAAGTAGACTTGATTCTTGGTTCTCCCACTTTTCAGTGTGAACCGTTCATATTGAATCACAAAATGAACCAATTAAATTTGAATCTCATGAAGCTCCTCAATATGTTGAGGTCAGCTAAGTCTACATATAAGGATCAAAGTGCCATACATGCTATGAAGGGTAGTGCCTCATCTTCGAAAGGTTCGAAGATGCGAAAAAGAGATTGTAAAAAAAAGAAGTAAGAAGACTAACGACAAGGGTGAATGTCACTATTGCCACAAGAAAGGTCACTGGAAAAGGAACTGTTTTCAGTACTTGAAGATTGTTAGGGAAAAGAAGCAGAATGGTCTGTAGCTCCATCAGGTACATTTATGATTCAAAATACTATTGCAATCAATAAAATGTCTTGGGTTTTAGTTACTGGATCTGGAACTCATATATGTAATTCGTTACAAGGGCTTAAGAACTGGCGTTGCGTAGCGAAAGGAGAAATGAGCCTCCAAGTTGTTGAAGGATTTATTGTATAAGCAACAATAGTAGGAGATTATCATTTAGTTTTGCCTAATGGTGTAGTATTGATATTAAATAATTGCTATTTTGTGAAAGACTTTATTTAAGGAATTGTATCTGTTTCTAGATTGTTTGAGACTGAATATGTTGTTCATTGTGCAAACAATGTTATGAACATTAGCTTGAATGGAAATAAGGTTTATGTTGGTATTCTTGAAAATGGAATTTATGTGATCAATACTAATTATGTGTGTTTTGTGAATGAATCTTCTAACAATATAGATGAAAATTACCTCTGGCATTGTAGGCAAGGTCATATTGTGAGAAATGACTACATAGACCGAAAACCGAAGCTCATCTATATGGATTATGAACCTTAAAAAGAAGAGTGTATAGAACTATTTGAAATCATGACACATGTCCCCGTAGTTACGAAGAATCCATCCAGGTATTGCAGATCGGATCATAACTCAATGCAAAGATATAGAGGGAGTTAATTTCTTTTCTCCAAGCTAACGTAGGCATGTTCGCATGAAGTCATGTTGATATGTGTGAACTCTTACCAAAGATAGTGAGCCATGCATTGAATATTGACCCCAACTTCCCCCTAGTTAAGCGGAAAAGGCACAATCATGGCCCTGAAAATGATATGCTTTAAAGAGTAAGTAGATAAACTAATGGAAAATGGATTTATAAGAGATGCGGCATACCCAAACTGGTATAGAGTCTCGTGCTTGCGGAAAAATCAAATGGTAAATGGTGAGTCTATGCTAGACTACTCAGATCTTAACAAAGTCTGTCTCAAGGATAGATTTTCATTATCTATAATCTATCAGCTTGTAGATGGAATGATGGGACACGAGCTTCTAACATCCATGGATACCTACTTAAGATATAATCAAATTATAATGCATAAGCGATATAATCAAATTATGATGCATAAGCCGTATCAGAAGCACACAAGTTTCAGCTTTGATCTGGGACACTACTACATTATTCGGACTTAAGGAAGATGGAGCTACCTACCAACGACCAGCAAAGAAGATGTTTAAATATCAGATTGGAAAAATCATGGAAGTCCAGATTGATGAAATGTTAGTTAGTAAAGTCTCATGTTGTATTCAGAAACCATATAAATAACTTGGTTGAGATGTTTGAATTGTTGAGAAAATATGGATGAAACTGAATCGGCTGAAATATTCTTTTAGTGTCGCATCTAGAAAGTTCCTTGGATTCATCATAAATGCAAGGGATCTGAGTGCAATCCAACTCAAATTACTACATCAAGGAATGTTTAAGCCCTGAAGAAAAAGATGAAACTTTAGAGCCTAAGCAGGAAAATCACGACTTTGAGTTGTTTCATTGATAAGCCTCAGATAAATGCATACCTCTTCGATGCATTGAAGAAATGGAAAAGAATTTCGAATGGACACCCGAATGTCAAACGACATTCAAAAAAATGTATAGGCATATTGAAATGCCCTGATGCTCCCTAAGCTAACGCACGCCAAAGACCTATTTATTTATCTGGCTATGTAGCCTCGTGCATTGAGCGCGACACTCATACATCGGCAAAGAGATAAGACATGATAACTAAGTAATATATGATACTCAAATAACAATAATAGTAGATACGACAACATATAGGATATAACAATCTAAATAGTCTCTTTCATCTCTTTATTCCCAAACTTCATTTTCAGTATCCTATAAGTGATAGCCTACCTAGAGAAAAGAGAGAGCATCCATAGCAACCATAACATCCATCAAGCAAAACATAGTTATCACCTTCCAAACCCTTAAATACATTGATAACTCACATGACCATCTTCACTCATGCCAAGGGCTAACGAAAACCCAATTGTAGTCGATTATTGTGTCTGCGAAACCTATAGTCCAACATGTTTGTCTTTAGTACCCAAGTGTCCAACAACTATACTTCCACGTCTGGGCAATCCAGGTTACACGACCATCGTATCAAGTCCAAATAGGAGTTCCCAGGATACCCTTCTTTGAGTAAACAGTAAGAAATCTTTGAGTGTGACGGCCGCCTCGCACCATCAGACATTTCCCGGAAATGCGATGTGCCAATGCCCGACAGGCGGAATCCAAAATATAGCTTATGATCCAAACCATTATTACAACTTCAAAATACTGTCTCTAAAAGGAAATAAAAGAGGTACACTACTAATGCCCAAAGCAGTGACCAACAACAACATAGGGAGAACATATGTATATAGTACGTGGAAGCCTCCTGCTCGTCTCCGGACAGCTACTCGTGCATAACAACCTAACATGTCTCTAGTCTGATCGTTTAGGAGCACCCAGAGTAATAAGAAGAGACATAAAACTCTGGGTCAGAGGAAAGTCTGGTATGAGCGATAACAAATCTATACCACTAAATACAGCAATAACAGTTATAAGAATCATACCTAACCTGGACCTGCAACCAAAGAGTTAGCACAACAAGATGTACAATACTCTAAGGTAACACTAACATATAGTGTAAAAATAGGAGTGTGCGTGTCATTGTGATAGCAAACATCAGACATAGAAATCATCCTCACATCTCTCGCTCAGTGCGTAAAGCATACGATATCCATCGCTTTGATCACCAGATCCATTGGGGCCATGACGGAGTCTAACTCCGTACAACTATCGCTATGACCACTTTGCCCTTTGGGGCCCTTATGGAGTCCAACTCCATACAACCTCTAACCCCACTGCACTGGTCCATAGTCAGTACCCCCTCCCTCATTAGTGAACTAAAATTATAGATATCGATAACCTCTTTGCATACGTCCCACAGCAAAGCCAAACTCTATAAGTTAACTCGCCGATCCCCATTTGGATCCTAAACCATAACTTATCATTTGGACTTCTTTTGCATCTCGGGTTTTGGTCTCCTCTAGTTCGGTTCGGTCTCCATTCGATTCGTGAGTTTGGGAAGTAGGTAATTCGGTTCGGAGTCATCATTGGTGTAAGGTCGTGATTACCCCACTGGGTCTGGTCGGGTCGGGCCTCTCCATCCAGGCCTGTTTGGTCCTCAAGCTTCCTCGGTTTGGTCCTCTACTCCACTTCCTTTTCGGTTCATGACCCGCTGGTCCGTGGGTGCAAGCGGTTCGTGATCCTCCGGTTCGTGAGTACAAGCGGTTCACGGTTCAGATATGCATCATGGCTCGTGGTGCATGGAGCACGAGCCGGGTCGGGGTCGATCCCTTTGGCTCTTGCAGACGGTTCGTGATGCACTTCAGGTTAGCGAGTCGGTTAGTGGTGGCGAGCTCGTGATCATAGGGGTGAGCACGAGCCGGGTCGGTTCAGTCCTAATTCCTGCACTTCTTACAACAAGCTATTTACGCAACACGACGGTGTTTTTGATCATTTTAACTTTCCTATGCAATCATAAAACATCCCAAACAATAGTAACAACATATAGGTTCAATCAAAAAGATCAAGCATATAGGTTATTTTAGATCGAACACACCCAAATCTATGGTTTCCCCTTAACCCCGTTTAACCATACCTAACAATAGGATTTGTAAACTTAATCCAAATTAACCCAAATTTATACCAGCATCATAAAATAATATTTTAGAATTTCTACAAAAATTTTCATATTTTTCTAAGTCATAATTTCGCTAATTATCACTAATCACCCCTAATCAGCCATAATTAGTGAATAAACTTGCTAATCACTCGCCTTAGCCAAAATGAATGATAGATCTGAAACTTTTATTGATTTGGCTCGGATTCCTATACAGTGCAGCAGCTCTACCTCAAATTTGATGCTAATCCGTCTTGATTTGATGTAGATTTGCTTAATATGTGATTAGAAAGTGATTAAAGAGAGTGGAAGACGGAGGCCATTACTACGGTTAGAGAAATGTTTGTGGCGGCTAGAAAAATGAACGGAGATGATTCTACAACTCCTTTCAGCCCTCCCATAACCCTAATCCCGAAATGGGTTATAGGCCTAGCTGCTAATCACCATATTAAACCCAATTATGCTGTTTTTCATCTTCCAAACCTTATTTCAGGCATATCTCCCAAACGGTAAGTCCGTTTGATTAATGTGACCACTCTACGGAAACGTAAACCATCATTTGAATCCAATGAAAGTGGTTTCAGGTCAAAAATCCTTACCAATCAAAAGTTATAGGCGAAACAAGATTCTCCAGGGGCAAAATGGTCATATAAAATTCGGTAAAAATCATAAATATGGGAAATGACCCCAATAGTCGTTTCCCAAATTTACACGACCATATGACTTCGTATGGAAATAAAATAAATATTCTACAATCCTTCGATACGAAGAATGCGGGTTGTTACACTCTCCTTAAGAAATTTCGCCCTCGAAATTCCTTAATCAAAACATACAATGGTGCCCTGCATGCCTATCAGCCATTTAAAAACAATCAAACATACATAATGGCACAACAAGCCTATCCTAGCATGTGGTTTACTAACAAGGGAATAACTATATCGCGATTAAAACCTTACCAGGTAAAGAGCTCTGGATATGACTTCCTTATGTTCTCCTTGGTTTCCCAAATACAGTCATTCCCATTATCACCCTACTGGACCTTAACCAGTTTCACCGTCCTCCTTCGGAGTTGCTTCGTATCGTGTCCGATAATACGAACTGGTCTGTAGTTTCCAACTGGCTCGGGTTCTGTCTTGATATCATCCAACTGATCTGGTGAAATAGTCACATCAGAATTGTGCACGAACTTCCTTAACTGGGAAACATGAAATACGTTGTGCACTCCCACCATCTTGTCAGGTAATCCAACTCTATATGCTAAATTCCCAACTTGTTCGAGAATTGGAAATGGACCGACAAACCTTGGTGCTAATTTACCCCTTCTACCAAACTGAATCACACTCTTTAACGGAGAATTCTTGACGATTACCAAGTCACCAATTTCAGATCTCTTCGTCTTTTATCAGCATAACTCTTCTGCCTATCTTGGGAAGAGCTGTGGAATAACCTTGATCTTACTTGAAGTTTCTCTTATTACATCTGGCCCAAGGATAAATTTCTCACCGGTTTCTAACCAACATGATGGTGAGTTGCACAGTCCTCCATACAAAGCTTCAAATAGAGCCATACCAATAATGGGCTGATAACTATTATTATATGCGAACTCAACCAGACGCAAATGGTCATCCCATGAACCCCCAAAATCCAATATACAAGTTCTCAAAAGATCCTCTAATACATGATTCACCCTCTCTGTTTGACCGTCGGTTTGAGGATGGTACGCGGTACTGAGATGTAATTTCGACCCTAAAGCCTCTTGTAAGCTCTTCCAAAACCCACTAGTAAATAATGGATCTCGGTAACTCACAATACCTTTAGGTACTCCATGAAATCTCACTACCCACTTCATATACAGTTCCGCTAACTTAGCTGCCGTTCTATTCGACTTGACCGGTATAAACCTTGCACTTTTGGTCAATCGATCCACAATCACCCAAATACTATCGTGACCCGATCTAGTCCATGGTAAACCATAAATGAAACCCATTGAGACTTGATCCCATTTCCATTCGGGGATTTCTAGTGGTTGTAACAAACTACTGGGTTTCTTTTGCTCGACTTTAATTAACTGGCAGTTCATGCACTTGGATATAAACTTCCCAACGTCTCTCTTCATCCCTTCCCAGTAGTATGTCTGCTTCATGTCTCGATACATTTTGTTACCACCAGGATGTATAGTCAATTTCAAGTGATGATACACTCTAAGCACTTCATCTCTCAATCCATTAACGTTGGGTACAACCAATCTCCCGTTCTTTCAATGCCATCCCTCTCGATCAACTCCATACTTGTTCATTTCCTAACCGTCGCTACCCGTCTCTACTTTGGAGATGATTTCCACTAGGTTGGGATTATCCCTCTGATTGGAATCGATCCACTCAATCAAAGTCGGTTTGATCATCAAACTTGCTAACATCTCTGGATCCAATTCGTGCTTAGGTCTGAAATCATATCCTGCGATATACTCCAGCTGCTTCCATTCCAGAATCGTAGCCCCCAAATTGGCATGTCTCCTACTCAATGCATCAACTACCACATTGCCCTTCCCCGATGTGTATGCGATATTAAAATCATATGAAGCCAAGAACTCTAACCATCTCAGCTGATGAAGATTTAAATCTTTTTGAGAAAAAAAGATACTTTAAAGACTTATGATCGGTAAACAACTTGAATCTTTCTCCCAAGAGATAATGTCTCCACATCTTTAACGCGAACACAATCGCTGCCAATTCCAAATCATGGGTAGGATATCTTTTCTCATGCGGTTTCAGTTGCCGACTAGCGTAAGCTATAACCCTACCTCCTTGCATCGGTACAAAACCTAGTCCAATACCACAGGCATCTGTGTATACCGTCATCTCTTCATTCCCCTTAGGAATAACTAACACTGGTGCACACATCCACTTTTCCTTTAGACTCTTAAATGCATATTCGCACCTACCATCCCATATGAAAACTTGATTCTTCTTGGTCAACTGAGTTAATGGTGCTGCTATTTTGGAGAAGTCTTGGATAAGCTTACAATAATATCTAGCTAACCCCAAGAAACTTCTCACGTCCGTTGCATTCTTAGGCGTAGACCAATCTTGCACCGTAGCCACCTTCGCAGGATTCACGGCAATACCATTCTCTGAAACAACATGACCCAAGAACCTCACTTCCCTCCTCCAGAAGTGACACTTAGAAAATTTCGCTTTCAATTGGTGTTTCCTCAACACCTCTATCACTATCCTTAAACGTCCCTTGTGTTCTTCCTCTGTCCTCGAGTAAACCAAGATATTGTCCACGAACACAAGAACAAACTTATTTAACTAATCTTTGAAAACCCTATTCATAAGATCCACAAAATATGCGGGTACATTGGTCAATCCGAATGGCATGACCAACAACTCATATTATCCAGACGGTGTCCGAAATGTCGTTTTAGGTATACTCTCAGTTACTACTGGGAGCTGATGAAAACCTATCGCGAGATCCAACTGGGAATACACTTTTGCTCCATTTAGTTGATTAAACAAATCATCTCTCCGTGGAAGAGGACACTTATTCTTCCTAGTCATCTTGTTCAACTTGCGGTAGTCCACACATAAGCGAAGGGAACTGTCGGCCTTAGTAGCAAATACACATGTGCTCCCCACTCGGAAACACTTCTTCGGATAAATCCCTTCTTCAAAAGGTCGCCTACTTGCACTAGGAGCTTCCGTTGCTCCCTTGGCGTCATACGACGAAAAGGCATCACTACAGGTCTGGCATCTTTCACTAAATCAATTTTAAACTCGATCTCTCGATGTGGTGGAAGTCTGGTCACTTCCCCGAAGATGTCCGGATACTCGCTAGCAATAGGCACATCTGATAACTCATCATCGGGATGTCGAGGGAATTTATAAACTACTCATCACCCCATCACTGGGTAGGCAACCCAATACCACCCTCCGCCCATCATCTGCTCTAACGGTCACCTAAGACCCCTCACAGACTACCACCACCCCATACCTTTGGAGCCAATCGATCCCAAAATAATGCCAAACCCAGTAAAGCCCAAAACAAAGCAATCACAAGCAAACACACATCCATGACTCGATAAGACAAAATTACAACAAATCATACAAAGACTAGTCGAACCACCAATCGGGTTCATCACAACTAAAGGTCTATCGACAATCTTGGGTTCCAATTCCAATCTATTTACCAGGTCACTAGATACGAAGGAATGGGAAGCCCCGATATCAAACAGTACTCGAACAAGAACATCATAAATAGAAAGCATACCTTGAATAACGACACCCTTTCCCTTCTCTGCTACTGTTGGGGCATTTCACAAAGAAGGAACATCGTTGATAGCATATGCTTTCACGATCTGCTTCTCCTTAGGAGGTTGTGGGCATTTATCCTTATGATGTCCCACTTATCCACAATTGAAGCACTTCCTGTTCGCTAGCTTTGCTCAACAATCTCTGGCATAGTGACCCTTCTTTCCACAGCTAAAACACTCTATATCTTTCTTATCCTTCTTTTTCTGACCATCCTTGGTTTGATTCTGTTTACTTTTGTTCTGAGAATTCTTCTTGCCTTCACCGCTTGTCTGCGGTTTTGGCTCTCCTGCAGATGTAATAACAACCTCAGCCTTCGTCTTAGGGTAATGGCTCTCTAATCTCAATGCCTTTCCCATAATAGATTTGAAAGTCTCATCGATATGGTTTATAAGTCTTTCCCCAAGTACTCATATAAGCTAGTTATGAACTTCTCATTCTTCTTCTCGGCAGTATCGATAAGGGATAATCCATATTTCGATAGGGCATCAAATTCAGCAATATATTCCGAGACTGCCCTACCATTCTTCTTAAGCTCCAAAAACTTCCTAAACAATTCTGATTTCTGAGCAGTTGGAATAAACTTGTCAATGAAGCGAGTCTTAAACTGATTCCAAGTAACTTGATCCTCGGGAGTGGCCGCTTTAATGGCATTCCACCAATTCATTGCCCGTCCTTGAAGCTGACGCTCTTCATTGCATCATCGATCCCCAAATCCACGAAGATGCTCTCATAACTATCCAGCCAATCTTAAACCACCGTAGCCGAATCCATTCCATGGAACAACTTCCCACCAAGACAAGTATAATCCTTGTTAAGCTTGGCGAAATCGGCACTAGGCGCCTGCACTACTGCACCACCATTAGTAGCATTAGGAATTGATCCTTGAGCATTCCTAAGCATCTCTCGCATGAAGGCAATAAACATCGTCCTTATGTCAGGGACATTCCCATTGTTGGCTCCTGAACCCGTACTCTTCGTATTTCGGCTCATCGCTCAATCTGTAAAGGGAAAACAATTAACTATCTCCTTAGTGGTGCCCGTGTAGTGCGACTTCATCCTTAGATATACTAATAGTATATATATAGTTTTTGAAAACCAAAATATCACAAATACACGCTCTCATGTACGTATACTATCTCTCCCTGATGTCTTCCCCTAGGTTAAACTACGCAACCTGGGTTCTGATATCAAGTGTGACGGCCGCTCCGCACCATCAGACATTTCCCTGAAATGCGTTGTGCTAATGCCTAACTGGCATAGGACGATCGTCAAGAGTAAGGGATTTGAAACTATGAATCATCAAAAAAACCTATAGTGTATCTCATAGAGCACGGAATAAAATATGATAATAACATAACTTGATATAAAACAGGCGAGACAGTGCATAAGCTGAAAACTAAACCATAACCATCAGAGTAGCGGAATCCAAAATACAGCTTATGATCCAAACCATTGTTACAACTTCAAAATATTGTCTCTAAAAAGGAAATAAAAGAGGTACACTACTAATGCCCAAAGCAGTGACCAGTAACAACACAGGGAGAACATATGTATATAGTACGTGGAAGCCTCCTGCTCGTCTTCGGACAACTGCTCGTGCATAACCATGTAACCTGTCTCTTGTCTGCTTGTTTAGGAGCACCCAGAGTAATAAAAAGAGACATAAAACTCTAGGTCAGACGAAAGTTTGGTATGAGCGATAGCAAATCTATACCACTAAATAGAGCAATAACAGGTATAAGAAATCATACATGACCTGGACCTGCAACCAAACAATTAGCACAAAAGGATGTACAATACTCTTAGTTAACACTAACATATGGTGTAAAAATGGAAGTGTGCATGTCATGGTGATAGCAAACATCAAACATATCAATTATCCCCATATCTCTCACTCAATGCATAAAGCATACTATATCTACCACTTTGATCACCAGATCCATTGGGACCATAACGGAGTCCAACTCCGTACAACTATCTCTACGGCCACTTTGCCCTTTGGGGACCTAATGGATTCCAACTCCATACAACCTCTGATCCCACTGCACTAGTCCATAGTCAATACCCCCTCCCTCATTAGTGAACCAAAGTTATACATATCGATAACCCCTTTGCACACGTCCCGTAGCAAAGCCCAACTCTATAAGTTAACTCGTCGATTCCCATTTGGATCCTGAGCCATAGCTTCTCATTTGGACTTCCTTTGCATCTTGGGTTTTGGTCTCCTCCGGTTTGGTTCGGTCTCCGTTCGATTCGTGAGTTTGGGAAGCAGGCGGTTCGGTTCAGAGTCATCATTGGTGTCGGTCGTGATTAACCCACCGGGTTAGGTCGGGGCTCTCCATCCAGGTCGGTTCGGTCCTCAAGATTCCTCGGTTCGGTCCTCTACTCCACTTCCTGTTCGGTTCATGACCCATTAGTCCGTGGGTGCAAGCGGTTCGTGATCCGCCTGTTCGTGAGTACAAGTGGCTCACGGTTCGGATATGCTTCATGGCTCGTGGTGCATGGAGCACGAGCCGGGTCGGTTCGGGGTCGAGCCCCTTGGCTCGAGCAGACGGTTGGTGACGTACTTCAGGTGAGGTCGGTTCGTGGTGGCGAGCTCATGGTCGTGGGGGTGAGCACGAGCCGGGTCGATCCCATTTCCTGCACTTCTTAAGCAAGCTATTTGCACCACATGACGACATTTTCGACTATTTTAACTTTCCTATGTAATCATAAAACATCCCAAACAACATATAGGTTCAATCAAAAAGGTCAAAACATCAAGCATATAGGTTATTTTAGATCAAACACACCCAAATCTACGATTTTCCCTTAACCCCATTTAACCATATCTAACAATAGGATTAGTAAACTAAATCCAAATTAACCTAAATTTATACCAGCATCATAAAATAATATTTTAGAATTTTTACGTATGTTTCCATATTTTTTTGAGTCATAATTTCGCTAATTATCACTAAACAACCCTAATTAGTCATAATTAGTGAATAAACATGCTAATCACTCACTTTAGCCACAAATGAATGATAGATCCGAAACTTTTACTTATTTGGCTCGGATTCCGATGTAGTGCAACAACTCTACCTCGAATTTGATGCTAATCCGCCTTGATTTGATGTAGATTTTCTTAATATGTGATTAGAAAGTGACTGGAGAGAGATTTGGAAGATAGAGGCCATTACTAGGGTTAGAGAAATGTTTGTGGCGGCTAGAAAAATGAAAGGAGATGATTCTCTAACTCATTTCAGCCCTCCCATAACCTTAATCCTTAAATGGGTTATGGGCCTAGCTGCTAATCGCCTTGTTAAGCCCAGTTATGTTGTTTTTCATCTTCCAAACCTTATTTTAGCCATATCTCCCAAACGGTTGGTCTGTTTGATTAATGTGACCACTCTACAGAAAGGTAAACCATCATCCGAATCCAATGGAAGTGGTCTCAGGTCAAAACTCCTTACCAATCAAAAGTTATAGGCGAAAAAAGATTCTCTAAGGGAAAACCGGTCATATAAAATTCGGGAAAAATCGTGAATGTGGGAAATGACCCCAATAGTCGTTTCCCAAAGTTACACTACCATATGACTTCGTACGGAAATAAAATAAATATTTTACGATCCTCCAATACGTAGAATGCAGGTCTTTACAGCCATCATCCTCGGCACTCCCAAGCACAAGAGCCATCCACAACACCATCTTCAGGTCTAAGTCCCACTCAAAGCAGTCCATTATCCAACAGCCTCACTCCGTCCTGATCTACCCATCACACTCCTTTGATCACGACCATCCGAGTTCGCAATCAAAGAGTCATCCGTTTAATTGGCCATAGCTTGCTCACCATAGAAGTAATCAATGAACCACAAGTTCACATAAGCTCCTGATGAAGTTCTCTGCCTCCCTGATGGATATGACCACCATATATCACTTCTTGATGGATTGGTATCAATCCATCCCTTATGAATCAATGAGAATTATTTACTTAGACAAAATTTGGCAGTCACTTCCAAGACTTCCATAATCTCTTCCCTAAAGTCCTGGACCATGCAAGTTTCATCTTAGCCCTTCATCTACTTCACGGCTGGACCTAAAATCTTTCATGTCGATCCATCCTCCTACTGCCACCTGCCCTATCCAATCACCACTGTCTCTTTACGATAACTTAAAAGGGCCTTAACATCATCCGTAATGGATCTCACATCAATATGAGCTTTCCTTATAGATCAATGTCGATTCATACCCTATGGATAAATATCGATCCATATACTTAGCTCTAACCATCGTGCAATTTCTTGAGCGCCATCCCACAATGCTATAGAGCCTATGCTCCAAGTTACATGCGATTCTGATGAACTTTAATCTCGGTATGCTCCGATCTTCCACCTAAGTCCTATTTCAAGCATACATCAATACACAAATCAAGCATATAAAGCAATTCAACAGCTCACAAAGCAAATTCAATCAATTTTAGTCATACGTAATCATCCAATAGTATACAAACAACAATTAATTAGACCAAGTAATAGATCTAACATTAAACATGGCTAATTATTTGCGAATTACATTGATCTAACAAATTAATCAACATGCTCAATAATTAGGTTATACTAGCGGTTTCTAGATTTGAACTTGATAAACTAACCAAATTTTAGGCTTGAATTAACATATAGCTAATCAAAACCCCTAACTATAACATATAATCCCATATAAACACGTGAGAGATCATAACCACTCATCTAATCTGACAATTCGATGTAATCAAATGGAGATCTATCATGGATAGCACTGCAAGAAAACGAAGAGTTTTAATTCTTTGATGTAGATCTAGTCTTTAATTGGCAATTAGAAATGATTTGATGTGAATTTAGGTGTTTATTTGAGAAATTAGGATGAAATAAAGTAGATCATAGTCCAAAATCTAATTGGAAATGAGAGGGAAGTTTATAATATCTTCTATCAACCCCTATTTATAATTGAGGGTGATTAAACTAACGAGCTTGCTAATCTTAGCCCACTGATACTACTTTAATTCTATCCAACAGCCTTAAAAGCTTAAAACTGCAATATATCTCAAATCTCTTATCTGATTTCTTCATATGACCACTTTATGGAATGGAAAACTACCGTCCTAAAGCAATAAGACATGTTAAAGTATCTAGTTTGGGTTTTGTTAAAAGTATGGCTGAGCCAAAACTTTTCAAGAGTAAAACGATCACATAAAGAATCGGCAAAAATTGTCGACACAAAAAACATGCTAGTAAATTATATCCCAAAATATTAGAATTATATGACCATTTATGCATTAAATATAATTATTTTACAGTCCTTCAATACGTAAAATATAGGTCGTTACGATATTATTATTTTTTATTGAATTTGAAATAATCAATTAAAGAGATAGACTGGCAATAAAATTTATTTTGTCATTCTAATTAAATTAATTAGTTTAAAATTTGTTGTGCTTGTTTTTCTTGTGTATTGATATAATTTGTTAGATCTGAGATTACTTTTTAATGTAGATATGATGTTGTTGCATTCCTTTTTTGTTATTAGAACTGAATATACAAACAAACATGGTTTTGATATTTAAATTCTTGAATTGTACCAAATATATTGCATGACCTCATGTTAAATGTATGGTTTGATATCCTATAATTTGTTTTCTTGTTGAATGCATATTTCCTGTTTTGCAATTTTAAAATTTAAATATGTTGTTTTGATTAAGTATTAAATAATCGACATATTGATTTTTGACTTATTGTTGATTAATATTTACGAAAAAGGAAATTCAAATAACATTGATTTTATTTTCCCTTTTAATCCCGTTTTGGTTAGATTTAGATCTAATGAGATAACTTGTTTCAACTTTTTATTTTTTATCCATTCTCTTATTATGAAAATTTCTAGTTCTGTTATATATGTATTTAGTTATACATGTGGCAAAAATATATCATATATATGTGTGTATACATATATATGTATAAACTATATATATATATACACACACACATAGTATGGTACACTGAAAAAAATGTAGAATACTGTATACTTAAACATATATATACTTAGGCATTTGTATTTTTGATGTATATTTGAATCATATATGTACTTGTAAGTTTAACGTGTGTGTATATATATATATATACACAATAGATATAAATCCCAATACCTATATGTGTAACACCCCATAAAATAAACCCTAAATAGACTAGTAATTAAATTTAAAATTAACAATAATAAACTAATATAAAATTAATGGGTTGAAAATACGTATTTTGGATAATTGAGAATTTGGCTATGAAAATATTACCATTGTATTTATGGCGAGATTCTAGTCTGCTTTCATATTTTATTTATCGAACGTAGAGTTCGTATGAAGAAGTTATGAATAAAACAAGTAGTACGAAAATTGTATGCACGCAGCATTTGAAATTTCAAACTGTAAGGATATAAATTTGAAATAAAATAATATACTTTTGACATAATGGAATATTACTTGAGAATTCAAAATTTTGTGTGTGCATGTGTATATATGCAAGAAGGGGACATGAATCAAAAGAAATAAAAAGAATCAACTAAAATAATTACATATTTAATAAAATAGAAACCAACATGGAGATTTAATCTCCCTCTGCTCGACCCATAAGGGAGGTCGGCCACTCCATTTGAGGGGATCGACTTTGGGGTTTACCGCTGTAACGACCTGACATTTTGCCCGTCTCAAGTCGGTAATTAAACTAACTCAGAACGATCAAAACGACAGATTATTATTGGCTTACAAGGTTTAAACAGAATTAACACAGAATCACAAAGTACAATAATTGTAGCAGAATAAAATTTCTTTAATATAAATATCAGAGTTATACAAAATTTATAGCGGAAGTTAAATAAATTTGTACCACTACTACAAAAGTGGGCATATTCGACACTATTTTTATGTGGCCGTCGATCAAAAAAGCGTTGCCGTAGGCCATTTTTTCAAATAGGCAACACCAGGGGGGCGTGGCATCCGCGGCCGTTGCATTAGCCACCTAAGGCAACACTTTTGCCCATCTACGGCCACGGAAAGAAAGTGTTGCATTATAGCCATAATGCAACACTATTTGCATGTAATGCAACACTATTCAGCGTTGCCTTAAGCATTAGTTAGGGCCCGGCTTCCAGTGCCGCCACGTCAGCTTTCCACGTCAGCTGTCTATGTGTCACACGACACGTCATCTCTCCATGTTAGCACTCCACGTGTCACATGCCACACCAGCTATCCACGTCAGCTGTGGGGTCCACGTGCGACGGGTAAGCAATTATATTTAATGTAATGCAACACCACTACAATATGTAATGCAACACCATTACAATGAAATGCAATATCAATAAAAGCTAACGCAACAGTAGAAGAAGGAAAATGCAACACTAATTTGATAGAAATACAATGCTTTAATTAAATATTTTGCAATATAGGTTTTGTACAAGAAACTCATCCAAAGCAATTGTTTTAATTATCCAAATATCAAAACTCAAAAATCAGCTACACCGTTTTGTTCATTGTATAAAGTAAGCTCGAACTACTTCAAGAATAGGTGC
This sequence comes from Allium sativum, assembly GCA_030737875.1. Lineage (NCBI taxonomy): Eukaryota > Viridiplantae > Streptophyta > Magnoliopsida > Asparagales > Amaryllidaceae > Allium > Allium sativum. Next base: position 900,585,823 of record CM060916.1, read on the forward strand.
ACGGCATAAGGGACATTATCCTGATCCATTCCTGGCCAATTCTTTAGCGAATTCTGAACATGTACACATGTGTCCACACCTGCAAAATGTATTACTCATTTATATATATGAATCATATATATGCAGCAATCCGATTGCAATAGGAAATATATATGTATGTTAGTATGTACCTATATATGAATCATATATATGCAGCAATCCGATCTGCAAAATGTATCCCTCTGCCTTCCAGAATTAAATATGCACCTGATCAAATGATAACAAGTTATTTGATAAGTGGTGGCATCGAATGGCCATTGGCCTTCTTAGTAAAATGTTATGAACACAATTATTACAATTGACTTACTGACCATTGGCGATTGGTCACTCATGCCAGCCAACAAATAAGCAATTTTATATGGCCATTCGTCTTCTGAGCAAAAAGTTTTCAGTTCCCATATTACTGCCACGTACAGTGTGTCACTTCATATCCTGTCAAGCTTCAGAAGCATATCGTCATCTACATCTTCAACTCCTAAATAAAACTCCATCGTCAAAAGTTTAAAAAAAAACAATGGAGGACTCTTCACTATGCATCACTGCCACTATTCTTTCAGGACATTGGACTTACGAATTTGTGCATCTCACGCTTAGGCATACGCTGAAGCTTAATGAGGAGTGGACTATATGGGTTATACCCAAAAACTCTTTTCTAATAGCATGCCCATCTTACAGTACGCGTGATCATGCGCTAATGTTGAAACTTTTTACAAAAATTGGAGGTGCTTTTTATGTGCAACAATGGTCTACTGAAGAATTTGAGCCTGAACCAGCGTTCGAGGCAGAATCATGGGCCAGAGTTGTTGGCTTTCCCGAGTTCCTGAAGACAAATGTTCCTGCAATAAAAGAATTAATGACGCCAATGGGAAATGTGTGTGAAATTGACGACTGTCATTGGTCTCGAATTGACCATAGATCATTATACCTGAAAATGGAATTTTTTGAAGGCATTGGCTTGGAGAATGTTTTTGCTGCTCGATTCGACAACAAGAAATACATCATTAGGGTTGAGCGCACCACACATACTCAACCTTTGACGAGGCCTGAAATTCTGTTTGTGAGCAATAGGGAGGAACCGGTGGTACCATTTTTTTGTGATCATAGGTAAATTTTACTTCCATCCACAGTTTCTTATAGTGAGACACAACCACACATGCACACACTCACATACATACATACAAGGTTATAATGCCCCACCCACGATTCTGGAATAATAATACAAACTGGTGCTCTGTTAGTTGTACATAGATGTGGTTGTGTGGCTTGAATTTGAGACACTGTTATTGTATGGCTTGAATTTCCTTCAGATGTGGTTACATGTCAAATTGTTTGATAATTAATGTGTGTTACATGTCAAATTGTTTGATAATTAAGGCATATAAACTCGTAGGTGGATCACATTATTTGAGAATTGAATCATATAATATATTAGGTGGATCACAAAATGTTTACAGAAATAGAAGTTTGATCATATAATATATTAGGTGGATAACAAAATGTTTACAGAAATAGAATTAACATACCTATTGAAGTTTGATCATCCAAAGATCACTTTACCCTCCACAACAAGAAATTCTGGTTTGGTCGCTGACTATGCTCTATCCTTAACAGCCACTCTGACATGGACAATGACTCTGACATGGATGCTGGTGCTGATGCTGGTGTGGATGCTGGTGATGATGCTGGTGATGACTGGTGATGTTTGTGGATGTTGGTTTTATTCTGCTGGTAATGATTTTTGGCTTGAAATTTTGTGAATATTTGTGAAACTTTGTGTGGTTGTGGAAGTTTGTGATGACTGGTGATGACTGATGATGGATGCTGGTGAATGTTTTTGAATGTTTGTGAATGGTACGTTGTTTTGTTTGTGAATGCTGGTGATTTTTTAAAATCTCTGCGTACGTCTCTAGTGTATACTTATGATACTTCTGCGTGTATACTTGTGCGTGCCTTCAGATGGCTGCCTTATGATACTTGTGCGTGCATGTATACTTGTGCGCGCGTGTATACTTGTGCGTGTCTACTTGAGCGTGTGTACTTGTGCGTGTATACTTATGATACTTGAGCTTGTATACTTGTGATACTTGTGCGTGTATACTTGTGCGTGTATACTTATGATACTTGAGCGTGTGTACTTGTGCGTGTATACTTATGATACTTGAGCTTGTATACTTGTGATACTTGTGCGTGTATACTTATGATACTTGTGCGTGTATACTTGTGCGTGCGTGTATACTTGTGAGTGTATATATGCACTGCGTGTATGATGTGTATTGTAATAAAACGAAAATGCTTGAGTGCCCGCTTCAGATTTTGTCAAAATCTGCGGTAAGAGGCTTAAAATTCGGATGTCACCGCAGTGCATACACACCGCAGTGTAAATTAACCTCAAGCATACAAATTAGCCGCAGTGTAAGGTATGAACCTCAAGCAGTGCAAATTAACCGCAGTCCCCATTCCTTAACTAGCTCGACCTCTATAATAAACCAATGTCTTTTTCATGCCAGTAGCCCGGTTCTCATGGTTTATTGCTGGGTATAATTTTCGAATAAACATCAGCATAATCCCAAATCCCAAATCAATAATAAGCGCAACTAATTACTCATAAGCGAATGGGTTTTCCAAAATGTAACAAATGAACTAATTACTAATTACTCATAATCCAATCTATAATAAGCGCAACTAATTCACAGTGCAATACAAACTGAACCTGAGGGGAAAAACTGGCGATGTCAGCGCCCTGAGCAATCAAAACTAGAAAGCGTTTCAAAGCTTCATCCTTTTCGGAATAGAATTTGCTGTCGAGGAGAGGATTGATACTGACGTGAATTTAGGTTTAAATTTTTGTCAATAGTAGAAAGGGGGAAAAACGATTAGATGATAGAGAAGAAAACGATTTCATGAAGGGAGAAGATCGCGCCAAAATTTCGTCAAAAGAATGAAATGACGTGGCTGTCAATGATTGGATGATGGCTAACATTAACATCATCAGATCCATAGATGGTTTGAACCGTTGGATTAATCTTTCATCTACGGTTGGGGTTTTTATATGTTGATAACGCGGATAGCTGAGCTGGATTATATATACGTAATGCTACGCTTTTAACTGGTGTTGCACATCAGAACACTAAAATTCCCACCGCAACAGTGCATCCACGTATAATGCAACAACATATGAATGCTGTTGCAGAAGCTCGAAGAAATCATAGCTTTCGCCACACTTTTCATGCAACGCACACAAATTAGTGTCGAATATGCCCACTTTTGTAGTAGTGTACATAACTTTAGACGGATAAAACTTTACACTTTGTTGTCAGCTTAGCGTGTGTGCGGGCGTCTACACGTCCTCGCATCCTCTCTTGTTTTGCAAACTGATATCTATAACCTGGAACACTTAGGACCTGACCCGAGTGTTCCATGCAAAACACACAAATCACCCGAGTCAAGATTAAACTTATTTCAAATTAGCAAACTTCGATAATCACATAAATATAATTAGTTTAATTTAACAATAATTTTAATTAATTTGAGTATCGACATAACTGATATATTAAGATAAATGAAACAAGTATGGCAACAAGGTGTAAAGTTTTATCCGTCTAAAGTTATGTACAAATTTATTTATCTTCCATTGTATATTTTGTACAACTCTGATATTTATATTAAAGAAATTTTATTCCGCTGCAATTATTGTACTTTGTGATTCTGTGTTAATTCTATTTAAACCATGTAAGCTTAAAACAATCTGTCATTTTGATCGTTTCGTATTGGTTTAATTAACCAAAGCTTACATTTTCCGCATCATTCGGTTCTTTTACTTTTCACAAAGGTTCGCTTTTATATCAAAATATCATTGTTATTTCAAAAATTGATTTATAAGTCAAAATGATTTTGGGGATGGAAATTGTTTTTGATCGGCTGTTATAAATAAAAGGAAGAGAGAGTGGTTTTGTGGTTTTATATATATTGTTTTCCCCACTTTTGGGATGCCACATCGTAGGATGAGATGTATAATTGAGTTTTTGTATATATTGTGATTTTTCCGGACCTCTCCATACAAAGGAGATGCTGCCGAAATTTTCCATGATTTCGGGAGTTAGAACATTTATGAGATTTTGCAATCATATGACTTATTTTATAAAAGCTATATTATAAGTATGTTTTTCGGCTGCACATCATTTCCGCTGCATTACTATATATACTTGTATTAGTGTAACTCCGATGACTAGAAAATGTAACTCGAATGTATATGTTTTTAAATGCTATTAAACCACTATTTGTTTATATATTTTACCCTAAGCATTAGAACCCGTAACATGGGACTCCATAACCTATGCACATAGCTACGGGTTCTCATGCTTAGGGTAAAATATATAAACAAATAATGGTTCAATAGCATTTTAAAACATATACATTCGAGTTACATTTTCTAGTCATTAGAGTTACACTAGTACAAGTATATATAGTAATGCAGCGGAAATGATGTGCAGCGGAAAAACATACTTATAATATAGCCTTTATAAAGTAAGTCATATGATTGCAAAATCACATAAATTTTCTAACTCCCGAAGTTTTGGAATAAAAGGTTGATGATACTTGGGTTTATTTCGAATTTGGCATGAATATGAATTTGAATCCTTTAAATCGAACGGTCAGTTTGGATGTTGTTGTAACAAGACAATGAAACTATGTAACTCCATTGAAACGGGAATATAAATTCAAGTATTTGAAATTTGTAAGAAAAGGACAATTACGGTTTAAATTTTTTATTTACAAAGATTGTATATATACATCGTTTGCTTACGAATAAACTATCCCTTTTCTAAAAAAATATTTATTTATTAAAAATTTAACCTATAAACTGTTTGTTATAAATAAATTTCCCTTATATTTTATTACTTAAAACTATTTAGAAAACCTTTAATTTATGTATATACATAGCTATTTAAATTACCTTATTTTATTCTAACTATTATATACATATATATATATATTATATAAAGATTTTTCTTTAGAAGCATCTATTTTTCATAATTATATTTTATGAATTGTAAATTTCTTCCAAATGGAAAGTGTTTGGATTTAGACCGTTGGTTCAAATGGAGTTGAGATAAAGTTACATTATATTTGAATAGGAATCAGTTGTAAACCGATTATAATATGGAAATGTAAATTATATTCTACTCGAATAAAAATGGATCTCCTAAGGGATTAAAATGAGTTGTTATGAAAATATATGTTCTATTTGAATATGAATGGATTCTGACCATAAACCGATTTTTGAAATAACTATGATTTTTATGATTTTTGATATGAAGTATATTCTACTCGAATATAAATCGATTTTGAAAAATTATATGATTATAATATATGGATATGGAAATATATTCTGGTTGGAATATAATCGGTTTTGGGAATGATTGAGATATTTTGATATGAAATTATATTCTATTTTGAATATAAATTGGGTTCGAACGAACATGATATTTTGATATAAAGCGAACCTTTGTGAAAAGTAAAAGAACCGACTGATGTGGAAAATGTAAGCATTGGTTGTTAAATAGACCGGAGTAGACAAGTGGCATACTTTCTGTCAGTGTCGATACCACTTTAACAACTGTGTATGTTATGACGTATACAGAATGAACATGATGACTTGGAGGCAATTCTTGGATTGAAGAAGATGGACGATGACGAAATGGCCTTGACCTTCGGGTCATAATTGAAATGACTAAAACAAGAGCTATACGTGACTAATTGAGGTAGCACCTATGATCAGACGCACTTCTTCGATACTATTTCTATGACTATGATGACGATTTGGGCCCTTTTGATTTGGGAGAGCGCTCCGAGGTGGGCGGTAGTGGCTGCTATGAATTACCACTGGTCCAGGAGCGTAACTGGTAGAATCCTACCCTGGGTATTACCTCAAGTGCCTTGTCATAATTATCCTTATCGAGCCCTATGATTTTGATTTGTATCGTACCTATGGAGTGCCCTCTGATGCCATCGGTTAAGGTGGGTTTTCGGTACTGTATAGACTACGGTATTATAAACGGTGTAAGGGTAAAAATGTAATCCCTCTTACGCTATTTTATTATTTATACTTTACTGAATAGACATTATAATAATGGCATATTATACTATGCATGTATTAGTTTAACGGATTCTTGAGAGATGGAAGAATCCCGTAACATCTCTTGAGTTACTGCACCCATGACACTCATGTTATTTCTTATTTTAATTTGACTAATATGAGAATGATTTAGTGCTGATCCGAATGTTTGTTGTGTTTTCTTTTCATGCAATACACTCGGGTCAGCAGAAGTTGCAGTTAGCGAAGGTTGCAATAGCTTGGAGGATGGAGATGAGGATTTGGTGTATATATATATATATATATATATCAATTATAAGTATGTTTTCCACTGCACTTCATTTCCACTGCATTACTGTATATACATGTATTAGTGCAACTCCGATGATTGGAAATGTAACTCGAATGTATATGTTTTTTTAATGCTATTGAACCATTATTTGTTTATTATATGTTGTCCTTCTGCTGTGAGATTCTGTGAATGTTTTCTCTTCTTTCTTCTTTTTCCCAATAATTGCATGTTTTGGTGATTTTTTTGGGTCGACATGTGTGGTTTATTGTTGATTTGAACGGTCAAAAATCCAGGTCATTACAATTGTTGAAAGGACGAAAGATTGTTGTAACACCCCGTGTATTCTATAACCGTGAAATTCACAAATTAAAGTATAACTAATTTCAAATCAGAGAATTAAGGGAAACGGGATACGCCATTGCGTTCGTCTCGGAATTCTGCTTGAGATAGAGTTTGAGTTTGCGTAAAACGGATATCGTATGAAGAAGATATGGACGAATGAAGTTGGGCGAAAAACCAGAAAACAGGTCAGAATGCACTGGCGCACTTGGGAAGTGCGCCAGAACAAAAATGAACTGGCGCACTTGGGAAGTGCGCCAATACATTTTTGACCTGGCGCACCTGCCAAGTGCGCCCAGGTCAAAAATGACCTGCTGGTCAGGTCTGGTCAAGTCCTGGCTGGCCAGGTCTGTGTTTGGTCGATTTTCTGAGCCTTGCCTTGTCACTAGGGCTAGGTGTCAGCTCCTGGTTGGTCTCTCCTTCAAACGAACGGCTATTATTGAACCAAGCTTCATCGACGGTCTAAATCAACTCGCAAACTCTATAAAAAGGACCTAAGACTAACCCTAATTCACATAAACTAAAATGGAGATGAGACCGTCATGCTGCTGAGGAGAGACTGAGGATAGCCGTCAGAAATAGAGAGACAACTAGGAGATAATTCAAAGCTCAAAGCAACGTTAATCAAATCAAAGCAACGCCTACAACAAAGGATAGCATCTCCAAATTCAGAATTCAGATTCCTGAATTGAAGATTCGTCATACGCTGTAAGTAGAGTGCTATTCCGATGTGAATTAAATAATTGTGTTGATTCGTGTAATGTAAGAAATGGAATTGTGGCGATAATAATCTATATTTGTATGTTGCTTTGATGCAAAACGATTTGGGAATATTATGGTATACGATTGGATATTTGCAAGTACGCGATTTGCGTTGGAAACGAAATGGAATTGTGGCGATAATGACTTATATTTGTATGTTATTTTGATTCTAAACGATTTGGCAATGCTATGGTTTGATTCATACAAGTATGTGGCTTATGTTGACAACCACATGTTGTGGAATTTTGATTGGGACTTATGCAATCATATGATTCATATTGAAAACTACATGTTTGTGGTAGTTATTTACAACACCCATTTGGTAAATGCAAGTATAAGATTCATGTTGAAACAACAACTATATGTTGTAATAGTTTATTTTGAAATTCATGCAAGTCTATGATCTATTGTTATGACAACATGATGTAAAATTCTATGGTCATCTTTAGTGTAATTTGATTCACCTAAGTATTATGATTCATATGAAGGTTATGTTGAAATTGGCATCATAGTTCAAGTATAAAAATCATGATTTTGTGATAGTGACAAAAGCAAGCGTCGTTGTAAGCTTGTATTAATTTTATGAACATGACTAAGCTATGTTTGTTATTATGCCTAGTTAAAAACATGTTTTCTAAGCTTATGTTGTTATCTTAATCATATGATAATATATTTGGCACATAAGTTACATTATAAATTACACTAGAATTGCATCCCCTTACAAGTTACATAGATAGTACAAAAACCATGATTATATGAATAATAGGATTCATAATCAATTATATTTATGCCATGACCATATAAGGACTCATGTTCAATTATGATTATGCCATAATTATATGATTAGAGTGGTTCATGTTTAAGTACTATTTATGCCATGACTACATGTTTCGTTTACACCATGATTATGTGAATAGAATGATTCATGTTTAAGTATTGCTTATATTATATGTTGTTACAATTGCAAGTTCACATATGCCTATCTTATGTTAATTAGATCGTTATGTTGCAAGTTCATGCGTTCACACTCCCCTTTTTATGTCACCTTATAAACACCATGTTATAGCCTCCCCTTTTCATATGGCTAAATTGGGTTTAAGTATTAAACCCAACACACCTTACATTGGAACGAACGAATAAAACGGGGGTAATGACGTTTGGGCTAAATATAGAACATATGTGTTGGCATGTTTGACGCACGCCAATAACTTTGAAAAACAATTAAGTGGCATAAATAAATCTTAACCAATAAAGATGAATTTGAATAATGGGCCATAAATATTTACATATAAAAAGAAAAGAGACAAAATATGTAAATGTAGAAAATACGATGTGTTTAACCCGAGGTTGGATTGAGTTGTGATGTAAACCTGCCCGGAACCGCCCGGCTGTCCAGTAGTCACAACAATACCTATCCAATGTGGGTGGTTAAACACGGAGCCCAATAAGGACCCGAGGTTAGACTGAGTTGTGGCGTAAGACTGCCCGGACCCAACCGGCAATAGGCAGCCACAACAATACCTGTCTAATGTGAGAGGTCAAGGCTTTAATAAAACAATTAAGGCTGAGTCAGGATTGATAGGATTAAGTAAATTATATTAATACTTAATCAAAATGGAACATGCTAAACTAAACAGACTGATTGGGGGTTAGGTTTATAAAACACTTAACCAACTTAACATGTTGGCTAGAAATAGAAAACCTAGTAGCGGGGGACCCTTTTCGCAGTAACCCTACAAGGTATCATGATACCCTGAAACTAGGCAGGGTGGGGCACGATTACTGGGCTGATTGTAAGAGGTCAAATCGACGGCGGTGGTGCATCAGTGTAGGTTCTAACGGGGTGCGGGCATGCACACACTCCGGCGCAGAAAAATAAGGCACTGGGCACCAGTAGCATACCTGTGCATTCTAGGGTTGTGTCGGGCCGCCACCATGGGACTTGATACACCCCATGGTGGGACCAGCATAGGTAACTACAACATCGGGGGCCGTAAGACACATGTAACTATGCGAGTAGGAGCCGATCATCATAAAATGGATCACTTCACCCAGATTATGGGGTGGCTGTTGGGAACTAGTTTATATGGGTACAGAGATTAATATGGGGTACGATAGTATATTCGACCCTAGTCAACTTAACTTAGTTTATGGTGCTTTCCCATTTCTAGTTTATACTTATCATACCCAGTTCTTTATTCATAGACTGAATAGTCCTAGACTTACTCAGGCTTTATGTCTGACTCTACTTTTCTTTCGTCTTCTTTTCTTCCGTTTCCCCCCCCCCCCCAGGTCCACAAGGAGGGAATACCGCAGCTTGACCAGTCTTCATATCCATCTTGAAGAGAGAGAATGTATTGCTTGGATCTTTTCGTTTTGGACTATGGCTTTGGACAGCAATTATGGGACTTTTGCAGTTTATTTATGTTTTCTTTATGCTTCTTTAAATAATGTAATCAAGACAGTTATGAAGATGTTATGTTTTTGGAAGTATTGTAAGACAATTATGGTATGGTTGGTGTAACACGTATTTTAATGAAATAAAAGTTGTTGTTTTCCGTTGTTCAAAAATACGTGTTCTTATATCTGTCTTGTATATCTGTGACTTATACTTATAAACCTCCACCAAAATTAGGGCATTCCCTTTGAGAGTGACCCTAACGGAGGTGGGGTGTTTCACTTGGTATCAGAGCATAGGTTTACCAGATAAGATAAAAAGTTTTGAAAATTTATTTTCAAAAAGGAAATTTAAAGAAGCATTTTTAAAAGAAAAATATTATTTTATTTTAAAAAGGCAAAGTCCCCCCAAGGCCATAGGTACTATCTTCTATCCTTCGTTTTGAATCTATCCTTTCTGTTTCAGCATGTCTGGAGACCTTACTCCCCAGCTGCTGACGCTTTCGCTCCTCCTCCTCCACGTGAACCAGCAAGCGGAAGAGTCCCAGAATAGGAAGACGAATAATAGTCAAACAAGAAAGGATCGTAACAGTAATGACAAGAAATGTGATAAAAGGAAATGTTATTTCTGCGGAATTCTTGGACATCTGGAGGGAGACTGCAGGAAGAAGAAGAGGAGGATGACTGCTACTTGCTTTCAGTGTAGGGAGACAGGCCACTGGGCTAGAGACTGCCAAAGGAAGAAGGAGACAAAGGCAGAAAACTCTCAAGGGAAGAAAGAGGTCAAGCCCAACGATTCTAAGAATAAGAAGGTAGACTCCGAGAAAGGAGGAAAGAACGACAACTCACGTGATAAAAGGAAATGCAATTTCTGTGGTACGGAAGGGCACATAGCCAAGGATTGTAGGAAGAGGAAGAGAAAGCAAGGTGAATGTTTTCATTGTGGGGAGACTGGACACATCAGCAAAGACTGCCCTAAGAAGCAGACCGGACCTTCTGGCGGTACATCGTTAACTTCTCCTAGATGCTTTGTTTTATCTTGTTTCTGTCCTCGATCCTATCTTGAGAACCATAGGTAGAATCTCTGCACCTAAAAACTAGTATGGTAGAGGACCCCTTAATTGTTTCAAACCCAATTGGGGGCCCAGCTCATTTGTCTATGATCTGTTTGGGATTGAAAATTTCTATTCTAAGCATAGAATTTCAATGTAGTGCCTTTGTTTTGGGCTTTTCGGGATATGGTTTGATTTTGGGCATGGATTGGCTATCCAGTAATGGGGCCATCCTTGATTGTGAGAAAAGGGTTGTCAGGCTCCTAACCCAGCTCGGTAACACTTTGGAAATTTCTTGTAATCCCTCGTATGCGGTTATGCTTAGTTATCATGAATCGCTAGATGCCTCCGTTGAAAATTTGCAATCGATTAGAGTGGTCCGGGAATATCCGGATGTCTTCGAAGAGGTGAAGGGCTTGCCTCCTAAGCGGGAGATAGACTTCCGTATATATCTTGTAGATAATGCAAAGCCCATTGCGTTGCCCGTTAGACACATGGCTCCACGGAAAAGGAAAGAGCTCAGTAAACAGATTAAAGAGCTTCTAGAGAAGGGGTTCATTAGAAGGAGCATTTCAGAATGGGGTGCTCCAGTAGTGTTCGCCACTAAGGCAGAAGGTTCATTTCGCTTATGCATGAGTAGTGGAGAATCACCTTAGTAAGTACATTTGGCAACATAGTTGACATTTGTTTATTTTCAAGAGATAATTCATCTATGTGGAATAACTTCTAGTAAGTGAACAAGATCCAAGATTCACTAGTTAATTTTGGAGAGCCTGCATGAAACCATGAGTACGCAGTTAGGCTTGAGCCAAGTATACTAGAAGGAGAATAAGTGAAAGTGGAACGAGAGGCAATAGTGAAATAGGTTCCAACTCATATTTCGGAAACAAGAATTAAGAAGCTACGAAATTGTGAAGTTAAAGACGGACAAAGCATAATGGAGTTAAGCTCAAGGAAATGCGACTTAGAAGATTGAAGACTAGATTCGTGCATCATATCTCTTCTTAAGAGTATATCCTTGATCCCTCTCTTTCTGTAGAGCTTACTTGCATGCTATCTTTTGTGTATATCCTCTCGGTCCCATTCTCAATCCAATTTTTGTTGCAAACCCCATAGGGAGTATGACTCATCTGTTAGTAACACATGATGGGGATTGAGGGTGTTCGTTGGTTTGACTAAACTTTTTTTTGGGTTTTATAGGATACGGGTTGGTCTTAGGAAGGGACTCCCTTGTGACCTAAAAGGAGTCCATCATGCTTAGTTTCCTAGAATCATATATGGTGGTTGGGTTGAGTAATTCTTTGGGTGTCAGTCTGATGTTGATTTCGGTCTTCGGGGCTGATGCTTAGAGAGTTCTTCTCCTAATCAATATATATGTGGCATAGATTTCCAGTTTTGACATTGCCTAATGGGCACAAAGTTTTTACTTGCTTCTATCATTCGACTATACCTTTAGATAGGAACAATTGGGAAAATGGCCAATAGATTAGAACTACCCGAAAGATTGGCCGGAGTTCACAACGTTTTTCATGTTTCACATCTCCGAAAATGTCTACATGAGTCTGCTGAAGTGGTAGAGCCAAATATCCTAGAAGAAGCTGAAGTGGAACGCGAAACGACCGTGAGGAAAGTTCCAACCCGCATATTAGGAACGGAAGTGAAAAAGCTACGAAACCGCGAAGTCAAGCTCGTCAAAGTTCAGTGGAGCGACGTCGAAGAAGATGCAACTTGGAAAACTGAAGCTAGAATACGCGCAGCCTACCCTTTTCTTTTCGAGGGTACATCTTTGATCTTTCCTTTTTCCTTAAGTTGTGATTTTATCTATCTTTTTAGGAATATCTCCTCGACCTTATCTTTTAGATAGAAACCCTTTGGATGAAAACATGTAATTGAAACATGTTATGGATGATGGTTGCAAGTGGTTGCAAGTGATTGCTAGTGGTTGCTAGTGGTTGCATATACACACACAATCTAGGTTTTAGATCGGCTCAGTCACTTCATATTGCATATGCATATATGTTTGCATTTGTATATGGTTGAATTTTAATGTGTTGTCATATGGATGTTGCATTTGTCTGAATGACCGTGCACTCATATAGAATCATAAATAGGAAAATTTGCATACATAATGGATTCATGGCACTTACATAATTTGCATTAAGGAGGTCAACTGAATCAGTAGACCGCCTGATTTTGCATTAGATAAGTACATGTACACACACACTTCGCATATGATCATGAAATATTAGAAGTCTTTTAAGGACAATGGATGCTCGTGTTTGATGGATGAGTAGATGGATGTTTGGATGTTAGGATGTACATTCTTCCTGAACTTGAAGATTTCGGGGACGAAATCCTTTTTAAGTGGGGGAGAATGTAACACCCCGTGTATTCTATAACCGTGAAATTCACAAATTAAAGTATAACTAATTTCAAATCAGAGAATTAAGGGAAACGGGATATGCTATTGCGTTCGTCTCGGAATTCTGCTTGAGATAGAGTCTGAGTTTGCATAAAACGGATATCGTATGAAGAAGATATGGACGAACGAAGTTGGGCGAAAAACCAGAAAACGGGTCAGAATGCACTGGCGCACTTGGGAAGTGCGCCAGAACAAAAATAAACTGGCGCACTTGGGAAGTGCGCCAGTACATTTTTGACCTGGCGCACCTGCCAAGTGCGCCCAGGTCAAAAATGACCTGCTGGTCAGGTCTGGTCAAGTCCTGGCTGGCCAGGTCTGTGTTTGGTCGATTTTCTGAGCCTTGCCTTGTCACTAGGGCTAGGTGTCAGCTCCTAGTTGGTCTCTCCTTCAAACGAACGGCTATTATTGAGCCAAGCTTCATCGACGGTCTAAATCAACTCACAAACTCTATAAAAAGGACCTAAGACTAACCCTAATTCACATAAACTAAAATGGAGATGAGACCGTCATGCTGCTGAGGAGAGACTGAGGATAGCCGTCAGAAATAGAGAGACAACTAGGAGAAAATTCAAAGCTCAAAGCAACGTTAATCAAATCAAAGCAACGCCTACAACAAAGGATAGCATCTCCAAATTCAGAATTCAGATTCCTGAATTGAAGATTCGTCATACGCTGTAAGTAGAGTGCTATTCCGATGTGAATTAAATAATTGTGTTGATTCGTGTAATGTAAGAAATGGAATTGTGGCGATAATAATCTATATTTGTATGTTTCTTTGATGCAAAACGATTTGGGAATATTATGGTATACGATTGGATATTTGCAAGTACGCGATTTGCGTTGGAAACGAAATGGAATTGTGGCGATAATGACTTATATTTGTATGTTATTTTGATTCTAAACGATTTGGCAATGCTATGGTTTGATTCATACAAGTATGTGGCTTATGTTGACAACCACATGTTGTGGAATTTTGATTGGGACTTATGCAAGCATATGATTCATATTGAAAACTACATGTTTGTGGTAGTTATTTACAACACCCATTTGGTAAATGCAAGTATAAGATTCATGTTGAAACACCAACTATATGTTGTAATAGTTTATTTTGAAATTCATGCAAGTCTATGATCTATTGTTATGACAACATGATGTAAAATTCTATGGTCATCTTTAGTGTAATTTGATTCACCTAAGTATTATGATTCATATGAAGGTTATGTTGAAATTGGCATCATAGTTCAAGTATAAAAATCATGATTTTGTGATAGTGACAAAAGCAAGCGTCGTTGTAAGCTTGTATTAATTTTATGAACATGACTAAGCTATGTTTGTTATTATGCCTAGTTAAAAACATGTTTTCTAAGCTTATGTTGTTATCTTAATCATATGATAATATATTTGGCACATAAGTTACATTAGAAATTACACTAGAATTGCATCCCCTTACAAGTTACATAGATAGTACAAAAACCATGATTATATGAATAATAGGATTCATAATCAATTATATTTATGCCATGACCATATAAGGACTCATGTTCAATTATGATTATGCCATAATTATATGATTAGAGTGGTTCATGTTTAAGTACTATTTATGCCATGACTACATGTTTCGTTTACACCATGATTATGTGAATAGAATGATTCATGTTTAAGTATTGCTTATATTATATGTTGTTACAATTGCAAGTTCACATATGCCTATCTTATGTTAATTAGATCGTTATGTTGCAAGTTCATGCGTTCACACTCCCCTTTTTATGTCACCTTATAAACACCATGTTATAGCCTCCCCTTTTCATATGGCTAAATTGGGTTTAAGTATTAAACCCAACACACCTTACATTGGAACGAACGAATAAAACGGGGGTAATGACGTTTGGGCTAAATATAGAACATATGTGTTGGCATGTTTGACGCACGCCAATAACTTTGAAAAACAATTAAGTGGCATAAATAAATCTTAACCAATAAAGATGAATTTGAATAATGGGCCGCAAATATTTACATATAAAAAGAAAAGAGACAAAATATGTAAATATAGAAAATACGATGTGTTTAACCCGAGGTTTGATTGAGTTGTGATGTAAACCTGCCCGGAACCGCCCGGCTGTCCAGTAGTCACAACAATACCTATCCAATGTGGGTGGTTAAACACGGAGCCCAATAAGGACCCGAGGTTAGACTGAGTTGTGGCGTAAGACTGCCCGGACCCAACCGGCAACAGACAGCCACAACAATACCTGTCTAATGTGAGAGGTCAAGGCTTTAATAAAACAATTAAGGCTGAGTCAGGATTGATAGGATTAAGTAAATTATATTAATACTTAATCAAAATGGAACATGCTAAACTAAACAGACTGATTGGGGGTTAGGTTTATAAAACACTTAACCAACTTAGCATGTTGGCTAGAAATAGAAAACCTAGTAGCGGGGGACCCTTTTCGCAGTAACCCTACAAGGCATCATGATACCCTGAAACTAGGCAGGGTGGGGCACGATTACTGGGCTGATTGTAAGAGGTCAAATCGACGGCGGTGGTGCAGCAGTGTAGGTTCTAACGGGGTGCGGGCGTGCACACACTCCGGCACAGAAAAATAAGGCACTGGGCACCACTAGCATACCTGTGCATTCTAGGGTTGTGTCGGGCCGCCACCATGGGACTTGATACACCCCATGGTGGGACCAGCATAGGTAACTACAACATCGGGGGCCGTAAGACACATGTAACTATGCGAGTAGGAGCCGATCATCATAAAATGGATCACTTCACCCTGATTATGGGGTGCCTGTTGGGAACTAGTTTATATGGGTACAGAGATTAATATGGGGTACGATAGTATATTCGACCCTAGTCAACTTAACTTAGTTTATGGTGCTTTCCCATTTCTAGTTTATACTTATCATACCCAGTTCTTTATTCATAGACTGAATAGTCCTAGACTTACTCAGGCTTTATGTCTGACTCTACTTTTCTTTCGTCTTCTTTTCTTCCATTTCCCCCCCAGGTCCACAGGGAGGTAATACCGCAGCTTTACCAGTCTTCATATCCAGCTTGAAGAGAGAGAATGTATTGCTTGGATCTTTTCGTTTTGGACTATGGCTTTGGACAGCAATTATGGGACTTTTGCAGTTTATTTATGTTTTCTTTATGCTTCTTTAAATAATGTAATCAAGACAGTTATGAAGATGTTATGTTTTTGGAAGTATTGTAAGACAATTATGGTATGGTTGGTGTAACACGTATTTTAATGAAATAAAAGTTGTTGTTTTCCGCTGTTCAAAAATACGTGTTCTTATATCTGTCTTGTATATCTGTGACTTATACTTATAAACCTCCACCAAAATTAGGGCATTCCCTTTGAGAGTGACCCTAATGGAGGTGGGGTGTTTCAATTGTTATGACTTATGTATAGATTATAAACGATTTTCCTAAGATTTAAATTTGGAAGGCTTACTTGACTTGAAATGACGATAAGAAAATCTTGTTGATCAAATTCGATTTCCAATTGTTGAAAGAAAAGTTTTATGAATCTCCTAGAAGATATCAACTTATGTATAATTTTTGAAAATGTTGTTCCGATATAAATTGAAATTTATAAAGCTCGATATGATTATAAAGATTCTTAAAGGTCTTCGAAAGGCTTGAAATGTTTGAATAAGATCATTGATTTCGGAATACGAAACGTAAGATGAATCGATTGTAAAGTGATTTTATATGGAATTGTAAATTTTGTTCTACTTGAGTATAAATGGATCTCCTAAACAATTGAAATGTGTTGTTATGAAAATATATTCTATTTGAATATGAATGGATTTCGAACATAAATTGATTTGAAATAATTACAATCTTTGATATGAAATATATTCTACTCGAATATTGATCGATTTTTGAAATATTATATAATTATAATATAATGAAATATATTCTAGTTTAGGACATAATCGATTTTGGAATGATTATGATATTTTGATATAGAATTATATTCTATTTGAATATAAATTGGGTTCGAAACAAACATGATATTTTGGATATGAAAGCGAACCTTGGTGAAAAGTAAAAGAACCGAACGATGTGAAAAATGTAAGCGTTGGTTGTTAAAGCGACCGGAGTCGGTAAGTGGCATACTCTCTGTCAGTGCCGATACCACTTTAACAACTGTGCACGTGATGAAGTGTACGGTACAAAGCATGATGACTTGGAGGCGATGACTGGACTGAGAAAGGCGAATGATGATGAAATGGCCTTGACCTTCGGGTCATAATTGAAATGACTAAAACAGGAGCTATACAGTGACTAATTGAGGTAGCACCTCTGATCGGACGCACTTCTTCGATACTATTTCTATGACTATGATGATGATTTGGGCCCTTTTGATTTGAGAGTGTGTTCTGAGGTGGGCGGTAGTGGCAGCTATGCGTTACCACCGGTCCGGAAGTGCAATTGGTAGAATCCTACCCTGGGTATTGCCTTGAGTGCCTTGTCATATTTATCCTTATCGAGCCCTACGATTTTGATTTGTATCGTACCTATGGAGTGCCCTCTGATGCCATCGGTTTACGGTGGGTTTATGGTACTGTATAGACTACGATATTATAAACGGTGTAAGGATAAAAATGTAATCCCGCTTACGCTATTTTCATTATTTATACTTTACTGAATAGACATTACAATAATAGCGTACTATACTATGTATGCATTAGTTTAACGGATCCTTGAGAGATGGAAAAATCCTGTAACATCTCCTGAATTACTGCATCCATAATGCTCATGTTATTTCGTATTTTAATTTGACTAATATGAGAATGATTTAGTGCTGATCCCAGTTTTGTTGTGTTTTCTTTTTATGCAATACGCTCGGGTCAGCAGAAGTTGCAGTTAGCGAAGATTGCAATAACTGGTGGGATGAAGACGATTCGATATATATATATATATATCAATTATAAGTATGTTTTTCCGCTACGCTTTATTTCTGCCGCATCACTGTATATACTTGTATTAGTTAACTCTGATGACTAGAAAATGTAACTCGAATGTATATGTTTTTAAATGCTTTTGGACCATTATTTGTTATTATATGTTGTCCTTCCGCTGTGAGATTCTGTGATTGTTTTCTCTTCTTTCTTTTTTTCCCAATAACTACCTGTGTTGGTGATTTGTTTGGGGTCAACATGTGTGGTTTATTGTCAATTTGAATGATCAAAAATCCAGGTCATTACAAGTTGGTATTAGAGGGTGCTCCATAGGTACGATACAAATCAAAATCATGGAGCTCGATAAGGATAAATATGACAAGGGACTCACCCAGGGTAAGATTCTACCAATTGCACTCCCGGACCGGTGGTAATGCATAGCAGCCACTACCACCCACCTCGGAACACACTCCCAAATCAAAAGGGCCCAAATCATCATCATAGTCATAGAAATAGTAACGAAGAAGTGCGTCCGATCAAAGGTGCTAACTCAATTAGTCACGGTATAGCTCCTGTTTTAGTCATTTCAATTATGACCCGAAGGTCAAGGCCATTTCATCATCATTCTCCTTTCTCAGTCCAGTCATCGCCTCCAAGTCATCATGCTTCATACCGTATACTTCATCACGTGCATAGTTGTTAAAGTGGTATCAACACTGACAAAGAGTATGCCACTTACGGACTCCGGTCTCTTTAACAACCAACGCTTACATTTTTCACATCGGTTGATTCTTTTACTTTTCACAAAGGTTTGCTTTCATATCCAAAATATCATGTTTGTTTCGAACCCAATATATTCAAATAGAATATAATTCTATATCAAAATATCATAATCCTTCCAAAATCGATTATATCCTAAACTAGAATATATTTCATTATATTATAATTATATAATATTTCAAAAATCGATCAATATTCGAGTAGAATATATTTCATGTCAAAGATTATATTTATTTCAAATCGATTTATGTTTGAATTCCATTCATATTCAAATAGAATATATTTTCGTAACAACTCATTTCAATCGTTTAGGAGGTCCATTTATATTCAAGTTGGATAAAATTTACAATTCCATATTACAATCGCTTTACAATCGATTCATATTCAATAGAATGTAACTTTATCTCAACTCCATTTGAATCAATGGTTTAAATCCAAACACTTTCCATTCGGAAGAAATTTACAATTCATAAAATATAATTATGAAAAATAGATGCTTATAAAGAAAAATCTTTATATAATATATATATAGAGAGAGTATAGTAGTTAGAATAAAATAAGATAAATTTAAATCGTTATTTATATACATAAATTAAAAGTTTACTAAATAATTTTAGGAAAAGGAATAGTTTATTTGAAATCAAGCAGTGTGTGTGTGTGTATATAATCTTTATAAAAAAAATTCTTTAAACCGTAATTATTCCTTTCTTTCGAATTTCAAATACCGGAATCTATACTCCAGTCTCAATGGAGTTTACATATTTTCAATATCTTGCAAACACCATTCAAACCAACCATTCGATTTATAGGATTCAACCCAAATTCATATCAAATTAGAAGTAATTCCGAATATCCTCAAATAGCTTTAATTTCCAAAACTTAATTCATGGAGAATTTATCATTTCACATTTTACCATAAATTTGTAACTCCAAGACATACTTAAAATCCCATTTTAAAATTCTCAATTTGTTTTGGATAATTCCCTTGAAATTTCATAATCATTCAAGGTTCATGTTTTAAAGGAAAATAAAATTCATCGAAATCAACACATTTCCTTTAAATAAAAATTCCATCGAATAGAATTTCAAATATTTAAAATCATTTAACCAACCGATGTCTGTATATAATTATCTATCCTATGGCCAAGTGATTTTATTTTTTTGATATTTCAAGGATGGATGTATATCATTTCAATCCAAACAAGGGTCATAGATATTTATCATTTCAACCTGTGTTCTTAATTTATTTTTAATTGATTAATCCCGGGTTTATCTGATGCCCGTAACATCTAAGGTGAAAAATGGGATTAATCGTCACAATAAGCATACAACATCCATATACTGAATAATGGAACCATTCAGTATCAATATCAGTTCATCAATCAAATCAAACCAAGGCATCCATCACAGCCATTTAATTCAAATGTTAAGTATTAAATTATTTCACTGGTTAACAAGGATCGGGATTTCTAACTAGAAATTTAATTAAACTGAAATAACTAGTTATCAACTTAAATTTTCAGATTAACACACTTGCATGTTAGTTTTAAGCAACAAATCAACAATCAAACACAACCATGCAACCAAGCTTATTTCTAATTTAATTTAATAAATATAGGAACAATTAAATTAATCGTGAGCGAGAAAATCACTCACCTTTGGGTCTTTAGTGGATCGAACGTCCAATAAAAGCCCAAAAATTTATGGTCTCCAGATGCAGCCAAACCAGTTTCAGATCATCCGCGATTTCGCCACGATTCCAACGCACCCAATAGCGTCAAAATCCGATTTCATATGAAAAGTTATTGGCACTAGAATAGTCGATACATGTATAGAATAAAATAAATAACATATAAATATTTCCACCTCAGCTCCTTTTCCACGTCAGCATCATTTTCATTTCTCGCTCGTGCCCCTTCTTCCTCGTCTACAGTAATTCGTGGAAACCCATTTCAATGCCACTTTGACAAACATTTGCGACGTCCTCCGACCACGATGGGGACTCCGATTGTAACACCCCATATTTTCTGTGAATGTCAAAGTAAAAAATTAAACTATACTTAATTTTTAAAAGAAGAATCAAGGGAAACGGGTTATGCCATTGCGTTTGTCTCGGAATTCTGCTTGAGATAGAGTCCGAGTTTGCGTAAATCGGACTCTGTATGAAGAAGTTATGACCTTCAAAAGTTTCAGATATTTAAATAAAACAGCTCAGGTTCGAAATTCAAAATTCAAATCACACACCCGGGCTAGGCGGGAAATTTCCCGCCCAAGACCCAGGTCGACCAGGAGGTCGACCTGTTGGTCGACCTGGGTCACGCAGGTCGACCAGGGGGTGACCTCCCCCTATTTCCAGATCCGAGGACAAGTTCATTTTTCTGCATTTGGACGCCTGTTCTGACCAGATTCGTTGATCCCTATGCTATATAAACACCCCTAAGGCTACAGTTTTCTCTACACAACTTCATTTTACCTATACTCTATTCTAATTCATATCAAAATAAATCAAAGACGGGGTTATGCTGCTCAAGCTCTTCGTATAAATCAAGTTTAGAATTCAAGTAGAGATTCAAAGGCTAATTCAACGACTTCAACAACTATTTCTAAGAATCAAATCAAATCTAAATTAGAAGAACAAATAGTCTACTTCAAGGGAGAGCTATTGAATTTCAGAATACAGATCCCAGAATTCAAGACCGTTCTGTAATTTGTAAGTTCATGTTACTTTCAGAAATAAAAGTTAATTATGATTCTGACATTGTAATAAATCTGGATCTGAGATTATGCCTATTTCTATCTGTCTTCCTATATCCTTTAGATCTATCTCATTGATAATATTATGTCCATTCTTTGTCTCTTCTTTCCTTCTTAGCTTTTTGTTTTATAGCTAGGCTACTGCGAGCCTGAGCCAGATCTCATAAGAGATGAACGTACGTTGGAAATAAAATTAGGCTTAAAATATGATTTGGACATGACCAACGCTAAAATTTGGGAAAAGTATTAAATTGTGTATAATTGGGCATAATTGAGTTGCGGATTTGAGGACATAACACTTGTTGTATTTAAAACATAAAGTGTATCGAACATATGACTTGAGATTTGAGGCATAAAGTATTGGACATATGACTTGAGATTTGAGGCATAAATTATTGAACATATGACTTGAGATTTGAGGCATAAAGTATATTGGACATATAACTTGGGATTTGGGGCGTAAATTGAACTGTAAACATGTAAGTTCAAGTTATTTTAAGATTTAAACACCTAATATTGATTTGGAATATAATGAGATGGATCTAAGTTCATGCTTGATGATAAGACAAATCTTTTAGATTGATTCCTATCTTTCTATTGAATCAATGATTTACATGCCTAGGAAGTTATTATTCAACCATGCCTGTCTTTGTTGGATATCTGATATATAATCCTTTTAGGTTCATGATGTTATTTATATCAGATCTATATGTCTATGAGGTTATTTCTGTCAGTTCATTTCAGATCTATCTTTGTTATACCCCAACTCTAACAGATCTGTAATCCTCTTAGGTCCAAAATATTTGGCAGATCTACCATTTTAATGCCTACTCTCATTTATGTTCCTCTTTCGTCCCCTTTATTTTATGAATCTAGATTAACCTCGAATCTAGACTGAAACTTATTATACGTGCGATTGGAATTTGGGGTATTGGGGAATAGTCTATTTGGTAATGGTGGAATATAATTTTGTAACTTATGATTTGGGGCATAATTTGTCTTTGTTGCGAACTTAGGGTAAGTGGAAATATTAATCAAGATTGGGCGCAAAACTGTAAATTAGAATATTAATCTAGATTGGGCATAACCATTGGTTAAGACGCCAACCATAATGTATATTGGGATATTGGGGCATGACTATTATTGCAAACTTGGGAAGATTAGATATAGCCTAATTTGAGTAATAACTCGAAATTGAATTTGGGAGCCATAACTTGTAATTAGCTTTGTTGGGCATAACTTGAGAATTGAAACATGACTGGTTGGGATAATTAACATGTAAATCTAGACTTGGACATTTTTGAAAAATGTGGCATAATCTGAAATTGACAATAATTGTGAATAATTTACATATAAACTATAAATATGTAAATTAGTGAAAAGATGAACATGCCTAACCCGAGGTTAGATTGGGTTGTGGTGTAAAGCTACCCGGAACCGCCCGACACATCCAGTAACCACAACAACACCTATCTAATGTGAGAGGTTAGTACATATCGGGTCGGTGGGTAATATTAGTAAATATAGGCCCACAAACTTAACCGTTGAATAAACATGCTTGAATCGATGGGAGGATTATGTACATCTCGTGTAGGTGGGTAATATTAGTACATATAGGCCCACAAACTTAACCGTTAAGAAAACATGCTAAAATCGGTGGGAGGGTTAAGTACATCTCGTGTAGGTGGGTAATATTTGTATATATAGGCCCACAAACTTAACTAGCAGGAAACCCTAGTAACGGGGACCCATTTTAGCAGTAACTCGCATAGATGTATCATGGTACCCTAAAACTAGGCAGGGTGGGGCACGATTACTGGCTGATTATAAGCGGTCAAAACAGCGGTAGGGGGTACGTCAGTGTAGGTTCCGACGGGTTACGGGCGTGCACGTACTCCAGAGTGGGAAAAAGCAGGCACTGGGTACCAGTAGTTATACACTGTGCATCTTGAATCGTGTCGGGTCGCTATCATAAGGATTGATACACCTTATGGTGGGACCAGCACAGGGTATCTACACGCAAGAGAGGGCCGATTGACACAGACACATGGAACATTAATGCAAGTAAGGAGCCGATCGATAGGGTAGTAAGGGTACATCTAACATGTTCATGGCAATTAGGCAGATTGAGGTGGAATCCTCACAATAGATGTACACCTAAAGGCTACCACAATTACGGGGATTGGGATCACGCTAGCATATGATCATTTTATACGGATTACTAGTTAAGACACTAGTTAGGTGGTACATATACATATATATACACACACACACACACAAATCAGAATAACAAGGTAGTAGCGAAGCAGAGAAAGAATAGAATTCAGTTTATCTTACCTTATCATATCTATACTAATCGTATGTTATCTTGTTATCCTTGTTCTCACAGTATTGTCTTATATTCAGTTTATTCATGTCATGATTCTTTTGTCTGTTTATATGCTGAAAGTCACTGGACTTACCATACTTATATCTGACCTAGTTTTGTTTCTCCCCTTTTCTTTCGTCCCCCCCCACAGGTTCACAGGGAGGAAATGTTACCACTTAGCTCAGTTTTGTTTCCAAGCTCGAAGATTGTCGATGTATTGCTTTGGACTCTCTCTTCCACTGCTATGGCTGGTTCAAGCTTTTTTGGGGAATATCATTTTTTTTATGCTTCTTTTATATTTGGAAGTTTTTAGATCAAGACAGAAGTTCTATGTATTACTTTTAAGTATGATTGAGACAACTGTTGTAAAAGCTAGACTGAACCATATTGTTTATAAAATGACTTTATTTTCCGCTGCTCTATTTGTCTGTCTTGTAATTTATCTGCATCTTTTACCTAAAATGCTCCACCAAAGTTAAGGCATTCCCTTCGTGAGTGACCTTAACGGAGGTGGGGTGTTTCTCCGACCACCCACAATCTTCTCGCCAGACTGAGGCACCTCCCCTCTAGAGCACGACAATTCCGGTGGACCCCAGCTGCTCGCGACACTGCCCAATGAACCGGGTTTCCAAACCCTAAAACGCCAAATCGACCACCTACAATGACTTCCAGATCTCTGAACAACCATGGTTCAACTCCACGTGTCATTCTCGACAAAACCCAGAAGTCTGATTTTCAAATCAAAGTTGAAATCAAAAATCCCCAGTTCAAAACTTAGGGTTCCGTGGATTTGTGACTTCGACCGAGTTTCCAGACCAAATCGAGTGTTGCATGCGAGAAATAACGACTCCAGTAGCTTCGCATCATCAGGAGCTTCAAATTGATATATAATATGTTGGTATTTAGAGAAGATTTGATTTTAAAGTTTGAATTTTTATTTGTCTAGGGTTTGAAGATTTATTTCAGCCATTAGAGATAAAATTTGACAGAGAAAATAATACGTACATTGAATAATGACTGATGGGGTGGAAACGGATTTTTATTTATATAAATATAGAAGGTCCAATATGTGAAACAAACAATTATCGCATTACATTGATTCCTTTCACATTTTATACCGTACGATCAATTAACAAGTCCGATTGTAACGAAATTTGAAACTCTATAATAATTCACCGTTCCGGATCTGATAAAACTGGTTTCGTCGGATTCTGAGACGGTCGCCAAAATAGTTAAATTTCACAGTTAAATTAATTAATAAAATATTCAATT
This sequence comes from Allium sativum, assembly GCA_030737875.1. Taxonomy (NCBI): domain Eukaryota; kingdom Viridiplantae; phylum Streptophyta; class Magnoliopsida; order Asparagales; family Amaryllidaceae; genus Allium; species Allium sativum. The sequence continues at coordinate 900,611,314 of CM060916.1, forward strand.
ATTCATTTAACTATTTTAATTCAATTTAAATATTTATTAAATTCCATTTCAATCCAATTACAACTTAAATAAATTTTATAAATCAAATTATAAATTTTAAGTTCCCGAATTCAATTATTTACAAATTTAATATCTGAATTCTAATTATATTTTAAATAACTCAATTCTATTCAGTATAAATTAATTTAAAATTTCACTTATACTAAAACATTAAAATTAACTTCTAATCAACTTTATAACTAGATTCCAAGTATTTAAATTTCTAAATTTGATTAGTGACAATGTAAAGTTAAATTTTCAGTTATAGACCAAATAACTCAAATTTATTCAGTTATCCTAATAATAATTAGAAATCCAACATTTTATGATATTAGATGAATAAGAATCTTATATATGTTCAATTCAAATAATTATTATTATCAAACTCAACAAATTTACATTTTACCATTATTGTTAAATTTATTTATACCAAATGTAAATTTTAAATATATGCAAAATTATAGGTTGTTACATTCTCCCCTACTCAAATCGTTTCGTCCTCGAAAAGAGAAGGAAATAGGTATCGAACAAAATCATACTTTCAAATCCATACTTATAAAGTAGCATTTATAAAATAAGTTATGTAGCTGTAAAATCTCATAATTTTCTAACTCTCGAAATCACAGAAAATTTTGGCAGCATCTCCTTTGTACGGAGAGGTCCGGAAAATCACAACATATATATAAATCCAAATATACATCCCATCACTCGATGAGGCATCCCAAAATTGGGGAAAACAACATATATATGACCATACAACCATATATCCCAAAATACATACCTCTTTTTGCGTTATTTGCAAGTTTATTTATCTTAGCACTTTATTACTTAGCGCAAGCGAGCTCCAAAGCGTAACACCAGTCCTTGCACCTACTAAAATACTCAAATATACATGAGATTCAAACATATATACAATAAATAACAATTGTATCCAACTTGCGCCACATATATTAAACATTTCAACTACAAAATCAACACATTAGCGGTAGGCCAGCGAACAAATCGAGGTTTATCACCACTCAAATGGAGGAATTTACCCAAAACATACTAGGAAAAAGTTGTTAGATTCATTTCAAACTTTTTGAATTGCATGGATTCTTCGAATTCGGATAATCCATTCAAAAGTTACGACCATTTTAGTGAGAGCGAACATTTCAGCCCAAATTAATTAAATGCAGGTCTGAATTGTACAACCCAGTTTTCGACCATTTAAACATTAAAATTTTATCAAGCATATTGAAGAAAAGTTTTAGCTCAAATCCTGATCTTTCCGAATTGTATTGGTACATCAAAATCCGACGCTCTGTTAGGAAGTTATGATCAAAACAATATCGATATATGCTTTAGGTTTTTATTTTCTGCGCGTAGAACTACAACCAATGCCTAAGTTTTAACCCATTAGACATGAAAATTTGTTAAGGCCCCATTAACAAAAGTTTTAGATCAGTTTCTAAGGTTTCCAAAAAATCCAAAATCATCGAATTCCGATCATCCATTCAAAAGTTATGGTCATTTTGCTTCATCTCATTTAATATTTCAAGTTTTTGCATAAACATCGATTTATCATATTTGGAGGTTCTAGCCTTCGGATTCCGAAACTTTAGAAACTTAGCAATATAGAATGAGTTACTCCATTATTTCCATAATATGATTTACCCTTTTATTACATAAATATATGTTCATATTCATTTTATTTTTAATAACTTAAATTCCATTTATATTCCATTATCGTTTATCATATATTAAGTTCATTTGCAACTCATCCACTTTGTTTGTTCTTGTTCATCCATTCAATCATTTACATTCACTTCATTATCCGGGAAATGGGTTTTCATTCAATAGCTCACACCATTCCGATGTAATCTTCTATTCATTTCCCATTTTATTCCAAGCATTAAATTCCGAATAAAACTTGAATTCCTTTTAAATTTTCCAACAAACTTGGTTATATTAGATATTTAATTCATTACCATAAATCAATTTACCAAATTTCATGATTTATTTCCTCTCTAAGTACTAAATTTAGCCCTATTCCATATTCCATTTACCAATCTCATTTACATAAATTTGCATTCCTAATGGTTTCATTTTTGGAATAGATTTTAAAACTCACTTTCATGTCTATTTAATTCATCCAAATTCCCCTTAAGCCTCGATTTATTTAAGTTGGAGTTTCAAACCTTTAGATTTCAAAACCTTAGCAAACTCCAACCATTAGATTTGGTTATCACTTATTTATTCAACGATTTACCTTTAGTTGTTCGTATGAACCAAATTATACTTACTGAATCCAATTATTTATATGAATTCTAAATTGACTTATTTAATTTCCCTAAGTTGATTTCATTTCATTAAGTCCATTCAATTCAGGTTAAGTTTTATTTTACATCTCATTTCTATATCTACAATTCCCAATTTAGAAATCGTTTAACTATTATCTTATTCTGAATAAGCCAAATTTATATTTGCTTCTCATTCCTCTTGTTTTGGCACTTCTATTCATTCATTTAACCATTTTGTTATTCACTTATTCCCATCTTCATTTTAAATTAAATCTTATTCCATTAACTCAACTTATTTATTTGACTCACAAATCATAAATTGGATAAAAGATTGTTCATAGCTCAAATTTATACTTAATTCTCGAGCAATTTTTATTCGATTTCTTAAGTTAAACTTTATTTAACTCGATTCCTTTACACAAATTAAGTTATATTTCATTCGACAAATGATTTGCATTCCATTCATTTCATTATTCATACCCAGATTTACATTCGACATAATGTATCCATTTCATATGTACACTAATTCGCCATTTAATTCTTTTATTTTAATTTATCGACCATTCACATTTTACTGAACAATCCAATCTTCCAATCTATTTTAGTAGACTTTAGTTGAATTTTTAATTTCAATTTTTCTCAAACACTTTTATCGACCAAATTTGGAATTTGTTTAAACTTTATTATCCCTCATGCTTAAGCATTTCAATGACCATATCTCTCCTCGTAATACTTAAGTCCATTTCATGATTACATTATCAAAATTCTAATAAATCGATTAGCCTTAGTATGTGAGTTGTTATTATTAGTTAAAGTGAACTCAAATGCTCGATTCCGGTTTTATAAACCAAGTTTTTAAATAATATATGTACTTCTACTATCTTATAGAAAATCATACCATAAAATTTTAAATCCAAATCTTTAATTAACAAAGAACAAAGAAACTTTCAATTCTGGTTAAATCTAAATTCAACTTTAAATGACATATACTAATACTTTTATATAAAATTTATACCATATGGAATTAAATCCAAAATCCTTTGCCATAAAAGTTATAATAATCATTGAGTGGTCTCCCCCACTCAGACTCTTCAAAATAAACATCGACAATGCGTGCACTCATTACCAAAGTTATCCTAAGGCCCAAGAAGGGATTTCACTTATTTCGTTTAAAATATTTTGAAAACTATTTCCAGAACTATTTCCTATAATGGGATATTATTTCAAAACTTTGGTGAAACTATTTTCAAAAGCCCCAAAATCGAGTTCTCAAGTTCATTTCTATTTTATATGCAAAATATTTTGCAACCAATTATATTTAATAGATTTCATTTCAAATTTCTCTAAACCACTTAAATTTTCGCCATTAGGTTTATTATTGAATCAACCTTAATAAATAATAACTTAATATTATTACCTACTAATAACAAATGCATAAACACTTAAAACCAATAACATATTTGATATATATATATAATATATATAATCGAAAACCATATTATGTCGATCCATTCTGTTTGATTATTTAGAAATTCCAATCGATTCCATGGTGTCCCATATATCGCCTAGAATTTATAAATAATTGACAGCACAAATCACACAATATAAAACCATTTTATATGAAAATACAAGTACGCTCTCTCATATATATACTCTCAAACTCATTCTAGGATATTACTAATCCTATCTCTAATGAGTTAATTCCTAGACAGAACCGAGGTTATCGCTAACCAAGGCTCTGATACCAACTTGTAACGACCTGGATTTTTGACCGTTTAAATCGACAATAAACACATGTCGACCCAAACAAAACACCAACACAGGTAGTTATTTGTGACGGCAAGGAATTTCGCTCGGTCCGAACCAGTCGCTAAACCGATTCAGGCCGTTCGAAACGCCCTATCGTTTGAGAACAGGACACAACAGAACGCATACAGAAGAACATTTCACTATATATTACAACAGTGCATCAGATTACAAGAATATACAGAGTAAGAATAAATACTACACAGAAATATCAGAGATTTAAATTACATTTAAATACATAGCAGCGGAAAATAATACAATACACAACTAGAATGAGATATACGGATACAAAGCTTTCCGGATATCGTTCCAGCTGTAAACCAGGATCCTGTGAATATAAATCTGCAAAACCAAAACTACTAGCTGCCCGTGTCGAAAATAAGGGCACCCAGAGTTTAGGTTAAAACAATAAACTCCAGGTCAGTCATGTGACTGGTGTGAGAACTAAAACAGTTAATAATCTTTATTTTAAACGTTAGGTAAATCAAGGGACCACGCCGTATAACACGGAACGGGTTTCCTCCCAAGGATACCAGTGCATAAAACAACAGCGCAATGCTAAATAAAGAAAGATGAAGCTGTTATAAGACCCAGGTCCCATCACACAATGCAACGCAGTCGAGGATAGGGTTTTCCCTTATAACAGCCAAAGAATGCTTGATACGTTTAAAACAAATCATTTGATACTATAATAAGTGCATAGTGTATAAAACAACTTCAAATCATAAGTATCAATCATAGGCGGCATAAGCGCCCCATCCCACTATGTCGCCATATATAGGATTACAAATAAAACCGCAAAGTCACGTATTTGGAAATTGGATTTCCATCTATGAACCGAGGCTAGGGGCAAGATCCTCAACCGATTCGAGACAATCTAGCCCATGTCTCCGGAACAGCCGCAACTGCCCCTTGGAGCGACAGGGCCGGTCCACACGGAGTGGATTATAGTGCCTGAACAATACGTCTCTCCGCCCTATGGGGCGTAAACGAGCCAACGAATGACTCCATCGGTTCGAGAACGACCGATCAATCCGAGGCGCCTCGCAACAGCAACAACCACATAAGTCAAACTCGTCAGGGCGTGTAAAACCACTGACGCCACTTCTAGCTAGAAAGAAACGCATGTCCTCCCTGAGGTCCTCTCCCGTTTTTGGTTCATACCGGGTGTGAAACTCGCGAAGTAAACGTTACACAAAGCTACGCCACAAAGGCCGTGCTTTGATCATCACCACAAGACTTTGCTTTTCAACAGAAGCCTTGATCATTTGCATCTTAGCATGCCACACAGGCAAACCATCCTATGCAACCGATATCAGTCACACAGAATGAAATCCAATGTCAGACACACAGTCCATTTACAAATCCGTTCTGGGCCTGAACGAAACCGGAGGCACCTAGTACCCCGCATATCCATCGATCTCCAAGTACGTCTGGACGATCACCAACTGTTTCCATCTTCTTGGGTGTACAGCCCAATCAAGATCATCAGTTATCACCCAAACGACGTGAAGACCTCCGGTCTTCGACCATCGTCTTCATCTTCGACTTATCGTCGTATCAGTTATTCAGAATGGGATAAACCCGGTCTTTCCGAATAACTCGCGTATATTTTAAATAAGTGTTACACAAACACAACATACGCCTCATTCCAATTCATTAGTCACTAACCGTAAATTAATCAAGAGAATAATTCCCCAAATATTAACCCCGAAGGCCGAAACCAACATCAGATCAATATCCAGAAAACCATTCTGCTTGGCTAACCGACAGTTAGTTTCTAAATCTCACATTCATAGGGAAAGGTTCCCATAAATTTTATCAAAGATAAATTCTTGAATTTATGCTTTAATCTACTTTTGAATATCAATTCAAACTAGTCGGGATTAGCGAACCTTACCGAAGTAATCATTTGTTTTAATTTCCCAATCCCAACCTATTCATCCCATGAAGTAAAACTGGTAATACTTCATATCTAACACCACGGTGTTATCGGTAAATTCAATTACCATTTCACGTTCAAATCCAATTAAAGATTTAACTATCGCCTGGAGTAAAACTGGTGATACTCCATTCTCGATCATTTCAATCTAATTAAAGATTCATTAAAACTCCACTTAGTTTTAATCTTCGGCTGGGTTAAAGAATCAGTGTCATTTAAAACACGGTTCACGATAAACCCAAAACCACATTCATTAATTATCGGGTTAAAGAACAAGTGTTATTTAAAACACTGTTCACGATAAACCCAAAAATCAATATCGATTCAATTCCAATTAAATATTATTTAATTGGTACACTCCATTAAATCTAAATAAAAAGATTTAATCCTTTCTCAACTGGGTTCAAGAACAGTGTTAATGAAGACACCATTCACGACAAACCCAAATCACATTCATCAATTATCGGGTTAAAGAACAAGTGTTATTTAAAACACTGTTCACGATAAACCCAAAAATCAATATCAATTCTATCCCAATTAAATGTTATTTAATTGGTACACTTCATTAAATCTAAATAAAAAGATTTAATCTTTTCTCAACTGGGTTCAAGAACAGTGTTAGTGAAGACACCATTCACGACAAACCCAAATCACATTTGATATTCAATATAAGGCTCTGAATAGAAAATATATCGGCTTATATTCAATATCAAATTCTACGATTAACAAATGTCGTATTGGAAATAACGATATAAATATATATCTTTCAAATTTCCATAACAACACCTGTATAATCACGAACTCCAACATCGAAATATTCCGAAGACAATTTCGATTCAAATCCACTCCAACGCAAACATTGGAAGTTTTGGTTATTTTCAAAACCCTTTTCGAATTCAATTTATTTATTCAAAAATAAATAGAATTATAATTCTAGTTCAAAACTAGTTCATTTCGATAAAAATCTATTTTTATCTTTTCAAATATGGAGTTTTCCATCCCAATTCTTTCTAAATCATTTCTTATGATTTTACACAAATTATTACTATTTTTAATAATTTTATCAAGGCCCGTACAGTCGATTTCCATCAATGGCCATCGAACTGCACTTACAGCGACCTTTTTCGAATTTGATTTGGACATGATTCCAAATCCAACCGTTAGATTTCAAATTTCTAATCTTCGTTAGAAAGCTCTTTTCGATACGAACCCAACGGTTCCGGTTTTAGGAGAATCCGACGGTCGGATCTCCCGCAATGTCCGTTTGAAATAAATGGTCGAAATTCACGAACTGCCGCGGCGCGGCGCGTTCTATTCAGGCCATTATATTATATATATAATATATATAATATATATTTCGTCGATTTCTATTTAAAACGAATTTTATAAATCGTTTTAATTATCGTTTCAAAAGCTATTTCAACTTTCTTTTCAATTCAAATCAAAATTGAATTCTTCTTTATAAATTCGTTTTAAAATTCATTTCTATTCAATTCAAATTTCAATTCAATTTGAATTCGCTTTCAATTCACTTTCAATTCAATTCGAAATCGTTTTCAATTCAATTCATTTCGAAATCGTTTTCAATTCAATTCATTTCGAAATCGTTTTCAATTCAATTTATTTCGAAATCGTTTTCAATTCAATTTATTTCGAAATCGTTTTCAATTCAATTTATTTCGAAATCGTTTTCAATTCAATTCATTTCGAAATAGTTTTCAATTCAATTCATTTCGAAATATTCGATTTCAAAATTACTTTTTAATATTCATTTTAAAATGAATAAAATCGATATAAATATCGTTCACGTCAAAATGGCGTCAATCTAATCAACACGGCTTCATATATTGATATTTTCAAATATTCCATTTCAAATATTTCTTTTTCAAATATTTCTTTTTCAAAACTGGAATGAGGCCCAATCAATTACCATATAAAATTAATTATATGGATTTTCATACAACACATGTATATAATAGCATTGAAAATAATCAACCATCAACCAAAGTGCACTACACGGTATAAGCATCAAATATAGATATCCAACGCTTATAACAGCCTGTCAATCAATCGATCGACATATTTAATCAATCAGGATGAGTGAACTTCAAATTTCATCCTAACACCCGTGTGGGGTTTCAAACAATCAAACACATATTTTATTTGTGCAGTTAGGCGATGTGTAAAATTTATCGACCCAATCAACGTCATTCAAATAGGTGTACATAAACAAACCGTCTGGTTTGTAAATGAATATTTATTTATTCACATTCACGTTAAAAATTATATTTTTAACGATAACACATTTTATTTTAACATATGAATTTCTATTCAGTTCATTCTTTAAATAAAATGCTATTTTTATTTTTCTAACTTATTTTAGAAAATTTCGGCGGCATAACGGCACGATACTAGAAACGGGACAAGGCCTAGCCTTATCCCCGGTCTAGTGAAGGCCCACGCCATTCACACATCAATCAAATTCACTTTCGTTATGCAAACCACAAAATTTGGAGTAAGGGTCTAACCTAGCCTTACTCCTTCGCCTTATAACGGCGCACGTCTAATCCTAACCAATTTATCGATTCGATTTTTCACACCACAAACCACATTCAAACCAATATCACAATCAATAACCAAACAGTCAAACAAACAAGTCCATGGTCTGTGGACGATTGTGTCGGGTGCTACTAAGCACCGTCTGCATCCTAGTATATATATAACTAGAAAATAAATTGAAAGGTGAGAAATTCTCACTTATAGCTATCCTAGCTCCACGGCACTTCAATGATAGAAATCTTCATTGCTATCGCATCTTCGTCATCTTCGTTGCCCGTAGTCACTATATATATAAAAATCACATTTTTATTTCTCTATTCAATATATAAAAATCATATTTTTATTTCGAAGTTCAATATATAAAAATCGAATTTTTAGTTCAAAGTTCAATATATAAAAATCGAATTTTTAGTTCGAAGTTCAATATATAAAAATTCTATTTTTATTTCAAAGTTCAATATATAAAAATCGAATTTTTATTTCAAAGTTTCCGCCTTTTCCATTTCAAAGATCTAATCTTTTCTTTTACTTTTTAAAGTTCAAATCCTTTTACCTTTTAAAAATTCAAATCTTTTTTAAAAATAAAAATCTTTTTAAACCTTTTAAAAACAAAAATCTGTTCTATTTATATTTCAAAAATCATTTTTCTATACTGTTCTTTCTATTTTTAAACAAAGTAAATTCCTATCTTCTATTTCAACACATTGCTAATTTTATTTCAAAAACCGAACTATTTTTATTCTTTCTAAAATAAAAAAAAAAAAAATCATATCTATAATCTGAGAATCATTTATTTTCTTTCTACTAAAAAAAAAACTAATTTTATATTTTTATAAACTACTTTCTTCATATAAATAAAATAAGTAAATAAAAATAATAATAAAAAAAAAAAGAACTTACTGTGATACTCGAAGGAAGTGGAAGAAGGGAGGAGTGAAGAGGAGAGGGTGCGCGGGGTGGTTCAGAGGAGGGGGGGGGGGGTGGCGGCGTCTGAGCCTAGGTGGCCGCAGTCAGTTGGTCTGGCCCTCGGGCGTATTGATTTTGGAGGAGGCGTTGGGCTCGAAGTGGCGCCTGGGAGTGTTCGAGGGGCAAGAGGAGATAGGGGAGATGGAGGGGATTGCCGGCGCTGGTGGGGCCTGGCCAAGGCGCGGCGGTGGTGGCCGATCAAGATCGACGGTGGGGGGGGGGGGGAAATCGATTCGCCTGGGTTGGGTTTTTTTTTTTTTTTTTTTTCTTTCTTTTTTTTTTCCTTTGATTCTGAAAAAAGAAAGTGAACGGGGGGGGTATATGAAAAGATTTTATATTTTTAATTTATTTTTAATTTATTTTATCCCATGAGTTGACTTTTTATTCGACTTCGAAACGAGGCCCACCGACTGTCGTCCATAGCGTTTCACCCCCATTCCGAACACAATGGGATATGCATCGTAAGCTGATTCGGCTGTTACAATCAGTTTTCGTTATATTTACCTTTAAATCACTATATTGAATTTTAAACGTACATTTCAAATTACCGGGGTCACATACTAACTCTAAAAATTCCAGAAAAATATTTTCTAGCTTCGCATTGACGATACGGTCCTAACAAAACTAGTTTCGTCGAATTCTGAGACCGTTAGAAAAATGGCCATTTTCCAGTCGATTAAAATCAACTGAAACTGGTCAAATACGTTTTCCTTTGCCACGCTCACATATTGATTCGAAAAATTATGAAATTTGGAATCTAGCAATAACTTTACACTGCGGATCCAACAAAACTGGTTTCGTCGAAATCCGAGGTCGTTTGCAAAATGGCTATTTTTAAGGGCCTGAATTCCATAGCGACTATTCAGAATTTTCAACTGGACATATCTTATCATTTCTAAGATGAAATCTCAGTTTGTTAACTTCGTTACAAAGATATAGTTATACAGATTCAAATATTTCTTGTTCCGTTCAATTCTGACTTATATTGAATTCTGTATATTCATTTGAAATTAGAAATCGAATTTTCGAACTACCGCGCCATTTTCTATTCCTTTTATAATTATATATAATTATTATATATTCTAACGACGACGTATATAATATATACGTTCGAATTCTATTCAAAATAAATTTCTCGTCGATATTATTTAAAATAATTCATTTTAAATAATCAAAATTCGCTAAACTTGCCAAAATAAAAATTTTAAACTGGCCCAGATTTTACGGGTTGTTACAATCTCCCCCACTTAAAACTTTTCGTCCCCGAAAAGGAACAAAGTCGAAAGTGGTTTGATTATTCAGCTCAACATTCGATTTGGCTTCCATTCTCCAACTTTTCAGTTTCTGAGAATTTTCAAAATTTAAAAATTTGGCTAACACCCTAAATTTTCGAAAAATTTCGCCATAACCTCCCCTGCAATGGGAGCATCGGGAAATTGCAAATAGCGTTCCCGGTCCTTCAGATCTCAAAAAGAAAAAGAAAAAGCCAAGCGGCTAGCCAATAGGCTCACAAAATCATCATCACCCAAACAAAACAGGAAATTATGTAGTAAACATGTACCTATTTGTCGGGCAAACAAATTTTATTCTCTGCTCTAGCCTCCTTGCTATGACCTGTTCAAGGATATTTACGTATATGCAAGCAAAAACAACCAATTTTCGATACAGTTCAATATTGGGTTATATTAGGCATAATGGTTCAAAATTATCAAACAAAATAAACAAACAACACAAACATCAATCAATTAGTGAATTAGAGTTTCAAATTCATAATTTTGATACATATACAAAAATCATGTTTTTGATGCCAAATCACAACAATTAGCCCTATCTAATTTTGGTTCTCACACCAGTCAATAGGAAATATATAGATGTTACACGTTCGTCACTCGAATATAAACTCTGATGATGATATATCAATCATCAGAATCACCCCCGGGCGACTAGAGTGTGATTCTATATCTATCCAGTATATTAAAACTTCGAATAGACGCTAGCTAGGCGCATACGCGAAATCTTTATATATTGGACTGTCCTAATCAATATAAAATAAATAATCAAATACGAATAATTGATTTAAATTTTTCAAAACAAAATTTGTTTTCACTTTAAAAATATACTCTTCACACTCGTTCTAGGATACTACTGATCCTATCTCTAACGAGTCATTCCCATTGGATATTACTAATCCAATATCTGATGAATTCTTTCGTATGGTTCTAATGTGTCTTGTTCTCTGAGCTTTGTAAACCAAAGCTCTGATACCAACTGTGACGGCAAGGAATTTCGCTCGGTCCGAACCAGTCGCTAAACCGATTCAGGCCGTTCGAAACGCCCTATCGTTTGAGAACAGGACACAACAGAACGCATACAGAAGAACATTTCACTATATATTACAACAGTGCATCAGATTACAAGAATATACAGAGTAAGAATAAATACTACACAGAAATATCAGAGATTTAAATTACATTTAAATACATAGCAGCGGAAAATAATACAATACACAACTAGAATGAGATATACGGATACAAAGCTTTCCGGATATCGTTCCAGCTGTAAACCAGGATCCTGTGAATATAAATCTGCAAAACCAAAACTACTAGCTGCCCGTGTCGAAAATAAGGGCACCCAGAGTTTAGGTTAAAACAATAAACTCCAGGTCAGTCATGTGACTGGTGTGAGAACTAAAACAGTTAATAATCTTTATTTTAAACGTTAGGTAAATCAAGGGACCACGCCGTATAACACGGAACGGGTTTCCTCCCAAGGATACCAGTGCATAAAACAACAGCGCAATGCTAAATAAAGAAAGATGAAGCTGTTATAAGACCCAGGTCCCATCACACAATGCAACGCAGTCGAGGATAGGGTTTTCCCTTATAACAGCCAAAGAATGCTTGATACGTTTAAAACAAATCATTTGATACTATAATAAGTGCATAGTGTATAAAACAACTTCAAATCATAAGTATCAATCATAGGCGGCATAAGCGCCCCATCCCACTATGTCGCCATATATAGGATTACAAATAAAACCGCAAAGTCACGTATTTGGAAATTGGATTTCCATCTATGAACCGAGGCTAGGGGCAAGATCCTCAACCGATTCGAGACAATCTAGCCCATGTCTCCGGAACAGCCGCAACTGCCCCTTGGAGCGACAGGGCCGGTCCACACGGAGTGGATTATAGTGCCTGAACAATACGTCTCTCCGCCCTATGGGGCGTAAACGAGCCAACGAATGACTCCATCGGTTCGAGAACGACCGATCAATCCGAGGCGCCTCGCAACAGCAACAACCACATAAGTCAAACTCGTCAGGGCGTGTAAAACCACTGACGCCACTTCTAGCTAGAAAGAAACGCATGTCCTCCCTGAGGTCCTCTCCCGTTTTTGGTTCATACCGGGTGTGAAACTCGCGAAGTAAACGTTACACAAAGCTACGCCACAAAGGCCGTGCTTTGATCATCACCACAAGACTTTGCTTTTCAACAGAAGCCTTGATCATTTGCATCTTAGCATGCCACACAGGCAAACCATCCTATGCAACCGATATCAGTCACACAGAATGAAATCCAATGTCAGACACACAGTCCATTTACAAGTCCGTTCTGGGCCTGAACGAAACCGGAGGCACCTAGTACCCCGCATATCCATCGATCTCCAAGTACGTCTGGACGATCACCAACTGTTTCCATCTTCTTGGGTGTACAACCCAATCAAGATCATCAGTTATCACCCAAACGACGTGAAGACCTCCGGTCTTCGACCATCGTCTTCATCTTCGACTTATCGTCGTATCAGTTATTCAGAATGGGATAAACCCGGTCTTTCCGAATAACTCGCGTATATTTTAAATAAGTGTTACACAAACACAACATACGCCTCATTCCAATTCATTAGTCACTAACCGTAAATTAATCAAGAGAATAATTCCCCAAATATTAACCCCGAAGGCCGAAACCAACATCAGATCAATATCCAGAAAACCATTCTGCTTGGCTAACCGACAGTTAGTTTCTAAATCTCACATTCATAGGGAAAGGTTCCCATAAATTTTATCAAAGATAAATTCTTGAATTTATGCTTTAATCTACTTTTGAATATCAATTCAAACTAGTCGGGATTAGCGAACCTTACCGAAGTAATCATTTGTTTTAATTTCCCAATCCCAACCTATTCATCCCATGAAGTAAAACTGGTAATACTTCATATCTAACACCACGGTGTTATCGGTAAATTCAATTACCATTTCACGTTCAAATCCAATTAAAGATTTAACTATCGCCTGGAGTAAAACTGGTGATACTCCATTCTCGATCATTTCAATCTAATTAAAGATTCATTAAAACTCCACTTAGTTTTAATCTTCGGCTGGGTTAAAGAATCAGTGTCATTTAAAACACGGTTCACGATAAACCCAAAACCACATTCATTAATTATCGGGTTAAAGAACAAGTGTTATTTAAAACACTGTTCACGATAAACCCAAAAATCAATATCGATTCAATTCCAATTAAATATTATTTAATTGGTACACTCCATTAAATCTAAATAAAAAGATTTAATCCTTTCTCAACTGGGTTCAAGAACAGTGTTAATGAAGACACCATTCACGACAAACCCAAATCACATTCATCAATTATCGGGTTAAAGAACAAGTGTTATTTAAAACACTGTTCACGATAAACCCAAAAATCAATATCAATTCTATCCCAATTAAATGTTATTTAATTGGTACACTTCATTAAATCTAAATAAAAAGATTTAATCTTTTCTCAACTGGGTTCAAGAACAGTGTTAGTGAAGACACCATTCACGACAAACCCAAATCACATTTGATATTCAATATAAGGCTCTGAATAGAAAATATATCGGCTTATATTCAATATCAAATTCTACGATTAACAAATGTCGTATTGGAAATAACGATATAAATATATATCTTTCAAATTTCCATAACAACACCTGTATAATCACGAACTCCAACATCGAAATATTCCGAAGACAATTTCGATTCAAATCCACTCCAACGCAAACATTGGAAGTTTTGGTTATTTTCAAAACCCTTTTCGAATTCAATTTATTTATTCAAAAATAAATAGAATTATAATTCTAGTTCAAAACTAGTTCATTTCGATAAAAATCTATTTTTATCTTTTCAAATATGGAGTTTTCCATCCCAATTCTTTCTAAATCATTTCTTATGATTTTACACAAATTATTACTATTTTTAATAATTTTATCAAGGCCCGTACAGTCGATTTCCATCAATGGCCATCGAACTGCACTTACAGCGACCTTTTTCGAATTTGATTTGGACATGATTCCAAATCCAACCGTTAGATTTCAAATTTCTAATCTTCGTTAGAAAGCTCTTTTCGATACGAACCCAACGGTTCCGGTTTTAGGAGAATCCGACGGTCGGATCTCCCGCAATGTCCGTTTGAAATAAATGGTCGAAATTCACGAACTGCCGCGGCGCGGCGCGTTCTATTCAGGCCATTATATTATATATATAATATATATAATATATATTTCATCGATTTCTATTTAAAACGAATTTTATAAATCGTTTTAATTATCGTTTCAAAAGCTATTTCAACTTTCTTTTCAATTCAAATCAAAATTGAATTCTTCTTTATAAATTCGTTTTAAAATTCATTTCTATTCAATTCAAATTTCAATTCAATTTGAATTCGCTTTCAATTCACTTTCAATTCAATTCGAAATCGTTTTCAATTCAATTCATTTCGAAATCGTTTTCAATTCAATTCATTTCGAAATCGTTTTCAATTCAATTTATTTCGAAATCGTTTTCAATTCAATTTATTTCGAAATCGTTTTCAATTCAATTTATTTCGAAATCGTTTTCAATTCAATTCATTTCGAAATAGTTTTCAATTCAATTCATTTCGAAATATTCGATTTCAAAATTACTTTTTAATATTCATTTTAAAATGAATAAAATCGATATAAATATCGTTCACGTCAAAATGGCGTCAATCTAATCAACACGGCTTCATATATTGATATTTTCAAATATTCCATTTCAAATATTTCTTTTTCAAATATTTCTTTTTCAAAACTGGAATGAGGCCCAATCAATTACCATATAAAATTAATTATATGGATTTTCATACAACACATGTATATAATAGCATTGAAAATAATCAACCATCAACCAAAGTGCACTACACGGTATAAGCATCAAATATAGATATCCAACGCTTATAACAGCCTGTCAATCAATCGATCGACATATTTAATCAATCAGGATGAGTGAACTTCAAATTTCATCCTAACACCCGTGTGGGGTTTCAAACAATCAAACACATATTTTATTTGTGCAGTTAGGCGATGTGTAAAATTTATCGACCCAATCAACGTCATTCAAATAGGTGTACATAAACAAACCGTCTGGTTTGTAAATGAATATTTATTTATTCACATTCACGTTAAAAATTATATTTTTAACGATAACACATTTTATTTTAACATATGAATTTCTATTCAGTTCATTCTTTAAATAAAATGCTATTTTTATTTTTCTAACTTATTTTAGAAAATTTCGGCGGCATAACGGCACGATACTAGAAACGGGACAAGGCCTAGCCTTATCCCCGGTCTAGTGAAGGCCCACGCCATTCACACATCAATCAAATTCACTTTCGTTATGCAAACCACAAAATTTGGAGTAAGGGTCTAACCTAGCCTTACTCCTTCGCCTTATAACGGCGCACGTCTAATCCTAACCAATTTATCGATTCGATTTTTCACACCACAAACCACATTCAAACCAATATCACAATCAATAACCAAACAGTCAAACAAACAAGTCCATGGTCTGTGGACGATTGTGTCGGGTGCTACTAAGCACCGTCTGCATCCTAGTATATATATAACTAGAAAATAAATTGAAAGGTGAGAAATTCTCACTTATAGCTATCCTACCTCCACGGCACTTCAATGATAGAAATCTTCATTGCTATCGCATCTTCGTCATCTTCGTTGCCCGTAGTCACTATATATATAAAAATCACATTTTTATTTCTCTATTCAATATATAAAAATCATATTTTTATTTCGAAGTTCAATATATAAAAATCGAATTTTTAGTTCAAAGTTCAATATATAAAAATCGAATTTTTAGTTCGAAGTTCAATATATAAAAATTCTATTTTTATTTCAAAGTTCAATATATAAAAATCGAATTTTTATTTCAAAGTTTCCGCCTTTTCCATTTCAAAGATCTAATCTTTTCTTTTACTTTTTAAAGTTCAAATCCTTTTACCTTTTAAAAATTCAAATCTTTTTTAAAAATAAAAATCTTTTTAAACCTTTTAAAAACAAAAATCTGTTCTATTTATATTTCAAAAATCATTTTTCTATACTGTTCTTTCTATTTTTAAACAAAGTAAATTCCTATCTTCTATTTCAACACATTGCTAATTTTATTTCAAAAACCGAACTATTTTTATTCTTTCTAAAATAAAAAAAAAAAAAATCATATCTATAATCTGAGAATCATTTATTTTCTTTCTACTAAAAAAAAAACTAATTTTATATTTTTATAAACTACTTTCTTCATATAAATAAAATAAGTAAATAAAAATAATAAAAAAAAAAAAAAAAAGAACTTACTGTGATACTCGAAGGAAGTGGAAGAAGGGAGGAGTGAAGAGGAGAGGGTGCGCGGGGTGGTTCAGAGGAGGGGGGGGGGTGGCGGCGTCTGAGCCTAGGTGGCCGCAGTCAGTTGGTCTGGCCCTCGGGCGTATTGATTTTGGAGGAGGCGTTGGGCTCGAAGTGGCGCCTGGGAGTGTTCGAGGGGCAAGAGGAGATAGGGGAGATGGAGGGGATTGCCGGCGCTGGTGGGGCCTGGCCAAGGCGCGGCGGTGGTGGCCGATCAAGATCGACGGTGGGGGGGGGGGGGAAATCGATTCGCCTGGGTTGGGTTTTTTTTTTTTTTTTTTTCTTTCTTTTTTTTTTCCTTTGATTCTGAAAAAGAAAGTGAACGGGGGGGGTATATGAAAAGATTTTATATTTTTAATTTATTTTTAATTTATTTTATCCCATGAGTTGACTTTTTATTCGACTTCGAAACGAGGCCCACCGACTGTCGTCCATAGCGTTTCACCCCCATTCCGAACACAATGGGATATGCATCGTAAGCTGATTCGGCTGTTACAATCAGTTTTCGTTATATTTACCTTTAAATCACTATATTGAATTTTAAACGTACATTTCAAATTACCGGGGTCACATACTAACTCTAAAAATTCCAGAAAAATATTTTCTAGCTTCGCATTGACGATACGGTCCTAACAAAACTAGTTTCGTCGAATTCTGAGACCGTTAGAAAAATGGCCATTTTCCAGTCGATTAAAATCAACTGAAACTGGTCAAATACGTTTTCCTTTGCCACGCTCACATATTGATTCGAAAAATTATGAAATTTGGAATCTAGCAATAACTTTACACTGCGGATCCAACAAAACTGGTTTCGTCGAAATCCGAGGTCGTTTGCAAAATGGCTATTTTTAAGGGCCTGAATTCCATAGCGACTATTCAGAATTTTCAACTGGACATATCTTATCATTTCTAAGATGAAATCTCAGTTTGTTAACTTCGTTACAAAGATATAGTTATACAGATTCAAATATTTCTTGTTCCGTTCAATTCTGACTTATATTGAATTCTGTATATTCATTTGAAATTAGAAATCGAATTTTCGAACTACCGCGCCATTTTCTATTCCTTTTATAATTATATATAATTATTATATATTCTAACGACGACGTATATAATATATACGTTCGAATTCTATTCAAAATAAATTTCTCGTCGATATTATTTAAAATAATTCATTTTAAATAATCAAAATTCGCTAAACTTGCCAAAATAAAAATTTTAAACTGGCCCAGATTTTACGGGTTGTTACATTATTGGGAAAAAAAGAAAAGAAGAAAGAAGAGAACACAATCACAGAATCTGTAACACCCCACGTCCGTTAGTGTCACTCACAAAGGGAATGCACTAAGTTCTGTGGAGCATTTAGGGTAGAAGATGCAGATAAATTACAAGACAGACAAAAATTAAACAGCGGAAAATAAAACTTTGCTTTATTGATAAATAGTTTGTACAATGATTTCTTTACAATATCAGAGTATCATCTGTCTTACAAAATAAAGAAGCATGAAAATACATTTATATTCCCCAAATTTAGCAAGAGTCAGCCATAGCATCTGAAAAGAGAATCCAAGCAAACTTCGACAAATCTTCAAGCTGGGAAAGGGTGACATTCCAACTTAACCTGAGCTATACTATTCCCTCCTCTACTACCTGGGGGGGGGGACGGAAGAAAAGAAGACAAAAGAAAAACAGAGTCAGACATAAAGCCTGAGTAAGTTCAGTAACTTCTAGCATGTGAACATGGGAAAACAAAACGACATGAATTAACTGAATACAAGATTACACCATGACGATAGGGTCAACAAGATTAGACAAGGTAATCACAAGATATGCTAAGATAAGACTAACTGGATATGCTTTAATACTTTCGCCGCTTCGCTATTTCCTTGTTATACTATATTTCTGCACCACCTAACTAGTGTCCCAACTAGTAACTATAACGTGATCCCAATCCCTGTATTTTCCATTGCCTTCCGGCATACATTCATTATTTGTTACCTGGATCAAATCTAGGGTTTTCTATCAAGTGCTTTCTAGATTTAACTAGAGTTTACGCTATCCGCTGAACGCTTCTCGGATTCAGGATTTATGCCATCTAGTTCAACTAGGAATTATGCTACCTGTCAAACGATGCCCCCAAGTCTAGGACACACTACCTAGAGTGGTATATGTTCCTATACTTCCCCACGCCTGTATCGCGAATCGTTATCGCTTGTCTAGATGCACATGTCCTGTAATGTGCGACCCGAGTCCTGTGTCAGGGCAAATCAAGGAATACAGAACTCGGTCGGGAGCTTTCAGATATCTGCCGATGCAGATGCTAAGGTCTGTTTTTATTCCAGTGGCTATGGTCCCACTTGACCCATCCCTCAACTAATGAAAGGCACCCTTTGTAAAATGAGAACTATACGCCGGCCCCCGGTGCCCCACTATCCTATGGCCATCCTCACCCATAACTAGATAACAATTATGGTCTTTTGGAGTTCTCCGCCTTTCCGTTTCACGTATCTCGACTGACTCAAGATGGATGGTAGACGACGAGTTGCTATCACAGGGCTACCGTTTTCTCGCCGAATCACGCCGGTCCATCCTAGTCTTTAGGTTGCCACATATATTGCAACCAAGGCATACCCCTAGTTCTTCTACGCAGACCTTAACCTCTGTGAGCTCAGGAGGATCATCTGCAGTCTCACAGAGGGATACCAAGAGTACCCTCACGTCCCCTCGAAGCCTCGGGCTTCGTAACCCAATTCGTTGGAGCCTTCTCGGACGGACATTCGCTCCTTCCTGTGTTATACTAAGAATTACTACTTAGTTCTCTTTCCCGTAAATTTGGGTTGGTTAAGTGTCATTAGTCAATTCAAGCTAACTTAACCCTCTTCATTTATCCTGATAAACTGGTTAAGTGTTATCAATAATTCATGTTGACTTAACCTTACCCTAAACCAAGTTATATTGGTTAAGTATTTCTTATTACTTAACCCTACCCCTTCACCCTGTATTGGTTAAGTGTTCCCTTTTAACTTAACCTTGCCCGCCTGTTTTAACTAACATGTTATTAATGGTTAAGTATTATCCCTTCATGTTTTAGACTTAACCCCATTCCTTTATCACAACCTGATGGTTAAGTGTTCAAGTTTACTTAACCCCTACGGTCTAGCCCAGCTAACATATTAAATTGGCTAAGTGTATTAGATTTTACTTAACCCCAACCTCTGGTCTAGTTAACATGTAAATTTGGCTAAGTGTATTAACTTTACTTAACCCCAACCTCTAGTCTAGTTAACATGTTAATTTGGCTAAGTGTATTAACTTTACATAACCCCTACAAATCTTGTCTTGTTACCTTGAGTCTGGTTAAGTGTTCCTATGGACTTAGCCCTCCCATCCTAGCTTAACTGTGTTAAGTGCTTTTATGAACCTAACCCCACCCATCAGTTTAGTTGTCATGTTGAACTAGTTAAGTGTCTTAGTTAACTTAACCCTACCATTCCTGTTCTAGCTTTAATTAAGTAGATTAAAGCCACGACCACTCACATTAGACAGATATTGTTGAGAATACTGGATGTGCCGGTTGGTTCCGGGCAGGTTTACATCGCAACTTAGTCTAACCTCGGGTTAGGCATATTCGTGTTTTCTAAATTCAAAGGGTTTTGATTAGTTTTCAATTCAGGTTTTGAAAGTAGCCATCTCGTCCGTCGGATCAGTTAGGGATAGCCAGGGAGAGCAGGAAACTTGTATTTTCCAAACCCAAGCCTAGACACTATCCTCTCTGTCACCCCAGAACTGGTGTGTTATTAAAAGAGATATCGTTTAACAAACCTTTAATTTGTCTAAGTTTACATTTCTCATTTAGAACAAATTCTATAAGTAAATTATTCCTAATTTACTTATTTCCTAATTCCCCTTTTAATGTAAACTGTCAACATTCATTCTTATGGCCCATTTTTTCCTCTAAATCATGTTTATGCTTTTTGGTATGTAAACTATACCAAATCAAGTGTCAGTAACCATGATTTTGCTAAACCTGCCAATTACTCCCTATTATGGCCAATTTCAAATTTAGGCCAATATATTTACCGTTCCAAATTAGCTAATCCAATTCCAATTCAACATTCTAATTCATGTCAAACTAGACTTATTACTCTAGTTCACTATTCATGTAAATGCTAGATTTACATGTCGATACTAGATTCAGGCTACTCAATCTATAGTTCATGTCAAATTTATCCAACTTGCATTCTTATGAACATGCCATAATGCGTGTTCCCAATTTATGCCAATTTCCAAGTTAAACTACGTTTTTAGTAAATTTCATATTTTTCCCAAACCGCATTCCCACCGTTCGTATAATCGTGATTTAGTCTAGATTTATAAATAAAGCTAGGTTCGTAGAAAATAGGGAATGAACCAAAGATGCTATGCGAAAGATAGACATACTAACTGGCATAAAAAGGGTTGAATAACGACGTCAGTTCAAGAACATGGGTAGACCTAACTTAATAGGTAAATTCCCAAGGTCTAAAACCAAATAAAACCAAGAATAGACAGAATAGAGACGTAGGTTCAAGAACATGGGTAGACCTAACTTAATAGGTAAATTCCCAAGGTCTAAATCCAATGAAAACCAAGGATAGACAGAATAGAAAGATCAGGTTTAGACCCAATTTCACAGCAACCCTTTCCTAGTCAGAAATCATAGGTGTTTAGTCACAGTTGTCCTTGTTATGTCATAGGCAATAGTTTATGTTTCCAAATCAAAAGCATAAGCTTAGTCAAGGAAATAATTCTCATAGTCACAGTCACAGTCATAGGCAATGTCCATTGTCATGGGAAATGTTCATAGTCATAGGCAACGTTCACAGTCATAGGCAATGTCCATAGTCATAGGCAATGTTCATAGTCATAGGCAACGTTCACAGTCATAGGCAACGTTCACAGTCATAGGCAATGTCCATAGTCATAGGCAATGTTCATAGTCATAGGCAACGTTCACAGTCATAGGCAATGTTCATAGTAAAAGAGGCATACAGTCTTATTTGTCCTTGAATCATAACAGTTCTTGATTAGGTCCAAGAATATAGGCACTGACTCGAATAGAGAGAGCGAGGGATTTGGCATATTCTTTTATTCCTTTAATTTCATGTCACGAACAAAGAAAAACATTCAAATCTAAAAATAACTGACTTACAGAGATTAGATTAGAATAGAAAGGAGGCGTTGCTATGATTCGTGCGACGTTTAGCCTTTAATCCTTATCTTGAAGCTTTGAATCTCTTCTAGACAACTTGAGCAGCATAACCTTGTCTTGGATTTTTGTATTATCTTCTTATTTTTATATTTTCTCAGAGGCAGCATAAGGATAGAAAAGAATTGTGAATAGAGAAGACGACCAGGGCTGTTTATATAGTGTTAGGCGGACGAACCTGGTCAGAATGGCGTCTAGATGCAGAAGAACGAACTGGGTGCAGAAAACTGGATTTCGGGACCCAGGTCGACACCCATGTCGACTGGGCAGTTGACATGGGGGGGGGTGTCGACTGCGCAGTCGACACCCCTGTCGACTTGACCTGGGCGGGAATTTTCCTACCCTGCCCCCTATGTGTTTGAATTCGAATTTGGCTCTGGTTTTTAAACCGTTTTGAACTTGGAATTTTGTGAAAACTTTGACGGGCCATATCTTGGTCATACGGACTCCGATTTTCAAAAATTCAGACTCTATTTCGCGTATTTTTCCGAGGCGAACGCAATGGCGTAGCCCGTTTCCCTTGATTTTGATTTTAACTCTTAATTCTGCCTTGATTCGTGAATCTTAGTGTTACAGAATTACGGGGTGTTACAGAATCTCATAGCGGAAGGATAACATATAATAAACAAATAATGGTTCAAAAGCATTTTAGAACATATACATTCGAGTTACATTTTCTAGTCATCGGAGTTACACTAATACAAGTATATACAGTGATGCAGCAGAATAAAGTGCAGCGCATAAACATACTTACAATTGATATATCTATATACCAAATCCTCATCTTCATCCTCCCAGCTATTGCAATCTTCGCTAACTGCAACTTCTGCTGACCCAAGTGTATTGCATAAAAAGAAAACACAACAAACACTGGGATCAGCACTAAATCATTCTCATATTAATCAAATTAAAATAGGAAATAACATGAGTGTCATGGGTGCAGCAACTCAAGAGCTGTTACGGGATTTTTCCAAGAGCTGATTGAGACGAGATGGAAGACTATGTGTCCCACAAGCAAAGGGCTTGGTAAAGGCGATTCTAGAAGGGGCACACCATTCCAAGCTGACCATACACCCAGGCGGAGACAAAATGTATAAAGATATCAAAAGAGTTTTCTTCTGGAATGGCATGAAGCGAGACGTAGCTGAATTTGTTTCTAAATGTTTAATATGCCAACAAGTCAAGGCGGAGCAGAAGAAGCCTGGTGGTCTGCTCCATCCTCTAGAAGTCCCACAGTGGAAATAGGATAGCATCTCGATGGACTTTGTAGATGGGTTGCCTAGGTCAAGAAGAGGCAATACTAGCATTTGGGTAATAGTGGACAGGCTCAAAAAAGCGCCCACTTTGTACCGGTCAAGAGTAGAAGGACTGCCTCATCTCTAGCATCCATATATCTTAAGGATATAGTTCGACTCCATGGGATACCCTCCAGCATAGTGAGTGATCGAGACCCTATTTTCACGAGCGAGTTTTGGAAGAGTTTACAAGAGGCTGTAGGTACACAGTTATGATTAAGCATGGCCTATCACCCTCAAACTGATGGCCAGACGGAAAGAGTCAACAGAGTATTAGAAGACCTCTTGAGGCTATGCATTATTGAATTTGGAGGTACATGGGAGGATCATCTACCTTTGGTGGAATTCGCTTACAACAATAGCTACCAAGCCACCATCGGCATGGCACCTTTCGAAGCTTTATATGGAAGACCGTGCAGGTCACCAACTTGCTGGTGGGAGTCAACAGACAAGCTCATACTTGGACCAGACATGATTAAGGAGACTTCAGAGAAAGTAGACTTGATACGAAGAAGAATGAAGACTGCCCAAGATAGACAGAAGTCCTACGCAAACAAAAGAAGAACTGACCTTGAGTTCGAAGTTGGAGACAAGGTGTTCCTTAAAGTATCTCCTTTGAGGAACGTCGTTCGCTTTGGATCCGCAGGAAAGTTAGCACCAAGATTTGTAGGGTCGTTCCCTATCATCGAGAAGATTGGGAAGATGGCTTATAGGGTACAGCTGCCCAAAAGATTTGCCGGGATTCATAATGTCTTTCATGTCTCTCACCTGCGGAAATGCTTACACGAGTCTACGGAAGTGGTAGAACCAAGTATGCTAGAAGAAGTTGAAGTTGAACGAAAAGCAACTGTGAGAAAAGTTCCAACCCGTATCTTGGGAATAGAGGTCAGAAAGCTACGCAACCGTGAAGTTAAGCTCGTCAAAGTTCAATGGAGCGACGCCGAGGAAGACACGACTTGGGAAAGTGAGGACCGTATACGCACAACCTACCCTTTTCTTTTTGAGGGTACGTCTTTAATCTCTTTTTTCTCAAGTTTATGCTCGTATCTATCTTTTTAGGTATATCTCCTCGATCCTATCCTTTATCCTTAGGTAGGAACCCATTTGGATGTAAACATGTAATTGAAACATGTTATGATTGATGGTTGCAAGTGGTTGCTAGTGGTTGTTAGTGGATGCATATACACACACATTCGGTATTAGATCGGCTCAGTCACTTCCATATTGCATATGCATATATGTATTGGTTTATGGATTAAAACTTGATGTGGTATCATATGGACGTTGCATTTGTATGAATGGTTGTGCACTCATGTAAGAAATTTTAAGTAGGAAAAATTGCATTCATAATGGACTCATGGCACTGACATAATTTGCATTAAGGAGGTCAACTGAATCAGTAGACCGCCTGATTTTGCATTAGATAAGGACATATGCACACACTATGCATATGATCATGAAGCATTAGAAATATTTTAAGGACATTGGACGCCTGTATATGATGGTTGAGTAGATGGTTGATTGGATGGTAGGATATAAGTTCTTCTCGACTTGGAGATTTCGGGAACGAAATCCTAAAAGGAGGGGAGAATGTAACACCCTGTATTTTCTATTAACGTTATAATAATGAATCCTAGAATACTTAATTTAAAATGTAAGAATTAAGGGAAACAGGTGATGCCATTGTGTTCGTCTCGGAATTCTGGTTGAGATAGAGTTCGAGTTTGCGTAAATTGGACTTCGTATGAAGAAGTTATGGCTATCGGAAGTTTCCAGAAAATTCAAATAAATTCAAACAGTTCGAAAACGAGTTCAAATTCAAACAGAAGTCAGAAGCGGGCTGGGCGGGAAAATTCTCGCCCAGGCAGGTCGACCAGGGGGTCGACCCTAGTGTCGACCTCCCCCCCAGAGGTCGACCTGGGGGTCGGCCTTAGGGTCGACCTGGGGGTCGACCTGGCCCCGGCCAGATCTGAAATTTGAACGACTAATGACATGTTGCTGAGTCACTAGGGTTTCTGGATGGTCCTGATCAGGTCTGAGTGGCTGTGATTAACCCTAGGTTCATCTGACGGCTATAATTAAACTGAAATTCTATATAAACAACTCAATTCTCAACCTAAACACACATAGAAAAATAATCCTAGAGCTGAAATGCCGTCAGTAGAGGACTTGGAGTAGCCGTCACCATTTTCAATTCAAAGACGAGTAAAAGAACTTGAATCAAGAATCAAATTAAAAACTAGTCTAATTCAACAATCTTCTTCAAAGGTGCGCATCTCCAATTTCAGAATTCAGATTTCAGAACGCAAGAATTCTTTTTAGTTTGTAAGTTAGTTGTTACGCAGATTTAAACACTCTTTCGATTTAATCATGACATGTTGTAATTGGGATATAGTATGATGCTTACGTATAAGATTTGATTCTCGTTTATCTTAAAAGTATCATTATAATTAATCATGTCTACATGCTTATGGCGATGAACATGCTGTATATATATTTCATGTCAATATGCTTGTGGTGATGAACAACATTTTATGTTATTGGAATCAATTATAATTGGGTATTGGATCTATTTTGCCAATTAAATGGTAAAACATGTCATGTTATAAATTGGTGGTTATTGGCAAGTTTATAATCTAAATCACATGTTTACATGTTAGATTAACATTTAGAACTATGAATCTGTTTATGTTGCAAGGTTGGATTTGTAGTCGTCTTATGTCTTAACACAAGTTATCATGCTAAGTGTGATTTAAACATGTTTATGGTAATCCTCTTATGTTTTAACACATAAGTTATCATGCCAAGTTGTGATTTAATGTTTTGACATATATAATTTAGTATGGTAAATTGTTGTTTATATGTTAAACCTCCATGTTAGACCCATATCAAGTTTACATGACTTAGTCACAAGTTCACCTTTACTTGTTTAGTTGAGATAATGATACATCTATGCCAAGTTACATGTGATAAGTTATATGTATGCTATTTTATGTTTATGTCATGTTCCTTATTTATTACCCCTTTTTGTTTATGGGTTTGGGCTAATTTGTTAGCCTAACATTTTATGTGATTCATACGTACCTTCTACGGGGGATAACGATGGGAAAACATGAAAACTCATGGCATAGGTTTGTTCATAAAATGGTATATTTAATATACCATTTATTGTGAGCAATATTTGAAAAGATAATCATGGCATGAGTAAATTAAAATTAATTTACATAAAAAAAATTTGACATATATAGAAAAATATGAATTTAGAAAAGACGAATATGCCTAACCCGAGGTTAGACTGAGTTGTGGTGTAAATCTGCCCGGAACCGACCGACATATCCAGTGACCACAACAAGACCTGTCTAATGTGGGTGGTTAGTGCATCAAGCCCAAAAAGAACCCGAGGTTAGACTGAGTTGTGGTGTAAATCTGCCCAAAACCGACCGACACATCCAGTGACCACAACAAGACCTGTCTAATGTGAGTGGTTGGTGCTTTAATAAATTAAAGCTAAGTCAGGATTGGTAGGGCTAAGTAAATTAGGAAAACACTTAACCGATTCAACATGTTAACTAAAACGAATGGGATGGGTTAGGTAAACTTGGACACTTAACCAAATAAACATGTTGATTAGAAAACCCTAGTAACGGGGACCCATTTCAGCAGTAACCCACATAGATGTATCATGGTACCCTGAAACTAGGCAGGGTGGAGCACGATTACTGGGCTGAATTATAAGCGGTCAAAACGTCAGCGGTTGGTGGGCCAGTGTAGGTTCTGACGGAGTATGGGCGTGCATGTACTCCGGAGTGGAAAAATCAGGCACTGGGCATCAGTAGTGTACACTGTGCATCTTGAATCGTGTCGGGTAGCCACCAGAGGGACTGATACACCCCATGGTGGGACCAGCACAGGTAGCTACAGTCAAGCAGGGCCGAATGACACAGGACATGAATACATGCGAGTAGGAGCCGATCATTAAGGGGATCGTTGTTATAAACATGTGGGCTAGTTGAACCAGTGGTTAAGTAGGTGCAGAGACTATAGTAATGGGTGCAATCACATGTTCCTCTAATCTTATATTAGGGTGTTGTCCTATGTTCTGTTATCACTGTCATGATCCCTTTCCTTGTTTAAATACTAGTAACCACTGAACTTACCAGACTTATTGTCTGACCCATTTTCTTTCGTCTTCTTTTCTTCCATTTCCCCTCCTCAGGTCCACAGGGAGGAAATACTCCAGCTTAATCAGGCTCTTTGCAAGCTTCAAGAAAGTAGATGTATGATTTGGACTCTCTTGCATTGGCTATGGCTTTTGGATACGACCCTTGGGGATTTATGCAGTTTTGTCTATGTTTTATGCTTCTTTATTTAATAATCAAGACAGAAATTATGGTGTAATGTTTTGAAGTTATTTTGAGACAATTTGATGTAATACTTTTGTATTGAACTACGTATGAAATAAATATTTGAATTCCGCTGCTTGAATTTATCTGTCTTGTAAATTTTTCTGTGTCTTGTACCAATAACCCTCCACCAAAGTTAAGGCATTCCCTTTGTGAGTGGCCTTAATGGAGGTGGGTTGTTTCATATAATCTTTATTAAAAAAAAATCTTTAAACTATAATTGTTCCTTTCTTCCGAATTTCAAATACTTGAATCTATACTCCAGTCTAAATGGAGTTTACATAATTTCAATATCTTGCAAACACCATTCAATCCAACCATTCGATTTATAGGATCAACCGAAATTCATATCAAATTCGAAGTAATTGCGAATATCCTTAAATAACTTTCATTTCCAAAACTTAATTCATGGAGAATTTATCAATTTCATATTTTACCATAAATTTGTAACCCCAAGACATACTTAAAATCCCACTTTAAAATCCTCAATTTGTTTTGAATAATTCCCTTGAAATTTAATAGTCATTCAAGGTTCATGTTTTAAAGGAAAATAAAATTCATCGAAATCAACACATTTCCTTTAAATAAAAATTCCATCGAAAAGAATTTCAAATATTTAAAATCATTTAACCAACTGATGTCTATATATATTTATCTATCCTATGGCCAAGTGATTTTAATTTTCTGATATTTCAGGGATGGATGTATATCATTTCAATCCAAATAAGGGTCACAGATATTTATCATTTCAACCTGTGTTCTTAATTTATTTTTAATCGATTAATCCTGGGTTTATCGGATGCCCCTAACATCCAAGGTGAAAAATGGGATTAATCGTCACAATAAGCATACAACATCCATACACTGAATAACGGAACCATTCAGTATCAATATCAGTTCATCAATCAAATCAAACCAAGCCATCCATCACAACCATTTAATTCAAATGGTAGGTATTAAATTATTTCACTGGTTAACAAGGATCAGGATTTCTAACTAGAAATTTAATTAAACTGAAATAACTAGTTATCAACTTAAATTTTCAGATTAACACACTTGCATGTCAGTTTTAAGCAACACATCAATAATCAAACACAACCATGCAACCAAGCTTATTTCATAATTTAATTAATAAATATGGGAACAATTCAGTTAATCATGAGCGAGAAAATCACTCACCTTTGGGACTTTAGTGGATCGAACGTCCAATAAAAGCCCAAAAATTTACGGTCTCCAAATGCAGCCAAACCAGTTTCAGATCGTCCACGATTTCTCTACATTCCTATGCACCCAGTCGCGTCAAAATCAGAGTTCATATGAAAAAGTTATTAGCATTAGAACGGTTGATACATGTATCGAATAAAATAAATAATGCATAAATATTTCCACCTCGGCTCCTTTTCCACGTCAGCATCATTTTCAATTCCCGCTCGTATCCTTCTTCCTCGTCTATAGTAACCCATGGAAACCCATTTCAACGCCACTTTAACCAACATTTGCGACATCCTCCGACCACAATAGGGACTCCGACCACCCACAATCTTCTCGCCTGACTGAGGCGCGCCTCCCCTCTAGAGAACGACAATTCCGGTAGACCCCAGCTGCTCGCGACGCTGCCCACCGAACCGGGTTTCCAAATCCTAAAACACCAAATTGTTGTAACAATAAGGAATTTCGCTCGATTCGAATCAGTCGCTAAACCAACCAAGACCGTTGGAAAGCCCGGATTGAATTGAGGACAAGACACATCGGGACGCAAACAGAAGAACATTTCATTGTTAATTACAACAATTCCATCAGAATACAAGAATATACAGAGTATGAATAAATATTACACAGAAAATATCAGAGATTACAATAAATTACATAGCAGCGGAAAATAATACAAAACACAACTAGAAGTGATACACGGATACAGAGCTTTCCGAGTACCGTTCCAGCTGTAAATCAGGATCCTGTGAATATAAATCTGCAAAACCAAAACTACTAGCTGCCCGTGTAAAAATAAGGGCACCCAGAGTTTAGGTTAAAACAATAAACTCCAGGTCAGTCATGTGACTGGTGTGAGAAATAAAACAGTTATTAATCTTTATTTTAAATCAGATATATCAAGGGACCACGCCGTATAACACGGAACGAGTTTCCTCCCAAGAAAACCAGTGCATATAACAAAACAGCGCAATGTTTTTTGAAAAAATGAAGCTATTATAAGACCCAGGTCCCATCACACAATGCAACACAAGCTGAAGGATAGAGTTTCCCTTATAATAGCCAAACATGCTTGGTACGTTAATAACAAATCATTTGATACTATTATAAGTGTATAGTGTATAAAACAACTTCAAATATAAATGTATCAATCCTAGACGGCATGGATACCATATATCATGTTGCCATACTAGGCTCTACAATCAAAACCGCAAAGTCACGTATTTGGAAATTGGATTTCAATCTGTGAACCGAGGTAAAAGATAGTCCTCACCGATTCGAGACAATCTAGCCCATGTCTCATGATCAGAGCTCGAGTGACCCTTGGATCTTCAGGGCCGGTCCACCAATGTGGATTAAACTTAAACCCTGGACACTGCGTTTCCCTGCCCTTTGGGGCGTAAATGAGCCAAATGACTCCATCGGCTCCACACAGTCACCGATATATCCGAGGCGCCTCGCAATCCAACAACCACACAGGTGAAAATAATAAAAATGTCAGGGCTGGAAGGTCACTGACACCACCCTAGCTAGAAGGAAACGCGTGCCCTCCCTGCAGTCCTCTCCCGTTTCTGGTTCACAACCGGGGTGTGAGGCTCGTGAATCAACGTTACACAAAGTTATGCCACATAGGTCGTGCTTTGATCATCAACCACAAGACTCTGCTTTTCAACAGAAGCCTTGATCATTTGCATCTTAGCATGCCACACAGGTAAACCACTCCATGCAACCAATATCCATCAATCACACAGAATGATTTCCAATGTCAGACATACAGTCCATTTATAAGTCTGTTCTGGGTCTGAACGAAACCGGAGGCACCTTGTACCTTGCATATCCATCGATCTCCAAGTATGTCTGGACGATCACCAACTGATTCCCTCCTCTTGGGTGTACAGCCCAATCAAGATCATCAGTAATCACCCAAACGATGTGAAGACCTCCGGTCTTCGACCACCGTCTTCATCCTCGACACCACGTCGAATCAGTTATTCAGAATGGGATAAACCCAATCTTTCTGAATAACTCGCGTATATAATAAACAAGTGTTACACGAACACAACATACGCCTCATTCCAATTCAGAATATTCTTTTATTCAAATATTCTTACACTTTGGGAAAGGTTCCCATTAATTTTATCAAAGATAAATTCTTTAAATTTATTCTTTAATCTCCTTTTGAATATCAATTAAAATTAGTCGGGTTTAGCGAACCACACCGAAGTAATCATTTATTTTATTTCCCAATCCCAACCTATTCATCCCATGAAGTAAAACTGGTAATACTTCATATCTAACACCACAGTGTTATCGGTAAATTCAATTACCATTTCACGTTCAAATCTAATTAAAGATTTAACTATCGCCTGGAGCAAAACTGGTGATACTCCATTCTCGATTATTTCAATCTAATTAAAGATTCATTAAAACTCCACTTGGTTTTAATCTTCCCAATAATCACTATATATGATTATTTAACTTGGGAAATCATATCCTGTCTTTAACTGGGTTAAAGAACCAATGTCATTTAAAACATGGTTCACTATAAACCTAAAATAACATTCCATTAATTATCGGGTTAAAGAACAAGTGTTATTTAAAACGCCGTTCACGATAAACCCAAAAATCAATTCAATTTCTTCCAATTAAATACCATTTAATTGGTACACTTCATTAAATCTAAATAAAAATATTTAATCTTTTTCTCAACTGGGTTTAAGAACAGTGTTAATAAGACAATTCACGACAAACCCAAATCCCGTTTGATATTAAATACAAGGCTTTGAATAGAAAATATATCGGCTTATATTCAATATCAAATTCTATGACCAACAAATATCGTATTGGAAATAACGATATCAATATATCTTTCAAATTTCCATAACACTATCTGTATAATCACGAAATCCAACATCGAAATATTCCGAAGGCAATTTCGATTCAAATCCATTTCCACTTTATATATTGGAAATTCTGTTTATTTTCAAAACCATTTCAAATCCACTTTATTTATTTTAAAAATAAATGGGATTATAATTCTAGTTCAAAACTAGTTCATTTCGATAGAAATCTATTTTATCTTTTCAAATTTGGAATTTTTCACCCCAATTCTTCACAAATCATTTCTTATGATTTGACACTAATTATTACTAATTTTAATAATTTTATCAAGGCCCGTACAGTCGATTTCCATCAACGGCCATCGAACTGCACTTACAGCGACCTTTTCCAAATTTGGTTTGGACATAATTCCAAATACAACCGTTAGGTTTCTAATTTTAGAAAGCTCTTTTCGATACGAACCCAACGGTTCCGATTTTAGGAGAATCCGACGGTCGGATCTCCCGTAATATCCATTCGAAGTCAATGGTCGAAATTCGCGAACTACCGCGGCGCGGCGCGTTCTATTCAGGCCATTATATATATTTCATCGATTTCCTTTCAAAACATATTTTATAAATCGTTTTAAATTCGTTTTCAAAACGATTTCTACTTCATATTCAATTTCGAATAAAAATTGAATATTCCATATCATTAATCTATAAATGATAATATTTTCAAAGCCTTATATTTTGAAATCAATTACTTTTTGATATTCATTATAAAAATGAATAAAATCGATATAAATCTCGTTCACGTCAAAATGGCATCAATCTAATCAACACGGCTTTTATTCAACACATAAATGTTTATCCTATTCAACACATGAATATTTATTTCTATTCAACACATGAATATTTTATTTTTATTCAACACATGAATGTTTATCCTATTCAACACATGAATATTTATTTCTATTCAACACATGAATATTTATTTCTATTCAACACATGAATTTTCTTTCTATACAACACATGAATTTTTATTCTATTCAACACGTGAATTTTTCTTATTTTCCAAATTGGAATGAGACCAACTTAATTACCATATAATGTTATTTATATGGATTCTACACAACACATGTATATAATAGCAACGATAATTAACCATCATCCAATGTGCACCACACAACTGCATAAGCATTAAATATAAATAATTAACGCTTACACAGTCTGTCAACCCATCGATTGACATACAACTAAACAATCGGGATTAATGTACATCAAATATCATCCTAATACCCGTGTGGGGTTTCAAACAATCAAACATAGATTTTATTTGTACAGTTGGGCGATGTGTAAAATTTATCGTCCCAATCAATATCTGTCAAATCGGTGTACATAAACAAATCGTTCGATTTGTAAATGAATATTTATTTTATTTCAACCCATGAATATGTATTTTATTTCAACACATGAATATATATTTTATTTCAACACATGAATATATATTTGATTTCAACACATGAATATATATTTTATTTCAACACATGAATATATATTTTATTTCAACACATGAATATATATTTTATTTCAACACATGAATATATATTTTACTTCACAACCAATAGTCAATTTTCACAACACAGAAATCAAACAAACAAGTCATCCATGGTCTGTGGACGACAGGTGTCGGGTGCTGCTAAGCACCGACTGCATCCTAGTATATATTTCAAACTAGAAATAAATTAAAGGTGAGGAGTTCTCACCGACAAGCTAAACCAAACACCACGACTCTCCATATGTAGAAAATCTTCGCCGTGCTAGCCTTTTGTCACTTTCGTTGACCGTATCCACTACATATATAAAAATCGCATTTTTATATTGTTGTCATGTATATAAAAATCACATTTTTATACTGCTACTATATAGGTAAAAATTTATTTTTATACGCTACACATATTATAAAGATCACATTTTTATTCTTCTCACTATATAAAAATTATATTTTTATTTCTCTACATATATAAAAATTATATCTTTATAGCGCTAAAAATCCTATCTTTTTTTAAAAAAAACCGTATCTTTATACGGTTCAAAATCGTATCTTTCTATTTAAAAATCAAATCCTTTCTAAGTTAAAAATCAAAGCTTTTCTCTTTTAAAAACCAACCCTTTTCTACATTAAAAATCGAATCTTTGCTAAATAATGTATAAAAATACAATTTTTATTCATCATGATATAATTAAAAACAATGCTAATCAAACAAAAAGAATGCACCTTCCTTTTTGTAGAAATTCAATTTGGTTGGAGGGGTGGCTCATGAGGTCGGAAATGGGACTAAGGGGGCGGGGAGGGGCGTTGGGGGTGCTACGTCGTGGCTGAGGGAGGGTGGTGGCTGCTCCGGTGGGCGGCAGTTGCAAGGGGCGATGCGTCTCATTTGGCTAGGGCACGGCGGGGGGGGGGGGGGGGAGGGGGGTTTTGGCCTCGCGATTGAAGTGGGGTAGGAGGAACCAGGGGGTAAGCGGTGGACGATCAATGGAGGTGGGGGAAGGAATCGTAGCGGCGCTGGCGGAGGGTGGGGGGAGCGACGGGGGAAGGCGATCGATTTTCTCTTTTTTTTATTTACTTTGAGCGTTGACTTAGATCTGAGAGAGAAAAAAAGGAGCAAGGGCTTTATATAAAAATATATTTAATTATCCCTAAAGGTACTTTTTATTCCAACCTCCAAACGAGACCCACCGACTGTCGTCTATAACTAATTACCCCCATTACGAATGTAATGGGACATGTCCCGTAAGCCAATTCGACCGTTTCGATCAGTTTTCATCAAATTTAAAATATATATTAATATTAAATTCAATATTGAATTTAACGCACATTTTAATCTACAGGGACCCCATACGGATTCTAAAAATTCCCGAAAAATTATTTCTAGCTTCGTATTGACGATACGGTCCTAACAAAACTAGTTTTATTAAATTCCGAGACCGTTTGAAAAATGGCCATTTTCTGGTCGATCGAATTTGACTGAAACTGTCAAAACACGTTTTCTTTTTCCACGCTCACATATTGATTCGAAAAATTACGAATTTTGAAACCTAGCAATAACTTGACATCCAGAATCCAATAAAAGTGGTTTCGTCGAAAACCGAGGTCGTTTGCAAAATTTCCATTTTTAAGGGCCAGGATTCCACAACGACTTTTCTGAATTTTCAACTGGACATAACTTTTGATTCCCGCTATGAAATTTCAATTTTTCGGATTCGTTGGAAAGATATTCTCAAATAAATTCAAATATTTTTGGTTTCGCTAAAATCCGGTTTATTTTGAATCCTGTACATTCATTTGAACTTTGAAATCGAATTTTCGAACTACCGCGTCATTTTCAATTCCTTTTATAATTTAAAATAAAATATTTATATTCTAACTACGACTCAAATAAATATATACGTTCTAATCTATTCAAAATAAATTTCTCGTCGTTATTATTTAAAATAATTCATTTTAAATATTCAAAATTGCCTAAATAAAATTTTTTAATTGGCCCAGATTTCCGGGTTATTACAATCGACCACCTACAACGACTTCCAGACCTCCAAACAACAATGGTTCAACTCCACGTGCCATTCTCGACAAAACCCAGAAGTATGATTTTCAAATCAAAGTTTGAATCGAAAATCCCCAATTCAAAACTTAGGGTTCCATGGATTTGTGGCTTTGATCGAGTTTTTAAACCAAATCGAGTGCTGCATGCGAGAAATAACGACTCCAGTAGCTTCGCATCATCAGGAGCTTCGAATTAATATATAATATGTTGGTATTTGGAGGAGATTTGATTTCAAAGTTTGAATTTTTATTTGTCTAGGGCTTGAAGATTTATTTCAGCCATTAGAGATAAAATTTGACAGAGAAAATAATACGTACATTGAATAATGGCTGATGGGGGTGGAAATGGATTTTTATTTATATAAATATAGAAGGTCCAATATGTGAAGCAAACAATTATCGCATTACATTGATTCCTTTCACATTTTATATCGTGCGATCTATTGACAAGTACGATTGTAACGAAATTTGAAACTCTATAATAATTCGTCGTTCCGGATCCGATGAAACTGGTTTCGTCGGATTCTGAGACGGTCACCAATACAGTTAAATTAATTAATAAAATATTCAATTATTCATTTAACTGTTTTAATTCAATTTAAATATTTATTAAATTCCATTTCAATCCAATTAAAACTTAAATAAATTTTATAAATCAATTTCATAAATTTTAAGTTCCCGAATTCAATCATTTACAAATTTACTGAATTCTAATTATATTTTAAATAACTCAATTCTATTCAGCATAAACTAAATTTAAATTTTCACTTATACTAAAACATTAAAATTAACTTCTAATCAACTTTATAACTAGATTCTAAGTATTTAAATTTCTAAATTTGATTAATGTCAATGTAAAGTTAAATTTTCAGTTATAGACCAAATAACTCAAATTTATTCAATTATCCTAATAATAAAAAATCCAACATTTTATGATATAAGATGAATAAGAATCTTATATATGTTCAATTCAAATAATTATTATTATGAAACTCAACAAATTTACATTTTAACCATTATTGTTAAATTTATTTATACCAAATGTAAATTTTAAATATATGCAAAATTATAGGCTGTTACAACCGCCCTTCTGGTCGAGGGGTGGGAGAGAGGCTAGTTTATTAATGCGTTTTTATATAATTTGCTAGAACAGACTATTCACATTTTATAATGCTAATCCGACGGACCATATTCACTCTAGCAAGTATAAATAGGGACTTAGCCTCTCTCTCTCAAACCTTACATTCTATTCTTTTCTACGCCTCCATTTTGCTTATCTATCATTATTCTAAATTCCAAAAAATATGTCAGGTTAGATTTCTTCTTCTTCTCATTGCACCAGAAAAGACCTTTAGCAGCATTTGAAAAACGCTACCA
Source organism: Allium sativum (assembly GCA_030737875.1). Lineage (NCBI taxonomy): Eukaryota > Viridiplantae > Streptophyta > Magnoliopsida > Asparagales > Amaryllidaceae > Allium > Allium sativum. Next base: position 900,648,564 of record CM060916.1, read on the forward strand.
AAACCTTTTGGTAGTGTTTTAAAGAATCCTACTACACGTCTCACAACTAAAAGTCTTGTATTTTTTATTGTGTTTTGATAAACGTTACCAAATCTTCTGTACAGTTACATTTTCCAAATACTACTGAAGGTTTGTCCGTACGTCATTTTTGCTTTTCTGTAGCGTTTATTTTGTGCAACTATTTTTTTTCGTTGCATTTATTTTATGCTAACAAAAATTCAAGGTATTGTGTTATGTTTGTTTCTATAGCATTTCTTAAACGTTACTAAAATGTGTTGATTGTTTTATAGCATATTTTAAATACTACTATACATTAATATTATTTCCAGCAACTAGTTATATAACAATCATACTAAAATCAACAACAATTATATTAAAGTCATTTAAATCAACTATCAATCAATCAGTCAATCATATAATCATCATACTCAAATAACTGAAAACACATCAGTTACAGAAGTATTTTCCATAACCATTTAGATAATATTTATTTGACAAAATCAATAGATTCACATACCATAAGCATTTAGAAACAATTTTATACAGTAAGTACTAAAAAATATCACAATACATATACAATTAAAGTCATGTCCATTGTTGCTGATGGTCTTCACTCCAGAAAAGCTAATTACCTGTAGACGAGATTGATAATCAATAATAAGAATTTACCACGAATATTGAGTAACATTTTATGTCATCATCTTTAAGATAACCACTAAATATTTACATAAATTACATAAAACGATATTCATAAATAATGACATCATCTATAAGTCAAGTTTACATAATTTCCATAAACGAAAATAGACCATAAACTAAGTTCATATGATATCCATTAAACAAAGATACAACATCTAGATAAAAGCACGGTATACATAAAACAAGTTTGCATCGAATACTATAACAAAATGGGTTGCCGAAAAGTTTCATATGCTTACTATGGATGAAGCACATATCATTTTTTTATTTTTCCACCAATGATTTTTAGTTACCAATAGTGAAGAAATCATAAGTTATTGATTTTATTAGCAATACATGACATGATTACGTTTGGTTATTTTAACACTTTCATATTATTTATATAGATTACTTGGATTAGTCTTATTACTATTAATATATTTATACGTACTCAATGGAGCAAACAAAAAAGTAGGTAGACATGCAAAACTTACTACCCAAGACTATGTGGCACCAATATGATATTTATTTTATAATTTAGTGTTATTAATATTACCATAAATTTAGCTAATTTTATAAAACTTAAATAATTTATTATATTAGTTATAATTAACTTAGCTAAACTATTATTATAAATTTAGTTAATTTTTATAAAAATTAGTTAACATGATATTATTATTATTATTACTAACTTGTTCGTTTTTATAAAACTTAGTTAATTTAGTTAACTTAGTTAAATATTTAGAATACTTAGTTAACTTTTATAAGCTTGTTTATTTTATATACATCTCAATTATTATTTTTGTAAAATTTAGTTAACTTGGTTAATTATTATTATTATATTTTTATATAAAATTAAATTAATTTATTATTATCATTTCTAATACTTAACTTAGTTAAATTGTTATTAGTAGTAAAAAATTAGTCAATTTTTTTAAAAGTTTAATTAACTTGGTTAATATTATATAATTCCATATTTCTGTTATAAACTTAGTTTATTATCATTACTATTAGTATTTTTATTATAAACTTGTTAATTTTTATAAAACTTAGTTATATTAGTTAAATTTTAATAATACTTTGTTGATTTTCATAAATCTTAGCTAATTTTATAAAATTTTGATAACTTAAATAATTATTATTATTATATATATAATATTTAGTTAATTTCTAATAACACTTATTTATTTATTAATATTATTATTTATAAAACATTGTTAACTTAGTTAAATTATTATTATTATTATTATAAATTTAGTTAATTTTTATAAAACTCAATTAACTTGATTAACATTTATAATTTATTATTATTATTATAAACTTAGTTAATTATTATTATTATACTTAATTATACTACTGTTTATAGACCATAGTTATTTCAAAGACTAAAGCACACTTTTACTATAATTATAAAACTAAAACAAGTACGTGAATGGCATATATTTGTTTTGTTACACTTCTATTGTAATTACAAAAGTTATTTTGCACGTTCATATAAGCAAGTACCTAAATTACAAAAGTTATTTTGCACATTTTTTTCACATTCTTTGTTACATTTGCAAGCAAGAGCATCTATCTGTTTTATTTGCTTATAGTTACACAGTTCAACATTTGCAAGTTAAGTATTTTTTTATTTGTCTATTATTCTTACATTATCGTATTTCTGTGCATTTCAAATTTCATCTTTGAATCCATATGTTTTTTTCCCTGGGAACTATCATAAAGGACAATTTATCGGATTTTTTTGGCCATTAGGACAGCCGCTCCATTTTTTATTTAGAAGGACAACTCCACTCCATTTTTTATTCAGAAGGACAATATAAATAAAATCTTCCATCGTGCTTCGATCGCGCTTCCAGTCGGTGTCTTCTTTTCCGATCCCTCCAGCGATATTCAGCGTTGACTATCTCTCCAGCGTTTTCATCATCATCTTCAGAATTTCTCGAGCTTCTCAATTTATATGATTTTCCTAATTTAATCATCTCGAAAGCTTTGTTGATTCATTGTCTTCATCATATGTTCAGAATTTCCAAAAAAATTCATTTTTCAGCGATTCATTATCTTTAATGAATCTTAATTTGGAAATATTAGTGGATCTGAAGGTTGAAAATACTTTTTTTGATTGTGAATTTAGCAGCAGATTTTCGGTATCAGTTTGCTATTTTTTTAGGTATCAGTTTTCCTGTATTAACTATGTTATGTTGTTATGTTTATAGTTTTGATGGTATGTTAGTTTTGTACTTGTACTGATGCATTTGCTTTGCAACTCAATCGAATTTATTTTAATCAATTAAACTGTGATGTAAACATTTTTTGTATTAGTTTTTTTATAAAGATTATAGCATTTTTTTAGGTATCAGTTTTATATTGTTTTAGGTATCAGTTTTCCTGTATTAAGTTTGTTATGCTGTTGTGTTTATAATTTTGGTGCTATGTTAGTTTTGTACTTGTATTGATGCATTAGCTTTGCAACTCAGTTGAAATTATTTTGTTTTAATCAATTAAACAGTGTTGTAAACATATTTTGTATTAGTTTTTTTAAAAGATTATAGCAGTTTTTAGGTATCAGTCTTATATTTTTTAGGTATCAGTTTTACTGTACAACTGTGTTATGTTTTTATTTATGTGATTTTGTTGCTGTGTTTATTTTGAAGTTGTACTATTGCATTAACTTTACAACTCAAATGAACTTATGTAACAACCCGGAAAATCAGAACCAATTTAAAATTTTTATTTTGGCAATTTTAATGAATTTTGAATATTTAAAATGATTTATTTTAAATAATTACGACTAGAAATTTATTTTGAATAGAATTAGAATGTATAAATATATTTAAATCGAAGTTAGAATATAAATATTTATTTTAATTATAAAAGGAATTCGAAATGGCGCGGTAGTTTGAAAATTCGATTTCAAACTTCAAATGAACGTGCAGGATTCAAAATAAACCGGATTTTAGTAAAACTGGAAATATTTGAATCTGTTTGAAAATATCTATCCAACGAATGTGAAAAATCCAGATTTCATAACGAGAATAAAAAGTTATGTCCATTTGAAAATTCAAAATAGTCGCTATGGAATTTATATAATATATAGCCATTAAAAATAACGATTTTGCAAACGACCTCCGTTTTCAACGAGACCACTTTTGTTGGGTCCGGAATGTCAAATAATTGCTACATTCTAACTTTCATAATATTTGGAATCAATATGTGAGCGTGGTGAATTTAAACGGGTTTGGTCAATTCGGTTTGAATTTAATCGACTGGAAAATGACCATTTTTCAAACGATCTCCATATTCGACGAAATTAATTTTGTTAGGACCGTATCGTCAAAATGTAGCCATATCTATTTTTCTGGAATTTTTGGAGTCTGTATGTGGTCCTGATAAATTAAAATGTACGTTGAAATCAAATATGAACGTTATATTAATTTATATTTTAATATTGAATAAAACTGAATGAAACAGTCGAATTGGCTATGAGACATATCCCATTGTGTTCGGAATGAGGGTGATTGGCTAGGGGCGACAGTCGTTGGGTTCTATTTGGAGTTAAAATATAAAGGTAACTTTTTGGAAAATAAAATATTATTAAATTATAATATATATATATATATATATATCTATATCCCTAAACCTAATCCATCGTTCAGATAAAAACCACGCCTCCCCTTTTCAATTCGATCCGTCGTTGCCCCAAACCGATGCTGCCCAATCGCGCCCTTCCCCAGACGATCGCCGGAGCCGGCGCTTCCCCTCCTCCTCGTCATTGACCACCATTCCCCCTCCCCCCTTCTTCCTTCAAACGAGACCCAAAACCCTCCCTCCAACCAAAAAGCGCCTCCATGCACGACTAGGGCCCACTACCGCCCAGCGCCGTCGCCCTGCCACCTCCCCAGCCTCCAGCGCCGCTTCCAACACTCACCTCCGATTGTAGACCCACACTATTCGCTGAAAACGCTGTAAGTAATTTAATTTTTTTAAATTAAACACCATTGATTTATTTTTAGTTTATATATATAACATTGCTTTAAAAAATACGAAGATGTTAGATTTTTGAAAATAAAAAGATTAGATTTTTATAAATAAAAAGATTAGATTTTTAAAAATGAAAAGATGATTTTTAAAAATGAATTGATTATAATTTGGTTTGCATATAGCGCAAGCCATTATTAGGCGAGGGATAAGGCTAGACCTTATTCTAGTTCTAGTATCGCGCCGTTATGCTGCCGAAATTTGCTAAAAATGTTAGAACAATAAAAATATAATTTTTATTGTATAAATGAACTGTATAAAATATTCATGAGATGAAATAAATATTTTATAGTTAAAAATATAATTTTTAACGTGTATATGAATAAAATAAATATTGATTTAAAAACCAGACGATTTGTTTATGTACACACATGTAACTGGTATTGAATGGGACGATATGTTTTATACATCGCCCAACTGCATAGATAATAATCAGTGTTTGTTGTTTGAAAACCCTACACGGATATTGGGATGATATTGGAGATACGCTAATCCCAATATTTAGTTATACGTCAATCGATAGGTTGATAGACTGTTGTAAGCATTAATTATTTATATTTAACGCTTATGCAGTTATGTAATGCACTCTGGATGATGGTTGACTGTGTTTGATTATTGTTGTGTACATGTGTGTATGAAATCCACATAAATAAAATTATATGGAAATTGACTGTGTCTGATTCCAATTCGGAAAGAACGAATATTTTAAATTAACGAATATTTTAAATTAATGAATATTTTAAATTGACAAATATAGAATATTTTAAAATAACTAATATTTTAAAATAATATTCAGTAATGGATCAAAATATGATTTTGATGTCAGATTTGGGATGGACACGAAAATATTGAAATATATAAAGCTGTGCTGATTAGTTATGCGCCATTTTGACATGAAATATATTTTTATCGATTTTTATAATTAATATCAAGAAGGAAATGGTTTCAAAATCTAATGTTTTGAAAATATTATCATTTATATATTAATGATGTAGAATATTCAATTTTGATTTGAAATTGAATAAGAAGTTGAAATCGTTTTGAAAACAAATTTAAAATGATTTATAAAATACGTTTTAAATGGAAATCGATGAAATATATATAATATATATATTACATATATTTTGAGACGACCCAAACTTCCCCGTAAAGGAAAGCCCGGATTGAGTTGAGAACACGACAAATCAGAACACAAATGACAGAACATTTCATTGCTTATTACAACAATTTACATCAGAGTACAAGAATATAACAGAGTATTAATAAATATTGCACATTGGAAAATATCAGAGATTAAAATACATTAAATAGCAGCGGAAAAATAATATGTAACACAACTGTGAGAAATACACTGATATAGAGCGTTCCGAATATAGCTCCAGCTGTAAACCAGGATCTTGTGAATATAATATCTGCAAAACCAAAACAACTAGCTGCCCTTATGGAAAATAGGGGCATCCAGAGTTTAGGTTAAAACAATAAACTCTAGGTCAGTCATGTGACTGGTGTGAGAACTAAAACAGTTATCAATTTGATTTTAAAGTTAGGTAAATCAATGGACCACGCCGTATAACACGGAACGGGTTTATCCCCCCTGAATACCAGTGCATCAAAATAACAGCGCAATGCTAAAGAGAAAAATGAAGCTATTATAAGACTCAGGCCCCATCACAATATGCAATGCAAGCCGGAGGATAGAGTTTTTACCATCTAATAGCCAAAAATGTTTGGTAGTGAAATTTCATATTTTATTATTACTGTAAGTGAAGAAATCAACTTCAAATATAAATGTATCAATCATAAGCGGCGTAGGTACCCATATATTACATCGCCATACTAGTTCTACAATTAAAACTGCACAATGTCGTATTTGAAGTTGGATTCCATCTGTGAACCGAGGCAAGGGATCATCCTGTGCACATTCGAGACACCCTAGCAAGTGCCTTAGGATTCAGTCGCAACTGCACCCAGATCGGTACGGCCGGTCATCCGTCGATGATTGGTTATACCATAAACTATATGTTAGCCAGTTCTATCGAACCTCTAAAATGGTCAGTATGTCGACCATATCCATCAATCCCGTAGTGACCGATATAATATCCATCAGCCCTCCAGTGCCGATATATCCGAGGTACCTCGTCTCCCATCAAGTAATAATAGTATGCAACATCCACAGGAGTAAACAGCATGGGCTCCATACCATGACGTTACTCGTAACTAGAACTAACATATGTCCATTTCCCTACTGTCCTTCCCGTTTTTGGTTCACACCGGGGTGTGAGGCCCGCGAATTAACGCTACATAAAGATATGCTATTTAAATCCATGCTTTGATCATCAACCACAAGACTTTGCTATTCAACAAAAGTCTTGATCGTTTTCATCTCAGCACGGCACAATGACAATTCACGCCAAGTGACTGATGTCTATCGATATATAACCTCTGAGCTCGTACGTCTCAGAGAAGGGCATTAAGCAAGAGAATAAATTCTCCGCCTCCAAACAGATATATATTTAATAGAGATCAATCAACACAGAATAAAATCCAATGTCAAACACACAATCATTTACTAGTCCGTTTTAGGTCTGAACGAAAACAGAGGCACCTTATTCTGCGTCCCATATGTCCAATACAGGAGAGAGGCCCTTGCATATCCGTCGATCTCCAAGTACGTCTGTACGATCACCGCTTATTACCTTGTCTTGGGTGTACAGCCCAATCAAAACATCAGTAATCATCCAAACGATGTGAAGACCTCCGTTCTTCAACCACCGTATTCATCGTCGACTTATCGTCGAATCAGCCTTTCCGAATAACACGCGTTTTTTATAAACAAGTGCTACAAAAACACAACATACGCCTCATTCCAATTCTGAATATTCTTTTATTTAAATATTCATATCATTTGGGAAAGGTTCCCATTAATTTTATCAAAAATATGTTCTTTAAATTTATTCTTTAATCTCCCTTTGGATATCAATTCAAAACAAATTTAAGGTTTATCAACTAGTCGGGATTAGCGAACCTTACCAAAGTAATCATTTGTTTAATTTCCCAATCCCAACCTATTCATCCCATGGAGAAAAACTGGTAATACCCCATATCTAACACCACGGTGTTATCGATAAATTTAATTACATTTCCCGTTCAAATCTAATTAAAGATTTAACTATCGCTCGAAGCAAAACTGGTGATACTCCATTCTCGATCATTTCTCAAATTTGATAATTTAAATAATCAATTCACATTTCAATCTAATTAAAGATTCATTAAAACTCCACCTACTTTTAATCTTCCCAAAAATCAATATTTATGATTATTTAACTTTGGAAACACAAACATGTCGCGTCGACAATCTACACTGTACTATTGATTTCTTCCGATATATAACCTCTAAGCTCGTACATCTTAGAGAAGGGTGTTAAGTAAGAGAATAAATTCTCCGCCACCAAACAGATATAAATTTAGTAGAGATTAACCATACAGTTCGAAATACAACGTTAGACATGTAATCCTGCCTTTAATTGGGTTAAAGAACTAATGTCATTTAAAACACAGTTCACGATAAACCCAAAATCTATTCCTCTAATTATGGAATTTTCACGGAAAAACAGATCAATATATAATCGATATCAATTTCTGTATCCGACTAATAATATAAATGGAATAACGACAAAATTTTAAATTCCATATATATTAGCAGTCTTCCTCCACAGAAGCTCATTTCGATTATTATCAAATCGGATTCCATTCAATTCCAATTTAATATATTAAATTGGAAAACTTTACTTTGGAAATTTTCCATTAAATGTTAATAAAAAGATTTATAAATTCCAAATCACATTTCACTGTAAATCGGGTTAAAGAACGAATGTCGTTAAAAACATAGTTCATAATAAACCCAATTCACATCCCATTTTATTCCAATTAAATGTTAATTAACTAGAAACTCTAATAATCTTAATTAAAAGATTTATTCTTTTCACACGGGGTTTAAGAACAGTGTTATTCAAGACACCATTCACGACAAACCCAAAATCCAATTCAATATTAAATACATGGCTCTGAATAGAAATTATATCGGCTTATATTCAATATCAAATTCTGAAACCAACAAATATCGAATGATATAATATGTCTTCCAAATTTTCATAACAATATCTGTATAATCATGAAATGCAATATCGAAATATTCCGAAGATGATTTCCATTCAAATCCATTCCAATTCATATATTGGAAATCCTGGTTATACTAAAACCATTCACAAATCCAATTTTATTTTATTTAAAAATTATTGGATTTCAAATCAAGTTAATAACTAGTTCATTTCGATAAAAAATACATTTTTATTTTCAAAAATGTGGAATTTTTCATCCCAATTCTTTCCAAATCATTTATCATGATTTTACACAAATTATCTATATTTTTAATAATTTTATCAAGGCCTGTACAGTCGGTTTCCAATAACGGCCACCAAACTGCACTTACATCGACCTTTTTCAAAATTGATTAGGATGTAACTCCAAATCCAACCGTTAGATTTCAAATCTCTTGTATTCGTTGGAAAGCCCTTTTTGATACGAACCCAACGGTTCCGGTTTTAGGAGAATCCGACGGTCGGATCTCCCGTAATATCAATTCGAAGTCAATGGTCGAAATTCGCGAACGGCCGCGGCGCGGCACGTTCTATTCAAGCCATTATATATATATATTATATATATTTCGTCGATTTCTATTTAAATCGTATTTTATAAATCGTTTTAATTTCATTTTAAAAACGATTTCAACTTCATTTTCAATTTTAAATCAAAATTGAATATTCAATATCATTCATATATAAATGATAATATTTTCAAAATATCATCTTTTAAATAATTTCCTTTTCGATATACATTTTAAAAATGAATAAAATTGATATAAATATTGTTCTCGTCCAAATGGCGCATATCTAATCAATACAGCTTCATATTTTTCAATATTTTCGTGTCCATCCCAAATCGGACATCAAAATCATATTTTGATCCATTACTGAATATTATTTTAAAATATTAGTTATTTTAAAATATTCGTTATTTTAAAATATTCATTATTTTAAAATATTCGTTATTTCTGAATTGGAATCAAATACAGTCAATTACCATATAATTTTATTTATACGGATTTCATACACACGTGTACACAACCATAATCACACATAGTCGGCCATCATCCAGAGTGCAATTTACAACTGTATAAGCATTAAAAATAAATAATTAACGCTCATCACAGTCTGTCAACCAATCGATTGACATACAAGTAAACAATTGGGATTAGTGTACGTCAAATATCATCCCAATACCCGTGTGGGGTTTCAATCAACAAACACAGATTTTATTTGTGTTGTTGGGCGATGTGTAAAATATATCGTTCCAATCAGTATCAGATAAATGGGTGTACATAAACAAATTGTCCGATTTGTTTATGAATATTTATTTCAACTCATGACTATTTCATATAGTTCATATATACAATAAAAATGATATTTTTATTGTTCAAATATTTTATTTCATACATGAATATTTTATATTTTTTATACATACAATAAAAATGATTTTTTTATTATCCAAATATTATTCAATGCAATACAATCATAATACAGTCCATTTCCATAACACAATACAATCAAACAAGTCGTCCATGGTCTGTGAACGATGGTGTTAGGAGCTACTAAGCCCCGTCTACAACCCAGTATATATTTAACTGTAAAATAATTAGTGAGAATGGGATCTCACCTTTGGTTTCCACTCCGATAGTTTTATTTCTGAATTTCTGAATGGTTTGAATTCTGTTCGCTTCCAGTCGGTTCCATCACAATCTGTTTTCAAGCGGTTTATATTAAAAATCACATTTTTAATACAATGCTATTTATTTAAAAATCACATTTTTATTCTGCTACTCTATAAATAAAAATCACATTTTTATATTGCTAAATATATTTTAAAAATCCCATTTTTAAAACAACTCTATTTAAATTAAAAATCACATTTTTAAATCATCGCTATTTCATATATTTGAATATTTCTCAAAATCATATTCTAATTTATTTTTAAAAGTATTGCTACTTTCATTTTAAAAGTAATGCTAAATCATTATTTAAAAACATATGCTAATTTTGTTTTTCTAAACAAAGTATATTTTTGTTTTTTTAAACAATGTATATTTTTATTTTTATAAACAAAGTATATTTTTATTTTTATAAACAAAGTATATTTTTATTTTTCTAAACAATGTACATTTTTATTTTTCTAAACAATGTATATTTTTATTTTTCTAAACAATGTATATTTTCATATTTAAAAAACAATGTATATTTTTATTTTTCTAAACAATGCATATTTTTATTTTTCTAGACAATGTATATTTTTATTTTTCTAAACAATGTATATTTTCATATTTTAAAAAACAATGTATATTTTTAATTTAAAAAACAATGTAAATTTTCATATTTTAAAAACAATGTATATTTTTAATTTCAAAAATAATGAATTTTTTTATATTTTAAAAACAATGAATATTTTCATACTTTAAAAACAATGTATATTTTCATATTTTAAAAACAATGTATATTTTTAATTTCAAAAACAATGTAAATTTTCATATTTTAAAAACAATGTATATTTTCATATTTTAAAAACAATGTATATTTTTACAACAATGTTTATTAATAATTTTACAACAATGCTTATTTTTTTTACAATAATCACTTGTTAATCAATCATTAGGGTTAACTAACCCTGTCTCCTTCATGTTGCCAATCGAACCCGTGCTCCTTCCAAGAATTCACCCACGCACGCCAACCGACTCGACCGACCACTGATCAGAGACATCCATGAGAACCGCCTTGACTTCCTCTCCCCACACCAGTAGTGTTGACCACCTCGCACTACCCTGGAGTTCGCAAATTCCGTTCGAACGGAGTGGCTCTGGGCCAAAAATTCTGACGACATAGGAACCTAAGGTTCATCAAATTGGTACCAAATTGAAGAGCTTGAAACCGCTTCGATTTTTGTTTTGAATCCACTAATCAATTTGCACTAAATTGGGAGAAATTTGGTTTTGAATTTGGGATTAAATTGGTCGTTCGACTTGGAGGGTTGCGGCTGAAAACTGAATGGATAGCTAGGGTTTCTGACTTTACACGTATTTATATATAAATATAATAATATTTTAATTCGTTATTTCCAAAAATACTTGTTTATCGCTACGAACTCTAAATCAAACCCAACGACTGTCGCCCCTAGCTAAATACCCCCATTCTGGACACAATGGGATGTGTCCCCTAAGCAAATTCGACTATTCGATCAGTTTTTCTTTAAATTAAAATATAAATCAATATATTGAATTTTAAACGTACATTTTGATTTACCGGGGCCATATACTGACTCCAAAAATTCCAAAAAAATAAATCTAGCTATGTTTTAATGATACATTCTTAACAAAACTAAATTCGTCGAATTTGGAGACCGTTTGAAAAATGGTCATTTTCTGGTCGATCCAAATTGACTGAAACTGACAAAACACGTTTTCTTTTGCAACGCTCACATATTAATTCCAAAAATTCTGAAAATTGGAATCCAATAATAATTTGACATTCCAGATCCAACAAAGTGATCTCGTCGAAAATGGAGGTTGTTTGCAAAATCGCTATTATTAAGGGCTATATATTATATAAAATTCCACAACGACTATTTTGAATTTTCAACTGGACATAACTTTTTATTCCCGTTATGAAATCTGGATTTTTCACATTCGTTGGAAAGATATTTTCAAACAGATTCCAATCTTTCTGGTTTCACTAAAATCCGGTTTATTTTGAATCATGTACATTTATTTGAAATTTGAAATCGAATTTTCAAACTACCACGCCATTTTCCAATTCCTTTTATAATTAAAATAAATATTTATATTCTAACTTCGATTTAAATAAATTTATACGTTCTAATTCTATTCAAAATAAATTTCTAGTTGTTATTATTTAAAATAAACAATTTTAAATATTCAAAATTCATTAAAATTGCCAAAATAAAAATTTTAAATTGGTTCTGATTTTTCGGGTTGTTGCAATCTCCCCCACTTAAAATCTTTTCGTCCTCGAAAAGGAACGGAGCTGAAAGTTGTTTAACTAATCAACTCCACTTTCATTCTGGCGTTCATTCTTCAACTTTTCAGTTTCTAAGAATTTCTCAAAAATTTGGTTAACACCCTAATTTTCGAAAAATTTCGCCATAACCTTCTTTGTACGGGGAGACATTTAAAACCGCAACAATCTACGCAGGGCCCTCATCATCCAAAAAGAAAAAGAAAAAGCCAAGCGGCTATCCAATCGGCTTATAAAATCATCCAAACCCAATAAATTTGTAAACTTGTACCTATTTGTCGGGCATATAATTTTATTCCTCTTCTCTAGCCTCCTTGCTATGACTTATTCACACATATATATGTGCATGCATGCATTTCCAAACAATTTTCAATTCAGTTCAAATTTGCTTCAATTTGGCTATATTTACCGTTCGTTCTCATATTGATTTAAATAATCGTCATTCCAATAATTTTATTAGTTATACTAATAATCAACAATACAACCAACAATCAATTGGTTAATTAAATTTTCAAATTCATAACTTTGATATACATACACAAAATCATGTTATTGATTCCAAATCACAACAATAATCCCTATCTAGTTTTGGTTCTCACACCAGCCAATTGGAAATATATAGACATCCCACTTTCGAAACTCGGAAATAAACTACTGATGCTGTACAGTCACCAGCAGAATCATCCCCGGGCGACTAGAGTGTGATTCTATATATATCCGGTATATTTGAGGCTTCGAATACCCGCTAGCTAGGCGTATATTCAAAATCTCCATATACTCGATTGTCCAAAAATCAATATAAAAATAATATTCAAATACGTATAATATGGTTTATATCTTCAAAACAAAATTTGTTTTCATTTTTATTTCAAAAATAACACTCTTCACACTCGTTCTAGGATAAAACTGATCCCATCTCTAACTAGTCATTCTTATTGGATACTACTAATCCAATCTCTGATGAATTCTTTCGTATGGTTCTAATGTATCTTGTTCTCGAGCTCTGTAAACCAAAGCTTTGATACCAAATGAGACGACCCAAACTTCCCCGTAAAGGAAGGCCCGGATTGTGTTGAGAACATGACAAATCAGAACACAAACGATAGAACATTTCATTGCTTATTACAAAAATTTACATCAGAGTACAAGAATATAACAAAGTATGAATAAATATTACACATTGGAAAATATCAGAGATTAAAATACATTACATAGCAGTGGAAAAATAATACATAACACAACTGTAAGAAATACAGGGATACAAAGCATTCCGAATATAGCTCCAGGTGTAAACCAGGATGTTGTGAATATAATATCTGCAAAACCAAAACTACTAGCTGCTCTATGGAAAATAGGGGCACCCAGAGTTTGGGTTAAAACAATAAACTCCAGGTCAGTCATGTGACTGGTGTGAGAACTAAAATAGTTATTAATTTGATTATAAAGTTAGGTAAATCAAGGGACCATGCCATATAACACGGAACGGATTTATCCCCCCTGAATACCAGTGCATCAAAATAACAGCGCAATGATAAAGAGAAAAATGAAGCTATTATAAGACTCAGGTCCCATCACATAATGCAACGCAAGCCGGAGGATAGAGTTTTTACCTCACAATAGCCAAAAATGCTTGGTACGTGAAATTTAATATTTTATTATTACTATAAGTGAAGAAATCAACTTCAAATATAAATGTACCAATCATAGGCGGCATAGGTACCAATATACTATGTCGCCATACTAGTTCTACAATTAAAACCGCATAATGTCATATTGGAAGTTGGATTCCATCTATGAACCGAGGCAAGGGATCATCCTGTGCACATTCGAGACACCCAAGCAAGTGCCTCAGGATTCAGTCGCAACTGCACCCAGATCGGTAGGGCCGGTCATCCGGCGATGATTGGTTATACCATAAACTATATGTTAGCCGGTTCTATCGAACCTCTAAAATGGTCAGTATGTCGACCATATCCATCAGTCCCGTAGTGACCGATATAATATCCATCAGCCCCGTAGTGCCGATATATCGAAGGTACCTCGTCTCCCATTAAGTAATAATAGCCTGGGCTCCATACCATGACGTTACTCGTAGCTAGAACTAACATATGTCCATTTCCCTACTGTCCTTCCCGTTTTTGGTTCACACCGGGGTGTGAGGCTCACGAATTAACGCTACACAAAGCTATGCTATTTAAAGCCGTGTTTTGATCATCAACCACAAGACTTTGCCTTTCAACAAAAGCCTTGATCATTAGCATCTCGGCATGCCACACTAACAATTCACGCCATGCGACTGATGTCTATCGATATATAACCTTTGAGCTTGTACGTCTCAGAGAAGGGCGTTAAGCAGGAGAATAAATTCTCCGCCGCCAAACAGATATATGTTTAATAGAGATCAATCAGCACAGAATAAAATCCAATGTCAGACACACATCCATTTACAAGTCCGTTCTGGGTTTAAACGAAACCGGAGGCACCTTATTCCTTGTCCCATATGTCCAATACAGGAGAGAGGCCCTCGCATATCTGTCGATCTCCAAGTACGTCTTGACGATCACCACTTATTACCTTGTCTTGGGTGTACAACCCAATCAAGAAATCAGTAATCATCCAAACGATGTGAAGACCTCCGGTCTTCAACCACCGTCTTCATCGTCGACTTATCGTCGAATCAGTTATTCAGAATGGGTATAAACCCGGCCTTTCCGAATAACTCGCGTATTTTCTAAACAGGTGCTATAAAAACACAACATATGCCTCATTCCAATTCTGAATATTCTTTTATTTAAATAATAATATCATTTGGGAAAGGTTCCCATTAATTTTATCAAAGATTAATTCTTTAATTTTATTCTTTATTCTTCCTTTGGAAATCAATTCTAAACCAATTTAAGGTTTATCAACTAGTCGGGATTCGCGAACCTTACTGAAGTAATCATTTGTTTAATTTCCCAATCCCAACCTATTTATCCCATGGAGAAAAACTGGTAATACCCCATATCTAACACCACGGTGTTATCGGTAAATTTAATTACCATTTCCAGTTCAAATCTAATTAAAGATTTAACTATCGCTCAGAGCAAACTGGTGATACTCCATTTTCGATCATTTCGCAAATTTGATAATTTAAATTATCAATTCACATTTCAATCTAATTAAAGATTCATTAAAACTCCACTTAGTTTTAATCTTCCCAAAAATCAATATTAATGATTATTTAACTTCGGAAACACAAACATGTCGCATCGACAATCTACACCGTACTATTGATTTCTGCCGATATATAACCTCTAAGATCGTATGTCTTAGAGAAGGGTGTTAAGCAAGAGAATAAATTCTCCGCCACCAAACAGATATATATTTAGCGGAGATCAACCATACAGTTCGAAATACAATGTTAGACATGTAATCCTGCCTTTAACTGGGTTAAAGAACTAATGTCATTTAAAACACAGTTCACGATAAACTCAAAATCATATTCCATTAATTATGGAATCTTAACGGAAAAACAGATCAATATATAATCGATATCAATTTCCGTATCCGACTAATAATATAAATGGAATAACGACAATGCCTTTTAAATTCCATATATATTAACAGTCTTCCTCCACAGAAGCTCATTTCGATTATTATCAAATCGGATTCCATTCAATTACAATTTAATATATTAAATTGTAAAACTTTACTTTGGAAAATTTCCATTAAATCTTAATAAAAAGATTTATAAATTCCAAATCACATTTCAAAATCGGGTTAAAGAACAAATGTCGTTAAAAACACAGTTCAGAATAAACCCAATTTACATCAAATTTTATTCCAATTAAATGTTAATTAACTGGAAACTCTAATAATCTTTATTAAAAGAGTTATTCTTTTCACACGGGGTTTAAGAATAGTGTTATTTAAGATACCATTCACGACAAACCCAAAATCCAATTCAATATTAAATACAAGGCTCTAAATAGAAATTGTATCGGCTTATATTCAATACCAAATTCTGAAACCAACAAATATCGTATTGGAAATAACGATGTAATATATCTTCCAAATTTCCATAACAATATCTGTATAATCACGAAATCCAATATTGAAATATTCCGAAGATGGTTTCCATTCAAATCCATTCCAATTCATATATTGGAAATCCTAGTTATATTAAAACCATTCACAAATCCAATTTTATTTTATTTAAAAATTATTGGATTTCAAATCTAGTTAATAACTAGTTCATTTTGATAAAAAATATTTTTATCTTCACAAATGTGGAATTTTTCATCCTAATTCTTTCCAAATCTTTTATTATGATTTTACACAAATTATTGATATTTTTAATAATTTTATCAAGGCCCGTACAGTCGGTTTCCAATAACGGCCACCGAACAGCACTAACAGTGACCTTCTCCAAATTTGATTTGGACATAACTCCAAATCCAGCCGTTAGATTTCAAATCTCTTGTATTTGTTGGAAAGATCATTTCGATATGAACCCAACGGTTCCGGTTTTAGGAGAATCAGACGGTCGGATCTCCCATAATATCAATTCGAAGTCAATGGTCGAAATTTGCGAATGGCCGCGGTGCGGCACGTTTAATTGGGGCCATTAAATATATATAATATATATATTATATATATTTCGTCGATTTCTATTTAAATCGTATTTTATAACTCGTTTTAATTTCATTTTAAAAACGATTTCAACTTCATTTTCAATTTTAAATCAAAATTGAATATTCTATATCATTCATATTAAATGATAATATTTTCAAAAATATCATATTTTGAAATAATTTCCTTTTCGATATTCATTTTAGAAATGAATAAAATCGATATAAATATTATAACGACCCAACTTTCGAACACATCGGAAATCGTGTCATTAATAAGAATAAGAATGGATAGAAGATAAAACCACAGGAAACATTAGAATCTCACAGCGGAATTTTTACAAAAGATGATACTTTATAATATTACACAGCAGTACATATTACATCAGATCATAATAGGTCTAGTGATACGAGCCATTCATAGTACATCTTTAATTATACATATCATCAACGACCAAACTTGCATACTTATAATTATACAGTAGATATGATAAGTAGATCATCAAACAGAAAGTTCCATTCCAACTTTCCAAGTTTTATCCAATCCCGATTCACTTGTCTATTCATAACAAGTGTTATGAATACCCAAGAGTTTAAGGGAAACACAGAAAAATAAACTCCGGGTCAGTCAGGGGACTGGTATGAGTAAACGATTTAAAAACAGATTAAAAATATCTCATAAGACCACACTGTGAATACGGAACGGGTTTTTACCTTATGAGATCAAAACACTTTGTATAGTTGAAATCAAATATTATCATAGTGTCTAGGTGTTTCACAAATAATTTAGAATCTAGAAAAATGCTTGCATCTCACATTCTCTTATTCAGTATACAAATAAAACCGCTTGGCGCTTATGGAAATTGGATTTCCAACTATGACAAGGTATGGGACCACCTACCGACAGTGTATCTCTAGAGGCGAATACACCTGGGTTCAATAAGAACTTCTTGCAACCCGACCCACACATGACCGACCATTCATTTCTCTTGAGTGTATCTAATATATTGTCACCTTACGGTTGGTATACCAACATAACCGTTCCTGGGAGATACAGAATTGAAAGGAGTAACAAATATGAATATTCTCTAGATGGTGACAATACACCCTAATGGGAGCAACCCACATTGCCATGCCGCCTGCCCGATTTTTTTTCATTTCCTGGGTGTGAGGCTTGAGGCTAGACTTACCTTTTCATCATCACAGTTTATTTCTTTTGAATACCACATCATCAAATCTCGCCAATCACTAATTGACCTCCCCAAAAATATATTATAGGTATAAAGCGAGAGAAACAAATTCCTCTGCCACCATATAAAAACATTTGAAGAGATCAACATACGTGATCAGTTAGAATTACTTTGTCAGACATTCGTCCATACAAGTTGTCCTGGGATTGGACAAACCGAAGGCACTATTCAAAAATAGCCCTTGTATATCGCCGTCTTCAATTTAAAAATCTCTGACGCGCGGCGTATAATCAATTCAAAATGAAATATTCATTCCGGTCTTTTTGAAATGATTAGCGATCATTTTCTTTTTATATTCTTAATCTAAAACGGTTATAATCAATTTACATACATAATTACAGTCAAACTAAACAGTATATGATCATCTTGCTTATATCCGGGTATTTTGATCATCTCTTAAAAATAGACAATTTCAGTGTGCGTGCCGCATACGGTTCTTCTTTCCATTTTGTTCGTAAATTTTAAAAATAAATACTTACATTATTTTTAGAAATTTATTACTCATAATTATGCCTTAATCTAATTATTCATGAATGAATTAAATTTATGATTTATAATTTATTTTTCAGCTTTTACTCTTTATATTGTTTCGTCAAATTTCCCTTTTATTCCTTATACTCGATCTACTTCTTCTTTACATACCCATAAAAAAATTCTTTAAATTTATCTAAACATGATAAGAATATGATTTATAGTTCTTATTTTATAAAATACAGAACAGTACATGATCACTTACTCGTATCAGGAAAATTTAGACTTACAGTTTAAACGAACAAATTTAGCGTATGCATCGCATACGATTTTTCTTTTACTTTGCTTGTTAACTTCAAAATTCAAATATTCCATTAAAAATTTATTTTCTAATTCTAAATTAAATTTATAATTTAATTTAATTACAGCTTTTATACTTTATTTTCGACTTGTCAAAAACTTCCACTCGATCTTTAATACCTGATTCACTTCCTGGTTCCCTATTTGCTCATTCAAATAAAAATTCTATTTTTATTTTATTATTTATTTCTACTTTATATTTAAATCCATTATTAATTAAAATTACTTTTAAATAAATTTATATTTAAAAATCTTCTTTTGAAAAACAATACTTGCCAAAGTGCCACTTTCATTTCGTGGTGTGCGTGCATGGAAATCAACCTGGTTCCCATGATTTGCAAAGTACCATATCTGATTAGCTAAAGCACTACCTGAGCGAAGTACCACATTTCCTGATCATGGTAATTTACTTGCTGATCCACTCTAAACCCCATGCGCCAGCCCATGCCCAAGTGCCAATACCCAATCACCCAAATGCCCAAAGTACTCCTTCCTGAATACACGGCTGATCACATAAAAATCCCAGCGCCACTCCATTCGATCAACTCAGCCACCTGTGCACGTGCACACACGACGGAGCCCCCGTCCATCACCATTGATCATCCCCGCGAGTCACACTCCACCCACTGATCATCTTCGCCCCACCTGACCACCCCTTCCGCTGCGCTTACAGTAATTTCACCGAGCCACCCCCATTACCAGAAAGAAAACCCATCCAAGAAAGCCACCACCGTTCCCTACCTCGTCCACGTGCCACCGACCGCTTCCTGCCACGCCACCCCACCACTCCGATGTCCCCTTTCCCCTGGACCGCAACCCCCTAGCTGTTGTATATAACGGTGTTGTATACACAATTATATGATTTTTGTTTGATGATAACAACCAAATATATTTTATAAATGTGTTTGTTACTGTACTGTTCTATATTTACATCACAGACAGGAATGTAATATTTATATTTAAATAAAATACATCTATACAGAAATTCAAATATTTACTGTATTGTATTTAAAATATAAATATTATATTTCTAACATTCAAACAGTACATCTATTTTAACTCCACTATTTAATCACTTCACATATTTGTACTTACAAATAAACAGAATAGAATAGACAAATCTGTTTGACATCAATAAAATAATATTTTTTATTTCAAACAAGATTTTGTTTATTTCAAATAATCAGTACAATCACTCTTTCATATACATTAGCTCCTCACTATGACATTCATACATTCACTCAGTTTGCATTTCATATATACAATTCCATTTACACAGATTCATATATATTTACACAGACACACTGACACTCTTCTTATTTTCACTGTCTTCTGTCTTTTATTTTTTGTTTTCACAGCACTTCACTGTCAGTCCAGTCATCACCTGCTTACCTGTCACATGAAACACACACACAGTATACTGCAATAGAAATAAATCTGAACACATGCAAATATAAATTTTATTTTTAAAATTCTATTTGCCTCAGTTTTCTGGTGTGTTTCTCATCCTTTTTCACGGCTTGATCTGATTTATAAAACCATCAATCTGTGTCTAGACAGCTTGTGATATTCACAATGATACACTGTAAATACCACAAGGCAGACAACATATATATCTCAAGCAGGGACAGGGACAACTCGTCTGATGGCTGCATGTACACACGTGTACACGTGTGCACTTCCACGCCAATCAGTACGCAGCTGAGGAGTAGCCACTAGGACTGTCTCGACTCAGTGAAATTGAAAACAAATATACAAAACAAAAGTGGTCAAGCACACAGCAAAGAAGTGAAATCATGGTGCAGCAATGTACATGGAGCAAGTGGGCATAAAGTTAAAGGCAGCATGGGCCGAGCACAAAGCATAGACAGCTCCAAGTGTCGAGCCAAGAAGTTCTAGCCAAAATAAAACACACAGCAAATTCAAAATGGTGCAGCCAACATAAAGGGACAAGTCAACATAGCCGAAATACAAGACAAAATTAAATCAGTTCAATGGTGGAACACAAACAGTTCAGTATGGCAACAAAATGGTCAGTAGAGCACAAGACAGTAAGCAAGCGAGTGTATAACTCAGAAATGACACAGCTACATGATGTGTGCCAACAACAAACAAGGCTTAGCAGTGCATAGGCAATCACACAAAACATGGTGCAAATGATTCAAGTCAGAAATGGCCAAACAGCAATGAAAAACATGTTCAACACAAATGGCCGAGAACATATGCAATCTGGTTTGCACAAATAACATGTATGAAAGGCAAGTACACAGCAAATGGAGCATGTATACAGTTCATAATTCAAGGGGTCAAAACAGTGGTGATCAAGTTCACAAACCAGTGCTCGAATACAAGCCAATGTGTATAGATGAACGTATGCAAGCATATAAGGTGCACAGCAAAAACAAGGGGTTGTGTATTATGGCAAAATAGTGTGACATAGTATACTTGGTGGAAATTATCTTTGACAAGTATGCTACAGCGAATTGCCAACTATCTCAGCCAAGCAAGATGGAGTATGATACAAGACTGTGCACAAGTCTGGACTGCACAATTATTGGTGAAGCAACAGGTCAAACCAAGATGGAGCATAGTGTGTGTGAACAATTACACATGATCATGTATAGCACAGTAAGAAGACAAGCATAAATAGAAATCAATTCAAGGCATGTATATATGGCAAGTTCTTTTTAATGTTTGCAGTAATCGTGTGAAGATATCACAAAGCAAGAATGAGAAATTTCTGGAAGGAGTTTAATGCCTTCAAAATCAGTTTGCTATTGCAGATACATATTTGGCAAGCATTTCTGTGTGGGAAAATTAAATTCCAGAAATCATGGACAAACAGATTGAATTAGAAAAGGCAACATCATTTAAATTGTTTCCTGTTTTTGATTTAAACAGGAAAATTATTCAAGATTTGCCAAAGCCAATCAAGGATCAATTAAATCAAGCATCATATACAAGGCATTCAAATCCAAGGAAAATTGAGCAAATCAAGTTGCCAAGAAATAAAATTCTTTCCTGAAAATCCTTTCTGTACTCACGGCATAATTTCAAGGGGACTTAAAGACGAGTAAATCAATTAAAATCAAGGACAGTCAAAAGGGGAAAGCAACCGAAATCAGATGAAGCCACGTATGTGAAATCAGAGAAGTTTAAGGGATTTTTAATCCTATATTAAACACCGTGTCATCACAGGCAAGTTTGTATCGAAACCACAAATAATTCAATCGAAAATCGAAACCAAGGATCAAAACTTTCAAGCAAAAATTTAATTTAGAAAACTCACTTTTTCCTTTGGGGTTCGATCAAACACCAAATCCAGATCAATTGAAGAATAGGAGCATCAACACAGTCGAGTCTATAGAAAATTTCCAGAGCACAACTTCACAATCGCGACTGGATTTGAGATTCCAGAGAAACCCTAGTTCCCTTTTGCTGCCGCCATTTTGTTTTTCTCAAGAGAAAAGAGAAATGATCGGGAAGATGAAAACATGGGTGCACCACGTCTAAAAGGGCCGGCCATATTAAAGTGTTCTAAAGGGGATTTGTTTTTCTCTTTATAAACTAGGGTTTTAGTTTATTTTGTTTTGATTTAATTTTGTATTGTACTCTCTTCTGTTTTGTAAAACCGTCAATCAGTTCTAGAGTCTGTAAAATCTAAGGGGAATCAGTCAGGGTGTTGACTGACAGTTGACAGAGTCTGTAAAATCTGGGTTACTGTTTACGGGGTCGTAATCAGGGAAAATCTGATCGAGTGGACATTGTTCAGTCTAGGGTTTTGAGCGTAGGATTAGGACAGGAGCAGGCGCTGCGAGTGTACATGGTCTTGCATGCGGGATCTGTTTATAACACCTAGTAGAAACCTTAGGAATGTAGCAGTCGGCAGGGTTTTGCCGAAGCTGGGTATATCTGTGTGTGATTTATTTTCTGCACTTTTATTTCTGCTGCTGTGATCTGTTTATTATTTTAATATCCTGTCAATTTTTCAATTTAGTTTAAAAACTGTGATAAACCCTATTCACCCCCCCTCTAGGGTTAATCTAGATCCAACATTTGGTATCAGAGCAGGTATTTTCTTTTAACTCTAGAGTCATGGGTAATCCTAGTCGTCAGTCTAGTGAGAGTCAGTCCAGTTCATCTCCAACTATTTTCACTGGAACAGATTTTTCAAACTGGAAATCCAACATGGAATTTTATTTAAAATATGTTAATATTAAATGTTGGGATGTTGTTATCAATGGGTTTAATAGTGTAGATATAGCTTTCAATGCTCGTGCTATGAAAATTATATTTTATTATCTTAGTACTGAATAGTTTAATCTTATATGTCATTGTTTATCTGCACAGGAAGTCTAGAGAACTCTCAACAAGCTGTATGGAAAACCTGACAACAGCTCAAAACCCCAGGATGACAACTCAGATTCAAATTTATGCTTAAAAGGTCTTACAGATGATAATTCAGATGGATCAGCTAATGGAGAATCAACAGACAATGAAATAGAAAATTTCTCATATGAAGATCTAGTTTACATGTGTCTTGATTTAACGAAATCTGTTGATAAACTCCAACTGAAAAATAAGTCTCTGAAATCTAAGAATTCTGATTTGACCAGCAAAGTTGATAATTTGGAATCACAACTTGAATTTTTTAAAATCCCTTCAAATTCAGTTTGCAAAAATTGTTTGAAATTGGAAACCAATCTTGTTCATCTCAATAAAATTATTCAAAAGTTTGAAAATGAAATTCTGATCTTAAAAAACAACAAGATTGAGTTACCAAGTTTGAACAATCATCTGCAAAAGGAATTTGAAAATTTTAAAACTAATATTCATTCCAAACTTGAAATTGCTGAAAAGGAAAATTTGTTGAAATCGAATTCGATTTTGAAAGAACTTGAAAACGAGATTTAAAATTTCAAGAAATCTGAGTCTGAAAGTCGAAAACACTGAGTTTGAAACTGCTGATTCCCAAACCAAAATTAGATCACTTGAATCTGAAATTTTGGTTTTGAAACAATATGATGCTGAAAGGAAGATCATTGATAACCGCTGTTTAGATTTAATAAAAGAGAACGGTGATCTTAAATTCAAAGTTCAACGACTAGAGTCAACTTTGACTAAATTTTCTAATAATGAAAAGTCGTTGAATATGTTGTTGCAAAACCAAAATTCTATTGGAAATAAACATGGTCTTGGTTTTGGAAAATCAGATGCTTTTGTAAATTCGAATTCAAATGATTTGAAAAATCCCTCAAACTGCTTTGGTAAAAATCGTTTTGAAAATTTAAACTCTGAAAATTTCAAAGGATTTTTGAATCATAATCAAAGTGAAAATTCGTTTGATAATAAACCATTTAAACAATCTTGGATCCCAAATAAAAGTAAAATGACTCCGACTAAATTCAAACAGTTTTGGGTCCCGAAGGGTACAAAGGTAAATTCGAATGGTTTGTTATATAAACAGGTTTGGGTACCAAAACGAAAAATTCAACTGTGAGTGGTTTTACTGCTTTTGTTAGACCACTCAATCCTCTAAACAGTTAGCTACCAAAGGAGGCTGAGGAACAACTGTGCTGAAAAGAGAAACTGATTCAAACTGCTTCACATCATTGAATCATCTACTGTTCCTTAGCCAAGTCTGATGAGTTAGAGATCCACAACGTCTTCTGTGAATCAGGTATGATTTCTAACCTCATCCTTGTAAATATTTTTTTTCATTGTTTATTTCTGCTTCTTCTACCCCTTTCTATTTTATTTTCTTCTATTTGTTTTTATTTTATTTGTCACTGCCATATCTCTTTGTTTATTCTGTGCTTCTCAAACTTCCAATTGCAGTTCTCATGATTTTCTGGAAATTCATTTTATTTGAATAAAACTCTCTTGTTTAAAATCATTTCTAGATTCTGAATTAAATCTTGTAATTATCTGCAATTGTTTAGAAGTTTATTTTATTCTTGAATTCATAACAGTGCTGAAGCATTCATGTCATATCTTGAACACTGTTAATTTGAATTCTAAATTCTTTGAAGATCTGAATATTTAATGAAATTTCACACACCTTTGCTGTTCTGAGTTTATTCTAATTCATTTTAGAAAAGCTGAAAATATTATACTCATTACAGCACTCTATTATTTATCAATTGTGATAATTTCATTGATTTTCGGATTGGCTTGAATCAGTGATCCATCCTGAATTCCATCTTTATTCATGATCATTATGGTTTGAATATGTCTGTTTGAAATCATCTGAAATTCCTGATATTTTAAATATCACACACCTCTTGAATTTGAAATAATCAATCTTGTGCGAATAATTCATTATATCTCAAACTTGACATTGATTCAAGTGATTTCAAATAAATTATTTATTTATGGATCATGAATATCTCTTAATTATTTGATGTAAATGATCTGAAATCATTCTTAAAAAATTTGTGAAAAATTCCTTTGAAAGTATGGTCTTGAAATTCACTCCTATTTCATGATTATTTGATCTAATTATTTGTTTGTTTAAAATCATTTGAAATTATTGATTTATTGAATCTCACACATATCTCAAATCAAAAATTTATAATCTAGTGTGATTGATTCATTAAATTCTGATATTTTCATATTCCTCAAATGATTTCAAGTAAACAGTATTTTAATCATTAGATCATGAATCATCATATGTGGCCATCATCTTGACAAGTATGATTTGAAACTATGTTCTGTGTTGCTCTGATACTGTTTTGAAAAATGTTTGTTCTGGAATCACATGCTTGCTGCTCTGATACATGTGCATAATCTATTATCTGTCTGTTTGGGCTTGGTACTTAATAATTTTTTGTCTATGACATTCTTGTTCAGTATCATGTTAAAATTCCTCGTAAATAGAGGAACCAAGTGGTATCAGAAGCGCCTTATATTTGTTTCACCCATCTGTACTGAGATTCAAAAATTTCACCTTGTATAGATCCATACATTTTTTTTTGCCTTATACAAATAAATGTGCTAAATTTGTATGGCTGGGTTTGTGTTTAAATTTCTTTAGCCTGAGATGTCCATGATAGTCCATCAGGGTGTAATTAAATTCCTCGATAAGCGAGAACATTTGGTATCAGTTTTTTTTCACTCATCTGTTTTTGAATTATCACCCTGTATAGATTCAATTTTGTTTTATAAATCTGTCTAATTTCTTCTTGTAATTGTTTTTCAATTTTAAAATTATTTATTGATTATTCATTCAGAAATTGAAATCAATATCCAAATTGAACTGTATTTGTAATTCATCAAAATTATTATTAGATTTTGAAATTGTGATGAATTGTGACTGCACTATGTTTCACAACAAGAGGAGAATATATTTGGATTTTCATGATGGTTGAATATTTATTATAATACCTTTGAATTGGCCATTATTTCACGAACATCTCCTTTATCTAGCATCTTTCTGCCATCCATGATAGTTCTATATTACTGTGGAGAGTTTGATTTTTTTTTTTAAAGATTATCTTGAATAAACAGTGAAAATATTTATGATGGAATTGTGGCTATGTTATTATTATTCAGAGTTAGTGATAATTGAAAATTTTCAGAAATCCCAGTACAATCGAGCATATTTCATAATATAATTAATTTAGAAATTTATTTCACAGTCCATTTCTGTACCTACCACTTTTCTATCATCCATATTGATTTTATATATCGAGGAGTTTTTCATTTTGAAACAGAAAAAGATAATAATATAATGTTCATAAGTATTTCTCTAACCTCATTTAAAAATCCAAGCTTTGGTTATGCATGGTTATGAGATTACTTATATTTAAGCTGCAACTGATCTCATTTAAAAATCCAAGATCTGGTTATGCGTGGTCAGTGTGCTCTTAAATTAAAAGAAAAAGAAAAGAAAATTATTTGGATAAAATAAAGATTTATATGAAATTCTCCTTGGTGTTTATATATATATATAAAAAAAAACCAGCCTATCAATCCATCTTCTATCTGTGAAATGTGTTGAAATATTATGACGTATTATGATTTGTTGATTGATAGATATTGGGATTTGAGATTATTCGATCTTGTCACTTAAATTGAATTATTAATTTTAGTCCAAATCCAACACTGCTTTTGTGCTTTATTTTTTTTTAAAAATCCTTTGAAAATAATTGGAAATGAATTGTTTTTAAGACTCTCTCCATTTTATATAAAATTCATCATATATCTGTCGTTCTCTAAAATGCGAAATATGCCTCCAGTTCTTAGAATATTATGATTTTTGTTTGACTGATTGAATTTTATGATGACCGTTCTTCCTCTTAAGCTGAAATTATATTTATAGTCAATATTCATTTGTATTTTAAAATCTGTATCCTTTTGATGATAACAAAAGGGGGAGAATGGATTATATTTTGATTTATGAGTGAATATTTTATAAACATTTTTAATTTTGAAAATTCATTATTCAGTTCATATTCACTCATGCACAGTTCATATTTTATAAACATTTCTAATTTTGAAAATTCATTATTCAGTTCATATTCACTCATGCACAGTTATAGGGGGAGTTTTCTGTTGTAGGGGAACTAATAAATAGGGGGAGTCCAAATTTCACTGTAAAACACATTTGTTGGATTCAAAATCTTTTATTTGTTTGTCATCATCAAAAGGGGGAGATTGTTGTATATAACGGTGTTGTATACACAATTATATGATTTTTGTTTGATGATAACAACCAAATATATTTTATAAATGTGTTTGTTACTGTACTGTTCTATATTTACATCACAGACAGGAATGTAATATTTATATTTAAATAAAATACATCTATACAGAAATTCAAATATTTACTGTATTGTATTTAAAATATAAATATTATATTTCTAACATTCAAACAGTACATCTATTTTAACTCCACTATTTAATCACTTCACATATTTGTACTTATAAATAAACAGAATAGAATAGACAAATCTGTTTGACATCAATAAAATAATATTTTTTATTTCAAACAAGATTTTGTTTATTTCAAATAATCAGTACAATCACTCTTTCATATACATTAGCTCCTCACTATGACATTCATACATTCACTCAGTTTGCATTTCATATATACAATTCCACTTACACAGATTCATATATATTTACACAGACACACTGACACTCTTCTTATTTTCACTATCTTCTGTCTTTTATTTTTTGTTTTCACAGCACTTCACTGTCAGTCCAGCCATCACCTGCTTACCTATCACATGAAACACACACACACACAGTATACTGCAATAGAAATAAATCTGAACACATGCAAATATAAATTTTATTTTTAAAATTCTATTTGCCTCAGTTTTCTGGTGTGTTTCTCATCCTTTTTCACGACTTGATCTGATTTATAAAACCATCAATCTGTGTCTAGACAGCTTGTGATATTCACAATGATACACTATAAATACCACAAGGCAGACAACATATATATCTCAAGCAGGGACAGGGACAACTCGTCTGATGGCTGCATGTACACACGTGTACACGTGTGCACTGCCACGCCAATCAGTACGCAGCTGAGGAGTAGCCACTAGGAATGTCTCGACTCAGTGAAATTGAAAACAAATATACAAAACCAAAGTGGTCAAGCACACAGCAAAGAAGTGAAATCATGGTGCAGCAATGTACATGGAGCAAGTGGGCACAAAGTTAAAGGCAGCATGGGCCGAGCACAAAGCATAGACAGCTCCAAGTGTCGAGCCAAGAAGTTCAAGCCAAAATAAAACACACAGCAAATTCAAAATGGTGCAGCCAACATAAAGGGACAAGTCAACATAGCCGAAATACAAGACAAAATTAAATCAGTTCAATGGTGGAACACAAACAGTTCAGTATGGCAACAAAATGGTCAGTAGAGCACAAGACAGTAAGCAAGCGAGTGTATAACTCAGAAATGACACAGCTACATGATGTGTGCCAACAACAAACAAGGCTTAGCAGTGCATAGGCAATCACACAAAACATGGTGCAAATGATTCAAGTCAGAAATGGCCAAACAGCAATGAAAAACATGTTCAACACAAATGGCTGAGAACATATGCAATCTGGTTTGCATAAATAACATGTATGAAAGGCAAGTACACAGCAAATGGAGCATGTATACAGTTCATAATTCAAGGGGTCAAAACAGTGGTGATCAAGTTCACAAACCAATGCTCGAATACAAGCCAATGTATATAGATGAACGTATGCAAGCATATAAGGTGCACAGCAAAAAGAAGGGGTTGTGTATTATGGCAAAACAGTGTGACATAGTATACTTGGTGGAAATTATCTTTGACAAGTATGCTACAGCGAATTGCCAACTATCTCAGCCAAGCAAGATGGAGTATCTCAGCCAAGCAAGCCGAGTAAATCAATTAAAATCAAGGAAAGTCAAAAGGGGAAAGCAACCGAAATCAGATGAAGCCACGTATGTGAAATCAGAGAAGTTTAAGGGATTTTTAATCCTATATTAAACATCGTGTCATCACAGGCAAGTTTGTATCGAAACCACAAATAATTCAATCGAAAATCGAAACCAAGGATCAAAACTTTCAAGCAAAGATTTAATTTAGAAAACTCACTTTTTCCTTTGGGGTTCGATCAAAAACTAAATCCAGATCAATCGAAGAATAGGAGCATCAACACAGTCGAGTCTATAGAAAATTTCCAGAGCACAACTTCACAATCGCGGCTGGATTTGAGATTCCAGAGAAACCCTAGTTCCCTTTTGCTGCTGCCATTTTGTTTTTCTCAAGAGAAAAGAGAAATGATCGGGAAGATGAAAACATGGGTGCACCACATCTAAAAGGGCCGGCCATATTCAAGTGTTCTAAAGGGGATTTGTTTTTCTCTTTATAAACTAGGGTTTTAGTTTATTTTGTTTTGATTTAATTTTGTATTGTACTCTCTTCTGTTTTGTAAAACCGTCAATCAGTTCTAGAGTCTGTAAAATCTAAGGGGAATCAGTCAGGGTGTTGACTGACAATTGACAGAGTCTGTAAAATTTGGGTTACTGTTTACGGGGTCGTAATCAGGGAAAATCTGATCGAGTGGACATCGTTCAGTCTAGGGTTTTGAGCGTAGGATTAGGACAGGAGCAGGCGCTGCGAGTGTACATGGTCTTGTATGCGGGATCTGTTTATAACACCTAGTAGAAACCTTAGGAATGCAGCAGTAGGCAGGGTTTTGCCGAAGCTGGGTATATCTGTGTATGATTTATTTTCTGCACTTTTATTTCTGCTGCTGTGATCTGTTTATTATTTTAATATCCTGTCAATTTTTCAATTTAGTTTAAAAACTGTGATAAACCCTATTCACCCCCCCCTCTAGGGTTAATCTAGATCCAACACTAGCCTCTCCGTCGCAGAGCAGTTCCGGCGTGAACCTAGGCACCCAAAAACCTACTTTTAACCCTATTTTCACCTTGTTTTCAAAAATTTTGAAATAGCAAAATCTTTTTGTATTTTTCCTGTAATCTAGTACCCCTTCTTCTCCTCCTAGCCGAGAGCCATCAACTTTCATCGGACGGTTTGCTGGAAATTCATCAAAGTGGATTTTCCGACCATCCCTTCATTTCTCACAATCCAAAATTCTAAAAATCAAGATTTTCTTTTTAAAAATCACCATTTGGATCCACAATTATGTTTATGTAGTCAAAACAGGTTTTTAAATCATTTTAAAATTCACCTTGGTTTGAGATTTACAGAGAGCTGCTGTTGATTTTGTTTTCATGTTCTGGGTAAATCTTTTTAAAGTGTTTGCCTTACCTCTCGACAATTATGTGATCATGCAAGGCTCTTAGAACTAATACGAAGTATACTTTAATCACCTAACCTAGGTTTCCTTGACAAGTAGATCATTAGTTTAGTTTATGTGAACTATGAAACAAACTTAACAGGACTTAATAACATATAGGGTAATATGATATCCTAACATATTTGATACTTAAGGGTGAAGTGCCAACTGATAGTCCTTGATTAGGCAAACAAACAGATTTGCAAACAAACATACAACCCAAGAAAGATCATCACAAAACAAGATCTACTTTCAGTCCAAAATAAAACAGACAGTAGGAAAATTTTGCTAAGGAAGTTTACTCACCTGAAAGGTTTGAAGCTCTCAGTGTTTTCTCTCTTATTTTAGTTCCAATGGCTTGTGTTGTGTGTGGAGATAAAGTGCATGCTTATGCCTTTATATAGGACTAGGGAATTCATAAAATAATGGTGCATTAAATACAGGTTTTGGCGAAAAGTGGCAAAACAGTTTTCAGATTTTCATTGTTGACAAATGATTGACATCTTAGAAATTTTTTTTCTTTCTAAATCAACACACCATTACCAATATTCACATGACTTAAATTAGCCAACACCACCCTGAAAATCCCCTGCGCAGACCACCCATTTCCTCCCATTGGTCTACTATAAACATCACCTTAAATGCCAATGGTACAACCATGTTCTCCCCAAATCTTTTTCTTGGTTTAAACAAATTATAGCAACCATTTTTTGTACCTTACATGCTCAGATTTTTCTTGGATATCTAAACCACATGACAATATGATTTAACATAAAAATATATAAAATTCTACCTTGGCTTCCAAGGTGATACAAAATCTGAAATCTTTGTACAAAAAAGATCCATGACATGTGATGAATGTGTGTGAGAAAAATCCTAGAAAATTTATGTGTATAGTAAAGATCTAGTGTAAGTAAAAATCTTTGGTATATCCAAGATTTGGCAAGATTTTAAGGCACATGGGTTATGACAAAGTAAACATGTTTTTGAAAAATACAAAAGAAAGTGACATTTTCAGAAAATCATGTGAGAAAAGAGAAAGATTTTAAAACTGAAAATATTTGATCACAAATGATTTGGCCATGTGAAAGGCACTTGATCCTCTTTACTAGCCTAAAGATCTAGTGTAGGTGGTCCTTGAACTATTGTACATGAAAACATGCTTGCAAATGGAAATGGCACTTTCATGTTTTGGTATTGGTGATGTACAAGTGAACATGAAATGGCTTTGAACTTGCTTTGACAAAAAAATGGTTTTGGCATGTTTTATTCAAGTGTTATAAGTTTTCAAATCAAAAATTTGCAAAAATCCAAAATTCTAAATCCTTTAAAAGAAAACATGTGAAATAAAAAAATGGCATTTTAAAAACTTGCTATGTATAAGTGTTATTATTCATACATGTGTAAAATAAATTTAAACAAACGCTATCTAATACATACATGAATGTGCAAAAATTGGGTTTTAGTA
The DNA here is from genome assembly GCA_030737875.1 of Allium sativum. Classification (NCBI taxonomy): domain Eukaryota; kingdom Viridiplantae; phylum Streptophyta; class Magnoliopsida; order Asparagales; family Amaryllidaceae; genus Allium; species Allium sativum. The sequence goes on from CM060916.1 coordinate 900,681,382, forward strand.
AATACTGTGATACATGCATATGTAAATGCTATAATACATAAGTTAACATGTTTTGGAATTTTAAAGTCTAGATTTTAAATCGTATTTGTAATTACGTACTTACGATAAATTCATATCTGTGTTAGCGATAAGTGTAAAGACCGGGTCATTACAATCTACCCCCTTATAAAAATTTCTTCCTCGAAATTTGTAACAGTAGATTAGAGTTATCGACATACATCAATAAATATTTTATTTATAACAGCTATTCCCATAATTGGATATATTTGTTACTATGGTTGGAAAACATTCCCATTTATGTATTACTACTCTTCAATTTCCATAAACTTCCAAATATCCTTGAAATAAATCTCAAGTCTTTTTCACTTCATTGCTTTGAATCAATCTCGCTCAAGCATATGTATATGTCCAAATTCCCTTTTTAACTCATCAGTCAATTTACTTAACTCCATTAATTATTACCCACAATCTTCATTCACTTAGTTAATTATCTCCATTTCGGGACTCACAAACATGATTTAATTTCACAAATTGACCAGTTCACATTCCCTGAGTTCATATCCAATAAATACTTAAGTCCAAACTTAATTTTAGGAAATCCAAATTATAACACAATTTAGAATTCTAACCCAATTTCTGGTATCAATATGATTGGATATTATTTTAATTTATTTCAACCATATATAATTTATCTTAAGGTTGACCCTGGTTAATTTACTCCTTTTATCTAAAAAAAAGTAAGGTACCTTCTGAAGCTCCTTCCATTTTCACATTCTCAGAAGTTGATGACTTATCCATTAAAGCATAGACCTTTGGTTGCTGTGCCTTTTTCATAAGTGGACAGTCATTAACCAAGTTCCTAGGCTGATGACAGTTATAGCATGAAAACTTTTGGGGAATAGCATCACTTGTTCCCTTTGGTTGAGGTTGCTCCGGCTGCTGAATTTGCTGTGGTTTTTCCGCTGCTGACTTCGTACAAAACCTAGCAATGTTTCCCTTTTCCTTGCAGTTATGGCATTTCATATCCTTATAACATTCTTTGGCTTTCTCCCCCATCTTTGGTACTCTTTTGTTGTTCCAGTTTGGATTAAATTTTCTTTTATTGGAGTTCTCGCCACTGGGTTCTCCCGTCCGCGCTTTTGTAACTGGCTTCTTTCCCTCTAGTGCCTCATAACGAACTGCCATATCAACTAAATCAACAAATGGAATCTTGAGGTGCCCAATCATTTGAACTTGCAAGCTATCCTTCAATCCTGCTATGAACATCTCATTCTTCTTGAGTGGGGTATTAATCAGTTCTGGCCCGAAACAAGAAAGTGAATTGAACTTGTTCTCATATTCAGATATTTTCATGTTCCCTTGTTTGAGATCAATGAAGTCCCGATACATTCTAGTCCTTCCTGCAGCTGGTAGAAATTGTGCTTCGAAAGCTTCTTTGAATTTTTCCCAAGTGAAATCTTCCTCATGAACATTTGTGGTCTGAGCATCCCACCAAATAGCAGCAGCTTCTTCAAGTTGCCACGAAGCTAAGAGACGTTTCTGCTCATCATTCAATTTCAGTCCTTTGAAAATCCTCTCACAGGACCTCAACCATGCTTGGACTTCAATGAAAGATTCCGTCTCTTTGAAAACTTTTCCTCCCAGAGTTGTATACTCCTTACAAATAGTTGCAAAGCTTTTGTCCTGTTGGACTGGTGCAACTTCCTCCACAGTTTCTCCTTGATCCTGGGATCCAGTATCACGACCAGTAGTGGTGGAAGATCCCCTAGCTCGACCCCTTCGTCCTCGGCTACTCATTTTAATCAACCGAATATAATAGGTTATCAATCCAGACTTGATTGAATATAACTAACTTAGGTATACCATCTAAGTTGATTTATTTTAAATTTTTATAAAAATAAGCTCTCTCACACTCACCCAAAGCCTAGGTAATCAGTAACCTAAGCTCTGATACGAATTGTAACGGCCCGGTAATTTGGTAGGCTTTTCAACCATCCCTCATCCCCTAAGGCAGAGGGCTATCCTCCCCCTATGGCTTACACTGGTACCTCAGAACTGCTTTTACGGCCAGCCTCGCGACTCGACCAACCCATGCCCAAGTACCAATACCCAATCACCCAAATGCCCAAAGTACCCCTTCCTGAATACACGGCTGATCACATAAAAATCCCAGCGCCACTCCATTCGATCAAATCAGCCACATGTGTGCGTGTACACATGCCGGAGCCCCCGTCCATCACCACTGATCATCCCCATGAGTCACACTCCACTCATTGATCATCTTCGCACCACCTGACCACCCCTTCCGCTGCGCTTACAGTAATTTCACCGAGCCACCCCCATTACCAGAAAGAAAACCCATCCAAGAAAGCCACCACCGTTCCCTACCTCGTCCACGTGCCATCGACCGCTTCCTGCCACGCCACCCCCTACTCCGATGTCCCCTATCCCCCTGGACCGCAGCCCCATAGCCTCTCCGTTGCAGAGCAGTTACGACGTGATCCTAGGCACCCAAAAACCCACTTTTAACCCTATTTTCACCTTGTTTTCAAAATTTATGAAATAGAAAAATCTTTTTGTATTTTTCCCGTAATCTAGGACCCCTTCTTCTCCTCCTAGCCGAGAGCCATTAACTTTCATCGGACGGTTTGCCGGAAATTCATCAAAGTGGATTTTCCGACCATCCCTTCATTTCTCACAATCCACACTTCTAAATATAATGATTTTCTTTTTAAAAATCACTATTTGGATCCACAATTATGTTTATGTAGTCAAAACAGGTTTTTAAATCATTTGAAAATTCACCTTGGTTTGAGATTTACAGAGAGCTGCTGTTGATTTTGTTTTCATGTTCTGGGTAAATCTTTTTAAAGTGTTTGTGTAACACCCCACATCCGTTAGTGTCACTCACAAAGGGAATGCACTAAGTTCTGTGGAGCATTTTGGGTAAAAGATGCAGATAAATTACAAGACAGACAGAAATTAAACAGCGGAAAATAAAACTTTGCTTTATTGATAAAATAGTTTGTACAATGATTTCTTTACAATATCAGAGTATCATCCGTCTTACAAAATAAAGAAGCATAAACAACATTTATATTCCCCAATTTTAGCAAGAGCCAGCCACAACATCTGAAAAGAGAATCCAAGCAAAACTTCGACAAATTTTCAAGCTGGGGAAAGAGTGACAGTCCAACTTAACCTGAGCTATACTATTCCCTCCTTTACTACTTGGGGGGGGGGGGACGGAAGAAAAGAAGACGAAAGAAAAACAGTGTCAGACATAAAGCCTGAGTAAGTTCAGTAACTTTTAGCATGTGAACATGGAAAAATAAACGACATGAATTAACTGAATCCAAGATTACACCATGACCATAGGGTCCACAAGATTAGACAAGATAATCACAAGATGTACTAAGATAAGATGAACTAATACTTTCGCCGCTTCGCTATTTCCTTATTTTACTGGTTTCTATATCTCTGCACCACCTAACTAATGTCCCAACTAGTAACGATAACGCGATCCCAATCCCTGTATTTTTCCATCGCCTTCGGGCATACATTTATTATTTTTTACCTAGATTTATTCTAGGGTTTTCTACCAAGTGCCTTCTAGATTTAACTAGAGTTTACGTTATCTGCCGAACGCTTCTCGGATTCAGGATTTATGCCACCTAGCCAACTAGTGCTACCTATCGAACGATGCCCCCAAGTCTAGGACACACTACCTAGAGTGGTATATGTTCTTATACTTCCCCGCGCATGTATCGCGAATCGTTATCGCTTGTCTAGATGCACATGTCCCATAATGTGCGGTCCAAGTCCTGTGTCAGGGCAAGTCAAGGAATACAGAACTCGGTCGGGAGCTTTCAGATATCTGCCGATGCAAATACTAAGGTTAGTTTTTATTCTAGTGGCTATGGTCCCACTTGACCCCTCCCTCAACTAATGAAAGGCACACCTTGAAAAATGAGAACTATACGCCGGCCCCTGGTGCCCCTACTATCCTATGGCCATCCTTACCCATAACTAGATAGCAAGTATATGGTCTTTTGGAGTTCTCCGCCTTTTCGCTTCACGTATCTCGATTGACTGAAGATGGATGGTAGACGACGAGTTGCTATCACAGGGCTGTCGTTTGCTCGCCGAATCACGCCGGTCCATCCTAGTCTTTAGGTTGCCATGGATTGCAACCAAGGCATACCCCTGGTTCTTCTATGCAGACCTTAACCTCTGTGGGCCCAGGCGGATCATCTGCAGCCTCACAGAGGGATACCAAGAGTACCCTCACGTCCCCTCGAAGCCTCGGGCTTCGTAACCCAATTCGTTGGAGCCTTCTTTCTACTCAGACGGACATTTGCTCCTTCCCGTGTTATACTAAGAATTACTACTTAGTTTTACTAACTAAGATTTACCACTTAGTTTCTAGAATCTTTGATTTCTAAACTAAGGTTTACTACTTAGTTCCCTTTCCCGTCAATTTGGATTGGTTAAGTGTCATTAGTCAATTCTTAACCCTCTTCATTCACCCTGTTATACTGGTTAAGTGTTATCAGTAATTCATGTTGACTTAACCCCACCACAAACCAAGTTATATTGGTTAAGTATTTCTTATTACTTAACCCTACCCATTCACCCTGTATTGGTTAAGTGTTCCCTTTTATCTTAACCTTGCCCGTCTGTCTTAACTAACATGTTATTAATGGTTAAGTATTATCCCTTCATGTTTTAGACTTAATCTCATTCCTTTATCATAACCTGATGGTTAAGTGTTCAGGTTAACTTAACCCTACAGTCTAGCCCAGCTAACATATCAAAATTGGCTAAGTGTATTGATTTTACTTAACCCCAACCTCTAGTCTAGTTAACATATTAATTTGGCTAAGTGTATTAACTTTACTTAACCCCTACAAGTCTCGTTTTGCTTCCTTGAGTTTGGTTAGGTGTCTCTATGGACTTAGCCCTCCCATTCTAGCTTAACTGTGTTAAGTTGGTTAAGTGTTCCTATGGACTTAACCCTCCCATTCTAGCTTAACTGTGTTAAGTGTCAGTCTGAACCTAACCCCACCCATCAGTCTAGTTATCATGTTGAGCTGGTTAAGTTTCTTAATTAACTTAACCCTACCATTCTTGTTCTAGCTTTAACTAAATAAATTAAAGCCGCTACCACTCACATTAGACAGATATTGTTGCGAATACTGGATGTGCCGGTTGATTCCGGGCAGGTTTACATCGCAACTCAGTCTAACCTCGGGTTAGGCATATTCGTGTTTTCTAAGTTCAAAGGGGTTTTGATTAGTTTTCAAATCAGGTTTTGAAAGTAACCATCCCGTCCGTCGGATCAGTTAGGGATAGCCAGGGAGAGCAGGAAACTTGTATTTTCCAAACTCAAGCCTAGACACTATCCTCTCTGTCACCCTAGAACTTTCTGGCTTATTATTAAAAGAGATGTCGTTAATAAACCTTTAATTTGTCTAAATTCACATTTCCTCATTTAGGCCAGATTCTATAGGTAAATTATTCCTAATTTACTTATTTCCCAATTACTCTTTTAATGTAAATTGTCTACATTTATTTCTATGGCCCATTTCCCTTCCTAAATCAAATTTATGCTTTTTGGTATGTAAACTATACCAAATTAAGTGTCACTAACCATGGTTTTTCTAAACCTGACAGTTATTTTCAATTATGGCCAGTTTCACGTTTATGACAATATAATTACCGTGCCAAATTAGCTAATCCAATTCCTATTCAACATTGTAATTCACGTCAAACTAGACTTATTACTCTAGTTCACTATTCATGTAAATGCTAGATTTATATGTCAATACTAGATTCAAATTACACATCTTATAATTCATGTCAAATTTATCCAATTTGCATTTCTATGAACATGCCATAATACATGTTCCCAATTTATGCCAATTTCCAAGTTAAACTACGTTTTTAGTAAATTTCATATTTTGCCCAAACCGCATTCCCACCGTTCGTATAATCGTGATTCATTCTAGATTATAAATAAAGCTAGGTTCGTAGACAATAGGGAATGAACCAAAGATGCTATGCAAAGGATAGACATACTAACTGGCATAAAAAGGGTTGAATAACGATGTCGGTTCAAGAACATGGGTAGACCTAACTTAATAGGTAAATTCCCAAGGTATAAAACCAAGAATAGACAGAGTAGGTTCAAGAACATGGGTAGACCTAACTTAATAGGTAAATTCCCAAGGTCTAAAACCAAAGAAAACCAAGAACAGACAGAATGGATAATCGGGTTTAGACCCAATTTCATAATCACATAACTTAAGCAACACTTCCCTAGTCATGAATCATAGGTGTTTAATCACAGTTGTTCTTGTTATGTCATAGGCAATATTCATAGTCATAGGCAATGTTCATAGTCATAGGCAGTGTTCATAGTCATAGGCAAGGCCTAATTGGTCATCGAATCATAACAGTTCTTAATTAGGTCCAAAGATGTAGGCACAGATTCGAATAGAAAGATTTGGCATATTCTTTTATTCCTTTAATTCATGTCACGAACAGAGAGAAACGTTCAAATCTAAGAAGTAACTGACTTACAGAGATTAGATTAGAATAGAAAGATGGCATTGCTATGATTCGTAGAAAAACAGTCGTTTGAATCTTCACTTGCAATCCTAGCTTGATTTGAACCCCTTCTTGAAAGTCTTGAGCAACACCTCTTCGTCTTGATTTATCTTTACATATTATTTTATTTATTTAATTTAGAGGAGGAGGAGAAGCCATGTCTAACAAGAATCTTTGCAGCATAAGGGTAGAAAAGAATTGTGGATTATAGAAGAAGACTAGGGCTGTTTATATAGTGTTAGGCAGACGAATCTGGTCAGAATGGCGTCTAGATACAGAAGAACGAACCGGGTGCAGAAAACAGGAAAAAGCAGGGGGGGTCGACCCCCAGGTCGACTACCCAGTCGACCTGGGTGAACCAGGTCGACTACCCAGTCGACCTGGGTGCCTTGGGCGGGAAAATTCCCGCCCAGCCCAACCTGGGTCTGTTTTCGAATTTGAACTCCTTTATCGGCCCTGTTTTGAAATTTGAACTTCGCTGAATCTTCCGGAGGCCATATCTTCCTTATACAGACTCCGATTTAAGCAAACTCGGACTCGTTTTATGCAGAATTCTGAGACGAACGCAATTGCGCAGCCCGTTTCCTTTGATTTTGATTTTAACTTTTAATTCTGCCCTGATTTGTGAATCCTAGTGTTACAGAATTACGGGGTGTTACATTCTCCCCCACTTAAAAGGATTTCATCCCCGAAATCTTCAAGTTAGGAAGAATGTGTCCTACCATCCAATCACCCATCTACTCAACCATTCAACCACATGCATTCATTGTCCTTAAAAGATTTCTAATGCTTTCATGTTCATATGCATAGTGTGTGTATATTCTTTATCTAATGCAAAATCAGGCGGTCTACTAATTCAGTTGACCTCCTTAATGCAGATCATGTCGGTGCCATGCGTCCAATCATGTATGCAAGCATCCCTAGTTATGTAAATACTACATGCGTGCATAGCCATTCATCCATATGCAACATCCATATGATAACATATCAAGTTCAACTTACAAACAAATACATATCTGTAAATGCAATATGAAAGCGTCCAAACTGATCTTGCGCCTAATACGTATGCATATGCATCCACGAGCAACCATTAGCAACCACTTGCAATCATCAACCATAACATGTTTCAAATACATGTTTACATCCATTGGCTTCTACCTAAGGATCAAAGATACGACCTAGAGGATATACTTTGGAAAGAGGGAAACAATTATGCGTAAAGCTCCTAAAACAAAGAAATCAAGGATGCACTCTCAAGGAAAAGGGTATGATGCTAGTATCTAGCCTTCTTGAGCTTTACTCCACTGTATCTTAACTAATTTAACTTCACGATTGTGAAGTTCCGGATCTCCATTTCCAAAATAAACAGATGTCAATCACGGTACCAGGTATGCGTACTAAGATGATTAGAGGTTTCCCTCTTATCCGCCGTGCCATAACTATAAGAGTCGAAAGGTCACTACGTGCTGTTTGGAGTGCCTGCCACATCTATTCAACTCTCACGCAAACCATCCAAACCGAACTCGACATTCCTCAAGTACAAGCCCCAAAGGCCTAAACCAATATCATACAAGCACCCAAGGAACATCACCTCCGAATTTAAACGATCTACGTGAGATGATATAAGCAAACTTGATAGCTATTCTCAAATCCCTACTAACCAAAAATAAACTGGTCGGACCACCAATTGGATTTGAAATTCTAGTGGGATCTTTCTATTATACAAGTACTATGGTGCAGAGACTCGACTATGGAAGTGGATATGAACAAATGCGAAGTGCTAAAAACAAAAGGGAAGAGTACGAACAGCAAAACTAGACCCTTCCAACAGAACTTTACTACCTTTCTCCTAGGTACGCTTGGTGGTGAAAGTATGTACTCGCCCTTCTGAAAATCTTGTTCCTCGTTCTTGCCCTTGTCCTTAAGTATATGCCCTATCATACCCTAGTAAAGATACTTCCTCTTGTCTTAGGTTTTATAATTTCTTCCTTGTTCGTGTGCTAAGTCTACATCCATGAATCCCTCATCCTTGGGTTATGCTCCTTAGCCAAACTCCTCATCCCCTTCCGTGTGTAGTCATGTTGACAAATCTCTCGAAAACTGCCTCCATCGTCCGGAAAACCCTATAAGCTTCGAAAGAAAACTGCCCGTAGACGAAACAACTATGGCAATGGATGGAAGCCGGGCACTACTTTGCCCTTCGATGTGGTTACCTCCCAGAAAGCCAGGAGCCCCATAGACTCAAGAAAGAAGGAGACAAGAATTTAAACAGAGGAAGAGAAGATAGTGCTTATGGCTTTGGGGAATATGTCTTTAAAACAAATCTTTTCTCCTGAAAATGCTTCTTTAAAAACCGTTTTGAAAATAATTTTTCAAATCCTTTATCTGATCTGGTAACCTTCAGCTATGATACCACGTGTAACACCCCACATCCGTTAGTGTCACTCACAAAGGGAATGCACTAAGTTCTGTGGAGCATTTTGGGTAAAAGATGCAGATAAATTACAAGATAGACAGAAATTAAATAGCGTAAAATAAAACTTTGCTTTATTGATAAAATAGTTTGTACAATGATTTCTTTACAATATCAGAGTATCATCTGTCTTACAAAATAAAGAAGCATAAACAACATTTATATTCCCCAATTTTAGCAAGAGCCAGCCACAGCATTTGAAAAGAGAATCCAAGCAAAACTTCGACAAATCTTCAAGCTGGGGAAAGAGTGACAGTCCAACTTAACCTGAGCTATACTATTCCCTCCTTTACTACCTGGGAGGGGGGGGAACAGAAGAAAAGAAGACGAAAGAAAAACAGAGTCAGACATAAAGCCTGAGTAAGTTCAGTAACTTTTAGCATGTGAACATGAAAAAACAAACGACATGAATTAACTAAATCCAAGATTACACCATGACCATAGGGTCAGCAAGATTAGACAAGATAATCACAAGATATACTAAGATAAGATGAACTGGATACGCTCTAATACTTTCGCCGCTTCGCTATTTCCTTATTTTACTAGTTTCTATATCTCTGCACCACCTAACTAATGTCCCAACTAGTAACGATAACGCGATCCCAATCCCTGTATTTTTCCATCGCCTTCGGGCATACATTTATTATTTGTTACCTAGATTTAATCTAGGGTTTTCTACCAAGTGCCTTCTAGATTTAACTAGAGTTTACGTTATCTGCCGAATGCTTCTCGGATTCAGGATTTATGCCACCTAGCCCAACTAGTGCTACCTGTCGAACGATGCCCCCAAGTCTAGGACACACTACCTAGAGTGGTATATGTTCCTATACTTCCCCACGCATGTATCGCGAATCGTTATCGCTTGTCTAGATGCACATGTCCCAAAATGTGCGGTCCGAGTCCTATGTCAGGGCAAGTCAAGGAATACAGAACTCGGTCGGGAGCTTTCAGATATCTGCCGATGCAAATACTAAGGTCTGTTTTTATTCTAGTGGCTATGGTCCCACTTGACCCCTCCCTCAACTAATGAAAGGCACACCTTGAAAAATGAGAACTATACGCCGGCCCTGGTGCCCCTACTATCCTATGGCCATCCTCACCCATAACTAGATAGCAAGTATATGGTCTTTTGGAGTTCTCCGCCTTTCCACTTCATGTATCTCGATTGACTGAAGATGGATGGTAGACGACGAGTTGCTATCACAGGGCTACCGTTTGCTCGCCGAATCACGCCGGTCCATCCTAGTCTTTAGGTTGCCATGTATTGCAACCAAGGCATACCCCTGGTTCTTCTGTGCAAATCTTAACCTCTGTGGGCCCAGGCGGATCATCTGCAGCCTCACAGAGGGATACCAAGAGTATCCTCACGTCCCCTCGAAGCCTCGGGCTTCGTAACCCAATTCGTTGGAGCCTTCTTTCTACTCAGACGGACATTTGCTCCTTCCCGTGTTATACTAAGAATTACCACTTAATTTTACTAACTAAGATTTACCACTTAGTTTCCAGAATCGTTGTTTTCTTAACTAAGGTTTACTACTTAGTTCCCTTTCCATTCAATTTGGATTGGTTAAGTGTCATTAGTCAATTCTTAACCCTCTTCATTCACCCTGTTATACTGGTTAAGTGTTATCAGTCATTCATGTTGACTTAACCCCACCACAAACCAAGTTATATTGGTTAAGTATTTCTTATTACTTAACCCTACCCATTCACCCTGTATGGGTTAAGTGTTCCCTTTTATCTTAACCTTGCCCGTCTGTCTTAACTAACATGTTATTAATGGTTAAGTATTATCCCTTCATGTTTTAGACTAAATCTCATTCCTTTATCATAACCTGATGGTTCAGTGTTCAGGTTTACTTAACCCTACAGTCTAGCCCAGCTAACATATCAAAATTGGCTAAGTGTATTGATTTTACTTAACCCCAACCTCTAGTCTAGTTAACATATTAATTTGGCTAAGTGTATTAACTTTACTTAATCCCTACAAGTCTCGTTTTGCTACCTTGAGTTTGGTTAAGTATCTCTATGGACTTAGCCCTCCCATTCTAGCTTAACTGTGTTAAGTTGGTTAAGTGTTCCTATGGACTTAACCCTCCCATTCTAGCTTAACTGTGTTAAGTGTCAGTCTGAACCTAACCCCACCCATCAGTCTAGTTATCATGTTGAGCTGGTTAAGTTTCTTAATTAACTTAACCCTACCATTCTTGTTCTAGCTTTAACTAAATAAATTAAAGCCGCTACCACTCACATTAGACAGATATTGTTGCGAATACTGGATGTGCCGGTTGGTTCCGGGCAGGTTTACATCGCAACTCAGTCTAACCTCGGGTTAGGCATATTCGTGTTTTCTAAGTTCAAAGGGGTTTTGATTAGTTTTCAAATCAGGTTTTGAAAGTAACCATCCCGTCCGTCGGATCAGTTAGGGATAGCCAAGGAGAGCAGGAAACTTGTATTTTCCAAACTCAAGCCTAGACACTATCCTCTCTGTCACCCTAGAACTTTCTGGCTTATTATTAAAAGAGATGTCGTTAATAAACCTTTAATTTGTCTAAATTCACATTTCCTCATTTAGGCCAGATTCTATAGGTAAATTATTCCTAATTTACTTATTTCCCAATTACTCTTTTAATGTAAATTGTCTACATTTATTTCTATGGCCCATTTCCCTTCCTAAATCAAATTTATGCTTTTTGGTATGTAAACTATACCAAATTAAGTGTCACTAACCATGATTTTTCTAAACCTGACAGTTATTTTCAATTATGGCCAGTTTCACATTTATGACAATATAATTACCGTGCCAAATTAGCTAATCCAATTCCTATTCAACATTCTAATTCACGTCAAACTAGACTTATTACTCTAGTTCACTATTCATGTAAATGCTAGATTTACATGTCAATACTAGATTCAAATTACACATCTTATAATTCATGTCAAATTTATCCAATTTGCATTTCTATGAACATGCCATAATACATGTTCCCAATTTATGCCAATTTCCAAGTTAAACTACGTTTTTAGTAAATTTCATATTTTGCCCAAACCGCATTCCCACCGTTCGTATAATCGTGATTCATTCTAGATTATAAATAAAGCTAGGTTCGTAGAAAATAGGGAATGAACCAAAGATGCTATGCAAAGGATAGACATACTAACTGGCATAAAAAGGGTTGAATAATGACGTCGGTTCAAGAACATGGGTAGACCTAACTTAATAGGTAAATTCCCAAGGTATAAAACCAAGAATAGACAGAGTAGGTTCAAGAACATGGGTAGACCTAACTTAATAGGTAAATTCCCAAGGTCTAAAACCAAAGAAAACCAAGAACAGACAGAATGGATAATCGGGTTTAGACCCAATTTCATAATCACAAAACTTAAGCAACACTTCCCTAGTCATGAATCATAGGTGTTTGATCACAGTTGTTCTTGTTATGTCATAGGCAATATTCATAGTCATAGGCAATGTTCATAGTCATAGGCAGTGTTCATAGTCATAGGCAAGGCCTAATTGGTCATCGAATCATAACAGTTCTTAATTAGGTCCAAAGATGTAGGCACAGATTCGAATAGAAAGATTTGGCATATTCTTTTATTCCTTTAATTCATGTCACGAACAGAGAGAAACGTTCAAATCTAAGAAGTAACTGACTTACAGAGATTAGATTAGAATAGAAAGATGGCATTGCTATGATTCATAGAAAAACAGTCGTTGAAGTCGTTTGAATCTTCACTTGCAATCCTAGCCTGATTTGAACCACTTCTTGAAAGTCTTGAGCAACACCTCTTCGTCTTGATTTATCTTTACATATTATTTTATTTATTTAATTTAGAAGAGGAGGAGAAGCCATGTATAACAAGAATCTTTGCAGCATAAGGGTAGAAAAGAATTGTGGATTAGAGAAGAAGACTAGGGCTGTTTATATAGTGTTAGGCGGACGAATCTGGTCAGAATGGCGTCTAGATACAGAAGAACGAACCAGGTGCAGAAAACAGGAAAAAGAAGGGGGGGTCTACCCCCAGGTCGACTACCCAGTCGACCTGGGTGCCTTGGGTGGGAAAATTCCCGCCCAGCCCAACCTGGGTCTGTTTTCGAATTTGAACTCCTTTTTCGGCCCTGTTTTGAAATTTGAACTTCACTGAATCTTCCGGAGGCCATATCTTCCTCATACGGACTCCGATTTACGCAAACTCGGACTCGTTTTTATGCAGAATTCCGAGACGAACGCAATGGCGCAGCCCGTTTCCCTTTATTTTGATTTTAACTTTTAATTCTGCCCTGATTTGTGAATCCTAGTGTTACCGAATTACAGGGTGTTACAGTTTGCCTTACCTCTCGACAATTATGTGATCATGCAAGGCTTTTGGAACTAATACGAAGTATACTTTAATCACCTAACCTAGGTTTCCTTGACAAGTAGATCATTAGTTTAGTTTATGTGAACTATGAAACAAACTTAACAGGACTTAATAACATACAGGGTAATATGATATCCTTACATATTTGATACTTAAGGGTGAAGTGCCAACTAATAGTCCTTGATTAGGCAAACAAACAGATATGCAAACAAACATACAACCCAAGCAAGATCATCACAAAACAAGATCTACTTTCAGTCCAAAATAAATCAGACAGTAGGAAAATTTTGCTAAGGGAGTTTACTCACCTGAAAGGTTTGAAGCTCTTAGTGTTTTCTCTCTTATTTCAGTTCCGGCTTGTGTTGTGTGTGGAGATAAAGTGCATGCTTATGCCTTTATATAGGAGTAGGGAATTCATAAAATAATGGTGGATTAAATACAGGTTTTGGGGAAAAGTGGCAAAACAGTTTTTAGATTTTCATTGTTGACAAATGATTGACATCTTAGAAAATCTTTTTCTTTCTAAATCAACACACCATTACCAATATTCACATGGCTTAAATCAGCCAACACCACCCTGAAAATCCCCTGCGCAAACCACCCATTTCCTCCCATTGGTCTACTATAAACATCACCTTGAATGCCAATGGTACAACCATGTTTTCCCCCAAATCTTTTTCTTGGTTTAAACAAATTATAGCAACCATTTTTTGTACCTTACATGCTCAGATTTTTCTTGGATATCTAAACCACATGACAATATGATTTAACATAAAAATATATAAAATTCTACTTTGGCTTCCAAGGTGATACAAAATCTGAAATCTTTGTACAAAAAAGATCCATGACATGTGATGAATGTGTGTGAGAAAAATCCTAGAAAATCTATGTGTTTAGTAAAGATCTAGTGTAGGGAAAAATCTATGGTATATACAAGATTTGGCAAGATTTTAAGGCACATGGGTTATGACAAAGTAAACATGTTTTTGAAAAATACAAAAGAAAGTGACATTTTCATAAAATCATGTGAGAAAAGAGAAAGATTTTAAAACTGAAAATATTTGATCACAAATGATTTTTCCATGTGAAAGGTACTAGATCCTCTTTACTAGCCTAAAGTCTAGTATAGGTGGTCCTTGAACTATTGTACATAAAAACATGCTTGCAAAAGGAAATGGCACTTTCATATTTTGGTGTTGGTGATGTACAAGTGAACATGAAATGGCTTTGAACTTGCTTTGACAAAAAAATGGTTTTGGCATGTTTTATTCAAGTGTTGTAAGTTTTCAAATCAAAAATTTGCAAAAACCCAAAATTCTAAATCCTTTGAAAGAAAACATGTGAAATAAAAAAATGGCATTTTAAAAACTTGCTATATATAAGTGTTATTATTCATACATGTGTAAAATAAATTTAAACAAACGCTATCTAATACATACATGAATGTGTAAAAATTGGGTTTTAGTAAATGTTGTGATACATGTATGTAAATGCTATTATACATAAGTTAACATGTTTTGGAATTTTAAAGTCTGGATTTTAAATCGTATTTGTAATTACGTACTTACGAAAAATTCATATCTGTGTTAGCGATAAGTGTGAAGACCGGGTGATTACAAATATCGTTGTCGTCCATATGGCGCATATCTAATCAACACGGCTTCATATTTTTCAATATTTTCGTGTCCATCCCAAATTGGACATCAAAATCATATTTTGATCCATTACTGAATATTATTTTAAAATATTAGTTATTTTAAAATATTCGTTATTTCTTAATTGGAATCAGACACGGTCAATTACCATATAATTTTATTTATATGGATTTCATACACATGTACACAACCATAATCACACACGGTCAACCATCATCGAAAGTGCAATTTACAACTGTATAAGCATTAGAAATAAATAATTAACTCTCATCACAGCCGGTCTACCCATCGATTGACATACAACTAAACAATTGGGATTAGTGTACGTCAAATATCATCACACCCGTGTGGGGTTTCAATCAACAAATACAGATTTTATTTGTGCAGTTGGGCGATGTGTAAAATATATTGTCCCAATCAGTATCAGATAAATGGGTGTACATAAACAAATCGTCCGATTTGTTTATGAATATTTATTTCAACTCATGACTATTTTATACAGTTCATATATACAATAAAAATGATATTTTTATTGTTCAAATATTTTATTTCACACATGAATATTTTATGTATTATATATATATAATAAAAATGATATTTTTATTGTCCAAATATTTTATTCAACACAATACAATCAACAATCACAATACAGTACATTTCCACAACACAATACAATCAAACAAGCCGTCCATGGTTTGTGGATGACGGTATCAGGAGCTACTAAGTCCCGTCTATAACCTAGTATATATTTAACTGTAAAATAATTAGTGAGAAGGAGTTCTCACCTTTAGTTTCCACTCCGTCAGTTTTATTTCTGAATTTCTGAATGGTTTAAATTCTGTTCGCTTCCAGTCGGTTCCATCGCAATCTGTTTTCAAGCGATTTATATTAAAAATCACATTTTTAATATAGTGCTACTTATTTAAAAATCACATTTTTATTCTGCTACTCTATAAATACAAATCACATTTTTATATTGCTAAATATATTTTAAAAATCTTATTTTTAAAACAACTCTATTTAAATTAAAAGTCACATTTTCAAATCATCGCTATTTCATATATTTAAAAATCATATTTATAAAAATCTGATTTTTTTTCTTCTAAAAATCATATTCTAATTTATTTTCAAAAGTATTGCTAATTTCATTTTAAAAGTAATTCTAAATTATTATTTAAAAACATACGCTAATTTTATTTTTCTAAACAAAGTATATTTTTAATTTTCTAAACAATTTTTATTTTTGTTTTTCTAAACAAAGTATATTTTTATTTTTCTAAACAAAGTATATTTTATTATTCTAAACAAAGTATATTTTTATTTTTCTAAACAAAGTATATTTTTATTTTTCTAAACAATGTATATTTTTATTTTTCTAAACAATGTACATTTTTATTTTTCTAAACAATGTATATTTTCATATTTTAAAAACAATGTATATTTTTATTTTTCTAAATAATGTTTATTTTTATTTTTCTAAACAATGTATATTTTTATTTTTCTAAACAATGTATATTTTCATATTTTAAAAACAATGTATATTTTTAATTTCAAAAACAACGTAAATTTTCATATTTTAAAAACAATGTATGTTTTCATATTTTAAAAACACTGTACATTTTTAATTTCAAAAACAAGGTAAATTTTCATATTTTAAAAACAATGTATATTTTCATATTTTAAAAACAATGTATATATTCATATTTTAAAAACAATGTGTATTTTTAATTTCAAAAACAATGTAAATTTTCATATTTTAAAAACAATGTATATTTTCATATTTTAAAAACAATGTATATTTTTACAACAATGTTTATTTATATTTTTACAACAATGTTTTTTTTACGATAATCACTTGTTAATCAATTATTAGGGTTAACTAACCCTGTCTCCTTCCTGTTGCCAATTGAACCCGTGCTCCTTCCAAGAATTCATCCACGCACGCCAACCGAATCGGCCAACCACTGATCAGAGACATCAATGAGAACCGCCTTGACTTCCTCTTCCCACACCTGTAGCGTTGACTACCTCGCACTACCCTGGAGTTCGCAAATTCCATTCGAACGGAATGGGTCTTGGCCAAAAATTCCGAAAATATAGGAACCTAGGGTTCATCAAATTGGTACCAAATTGAAGAGCTAGAAAATCGCACTGATTTTTGTTTTGAATCCACTAATCAATTTGCACTAGATTGGAAGAAATCTGGTTTTGAATTTGGGTTTAAATTGGCCGTTCGAATTGGAGGGCGGCGGTTGAAAACTGAATGGGTAGCTAGGGTTTCTGACTTTACACGTATTTATGTATAAATATAATAATATTTTAATTCTTTATTTCCAAAAATACTTGTTTATCGCTGCGAACTCCAAATCAAACCCAATGACTGTCGCCCTAGCTAAATACCCTCATTTCGGACACAATGGGATATGTCCCGTAAGCCAATTCGACAATTTCGATCAGTTTTTCTTTAAATTAAAATATAAATCAATATATTGAATTTTAAGCGTACATTTTAATTTACCGGGGCCATATACCGACTCCAGAAATTCCAGAAAATTAAATCTAGCTATGTTTGACGATACGGTCTTGACAAAACTAATTTGGTTCAATTTGGAGACCGTTTTAAAAATAAGTATTTATATTCTAACTTCGATCTAAATAAATTTATATGTTCTAATTCTATTCAAAATAAATTTCTAGTCGTTATTACTTAAAATAAATGATTTTAAATATTCAAAATTCATTAAAATTGCCAAAATAAAAATTTTAAATTGGTTCTAATTTTCCGAGTTGTTACATACTTAATGGCCTGAATAGAACGCGTCGTACCGCGGTAGTTCAAGAATTTCGACCTTTGACTTCGAATGGACATTATGGGAGATCAGACTGTCGGATTCTCCTAAAACCGGAATCGTTGGGTTCGTATCGGAAAGAACTTTCCAACGAATATAAGAGATTAGAAATCTAATGATTGGATTTGTAATTATGTCCAAATCAAATTTGGAAAAGGTCGTTGTAAGTGCAGTTCGATGACCGTTTATGGAAATCGATTGAAAGGGCCTTAATAAAATTATTAAAAATATTAATAATTTGTGTAAAATCATAATTAATGATTTGGAAAGAACTAGGATGAAAAATTCCATATTTGAAAAGATAAAAATATATTTTTATCGAAATGAACTAGTTATTAACTAGAATTATAATCCAATTTTTTTTAAATAAATAAATTGGATTGAGAATGGGGTTTTAAATATAACCAGAATTTCCAATATATGAATTCGAGTGGATTTGAATGGAAATCATCTTCGGAATATTTCAAAATTGGATTCCGTGATTATATGGATATTATTATGTAAATTAGAAGATATATTTTATATCGTTATTTCCAATATGATATTTATTGGTTTTAGAATTTGATATTGAATATAAGTTGATATAATTTCTATTCAAAGCCTTGGGTTTGATATCGAATTGGATTTTTGGTTTGTCGTGAATGGTGTCTTAAATAACACTGTTCTTAAACCCAGTTGAGAAAAGAATAAATCTTTTAATTTAGATTTTGTGAAGTTTCCAATTAACTAATATGTAATTGGAGTTGAATGAAAGAATTGGATTTTTGGGTTTATCGTGAATGGTGTTTTAAATAACACTTGTTCTTTAACCCGACTAACAGTGAAATGTGATTTGGAATTTATAGATCTTTTATTAATATTTAATGGAGATTTTCCAAAGTAAATTTTTCCAATTTAGTATATTAAATTGGAACTGAATGGAATTCGATTTGGTAATAATCGAAGTGAGCTTCTGTGGAGGAAGACTATTAATATATATATATATATATGGAATTTAAAAGGCTTTGTCGTTATTCCATTTATATTATTAGTCGGATACAGAAATTGATATCGATTACATATTGATCCATTTTCTGTGAAGATTCCATAATTAATGGAAAGTGATTTGGGTTTATCGTGAATTGTGTTTTAAATGACATTGGTTCTTTAACTCAGTTAAAGACAGGATTACATGTCTAACATTGTATTTCGAACTGTATGGTTGATCTCTGCTAAAAATATATCTGTTTGGTGGCGGAGAATTTATTCAATATTATGATGTAGATTGTCGATGCGGCATGTTTGATTTTCCAAAGTTAAATAATCATTAATATTGATTTTTGGGAAGATTAAAACCAAGTGGAGTTTTAATGAATCTTCAATTAGATTGAAAGGCGAATGTGATAATTTAGATTATCAATTTGGGAAATGATTGAGAGTAGAGTATCACCAGTTTTGCTCCAAGCGGTAGTTAAATCTTACCAGTAACACCGTGGTGTTAGATATGAAGTATTACCAGTTTTGCTCGCTAATCCCGACTAGTTTGGATAAACCTTAATTTGGTTTGAATGGATATCCAAAGGAAGATTAAAGGATAAATTTAAAGAATTTATCTTTGATAAAATTAATGGGAACCTTTCCCAAAGAATACGAATATTTAAATAAAAGAATATTCAGAATTGGAATGAGGCGTATGTTTTTTTTATAGCACTTGTTTATAATATACACGAGTTATTCGGAGAGGCTGGGTTTATACCCATTATGAATAACTGATTCGACGATAAGTCGAAGATGAAGACGGGGGTTGAAGACCGGAGGTATTCACATCGTTTGGATGATTACTGATGTCTTGATTGGGCAGTACACCCAAGACAAGGTAATAAGTGGTGATTGTCCAGACGTACTTGGAGATCGACCGGATATGCGAGGACCTCTCTCCTGTATTGGACACATGACGAGGAATAAGGTGCCTCCGGTTTCGTTCAGACCCAGAACGGACTTGCAAATGGGTGTGTCTCTGACATTGGATTTTATTCTGCATTGATTGATCTATATTAAATATATATCTGTTTGGTGGCAGAGAATTTATTCTCTTGCTTAACACCCTTCTCTGAGACGTACGAGCTCAGAGGTTATATATCAATAGACATCAGTTGCATGGCGTGACTTGCCTGTGTGGCATGCTAAGATGCAAATGATCAATGATTCTGTTGAAAAGCAGAGTCTTGTGGTTGATGATCAAAGCACGACCTTAAAGGCATAGCTTTGTGTATAGCATTAATTCGCGAGCCTCACACCTCGGTATGAGTCAAAAATGGGATCGGACCGTTGGGAGAACATGAAGTTTCTTTCTAGCTAGGAGTGGTGTCATGATATGGAGCCTAGACATTTTTACTTATGTGGTTGTTAGATTACGAGGCGCCTCGGATATATCGGTTACTACGAAGCCGATGGATATTGAGTTATCTGGCTCATTTACGCCCCCATAGGGCGGGGAAACGTGTGTTCAGGAATTACCAATCCTCAAACGTAAGAGAGGACCGGCCCAACCGTTCCAAGTGTTGCCCAGAGTGTGTAGTCCTGAGACATTTGCTAGAGTGTCTCGAAGCGGTGAGGAGCCATCCCTGGCCTCGACTCATAGATGGAATCTAATTTCCAATACATGACAATTCGGTTTTGATGGTAGATCCTAGTATGGCGACATGATAGATGGTACCTATGATTAATACATTTATATTTGAAATTGTTTTATACACTATGCACTTATAATAGTATCAAAATGATTTGTTTTAAACGTACCAAGCATGTTTGGCTATTATAAGGGAAAACCCTATCCTCCGGCTTGCGTTGCATTGTGTGATGGGACCTGGGTCTTATAATAGCTTCATTTTTCCAAAAAGCATTGCGTTGTTTGTTTATATGCACTAGTATTCTTGGGAGGAAACCCGTTCCGTGTTATACGGCATGGTCCCTTGATTTACCTTATTTCTAAGGTAAAGATTAATAATAGTTTTATTTCTCACACCAGTCACAGAACTGACCTGGAGTTTATTGTTTTAACCTAAACTCTGGGTGCCCCTATTTTCCACATGGGCAGCTAGTAGTTTTGGTTTTGCAGATATTATATTCACAGGATCCTGGATTTACAACTGGAACTATATTTGGAAAGCTCCTTCTCTGTGTATTCTTTTCAGTTGTGTTATGTATTATTTTCCGCTGCTATGTAATTTAAATCTCTGATATTTTTCTGATGTATATTAATTATTCATACTCTGTATATTCTTGTACTCTGATGTAAATTGTTGTAAATAGCAATGAAATGTTCTTCAATTTGCGTTCTAATTTGTCGTGTTCTCAACGCAATTCGGGCTTTCTCGTAAGGGTGAGTTTGGGTCGTTACATTTTGGTATCAAAGCTTTGGTTTACAGAGCTCGAGAACAAGACATATTAGAACCAAACGAAAGAATTCATCAGAAATTGGTTTAGTAATATCCAATGGGAATGACTTGTTAGAGATAGGATCTGCAGTATCCTAGAATGAGTGTGAAGAGTAGTGTTCTTTAAAATAAAATGAAAACCAATTTTGTTTTGAAAAATTTAAACCTCATAATACGTATTTGAATATTTATTTTAACCTGAATTCGAACAATCTAGTATATGAAGATTTTACATATATGCCTTGCAAACGTGTATACGAAGCCTCAAATATACTGGATAGATATAGAATCACACTTTAGTCGCCCGGAGATGGTTATGAAGATGGCATGTCATCATCAGCACTTGTGTTCAAGTTTCAAAAGTGGGATATCTATATATTTCCAATTGACTAGTGTGAGAACGAAAACTAGTTAGGGTTATTGTTGTGATTTGGCACTAAAAGTATGATATTGGCTAAGTATTAAAGTTATGTGTTTGAAACGATAATCAATTAATTGATTGCTGATTGTGTTGTTTGATTAATTAAAATTTTGAACCATTAAGCCAAATTGAATCAAATATAGAACTTACTTGAAAATTTGTTGAAAATGCATGCATATACATGTATATATGTGTGAACAGGTCATAGCAAGGAGGCTAGAGAAGAGGAATAAAATTGTATGCCCGATAAATAGGTACATGTTTACTAATTTATTAGGTTTGGATGATTTTATGAGCAGATTGGCTTTTTCTTTTTCTTTTTGGATGATGAGGGGCCAGCGTTGCTAGTTGAGGTTTTAAATGTCTCCCCGTACAAAGGAGGTTATAGCAAAAAAATTCAAAATTTTAAGGTGTTAACCAAATTTTTGGAGAATTGAAAAATTCTTAGAAACTGAAAAGTTGAAGAATGAACGTCTGAATTAAAGTTGAGTTGATTAGTTAAACAACTTTCAGCTCCGTTCCTTTTCGAGGACGAAAAGATTTTTAAGTGGGGGAGATTGTAACAACCTGGAAAATCAGAACCAATTCAAAAATTTATTTTGGTAATTTTAATGAGTTTTGAATATTTAAAATGATTTATTTTAAATAATTACGACTAGAAATTTATTTTGAATAGAATTAGAATGTACAAATTTATTTAAATTGAAGTTAGAATATAAATATTTATTTTAATTATAAAAGGAATTGGAAATGACGCGGTAGTTTGAAAATTGGATTTCAAACTTCAAATGAATGTACAGGATTCAAAATAAACCGGATTTTAGTAAAACCAGAAATATTTGAATCTGTTTGAAAATATCTTTCCAACGAATGTGAAAAATCCAGATTTCATAACGGGAATTAAAAGTTATGTCCAGTTGAAAATTCAGAATTGTTGCTATGGAATTTATATAATATATAGCCCTTAAAAATATCAATTTTGCAAACAACCTCCATTTTCAACGAAACCAGTTTAGTTGGGTCTGTAATGTCAAATTATTACTAGATTCCAATTTTCATAATTTTTGGAATCAATATGCGAGCGTGGTGAATTTAAACGTGTTTGGTCAATTCAGTTTGAATTTAAACGACTGGAAAATGACCGTTTTTCAAACGGTCTCCAAATTCGACGAAATTAGTTATGTTAGGACCGTATCGTCAAAACATAGCCAGATCTATTTTTCTGGAATTTTTGGAGTCCGTATGTGGTCCCGGTAAATTAAAATGTACGTTGAAATCAAATATGAACGTTATATTAATTTATATTTTAATATTGAATAAAACTGATCGAAACAATCAAATTTTCTTATGAGACATATCCCATTATGTTCGTAATGAGGGTAATTGGCTAGGGGCGACAGTCGTTGGGTTCGATTTGGAGTTAAAATATAAAGGTAACTTTTTGGAAAATAAAATATTATTAAATTATAATATATATATATATCCCTAAACCTAATCCATCATTCAGATAAAAACCGCGCCTCCCTTTTTTAATTCGATCCATCGTTGCCCCATACCGGCGTCGCCCAATCGCTCTCTTCCCCAGACAATCGCCAAAGCCTGCGCTCACCCTCCTCCTCGTCGTTGACCACCTTCCCCCCTCTTCCTTCAAACGAGACCCAAAACCCTCCTTCAAACCAAAAACCGTCGTCGTGCACGACTATGGGCCCACTACCGCCCAGCGCCGATGCTCTGCCACCTCCCCATCCTCCAGCGCCACCACCGACCCTCACCTCCGAATGTGGACCCCCACCATTCACTGAAAACGCTGTAAGTAATTTAATTTTTTAAATTAAACACCATTGATTTATTTTTAGTTTGTATATATATATATAAACAACAACATTGTTTTAAAAATACGAAAAGATTAGATTTTTGAAAATAAAAAGATTAGATTTTTTAAATAAAAAGATTAGATTTTTTTAAAATGAAAAGATGATTTTTATTGTTTGAATAGCAATATCAAAATATTATTTTTTGGTAGACAAAAAAATATATTTTTAGTTAGATAAAAATATAATTTTTATTGTAGGTATGAAAGATTATTTTGAGTAGGATAAAAATAGAATTTTTTACATATGTAGTAGAAATAAAAATTCGATTTTTATTCTATATGAAGAGAAATAAAAATTCGATTTTTATTATATATGAAGAGAAATAAAATTTTGATTTTTATATATGAAGTAGCAATGTAAAAATATAATTTTTATATAGAAAGTAGCGTTGTAAAAATCTGATTTTTATAATGTAGATTTGAAATAAAAATATGATTTTTATTATGAAGATAGCGAAATGAAAATGTGATTTTTTGTTTATATATTAACAATATAAAAATATGATTTTTATTTATATATAGTGAAATAAAAATGGGATTTTTAGATATATAAACGTCATATTAAAAATGTAATTTTTACTATGAACAGCGTGGAAAAGACTGTGTTGGAATTTCAGGCAAATCCAAACGATTCAGAAATAAAACTGGAGAAGTGGATCCCAAAGGTGAGAACTTCTCACTTTAATTTATTTTCTAGTTAAATATATACTAGGATGCAGACAGCGCTTAGTAGCACCCGTCACCTTTGTTTGAAACCATATTTGTTTGGTTGATTGGATTATTTGGTTGAATTTGGTTTGGGAAATGAAATGAATTGATTAGAATTTGGTTTGTATATGGTGCGAGTCAATATTAGGTGAGGGATAAGGCTAGACCTTAGTTCGGTTCTAGTATCGCGTCGTTATGCTGCCGAATTTTTCTAAAAATGTTAGAACAATAAAAATATCATTTTTATTGTATAAATGAACTGTATAAAATATTCATGAGATGAAATAAATATTTTATAGTTAAAAATATAATTTTTAACGTGTATAAAATAAAATAAATATTCATTTACAAGTCAAACGATTTGTTTATGTATACACATTTAACTGATATTGATTGGGACGATATATTTTACACATCGTCCAACTGCACAAATAAGAATCAATGTTTGTTATTTGAAAACACCACATGGGTATTGGAATGATATTGGACATACACTAATCCCAATATTTAGTTATACGTCAATCGACGGGTTGACAGACTGTTGTAAGCGTTAATTATTTATATTTAACGCTTATGCAGTTGTGTAATGCACTCTGAATGATGGTTGACGATGTTTGATTATTGTTGTGTAAATGTGTATGAAATCCATATAAATAAAATTATATGGTAATTGATTGTGTCTGATTCCAATTCGGAAAGAACGAATATTTTAAATTAACGAATATTTTAAATTGACGAATATAGAATATTTTAAAATAATTAATAATTTTAAATAATATTCAGTAATGGATCAAAATATGATTTTGATGTCCGATTTGGGATGGACACGAAAATATTGAAATATATAAAGTCATGCTGATTAGTTATGCGCCATTTTGACACGAACAATATTTATATCAATTTTATTCATTTTTATAATGAATATCGAGAAGGAAATGATTTCAAAATCTAATGTTTTGAAAATATTATCATTTATATATTAATGATATGGAATATTCAATTTTGATTTGAAATTAAATATGAAGTTGAAATCATTTTGAAAACGAATTTGAAACGATTTATAAAATATGTTTTAAATGGAACTCAAAGAAATATTATATATATATATATTTATTTAATGGCCTAAATAGAACGCGCCGCGCCGTGGCAGTTCACGAATTTCGGCCATTGACTTCAAATGGACATTACGGGAGATCCGACCATCGGATTCTCCTAAAACTGGAACCGTTGGGTTCGTATCGAAAAGAGCTTTCCAACGAATATAGGAGATTTAGAATATAACGGTTGGATTTGTAATTATGTCCAAATCAAATTTGGAAAAGGTCGCTGTAAGTGCAATTCGATGACCGTTTATGGAAATCGACTGAAAGGGCCTTAATAAAATTATTAAAAATATTGATAATTTGTGTAAAATCATAATAAATGATTTAGAAAGAATTGAGATGAAAAATTCCATATTTCAAAAGATAAAAATATATTATTATCGAAATGAACTAGTTATTAATTAGAATTATAATCCAATTATTTTTAAATAAATAAATTGGATTGAGAATGGGTTTTTTAATATAACCAGAATTTCCAATACATGAATTAGAGTGGATTTGAATGGAAATCATCTTCAGAATATATCGATATTGGATTCTGTGATTATATGGATATTGTTATGGAATTTTGTAAGATATATTTTATATCGTTATTTCCCATATGATATTTGTTGGTTTCAAATTTAATATTGAATTTAAGCTGATATAATTTCTATTCAGAGCCTTGTATTTGATATCGAATTGGATTTTGGGATTGTCGTGAATCGTGTCTTAAATAACACTATTCTTAAACCCAGTTGAGAAAAGAGTAAATCTTTTAATTTAGATTTAGTGAAGTTTTCCAATTAATTAATATTTAATAGGAATTGAATGAAAGAATTGGATTTTGGGTTTATCGTGAATGGTTTTTTAAATAACGCTTGTTCTTTAACTCAATTAATAGTGAAATGTGGTTTGGAATTTATAAGTCTTTTATTAAGATTTAATGGAGAATTTTCAAAGTAAAGTTTTCCAATTTAATATATTAAATTGGAATTGAATGGAATTCGATTTGGTAATAATCGAAGTGAGCTTCTGTGGAGGAAGAGTGTTAATATATATGGAATTTAAAAGGCTTTGTCGTTATTCCATTTATATTATTAGTCGGATACAGAAATTGATATCAATTATATATTGATCTATTTTCCGTGAAGATTCCATAATTAATGGAATGTGATTTGGGTTTATCGTGAACCGTGTTTTAAATGACATTAGTTCTTTAACCCAGGTAAAGACAGGATTACATGTCAAACATCGTATCTCGAACTGTATGGTTGATCTCTGCTAAATATATATCTATTTGGCGGCGGAGAATTTATTCTCTTGCTTAACACCCTTCTCTAAGACGTACGAGCTTAGAGGTTAAATATAGACAGAAATCAATAGTATGGTGTAGATTGTCGATGCGGCATGTTTGATTTTCCAAAGTTAAATAATCATTAATATTGATTTTTGGGAAGATTAAAACCAAGTGGAGTTTCAATGAATCTTTAATTAGATTGAAAGGCGAATGTGATAATTTAGATTATCAATTTGGGAAATGATCGAGAGTGTAGTATCACCAGTTTTGCTCCAAGCGATAGTTAAATCTTATCGATAACACTGTGGTGTTAGATATGAAGTATTACCAGTTTTGCTTCATGGGATAAATAGGTTGGGATTGGGAAATAAAATAAATGATTACTTCGGTAAGGATCGCTAGTCCCAACTAGTTTGGGTAAACCTTAATTTGGTTTGAATGGATATCCGAAGGAAGATTAAAGGATAAATTTAAAGAACTTATCTTTGATAAAATTAATGGGAACTTTTCCCAAAGAATATAAATATTTTAATAAAAGAATATTCAGAATTGGAATGAGGCGTATGTTGTGTTTTTATAGCACTTGGTTATAATATAAGCAAGTTATTCGGAGAGGCCGGGTTTATACCCATTCTGAATAACTGATTCGACGATAAGTCGAAGATGAAGACGGTGGTTGAAGACCGAAGGTCTTCACCTCGTTTGGATGATTACTGGTGTCTTGATTGGGCTGTACACCCAAGACACGGTAATAAGTGGTGATTGTCCAGACGTACTTGGATATCGACCGAATATGCGAGGACCTCTCTCTTGTGTTGGACACGTGACGAGAAATAAGGTTCCTCTGGTTTCGTTCAGACCCAAAACGAACTTGTGAATGTATGTGTTTCTGACATTGGATTTTATTCTGTATTGATTGATCTCTATTAAATATTTATCTGTTTGGTGGTGGAGAATTTATTCTATTGCTTAACACCCTTCTCTGAGACGTACGAGCTCAGAGGTTATATATCGATAGACATCAGTTGCATGGCGTGAATTGCTTGTGTGGCGTGCTGAGATGCAAATGATCAAGGCTTCTGTTGAAAAGCAGTGTCTTGTGGTTGATGTTCAAAGCATGACCTTAAAGGGCATAGCTTTGTGTATAGCGTTAATTTGCGAGCCTCACACCTCGGTATGAGTCAAAAATGAGATCGGACCGTTGGGAGAACATGACGTTTCTTTCTAGCTAGGAGTGGTGTTATGGTATGGAGCCCGGACATTTTCACTTATGCGGTTGTTGGATTGCGAGGCGCCTCGGATATAATCGGCTACAACGGAGACGATGGATATTAGTCATCTGGCTCATTTATGCCCCATAGGGCGGGGAAACATGTGTTCAGGAATTGCCAATCCTCAAACGTAAGATAGGACCAGCCCAACCGATCCATGGGTTGCCCAGAGTGTGTAGTCCTGAGACATTTGCTAGAGTGTCACGAAGCGGTGAGGAGCCATCCCTAGCCTTGACTCATAAGTGGAATCCAATTTCCAATACGTGACATTTCAGTTTTGATTGTAGAGCCTAGTATGGCGACATGATAGATGGTACCCATGTCGCCTATGAATGATACATTTATATTTGAAATTGTTTTATACACTATGCACTTATAATATTATCAAAATGATTTGTTTTAAACGTACCAAGCATGTTTGGCTATTATAAGGGAAAACCCTATCCTCCGGCTTGCGTTGCATTGTGTGATGGGACCTGGGTCTTATAATAGCTTCATTTTTCCAAAAAGCATTGCGCTATTTTTTTATATGCACTGGTATTCATGGGAGGAAACCCGTTCCGTGTTATATGGCGTGGTCCCTTGGTTTACCTTATTTCTAAAGTAAAGATTAATAACAGTTTTAGTTCTCACACCGGTCATAGGACTGACCTGGAGTTTATTTTTTTAACCTAAACTCTAGGTGCCCCTATTTCCATACGGGCAGCTAGTAGTTTTGGTTTTGCAAATATTATATTCACAGGATCCTGAATTTACAACTGGAACTATTTTCGGAAAGCTCCGTATCCATGTATTCTTTTCAGTTGTGTTATGTATTATTTTCCGCTGCTATGTAATTTAAATCTCTAATATTTTTCTGATGTATATTAATTAATCATACTCTGTATATTCTTGTACTCTGATGTAAATTATTGTAAATAGCAATGAAATGTTCTTCTATTTGCGTTCTGATTTGTTGTGTTCTCAACTCAATCTAGGCTTTCCTGTAAGGGCAAGTTTGGGTTGTTTCATTAACTGTGACGACCCAAACTTCACCGTAAAGGAAATCCCGGATTGAGTTGAGAACAAGACAAATCAGAATACAAACAGAAGGACATTTCATTGCTTATTACTACAATTATATCGGAGTACAAGAATATTCCAGAGTATGAATATAATATACATCAGGAAAAATATCAGAGATTAAAATACATTGCATAGCAGCGGAAATTAATACATAACACAACTGGAAGAAATACACGGATACGGAGCTTTCCGAGTATCGTTCCAGCTGTAAATCCAGGATCCTGTGAATATAATATCTGCAAAACCCAACTACTAGCTGCCCGTGTGGAAAATAGGGGCACCCAGAATTTAGGTTAAAACAATAAACTCTAGGTCAATCATGTGACTGGTGTGAGAACTAAAACAGTTATTAAATCTTTACTTTAAAAATAAAGTAAATCAAGGGACCACGCCGTATAACACGGAACGGGTTTGCGCCCAAGAATACTAGTGCATATAACAAACAACACAATGCTTTTTTTTTGAAAAATGAAGCTATTACAAGACTCAGGTCCCATCACACAATGCAACACAAGCCGGAGGATAGAGTTTTACCTTATAATAGCTAAACATGCCTGGTATGTTTAAAACAAATCATTTTTGACACTATTATAACTATAAAGTGTATAAAACAACTTCAAATATAAATGTATCAATCATAGACGGTATAGCATCCCATGCTACTGTGTCGCCAATACTAGGCTCTACAGTTAAAACCGCACAATGTCGTATTGGAAATTGGATTCCCATCTGTGAACCAAGGCAAGGGATCATCCTTACCTCTTCGAGTCAATCTAACCTACCATGTCTCAGGACCCAGACTCAGGTGGGCCCTTGGAGCGTCAGAGCCGGTCCACACGGAGTGGATTAAAATGCCTGAACAATATGTTTACCTGCCCTATGGGGCGTAAATGAGCCAGATGACTCAATATCCATCGGCTCAGTGGCAACCGATATATCCGAGGCGCCTCGCTATCCATCATCCACATAAGTAAAATGTCTGGGCTCCATACCATAACACCACTCCTAGCTAGAAAGAAACGCATGCCCTCTCTGATGTCCTCTCCCGTTTCTGGTTCACACCGGGGTGTGAGGCTCGCGAATTAACGCTATACAAAAAGCTATGCTATATTGAAGCTGTGCTTTGATCATCAACCACAAGACTCAGATTTCCAACAGAAGCCTTGATCATTTGCATCTCAGCATGCCACACAGGCAATTCACGATATGTGACTGATGTTTATCGATATATAACCTCTGAGCTCGTACGTCTCATAGAAAGGCATTAAGCAAGAGAATAGATTCTCTGCCGCCAGACAGATATATATTTAATAGAGATCAATTAACACAGAATAAAATCCAATGTCAGACACACATCCATTTACAAGTTCATTCTGGGTCTGAACGAAACCAGAGGCACCTTATTCGTCGTCACGTATGTCCAATACAGGAGAGGGGTCCTCGCATATCCGGTCTATCTCCATGTACGTCTGGACGATCACCACTTATTACCTCGTCTTGGGTATACAGCCCAATCAAGACATTAGTAATCATCCAAACGATGTGAAGACCTCCGGTCTTCAACCACCGTCTTCATCGTCGACTTATCGTCGAATCAGTTATTCAGAATGGGTATTAACTCGGCCTTTCTGAATAACTCGCATATATGATAAACAAGTGCTATAAAGACACAACATACGCCTCATTCTATATTCTTTTATTTAAACATTTATATCCTTAGGGAAAGGTTCCCATTAATTTTATCAAAGATAAATTCTTTAAATTTATTCTTTAATCTTCCTTTGGATTTCAATTCAAACCAAACTAAGGTTTATCCAAACTGACCGGGATTGGCGAACCTTACCGAAGTAATCATTTGTTTAATTTCCCAATGTCAACCTATTCAACCCATGGAGCAAAACTGGTAATACTCCATATCTAACACCACGGTGTCATCGATAAAATTAATTACCATTACACGTTCAAATCTAATTAATGATTTAACTATCGCTTGGAGCAAAACTGGTGATATTCCATTCTCGATCATTTCTTGAATTTGATAATTTTAGTTATCAGATTCACATTTCAATCTAATTAAAGATTCATTAAAAGTCTAATTCAGTTTTAATCCCCAAAAATCATTACTTAATGATTTTCTTCAAAGTTAAGAAATTAATCTTATCTTTAACCGGGTTCAAGGACTAATGTCATTTAAAACACAGTTCACGATAAACTCAAAATCCCATTCCATTAACAATGGAATCTTCACAGAAAACAGATCAATATATATATATATATATATATATATATATATATATATATATATATATATATATATATATATATATATAATCGATATAAACTTCCATATCCAACCGGTAATATAAATGGAATAATGACAAAGCCTTTTAAATTCTATATATAGTAACAGTCTTCCTCCACAGAAGTTTACTTCGATTATTACCAAATCGAATTCCATTTCATTCCAATTTATTTTATTAAATTGGAAAACTTTACTTTGGAAAATTTCCCCTAAATCTTAATTAAAAGATTTATAAATTCCAAATCATATTTCACTGTTAATCGGGTTAAAGAACGAATGTCGTTAAAAACACAATTCATGATAAACCCGATTCACATTCCATTTTATTCCAATTACCAAATGTAACTGGAAACTCTAGTAATCTTAATTAAAAGATTTATCTTTTCAATGGGGTTTAAGAACAGTGTTACTGAAAACACCATTCACGACAAACCCAAAATCCAATTTGATATCGAATACAAGGCTATGAATAGAAATTATATCGGCTTATATTTAATATCAAATTCTAAAACCAACAAATATCGTTTTGGGAATAATGATATATATATATATATATATATATGTATATATATATATAGTTATATATATCTTCCAAATTCCCATAACAATATCCATATAATCACGAAATCCAATATTGAAATATTTCGAAGATGATTTCCATTCAAATCCATTCCAATTTGTTCATTGGAAATTTCTGGTTATTTTAAAACCATTCACCAATCCAATTTATTTTATTTAAAAATTATTGGATTTTAAATCTAGTTAATAACTAGTTCATTTTGATAAAAATATATTTTTATCTTTTTAAATATGGAATTTTTCATCCCAATTCTTTCCAAATCATTTATTATAATTTTACACAAATTATTGATATTTTTAATAATTTTATCAAGGCCCGTACAGTCTATTTCCATAAACAGTCATCGAACTGCACTTACAACGGCCTTTTCCAAATTTGATTTGGACGTAATTCCAATTCCAACTATTAGATTTCAAATCTCTTATATTCTTTGGAAATCTCTTTTCGATACGAACCCAACGGTTTCGGTTTTAGGAGAATCTGACGGTCGGATCTCCCATAATGTCCATTCAAAGTCAGTGGTCGAAATTCGTGAACTATCGCGGCGCGGCGCGTTCTATTCAGGCCATTAAATATATATAATATATATTATATATATAATATATATTTCGTCGATTTCCATTTAAAACGTATTATATAAATCGTTTTAAATTCGTTTTAAAAACGATTTCAACTTCAAATTCAATTTTAAATCAAAATTGAATATTCCATATCATTAATATATAAATGATAATATTTTCAAAACATTAGATTTTAAAATTCTTCCTTTTCGATATTCATTATACGAAAATGAATAAAATCTCTATAAATATCGTCTGCGTCAAAATGGCGAAAATCTAATCAACACGGCTTCATATATTTAAATTTTCGTGTCCATCCAAAATCGGACATCAAAATCACATTTTGATTCTTTTCTGAATATTATTTTAAAATATTCATTATTTTAAAATATTAGTTAATTTTTTTATATTCCTTATTTCTGAATTGGAATCAGACCCAATCAGTTACCATATAATTTTATTTATATGGATTTCATACAACGCATGTATATATCAAAAATGATAAACCATCAGCCAAAGTGCACTACACAACTGCATAAGCATTAAATATAGATAATTAACGCTTGCAACAGTCTATCAACCCATGGATTGACATACAACTAAACAATTGGGATTAATGTACGTCAAATATCATCCCAATACCCGTGTGGGGTTTCAATCTACAAACACAGATTTTATTTGTGCAGTTGGCGATGTGTAAAATATATCGTCCCAATCAGTATCAGATAAATGTGTTTACATAAACAAATCGTCTGATTTGTTTATGAATATTTATTTTCATTCATATACTCATTAAAAATTATATTTCTAACGATAAAATATTTATTTCAACATATGAATATTTTATACAGTTCATTTATACAATAAAAATGATATTTTTATTATCCAAATATTTTATTCATCACATGAATATTTTATACAGTTTATATATACAATAAAATGATATTTTTTTATTCAAATATTTCATTCATCACATGAATATTTTATACAGTTATATTCATTCAATAAACACAACACAGTTAATTTAATCCAAACAAACAATCATGGTTTGTACAATCAATGGTGTCGGGTGCTGCTAAGCACCTTCTGCATCCTAGTATATATTTTACTGGAAAATAAATAGAGTGAGAAGTTGTTCCCACAGTCGGTTTCCACTCCGCTAGTTTTATTTCTGAATTTTCTTCTGTTTGAATTTAAATCTGCCTCAAATTCTGATTTGCTCCATTTCCGTTCTGGTCAGTCCCATGTTGTAGTGCTCGATCTCACGGTTCCAACGCAATTTGAATCGTTCGATTTCGACCTTGTATGATCAATATATGGCAGTTTAAAGATCAATTATATTAATTAAATATTAATTTAATCCTTTAATTACTTTCTTCCCCCAATCCCTTCTGTACAAAAATCGACCCCGTGAAACCCATTTTCTTTGAACTCTAACCGCCACCGTGCCTTCACCAGACCTCGTCGGAGACCGATTGGTCCGTGCCACTTTGAAGCCCCACTAGCGGCTTACCTCTACCCTCATTCATACCCACCTCGATGGGCCCTATCACCCCAGTGATGGCCACGAACGCCGGCCTTTTTGGCCCCAAAATCAGCCACTATGCCTCGCAATTTCAAATCTCCACCGTTGATTGTATTCATCTCACTTAGCTCTACGTTTTTTCCTTTG
Source organism: Allium sativum (assembly GCA_030737875.1). Lineage (NCBI taxonomy): Eukaryota > Viridiplantae > Streptophyta > Magnoliopsida > Asparagales > Amaryllidaceae > Allium > Allium sativum. The sequence goes on from CM060916.1 coordinate 900,715,586, forward strand.
AAATCATTGGTTAATTGTTTGCGGATTAGAAGTTTTAGGGGGAGAAATTTGAGCTGAAGTAACGAGGTTGGGATTACCATACGGGCAAGACGCTCGTATGGCGTTGATTGAATTACAGGTTGAATTGAGGACTGACATAGACAAAATAAATATAACGGTAAATTGCCAGATTAAATAAAAACCCCACACGGGTGCAGAGTTGACAATAATCACGTCTCTCTAGTTATTAGATATGGCACATGGATTATTTATTTTCCAATACTGGACGAGGTGACGAGATTTATCTCTGAAGTAATTTTACACACTCCCTCGGGCAGCGTTGTCTTCAGGTTTTAGCAGGCTCATTTTGGATAGCTATGGAGCTGAAGATGGATACTATCATTTCTATTATGCTGTTCAGACTTCATTATGTATATTATGTTTGATTCTGCTGCAGACATTTTATATAAAGCTGAAACTGTATTTTGTATTAAGTATGATCCTGTTATACTATATAACCCTGATGATTATATTTGTTCCAGTGTAATTTGTTGTACATTATCTGTTGTAATGATATATTTCTGTTCTGTTGTTATTGTTTATGTGTTATATTCCAAAGATTATCCTTGCTTCCATGGCACGGGAGTCATCACAGTATTAATTTTAATCAATCAAATTATGATGCAAACATTTTCTACATTACTTTTTCGTTAAAATATTATAGAAGTTTTTAGGTATCAGATTTATATTTTGTTAAGTATCAGTTTTATTACTTTGTATATCAGAACTGTGTGAAGTGGGTAGCAGTTTTGAGTTGTTTGCTTTGGTAAATGAATTTTTTGATACACAACATTAATTCTAATTGATACCCACTGATTAAAAAAATTACACACATCAACTCAATTCAGTTCTCACAAAATAATATTTATTCTCAATAATACCCAGCGATATTAATTCATCACTTGTATTACACCAAATATTATATTGAAGTTATATAAAATACATTGACATTACAACAAATATTATATGTTTTACAACTGAATTTTACCAAAAACTGATACCCAAGTACTATGAAAAATAAAATAATAAAAACTAATACTTACTGTTGTATAAAACAGATATCTACAATGATTTCGAAGTGATACCCAGCCATTGAAGTAAATAAATAAATATGAAACTGGTACCTACAGTAGTGAGAAACTGATACGCATAAACTGAGAACATTAATAAAACTAAAACTGATACCTAAAAATTGCAATCATGAAAATAACACAAAACTGATACCTACTGAGATATGTAACTGATACCCTGTAGTTGAAACAAAAAAAAAATAACACATTAAATTCATAGTTACATAATTCATATGCCTTACTGAGTATCGGTTTAGATAATATTCATCACTATTATTATATAATAACCATTTGGTTGTCTTCCTCATCTCGTTTGTCTCCATTTGTCATTTCTTCATCATAGTTTAGGGCTACGATTTGATTTTTTTTCATTTTGAATTTGAATATTTTTTATTTTTGAATTAATCGCTTTAGTTAGGAGATAAATCGAAGAAAAATATTTGGTTAGGAGATGATTTTGGTTGTGTTTCTAATGTCGTTTGTCTTCATTTTCGATTTCTTTATCATGTTTTACGGTTAATATTTGGATTTTTACAATTTGACACTACACCATAACAGTCAATTTGGCACACTAGGAAGCGGACGTAAAATACGGTTTATAGCCGTATCATATTTGATACTGCTCGGATCCGTATCAAACTAAATTTTGCGATCCGCACCACCCGAAACACCCTAAATCTGACCTCCATCAACGAAGCTCCAGATTAGTTAAATTGATACGGCTTTTGGCCAAATCGAATGCGTATCATATTGTGCACCCCATTAGGCACTCCGGATTAAAATTTTGGCAACTACCTTTTCCCTATGTTTCACTTTAATGGTGACCGAAAACCCAAATTAGGGTTTTCAGTCACCAAATCGTGCCTTCACATTTCTCCGGAATCTCCCCTACCGACAGAGACGAACAACCCTCTCCTTCGACACAACAACCCTTAGTCCCTAGCCCTCCGTTGACCGTAGGTATGTGTTTCAATTGAATTGTGTTTTGCATGCCTGATAGTGGGGATTAAGGAACAAGTTGAAGTTTTTGTGTGTTAGCTGACCCTTACTTTGTGTTAGTTTGTTAGCTGTTTCAATTGAATCGTGTTGTGCATGCCTGATTGTAGAGATTAGGGAACAAGTTGAAGTCTTTGTATGTAAGCCGATTGCTACTTTGTGTTAATGTGTTAGCTATTTCAATTGAATTGGTATGTACTAGTGTGTTAGCTGGCTGTTATATCATGGAATCAGAGAAATCAAATTTGATTGCGGTATATATATATCCTTGAAAGTATGAAACAAAGAAATAAAAATGAGTTAGTCAAGTCAATTGCAACTGAAATGTAGTAACCACATCCATGTACAAGTTGTCACTGATTTATAGTTTAGTTATTTAGCAACTAAAAGTTGTCCATTTCTTAAACTGAGCAAATGGATAATTCTATAATTCAATATTTAACCATTATTTCATCGTCAATTGACTGTTTGTTTGCCTTATGCTTGAAATTTAAATTGGGTTGTCTTATAACAAGTTTACTCTGTTTTGAGAGATAACAAGTTTACTGAAAATATAATAACAGGTTTGCTAAAACCTGGGAAGATGGATGATTATTTGACTTTCTAGTTAATAATTTAATGGGCGATCCACTAGGTGGATGCATTTTAGCTCATGTGTAGGGTCAGGTATCCATGCTAATTAGCTTTATTCAAATGTCGGATGCTACTGCACTTAACCTTAGTAAAAAGTTGCTTTCACTAGCAACTTTCCCCTACTTTATTGCAGAGACTGTAGTGTAAGTTACCTTGCACTACACAGTCTGCTTCAAAGAAACTGAAAGTTGCAAGTGAAAGCAGCTTTTTCCAAAGGTTAAGTGAAGAAGCATTCGACATTTGAATAAAACTAATTAGCATGGATTACTGACCCTGTGCGTGAGCTAAAATGCAGCCACCTGGTGGATCGCCTAGTAAATTCTTAATCAGAAAGTCGAGTATGTCTGTCATCCGAAGATGATGGTTCGATATCTTTAACCGTTGGAGCAGGTATATATTATTTTCTTGCTTTATTCACATTAATTCTCTTGCATCATTCACATTAATGGTTAGCATGTTGCACCATTTTAATTACTGGTAATTTATATCTGTTTTCTGATATGAAATATGCAGGAGTTGTCAGGGCTCAAGAAGCAACTTGAAACAGAATTAGAAAACTTATCACTGGTAAAACTATTATTCATTTCAAAATTTTAATAGACATCACACATATATTATGGAACTTTATGTTATGTGTGTGTGTATGAATCAATTTTGGTGTAAGCAATCACTAGTCAACTGTCAGCCTATTTGCAATTTATTCACATATATACAGTGTGTGGAAAAATCAATATATAATCATGTTATGCTTTGTAATTTTAATTATCTAGCTACTTAAAGATATCTATAAACATTCCAAGGTGCACTTTTGGCCCCTACTACCCTCGAACCCTGGCTCTGCCACTGTATATAGGAGGATGTTCTGTATGCTAGGATACGAACTACCGGTGTTGCATATGGACTACACTGCAGGCGATTCTTCTTTTGGGTTTGCATTTTTAATGACTATCAACTATGTTGTTGTATGAATTTAGGCCGCATGGGTAGAAATTAGTCGATTAATCGACTAGTCGATTCGACTAGGTTGTTATTGGTTCCCAGTGAAGTATTTGTACACAAAGACACTGATCGACTACGTACCGTTAAATTACACAAATATGGTGATCGACACGATATACCCTTCACTATTATTGCTATCCAGTGAAATTACACAAGTCCAAAATACTGAAATTATCATCTAATCCGTCACTGTTAGAACCATTGTTGTTATCACTTTTTCTACCAGAGTTAACATTCAACGGCGCATTCTACTCCTTCACTGTTATATTTGTATTAACATACACTTAGCTTTGAATTCATGTTTGCATCTCAGTCACAGTGAGTTACAGTGTCGATCTACTGTCCAAATGTGAAAATTTTGTAACTTGTTTCTTGTATTTTATAGGCAGTCCTGTTGGAGATTATGGTGCTTTTGTGTTGCTGGAACTCAGGCTGCAGGCTATATCACGATTCAGTCTTGTTGCCAAATGAAGCTTGAACTCCAGGCTGGCTATCACGCTCAATCTTCCCGGCCTCGACTGGACTGTTTATCAGGATGTTATCTTTTTACCTCATTTTTGTTACTTCATAATGTGATGAAAATCTTTGACAGTTTCCTTTTATTGTATGTGTTTGTATGTACATCGTGTTATGACAAACCATGTAATGCTTTGAGTATATATATATATATATATATATAAATTGTGTTATTCCTATGTATACTTTGTAGTATGTATGCTCTATGTTATGAAAGATATATGCTACAACTTCTGTTTTTATATATATACACATATATGATATATATGATATATATATATATATATGCACACACAGATATAATTAGACATGGTCAAAGACCGTGTCTGATTAGACTTTAGATACGGCTAATGGCCGTATTTTAAAATATTGAGATATGGTTTTTAGCCATATCTAATAATTTAACACGCCACTTTTTGATACGGCTATTTACCATACCCAAGTGCTTTAGATATGGCTAAAAACACAGTCTAATCAGCATATATGGTGTAGTGTGAACTGGAAATCGATTAGAGAGATTGCAGATTTTGGGAAAAAAAATATTTTTGGGTTAATCGATTTCATTTAGGAGTTTAAGCAGAGATTTTTTTTTTTGAATAATGAAGGAGAAGGAGAAAGATCGGAAGGAGAACTGGAGAAACTGGAGAAAGAACGGAAGGAGAAATTGCAGAAAAATGAAGAAAAAGGTGCGCTCTCCTTTAGAATATTTTTTGAGCCACATGTCTTGTGGACAAATTTTGAACCGCATTTGTCCTTCTGAATAATTCCCTTTTTTTTTTAATCATACCCTATTTTCTATATAGATACCTTTCAGGTTCCTCCCAAATATTTCCTTAATGTCCCCAAACGGCCCTCACCCTTAACCACAAAGCAACAAACCCTCTGCAACTCATCCTTCACCAGGTGTGTTCAGACTTCCCGACCAGATAACATAACAACAACCTACTCACTGCCTTAACTTTTCACTAAGTTAATAAACATTCTACAACATAAGCATTAAGGTTCAAAATAACTACAACCTCACACATCTCCCTCATCACAACCTCTAACACTACTATCCAGCACCTGCATAACCACCAAAACAACTGAGCATATCCTCCTCCAAATCATAACTTGAACACTTCAAATTCAACATCACCCACATTGAACCACACCTTCTAGCACTTCCATTATCAATACACTTCATCACTAGATTCCCCCTATGCTCCTTATCATCTTAATCACATCAACTGTCACTGCCTATAATTTCCCAATATTGAACACAGTTATCATACACACTGCAATCATGTAACTTGGGATTTCATTATCACACAATAAACTAAACTATATAGATTTTGGATCGCTTATTGTTAAAATTAATAAAAAAATTAATCATTAAACTAGAAAACACATATATATTAGCTGTATAATTGAATTTTGCAATAGTAGTAACTTATCAAATGATAATTTGCTATGAAATTACATTGGAATAACTGCATAATACATACCTAAACACAGAACTGCATCATACGCACTGCATACAGTCCAAAAAGAGGCAACACGCATAGAGGAAGAGAACAACATAGAGGGGATTTTTCTAGAGTAGAAGTTGCTCCAGGCATTTCTCCCACCAATTGGACAATAATCACAATTTTATAGGCTATCGAGGCTCCGGATTGATCTCAAGCCAACGCCTGGTTTTGCGCAGTTTGATGCTCTGACTAGACTTCGTTGTTGAAGAAATATGAAGCCTACAACCGTTGATTCATCAAGTTGTTATTTATTAGTTTAACTTATTGACCTCATATAAATGATTCAACAGATGGAAACCATAATAGACATGCAAATTTCATATGAGTGCAAACTTAAAACCCAACAGCCATAAAATTATTAGTTTCATTTTAGCATAGAGTAAAGAAGTGTTATTTTAGTTCTATAATGTATTGACTTATTTAATGTTTTTCTAATGCCTAACACTATTAGTTTCCATATCCCCTAGCTCTTTGTAATTCATGTATTAATTCGTTGAGAGTGAACAAATACTCTTAATTAATTAATTTTACATAGTTAAGGTTATAGCTAGTGTCTATTGATATTCAGTTCTTAAATATATCTTTGCAATAACACATACGCAAATTTTATATATGCAAATTATATATATATATATATATATATATCTTTGCAATAATAACACATGCCTCCTCAACTACAGTTACACCTTTGAAAATTTCCCAATTTTGATCCAACGTCATTAACTTTTACTACAAACAAGTTTAAATAGCAAAGCACAAAATTTAATCACAATCACTAACGACACAACAACTTGCCTTTCCTCCGTCACCATGACCAATCGAATAACTGCCTCCAATTTCAACTCTATTTCAAACTCTTTCCTCACTTCACCAACATTATACAGCATCACCTTTAACTACAATTACATAGTACACTTAAATGCCTTCACCCTAGCAACTCCAACCCCAAGTCCTACAACGAACTCCTACCTCCTCAATAGTGCAAACCAAATTGCACCTTGATCAAACCTTGTCACAGCAAGCACCTCACTATCACCACAAAAAAATTCATCGACCTTAAGCCAAGACCTAAATGCAAATAACTATCTCTTTAAAACAACTAACCTACAACAATCATTGCCTTCAGTTCACCTAAATCCGCAACCATACTAACCATATACTTTACCAAAAACCATCGGCTTTCCCGATAACCTGAAATCAACCTCACCACCAAGTTCAACCTATGTCCAATCCATTACCAAATGGAAATTACTTTCCTTCTCTACAAGATCAGGTACCCTCTATAGAATATATAAATTGGCATGGTTCACTTACTTTCACACTTTTATTTGTAATTCTATGTTTCTACAAGAATGAATTTTTTTTAATGTTTCGCTTTGTTTTTTTCTTGTGCTCTTGTATCATGCATGTAGTTAGAAGAAGTTCTACATATTTTTGCTTCTTTACATGCATTTTTTGGATAAGAATTAATATATATCATGTATTATGTATTTTCGTCCATTGTTGAAGCTAATATATATAGACGGGAGTTAGGGCTGACGATTTTACTAAGCAGTGGGACAAAAATCGGCTGAAATAACGGAGCAAGAGTTTACCGTTTCATGTAAAAAGTCGGCTCAGAAATATTTACCATAAAAAACGATTTGAAAAATATAGGGTTTTTCTGGTCTAAAAATATAAGTGTCTACACCACAAAGCCAAAGCCCAAACCCGAGCCCGGACCGAACCGAACCGTGTCGGGTCGAGTCGAGTCAGTTGATCACGCGCGCGTGTGTAGTGGTCATGATGCATGGTCTCCCTCCTCATAACAAAGCATGTATTGGGAGCCGCAAGGCCCCAACATGACCTTTAGAAATAAGTATAAATAATTTCTTCTTTCATATAGTCTCATGATGTGGGACTATGCACATATAAGAGCCATTTATATACTTATTCAACATTTTTAACAATTCACCTAATGTTTATAAAAACATTTCCAACAATCCCCCACTTGAATTTTTGAAAATATTGTCGAACAGTTTCTAAAAAAAACATAAGATTGTGCATAAACAATGGTATCATCCGACTTGAACCTTTGCACAGTGGATAAGATTCAGTTTTTACTAGAGTGACACGTAGTCTTGAACTATATTTCTGACATCAAACCACACACAACCTTTTCTATAGTGCAATCAAATAAGCCCGTGCATTTATGGCCATGTACGTCTATCCCAGTTTAGTGAACGTTATAGAAGTTTTGCCCAAAACTCCATAGGAAACAACCACATTTCCACATTCACAAAGGTGAGTCAATTAAGAGCACTCCTGAAGGTGGGTACTCCACTCCAAATAGATTATAGATCTCATTTAGAGTTTCTATTAACTCATCCTCTAATCACTTCAGGAATACTTGCTTTTTGGTTTATTAAATAGCATGCTCAACTCCTATCACTACGCAACTTGTTTTTACCCATTGAACCTAGGTCTTGGGATCTCCAGCCATTAAGTCGGGTTACCATTGTGCGTGACTCGACAATCTAAGGGCAATAGTCCCATTCTTTGAGAAGAATTAAGGACTTTCTCTCTGGACAGTCCTTTCGTCAAAGGATCTGCCCAATTTTCATCACTACGTACGTAATCCACTCTAACGGTGCCTAAAGAAAGTAGTTCTCTAACAGTGTTGTGCTTACGATGTATTTGTCGTCTCTTACCATTGCAATAACGGTTCTGAACTTTTGTAATAGCCGCGATACTATCGCAATGTATCAACATAGCTGGTATTGGTTTTTCCCATAAGGGAATCTCAGCTAGCAGATTTCTCAAATACTCTGCTTCTTCACTAGCTGTGGCTAGTGCTATCATCTCAGACTCCATAGTAGACTGAGCCAAAATAGTCTATTTCTTGGATTATCAAGAAACAGCTACTCTAGCAATGCTATATATGCAGCCACTGGTTGCTTTAGAATCATCATTTAAGGTATTCCAGTCTGCATCAGAATATCCTTCAAGCACAGCTGGAAACCTTTCATAATGTAATCTAAGGTTCATAGTTCGTTTAAGGTATCTTATAACCCTTTCAATAGCATGCCAGTGCTCTATACTAGGTCTACTGGAAAACCTGCCCAATAATCCCACGAAATAGGCAATGTCGGGTTTAGTACAACCAGTGGCACACCAAAGGCTGCCAATGATGCTAGCATAATCAGATTGTCTTACACCATCACTAATGTTCTTAAATAACTTTACACTTGGATCATATGGTGTACATGCAGGTTTACAGTCAAAGTAATTGTATTTCTTCAGTATCTTCTCAATGTAATGAGATTAATCCAAAGAAAGTCTCTTTTCTGACCTAGTAATTTTAATACCAATGATTATACTAGCCTCACCTAGATCTTTCATATCAAAATTGACACTTAATAAGGATCTGACTGAGTTTATGACATGAATGTTTGACCCAAAGATGAGAAGGTCGTTTACATAAAGGCATTTAATAGTGCAAATGTCATTCTCAGATTTGTAATAAATGCATATGTCACTTTCATTAAATTTAAAACCATTTGAAATGATTAAGTTACCAAATTTTTCATGCCATTGTTTAGGTGCTTGTTTTAAACCATGTAATGATTTATCTAATTTGCAAACTTTATGTTCTTGACCATGTACTACAAATCCTTCAGGCTGGTCCATATAAGCTTCTTCGTCTAATTCACCATTTAAAAATGCGGTTTTAACATCCATTTGGTGTATTAGTAAATTATGAATGAAAGCAAGTGAGATTAATACCCGAATGGATGTTATTCTAGTTACACGTGAAAAAGTGTCAAAGAAATCTATATTTTCTTTTTGTTTAAAACCTTTAGCTACTAGTCATGCTTTATATTTATCAATAGTGCCATCAGGTTTTTTTTTTTTTTTAAGCACACATTTACAGCCTATAGATTTACAACAAGGAGGTAAATCTACCAAATACCAAGTCTTATTGGATTCCAAAGAATCCATCTCATCATTTATAGCCTCTTGCCAAAAATCGGCATCTAAAGAAAATAAGGCCTCTTGGAGGTTTAAGGGATCCTCCTCTATAGTAAAAGCCCAAAAATCCGAACCAAAATCTTTTATGGTTCTTGCTCTTTTACTTCTTCTAGGTTCAGCTTCAGAACTTTTATTAAGTTCTGTTCTAATAGGCATACTTGATATGCCCCCACTATTACATAATTTAAAAGGTAGTTTTGTTTCATAAAAATCGGCATCATTTGGTTCAATTATATTACATGTATTTAGGTCATAAAATCTGTATGCTTTGCTATTAGTAGCATATCCTATAAATACACATTCATATGCTCTACTTGCCAATTTTATTCTCTTATGGTCTGGAATGCGAACATATGCTAAACAACCCCAAATTCTAAAATATGAGACATTGGGTTTATAATTCTTTAAAATTTCATAAGGTGAAATTTATTCTTAGATTTAGGGATCCTATTCAGAACATAGCATGCAGTCAATAAAATATCCCACCACCAATGTTTTGCTGCACCAGAATTTAATAGGATGAAAACTACTAATTCAGTAAAGGTCCTATTTTTTTCTTTCAGCTTTACCGTTCATTTCAGGAGAGTAGGGTGCAGTTCTCTCATGTACAATACTATGTATTTTATAGAAGTCCAGAATTGAAGTAGATTCATATTCTGTTCCTCTATCACTACGAAGTCTCTTAATTTCCTTTTTGCTTGATTCTCAATTTCTGTTTTGAATGTTTTAAACATGTCAAATGCATCACTTTTATTTTTCATAAGATATACATAGGTGAAATCAGAGCAGTCATCAATAAAAGTGATAAAATAACGATGTCCATGTCTAGTCAAAGTGCCATCAAGCTCACATATATCTGAATGAATCAAGTCAAAGGGTTCAGAAACTCTATCAACAGATTTATGAAGTTTCTTTGTGATTTTAGCTTGTGTACATAATTCACATTTATCATGTTCAAATTCCAACATTTTAGGAATCATATCTAGGGTGCTCATGTTATGAATTATTCGTTTATTAACATGACATAATCTAGAGTGCCAAATATTAAAATCACACAACATATAAGCAGGAGTAGTCACTTTATTAGATTCAACATTTAATTTAAACATTCCTTCACAAGCATAACCCTTTCCCACAAAAGTTCCCTTATAAGTTAGGGTATATAAATCAGCCTCGATAACTTGAGTAAAGCCTGCCTTATTAAGGAGAAAGCCAGAAACCAGATTCTTCCTCATCTCTGGAGTTTGCATAACATCTTTCAGAATCACAGTCTTTCCAGAGGTAAACTCGATTTCCACATTTCCAACCCCAGTAACTTTAGTGGTGTGAGAATCTCCCAACAACACATTCTAATTATCAGCAGCCGTGTATATGGTGAACATATCACGATCATAGCAGATATGGCGAGAAGCACCAGTGTCTACCCACCAACCCTCTGATCCACCGACAAGGTGAATCTCAGTAATCATGGCCGTAAAAGGATCCTTAGTCAGGTTCGCCTACGGTGCGCAGCTTGGCCTGTTCCGATACTTTCGTGCCATATGACCTGGTTTTCCACAGTTGTAACATAGAAACAACTATCCAGAATCATTCTTTTAGGCTAGGTTTTGCTGTCCTTTTGGGTTTCCTTGCGGATTCCCGTTCTGTTTGTTGTACCAGTTCTGATTCTTAAAGGACTTCTGATTTGGTTTCAGAACTGCGAGTTTATTCTTTTAGTGTTGTTGTTTGAGACAACCAGCACTTCCTTTTTTTGGTCCTGTTTGCGTGCCTCTTCCTCAATACGGAGGCGATTTATCAAGTTCTCTAAGGAAAATTCCTTAGTCTTATGCCATAAGATATTCTTAAAATCTTTCAAACCTGGGGGCAATTTGTTAATAATGACAACAACTTGAAACTGTTCGTCAAATGTCATACCTTCGGAGATGATCTCATGAGCTATTTTCAGGAGCTCATGAGACTACATCTCTACTAACCTATCGTCTGCCATCTGGTATTTGAGATAGCGGCTCACAGCATACTTCTTTGCCCTTGCCTCATCTATATCGTATTTCTTCTTGGGTGCTTCCTAGATCTCCTTTGTTGTCTTGTCCTCCAAGTTGTACTAGTCGTACATATCAACGCTGAGGCCGTTGAGAATGAAATTTCTGCATAGATAGTCTTGCTCAATCCAGTTTTGTTGCTGTTTTGATTTATCAGTCCAAGAAGCCATCTATGCTTCATCAGTTCCATCAGGTTTGTCTGGCAACTGCGGTTTTTCAGTGGTCAAACAAGCAACCACCTTTCTCATCGTCAGATAGAACTCCATCTTCTGACGCCATCATTTCAAGTGTAAGCCTTCAAATCGGAATGAGGCAGCAGTCACCAGTGGGATCTGGAAGGCAGAGGGAGGAGCAGCATCATCTAGATTTGATGTCCTAGCCATTGTTTCGAATCGTCTTCAAATTGTTGAGAAACAATGGCTAAGTCATGTACTTGGTCGCTTTCTTGAAGACGATTCGACGATCTGGTCGGTGGTCCCAAACTAGTTCGTACTCTCGCCGCCGCCTCCAGGATAAAATAGCCTCTGAAAAACAACAACTGATTTGTTTGCACAACAAATCAGTGCAGATTTGCACTTTCTAAAATAAAGTACTGCTCGAAAATTTTAATGGCCGAGGTAAGAAAAATGGTATTTTTGTTATGTATTTTTGTCCACTGCTAAAGCTAATATATATAGACGGGAGTTAGGGCTGACAATTTTACTGAGCAATGGAAGAAAAATCGGATCTGCTGAAATAACAGGTCAAGAGTTTACCGTGTCATGTAAAAAGTCAGCTCAGAAATATTTACCATAAAAAACGGTTTGGAAAAGGCAAGGTTTTTTTGGTCCAAAAATATAAGTGTCTACACCACAAAGCCAAAGCCCAAACCCAAGTCTGAACCCGGGTCAAGTCGGTTGGTCGCGCGCGTGTGTGTGGTGTTCATGATGCATGGTCTCCCTCCTCACAACAAAACATGTATTGGTCTCCCTCCTCACAACAAAGCAGTATTGGGATCCCCAAGGCCCCAACATGACTTCTTAGAAACAAGTAGAAATACTTGCTTCTTTCATATAGTCCCATGATGTGGGACTATTCACATATAGGAGCCATTCATACACTTATTCAACATTTTTAATAATTCACCTAACGTTTATAAAAACATTTCCAACATAAAATACTCAACATAATAGACAAACTAGTTTCTTTTCAAGTTCAATAATATTAATATAATTCTATATTAGTATGGCACAGTTTTTTCTTGTTACCTAGTAGGAAGTAAAACCTAACTCCTAATTAAAATTTGATCCATCAATTAATCAATCTATAAATTGATTCATAAATAACTTTAATCTAATAAATTTACAAAAATGAATGTTAGTTTTTTTCCACTTCCTAAATGGGAATCAATCCCTTAACTTCTCGTTTTAGAATCCTTAAATTCCTTCAGCAATCATTTCAGAATTCCAAAAAATAAAAATAAAACTTGCTCAGTCGATTTTCTTGGATATCAAAAAAAAATCAGGTACACTTTAAGAGTGGAAATTTTATGAATTTAAAACACTTTTTTATTTTACATTTAAGGTTAAAAATTGTATAAATTCTAGTCAGTTTACGCCAAGATTGGATCAGAGCAGACAATAATCCAACTGCACTGACAAAACAACAGCAAATCGATAGCAGTAACATGTATGTTCATGGATCAATGGATGGATAATGTAACTGCATTCAATCTTTTCTTACAAGCTAAATTTAAAGCAAGCATGCCTAGCTTGCAACCACCTGAAATTATCCGATTAGACTAGTATAGTAGGGTCATCACTCATCAGTGATTACCAGTAATTCAGTACTAGCATTGATAATCATTAGGTCACATAATAAAATTCGACAATGATGGATCCTAGGAAATCATATAACAGTAAATAGCAGGTAAAATAAATGAGAAATGGTATATGCATATGAAATAAATAATAAAAAATGAGAGAGATCCAGAAGATCACACCTCTTATAGTATAGCAGCCTTACAGGAAAAATAAGAATTTTCCCGGATACAAAAAGCTGTTTTGAGAGTCCTCTAATGGCGTAGGGTTTCCGCCGCCGCCTTCATCCCTCCCTCAAATCTTCGCTTCGTCTTTCCATTTCTAACCCTTCCGTTTATCGCATCGTCCTCCAATTTCAGCATCTCTTCATCCCCGATTTCGTTTCTTTTTTTTCTTTTTTTTCTCTGTTCCCAGCCCCCTTTCTTCCTTTTGCTTTTTTAATTTTCTTTTGTTTTTTAGTTTCCTTTCACCAAGCTTGAAATTGCTGCTTCCTCAAATCTGATAAGCCTTCTTGTTCAGATCTGTTTCTCTCGTCTGTTAATTCCAACTGCAGATGCTCTTGAGCCCCTCTTTGCTAGGGTTTGCTGGTTCAGCAAAGCTAATTGGTTGGATTTGCAGCTATTTTGCAGATCTGGTTTTCGCTTGAGTTCGAGATCTTCTGGTGCTTTGTCGATCTGCAGGTTCCCATTCTTTTCAACCTATTTTCCATCTTCATGCTTTGTATTGGGCCCTAGCCGAAGTCCTTATCCTATAGTCTTGGTTCAGAATATCTGCCAATCTCTTTTTTTTACTTGGAGTGCAGTATCGCCTCCACCATGATCTGTTCTGTGTCTTGTCCCTATTAGTCGAGTAAGCTGTCTTCTTTCGCTTGTGGTGTGTTCATCACCTTTCGGTGGACCATAACTTGTGTCTTGGCTTCATCATACTATGGGTTGATTGTACTGGCATATTATGGTGTGGAGGCTTTTTCTGCTCTCAACGAAGTGGCATTTTCTGTTCTGCTTGCGTTCTGTCCCGAGACCGTGGTGGTACTGGTTTTTCGGTGCTTTTGGGTTCTGTTTTCGAAGTTTGGAATCCGCTTTGTCTTTGGTTGTGGGGGAGCCTGTCCATGCATGTTCTGCTATGCTGCTGCTTGTTTCTGGTTTTGGTCTGATGCTTCTCGGGTTGTATTTCGACCCGTCGTAGGAGTTGGATGTGGTTGTTCTTGGAGTGTGCTGTTGTCTGCGGCATTATGGTTTGGTAGCTATCAAGTTTGGTGAAAGGAAGGTTGTTTCTTATGTTTGTGTTGTTTTTCCGTTGTTCTGTGGTTTCCAGTTTGGGTTGTAATGGTTGCGTGGAGCTTTTGGCTTCAAGTAGCTTTTCCTTCTGTTTTCTTTTTGGTTTTGCGTCTGTAATGTGTTCTGTAGTAGTTGTTTGTATGGTATGAAATATTTTGGTTTGAAAAAAAAAAAAAAAAAGTATAGCAGCCTTCCCAGCATCAGCAAAATCTAACCTACAGGTAAATCACCAATGTCCAATTCAAATAAAAACTTTTTCAGGAAATGAGAGATCAAAGCACGCTTTCATTATGATAAAAAAGATAATGACAAGTGTAACATAATTTCGATTAATTTTATGTCAACATATCAATATGTAGAAGGAAATGTATAAGGCAGGCTGACAAGACGCAATCTTTTAAGTAGCAAAGTAGTAACACTGGTGATTTTTTACTGTACATAAGCATCGCTTGAATTTGCATACTTCATAACATACGACAAGAAAATTCTACCGAGGAAGAAGTAAAAATGTGATCAATACAATGTTAGCAATGCAATAGAACTAAAATTAAACTATCAAACAGTATCAAGATTCTTTTATTGTCTTGGGTAAGCAAACCCCATTCCCTAATGGCTGCATCTTGAATTGTTGAAGCTGACTGAAACATTGCATTAAGAAATTGAGAAATTTCTGTAAGCGGAGTATTCATAGTAACATCAGTTAGTAAACAGGAACAAATGAAATCCAAAAATCAAAAATGAAGTAGAGCATGATACATATAGATATAGATGATAATTGTTTGGTTTTATTTGAATTACTTTGATCTTGTATACATTATTACAAGCTATATATCATCCAACTTAATTTCCTAAATGTTCAAGTAACCTACCATCTGAAATAAAGAGGGTCGGGATGGAAATGAAAGACACAAAACAAATTTACCTAGAGAGCATAAGGAATTCAATTAACGAAAAACCACAGAGATGCGAGTTAAAACCAAGCACTATGACTTAAAAGGAGAAAAAAAATGAAGGTGAAAAAGCAACTAGTTAACATAATAACAGCGGGAACTAGTTACTATATGTGGTACTACTGAATCTTTTTTTATATTCTATAGCAACATTGCCTATTAGAAAACATCTTCACTTAACATACTAACGTTGAATGCTTGCAACGGTTGATACTACTGGACCGGTTTCTTAATATTAACTACTAAAAAAGTTACCTTAACTTAATGCATTCGATTCTAAACCACAGGATTTTTGGTAAAGTACAATTAGTATTGGTAATGTAGCAACTAGTAGAATTTTCAGGAAGAAGGAAAGTTCCAAATCAGCAATGCGATGCAAGGTCAACATAGTGAGAGCAATACGTCAGGTTTTCCACCCTCTTCGTTTAAAACTTTAACTACAAATGTGAACCATGGTTTCCATTTTAATATCAAGATCTAAGAATGACTGGCAAAAAGGGTTTTATCAAGCATCTAATCAAGCTACCTTGAAAATAAGTTGGAAATTTTTTTGACGTTAGGTGCTAAATTAACAAAAATATCAAGCCATGGATATACAAATAATTTCAAGCTTTACTGATCTCAAATTACAAATATCAAGTGAAATTGAAATCATCAAAAATATCAAGCTATACTGATCTCAAATTTCAAATATAAACAAAAAAATAGGATATTAACCTACAAACTTGGTGCCGACGATTCCTCATAGCAACAAAGAATCCTGGGTAATCAATGAGAAATCCTGAGGAGACACAACAGGAGGTATAAAAGGCTCTACATGCCACTGACAAGATCAATGAGAGTTGGTCAAGAGTGTATTCATTACTATGGTGATAGCAACGACGAGATGATGACTTCATAAGTGGCAAAGAGGGAGATGATAAACCCTAACTATTAGTAAATGAATGGCACGATGAAAGGAAAAGAATAGAAGTAAAGAAGCATGAGTGTAACATGGTTTTTTAAGCGAGCTAGTTGAGCGGAAGACAAACTAATGGCGGTAAGTGTTTAAAATTTAATGTTTACAGCTACATTGGTTGCACTTTTGAATTGAGTGCTGCCAACAAGTGCATCTGAAACTAGGTTTTCTTGTAGTGTCTTTCCTAACCTATTTCTCTATCTTTCTAATCTAATGTTTTTATTAGAACTAGGAACTGGAAATTGTATGTATATAAAACTCTAATTGGATTCTTATATATATATATATATATATATATATATAAGTTTAAGAGAAAGTTTGGAATACGATATTTACGAGGATACAATCCAGAAACTATTTCTACACAACTTCCTCATCCTTCTTCTACTAATCTTGTGAGTAGTGATTTTATATGTTTACTGTTTTCTATATTTTGATAGTGTAGATTTTGATTTTTATGTCTAAAGAGATTTGGAGTTGCACGAAAAAATAATATAAATCCCCCAAATTCCTTTATAAATTTCGAAAATGGTCAACTCGGTGAATATATTAGTTTTTTACTATGAATGCAACAAAAGTAGCGATTTTTGGGTGTCGTATAGTCTTGGAAATGGTCTGATTTACTTTTTGTTTAATTCAAAATCATATATGTGTAAGAACATAAGATTTGAGGACGGTATTTAAACGTCTATTTATCTAAAATAGATAGTTTGAACGTATTAAAAACATGTTACCAAAGTCTTAAGTTTTTATATAAAATCATTTGAAATGTAAAATAGTACCAAAAAGAGATTATACATATTATGTGCATTACACCTTTTCCTTTCTTTTTATTATTTAAGTAATCTTTAAAACCTAGGTTATAAGTTATTTTGTTTATTTGTTATTTCCCTGATATTGATTTGAATTTGAATAAACATTATATGTTATGTTAACGAAGTTAGGGAAATAAACTTATTAACCTTAATTTTGTGGTTAGGATTGACATTTCTACGTTATAGGACGTTTCTTTACGTGCACTTTATTTATGTTTATTACTATTTATAGCGTATTTAACGTACTACAAATGTGTACTAGTTGCGTACTAAATACCTTTAATTAGGAATACAAATTTAAACATGTCCCCATAAGAATTTTTATGTGTGAGTGAGTATAAATGACTTTTATTAGTATTAATGACACATAGACACGAGGTTAACCTCTCCTTGCGACCCATATATTCAACATCTATAAGAAGTCGGGTTAATGTGAGAGCTCTAATTCCCATGTGCTACTATAATAAATGCACGAAGGCGCGAGGTTAAGCCCAACTCATAGTAGAAGCCTGCCCAAAACCACGTGGCAAATCCAATATTTACAAGGGTCGACTTAATGTGGGAGGTCTACTGTAATTAATATGTATGTGTGAAGTAGACTTACCTCGAGAAGATATTAAGTAGCCGACTTACCTTGGTTGGGTATTAAGTGGTTAGGACTATGTATATTCCTAAGGTTCACTCTTTGGTTCTGGACCAAAGTCATGGGACCCGCCCTTATAAGGTTTTAAGTGGTCATTGTGTCCGCCTTTCTCTAATAATCATGAGGTATTAAATGGACTGAAACGATCATGAATGAGTGAGGTAGTTCTCCGGAAGTTGTCCGCTTCTTATCTAGGGCTATGTAAGGGAAGACCTTGGGATGGGCTACTAAGAGTTCCACCAATCATGAAAAAAAGGAACCGCCTATCTAACGGAAGTATTGAGTGGCTAAGAATTCATTGGTAATGAAAGCTAGATAGTAACACAGGGATTCACCGGGGGAAGGTCATAAATGATGATTTATATTCTTGCATTCTAAGGTAATAAGTGACTGCTTACTATCTCTTGATTTACACTAAGGGTATATTTAATAACGTTGACGATTAGAAAACAAGATCTTAAGTGGCTAGGGTCCGCTAGTAAGGTATTAAGGGATCATATGAGGAATCCACATATAACTTAAATATAAACGACCATAAGTTACCAAAGGGTAGTCCACCTTAAAGGGTATTATGCGAACATAGAAATCCACCCATGTGTGTGTGTGTGTGTGTTGGCCTTAAGCAACTGTAGGGTAGTCCACCAAATAAATTGTAACAACCTGGAATTCTGGTGATAATTAATTTGGTTATTTAGGCTTCGAAAATGGAATTTCTACAAATGATGGAATTTGACCATGAAACTTGCACCGTTGCGTTTGTTACGAAATTATAGTCAACTTTCATGTTTGGAGTTTCGCAAAAGGAGTCCGTATGAAAATGTTACGGATGAAATAAGAAAATGAACGAAAAATAAATAAGAGAATCAATTACTATTAAATACCATTTATAACTGGCCCTCACTGGGACTAACCAACCTAGAGCGGTCGACCTGGGGGTCAACCCCTCTGGTCGATTTTTCTCGGTGATGGCTAGGTTTTTAAGGGTATTGTACTATATATAAATTTTAATAATAGATGGATCTTAATTAAAACTAATCTAACGGTCTAGAGCCATTCTAACCCATATAAATAAGGGGTTAGACCCTATCCTTTTGCACACGATTCTAAAGGTAGCAGCAAAGCTCTGCCATTCCCCTCTTCTTCTTAACCTCTTCTAAATCAAATCCATATGTATATATAATCAAAACAAACACAGATTGGAGAAGATTAGAATCAGAATTATGTGCAAAGGGGATGGTGCTACAATTAGGATTTTTCCATTCATATTTCTCCCTTCTTTCTTATTTTCTTATAGAACTACAAATCTGAAAGAATCCCCTTTCTAGAATAATTCTAGATCTGTATGATTTTGTGAATTGTAGGTCTAAAGATTTATTTAGATTCAGATTTGCATAGCTTTCAGGTGAGAAGAAAAATTATATACATCGTTTATAATAACCTATTTAGTTCTTTTGTAATAGATCTGCGATGTATGCCTAAAAGTTTATTAGATTTGTTTAACATTTTTGTCAAATCTGAAATAATAAATTGTGGTTTGAATATTGAATTTGTAGGCCCTTTTGATTAATTAAATCATATTTCCTACAATTGTTCACAGAATTGCTTGTAGTTATTGTACACACCATAGATCTGGAAATCAGTCCCAAAACCACTGTAAAAGATTGTAGTTCTCTTCCAGATCCGTAGTTTAGTGTTGATTTGAGGTTTATGTAAATTTAGATCAAAAGTTTATGCCTGTTTATGTTTGATGTTGTTGGGGTTTTTGCTTAGTTAGTGTAGAAATGCCATTTTGTCCTTTTTAATAAAAAGAACATTGTTTCAAATCAGCAAGGAATATGTACAAAACAATTAGGAAAGGAAGTGTAGATTAACATATATTTGTACGTAGTTTACA
Organism: Allium sativum; assembly: GCA_030737875.1. Taxonomy (NCBI): domain Eukaryota; kingdom Viridiplantae; phylum Streptophyta; class Magnoliopsida; order Asparagales; family Amaryllidaceae; genus Allium; species Allium sativum. The sequence continues at coordinate 900,735,736 of CM060916.1, forward strand.
ACAACCATTCCAAAAATATATATTTCCTATTTCTTTTGATTTGAAATATGTAAGTATCCTCTTTTCAATTATTTTAGGCAATTTTACAATAATTGCAGTTATTGACCTTTTTATAAGATTTTGAATCTTAAACAATATTAAACATAAAAAGTTTGTTTGGTCTTTAGTTTAGACCAAAACATAAATAGTTAACAATAATAAAATAAAATATAGTAACTTTGTTAATGCGCTTAAATAAATAAATAAATATCATATCCATTTGAATCTACGCAATAACGCAAATATATTATTATAAGAAATGTTTTTTATCGTTATATGTTTGAATAATGTCTGTTTTTGCGGAAATGTATATAGAAATATAATCCATAATAAATTTAAATGGGCATTATGACCATTACAGTAACAAATGAATTTAATTTGCAATAAATAAGGTCATAAATAAAATAAGGAATGTTGTAACCATTATTGATTTGGGGAAAAGAATTAAATATGATAAACATGGAATAAGGTTAAAATCTTAATTGTGTTAGGAATTGTAACTCCAATTAGGGAACTAAAAAATAATATATATATATATATATGTATGCATACCTAAATGGTAAATAAGGGAAATATGAATGTAGTAATAAATGGAGTTAAAATATACAAATTGTCAAACTAAACGAGGCTGATATAAACAGAAAAATAAACGCCTTAGGAAATATGACCGTTAACGTCATAAATGACATTTAATGGGTTTATTAGTTCCTTAGGGAAATATGACAGTTAGAGTCATAAATGGGAAAAACACTAATTAATAATTGTAAAGGAAAAGTACATAAATTGGGATTAATGGATAGTGATTGTCGTAGTAAATGCTAAGTCCAATAAGTAAACCTATAAATAAATATCCTAAGATAGGTAGTTATAAATTCCTAGTAAATCTAGAATTATTGTAATTGGAAATAGGAATTAGACTTAATAGGCTAATGATGCGAGGTCAGTTTCCTTATTCGACAGAAGTCTGCACATTCCAACTCCAGCAGTCAGATATATGTTCAACTGATGTGAGATATCATTGACCGTAGGAACCCATGACGATACTTAATTATGTAACGATAGTTAATTACGAATGATGGTCCACTGAGTAACGGCGGTTATTTCCCAAAACAAGGTTCATCAAGAGTGAGGTTCCTACCTCCCATCCCAAAAAGGGAAACCATAGAAAGGAAATAATTCATAGCGTGGCCTGTTTCGAGGTAAAGGTCTTAAGTAGTTAGAACCACCCAGGGTATTAAGTGATCACGTAGCTCGCCTCCCCATTTAATGGCTATCGAGTAAGAAATTGGTAATTCCCATGTTAGTCTTCCTCTAGGTATTAAGTGATTGGGCTACGGGTCCGTCTTGAGAACATGTATTAAATGACTACTCCTGAGGTACCAAAAGTCTGCCTATCTTATGGGAAGTATTAAGTAATTAAGGGAATTATCGAATAAGGCTAGCTAGATAGTAACAAGGGGGTCCGTCGGGGGAAGATCATAAATGGTGAAACATCACCCACCTATCGTGTAGGTAATAAGTGATAGCTTATTGTCTCATGTGTTGTGCAGGGAATGGTTATATGCATGAAGGACGGAAACATTGGATTAGTTAGACTTAGTGGCTAGTGTCCTTTAATTTATATTATCGTTGAATAAACCACCGTATAAGGTATTATGTGACCAAAAGGCCTGCCTTGGGTATTAAGTGATTGTAAGTATCTGCCCTTACCTTACATAAGTAGCTAGGTCTTAAGTGGCTATATATAAATAAATACCCTCCTTGTGTGATAGTTAGAAGTTAGTTGTCCGCATTTTAATTAGTTAATGGTGGTTATATGGCTTCATGTGTAAACAATCTATCTAAGTGTTATGTTACCACTAGGTGCGGAATAATTTCTTGTCCTTTGTGGTTATGCGTAAATTCTAAATAGGTTAGGTTAGGTTAGAATCATTAACCCTTTTAGACATATGTTTTGGTTTTGATCAAACGGAGTACATTTGTGTATTGTAGACAGTGTTATACATTTTTCTACTCAACAGGACTTGTTGTTCTGGCCCCTTTCCTCATAACAACTCTCAAGTTTATCTTGGGAAGACGGGTCTTAGCAAGTGTTCAAGTTTGGTTTCATTTATAGTTCTCTCATGCCCAATATCGATGTGGTGATATGCCTTAAGGTAGTCACCTTAATCAATATTTATTATTTTATTTCATTTCCACCGTAAGTTAGTTTTATTTACTCTGATTATGCTCATGCAAATTAACTGCAGGTACCTTAATTATACTATCTGTGCTTGGATGAGTTTGAGTTTCGATTTTTTTCGAAATTGGGGCTCGGAAAAGTTTGGGGTGTTACATTTGGTATTAGAGCTTAGGTTTAGACGATCAGAGGAATTAATAAATTAGATTAGTGAGAGAACGTATTCGATTTTTTTTTCTATTTTCATTCACCTTTCTTAACTCGATATCAAATTATTTCGACGATGAGTCAGTCATAGGAGAAATTATAGGTTTTAAAATGACTAAGAGTTAGAAATATTTCAAGTTCGAGTATTTGGCCAACCCCGATTTACCCCATGGTGCGCTTAGCGATTTTTTTGTAAAGAGCATAAGGGAAATATGTGGTGGATTCCATGGATTTGACCTTGGTGATTGGACAAAAAGCTAGCTACAACTGAGATAGTCGCGATTTCTTGCGTTAGTTTCATTTAGGAATTCCAGTCAATAACTTTTTCTTGGTTTTAACGGAAGATTCACTTAAACGTGTTGTCATAGTCCGAAATTGTAATTACGAGATATACTTATTGGATATTTCGTCGTATGAATCCGAATAATCTTTTAATAAAATTATTTTTCAGAATCCTTTGTCTTATTGTTTTCACCAAAAATGGCTCAAACATGAAGGGTACGTGAACTGTACTTCACCAATATGGTTAGAAATTAAATGGAGCCACAATTGCAAAATAAAGGGGAAAAAGTAAGTAAATGCACAAGGATTTTTATAGTGGTTCGATCTAAAATAGATCTACGTCCACTTCGGAAGCCATTTCATTATCATGTGATAGATTTACAAAATTCATCATCTCATACATCTCATTTTGGCCCATTCTTTCTTTGTATAATGGTTTTCCTCTCCTTAATGACTTGATTCTCTCTAATCCACTATGGAAATGGTTGGATCCTTGTGAATGCGATAAACGTGAGAATGTATGTTCCACGGCTTGAGCACTTAGAGGATCAACGGTAAGTCCATGGCAGTTGAGGGTGAATTGAAGCTTGGAGGAAGATTAATGGCTGTAGGAGAGAAGTAGAATGGAGCTTGAGAAGATAGAGATGATGGATCTCAATCTGAGGATGGTAGATCTCATCTTGGAGATGGAGAAGGATGGAGAGAACTTGAGTTGATCTCTAACGGAAGAAGAAGGAGACTTGGTCCACTTGGTGATGGAGGAAGATGAAGTGAACTTTGGCGGCCATTAATAGAGTTTGGAGAGAGCTTAGAGTGCTTAGGAATGGTGGAGAAGTGATTTGGGATGCCCTTCGGGGTCAAGGAATCGGTACCTTGAAGTGTGGTGAAATGGGGTATTTATAGGAAAAGTTTGGACAAGGTAGCAAAGTTGTAATTATGGAATATAGGGTATGGGTCGCATGCACCGGTATTTACAGAAATGCCATCGGACAGCTGGTGGAGCGCATTTTACAGCTGGCGCCAATTCATTGCCGACCCGTGCTTTCTGGAATGGATGAATGCTATATGCACGAGCGACCCTCCCTTTTACATACGCGAGCGACCTTCCCAATAGCGAGCGGGCCTTCATCTATTTAATCAGATACCCTCTACATTATTTACCTCCAATACCAAGTGGCATGTGATGCATACGTGGCCTTCTTTACTGCTTTGTTTTATGCGAAAATAACACATATGGGAATAATAATAACCATTCTTCCTTTTATAATTTATTTCCTTAATCTACCTCGTCCATTTCAGATGTTGGTCGACCGGGATAGAGTTATCTACACGATCGGGCTCTGGAGTTTGCTCGTCCCATACCCAAGCTTATATAGCTCGACCCGGCGTTGATGGAATGGTGTAATGGCCGCAGAGTTTTCGAGCCCGAAAATCAACATCAAACACCATGTTGACTATTCAAGTATCGAAAACACCAGGTCGTTAATAGAAAGAAATTAGAGGATGAGAAAGATAAGATAGATAAAATAGAATAGAAGAATAAGAAGAACACCAGAGTCAGAGTAAACACGAATCTCACAGCAGAACAAATAATATATATATATAACATAAATTTGAAATACAAAACTGTATTGTATATACATACCATATCAGAGTATAACACTTATACATCACAGCGGAAATAATCTCTAAATAACTAGTAGTGAAACCTCCTGCTTCGAGCTCCTCCAAGTGAATCTGCAAAGCCTGAAACACTTGACTGCTCATACAAATTTTGGGCACCCAAGAGTTTAGGGAAAACAAACAAAATAAACTCCGGGTCAGTCATGGGACTGGTGTGAGTAAATTCCAACCATATCGTTTAACTTTGAAAATCCTTTTAAAAGAAAAGGATAATAGTAAGACCAACCCACACATATACATGGACGGTTTTTACCATACTATAACCCAAAATATTTTGATATCAAAATCCAGTGATATTATAATAATGTCTAATCAAATAAATAACCAAATAGCAGAACGCTTGCATCTCATGCTCCACATACACAGTATAAAATCAAAAACCGCAAGGCGCTTATTGGATATTGGGTTCCAACTATGACAAGGTATGGGACCACCTCCCGTTCAGTATACTCTAGAGGGGATACACTGGGATTCAACAAGAACATCTTGCAACCCAGCCCACACATGACCGACCACTCATTTCTCTTGAGTGTATCGAATATATTGCTACCTACGGTTGGGCCCATACAACCGTTATCCGAAGATACAGAAACGAATGAAGAACAAACACGAATTTTCTCTAGATGGTGACAATACACCCTAATGGGAATGACTCACATAGCCATGCTGCCTGCCAGATTTTTTGTCATTTCCTGGTTGTGAAGCTAGAGGCTATGTCTATCTTCAGAACATCTGATCACCATTCACTTTGAATGCCACATCGTCAAACCCATCAATTCACTAATCGATTTCCAAAAATATCACGGGTATAAAAGCTAAGAGGAAAAAATTCCTCCGCCACCAGACATAATACCTTTAAGAGATCAATCATATGTGATTTGTTAGGTATACTCTGTTAGACACTCATCCATACAAGTTGTCCTGTGACTGGACAAACAGAAAACACCATTCTGGAATAGAACAACCCTTGCATTTCACTCCGTCTTCAATTGTCTTCAGCATAAACTAATTCGTAGCGCTTATGCCTATAAGGAGTGGTTTTCGGATAATATATCCAACCGGTCTCCCCGTATTGACAACGATGGTCAAAACACTTCGATAGTCGGTTATTTAACTATCGAAGTAAAAACAAACATCCATTCTAATGTATAACTAAACATCACACAACTACGGGCACTTTTTATTTAACATTTGTTTTAATTATTCGAATTCCCATATCTTACCAGATATATCTCAAATTCCGTTTTAGTCTTTTCGCACTTCTTGGAAAAACATTTCCAGTTATTATAAATTCTTATTCTCCCATGTTCCAGAAATATACGTTATTAACGTTCGAAACATTTCCATTGTTTTCACATTCTTTATTTTCTACACTTGGATAATATACCCTATCTATATTGGAGAAATATTTCCAATTTCATTATAAACATTTTAATCTGCTAAATGTTCACTTTTAAAACATTATTCACTTTAAATGTGAATATCATCCCTATTATAGAAATCTGAACCCCTTTATCAAATAACTCTTTATTCAAGTAATAAATACCCTTATCTTGTTTATCGAAAACTCTTTCATAATCTTATATTACCATTCCACTTTAAAACTCTATTTCTAAGTCGACTTCTTGCTAAATCAATATCAAGTTTATAACTAAATTTTGATTACATATCCTTATTTTAATCTATTGGTTCAAAACTAAATATTAACTTATCCTATCAGATTATAATTCCTAAAAATAATTTACTTTAATACATTCGACAACGTCGGATTATAGTTCCAATTCCTAATAGTGTTATATATAAAAATCACGCTTAAGCTTGGTCAACAACGTTAATTTATCGTTACAGTTTAAAACTTGCAATGCGCTGCGATATCTCCTTTATAACTAATCTCGACATAACAGTCACGCTTAAGTCTAGTCAACAACATTATTTTATTGTTATAGTTCAAGACTTACTATACGCTGCAATATCCTTTTTTATAAATAATGTCATACGCTGCCATATTCCTCTTTATAACTAATCTCGACGTCTCTGTCCGTTATAAACTAATACCATCCCTCGATAATAGTAAAGTCGTTCAAGTAGGAGTATTTTATTTACCTCTCAGACCCTGATCGACAACGTTCTTATCTTAGAATAGATATACGTCTGTAACTCTAATCCCTTATTACTTATAATATTTATCAGACCGTATTTCTGGTTTAATTTGAATTATGGTTTTATAACACCATATACTTACTTTGAAACTTGGTTGTTCATAACTATTTATATTAAATATTAATTCTTTACTTCATCTTACTTATACAATTCCATTTACAACTTCTTTTATCAAAAATCATTAGTGCTCTTTGTCTTCTGACATTTTACTTTCCATTTGAATCATTTCATCTAATTCAGGTAAACATCTCATACCAACTCAATATTATCTTAAATGAATTCCATTTAAGAACAATTACTTGAATTAAAATAATTAATTATCTTCACCATAACTGAAGTAAAATGATCTACTTCATTATTAATTTAACTAGATTGGTTGCTTACTTTATTAAACAATGACTGATTTTACTTGTTCAATAATCATTCAAACATTATTAATTAAAAAGTTAATTAATACGAAATCTTATTAATTTTGATTAATTTATTTCTAAGCTATTATCATTAGATTAATTGAAGACTAATTAATCTAATAATCAATTTCCAATAGACAGTTGATTTAATCAACTTCAAACCCTCAGTTAATTTGTTAACTGATTTTAATTACTTCTTGCTATTAGATTAATATAACTAATCTAATAATATTTCTTAACTGTTGCTTTAAAATAATTATCCAAATTTATTTACTCGCTGGATAATTACAGCTTCATAACTGTTTAACCAAATATTCTTTTAAATTTACTTTATAAAAACGAACTATAAAATACCAGTTTATAATAGAACTCTATTATAATTTAAAACTTCGCTTTAATTATAAAAATATAATTTTTATAATTAACTTCGTTGGTTTGCCTGACGGCCAATCAACTTCTTAACAAAAAGATCGGTTTACAGTCGGTGCTGCCACTTTCTTAATCGATATCGTTTATTTGATTTAAATCAAAATAACGTTGAATTCTCATTCAACATCAATATCCACTCAGGGTTTATTGTCATTTGGGTTCAAACAGTGCATATAAAACAACCAGTTCAGATAAATATCAAGGAATCTGATTGAATTCCTCCAACCGGTTTCATGCATCCACAAATGTTAGTCAACATAATTAACATAAATTCCATAATCTGGAATATTATAATCAATAGAATTGGTACCCAACTAATGATGTGTATTTATGCAATGATATATATATATATATTATTCAACAAATTAACTGTAATCTACTTAAACGACCATCACACAGCATTCAACCAATATTATAATATTTTAAAATTGATCAGAGTTAGTGAATTTACTCACCTTTGCGCGTTAACCATTAAATAATGATTTTCGTCGATCGATTTAAACCATGCATTTAAATTCTGCCATAAATCGTAACAATCTCCAATTCTCTTCAGACTGATTCCGTCGTGTAGCCGCGCCCGCATCCTTTTAAAACTTCTTCTTCCATTTACAAAACAGTCTGCTGCTCCTTCTTTTGGCACTCTCGCATTCATCTCCTTTTCAAAACCATGCATATTCGCGTCACTCCTCATCGATACCGTAGAAACGACAGCAGCCCCCCACAAACTCCAACTCGTTTTCACGTCCATTTCCGCACCTAACACTCCACTGATTCAAACTCTCCGACAGTTAACACTCCATAACTCGCGTAAGCAGTACATCAGTTATAGTTGTTTCATGTCAGATGTTTTTGCTCTATTGCTACTGTATCATGTCAGATGCTATGCTTGTAACTATACCATGAAATTGTGTCTAGAAGACAACTATAGGTTTGGCCACTTCTCGTTGGTTGGTGTGCTTTATGGTTGGCAGCTTAGGTGTGTTTTCCAGCTATGGGATGTACCTCATGTGCACTCCTTGACTATCCTGTTATGCTACAGTAAAGGGTGGGCCCTATTCCTTGATGTTACAGCTCGGATCTCTAAGCTTTTCCCCTGTATGCTTCTCAATGTTATGGCCAACATTTCGAACTGTTCTTCCCTTTTCTTTTTGTTTTAGTTTTTGGGATTTACCTTAAACATTCAGCTCAATACCAAATCTTAAGAACAACCGCACAACCCTTGTACACCCGTTTTCATGCCCTGTACCCCATAAACCAAACGTGTTCCCACTAGAATGATGCGCACAGGCTTCCATGAATAAGCCCAAATGAATGCACTTATACTCCACATCTCCATATGAATTCAACCCAAAATTATTATCATTTTCCCATACGCCAAAATTGCTCCCACTTTACACTTCATTTCCGCAACACAATCCTTTCCATACACGTTAAACACCCCATATTTATATCTATGTTAGTAAAACTCCTACAAATGGTACCCTGTCCCTCTTCGTTCACAGTGCGTCAGCCACATTCCCTCCTCCCATCAGATTTAAAAACAGTCTGACTTCATATACTTTGTAAAATACGAAACCCCCCTTGCTGTCGTTTATCCGATCCCCTTACACACACCGACTACTCCTCACTAACATCCGACTGCTCGTCAAGCTCGTTCCACTGTCACCATCAGACGCTCCTTCCAGTAAATCCCATACAAAGCAAATGCTTTAACCTCACCTTTCACCCATCTGTACTAAAGTACCATCATCGTGCCATCTGTCTTCCGTTCGTCATTTTCCCAGTTCGAACATTTATACCATCAGCTTCTCATGTGCATGCGCCGCCCATCATTCTTCACTTCTACCTATAGCTCAAACCCGCAACTCCTTTTCCAATAAAACCATGCACCTATCCACTTCTCAGTTCTCACGTTAGCTTCCCCTTCACCAAACATTTATCTCATTCCAGACCAAAACAAAAACATACCCACGCCATTTTTAAACTTCATTTTTTGTCTGAGGTGAAGATGAGCCGATTCTCTTGTATAAATAGAAGAGTGAAGCTTGGCGATTAAGGAATAGATGGTAGATGGTTACTCTGTAGGATAAGTAGGGTATGGGTTTTCACTTCAAATCAATAGTTGTACATGACCGCTTAAGGGTTAAGGTAAGGTACGTGTACATTTGTTTTTTTTCTTATTTGTTAAGGAATAGGAAGTGCAGACTATTTAAAGGTACAAGTTCAGGGTAGGCTGTCTTTCTTTTGAAATGAAGTTTCTAACATAACCATAGAGTAGCTGTTGTAGCAATATAGGGTACACGTATACATTGATTAGATGTATCATAGGGTACGGGTGTTATTTCCTTTCCTTAGTTTTGAAGTATTAGGGTTAGATCATCACGTTCATAGCTGAAGATAGGGCATGTGTGATTTTTAACCATACCGCAAAGTCCATTCAGAAGCTTAGGGTAGTGGAAAATGGCGTCCTATTACTTAGCTGAGGAGGAAAGATTTTTATATATGGTTTGTTTTCCAAAGTGAAGAGTTTTACGGTCTTCATTATACACAACCTCATTTGTTACATGGACCATTATAGACAGAAATAAAAATACCGTCATGTCGGGCAAGGTGCCACGATCCCAAAAATATAATAATATCGGTAGGTTAACTTATATTGTGAAACCCCAAAGTACGGATACAGAGTGCCAAATACTCCAAACAAAAATTTGCGTATTTAATTAGTTAAAAGTTACAGTAAAATTCTAAAAATTAAATTATCACTACGCCCCAAAAGAATCTTGTCTAAATTCGAAACCGATATCTAGTTATATCGAATAAACTGTTACGGTCGATAAATGATTCTATAGCAACTATTTGAAAATTTGATTTGGATATAACTCGCAATCTATAACGTGAAATCTTGGTTTTTCACTTCTATTAGAAAAATACAGTTCAACAGATTCCAACGTTTCTTGTTTTGAAGAAATCCGGTTTATAATGAGTCATGTATACTCAGTTGAAGTTCAGAACGTTAAATTACGAACTACCGCGATATTATGGGCTCGATTATATTTAATATATATTTTTATACGTTCAACTTCGTTTTAATATAAATCCACTTATATTATGAATTCAATATTTAAACTGATTTAAATATTCAAATATAAACCGATAAAAATGCGGGACGTTACAAATGGTGTGCAAGTGACCTATGCTGAAGATGAACGAACAACAATGAATGGCAGGAATTGTTCGATCATTGTATAGGTGTTTGACCTCTGGAGCTCGAAGCATGGTTCACACTGTTGCAATGTCCCGAAATCCAAGTGCATGACTTCATATGAAAGAGGCTGCGCGACCCCTCCATTTAGAAGTAGTGCCCGAACGTGATGAAGCTGTCATGCCCTGCTTGACCGTGCCTCCAAGCAGCGTGCGACCTGAAGTTGATGCTCGACCCTTTGACGTGGGTGAGGACTGCTATCACTTTTCATATATGTTGTATCGATATATGCACTTGTATTGCTCGACAAAATGCTCGACTGGATTTTTGGTTAGTTAACATTTACCCCTCGAAGCTTGTATTTTTTGCTTGCGAGAAATGCGGGCTTCGAAATGAACACAATTTGCATTGAGATTCGGTCGTAGCTTTTTGTTTGCTATGGCAAGTCAAGCTTTGAACTTATATGTTCCATGCTACTTGTTCTTTAATTAAAACAAGAAACTGCACAATTTTGGACTTATACTCACCATCGACCGTCCATATCATTAGTGGATTAATTAATAGTTAAAAACGACTTATAGCAAATTTTACTTTGAATTGAATAAAGTGTTTGCACAGGATTTGCTTCATTCAATGGTTTAAACTCGTCGAATATTATTCGTACAAAAACAATATTCTGATTCGAATTCACGTTAACGCTTAAGATCAACTAATCGACTAAAGTCGACTAGTTTGAGACTTCTACTTGAGAGATTTTTATATCATTGTGCCCCCTCTCGGAAAGGTCTTATGTTTGGTGCCCCCTCTAGGGGAGAACTTTGGATTTAGTGATTGTGCCTCCGCTAGGGGAGGACTTTAGATTTAGTGATTGTGCCCCCCTAAGGGAGGACTTTGGATTTTCTGTATTTCACATCTGATATCTCAGATGCTACGCAAATGGATTTCATTCTTCACATCTGATATTTTCAGATGTTACGCAAATGGATTTATCATTCTTCACATCTAATATTTTCAGATGCTACACAAATGGTTTTCATTCTTCACATCTGATATGTTAGATGCTATGCAAATGTTTTTCATTCTTCACATCTGATATGTCAGATGCTACGCAAATGGTTTTATCATTCTTCATATCTGATATTTTCAGATGCTTGCAAATGGATTTATCATTTTTCACATATGATATCTTCAGATGCTACACAAATGGTTTAATCATTCTTCACATCTGATTTTTCAGATGCTACACAAATGGATTTATCATTCTTCACATTTGATATTTTCAGATGCTATGCAATGTATTTATCATTCTTCACATCTGATATTTTCAGATGCTATGCAAATGGATTTATCATTATTCACATCTGATATTTTCAGATGCTACGCAAATGGTTTTCGGTGGCTGTTATATCGTTTCACGGGGAAGCTATCAGTCCCTTTGTCAGATGCTTGACTTGGCATGCTATTCTAGTTTAGGAACTGAGGCTTGGAACCTCTCACTTGGGGAAGTGCCCCTTTGACGAAAGTTATAGCTCTCGCATTTGTTTGTCGTGGCGCTTGTTTGTTGTTTGGATATTTGCAACTTTTCCCATTCACTTTCCAAGGCTGTGCTTTTCTATTTTACATTTGTGCATTTTAATGTTTACAGCTTTTGGCACTTAAACTAGCATTGTTGGTGTCACGATGTTACAGGACCAATTGCTCGACAGATGGCCTGCAATATGAAATCATTCTTTAAGTAAGTTTTGATTTGACATATAATTTTGTAAGCAAGAAATTCATTCAGACAGATATGCTCTTAGTCGTAGAGTTAATGTTCAGTGCATCACTTGTAGATTACTAGAGACCGTTTACAAGAAGTTTTGAATATAACAGAAAGTAAAACATGAAGTAAAGCATGAACTAAAGCAGAGATAGAGCATGAATTGAAGTGGTAGCGATGTTGATCGCTTATTCTGAACCATTGAAATTGAAGCACCAATCATTGACCCTTAGTTGATGATCGGTCGTGGATCGATTTGAGTAGGAGCTCTGTTACTTGGACCAGACTGATTATTTGATTCCCCTGGCCCTTGAGGAGTTGCAGAAGGGTTCATGGTCTGCGGATTCTTTACATACGGTTGCAGTTTATTCTTCCTGATTAGCTCCTCGATGAGGTTCTTCAGGTGTCGGCACTCATTGGTGTTATGACTAGGTTGGTTGTGAAATCTGCAGAATTTCCCTGAGTTTGCTGCTTTATCGCTTATCCTCATCGAATTTGGCTTTGCAAACTCTTTAGAATTCTTTGTTTCAAGATAGATATTTTCAGGAGTGTCATTTAAGGGTGTCAGTTCTGATGAGTTGAAAAGGTGAGACTTCTTAGTGGCCGTGTTGCCGTTCTCGTCACTAGCGTTCTTCTACCTCTGATTACTCTTCTGATTATGCTGGGTAGCAGCATTTATGGGATCTTCAAGAGGAGGGTTAGCGTCAACAATCTAAAGTGGTACAGGATTAGTGTCTACTCTCATGTACTCCTCGGCCTTTTTCTAGAATTTGTTAAGCATGTTCGGTTCTTTCATTTTAATCCATCCACCGAATTCGCTCTTCTCATCTATGGCGCCAATTAGAGACATTAAGATCATGTGAGGCTCAGGATTTCCTGCTTCAGATGTAGCATCATTAAATCTTTTGAGGAAAGCTTTGACAGATTCTCCTAGATCCTGCTTCATTGACATAAGAGAAGTAACTTCCTTAGCCTTCATAGCTTGCAGCCTAAACTGCTCTTTGAATTTCAAAGTCAAATCATCAAATCAGTCGATGGATTTGGGTGGCAATCTCATGAGCCATAATGATGCGACACCTTCAAGATAGAAAGGGAAGCACAAGCATTTGATCTTGTCCATTGCCCTGGATGCATTCATATGCCACTCGTATTTGTATAAGAAGTGATTCAGATCAGAAGCTCCGTTGTACGGAGGTAGAGTAGGATGAGCAAATTTTTTGGGGAATTCTGCTTTGTGGATCCTTTTTGAGAATGGATTTTTGCTGAGGAAGAAGTTCCATTCCCTTTCACTATCTTTGCGAGCCATGTTATCTTCCATGATTTGCTTTACCATATCCATGATATACTCCTTCGAGTTGTGCTACTTTGAAGAGAGGACCTTGATCTCTTTTCCGGATGCTCATCGTAGTGAGCGATCATGATTAGAGGATCTAGGTCCTTTACTTCCACCATGGGAAGGTGCTCCCGTAACGGGACTTGCAACTTGTGGGTTATTTTGATCGGAATGGTTTTTGGCCTTCAACCTTGAGTCTTCGATGTTAGCATTGCTTTTTTCAACATGCCCTTCCAAGTTGTCATTGTGATGATGATCGGAGGTTGATGAATTTGCATTCTCTTCAAGGTTGACATGGATCTTCGGAGGAGGAGCCGGATTCACTTGAGCGTTTAGGAGAGCACTCACTTTATCCATAAAAGATTGATTAGCATCCATTAACGTTTTATTAGCAACAATTAAAGCTTTGTTGGAGGCTTCCATTCATTGGCTCAATTTAGCGACTATGGCATCTAACTCGGCTCTAGTCATTCCGGCTCCATTTATTGAGTTTTCACCAACTTCGAAATAATTAGTTAGTGGCGTAGTTTCATTGTTAGCAACGTTGTCAGATTCTCCAATGGTTTTACTTGCATTCTTCTTTGACTTAGCCATTATCTTGGACATGGATTTGAATTTAGAAGAGAGCTCGTTGATTGGGCTAGATCTTAGACTTGTAGAATTATGGTAGAAGTAGGCTTAGAACTTCAATGCAAAACTCTTGAACTAGACAGGAATGTGAACGGAGCCCCACGGTGGGCACCAAATGTTTTCACCAAAAATGACTCAAACACCAAGGGTACGTGAACCGTACTTCACCAATATGGTTAGAAATTGAATGGAGCCACAATCGCAAAACAAAGGGGAAAAGTAAGTAAATGCACAAGGATTTTTATAGTGGTTCGATCTAAAATAGATCTACGTCCACTTCAGAAGGCATTTCATTATCATGTGATAGATTTACAAAATTCATCATCTCATACATCTCATTTTGGCCCATTCTCTTTTTGTACAATGGTTTTCCTCTCCTTAGTGATTTGATTCTCTTTAATCCACTATAGAAATGGTTGGATCCTTATGAATGCGATGAGCGTGAGAATGTATGTTCCACGGCATGAGCACTTAGACGATCAATGGTGAGTCCATGGCGGTTGAGGGGTGAATTGAAGCTTGGAGGAAGATTAATGGTGGTAGGAGAGAAGTAGAATAGAGCTTGAGAAGATAGAGATGATGGATCTTGATTTGAGGATGGTAGATCTCATCTTGGAGATGGAGAAGGATGGAGAGAACTTGAGTCGATCACTAATGGAGGAAGAAGGAGACTTGGTCCACTTAGTGATGGAGGAAGATGAAGTGAGCTTTGGCGGCCATTAATGGAGTTTGGAGAGAGCTAAGAGTGCTTAGGAATGGTGAAGAAGTGATTGGGACAACCCTTCAGGGTCAAGGAATCGGTCCCTTGAAGTGTGGTAAAATGGGGTATTTATAGAAAAAGTTTGGACCAGGTGGCAAAGTTGTAATTATGGAATATAGGGTATTGGTCGCACGCACCGGTATTTACAGAAATGCCATCGGACAGCTGGTGGAGCGCACTTCACAACTGGCGCCAATTCACTGCCAACCCGTGTGTTCTGGAATTGACGAATGCTATATGCACGAGCGACCCTCTCTTTTACATACGCGAGAGACCTTCCCAATAGCGAGCGGGCCTTCATCTACTTAATCATATACCCTCTACATTATTTACCTCCAATACCAAGTGGCATGTGATGCGTACGTGGCCTTCTTTACTGCTTTGTTTAATGCGAAAATAACACATATGGGAATAATAATAACCATTCCGCCTTTTATAATTTATTTCCTTAATCTACCTCGTCCATTTCAGATATTGCTCGACCGGGCTGGTGTTATCTGTACGACTGGGCTCTGGAGTTTGCTCGTCCCATACCCAAGCTTATACAGCTCGATCCGGCGTTGATGGAACGATGTGTGAGCGACCTATGCTGAAGATGAACGAACAACAGTGAATGGCAGGAATTGTTTGATCGTTGTATAGGTGCTCGACCTATGGAGCTCGAGCATGGTTCACACTGTTGCAATGTCCCAAAATCCAAGTGCATGACTTCATGTAAAAGGCTGCACGGCCCCTCCATTTAGAAGTAGTGCCCGAACGTGATGAAGTTGTCGTGCCCTGCTCGATCGTGCCTCCAAGCAATGTGCAACCTGAAGTTGATGCTCGATCCTTTGACGTAGGTGAGGACTGCTATCACTTTGTATATATGCTTTACCGATATATGCACTTGGATTATTTGACAAAATGCTCGACTGAATTTTTGGTTAGTTAACACTTATATTCAGAGAAATTTTGGTTTCTAAAACTATTTTTGAAATAAAAAGGGGTTTCAAAAATTTTAAACTATGGTTTTCGAGAAGTTGTTTTATAAATAATCTTTAGAACTATAAATCTTACCATGTTTTGGACTATTGGTTTCATGTAAATTTTAATAAACAACCTATTTTAATAAGAAGAAGGAAGCTGGAAGTGATAAGGAATATGCCACACAATTTAAAACTATCATTATATATTCCTTGTGATTTTTAACATTCCTCTTCTCGGATGGTTTACGGAAATTAAGATAAATAACATTTTCGAGAATTAAATTCTCGGTAATTCAAGATTTGGAAGGGTTTTTCCAATTAGTAATATAAACGGTAATATAAATTAATAAATAGATCTATATTATGAGACCCTCAGTTTATAAGTATAGAAATTTATTTTGATAAGTTTTTAAAATTTTCTCTCGAGAAATAAACAAAGGAAAAATCCATTTAGCTTTAGGGTATTTGATTTCATAAATCTTTCGATTCATTTGATAGTTGGGTAAAAGGAAAATCCAAATTATTTATTTAGGATTTCTAGCCGAGTTTTCTTCTCAAGAATCGTTGTTAGTTGGTCGCAGCCTTTTGTTGAGACTACCTTGAATCTTTGGATACAATCCAGAGTTTTACTATGGTTTATAATATCGTCGTGATGAGGACAAGTATTTTTCGGATTCGCGTCAAATGTTAAGAGAAGTCGTGGGATGATTAATATTTTAATCCGACCCCTAGAAGGTTAAGGTTCAATCTTTGCCCAAAGCCCGATTGATAGTTGACCATTTAGTGTTATAACTTATACCTAGATTGGTTTACTAGTTGACGAGTTTTGGTACAACTTGAACCTAGGATTCAGCTATAAAAGTTGCATTGTCTCCTTAAAACTCTTTCTTTCACCCTTCCTTCCTCGTCTATCCAAACCATATCTCTATTCTTCTTCAGTTTCTTTGTTGTTGCCTCGTCTCCTCCTTTTCCGCTCTAGTTTGCACATTAGATCTTGCCCTACTAGTACTCCAAGATTTAAGTCCAATTTCTTCTCTCCGACCATTTCTTAGCCCATAATACCTACTTGCACTATCTGATCTTTCCTGTGCCATTTAAATCTCATTCTTAGAGAGAGACCATTTGGTTGGATCAGATTAAGTATAAGGATTCATCGCTTTAGGGCTAAGAGAATTACTCGTGGCAGTTGGACTTGCACTGGTCCGTTGCTTCGACGTATATGAGTAGGGTCGTTGTTTGTGCTACATTTGCCTTTGCCATATCTTGGTGGAATAGGTTTTTGATGAAGGCAATCATTGTTTCAGAGGTGAAGATCAAGTTGTATTTAGGTGTTTTTTGCGGGAGGATCTTGATACAATTTTTAAAGGCATTTGTATTGTACGCGGACTTGAATGGTCTTTGGTTTGATGGGGTTGGAGACTTTGCAGCAGATCTCCTCTTCCCTAATATCAGTTTTTGAGTTCGGAAATCTATGTTTGGACTACCGATAAAGATATAATTCAATTAACACATTAATCCAAAGATGGGAATTTACGACTAGATTTGTCTTATGATGCGGAAATCAATCTTCTTTCATCGATGGCGTAACCGTCATTTAGTACGCATCGTATTCGCTTCAGCTTGTTATCCTTGTGTGATGTTTCATGGAATTGCTTTCTGTATTTTCACATATCCACTTTTGTCTCTAGGCAATGTTAGGTGAATCTTCGTAAATGCCAGTTTTTTGGTAGGTTTCTTTTGTCATCGCCAAAATTCTCTTTTGGAAGAGATGGCGATGTGCAAACTTCCAACGGCATCAGAAGCATTTGCAACACGATATTGAGCATTTTGCTAACATTATTTGACTAGTCAAAGATCCTGGAATTGATTTAAGCTCCAACCGCGGAGCAAGACGTCTCGTTGTTTATAAGCAATGTTTTTGAGTTTTGGAGTTTCAGTGTTGTTGTCTTGTTGTTGCCTTTGTTCTTTCCCTTTCCAGTAATTTTCTCTTAATCTTATGGTAGTTCGTGCTTGTTAGTATTGTTGTTTCTGTAAATCGCACGACGATTAATGAGATTCTATGTTTAATATATTTTGTGTCATTCGCGTTTATCTATTTGAATGGAATCTCATTTTCTTATGTAACAGTTCTCTTAAAGCTGGAAAATATAGAATTCTGTAGTAGATAAATTTTGGTGAAGGATAGGTTTTGCATTGGTTTGTCACAGATATATTTATTGTTTGTCGCCTGTTCCTTTTAAGCTAAAATTTATTTTTGAGTTTGTTGTGTGCTTTCGGTTTTCGCATTTATGCACGACCGACTTCCTTTAGTGCCAACATGTGATTTGGATCGTTAAGTTTCCACAAAATATATTTTTAATTTTTTGCAAATGTTGTTGAAAAAAAAGAACAAATCCTTTTCCTTTTTATTTTTTTATGTTTTTGTCTGTTCTTACTTTTCCATAAAACTGGTTTATGTATAAACATAGATTTGGGTACGGTGTCTTACAAATGTTTAAACGTCTATTTTGTAAAGACACAGAGGTTTCGAATATAGTAAAGCGTGCATTACTGAAATTTTGCTTTTATATAAATTCGATATGAAAAGTGAACATCACCAAAAAGGAATTTCCAGTTTTGCATAAAGAATTTTTCAAGTGGAAATTTATTTTGATAGAAAAGTTTTCGATTTTTAATCACATGTAAAGAATAAGAAAGATTTTAGATGATTTGTTTACGCGTTTTAGCAATGCATTAGGAACAACGATGCATTAAAAATATTAACGGTAGCAAGGAAAATGTGGTTTTGGCCAAGGAAACGTTGTTTCCATACATTATCGGCGATACACGCGAGTTATTAATTACCTCGTTTTACGTTTTAGAGCTTGTGTCAAGCCTCCTTTGTAGTCTGCAGATGGAAAGTTTCAGAGTATTTTGGAGCTATTGAGGTCAGATTTCACTACAGGACGGAGATTGGAATATTTATAAGCGGAAGGAACATTAAATTTCTCCGCTTTGATTTCCTTTTTCTGGCTTGGAAAATAAATAGGAAGCAATTTAGATACGTTAACGGATTGCATTGTAGGATTTGGATGCAGAATTGGTTGCTTCGCACCTCTATTCATCGAAGTGTAAGTGTTATGGATGAAAATGTTTTCAAAATTTTGAATTCATATATACTTGCCAGTATTTTTTGGATGTTTTACATCATGTTCTTCAAATGTGTTTTCAAAAATAAAATGCACATATATAGGAGGATCCAATTAAGAATCATTATGCATACATGTTTTATGATTGCGATGCATTATGCATAGTGTGCATATGCGCACTTAGTTGCAAAATTGGATGAACACTAATTGGTTGTTTAGTTTAGGAAAATTAGGTGTCAATGCCATGACTTAGTCATTGGTAAAAATTTCGGGATGAAATTTCTTTAAAGGAGGGAAGAATGTAATAACTTGAAATTTTGACGATAATTAATTTAGTTATTTAATTATGTCCGAAAAAGGAATTTCTAGAAATGATGGAATTTGACCATAAAACTTGCATGTTGCATTTGTTACGGAATTCTGGTCAACTTTCAATTTGGATTTTCACGAACAAATTCAGTATGAATAAGTTACGGACGACATACAAAAATGGATGGAAAATAAATAAGAGAATCTATTAATATTAAACACCATTTTTAACCGGCCCTCATTGGTCCTAAGCGACCCAGATCGGTCGACTGAGTGGTCGACCTATGGGTCGACCCCTCTAGTCGATTTTTCCCAGTGATGGCTAGGCTTTTTAGGGTATTTATTATATATAAATTTTAATAATAGATGGATTTGGATTAAAACTAATCTAATAGTCTATGGTCATTCTAAACCCTATAAATAAAGGGTTAGGCCCTATCCTTTTGCACACAATTCTAAAGGCAACAACGAAGCTCTTCCATTTACCTGTTCTTCCTAACCTCTTCTACATCAAATCTATATATATAATCAAAGCAAACATAGATGGGAGAATATTAGAATCAGAATTATGTGCAAAGGGGATGGTGCTGCAATTAGGATTTCTTCCATTCAGATTTCTTCCCTCTTTCCTATTTTCTGGTAGATATACAAATATGAAAGAATCCCTTTTTTGGAATAATTGTAGATCTGTAAGATTTTAGGAATTGTAGGCCTAAAGATTTATTCAAATTAGGATTTGGATAGCTTTAAGGTGAGTGGGAACAAATATATACATCATTTATAGTAACCTATTTAGTTTGTTTTTAATAGATCTGAGATGTATGCCTGAAAGTTTATCAGATTTGTTTACTGTTTTTGTCAAATCTAAAATAATAGGTTGTGGTTTGAATATTGAGTTGGTAGCCTTTTTTAGTAAATTAAATTATATTGTCTATAATTATTCATAGAATTGTTTGTGGTTATTGTAACGACCTGCCTTTTGGACCGCTTCAAGTTGGTGTTAAACCAACTTAAACCGCTGGAAACAACAGATTGTTATTTCTTATGAGGTTTAACAGAATCAATACACAGAATCACAGAATATAATAACATGCAGTGGAATAATTGTTACAAAAATATCAGAGTTTTACGAAAATTTTACACAGCGAAAAATACATAGCTTTTAAATAAAATAAAATTTGCAGAAATTGTCGAACCAGTGCACGTCTTCACCACTCACTAACTTCAATAGCGGAAGTCTTTATATTTGTAACACTCGGATCTGACCAAAGCGTTCCATGTAAAACCTAAAACACTCGAATCAAAATTATTCTTTGTTCAAGTAAAACCATTTCAAAAAATCACTAAAATATAATAGTAATTGAAAAATTACTATTCGACTTTGAACATATCAACCTAAGAAAACTGCTGAAATGATAATTTGACATACTTGGGAAAGACAATTTCAAGATAGCATACACATATAGGAAGGAACTCATGGTATGGAAATGATCAAGAATAAGTGGTCAAACATAAGACCAAAGTACAATCTGGCAGCACATGCAAAAGGGGTACATGTGGGCATGTAATGGAAATGCAACATCAAACTTCAAGGTAGCATGCAACTGCTTAGTGCCATGGTAATAAACATAACAAGTTCAGTCATCAAAGTAGGCCAATTCAGTGCCAAATGGGCATGGAACCAATACACATGATGGTTACTAAAGAATTTTACATAAAGGGGGACTTATAAAATTCATGGCTTTCATCATACAATTAGCTAACAACATAAATAGATTTATTTTACGTAACTAACAACACTATTATCAATTCGACAAAAACAATATAGGTTACAACCTTCAAATATAGGTAGAATTTTCATGCAAAGGCATGTGCTTCGTATATGTATTCATACTAAGCATGCAGTTTTAGGTCGAAATAAAATGTAGGCATGACATTTATTTTAGCAAGTATATTGAATGAATACAATTGATTTCAATATTTGACTGACCAAGGATGAAAGTGAAACAGGGCAGCACAAACTTTCACATAAGCAATCACAACCAAGATCACACTATTATGCTTAATTTATATTGAAACCCAATTATTTGAAACAAAAATTAACCGTGAGCTAATAACTCCCCTTCATGGCTGAAATGGCCGACGACGGTAGTGGAAACAATGCGCGTGCAGGAGCAAATTTGAAGTAGGAGAAGAAGGGGACGATAGTTGAAATCTTTTTCCCTTTTTTTGACTACAAGAAGGCTTCAGGTTTAGATTTTATTTCTAGAATAAGGGAAGCATAAATAAATTTGGGAAGAAGAGGTAACGTGGAGAGATAGAGATACTCAGGTTTTAAAAAGGAGTGGGGAAGGGAATGCTTTTTACTACATTTTTTTACCGTCTCATATGCATTTATGCCAAGCACAGAAAATAAAATGCATGGCTTTTTATATATATATATATATATATATATATATATATATGGCATGAGGCTTCAGGAAGAAGCAAAGGATGGAGACTGTCTTGTTCTAATTTTTCTGTAGGAAAGATGCTATAGATTTTTAAAGAAGGAAGGGAAATGGAGAAAAAGAGAGGTGAAGGGAAAGAGATAAAGACTTTGAAAATAAATACTCAAATGGAGCAACGTCAGGAATGAATGGCCTTGGGAATAAATGCATGCATGAATTTGAACCATTAAGAGAATGAAGTAACGTATGCATTAAAATTTAATGATAGAGAAGTAAATGCATAAGGTAACGTAGACATACATTTAAATTGCAATGGATAAAACTTGAGAGAGAATGGGGTAACGCAAGTACATATGGTAAGGAACATTTCTTTTCATAAATGTGGCTTCCATTTTTGTTTATAAATGGATTTTTTATATAAATGACCCAAAATATGTAACATGGATGCTTGCCCTACAAAAAAAGGAAGGGAAGAAGCAGGTTACAAAATCTTACATATTTTACTTCAAAATGATGAAATACATGCATGGAAATAAATGGGAAAGAATGAATGCGGCTTGGTATTTGAAAACTTTATTTTTTCTTCTTCTAAATATAGACAACATGATACTGAAGAGAAGGGAAACATATATATACATGGAGATGGTCCGTTTTTGAAAAAAAAAATGATAGGAAAGAAAAATAGGAAAGGAGAAATAAAGTGTAAATTTAAGAAATAAAAATACATAAATAAAATAGGATGTGTGAAAATGGAATGAAGGGAAAGAAATTAATAGAATGAAGGGAAATAAATAAATATATAAACACTACACCAAAACCTTAATATACCAACACTTTTATTTTTTGATTGGCAACACATTCTCGTGTTGGCATACGGTAACATTTATAACCACCACTAAGCATAAAAGATTTACTAAAAATAAATAAAAAGTCTTTTTAGCCTTTCCATTTGGATGCCAATGCATGCTAGTGTTAGGACACTTGTACTATTGGCAACAGCGGGGACATAATGGTAAATAGGAGTTTTTCTTCTATGTTTACTTAGACCTAACTCTTATTTTTACTTTGGGCCGCAAAAATTGAAACTTAGAATGATGGATGAAGCTGGAAATCTAATCTCTTTCATGTGTTTTCTTCTCGTCCAAATCACGGAAGGGTTAAGGACTATGGATGAAGCTGGAAATCTAATCTCTAATCATGCAGCTGAAGCGCTCGATATCGGCCATTTCTTTCAACACTAAGAGGTGAGGCAACACAACGCGCAAGGTTAGGAGCATAAATGCAATTAGCGGAAAATTAAGAGAAGGCAGCAGTTGTATCTTGCTCATCTTTCAGTTGATAAGGTGCTGATTTCTTTTCATTTTTGATTCTCTAAACCCTAATTTTGCCAATTTAATTTGGGATTTTTAACTCAATAGTTAAGAGTAATTTTATTATTAAAATTTATTCTGGCTATTAGATTCAAACGAAATGAAATAAAAATAAAAAACATAATTGGAAGTTTTCAAGAACGTCTAGTCATAGACTTACAAAAGCACACATTATAAGATAGCTAGATCGGTGTACATAACCATAAATTCCATTGAAAAACTTTTGTTTTCAGGTAACTTGAGTTGCACCAATACAACGTCAGTATTGATCTGCGGATGGATCTTTGATTTTAGTAACTATTAAAATGTATGAACATCGGCTCAGTATTTGTGGAATATGCGTAAATTACTTAATATCGACATCCATTGTCCACCTATGTTTTCAATCTGTTTTATTTTAGAGTATAACCATGTTTTGAAAACACGAGGTACTCAGTTGTTTTTCCTATTCACCATGATACAGAGGTGTGCGTCTTTTACTGCAGTATTTGATTTGTTTGGAGCATCTTTTAATGAAAAAGGAAAGAGTTAATGTTGTGCAATGAAGTTCGTGAACTTGTTAAATATTTTAAGAATTTTATTGTGATTTACAGTTTATAAAACAATCTTTTGATATTTAATTCATTTATTTTGAACATACTTGACTCTTTGTTTTGGTGTAGGGTTAAGGCGCCTTATCAAACACTATGGGTTAACATATCTTATCCTTAAAATATGCCCTTTAACAATTTATATAATCTTTTTAAATGATAACAGGTTCTTTGTTCCAGTTTGTTATCCTCGTTGCATTCAGTGGTAAATTTTCTATCAAAAGGCAACTTTTATTTCTAATAATTGGAGTCCAAATTTGTATTTAAGTCCGATTTAATGTATCTTTTAACTTATTTTCAGTAGAGTGTATATGAAGCATCATGCATGTGGTCTACATAATATGCGCAAAGTAAATTTTATTGTACAAGATTCATGTAACGAAAAGCAACTACATTCAACAAACGTATATAAGATTATTCATAGCTATAATATTATGTGTAACAAATTTCAGATTTCAAAAAAATAAAATAAAATGATAGCTATAATATTGTGTGTTTACCAAATTAATTTTATAGTAATGTGCTTTATAATAATTATACAAAAGTTGTCTTTGTATATACTACTGAATCTAAGTAGGCTAGATTAACACACAATAAAACAAGGCTGATATTGTGCACAAAAATTGGTAGCATGCATGGAAATGCAAGCGAGGGCTAAACTTTGAATTAAAGCTGTATAGAAGTTGCTAATGTTGGTTAAACTAAAATCAGGGCTGATTTGATAAAATTAGACTAATATGAGAAGGTATATAGTGTTTATAACTTAAATCATGAACGCAGTAACAATACTAAATTTACTGCTTATTATATGCAATTGTGTATAATGAACAACTGTATTTGCATTACAAATAGCATGATTAATAAAGTATACAGTTTAATATTCGAATATCTGCATCATGATGGTTTACTATTGTGTGCATATGTATATATGTTCTACTGATCGGGCTATTGTGGTTGTTGAAATTTGACTATGTAGATGTTATGGAAATGGTTAAAAAAATTGCTAATCCCATATCTGTATTATTAATGATATTTTCGACTTATTTTGATGTTATGCATGGTAGCTTAACTGTTGGTTATTCTTGAGTTTACCTACTTTAAATTTTTACTATAATGCAAACATTGCTTTTACAGTAGATTTTTTCCATCAATGGCATAATTGACATGTTAATTTATATTTTAAATTTGTTACATGCATGTGGTAAATAAATGTTGTCTTAATTGGAGCATGCAAGGTAAATAGACATAATGATTTACTATAACAGTTTAATGTTCAACTGTCTGATTTACTCTTACAGTTTGATCTTGCATTAATTGAAAGTTAAACCGATACTACAAAATGTTCCTAATAACAAAAAATTGAAACCGGATTTGTTATTTAATTAAGAGAAAATTGATGTATAGGTTACTGCATGATTTTTTTTCCCAATATTTAACAACAATTGACATTCACAAGTTATAATAACAGAGGGTATGTACAATGATGTAGGATGAGAAAATAATAAGGCATGGTGATTGGATTTCTAGACCTCTTCCTACTGCTTTCTCTGGAAGGCAAAGAAATGGTGCTAGAGGATTACATGAGAATAGGTTCGGATTACTGAATGTTTAAGCTCTAAGTATTACCATCAATTAATTTATTCCATCAATTAAATTTTTTTCCCCTCTATTCATGACTTCCTATTACTGAATTTTTCAGCTCTAAGTATTACCATATAAAAAGTAAAATTTGAAAACTAATTTCTTCGTTTCTTTGTTGTTTCTGATATATTTGAATTTTTCCTGCTGCTACATTTGGTACTCTCCTAAACTCCCACATAAGGTTTCCTATTTCGCTTTTGAATTTTCTGTCATTGGATACAAATTTGAATAATGTTTTAGTCATTAATGCACCTGCTACACTTTAGGAAAATTAAGTGTGCCAAATTGATCCTTCTCCCAATTCCACAATTTTACACTATACTCTTTTGGCTAACAATTTTTTTTGTTTAGCTCTCTAAGTAATGTCTATGTTGTAAACAAGGAGTCCTTCTAATCGTTATGAATAATATACTTCACAAACTGTAATCACTGATTTACAAATGTCACTTATAGGAAATATATACAAAATATGTTTGTAAGCAATTCAAGCGAAGGCAAAACTTTGAATTAAAGCTTTATAGAAGTTGCTGATGTTGGATGAACTAAAAGGCCCAACATCATTTCTGCAAGTAATATTTTCATGGAAGCATTAAGGTAATTATATTATTCATTGTATACTTTTGTTGATAATTTCTTACAAATCTTATACAATATTTAATGTGGTACATTGATTCCAACACATGTAATTTTTGAAATAGAACTATAGTACAGTGTGAACCAGGCGTGCAACTTGTATTTGAAGTGCAATAATGTAAATTTCATTTGCACATGTAAAATTGGAAATTATGAACAAAAAAATATGAAAGTAAAAAATACAATAGGAAACGAGACAAGAGTACTATGTCTATGTATAATACATATATTGATCAAATTCAGAAACTAATACATTTAACTAAATTTGATAATATCAATCTTTACATCAAAATACGATTTCTTTATATTGGTGGGTATCTTACTAGGTCGTTTCTTTAAAGGGCTATCATTTTACATTTGTTATTCTTGAACAACCTGTTTTCTTATAAACAAACCATTCTTCTTATCTTATTTTTATTTCTATTTTCATTTTTTTGCTTGATGCAGTTGAAATCCATGTTAATTCTAACATTAGTCAATGCTCATTTGAGTGAAACGCGATGGGATCTTTCATATTTTTTGGCTGGCTGCAATAGGCATATTGATGGAACATGTTAATTCGATATAACAGGCATCTATCAATGCTCGTTTAATTGGTACATCGGGTAATAAAATGAACTCAAATGTTACTATATCATTTTTTTATAACTAAATTTCAGATTTCTTGTAGTATTAGTTTTAACACTGAGTTGCTTGCAACTCAGTTTTAAAATGAGTTGCGGCTCTGTTTTAAAACCGAGTTGCTTGCTGAGTTGCAGCAACTCAGTTTTAAAACTGAGATGTAGCAACTCAGTTTTAAAACTGAGTTGCAAGCAACGCAGCAAGCAACTCTTTTTTGTTTTTGTATTATTTTGTGATTTACTGCCTTGCAACTCTTGTATATCCTTACATGTTGACTATTATTCACTACAGCTTAAAATTGAGGTTAAGACCAGTTTTTAATTGAGTTTAAGCTCAGTTTTAAAACTGAATAGTTTTTAATTGTTCTATCATTGAGTAAGCTCATGTACAATCAAGCTAACCTCAGGTATAAAATTGAATAGTTTTTAATTGTTCTATCACCTTTTTTCCTTTTGTTTCTTTTATTTTTTTCTTTTAAAGTCGTTTATAGTGCAACCGAATTGCAGGGTAGTAAGCTTAATAAAATGGACCCCTTTTGTTGTATAGTTCTATGTTGATAGAAGGAAAGAACAAATTCTTGGTTAACATTGCAAGTATTTTATAAACCTAACATGTTCACTATAATTCATCTTGAAACTTTTTGTTCTTTTCTGTTTTTGTGTTATTTTGTGATTTACTGTCTTCCAACTCTTGTATATCCTTACATGTTGACTATTATTCAGTGCAACTTAAAATTGAAGTTAAGACCAGTTTAATTGAGCTTAAGCTCAGTTTTATAGGTGGTTCTTGGATGTTGATGTTGCTAAAACACCCTCTGGTTCTTTATAGTTGAGCTACTACACTGGAAATTCGGATATCCTTCGCATTAAGGTGAATTTACTCGGGTCTTTTTACGTAGGTATATTTGTTTAATTTTAAGTACATGTAAATGACCTTGATTAACTTTGATTTTAGATAGATATTTAATCCATAATTATATATACATACAATTTTATATAATTCAGAAATGCAAGTTTTGCAAGCTTTCTGAAGCAAAGCTTGCTTGCACTGCTGCAGCAAGTGCTTGCACCGCTACAACAAGCAAAAGCTTGCTGCAGCAAGAAAGAGCGTGCTTCAGCTTTGCAAGCAAGCTTGCACCTGCAAGCATGCTTGCACCTACAAGCATGTTTGATTCGGCAAGCAAGCATGCTTGATTCAACAAGCATGCTTCAGCAAGCAAGCTTGTGCTTGCTGCATGTAAGCAGCCCTTGCTTGCACGAAGCAAGCACAAGCTTGCTTGTTAAAGCAAGCTCAAGCTTGCTGAAGCAAGGTTGCTTGCTTCGAAGCAAGCTTGCTTGCACTAGTAGAGCATTTTCCTTTTTAACTGAGGCAACCGCAGTCAAAACCGAGGCAACACCTCACTCAAAATTGTGGCAGTTGCTCTGTAAAAACTAAGGCAGTTGCCTCAATTAATGTAAGCTGCCACATATTTGACTCTTAGTTTTGGACAAACTGATGTTGTAATAAGTTATTACTTGTTATAGTGTTTTGTGGTAATGGACAAATATGTATATGTTAAAAAAAAACTAGAGAAGTTATCCAAACTGAGTTTGCACAAACTCAGTTTTTGAAACTGAAATTGCACATACTCAGTTTTTGAAACTGAGTACACAACTCTGTTTTGCAAATTGAGTAAACTCAGGTGGATATGTCGTAGTAAGGCTCGGTTTTTTTATTATGGATATATGTATGTATCATCTCAGTGAAGAATATTCCATTGCAACTTGTTATTTCTGTAAAAATGAGTGCATTTATATTTTATAGGCACTTGAAGAGGAGGAAAAAGTAGAATTTGGCATGTAATGGCAACGAGGAAGCAAGCACATGTGATCTTGACAATGGCCCAAGTTTTACCTTCCCAGTATCCAAAATTCTATGTATTTTTACTATAACTTTATCTTTCTTTTTATAGTTTAGACATGGTATTATTGATATTTTGAAATTGGAAGCATGTAGCTCATATTCGAGTATTATGAGAATGTTACATTGTTGAATTTTAGACATGGAATTGTACTACATCTTATTTTGAATTGATATGTTGTATTATATATATGATAAGGAAATCTTATATTGAATTGATATTTGATAATTATGTGAAAGTAATGCGTATAATTGTTACCAATATTTTAGATTAGCAATGGTTATAAGTGTCACAAAACTAATAAATAAATAAATAAATTTATATATGGAAACATTTATAAGGGTTAGTAGGATTATGATACTGACACTTATAAGTGTTACACTTTTTTCGTTTGGTAGCATTTATAAATGTCACTAAATAATTGTTTTCTAACGAGTATAAGTGTTACTATATCTTAAGGTCCCAACATTTATAAGTGTTAGCGATTAGTGTGTCCGTAACACTTATAGGTGTTAGCAATGAGTCTGTCTGTAACACTTATAAG
This sequence comes from Allium sativum, assembly GCA_030737875.1. Lineage (NCBI taxonomy): Eukaryota > Viridiplantae > Streptophyta > Magnoliopsida > Asparagales > Amaryllidaceae > Allium > Allium sativum. Next base: position 900,764,960 of record CM060916.1, read on the forward strand.
TGTTAGCAATGAGTCTGTTTGTAACACTTATAAGTGCTACAAAGTTGGCTGGCCAATTTCTCACACGCCATTGGTAACACTTAAAAGTGTCACGGAAATTATTTCTAACACTTACAAGTGCTAGAATTTGCCTGTTTTGGTGTAGTGAAAGGAATGAAATGAATGCGTAACTAACGTTGTAAATTAAATTAATTAGTGAAGGTTTAATTGGACATGTAATCCATGTTCTGAATTCCTAAAAATTACATTTTGAACAAACAGGGAATGAATTAAAGACGATAGCCAAACTTATATACATGTATGTATTTATTTCATCTAGAATGCACACATTATTTTCAATCCAAACTTTCAGCAGAAATTAATAAATTTCATTAATTACATCATAATTTTATTTAAAAACCATTTTAAATTTAATAATTTAATTTAATTTAACAACTTAAATGTTCAAATTTTATGGGATGTTACAATCTCACCCACTTAGAACTTTTTGTCCTTGAAAAGGAGAGGTTGCTAAAAAAATGCTTATGTATATAACAAAAATATTCTTATTTATACAAATCTTTCAAAGTTTCGAACAAATTAAGTTATTGGATTTTAAATTCGAAAATTCGTCCTTACATTATTAGTTAAATTCATTTGTTATAAATCTATTTGATAAATTCAAAATCTTTATTTCAGACACTTTTATTAAAGTTCGAGTTTCCTTATGATCACGACTTAAATTATTTATAACAAAACTTAAAATTTGAAAAATATGATTCTCGTGTTTGAAGTAACTTTTGAAATCAGAAATACGTATTTTGCTAATAATCTAAAGTTGTTGTATTTCTCAAGACATTTGAAACTTTTCATTCTTAGTTTTTTTTTAAATAAGGGTACTTATATTACAAACAAAGAGTTATAAATAGAAGTTCGAGCTGACAACAAAAATAACAACACGCACACATAAAACAAATACTATACAAGAAACAAATGCCAGCTCGAACATAATACTAAGAACGCAACTAACAGATACGACACAAAGATATTACAAGCTTGAACCCTCCCTCCCCCAAGACACAGATGAAAAACAGTAGACAAACCCAAAATATCAAAGCCCGCTGAAGAACTGACCATTGCTCCAACAAAATACCAAAAAGCCAAACATCTGAGCCCACATATCATATATCAATGCGGCAGTATCCACCAAGCTACAAACCCCACACAAGTAAACCAAAGCTCCACAAAAACAACCAACAATTGCCACTGCAATCGACATAGCTGAATCATCGAAGAGCGGGAAAGAATTTAGACAAATATACGACTGCAACAACCACAAAAACAACCAACTACAGAACTGAAAACCAAGCTAACACTCAAAGACGGAGAGAAGAATGCCAAAACACATTTATTTCTTACATACACCTCCATTAGTAACTCCATCTGGATTTCCTCCTCCTGCTTTCGCTTTTCTTGCTTTTGATCGAGTTTGGATTTGATGTATAAAATTAGTCTACTCTGGATTATCCTCTACCAATGGTTCTTCCGTTACAAACTTGTTACCCTTTTTGTAATTACTGTTCTTGAATATCGTTCTCTTCTTTTAAAAGCTATTTGTAGAACTTACAGAACTATAAGAAATATCAGAATCATTCACAAAAATATCTCTACTTACAATATCCTCTTTAACCTCTTCATGAATATTTGATAACCCATCTGTTTTAGTAACATCTTGGCTTCCTTCATTCAAAGCCTGCATGAGCATATTATTGTCTATAAGAACTTAAGACGGATTGTCATTTCTAGACACATTATTCTAGAATTTGTTAACATCTGCTTTAGAAGAAATTCCAACTTCAACTTCTTAAGTCCCTTCAGACCCTGAAACATCAACTTTTTCTAATGAAATGTTCTCTGAAACGTTACTGCTGTGATAAGTTTCATTCTTATCTTCATAGTTATTAACTCGCTTCCTCTAAATATTCAGGTTATCATCCATGTCCCTCAAAAAAATACCTTTATCTGAGCTGTCAGATGTATTCTTTTTCAGAAATTTCGCAGTATCATTTATATCCAATTCATGCATGCTATTTGAATTCATTTTAGGCTTCCATACTTTAACCGATTTACAATTAGCACTCATATGAACAAAATTTTTGCATTCTAAACAACTTGAAGGAGCCCATTCATACACAACTCTTTGCCAAACAACCTCACTATCAAATCTTTGAATAGGAATACATTCAGGAAATTGAAAATCTATGTTCACTTCAACCAAGACTCTAACATATGCTATTCGAACTACATTTTCAGTTGAATTATCCAATTTCAACGGATGTCCTAACAAAGAAATTACTCTACTAATCCCTTCAACAGACCAGAAATCTAATTCTAGGTTGGGTAACCGTATCCAAATGGGTAAAGCGTGAAAAAAAACACTGTTTAATTTCAGATCTGGATCCCATTTTTTCATAACAATGAACTTCTTATTTTAATAGTATGGTCCTAAAGGGAGAATATTTTCATAATCTTCTATATTCTCACATTTAATAATATAAAATCCATTCTCTCGGTAGAATAATTGGTAACTTCCATTCAAACCCCAAGATCTATCTATGTAATCCTTTTGAAAATAATAGTATGGCTTATTTCTAAAGACATAAAACACAGTAGAATTAACCCATTTTGCTCTTGCTTTACTAGTTAATTCTTCATCTATATTATGTTGAAGTTATATAAATTTAATTGTAGGTTATTGATTTTATATTTAATGTTTGAAAATACTTGATAACTCAAAGTTTAACAAGTTTATTGTCGTTCTTATAGACGTTTGGCATACTCTGGCCAGGCGCATGACTAAAATCTATAAGCATTAAAAATACTTGTTTCAATTGACAGTGAAAATACTAAAAATATTTAAAATAGAAATGGAAAATATGTTCCCCCTTGGATCATGATTACTCGGCGGTTAGCTACTATTCCAGTAGAATCGCTTTGTAACCATAGGTGTCTCACCCCTTGAATTTCTCCATGGTTGTTGCCATAGATCGCAGTTATGCGGCGTTTACGCCACTATCCCACTAGAGTCGCTTGTAACTGTAGGCATCGTGCCCCTATCGAATTTCACTATGGCATCTAGATCGCAATTACGCGGCAGTTGCGCCACTATCCCAGTGGATCACTTGTAACTGTAGGCATTGCGCCCCTCGAATTACGCTAGAACATATAATTAATAATAATCAATGTGATCCCACCGAGTGGGATCCCAATATCAATGGATACTCCAATCAACAGAGCACCAACGTAGCTACAATTTTCAATTTTCAGTGGACACTCTCAACAAGCGCCAACGTGACCCCTCACATTAGGAATTTCGATTTTCAATGGAAGATACTTCCCATAACTTCATTTCGAAAACGTACATACTATATATGTAGTACTTCATTTTACGTTTCACATATATCGCACTTACATAAATACCAATTTACATAAGATTTCCTTTTCAACATCATGTTTTCAAGTATATCATTCTTACATAAATTCCATTATATAAGGTTTCATTTTAAATAAATTACCTTCCAATCAATAACTTTCGAATTAATCATAATACATATAATTCATATATATATATAACGTTCGAAAACTTCATATCAAATAATTCTAGTCAAAGATTCCCAAAATTTCTGTATCAATATCAATTTAATTTTGATTTCACAATCGATTCGAATTTTCAATATCATTTCAAATCTAGTTCATATTGACAATCAATTCATTATTAAAACTTTACATTCGATTAGGGTTACATATCACAAATATCATTATTCAATTGAATCTTTAAATTCAATGATTTCAGACTAAATTGCTCGAATCGGAATTTCATATTTCTATTTCAAAATAATTAAGTACAAAATAGTTTAAGTAAAATAATAGGTTTGAAATAAAATAAATTTGAGTAAAATAAACAAGTTTTGACAAAATAAGTTTGTATAAAATAGGGTTGAAATAAAACAAGTTTTGATACAAAATAGTTTGCAAAATTGCTCAGAATAATAATAGATTTGGTATAGAATAATTAAACAAGATAAATAATTTTAATACTTTAATTCAAATAAAACGATGGTAAAGCATATAATAATTATAAAATGAATAATACAAATTTTCAAGAAATATTCCAATCTGAATCAATTTTCCGTACTTTCAAAATTTTAGTTGACACTAACTCCGTTGTCAAAGCTAAACTCAAACTTAACTAAAGATTCAATTGGAAACCTTTTAGTTTGAACCAAGTGTTCAAGTTAGATCACAACTCAAATTTCTCTTTCAATTTCTCATCTTCAATTTCAATTTGAAGTTTGAATTCTCCATTCATTCCATATTATTGGCTTCAAATTTTCAAATATTTAATTCATCCCTTAAATCAATCTTTCACAAGTTAATTTTTTCATTTAATTAATCAAAACAATTAAACTTAATAAATCCTTCAGTTGACCAATTCAATTTCAAATCATTTAAACCTTTCATTTATCTTCAACTTTCGAACAACCAAACTAAGTTTCAATAAATTAAAGCCACTCATTAAAGTAGTTAAGTTAATTTATACCTTCAATTTAAATATTTTAACACATTAATCTAAGTTTGCAATTTAAAATCAAAACCATTTGATTCATAAAGTCAAGCTAAAATAATTTTTTCTTAATTACTAATTTTATTAAAATATTCTATAGAACAAAATTTTATTTAAGATATTTCAAATTTTCATACTTACAATTTCTTCATTTGCACTTCGGATATTTTACTTGCTTTGAGCTTACTTTAAATTATACTTGCTTAAAACTCAAATCTTGTTCAACACAGGGTTGGGTTATTCAAATAGTTGGAAAGATCTATTTGTCAATTCAATAATTGGAAATCATAAATTCAATCATTTCTTATCAAGGTATCTCTTCGAGGTGTATAATTACACTATCCTAATACATAGGATTACCATTCGACTAAACTCGAGAATCAATTCCATATTTCCTTTCAATCATTCAAATATATATATATATATATATATGCATATCAAATCATGCATCACAAATCAAGCTTCGTTTGACCAAGATAAACAAGTAGCAAAGCTACCAAAGTGGTCTCTCCCACTTTGAGACTCAAGAATAAATTCCAATGAAGTAAAATTATCATTAAAAAAATTATTTTCTAGTGACAAAAGTGGGTTCTCCATTCATATAATTTCCTTTTTGAAAATATTTTAGAAAAATACTTCAAACATTTTTATTCGAACATACTTGTATATAGTACTAGTCTTTTTCTTCAAAACATTAGAAATCAATTTCACAAATTTCAGGAATCAAATTCTCAAATTTTAGTCAAATGATCTCCTTAGTTTTAACTAAATAAATATGTGATTTTTTTTCATGATATACATTTCGTATTTCATCAATGGTTTAACATTTGTAATTTGTTTATCCGAATATCAGTCATCATCCATTAGTATATCTTAAATATACTACAATAAAGACAAGCATCAATTTACCCCTACGAATATATTCTTCGAAAATTCGTAACTTTCTTTATATTTAAAATCAATATTTTCTATATGCAATTTATATAATAAAACCCAATTGTTGGAATTCAAAAACAATCATTTTTCTAAACTATTAAGAGATTTCAAAATACTTAATTCAACATCAGATTTGTTAATCATACTATATTACTAAACAATTTGCAAAACATAACTCGATTCAGTCAAGTTAGTTAATACAATATACTTATATTTTCAAATAATCAACAAAACATAACCTTACTTATGAAGGCTTATTTACCCATTCAATTCAAATGATATTTTATTTGATATACAAATTCATTTTGGTTACATTAACGTCCAAAATTTTATTTGGTTTCAATTTTTTTTTTTTATGCTCAAATTCATTTCAAATTATTTATCATCATAAGATTTAAAAAATTTCAAAATACTTCACATTTCAAATTAACTTATATCCCAAAATGATTTATGTTTCATGTAAATTTATACTTCTGAACAAACTTTGCTTCCAAATCAATTTACTCTAAATACTCTATATTCTAAACATACTTTATTTCAAATTAATTTATATTCTCAAAATACTTTATACTTTTAAATAAAATTCTATTTTCAAGGCATTTGGTATCTCAAATTGATCTATTACCCAAAAATATTTATACCAAATTACTCTATTTTCAAATCGATTTATATATCTAAACGCATTATATTTTCGAATTAATATACGCTTCAAAAGTACTTTATTATTTCAATTCCAAAATATTTTTTATTTAAAATATTTAAATTTTCAAAATACGTTGTCCCTAGAGATTCTGGTGAAAATTCTTGTTACACCCCATAAATTAGGGTTTTACAAACCAAAGCTCTATTATCAGCTATAACGACCTGCCTTTTTGACCGCTTCAAGTCGGTGGTTAAACCAACTTAAACCGCTCGAAACGACAGCTTGTCATTGCTTACGAGGTTTAACAGAATCAATACATAGAATCATAGAACATAACAACATGCAGCAGAATAATTTATACAAAAATATCAGAGTCTTACAAAAATTAACACAACAGAAAATACATAGCTTTTACATAAAATAAAATTTGCAGAAATTGTCGAACCAGTGCGCACGTCTTCATCACTCACTAACTTCAATAGCGGAAGTCTTAATATCTGTAACACTCGGATCTAACCCGAGTGGTCCATGCAAAACATAAAACACTCGAGTCAGGATCAATCTTTGTTCAAGTAAAGTGATTTCAACAAATCACTAAAATATAATAGTTATTCAAAAATTACTATTCGACTTTGAACATATCAACCCAAGTAAACCGCTGAAATGATAATTTGATATATCGAATGACTTGAGCAAGACAATTTCAAGATAGCATACACATATAGGAAGGAACTCATGGTATGGAAATGACCAAGAATAAGTGGTCAAGCATAAGAGTACAACCTAGCAGCACATGCAAAAGGGATACACATAGGCATGTAATGGAAATGCAGCACCAAACTTTAAAGTAGCATGCAAGTACCCAATGTCATGGTAATAAAAATAACAAGTTCATTCATCAAACTGAGTCAATTCAGTGCCAAATGAGCAAGGAACCAATACACATGATGGTTACTAAAGCAATTTTACACTAAAAGGGGACTATAAAATTCATTGTTTCAGTCATACAATTAACTAACAACATAAATAGATTTGCTTTATGTAACTAACAACACCATTATCAATTCGACAAAAACAACATTGGTTACAACCTTCAAATGTAGGTAGAATTTCCATGCAAAGGCAGGTGCTTCGTATATGTATTCATACTAAGCACGCGGTTCTAGGTCGAAACAAAATGCAGGTATGACATTTATTTTAGCTAGTATATAGAATTAATACAGCTGATTTCAATATTTTACTGACAAAGGATGAAAGTGAAATAGGGCAGCACAAATTTTCACGCAAGCAATCAAAACCAAGATCACACTATTATGCTTAATTTATATTGAATCCAATTATTCAAAACAAAAATTAATCGTGAGCTAATAACTCACCTTCGTGGATGAAATGGCCGACGACGGCAGCGAAAACGGTGCGCGTGTAGGAGCCAATTTGAAGTAGCAGAAGAAGGGGATGACAATTGAAATCTTTTTCCCTTTTTTATTACAAGAAGGTTTCAGGTTTAGATTTTATGTTTAGAATAAGGAAGCATAAATAAATTTGAGAAGAAGAGGTAACAGGGAAAGATAGAGATACTCAGTGAAACACCCTACCTCTGTTAAGGTCACTCACAAAGGGAATGCCTTAACTTCGATAGAGCATTTTAGGTAAAAGATACAGATAATTTACAAGACAGACATATAAACAACGGAAAAACTAAATTTATTTCATAAGTACGTGATTTAGTTAAAACATTACAACAACTGTCTCAAACCAACATTCAAATTATTACAACAAAATCTTTGTCTTGAATTAAAACATAAAGAAGCATTAAAACAATAGTAAGGCAGCATAAATCCCCAATAAGAGAGTATCCAAAGCCATATCCCAAGGAAAAAGATTCCAAGCAATACATCTACTCTCGTCAAGCTGGAAATGATTTGATCTAAGCTGAAATATTCCCTCTCTGCGGACCTGGGGGAGGGGGGAATGGAAGAAAAGAAGACGAATGAAAATGGGTCAGACATGAGTTTGGTAAGTCCAGTGACTATTTAGCATGTAAACAAGAAAAGGGTTATGATAGGAATAAACAGAATCTAGGTCAACACCCTAGAAATAAGATAATAAGTCCGAATATGCTGTCGCACTCATTTCACTTCTCTGCACCACCAAACTAGTGTCCCAACTAGTAATCGGTATAAAATGATCATATTGTAATGTGATCCCAATCCCCGCAATTGTGGTAGCCTTCAGGTGTACATCTATCATGAGGATTCCACCTCAATCTGCATAATTGCCATGAACATGTTAGATGTACCCTTACTACCCTATCGATCGGCTCCTTACTCGTATTAATTTTTCCTTGTGTCTGTGTCCATCGGCCCTCTCTTGCGTGTAGATATCCTGTGCTGGTCCCACCATAAGGTGTATCAATCCTTATGATAGCAACCCGACACGATTAAGGATGCAAAGTGTATAACTACTGGTACCCAGTGCCTGCTTTTTCCCACTCTGGAGTACGTGCACGTCCGTAAACCGTCGGAACCTACACTGACATACCCCCTGCCGCTGTTTTGACCGCTTATAATCAGCCCTGTAATCGTGCCCAACCCTGCCTAGTTCAGGTTACCATGATACATCTATGTGGGTTACTGCTGAAATGGGTCCCCGTTACTAGGGTTTCCTACTGGTTAAGTTTGTGGACCTATATTTACTAATATTACCCACCAACCCAATACGTACTTAAACCTCTTATGATTCAGGCATGTTTATTTAATGGTTAAGTTTGTGGGCCTATATTTACTAATATTACCCACCAACCCGATATGTACTTAACCCTCATACTGATTCAAGCATGTTTATTTAATGGTTAAGTTTTGTGGGCCTATATTTACTGATATTATCCACCCAACTTGCTATGTACTTAACCCTCTCGCACATTATGCCATATTGGTTAAGTGTTGTCCATTCATGTTAACTTAACCCATCCATTCATCATGTCATGTTGGTTAAGTGTTTCTTATTAACTTAACCCTCCTCACTTATCATGTTGGATTGGTTAAGTGTTTCCTATTAACTTAACCCCACGTGTTCATCATGTTGTATTGGTTAAGTGTCATCAATTAATTCAAGTTACTTAACCCACCTACTTGTCATGTTACTTTGGTTAAGTGTCGCCTTTTTGTGTCAACTTAACCCTACCACAAGTCAAGTTATGTTGGTTAAGTGTTGCCCTCTTAATTTAACTGATCCTTACCACAAATCAAGTCATATTGGTTAAGTGTTGCCCTCTTCTGTTACTTAACCCTACCACACATCATTTTATATATTGGTTAAGTGTTTCCTATTAACTTAACCCTAGTCATTCATCTTGTTATATTGGTTAAGTGTTTCTCATTAACTTAACCCTAGTCATTTATCTTGTTCATTAGCATTAATTGATTTATTAATGCACCAACCTCTCACATTAGATATGTGTTGTTGCGGTTACTGGATGTGTCGGGCGGTTCTGGGCAGTTTTACACCATAACTCAATCTAACGTCCGGTTTTCCTTGGGAATGATGCACTAACCTCTCACATTAGATAGGTGTTGTTGTGGTTACTAGATGTGTCGGGTGGTTCCGGGCAGTTTTATACCACAACTCAATCTAATCTCGGGTTAGGCATATTCGTCTTTTTCTTAATTTACATAATTATCTTTTAAATTTATATGTAAATTATCCACAATTATTGCCATTCAAGTCATGCCCCATTTACCCTCTAAAACATATTTTCAATTTTTGGTATATAAATTCTACCAATATTATGGCACTAACCATTCATTTATTTATGGACCAAATTATGCTAATAATATTAATTTCTAAGGTTTTCCCAACGTTACCCCCGTCACACGTTCGCAAAATTCACATAGAATGTTAGGCTCATAACTTAGCCTAACTTATATACAAAAGGGGAAAGAAGGGAGCATGTACCATTCACACAACATAAAAATAATTAGGATCTAACTAAACATATTTCATGTAAACGTGGCATAAAATAATGAACTTGCATTTTTGGATCCAACTAATATGAGTCTTTAAGCATATGAAATTACCCAAATCCAACTAGGCATGTAAATGTAAACTTTTATATTGGGTCCAATGAACATAAACCTTAAGCATATAGAATTACACAAGTTCAACTAGACATGTGATTGTGAACTTTTAATTTGGATTCAATAATCATGAATCTTAAACATATGGAATTACACAGGTTTAACAAGGCAGGTAAATATGAACTTTTTATTTTGGATCCAACAAACATGAATCTTAAGCATATGGTTTTATACAAGTTTAACAAGGCATGTAAATATGAACTTTAATCGTGGACCCAATTTTCATAGATCTAAATGTAAATCTAAACATAATACATGTCTTGGCCTAATAATTTGCTTGTAACATAACATGAATGAATTACCAATTTTACATGATTGGTTTACATCAACATAATAACCACGTAGCCTAACAGCTTGCATGTAACATAACATGAATGAATCACCAATTTTACATGATTGGTTTACATCAACATAATAACCACATAACTTGCATGTAACATAACATGAATGAATCGCCAATTTTACATGACTGGTTTACATCAACATAATAACCACATAGCCTAACAACTTGCATGTAACATAACATGAATGAATCACCAATTTTACATGATTGGTTTACATCAACATAAGAACCACATAACTTGCATGTAACATAACATGAATGAATCACCAATTTTACATGATTGGTTTACATCAACATAATAACCACATAGCCTAACAACTTGCATGTAACATAACATGAATGAATCACCAATTTTACATGATTGGTTTACATCAACATAATAACCACATAGCCTAACAACTTGCATGTAACATAACATGAATGAATCACCAATTTTACATGATTGGTTTACATCAACATAATAACCACAATAATCTCATAAGCATATACGATAGAATCGTTGCAAGAATAGGGGTGAATCAGCATCATCATTATCTTACAACTAGGAATAACGCTAGTTTTCATTTTATTACAAATCATAACTTTTAATCGTTCACATCTAAATAATAATAGGACTTACAAAGAAAAGAAAGTCTTGTTTTCTGGGATCTGTTTTCTGAAATTGGAAAGCAATCCCTTGAAGAAGACTATCAATTCTCTAAGTTAGTTTTGATTTGTAGATTTAATCTTGCTTTCAAGTTGAAGAAGAATGGTGGCTAAACTAGAACGATCATGGACAGCATGGTGGCTCCTTGGAATGAATTTGTGTGATTTAGGGTTTGAGGATTATGGTTGCTTTTATAGAAGTTAAATCTTATGTGAGCCGTTAGATCGTTTTAGGAGCAATCAGAGCCATCTAACTAAAGCAATGTGTCATTCAGCCAATCATAGCATGACACATAAGCCCTAACACCTCAGAATTTGTCATAAAGCCAATCAGAGAAGGCCACGTAAAAAAACAATCCTTGACCAACATAAAATGCGCCACTTGTACCACATGATGCGTACACGTCATATATATGTGTGTATATATATATATATATGTATATGTATATATATATTTTTTTTCTATATTTCTTTTTCTTTTTATCTATCTTCCCAATTAACCATTTTCACACTAAACCACTTTTTGAACTACGTTCACACTAAGCCAATTTTTAGCCATTCCCCTAAAACAAAAATGTGGCGCTGGTGGGGATCGAACTCTGTACCTCTTGTATGCAAGTCACATGTTCTAACCAAATGAGCTACTAAGTCTTTTGCTTACAAATCTTAGAACAATGCTAAACATTATTCTTTTCTCATTCTTCTTTTTCATGTTTTGCTGCAATGTTTAATTTAAAGATATCTTCTTCATACAGAGTCTGATTTACGCAAACTCGGACTCTATCTCAAGCAGAATTCTGAGATGAATGTAATGGCGCAACCCGTTTCACTTATTTCTTATTTTCAAATTAATTATTCTTTAATTTGTTATTTTAATATTCTCAGTAAATACGGGGTGTTACATTCTCCCCTCCTTAAAGGATTTCATCCCCGAAATCATTAATTAAGAAGAATGCATATCCTAACATCCAACATCCATCTACTCAACCATTCAATCACAGGCGTCCATTGTCCTTAAAAAGATTTCTAATGCTTTCATGATCATATGCATAGTGTGTGTACGTTTCCTTATCTAATGCAAAATCAGACGGTCTACTTATTCAGTTGACCTCCTCAATGCGAATTATGTCGGTGCCACGAGTCCATCATGTATGCAATTATTCCTAATCGTACTTTAAAACTTCTACATGAGTGCACAATCATTCATACAAATGCCACATCCATATGATAACACAGCAAGTTTCAATTCAAAAATTCACTCATGCATATGCAATATGAAAGTGACTGAGCCGATCTAGTGTCTAATGTGTGTATATGCATCCACGAGCAACCACTTGCAACCACCAATCATAACATGTTTCAAACACATGTTTACATCCATTGGCTTCTACCTAAGGATTGAAGATATGACCTAGAGGATATTCCTAAAAAGATAGAAACAAACATGCATAGAATTCCTAGAAAAAGAGATCAAGGATATACCCTCAAGAAAAAGGGTATGATGCGTGTGTCTTATCTTCAGTCTCTCACGTCGCGTCTTCTTGAGCTTCATTCCACTGTACCTTAACTAATTTAACTTCACATTTGCGAAGCTTCTTGACCTCCATTTCCAAAATTCACTAGTAAAGATAGGACCTCGATCACTTACTATGCTAGAGGGTATCCAATGTAGTCGAACTATCTTTCCAAGAGAAACAGGTATGAGCCAAGATACCAAGTGTATATACTAAGATGGTTAGAGGTCTCTCCTCTACTTAGCTTATCCATAATGTCACAAATTTGAGGGTCTAAAGCTAAAGGTTTCTATGTACTTTTTACCTCTCTTAAAGTCAGTCTTACTTTAAGGCGCCTGCCACAACCATTTATTTCTCACGCAAACCATCCTCGTCGAACTTGACATCTCTCAAGTACAAGCCCCAAAGGCCTAAACCAATATCAGACAAGCACCTAAGGAATACCTCCTCTGAATTAGGATGATTTATGTGAGATGATACTAGTAAAACAACCAAACAATTGAGCACTTAACCGACTCTGGCTATCCTCGCCAATCTTGCTCCAAAACTATCGTTGATCGCATAACTGGCTTTGCATTGTCAACTAGATATATGCGGAAGTCTATCTCGAGTTTTAGGGGGAAAATCTCTAACCTAATCAAAAAAATATGCATACTCATGGACTACTCTAATGGATCGCAAATCGTCAATAGACGCATCAAGTGACTCTAGGTAGCTAAGCCTAACTGATCCCTTAGGATCGCGCAAAATCTCGAGGGTATTCCCGAGGCAAGTCAAAAGTCTAGCTAACCAATCCATGCCTAGAACCAACCCACAGCCCATGAAACCGAAAACATAAGCATTTCATTTTAAACTCAATACTTAATATAGCTATTTTCAAATCCTTACAAACCAAAGATAAATGAGCCGAACCACCAATTGGATTTGAGACAATAATGGGATCTTCTACTATACAAGTACTAAGGTGCAGAGACTCAACTATGGAAGCAGATATAAATGAATGTGAAGTGCTAAAATCAAAAAGAGTACTAACAAGATGATCAAAAGAAAAACTAAACTTTTTCAACAGAAACTTTACTACCTCTCTCTTAGGTATGCTGGCGGTGAGATCATGCACTTGCCCTCCTGAAAATCCTGTCCTTTGTTCTTACCCCTATCCTTAATTATATGACCCGTTATACTATGGTAAAGACACTTCCTCTTGTCTTAGGTTTTATTATTCTTTCCTCCTTTGCGAACCAAGTCCATATCCATGAGTTTCTCATCCTTGGGTTGTGCTCCTTAGCCAAACTCCCTCATTCTCATCTTTACCATCCTTGTGTAACATGTTGACAAGTCTCTCTAAAGACGCCTCCATCGCACTGAAAATTCAACAAAGCTTGAAAGAAAATTAGCCGTAGGTGAAACTACTGTGGCTATAGATGGAAGTTGGGCACTTATTCGCCCTTTGACAAGTGTCGTAGTCTCATCAATCCTACGAAACCATGCCGCGATGAGGTTACCTCCTAGAAAGCCAGGAGCCCTGGAGACTCAGGAAAGAAGGAAACAAGGATTCAAACAAAGGATCAACAGATAGTGCATATGGCTTTGGGGAATATGCCTTTAGAACAAAACTTTTCTTTTGAAAATGCTTCTTTTAAAACTGTTTTGAAAATAATTTTTCAAATCTTTTATATGATCCGGTAACCTTCAGCTCTGATACCAAGTGAAACACCCTACCTCCGTTAAGGTCACTCACAAAGGGAATGCCTTAACTTCGGTAGAGCATTTTAGGTAAAAGATACAGATAATTTACAAGACAGACATATAAACAACGGAAAAACTAAATTTATTTCATAAGTACGTGATTTAGTTAAAACATTACAACAACAGTCTCAAACCAACTTTCAAATTATTACAAGAAAATCTTTGTCTTGAATTAAAACATAAAGAAGCATTAAAACAACTGTAAGGCATCATAAATCCTCAATAAGAGAGTATCCAAAGCCATAGCCCAAGGAAAAAGATTTCAAGCAATACATCTACTCTCTTCAAGCTGGAAATAATTCGATCTAAGATGAAGTATTCCCTCCCTGCGGACCTAGGGGGGAGGGGGAAGGGGGAACGGAAGAAAAGAAGACAAAAGAAAATGGGTCAGACATGAGTTTGGTAAGTCTAGTTACTATTTAGCATGTAAACAAGAAAAGGGATATGACAGGAATAAACTGAGTCTAGGTCAATACCCTAGAAATATGATAATAAGGCTGAATATGTTGTTGCACTCATTTCACTTTTCTACACCACCTAACTAGTGTCCCAACTAGTAATCTATATAAAATGATAATATTGTAATGTGGTCCCAATCCCCACAATTGTGGTAGCCTTCAGGTGTACATCTATCGTGAGGATTCCACCTCAATCTGCCTAATTTCCATGAACATGTTAGATGTACCCTTACTACCCTATCGATCGGCTCCTTACTCGTATTAATTTTTCCTTGTGTCTGTGTCCATCGGTCCTCTCTTGCGTGTAGATACCCAGTGCTGGTCCCACTATAAGGTGTATCAATCCTTATGATAGCAACCCGACACGATTCAAGATGCACAGTGTATAACTACTGGTACCCAGTGCCTGCTTTTTCCCACTACGGAGTACGTGGACGCCCGTAAACCGTCGGAACCTACACTGACGTACCCCCTGCCGCTGTTTTGACCGCTTATAATCAGCCCAGTAATCGTGCCCTACCCTACCTAGTTCAGGGTACCATGATACATCTATGTGGGTTACTGCTGAAATGGGTCCCCATTACTAGGGTTTCCTACTGGTTAAGTTTGTGGGCCTATATTTACTAATATTACCCACCAACCCGATACGTACTTAACGCTCCCACTGATTCAGGCATGTTTATTTAATGGTTAAGTTTGTGGGCCTATATTTACTAATATTACCCACTAACCCAATATGTACTTAACCCTCCTACTGATTCAAGCATGTTTATTTAATGATTAAGTTTAGTGGGCCTATATTTACTAATATTACCCACCCAATTTGCTATGTACTTAACCTTCCCGCACATTATACCATATCGGTTAAGTGTTGTCCATTCATGTAAACTTAATCCACCCATTCATCATGTCATGTTGGTTAAGTGTTTCTTATTAACTTAAACCTCCTCACTTATCATGTTGGATTGGTTAAGTGTTTCCTATTAACTTAACCCCACGTGTTCATCATGTTGTATTGGTTAAGTGTCATCAATCAATTCAAGTGACTTAACCCACCAACTTGTCATGTAACTTTGGTTAAGTGTCGCCTTCTTGTGTCAACTTAACCCTACCACTAATCAAGTTATGTTAGTTAAGTGGTGCCCTCTTGATTTAACTTAACCTTGCCACAAATCAAGTCATATTGGTTAAGTGTTACCTTCTTGTGTTACTTAATCCTACCACACATCATGTTATATATTGGTTAAGTGTTTCCTATTAACTTAACCCTAGTCATTCATCTTGTTATATTGGTTAAGTGTTTCTCATTAACTTAACCCTAGTCATTTATCTTGTTCATTAGCATTAATTGATTTATTAATGCACCAACCTCTCACATTAGATATGTGTTGTTGCGGTTACTGGATGTGCCGGGCGGTTCCGGGCAGTTTTACACCACAACTCAATCAAACCTCGGGTTTTCCTTAGGCATGATGCACTAACATCTCACATTAGATAGGTGTTGTTGTGGTTACTGGATGTGCCGGGCGGTTCCGCGCAGTTTTACTCCACAACTCAATATAACCTCAGGTTAGGCATATTCGTCTTTTTCTTAATTTACATATTTATCTTTCAAATTTATATGTAAATTTATCCACAATTATTGTCATTCAAGACATGCCCCATTTACCCTCTAAATCATATTTTCAATTTTTGGTATATAAATTATACCAATATTATGGCACTAACCAGTCATTTATTTATGGGCCAAATTATGCTAATAATAATAATTTCTAAGGTTTTTCCAACGTTACCCCCGTCACACGTTCGCAAAATTCACATAGAATGTTAGGCTCATAACTTAGCCTAACTTATATACAAAAGGGGAAAGAAGGGAGCATGTACCATTCACACAACATAAAATAATAAGGATCTAACTAAACATGTATCATGTAAACGTGGCATAAAATAATGAACTTGCATTTTTGGATCCAACTAATATGAGTCTTTAAGCATATGAAATTACCCATGTAAACTTTTATTTTGGGTCCAATGAACATAAACCTTAAGCATATAGAATTACACAAGTTCAACTAGACATATGAATGTGAATTTTTAAGTTGGATTCAATAATCATGAATCTTAAACATATGGAATTACACAGGTTTAACAAGGCATGTAAATATGAACTTTTTATTTTGGATCCAACAAACATGAATCTTAAGCATATGGTTTTATACAAGTTTAACAAGGCATGTAAATATGAACTTTAATCTTGGATCCAATTTTCATAGATCTAAATGTAAATCTAAACATAATACATGTCTTGGCCTAATAATTTGCATGTAACATAACATGAATGAATCACCAATTTTACATGATTTGTTTACATCAACATAATAACCACATAGCCTAACAACTTGCATGTAACATAACTTGAACGAATCACCAATTTTACATGATTGGTTTACATCAACATAATAACCACATAACTTGCATATAACATAACACAAATGAATCACCAATTTTACATTGGTTTACATCAACATAATAACCACATAGCCTAACAACTTGCATGTAACATAACATGAATGAATCACCAATTTTACATGATTGGTTTACATCAACATAATAACCGCATAACTTGCATGTAACATAACATGAATGAATCACCAATTTTACATGATTGGTTTACATCAACATAATAACCACATAGCCTAACAACTTGCATGTAACATAACATGAATGAATCACCAATTTTACACGATTGGTTTACATCGACATATAACCACATAGCCTAACAACTTGCATGTAACATAACATGAATGAATCACCAATTTTACATGATTGGTTTACATCAACATAATAACCACAATAATCTCATAAGCATATACGATAGAATCGTTGCAAGAATAGAGATGAATCAGCATCATCATTATCTTACAACTAGGAATAACGCTAGTTTTCATTTTATTACAAATCATAACTTTTAATCGTTCACATCTAAATAATAACATGACTTACAAAGAAAAGAAAGTCTTGTTTTCTGGGATCTGTTTTCTGAAATTGGAAAGCGGTCCCTTGAAGAAGACTATCAATTCTCTAAGTTAGTTCTGATTTGTAGCTTTAATCTTGCTTTCAAGTTGAAGAAGGAATGGTGGCTAAACTAGAACGATCATGGACGACATGGTGGCTCCTTGGAATGAATTTGTGTGATTTAGGGTTTGAGGATTATGGTTTATAGAAGTTAAATCTTATGTGAGCCGTTAGATCGTTTTAGGAGCAATCAGTGCCATCTAGCTAAAGCAATGTGTCACTCAGCCAATCATAGCATGACACATAAGCCCTAACACCTCAGAATTTGTCACAAAGCCAATCAGAGAAGGCCACATAAAAAAACAATCCTTGACCAACAAAAAATGCGTCACATGCGCCACATGATGCATACACGTCATAATATATGTATATATATTTTCTCTCTCTCTCTATATATATATATATATATATTCTTTTTATCTATCTTCCTAATTAACTATTTTCACACTAAACCACTTTTTGAACTGCGTTCACACTAAGCCACTTTTTAACCATTCCCCTAAAACAAAAATATGGCGCTGGTGGGGATCGAACTCTGTACCTTTTGTATGCAAGTCACATGTTCTAACCAAATGAGCTACTAAATCTTTCGCTTACAAAACTTAGAACAATGCTAAACATTATTCTTTTCTCATTCTTCTTTTTCATGTTTTGCTGCAATATTTAATTTAAAGATATCTTCTTCATATGGAATCCGATTTACGCAAACTTGGACTCTATCTCAAGCAGAATTCTGAGATGAACGCAATGACGCAACCCGTTTCACCTATTTCTTCTTTTTCAAATTAATTATTCTTTAATTTGTTACTTTAATATTCTCAGAAAATACGGGGTGTTACACTCAGGTTTTAAAAAAGAATGGGGAACAAAACGCTTGAGTTGCTACATATTTTTTTTACCGTTTATATGCATTTATGCCAATCATTGATAATAAAATGCATGGCTTTATATATATATGTATGTATGTATGTATGTATGTATGAATGTATGGATGGATGCATGGCGTAAGGCTTCAGGAAGAAGCAAGGGATGAAGACGGTCTTATGCAAATTTTTCTGTTGGAAAGATGCTATAGATTTTCAAAGAAGGAAGGGAAATGGAGAAAAAGGAAGGTGAAGGGAAAGAGATAAAGAATTGGAAAATAAATACTCAAAAGGAGAAACATCAGGAATGAATGGCCTTGGGAATAAATGGATGCACGAATTTGAACCATTAAAAGAATGATGTAACGCATGCATTAAAATTTAATGACAGAGAAGTAAACGCATAAGGTAACATAGGCATACATTTGAATTGCAAAGGATAAAACTTGAGAGAGAATTGGGTGATGCAAGTATATATGGTAAGGAACATTTCTTTTCATAAATTCGGCTTCCATTTTTTTTTTAATAAATGACACAAAATATGTAACATAGATGCATGCCTTAAAAATAAGGGAAGAGGAAGGTTACAAAATCTTACATATTTTACTCCAAAATGATGAAACACATGCATGGAAATAAAGAGAAAAGAATGAATGCATGCATGGTATTTGAAAAGTTTATTTTTTTTCTTCTAAATATAGACAACATGATACTAAGGAGAAGGGAAACACATATATACATGGAGATGGTTCGTTTTTGAAAAAAAAATTATGGGAAAGAAAAACAAGAAAGGACAAATAAGGTGTAAATTTAAGAAATAAAAATACAAAAATAAAATAGGATGTGCGAAAATGGAATGACGGGAGATAAATTAATAGAATGAAGGGAAATAAATATATAAAGGATTGAAATGAATGCGTAATTAACATTGTAAATTGAATTTATTAATGAAGGTTTAATTGGACATGTAATCCATGCTCTGAATTCCTAAAAATTACATTTTGAACAAACATGGAAGGAATTAAAGACGATAGCCAAAGATATATACATGTATGTATTTATTTCATCTAGAATGCACACATTATTTTCGATCAATCTTTCAGCAGAAATTAATAAATTTCATTAGTAACATCATAATTTTATTTAAAAAACATTTTAAATTCAATAATTTAATTTAATTTAACAACTTAAGTGGTCAAATTTTACGGGATGTTACAGTTATTGTACATAATGTAGATCTGGAAATCAATCCCAAAAACATTGTCAAAAATTGTAGTTTTCTTCTAGATCCTTGGTCTTGGTGTTGATTTGAGGTTTATGTAAACTTAGATTAAAATGTTGTGCCTGTTTATGTTTGATGTTGTTGGGGTTTTACTAGGTTAGTGTAGAAATTCCGCTTTTTGCCCTTTTTAATAAAAAGAATATTGTTTCAAAACAACAAAGAATATGCACAAAACAATTAGGAAGGGATGTGTAGATTTGCATATATTTGTATGTCATTTACAACAACCGTTACAAAATTATATATTCCTTATTTCATGTGATTTGAAATATGTTCATATCCCATTTTCAATTATTTTGGGCAATTTTACAATAACTGCAGTTATTAACCTTTTTATAAGATTTTGAATGTTAAACAATATTAAACATAAAAATGTTTTCTTTGGTCGTTAGTTTAGACCAAAACATAAATAGTTAATAATAATAAATTAAAAAAATAGTGACTACATTAATGCACTTAAATATATATATATATATATATTCATATCCATCCGAATCTACCTAAATAATGCAAATATATTATTATAAGAGATGTTTGTTATTGTTGTATGGTTGAATAATTTCTATTTCTACGGCAATGTATATGGAAATATAATCCATAATAAATGGAAATAGGCATTATGACTGTTATAACAATAAATGAATTTGATTTGCTATAAATAAGGTCATAAATAAAATAAAGAATGTTCTAACCATCGCTGATTTAGGGAAATGAATTAAATACGATAAACATGCTAAATGGTTACAATTTGAATTGTATTAGGAATCGTAATGCATACATAAATAGTAAATAAGGGAAATATGAATGTAGTAATAAATTGAGTTACAATATATATGGTATAAAACTAAATGGGGCTTATATAAAGAGGAAAATAAATGCATTAGGAAATGTTAATCGACATTTTGGTTCGGTTACCAGAAGAAGACCAGGCCCACATGACTCGACCCAGAAGCGTTGCAAACATATTTGAGAATTAACCTAAGACAAGGTCGCGCAAGAACGATCGCAACAGCTCGTCAAACAGCTCTCACACAATACAAGCCCCGGGATACTAAATTCGTATTCTCATGGTATACGGACTTCCTTATACTCAAAGCTAGCCCCGACAAGCTTCCACCTCCGAGATACCTTTTAGTCCCTCCATGTTGACACGCTTTCTGCTAGAAGCTGTCACACATCAATGGCATCGTCATCAAACACAAAGCGATTCAGTCGAAATTGCGACAGAAACATAAAAATGGCCCGAAACCCCTTTAGGTGACCTCTTTTGTGCCCGAAAACATCAATTACGGTGCGATGCACGGTAACTCTTATAGCCCTCTGAGTTAGCTTCAGGTACAACTTTCGTTTGGCTAAAACGACCTAATGGTTTTAAAGTTACGCTTGTTTCCGGGAATGCATGTCAATCACTCAAAATCATCAGATCAGCTCAGCATGGCGAGCCCAGAATTCAGCAGTAAGCCTAGCCTCCCATCATTTTCGTATCTCTCAGAAGAATATGAAATTTTGTATCTTTGTATCCCATAGAGGGATACAAATTTTGTATCCCGTATCCCTCAAAAAAGATACGAATTTCGTATTCCCAGAGGGATACGAAATTCATATCGCGTATCTCTCAAAGGGATACAAATTTCATATCCCTAAGAGGGATCTGGAATTCGTATCCCCCAAAAAGGATACGAATTTCGTATCCCCCAAGTGGATACAAAATTCGTATTCCGTATCCCCTTGGACGGATACAAACTTCGTATCCCCCAAAGGGATAAAAATTTCGTATCCCCCAAACGGATATGAATTTCGTATCTCGTATCTCCTAGGAGGGATATGAATTTCATATCCCCCAAAGGGGTACAAATTTCATATCCCTTATCCCCTAGGAGGGAAACGAATTTTTCCTGCACTTCATAAAAGGACCCGAAATTTTGGTGTGTGGACCCTGTACCTTGCCTACTCCACTACCAACCAACTCTTATAGATACCCCCTTACTTCCAACATAAAAAGTGTTGGTTCAAGCTCTCCTCCAAGCTCTAATGGCTGCCTGAGATGAAGATAATCGTCCCAAAGCATCCTAAACACCCTCCTTCGTCATACAAAGAGGAAGACACACATGCTTGGATTCATGGGCATGCTCTTGAACTTTTAACCATCCTTTTGTACATTAAACCACCTTTGGACTTCTCAAAGATCTCAAGAACCATTAATGGTTTCCATCTTCTTACCCATGGCCCTCAAACATAGCATGGACCACTAAAACATTACATATACATTTTCCATCCACTTTCAAATATTTACAAGGACCTTTACACTACCTTTAGACATTTCTGGATCTCTCGGACATTGTTGACCAAGTCAACACTTTTTCCACTCAACGAAGAAGAAAAAGAAGGTCAACATTTGTGACTCCCGAGACCATCCGGACCTTCCCTATACACTCCGGACCTCGGCAACTTCCGACACTCTCCAAACCTCGAACCTTTCCGATACCTTTTAAACCTCGGTAATTCCTGACACCCTCCGAACTTCGGCAACTCCTGACACATTCCGGAGCTCGGACCTTCCCGACATATTTCGGACCTCGGCGACTCCCGACACTCTCCGAACCTCGAACCTTCCCAACACCTTGCGGACCTCGGCAACTCCCGACACCTTCCGAACCTCGGACCTTCCCGACACCTCTTGGACCTCGGTAACTCCTGACATTTTCCGAACCTCGGACCTTCCCGACACCTTCCGGACCTCGGCAACTCCGGACACCCTCCGAACCTCGGAACCCCCCAACACATCCTAAACCTTGGAAACTCCTGACCTCCCCCAGACTTCGGAAACTCCCGACACCATCCAGACCTTAGAACTTCCCGACACGCTCGGGACTTCGAAAACTCCTCGACCGTTTCCAACCAGCAAGGAAGCTCGATGACAAGGATTAATCAAACATTGTCAATCATTGTATACACTTACAATAATGTCTTTCATTGTACTTTCTCAATAGTGAAATAAAATCAACAAAGCCTTCAAAGTGGATGTAGGTTCAATCCGAACCGAACCATTATAAATTTTTGTATCTTTTACTTTCCCACACATTATTATTGCATCTCGCATACTTTTCTGCTCTGGACATTTAGTTCAATTTTTTGGAACACTCGGGCGTTGATGACTATTTCGGGTGTCAACAGAAAAATATAACTGTTAGTGTCATAAATGACATTTGATGGGTTAATTAGTGCCTTAGGGAAATACGACCGTTATAACGATAAACGGCAAAAACGCTAATTAATAATACTAACGGAAAACTAAATAGGGATTAATGGGTAGTCATTTTCGTAGTAAATGCAAAGTCCAATAAGTAAACCTATAGATAAATATTCGAAGATAGGAAGTTATAAATTCCTAGTAAATCAAGAATTATTATAATTGAAAATAGGAATTAAACTTAGTAGGTCAATGATGCGAGGTCATTTGCCTTATTCGATAGAAATTTGCACATTCTAGTAGTCAGATATATGTTCAACTAATGTAAGGTATCATTTATCGTAGGAACCCATGACGATAGTTAATTATGAACGATAGTTGACTAAGTAATGAGGGTTATTTCCTAAAATAAGATTTATCGCAAGAGTGAGGTTCCCGCCTCCCGTCCCAAAAGGGAAAACCTTGAAAAGAGAATAATTTACAATGTATCTTGTTTCGGGGTAAAGTTCTTAAGTAGTTAGATGCAACCTTTAAAGGGCATTAGGTGATCACGTAGCTGACCTCCCCATTTAGCGGCTGTTGGGTATGAACGTGGTAATTCCCATGTTAGTTTGCTTCCTCTAGGTAGTAAAGTATTGGGTTACAGGTCCACCTTGGGAATATGTATTAAATGACTGCTTCGGATGTACCAAAGGTCTGCATATCCTGCGGGAAGTATTAAGTGATTAAAGGAATTATCCTATAGTGCCAACTAGATAGTAACAAGGGGGTTTGCTGGGGGAAGGTCATATATGGAGAAACGTTGTCTACCTATCGTATAAGTAATAAGTGACTGCTTACCATCTCTTGTTTTATACGGGGCATGGTTATATGTGTGAATGACAGATGTCTTGGATTAGTTGGACTTAGTAGCTAGTGCCCTCTAATTTATATTATGGTAGAATAAACAACCATATAAGTTATTAAGTGACCAAAAGGTCCGCCTTGGGTATTAAGTGATTTTAAGTTTGCACCCTTACCTTACATAGGTAGCGAGGTCTTAAGTGGCTATATATAAATAAGTATCCTTCTTGTGTGATAGTTAGAAGTTAGTTGCCCACATCTTGATTAGTTAACGGTGGTTATAAGGCTTCACATGTATGCGTAAATGATCTATCTCAATATTAAGTAACTGCTAGGTGCAAAATATTATCTTGGGTTTTGTGGTTAGTTGTCCTGTGTAAATTTTAAATGGATTAGGTTAGAATTACTAGCCCTTTTAGACATATGTTTTTCTTTTTACCAAACGGGGTACATTTGTGTATTTAGACAGTGTTAAACATTTTTCTACTCACCAGGACTTGTTGTTCTGACCTCCTCTTCATAACAACTCTCAGATTTATCTTGGAGAAGACATGTCTTAGCAAGTGTTCAAGTTTGGTATCGGTTCTCCTTCTCTCATGCCACTACTACAAAAGTGCATATTCGACACTAGTTTTATGTGGCCGTAGATCAAAAAAGCATTTCCTTAAGCCGGTTTTTCAAATAGGCAACACCAGAGGGGGGTTGCATCTGCGGCCGTTGTCGTAGCTCTTTAAGGCAACACTATTGCCCATCTGCTGCCACAGAAAGGAAGTATTGCATTATAACTGTAATGCAACAGTACCAAGCCCGACTCTTTAGTAAAGCGCATGAAGCTTACACTTTGGGCTGCATCTAAATCTAGGGCACTACTCAGCATCTAATCAAACAACGCTTAGGCAAAAAAAGGAAGACAAAAAATTCAGATCACCAGCAGCTCCGATAAATCAGATGTTGGCACGGCAACACTAGACTCATCAAAAAATACCAAGGTCGTGGCAGGTGAGCAGTGACTATTGATAAGTGTTCCAATCTCAATTCAATGGCAATGGATTATGAAGGCCTGGTGTCATATGTGACCGTGTTGTAGACATATAACACTGCAGACATGGTGCATCACAATAGGTGTCATAATACATCATTTTCTTCATGAATAGTGGACTGTATAGGAATAAAAGACAAAAGGTGTGCAATGTTTTATTTTTGTTAGCTCTACAGATTATTTTATTTACATTTCTAGTAATTGCCTTGTTGATTTTCTCCGCTTTTGTGGATTTTCTATTGCTTTTCATTTACAATGTCATGCTTCTTGTAGTTTAGAGTTTTTACTTGAGAATTTTTCATGGTATATTTTATTATTACAGATTAACAACATGTTTCTTAGTTTCATATATGGATTCTAGTTAATGGTTTTCTTTTAACTATATTTGGCTTACCAGTGAACCTATAATGATCATATCCAATTTTAGGAGCATCATTTCAAATACTTGGTAATTCTCATGTTGGGCTTTACAAAATGCAAAACTAATAACAAAACCTATTCTTTCTTTTCGATATTGTGGTGTCATTTGTGGAAAGAAAATTATATAATTTAATGACTTACATCGTTATCGTCTAAATAAGATATGATGAGTGAACTTGAATATGAATAAATTATCAATAATTTTGTAAGTCAAGAAATAGGAATATGTTCATAAGTGATTAATATTAATTACATGTGTTATTTAATGATTCAATTAACGATAACAAAATTAATTTTTTTATAAGGGCATTGATTTTGCAATTGGCTTTGGGTACAAAAACTCTTAGGATCGGCCATGAACAGTACTGGCAAGTAATGCAACAATATAAAGCGCTGCCTTAAGCATAAGTCATAGTCTGGCTTCCAGGTCACAATAGTGGGGACCACATGAACTTTTCACGTTAGCTGCAAATGTGTCACACGCCACATCAGCTCTCCACGTCACATGCCACGTCAGTAATCCACATGGCACCACGTTAGTTGTGGGTCCCACATGCCGCACACAGTAGAATTAATAATATATAGGGGTGGCAATTGGACCGAACCCGACCCGGTGGGTCTCGGTTCTAGGCGGGTCGGGTTTTGTCGGGTCTAAACTGTACATTTTAAAAATCTGGACCCGACCCGACCGGAGCTTCGGTTCGGGTCGGGTCGGGTTGAAGCTCGGGTCGGGTTCGATTGAATAATAACACTAAAAATACATATATTTCAATGTTTTTTGGTCGGGTCTATGCGGATCGGGTTTGGTCGGGTCTTGATGGTATTTTTCATCACCTAGACCCGACCCGACCCGAGACCCATCGCGTTCGGTTCGAGTCGGTTTTTCGGTTCGCAGTTCTAATTGCCAGCCCTAATAATATTGTACCTAATGCAACACCACTACACTATGTAATGCAACACCATTACCTTGTAATGTAACATTAGAAAAAAAATCAAATGCAATAGTAAAGAAGGCAAATTCTACATTGGAAGAAGCCAAATACAACCCTGTAATTACAAATTCTACAGTACATACAATCCAAAACATTGTACCGCATTCATACATACCAAAATATTCATACAATAAATCCACCCAAAATTTCATCACCACATTAAGACCATCCAATTTTATATACCAAACCACAAGTGCCATCCCCAACACATACCATAAGTTCATCACCAATGCATACCACAAGTACATAATTTAAAAGTACAATTCGAATATACCATAAGTGCTAACACATACCATTCAAAAAATTCATTCAGTTGCAGGAGTACCAATGTCATCTTCGTCACTTGTTGTGGTGACACAAAAGTCTCCGACGTCTAAATTAAGATCTGGATTAGCTTCACCTAGCTTTTTCAACACCCATGACATGTTCTCTTTCACTTTTCTGTTCACCTTTGCTTCCAAATCAGTCTCAAGCTCTTGCCTTATTTTTTTGGTCAGCTCTTGCACATAACTGTCCGTAGAATCAGAAGTTATTGGAGACTTTTCAGACATTTAACCTCACCTTCCCACAACCTAGCTCCATCCATGAGTCTTCCCACCGGAGATAATTGCATCTGCCTTAACAATATTTCCTACATCCACCATTGCTTGAATCTTTGCCTACAAAATGAAAACCAAGCAGGCATATAAAATGACAACCAGGAAAAGAAAGAATTACAAAAAAATATAGATGTTTTGAGTTTCATAAGTATACTAGATAATGAAAAGAAATGCCAAACACAGGTAGGCAGGAATGAATTTATTAACAGAACTGGTTATCTTTGAAACTAACTATTTGTTCAATTTAATAAGCAGCTCCAACAAATGTACAATGTGCCTAGTATTGTTTCATAATTGATCTTTCAAACTAACTATTAAAATATGGAAGTTTCAGCTGCACTGTGGTTATCTTTCAAACTAACTATTGAATTTTTATTTCAGTATCTAATGTACTCACGTGTTTGGCTTTCACTTCATCGATATTTGTCTTGTAAGTTCTCCCTGGTTCTCATTTATACGTTTCCAAATAGACCAAGGTAGCAGATGGGCTAGCATTTTCCTGGTCCCTCTTTCTCTGTTAAGTATTAGGATTATAAAAAATTAAAGAGAATTTTTAACATTCAATCTTAAGAGTTTACAAATCTAGCTGCTGAATATGAACTTTGTGACAATGATATAAAATACGATTCAATGATATAACAAATTAAAATTATCATGTGGCCAATTCAACTCAATCACAAAAATAATTAACTTAAAGTTCAAAAAGCACGTACTATCTTTTCTTTACCTAGTGCATGAGTTTTGGGACCCATGGTATGCTTCTCACTTAGTGAATTACGATGCGCTGAATTAGTCTCAACAAGGGCTTGGAAATCCAAAAAGAAAAAAGATTAGCATTAAACAAGATATTGCGAACTACTAAAGAAAAGATTAGTACTAAACAAGATAATGTGAACATGAGTATCATTAATTTGTTTTATTTATTTTTTCCAACTGTTGCATGATTATTAAATTAGCATTATACAAATTAGTTTTCTTTTGTGGTCACATTTAAGCCGTACATCAACTGCTTCATCCACCCAGTATTTCAAGACCATTTTAAAATCCTCCAACGGAATTGTGTTGGGCCTATTCGCAAGCCTTTCCTCATCAGTTGGATATTTTTTATAATACCTTGTTTTCATGCGAGACTTGTACTGCCTCCAAGAGTCATTAAGCGTGTTCAAGACCCACTTGTGTCCATCTTCCGGAATGACATACCTAGCCTACAATATATCAAACACAAAATTCAGTAGACAAAATAATTAATTAAAACCAAACATTTAAGAAGTCGGTTGAACTATGGTTTAGGGTGATAGATTTTACCATAGCATATTCCAACATTTGCCGCTTTAATTGATCAGGAAAAACATGCCAATTGATGTAAGTAAGAGACATATTATCCTTTGTTATTGTCCCAAGAAAATTGCTTGACTCCGTAATATTATCATAAACTGGCTAACCATCCTCATTCGAAGCAATGACTACTTTATCATCGGGGGTTCTAGCATGCACCTTGGTCATTTTTGACTTCCCTCTATGTTTTTTTGGACCTTGTACTTTATATACCAGGTTCAAAAAAATGAAGAGAAAATTAATGTATGGCATTACAAAAACATTTAATATGCAAGCAAAACTTATAATAGACAAACTCAACAATGCAGTGTAGTGCACAGATAAAAAACATTGTACCTGCTTCATCTTCTTGTGTAATCCATTCCTTCTCTAATAGATCAGTAACATTTTCCACCGTTTGAGGTGTTTCAACAATCTTCTTTTGACATTCCCGCATCGCTAAATAAGTAGTGACTGAACTAGCAGCTTCACAATTGGTCAATTGTTTGAACATTTTGCTACAAGTAGGTTTTAAAACTGGTGGATGAGCCGTTGTAGGTCTTAGAACTCCTGGATGAGATAGTATAGGTTGCATCAGTTTCCTAATTGTTTCTGCAGTTTTCTCCAGGTTATGGACTTTCTTTGGAGTGGGAGTGTGTGTCATCGCTTACTTGTTGGAGCCAGCTTTCTTTGGAAGGGGGTGCGGGACATCGCTTCCTTATCAATTTCAATGGCTACATAGCGCGAATGAGTTTTGGTCCAGGTAAAGTTTGCTTTGACTTAACAACTTTGATTCTCTATAATTAAGTCAAAGTTCAAGATTTTTAGTTTGAGACTTTTTACGTTCATAAAGACAAAGACAATAAGTAGTAAACAAGTAACTTTTTTATACCACCGAATCCGATGAATCATCACTGTCATCTCCACCATCATTTTCTGGAATGTATTCATCTCATCCATCAATATCTCTACCTTTTTCTTTCCTATTTCGTGTTGCAGCCTCTTTCATACTACTAACCAATGTAGGCACCCGAAGTGATCTATTAACTGCATCATTTTCTTGCATACGCGCGATTTGATCTTGTTCATACTTTGTCAAAAAGGATGGTTGTGAGAACTGCAAGTAGATTAGCATTATTATTCACCATCGATGATAAATTTAAGCCAGTTAACCAAATAGAGTCGACGTATAAACATTTCTTGCATTTTTGACTGAATACAGGCACAAAGAACCAATAGTTACTTGAATTAGCTGCAGCCTTCATGGTCGGAATAGGAAATCGACACAGTAATAGAAAACAAAAAAAATGCAGTTCTTGTTTTACGTGCAAAATTTTAATAAAAAGTAGTTTGAAATACAAGATTTCAACCTGATTAATAAAATTGAAATGATAACTGAAAAATACCTCAACTTCAGCTTCGTTCTCTCGGGTTTCGTCATCATTATTTGTTTCATTTTCTACATTTAATTTCACTATGTTTTCTTTGCCCGTCATAGTCACAAGCCCCTTTATCTTTATTCTCTGCCCAATATAACATGCAATTGTTTGGGCAGACATGTATTTTATTCTAATCAAGACCTAAATCCTTAATGACACTCTTTGTAGCGTAGGAAGACAAAGGCAGTTGGGCATCAGGAAAGGCTTCTTTTATAAGCTTGAGTAATTCCCCAAATCCAGACTCGTTAATTCCATAAGCACACTTTAAATGATAAAGTCTGATCCAGAAACTTAGTCGAGAAAATTTAGTGCAGCCAGGATATAACGGGTTTTTTTCTTTTTTTAACATGCCGATAAAATTTCTCAGCTTCTGATTTGGTCTACTTCAAAGTTCCCAGGATTTTGATCAAATTTGTTATGCACACATTTGAACATCACATCTAATTTATCCTCAAAATCCATCTCCGTTTCACAATCCATATGGTCATCAACATCTGTTAATTTTGTCTGTGAAATCTCACAAATCCACCCGATATGTACTGGAGAAGGGCCAATAAAAATAAGATGATCGTATATGACATTTTCACAATACCAGTTATGTTCTGTACATATTTTGCAGGGGCATGCACTTCATCTCATCACCTATTTTATAAATGGGAAACACATTTCTTAGAAAAGCTTTTACCCCTCTTACATATGCCGCACTCGATCTCGGAAGTTCTATCCATATGTAATACTCAATATCATTGCCACAATCTAACCACGACCTGGTAAGACTAAATTTGATACCGCTAACAGTTTCAAAACACAAACTGGGGCTACCCTGTACGGTTTGATTAAATTAGAAATAAAAACAAAACAAGTTAATAGTTTACAAATATACATAATTAGTGTGTGGCCAAATCAACAATTGTTTTGGTATGAATTATCACTATTAACCAGTATTTTCGTCCGGTTCCCAAAAGTACACAAGATCCACTCAACTGGATACGTCGCACGGAACCAAAGCTTGAAGTGTTGCCACAATGTTGATGTGTCAAGTAGACGAGAGATCGAACAAGTGAATGCCTCGCACCCTCTCCGTAATGGATTTCATCACCCCATGCTTGCTCACCTCGCATCACTCCGTAACGGATCGCATCACCCCATGCTTGCTTACCTCGCATCACTCTGTATTGGTTCACGCCTCATCTAACTAGGTGTGATGCCATTGCATCCAAAGGGGTGCGATGGCACCACATCCCTAAGGATGAGATGCCATCGCATCCAAAGGATGCGGCGCCCCCAGTTCCCACAACGTATCCCCTTTGGGATGCGATCTTCGCATTCCCTAGGATGCGAAAATCGCATCCCATAACGGGATGCGAGTTTTCTTTCCAATAATCCAATGTGATGTGATTTCCTACTGAGTGGTCCCCAAATCCTACCTACTCCCACCTAACCACTCCACTATAAATACCCTCAAGCTCATTTGTTACAAAGGTTGGAAAATTGCTGATTTGACATCTCTCTAGAGCTTCAAGGGACCTCTCTAATGGCATCTTCACTTTAAGGAAGAAGAAGGACAAAGTTGACTTTTTTCATTCAATCACATATGATGAGTATGACTTCATATTAAATGGAAATGCTTGTAATAAAATGCCTAGAAGGGACTCATAGCTTGTAAATCATTGTTGTCAATAAAATATTAGCATCTCTTCCAAAGTGGACGTAGGCCCCTCACGGGACCGAACCACTATAAATCTGAAGTGTCATTAACTGCTCTTCGGCACTTATTTTCCTTACACGAAACCGCATTCTTAAGTAGTTAAGAATCTTGGATGTTGGTGAAATTTTTTGACGTCAACAATTTGGTGCTTTCACTGAGAACTAAGACTCGCTTCTTTGTTTCGCACTGCCATCTCGACTCCGACGTGCTTTAGGTTCTTTCTCTAACCTGCAGCCAAGTCCGCTTACGATAGTTAAGCAAACAAAGAAAACGCTGATTGGCTCCTCTGCTGCAGCCGAAGCTGAAGCATCCCAACAACACCAGCCGGTGGATATCCCAATATAAATGGATGTACTTCCTCCTACGGACCCAGAGCTTCTTTAAGCCAAGCGTAGATTTACGCGCTCACCAAGAGACAAGAAACTATGGCTCTTGAACTTAACCAAGCATTGAAAGCTAACATTGACCTTATGCGTCAACTTCTAGAGAGTCAACACATAGTCACCCAACTTCAACTAGCTCAGAAAAATCCCCGAGCGAGGCGTGCTGTCTCAGAGACTTCTTCCTCCTAGTCTCGGGGTCCGCATCAATGAAGGAAGTTTAGCCTTAATAACAACATCGTTGCCCTATCTAATGCTCACACTATTGGTCATTATAACGACAACGGAAACGAGAACAGTGATAGAACACCGTCACCTATAACGGGGCACGCATCACCGTGATTGATCCCGATTGGTCATCAATGATGAACCAGGTCTGAGTAATTGGCCCGTCCTCGATAGAACCCAACAGCTGCCGCTCAGAACTTGGCACCCACGCTCCCAGCAGTTCAGGCCCAAGTCTATCAAGATCAGAATAAACGTCAGCCCGCTCAACCTCATCATCCATACCGGAACCAGACAATCAATGTTGATGATATGGAAGAGGATGATCCCGACGTTCACCATAGAAGATATCCACGAAACAGGACTCCCAAAGTTTGCTGAAACTGGATTCCGCCGGAGGATGTACATCCGATATATCTCCCTGACATGATCCGAAGGATCATGAGAGATATGCCGGGAAATGCCAATGACTCGTGGGAGACCCACTTGAGGTGTAACCACTTCACCAGAGCTGTCCACGAAGCTGAGTGGCCTTGATGCTTTAACATGCCACAAATGACGCTATATGGCGGGAAGACTGATCCTTGCACTTTCTTGAACTTCTACAAATGGCAGTTGGACTCCAGTAGAGCCACCGATGTCATCAAGTGCAAATGCTTCCTAGTTGCCTTGGCTGACACGGCTTTGGTTTGGTTTTCTCGCCTTTTACTCCATTTTGTTAATACCTTTGGCTAACTAGTCACTAAGGTGGTCAGATAGTTCAGGATGCACGTGCCAACTCCAAAGAATGCGCTCACTCTATCCAACCTATACCAAGGTTTTGCTGAATCTATTAAAAGCTACCTAGAGCGAATCAATACCCCCCTCGCCGAGGACGATGATCCTGAACCCCATACTGTGTTGTTCTAGCTAGCCAAAGGCATCCTCTCGACCTCCTAGTTCGGGGAATAGATAGATAGAAAACAGCCCAAGAGTTTAGAGGCTTTCTATGAAAAAGCAGGACAATTCTTGTGCCAAGAGGAAGCTAGGCGTAATAGAGAATCACGGGCCAACCACTCCACCAACCCGCACTCCAGCAATGTCGACGGCAGTGTCAAGGGAAAACAAATCGGGGAATCTTTCGACAAGGGTAAAGGAACAATCCCCTATAAACCAAAGCTGAACTCCGGCAAACAAGGAGGTCACAACAATAATCTGACTCCGCCGAACCCTAAGAAGCATGACCACTATCAAAGTTATAGGAACTACACTCCGCTAAATCATGACCTGGAGACCATCTACATAGAAACCTGTAATATGCTCCAATACAAGAAGCCCAACATAAGGGAGTCGACTGACTATGAGAAGAACTCTGACAAGCATTGTAGGTTCCATGATATGTATGGGGCCTATGGGAACAACACCAATGATTGCTGCCATTTCAAGGACGCAATCGGAAAATTCATCCACGAGAAACGCCTAGAGAAATATGTTCAGGATCCTACTCCTCTCGAGGAGGCTATAGGTCCTCCAACTCCCACACTTCCTGCTCCTACAAACGCGGCCCTAGGGTCGTCCAACCAAAGGTCACGTGGCATCGTGATCAACACTATCTATGGCGGGCCTCACCCCAGGCATGATAGCTTCCGCAAAATGGAAGAATACGCCAACTCCATAAAGCACACCACATATGAAGCTTGTTCTACTCTGGACGAATGAGTCTAGCCAAGCTTCAGAAGATAATGCGGGATGATATCGTCTTCGTGAGAGGGAGTCCATGGGGATTGAGATCCCAACCATAGACCCTCTCAACATCTCTGCTCAGATCGGCTCAGCTTTTGTCTGAAGGATCCTCATTGACTCAGGAAGCTCGGTCAATATCATATTCAAGGCGGCCTATGACCAAATGAAACTAGAGGCCAAAGAATTGAGACCCTACCATGCAACGATCCACGACTTTAATGGATCCACCAATCACCCAGTAGGCATGATTGACTTACCCGTAGAACTTGGAGAAGGGGATCAAAGCCGAGTTTGTATACTCAACTTTGTGGTTATTGACTTCATCTCTCCATACAACGCTTTCTTGGGCGACCTTTCCTGACAAAATTCCGGGTCTGCCTATCACCATGGTCTATATTGATGAAATTTATAACAGGGAAGGGGATCGGTACCGTCAAAGGTGATCAAGCCACAGCCAGAGATTGCTACCTCATAGAGTGGAGGAACACGCGCAATAAGAACAAGAGTAAGAACGTGCCTCCACCTTCTTGCGCCAAGACCACTCCGCATAGCAATCAAAGGCATCTGAGTCCTGGCTCAGGCGCCACTGTCATCTTTCCGATGATCTCGATCCAAGGAATGACGAAGAGCCCGATTCCGAAAGGGATACCACAATAGAGCCAACGGTGGATGTTCTGATCAACACCGACGACCCGATGAAGGTCTTGAAAGTTGGATCACAACTCCACCCCGCAATAAAGGAAGAGCTCATGGATTTCTTAAGGATCAACCTTGATGTGTTCGGTTGAACACACTCTGACATGTGTGGAATCAACCCAGGAATTACTTATCATAGGCTCACCGTCAATCCTTTGCAACTTCTAGTCAAACAGAAGTGTCGAATCCTGGGAACCGATGGGTCAACAACACTCCAGGAAGAGATTGATAGGCTACTCAACAACGGTTTTATCAAAGAAGCCCATTACCCAGAATGGGTCTCTAATACAGTCTTGGTCAAGAAAGCAAATGGAAAGTGGTGAACATGTGGTGGTTTCTCTGATCTGGACAAGGCATGCCCTAAAGACAATTTCCCACTCCCAAAGATCGGTCAGCTTGCCGATTCGACCGTCGACTACCAGCTCTTGTCCTTCATGGATGCCTACTCGGGCTACAAATAGATCCCAATGTACATTCATGACCAAGATCATACTTCATTCATAACAGACCTCAGACTTTATTGCTATCTCGTTATGCCGTTTGGTCTCAAGGACACTGGAGCCACCTACCAACGATTGGTCAACTTCATTTTCAAGAATCAAATTGGGCGGTCCATGGAGGTATACGTGGATGATATGCTCGTTAAACCAAGGGTATCGAACGACCATGTCCATGACCTCTCCGAAATGTTCAGTGTCCTCCGCTAATATGGCATGAAGCTTAATCCCTTGAAACGCTCTTTTGGCATTGCATCGGGAAATTTTTTAGGTTTCATTGTCAATTCGTGAGGCATCGAAGCCAATCCAGATAAGATCAAAGCTATCCTGGACATCCATGCTCCTCGGAGCATGAAGGATGTTCATATTTTAAACGGGAAGGTCGCCGCTCTAAGTCGATTCATCTAAAAGGCAACTGACAAATACATCCCCTTTTTTGACTTTCTCAAAAAGAGGAAGCGCAACTTCTCATGGACACCGGAATGCACTGGAGCATTCCAGGACCTTCTATATCACTTAGAGCGAGCGCCTATCCTGTCCAAACCCGTGGATCACGAGGACTTATGTGACGGCCCGCCCCGCACCAATCGACATTTACTCCAAAGGTGCGCTGTACACATGTCCAGTTAGCACGGAACGGGTCGTCAGAAGGAAAGGGAAGAAGGAAATGAACATACAAAGAACCTGTAGAATGTCTCACAGTGCATAGAATAAAGTATAATAATAACATACTTGACATAAAACAGGAGAGACAGTGCATAAGCTGAAAACCAGAACTAAACATCATAGCAGCGGAAATCCAAAATGCAGCTTATTACAACTTTCAAACTGTCTCAAAGCAAAAGTAAGATAAAGGAGGTACACTACTAATGCCCAAGTAGCGACCACCAATGACACAGGGAGAATGTGTATATATATCATACGTGGAAGCCTCCTGCCCGCCTCCGAATCAGCTACTCGCGCATCTCCAGCTAACCTGTCTCTAGTTTGCTCGTGTGAGCACCTAGAGTAATAAGAGGAGACATAAAACTCTGGGTAAGACATAAAGCCTGGTATGAGCGATAAGCATCTAAAGTGAACAATAATAGGTAGACTAAAACATACCTGAACCTGGACCTGCAACCAAAGAGTTAGCACTACATACTGTACAACACTCTAAGGTATCATATCAAACAGTGTAAAGATACGGAGGTGGGGGAGGTGTGCATGTCATAGTGATGGCAAACAATCAAATATAGCATCCATCCTCACATCTCTCACTCAGTGC
The DNA here is from genome assembly GCA_030737875.1 of Allium sativum. Lineage (NCBI taxonomy): Eukaryota > Viridiplantae > Streptophyta > Magnoliopsida > Asparagales > Amaryllidaceae > Allium > Allium sativum. The sequence goes on from CM060916.1 coordinate 900,801,535, forward strand.
GTAAAGCATACGATATTCACCACTTCGATCACCTAACATACCTTGTTACGATCACTTTGCCCCATGAAGTCATAAATGGCTTCACTACACTGATAATTTAGCCACAAATCCTTCACTATGTCCACTTTGCCCCATGGAGTCACAAGAACCCCACTGCACTGGCTCATAGTCTTACTACACATCACTTTGCCCCTCGAGTCGTAATGACTCTACTGCACTGATAACGTAGTCTTGCTACCATCACCTTGCCCCTCAGGTCATAATGACCCTACTGCACTGATTAGTAGCCCATCATTCCTTTTCAGTGGTGAATCGAAGTTATGAACGTTGACAACTCCTTAGCACACGTCCCGCAGCAAAGTCCAACTCATGAAGTCCACTCATTGGTTCCTATCTAGATCCTGAGTCAATACCCTTCATTTGGACTACCTTTGCATCTCGGGTTATCAGTCTTCATTAGTTCGGTTCGGCCTTCCATACCCCATTTGGATCAGATCTGCTCTTCAGCACGCCACGGTTCGGATCGTCATCGCGGTCCTCTTTCTCTTTGCTTCAGATCGTGCTCCTCTCCTCGGTTTGGATCGGAATACCCCATACGGGTCGGATTGCGCTCCTCCAGCTCGTGGCTCCCCCGGTTCGGATCGGCGTCTCGTAGTGCATCGGATCGTGGATGTTGCTTTCCTCTAGTCGGATCGTGATACGAAGCACGAGCGGATCGGATCGGGTAGCGGTTCACGGTTGGTGTTCGTGGACCTTGCGCAGATGGTTCGGCTCGGAGGAGATGACTTGACTCGTGGTGATGTCCCACGGTCCCATAGGGCGATTCGATCGACCCTCAATCCCCATCCGATCTGAACTCCTGCACCTTGTCCAGCGAGTTGTTTACGCCCCTCGACGGCGTTTTCGACCATTCCAACTATTCTAATCAGTCATAAAGCATACCATACAGTCATAGAAACATATATAGTCAACCACAAACATCAAAACAACAATATGATAGGTTAAAATGGACCAAACATAGCCAAAACCCCATATTTTCCCTTAAGCATGTTTAGGTGAAACTTATGATATGACTAACAAAACTTAACCAAATTAACCCAAATTCATATCAGAGGTCTAAAACATCATTCCGAATTTTATAAACATTTTTCCAGAATTTTATCATGTTTAAATTCGCTAATTAACACTAATCACCCCTAATTAGTGCAAAACTATGCAAATCACTCACCTTAGCCACAAAATAAACTAAGATCTGAAATAAATCTCTGATTCGATGTGAATTCCAATGCTAAACAGCAGCTCCAATGTTGCTTTGGTGTAGATCTTCCTTGATTAGAGGTTGCTAAGCCAAATCCTTGACCAAAAGATGATTTGAAGGTGATTTAGAGGTTGAAGGCCATTTTTAGGGTTCCTTGGTGATAAGTGGAGGCTAGAAAACAGAAATGAAATGATTCTCCATCTCATTTCAGCCTTCCCATAACCCTAATCCCGAAATGGGTTATGGGCCTACTCACTAATCACCCAATTTGGCCTGGTTAAGCAGTTTTTCACCCTCCAAACCTTATTTCAGCCATATCTCGCAAACGGTAAGTCCGTTTGGCTATTGTGACCACTCTACGGAAAGGTAAACCATCAAACGAATCCAATGGAAGTGGTTTCAGGTCAAAATTCCTTTCCAATCAAAAGTTATGGCCAAAACAGTACCAACTAGGGGCAAAATGGTCATTTAAAAAACGACAAAAATCATGGACATGGGAAATGACTCTAATAGATGTTTCCCAAAGTTACATGACTATACGACTTCACATGGGAAAGAAATAAATATTCTACGATCCTATGATGTATAGAATACGGGTTGTTACACTCTCCCTCCTTAAGAAATTTCGCCCCCGAAATTCCCTAATCAAAACACACACAAAGGTCCCGCATGCCTATCAATCATAAAACAACAATCAAACATGCAAACAATCAAAACAAGTCTACCCTAGCATGCGGAAAACTAAATTGCAAAGTAAATCTTACGAGGCAAAGAGTTCTGGATATGCCTTCCTAATGCTCTCCTCTGTCTCCCAAGTACAATCATTCTCGTCCTCGCCCCACTGAACCTTGACTAGCTTCACCGCCTTCCTTCGAAGTTGCTTCGTATCGTGCCCCATAATACAAATCGGCTTGCGGTTCCCAACCGCCTCGGGTTCTACTTCGAAGTCCTCTAACTGATCAGGCGAAATAGTCATATCTGAGTCGTGAACGAACTTCCTTAGTTGGGAAACATGAAATGCATTGTGAACTCCCGCCATTTTCTCTGGTAAGCCAACTCTATATGCCAAATTTCCGACTGGTTCAAGAACAGGGAATGGGCCAACAAATCTTGGTGCCAACTTGCCTCTCCTGCCAAATCGAATCACGCTCTTTAACGGAGAGATCTTGACAAACACCAAGTCACCAACAGAGAATTTCAAGTCTCTTCTCCTCTTATCAGCATAACTCTTCTGCCTATCTTGGGCAGCTTTCATTCGTTGCTGAATGATCTTGATCTTATCCGAAGTTTCTCTCACCACATCTGGTCCAAGCACAAACTTCTCGCCAGTCTCTATCCAACATGATGGTGAGTTGCACGGTCTTCCGTACAAAGCTTCATATGGAGCTATACCGATACTGGATTGGTAGCTATTATTATATGCAAACTCTACTAGATGCAAATGGTCATCCCACGATCCACCAAAATCCAATATACAAGCTCTCAAGAGATCTTCCAATATACGACTCACCCTCTCCGTCTGACCGTCGGTCTGAGGATGATATGCGGTACTGAGATGTAATCCTGACCCTAAAGCCTCTTGTAAGCTCTTCCTAAACCCACTAGTGAACAACGGGTCTCGGTCACTCACAATGCTTTTGGTACTCCATGAAATCTCACTACCCACTTCATATACAATTCTGCCAACTTGGCTGCCGTTCTGGTCGATTTAACTGGTATAAATCTTGCACTCTTAGTCAATCGATCCACAATTACCCAAATGCTATCATGTCCCGATCTAGTCCTTGGTAAACCATCGATGAAATCCATCGAGACTTGTTCCCATTTCCATTCAGGAATTTCTAATGGTTGCAACAAACCACTAGGCTTCTTTTGCTCGGCTTTAACTAGCTGGCAATTCATGCATTTGGATATAAACTTCCCAACGTCTCTTTTCATCCCTTCCCAGTAGTAAGTCTGTTTCATGTCTCGATACATCTTATTACCACCGGGATGGATAGTCAGTTTTGAGTGATGACATTCTCTAAGCACTTCATCTCTCAAACCATTCACGTTGGGCACAACTAGTCTTCCATTCTTTCGAAGCCATCCATCTCAATCAAGCCCATACGCATTCATCTCCTCAGCGTCGATGTCCATCTATAACTTGGAGATGATTTCCAATGGATTAGGATCGTCCCTCTGGCTGGAACCAATCCGCTCTATCAAAGTGGGTCTGATCGTCAAACTAGCTAGCATGACTGGATCCAATTCGCTCTTTGGTCTGAAATCAAACCCCGTGATATACTCCAGTTGCTTCCACTCAAGAAACATTACCCCCAAAACTGGTATGTCTCCTACTCAAGGCATCGGCTACAGCATTACCTTTCCCAGGTGTGTATGCAATATCAAAATCATACGAAGCCAAGAACTCTAACCATCTCTGTTGACGGAGATTCAGATCCTTCTGGGAGAAGAGATACTTTAACGATTTATGATCGGTAAACAACTCAAATCTTTCTCCCAAGAGATAATGTCTCCACATCTTCAGCGCAAACACGATCGCTGCTAACTCCAAATCATGGGTAGGATACTTCTTCTCATGCGGCTTTAGCTGTCGACTAGCATAAGCTACAACCCTACCTCCTTGCATCAATACAGCACCCAGTCCGGTACCACAAGCAACCGTGTATACCATCATCTCTTCATTCCCTTTAGGAATGACTAACACTGGCACATGCGTCAACTTCTCCTTTAGACTCTTGAAGGCATCCTTACACACTCCGTCCCAGACGAAGGACTGATTCTTCTTGGTCAACTGAGTCAACGGTGCTGCTATCTTGGAGAAGTCCTGGATAAACTTACGATAATATCCAGCTAATCCTAAGAAACTTCTTACATCTGTTACATTCTTGGGCGTAGGCCAATCCTGTACCGTAGCCACCTTCGCAGGGTCCACGACAATACCACTCTCTGAAACAACATGACCCAAGAATCTTACTTCCCTTCTCCAAAAATGACACTTAGAGAATTTCGCTTTCAATTGGTGCTTCCTCAACACCTCCATCACTATCCTTAAGTGTCCCTTGTGTTCCTCCTCTGTCCTTGAGTAAACAAGGATATCATCCACGAACACAAGAACAAACTTATTCAACTGATCTCTTAATACTCGATTCATGAGATCCACAAAGTAGGCTGGTGCATTGGTCAACCCAAATGGCATGACCAACCACTCATAAAATCCAGACGGCGTCCTAAATGCCGTTTTCGGAACACTCTCATCCGCTACTCGTAGCTGATGAAATCCTGTCGCGAGGTCCAACTGGGAGAATACTCTTGCTCCTTCTAGTTGATCAAACAAATCATCTATCCGCGGTAGAGGATACTTATTCTTCCTCGTCACCTTATTCAACTCGCGATAGTCCACACACAACCGAAGGGAACCATCTGCCTTAGTGGCAAACACAACTGGTGCTCCCCACTCGGAGACACTCCTTCTAATAAATCCCTTCTTCAAAAGATTGCTGACTTGCACCCCAAGCTCTCGCTGCTCCCTTGGTGCCATACGACGAAGTGGCATCACTATAGGTCTGGCATCTTTCACTAAATCAATACGGAACTCAATCTCTCGGTGTGGTGGAAGCCCGGTCACCTCCTCGAAGACGTCCGGATACTGGCCAACCACGGGCACATCTGACAACTCATCCTGCGGGATGTCGAGGGAATTTACAAAACTAGCCATAACCTCATCACCAGGTAGACTACCAAACACTACCCTCCGCCCATCATCCGCCCTCACTGTCACCAAAAAGCCCTCACAGTCTACCACCATCCCGTATCTTTGGAGCCAATCGACTCCCAATATAATGCCATACCCAGTAAAGCCCAAAACAAAGCAATCACATACAAACATACATCTATGACTCGATAAGACCAAATTCCTGCAAATCATACTAAGGCTAGTCGAACCACCAATCGGGTTCGTCACAACCAATGGTCTATCGACTATCTCGGGTTCCAGTCCCAACCTATCTACCAGGTCACTAGATATGAAGGAACGGGAAGCCCCAGTATCAAACAAAACTCGAACTGGTACATCATAAATAGAAAGCATACCTTGAATAACAACATTCTTTCCTTTCTCCGCCGCAGTTGGGGCATTCGACGAAGGAACAGCATCAATAGCATATGCTTTCACAATCTGCTTCTCCTTAAGAGGTTGCGGACACTTATCCTTATGATGTCCCACTTGACCACAGTTGTAGCACTTCCTTTCCGCTGGCTTGGCCCGACATTCTTTAGCATAATGGCCCTTCTTACCACAGCTGAAGCACTCAACATCCTTCTTGCTCTTTTTCTGGCCACCTTTAGATTTGTCCTTCTTCCTCTTATTCTGAGAGTTATTCTTGCCTCCACCGCCTGCTTGCGGCTTTGGCCCTTCTACAGATGCAGCCTCAGTCTTTAACTTAGGGTAAAGGCTCTCTGATCTCAAAGCTTTCCCCACGATCGATTCAAAAGTCTCATCGATGTGGTTGATAAGCCTTTCCCCCAAGTATCCATGCAAACCAGTAATGAACTTCTCATTCGTCTTCTCAGGAGTATCAATGAGAGACAGTCCATACTTCGACAAAGTGTCGAACTCAGCAATATAATCAGAAACTGCCCTTTCGTTCTGCTTGAGTTTCAAGAACCTCTTAAACAACACTGACTTCTGGGCAGCTGGAATAAACTTCTTGCTAAAGCGAGCCTTGAACTGATCCCAAGTAATCTGGTCCTCTGGAGTAGCTGTTCTAATGGCATTCCACCAATTCATCGCTCGCCCTTGCAGCTGACGAGACGCTAGCCTTCTTTTCATCGCATCCTAAAGACCCAAGTCATCGAAGATACGATCACAGCTATCCATCCAGTCTTGAACATCTGTGGCCGACTCCGTCCCGTGGAACGGCTTCCCACCAAGGTTAGTGTAATCCTTGCACAACTTGGCGAAATCGACCCTAGGCGCCTGCACTACTGGGCCAATACCAACTCCGGGATTGGGAACTGCCCCTTGCACTTCTCTAAGCATGTCTCTCATGAGGTTAGTAAACATCGCCCTCATGTCAGCGGCATTCCCCTGGTTGGTCCCTCTACCAGCACCCCTCGTGTCTCGGCACATCGTCAAACTGAAAAAGGGAAACGACTAACGACCCCATAGTGGTGCTAGTGCAGTGCGACTTCATTCTTATACTACTAATAGTATATATATACATAGCTTTAGAAAACCAAAGTAATCACAAATACACGCTCTCATATACGTACTATCTCTCCCTAGTGTCTTTGCCTAGGTTAACTACGCAACCTAGAGCTCTGATACCAAGTGTGACGGCCCGCCCCGCACCAACCGACATTTACTCCAAAGGTGCGCTGTACACATGTCCAGTTAGCACGGCACGGGTCGTCAGAAGGAAAGGGAAGAAGGAAATGAACATACAAAGAACCTGTAGAATGTCTCACAGCGCATAGAATAAAGTATAATAATAACATACTTGACATAAAACAGGAGAGACAGTGCATAAGCTGAAAACCAGAACTAAACATCATAGCAGCGGAAATCCAAAATGCAGCTTATTACAACTTTCAAACTGTCTCAAAGCAAAAGTAAGATAAAGGAGGTACACTACTAATGCCCAAGTAGCGACCACCAACGACACAGGGAGAATGTGTATATATATATCATACGTGGAAGCCTTCTGCCCGCCTCCGAATCAGCTACTCGCGCATCACCAGCTAACCTGTCTCTAGTCTGCTCGTGTGAGCACCCAGAGTAATAAGAGGAGACATAAAACTCTGGGTCAGACATAAAGCCTGGTATGAGCGATAAGCATCTAAAGTGAACAATAACAGGTAGACTAAAACATACCTGAACCTGGACCTGCAACCAAAGAGTTAGCACTACATACTGTACAACACTCTAAGGTATCATATCAAACAGTGTAAAGATACGGAGGTGGGGAAGGTGTGCATGTCATAGTGATGGCAAAAAATCAAACATAGTATCCATCCTCACATCTCTCACTCAGTGCGTAAAGCATACGATATTCACCACTTCGATCACCCAACATACCTTGCTATGATCACTTTGCCCCCATGAAGTCATAAATGGCTTCACTGCACTGATAACGTAGCCACAAATCCTTCGCTATGTCCACTTTGCCCCATGGAGTCACAAGAACCCCACTGCACTGGCTCATAGCCTTACTAATCCTTACTATGTCCACTCTGCCCCCATGGAGTCACAAGAACCCCACTGCACTGGCTCATAGTCTTACTACGCATCACTTTGCCCCTCGAGTCGTAATGACTCTACTACACTGATAACGTAGTCTTGCTACCATCACCTTGCCCCTCAGGTCATAATGACCCTACTGCAGTGATAAATAGCCCATCATTCCTTTTCAGTGGTGAATCGAAGTTATGAACGTCGACAACTCCTTAGCACACGTCCCGCAGCAAAGTCCAACTCATGAAGTCCACTCATTTGTTCCTATCTGGATCCTGAGTCAATACCCTTCATTTGGACTACCTTTGCATCTCGGGTTATCAGTCTTCATCGGTTCGATTCGGCCTTCCATACCCCATTAGGATCAAATCTGCTCTTCAGCACGCCACGGTTCGGATCGTCATCGCGGTCCTCTTTCCCTTTGCTTCAGATCGTGCTCCTCTCCTCGGTTCGGATCTGAATACCCCATACGGGTCGGATCGCGCTCCTCCAGCTCGTGGCTCCCCCGGTTCGGATCGGCGTCTCGTAGTGCATCAGATCGTGGATGCTGCTTTCCTCTAGTCAGATCGTGATACGAAGCACGAGTGGATCGGATCGGGTAGCGGTTCACGGTTGGTGTTCGTGGACCTTGCGCAGATGGTTCGGCTCGGAGGAGATGACTTGACTCGTGGTGATATCCCACGATCCTATAGGGCGATCCAATCGACCCTCAATCCCCATCCGATCCGAACTCCTGCACCTTGTCCAGCGAGTTGTTTACGCCCCTCGACGGCGTTTTCGACCATTCCAACTATTCTAATCAGTCACAAAGCATACCATACAGTCATAGAAACATATATAGTCAACCACAAACATCAAAACAACAATATGATAGGTTAAAATGGACCAAACATAGCCAAAACCCCATATTTTCCCTTAAGCATGTTTAGGTGAAACTTATGATATGATTAACAAAACTTAACCAAATTAACCCAAATTCATATCAGAGGTCTAAAACATCATTCCGAATTTTATAAACATTTTTCCAGAATTTTATCATGTTTAAATTCGCTAATTAACACTAATCACCCCTAATTAGTGCAAAACTATGCAAATCACTCACCTTAGCCACAAAATAAACTAAGATCTGAAATAAATCTCTGATTTGATGTGAATCCCAATGCTAAACAGCAGCTCCAATGTTGCTTTGGTGTACATCTTCCTTGATTAGAGGTTGCTAAGCCAAATCCTTGACCAAAAGATGATTTGGAGGTGATTTAGAGGTTGGAGGCCATTTTTAGGGTTCCTTGGTGATAAGTGGAGGCTAGAAAACAGAAATGAAATGATTCTCTATCTCATTTCAGCCTTCCCATAACCCTAATCCCGAAATGGGTTATGGGCCTACTCACTAATCACCCAATTTGGCCCGGTTAAGCAGTTTTTCACCCTCCAAACCTTATTTCAGCCATATCTCCCAAACGGTAAGTCCGTTTGGCTACTATGACCACTCTACGGAAAGGTAAACCATCAAACGAATCCAATGGAAGTGGTTTCAGGTCAAAATTCCTTTCCAATCAAAAGTTAAGGCCAAAACAGTACCAACTAGGGGTAAAATGGTCATTTAAAAATCGACAAAAATCATGGACATGGGAAATGACTCTAATAGATGTTTCCCAAAGTTACATGACCATACGACTTCACATGGGAAAGAAATAAATATTCTACGATCTTATGATGTGTAGAATATGGGTCGTTACAACTTATACATTTATTTGTCTGTTTCTTTGCAGATGTCAGCTTGGCGCTCATACGCATTGAAGATCGTGTCCAATGACCCGTCTACTACATTAGAAAGAGGCTGACAGGGGCATAAAAGAACTATATTAAGCTCAAGAACTTGGCCTACTGCCTGCTGGTCTATTCCCGGAAGCTACGCCCTTACTTCCAATCTCACCCCATCAAAAAATTTCACCAACCAGCCGCTGCAACAGGTCCTACAGCGACCTGAGCATCTGGACGACTTTTGAAGTGGAACATAGAGTTAAGTCTGTTCGAGATCACTTTTATCCCTCGCCTGGCCATCCTTGGACAAGCCCTCGCTGACTTCATCGTGGAGTTCACCATCCCGGAAGATCCTCCTTTGGAGGATACCGAAACCCCAGAACCCCAATGGAAACTTTATGTGGATGGATCCTCTAGCGACCAATGTTCCGGTGCCGGGATCGTGCTCATCACTCCTGAGGAAAACCCAATATGCTATGCTCTGAAACTCAACTTTCTTGCTACCAACAATGATGCCGAGTACAGGGCCTTGCTAATCGGACTCAAAAATGCAACTGAATTCAACATCAAGGCGATCCAAATCTACTCGGATTCATTTCTCTTCGTATACCAGATACTAGGAGAGTATCAAGCCAAGGGGCATGGCTCGCTCCCTACCTCGCTCAGGTTCGCGAGCTCCTCGCCAATTTTGACTGTTACCTCATCACATACATCCCTCGAGGACAAAACGAAAAGGGTGACTCCTTATCCAAGCTGGCGAGCACCAGGGATGTGCTGCTTATGGGGTTTGCCCCCATCGAAATACTCGACTCTCCGAGCATCGATCAGATGCAGACTGATTCGGTAGCGACGACGGAAACCAAGCCCGAGTCATGGATGACGCCAATCAGGAACTATTTGCAGCATGGAAACCTCCTCGAGCGTCGTAGAGACAAACGAACTCTCACTTGAAAGTCATCTCGCTACATCATTCTGGATGGGGTGCTCTACCGCAGGGGATTCTCTATGCTAGTACTTCGGTGTGTAGCCCTCCACGACGCCGAGCGAGTATTGCTAAACATACATGAAGGAGATGCAACGATCACACCGGAGGGCAAACTATAGTAAAGAAAGTTCTCAAACACGGTTATTTCTGGTTGACGCTCGATCTGGATGCGGAGGACTGTGCCTGCAAGTGCGATAAATGCTAGAGATTTCCAAGATTCCAAGAACCCCGCCTAACGAGCTAATGCAAATGGTCAATCCGGGGCCATTCACCATGTGGGGGATAGACATCATCGGGACTCTCCCAATGGCCAAAGGAGGGCATGTTATGATCGTCGCAGTCGATTACTTTACCAAATGGGCAGATGCCATGGCCCTCACCACAATCACTACCAAGAAGGTAATCAACTTCGTCGTCCGTAATATTATTTGTAGCAACCTAGGATTTTTACTAAATTCAAATATAATTTCTGTAATATAATTTGGCTTTTCTAAATATAAGTTGAAGTTTTATATACAAATACTGATTTAATAGTCTTTTACATTTGACTTGTTTATTAGTATGAGTTTGAAAATTTATTTTGGGAAGTGGTTGATTTATAAAGTTAATTTTGATAAATGTCCTGCTTTATGAATAGGATTTGGTAAAAGAAAAACTTGTTTTAAGGTTATATTTAACTTATAGGACTTATAAGTAATGATATTGTTTTAAAATATGATTTATTTGTATAGTGATTAAATAATATAAGATTTGTTAATTTTTGAAAGGCAGAAATATAATTAAATTAAAATTGTAAAGAGAAAAATATTATTTTTTAAGATTGAAAAAAAAATTAATCGAGAAATAATGTTTGAACCTATGTTTATTTTGCCAAACAGTTCATCGTTAATCCAATTTTTTTCAACAATTAGTGATTTATGTGTTGAATGGTCATAATTAGAATATATATTATAATTAAATATCGGTTCAGAAAAATCATTTAATTTATGTATGCGTAGTTTTGAAACATTTCATAGAATTTTTCTAAAAATTTTAATTTGGAAAATAAGTAGGTATTTTTCTAATGAAATTTAGGCAACTGTGGTCCTTTTGACACTCTACTGAATCATCTAATCGGTCTATTTTATACTTGTTTTGAGATCTATACACGTAGTTGTTTATGACCGAAAATTCATTACCATTCGTTATTTTGAATAAATATGTATGCTTGAACCAAGTGGTTCGCTATATTTACTTTTGTTCACAGCATGGTTGAGCAAATAAAACCCAACGTGTTAAATAATATCCTTATACGGATTAAAGGAATACCAGGGCATTTGTATATCACCCTACAATAGTGCTCAACACGTGTAAAAATAATTCTTTGCCAAGCTATGTTTGTCCAAAGCCTTCTGATAATTAAGACACATGTACTTAACGCATCATCTTTTTGTTTCAACTTCACACACAAAACTCCTTCTCCCTTCTCCTTATTTTCACCTGGCACTAATACTTTCGGCCATCAAAAGAAGAAAAAAACGTGTAGAAGCAATTCTAAATGTATTCATGCATGTATATTTCGTCGCTACTTCATCTTCCTGCATATGTTTTCCTAAATTCTATTTCAGCACCACCACGTTAGATCCACTCCTCTCCACCACCGAGCTAGTGTCCGCTGCAATAGTTAGATGCTTCAGTCCACCTTAGTCCTCGGTTCTCCTCCTCGTGCCATCAAGCTCAGCCGCAACTCCCCCTTAAAACTCAAGCAAGTCTACCACCAATCAACAAGAACACATCCCCAAAATCAGTCTGCACCCCCTTCGCCCCAGCACCACCTCGCTGCCTATCTGCTGACCCGTAGTGTTCTCTCTCCAGCTTTATGAGCAGTTTTTTTGATTAAAAATAAGAAGAAGAAGGGGAAACCAAGAAACAATGGTAAACGCATAAACAAAGCACACATATTAGCAAGGCATGCAAAATCTTTGGTTTTAGGATCCAAAAATACAAGGGAGGAACGCATGGTTTCTTGGTTTGGGAGCATGCACTGGTTGGAGGATGTTAGTATATGATGAATGCAGGAACATATGCGCATGCAGTTTGAATCGTGAAGTTTGGGTGAGATTAAGATATATTTTGTTAAACTAAAATACCAATATGATTATTAAATTAGTAGTTTAAATCCACTTAGTTTGATGGTTTTTAATTTAGTAAACTGGAGGCTATAATTTATTAAGTGGTCATTAGGCTATTCAATACCATTAAAACTTGGGATACTGCATAATTTAGAAAAGAAATTCAATATGGATAATCTGGTTTGAAAAGAAAAAGAAAAAAAACCATTATGTAATAAATTGTGTCATTTTATTTTTGGTTGTTGATCTCTTCTATTGTATCATTAAAGTCTTCGTGATGTCGTCTTTTCCATTCACTTTTCGCATTGTCCGAATTACTACGAAAGTCCCAACGTTGTCTTACCACAGAAGTGACAAAAAAAGCGTGGTGTGACATCCGTGAAAAGTGTACATGATCCTACATATACCGTTCAATCATATTTTCTTATTTATTAGGTTACTTGGTTAACAGCACTCAAGGCTTACACATACGTCGTACCCATTTACTTCCCAGTGGATTAACCTAATATAGTATATATGTAGCTACCCCTCAAAATTAAGGTACACCCCATGGTACCCCACTCGCACGGTCTCCACCATAATGCCACAGAAATGAACGCGGTCCCTCATCCTACGCCGGAGTGATGTACGGATCTCTACATAACAATGTTACGTTCCGCATATATCTGTCATTACTACGCTATGTAAGCGTACAGACTGCCACGATCGATCTAATCAGATTTCATACCGGAGTAATGCCCTCAAGTCTACAATACACTACCCAGAGCAGACATGCATGTATCTAGACTGTCCCACATGTATATCGTCAAACGTATTCGATGCCATAACCGCACACAATGTGCACCGAGTTCCGTGGCAGGGCTATACAAGAAACACGGAACTTAGTTGGGAGCTTTTCCATATCTGTACAGGCCCATCTTTAAGAGCCTAAAAATACATATATTCCTAGGGTATGTTTTTCATGGTGGCTATGGCCCCACCTCGGCCCCCCTCAACTAGTAAAGACTACAAGAGCTAAACGAATTGCCCCTAACAAACAATCTAAACATCCAGTTGGCGTCTTCCCTCAACCATCGTACCTCGATAGTGAAAGGTGAATGATCTATTGGTTTTAGCTTTAGTCTTTTCACATCCCACTGACTGCCGATGATGGGTACCCAACGATCTACTATCTCTATTGGTCCTAACCTCTACCTCCCCGTTGAGGCGACCGCCGAATCACCCTAGTGTCACCACGTCACAGCATTCTGACTCGAGAGCTACTTTTGTAGTCAAGGCCCACCCACCTGGTAGTTATGCACAGACCCAACCTCTATGAGCGCAGCCTAAACATCTTCCACTGCACAAAGGGCTACCAGGAGCATCTTACGTATCTCAGGAAGCTGCGTGCTTAACCTTCCAGTCCTTTGGAGCCATCAGAATAATCAGATGAACGTGCGCTCCCTTCGTGCCTCATGACACCATGATGATCTACCCCGTTGGGTTATTCACCCTCAAACGTGCGGACTGGTCCAAATGCCTCCTTTTAATACATTATTAAACCATATGTCTAAACATTCCTTTATGCGCTTGCTTTACCTCATCAGGTTTCCATTCAACTTGGTTATTCCCTTTTACATTGACTTCTCATTCAAGTTACCAAGTTCCTCTTGCTTATTAATTTCAGTCATATAACTTAGCCTATTTAAGTTTATTAATAAGCCTACAACATGTTATTTCTCTAGATTGTAATCCAAGGTCTGTAATCCACAATCCCTTTATATTCTTGTTCGATTCAAGGTTACAATAACATGTTCTACTTAATACGTAATTAAGTATATCTTAATTTACATGTTTTCTGTCTAACATGTAAATTACCATTTATGATTAAATATAACTTATTTCATTTCATAAGTTTGCCTCACTCTTTCCTATTTAATCATAATTCCATCTTTACTTATTAACTTAGTTCTCTTAAATAAGGTTCACTGATAAGTCTCCTTTCCATTTATTATAACCCATGTTATAATTTCCTCTTGTCCCTAGGACAAGCCTTAACATGTTATTCTTATCAGCCTATTTCTAACTTCCATTACTTAATCTATAATTAAGTAAAACATCTTACATTTCATAAACTTCCCCCTTTTCTCTACTTATTACAAACAACTGGTTTCAGGATTCGTCGTTACTGATTACTTAATTTACAATTAAGTGCCACCTATCTCATTTCATCAGTTATCTCATTTCCTTACTAGTTTATTATAACCTAAGTTATAATCTTCACTTGTCCCTAGGACAAGCCTACCTATTATATAACATTCTCATTAATGCAATTCATTTATAATAGGTTATTATCATTCCCCGTTCATTCCTTTCCCTTTTATTGTTGTAATTATCTTTCATTCAATTCCATTCACTCCCATTAATTACAATTAATGCCATTTATTAATCCTGCCATTTATATAAATTTATATATATGTTTATGCACTAGACCTCTCACATTAAGCCTACACTTGTGGATGCTGGATTTGCCGGGCGGTTCCGTGCAGACTTCTTCCACAAGTTGACCTAACCTCATGTCTTAGTACCGTTACATGTTTTATTTATGCACTTAGACCTCTCACATTAGATTAACCACTTGTGGATGCTGGATACGTCGGGCGGTTCCGGGTGGACTTCTTCCACAAGTGTAATTTAACCTCGTGTCTAAGCGCGGTTACAGTTTCTTATTTACTATATATTTTCTATATGATCTAGGCATGTCTATTCTTTCAAACTTCCACTTTAATTTATATTTTACATGTCATCATATTATGCCTATTTTATGTCATACATTCTTTCTAACATATAATCAATTCTATTCCATCATGTAATCAATTAATCGGATAATTGTTCAAATTTAACAATAACATGTGATTGCCAAATCATATAATTTTCTCAATTTCTACCGTTAATGGTCCAGGTACATAAACATCACAAGTTAACATGGAATTGAAACAACAGTAATTGCTATGCATATTTTGGCAATTTTTCTGACATATTATTATCTTAGCATATTAATATTCCAATATGTCATATTCGTCACTCTAATCCTTTTTACATATGTTTAAACATTTCAGCATATCATATTTAAACATGTCATAATAACATTTCAATACTTTTAATTATTCTAGCCAATTCACATTGTACAATAACAGGGAATGTTAAACGATAATTTATCATTATCTAAAATGATATAACTTAAATCCACTCACCTTGTTCGCTTTCCAAATCCTGGATCTGGTCCAGATCTAGCATTCCATGGTTTTCCCCTAATTGGATTCAGAACCTAACAACCATGGATTCATAATTTTTACTAAAAGAAAAAGGGAAGAAAGAGGAAGAAAATTGTGTAGACTATATCTAGAAAATTACCTCACTTCGCATTTGCTTCTGAACGCCATTTTATTAGCATCAATTATTTTCCTCTAGATCTTGATTTATAATTTTTCCTAAGCTAATAATCTAAATTTTCTGAAGAGACTTGAGGAGGAGAAAGAATGGCAGAGCTTCTGCGTTGTCTCAGAAATATGAGATTTATGGTTGGCTTTATGGACTTATTTATAGGAGTTTGGCAACGTATTTGGTAAAAGAAATAGTCCACGTTCGCTGTAGGAGAATCTGCCCAGATCTACCGTAGGGGGTCGACACCCCTTGATGGGGTCGACACCCCTGGACGGGAATTTTCCTGCTCCCCTTTTCCGCATGAATTTGAACTGTTTTGAATTTATGGACTTATTTTATTTATATATACTCTTCTTATGCATATACAAACTTCAAACCTTAATAACTTCTTCATACAGTGTCCGTTTATGCAAATCAGGCACCTATTTTGACTAGAATTCCGAGATGAACACAATGGCGCAGTCCGTTTCACTTAATTTTGAATATTTAATCAAGTTATTCTTATTTTATTATCTTAAAAGTACAGGGTGTTACAGAGGATGTTAGTATATAATGAATGCAGGAACATATGCACATGCGGGTTGAAACGTTAAGTTTGGGTGAAATTAAAATATATTTTATTAAACTAAGTTACCAGTATGATTATTAAATTAGTAGTTTAAATCCACTTAGTTTGATGGACTTGAATTTAGTAAACTGGAGGCTATAATTTAGTAAGTGGTCATTAGGCTATTCAATACCGTTAAAACTTGGGATACTGCATAGTTTAGAAAAGGAATTCTAGTTGGATAATCTGGTTTGAAAAAAAAAAAGAAACCATTATGTAATAAATTGTGTCATTTTATTTTAGGTTGTTGATCTCTTCTATTGTATCATTAACGTCCACATGCTGTCGTCTTTTCCATTCACTTTTCGCATCATCCAAATTGCTACAAAAGTCTCAACGTTGTCTTACCATGGAAGTGACAAAAAAACTAGTGTGTGATGTCCTTGAAAAGTTTATGTGATCGTCCAGAGTTTGTTCGCAGTTGGTATAGTTCATTGACATTGAAGAAATATTGGTGACGCAAAGGTAAGAACTCCCATTTTTATTTTTATTTAGTAGAAATAATTAGTTATGATTAATCTAATTATATTAAGTTGATGATGATTGGTAGTTTGTGATGTTTTTGGTTATATATGATTTGATTGATGATCATTTAGTTAGAATACACTAGACACTAAGCGTTATTGACCATAATGCTTTGCACACAATGAAATTTGCCAACTGTTGTTATTGGTTGCATTTGCAATGGATGAATTAACCGCATACTGTTGATTATTTATTGAATATGGTTGTAACACATACACACCGTAGTCATGGAGTATACAGATAATCAAGTTAAATCTCCTTTCTATAACAATCTTATTATTTCGATATTGAAATAATAATTGGAAATTTTGGTTTGAATTTAAATTTAGAATGATTTGTAAATCTAGTAATGTATAATAAAAGACCTTCGTGAAACATAGAAATGTTTTCGAAAATGTTTTAAATTAAATTTGGTTTCTCAAAGTCAAACAAGTTTGAAAATCCAATTAAGAAGTGATTTGGAGCTACATTAGTCTACTAAACATTTGATTCCATTTATCTTACAAATCGCAATCCGTAAAGCTTGAAAAAATTTAAATGAGTGGGAAAATACTTTATGAAGTGTCGATTTAAAAAAAAGGGGCTTTGGAAATATTTCCAGATATTATAAGATATTAACTTTTGAACTGGAGTTCGAAGAAATGATTTGAGTCAAATTAGTTTTATTAAAATATTTGGTTTTGAAATTTGATCGGAGAACGATTTGATAAATGTATTCAATATTAGTTTTATGTAAACAATTCTAACGATTAATGGTTAGTAATTGAATGAGATTCAAAAATATTATTTAAATTTTGATTTAATTTGAATACTTGAAAATTTGAAATACCATTTTAAAATTTTAAGTTTTGAAAATTGAAGTATATTTTGGAAAGAATTTTAGCCAATTTATATTAAATCGTTATATGGCTCGAATTGAACGCGGCGCGCAGCGACAGTTCATTAATATTGATTTTCAAATGACTATAACTTGGGTGTTTTAGATCGAAATGACGTGAAACAAGAAAGTTGGAATTGTATTTATAATAGCTTTTGAATGTGAAAGAAAATTTCAAATTTCATCGTATGGTTATGTTTAAAAAAAAATGGGAAAGGTCGCTATACATGCAGTTCGGCGAGCATAAAGAAAGATCGAATTAAACAGACCTATATAAATTATTAAAAAAATTGGGAAATTTATTTTAAATCATATTTTATTATTTAAAGGTGATAGGAATTGAAATATTTTACATATGAATAATTTTTGAATCTATTTGATTTAAATAGCCATTTTCAGCACTTTCGGTAATGCTCTTAACGATATTATAAATTCTCTTTGGAATGATTTAGTTTAAAGATTTTAAAACATGAATTATTGTCTAAAAACTATGGCAAGGAGTTTGTTAAATTTTTTGAAAGATTTTAACTAGCTAAGATTATTTCATATAAAATTTATTTAAATATTAGGATCTTAGGTAAGATATCAAAAGTTTGGAAACGTACAAGAAATGAGTTCGGTTAGGGTTAGTCGAACATTCGATAGGAAAGAACATAATAAATCGTTATGGAAATCTAATATCTGCTTAAGTTGGTGAATTGATGTCGAATAGTAAGTCGATTTGAACTCCATTTATAATATCAGTGTTGAATTATCATGAATGGAAATTAAAATCAAATTGAGATTTGGTAATTGTGAAGACTTAAGGAAAGGATAACGACGAATGGTAGAATTATGTTTTGAAATGTAAGTTGGGAAATTTAATGGTTGAATCAAGAGAAGAGTTAAAATGGTACAGGATTTTGTGGAACCTGAATGAATCCAACTTTATCTTGTTTATAAATTGATAACGATTTGGAAGGAGATTTACATTAGAAATCCGGAATAAGCCATAACTATTATTTTAAAAATGCGCCTATTGCTTAGAAAGACGGGGATTGAATATTTCGAAAACCATTCCAAGTAATAATACGATGTTTTAAAGAAATTGAAGACTTGGAAATCGATAAGTGAAGACTGAGGATCTTTGAATGGTTTGGATTGATTGCTAATGTCTCGGTTGGGCCGATCACCCGATACGAGGTTATAAGTGGCGTGAGATCTGAATATATTTAGAGATTTTCGGATTGTTGTTCCGTTCAAACCTGGGACGGACTCATATGGATTGTGTGCCTGACATTGAAATTGACCGCGTAGCACTGATTTCTGTTAATATACATCGGATGTGTAGCAATATATTATTTTTGTCTCTAAGACATATGAACTTAGGGATTATGTATTGATAGAAATCAGTGACATGTCGCAAATTGTCAATGTGGCATACTCGAATTATGAAATTCGCTAGTGATGATCAAAGCACGGCTTATTAAAGTGTAGCTTTGTGTATATCGTGACCTCGACGAACCTCACACCCTAGATTGATGGTAAACTGGCGGTTAGGTTGTATGCATAATCTCTGTGAAAATTGAAAGCTGCGATCGTAGACCTACCTCGAAACCTGAGGAAATAAAATATATACGGTGTCCGATGTCTGGATGAAAATCGGGATATATACTTTCGTGCTCTGTATTCAGTGTCCATGCCTGGATGTTAACCGAGAGATTTTAAACTTCGTGTCCTCAATTTATCTTTCGTTCTAGGAACCATCATATTGGAAACCCAATAACCAATACGAGCCGTTCAATTTGTTTGTAAATTATGTATGTGGGCATTGCTACTATGCTTGCTAAGATTATTATATTTATATGTGAAACGATTTTCAACAATATGCACTGATTATAGTATTAAAAGAGGATTTTCACGTATAAAAGTAATTTTGGTTATCATAAGACAAAACTCGTCCATCTAGTGTGCGTTTGCATTGTTTGATGTGGAACGAGCTTATGATAGCTTCATTTCCAAAGTCATAACTAGTTTCTATGCACGGGATTCACATGGAGTAAACTCGTCCCGCATTAGCGGCATCGTCCGGTGAATTTTCCCAACTTTAAAATAAACCCGAAGTAATAACTGTTTTGAGTTCTCACACTAGTCCCACGACTGACCTAGAGTTTATTGTTCCCATACCTAAACTCTGGGTGCCTATATTTTGCACGAGTAGCTAATAGTTTAGTTTGAAGGTTTAATTTAGAACTGGATTCTGTTTGGAGCTCAAGTCTTGTTTGGTTTTACTTCTTCCGCTGAGAGCAAATTTGTTTCCGCTGGGCTTATGGCATACTATGATTCTTTGTAACTCTGATGAAAAAAAATGCAATGAAATAAAAGTTCTATTATCTATGTTCAAATATGTTAGTACCTATAACCATCTGTCTTTTTGAACAATTTAAGTTGGTTTAATTACCGGTGAGAATCGGGAAAAAAGGCGGGTTGTTACATTATCACTCGATATGGAGTCCCCCTAAGCCATCATCTCTGACAATGGGACCCAGTTCGAAAGCGTAGAGTTCAAAAACTTCTGCTGACTGCACAAGATCGAGAAGAGATTCTCAACGGTGACTCATCCTCAAGCAAATGGGTAAGCCGAGGCTATTAGCAAAGTGATCAAGTCCATCATCAAGAAGCATCTGGAAAAGGCCGGAGGCTTATGGGATGAAGAACTCCCTCTGGCCCTATGGTCCTATAGGACCACCCACAAGTCAGCGACCGGTATACCCCTTTCGCTCTTGCCTACGGATCAGAAGTCATCATTCCCATCGAGCTAAAGCTCAAATCTCATCGAGTCACTTACTACGATCTGAAGACCAACCAAGATCTCTTCTTAGAGTCACTTAACCTGCTCGAAGAGAAAGGAACAAAGCCGAGCTCAAAGTTGTCGCTTAACACCAGCGAGTCCCCCGATATTTCAACTCTAGAGTCCACCCCAAGGACCTCAATGTCGGCGATCTCGTCCTGAAGTGAATGTTTCCCGCACCGACTGGCCTCAGTCCTCGATGGAAAGGTCTGTACGTCATACAACAAGGCTCGGAGATGGAACCTTCAAACTAGGAACCGCCGATGGCGCCGAACTCCCAAGGGCATGGAACAACAAACATATTCACCACTACTTCACGTAACCTAGTGTACAAATTATCCGCTTTCCCATAGTGTTTTGTTTTCTTTATATTCAAGGCATTTAAAAGGCTGTTACTACCAAAGTTATTAGCAAAAATAGTGTTTTGTTCTCTGTGCTCTTAATGTGTTTACTTATTGCATGTGATTAACCATCATAACTTGCTTGCACTCACAAACACACTGACCATCGGATCGGCACCTCGGGTATGGAAGCCGGTACCGCCACTCTAGTCTCAAATCAACGATGAGGACGAGTATAAATAACACCACTCGAGTCTTGAATCAACGACGAGACCGAGTGTAAATAACACCCCTCGAACCTCAAATCAACGACAAGACCGAGCATAAATCATTCCGCCACCCAGCCCCCGGACTTAGGGGCAACCTATCAGCCAAGTTAATGTGAAATCGATCACTTTCGTGGCTCCATCCGACCCTTAGGGAATGGGTCCGAGTACCACTCGAACCTCAGGCCAGCGCCAAGACCGAGTATAAATTGTTTCGCTCCTAAGTATCCGGGCTTGGGGGCAACACCTCGGCCACAATCCGATCCACCAGGTCTGGATCCAAGCACCCTTTGGCAAATAAACGACGCCCTCTTTCTCTAAGCCCAAAGGAACGACGGGAGAGCCAAAAGTTGGACGAATCACAACATCCATGCCTCCTCACGACTTAGGACCAACGACCTCTGGGAGGTCTAAGAGAGAGGGCACTTGACCTGGATTCCGTGCGATACGGGACTAACCAGCGCATGACCGGGGGCACCACCCGGTGCAGAGCCTCCAATTACATTTTGTTAAGTGTAACAACAAGTACGCTTATATAAGTGCAAGACGCTCGAAAGCATAAGACGAACATTCGAACACTTAACATAAATGTGATATAAGAAAGTCTAACCAAGGATTTCATTCACGCAACCAAAGAAAAACTAGATACTTTGATATTTTCTTTCTAATGACAGGCTGTATATGAAAACCACACCGTGCCTCCAAAAGCCCAAATGCGAGAGTCGTACTTGCATATACTATCGGCCTACATCCCAAAAGACAAAATACAATAGCCACTTAGGCAACTCGCCCTTCTCCACTTCCTCGGGCCCCTTCTCTTTTTTCTTCTTCTTCCTGCCCGAGTCTCCGTTCGACGGACCATCACCCCTCTTCTTCCGCCTCCTAGAACCACTTCCTCCTTTATCCTTCATCCTTTTAGATGGGGAAGAGAACTTAAGAGACGACAGCGGGATCTCCTCATCATCATCACTATTCTCTGTAATCTCATCATCGAGTGGGATTTCTCTGAAAGGCGGAGAAACAGCCTCGCTCAAAAGCACGAGGATTGGTGGTGCACTCTCTTTCCCCGGGGACTCGGTGTTCGGGACCACCTTTTGCTGGACCATCTTCCCAGCCTTGATTTTTCTAACCTCCGCTTCCTACAGCTATTTGTACGTCTCCGCGGCCTTCTTCCTAAAGGCCTCAGCATCGGCCTTTTCCTTCAGATCCGCCTCCGCATCCTCCCTTCCTCTCTAGACCTTAGCCACAACTTCTTATTCAGCCTTCTTCCTGGCATCTACAAAGTCATTTGCCAGGCTAGCTCATTAGCTACCTTTTTCTTCTCTTGTTCCTCGGCCTTGGCATGTAAGCCCGCATGTTGTTGCTCAAATATCCCATGCATCGTATGCTCACTTGCTTCGGATGTTTCCGTCGCTTGACTCTCATGCCCATCTCTTCCCACAATGGAACCAAAAAGTGTCAGGTCCTCGTCATAAAATGTGATATTTTTCCCGACTCCTTCGTCAAGCTGACCCATGAAGCCCTCTATTCTAACCCCGGGTTGTCCAAACTGAGCCGGGTCCAGGCTCACGACAATTTCGGCTCCAAAAGGACATGCACATCCAATAGGAGGCTCATCAGTTGACTCGTGTCTCATACACTTACAACTTTAAGTACTCAGGGAGGTATGTCTTTACCTCCTGACACCTGGGCACAGCTGCGACTGGCGCCAAGCTCTCGCCCGCTATTCGGTACAAACTCTTAAGGCCCAGCCCCAGCTGGTTAGGGTTGTATCTAGGTACGACGGGGGCTGGAACTTGCAAGTTGATTGTTGGAGCTGATGGCCTAGCTGGCTGTTGAGAAGATCTGCCTTCGTCAAACTCATGAGCCACCACCAAACTGTTAGTTCCCACAGTTTTTCCTTTTGCGGCAACCTGCTTCGCTGCAGCGCCATCCCTTAGTATTTGTCTTCCCTCCTGCAGATTCAAGCATTTTTCCTCGTTCAAGTGACGAAACATGAACTCTATCTCATCTATAGCATCCACCTCCCGTAGGTCGGCCTTAAACTCCAAAAACCTGTCCCATACCTTGTCCAGCACCCTGGAATAGTCATCAACCCACAAGAGATTGCGATACTTGAGCACCTTGACATACAAGTCCCAAATATAGGACTCCAAATCCAGTTCCGCTAGGATCGCGGCATCCTCGGCTACAATTTTGAGCCCCTCTACTTCTCTCTCATGCTCGACCCTCACTCCATCCAGCTGGCCCAACGCATCTTGTGTCATTTCCTCGACCTTTTCCTTATCTCTTTTGGCCTCCTCAAGTTGCCTCTTTTTATCAGCATTCTCCTGCATTAGCCTCTGAGTTTCCATGTTCTCAGCGCTCAACCTCTCATTCTCAGAGCCTCCTTATATGTCTAAAGTTGGGAAACACTCTCATTGTCCTTCTCCAATTGGGCGCTAACCAGTTCCAGGTCGACTTTGTCTTTCTTGAGGGTTGTATTCTCAGTTGTTAGCTCGGCCGTTGTATCCTTAAAACTCGAAGCTGCATGATCTGCCTCCCTTTTCAGCCTCTCATATGCCTCCTTCACCTCCACTGTGTCTATAACAAAAATTAACCCTCGAACGGGGCATTATAAGTACAAAAAGAGACTATGACATAAGGGTAAGCCTCACCTATCTCTACCTCCAGATTTTGGGCAATCGTCCACTCAGCATCAATGGTTAAACCCCGGTTCTGAATCTCCACATTCTTGGCTCGAATCAGGTCAGAGAGATGCCCAGCTGTTGATATCAAAAATGGCACCAACACCCAAGGTGTCTTATGCAACACTTCACAAGTAAGTAGATTTAACAATATGGAGCCATAAATACAAGGTAAAAAGTAAAGACAAGAAAATTTAGAGTGGTTCAGTCTCAATTTCGACCTACGTCCACTATGGAAGGAAATTTCATCAAATGGTTGCCATTACAAGGTACATGTTTACTTTGACTTAGTACATCTTTCTCTTTTTAAAATGATCTTCTTTATTTTCTCTCCTTTTGCTCTTGATTTACTTGAATTCATGAAGGAATGGGTGAGATCTCTTGAATTGTGATGGTTGTTGTGTAAATCTTCAAAAACTTGAACATTCATATGATTTCATTGGTTCCATGATGATTTCGTGTTGAATCTAGCTTAAGAAAGAATTAACGGAGGTTGGAGTGATTTGGAATGGTTGAGAAATGAATTAGAAAGCACTTCGTGGAGAGGAAATTCGGTCTCCCTAAAATGTGTGTGGAGATGGGGTATGTATAGGTGAAGTTTGAATGAAGTGGCGGAGTTGTAATTTTGGTGTACGGGGTGATAGATCAGTTATTATCATAATTATCGAAATGCCACCGCATGACGGATCCATAAGACACCCGGGCCATAAAATGACGTTGCACAAAATGTTGGACCACCCATATTGTTTTTACTGAAGCGGACCCACGCACATTATTGTGCCTAATCCATCTTCACAGATGCTACTAACCGATCCATATTTTACACAAGTTGTCGATCCATCCTTCTTTATAATATGTCGACCCATCATTATTAAAGTACTGCCATTACTCATGAATACAACGGATCCTTTATTATGTTTATGACTGACCCATCATTGAAAGTAGCTTGCACACCATATTTTCAACTTAATGCACGCACCACCATGCACGTAAGTCTTCCATGTTGTGCAACTGGCCTACATAGTTGTTCCATCTTCTTACTATCATAATCACGAGGCCATGTGTCATCTTTGTTCAATTCTGCCGTTGTATTGAAGCTTCATGAAGCAGACCGATCCATGCACTGAGAATAATGTCGACCCATATATTTGCAAAGCTGTCGATCCATCATTTATAACGTGCCTGACCGATCCATGCTCCCGTTGTTTTGTATGCAGCTCCATATATGTTTATACTTTATTCATATATTTTTAGACTTCGTTGTACCCAAATAGTTTGTTTATACCCAACGCCATGTGTGCAAATTATAAGCTTTACTGATGTATATGTTAGAATTCGTATGTATTGAATGAAATATACTTTTTCCATTAAGCGAACTGGTGCGACTGTTAAGTGAAAGGATGTGACTATTAGAAGCATGCTTTTCTGTGAAAAGACACTTTGCGAGAAGACACTTCATGAAAAGACACTTCGCGAAAAGATACTTCGTGAAAAGACACTTCGCGAAAAGACACTTCACGAAAAGACACTTCGCGAAAAGGCACTTCATTTCGCCAAACGATCACATTTCAGCAAAAAGACACTTCGCGAAAAGACACTTCCTTTCATAGAAAGATATGCGTTTGTACGAAGAGGTATGAGTACAACCGTTCGAAAGAGATGCAATCGTACGAAGAGGTACGGGTTCGACCGTTCAGAAGAGATGTGACCGTACGAAGAGGTACGGATGCGACCGTACGAAGAGGTACGGATGCGACCGTTCGAAGGGATGCGGATAAGCTATAAATAAGGAGGAAACCTGATCACTTTCCTCACTTATTCCAATCCGAACTTCCTTCTCTCTTCTCTAATACTCTTATATATAATCATAGAGTGACATACTCATTACAATCTCGTGCAGAAAACTTCTATTGTATCTTGGGAGAATTTTGAAATAAAATTCTTAAGGAAATTGTTACGAAAAGCCTCAGACAACATTATACGGTTAGATTTTAATTTATTTGTATATTTATATACATTATTTTATAATCTTTGTGTTCTTTATGTTGTGCTATTTCTTAAAATAGTATAACGTTGTTGTTGTTGTAACTTGATTACAACATTCTTATTACTATTATTAAATAGTATTAATTTCCAGTATAGTGGAAATTCGAGTTATAAACTTGTGCGACAAGTTTATAATTGATTATTCTCTGTTTTGGTATACTAGATGTATAACATCTTAAGAATTTTATGTTCTTACTAAAATAGAGGTGGCAACAGTTGGATTTTCAACAAAGGCTGAGGTAGAAAATCAGTTAAATAAAAAGATCTAGATATTGAAATCTGATCGAGGTGGATAATATGAATCACCGTTTGAACAATTCTGTGTAGAAAATAGAATAATTCATCAAACAATAGCCTCATATTAACCACAACAAAATGGTGTTGCCGAGAAAAAGAATAGAACATTAAAAGATATGATTAATGCGATGCTATTGACCTCTGGTTTACTGATGAACTTGTGGGGGAAGGCCTTAAATATGTCTAATCACATTTTAAACAAGGTTTCTCACAATAAAATAGGAACAATTCCATATGAGTTATGGAAAGGGCATAAACCAAGCTTTAAATACCTCAAAGTGTGGGGGTGCTTGGAAAAAGTTCCAGTTCCGCCTCCCAAGAATTGCACAAGACCAGATATAGCTTGTGCAATAAGTCGATTAAGCAGATATACAAGCAATCCAGGAGAAGAACACTGGGAAGCACTAATGAGAGTGCTTGGATATTTAAAAAATATCACAAAATATTCCTTACATTATGGGAGATATCCTGTCGTCTTAGAAGGATATAGTGATGCAAACTGGATTGCTGATTCAGAGGAATCAAAATCAACGAGTGGTTATGTATTAACCCTAGCAGAGGCAGCAGTGTCATGGAAATCTACTAAACAGACTTGCATAGCTTGATCCACTATGAAATCAGAGTTCATCGCTTTAGATAAAGCAGGCGAAGAAGCAAAATGGCTTCGCTATTTTTTAGAAGATATTCCTTTTTGGTCCAAACCCGTGTCAGCCATATGCATACACCGTGATAACCAAGCAACGCTAAGCAGAGCACAAAACTTTGTGTATAATGGAAAGTCACGACATATTTGTAGACGCCAAAACACAGTTCGGCAGTTGCTCTCAAGTGGAACTATTTCCATAGATTATGTGAGAACAAATGATAACCTAGCGGATTTGTTTACTAAAGGTTTACCAAGAGAGAAAATTAACTGCGCATTGAGGGAAATGGGTTTAAAAGACTAAACCAACAAGAGTTACCTTATATGGAAATCTATCCTAGCGACTGGAGATCCCACGGACTAGGATCAATAGGCAAACCAGTTATGATTAACTCAAGACGTAATGCATTTGTTTGGACATAGTCCTATTCCATTCCTATAGTGCACAACATAAATGCATGCCTACAGAAGAATTGATAGGTTAAAACTATGTTTTTTAATGATGGCCATATCTTGTAAACAACAAGTAGAGAATATGTAGGATACTCTTAATGGTTGCGATCACCTATGTTAGTGTGAGCTGGGTCGGCTCTATGAGAATATTCAAGGCTTTTATTCTCTATAACACTCGCAGAACCAAGTAAGTGTTCAGGACCAAAATGAACACAACTAAGAGATTGGATGAGATGGGAACCGATGTTTCGTAAAACTTATTGCCCGGATATACAATAACGGCTGACGGTTCAAGATGAAATAATTCACCGATTAGCCAAGTAGATCCGATAAGTTTTAACTAGGGAAAGTTCAAAGTGAAATATCTACTTATCCACGAAAAAGCATTATTCCATATGTACTCTGTGATATTTCGCTTTGTGTGGGGGAAAAGAATATTATCATTCATGTGGGGATTGTTGGAATTCGTACGTATTGAATGAAATATACTTTTTCCATTAAGCGAAGGGGTGCGACTGTTAAGTGAAAGGATGTGACTATTAGAAGCATGCTTTTCTGTGAAAAGACACTTTGCGAGAAGACACTTCGTGAAAAGACACTTCGCGAAAAGACACTTCGCGAAAAGACACTTCGTGAAAAGACACTTCACGAAAAGACGCTTCGCGAAATGGCACTTCATTTCGCCAAACGGTTACATTTCAGCGAAAAGACACTTCCTTTCATAGAAAGAGATGCGTCTGTACGAAGAGGTACGAGTAGGACCGTTCGAAAGAGACGCAATCGTACGAAGAGGTACGGGTGCGACCGTTCAGAAGAGATGCGACTGTACGAAGAGGTACGGGTGCGACCGTTCGAAGGGATGCGGATAAACTATAAATAAGGAGGAAACCTGATCATTTTCCTCACTCATTCCAATCCGAACTTCCTTCTCTCTTCTCTTATACTCTTATATATAATCACAGAGTGACATACTCATTACAATCTCATGCAGAAAACATCTGTTGTATCTTGGGAGAATTTTGAAATAAAATTCTTAAGGAAATTGTTACGACAAGCCTCAGACGACATTATACGGTTAGATTTTAATTTATTTGTTTATTTATATACATTATTTTATAATCTTTCTGTTCTGTACATTGTGCTATTTCTTAAAATAGTATAACGTTGTTGTTGTTGTTGTAACTTGATTACAACATCTTTATTGCTATTATTAAATAGTATTAATTTCCAGTATAGTGGAAATTCAAGTTATAAACTTGTGCGACAAGTTTATAATTGATTATTTTCTGTTTTGGTATACTAGACGTATAACAGTATATACGTTATACAATACATATGGAATTCAATTCATGCTTTGTCAAAGTGCTTCATGACCCATGCAGCTCGTTACTATAGGATTGATCCAAACATGAATTATTACACGATCCATACTGTCATATGGCATATACGGTTTTGTTTGGTGTTTTCTCATTTCATAATTAAGCCAATGTATGCATTGACATGTCACATTCCACTTTGTACATATATGATCCATCCTTGAGCTATTCACGTTTTATATACTTCCCATGTTACATGGAGGCTATTTATCATTTATATGATGATAGCTACAATCTAATGTATTGAATGTGGATCGACTCAATATCGCTCGTGTTCTCACATGCCTATCGATCCATTGAAGTATTTTATGACGGATAATCTCTTGATGATCCCGTACACGATTTTTGAACCGCGTTGAAATAACGGGGTTAACATTTGGCCCTCGAAGCCTATATTTTTGCATGTGAAAAATGAAAGCTTTGAAATGAATACCATAATTAATGTCAGCACATATCGATCTTCGGATGGATTGGAAATAATCTTTCTGTATGGGTCGTGTGCTCATATTAAAGCTAATGAACCAGACTTAAACCATTCTGATTGGTCGCGGAAGCCCAAAACCCGCTTAAAAACTTCTTAGTACTTTCTTTCTAACCTGTAGCTCTTCCATTTACTTTATCTTTACTTGCTCAAAGCAAATTAATGGCGGAAAGCCCTTTTAGGGATCCGAATTTGTCGAAGCTTTATCAATCTTTGGAAACTTCAACTTGGATTCAATTATTTATCATCTTCCCTTGACCAGCGGATTCTTTTCATTTGGTTTTAAAGTTGTGTGGTAGCACTGCATCACTGTTATGAATTTTTTTTGGGTTCTTTGTGATTCATCAAGGCTCTCTGATTGATTTGCATCGATCTGAATCGCACTTTTAAAATGACGGTTCTTTAGTCTGATTTCAATCCTCCCAACATTTGCTGTAGCTAGATTCGGTTGTGACTTTGCAGAACATATATTTTGATTTTATCTAAATCTACTTACTGCTTTAGCGATCATGTTTTGAATTTACTCGTATGATGATTTACATCTTGAAGTCAGCTATGTTGAAAGACATGAATTTGTGGTAGTGAAGTCGGTTGTAATTTCCTGAGCATTGCATATTTCCATTCAAGTCTGATAGTTTGATACTCAATGGGATTCGATAGCTTTTGTATTGAGTTTTGAATTTTCTGAGCTTTTGCAGTGTGTTTGCAACTGAATTTGGAAACCCAATGTTTGATGTGGCAAAATTTGGTATTAACGCAAGAATTTCTAATGCTGATTGGCACTTGAACTTGCGTTTTCTATTGTAGACGCTGTGCCGGAATGTGGACACCTCAACTTTGTCCAGGGCTTCAATGTGTGAAACAAGCGTGATCTATAATGGATCGATCATATACGACCATGATGGATCGGTCATGCTCGATTCATGATGGATTGGTTGTGATTGATCCATGATGGATTGGTCGTGCTCGACCTGTGATGGATCGGTCATGCTCGGCCCAAGATGGATCGGTCGTGCTCGGCCCATGATGGATCGATTGTTTTGGACATTTACTTGACCACTAAACTTCTTGTGAAGCAATGCACATCTTTTAAAGGCAATCAACAATGATTTATCTTTGTAACCAATAACCCAAACATGTTTTTTCAGTGTTACACCCTATTCAGATAGACGAATTGTTATTGTTTTGGAAAGGGGTTCACTTTTGCTTAAACCGGAGCTTCGATTTGGATTTCTGGGGCTAGAGCGACTGCAGAACTTCTAAATTCTAAGTGAATCAATCCTTAAATGCTCCCTGCCCTTCTAACAATCCACCAGAGAGACATCGCTCTGTGTTAACTCAATATGTTTTTAATTGAGCACACATTCAGTTTGACATCCCTAAGTTTATCGCAAAATTGTCAGGGAAAGAGGAATTTGTTGACTGTTCATCTTTAGGCCCGCTACAGTAGCTTAGTTAGATTTAGACATTCAAATTTGAATTTGCTTTGACACCGTGGATCATGTGGATCATCCCGGGATATACAAACATTTGAATTCTCAATTTCATAACAACTTTCCCCAGTGCATAATTACCGCTCAATTTTCCTTTTTATAACTCATGCTGATACTGTTGGTGGATATTAGCTTCAATTCCTTAGGAATTACTGCTCTACTGCATTCAAACTATGTCGTATTTGCACAGTCGCCTTTTAAGCATCGCTTATCCTTGGGTTGGGGTTATTTAAGATTTGAGCTTCGCAGATAAGGGATCTTTTGTGTTGAGAGATTCTAGTGGGATTTCCCAGGGTTGATTTTAAATTGCCCCATTTTTGAATGCGAGGTCAAGCCAAGAGTATTGGCTTCCTTGATGAGAGTAAATTGGTTTTTGGCTTGTCGTAATGTCATGACGGACCCGTGGTATGTTTTTCGAGCATTATCCAAATCTTGTGTCGTTGTGTTGCCCCCCATACCAAGGGTCGTCACTAGTCGCTACAGTCAAATGCAGTCAACTTCGCTAAGTTCTTTTATTTTGGATTGGTGTACTAGAAGCTTGTTGTTTGCTATCAGAGTTTATATATTCCTACCGACGCACTCTAATCTTCTGAGCCCACCCATTCTTTTAAGAAACTTAACTTTGTCGACTGATTTCGGGCTTCTACTTGGAGAAGTCATTGATATTTGTTCCCTTGTCTGGGACGTTTTCAGTCTTCACTGTGAGAAGTACTTTGGTAATACCTAGCGTCTGCTCTTGCCGATTGGTGTCAACTTTGGAGACTTCATTGAGTGCCTCTAATGTGGAGAGGGCAGTTTAAACTCAACTGTCGTCTACCCCCGTCTACCGAATCAAGCACTGGAGGCTCCATTGAGGCGACCTTCATGGGCGTCATGAAGTATTTTGGTAACCCAACGTTGGTCTGCTTCCGCTGATTGGTGTTTGACATCGGAGACTTCTTGAGTGTTTGTAACCCAACTATCCTACTCCCGCCAACCGAATCAAGCATCGGAGACTTGGATTCAATTATTTACCATCTTCCCTTGACCAGCGGATTCTTTTCATTTGGTTTTAAATTTGTGTGATAGCACTGCATCACTGTTATGATATATTTTTTGGGTTCTTTGTGATTCATCAAGGCTCTCTGATTGATTTGCGTCGATCTGAATTGCACTTTTAAAATGACAGTGCTTTAGTCTAATTTCAATCCTCCCAACATTTGCTGTAGCTAGATTCGGTTGGGACTTTGCAGAACATATATTCTGATTTTTTTTTTGTATCTACTTACTACTTTAGCGATCATGTTTTGAATTTACTCATATGATGATTTACATCTTGAAGTCAGCTATGTTGAAAGACATGAATTTGTGGTAGTGAAGTCGGTTGTAATTTCCTGAGCATTGCATATTTCCATTCAAGTCTGATAGTTTGATACTCAATGGGATTCGATAGCTTTTGTATTGAGTTTTGAATTTTCTGAGCTTTTGCAGTGTGTTTGCAACTGAATTTGGAAACCCAATGTTTGATGTGGCAAAATTTGGTATTAACGCAAGAATTTCTAATGCTGATTGGCACTTGAACTTGCGTTTTCTATTGTAGACGCTGTGCCGGAATGTGGACAACTCAACTTTGGCCAGGGCTTCAATGTGTGAAACAAGCGTGATCTATAATGGATCGATCGTATACGGCCATGATGGATCGGTCACGCTCGATCATAATGGATTGGTTGTGATTGATCCATGATGGATTGGTCGTGCTCGACCCATGATGGATCGGTCATTCTCGACCCATGATGGATCGGCCGTGCTCGACCCATGATGGATCGATTGTTTTGGACATTTACTTGGCCACTAAACTTCTTTTGAAGCAATGCACATCATTTAAAGGCAATCAACAATGATTTGTCTTTGTAACCGATAATCCAAACATGTTTTTTCAGTGCTACACCCTGTTCAGATAGACGAATTGTTATTGTTCTGGAAAGGGGTTCACTTTTGCTTAAACCGGAGCTTTGATTTGGATTTCTAGGGCTAGAGCGACTGCAGAACTTCTAAATTCTAAGTGAATCAATCATTAAATGCTCCCTGCCCTTCTAACAATTCGGCTGAGAGACATCGCTCTGTGTTAACTCAACATGTTTTTATTTGAGCACACATTCAGTTTAACATCCCTAAGTTTATCGCAAAATTGTCAATGAAAGAGGAATTTGCTGACTATTCATCTTTAGGCCCGCTACAGTAGCTTAATTAGATTTAGACATTCAAATTTGAATTTGCTTTGACACCGTGGATCATGTGGATCATCCCGGGATATACAAACATTTGAATTCTCAATTTCATAACAACTTTCCCCAATGCATAATTACTACTCAATTTTCCTTTTTATAACTCATGCTGATACCGTTGGTGGATATTAGCTTCAATTCCTTAGGAATTACTGCTCTACTGCATTCAAACTATGCCGTATTTGCACAGTCGCCTTTTAAGCATCGCTTATCCTTGGGTTGGGGTTATTTAAGATTTAAGCTTCGCAGATCAGGGATCTTTTGTGTTGAGAGATTCTAGTGGGATTTCCCAGGGTTGATTTTAAATTGCCCCATTTTTGAATGCGAGGTCAAACCAAGTTTATTGACTTCCTTGATGAGAGTAAATTGTTTTTTGGCTTGGCGTAATGTCATGATGGACCCGTGGTATGTTTTTCGAGCATTATCCAACTCTTATGTGGTTGTATTGCCCCCCATACCAAGGGTCGTCACTCGTCACTACAGTCGAATGCAGTCAACTTCGCTAAGTTCTTTTATTTTGGATCGGTGTACTAAAAGCTTGTTGTTTGTTATAGGAGTTTATATATTCCTGCCGACGCACTCTAATCTTCTGAGCCCACCCATTATTTTAAGAAACTTAACTTTGTCGACTGATTTCGGGCTTCTACTCGGAGAAGTCATTGATATTTATGCCCTTGTCTGAGAGGTTTTTAGTCTTCACTGTGAGAAGTACTTTGGTAACACCTAATGTCTGCTCTTGTCGATTGGTGTCAATGTTGGAGACTTCATTGAGTGCCTCTAATGTAGAGAGGGAAGTTTAAACTCAATGGTCATCTACCCCCGTCTATCGAATCAGGCATTAGAGGCTCCATTGAGGCGACCTTCATGGGCGTCGTGAAGTATTTTGGTAACCCAACCTTGGTCTGCTCCTGCTGATTGGTGTTTGACATCAGAGACTTCTTGAGTGTTTGTAACCCAACTATCATATTCCCGTCAACTGAATCAAGCATCGGAGACTCCATTGAGGTCACCTCTACTGTGGAGAGGTGACCTTTACGGGCGTCGTGAAGGATTTTGGTAACCCAATGTTGGTCTGCTCCCGTTGATTGGTGTTTGACATCGGAAACTTCGTTGAGTGTTTGTAACCCAACTATTCTACTCCTGCCAACCGAATCAAGCATCGGAGACTCCATTGAGCTCACCTCTACTATGGAGAGGTGATCTTCAATGTCGACGCAAAGGTCTAACACGAAGGATTTTTTAGATTTTGCGCCATTCCGCAAGGCAAACATCATTCGTTATGTTGGATGTGTTTAACTATGGTAAGCGATCGCAGCTGGACTGAGAGGTTCTCTTGGCAGAACTTTGCAGGTTTTGCATCATTCCGCAGGGCAAACATTAGTCCTTGTATGTCAGATGCACTTATCCATAGTAGACGATTGCAGCCGGACTGAGAGGTTCTTTCGAACATCAGTCGTCATGTTGGATGCACCTAACTATAGTAAGTGATCGCATCTAGACTAAGAGGTTGTGACCTCTTAGAATTTGCAAGGTTTTGCGTCATTCCTTGGAGCGAACGTTCGGCTTCCTGCTGAATGCACTTGACTATGGAAAGCGATCGCAGCCGGGCGCGGGTTGTCCCTTGGAACTTGCAAGGGTTTGCGTCATTCCGCCGAGCGAACGTCGGCCTCCTACTGTGTACACTTGACTATGGCAAGCGATCGCAGCCGGGCGCGGGTTGCCCCTTGGAACTTACAACTTTGGTATTGACCCTGTATCCGCTTGCTGATCTTTTTGCTGTTTGACTTTCGATAACTCCTCTCACTCACTCTTCAAGGTGGTTCTCTTCATCATTGCATTTATGCATGTTGACGTTTATATTGCACTCGATGCTTGAGTTGGTGTAATTGGGGTTGTCATGTTGTATCGAGTTTTGAGGAAGCAAGCATTCGTCGGATAGCCTAAATTAAAAAATCGTCTTTCAGCAAATTTTGGGTTAATGAAAATTATGCAAAAAACAGATTTACTCAAGCAGATATGCTTTTAGTTACAGAGATAATGTTCAACACATCACTTGCAAAATATTACAGACCTTTTTTACAAGAAGTTTTGAATATAGCATGAAGTAAAGCATGAAATTGAGCATGGAGTAAAGCATGAAGTACAGCAGTGGCGATGATGATCGCTTATTCTAAGCCATTGAATTTGGAGCCCCAATCGACGGTAGTCAATTAACGCTCGGCCTTACATTAACCTGTGCTGGAGTTTTGTTACTTGGACCAGTTTGATTAGTGGGTGCATTTTGCCCTTGAAGAGCTGGAGCAGAATTTGAGGCTTGTAGATTCTTCACATACTGTTGCAGCTTGTTCTTCCTAATCAACTCCTCGATTATGTTTTTCAAGTGTCAACATTTATTAGTGTTATAACCAGGTTGGTTGTGAAACCTACAGAACTTTCCCGAGTTAGCTGCCTCATCGCTTACCCTTACCGAATTTGGTTCCGCATATTCTTCTGAATCTTCGTTGCAAAATAGATATTTTTAGGGGTTTCATTCAAAGGCGTCAGCTCTGATGAGTTGAAAAGGCGAATCTTCTTATTATCTATGTCGCCCTTTCCATCATTGGCACGCTTTTGCCACTGATTATTCTTCTGATTATATTGAGTAGCAGCATTTTTGGGGGCTTCGACAAGATAGTTACCATCAATAATCTGAAGAGGCACAGGATCATCATCCACTCTTATATACTCCTATTCTTTTTTATAGAATTTCTCAAGCGTGTTTGGTTCTTTCAATTTAATTCATCTACCAAATTCGCTCTTCTTATCTATGGCACCGATTAGAGACATTAAGATCACGCGGGGCTTGGGATTCCTTACCTCGGACAAAACAGTGTTGAATCTCTTGAGGAAAGTTTTGACAGACTCTCCTCGATTATGTTCCATCGATGTTAGAGAAATAACATTCTTAACGTTCGTAGCTTACAGCCTAAACTGCTCCTTGAACTTCAGAGTCAAATCGGCAAATTGAT
The DNA here is from genome assembly GCA_030737875.1 of Allium sativum. Lineage (NCBI taxonomy): Eukaryota > Viridiplantae > Streptophyta > Magnoliopsida > Asparagales > Amaryllidaceae > Allium > Allium sativum. Next base: position 900,837,505 of record CM060916.1, read on the forward strand.
CAACAGATTTGGGCGGCAACTTCGCGAACCATAATGATGCCACGCCTTCTAGATAAAGAGGAAAGCATAGGCATTTGATCTCGTCTATCGCTTTGGTTGCATTCATGTGCCATTCATATTTGTACAGGAAGTGATTCAGATCAGAAGTTCCATTGTATGGAGGCAAAGTAGGATGGATGAACTTTTTAGGGAACTCTACCTTACAGATCCTCTTAGTGGTTTGCTGAGGAGAAATCCCATTCCCTCTCACTGTCATTGCTAGACATGCTATCTTTCATGATTTGCTTTATTATATCCGCAATATAGTCCTCCAAGTTGTGTTGTTCTGCAGAGCGGACTTCAATCTCTTTACCAAATGCTCGTCTTGGCGAGCGATCACGATTAGAGGATCTAGGTCTTTTACCTCCACTATAGGGAGGTGCCTCCTTTGTGGGACTAGCAACTCTTCGGATATTTCGATCGGAATGGCTTTTAGTCTTCAGCTTTGATTCTTGGACATCAGCATCACCTTTGCACTTTCCCAACCATTAAGCCCTTCCATGTTATCATTACGATAATGGTCAGAAGCTGACGAATTCGCGTTATCCTCAAGGTTGATGTGGACTCTTTGAGAAGGAGCGGGATTCGCTTGTATATTCAAAAGAGCATTCTTCTTATCAATAAAAGGCTGGTTATCATCCATCCAAGTTTTAGTGGAGGTCTACATTCATTTATTTAAATTAGCGACAATGACGTTTAACTCATCTCTGGTTACTCCGGCTCCGCCTGTCGACTTTTAGCTAATCTCAAAACATTTGGTAAGTGGCGTAGCTTCGTCGGCCGCATTGTCGGATCCTCCAATGGTTTTACTTGCAGTTTTCTTTGAGTTTGCCCTTATCTCGGACAAGGTTTTGGACTTCGAAGAAAATTCGTCAATTGGCCGGGATTTTAGATTTGGAGAATCTATCGTAGATGCAGGCTTCAAATTTCACTATCTCCACAAAGCACTTAACCTTGAGAATGTGAATGTGGCCCCCACGGTCGGCAGAAAAATGTTGATGTCAAAAATGACATCAACACCCAAGGTGTTTTATGCAACACTTCACAAGTAAGTAGATCTAACAATATGGAGCCACAAATACAAGTTAAAAAGTAAAGATAAGGAAATTTAGAGTGGTTCAGTCTCAATTTCGACCTACCTCCACTATGGAAGGAAATTTCATCATCATGGTTGCCATTACAAGTTACACATTTACTTTAACTTAGCACATCTTTCTCTTTTTACAATGATCTTCTTTATTTTCTCTCTTTTTGCTCTTGATTCACTTGAATTCACAAAGGAATGGATGAGATCTCTTGAATTGTGATGGTTATTGTGTAAATCCTCAACAACTTGAACATTTAGATGATTTACATTGGTTCCATGATGATTTTGTGTTGAATCTAGGCTTGAGAAAGAATTAATAGAGGTTGGAGTGATTCAGAATGGTTAAGAAATGAATTGGACAGCACTTCGTGGAGAGGAAATTTGGGACCCCACAAATGTGTGGAGATGGGGTATTTATAGGTGAAGTTTGAATGGAGTGGCGGAGTTGTAATTTTGGTGTACGGGGTGATGGATCGGTCATTATCATAATTATGGAAATGCCATCGTATGACCGATCCATAAGACAGCCGACCCATAAAATGACACTGCACAAAATGTCGAACCGACCCATATTGTTTTTACTAAAGCCAACCCATGCACAGTATTGTGCCTGATCCATCTTCAAAGATGCTACTAACCGATCCAAATTCTACGCAAGCTGTCGGTTCATCCTTCTTTATAATATGTCGACCCATCATTATTACAGTACTTCCATTACTCATAAATACAACCGATCCTTTATTATATTTATGACCGACCCATCATTGAAAGTAGCTTGCACACCTTAAGTTCAACTTAATGCACGCAACACCATGCACGTAAGCCTTCCATGATATGTGCAACTGGCCTACGTAGTTGTTCCATCTTTTTACTATCACAATCACAAGGCCACATGTCATCTTTGTTCAATTCTGCCATTGTATTTAAGCTTCATAAAGTAGACCGATCCATGCACTGAGAATAATGTCGACCCATATATTTGCAAGGCTACTGATCCATCATTTATAATGTGCTTGGCTGATCCATGCTCCCGTTGTTTTATATGCAACTCCATATATGTTTATACTTCGTTCATATATATTTAGACTTCTTTGTGCCCATATATTTTGTTTATACCCAACGCCACGTGTGCAAATTATAAGCTTTACTGATGTATATACACTATATAATACAAATGGAATTCAATTCATGCTTTGCCAAAGTGCTTCACGACCTGTAACACCCCACCTCCGCTAGGGTCACTCACAAAGGGAATGCACTAGCTTTGGTAGAGCATTATCTAGGTAAACATACACAGAAATATTACAAGACAGAACATATATAAAATAGCGGAAGAAAAACCAAATTTCATTTCTTCAAAATCTAGTAAGGTCTAAAGCCTTTTACATCGAAATGCCATTAAATCCATTACATAGAAATCTGTCTGGCAATAGTAAAGAAGCATAAAACCATAGTCATAAATCATTCCCCAAGTAAAGCAGCCATAGCCAAGAAAGGTCCAAGCCATATATGATGATCTTGAAGCAGAAATAAGTCCAAACTAAGTAGTAGTGCTTCCTCCCTGAGAACCTGGGGGGAAAAAGAGGCGAAACAAACTGGGTCAGTCATAAAGACTGAGTAAGTCCTAGTGGCTTTCAGCATAAAATCAGGTAAAGATAACATGGCATGAATAAACTGAAAGTAAACATAAGCATGATGACAAGGTAAGCTATAGGCACGATGAATCAAGTATAACATTGCAAGGTTTCTATTAAGTATAACATCGCAAGATTTCTAAGCTTCACCATTCCACTATTTTCTTTGATTTCCTATATTCTCTGCACCAACTGTACTAGTACCCCAACCCGTATCATCCTTTCCATGTATATGTACAGTCCCTTGCCGTATATCGTATGGGTTTCATCACGTATTTCTATACTACTTCAACGTAGTACCACCATTCTTAAAATCGTTTGGACTGCCACCCTTGTTCTGGCTAGGTTTCCTTATCATGAACTATCGCATATTCAACTAGGATTTATGCCACCTAGGACCACTAGGGATTATGCTACCTATTGAACGTTTTCTAGATTCGATTAGGATTTATGTCACCTAAGACCACTAGGGATTATGCTACCTAACGAATTCCACGTAACGATCTATTAATCGATCGGCTCCCTACAAGTCCTAGCTCGTTCATGTGTCTGTGTCATACGGCCCAATCATGAAATGTAGTTACCTGTGCTAGGTCCACCATAGGGTGTATCAAGTCCTAGGGTGCCAACCACCGACACGAATCAAGCACGCACAGAGTAAACCTACTGGTGCCCAATGCCTGCTTTTTCTGCTCCGGAGTGTGTGCACGCCCGCACTCCGTTAGAACCTACACTGGCGCACCCACACAGCCGTCGTTCTGGTCGCTTACAATCAGCCCAGTAATCGTGCCCCACCCTGCCTAGTTCCACGGTACCATGATACATCTAGTGGGTTACTGCTGAAACGGACCGCGTAACTAGGGTTTCCTTCTAGTAGGTTAAGTGTTGTCATTTAAATTTGAGACTTAACCCCATCGGTCTAGCATGTCAAGTTGGTTAAGTGTTGTCATTCAAGTTCGTGACTTAACCCGTCTACGTGTCATGTCAAATTGGCTAAGTGTTGTCGTTTAAGTTCATGACTTAGCCCTACGAATCATGTGTCAAGTTGGTTAAGTATATTCAAGCGGTTCATGACTTAACCTTATCAAGTCATCGTGTCAAATTAGTTAAGTATATTCAAGCGGTTCAAGAATTAACCCTATCAAATCATCGTGTTAAATTGGTTAAGTATATTCAAGCGGTTCAGGACTTAACCCTATCAAATCATCGTGTTCAATTGGTTAAGTATATTCAAGCGGTTCAGGACTTAACCCTATCAAATCATTGTGTTCAATTGGTTAAGTATATTCAAGCGATTCATGACTTAACCCTATCAAATCATCGTGTTAAACTGGTTAAGTATATTCAAGCGGTTCATGGCTTAACCCTATCAAATCATTGTCTTCAATTGGTTAAGTATATTCAAGCGATTCATGACTTAACCCTATCAAATCATCGTGTTAAACTGGTTAAGTATATTCAAGCGGTTCATGGCTTAACCCGCCCACGTATCGTGCAAAGTTGGTTAAGTATTATCTATATGTTCCAGTTGACTTAACCCTGCCACGTGTCATGTTATATTGGTTAAGTGTCATTAGTCTAGTCATATTACTTAACCCACCCGTTGGTCTGATTAACTGTTACGTTGGTTAAGCCTACACTTGTAAGTTTTACATGTTCTTAACTCATACCGGTTAGGTCCACATTTACATGTCAAATTTCCATGTTATCCCACCAAACCCTCTAACCATACCCACGTCTTATTATGGTTAGTATTCCTTAATTCATTCATTATGACGAACGAATCATGACCTCTCACATTAGACCGTGCACTTTGTGGCCACTAAATTTGTCGGGCGGTTCCGGGCAGATTTACACCACAAACTGGGTCTAACATCGTGTCATAAATCGTTACGCCTACAATTTGGCCTTCGACCCCTCACATTAGACTGACACTTTGTGGCTACTGGATTTGCCGGGCGGTTCCGGGCAGATTTACACCACAAACCGAGTCTAACCTCATGTCAAAGGTTCATTAATGGTCGTATTTCCCCCAAAATCCCAATATCAGTTCATGTGTTTAACATATAGAAATGTTCATGTTCGTGTTCAAGTTAATTATCTAATACACAGTCATTTTCATGTTTCAAATTCCCAACTTTACGTATTAATAAACATATGCCCAAGTTCCAAAATTATATGCCAATTTATATATATATGGATATATATACCCAATTCTAGTCAGTTTACATATGTCCAATTCTTGCCTATTTACATGTATGCCAAGTTTATGCTATTTCACCCATATCGAGTTCTAGCCAAAATTGCATGTATCATGCCCATATAAACCCAAATCATGATTCATGATGTAGTTATCCCAAATTGTAATCTTTTTATTACAACACACGCCAATTACCCAAGTTCATAATACATATTTATGCCAATTATCAAATTTACAATCGCTTTTATATTCAAATCCCCAATTCTACATATGCCCAATCGTAAGCCAAATCTTTTGATTTAATTTACATAGGCCCGAACTCGTGGTTTAATTTACATGCCAAATTACATACGTGTTATATATACCAAATCTCATGTTACATTACATAGATCCTATTTGTGCCAAATTCCATGTATAATATTTATGCAAATTTGTTCATAACTAGATTATACCAAAATTTACAAATCAAGCCCAAACTTGCAATTACAATGATAATATCCAATTTCATGTTGCCAATTATTACATCATATTCATATAGGCAATAATCCCATAATTCTCCGGTATACATATCGTACGCAAATCGCGATTTTAGGCCAAGGTCCGAAATTGACCAAGGTTCATGAAAAAAAAATTTGGGGGAGATAGAAATTAAATAAAAATAAGATCAGAGGAAAACATCATCATAGGCATAAATATTACAACTTGATGATAATGTCATCACGAATCAAGAAAATTGCTGAATAGATCATAAACTTGTCATGAACATAAAGATAGACTAGTCCCAAAACAGAAGATTCAAAGAGCAACAGAAATAGATCAGAATCAATAAACATACTTAGATCCAATTCCATTTTATTTCATGTCCATATTATAATTAAATGTTTAAATCTAAAAACAACTAGAACTTACAGAGCATGGCTAATGAATTAGGAACTGAATTTGTCATAGAACGTTGTTGATTTATTGTCTTGAATCATTGTACAAGCTTTAATCTTCGAATTGGATTGAGTTTGAATGCTTGTTCTTTAATTTGGGGGTGGCGGCCATGGTTCAAGAGGGAGTTTAGCAGCATAATAGTGTAAGAATGATTTGATATGAATTAGGTTAGGTCTAAGGGTGTTTTTATAGGTGTAGCAACTAGTTTAGGCCCTTAGATTAACCCTAGAATCAATCCGGGCCGTCAAAACATGTCTTAGGCTTCAAAATTGAGTTCTGGGTTAAACCAGGCCGACCAGGTCGACCTGTAAGGTGGGGGGTCGACATTATGGTCGACTGGGGGGGTAGGTCAACCCTATGGTCGACCTGGGGGGGTAGGTCGACCCTATGGTCGACCCCCTGGTCCAGTCTGCCTGAAAACTGCTGAAACTTGTACAGGCCCTAACTTCTTCATCCGGACTCCGATTTTCGAAAACTCAGACTCTATTTCATGTAAAATTTCGAGACGAACGCAATTGAGTAACCCGTTTCCCCTGATTCTGAATTTAAAATTTAATTCTGCCTTGATTTCTTGTTTTAACATGTTATAAAAATACGGGTTGTTACATTCTCCCCTCCTTAAAGGATTTCGTCCCCAAAATCTTCAAGTTAAGAAGAATGTGTCCTACCATCCAATCATCCATCTACTCAATCATCAATCACAGGCATCCATTGTCCTTAAGAGATTTCTAATGTTGTATGAACATATGCAGAAAGTGTGTGTATATGTTCCTTATCTAATGCAAATGATCAGGCCTGATTGATCTTCTTAATGCAAAATATGTTTAGTGTCATGAATCCAACATGTATGCAAAGAATCCTAGTCACATAAACACTATATGTGTGCACAAACATCCATCCATATGCAACATTCACATGATAACACATTCAATCTCATCCATATACAAGTATAAACACTCATGCATATGCAATATGAAAATGTGTCTGAGCCGATCTAGTGCCTAATGTGTGTTATGCAACCACGAGCAACCACTAGCAGCCACTTGCAACCATCAATCATGTCTCAAACACATGTTTACACCCAATTATTCCTACCTAAAGGTATAACCAAATGATAGAAGCAAGTAAAAACTTGGTGCCCATTAGGCAATGTCAAAGCTGGAAATCTACGTCACATATATACTGAATAGGAGAAGAACTCCCTAAGCACCAGCCCATATCCTATAAAACCCAAAAAGTTTAGTCAACCCAACGGACACCCTCAAGCCCCAACATGTATTACTAACAAATAAGTCATACTCCCTATGGGGTTTGCAACAGAAATAGGATTGAGAATAGGACCGAGAGGTTGTACTTAAAAGATAGCATACAAGTAAGCTCTACAGGAAAAGAGGGATCAAGGATATACTCTTAAAAAGAGATATGATGCGCGTATCTAGTCTTAAATCTTCTAAGTCCTATTTCCTTGAGCTTAACTCCATTGTGCTTTGACCGTCTTTAACTTCATAATTTCGTAGCTTCTTAATTCTTGTTTCCAAAATATGAGTTGGAACTCATTTCACTGTTGTCTCCCGTCCCATTTTTACTTATTCTTCTTCTAGTATACTCGGCTTAAACATAACTGCGTACTCACGGTTTCATGCAAGCTCTCCAAAATTCACTAGTGAATCTCGGATCTCGTTCACATACTAGAAGGTATTCCACATAAATGAATTATCTCTTAAAAATAAACAAATGCCAACCATGTTGCCAAGTGTACTTACTAAGGTGATTTTCTATGACTCATGCATAAGCGAAATGAACCATCCGCTTTAGTGGCGAAAACTACTCGAGCGGATCGATAAATGTATCAAGAACGGATCGATAAATGTATCAAGAGATTCTAGGTAACTAAACATGGCAGAACCCTAAGGGTTACACTAGACTTCGAGGGCATTACCAAGGCAAGTCGAGCGTCTAACTACCCTCTTTTCATACTCGAGAATGGTACCATTTCTAGACAACCACTCCATCCCTAGAATCAACCCATAGCCCAAAAATATAAGCATTGCTTAGCCTAGACATTCTCAAATCCAAACAAAAAAAATGAGCCGATCACCCAACAGGATTTGAGACACAAAAATGGGATCCTTTACTTCGCTAGTACTAAGGTGCAGAGACTCAACTATCGAAGTGGAATTAAAAGGATGCGATGAACTAAAACAAAGTTCTAACGGGATGAAACTAAACCTTCAACAGAAACATTACCACCTCTCTTAGGTATGCTAGTAGTGAGAACATACAATTGCCCTCTCGACGATCTTGTTCTTTGCCCTTGTCCTTGTCCTATGATACTTAGTTACATGTCCCTTTTTACCATACCAACAATGTTCTTTCTTGTCATGGGTTTTATTATTCTTTTACTTTGACCTCTTCCCTTTTCACCTTTTTCCTCTTTGTGGATTAAGCCATATAACCAAGTTTCTCATCCTTAGACTTGTGTTCTTTATCCTCGTTCCTACTATCCTTGTATAGCTTGTTGAAAAGTTTCTCGAAAGCTACTTCCATCGCACGACAACCATACAAAGCTTGAGATAAGATTGGTCGCAAGTAAACCTATTGCGGCTACAGATGGAGGTTGGACACTACTTTGCCCTCTGACATGTGTCGCATGCCTACAAACTATGGTGAAAAAGAAAGGGAGAAAAGACTCAAGGAGAGAATCAAAAGACAGTGCATATGGCTTTGGGGAATAGCCTTTAAATAAAATAAGATTTTTCTTGAAAAATGCTTCTTTGTAAACGGTTTTGAAAATAATTTCAGACGGTTTTAAGAAAATTTTGCCCGGTCTGGTAACCTTCTGTTCTGATACCAAATGTAACACCCCACCTCCGCTAGGGTCACTCACAAAGGGAATGCACAAGCTTTGGTAGAGTATTATCTAGGTAAACATACACAGAAATATTACAAACCGAACATATATAAAACAGCGGAAGAAAAACCAAATTTCATTTCTTTAAAATCTAGTAAGGTCTAAAGCCTTTTACATCGAAATGCCATTAAATCCATTACATAGAAATCTGACTTGCAATAGTAAAGAAGCATAAAACCATAGTCATAAATCATTCCCCAAGTAAAGCAGCTATAGCCAAGAAAGGTCCAAGCCATATATGATGATCTTGAAGCAGAAAGAAGTCCAAACTAAGTAGTAGTGCTTCCTCCCTGAGAACCTGGGGGGGAACGGAAGAAAAAGAGGCGAAACAAACTGGGTTAGTCATAAAGACTGAGTAAGTCCTAGTGGCTTTCAACATAAAAACAGGTAAAGATAACATGGCATGAATAAACTGAAAGTAAACATAAGCATGATGACAAGGTAAGCTATAGGCACGATGAATCAAGCATAACATTGCAAGGTTTCTATTAAGTATAACATCGCAAGATTTCTAAGCTTCACCATTCCACTATTTTCTTTGATTTCCTATATTCTCTGCACCAACTGTACTAGTACCCCAACCCGTATCATCCTTTCCATGAATATGTACAGTCCCTTGCCGTATATCGTATGGGTTTCATCACGTATTTCTATACTACTTCAACGTAGTACCACCATTCTTAAAATCGTTTGGACTGCCACCCTTGTTCTGGCTAGGTTTCCTTATCGTGAACTATCGCGTGTTCAACTAGGATTTATGCCACCTAGGACCACTAGGGATTATGCTACCTATTGAACGTTTTCTAGATTCGATTAGGATTTATGCCACCTAGGACCACTAGGGATTATGCTACCTAACGAATTCCACGTAATGATCTATTAATCGATCGGCTCCCTACAAGTTCTAGCTCGTTCATGTGACTGTGTCATACGACACAATCATGAAATGTAGTTACCTGTGATAGGTCCACCATAGGCTGTATCAAGTCCTAGGGTGCCAACCACCGACACGAATCAAGCACGCAAAGAGTAAACCTACTGGTGCCCAATGCCTGCTTTTTCTGCTCCGGAGTGTGTGCACGCCCGCACTCCGTTAGAACCTACACTGGCGCACCCACACAGCCGTCGTTCTGGTCGCTTACAATCAGCCCAGTAATCGTGCCCCACCCTGCCTAGTTCCACGGTACCATGATACATCTAGTGGGTTACTGCTGAAACGGACCGCGTAACTAGGGTTTCCTTCTAGTAGGTTAAGTGTTGTCATTTAAATTTGAGACTTAACCCCATCGGTCTAGCATGTCAAGTTGGTTAAGTGTTGTCATTCAAGTTCGTGACTTAACCCGTCTACGTGTCATGTCAAATTGGCTAAGTGTTGTCGTTTAAGTTCATGACTTAGCCCTACGAATCATGTGTCAAGTTGGTTAAGTATATTCAAGCGGTTCATGACTTAACCTTATCAAGTCATCGTGTCAAATTGGTTAAGTATATTCAAGCGGTTCAGGACTTAACCCTATCAAATCATCGTGTTAAATTGGTTAAGTATATTCAAGCGGTTCAGGACTTAACCCTATCAAATCATTGTGTTCAATTGGTTTAGTATAATCAAGCGGTTCAGGACTTAACCCTATCAAATCATTGTGTTCAACTGGTTAAGTATATTCAAGCGATTCATGACTTAACCCTATCAAATCATCGTGTTAAACTGGTTAAGTATATTCAAGCGGTTCATGGCTTAACCCTATCAAATCATTGTGTTCAATTGGTTAAGTATATTCAAGCGATTCATGACTTAACCCTATCAAATCATCGTGTTAAACTGGTTAAGTATATTCAAGCGGTTCATGGCTTAACCCGCCCATGTATCATGCAAAGTTGGTTAAGTATTATCTATATGTTCCAGTTGACTTAACCCTGCCACATGTCATGTTATATTGGTTAAGTGTCATTAGTCTAGTCATATTACTTAACCCACCCGTTGGTCTGATTAACTGTTACGTTGGTTAAGCCTATAGTTGTAAGTTTTACATGTTCATAACTCATACCGGTCAGTTCCACATTTATATGTCAAATTTCCATGTTATCCCACCTAACCCTCTAACCATACCCACGTCTTATTATGGTTAGTATTCCTTAATTCATTCATTATGACGAACGAATCATGACCTCTCACACTAGACCGTGCACTTTGTGGCCACTGGATTTGCCTTGCGGTTCCGGGCAGATTTACACCACAAACTGGGTCTAACCCCGTGTCATAAATCGTTACGCCTACAATTTGGCCTTCGACCCCTCACATTAGACTGACACTTTGTGGCTACTGGATTTGCCGGGTGGTTCCGGGCAAATTTACACCACAAACCGAGTCAAACCTCGTGTCAAAGGTTCATTAATGGTCGTATTTCGCCCAAAATCCCAATATCAGTTCATGTGTTTAACATATAGAAATGTTCATGTTCGTGTTCAAGTTAATTATCCAATACACAGTCATTTTCACGTTTCAAATTCCCGACTTTACATATTAATAAACATATGCCCAAGTTCCAAAATTATATGCCAATTTATATATATATATATGGATATATATACCCAATTCTAGTCAGTTTACATATGTCCAATTCTTGCCTATTTACATGTATGCCAAGTTTATGCTATTTCACCCATATCGAGTTCTATCCAAAATTGCATGTATCATGCCCAAATAAACCCAAATCATGATTCATGATGTAGTTATCCCAAATTGTAATCTTTTTATTACAACACACGCCAATTACCCAAGTTCATAATACATATTTATGCCAATTATCAAATTTACAATCGCTTTTATATTCAAATCCCCAATTCTACATATGCCCAATCGTAAGCCAAATCTTTTGATTTAATTTACATAGGCCCGAACTCGTGGTTTAATTTACATGCCAAATTACATACGTGTTATATATACCAAATCTCATGTTACATTACATAGATCTTATTTGTGCCAAATTCCATGTATAATATTTAAGCAAATTTGTTCATAACTAGATTATACCAAAATTTACAGATCAAGCCCAAACTTGCAAATACAATGATAATATCCAATTTCATGTTGCCAATTATTACATCATATTCATATAGGAAATAATCCCATAATTCCCCGGTATACATATCGTACGCAAATCGCGATTTTAGGCCAAGGTCCGAAATTGACCAAGGTTCATGAAAAGAAAATAAATTGGGGGAGATAGAAATTGAATAAAAATAAGATCAGAGGAAAACATCATCATAGGCATAAATACTACAACTTGATGATAATGTCATCATGAATCAAGAAAATTGCTGAATAGATCTTAAACTTGTCATGAACATAAAGATAGACAAGTCCCAAAACAGAAGATTCAAAGGGCAACAGAAATAGATCAGAATCGATAAACATACTTAGATCCAATTCCATTTTATTTCATGTCCATATTATAATTAAATGTTTAAATCTAAAAACAACTAGAACTTACAGAGCATGGCTAGTGAATTAGGAACTGAATTTGTCATAGAACGTTGTTGATTTATTGTCTTGAATCATTGTACAAGCTTTAATCTTCGAATTGGATTGAGTTTGAATGCTTGTTCTTTAATTTGGGGGCGGCGGCCATGGTTCAAGAGGGAGTTTAGCAGAATAATAGTGTATGAATGATTTGATATGAATTAGGTTAGGTCTAAGGGTGTTTTTATAGGTGTAGCAACTAGTTTAGGCCCTTAGATTAACCCTAGAATCAATCCGGGCCGTCAAAACATGTCTCAGGCTTCAAAAATGAGTTCTGGGTCAAACCAGGCCGACCGTCGGCCTGTAAGGTGGGGGGGTCGACATTATGGTCGGCCTGGGGGGGTAGGTCGCCCTATGGTCGACCCTATGGTCGACCTTGCGGGGGTAGGTCGACCCTCTGGTCCAGTCTACCTGAAAACTGTTGAAACTTGTACAGGCCATAACTTCTTCATCCGGACTCCGATTTTCGAAAACTCGGACTCTATTTCATGTAAAATTTCGAGACAAACGCAATGGCGTAACCCGTTTCCCCTGATTATGAATTTAAAATTTAATTCTGCCTTGATTTATTGTTTTAACATGTTATAAAAATACGGGTTGTTACACGACCCATGCAGCTTGTTACTATAGGATTGATCCAAACATGAATTGTTACACATTCTATACTACCATTTGGCATATACGGTTTTGTACGTTGTTTTCTCATTTCATAATTTAAGTCAATGTATGCATTGACATGTCACATTCCACTTTGTACGTATATGATCCATCCTTGAGCTATTCACGTTTTGCATACTTCCCATGTTACAGGGGGAACGTTTATCGTTTGTTTGATGATAGCTACAATCCAATGTATTGAATGTGGATCGACCCAATATCGCTCGTATTCTCATATACCCGTCGATCCATTGAAGTATTATACGACTAATAATCTCTCAATGAGCTTTTACATGACTTTTGAACTGCGTCGAAATAACGGGGTTAACACTAGCACACCTGTTGAATTCTCCAGCCTAATGGTAAGCTTGATATACTTTCTTCCATACGAGAGCGGTGTCGCTACGAGGAATTGGGTAAAGCTCCGGCACAAACATCAACTCCTCAAAGTAATACTTTGGGAACTAGTTTTTTAAGAGGGCAATCATCTCCTCGTTGGTCAGCTGTGGGACTTTCGGTCCTCCCCTCGATGTGCCCGTCCGCGATGGCCTATGATCAACGGGATGTACAACGTGATTGGTAGATCTGTGGACGGTCTCCACCAGAGGGGTAGGAAGGGGGAATGCCGAAGCTTATGGTCTGGTTCCCGTGGTCTCAAGTCTGAAATTTTCTCCTGATGATCGAAGTGGTGGGGGGATTCTGAATGTCTGTGATACCTATGATCGCCACCGCGACCACGAGAGCGGGAGGACTGGGACAGTTTGGCCCCTTTCTTGAAACCACCAAGGACTGAACTCATTTGTGGTCGGCGGCCTTCCGATCCATGGCCATGATACCTACCAACGCCACTGCCATGAACCATTTCACCTGCACAAAATAGAGTGAATGATCAAGCCAAAGCACTTTGCACACATAATCAAATATTGTGTGATGCGCTGTTTATGAGTGTGTGCCCTAAGTGCACTCTCCACAGACCAGATTGAGACCCGCTTGGAGGGGTTGTCCCCCCAACAGTTAAAGTCAAGCTTCCAGAACTTGTGCCACTAGGCCAAGACGGTGGATTATTAATTGGGACATCATCCAACCCTGTAAAATGATCCTCTCTCTAACGAAGAGGCAGCCCCGGAAGTGGTAATCGGGGGAACTGGCCTCACCGACATTACTGCCCGGCCTCAATGTTTGTAGGCGGGACGGGAGTTGAAGGCAGACTATCTCCTCCACTAACCGCTTCCTCAACATGAGCACCGCTCACGCTAGCACCCTCCTGAATCTTTGCAGCTTTGGGATGTTTAGTCACGACAAGAGGAGCTTTGCGATTATGACCCAGAGAGCTTTTTTCTTCCTCAGGGTCTTCACTCCCCTTTTCTGAAGCAGTCGCCATGAACATTGTCCGGTTTCGCAGGAGCAGGCATGTCCAACGAAGGGCCTCCTCATCCAAAATCTTCTCCGTAGTTCGGGATAACTTTCAAATGCAGTACACGCCCTTCGTATTCATCGCCCTTTGGCATTGGCATGATTCCTGTTATAGAAAACCTAGGTCAACACCGGATTCGTAACTCAACCAACACCAAACTAGTAAAAACTTAGATACTTACTTCCCTCCATCCATCGTCTCACGAAGCCCGAAGGACAACGAACGAAGAACCACTCAGACTTGAACAACCCAAGCCCGGTCCATGACCCTTCAATGAACCGGGCACTGTGTATTGCTTCTAGGAAATAAAGGGAAGGAGAAGTCTTAGGACTCCTCTTGATCTGAAACAAGAACCGGATGTCCTCTCCGGTGGGATCCTAATGCAGGTACTCTCTAAACAAATGACTGGTACCGAGACGGAATGCATATCCATTCGGATGGAGCTTTGTAGGCGCTAAATGGAAGTAACTTAGCATGTCACGGATAAAGTCACAACATGCACCCCGCGATGCACATGTGCCTACTCCAAGCGGTATATCCTGTTGGTGGAGCATGCGCTCGGTCTCTCTCCTTAGGAACTAGAACGTGGGTCCATGGTATGCTGAACCTTGCACAAATGCGCCTCAAGGCAATTTCATCCACACTCGAACGTCCCAAATCTGGTGGATTGCCAACAATAAGGGCGCTTGTCATCACATCAAGAGACTTAGGTATGTTACTCGTCACAATATCTACGTCCTCCCGGACCTCTCCACAACTACAGTAGCACCTCCTGCGCCGACGAGCTAGCCTAGCACTCGTCCATCTGTTGTATATCACAGTCGAGTGCTTTCGGCGATCCTATGGACTGGGTGGGGGTTGACTCTGTGGAAGTATCAAGTTTATTGTCCCCAGGATTAGTGTTGTTAGTTAAGCCAGACTGGGATGGCAAGTGTTGAGAAGCTTCAGCTTTCGAGTGTTGTTGTGTTTTGGATCGTGTCTCCATGGCTAGCTATACTTCATTATAGTTGCATTAGACATCGTATGTAAAACCTGTACCCCTCGTATTGGTGTGAACTAACATGCAAATGCGCAGTGCGGTGTGGTGACTATGCAACTATATTAAAACAGGCTCAGAACACAGCGATGATCCCTGCTTCTTAATAGCAGTAACCATCCTCGTCATCGACCGATGTCCTTAAACTCGTGTTGAGTCACCTCCACATCATAGTCAGGATCGGGAAACAAACCAAAATCTAAAAGTCCAAGTCCTTGTCCATAGTTCGAGTCATATGCTCTAAAGTCCTATGTGCGAGGTCTGAATCTAGTACGATCATGACATGTCACGAGTACAACGCGAGAGAAGGCACCTCGCATTACTCAAGAAATGCAATATCGCATCACCAAGTGATGTGATTTCGCATCACCAAAGTGATGTGAAAACGCATCACAAGGATGCGAGACCTCGCATCACGAGTGATGCGAAATCGCATCACCAAAGTGATGTGAAATCGCATCACAAGGATACAAGACCTAGCATCATGAGTGATGCGAAATCGCATCGCCAAGGTGATGCGAAATCGCATCGCCAAGGTGATGCGAAATCGCATCACAAGGATGCGAGGCCTCGCATCACAAGTGATGCGAAATCGCATCGCCAAGGTGACGCGAAATTGCATCACAAGGATGCGAGACCTCACATAACGAGTGATGCAAAATTGCATCACCAAAGTGAGGCGAAATCGCATCACGAGTGATGCAAAAACCGCATCACTTCGATATGGGTCGTCGTAGGGCGAGGGAGACGATACGTCCCCTGCCTCTTTCTCTCTCCTTCCATCTTCTCCACTCCACCTATCCTTTTCCTCTGCCATTAAAACAAGCTCGAGCTCAACTAAGTTCAGATCTCGAGCTCAACAGGCTCAGACCCATGGCCCTCGGAGCTCGAGCTTGCATCTGCTCCATGGTCCCATCAAAACTCACCTTTTCGTTTAAATTTCTTTCAAATTTTTGAATGCATAATCTTTGGGCACTGGATGAGAGAGAGCACGGGCAAGAAAAAGTGTTAAAGGGAGGGTAGATGACAGTTTATAGAGAGAGGAGAGAAGGATTGGGCCTTGGCCCACATCCCCTTGCCTTGCATCCTACTGGGATGCGGTCCATCGCATCCCACTAGAAGCGGCCCATGGCATCCCCTTGGGATGCGGTCCATCGCATCCCACTGGGAGGCGATCCATCACATCCCACTAGGATGTGATATATCACATCACATAAGGATGCGATATATCGCATCCCACCCGAATGCAACTTTTATTAAAAAAAGAGAGAGGAGTAAAAAGATAAATATATTTACATATATATATGTATGGGTGCGTATGTATGAAACAACGAACATGTATATACGTATATATGTCCCTGTACATATGTGTGCACATACACGAGACGTATATATGCATGTCTATCCATACATATGTGCATTCCCCCCTGCCATTTTCATTTCAAAATTTCTACAAACCATGATCGCATCTCGTAAAACCATACAAAAATATGTGAACGCGAGCGCGAACACACGTCGACGACCACTCGCTTACGCTAAGACGTAAACAAGAGTCGATGACTAACGTTTAAATTTCATGAATAAGACAGGGACTAGACGATTAGACAAGCTACCGGCGAACCACAATACTCAACAAACGTAAAGCCTCATGCTTCATCCTAATCTTCTCCTCAACACAAAGCACATCCTGCCAAGGTAAGACGTACGTTGGGGGGGCAAATGTTAACCGGTATTTTTGTTCGGTTCCCCAAAAGTACACGAGATCCGCTCAACTCGATACGTTGCGTGGAACCAAAGCTCGAAGTGTTGCCACAATGCTAATGCATCAAGTAGACGAGAGATTGAACATGTGAATGCCTCGCACCCGCTCTGTAATGGATCGCATCACCCCATGCTTGCTCACCTTGCATCACTCTGTAACGGATCACATCACCCCATCCTTGCTCACATCGCGTCATTCCATAATGGTTCGCACCGCATCCAACTAGGTGCGATGCCATCGCATCTAAAGGGATACAAATGGTGTTGCATCCCTCAAGATGCGAAGCCATCGCATCCAAAAAGGGAGTGATGGCGCCGCATCCCTCAAGATGTGATGCCATCGCATCCAAGGGATGCGACGCCCCCAGTTCCCACAACACATCCCCTTTGGGATGCGATCTCTGCATCCCCTGGGATGCGAAAATCGCATCCCATAGAGGGATGCGAGTTTTCCTTCCACCAATCCAATGTGATGCGATTTCCTATTGCAAACGAACATGTGATGTGATTTCCTATTGAGAGGTCCCCAAATCCTACCTACTCTCACCTAACCACTCCATTACAAATACCCACAAGCTCCTTTGTTACAAGGGTTTGAAAATTGTTGATTTTACATCTCTTTAGAGCTCCAATGGATCTCTCTAATGGCATCTTCATTTTGAGGAAGAAGAAGGATAAATTTGACTTTTTTCATTCAATCACATATGATGACTATGACTTCATATTACATGAAAATTCTTGTAATTAAATGCCTAGAAGGGGCACATAGCTTGTAAATCATTGTTGTCAATAAAATATCAGCAGCTCTTCCAAAGTAGACGTATGCCCCTCACGGGACCAAACCACTATAAATCTCAAGTGTCATTTACTGCTTTTCTGCTCTTCCGCACTTATTTTCCTTACACGAAACCACATTCTTAAACAATTAAGAATCTTGGGTGTTGGTGACATTTTTTGGCATCAACTGTAACAACCCGTAAAATCTGGGCCAGTTTAAAAATTTTATTTTGGCAATTTTAGCGAATTTTGATTATTTAAAATGAATTATTTTAAATAATATCGACGAGAAATTTATTTTGAATAGAATTCGAACGTATATATTATATAGATCGACGATAGAATATAAATATTTATTTATATTTATAAAAGGAATTGAAATTGGCGCGGTAGTTCGATAATTCGGTTTCAAACTTCAATTGAATGTACCGGGTGCAAAATAGACCGGATTTTAGTGAAACCAAAAATAATGGAATCTAATTGAAAATATCTTTCCAACGAATCCGGAAAATTGAAATTTCATAGCGGGAATCAAAAGATATGTCCAGTTGAAAATTCTGAATAGTCGCTATGGAATTCAGGCCCTTAAAAATAGCCATTTTGCAAACGACCTCGGATTTCGACGAAACCACTTTTGTTGGATCCGTGATGTCAAATTATTGCTAGATTCCAAATTTCATAATTTTTCGAATCAATGTGTGAGCGTGGCAAAGGAAAACGTGTTTGACCAGTTTCGGTTGATTTTAATCGATTGGAAAATGGCCATTTTTCCAACGGTCTCAGAATTCGACGAAACTAGTTTTGTTAGGACCGTATCGTCAATACGAAGCTAGAAAATATTTTTCTGGAATTTTTCTAGTTAGTATGTGGGCCCGGTAAATTGAAATGTACGTTTAAAATTCAATATAATGATTAAAATGTAAATTTTATGAAAACTGATCGAAACGATCGAATTGGCTTACGTAACATATCCCATTGTGTTCGGAATGGGGGTAATTAGCTAGGGGCGACAGTCGGTGGGTTCGATTTTGAGTTCGTTGTAAAAAGTTACTTTATGAGGATTTTAAAATAAAATTAAATAAATTAAAATATATAATTCTCCTTATTCCCACTTAGTCAACCCCTTTCTCTTTCATTCAGAAGTCAAAGAAGAAAATAAAACTCGTAACCCACAAAATCCGTCGCCCTTGCCATAGCCGCCGCCACCCTTGGCGTAGGCCCCCTCCGCGCCGCCGCGGGCTGCCAGTGAGGCGCAGCCGCCTCTGGTTTCTCCCCTCTCGATCTCCACCTCGATGCCAACGCGGGACCCCAATCCGCCACGAACTGATCCGCTCTGGCCAGCCCTAGGCCGCGCCGCCTCTCCCTGACGATCTGAACCATCGCCACACATCCCCCTCCGAATCCCTCTTGCTCCGACGCCCCCTTTCTCTCCCTCCTCCTTCTCCAAACCTTCCTCCAACCAAAAACTGCGCTGCCACCCCTTCTTCTGACCTCCTCAGTCCGCCTCGCCCTTTCCAGCAGTAGCAACTCGCGACCACAAAGCCGAAAACCCTCACGAACGATGGTCGAATGGATGGAGCTCTCTCCAAATCGAAATATTAGAAAAACCCTTGTAAGTTTTCTAACTATTTTTCTTAGAATAATAGGATTTTTGTGAAAGTAAAAATAGCGATTTCTTTTTATGTGTAATAGCGAAGTAAAAATTCGATTTTTATATATTGAATAGCAAAGTAAAAATTCGATTTTTATAGATTGAATAGCGAAGTAAAAATTCGATTTTTATAGATTGAATAGCGAAGTAAAAATTCGATTTTTATATATTGAATAGCGAAGTAAAAATTCGATTTTTATATATTGAATAGCAAAGTAAAAATTCGATTTTTATATATTGAATAGCGAAGTAAAAATTCGATTTTTATAGATTGAATAGCGAAGTAAAAATTCGATTTTTATATATTGAATAGCGAAGTAAAAATTCGATTTTTATATATGTAGTGAATACAGATGACGAAAGTGATGAAAGAAGAAACGGTGGAGATTTTCCACATATGAAGAGTCGAGGAGTTTGGATTAGCTATTGGTGAGAACTTCTCACCTTTTAATTTTGTTTTCTAGTTAATAATATATACTAGGATGCAGACGGTGTTTAGTAGCACCCGACACCCGTCGTCCACAGACCATGGACGGTTTGTATGCTTGTTTGTTTGATTTTGATGTGTAGTTGATTGTGTGATGTGTTGTGAAATAAAATAAAACATTTATATAGTTGAAATAAAATATTTTATAGTGGAAAATATTTTATAGTTAAAAATAGAATTTTTAACGTGTATATGAAATGAAATAAAAATAAACAAATCAGACGATTTGTTTATATACACACATTTGACTGATATTGATTGGGACGATAAATTTTACACATCGCCCAACTGCACAAATAAAATCTGTGTTTGATTGTTTGAAACCCCACACGGGTATTGGGATGATATTTGACGTACACTAATCCCGATTGTTTAGTTGTATGTCGATCGATTGATTGACAGACTGTTATGAGCGTTAAATATTTATATTCGATGCTTATACAGTGTAGAATGCACTTTGGATGATGGTCGATTATTCATCGTTGTTATTGTATACATGTGTTGTAGAAAATCCATATAATTAACATTATATGGTATTTGATTGGGCTTCATTCAATATTTGAAATAGAAATATTTGAAAAGAAATATTTGAATAGAAATATTTGAAAAGAAATATTTGAATAGAAATATTTGAAAAAGAAATATTTGAAATAGAATATTTGAAAACAAAAATATATGAAGCCGTGTTGATTAGATTGACGCCATTTTCACGTGAACGATATTTATATCGATTTGATTCATTTTATAATGAATATCGAAAGTGATTTCAAAATCTGATATTTTGAAAAGAATTGAAATTCAAACCGAATACGAATTAAATTGAATTGAAAACGAATTCGAATTTGAATTGAATAGAAAACGAATTCGAATTGAATTGAATTGAAAACGAATTTGAATTGAATCGAATAGAAAACAAATTTGAATTGAATTGAATTCAATTGAAAACGAATTGAAATAGAATTGAAATCGATTTGAATTGAAATCAAATAGAAGCGAATGTAAAAAGAATTTACAAGGGAAAATTCAATTTTGATTTGAATTTGGAATAAAGGTTGAAATTGTTTTTAAAACAAATTTAAAATGATTTGTAAAATTCGTTTTAAAAGGAAATCGACGAAGTATATATTATATATATTATATATATAATATAATGGCCTGAATAGAACGCGCCGCACCGCGGCAGTTCGCGAATTTCGACCATTGACTTCGAACGGATATTACGGGAGATCCGACCGTCGGATTCTCCTAAAACCAGAGCCGTTGGGTTCGTATCGAAAAGAGCTTTCTAACGAATATTAGAAATTTGAAATATAACGGTTGGATTTGGAATTACGTCCAAATCAAATTTGGAAAAGGT
This sequence comes from Allium sativum, assembly GCA_030737875.1. Taxonomy (NCBI): domain Eukaryota; kingdom Viridiplantae; phylum Streptophyta; class Magnoliopsida; order Asparagales; family Amaryllidaceae; genus Allium; species Allium sativum. The sequence goes on from CM060916.1 coordinate 900,858,969, forward strand.
CGTTGTAAGTGCAGTTCGATGGCCGTTGATGGAAATCGACTGTGCGGGCCTTGATAAAATTATTAAAAATAGTAATAATCTGTGTAAAATCATAAGAAATGATTTGGGAAGAATCGGGATGAAAAACTCCATATTTGAAAAGATAAAAATAGATTTTTATCGAAATGAACTAGTTTTGAACTAGAATTATAATTCTATTTATTTTTAAATAAATAAATTGGATTTGAAAAGGATTTTAAAAGTAACCAAAATTTCCAATAATTGAATTGGAATGGATTTGAATCGAAATTGTCTTTGGAATATTTCGATGTTGAATTTCGTGATTATACAGATATTGTTATGGAAATTTGAAAGATATATTAATATCGTTATTTCCAATACGATATCTATTAGTCGCAGAATTTGATATTGAATATAAGACGATATATTTTCTATTCAGAGCCTTGTATTTAATATCAAATATGATTTGGGTTTGTCGTGAATGGTGTCTGTATTAACACTGTTCTTAAACCCAGTTGAGAAAAAGATTAAATCTTTTTATTTAGATTTAATGAAGTGTACCAATTAAATGATATTTAATTGGAATTGAATTGATATTGATTTTTGGGTTTATCGTGAACAGTATTTTAAATAACACTTGTTCTTTAACCCGATAATTAATGGAACGTGATTTTGGGTTGTTGTGAACGGTATCTTCAATAATACTGTTCTTAGACCCCAAAGAGTCAAGAAAATCAGAAACTAACTGGAGGTTAGTTAAGTTGAATGGTTTCAGAGGTATTGATCTGATGTTGGTTTCGGCCTTCGGGGTTAATACTTAGGGAATTGCTCACTTGCTAATTTATGGTTAGGGTCTGATTGAAATGTAATGTGATTTTGGGTTTATAGTGAACCGTGTTTTAAATGACACTGATTCTTCAACCCAGTTAAAGATTAAAACTAAGTGGAGTTTTAATGAATCTTTAATTAGATTGAAAAGATCGAGAATGGAGTATCACCAGTTTTGCTCCAAAGCGATAGTTAAATCTTTAATTAGATTTGGACGTGAAATGGTAATTGAATTTACCGATAACACCATGGTGTTAGATATGAAGTATTACCAGTTTTGCTTCATGGGATGAATAGGTTGGGATTGGGAAATAAAATAAATAATTACTTCGGTGTGGTTCACTAATCCCGACTAGTTTGGAAAACCATAATTTGGTTTGAAATGACATCCAGAGGAAGATTAAAGAATAAATTTTAAAGAATTTATCTTTGATAAAATTAATGGGAACCTTTCCCTAAGAACGTGAAATTTAGAATCTAACTGTAGGTTAACTAAGAAGGATGGTTTCCTGGGTATTGATCTGATGTTGGTTTCGGCCTTCGGGGTTAATATTTGGGGAATTGTTCTCTTGCTAATTTACGGTTAGTGACTGCTGAATTGGAATGAGGCGTATGTTATGATTGTGTAACATTTGTTTACTATATACGCGGGTTATTCGGAAAGGCCGGGTTTATACCCATTCTGAATAACCGATTCGACGAAAAGTCGAAGATGATGATGGTGGTCGAAGACCGGAGGTCTTCACATCGTTTGGGTGATTACTGATGATCTTGATTGGGCTGTACACCCAAGATGAGGGAATCAGTCGGTGGTCGTCCAGACATACTTGGAGATCGACGGATATGCGAGGAAAGTGCCTCCGGTTTCGTTCAGACCTAGAACGGACTTGTAAATGGATGGTGTGTCTGACATTGTATTCCTTTATATTGTATTCGTTGATCTCTGCTAAATATATATCTGTTTGGCGGCGGAGAATTTATTCTCTTGCTTAACGCCCTTCTCTGAGACATTCGAGCTCAGAGGTTATATATTGGCAGAAATCAGTGGTACGATATGGATTGATAGTGTGGCATGCTGAGATGCAGTGATCCAGACTTTTGTTGAAAAGCAAAGTTTGGTGGATGATGATCAAAGCGCAGCTTTGATATAGCATGGCTTTGTGTATAGCGTTGACTCGCGAGCCTCACACCCCGGTATGGTGGTAAACTGATGGTTTGATCAGTATGCTTTTTAGTGGATGGGCACCTTAGTGGTGTCGTGGATTCGGTCGACCGAGATGAGCTTAGTGCTCAGGGATATATAGAGTAAGCGGTGTTTTCTCTCGCTGGGACGTAAGCCGCGGTGATACTCTGGTCCCAAATGTGCGGATGTGCAGACGGTGTTTTCTCTTGTGGGGACGTAAGCCGTGGGGAATTGCATTATGCGATCGATCTTTCGAATGAGGAGCCACCATGATGGAAATCCAATTTCCAATACGTGTATTTCGGTTTTATTTGTAGAGCCTAGTATGGCGACATAGTGGGATGGGGCGCTTATGCCGTCTATGATTGATACTTATGATTTGAAGATATTTTATACAATATGCACTCATAATAGTATCAAATGATTTGTTTTAAACGTATCAAGCATTCTTGGCTATTATAAGGTAAAAACCCTATCCTCCGGCTTGCGTTGCATTGTGTGATGGGAACTGGGTCTTATAATAGCTTCATTTTTCTTTATTTAGCATTGCGTTGTTTGTTTATGCACTGGTATTCTTGGGAGGAAACCTGTTCCGTGTTATACGGCGTGGTCCCTTGATTTACCCAACTTTAAAATAAAGATTTACAACTGTTTTAGTTCTCACACCAGTCCCATGACTGACCTGGAGTTTATTGTTTTAACCTAAACTCTGGGTGCCCTTATTTTCGACACGGGCAGCTAGTAGTTTTGATTTTGCAGATTTATATTCACAGGATCCTGGTTTACAGCTGGAACGATATCCGGAAAGCTTTGTATCCGTATATCTCCTTCAGTTGTGTATTGTATTATTTTCCGCTGCGATGTATTTAAATGTAATTTAAATCTCTGATATTTCTGTGTAATATTCATTTATACTCTGTATATTCTTGTAATCTGATGCATTGTTGTAATATACTATGAAATGTTCTTCGTTCTGATGTGGCTTGTTCTCGAACTATCCGCGCTTTCCTCACCGGGGAAGTTACGGGTTTTCACATCAACAATCACTAACTTTTGGAACTGAATTATCAAGAGAATACATAAAACAAGAAACTAAGGATACTAAACACAAATTCATAACATTATATGGCTGAACCAAAACCAAACAGTACAGATACAAAGACTATACAGGTGATACAAAGACGGTACAGTTGTACCCAATATAAAGAACGATACAATAATTTAATTTTGTCTTCTAATGTTTAGCCCTTGAAATTGGTCGTTAAGTCTACTAATTTCAGTTCGAAAACCAATAAATCGATTTTGCAGCGTTGTAAGTTGACATTGTAATTCATTTGCGTACTTAGCGGCTCGACTTGGAAACTGATGGTCAATCCACTACCAAAAGGTACACCCTATGGGATAAAAACGACATCTAAAACAACGACGACCAACATTAAATCCAATCAAAATAACATCTTCTACAGCGGCATACCCACACTCACACATTATGATTGGTGAGACTACTTGCAATTCGTTAGCCACTTAGTTGTTTTGATGCTGACGACACAAGGCAACACAACTTTGCCCTCGCATTGTCCTTTCTTCACGTCGTTCATGTTCTCGCTTTTGTCTTTAGAGTTCTTGCTCTAGTTCATGCTCACGCAAATCATCATAGTTCCTTTTTTGCATCTCTATATAGAAATCAATAGGAGCTTTTGGTGATGATGGGTTTGACAGTCCTAGATCACCCATGCCCAGGGTATCTTCGTAGTCATATGATGTAGGAAAAGAAATAGGCATTATTTAACTACAAACAAAAATAGACATTTAAACATTTAAATTGGTTTTTTTTCTTTTGTCCTCTAAATTTTGTTTTGACTTTTTGCAATTTGACATTTAAACATATTAAGTCAATGTTAATTTATTTACCAATACAACAATGGTTTAGCAAACATAAAAATACAATACTTGCACAATTTCAACACATGCAAACGTATAAATACAACACTTCAAGTATAAAAAACCCAAAATATTTAGATGAAAAACCCAAACATATGAACATTCAAGTAAAAAATGAGCAGCAAACCCTAATTTAAGGCAATCAATATACCCAAATCACACAGAGACTTTGAATGTAGACCAAAATAAGTTAGACATGAAATCACCTAAATAAAACCCAAATGATGAAGCCCTAACTACCTGTAATTGTCCTAAATGATCCAAATCGGAGGTGTAAATTTTGTAAAATAGGAGCAATTAGAGGTATATAATTTGTAATCGAAGGTAGAATAGAAATCAGAGGTGTTTATGGACGGATTTTGTGGAGAGAGAAGAGTACAGAGGGAAGAGTAGGAGGGAGAAATTTGTTTTAGGGGGAAGTATTTTGTGAAGGGGGAAAACGTCGCACCAAAATTTCACATAACTAAAGCAGAGTCTATTGATGTAGTTTACGCATGCCAATTTTGTACCTCATCTTTTGCAATGTTGATTTGGAAATTGCCTTTGAGAACAGATCTACCCGCTTTTCTTGAACTAAAAATATTTCTCCTCTTTCTTGTTATCCTTTCATTCATGTGTGAAGAGAAATTTAGAAGAAATTTACTCCATTCTATCACCCTTGATATAATTCACTTGAATCTAAGCCATGAAAACTGCCTTATCTTCTTCATAAATAATAGTTTACTGCATCAAAAGATGTTTGATACTTCTAGATCAAAATGTTGCCTCGTCAAAACCTTACTAAGAAAAACCCGATGGGAAAAATCTTAGTGAAGGAAAAAGAGTACAATATACAATGTCATATTTACTACGTCAAAAGTAGTATGATACTTCTGGATCAATGTAATGCCTCGTTAAAACCTTAATAAGAAAAACCCAGTAGGAAAAATCTTAAATACGGAAAAAGAGTACATTATAACTTATATTTGTGTGTTACTTTTGGGTTGATACTTCTGGATCATGACCCATGCCTCATTAAAACCTTACTAAGAAATCCCAGTAGGGAAAAACTTAGTTAAGGAAAAAGAGCACATTATATCATACTTATGGATGCTCCCCCCGATTTAATAATTTCCTCTAAATTTGTATTCTTGTTTCAATAACTCAAATTGCTTACAGATACTTCTTAATGAAGTTTTTCTTTTAAAACTTCATGTGCATTTCCATGCTTCATGCATGTTTTTTAATTTAAAACGCCTTCCTTTTGTGATTTGTATGTTGCTGATATTCATTTATGAATACACTTCAAGTGCCTATAATTTTCTGTTTCAATCGGACTTGCATGTTGCAATACATATTTGATGAATAAGACACCTTTCATTTCTAAGCAGGAAGTAATCTACTCATCTTGAAGTATATCAAGATTTTCATTACAACAATACTTACAAGAATGAAGTATATCAAAAAAATTATTACAACAACACTAAGTAAGAAGTAATCTACTCACCTTGAAGTATATCAAGGTTTTAACTACAACAATACTTGGAAGAATGTTGTAATCTATCATCCATGTTCTTGGTATTCTTTATAATAACAAATGTTATTTATGTTCTTCAGGAACTTATATATTATAATAATTTTTGCATATTGCAACTACCACTTCAATGGACATTAAGAGTTTCATTACAACAATTCTTGAAAGCAGGAAGTGATCTACTCATCATGAATTATATCAAGATTTTCATCACAACAATACTTAAAAGAATGTTGTAACCTACATTTCTTGCTCTTTGCATTATTTATCACTAACAACGCAATTTAAATTCTTCCGGACGCTTATATCTTCAGGGTATTGTAAGCATTTTAAACACCTTAATCAATTCAATTATCTTTGAAAATACAATGCTCATGGCACTTAACATGTTGTTGACCTATAGTGCTTCAGTAACTTCCGTGTGCTTTTGTCATTATATATATTTCTATTTTTATCTTATGAACTATAGGTTCATATCTTATGGACTACGGGTCCATATATCTTATTTAGGAGAATTTCATGATGGCCAATTATGTTTTTCTCTAATATTTGATTTTTAATCCACTTATAAATACATGCGCTTTATTATTTATTAATTTATCATCGATGATTATTTCTTGTCAGTTTTATACATAATTTAGTGAGACCTCAAAACTTATCAAGCTTTAGGTACCTAAACCACTTCTGGGGTTATTTTGACAATCACGTCATGGGTTTCTTTCAAAGCACCTTTATGTGTTTCTTCAGGAACACTCACCTCCTTTATTTTGCATCTTTATGACTTACTCCAAAGATATTTTGAGCTGACTTTTATACCACATTTTCAGCTGTGATTTACACCTTTTGATCCTTCGGGGATTCAAATGTATATTGGAGAAAGTCTACTAGGGACATAACTGATAATTTATGTAAGTTACTTAATACTTTTCATAATTCTACATGTTAGCAAATATTTAACATCGATGATTCCTTTATCCTCCCCATCAATGTTACTTAATACTTTCAATTCATTTCTGATCCATTATAGCATTATAGCTAGCAAATACATTACATGTATTTCAATTGTAGGAGGATAATGCTCTTATTAGTTGATAAGATGCATTCATATTGTGTTGCTTATTCCCTTTCATTGATCTAATGACTTGGAGAAATTTTCTATCATTTGAATATGCACATGACTTCAGGTCATTCAATATTGATGTCAATCGACTTTCTGACATACAAAACAATGTATGCATAATTTATAATACGAGCTCATGACAACTTCAGGTTGTTAATTAAATATTCACATATATGTGTATATACATGCGTTCACGTATTACATATGTAATTGATTTGCATATTCTCTCTCATTCAAGTTATTGATTTTAGAACAAATTGTTTATAATGTCCTAATCATTTTTTTCTTACCAAGCAATGTCAACATGAATCATAAAGATCATTTCATAATATCCAAAATATCTGATTTGGAGTTGTATTGAACTTCTTGTTCAAATGAAATATATGAACAACTTCGAGTTGTTGATCTATATTGAACTTTTGGTTCAAATAATATATAAATAATTTCAAGTTTGTTAAACTGTATTGAACTTCTGGTTCAACTATATTGAACTTCTGGTTCCACTATATTGAACTTCTGGTTCAAATAAAATATATAAACAACATCAAGTTGTTAAAATTTATTCTTCAACATAATATGTAAATACAAATATATAAGAAAAATACAACTCATTTTGAAAATTGTGCAATCTTTGGATGCATTATCATTGTCGCATATGACGTAACTTCTTTAAGAAGTATAATGTTATTATTTCACACAGTTTCAATAATGCTTCAGGCTATTAAATTATGAAGTATTTCAAGCTCATTGATTAAGGAACTTCAAGTTCCTATGCATATATATAAACATACATATTATATCTAGTTTATTAATTTATGACGAACTTCTGGTTCTCAACCTTTTAACATACTTCTAATTTAGAAGCTTTTACATTCTTGCTAATTGTCAAGATTTCAAACTTGTAAACTTCATCAAAAAGTTTCTTTTTTCATAATCCAAGACTTCAGGTCTCAGATCTGAGTTATACAACTTTTTCCATTACATTAGATATTAGTTGCCAAATACATCAACTAATAATACATATATCTATTCTTGTTCCAAACACAAACATACATCATTTAACTTACAATAACTAATGCTTTTAATACATTTATAATAATATAGTAATAAAAAAAATATTACCATAATGATACATTTAATGCATTTATTATAAAAATAACAAAAATAACCATTATACGGTCTAAATATATGAATCAAATAAATAAATTTTACTTAAATCAACATAATAAAATTTGGATCTAGCTACAGTATTGGTCAACAACAAAACCTAAATAAACAGCTAATAGTTGTACTACATTCCCAATAATCATATTTTCTAAAATACCATATATATGTATAATGTCTAATCGAGAATTGAGTTAAAGTACATAATTATAGAACTAATATTTTACATTCTTCAATATGAATAATTCCATAAACTTGCAGATATATACATAAAATTCACACATAAAAATTACATGTTTTAGGTTCAAATTATACAATCCATATAAAAATCTTTTAGATCTTTCTTTTTATATCAAAATTATCTCTTACCATTATAGAAACTGCAGGTTCTAAATTCTCCATTTTTATAACAAAAATTGTTTCTACATACACTTCAGGTGTGCTAAATAAAGATCAATATTTAAATCTTAGCTTATGATCTTCGAGATGCATATTTTCTTTTTTTAGGAAAATTTATGAACTTTTTCTACAAATATTTTATCACCTTTAATTGTAGAAATCTCTTCTGGAGATATTTTATTATTTTCAAATATACAAATATCCTCTAAAGATATTTTGTTATCACCGCTTCTAGGATGAACTTATCTCCTCGAGAGATAAATATAAACAAACTATTGAAATGTCATATCAATATACAAAAATACATATCAAACCTTAAATGCCTTAACAAAATTAGATGCATCAAATAAAAATAAGGTTCAAGAGAGAAAAGAAATCACTACTTCTGGAGTGTATGCTATTCCTTTAGGGAACATATTTTTATTTATGTAATTGCAATGCAACAAAAAAAATTCTAACATATGTTCTAGGATGTTGGATTTGATATATAAAATTAAATCTAAAACATCTCTTCAAGAGGTTAATATGCATACTATATCTTCAGGATATTCAGTTAACATAAACTGTACATGAAAGATGTTAGTTAGATGAAACCCGTTTAGAGATTTTTTATTGAATCCAATGTTATTGTCACATATTATGATGTGTGTATCTCTTTTAACTTCTTCTGGAAGTGTAATCTTTTCATGTCACAACATTTAAAAAAGCTTCGGGCTTTTATTTCATCTTTCTCACTTGCATATGAACTTCAGGTTCTTCACTTGCATATGAACCTCAGGTTCCTCATTTGCATATGAACTTCAGGTTCCTCATTTGCATATGAACTTCAAGTTCCTCGTTTTCATATGAACTTCAAGTTCATATTATTTCAGATTCCAAAGAATTAATGTACTTTTTCATTAGTTTATTTTTCATAATTCACCTTTAGTGATAGATCAATATTAGATCTAAACTTAATACGATCTTCTGGATACTTACTATATTTATATTTGTTTCTCTAAGAAATAATACAACATTTCTTCCGGAAATATGAATTATGCAACAACATCAAATTAAATTCGATGAATTTATTTGAATAGATAAGAACAAAAATTTGTCGAATCCAAAAAGAATAAATCATTACAATCAACATATCATTTTTAAATCATTTAGGGATCTCAAATGTATATAATTTGAGTATAATTTTGAGATCAACAGTATGATTACATCAAAAAAAATCAGATCTATAATAGAGTGAGATTTGAAATATGATTAACAAAATAAGAATCAGATCTCAAAGTGTAGATCTATATAATTTCTAAAATTATAAGACTAAAAAAATCTAGAAGATAAAAAAATAGATTTAAATTTAGAATGAGATGAGATCTAACAAAAATGGAGATTTGAAAAATCAAATCAATCGGGTCAGAAAAATAACCTACCGTTCTGAGATTTATAACTAGATCGGTTAGAGCTTCGTGCTGGTAATGTGTTATAAAATAAAACAGAACATATGATAAACAAGAAGCCATTAGAGACAACATAAAGATAGGGGAAATTTTTTTATTTCTATTGCTCAAGTGCGTATCATTTCTATTACATTGGCTCCTTCATATATAGGCTTTGGAGATGATGTTAGGCTTATTCCCATGATGTGGGACTAAATAGAATATGAAAAAAGCATATTCACTCATATATATTACAACAATCTACGGTTATTTATTTGTTTATTCTAATAACGCGGATCGCTGACTTGGATTGTATTTAAATAAAGCTGCGCTTTGAACTGGTGTTGCACGTCACATCGCTAGAATTCCAACCGCAACAGTGCATTCACGTCTAATGCAACAACATATGATTATTGTCGTAGAAGATCAAAGAAAGCATAACTTTCGCCGCACTTTTCATGCAATGTACACACATTAGTGTCGAATATGCTTACTTTTGTAGTAGTGTGCTTGATATCGATGTGATGATATGCCTTAAGGTAGTCGCCTTAATCAATATTTATTATCTTATTTTGTTTCCGTAGTGAGTTAGTTTTATTTACTTTGATTATGCTCATGCTCATTAATTGCAATTACTAGATTTATGCACTCCGTGCTTGGATGGATTTGAGTTTCGATTTTTATCGAAACTTGATCTCGGAAAAGTGTGGGGTGTTACATTAATGCTTGTGTTTGATTGTGTGTTGAATTCGCTTAGACATAACTTGATAAACTCATAGTGCCAAGTGTAGAAAATAGACATTCTTTAAACTTATTTGATTTTCATTCATCAGAACTTGTTGTTCTGACCTCCTTCCTCTTAACAAAAATAGGTTAATAGGTGAAAACACTTGATTGATGAAGTCCTGAAGATTGGAGCCTGACAAAGGAGATTTTACAAGTTGTTATTATTATTATTATTATTATTATTATTATTATTATTATTATCGTTTTTGGCAGTTTATTATACTCGTGAGATATTATTATTGATGTACCTTGATATGACATTTGAGACTTGATGTAATCAATATTTATATGGTTTTTATTTACTAGTACATATATTTTCCAGTTATTATATTTTATCTCATCTACTACAAGATTCTGATTTCGTTTTTAGTTTAGCTATGATTACTTATTCCTTATAGGAACCAGTGACCCATTTAGAATGACTCTAAGTTTCGATGGGCCTTTTCTGGATCGGGATTTAGGAGGGTTGTTACAGTGTGTGTGTGTGTGTGTGTGTTTGTATATATCGCTGGAAACATGTTTATATTCTGTATATAGTGCTATTATGTTATGTTGCTATTGAATGTATATCTAATACATTCAAAATCAACTTTTGTTGAACTAATTAGTATGATTAATCAATAAAATTAAGACAAAGCCTTCATCTAATTAATGAGAAAGTTTTAGAGAGAAATGAAAGGTTTTTTCCACTAAATAAAACCTTCCTCTTTTATTTAATTAAATTCAATTCACATTAATAGTTAATTAACAAGATTAATTAAATAAAGCTATATATTCAAAATAAAATTTGATTTTATTAAACATTACGATTGGACCTAGTATATATGTTAAACTTCATAGATCTACCACAATCTAAGTAGGAAAATTTTGAAATCTACCCCTTTTATCTATTACAGACTGACCGAGCTACTTCATTCCACTAATATATAACAACTTGTTACAATTGCTTAAAAGCCAACATTCTCTTCTGCTACTTTATAAACATTGTATTATATTATCACTGTGTTCCATTGACACAAATTGAGTTTCTTGCCATACATAATTACTATTTAACTCAAAATTTGTTACTATTAAATTATGACATAAAAACTTATTTTTGTTCAGCGTCGCATAAGCTCCACTTAGACCTTAAGGACATTTGTAGCGCTTGGCGCTCCGGACTGCTTCGAACTACATAATACGTATATACATCTATATTTATGTGTGTATGCATGTGTATCTGTACATAAATATTATATATTTATTTATTACTACTATAATAATAACAATGATATATATATGTATGTATGCATATATACTGTAAATGTATTGACCGTGAATATTTATTTCTGCCTATATTTTGTTCATTTTGTAAAATATAAATTATAAATGTATTGGCCTTGCTTATTAATTTAAATATAAAACCTTAATCCATATGATCTAATTGGACTTGGTCAATTCCTTAAATATTATATATATGCATACATATATTTATATATATATATATATATATATATATATATATTAAACCATGACTGGAAATTATAACTCAATAGTAAAATGTATCTAATTAAATTTAAGGTGTATACATAATTTTAGTATTCATTTTTATTATAATCTGAAATTGTATTGAAATTATAACAACGCAAGTAATAATAATAAAAAACTAGTATACATCGTGTATGCACATATAATAAACATATGCATCAAATAATATGTATGTGTGTGTATATATAAGGATTTTTTGGGTATGTGTGTATATGTATAAAAGCATATCGATGTTCTTGATATTGTCACACATAAGGTTAATACCAAAATAATTACCAAAATTAGATATTTATCTTCTAACATATGATTTAATACAAAATAAAATATTTATTTAGGAAAACACAAAAGGCTTGGTGTAACTTTAGTAGTGTTTTTCAAAAAATCATTCTTTTCTGGAATTTGCCCTTTTACCCTTCTACATGATGCATATGATTCAATACCATTGATACTGAAGTATTAAGTTATTGGCGTATATCTTCCCTGGGGTTAACCTAGTTATATATTTTAGGAGAATCAATACTTGAGATGGGGAAAGAGAGTAGGGTTGCACATAAGTCATAATCAACCCGACCCAACCTTCCAACCCAATCCTATTGGAGAATGGAGTTTTGATGATAACAACCTTATATCAATTATCATTGATTATAAAATATAGACTAACATCTCCATCTAGAATATATATATATATATACACAAATATATACATACATACGTATATATGCAGGGTTTGTATACAGGATTTAAATACTAAAGACTGTACAGTTTTAGAGTGCCAAGAAATTCAAGATTTAAAAGAGAATCAAGACTCATGAGTTATCAAGATATCCAGATTTCAAGAGCTCAAGAAAAATATAGTAATTGGGTCTAGTTTATAAGTAAGACTATGAATAGCTCTCCAGGTTCAAATTCTGATTTTCAAATTTCAAATTTTGTTTTCAAATTTCAAATCCTGATTTCAAATTACTTTTCTATATGATTTCAAACTATTATCTTACTTATGATTTCAAACATTATGTTTATAAAGTTTTAATATAGTGAAAATAAGAGACATATCCTTAAAAAGCTTCAAAATAGAAACGACATCCAGTCCAAGTTTATAATTCAAAGTAGGTCTCTATTTTGGTAGCTACATGTTTTTTAAAGAAAATTACGCGCTGATACATAAAATAATTCAAAAAATCGCAAATATTCCCAGAATAAATCTGAAAAAAAAACTGCATACATTTGTGCAATAAAACTGAATTGTTGCATACATGTATGCAACAATTTATGCAGCGTTTCTATTGAAAAATCTGCATGAATTATTGCATACATGTATGGAATTATTGAGTTTTATTTCGTACATGTATGCAACAATTCGTGCAGAGTTTATGTTAAAAAATCTGCATGAATTATTGCATACATGTACGCAATTATTGAGTTTTATTGCATACATGTATGCAAATAAAGATGAACTAATATGCATGGACTACGAATTATTGCAGAAATGTATGCATTTATTATGTATTATATGCATATATGTATGCATAAAAGTTAAGAAGGATGTATAACTGCAATAGTTGCATACGTGTATGCAACAATTGCAAATATGTGCATCGATCCTTTGATGCAATAAACTGGAGATTCGCTGTTTTTTTTTTTTTTTTTGGTTTTTGGTTCGTATTTTAGTGGTTTTAATGCCTGAATTTGATGATGTTTACGTGTTTTATTTAATTATGAATTTACGTGATTCTTTTTTTGTTTTTCGATGAATTTTCGAAAAATTGGGACCTAATTTATATGAAAAGTTTGACTGGATGTGACGTGAATTTTGAAACTTATTACTGATGTGAGCCAAACTTATCCTTATATATATAATATAATTTTATAGTTTTTAAATCTTATAACTTTATGAATATGTTTATATAATATGTTATTATGTTTCCATATGATGTTACACTTTAGAATATTCATTTAAATTACTAAGTTTTGATTCAAGAAATTTCAGAATAAAATATATAAACACTTGAAAAATAGTTTTAAAATATTATACATATATGGACATACATAATTAAACATGTCGACATATAACTGTCATATTTTTTTAATTTTCAAAGGAAGTATCTTTTCACTATTTGAAACGTTTCAAAAACGTTGCAATCTTTGGGACACTATAAATAGGGGTTGATTTCAAATTTTTAATCATTCTTTCTTCTCCATCTTCACCCTTTTACTTACCACCATTAATATTCATTATTTTCTTTATTTCTACACTTGTACTCTGCGATTTCTACTCAAATTATATCATACTTCTTCTCTTCTCAATCTCTATCAAGTACTCTCTGAATTGAAGTGCTATTGAAGAGTTCTTGAGTTATTGTAATTGATTGGGAATTGTTTGGGAAATGGTGTGTTCCTTGTAGCCTTGAAATCAAGGAAAGGGAGCGATGCTAACCTTGTAGCTGTGAAATCAAGGGTGTTCAGAGCGGTGTTAACCTTATAGCCGTGAAATCAGGGGATTGGACTTGGATATTGATAATAATAGAACTCTACGCAATACAGCGTTGCGTGGGACTTGACATAAGAGTAATCCGAACCAGTATAAAATCCGGTGCGTTATTTCCTTTTTAACAATTTATATTTATCTATTTCTGTCTATGGTTGTTTATGTGTTTGTGATCATCTCTGGTGTGAAAATCATTGTGTGATTCATATAGTAGATCAAATAAGTTTAAGATTTTCATAAATTCCTTATAAACACTATTCACCCCCCTCAAGTGTTTGTTTTGCCTTAAGATTCACATTCTGTATTCCTTAACAAATCCAACCTACATAGACCCAAACCAACCCATCATATTTCTGGTTGGATATGAGTTACAATTCGTAACCCATACTATATACAACTCAGATATGATATTTTGTTCAGCCCAAACCAATTTAACCCAACTTGACCGTCTATTAAAAACTAATAGTATTAACCCATGTAAAATTAGATTAACTAAAATCTAGAATAACGTTCATGTATTCTAAAATAAATAGGCAAAACACATAATCAATACCAGTTTAAAACACGTCGGATCAGTTTAAAAGACTTTGAAGAATATTTTAATGTATTTTGAAATGAAACACTTACTTTAATATGTAGTGAGTTAATTTCATATGATGTGTTTTTATAATAATACTCCAATAAAATATGTGTTATAATGAATCAATTATATATAATACATTATGCTAACTAAAATCTAATATTTTGAGCTGAATATTTTAAATATTATATTCTCATTTTTATATTAAATTTATGTAACCCAACATAAACTCGCTAAACCTAACCAGCTCATACTTAAACCCAACTCATATCCAACCCCATGTTGGGTTGGATACAAACTGAACAACTACCTTTAACCCATACTTGTACGAGTTGGGTGAAATATTTTGTATAACATGACCCAACTCATACTTCATGCAACCCTTAGAAAGGGATTAAACGCTTCTTATGAGCTTGAAGTAGATTCGCCCAGATCATCACTTGAATTACTTTTTTGTAACGCTTTTTCGATTTTACCTTTATTTTATTAATAAAAGGTGAGCGTGCCAAACCTACTTGAAATGCAGAGAAAAATAAAGAAAAAAATCATTTGTTAATTGAAACCTTTCAATTCTTTAAATTATTTCAAAATTTCAAACCAACACGGGCTACCAAAATATATATATTCAACGAAATATTTGAAAAAGTGTGACGGCCTTCCCCGCACCAACCGACATTTACTCCAAAGGTGCGCTGTACACATGTCCAGTTAGCACGGAACGGGTCGTCAAAAGAAAAAGGGAAGAAGGAAATGAACTAACAAGGAACCTGTAAAATGTCTCACAGCGCATAGGATAAAATATAATAATAACATACTTGACATAAAACAGGTGAGACAGTGCATAAGCTGAAACAACTAACATAGCAGCGGAAAATCCAAGAATAGCTTATGATCCAAAGTTAAACATTATTACAACTTTTCAAACTATCTCAAAAGCAAAAGCAAGATAAAGGAGGTACACTACTAATGCCCAAGTAGCGACCGCCAACGACACAGGGAGAATATCTATATATCATACGTGGAAGCCTCCTGCCCGCCTCCGAATCAGCTACTCGCGCATCACCAGCTAACCTGTCTCTAGTCTGCTCGTGTGAGCACCCAGAGTAATAAGAGGAGACATAAAACTCTGGGTCAGACATAAAGCCTAGTATGAGCGATAAACATCTAAACAGAACAATAACAGGTAGACTAAAACATACCTGAACCTGGACCTGCAACCAAAGAGTTAGCACTACATATTGTACAACACTCTAAGGTGCCATATCAAACGGTGTAAAGATACGGAGGTGGGGGTGTGCATGTCATAGTGATGGCAAACAATCAAACATAGCAACCATCCTCACATCTCTCACTCAGTGCGTAAAGCATACGATATTCACCACTTCGATCACCCAACATACCTTACTACGATCACTTTGCCCCATGAAGTCATAAATGGATTCACTGCACTGATAACGTAGCCACTAATCCTTCGCTATGTCCACTTGCCCCATGGAGTTATTCACCCCATCTGCGCTGGCTCATAGCCTTACCAATCCTTTACTATGTCCACTCTGCCCCATGGAGTCATAATGACCCCACTGCACTGGCTCATAGTCTTACTACGCATCACTTTGCCCCTCAAGTCACAATGACTCTACTGCACTGATAACGTAGTCTTGCTACCATCACCTTGCCCCTCTAGTCGCAATGACTCTACTGCACTGATAAGTAGCCCATCATCCATTTTCAGTGGTGAATCGAAGTTATGAACATCGACAACTCCTTAGCACACGTCCCGCAGCAAAGCCCAACCATGAAGTGAACTCATCGGTTCCCAGTTGGATCCTGAGCTCTAACTTCCCATATTGGACTACCTTTGCATCTCGGGTTATTAGTTAATACTGGGTCGGGTCGGATTCCCCTTCAAGTCATCGGTTCGGGTCGGGTCCACTATGTTGCGCCGGTTCTTGGTCTTCCTCTGGTAACGGTTCGGTTCGGGTTCACAACATTGTAGTGGTTCAGGTCGGGTGTCCCACTTCGGGTCGGGTCGGGTTGCCATCTCCCATCCAGTTTGTGCTCCCGCTCCGATCAGCTCCCTCGTTCTTCATATGCTCCGATCCGATTCC
Organism: Allium sativum; assembly: GCA_030737875.1. Lineage (NCBI taxonomy): Eukaryota > Viridiplantae > Streptophyta > Magnoliopsida > Asparagales > Amaryllidaceae > Allium > Allium sativum. Next base: position 900,876,030 of record CM060916.1, read on the forward strand.
CCCTCCTTTATCCGATCCGATCCCAGTTTAATTAGCGTGGCCTTCCTTTTTGCCAAGTTTCTCAAGTGCCAAGTTCCGATCCGATCGAATCCCTTGCCCAGTTCAACTTATCCGATCCGAGCCACCATATCCGATCCGATCCGATCCTGCACTGTTTCCTGAAACTTTTCCAGCAAGTGTTTTACGCCATTCGACGACGTTTTCGACCATTCTAACTATTGAAATCAATCACAAAACATATCATATAGTCATAGCAACATGCATAATCAACCACAAACATCAAAACATCAATATGATAGGTTAAAATGGATCAAACATACCCAAAACCCCATATTTCCCCTTAAGCATGTTTAGGTGAAACTAATGATGTGATTAGCAAAACTTAACCAAATTAACCCAAATTCATATCAGAGGTCTAAAACATCATTTAAGATTTTATAAATATTTTTCCAGAATTTTATCATGTTTAAATTCGCTAATTAACACTAATTACCCTTAATTAGCCATAATTAGTGAGGAACTATGCAAATCACTCACCTTAGCCACAAATAAACTAAGATCTGAAATAAATATTTGATTTGATGCAAATCTCAATGCTAAACAGCATCTCCAATGTTGATTTGGTGTAGATCTCCCTTGATTTGATGTTGCTAAGCTTAATCCTTGATCAAAAGATGATTTGGAGGTGATTTAGAGGTTGGAGGCATTTTTAGGGTTTTCAAGAGGTAATTGGAGGCTAGAAAACTGAAATGGAATGATTCTCTAACTTATTTCAGCCTCCCCATAACCCTAATCCCGAAATGGGTTATGGGCCTATTCACTAATCACCCTATTTGGCCCGGTTAAGCTGTTTTTCACCTTCCAAACCTTATTTCAGCCATATCTCCTAAACGATAAGTCCGTTTGGCTATTATGACCACTCTACGGAAAGGTAAACCATCAAACAAATCTAATGAAAGTAGTTTCAAGTCAAAATTTGTGACGGCCCGCCTCCGCACCAACCGACATTTACTCCATAAGTGCGCTGTACACATGTCCAGTTAGCACGGAACGGGTCGTGAGAAGGAAAGGGAAGAAGGAAATGAACATACAAAGAACCTGTAGAATGTCTCACAGCGCATAGAACAAAATATAATAATAACATACTTGACATAAAACAGGAGAGATAGTGCATAAGCTGAAAATCAGAACTAAACATCATAGCAGCGGAAATCCAAAATACAGCTTATTACAACTTTCAAACTGTCTCAAAGCAAAAGTAAGGTAAATGAGGTACACTACTAATGCCCAAGTAGCGACCACCAACGACACAGGGAGAATGTGTATATATATCATACATGGAAGCCTCCTGCCCGCCTCCGAATCAGCTACTCGCACATCACTAGCTAACCTGTCTCTAGTCTGCTCGTGTGAGCACCCAGAGTAATAAGAGGAGACATAAAACTCTGGGTCAGACATAAAGCCTGGTATGAGCGATAAGCATCTAAAGTGAACAATAACAGGTAGACTAAAACATACCTGAACCTGGACCTGCAACCAAAGAGTTAGCACTACATACTGTACAACACTCTGAGGTATCATATCAAACAGTGTAAAGATACGGAGGTGGGGGAGGTGTGCATGTCATAATGATGGCAAACAATCAAACATAGCATCCATCCTCACATCTCTCACTCAGTGCGTAAAGCATACGATATTCACCACTTCGATCACCCAACATTCCTTGCTACGATCACTTTGCCCCATGAAGTCATAAATGGCTTCACTGCACTGATAACGTAGCCACTAATTCCTCGCTATGTCCACTTGCCCCATGGAGTTATTCACCCCATCTGCGCTGGCTCATAGCCTTACTAATCCTTACTATGTCCACTTGTCCCATGGAGTTATTCACCTCATCTGCGCTGGCTCATAGTCTTACTACGCATCACCTTACCCCTCAGGTCATAATGACCCTACTGCACTGATAACGTAGTCTTGCTACCATCACCTTGCCCCTCAGGTCGTAATGACCCTACTGCACTGATAAGTAGCCCATCATTCCTTTTTAGTGGTGAATCGAAGTTATGAACGTCGACAACTCCTTAGCACACGTCCCGCAGCAAAGTCCAACCATGAAGTGAACTCATTGGTTCCCAACTGGTTCCGGGATCCTGAGCTCTAACTCCCATTTGGACTACCTTTGCATCTCGGGTTATTGGTCATCACCATCGGATCGGATCGGATCAGTCTCCACATGTGACAGCCCGCCTCGCACCAACCGACACTTCCTCCAAATGTGCGCTGTACACATGTCCAACTGGCACGGAACGGTCGTCATAAGAAAAGAAAGAAGAGAATGAACTAATCAAAGAACCTGTAGAATGTCTCACAGCGCATGGAATAAAATATAATAGTAATGTACTTGACATAAAACAGGCGAGACAGTGCATAAGCTGACAACTAAAACCAACATCAATCTCAAAGCAGCGGAAATCCAAATACAGCTTATTACAACTTTTCAAAATCTACTGTCTCTGAACAACAGAAAGCAAAAATAGAAGATACACCACCAATGCCCAAGCAGTGATCTTCAACAACACAGGGAGAATACTATATATGTATTTTACGTGGAAGCCTCCTGCTCGTCTCCGGATCATCTACCCGCGCACCACCAGCTAACCTGTCTCTAGTCTGCTCGTGTGAGCACCCAGAGTAATAAGAGGAAACATAAAACTCTGGGTCAGACATAAAGCCTGGTATGAGCGATAAGCATCTAAACAGAATAATAACAGGTATACTAAACCATACCTGAACCTGGACCTGCAACCAAAGAGTTAGTACCACATACCGTACAATACTCCAAGGTGCCATAATACATAGTGTAAGAATACGGGGGTGGGGTGTGCATGTCAAAATGATAACAAACAGGTCATCCATAGCACCCATCCTCACATCTCTCACTCGGTGCGTAAAGCGTACGACATCTACCACTTTGGAACACTAGACAAACTGAGGCAACGACGAATCCCGACTTGTAGAAACCCTGCTGTGACCAAGCCAAACACTTGGAGTCATGACCAAACATTTCAATGACCCACTTCATTGGTCGTAGCCCTTGGTTCTACCGATGCCATAATGGCCCTGGATCCGCCTTCGTACCTCCTACCATAGTGGTCCAAAGCTATAGGTGTCGATAACTCCTTGGCACGCGTCCCGCAGCAAAGCCCAACCATGAAGTGAACTCGTTGATTCCCATCTGAATCGTAAGCTCCAACTTCTCATTTGGACTTCCTTTGCACCTCGGGTTTAGTCGAATTGGAGTGGGTCTTCAGAAGAGTCATCGCGTAGTAGTAATAGCCCACGTATGGTTCGGTTCGGTGCTCCTCATCTAGCTTGGTTCGGTTCGGTATAACCTTCCTGATCGGTTCGGATGGGTGGTCCTCGTCTAGCTTAGTTCGGGTCGGTAGTCCACTTCGGGTCGGGTCGGTGTCTTCCTCCGGGTCGGGTCGGGGTCCTCCTCCAGGTCGGGTCAGGTGTCCTTCCCTCCAGCGCTCCAATTCCTAGCTTATTTCTTCTTTGCTTCCGGTCCGAGCCCTGCATCTCCAAGTCGATCCGATCTGGCCTCCAATCACTCTTCCGATCCGATCCGCTCCCTAGCTTACTCCGATCCGATCCGCTCCATCGCTCCGATCCGGTCTTCTGTCCAACTCCAACTCTAAACAATGGCCTTCCTTCCTGCCAAACTTCTCCCAGTGACAAGTCCTCATCCAGTTCGGATTCCCTTGGTCAGTTCCCTAGTCCGATCCGACCCCTTTCTCCGATCCGAACCGGTTCGGAGCCTGCACACTTCTGCGACTTTCCAGCGAGCTTTCTACGCCATTCGACGACGTTTTCGAGCAATTTAACTATTCTAATCAATCATGAAACATACCATAGAGTCATAGCAACATGTAATAGCAATCACAAACAGCAAACAACAATTCAAATGAATCAAAATGGATCAAAAAGTGACTAAAACTTCATATTTTCCCATAATCCCTCTTAATCATGTTTAAGCATACGATTAGCAAAACACATCGAAATTAACCCAAATTTCTAACAGAGCCTTAGAACATTATTTTAGAATTTTAAGAATTTTTCCAGAATTTATTTACGTATAAATTCGCTAATCTTCACTAATTACCCTTAATTAACCGTAATTAGTGTCAAAATGATGCTATCACTCACCTTGGCCACAAATGAAATTCTCAGAACTGAAACTCCTCTGATTTGGGGCGAATACTGATGTCTAACAGCAGCTCTAACCTTGCTTTGGTGCTTTTTCTCCTTAATTTGGTGTTGCTAAGCCTAATCTTCAATTAGAGAGTGATTTGGGGTGTTTTAGATGTAGGAAGCCATTACTAAGGTCTCAAGGAGGTTTGTGGCGGCTCAAAACTGAAATGAAAGTGATAACCTAACCCTAATCAGACATCCTATACCTCTAAACCCGAAATTCCCCTTGGGCCTAACTGCTAATCACCCGGTTAAGCCCAATTAAGCTGTCTTTCTCCATCTGAAACTTGTTTCAGCCATATCTCCCAAACGGTAAGTCCGTTTGGCTAATGTGACCACTCTACGGAAAGAGAAACTATCATTCGAAGCCAATGAAAGTGGTTTCAGGTCAAAATTCCTTTCCAGTCAAAAGTTATGGCCAAAACAGTGATAACTAGGGGTAAAATGGTCATATAAAAATCGGGAAAAATCATGAACATGGGAAATGACCCCAATAGTCGTCTCCCAAAGTTACATGACCATACGACTTCGTATGTGAAAGAAATAAATATCCTACGATCCTATGATACGTAGAATGCGGGTCGTTACACTCTCCCCCCCTTAAGAAATTTCGTCCCCGAAATTCCTTAACCCATAACATACAAGGGATCCCGCATGCCTAACAACCATATACAACAATCAAACAAGCAAAGCAAGCAAACAAGTCTATCCTAGCATGCGGAAAACTAAATCGCTAATAAAATCTTACCAGACAAAGAGTTCTGGATACTTCTTCCTTACGTCCTCTTCTGTTTCCCAAGTACAATCATTCTCGTCTTCGCTCCACTGTACTTTGACTAGCTTCACCGACTTCCTTCGAAGTTGCTTCATGTCGTGCGCGATAATACGGGCTGGTTCGCGGTTTCCAACCGCCTCGGGTTCTACTTCGAAGTCCTCTAACTGATCAGGTGGGATAGTCATATCTGAGTCGTGAACGAACTTCCTTAGTTGGGAAACATGAAATACGTTGTGAACTCCCGCCATCTTCTCTGGTAAGTCAATTCTATATGCCAAATTCCCGACTAGTTCAAGAACAAGGAATGGGCCAACAAATCTTGGTGCTAATTTACCTTTCCTGCCAAATCGTATTACGCTCTTCAACGGGGAAATCTTGACAAACACCAAGTCACCAACGGAGAATTTTAAGTCTCTTCTTCTCCTATCAGCATAACTCTTCTGCCTATCTTGGGCAGCCTTCATTCGTTGTTGAATGATCTTGATCTTACCTGAAGTTTCCCTCACCACATCTGGTCCAAGCATAAACTTCTCGCCAGTTTCTATCCAACATGATGGTGAGTTGCACGGTCTTCCATACAAAGCTTCAAACGGAGCCATACCTATACTGGATTGGTAGCTATTATTATATGCAAACTCTACTAGATGCAAATGGTCATCCCATGATCCACCAAAATCCAATATACATGCTCTCAAGAGATCTTCCAAAATACGATTCACCCTTTCCGTCTGACCGTCGGTCTGAGGATGATATGCGGTACTGAGATGTAACTCTGACCCTAGCGCCTCTTGTAAGCTCCTCCAAAACCCACTAGTGAACAACGGGTCTCGGTCGCTCACAATGCTTTTAGGTACTCCATGAAATCTCACTACCCACTTCACATACAATTCTGCTAACTTAGCTGCCGTTCTAGTCGATTTGACTGGTATGAACCTTGCACTTTTAGTCAGTCGATCTACAATTACCCAAATGCTGTCATATCCCGATCTAGTCCTTGGTAATCCATCGATGAAATCCATCGAGACTTGCTCCCATTTCCATTCGGGAATTTCTAAAGGCTGCAACAACCCACTAGGCTTCTTTTGCTCGGCTTTAACTAACTGGCAATTCATGCATTTGGATATAAACTTCCCAACGTCTCTTTTCATTCCTTCCCAGTAGTAAGTCTGTTTCATGTCTCTATACATTTTATTACCACCGGGATGTATAGTCAACTTTGAGTGATGACATTCTCTAAGCACTTCATTTCTCAATCCATTGACATTGGGTACGACTAGTTTTCCATTCTTTCTAAGCCATCTATCCCGATCAAGCCCATACTTGTTCATCTCCTCATCGACTCCCATCTCTAACTTGGAGATGATTTCCAATAGGTTAGGATCGTCCCTCTGACTAGAGCCGATCCGCTCAATCAAAGTGGGTCTGATCGTCAAACTTGCTAACAATTCTGGATCCAATTCGCACTTTGGTCTGAAATCAAACCCCGCGATAAACTCCAGTTGCTTCCATTCAAGGAACATAGCCCCTAAGCTGGCATGTCTTCTACTCAATGCATCAGCCACCGCATTGCCCTTTCCTGGTGTGTATGCGATGTCAAAATCATAGGAAGCTAAGAACTCTAACCATCTCTGCTGACGGAGATTTAAATCCTTCTGGGAGAATAGATACTTTAACGACTTATGATCTGTAAACAGCTCAAACCTTTCTCCCAAGAGATAGTGTCTCCACATCTTTAACGCGAACACGATCGCTGCCAATTCTAAATCATGGGTAGGGTATCTTCTCTCGTGCGGTTTCAATTGCCGACTTGCATAAGCTACAACCCTACCGCCTTGCAACAATACAGCACCCAGTCCGGTACCACAGGCATCCGTGTATACCGTCATCTCTTCATCCCCCTTAGGAATGACTAACACTGGTGCGCTTGTCAACTTGTCCTTTAGACTTCTGAATGCATTCTCGCACCTTTCATCCCAGACAAAAGCTTGATTCTTCTTGGTCAACTGGGTCAATGGTGCTGCTATCTTGGAGAAACCTTGGATAAACTTACGATAATATCCCGCTAACCCCAAGAAACTCCTCACATCTGTTGCATTCTTGGGCGTAGGCCAATCCTGTACCGTAGCCACCTTCGCCGGGTCCACGGCAATACCACTCTCTGATACAACATGGCCCAAGAACCTCACTTCCCTCTTCCAGAAGTGACACTTAGAAAACTTTGCTTTCAATTGGTGTTTTCTCAACACCTCCATTGCTACCCTTAAATGTTCCTTGTGTTCCTCCTCTGTCCTCGAATAGACCAAAATATCATCAACGAAAACAAGGACAGACTTATTCAGCTGATCTCTGAATACCCTATTCATAAGGTCCACAAAATATGCCGGGGCATTTGTCAGCCCAAATGGCATAACCAACCATTCATAAAACCCAGACGGCGTTCGAAATGCCGTTTTAGCTATACTCTCAGCTTCCACTCTAAGCTGATGAAAACCTGTCGCGAGATCCAACTGAGAAAATACTCTCGCGCCACTCAACTGATCAAACAAATCATCTATCCGCGGTAGAGGATACTTGTTCTTCCTCGTCACTTTATTCAATTCGCGGTAGTCTACACACAAACGAAGGGAACCATCCGCCTTGGTAGCAAACACAACTGGTGCTCCCCATTCAGAAACACTCCTTCTGATAAATCCCTTCTTCAAAAGATCGCTGACTTGCACCTCGAGCTCTCGCTGCTCCCTTGGTGCCATACGACGAAGTGGCATCACTATAGGTCTGGCATCTTTTACCAAATCAATACGGAACTCAATCTCTCGGTGTGGTGGAAGTCCGGTCACTTCTTCGAAAACATCCGGATACTGGCCAACCACGGGCAAACCTGACAACTCACTATGCGGAATGTCGAGGGAGTTTAGAAAACTAGCCAATACCCCCTTACTGGGTAGACCACCAAACACTATCCTCCGCCCATCATCCGCTCTAGCTGTCACCAACAAGCCCTCACAGTCTACCACCACCCCGTATCTTTGGAGCCAATCTACTCCCAAAATAATGCCAAACCCAGTAAAGCCCAAAACAAAGCAATCACAAACAAACATGCATCCATGACTCGATAGAACCACATTACAACAAATCATGCTAAGACTAGTCGAACCACCAATCGGGTTCGTCACTACTAAAGGTCTATCGACAATCTCGGGCTCCAATCCCAACCTATCTACCAGGTCACTAGATATGAAAGAACTGGAAGCTCCGGTATCAAACAAAACTCTAACGGGAACATCATAAACAGAAAGCATACCTTGAATGACGACATTCTTTCCCTTCTCCGCCGCAGTTGGGGCATTCGACGAAGAAGGAATAGCATTAAGAGCATATGCTTTCACCATTTGCTTTTCCTTAGGGGGTTGCGGACACTTGTCCTTGTGATGTCCCATTTGGCCACAGTTGAAGCACTTCCTATCTGCTGGCTTGGCCCGACAATTACTAGCATAATGGCCCTTCTTACCACAGCTGAAGCACTCCACATCTTGCTTATTCTTTTTCTTCTGGCCATCCTTAGCCTGATTCTGCTTTCTCTTATTCTGAGAACCACCTTTGCCTCCACCACTAACTTGTGGCTTTGGCTCATCTGCGGATGCAACTTCAGTCTTCGGCTTAGGGTAGAGACTTTCTGACCTTAACGCTTTCCCCACAATCGATTCAAACGTCTCATCGATGTGGTTAATAAGTTTTTCCCCCAAGTACTGATCCAAACCAGTTATGAATTTCTCATTCTTTTTCTCGGCAGTATCTATAAGAGATAACCCATATTTTGACAAGGTGTCAAATTCAGCAATATACTCCGAGACAGCCCTGCCATTCTGCTTGAGTTCCAAGAATTTCTTAAACAACATTGACTTCTGGGCAGCTGGGATGAACTTCTCACTAAAGCGAGCCTTAAACTGCTCCCAAGTAATCTGATCTTCGGGAGTAGCTGCCTTTATAGCATTCCACCAATTCATTGCCCGCCCTTGCAGCTGACGGGACGCTAACTTTCTCTTCATCGCATCCTCGATACCCAAATCCTCGAAGATACGTTCGCAACTATCCACCCAATCCTGAACATCCGTAGCCGACTCCGTTCCATGGAACGGCTTCCCACCAAGGCTAGTATAATCCTTATTCAGCTTGGCGAAGTCAACTCTTGGCGCCTGCACCATTGGACCACCACCATTTCCACCATTGGGAGCTGCCCTCTGAACATCTCTAAGCATCTCTCTCATGAGGTCAGTAAACATCGTCCTCATATCAGCAGCATTCCCATTATTGGCTCCCCTACCGGCACCTCTAGTATATCGGCTCATCGTCAATCTGAAAAAGGAAACGATTAACGACTCCATAGTGGTGCTAGTGCAGTACGACTTCATCCTTATACTACTAATAGTATATATATATAGCTTTTAAAAAACCAAAGTAATCACAAATACGCTCTCTCGTATACGTATAATATCTCTCCCTGATAACTTCCCTAGGTTAACTACGCAACCTAGAGCTCTGATACCAAGTGTGACAGCCCGCCTCGCACCAACCGACACTTCCTCCAAATGTGCGCTGTACACATGTCCAACTGGCACGGAACGGTCGTCATAAGAAAAGAAAGAAGAGAATGAACTAATCAAAGAACCTGTAGAATGTCTCACAGCGCATGGAATAAAATATAATAGTAATGTACTTGACATAAAACAGGCGAGACAGTGCATAAGCTGACAACTAAAACCAACATCAATCTCAAAGCAGCGGAAATCCAAATACAGCTTATTACAACTTTTCAAAATCTACTGTCTCTGAACAACAGAAAGCAAAAATAGAAGATACACCACCAATGCCCAAGCAGTGATCTTCAACAACACAGGGAGAATACTATATATGTATTTTACGTGGAAGCCTCCTGCTCGTCTCCGGATCATCTACCCGCGCACCACCAGCTAACCTGTCTCTAGTCTGCTCGTGTGAGCACCCAGAGTAATAAGAGGAAACATAAAACTCTGGGTCAGACATAAAGCCTGGTATGAGCGATAAGCATCTAAACAGAATAATAACAGGTATACTAAACCATACCTGAACCTGGACCTGCAACCAAAGAGTTAGTACCACATACCGTACAATACTCCAAGGTGCCATAATACATAGTGTAAGAATACGGGGGTGGGGTGTGCATGTCAAAATGATAGCAAACAGGTCATCCATAGCACCCATCCTCACATCTCTCACTCGGTGCGTAAAGCGTACGACATCTACCACTTTGGAACACTAGACAAACTGAGGCAACGACGAATCCCGACTTGTAGAAACCCTGCTGTGACCAAGCCAAACACTTGGAGTCATGACCAAACATTTCAATGACCCACTTCATTGGTCGTAGCCCTTGGTTCTACCGATGCCATAATGGCCCTGGATCCGCCTTCGTACCTCCTACCATAGTGGTCCAAAGCTATAGGTGTCGATAACTCCTTGGCACGCGTCCCGCAGTAAAGCCCAACCATGAAGTGAACTCGTTGATTCCCATCTGAATCGTAAGCTCCAACTTCTCATTTAGACTTCCTTTGCATCTCGGGTTTAGTCGAATTGGAGTGGGTCTTCAGAAGAGTCATCGCGTAGTAGTAATAGTCCACGTATGGTTCGGTTCGGTGCTCCTCATCTAGCTTGGTTCGGTTCGGTATAACCTTCCTGATCGGTTCGGATGGGTGGTCCTCGTCTAGCTTAGTTCGGGTCGGTAGTCCACTTCGGGTCGGGTCGGTGTCTTCCTCCGGGTCGGGTCGGGGTCCTCCTCCAGGTCGGGTCAGGTGTCCTTCCCTCCAGCGCTCCAATTCCTAGCTTATTTCTTCTTTGCTTCCGGTCCGAGCCCTGCATCTCCAAGTCGATCCGATCTGGCCTCCAATCACTCTTCCGATCCGATCCGCTCCCTAGCTTACTCCGATCCGATCCGCTCCATCGCTCCGATCCGGTCTTCTGTCCAACTCCAACTCTAAACAATGGCCTTCCTTCCTGCCAAACTTCTCCCAGTGACAAGTCCTCATCCAGTTCGGATTCCCTTGGTCAGTTCCCTAGTCCGATCCGACCCCTTTCTCCGATCCGAACCGGTTCGGAGCCTGCACACTTCTGCGACTTTCCAGCGAGCTTTCTACGCCATTCGACGACGTTTTCGAGCAATTTAACTATTCTAATCAATCATGAAACATACCATAGAGTCATAGCAACATGTAATAGCAATCACAAACAGCAAACAACAATTCAAATGAATCAAAATGGATCAAAAAGTGACTAAAACTTCATATTTTCCCATAATCCCTCTTAATCATGTTTAAGCATACGATTAGCAAAACACATCGAAATTAACCCAAATTTCTAACAGAGCCTTAGAACATTATTTTAGAATTTTAAGAATTTTTCCAGAATTTATTTACGTATAAATTCGCTAATCTTCACTAATTACCCTTAATTAACCGTAATTAGTGTCAAAATGATGCTATCACTCACCTTGGCCACAAATGAAATTCTCAGAACTGAAACTCCTCTGATTTGGGGCGAATACTGATGTCTAACAGCAGCTCTAACCTTGCTTTGGTGCTTTTTCTCCTTAATTTGGTGTTGCTAAGCCTAATCTTCAATTAGAGAGTGATTTGGGGTGTTTTAGATGTAGGAAGCCATTACTAAGGTCTCAAGGAGGTTTGTGGCGGCTCAAAACTGAAATGAAAGTGATAACCTAACCCTAATCAGACCTCCTATACCTCTAAACCCGAAATTCCCCTTGGGCCTAACTGCTAATCACCCGGTTAAGCCCAATTAAGCTGTCTTTCTCCATCTGAAACTTGTTTCAGCCATATCTCCCAAACGGTAAGTCCGTTTGGCTAATGTGACCACTCTACGGAAAGAGAAACTATCATTCGAAGCCAATGAAAGTGGTTTCAGGTCAAAATTCCTTTCCAGTCAAAAGTTATGGCCAAAACAGTGATAACTAGGGGTAAAATGGTCATATAAAAATCGGGAAAAATCATGAACATGGGAAATGACCCCAATAGTCGTCTCCCAAAGTTACATGACCATACGACTTCGTATGTGAAAGAAATAAATATCCTACGATCCTATGATGCGTAGAATGCGGGTCGTTACACCACATTCTTCATCGGATCGGATCGGCCTTTGCATTCGGATCGGGTCGCGCCTCTTGCATCGGATCGGGTCGTGGTCCTCCAGCTCGTAGCTCCTCTTCCTGATTCAGATCGGCGTCACCACTTCGGGTCGGATCGGGTTGCTTCATCCGGGTCGGGTCGTGTCTTCTGACCAGGTCGGATCGTCTCGCCCTAGTACCCATCGACTCGTGAGCTCCCCATCCTTCTCTGGTTCGGATCGGAAATACTTGTTGGTTCGGATCATGCTTCTAATACCGGATCGTGCCGCCTAGCTAAGTCGTGACCAACTCCTTCAAACGGATCGTGACGCCTATGCTGGAACGGATCGAGTCGCGCTCCCCTTCACCGATCCGATCCGGATTCTGGGTCATTTCCTGCATGTTTCCTGCGACTGTTTTTACGCCATTCGACGGCGTTTTCGACCAATCTAACACTTATAAACAATCACAAAGCATACCATACAGTCATAGCAACATGCATAATCAACCACAAACATCAAAACATCAATATAATAGGTAAAAATGGATCAAACATACCCAAAATCCCATATTTCCCCTTAAGCATGTTTAGGTGAAACTAATGATAGGATTAGCAAAACTTAACCAAACTAACCCAAATTCATATCAGAGGTCTAAAACATCATTCCGAATTTTATAAACATTTTTCCAGAATTTTATCATGTTTAAATTCGCTAATTACCACTAATCAACCCTAATTAGCCATAATTAGTGCAAAACTAAGCAAATCACTCACCTTAGCCACAAAACAAACTAAGATCTGAAATAATCCTCTGATTTGATGCGAATTTCAATACCAAACGGCAGCTCCTTTGTTGATTTGGTGAAGATCCTTCTTGATTAGGGGTTGTTAAGCCAAATCCTTAACCTAAAGGTGATTTGTTGATTTGGAGGCCATTTTTAGGGATCCTTGGTGATAAGTGGAGGCTAGAAAACTGAAATGGAATGATTCTCCATCTCATTTCAGCCCTCCCATAACCCTAATCCCGAAATGGGTTATGGGCCTACTCACTAATCACCCGATTTGGCCCGATTAAGCAGTTTCTCACCCTCCAAACCTTGTTTTAGCCATATCTCCCAAACGGTAAGTCCGTTTGACTATTATGACCACTCTACGGAAAGAGAAACCATCAAACGAATCAAATGGAAGTGGTTTCAGGTCAAAATTCCTTTCCAATCAAAAGTTATGGCCAAAACAGTACCAACTAGGGGCAAAATGGTCATTTAAAAATCGACAAAAATCATGAACATGGGAATGACTCTAATAGATGCTTCCCAAAGTTACATGACCATACGACTTCTCATGGGAAAGAAATAAATATTCTACAATCCTATGATGTGTAGAATACGGGTCGTTACACTCTCCCCCCCTTAAGAAATTTCGCCCTCGAAATTCCCTAATCCAAATACACACAAAGGTCCCGCATGCCTATCAATCATAAAACAACCATCAAACATGCAAAACAAGCAAAACAAGTCTATCCTAGCATGCGGAATGACTAAATCGCAAAGTAAACCTTACCAGGCAAAGAGTTCTGAGTGTGTCTTCCTAATGCTCTCCTCTGTCTGCCAAGTACAATCATTCTCGTCCTCGCCCCACTGAACCTTGACTAGCTTCACCGACTTCCTTCGAAGTTGCTTTGTATCGTACCCCACAATACGAATCGGCTTGCGGTTCCCAACCGTCTCAGGTTCTACCTCGAAGTCCTCTAACTGATCAGGTGAAATAGTCACATTTGAGTCGTGAACGAACTTCCTTAGTTGGGAAACATGAAACACAATGTGAACTCCTGCCATCTTCTCTGGTAAGCCAACTCTATACGCCAAATTCCCGACTAGTTCAAGAACAGGGAATGGGCCAACAAATCTTGGTGCTAATTTGCCTCTCCTGCCAAATCGTATCACGCTCTTCAACGGAGAGATCTTGACAAACACCAAGTCACCAACGGAGAATTTCAAATCTCTTCTCCTCTTATCAGCATAACTCTTCTGCCTATCTTGGGCAGCTTTCATTCGTTGCTGAATGATCTTAATCTTATCTGAAGTTTCTCTCACCACATCTGGTCCAAGCACAAACTTCTCGCCAGTCTCTATCCAACATGATGGTGAGTTACACGGTCTTCCGTACAAAGCTTCATATGGAGCCATACCGATACTGGATTGGTAGCTATTATTATATGCAAACTCTACTAGATGCAAATGGTCATCCCATGATCCACCAAAATCCAATATACACGCTCTCAAGAGATCTTCCAATATACGATTCACCCTCTCCGTCTGACCGTCGGTCTGAGGATGATATGCGGTACTGAGATGTAATCCTGACCCTAGAGCCTCTTGTAAGCTCTTCCAAAACCCACTAGTGAACAACGGGTCTCGGTCACTCACAATGCTTTTGGGTACCCCATGAAATCTCACTACCCACTTCATATACAATTCTGCCAACTTGGCTGCCGTTCTGGTCGATTTGACTGGTATAAATCTTGCGCTCTTAGTCAATCGATCCACAATTACCCAAATGCTATCATATCCCGATCTAGTCCTTGGTAACCTATCGATGAAATCCATCGAGACTTGCTCCCATTTCCATTCAGGAATTTCTAATGGTTGCAACAACCCACTAGGCTTCTTTTGCTCGGCTTTAACTAGCTGACAATTCATGCATTTGGATATAAACTTCCCAACATCTCTTTTCATCCCTTCCCAGTAGTAAGTCTGCCTCATGTCTCGATACATCTTATTACCACCGGGGTGTATAGTCAGTTTTGAGTGATGACATTCTCTAAGCACTTCATCTCTCAAACCATTCACGTTGGGTACAACTAGTCTTCCATTCTTCCGAAGCCATCCATCTCGATCAAGCCCATACACATTCATCTCCTCGTCGATACCCATCTCTAACTTGGAGATGATTTCCAATAGGTTAGGATCGTCCCTCTGATTAGAACCAATCCGCTCTACCAAAGTGGGTCTGATCGTCAAACTAGCTAGCATAACTGGATCCAACTCGCACTTTGGTCTGAAATTAAACCCCGCGATATACTCCAGTTGCTTCCATTCAAGAAACATTGCCCCTAAGCTGGCATGTCTCCTACTCAAGGCATCGGCTATCGCATTACCCTTCCCAGGTGTGTATGCGATATCAAAATCATACGAAGCCAAGAACTCTAACCATCTCTGCTGACGGAGATTCAGATCTTTCTGAGAGAAGAGATACTTTAACGATTTATGATCGGTAAACAACTCAAATCTTTCTCCCAAGAGATAGTGTCTCCACATCTTCAGCGCAAATACAATCGCTGCCAATTCCAAATCATGGGTAGGATACTTCTTCTCATGCAGCTTTAGCTGTCGACTAGCATAAGCTACAACCCTACCTCCTTGCATCAATACTGCACCCAGTCCGGTACCACAAGCATCCGTGTATACCGTCATCTCTTCATTCCCCTTAGGAATGACTAACACTGGCGCACGCGTCAACTTCTCCTTTAGACTCTTGAAGGCATCCTCACATACTCCGTCCCAGACGAAGGACTGATTCTTCTTAGTCAACTGAGTCAACGGTGCTGCTATCTTGGAGAAGTCCTAGATAAACTTACGATAATATCCAGCTAATCCCAAGAAACTTCTTACATCTGTTGCATTCTTGGGCGTAGGCCAATCCTGTACCGTAGCCACCTTCGCAGGGTCCACGGCAATACCACACTCTGAAACAACATGACCCAAGAATCTTACTTCCCTTCTCCAAAAATGACACTTAGAGAATTTCGCTTTCAATTGGTGTTTCCTCAACACCTCCATCACTATCCTCAAGTGCCCCTTGTGTTCCTCCTCCGTCCTTGAATAAACAAGGATATCATCCACGAACACAAGAACAAACTTATTCAACTGATCTCTGAATACTCGATTCATAAGATCCACAAAATAGGCTGGTGCATTGGTCAACCCAAATGGCATAACCAACCACTCATAAAATCCAGACGGCGTCCTAAATGCCGTTTTCGGAACACTCTCATCCGCCACTCTTAGCTGATGAAATCCTGTCGCGAGGTCCAACTGGGAGAACACTCTTGCTCCTTCCAGCTGATCAAACAAATCATCTATCCGCGGTAGAGGATACTTATTCTTCCTCGTCACCTTATTCAACTCGCGATAGTCCACACACAAGCGAAGGGAACCATCTGCCTTAGTGGCAAACACAACTGGTGCTCCCCACTCGGAGACACTCCTCCTAATCAATCCCTTCTTCAAAAGATTGCTGACTTGCACCCCGAGCTCTCGCTGCTCTCTTGGTGCCATACGACGAAGTGGCATCACTATAGGTCTGGCATCTTTCACTAAATCAATACGGAACTCAATCTCTCGGTGTGGTGGAAGCCCGGTCACCTCCTCGAAGACGTCCGGATACTGGCCAACCACGGGCACATCTGATAACTCATCCTGCGGGATGTCGAGGGAATTTACAAAACTAGCCATAACCCCATCACTAGGTAGACTACCAAACACTACCCTCCGCCCATCATCCGCCCTCACTGTCACCAAAAAGCCCTCACAGTCTACCACCACCCCGTATCTTTGGAGCCAATCGACCCCCAATATAATGCCATACCCAGTAAAGCCCAAAACAAAGCAATCACATACAAACATACATCCATGACTCGATAAGACCAAATTCCTGCAAATCATACTAAGGCTAGTCGAACCACCAATCGGGTTCGTCACTATCAATGGTCTATCGACTATCTCGGGTTCCAGTCCCAACCTATCTACAGGTCACTAGATATGAAGGAACGGGAAGCCCCAGTATCAAACAAAACTCGAACGGGTATACCATAAATAGAAAGCAAACCTTGAATAACAACATTCTTTCCTTTCTCCGCCGCAGTTGGGGCATTCGACGAAGAAGGAACAACATCAATAGCATATGCTTTCACGATCTGCTTCTCCTTAAGAGGTTGCGGACACTTGTCCTTCTGATGTCCCACTTGACCACAGTTATAGCACTTCCTTTCCGCTGGCTTGGCCCGACATTCTTTAGCATAATGGCCTTTCTTTCCACAGCTGAAGCACTCAACATCCTTCTTGCTCTTTTTCTGGCCACCCTTTGATTGGTCCTGCTTCCTCTTATTCTGAGAATTATTCTTTCCTCCACCGCCTGCTTGCGGCTTTGGCCCTTCTGCCGATGCAGCCTCAGTCTTTGACTTAGGGTAAAGGCTCTCTGATCTCAAAGCCTTCCCCACAATCGATTCAAAAGTCTCATCGATGTGGTTGATAAGCCTTTCCCCCAAGTACCCATCCAAACCAGTAATGAACTTCTCATTCTTCTTCTCAGGAGTATCGATAAGAGACAATCCATACTTCGACAAAGTGTCGAACTCAGCAATATAATCAGAAACTGCCCTCCCATTCTGCTTCAGTTCCAAGAACCTCTTGAACAACACTGACTTCTGGGCAGCTGGAATAAACTTCTCGCTAAAGAGAGCCTTGAACTGAACCCAAGTAACCTGGTCCTCTGGAGTAGCTGTTCTAATGGCATTCCACCAATTCATCGCTCGCCCTTGCAGCTGACGAGACGCTAGCCTTCTCTTCATCTCATCCTCAAGACCCAAGTCATCAAAGATACGATCACAGCTATCCATCCAATCTTGAACATCCGTGGCCGACTCCGTTCCGTGGAACGGCTTCCCACCAAGATTAGTGTAATCCTTGCACAACTTGGCGAAATCGACCCTAGGCGCCTGCACTACTGGGCCATCACCAACTCCGGGATTGGGAACTGCCCCTTGCACTTCTCTAAGCATGTCTCTCATGAGGTTGGTAAACATCGCCCTCATGTCAGCGGCATTCCCATTATTGGCCCCTCTACCAGTTCTCTAACATGTCGGCTCATCGTCAATCTGTAAAAGGGAAACGATTAACGACCCCATAGTGGTACTAGTGCAGTGCAACTTCATTCTTATATTACTAATAGTATATATATACATAGCTTTTGAAAACCAAAGTAATCACAAATACGCGCTCTCATATACGTACTAACTCTCCCTAGTGTCTTTCCCTAGGTTAACTACGCAACCTGGCTCTGATACCAAGTGTGACGGCCCGCCTCCGCACCAACCGACATTTACTCCATAAGTGCGCTGTACACATGTCCAGTTAGCACGGAACGGGTCGTGAGAAGGAAAGGGAAGAAGGAAATGAACATACAAACAACCTGTAGAATGTCTCACAGCGCATTGAACAAAATATAATAATAACATACTTGACATAAAACAGGAGAGACAGTGCATAAGCTGAAAATCAGAACTAAACATCATAGCAGCGGAAATCCAAAATACAGCTTATTACAACTTTCAAACTGTCTCAAAGAAAAAGTAAGGTAAATGAGGTACACTACTAATGCCCAAGTAGCGACCACCAACGACACAGGGAGAATGTGTATATATATCATACGTGGAAGCCTCCTGCCCGCCTCCGAATCAGCTACTCGCACATCACTAGCTAACCTGTCTCTAGTCTGCTCGTGTGAGCACCTAAAGTAATAAGAGGAGACATAAAACTCTGGGTCAGACATAAAGCCTGGTATGAGCGATAAGCATCTAAAGTGAACAATAACAGGTAGTCTAAAACATACCTGAACCTGGACCTGCAACCAAAGAGTTAGCACTACATACTGTACAACACTCTAAGGTATCATATCAAACAGTGTAAAGATACGGAGGTGGGGGAGGTGTGCATGTCATAATGATGGCAAACAATCAAACATAGCATCCATCCTCACATCTCTCACTCAGTGCGTAAAGCATACGATATTCACCACTTCGATCACCCAACATTCCTTGCTACGATCACTTTGCCCCATGAAGTCATAAATGGCTTCACTGCACTGATAACGTAGCCACTAATTTCTCGCTATGTCCACTTGCCCCATGGAGTTATTCACCCCATCTGCGCTGGATCATAGCCTTACTAATCCTTACTATGTCCACTTGCCCCATGGAGTTATTCACCCCATCTGCGCTGGCTCATAGTCTTACTACGCATCACCTTGCCCCTCAGGTCATAATGACCCTACTGCACTGATAACGTAGTCTTGCTACCATCACCTTGCCCCTCAGGTCGTAATGACCCTACTGCACTGATAAGTAGCCCATCATTCCTTTTTAGTGGTGAATCGAAGTTATGAACGTCGACAACTCCTTAGCACACGTCCCGCAGCAAAGTCCAACCATGAAGTGAACTCATTGGTTCCCAACTGGTTCCGGGATCCTGAGCTCTAACTCCCATTTGGACTACCTTTGCATCTCGGGTTATTGGTCATCACCATCGGATCGGATCAATCTTCACATTCTTCATCGGATCGGATCGGCCTTTGCATTCGGATCGGGTCGCGCCTCTTGCATCGGATCGGGTCGTGGTCCTCCAGCTCGTAGCTCCTCTTCCTGATTCGGATCGGCGTCACCACTTCGGGTCGGATCGGGTTGCTTCATCCGGGTCAGGTCGGATCGTCTCGCCCTAGTACCCATCGACTCGTGAGCTCCCCATCCTTCTCTGGTTCAGATCGGAAATACTTGTTGGTTCGGATCGTGCTTCTAATATCGGATCGTGCCGCCTAGCTAAGTCGTGACCAACTCCTTCAAACGGATCGTGACGCCTATGCTGGAACGGATCGAGTCGCGCTCCCCTTCACCGATCCGATCCGGATTCTGGGTCATTTCCTACATGTTTCCTGCGACTGTTTTTACGCCATTCGACGGCGTTTTCGACCAATCTAACACTTCTAAACAATCACAAAGCATACCATACAGTCATAGCAACATGCATAATCAACCACAAACATCAAAACATCAATATAATAGGTAAAAATGGATCAAACATACCCAAAATCCCATATTTCCCCTTAAGCATGTTTAGGTGAAACTAATGATAGGATTAGCAAAACTTAACCAAACTAACCCAAATTCATATCAGAGGTCTAAAACATCATTCCGAATTTTATAAACATTTTTCCAGAATTTTATCATGTTTAAATTCGCTAATTACCACTAATCAACTGTAACGGCTGGAAATTTCCGACTCCTCGAGAGTCGGAAATTCCGAGACGTTAGTGAAAGAAAGTAGAGGGTGAGGAAGAAAAGATAGAACTAATAGAATAGAAGAAGAAGAAGAACATCAGAATCATCAGAGTAACACGAATCTCACAGCGGAACGAATAACATATAATATATAACATAACTTTGAAGCATAACAGTTATATATATACAATGGCACTTATCAGAGTACAACACTTACAACACAGCGGAAATAACTATAGCTATAGAATCTTGTAGCCTCCTGCTCCAAGCTCTCCAAGTATATCTGTAAATCCCGACTACTTGACTGCCCGTACAAATTTAGGCACCCAAGAGTTTAGGGAAAACAACAAAGTAAACTCCGGGTCAGTCATGGGACTGGTATGAGTAAAACAGTTTAAAACAATTGAACAGGTATATGATATCTCATAAGACCACGCCGTGAATACGGAACGGGTTTTTCCTTATGAGTATCTAAACAACTTTGACAAGCAATATCATTGTGATATTATAATAATGTCTAAGTACAAATAGATATCAATCTAGCAGAAACGCTTGCATCTCACGTTCTACATACATAGTAAAAATCATAAACCGCAGGGCTCTTATCGGAGAATGGATTCCAACAGACAAGGTATGGGAGCACCTTCTGAATAGTGTACTCTAGAGGTGATACACTCAGGGTTCAACAAGAACGTCTTGCAACCCGGCCACACATGACCGCTCACTCATTTTGCTTGAGTGTCGCGAATATATTGCCACCACGGTTGTAGGCCATCAAACCGTCATCCGAAGATACAGAATCAAAAAGAAGTATAAATATGGATATTCCCTAGATCGGTGACAATACACCCTGCTTGGGAATGACCCAACTAGCCATGCTGCCTAGCCCAACTTTTGTTACTTCCTGGTGTGAGGCTAGAAGCTACGTCTATCTTCAGAACATCTGATCACCATTCACTTTGAACGCCACATCGTCATACCCGCCAAATCACAAATTGACTTATTCAAAAATAACACGGGTATACAGCTAAGAGAAACGAATTCCTCCGCCACCAAACGTGAATACGTTTGAATAGATCAACTTACGCGATCCATTGGATATACTCTGTCAGACCTTCTTCCATATACGTTGTCCTGGGACTGGACAAACCGAAGGCACTATTCAGTATATCCATCTTAGTCACTGTTATCTAAGACTTATACAACAGCCCTTGCACTTTACTCTGTCTTCAATTTATCTTTGGCAGATATTGCTCGCAACGCTTATGCCAATACAGAGTGGTTCTTTGGATAATAATCCAACCGGTCTCTCCATATTAACAACGTTAAAATGGTAAAAACTTTGATAGTCTGTGATTCAACTATCAAATGAAAACATGTCGGTGTACAAACAACGATCTTATTTCCAAATGGTAATTCGATCGATCAATCATCATATGTTCATATTTCCTTATTTCATATATTTAGAAAATATATGTTATTAATCATTGGAAAACATTTCCATAGCTTATTTTCACATCACTATTATTTCGCAACTATCAGTCCCTAACTGTAACTAGTATGAGAACAATTCTCTAAGTATCAATTCGGAAGGTCGAAACCAACATCAGATCGTCACTTAGAAAACCGTTCAACTTACCCTCTCCAGTCAGTTTCTGAATTTTCTTAACTCTATTTCTTAAATTCTTATCATGAAAACATTTCATTTTCTATGTTTAGAAAACATATCTGACTATATTTGGAAAACGTTTCCAAAACTCATTTACGGATTTCCAATGAACGTTGTATAAAACATCGTTTCGCTTAATCCATTTATTGCTTATTCCTTACCTTTATTCCAAATCAACCTTTTAGATCGAACCACAACTATTCCTTTGTCAATTCTGAAGTAAATCAAGTTGGGGTATAATTACCTCGCAGACCTTAATTGAACAACGTCCTTTACTGTGAAATAGATGAAGTTCATCACTCACTTTTTACAATCATCTGTTTACGCAAATTCTCGGATTCAGGTTACGAATCCACTTCTTATATGACAACGTTTGATTATAACTATAACGTTATAATTCCTACTTCTGCAATATCTAACCTAAATTATAACTTTATTCCCTAACTCGAATAATTTAACAGACACCTAATTTCTAAATCAATAACTAAATCTTGATTTAAACCCTGGAAAGTAAATAGTACTTTCCCGAAGTCGCTATAATCGAATTTGACGTATAACTCTCTTTCGAGTAATCTCTATTTGATTAACTCTTCTTCGAATAACCTATATTCGATTATCTCTCTTCGAATAACTCATATTCGAAATCTCTCTCTTTCGAATAAACAATATTCGATCTCTTTCTTTCGAATATGCTATATTCTAAAATCTCCTTTCGATTTACTAATTGATAACTCCTTTCGATCAAACTAAAATCGATAACTCCTTTGACTCTATTCGAATAACTAATATTCGACTAACTCTTTTGGATCGACTCATTTGATTAACTCCTTCGAATAACTAATTCGAATAACTTACCTTCGAATAACCAATATTCGATTTACTCTAACTTGATTAACTTAATTCTAATCGATTTACTCCATTTCGATTCAACTTAATTCAAATCGATTAACTTAACTCAAGTTGATTAACTCCTTTCGAATAACTAAATTCGATTTAACTCTAATTGAATAACTAATATTCAATTAACTCTTACGTGTTTAACTCTATTTGAATAAGTAATTCGAATCACTCTAATGTGTTTAACTCTATTCAAATATCAAATTCGAATAACTCATTTCGAATAACTAAATTCGATTAACTCTTTTAACTTTACTCGAATAACTATATTCGATTAACACCTTCTTTCGAATAACTATATTCGATTAACTCTTCGACTAACTCCTTTGGATTAACTAACTTCGAATAACTCCTTTGGGTTAACTAACTTCGAATAACCAATATTCGATAACTATTCTTCGAATAAATAATATTCGGTAACTCTCCTCAAATGAATAACATTTGATTTCTCCACTCGAATAAACTATATTCGATAACTCTTCTCAAATGAATCACATTTGATTTCTCCACTCGAATAAACTATATTCGATAACTCTTCTCAAATGAATAACATTTGATTTCTCCACTTGAATAAACTATATTCGATTTCTCTTCTCTCGAATACACTATATTCGATAACTCTACTTCGGATAAGTGATATTCGACAACTCTACTCGATTAACTCTACTTGGATAACTCTAACTAATCAACTCTAACTGGTCAACTCTAACTGGTCAACTCTAACTGGTCAACTCTAACTGGTTAATTCTAACTGGTTTAACCTAACTGGTTAACTCGTCTCGATTAACTGAACTAATCCACTTAGTTTAACTTAGCTAATTCACGTTGATTAACTCTAGCCGATTCACTTAGTTTAAATCAACTAATTTACTTCGATTAACCACTTAGTTAACTTAACTAATTCACATTGATAAATCCTTTAGTTTAACTTAACTAATTCACATCGATTAATCCTTTAGTTTAACTTAACTAATTCACATCGATTAATCATTTAGTTTAACTTAACAAATTCACTTTGATTCACCGCTTAGTTTAACTTAACTAATTTACTTTGGTTAACCACTTAGTTTAACTTAACTAATTCACTTCGTTTAACTCAACCAATTCACTTGGTTAACTCGACCAATTCACTTGGTTAACTCCTATTTATTTAACAAATAAATATCTTCTTTAGTTTAATTCTATTTATTTAATCTCTAAATAAATATCCTTTATATTTGTTCTAACGAATATAATTCCTTTATATTTTGACTAACAAATATATCCTCTTATATTCGATTAACATATATATTCCCTTATATTGATTTACAAATAAAACTCTTTTATATTTGTTTTACCAACTATATTCCTTAATATTCAAAAATCCTTTTTCTTATATATATATATATAAAATCCCTTGATTTTATATAAATAAACTATTTTCAAAATATACTTTGAAAACCCCTCTCCTACAGTCTGGTATTTCTCATGGTCTTCAACACACCATATAACAACGATAAATATCGTCCCACCACACATAGTCATACAGATTATATACTTCACATTATATATCACACTATAAAAATCACAGTAAAATACTGTTGAGGAATCCTGTTGGATTCCTCCAACCTGTTTCCCTGCATCCACAGATGTTAGACAACACCAGTATAATATTCTGTTAGAACAGAATCAACATATAACTATTTGACGGTTTATATATATATATATACATATATATATATATATATTCTCTACTAACTGACTAGCAGTTCAATCAAACAGTCCACACACAAAATCAAACAGACAATAATTAACAGTCCTAAGAATACAACGTGAGAATATAAACTGTTCAGAGGTTGTGAGATTTACTCACATTGGACTGTTATCGTTAAAACGATTAACTGTCTTTGATTTAGACGGACAATTTATTTCGCCATAAATTGTAACAGGCTCGGATTCACTCCCAGTCAGTCTCATTGTGTTGCTCCCGTCCATACGATCCCAACGCAACTTACGGTTCGTCAAACTGAGTTCGTACGATCGAAATATCATTATTTCAAGTTAATATATATATTTAAACAAAAACTTAAATTTGTTTAAATAAAACAAGGGGCCTCACCATTTTATAATTAACGGCCCACTCAGCCCAACTACCCACATTGCTTCTTCCCGAATTAGTCCTCCTGCTCTTCGTTTCTTAAGCACATCACTACCGAAATTTTCAAGCATCTGTGCTCATCCATTTCTTTCCTCGATACAGCAGCTCACGCCCGCCTCACTTCAAAAACATGGCTGACTATTTTTAATTGATCTCCATCCTCCAGATAAACAGTTTCTGTCCTTCCCCATGGTTCAACAGTGCACGTTGTCCCTTGTTTCAACATTTCCGCACCAGTGTGAATGTTTACCGCAAAGCTTCATGTGTTAAATGACCAAGTATCAATGCACTATAACTTCATTTTCTTCAATGATATAGCTCACGCGCTCCTCTCGTCTTCTATATTTATCACGTTCGCCGAAATAAAGTCACCGTTTAACGACCCTCCTCCATCTTTTTACTCATGCCGTGACCTTCTAGTCACCTAACCCACTTCATTTCCAGCGAAGAACCATGCTCCTCCGTACTGACAAGGGATCTCGCTCCTCAAAACACTCCCATCCTTCACCAACTCTTCTCTCTTCTTTCATTTTACTTCTGCTCCCGTTCTTCTCATGACAGTACCCGACGCGAGCTCCTCAACATCACATTCTTTCCCCAGCACCCATCACAACAGATATGGGAATGATGAGCGAGGGACAAGGCTTCGTATATGAGAGTTTTGAGGGCTTCATGGAGGAGTACAAGGCTTGTTTCGATTTATTTCTTTTCGTGGAGAGCAAGGTTCCACGTTAAAATGAAAATCTGTGTGATCGAGAGAGAATAAGTGGTGCGTGGCCTTGAAAAATGACACAGACTACTGGTGGATAGAAAAGAAGCGGGCGTGCATGCTTAAAGTCCAAGAACTTAATATCTTCAACTATATATGTATATATGTTTACGTTACAAACTATGTGTGCTCTGTTATTTCAATTTTCGTTCATATCGGTCCGCTATAGACAGAAGTGAGAGTACAGTCGCGCTCAGTGAGGTGTCACGATCCCAGAAATATAATAATACCGGTAGGTGGACTCATATTTTGAAACTTCAAAAGTGTTGATTTCAGGGTGCGAAATACTTCAAATAAAAAGTCGCTTATTAAATTAATTAAAAATTACAGTAAAATTCTAAAAATTAAATTATCGTTATGTCCCAAAAGAACCTTGTCTAAATTCAAACCCGATATCTTGTTATATCGAATAAACCGATACGGTCGATAAACGATTCTATAGCGACTATTTTAAAATTTGATTTGGACATATCTCAAAATCTATACGACGAAATCCCGATTTTTCTCTTCCACTAGAAAGATATACTCCACCAGCTCCACACGTTTCTTGTTTCACAGAAATCCGGCTTAAAACGAACACTGTACATTCAGTTGAAGTTCAAATCGCCAAATCGCGAACTGCAGTGCCATTTCAAGCTCGATTTTAATTATAATTATAAATCATAAGTTCGAACGTTGTACTTTAAGTTATCGATATTGTCAAATCGATATGTAAATCATTAAATAAATTAATTATTCGACAGCTAACAAAACGCGCCATTACAGACTTCCCCCCTTAAAATAATTTCGTCCTCGAAATTGCTAAGCTAGGAAAATGCTACCAACTTTACTAACTAGATTCAAATATCTTTTAGTTTACTTCTCAACTCCAGTTTCAACTGAACCATTAAATTTTCAATTAAATTATTAATTCATTCCGGCTAACCGAATTTCCATAAATCACGAGAATGTTCTAACGCCTGGAATTTTCGAAAAAGTTCGCCATACCCTCCTTTGTATTGGTTAATATGACAAACCACCTCTCGCCTCTCTAGGCCTTCTCCAACCCAAAAGAAAATCAAACAGCCAAGCGGCTTGCCAATTCGGCTCATAAAACTCATGCTTATATCAAATATAAACTTGTACCTTTTTGTCGGGCATTTTAACTCTATCCCTTTCATCTGCTACCACTTCAACATATACCAATGTTCTCCAATCAGTTCATATCCTCAAATCCAAATCGAATTTCATTCGAACTCTAATATCAAATTCCAAATTATTGACTTATCAATTTGGTTCCATCCTAGATTATCTCTAATCCAATTCAATTTTATTTAACTCGGTTCAAGTTAAATTTCAATTTATTTTTACCATCTCATTTTATTTAACTTCATTAGTTAAATTTTAATTCCAGAACTTAAGTTCCTGGGTTTCTTTCAAATCAATTTGAAATCATAATGCCAATTCAAAACCTTTGAATTTCTAAACAACTTGTTTTCTCAAAACAATTCAAAAACAAAACCTTTGGTAGTAATCCGTCACTTAGAACTCGAAAATGAACACTGATGATGTCTAGATTCATCATCAGAATCTATTTTCCAGCTATCGAAGTGAGTTCAATACTATACCATCTTCAATTTGAAAAACATTTTCAAAATCTCCCAGGAACTTAAAATTTCCCTATTTTAAATTCCAAATTCTGATTTAAATTCATATTCAATTCAAACTATTTCATATATTACATTCATGTGAATTCTGATTGGTCATTTATAACCGTTTCACCCTTTTATAATCTTATTCAATTATAATAACAACCAACACAATCAATATACTATAATAATTTCAAGATATATATTTCTTCTATAAACAAATATATTTTGGGAAAAATTATTTCATTTACCCTCTTTCAAAACATACCATGACGGTTCATCGTATTCGAGTGTTTAGTAACCCTTATCAATACAGTGGATCAACTGATCGACCAGAATTCATGAGCTACTCAACCAATGAGTCTCCACAATATAAAACCATTTTATATTGAATAACAAATACGCACTCGTATATATACACTCAAACCCAATCTAGGATTTTACTAATCCTATCTCTACTGAGTAACGCCACAGAGCCAAGTAATTCTTAACTTAAGCTCTGATACCAACTGTAACGGCTGGAAATTTCCGACTCCTCGAGAGTCGGAAATTCCGAGACGTTAGTGAAAGAAAGTAGAGGGTGAGGAAGAAAAGATAGAACTAATAGAATAGAAGAAGAAGAAGAACATCAGAATCATCAGAGTAACACGAATCTCACAGCGGAACGAATAACATATAATATATAACATAACTTTGAAGCATAACAGTTATATATATACAATGGCACTTATCAGAGTACAACACTTACAACACAGCGGAAATAACTATAGCTATAGAATCTTGTAGCCTCCTGCTCCAAGCTCTCCAAGTATATCTGTAAATCCCGACTACTTGACTGCCCGTACAAATTTAGGCACCCAAGAGTTTAGGGAAAACAACAAAGTAAACTCCGGGTCAGTCATGGGACTGGTATGAGTAAAACAGTTTAAAACAATTGAACAGGTATATGATATCTCATAAGACCACGCCGTGAATACGGAACGGGTTTTTCCTTATGAGTATCTAAACAACTTTGACAAGCAATATCATTGTGATATTATAATAATGTCTAAGTACAAATAGATATCAATCTAGCAGAAACGCTTGCATCTCACGTTCTACATACATAGTAAAAATCATAAACCGCAGGGCTCTTATCGGAGAATGGATTCCAACAGACAAGGTATGGGAGCACCTTCTGAATAGTGTACTCTAGAGGTGATACACTCAGGGTTCAACAAGAACGTCTTGCAACCCGGCCACACATGACCGCTCACTCATTTTGCTTGAGTGTCGCGAATATATTGCCATCACGGTTGTAGGCCATCAAACCGTCATCCGAAGATACAGAATCAAAAAGAAGTATAAATATGGATATTCCCTAGATCGGTGACAATACACCCTGCTTGGGAATGACCCAACTAGCCATGCTGCCTAGCCCAACTTTTGTTACTTCCTGGTGTGAGGCTAGAAGCTACGTCTATCTTCAGAACATCTGATCACCATTCACTTTGAACGCCACATCGTCATACCCGCCAAATCACAAATTGACTTATTCAAAAATAACACGGGTATACAGCTAAGAGAAACGAATTCCTCCGCCACCAAACGTGAATACGTTTGAATAGATCAACTTACGCGATCCATTGGATATACTCTGTCAGACCTTCTTCCATATACGTTGTCCTGGGACTGGACAAACCGAAGGCACTATTCAGTATATCCATCTTAGTCACTGTTATCTAAGACTTATACAACAGCCCTTGCACTTTACTCCGTCTTCAATTTATCTTTGGCAGATATTGCTCGCAACGCTTATGCCAATACAGAGTGGTTCTTTGGATAATAATCCAACCGGTCTCTCCATATTAACAACGTTAAAATGGTAAAAACTTTGATAGTCTGTGATTCAACTATCAAATGAAAACATGTCGGTGTACAAACAACGATCTTATTTCCAAATGGGAATTCGATCGATCAATCATCATATGTTCATATTTCCTTATTTCATATATTTAGAAAATATATGTTATTAATCATTGGAAAACATTTCCATAGCTTATTTTCACATCACTATTATTTCGCAACTATCAGTCCCTAACTGTAACTAGTATGAGAACAATTCTCTAAGTATCAATTCGGAAGGTCGAAACCAACATCAGATCGTCACTTAGAAAACCGTTCAACTTACCCTCTCCAGTCAGTTTCTGAATTTGCTTAACTCTATTTCTTAAATTCTTATCATGAAAACATTTCATTTTCTATGTTTAGAAAACATATCTGACTATATTTGGAAAACGTTTCCAAAACTCATTTACGGATTTCCAATGAACGTTGTATAAAACATCGTTTCGCTTAATCCATTTATTGCTTATTCCTTACCTTTATTCCAAATCAACCTTTTAGATCGAACCACAACTATTCCTTTTTCAATTCTGAAGTAAATCAAGTTGGGGTATAATTACCTCGCAGACCTTAATTGAACAACGTCCTTTACTGTGAAATAGATGAAGTTCATCACTCACTTTTTACAATCATCTGTTTACGCAAATTCTCGGATTCAGGTTACGAATCCACTTCTTATATGACAACGTTTGATTATAACTATAACGTTATAATTCCTACTTCTGCAATATCTAACCTAAATTATAACTTTATTCCCTAACTCGAATAATTTAACAGACACCTAATTTCTAAATCAATAACTAAATCTTGATTTAAACCCTGGAAAGTAAATAGTACTTTCCCGAAGTCGCTATAATCGAATTTGACGTATAACTCTCTTTCGAGTAATCTCTATTTGATTAACTCTTCTTCGAATAACCTATATTCGATTATCTCTCTTTGAATAACTCATATTCGAAATCTCTCTCTTTCGAATAAACAATATTCGATCTCTTTCTTTCGAATATGCTATATTCGAAAATCTCCTTTCGATTTACTAATTGATAACTCCTTTCGATCAAACTAAAATCGATAACTCCTTTGACTCTATTCGAATAACTAATATTCGACTAACTCTTTTGGATCGACTCATTTGATTAACTCCTTCGAATAACTAATTCGAGTAACTTACCTTCGAATAACCAATATTCGATTTACTCTAACTTGATTAACTTAATTCTAATCGATTTACTCCATTTCGATTCAACTTAATTCAAATCGATTAACTTAACTCAAGTTGATTAACTCCTTTCGAATAACTAAATTCGATTTAACTCTAATTGAATAACTAATATTCAATTAACTCTTACGTGTTTAACTCTATTTGAATAAGTAATTCGAATCACTCTAATGTGTTTAACTCTATTCAAATATCAAATTCGAATAACTCATTTCGAATAACTAAATTCGATTAACTCTTTTAACTTTACTCGAATAACTATATTCGATTAACACCTTCTTTCGAATAACTATATTCGATTAACTCTTCGACTAACTCCTTTGGATTAACTAACTTCGAATAACTCCTTTGGGTTAACTAACTTCGAATAACCAATATTCGATAACTATTCTTCGAATAAATAATATTCGGTAACTCTCCTCAAATGAATAACATTTGATTTCTCCACTCGAATAAACTATATTCGATAACTCTTCTCAAATGAATCACATTTGATTTCTCCACTCGAATAAACTATATTCGATAACTCTTCTCAAATGAATAACATTTGATTTCTCCACTTGAATAAACTATATTCGATTTCTCTTCTCTCGAATACACTATATTCGATAACTCTACTTCGGATAAGTGATATTCGACAACTCTACTCGATTAACTCTACTTGGATAACTCTAACTGATCAACTCTAACTGGTCAACTCTAACTGGTCAACTCTAACTGGTCAACTCTAACTGGTTAATTCTAACTGGTTTAACCTAACTGGTTAACTCGTCTCGATTAACTGAACTAATCCACTTAGTTTAACTTAGCTAATTCACGTTGATTAACTCTAGCCGATTCACTTAGTTTAAATCAACTAATTTACTTCGATTAACCACTTAGTTAACTTAACTAATTCACATCGATAAATCCTTTAGTTTAACTTAACTAATTCACATCGATTAATCCTTTAGTTTAACTTAACTAATTCACATCGATTAATCATTTAGTTTAACTTAACAAATTCACTTTGATTCACCGCTTAGTTTAACTTAACTAATTTACTTTGGTTAACCACTTAGTTTAACTTAACTAATTCACTTCGTTTAACTCAACCAATTCACTTGGTTAACTCGACCAATTCACTTGGTTAACTCCTATTTATTTAACAAATAAATATCTTCTTTAGTTTAATTCTATTTATTTAATCTCTAAATAAATATCCTTTATATTTGTTCTAACGAATATAATTCCTTTATATTTTGACTAACAAATATATCCTCTTATATTCGATTAACATATATATTCCCTTATATTGATTTACAAATAAAACTCTTTTATATTTGTTTTACCAACTATATTCCTTAATATTCAAAAATCCTTTTTCTTATATATATATATATAAAATCCCTTGATTTTATATAAATAAACTATTTTCAAAATATACTTTGAAAACCCCTCTCCTACAGTCTGGTATTTCTCATGGTCTTCAACACACCATATAACAACGATAAATATCGTCCCACCACACATAGTCATACAGATTATATACTTCACATTATATATCACACTATAAAAATCACAGTAAAATACTGTTGAGGAATCCTGTTGGATTCCTCCAACCTGTTTCCCTGCATCCACAGATGTTAGACAACACCAGTATAATATTCTATTAGAACAGAATCAACATATAACTATTTGACGGTTTATATATATATATATATATATATACATATATATATATAATCTCTACTAACTGACTAGCAGTTCAATCAAACAGTCCACACACAAAATCAAACAGACAATAATTAACAGTCCTAAGAATACAACGTGAGAATATAAACTGTTCAGAGGTTGTGAGATTTACTCACATTGGACTGTTATCGTTAAAACGATTAACTGTCTTTGATTTAGACGGACAATTTATTTCGCCATAAATTGTAACGGGCTCGGATTCACTCCCAGTCAGTCTCATTGTGTTGCTCCCGTCCATACGATCCCAACGCAACTTACAGTTCGTCAAAATGAGTTCGTACGATCGAAATATCATTATTTCAAGTTAATATATATATTTAAACAAAAACTTAAATTTGTTTAAATAAAACAAGGGGCCTCACCATTTTATAATTAACGGCCCACTCAGCCCAACTACCCACATTGCTTCTTCCCGAATTAGTCCTCCTGCTCTTCGTTTCTTAAGCACATCACTACCGAAATTTTCAAGCATCTGTGCTCATCCATTTCTTTCCTCGATACAGCAGCTCACGCCCGCCTCACTTCAAAAACATGGCTGACTATTTTTAATTGATCTCCATCCTCCAGATAAACAGTTTCTGTCCTTCCCCATGGTTCAACAGTGCACGTTGTCCCTTGTTTCAACATTTCCGCACCAGTGTGAATGTTTACCGCAAAGCTTCATGTGTTAAATGACCAAGTATCAATGCACTATAACTTCATTTTCTTCAATGATATAGCTCACGCGCTCCTCTCGTCTTCTATATTTATCACGTTCGCCGAAATAAAGTCACCGTTTAACGACCCTCCTCCATCTTTTTACTCATGCCGTGACCTTCTAGTCACCTAACCCACTTCATTTCCAGCGAAGAACCATGCTCCTCCGTACTGACAAGGGATCTCGCTCCTCAAAACACTCCCATCCTTCACCAACTCTTCTCTCTTCTTTCATTTTACTTCTGCTCCCGTTCTTCTCATGACAGTACCCGACGCGAGCTCCTCAACATCACATTCTTTCCCCAGCACCCATCACAACAGATATGGGAATGATGAGCGAGGGACAAGGCTTCGTATATGAGAGTTTTGAGGGCTTCATGGAGGAGTACAAGGCTTGTTTCGATTTATTTCTTTTCGTGGAGAGCAAGGTTCCACGTTAAAATGAAAATCTGTGTGATCGAGAGAGAATAAGTGGTGCGTGGCCTTGAAAAATGACACAGACTACTGGTGGATAGAAAAGAAGCGGGCGTGCATGCTTAAAGTCCAAGAACTTAATATCTTCAACTATATATGTATATATGTTTACGTTACAAACTATGTGTGCTCTGTTATTTCAATTTTCGTTCATATCGGTCCGCTATAGACAGAAGTGAGAGTACAGTCGCGCTCAGTGAGGTGTCACGATCCCAGAAATATAATAATACCGGTAGGTGGACTCATATTTTGAAACTTTAAAAGTGTTGATTTCAGG
The DNA here is from genome assembly GCA_030737875.1 of Allium sativum. NCBI lineage: Eukaryota > Viridiplantae > Streptophyta > Magnoliopsida > Asparagales > Amaryllidaceae > Allium > Allium sativum. Next base: position 900,909,704 of record CM060916.1, read on the forward strand.
GTGCGAAATACTTCAAATAAAAAGTCGCTTATTAAATTAATTAAAAATTACAGTAAAATTCTAAAAATTAAATTATCGTTATGTCCCAAAAGAACCTTGTCTAAATTCAAACCCGATATCTTGTTATATCGAATAAACCGATACGGTCGATAAACGATTCTATAGCGACTATTTTAAAATTTGATTTGGACATATCTCAAAATCTATACGACGAAATCCCGATTTTTCTCTTCCACTAGAAAGATATACTCCACCAGCTCCACACGTTTCTTATTTCACAGAAATCCGGCTTAAAATGAACACTGTACATTCAGTTGAAGTTCAAATCGCCAAATCGCGAACTGCAGCGCCATTTCAAGCTCGATTTTAATTATAATTATAAATCATAAGTTCGAACGTTGTACTTTAAGTTATCGATATTGTCAAATCGATATATAAATCATTAAATAAATTAATTATTCGACAGCTAACAAAACGCGCCATTACATCAACCCTAATTAGCCATAATTAGTGCAAAACTAAGCAAATCACTCACCTTAGCCACAAAACAAACTAAGATCTGAAATAATCCTCTGATTTGATGCGAATTTCAATACCAAACAACAGCTCCTTTGTTGATTTGGTGAAGATCCTTCTTGATTAGGGGTTGCTAAGCCAAATCCTTAACCTAAAGGTGATTTGGAGGTGATTTAGAGGTTGGAGGCCATTTTTAGGGATCTTTGGTGATAAGTGGAGGCTAGAAAACTGAAATGAAATGATTCTCCATCTCATTTCAGCCCTCCCATAACCCTAATCCCGAAATGGGTTATGGGCCTACTCACTAATCACCCGATTTGGCCCGGTTAAGCAGTTTCTCACCCTCCAAACCTTGTTTTAGTCATATCTCCCAAACGGTAAGTCCGTTTGACTATTATGACCACTCTACGGAAAGAGAAACCATTAAACGAATCAAATGGAAGTGGTTTCAAGTCAAAATTCCTTTCCAATCAAAAGCTATGGCCAAAACAGTACCAACTAGGGGCAAAATGGTCATTTAAAAATCGACAAAAATCATGAACATGGGAAATGACTCTAATAGATGTTTCCCAAAGTTACATGACCATACGACTTCTCATGGGAAAGAAATAAATATTCTACAATCCTATGATGTGTAGAATACAGGTCGTTACAAAATTCCTTTCCAATCAAAAGTTATGGCCGAAACAAGATCAGCTAGGGGCAAAATGGTCATTTAAAAATCGGCAAAAATCATGAACATGGGAAATTACCCCAGTAGTCGTTTCCCAAAGGCGCATGACCATACGACTTCATATGAGAAAGAAATAAATATTCTACAATCTTTCGATGCGTAGAATGCAGGTTGTTACAGGTTCGTTTGGTATCATTATAAAATTTGAGTTTTGGATTTTCAGTTCTCAATAAAAAAAATTAATAAATATAAGAGGGGAGTATACGCTTTTTAGCCATTGCGATCAATAGACAACATAGACATCGAATGTTTTTCTTACATTTTGTTACATCACAAAACATAAAAATAAATAAAGTTGTTTTCTACCGTATGTTTTTTATTTTTATTTTTTCAATTATACACCCGACATTTATACACTTGTATATGAAAATGCAAAACTGAGAAACTGAAAATGAAAAACCAGACTTTTAGGTAGTATTTGGTTTATTTTTAATTTTGAGTTTTCAACGTTAATTCTAAAATGTGCGAAGATTTGAAGGATAACGGAGTTGATGAACAAAAAATAGAAGGGATGATAGAGAGGACGGAGAGACGGTGGATGGATGAATGGTATCGTTCTTCCGTCATTTCTTAAAATATTGAAAATAATAAAAAAGTTGTTTTATGTGTTAATATCGTTCTGTAAACCGATCATTTAAAAGTATGGAAAAAAAACAAAAATTAAAAATTTTAAACCAAAGACACCCTTATAATTTGCGATGTTCCAAAATACTTATACGAACATTTTGTCATGTCCTATGTAATGGCACAAGACCGCATCCGAATATCGGCTTCAGTTTTCCAATTTTGTGGCAAGAAAGCTCTCTAGATAATGGCCATCCGCTGCTTCGCCTCTCCGTTAACCACTCTATTTAACTCCTACAAAAACCCTCAAATCGTTCCCACTCCAAAAACATTCACTACTCCAGCTAATTTTAATACTAATCAGAGTAAAGCTTCGTTGATTAAACCCAAAGTTTTATCATCTGAACAGGATCTCGTTAAGGAAGAACCATGTACCTCTGGTAAGTTTTTGATTTAATATTTCACATCAACTATTTACTCTGTTGGAATCATCGTAGTACGAGATGTGTCTGCAATAAGTAATCAGGTTGCTTATTGGACCATTTTTTTTCAGTATTTGTTTGACCACAACAAACTGGTAAAAAAAAAAAAAAAAAAAAAAAAGGGGAAGTGGGGGGGGGGGGGGGGGGGTTTGGGTATAGTTGTAAGCATACATTTGCTTGCAATCATAAATCCGCTGTACCACTTTATTTAACTCCTACAAAAACATAACATTTGTTTGCAAGGCTATTAAAACTCGATTGAAATTCTAAATGTAAAATTCGAATTTTAATCAAAACTAAATTTAAACCTTGAACCATAGAGTCAAGGATTCATTGTTATTTTTTCTACAAAACAGTAAATTTTGAACTGTGGTTTCAAGTAAACAAGGTTTTCATAATGGTGTTCAAATCATTAGTTCAAAAATAAGAATGAGATTTGAGTCATAAACAATAGATTCAAAATATTAAAATTTTATGGTCTGTACATATTTTGATGGATTTCGCTTGAACATATAGTCATATACATCTTAACCTAAAATAATTTTTTTTTCTCATGTTACATTTTTATTTTGGTTAGAAAATATTGCAATTGCAATACAGAACCAAATAAGTATATTAGATATATCATCATGGATTGAACGAATTCTCTCAGTTATGGCTTTGATCTAGTTTGACTTGGAAGGAGAGAATAAGAGATTTGATCTTAAAATGATATTTAAGTTGTAAGATTAAGATTTTTTGTGATGTTTTTTTTTTTTTTTTGGTTTCAAGGTGGATTGACTATTTATTTTTTCTCTCTCATTTTCAACTCTAACTTAGTTCAGAATTGAAATTTGGAAACCGAGTCATAACCGGATAGATTCATTTTGAAGCATGTACTCCTAGAGAGATAAAAGGATGAGTTAAACTCTTCATGACTTCTGTATTCTACGCAAAGTGAAGTACTAAGCTACATGAATACCCTCGACAGACTTGCTTATATGGATGTTGAAATGTTATTGTTTCGTATGGAGTTTCAGGACAGGAACTCCTAGAGCAGTCAGTGCACTGTGATAGACATGCAATGCCATAAATGCACTAGCTTTTAAATTGTGCCCTAGAAAAATTGTATGTGTTGATTGTATTCTGATGTCAGAGATATAGTTCAAGACTATGAGTCCTCTACTATAATCTGAATAGCTTTACGCGAAGGTTTAAGTTGAATGCTACGTTTGTTTATGTGCAATCTTATATTTTTTTCAAATTTCTTGGAAATGTTTTAAAAAATTCTGGTGAGGAATTATTGGAATTTGCTTTGATTAAATACGAACAACTACATTTATGCTTGAGTCCCGCAATACAAGGAATATCGAGGTAAGCCTGTATTTGTACTAGTTTCTTAGCTCATAAGGTTGGTCCGTTTGTCATCCAGTGTTGCTTTTGTGACGAGGAAGGAACATATGCATGACCATCACACATGCAGGTGTGTTGATGTGGTCGACCTGACCATTTATTTAATTCTATGCAATAATTGGACTACTGGTGTGGTGTTGCACTTATGATTTAAATACAAAAACTTTAACATTTTTTCAAACGGTAATAAAACAATCATTTAATTTTGGTGAACGTTTTATAACGTTTATTGAAGCCCGTTTGTCTAAGATCCGTTTTCCAAGACCATGTGCTACTACATTTCCATCAGTAATCGGTACCATTCTCTCTGTTTTCCGTCTATTTCCCTCAGTAATAAAACAATCATTTAATTTTGGTGAACATTTTATAACGTTTATTGAAGCCCATTTGTCTAAGATCCGTTTTCCAAGACCATGTGCTACTAGCCTACTACATTTCCCTCAGTAATCGGTACCATTCTCTCGGTTTTCCGTCTATTTAACTGATGAATAGATGCGATGAAAGCATCATCAATTTCTACAACCATTTTCTTATCTACCATCTTTTTGTACAAAAATAAATATGAAGCAATGTTTTCCTTAAATGGAAGGATGCTAACTTTGATCAACGTGCCTCGGTGCAAATCTCCGTCGAATATTGTGTATTTTGTAGCCTGTAATTGATTTATTATCCATGTCACTATTTTGGAGATTATACTTGATTATGTATATTTTAATTAGTTTATTTTACATGTTATCTATTATATTTTCATGTGGGTAAAAACTAATATAATGCGGCTATAAAGACGTTTGGACAAGTAGTTTAGTTGCTTGTTACAAAGATATTTTTAGTTGCCCAGGGACGCTAAAAATGATTAAGAAAACACTAAGTAGTTTTTTTTTTATATAATTCTTAAAATTTAAAATTATTATTATGATGGGTCTGTTTACAATTGGTTTCCTCATAATCGAAATACTAAATCCGTTTTTAACCTCGATTAATAAATCACATATATTTTTATTTCATTTGCATCATATCAAATGTTTTTTTGTGCATTCACATTCATATAATTTTGTAGAGCCAACGATCATCTATTTATAGAAATAATGTACTTTACTTGTACTAAGTGAAGTACAAATTATTTAATTCTATGCAATAATCGGAGATACAAAATCCCTATTTTTTTTCCTTACAGAAAGCTAATTAATAAATTTACAGCGATCAACTTTTATCTAACCGCATTCTTCCAAAATGCATCAAACTTAGATATGATGGGTTTAAGCATTATTAAAAAAATAAAAAAAATCTAGAATATGTTTACATTTTAATCCTAAATTAGGAAGAAAATGAATATAACAGTGAAGAGTTATTACAAATAGAAGTGGATAGTATCTTAGTTTCAATACTAGTTGATTAAAACAAAAACTCCTCATATAAAATACATTTGGAATGGAGTCTCCTTAAAATTATATTTCTCTTATCTTGCAGTACATTCAACAACCATCTTTGGATTTACTTGGAGAATTAATTTAGAGACGCAATGTTGTACTGTAATGAAATAATAAATCCTTTGCCAAATAATTGCAGGGTAACTTGAATTGTGAATTTATTTAATATTCTTTCAGCTTGAATTGTAACAAGCGAAGGTTCCTTGTTTTATTCCATGTTGCAACAAGCTCCCTCCAGCAAAGCCTCATTAAGGTTTCGCAAAATCCCCACTATAGCGCATAACACTCTTCGACTGCTACATTTTTTAGTTTAGCCTCAATGAGCAATTGATCCGCTTTAAGCTCCGCTGTTTTCCGCTACAACCGCTAAGTCTGCTTTTTAACACCCGTTTTAACAATATTAATATAAAAAACTGATTTGACTAGTTCTTTTAACCAAGTCAACAAAATCAGGATAAAAACCTAATTGTAAGGCATAAGTGCTCCGTATAAGTTAGAAATCTATTGTAGTCGCCTAATTTGGACTGCATAAGTCAATATATTCTTTGATTTTGTTATACAGGATTAAACAATGTTTTCTTTTTCCTATACAAATGATGTGAGAATGAAAACAAATTGATTTTATATATTTGATTTTGTATTTAATGAAGCTTTTTGCAACTCCGCTATTTTATGCTATATTCCCGCTTTAACCCCGCTATAACCTTTTACACTTCCACCACTATAGAATCACTGAATGCTTTAGTTGCGCAACTTCCCATTCAGTATTATTACTCTTGTCCTTAGCATCTATATTTCAGTACTTGCAGGCTAAAGTAAGTAATCAAAATATGAATCAATGGTGCGGTTTTCTGGTGAGAAGCACTGTTAACATAGGTTCACAAACTCATTCTAAGCACTGGACATTCTGATAAGACCTTGTTCTATACTTCCTAAACACCTGTATTCTCAATCTAAAATATTAAAGTACAGTTTTTGATTTGACTTGAACAAAATTGCTGACACTTGTTCACCGAAACCAAAATGCCTTCTAAATGGTTCGATAAACCCACATATCAAACTCTCAATCCACTGTTACACCTTGAAATCAAGAGGTTTCGTTAAACTTTTTTGGTTATGATATTGAATTTGGATGGAAATACAAATTGCTCTAACACACCTTCAAGATGACACTGTCATTTATCTATACATGATTTTGTCACAAGTTTGGACGTTGCATATGACTACATCAGCATATCACACATCATACATTCTCTAATTTCACCAAATGTTTTGCACAGATTATGGTGTTGCTGGCATCCACCATGTGGGAGTTCTATGTGAAAACCTTGAGAAGTCACTTGAATTTTATCAGAATCTTCTTGGTACGTGCAAATTTCAAGTCTTATACCTTAGATCTTAAACCTGATGAGTTTTTTTTTCTCAAAATATCAACCACAAAATTTATAATTTCCATGCACATGAATATTGGAAAAGCTGACACGAGCTTCATATGGTGTGAACAAAACTAAACAGATTTTCATGAGTTTAAAATTTACTTCTTGATACTTGATAAATAATGAATTCCCTGCAATATCAGGCCTTCAAATAAATGAGGCAAGGCCCAATGATAAGCTTCCGTACAGAGGTGCTTGGTTGTGGGTAGGAGATGAGATGATCCATTTGATGGAACTTCCAAACCCAGATCCATTAACTGGTCGACCTGAACATGGGGGACGTGACCGTCATGCTTGTATTGCTATCAAACATGTTGCAAAGCTTAAAGAAATTTTGGACGAAGCGGGTAACTAGTCAATCTTTACATCTTGATCTTCTGTTTAATCATTTGTACTATTTAGGGGTTATAACTAGTTACTCATTTAATAGAGAATATAAACACCTAACATCTGACCACACTGAAAACCAACAGTGAAGAACATTGGATAAATCAATTTGGCAAATTTGATGGAAGAAAAATTTAGAACTCTCGCACTCTATCATTATGCACTCTATCATTATCAAACGAAACAAATAACAGTCTGCCTCAGTTGGTTGATAAATAAATCTAGGAAATTTATCATGCTTAAGATGTTTTTAGAAGGTTTTCTATTTGGCAATTACTCCCTACGAACTTTCAAAAAATGGTGTTTTACTTTTTATTGTGAATAGACCGCACTCTAGAAATGTGTAGCTAACATTAAATTTTAAGCATGTTAAAAAGATAGCATTGTTATCACAAAAGATATACAAAGGGAGATTCCTTGATGTATGCTCTTTGCCGATGATATTGTGCCGATTGATGAAAGTAGAATAGGGGTTAATCGACAACTGGAGTTGTGGAGGGAGACCTTGAAATCAAAGGGTTTCAGGCTTAGCAGAACTAAAACAGTATATGAAGTGTGAGTTTAGCAGTGTCAAGTCAGATGACGGAGAGGTTACCCTGGCCGGTAGAGTAGTACCCAAGAAGGAATCGTTTCCATACTTAGGATATATGTTGCAGTTTGATGGGGAGATTGATAAGGATGTTAGTTTTAGAATTCAAGCAGGATGGATGAGACGACGACTAGCATCTGGTATTCTCTGTGATAGGAAGATTCCTCAAAAGCTTAAGCGAAAGTTCTATAGAACAACAATCAGGCCTGCAATCTTATATGGTGCACAATGTTGGCCTAATAAGAGGCAACACATCCAGAAGATAAGCGTAGCAGAGATGCGGATGCTGCGTTGGAGCTGTGGGCATACCAGACGAGATCGGATTAGAAATGAGGATATTCGCGAAAAACTTGGAGTTGCACCTATTGAAGAGAAGTTAGTCTAATACCGCTTAAGATGGTTTGGACATATCCAACGTAGACCATACGATGCACCTGTACGCGTTGGAATTATAGGCCACGCCGAAGGCCCAAAGAGAGGTAGAGGTCGACCTAGAATGACATGGGAGGAGATAATAAAGAGAAATTTAAATGACTGGAGTTTATCTGAGGAGCTGGTAGTTGATAGGAGTGCATGGAGGTTGGCAATCCATGTACCAAAACCTTAGGATTTTGTGTTTTTTTTTTAAAATTATTTTAGACTTTATTTCACGTTTATTGAACCTTTTTACTTTTTGTTACTATTTTAGATTTTATTTCACGTTTATTGAACATTTTTACTTATTATTATTATTATTATTTTTAAAAAACCTTTATCAGACGACTTTTTATCTGTTTGGTTATTTTAAACCCTTTATATATATATATATATATATTATCATCATTATTAATTTTATTTTATTTTAATTTTGGGTTCCAGCCAACCCCAACTTGTTTGAGATATATGGCTTTGTTGTTGTTGTTGGGATCCTTTATTATTGTGTCCAGAGTCTAGACTCGCATCAAATTTCTCGAGGAGATGGAATATGGAAACGGCCCATGTTTTAATTGTGTGTGTTAGTGTTCAGTACAAGGATAACATGTGAAACCTATATACTTAGAAACCATCAAAGACCAATGTATCCTTCGCATTGATGTTCGCTTGCCATGTTATTAGTTTTACTGCATATTGGACATAGGTTTGCCACCTGAATTATATTTGGTCAGAATCCTACATTCATACATGAGTTTCTCGAAATCCGTGTTTTATAGATTTGTTAGTTCCACAATTTGTGTATTTAGTCTATCCAAATTCCTTTTCCAACTTCCAACTTTGTAGCCTGTCCAAAAAGAGTTCAGTATGAATCTCTGCTGTAAAAATCTTCTAGACTTCTGTCTACGTCTCACCTAGGCGGTAGGCTAGCCTTACCTCCTAACTGTTGTCCAGTTTATCTGGTTGAGACTTGTTGCATTACCTAAGCATATAAACCGGTTTATAGGAACTGCTTAGGCACTAATTTAGGCTTTGTTCTTTTAAGAAACTTCAAAATGTTTGATCTAATTAGTTTTCTCCAAGGTTGCTTCTAAAAGTATCGAGAACCTATAAAATCTGATTTTAGATCAGTAAATACCTAACGTGACACTAAAATTTGAACTAAAATGACTAAGTGTATCAAAAACGCCTCTTTCGATTAATCCTCATTTAGTATTTGCCTAGGTGATTAATCTTTAATCTACACTTTCCGTTTAGTGTCTGGCTAGCGATTTTTGCAATCTTAGTATGAATTTAACAAAAGATAAAAACCTTGGGCATATCTGACCTGACCTTTGTTCCTAGAAGTACATACATTTCTCTTGATTCACTCATCTTGTTACTGGTCCATTTTTGACAAAGCTTTGAGCGGCTGTATCTAATGCAGTTATTTAGAGAGGTGGATTTATTGCACAGAGTGAAAGTTGAACCTTACAAAATGAAGCTTTTTAATTCAAGTAGAACGTGTGGTTGGTGGCTTAAGAAGGGGGTATTTGTATTTTTAAACAAAAGCGTTAACCACTTACAAGTTTGAACGGTGTTTGTTATCCTATTATTCATATTAGTGCATCTATAGCTGCTCAATGTTATGTCCTATGTTTGTATGTTTTGTAAGTCATAACTAACAAAAGCATCTGTTTGCACAAAAATGGCACAAACACCCCCGGAATTGATTGAAAGCACTTGTTCTGTCAAAATAAAGGAAAAAGCAGTAAAGAATACACAATTTTTATAGTGGTCCAGCATATTCTTTGGCTTATGTAGTGTATCTCAGATTTACAATGAATCTTTAAGAGTGTTTGGGGATGAAGATATGAGATGAGAAATAAAATCAGAATAGATCAAGAAGAGCTTCGGGAAAGATCCTTCTTTTGTTGATGTAGCGCTAGTATTTATAAACTTTCCAATAACATCGGAGGTCCATGTAGTTTGAAGTCCAGATGCAAGCCTAAGTGCTCAGTAGGAAACTTGTGTGTCCAAACATCAATAAAGCCTCTTGGCGCCTAGAGATTCCTCCCAACACCGAGTGGTTTCTTTTGGTTGAAAACTTAGATCTTTCGTCTACTTTGTTTTTCTATCTCTGATTTGATGCCTTTCGAACTCTTTTTTCAAGATTAAGTTCTTTTTGATGATTCACTGGATATCACTTGTGTTTTCCTCCTTTTTTTTTTTTTCTCATAAACCATTTCCATTGGTTGTATACTATGAGAAATACATTTGGTCATCATCGCTTGATGTTGTTCTTGAGGTGTTTGGAGTTAAAGGAGGTCAAACGAGCAATCAAAAACCCTCGACACCGAATGGTATATGTAGCCAATTTTTCTTTTAAACTTCTTAAGTCCAACCCTCTCGCCTTTCTGAGCACGTGTCCAAGCTCGTGAATGTCTCGTCTTCGTTATGGTCTTCTAATTCTTGTTGAAATTTGCTTGACTAAAAAGCGGATTAACAACATCCTAACAAATTTAGATGCTACTTTACTATTCAGTGTCAAATGAAAAATAAATTATACATCAAAGGTCTTAAATTCAATGCAGTTGCATCACATAAATAGTGTGGATATGAAAATTATTCGAGGAAGATAAATTTCTTGTGCTATGGTCTTTAAGGGTGTAGGAATAATAATAGTAATAATAATATTTCAAAAAACAATATCGAAGCGCAAGTGCAGAAATAAAATTTGAAATTCAAATTTGGAACATAGATTTTTGCACTTGGGGTTTTATAGAAATTTGGAGGATGAGTACTGATAATATATTTCTGTAGGACTTGCACTTGTAAAAGTCATAGCATTTGTTGGGGAAAATTCATATTAACACCTTGAGTACAACGGAGGCCTAAAATAGAATCGTGTCGGTGGAGAGGCAGGACAAGCATTTTTTTTTTTTTTTTTTTTTTTTTTTGTTGCTAATAACAACTCATACGATAGGGTATTACAAATGTAAATAACTCAAAAAGTTTCCTTGTTCTTTGAGAAAAAATTGCAAGATTGATAATGAAACCTAAATGAATACAAAAGGATATATAAATTGAGATGATGAGACAAATCTTTAAAGAATGCATGTGTGTGTGTGTGTGTGTGTATAACATGTGGTTGAAGTAATTGGTTTATATCAGTAAGTCGGTGGCCTCGTCAATTCACCGAATCATACGAGGAACATATCTATTTGATTTTTTATTTTCCTTGATAATCAATGTGCATGATAAAACGTCTTCTTTGATAAGCTGATCAACGAATTGATTTATTATTTAATCTCTTAAAATAATTTGTCTCTATAGGTAATTCTTTGCTTTCGCTTTAATACATCAAAAGAGGCAATTAATATTTTCTTAATATATATTTGTGTCACAATTCTATCTTGACTTAAGATATCTTCGAACTGTACTTGAAATTGTATCGTCGATATTTAACAATCTTTACATTGATACTAGATTTTTATACAAGCCTACCAAATTTACATCATCATACCATAAGTAATTGTCGAACAAGACACCATAGATATTTTTCCAATGATCTTCGATATGGTAATCACTCATTGTACTTTGTCGACGAGCTTTGGTAAGGTAAGTACCCTTTTCATATAAGTATAACTTGTCAACTTTCAATATCACCATGAAAACAAATGTTACCACCATGTATCAACCATGGTTTGAGGCATTAGACTGTACCTCGAAATCTCAATGGTATTGTATCAATGTCGACGTTGGACGAGCCAAAACCAAACAGAATAACCAGTTTTGGTTAAGTTGCAAATTAAAAAAAAAATAAATCAAATCATCATTCTAAATAGCATCCAAATTGAACCATAAACAGTTCGATGGTTAAAATCAAACTTGAAATAGCAAACCACCTAAGCTTTGGCCAATAGTCGGGAGTTGAATCCCAAGCTTTGGTGGAGAGTCGAGAGTCAAATTGAAACTTCAAACCCTAAATTTGGCAATGGTCGATAGTCAAAATCGAGTTGAAACTTCAAACCCTAGAATTGAAACTTGAAACCAAGAGCAAATTACTGACACTTTTTTGTTGCTTCTGATATTTTCGCCCTAGCTTTAAGGAATACATGAATTGAGCTGCATGTGTTAGCTTTTAACTAATATGGTTGTTAACTTTGGTCAAGTATTGGGTTGTTATTAAAGTTTGGCCTGAAATTATATAATTTGATTTAATATGGTGGTGAATCATTTGTTGCGTAACTTCCTTTTTTTTAAAAGATATCGGGTAACTTTTGGATGTAATAAATTTATATGCTATTTTGGATGTAGTAAATTTATAGTGAATTCTTTTTTTTAAGATATTATATTATATTTACAAAATTAGTTGTTATATACTTATATTTTTATTAACAAACCATCAAAAAACAAAATCAAGACCTAAATTTTCGGGAATTTTGAAATCATCCAAAATTATTAAATGAACCATGGTATCCAACTCACTCTTCTTAAGTGCCACTTTGTGGCACTTAGCATCTCGATAAGTAGATTAAGTTTGAGCAGTTCTTGAACTGTATTAGATAATGACTTGGTAAACATACCCGTCAGTTAGTCAATAGCAAATAGCGCATGACTTGCGCTATTTCGCGCTATGCGCTATAACGTGCGCCATTTATTTCATTTATTCTGAAGTAATCAAGTATATTTTGCCTAACTGAATTTTATTTTAATTCTTTTTGCATATTATAAAAAACAAGTTTTTTTTTTTTTTAATGAAAAGTACTAAGAAAAAAAGATAAATAAGAAAAGCTGTAAAGTGAAAATAAAGATCAAATGAAATAATATATGAAGTTTACAGTAACAAGATTCAAAATAACAAATGTCAAATGTGATTCAAGTGTAAGCATAAGAATTATATTACGCTTCTAAATTTTTAAAATTTAATCATTAGTTTCATCTAGATCAAAACTATTCTTCATCTACTTTCTCAACACACGTTCTTGATAGAAATATGACTTGTGGAAGCTCCATCAATTGATCATCTTTGGTATGCGAGGCAACTTTAAATCCTCCGCGTATGGAGACAATCTGAGATGCCGAAGTTCGATGGCATCTAAAATACAAGAACTGTCAACTTCAATATACGACTCACCATGTACGATGGTTCCTAGAACACACCACATTTCATTAGTACTAGCCCATACCATGGAACCTTCAAACTATCAGTCATTTTGCATCCTATGGATGCCAACTAACTCAAATATATCGACAACCTTCGTAGACTAGAAACAAAGAGGACACGTGTGAAATGCAAATCAGTCCGTCAAAAAACTGAATCTATACTATACCCTTCCACATGGCTCTACAGGTAGCATCATTCTCCGCAAAGTTTGCATTTTCTCCTTTCCAACAAAAGAGCTAAAGCAGCCCCTATTTAACAAATGTGAAATGATGTCCTCAAATCAAACATCTAACAGTCTGATACATTTGATGCTGCTGCAGTCAACACATCGTCCGAAACAGTCTTCTTCACCACCGTCTCTCTTTCAATGTTTTGGTTTTTTCAATGGTAGCATTTCCATTTATGGACTTCCCTTTCGAACCATTTTCGAGCTTCCTAAATTTGGAACATTCCCTAGAATTCCAACTTTTCTTCCGTTCTTCTTTCAACAACAGACCATGAGTACTTCGTGCACCTCTACGTTCACTCATCTCCTTTATCTAATCTCTCAAATCTTTAGATAAAAGACATGTTTTTACATCTCCAAATGTAAAAATGTCTCTTTCATATATCTCACTGTTTGCGACATCTGTGTATCACTCTGGACAGGAACCCGTAAGTACTATTACCTTTTGCTCTTTAGTCACATTCAAATTTGGAGTCATCTTCATTAGATGATCATAAGAAAGACTAAGATGCACCTTAGTGGAAGTACATTCTCGAAAAATGACTTCAGCAATATTAGGTTAGTGATTCTTTAAGCAGAGCTTCTCCGACTAGATCAAATTTCCAAAAGCTGTGATTCCAGTGTTGATCGTTGAGATGACACTCTCCCATCATAAGCTGTAGAGTATAATATTCCTCCATCTCCTCATTCTCCATGTCTGAAATATCAACATTTTTTTTTTTTTTTTTGGTATCAAATACTATCTGATGAAGCATATTGCTTAGAACAGTTGATTCTTCGTTGCCACTTTTGGATGCCACTATCATAATTCCACTGTTCTATTGTTGATTGAGATTTTGACGCTACATGTGACATAAGATTCTATGACATAAGGTGATTTCCTGTCACATTGCTTGACACCTTACTTACATCAACAGCAAAATAGCTCTAATATCAGGTTGTTTGAAAAAAAAATGGATTAGCATGCCTCATCAATTCCCCAATTCATATATTGAATGTATATCTATTTGATTATTATTTTTTCAGTTTTATTCAATATGCATGGGCCTGGTGAAACATCTTATTTAGTTAGCTGATTAGTGAATTGATTGAGTACTTCCTTCTTTTAATATAATTTATTTCCAAGTAGATAATTATTTCTTTCTTTAGTACAATAAAAGAGGCAATTAATATATCAGGAAAATAGGCGGAAGGAAGAACATCGGTCAAATTTTAGTTTTAAGGACGCGACTTTGTTTTTTACATTAGAAGGACGCACAACTTTAATTTTCGGCTGAAGGAAATTTATTCCCAAAAAATAAAATCGTCAGTCTTCTTCCAAGCCTTTCAAGTCGCCGCCTCGTCTCCAAGCCGTCGCCGCCTCGTCTCCAAGCCATCGCCGCCTCTCCGAGCCGTCGCCGCCTCTCCAAGCCACCGCCGCCTCTCCAAGCGCTAGCTGTCACATGAAATCGTGTAGTTTCTATCAAATTTGATCGATCCATTTCAAATCGTGTATTTTATGTCAAATCAAACGAGTTTTTCATTCTTGTTGTGATTTTCTATTTTGAGAGAAAGAAATTACGTTGCTGTGATTTGTTTCAACTGATTTTGGTTTCTGCCCAGGAAAATGATATTTGAAACTATCATTCCTCCATGTGTTATGAATTTTGCTCTATTATATGTGCTGTTTAGTTTGATGTCCTTGTATCTTATGCCTGATTTGATTTTTTGTTAGTTTCAGACTGTTTTTTGAATTTGCTCAAGTGTGATGCAAATATTGTCTGATTTTTATTCTATTTGATTTTCTCTATTGATTGTGTTTGTGGTTTTTCGCATTTGACAATGCTTATTATACCCAAATGTGTTATATTCTTCTATTATTAAGTTCACCAAATGATAGTTGAATTTTGTATTTTTTTTTAAAGTGGATTGTCCCGTGTAGAACATACTAAATGATGGCTAAATATAACATTGTATTTGTAAAATGAATTAGTAGATAAGGAATATGATAAGTGATAGTCAAATTTAGCATTTTATTTTTTAAAATGAACTAGCATGTACGAATATGCTAAACTATAGATGATTTTAACATTGTATTTTTAAGCTAGAAAACTAGCATGTATAGATAAGATAAATGATAGTTGAATTTAGCATTGTATTTTTAAAAGTGACCTAGAATGCGTATAATATTCTAAATGATAGTTGAATTTAGCACTATATTTGTAAATTAAACTAGTACTGCATGTAGAATATAAATAATGATAGTTGAATCTAGTATTGCATCTTTTAAAATGATTTAGCATTATATTATAAAAACGAATAAAGCATCATGTGTAGTATGCTAAATAATGGTTGAATATAGCATTATATTAAAAATATGAACTAACAGTATCAAGTATAATAAATGATAGTTGAATTTAGCGTTGTATTTTTAAATTGAACTAGCATGTGTGGAATACGTTACATGACGATTAAATATAACATTGTATTTGTAAAGTGAATTACATGTATAAAATATGAAAAATGATGGATGAATATAATATTGTATTCGTAAAATGAACTAGCATATACAAAATATGACAAATGATGGTCAAATTTAGCATTTTATTTTTTAAAGTGAAATAACATATGTGCAATATGATAAATGATAGTTGAATATATCATTGTATTTTTAAAGTGAACTAGCATTATAATAGTTGTATATAACTATATTAAAAAAAGAACTAGCATGTATATAGCATTATATTATAAAATTGAATAGAGCATCATGTATATTAAGCTAAATAATGGTTGAATATAGCATTATTTAAAAATAAAATGAAATAACATGTATAAAGTATAATAAATGATAGTTGAATTTAGCATTGTATTTTTTAAATTGAAATAACATGTGTAGAATACGTTGCATGACATTTAAATATAGCATTATAATTTTAGCTTTGTATTAATAGAATGAACTAACATGTATAAAATATAATGAATGTAGTTGAATTTAGTATTGTATTTTTTAAAGTGAAATAACATATGTTCAATAATGCTAAATGCTATTTGAATATAGCATTGTATTTTTAAAGCGAGCTACCATGTATAAAATACAATAAATGATAATTGAGTTTATCATTTGTATTTTTGAAGTGAATAAGTACGTGTTGAATTTGCAAAATAATGTTTGAATATAGCATTATATTAGTAAAATGAACTAGCATGTATAGAATATAATAAATGCAGTTGAATTTAGCATTGTATTTTTTTAAAGTGGACTAAAATGTGTAAAACATTTCAAATAATAGTTGTATACAACATTTGCATTTTTTGTCAAATACATGAGCGTGTGATGCAAATACAACATTGTATTTTTAAAGTGAATCATGTATAAAATATTAAAATTGATAGTTGTATATAACATTATATTCGTAAAGTGAACTAGAATGTATAAAATGTGATAAATGATAGTTGAATTTAGCATTGTATTTTTTAAAGTGATATAACATATGTCCAATATTATAAATGATAGTTGAATATAGCATTGTTTTTTTAAAGTGAAATAACATATGTGCAATATGATAAATGATTGTAGAGCCTAGTAACATATTTAAGAATATGATAAATGATAGACTGACATAGCATTTTAACTATATGCAAAACGATAATATAATTTAGCATTTTTGAACTAGCATGTATAGAATATAATGAATGTAGTTGAATTTAGCATTATATTTTTTAAAAGTGGACTAGAATGTGTAAAACATTTCAAATAATAGTTGCATATAGCATTGTATTTTTTTGTCAAATACAAGAGAATGTGTTGCAAATGAATTTTTTTAAATGAATATAGCATTATAATTGTTGAAATATTGCAACATGCATTGTATATTGAAAAGTGATAGTTGCACATATCATTTAAGATTTTGAATTACAAATGCATGCATTTCATATGAAGAATGATAATTGATTATATTATTTGAATTTTTTACTTAAACAATATGCATTACATACATAATGATATCTGAATATCGCATTTGAAAATATTGAAATACATTAGGATGCATTGCATAAGTAGAATACGAAATGATAGGAGAATATAGCATAACATTTTTAAAAAAAAAATCAATCAATAGCTGCAGCGCGTTGAACGACTTGGACGGTAGTGATGGCTTGGAGCGGCTAGGGCATGAGGTCGGCGACGGAAGTGGAGGTTAAGGCGACGGCTTGGGGAGGCGGCGACGGAAGTGGAGGTTAGGGCGACGGCTTGGGGAGGCGGCGACATCTGCATCGATGGTGGCGGTGGCATCTGCATCGACGACGGCGACGGCACCTGCGTCGACGGCGGCGGCCTCTACTTCGGAAGGCTATCAACGGGAAAAGATGAAATCGCGATGAGAAAAGCTGTTCAAGGGAAGAAGACGATTGTCCTTCTGACAAAATAATAAAAGTTACGTCCCCGCTTTATAATTTATTATAATGTTTTTCCTTTAAACTAATTTACTCTTAGTATATTATATTAATGTATATTAAAGTCATAATTTCTCGTTAATTCATAATACCTCAAAATCTAGTTCAACTTGAAAATAACGTTGAAATCTCACAACATCTATAGTGGAGGAAACTAAAGTCCTGCAAAGTTTATTGTTTATTAAGTACATGCAGGGTACAATAATTTAGTTTTTTCTATTATACTGCTGGTCCATTGATATGCATGAGGAAGCTATCACAGATCATCGACTATTGTATCAATTTTTCTGGACCTTCCAGTGCCCTCTTTAAAAGAATTTTTCATCCATATCAACTTATGAACTTGTATTTCTTAGTGTTGAAAAACAAGCAAAATTTAAGATAGACCTAGGTACAATACTAAGTTGTGTTCGTTTAAGATGTTGATTGCTGAATGCTGAAAGTATTGTTTGTTTGCATTTCAATTATAAATCTTTTTATTGACATAAATGATTATTTCAACGATCTCACCCTTAGTTGTTAGTATTAGTTATTCTTTGATGCGACCATCATACAAATCAATATTTTGTTTTATTTTTTCCCTGTCAAACTTGAGGGTGTAAATCAATGTTACTTTTCATTTTAACATAAAAATATTGATATTTTTATTTAGTTTTTCAAGATTACTTATTTGGATTGTTTACATGATATATATCTCTTTAAGGCAAAGTTATATGTATATTTCGTTCTTAATAATGAGCTTGATTGTTACCATAATTTTATTCAGAAGTTGACCAATATCATTGTCTCAATGGTCAGACACTTCGACTTTGATGCAAAAGAATTTATATTGGCATGTAGTATATCGCATGTTACTTAAGACTTGTATATAAGTACCGATTTCAAAACCAAAAGGAAAAAAAAAAAAAAAAATCCTAAGTTATTTGTAAGCATCACAAGACATCTTTTACAATGCTTTTCAGTGATTGTAAAATTTCAGAAAGTAAAATTTAAAATCAAAACCGGATGATAAAAGTTTAGTTGGATCTAGAAAAGTTAGTGTTGGAATTTGACTTAATCAAATCATTTCAATAGTTTATGATATAACCGAACGCAATGAATAAAGAACTAACGTTAAAAATCTGTTATGTTTAAAAAGGGTATTGTCAGGGAATTATTTCAATAAGCAATCAGCTTTGACGGAAAACAAAAAATAATTGCAAATGTTCTTGTGCTAATTATCAGTTCAATTTTTCAAAACAAACAACCTAAAAATCTTTTGTCAGTTATTAAGTATTTGGCCCTTTTAGTCCCAAAAGAGTGCATGTAAGTGGAAATGTTCTTCATTTGGAGAAATAATTTGTTGTTAACCGGCCATTCTTGCAGGAATCCAGTACACTCTCAGCCGTTCAGGTCGGCCAGCTATTTTCACAAGAGACCCAGATGGAAATGCTCTTGAATTTACACAAGTCGACTGAGCATGCTGCTTCTCCTGAAAAATATTACATCATGTCCATATATACGGTACATAATATAGATTTTATGTGGAGTGAATGTGTAAGGTTTCATTCATGTATGCAGAGAATATTCTGACCTTTGTGGATGATGTATAGGTGGATGTGGAGTGTATACTATACGTGTTTAGAAATATTTGTTGTAAACATCTTTATTAATAAAAGATTTGCTTGTAAGTGTAATTTTTGATGCGATTGTGAATTTTCAGAAATATACTTACATGTTTTTATTGTTATATATCACTTAAAATTGAAATCTAACATTTAGATATTTTTATAATTTCAAGTTGCATCTCTACATTTGTTAACAGATTTCAATATCCTTTAAAAACAAGACCAAACAAAAGCATTCTTTATATATATTTTTTTTTTGTTTATTAATTATCAACATGAATAAACATTAAAACTAATAAAAAAAATAGCTGTTGATTTATTTTTTAAGTGCTTGCATTTAATTTCAATGCAATGATATAATTACACATTCGTTGAGATCATTTTATCGCGAATGTGTTAGACATGGTTTTTAGAAGCATAATTCGGACATAAAACATGTGTAATGCTCACGAACAAAGCGCGTAACGTAACGCTTGTTTATTATTGTATGAATAAGTTAGGGGACTATTATATGCGCTAAATGCATAAAACTGCTTATAACCATGTATCATCTTATTTGTTTGTTTTTAACGCTTTAATAAGCAATGAGACAGAAAAATGTTTCTTTTAAACAACTTTTCGGTTATGTTTCTTAGTTTATCGGTCGTTTATTGACATAATAGTTGTCTGAAATCCATTCATATTCATGGATATGGATATTCGATATCTAAAATTAATTTCTTATGTAGATACGAATACCGTGCTACTCACATTTGGAAATATCTACTGACACACCTGCTTATTATTCATGATGTTTGGAATGTTACCATGGTGCAGTTTCAACATGATGAAAATTCTTCTTACTTTTTTTCCTTTCCATTGTTCAAACTTTTAATGTCGTTTCTCTTTTAAATATTAATAAATTTATATATTTAAAAAAAAAAGTATAGTTTAGCCTACTTTGTGAAATTTTCTTTAAAAGGTATTTTGAATAAAAGCCTAGTGCTTTGAAATGATAAGTTTATGACACTCAGCTTTTCTCACACACAAAGGATTTTAGAGATTTTTTTTTTTTTTCCATTCCATTTATCATATTTGTATTCCTTTATCTCTTCTTATATATGCATACCTAAAAGATTTATGTACTAGCCTACATTGTGAAATATTGTTAAAAATATCTAAAAATAGGAAGTCGTTTCACTTTAGTTATTTTAATAACAAGTTGATGACATAAGGCTTCTCTTAAACTCAAAGGAACTCGAGAGAAGGTATTACAAAAGTCATATAATTATGTGTGTAGATGTATGTGTGTGTGTGTGTGTGTATATATATATATGTATATGTATGTGTATGTGTATTTGTGTGATATACATACATATATACTGTACTTAGTTTTGCAATATTTTATTATAGAATTCTATATTTTTGAAATCATTTCTATCTACAATTTTTTTAACGAGATCTTTATTGATAGTTAGAACCAGAGCCGGCTATTGGGCTAGGCCCAACAGCCAAGCGCCTACAGCAACCCCCCCAAGCCCAACAACCCCCCACGCGATAAAAAAAAAAAAAAAAAAAAATCAGAAATCTCGGCTCTCACTCCAGAAACGAATTTTTGCTTCCCAGTTCCAACTTCCGCTCCGCTTCGTACTTTCAACTTCGAGTTCCGTCGGCCACTTGTCCAAAAACTTCAAACGATCTTGTTTCCTTCAGAGAATCAGAAGCTAAAACCTAATTCTCTTTTCCACCATTCAACCAGGTATCGTTTTTCAATTCTGAATTCTAATTGTTGTTGCTGTTAATTTTGTAAAATCAATTGATGTTAAATTTGTAATTTGCAATTTTCCAATCAATTGATGTTAAATTTAATTGCAATTTCTATTTCAATTGCTGTTGCTGTTAATTTTGTAGCTTATGCTAAATACTCAAATTCAATTTACATAAATTTCAGTCAATAAAATTTAATTCCTTGAATCAATTGTTTATAAATTATTTTATTTGAATACCAAATTGATTATCAAATGTTTAGGGAATATGACAAAGAACGAAGATGATAAAAATCAAATTAGATATCGAAAACAAAACTCTGGAGCTTACAATAAAAGAGTAAAGCAAAAGAAAGAGGAACTAGCAAAATCTCTTGTTGGTTCAATTTCTAAGATGTTTGAAGCAAAAACCAAACAATCTCAATGTTTGACTTCAAGTTGGATTAATGAAGCAAGCAATGATAACGAAGACAATGATGAGAATGTTGAGAATAATAAGAATGTTGCAAGCGAAAATAATGAGGAAAACACTCATGAAGAGATCGTTGAGAATGAAGAGGTCAATGTTAGCGAAGAAGACATTGGTGGCTTGGTTGTGCTTGATCTAGAGAAGGATGTTGAATTGAATTATGATCCGGGTTTATGAGAATCAATGACCGATACTAAAAGAATAATGTTGGTTAAACGTGGTCCGATTAAGGTGTTGAAAGAAAAAGATAAATTTCCTAAGAATGCTATTGATGGTAGGCATTTCTCTTCTAAATATTATATTGGTTTCCATCCGCGTGGAGAAGAGCATGAAAGGAAGTGGTTGGTTTACTCAAATGAAGTGAATAGAGTATTTTGCTTTTGTTGCAAATTATTTAAAAACCTACAAAAAAAATTCAAATTGGGGGAGGAAGGAGTTAATGATTGGCATAATATCACAACAATATTGCGTGAACATGAAAGTAATACGGAACACATTGCAAGTCTCATCAAGTGGGTAGATTTGTACAAGGGTCTTCAACTAAATGCAACAATTGACAAAAGAATGGAATGTTTAATTGAGCAAGAGAGACAACGGTGGAAAAATGTACTAATCCGCATAATTAGTGTTGTGAAAACGCTTTCTCGAAATAATTTAGCGTTCCGTGGTTCAAATGAAAAGATTTATGACAAAAATAATGGACTTTTTTGTCAATTTATAGAATCCATAGCCGAATTTGACCCAATTATGGAAGAGCATCTTAGGCGTGTGGTGAATAATGAAACAAGTAACCATTATCTTAGCCACGGTATTCAAAATGAACTTATACTTTTGTTGGCAAAAAAGATTAAGGATGCAATGCTTGCAAAAATCTTAAAAGCGAAATATTACTCGATCATACTTGATTGTACTCCGGATTTGAGTCACAAAGAACAAATGTCGATCATAATTAGATGTGTAGATGTTGAAGATGCTATCAAAGTAGAGGAGTTTTTTCTAGGCTTTATAGAGGTTGATGACACATCGGGTCTTGGCCTTTTTAAAACGCTTGAGACCACTCTAAAGGATCTTAAGCTTAATATTGATGATGTGCGGGGTCAAGGTTATGACAATGGATCAAATATGAAAGGTATATTTTTTTTTATGAAAGGTATATAATTTATTTTTGTCTTATTCGTTCAAGTAACAAATAATTTGAATTTAATGTAGGTAAACACCAAGGTGTACAAAAAAGACTCCTTGATATAAATCCTAGAGCGTTGTCTATTCCTTGTGGATGTCATAGCTTAAACCTTGCTTTGTGTGATATGGCAAAATCATGCATGAAAGCTAGAAGTTTCTTTTCATATGTTCAAAAAATTTATACTTTGTTCTCCGATTCGACACATCGATGGGAAACTCTTAGAAAATATGTAAATGGATTGTCTCCAAAACCATTATCGGCAACCCGTTGGGAAAGTCATATAGAAAGTGTAAAGGCAATAAGAACTCAACCATCGGATCTAAGAGATGCATCAATTGATATTGGAAATAATTCTTCTAAAGACGATATCGTGATGGTGGAAGCTAAATGTTTATGTCAAAATGCTTTAGAAGACTTTGAGTTCTTGATTAGCCTATGTATTTGGTACACTATATTGAATAATATTAACCAAGTTAGCAAAATGCTACAACAAGAGGATGTGGATATTGAGTGTGCCATTATAAAAGTAAGGGAACTTATTGCTTTTTTCGAGAATTTTAGACAAAATGGATTTGAAAGCATGATAGATGAAGCAAAAGAACTTGCGAAAGAGGTTGGCATTGAACCTAAATTTGCAAAGAAAAGGGTTGTTCGTCGAAAGAGGCACTTTGATGATGACGTAGATGTTGATGTTAATGAAACTCAATCTACAGAAGACAATTTTAGGATTACTTACTTTCTTCATATAATTGATCAAGCTCTTGCTTCACTTAATGATCGTTTTGAACAATTTGTATTTTATGAAGGAATTTTTGGATTTCTTTTGAATGCGAAATTCAAAACCATTGAAGATAATATATTGAAGGAGCAATGTATGGCATTAGAAATGTTTTTAAAACACGATCAAGAAAGTGATATTTGTGGAAAAGGATTATTTCTTGAACTTACACAATTGAGAAGAAAAATGCCATTAGAAGTAACAAAATCAAGTGGCATTCTTGATTTCATAAGATCTTATCGTGATGTGAGTGGATTTTTAAATGTATGGGTTGCCTATCGAATTTTATTGATAGTTCCGATTACGGTGGCTTCAGCGGAAAGAAGTTTTTCGAAGTTGAAGTTGATAAAAAAATTTCTTCGAACTACTATGACACAAGAACGACTAAGTGGGTTGGCTATGATTTCCATTGAAAAAGAATATTTGGATACGTTGAAATATGATGACATAATTAAAGAGTTTGCTTCTAAAAATGCAAGAAGTTGTTTTCGTTGAATAGTGTTAATGTTAAAGATATGATGACATGTTTACACTTTTGGTTTGTCATGCTTTTGGTTTGTATGTAAAAATATAGTGTATGCTATTTGTCATGCTTTTGGTTTTATATAAAATATTTTGTGCATTTTGTTATGTGATAATATGATGCTAATAGTGTAACGAATGATAATGTCTTAATATTTTTATTGTGTATTCTTGTTTTTTATTGTGTATTCTAATAGTGTAATGAATGAATGACAACATAGTGTATTCTTATTGTTTTATGCAGGAATAGTGTAATGAATGATATGTCTTAATATTTTTTTGATTGTTTCATCTAATAATATTTCTTATTGTTTTATGCAGCAATGGGTTGATGCAACAATGTTTTTGGTCATTAAGTCCTTTTGTTTGAAGTGCTTTGATAGGCATGTCATGGACCCATGGTATATGCATTCTTCCTTCATGGATATCCAGGTGCTTTTGTTTGAAGTGCTTTGACAGTTTTTTTTTTTTAACAGTTTCATTACCAGTTTTTGGTCATTAAGTCCTTTTGTTTGAAGTGCTTTGATAGGCATGTCATGGACCCATGGTATATGAATTCTTCCTTCATGGATATCCAGGTGCGTTTGTTTGAAGTCCTTTTGGTCATTAAGTCCTTTTGTTTGAAGTGCTTTGACAGTTTTTTTTTAACAGTTTCATTACCAGTTTTTTTTTCTTTTTCTAGAAGCAACAAATTTGTATTTAGCCTAAGGCATCCAAAATGTTGGAGCCGGCTCTGGTTAGAACATAAACATAAATTTTTGGTTCGACCGTAACTTACAAGAACACCCTCATCATGTAGATTCGAAGCCATGAGGTCTTCTATTGAATCTCGATTACGGTAAAAATATATTTATTATTATTTATAAAGTTTAAAATATTACCAGCGTAGTAGGTTCGAATCACAATTACAAAAATCCTTTGTACATATTCTTTTCATTATTCATATTTGTAATATCAATTTTCTTTTAGATATCGATAAATTTGTATAACTAAAAGATGTTTTTTTCGTTCAGCTTGCTTGGTGAATTTTTCTTAAAAAAACCAAAATTGGAAAACATTTTACTTCAGCAATTTTAATGACAAGTTTATGCAATTTCGTTTTTCACATACTTAAATTATCACAAAGGAATTTTTTTCCCTTTCCATTCTTCATAGTTGTAATGCTTTTTCTCTTCTTAATGTCAACGAATCTATATACCTAAAAGATTTTTGTATTAGCCTATTTGGTAAAAAAATATTAAAAATATATGTCGAGATAGAAACCAATTTCACTTCAATTGTTTTAGTGACGAGTTTGTGAAATTCAATTTCTTCATAGACAGAGGAATTTCCAGAAAAGGTATTATACAAGAAAATTAGGATTACACACACATACATACATACATACATACATACATATATACATATATATATATCTATATATATATATATATATTGTAGTTTTCCAATATTTTAGAAATAACTTCTACATGTACATTTCTTTCGAGTTAAAAACAACCAAAGCTACAAATAAAATTTGAGTTGCGCTATATACCCCAATAGCTATGCGTTTTCTTTAGCCCTTGGTCTTACCTAATTCAGTTTTATTGCATGTTCCATATTACTCATTTAATCTTTCATACTATCAATTTACTAAATTTTATTTCTTTTCTCCTATAAAATCCTAACCATTGCTGGTTTATTGATCACAAAATCTCATACTTTATACTCCACCGTGCCTACTGCACTTAAATCCTCTACAGCTCCACCCTCCTACTCCACTATGCCTACCTTACTCGATAATCCCTTGCTCCATTCTTCAGGGTCCTCCATCACTCCAGTTAAATTTCATGCAACAAGGTGGCGTAGCTCCAAAAAAAATCATAGTGACCAAGAACTTAAAAGAAAAATCGATGCAACAAGTCTAGTTTCTACCAAAATTATATGTTAGTGTTGACCCAACTAACTTTGGATAATGTTGGCGCTAGAAATGACATTAACGCCCAGAAATAGATTTAATAAGAAATAAATAAAAAATGAGGAAAACAACAGCAAATCGACATACATAAATTTATAGCGGTTCTATGCTAACGAGTCTGCATCCACTTTGATGATTCTACCCCTCTTTTTTTATGAAGTTCTAAAGTGCAAGAAAGTATACGAAATAATAAGAGCCCAAAAATCTCCAAGGAAACTGGTATTTATAGGTAAACCCGTAAAGATGAGCTCGAATCAGCATAAAATGAGTAGAGAAGTGGAGGTGGTGGGGCGGCCAAGTCAGGAAAGAATGAGCCAGATCTCTCTAACTTAGGTTTCAGATTAGTACCAATCTAAGGCAATCTGTATTTGCTTAACCGAAGTTGAGCGATCCGGTTTAGTTTTCCTCTACGCTTAGCTTCCTCTCATTATACCAATCCGGGGTCTCGAATCAGAAACTGGAGTGGGTCGATTTAGAATCATAAAGAAACTAATTAGTTGTATCCCAATCTGGAGTGGTGACTTCAAACTGGAATAAGTGGCATTCCGATTCAGAGTGAGGAGTCTTTACTGATTTGGTTGGGCTAACTCAGTTTTGAACAAGCATGGAAATAGACTGATCTAGAAGTATTGATCAAGGCATGCCTGTCTAAGTTCTATGCCCCTCTAGATTTGATTTTGAGCATTTCATATTACTGTTGTTCCGAGATGTGTGACTGCTATCCCATGACTATATTTTGGCCTAACATTTGAGCCTTCTGTAACACTCCATCTTAGAATATTACTTTTCCTCCCACGTCGAATGCAAAAGTCGCTAGGTGAACGATCAGATCATGTTCGGACCGAGTTCAGTTTTTCCTGTTATGTCAAAGGCATGTGTGTTTCTTGACGAACAGTCAGCTCACATTCGTCTCAATGTCACTTTCTTGTTCACACGTCAAGGGTAGAAAGTAGTTGTATG
Source organism: Allium sativum (assembly GCA_030737875.1). Taxonomy (NCBI): domain Eukaryota; kingdom Viridiplantae; phylum Streptophyta; class Magnoliopsida; order Asparagales; family Amaryllidaceae; genus Allium; species Allium sativum. The sequence continues at coordinate 900,936,668 of CM060916.1, forward strand.
GAAGTTTACATCATATTTTTATTTTTTTTATACTCCTCCATCGGATCAAGGGATGGAATTTCTGATTAGTTGGGTGGTTGTATTATTACCGAGGACATCTTTATACTCTGCCTGACGGATCAGAATCTAGAGACAGATATGGACTTATAAGTATGCCCAGACATAAATAGGGCATTTCACATTCATTTGTGTCTGCACTCTTTCCCCACGTCGAAGGAAAGAGTAAGAGGATGAATGGTTGAATTCCATCCGCTTCAGGTTGTAGATGTCAGAGCATGAGACGGCTGGAGAATGATCGAATCACGTTCACCCAAGATTTGTATACTCCCGATCAAAATGTAGGAAAGAGTAGACTGACAGGCAGTGCTTCTTCCTCTAGTTGAGATTGCATAATTTGATGGTGTTGAGTGCGGGATCCAGTCATATAGACGGTCAAACTGCATCCTTATGGGCTTGAACCCAACTTTGAAGTGTGCTAAGAAAATCACAATTATCTTGAGACATGCCATGCATGAGATAAGGAGTGGATGGTCAGATTAAATCCACTTTGGGAGGCACGTTTATTCTCGTAGTGACGAAATGGTTTAGCAAATGAGCAGTCCAGCTGTGCTCATTGCGACAACATTTTGGAATTTTGCATGCGAGTGTTGGAGGTTTGATTAGTACCATACTATAGGTACCTACGCCATTCATATACAAATTTATCTGAGTTAGTCACGTTAATAACTCAAGAAGCATGCAAAGATAAGATACATAATTGAAAAGTAATTTTGTTAATGAAATAAGTATAATTCTGAGTTAGAATGGTGTCGCATATGTTTTTCTAGTCCAATTTGTTTTGTCTTGTTTAAGCCAAGGGGTGACTGCTGAAGGTCTAATCGACGAAGGAAATCCTTTTATATTATCATGGAGCTGCAGCCCCAAGAACGATTAGATCTTGATCTGATCTTGAAAAGACAAAGGCAGTTTGGCGAGCTTTGTGAGTGAACAATGAAATTGGATCCTCTTTGAATCATTCTCTTGCTCCCATGTCAAGGGCAAGAAATAAGGGTCATATAGTCAGATCATGACCATTAATGTTTGTTTCTCAGCTTCTCGATGGTAATCGGTGTGAGAACAGTGAATCCACATCTATGGAAGCTTCGTACTTTCTCTATAGGAACGTAGGATAAGGCAACTAGGAAGATAACCAAGTTTTCTCCATTCACAGTTACGCGTTTAGTCCCATGTGGGGGACAAAAGCTGATATATGGCTAGTCAAATAGCGTCCAAGATAAAATGTTTAGATTATTTTTTTACTCGCCGAGGCTCGGGAAAGACAATAGAATCCAACTTTGGACATGAGTATGGCCACAGATGGCTATGTTGCATCAGCTTCAGATAATGGAGTCACAAATAATTCGAGCTTGGATTTCCAAGCTGCCCCCTGCATTTGGGCATGAGTCGATGCACAAGCAACCAAGGAAGAGAGTCAAAGAGTGAATTTCTATATTTTAATACTAGAATGCCAATCGTTAGGAGTCCCATTCATATGCATCTTTCATCAGATGGTCGGTTGATCATTGTTTTTTAAAGAGTCGTTTGGTACAGTGAATTCAGCAATGAAACTTGTCAATGTTTGCCCTTGGAGGATCTTCAAAGGGATATAGACAAGGTCAAATTAGCCTAACTCAATGTTCCATTCGGGTAGTCATCCAGATGCCTCGGGTCGTTGTAGGACCTGTCATAGTAGCTAGTCAATACGTTATTTGGCTAGGTAAGCCTGGAAATGGTGATGCATTTTTTTGGTTCTTGAGTGGGACACAGATGTCCCGTCATAGTAAAAGCGCAAAGCAGGGAGAGGACGATTATGTCACATCCACTTTGATCTCGAGCTCTCATCCCTAAGTCGAGGGCGCATGGTAGCTGAAGAGTAGTTGTATTGCTCTCATTTTAATGATGCTCCGTAGGTATGGTTAGGGATCACAGAGGTTTAATCGGTGTCTGGCTCCGGGCGCCTATGTATTTTTCTTTAGCCCTTCTCGGGTGGAAACTGACCGTCAGCGGTCTAGTTTATATTGAGTGGTATTCTATATTCCTTCAAGTAGTGAGTCAGAAGATAGATGTTCTTTCTCATGTTATATGAGCAAAGTGTATCTGTGGTATGTTAGGATATTTCTTCTCCTTTTAGTATCCTATCATAGACAATTATCATCACTAAGGTCATCTGAATCGTCTTTGGAATTGGGTTCGAACTACTCCACATCAACATCATTTGTGATCTCGTCGGTTGGATGGGACTACGTCATGTAAACTAGGTTACCGCTACATCTTCTAGAATATCATTCATCGCTTTGGCTAAACACATATACTATCCATATTTGTGGATTGTTATATCGAGAATTGGTCCTCCCCACATACGTTGGCAGGGTTAGCATGTTGAATTTGCATGAGAACTCCACAAGTTGAATAAAGTCAGTGAATGGGTTATTGCTTTGTAAAGAATCTCGGTCATCGTCATTTAGTTGTTGGTTTTTTCAGACTAACCGTTGAATCTTGGCTGGTAAGTCTAGACGACCATTCATGAATAATTCGAGCTTGGATTTCCAAGCTGCTCCTTGCATCTGGGCATGAGCCGATGCACAAACAGCCAAGGAAAAGAGTTAAATGGTGAATTTTAGGTCTTTTTCATTGAATTTAGGCCGTACCCAATTTTTTTTTCTTTTTTGACTCGATAATCGAATCGGATTCGATATGGCAAGTCTGGTGGGAGAAAGTTGGAGAAGTGTTCATATGCTCAGATCGACATTGTCCATGGTCGATCCGAAGGAAGGTCGAACCAGGTAGTTAAAACTGGATTAGTCGATCTAGAAAGATCGATCCAGAGTTGGTCAATCAGGAAAGGTCGAACCGGAGTCCAATGAAGCAGGCCAAACCGAAACAAAGCCATTCAATCTTCAAGCATTCATGAAGTCCGTCACTTCAACGAGTTCTTCTATGTTTGTGCAATGTTTATCATAGCAGTTCCCCACTTCCTACTTGACCAATCCGAAAGTATGTCGGACCGGAGGTGGCGAGGTAGGCCTGTCCGAGGCTAAGTTGCCATGGTGATTCGATGTCAGAGCCAAACTCGATCCAAGGAAGATTAAAGTTATCTGAATTCCAAGGGACTCCGAGAATGTATGGGTCCTTTCTCTCAAGCCAAGGCTATTACCTCTTTGGATTTCCCCTCAGTAGACTATTGCATCCACTAGTAGACGGGAAGATCTGACATTCGATAATCCATTCATTTCTCAGTGAAAGCACCATAATGTTTACACCAAAAAGTGGTCCAAACACCCAAGAATCGTGTGTAGTGCATAGAATATGAAGAAATAACAAATAAAAATTAGAAGAAGCAAGACAACAAGAATTTATTGTGGTTCAGCAATCAGACCGCGTCCACTTGATGAAATCTTTTATTCATCATACTATATGATTACAAATACATCTGGATTTTATGTAAGAAAGTAGAGAAATGAAGATGAATTAATGGTAGCAAAGTCCTTGTTGTTATGAGTCAGTGAAATTCGAGATCCATCTTTGTAAACACGCGAAATCTTAGTATTTATATGTGAGTCCAAATCTAGTTCGACTAGGATACGTGGAAGCAGATCCGAAGTTGTAGCAGTAGTGGGTTGACCACGTCTAGGTAGCGGAGTACGTGGGACAGTTGAACCAGAATAGTCGAACTGGATTTCCAACCTTCGAAAGTCCAAGTTTCTGCGACGTCCAATGCTTTTATCAAGCATATCCAGGCCCGTCTAAGTCCATGCTCGATCCCCAAGCGATCTGATGATGGAAGTCCAGAGTGTGATGGCCTTGCAAAAAGACGAGTCAACGAGGTTCATCGACAATAGGCCTCCCGACTGGGAACAAGACTATGCAGGCTCCTTTTCCATTGCCCTCGACTGGAATGCCACCTAGATCAGTGTTTAATTAACGCTGAGCATATTGAATTGATGCAATAATTCATCAGTATTACATCTCCTCACAAGCCTTTGGGCTTTTCGGACTGCCCGCAACGTTGCCAAGCTTGACTCGAGGACGTCACCACTAGGGTTCGGGCGGAGTTCCTACTATATAAAGACATGAAATATTAGAGGAGAATAAATCCAATTCAAAAGCGCATGACTTCTATAGACACTTACTGCTTTCGAGCAATTGCTAAGAGAAACCCTCTTGGTGTAGGGTGTATTCCTTCTTTAGTCCACACATCTTACTTCGTCTGTCCATAATAACTCAATTATTCACAGTTGTTTCAAAGTGGACAAGCAATGGAGTGTCTTGACGGTGCTTGAAGTTACAAAAACCAAATATAGTCAGCTGTAGGTTTTCAGTGGAGCCCCTCAGAGTATAAAATGCGCAATGCATGAAAATAAGCATAAGCTCCCGGGTACAGCTGCATCGGTGCTCACCTCATATGATAACGAATATATCTGACTAATGGACTGAAAGGAAGGACGTTGTCGACAGAACACATATGTCGGGAGCAAATCATTACCCTTTTGGGGGTTATGAGCTATCTACACAATAGCTGGCACCTGAAGTTAATTAAATAGGATTCCATGTTTGGCTTGTAACCTCTTTAGATTAAGCTCATCCATCGACGAAGGCCATGAGTTTAAAGGATTATCCAAGAAAATAGCTCGGGGAAGAATGTCTACAGCGGGAACAACTCCAGCTACATTGGCTCCACTAGCTTCACCTTCAACAATGACTTGCCCTTCAACTGGAGGCACTACTAGCTGCTTGGCATGAACTTGCACTTGATATTGCGACATACCACTGTATGACTTGGTGGGTGAGCTAGATCATTTGCCTGGATTCTTATATATAACGTCTATCTTAGTTCCGACATTGGAAGACCATGTAGAATATCTTCTACTCATTTCACTATACTACTCAATAAACATCACTAGTTTGAGTGATTAACCTATACTCCCCGTGCACGAACTAATGCGATGTGTGCGGTGTAGTGTGAAGACATATGCAACAGCGTTCACGAAGGAAGAATATTTAAGACGTGGTATTTATGGCAACCAAATAGACCATCATTTCCGACCGTCTCATCGAGTCTTGATCACGAGCAATTGCAAATTGTTTATCTAGCGGGGAATGCTCTGTTATTTAGGCAGATTATGGTCAAGTGCATGTCCGATCATTTTTTATGCTCGAATACTAACTACCCAAAGGTCCAAATGTTCAGTTCCTATGTAAGGTCGTATCGTCATTCCCCATGAATTGTCAAGTCCATAGGTTGCTCGCTATCAGACATGGAGTTCACACTGGCCTGATTTGTTATATCTCTCAGGTCGGGCTATCTCGGGAATCGGCCAAGTTCGGTCGGCCAACTCCGGAATAGCCAAGTCTGAATCGGCCTGGTCCGGACCGGCTCATATCCGGGTCGACATATAGTATTGTCGATCCAGACCCCCCATTTCCCTATCGTTCACCGATTTTCCCCTCCGCTCAAATTTCCTATCTCCTCACAACTTCCTACTGTTTGTCCTACAATCTTCCTTCTCCACATGTTTACCTGACCAGGCCAACCCACATTCTCCTCCGATTTCTCGACTCCACCCAATCATGTCCTATAATTTCTCCACTTCCACATCACAACATCACCATGCCTTGGTCTTGATGCCACCCTACACCACCATGACAACCTAAATTTTTACTGACTAAAATGAAGCCACGAGTTGGATATGGCATTAAACGACAAGTGGTAATCGAAATTTAGAATCCACCTTTTAAAAATAAAAGATGGAAAGCAGAGGCGGTAGGAGTGGACTAGTTTACGGTGGTACGGGAAATGGATGATGATTGCCAGAGTCACGGGAGTTGGGGAAAGCTTTGATTTGGCTAAGGCAATCAGAAATGAAAGTATAAAGAAGAGGGAAGGAGGGAGGTAGGGTATGATTTTATAGATTATGGGGAGGACTCTTCGTCTTCTCCTCAAAAAGGTAGCTAAACTCAATTTGGCAATGCCAATCCGAGGTAGAGAGGACGAATCGGGTCGACTATTGACCTGGAGAGTATAAAAAAAGAAAGGAAGGAAAATTAAGGGAGAATAACTCTTACGCACAATTGACATGGTAAAACACTATTGTGTCATGGCACGCAAAAAAGGCTCAATTTGACAGTGTGCTTGACTATCACATATAATGACATTGTACAGCAACGACCTACGTGTGCTAGAGCACATGCAAGAGCCAGCAACTCAATATGCAAAACAAAATGAAAAGACAAGTTCGACCTCTTGACTCAGTGGGTTTTGAGTTATTGCCTATGGCAACTAGGAATTCTCGATCAGAAAACTTTTAACTTGACATGAATGTGCAGAGACACAGTCGAAAAAGCATGTTTGATTATTTATACAAACAAGAAAGACTAAAGCATCGTGATTATTCAGAAGAACGCGATTATTCCTCAATGTCATTTTAATGAAGATTACTACCAAATCAAAAATGACACTGACAAGAGAAGATAGTATAACTCATACAAAGCACATCTCATTTGCGATGCAACAAACTTTGTGGGGGAAAATGTTGATCTGCCTTTTGACAAGGTCGTTATGCTTCTAGTTCCTTATAGTTAGATCATTCAGGACTCAAACACGTTCAAGTTTAGAATGGTCAAGAAGAGTACGCAAATTTCCTAGACTCTCGGAGTTGAGCCTTCACATATCCGTATTGGCCTAGTTAGATGTCAGATTTGGTATGCTCATGGTTCGGCTAAGTCAGATCTTTCCAAATCAGCATGGTTTTGGTTCGTCCAAGTAAACTACCTCGGATTTACACTCCGGTTCGGTCTACACAACACCACCACAATGTCCAATATCTAGACCGGTATAAATACGAATCGGCATGACCCACGCTGAATCGGACTTAGCCGATCTGGATTTGGGGACATGGGGGACATAACACCTCACGACCTCCACTCCACCCACTCACTCTATCTCTCCACTTTTCCTACCTGTCCGTCTGGCCGAGCAACTCATTCAGGCCTTCAATAAGCCCAAACCCTAGTTAAACACTAAACCTTTTGTTTCAGCCTTGTATTCAGCCTTTAAAACACCGGCTTAACCCTCCAACCTTGGTACCTAAATCGTAAGCAATATACATTTTTTTATGAAACTTGGTCTAAATATGTTCGTATGCAACTTGCTTTAAATATGTTGAATTTGTTTAAAATTCTAATAAAAATACTTCTGTTTATTTTATATGTAGGTATAGTTTGATTTTAAGATAAAAAGAAATTGGCTGGGAGTATATTATATACTCTTTTCATATATTATACCGCTTACTCAAAGGGATGCATTTGTTTACGGATTCCCTATGGTAAGTATTATCTGCCCTTTTGGTCCAGCTATATCTGAATATTCAAACAAGCATGACTTGGTGATTATCGTAACAAACGGTCTAGAGTGATGATCTGAAACTCCATATATGAAGTACAAGCAACACTAAGAGACAAGGTCAAGAGAAGAAGGCAGAATGATGCCTTGGAGTGCACTAAGTCTCGGGTAGATGATGATCTGATGACTTAGCCATGCCATCCAAGTTTAGTGAAAACTCCTTATTATCTTCAACCCCAGCTTTATAATAATCAATTTTTAGCAATAAAGTGATTTAAACCCCAAAATGGGCATAGACGATTCAAAGTCGAAACAATATAAATTTATGTATTTAGTTTATTTGTTAATTCTGTGTTGAATTATCCATTTAATTTTAGTTTCTTCATATGTCTTTCTTTATAATCCTTATCTGAAGTTGTAAGCGATTTCCAAAATTAATTCAGTCAAATTTTGGAATGTGAGCCATTTGCAAAATTAATTTAGTCAAAGTTTGGAAAACTAGTTGTCCATTTATTAAGGAAAAATTAATGGTCCATTTATTAAGGAAAAATTAGTGACCCATTTATCTCTTACGTTCCTTTCATATTCTCAAACGGCCCTTTGATGACAAGATCAGTACAAAGGGAGAACTCAAGTCTAATTTCTGATAAGGTCATTGAACCAACTATCTCGTAAAGAAAATACACCATCTAATTGAAGAGTGTGAAGGTTTGACACTATATCGGAAACTACAACACAAATTGGACGAGTTTGTAGATCTACTTTATCTTATTTTGGATCTGACTCATTCTTTATATTCTTCACGAATTCAACTACAATGACTGGAGGTAAATGTATCGATTTTGATTACAACTTCAGTGTTAAATCTTCAGTTTGCATGTTTGTATTGACAATGTGATTGCTTCCACATTTATACGCAGTATCACTTTTACTCTCATCATCTGCAGCTACGTCCTTGTTTTTATTCGTTGTTGTGATCACTTGAGTTTCTCAAGGTCGTGGGTTCATGAAGTCATCATCCTGGATTTAAAAAAAAAAAAGTAAATAATTGAATGCTATAGTTAATTAGTGTCAGTTTTACATGTACCGCTACATAGAAAATTAGTCAATAATTTCATAATTATTCTTTCACATGTAATGGTGTCATGCATAATTTATGGGTAATGTAGTGACCCGAAAATCCGGTCCAATTTGAGCTGACTAAATAACACAAGTTCAACCCCAAATTGCACTGAAACCAGGAAACTAATAGAAAGAAGACAGAGGGTGAGAATAAATAAGGTAGAAACTTAGAATAGAAGAAGAAGAAGACACACATCAAAGTAACACGAATCTCACAGCGGAACGAACAACATATAATAGATAATATATCCTTGAAATAAAATCAGTATATGTATACAATAACATTTTCAGAGTACAACACTTACAACACAGCGGAAATAACTATAGCTATAAAATCCTGAAGCCTCCTCCTCCAAGCTCTTCCAGTATATCTATAAATTCCGACTACTTGACTACCCGTACAAAATTGGGCACCCAAGAGTTTAGGGAAAACAAAACAAAATAAACTCCGGGTCAGTCATGAGACTGGTATGAGTAAAACAGTTTAAAACAGTTTGAGCCGTTAAACGATATCTCATAAGACCACACCGTATAACAGAACGGGTTTCTCCCTTATGAGAATCCAAAATATCTTTATATCAAAAACCATTTGATATTATAATAATGTCTACCAACCACAATATAATAATCATCTAGCAGAAACGCTTTCATCTCACGTTTTACATATATAGTATACAATCAAAACCGCAAGCACGTATTGGGTAATGGATTTCCAACTATGACAAGGTATGGAACCACCTTTCGCTTCTAGAGAGGAATACACTGGATTCAACAAGAACATCTTGCAACCCGGCCACACATGACCGACCACTCATTTTGCTTGAGTGTATCGAATGTATATCACCAACGGTTCGGATCAGCAACCGTTTCCCGAATGGGACAGCATCAACAATAGATTTTTAGAAGTAAATGAAACTCTAGATCAGGTGATTATACACCCTAATAGGTGCGACCGACAAAGCCATGTTGCCTGCCCGATTTCTGTCATTTACCGGTTGATGAGGCTTGAGGTTACGCTTTATCATCACATCAGATTCACTTCGAATGCCACATTGTCAGATCCACCGAAAATCACTAATTGACGTCTACAATAGTACATTATGTGTTAGCTAAAGAAGTTTCCTTCTCCACTTCCACTCTTGGTACGGTTGAAGAAATCATTGTACGTGACCTTTCTGGAAATACTCTGTCAAACATTCATCCATACAAGTCGTCTACGAACAGGATGAACCGAAGGCACTATTCAGTACATCCATCTTAGCCATTGTTATCTAAGACTTATACAATAGCCCTTGCACTTTACTCCGTCTTCAATTATCTTTGGCATATATGATTCGCAACGCTTATGCCAATACAGAGTGGTTTTTTTGGATAATAATCCAACCGGTCATTCCATATTAACAACGGTAAAATGGTCAAAACTTTGATAGTCTGTGATTTAACTATCAAAGAAAAACACGTGTGCAAACAACGATATTATTTCCAAATGGAAATTCCATCAATCAATCATCAATCATATATATATATATATATATATATTTCCTTATTTTCTATGTTTAGAAAATATATGTTAATGCTGGAAAACATTTCCATAGCTTAATTTCGTTTCACTATCCTTTCACAACTATCAGTCCCTGACTGTAAACTAGTAGGAGAACAATTCGGCCGAAACCAACATGAGATAGATACTTAGAGAACCATTCGATTTACTAATCTCTAGTCAGTTTCTAATTTTGCTTAACTTTGTTTGATTTACTCTATTTCGAATAACTAATATTCGATAAACTCTATTTCGATTAATTCTAATTTCGATATAACTCCATTACGTTTCTAACACTTAAGTCTTATTTAAAATTCCCTTTTATAACCCTATTTATTTCGCAAATAAATAATTCTTTTTATAACCTTTATTTGTAAATGTTTTACAAATATTTCTCTTCCTATATTTGTTTATTTATTTTCTAAATAAATAATCCTCTTATACTTCTATTTATTTTCTAAAGAAATATTCCATTTTTAATTCTATTTATTTAACAAATAAATAATTCTCTTATCTTTTCTATTTATTCTGTTTGCAAATGATTTGCAAATATTTCCTTTATAATCTAGTTGCAAATGGTTTGCAAATAATTCCTTTAGGGTTTTATTTCTAATCCATTTATAAATAAATTTCTATTTATAAATATTCCATTCTATAAATAATTCCTTTTATAAAATCTTCTTTGATTTTATAAATATTATCTCTTTTATAAAATCCTTTCATTTTATAAATAATCTATTTTCAATATTCATTTTGAAAATTCCCTTTTTCCACATTCCAGTATGTTATGGTATTTAACATATCAAATTACGATGTCCAATATCGTCCATACACATATAATCAACAACAGATTATAAACCACGTCATATATCACAATATATGAAAATAATGAAATAGCTGTTGAGGAATCCAGTCGGATTCCTCCAACCTATTTCCCTGCATCCACAGATGTTACACAATACAATCAACATCACTTTCAGTTCCATATGATATATTCTGTTAAACAGAATCAATATAGAAATTCAACTAACTGACTAGCAGTTCAATCAAACAGTCAACACACGGTCATTAAGCCAATATTTAACAGTTCTAAAAATACAACATGAAATTATAAATTGTTCAGAGTTAGTGAGATTTACTCACATTGGACTATCATCGTTAATAACGATAACCATCGCTTGATTCAGACGGACAATTTATTTTGCTATAAGTTGTAACGAGCTTCGATTCACTCCTCGTCAGTTCCATTTTGTAGCTGTCGTCCATACGATCCTAACAGATCAAACCGTTTGCCATTCATTTTAAACGGGCCATCTCCATTTCAATTCAGCCTGCGTGTACAGATTCCTCCCCAGCGTGTTACATCCCATTTCAGAAAAGATAGACTAACCATCAGCTTTCCCCTTCTGGTCAATTCACGTTCAAACCTTTTTGGGCTTATCTATTTTACTTTATTTTTTTTCTATTTTCGGTTTCGGCTTTCACATATCAAGCCAGCCCAAGACGGCCATATATAAAACCCAGTTCAGGAGTAACAAGACCTTTCCTCACCCTTGTTCAAAATGACCAACATGCTGAAGCATTTCCTGTTTCCTCACACTATTGGTCTCAACACAGTAACCCTTTCATCACTTCGCCATTGCAAATTTGAAATACTGTTGACTCCCTTTAATTACCCCATTATACTTGCTTAATAACTTAAATTAAAATATGCTCACGTTTAAACTTCAAAACTACCTGTTAATCCTTTTCTTCCCCGACAATATCTCGCTCTCCTCGAACACCATTTCCGCGTTGTCCAATCCACCTTTCTCCCTCACTGCTTCCTTAAACTTCAAATCGAGATGAACGTCATTCTCTTTTCCAATCCTCCTTAAGCTCCTACTCCATTCACGAAACTCGATCACCATCTTTGTGCCGCGACTTCAAGGACTTACACACGCTGAACATCATGGACATCGACACCTTTTTGTTCGGATTCATCCCAAATTTTAACGCAAGGTGCTGATCGATCTCACCATTCCAGAAACCAAACTTTACTTTGTAATTAGAAGCTCAAATACCATGGATCCTTGAACCCTAAGTTTTGTTGTTTCCGGTTCAAATCGGAAGGACCATATCGCAAGTTTCGAAACTAGTATAGAACGGAAGAGAAAGGCTTGAGGATTTTAGATAGCCAAGTTTCCCAATTTACAGATTTTATTCAAATTGTAATTTATTTTAGAAGTCCCCATTTTGGGTTTGTGAAGAAAAACGATGCGGCGGATTTTATTTGACTAAGGAAACTGATGAATTTAGGTTAGAAGGAGATTGAGATATTTTATAGGAGTGGCAAAATGTTTGGTTTAAGGTGCGCCCACATCTTCCCAATTTAATGAGCTACGTGGATAGCTTTTAGCTATTAAGTTTTTGGTCTGCAAACCCCTTCTCCTACGTGTGCAAAGGGGAAACCGCAAATAGGGGTCTGCAATTTCATTTGGATATTTTTTTAGTGCTACCCTTTTATACGAAATTCTGTTCTCATCCGAATGGCCCCGACAGAAATAAAAATACCGTTGTGTCGAGCTCAGTGCCCCAACCCCAAAAATATAATAACACCGGTAGATTAACTCATATTGTGAAACCCCAAAAATATTGATATAGGGTGCAAACTACTCCAAATAAAATTTTGCATATTTAATTAATTAAAAATTTTAGTAAAATTCTAAAAATTAAATTATCACTATGCCTCAAAAGAACCTTGTCTAAATTCAAACCCGATATTCAAATATTTTTGAATAACCGTTATGGCCACGAAGGAATATACCGCTGTTTTTATGAATATTTAATTTGGACATAACTAAAAATCTACACAACGAAATCCCGGTTTTTTCTCTTCCATTAGACAAATATACTTCACTAGCTCTGAACGTTTCTTGTTTCACAGAAATCCGACTTAGAACGAATTTTGTACCTTCAGTTGAAGTTCAAATTGCCAAATAACGAACTGCCGTGCCATTTCAAGCTCGATTATAATTATAATATAAATTATACGTTCAAACTCTGTAAATGAAATATATTCGTTATTATATTTCAAATCTAAACGCAGCCAAATCTCTTACACTATCCAATTCAGACAATATTGACAATTCAACTATTTCTAACTATTTCGACATTCTAATATATTATTATATTATAATTATTAATTAAATATTCAATATTATTTAATTCAAGTTATCGATATTTCCTAAATCGATATTTTTAATAATTAAATAACTTAATTATTCTATCTCTAAAATACGGGTCATTACATTATTCCCTACTTAAAATAATTTCGTCCTCGAAATCGCAAAGGTAGAAATCAAACCCTATTAAATGGTTAGAACTTATTGGTTCACTTCTTAACTTCAGTTTCAACTGAACCAATTTAATTTCGATTAAATTATTAATTCATTCTGACTAACGAAAATTTTCAAACACCTTAACTTTTCGAAATTTTTTGCCAGCACCTCCTTTGTACTGGTCAATAGGTCAAATTCCAACTCGCCACGCTGGGCCATCTCCCACCCAAAAGAAAATCAAATAGCCAAGCAGCTTGCCAATTCGGCTCATTAAAATCTCAAACCCAAATATAATATAAACTGGTACCTTTTGTCGGGCATATCAACTATATCACTTCCATCTGTTACCACTTCAGCTTATACAAATGCATTACCAATCGATCTCCAACCAATTCATCCTCAACACCAAATCATTCGCTTATACCTAAGTCGAATTCCATTCAAAATCCAATTTCAAATTCAAACTATTTACTCGTCAACTCAATTCCATTCCAGATTATCCTATAATCAAATCCGGTTTTATTTAACTTAGTTCAAGTTAAATTTTAATTTATATATTCATTCTTACCATTTCAATCTCTTTAACCTCATGAGTTATATTTAAATTTTGAAATTTAAATTCCTGGGTTCATTTCAAATCAATTTGAAATCATAACACCAATTCAAAACCTTTGAATTTCTAAACAACTTGTTCCCTCAAAACAATTTGAAAGCAAAACCTTTGGTAGTAATCCGCCACTTAGAAACTCAAAAATCACACCGACGATGTATTGATCCATCCTCGGAATTGTTTTCCAGCCATCAAAGTGAGTTCAATACTATATCTATTTCAAATTGAAAAACATTTTCAAAATCTCCTAGGAACTTAAAATTTCCTTATTTTAATTCCAAATTTTGATTTAATTCAATTCGATTTCATATAAATCACTTATATGGATTCTGATTGGTTATTTACATAACCATTTCACTTTTTTATAGTCTCATTCGGTTATACTAACAACCAATGCAACCAATTATACTATGTTAATTTCAAAATATATCATGTTGGTTCATCGTATTCGAGTGTTTAGAAACCCCTATCGATACTGTGGTGCCCCACTATCGACTAGAATTGATAAGCCACTCAATCAATAAAGCTCCACAATATAAAACAAATTTTTATATTAAATAACAAATACGTTCACCCGTATATATACACTCAAACTCAATCTAGGGTATTACTAACCCCATCTCTACTGAGTCACGCCACAGAGGCAAGGTAAAACTTAACTTTAAGCTCTGATACCAACTGTAGTGACCCGAAAATCCAGTCCAATTTGAGCTGACTAAATAACACAAGTCCAACCCCAAATTGCACTGGAAATCGGGACACTAATATAAAGAAGACAGAGGGTGAGAATAGATAAGGTAGAAACTTAGAATAGAAGAAGAAGAAGAAGAACACAACATCAGAGTAACACGAATCACACAGCGGAACGAACAACATATAATAGACAATATACCCTTGAAATAAAATCAATATATGTATACAATAACATTTTCAAAGTACAACACTTACAACACAACAGAAATAACTATAGCTATAAAATCCTGAAGCCTCCAGCTCCAAGCTCTTCCAATATATCTGTAAATCCCGACTACTTGACTATCCGTACAAAATTGGGCACCCAAGAGTTTAGGGAAAACAAAACAAAATAAACTCCGGGTCAGTCATGGGACTAGTATGAGTAAAACAGTTTAAAATAGTTTGAGCCGTTAAACGATATCTCATAAGACCACGCCGTATAACGGAACAGGTTTTTCACTTATAAGAATCCAAAATATCTTTATACCAAAAACCTTTTGATATTATAATAATGTCTACCAACCACAATATAATAATCATCTAGCAGAAACGCTTTCATCTCACGTTCTACTTATATAGTATACAATCAAAACCGCAAGCACGTATTGGGTAATGGATTTCCAACTATGACAAGGTATGGAACCACCTTTCGCTAGTGTACCTGTAGAGAGGAATACACTGGATTCAACAAGAACATCTTGCAACCCGGCCACACATGACCGACCACTCATTTCGCTTGAGTGTATCGAATGTATATCACCAACGGTTCGGATCAGCAACCGTTTCCCGAATGGGACAACATCAACAACAAATTTTTAGAAGTAAATGAAACTCTAGATCAGGTGATTATACACCCCAATAGGTGCGACCTACATAGCCATGCTGCCTGCCCGATTTCTGTCATTTACCGGTTGATGAGGCTTGAGGTTACGCTTTATCATCACATCAGATTCACTTCGAATGCCACATTGTCAGATCCATTGAAAATCACTAATTGACATCTATAACAATACATTATGTGTTAGCTAAAGAAGTTTCCTTCTCTACTTCCACTCTTGGTACGGTTGAAGAAATCAATGTACGTGACCTTTTTGGAAATACTCCGTCAGACATTCATCCATACAAGTCATCCACGAACAGGATGAACCGAAGGCACTATTCAGTACATCCATCTTAGCCATTGTTATCTAAGACTTATACAATAGCCCTTGCACTTTACTCCGTCTTCAATTATCTTTGGCATATATGATTCGCAACGCTTATGCCAATACAGAGTGGTTCTTTGGATTATAATCCAACCGGTCTCTCCATATTAACAACGTTAAAATGGTCAAAACTTTGATAGTCTGTGATTTAACTATCAAAGAAAAACACGTGTGCAAACAACGATATTATTTCCAAATGGAAATTCTATCAATCAATCATCAATCATATATATATATATATCCTTATTTTCTATGTTTAGAAAATATATGTTAACGTTGGAAAACATTTCCATAGCTTAATTTCGTTTCACTATGCTTTCACAACTATCAGTCCCTGACTGTAAACTAGTAGGAGAACAATTCTCTATGTATTAATCCCGAAGGCCGAAACCAACATCAGATAGATACTTAGAGAACCATTCGATTTACTAATCTCTAGTCAGTTTCTAATTTTGCTTAACTTTATTTGATTTACTCTATTTCGAATAACTAATATTCGATAAACTCTATTTCGATTAATTCTAATTTCGATATAACTCCATTACGTTTCTAACACTTAAGTCTTTTTTAAAATTCCCTTTTATAACTCTTTTTATTTCGTAAATAAATAATTCTTTTTATAACCTTTATTTGTAAATGTTTTACAAATATTTCTCTTCCTATATTTGTCTATTTGTTTTCTAAATAAATAATCCTCTTATACTTCTATTTATTTTCTAAACAAATATTCCATTTTTAATTCTATTTATTTAACAAATAAATAATTCTATTATCCTTTCTATTTATTCTATTTGCAAATGATTTGCAAATATTTCCTTTATAATCTAGTTGCAAATGGTTTGCAAATAATTCCTTTAGGGTTTTATTTCTAAGTATTTCCTATTTATAAATAATCCATTTATAAATAAATTTCTATTTATAAATATTCCATTCTATAAATAATTCCTTTTATAAAATCTTCTATGATTTTATAAATATTATCTCTTTTATAAAATCCTTTCATTTTATAAATAATCTATTTTCAATATTCATTTTGAAAATTCCCTTTTTCCACATTCCGGTATGTTATGGTATTTAACATATCAAATTATGATGTCCAATATCGTCCATACACATATAATCAACAACAGATTATAAACCACGTCATATATCACAATATATGAAAATAATGAAATAGCTGTTGAGGAATCCAGTCGGATTCCTCCAACCTGTTTCCCTGCATCCACAGATGTTACACAATACAATCAACATTACTTTCAGTTCCATATGATATATTATGTTAAACAGAATCAATATAGAAATTCAACTAACTGACTAGCAGTTCAATCAAACAGTCAACACACAATCAATCAGCCAATATTTAACAGTTCTAAAAAAACAACGTGAAATTATAAATTGTTCAGAGTTAGGAGATTTACTCACATTGGACGATCATCGTTAATAACGATAACCATCGCTTGATTCAGACAGACAATTTATTTTGCTATAAATTGTAATGAGCTTCGATTCACTCCTCGTCAGTTCCATTTTGTAGCTGTCATCCATATGATCCTAACGGATTAAACCTTTTGCCATTCATTTTAAACGGGCCATCTCCATTTCAATTCAGCCTGCGTGTATAGTTTCCGCCCCAGCGTGTTACATCCCATTTCAAAAAAGATAGACTAACCACCAGCTTTCCCCTTCCGGTCAATTCACGTTCAAACCTTTTTGGGCTTATCTATTTTATTTTATTTTTTTCTATTTTCGGTTTGGGCTTTCACATATCAAGCCGGCCCAAGACCATATATAAAACCCAATTCAAGAGTAACAAGACCTTTCCTCACCCTTGTTCAAAATGACCAACATGCTGAAGCATTTCCTGTTTCCTCGCACTATTGGTCTCAACACAGTAACCCTTTCATCACTTCGCCATTGCAAATCTGAAATACTGTTGACTCCCTTTAATTACCCTATTATAATTGCTTAATAGCTTAAAATTAAAATTTGCTCACGTTTAAACTTCAAAACTACCTGTTAATCCTTTTCTTCCCCGATAGTATCTCACTCTCCTCGAACACCATTTCCGCGTTGTCCAATCCACCTTTCTCCCTCACTTCTTCCTTAAACTTCAAATCAGGATGACCGTCATTCCCCTTTTTCGATCCTCCTTAAGCTCCTACTCCATTCACGAAACTCGATCACCATCTTTGTGTCGCGACTTCATGGACTTACGCACGCTGAACAGCATGGACATCGACACCTTTTTGTTCGGATTCATCCCATATTTTAACGCAAGGTGCTGATCGATCTCACCATTCCAGAAACCAAACTTTACTTTGTAATTAGAAGCTCAAATACCATGGATCCTTGAACCCTAAGTTTTGCTGTTTCCGGTTCGAATCGGAAGGACCAGATCGCAAGTTTCGAAACTAGTATAGAACGGAAGAGAAAGGTTTGAGGATTTTAGATAGCCAAGTTTCCCAATTTACAGAGTTTTATTCGAATTGTAACTTATTTTAGAAGTCGCCATTTTGGGTTTGTGAAGAAAAACAATGCGGCGGATTTTATTTGACTAAGGAAACTGATGAATTTAGGTTAGAAGGAGATTGAGATATTTTATAGGAGTGGCAAAATGTTTGGTTTAAGGTGCGCCCACATCTTCCCAATTTAATGAGCTACGTGGATAGCTTTTAGCCATTAAATTTTTGGTCTGCAAACCCCTTCTCTTACGTGTGCAATGGGGAAACCACAAATAGGGGTCTGCAATTTCATTTGGATATTTTTTTAGTGCTACCCTTTTATATGAAATTCTGTTCTCATCCGAACGGCCCCGACAGAAATAAAAATACTGTTGTGTCGATCTCAGTGCCCCGATCCCAAAAATATAATAACACTGGTAGATTAACTCATATTGTGAAACCCCAAAAATATTGATATAGGGTGCAAACTACTCCAAATAAAAAGTCGCATATTTAATTAATTAAAAATTTCAGCAAAATTCTAAAAATTAAATTATCACTATGTCTCAAAAGAACCTTGTCTAAATTCAAACCCAATATTCAAATATTTTGAATAACCCTTATGGCCACGAACGAATATACCGCTGTTTTTCTGAATATTTAATTTGGACATAACTAAAAATCTACATGATGAAATCCCGATTTTTCTCTTCCATTAGACAAATATACTTCACTAGCTCTGAACATTTCTTGTTTCACAGAAATCCGACTTAGAACGAATTATGTACCTTCAGTTGAAGTACAAATCGCCAAATAACGAACTGCCGGGCCATTTCAAGCTCGATTATAATTATAATATAAATTATATGTTCAAACGCTGTAAATGAAATATATTCGTTATTATATTTCAAATCTAAATGCAACCAAATCTCTTACACTATCCAATTCAGACAATATTGATAATTCAACTATTTTTGACTATTTCGACATTATAATATATTATTATATTATAATTATTAATTAAATATTCAATATTATTTAATTCAAGTTATCGATATTTCCTAAATCGATATTTTTAATAATTAAATAACTTAGTTATTCTATCTCTAAAATACGGGTCATTACAGGTATCGGTTTTACTATCCTGCAAGTATCAGTTTTGTGTGTTTTTCTTTGGTTACAGTTGGTGGGTATCAATTTTATATCACTTTAGGTATCAATTCTATTAATTTTAGGCAAAATTGACAAGATCAATCCCAAGTTTCATGTGTCTTCCCATATTAATTTAGAGTTTGGATTACTTTTAATTAATCCTAAGTTTGAGGGTCCCTTACCATATTGATCGCGCTTACTTGCTAACCTGTTTAACTGGTTTCTAACCTTTTATTTTCCTAGATCTAACATCTCCATCCAAAATCAAACAGTCATTCCTACAAAAATCAAACATCTCTGTCCAAAATCAAACATCTCGTGTCTTCCCATGATTTTTCATTAGTTGATCGATTATTGATTTTGCTACCGCTACCTCCAAAATCAAGCAGTTGCACTGAAATTCTCTTTTCTTATTTTCTACAAACTTGGATAGGCAAAGAAGCCCTTTGGTTTCAGTTATTTTACGGCTGTTTGAAATCGAGCCTCTTGAGGGCATCCACGGGGCTTCCACGCAGACGACTTTGAGCTCGAGCTTGACTTCTGGGCTCTTGTTTTCTGCTTCTTTCCTGTTGTGGCATAGTTGGTGAAGCTCTCTGAATTATTGGAATGAAGGGCATTTCTTGATATGCCTTGTACTATGGAGAGGACGCTGGTGTGTTTTTTGTTGGGAGGTTTGGTGACGTGCATAGGATGTCATTTTGGGTATGAGTTTGGCTACGCAGTTTGGAGTTTAGTAGGGGATTCTGAGATTATTTTTACTATGATGGGGACTCTTCTTACCTCTACTGTCTTTAACACATGGTCGGCGTTAGAGGCTTGGTGAAGAAGTTGATATGATGCAAGTGGCAAACTGCACTGATCTATTTACAGGTGTAGATTTGGAAGGATTATGTACTGTAACCATGGTGAAGAAGATGGTGGCACATTCTCAGATTGCATAAGGAGCCAACTGTTCTGACCATACTATCATTTATGTTAGTTATTAGTAAAATATTATTTGAAATATTTCAAGTTTTACGTTGTCTACTTCATTGCAATTTAGAGCAAGTTCATTGTATTCTTGTTTGGATACCTATAAATCAGTTTAACGTTTTGGAAATAGGATAATTTTAGATAAATATTTGCAGCTAAAAAAGAAGATAGAAAGAGATAAATATGTCAAAAAAAGAAAAGAAAAGAGAAGGAGCATCCGTTGGCCATGTTTGGTGAAGATCGATATGAGTTTGTGCACAGGAGGGAGACGAAGATTTTCAATTTGAGGAAGAAGGGCTGTGTCACGTGAGAGGGGGGATGAAACTGGCTATAACAGGTTAATAAGTAATTGAGATCAATATAGGAAGGGACCCCAATTCTTGAGATTAATTAAAGATAATCCAAACTTGAGATTAATACGGGAAGACACGTTAAACTTGGGATTATTCTTGTTAATTAATCCTTAATTTTATTGTGCACAGTTTATAGGTATTAGTTTTCTATGCCTATAGGTATCAGTTTGTATTCTTTTCTTTCTTAAAGTGTATATGTATCAGTTTTGTGGCTCGGTAGATATCAGTTTTTGGTATTTACTTACTTGCAGTTTATCAGTATTAGTTTTACTAACACAAAAGTATCAGTTTATGTGAATCAGTTGTTGGATCATATTTCATTAGTATCAGTTTGCTAACACAAAAATATCAGTTTACTATTTTTTCGTACACAATAATATCATTTTATTGTGTTATAAGTAGTAGTTTTTCAAACACTACAGTATCGTTTTTATAAAACAACAATATCATTTTTAATGAATACACTTTTTTTAATACAACAGTAGCATTTTTCTTACCGAATTCTCATCATTATTTTCAGGATCTTGGCTTTGGAATTGTTTCCCTTTTTTTGAGAAATTTCCTGTTGAATATGTATATTATTACTAGAAAATTAACAAAACAGTGTAAGTTTTTTATTTTTAAGATATCATTTACCTTAATGTTTTCTTCCTTTATCTTAATAAGGCTAACTTTTGCACTGCGTTTAGGATCATGATACTTTTTAGACCTTTTCTCCCTAGTTAGCATCTTCTTTAATTCGATCAGTGGAATTTCAGTGCTTTTTGGATCATCAACTACATCAATTTGTTTCTCAGTTCCAGTTTCTTCGATATTTTGATCATCTATTTGATGTTGAAGTTTCTCTCTGTGTTGTTTGTCACCACCACCTAGAGTTTCGACATTTGTCTGTAAAATTTTTACCACATGCAGGTAGCTTTTGGTGTGATTCGAGTTCAATTTGAGCTGTTTCTGGTGCCGATTTTAGATTTTAGATTTTCGATTACGTTTGTTAAATCGGCACTAGGAGAAGCTGTTGATTGTGATTCTGTCACCATTGTTGATTAATTTCGTGATTTAGGTATACGAGTAGAAATGATGGTATCAGTAGTATTTTCGCGCGCTAAAGAAAAAAGATGAGTAGGCACGAGAAAAAGTGCGAAGAGAGGAATATGGTGTGCTGTGCTAAATTTTTGTCCTTCTCAATAAATAATTAGTGCCTTGTCCTTGTGGCTAAAAATTTTAAATATTTTGCCATTATAATTTTTCTCCCAATTTAAAGAAGACAACTAAGGAGAACTAAAATTAGATGTATGAAATTAGAAAAGTTACCGTACTTATGTATTTTCTAGTTCGATAATCAATTTCATAATAAATCCTAAATTAAAACATACAAATTTGCATAATTTTAGTCATTTAATGTGTAATTATAAAGTTTAATTAAGCATCCAATACTAATTTTCTTAGTAGATCACACAAACAAATTTGATCAACTATAAAAAAACATTGTTGCGCCAATATGATAATTGAAAGAGTTGCATTTTCCCTCTAAATCGTCGCCATGTAAATATATCTTTTATTGTATAATGAGTTAAACAAAATGGAAAGCTATTCTATTTTTATGTGTAGTAGCCCATCAATATTAGGTAATCTTTATAATGGGTCAAACAATACAATCCTACTTTACATGCAGTAGTTCATCCATATTAGAACATCTCTAAATATTCAATACCAATGTAGAAATATTCAAGACTGAAGTAGCCTTCCGTAATATTGTTGAGCATGCCAGCTCATTTTTATGTAGTTTTCAGGTATAGGGAAGATATATTCATGTCTGCTATAGTACAAACTGCCTTCATTTCCAAATGAAACTTCTTTCAATTTGGATACTCTGTGAATTTATTTTTTTGAAACAGATAAAATGGCCCAAATCCCAAGCTACCGGGTAACGACCCGAATGCATACAACATAAGGCTAGGTTAAAACAAACCCTAGTCGAGACAAACTCTCAATCGTTCTAAAGCTCAAAAAAACTCAAAAATGGTGTACGAGAGTGGACTCCATCATTTTCAATATCTGGTCGTGGAAAACTTCATGGAGGTTACCAGACGTATTCTTCTCTGTCCTTGAACTTCCTCTTGAGAACGTTTGGGTTGCTTGAGTCTACGATATCCATGTCTTCAGGTCTTTTGATGGTATAAACTTCAGATCTACTCGTATTCATGTTCAATAAGCTCTCGTATTCATCTCTGTGACTCTTGAAGCTCAGATCTACTTGTATTAAGTTGCTACCGCTGCTCTCTCCATCTTCCCAGCAAGATAAGTGATAAATTTTGGTTGTTAATCCTGCTTTTATAGTGATTATCCCCAACTTTATGCAGAAAGTTTTTGTCTTTATCGATCTCCTTTATATTGTGATTATCTTCATGTGATGACCAGTGGGCTTTATTGTTCTCCAGGATATTGTGAAGCTCTGGATCACTACTGAAGTGGCCTTTAACTGATTCAGGTAAAAAGTAATAAGAGTCCAATTTTGACATAAAACTGGATGACAATAATTAGTAACCTGTTTACTTCCCTTACAGAAATAAATTCTGTGATCAGTTTTAAGTCTCACATCAGCAAGGAAACCAGGGTTACAATTCCTATTTCGATTACTATCTGAATCACTCCTGGATAGAAAATTGTCACTGATACCTGTAACAGGTGATGACCAACTATTACTGTTCAGATTATTAAATAAATTTCTTTGATTATTGAGACTAATTTGAACCCTTCCCTTGCAGATTTGAAGTCTGTTATCTGGTTTTTGATGATTTTCCCCAGGAAGGAAGTCAGAGTAATTGGATTTGTACTTGTTGCCTGCATTTCTCTGCTCTCCAGAATATGTGGCTCGATTGTGGATATTAAGCTTGTAAAAGCTTTGCTTACTATTTAGTAAGAAATCTTCAACATGCTTATTATAATCATCATCCTTGCTAGTAATCCCTTGATTAACAGTGCAGTCAGTCTTCTGTCTATGTGCTTTTTTCAAAATAATTTGACTGTCTGCATGAATGTTCCTCCATAATTGATAGCTGCTCATACATTTATTAGAGTGAAGTCTTTCATTTTTCTCTTTCCAAATGTAGAACACAACAGCAGTAAGGAAAACACAAGCCTTAATAAAAAATTTAGACTTGGGCTTGAAATGATTCAAAATATAATCAATACTGCTTCTAATATCCAATGCAGGAATATATTGATTGAATCCTAAAGTACTTTTGGCATTATACCAGATGTACCGGGAATATTCACAATCAAAAAATAAATGCTTGGAGCCTTCTAAATCTTTTTTACATAGCAAACAAATATTATCCAATTTTTAACCCCATTTACAACACCTATCCTTCGTAGGTAATTTATTAAGAAGAGCAAAAAAAGCACAGTGAGCCATTTTTGGGCAATTTGATTTACACCAAATAACTTTGTGCCAATCTACCTCAACTTCCTCCCCCTTAATAAATTCCCACATTTTTTTGAAAGAAAAAAATATTATCTTTAGAGCTTAATTTCCAAGCCCAGTCATCTCTGAAACTATTTTGATCAATATTAATGCTGTTGATAGCTTCTTTATAAATAAAAGCAGCAGTACAATTATGAAAGCTCCAACAATTGTTGACAATAATACTATCCGCTTTATCATTTATACCCCCTAAAATATACATATTGTTCCAACCTAGGAGGTTAATAAGTGAATTGCCATAAATCCAGGGATCAAACCACAGACTAGTATGGTTACCATCTCTTATTTTTCTATCAATTAATTTTCTGCCCATCAAGAATGTTCTTCCAAACATAAGAATGTTGATTGTCTTTCCTAATAATCCAAAAATTCTTATTTTTAAGGTATTTGGCTTTCATCCATCTAGCCCAAAGAGATTTACCCTCAACAAATTTCCAAAACAACTTAAATTTGCAAACCTCAAAAATGTCTCTAATATTTTTGACCCCTAAACCACCAAATTTCTTAGG
This sequence comes from Allium sativum, assembly GCA_030737875.1. NCBI lineage: Eukaryota > Viridiplantae > Streptophyta > Magnoliopsida > Asparagales > Amaryllidaceae > Allium > Allium sativum. Next base: position 900,961,489 of record CM060916.1, read on the forward strand.
TTTGCAAACTTTGTCCCAAGCTAGTTTATGATATTTGCCTCTCCAAATAAAGTTAGAGCATAATTTTTCAATCTTTTGGATAATACTAGATGGGATGTTATGGGTTTGGGTCCAGTAGATGATAACTGCCATGATGACTGTGTGAGTAAGCTCCACCCTTCCAGCCATGGACAACAATTTACTAGACCAACCTTCTAGTTTTCCCTGAATAATATCAATTAAACTAGAGCAATCTATGTCTTTAACCTGGTTAATACTAAGAGGAAGGCCTAGATATTTGACTGGTAACTTACCCTCTTTATATTTCAAAACCTTCAGGATATCCTCTTTTTGAGAAGCATCCTTACTAAAATAAATTTTACTTTTATTAATGTTAACTATGAGGCCAGCAATTTTTCCATATTATCCAGAATCTTACCAATGGTTATAGCATTAGTCCTGTCAGCTTTTAGGAATAGGAGCATGTCATCAGCATATAATAAATGAGTTATATGTGGCTTATTTCTATTAATTGGCTTAATGTTTCCCCTGGCCAACTCAATTTCCATTTGAATTGTGAAATATTCCATGACAATAGAAAATAAATTGGGTGATAAAGGATCACCCTGTCTTATTCCTCTATTACTATGGATAAATCCTTTTGGGGATCCATTAATCATGATAGAATAAGTCACATTTGTTATACACTCTTTAATTAACCCAGAAAACTTATCATTAAAACCCATCCTTTGCATAATGTAGATAATAAAATCTCTGTTAATCTTATCAAAAGCTTTATGCAAGTCAATCTTAATACACATGAGATTTTTATTCTTCTTATTAAAATCCCTTATCAACTCATGAGCTAATAAAGTATTTTCAGAAATTAATCTCCCTAAAATAAAAGCACTCTGAATTTCAGAGATAATAAATTTAAGAAAATACTTCATTCTATTACAAAGGATAGAAGATATAATCTTGTATATAAAATTACAGCAAGCTATTGGTCTGTAATCTTCAAGCCCAAGAGGGGTTTCCACTTTTGGAATAAGAGTTAAAAAGGTATGATTGGTATTTTTTAACAGCTTACCAGAATTGAAAAATTCTGAAATGGAATCTCTTAATGGGCCTTGAATATCAGACCAGTGGGTTTTATAAAATTTAGCTCCAAACCCATCAGGCCCAGGACTTTTATCATTGTTTGCATGAAATATTATATTTTTAATCCCATCATCTCTGATAGGAGCAATCAATATATCTGCACAATTACCATTGGCAGTATATTTAAATTCTATATTAGGGAAAGAGTTACAATAACTCAAGGAGTTATATAATGAGCTGAAATAATTAATAGCCTCTTGTTCATACTCTGTGAAATTTGTAAACTAAGCATATTACTGTAGGAAGAGAAGTAACAGACTAAAAAAATTGGTCTTATTACCAATTCGAACACTTTATGTGTATTCAAATACAAATTAGAAGATAATATACTCATCGTTAACATCAAGTTATACAAATTCACCATTAATAAAACTTGGTTATATATATGAGAACCGAAAACCTTAAAAACCCATAAACAATAATCAATACAGCGCAATTAGATATTGTTATTGTGTTTATGAAATAGCACTCACTTACCAATGTTGCAATCTACAATAAATGAGAATTTGTCATTTTGAGGAAGAAGGAGAACTGAAGAGCAATGAAATAATTTCAGTTCGATAATTTATTAGTGAAAGAGATTGAAATATGGTGGGTGAAAACATGTTGATGATCATGGTTAAGTGGGTATAATGTGGAGGAAGTTCAAAAAGATCCGACTTTAAATGGTCGTTTAATGGTTGTGCAACATGGATTTACTCAAGTCTTCGGATATAACTGTGATTAATGAACCATGACTGCTTTTTGTCTTTTATTTATCAAACCGACTATTCGGAAGGTTTGCTTCCTTTCATTTGTCCAAAATAAACTTTTGTGAAGCCAAAAAAATACCCCCTTTCTCGGAATTGTTGTCTCCAATGTTTTTAAGGGCTCAAATTTTAATATCTAGATTTTCTCTAAAAATATTCATTACATTTCAAATTTACTTCAAACCTATCGTTAATATCCAATTTTTACTACAATATCTAGGGTTGTTACGGGAATAATAAATTTATCATTACCATAACATTACTAGTCGATCGGTAACCATTTTTGGTTGAAATCGGTATACCATTTAAAACGGTATGATAATAGTAAATTATTGGTAACATTCTTCAATACCAGCGGTAACGGTAATTTTACCAGTTAATTCAAAACATAAGTATACTCATTTGATATGCTTTATTACATGCATATAAAACCAAATAAATGATTATATTTAGTTCAATAATCATGTGAAATAAGTGCTTGCGGTCACCTAAAAAACCGGTCGGCTATGCCAAAAAAAAAATAATTAGCTGAAATAATTCCAAGTACACTTATTTCTTTTTTATTTATGTTTTTTATAAACTAACACCACATATAATACAATAAAGATGCACCGTGTACATAAAATATGTTAAAAAATAAACGTTGATGAACAAGCGGTAACCATCATTACTAGTGTAACGGTTATCAAATTATTGATATAACAGTCATTGGGTTTACCGGTCGATCGGTAACGGTAAGGAATTCTGGCTTATCAGTAAAAAAAAGGGTACGGTAACGGGTATTTGTCAAATAGCAACAATAACCATTACCATAAAAACCCTAACAATATCCTTTTAATAGATCCAAATAGATTATTTAGAAAATTAAGTACACGCATAACCGTATAACCGTTATACTTACTATAAACGTATAACCGTTGACAAATTAAGTACACGCATAAGAAAGGAATCATCGAGCAAAACAAAACCAAAGCTCTCACGTGACAATGCGTACCCAACATGATTTCCCCTCGTTTAAAACACAATCCTTTTGTCTTTTGCTTGCTTACATGTATCCCCACTCCATTACTAATCTAATCCTAACCGTTCCATTCTCCGTCCCCGCGTTAATTTCTACCGCGGTCGCATTCCCTCAATTCATAGAAGCATCCTCACCGCGTTCACACGTCTTCCTCCTCCCGACATATAAATACCCACTTCCACTCCATTTCTACTCCATCATTCACACCACTTTCAAAAACCTCCCTTAAAAAAAAAACGATCTGGATAAGGATCTTCCCCAAACATCTATGAACATTTTCGAAGACGACATCTTCTCATTCTGCACCAATTACTTCCAGCAGGACTCCTTCCACCCACTCGAAATGCAGTGCGTCCCTTCCCCAATCAACAAAAGAAAGCAGGAAGAAACCGAGCTCGAACGCACTTCCAAGAAGTCGCGCTCGTCCGACTCCGACGAGGACGCCGTCGAATCCCGCGCCTTGCCCGCATCCCTTCCCGGCCCATCGAATAGACGTCTCTGGGTCAAGACCCGGTCAAAGGACTGGTGGGACCGCGTCAATCACCCGTCCTACCCGGACTCCGACTTCCGCAAGGACTTCAAAATGTCCAAAGCCACATTCGACCTAATCTGCGATTCATTGGGCTCCGCCATTGCCAAGGAGGACACCCCGTTACGGGCCGCCATACCCGTCCGCCAGCGGGTCGCTGTCTGTCTCTGGCGCCTGGCCACCGGCGAACCGCTCAGGCTTGTGTCCAAAAGGTTCGGGCTTGGTATCTCCACTTGCCATAAACTGATCCTCGAGGTCTGCTCTGCTATCCATAGCGTTCTAATGAACAAATTTCTGAACTGGCCGAATGCAGCCGAATCCGTGGACATTTCAAGACGGTTCGAGGCGGAATTCGGGATCCCGAACGTGATCGGTGCGATGTACACGACACATGTACAGATCATCGCGCCGAAGGTGAACGTGGGGGCGTATTTCAACAGACGGCACACGGAGCGGAATCAGAAGACGTCTTACTCGGTGACGGTGCAGGGAGTGGTGGATCCAAGCGGGGTCTTCACCGACATTTACATTGGGTGGCCTGGTTCTTCGTCGGACGAGAAGGTCCTAGAAAGCTCCAAACTCTACCAAAGGGGAAGCAATGGCGCATTGGGCGGGAACTGGGTCGTCGGAGGAGGGAGTTATCCGTTGACGGACTGGACTATGGTTCCGTACATCAATCAGAATCTGACGTGGACGCAGCATGCTTTTAACGAGAAAGTGTCTGAAGTAAGAGAAGTTGCACGGAAGGCGTTTGAGAAAATGAAGAGGAGGTGGGGATGCTTGCAGAAGAGGACGGAGATGAAGCTGGATGACCTGCCTGTAGTTTTGGGAGCGTGCTGCGTTTTGCATAACATATGCGAGATGAGAGGCGAGGGGGTGGGTGATGGTGATGGAGCCGCATTTCAGTTGATGGACGACGAGATGGTGGCCGAGAACGGGATCAGGTCGGTGACTGCGATGGAGGCGAGGGACCGCATTGCTCATAACTTGTTGCACAGTGGACGTGCTGGTAATTTTTTCGGCTAGAGATCAAATATAGCATACACTGATAGACATTCGTTTTTTTTTTTTTTTTCTTTTAATAACGCATGTACAGTATGAATATTGGCTATTGCACCTCAAATAGGGGTTTTTTGATCTTGTATTATAGGTGTTTCTGAACAAAGAATTGAAGTTGTTTTAAAGCAAAGTAACAGACTAATATATGTGTTGTAAAATCTGGAAGTTATCTTTTAGTGATTTTGGGTTGCTGATTAGTAATGAAATGTCAGAATCTTATTATAATATTTAGGAGATAGAAGGGGATAACTTGAAGCAAAAATGAGCATACAGTGCTTTGTACAAAGATCATTGATGCTTAAACACGCATTAAAGTCGCTGAAAGTTAGAAACTATATGACAGCGTGGAGCTTCGATTAACACGTGATAAATGCGTTGGAGTCTTTACTAGATTATTTTAGGAACGTTTTTGTTTATATAAACGTTTCTAAATCCGGGTTACACTTTCGCAGCAGATGACTGTTTTGATTGATCAGTTTAAAGAGAAGGCTCAGCTAATAAGAGCGTCGCTGTATTCCAAAGCAGTATGTGTAGCAAACGTAGCAAAGAAAAGATAAATAGATGGTAAACAGTAAAGCTTTAATCCCCAAAATCATAGAACTGTTCAATTATAACTCGTTGATTCTGTGAGAGCATCTTTAGAAGATTTATGACCAACTATCACATTTAACCGGGTTACAAAATGTTACTCCAAATTTTTCTCCAGCTTACTTGGAATTCTGGGTCGGAGGCGAGAGGCGAGAGGCAAAATTGGTACGGAAAGGAAGCATGGGTGAAATACTACATCTGACAAGGAGAACCGTCATTCATAGGAGAAGAAATCAGTGAAGCAGGCAGATAAAAGAGTAGCGATAGCAATAGAGCGGGTTCACAGTCTAAATCCAATTGACCCGCCCCTGCTTTGACCCATTTAGATCCATTTTATTGGATTTTGAGAGAGATATACCCACGATCTGTTTTTAGAAGGTCTGTGTATAGGATCGGATCGGACACGGCTAACCTATCCTAATCTGATCCACGTTATTGAAACTTCACTAAACCACTTCATTGTTAGAATTTAGTTTAGTTATTAAAACAATAACATCCCGGTTCACAAAGCAAAGCACCACAAATCTTCATTCAACCCACTATGTGAGTGAGCCGGTCTGAGTAAGGCGTTGGACGCACCAAAAGAAAGTGTGATACAGTTTAGAAGTCGATTTTGAAAAGAAAAGAAGGGATACTCGATTATGTATAGGACGGAAGTGAAAATAGATGAAATTGGGGAAGGGGGCATCTTAGATTGCATTTTCTGAAAGTACTTAAATTTTAAGTATGTTTTATTAATGTAGTTAAATTTTAACTATATTATGTATTTGAATCAACTTATCAAATGCAAGCCTAATTTGTTACTACATCTCAGAAATGGAATCAAATTAATATTAAATATGATGTTAAAATATAGTTGCATCTTATTAAATAATTTTAATATAATTGCATTTTCTTAACGCGGACGAGTTATAAAGCGCAGTAAGAAATGAATAAAATTATCTAATGCAGCCAAAATTATTATTATTATTTTTTAATTTTTTTTGGCAAAGCCGACCGATTTTTAAGGTGACCGCAAACACCTTTTATTATAACCAATAATAAATACATGAAGTTCAGGTGATTGGAGTTAACAATCAGCTATTGGTTTTTAAGGTGGACCCACCACCAAAAACATATAAATACAGGAACTAAGCAGATTTGCCTAGACTACTATGCGCTGTCGAAGAACTAGCCTCCAACAGCATCACCTGGAGTAACCTCCCGCGTGACCTCAGTAAAGTGGGTAGCCAGATCAGACACAAAATAAGGTGAGCTCTCAGAATAAAGATGTCGTCTGTCCCAAACATTGTCTAGTAGAATTTGCTCGTTGTTCATACCATCATCACCTTCCGTAGCTAAAATAAGCCCTTCACCTTCCACTCGGTATATTAACTTCCTTGTTGCATCTTCCTTGTCTATATGTATGTAAAAAGTTCCTTTGTTCAAATTGTGCTTCATACCAGAATTACTGTGTGTCAGGATCCTTTCCGGTTTGTTCCAATCAAAGGATTGACCATCAGTCGGAACCTTATTAGTGCTCTTATCAACTTCAACGTTCGAAGGAGGAATAATAACTGGCTTGATTTTGGGAACCCAAATCATAGGAGGCAGTCGAGGAAGAGGCACTTTAACAGTCTGAATGATGTCACTCGAAGCAGTACACTTCTCCTTAACATGACCAAATGATTTGCAAAGGCTGCATATTTCCGGGTTCCATTTGTATGACACATCAACATAATAAAAGTGTTCCTCAATGCATACCTTTAACTGGGTTGGAAGAGGCTTGTCAGGAGTAACTTCAATCAGTGCTCTCGCAAACACAAGATTTCTCCTAGCAACTGTGTTGGCATCGAAGCATCTGAGTTTGCCAATGTGGCACACAAGCCAGTTGAGCCCAATTAGAGGTTGTAGAGCTGAAGGAACATTGTTAAATTGAGCCCAAACTGGGATAGAGAGGACCTGGTCCTTAGCTCTATCAACAGACGCATGCCAAGGAGTGACTATGAACGGTTTACCTCTTATAATGGCTGGAGCTGCTTCCAGAACTCTATGCTTTTCTGCAATTGATGAGAATTTCATATAATACATTCCATTAACAAGAGAGATCCGCAGCTGCCCATGCAGCCGCCAAGCTCCACGACATGCCTCTAGCATATCAAAAGTCGGGATTTTAGAGTCTAAAAAGAAACCGACTACATGATCTTTCCAAAATGATTTAGCTTCATTGAGAATTTCAGAAGGAGGAGCTGGGCTGGAGTCAGGGTCAGATATGGAGAAGTGTATCGGTTCATAGGTTCCGGCATTGTTTGGCAAGGTTTCGAAGAGGGATTTCCAGTAGGTTTTTGCGGGCTTGGCAATTCTCCGAACATCTTGGGAGCAATCTTGGGTGGCATTAGAACGATTCATATTTGCAAAGGCTGACTGCACAGGAATGCTTCCTGGAGTGCCATTGGTATTAGAAGAATTACCCTCAACATTAACAGCGTGTTCATACACAACCGGAGCATCATTACACACAAGGTTCACTGCGTTTACCTCCTCAACAGGTTCACCTTCGACAGAATTTCCCCCCAAATCCATTTGACGGAGAGACATACCTCTAGAGGATGGCCAGGAATCGTTAGCGTTAGAGATCAAAGATGAGATAGCAGTTGGGATTGGCTTGGCAGGAAGCTCGGTAGAAAGTTGAGGAGCATTGGATATATCACAAATCAGAGTTACCATGGCTTCAGTTGAAGCAAAATCTGACGGAGGCGCGGTCTCCGACATTTCCGAGTCAGACGAAGCAAGTTCGACTTCACGGTCAGCGGCTATCTGATTGTAGCGGCATCCAGATCTAGTAGCAGATTTGTTAGATCGGGATCCAGAATTGAGACGCGAGTGCTTGTTTTTGGACTTGACCATCGACTAGGGATATGAAAAGAGGAGAAAAGCGGAGGGGAGGGGAGATGGATGGAGAAGGGAGGCGGCGGAAAGAGAAGGAGGGTTAGATGAGAAGAAGGAGGAGTCGACGGATTAGATCTGACGCCATTAGACCGCCTTTGGAAAGTGAGTTCTAATATTTTCTAAACAAAACCTGCAGCCAAAATTATTATTACGTCATATAAATACAATTTCAAATGCAAGCATTACTACATAATTTAAAAATATATTCCTTTCTATTAGGTTAAATGATAAAATAAACGGAGAACATAAATAATTCTACTGCTAAATGTGATTAAAATTCCCATTCAAAAATTTATTTTCAAGTATCAACGATGAATATCATTGGTGTTAGATTTGTGATTCAATGGCAAAAATGATTCTTAACTCCTATATATATATATAAAATCACATTTGAAAGACTGAAATTAATTGAGTTGACTCCTGCTATTATTTCCGTTGTGTGATGTTGAAGGAGTTGTGATCTAATTTGCTAAAAAAAAATAAAGATAGAGATCTGCATTACATTTCAAACAAGAAAAAAGACCCCAAGTTAATATCCAATTTTCAATACTACTATGTGTTAATTGATTATTAAAATGCTTGTCACTTAATCTCTTTCGCAAGTTTAAATAGACCGTTTTATTTGACTGAACAATAGCTACGAGAATATTACATGTATATATATATATATATATAAATGTATAATGATTTTTTTTATTTCAAATAGTGAATCATTGTTAACTCGCCTTTTAACAAGGTCGTTACACTTTGGACTTGGACATTTGGATTGCATGGAATTGATCTACAAATGATCACATGAATCAACGACCATTTGGATTCATTGGAATATCGCTTTGGAACAAGCTAGAAAAACACTCAAAATGTAACACCCCTTTGGAAAAGTTAACAAAAAGACCTTTTAGCACAGTGGTTAATGCATGGTATTGCTTTCCAAGAGGTCAAGGATTCAAGTCTTGTGGTCGTTACATTTGATATAATAGCCAATACCCAGTCAGAATTGTGTGTGTAATAATGCGGATGTCAGTTGGTGTAGTACTGATGCGGGTTACATGCACAACGCCTAAGCAGTGAGTGATATAAGCTAATGCTGATGTTTGGCTTTTTGAACAGGGTAGTCTAAAACACCCCTATAACACAAATATTTTTATCACAGTGGTTAGTGCATGGTACCGCTTTTCGGGAGGTCAGGGGTTCGAATTCTATGGCCATCACACAATATTTGACTAAGTAAGAAGTTGGTTAAACTCTGAATAAGGGATCGAGAAAACTCTCAAATAGGACCAAACTGTAAATTTGGCTAAGTACCGGATCAATAAGATTCCGAAACAGGGATCGGTAAGACTCCAAAGCGGGACTGGACCCTAATTATGGCTAACTACGGATTAATACGTATATGATATTCAAAACTTCAAAACTCGATAATTGTTCAATATTTTGTCAATAACTTAATTTTAGAGCTTCCGAATAACGAACCATCAGTTGGTTGTGAAGGCTAACAAAAAATGTCATCTGCCATAGGGATCGCAACCCTACATAGGGATCGGTACAGATGCTAACGAGGGGTCAGATTCAATCCGTAAGGTAGGGTGCGACCTTGGTCTCGCAGAGTCGTACCTTATGGTGGCTCCTTGAGAAATCTTCTATCGATACGATCTCTTCTATCGTCTATAAATACACCCCCTATGGGTTTAGAAAAGGAAACTTCTGTTGGATCTAGATTAACCCTAGAGTGGGGTGAACATGGTTTATTGGAGTTTTACAAGATATTAAAAATTCATAACACAGATTTCAGCTGAGAAAATAAATATGGAAAGTAAATGACACAGATTTTACCCAGCTTTGGCAAAACCTGCATATTGCTGCATTCCCCAAGATTTCTACTAGGTATTAAAACAGACTCCCACTTACAAAACCTTGTAAACTCGCAAACCCTGCTGTTTCTCTAATCCTATGCTCAAAATCCTGCACTGATCTTTATCCCCAAGATCAGATTTTTTCCCCGAATTACAAACCTATAAATTGTAAACCCTAGCTATAAATCCTATGACTAGTAGTCCCTAGTTTTTACAGAAAAACTAGAAAAACAAATACAATGTTATGTAAAAAAACAAAAAAAAAAACACTCAAATAAAATTAAACAAAACCCTCACTTCTAAATGAAATTGCTAGCCACCCCTTGTTTGCTTTGTCACTTAAAAAAACTCCCTCTCTTTGTTTCCTTTTAATGGATGATCGTAATAAGATTAGGGCTTTTGTTCTGAACCAAATAGCGACACCAAAAATTGATGAAATTGATTCAGTGATAGCTTTGATGCTTGGTGCTACTTGGTCGATCGATTTGGTCTAGGATTTGCGATCGAAAACAATTGTGAGTACTCTGATTTGATTTTTCTGTTTTCTCTCGAACTGTTGCTTTTTTTTCGATAGTTGCCTCTGATGAAATAGGAGTTCTTATATAGGGATTAAAAACCCTACACATCTCTGATTTCATGAATTGACATGGTTAGATTAGTTGCGTGAGTTATTCGGCTTTTTACCGTTACATGATTTTCGCGATTAATATTCTGTATCCATGCATGATTTCTGGAAACAAATTGAATTGTTTTCTTGCCTAAAATTGGTTTTCTTGATATTCTGGAATGTCTTGATTTCCTGTAAAGATTCAATTTAAAAATTGCTGCTCCAAAATTGCATTTTGATTTCTAGAAACATTTTGCACACGTGAATTTCAATCTTGACAAAAATTAAATCTCTTGATTGCACTAATGAATTGCATGATACCCAGTGTTAAAATCATTTATCACTTTTTGGAAATGATAATTTCACTCTTACCAATTATGCTATGCCACAAATGCAAAAAATATTTCATTCCACTCCTGTTTGAATTGGTGTTTTACACAATATCCTTTTCTCTAGAAATCATTCGATCATTAGACTTGCACACATATGTATATACAAATATATATACACATAATTGTGTGTATATATGTGTATTAATTTAGTTACGCCGTTGACGTGTGTGTGCCTGAGCTTCCTTGTGTACATCCTATTTTGTACACTTCCATATTCATTGTGCATGTTTGACTTTGAACGTAACGACCTAGGGATTTTCGATCCCGAGAATCGACGCGAAAACACCCTGTCGACAATTTAAGAATCGGAAACACGGGAACATTATTAGAAAGAAGTTAGAGGGTGAGGAAAGAAAGAAATATTGGAATAAAAAAGTAGATATAATATGGAAATAAATCTTTACTGAGAGCTTTAAAAATACTTACAATCATCAGAGTACATCAACACAATTGGATGATTATAATAATCTATCCTCATATACAACACACGGCGTAACACACACTAATATATATCATACGTCTGAACTCCTCCAGCTTGTCTTCTGAAATTCGCAGCATCCAAATCTAAACCTGTACAACCCCGGGCTAACCCGAGCATTACAAACGCTAGATCAGTCTGGTGAACCAGAGTGAGAAAAACACACTAAGTTTATAGGTATCACACAACTTGATTTTAAAGTCAGAATCCTTTTGAAAGAAAAATATAATCATAAGACCAAACCCACACATAAATACAGATGGTTTTTACCTTACAATAACCCAAAACATTTTGAAATGGTATATATGTTCTGATATTATAATATGGTCTAAATACAAGTAAATATCGATCTAGCAGAACGCTTGCATCTCACGCTCTACAAATATAGTATACAATCAAAACCGCGTGTGCTTATTGAAGATTGGATTCCGACTACAACAAGGTATGGAACTACCTGCCGATAGTGTATCTCTAGAGGGGAATACATTGGGTTCAACAAGAACGTCTTGCAACCCGACCACACATGACCGACCACTCATTTCGCTTGAGTGTATCAAATGTATATCACCAACGGTTGGGCTCAAACCACCGTTTCTCGAAAAGGGACAACATCGAAATAGGTTAAAGAAGGAAATAGATTTTCTACTAGATAGGTGATTATACACCCAAATGGGAGCGACCCACATAGCCATGCTGCATGCCCGATTTTTGTCATTTCCCGGTTGATGAGGCTTGAGGCTTAGCTTTACCTATTAAAATCAGCATATCACATTAACTTCGAATGCCACATCGTCAGATCCATTGAAATCACTAATTGATGTCCACAACAATACTTTACACGTTAGCTAAAAGAAGTTTCCTTCTCCGCTTCCACTCTTGGTACAATTGAAGAAATCAATGTACGTGACCTTTCTGGAAATACTTTATCAGACATCCATCCATACACGTCATCCAGGAACAGGATGAACCGAAGGCACCCTCCTACTGCTTTCTAGGAATCACCCTGAGAATCAGTAGCGAGAAGTCCTTGTGAACCCAAAGATTCCAACCACGACAGAATCAAAGTTTATCACTGCTTGCAAGTCAGAGATTTAAGTAATCCTTCTGCTTATGAAGATCCACGGTGTAACAACCCGGAAAACCGGAACCTATTTAAATTTTTTATTTTGGCAATTTTAATGAATTTTGAATATTTAAAATGATTTATTTTAAATAATAACGGCTAGAAATTTATTTTGAATAGAATTAGAACATATAAATTTATTTAAATCAAAGTTAAAATATAAATATTTATTTTAATTATAAAATAATTGGAAATGGCGTGGTAGTTTGAAAATTCGATTTCAAATTTCAAATGAATGTACATGATTCAAAACAAACCGGATTTTGGGTAAACCAGAAATATTTGAATTTGTTTGAAAATATCTTTCCAAGTGTCGGGAATAAAAAGTTATGCCCACTTGAAGATTTAGAATAGTCACTATGAAAATTTATATAATATATAGCCCTTAAAAATAGCGATTTCGCAAACAACATCTGTTTTCGATGAAACCACTTTTGTTGGATCCGAAATGTCAAATTAGTGATAGATTCCAATTTTCATAAATTTTGGAACCAATATGTGAGCGTGGTAAATTTAAACGTGTTTGGTCAATTTAGTTTGAATTTAATCGACAGAAAAATGACCGTTATTCAAACGGTCTCCAAATTCAACGAAATTAGTTTTGTTAGGACCGTATCATCAAAACATAGCCAGATTTATTTTTCTGGAATTTTTGGAGTCAATATGTGGCCCCGGTAAATTGAAATGTGCATTTAAATTCAAAATATATTGATTTATATTTTAATTTAAATGAAAACTGATCGTAACAGCTGAATTGGCTTATGAAACATATCCCATTATGTTCGAAATAGGGGCATTTGGCTGCGAGCGATAGTCGTTGGGTCCCCTTTGAGTTCAAAAGGAAAGTCAACATTTAAGAGAATTAAATAAAATAAAATAATAAATTATATAACCCTATCTTCCTTCAAACCCTCGGTCAAACATGCCCTCCCCAGTCAAAATCGAAAACCTGCCTCCCTCCTTTCACGATGTCGTGATTTCCCCGTCGCCGCTCGCCGCCGGACCCATCTCCCCGACCTCCGATCACCGCCGGCCCCCTCGCCTCCGACCTCCCCTCTCTCTCCTCTGTCTCCATCTTCTTCAACAACCCTAAATCCACCCAAACCCATCGGAAAACCCACCGCCCACAACCCCATTGGCCTACCGCGCCACCTGCACCCCTCCTCGACCCTAGCGCCACCCACCAGCAGTCTCCGACGATCAGAAACCCCCTTCCTCCGATAACACAGTGAGCCCTCTTGTCTTTTTTTTAGTAAAGCATTTTTTAAAAAATTGATTTTTATTTTAAAAATACGGTTTTTATTTGTTTGTCACTAGAATAAAAATACGATTTTTATTTGTTTGTTGCTAGAATAAAAATGTTATCTTTATATGGAATATCATTGTATAATAATGTGATTTTTATTTTAATTTAACGGTAGCGTTATAAAAATATAATTTTTATACATGTAGTGATATTATAAAAATATATTTTTTAGCGACATGGAGATATGATTTTTATCATATAAGTGGAGTAATAAAAATATGATTTTTATTATGAAGTTAACGTTATAAAAATATGATTATTATTATATATATAACGTTATAAAAATATGATTTTTATATATGTAGCGAATTAAAAATGTGATTTTTAACATAAAACTGCGTGAAACAGATTGTGAGGGAATCGGCTGGAATCAAATCCAAATCCGAATAGTTCAGAAATTCAGAAATATAGAATGGAGGAGTGGATCCCAAAGGTGAGAACTTCTCACTTTAATTTATTTGCTAGTTAAAAATATATACTACGATGCAGACGGTGCTTAGAAGCACCCGACACCTTTGTTTGAAACCATGTTTGTTTGGCTGTTTGATTGATTGGATTATTTGGTTGAATTTAGTTTGGAAAATGAAATGAATCGATTAGGATTTGGTTTGTACATAGCTTGAGCCATTATTAGGCGAGGGATAAGGCTAGACCTTATTCTGGTTCGATTATCGCACCGTTATGCTGCCGAAATTTTGTAAAAATGTTAGAACATTAAAAATATCATTTTTATTGTGTAAATGAATTGTATAAAATATTCGTGAGTTGAAATAAATATTTTATAGTTAAAATAAATTTTTTAACATGTATATGAATAAAATAAATATTCATTTACAAATCGGACGATTTGTTTATGTACACACATTTGACTGATATTGATTGGGACGATATATTTTACACATCACCCAACTGCACAAATAATAATCAATGTTTGTTGTTTGAAACCCCACACGGGTATTGGGATGATATTTGACGTACACTAATCCCGAATGTTTAGTTGTATGTCAATCGATGGATTGACAGACTATTATAAGCGTTAATTATTTATATTTAATGCTTATGTAGTTGTGTAATGCACTCTGAATGATGGTTGAATGTGTTTGATTATTGTTGTCTACATATGTGTATGAAATCCATATAAATAAAATATATGGTAATTGACTGTGTCTGATTCCAGTTCAGAAAGAACAAATATTTTAAAATAATGAATATTTTAAAATAAAGAATATTTTAAAATAATATTCAGTAATGGATCAAAATATGATTTTGATGTCCGATCTGGGATGGACACGAAAATATTGAAATATATGAAGCCGTATTGATTAGATTAACGCCATTTTTACGTGAACGATATTTATATCGATTTTATTCATTTTTATAATGAATATCGAAGAGGAAGTGATTTCAAAATCTAATGTTTTGAAAATATTATCATTTATATATTAATGATATGCAATATTCAATTTTGATTTAAAATTGAATATAAAGTTGAAATCATTTTGGAAACGGATTTAAAATGATTTATAAAATGCATTTTAAATGGAAATTGAGGAAATATATATAATATAAATATTATATATATTTAATGGCCTGAATAAAACGCGCCGCGCCGTGGCAGTTCGCGAATTTCGACCATTGATTTCGAATGGACATTAAGGGAGATCCGACCGTCGGATTCTCCTAAAACCGTAACCGTCGAGTACGTATCGAAAAGAGCTTTCCAAAGAATATTTGAGATTTGAAATCTAACTTTTGTATTTGGAATTATGTCCAAATCAAAATTGGAAAAGGTCGCTATAAGTGCAGTTCGATGACCGTTTATGGAAATCGACTGCACGGGCCTTGATAAAATTATTAAAAATATTAATTAATTCATGTAAAATCATAATAAACGATTTGGAAACAATTAGGATGAAAAATTCCATATTTGAAAAGAAAAAAATATATTTTTATCGAAATGAACTAGTTATTAACTAGAATTATAATCCAATTATTATTTTTTAAATAAATAAATTGGATTGAGAATGGTTTTAAAAATAACCAGAATTTCCAATATATGAATTGGAATGGATTTGAATTGAAATCATCTTCGGAATATTTCGATATTGGATTTCGTGATTATACGGATATCGTTATGGAAATTTGGAAGATATGTTATATATATCGTTATTTCCAATACGATATTTGTTGGTTTCAGAATTTGATATTGAATATAAGCCGATATAATTTCTATTCAGAGCCTTGTATTTAATATCAAATTGGATTTTGGGTTTGTCATGAATGATGTCTTCATTAACACTGTTCTTAAACCCAGTTGAGGAAAGAATAAATCTTTTTATCAAGATTTAGTGGAATTTTCCAATTAATTAATATTTAATTTGAATTGAATAAAAGAAATGGGATTTTGGGTTGTCGTGAACGGTGTCTTCAGTAACACTATTCTTAAACCCCGTTTGAAAAGAATAAATCTTTTAATTAAGATTATTAGAGTTTCCAGTTACATTTGGTAATTGGAATAAAATGGAATTTGAATTGGGTTTATTGTGAACTGTGTTTTAACGACCTTCGTTCTTTAACCCGATTTACAGTGAAATGTGATTTAGGAATTTATAAATCTTTTAACTAAGATTTAGTGGAAGTTTCCAAAGTAAAGTTTTCCAATTTTATAAAATAAATTGGAATGGAATGGAATTCGATTTGGTAGTAATCGAAGTGAATTTTGGTGGAGGAAGACTGCTAATATATATGGAATTTAAAAGGCTTTGCCGTTATTCCATTTATATTATTAGTCGGATATGGAGGTTTATATCAATTATATATATTGACCTGTTTTCCGTGAAGATTCCATAATTAATGGAATGAGATTTTGGGTTTATCATGAGCTGTGTTTCAAATGACATTAGTTCTTTAATTCAGTTAAAGACATGATTTATTTCCTGAATTTGAATAATCATTAAGTAATGATTTTTGGAGATTAAAACTAAATGGAGTTTTAAATGAATCTTTAATTAGATTGAAAGGTGAATCTGATAACTAAAATTATCAAATTCAAGAAATGATCAAGAATGGAGTATCACCTCTTTTGCTCCAAGCGATAGTTAAAGCTTTAATTAGATTTGAATGTGAAATGGTAAATAATTTTACCGATAACACCGTGGTGTTAGATACGAAGTATTACCAGTTTTACTTCATGGCATGAATAGGTTGGGATTGGGAAAAAAAATAATGATTACTTCGGTAGGGATCGCTAAACCCAACTAGTTTGGATAAACCTTAATTTGGTTTGAATTGATATCCAATTGAAGGTTAAAGAATAAATTCAAAGAATTTATATTTGATAAAATTAATGGGAACCTTTCCCAAAGAATAAGAATATTTGAATAAAGGAATATTCTGGATTGGAATGAGGCGTATGATGTGTTTTTATAGCACTTGCTTATTAGATACGCGAGTTTTTTTAGAAAGACCAGGTTTATCCCATTCTGAATAACTGATTCAACGATAAGTCAACGATGAAGACGGTGGTTGAAGACTGGAGGTCTTCACATCGTTTGGATGATTACTGATGTCTTGATTGGGCTGTACACCCAAGACGAGGTAATAAATGGTGATCGTCCAGACGTACTTGGAGATCGACCGGATATGCGAGGACCTCTCTCCTGTATTGGACATATGGGATGAGGAATAAGGTGCCTCCGGTTTCGTTCAGACTCAGAACGAACTTGTAAATGGATGTGTGTCTGACATTGGATTTTATTATGTGCTGATTGATCTCTATTAAATATATATCTGTTTGGTGGCAGAGAATTTATTCTATTGCTTAACACCCTTCTCTAAGACGTATGACATCAGAGGTTATATATCGATAGACATCAGTCGCGTGGCATGAATTGCCTGTGTGGCATGCTGAGATGTAAATGATCAAGGCTTCTGTTGAAAAGCAGAGTCGTGTGGTTTATGATCAAAGCACGGCTTTAATATAGCATAGCTTTGTGTATAGAGTTAATTCGCGAGCCTCACACGCCGATGTGAACCAGAAACGGGAGAGGACATCAGGGAGGACATGCGTTTCTTTCTAGCTAGGAGTGGTGTCATGGTATGGAGCCCAGACATTTACTTATGTGGATGATGGATAGCAAGGCGCCTCAGATATATCAGTCACTACGGGGCCAATGGATAGTTTGGTCGATATACTGACCAGTTTTACTCCCCATAGGGCGGGGAAACGCATTGTTCAGGCATTTTAATCCACTTCGAGTGGACCGGCCCTCACTATCCAAGGTGCTGTTGCGGCTGTTCCTGAGGCTCGGGCTAGACAGTCTCGAAGTGGTAAGGACGATCCCTTGCCTTGGTTCACAGATGGTAATCCAAATTCCAATACGACATTTTACGGTTTTAGTTGTATACTATTGGCGACACTGTGGCATGGGACGCTAATGCCGTCTATGATTGATACATTTATATTTGAAGTTGTTTTCATACACTTTACACTATAATAGTATCAAAATGATTTGTTTTAAACGTACCAAGCATGTTTGGCTATTATAAGGTAAACTCTATCCTCCGGCTTGCGTTGTGTGATGGGACCTGAGTCTTATAATAGCTTCATTTTTCCAAAAAGCATAGTATTGTTTATTTTATGCACTGGTATTCCTGGGAGGAAACCCGTTCCGTGTTATACGGCGTGGTCCCTTGATTTACTTTTTTTTGAGGTAAAGATTTAAATAACTGTTTTAGTTCTCACACCATCACATGACTGACTTGGAGTTTATTGTTTTAACCTAAACTCTGAGTGCTCCTATTTTCCACATGGGCAGCTTGGAGTTTTGGGTATGCAGATTTATTCTTATAGGATCCTGATTTACAGTTGGAGCTATATTCGGAATGCTCTGTATCCGTGTATTCCTTTCAGTTGTGTTTTGTTTTATTTTCTGCTGTATTATAATTTGTAAATCTCTGATATTTATCAAATGTATATTATTTGTTTTTACTCTGTACATTCTCGTACTCTGATGTAAAATGTTGTAGTAAGCAATGAAATGTTCTTCTGTTTGTGTCCTGATTTGTCGTGTTCTCAGACAATCCGTTTGTTCTCTTCTCTTCGGAGACCGGGGAAGTTCGGATCGTTACACATGGTATCAGAGCTTTGGTTTATAGAACTCGAGAACAAGACACATTAGAACCAAACAAAAG
The DNA here is from genome assembly GCA_030737875.1 of Allium sativum. Classification (NCBI taxonomy): domain Eukaryota; kingdom Viridiplantae; phylum Streptophyta; class Magnoliopsida; order Asparagales; family Amaryllidaceae; genus Allium; species Allium sativum. The sequence goes on from CM060916.1 coordinate 900,980,455, forward strand.
AATTCATCAGAGATTGGATTAGTAATATCCAAGGAGAATGACTCGTTAGAGATAGGATCAGTAGTCTCCTAGAATGAGTCCGAAGAGTGTTGTTTTTTTTAAAAAAAAACAAATTTAGTTTAAATTTTATATCAACTATTCGTATTTGGATATTTATTTTAAATTGAATTTGGACAATCAAGTATATGAAGATATTGAATATACGCGTAATTAACGTGTATTCGAAGCCTTAAATATACTGGATAGATACAGAATCACACTCTAGTCGCCCGGGCATAATTCTGGTGATGTCGCGACATCATCAGTATTCATTCTCGAGTTTCGAAAGTGGGATATCTATATATTTCCAATTGACTGATGTGAGAACCAAAACTAGATAGCGTCTATTGTTGTGACTTGACATCAAAAATGGATTTTTTTGTATATATATAAAAATTATGAATTTGAAAAGATAATCAACTAATTGATTGCTGGTTGTGTTATTTGATTATTGGTTGATTAATTAAAATTTTGAACCATTAAGCCAAATTGAGCCAAATGTTGAACTGACTTGAAAATTGGTTGCAATTGCATGCCTATACATGTATGTATGTTGGACATGTCACAGCAAGGAGGCTAGAGAAGAGGAATAAAATTATATGCCCGGCAAATAGGTACATGTTTACTAATTTATTGGGTTTGGATGATTTTATGAGCCGATTGGCTAGCCGCTTGGCTTTTTCTTTTTCTTTTTGGATGATGAGGGCCCTGCGTGGCTAGTTGAGGTTTTAAATGTCTCCCCGTATCAAGGAGGTTATGGCGAAAATTTTCGAAAATTTAGGGTGTTAGCCAAATTTTTGAAAAATTAGAAATTCTTAGAAACTGAAAAGTTGAATAATGAAAGCCAGAATGAAAGTTGAGTTGGTTAGTCAAACAACTTTCTGCTCCGTTTCCTTTTCGAGGACGAAAAGATTTTAAGTGGGGAAGATTGTAACAACCCGGAAAATCGGAACCAATTTAAAAATTTTATTTTTGCAATTTTAATGAATTTTGATTATTTAAAATGATTTATTTTAAATAATAACGACTAGAAATTTATTTTGAATAAAATTATAACGTCTAAATTTATTTAAATCGAAGTTAGAATATAAATATTTATTTTAATTATAAAAGGAATTGGAAATGGCACGGTAGTTTGAAAATTCGATTTCAAATTTCAAATGAATGTACAGGATTCAAAACAAACCAGATTTTGGTAAAACTAGAAATATTTGGATCTATTCGAAAATATCTTTCCAACGAATGCGAAAAATCCAGATTTCAAAATGGGAATAAAAAGTTATGCCCAGTTGAAGATTCGGAATAATCACTATGGAAATTTATATAATATATAGCCCTTAAAAATAGCGATTTCGCAAATGACCTCTGTTTTCGACGAAACCACTTTTGTTGGATCTGGAGTGTCAAATTATTGCTAGATTCCAATTTGCATAATTTTTGGAACTAATATGTGAGCGTGGTAAATTTAAACGTGTTTGGTCAATTCAATTTGAATTTAATCGACTGAAAAATGACTGTTTTTCAAACGGTCTCCAAATTTGACGAAATAAGTTTTGTTAGGACCGTATAATCAAAACAAAACCAGATTTATTTTTCTAGAATTTTTGGAGTCAATATGTGGCCCCGATAAATTGAAATGTGTATTTGAATTTAAAATATATTGATTTATATTTTAATTTAAATGAAAACTGATTGTAATAGCCAAATTGGCTTATGAAACATATCCCGTTGTGTTCAGAATGGGGGCATTTGGCTAGGAGCGACAGTCGTTGGGTCTCGTTTGGAGTTCAAAAGGAAAGTCAACATTTAAGAGAACTAAATAAAATAAAATAATAAATTATATAACCCTATCTTCCTTCAAACCCTCGGTCAAACTAGCCCTCCCCAGCCAAAATCGGAAACCCGCCTCCCTCCTTTCATGATGTCGCGATTTCCCCGCTGCCGCCTCTGGTGGACGCCTCTCGCCGCCGGACCCTTCCCCCCGACCTCCGATCACCGCCAGCCCCCTCCCCCTCGCCTCCGACCTCCCCTCTCTCTCCTCCGTCTCCATCTTCTTCTTTAACCCTAAATCCGCCGAAACCCATCGAAAAACCCACCGCCCACCACCCCATTGGCCTGCTGCGCCACCTACACCCCTCCCCGACCCCAGCGCCACCCACCAGCAGTCTCCGACGATAAGAAACTCTCCTTCCTCCGACAACATAGTGAGCCCTCTTGTCTTTTTTTTATTTAGTAAGGCATTGTTTAAAAGCTTGATTTTTATTTTATGTAAAACTGTATTTTCATTTTAAATAAAGCTTTGATTTTTAGTAAATAAAGCTTTGATTTTTAGTAAATAAAGCTATGATTTTTAATATATAAAATTATGATTTTTAGCTAGAATAAAAATACGATTTTTATTTGTTTGTCACAAGAATAAGAATTTTATTTGTTTGTTGCTAGAAAAAAATGTGATCTTTATATGGAATATCATTGTATAATAGTGTGATTTTTATTTTAAAGGCAGCGTTTTAAAAATATAATTTTTATTAGTGATATTATAAAAATATGATTTTTAGCGACATGGAGATATGATTTTTATCATATAAGTGGAGTAATAAAAATATGATTTTTATTATGAAGCTAATGTTATAAAAATATTATTTTTATTATATATATAACGTTATAAAAATATGATTTTTAGATATGTAGCCAATTAAAAATGTGATTTTTAACATAAAACCGCGTGAAACAGATTACGAGGGAATTGACTGGAATCAAATCCAAATCCGAACAGTTCAGAAATTCAGAAATATAGAATGGAGGAGTGGATCCCAAAGGTGAGAACTTCTCACTTTAATTTATTTGCTAGTTAAAAAATATATACTAGAATGCAGACGGTGTTTAGAAGCACCCGACACCTTTATTTGAAACCATGTTTGTTTGGCTGTTTGGTTAATTGGATTATTTGGTTGAATTTGGTTTGGAAAATGAAATGAATTGATTAGGATTTTGTTTGTACACAGCGCGAGCCATTATTAGGCGAGGGATAAGGCTAGACCTTATTCCAGTTATAGTATCGCGTCGTTATGCTGCCGAAATTTTGTAAAAATGTTAGAACAATAAAAATATCATTTTTATTGTATAAATGATTTTTATAAAATATTCATGAGTTGAAATAAATATTTTATAGTTAAAATAATTTTTTTAACATTTATATGAATAAAATAAATATTCATTTACAAATCGGATGATTTGTTTATGTACACACATTTGACTGATATTGATTGGGATGATATATTCTACACATCGCCCAACTGCACAAATAATAATCAATATTTGTTGTTTGAAACCCCACACAGGTATTGGGATGATATTTGACGTACACTAATCCTGATTGTTTAGTTGTATGTCAATCAATGGATTGATAGACTGTTGTAAGCGTTAATTATTTATATTTAACGCTTATGCATTTGTGTAATGCACTCTGGATGATGGTTGGCTGTGTTTGATTATTGTTGTGTACATGTGTGTATGAAATCCATATAAATAAAATTATATGGTAATTGACTGTGTCTTATTCCAATTCATTTTGAATAGAATTAGAACGTATAAATTTATTTAAATCGAAGTTAGAATATAAATATTTATTTTAATTATAAAAGGAAATAGAAATGGCGCGGTTGTTTGAAAATTCAATTTCAAATTTCAAATGAATGTACAAGGTTCAAAACAAACCAGATTTTAGTAAAACCAGAAATATTTGGATCTGTTTGATAATATCTTTCCAACGAATGTGAAAAATCTAGATTTCATAACGGGAATAAAAAGTTATGCCCAATTGAAGATTCAGAATAGTCGCTATGGAAATTCATATAATATATAGCCCTTAAAAATAGCGATTTCGTAAATGGCCTCCATTTTCGACGAAACCACTTTTATTGGATCCGGAGTGTCAAATTATTGCTAGATTCCAATTTGCATAATTTTTGGAACTAATATGCGAGCGTGGTAAATTTAAACGTGTTTGGTTAATTCAATTTGAATTTAATCAACTGAAAAATGACCGTTTTTCAAACGGTCTCCAAATTCGACGAAATTTGTTTTATTAGGACCGTATCGTCAAAACAAAGGCAGATTTATTTTTCTGGAATTTTTGGAGTCAATATGAAATTGAAATGTGCGTTTGAATTTAAAATATATTGATTTATATTTTAATATAAATGAAAACTGATCGTAACAGCCGAATTGGCTTATGAAACATATCTCATTGTGTTCGAAATGAGGGCATTTATCTACGGGCGACGGTTGTTCGGTCTCGTTTGGAGTTCAAAAGGAAAGTCAACATTTAAGGGAATTAAATAAAATAAAATAATAAATTATATAACCCTATCTTCCTTCAAACCCTTGGTCAAACTAGCCCTCCCCAGTCAAAATCAAAAACCTGCCTCCCTCCTTTCACGATGTCACGATTTCCCCACCGCCGCCTCTGGTTGACGCTGCTTACCGCCGGACCCTTCCCCCCGACCTCCGATCACCGCCAGCCCTCTCCCCCTTGCCTCCGACCTCCCCTCTCTCTCCTCCGTCTCCATCTTCTTCTTCAACCCTAAATCCGCCCAAACCCATCGGAAAACCCACCGCCCACCACCCTATTGGCTTGCCATGCCACCTGCACCCCTCCCCGACCCCAGCGCCACCCACCAGCAGTCTCCGATGATCAGAAACCCTCCTTCCTCCGATAACACAGTGAGCCCTCTTGTCTTTTTTTTATTTAGTAAGGCATTGTTTAAAAGCTTGATTTTTATTTTATGTAAAACTGTATTTTCATTTTAAATAAAGCTTTGATTTTTAGTAAATAAAGCTTTGATTTTTAGTAAATAAAGCTATGATTTTTAATATATAAAATTATGATTTTTAACTAGAATAAAAATACGATTTTTATTTGTTTGTTGCTAGAAAAAAATGTGATCTTTATATGGAATATCATTGTATAATAGTGTGATTTTTATTTTAAAGGCAGCGTTATAAAAATATAATTTTTATACATGTAGTGATATTATAAAAATATGATTTTTAGCGACATGGAGATATGATTTTTATCATATAAGTGGAGTTATAAAAATATGATTTTTATTATGAAGCTAACATTATAAAAATATTATTTTTATTATATATATGTAATGTTATAAAAATATGATTTTCATATATGTAGAGAATTAAAAAAGTGATTTTTAACATAAAACCGCGTGAAACAGATTGCGAGAGAATCGATTGGAATCAAATCCAAATCCGAACAGTTCAGAAATTCAGAAATATAGAATGGAGGAGTGTATCCCAAAGGTGAGAACTTCTCACTTTAATTTATTTGCTAGTTAAAAATATATACTACGATGCAAACGGTTCTTAGAAGCAGCCGACACCTTTGTTTGAAACCATGTTTGTTTGTCTGTTCGGTTGATTGGATTATTTGGTTGAATTTGGTTTGGAAAATGAAATAAATTGATTAGGAATTGGTTTGTTCATGGCACGAGCCATTATTAGGCGAGGGATAAGGCTAGACCGTATTCCGGTTCTAGTATCGCGCCGTTATGCTGCCGAAATTTTGTAAAAATGTTAGAACAATAAAAATATCATTTTTATTGTATAAATGAATTTTATAAAATATTCATGAGTTGAAATAAATATTTTATAGTTAAAATTTTTTTTATAACATTTATATGAATAAAATAAATATTCATTTACAAATCGGATGATTTGTTTATGTACACACATTTGACTGATATTGATTGGGATGATATATTTTACACATCGCCCAACTGCACAAATAATAATCAATGTTTGTTGTTTGAAACCCCACACAGGTATTGGGATGATATTTGACGTACACTAATCCTGATTGTTTAGTTGTATGTCAATCAATGGATTGATAGACTGTTGTAAGCGTTAATTATTTATATTTAACGCTTATGCATTTGTGTAATGCACTCTGGATGATGGTTGACTGTGTTTGATTATTGTTGTGTACATATGTGTATGAAATCCATATAAATAAAATTATATAGTAATTGACTGTGTCTTATTCCAATTCAGAAAGAACAAATATTTTAAAATAATGAATATTTTAAAATAAGGAATATTTTAAAATAATATCCAGTAATGGATCAAATTATGATTTTGATGTCCGATTTGGGATGGACACGAAAATGTTGAAATATATGAAGCCGTGTTATTAGATTAACGCCATTTTGACGTGAACGATATTTATATCGATTTTATTCATTTTTATATTGAATATCGAAGAGGAAGCGATTTCAAAATCTAATGTTCTGAAAATATTATCATTTATATACTAATGATATGGAATATTCAATTTTGATTTAAAATTGAATATGAAGTTGAAATCGTTTTGAAAACGGATTTAAAACCATTTATAAAATACGTTTTAAATGGAAATCGAAGAAATATATAATATATATATATATATATATTATATATATTTAATGTCCTGAATAGAACGCTCCGCGCCGCTGCAGTTCGCGAATTTCAACCATTGACTTCGAATGGACATTACGGGAGATCCGACCGTCGGATTCTCCTAAAACTGGAACCGTTGAGTTCATATCGAAAAGAGATTTCCAACGAATATAAGAGATTTGAAATCTAACTGTTGGATTTGGAATTATGTCCAAATTAAAATTGGGAAAAGGTCGCTGTAAGTGCAGTTCGATGACCATTTATTGAAATTGACTGTACGGGCCTTGATAAAATTATTAAAAATATTAATAATTCATGTAAAATCTTAATAAATGATTTGGAAAGAATTGGGATGAAAAATTTCATATTTGAAAAGATAAAAATATATTTTTATCGAAATGAACTAGTTATTAACTAGAATTATAATCCAATTACTTTTTTAAAATAATTAAATTGGATTGAGAATGGTTTTAAAAATAACCTGAATTTCCAATATATGAATTGAAATGCATTTGAATCGAAATCATCTTCGGAATATTTCGATATTGGATTTCGTGATTATGCAGATATTGTTATGGAAATTTGAAAGATATATTATATATATCGTTATTTCCAATACAATATTTGTTGGTTTCAGAATTTGATATTGAATATAAGCCGATATAATTTCTATTCAGAGCCTTGTATTTAATATCAAATTAGATTTTGGGTTTGTCGTGAATGACGTCTTCATTAACACTGTTCTTAAACCCACTTGAGGAAAGAATAAATATTTTTATTAAGATTTAGTGGAATTTTCCAATTAATTAATATTTAATTGGAATTGAATAAAAAAAATGGGATTTTGGGTTGTCATGAACGGTGTCTCCAGTAACACTGTTCTTAAACCCCGTTTGAAAAGAATAAATCTTTTAATTAAGATTATTAGAGTTTCCAGTTACATTTGGTAATTGGAATAAAATGGAATGTGAATCGGGTTTATTTTGAACTTTGTTTTTAACGACATTCGTTCTTTAACCTGATTTACAGTGAAATGTGATTTGGAATTTATAAATCTTTTAACTAAGATTTAATGGAAAATTTCCAAAGCAAAGTTTTCCAATTTAATAAAATAAATTGGAATGGAATGGAATTCGATTTGGTAATAATCGAAGTGAATTTTGGTGGACGAAGACTGCTAATATATATGGAATTTAAAAGGCTTTGCCATTATTCCATTTGTATTATTAGTCGAATATGGAAGTTTATATCGATTATATATATTGACCTATTTTCCATGAAGATTCCATAATTAATGGAATGTGATTTTGGGTTTATCGTGAACTGTGTTTTAAATGACATTAGTTCTTTAACCCAGTTAAAGACAGGATTTATTTCCTGAATTTGAATAATCATTAAGTAATGATTTTTGGAGATTAAAACTAAAAGGAGTTTTAAATGAATCTTTGATTAGATTGAAAGGTGATCTGGTAACTAAAATTATCAAATTCAAGAAATGATCGAGAATGGAGTATCACCAGTTTTGCTCCAAGCGATAATTAAATCTTTAATTAGATGTGAACGTGAAATGGTAATTAATTTTACCGATAACACGGTGGTGTTAGATATGAAGTATTACCAATTTTTCTTCATGGGATGAATAGGTTGGGGTTGGGAAATAAAATAAATGATTACTTCGGTAAGGATCGCTAATCCTGACTAGTTTGGAGAAACCTTAATTTGGTTTGAATTTATCTTTAGTAAAATTAATGAACCTTTCCCAAGGAATAAGAATATTTGAATAAAGGAATATTCTGGATTGGAATGAGGCGTATGAAGTGTTTTTATAGCACTTGTTTATTAAATACACGAGTTATTTAGAAAGACCGGGTTTATCCCATTCTGAATAACTGATTCGATGATAAGTCGATGATGAAGATGATGGTTGAAGACCGAAGGTCTTCACATCGTTTGGATGATTATTGATGTCTTGATTAGGTTGTACACCCAAGACGAGGTAATAAGTGGTGATCGTCCAGACGTACTTGGAGATCGACCGGATATGCGAGGACCTCTCTCCTGTATTGGATATATGGGACGAGGAATAAGGTGCCTCCTTTTTCGTTCAAACCCAGAACGAACTTGTAAATGGATGTGTGTCTGACATTGGATTTTATTCGGTGTTGATTGATCTCTATTAAATATATATCTGTTTGGGGGTGTAGAATTTATTCTCTTGCTTAACACCCTTCTATGAGACGTATGACATCAGAGGTTATATATCGATAGACATCCGTCACGTGGCATGAATTTCCTATGTGGCATGCTGAGATGCAAATGATCAAGGCTTCTGTTGAAAAGCAGAGTCGTGTGGTTTATGATCAAAGCACGGCTTTAATATAGCATAGCTTTGTGTATAGCGTTAATTCGCGACCCTCACACCCCGGTGTGAACCAGAAACAGGAGAGGACATCAGGGAGGACATGCGTTTCTTTCTAGCTAGGAGTGGTGTCATGGTATGGGGTCCAGACATTTTACTTATTTGGATGATGGGCAGCGAGGAGCCTCGGATATATTGGTCACTACGGGGCCGATGGATGTTTTGGTTGATATACTGACCAGTTTTACGCCCCATAGGGCGGGGAAACGCATTGTTCAGGCATTTTAATCCACTTCGAGTGGACCGACCCTGACGATCCAAGGTGTTGTTGCGGCTGTTCCTGAGGCTCGGGCTAGATAGTCTCGAAGCGGTAAGGATGATCCCTTGCCTTGGTTCACAGATGGAAATCCAACAAAACATCATTTTACGGTTTTATGTATACTATTGGCGACATAGTGGCATGGGACGCTAATGCCGTCTATGATTGATACATTTATATTTGAAGTTGTTTTCATACACTTTACACTATAATAGTATCAAAATGAGTGGTTTTAAACGTACCAAGCATGTTTGGCTATTATAAGGTAAACTCTATCCACCGGCTTGCGTTGCATTGTGTGATGGGGCCTGAGTCTTATAATAGCTTCATTTTTCCAAAAGCCATTGTGTTGTTTATTTTATGCACTAGTATTCCTGGGAGGAAATCCATTCCGTGTCATACGGCATTGTCCCTTGATTTACTTTATTTTAAAGTAAAGATTTAAATAACTGTTTTAGTTCTCAGACCAGTTACATAACTGACCTAGAGTTAATTGCTTTAACCTAAACTCTAGGTGCCCCTATTTTCCACATGGACATCTTGGAGTTTTGGGTTTGCAGATTTATTCATATAGGATCTTGATTTATAACTGGAGCTATATTCGGAATGCTCTGTATCCGTGTATTCCTTTCAATTGTGTTTTGTATTATTTTCCACCGCATTGTAATTTGTAAATCTCTGACATTTATCAAATGTATATTATTTGTTCTTACTCTGTACATTCTATTACTCTGATGTAAAATAATGTAGTAAGCAATGAAATGTTTTTCTGTTTGTGTCCTGATTTGTCGTGTTCTCAGACAATCCGTTCTTTCTCTTCTCTTCGCAGACTAGGGAAGTTCGGGTCCTTACACATGGTATTAGAGCTTTGGTTTACAGAGCTCGAGAACAAGACAAATTAGAACCAAATGAAAGAATTCATCAGAGATTGGATTAGTAATATCCAAGGAGAATGACTCGTTAGAGATATGATCAGTAGTCTCCTAGAATGAGTCCGAAGAGTGTGGTTTTTTTAAAAAAAAAATCAAACTTAGTTTTAAATTTTATATCAACTATTCGTATTTGAATATTTATTTTAAATTGAATTTGGACAATCGAGTATATGAAGATATTGAATATACGCATAACTAACGTGTATTCGAAACCTCAAATATACTGGATAGATACAGAATCACACTCTAGTCGCTCGGGCATAATTCTGGTGATGTCGCGACATCATCAGTGTTCATTCTCGAGTTTCGAAAGAGGGATATTTATATATTTCCAATTGACTGGTGTGGGAACCAAAAATAGATAGGGTCTGTTGTTGTGACTTGGCATCAAAAATTGATTTTTTTGTATATATATAAAAGTTATGAATTTGAAAAGGTAATCAACTAATTGATTGCTGCTTATGTTGTTTGATTATTGGTTGATTAATAAAAATTTTGAACCATTAAGCCAAATTGAACCAAATGTTGAACTGACTTGAAAATTGATTGCAATTGCATGCCTATACATGTATATATATTGGACATGTCATAACAAGGAGGCTAGAGAAGAGGAATAAAATTGTATGCCCGATAAATAGGTACATGTTTGCTAATTTATTGGGTTTGGATGATTTTATGAGCCGATTGGCTAGCGGCTTGGCTTTTTCTTTTTCTTTTTGGATGATGAGGGCCCTGCGTGGCTAGTTGAGGTTCTAAATGTCTCCCCGTACAAAGGAGGTTATGGCGAAATTTTTCAAAAATTTAGGGTGTTAGACAAATTTTTGAAAAAATAGAAATTCTTAGAAACTGAAAAGTTGTAGAATGAAAGCCAGAATGAAAGTTGAGTTGGTAGTTAAACAACTTTCAGCTCCGTTCCTTTTCGAGGACGAAAAGATTTTAAGTGGGGGAGATTGTAACAATCCGGAAAATCGAAACCAATCTAAAAATTTTATTTTGGCAATTTTAATGAATTTTGAATATTTAAAATTATTTATTTTAAATAATAATGACTAGAAATTTATTTTGAATGGAATTAGAACGTATAAATTTAATTAAATCGAAGTTAGAATATAAATATTTATTTTAATTATAAAAGGAAATAGAAATGGCGCGGTTGTTTGAAAATTCAATTTCAAATTTCAAATGAATGTACAGGGTTCAAAACAAACCAGATTTTAGTAAAACCAGAAATATTTGGATCTGTTTGATAATATCTTTCCAACCAATGTGAAAAATCTAGATTTCATAACGGGAATAAAAAGTTATGCCCAATTGAAGATTCAGAATAGTCGCTATGGAAATTCATATAATATATAGCCCTTAAAAATAGCGATTTCACAAATGACCTCCATTTTCGACGAAACCACTTTTATTGGATCCGGAGTGTCAAATTATTGCTAGATTCCAATTTGCATAATTTTTGGAACTAATATGCGAGCGTGGTAAATTTAAACGTGTTTGGTTAATTCAATTTGAATTTAATCAACTGAAAAATGACCGTTTTTCAAGCGGTCTCCAAATTCGACGAAATTTGTTTTATTAGGACCGTATCGTCAAAACAAAGGCAGATTTATTTTTCTGGAATTTTTGGAGTCAATATGAAATTGAAATGTGCGTTTGAATTTAAAATATATTGATTTATATTTTAATATAAATGAAAACTGATCATAACAGCTGAATTGGCTTATGAAACATATCCCATTGTGTTCGAAATGAGGGCATTTATCTACGGGCGACGGTTGTTCGGTCTCGTTTGGAGTTCAAAAGGAAAGTCAACATTTAAGGGAATTAAATAAAATAAAATAATAAATTATATAACCCTATCTTCCTTCAAACCCTTGGTCAAACTAGCCCTCCCCAGTCAAAATCAAAAACCTGCCTCCCTCCTTTCACGATGTCGCGATTTCCCCGCCGCCGCCTCTAGTTGACGCCGCTTACCACCGGACCCTTCCCCCCGACCTCCGATCACCGCCAGCCCTCTCCCCCTTGCCTCTGACCTCCCCTCTCTCTCCTCCGTCTCCATCTTCTTCTTCAACCCTAAATCCGCCCAAACCCATCGGAAAACCCACCGCCCACCACCCTATTGGCTTGCCATGCCACCTGCACCCCTCCCCGACCCCAGCGCCACCAACCAGCAGTCTCCGACGATCAGAAACCCTCCTTCCTCCGATAACACAGTGAGCCCTCTTGTCTTTTTTTATTTAGTAAGGCATTGTTTAAAAGCTTGATTTTTATTTTATGTAAAACTGTATTTTCATTTTAAATAAAGCTTTGATTTTTAGTAAATAAAGCTTTGATTTTTAGTAAATAAAGCTATGATTTTTAATATATAAAATTATGATTTTTAACTAGAATAAAAATACGATTTTTATTTGTTTGTCACTAGAATAAGATTTTTATTTGTTTGTTGCTAGAAAAAAAATGTGATCTTTATATGGAATATCATTGTATAATAGTGTGATTTTTATTTTAAAGGCATCGTTATAAAAATATAATTTTTATACATGTAGTGATATTATAAAAATATGATTTTTAGCGACATGGAGATATGATTTTTATCATATAAGTGGAGTTATAAAAATATGATTTTTATTATGAAGCTAACGTTATAAAAATATTATTTTTATTATATATATATGTAATGTTATAAAAATATGATTTTCATATATGTAGAGAATTAAAAAAGTGATTTTTAACATAAAACCGCGTGAAACAGATTGCGAGAGAATCGACTAGAATCAAATCCAAATCCGAACAGTTCAGAAATTCAGAAATATAGAATGGAGGAGTGTATCCCAAAGGTGAGAACTTCTCACTTTAATTTATTTGCTAGTTAAAAATATATACTACGATGCAAACGGTTCTTAGAAGCAGCCGACACCTTTGTTTGAAACCATGTTTGTTTGTCTGTTCGGTTGATTGGATTATTTGGTTGAATTTGGTTTGGAAAATGAAATAAATTGATTAGGAATTAGTTTGTTCATGGCACGGGCCATTATTAGGCGAGGGATAAGGCTAGACCGTATTCCGGTTCTAGTATCGTGCCGTTATACTGCCGAAATTTTGTAAAAATGTTAGAACAATAAAAATATCATTTTTATTGTATAAATGAATTTTATAAAATATTCATGAGTTGAAATAAATATTTTGCAGTTAAAATATTTTTTTTAACATTTATATGAATAAAATAAATATTCATTTACAAATCGGATGATTTGTTTATGTACACACATTTGACTGATATTGATTGAGATGACATATTTTACACATCACCCAACTGCACAAATAATAATCAATGTTTGTTGTTTGAAACCCCACACAGGTATTGGGATGATATTTGACGTACACTAATCCTGATTGTTTAGTTGTATGTCAATCAATGGATTGATAGACTGTTGTAAGCGTTAATTATTTATATTTAACGCTTATGCATTTGTGTAATGCACTCTGGATGATGGTTGACTGTGTTTGATTATTGTTGTGTACATGTGTGTATGAAATCCATATAAATAAAATTATATGGTAATTGACTGTGTCTTATTCCAATACAGAAAGAACAAATATTTTAAAATAAGGAATATTTTAAAATAATATCTAGTAATGGATCAAATTATGATTTTGATGTCCGATTTGGGATGGACACGAAAATGTTGAAATATATGAAGCCGTGTTATTAGATTAACGCCATTTTGACGTGAACGATATTTATATCGATTTTATTCATTTTTATATTGAATATCGAAGAGGAAGCGATTTCAAAATCTAATGTTCTGAAAATATTATCATTTATATACTAATGATATGGAATATTCAATTTTGATTTAAAATTGAATATGAAGTTGAAATCGTTTTGAAAATGGATTTAACACCACTTATAAAATACGTTTTAAATGGAAATCGAAGAAATATATAATATATATATATATTATATTATATATATTTAGTGGCCTGAAAAGAACGCGCTGCGCCGCTGCAGTTCGCGAATTTCAACCATTGACTTCGAATGGACATTACGGGAGATCCGACCGTCGGATTCTCCTAAAACTGGAACCGTTGAGTTCGTATCGAAAAGAGATTTGCAACGAATATAAGAGATTTGAAATCTAACTGTTGGATTTGGAATTATGTCCAAATTAAAATTGGAAAAGGTCGCTGTAAGTGCAGTTCGATAACCATTTATTGAAATTGACTGTACGGGCCATGATAAAATTATTAAAAATATTAATAATTCATGTAAAATCTTAATAAATGATTTGGAAAGAATTGGGATGAAAAATTTCATATTTGAAAAGATAAAAATATATTTTTATCGAAATGAACTAGTTATTAACTAGAATTATAATCCAATTATTTTTTTAAATAAATAAATTGGATTGAGAATGGTTTTAAAAATAACCAGAATTTCCAATATATGAATTGAAATCATCTTCGGAATATTTCGATATTGGATTTCGTGATTATACGGATATTGTTATGGAAATTTGGAAGATATATTAAATATGTCGTTATTTCCAATACGATATTTGTTGGTTTCAGAATTTAATATCGAATATAAGCCGATATAATTTCTATTCAGAGCCTTGTATTTAATATCAAATTGGATTTTGGGTTTGTCGTGAATGACGTCTTCATTAACACTGTTCTTAAACCAAGTTGAGGAAAGAATAAATCTTTTTATTAAGATTTAGTGGAATTTTCCAATTAATTAATATTTAATTGGAATTGAATAAAAGAAATGGGATTTTGGGTTGTTGTGAACGGTGTCTTCAGTAACACTGTTCTTAAACCCCGTTTGAAAAGAATAAATCTTTTAATTAAGATTATTAGAGTTTCCAGTTACATATGGTAATTAAAATAAAATGGATTTGAATCGGGTTTATTGTGAACTGTGTTTTTAACGACATTCGTTCTTTAACCCGATTTACTGTGAAATGTGATTTGGAATTTATAAATATTTTAACTAAGATTTAATGGAAATTTTCCAAAGTAAAGTTTTCCAATTTAATAAAATAAATTGGAATGGAATGGAATTCGATTTGGTAATAATCGAAGTGAATTTCTGTGGAGGAAGACTGCTAATATAAATGGAATGTAAAAGGCTTTGCCGTTATTCCATTTATATAATTAGTCGGATATGGAAGTTTATATCGATTATATGTATTGACCTGTTTTCCATGAAGATTCCATAATTAATGGAATGTGATTTTGGGTTTATCTTGAGTTGTGTTTTAAATGACATTAGTTCTTTAACATAGTTAAAGACATGATTTATTTCCTGAATTTGAATAGTCATTAAGTAATGATTTTTGAAGATTAAAACTAAATGGAATTTTAGATGAATCTTTAATTAGATTGAAAGGTGAATCTGATAACTAAAATTACCAAATTCAAGAAATGATCGAGATTGGAGTATAACCAGTTTTGCTCCAAGCGATAGTTAAATCTTTAATTAGATTTGAACGTGAAATGGTAATTAATTTTACCGATAACACATTGGTGTTAGATATGAAGTATTACCAGTTTTACTTCATGGGATGAATAGGTTGGGATTGGGAAATATAATAAATGATTACTTCGTTAAGGATCGCTAATCCCGACTAGTTTGGATAAATCTTAATTTGGTTTGAATTGATATCCAATAGAAGATTAAAGAATAAATTTAAAGAATTTATTTTTGATAAAATAAATGGGAACCTTTCCCAAAGAATAAAAATATTTGAATAAAGGAATATTCTGGATTGGAATGAGGCGTATGAAGTGTTTTTATAGCACTTGTTTATTAGATATGCGAGTTATTTAGAAAGACCGGGTTTATCCCATTCTGAATAACTGATTCGACGATAAGTCGACGATAAAGACGGTGGTTGAGGACCGGAGGTCTTCACATCGTTTGGATGATTACTGATGTATTGATTGGGCTGTACACCCAAGACGAGGTAATAAGTGGTGATCATCCAGATGTGCTTGGAGATCGACCGAATATGTGGGGTCCTCTCTCCTGTATTGGACATATGGGATGAGTAATAAGGTGCGTCCGGTTTCGTTCAGACCCAGAACGAACTTGTAAATGGATGTGTGTCTGACATTGGATTTTATTATGTGTTGATTGATCTCTATTAAATATATATCTGTTTGGTGGCGGAGAATTTATTCTCTTGCCAACACCCTTCTTTGAGACGTACGAGCTCAGAGGTTATATATCGATAGACATCAGTCGCATGGCATGAAATGCCTGTGTGGCATGCTGAGATGCAAATGATTAAGGCTTCTGTTGAAAAGCAGAGTCGTGTGGTTGATGATCAAAGCACGACTTTAATATAGCATAGCTTTTTGTATAGCGTTAATTCGCGAGCCTCACACCCCGGTGTGAACCGGAAATGGGAGAGGACATCAGGGAGGACATGCGTTTCTTTCTAGCTAAGAGTGGTGTCATGGTATGGAGCCCAGACATTTACTTATGTGGATGATGGATAGCGAGGCGCCTCGGATATATCGGTCATTACGGGGTCGATGGATGGTTTGGTCAATATACTGACCAGTTTTACGCCCCATAGGGCGGGAAAACGCATTGTTCAGGCATTTTAATCCACTTCGAGTGGACCGGCCCTGAAGATCCAAGGTGCAGTTGCGGTTGTTCCTGAGGCTTGGGCTAGACAGTCTCGAAGCGGTAAGGACGATCCCTTGCCTTGGTTCACAGATGGAAATCCAAATTCCAATACGACGTTTTACGGTTTTAGTTGTATACTATTGGCGACATAGTGGCATGGGTCGCTAATGCCGCCTATGATTGATACATTTATATTTGAAGTTGTTTTCATACACTTTACACTATAATAGTATCAAAATGATTTGTTTTAAACGTACCAAGTATGTTTGGCTATTATAAGTAAAACTCTAACCTCCGGCTTGCGTTGCATTATGTGATGTGACCTGAGTCTTATAATAGCTTCATTTTTCCAAAAAGCGTTGCGTTGTTTATTTTATGCACTGGTATTCCTGGGAGGAAACCCGTTCCATGTTATATGGTGTGGTCCCTTGTTTTACTTTATTTTAAAGTAAAGATTTAAATAACTGTTTTAGTTCTTACACCAGTCACATTACTGACCTGGAGTTTATTGTTTTAACCTAAACTCTGGGTGCCCTTATTTTCCACATGGGCAGCTTGGAGTTTTGGGTTTGCAGATTTATTCTTACAGGATCCTGATTTATAGCTGGAGCTATATTCGGAACGCTCTGTATCTGTGTATTCCTTTCAGTTGTCTTTTATATTATTTTCCGCTGCATTGTAATTTGTAAATCTCTGATATTTATCAAATGTATATTATTTGTTCTTACTCTGTATATTCTTGTACTCTGATGTAAACTGTTGTAGTAAGCAATGAAATGTTCTTCTGTTTGTGTCCTGATTTGTCGTGTTCTCAGACAATCCGTTTTTCTCTTCTCTTCGGAGATCGGGGAAGTTCGGGTCCTTACATATGGTCTTCAAAAGCTCCATCTCGAATCAACATCTTTAACGTATCCGTATTTGATGGATGGAATGGTTTTCGAATATAAATTCGATCCAGATATTTTCGTACCAACAATAGTATGGGCTAAATTTAATAGTCGGTTATTTAACTATCAAATAAAACAACCATTCATCCATATTAGGATGTATTCACTGATTCACTACTCAGTATCATTTAACCTCTTTAAAGGACCTTCTGTTAATTATATTCTTCAAATTTTCCAATATTTGAAACATCAGTTTTACTTCTTATTATAAAATAAGAATATTCTCCAAATTCATTTTATTCAACTTATAAACTTTTCAAAAATAGTTTATAATATCATTTACGAAAATTAGAACTTATGTTTCCGTCAACTACTCTTGTTTATAAACTAATACCATCCTTGAATAATCATGGAGTCGTTCAAGTTGGGGTATTTCGTTTATCTCTCAGACCCTGACCAACAACATTCATATCTTCAGAATAAATAGAAGTTTATTAACTGCACGTTCCTTTGAAAACCATACTTAAATCTTGACTAGGTTTACTTAACTAATTATTAAGTAAACTCTTATTAAACTCTTCTTATTTACGTTAACAATCCTTTACAATGTTATATATGAGCTTCGATTCTATTATACATAGGAACCTTATGAAAATTCCTTAATGTCTCTTTATTATTATTACAAATTATTTTCAACAACTCAAATTCATTTTTTTTAAACCACATAAACAAAGCTTTTATAAATCTTATGTTAATATTTTACATAATTATTATATTGATATTTCAAAAATTCAACTTATCATCTGTAATAAACGTTACAGATTTCATATCAAAGCCATTTTACTTTTACTTACCACATTATCTTTAAAACATACTCAACAACTTATTTGTTGTCTAAAAACATATATTAATCCTTTATAAAATCTTATATCCAAAGTAGTTCATCTCATTTGTAACAAATGTTATAAAACATATTTACAAACCTTTAAACTTATTTACTATTACGATTCCATTTCCAAAACTTTAAATTTCCATTTACAAAATCTTTTGTAAAATAATTACGACAACTTACCATTCGTTTTCATTTCCGCATCTTTAACTTCATTTAAAAATTCCATTTATTATCGACAACTAATATTCTTGGTCGTTATCCAAACTTTTAACTTCATTTATACTCCTGCCTTCAGGTAACATTCCGAACTTCAGAATGTCACATTCCGAACCTCGGAATGAACCTCACTTAGCCATTTCATATCATTTCCCAATTTTTCAATTTATACTTATCCAGTTCCTTATTCTTAGGATTTTATTTCACAACTCTTTCACGTATAAATCCATTCATACATGTATATCCGATTATATTATATTTTGGAAAAAAAATCTTGTTTAACAATCATTTTCAACTATTGGATTTAAATCCAATTATAAATTCGTATTTGTTATTCCAACCGGAATCTCATTTATAAACCTCAACCTCATTTATAAATCTCATTTATAAATCTATATTCATATTTTCAATTTCGATTTCATTTAAAATATGAAATTCCATTTCAAAATCAATACTCGTTTCTAAATCCATCGATTTGTTAATCTTATTCACGAAATGTTATTTAATCACATTTCATATATTTTAAAACAAATTTTGTTAAAAATGATCATTTATTTCTAAAATATTACTCCTCAATCTTTATTATACATTCTCGTATATCCATGATTAAATTATTCATTTTGATATTTCGAAATTCATTTAAACTTCTTTTACTACCGTTAAAGCCTTTACAAAACCATTTCAATATTTAAATAGCAACACGACAAGTTTATATGGTTTAAACATTTATTTAATAATATCTTACGTCTGTACTAGTTATATTTTATATATTTATAAAATTCATAGATTATTCATTTTTACAATCAAAACTGTATTTCAAATCCATATATAAATATATTTATATCTTGGAAACCACTTGAAATCCATTTAATATCGATTTAGAAAAAAATCTTTTAATCGACGGTATTAAAGAGGCAAATGCCACTATAGTACCAAATCATGAAATATAAACCAATTTCACGTTCAATACAAACAATATGATCATATCGATAAACGTTATCAGTACAAGTGAAGAATCCTGTTGGATCTGAAACACCCCGCCTCCGTTAAGGTCACTCACAAAGGGAATGACTTAACTTCGGTGAAGCGCTTTAGGTAAAAGATGCAGATAAATTACAAGCCAGAAAAATAAAACAGCGGAAAATAAAGTCATTTTATTAACAATGTGATTCAGTCAAGCGTTTACAACAATTTTCTCAAATCATACTTATAAGTAATACATAGAACTTCTGTCTTGATTTAATAACTTCCAAGTGTAAAAGAAGCACAAAAATAACAATGATATTCCCCAATAAAGAAGGAGCCAGCCATAGCAGTGGAAGAGAGAGTCCACAACAAAACATCGACCACCTTCGAGCTTGAAAAGAAAATTGAGCTAAGTGGTACCATTTCCTCCCTGAGAACCTGAGGGGAGGGGGGGGGGGGAAGGAAGAAAAGAGGTGAAACAAAACTAGGACAGACATGAGTCTGGTAAGTCCAGTGATTATTCAGCATATAAACTGGTAAGAGAACCATGACATGAATAAACTGGATGCAGAACAACAAAAAAGAAATAAGGTAACATAGGACAAGCATAAGGTATGATAAGGCAAGATAAACTGAATGCGCTCCTACTCTTTCTTTGCTTCGCTACTACCTTGTTAATCCGATTTTTATATCTATCTCTGCACCACCTAACTAGTGTCCCAACTAGTAATCTGTATAAAATGATAATATTACAACGTGATCCCAATCCCCGCAATTGTAGTAGCCTTCAGGTGTATATCTAGTATGAGGATCTTACATCAATCAGCCTAATTGCCATGAAGATGTTAGATGTACCCTTACTACCATGTCGATCGGCTCCCTACTTGTATTAAAGTTCCATGTATCTGTGTCAATCGACCCTCTCTTGTGTGTAGATACCCTGTGCTGGTCCCACCATAAGGTGTATCAATCCTTATGATAGCGACCCGACACGATTCAAGATGCACAGTGTATAACTACTGGTACCCAGTGCCTGCTTTTTCCCACTCCGGAGTACGTGCACGCCCGTAAACCGTCGGAACCTACACTGACGTACCCCATGCCATTGTTTTGACCGCTTATAATCAGCCCAGTAATCGTGCCCTACCCTACCTAGTTTCAGGGTACTATGATACATCTATGTGGGTTACTGCTGAAATGGGTTCCCGTTACTAGGGTTTCCTACTGGTTAAGTTTTGTGGGCCTATATTCACTAATATTACCCACCAACCCGATATGTACTTAACCCTCCCACTGAATCAAGCATGTTTACTTAACGGTTAAGTTTGTGGGCCTATATGTACTGATATTACCCACCTACATGAGATGTACTTAACCCTCCCATCGACTCAAGCATGTTCATTTAATGGTTAAGTTTGTAGGACTATATTTGCTGATATTACCCACCTATATGAGATGTACTTAACCCTCCTACTGATTCAAGCATATTTATTTAATGGTTAAGTTTGTGGGCCTATATTTACCAATATTACCCACCAACCTAATATGTACTTAACCCTCCCACTGATTCAAGTATGTTTATTTAATGGTTAAGTTTTGTGGGCCAATATTTACTAATATTACCCACCAACCCGATATGTACTTAACCCTTCCACGGATTCAAGCATGTTTATTTAATGGTTAAGTTTTGTGGGCCTATATTTACTAATATTACCCACCAACCCGATATGTACTTAACCCTCCCGCACATTACGTCATATTGGTTAAGTGTTGTCCGTTCATGTTAACTTAACCCACTCATTCATCATGTCATGTTGGTTAAGAGTTTCTTATTAACTTGACCCTCCTTACTTATCATGTTGGATCAGTTAAATGTTTCCTATTAACTTAACCCCGTTCGTTCATCAAGTTATATTGGTCAAGTGTTTCTTGTTAACTTAACCCCACATATTCATCTTGTTGTATTGGTTAAGTGTCATCAATCAATTCAAGTTAACTCAACCCACCTACGTGTCATGTTACTTTGGTTAAGTGTTGCCTTCTTGTGTTAACTTAACCCTACTACAAATCAAGTTATATTGGTTAAGTGTTGCCCTCTTGTTTTAACTTAACCTTACCACAAATCAAGTTATATTGGTTAAGTGTCTCTAAGTTTACTTAACCTCACCCACTTGTCCAATTAACATGTTATAACGGTTAAGTGTTCCAAATTTACTTAACCTCACCCACTTGTCTAATTAACACGTTATAACGGTTAAGTGTTCTAAATTTACTTAACCTCACCCACTTGTCTAATTAACATGGTGTATTGGTTAAGTGTTACCTTAATTAACTTAACCCTACCATTCCTATCTTAGTTTTAATTCTTTTATTAAAGCACTAACCACTCACATTAGACATGTATTGTTACGGTCACTGGATGTGCCGGTCGGTTCCGGGCAGTTTTACACCGTAACTCAGTCTAACCTCGGGTTCTTTTGGGCTCAATGCGCTAACCT
Organism: Allium sativum; assembly: GCA_030737875.1. Lineage (NCBI taxonomy): Eukaryota > Viridiplantae > Streptophyta > Magnoliopsida > Asparagales > Amaryllidaceae > Allium > Allium sativum. The sequence continues at coordinate 901,002,662 of CM060916.1, forward strand.
CTCACATTAGATCTATATTGTTACGGTTGCTGGATTTGCCGGGCGGTTCCGGGCAGTCTTATACCGTAACTCAATCCAACCTCGGGTTAGGCATATTCGTCTTTTACTAAATTTACATATTTATCCTTTTATGTAAATTATCAACAATTTATTGTCATGGCCCACTTTCCCTTTAAATCAAGATCATAATTTTAGTTATAAAAATTTATACCACTTTTATGCCATAAACCATTTACATGTTTATAAGCCAAATATGCCAATTATACGTAATTTCATGTTTTTCCCCAATGTTACCCCCGTTAAACGTTCGCACAAATCACATAAAATGTTAGGCTCGATACATAGCCTAATCTTATACACAAAAGGGGAAAAAGAGGAACATGTAATAATTCCAACATCATAAAAATATGGGTCTAACTACACATGTATCATATGAATTTGGCATAGAACAATATACATTTAATTATGAACTTGCAAATTTAGATCTATTCAACATGAATCATGAAATAAGGATTTTACATAAAACTACATAAACTTAAAATTAGACATGTAGTTGCGAACTTGCAAATCAGTTGGATCAAATCTAACATGAACCTAATCATATTAACATGTAGTTTTGGATCATATATGTGAACATGGTTGAACATAGCAAAATCCCCAAATTATCATACAACATATAAGTGTCATTACCAAATCATACAACTTGAAATATCAATACCAAATTATACAATATGGTATGTCATCGCTAAATTACACAATATGATATTCCATCGCCAAATTATAATATGTCATCGCCAATTTATGTCATCGCCAATTTATGTCATCGCCAAAATACACAACGTAATTTGTCATTGCCAAATTACACAACATATGGATTCATTGCCAAGCGTTTAACATTTATCATCAAATTACATACAACATGATCGCCACTTATCATGATAAGAATCATAGTCTCAATCAATTCAGTTTTAACAAAAAGGATAGGCATAGATTTACATTAGGCGATGTTCTACATCCATTTATTTATTCACGATTCTAATATCATTTAAGTCTAAATGATAACTGGACTTACAAAAAGGAGACTAGTCTTGTGTTCAGGGATCTGTATTCTGAATTTGGATAGCTCTCCTTTGTTGTAGATGTTGAATTCTCTTAGTTGAATTAGATTTGATTTAATTTGATTCCTGCTTCTATCTTGCTTTCTAGTTAAATGGGAATGGCAGCTACCCTAGGTTGAGTGTTGACAGCATGACGGTCTTAGGAATATTTTTGTGTGGCTTAGGGTTTTAGATTTAGGTTGCTTATATAGAATTTTAATTAAATAAGAGCTATCAGGTCAACCTAGAAGCAATCAAGACCATCCACCTAAAGCAATGTGTCACTCAGCCAATCATAGAATGACACATAAGCCATAACACCTCAGAATTTGTCATAAAGCCAATCAGAGAAGGCCACGTAAAAAGACAATCCTTAACCAACAAAAAATGCTCCATGTGCACCACATGATGCGTACACATCATATATATATGTATATATATATATATATATTTTATATATATATATATATATATATATATATTAATCTATCTTCCCAATTAACAATTTTCACACTAAACCACTTTTTGAACTGCGTTCACACTAAGCCACTTTTTAGTCATTCCCCTAAAACAAAAATATTGCGCTGGCGGGGATCGAACTCTGTACCTCTTGTATGCAAGTCACATGTTCTAACCAAATGATCTACTAAGTCTTTTGCTTACAAACCTTAGAATAGTGCTAAACATTATTCTTTTCTCATTCTTCTTTTTCATGTTTTGCTGCAATATTTAATTTAAAGATATCTTCTTCATACAGAGTCCGATTTACGCAAACTCGAACTCTATCTCTAGCAGAATACCGAGATGAACGCAACGGCGCAACCCGTTTCACCTATTCCTTCTTTTTCAAATTAATTATTCTTTAATTTGTTATTTTAATATTCTTAGAAAATACGGGGTGTTACATTCTCCCCTCCTTGAAGGATTTCGTCCCCGAAATCTTCAAGTTAAGAAGAATGTATATCCTACCATCCAATCATCCATCTACTCAACCATCAAACACAGGCATCCATTGTCCTTAAAAAGATTTCTAATGCCTTCATGATCATATGCATAGTGTGTGTACTTGTCCTTATCTAATGCAAAATCAGGCGGTCTACTGATTCAGTTGACCTTCTCAATGTGAATTATGTCAGTGTCATGAGTCCATCATGTATGCAATTATTCCTAATCGTACTTTATAACTTCTACATGAGTGCACAATCATTCATACACATGCAGCATCCATATGATAACACATCAAGTTTCAATACATATGTATAAAAATTCACTCATGCATATGCAATATGAAAGTGACTGAGCCGATCTGGTGCCTAATGTGTGTATATGCATCCATGAGAAACCACTTGCAACCACCAATCATAACATGTTTCAAACACATGTTTACATCCATTGGCTTTTACCTAAGGATTGAAGATATGACCTAGTGGATATTCCTAAAAAGGTAGAAACAAACATGCATAGAATTCCTAGAAAAAGATATCAAGGATATACTCTCAAGAAAAAGGGTATGATGCGCGTGTATTATCTTCAGTCTCCCACGTCGCGTCTTCTTAAGCTTCACTCCACTGTCCCTTAACTAATTTAACTTCACAGTTGCGAAGCTTCTTGACCTCCATTTCTAAAACTCACTAGTAAAGATAGAACCTCAATCACTTACTATGCTAGAGGGTATCCAATATAGTCGAACTGTCTTTCCAAGATAAACAGTTGTGAGCCAAGATACCAAGTGTATATACTAAGATGATTAGAGGTCTCTCCTCTACTTAGTTTATCCGTAATGTCACAAATCTGAGGGTCTAAAGCTAAAGGTTGCTAAGTACTCTTTACCTCTCTTAAGGTCAGTTTTACTTTAGGGCGCCTGCCATAACCATTTATTTCTCACGCAAACCATCCAAGTCGAACTCGACATCCCTCAAGTACAAGCCCCAAAGGCCTAAACCAATATCAGACAAGCATCCAAGGAATACCTCCTCCGAATTTGGACGATTTACGGAGATGATACTAGCAAAACAACCAAACAATTGAGCACTTAACCGACTCTGGCTATCCTCGCTAATCTTGTTCCAAAACTATAATTGATCGCATAATGGGCTTTGCATTGTCAACTAAATATATGCCGAAGTCTGTCTCGAATTTTAGGGGGAAACCCCTACCCTAATCAAAACATCTTGCGTACTCATGGACTACTCCAACGGATCGAAAATCGTCGATAGATACATAAAGTGATTCTAGGTAGCTAAGACAAACTGATCCCTTAGGATCGCACGAAATCTCGAGGGTATTCCCGAGGCAAGTCGAAAGTCTAACTACCCTTCTTTCACAATTACTAGCTAACCAATCCATTCCTAGAATCAACCCATGGCCCATGAAACCCGGAAACATAAGCATCTCAAATCCAAAGATAAATGAGCCAAACCACAAATTGGATTTGAGACAATAATGGGATCTTCTACTATACAAGTACTACGGTGCAGAGACTCAACTATGGAAGCAGATATAAATGAATGTGAAGCGATAAAATCAAAAGATTACTAACAGAATGATCAAGAAGAAAAACTAAACTTTTTCAACAGAAACCTTACTACCTCTCTCTCAGGTACGCTGGCGGTGAGAGCATGCATTTGCCCTCCTGAAAATCCTGTCATTTGTTCTTGCCCTTGCCCATAATTATACGACCCGTTATACCATAATAGAGATACTTTCTCTTGTTTTAGGTTTTACTATTCTTTCCTCCCCTCCTTTGTGAACCAAGTATACATCCATGAGTTCTTCATCCTTAGGTTATGCTCCTTAGCCAAACTCCCTCATTCTCATCTTTATCATCCTTGTGTAACTTGTTGACAGGTCTCTTGAAAGCTGCCTCCATCGCACAGAAAATCCAACAAAGCTCGAAAGAAAATTAGCCGCAGGTGAAACTACAGCGGCTATAGATGGAAGTTGGGCACTTCTCCACCCCTTGACAGGTGTCGTAGTCTCATCAAGCCTACGGAACCATGTCACGATGAGGTTACCTCCCAGAAAGCTAGGAGCCCCGGAGACTCAGGAAAGAAGGAAATAAGGATTCAAACAGAGAATAAACAAGACAGTGCATATGGCTTTGGGGAATATGCCTTCAAAAACAAAACTTTTCTTTAGAAAATGCTTCTTTTAAAACCGTTTTGAAAATAAATTTTCAAATCTTTTATCTGATCTGGTAACCTTCAGCTCTGATACCAAGTGAAACACCCCGCTTCCGTTAAGGTCACTCAAAAAGGGAATGCCTTAACTTCGGTGAAGCGCTTTAGGTAAAAGATGCAGATAAATTACAATGCAGACAAATAAAACAGCGGAAAATAAAGTCATTTTATTAACAATGTGATTCAGTCAAGCTTTTACAACAATTTTCTCAAATCATACTTAAAAGTAATACATAGAACTTTTGTCTTGATTTAATAACTTCCAAGTGTAAAAGAAGCACAAAAATAACAATGATATTTCCCAATAAAGCATGAGCCAGCCATAGCAGTGGAAGAGAGAGTCCAAAGCAAAACATTGACCACCTTCGAGCTTGAAAAGAAAACTGAGCTAAGTAGTAACATTTCCTCCCTGAGAACCTGGGGGGGGGGGGGCGAAACGGAAGAAAAGAGGCGAAACGAAACTAGGTCAGACATGAGTCTGGTAAGTCCAGTGATTATTCAGCATATAAACTGGTAAGAGAACCATGACATGAATAAACAAGATGCAGGACAACAACAAAGAAATAAGGTAACATAGGATAAGCATAAGGTATGATAAGGAAAGATAAACTGAATGCGCTTCTACTCTTTCTTTGCTTCGCTACTACCTTGTTAATCCGATTTTTATATCTATCTTTGCACCACCTAACTAGTGTCCCAACTAGTAATCTGTATAAAATGATAATATTACAACGTGATCCCAATCCCCGCAATTGTGGTAGCCTTCAGGTGTACATCTAGTATGAGGATCTTACCTCAATCAGCCTAATTGCCATGAAGATGTTAGATGTACCCTTACTACCCTATCGATCGGCTCCCTACTTGTATTAAAGTTCCATGTGTCTGTGTCAATCAGCCCTCTCTTGCGTGTAGATACCCTGTGATGGTCCCACTATAAGGTATATCAATCCATATGATAGCGAACCGACACGATTCAAGATGCACAGTGTATAACTACTAGTACCCAGTGCCTGCATTTTCTCACTCCAAAGTACGTGCATGCTCGTAAACCGTCGAAACCTACACTGATGTACCCACTGCCGTTGTTTTGACCGCTTATAATCAACCCAGTAATCGTGCCCCACCCTGCCTTGTTTCAGCGTACCATGATACATCTATGTGGGTTACTGCTAAAATGGGTCCCCGTTACTAGTGTTTCCTACCGGTTAAGTTTTGTGGGCCTATATTTACTAATATTACCTACCAACCCGAATGTACTTAACCCTCCCACTGATTCAAGCAAGTTTACTTAACTGTTAAGTTTGTGGGCCTATATGTACTGATATTACCCACCTACACAAGATGTACTTAACCCTCCCATCGATTCAAGCATGTTCATTTAACGGTTAAGTTTGCGGTCCTATATGTACTGATATTACCCACATATACGAGATGTACTTAACCCTCCCACTGATTCAAGCATGTTTATTTAGTGGTTAAGTTTGTGGGCCTATATTTACCAATATTACCCACCAACCGGATATGTACTTAACCCTCCCACTGATTCAAGCATGTTCATTTAATGGTTAAGTTTTATAGGCCTATATTTACTAATATTACCCACCAACCCGATATGTACTTAACCCTTCCACTGATTCAAGCATGTTTATTTAATGGTTAAGCTTTGTGGGCCTATATTTACTAATATTACCCACCAACCCGATATGTACTTAACCCTCCCGCACATTACGTCATATTGGTTAAGTGTTGTCCTTTCTTGTTAACTTAACCCACTCATTCATCATGTCATGTTGGTTAAGCATTTCTTATTAACTTGACCCTCCTTACTTATCATGTTGGATCGGTTAAGTGTTTCCTATTAACTTAACCCCGTTCGTTCATCAAGTTATATTGGTCAAGTGTTTCTTGTTAACTTAACCCCACATATTCATCTTGTTGTATTGGTTAAGTGTCATCAATAAATTCAAGTTAACTTAACCCACCTACGTATCATGTTACTTTGGTTAAGTGTTGCCTTCTTGTGTTAACTTAACCCTACTACAAGTCAAGTTATATTGGTTAAGTGTTGCCCTCTTGTTTTAACTTAACCTTACCACAAATCAAGTTATATTGGTTAAGTGTTTCTAAATTTACTTAACCTCACCCACTTGTCTAATTAACATGTTATAACGGTTAAGTGTTCTAAATTTACTTAACCACACCCACTTGTCTAATTAACATGTTATAACGGTTAAGTGTTCTAAATTTACTTAACCTCACCCACTTGTCTAATTAACATGGTGTATTGGTTAAGTGTTACCTTAATTAACTTAACCCTACCATTCCTGTCTTAGCTTTAATTCTTTTATTAAAGCACCAACCACTCACATTAGACAGGTATTGTTACGGTCACTGGACGTGCCGGTTGGTTCCGGGCAGTTTTACACCGTAACTCAATCTAACCTCGGGTTCTTTTGGGCTCAATGCGCTAACCTCTCACATTAGATCTATATTGTTATGGTTGCTGGATTTGCCGGGCGATTCCGGGCAGTCTTATACCATAACTCAATCTAACCTCGAGTTAGGCATATTTGTCATTTACAAAATTTACATAACCCTTTTATGTAAATTATCAACAACTTATTATCATGGCCCACTTTCCCTCTAAATCAAGCTCATAATTTTAGTTATAAAAATTTATTCCACTTTTATGCCATAAACCATTTACATGTTTATAAGCCAAATATGCCAATTATATGTAATTTCATGTTTTTCCCCAACGTTATCCATGTTAAACGTTCGCACAAATCACATAAAATGTTAGGCTCGATACATAGCCTAATCTTATACACAAAAGGGGAAAAAGAGGAACATGTAATAATTCCAACATCATAAAAATATGGATCTAACTACACATATATCATATGAATTTGGCATAGAACAATATACCTTTAATTATGAACTTGCAAATTTAGATCTATTCAACATGAATCATGAAATAGGGATTTTACATAAAACTACATAAACTTAAAATTAGACATGTAGTTGAGAACTTGCAAATCAGTTGGATCAAATCTAACATGAACCTAATCATATTAACATGTAGTTTTGGATCATATATGTGAACATGGTTGAACATAGCAAAATCCCCAAATTGTCATACAACATATAAGTGTCATTACCAAATCATACAACTTGAAATGTCATCACCAAATTATACAATATGGTATGTCATCGTCAAATTACACAATATGATATTCCATCGCCAAATTATAGACGATATGATATTCCATCGCCAGATTATAATATGTCATCGCTAATTTATGTCATCGCCAAAATACACAACATAATATGTCATTGCCAAATTACACCACATATGGATTCATTGCCAAGCGTTTAACATTTATCATCAAATTACATACAACATGATCACCACTTAGCATGACAAGAATCATAGTCTCAATCAATTCAGTTTTTTAAAAAAATGATAGTCATAGATTTATATTAGGCGATGTTCTACATCCATTTATTTTGGTCATGATTCTAATATCATTTAAGTCTAAATGATAATTGGACTTACAAAAAGGAGACTAGTCTTGTGTTCAGGGATCTGTATTCTGAATTTGGATAGCTCTCCTTTGTTGTGGACGTTGAATTCTCTTAGTTGAATTAGATTTGATTTAATTTGATTCTTGCTTCTATCTTGCTTTCTAGTTGAATGGGAATGGCAGCTACTCTAGGTTGAGTGTTGACAGCATGACGGTCTTAGGAATATTTTTGTGTGGCTTAGGATTTTAGATTTAGGTTGCTTATATAGAATTTTAATTAAATAAGAGCTGTCAGATCAACCTAGAAGCAATCAAGACCATCCAGCTAAAGCAATGTGTCACTCAGCCAATCATAGCATGACACATAAGCCCTAACACCTCAGAATTTGTCATAAAGCCAATCAGAGAAGGCCACGTAAAAAGACAATCCTTGACCAACAAAAAATGCGCCACGTGCACCACATGATGCGTACACATCATATATATATATGTATATATATATATTTTCTATATATATATATATTTATTAATCTATCTTCCCAATTAACAATTTTCACACTAAACCACTTTTTGAACTGCGTTCACACTAAGCCACTTTTTAGCCATTCCCCTAAAATAAAAATATGGCGCTGGCGGGGATTGAACTTTGTACCTCTTGTATGCAAGTCACATGTTCTAAACAAACGAGCTACTAAGTTTTTTGCTTACAAACCTTAGAGCAATGCTAAACATTATTCTTTTCTCATTCTTCTTTTTCATGTTTTGCTGCAATATTTAATTTAAAGATATGTTCTTCATACGGAGTCCGATTTACGCAAACTCGGACTCTGTCTCAAGCAAAATTCCGAGATTAACGCAATGGCGCAACCCGTTTCCCCTGTTTCTTCTTTTTCAAATCAATTATTCTTTAATTTTTTATGTTAATATTCTCAGAAAATACGGGGTGTTACAGGATCCCTTTAACCTGTTATTCCCTGCAATACAACGGGTTATCTCAAGTCAAATCATTTGGTTGGCCAATAAATATTTGTTTTCCATTTAAATAGATGACATAATCAGTTTAATAATAACAGTCAATAATAACTGTAACAGTCAGTACTGGGCTAATAACAGAAATTCAAGCATTTAACTATTTATTTATAACATTTATATTATTATAAACTTAACCACTGAGGTAAGTTACCTCAATTGGATTTATAAATCGTTATAAATAACCATTAGTTTTCAATTAAATTAAACAAACGTTTAATTTAACTGTTTCCGTCAAGGTATGAATAAAATCAACAAACAAACAACCATTAACAACCATAGCACACAATTATAAAACCCAACTTATATAAAATACAAGTGGGAAGAACTGAGTGAGTTTAACTAACCTTGATTTCCGTTGTTGCTAAAGCGGTTCAGTTTTCAGTTAAATTAAACGGGCATTTAACTTAACTGAAAATCCCAGTCGGTTCCAGCTTTGTCCAGAATAGTTCCAAAATGTAGTATTCACCACTACGGTTCCAACGCTTTCGGGTTTGTTCACTCTGTTAGCGTAGGAGAATGTTACATAAATTATACGTTGGCATTTTAGTTTAAATTTACTAATTTAAATTTAGCTAAACTTTAAATAGTTACCCTTTTAATTTTTTATTGTAGCATTATATTGTATTTTATTTTGGGCACAATTAACTGTTAGACTGGGAAATTTTCAACTTCACAGGAAACGTTAGAAGTTAAAATGGTATTGGCCATGTTATATATAACTTTGGACTCAACATATAACTGGAAGGCCACACGTATAACTTTTTAGTTAGGCAAAACCAATACCCAGATTTCTTATTTACTAAAGTCACGTAAAACAATATAATTAGGCCATACTAATCTCTTTTGGATAGTGAAGGGCGGAACCATACTAATCTCTTTTGGATAGTGAAGGGCGGAACCATACTAATCTCTTTTGGATGAAGCATTTTTCGTTTTATCAGGAGAAGGTTTTAATTCTATGGTGGAGAAAATAATTTAGCTGAAGAGTTTAGTATTCATCTTTTCACTGCTTGGCTTGAAGGAAAGGAAAGGTTACGAACGTGTGTATATATAGGCACAAGTTAACAAATAGAAACAATGTCGTTTTAGTAGGTATAGTGTAGCATATAGGTTAACTGCATATTTTCTTTTCCATGTATAGAGATGGCTGCATGATTTATTAATTCAGTAGTAGTTGTATGTATATGGTGTATTTTCTTTTTTGTCGGTTGATAGATGTATAAAAATATACCTGTAGATTTCTTAAGTTGGAGCGAGGTACAACTGTTGGCTGCGAAAATTGAGGTAGACAGAAGAAGCTAGGCAAATAGGGTAGGCGCCAGAATCAACATGCTTTAATATAGTATATTCCAAGTAATCAAAATTTGAAAATAAAATTGGTTTGGCTCGATGGGATTCTCGCAGAAAGGAGCAGAATAAGATTTTGTATGCTGACTATATAATGAAATCGTAACAGTCTAATTTAGCATGCGGTTTTTGATTTGTGGTAGTATAAATAGCTGAATTGGACCTCGGTGTTGATTATATAAACCATCTATATTCGAATACCAAGTTGTTTTTTTTAAAAGAGACGAGGTTATTGGTAGGGGTTATTTTATTGTAAATTATTTGTCGGTTCACTTCTAATTTGTCCGCCTGGCTCCAAACCGAAAATCTAGCAATAACTAGTCGTACGTGTTCCAATAAAATTTGTTTCATTGAAAACGGAGGTCATTTGTAAAATAATCATTTTTGAGGCCTATATAATATCGATAAAATATATTAACTAAATTCCAAATTAATTCAATTAGATAATAATAAAATATTATTATCATATTTATCTAAATTAAATTATCATACAGCTTCAAATATAAATTATACAACTCGCCATAAATTCGAGTTAAAACGGTGTCCAAATTATACTAAAAAACCTTTAAATTTATTAAATAAAAGTTATATTTTAATAACGATTTCCATAGCAACTATTTTAAAATTTGAATTAGCCATAACTAACAATCTATAAACGGAATCTCGAATTTTCTCTTCCATATGAAAATTATAATAAAAAAGATTCAAACGTTTCTTGTTTCACGAAAATCCGACTTAAAACGGATACCGTATATCCAGGTTAAGTTCAAAACTCAATATTATGAACTACCGCGCCATTTCGAGCTTGTATTATATTATATATTAATTTAACTTTTAAATTTCATTTTAATAAACGTATTCAATATTAAATCGACTAATATACCAAATATAATATTTAAAATATAATTTAAATATTCGAATTCAAATTGCTGAAAAACCTAGGTCGTTACATTGAACCCGTACATGCTAGACTGATTCAAGTGTAAAAAGTCTGTGCTTGTTGCATATATACATGCAAACAACCGCTAATCCATGAACAGTTACACATGGCATTAGTTGAACTTAAAACTATACTTGCACACACCTCTGGCAGCAGCAGTTGTGCATGCATTTGTGTAGTGCTCATGTTTGTGCATTTGTACATGTTTGACTAGTACTTGAACTTGATCTATTTCTGTTTGACCATTCTGATTTCTTAGCTTTGTGTATACACTTGAACCATCACTATGTTGATTGGTATAGTACTTTTTTTGGGGTCTTGCTACATTGCCTTTTCAGAGATGTGATTGCCATTTATGTATGTCTATGCTTGGCCATGTGTTGCCGCTGCCTTCTTGTGCATTTTTCATGCTGATATATTTGCATTTGTCAGGTAATACTAAATTCAAGTACAATTTAATTATGTGTATATATATATTAATAAAAAAAGGAACATAACACATATTTGTAGCATATACGAATCAAAACATCCATATGGTGATCTCAGTAAAGAATTTGCTAGACGGTTTTCAGCCTATGTTCATGATCCCAAAAACTGCGTTGTTAATGAAGGATTACGACATATTGCTATCAGAACAAAATGAGATATCAAAACTTGTCCAATATACTTCGTTAATGGATTTAAATTCAGCACCAATGATTACAGAGTTGAAAAATTAACATATAACAGCGGTGCATTTGTCAAAGGTAGTGATGATCCAGAGGAACATATAAAAGATTTTTACGACGTCTTCATGCAAGTTTTAGAGTTAACATATTATGTACAGCCCGCTGAGATTTTTTTTATTCAAATGCAACTAGTTTAGCAATGTTCCTGGTTCTGGAATTAACTTGCAAAAAGATTATAAGCTAATTGAAATAAGGCATACGTCGCATTACTATAAGTATGATCCTTTCGTGTCAACAAAGCAAGCACTACAAGTATATTTTGCTTCGTTTCCATCCTTAAAAAAAAGCATATTGGTGGGTTGTTTTTAAGACAAATGCAAGATTTACATTTAATGGAAATAATATTCCAGACGAAGCAGCGTATCAAACGGATCTTGAGCCAAATATTGAAATAATAGCCGATGACATTGATGTAGGGTCGTTAAATGATGAAGCGAATGTATTAGTAGATGCATTTGCAAGTACTAAAGAAAATGATATAGAGTATGAGACTGAGTCTGGATCAGAAGATGATGAAGACTGATGTTATGTACTATATTAATATTATTTTGAGATATGTAATAATAATGATGATAACTATTCTTAACTATGAATTTACGTACATTCTTTACTATTTTGATTTATGTAATGATAACGATGACTATATATGTTATGCGTTATGAAGAGTTATGCATTGTTCTTTTCATGTACGATATATTTATGTAATTGTAACACCATGTAAAATTCATAAGTATCAATAATAAACTAAAAATTAAAAATAAGCAATTATCATATGGCTGGAAAATGATATTTTGCAGCTTTAGGAATTTGGAAACGAAACTCTTTTATTTGGATTTATGGCGAAACTCTGAATCGTTTTCATATATAATATGCTGAAAATGGTCAACGTATGAAGAAGTTATGAACAAATGAATTTGAACAATGTACACAAAATATATATAATTATGTGAATATTATGTATATGTCCAAATAAGAATTTAAAATAAAAAGAAGGAAATTCAAAATTTGAATTTGGAGATAAGATCTAGAGGACAACGTATATTGAATATATGGAAAAGAATGAAGCAAATCAAGAACGTAATTAATAAAATTAAAAGCTCATCAACGCAGAAGAATTGGGCGTTCCAACCTCGAAGGGGTCGACTGCTCCCCGTCAAGGGGTGTCGACCGCTAGGCGGTTGGTGAGCCTAATTCTGCCTATGTGGATTAGGGCTTTCTAAGAGGATATGTTTATATGTAAGGACCAAATTAAATTTTATTAATCTGACGGCTCGTGCTCACACGGGCACGTATAAATAACCCCTAAAATCCCACACTAGAAACCCTAATTATTCTATAACTCAGCCTTCATGCTGCTGAATTCCATAAAAAATAAAGAGAATAGAGTGAAGGTTTCTTCTGCTTCTCTATTCCTTTTCTATATCTTTCTATTTCAATCCATATAAGTTTAGGAATTTGGAATTTAGCATAAACAATATATATATATAAGAATCTAATTATTTGTTTCTTATATGTATATTGTTAGGAGATCAATTAGAGCTCGCTTGAACATTGAGAACTGTTACAGATCTTGAATTTCTTCCACATATCCACCTAATTTGTGAGTGGAATCTAGTTTTGCTTAAAGGCATAGTCATATTATTAACAGTTTCCATATGAATTATTATGCCTATGAAGAATTGGGTTATGCGATAATATAACATGAAAAATCCCTAAATCTTCTACTTTGTAATCGTAGGAAATTGTCATATTGAATTGGCTTTGTGGAATTGTGGTTTTTGTATTGGATTAAAGGTAAACATGGGTGTTGTATTATTATTTATATTTTATGCAATTCACCGTTATTATCATTTGACTTAAGCTTAAAAAGTTTTGGATTTTAATTTTTTTCATAGTTGAATTGGGTTTAGATCCTAATTTGGGTATAAATGCATTCATAAATTGGAATAAGTCAAATATGAACATTTTTGGGTGTATAACACCACAAAAGAGTGGACTGGGTGAAACATGGATTGTAACCATACATGTGTGAATGTGTGAAATACTCTGCTTTAGTTTAATATTGAAACTGATTCTACTTGCCTAGGATACAAGTTGTAATTGTTTTGTACATATATATTTTCCATTAACTGTTATTTGCTATATGTTCATTATGCCATCATGTTTATGTTGTAGCAGTAAATTATGGAAAAATCTAACTTGTATGCCTTAATTTGGATAAGATGACAATTACCACCTCATTAGAACATTTCCCCGTTTGTACGAATGTTACATTAATTAGGTGTTATTATTATATTACTTATTTAAACATATTTAACGTAATAACATTATATTAACGTAATAAATGCGATTAGGTTAGAGTTTGAAATGTCCCCTTGAAAAATATACATATATACATTGTTTGCTTGTGCGTACATATATTTAGTATGGCTTAAATATATATAAATAAATGATACATAGTAACAAGGTTAGTTGCTGTTTGTGGTAGAAGCCCGCCCGGAACCGACCAACATATTGAAACCACAAGTAGGCCCAACTAATGTGAGATGTCTAGGTGCCATGGGTTATTCATAAGCTTAGTACACTAGACATGAGGTTAAACCGACTTGTAGTAGAAGCCTGCCCGGAACCGACCGGTATATCCTACATCTACAAGTATTTGGTTTAATGTGAGATGTCTTGAAATGATCCAAACTTCCCCGGTCCCAGAAGAGACGGAGGAGCCCGGATTGCTTTGAGAACACGACGCATCAGAACACAAACAATAGAAATTTGATTGCTATTACAACAATTTACATCATAGTACAAGAATATATTAGAGTAAGAATAAATAGTATACAGCAGAAATAAAATAATACCAGAGATCAAAGTGCAAAGCAGCAGAAATTTAAAATGTATAAATACAATGTAGAGCAGAAAATACATTAATAACACAACTGAAAAAAATACACGGATATAAATCTTTCCGAATATAGCTCCAGCTGTAATCCAGGATCCTGGGAAAGTAAATATCTGTAAAACCAAAACTACTAGCTGCCTGTGTGGAAAATATGGGCACCAGAGTTTAGGTGGAAATAATAAACTCCGATTCAGTCATGGGACTGGTATGAGAACTAAAACAGTTATTATCTTCATTTTAAAGTTGGGTAAATCAAGGGACCACGCCGTATAGCATGGAACGGGTTTCCTCCCAAGAATACCATAAAACAAAACTCGCCATGCTAAATAAAAGAAAAATGAAGACATTATAAGACTCAGGTCCCATCACACAATGCAACACAAGCCGGAGGATAGAGTTTTACCTTATAATGGCCAAATATACTTGGTACGCGAAATTTATCTTTTATTATTACTATTAGTGAAGAAATTGACTTCAAATATAAATGTATCAATCATACACGACATAGGTACCATATATTATGTCGCCATACATAGGTTTACAACTAAAACCGAAAAATGTCGTATTGGAAGTTTGGATTTCCATCATGATGGCTGCTGATTCGAAAAATCTATCACATAGTGCAATATTCAACGGCTTAAGTCCAGGCCGTTGGAAAACTTCATAATGCACATCCGCCTTTTTGGGAAATCGAGTATCACTGTAGCATACGTCCCAGCTAGAGAAAACACCGCTTACTCTATCCCTCGGAGAATCAGGGGGTGTGCCCTATCCCTCTGGGCGTGGAGCGACCACACCCAGTCCATCTCGGTCGACCGAATCCGTGATAACCCTAAAGGTGTCTATCCTCATCTCAAAAGCATGCTAATCAAACCATCAGTTCACCATCATACCGGTGTGTGAGGCTCGCGAATTAACGCTACACAAAGCTGTGCTACTTAAAGCTGTGCTACTTAAAGCTGTGCTTTGATCACCATCCAACAAGCTCTGCTTTTCAACAAAAGCTTGGATCACTGCAACTCAGCATGTCACACTGTCAATCCATACCATATCATTGATCATCTACCAATATATAACCTCTAAGCTTGTACGTCTCAGAGAAGGATGTTAAGCTAGATAATAATTTCTCCGCCACCAAACAGATATATATTTAGTAGAGATCAACGAATACAATATAAAGGAATACAATGTCCGACATACCATCCATTTGCAAGTCCGTTCTGGGTTTGAACAAAACCGGAGGCACCTTATTCCTCATCCCATATGTCCAATACAGGAGAGAGGCCCTCGCATATCTGGACAATCAACAAGTACGTCCGGACCACTACCATTGTAACCCCTTCCTGGGAGCTACACAGTCCAGGGCATCAGTAGTAATCCATTCGATGTGAAGATCGTTGGTCTTCAACCACCGTGTTCAACATCTTCGACTTTTAGTCGTCGTATCATTTATTCGAAATGGGTTAAACCCGGTTGTTCCGAATAACTCACATATCTGATAATCAAGTGCTATAAAAACACATCATACGCCTCATTCCAATCTAGAATATTCTTTTATTCAAATATTCTTTACACTGGGAATTATTCCCATAAATCTTATCAATGATTTAATTCATTTAAATCCCTTTTTTAAATCTTCACTTGGAAACCATTTCAAAAGATTTTGTATTATCTTTTCAAAATATTAAACCAAATCAAGGTTTTTCAAACTAGTCGGGATTATCAAGCCTTACCGAAGTAATCATTTATTTTATTTTTTCAATCCCAACCTATTTATCCCATGGAGTAAAACTGGTAGTACTCTATATCTAACATTCACTGTGTTATTGGTAAATTCAATTACCATTTAACGTCCAAATCTAATTAAAGGTTTAACTATCGCATGAAGTAAAACTGGTGATACTACTCCATTTTCGAACACTTCTCAAATTTTGGAAAATTTTGTTTCCACATTAACATTTCAATCTAATTAAAGATTCATTAAAACTCCACTTAGTTTTAATCTCCGAAAATCATTATTCAATTATTATTAAAATTTAGGAAATAAATCCTGTCTTTAACTGTGTTAAAGAACCAATTTCATTTAAAACACTATTCACGATAAACCCAAAATCATCTTCCATTAAAATGGAATCTACGCTGAAATCAGATCAGTTGTAATCAACATGAATTTCCATATCAGGCTAATAATATCAATGGAATAACGATAAAGCCTTTTAAATTCCATATATAGTAACTGTCTACCTTCATAGAAGCTCATCTCGATTATTACAGAATCAAATTCCATTCAATTCCAATTTAATCAATTAAATTGGAAAACTTTACTTTGGAAAATTCCATTAATCTTATTTTATAAGATTATAAATTCTAGATCATATCTTCACTGTTAATTGAGTTAAAGAAACCAAAATCCAATTTGATATTAAATACAAGGCTCTGAATAGAAATTATATCGGCTTATATTCAATATCAAATTCTAAAACCAACAAATATCATATTGGGAATAACGATATTTGTATCTTCCAAATTCCACTACAATATCTGTATAATCACGAAATCCAGTATCGAAATATTCCGAAGATTATTTTCATTCAAATGCAATCCAATTCATATGTTGGAAAAAATTTGGTTACATCAAAAACCATTTACAAATCCAATTTATTTATTTAAAGACACTGGATTATTATTCTAGTTAATAACTAGTTCATTTCAATAAAAATATATTTTATCCTTTCGAATATGAAATTTTTCATCCAAAATCTTTCCATTCATTTATTATGAATTTACAAAAAAAAAATTGTATTTTTAATAATTTTATTAAGGCCCTTACAATCGGTTTCCAATAACGGCCACTGAACTGCATTCATAGTGACCTTTTCTGAAATTGATTTTGACATAATTTGAAATCCAACTGTTCAAATTTAAATCTATTATATTCATTGGAAAGATCTTTTTGATACGAACCCAACGGTTATGGTTTTAGGAGAATCGACGGTTGGATCTCCCGTTATGCCAATTCGAAGTCAATGGTTGAAATTTGCGAACGGTCGCTGCGCGATACGTTCTATTCAAACCATTTGAATATATATAATATATTTCGTCGATTTCCATTTAAAACATATTTTATAAATCGTTTATAAATTCATTTCAAATCGATTCCAACTTCCATTTCAATTTTAAATTAAAATTGAATATTTCATATCATTATAATATTAAAATGATAATATTTTCAAAATATCAGATTTTAAAATCAGTTCTTTTCGATATTCATTGTAAAATGAATAAAATCGATAAACAATATGTTCGAGTTAAAAATGGCGTATATACTTAACTCGGCTTCATATTTCAATATTTTTGTGTCCATCCAAAATCGGACATCAAAATCATATTTTGATTATTCACTAAATATTATTTTAAAATATTCGTTATTTCTGAATTAGAATCAGACCCAATCAATTACCATATAATTTTATTTATATGGATTCCATACATCGCATGTATTCAAAAATAGTGATAAACAACCATTAACATTCAATTCACGTCTAGAGTGCAATTTACAACTGTATAAGCATTAAATAATTAAATAATGCTTGTCCTGTGGAGTTAAAGCGCTTAGCGGTTCTATAGCGGTAGAGGTGTAAAAAGATGTAGCGGGGATAAAGTAGCGAAATAGTGGGGATATAGCGGATGTGCAAAAATGTTAATTAAATGTAAAACTATACAATTAAAATTAATATATTATCATTATCACATCCTTTGTGTAGAAGAAATGAATATTAATTAATATTATATAATAAAACCAAATAATATCGTGGTTATGCACACTAGATTCCAGTATTACTACAGATTTCTATCTTATATAAGGCATTTATGACTTAAAATTAGCTCTTTACATTAACTTTTTTGATTTATTTTAAAAGAGAATTGGTAAAATCATCCTTTGTATATTAATATATCTAAATCGGCTGTTAAATAGGATTGATTTAGCAGACGAAGCAGAAAATAGAGGGACTTTAAGCGGAGCTACTGTTCATCGGCGCTAAATTGAAATAGCGTAGCGGCGGAGAGCGCTATGGGCTATAGTAGGGATTTTGCGGGGCTTTAGCAGGACTTTAACTGCATAGCGCTTATCACAGTTTGTCAATCAATCGATTGACATTCAATTAAATTCATGGGAGATGTGAATTAATTATCATCCCCAGACCCGTGTGGGGTTTTTAATCATCAACAAATAATTAGTCGATTTGTAAAATTATCGTCCCAATACCCTTGCGGGGTTTACATCACAATCCATGTGAATTTATTTATTATTTATAAATATTTATAATCACAGTTTAATAATGATCACATTAAACTTTAAACAATCATCAACCACCAAGCAGACATTGCAATCATAGGCAAACAACATATATGCAGTTATAAAAATAATTAACTGTACAAATTAATTCAGTGATAGAGTTCTCACTTTGGATTCCACTCCTTCAGTCTTTACTGGATGATTTTATTTTCAAACTGAATTAAACGCGCATTTAATTCAGCTGAAAATCCAATTTGCTCCGTTTTCGTTCTGGTCAGTTCCATGTTGTAGAGTTCGTTGTTGCGAATCCAACGCAACTGAAATCGTCGGATTTCGACCTCATACGACAAAGATATGATATTTATTACATTTCATGACAAATATTAATTAATTTCTTAATTACCCCCTTAATCTCGTTTCCCTCCCGTTTACTTCTGTATTGCACGAACCCAAATCTCGACTTCAAACCGAGCTTGCGTGCACCACCACAGACCGTTGGTGACTGATCAGAGCGTGCCACAACGAAGCCGCCGCCGTCCTCCTTCATCGCCGGCTGTCCCGGCGATTCCGGTAAGCCCCACATGCCAGAACTCGTGCACGAACTGTCCCCCTTTGAAGCAAAAATCCGTCCATCTCAGATCACCAGTGGCGATTATAGCCGTACCAAATCGAAGGTTGAGGAATACTCTACGATTTTTGCTTTGGAGTATGGATTAATTCAAATCGGATTTGGAGAATTTGGGGTTTGAAATCAGGAGAAAAATGGACCGTGGTTTTATGAAGACGTCGGCTCCTACGGTTTAGGTTTTTATAGAAAATTATTTTATATTTTATTATTATTTAAATTCCAAAAAGTGTGACTTTGCATTCGACCTCTAAATCGAACCCAACGACTGTCGTTCCTAGCGAAATACCCCCATTCCGGACAAAATGGGATTTATTTCGCAAGCCAATTTGACCATGTTAGTCAGTTTTTATCAAAATTAAAATATAAATTAATATAACATTCAATATTGAATTTCAACTTACATTTTAATTTACCGGGGCCACATACTGACTCCAAAAATTACAAAAAAAATATAGCTATGCTTTGATGATGCGGTCTTAAAAAAATTAGTTTCGTCGAATTTGGAGCTTGTTTGAAAAGTGGCCTTTTTCCTGTCGATTAAATTTAAACTGAATTTGCCAAACACGTTTAAATTTACTGTGTTCGCATATTAATTCCAAAAATTATGAAATTTGAAACCTAACAATAATTTGACATTCCGGATCCAACAAAAGTGGTTTCATCCAAAACGGAGGTCGTCTGCAAAATGGCTATTTTAAAGGGTTATATATTTATATTTAAAAATATATAAATTCCATAGCAACTATTCTAAATTTTAAACTGGACATAACTTTCACTTTATATTATGAAATCTGAGTTTTTCACATTCATTAGAAAGATATAATTAAACAGATTCTAACGTTTCTGGTTTTATTGAAATCCGATTTATATTGAATTCTATACATTTATTTGAAATTAAAAATCGAATTTTCAAACTACCACGCCATTTCAAGCTTGTTTTAATTTAATTTTAAGTTTATACGTTCTACCTTTGATTTAAACAAATTTTAAATCGTTAATATTTAAAATAAATCATTTTAAATCTTTAAAATCCATTAAATCAATTAAAAATAAAATTTAAAATTGTTTCAGAAATTCTGGGTGGTTACAATCTCCCCCACTTAAAATCTTTTCGTCCTTAAAAAGGAACGGAGCTGAAAGTTGTTTAACTAACTAACTCAACTTTTATTCTGGCTTTCATTCTTCAACTTTTCAGTTTCTAACAATTTTCTAATTTCTCAAACATTTGGCTAACACCCTAAATTTTCAAAAAAATTCGCCATAACCTCCTTTGCACGGACTGATTAGTAAAACCACAACTTGCCTCACACGGCCCTCATCAATCAAAAAGAAAAAGAAAAAGCCAAGCGGCTTGCTAATTGGCTCATAAAATCATAAAACCCAAGAAATACAGTAAATATGTACCAATTTGTCGGGCATACGATTGTATTCCTCTTCTTAGCTTCCATGCTATGACATGTTCAATTTATATACATGTATATATGTATGCAATTCCAATCAATTTTCAATTCAGTTCAATATTTGATTCAATTTGTCTTAATTTAACCCTTTTCTTTTCACATAGGTTTTATTGTTCCAATAATTTTATTAGTTAAACTAATAATCACACATCACAACCATCAATCAATTAGTTGATTATCTTTTCAAACATATATAGCTTTTATATATATAGTCAAAATCATATTTTAGTGCCAAATCACAACAAGAAATTCTAACTAAGTTTTGGTTCTCACACCAGTCAATTGGAAAGATATAGATATCCACTTTCGAAACTCGAACATAGACACTAATGTTGACACGCTTTTTAGTCAAAGCAGTCACACATGGAATTTCTAGTTAGCAACGCACTCAGACATTGAGATCGTCAGAAGACATGAAACGATTTGGTTAAAGTCGCATCACAAACAAAGAATAGCCTGAAAGTCCTAACAGATGACCTCTTTTGGGTCCGAAAACATCAATTACGGTGCTTTGCTATGTTGCACTTGTAGCCCTCTGAATTAGCTTCAAGTAGAGCTTTTGTTTGGGCAAAATGGACTTACGGTTTGGAAGTTACGCCCGCTTCCGTGAGCGTGCACAGAACTGGAAAACAGGATTTTGGAAGTGACTTGACCCAATCAGGACGGATCGGGTGCACTGGTTCGGATCAGAGGAGGGGAACCCATTCCCATGCTGGAGCCTCAAACATGGACTCTAGCTCACATCGGTTCAGATCGAGCTAGACCAAACTGACCCACCTCCCGGATGTTCAGAAGAACGTGACATTCTAGGATCGAAGACATAGCTCTGGATCGGATCGGAGGAGAGAGGATCCGATCCGAACCGCCTGGAACTGCTTCTCCACATCTGTTTTGACCTATTCTTAAGGAGCAACTGCCTCCTACATGCACGGATCAAATGCCACATGGCAGAGCACGAACTGGAGAGGCCTTCTCCATATTTTCCACTACTTTTCGAGATTTACTCTGGGCATGCCACGTGGTACCCGAACCGAACCCAAAAATCAGCTATAAATAAACCATTTCAAGGCAAATTGAGGGATCTTGTGGCACTAGCTCCTCATGGCTTCCACCAATATTCCTCTCAAGGCTATTGCACAACATAGAAGCCAAATTCCGCATTATAACACGAGGATTGCATGTATAATCTTCATTTTTCTTACCTCTTTTCATTGTAAACATGAGGATTTCGTTTATAAATCTGAGAGAACTGTATTTGTAACTTCTTAGGATTTAAGAAGAGATAAAGTGGGCGTAGGCTTAGTTTGAGCTGAACCACTGTAAAATTTCGTGTGACTCCTCTTGATTTACTGTATCTGCATTCTGTGATTTGTGAATTGTGATTGTGAGGACTTCACACTGCATTTGGGTGTTAGTACCAAATTTCGGTCTAACATTTTGGCATGCCAGGTAGGGGTCACACAATACTACTTCAATTTCTAAGTCTAAAGAAACAGATTGCTTGGCTATTGGATAAATGGCAAAACGAAAGACAGTACCTTCTCTCATGTTGAGGATGTTGGTACTGAAGGCGCAAGGAGCGAGGAAAGCAAGGAGGCTTCCTCTCATGGAAATCCATCAGCATACTTAACCAGAGAAGAAATGGATGGAGTTCTCATTGAATTGAGAATTCAAATGGCAAGGCAAGATGATCTCCTCCGTAAACGACAGGAGATGATGGACGAGTTCTTTGCTCGGATGAACGGAAGGCCGATCAACAATGTACAACCCACTGGAAATGGCATGGAATCAACCCCAGCAGGAACAACATACCAGATCGGATCGGATTTGATCCGAACCGCGGAGAACCCAAATCTGAACGAAACGGGGGCAATCTCCCTCCAGCTGGAAGCGAGCAGCGTGTAAATCTCAATGTCTTGGATGGAGACGGTGGTAATGCTAGACATCCAGGCTCAGGTCAACTACGATCCGTATCGGCCCCGGTTCGGAGAGAACCCACGCGAGTGCAGCAGCACGAAGCAGCTCAGAATGGCAGCCAAGCATCGGTTCGGATCAGACACTACGAACCGAATCGATTCGGTCCCACTGACCCGAATCGAACCTCCGACCCGAACAGGGTGGCTTCCCAAGCTCCTATACATTTACAAACTCTTCTGGACTGAACGCTGGGGCACCACCTCTGATCTTGGCAGCTTGCAATAACTTTTCGAAGGCGATCGGCTCGCTAATCTCATTGAGTGCCTCTCAAGAGGCCGCACTTACTAAAGTGACATGGATGAAGTCAATCACAATCCGTTCACTCAAGAAATCAGGAATTCCCGCAATCCCCCGGATTTAAAACTTCCAGTTCTGGAACCTACAACGGCAGGATTGATCCCACCGTGCATCTGATGCGATACAAAAGGCATATGGAGGTTCAATCGACATCGGAGAACGTTATGGCAAAATATTTTCCTCTCTTTTTGACTGATATAGTTGCTATGTGGATCCGGCAGTTGGAATTTGAATCAATCAACAGTTGGAACATGTTGGTCGCTCGCTTTATTGAACAATTTCGGGTCCACTTCCCTCAATCCAAGAATGTCATGTCTCTCACTACAATCAAGCAGAGGCCTAAAGAAACTCTGCGCTCATTTCTGGAAAGGTTCAACATTGCAGCAACATCAGTTGATCAACCTGAACCATCGATGGAACTGATGGCAGCAGTATCCGGTGTCTTGGATAACTCAGAATCCAAAAAATCTTTGTACCAAGATCCACCGCGAAATCTCAGTGAATTCTACCTTGAAGCAGATAGATTTCTGTGTGAGGAAGACGCAACTTCCGAAAAGAAAATTCTCAATGTCAACATGCTTAAGGACGGAGAACCATCTAACTCTGGAAAGGACAACGGAAAAGCCGCTGTCAGGAATGATCGCAACACTTAGCTCGGGAGAGGGCCCAGATATGAAAAGTACACTGAACTCAATTCAACTCTGACTGACATCTACATGGACACAAACGACGATGTCTCCTACCTAAAGCCTCCTAGGAGGGAGCCACTGCAAAGAAAACACGACTCCGGAAAACATTGCATATTCCATGATATGGACGGCCATGACACAAATGAATGCAGATATCTGCGAGATCTGATATGTGAAACAACCAACAACGCCCGTATCCGCGCTACCACCACCTGCTCCCCGGGGAGGGAATGACCCTGGATCGAGCTCTCGTGGGCTCATCATCAACTAATCAGGATTGGATCGCTTTGCATTTCCTACATTTTTTAGGATTTAAGATATATTTTCGCTTTCTTTAGGTTTTCCGATTGGCTAAATCGGAGTACACAAGTATGGGGTTAGGGTTTAACTCCAAAGTGTGCTCCGAACTCAATGACAAACCAATCAGGATTTGCTTTGGTTTTTTACTTTGAATTGAATAAGGAAAGACTTTCCAAGCATGGATTATGTTTGGCAAATTTAATTATCTTGTCAAGTTGTGGCAGGATTCTCAATCTCGATCAAAGTATGGCTTATACTTATCTTGAAACCCTAGGTATGGAGTGTGCCTAGTTACAGACTGTCTTGTCAGGCTTTGACAAGTATAGATCTATCTCGATATGAGTATGGATTGTACTCAACCGAATGTCTGAGTATGGATTATACTCAGGAACGATGAATGGTTTCGTTAAGATTTGGCAAAGGAACTCAATTAAACTCGTGTATAGGTTATGCTCAGTTTGAAATTCCTGGTATGGCTTATGCCAGGGGCGTTATGTAACACCCCGTATTTTCTGAGAATATTAAAAAAAATGGTTAATTATGAAGAAGTTATTAAGCCTTGAAGTTTATATGCATATGAGAGAAATATATATAGATATATATAAAAATTAAATAAATAAACATGCAAAAAATGTTCAAAACAGCGAATTGGGAGGGAGAATAACCGAACCGGCCCATTTTTGATGTCGACCCGAGCCCTGCTGGGTCGACTAGGGGTTAATCCTGGGTGTTTGGCTGTCATCCCGTGGGCCGATTCGCTCAAATGCAGATTTTGCAGTTGAATGGTTCTCATGATTCAGGGTTAATCTAATGGTCCTAAATAACTTCCTACACCTATATATACATCCCTAACCTAAACCTAAATCTCAAATACAATTCTCTAGCCTCCATTGCTCTCTTCCTCTCTAAAAAAATAAATCAATGGCGTCTCTACTCTGCTGAAACCTAAGCTAGGACTTGTGCTTCTTCTTCCTCCAATTCTGATTAGGATTAAAAGAGAACAACTACAACACCTTTTTCTTTTAGAATCCAACCAAGGCAAGTGCAGTTATTTTACGATATAAACTTTAGTTATAATTGTGACATGATTGTAAATCTGAATTTGAGATTGCGTATGTTCTGTTCTGATCTATTTCATTCTATATCTCTTTCTTCTTTCTGTTCTATAGCCAGGCTACCCCGAGCCTGCGCAAATCTCATAAGAGATTAACGCACGAACGTTAAACTTTGGGATAAATAATGAATGATGGCATAATTGGACATGGCTAATCTGTGACTAAATGGACATAGGTTGTAAACTAGATTTAGATCTGTGCATATTATGTGAATTGGAAAAAGAGGAACCATGGTATATTAACATGTGACTTGAGACATTGGACATAACGCATATTTTTGAATTAAAGATCTGTTATAATTTAAAGTTCTAGATTGTTGGGCATATTGTTTATATAGAGATTCATGATTTGGGATAAAAAGGGAATATGACTTAGATGTGAAGATTTATGTTAAGATTTGATAACTATTAAATGTGAATAACACCTAAGTGGGAGATTTTTGAATATATGACATGCATTGAAATCAATGGCTATATTTGGTATAATTTATATGTGAATCTTTTGTACTAGGCAAGTTTAACTAAATTTGAGACGTGTGTTATATGGTAAATTATGACCATAATCTGTGCCATGTAAATTCAATGCAAAAGTGGGGTATATGATCATAATGTGAATCAGGACAACTATTTAGGCATGCAAACTTAGGCCAAATTTATAATTAGGCAAGATATGTTTATGAAACTTTAAGGAATGATTAAATCTGTTATATGGCCTAATCTGCTAGTTCTGTTATATTGCCTAATTTGCTAGTTCTGTTATATTGCCTAATCTTCTAGTTCTGCTATAATCTGCTATATCTGTTCATATACCAAATCTGTCATCTGCTAAGTTTGCTGAAGATGCCTAAACTGTTATATGCTAAATCTGCTAAACTGCTTAATCTGCTGAATCCGTTAAGTCGCCTAATCTGCTAAATCTGTTATCTGCCATATCTGTTGAGTTGATATATTTAGTCTATTATTGACATAATCTGAATTGGCTATAATTATGAAAATTGACATGTATATTAGGCGTGGGCATAAATGGTAAATTAATAATTAATTGGCCGCAAAGATAAACATGGCTGACTCGAGGTTAGAATGAGTTTGTGGCGTAATCCTGCCCGGAACCGCCCGGCACATCCAGTGGCCGCAAACAATAGGTTCTAATGTGATAAGTTAGTCATAACGTGCTTGAAACCCGAGGTTAGACTCAGTTTGCGGCAGAAATCTGCCCAGAACCAACCGGCCTAACCAGTAGCCGCAAACTGTCAGTCTAATGTGAGAGGTCTGGACATTAATATTTAATTAATGAAAATCTGAGATAAATATAATGTCTAAAACGTGTTGGGCAGATAGGGTTAAACCCACTAGACTGATGAGTTTAATAAATTTGTTCCATGAATCGGTATGCCCAATTACAAAGTTAGACAAATCTGTAAATCTGTTAAATCCGTATATCTGATCCGTTAGTCTAAAACTTGTCTGACCTGTGAACTAGTTGATCTGAATTCTGTATGTCTGAACTTGTTAATCTGAAATCTGTTAGTCTGGGGACACAAGGATAGGAGGGGAATTACTTGTGTCATCTGTTGTTTGGGACCCATATTAGTCAGTAACCCTTTCTGGTATCAAAACTTTGACCCAACAGTAGGTATGGTCCGGGCACGCTTACTGAACTAATTATAAGCGGTTCATTCTAATAATGGCGAGGGGTGTTGATGGTGCGTTCCAACCGGGTCATGTGCGTGCATAGATCCCGGTCTGCCTCTGAGGATGTAAGACGCCGTGACATCTGTAAATAGGTCTGTGTCATTCAAAGGTTGCCACTTTAGGGAATGATACACCCTTCGGTGGGGCTGGCACAGGGTATTTATGTATTAGGGAGCCGATCGCTTGGGGTAGGGTTTTAGGGTACACTTAGTTCTGTCTGTTTCTGTTGGTACCGTCTGTTTCTATTGGGTGGCAACACCTGTCTGTTTCTGCGTGGTACCGTTTGTTCGGGTGGTAAAGGCCCAATTACTAGTGTACACCTTATGCTACATTCTGCTTCTGTCTGTTTCTGATCGGGTGGTAAAGGCCCATTACTAGCGTGGAAATTCTGTACCTGTTTCTGTTTCAGTTTAGACATTAGAGTGACACCTAATTCTGTTATACTAGTATTAGTGCAAAAAAGTGTAAAGCAATAGCTTATATCATTCTGTTCTTCTGTTATATCTGTTACATTTGTTACGGTTATCTCTCATCCAGTTTTATTTTCATGTCAAGTTATTATTATCTGTTCATAACTGAAAATCACTGGACTTGCCAGACTTTTTGTCTGACCCTTGTTGTTTCGCCCCTTTTTCTTCCGTTTCCCCCAGGTTATCCAAGGAGGGAATACTTTAGCTTGATCCGGATTCCTTCTGCTTGAAGTGCTTAAAGTATGGCTTGGCTCTGTATAGCTTCCGTTCTGTGGGGATTATGATTTTAAAGTTTTGTACTCTGATGGGTTTTGAACAAGGCTGATATATATGTACTTGAGTTTTTGGTAAAGTTGTAACCAAACTGATTTCTGTCCGCTGCAATAAAGTTATAAAGTTTTTCAAGTACTATTTTTATATCTGTCTTGTAACATTCTGTTCTGTTTACTAAAATGCTCCATCAAAGTTAAGGCATTCCCTTTATAAGTGACCTTAACGGAAGTGGGGTGTTACACTTGGTATCAGAGCTGAAGGTTACCAGATTTGATAAAAAGTTTTGAAAACTATTTTCAAAAAGGATTTAAAAAGGAAGTATTTTCAAAAGTAAAGCTTATTTTTGAAAAACATAATCCCCAAAAGCCATATATCTATCTTTTGATCCTCTGTTTGAATCTTTGTTTCCTTCTTTCTCCGGGGCTCCCGACTTTCTGGGAGGTAACCTCATCGCGGCATGGTTCTGTAGGCTTGATAAGATTACGACACCGGTCAAAGGGCAAATAAGCGCCCGACTTCCATCTGTAGCCGCAGTAGTCTTACCTACGGCTAATTTTCTTTCGAGCTTTGTAGGATTTTCCGTGCGATGGAGGCCGCTTTCGAGGGACTTGTCAACGTGTTACACACGGATAGTAAAGATGAGAATGAGGGAGTTTGGCTAAGGAGCACAACCCAAGGATGAGAAACTCATGGATATGGACTTGGTTCACAAAGTAGGCAAAAAGGAAACACAAAAGAAGGAAGAAAAGTCTGATGATAAAGGAGGAGAAATGTGCTTTACTTATGGAAGCTTGACTCATCTGAACAAGGATTGCCAAAAAGGGAAGGACACTCACTTCAACTGTGGTGAGATGGGATACTTCACTAGGGATAGCCCAAAGAAACGGGGGCAAGGACAGAGGACACGACCTACTTCGGGAAGGCAGGCGAATGCTCTCATAGTTGGTGGATAGGATATAAGTAGGAAAATTTCCGTAGAGAGTTTAGTTTCCTTATCTGATTATTGAGTTAGAACTCTTTCCGATTATGGCATTCTGATTCTGTAGTCGAGTCTCTGCACTTTAATACTAGTCTTGTTTCTGATCTGGTTATAGTCTCAAACCCCATAGGGGTTACGACTCATCTGCTGGTGATAGGTTGGGGTTTGAGAGATATCTGTGTTAGGCGTCAAGCAGGACGAATACATTCTGGGTTTTATCATGCTTAGTTTTCTAAGAATCATTTGGTAATCTGATCTATACTAGTAGTCTGTAAATATCTGAATATCTCTGATAAGGTTAAGATTTCTAGTTTTGACATTGTCCAAAGAGGGTAATCCTCTGAGTGTCAATCTGATATTGATCTCGGTCTTTGGGGTTGATACTTAGGGGAATTATTCTCTCAACCAATGTCTAATGGGAACCAAGTTTTTGTTTTATCTGTACTCGCTTCCATCGTTTGACTGTATCCTATCGATCGAATCTTCAAACTTTAGGTAGAAATAATGGGTGTAAACATGTGTTTGAGACATGTTATGTTTGACGGTTGCAAGTGGATGCAAGTGGTTGCTAGTGGTTGCTCGTGGATACATATACAAACACTAGGCACTAGATCGGCTCGAAAACACTCTCATACTGCATATGGATGTGTGAGCATTTTCAATTTTTGTGGATGCAAAATGATTGAGTCAGCACATGGATGTTGCATTTGGATGAATGGTTATGCACTCATATAGAAATGATGTGTATCAAATAGGATTTCTTGCATACATATTTGGACTCATGACACTAACATGATTCGCATTAAGGAGGTCAACTGGATCAGTAGACCGCCTGATTTTGCATTAGATAAGAAACATATACACACACTTTGTATATGTTCATACGACATTAGAAACCTTTTAAGGACAATGGATGCCTGTGAATGAATGGTTGAGTAGATGGATGTTGGATGTTAGGATACATTCTTCTTAACTTGAAGATTTCGGGGACAAAATCCTTTAAGGAGGGGAGAATGTAACACCCCGTATTTTCTGAGAATATTAAAAAAAATGGTTAATTATGAAGAAGTTATTAAGCCTTGAAGTTTATATGCATATGAGAGAAATATATATAGATATATATAAAAATTAAATAAATAAACATGCAAAAAAGGTTCAAAACAGCGAATTGGGAGGGAGAATAACTGAACCGGCCCATATTTGAGGTCGACCCGAGCCTTGCTGGGTCGACTAGGGGTTAATCCAGGGTGTTTGGCTGTCATCCCGTGGGCCGATTCGCTTAAATGCAGATTTTGCATTTGAATGGTTCTCATGATTCAGGGTTAATCTAATGGTCCTAAATAACTTCCTACACCTATATATACATCCCTAACCTAAACCTAAGTCTCATATACAATTCTCTAGCCTCCATTGCTTTCTTCCTCTCTAAAAAAATAAATCAATGGCGTCTCTACTCTGCTGAAACCTAAGCTAGGACTTGTGCTTCTTCTTCCTCCAATTCTGATTAGGATTAAAAGAGAACAGCTACAACACCTTTTTCTTTTAGAATCCAACCAAGGCAAGTGCAGTTATTTTACGATATAAACTTTAATTATAATTGTGACATGATTGTAAATCTGAATTTGAGATTGCGTATGTTCTGTTCTGATCTATTTTATTCTATATCTCTTTCTTCTTTCTGTTCTATAGCCAGGCTACCCCGAGCCTGCGCCAAATCTCATAAGAGATTAACGCACGAACGTTAAACTTTGGGATAAATAATGAATGATGGCATAATTGGACATGGCTAATCTATGACTAAAAGGACATAGGTTGTAAACTAGATTTAGATCTGTGCATATTCTGTGAATTGGAAAAAGAGGAACCATGGTATATTAACATGTGACTTGAGACATTGGACATAACGCATATTTTTGAATTAAAGATCTGTTATAATTTAAAGTTCTAGATTGTTGGGCATATTGTTTATATAGAGATTCATGATTTGGGATAAAAAGGGAATATGACTTAGGTGTGAAGATTTATGTTAAGATTTGATAACTATTAAATGTGAATAACACCTAAGTGGGAGATTTTTGAATATATGACATGCATTGAAATCGATGGCTATATTTGGTATAATTTATATGTGAATCTTTTGTACGAGGCAAGTTTAACTAAATTTGAGACGTGTGTTATATGGTAAATTATGACCATAATTTGTGCCATATAAGTTCAATGCAAACGTGGGGTATATTATCATAATGTGAATCACGACAACTATTTAGGCATGCAAACTTAGGCCAAATTTATAATTAGGCAAGATATGTTTATGAAACTTTAAGGAATGATTAAATCTGTTATATGGCCCAATCTGCTAGTTCTGTTATATTGCCTAATTTGCTAGTTCTGTTATATTGCCCAATCTGCTAGTTCTGCTATAATATGCTATATCTGTTCATATACCAAATCTATCATCTGCTAAGTCTGCTGAAGATGCCTAAACTGTTATATGCTAAATCTGCTAAACTGCTTAATCTGCTGAATCCGTTAAGTCGCCTAATCTGCTAAATCTGTTATCTGCCATATCTGTTGAGTTGATATATTTAGTCTGTTATTGACATAATCTGAATTGGCTATAATTATGAAAATTGACATGTATATTAGGCGTGGGCATAAATGGTTAATTATTAATTAATTGGCCGCAAAGATAAACATGGCTGACTCGAGGTTAGAATGAGTTTGCGGAGTAATCCTGCCCGGAACCGCCCGGCACATCCAGTGGCCGCAAACAATAGGTTCTAATGTGAGAAGTTAGTCATAACGTGCTTGAAACCCGAGGTTAGACTCAGTTTGCAGCAGAAATCTGCCCGAAACCAACCGGCCTAACCAGTAGTCGCAAACTGTCAGTCTAATGTGAGAGGTCTGGGCATTAATATTTAATTAATGAAAATCTGAGATAAATATAATGTCTAAAACGTGTTGGACGGATAGGGTTAAACCCACTAGACCGATGAGTTTAATAAATCTGTTCCGTGAATCGGTAGGCCCAATTACAAAGTTAGACAAATCTGTAAATCTGTTAAATCCGTATATCTGATCCGTTAGTCTAAAACTTGTCTGACCTGTGAACTAGTTGATCTGAATTCTGTATGTCTGAACTTGTTAATCTGAAATCTGTTAGTCTGGGGACACAAGGATAGGAGGGGAATTACTTGTGTCATTTATTGTTTGGGACCCATATTAGTTAGTAACCCTTTCTGGTATCAAAACTTTGACCCAACAGTAGGTAGGGTCCGGGCACGCTTACTGAACTAATTATATGCGGTTCATTCTGATAATGGCGAGGGGTGTTGATGGTGCGTTCCAACCAGGTCATGTGCGTGCATGGATCCCGGTCTACCTCTGAGGATGTAAGACGCCGTGACATCTGTAAATAGGTCTGTGTCATTCAAAGGTTGCCACTTTAGGGAATGATACACCCTTCGGTGGGGCTGGCACAGGGTATTTATGTATTAGGGAGCCGATCGCTTGGGGTAGGGTTTTAGGGTACACTTAGTTCTGTCTGTTTCTGTTGGTACCGTCTGTTTCTGTTGGGTGGCAACACCTGTCTGTTTCTGCGTGGTACCGTCTGTTCGGGTGGTAAAGGCCCAATTACTAGTGTACACATTATGCTACATTCCGCTTCTGTCTGTTTCTGATCGGGTGGTAAAGGCCCATTACTAGCGTAGAAATTATTCTATACCTGTTTCTGTTTCAGTTTAGACATTAGGGTGACACCTAATTCTGTTATACTAGTATTAGTGCCGAAAAGTGTAAAGCAATAGCTTATATCATTCTGTTCTTCTGTTATATCTGTTACATCTGTTACGGTTATCTCTCATCCAGTTTTATTTTCATGTCATGTTATTATTATCTGTTCATAACTGAAAATCACTGGACTTGCTAGACTTTTTTTCTGACCCTTGCTGTTTTGCCCCTTCTTTTCCGTTTCCCCCCAGGTTATCCAAGGAGGGAATACTTTAGCTTGATCCGGATTCCTTCTACTTGATGTGCTTAAAGTATGGCTTGGCTCTGTACAGCTTCCGTTCTGTGGGGATTATGATTTTAAAGTTTTGTACTCTGATGGCTTTTGAACAAGGCTGATATATATGTGCTTGAGTTTTTGGTAAAGTTGTAACCAAACTGATTTCTGTCCGCTGCAATAAAGTTATAAAGTTTTTCAAGTACTATTTTTATATCTGTCTTATAACATTCTGTTCTGTTTACTAAAATGCTCCATCAAAGTTAAGGCATTCCCTTTGTGAGTGACCTTAACGGAGGTGGGGTGTTACACGTTAGGTCCCTCGCCAGGTTTTTGGCAGGATGATTCGAACGTCCCTGATAATGGTTTATGCTCAATCGGACGCCCAAGCATGGTTTGTGCTAAAAAATGTAACCAGTTTTGTCAGGTTTTGACACACCTGTTTGCCTTCTTTTCTTTGCAGGTATGGATTATGTAACACCCCGCATTTTTAACTCAAGATAATAGAATAAAAATAACTTAATTAAATATTTAGAATTAAGTGAAATAGACTGTGCCATTGCGTCCGTCTTGAAATTATGGTCAAAATCGACACCTGGTTTGCGTAAATCGAACAATGTATGAAGAAGTTATTAAGGTTGTAAGTTTGTATATGCGCAGGAAGAATATATATATACACACACACACACACATATTATGACGGCCCGCCCCGCACCAACCGACATTTACTCCAATTGTGCGCTGTACACATGTCCAATTGGCATGGGACGGTCGCCAAAGAATGAGAAAGAAAGAAGATGAACCAAATAAAGAACCTGTAATATGTCTCACAGCGCATGGGATAAAATATAATAACCAACATATACTTGACATAAAACAGATGAGACAGTGCATAAGCTGAAAACTTGAACTAACATCATCAGAGTAGCGGAAATATCAAATACAGCTTATTACAACTTCAAAATACTGTCTCTAAGATAAACAAAATAGGTATGCTACTAATGCCCAAAGTAGATACCGATCACGACACAGGGAGAATAACTATATATCATACGTGGAGCCTCCTGCTCGTCTTCAGTCCATCTACCAAGCGCACTACCAGCTATCCCTGTCTCTAGTCTGCTCGTGTGAGCACCCAGAGTAATAAGAAGAAACATAAAACTCTGGGTCAGACATCAGTCTGGTATGAGTGGTAGCAAGCATAAACAGAATAATAACAGGTATACTAAGTCATACCTGAACCTGAACCTGCAATCAAAGAGTTAGTACTACACGGTACAATACTCTATGATTTCACAAACACATAATATAAGTATACGGGGGTGGGGATGTGTATGTCAAACAATCAAGCATAGCAACCATCCTCACAACTCTCACTCAGTGCGTAAAGCATACGGTATCTACTTCTTTGATCACCATAACCCTTCAAGAAAATGACAGAACTCGACTTTGTACGACTATGTCCATTCCTACTACCACCAACGCCAAACCTATGGGATCACGCCCAACGTATCCATGATCCCACTCCATTGGTAGGTAGCTCCCTAGTCGCACCATATCCAAAGCCCGAGTCCGTCCATACACCTCTAATACATAGTGATCCAAAGTCATAGGCACCGACAACTCCTTAGCACACGTCCCGCAGCAAAGCCCAATCACGAAGTGAACTCATTGGTTCCCGTCTGGATCCTGAGCTCGAACTTCCACTTGAACTACCTTTGCATTTCGGGTTATGGATCTCCATTGGATCGGTTCGGATCCCCTTCATCGTCATTGGAATCGTGGTCTTCATCGTCTCGGTTCGTGACTGCTACCTCGGGTCGGATCGGAGTGCACCATCGGTCCGTGGCTTCCAGTCCCATCTGGATCGGATCGGGTTCTCCACCACGCAACGGCTCGGGTCACGCCTCCTGGTCGTAGCTCCAAATCCCTCGCCCTTCTCCAGGTCTCCGGTTCGTTGTCCTCAAGATGACCAGATCGGATCGTCTCGTTATCACTCCAGGCGGGTCGGGTCGGAGTCTTCAATCACCAAGCCTTGAATCGCGACTTCTCGGATCGGTTCGGATCCTTCAGCTCGTGGCGCAGCTTGCTTCGCTATAACGATCCGGTTCG
Organism: Allium sativum; assembly: GCA_030737875.1. NCBI lineage: Eukaryota > Viridiplantae > Streptophyta > Magnoliopsida > Asparagales > Amaryllidaceae > Allium > Allium sativum. Next base: position 901,037,702 of record CM060916.1, read on the forward strand.
GTTCGTTGTGAAGGAAAATGGGCGGTTCGGATCGGGTAGGGGGCGATCCTATCCGATTTCCTGCACCGATTCCTGCAACCTTCCAGCAAGTGTTTATACGCCTCTCGACGGCGTTTCGACCATTCTAACTATTGAAACCAATCACAAAGCATGTCATAGTGTCATAGCAATACATACAAGTGACCTCAAACACCAAAACAACAACATGATATGATAAAATGGATCAAACATAGCCAAAACCCCATGTTTTCCCTTAAGCATATGTGAGCATAACTAATGGTACGATTAGCAAAACTTAACCAAATTAACCCAAACTCATATCAGAGGTCTAAAACATCGTTTATGATTTTATAAACATTTTTCCAGAATTTATTTTCCTTTAAAAACGCTGATTAGCACTAATCACCCCAATTTAGCCATAATTAGTGCAAAAAGCAAGCTAATCACTCACCTTAGCCACAAAACAAACTAAAATCTGAAATAATTCTCTGATTTGATGCGAATCCCAATGCTAACAGCAGTTCCAAGGTTGATTAGGTGAAGATCTTCTTTGATTTGATCTTGCTAATCTCTTTTCTTCAAGTTGGAGTGGTTTGGAGGTGATTTGGAGACTTTAGAGAGTGGAGGCCATTATTAGGTTTCTTGGGGACTAAGTGGAGGCTAGAAAACTGAAATGGGATCAAATCCTAGGCCAACTCAGCCCTCTCCTAACCCTAATCCCGAAATGGGTCATGGGCCTACTCACTAATCACCCGATTTGGCCCGGTTAAGCAGTTTTTCACCCTCCAAACCTTGTTTCAGCCATATCTCCCAAACGGTAAGTCCGTTTGGCTATTATGACCACTCTACGGAAAGAGAAACCATCAAACGAATCTAATGGAAGTGGTTTCAGGTCAAAATTCCTTCCCTATCAAAAGTTATGGCCAAAACAGTACCAACTAGGGGCAAAATGGTCATTTAAAAATCAACAAAAATCATAAGCATGGGAAATGACTCTAATAAATGTTTCCCAAAGTTACATGACCATACAACTTCACACGGGAAAGAAATAAATATTCTACAATCCTATGATGTGTAGAACACGGGTCGTTACACTCTTCCCCCCTTAAGAAATTTCGCCCCCGAAATTCCCTAATCAAAACACACAAGGGTCCCGCATGCTTATCAATCATAAAACAACCATCAGACATGCAAAACAAGCAAAACAAGTCTATCCTAGCATGCAGAATAACTAAATCGTAAAGTAAATCTTACCAGGCAAAGAGTTCTGGATAAGCCTTTTTAATGCTCTCCTCTGTCTCCCAAGCACAATCATTTTCGTCCTCGCCCCACTGAACTTTGACTAGCTTCACCGACTTTCTTCGAAGTTGCTTCGTATCATGCCCCACAATACGAATCGGCTTGCGGTTCTCATCCGCCTCAGGTTCAACTTCTAAGTCCTCTAACTGATCAGGTGAAATAGTCACATTTGAGTCGTGAACGAACTTCCTTAGTTGGGAAACATGAAACACGTTGTGAACTCCTGCCATTTTCTCTGGTAAGCCAACTCTATACGCCAAATTCCCAACTTCCTCGAGAACTTGGAAAGGACCCACAAATCTTGGTGCCAACTTGCCTCTCCTGCCAAATCGTATCACGCTTTTCAACGGAGAGATCTTGACAAACACCAAGTCACCAACGGAGAATTTCAAGTCTCTTCTCCTTTTATCAGCATAGCTTTTCTGCCTATCCTGAGCAGCTTTCATTCGTTGCTGAATGATCTTGATCTTATCGGAAGTTTCTCTCACCACATCTGGTCCAAGCACAAACTTCTCGCCAGTCTCTATCCAACATGATGGTGAATTGCACGGTCTTCCGTACAAAGCTTCATATGGAGCCATACCAATACTGGATTGGTAGCTATTATTATATGCAAACTCCACTAGATGCAAATGGTCATCCCATGCTCCACCGAAATCCAATATACACGCTCTCAAGAGATCTTCCAATATACGATTCACCCTCTCCGTCTGACCGTCGGTCTGAGGATGATATGCGGTGCTGAGGTGTAATCCTGACCCTAGGGCCTCTTGTAAGCTCTTCCAAAACCCACTAGTGAACAACGGGTCTCGGTCACTCACAATGCTTTTGGGTACTCCATGAAATCTCACTACCCACTTCATATACAATTCTGCCAACTTGGCTGCAGTTCTGTTCGACTTAACTGGTATAAATCTTGCACTCTTGGTCAGTCGATCCACAATTACCCAAATGCTATCATATCCCGATCTAGTCCTCGGTAAACCATCGATGAAATCCATCGAAACTTGTTCCCATTTCCATTCGGGAATTTCTAATGGTTGCAACAACCCACTAGGCTTCTTTTGCTCGGCTTTAACTAGCTGGCAATTCATGCACTTGGATATAAACTTCCCAACGTCTCTTTTCATCCCTTCCCAGTAGTAAGTCTGCTTCATATCTCGATACATCTTATTACCACCGGGATGTATAGTTAGCTTTGAGTGATGACATTCTCTAAGCACTTCATCCCTCAATCCATTGACATTGGGTACAACTAGTCTTCCATTCTTCCGAAGCCATCCATCTCGATCAAGCTCATACACATTCATCTCCTCTTCGATACCCATCTCTAACTTGGAGATGATTTCTAATAGGTTAGGATCGCTCCTCTGGCTAGAACCAATCCGCTCTATCAAAGTGGGTCTGATCGTCAAACTAGCTAGCATAGCTGGATCCAATTCGCACCTTGGTCTGAAATCAAACCCCGCGATATACTCCAGCTGCTTCCATTCAAGAAACATTGCTCCTAAGCTGGCATGTCTCCTACTCAAGGCATCGGCTACCGTATTACCCTTCCCAGGTGTATACGCGATATCAAAGTCATACGAAGCCAAGAACTCTAACCATCTCTGCTGACGGAGATTCAGATCTTTCTGAGAGAAGAGATACTTTAATGATTTATGATCGGTAAACAGCTCAAATCTTTCTCCCAAGAGATAATGTCTCCACATCTTTAGCGCAAATACAATCGCTGCCAATTCCAAATCATGGGTAGGATACTTCTTCTCATGTGGCTTTAGCTGTCGACTAGCATAAGCTACAACCCTACCTCCTTGCATCAATACCGCACCCAGTCCGGTACCACAAGCATCCGTGTATACCGTCATCTCTTCATTTCCCTTAGGAATGACCAACACTGGCGCACGCGTCAACTTTTCCTTTAGACTCTTGAATGCTTTTTCACACCCTCCGTCCCAAACGAAGGCTTGATTCTTCTTAGTCAACTGAGTCAACGGTGCCGCTGTCTTGGAGAAGTCTTTGATAAACTTACGATAATATCCAGCTAACCCCAAGAAACTTCTTACGTCGGTTGCATTCTTGGGCGTAGACCAATCTTGTACCGTAGCCACCTTTGCAGGGTCCACGACAATACCATTCTCTGAAACAACATGGCCCAAGAATCTCACTTCTCTCCTCCAAAAATGACACTTAGAGAATTTCGCTTTCAGTTGGTGTCTCCTCAACACCTCCAACACAATTCTCAAATGTTCCTTGTGTTCCTCTTCTTTCCTCGAGTAAACAAGGATATCGTCTACGAACACAAGAACAAACTTATTCAGTTGGTCTCTGAATACTCTATTCATAAGATCCACGAAGTATGCTGGTGCATTGGTCAACCCGAATGGCATGACCAACCACTCATAAAACCCAGACGGCGTCCTAAATGCCGTTTTAGCTATACTATCAGCTGCTACGCGGAGCTGATGAAATCCTGTCGCGAGGTCCAACTGGGAGAACACTCTCGCTCCTTCCAGTTGATCAAACAAATCATCTATCCATGGTAGAGGATACTTATTCTTCCTCGTCACCTTATTTAACTCGCGATAGTCCACACACAATCGAAGGGAACCATCTGCCTTAGTAGCAAACACAACTGGTGCTCCCCACTCGGAAACACTTCTTCTAATAAATCCCTTCTTCAAAAGATCGCTAACTTGCACCTCGAGTTCTCGCTGTTCTCGGGGTGCCATACGACGAAGTGGCATCACTATAGGTCTGGCATCTTTCACTAAATCAATACGAAACTCAATCTCTCGGTGTGGTGGAAGTCCGGTCACTTCCTCGAAGATATCCGGGTACTGGCCAACCACGGGCAAACCTGATAACTCATCATGCGGGATGTCGAGGGAATTTACAAAACTAGCCATTACCCCATCACAGGGTAGATTACCAAACACTACCCTCCGCCCATCGTCCGCCCAAACTGTCACCAAAAAGCCCTCACAGTCTACCACCACCCCGTATCTTTGGAGCCAATCGACTCCCAAAATAATGCCATACCCAGTAAAGCCCAAAACAAAGCAATCACAAACAAACATGCATCCATGACTCGATAAGACCACATTACGACAGATCATACTGAGGTTTGTTGAACCACCAATTGGGTTCGTCACAGCTAATGGTCTATCGACTAACTCGGGTTCCAATCCCAACCTATCTACCAGGTCACTAGATATGAAGTAATGGGAAGCCCCGGTATCGAACAAAACTCTAACAGGAAGATCATAAATGGAAAGCATACCTTGAATGACGACTCCCTTTCCTTTCTCCGCCGCAGTTGGGGCATTCGACGAAGAAGGAACAGCATTGATGGCATATGCTTTCACAATCTGATTCTCCTTCAGAGGTTGCGGGCACTTATCCTTAAAATGTCCCTCCTGGCCACAGTTAAAGCACTTCTTTCCCACTGTCTTGGCCCTACATTCCCTTGCATAATGGCCCTTCTTTCCACATTTGAAGCACTCGACTTCTTTCCTGCTTTTCTTCTGGCCATCCTTAGCTTGGTTCTGCTTCCTCTTATTCTGAGAGTTATTCTTGCCTCCACCGCTTGCTTGCGGCTTTGGCTCTTCAACAGATGCAGCAACAACCCCAGTCTTCGGCTTAGGGTAAAGACTTTCTGACCTCAAAGCTTTTCCCACAATCGACTCAAACGTCTCATCGATGTGATTAATCAGCCTCTCCCCTAAGTATTCATCCAGGCCAGTGATGAACTTCTCATTTTTCTTTTCGGGAGTATCGATTAGAGATAAACCATACTTCGACAAAGTGTCGAACTCCGCAACATAATCCGATACTGCCCTTCCATTCTGCTTAAGCTCCAAGAACTTCCTAAACAATTCCGACTTTTGGGCAGCTGGGATATACTTGTCGCTAAAGCGAGCTTTAAACTGATCCCAGGTAACTTGATCTTCTGGTGTGGCTGCCCTAATAGCATTCCACCAATTCATCGCTCGTCCTTGCAGCTGACGAGACGCTAGCCTTCTCTTCATCGCATCCTCGATACCCAAGTCATCGAAGATCCGATCACAGCTATCCAACCAATCCTGAACTTCCGTGGCCGACTCTGTTCCGTGAAACGGCTTTCCACCAAGATTAGTGTAATCCTTACTCAACTTGGCGAAATCGACCCTAGGCTCTTGCACTACTGGGCCACCACCAACTCCGGGGTTAGGAACTGCCCCTTGCACTTCTCTAAGCATGTCTCTCATGAGGTCGGTAAACATCGCCCTCATGTCAGCGGCATTTCCATTATTGGCCCCTCTACCAGTACCTCTCACATATCGGCTCATCGTCAATCTGTAAAAAGAAGAACGATTAACGACCCCATAGTGGTACTAGTGCAGTGCAACTTCATCCTTATACTACTAATAGTATATATATACATAGCTTTTGAAAACCAAAGTAATCACAAATACGCGCTCTCATATACGTACTAACTCTCCCTAGTGTCTTTCCCTAGGTGAATTACGCAACCTAGAGCTCTGATACCAAGTGTGACGGCCCGCCCCGCACCAACCGACATTTACTCCAATTGTGCGCTGTACACATGTCCAATTGGCATGGGACGGTCGCCAAAGAATGAGAAAGAAAGAAGATGAACCAAATAAAGAACCTGTAATATGTCTCACAGCGCATGGGATAAAATATAATAACCAACATATACTTGACATAAAACAGATGAGACAGTGCATAAGCTGAAAACTTGAACTAACATCATCAGAGTAGCGGAAATATCAAATACAGCTTATTACAACTTCAAAATACTGTCTCTAAGATAAACAAAATAGGTATGCTACTAATGCCCAAAGTAGATACCGATCACGACACAGGGAGAATAACTATATATCATACGTGGAGCCTCCTGCTCGTCTTCAGTCCATCTACCAAGCGCACTACCAGCTATCCCTGTCTCTAGTCTGCTCGTGTGAGCACCCAGAGTAATAAGAAGAAACATAAAACTCTGGGTCAAACATCAGTCTGGTATGAGTGGTAGCAAGCATAAACAGAATAATAACAGGTATACTAAGTCATACCTGAACCTGGACCTGCAATCAAAGAGTTAGTACTACACGGTACAATACTCTATGATTTCACAAACACATTATATAAGTATACGGGGGTGGGGATGTGTATGTCAAACAATCAAGCATAGCAACCATCCTCACAACTCTCACTCAGTGCGTAAAGCATACGGTATCTACTTCTTTGATCACCATAACCCTTCAAGAAAACGACAGAACTCGACTTTGTACGACTATGTCCATTCGTACTACCACCAACGCCAAACCTATGGGATCACGCCCAACGTATCCATGATCCCACTCCATTGGTAGGTAGCTCCCTAGTCGCACCATATCCAAAGCCCGAGTCCGTCCATACACCTCTAATACATAGTGATCCAAAGTCATAGGCACCGACAACTCCTTAGCACACGTCCCGCAGCAAAGCCCAATCACGAAGTGAACTCATTGGTTCTCGTCTGGATCCTGAGCTCGAACTTCCACTTGAACTACCTTTGCATTTCGGGTTATGGATCTCCATTGGATCGGTTCGGATCCCCTTCATCGTCATTGGAATCGTGGTCTTCATCGTCTCGGTTCGTGACTGCTACCTCGGGTCGGATCGGAGTGCACCATCGGTCCGTGGCTTCCAGTCCCATCTGGATCGGATCGGGTTCTCCACCACGCAACGGCTCGGGTCACGCCTCCTGGTCGTAGCTCCAAATCCCTCGCCCTTCTCCAGGTCTCCGGTTCGTTGTCCTCAAGATGACCAGATCGGATCGTCTCGTTATCACTCCAGGCGGGTCGGGTCGGAGTCTTCAATCACCAAGCCTTGAATCGCGACTTCTCGGATCGGTTCGGATCCTTCAGCTCGTGGCGCAGCTTGCTTCGCTATAACGATCCGGTTCGGTTCGTGGTGAAGGAAAATGGGCGGTTCGGATCGGGTAGGGGGCGATCCGATCCGATTTCCTGCACCGATTCCTGCAACCTTCCAGCAAGTGTTTATACGCCTCTCGACGGCGTTTTCGACCATTCTAACTATTGAAACCAATCACAAAGCATGTCATAGTGTCATAGCAATACATACAAGTGACCTCAAACACCAAAACAACAACATGATATGATAAAATGGATCAAACATAGCCAAAACCCCATGTTTTCCCTTAAGCATATGTGAGCATAACTAATGGTACGATTAGCAAAACTTAACCAAATTAACCCAAACTCATATCAGAGGTCTAAAACATCGTTTATAATTTTATAAACATTTTTCCAGAATTTATTTTCCTTTAAAAACGCTGATTAGCACTAATCACCCCAATTTAGCCATAATTAGTGCAAAAAGCAAGCTAATCACTCACCTTAGCCACAAAACAAACTAAAATCTGAAATAATTCTCTGATTTGATGCGAATCCCAATGCTAACAGCAGTTCCAAGGTTGATTAGGTGAAGATCTTCTTTGATTTGATCTTGCTAATCTCTTTTCTTCAAGTTGGAGTGGTTTGGAGGTGATTTGGAGACTTTAGAGAGTGGAGGCCATTATTAGGTTTCTTGGGGACTAAGTGGAGGCTAGAAAACTGAAATGGGATCAAATCCTAGGCCAACTCAGTCCTCTCCTAACCCTAATCCCGAAATGGGTCATGGGCCTACTCACTAATCACCCGATTTGGCCCGGTTAAGCAGTTTTTCACCCTCCAAACCTTGTTTCAGCCATATCTCCCAAACGGTAAGTCAGTTTGGCTATTATGACCACTCTACGGAAAGAGAAACCATCAAACGAATCTAATGGAAGTGGTTTCAGGTCAAAATTCCTTCCCTATCAAAAGTTATGGCCAAAACAGTACCAACTAGGGGCAAAATGGTCATTTAAAAATCAACAAAAATCATAAGCATGGGAAATGACTCTAATAAATGTTTCCCAAAGTTACATGACCATACAACTTCACACGGGAAAGAAATAAATATTCTACAATCCTATGATGTGTAGAACACGGGTCGTTACACATATTAGGTTCAGAATTCAAAAATGGGGCAAGAAATTCGAAAATCGGTTCAAAATTCAAATTTTCAAAAGGCGGCAGATTACCCGCCCAGGGGTGTCGACCCCCTAAGGGAGTGTCGACCACGGTGTCGACCCACTCAAAGGGGTGTCTATCCACCTGCGGCAGATTTTAGTAGATTAGTGTTTTTTGATATTTTAACGATTCAGATGGCTTTTGGGCAAATCTAAGGGTCCTGTTGCTCCATACTCCTATAAATAAGACCCTATACCTAACCATAACCCTCATAACTTGGCGGCTATGCTAGAGCTTTGCCATTACTTTCTCTCTCTCTCTCTCTCTCCCCCTTCTCAAATCTATTCTGAAAATTAAAATATTAGCCTAAGAAAATTATGAATTCAGATCTGGAAGGGGGAACCAAAGTTAATAAAAAGATTATTGAATCATGAAAGCAAGGTAAACTTCTTAGACCAATCTATTTAAATTATTTCTCTTTCCCTTCTCTTTTCATGAAAATAATAAATCCATGGTCATTAGGTTTTAAGTCAAATTAAAAGGGAAAAACCATGGAAGAATAGATCTGGATCAGATTCAAGATTTGGAAGGCTTTTAGGTGTGTGGGTTTAAAATATACTTTTTGAATAATAGTATGTTTATCATTTGCCATTCCCCATTAACATACACAATGAACATATTGGAAGATTTAATTTTGATGAAATGAATTATTGCGCTAAAATGGATAATATGTTCAACTAGATAACATGTGGAGATATACATGAATACTGTTGTAAAGATCTATTTTTTGAACTTGTCAATTGGGATAACTGAGATTTTGGGTAAATGATACACTATTGGAGAATTACACTTTATTTTAAATAAAGTTAATTACATGTAGAAAGACATGCGACACATATTGGGATTTAGGGCATAATTTGTAATGTGATTTAGGAACTTAACATAAATTATGTTTTGAGACTTTAATTTAGGAGCGCAATTTGATATGAACATAAATGGATGAATGAAGATGAATATGCCTAGGATTACAATAAGAAATTGTAACTGCACTTATGGCACGAGGTTAGGCTGCATTAGTGGTGGAAGTCTGCTCGGACCCGACCGACATATCCAACAACCACTAATGTTGAACCTAACACGGGAGGTCTAAGTGCAAAATTAAAAACATGTAATGGCGCTGAGACACGAGGTTAAGTCAACTTGTGGTAAAAGTCTGCCCGGACCCGTCCGGCAAATCCAGCATCCACAAGTGTAGGCTTAATGTGAGAGGTCTAGTGCTTATATATATATATAACAAGATATGAACCGAGTTAGTGTGATACGAAGGAAAAGTGATGTATTTCCCTAAAGACCTATTTCTGAGAACGTGGTTGCAAGAAAGCCACAGTAAATAAAGTAAGAAAAGTAAAGAAATTACTTGCTACCACGAATTTAGATGGGAATACGTTATGAAAATAAATCACTGGTTCCTTCTGTCAAACTGATAAGGTGCATGAAGTGTTTTTCCTTAATTAAAATAAGGAACATATATTATAGTGAATGAAGAATACTGGAATACAAGAGTAAAAGAAAATGGTTTAAAAGGGGAATTATAATCACCTATTATAAATAAATAACATTAATGAAAATGTTGCATAATAGGTAGACTTGTCCTAGGGAAAAGTGGGGATTATAACTTCGGTTATAATAAACTAATAGGGAAATTGGATAAATAGTGAAATGAGTTAAGGGACACTTAATTGTAAGTTAAATAAGTAGTAAATGGGGAAAAGCCGGAAACCAGTTGAGAAAAAGTGGAAAATATATGAAATATAAGAAGTTGTACTTAATTATAAATTAAGTAATCTGTAAGCTTGGAAGTCTGAAACCCGTTGATAAGAATGTTTAGGCTTATCCTAGGGACAAGAGGAAATTATAACGTAGGTTATAATAAACTGGTAGAGAAACTTATTAATGGGCCTTAGTTAATAGAACTAAGTTAATAAGTAAACAGCAATAAGTTGTATTGACAATGTAAAATGGAATTATGATTAAATGAGAAGGGATGAGGAAAACTTATGAAATAAAATAAGTTATATTTAATCATAAATGGTAAGTGACATGTTATTTAGAAAACATGCGAATTGGATATACTTAATTACGTATTAAGTAAAATGTGTTATTGTAATGTTGAAATCAAACAAGAATACAAAAGAGATTGTGAATTACGGACCTTGGGCCACAATCTGGAGAATAACATGTTGTGGGCTTATTAATAAACTTAAACAGATTAAGCTGTATGACTGAAATTAATAAGCAAGAGAAACTTGGTAATTTGAATAATAATTCAATATGAATTGGAGTAACCATGTTAGCTGGAAACCTGATGAGGTGAGGCAAGCGCGTAGAAGAATGTTTAGACATAGGGCCTAATTAAACTGAGGCGCTTGGACTAGTCCGCACGTTTGAGGATGAATAACCCAACGGGGTAGATCATCGTGGTGTTATAAGGCATGAGGGGAGCGTATATTTATCTGATTGTTCTAACGGCTCCGAAGGACTGGAAGGGGATGCACGCGGCTTCCTGAGGTACGTAAGGTGCTCCTAGTAGTCCTCTGTGTGGTGACAGATGTTTTAGGCCGTGCTCGCAGAGGTTGGGTCTACGCGTAACTACTAGGTGCATGGGCCTTGACTACAGAAGTAGATATGTAGTCAGAATGCTGTAACGCTATGACACCAGGGTGATTCGACGGTTGCCTCAACGGGGAGGTGGAGGGTCACGACCAACAAGGATAGTAGATTGTCGGATACCCATCATCGACAGCCAGTGGGATGTGAAAACTAGAGCTAAACCCAAGACATCATTTCACCCTTCACTATCGGGGTAAGGGGTTGAGGGGAGACGCCACATGGATGTTTAGATTGTTTGTTATTAGGGGCATGTCTCTTAGCTCTTTTAGTATTTACTAGTGGAGGGAGGGGCCAAGGTGGGGTAATAGCCACTGTGAAAACTGACCCTAGGTATATCTGTATATAGAGGCTCATTAGAAGACGGGCCTGTACAGATATGGAAAAGCTCCCGACCAAATTCCATGTTTCTGGTATTGCCCTGCCACGGAACTCGGTGCACATTAGAGGACGTGCGATTGAGGCATCGAGATACAATTAACAGTTCGTATGAGGGACAGTCTAGATACATTCATATCTTCTCTGGGTGGTGTATCGTAGACTTGAGGGCATTATTTCGGTATGAGATCTGATTTGATCGAGGGTGGCAGTCCGTACGCTTTAACATAGTGATGGCAGATATATGCTAATCGTAACATTATTATATATAGATCTGTACATTACTCCGGCATAGGTTGAGGGACTGCGAGCATTTCGATGGCATTACGGTAGAGACCGTGCGAGTGGGGTACCATGGGGTGTACCTCGATATTGGGGGTAGCTACACATATATTGTATTAGGTTAATCCATTGAGACGTAAATAGGTATGGCGTGTGTGTAAGCCATGAGTGCTGTTAACCCAAGTAACCTAATAAATTAGAAAATATGATTGAACGGTATATGTAGGATTATCTAAAGTGTATAGTTTAAATCCAGTCTGCAGAACTTACGTTCTGACCCCCTCCTCATAACATACTCGTAGGTTAGATTTGTGACAGGGACACGATAGCCTTGGATACTGATTAGGCAGTATTATTAATATGTCAAGGCTATATTTTGATTACATTATATTTTATCCGTTCCGCTGTGAGAAATTTTCTGAGCTATAACATATTGTATGTCTCTGTCTTTCCTACAGGATACCAGAGCAAACCAATCCGAGTTTCAATAGATTGGAATTTTAAAAAAAAATGGTCTGTCGAAATTGGGGTAGTCACATCTGGTATCAGAGCTTAGGTTTAGGATTGCTATATAAATAGTGAGTGAACGTATTTGTAATTTAAAAAATAATATAAAAATATATTATATGTATACCTAGATCCATAGAGAAACCCACTAAATAGAAAGGGCGTAATATGATAAGAAATAGGATGTTATTTTGTACACTAAAGGAATGAATATGGAAATTCGAGGCCCTTAGGTAAATTGGTAGAGAGTGTACAATATACTTTGTATGGATGGAGAGTGAATCCCATATGATTAGTATTTTGGGTTAGTGAGCTTAAAAACCTTATAAATTGGAAAAGGTTGAAAAGAGAAAAATGGATTAGGAATATATATAGTTGAGAGAATTGACCTTGGGGAGTGTCTAGGAAAGCCGAGAAAAATTGGAAAACCGCTTTGAGTCCAATAACATTAACTTTTAAGAACTTGAAATTATAAAAGTTTTAGGATAACTGGCTTATGGTGTTTTGATCAGAAAAGTTATAGTTTAAGAATATGTAAAGAAGTACATATTGAGTTTTAAAGTAAAATTCTCTCAGTAAAAAAAGGTGCACATAATAGAGCATGTATAACTCGCTAGTTTTCTTGTTATATTTCATACAAGAATTTTTAATAAAGAAAGATTTTAAATCTCTATTCTTATGACAACCCTTTTTGATAAGTTATTTTAAGATAATTTTGTGGGTGGACAAAATAAGTTGTAGAAATTAGGAGTAGAGTAGATATTTGCACCTTGTAGCAAGGGACTGAACTGACCTTATAGGTAAGAACCAGTTGTAAACCCGATTGAGGAATAGTTGCCCTTGTCTACTCCAGTTTTTGTGATTTGAAAAAAATGAATGATTTGCATTTTTTTGACATGTTTTTATGGTTTGGCCAAAAAAAGTTTTCATGAGGAAAATAAAGTTTTGACACTTTTAATTTTTGGGAGGAAATTTAAATGAAAAGGGTCAAACCATGTTTTCAAAGTATAGAGTAGGTAAGGATTAGTGTCTGGGGAAGACGGGAAAAGTTTTGAGGCTATGAAGCAGATAGCGAGAATTATCTTGGAATAATAGTGAGTTCCCGTAGAATGCGTAAGCATTGGAAAGCCTAGGATGTTGCTTGAAATAATTGTTGGTACACAACTAGAATTAGTAGTGACTACTAGATAGTAAAGGGCAAGTAAGTGTTTAGATCTTGTTGCTAATTGTCATGTTAGGGGTAAAACCCGTTACCACACTCCTATTGGGACCGTTCCATTATTTAGTTCTTGTTGGGTAGTTAGGGTAACACCTAAACCTATCGTGATCCCATAGTTTGGACTTTTTTTTATCTAAAGGGGACATAGTCCCGAGATTCTTGGCCCTTAGTAGTAGCTGTGTAGGGTGTCTGTTCTCCTGTTTTAGTTGAAAGACTATAAGGCTTATTTAAATTTAAACTGAGATAAGATAATTAAATAAGCTAAGGAAAGAGAAATGGTGCAACTGAAAAGGAAATAGAAAATTCAGTAAAGCAACAAAAATGGAAAATTACGAGAAAAGACGGATAAAGATAAAACATTTCAAGATAAGATGAAAAAGAAAATCAGTAACGAAAAAAAGAGAGAAATTTTCTTATGTGGGCTGTGCTTGGATAGGAAAATAGGGAATCTTTATAAATAGTTACATAAAAATCCAAGCATGATTAGAAAAAGGTTGGAAAAAAACGGAAGATGCGGAGTTTTCCATTGTCCACCTTTTCGTAACATAAGAAATCGAATTTAGAAAATTAGATTTTCTAAAATTCGAAAAATAAAGTTGGTTGGTAGGATTACGGATGCAACAATTGGATTAACTATGCTCTTACTCGGTAAGAGTGTGGGAAAATATGGATGACAAAGCTTTTTGATTTTCAAAATATTGCATTCATGTAGAACTACCAGTATATTTAGGATGTGAGCATCATATTTTAAAAGGATTTTTGAGAAATTTGGATATAGAAAGAAGGTATCGTTTAGGCACACATGCATTATGATGTTGTATTTCACTATGCACAAGTGCACAATGTTTGCAAAAATTGGATGCACACATGATGGATGTATATTATGTGAGTGGTTAATTGATTTAACCCTTATCAAATTTCGGGGACGAAATTTCCTAAGGATGGGAGAATGTAACACCCCGCATTTTTAACTCAAGATAATAAAATAAGTATTACATAATTAAATATTCAGAATTAAGTAAAACGGACTACGCCATTGCGTCCATCTCGTAATTCTGGTCGAAATCGACACCTGATTTGCATAAATCGAACACCGTATAAAGAAGGTATTATGGTTTGAAGTTTGTATATGCGCAGGAGGAATATATATGTATATATATATATACATATATTAGGTTCAGAATTCAAAAATGGTTCCAGAAATTCGAAAATCGGTTCAAAATTCGAATTTTCAGAAGGTGGCAGATTTCCCGCCCAGGGGTGTCGACCCGGTGTCGACCGCCCTAAGGGGGTGTCGACCCGGTGTCGACCCACTCAAAGGGGTGTCGATCCCCTCAAAGTGGTGTCTACCCACCTGCGGCAGATTTTGTCAGATTACGGTTTTTTGATATTTTGACGATTCGGATGGCTTTTGGGCAATCTGAGGGTCCTAGTTTCTCCATACTCCTATAAATATGACCGCACACGTAACCCTAACCCTCAAAATTTGGTGGCCTGCTGGAGCTCTGCCATTACTTTCTCTCCCTCTTCTCTCAAATCTATTCTGAAAATTAAAATATTTGCCTAGGAAAATTATGAATTCAGATTTGGAAGAGGGAATTAACGTTAATAAAATGATTATTGAATCATGAAAGCAAGGTAAACTTCTAAGACCAATCTATTTAAATTATTTCTCTTTTCCTTCTCTTTTCATGAAAATAATAAATCCATGGTCGTTAGGTTTCATATCAAATTAAAAGGGAAAAACCATGGAAGAATAGATCTGGATCAGATTCAAGATTTGGAAGGCTTTTAGGTGAGTGGGTTTAAACATAATTTTTGAATAATAGTATATTTATCATTTGCTATTCCCCATTAACATACACAATGAACATATTGGAAGATTAATTTTGATGAAATGAATTATTGCGCTAAAATGGATAATATGTTCAATTAGTTAACATGTGGAGATGTACATGAATATTGTTGTAAAGATCTATTTTATGAACTTGTCAATTGGGATAATTGAGATTTTGGGTAAAAGATACACTATTGGAGAATTACACTTTATTTTAAATAAAGTTAATTACATGTAAAAAGACATGCGACACATATTGGGATTTAGGGCATAATTTGGAATGGAATTTTGGAACATAACATATATTATGTTTTGATACTTTAACTTGGGAGCACAATTTGATATGAACATAAATGGTTGAATGAGGATGAATATGCCTAGGATTACAATTAGAAATTGTAACTGCACTTATGGAACGAGGTTAGGTTATATTTGTGGCGGAAGTTGCCCGGACCCGACTGGCATATCCAGCAGCCCCTAATGTTGAACCTAATTTGGGAGGCCTAAGTGAAAAATTAAAAATGTGCAATGGTGCTAAGACACGAGGTTAAGTCAACTTGTGGTAGAAGTCTGCCCGGACCCGCTCAGCAAATCCAACGTCCACAAGTGTAGGCTTAATGTGAGATGTCTAGTGCTTATATATATATATATAAATATATGTATATATAAAGATATGAATAAATGGTAATGATGGTAATTAAATGTGTATCTCAGAAAATAAGAAAGGAAGCGACGTAATGAACTGAGTTAGTGTGATACGAAGGAAAAGTGATGTATTTCCCTAAATGACCTATTTCTGAGAACGTGGTTGCAAGTAAGCCACAATAAATAAAGTAAGAAAAGTAAAAAAAATTACTTGCTACCACGAATTTAGGTGGGAATACGTTATGAAAATAAATCACCGATTCCTTCTGTCAAATTGATAAGGTGCATGAAGTGTTTTTCCTTAATTAAAATAAGGAACATATATTATAATGAATGAAGAATACTAGAATATAACATGTTGTGGGCTTATTAATAAACTTAAATGGATTAAGTTGTATGACTAAAATTAATAAGCAAGAGAAACTTGGTATTTTGAATAAGAATTCAATATGAATTGGAATAACCAAGTTAACTAGAAATCTGATGAGGATAGGCAAACGCTTAAAAGAATGTTTAGACATAGGGTCTAACAACATATTAAATTGAGGCGCTTGGACCAGTCCGCACGTTTGAGGATGAATAACTCATTTAGGTACATCATCGTGGTGTTACAAGGCACGAGCGGGCCGTATAATCATCTGATTGTTCTGACGGCTCCGAAGGACTGGAAGGGGAAGCACGTGGTTTCCTGAGGTACATAAGGTGCTCCTAGTAGTCCTCTGTGCGATGACAGATGTTTTAGGCTGTGCTCGTAGGGGTTGGGTCTGCGTGTAACTACTAGGTGGGTGGGCCATGACTGCAGAAATAGCTATGCAGTCAGAGTGTTATAACGTGGTGACACTAGGGTGATTCGGTGGTTGCCTCAACGGGGAGGCAGAGGGTCACGACCAACAAGGATAGTAGATCGTCTAATACCCATCATCGACAGCCAATGGGATGTGAAAAGACTAGAGCTAAACCCAAGATACCATTTCACCCTTCACTATCGGGGTAAAGGGTTGAGGGGAGACACCACATGGATGTTTAAATTGTTTGTTATTATAGGCATGTCGCTTAGCTCTTATAGTCTTTACTAACTGAGGGAGGGACCGAGGTAGGGCCATAACCATTGTGAAAACTGACCCTAGGTATATCTGTATATAGAGGCTCATTAAAAGATGGGCCTGTAAAGATATGGAAAAGATCTCGATCGAGTTCCGTGTTTCTTGTATCACCCTGCCACGGAACTCGGTGCACATTAGAGGACGTGGAATTGAGGCATCGAGCTACAATTAACAGGATGTACGAGGGACAGTCTAGATACATGCATGTCTGCTCTGGGTGGTGTATCGTAGACTTGAGGGCATTACTCCGGTATGAGATCTGATTCGATCGAGGGTGGCAATCTATACGCTTACGTAGCGTAGTGATGGAAGATATATGATAATTGTAACATTGTTATATAAAGATCCGTACATCACTCTGGCGTAGGATGAGGGACTGCGAGCATTTCGGTAGCATTATGGTGGAGACCGTGCGAGTGGGATATGTACCTCGATTGTAACACCCCGCCTGTTGAATAACTTGCTATAATATAAAACAGGGCAGAATTAAATTTTAAAATCTGAATCAGGGGAAACGGGCTATGCCATTGCGTTCGTCTCGGAAAAATACGCGAAATAGAGTCCGAAATTTCGTGAATCGGAGTCCGTATGACTGAGATATGGCCTTTAGAAGTTTCACGAAAAATCAGAAAACGAAACAAATTTCAAAAATGCAGAATATGGGCTAGGCGGGAAAATTCCCGCCCAGACAAGGTCGACCTGGGAGTCGACCTGGGGGTCGACCTGGGTGTCGACCTGCCCACCAGGTCGACTGGGGTGTCGACCCTAGTGTCGACGTGGGGGTCGACCTCCCTAGTCGAGCCCAGGTGACCTGGGTGCACTAATTTGGGATCTGGGCTTGGTTTTAGTGGCTAGTGACGAGATCTGACGGCTCTAATCTGATTTAGGGTTAATCTAATGGCCTAAAACACTTAACTAATCTATAAATACACCCTAAGACTACCCTAATTCATACTAAAATTGGAGACAACGTCGTTATGCCATCAAAATGCAACTAGAAGGAGCCACCAACATCTTAAAGAGGAAGATAGCTTCTCAAATCAACTTCTAATCAACTCTAGCAACTTAATCTTCTTCATAGGAGTGCTAATCAACAAGTTGTGAGTACTATAGCCTTAATGACCAATTGTTTAAATGATTATGATAGGATATAATGAGGTTATGGCTATGAATGTGGATCAATGCAAGTTATGTTATCATATGCTATGTGTTTATGATGTTATGCAAGTTATGCAAGTCATATGCTATATGTTCATGATGTTATGCAAGTTATGCAAGTTACATGTTACATGATCATGATGTTATGCAAGTTATGCAAGTCATATGCTACATGTTTATGATGTTATGCAAGTTATGCAAGTCATATGCTATATGTTCATGATGTTATGCAAGTTATGCAAGTTACATGTTACATGATCATGATGTTATACAAGTTATGCAAGTCATATGCTACATGTTTATGATGTTATGCAAGTTATGCAAGTCATATGCTATATGTTCATGATGTTATGCAAGTTATGCAAGTTACATGTTACATGATCATGATGTTATGCAAGTTATGCAAGTGTTAGGCTATGTGTTCATGATGCTAGTTATGCAAATTGCTATGATAAACATTGATCCATTATGACACCATGTTATGCAAGTTTGGTGTTTGATTATATGCAAGTGCATATATGATATGTTATGCAAGTTTGGTGTTTGATTATATGCAAGTTCATATATGACATGTTATGCAAGTTTGGTGTTTGTGTTTATGCAAGTAACATGTGCAAGTTTACACCTTTGTATGATATGCATACATATGCAAGTTAACCCCTTTGTATGTCATACATACATATGCAAGCTTACCCCTTTTTATGATATAAGTAACCTATGCAAGTTACCCTCTTTATGACATATGTGATTCATGCAAGTTTGGGTTGATTATTTATGCTAGTTGGGTTTGATGCCAGGGTCATATATGCATGTTGACACCTTTAAAACCCATGTTGATGCTAAGGTTATGCAAGTTGAACCCATTGTGTGTGTAATGAATCTTCCCTTTTAAGTATGTCATGTCAACGTATTACGTGGGGAACGATGGGGTTAATATTCATGTTAACAAAATTGTGTGAAGTTGGTATGATTATGCATACCATAAAGTGGATGGACATAATTGAGTCAGTTATGTACATCGTTAAATTTGTAATTAATTAGGGATAATTAATACAAATTATGGGGGTGATTAATTAGGTGTAATTAATCGACTAAGACACGAGGTTGGACCCTTTTGTAGCATAAGACTGCCCGGACCCGACCGGCAAATCCAGCGGCTACAAATGGTTGGCCCAATGTGAGAGGTCTTAGGCATAAACTAAATACGTGACAAGTGTAAAGACACAAGGTTAGACTCGGTTATGGTGTAAGGCTGCCCGGACCCGACCGACAAATCCAGCTGCCATAAAAGATAGTCTAATGTGAGAGGTCTTTACAAAGGTTACGGTCTTAATCAATTAAGAAACACTTAACCATATTAGCATGTAGAGGGACATGAGGGGTTAAGTGGGTGCCTTGGGTGGCATATGGGAAAATCTAGTGGTTGCCTTGGGTGGCAATGGAAAATACGATTAGAATACTTAACCAAAGTGGAACATGTAATTAAACATGATTAAAGGGTTAAGTAAGTGCCTTGGGTGGCATGTGGAAATCTAGTGGGTGCCTTGAGTGGCAATTGAAATATGATTAGATGACTTAACCAAACTTTAAACATGTAAGTGGACATGATTATTAAAAAGGGTTAAGTGGGATACACTAGAAAGGACAAGCTTAGGTGGGTAGCTTATGGGGGCCCATTTCAACCAGTAACCCATATGTATCTTATTGGGCTCGACCCATGTCGAGGACGGGACACGCGTACTGGGCTTGACTATAAGAGGCCAAAACGGGTTAGCGGTGGCAACGCAAGTCCAACGGGTTTCATATGCGTGTGTGGACCCGGGCTGGTAGGTAAGACGTTGTTGCATCGTGTAGGTATAAGCCGTGCACCGTTGGTTGTATCGGGTTGCCACTTTGGGGAGTGATACATCCCAGTGTGGGGCCAGCATGGGTATCTACGTTAGGGAGCCGATCGAATGGGAGTAGTGGGTACACCTAGTGGAGATAGGGGAAGACGGCACCTATGTAGTCAGCTAGGGGTACACGAGACTACTATTAAGATTACTAAGTACACTTAGTGGGATCAATCTTTAAGTTGGGAATTACCCTTGGGTGGGTAGATCTGGTGTGGTGCAGTGTAGGAATTACCCTTGGGTGGGTAGATCTGGTGTGGTGCAGTGTAGTATTACCCTTGGGTGGGTAGATGCGTCTTTACCGTTATCTTAGTTCGTCCTAAGTCTAGTCGGCTGCTTAGTGTAGTCATTTATCCCCAGTTGTACTGTACCAGGTTTATATCATACCCTAATTACTTTAATGATTGTATTGTTAAGGTTATAGGACTCGCTCAGACTTATGTCTGACCCCGTTGTTTTTATCTTTTTTTTTTCCAACCCTCAGGTCATCAGAGTGGGCCTAGTGCTAGTGGACTTGGATCAGATCGCTTTATCTGTCTTTTGGAGCTTGGACCGTTGGTGTAAAGCTCAGTTTATCTATGGCTATTAGTTCATGTAGTGGGATTATGTACTTTTGTTTTATCAAGATGGATATTATGTACTTGACTCTTGTTTATGGTTTTGTGATGTAACCAAACATGTTTTACTTTCCGCTGCAATGAAATGATGTTTTAAATTCTCAAGTATTACTTATATCTGTCTTGTTGTAAGTTTTCTGTTCTATATTCACTTAAGATACTCCACCGATGCTATGGCATTCCCTTAGTGAGTGACCGTAGCGGGTGTGGTGTGTTACACGTGGTATCAGAGCTTAAGGTTACCGGAACAGATAAAACTTTTAGAAAAACTATTTTTCTAAAAACATTTTTGGAAGAAGTATTTTCAAAAACATGTCTTTTAAGAGAAAAGATTTTGAAAGAAAAGAACATAATCCCCAAGAGCCATATATCCTTCTTTCGATTCTCCGTTTTGAATCTCTTCCTCTTTCTCTTTTTGAATTCCCCCTCCGTGTATAGATGTCTTTTTAAGATAAATAAGGACTTCCGTATGAAGGACGGAAGAACCACTTCAAGGGACTTAGACGTTTGTCGGGCTAAGAAGTTAGTCCAAGGAGGTGGAGGGCTTGTGGGTACCTTTATAATGGACAAGGGAGGAAGGTTCAAATAGCTGTTAGGTAAATAAAGGACAAAACCTCATCGTGGTAAGAAGGCCACGAAAGGAGAATGTGAAGGAGAAGGCTAGTTTTTTTGGAGAAATAGGACACCTTATTAGGATTGTCCAAAGAGGTAAGGACAAAGTACAGGATCTTCTGGAGGGTAGGTGTATTCCCTCACGACGGGTATACCTGACGGGGGTAGGACCGACGAGGTTGAAATTTGGTTCTCTCGATCATCCTGTTCGAACTTTATTCGACTCTGGCTCATCACATTCGTTTATCTCATTATCATTAGTTGAGTCACTGCACCTAGACACCAGTTTAGTAGATGATCCCTTGGTTGTTTCAAACCCAATTGGGGGCTCCACTTATTTGTCCATGATATGTTTGGGTTTGAAGATTTCCATGCTTAGCGTTGAGTTTAGATGTGATGCTTTTGTTCGGGCTTCACGGGCTATGGGTTGATTTTGGACATGGACTGGTTATCCAGTAATGGTGTCGTTCTTGATTGTGAAAGGAGAGTTGTTAGGCTCATGACCCGCTTGGGTAACACTCTCGAGATCTCTTGTAATCCCATGGATTCTGTTATGCTAAGTTATCTTGAATCGCTTGACGCTTCGGTCGAGAGTTTGTGATCTGTTAGAGTGGTTCGGGAATACTCGGATGTGTTTGAGGAGGTGAAGGGCTTACCTCCGAAGCGGGAGATAGACTTCCGAATATATCTGGTAGACAATGCTGAACCAGTATCTTTGCCAGTGCGCCACATGGCTCCTCGTGAGAGGAGGGAACTCCATAAGCAAGTAGGGGAGTTGCTTGAGAAGGGGTTCATAAGACGAAGTATATCGGAGTGGGGAGCTCCAGTAGTTTTTGCCACGAAGGCGGATGGGTCCCTCAGACTTTGTGTAGACTATAGAGAACTCAACAACCTCACAAAGAAGAATAGACACCCATTGCCGAGGATTGATGATCTCTTCGATCAGTTGGTTGGCGCCTCAGTGTTTTCGCAGTTGGACTTAGCCACGGGGTTTCATCAGTTGGGAGTGGCTGAGGATAGTATAGAGAAGACCGCCTTTAGGACTCCGGATGGTTTCTATGAGTGGCTTGTGATGCCATTTGGTTTGACGAACGCCCCCGCATACTTTATTGATTTGATGAGTAGGGTGTTCAGGGAGTACCTAAATAACTTCGTAGTGGTCTTTGTGGATGACATCTTGGTCTTTTCTAAGAGCGAAATAAGTTTTCGTATGTGCTTAATAGGTTAAGCAAAGCCAGTTATTTGATCAACGGTGGTTTTGGAGCGAGACTGGCAAGGACATCCAGAGTTGGATAAGTGCTTAATTATTTAGCCGTTTTTACTAGTATCATCTCACGTAGGTCGTCTGAATTCGAAGGAGGAATCCCTTGGGTGTTTGTCTGATATTGGTTTAGGCCTTTGGGGCTTGCACTTGGGGGATGTCGAGTTCGACTAGGATGGTCTGCGTGAGAGATGGATAGTTGTGACGATTTTGCATGGGAGAATATCCTGGTTTTCTCTAGAAGTGGAGAAAAGCATGCCCTACATCTTAGGGATGTGTTGGAAACTCTTCGAGCGCATAGTCTTGAGACAGCAAAGGTGGATGGAGTTCTTAGCATCCTATGATTTCAAGATAGCGTATACCCCTGGCAAGGGTAACGTGGTGGCGGACGCCTTGAGCAGAAAAAGGTTGTCCTTGAGTCCATTGTTCGTGGAACGACGAAGCTTGGAATTTAAATCGATGTTTGACTTCAGACCTTCCGTTGACTTTGTACCCGGTTTGCTAGCATCCTTAGAGGTCAGACCTACTCTTTTGGGACAGATTGGCGAGGCACAACGCGACGACCCACAGTTGGTTGAGTTGGTAGAGAGGCTCATAAGGGGGGGAGTCGTCCAGCCATTTGAGTAGGTACACCCTAGACGATAGGGGGTGGTTGCGTAGAGACGGTAGACTTTGTGTACCGCAAGACGAGGGTTTGAAGAAGGCTATTCTTGATGATGCGCATCGTTCAAAGATGACCATTCATCCCGGTGGGGACAAGATGTACCAAGACATGAGGCGAGTTTTCTTTTGGGCCGGTATGAAGAAAGATGTGGCCGAGTATGTCGCTAGATGCTTGGTGTGCCAACAAGCGAAAGCGGAGCAAAAGAAACCTGGTGGGTTGCTTCACCCATTGGAAGTTCCGCAATTGAAGTGGGATAGCGTCTCGATGGATTTTATTGATGGGTTACCAAGATCGAGGAAGGGTAATACGGTAATTTGGGTTGTGGTAGACAGACTTACTAAGAGCGCCCATTTCATACCCGTGAAGAGCAAGAGGACTGCTCCATGGCTAGCTTCAGTTTACCTTCGAGAGATAGTTCGATTGCATGGGGTACCTTCGAGCATAGTGAGTGATCGAGATCCTATCTTCACTAGCGAGTTTTGGAAAAGTTTGCAAGCGGCAGTAGGGACTCAGTTGTGTTTGAGCACTGCATATCATCCTCAGACGGACGGCCAGACCGAGAGGGTGAATCGTGTTCTAGAAGACCTTTTGAGGCTATGTATCTTAGATTTTGGAGGTACATGGGAAGAGCATCTTCCATTGGTGGAGTTCGCATATAATAACAGCTTTCAGTCTAGTATTGGTATGGCTCCTTTCGAAGCTCTTTATGGAAGGCCTTGTCGATCACCTACATGTTGGTGGGGATCTACGAATAAGATCTTGCTTGGGCCCGATATGGTTAGAGAGACTTCGGAGAAAATTGACTTGATTCGAAGAAGGATGAAAGCAGCGCAAGACAGACAGAAATCTTACGCGGATAAGAGGAGGACGGATCTTGAGTTTGATGTTGGGGACATGGTCTTTGTCAAAGTATCTCCATTACGGAATGTTGTTCGCTTTGGGTCCGTTGGGAAGTTAGCACCTAGATTTGTAGGACCGTTTCCAATTAAGGAAAGGATTGGACGGATGGCATATAGAGTGGATTTACCCGAGAGACTTAGTGGGGTACATGACGTATTCCATGTGTCACATTTGAGGAAGTGCCTACATGAGACCGCAGAGGTGGTAGAGCCGAGATTGCTAAGAGAAGTGGAGGTAGAGCGTGATGCGACTATTCGACGAGCTCCTACCCGCATCCTTGGGTCAGAGATTAGGAAGTTGAGAAACAGAGAGGTTCGACTAGTCAAAGTGCAATGGGGAGAGGATGAGAGCAATGCTACTTGGGAGACAGAAGCGAAGATGCGTTCATTGTACCCATTCCTTTTTGAGGGTATGTCTTTTAACTTCTCCTTTATCGTTTGTCTAGTACTTATCTTATCTTTAGTATGTCCTCTCATTAGTATCTTTGACCTTTAGATAGGGTAAACCTATGGTTGAAACATGTGTTTGAGACATGTTATGTTTGATGGATGCATGTGGATGCAAGTGGTTGCTAGTGGTTGCTCGTGGATGCATATACACACACTCTAGGCACTAGATCGGCTCGGTCACTTCATGTTGCATATTGCATATAACTGTGTGTAGGTAGATATATTAGTGGATGTATAATGGGTGTGCTATCATATGGATGATGCATTTTGGTGAATGATTGTGCACTCATGTAGAAATAGTATGTGTAGATAGGGTTCTTTCGCATACATATTGGATGCATGGCACTATCATGGTTTGCATTAAGGAGGTCAACTGAATCAGAAGACCGCCTGATTTTTGCATTAGATAGGGAACATATACACACACTCTTTGCATATGTTCATACAGCATTAGAAACTGTAAGGACAATGGATGCCAGTGTTTGATGGTTTGAGTAGATGGTTGTTTGGTTGGTAGGATACGTTCTTCTTGACTTGGAGATTACGGGACGAAATCCTTTAAGTAGGGGAGAATGTAACACCCCGTCTGTTGAATAACTTGCTATAATATAAAACAGGGCAGAATTAAATTTTAAAATATGAATCAGGGGAAATGGGCTATGCCATTGCGTTCGTCTCGGAAAAATACGCGAAATAGAGTCCGAAATTTTGTGAATCGGAGTCCATATGACTGAGATATGGCATTTAGAAGTTTCACGAAAAATTAGAAAACGAAACAGATTTCAAAAATGCAGAATATGGGCTAGGCGGGAAAATTCCCGCCCAGACCAGGTCGCCCTGGGAGTCGACCTGGGGGTCGACCTGCCCACCAGGTCGACTGGGGTGTCGACCCTAGTGTCCACCTGGGGGTCGACCTCCCTGGTCGAGCCCAGGTGACCTGGGTGCACTGATTTGGGATCTGGGCTTGGTTTTGGTGGCTAGTGACGAGATCTGACGGCTCTAATCTGATTTAGGGTTAATCTAATGGCCTAAAACACTTAACTAATCTATAAATGCTCCCTAAGACTACCCTAATTCATACTAAAATTGGAGACAACGTCGTTATGCCGTCAAAATGCAACTAGAAGGAGCCACCAACATCTTAAAGAGGAAGATAGCTTCTCAAATCAACTTCTAATCAACTCTAGCAACTTAATCTTCTTCATAGGAGTGCTAATCAACGAGTTGTGAGTACTATAGCCTTAATGACCAATTGTTGAAATGATTATGATGGGATATAATGAGGTTATGGCTATGAATGTGGATCAATGCAAGTTATGTTATCATATGCTATGTGTTTATGATGTTATGCAAGTTATGCAAGTCATATGCTATATGTTCATGATGTTATGCAAGTTATGCAAGTTACATGTTACATGATCATGATGTTATGCAAGTTATGCAAGTCATATGCTACATGTTTATGATGTTATGCAAGTTATGCAAGTCATATGCTATATGTTCATGATGTTATGCAAGTTATGCAAGTTACATGTTACATGATCATGATGTTATGCAAGTTATGCAAGTCATATGCTACATGTTTATGATGTTATGCAAGTTATGCAAGTCATATGCTATATGTTCATGATGTTATGCAAGTTACATGTTACATGATCATGATGTTATGCAAGTTATGCAAGTGTTAGGCTATGTGTTCATGATACTAGTTATGCAAATTGCTATGATAAACATTGATCCATTATGACACCATGTTATGCAAGTTTGGTGTTTGATTATGTAACACCCCGTATGTTGAATAACTTGCTATAATATCAAATAGGGCAGAATTAAATTTTAAAATCTGAACCAGGGGAAACGGGCTATGCCATTGCGTTCGTCTCGGAAAAATACGCGAAATAGAGTCTGAGTTTTCGAAAATCGGAGTCCGTATGACCCAGATATGGCCCGAAGAAGTTTCAGAAAATTTAAAAACATATTTAAAAACAGAAATTTCAAATTTCAGAAGTGGCGGGAAAAATCCCGTCAGAACCCAGGGGGTCGACCTCCCTGGTCGAGCCCAGGTGACCTGGGTGCACCAGCTTGTCTTTTGGGCTGTGTTTTAGTGGCTAGGACGTGATCTGACGGCTCTAATCTGATTTAGGGTTAATCTAATGGCCTAAAACACTTAACTACTCTATAAATACACCCTAAGACTACCCTAATTCATACTAAAAATAGAAACAATGCCGTCGTGCCGTCAAAATGCAACTTGAAGGAGCCTCCATCAATTTGTAGAAGAAGATAGCATCTCAAATCAATCTCTAATCAACTCTAGCAACTTAATCTTCTTCTTAGGAGTGCTAATCAAAAAGTTGTGAGTTTTCTATAGCCTTAATGACCAATTATTGAAATGATTATGATAGGATATAATGAGGTTATGGCTATGAATGTGGATCAATGCAAGTTATGCAAGTTGTGTGCTATGTGTTAATGATGTTATGCATGTTATGCAAGTTATATGCTATGTGTTAATGATGTTATGCATGTCATGCAAGTTATATGCTATGTGTTTGTGATGTTATGCAAGTTATGCAAGCCATATGTTACATATTCATGATGTTATGCAAGTTATGCAAGCCATATGCTACATGTTCATGATGTTATGCAAGTTATGCAAGTCATATGCTACATGTTCATGATGTTATGCAAGTTATGCAAGTTATATGCTATGTGTTTGAGATGTTATGCAAGTTATGCAAGTCATATGAGAAACATTGATCCATTATGACACCATGATATGCAAGTTTGGTGTATGATTATATGCAAGTTCACATATAACATGTTATGCAAGTATGGTGTTTGATTATATGCAAGTAACATGTGCAAGTTTACACCTTTGTATGATATGCATACATATGAAAGTTAACCCCTTTGTATGTCATACATACGTATGAAAGTTTACCCCTTTATATGACATAAATAACTTATGCAAGTTAACCTCCTTATGACATATGTGATTCATGCAAGTTTGGGTTGATTATTTATGCTAGTTGGGTTGATGATATATGCATGTTGACACCTTTAAACCCATGTTGATGCTAATGTTATGCAAGTTGAACCCATTACATTTATGATGAATCTTCCCTTTTATGTCATGTTAGCGAATTACGTGGGGAACGATGGGGTTAATATACATGTTAATGAAATGGTGTGAAGTTGGTATGATTAAGCATACCATAAAGTAGATGGACATAATTGAGTCAATTATGTACATCGTTAAAATTGGAATTAATTAGGGAAAATTAATTCGGGGGTGATTAATTAGGTGTAATTAATCGACTAAGACACGAGGTTGGACCCTTTTGTAGCATAAGACTGCCCGGAACCGACCGGCAAATCCAGCGGCTACAAATGATTGGCCCAATGTGAGAGGTCTTAGGCACAAACTAAATACGTGAAAAGTGTATAGACACGAGGTTAGACTCGGTTATGGCGTAAGGCTGCCCGGACCCAACCGGCAATTCCAGCTGCCATAAAAGATAGTCTAATGTGAGAGGTCTTTACAACGGTTACGTTTTTAATCAATTAAGAAACACTTAACTAGATAAGCATGTAGTGGGCATGAGGGGTTAAGTGGGTGCCTTGGGTGGCATGTGGAAATCAAGTAAGTGCCTTGGGTGGCATGAGGAAATCTAGTGGGTTGCCTTGGGTGGCAATAGAAAATACGATTAGATGACTTAACCAAGTGGAAACATGTAATTAAACATGATTAAAGGGTTAAGTGGGATGCACTAGATAAATTGACAAGCTTAGGTGGTAGCTTGTGGGGTCCCATTTCAACCAGTAACCCATATGTATCTTATTGGGCTCGACTCATGTCGAGGACGGGACACGCGTACTGGGCTTGATTATAAGAGGCCAAAACGGGGTAGCGGTGGCAACGCGAGTCCAACGGGTTTCATATGCGTGTGTGGACCCGGGCTGGTAGGTAAGACGTTGTTGCATCGTGTAGATATAAGCCGTGCACCATTTGTTGTATCGGGTTGCCACTTTGGGGAGTGATACACCCCATTGTGGGGCCAGCACGGGTATCTACGGTAGGGAGCCGATCGCTTGGGAGTAGTGGGTACACCTAGTGGAGATAGGGGCAGACGGCACCTATGTAGACAGCTAGAGGTACACGGAACTACTGGGTAAATTTTCTAAGTCCTTGGGTGGGATCAACCTTTAAGTAGGAATGACTGGTGTGGTGCAGTTAGTAATTATCCTTGGGTGGGTAGATGCGTCTTTACCGTTATCTTAGTTCATCCTATGTCTAGTTGGCTACTTAGTTTAGTCATTTATCCCCAGTCATCCCGTACCAAGTTTATATCATACCCTAATTACTTTGATAATTGTGTGGTTAAAGTTATAGGGCTCACTCAGACTTATGTCTGACCCCCTTGTTTTTATCTTTTCCCCCCTCAGGTCCTCGGGTTGGGCCTAGCACTAGTGGGCTTTGATCAGACTTCTTTATCTATCTTCTGGAGCTTGGACCGTGATGTAAAGCCCATTTCATCTTTTCTTTTATGGCTATTGCTTATGTAGTGGGATTATGTACTTATGTTTTTTATCAGGATGGATATTTAGTACTTGACTCTTTATGGTGATGTAACTAAACATGTTTACCTTCTGCTGCAATGAAATGATGTTTTAGATTTTCAAGTATTTATATATGTCTTGTGTAATTTTTCTGTTCTATATTCACTTAAAATGCTCCACCGAAGTTAAGGCATTCCCTTAGTGAGTGACCTTAGCGGGTGTGGGGTGTTACACGTGGTATCAGAGCGAAGGTTACCAGAACAGATAAAATTTTTAGAAAACTATTTTTCTAAAAACATTTTTGGAAGAAGTATTTTCAAAAACATGTCTTTTAAAGAGAAAAGTTTTTGAAAGAAAAGCATAATCCCCAATAGCCATATCTTTATCTTTCGAATTCTCCGTTTTGAATCTTTCCCTTTCCGTTTCAGCATGGCTGAAGATCTTAACTTTCCGGAGGGTGTAACGATACCAGTATGGTATAGGAGATTGATGGAGGCTAGGGCCGCCACTGCGGGTCCAGCAAATGTTCCTCCACCAACCGTAGCACCCGATCTTCCTCCTCCCCCTCCTCCTCCTCGCACGGATACTTTTGCTAAGACTTGCAAGGAATTTAAAGCTATGGGAGGGAAACCTTTTCAATGATCAGAAACTTTTGTGGAGGCTAGAGATTGGCTTAAGGAGGTGGAAGAGTTGATAGACATCTTTGAGATGGAGGAAGGAAAGAAAGTCAAGTTAGCTGCTTGGTTAATGAAGGGAGAGGCCTCATTCTGGTGGGAGGTCACTAATGGAGAATGCCCCGTTGACTCTTGGGCGGATTTTAGGCAAAGATTTGTGGCAAAGTTTCTCTCAAGGGCGGAGGAAAACTTGTATATGGAAAGGTTCTTGACTCTAAAGCAAGGAAATCTCTCAGTGAAGGAATATGTCAACAAGTTTAATCAATTGGCAAGGTTTGGCATAGACATGGTGAATACACCGAAGAAGAAGGCTTTGAGGTTCGTTAAAGGCTTGAATGAACCGATGCATGGATTGGCTATGACTCACATCCCTATGGGAGCCACCTTTGAGAAGCTAGTTGACATGGCACTCATGCATGAGGAAGAGAAGGGTCCCAATGTTAATAAGGCACCCGAGAAGAAGGGAGATCAAAAGAGACCTCAACAGCAACATCAAAAAAGGGTGGAAAAGGCAACGGTGGCAAGGGAAAGAAGAAGTGCTTCACTTGCGGGATACCAGGCCACATAAGCAAAGATTGTCGGAAGAAGAAGAAGAAGAAGAATGGTTGCTATCACTGTGGCGAAGCAGGGCATCTAGTGAAGGATTTCCCTAAGAAGGGGCAAAGGACGGGATCTACCTCAGGAGGACAGGTGCAAGCTCTTATGGCACCGGGTCAGGCTAGGGGGCAAGTTCAGGCTCTCGCGGTTCCACCAACTCAGGAAAGAGGTAGAACTATTTCCGTTGAAAGTCTGGTTTTTCTATTTGATCATCCTGTCCGTACATTGTTTGATTCTGGCGCATCGCATTCGTTTATCTCATCATCATTAGTTGAGTCACTGCACTTAGACACCAGTCTAGTAGATGATCCCTTGGTTGTTTCAAACCCAATTGGGGGCTCCACTTATTTGTCCATGATATGTTTGGGTTTGAAGATTTCTATACTTAGCGTTGAGTTTAGATGTGATGCTTTTGTTTTGGGCTTAACGGGCTATGGGTTGATTTTGGGCATGGACTGGTTATCCAGTAATGGTGCCGTTCTTGATTGCGAAAGGAGAGTTGTTAGGCTCATGACCCGCTTGGGTAACACTCTCGAGATCCCTTGTAATCCCATGGATTCAGTTACGCTAAGTTATCTTGAATCGCTTGACGCTTCGGTCGAGAGTTTGCGATCCGTTAGAGTGGTCCGGGAATACTCGGATGTGTTTGAGGAGGTGAAGGGTTTACCTCCGAAGCGGGAGATAGACTTCCGAATATATCTGGTGGATAATGCTAAACCTGTATCTTTACCAGTGCGCCACATGGCTCCTCGTGAGAGGAGGGAACTCCATAAGCAAGTAGGGGAGTTGCTTGAGAAGGGGTTCATAAGGCGGAGTATATCGGAGTGGGGTGCTCCAGTAGTTTTTGCCACGAAGGCGGATGGGTCCCTCAGACTTTGTGTAGACTATAGAGAACTCAACAAGCTCACAAAGAAGAATAGACACCCATTGCCGAGGATTGATGATCTTTTTGATCAGTTGGTTGGCGCTTCAGTATTTTCTCAGTTGGACTTAGCCACGGGTGGCTGAGGATAGCATAGACAAGACTGCCTTTAGGACTCCGGATGGTTTCTATGAGTGGCTGGTGATGCCATTTGGGTTGACGAACGCCCCTGCATACTTTGTTGATTTGATGAGTAGGGTGTTCAGGGAGTTCCTTAATAAGTTCGTGGTGGTCTTTGTGGATGACATCTTAGTATTATCTAAGAGTGAAGAAGAGCATGCCCTACATCTTAGGGAAGTGTTAGAGACTCTTCGAGCGCATAGCCTTAAGGCTAAATTCTCTAAATGTCACTTCTGGAGGAAGGAAGTGCGGTTCTTGGGGCACGTGGTCTCCAAGGAAGGGATAGCTGTGGATCCCGCGAAGGTAGTGTCCATTCAAGATTGGAAGGTTCCGAAGAATGCTACCGAGGTGAGGAGTTTCTTGGGGTTGGCTGGCTACTATAGGAAGTTTATCAAGGACTTCGCGAAGATATCGGCCCCATTAACTCGCTTAACGAAGAAGAATCTAGTCTTCGTATGGGACGTAGATTGTGATGATGCGTTCCGACGGTTAAAGAGAGCTTTAACCACAGCTCCAGTCTTAGTGTTGCCAGATGGGAGTAAGCCATTTGTTGTCTATACCGATGCTTGTGGGACAGGACTGGGCGCAGTCTTAATGCAAGAGGGAAGGGTAATAGCCTATGGTGGAAGGCAGTTGAGAAAGCATGAGAAAAATTACCCTACCCATGATTTAGAGTTGGCCGCTATTGTTTTTGCGCTTAAGATTTGGCGCCATTATCTTCTGGGAGAGAGATTCGAATTGTTCACTGACCACAAATCATTGAAGTACTTGTTTTCTCAGAAGGATTTGAACTTGAGACAGCAAAGGTGGATGGAGTTCTTAGCATCCTATGATTTCGAGATAGCGTATACCCCTGGCAAGGGTAACGTGGTGGCGGACGCCTTGAGTAGAAAAAGGTTGTCCTTGAGTCCATTGTTCGTGGAACGACGAAGCTTGGAATTTATCTCGATGTTTGATTTCAGACCTTCCGTTGATTATGTACCCGGTTTGCTAGCATCCTTGGAGGTCAGACCTACTCTTTTGGGGCGGATTGGCGTGGCACAGAGGGACGACCCACAGTTGGTTGAGTTAGTAGAGAGGCTCATAAGGGGGGAGTCGTCCAGCCATTTGAGTAGGTACACCCTAGACGATAGGGGGTGCTTGCGTAGAGACGGTAGACTTTGTGTACCGCAAGACGAGGGTTTGAGGAAGGCTATTCTTGATGATGCACACCGTTCTAGGATGACCATTCATCCCGGTGGGGACAAGATGTACCAAGACATGAGGCGAGTTTTCTTTTTGGCCGGTATGAAGAAAGATGTGGCCGAGTATGTCGCTAGATGCTTGGTGTGCCAACAAGTGAAAGCGGAGCAAAAGAAACCCGGTGGGTTGCTTCACCCATTGGAAGTTCCGCAATGGAAGTGGGATAGTGTCTCGATGGATTTTATTGATGGGTTTCCTAGATCGAGGAAGGGTAATACGGGAATTTGGGTTGTGATAGACATACTTACTAAGAGCGCCCATTTTATACCCGTGAAGAGCAAGAGGACTGCTCCATGGCTAGCTTCAGTATATCTTCGAGAGATAGTTCGATTGCATGGGGTACCCTCTAGCATAGTGAGTGATCGAGATCCTATCTTCACTAGCGAGTTTTGGAAGAGTTTGCAAGAAGCAGTGGGGACTCAATTGTGTCTGAGCACCGCATATCATCCTCAGACGGACGGCCAGACCGAGAGGGTGAATCGTGTTCTAGAAGACCTTTTGAGGCTTTGTATCTTGGATTTTAGAGGTACATGGGAAGAGCATCTTCCATTGGTGGAGTTCGCGTATAATAACAGCTTTCAGTCCAGTATTGGTATGGCTCCTTTTGAAGCTCTTTATGGAAGGCCTTGTCGATCACCTACATGTTGGTGGGAATCTACGGATAAGATCTTGCTTGGGCCCGATATGGTTAGAGAGACTTCGGAGAAGATTGATTTGATTCGAAGAAGGATGAAAGCAGCGCAGGATAGGCAAAAATCTTATGCGGATAAGAGGAGGACGGATCTTGAGTTTGATGTTGGGGACATGGTTTTTGTCAAAGTATCTCCATTACGGAATGTAGTTCGCTTTGGGTCCATTGGGAAGTTAGCTCCAAGATTTGTTGGGCCGTTTCCTGTTAAGGAAAGGATTGGACGGATGGCATATAGGGTGGATTTACCCGAGAGACTTAGTGGGGTACATGACGTATTCCATGTGTCACATTTGAGGAAATTCCTACATGAGACCGCAGAGGTGGTAGAGCCGAGCTTGCTTAGAGAAGTGGAGGTAGAGCGTGATGCGACTATTCGACGAGCTCCTACCCGCATCCTTGGGTCAGAGATTAGGAAGTTGAGGAACAGAGAGGTGCGACTAGTCAAAGTGCAATGGGGAGAGGATGAGAGCAATGCTACTTGGGAGACAGAAGCGAAGATGCGTTCACTGTACCCATTCCTTTTTGAGGGTATGTCTTTTAATTTCTCCTTTATCGTTTGTCTAGTACTTATCTTATCTTTAGTATGTCCTCTCATTAGTACCTTTGACCTTTAGATAGGGTAAACCTATGGTTGAAACATATGTTTGAGACATGTTATGTTTGATGGATGCGCGTGGATGCAAGTGTTTGCTAGTGGTTGCTCGTGGAAGCATATACACACACTCTAGGCACTAGATCGGCTCAATCACTTCATATTGCATATCGCATATAATTGTGTGTAGGTATCTATATTAATGGATGTATAATGGGTGTGCTATCATATGGATGATGCATTTTGGTGAATGATTGTGCACTCATGTAGAAATAGTATGTGTCGATAAGGTTCTTTCGCATACATATTGGATGCATGGCACTATCATGGTTTGCATTAAGGAGGTCAACTGAATCAGTGGACCGCCTGATTTTGCATTAGACAGGGAACATATACACACACTCCTTGCATATGTTCATACAACATTAGAAACTCTAAGGACAATGGATGCCAGTGTTTTATGGTTTGAGTAGATGGTTGTTTGGTTGGTAGGATACGTTCTTCTTGACTTAGAGATTTCGGGGATGAAATCCTTTAAGTAGGGGAGAATGTAACACCCCGTATGTTGAATAACTTGCTATAATATAAAACAGGGCAGAATTAAATTTTAAAATCTGAACCAGGGGAAACGGGCTACGCCATTGCGTTCGTCTCAGAATAATACGCGAAATAGAGTCCGAGTTTTCGAAAATCGGAGTCCGTATGACCCAGATATGGCCCGAAGAAGTTTCAGAAAATTTAAAAACAGATTTAAAAACAGAAATTTCAAATTTCAGAAGTGGCGGGAAAAATCCCGCCAGAACCCAGGGGGTCGACCGGGGGGTCGACCTCCCTGGTCGAGCCCAGGTGACCTGGGTGCACCAGCTTGTCTTTTGGGCTGTGTTTTAGTGGTTAGGACGTGATCTGACGGCTCTAATCTGATTTAGGGTTAATCTAATGGCCTAAAACACTTAACTACTCTATAAATACATCCTAAGACTACCCTAATTCATACTAAAAATAGAAACAATGCCGTCATGCTGTCAAAATGCAACTTGAAGGAGCCTCCATCAATTTGTAGAAGAAGATAACATCTCAAATCAATCTCTAATCAACTCTAGCAACTTAATCTTCTTCTTAGGAGTGCTAATTAACAAGTTGTGAGTTTTCTATAGCCTTAATGACCAATTATTGAAATGATTATGATAGGATATAATGAGGTTATGGCTATGAATGTGGATCAATGCAAGTTATGCAAGTTGTGTGCTATGTGTTAATGATGTTATGCATGTTATGCAAGTTATATGCTATGTGTTAATGATGTTATGCATGTCATGCAAGTTATATGCTATGTGTTTGTGATGTTATGCAAGTTATGCAAGCCATATGTTATATGTTCATGATGTTATGCAAGTTATGCAAGCCATATGTTACATGTTCATGATGTTATGCAAGTTATGCAAGTCATATGCTACATGTTCATGATGTTATGCAAGTTATGCAAGTTATATGCTATGTGTTTGAGATGTTATGCAAGTTATGCAAGTCATATGAGAAACATTGATCCATTATGACACCATGATATGCAAGTTTGGTGTATGATTATATGCAAGTTCACATATAACATGTTATGCAAGTATGGTGTTTGATTATATGCAAGTAACTTGTGCAAGTTTACACCTTTGTATGATATGCATACATATGAAAGTTAACCCCTTTGTATGTCATACATACATATGAAATTTACCCCTTTATATGACATAAGTAACTTATGCAAGTTAACCTCCTTATGACATATGTGATTCATGCAAGTTTGGGTTGATTATTTATGCTAGTTGGGTTGATGCTATATGCATGTTGACACCTTTAAACCCATGTTGATGCTAATGTTATGCAAGTTGAACCCATTACATTTATGATGAATCTTCCCTTTTATGTCATGTTAGCGAATTACGTGGGGAACGATGGGGTTAATATACATGTTAATGAAATGGTGTGAAGTTGGTATGATTAAGCATACCATAAAGTAGATGGACATAATTGAGTCAATTATGTACATCGTTAAAATTGGAATTAATTAGGGAAAATTAATTCGGGGGTGATTAATTAGGTGTAATTAATCGACTAAGACACGAGGTTGGACCCTTTTGTAGCATAAGACTGCCCGGAACCGACCGGCAAATCCAGCGGCTACAAATGATTGGCCCAATGTGAGAGGTCTTAGGCACAAACTAAATACGTGACAAGTGTATAGACACGAGGTTAGACTCGGTTATGGCGTAAGGCTGCCCGGACCCAACCGGCAAATCCAGCTGCCATAAAAGATAGTCTAATGTGAGAGGTCTTTACAACGGTTACGTTTTTAATCAATTAAGAAACACTTAACCAGATAAGCATGTAGTGGGCATGAGGGGTTAAGTGGGTGCCTTGGGTGGCATGTGGAAATCAAGTAAGTGCCTTGGGTGGCATGAGGAAATCTAGTGGGTTGCCTTTGGTGGCAATAGAAAATACGATTAGATGACTTAACCAAGTGGAAACATGTAATTAAACATGATTAAAGGGTTAAGTGGGATGCACTAGATAAATTGACAAGCTTAGGTGGTAGCTTGTGGGGGCCCATTTCAACCAGTAACCCATATGTATCTTATTGGGCTCGACCCATGTCGAGGACGGGACACGCGTACTGGGCTTGATTATAAGAGGCCAAAACGAGGTAGCGGTGGCAAAGCGAGTCCAACGGGTTTCATATGCGTGTGTGGACCCGGGCTGGTAGGTAAGACGTTGTTGCATCGTGTAGATATAAGCCGTGCACCATTTTTTGTATCGGGTTGCCACTTTAGGGAGTGATACACCCCATTGTGGGGCCAGCACGGGTATCTACGGTAGGGAGCCGATCGCTTGGGAGTAGTGGGTACACCTAGTGGAGATAGGGGCAGACGGCACCTATGTAGACAGCTAGGGGTACACGGAACTACTGGGTAAATTTTCTAAGTCCTTGGGTGGGATCAACCTTTAAGTAGGAATGACTGGTGTGGTGCAGTTAGTAATTATCCTTGGGTGGGTAGATGCGTCTTGACCGTTATCTTAGTTCATTCTATGTCTAGTTGGCTACTTAGTGTAGTCATTTATCCCCAGTCATCCCGTACCAAGTTTATATCATACCCTAATTACTTTGATAATTGTGTGGTTAAAGTTATAGGGCTCACTCAGACTTATGTCTGACCCCGTTGTTTTTATCTTTTTCCACCTCAGGTCCTCAGGTTGGGCCTAGCACTAGTGGGCTTTGACCAGACTTCTTTATCTATCTTCTGGAGCTTGGACCGTGATGTAAAGCCCAGTTCATCTTTTCTTTTATGGCTATTGCTTATGTAGTGGGATTATGTACTTATGCTTTTTATCAGGATGGATATTTAGTACTTGAATCTTTATGGTGATGTAACTAAACATGTTTACCTTCTGCTGCAATGAAATGATGTTTTAGATTTTCAAGTATTTATATCTGTCTTGTGTAATTTTTCTGTTCTATATTCACTTAAATTGCTCCACCGAAGTTAAGGCATTCCCTTAGTGAGTGACCTTAGCGGGTGTGGGGTGTTACAGATTATATGCAAGTGCATATATGATATGTTATGCAAGTTTGGTGTTTGATTATATGCAAGTTCATATATGACATGTTATGCAAGTTTGGTGTTTGTGTTTATGCAAGTAACATGTGCAAGTTTACACCTTTGTATGATATGCATACATATGCAAGTTAACCCCTTTGTATGTCATACATACATATGCAAGCTTACCCCTTTTTATGACATAAGTAACCTATGCAAGTTACCCTCTTTATGACATATGTGATTCATGCAAGTTTGGGTTGATTATTTATGCTAGTTGGGTTTGACGCCAGGGTCATATATGCATGTTGACACCTTTAAAACCCATGTTGATGCTAAGGTTATGCAAGTTGAACCCATTGTGTGTGTAATGAATCTTCCCTTTTAAGTATGTCATGTCAACGTATTACGTGGGGAACGATGGGGTTAATATTCATGTTAACAAAATTGTGTGAAGTTGGTATGATTATGCATACCATAAAGTGGATGGACATAATTGAGTCAATTATGTACATCGTTAAATTTGTAATTAATTAGGGATAAGTAATAAAAATTATGGGTGTGATTAATTAGGTGTAATTAATCGACTAAGACACGAGGTTGGACCCTTTTGTAACATAAGACTGCCCGGACTCGACCGGCAAATCCAGCGGCTACAAATGATTGGCCCAATGTGAGAGGTCTTAAGCATAAACTAAATACGTGACAAGTGTAAAGACACGAGGTTAGACTCGGTTATGGCGTAAGGCTGCCCGGACCCGACCGGCAAATCCAGCTGCCATAAAAGATAGTCTAATGTGAGAGGTCTTTACAAAGGTTACGGTCTTAATCAATTAAGAAACACTTAACCATATTAGCATGTAGAGGGACATGAGGGGTTAAGTGAGTGCCTTGGGTGGCATGTGGGAAAATCTAGTGGTTGCCTTGGGTGGCAATGGAAAATACGATTAGAATACTTAACCAAAGTGGAACATGTAATTAAACATGATTAAAGGGTTAAGTAAGTGCCTTGGGTGGCATGTGGAAATCTAGTGGGTGCCTTGAGTGGCAATTGAAATATGATTAGATGACTTAACCAAACTTTAAACATGTAAGTGGACATGATTATTAAAAAGGGTTAAGTGGGATACACTAGAAGGGACAAGCTTAGGTGGGTAGCTTGTGGGGGCCCATTTCAACCAGTAACCCATATGTATCTTATTGGGCTCGACCCATGTCGAGGACGGGACACGCGTACTGGGCTTGACTATAAGAGGCCAAAACGGGTTAGCGGTGGCAACGCAAGTCCAACGGGTTTCATATGCGTGTGTGGACCCGGGCTGGTAGGTAAGACGTTGTTGCATCGTGTAGGTATAAGCCATGCATCGTTGGTTGTATCGGGTTGCCACTTTGGGGAGTGATACACCCCACTGTGGGGCTAGCACGGGTATCTACGTTAGGGAGCCGATCGAATGGGAGTAGTGGGTACACCTAGTGGAGATAGGGGCATACGGCACCTATGTAGTCAGCTAGGGGTACACGAGACTACTATTAAGATTACTAAGTACACTTAGTGGGATCAATCTTTAAGTTGGGAATTACCCTTGGGTGGGTAGATCTGGTGTGGTGCAGTGTAGGAATTACCCTTGGGTGGGTAGATCTAGTGTGGTGCAGTGTAGTATTACCCTTGGGTGGGTAGATGCGTCTTTACCGTTATCTTAGTTCGTCCTAAGTCTAGTTGGCTGCTTAGTGTAGTCATTTATCCCCAGTTGTACCGTACCAGGTTTATATCATACCCTAATTACTTTAATGATTGTATTGTTAAGGTTATAGGACTCGCTCAGACTTATGTCTGACCCCGTTGTTTTTATCTTTTTTTCCAACCCTCAGGTCATCAGAGTGGGCCTAGTGCTAGTGGACTTGGATCAGATCGCTTTATCTGTCTTTTGGAGCTTGGACCATTGGTGTAAAGCTCAGTTTATCTATGGCTATTAGTTCATGTAGTGGGATTATGTACTTTTGTTTTATCAAGATGGATATTATGTACTTGACTCTTGTTTATGGTTTTGTGATGTAACCAAACATGTTTTACTTTCCGCTGCAATGAAATGATGTTTTAAATTCTCAAGTATTACTTATATCTGTCTTGTTGTAACTTTTCTGTTCTATATTCACTTAAGATACTCCACTGATGCTATGGCATTCCCTTAGTGAGTGACCGTAGCGGGTGTGGGGTGTTACATCGATATTGGGGGTAGCTACACATATATTGTATTAGGTTAATCCACTGAGAAGTAAATGGGTACGATGTGTGTGTAAGCCTTGAGTGCTGTTAACCCAAGTAACCTAATAAATTAGAAAATATGATTGAACAGTATATGTAGGATTATCCAAAGTGTATAGTTTAAATCCAGTCACCAGAACTTGCGTTCTGACCCCCTCCTTATAACATACTCGTAGGTTAGCTTTGTGACAGGGACATGATAGCCTTGGATATTGGTTAGGCAGTATTATTAATAGGGTAAGGCTATATTTTGATTACATTATATTTTATCCATTCCGCTGTGAGATATTTTCTGAGCTCTGACATATTTTAAGTCTCTGTCTTTTCTGCAGGATACCAGAGCAAACCAATCCGAGTTTCGATAGATTGGAATTTAAAAAAAAATCGGTCTGTCGAAATTGGGGTTGTCACATCTGGTATCAGAGCTTAGGTTTTGGATTCCTATATAAATAGTTAGTGAACGTATTTGTATTTTAAAATAAAAATAAAAATATATTACATATATACCTAGATCCATAAAGAAACCCACTAAATAGAAAGGGCGTAATATGATAAGAAATGAGATGTTGTTTTGTACACTAAAGGAATGAATATGGAAATTCGAGACCCTTAGGTAAATTGGGTAGAGAGTGTACAATATACTTTGTATGGAAGTAAAGTGAATCCCATAAGATTAGTATTTTGGGTTAGTGGGATTGAAAACCATATAAACTGGAAAAGGTTGAAAAGAGAAAAATGGATTAGGAGTATATATAGTTGAGAGAATTGACCTTGGGGAGTGTCTAGAAAAGTCTAGAAAAATTGGAAACCCTCTTTGAGTCCAACCCCATTAACTTTTAAGAACTTGAAATTATAATTTTTTTAGGAAAAAGGGTTTATGGTGTTTTAATCTTAAAAGTTATAGTTTTAGAATACGTAAAGAAGTACATATTGAGTTTTAAAGTAAAATTCTCTCAGTAAAAAAAGGTGCATATTATAGAGCAGGTATAGCTCACTAGTTTTCATGTTCTATTTCATACAAGAATTTTTAATAAAGAAAGATTTTAAATCTTTATTCTTATGACAACCCTTTTTGATAAGTTATTTTAAGATAACTTTGTGGGTGGACAAAATAAGTTGTAGAAATTAGGAGTAGAGTAGATGTTTGCACCTTGTAGCAAGGGACTGAACCGACTTATAGGTAAGAACCAGTTGTAAACCTAATTGAGGAATAGTTGCCCTTATCTACTCCAGTTTTTGTGATTTGAAAAAAAATGAATGATTTGCATTTTTTTGACATGTTTTATGGTTTAGCAAAGGAAAATTTTCATGAGGAAAATAAAGTTTTGGCACTTTTAATTTTTGGGAGGAAATTTAAATGAAAAGGGCCAAACCATGTTTTCAAAGTATGGAGTAGGTAAGGATTAGTGCCTGCGGAAGACAGGAAAAGTTTTGAGGCTATCAAGCAGATAGCGAGAATAATCTTGGAATAGTGAGTTCCCGTAAAATGCGTAAGCATTAGAAAGCCTAGGATGTTTCTTGAAATAATTGTTGGTACACAGCTAGAATTAGTAGTGACTACTAGATAGTAAAGGGCAAGTAAGTGTTTAGATCTTGTTGTTAATTGTCATGTTAGGGGTTAAAGCCGTTACTACACTCCTGTTCGGATCGTTCCATTATTTAGTTCTTGTTGGGTAGTTAGGGTAACACCTAAATCTATCATGGATCCCATAGTTTGGACTTTTCTGCTTGAAGGGGACATAATCCCGAGATTCATGGCCTTTAGTAGTAGTTGTGTGGGGTGTCTGTTGTCCTGTTTTAGTTGAAAGAATATAAGGATTATTTAAATTTAAACTAAGATAAGATAATTAAATAGGCTAAGGAAATAGAAATGGTGCAACTGAAAAGGTAACAAAAAATTCAGTAAAGCAACAAAAATGGAAAATTATGAGAAAAGATGGATAAAGATAAAACTTTCCAAGATAAGATGAAAAAGAAAATCAGTAACAAAAAAAATTCTTATGTAGGCTGTGCTTGGATAGGAAAATAGGGAATCTTTATAAATAGTTACATAAAAATCCAAGCACAGTTAGAAAAAGGTTGAAAAAGAAAAACGGAAGATGCAGAGTTTTCCGTTTCCTACCTTTTTGTAACATAAGAAATCGAATTTGGAAAATTAGATTTTTTTTGAAATTCGAAAAATTAAGTTGGTTGGAAGGATTATGGATGCAATAATCGGATGGACTACGCTCTTACTCTCTGTAAGAGTGTAGGAAAATTTGGATGAAAAAGCTTTTTGACTTTAAAAATATTGCATTCATGTAGAACTGCCAGTGTATTTAGGATGTGAGCATCATATTTTAAAAGGATTTTTGAGAAATTTGCATACACAAAGAAGGTATCGTTTAGACACACATGCATTATGATGTATTTCCCTATGCACACGTGCACAATGTTTGCAAAAATTGGATGCACACATGATGGATGTATATTATGCGAGGGGTTAATTGATTTAACCCTTATCAAATTTCGGGGAAGAAATTTCCTGAGGATAGGAGAATGTAACACCCCACATTTTTAACTCAAAATAATAAAATAAGAATAAATTAATTAAATATTCAGAATTCAGTAAAATGAACTGCGCCATTGCATCCATCTCGAAATTCTGGTCAAAATCAACACTTGGTTTGCATAAATCGGACACCGTATGAAGAAGTTATTAGGGTTTGAAGTTTGTATATGCGCAGGAGGAATGTGACGGCCTGGAATTTCGCTCGATCCGAATCAGTCGTTAAACCGATCTAGACCGTTCGAAACCCCTGATCGTTTTGAGAACAAGACAAACCAGAACGCAGACAGAAGAACATTTCATTGTTATTACAACAATTCCATCAGAATACAAGAATATACAGAGTATAAATGAATATTATACAACAAAGAATATCATAGATTTAAATACAGTATTATAGCGGAAAAATAATACAAAACACAACTGAAAGTAATACACGGATACAGAGCTTTCCGAGCATCGTTCCAGCTGTAAACCAGGATCCTGTGAATATAAATCTGCAAAACCAAAACTACTAGCTGCCCGTGTCAAAAATAAGGGCACCCAGAGTTTAGGTTAAAACAATAAACTCCAGGTCAGTCATGTGACTGGTGTGAGAACTAAAACAGTTATTTAAAACTTTACTTTAAAAGAGAGTAATTCAAGGGACCACGCCGTATGACACAGAACGGGTTTCCTCCCAAGAATACCAGTGCATAGAATAACCAACGCAATGCTTTTTCAAAAAATGAAGCTATTATAAGACTCAGGTCCCATCACACAATGCAACGCAAGCCGGAGGATAGGGTTTTCCCTTATAATAGCCAAACATGCTTGGTACGTTCAAAAAACAAATCATTTGATACAATAATAAGTGTATAGTGTCAAAACATTTTCAATCATAAATATAAATCATAGACGGCATGGGTACCATATATCATGTCGCCATACTAGTTCTACAATTAAAACCGAAATACACGTATTGGAAATTGGATTTCCGTCATGAGTCGAGGCAAGGGGCAAGATCCTCTTCGCTTCGAGACACTCTAGCAAATGCCTCGGGACTACACACTCTGGGCAACCCCTGGAATCGGC
The DNA here is from genome assembly GCA_030737875.1 of Allium sativum. Classification (NCBI taxonomy): domain Eukaryota; kingdom Viridiplantae; phylum Streptophyta; class Magnoliopsida; order Asparagales; family Amaryllidaceae; genus Allium; species Allium sativum. The sequence goes on from CM060916.1 coordinate 901,081,120, forward strand.
TGGGCCGGTCCTCTCTTACGTTTGAGGATTAGTTATTCCTGAACACACGTTTCCCGGTCCTTACAGACCTATAATCGAGGCGCCTCACATCCAACAACCACGCGGGTAAAAAGTATATAAATGTCAGGGCTGGTAGGTCACTGACATCACCCATAGCTAGAAAGAAACGTCGTGTTCTCCCAACGGTCCGTATCCCGTTTTTGACTCATACCGAGGTGTGAGGCTCGCGAATTCACGTTATACACAAAGCTACGCCACAAAGGCCGTGCTTTGATCATCCACCACAAGACTTTGCTTTTCAACAGAAGCCTTGATCCATGCAACTTAGCGTGCCACACAGGCAATTCATGCCATGCGTTTGATATCTATCGATATATAACCTCTGAGCTCGTACGTCTCAGAGAAGGGCGTTAAGCAAGAGAATAAATTCTCCGCCGCCAAACAGATATATATTTAACAGAAATCAATCAACACAGAATAAAATCCAATGTCAGACACACAATCCATTTACAAGTTCGTTCTGGGTCTGAACGAAACCGGAGGCACTTTCCTCGCATATCCATCGATCTCCAAGTACGTCTGGACGACCACCAACTGATTCCCTCATCTTGGATGTACAGCCCAATCAAGATCATCAGTAATCACCCAAACAATGTGAAGACTTCTGGTCTTCGACCACCGTCATCATCTTCGACTTATCGTCGAATTGGTTATTCAGAATGGGTGTAAACCAGGCCTTTCCGAACAACCCGCGTATATTAAAAACAAATGTTGCACAAACACAACATACGCCTCATTCCAATTCATTAGTCACTAACCGTACATTAGCAAGAGAACAATTTCCCAAATATTAACCCCGAAGGCCGAAACCAACATCAGATCAATACCAGGAAACCATTCTTCTTAGCTAACCTACAGCTAGTTTCTAAATTTCATATTCTTAGGGAAAGGTTCCCATTAATTTTATCCAAGATAAATTCTTTAAAATTTATCCTTTAATCTGTTGGATCTAGATTAACCCTAGAGGGGGGGTGAATAGGGTTTATTACAGTTAATTGAAATATTAGAAATTAGTCGCAGCACAGATAATTGCAGAGCAAGTAAATGCAGAAAGTAAATAACACACAGAAATACCCAGCTTCGGCAAAATCCTGCCTACTGCTGCAATCCTAAGGTTTCTACTAGGTGATAGAACAGATCCCGCATACAAGACCATGTACCCTCGCAATCCCTGCTCCTATTCTAACCCTACGCTCAAAACCCTAGACCGATCGATATCCCCTCAATCAGATTTCCCCGAATTACAACCCCGTAATCTGTAACCCAGATTTTACAGACTCTGTGAACTGTCAGTCAACACCCTGACTAATTGCCCTAGTATTTTACATACACTAGAACTGTTTCGAAAAGTCAATTTTACAAAAAACAAATTAAAATTCAAAAGAAATTAATCTAAACCCTAGCTTAACAAATGAATTAAAAGTCCCCCCTTTTAAGCTTGGCTTAGCCAAGTGGAAAGTGGCCGGTCCCTTTTGCTTTAGTTGCACCCGTTCCTTTTCTTGCTTAGATAATGGCGGCAGGCGATTTGGGAAAAAAAACTAGGGTTTCTTTAAATCCTTCAAAACTCTAATCGATTGCTGAAAGAAATTTGAGATCTCTGATGCTCCTTGATTCTTCGATGACTTCTGATGTTTCTCAATCAATTTGAGGAATTCCTATGATGACCGAAACCCTGGAAAAAATTGTGAGTAATTTATTTTTAAATTCTCTGCTCTGTGAATTTCGTTGTTTTTATTCTTGGATTTCGATAATGTCGATGATGATATGGTGTAGCATATATAGGGATAACAAACCCTAGAGCAACTCTGATTTCGTAATTGATGGCTCGATTTGGTTTGGCAAATTTTCCTCGATTTCCTCTTTTGAATATCTCGACTTTAATTTGAATAAAAAGAATATATCGCCTTCAAACCCTTGCGTGGATTTGCTATGCCTTACACCATCATGATTGGAATCCGATTTGAATGATTTCCTCTTTTTGATTGCTGCGTGATTTTGGCTTTCCTTGAATTTCTTGACATTGAGTAATTGTTGCATGATTAGATAGGATTTAGCATCCTTGAATTGTGATTCTTCTTGCCAAAAGTTACATCATTGATTGAATAAAAACTGGAAAGATTTATTCATTGTCCCTTATGAAATCAACTTCAATTTTTCTGGAAACAATTAAAGATTCTGTCCAAAAACTTAACTCGTGTATTTCTGGAAATAAACAGTATGGTTTTTAGAAATCTTAGCCATATGTAAATTTATGCTTTTGCCCCAAAATTTGTTTTTGCCACAAACCATGTGTCAAAGATAAAATGGCTGATTTTTTGAGTGTTTCCACTTTTGCATTCTCGGCTGAAATTGACTCTTGAATTTGAAATCTTGGCATTAAAAAAAAAACTTACATGATTTATTGATGAACTGTCCCTTGTGAATTTCGGTTACTTGCCTTGTTTGATTGATGCCAGAACATTATTCCAAAAAAGATAAAACAAGAAATATTTGTATGCATGAAATTCTAGAATTAAACAACCTTGATCGAATGATACTTGCCAAAATTTCCAGTATTGAAATTTTGCAAATCTGGACATTTAAATGAGCATGCCATGTTTGTAATACTTGATTGAAATGAGCCTTGACTTTGCACTGTATCTTCTGGAAACAAAATTCTGATCGATTCTGTTAAATCTGAAATGGATTCTTTCCTTCTTTTTGCAATGAGATTTTTTTTTTGCCAAATCAATATTGTTTATTCTGAAAACATTTTAAGAACTTTCTTGCTAAAAAGAATGATGAATTAATGGTACCAATTGTAACACCCCACCTCCGCTAGGGTCACTCGCAAAAGGAATGCACTAGCTTTGGAGGGGCGTTATTAGTGAACAAGGTAAACATGCATAATGATATATCAAGGCAGAACAAGAACATATGTATATATGTAAACAGAGTAAATAACATGGATAAAACAACGGAAGATTTTAAAACCATTTCAAAACACAAGTCTGGTACATCAAAATGTCATTTTCCCAAAATTACAAGTCTAGATAAAAACATCATCTGATAAACTGAAATACATAAGTACTATCCCCAAATAAGAGTGATAAACCATAGCGAGCTCAAGTCCAAAGCATACATGAGCTATCCAGAAAAGCAGCAAAGATCCAAGCTAAGCTCCTGTATTCCCTCCCTGAGAACCTGGGGGGGGGAACGGAAGAAAAGAGGCGAAAGAAAACAGGTCAGTCAAAAAGACTGAGTAAGCCCTACTACGATCAATGTAAACTGATAAAGTTAACTGACATGAGCAGCAAGTATGAACATAAGGATAACAAACATACTAACATGCTGACTGACTAACAAGGCAGATAACGGTGTCATCGCATAATCAGGTTTAAGGTTTTTCACCACGGGTACACCAACATTCTAACATGTTATGTATAATCCAGAATTTATCCCTTGGCCTAAACTTGGCCCAGTATCAGGTGTTTGACTCAAATCAAGATCCAATCTCTTGGTACCAATACTTAGTATAACCGTATTAGGTGTTACCCAAAACAGAACGGAACAGAATGGTCCATACAGAAGTAGGGTTTGGGAAAAATGGGCTTTTACCTCTCCTAACAGGTAAAGTACAGAGACAGAGTGTTGACAATAATGGGCCTTTAACACCCTAACAGAACGGAGTTCAGAAACAGAATGCTAACCATAATGGGCCTTTACCACCCTAACAGAATAGAGTACAGAAACAGAGTACTACAATTAGGTGTACACTAGTAGTGGGCCTTTACCACCCAAACAGACGGTACCACGCAGAAACAGACGGGTGTTACCACCCAACAAAACAGACGGTACCTACAGAGTCAGACAGAGTTAAGTGTACCCTAAACCCTACCCAAGCGATCGGCTCCCTAATACATAAATACCCTGTGTCGGTCCCACGACAGGGTGTATCACTCCCTAAAGTGGCAACCAATTGGCACAGGCATATTTACAGATGTCACGGCGTCTTACATCCTCAGAGGCAGACCGGGATCCATGCACGCACATGACCCAGTTGGAACGCACCATCAACACCCATCGCCATTATCAGAATGAACCACTTATAATTAGTTCAGTAAGCGTGCCCGGACCCTACCTACAGTTGGGTCAAAGTGTTGATACCAGAAAGGGTTACTGACTAATATGGGTCCCAAACAACAGATGACACAAGTATTCCCCCTTGTGTCCCCAGACTGTCAGATTCAGATTAACTTATTAACAAAGTTCAGACATACAAAGTTCAGACGATCAATCTTCAGATTAACGGGTCAGATAACAAATTACAGACTTGTCTAACTTGATGTGGATCCTACAGATCCGCAAAACAGGTTCGTTTAATTTTATCAATCAAGTTAGTTTATCCAGACCAGATATCTAATTGGTTCTCAGCCTTATCAAATTACTGAGTTGGATTGGTTAAGTTCAACTTAACCCCGTTAATTTACCGAGTTCAGATTGGTTAAGTGTAGGGTAACTTAACCCCGTTAATCCCCCATATCCAAATTGGTTAAGTATTCCAGCGGTCCATGACTTAACCCTAATCACGAGGCATTAATTAATTAATGCGCCTTAACCTCTCACATTAGACCTTATTGTGGTTACTAGTTAAGCCGGGCGGGTCCGGGTAGCTTTACACCACAACTTGGTCTAACCTCGGGTTCAAGGTACAATATGACCAACTTCTCACATTGGGTCCTATTGTCTGTAGCAACTAGTTAAGCCGGTCGGTTCCGGGTAGGTTTACGCTACAAACTCAACCCAACCTCGAGTTGGCCACACTTATCTTTTCTAAGTGTCATGTCCATCATGTTTTCAAAACATATTACACATTTTCAAGCAATTGGGTAGACCTAACTTAATAGGTAAATTCCCAATGGGTAGACCTAACTTAATAGGTAAATTCCCAAGCTCATATTTTTATGCCTTATTAGTTTACCCAACCCCAAACGCAATCCCATCGCTTACATATCGCAATAGCGCATAAAGGATTTAAAGAGGGAACTTGGTATAATCATGACATAAAAGGGTTAGAGCCACAAGTTCAACATGGTGGCATATGAAATGTTCATGGGTTCATACACTTGCATAATATATTTTTGGCCCAAAAAGCATGCATAACATGATAACATGAACCATATGTCCATCACAAACTTGCATAAACAACTTGCATAAACTATGACAACCTTGCATATCATATTTGCATAAACAACTTGCATAAACTATGACAACTTTGCATATCCTATTTGCATAAACAACTTGCATAAACTATGACAACTTTGCATATCATATTTGCATAAACAACTTGCATAAACTATGACAACTTTGCATATCATATTTGCATAAACAACTTGCAATTCATACATTTAACTTCAAAAGTTCAAGTATGAAAGGAATAGGGCTTATAATCAAAATGAAGTCACAAATCTACAAAATAAGATGAAGAAGCCCTTTGAAAACTCAAAACCAAGCTCCAAATAAGAAAACCCTTTTGCGAAAATCCCAAAAACACAAACTTAGCAAATCAACTTGCAACTTAATGAAGTATGCAAGTTATTAAGCATTCATACAACATAGAAAAGGTTGTATGATCATCATATCTTCATAGGATTAAACTTTGAGGAAAGTGGAGGCTAGGGTTTTTAGGTGGAGGCCATTTGAGGATTCAATTTGACATAGTTTAGTTGCTAGATTGATTAATGAGGCTTTAGGGTAGGATTAGGGGTATATTTATAGGGAATTAGAGTGTTTTAAGCCCTAGGATTAACCCTAGGTGAATTTTGGCCCGTCAGATCTCGGAATGCTCTAGAACCAGGCCACACAACCAAGCCCAAACCAAAATGGTGCACCAGGCAATTATGCCTGGCTACCCCCTGTCGACAGGGCTGTCGACAGGGCAGTCGACTCCCCTGGGGACCCTGTCGACAGGCCTGTCGACATGGGGCCCCTGGCGGGAGTTTTCCCGCCTAACCCAGATTAGCCTTAATCCTGGTTTTAATTTGAAATTTAAATCTGTTTTTAATTATGGAAATTTCTGAAAACTTCCATGGGCCTTAACTGGGTCATACGGACTCCGATTTTCGAAAACTCGGACTCTAATTCGCGTATTTTTCCGAGACGAACGCAATGGCATAGCCCGTTTCCCTTGATTCAGATTTTTAAATTAAATTCTGCCTCGATTTACATTATTACCCGTTATTGAAAATACGGGTTGTTACATTCTCCCCTCCTTAAAGGATTTCGTCCCCGAAATCTCCAAGTTAGGAAGAACGTATCCTACCATCCAATCATCCATCTACTCAAAGCATCATCCACGAGCAATCATTGTCCTTACAAGATTCTAAATGCTGGATGAACATATGCAGAGGTGTGTGTATATGTACCTATCTAATGCAAATATCATCAATGCGAATTATGTTAGTGAAATGAATCCATATGTATGCAGTTCCTAACATAATGTATATCATCTATATGTGTGAACATAACATACACCCATATGCAACATCCATGTGATAACACACAATTTTCATCCATGAATAAGCATAAACACTCATGCATGTGCAATATGAGGGGTGTGCGAGCCGATCTAGTGCCTAACCGTGTATAATGCATCCACGAGCAATCACTTGCAAACACTTGCAACCACTTGCAACCACCAAACATAACATGTCTCAAACACATGTTTGCATCCATAGGATTCCTATCTCCATAAGGTACAATCGAGTGATGGGAGCGAGTACAGATAAAACAAAACTTGGCACATATACTTACAGAATACCATTACAGATCAGATTTTTCCCCTAAATGATTCTTAGGAAACCAAGCATGGTAGAAACCCAGAATATATTCGTCATAGTCACAGATACTCCCAATTTATCACAAACAGATGAGTTATAACTCTCAGGGAGTTTGAGACTATTACCAGATCTGAAGCAAGACTAGCATTAAAATACTGAGTTTCCATTACAGAATCAAAATACCAGAAAAAGAGTTTCATACTGAAAATCAGACAAAGAGAATTAAACATCCTACAGACAAATTATTCTAGCCCAAATCTATTCGCCCGCTATGCGAGTATTCATCGTTCCTTCCGATGTAGTCCCTTTCTTCTTCGGGCAGTCCCTAGTGAAGTGCCCCATCTCTTCGCAGTTAAAGCAAGTGCCCTTCCTCTTCCTGCAATCCTTGTTTAGATGGGTTGAACTCCCGCAAGTAAAGCACTTCTTTTCCTTTTTATCTCCAGACTTCTCGTCCTTCTTTTTCTTGCTCTGGTTCCCCTGACTGCCTTGACCACCTTGATTGCCTTTACCCTGAAAATCAGTCTTCTTTACTTGAGTGTCACTCGACTTGACCTCTTTCTTTCCCTCTCCCTGAAGTAGAGCCATATCGACCAAACTCTCGAAAGTAGCTCCATGCGGAATATGCGACATAGCCAAACCCTGCAGCGGCTCATTCAACCCCCTAGCAAATCGGAGGGCCTTCTTCTCAGGAGTGTTTACTATATCCAGACCAAAACGGGCCAGCTGATTAAACTTATTCACATACTCCTTGACAGTCATATCATCTTGCTTTAATGCAATGAACTTCTCCATCTGTAAATTCGCCTCAGCAGAGGATAGAAACTTGGTCACAAATCTAGCCCTCAAATCGGCCCAAGTCTCGACGGGCCTCGTCCCATTGGTGACCTCCCACCAATAGGCTGCTTCGTCCTTCAAAAGCCACACTGTCAATAAGATCTTCCTCTCGTCATCAATCCTAAAGATAGCAAACAAGTCCTCCGTGTCTTTCAGCCAATTCCTAGCTTCAACAAAAGATTCCGTGCCTAGGAAATTCTTGCCTCCCATCGCCTTGAAGTCCTTACAAACCTTCGTGAACTCAACTTGAGGATGCTGAGGGGGAGGAGGGGGAAGAGGAGCCTCAGCAACTGGCGGAGGAGGAATAGGAACCACCGGAGGAGGGACATTAGGGAGAGGATTCTCAATTACAGGAGGAGGAGTGGGAGTAGGGTTTGCGGGGCCAGCTGCCGCCCTAGCGTCTAGAAGTCTCCTATACCAGAGTGGTACGTTCACTCCATCTGGGATGGCAAGATTCTCAGCCATACTGAAACGAAAGATAAGATAAGATTAGGTCAAGGGAGCGAAGGATAACGCTAATGGCTTTTTGGGGAATAGCCTTTTTAAAATACTAGACTTTTCTTTGGAAAATACTTTATACTTGTTTTGAAAACAGTTTTCAAAAAGTTTTCTAAAAACCTTTTTGTTCCTTCTCGTAAACCATATGCTCTGATACCAAATGTAACACCCCACCTCCGCTAGGGTCACTCGCAAAAGGAATGCACTAGCTTTGGAGGGGCGTTATTAGTGAACAAGGTAAACATGCATAATGATATATCAAGGCAGAACAAGAACATATGTATATATGTAAACAGAGTAAATAACATGGATAAAACAGCGGAAGATTTTAAAACCATTTCAAAACACAAGTCTGGTACATCAAAATGTCATTTTCCCAAAATTACAAGTCTAGATAAAAACATCATCTGATAAACTGAAATACATAAGTACTATCCCCAAATAAGAGTGATAAACCATAGCGAGCTCAAGTCCAAAGCATACATGAGCTATCCAGAAAAGCAGCAAAGATCCAAGCTAAGCTCCTGTATTCCCTCCCTGAGAACCTGGGGGGGGGGGAACGGAAGAAAAGAGGCGAAAGAAAACAGGTCAGTCAAAAAGACTGAGTAAGCCCTACTACGATCAATGTAAACTGATAAAGTTAACTGACATGAGCAGCAAGTATGAACATAAGGATAACAAACATACTAACATGCTGACTGACTAACAAGGCAGATAACGGTGTCATCGCATAATCAGGTTTAAGGTTTTTCACCACGGGTACACCAACATTCTAACATGTTATGTATAATCCAGAATTTATCCCTTGGCCTAAACTTGGCCCAGTATCAGGTGTTTGACTCAAATCAAGATCCAATCTCTTGGTACCAATACTTAGTATAACCGTATTAGGTGTTACCCAAAACAGAACGGAACAGAATGGTCCATACAGAAGTAGGGTTTGGGAAAAATGGGCTTTTACCTCTCCTAACAGGTAAAGTACAGAGACAGAGTGTTGACAATAATGGGCCTTTAACACCCTAACAGAACGGAGTTCAGAAACAGAATGCTAACCATAATGGGCCTTTACCACCCTAACAGAATAGAGTACAGAAACAGAGTACTACAATTAGGTGTACACTAGTAGTGGGCCTTTACCACCCAAACAGACGGTACCACGCAGAAACAGACGGGTGTTACCACCCAACAAAACAGACGGTACCTACAGAGTCAGACAGAGTTAAGTGTACCCTAAACCCTACCCAAGCGATCGGCTCCCTAATACATAAATACCCTGTGTCGGTCCCACGACAGGGTGTATCACTCCCTAAAGTGGCAACCAATTGGCACAGGCATATTTACAGATGTAACGGCGTCTTACATCCTCAGAGGCAGACCGGGATCCATGCACGCACATGACCCAGTTGGAACGCACCATCAACACCCATCGCCATTATCAGAATGAACCACTTATAATTAGTTCAGTAAGCGTGCCCGGACCCTACCTACAGTTGGGTCAAAGTGTTGATACCAGAAAGGGTTACTGACTAATATGGGTCCCAAACAACAGATGACACAAGTATTCCCCCTTGTGTCCCCAGACTGTCAGATTCAGATTAACTTATTAACAAAGTTCAGACATACAAAGTTCAGACGATCAATCTTCAGATTAACGGGTCAGATAACAAATTACAGACTTGTCTAACTTGATGTGGATCCTACAGATCCGCAAAACAGGTTCGTTTAATTTTATCAATCAAGTTAGTTTATCCAGACCAGATATCTAATTGGTTCTCAGCCTTATCAAATTACTGAGTTGGTTTGGTTAAGTTCAACTTAACCCCGTTAATTTACCGAGTTCAGATTGGTTAAGTGTAGGGTAACTTAACCCCGTTAATCCCCCATATCCAAATTGGTTAAGTATTCCAGCGGTCCATGACTTAACCCTAATCACGAGGCATTAATTAATTAATGCGCCTTAACCTCTCACATTAGACCTTATTGTGGTTACTAGTTAAGCCGGGCGGGTCCGGGTAGCTTTACACCACAACTTGGTCTAACCTCGGGTTCAAGGTACAATATGACCAACTTCTCACATTGGGTCCTATTGTCTGTAGCAACTAGTTAAGCCGGTCGGTTCCGGGTAGGTTTACGCTACAAACTCAACCCAACCTCGAGTTGGCCACACTTATCTTTTCTAAGTGTCATGTCCATCATGTTTTCAAAACATATTACACATTTTCAAGCAATTGGGTAGACCTAACTTAATAGGTAAATTCCCAATGGGTAGACCTAACTTAATAGGTAAATTCCCAAGCTCATATTTTTATGCCTTATTAGTTTACCCAACCCCAAACGCAATCCCATCGCTTACATATCGCAATAGCGCATAAAGGATTTAAAGAGGGAACTTGGTATAATCATGACATAAAAGGGTTAGAGCCACAAGTTCAACATGGTGGCATATGAAATGTTCATGGGTTCATACACTTGCATAATATATTTTTGGCCCAAAAAGCATGCATAACATGATAACATGAACCATATGTCCATCACAAACTTGCATAAACAACTTGCATAAACTATGACAACCTTGCATATCATATTTGCATAAACAACTTGCATAAACTATGACAACTTTGCATATCCTATTTGCATAAACAACTTGCATAAACTATGACAACTTTGCATATCATATTTGCATAAACAACTTGCATAAACTATGACAACTTTGCATATCATATTTGCATAAACAACTTGCAATTCATACATTTAACTTCAAAAGTTCAAGTATGAAAGGAATAGGGCTTACAATCAAAATGAAGTCACAAATCTACAAAATAAGATGAAGAAGCCCTTTGAAAACTCAAAACCAAGCTCCAAATAAGAAAACCCTTTTGCGAAAATCCCAAAAACACAAACTTAGCAAATCAACTTGCAACTTAATGAAGTATGCAAGTTATTAAGCATTCATACAACATAGAAAAGGTTGTATGATCATCATATCTTCATAGGATTAAACTTTGAGGAAAGTGGAGGCTAGGGTTTTTAGGTGGAGGCCATTTGAGGATTCAATTTGACATAGTTTAGTTGCTAGATTGATTAATGAGGCTTTAGGGTAGGATTAGGGGTATATTTATAGGGAATTAGAGTGTTTTAAGCCCTAGGATTAACCCTAGGTGAATTTTGGCCCGTCAGATCTCGGAATGCTCTAGAACCAGGCCACACAACCAAGCCCAAACCAAAATGGTGCACCAGGCAATTATGCCTGGCTACCCCCTGTCGACAGGGCTGTCGACAGGGCAGTCGACTCCCCTGGGGACCCTGTCGACAGGCCTGTCGACATGGGGCCCCTGGCGGGAGTTTTCCCGCCTAACCCAGATTAGCCTTAATCCTGGTTTTAATTTGAAATTTAAATCTGTTTTTAATTATGGAAATTTCTGAAAACTTCCATGGGCCTTAACTGGGTCATACAGACTCCGATTTTCGAAAACTCGGACTCTAATTCGCGTATTTTTCCGAGACGAACGCAATGGCATAGCCCGTTTCCCTTGATTCAGATTTTTAAATTAAATTCTGCCTCGATTTACATTATTACCCGTTATTGAAAATACGGGTTGTTACACCAATTTAATGCTTGCACAAAAGAAAACTTTACTGACATCATGCATGCTTGCTATAATTTCATGTTGAGCTCCACTGATTTATGTACATGCTGCATACATCCTTGGACCCTGAGCTCGACCACTTTGTTATGAGCATACACATATTGCCATGTTGACTGCTTCTTGCCATTGCCACCATGTCTTTGCTGCTATGTTGTCTCACCCCATTTAACCATGCTTGACCGTGCTGACATGTAGTTGTTCACCTGCATATATTGATTTGTAAACACATGTTGCCATGAAAATGCACCATTCTGCCTTGTTGTATTTTAACTTGAAGTCATTTGTGCACTTCCATTGTCCCATGTTGTTGCTTATATTTGTTCTCACAACTTTGTTGTTCTGTATGAACTTGTGTGCTCATGTATACTTGAAGCACTTTGCTCGACTAGTACATTCATGTACATACTGCTGGAACCATGTTTACTGCTATTAACAATGTATATAGATTTTGCACTCCACTTTGAATTGATAGCTCCACCATGCATCTGTATATCCCACTTGAACTTGTTGAAACAGTCATGTATGTTGTCACTTGTATGAGCTGTTTCTTCATTGTTGGTTGGTCTTGACCATTTTCCCATGCTTGTAACCTTGCTGTGTACACTTTCATTGTTGCATGACTACTCGACCACATATGTCTTGTTCACAACTGTTTTGAATACCATGCTCATGTGTATACACATGCACTGAGTCGAGATGGTCCTTATGGCTACTCCTCAGTCGCACACTGATTGGCGAGGCAGTGCACACGTGTGTATATGCAGCCATCAGAAAGATTTTTCTGTCCCTGTTCATATACCAACTAGCTAGACACAGATGAATCAGATCACATCATGAAAAATGATGAGAAACACACCAGAAATCTGAGGCAAATAATTTTTTTTAAAATAAAATTTATATACACATGTATTCAGTTTTATTTCTGTTGCAGTGTACTGTGTGTTTCTATTTCATGTGATAGGTATGAAGATGAGACTGGACCGAAAGCTGTGAAGACAGAAGACTGAAGAGACAGTGTTGGTGAATGTATAAAAGTCTGTATGAATGTGTCAATAAAAAAATCTGTATACTGAAATGTAAACTGAGTGAATGTATGAGTGTTGCAGTGAGGAGCTGTGTATATATATATGAATTGTACTGATGTTTGTAATAAACAAAATCTGTTTGAAATAAAATATTATTTCATAGTTGTCAAACAGACTTGTCTATTCTATTCTGATTATTTATAAGTACAAATATGTGAAGTGATTAAATAGTGGAGTTAAAATAGATGTACTGTTTGAATGTTAGAAATATAATGTTTATATTTTAAATAAAATACAGTAAGTATTTGAATTTCTGTACAGATGTATTTTATTTAAATATAAATATTACATTCCTGTCTGTGATGTAAATATAGGACAGTACAATAACAAACACATTTATAAAATATATTTGGTTGTTATCAATAAACAAAAATCATATAATTGTGTATACAACACCGTTATATACAACATAATCTTCCTTTGGATGTCATTTCAAACCAAATTTTGGTTTTCCAAACTAGTCGAGATTAGCGAACCAAACCGAAGTAATTATTTATTTTATTTCCCAATCCCAACCTATTCATCCCATGAAGCAAAACTGGAAATACTCCATATCTAACACCACGGTGTTATCGGTAAAGTTAATTACCATTTCACGTTCAAATCTAATTAAAGATTTAACTATCGCTTTGGAGAAAAACTGGTGATACTCCATTCTCGCTCATTTGCCAAATTTGATAATTTAAATTATCAATTCAACTTCAATCTAATTGCAGATTCATTAAAACTCCCGTTTCTGGGTTAAAGAACTAATGTCATTTGAAACACAGTTCACGATAAACCCAAATCACATTCTAATTATTATCGGGTTAAAGAACAAGTGTTATTTAAAACACTGTTCACGATAAACCCACAGATCAATTCTATTTAAAACCCATTTCAAATCCAATTTATTTATTTAAAAATAAATGGGTTTTAATTTCAGTTCAAAACTAGTTCATTTCGATAAAAACCAATTTTTATCCTTTCAAATATGGAGTTTTTCATCCCAATTTTTCCCAAATCATTTCTTATGATTTTACACAAATTATTACTATTTTTAATAATTTTATCAAGGACCGTACAGTCGATTTCCATCAACGGCTATCGAACTGCACTTACAGCGACCTTTTCTAAATTTGATTTGGACGTATCTCCAAATCCAACCATTAGATTTCAAATTTCTAATATACGTTAGAAAGCTCCTTTCGATACGAACCCAACGGTTCCGGTTTTAGGAGAATCCGACGGTCGGATCTCCCGTAATGTCCATTCGAAGTCAATGGTCGAAATTTATGAACTGCCGCGCCGCGGCGCGTTCTATTCAGGCCATAATATTATATATATAATATATATATATTTCGTCGATTACTATTTAAAACAAATTTTATAAATAGTTTTAAATTCGTTTCAAAAACATTTCAACTTCTATTTCCAATTCAAATCAAAATTGAAATTTTCCTTATAGATTCGTTTTAAAATTCATTTTAATTCAATTCAAATTTCAATTCAATTTGAAATTCGTTTTCTATTCAATTCAATTCAAATTCGTTTTCTATTCAATTCAATTTAAATTCATTTTCTATTCAATTCAATTCAAATTCGTTTTCTATTCAATTCAATTCAAATTCGTTTTCTATTCAATTCAATTCAAATTCGTTTTCTATTCAATTCAATTCAAATTCGTTTTCTATTCAATTCAATTCAAATTCGTTTTCTATTCAATTCAATTCAAATTCATTTTCTATTCAATTCAATTCAAATTCGTTTTCTATTCAGTTCAAATCAAATTCGTTATATATTCAATTCAATTCGAAAACGAATATAATCGATATAAATATCGTTCGCGTCAAAATAGCGTATCCCTAATCAACACGGCTTTATATCTTTCAATAATCCCGTTATTCTATTCCAATATGTGAATCTATATTTTTTTCAACACACGACTAATCTCAACGAATGAGTACTGTCCACGTGTGACTATTTTTGTTATTTAATATATTTTATAAAAATTAAGGTATATATCGTTTGATTTCAAATCAGACTCCAACCGTAAATTAGTAAGAGAACGATTCCCTAAATATTAACCCCGAAGGCCGAAACCAACATCAGGTCAACATCCAGGAGACCACTCATCTTATCTATTTTCGAGTTAGTTTCTAATTTTCTATATGATAAAGATGTAAATTTTATTGTTAAAATATTTCGTTCAACACATGACTAATCTCAACGGATGAGTACAGTCAACACATGAACCTTTATTTTATAATGATAAAGATGTAAATTTTATTGTTAAAATATTTCGTTCAACACATGACTAATCTCAACGAATGAGTACAGTCAACACATGAACCTTTATTTTATAATGACAAAGATGTAAATTTTATTGTTAAAATATTTCGTTCAACACATGACTAATCTCAACGGATGAGTACAGTCAACACATGAACCTTTATTTTATATCATTATTTATTTTCTAAGTTGGAATGAGGCCCAATCAATTACCATATAGCGTTAACTATATGGATTCCATACAACACATGTATATAATAGCAACGATAAATAATCAACCATCATCCAAAGTGCACTACACTGTATAAGCATCAAATATAGATATCTAACGCTTATAACAGCCTGTCAATCAATTGATCGACATACAACTAATTATTGGGATTAGTGTATGCTGTATTTTATCCCAATACCCGTGTGGTGTTTCAAATCAACAAACATAGATTTTATTTGTGCAGTTGGGCGATGTGTAAAATTTATCATCCTAATCAATATCAGTCAAATCAGTGTATATAAACAAATCGGCCGATTTGTTTATAAATATTTGTTTTTTTACATTCACGTTAAAAATTATATTTTTAACGATAATTAATTTATTTCAACGCATCTACCTTTTATTATCGATTTCACATCAACATCACAAACAATTTTCACGACACATCAATCAAACAAACAAGCCATCCATGGTCTGTGGATGACGGGTGTCGGGTGCTACTAAACACCGTCTGCATCCTAGCATATATTATAATATAACTAGAAAAAGAGAATTTAGAGTGAGAAGTTCTCACCAATAGCTAATCCAATACCACGACTCTTCTTATGTAGAAATCTTCGTCGTTCTCGCCTTTCGTCACTTTCGTCGCCCGTAGTCACTACATATATAAAAATCACATTTTTATATTGTTGCTATGTATATAAAAATCATATTTTTATTATCACTCCATATGGATAAAAATTCCATTTTTACATCGCTACTATATAGATAAAAATTCTATTTTTACTTCGCTATTCAATAAATAAAAATCGAATTTTTACTTCGCTATTCTATAGATAAAAATTCTATTTTTACATCGCTATTCTCTGTATAATGATTTCGCCTTTTCAAATGTAAAGATTATATTTTTATATTCTCTATCATATAGAAATTTTATTTTCAATATACTACTTATATAAAAATAGTATTTTTATATCTTCTACTATATAAAGGTCATATTTTTAATACTCTACACAAGTAAAAATCATATTTTTGATTCACTACTTACATAAAGATCAAATTTTTAACACTTCTATAATGTAAAAATCATATTTTTGATATATCTATAATATAAAAATCATATTTTTATTCTCTACATCCCATAAAAATTATATTTTTAACCTTTACATATAACAAAAAGTATATTTTTACTTTATATAAAAATCAATCCTTTATAAAAATATAATCTTTGATCATAAAAATCATACATTCCTATCATGGAACCTCCCTCATTGCTAAACTGAGAACAAAATTAATTGTAAATAAATATAAACACTTACAGTGTTTTTTTTTCAGCGAAGAAAGGGGGGTTTGCTGCGCTCGGCGGTCGTGGTGGGCCCTCCAGCAGGCGGCGGAGGTGGAGCGGACTGGTGGCGGTGGACGGGGCGTGGGCCAAGAGGGGTGCTGGGTTTTTTGTGGTGCGCGTGTCGAGAGGGGGGGGGGGGTCGATTGGAGAAGGGGAGGAAGGAGGAGGGACTGCGCGTGTCGAGAGAGGGGGGGTCTCGCGGTGGTCGGCACCGCTGGGGGGGAGGGGGGTCTCGCGGTGGTCGGCGCCGCTGCGATGGGGGGGTCTCGATTTCGTTTTTTTTTCTTTTTTTTCTCTGAATGAATATGATGGGGGGGGGGGCTGAGATAATAAGGTGAGAGAGAGAAGGGGATTTTATTTTTAATTATTTAATTTACAAAAAAGTTGACTTTTTCATACAACCTCTAAACGAGGCCCACCGCCTGTCGTCCATAGCTAATTACCCCCATTCCGAACACAATGGGATATGTATCGTAAGCTGATTCAACTGCTTCGATTAGTTTCCGTTAAAATCAACATATAACTCTATATATTAAATTTGAACGCGCATTTCAATTTACTGGGGTCACATACTAACTCTAAAAATTCCCGAAAAATATTTTCTAGCTTCGTATTGACGATACGGTCCTAACAAAACTAGTTTCGTCGAATTCTGAGGCCGTTTGAAAAATGGCCATTTTCCAGTCGATTAAAATCAACTGAAACTGGTCAAATGCGTTTTCCTTTGCCATGCTCACATATTGATTCGAAAAATTATGAAATTTGGAATCTAGCAATAATTTGACATCACGGATCCAACAAAAGTGGTTTCGTCGAAATCCGAGGTCGTTTTCAAAATTCCCATTTTTAAGGGCCTGAATTCCATAGCGACTATTCAGAATTTTCTACTGGACATATCTTTTGATTACCGCTATGAAATTTCGATTTTTTGGATTCGTTGGAAAGATATTCCCAAATAGATCCTATTATTTTTGGTTTTGCTAAAATCCGGTTTATTTTGCACCCGGTACATTCAATTGAAGTTTGAAATCGAATTATCGAACTACCGCGCCATTTTCAATTCTATTTATAATTTAAAATAAATATTTATATTCTAACGACGCTCTATATAATATATACGTTCGAATTATATTCAAAATAAATTTCTCGTCGATATTATTTAAAATAATTCATTTTAAATATTCAAAATTCGCTAAAATTGCCAAAATAAAATTTTTAAACTGGCTCGCATTTTCGGGTTATTACAAGGAATATATATATATATAAGGTTTAGAATTCAAAAACGGGTCCCAAAATTCGAAAATCGGTTCAAAATTCGAATTTTCAGAAGCCGGCAGATTTCCCGTCCAGGGGTGTCGACCCCGATGTCGACCCACTCAAAGAGGTGTCGACCCAGGTGTCGACTCCCTCAAAGGGGTGTCTACCCACCTGTGGCATATTTTGGCAGATTATGGTTTTTTGATATTTTGACGATTCGTATGGCCTTTGCGGCTATGCTGGAGCTCTGCCATTACTTCCTCTCTCTCTCTCTCTTCTCAAATCTATTCTGAAAATTAAAATATTAGCCTAGGAAAATTATGAATTCAGATCTGGAAGAGGGAATCAACGTTAATAAAAAGATTATTGAATCATGAAAGCAAGGTAAACTTCTAAGACCAATCTATTTAAAATTATTTCTCTTTCCCTTCTCTTTTCATGAAAATAATAAATCCATGGTCGTTAGGTTTCAAATCAAATTAAAAGGGAAAAACCATGGAAGAATAGAACTGGATCAGATTCAAGATTTGGAAGGCTTCTAGGTGAGTGGGTTTAATATATACTTTTTGAATAATAGTATATTTATCGTTTTCCATTCCCCATTAACATACATAATGAACATATTGGAAGATTTAATTTTGGTGAAATGAATTATTGCGCTAAAATGGATAATATGTTCAATTAGTTAACATATGGAGATGTACATGAATACTGTTGTAAGGATCTATTTTATGAACTTGTCAATTGGGATAACTGAGATTTTGGGTAAATGATACACTATTGGAGAATTACACTTTATTTTAAACAAAGTTAATTACATGTAGAAAGACATGCGACACATATTGGTATTTAGGACATAATTTGTAACAGGTTTTGGAACATAACATATATTATGTTTTGAGACTTTAACTTGGGAGTGCAATTTTATATGAACATAAATGGTTGAATGAAGATGAATATGCCTAGGATTACGATTAGAAATTGTAACTGCACTTATGGCACGAGGTTAGGTTGCATTAGTGGCGGAAATCTGCCCGGACCCGACTGGCATATCCAGCAGCCACTAATGTTGAACCTAATGTGGGTGGCCTAAGTGCAAAATTAAAAACATGTAATAGTTCTAAGACACGAGGTTAAGTCAACTTGTGGTAAAAGTCTGCCCGGACCCACCTGGTAAATCCAGCATCCACAAGTGTAAGCTTAATGTGAGAGGTCTAGTGCTTATATAAATATATGTATATAACAAGATATGAATAAGTGACAATGATGGTAATTAAATGTCTAACTCAGAAAATAAGAAAGAAGCGATGTAATAAACTGAGTTAGTGTGATACAAAGGAAAAGTGATGTATTTCCCTAAATGACCTATTTTTGAGAACGCGGTTGCAAGTAAGCCACAGTAAATAAAGTAAGAAAAGTAAATATTACTTGCTACCACGAATTTAGATGGGAATACGTTATGAAAATAAATCACTGATTCCTTCTATCAAACTGATAAGGTGCATGAAGTGTTTTTCCTTAATTAAAATAAGGAACATATATTACAGTGAAAGAAGAATACTGGAATATAACAGTAAAAGAAAATGGTTTAAAAGGGGAATGATAATCACCTATTATAAGTAAATAACATTAATGAAAATATTGTACAATAGGTAGACTCGTCCTTGGGACAAGTGGGAATTATAACTTGGGTTATAATAAACTAATAGTGAAATTGGATAACTAGTGAAATGAGTTAATGGACACTTAATTGTAAGTTAAGTAAGTAGTAAATGGGGAAAAGCCGGAAACCAGTCGAGAAAAGAGGGAAAATATATGAAATAAAAAAGTTGTACTTAATTATAAATTAAGTAATCTGTAAGCTTGGAAGTCTGAAACCCGTTGATAAGAATGTTTAGGCCTGTCCTAGGGACAAGAGGATATTATAACATAGGTTATAATAAACGGGCGAAGAAACTTATTAATGGGCTTTAGTTAATAGAATTAAATTAATAAGTAAACAACAATAAGTTGTATTGACAATGTTAAATGGAATTATGATTAAATGAGAAAGGATGAGGAAAACGTATGACATAAGTTATATTTAATCATAAATGGTAAGTGACATGTTAATTAGAAAATATGTGAATTGGATATACTTAATTACATATTGAGTAAAACATGTTATTGTAATGATGAAATCAAACAAGAATATACAAGAGATTGTGAATTTTCGACCTTGGGCCACAATTCGGAGAATAACATGTTGTGGGCTTATTAATAAACTTAAATGGATTAAGTTGTATGACTGAAATTAATAAGTAAGAAAAACTTGGTAATTTGAATAAGAATTCAATATGAATTGGAATAACCAAGTTAACTGGTAACCTGACGAGGTGAGGCAAACACGTAAAAGAACGTTTAGACATAAGGTCTAACAACATATTGAATTGAGGCGCTTGGACCAGTCCGCATGTTTGAGGATGAATAACCCAACGGGGTAGATATCGTGGTGTCATAAGGCACGAGGGGAACATATATTCATATGATTGTTCTAACGACTCCGAAGGACTGGAAGGGTAAGCACGCGACTTCCTGAGGTACGTAAGGTGCTCCTAGTAGTCCTCTGTGCGGAGACAGATATTTCAGGTAGTGCTCGCAGATGTTGGGTCTGCGCGTAACTCCTAGGTGGGTGGGGCTTGACTACAGAAGTATCTATGCAGTCAGAATGATATAACGCGGTGACACCAGGATGATTCGGCGGTTGCCTCAATGGGGAGGCGGAGGGTCATGACCAACAAGGATAGTAGATCGTCGGATGCCCGTCATCTACAGCCAGTGGGATGCGAAAAGGCTAGAGCTAAACACAAGATACCATTTCATCCTTCACTACCGGGGTAAGGGGTTAAGGGGAGATGCCACAAGGATGTTTAGATTGTTTGTTATTAGGGGCATGTCATTTAGCTCTTGTAGTCTTTACTAGTTGAGGAAGGGGCCGAGGTGGGGCCATAGCCACTGTGAAAACAGTCCCTAATTATATCTGTATATATGGGCTCATTAAAAAACGAGCCTGTACAAATATGGAAAAGCTTCCGATTGAGTTCCGTGTTTCTTGTATCGCCCTGCCACGGAACTCGATGCACATTAAAGGAAGTGCGATTGAGGCACCGAGCTACAATTAACAGTATGTACGAGGGACAGTCTAGATACATGCATATCTGCTCTGGGTGGTGTATCGTAGACTTGAGGGCTTTACTCCGGTATGCGATCTGATTCGATCGAGGGTGGCAGTCCGTACGCTTACGTAGCGTAGTGATGGCAGTTATATGCTAATCGTAACATTGTTATATAGAGATCCGTACGTCACTCCGACGTAGGATGAGGGACTGCGAGCATTTTGGTGGCATTATGGTGGAGACCGTGCGAGTGGGGTACCATGGGGGTGTACCTCGATATTGGAGGTAGCTACATATGTACTGTATTAGGTTAATCCACTGAGAAGTAAATGGGTACGACGTGTGTGTAAGCCTTGAGTGTTGTTAACCCAAGTAACCTAATAAATAAGAAAATTTAATTGAATGATATATGTAGGATTATCCAAAGTGTATAGTTTAAATCCAGTAACTAGAACTTGTGTTCTGACCCCCTCCTCATAACATATTCGCAGGTTATATTTTTGGCAGGGTCATGATAACCTTGGATATTGGTTAGGCAGTATTATTAATACGGTAAGGCTATATTTTGATTACATTATATTTTATCCATTCCGCTGTGAGATATTTTCTAAGCTCTGACATATTTTATGTCTCTGTCTTTTCTGCAGGATACTAGAGCAAACTATTCCGAGTTTCGATAGATTGGATTTTTTTTTTAAAAAACCAGTCTGTCAAAATTGGGGTTGTCACAGATTATACTTGCAGTTGGCAGGCCCAACGTGACCTTGGATTTATCCAGAACACATCTTTCTTAAACAAGCAAGATATGTTCTGGGGGGCAAAAATGTTGGCACGCTTTTTAGTCAAAGCAGTCACATGGAATTTCTAGTTAGCAACGCACTCAGGCATTGAGAATATCGTCAGAAGACATGAAGCGATTTGGATAAAGTCGCATCACAAATAAAGAATAGCCCGAAATTCCTAATAGATGACCTCTTTTGGGTCCGAAAACATCAATTACAGAGCTTTGCTTTGGGGTTCTTGTAGCCATCTGAATTAGCTTCAAGTAGAGCTTTCGTTTGGGCAAACTGGACTTACCGTTTGGAAGTTACGCCCGCTTCCGTGAGTGCACTCAGAACTGGAAAATTGGATTTTGGAAGTGACTAGACCCAATCGGGTCAGATCGGGTGCACCGGTTCGGATCGGAGGAGGGGAACCCATTCCCATGCTAGAGGCTCAAACACGAGCTCTAGCTCACATCAGTTAGGATCGAGCTAGACCGAACCGACCCGTCTCCCAGATGTTTAGAAGAACATGACGTTTAGGATCGAAGACATAGCTCTGGATCGGATCCGAGGAGAAAGGATCCGATCTGGACAGCCTGGAACTGCTTCTCCATATCTGTTTTGACCTATTCTTAAGGAGCAACTGCCTCCTACATGCACGGATCAAATGCCACATGGCAGAGCACAAGTTGGAGAGGCCTTCTCCACTAGTTTTTGAGATTTACTCTGAGCGTGCCACATGGCACCTGAACCGAAGCCAGAAATCATCTATAAATACACCATTTGAAGGAAAATTGAGGGATCTTTTTGGCACTAGCTCCTCACGGCTTCCACCATTATTCCTCTCAAGGCAATTGCACAACATAGAAGCCAAATTCCGCATTATAACATGAGGATTTCGTGTATAATCTTCATTTTTCTTACCTCTTTTCATTGTAAACACGAGGATTTTGTGTATAAATCTGAGAGAGCTATATTTGTAACTTCTTAGAATTTAAGAAGAGATAGAGTGGGCGTAGGCTTGGTTTGAGCCAAGCCACTATAAAATTTCATGTGTCTCCTCTTATTTTACTGTTTCTGCATTCTGTGATTTGTGAATTGTGATCGGTGGACCTCACATTGCATTTGGGTGTTAGTACAGATTTCGGTCTAACCACTAATGATGTAGCTACAATCATCAGAATCATCTCTAGGCGACTAGAGTGTGATTCTATATCTATCCAATATATTTGAGACTTTGAATATACGTTCATGATGCGTATATGGAAAATCCTCATATAATCGATGGCTCAAATTCAATATAAAATAAAATACTCAAATACATATAATAAGATATAATTTTCAAAACTAAATTTATTTTCATAAACATTACTCTTCTAACTCATTCTAGGATGCTACTGATCTTATCTCTAACGATTCGTTCTTATAGGATGTTACTAATCCTATCTCTGATGAATTCTTTCATTCGGTTCTAATGTGTCTTGTTCTCTAGCTTTGTAAACCAAAGCTCTGATACCAACTGAAACGACCCAAACTTCCCTGATCTCAGAAGAGACGGAGGAGCCCGAATTGCTTTGAGAACATGACGCATCATAACACAAACAATAGAACATTTCATTGCTATTACAACAATTTATATCAGAGTATAAATAAATATTACATGGTAGAAATAAAATAATATCAGAGATTAAAATGTATAAATACAATGTAGAGCGGAAAATACATCAACAACACAACTGAAAGAAATACACGGATACAAAGCTTTCTGAATATAGCTCTAGCTGTAATTCAGGATCCTGGGAAAGTAAATATCTGCAAAACCAAAACTACTAGCTGCCCGTGTGGAAAATATGGGCACCCAGTGTGTAGGTGGAAACAATAAACTCTGAGTCAGTCATTGAACTAGTGTGAGAACTAAAATAATTATTATCTTCATTTTAAAGTTGGGTAAATCAAGGGACCATGTTGTATAATACGGAATGAGTTTCCTCCCAATAATACCATAAAACAAAACTCGCCATGCTAAATAAAAGAACAATGAAGCCGTTATAAGACTCAGGTTCCATCTCACAATGCAACCCAAGCCGGAGGACAGAGTTTTACCTTATAATGGAAAAATATGCTTGGTATGCGAAATTTATCTTTTGTTATTACATAAGTGAAGAAATCAACTTCAAATATAAATGTACCAATCATAGACGGCATAGGTAACATATATTATGTCGCCATACAGAGGTTTACAACTAAAACTAAAAAAATGTCGTATTGGAAGTTTGGATTTCCATCATGATGGTTGCTGATTTGAAAGATCTATCGCTCAGTGCAATACTCAATGGCTTAAGTCCAGGTCGTTGGAAAACACCATAATGCGCATCCGCCTTTTTGGGAAATCAAGTATCACTGTGGCTTACGTCCCAACTAGAGAAAACACCACTTACCATAATGTACATCCACCTTTTTGGGAAATCAAGTATCATTGTGGTCGACCGAATCCATGACAACCCTAAAGGTGTCTATCCTCATCTCAAAAGCATGTTGATCAAACCTTTAGTTCACCATCATACCGGTGTGTGAGGCTCGCGAACTAACGCTACACAAAGCTGTGCTACTTAAAGTTGTGCTTTGATCATCATCCACCAAGCTCTTCTTTTCAACGAAAGCTTGGATCACTGCAACTCAGCACGTCATACTGTCCATCCATACCATATCATTGATCATCTACCAATATATAACCTCTAAGCTCGTACGTCTCAGAGAAGGGTGTTAAGCAAGAGAATAAATTCTCTACCCCCAAATAGAATATATTTAGTAGAAATCAACGAATATGAAGGAATATGATGTCAGACATACCACCCATTTTGCAAGTTCTTCTGGGTCTGAATGAAACTGGAGGCACCCTATTCCTTATCCCTATGTCCAATACAAGAGAGAGGCCCTCGCATATCCGGACGATCAACAAGTACGTTCGGACCACTACCACTGTAACCACTTCTTGGGAGCTAACCAATACAGGGCATCAGTAGTAATCCAGTCGATGTGAAGATCGCCGGTCTTCAACCACCATCTTCAATATCTTCGACTTTTAGTCATCGTATCAGTTATTCAAAATGGGTTAAACCCGGTCTTTCCGAATAACTCGCGTATCTCATAATCAAGTGCTATAAAAACACATCATACGCCTCATTCCAATCCAAAATATTCTTTTATACAAATATTCTTTACATTGGGAATTATTCCCATAAATCTTATCAAAGATTTAATTCATTTAAACCTCTTGTTTAAATCTTCACTTGGAAACCATTTCAAAAGATTTTGCATTATCTTTTCAAAACTTTAAACCAAATCAAGGTTTTTCAAACTAGTCGGGATTATCAAGCCTTACCGAAGTAATCATTTATTTTATTTTTCCAATCCCAACTTATTCATCCCATGGAGTAAAACCGGTAGTACTCCATATCTAACACCCATTGTGTTATTAGTAAATTCGATTACCATTTAACGTTCAAATCTAATTAAAGATTTAACTATCGCATGAAGTAATACTGGTGATACTCCATTTTCGAACACTTTTCAAATTTGGCAAATATAATTACCACATTAACATTTCAATATAATTAAAGATTCATTAAAACTCCATATAGTTTTAATCTCCAAAAATCATTATTCAATGATTATTCAAATTTAGGAAATAAATCTTATCTTTAATTGGGTTAAAGAACCAATGTCATTTAAAACATAGTTCATGATAAACCCAAAATCATCTTCCATCAAATTGGAATCTACATGGAAATTAGATTAATTCTAATCAATATGAATTTCCGTTCAGACTAATAATATAAATGAAATGACGACAAATCCTTTTAAATTCCATATATAGTAACAATCTTCCTTCACAGAAGCTCATCTCGATTATCACCGAATCATATTCCATTCAATTCCAATTTAATATATTAAAGTGGAAAACTTTACTTTGGAAAATTCCATTAATCTTAATTTAAAAGATTATAAATTCCAGATCATATCTTCACTGTTAATTGGGTGAAAAAACAAATGTTATTTAGAACACCGTTCACGACAAACCAAAATCCAATTTGATATTAAAACAAGGCTCTGAATAGAAATTATATCGACTTATATTCAATATCAAATTTTGAAACCAACAAATATCGTATTGGGAATAACGATATCTGTATCCTCCAAATTCCTCAACAATATCCGTATAATCACGGAATCCAATATCGAAATATTCTGAAGATTATTTTCTTTAAATCCAATCCAATTCATACGTTGGAAAAATTCTGGTTATATCAAAAATAATTTAAAAATCCAATTTATTTATTTAAAAACATTGGATTATCATTCTAGTTAATAACTAGTTCATTTCGATAAAAATATATTTTATCCTTTCAAGTATGGAATTTTTCATCCAAAATCTTTCCAAATCATTTATTATGAATTTACACAATTTTTCCATTTTTTTAATAATTTTATTAAGTTGGTTTCCAATAACGGCCAACGAACTACATCCATAGCGACCTTTTCTGAAATTGATTTAGACATAATTTGAAATCCAACCATTCAAATTTAAATCTATTATATTCATTGGAAAGATCTTTTTGGTACGAACCCAATGGTTTCAGTTCTAGGAGAATCCGACGGTCGGATCTCTTGTTACGCCAATTCGAAGTCAATGGTCAAAATTCATGAACGGTCGCTTCGCGATACGTTCTATTCAAACCATTTAAATATACATATATATATAATATATTTTGTTGATTTCCATTTAAAACGTATTTTATAAATTGTTTATAAATTCATTTCAAATTGATTCCAACTTCCATTTCAATTTTAAATCAAAATTGAATATTCAATATCATTATAATATTAAAATGATAATATTTTCAAAATATCAGATTTGGAAATCAATTCTTTTCGATATTCATGGCAAAATGAATAAAACTGATAAACAAATCTGTTCGAGTTAAAAATGACGTATATACTTTACTCGGCTTCATATTTCATTATTTTCATGTCCATCCAAAATCGGACATCAAAAATCATATTTTGATTATTCACTGAATATTATTTTAAAATATTCGTTATTTCTAAATTGGAATCAGACCCAATCAATTACCATATAATTTTATTTATATGGATTCCATACATCTCATGTGTTAAAAAATAGTGATAAACAACCATTAACATTCAATTCACATCCAAAGTGCAATTTACAACTGTATAAGCATTAAATAATTAAATAACATTTATCACAGTTTGTCAATCAATCGATTGACATACAATTAAATTCAAGGGAAATGTGAATTAATTATCATCCACAGACCCATGTGGGGTTTCCAATCGTCAGCAACTAATTGGGCGATGTGTAAAATTATCGTCCCAATACCCGTGCGGGGTTTACATCACAACCCATGTGAATTTATTTATTATTTATAAATACTTATAATCACAGTTTAATAATGATAACATTAAACTGTAAACAATCATCAACCACCAAACAGACGTTGCAGTCCAGACAAACAATATATATGCAGTTATAAAAATAAATAACTGTACAAATAAATTCAGGGAGAGAGTTCTAACTTTGGTTTCCACTCCGTCAGTCTGTACCAGATGATTTTATTTTCAAACTGAATTAAATGCGCGTTTAATTCAGCTGAAAATCCAATTTTCTCCGTTTCTATTATGGTCAGTTCCATGTTGTAGAGTTCGTTGTTGCGAAGTCAACGCAATCGAAATCATCGGATTTCGACCTCGTATGACAAACATATGATATTTATTACATTTCATGACAAAAATTAAAATAATTAAATATTAATTAATTTATTAATTACCCCCTAATCTCGTTTCTCTGCCGTTTACTTCTGCATCGCACGAACCCAAATCTCGACTTCAAACTGGGCTTGCGCACGCAACCACAGACAGTTGGTGACTGATCGGAGCATGCCACAACGAAGCCACCACCGTCCTCCCTCATCTCCGGTAGCCTCGACGATTCCGGTGGGCCCTACGCACCAAAACTCGTGCATGAACCGCCGCCCTTTGAGGCAAAAATCCGCCCATCTCAGATCGCCAGTGGCGATCATAGCCATACCAAATCGAAGGTCGAGGAATACTCTACGATTTTTGCTTTGGGTGTATGGATTAATTCGAATCGGATTTGGAGAATTTGGGGTTTGAAATCAGGAGCAAATTTGCCCGTCGGTTTATGAAGACGGTGGCTCCTTGGGTTTAGGTTTTTATAGAAAATTATTTTATATTTTATTATTATTTAAATTCCAAAAAGTGCGATTTTGCATTCGACCTCTAAATCGAACCCAACGACTGTCGTTCCTAGCCAAATACCTTAATTTCGGACACAATGGGATATGTTTCACAAGCCAATTTGACAGTTTCAATCACTTTTTATCAAAATTAAAATATAAATTAATATAACGGTTAATCTTGAATTTCAACGTACATTTTAATTTACCGGGGTCACATACTGACTCCAAAAATTAAGGAAAAGTTATATCTAGCAATGTTTTGATGATACGGTCCTAACAAAATTAGTTTCATCGATTTTGGAGCTCATTTGAAAAATGGCCTTTTTTTGGTCGATTAAATTTAAAATGAATTTACCAGACACGTTTAAATTTACTACGTTCACATATTAATTCCAAAAATTATGAAATTTGAAAACTAACAATAATTTGACTTTCCGGATCCAACAAAAGTGGTTTCTTCGAAAACGGAGGTCGTTTGCAAAATGGCTATTTTTAAGGGCTATATATTTATATTTAAAAATATATAAATTCCATATAGACTATTTTAAATTTTAAACTGGACATACCTTTCACTTTATATTATGAAATCTGAATTTTTCACATTCATTAGAAAGATATAATTAAATAGAATCTAACGTTTCTGGTTTTACTGAAATCCGATTTATATTGAATTCTGTACGTTCATTTGAAATGAAAAATCGAATTTTCAAACTACCATGCCATTTCAAGCTCGTTTTAATTTAATTTTAAATTTATACATTCTAACTCTCGATTTAAAAAAAAATCGTTATTATTTAAAATAAATCATTTTAAATCTTTAAAATCCATTAAATCAATTAAAAATAAAATTTTAAATTGGTTCAGAAATTCCGGGTTGTTATAGGTCTAGTGTGTATATATATTACTATATATATAAGTTGACGTGTGAAAAAAAATAGGCTTACTACACCTTAAGAAGGTCTTAAGTGGCTGACTCACATTTTTATCTAATTTGGGTCTTAAGTGGTTAGGACTAGGATCCCTCTGAAGGTTTATTCCTTGGAGTGAAACCCAAGTCATGGGATCCACCCTTATTAGTATTAAGGTAAGTCTTTTGGTCCTCCTTCTTTAAAAGTGGTTAGGTATAAAACGATTTACGGAGTTGGGTAGTTCACGGGGAAGTCCGCTTCCTCTAGAAGCTTGTAAGGGCTCAACTAGTGGCAGATTGGTAATTGAAGGATATGAAATGCTACTTCTCATATTACAAATGAGAGAACAGACTTAAGAACGTCAACGTACTAGGATAGGAGTCTTAAAGGGCTAGGGGTTCGCCTTAGGGATATAAGAGATTGTAAGAATCCACCTTTAATAGGACCATAAGAGACCGAGAATGCCACCTCCTTGGGTCTTTACCCTAAAAATACTAATGGGCGATTGACTTGGATATCTACCCTATTGGTTAGAAATTTGGTGATTGTTATGTGCTTCGTAGACATACCTTGACATATGTAACCTGCTAAAATATAGGGTATGGACATTAAGTAACACTATATTTTAGTCACACAGAACTTTATGTTCTGACCCCCTCTCCTTAACATCCAACAGGTCAGTAGATGGGGTAAATCCATGGATGAAGTCATGATTGAAGCCGATGGAGAAGAAGAAGTTATTATGATATTATTGGCAGTTATTGCTTTGCTTCTTTTGGAATCTTATGTGACTGGACTATCTGATGTACCTAGTGAATAAATGTAACTGCGACTATGTATTTCTGTGATTTTGAAATAAATGGTACATCTTATTTTTGGTATTATATTTTTTCTTTCTGCTGTGTGACATTTCTATTCGAAGAATATGTTATTGTTATTTGTGAAAATGTAATCCTTACAGGAACCAACGACCCATCAAGAATGACTCTAAGTTTCAATGGGCCTCTTCTAGGTCAAAATTTAGGCCCATTTTTGGCAGGTTGTTATATTTGGTATCAGAGCATAGGTTACCCGATTATAAGGGAAATATACGTATGAGATGCGTATTTGTGATTTGAAAAGATTTTTCAACCAATATTATATTATATATACATAATATGTGTTTACCCCAATAAGTATGCGCACTTATACCAGGCACCTTTATCGTTTCTTCCTTTTTTCAGCTTAAATACAATCTCTGGAGTATCCACTACGGGATTCTTTCTATTCTTTTCTGATAGTAGAATGGCTGAAAATCCTAATGAGCAGGGTAACCAGGCAAGACCCCACTACTTACTAGAATGGTTCCAGTAGTACCTCCGTACTATGGAGCAGGTCCCTGTAGCTAATCCGTTCTCGGCGGCTCCCGCAACTCTTGCTGCTAATGTGGCCTTTGATTTTTCTCGCTTTTGAAAGGTTACGAATTTTGGAGGGAAACCGTTTTCTGGATAGGAAGGGTTTGCTAGTGCCCAATCTTGGGTTATGGACTGTGAAAGAATCTTGAGGCTACTACCTGGCCCAATAAAGTAAAAAGAAGGATAGCGGCCTGGCGTTTGAATAATGAAGCCCTAGAGTGGTGGAACTTAATATTAATGGAGAACGAGGGCCGGATCTTTACATGGGCCGAATTAAAGACCCGTTTTTAAGCAAAATTTTTACCAAGGGAAGAAATGATTATTCAGCTTGAGAAATTCATCCACCTCAAGCAAGGAACTTGAGTCTGCAAGAATACGTATCCCAACTCACTGAGTTATGCAAGTTTGGTGGAGGATTGGTAGACACCCCCATGAACAAAACCCTTAGATTTGTGAAAGGACTGAACTCGCTGTTGAAGGAAACCTTATTAGCCCAAGTAGCATTCGGGGCAACTTTTGAGACTCTAGTTGAGACAGCTACCCTTTGCATGGCTGAAAGCTCCAAAGAGGATACGGAGGTGAGAAAGGAGAAAGCTCCAACGGAAAGAAGAAGAAGCAATAGTGGAAAAATAAGAAGAAGAACTTCAAAAAGGACGCAAAGACTTGCACAAAGTGCAACCGCAATAGTCATGATGCCAAAGATTGTAGGACCTCATTGGCAAAGAAGGAGTTCATAGGAAAATGTTACAACTACCACAAAGGACACATGCCCAAACACTACCGAAAGTCCAAAGCTACCAAAAGTGGCCAGAACTATGCAATTGAAGCAACCCCAATTCAAAGTCAACCCCAAGAGACCTAGGATAGCCTACACTTGAAGGTATAATCTCTATTTTAGGAAATTTAGCATACACCTTGTTCGATTCTGGAGCGACCCATTCTTTTATCTCCAAGCAATTAGTAAACCTGTTAAACCTTTCCATATCTATCTCGGATAGTCCGATAGATGTGGCCAGCCCTATTGGAGGATCTAAGTATCTTGATTTGTTGTGTATGTTGAATAACGAGATTTTGATCGATGCCAACGAATAAAGCTATTATGGGAATTGAATCATAAAGATAAGGTTTTATATATATACACATTGAGTCATGTTAGAATTATGTTGAAATCTACCCTCAAGTACACACGAATGTGCTAATCAAGTTATATATATATATATATATATATATATATATATATATTTGATTAAACCTTCAAAAAGCCAGACTGTGCAGAAACTGGCCTACCAGTCGACTGGTCAAGCTATTTTTGCATATAATGGCTAGTTTTAATAGTTTTATATAAATAATTTATTTCTACCAGTCAACTGATGATTTTTAACCAGCCGACAGATTCGACCCAGAACTTGTTTTTTGAAGAGTTGCTTCCATTCATGAAGAGATTCCTCTTCACTGGTCAAAGGAAATGGACATATCTTTTTATGAAAACTCTTTGTGAAAGATTGCTACTCTTATATTATTATATAAACAACTTCAATCATGTTTTACAATCACCGAATTTTAATATATTTACTGATCATCATTCTATTCTCTCCATTTACATTCTTTGTAAATAAAAGCTCTCCATTTCAAATACTTGATTGAATTCGTGAATCAATTCAATATCATTTGATTCAACAAGCTATATTCTTTCTTAAATCTTCGCATTCAAAGTATATACTCGAGGATCAGATTATAGGAAGGTTGTACTTTGGCTATCTGTGCTAATTCAAGAACACAAATCAGAAGTCAAACTCTTGTAATTGTTGAAGACCTCTGTAGTTGCTTAGGCGAGAGGCATCCTTGTTGGGGTTCGGGTGTACTGACCTATTCCTCCGGGTTGAGAGAGGGCGTTGTTAGTGAATTTTGAAGAGGAGCTTCGAGACTGAACGTAGGGCGGGAAGTCCGAACCAGTATAAAAACTCCCGGTGTCTCTTTTATTTTACTTACCGCTTTTATTTACTTTTTATATATCTCAGTAACTTAGATTTTTCTTTTTGCATAAACTTTTGCACATTATTTAGCTAGTATATCACGTATATTTCCGCATTATCCATATAGATCCTTTAAGTTACACATCGACTTTTCAATTGGTACCAGAGCAAGGGCATTATATAACCGTAAAACCGTTATTTGATACATAGACATTATGGATAATAACATTAGCATTAGCAATAACACTGGATATTTTGAAGGCTAATCAACTGCTAGACCACCCTTCTTTAATGGCATGAACTACAGTTACTGGGCTACTAGAATGAGAATATACATGCAAGCTAATATCTACGATGCATGGAATATCACTCAAAAAGAGTATATATCACCGACCACTGCTTATACTGAATGGTCAACCCCTAAGAAAAATGAAGCTAATGCAAATGCTAAGGCCATGAACATGCTACATTGTGCACTAGATAGAAATGAGTTCAATCGGATTCGTATGTGCAACACTGCATATGAAATCTGGAGAACACTTAAGATTACTCATGAAGGCACTAACAAAGTTAAACAAAGTAAAATTTCTATGCTCAAAAATCAGTTTCAAAATTTTAAGATGAATGAGAATGAATCCATAAATGATATGTATTCACGTTTTCAAAATATTTATCATTCATTATTAGGACTAGGAGAAAAATATTCTGACTTTGACATAGTTTCAAATTTTTTTAATTCTTTAACCGATGAATGGGAGAGAAAAGTACTAGCAATCAAAGAAGCTAATGATCTCTCTGCTATGAAACTGGAAGAATTGATCGGTAATCTAATGTCTTATGAAGTAAACTTGCAGGCAAAGAAAGCACAGGTACAAGATAAGAAAAATTTAGCTTTCCATGCAGAAAAGGAAGATTCCGATTCAGATGAAGAAGATATAGCATTTTTTGCTAAGAATTTTAGAAAATTTCTAAAATACCAAAAGAGTCAAAGCAAAAATATAAAGAAGAATTCATCAAAGGAACCTAATCCGACTCTAGTAGAATGCTTCAATTGTCATAAGACTGGACACTATCAAAAGAATTGTCCAGAGCTAAAGAAAAATCGTAAAAATGAAAAATCAAAGAAACGATCTTTTTCGGTCACTTGGGATAATACGGACTCATCTTGTGAAAGTGATAGCGATAATGAGCAAGAAAATGTGTGCTTTATGGCTAAGGACAACGATGTAAGTGATTTTACTTTTGATGAATTAGTAGAAATTAATACTGAAATCTTAGAATCTAGGAAAATGTTTAAAAGAAAATTTAAACAAGCAAATGAAGAAAAAAACAAAGCCGAATTTGAGAGAGACCTTTTGAAAGATAAGAAAGAAATCTTAGAAGAAGAAATTAGAAAATTAGAAAATTCTCTTTCAAATGCAAATTCTCAAATTTCTTTGTTGATTCAAGAATTAGAAATTCAAAAGAATAAAAATGATTTAATGGTTTCTGAAAATCATGATTTAAATAATAAAGTTAAAATTATAGAGTTAGAAAACTCTAGTTTGAAAACTAAGGTAGAAAACATTTCTAAAAATATAAATAATTTTAACAAGGGAAGAGAGAATTTATCTAGAATTTTAGAAAATTCTCAACTGGATTTTAGTAAAAAAGGACTTGGTTATAAGAAAGAAACTATTTCACAAAGGAAATCCAATTTTAAAAATACTAAACCAAAAGTTTCTAGTAGTAATATTTCTATTAAGAAAAAATATTCGGTAATATTAGTATATGGATTCCGAAGACAAATAATTCTCTTATTAGGAATAAATATATTAGAAACTTTATAGATTCTGTTCATTATAACAGTAATTTTTTTTAAAAAGGAACCTAAGCCCTCTTGGGTTTGGCTTTCTAAGACTTAACCCTAGGACCTAATGGAGGAAGTGAGTACCAATGAAATTCTTGATTTATTTTTTGCAGGTCCCACTTAACAAAAATGGAGGAAAATGGATACTAGATAGTGGTTGCTCAAAACATATTATAGGAGACAAAGAAATGTTATCAAATATCACTTATTCAAAAGGAGGTACTGTCACTTTTGGAGACAATTCCAAAGGATACATCACCGGCAAAGGCGATATGAGCAGTGGTGGTATATCTAATTCATCTCTAATTTTAGATGTTTTATTAGTTAAGAATTTAAAACACAATTTATTAAGTATAAGTCAATTGTGTGATAAAGGCTTTAAACTAATTTTTTCTGAAAATAAATTTAGTATATTTGATTCAAATCAAAATCTGATTTTTGAAGGAAATCGAGACAAAAATATTTATATATTAAATATGGCTGTTAATAATAACCCAAGCATGTGTTTATTAGCCAAAGACAATGATCCTTGGTTATGGCACAAACTATTTTGTCATATTAAATTTAAAACAACAAACAAGTTATCTAAAAATTATCTTGTAAGAGGGTTACCAAAAATAAAATTCAAAACTGAAAATTTATGCGATGCTTGTCAACTCGGAAAGTTAACTAAACCCTCTTTTAAATCTAAAATGATTATATCAACATCACAACCAGTTGAGCTACTACACATGGATTTATTTGGACCAACTCAAGTTTAGTCCATAAATCGTAGTAGATATGTGTTTGTGATTGTTGATGATTTTTCAAGATACACTTGGACTATGTTTTTAAAGAATAAAAGGATACTTTTTATATTTTTAAGAATTTCGTCAAACAAATTCAAAATCTAATTGATTTAAAAAAAATAAAGAACGTACGAAGTGATCATGGAGCAGAATTTGAGAATGAAAATTTTGATTTGTTTTGTCAAAAAGAAAGGAATCTTTCAAATTACTCTTTTCCTAGAACTCCACAACAAAATGGCATTGTATAACATATGAATAGAACTTTGCAAGAATGTGCATGAACATTATTAAATGGATGTAAATTACCAAAACATTTTTGGGCTGAAGTAGTTGCAACAACTTGTTATGTTTTGAATCGTGTTTCCATTCGACCACTTACTAAAAACACGTCATACGAACTTTTTACTGGTAGAAACCAAATATTTCTTATTTCAATGTTTTTGGTTCAAAATGCTTTATTTTAAATACAAAAGATCAGCTTGGAAATTTTTATTCAAAATCTGACGAAGGAATATTCTTAGGATATTCTGAGTGTAGTAAAGCTTATCATATTTTCAATAAGAGAACCGGTAAAATCAAAGAATCACTTCATGTGTCATTTGATGAAAATATTATTCTAAATTCACTTAATTTAGGTATTTTGAAAAATAATTCGTTCCATGATGATGATATTGATTTATATAGAGATGATGAAAACATTATTCATAATAACATAGAGAATAATACTACAGAGATTCAAGATAATATCGATAATCAAAATACTCCTGTTAATGTAATTCGATCTCCACCAAGAATATTACGAGATCATCCTACTCAAAATATCATTAGAGAAATAACTTCAAATGTAAGAACTAGAAGTCAATTTAATATAGTTAGTAATGTAGCCTTTTTGTCAAATATCGAACCCAAAAACCCTAAAGAAGCATTTATGGATGAGAATTGGATAATTGCTATGCAAGAAGAATTAAATCAATTTGAACCAAATGAAGTATGGGAATTAGTTCCATGACCAACTAATCAAACTATTATTGGAACAAAATGGGTTTACAAAAATAAAGCAGATGAATTTGGTAATATCACTATAAATAATGCTATACTTGTCACGCAAGGTTGCAATCAAGAAGGCATAAATTATGAAGAAACTTTTGCTCCATTCACACGACTGAAGCAATTCGAATTTTACGCTTGTCATCATAACTTTAAACTTTATCAGATGGACGCAAAGAGCGCTTTCTTAAATGGATATATTAAAGAACGAGTATATGTAGAACAACCTCCACTATTTGCTCATGAAAAATTTCCTAATCATGTTTTTAAACTGAAAAAGGCATTATATGGATTAAAACAAGCATCCAGTGCTTGGTATGAACGTCTTAAAATATATTTATTAGATTTAGGATTTCAAATAGGAAAAATTGATCAAGCACTTATTATTAAAAAGGACAACAAAGGTATTTTAATAGTTCAGATATATGTAGACGACATTATTTTTAGGTCAACAAATGATAAATTATGCCAAGATTTTTCAAAAATAATGACCAGTGAATTTGAAATGTTACATATGGTAGAACTTTCTTACTTTTTGGGATTACAAATTAAGCAATTGTCTGATGGAATTTTTATAAATCAAGAAAAATATTGTACTAATTTAATGAAACATTTTGGAATGGAAAATACATCAAGTAAACCTACACCAATGAGTACATCGACACATTCACATAAAGATGAATATGGAAAGAGTGTCGATCAAAAATTATATCGAAGCATGATAGGTTCACTTTTATATTTAACTACAAGTAGACCGGATATTACGATGAGTGTTTGTTTATGTGCTCATTTTGAAGCTAATCCTAACGAATCATACTTAAGAGCAGCTAAACATATACTACGATATCTAAGTAGTACTAAAGACTTTGGGCTTTATTATCCGAAAGATTGTTCCTTTGAATTAGTTTCATATAGTGATGCTGATTTTGGAGGATCACGAACAGATCGTAAGAGCACAAGCGGAACATGTCACTTTATTGGTAAGTCACTCATATCTTGGTACAGCAAAAAAAAAAATTGTGTTTCATTATCAACATGTGAAGCTGAATACATATCTGCTGCACTAGCATGTGCTCAAGTATTATATATGCAGCAGTCACTAAAAGATTACAACGTAAATTTACCTAACTCTACAATTTATTGTGACAATACAAGCACAATAAGTCTTTCTAAAAATCTGGTAAACCATTCTAGAACTAAACATATTGATATCAGATATCATTTCTTGAGAGATGATATTGAAAAACAAACAATCAATTTAGAGTTTGTAAACTCAGAAAATCAACCCCCTGATTTCTTCACTAAACCCCTTTTAGAGAACTCCTTCATCAAACTCCGATGAGAGTTAGGTATTGTATCTTTCAAAGATCTCTAAAAATGTTATTCGGTTATCAAGTGCTAATAATGTCTTAATTTCTTTTTAATCGATGACAAAGAGGTAGAAATATCTCTCATGAATCTATATTATATACCATTGTTTTGTTTCCGTGCTCTTATATTCTCCATATTATTGGAAATTATGCTAACATTTGTGAATGCATGAATCAAATGGTAAGGATATAAAATTATGAACTAAAAAATTTATGCAGAAATTCAGGGAAGCTATACATTCAGGGGGAGAAAATCCAAAGTGTTGTCATCAATCAAAAAGGGGGAGAATGTTGAATAACGAGATTTTGATTGATGCCAACGAATGAAGCTATTATGGGAATCAAATCATAAAGATAAGGTTTATATATATATATATTGAGTCATGTTAGTATTATGTTAAAATCTATCTTCAAGTATACACGAATGTGCTAATCAAGTTATATATATATATATATGATTAAACCTTCAAAAAGCTAGACTGTGCAGAAACTGGCCTACCAGTCTACTAGTAGGAAATCCACCAGTCGACTGGTCAAGCTATTTCTGCACATAACGGCTAGTTTTAAAAGTTTTATATAGATAATTTATTTCTACCAGTCAATTGATGATTTTAACCAGTCGACTGATTCGACCCAGTATTTATTTTTTGAAGAGTTGCTTCCATTCATGAAGAGATTCCTCTTGATTGATCAAAGTAAATGGACTAGTATTGAACTTTTCAGTGTAAAGACCTAGTATTGGAGGTCAACAATGTCGAGTTCTTTTGGAAAGCGTATGCGTTGGATTTTATGGGCTATGACCTTATCTTAGGTATGGACTGACTATCGTTTTATGGGGTCGTCCTAGATTGTGATAAAAGACTCGTTCGTCTTAGGAACCGAGGACGACGCAACCTAAATATTCCTTGTAATGTTAGAAACAAGGACAAAGCCTTATTATATTTCTTGTCCCCTAGTTCTGAAGGACCGTCTTAGGACCCTATAATTTGTGAGTTCTTGGACGTTTTTGAGGAAGTCACGGGACTTCCGCCCCACAGAGAAATCTCCTTTCGCATTGACCTAGAGAAGGACGCTAGACCTTTGTGTTGCCCTTGAGGCATATTTTTCCCAAGGAAAGAAGAGAGTTAGATAAATAGATTGCAGAGTTGTTACAAAAAGGCTTTACTCATCGAAGTACCTCAGAAAGGGGTGCACCTATTGTATTTACCACCAAAGCAGATGGATCTTTGATATTTTGTGTGGAATATAGAGAACTTAATAAATTGACCAAAAAGAATAGGTACCTTTACCTAGAATCGATGACCTTTTTAACCACTTGGTAGAAGCCTAAGTATTTTCCCAACTAGACCTTGCTACTGGATTTCACCAGTTGAGAATTGCGGAGGACAGCAAGGACAAATCTGTGTTTAGGACGCCAGACGGATTGTTCCAATGGGAAGTTATGCCCTTTGGATTAATGAATGCACCCGCCTTCTTTGTAAACCTCACGAGTAGAGTGTTTAGGGGCATTCTAAATAAAATTTTGGTAGTCATCGTAGATGATATCCTTATATTTTTGAGATATTGTGAAGAGAATGAAAAACACATAAGACAAGTGTTAGGGATAATAAGAAAGAACCAACTGAGAGCAAACATTCTCGAAGTGCCATTTCTGGAAGGAAGAAGTGAGATTTTTAGGACACATTGTGTCGAGTAAAAGCTTGGCCGCAAACCCTACGAAGATCAAGGCAATCAACGATTTAGTATATCCTAGGTCAAGGAATGTTGTGGTGGATGCTTTAAGTATGAAACATTCGACATTGAATGCGATAACAGAATAGAAACAATTAGAGTTCCTCGCTAATTTTAATTTTCAACTCTCACCAATCACTTCCATTGGTTTTTTTGGGGCTATGGTAATTAGAACTACCCTAAGAGAAAGAATCCAAAGTGCACAAGACACAGACAAAGAGTTAAGAGGAGTAAAGGAGAAAGTGGTAAAGAGAGAGACCTTTCCTCATTCAGTTAGGTATTCGATTAGCGATGTTGGGAGTTTACTTTAGGATAGACGACTTTACGTCCCTAAGGATGAAGGGCTGAGAAGAGAAATTTAAGAAGAGTGCATAAGTCGAGACTGACCATACACCCCGGTGGGGATAAGATGTACAAGGATATGAAAAGGAATCTCCATTGGGAAGGAATAAAGAGAGATGTAGTCGTGTTCGTGGCCAAATGCTTGACATGCCAAAAAGTCAAGGCAGAGCAAGGGATGCCCGGAGGATTGTTATTACCTTTAGAGATCCCCACATGGAAATGGGAGCATAGTTCCACAGACTTTATAGATGGACCTCCTAGAAACCAAAAAGGGAATGAGGCCTTTTGGGTTGTGGTGGACCGTTTAACAAAAGCGCCCATT
Source organism: Allium sativum (assembly GCA_030737875.1). Classification (NCBI taxonomy): domain Eukaryota; kingdom Viridiplantae; phylum Streptophyta; class Magnoliopsida; order Asparagales; family Amaryllidaceae; genus Allium; species Allium sativum. The sequence continues at coordinate 901,121,073 of CM060916.1, forward strand.
TCATACCAGTCAAGAAGAGGGACTACAGCCCGTTAGCCTAATTATATGTCAAAGAGATAGTCAGACTCCATGGTATTCCATCAAGTATAGTGAGTGATAAAGATCCTTTATTCACAAGCAAATTTTGGGGAAGCTTACAAGCAACATAGGGGACGACCCTTAACTTAAGCACAACTTAGCATCCGCAGACCAACGGAGAAACAGAGAAAGTAAACAGAATCTAGAAGACTTTCTCAGAGCTTGTATCATCGACTTTGGAGGGGTTTGGGAGTAGTACCTACCGTTTGGAGTTCACGTATAACAATAGTTTTAAAGCGACAATTGGTGCGGCCCCTTTTCGAAGCGCTATACGGGAGGTCATGCAAATCACCAATTTGTTGGTGGGAAACTACCGACAAAGTTATACTCGGACCAGACTCCGTCCGTGAATCCATGGAGGAGATATCTTTGATTAGACAGAGAATGAAGGCATCCCATGACCGTCAAAAATCGTATGCCGATAAGCGAAGGAGAGAACTAGAATTTAATGTTGGAGACTTAGTGTTCATGAAAGTATCCCCTCTCAAGAAGACTGTTCAGTTTGGAAAGATTGGAAATTTGTTCTCAGGTTTATTGGACCTTTTAGTATCATCGAGAGGAAAGGATCTTTGGCTTATCGAGTGGATCTCCCAGAACGTCTATCGGGAACCCATAATGTTTTGCATATATCTCATCTAAGGAAATGCCTTCATGATTCTGCTATCAGACTCGAGATCGATGAAATCAGGGACATAGAAAAACTCGAGTTGGAGTCTAGGGTGCCCTGCGCCATTGTAAGGATTATAGAGCAAAAAATCAAGAGCCTTCGCAGCAAAATTGTCCCCCCTGTCCGAGTACAATGGCGGAGTGACCCTGCAGAATGAACATAGAAAACCGAGGATAAGATGAGAAAGACTCACCTAGAACTTTTCATGGATAATTTTTCCCTGAAATTTCCGTTTATGGTTGCATCGTGATTGCTGGATTGGATGTTAGGGAATGGATGCAACACCATCGCACCAAACACTCATATGGAAATATATGCGTATTTAGGTGGTTTGCATACATGTTGCATCACTTATTATACCTACATGCTAGGGTAGAGCTCACTTTAGTGGGTCTGCAACTCATAATCATTGCGACTCATGGATGCTCATGGATGAATTATAAATAACATGGATGTACAACATGGATGTTTAGAGCGAGTTGTATTTTTCGCCCCTTAAACAGATTTTGGGACGAAATCCATTTTAAGGGAGGGATAATGTAACACACCCTAAAATTCATAAGCATCAATAATAAATTAAATAATTAAAAATAAGCAATTAAATCATATGGTTGGAAAATTAGATTTTGCAGCTTTAGGAATTTGGCAACGAAACTCTTTTATTTGGATTCGTGGTGAAATTTTGAATTATTTTCATATATAATATGATGAAAACGGTCAACGTGTGAAGAAGTTATGAATAAATGAATTTGGACAGTATACGCAGAAAATATATATAAATTATGTGAATATTATATATATTGTCCAAATAATAATTTAAAACAAAAAGAGGAAAATTCAAAATTTGAATTTGGAGATAAGATTTAGGAGACAACGTATATTAAATATATGGAAAATAATAAAGCAAATTAGCAACGTAATTAATAAAATTAACAGCATCAACGCAGTAAAATTGGGCGTTCCAGCCCCAAAGGGGTCGACCGCTCCCCTTTAAGGGAGTCGACTGCCGGTCGACAACTAGCGATCGACCGCTAGGCGGTTGGTGAGCCCAATTCTTCCTACGTGGATTAGGGTTTTTCTAAGAGGATATGTTTATATGTAAGGACCAGATTAAATTTTATTAATCCAACGGCTCATGCTCACACAAGCACGTATAAATAACTCCTTAAATCCCACACTAGAAACCCTAATTATTCTATAACTCCGCCTCCATGCTGTTGAATTCCGTAAGAAAATAAAGAGAATAGAGTGAAGGTTTCTTCTACTTCTCTATTCCTTTTCTATATCTTTCTATTTCAATCTATATAAGTTTAGGAATTTGGAATTTAGCATAAACAATATATATAAGAATCAAATTATATGTTTCTTATATGTATATTGTTAGGAGATCAATCGGAGCTCGCTTGAATGTTGAGAACCGTTGCAGATCTTGAATTTCTACCACATCTCCACCTAATTTGTGAGTGTAGTCAAGTTTTTCTTAAAGGCATATTCATATTATTAATAGTTTCCATATGAATTGTTATGCATATGAAGAATTGGGTTATGCGATAATATTACATGGAAAATCCCCAAATCTTCTACTTTGTAATCACGTAGAAAACTGTCATATTGAATTGGTTTTGTGGAATTGTGGTTTTTGTATTGTATTAAAGGTCAATATGAGTGTTGTATTGTTATTTATATTTTATGCAATTCACCATTATTATCATTTGATTTAAGGCTAAAAAGGTTTGGATTTGAATTATTTCATAGTTGAATTGTGTTTGGATCCTAATTTAGGTGTAAACGCATTCATAAATTGGAATAAGTCAAATGTGACATTTTTGGGTGTATAACACCACAAAAAAGGTGGATTGGGTGAAATATGGATTGTAAACATACATGTGTGAATGTGTGAAGTACTCTACTTTTAATTTAATGTTGAAACCGTTTCTACATGCCTAGGATACAAGTTGTAATTGTTATGTACATATATGTTTTCCATTCACTGTTATTTGCTATATGTTCATTATGCCATCATGTTTATGTTGTAGCAGTAAATTATGGAAAAATCAAACTTGTATGCCTTAATTTGGATAAGATGACAATTGCCACCTCGTTAGAACGTTTCCCCGTTTGTACGAATGTTACGTTAATTAGGCGCTATTATTATATTACTTATTTAAACGTAATTAACTTTATATTAGCGTAATAAATGGATTAGGTTAGAGTTTGAATTTGAAATGTCCTCTTAACAAATATACATAGATACATTGTTTGCTTGTGTGTGCGTATATTTAGTATGGCTTATATATATATGACATATAGTAACAAGGTTAGTTGCTATTTGTGGTAGAAGCCTGCCCGGAATCGAGCAGCATATCCTGAAACCACAAGTAGGCCCACCTAATGTGAGATGTCTAGGTGCAATGGGCCATTCATAAATTTAGTACACCAGACACGAGGTTAAACCGACATGTAGTAGAAGCCTGCCCGGAACCGACCGGCATATCCAGCATCTACAAGTATATGGTTAAATGTAAAAGTGCTAGTGTGTGTATATATATAACTATATATAACTATATATATATAAGTTGATATATGAAAACAAATAGGCTTACTACGCCTTAAGAAGGTCTTAAGTGGCTGACTCTCCTTTTTATCTAATTTGGGTCTTAAGTAGTTATGACTAGGATCCCTCCAAAGGTTTATTCCTTGGCGAGATACCCAAGTCATTGGACCCACCCTTATTAGTATTAAGGTAAGTCTTTGGGTCCCCCTTCTTTAAAAGTGGTTAGGCATAAAACAATTTATAGAGCAGGGTAGTTCACGGGGATGTCCACTTCCTCTAGAAGCTTCTAAGGGCTCAACTAGGGACATATTGATAAGTGAAGGATATATGGCCATTGCATGCTCACCAACTGTCTAATGGAAATTTTAAGCAACATTGGCGTCCTACCGGGTAATATCAGTTAAGTAGTAGTAGTAACGTTTGCAATACTACTTCTCATATTACAAATGAGAGAATAGACTTAAGAACGTCAACGTACTAGGACGGGTTTCTTAAAGGGCTACGGGTCTGCCTCAGGGTTATAAGAGAATGTAAGAATCCACCTTTAATTGGGCCATAAGAGACCAAGAATGCCATCTTGCTAGGTCTTTACCCTAAAAACAGTAATGAGCGATTGACTTAGATATCCACCCCATTAGTTAGAAATTTGGTGTTTGTTGTGTGCTGCATAGACATGCCTTGACAAATGTAACCCACTAAAGATATCGGGTATGGACATTAAGTAACACTATATTTCAGTCACATAGAACTTTATGTTCTGACCCCTCTCCTTAACATCCAACAAGTCAGTAGATGGGGTAAAAGCCATGTATGAGGTCATGATTGAAGCCGATGCAGGAGATGAAGTTATTATGATATAATTGGTAGTTATTGCTTTGCTTCTTTTGGAATCTTATAAGACTGAACTATTTGATGTACCTAGTGAATAAATGTAACAGCGATTGTGTACTTCTATGATTTTGAAATAGATGGTACATCTTAGTTTTGGTATTATATTTTCTCTTTCACTGTGTGGGATTTCCATTTGAAGTATATGTAACTGTTATCTATGCAAATGTAATCCTTACAGGAACCAACGACCTTTTTAGAATGGCTCTAAGTTTCGATGGGCCTTTTTTAGGTCAAAATTTAGGCCCATTCGGATGGGTTGTTACAGTAATGATAATGATGGCTGATGTTAATAACTCAAGTTATTTTATATGCATTATATGATTGTGACATATATGTCTGGTAGAAGACGATCGAGGAGTACGTCTGAGCCGACTCCTTTACCATCTCCTGTAGCAGGAGCTTGTCCAAGCAGCTCAGAGCCAAATCTGTGCCAAGTTGCAGAGATTGTTCTGAAGAGTGTTGGGTAAATATCAAATTTATTTCAATATAGATTATTTAAAACATATGAAATATCTATTGCAACATGTACACATGGGCTTCGAGGTTGAGCCAACAGATTTCATTCTAGACGTATCGAGGGAGTCTTACCAGAGCAGAATGTTTGGGGTTTGTCCGCATTGGGATAATATCCCTTCCCATATCAGAAACGCCATTCTAGCTAATTTATTAGTAAGTAGTTTTTTTATATTATTATCAAAAATTAATATACTGTAAATAATTCAAAATAAATATATGTAGGCTATTATACGTGTGGAGACGCAGGACTTGCAAGTTTTTTTGACTCACTGGAATATGAAGATGCGTAAAAATTATTGAGAGGCAATTTCAAGGGTAGAGCATCTAGTAAAAAACCTCCATGGATGAGTGACGATGTTTGGGCTGCATTTCTAGTATACTAGGATATAGAAGCAGCTAAAGTAAGATATAATAAAAATATTCGCATTTATGTTGATTGCATTATTTTAATTAATCGTGTATTAAATTTAATAGAAAGTAGCAGTAAGAAATAAGGCAAATAGAGTTAAGAATCTAGCTTTACACCGCGGTGGCTCAAAATCATTCCAATAGCATAGGAGAGAATTAGTATAAATTTTCAATATTTTTAGCATGTATATCATTCATTCTTATTTTCAATATTTTTTTTACTGTATATATACTTAGTTCGCAAAGTAATGAAGGGAACCTTTGATGGCAGAGGCTTTCAGACATACACATGCGGTGGAGCAGACTACTGAAGAAAGGAACGCTATGTATGATTGGGCGGACGACAAGGTTGCGGGTGTAATGGTATATATGCTTATCCGTAATTAAAATATTTCATGTTCGTTCATATCACAATATATTAGTAAATTATATAGCATTTGAGTTATTATTGTATTAGTATTGCAGGAGAGATATGATGCAGAGTCAGCTAGAGTGGCACAGGCAAGTAGACGAGAGGAGCTTACAGTTGCAGCGTCCGATCATATATGGGATTTTATTATTTATCCTCCTACTCGTAATAGGCGATATAACTTCAACAATCAGGAGGTAACCTTTTTTAGACTTATTAAATAACATCATGAATATAAATTGAATTATTAACTTTAATGTGAACTTGAATTATTTCGCAAGCTATTTCTTTTCAACGAGGTTACAGGAGGTCCATAAAAGAAGAGACTATAGCTCGGATGCAGCAGCAGTTGGATGAGATAATGATTAGCGAAGAAGCCAATTGGCCCAACAAATAGACGAGCGCATTACAGCGTACTATCAGAAGCATGGGTTGATGCTTAGGTAAGGAGATGCTGTTGCTGAAGGCGAAGAACAAGAAGATGACGAAGATTAGTTTGGTTGTTCTTATGCCTGGTATATACATATACTTGGTTTTTTATATGCTTCACGTACGACGATATGTGAGGATGGTACGGTGTGTTTGGATACATAACGATGATATGTGACGATGGTACGATGCATGTACAATGATATGTGACGATGATATTGTGTTCTAGATATACAGCGATGGTATGATATGATAGTGTTATGAATTTAGTAACGTTTTGAATATATTGTGTTTTGGATATATTATGATAGTGGTATGATAATGAGTATTGATTATATTGGACTAATATTGGTGAATTGGTGAATTGATATTGGAATGCTATTGGTGTAGTGGATTGAGGGAAAGGAATAGCTGTGTAGTGCAGAAAATATGTTCTAGATTTGTGACGGCTTTGTGACGACTTGCCCCGCACCAACCGACATTTCTAATGAAAGTGTGATGTGCCAATGCCCGACCAGCACGGGACGGTCGCCAAGGGAAGGAAATGAAAGGAATTTGAACAAACAAGGAACCTGTAGAATGTCTCATAGCACATGGGATAAAATATAATAATAACATAACTTTGACATAAAACAGGCGAGACAATGCATAAGCTGAAAACTAAACCATCATAGTAGCGGAAATCCAAAATACAGCTTATCATCCAAACCAACATTATTACAACTTTGAAATATTGTCTCTAAAATAAAAGGAAGAGGTACACTACTAATGCCCAAAGTAGTGACCAACAACAACACAGGGAGATTTTTATATATATATATATATATATCATACATGGAAGCCTCCTGCTCGTCTCCAGTATAGCTGCTCGTGCATAATCACCTGACCTGTCTCTAGCCTGCCCGTTTAAGAGCACCCAAAGTAATAAGAAGAGACATAAAACTCTGCGTCAGACAAAAGTATGGTATGAGCGATAAGCAACAAAACATAACAATAACAAGTATACATAACCATACCTGAACCTGGACCTGCAACCAAAGAGTTAGCACAACAAGATGTACAATACTCTAAGGTGACACTAACATATAGTGTAAAGATACGGGGGAGGGGTGTGCATGTCATAGTGATGTCAAACAATCAAGCATAGCAACCATCCTCACATCTCTCACTCAGTGCGTAAAGCATACGATATCCACCGCTTTGACCACCCAAATCCTTTGTTATGATCAATCTGCCCCATGGAGTCATGATGGCTCCACTGCACTAATCCATGCCACTAATCCCTTGCTATGTCCACTCTGCCTCATGAAGTCATGACGACTCCACTGCACTGGCTCCTAACCATGCTACGATCACTCTACCCCATGAAGTAATAACTACCCCACTGCACTGATCCGTAGCCTAACATCTGTCTTGGTGGTGAATCAAAGTTATGGACATCGATAACCTCTTAGCACATGTCCCGCAGCAAAGTCCAAGTCAGGAAGTTAACTCGTTGACCATCTGGATCTTGAGTCTTACTTCCTATTTGGACTACCTTTGCATCTCGGGTTTCTGGTCATCACCGGTTCGGTTCGGTCCTTCCCTTTATCTTCGGTTCGGTTCGGTTCATGCTACTCATCTGGGTTGGGTCGTGATGGCATGCTTCAGATCGGTTCGTCCACGTCAACTTCTCCGGTTTGATTCATGATCACCCATTGGGTTCGGGTTGGTGGTCCTACAACGGTTCGTGGCACCCCTCCGGATCGGGTCGTGGTACTCTGGTGCTCGCTGGTTCGTGACACCCATCAGTTCATGGTACTCGCCCTTCATCAGAACGGTTCATGGTACTTGAGCGGGAGCGGTTCGGTCTGCGTACTCTGACGCTAGTAGGTCGGGGTCGTGGGATGCTCCGCAAGCAGTGTAACGACCCCATTCCCGAAGAGACGGTGCAAGGGTAATCTTTGGAATATAACACATAAACAGATAACAACAGAACAGAAATAATTAAATACACCAGATAATGTACAGAAGAATACATTGGATAAATATAATCATCAGAGTTACACAGCATATAGGATCATACTTAGTACAAAATACAGTTCAGCTATACATAAATGTCTACTGCGGAAAAGAAAACATAATATGTACAACTGGAGCTAAACAGCATAAAAAGAGATAAATGATAGAATCCATCTTCAGCTCCAGCTATCCGGAAAGAGCCTGCTAAAACCTGAATAAAAGGCTGCCCGTGTAGAAATAGGGGCACCCGAGTTTGCAAGTGAAACAAACTACGAGTCAGTCATGGGACTGGTATGAGAAATCTACTTAACACATTTTCAAATATGGCTAATCACAGGACCACGCCACTTTCGCGGAACGGGTTTACTCCATTGGATTGCCAGTGCTTAAAACAAATAATTCTTTTAAACATCGCAATGCTTTTTATAAAAATGAAGCCATTATAAGACTCAGTTCCCATCACACAATGCAACACACACCAAAGGATAGAGTTTTACCTTATAATGGCCAAAATATGCTTGGTACGAGCAAAACAACTCATTTGATATTATTGCTAGTGTATATATGTTTCAAAAGCAATTTCAATCATAACTATCAATCATAGACGACATGGGTACCATATATCATGTCGCCATATATATATATATATATATACAATCAAAACCGCACGACATCATATTTGGAAATTGGATTTCTGTCATGAACCGAGGCCAGGGATCGTCCTCACCGCTTCGAGACTATCTAGCCCGAGTCTCAGGACCCAGAATCAGGTGGGTTCTTGGATCGTCAGGGCCGGTCCATCGATGTGGATTAAAATTACTGAACACTGCGTTTCCCTGCCCTGTGGGGCGTAAACTGGTCATCTCTGACCACACCATCGGCTCCGAAGAGACCGAAGAAAACCGAGGCCTCGCTTTCCATCATCCACATAAGTAAAATACCCGGGCGTGTAAAACCCAAAGCACCACTCCTAGCTAGAAGGAAACGCATGTCCTCCCTGATGTCCGTCTCCCGTTTCTGGTTCATACCGGGGTGTGAGGCTCGCGAAACTACTCTATACACAAAGCTACGCCACATAGGCCGTGCTTTGATCATCAACCACAAGACTTTGCTTTTCAATAGAAGCCTTGATCATCTATCACTTAGGCGTGCCACACAGGCAATTCACTCCGTGCGACTGATTTCTATCGATATATAACCTCTGGGCTCGTACGTCTCAGAGAAGGGCGTTAAGCAAGAGAATAAATTCTCCGCCGCCAAACAGATATATATTTAATAGAGATCAATCAGCACAGAACAAAGTCCAATGTCAGACACACAGTCCATTTACACGTTCGTTCTGAGTCGGAACAAAACCGGAGGCACTCAATACCTCGCATATCCGTACAATCAACAAGTACGTCCGGGTGGGTACTACTTCAACCCTGTTAAGGTAGCTACTCCTATCATGAGCATCAGTAGCACCCCTCCATTCGACGTGAAGATCATCAGTCTTGCACCGTCTTCATAACTTCGACTTTCACTCGTCGATCAATTATTTGAAATGAGAATTAACTCGGCCTTTTCAAATAATTCACGTATCTAAAATTTCAAATCAATTCATTTCAATGGTTAAATTATTCGACATCACCAATTTTGTTCTGTAATTTTCACCCCAAACCCATTCAACCATCAAATATCGCATAAATCGAGCAAATTCAGTTTATTTCCATTCCATATCGTTTATAATATTTTATCACGATTTATCGCTATTTTTATTTATTTAAAAATAGCCAATTCAAACGACGCTTCAGGCCATAATGCGGCCGTGGCGCTGTTTTTATCCAGATTTGATTTACACATATCTGAAAACCTAACCGTTGGATCTTCACAAAATTTATATCATTAGAAAGATCTTTTCAAAACGAATCCAACGGTTTCAGTTTTAGGAAAATCCGACGCTCGGATCTCCCGCACTAATCGTTTGAAGTTATGATTTCAAAATACGAACTGCAGCGTCGTTATTCTGTTTAATTTAATTATATTTATATATATATAAATATAATCGATTCTGGCGCTGTTTTTCTTCAGATTTGAATTATACATTCCAGACAATCCAACCGTTGGATCTTTACAAAGTTGGTGCCGTTGGAAAGGTATTTCCAAGGCGAACCCGACGGTTGTGGTTTTGGAAAAATCTGATGGTCGGACCTCCCACACTAATCGTTAGAAATCACGGTTTCAAAACACGAACTGCAGCTTCGTTATTCACTATATTTTGATTATATTTATATAAATATAATTCTTTCATCGATTTCAAAACCCTATCCACTTTATAGATTTGATAAAAATGATATTTTTATCCAACAGACATTTATTTCAACACTTCACTATTTTTAACAATTCATATATATAATAAAGATATGATTTTTATTATAAAACAATTTATTTCAAAACATGACTATTTTATATGGTTCATATAGATGATAAAAATATGATTTTTATTATAAAACAATTTATTTCAAAACATGAATGTCGTTCAACACATGAAATTTTATTCAACACAGGAATTCCTATTCAACACAGGAATATAGTTTCAACACATGAAAATAATTCTAACACATGAATATTATTGAAAATTTCGGCAGCATAACGGCAGGATAGTTAAAACCGGGACTGTATCGAAGTACGGCTCCTCGCTCTACCTTAAAACCTTGCGGTTTTTGACAATGGGGATTCATGCATCTAGTTCGCACGCAGGCGGCATGTTTTATTTTCATTTCCACAATCTATTTTAATTTTGTTTTCAACCACAGATGGGTATTTTTCAACCATAAACAATTCTAATCAACCTTTCGCTATCAACCAATTTTCACACCAATCACAACCAATAAATATCGTCCATGGTCTGTGGACGAGGGGAGTATATATATATTCGTTTATAAATATATTTCAATTCATTTCAACGCACATATAATTTTTACAACGCATATATAACTTATACATCGAACATAAAACTTATACAACGCTTATACATAAGGTGTACAACGCTTATATAACCCATACATCGACTATATAATTTATACATCATTGTTTTCCATATCATTTATGAATTAGAAATCTCACCTTGGGTTCCACTCCACCAAAAATAGCAAAAGGCTCAGAAAAATATGCGGTCTCTTCTAGAATGTAGAAGACGTCCACACGAGTCCACTGTCTCTTGTTTCACTGAATTTCGTCAAGAAATGAAAAAGATATGATTTTTACAGTAAATCATAAACGGTAGCGCTTAGAAGTGCTATTAAAACAGTTTAATATATAACAGTCGTTATACCTCAGGTTGGGTTCGAAACTAGGTTACGACTTTTCATCCAAACCGTTCAGCTTGTGGACGATCAGATCCGATCACCTCGAAGAGCTTCAAGAGGCCTTGCCGGTGCTGGTGGTTGCATGGAGATCGACAGCTCAGGGAGGGAGATCAACGGCTCCGAAGTCGGCGTCTTCCTCACGTTGGATCTCGAACAACTCGTGATGGTTCAGGGCGAAAGTGGTACTGATTTAAAGAGGAGGGGCGGCGCTACGAAAAACTCCAAAGGGGCAGGCGCTTTTGATTCACGGATTGGAAGAAAAAGAGGAGGAAAGGAAGAAGCTGAAGGCACCATCGATTTTGAGAGTGTCGAGGAAGAAAGCGAAGAGAGAGGACATGAGATGGTGAAATCCTATTGGCCAAGGATTTTATATTTATTTTTAATTTATTTTATTCGGAAAATACCACTTTATCCATACGAACTCCAATTCCAACCCAACGACTGTCGGCCCTAGCTAAATACCCCCACTCCGAACACAATGGGATATGTTTTGAAGGCCCGTTCGACTGTTTCAGTCAGTTTTCCTTCAAATTATAATATAAAACATTCAATATTTAATTTGAACGTACATTTCAATTTGCCGGGGCCACATACTGATTCGAAAAATTCCAGAAAAATAAATCTAGCTATGTTTTGACGATACGGTCCCAACAAAACTAGTTTCGTCGAATTCTGAGACCGTTTGAAAAATGGCCCATTTCTGGTCGACCCAATTTAACTGTAATTGACCAAAACACATTTTCCTTCGCCACGCTTACATATTAACTTCAAAAATTATGAAATTTGAAACCTAGCAATAATTTGACATCCCGGATCCAACAAACGTGGTTTCGTCGAATTCTGAGGTCGTACGCAAAATGTCTCTTTTCAAAGTCGATATATTCTCCATAGCGACCTTCCTGAAAATTCATTTGGCCATGACTTTTGATTCCCGCTATGAAACTTCGATTTTTCAGATTCGTTAGAAAGGTATTCACTAACAGATTTAAATATTTTTGGTTTCCCTTAAATCCGTTTTGTTTTGCACCCGGTACAGTCAGTCAAAGTTTGAATTCAAATTTCGAAACTACCGCGCCATTTCAGGCCTTATTTATAATTCAAATTAATTCTATTCATCTTCAACATCGATTCAACCATACATTTCGTCGTTATTGTTTAAAATATTTATTTTAAATATTCAAAATTCACTAAAATAGCCAATTTAAAAATTTTAATTTGGTTCAGATTTTACAGGTTATTACAAGCGGATTAGGGGTCTGATCCGATCCCATTTCCTGCACTTTTCTTACAACTTTTCCAGCAGCTGTTTACGCCATATGACGACGTTTCCGACCATTATAACTTTTCTAATCAATCACAAAACATACCACACAGTCATAGCAACATAGAGAATCAACAATAAACACCAAAACAACAATCTAATATGTCAATATGGATCAAGCACACCCAAAGACCTATGGTTTCCCCTTAATCCCTCTTAATCATGTTTAATCATACAATTAGCAAAACTTATCCAAATTAGCTCAAATTTCTATCAGAGGCTTAAAATAATATTTAAGAATTTCTAAACATTTTTCCAGAAGTTAATCATGTAAAATTTCGTTAATTAACACTAATCACCCCTAATTAGCCATAATTAGTGAAAAATAATGCAAATCACTCACCTTAGCCAAAATATAAACTCAGATCTGAAACGATTCTTTAAACGACACGAATTCCAATGCATACAGTAGCCTTTTCCTCTAATTTGATGTTGATTAGACTTGGTTTGATGCTAATTAGCTTAATCTTCAATTAGAAAGTGATTTGGAGGTGTTTTAGAAGGTGGAGGCCATGGCTAGGGTTAGAGAATTGTTTTAGGCGGTTGAGAAAATGAAAATAGATCGTTTCCTACCTGATTTCCGCCTCCCCATAACCCTAATCCGCAAATGGGTTATGGGCCCAGCTGCTAATCACCCTAATTAGGCCTGGTTAAGCTATTTTTCACCTTCTAAACCTTATTTCAGCCATATCTCCCAAACGGTAAGTCCGTTTAATTAGTATGACCACTCTACGGAAATTAAGCCATCATCCGGATCTAATGGAAGTGGTTTCAGGTCAAAACTCCTTACCAATCAAAAGTTATAGGATAAACAAGATTCTCCAGGGGCAAAATAGTCATTTAAAAATCGGCAAAAAAAGTGAACATTGGAAATGACCCCAATAGTCGTTCCCCAAAGTTACACGACCACACAACTTCATATGAAAAGGAAATAAATATTCTACGACCATTCGATACGTAGAATGAGGGTCATTATACTCTCCCCCCTTAAGAAATTTCGCCCCCGAAGTTCCTTAACCAAAAACATACAAAGGTGTTCCGCATGCCTATCAGTCATTCATAAACAATCAAATATACACAACAAGCACAAAAAGGCTACCTTAGAATGCGGTTTACTAAAAAGGGAAGAAACTATCACTATTAAAATCTTACAAGGCAAAGAGTTCTAGATGTGATTCCCTTATGCTCTCCTCTGTTTCCCAAGTACAGTCACTCTCATTCTCGCCCCACTGAACCTTGACCAATTTCACCGCCTTCCTTCGAAGTTGCTTCGTATCACTCTCGACAATACGAATCGGCTTGCGGTTCCCAACCGCCTTGGGTTCTACTTCGATGTCATCTAACTGATCCGGTGAAATAGTCATATCGGGGTCATGCAAAAACTTCCTTAACTGGGAAACATGAAATACGTTGTGAACTCCCATCGTCTTGTCAGGTAATTCAACTTTATATGCCAAATTCCCAATTTGCTCGAGAACTGGGAATGGACCAACAAATATTGCTGTTAACTTTCCTCTCTTACCAAATTGGATCACGCTCTTTAATGGAGAAATCTTGACAAACACCAAGTCGCCAACGGAGAATTTTAAATCTCTTCGGCTCTTATCAGCATAACTCTTCTGCCTATCTTGGGCAGCCTTCATTCGCTGTTGGATAACCTTTTTCTTGTATGAAGTTTCTCCTATTACATCTGGCCCAAGCACAAATTTCTCACCGGTTTCCAGCCAACATGATGGTGAGTTGCATGGTCTTCTGTACAAAGCTTCAAATGGAGCCATACCAATACTGGACTGATAGCTACTATTATATGCGAACTCCACTAGATGAAAATGGTCATCCCATGATCCTCCAAAATCTAATATACAAGCTCTCAAGAGATCCTCTAATGTACGATTCACCCTCTCAGTCTGACTGTCGGTTTGAGGATGGTACGCGGTGCTGAGATATAATTCTGATCCTAAAGCCTCTTGTAAGCTCTTCCAAAATCCACTAGTGAACAATGGATCTCGGTCACTTACAATGCCTTTGGGTACTCAATGAAATCTCACTACCCACTTCATATACAGTTCTGCTAACTTAGCTGCTTTTCTATTTGACTTGACGGGTATAAACCTTGCACTCTTGGTCAATCGGTCCACAATCACCCAAATGCTATCATGGGCCGATCTATTCCTTGGTAACCCATCAATGAAATCCATTGAGACTTGTTCCCATTTCTATTCTGGAATTTCTAGTGGTTACAATAAACCACTAGGCTTCTTTTGCTCGGCTTTAACTAGCTGGCAATTCATGCATTTGGATATAAACTTCCCAACGTCTCTTTTCATTCCTTCCCAGTAGTAGGTCTGCTTCATGTCTCGATGCATTTTGTTACCACCGTGATGTTTAGTCAGTTTTGAGTGATGACATTCTCTAAGCACTTCATCTTTTAATCCATTGCCATTGGGTACAACTAGTCTCCCATTCTTTCTAAGACATCCATCTCGATCAAGCCCATACTTGTTCATCTCCTCGCCGAAACCCATCTCTAACTTGGAGATGATTTCCAGTAGATTAGGATCGTCCCTCTGACTGGAACCAATCCGCTCAATTAAAGTGGGTCTGATCGTCAAATTTGCTAACATTTCTAGATCCAATTCGCACTTTGGTCTGAAATCGTACCCTGCGATATACTCCAGTTGCTTCCACTCAAGAAACATAGCCCCTAAACTGGCATGTCTTCTACTCAATGCATTCGCTACTGCATTACCCTTTCCAGGTGTATATGCAACGTCGAAATCATAGGAAGCCAAGAATTCTAACAATCTTTGCTGTCGGAGATTTAGATCCTTCTGAGAGAAGAGGCACTTTAACGATTTATGATCAGTAAACAACTCGAATCTTTCTCCCAAGAGATAATGTCTCCACATCTTCAACGCGAATACGATCGCTACCAATTCCAAAATCATGGGTACGATATCTTTTCTCATGTTGTTTCAGTTTCCGACTAGCGTAAGCTACAACTCTACCTCCTTGCATCAATACAGCACCTAGTCCGGTACCACATGCATCCGTGTATACTGTCATCTCTTCATCCCCTTTAGGAATTACTAACACTGGTGCATATGTCAACTTTTCCTTTAGGCTCTTAAATGCATTTTCACACCTTTCGTCCCAAACGAAAGCTTGATTCTTCTTGGTCAACTGAGTTAACGGTGCTGCTATCTTGGAGAAGTCTTGAATAAACTTACGATAATATCCAGATAATCCTAAGAGACTTCTTACGTCTATTGCATTCTTGGGCATAGACCAATCTTGTACCGTAGCCACATTCGTAGGATCCACGGCAATACCATTCTCTAAAACAACATGGCCTCAGAATCTCACTTCCCTCCTCTAGAAGTGACACTTAGAAAACTTCGCTTTCAATTGGTGTTTTCTCAACACCTCTATCACTACTCTCAAATGTTCCTTGTGTTCTTCTTCTGTACTCGATTAAACAAGTATACCGTCCACGAACACAAGAACAAACTTATTTAATTGATCCTTGAATATCATAAGATCCACAAAATATGCTGGTGCATTGGTCAACCCGAATGGCATGAACAACCACTCATAGAATCCAGAAGGCGTCCGAAATGCCATCTTAGGAATACTCCTAGCTGCTATTCGGAGATGATGAAATCCTGTCGCGAGGTCCAATTGGGAGAACACTCTTGCTCCATCAAGTCATCTATCCACAGAAGAGGATACTTATTCTTCCTAGTCACTTTATTCAACTAGCAATAGTCCACACATAAACGAAGGGAACCATCTGCCTTGGTAGCAAATACAACTGGTGCTCCCCACTCGGAGACACTTCTTCTGATAAATCCCTTCTTCAAAAGATTGCTTACTTGCACCCTGAGCTCTCGCTGCTCCTTTGGTGTCATACGACGAAGTGGCATCACTATAGGTCTGGCATCTTTCACTAAATCAATACGGAACTCAATCTCTCGGTGTGGTGGAAGTCCGGTCACTTCCTCGAAGACGTCCAGATACTGGCCAGCCATGGACACATCTAACAACTCATCATGCGGGATGTCGAGGGAATTTCGAAAACTAGCCATTACCCCATCATTAGGTAGACCACCAAACACTACCCTTTGCCCATCATCTACTCTAACTGTCACCAAAAAGCCCTCACAGTCTACCACCACCCCCATACCTTTGGAACCAATCGACTCCCAAAATAATGCCAAACCCAGTAAAGCCCAAAACAAAGCAATCACAAGCAAACATACATCCATGACTCGATAAGACCAAATTTCGAAAAATAATGCTAAGGCTAGTCGATCCACCAATCGGCTTCGTCACCACTAAAGGTCTATCGACTATTTCAGGTTCCAGTCCAAACCTATCTACTAGGTCACTAGATATGAAGGAATGGGAAGCCCCGGTATCAAATAATACTCGGACAGGAACATCATAAACAGAAAGCATACCATGAATGATGACATTCTTTCCTTTCACCGCAGCAGTTGGGGCATTCGACGAAGAAGGAACAACATTAATAGCATATGCTTTCACAATCTTCTTCTCTTTCGAGGGTTGCAGACATTTATCCTTGTAATATCCCACTTGGCCGCAGTTGAAGCACTTCCTATCTGCTGGCTTTGCTCGACATTCTTTAGCATAATAGCCCTTCTTGCCACATCTAAAGCACTCAACATCTTTCTTATTCTTCTTCTGACCATCCTTGGTTTGGTTCTGACTCTGCTTCCTTCTATTCTGAAATTATTCTTGCCTCCACAACTTGCTTGCGGCTTTGGCCCCTCTGCAGATGCAATAGAAATTTCAGCCTTGGCTTAGGATAAAGGCTCTCTGATCTCAATGCTTTCCCAACAATAGATTCAAAAGTCTCATCAGTATGGTTTATAAGCCTTTCTCCCAAGTACTAATCTAAGCCTGTTATGAACTTCTCATTCTTCTTCTTGGGAGTGTCAATGAGGGATGATCCATACTTCGATAAAGTATCGAACTCAGCAATATACTTCGAGACTTCCCTACCATTCTACTTAAGCTCTAAGAACTTCCTAAACAACTATGACTTCTGGGCAGCTGGGATAAACTTATCACTGAATCGGGCCTTAAACCGATCCCAAGTAACTTGATCTTCAGAGGTAGTTGCCTTAATAGCATTCCACTAATTCATTGCCCGTCCTTGCAGCTGACGGGATGCTAGCTTCCTCTTCATCTCGTCTTCAATTCCCAAATCCACGAAAATACGCACAAACTATCAAGCCAATCTTGAACTTCTGTAGCTGATTCCGTTCCGTGGAACGGCTTCCCACCAAGACTAGTGTAATCCTTACAGAGCTTGGCGAAGTCGACCCTAGGCACCTGCACCGCTGCACCATTTGCAGCATTAGGATCTACCCTCTGAACATCCCTAAGCATCACTCTCATGAATTCAGTAAACATTGTTCTCATATCAGGAGCATTCCCATTATTAGCTCCTCTACCAGTACCCCTAGTATGTTGGCTCATCGTTCAATCTGTAAGGAGAAAACGATTAACCATCTCTTCAATGGTGCTAGTGCGGTGTGACTTCGTCCTTAGATATACTAATAGTATATATATATAACTTTTGAAAACCCAAAATATAACAAATACGCGCTCCCATATACGTACTATCTCTCCCTGGTGTCTTTCCCTAGGTTAACTACGCAACCTAGAGCTCTGATACCAAGTGTGACGGCCCGCCCCGCACCAGCCGACATTTCCAATGAATATGCGTTGTGCCAATGCCCGACCAACACGGGACGGTCGCCAAGGGAAGGAAAAGAAAGAAATTTGAACAAACAAGGAACCTGTAGAATGTATCACAGTGCATGGGATAAAATATAATAATAACATAACTTTGACATAAAACAGGCGAGACAGTGCATAAGCTGAAAACTAAACCATCATAGCAGCGGAAATCCAAAATACAGCTTATCATCCAAACAAACATTATTACAACTTTGAAATACTATCTCTAAAATAAAAGGAAGAGGTACACTACTAATGCCCAAAGTAGTGATCAGCAACAACACAGGGAGATTATATATATATATATCATACGTGGAAGCCTTCTGCTCGTCTCCGATACAGCTACTCGTGCATAATCACCTAACCTGTCTCTAGCCTGCCAGTTTAAGAGAACCCAGAGTAATAAGAAGAGAGATAAAACTCTAGGTCAGACAAAAGTCTGGTATGAGCGATAAGCAACAAAACAGAACAATAGCAGGTATACATAACCATACCTGAACCTGGATCTGCAACCAAAGAGTTAACACAACAAGATGTACAATACTCTAAGGTGACACTAACATATAGTGTAAAGATACGGGGGAGGGGTGTGCATGTCATAGTGATGTCAAACAATCAAGCATAGCAACCATCCTCACATCTCTCACTCAGTGCGTAAAGCATACGATATCCACCGCTTTGACCACCCAAATCCTTTGTTATGATCATTCTGCCCCCATGGAGTCATGATGGTTCCACTGCACTAATCCATAGCCACTAATCCCTTGCTATGTCCACTCTGCCCCATGAAGTCATGACGACTCCACTGCACTAGCTCATAGCCTACGATCACTCTGCCCCATGAAGTAATAACTACCCCACTACACTGATCCGTAGCCTAACATCCGTCTAAGTGGTGAATCAAAGTTATGGACGTCGATAACCCCTTAGCGCATGTCCCGCAGCAAAGTCCAAGTCATAAAGTTAACTTTTTGGTTCCCATCTGGATCCTGAGTCTTACTTCCTATTTGGACTACCTTTGCATCTCGGGTTTCTGGTCATCATCGGATCAGTTCGGTCCTTCCCTTCATCTTTGACTCGGTTCGGTTCGTATTATTCATCTGGGTCGGGTCGTGATGGCATGCTTCAGATCGGTTCGTCCGTGTCAACTTCTCTGGTTCGAGTCGTGAGCACCCATTTGGTTCGGGTCAGTGGTCCTACAACAGTTCGTGGCACCCCTCCGGATCGGGTCGTGGTACTCTAGTGCTCGCTGGTTCGTGACACCTATTGGTTCGTGGTACTCGCCCTTCAACGGATCGGTTCATGGTACTTGAGCATGAGCGGTTCGGTCTGGGTACTCTGACGCTTGCAGGTCGAGGTCGTGGGATGCTCCACGAGCGGGTTAGGGGTCCGATCCGATCCCATTTCCTGCGCTTTTCTTGCAAATTTTCTAGCAACTGTTTACGCAATACGATGGCGTTTCCGACCATTCTAACTTTTCTAATCAATCAAAAAACAAACCATACAGTCATAGCAACATAGAGAATCAACAATAAACACCAAAACAACAATCTAATATGTCAATATGGATCAAACATACCCAAAAACCTATGGTTTCCCCTTAATCCCTCTTAATCATGTTTAATCATACAATTAGCAAAACTTATCCAAATTAGCCCAAATTTCTATCTAAGGCTTAAAATAATATTTATGAATTTCTAAATATTTTTCCAGAATTTAATCATGTAAAATTTCATTAATTAACACTAATCACCCCTAATTAGCCGTAATTAGTGAAAAACAATGCAAATCACTCACCTTAGCCAAAATATAAACTTAGATCTGAAATGATTCTTTAAACGACACGAATTCCAATGCATACAACAGCCTTTTCCTCTAATTTGATGTTGATTAGACTTGGTTTGACGCTAATTAGCTTAATCTTCAATTAGAAAGTGATTTGGAGGTGTTTTAGAAGGTGGAGGCCATGGCTAGGGTTAGAGAAATGTTTTAGGCGGCTGAGAAAATGAAAATAGATCGTTTCCTAACTGAATTTAGCCTCCCCATAACCCTAATCCCGAAATGGGTTATGGGCATAACTGCTAATCACCCTAATTAGGCCCGATTAAGCTGTTTTTCACCTTCTAAACCTTATTTCAGCCATAACTCCCAAACGGTAAGTCCGTTTAATTAGTGTGATCACTCTACGGAAAGGTAATCCATCATCCGAATCTAATGGAAGTGGTTTTAGGTCAAAACTCCTTACCAATCAAAAGTTATAGGATAAACAAGATTCGCCAGGGGCAAAACTATCATTTAAAAATCGGAAAAAATCATGAATATTGGAAATGACCCCAATAGTCGTTCCCCAAAGTTACATGACCAAACAACTTCATATGAAAAAGAAATAAATATTCTACGATCCTTCGATACGTAGAATGCGGGTCGTTACAGGCTTATAGGTCCAGATTTGCGACGGCTTACGATGGCTTATTTTCAATGGTTTGTAATGCCTTATTACGGCTTCCCAGGAAACAAACTACCTTCCACGTATGATGCCACGTGGACAAGTTGCGGTTGCAAGCCGTTGCTAATTAAGTGACGGAGCTGTCTTTTCCCGTCGCTTTTCCAGTTGGCGATGACTTAAATTGCAAGGCAGGTTGCGATGGCTAACGATGTCCGCCGATGCTTTTATGCCGTTGCAAATTACTGTGTTCTTTGTAGTGGTTATAAGCACATATTTGTTCATGATTTCACATAATAAAGTTTCCCAAAACTTTACTTTGCCTATATTTAATTTATTCAATAACCCAAAATTGAATTGAATCTTTTTATGAATCAATTTTTTTTACTTCCATCACAAAATCTATTTAATTATCCAAATTATCACTAGTTAACTATAAGATCATCAATTATTCAGCTAAAGGGTTAATTAATTTATTTTCTCCAAATCTTCCTTTACTTCTTTGATTAACAAGTTCATATTGAATTGAACTACCTGCATAGACATAATTCAACTCAATTCCAACATGTGTACCCACTTTAACTTCAAAGCAAGCTTTATTTCCAATTAACTCATTAAAACACTGTTTAATTAATTTATACAGGTAATCACAAAACCTGGTTGTTACAAAGGTTCAAAATTTCGTCTTTCGTTTTCGTTTCAATTATTGAAAAAAATTAAATTACTGGTTTTGTTTCAAAATTTTCAAAAAATCCTACTTTAATTCCTGTTTTGGTATCTAAGTACATCTTTTTACAAATACCTTAGTGATAAGTATGGTTTAATTTTAATTATCTAAATTTTTATCTTTTTTGGAGCTAATGCAAGTATATTTAAACATATAAAAAGCGAAAACTTTACAAGGATACTCGGTAAATATTTAACGTTCACAAATTTTCTGATGTACTTGTAGTTCCTTAGCGTTGTACGCATGTGACGTGCCTCGATAACCAAAAACACTAACATATTATTATTGGTATAGTTTATATTAAGTTCTTGAAAGAATTTTATTAAATATTTTTTGTCCATGCAACCCAGTCCCCCAATTTAAGTAAAACCAAATAAAATAAGTGTGTTGCTAAAAACATTCAAATTTGTTCTTATTAATACCATGAATAATATTAGAGAGTGTAAAACATGATTCTTTTAGCTCTACACCACCACATGCAAATAAAGTACTTGGTTTTATACTTCTTAATAACATGAGTCGTATTAAAAAGAAAAGATTTTGCTGCTTTTAGCAACACTGAGTAATATCCTAGGTCCCTGGCTCATGGTTACATAGTGGAAATCCATCTCTCTGTTTTCCTTTTTTATTTCATGAAAGCATGCCCTAACTCAATATACCACAGATTCATGTCATAAGAAAAGGTATATCAATTATCATTGCTCGAATCCAAGTCTACTTCGCCCTGCTTGTAGGAAACATGGAAAAAAAATTTCAATAGAAGCGCAACACATTCACAGTAATACACTAATAAATGTGTTGTAAAAATAGAAGTTATTTTTTAGGGATGTTGACTAGAAATGAAATGGTTGGTATAGCATGACTTCGATCAATTTTTTTTATAAAGAAGTCAGCATTCTTATCCTTCTTATACCCATGTAAAGATAGAAGTGTACAAAGATCATCCAAAGATGTATAAATGCTCACTTGTTTAGATTATGTAATTCAGTCACTATTTCAAAAACCAAATTAGTAGGTTAATATAAAATTATTAAGCAGTGCACTCAAGTTGTTGTAAGTTGTGTCAGCATCGGAGTGAAGAGCTTTTTTTAACATATGATAACTACCTTGCAGTTTTGATTGATTTATGGAAAACGTTTTATCCATGCAAGTGTTTCTGATTCTTGGTCAATTCCTGTAGCCCTTCTTATTTGTCTTCATGTGTGACGTTAATCGTAGGCTCACAGTGATCCAGAAGCAGCATGCATAACCAAGAAAGATAAATATGTGATAAACATTAAAGCTTTCTTTCCAAAATCATTAATCTTCACACTTACGATTCGTACAAAGAGTTAAAGCTCCATGAAGTTGCATCTATATCTGATAGTCAGATACTGTGTCTTCATGTTATTAAAATTATTAGTGTACTAGGAATTAAATGAAGAATGTGACATGTAGAAAAATACTTAAAACATTTAGCACTTATTCGGAATGTTATGCAAAGCATGTCGAGTCAAAACAAATAATTTGACATCAGACAGGTATCCATCATGAGTGCATTATAGATAAGAAAAGGTTAGCTTCATCGTAATCTACCGGTGATATTTTCATGTCTCCCTACATTGCCACATATGGCTAAAACATTTTTATCCTTCCATATGCAAATTGGAAGCTCATGCCAGGCCTGAGTCCCAGATTATGATTCTACAAAGCTAAACATGTGATTAAATAAATTTGAGGGAGTTTTAAAAGTGAAACCCTTTTTTATCATGGGGTGTTTTTCCGAATGTTTTGGGGTAACATATTTTCTCTTCTAATATTCTTCTTGTATACTTTTCTAAGATTATTCCTATCGAAATATGGAACTAACTATTTATTCAACCTATTTATAATCCATGTTGGGTTAATCCATTTATGAATTTTACCTAGTCATAAAAGGGATTACCCATTTTAAAAATGATTATAAATTGATAACCTACTTACCTATTTAAATCCGTTTAAGCATGAAGCAGCTTTTTTTTGTTCAGACAACAATAATTATCTTCGTATAGCCTCGAAACCAAGCAAGATTTTGACTGACTAATACCCACCTAAATTACTAACAATATGAAATACTAAGATATTTTGTCTTGTAAACGAACATTGTAGTTCTGCATGGTGACTAACGGTTATACTTACAAAATAGCAGACTAGATTCCCCATGTTTGAACTCCACCAATATCTGAAGATGCTATTTTTTGTATAGACTACAACAACTTCTTTACACTATCTCAAAAACGAGTGAGGCTTCGACCGATGAACTCCTATCTAGATTATGAACAACATGAAACACTAAAATACTTCATTTTATGAGCAAACTTTGTAGTTCTTGAAGGTGAATTGTGGTTATACTTAGAAAATAGCAGGTTGCATTCTTATATTTAAACTCTGCCTGCATGTTTTTTGTTCAGATTGCAGCAAGTTCTTCATATAGTATTAGAACCAAGCGAGACTTCAACCGATAAACTCCCATATAAATTACGGATAACATGAAATACTTGGGTACTTCATCTTATGAACAAACATTGTAATTCTCCAAAGTGACTAACGGTTGCATCTAGAAAATAACAGGCTACGTTCCCACCTTTGAACTCCACTTACACACGAAGTCATTATTTTTTTGTTCAACGTACAAAAACTTCTTTATATTGTCTTGGGATAAGACGAGATTTTGACTGATATGCTCTCACACAAAGTATGGATGATATGCAATACTCATATATTGCATCTTGTAATCCTATGTTGTAGTTCTCCTTGGTAATAATGCTTGTGCTTGGAAATTTAAATATTTTAATAGGCTAAATGATAACTCACTGAATAAACGGGATAAGTCGGATACCATTGTATTAAATGAGTTACAATATTTGGTAATAAATGAATAGATTTTCCTTGATCCTCATATGATTCTACATTACCCTTTTGACACCCCCAGTTGAGACCAGTTGAATTTTTTTATGTTGGGTAAATGATTGTCTTCTCCATTTGATTTACATATTTATCTATACATTAACTTGAATTAGGATTGACAATCAAAGATAATCGTTTGTTGCAGGCATAGAACTTAGATTTGGTTAGGTGGTTGTTATTTAAAATATGTATTAATGTTTAACATCGATGTATTGTTTGCTTGACAGCCAAGTTTGTGCTTTCAACATGCATGGACGGTCTAGAGAGGGGATAACCAAGCGCTTGCATGAAGCAGTCCATTGGACTGAGGCAATATTATATTTACAATATACCGCAAATCTTAAATTAACAAGACCTTGAGTCAATAGGAGATAATTTATAAATGAGGTACGGTGGAAAAATAGTTAAGCAATGACCATACAAGCTAAATTCAAAACTCGTACTGTATTCAATATATATTTCCTCTTTGGGGTATTTATGGGTTAGATTTTTCCTTTGCGACGCATATTAATATTTCACATCTTATTTGATTCCAATATTAAAAATGAAAAAGTACTCAAAAGGAAAACATCTTTAGGTTAGGTGAAAAAGTGGCAACTTACAAAAATTAGCTTCGCCTTCAATTTCTCTTCCCTCATTTCATCATAGTTTCATCCCTTCTCTTCACCTCGCCTCTCTCTACTTCCATCAAATTCCCACCAAGTGTCCTATTTAATCCTTCTGATGGCGAGGAAAAGGTCAGGTTTGCATGCTCTTAAGCTCAACAGTCATTCTCAATAACCGGATACGGTCGATCTTTCTCAGCCTCCATCCCTTTGTTTCTTGTTGGTTTTTTGTCTTCTGCAGTTGTGAACCAGGATATTTTTACTTTTGTGGTGTAACTTTATAATGACCCTGAACTCTCCACTTCTCGTTTTTGATAGCGAGTTCATGATTGTGAAACATAACTCTATATTTGGTATGTCAACTTCTGATAAGTCTATTCTGACTTCGTTGCCTGTAGAAACCATAAATGGTGGACAAGGTCCTCAGCAGGACGTTGGTACATCTATACAAAATCAACTAGCAAACAATTTGGATTGTGATAATGATAGGATTTGTGATGAGGATGTGGTTGAATTGTTTGGCTTAGGTGTGGTAGTCCATGGAAAAGTTGTTAATTGTAGAAATGTCAATATGAGCCTTGTCGACATTATTAAACCTAGATCAGTTGCTGGACCTAGTAAGGCTTCGTCGATTGCCATTCTCTTCTATTCCAATTATTGATTGAAAATGGTCTTCTTTATTTACATCGTTATAATGAAATGCTGGGGTATCTTCCATTACGATCTTGACTCCCTAGATGATGATGTTGATCCAGCTCAAGAAGTTATCGAAGAAGGGGAAATTACAAGATGGAGTATTTGGTTGGTTTACTCATATCTCTTCCATTCTTCAAGCATTACTCGATCTAAATTGCCTACCTAGCTACATTAACAAACTAGAATGCTTTGATGCTAACACTGTATTCAGAAGAAACATAAATTGTTCTAAATCATCGATTGAGATAACTCCAAATATGCCACTTCCTTCCTAGCTTAAGGTGAAGGCAATGATTTTCTTGTCTATGTGAAATACAATTGAAAGCTTGAAATTTTCTTAGCTTGTCACTCCTTTGGATTCTAGATAGAACACTTTAAGTTAGCTATTATGCCTTATTACGGAGAAGGTTCCCCTTTTCCTTTCCTCATCAGAAAGTGGGTCTCCAAAATTGCAGTCATGCCTCTTGCGATGGATTCTTATGTCAAAACCCCATACACTGCTTCTCTAATGCTAGTACAGACCCTATCATGATCTTGATCCCCCTTCCGAGTCTCCAACCACTTTATTTCCAGTTTGTCCCCCTGATAATACCGTTTGTAATATGTCTGATCAAATTTGAGACACTTGAATTTTAATATTAGATATTGTCCGAAGTATTAAGATTACTGTAAATATACTATAGGGTAGGGGTGATAAATATTCTGTTCAAACAGAATTAACCGACCAAACCTATTCATTTCAGTCGGTTCGGTTTTAAAACTAAATCAGTTTGAACTCGGTTTGTAAAATATACTTTTTTGTTTATCGGTTTAACCGAATTAACCAAAATTTTAATTTATTATCAAATTTAATGGTATTTTAGTACTTAAATAATTAGTTTAGTTATATGATACAAATCCATTTGTTGCAAAAAGATCAAATCTTATCATAAACATAAAATTTACTATATAAAGTTTCTCCAAACATGAATTTATGTTTTACTTTGAGTGAATCCATCATTTAAATAATAATATTTCCTTCAAGTTTGGTTAAATCGGTTACCGCCGAATCAAACGAAATTAATTCGGTTTGGTTCCATTTGAAAAAAAATTGGTTTGATATTTTTTAGCTCCAAACCAACTGAACTGACCAAACGCTCACCTCTACTGGAGGGAAAGGAAATTTTCGACGACCTATTTTTGTGTTAGTGGATGGATAATAATTTTGCTATGTTATATTTAGGTGAGCATGGAACTAGGGATGATGCATTGTTACCGGATTCATCATATTATCATAAATTTCCATATGGCCATGATTTGGTAGTTATGTTCTATTGACCTGCCTTTTGGCAAGGCCATCACCCTATGAGCTACCATGGACAGAGCCAATCAGGACTCGGGCATGGGCCTGGACAAGCTTGGACATCGCTGGCTCAACCCCGGTTCGATCACATTTGGGCTCGTCTAAGCCTAGCAACATCAAAAGCATACCTAGGACGAAGAGAAGGGTACGTGGAAACCGGATATAACGAAGTCCGGATATAATAGATCCCCAGACCTAACGGAATTCGGATGTAACAGATCCCCAGATGTAATGAAATCTGGATCGAACAAAGCACAGTTCGAATGGAATACGGATCGAATGGAATCCGATCTGGATCCTATAATATTCGAAAAAGGACAGTTACTAACATTCCTCCCACTATCTCCTGCCAATCCGGATCTCGCGCCACGTGTCCATCAGCTAACCCGGCAACTTCTCGAAGTGTCCATCAACACATGTGTCCACAAAGTTTAGTCATGCAACTCTTTAATAAATATTAATTTCTTTTATAATATTCAAATAAGTTATAGAAATAATATATTATTTCTAACATAAACTTTTGATCTCAAACCCATACTATTCCTCTCAAACAATAATAAACCAGATTAAGCAAGGTTATTTTATTTAGCTCTCAAATCTTGACTCAACAACCCTCTTACCTTTTGGAATAGATAAAACCTTATGACTTCATGTTAACTGTAACAACCCGAAAATGCGAGCCAGTTTGAAATTTTTATTTTGGCAATTATAGCGAGTTTTGATTATTTAAAATGAATTATTTTAAATAATATCGACGAGAAAATTTATTTTCGGCGAAGTTAAAACGAATAAATTTATTTTAATTATATAACGAGCCTGAAATGGCGCGGTAGTTCGAAAATTCGATTTCTAATTTCAATTGAATATACAGAATTCGTTATAAGTCAGAATTGGACGAAACAAGAAATATTTGAATCTGATGAACAAGATCTTTCTAACGAAGTTAACAAACTAGGATTTCACTTTAGAAATGATAAGATACGTCCAGTTGAAAATTCAGAATAGTCGCTATGGAATTTATATATATATTTAATAATATATAGCCCTTAAAAATGGACATTTTGCAAACGACCTCGGATTTCGACGAAACCAGTTTTGTTGGGTCCGTGATGTCAAGTTATTGCTAGATTCCAAATTTCATAATTTTTCGAATCAATATGTGAGCGTGGCAAAGGAAAACGTGTTTTGACCATTTCAGTTGATTTTAATCGACTGGAAATTGGCCATTTTTCTAACGGTCTCAGAATTCGACGAAACTAGTTTTGTTAGGACCGTATCGTCAATACGAAGCTAGAAAATATTTTTCTGGAATTTTTCTAGTTAGTATGTGACCCCGGTAATTTGAAATGTACGTTTAAAATTCAATATAATGATTTAAATGTAAATTTAACGAAAACTGATTCAAAAAGTCGAATTGGCTTGCGATACATATCCCATTGTGTTCGGAATGGGGGTAATACGCTATGGACGACAGGCGGTGGGCCTCGTTTCGTGGTCGTATGAAAAAGTCAACTTTAGGTTGAATTAAATAATAATAAAATAAAATAAAATCAAAAAAAAAAAAACCCTTTCTCCTTTATACTTCTGGCCCCTCCCCCTTTCTTTTCGAAATCGAATTCTCAGTATAAAAAAAAAAAAAAAAGAAGCGGAAGACGGGGGGGAACTCGTCGCCGCCCCCCCCCCCCGATGATCGCCGCCGCCTCAGCAGCGAGAGCCGCCCCCCCCCAAGGATCGACGCCGCCTCAGCAGCGAGACCCCCCCCCCCCCCCACAGATTCGAGACCGCCGCCCTAAAACCCCACGCCCCCCTCTTCGATCAACGCCTGGAGCCCCCTCCCCGCCGCACCCACATCCACCCGACGCCCTGGCCAACCTCGTCACCACCAGAGCCGCCGACGACCTCTTCTTTCTCCCCCCCCCCTCTCCTTCGCAGACAAAGGTAAGCGTTTCTGTTTTTTATTTATTTATTTATTTTTAATTCTGTAAAATACTGTTTTTCTAGGATTAAATACTGATTTACTTTTTTTTTTTTTTTTTTTTTTTTAGTTTGAAAAACTGAATTTTTAAATAATGAAAAACTGAATTTTTAAATAATGAAAAACTGAATTTTTAAAATAATGAAAAACTGAATTTTTAAATAATGAAAAACTGGATTTTTAAATAATGTAAAAACTGGTTATAAAACATTTTAAAAACTGATTATAAAACATTTTAAAAAACTGATTATAAAACATTTTAAAAACTGATTTTAAAGCATTTTAAAAACTGATTTATAAAGGATTTGATTTTTTTACATATCGAATAAAGTAATAAAAATATGATTTTTATATTTTTAAAGTAATAAAAATATGATTTTTATATTTTTAAAGTAATAAAAATATGATTTTTATATTTTTAAAGTATTAAAAATATAATCTTTACTATATTGAAGATGTAAAAATATGATTTTTGGTTAGATAAAGAAATAAAAATATAATTTTTATATGATAGGAATATTAAAAATATCATCTTTATATGTGTAGAAAAATAAAAATGAGATTTTTATAAAGATGAAATCTTTAAATTTGAAAAGGCGAAGTCGATGTTTTTATAAAGGCGAAATCTAAATTTTTGAAAATAGGAAAAAACATACTTTGTTTTGTAAATAGAAATAGTGGAATAAAAATTCGATTTTTATATATTGAATAGCGAACTAAAAATTCGATTTTTATATACTGAATAGCGAACTAAAAATTCGATTTTTATATATTGAACTTTGAACTAAAAATTCGATTTTTATATATTGAACTTTGAAATAAAAATTCGATTTTTAATATATGTAGTGGCTACGGGCAACAAAGATGCGATAGCGATGAAGACTTCTGCAAAAGAAGAACCGTGGAGCTAGGATAGCTATAAGTGAGAATTTCTCACCTTTCAATTTATTTTTCTAGTTATATATATACTAGGATGCAGACGGTGCTTAGTAGCACCCGACACCCGTCCACAGACCATGGACTTGTTTGTTTGACTGTTTGGTGATTGATTGTGATATTGGTTTGAATGTGGTTTGTGGTGTGAAAAATCGAATCGATAAATTGGTTAGGATTAGACGTGCGCCGTTATAAGGCGAAGGAGTAAGGCTAGGTTAGATCCTTACTCCAAATTTTGTGGTTTGCATAACGAAAGTGATTTGATTGATGTGTGAATGGCGTGGGCCTTCACTAGACCGGGGATAAGGCTAGGCCTTGTCCCGTTTCTAGTATCGTGCCGTTATGCCGCCGAAATTTTCTAAAATAAGTTAGAAAAATAAAAATAGCATTTTATTTAAAGAATGAACTGAATAGAAATTCATATGTTAAAATAAAATGTGTTATCGTTAAAAATATAATTTTTAACGTGAATGTGAATAAAAAAATATTCATTTACAAACCAGACGGTTTGTTTATGTACACTGATTTGACTGATATGGATTGGGACGATAAATTTTACACATCGCCCAACTGCACAAATAAAATCTGTGTTTGATTGTTTGAAACCCTACACGGGTGTTAGGATGAAATTTGAAGTTCACTCATCCTGATTGATTAAATATGTCGATCGATTGATTGACATGCTGTTACAAGCGTTAAATATCTATATTTGATGCTTATACAGTGTAGTGCACTTTGGTTGATGGTTGATTATTTTCAATGCTATTATATACATGTGTTGTATGCAAATCCATATAATTAATTTTATATGGTAATTGATTGGGCCTCATTCCAGTTTTAAAATAGAAATATTTGAAAAAGAAATATTTGAAATAGAATATTTGAAAATAGAACTTTATGAAGCCGTGTTGATTAGATTGACGCCATTTTGACGTGAACGATATTTATATCGATTTTATCGATTTCGAATTGAATTGAAAACGATTTCGAAATAAATTGAATTGAAAACGATTTCGAAATGAATTGAATTGAAAACGATTTCGAAATAAATTGAATTGAAAACGATTTCGAAATGAATTGAATTGAAAACGATTTTGAAATGAATTGAATTTATAACGATTTCGAAATGAATTGAATTGAAAACGATTTCGAAATGAATTGAATTTAAAACGATTTCGAAATGAATTGAATTGAAAACGATTTCGAAATGAATTGAATTGAAAACGAGTTCGAAATGAATTGAATTGAAAACGATTTCGAAACGAATTAAATTGAAACGAACTCAAGTTGAATTGAAAGCGAATTGAAATGAATTCAAATTTAATTGAAATTTGAATTGAATAGAAATGAATTTTGAAACGAATTTATAAAGAAGAATTCAATTTTGCTTTGAATTGAAATGGAAGTTGAAATAGCTTTTGAAACGATTTTAAAACTATTTATATAATTCGTTTTAAATAGAAATCGACGGAATATATTATATATATATATTATATATATAATATAATGGCCTGAATAGAACGCGCCGCGCCGCGGCAGTTCGCGAATTTCGACCATTTATTTCAAATGGACATTGCGGGAGATCCGACCGTCGGATTCTCCTAAAACCGGAACCGTTGGGTTCGTATCGAAAAGAGCTTTCTAATGAATGTTAGAAATTTGAAATCTAACGGTTGGATTTGGAGATACGTCCAAATCAAATTCGAAAAAGGTCGCTGTAAGTGCAGTTCGATGGCCGTTAATGGAAATCGACTGTACGGGCCTTGATAAAATTATTAAAAATAGTAATAATTTGTGTAAAATCATAAGAAATGATTTGTGAAAGTTTGGGATGAAAAACTCCATATTTGAAAAGATAAAAATAGATTTTTATCGAAATGAACTAGTTTTGAACTAGAATTATAATTCTATTTATTTTTAAATAAATAAATTGAATTTGAAATGGTTTTGAAAATGACCAAAATTTCCAATGATTGCATTGGAGTGGATTTGAATCGAAATTGTCTTCGGAATATTTCGATGTTGGAATTTGTGATTATACGGATGTTGTTACGGAAATTTGAAAGATATATATTTATATCGTTATTTCCAATACGACATTTGTTAATCGTAGAATTTGATATTGAATATAAGTCGATATATTTTCTATTCAGAGCCTTATATTGAATATCAAATGTGATTTGGGTTTGTCGTGAATGGTGTCTTCACTAACACTGTTCTTGAACCCAGTTGAGAAAAGATTAAATCTTTTTATTTAGATTTAATGAAGTGTACCAATTAAATAATATTTAATTGGAATTGAATTGATATTGATTTTTGGGTTTATCGTGAACAGTGTTTTAAATAACACTTGTTCTTTAACCCGATAATTAATGAAGGTGATTTGGGTTTGTCGTGAATGGTGTCTTCACTAACACTGTTCTTGAACCCAGTTGAGAAAAGATTAAATCTTTTTATTTAGATTTAATGAAGTGTACCAATTAAAGAATATTTAATTGGAATTGAATTGATATTGATTTTTGGGTTTATCGTGAACAGTGTTTTAAATAACACTTGTTCTTTAACCCGATAATTAATGAATGTGATTTTGGGTTTATCGTGAACCGTGTTTTAAATGACACTGATTCTTTAACCCAGTTAACGATTAAAACTGAGTGGAGTTTTAATGAATCTTTAATTAGATTTGAACGTGAAATTAGAAACTAACTGTCGGTTAGCTAAGTAGAATGGTTTTCTGGATATTGATCTGATGTTGGTTTCGGCCTTCGGGGTTAATATTTGGGGAATTATTCTCTTGATTAATTTACGGTTAATGACTAATGAGTTGGAATGAGGCGTATGTTGTGTTTGTGTAACACTTTTATAATATATACGCGAGTTATTCGGAAAGACCGGGTTTATCCCATTCTGAATAACTGATACGACGATAAGTCGAAGATGAAGACGATGGTCGAAGACCGGAGGTCTTCACGTCGTTTGGGTGATAACTGATGATCTTGATTGGGCTGTACACCCAAGAAGATGGAAACAGTTGGGGATCGTCCAGACGTACTTGGAGATCGATGGATATGCGGGGTACTAGGTGCCTCCGGTTTCGTTCAGACCCAGAACGGACTTGTAAATGGACTGTGTGTCTGACATCGGATTTCATTCTGTGTGACTGATATCGGTTGCATAGGATGGCTTGCCTGTGTGGCATGCTAAGATGCAAATGATCAAGGCTTCTGTTGAAAAGCAAAGTCTTGTGGTGATGATCAAAGCACGGCCTTTGTGGCGTAGCTTTGTGTAACGTTTACCTCGCGTGTTTCACACCAGGTATGAACCAAAAACGGGAGACGGACGTCAGGGAGGGCATGCGTTTCTTTCTAGCTAGAAGTGGCGTCAGTGGTTTTACACGCCCTGACGAGTTTGACTTATGTGGTTGTTGCTGTTGCGAGGCGCCTCGGTTATATCGGTTTCGGCCGAATGCATTCTGGTCGGCTGACGGACCAGACTTACACCCCATAGGGTGGGGAAACGCATGTTCAGGCATTTTAATCCACATCGGTGGACCGGCCCTGAGGATCCAAGGGCCCACCTGAGTCTGGGTCCTGAGGGGCGGGCTAGAGCGTCTCGAATCGGTTGAGGATCTTGCCCCTAGCCTCGGTTCATAGATGGAAATCCAATTTCCAAATACGTGACTTTGCGGTTTTATTTGTAATCCTATATATGGCGACATAGTGGGATGGGGCGCTTATGCCGCCTATGATTGATACTTATGATTTGAAGTGTTTTATACACTATGCACTTATAATAGTATCAAATGATTTGTTTTAAAACGTATCAAGCATTCTTTGGCTGTTATAAGGGAAAACCCTATCCTCGACTGCGTTGCATTGTGTGATGGGACCTGGGTCTTATAACAGCTTCATTTTCTTTATTTAGCATTGCGCTGTTTGTTTTATGCACTGGTATTCTTGGGAGGAAACCCGTTCCGTGTTATACGGCGTGGTCCCTTGATTTACCTAACTTTAAAAACAAAGATTAATAACTGTTTTAGTTCTCACACCAGTCCCATGACTGACCTGGAGTTTATTGTTTTAACATAAACTCTGGGTGCCCCTATTTTGACACGGGCAGCTAGTAGTTTTGGTTTTGCAGATTTATATTCACAGGATCCTGGTTTACAGCTGGAACGATATCCGGAAAGCTTTGTATCCGTATATCTCTTCTAGTTGTGTATTGTATTATTTTTCCGCTGCTATGTATTTAAATGTAATTTAAATCTCTGATATTTCTGTGTAATATTCATTCATACTCTGTATATTCTTGTAATCTGATGCGTTGTTGTAATATACAGTGAAATGTTCTTTTATATGCGTTCTGCTGTGGTTTGTTCTCGAACTATCCGACGCTTTCCTTTACGGGGAGTTGCGGGTCGTTACAACGTGGTATCAGAGCTTTGGTTTACAAAGCTCAGAGAACAAGACACATTAGAACCATACGAAAGAATTCATCAGATATTGGATTAGTAATATCCAATGAGAATGACTCGTTAGAGATAGGATCAGTAGTATCCTAGAACGAGTGTGAAGAGTTTATTTTTAAAATAAAACAAATTTTTGTTTTGAAAATTTAAATCACTTATTCGTATTTGATTATTTATTTATATTGATGTGGACAATCCAGTATATATAGATTTTAAGTATACGTCTGATCCACGTGTATTTGAAATTTTAATATATTGGATAGATATAGCATTACACTCTAGTCGCCCGAAGATGATATTGATGATAGCGATCGCATCATCAACATTTATGTTCGAGTTTCGAAGGTGTGATTTTCTATATATTTCCTATTGACTGGTGTGAGAACCAAAATTAGATAGGGCCTATGGTTATGATTTGGCATCAAGAATCTGATTTTTGTATATATATCAAAGTTATGAATTTGAAACTCTAATTCACTAATTGATTGATGTTTGTGTTGTTTGTTTAGTTGTTTGCTAATTTTTAACCATTAAGTCTAATTGGATCAAATATTGAATTATATCGAAAATTGGTTGCATTTGCTTGCATATACATATATCATTGAACAGGTCATAGCAAGGAGGCTAGAGCAGAGAATAAAATTTGTTTGCCCGACAAATAGGTACATGTTTACTACATAATTTCCTGTTTTGTTTGGGTGATGATGATTTTGTGAGCCTATTGGCTAGCCGCTTGGCTTTTTCTTTTTCTTTTTGAGATCTGAAGGACCGGGGAAGCTATTTGAAATT
Organism: Allium sativum; assembly: GCA_030737875.1. Lineage (NCBI taxonomy): Eukaryota > Viridiplantae > Streptophyta > Magnoliopsida > Asparagales > Amaryllidaceae > Allium > Allium sativum. The sequence continues at coordinate 901,156,372 of CM060916.1, forward strand.
CCCCGATGCTCCCGGTGCAGGGGAGGTTATGGCGAAATTTTTCGAAAATTTAGGGTGTTAGCCAAATTTTTGAAATTTTGGAAATTCTCAGAAACTAAAGAGTTGGAGAATGGAAACCTGATCGATCGTAGAGCTGAATAATCAAACCACTTTCGACTTTGTTCCTTTTCGGGGACGAAAAGTTTTAAGTGGGGGAGATTGTAACAACCCGAAAATGCGAGCCAGTTTGAAATTTTTATTTTGGCAATTATAGCGAGTTTTGATTATTTAAAATGAATTATTTTAAATAATATCGACGAGAAAATTTATTTTCGGCGAAGTTAAAACGAATAAATTTATTTTAATTATATAACGAGCCTGAAATGGCGCGGTAGTTCGAAAATTCGATTTCTAATTTCAATTGAATATACAGAATTCGTTATAAGTCAGAATTGGACGAAACAAGAAATATTTGAATCTGATGAACAAGATCTTTCTAACGAAGTTAACAAACTAGGATTTCACTTTAGAAATGATAAGATACGTCCAGTTGAAAATTCAGAATAGTCGCTATGGAATTTATATATATATTTAATAATATATAGCCCTTAAAAATGGACATTTTGCAAACGACCTCGGATTTCGACGAAACCAGTTTTGTTGGGTCCGTGATGTCAAGTTATTGCTAGATTCCAAATTTCATAATTTTTCGAATCAATATGTGAGCGTGGCAAAGGAAAACGTGTTTTGACCATTTCAGTTGATTTTAATCGACTGGAAATTGGCCATTTTTCTAACGGTCTCAGAATTCGACGAAACTAGTTTTGTTAGGACCGTATCGTCAATACGAAGCTAGAAAATATTTTTCTGGAATTTTTCTAGTTAGTATGTGACCCCGGTAATTTGAAATGTACGTTTAAAATTCAATATAATGATTTAAATGTAAATTTAACGAAAACTGATTCAAAAAGTCGAATTGGCTTGCGATACATATCCCATTGTGTTCGGAATGGGGGTAATACGCTATGGACGACAGGCGGTGGGCCTCGTTTCGTGGTCGTATGAAAAAGTCAACTTTAGGTTGAATTAAATAATAATAAAATAAAATAAAATCAAAAAAAAAAAACCCTTTCTCCTTTATACTTCTGGCCCCTCCCCCTTTCTTTTCGAAATCGAATTCTCAGTATAAAAAAAAAAAAAAAGAAGCGGAAGACGGGGGGGAACTCGTCGCCGCCCCCCCCCCCCCCCCCCCCGATGATCGCCGCCGCCTCAGCAGCGAGAGCCGCCCCCCCAAGGATCGACGCCGCCTCAGCAGCGAGACCCCCCCCCCCCCCCCCACAGATTCGAGACCGCCGCCCTAAAACCCCACGCCCCCCTCTTCGATCAACGCCTGGAGCCCCCTCCCCGCCGCACCCACATCCACCCGACGCCCTGGCCAACCTCGTCACCACCAGAGCCGCCGACGACCTCTTCTTTCTCCCCCCCCCCTCTCCTTCGCAGACAAAGGTAAGCGTTTCTGTTTTTTATTTATTTATTTATTTTTAATTCTGTAAAATACTGTTTTTCTAGGATTAAATACTGATTTACTTTTTTTTTTTTTTTTTTTTTTAGTTTGAAAAACTGAATTTTTAAATAATGAAAAACTGAATTTTTAAATAATGAAAAACTGAATTTTTAAAATAATGAAAAACTGAATTTTTAAATAATGAAAAACTGGATTTTTAAATAATGTAAAAACTGGTTATAAAACATTTTAAAAACTGATTATAAAACATTTTAAAAAACTGATTATAAAACATTTTAAAAACTGATTTTAAAGCATTTTAAAAACTGATTTATAAAGGATTTGATTTTTTTACATATCGAATAAAGTAATAAAAATATGATTTTTATATTTTTAAAGTAATAAAAATATGATTTTTATATTTTTAAAGTAATAAAAATATGATTTTTATATTTTTAAAGTATTAAAAATATAATCTTTACTATATTGAAGATGTAAAAATATGATTTTTGGTTAGATAAAGAAATAAAAATATAATTTTTATATGATAGGAATATTAAAAATATCATCTTTATATGTGTAGAAAAATAAAAATGAGATTTTTATAAAGATGAAATCTTTAAATTTGAAAAGGCGAAGTCGATGTTTTTATAAAGGCGAAATCTAAATTTTTGAAAATAGGAAAAAACATACTTTGTTTTGTAAATAGAAATAGTGGAATAAAAATTCGATTTTTATATATTGAATAGCGAACTAAAAATTCGATTTTTATATACTGAATAGCGAACTAAAAATTCGATTTTTATATATTGAACTTTGAACTAAAAATTCGATTTTTATATATTGAACTTTGAAATAAAAATTCGATTTTTAATATATGTAGTGGCTACGGGCAACAAAGATGCGATAGCGATGAAGACTTCTGCAAAAGAAGAACCGTGGAGCTAGGATAGCTATAAGTGAGAATTTCTCACCTTTCAATTTATTTTTCTAGTTATATATATACTAGGATGCAGACGGTGCTTAGTAGCACCCGACACCCGTCCACAGACCATGGACTTGTTTGTTTGACTGTTTGGTGATTGATTGTGATATTGGTTTGAATGTGGTTTGTGGTGTGAAAAATCGAATCGATAAATTGGTTAGGATTAGACGTGCGCCGTTATAAGGCGAAGGAGTAAGGCTAGGTTAGATCCTTACTCCAAATTTTGTGGTTTGCATAACGAAAGTGATTTGATTGATGTGTGAATGGCGTGGGCCTTCACTAGACCGGGGATAAGGCTAGGCCTTGTCCCGTTTCTAGTATCGTGCCGTTATGCCGCCGAAATTTTCTAAAATAAGTTAGAAAAATAAAAATAGCATTTTATTTAAAGAATGAACTGAATAGAAATTCATATGTTAAAATAAAATGTGTTATCGTTAAAAATATAATTTTTAACGTGAATGTGAATAAAAAAATATTCATTTACAAACCAGACGGTTTGTTTATGTACACTGATTTGACTGATATGGATTGGGACGATAAATTTTACACATCGCCCAACTGCACAAATAAAATCTGTGTTTGATTGTTTGAAACCCTACACGGGTGTTAGGATGAAATTTGAAGTTCACTCATCCTGATTGATTAAATATGTCGATCGATTGATTGACATGCTGTTACAAGCGTTAAATATCTATATTTGATGCTTATACAGTGTAGTGCACTTTGGTTGATGGTTGATTATTTTCAATGCTATTATATACATGTGTTGTATGCAAATCCATATAATTAATTTTATATGGTAATTGATTGGGCCTCATTCCAGTTTTAAAATAGAAATATTTGAAAAAGAAATATTTGAAATAGAATATTTGAAAATAGAACTTTATGAAGCCGTGTTGATTAGATTGACGCCATTTTGACGTGAACGATATTTATATCGATTTTATCGATTTCGAATTGAATTGAAAACGATTTCGAAATAAATTGAATTGAAAACGATTTCGAAATGAATTGAATTGAAAACGATTTCGAAATAAATTGAATTGAAAACGATTTCGAAATGAATTGAATTGAAAACGATTTTGAAATGAATTGAATTTATAACGATTTCGAAATGAATTGAATTGAAAACGATTTCGAAATGAATTGAATTTAAAACGATTTCGAAATGAATTGAATTGAAAACGATTTCGAAATGAATTGAATTGAAAACGAGTTCGAAATGAATTGAATTGAAAACGATTTCGAAACGAATTAAATTGAAACGAACTCAAGTTGAATTGAAAGCGAATTGAAATGAATTCAAATTTAATTGAAATTTGAATTGAATAGAAATGAATTTTGAAACGAATTTATAAAGAAGAATTCAATTTTGCTTTGAATTGAAATGGAAGTTGAAATAGCTTTTGAAACGATTTTAAAACTATTTATATAATTCGTTTTAAATAGAAATCGACGGAATATATTATATATATATATTATATATATAATATAATGGCCTGAATAGAACGCGTCGCGCCGCGGCAGTTCGCGAATTTCGACCATTTATTTCAAATGGACATTGCGGGAGATCCGACCGTCGGATTCTCCTAAAACCGGAACCGTTGGGTTCGTATCGAAAAGAGCTTTCTAATGAATGTTAGAAATTTGAAATCTAACGGTTGGATTTGGAGATACGTCCAAATCAAATTCGAAAAAGGTCGCTGTAAGTGCAGTTCGATGGCCGTTAATGGAAATCGACTGTACGGGCCTTGATAAAATTATTAAAAATAGTAATAATTTGTGTAAAATCATAAGAAATGATTTGTGAAAGTTTGGGATGAAAAACTCCATATTTGAAAAGATAAAAATAGATTTTTATCGAAATGAACTAGTTTTGAACTAGAATTATAATTCTATTTATTTTTAAATAAATAAATTGAATTTGAAATGGTTTTGAAAATGACCAAAATTTCCAATGATTGCATTGGAGTGGATTTGAATCGAAATTGTCTTCGGAATATTTCGATGTTGGAATTTGTGATTATACGGATGTTGTTACGGAAATTTGAAAGATATATATTTATATCGTTATTTCCAATACGACATTTGTTAATCGTAGAATTTGATATTGAATATAAGTCGATATATTTTCTATTCAGAGCCTTATATTGAATATCAAATGTGATTTGGGTTTGTCGTGAATGGTGTCTTCACTAACACTGTTCTTGAACCCAGTTGAGAAAAGATTAAATCTTTTTATTTAGATTTAATGAAGTGTACCAATTAAATAATATTTAATTGGAATTGAATTGATATTGATTTTTGGGTTTATCGTGAACAGTGTTTTAAATAACACTTGTTCTTTAACCCGATAATTAATGAAGGTGATTTGGGTTTGTCGTGAATGGTGTCTTCACTAACACTGTTCTTGAACCCAGTTGAGAAAAGATTAAATCTTTTTATTTAGATTTAATGAAGTGTACCAATTAAAGAATATTTAATTGGAATTGAATTGATATTGATTTTTGGGTTTATCGTGAACAGTGTTTTAAATAACACTTGTTCTTTAACCCGATAATTAATGAATGTGATTTTGGGTTTATCGTGAACCGTGTTTTAAATGACACTGATTCTTTAACCCAGTTAACGATTAAAACTGAGTGGAGTTTTAATGAATCTTTAATTAGATTTGAACGTGAAATTAGAAACTAACTGTCGGTTAGCTAAGTAGAATGGTTTTCTGGATATTGATCTGATGTTGGTTTCGGCCTTCGGGGTTAATATTTGGGGAATTATTCTCTTGATTAATTTACGGTTAATGACTAATGAGTTGGAATGAGGCGTATGTTGTGTTTGTGTAACACTTTTATAATATATACGCGAGTTATTCGGAAAGACCGGGTTTATCCCATTCTGAATAACTGATACGACGATAAGTCGAAGATGAAGACGATGGTCGAAGACCGGAGGTCTTCACGTCGTTTGGGTGATAACTGATGATCTTGATTGGGCTGTACACCCAAGAAGATGGAAACAGTTGGGGATCGTCCAGACGTACTTGGAGATCGATGGATATGCGGGGTACTAGGTGCCTCCGGTTTCGTTCAGACCCAGAACGGACTTGTAAATGGACTGTGTGTCTGACATCGGATTTCATTCTGTGTGACTGATATCGGTTGCATAGGATGGCTTGCCTGTGTGGCATGCTAAGATGCAAATGATCAAGGCTTCTGTTGAAAAGCAAAGTCTTGTGGTGATGATCAAAGCACGGCCTTTGTGGCGTAGCTTTGTGTAACGTTTACCTCGCGTGTTTCACACCAGGTATGAACCAAAAACGGGAGACGGACGTCAGGGAGGGCATGCGTTTCTTTCTAGCTAGAAGTGGCGTCAGTGGTTTTACACGCCCTGACGAGTTTGACTTATGTGGTTGTTGCTGTTGCGAGGCGCCTCGGTTATATCGGTTTCGGCCGAATGCATTCTGGTCGGCTGACGGACCAGACTTACACCCCATAGGGTGGGGAAACGCATGTTCAGGCATTTTAATCCACATCGGTGGACCGGCCCTGAGGATCCAAGGGCCCACCTGAGTCTGGGTCCTGAGGGGCGGGCTAGAGCGTCTCGAATCGGTTGAGGATCTTGCCCCTAGCCTCGGTTCATAGATGGAAATCCAATTTCCAAATACGTGACTTTGCGGTTTTATTTGTAATCCTATATATGGCGACATAGTGGGATGGGGCGCTTATGCCGCCTATGATTGATACTTATGATTTGAAGTGTTTTATACACTATGCACTTATAATAGTATCAAATGATTTGTTTTAAAACGTATCAAGCATTCTTTGGCTGTTATAAGGGAAAACCCTATCCTCGACTGCGTTGCATTGTGTGATGGGACCTGGGTCTTATAACAGCTTCATTTTCTTTATTTAGCATTGCGCTGTTTGTTTTATGCACTGGTATTCTTGGGAGGAAACCCGTTCCGTGTTATACGGCGTGGTCCCTTGATTTACCTAACTTTAAAAACAAAGATTAATAACTGTTTTAGTTCTCACACCAGTCCCATGACTGACCTGGAGTTTATTGTTTTAACCTAAACTCTGGGTGCCCCTATTTTGACACGGGCAGCTAGTAGTTTTGGTTTTGCAGATTTATATTCACAGGATCCTGGTTTACAGCTGGAACGATATCCGGAAAGCTTTGTATCCGTATATCTCTTCTAGTTGTGTATTGTATTATTTTTCCGCTGCTATGTATTTAAATGTAATTTAAATCTCTGATATTTCTGTGTAATATTCATTCATACTCTGTATATTCTTGTAATCTGATGCGTTGTTGTAATATACAGTGAAATGTTCTTTTATATGCGTTCTGCTGTGGTTTGTTCTCGAACTATCCGACGCTTTCCTTTACGGGGAGTTGCGGGTCGTTACATTAACTTTCAGAAAAATATTCTTTTATAACCTAAGTTAAATTCCCTTAACAACATTCTATGAATTATTTTGTTGAATTCTAAACCTTTGTTAATTAAAGAATAAAAACTAAACAAAAACACATTACTAAATTCAAATATAACTAATTTGAAAAATCATTTATAAATTTTATCTCAAACTTTGATGTATTCAAATAACATTATAAAAGTATTAACCAGTATAGCTTATTTAAAGAAAACACATATACTTATCCTATTTAAAAGGAGGGTTGGGAATTCCCAGTGGTCCTTATTTAATTTCTTTTATCTTATATAAGTCATTACATGGGTTTTTATATAACAACCACATATGTAAAAACGAATCAACCAATAATAATCAATTAGCATATATGAAATATCCAAGTGATAATAATAACTGAAGAGGAGTTGTTCATCTAGTACATGTCAAAGTTGATATAATAGAAAATTATAGATGTTTAACATTATCAACTACTAAATTCTATAAGAACAGGGGTGTAATCTTTTAACAGGTGCCCATTCATGTCAACCAATAGATAGATTATCAGTAACAAATATCATATAAACATTTCCACAATGATATAGTAACAAGTGGGTGATTTGTCATGCTGAATAAGTGTCCAATATCCATCCAGCTTATCTTGCACAATAGGATTTTATTCTGCTAACAAGTGTCCTTACAATTTTGTTCAGTTGTATTATAGCAAAATGATGTTTGATGCTATCAGTATAATATTATTAAGTTCCTATCCAATGAGGTTGCATATGGGTGATCGACCAAAAATCACTTGGATTAAGACATATTTTTAACACATCTTTAAAAAAGTGATTCAAATTATAAAATCTTTTATTTAATAATTAGTTAACCATAAACTTTCTATTAGATAACTACTAAATATGTAAATAATTATCAAGTAATAATTAATTATTAAGTAAATAATTATGTTCCAAATTAACTTTAATATATAATAAAATAATTGTTAACCATTACATAAATAATTAAGAATTTTTTAATGTTAAAAAATTAATTAAATAATACTTTATCTTTAAATGAATAAATAAAAGCCAAATTAATCTATAACTGTTAAATAATAGTTTAAATATTCATTTAAATTTAAATCAATCCTAGTGAATTTCTTATGTTAAATCTTGACTTGATTAGTAGTTTATTAAATATATTAACCTTACTAAATAAATAATTAATCAAAATTAATCTTAACTAAATAATAAATACTCAAATATAGTCATTATATAATGGTTAAATCTTATTGATTATGCAAATTGTATTTAACTTAATTAAAACTTAGTGGAAATTTGCGTGAAGGGCTTACTAGTCCGGTCCAATTTTTTTTAAGGACACGGCTTCATCGGAATTAGTTTTAAGGACAAAAATTAATGCGCTGCTTATTTCACAAACCCATTTGCCCCTTTCTCAAATCGAAAAATCGATCTTCATTAAACAATTAAACAGAAGATTTATCGAATTGAAAAATTGCTCAAAACAGTCGTTTTCCCCAATTTTATCAAGCCGCGATTTCTAAATTCGATCTCTCAAATTTGTCAAAATGTTTAGGTGATTTTTAGTTTCATGCTACGATTGTTAATTTTATCAGGTGAGGTTTATCTTTTTCGTTTTTATTTCTATTTTGAAGTTCGAAATCAATCTAATACCTTCACGAGATTAAAGAGGCAATTTTCTTTGTTTTTCCAATTTTATCAGGCAATTTTCATCATTTTGAATTGAATCTTCGGTTAAAATTCTATCACTGATTTTTAGCTTTTAGTTGAAACGCAAATTGTCGTATAATACATCATTAACTCATTTTATGTTCTCGAATTTTTTGTTTTATGTAGTTCTATCAAGGCGAGATGAAATTCAAAGTTCAAATAGTCATTTTACAGTATTAGGTTGCTGAATGGTACATTGTTTTTCTTATTAAATATTATGCTTTTGTTAATTTATAGAATGCATTGGTAATTTTTATATGGATGACATTAGATTTTTGAATTCAACATGGATGACTGAAAAGAATTACGATGGAAATGTTTTATGGAAAAGATAAATGGGTTTACTGTTTTGTTAGTAGGTGATTTGTTTATTCGAATAACATAACAGATGTTATCTAAAAAAGATAATTGGTTTTGTCTATTTTAAACTGTGTGATAATTCGAAATGTATAATGGAAAAGTATTATAATGTTTATTCAAACAACATATGTCATAGGAATAAAAATGGTAATTGCTTTTATCTTTTTTAAATTGTAATAAAACATTATAAAACATTGGTCTACTGTTATATAGTACTACTTCAAATATAGTGCATATATGATTTAGAAGTTCTTACATAAGGTATACAAATGATTTAAACAACATATAGAAAAGATAAAAGCATATATGTTTTAGAAGTTCGAACATAAGTCTTTTTATTGTATGCATGAATTATGTTTCTACTGCTTTTTATGTTAATATTTTTATCTTTTAGAAGTTCTCACATAAGATAAAAGAATATATGTTTAATGTTAATATTTTTATGCATGAATTATGCATAAATTATGAACATAAGTCTTTTTATGTTTTAGAAGTTTAAACATATATGTTTTAGAAGTTCGAACATATGGTTTTACTACTTTTTGAAGAAAGTTAAATCATTTTATTTTTTATTGATAATATTTTTAATTTACGTGAATTTACTGATGATTTTGTAATGGCTGATGTTGAAATTTCAATAATGAATTTGATACTGAATTTCTAATGGCTGATGATATTATTCAGATGACTGAGCATGAGTTGTAATATGTAATATGGTTCTACTGCTTTTTGAAGAAAGATAAATCATTTTATCTTTTACTGATAATATTTTAAAGGTCATGACATAATATGTTATTAATAGTATATTGCCTATAATAGATAATTTGTTATGCATTTGTTTTATATTTCAAATTTTATTGTTTTTTTTTTGCATCTAATAGATAATTTCTAGTATGAATGTAGTTTGTTCACATAAAAAGTTTTGGTACTGAAAAGATAAATATGTTTATCTTTTTTATTAAATCCAATGCTCTTATAAAGAAAATACAAAATATTATATTTCTAATTAAAAATATATTTATCTATTAGTTTTTAACTTAAAAATAGTGTTAAGATATAATGTTATACATGTTTTTGAAATAATTATTTCAAGCTAGAATTTTAGTAGTTTAAAAAGAAAAACAAGTTTACCTTTTTTTTAAAATATTTTTATACAAAATTTCATGTTACACGATAACACACACTAACAATTTAGGTACTACATTGATTGATATGCATTAGTTTACTTCTGACCGATGTTGTAATTGAATTTTCATTTTGATGTTATAGCTATTGGAACAGCCTGCCGTATACATGCCGAACCATATAAATAAAAAAAAGGGAATACAAAACTGTGTTGCATGCAAAATAGCATTAGCATGAAGTTGCAACATAGAAATTAAGCTGCAACTGTATCCCCAAAATGACTAGAATGCTTTGAATATTCTGTAATTTGCTATTTGGAAGCCATGATGCTACTGTATTGGTTTTTGTCTACCGTATTTGGTTCTTGTCTTTTGTGTGAATTGTTTTATAGGGTGAGATTGTGGTGGTCTAGTTGTTTTATGGGCAAGAAGCAACATAATATGAATGTTGTAATTAGCTATTGCTACACACATTTGAAGCTGTGTGTATTGAAATAATGTTGTTTTGAAGCATTGTGTTTATTTGAAGTTTCTTGTTTTTTTTGCTTGTACTTGGCAAGCGCTTTAGTTATCTATGTGTGGTTGTGATTCACATCAACAATTTATACCTCCTACTTGTAGTATCATTTTGTCTAGACTGCAGAAAAGATATATGCATTTATCGTTTTCACAAAACAAATAGCAATACATAGTGTTATATTATATTCACAAAAAAACACCAATATATATTGGAATCTAATAATATATTACACTTACACAAATAGTATAAGATTTATACAAACAATAATTTGGTGACACATCATTTATGCTGGCAAACAAAATGTAATTAAACATTCACAAGAAATAAATTTGAGGAAGATAAATACATTTATCTTTTCATTAATTGTAAAAACCCCGAACCCCGTACTGACGGCGGCAAGGGTAATCCTTGGAATATAACACATAAACATATAATAGCAGAACAGAATTAAATAAATACACCAGATAATGCACAATAGTATATACTGGATAAAAGTAATCATCAGAGTTACACAGTATACAGGATCATACTTAGTACAAATACAGTTCAGCTATACATAAATGTCTACAGCGGAAAACAAACATAATATGTACAATAGGAGCTGAACATCATAAAAAGAGATAAATGATAGAATCCATCTTCAGCTCCAGCTATCCAGAGAAAGCCAGCTAAACCTGAATACAAGACTGCCCGTGTAGAAAAAGGGGCACCCGAGTTTGAAAGTGAAACAAACTACGAGTCAGTCATGGGACTGGTACGAGAAATCTACTCAACACATTATGAATATGGCTAATCACAGGACCACGCTACTTTCGCGGAACGGGTTTACTCCATCGGATCGCCAGTGCTTTAAAAACAAATCATTCTTTTAAACATCGCAGTGCTTTTTATAAAAATGAAGCCATTATAAGACTCAGTTCCCATCACACAATGCAACGCAAACCGGAGGATAGAGTTTTACCTTATAATGGCCAAAATATGGTTGATACGAATAAAACAAAAGCACTTGATATTATTACTAGTGTTTACATGTTTCAAAACAACTTCGAATTATAACTATCAATCATAGACAACATGGGTACCATATATCATGTCGCCATGTATATATACAATTAAAACAGCACGGTCACGTATTTAGAAATTGGATTTCCGTCATGAACCAAGGCAAAAGATAGTCCTTGCCGACTTCGAGACAATCTAGCCCATGTCTCAGGCAAGCGCGCAGGCAAGCCCGGTCTTTCTGAACAACTCGCGTATATAATAAACAAGTGCAACACTAACATACACACATCATTTCAATTCATTAGTCACTAACCGTCAATCAGTAAGAGAACGATTTCCCAAATATTAACCCCGAAGGCCGAAACCAACATCAGATCAACACCCAGGAAACCATTCGACTTAGCCAACCTTCAGTTAATTTCTAAAACACATCCATATCGTTTATAATATTTTATAACGATTTGTCGCTATTTTTATTTATTTTAAAATAGCCAATTTATTCAAAACGACGCTTCGGGCCATAACGCGGCCGTGGCGCTGTTTTTCTTCAGATTTGATTTACACATATCTGAAAATCTAACCGTTGGATCTTCACAAAATTTACATCATTAGAAAGATCTTTTCAAAACGAATCCAACGGTTCCAGTTTCGGGAAATTCCGACGGTCGGATCTCCCGGTACCATCGTTTGAAGTTTCGATTTCAAAATACGAATTGCAGCGTCGTTATTCGATTTAATATAATTATATATATATATATATATAAATATAATCGATTCTGGCGCTGTTTTTCTTTAGATTTGAATTAAACATTCCAGACAATCCAACCGTTGGATTTTTACAAAGTTGGTGCCGTTGAAAAGATATTTCCAAAGCGGACCCAACGGTTGCGGTTTCGGGAAAATCCGATGGTCGGATCTCTCGATATAATCGTTTGAAATCACGGTTTCAAAATACGAACTGCAGCGTCGTTATTCGATATATTTCAATCCTATTTATATATATATCGATTCTTCGATTTCAAAAACTATATTCTTTTCATACATTTGATAAAAATGATATTTTTTTCTAACTGTCTTCTATTTCAACACTTCACTATTTTTAACAATTCATTTATATAATAAAAATGTGATTTTTACTGTAAACCAATTCATTTCAAAACACTATTATTTAATATAGTTCATATAGGTAATAAAAGTACGGTTTTTATTAAAAAAACAATTTATTTCAAAACGAGATTATTTTATATAGTTTATATAGATGATAAAAGTATGGTTTTTATTATAAAACAATTTATTTCAAAACGAGATTATTTTATATAGTTCATATAGATGATAAAAGTATGGTTTTTATTATAAAACAATTTATTTCAAAATATGAATACCACTCAACACATGAATTTCAATTCAACGAATGAATTTCGATTCAACACATGAAGGTTTTCTATAGTTTGTATAAATAGATAAAAAGGTGATTTTTATATTTAAAAACACGAATACCATTCAACACATGAATTTCAGTTCAACGAATGAATTTCGATTCAACACATGAAGGTTTTCTATAGTTTATATAAATAGATAAAAAGGTGATTTTTATATTTAAAAACACGAATACCATTCAACACATGAATTTCAATTCAACGAATGAATATCTATTCAACACGTGAAGGTTTTCTATAGTTTATATAAATAGATAAAAAGTGATTTTTATATTTAAAAACACGAATACCATTCAACACATGAATTTCAATTCAACGAATGAATATCTATTCAACACGTGATGGTTTTCTATTCAACGAATAAATATAGTTTCGATAAATGGAAATAATTCTAACACATGAATATTATTCAAAATTTCGGCAGCATAACGGCAGGGTAGTTAAAACCGGGGCCGTCCCTAGTACGGCTACTCGCTCTACCTTAAAGCCTCGCAGCTTTTGACAATGGGGAATCATGCATCTAGTTCGTACGCAGGCGGCATGTATATTTATTTCATTTCCACAAACTAATCCTATGTGGTTTCAACCAAATATTTAAACCACAAACGGGTATTTTTCAACCACAAATCAATCAATTCCAACCACAAACAATTCCAATCAACCATTCGCTATAAATCAATTTTCACACCAATCACAATCAATAAATATTGTCCATGGTTTGTGGACGAGGGGCGTGTATATATATATATATATATATATATATATATATATATATATATATGTATATATATATAGCATTTCACTTCTATTTCAACACATATATAATTTTTACAACGCATATACAACTTATACATCGAACGTACAACTTATACAACGCTTACACAAGAGGTGTACAACGCTTATATAACTCATACATCGACTATATAATTTATACATCATCGTTTTCCATATCGTTTATAAATTAGAAATCTCACATTGGGTTCCGCTCCACCAAAAATAGCAGAAGGCTCAGAAAAATATGCGGTCTCTTCTAGAAGGTAGAAGACGTCCACACGGTCACGATGTTTCATGTTTCATCAAGAAACGAAAAAGATATGATTTTTACAGTTTTTGCAACACTTTAAAGTGTTAATTTCAATTCAGAAATTTCAACCCATTTACCTCCTTTAAACTTCGAAACTAGGTTTCCGATTTGTTTCCAATCCGTGAAGTGTTGCTTCGATCCGACTTCACCACGACAACGGGCTCGGAAATCCGCTCCAGGGGTCCCCACCGTGACGAACTCGAGCTGACGATCGTGGCGGAATTTGGGGCAAAACGCGGCGGGTTGGAGGGGTCTGTTCTCGAGCTAGGAGCGATGAGGGGTGATGAGGTCGAGTTGGATTTGGAGAGGAGAAGGAGGGCTTCGAAAAACTCTACTGGAGGGGTGGTCGACGATGGACGTGGCGGACGGATTTTGGCTGGGAAGGGAGGAACGTTCGCCGTCGTTCATGGGGGGGGGGGGTTCCAGATAAAAGACGAGGAGAGAGAAAATGAAGGCCCAATCACTTTTTTTCTTTATTTTATATATTTTTAAATTTCGAAAATACCCCCTTTCACACAAGAACACCAATCCAAACCCAACGACTGTCATCCCTAGCGTTTTACCCCCATTCCGAACACAATGGGATATGTTTCGTAGGCCCATTCGACTGTTTCAGTCAGTTTCCTTTCAAATTAAAATATAAAACATTCAATGTTCGATTTGAACGTACATTTCAATTTGCCAGGGCCACAAACTGATTCGAAAAATTCTAGAAAAATAAATCTAGCTATGTTTTGACGATACGGTCCCAACAAAACTAGTTTCGTCAAATTCTGAGACCATTTGCAAAAAGGCCCATTTCTGGTCGATCCAATTTAACTATAATTGACCAGAACTCGTTTCCTTTGCCACGCTCACATACTAGCTTCAAAAATTATGAAATTTGAAACCTAGCAATAAATTCACATCCCGGATCCAGCAAAAGTGGTTTGGTCGAATTCCGAGGTCGTATGCAAAATGGCCATTTTCACGGGCTATAAAAATTCTACAACAACCTTTCTGAAAATTCATTTGGCCATAACTTTTGCTTCCTACTATGAAACTTCGATTTTTCAGATTCTTTAGAAAGGTATTCACTAACAGATTTAAATATTTTTGGTTTCACTCAAATCCGTTTTGTTTTGCACCCGGTACAGTCCGACAAAGTTTGAATTCCAGTTTTGAAACTACAGCGCCATTTCAGGCCATGTTTATAATTAGAATTAATTATATTCCTTTTCAAACGTCATTTCAAACTCAGTTTTCATTGCTATTATTTAAAATACTTATTTTAAATATTTAAAATCCATTATTTTAGCCAATTTAAAAATTTTAAATTGGTTCAGATTTTCTGGGTCGTTACAATCTCCCCCACTTAAAACTTTTCATCCCCGAAAAGGAACAAAGTCGAAAGTGGTTTGATTAATCAACTCTACGTTCAATCTGGCTTCCATTCTCTAACTTTTCAGTTTCAGAGAATTTTCAAATTCTTCAAAAATTTGGCTAACACCCGGAATTTTCGAAAAATTTCGCCATAACCTCCTTTGTACGGGGAGGGGTTTGGAAATTTATTGGGCGGCATTAGGTACCCAATAAATCCTAATAAGCATACACATATTTATAGTGATATATTCTGGTGTTTACAGGGGAGTGTGTATTGATAATAACTCCAGAGAATAAATTCTCGTCACCCTGTCAAAGCCTGAGGGAGTGTGTATTTTAAATGCTCCAGAGGATAAATCCTCGTCACCTCGTCCCGTGTGGGAAATAAATAGTCCATGTGCCGTATCTAATGACTAGAGAGACGTGGTTATTGTCAACTCCAGACCCGTGTGGGGTTTTTATTAATTTGGAAATTTAATCGTTACAATTTAAATAGTCCATATCAGTCATCAGTTCAACCTGTAAAATATAGTCATCGCCATACAAGCCTCTCGCTTGTATGGTAAATCTTCCACCTCGTCACACAAGCTCCAAATTCTTATGTGGTATATGATGAAGTATGCCTATCTTCAGAAGTATGCCATGCAGTGTAGTTCAAAATTAATTGTTACTATCCTATGGCGACGTTTATTATTTCACATAGAACAACCAGCACTCCGCATCCAATGGCATTCACAGGAGTTGATATAATAATATTTCGCATCCAACTCATTAAGGTTTACCTATTTGTCGGGCACGCAAATAAAATCTTTACTCAACAGCTAATCCAATTACCAGTTCAAACATATATAATGCATAAGTATATATATTTCTATCTACTTTCTAATCGGTTTAATGTGTGATTTAAATGAATAAATTCTACCATTATTCTATTGTTGATTAAATTAACTATTGTTTCAATAATTCAATTAATCAAATTTACTATCACACAACACAAGCAACAGTCAAATTGTTTTTAACTTTTCAAAATTACACAAATCAATTTCTATACTCTTTTAAAATCATTCAGACTATAGAATTAAAAGTGCACATCCATGGAAAGAAAATAACAACAGGGTAGAGAATTAATTGGTAATCCAAAGTATGGTAAATGTACCTTGCACCGGAGTCAATCAGAGATATCCACTCGGCATCTAGGATAGGCTTTCTGAATGCTCTCCTCGGTTTCCCAAGTACAATCTCGTGGATCTCCACTCCATTGCACTTTGACCAAGTGAACTTTCTTGTTCCTCAGCTCTTTGGTTTCTTTGCCGATGATCTTCAGCGGCTCCCTTCTCATAGCTAATTCAGGGGTAATTTCAATATCATGTTGAGCTCCTTCTTCCACGATCAAGTCTGGATCATGAACGTGCTTTCGAAGTTAAGATATGTGAAATACATCATGAACTCCAGGCAACCAATCAGGCAATTTAACCCTATAAGCGAGAGTTCCGATCCGTTCCAGAATAGGAAACGGACCAATGAATTTGGGCGCCAACTTTCCAGTTTTACCGAACCGGATAACTCCTCTCATCGGCGATACTTTCAAATATACATAGTCGCCAACAGCAAAGGATATATCTCTTCTTCTACTATCAGCATAGCTCTTTTGTCGGCTTTGAGCGGCCAGTAATCGTTTCTTAATAAAATCGACTTTGTCGGCAGCTTCTCGGATCATATCAGGCCCCAATACAAGTCTATTACCGGGTTCGACCCAACAAGCAGGAGATCGGCACGGTCTACCATATAATGCTTCGAATGGCGATATTGTCAGGCTCGCTTGGTAGATGTTGTTATAAGAGAATTCAGCCAAATGCAGATGGTCTTCCCATGATCCGCCGAAATCTAGAACACAAACCCGTAATAGATCTTCCAGTATACGATTCGCCCTCTCAGTCTGACCGTCTGTCTGAGGATGATAAGCGGTGCTCAAGTTCAGCTTCGTTCCCATCTCTACTTGAAATGCCTCCCAAAATTTACTTGTAAATATTGTATCTCTATCACTGGCTATACTGAGCGGCACTCCATGTAGTCTAACTATTTCCTTGAAATATATCTGCGCCAGACTCTGAGCAGTTCTGTTTGATCTAACAGGTATGAAATGGGCGGTCTTCGTGAAGCGGTCTACGATCACCCAAATACTGTCATTCCCTTTTCTGGTTCTGGGCAAACCATCAATGAAGTCCATGGAAATATGTTCCCACTTCCAGCCTGGAACGTCTGGCGGTTGCAATAATCCAGCTAGTTTCTGTTGGTCGCTTTTGACCAGTTGGAAAGTAGGGCATCGGCTAACATATAAAGAAATGTCGCTCTTCATTGACTTCCACCAAAAAGTGCGTTTGATGTCGTTATACATTTTGCTTACTCCCGGATGGATACATAGTTTTGACTTGTGGCATTCATCCAGTACTTCCTTTCGGAGCTTAGGAATGTTAGGAACACAAATTCGACCTTTCAGCCTTTGAATCCCCTCATCATCAACTTGAAAACTCGAGGGTTCGCCTTGTTGAATTATCTCTCTGATCTTCTGAATGAAGTGATCATCCTTCTGAAGAGCAGATATTTTATCTATCAATGAAGTCGTGATAATAAAACTGGCGATCATTTCATTCTTCCGGATTAATGCATCGGCCACGACACTGGCTTTCCCTGGAGTGTATATAATTTCAAAGTCATATGCTGCAAGAAACTCCAACCAACGTTGCTGCCTCAGATTCAGGTCTTTCTGAGTGAACAGATACTTTAACGACTGGTGATCTGCAAACAGTTCAAATCTCTCACCCAGAGGATAGTGTCTCCAGATTTTCAAAGCGAACACAATAGCCAATAACTCAAGATCATGAGTTACGTAGTTCTTCTCGTACGACTTCAGTTGACGGCTAGCATAAGCGATCACTTGACCTCTTTGCATTAACACTGCACCAAGGCCTTCTCTAGAAGCATCAGTCCAGACTTTCAAATCCTGATTGCCATCGATGATGGTTAACACTGGAGCAGTGGTTAATCTTAACTTTAGCTCCTCAAAAGCCTCTTCACTTTCTGGAGTCCATTTGAATTTAGAGTGCTTCTTTGTAAGCTTCGTTAAGTGACCAGATATCTTCGAAAAGTTTTTAACGAACTTCCGGTAATAACTAGCCAATCCGAGAAAACTGCGGACTTCTGTAGGAGTACTGGGCTTTTTCCAGTTTTGAATGGCCGTGATTTTACTTGGATCCACAGCAATTCCTTCTTTCGATACGACATGGCTCAGAAATTTCACTTCCTCTTTCCAGAATGTATAATATACATTTGGACAGTTTGGCTTTCAATACATTCCTTCTGAGGATTTCCAGAACCTGTTCCAAATGCTTTTCATGTTCAGCTTTTGATTTAGAGAAGATTAGAATATCGTCAATAAAAACCAGAACAAATTTATTCAAAACCACTCTGAACACTCTATTCATCAGATCGACGAAATAAGCTGGAGCGTTACATAAGCTGAACGGCATTACTAACCACTCATAGAATAAGTCTGGACCTCTGAATGCTGTCATTGGAACACACTCTTCGGCAATTTGAAGCTGATGGAAGCCTGTAGCTAGGTCCATCCTTGAGAATACTTGTGCCCCATTCAGACGATCCAATAAATCATCGATTCGCGGCAATGGATATTTGTTCTTTATTGTCTGCTTGTTCAAATCGCGATAATCCACACATAGTCGTAGAGTACCATCAGATTTTGGGACAAACACCACTGCTGCTCCCCAATCAGAGAAACTAGGCCTGATCAGACCCTTCCATACTAGCTGTCGTGTTTGATTGTCAAGTTCTTCTTTCTCTTTCAAGGACATTCTTCGAATAGCGTGAACTACCGGCCTTGCATTCGGAATCAAAGCGATCTTGAAATCTATTTCCCTTTTCGGAGGTAAGCGAACAACTTCTTCAAACACATCCGCATAATTTTTGACGACAGGAATGTCTTTGATGAGGTCAGGAATATTCTCTGTGACTTTTGGGATATTTTCTATTTGGGCTGGAGAGACATCGAGAGCTGCCCAGAAGTCTTTTCTATTAGATTTCTGACCTTCACAGGGTATGGTTATATAATTCCCTGATTTAATCTTAGCTCTAACAACTCTCTCGGTGCATCTAACCTCTGCTTCATATTTGGTTAGCCAATCCAATCCCAGAATAAGATCGAATTCATTAAAATTCATGACGATAGAGATAGTAGGGAATTTATAGCAGGAAAAAGAGACAGGTACTGCACAAACCCAACTGAGATCGATGGAACCACCGACCGGATTTTGGACAGTCATTGGTTCTTTGAGCTTTCTCAACTTCAAATCCAACTTCTTAACTGCATTCTTTGCAATAAAGCTTCGTGACGCGCCTGTGTCAAACAATACTTTGACTGGAATGTTTTTGACAGTAAGCGTTCCTTCTAAAACATCAGATCTTCCCTGACTAGCTGAGGGTACTGAAGTTTCTGCTACTTCATTCACTTGAACTATTTCAGTCTTTTTCAACTGCCAGCAATCTCGCTTTATATGGCCGGCCTGATGACACAGATTACACTCTCGAGTTACAGGTAACTTGCTCTTAAATTTAGGTCCACTCTTCTTTAGTTTCTTTGAAGATCTGCATTTTCCTTGCAAATGCCCTTGCTTATGGCAGTTATTGCATACGACGGTCTTTGCTGGTTCTTTTTCGGATCTGGCCCTTTTTCGATTGACTTTGGGCTCCTTGCTGACCTCAGACATTGTACTGGCCTCAGGACGATCAGTTTCAGACTCAATTTTATTACTAGAGCTGACTTCTTCGTCGTACTGTAACATACCTTTCTTGTCTAGATCTTCGTACTGGTAAGCCATGTATATCATTTCAGAGAAAGGAAGCTTCACATTCCTCATTACACTGTTCTAATATTTTCTTTGAAGCCCGTTGATAAATCTCAAATTCTTCCTCTTCGTATTTTGAATTAGATGAGGGGCAAAGTGAGAAAGTTCATTAAATTTCTTATGATATTCTGGAATGGTCATATCTCCTTGTATCAAATAAGAAAATTCATCACATAGTCGCTCAATCACTTCAGGAGGAGTAAATCTTTCCAGGAAAATTACTTTGAATCTATCCCAGGTGATATCACCTTCTGGATTATCCTTAATAACTGAATCCCACCAGAACAAAGCTTCGTCTTTGAGTGCCCAGGAGGCTAGTAATCTTTTCTGGTCATCCCTCAGCTTCAATCCTTCGAAGATTTTCTCAGCCGAACGAATCCAAGCTTGTGTTCTCATAATAGATTCCTCGCCTGAAAAACGACTTTCCACCCAGATTTCTATATTTCATAAATAGAGCTTCTATATCGGGTTAGTATTACTTCTTCTGTTTCTGGCACTCATTTTCTAGTACGTCTGCAAATGGCAGACAAAGTGTCAGGTCAACAGAAAAGATATTTGAAAACATAGAAACAAATACTTCAAATGTAAATGTGTCTATTAGGGTGTATTTCATTCTGCTTTACTCATACTAGGATGTTACTGATCCTATCCGTAATGAGTTACCCGTCCTAGAACACTACTGGTTCTATTTCTGACGAGTTCGTTAATATGTTATATTCCAGCAATAAGCTTAACCAAAGCTCTGATACCAAATGTAAAAACCTCGAACCCCGTACTGACGGCGGCAAGGGTAATCCTTGGAATATAACACATAAACATATAATAGCAGAACAGAATTAAATAAATACACCAGATAATGCACAATAGAATATACTGGATAAAAGTAATCATCAAAGTTACACAGTATACAGGATCATACTTAGTACAAATACAGTTCAGCTATACATAAATGTCTACAGCGGAAAACAAACATAATATGTACGATAGGAGCTGAACAGCATAAAAAGAGATAAATGATAGAATCCATCTTCAGCTCCAGCTATCCAGAGAAAGCCTGCTAAACCTGAATACAAGGCTGCCCGTGTAGAAAAAGGGACACCCGAGTTTGAAAGTGAAACAAACTACGAGTCAGTCATGGGACTGGTACGAGAAATCTACTCAACACATTATGAATATGGCTAATCACAGGACCACGCCACATTCGTGGAACGGGTTTACTCCATCGGATTGCCAGTGCTTTAAAAACAAATCATTCTTTTAAACATCGCAATGCTTTTTATAAAAATGAAGCCATTATAAGACTCAGTTCCCATCACACAATGCAACGCAAACCGGAGGATAGAGTTTTACCTTATAATGGCCAAAATATGGTTGATACGAATAAAACAAAAGCACTTGATATTATTACTAGTGTTTACATGTTTCAAAACAAATTCGAATCATAACTATCAATCATAGACGGCATGGGTACCATATATCATGTCGCCATGTATATATACAATTAAAACCGCACAGTCACGTATTTGGAAATTGGATTTCTATCATGAACCAAGGCAAAAGATAGTCCTTGACGACTTCGAGACAATCTAGCCCATGTCTCAGGCAAGCGCGCAGGCAAGCCTTGGATCGTCAGGGCCGGTCCACCGACGTGGATTATTATGCCTGAACACTACGTTTCTCCGCCCTATGGGGAGTAAATGAGCCAACGAATGACTCCATCGGACCCGGATCATCCGATCAAACCGAGGCGCCTCACAACAGCAACAACCACATAAGTCAAACTCGTCAGGGCGTGTAAAACCACTGACGCCACTTCTAGCTAGAAAGAAACGCAGGCCCTCCCTGATGTCCTCTCCCATTTCTGGTTCATACCAGGGTGTGAGGCTCGCGATTTTACGTTATACACAAAGCTACGCCACACAGGCGGTGCTTTGATCATCAACCACAAGACTTTGCTTTTCAATAGAAGCCCTGATCACTGCATCTTAGCATGCCACACAGGCAATTCACGCCATGTAACTGATGGCTATCAATCACACAGAATGAATTCCAATGTCAGACACACATTCCATTTGCAAGTCTGTTCTGGGTCGGAACGAAACCGGAGGCACTATATACCTCGCAAACCCATCGATCACCACGTACGTCTGGACGATCACCACTCATTATCCATATTTCGGGATGCCTCCCAATCAGGACCTCGGTTACCATCCAAACGAGGTGAAGATCTCCGGTCTTCGACCACCTCTTCATCTTCGATTTCTTATCGTCGATTCAGTTATTCAGAATGGGATAAACCCGGTCTTTCTGAGCAACTCGCGTATAAAATAAACTAGTGAAACACTAACATACACACGCATCATTTCAATTCATTAGTCACTAACCGTCAATCAGTAAGAGAACGATTTCCCAAATATTAACCCCGAAGGCCGAAACCAACATCAGATCAACACCCAGGAAACCATTCGACTTAGCCAACCTTCAGTTAATTTCTAAAACACATCCATATCGTTTATAATATTTTATAACGATTTATCGCTAATTTTATTTATTTTAAAATAGCCAATTTATTCAAAACGACGCTTCGGGCCATAACGCGGCCGTGACGCTGTTTTTCTTCAGATTTGATTTACACATATCTGAAAATCTAACCGTTGGATCTTCACAAAATTTACATCATTAGAAAGATCTTTTCAAAACGAATCCAACGGTTCCAGTTTCGGGAAATTCCGACGGTCGGATCTCCTGGTACCATCGTTTGAAGTATCGATTTCAAAATACGAACTGCAGCATCGTTATTCGATTTAATATAATTATATTTATATATATATATATATAATTGATTTTGGCGCTGTTTTTCTTCAGATTTGAATTAAACATTCCAGACAATCCAACCGTTGGATTTTTACAAAGTTGGTGCCGTTGGAAAGATATTTCCAAAGCGGACCCAACGGTTGCGGTTTCCGGAAAATCTGATGGTCGGATCTCTCGGTATAATCGTTTGAAATCACGGTTTCAAAATACGAACTGCAGCGTCGTTATTCGATATATTTCAATCCTATTTATATATATATATCGATTCTTCGATTTCAAAAACTATATTCTTTTCATACATTTGATAAAAATGATATTTTTATCTAACTGTCTTCTATTTCAACACTTCACTATTTTTAACAATTCATTTATATAATAAAAATGTGATTTTTACTGTAAACCAATTCATTTCAAAACACTATTATTTAATATAGTTCATATAGTTAATAAAAGTATGGTTTTTATTATAAAATAATTTATTTCAAAACGAGATTATTTTATATAGTTCATATAGATGATAAAAGTATGGTTTTTATTATAAAACAATTTATTTCAAAACGAGATTATTTTATATAGTTCATATAGATGATAAAAGTATGGTTTTTATTATAAAACAATTTGTTTCAAAATATAAATACCACTCAACACATTAATTTCAATTCAACGAATGAATTTCGATTCAACACATGAAGGTTTTCTATAGTTTGTATAAATAGATAAAAAGGTGATTTTTATATTTAAAAACACGAATACCATTCAACACATGAATTTCAATTCAACGAATGAATTTCGATTCAACACATGAAGGTTTTCTATAGTTTATATAAATAGATAAAAAGGTGATTTTTATATTTAAAAACACGAATACCATTCAACACATGAATTTCAATTCAACGAATGAATATCGATTCAACACATGAAGGTTTTCTATAGTTTATATAAATAGATAAAAAGGTGATTTTTATATTTAAAAACACGAATACCATTCAACACATGAATTTCAATTCAACGAATGAATATCAATTCAACACATGAAGATTTTCTATTCAACGAATAAATATAGTTTCAACAAATGGAAATAATTCTAACACATGAATATTATTCAAAATTTCGGCAGCATAACGGCAGGGTAGCTAAAACTGGGGCCGTCCCTAGTACGGTTCCTCGCTCTACCCTAAAGCCTCGCAGCTTTTGACAATGGGGAATCATGCATCTAGTTCGCACGCAGGCGGCATGTATATTTATTTCATTTCCACAAACTAATCCTATGTGGTTTCAACCAAATATTTCAACCACAAACGGGTATTTTTTAACCACAAATCAATCAATTCCAACCACAAACAATTCCAATCAACCATTCGCTATCAATCAATTTTCACACCAATCACAATCAATAAATATCGTCCATGGTTTGTGGATGAGGGGCGTATATATATATTTATATATAGCATTTCACTTCTATTTCAACACATATTTAATTTTTACAACGCATATACAACTTATACATCGAACGTACAACTTATACAATGCTTATACAAGAGGTGTACAACGCTTATATAACTCATACATCGACTATATAATTTATACATCGTCGTTTTCCATATCGTTTATAAATTAGAAATCTCACATTGGGTTCCACTCCACCAAAAATAGCAGAAGGCTAAGAAAAATATGCGGTCTCTTCTAGAAGGTAGAAGACGTCCACATGGTCACGATGTTTCCTGTTTCATCGAATTTCATCAAGAAACGAAAAAGATATGATTTTTACAGTTTTGCAACACTTTAAAGTGTTAATTTCAATTCAGAAATTTAAACCCGTTTACCTCCTTTAAACTTCGAAACTAGGTTTCCGATTTGTTTCCAATCCGTGAAGTGTTGCTTCGATCCGACTTCACCACGACAACGGGCTCGGAAATCCGCTCCAGGGGGGTCCCCACCGTGACGAACAGGAGCTGACTATCGTGGCGGAATTTGGGGCGAAAGGCGGCGGGTTTGAGGGGTTGGTTCTCGAGCTAGGAGCGATGAGGGGTGACGAGGTCGAGTCGGATTTGGAGAGGAGGAGGAGGGCTTCGAAAAACTCTACTGGAGGGGTGGTCGAAGATGGACGTGGCAGCCGGATTTTGGCTGGGAGGGGAGGAACGTTCGCCATCGTTCGTGGGGGGGGGGGGGGGGGGGGGCGTGGTTCCAGCTAAAAGACGGGGAGAGAGAAAATGAAGGCCCAATCACGTTTTTTCTTTATTTTATATATTTTTAAATTTCGAAAATACCCCCTTTCACACAAGAACACCAATCCAAACCCAACGACTGTCGTCCCTAGCGTTTTACCCTCATTCCGAACATAATGGGATATGTTTCGTAGACCCATTCGACTGTTTCAGTCAGTTTCCATTCAAATTAAAATATAAAACATTCAATATTCGATTTGAACGTACATTTCAATTTGCCAGGGCCATAAACTGATTCGAAAAATTCCAGAAAAATAAATCTAGCTATGTTTTGACGATACGGTCCCAACAAAACTAGTTTCGTCGAATTCTGAGACCGTTTGCAAAAATGCCCATTTTTGGTCGATCCAATTTAACTGTAATTGACCAAAACACGTTTTCCTTTGCCACGCTCACATACTAGCTTCAAAAATTATGAAATTTGAAACCTAGCAATAAATTCACATCCTGGATCCAACAAAAGTGGTTTCGTCGAATTCTGAGGTCGTATGCAAAATGGCCATTTTCACGGGCTATATAAATTCTACAGCGACCTTTCTGAAAATTCATTTGGCCATAACTTTTGCTTCCTACTATGAAACTTCGATTTTTTAGATTCGTTAGAAAGGCATTCACTAAAAGATTTAAATATTTTTTGTTTCACTCAAATCCGTTTTGTTTTGCACCCGGTACAGTCCGACAAAGTTTGAATTCCAATTTTGAAACTGCAGCGCCATTTCAGGCCATGTTTATATTTAGAATTAATTATATTCCTTTTCAAACGTCGTTTCAAACTCAGTTTTCATTGCTATTATTTAAAATATTTATTTTAAATATTTAAAATCCATTATTTTAGCCAATTTAAAATTTTTAAATTGGTTCAGATTTTCTGGGTCGTTACATTAATATCCCACTATTTTTCCTCATTAGCAAGCCTAAAGCTTCCAAATTGCTTCGAAAGCAAAATACACTATAAAAGTGCCAATATATACAACTTAGTGTGAGTCTGCACTTATCGTGAAAAGATACAATTTGTTATGGAAACCCTTCTGTATATCTAGACTCTGCCGTTCAATCTGTTGCTGAAGGGGCAGTGTTATGTGGAGACAGTGAAGAAGTTTGCTACACCAAGTATGCTTTGTATCCTGTCAAAGGAAAGTACTTGAAATGACCTAGACTTCCCCGATCCCCGAGGAGAGACGGAGGAGCCTGGATTGCTTTGAGAACACGATGCCTCAGAACACAACTAATATAACATTTCATTGCTAATACAACAATTTACATCAGAGTACAAGACATAAAAGTTCAAATAAATAATATACAATGGAAAAATAAATATTAGAGATTTACAAATTACAAAGCAGCGAAAATAAAATACATAAGCATACTATGCATCGGAAAACATCAACTAACACAACTGAAAGAAATACACGGATACAAAGCATTCCGAATATAGCTCCAGCTGAAATCCAGGATCCTGTGCAAAGAAATATCTGCAAACCAAAACTACTAGCTGCCCGTGTGGAAAATATGGGCACCCAAAGTTTAGGTAGAAACAATAAACTCCGAGTCAGTCATGAGACTGGTGTGAGAACTAAAACAGTTATTAAAACTTTACTTTAAAAGTTGGGAAATCATGGGACCACGCCGTATAACACGGAATGGGTTTACTCAACATGAATCTCAATTTAAAATAAAACAACGCAATGCTTTTTGGAAAATGAAGCTATTATAAGACTCGGGTCCCATCAGACAATGCAACGCAAGCCAGAGGTAGAGTGTTCCCTTATGATAGCCAAACATGCTTGGTATGTTCAAAACAAATCTTTTTGATATTACTATAAGTGTATAGTGTAAAACCAACTTTAAATATAAATGTATCAATCATAGACGACATAGTAACCCATCCTACTATGTCGTCATATAGGTTTACAACTAAAACCAAAAGGTTGCGTATTGGAAATTGGATTTCCGTCATGAGTCAAAGCAAGGGATGGTCTCCTTACCGATTCTGATCACTTCTAGCAAGATGACCTAGGATCACACCTACGGGCAACCCTTGGATCCTGTAGTGTCGGTCCACACTTACTTAAGTGGATTGGTTATTCCTAAACAATACGTTTCCTGGTCCTAACGGACCTCCAAAATGGTCAGTACGTCGACTAATCATATCTGAGGCGCTTCGCTGTCCATCATCCACATAAGTAAATATGCATGGGCTCCATACCGAGGCACTACCACTAGCTAGAAACAAACGTTTGCATTTACCGCGTCCCTTATCTCTTTTTTGCTCATACCGAGGTGTAAGGCTCGCGAATTAAAGCTATACACAAAGCTATGCTACTTAAAGTTGTGCTTTGATCATCATCCACAAGACTCTGCTTTTCAACAAAAGCCTTAATCATTGCATCTTAGCATGCCGATTGGCAATCCATACCATTGATTTCTACCAATATATAACCTATAAGCTTGTACATCTCAGAAAAGGGTGTTAAGCAAGTGAATAAATTCTCCGCCACCAAACAGATATATATTTAGCAGAGGTCAACGAATATAGCACACAATACAACGTCAGACACACATCCATTTACAAGTCCGTTCTGGGTCTGAACGAAACCGAAGGCACCTTATTTATCGTCCTATATGTCCAATACAGGAGAGAGATCCTCGCATATCTGGTTGATCCCCAAGTACGTCTGGACGATCACCACTTATTACCTTGTCTTGGATGTACAGCCCAATCAAGACATAAGTAATCATCCAAATGATGTGAAGATCTCCAGTCTTCAACCACCATCTTCATCGTCGATTTTTAGTCGCTGTATCAGTTATTCAAAATAGGATAAACCCGATCTATCTGAATAATTCACATATTTTATAATTAAAAATCAAGTGTTATAAAAATACATCATACGTCTCATTCCAATTCAGAATATTCTTTTATTTAAATATTCACATCTTAGGGGAAAGGTTCCCATTAATTTTATCAAAGATAAATTCTTTTAAACTTATTCTTTAATCTTCCTTTGGATATCAATTTTAAAAGATTTTATTTTATCCTTTAATAATTCTAAACCAAATTATAGTTTATAAAACTAGTCGGGATTATCGAGCCTTACCGAAGTAATCATTTATTATTTTATTATTTTATTCCAATCCCAACCTATTCATACATAATTAAAGATTCGTTAAAACTATCGCATGGAGTAAAACTGGTGGTACTCCATTCTCGATCATTTCATGAATTTGATAAATTTAATTACCTCATTCACATTCCAATATAATTAAAGATTCGTTAAAACTTCATCCTGGTTTTAATCTCAAAAATCATTACTTTACGATTGTTCAACTTTAGGAAAATTAATCTTGTCTTTAACTGGGTTAAAGAACCAATGTCTTTTAAAACACAGTCCACGATAAACCCAAATCCTCTTCCATCAAAATGGAATCTTCACGGAAATCTGATCAATATATAATTGATATAAATTTCCATATCTGACTGATACTATAAATGGAATAAAGGCAAAGCCTTTTAGATTCCATAAATAGTAACGGTCTTCCTTTACAGATGTTCATCTCGATTATTAAATCGAATTCCATTCAATTCCAATTAAATATATTAAATTGGAAAACTTTACTTTGGAAAATTTCCATTAAATCTTAATAAAAAGATTTATAAATTCCAAATCATAACTTCCTTGTTACTCGGGCTTAAGAACAAATGTCATTTAAAATATCGTTCACAATGAACCCGTAATCAACTACCATTTAATTCCAATTTATAATTATAAATTCGAAAACTTTATTAGTCTTAATTAAAAGATTTATTCTATTCTCAACTGGGTTTAAGAACAGTGTTATTGAAGACACCATTTACGGGGAACCCAAAATCCCATTTGATATTAAGTACATGGCTATGAATAGAAATTATACCGACTTATATTCAATATCAAATTTTCAAATTAACGGATATCGTATTGGGAATAACGGTATCTATTTCTTCCAAATTCCTCAACAATATCCGTATAATCACGGAATCCTATATCGAATAATTTCGATGATTATTTCTATTTAAATCCTTTCCAATTTATACAAAACTATGGTTATTTTAAAGTGAATATTAGGCTCACATCCCTATTTTGAAACTTAATTAGGCTCACATCCGGTCATAAACGTATTATAAATTAGGTCCCTGTTTTCAAAACTTATAAAATAATAATTAAAAAAATAAAAAAATTCATAAATTAGTAACAAAATAAATTATGCATTATACAAAAAATTCAGTTCAAAAAACAACAAAAATCATGTCAGAAAGAAGAAAACAGAAAAAACTGCAGTTAAATGCATAATATTATGCACCTTTTTGAGTTTATTACATGCATATGTGCAATTATTACAGTTCTTACAGCGCCTAGATTTAACTGCATATTTCAGTTCATTTTTATTTGCATCCAAATGTGCAAATATCTCAGAAAACATGCACACATGTGTGCAACATTTTTATAGGATAACACATTAGCTAAAAGTAGGGACCTAATTTATAAAAAAAAATGAAATTTAAAATTAAAACCCACCCACTATTTTCTGAGTTCCGCCTTTTTTTTTAAAAAAAAATGAGCAGTACTTCATAAAAAAAAATCTAAAATCTGGAAATAATTTCAGGATTCCACGGAAATAAAAAAAAATAGTTGCATACATTTGTGCGATTATTACAGATAATTGCATATATGTATGCAACTTCTCCATAAGCTGTGTTCGGTTTGGAAATCTGAAAATAAACCTGCGCAAATGTGTGCAAGTATTTGAAATATTTGCACACATGTAAGCATGTATTTGCATGAATAAAAATCAACGAAGATGAATGTAGTGAAAAATAAGCATGGATGTATGCAGGAAAATGATATATCAGCATACTATTATGCATTTAACTGCAAATTTCGTTTTTTTTCTTCTGTTTTTTTTATTTTTGACGCCTTGTTTGATGGTTTTTTGTTCTGAATTTTTTAGCGTTTACATGTTTTATTTAAATACGAATTTACGTGATTTTTTTATATTTTTTTGATGAATTTTCAGAAAATAGGGACCTAATTTATAATAAGTTTATGACCGGGTTTTTTTATATTTTGAAACTTAATAGGGACCTCTAAAAACGCACCCTATTTTAAAACCCATTTTCAATCCAATTTATTATTTCTAAAAATAATTGGATTATTAATCTAGTTATTAACTAGTCCATTTTGGTAAAAATATATTTTTTATCTTTTCAAACTTGGAATTTTTCATCCAAAATCTTTCCAAATCAGTTACTATGATTTTACATAATTTTTCCATATTTTTAATAATTTTATTAAGGCCCTTATAGTCGGTTTCCAGTGACGGCCCTCAAACTACAATCATAGCAACCTTTTCTGAAATTGATTTGGACATAATTTAAAATCTATCTGTTCAAATTTAAATCTATTATATTCATTGGAAAGATCTTTTCAATACGAATGCAACGGTTCCGGTTTTAGGAGAATCTGATGGTCGGATCTCCCGTTACATCAATTTGAAATTAATGGTTGAAATTCGCGAATGGTCGCTGCGCGGCGCGTTCTATTCAAGCCATTAAATATATATATAATATATATCGCCGATTTTCATTTAAAACGTATTTTATAAATCGTTTATAAATCCATTTTAAAATGATTCCAACTTCGTTTTCAATTTAAAATCAAAATTGAATATTCTGTATCATTATAATATTAAAATAATAATATTTTCAAAATATCAAATTTTGAAATCAATTCTTTTCGATATTCATTATAAAATGAATAAAATCGCAGAAAAATCCTTTCGAGTTAAAATGGCGTACATCTAATTAACTCGGCTTCATATATTTTAATATATTCGTGTCCATCCAAAATCGGACATCATAATCATATTTTGATTTGTCACTGAATACTAATTTAAAATATTCGTTATTTCTGAATTGGAATCAGACTCAATCAATTATCATATAATTTCATTTATATGGATTCCATACATATCTTGTATTCAAAAATAGTGATAAACAATTATTAAGCAGTAAATTCACAACCAGAGTGCAATTTACAATTTTATAAGCCTTAAATAATTAAATAACGCTTATAATGGTCAGTCAGTCAATCGGTTGACAAACAGTCAAATCCAGGGGAGAAGTGAATTACTTATCATCCTAGACCCTTGTGGGGTTTTCAACCATCAACAAATAATTGGGCGATGTGTAAAATTATCGTTCTAATACCCGTATGGAGTTTACATCACAGTCCATGTGAATTTGTTTATTATTTATAAATATTTATAATCACAATTTAATAATGATAACATTAAACTATAAACAATCATCAACCACCAAACAGATATTGTAGTCACAGGCAAACAATATATATGCTGTTATAAAAACAAATAACTGTACAAATAAATTCAGTGAGAGAGTTCTCATATTGGTTTCCACTCCATCAGTCTTTATTTGAAGTTTTTATTTTTACACTAAATTAAACAAGCGTTTAATTTAGTTAAAATTCAACTTGCTCCTTTTTTGTTCTGGTTAGTTCCATATTGTAGATCTCGAATTTACGGTTCCAATGGTCCTGAAATCATTGAATTCTGTTTCTATATGGCATAAATATTAATTTTACAAGCTTTTCCTTAAATTAAAATTAATATATATTAATTAACAAAATAGTGCTAATTACATTCAAAAATTTCGGCCGATCTTTTCTCCTTTACTCCCATGTTCTTCTGATACTCATACAAAACTGAACCCACATTAACAATTTAGGGTTAAAAATCGGTTCTCCCTGACGTCGCCATAGACCGATAACCTATGGCCACCTCGACCGCCTTGCCAACCCCTCCCCACGCGCAGAAATCAAGGCAACTCGATGCACCCTTGAGCCCAAAAATCTCGTGCGAACTGCGTGGCTTTGAGCCACGATTCTGGCGAATTTACACCACTTTAAATCATCATAACCGTTAGATTAGGAGATCTCGCCTCACTCTTTGATTTTGTGGTTGTGAGCTTTGAGTGGATTTGCGTGGATTGAGAGATAGAGGGAGATCAAAAATCGAGTGAACGGGGCCATTGACTCATACTAGCAGTAGGCTCTGAGTTACGGCATTAGGGTTTACCTGATAGGGTATTATATAGGAAATTAAAATATTATTATTTAATTTAAACACTGCTTCATAATGAGTTTTTTCCCCCATACTCCAAACGAACCCAAATGACTATCGCTCCTAGCCAAATACTCCCATTCCAGACACAATGAGATCTTTTTCATAAGCCAATTCAGCTGTTTCGATAAATTTTTATTAATATTAAAATATAAATTAATATAACGTTCAATATTGAATTTCAACATACATTTTAATTTATCGGGGCCACATACAGACTCCAAAAATTACAGAAAAAATGAATCTAGCTATGTTTTGATGATACGGTCATAACAAAATTAGTTTCATCGAATTTGGAGACTGTTTTAAAAATGGCCTTTTTAACTGGTCGATTAAATTTAAATTGAAATTGAAATCACGTTTAAATTTACCACACTCACATATTAATTCCAAAAATTATGAAATTTTAAACCTGACAATATTTTGACATTCCGGATTTAACAATAGTGGTTTTGTCGAAAACAGAGATCGTTTGCAAAATGGCTATTTTTATGGGCTATATATATTATATAAACATATATAAATTCCATAGCGACTATTTGAAATTTTAAACCAGACATAACTTACAATTTATAAAGTGAAATCTTATTTTCCTACTTTTTTAGAAAGATATATTTAAATAGATTCTAATGTTTCTTGTTTCGTCCAATTCTGATTTATATTGAATTCTGTATATTCATTTAAAATTTAAAATCGAATTTTCAAACTACCGCGCCATCTCAGAGTTGTTTTGATTAAATTCTAAATTTATACGTTTTAACTTCGATTTAAATAAATTTTTAGTCGTTATTATTTAAAATAAATCATTTTAAATATTCAAAACCCATTAAAATAGCTAAAATTAAAATTTCAAATTGGTTCAAAATTTCGGGGTTGTTACAATCTCCCCAACTTAAAATCTTTTCGTCCTCGAAAAGGAACGGAGCTGAAAGATGTTTGACTAAGCAACTCAACTTTCATTCTGGCTTTCATTATTCAACTTTTCAGTTTCTAAGAATTTTCTAATTTCTCAAAAATTTGGCTAACACCCTAAATTTTCGAAAAATTTCGCCATAACCTCCTTTGTACGGGGAGGGTTTGAAAATTTAATTGGGCCAAGTCTCAATATATACTCAAAAATTCTATTTTAAATGTCAAGTCGCAAACAATAAACTCTGACTATGTTTGGTTATCACACCAGTCAATTGGAAATATATAGATATCCCACTTTCAAAACTCGAACATAAATGCTGATGATGCACGAGCTATCATCAGAATCATCTTCGGGGGACAAGAGCGTGATTCTATATCTACCCAGTATATTTGAGGCTTCATATATATGTTTGCAAGAAGTATATGCAAATTCTTCTAATACCCGATAGTCCAAAATCAATATGAAATAAAATACTCAAATACGTACAATATGGTATACTTTTCAAAATTAAATTCATTTTTTATAAATAACACTCTTTAAACTCTTTCTAGGGCATTACTAACCCTATCTCTATTGAGTCATTCTCATAGGATGTTACAAATCGTATCTTTGATGAATTGTTTCGTTCGGTTCTAATATGTCTTATTCTCTAGCTTTGTAAACCAAAGCTCTGTTACCAAAAAGAAACAACCCAGACTTCCCCAATCCCCAAGTAGAGACAGTGGAGCTAGGATTGATTTGAGAACACAACGCATCAGAACACAACCAAAAGAATATTTCATTGCTATTACAACAATTTACATCAGAGTACAAGATATCAGAGTTCGAATAAATATGTAACACCCCAAATTTTCTGTTAACCGTATAATAACAAATTTAAGTATAATTAATTCTAAATGAAAGAATTAAGGGAAATGGGTTCCACCGTTGCGATCGTCTTGGAATTCTGCTTGAGATAGAGTTCGAGTTTGCGTGAATCAGACTCCGTATGAAGGAGTTATGACCTCTGGAAGTTTCAGAATTCAAATTAAAATTCAAACAGTTCAAAAAGAAGTTCAAAATTCAAAATAAGACCCAAACTGGGCTGGGCGGGAATTTTCCCGCCCAGGCACTAGGTCGACCAGGGGGTCGACCTGGGGGTCGACTTGGGTGACCAGATCGACCATAAGGTCGACCTGGGGGTCAACCTGGTTTGGCCCTGGCTGGCCTGGTCGAGTTCTGGTCGATTTCTGAGGTTTAGCTGTGTCACTAAGGCTGACATGTCGCATTTTGGTTGGCTCCTTTCGAAGTGAATGGTCTAGATTCGTCTGTGATCATCTGACGGCTCAAATCAATCTGAAATTCTATAAATACAACCTAAGACTCCAACCTAAATTAACATAAGAAATTAGAGACGGAGCCGCCATGCTATCGGTAGGAAATTGAGAGGAGCCTCCACTTGTAGAAAAGCTTAGAGACGAGCCAAGTTAGAGTTAAAACACGAATCAAATCAACGTTAGTCTACCCAAAGGAACGCATCTCAATTTCAGAACTCAGAATTCAAGTTCATCGATCGTAGTAAGTCTAGTTACGTTTGAGATGTTAATTGAAAAAGAACGTGATTTGACATGAATTGGAAATTGGAATCACATTATGTTATATAATGTTTATGTTGTATAATGTTAACAATGTATATATGTTGCGATGATTTTTATTGTGAATGGAATTGGGATGTTGTGGTATAAATTGATGTGATGTGGACCTGTTTAACGTTTGTAATTGAAAACAACATCACTTGCAAGTTTGTGGTTAATATTAAAATTTACACCTTTATGTTTATGTGGTTAACATGGATTGTATACATTTTGCTAAGTCCAAGTTAAGACATATATACACATGTTCTATGTTAAAACCGTTATGCCAACATGATTAAAATCCTTGTATATATATTCTTAGGCTCATTTCAAGTTGTAATTGGATCCATTAGGTTATGCAATTAATACAAGTTTCATGTTGAAATAGGCTACATGATTTGAGTTAGTTCACATCTTTGTGTAAATACCAAAATTTGACATTTTTATGAACATGTAATAACCTTGTCACATGCTAGTTTTGTGTTTGAAGTTATGCCTAGATAAATATGGTTAGGCCTATGTTTATGCAAGTCAAGATTATGCCATTTTATGTGACACCTATTTAGATTTAGTCATTTTGCAAGTTCACCCCTATAATGTATAAGTTTACACCTATGACATGTCATGCAGATAGATTCCTATATGAAAACTTTGTGCACTAAATTAGGCTAAGTTTTTAGCCTAATATCATATGTTAAAATCATGCGAACGAAAATTAGGCTAAGATTTGTTAGCCTAATATTTAGACGGGTTAACATTGGGTAAAATGGGTAGGAAAACTTGACATAAAAATATATGAAATTGGCATGTTTGTCACATGCCAAAATTGGTGGCATTTAAACGGTATAAATTCTTATACCAAAAATGTTAAACTTGGAATGTGGGCTATAACCTTTAATGGTTAACAAACTTACATATAACAGGTAATAAAGACAAACATGTAAATTTAGAAAATACGAATGTGCTTAACACGAGGATGGATTGAGTTGTGATGTAAACCTGCCCGGACCCGCCCGGCTGTCCAGGAGTCACAACAATACCTATCCAATGTGGGTGGTTAAGCATGGAGCCCAATAAGGACCCGAGGTTAGACTGAGTTACGATGTAAATCTGCCCGGAACCGACCGGCACATCCAGTAACCGTAACAATATCCGTCTAATGTGAGTGGTCGGTGCTTTAAGAGGCTAAGGACAGATGGTAGGGTTAAGTTAACAAAAACACTTAACCAATTCAACATGTTATTAAAATTGATGGGTGGGGTTAGGTAAATACAGACACTTAACCACTTCACATGTTTGACTAGAAAACCCTAGTAACGGGGACCCATTTCTGCAGTAACCCAATTAGGTATCATGGTACCTTGAAACTAGGCAGGGTGGGGCACGATTATTGGGCTGATTGTAAGCGGTCAAAGCGATGGCGGTGGGTGCAACAGTGTGGGTTCTAACAGAGTGCGGGCGTGCACACACTTTGGAGCAGACAAACAGGGCACTAGGGGCACCAGTAGTATAACCTATGTATTCTAAGGATTGTGTCGGGCCGCCACCATGGGTCTTGATACACCCTATGGTGGGACTAGCATAGGTATCTACAAATCATTGGGGGCCATAAGACACAGATGATTATGCGAGTAGGAGTCGATCTTTAGAAAAAGGGGATCACTTCACCCTCAGCATGGGGTGCCAGTTTAGAACTAATGCATGTAGGTGCAGAGAGATATATAGTATGGGGTGCGATAGTATATTCGACTCAAACTGCTTTATATTAGTTTATGATACTTTCCTATTTCCAGTTTATACCTATCTTGCCCTTATTCTTATTCACATACTGAAGAGTCACTAGACTTACCAGGCTTTATGTCTGACCCTATCTTCTTTCGTCTTCTTTTCTTCCGTTCCCCCCTCCCCCAGGTCCACAGGGAGGAAACAACTCAGCTTTGTCAGACTCTTTACAAAGCTTCAAGATAGTAGATGTACGGTTTGGACTCTCTTGCTTTGGCTATGGCTGTTGGATACAATCATGGGGATTTATGCAGTTTTAATTATGTTTTATGCTTCTTTATTTAATAACCAAGACAGAAATGATGATGTAATGTTTTGGAAGTGTTATTTAATAGTTATGGAAGTCTTTTTGTATGAACAAGTATTTTTGTGAAATAAAAAGTCTGTTGTTTTTCCGTTGCTTATATATATGTGTTTATATATGTCTTGTGTTTATCTGTGACTGTTACTTACAAACCACCACCAAAATTATGGCAGTCCCTTTGTGAGTGACCTTAATGGAGGGTGGGGTGTTTCACTTGGTATCAGAGCATAGGTTTACCATGTAAGATAAAAGTTTTGGAACTATTTTCAAAAGGGATTTTAAAGAAGCATTTTCCAGAAAAGTTTTGGTATTTTAAAAGGCATAATCCCCCAAAAGCTATATGCACTATCTATCTATCCTTCGTTTTGAACCTTTCCTTTTTGTTTTAGCATGTCTGGAGACCTTAACCTTCCGGAAGGTGTACCTGTACCCGGCTGGTTTAGGCGGTACCTGGAAGCTAGGGCCAATGGCGCGGGCCCAGCAGACATTCCTCCTCCAGTGGCAGCGGTTCCTCCTCCAGTGGCAGCGGTTCCTCCTCCTCCTCCTCCGCCTCCTTCTGGTGGAAATGCTTTTGCAAATACATGTAGAGACTTCAAGGCTATGGGTGGAAAGGACTTTTATGGAATCGAATCCTTTGTAGTAGCAAGAAACTGGCTAAAGGAGACCGAGGATCTGTTTGTCATCTTCGAAGTTGACGACAGGCAAAAGATACAGCTAGCAGTGTGGTTGCTTGAAGATGAAGCGTCTTATTGGTGGGAGATCACCAATGCTGAGAGGCCAGTGGAAACATGGGAAGATTTCAGGATGAGATTTGAGAAGAAATTCCTCTCCCAAGCTGAAAGAAGCCTGCAAATGGAGAAGTTCCTAACTCTGAAATAGGGAAGTATGACAATCAGGGAGTACGTTAATCAGTTTAATCAGCTGACCAGATTTGGGTTGGACTTAGTAAACACCCAACACAAGAAGGTGCTCCGCTTCGTCAAAGGTCTGAATGAGCCTCTACACAGCCTTGCTATGACTCATGTATCCACGGGAGCGACTTATGAAAGCTTAGTGGACATGGCATTGCTACACGAGGAAGACAAGGGCAAGAAAGAGACTAAGGTGGAAGAAAAGAAGGAAGGATTACAGGCTAAGAAAACAGACTTCAAGAAAGGCGAGAAGAACAACAAAACCCATGAAAAGAGAAAGTGCAATTTCTGTGGGATTGTGGGACATATAGCAAAAGACTGCAGGAAGAAGAAGGCAAAGATGAATGGGGGTTGTTTCCATTGTGGAGAGACTGGACACTTGGCTAAGGACTGCCCAAAGAAGCGGGGGCAGGGACAAAGGACTGGATCCACTTCAGGGGGTCAAGTTCATGCACTTGTGGCACCTCCACAGGAACGAGGTAGAAATATTTCTGTAGAAAGCTTAGTTTATCTTTATGATCACCCAGTTCGCACTCTCTTTGATTCTGGTGCATCACACTCCTTTATTTCATCTACTTTAGTAGAATCTCTACACCTAGACACTAGTATGGTAGAAGATCCCTTGGTTGTCTCAAATCCAATTGGGGGCTCGGCTTATTTGTCGATAGTTTGCTTGGATTTGAAAATCTCTATTCTAAGTGTTGAATTTAGATGTAGTGCCTTTGTTTTGGGCTTCTCAGGATATGGACTGATCTTAGGCATGGACTGGTTATCCAGTAACGGTGCCATTCTTGATTGTGAGAAAAGAGTGGTTAGGCTCTTGACTCGGCTCGGTAACACTCTAGAAATTTCTTGTAATCCCTTGAATGCTGTTATGCTTAGTTATCTAGAGTCGCTTGACGCTTCTGTTGAGAATTTACAGTCGGTTAGAGTAGTCCGGGAATATCCATATGTCTTTGAAGAGGTGAAAGGCTTACCTCCGAAGCGGGAAATAGACTTCCGCATATATCTTGTTGATAATGCAAAGCCCGTGGCTCTGCCTGTTAGACACATGGCTCCAAAGGAGAGAAAGGAGCTTAGTAAGCAAGTTAAGGAGCTTCTCGAGAAGGGGTTTATAAGAAGGAGTATCTCGGAATGGGGTGCTCCAGTGGTGTTCGCCACCAAAGCAGACGGTTCACTACGTCTTTGTGTGGACTATAGGGAGCTAAACGAGCTGACTAAGAAAAATAGGCACCCTCTTCCCAGAATCGACGATTTGTTTGATCAGCTTGTAGGTGCGTCGGTCTTCTCCCAACTTGATCTAGCTACTGGGTTCCATCAGCTAAGAGTAGCCGAAGATAGCATCGATAAAACGGCGTTCAGAACCCCAGATGGTTTCTTCGAGTGGCTTGTCATGCCTTTCGGCTTGACAAACGCACCTGCTTATTTCGTAGACCTAATGAGCAGGGTATTCAGAGAATTCCTCAATAAATTCGTGGTGGTCTTCGTAGATGATATCTTGATCTTTTCAAAGAATGAGGAAGAACATGCTCAGCATCTGAAAGAAATCATGGAAACTCTTCGAGTTCATCAGAAAAGCCAAATTCTCCAAGTGCCACTTTTGGAGAGAAGAAGTAAGATTTATTGGACATATAGTGTCCAAAGAAGGGTTGGCGGTGGACCCCGCGAAAGTGGTGGCAGTGCAAGATTGGAAGACACCAAGAAATGCAACCGAAGTCCGAAGCTTTCTTGGGCTAGCAGGTTTTTACCGAAAGTTCATTAGGGATTTTGCAAAAATCTCAGCTCCACTCACAAGGCTAACAAAGAAGAATCTAGCATTTGCTTGGGATTTGGATTGTGACATTGCTTTCCAACGCCTAAAAAGGGCTCTTACAACAGCTCCAGTTCTAACTCTTCCTGACGGAAGCAAAATGTTCACAGTATACGCAGATGCATGTGGAACGGGACTAGGCGCTGTTCTAATGCAAGAAGGAAGAGTAGTAACTTATGGTGTAAGACAATTGAAAGTTCATGAAAAGAACTACCCAACCCACGATCTTGAGTTGGCCGCCATCGTCTTTGCACTTAAGTCTTGGCGCCATTATCTCCTAGGTGAGAAGTTCGAATTATACACTGACCATAAATCATTGAAATATCTCTTCTCGTAGAAGGATCTTAACTTGAGGCAACAAAGGTGGATGGAGTTTCTTGCCTCGTATGATTTTGAAATTTCCTATACTCCCGGCAAAGGCAACGTAGTTGCAGACGCGTTGATCCGAAAGAAACTGACCTTAAGCCCTCTCTTTGTGGAAAGGCAAAGCTTGGAGTATATAGCCAGTTTTAACTTTAGGCCCTCCTCGGATTTTGTACCGAGTTTGTTAGCATCTCTCGAAGTACGCCCTACTCTCTTGGACTCAATAGGGGCTGCACAATGTGAAGACCCTCGGCTTGTTGATGTGATTGATAAACTTATTAGGGGTGAGACTTCTAGTCACCTCAATAGATACACCATCGATTATAAGGGTTGGCTGAGGCGAGATGGAATTATGCGTCCCACAAGCAAGGGAGTTGATAAAGAAGGTTCTCGAGGAAGCGCATCATTCCAAGATGACTATACACCCTGGCGGTTATAAGATGTACAAGGATATACAAAGAACTTTCTTTTGGAGTGGCATGAAGAAGGACGTGGTAGATTTCGTTTCTAAGTGCATGACCTGCCAACAGGTCAAGGCGGAATAGAAGAAGCCTGGAGGACTAATTCATCCTTTAGAGGTCCCACAGTGGAAGTGGGATAGCATTTCAATGGACTTCATTGATGGACTGCCTAGGTCAAGAAGAGACAATACTAGCATTTGGGTAATAGTGGATAGGCTTACTAAAAGCGCCCACTTTATACCCGTTAAAAGTAGAAGGACTGCCTCATCTCTAGCATCCCTTTATCTCAAGGAAATAGTTCGACTCCATGGGATACCCTCCAGCATTGTTAGTGACCGAGACCCTATCTTCACAAGCGAGTTTTGACGGAGTCTGCAAGAAGCTGTAGGCACACAGTTATATTTGAGCACGGCCTATCACCCTCAAACCGATGGCCAGACGGAAAGGGTGAATAGAGTTTTAGAGGATCTTTTGAGACTTTGCGTTCTTGACTTTGGAGGGACATGGGAGGATCATCTTCCTTTGGTAGAATTCGCCTACAACAACAGCTACCAAGCCACCATCGGTACGGCGCCCTTCGAAGCTCTGTATGGAAGACCGTGCAGATCACCAACTTGTTGGTGGGAGTCTACAGATAAACTTATACTTGGGCCGGACATGATTCGAGAGACTTTAGAGAAAGTGGACTTGATACGAAGAACGATGAAGACAGCCCAAGACAAACAAAAATCCTACGCCGACAAAAGAAGGACCGACCTTGAGTTTGAGGTTGGGGACAGGGTTTTCCTTAAGGTATCCCCTTTAAGGAACGTCGTTCGCTTCGGATCCGCAGGAAAGCTAGCACCAAGATTTGTAGGACCATTCCCTATCACCGAGAAGATTGGGAAAATGGCTTATAGAGTAGAGCTGCCTGAAAGGTTGGCTGGAATTCACAACGTCTTTCACGTTTCTCATTTCCAGAAATGTCTACATGAATCAGCGAAAGTGGTGGAGCCAAGCATTCTAGAAGAAGCCGAAGTAGAACGCGAAGCAACTGTAAGGAGAGTTCCAACTCGAATTGTAGGAACTGAAATCAAAAAGCTACGCAATCGTGAAGTAAATCTCGTCAAGGTTCAGTGGAGCGACGCCGAGGAAGATGCGACTTGGGAAACTGAGGACATAATACGCATGGCCTACCCTTTTCTTTTTGAGGGTATATCCTTGATCTCTCTTTTTCCCTAAGTTGTGCTTTATCTATCTTTTTAGGTATATCTCCTCGATATTATCCTTTGTCCTTAGGGAGAGACCCCTTTGGATGTAAACATGTATTTGAAACATGTTATGATTGATGGGTGCAAGTGGTTGCTCGTGGATGCATATACACACACAACCTAGGTTTTAGATCGGCTCAGTCACTTCATACTGCATATGCATATATGTATTCATATTTGTATGTGGTTGAAACTTGATATGTCGTCATATGGATGTTGCATTTGCATAAATGGTTGCACACTCATGTAGAGTTATGAGCAAGGACAAATTTTTGCATACATAATGGATTCATGGCACTTACATGATTTTCATTGAGGAGGTCAACAGAATCAGTAGACCGCCTGATTTAGCATTAGATAAGGACATGTACACACACTATGCATATGATCATAAAGCATTATAAGTATTTTAAGGACAATGAACGCCTGTGTTTGATGGTTGAGTAGATGGACGATTGGATGTTAGGACTTACGTTCTTCCAGACTTGAAGATTTCGGGGACGAAATCCTAAAAAGGAGGGGAGAATGTAACACCCCAAATTTTCTGTTAACTGTATAATAACAAATTTAAGTATAATTAATTCTAAATGAAAGAATTAAGGGAAACGGTTTTCACTGTTGTGATCATCTCGGAATTCAGCTTGAGATAGAGTCCAAGTTTGCGTGAATCGGACTCCGTATGAAGGAGTTATGACCTCTGGAAGTTTCAGAATTCAAATTAAAATTCAAACAGTTCAAAATTCAAAATCAGACCCGAACTGGGCAGGGCGGGAATTTTCCCGCCCAGGCACCAGGTCGACCAGGGGATCGACCTGGGGGTCGACCAGGGGATCGACCTGGGGGTCGACCTGGGTGACCAGGTTGACCATAGGGTCGACCTGCCCTGTCGACCTGGTTTGGCCCTGGCTGGCCTGGTCGGGTTCTGGTCGATTTCTAAGGCTTGACTGTGTCACTAGGGTTGACATGTCGCATTTTGATTGGCTCCTTTTGAAGTGAATGGTCTAGATTCGTCTATGATCATCTGACGGCTCAAATCAATCTGAAATTCTATAAATACAACCTAAGACTCCAACCTAAATTAACATAAGAAATTAGAGACGGAGCCACCATGCTATCGGTAGGAAATTGAGAAGAGCCTCTACTTGTAGAAAAGCTTAGAGACGAGCCAAGTTAGATTTAAATCA
Source organism: Allium sativum (assembly GCA_030737875.1). Taxonomy (NCBI): domain Eukaryota; kingdom Viridiplantae; phylum Streptophyta; class Magnoliopsida; order Asparagales; family Amaryllidaceae; genus Allium; species Allium sativum. The sequence continues at coordinate 901,199,610 of CM060916.1, forward strand.
CGAATCAAATCAACGTTAGTCTACCCAAAGGAACACATCTCAATTTCAGAACTTAGAATCCAGAATTCAAGTTCATGATCGTAGTAAGTCTAGTTACGTTTGAGATGTTAATTGAAAAAGAAAGTGATTTGATATGAATTGGAAATTGGAATCACATTATGTTATATAATGTTTATGTTGTATAATGCTAACAATGTATATATGTTGCGATGATTTTTATTATGAATGGAATTGGGATGTTGTGGTATAAATTGATGTGATGTGGACCTATTTAACGTTTGTAATTGAAAACAACATCACTTGCAAGTTTTGGTTAATATTAGAATTTACACCTTTATGTTTATGTGGTTAACATGGATTGTATACATTTTGCTAAGTCCAAGTTAAACTTATATACACACGTTCTATGTTAAGACCGTTATGCCAACATGATTAAAATCCTTGTATATATATTCTTATGCTCATTTCAAGTTATAATTGGATCCATTTGGGTTACACAATTAATACAAGTTTCATGTTGAAATAGGCTACATGATTTGAGTTAGTTCACATCTTTGTGTAAATACCAAAATTTGACATTTTTATGAACATGTAATAACCTTGTCACATGCTAGTTTTGTGTTTGAAGTTATGCCTAGATAAATATGGTTAGGCCTATGTTTATGCAAGTCAAGATTATGCCATTTTATGTGACACCTATTTAGATTTAGTCATTTTGCAAGTTCACCCCTATTATGTATAAGTTTACACCTATGACATGTTATGTAGATAGATTCCTTTATGCAAACTTTGTGTGCTAAATTAGGCTAAGTTTTTAGCCTAATATCATATGTTAAAATCATGCGAACGAAAATTAGGCTAAGAGTTGTTATCCTAATATTTAGACGGGGTAACGTTGGGTAAAATGGGTAGGAAAACATGACAAAAATATATGAAATTGGCAGTTTGTCACATGCCAAAATTGGTGGCATTTAAACGGTATAAATTCTTATACCAAAAATGTTAAACTTGGAATGTGGGCCATAACCTTTATTGGTTAACAAACTTACATATAACAGGTAATAAAGACAAATATGTAAATTTAGAAAATATAAATGTACTTAACACGAGGTTGGATTGAGTTGTGATGTAAACATGCCCGGACCCGCCCGGCTGTCCAGTAGTCACAACAATACCTATCCAATGTGGGTGGTTAAGCATGGAGCCCAATAAGGACCCGAGGTTAGACTGAGTTACGGTGTAAATTTGCCCGGAACCGACCGACACATCTAGTAACCGTAACAATATCAGTTTAATGTGAGTGGTCGGTGCTTTAAGAGGTTAAGGACAGATGGTAGGGTCGGTGCTTTAAGAGGTTAACTAAAACACTTAACCAATTCAACATGTTAATAAAATTGATGGGTGGGGTTAGGTAAATACAGACACTTAACCACTTAACATGTTTGACTAGAAAACCCTAGTAACGGGGACCCATTTCAGCAGTAACCCAATTAGGTATCATGGTACCCTGAAACTAGGCAGGGTGGGGCACGATTACTGGGCTGATTTTAAGCGGTCAAAGCGACGGTGGTGGGTGCAACAGTGTGGGTTCTAACGGAGTGCGGGCGTGCACACACTTCGGAGCAGACAAACAAGGCACTGGGGGCACCAGTAGTATAACCTATGTATTATAAGGATTGTGTCGGGCCGCCACCATGGGTCTTGATACACCCCATGGTGGGACCAGCATAGGTATCTAAAAATTATTGGGGGCCGTAAGACATAGATGATTATGCGAGTAGGAGTCGATCTTTAGAAAAAGGGGATCACTTCACCCTCAGCATGGGGTGCCAGTTTAGAACTAATGCATGTAGGTGCAGAGATATATATATTATGGGGTGCGATAGTATATTCGACTCAAACTGCTTTATCTTAGTTTATGATACTTTCCTATTTCCAGTTTATACGTATCATGCCCTTTTTCTTATTCACATACTGAAGAGTCACTAGACTTACCAGGCTTTATGTCTGACCCTATCTTCTTTTGTCTTCTTTTCTTCCGTCCCCCCCCCCCCCCCCCCCCCAGGTCCACAGGGAGGAAACAACTCAGCTTAGTCAGACTTTTTGCAAAGCTTCAAGATAGTAGATGTACAGTTTGGACTCTCTTGCTTTGGCTATGGCTGTTGGATACAATCATGGGAATTTATGCAGTTTTAATTATGTTTTATGCTTCTTTATTTAATAACCAAGATAGAAATGATGATGTATTGTTTTGGAAGTGTTATGTGACAGTTATGGAAGTCTTTTTGTATGAGCTAGTATTTTTGTGAAATAAAAAGTTTGTTGTTTTTCCGCTGCTTATATATATGTGTTTATATCTATCTTGTGTTTATCTGTGACTGTCACTTACAAACCTCCACCAAAGTTAAGGCAGTCCCTTTGTTAGTGACCTTAATGGAGGGTGGGGTGTTTCAAAATAATATACAGTGGAAAAATAAAAATCATAGATTTACAACTAACAAAAGCAGTGGAAATAAAATACATAAGTATACTGTGCAGCGAAAAACATCAACTAACATAATTGAAAGAAATACACGGATACAAAGCATTTCCGAATATAGCTCCTACTGTAATCCAGGATCCTGTGAAAAGAAATATATGCAAACTAAAACTACTAGCTTCCCGTATGGAAAATATGGGCATCCAGAGTTTAGGTAGAAACAATAAACTCCGAGTCAATAATGGGACTAGTGTAAGAACTAAAACAGTTATTAAAACTTTACTTTAAAAGTTGGGAAATCTTGGGACCATGCCATATAACACGGAACGGGTTTACTCTACATGAATCTCAGTTTAAAATAAAATAACGCAATGCTTTTTGGAAAATGAAGCTATTATAAGACTCAGATCCCATCACACAATGCAACGCAAGCCATTCGAGTTAAAATCAATTCTTTTCATTATTCATTATAAAATAAATAAAATCAACAGAAAAATCCGTTTGAGTTAAAATGGCGTACATCTACTTAACTCGGCTTCATATATTTCAATATTTTCGTGTCCATCCAAAATCAAACAATAAATTAGTCGATTAACTTTTCAAACATATATATTTAATATATATTCAAAAAAATTATTTTTAATGCCAAGTCGCAAACAATAAACTCTAACTAAGTTTGGTTCTCACACCAGTCAATTGGAAATATATGGATATCCCACTTTCAAAACTCGAACACAAATGTTGATGATGCTCGAGCTATCATCAGAATCATCTTCAGGGGACTAGAGCGTGATTCTGTATCTACCCAGTATATTTGAGGCTTCATAAATACGTTCGCGAGACATATATGCAAAATCTTCTAATACCCGATAGTCCAAAATCAACGAAAAATAAAATACTCAAATACGTATAATATGATATACTTTTCAAAATTAAATTCATTTTTTTATAAATAACACTCTTTAAACTCATTCTAGGGTATTACTAACCCTATCTTTAACGAGTCATTCTCATAGGATGTTACTAATCCTATCTCTAATGAATTATTTCGTTTGGTTCTAATGTCTCTTGTTCTCTAGCTTTGTAAACCAAAGCTCCGATACCACAATGAAATGACCAGACTTCCCCGATCCCCGAGTAGAGTCGGAGGAACCTGGATTGCTTTGAGAACACAACGCATCAGAACGCAAGCAATAGAACATTTCATTGCTATTATAACAATTTACATCAGAGTACAAGATATCAGAGTTCAAATAAATAATATATAGCAGAAAAATAAATATTAGAGATTTACAAATTACTAAGCAGGGAAAACATCAACTAACACAACTGAAAGAAACACACGGATATAAATCATTCTGAATATAGCTCCAGCTGTAAACCAGGATCATGTGAAAATAAATATCTGCAAACCAAAACTACTAGCTGCCTGTAACACCCCGCATTTTTGACTTAAGATAATAAATTAAGAATAACTTTATTAAATATTCAGAATTACGTAAAATGGACTATGCCATTGCATCCATCTCGAAATTTTGGTCAAAATTGACACCTGGTTTGCAAAAATTGGACACCGTATGAAGAAGTTATTAAGGTTTGAAGTTTGTATACGTGCAAGAGAATTATATATATATATATACATATATATATATATATAATCAATCCAGAAATCAAATTTTCAGTTCAAAAATCGAATTTCCGTGAGCGGGAAAAATCCTGCCCTGGGGAGTCGACCCCATATGAGGGGTGTCGACCCCTAGGTCGACCCCTCAAGGGGGGTGTCGACCAATGGATCGAACCCCCTGTCGCAGATCTGGGAAGATTGGTTTTTCTGTACGTGGTGAAATTTCTGACTTGGTTCGTTGGCTCTAGGTTATAAATAAGCCCCATTTCTCTTGTTTCTCCACACTAAAATCAATGGAGAACTAGACGCTGCCTCTGCCCAGACTGAATCATACCATTTCTTCTTCATTAATTAACTAGAGTCAATCAGTTAGAGTTTAGAGATCTACAAGCCTTCTTCCATCACAGCGAATCTACGTTAATTTTAGATCTCTTATCGAAATGAGGTAATTCCTAGATTAGGTCTATTTTTCAATTCCCTTCTCTTTTCTTCCCTTTTTCTTTTAATAAAAATTATAAATCCACGGCTGTTTGGTTCTAAATCCAATTAGGGGAAAACCATGGAAGGATAGATCTGGACCAGATCTAGGATTTGGAAAGATTACAAGGTAAGTGGGTTTATGCTATAGCCTTTAGATAATAATATGTTATCGTTTACCATTCCCCATTTTGTATAACTGAAAAAAATAACATGTTAAATGTTTAACATAAGTCGATAATGACTAAAGTGAGATGTTAGTATGAATAGGCTAGGAAATTCATATGTTGAATTGGTTAAGGTGATGAATGTTTACATGTTGAAAAACAAACTTGTTAATGGCAATTACTATGGTTATTATTCCATTGATTCACTTGTGGCATATTATTAAGTAAACGACATGTTTAACTTGTTGGATTTGAATAATTACCCGATTGAATGTTTATATGTCAAAATAGAATTAAACAATATGTTAAAAAGGACATGCGACAAAATATAGGCATAATGGGACGACATGTAAATTAGATTACTGTAAACTAGATTACAGTAAAAAGGATAATATGCCTAAAATTTACATGAAATAGGAATAATTGTTAACGAACGAACATGCCTAGATTCACAGTAATTTGACACTATAACACTCTTAGACACGAGGTTAGATTGCACTTATGATAGAAGTCTGCCCGGAGCCCCCCAGCTTATCCGGCATTCACAAGTGGTAAATCTATTGTGAGGGGTCTAAGTGCATAATTAAAATATGCAATGGTACTAAGACACGAGGTTAAGTCAACTTGTGGTAGAAATCTGCCCGACCTGCCCAGCAAATCCAACATCCACAAGTATAGACTTAATGTGAGAGGTCTGGTGCATAAATATATATATATATAAAGATATGTGTATATAACCAGATATGAATAAATGGCAATGGTGGTAATTAAATGTCTAACTCGTAAAATAAGAAAGGAAAGGATGTAATGGACTGAGTTAGGGTGATGCGAAGGAAAAGTGATGTATTTCCCTAAATGACCTATTTCTGAGAAAATGGTTTCAAGTAAGCCACAGCCAATAAAGTAAGAAAAAGGAAATAAATTACTTGCCACCACGAATTTAGATGGGAATACATTATGAAAATAAATCACTGATTCCTTTTATACATCAAACTGATAAGGTGCATGAAGTGTTTTCCTTAATTAAAATATGGAACATATATTACAGTGAATGAAGAATACTGGAATACAACAATAAATGAAAATGGTTTAAATGGGGAATGATAATAACCTATTATAAATAATTAACATTAACAGAAATGTTGTATAATAGGTAGACTTGTCCTAGGGACAAGTGAAGATTACAATTTAGGTTATAATAAACTAATAAGGAAATGAGATAACTGGTGAAATGAGATAAGGGACACTTAATTGTAAAATTAAGTAATCAGTAAATGGGGAAAACCGGAAACCAGTTGAGAAAAAGCGGAAAATATTTGGAATATAAGAAGTTGTACTTAATTATAAATTAAGTAATCTGTAAACTTGGAAGTCTAAAACCCGCTGATAAGAATAACATGTTGGGACTTGTCCTAGGGACAAGAGGAAATTATAACATAGGTTATAATAAATGGGTAGAGGAACTTATTAATGGGTCTTAGTTAAGAGAACTAAGTTAATAAGTAAACAACGATAAGTTGTAGTAATGGTGTAAAATGGAATTATGATTAAATGAGAAAGAATGAAGAAAACTTATGAAATAAGTTATATTTAATCATAAATAATGGCTGACATGTTAAATAGAAAACATGTGAATTGGGATATACTTAATTACATATTAAGTAGAACATGTTATTGTAATGATAAAATCAAATAAGAATATAAAGGGATTGTGGATTACAGACCTTGGACCACAATCTAGGTAATAACATGTTGTGGGCTTATTAATAAACCAAAATGGGTTAAGTTATATAACTGAAATTAACAAGCAAGAGGAACTTGGTAACTTGATTAAGAATTCAATATGAATGAGAACAACCAAGTTAAATGGAAACCTGATGAGGTAAGGCAAGCGCGTAAAAGAATGTTTAGACATAGGGTCTAACCACATATTAAAGTGAGGCACTTGGACCAGTCCGTACATTTGAGGGTGAATAACCCAACGGGGTAAATCATCGTGGTATTATAACGGACGAGGGGAGCGCACATTCGTCTGATTATTTTGTCGGCTCTGAAGGACTGGAAGGGGAAGCACGCGGCTTCCTGAGATACATAAGGTGCTCCTTGCAGCCCTCCATGTGGTGATAGATGTTTAGACTGTGCTCGTAGAGGTTGGGTCTGTGCGTAACTACTAGGTGGGTAGGCCTTGACTGCAGAAGTAGCTATGCAGTCAGAATGCTATGACGTGGTGACACCAGGGTGATTCAGCGGTTGCCTCAACAGGGAGGAGAAGGTCACGACCAATAAGGATAGTAGATCATCGAATACACGTCACTGGCAGCCAGTGGGATGCGAAAATACTAGAGCTAAAATTAATAGACCATTCACCTTTCACTATCGGGGTACGGTGGTTAAGGGAAGACGCCAAATGGATGTTTAGATTATTTTCTTTAGGGGCAGTCATTTTGCTCTTGCGGTCTTTACTAGTTGAGGGAGGGGGTGGGCTGGGGCCATAGCCACCGTGAAAATAGACCCTAGGTATATCTGTATACAGAGGCTCTCAAAGGTAGGTCGATACAGATATGGAAAAGCCCCCGACTGAGTTCTGTGTTTCTTTTATCGCCCTGCCACGGAACTCGGTGCACATTAGAGGATGTGCGGTTATAGCATCGAGCTACAATTGATGATACGTATGTGGACACTCTAGATATATGCATGTTGGCTCTGGGTGGTGTATCGTAGACTTGAGGGATTTACTCTAGTATAGAGTCTGATTTGATCAAAGAGGGCAGTCCGTACGCTTACGTAGCATAGTAATGATAGGTATATACGGAACGTAACATTGTTACATTGAGATCCTTACGTCACAACGGCGTAGGATGAGGGGCTGTGTATATTTCGTTGATGTTACGGTGGAGACCGTGCAAGTGGGGTACCATGGGGTGTACCTTAATATTGGGGGTAGCTACATATATACCACATTAGGTTAATCCATGGGGAAGTAAATGGGTACGACGTGTGTGTAAGCCTTGAGTGCTATTAACCTAAGTAACCTAATAAATAAGAAAATGATATTGAACGGTATATGTAGGATTATCCAAAGTGTATAGTTTAAATCCAGTCACCAGAATTTGTGTTCTGACCCCCTCCTCATTACATACTCGCATGTTATGTTTGTGGTAGAGACATGATAGCCTTGGATACTGGTTATGCAGTATTATTAATACGGTAAGGCTAAATTTTGAGTATGTTATATTTTATCCATTCCGCAGTGAGATATTTTCTGAGCTCTGACATATTTTATGTCTCTGTCTTTTCTACAGGATACCAGAGCAAACCAATCTGAGTTTCGATAGATTGGAATTTTTCAAAAAAGAATTGGTCTGTCAGAATTCGGGTTGTTACATTGCCCATGTGGAAAATAAAGGCACCCGGAGTTTAGGTAGAAACAATAAACTCCGAGTCGGTCATGGGGCTGGTGTGAGAACTAAAACAGTTAGTAAAACTTTACTTTAAAAGCTAGGAAATCATAGGACCACGCCGTATAACACGAAATGGGTTTACTCCACATGAATCTCAGTTTGAAATAAAACAATGCAAAGCTTTTTGGAAAATGAAGCTATTATAAGACTCAGATCCCATCACACAATGCAACATAAGCTGGAGGATAGAGTTTTCACTTATAATAGCCAAACATGCTTGGTACGTTTAAAACAAATTAGTTCGATATCACTATAAGTTTATAGTGTCAAAACAACTTTAGATATAAATATATCAATTATAGACGACATAATACCCCATCCAACTTTGTCGCCGTTAGACCAAAAAGTGGTTCTAACACCCAAATTGATTAAAAGCATAATGAAATAGGATCAAAAGTAAAATGAAGACACAGAATTTATAGTGGTTCGGCGAAGAGAAGCCTACGTCCACTTGTCAATCACTATTCTCAATGATATTGTTGCAATTACAATGAGATATTCACTCAATTTTTCTCACGACTCACATACATTCACTAAATTGTCTAAAAACAAATGTTGAAAGACGATTTGGATTATTCGAGAGTGCTGGAATTCGAGTTATGAAAGGGGTTGAACTCTCAAAGTGCCAAAAAGAAGATCCTTTTCATTGTCTCCAGACAGGGTATTTATAGGTGAAAATTTGCTCAGAACCCGATCCGGATCGGAGCCACGTGTCTTCCATCCCATCATCCTCGGGTTCGGATGGATTTCAGTGTTGAAAACGCATCAGAGCAGTGGACGTTGTGGGGAGGAACTGGTCATAACCGCTCCGAATAACCAGGCGATCATGGGGGAGAATGATGTGGAATATGGGTTCGGATCGGAGGAGTGTGCAGGAGGGGTTCGGATCGGGGTATCCGATCCGATCCGGATTAATCCAAGACTAAATCTTCATCCACTTTTGCTCCGTTCCGATCTGTCTCTGTATCAGGTAGCCCTCCGCTTGAACTGGCAGTAAGTTGCTCTCCGATCCGAACAGCAGTGCCTCTCTGAATCCAACAATAACAGCTCACCGATCCGAACAGCAAAACTTATCCGATCCGACCCGTTGCATCGCTCCGATCCGACCCGCTATAAGGCTTTCCAAGTTCTTCAATGTTTCACATCTCGACTTTGTGTTGCCTAGTTCACAAAGTGGGCTAACATTTTGCCCCCTCAAAGGATGCTTCTGTTGGAGACGGAGCATGCTTTGATTATCATTGCACAGCGTCTTCGAGGTAATTTTTCTTTTGATTTTCTTCGTGTTTTCATCTTCTTCTTCGAACTTCAATTTAATTCACTGCTGAGTTACAGAATTTGGTTCGGTTCGGATTCCGATCCGAACAGCTGTTCTTACACTCCACTATCACTGAACGAATGGGCTAAATAACTATATGGGCCAGCACTCCGGTCCAATCGGAATGAAGTGCTGGGGAATACTAAGAGCCATTTCAGATCTATATAAATTCTCTGTTCATCCCTTTCTTCCTTCTTTCCTTCATTATTACCACCCCCCAGGTTTTGCAAAAAGAGAAACCCTAATTTCTGAAGTATCAAAATTCCTTTTAATTTCCGAAGTAATTACATAGGTAGGTTACAAAACTTTAGATAATTCCTTTTTAATTGATCTCGATTCGAATTCGTGGATGATTCGGACGATTTGAGCGTGGAACTTGGATGACCTTGACACCGTGACCCCCCCTCGTCGTCGTAAGTGGCCTCATCGCCATCTCGAGGTAGTAACGGAGGGGGTTAGAATTCGTTGTTGAATGTGCCAGCGCATAAATGCTTGGCTTTGATTTGGGTGTTTGGTACGAGACTGACTTTGGTGTTGGTTAAGGAAGAAAAAGGATGGAGAAGAAGAAGAAGAGGGAAAGGTTTGGGATCGGTTTGGGTGAAGAGGCATAAGAGTGAATAGGAGGAAGGGGTTCATCTGACCGAGTCGGGTCGGAGAGGATTCTCAAAATCGGATCGGACCGGAAAGTGAAAAGGAGGAGAAGGGTGTTCACCTAACCGGATCGGGTCGGGCTGTAAAATAAACGAGGAGAAGCATGACTACGTGGTCCGATCCGAACCGTTAGGGGAATCTACCTCCGAGTCGATCCGACTTTGATTTCTGAGTTTCAAAGTTTATCCGAACCCAAGACATGGTCACGTCCCCGATCCGATCCCAATGAATGCGCCCGAACCGAACCGAAGGGCAGTCCATCTTAATGCATAAAAACTTGTTTAACTGGCCCAATCAACTTTTGGCATAATCTTCAACTTAATGGACAGTTAGGATAGTGCCCTGCGAATGTAACTGGACATCAGGATCTACTTCAATCCTTTATACTTTGCTAAAATATTGCGTCGCACTTTTAAACATTTACTTTACACTTTCCGCATACACTGTTTACACTTTAGTTTGCACACATGCACGGGGGGATACGGGCTACTTTACTCTAATTTGTGCTATTGCTTCTTCAATAGTTTTATGACCATGAGACCCGGACGCTCTTCTAGACTAGCTGAGAAGAAAGAGGCGCCGGAGACATCCAGCAAAGTTACTCTCGAGGACATATCTTCCCCTTCAGATCCAGAATGTAATGATGAGGGTTCAGATTACGAGGTTGGAAATCGCGAAAGTGACAATGTGTCTTCGGAGGATGAAGTTTCTCTAGGTTTTGAAGAGGAAGGAGGGATTGGTGACGACCGGGCTCCTGATGAGTTTGAATCGGCTGTCATATTGGAATCACCCCAAGACTCTGTTGAATCAACAATCGACAACGACAGACTTATCCGGATTTGTTTAAAATACGGGATACTAAAAGGGGACACCCTAGTGCCTTCGAGAACTGACCGTCCCCACAACCCTCCAGAAGGGTATATGGCAATTACTCGGTTGATGTGCATGGTCGGTGCTATCCCTCCATTTTCTCCCTTCATTGTTGATTTTCTAAGACAAATGCGGATTGCCCTCATGCAGCTGCATCCCAATTCTTATGCTTACTTACACACCTTATATATAGCATACCGTGAGATCTTAGGCATAGAGCTCACTTTCGATGACGTTCATTTCTTCTACAACTTCAAGCATCGGACTCGAGAGACTCCTTCCTTCTGCTATTTTGAGTCTGTCCCTAAGAGGAAGATAATTTCAGTGCCATTCGGTAGTAAAGCTGGAGATTCCAGGCTGGAATGGTTTTATGTGAAGCGACAGCTAGGATGTGCTAGGAGGTGGACGAAATCAAGTAAAGCACTGGTTTTCTAAATCTCGGCTCTATACATTCAAGTCATCGCCTTAACTCATTTTTCTTTTGTTTGCAGTCGATAACCCAAAACAAATATCAGACCAAATATTCTTTGACCGGATGCACCAGCTCCTTAATGGCGATCAGAAGTTCTTGACTATTGATGAAGTCCTTAAGGACGAATATCTTCATTTTCATGGGTTGCTATCCGTTACTCGTAGCATTGGTCACGGGACGGCTCCATATGTTTATATTCCTCCAGTAGATGTAGTCCCAGAGACAGGGGAAGGTTCAGGAGCTCCTACAGTGCCTCTCCAAACTTCACCCTCTCCATCTTCTACTCAAGATGATGAATTGGCTAATTTGGCCGAAAAGCATCGCGAAGGGTATACTGTTCCTGAGGATGCCATTTCTCCAGAAAGGTCAATGTCTTCTAAAGAGCCGCCAACTGATGCTTCCGAGGGAGATGTCCCTAGCACTGATGATCCATTATTTCAGGGTTTGGGGGATCTCCCCTTACCTGAAACTATATACACTTCAGAGGATTTTAGGAAGGATCCTTTAGTTTTCACCTCTTCTGAAGAGACCACTCCTGCTAAGGCCAAAGAGCCTGCCCGTACTAGTCTAGCTTCGGACTCGGGTTGGTTGGGGGGAAACACACCACTTAGGACACACTTTACACAATAGCATTACCACTCATTGCACCTCTCTCTGTGAAACTATTGATTCTGAATTTCATTTGTCTTATTGTGCAGGCGCGATGTCCCGATCTTACTATGATATTAGGAAACTCCGCCGCAGCATGTCAAACCCACCTCATGATATTGAGTATGATCGCCGCGACGATCGCAATAGGGAAGAGAGTAGGCCTTATGAACCCTATCGCCCTCGATCTTCGTGTTCTCGCTCTCCTATTCGGACAGACCCAGAGAGATATAAGGGTTATCAAGGCCGTCGGGAAGAGGATAGGCCGCAACCGAAAGACTCCACCTCTTCCCAAGAAAAGCGCAACAGGGAGAGAAGTCCGCCGAAAGATTCTGAGTCGCGAAGTAAACGCAAAGTCTCTGCTAAACGGCCTAGAACAGATAAAGAGACTATTGAATCCTCCACGCACAGGGATACTGAATTGACGATCCCCGCCCCTCCACCACTAGATGCTGAAACTGCAATCAAGCGGGCGTATTTGGAGGAGCAATTTCCCGAACATTACTTCGAGAACTTGACTTTTTTACCTGCCCTCGAGCCAATTTCTTCCAGGTGGGCAGATGAGGCCAAAGCCAAAATAGATGCGGTCGAAAAACAGTATTCTGAAATGTTCAAATATTCACGCCAGCTTTCCAGAATCATCCGTACTCTAATCACGAATGCTGATTCGATGCAAAAAACCGCGGAAGAAGATGCGAAGGCCTTAAAGAATCTAGGAAAAGATTTGGAGGACACACAGACCCAGCTTGCTGTTGCTCAAAGGGACGTTACTAGCTTCAAACAACAATTTGAAGATATGCAAAAACGTTACCATGATTTGCTTGAATCTCACACTCAAGAGCGTTCTGAGTTAAAAAAGCAAGCTGAAATGCCAAGTCAGATGCCGCTAAAACGCGCCTTGCTTATGCTGACCTTGAACGGAAAAATGCCGAGTTAGCAAGGAGGAATGCTGAGATAGAAAATAAAAATGCTGACTTGGCTTCTAAGCTAATGGAGGCGGAGAACAGAGCTGCCCTGGCGGAGGATAACGTCGAATGTGCTATCAAATCCACTGAGGAGGCCCGCAAACAATTGTCAGAGGCGAAGGCAGAGATTCAGGGTTTCGGCGAATTAATGATTGAATTCTTTGCACATATCATCCGCCGCCGGAACATTTCTTGGATTGAGGATTATCCATCTACTCTAGTCCAAGTATGGAGTCAGATTGTTGAGTGGGAAAAAGAGGAGCTCAAGGCTGATTCCATCGATGGGGACAAGCTGATGGAGAAATACTTAAGGGATGATGAGCCAGAACGCCTAGCTGAAGGGCGCCGCCTCATTGCTGATGCTATGGATGAAGAGAGGCGGAGGACTAAACAGAAGAACGTTCCCGAGGTTAGTTCCTCTTCTACTGCCCCCGCAACCTCTGAAGTAGAGGGGTATGATCCTGAAAACCCGGGAATCCCTCGAACAACTCTGCTATCCCCTATTCCCAAAATGGCATCAGAGACAGCAGTCACCCCTGCCGAGAAGTCTTCGGAAGGTATCCCTACATTTTCTCCTCAATTCGTCAAGGCTATTTCTACCTTTCGCCACGTGATTGAGCAATCGATGAAAAACCCATTATTTTCTCCTGAGTTGATAACTGTTGCTTCTCACTCTATAGGTATTGAGCCATCCAGAAAGACAGATGTGACTCAGGGAGCCGCCTCTGGGACAGAGCCTACGGAGAAGGTAAAAGGGGGAAAGGACAAGGTTGCTCCTATAGACTTAGGAGAAGGAAGCGAACCGCCTAAGGCTGACATTCCCCGTGATGAAGAAATGATAGCCGCCTTAAAGGATGATAGCAGCGACGGAGGACATGATGAAGATCTAGAGGTGGCAATAGTCGGGGAGTCGAAAAGTGCAGATGATGTTACTTTGGCTGCAATGAAAGCTGACCAAGATAAACGCTTGCAGTTAAAAGCTGAAGACTTAGACCCTGAAATCCTCAAGCCTCTCGCAGTTGTTGATGCGGGATCAAGGTTAGTGGTTAAGCTTTCAACTAGATCTATTACAGAGGAACTCGCTAAAAAATCTTCTCTTGATTCCAGCGCTCCGCCCTCCGGGAAGAAGTCAACCGATTCCAGCGCTCCGCCCTCCGGGAAGAAGTCAACCGATTCCAGCGCCGCATCTTCAGGAAAGAAAAAATCAAAGCGCATCTTGACGGAGGCCGAGAGAGAGGCAAAGGATGCGGAGAAAGCCGCCAAGAAGTCCAAGCCTCACTCGAAATCTAAATAGTGGGTTGTCTTGTGTTGTTTTAGCATTTGGTTGACCAATAATTGTTGCTATGAGGGTGGCTCTTGCACCTTCTTTTTGGCTATTTTCCTGTACAAATTCATTCATTCGTAAATAAAAAATAATTCATTTTCTGCAATGTCTGTTAGTTATTAGTTCTGCACTTATGTAAGAATGCATGTCTTACTATAGTTATGTAATGAAGTTACGGAGGGAGGAAATATGTGTATACATATATGCCCCCAGTCAATCTCAAAAAAAACTATTTAAGGCTTAATCAAGTAATCTGAATGCTCCCGATTTTCTGACGGGATTGCATTTTCTGTGTTGTCAATGCCTGTCGTTTTTTCTGGCATTTCTTTTATACTCTCCTGTCTTATACTCAGGTTAGAGTTCTTACTGAGGCGGTCTCTTGTCTGGGTGCACCTTCACGCCTCAGAGGACATCGTCTTCCCGTCCTTTTATACTCTCTCTCTCTGGAGAGTTAGAGTTCGAGCTCAGCAGTTTATTCGCTCCCCGATCCTTCAGCGGGGAAGGAGCTCTTTCTCAGCGCTCAATCGGAGACGCTTTTATACTCTCTCTCTCTCTGGAGAGTTAGAGTTAAGAATGTCGTTTTCCCATTCTTTTTCGTCTTATCGCACAAATAGTCGTTGTGCTTTTTCTTACGTTTAAACTGTTTTCAACCTTTCAGGTTTTGAATCATCTTATATTCCATAATCACTACAGAATAGTCGATGAATGTATATATATAATGCATGAAAGTAAATAGCACACAATATTTTTATAGTGGTTCGGCTAAGTCGTAGCCTACATCCACTTTATAGTCCTTTATTCATATCATCAGATTTTCCTAAAGCAAGTCGTGCCTTTTTACAGAGTTCATAAGAAAAATAACAACGAGTACAATATTTTTAATCCAAATATCGCATCAAGTGTTGGGCATTCCATGCCCTAGGTACTTCTTCGCCATCTACGGTCGTTATCTTGAAGGTTCCTTTTTCAAGTTTCCGTTGGATGACAAAGGGTCCTTCCCACTTCGGACCGAGGTGAGGAAGGGATGGAAAGACTCTCTTTAGCACCAAATCTCCTGATTCAAAAGTCCTAAGGCGAACTTTTTTGTCGTAATAGCGTGGCATCTGACGTCGATGTCTTGCCGCACGCAGATCTGCTTCGTCCCTTTTTTCTTTGATTTCATCAAGAGACTCGAGTAAGAGTGCCCGATTCGTCATCGCGTCATAATACGTCACCCAGTGGGAAGGAACTTCAAGCTCTACTGGAATTACTGCTTCTGAACCAAAAGAGAGAGAGAAAGGGGTATGACCAGTAGCTATCATAAATGTTGTTCGATATGCCCTTAAAGCTAAGGGCAATTCGTCAACCCATTTTGCCTTTGCGCGCTCTAACCGTTTCTTGAGGATGGATTTTATAAATTTGTTTATTGCTTCTACTTGCCCGTTTGACTGCGGATAAGCAACCGCAGTATACCGTTTGTCGATCTTATATTTCTGGCAGAAATTTTTGAATTCACCACCATCGAACTGGGTTCCGTTGTCAGTTATAATGGTCCTTGGGATCCCGAGTCGACATATAATATTTCTAACCACAAAACTTATCACTTTTCTCGCCGTGATCTTGGTTAGGGGCTCAGCTTCCACCCACTTTGTAAAATAGTCCACAGCGACTATTGCATATTTCGCTCCTCCTTTAGCAATCGGTAGAACTCCAATGATATCAATTCCCCATGTGGCAAAAGGCCAAGGACTCACCATCGATTTAAGTTGGGTCGACGGTGCTCTGGGGATTTTGGCGAATCTCTGGCACTTATCGCAGCGTCGTGAATAATCAGCTGCATCTTTATTAATTGTGGGCCAGAAGTATCCATACCGCAATATCTTTTCTGCTAAAGTCTGACCTCCTGTATGATCTCCACACTCACCTTCATGTACTTCTCTTAGTACACGTCTGATGTCGTCGTGTGCTATACATCGTAACAGGGGCATAGAAAATCCTTGCCTATAAAGAGTATCATCTTGTAGGACATATCTGGTAGCCTTGCGAACTGTAGCCCTTCTCTCACTCTTCTTTGATGAGAGTGTCCCATTCTTAAGGAAGTTCTTAATTGGGGTCATCCATGACTCCTTCTCCGGTTCCGCTTCGAAAGCGAACTCAATTTCCATCGACTCAAAGCTTGGCGATTCCAATGTTTCAATTGGAATTATTTCAGTTTCTTCTGAATTGTCGGAACTAGCTAGCTTTGCCAGCCTGTCTGCCTTCTGGTTTTCGGCTCTTGGGATATGTGTTATACTGTACCGCTCCAGGTTGCTCAATAGCTTTTTCACTTTCCCGAGGTAGGCGATAAGTCGAGGTCCCCGAGCCACAAATTCCTCTCGCACTTGGCAAACAACGATCTTGGAGTCACAGAATATGTCCAACATTTTTATTCCGAGGTCTTTAGCAAGCTTCAGCCCGGCAATCAGGGCTTCGTATTCAGAGTCATTGTTAGTCGCCAAAAATTCTAATCGTAGAGCGTAATATAACGACCGTCCTTCAGGAGTGACTAAGACGATTCCAGCTCCGGACCTTCGGTCGTTCTTGGCTCCATCTGTGTATAGCTTCCATGGATCTATCTTTAACTCATCTTCGGACTTGACCACTCTGTCATCGATTACTTCCTCCTCTGGGATGGTGAACTCTGCTATAAAGTCTGCCAGAGCTTGCCCCCTGATCGATCTTCGTGGCTGAAAATTTAAATCAAATTGACTTAATTCAATATTCCATTTAATTAACCGTCCCGATGCTTCGGGTCTCTGCAACACCTGCCTCAGAGGCTGGTCAGTGTATATGGTTATTGGATGAGCTTGAAAATAGTGACGAAGTTTTCGGGATGCGTTTAGGAGGCTGTAAGCGAGCTTCTCTATCTTTGGGTAGTTGCGTTCTACCGCTGCCAATTTCTTGCTTACATAATATACTGGCCTTTGCACTTTGTCTTCTTCTCGAACCAAGGCTGTGCTAACAGCGTGAGCCGAAACTGCCAAGTAAACAAATAACTCTTCATGATCCACTGGTTTTGACAAAATTGGTGGTTTTTCTAGCAATTCCAATAAATTTTGAAAGGCCTCAACACAGTCCAGAGTCCATTCGAAGTTCTTTTTTCCCTTTTTAATCAAGTCAAAAAACGGGACGCATTTGTCCGTGGCCTTGGAGATAAACCTACTCAACGCAGCTACTTTCCCCGCAAAACTTTGGACGTCTTTAATTCTCTTCGGCTCTTCAATGTTTCTAATCGCTGCTATTTAGCTGGGATTGATTTCAATTCCTCGAGAGCTCACAATGAAGCCTAGAAATTTTCCCGATGCCACTCCAAATGAACATTTCAAAGGATTCAACTTCATCCGATACTTTCGCAGGATACCAAACATTTCTGCCAAGTCTTGCGTATGACTGGAGGACTGTTTCGATTTGACAAGCATATCATCTACATAAACTTCCATAGTCTTCCCTATTTGATTATAAAACATTCTGTTCACTAAGCGCTGATAAGTGGCTCTGGCGTTTTTCAATCCGAATGGCATTACAACATAACAATATAACCCCAAATTTGTAATGAAGCTCGTATGCTCTTGATCTGGCACGTGCATAGGAATTTGGTTGTATCCGGAATATGCATCCATGAAAGAGAGAAGTTCATGTCCCGCTGTCGAATCTACAAGCTGGTCAATCCTGGGAAGTGGGAAACTATCTTTCGGGCAAGCTTTGTTCAAATCTGAAAAATCAATGCAAGTCCGCCACTTTCCATTCGGCTTCTTTACTAAGACGGGATTCGCTATCCAGTCGGGATATGTCGAATCTCGAATAAATCCATTCTGTTTCAGCTTCTCCACTTCTTCTTTGAGAGCAGCCGACCTCTCTGGGCCCAGCATATGTCTCTTTTGCTTCACAAGCGGGTGTTTCGGGTTTACATTTAGTGAGTGACTTATGATGGATGGCGATATCCCACACATGTCAGCGTGGGTCCAGGCAAACACGTCCAAGTTTGCCTTCAGGAAGTCAGCTAGTTCTTTGGCCCGACGTGGATCCAACTGAGATCCAATCTTCAAAACTCTTGTTGGATCAGCTTCATCAATGGGAATTTCCACTGTCGCTTCATTAGGAGTTGCATTTCTAGTCTCTGGTTCGTCCTCTTTTCTGGGATCCAGGTCTTCAGGCGTTCCTTTGGGCAACTCCTTCGGGGTCGATCCCTCTAATTGCTACGCCGAGCCCCCCTTTGGGGGAGGCGAGGCATCTTTACTCTCGATGTTAAGTCCTTTCATCAACATCTTTAATTCGGCAACATAGCAGGCCCGTCCGGAAACTTGATCCCCTCTCATTACTCCAGTTCCGGCTTCAATTGGGAACTTAAGCAATAAACACCAAGGGGCGATGCAAGCCCTGAACTCAGCAAGGGCAGGCCTTCCCAAAAATCCATTATAAGGCAAATCTACGTCCAACACTACGAACTGAAGCATCTGCACTCTTCGGCATTCTCCTTGCCCCAAGGTTACGGGCAATTCTATGTACCCCATGGGAGCTGTTGACGCCCCGTTGAAGCCTCGGATCCAACCTTCACATGGCTTCAAATCTTCAGATTCAAGCTTCATCTGATCGAATGACTTTTTAAATAAAATATTAACAGAACTTCCATTGTCTACTAACACTTTATGAATCAAGGCCGGCCCAATGGTGGTAGTAATGACCAACGGATCATCAGTGGGTGATTGGATCCCAGTATTATCTCTGCTACGGAATACCACGTCGTCAAACATTGTCTTCTGTTGCTTTACGGGGGCTATATCTTCCAAATCATCACCTTCATTCACATCTACATGCTTGGCAGCATTTACATATGGATCCATGGCTCTAAAACTACGGATTGCTGGGTGGGGTCCACCCACTATGGAGTTGATAACAATCCCCTTGCCTTTCTGCTGCGCTGTAGGCTTGGGAGCAGATTGAATCTGTTTTGGAGCCTGTTCTCCTTGCCCCCTGTCCCTCGGGGCAACCTTATATTCATCCAGTTTCCCTTCGCGCAGCAGCTTCTCAATCACGTCTCTCAAATTTCGACATTCATTGGTTGAATGCCCATGAGTCCCATGAAACAAACAAAACTTCCCAGTTGCCATTTCTTTCTCTGTTGAGTCGCGTGGTGGCGGTCTTTTATATTGCAAAACATTGTATGTATCCAAGTAAATGTTCTCCAGAGTGTCGTTCAAAGGTGTATAATTCTCATAAGTCTGGAATCGGGATCTTTTGTTAGGATCACTTCCCCTATTTCTATTTCTTCTATTACCGTTCGCGTTACGGTTATTGTTGTTGTCCCCTTTTCCAGAATTGTCGTTTCCACTCTTGTTTCCGACATTCACTTCAACTTTTCCAGAACTTTCTCCAGACTGCTTCACGGCGACATTACTCTGAACATTCTCTTTTGAAGCCGCTCCAGACTTTCTCTTTCGGTTTGCCCTGGCCTCCTCTCGTCTTAAATAAATATCGGCCTTTTCATAGAATATCTCTCTCGTGGAGGGTGTCTTCCCAGAAAGGTAATCTCCAAACTCGGAGTCAGGATCGACTCCTTCCTTTAAAGCCATCAAGATGGTGGGCTCATGCGGGTCACTAACTTCAGTCACAGCTAAGTTGAAACGGTCGAGATATGACCTCAAAGACTCTCCTGGCGCCTGCTTAATTCTTGATAATTCAATAACACTTTTGGACTTTCGGGTATGGAGTCGGAACTGATTCATGAAATGTTCGCTCAATTCCCTATAATTCGATACCGTCCGAGGGGGAAGTCGGGTAAACCATAACAGCGCCACATCTTCTAAATAGATCGGGAACGCTTTACACTTCACTGCGTCAGGAGCAGCAGCAGCATTCATGAGCCACGAGTATCGCATCAAATGCTGTCCCGGATCAGTTCTCCCATTGTACTTGTCCATTTGCGGCAGGTTAAAACGTCGGGGAAACTGAAAATTGAGGATGTCATCAGTGAAAGGAGTATGGCTTTGCTCAATGCCATAATCTTCATTGTTATAGTTCCGACTTTCGGACATAATCTGGCGTACCATCGCCTGTACATCAGCATTAGTCAGGGGCCGTTCAGGTTCCCTGGCCCTGGTATCCGGGTTCCTTCTGGGCTCTTGTTCAGGAGATGCCCTTCTTCTTTGAGCTGCTTCTGCTCTACTTCGTTCCCTATGCTCCCGGTCGATCTCGGGAGGAGGGGGCTGGAGCGTTTTCCCCTGAGTGGGATCATTGTTTCCTAGTGCTCGTGCAATATCTTTGCGGGACCCCAAAGATCCGAACGTCAGCTGCTCCAAATTCTGAGGTCGTTCGAGCGGCCTTCTTTCACGGGGTCGCTCTTCCTCGGAAGAAGAAGACTGATCCATTGGTGAGTGGCGAACCGGGGATGGGGTTCTCTGTCTACGGAGTTCGCTAATTTCCCTGCTCATGAGTCTCATATTTTCTTGCATCATGAGATTGGTGCGCTCGTGGATTTTCATAGCCTCCCTAGTACTCTCAAGCATGTCAAGTAGGCGCGAGAAATCTCCTTGAGTAATAGGTGCGGATGGATTGACCTGATCATTGACCCTGGTGGCTGGAATCGGAGCATTTGTAGGGGCTCGAGTAGAGGTTCCAACATCACCAAGTGACGGGTCGGTTCGGAGATGGGAAATCGGGTCGGGTCGGAGCTGGGAAGCCTGTTCGGGTCGGAGCTGGAAGCCAGGTCGGGTCGGTGTAGGGCAAGTTGCTCGGGTCGGTTCAGGTTGGGGGAATGCACTGCTTCAGATTCTCCTACCCGGATCAGATCGGAGCTCTCCCCCTGAAGGCGGTTCTGATTTCCTGTATCGGTCCGTCCTGCTGCTGAGCTCTGCCTACGAGACCTTGTCACGACCGCATTTTGCTGATCTTCGCCAACTCCATTTCCTCGACTAGTTTGAACTTCCTTGCCTTTTCCTTTGGCCATAGTTCTTCAACAATCAATTCAACAAATATTCAAGAGCGTCGAAACTTGAGGATTAACTTCTTTGAACTCAACGGTCCAAAAAGTAGAACGATAATCCCGAAAAACAGAGAATTCAGATGGTTCTCAGTGAATGCACCAAAATGTTAGACCAAAAAGTGGTTCTAACACCCAAATTGATTAAAAGCAAAATGAAACAGGATCAAAAGTAAAATGAAGACACAGAATTTATAGTGGTTCGGCGAAGAGAAGCCTACGTCCACTTGTCAATCACTATTCTCAATGATATTGTTGCAATTACAATGAGATATTCACTCAATTTCTCTCACAACTCACATACATTCACTCAATTGTCTAAAAACAAATGTTGAAAGACGATTTGGATTATCCGGGAGTGCTGGAATTCGAGTTATGAAAGTGGTTGAACTCTCAAAGTGCCAAAAAGAAGATCCTTTTCATTGTCTCCAGACAGGGTATTTATAGGTGAAAATTTGCTCAGAACCCGATCCGGATCGGAGCCACGTTTCTTCCATCCCATCATCCTCGGGTTCAGATGGATTTCAGTGTTGACAACGCATCAGAGCAGTGGACATTGTGGGGAGGAACTGGTCATAACCGCTCTGAATAACCAGGCGATCATGGGGGAGAATGATGTGGAATATGGGTTCGGATCGGAGGAGTGTGCAGGAGGGGTTCGGATCGGGGTATCCGATCCGATCCGGATTAATCCAAGACTAAATCTTCACCCACTTTTGCTCCGTTCCGATCTGTCTCTGTATCAGGTAGCCCTCCGCTTCAACTGGCAGTAGGTTGCTCTCCGATCCGAACAGCAGTGCCTCTCTGAATCCAACAATAACAGCTCACCGATCCGAACAGCAAAACTTATCCGATCTGACCCGTTGCATCGCTCCGATCCGACCCGCTATAAGGCTTTCCAAGTTCTTCAATGTTTCACATCTCGACTTTGTGTTGCCCAGTTCACAAAGTGGGCTAACAGTCGCCATATAGGTTTACAACTAAAACCGAAAGGTCGCGTATTGGAAATTGGATTTCCGCCATGAGTCAAGGCAAGGGATGGTCTCCTTACTGATTCGGATCACCTCTAGCAAGATAACCAAGGATCACACCTACGGGGTACCCTTGGATCCTGCAGTGTCGATCCACGCTTACTTTAGTGGATTGGTTATTCTTGAAAAATACGTTTCCCCATCCAATTGGACCTCCAAAATGGTCTATACATCGACCAATCATATCCGAGGGCCTCGCTATCCATCACCCACATAAGTAAATATGCCTTGGCTCCACACCATGGCACTACCTCTAGCTAGAAAGAAACATATGCACTCACTGCTTCCCTTATCCCGTTTTTGACTCATACCGGGGTGTGAGGCTTGCGAATTAATGCTATACACAAAGCTATGCTACTTAAAGTAGTGCTTTGATCATCATCCACAAGACTCTACTTTTCAACAAAAGCCTTGATCACTGCATCTTAGCATGCCACGTTGGCAATCCATACCATACCATTGATTTCTACCGATATATAACCTCTAAGCTCATACATCTCATAGAAGGGTTTTAAGCAAGAGAATAAATTCTCCACCACTAAAAAGATATATATTAAGCAGAGATCCACGAATATAGCACACAATACAACGTCAGACACACATCCATTTACAAGTCTGTTCCGGGTCTGAACGAAACCGGAGGCACCTTATTCCTCGTCTCATATGTCCAATACAGTAGAGAGGTCCTCGCATATCCAGTCGATCCCCAAGTACGTCTGGACGATCACTACTTATTACCTTGTCTTTGGTGTACAGCCCAATCAAGACATCAGTAATCATCCAAACGATGTGAAGATCTCTGGTCTTCAACCACTATCTTCATCATCGATTTTTAGTTGCCATATCAGTAATTCAAAATGGGATAAACCCGGTCTTTCTGAATAACTCGCATATTTTATAATCAATAATCAAGTGTTATAAAAACAAATCATACCCCTCATTCCAATTCAGAATATTCTTTTATTTAAATATTCATATCTTAGGGGAAAGGTTACCATTAATTTTATCAAAGATAAATTCTTTTAAACTTATTCTTTAATCTTCCTTTGGATATCAATTTTAAAAGATTCTATTTTATCCTCTAATAATACTAAACCAAATTACAGTTTATAAAACTAGTCGGGATTATCGAGCCTTAACGAAGTAATCATTTATTATTTTATTCCAATTTAAACCTATTCATCCCATGGAGCCAAACTGGTAGTACTCCATATTTAACACCCATAGTGTTATCGATAAATTTAGTTACCATTTCACGTTCAAATCTAATTAAAGATTAAACTATCGCATGGAATAAAACTGGTAATACTCCATTCTCGATCATTTCATGAATTTGATAAATTTAATTACCTCATTCACATTCCAATCTAATTAAAGATTCATTAAAACTCCATCCTGGTTTTAATCTCAAAAATCATTACTTTAGGATTGTTCAACTTTAGGAAAATTAATCCTGTTTTTAACTGGGTTAAAGAACCAATGTCTTTTAAACACGGTCCACGATAAAACCAAATCCTCTTCCATTAAAATGGAATCTTCGCAGAAATCTGATCAGTCTATAATTGATATAAATTTCCGTATAAGATTGATAGTATAAATGGAATTACGACAAAGTCTTTTAAATTCCACAAATAGTAACGATCTACCTTTACAGACGTTCATCTCGATTATTAAATCGAATTTCATTCAATTCCAATTTAATATATTAAATTGGAAAATTTAACTTTGGAAAATTCCCATTAAATCTTAATAAAAATATTTATAAATTCCAAATCATAACTTCCTTGTTAATCGGGTTTAAGAACAAATATCATTTAAAACATCGTTCACAATGAACCCGTAATCAACTACCATTTAATTCCATTTTATAATTATAAATTGGAAAACTTTATTAATCTTAATTAAAAGATTTATTCTATTCTTAACTGGGTTTAAGAACAGTGTTATTGAAGAAACCATTTACGACGAACCCAAAATCCCATTTGATATTAAATACAAGGCTCTGAATAGAAATTATGCCGACTTATATTCAATATCATACTCTCAAACTAACGGACATCGTATTGGGAATAACGATATTTATATCTTCCAAATTCCCCAATAATATCTGCATAATCACAGAATCCAATATCGAATAATTCCGATGATTATTTCTATTCAAATCATTGTCAATTCATACGTTGGAAAAACTGGTTATTTTAAAACCCATTTTTTAATCTAATTTATTATTTCTAAAAATAATTTGATTATTAATCTAGTTATTAACTAGTCCATTTCGACAAAAATATATTTTTATCTTTTCAGACTTGGAATTTTTCATCCAAAATCTTTCCAAATCAGTTATTATGATTTTACATAATTTTTCCATATTTTATTTAATAATTTTATTAAGGCCCTTACAGTCGGTTTCTAATAACGGACACCGAACTGCATTCACAGCGACCTTTTCTGAAATTCATTTGTACATAATTTAAAATCCAACCATTCAAATTTAAATCTCTTATATTAATTGGAATAATCTTTTTGATACGAACCCAACGGTTTCAGTTTTAGGAGAATCCGACGGTCGGATCTCCCGTTACATCAATTTGAAGTTAGTGGTTGAAATTCATGAACGGTCACTACACAGCGCGTTCTATTCAAGTCATTTAATATATATATGTATGTATAATATTGTCAATTTCCATTTAAAACGTATTTTATAAATCGTTTATAAACCGTTTTAAAACGATTTCAACTTCATTTTCAATTTTAAATCAAAATTGAATATTCTATATCGTTATAATATTAAAATGATAATATTTTCAAATTATCAGTTTTTGAAGTTAATTCTTTTCGATATTCATTATAAAATGAATAAAATCAACAGAAAAATCCGTTTGAGTTAAAATGGCGTACATGTACTTAACTCGGCTTCATATATTTCAATATTTTCATGTCCATCCAAAATCGGACATCAAAAACATATTTTGATTTATCATTGAATACTATTTTAAAGTATTCGTTATTTCTGAATTAGAATCAGACTTAATCAATTACCATATAATTTCATTTATATGGATTCCATACATATCATGTATTAAAAAATAGTGATAAACGACTATTAAACAGTCAGTTCACAACAAAAGTGCAAGTTACAACTGTATAAGCATTAAATAATTAAATAGCGCTTATAACAGTTTGTCAATCAATAGGTTGACAAACAGTCAAATCCAAGGGAGATGTGAATTAATTATCATCCCAGACCCGTATGGGGTTTTCAACCATCAAAAAATAATTTGGCGATGTGTAAAATTATAGTTCCAATACCCGTGTGGGGTTTACAACACAGTCCATGTAAATTTATTTATTATTTATAAATAATTATAATCATAGTTTAATAATGATAACATTAAACTGTAAACAATCATCAACCACCAGACAGATATTGCCGTCACAGGCAAACAATATATACGCAGTTATAAAAATAAATAACTGTACAAATAAACTCAATGAGAGAGTTCTCACATTGGTTTCCACTCCGTCAGTTTTTATTTGAAGATTTTGTTTTTACACTAAAATTAAACGAGCATTTAATTTAGTTAAAAATCCAACTTGCTCCTTTTCCATTCTGGTCAGTTCCATGTTGTTGATCTCGAATTTACGGTTCTAATGCTCCTGAAATCATCGAATTCTGTTTCCGTATGGCATAGATATTAATTTTACAAGATTTTCTTTGAATTAAAATTAATATATATTAATTAACAAATTGATTAGCGTTGATTACATTCAAAAAATTTGGCTGATTGTTTCTCCTTTACTCCTGTGTCTTCTGATACTCATGCAAACCGAACCCACATTAACATTTTAGGGTTCAAAATCGATGCTTCATGACGTCGCCGTAGACCGATCAACTATGGCCAACATGACCGCCTTGCCAATGCCTCCCCACATGCAGAAATCGAGGCAATTCGATGCAACACTGAACCCAAAAATCTCATGCGAAATACATGGCTTTGAGCCACGATTCCGGCGAATTTACACCACTTTAAATCATCACAACCATTAGATTAGGAGATCTCGCCTCACTCTTTGATTTTGTGGTTGTGAGCTTTGAGTGGAATTGCATGGATTGAGAGATAGAGGGAGATCAAAATTCGAGTGAACGGGGCCATTGATTCATACTGGCGGCGGGATCTGAGTTATGGCATTAGGGTTTAGATGATAGGGTATTATATAGAAAATTAAAAATTATTATTTAATTTAAACACTACTTCATAATGAGTTTTTACGCCCTACCTCCAAATGAACCCCAACGACTATTGCCCCTAGCCAAATGCCCCCTTTCCGGACACAATGGGGTATGTTTCGTAAGCCAATTCGACTGTTTCGATCATTTTTTATCAAAATTAAAATATAAATTAATATAACTTTCAATATTGAATTTCAACGTATATTTTAATTTATCAGGGTCCCATACGGACTCCAAAAATTACAAAAAAGGTTAAATGTAACTATATTTTGATGATACGGTCCTAACAAAACTAGTTTTTTCGAATTTGGAGGCTGTTTGAAAAATGGTATTTTTAACTGGTCGATTAAATTTAATCTGAAATTGAAAACATGTTTAAATTTACCACGCTCACATATTAATTCCAAAAATTATGAAATTTTAAACCTGATAATATTTTGACATTCTGGATCCAATAAAAGTGGTTTCGTTGAAAACGGAGGTCGTTTGCATAATGGCCATTTTTAAGGGCTATATATTATATAAATATATATAAATTCCATAGCGGCTGTTTGAAATTTTATACTGGATATAACTTACAATTTATAAAGTGAAATCTCAGTTTCTTACATTCTCAGAAACATATAGTTAAATAGATTCTAACGTTTCTTGTTTTGTCCAATTCTGACTTATATTGAATTCTGTATATTCATTTAAAATTTAAAATCGAATTTTCAAACTACCGCTCCATTTTAGGCTCGTTTTAATTAAATCCTAAATTTATATGCTTTAAGTTCGATTTAAATAAATTTTTAGTCATTATTATTTAAAATAAATCATTTTAAATATACAAAACCCATTAAAATAGCTAAAACTAAAATTTTAAATTGGCTCAGAATTTCCGGGTTGTTACAATCTCCCCCACTTAAAATTTTTTCGTCCTCGAAAAGGAACGGAGCTGAAAATTGTTTAACTAACCAACTCAACTTTCATTATGGATTTCATTCTTTAACTTTTCAGTTTCTAATAATTTGGCTAACACCCTAAATTTTCGAAAAATTTCGCCATAACCTTCTTTGTGCGGGGAGGGTTTGAAAATTTTATTGGGCCATATTGGGCACCCAATAAATTAATTAAAAGCATACACAATTTTTGTGACCTATCTATGCCCAAGGGAGACGTGTAAAAAGTCATTATCTCGTACCTTGCCCCAGTATTGGAAATAAAAAAATCCATGTGCCTTAATTAACAAAAAGAGAGACGAAATCCATGTGCCTTAATTAACAACAAGAGAGACGTGAATTTTTTTGTTATCTCCCGATCTATGTAGGGTTTTTATTAAATCTTACCACGAGCACCTTTATATGTTTTACTTAATTAAGTCCGTGATCAGTCTTCTGTTCAATCTGTAATTCAGTCATTGCCATACAAGCATCTCTCTCATATGGTAATCCAAACCTTGTCACATAAGCGCCAAATGCTTATATGGAATATGATATGTTGTCTTCATGTAGTATGCCATGCAGTGTAGTTCATAATTTATTTGTTGTTATCCTATGGAGTGGTTTATAATCTCACATAGAACAACCATCACAACGCATCCAAATTCATTTACAGGAGTTGATATAATAATAAAATTGCACAACCAACTCATTAAGGTGCACCTATTTGTCGGGCACACAATATATTTCTCTACTCAGCAGTAAATCAATAACCTGCTCAGCATGTATATATATGTACATATCTATCTAATATATAAATCCAATTCGAACTAAATTTTCTATTCAGCTTTATATTATATTTGGTTTGGTTTTATTTATGATTCTTTATCTTATGGGTTTTATCATTCCAATATTTTTATTAGTTAAATTAATTATCACACAACACAACTAGCAATAAATTAGTTGATTAACTTTTCAAACATATATCTTTAATATGTACTCAAAAATTCTATTTTTAATGCCAAGTCGCAAACAATAAACTCTAACTAAGCTTGGTTCTCACACGAGTCAATCGGAAATATATGTATATCCCACTTACGAAACTCAAACAAAAATGTTGATGATGCTCGAGCTATCATCAGAATCATCTCAGGATGACTAGAGCGTGATTCTATATCTACCTAGTATATTTGAAGCTTCATATATACGTCCACGAGACGTACATTCAAAATCTTCTAATACCCGATAGTCCGAAATCAATATAAAATAAAATACTCAAATACATATAATATGATATACTTTTCAAAATTAAATTCATTTTTTTATAAATAACACTCTTTCAACTCATTCTAGGGTGTTACTAACCCAATCTCTAATGAGTCATTCTCATAGGATGTTACTAATCCTGTCTTTGATGAATTCCTTCGTTCGCTTCTAATGTGTCTTGTTCTCAATCTTTGTAAACCAAAGCTCGGATACCAAAATGAAACGACCCAGACTTCCCTGATTCCCAAAGAGAGACAGAGGAACCTGGATTGCTTTGAGAACATGATGCACCAGAACACAACCAATAGAACATTTCATTGCTATTACAACAATTTTCATCAAAGTACAAGATATTAGAGTTCAAATAAATAATATATAGTGGAAAAATAAATATCAGAGATTTACAAGTTACAAAGCAGTGGAAATAAAATACATAAGTATACTGTGCAGCGGAAAACATCAACTAACACAACCGAATAAAATAACGGATACAAATCATTCCAAATATAGCTCCAGCTGTAATCCAGGATCTTATGAAAAGAAATATCTGCCAACCAAAACTTGTAGCTGCCCGTGTGGAAAATATGGGCACCCAGAGTTTAGGTAGAAACAATAAACTCCGAGTCAGTAATGGGACCGGTGTGAGAACTAAAACAGTTATTAAAACTTTACTTCAAAAGTTGGGAAATCATGGGGCACGCCATATAACACGGAACGGGTTTACTCCACATGAATCTCAGTTTAAAATAAAATAACGCAATGTTTTTTTTGTTAAATGAAGCTATTATAAGACTCAGGTCCCATCACCCAATGCAACGCAAGCCGAAGGATAGAGTTTTCCCTTATAATAGCCAAACATGCTTGGTACGTTTAAAACAAATCATTTTGATATTACTATAAGTGTATAGTGTTAAAACAACTTCAAATATAAATGTATCAATCATAGACGGCATAGTACCCCATCCTACTATGTTGCCATATTGGTCAACCAAAACCGAAAGATCGTGTATTGGAAATTGGATTTCTGCCATGAGTCAAGGCAAGGGATGGTCTCCTTACCGATTTGGATCACCTCTTGCAAGATGACCCAGGATCACACCTACGGCCAACCCTTGAATCCTGCAGTGCCGGTCCACACTTAATTTAGTGGATTGGTTATTCCTAAACAATATGTTTCCCGGTCCTAACGGACCTCCAAAATGTCAGTACGTCGACTAATCATATCCGAGGCGCTTCGCTGTCCATCATCCACATAAGTAAATATGCCTGGACTCCATACCATGGCACTACCTCTAGCTAGAATGAAATGTATGCACTCACTACGTCCCTTACCCCATTTTTGACTCATACCGAGGTGTGAGGCTTGCGAATTAACGCTATACACAAAGCTATGCTACTTATAGCTGTGCTTTAATCATCATACACAAGACTCTGCTTTTCAACAAAAGCCTTGATCATTACATCTTAGCATGCCACGTTGGCAATCTGTACCATACCATTGATTTCTACCGATATATGACCTCTAAGCTCGTACATCTCAGAGAAGGGTGTTAAGCAAGAGAATAAATTCTCTGCCACCAAACAGATATATATTTAGCAGAGAACAACGAATATAGCACACAATACAACGTCGGACACATATCCATTTACAAGACCGTTCTAGGTCTGAACGAAACCGTAGGCACCTTATTCCTCATCCCATATGTCCAATTCAGGTGAGAGGTCCTCGCATATCCGATCGATCCCCAAGTACGTCTGGATGATCACTACTTATTACCTTGTCTTGGGTGTACAGCCCAATCAAGACATCAGTAATCATCTAAACGATGTGAAGATCTCTGGTCTTTAACCACTATCTTCATCGTTTATTTTTAGTTTCTATATCAGTTATTCAGAATGGGATAAACTCGATCTTTCTGAATAACTCGCATATTTTATAACCAATAATCAAGTGTTATAAAAACACATCATATGCCTCATTCCAATTCAGAATATTCTTTTATTTAATTATTCACATCTTAGGGGAAAGGTTCCCATTAATTTCATCAAAGATAAATTCTTTAAAACTTATCCTTTAATCTTCCTTTGGATATCAATTTTAAAAGATTTTATTTTATCCTTTAATAATTCTAAACCAAATTACTGTTTATAAAACTAGTCGGGATTATCGAGCCTTACCGAAGTAATCATTTGTTATTTTATTCCAAACCTAATCTATTCATCCCATGGAGCAAAAGTAGTAGAACTCCATATCTAACACCCACAGTGTTATCGGTAAATTTAGTTACCATTTCACGTTCCAATCTAATTTAAGATTCATTAAAACTCCATCATGGTTTTAATCTCAAAAATCATTTCTTTATGATTGTTCAACTTTAGGAAAATTAATCCTGCCTTTAACTGGGTTAAAGAACCAATGTCTTTTAAAACGCAATCTATGATAAACCTAAATCTTCTTCCATAAAAATGGAATCTTCACGAAAATCTGATCAGTACATAATTGATATGAATTTTCGTATCAGACAGATACTACAAAAGGAATAATGGCAAAGCCTTTTAAATTCCATAAATATAAAGGTCGTCTTTTACAGAGGTTCATCTCGATTATTAAATCAAATTCCATTCAATTCCAATTTAATATATTAAATTGGAAAACTTTACTTTGGAAAATTTCCATTAAATCTTAATAAAAAGGTTTATAAATTCCAAATCATAACATCCATGTTAATCGGGTTTAAGAACAAATGTCATTTAAAACATCATTCACAATGAACCTGTAATCAACTACGATTTAATTTCTCAACTGGGTTTAGGAACAGTGTTATTGAAGACACCATTCACGACGAACCCAAAATCCCATTTGATATTAAATACGAGGCTCTGAATAGAAATTACACCGACTTATATTCAATATCAAATTCTCAAACTAACGGACATCGTATTGGGAATAACGATATCTATATCTTCAAAATTCCTCAACAATATCTGTATAATCACGGAATCCAATATCGAATAACTAGTCCATTTTGATAAAAGTAAATTTTTATCTTTTCAAGCTTGGAATTTTTTATCCAAAATCTTTCCAAATCAGTTATTATGATTTTACATAATTTTTTCATATTTTTAATAATATTATTAAGGCCCTTACAGTCGGTTTCTAATAACGGCCATCGAACTACATTCATAACGACCTTTTCTTAAATTGATTTGAACATAATTTAAAATCCAACCATTCAAATTTAAATCTCTTATATTCATTGGAAAGATATTTTCAATAGGAACCTAACGGTTCTAGTTTTAAGAGAATCCGACGGTCGGATCTCCCGTTACATCAATTTGAAGTTAATGGTTGAAATTCGCGAACGATCGATGTGCGGCGCGTTCTATTCAAGCCATTATATATATAATATATATCGTCGATTTCCATATAAAATGTATTTTATAAATCTTTTATAAACCCATTTTAAAATGATTTCAACTTTATTTTCAATTTTAAATCAAAATTGAATATTGTATATCATTATAATATTAAAATGATAATATTTTCAAAATATCAGATTTTGAAATCAATTCTTTTCGATATTCATTATAAAATGAATAAAACTGATAGAAAAATCCGTTCGTGTTAAAATGGCGTACATCTACTTAACTCGGCTTCATATGTTTCAATATTTTCGTGTCCATCCAAAATCGGACATCAAAATCATATTTTGATTTGTCACTGAATACTATTTTAAAATATTCGTTATTTCTAAATTAGAATCAGACTCAATCAATTACCATACAATTTCATTTATATGAATTCCATGCATAACATGTATTTAAAAATAGTGATAAACGACTATTAAACAGTCAATTCACAACAAGAGTGCAATTTACAACTATATGATTAAATAATGCTTATAATAGTATTTTAATCAATTGGTTGACAAACAGTCAAATCCAAGGGAGATGTGTGGGGTTTTCAACCGTCAACAATTAATTGGGCGATGTGTAAAATTATCGTTCCAATACCCATGTGGGGTTTACATCACAGTCCATGTGAATTTATTTATTATTTATAAATATTTATAATCACAGTTTAATAATGATAACATTAAACTGTAAACAATCATCAACCACCAGACAGATATTGCAGTCACAGGCAAACAATATATATGCAGTTATAAAAATAAATAACTGTACAAATAGATTCAGTGAGAGAGTTCTCACATTGGTTTCCACTCCGTCAGTCTTTATTTGAAGATTTTGTTTTCACACTAAATTAAACAAGCGTTTAATTTAGTTAAAAATCCAACTTGCTCCTTTTCCGTTCTAGTCAGTTTCATGTTGTAGATCTCGAATTTACGGTTCCAATGGTCCTGAAATCATCGAATTTTGTTTCCGTATGACATAGATATTAATTTTACAAGCTTTTCCTTGAATTAAAATTAATATATATTAATTAACAAAATGATTAGTGCTAATTACATTCAAAAATTTCGGCCGATCTTTTCTCCTTTACTCCCGTGTCTTCTGATACTCACGCAAAACCGAACCCACATTAACATTTTAGGGTTCAAAATCGCTGCTCCCTAACGTCGCTGTTGACCGATCAACTATGGCCCTCGACCAACTTGCAAACCCCTCCCCTCGCGCAGAAATCGAGGCAACTCGATGCACCACTAATCTCAAAAATCTTGTGCGAACTGCGTGGCTTTAAGCCATGATTCTGGCGAATTTACACCACTTTAAATCATCAAAACCGTTAGATTAGGAGATCTCGCCTCACTCTTTGATTTTGTGGTTGTGAGCTTTGAGTGGATTTGCATGGATTGAGAGATAGAGGGAGATCAAAAATCGAGTGAATGGGGCCATTGATTCATACTGGTGGCGGGCTCTGAGTTATGGCATTAGGGTTTAGCTAATAGGGTATTATATAGGAAATTAAAATATTATTATTTAATTTAAACACTGCTTCATAATGAGTTTTTACGCCCTGACTCTAAACAAACCCCAACGACTATCGCCCCTAGCCAAATACCCCCATTCCAAACACAATGGGATATGTTTCGTAAGCCAATTCGACTGTTTCGATCATTTTTTATCAAAATTAAAATATAAATTAATATAATGTTCAATGTTGAATTTCAATATATATTTTAATTTACTGGGGCCACTTACTAACTCCAAAAATTACAAAAATAAATAAATCTAGCTACGTTTTGACGATAAGGTCCTAAAAAATTAGTCTCGTCGAATTTGGAGATTGTTTGAAAAATGGCCTTTTTAACTGGTCGATTAAATTTAAACTGAAATTGAAAATACATTTAAATTTACCACGCTCACGTGTTAATTCCAAAAATTATGAAATTTTAAACCTGAAAATATTTTGATATTCCGGATCCAACAAAAGTTGTTTCATCGAAAATGGAGGTGGTTTGGAAAATGACTATTTTTAAGGGCTATATATATATTATATAAATATATATAAATTCCATAGCGACTATTTGAATTTTTAAACTGGACATAACTTACAATTTATAAAGTGAAATCTCAGTTTCTTACATTCGTTAGAAAGATATAGTTAATTAGATTCTAATGTTTCCTGTTTCATCCAATTCTGATTTATATTGAATTCTGTATATTCACTTAAAATCTGAAATCGAATTTTCAAACTACCGAGCCATTTCAGGCTCGTTTTAATTAAATTCTAAATTTATACGTTTTAACTTCGATTTAAATAAATTTTTAGTCGTTATTATTCAAAGTAAATCATTTTAAATATTCAAAACCCATTAAAATAGACATTAAAATAGCTAAAATTAAAATTTTAAATTGGTTCAGAATTTCCGGGTTTTTACAGTACTGTCATGAGATGGCCCTTGGAATTTTCCTTGCATGCATCAAGAGTCATGCAAATCGGTATAAGCAGTACATTGTTCAAGTCCTCTTTATATGAATGGAATTTTTTGCATTGGTATAAGCTGTACATTTGAAGTGAACCTGCTACATTTATATTCCTTTTTTGTATTGGTTTTCTGTAATAATCATGTAGAAAAATGGGTGGTCATAATAATGTTTTAGTAACAAAAATAGCAAAGAGACACTGAATGCATGAACTGAACTGTAATTGAAATCATCTCACTACAATGGTGCTTGTAATTTAACTGATGTTTAAACCTGTTATCTAATATAAGGAAAAAGATAAATGTTTTTATCTTTGTAGTTGTTTAAGCACAAATATCATATAAATTTCCAGTTAGTCCAAATGCCAACAAAAACGAGCAGTTAACACACACCAACAAAATGGAAGCAGAAAAAAATGTTATAAGGTAGAAAAAAATATGAATTTATAATTTACACAACTAAAAACTATGTATACCAAATAACAATTAAACTTAAAAAAGTGCGTACAACAAAAATTAATTAGAAACATCTGAGCAACAATACAAAATATACAATTATTCGAGTATTCAACTAAAATATGTTAAATTTAGGTGATAGGAAATCACAAATTGATTGGAACAAAATTTGCAAAGAATGGAAGGTAAATATTTTTATAATGGGAATGCATTAATTGCATTTGATGAGATAGTAGAGAAATAAATGAAGGGGTTAATTTCTTCCATCTATGCAAAAGAAACGGATTGATTTACTTTCTATCTTTGCACATTTGTTGCTACGGTAATTTTCCTCCATCATATTATTACCATATGTTGGTTGGTATGTAATTGATGACTCACATGGATTTGCACTGGCTATACATTGTGGGGTAGACTTTAGTGTATACCCATCCTGGCATGGAGCCTGCAATCCCCAATGGTGTCTCTTCTTGTTAAGCCTATTTGAGGTTTGGATTTATAAACTCTTATTTTGTAATCTCTTGTAATTCTCTCACGTGGAATAGAATCTCTTTCTTTTTGACTGGACGTACACTATCTTATGAAGGATAGTGGAACCGGTATAAATATTGTGTCTCTTTGTTTCTTTATTATAGTTATTTACTATTTGCTTGATGTAATAGAATAACTGCTATCATATTGGATCGATGTTCAATTGGCAAATCTAGATCCTGCTTATTGCGCTTCCACATATGTGCAACTTTCGCACAACATATTGGTATTGGAGCGAGGCGATTTTTATAGATTGCGCATCAATGGCTACAAGAAAGAGAGAGAAATTTTATGGTAATTATTCTAGTTCAATTTTGAGGGGATAAATAAGACTTTGGTGGAAGAGATTATGTCGAGAGTGAAGAGCATTCCAATCTGGGAACTTTGACGTGATATGGAGTTTACTTCGTTGAAGGGACCATTGGATTTGGGAACTTTTGATCAAGTTTTAGACAGGGGTCTTCATGTTGATGGTGCTCGAGGGATCCGAGACGATCAGGAAAGGAGCTCAGGTCAAGTGATAGACAGGTATTAAGATAGAGATCATTGTGGTTTAGACATAGGTCTTCACGTTGATGATGCTCGAGGGATCCGGGGTGATCGAGGAAGGAGCTCAGGTCAAGTGTTAGACAGGTGTTGATGTTATTGGAAGCACTTTTAGATCGTTGATTTATGCGCGTTGCAGCTCATGGTGGTAGATGCATCTTTTGTAGGCGGTGGGTGAAGTTTGTAATAACTAAGTGGCAGGAGAGAGATTTTTTGTGCGTGCAGAGATTTGGATTTTGGCTCTGTATTTGAATAGGTGATTGAGAGAATTATTTTTTTCCTTGGAGGTATTAAGATTACTTTGGTGTTTGCCTTCTTTTTTATTTTGGATATTTGCAACATTTTGTTGGCGGACGGGGACATAGTCTGAGCTTGTTAACATGGTGTGATGGGGGGTAGATTTGTTGGAACCCATTAGACAAATATTCATTTTTGGTTTCTATCTCATTATGAGATTTTGATTGACGGTGGAGTTCTGTTGAAGAGTTTTATGATGTGAAGAGAATTTGATTTGAGATAAAGTGTTGCAGATATGTGATTTCGTATCAAGGTGGAACGTTAAATTTAGGTGATACAAAATCACAAATTGATTGGAACAAATTTGCAAAAAGTGGAAAGTAAATATTTCTATAATGGGAATGCATTGATTGCATTTGATGAGATGTTAGAGAAATAAATGAAGGGATTAATTTCTTCCATCTATGCAAAAGAAACGGATTGATTTACTTTCTATCTTTGCACATTTGTTGCTACGGTAATTTTCCTCCATTATATTATTACCATATGTTGGTTGGTATGTAATTGATGACTCACATGGATTTGCACTGGCTATACATTGAGGGGTAGACTTTAGTGTAAACCCATCCTGGCATGGAGCCAGCAATCCCCAATGGCGTCTCTTCTTGTTAAGCCTATTTGAGGTTTGGATTTGTAAACTCTTATTTTGTAATCTCTTGTAATTCTCTCATATGGAATAGAATCTCTCTCTTTTTGACTAGACGTACACTATCTTATGTAGGATAGTGGAACCAGTATAAATATTATGTGTCTTTGTTTCTCTATTATAGTTATTTACTATTTGCTTGATGTAATAGAATAACTGCTATCAGATTAGATTGATGTTTAATTGACAAATCTAGATCCTGCTTATTACTCTTCCGCATTCGAGCAATTTTTGCATAACAAATTATTCAAAGAACAATTAATAAAATACATTGGATCTAAACACTCTATTCAATTATTCAACAAATACTCAGCCCTTATCGTAAAATGAATTTATTGAGGGAAATAAGTCAATACACACATTTATCATTTGTGAAATACATTTATCTTTTTCAAAAACCATGAGCAGTGTATAATTAAAAATGTTAAAAACATTAGTATCCCTATATTAGACCTTAATTAACAAAAAATTGCAAAAACAGGCTACACTAAAGATATTTCTTTTATCCGACTATTGAAAAAAGATAAAACCACATATCTTTTGCAATCATAAACTGTAATCATATATCTTTTGCAATCATCTTTTCCAAATAAAAGATATATGGTTTGTAAAATTGTCCTGCAATTTGAATATTTAGTAGCATATATCTTGTTTATGTTGTACACACATTAAAAATAGTAAATTAATAGAACAATTGTAATCATTTTTAAATCTAAAAAATAGACGCAATTATCTTTTTTAAGTCTGAAATAAAATAAGATATTCAATGTAACTTATCTTTTGTCCTTTAGTAAAAGATAGTTGCAATTATATTTCTAAAATCAGAAATAAAATAAGATATTCTACTAAACAATTAAAAATTGTTTATTACAAAAATGTAATTTTGGAATCAGAAGTTCAGTTTTATCATTAACATTGCATCTTTTCAACTAACAATTAACAAATGACATATATATATATATATATATTCAACTATCTTTTTTAAAACTGAAGTTCAGTTTGAAAAGATAGAAGCAACTATCTTTTTTAAATCTGAAATAAAATAAGATATTCTACTTAATGTTGTTGAACGGAAAAAATATTACTTGTTTAAAAAGATAAATGTATTTATCTTATTTCCTACGTTATCAATATAAAGTTGATGTACGACTTTAAAAAGGTAAATGTATATATCTTTTTAATGTTTACACTGTTTTATTAAAAATTAATTCATGTCAAGGTTATGAATGGATTACAGCCCAAAAATCATACGCAATACTGATACGTATTAAATCATAGGCAAAAACAACATAGATCAACAAATAAGAACTCAAAAAAATGTAAGCAGTATAAAAGATAAGTTCGGTTATCTTTCGTTATTTTGTATAACACAAAAGTATTGTCTATACAATGAAGCTGCTGATATGTATTGACTGTATAATACAACAGAATAGAAGAAAGATACATATATTTATCTTTTCAGCGACATTTGCTATTTCTGCATTCATATTTCTCACCACTCGTATCATATACAACAGGTAACATGTGTGACGACCCCAAATCCCGTACTGACGGAGACAAGGGTTATCCTTGGAATATAACACAAAAACAGAATAATAGCAGAACAGAATTAAATAAATACACCAGATAATGAACAATAGAATATACTGGATAAAAGTAATCATCAGAGTTACATAGTATACAGGATCTTACTTAGTATAAATACAGTTCAGCTATACATAAATGTCTACAGCGGAAATAAACAAAATATGTACAATAGGAGCTGAACAGCATAAAAAGAGATAAATGATAGAATCCATCTTCAGCTCCAGCTATCCAGAAAGAACCAGCTAAACCTGAATACAAGGCTGCCCGTGTAGAAAAAGGGGCACCCGAGTTTGAAAGTGAAACAAACTATGAGTCAGTCATGGGACTGGTATGTGAAATCTACTCAACACATATATAATATGGCTAATCTCAGGACCACGCCACTTTCGTGGAACGGGTTTACTCCATTGGATTGCCAGTGCTTTAAAACAAATCTTTCTTTTAAACATCGCAATGCTTTTTATAAAAATGAAGCCATTATAAGACTCAGTTCCCATCACACAATGCAACGCAAACCGGAGGATAGAGTTTAACCTTATAACGACCAAAATATGCTTGATACGAATAAAACAAAGGCATTTTATATTATTGCTAGTGTTTATATGTTTCGAAAACAATTTCAAATCATAACTATCAATCATAGACGGCATTAATGCCCCATACCACTATGTCGCCATATATAGGTATACAATCAAAACCGCATGATGTCGTATTTGGAAATTGGATTTCCGTCCTGAACCAAGGCAACAGATAGTCCTTACCGAATTCGAGACAATCTAGCCCATGTCTCAGGATCAGAGCTCGAGTGACCCTAGGAGCGACAGGGCCGGTCCACCGATGTGGATTAAAATTCCTGAACAATACGTTTCCCCGCCCTTTGGGGCGTAAACGAGCCAACGAATGACTCCATCGGACCCGGATCGTCCGATCAAACCGAGGCGCCTCGCAACAGCAACAACCACATAGGTGAAAAGTATATAAATGTCAGGGCTGGTAGGTCACTGACACCACCCTAGCTAGAAAGAAACGCATGCCCTCCCTGAGGTCCTTCCTCCCATTTCTGGTTCATACCGGGGGGTGAGGCTCGTGAATTCACGTTACACACAAAGCTATGCCACACAGGCGGTGCTTTGATCATCACCACAAGACTTTGCTTTTCAACAGAAGCCTCGATCATTTGCCACTTAGGCATGCCACACTAGCAATTCATGCCGTGCGACTGATGTCCATCAATATACAACCTCTGAGCTCGTGCGTTTCAGAGAAGGCGTTAAGCAAAAGAATAAATTCTCCGCCGCCAAACAGATGTATATTTAATAGAGATCAATCTACACAGAATAAAATCCAATGTCAGACACACAGTCCATTTACAAGTCCGTTCTGGGTCTGAACGAAACCAGAGGCACTAAATACCTCGCAAACCCATCGATCACCACGTACGTCTGGACGATCACCACTCATTATCCATATTTCGGGATGCCTCCCAATCAGGACCTCGGTTACCATCCAAACGAGGTAAAGATCTCCGGTCTTCGACCACCGTCTTCATCTTCGACTTTCAATCGTCGGTCAATTATTTGAAATGAGAATTAACTCGGCATTTTCAAATAATTCACGTATATCTAGAATTTCAAATCAATTTATTTCAATGGTTAAATCATTCGACAACACCAATTTCGTTCTTTAATGTAA
Source organism: Allium sativum (assembly GCA_030737875.1). NCBI lineage: Eukaryota > Viridiplantae > Streptophyta > Magnoliopsida > Asparagales > Amaryllidaceae > Allium > Allium sativum. Next base: position 901,240,148 of record CM060916.1, read on the forward strand.
TTTTCACACCAAACACATTCAACCATCAAATACAACATAAATCGAGCAAATTCAGTTTATTCCCATTCCATATTGTTTATGGTATTTTATAACAATTTATCGCTATTTTTATTTATTTTAAAATAGCCAATTTATTCAAAACGACGCTTCGGGCCATAACGCGGTCGTAGCGTTGTTTTTCTTCAGATTTGATTTACACGTATCTGAAAATCTAACCGTTGGATCTTTACAAAATTTACATCATTTGAAAGATCTTTTCAAAACGAATCCAACGGTTCCAGTTTCGGGAAAATCCGACGGTCGGATCTCCCGGTACAATCGTTTGAAGTTTCGATTTCAAAATACAAACTGCAGCGTCGTTATTCGATTAAATATATTTATATTTATATATATATATAAATATAATCGATTCTAGCGCTGTTTTTCTTCAGATTTGAATTAAACATTCCAGACAATCCAACCGTTGGATTTTTACAAAGTTGGTGCCGTTGGAAAGATTTTTCCAAAGCGAACCCAACGGTTGCGATTTCAGGAAAATCCGATGGTCGGATGTAACACCCCACCTCCGCTAGGGTCACTCACAAAGAGAATGCACTAGTTTTGGAGAGGTATTATCGAGATAACATCACAGAATTATCACAAGACAGAACATAAATAAATAATTAAGTAAACAGCAGAAGAATTTATAAGCAAAACAAAACTTCATTTCATTCCAAAATAACCCATGTCTTTTACAAACATTTCAAATAATTTCATTACAACTGTCTTGTAATAATAGCCAAAGAAGCAATAATTTAAAAACAAAAAAACAGCTTATTCCCCAAGTGCAGTAAAATGAAGCAGCCATAGCAAACCGTACATGCTGAGCCAAAGCAAGTGATATCCAAGCTAAGAGCTAGTGTTTCCTCCCTGAGAACCTGGGGGGGAACGAAAGAAAAAGAGGCGAAAGGAAAAAGGGTCAGTCATAAAGACTGAGTAAGTCCTAGTGACTTTCAGTGTAAAAACGGTTAAAACAACAGGTCATGTATGGACTGGAACTAAACTTAAGAATGGTGCCAAGGTGAGCAAGATAACTAAGGTGATCATGATAAGTCAAATAAAGCATCACATGTTCAAGATTCGTTGCATCGACTATACTAGTATACTAAGTCCATGTCACAAGTTAATCATGAAATAAATCCCACGGCCCAATATCATGAAATGACCCTGAAACGGGGTCTGACCCAAGTACGGGGTCCTACGGAGTGATTATCTAGTCGATCGGCTCCCTACAAGTTCTAGCTCGTCAAGTGTCTGTGTCATACGGCTAATCACGAATGTAGTCACCTGTGCTGGGTCCACCTTCGGGTGTATCATCCCTAGGGTGTCAACCCCTGATACGATTCAAGATGCACAGATAAATCTACGGATACCCAGTGCCTGCCCCGGAATACGTGCACGACCGTAGTCCACCGAACCTACACTGGCGTACCCCACTGTCGTCGTTCACCTCTTACAATCAGCCCAGTAATCGTGCCTCACCCGGCCTAGCCCCAGGGTACCTTGACACATCTAGAGGGTTACTGCTGAAAAGGGTCGTGTCTAGGGTTTCGCCTACAGATTAGGTCATGTAATTCGTGACCTAACCCGCCTAACCGATTAAGTCATGTAATTTGTGACTTAATCCTTTTCCAGTCTAGTCATGTCAAGATGGTTAAGTATGTCATTTAAATTCGTGACTTAACCCGCTTACGTGTCATGTCAAGTTGGCTAAGTGTTGTCGTTTCAAGTTCATGACTTAGCCCTACAAATCGTGTTCAAGTTGGTTAAGTTGTCTTTTCATATTCATGACTTAACCCTAATTGGCATTAATTGATTCGTTAATGCACCGAACCACTCACATTGGATCCTATTGTTCGTAGCCACTGGATTTGCCGGGCGGTTCCGGGCAGGTTTACGCTACGAACTCAACCCAACCTCGGGTTCAAGCGCGATGTGACCAACTACCCACATTGGATCCTATTATTTGTAGCAACTGGATTTGCCGGGCGGTTCCGGGCAGATTTACACTACAAACTCAACCCAACCTCGAGTTGGCCACTTTCTTGTTTTCTAAAGTAATGCCCATATTCTTATCAGATTCATGCTATTTTCATAGCATGTTCATATGTCAATTTCGTGCCCAACTAAGGCATGTTTCAAGTCAAGTTATGGAATGTTCAAGTCAAGTTTTTCGTGCCATATTTCATGTTCTACTTATGCCAAATTTCACGATTTATGATTATAGTCAATTCAAGTTTTGCCTATTCTAACCAATCGTATCCCCAACGCATATAAACGTACTTCGTTCACAAGCATAAACAATTCAAGAGATAAAGGGGAATAACACCAAACATGTGATAGGCATATGTGATAATTCCAACATCACTTGCACAATAAACAAGCTATAACATATCACGTGGTTTCAATACTAGCATGATGATAACTTGGCATAGTAATGGTTCCAACTTAGTTTAACATGATGAATTCGACTTTACATCATAGGCATAATAATCATTGCGGGCATATTAATAATTTTATTACAAACATGAAACATTAAAGGCATGGTAATTCTAATAGGCATAGTGGATTCCAATTTAGTATTTTTAACATAATGATTCTCATCTAGCATTATAAACATAATGATTCCAACTTTTCATCATAACCTAGCAATTCCCAATTTTGTCATTAACATGATAGGTATATTAACATCACAGGCATAGTTTCATTAATATCATAGACATGGTTTAATTAGCATCATAGGCATGGTTTAATCAACATGAGGATTTCAATAAACATAGTGATTCCATTGACATGTATTAGTTCAACTTGCAATAAAATTAAGCCTAAGTGATTCATAACAACATCAACATCATGATATGTTTAACTCGCAACATTAACATAGCAATATTCCCAAATTTTGATTCAAAGTTAAACAATATAAACATGTATTAACAATAGTTCCTAAATCCGGTTTCATTTCATAGCATGTCCATGTTATTTTAGCGTTTTTGCCTAAAAAGTGACATAGAACTTACAATATGAAGCAAGTAATCCAAATCAAAATTTCAAATCAAATAGCCCCAAATTCGTTGTCTAAAGCGTCGTAGTTGTTGTAGCTTCTAGTTGTAGCCTTCAAGAATCGTCCTTCGTCTTCTATAATTTTGTTCTTTGTATTTTTAATTTAGAGTTCTAGGTTTTGATGGCGGCTGCATGAGGCTAAAATGAAATAGTATGATTTAAGCTAGGTCTTAGGGTCTTTTTATAATGTTTAGGATTAGTTTTAGCCATAGGATAAACCCTATAATAGATCTGAGCCATCTAAAATCGTCACAAGCCCTCAAAACAAGACCCAGGAGCCAAAACAGGTGCACCAGGCCGACCTGGCCGACCAGGGAGGTCGACCCCCAGGTCGACACCCAGGTCGACTCCCTAGTCGACCTGGGGGGGAGGTCGACCCCCAGGTCGACTCTAGTGTCGACCTGGTTGGGGGGGAGGTCGACCCCCAGGTCGACACCCAGGTCGACTCCCTAGTCGACCTGGGGGGGAGGTCGACCCCCAGGTCGACTCTAGTGTCGACCTGGTTGGGGGGGAGGTCGACCCTAGTGTCGACCCCCCTGTCGACCTGTCTGGGCGGGATTTTTCCCGCCTACCCTGAATTCGGAAAATTTGAATCTGTTTTTGAATTTGAATTTTTTCGTGAAACTTCGCGAGGCCATATCTCGATCATACGGACTCCGATTTACGAAAACTCGGACTCTATTTCGCGTATTTTTCCGAGACGAACGCAATGGCATAGCCCGTTTCCCCTGATTCAGACTTTAACATTTAATTCTGCCCTGTTTTAAGTTATAAAGTGTTGTTTAAAATACGGGTTGTTACATTCTCCCCTCCTTAATGGATTTCGTCCCCGAAATCTTCAAGTTAGGAAGAACGTATCCTACCATCCATCGTCCATCTACTCAAATCATCATCCACAGGCAGCCATTGTCCTTAAAAGATTTTTAATGTTTTATGAACACATGCAAAAAGTGTGTGTATATGTTCCTTAGCTAATGCTAATGATCAGGCCTGATTGATCTTCTAAATGCAAAATATGTTTAGAGAAATGAATCCAATATGTATGCAAATTTTTTTCCTATTATAATTCATAATTTCTATATGAGTGCTCAAACATTCAATCATATGCAACAACGAAATGATAGAACAACCAAGTTTCCAAAATAAACACTCATACATATGCAAGTATGAAACTGTGACTGAGCCGATCTAGTGCCTAATGTGTATTCATGCATCCACGAGCAACAACTTGCGACCACTTGCAACCATTTCGCAATCATAACATGTTTCAATTACATGTTTACATCCAAAAAGATTCTACCTATGGTTCTCAAGATAGGATCGAGGAGATAACAAGATAAAACAAAGCATCCAGAAAAAGAATTTAAAGATGTACCCCCAGAAGGTCCGGTCTGCTTCTTAGGGCAGTCCTTGCTGATGTGTCCAGTCTCCCCACAATGAAAACATTCACCTTGCTTTCTCTTCCTCTTTATACAATCCTTGGCTATGTGCCCTTCCGTACCACAGAAATTGCATTTCCTTTTATCACGTGAGTTGTCGTTCTTGCCTCCTTTCTCGGAGTCTACCTTCTTATTCTGAGAATCGTTGGGCTTGACCTCTTTCTTTCCCTTCTTATCTTCCTCATACAGTAGGGTCATATCCACCAAACTTTCAAAGGTCGCCCCCATGGGCACATGAGTCATGGCCAAACCATGTAGTGGCTCGTTCAAGCCTCGTGCAAAACGTAGCGCCTTTTTCTGAGGAGTTTTGACTAACTCCAATCCGAAGCGAGCAAGCTGATTGAAACGGTTCACGTATTCTTTAACTGTCATATTTCCTTGCTTAAGGGCCAGAAACCGTTCCATTTGGAGACTCTCCTCTGCCGATGACAAGAACTTAAGCCCAAATCTCCCTCTAAAGTCCGCCCAAGTCTCAATGGGCCTAGTAGCGTTGGTGACTTCCCACCAATAAGAAGCTTCCTCTTTCATGAGCCACGCCGCCAACTGTACTTTCCTATTGTCCTCTACCTCAAAGATAACAAACAAGTCTTCGGTTTCCTTCAACCAATTCCATGCCTCAACAAAAGTCTCAGTTCCTAGGAAATCCTTTCCGCCCATGGCCTTAAAGTCCTTGCATATCTTTGAAAAAAACAGTTTCTCGCGGAGGTTGAGGAGGATGAGGAGGAGGATTGGCTGGGCCTGTCACATTAGCCCGAGCCTCGAGGAAACGACGGAACCAAGTGGGTATATTGACACCCCCGGGAAGATTAAGATCGTCGGCCATGATAAGCTGAAAATGAAAAAGGAAAAGATTCAAACGAGGAAACAAAGACAGTGCTAATGGCTTTTTGGGGAATAGCCTTTTGAAATAAACCAACTTTTCTTGAAAAGTGCTTCTTTGTAAATGGTTCTGAAAAAATTCAAAAGGTTTTCAAAACTTTTGCCCAGTCCTGGTAACCTTCTGCTCTGATACCAAATGTAACACCCCACCTCCGCTAGGGTCACTCACAAAGGGAATGCACTAATTTTGGAGAGGTATTATCGAGATAACATCACAAAATTATCACAAGACAGAACATAAATAAATAATTAAGTAAACAGCGGAAGAATTTATGAGCAAAACAAAACTTCGTTTCATTCCAAAATAACCCATGTCTTTTACAAACATTTCAAATAACTTCATTACAACTGTCTTGTAATAATAGCCAAAGAAGAAATAACTTAAAAACAGAAAAATGGCTTATTCCCCAAGTGCAGTAAAATGAAGCAGCCATAGCAAACCGTACATGCTGAGCCAAAGCAAGTGATATCCAGGCTAAGAGCTAGTGTTTCCTCCCTGAGAACCTGGGGGGGGGAACGAAAGAAAAAGAGGCGAAAGGAAAAAGAGTCAGTCATAAAGACTGAGTAAGTCCTAGTGACTTTCAGTGTAAAAACGGTTAAAACAACAGGTCATGTATGGACTGGAACTAAACTTAAGAATGGTGCCAAGGTGAGCAAGATAACTAAGGTGATCATGATAAGTCAAATAAAGCATCACATGTTCAAGATTCGTTGCATCGACTATACTAGTATACTAAGTCCATGTCACAAGTTAATCATGAAATAAATCCCATGGCCCAATATCATGAAATGACCCTGAAACGGGGTCTGACCCAAGTACGGGGTCCTACGGAGCGATTATCTAGTCGATCGGCTCCCTACAAGTTCTAGCTCGTCAAGTGTCCATGTCATACGGCTAATCACGAATGTAGTCACCTGTGATGGGTCCACCTTCGGGTGTATCAGCCCTAGGGTGTCAACCCCTGACACGATTCAAGATGCACAGATAAATCTACGGATACCCAGTGCCTGCTCCGGAATACGTGCACGACCGTAGTCCACCGAACCTACACTGGCGTACCCCACTGCCGTCGTTCACCTCTTACAATCAGCCCAGTAATCATGCCCCACCCGGCCTAGCCCCAGGGTACCTTGATACATCTAGAGGGTTACTGCTGAAAAGGGTCGTGTCTAGGGTTTCGCCTACAGATTAGGTCATGTAATTCGTGACCTAACCCGCCTAATCGATTAAGTCATGTAATTCGTGACTTAATCCTTTTCCAGTCTAGTCATGTCAAGATGGTTAAGTATGTCATTTAAATTCGTGACTTAACCCGTTTACGTGTCATGTCAAGTTGGCTAAGTGTTGTCGTTTCAAGTTCATGACTTAGCCCTACAAATCGTGTTCAAGTTGGTTAAGTTGTCTTTTCATGTTCATGACTTAACCCTAATTTGCATTAATTGATTCGTTAATGCACCGAACCACTCACATTGGATCCTATTGTTCGTAGCCACTGGATTTGCCGGGCGGTTCCGGGCAGGTTTACGCTACGAACTCAACCCAACCTCGGGTTCAAGCGCGATGTGACCAACTACCCACATTGGATCCTATTATTTGTAGCAACTGGATTTGTCGGGCGGTTCCGGGCAGATTTACACTACAAACTCAACCCAACCTCGAGTTGGCCACTTTCTTGTTTTCTAAAGTCATGCCCATGTTCTTATCAGATTCGGGCTATTTTCATAGCATGTTCATATGTCAATTTCGTGCCCAACTAAGGCATGTTTCAAGTCAAGTTATGGAATGTTCAAGTCAAGTTTTTCGTGCCATATTTTATGTTCTACTTATGCCAAATTTCACGATTTATGATTGTAGTCAATTCAAGTTTTGCCTATTCTACCCAATCGTATCCCCAACGCATATAAACGTACTCGTTCACAAGCACAAACAATTCAAGAGATAAAGGGGAATAACACCAAACATGTGATAGGCATATGTGACAATTCCAACATCACTTGCATAATAAACAAGCTATAACATATCACGTGGTTTCAATACTAGCATGATGATAACTTGGCATAGTAATGGTTCCAACTTAGTTTAACATGATGAATTCGACTTTACATCATAGGCATAATAATTATTGCGGGCATAATAATAATTTTATTACAAACATGAAACATTAAAGGCATGGTAATTCTAATAGGCATTGTGGATTCCAATTTAGTATTTTTAACATAATGATTCTCATCTAGCATTATAAACATAATGATTCCAACTTTTCATCATAACCTAGCAATTCCCAATTTTGTCATTAACATGATAGGTATATTAACATCACATGCATAGTTTCATTAATATCATAGACATGGTTTAATTAGCATCATAGGCATGGTTTAATCAACATGAGGATTTCAATAAACATAGTGATTCCATGGACATGTATTAGTTCAACTTGCAATAAAATTAAGCCTAAGTGATTCATAACAACATCAACATCATGATAAGTTTAACTCGCAACATTAACATAGCAATATTCCCAAATTTTGATTCAAAGTTAAACAATATAAACATGTATTAACAATAGTTCCTAAATCCGGTTTCAATTCATAGCATATCCATGTTATTTTAGCGTTTTTGCCTAAAAAGTGACATAGAACTTACAATATGAAGCAAGTAATCCAAATCAAAATTTCAAATCAAATAGCCCCAAATCCGTTGTCTAAAGCATCGTAGTTGTTGTAGCTTATAGTTGTAGCCTTCAAGAATCGTCCTTCGTCTTCTATAATTTTGTTCTTTGTATTTTTAATTTAGAGTTCTAGGTTTAATGGCGGCTGCATGAGGCTAAAATTAAATAGTATGATTTAAGCTAGGTCTTAGGGTCTTTTTATAGTGTTTAGGATTAGTTTTAGCCATAGGATAAACCCTAGAATAGATCTGAGCCATCTAAAATCGTCACAAGCCCCCAAAACAAGACCCAGGAGCCAAAACAGGTGCACCAGGCCGATCTGGCCGACCAGGGAGGTCGACCCCCAGGTCAACACCCAGGTCGACTCCCCAGTCGACCTGGGGGGGAGGTCGACCCCCAGGTCGACACCCAGGTCGACTCCCCAGTCGACCTGGGGGGGAGGTCGACCCCCAGGTCGACTCTAGTGTCGACCTGGTTGGAGGGGAGGTCGACCCTAGTGTCGACCCCCCTGTCGACCTGTCTGGGCGGGATTTTTCCCGCCTACCCTGAATTCTGAAAATTTGAATCTGTTTTTGAATTTGAATTTTTTCGTGAAACTTTGTGAGGCCATATCTCGATCATACGGACTCCGATTTACGAAAACTCGGACTCTATTTCGCGTATTTTTCCGAGACGAACGCAATGGCACAGCCCGTTTCCCCTGATTCAGACTTTAACATTTAATTCGGCCCTGTTTTAAGTTATAAAGTGTTGTTTAAAATACGGGTTGTTACATCGGATCTCCCGGTATAATCGTTTGAAATCAAGGTTTCAAAATACGAACTGCAGCGTCGTTATTCGATATATTTTAATTCTATTTATATGTATATATCGATTCTTTGATTTCAAAGCTACATCCTTTTCATACATTTTATAAAAATGATATTTTTATCTAACTGTCTTCTATTTCAACACTTCACTATATTTTACAATTCATGCATATAATAAAAGTGTGATTTTTATTGTAAAACAATTCATTTCAAAACACTATTATTTTATATAGTTTATATAGGTAGTAAAAATAAGATTTTTATTATAAAACAATTTCTTTCAGAATATGAATACCATTCAACACATGAATTTCTAATCAACGAATGAATATCGATTCAACACATGAGGGTTTTCTATAGTTTATATAAATAGATAAAAAGGTGATTTTTGTATTTAAAACACGAATACCATTCAAAACATGAATTTCTAATCAATGAATGAATATCAATTCAACACATGAAGGTTTTCCATAGTTTCTATATATAGATAAAAATGTGATTTTTATATTTAAAACACGAATACCATTCAACACATGAATTTCTAATGAACGAATGAATATCAATTCAACACATGAAGGTTTTCTATTCAACGAATAAATATAGTTTCGACAAATGAAAATAATTCAAACACATGAATATTATTCAAAATTTCGGCAGCATAACGGCAGTGTAGTTAAAACCGGGACCGTCCCTAGAACGGCTCCTCGCTCTACCTTAAAACCTCGCGGTTTTTGACAATGGGGATCATGCATCTAGTTCGCACGCAGGCGGCATGTATATATTTATTTCATTTCCACAAACTAATCCTATGTGGTTTCAACCAAATATTTCTCAACCACAAATGGATATTTTTCAACCATAATCAACTAATATCAACCACAAACAATTTCAATCAACCATTCGCTATCAATCAATTTTCACACCAATCACAACCAATAAATATCGTCCATGGTTTGTGGATGAGGGGCGTATATATATATATTCATATATAGCAATACACTTCTATTTCAACACATATATAATTTTTACAACGCATATATCACTTATACATCGAACATACAACTTATACAACGCTTATACATGAGGTGTACAACGCTTATATAACTCATACATCGACCATATAATTTATACATCGTCGTTTTCCATATTGTTTATAAATTAGAAATCTCACTTTGGGTTCCACTCCACCAAAAATAGCAGAAGGCTCAGAAAAATATGCGGTCTTTTCTAGAATGTAGAAGACGTCCACACGAGTCCATTGTCTCTTGTTTCTCTGAATTTCGTCAACATAGCAAAAAGATATGTAATTTCAAACATCAAACAATTTAAAAACGTAATTAATTGAATTTATAGCGTTAAAAAACGCTACCTTTTCCCCTATTTAAAATCCACTACCGATGTCGATTTCCCCCTTTTCAAAACTAGGGTTTTGCCTTTCGTCGCCGGAGGACCACCGTACGTCGATCAACCTCCACCGTCTTGTTCCCCTTCGCGTCGCCTACCCACACACCCCCATGACGTTGAACTCGAGCTCCCCACGGCGGTGCAAAACAGGTCCAAGCGTCGTCCCTTCTAGCTCCAATTCCATGCAGCATACTCAGCTAGAAACCATCACCCCTGTTCAGATTATAGAGGGCGTTTAGCTCTTCGATTTGGTAGTTTGGATTTTGATTTTCGTAAAGTAGAGAGGGAGATCGGTGCGGCTTGATTCGGAGCGATTCCTGTCGTCGGTTTTGACAGAGAGTGGCGGCTAGGGTTTTTGAGGGAGGATGGGGTTTATTTAATATTTATTTAAATATTTTAATATTATTTAATGCTAACATACTTGTTTATTGATACTAACCCCAAATCAAACCCAACGAACGTCGTCCCTAACGTTTTACCCTCATTCCAAACACAATAGGATATGCTTCGAAGGCCCATTCGACTGTTTCAGTCAGTTTTCATTCAATTTAAAATATATAACATTCAATATTTGATTTGAACGTGCATTTCAATTTGCCAAGGCCACAAACTGATTCGAAAAATTCCAGAAAAATAAATCTAGCTATGTTTTGACGATACGGTCCCAACAAAACTAGTTTCGTCGAATTCTGAGACCGTTTGCAAAAACGCCCATTTCTGGTCGATCCAATTTAACTGTAATTGACCAAAACACATTTTCCTTTGCCACGCTCACATACGAGCTTCAAAAATTATGAAATTTGAAACCTAGCAATAACTTCACATCCCGGATCCAACAAAAGTGGTTTCGTCGAATTCCGAGGTCGTATGCAAAATGGCCTATTTCACGGGCTATATAAATTCCATAGCGACCTTTCTGAAAATTCATTCGGCCATAACTTTTGCTTTCCTCTATGAAAATTCGATTATTCATATTCGTTAGAAAAGTATTCACTAACAGATTTAAATATTTTTGGTTTCACCAAAATCCGTTTTGTTTTGCACCCGGTACAGTCCGACAAAGTTTGAATTCAATTTTTGAAACTACAGCGCCATTTCAGGCCTTGTTTATAATTAAAATTAATTATATTCGTTTTCAATTGTCGATTCAAACTCACTTTTCATTGCCATTATTTAAAATATTTAAAATCCATTATTTCAGCCAAATTAAAATTTTTAAATTGGTTCAGATTTTCTGGGTCGTTACAATCTCCCCCACTTAAAACTTTTCGTCCCCGAAAAGGAACCAAGTCGACAGTGGTTTGATTAATCAACTCTACGTTCGATCTGACTTCAATCCTCTAACTTTTCAGTTTCTGAGAAATTTCAAATTCTTCAAAAATTTGGCTAACACCCGGAATTTTTGAAAAATTTCGCCATAACCTCCTTTGTACGGGGAGGGGTTTGGAAATTTATTGGGCCGTATTAGGTACCCAATAAATCCTAATAAGCATACACATATTTATAGTGATATATTCTGGTGTTTACAGGGGAGCATGTACTGATAATAACTCCAAAGAATAAATTCTCGTCACCCTGCCCCTGTGTGGGAAATAAATAGTCCATGTGTCGTATCTAATAACTAGAGAGACGTGATTATTGTCAACTCCAGACCCGTGTGGGGTTTTTATTAATCTGGCAATTTAATCGTTACAATTTAAATAGTCCATATCAGTCATCAGTTCAACCTGTAAAGTATAGTCATCGCCATACAAGCCTCTCGCTCGTATGGTAAATCTTCCACCTCGTCACACAAGCTCCAAATGCTTATGTGGTATATGATGAAGTATGCCTATCTTCTAAAGTATGCCATGTAATGTAGTTCAAAATTAATTGTTACTATCCTATGGCGAAGTTTATTGTTTCACACAGAAAAACCAGCACTCCGCATCCAATGGCATTCACAGGAGTTGATATAATAATATTTCGCATCCAACTCATTAAGGTTTACCTAGTTGTTGGGCACGCAAATAAAATCTTTACTCAACAGCTAATCCATTTACCTGTTCAAACATATATAATACACATGTATATATATTTCTATTTATTTTCTAATCAGTTCAATGTGTGATACAAATGAATAAATCCTACCATTATTCCATTGTTGATTAAATTAACTATGGTTTCAATCCTTCAATTAATCAAATTTACTATCACACAACACAAACAACAATCAAATTGTTTTTAATTTATCAAAACCATACAAATTAATTCCTATTCTCTTTTAAAATCATTCAGACTATAGAGTTAAAAGTGCACATCCATGGAAAGAAGATAATAGCAGATTAGAGAACTAAATGATAAGGCAAAGTATGGTAAATATACCTTGCACTGGAGTCAATTAGACATATCTACTCGGCATCTAGGATAAGATTTCTGAATGCTCTCCTCGGTTTCCCAAGTACAATCTCGCGGATCTCCACTCCGTTGCACTTTGACTTAGTGAACCTTCTTGTTTCTCAGCTCTTTGGTTTCTTTGCCGATGACCTTTAGCCGCTCTCTTCTCATAGCTAATTCTGGGGTAATTTCAACGTCCTGTTGAGCTGCTTCTTCGACGATCAAGTCTGGATCATGAACGTGCTTTCAAAGTTGAGATATATGGAATACATCATGGACTCCAGGCAACCAGTCAGGCAATTTGACCCTATAAGCGAGAGTTCCGATCCGTTCCAGAATAGGAAACGGACCAATGAATTTGGGCGCCAACTTTCCAGTTTTACCGAATCGGATAACTCCTCTCATCGGCGATACTTTCAAATATACATAGTCGCCAACAGCGAAGGATATATCTCTTCTTCTCCTATCGACATAGCTCTTTTGTCAGCTTTGAGCGGCGAGTAATCGCTTCTTAATAAAATCGACTTTGTCGGCGGCTTCTTGAATCATATCAGGACCCAACACAAGTCTATTACCTGGTTCGACCCAACAAGCAGGGGATCGGCACGGTCTACCATGCAATGCTTTGAATGGCGACATTGTCAGACTCGCCTGGTAGCTATTGTTATAAGAGAATTCAGCCAAATGCAGATGGTCTTCCCATGATCCACCAAAATCTATAACTCAAGCCCGCAATAGATCTTCTAAAATACGATTCACCCTCTCAGTCTGACCGTCTGTCTGAGGATGATAAGCGGTGCTTAAGTTCAGCTTCGATCCTAGCTCGACTTGAAACGCCTCCCAGAATTTTCTAGTGAATATTGTATCTCTATCACTGACTATACTGAGCGGCACTCCACGTAGTCTAACTATTTCCCTGAAGTATATCTGCGACAGACTCTGAGCAGTTCTGTTTGATCTGACAGGTATGAAATGGGCGGTCTTCGTGAAGCGATCTACGATCACCCAAATACTGTCATTGGTTCTTTGAGCTTTTTCAATCTCAAGTCCAACTTCTTGACTGCACTCTTTGAAATAAAGCTCCGTGACGCGCCTGTGTCAAACAATACTTTAACTGGAATGTTCTTGACATTGAGCGTTCCTTCTAAAACATCAGACCTTCCCTGAGCAGACGAGGATGCAGGTACTTCTACCACTTCATTTACATGTACTGCTTTAGGTTTTCTGAATAGCGGGCATGCCTTTGAAAGATGACCTGTCTGATGGCATTGACTGCACTTCCTATTCTCTTGAAACTTATTACCGGATTTAGATCCACTCTTTATTCGCTTCCCCGAGGGTTTGCAATTTCCCTGAAAATGCCCTGGCTTATGGCAGTTATTGCATATGGCAGTCGTTGCTGGTTCTTTTTCAGATTCAGCCCTTTTTCTCTTGGCACTGGGCTTCTTACTGACCTCGGACTTTGTACTGGCCTTAGGACGATCAGTTTCAGACTCATTTTTATTACTAGAGCTGACTTCCTCTTTGTACTGTAACATACCTTTCTTGTCGAGATCCTCGTACTGGCAAGCCATGTATATCATTTCAGAAAAGGGGAGCTTCACGTTCCTCATTACACTGTTCTGATATTTTATTTGAAGTCCGTGAATAAATCTAAGATTCTTCCTCTTTGGGTCCTTGATTAGATGAGGAGCAAAGTGAGAAAGTTCGTTGAATTTCTTATGATATTCTACGATGGTCATATCACCTTGTATCAGATAAGAAAATTCGTCGCATAATCGCTCAGTCGCTTCTGGAGGAGTAAATCTTCCTAGGAAAATCGCTTTGAATCTATCCCAGGTGATATCACCTTCTGGATTATTCTCTATAATCGAATCCCACCAGAATAAAGCTTCGTCTTCGAGTGCCCAGGAGGCCAGTAATCTTTTCTGGTCATCCCTCAGCTTTTATGCTTCGAAGATTTTCTCAGCCGAACGAATCCAAGCTTGTGTTCTCATAATAGATTCTTCGCCCGAGAACGGCTTTCCACCCAGATTCCTATATTTCATAAATAGAGCTTCCATATTCGGGTCAGTATTACTTCTTCTGCTTCTGGCACTCATTTTCTAGAGCGTCTGCAATTAGCAGACAAAGTGTCAGGTCAACAGAAAAGATATTTCAAGATATAGCGACAAATACTTGAACGTAAATGTGCCTATTTAGGTGTTATTTCATTCTGCTACTCATACTAGGATATTACTGATCCTATCTGTAATGAGTTACCCGTCCTAGAACACTACTGGTTCTATTTCTGATGAGTTCGTTAATATGTTATATTCCAGAACTAAGCTTAACTAAAGCTCTGATACCACGTTTTGACGACCCCAAATCCCGTACTGACGGAGACAAGGGTTATCCTTGGAATATAACACAGAAACAGAATAATAGCAGAACAGAATTAAATAAATACACCAGATAATGAACAATAGAATATACTGGATAAAAGTAATCATCAGAGTTACACAGTATACAGGATCTTACTTAGTACAAATACAGTTCAGCTATACATAAATGTCTACAGCGGAAATAAACAAAATATGTACAATAGGAGCTGAACAGCATAAAAAGAGATAAATGATAGAATCCATCTTCAGCTCCAGCTATCCAGAAAGAACATGCTAAACCTGAATACAAGGCTGCCCGTGTAGAAAAAGGGGCACCCGAGTTAGAAAGTGAAACAAACTACGAGTCAGTCATGGGACTGGTATGAGAAATCTACTCAACACATATATAATATGGCTAATCTCAGGACCACGCCACTTTCGTGGAACGGGTTTACTCCATTGGATTGTCAGTTCTTCAAAACAAATCTTTCTTTTAAACATCGCAATGCTTTTTATAAAAATGAAGCCATTATAAGACTCAGTTCCCATCACACAATGCAACGCAAACCGGAGGATAGAGTTTTACCTTATAACGGCCAAAATATGCTTGATACGAATAAAACAAAGGCATTTTATATTATTGCTAGTGTTTATATGTTTCGAAAACAATTTCAAATCATAACTATCAATCATAGACGGCATTAATGCCCCATACCACTATGTCGCCATATATAGGTATACAATCAAAACCGCACGATGTCGTATTTGGAAATTGGATTTCCGTCCTGAACTAAGGCAAAAGATAGTCCTTACCGAATTCGAGACAATCTAGCCCATGTCTCAGGATCAGAGCTCGAGTGACCCTAGGAGCGACAGGGCCGGTCCACCGATGTGGATTAAAATTCCTGAACAATACGTTTCCCCGCCCTTTGGGGCGTAAACGAGCCAACGAATGACTCCATCGGACCCGGATCGTCCGATCAAACCGAGGCGCCTCGCAACAGCAACAACCACATAGGTGAAAAGTATATAAATGTCAGGGCTGGTAGGTCACTGACACCACCCTAGCTAGAAAGAAACGCATGCCCTCCCTGAGGTCCTTCCTCCCGTTTCTGGTTCATACCGGGGTGTGAGGCTCGCGAATTCACGTTATACACAAAGCTACGCCACACAGGCGGTGCTTTGATCATCACCACAAGACTTTGCTTTTCAACAGAAGCCTCGATCATTTGCCACTTAGGCATGCCACACTAGCAATTCATGTCGTGCGACTGATGTCCATCGATATACAACCTCTGAGCTCGTGCGTTTCAGAGAAGGGCGTTAAGCAAAAGAATAAATTCTCCGCCGCCAAACAGATGTATATTTAATAGAGATCAATCTACATAGAATAAAATCCAATGTCAGACACACAGTCCATTTACAAGTCCGTTCTGGGTCTGAACGAAACCAGAGGCACTAAATACCTCGCAAACCCATCGATCACCACGTACGTCTGGACGATCACCACTCATTATCCATATTTCGGGATGCCTCCCAATCAGGACCTCGGTTACCATCCAAACGAGGTGAAGATCTCCGGTCTTCGACCACCGTCTTCATCTTCGACTTTCAATCGTCGGTCAATTATTTGAAATGAGAATTAACTTGGCCTTTTCAAATAATTAACGTACATCTAGAATTTCAAATCAATTTATTTCAATGGTTAAATCATTCGACAACACCAATTTCGTTCTTTAATGTAATTTTCACACCAAACACATTCAACCATCAAATACCACATAAATCGAGCAAATTCAGTTTATTCCCATTCCATATTGTTTATGGTATTTTATAACGATTTATCGCTATTTTTATTTATTTTAAAATAGCCAATTTATTCAAAACGACGCTTCGGGCCATAACGCGGCCGTGGCGCTGTTTTTTTTCAGATTTGATTTACACATATCTGAAAATCTAACCATTGGATCTTTACAAAATTTACATCATTAGAAAGATTCAAAACGAATCCAACGGTTCCAGTTTCGGGAAAATCCGACGGTCGGATCTCCCGGTACAATCGTTTGAAGTTTCGATTTCAAAATACGAACTTCAGCGTCGTTATTCGATTAAATATAATTATATATATAAATATAATCGATTCTGGCGCTGTTTTTCTTTAGATTTGAATTAAACATTCTAGACAATCCAACCGTTGGATTTTTACAAAGTTGGTGCCGTTGGAAAGATTTTTCCAAAGGGAACCCAACGGTTGCGATTTCAGGAAAATCCGATGGTCGGATCTCCCGGTATAATCGTTTGAAATCACGGTTTCAAAATACGAACTGCAGCGTCGTTATTCGATATATTTTAATTCTATATATATATATATATATCGATTCTTTGATTTCAAAGCTACATCCTTTTTATACATTTGATAAAAATGATATTTTTATCTAACTGTCTTCTATTTCAACACTTCACTATATTTTACAATTCATGCATATAATAAAACTGTGATTTTTATTGTAAAACAATTCATTTCAAAACACTGTTATTTTATATAGTTTATATAGGTAGTAAAAATAAGATTTTTATTATAAAACATTTTCTTTCAAAATATGAATACCATTCAACACATGAATTTCTAATCAACGAATGAATATCGATTCAACACATGAGGGTTTTCTATAGTTTATATAAATAGATAAAAAGGTGATTTTTATATTTAAAACACGAATACCATTCAACACATGAATTTCTAATCAATGAATGAATATCAATTCAACACATGAAGGTTTTCCATAGTTTCTATATATAGATAAAAATGTGATTTTTATATTTAAAACACGAATACCATTCAACACATGAATTTCTAATGAACGAATGAATATCAATTCAACACATGAAGGTTTTCTATCCAACGAATAAATATAGTTTCGACAAATGAAAATAATTCAAACACATGAATATTATTCAAAATTTCGGCAGCATAACGGCAGGGTAGTTAAAACCGGGACCGTCCCTTGTACGGCTCCTCGCTCTACCTTAAAACCTCGCGGTTTTTGACAATGGGGATCATGCATCTAGTTCGCACGCAGGCGGCATGTATATATTTATTTCATTTCTACAAACTAATCCTATGTGGTTTCAACCAAATATTTCTCAACCACAAATGGGTATTTTTCAACCACAATCAACCAATATCAACCACAAACAATTTCAATCAACCATTCGCTATCAATCAATTTTCACACCAATCACAACCAATAAATATCGTCCATTGTTTGTGGACGAGGGGCATATATATATATATATATATATATTCATATATAGCAATACACTTCTATTTCAACACATATATAATTTTTACAACGCATATATAACTTATACATCGAACATACAACTTATACAACGCTTATACATGAGGTGTACAACGCTTATATAACTCATACATCGACCATATAATTTATACATCGTCGTTTTCCATATTGTTTATAAATTAGAAATCTCACTTTGGGTTCCACTCCACCAAAAATAGCAGAAGGCTCAGAAAAATATGCGGACTTTTCTAGAATGTAGAAGACATCCACACGAGTCCATTGTCTCTTGTTTCACTGAATTTCGTCAACATAGCAAAAAGATATGTAATTTCAAACATCAAACAATTAAAAAACATAATTAATTGAATTTATACCATTAAAAAACGCTACCTTTTCCCCTATTTAAAATCCACTGCCGATGTCGATTTCGCCCTTTTCAAAACTAGGGTTTTGCCTTTCATCGCCGGAGGACCACCGTACGTCGATCAACCTCCACCATCTTGTTCCCCTTCGCGTCGCCTACCCGCACACCCCCATGACGTTGAACTCGAGCTCCCCACGGTGGTGCAAAACTGTAATGACCCGGATTCTTAGGGGTTAATTTTAAATATTTAATATGGATTTAAATATTGGGTGGATAAATATAAATGGAATTTTTATATTAAGATATCAATTTAATAATCAATTTCGATTTAATATCGAATATATTAAATTATCATAATACGTCAGTTCGAGAAGTTGAAACTGAATTAGAAACAGTTCGGAAAATCAATTCAAAACTCCTGTTTGAATTAGAAGAATAATATTAATTTATTATCGAAGAATAAATTGTCTGAAATTAATTTATATTGATTTAAATAAATATCATCTCAAGACGATCAAATTGGACTTCGTGATCTATCCCAGTGTGTTTGAAATGGTGGTTAAACCATAGAATCGACAGTTGTTGGGTTCAGAAAGGAGTTCGAAATCAACGGGAAAATTTAATTAGTTAAATCGCATTGGTAAATTCAAATTTTAAATTTAATCCTTTTGTGGTGGACCAAAACAAAACAAACGGTGTCTTCTTCTTTACCATAAAACAAAACAAAATGGTGTCCTCTTTATTTCCACAAACCGTGGCCTTATTTTATCCATCCGTTCAACCCATATAAGCAATTTAAAGCCGCCTCCCTTTCATTTGTGAATTCCCAAAACCGAATACCAACCCTTCCTCAATAAATTCGAAAACCGATTTGGGGTTCATCAGGAGCAACCGCGATTAAGGGAGTAGGGTTAAAAGGGGTCGATGTTGGCAGATTGGTTGAGCGCGATAGGAAGAAGGCGACGTCAGGGAAGGGAAGCGAGAGTGTTGAGCAGGGTCTGGAGCTAGACTGCGAATCTAGGGCAGTCGCGACTGTGAGTGGTTCGAGCTGAGCATTCTGTTTGGGTTCAACGCCAGGGAGAAGCGAGCGATTGTCAGTGGAGTTAGGGGGGTCCGTTCGAGCGGAGTTAGTGCGATTAAAAGGAGGGATCGCGATGTCTGATTTTCGAAGTAGATTGAACGAGAGGGCCACAGTACCTAGAAGTCGCGTTCTTGGATGAAGTTAAGGTCGGAGTTAGGATTCAAGGAGGCGACTGGAGTTCGATTTTCGGGACAAAACGGGAGTGGAATTTGGGCACTGCGTGAGTTGGTGGTGGAGACAGTATTGATGCTAGGGAAGCAGTAGGTAAATTATTGTTTTTGATTTTTGTTTTTAAAACTAACATATTAATTTGAACTAGAGTTAGCATGTAAGTCAAAACTTGAATTAGTATATTAGTTAAAAGATTAAAAGTATATTAGTTAAAAGTTTAAAATTTTAATTAGTTAAAAGATTAAAAATTTAATTAGTTAAAAGGTTAAAAGTTTAAAGAGTTAAATGGTTAGAATTAAATTTGTATAATGGTTAGGATTTTTTTTAGTATATCAGTACAAATTTGTTTAAGTAATTGTTAAGCTAAATTTAGTTTAGTAACCGAAGGAAGAAAATATAGGAAAGTCATTTACTCGTTTAAATAGTTATTTAATTAAATAGATGTTTAACCTGTAAATTTAAATAAAATTATCGTAGGTACACGATAAAATTCATTCGAGGCGATTCAGAGCAGTAAGATTTGAATTTCACAGGATATTCGGCAAATAAGAATTACGGTGAGTAAACCTCACTCACCATTTATTTAGAAATTATTTTATATAGTTAAAAATAATTGCCTGTGCTTGTTTGAATGCTGTCTGATTGTTTTAAAATATATATAGTTATTTAGGACTATTATATATATATTGGGTTGATGATTGGTTAGATTCCCGCAGTTTCATTAGCGGATGCCCGCGGTTTCATTAGCGGATGATTACCCTATACGCCCCACGCTATGATTAGTGGATGACCTTCATACCGCGATATCCTGCCTCGAAGCAGGATGGGTATTATTTATGTGCTAACGTTTGTGGATGCAGGAAAAACAGGTTGGAGGAATCCAACTGGATTCCTCAAAAATATATATTATCTGTTGTTTGTTTGATTTCATATATATTCATATATGATGTGTTAAAAATCAAATGATTGAAAATTGGTTGATTTGATTGTTTAAAATATCAATGGGGTTGAATGTTGATCTATAAAAATATCGAAAAGGGTATTGGATATTAAAAAAAGGAAATTCTATTTTTATATAAATAGAATTTGAATTTTTAAATAAAACTATAGAAAATATTTAACTTGTTTTGAAGGTATATAAAACAAGTAATTGAATTTATAAACTTTGTTTATAAATGAAAGATGGGATTTGAATCGAATTTATAAACTTTGTTTATAAATGAAATGTGGGATTTGAATCGAATTTATAAACTTTGTTTATAAATGAAATGTGGGATTTGAATTGAATTTATAAACTTTGTTTATACATGAAAGATGGGATTTGAAACGAATTTATAAACGTTGTTTATAAATGAAAGATGGGATTTGAAACGAATTTATAAACTTTGTTTATAAACGAAAAATGTGGGATTTGAATTGAATTTATAAACGTTGTTTATAAATGGAAAGGTGGGATTTGAATTGAAGTTATAAACGTTGTTTATAAATAATGCAGAGGATTCAAATAGAATTTGAATAGATTTGAATATAGAATTCAAATGGACTTTAAACTATAGAATTTGAATATAGAATTCAAATGGACTTTAAACAATAGAATTTGAATATAGAATTCAAATGGACTTTAAACTATAGAATTTGAATATAGAATTCAAAGGGACTTTGAACTATAGAATTAGAATATAGAATTCAAATGAAGTTTAAATAAAGAGAATTCAAATAGAATTGAATTGGAATTTGAATAGAGAAGTCGATAAGGAAACGAGAGTATGAGTATAATTAGAATTTGTTAATATGCAGTTAAAATATATTTGAACATGTCATGTTCAAATATGAAGGTGAAATAGACTGAAAAGTTAAGTAATAGATTTAATTAACAAATTGAGTTAAAACGATTGGTATAGTTAAAATTGATTAGACAGGCATAAATATACAGGAGACAGGTATGGAATAAAGTATAGAAGTGAAATAAATAGATTGCTCGACAAAAAGGTACGTATTTAATTTCCATATGAGATTTTATGCGCCGTATCGGCTAGCCGCTTGGCTTTTTCTTTTTCTTTTTGAGATGAGAAGGACCGGGAAAGCTATTTGAAATTTCCCGATGCTCCCGGTACAAAGGAGGTTATGGCGAATTTTTCCGGGAATTTAAGGAGATAGAATATTTTTAAGATAATTTGATAGTTAGAAATTTACATATCAAAATATATAGAAGTCGATAAGAAAACAAACGTAGAAATAGAATAGTATAATCAAAAAGGAAGTATAAGAATAAAAACCTAGTAAGGATAAAAGAGAAAGTATATATGTGTTTAAAAGTGAAGAAGTAGTGGTATGGTATTGATTATTCGAGTAAGTAGTCTTGTCTGTTTTGACGTTAAATGTTATTCAGTCAAGGTCTGAGAGGTAATTATACCCCAACTTGGTTGATTTCATGATATACCGATAAGTAGTAAGATTCAGGCTCGAAGATCAATGTGGAATAAGAATTAGTTAAATACTGTATTTGGGTTGTCGTAACGATGTTTTACACAACATCTGTTTTAACCCAAATATGTGCAAAGCTTGGAAATAGAATAATGAACGTTTCCTAAGTATAGAAATAAACGAGATTGGAAAAGAGATAAGTAATTGGAATATTTTCCAATTATAAATAACATATATTTTCTAAAGTTTAGAAAATAAAAGAAGGCGATATATGGAAATGTTTTCCAAATAACATATAAGGCCAATATGGTTATTGAAAATATTTGGTTAACAAATATTGATAAGAAATAGAGAAGAGATTTAATTAATGGAATATTAATTAAAGGTTCAGTGATTGTTGGATGTTTGGATGAACACTTGTTTTATTCGATAGTTAAATCATCGACTATCGAAACACTTGTTTTTATTCGATAGTTAAATCACAGACTATCGAAGTTTTGACCATCGTTGTCAATATGGGGAGACCGGTTGGATTATTATCCGAAGAACCACTCCATATCGGCAGTAGCGTACGAATCAGATTTATATAAAGATAATCGAAGACGGAGTAGAGTGCAAGGACTTTTTCTATAAATAGAAATAGTGCCTTCAGTTCATCCTGTTCCTGGGTGACTTGTATGGATGAATGTCTGACAGAGTATTTCCAGAAAGGTCACGTACATTGATTTCTTCAACTGTACCAAGAGTGGAAGCGGAGGAGGAAACTTATTTTATCTGACACGTAATGTAATGTTGTAGACGTCAATTAGTGATTTTCGATGGATCTGACGATATGACATTCGAAGTGAATCTGGTGTGATGATAAAGCGTAGCTTCTAGCCTCAACATCCGGTAAATGACAGAAATCGGGCAAGCAACATGGCTATGTAGGTCGCACCTATTAGGCTGTATAATCACCTGATCTAGAGTTTCATTTACTTCTAAAAATCTATTGTCGATGCTGTCCCATTCGGGAAACGGTTGCTGATCCCAATCGTTGGTGATATACATTCGATACACTCAAGCGAAATGAGTGGTCGGTCATGTGTGGCTGAGTTGCAAGATGTTCTTGTTGAACTCGGTGTATTCTCCTCTAGAGATATACCAGCGGAAGGTGGTTCCATACCTTGTCATAGTTGGAAAACCAAATACCCAATACGTGCTTGCGGTTTTGAGTGTATATTATATAGGTGGAACGTGAGATGAAAACGTTCCAATAGATTGTATTTACTTGATTTAGACACTATTATAATATCAAAAGAGTTTTGATATAAAGATTATAGTTCCTTTCAAGGGGATTTTGAAAGTTAAATCAAGCGTTTGGATTCTCATAAGGGAAAAACCCGTTCCGTGTTATACGGCGTGGTCTTATGAGATATCATTTAGTTTTCTGAAACTGTTTTAAACTGTTTACTCATACCAGTCCCATGACTGACCCGGAGTTTATTTGTTTTGTTCTACCTAAACTCTTGGGTGCCTAAATTTGTACGGGCAGTCAAGTAGTTCAGGATTTTTCAGATATATCTAAAGGAGCTTGGAGCAGGAGGCTTCAGCGTTATCCAGTTATAGTTGTTCCGTTGTGTTGTAAGTGTTGTACTCTGATAAGTTTATGTTATACAGTGAAGATTTTGTATTTCAAAGATATGATATATTATAATTTGTTCCGCTGCGATGTGAGATTCTGTGTTGTTATTTATGTTCTTCTTCTATCTCTTTCTTCTAAAAAAAATGTTCCGTATTTTCGTGATATTTGGGTTGGACGTATGATGTATATAGTCAACTCCGATGTTACGGAAATCTGGGTCATTACAGTTGGTATCAGAGCTTAGGTTGAGCGAATACCTAGGCTTGTTGGAATGTGCTCATTAGAGATAGGATCAGCAGTATCCTAGAATGAGTTGAGCGTATATATATATATATATATATACGAGAGAGCGTATTTGTTATTTGATATAAAAACTGTTTTATATTGTGTTGACTAGTCTGTTGAGTGGATTATAAATTTTGGTCGAATCGTGGGACGCTACGAAGTCGATAGGAATTTATAAACACTTGAACAGAAAATTGGACACGATATTGTTTTTAAATAGTTGAATTGATTGTTAGGATTATAATCAAATTAGATTATAAAACAGAAATAGTTATATATATAACCAATGGAATTTGTATATGAAATGAAATATACAAAGGAGATGAAATTAAAATTGAATTCCAACCAGAATTCAGAATTTAAAATCCTGGGAGTTTGGAAAATATTTTTCTAAATGGATTTTGAAAGAAATATAGCACTGGACTCATTCAGTAGCTGGGAAATAATTCTGATGATGGTCGCAACATCATCAGTGTTCATTTTCGAGTTTCTAAGTGATGAATTGTCGCCTTAGAAAAGTTTTGATGGAAATTTGTTTGAAAAGAAACAAGTTGTTTGAAAATTCAAATGTTTTGAATTTGAGATAGATATAAATATATGTATATATTTATATAACTTCAAAGGAATTTTGAAATGAGAATTGGAATATTGATTTCAAATAGAAGTAAAATAAAGAAATTTGAATATATATATATATATATAATTCAAATAGAAGTGAAATGGAATTTGAATTCAAAGGAATTCAAATGGATTTGAATAAAGAAAATTCAAATAGAAATTGTATAAGAAAAATTGAAATGGAATTTGAATTCAAAGGAATTCAAATGGATTTGAATAAAGAAAAATCAAATAGAGATTTGAATATTAGAATTCAAATGGAATTTGGTTAAATAGAATTTCAAAGAGAATATAAAGTGGAGGTTGAATATTAGAATTCAAGAAAATATAGAGTTTGAAATAGAATTTAAATTCAAAGGATTTCAAATAGAAATTGAACAAAGGAATTTAAATAGAAATCGAACAAAGGATTTCAAATGGAATTTGAATTCAAAGGAATTCAAATGGATTTGAATAAAGAAAATTCAAATAGAAATCTGAAGATAAGGAAATTGAATTAGAATTTGAATAGAAGAAATTCAAATAGAAATCTGAAGATAAGGAAATTGAATTAGAATTTGAATAGAAGAAATTCAAATAGAAATTGAATAGAAGGAAATAATATAGAGTTTGAATAAAGAAATTCAAATGGAATTTGAATCTTGTAAATATATAGAATTTCAAATAATAGTGAAATAGATCGGGAATATTATGTGAAATAGATTTGATATATATTAAAATGGAGTTGAATATATTATAAACAATGTTAAAACGTTTATATTTATAATATAATTAAAACGAGCTCGACATAGCGCGGCAGTTCGTAAATTGGCGATTCGAACTTCAATTTAGTATACAGAACTCAATTGAAGTCGGAATTCTTTGAAACAAGAATTGTCGGGACCGGTTGAACAATAGTTTTCTAATGAAAGAGAAAAATCAGGATTTCGTCGTATAGATTTTGAGATAGGTCAAAATCAAATTTCAAAAAGGTGCAGCGCCAGAAACCATTTAAAACCACAATGGTTTATATATGTATAAGTAAAAGGATTTTTAAAGTAAATAAAATCCGAATGGCCATGAGGAAAATATAGACTTGAGTTATAAAATAAATATGAACTTCAGTGAAGTAAGTGAAATGATTTTTAAGACAAAAAACATATTTTAAATGGTTAAATAGAATTAACTAAATTGGAGAATAATTAGTTAAAGGAAATTTGAATCGAAATTGAATTTTTGGATTAGTGAAAGAGATTGAGAATTTATATTCGAAATCGAATATATAACTCGAGTTGAAATTATAATTAGATTAGTTTATAATTAAGTTGACATATATTTGAACAAGTGATATTCGAATAAAAAGAGTGAAATAGGCAAAACGGTTAATTAGCAACTAGTTAATGGGAATTTGAATGATTGAAACTAAATTTAACTTAAGTAAGTTAAATGGATTGAAATGAATAAATTGAGTAAAGTCAATGTGAATGAAATATGAATTGAGAAATATAAAGGAAATATATTTGTAACACAAATACAAAGGAAGTTATGTGCAAACAAATAGAAGGAGAGATATTTGTAAAAACATTTGCAAATAGAATTTAAAAGGGAAATATTTGAAAAACATTTACAAATAGATTAAATGGAAATATTTATTTATACAAAATAAATAGAATGTAATAGATGAGATATTTATTTGTTAAATAAATAGATTTAATCAAAGGAATATGTAGAAGATGAATAGAAAATGGAAATATGTTTTTAACAGATAAATAGAAAGGATTAATTTATAAATAATAGTTTATAAATTAAATTAATTATTTATCATTGGATAGATGAAATATATAAGTCTGAACATATATAGAGAAGAGATATTGGTTTTTAACGCCGATAGTTTTAAATAGAAGGGGTACACAACACTTGTATAAGTAAAGTAAAGTAATTAAAGAGAACATTTATAAAGTGAAGAACCGTTACTAAAAGTAAATCTTTATAAATGAATAAACGTTATCCAATAGGAGTTATTCGAATAGGAGAAGTCGATTAGAGTTAGAAATAATCGATTAGAGATAGAATAAATCAGTTAGGGTTAATCCGTAGAGTTAATTGAATAATAGTTATTCAATTAGAATTTATTGAATATTTGTTATTCAAATTAAGAGTTAACCAGATAAAGTTAATTGAATAGAGTTAATCGAATATTGGTTATTCAGATAGAATTAAAGGAGTTATCGAATATAGTTTATTCGAAAGGAATTATCGAATATAGTTTATTCGAAAGGAATTATCGAATTTGGTTATTCGGAAGGAGTTATCGATTATAAGTTTAATCGAAATGAGTTATCGATTATAGTTTAATTGAAAGGAGTTATCGATTTTTAGTAAATCGAAGTGAGTTATAGAATATTGGTTATTCGAAGGAGTTATCGAATTTAGTTATTCGATGGAGTTAATCGAAAAGAGTTAAATCCAATAGAGTTAATTGATAAGGGTTAATTGATAAGAGTAAATTGAAAAGAGTAAATCGAATATAGTTGATTCGAAGAAAGGTTTTCGAATCTAGTTATTCGAAAGAGAAATTATCGAATATAGTTATTCGAAGGGAGGAGTTATCGAATAGGGATTTATTCGAAAGAGGGTTACATAGGGAAATTTGAAATGTTGAGTATCAACATAAATAAGTTTTGAAAAGTTAATGGGTTTGTAGCACTTTTCCTACCTTAGCAATTTCGAGGACGAAATTATTTTAAGTGGGGAAGAATGTAATGACCCGGATTCTTAGGGGTTAATTTTAAATATTTAATATGGATTTAAATATTGGGTGGATAAATATAAATGGAATTTTTATATTAAGATATCAATTTAATAATCAATTTCGATTTAATATCGAATATATTAAATTATCATAATACGTCAGTTCGAGAAGTTGAAACTGAATTAGAAACAGTTCGGAAAATCAATTCAAAACTCCTGTTTGAATTAGAAGAATAATATTAATTTATTATCGAAGAATAAATTGTCTGAAATGAATTTATATTGATTTAAATAAATATCATCTCAAGACGATCAAATTGGACTTCGTGATATATCCCAGTGTGTTCGAAATGGTGGTTAAACCCTAGAATCGACAGTTGTTGGGTTCAGAAAGGAGTTCGAAATCAACGGGAAAATTTAATTAGTTAAATCGCATTGGTAAATTCAAATTTTAAATTTAATCCTTTTGTGGTGGACCAAAACAAAACAAACGGTGTCTTCTTCTTTACCATAAAACAAAACAAAATGGTGTCCTCTTTATTTCCACAAACCGTGGCCTTATTTTATCCATCCGTTCAACCCATATAAGCAATTTAAAGCCGCCTCCCTTTCATTCGTGAATTCCCAAAACCGAATACCAACCCTTCCTCAATAAATTCGAAAACCGATTTGGGGTTCATCAGGAGCAACCGCGATTAAGGGAGTAGGGTTAAAAGGGGTCGATGTTGGCAGATTGGTTGAGCGCGATAGGAAGAAGGCGACGTCAGGGAAGGGAAGCGAGAGTGTTGAGCAGGGTCTGGAGCTAGACTGCGAATCTAGGGCAGTCGCGACTGTGAGTGGTTCGAGCTGAGCATTCTGTTTGGGTTCAACGCCAGGGAGAAGCGAGCGATTGTCAGTGGGGTTAGGGGGGTCCGTTCGAGCGGAGTTGGTGCGATTAAAAGGAGGGATCGCGATGTCTGATTTTCGAAGTAGATTGAACGAGAGGGCCACAGTACCTAGAAGTCGCGTTCTTGGATGAAGTTAAGGTCGGAGTTAGGATTCAAGGAGGCGACTGGAGTTCGATTTTCGGGACAAAACGGGAGTGGAATTTGGGCACTGCGTGAGTTGGTGGTGGAGACAGTATTGATGCTAGGGAAGCAGTAGGTAAATTATTGTTTTTGATTTTTGTTTTTAAAACTAACATATTAATTTGAACTAGAGTTAGCATGTAAGTCAAAACTTGAATTAGTATATTAGTTAAAAGATTAAAAGTATATTAGTTAAAAGTTTAAAATTTTAATTAGTTAAAAGATTAAAAATTTAATTAGTTAAAAGGTTAAAAGTTTAAAGAGTTAAATGGTTAGAATTAAATTTGTATAATGGTTAGGATTTTTTTTTAGTATATCAGTACAAATTTGTTTAAGTAATTGTTAAGCTAAATTTAGTTTAGTAACCGAAGGAAGAAAATATAGAAAAGTCATTTACTCGTTTAAATAGTTATTTAATTAAATAGATGTTTAACCTGTAAATTTAAATAAAATTATCGTAGGTACACGATAAAATTCATTCGAGGCGATTCAGAGCAGTAAGATTTGAATTTCACAGGATATTCGGCAAATAAGAATTACGGTGAGTAAATCTCACTCACCATTTATTTAGAAATTATTTTATATAGTTAAAAATAATTGTCTGTGCTTGTTTGAATGTTGTCTGATTGTTTTAAAATATATATAGTTATTTAGGACTATTATATATATATTGGGTTGATGATTGGTTGGATTCCCGCAGTTTCATTAGCGGATGCCCGCGGTTTCATTAGCGGATGATTACCCTATACGCCCCACGCTATGATTAGTGGATGACCTTCATACCGCGATATCCTGCCTCGAAGCAGGATGGGTATTATTTATGTGCTAACGTTTGTGGATGCAGGAAAAACAGGTTGGAGGAATCCAACTGGATTCCTCAAAAATATATATTATCTGTTGTTTGTTTGATTTCATATATATTCATATATGATGTGTTAAAAATCAAATGATTGAAAATTGGTTGATTTGATTGTTTAAAATATCAATGGGGTTGAATGTTGATCTATAAAAATATCGAAAAGGGTATTGGATATTAAAAAGGGAAATTCTATTTTTATATAAATAGAATTTGAATTTTTAAATAAAACTATAGAAAATATTTAACTTGTTTTGAAGGTATATAAAACAAGTAATTGAATTTATAAACTTTGTTTATAAATGAAAGATGGGATTTGAATCGAATTTATAAACTTTGTTTATAAATGAAATGTGGGATTTGAATCGAATTTATAAACTTTGTTTATAAATGAAATGTGGGATCTGAATTGAATTTATAAACTTTGTTTATAAATGAAAGATGGGATTTGAAACGAATTTATAAACGTTGTTTATAAATGAAAGATGGGATTTGAAACGAATTTATAAACTTTGTTTATAAACGAAAAATGTGGGATTTGAATTGAATTTATAAACGTTGTTTATAAATGGAAAGGTGGGATTTGAATTGAAGTTATAAACGTTGTTTATAAATAATGCAGAGGATTCAAATAGAATTTGAATAGATTTGAATATAGAATTCAAATGGACTTTAAACTATAGAATTTGAATATAGAATTCAAATGGATTTTAAACAATAGAATTTGAATATAGAATTCAAATGGACTTTAAACTATAGAATTTGAATATAGAATTCAAAGGGACTTTGAACTATAGAATTAGAATATAGAATTCAAATGAAGTTTAAATAAAGAGAATTCAAATAGAATTGAATTGGAATTTGAATAGAGAAGTCGATAAGGAAACGAGAGTATGAGTATAATTAGAATTTGTTAATATGCAGTTAAAATATATTTGAACATGTCATGTTCAAATATGAAGGTGAAATAGACTGAAAAGTTAAGTAATAGATTTAATTAACAAATTGAGTTAAAACGATTGGTATAGTTAAAATTGATTAGACAGGCATAAATATACAGGAGACAGGTATGGAATAAAGTATAGAAGTGAAATAAATAGATTGCTCGACAAAAAGGTACGTATTTAATTTCCATATGAGATTTTATGCGCCGTATAGGCTAGCCGCTTGGCTTTTTCTTTTTCTTTTTGAGATGAGAAGGACCGGGAAAGCTATTTGAAATTTCCCGATGCTCCCGGTACAAAGGAGGTTATGGCGAATTTTTCCGGGAATTTAAGGAGATAGAATATTTTTAAGATAATTTGATAGTTAGAAATTTACATATCAAAATATATAGAAGTCGATAAGAAAACAAACGTAGAAATAGAATAGTATAATCAAAAAGGAAGTATAAGAATAAAAACCTCGTAAGGATAAAAGAGAAAGTATATATGTGTTTAAAAGTGAAGAAGTAGTGGTATGGTATTGATTATTCGAGTAAGTAGTCTTGTCTGTTTTGACGTTAAATGTTATTCAGTCAAGGTCTGAGAGGTAATTATACCCCAACTTGGTTGATTTCATGATATACCGATAAGTAGTAAGATTCAGGCTCGAAGATCAATGTGGAATAAGAATTAGTTAAATACTGTATTTGGGTTGTCGTAACGATGTTTTACACAACATCTGTTTTAACCCAAATATGTGCAAAGCTTGGAAATAGAATAATGAACGTTTCCTAAGTATAGAAATAAACGAGATTGGAAAAGAGATAAGTAATTGGAATATTTTCCAATTATAAATAACATATATTTTCTAAAGTTTAGAAAATAAAAGAAGGCGATATATGGAAATGTTTTCCAAATAACATATAAGGCCAATATGGTTATTGAAAATATTTGGTTAACAAATATTGATAAGAAATAGAGAAGAGATTTAATTAATGGAATATTAATTAAAGGTTCAGTGATTGTTGGATGTTTGGATGAACACTTGTTTTATTCGATAGTTAAATCATCGACTATCGAAACACTTGTTTTTATTCGATAGTTAAATCACAGACTATCGAAGTTTTGACCATCGTTGTCAATATGGGGAGACCGGTTGGATTATTATCCGAAGAACCACTCCATATCGGCAGTAGCGTACGAATCAGATTTATATAAAGATAATCGAAGACGGAGTAGAGTGCAAGGACTTTTTCTATAAATAGAAATAGTGCCTTCAGTTCATCCTGTTCCTGGGTGACTTGTATGGATGAATGTCTGACAGAGTATTTCCAGAAAGGTCACGTACATTGATTTCTTCAACTGTACCAAGAGTGGAAGCGGAGGAGGAAACTTCTTTTAGCTGACACGTAATGTACTGTTGTAGACGTCAATTAGTGATTTTCGATGGATCTGACGATGTGACATTCGAAGTGAATCTGGTGTGATGATAAAGCGTAGCTTCTAGCCTCAACATCCGGTAAATGACAGAAATTGGGCAAGCAGCATGGCTATGTAGGTCGCACCTATTAGGCTGTATAATCACCTGATCTAGAGTTTCATTTACTTCTAAAAATCTATTGTCGATGCTGTCCCATTCGGGAAACGGTTGCTGATCCCAATCGTTGGTGATATACATTCGATACACTCAAGCGAAATGAGTGGTCAGTCATGTGTGGCTGAGTTGCAAGATGTTCTTGTTGAACTCGGTGTATTCTCCTCTAGAGATATACCAGCGGAAGGTGGTTCCATACCTTGTCATAGTTGGAAAACCAAATACCCAATACGTGCTTGCGGTTTTGAGTGTATATTATATAGGTGGAACGTGAGATGAAAACGTTCCACTAGATTGTATTTACTTGATTTAGACACTATTATAATATCAAAAGAGTTTTGATATAAAGATTATAGTTCCTTTCAAGGGGATTTTGAAAGTTAAATCAAGCGTTTGGATTCTCATAAGGGAAAAAACCCGTTCCGTGTTATACGGCGTGGTCTTATGAGATATCATTTAGTTTTCTGAAACTGTTTTAAACTGTTTACTCATACCAGTCCCATGACTGACCCGGAGTTTATTTGTTTTGTTCTACCTAAACTCTTGGGTGCCTAAATTTGTACGGGCAGTCAAGTAGTTCAGGATTTTTCAGATATATCTAAAGGAGCTTGGAGCAGGAGGCTTCAGCGTTATCCAATTATAGTTGTTCCGTTGTGTTGTAAGTGTTGTACTCTGATAAGTGTATGTTATATAGTGAAGATTTTGTATTCAAAGATATGATATATTATAATTTGTTCCGCTGCGATGTGAGATTCTGTGTTGTTATTTATGTTCTTCTTCTATCTCTTTCTTCTAAAAAAAAATGTTCTGTATTTTCGTGATATTTGGGTTGGACGTATGATGTATATAGTCAACTCCGATGTTACGGAAATCTGGGTCAAAACAGGTCCAAGCGTCGGCCCTTCCAGCTCCAATTCCACGCAGCACACTCAGCTAGAAACCATCACCCCCGTTCAGATTATAGAGGGCGTTTAGCTCTTCGATTTGGTAGTTTGGATTTTGATTTTCGTAAAGTAGAGAGGGAGATCGGTGCAGCTTGATTCGGAGCGATTCCTGTCGTCGGTTTTGACAGAGAGCGGCGGCTAGGGTTTTTGAGGGAGGATGGGGTTTATTTAATATTTATTTAAATATTTTAATATTATTTAATGCTAACATACTTGTTTATTGATACTAACCCCAAATCAAACCCAACGAACGTCGTCCCTAGCGTTTTACCCCCATTCCAAACACAATGGGATATGTTTCGAAGGCCCATTCGACTGTTTCAGTCAGTTTTCATTCAATTTAAAATATATAACATTCAATATTTGATTTGAACGTGCATTTCAATTTGCCAGGGCCACAAACTAATTCGAAAAATTCCAGAAAAATAAAACAAGCTATGTTTTGACGATACGGTCCCAACAAAACCAGTTTCGTCGAATTCTGAGACCGTTTGCAAAAAGGCCTGTTTCTGGTCGATCCAATTTAACTGTAATTGACCAAAACACATTTTCCTTTTCCACGCTCACATACTAGCTTCAAAAATTATGAAATTTGAAACCTAGAAATAACTTCACACCCCGGATCCAACAAAAGAGGTTTCGTCGAATTCTGAGGTCGTATGCAAAATGGCCAATTTCACGGGCTATATAAATTCCATAGCGACCTTTCTGAAAATTCATTCGGCCATAACTTTTGCTTTCCGCCATGAAAATTCAATTATTCAGATTCGTTAGAAAGGTATTCACTAACAGATTTAAATATTTTTGGTTTCACCAAAATCCGTTTTGTTTTGCACCCGGTACAGTCCGACAAAGTTTGAATTCAATTTTTGAAACTACAGCGCCATTTCAGGCCTTGTTTATAATTAAAATTAATTATATTCGTTTTCAATTGTCGATTCAAACTCACTTTTCATTGCCATTATTTAAAATATTTATTTTAAATATTTAAAATCCATTATTTCAGCCAAATTAAAAAATTTAAATTGGTTCAGATTTTCTGGGTCGTTACAACATGGCACGCCTTTATGACTTTATGAAACAACTAGTAAAAACAGTAAATTAATAGAACAATTGTAATCATTTTTAAATCTAAAAAATAGATGCAATTATCATTTTAAATCTGAAATAAAATAAGATATTCAATGTAACTTATCTTTTAGTAAAAGATAGATGCAATTATATTTTTAAAATTAGAAATAAAATAAGATATTCTACTAAACATTTAAAAATTGTTAATTATAAAAATGCAATTTTGGAATCAAAAGTTCAGTTTTATCATTAACATTGCATATTTGCAACTAACAATTAGCACATGACATATATATTCAACTATCTTTTTTAAATCTGAAGTTCAGTTTTGAAAAGATAGATGCAACTATCTTTTTTAAATTTGAAATGAAATAAGATATTCTACTAAATGTTGTTGAATGGAAAAAAATTACTTGTTTAAAAAGATAAATGTATTTATCTTATTTCCTACATTATCAGTATAAAGTTAATGTATGGCTTTAAAAAGGTAAATGTATATATCTTTTTAATGTTTATACTATTATAATAAGATAAATACAATTATCTTTTTAAATAAGTTATATGTTTTAATAAAAACTAATATACATATTAATTTTAACGAAAATTGTGAAATTGTATTTTTGTATATACTTACAAGTTTTCTTTTTCAAAAAAAAATATCTACTTATTTTTTAATGTATATATAATTTTCAGCATTGTAATAAAGTAGACAAAAGATATATATATTTATATTTTTAAACAATTTATATTTTTCCTATAAGATTTATACATATTAGTACTTTCAATAAGATTGTAAACCTATTATACTTTATGAAATATGTTTATTATTTTAAATACTTCATGGAATAACTTATTTTTCCATATATAAACAACTAAACCAAAAGATAAGTATATTTATCTTTTTACGTAATTTATGTTTCAAAATAAATTGTATTGTTTTGTTCAATCATTTCCTTTTTGTTTCAAATTAATTGATCATGCAAATGATCATTAAAATTTTATATTAAAGCCGCACTTATAGTGCACAAATCAAAAATTGCAAATATATACAGAACCTTAACAACAGTACTCCATCCCTTAAAACTTAAAATCCTATCTTTTCGAGCAATATGGTGCAAAGTAACAAACATAAAACAGTGCCTTTACATGAAAAGATAAATGCAATTATCTTTAAAACCTTTACTATTGAAAAAGTGTTGATTTAATTTTTAATAAAAAAAGATAAATATATGTTTAAGTGTCTATCATTCTTTATGTGATTCAACTGATACATTAGTTAATGTTGCTTCATTTACCTTAAAAGATAAATACATATATCTTTTTAAACTATTGAACGAAATATATGTATAACATCGAAATGATTGTGCAACTAACTTTTTAAACTTATAAACTATCTAAAATTGTAACATTAATAGATTTTTTACATGTTTAATGAATTACAGATATCTTTTCTACATGTTTAATATCAGTACTCAGTGAATACAAACAATTGATGAACAACAACTTCAATCAGCAATCATTAAATAAAAATCGCAAATTAAAGAAACTATAAACAACAAAATGTAATCGGCAAAGGAGTATTTACTTGTTCAGCAATCGGCAGATCCAAATCATTGCAAATCGTCGGCGTAGATTATCTATGTATCGATATTCAATTCTAGGTGAGGCGATCCAATTTCTTCAACAAGTAATCAAAGTCGGCTACACAATTTTGATTTTATAGAGAAATTGTCTTTGAAAAACCTAATTTTTATTTTCGTTTGAAGCAATGAATTTGAGTACCGATATTGATTTATCGGCCAATAGCGATTTAGGAAATTTTGGCCTAGAAAATAATCAATTGGAACCCGTGTCCTTAAAATTAATTAGTTGAGGGAAGTAAATAATAAATACTCAAATATAGTCATTATATAATGGTTAAATCTTATTGATTATGCAAATTGTATTTAACTTAATTAAAACTTAAGTACAAATCAAATTGCTAATTAGTGATTAAGTACTGATCACCTTAATTAATTGATTGAATAATCATAAAACATGTAATTAAGTAGTTGAATGTAATGACTCTCATTTTCTACCCTTAAAGGTCAAAAATAATGCATACACCATATTCATGTGCCAAACATTCAAGTGTCAGAAAGACAGATTGCTGGGGAAAAAAGAAACAAGACACATAACAAGATATCACAGTAAAAAGGAATAATCTATAATATAAGCACGATATCTACCAAATAGAAAGACATTTATACGTAGAGAAATTTAGGCATACATCAGAACCCTAAACTATGAATCAGTTTAGATAGTTACAAGAGCCTATATACCTGAGTGTATATACTTAGGCTTCCAACTCTTCCCCTTCAGCTTTAGATCCATCCAAATCGAATATGTAAGTATGCTCGATCTATGCGGAGCATTATAACAAGATAACACCCGGATCATCCTAGTAAACAGCATGAGAAAAAGCATATCTCAATTGGACTTTTATGTTATAAAAATCTTTCAAATTAAAGGTATCACAAGAACACGCCACACTTAAAGATAGATAGGTTTTTACCTTATGATCACCTAACCATTTCATATCAAATCCAATGAAATAATAAAGTCTAAGAGCACAAATGAAATAGTCAAATTATTTTGATACTTGTGCGTGTATGTTGTGACTGTTGTGATTAATTCGATTCAAGACCACTCGAATCCGATATCTAAACCACAATGCGCTACCGGAAGACTAGACCATTGTTAGACTTGCAAAAACAACCAAATTAATAACTCTAGCCACAAACAAAGATCAACCAATCACGAACAATCCAAATCTCAGTCTCAAGCAAGAAACTAGTGACAAAGTAGCAAAAATAAATCACACAAGGATTTATAGTGGTTCGACTAACATCTTCTTAGTGTACATCCACTTTGGAGAGAGTATTTTATTACCACGATGAAAGGAATATAAGAGATTCATCCAATGATCACTATATTTCAATATTGAAAAGAGTTTGAGGAGAATAGAATTGGATTTAGGTTATAAACCCT
Organism: Allium sativum; assembly: GCA_030737875.1. Taxonomy (NCBI): domain Eukaryota; kingdom Viridiplantae; phylum Streptophyta; class Magnoliopsida; order Asparagales; family Amaryllidaceae; genus Allium; species Allium sativum. The sequence continues at coordinate 901,277,270 of CM060916.1, forward strand.
AATCCACCCTTGAGAATAAACCCTTGATCCCAAATCAAGTTTTCAAGCTCTCCCTAATTCACATCAGAAAAATAGCTTATATAGAGGTTTGGCCAATTACCCAAATTGGCCCCGAATTAGTCACAAATCTGCTTGCTAATTTCCAGCCCGAAATAGCCCAAAGACACGATCAGACGTCTGTCGCATTGCCTGACAGATGTCCTTCATCTTCCAGAGATTAATTGGGCATATGCACTCAGCACAGACGTCTCTTCCTCATGTGTCAGACGTCTATCTGAACTCTCAGGAAACCAATTCCCTGCAGCCAGACATCTGTCACTCCTAATGACAGACATCTGTCCCTGTTCCCAACTGACAGCAAACATCTTCCAGCTCATAACTCATACATACGATCTCCGATTTGCGAACGGTCACCTTCGACTCGAAGCTATCTTCGACCTCTTCAATCCAACATACAGTATCGCATACTTCAACACTCTACCTCGATACTATAACCATCTCAACTCCAAACTCTAATGCCCCAAGCATTTCCTTTTACCTTCGACCAAGCAAACTTGAATGTTTTCCCAATGAGCTTCGGCATGGCCATCGCCCATTGCACTACACCAACGAGTTCAGGCAATGCCCCCGCTCGCAAATGTAGTGTTGAAAACATTCAAACCAAAACCGTCTCACCAAAAGACAATGTACTCGGGATTGTAATGAGTACTTACCTTGAAGATAGATTTCCAATCTCTCACCGCTATTCCTTTCCATCAAACACAAAATCATTCTCTCCACCGTGAGCCACCCCGTGGCACCTAGCAACTTAGCAAGCGAATTAAGTTCGAGCAATGCTCGAACTTCCCATACGGCAATGCCTTCGTAAACATATCCACTGCATTATCCTTTGTGTGCAATTTCTGATGGTATACTAGCTTACCCTCATCCATGGCTACAAGAAATGACTCTCTCACCTCAATATGTTTGGTCCGTGAGCTAAACGCCAAATTCTCCGCAAAATGGATAGCACTTTGGCTATCACAACGAACATCAACACTCTCATGTTCGAAACACAAGTCACACAACAATCGTTTCAAGTAGAGTGCCTCCTTGACCGCTTCCACAGCGGCAATCAACTCCGCCTCCGTTGTGGATAAAGCAACTATGGTTTGAAATCGCGATCTCCAACTAATGGCTATCCCGCCAAGTGTGAATACACACCCGAAAGTTGATTTCCTCCAATCCCTATCACCGGCGTAGTCCGAGTCACAGTAACCAACCAACTTGCAACTCCTATCATTACTACCACCAAAAACAAGTCCATGAGATGTTGTGCCTTTCAAGTATCTCATAATAGCCTTCACGGCTTTCCAATGCGATTTCCCCGGATTAGCCATATACCGACTAACCACCCCGACGACATTTGCAATATCGGGCCTTGTACACACCATTACGTACATCAAACTACCAACTACACTTGCATATGACACCTTTGCCATATAAGCCTTGTCTTTATCCTCGATAGGTGATCCCTTCTCCGAAAGTTTCATATGCAAAGGTAAAGGTGTATTTAACGCTTTTGCATCCTTCATGCTAAACCGGCAAAGCACTTTCTTAATGTATTCCTTTTGAGTAAATCTTAACTCAAAACGCTTTCGGTCCCTTTCAATTTCCATGCCCAATATTTTTCTTGCTTCTCCAAGATTTTTCATTTCGAATTCCGATTTCAAAAGCATCTTCAACTTGTTGATTTCATTTTGATCCATGGAAGCAATGAGCATATCGTCCACATACAAGAGTAAATACACCCAACAATCATTCCCCAACCTCTTGAAATATACGCAAGCATACTTGATGCTTCGATGGAAGCCACTTTCAAGCATGAAATGATCGAATCTCTTATACCATTGTCTAGGTGATTGCTTCAACCCAGATAGTGATTTCTTCAACTTGCAAACCATTTTAGACTTATAATCTACAACAAACCCTTCCGGTTGCTCATCTAGATGTCTTCATCCAAGTCTCCATGCAAGAAGACGGTTTTCGCATCATGTTGCTCCAACTCCAAGTCATGGATAGCAACTATGGCTAGTAAAACCCGGATAGAAGTATGGTGAACCACCGATGCAAAAATTTCATCATACTTCTTTCCTTTACTTTGTGAATACCCCTTTTCCACTAACCATGCTTTGTACCTTCCATCATCCTTCACCTTGTAAATCCATTTGCACCCTATAGCACAGTTTCCATGAGGAAGTGGAACCAACTCCCAAGTTCAGTTCTTCATAAGCTATTGCATCTCTTCCTCCATGGCGCAAATCCACTTCAAACTCTCTCTCGACTTCATGACGTCATCAAGGTCCATCGGCTCATCTTGGACTACATTGAAAGCATAGTCCAAATGATCACAAAAGCTAAGGTAGTTCCAATCACCATATCTTTCGGGTGGCCTTATTGCACGTCGACCAACCCGAGTAGCAATACTATCACCCAAACCCCTTTCCGCTCCACCTTGAGTCGAAACTTCTCTAGTATCATGTACATCACCAACATCACTAGAGGAACCATGTGGACTATGTGATGTTTCATCAACCGCTTCAACCCCATGAGCTTCTTCAACTCTACTACCACTTGGACAGAATGTGGGAATGACTTCCTTCTCCTTTGATTCACCATGAACCAAATCCGGAACCTCCAATGAGCTCTCATTCACCTTGAATAAAGCCGACTCATCAAAAGTGACATGACGAGAATTAACAACCTTCTTCGTTTTCGGATTCCAAATCCGATAGCCTTTCACGCCATCCGTGAAACCAAGCAAGACCCCTTTGAATGCTCTGGCTCCAAGCTTATCATTCCCCGGATCATGCACATAAACCGGGCTACCAAACACACGAAGATATCTTAAGTCAACACTCTTCCCTTTCCACACTTCCTCCGGAATTTTGTTACCAATGGTCGAGCATGGAATTCGATTCACAATATGCACCGCGGTTGACAAAGCTTCGGCCCAAAATCCCTTAGACAAACTCGATGTCAATCTCAAGCATCGAGCTTTCTCAAGTAGAGTTTGGTTCATTCTCTCTGCTACTCCATTAGATTGTGGATCTCCCGGTGTAGTAAATATCTCCGGATTCTGTGATGCTTACAATACTCCAAGAATTCCCAGGAAACATATTCGCCGCCATTGTCGGTCCTTAACACCTTCAAAGTCTTACCACTCTCATTCTCAACAAGAGCCTTCCACACTTTGAACTTAGCAAATGGCTCCGACTTTTCCTTCATTACATACACCCATACCTTTCGAGACAAATCATCAATGAAAGAAATATTACCTTGCTCCTCCCAAAGAAGCAACCGGTGTCGGTCCCCAAACATCCGAATGAACATACTTAAGAACCTCCTTTGAGTCATGCTTGCCTTCATCGAATGTTACCCTTGTTTGCTTCCTCATGACACATTCCTCGCAAAACTCTAGTTTGTTGAAACTCTCACCCTCGATCATCTCCCGCTTCCGAAGAATATCCAAACTCCTCTCCGAGACATGACCCAATCTCAAATGCCACAACCGTGTCGCATCCAAGTCACGAGAACTATCAACACCCACAAAAGTCTCACCTCCTACGGTCACCTTGAAGAAAATATATACCACCTGCTAAAGTCATAAACACATCGACACCTACATGATTGGTCTAACCAATCCCAATATGTCGATTCCAATCTGTCTGGTCCAACCAACATCAATAGCTAATGGAAGCCCAGCCTCCATACATACACCGATGCCTACTTGACTGGTCCAACCAATCCCAGGCCAATGGAAGCCCCACCTCCCTTCGGACTACCGTACGTCCAACGCACGTTTATCCTCCAAGGATAATTAAACTAATGGAAGCCCAGCCTCCAATTTGGACTACCGTACGTCCAACGCACGTTTATCCTCCAAGGATAACTAGATCACGTCCAACGGATCCAAGGTAACGGGCGTCCCCAGATACCCCTGCTTTTAGTCCTCCTAAAATACTTGAGTCCAACCCAAGTCTATCCATTATCTTGCTGCCCTCTCGAGTCCAACTCGAGCTGAATCCAATTCCTTGCAGCCTTCTCGAGTCTAACTCGAGTCAATCTCCCAGAGATAAACTAGACTCATCCAATGAATCTCGTACTGCACGTCCAACGTACATTCACCTTCCAAAGGTAAACTAGACCCACCTAGTGAATCTAGGTACTCTACCTACGAGTCCAAGTCCAACGTGAAACTCTCCTATGTTCGCTGAATCTCCAAGATCAACGAGCTTCCCACAATGTTCCAAACATACTTCAAATCTAATGTGAAGTATTTCCATATTCGTTATATCACCATGACTAACGAACTTGCCCCATTTTTCTTTTACGAGTTCAAGTCTAACTTGAATCGTCCTGATCTTCGTTGCATCTTCCATGATCAACGAACACATCCTATTCTTTCAAAAAGGTCATCAATATAGGGTCCTAACCAATCCATTACTCTGCATCTTTCCCGAGTCCCACTCGAGCAAGCTCATAACCCTATCGAGTCTAACTCTGGGCACTCTATACCATTGAACAGTCTTATCATGTTCCGTCTGCCCGTCACTCCTCGAGTGAACCAAGATATCATCCAATGAAAATCGCAACGTCTACTTATCCCTCACGCAAACCATCCTAGTCGAAATCGACATTCCCCAAGCACAAGCCCCAAAGGCCTAAACCAATATCAGACAAGCACCCAAGGAACATCTCCTCCGAGTTCAGACAATCCACATGAGGTGATATTAGCAAAACAATCTAGCACTGGAGTACTCATTTGCCTCCCAGAGACAACTAGAACTTACTGCAACGATAACCTCTTAGCTTCCTTAACTCCAGTTACCCTTGCCATCACTAGGTAGGTACCTAATACCACCCTATTTCTTTGGAGTAGATCGACTCCCCAAAATAATGCTAAACCCAGTAAAGCCCAAAACAAAGCAATCACAAGGAAACATACATCCATGACTCGATAAGACCACATTAACTAATCATGCCAAACTAGTCGAACCACCAATCGGGTTCGTCACTACTAAAGGTCTATCGACTAACTCAGGTGTGTCAAACAAAACTCGATCAAAACATCTTAAATAGAAAGCATACCTCGAATAACGACACCTTTTTCCTTCTGCGCCGCAGTTGGGGCATTTGACGAAGAAGGAACAGCGTTGATAGCATACGCTTTCACAATCTGCTTCTCCCTAGGAGGTTGTGGACAATCATCCTTGTGATGTCCCGCCTGGCCGCAGTTAAAGCACTTCCTTTCCCCAGGCTTTTCTCGACAATCTCTGGCGTAATGGCCCTTCCTGCCACAACTAAAGCATTCGCCATCTTTCTTATTTTTCTTACTCTGACCATCCTTGGTTGGGTTCTGCTTCCTCTTGTTCTGAGAATTCTTCTTGCCTTCACCGCCCGCTTGCGGCTTTGGCTCCTCTACAGATGCCGTAGCAACCTCAGTCTTCGACTTAGGGAAAAGGCTCTCTGACCTTAATGCCTTTCCTACAATAGACTCGAACGTCTCATCGATATGGTTTATAAGTCTTTCCCCCAAGTACCCATCCAAGCCGGTTATGAACTTCTCGTTCTTCTTTTCGACTGTATCGATAAGGGACCATCCATATTTCGATAAAGTGTCGAATTCAGCGATATACTCCGAGACTGCTCTACCGTTCTGCTTAAGCTCCAAGAACTTCTTGAACAGTTCTGATTTATGAGCAGCTGGAATAAACTTATCACAAAAACGAGTCTTAAACTGATTCCAAGTAACTTGGTCTTCTGGAGTAGCTGTTCTAATGGCATTCCACCAATTCATCGCTCGCCCTTGCAGCTGACGAGACGCTAGCCTTCTCTTCATCGCATCCTCAAGACCCAAATCGTCGAAGATACGATCACAGCTATCCAACCAATCCTGAATATCTGTGGCCGACTCCGTTCCGTGGAACGGCTTCCCACCAAGGTTAGTGTAATCCTTGCACAACTTGGCGAAATCGACCCTAGGCGCCTGCACTACTGGACCACCACCATTTCCGGGATTGGGAACTGCTCCTTGAACATCTCTAATCATGTCTCTCATGAAGTTGGTGAACATTGTCCTCATGTCAGAAGCATTCCCATGGTTGGTCCCTCTACCAGCACCTCTAGGATATCGGCTCATCGTTAATCTGTAAAAGGGGAAACGATTAACGGCCCCATAGTAGTGCTAGTGCAGTACAACTTCATCCCTATACTACTAATAGTATATATATATAGCATTTGAAAACCAAAGTAATCACAAATACGCGCTCTCATATACGTACTAACTCTCCCTAGTGTCTTTCCCTAGGTTAACTACGCAACCTAGAGCTCTGATACCAAGTGTGACGGCCCGCCCCGCACCAACCGACATTTCCTCCAAAGGTGCGTTGTACACATGTCCAGTTAGCACGGGACGGTCGTCAGAAGAAAAAGGGAAGAAGGAAATGAACCAACAAGGAACCTGTAGAATGTCTCACAGCGCATCAGATAAAATATAATAACAACATACTTGACATAAAACAGGTGAGACAGTGCATAAGCTGAAAACTAGAACTAAGCATCATAGCAGCGGAAATCCAAAATACAGCTTATTACAACTTTTAAAATACTGTCTCTAAAGCAAAAGCAAGATAAAGAAGGTACGCTACTAATGCCCAAGTAGTGACCACCAACGACACAAGGAGAATATCTATATATCATATGTGGAAGCCTCCTGCTCGCCTCCGAATCAGCTACTCGCGCATCACCAGCTAACCACAACCTGTCTCTAGTCTGCTCGTGTGAGCACCCAGAGTAATAAGAGGAGACATAAAACTCTGGGTCAGACATAAAGCCTGGTATGAGCGATAAGCAACAAAACATAACAATAACATGTATAATCCAATCATACCTGAACCTGGACCTGCAACCAAAGAGTTAGCACTACATACTGTACAACACTTTAAGGTGCCCTTTCAAATGGTGTAAAGATAATGGGGGTGGGGGTGTGCATGTCATAGTGATGTCAAACAATCAAGCATAGCAATCATCCTCACATCCCTCACTCAGTGCGTAAAGCATACGATATCCACTACTTTGGTCACCCAATACTTTGGGCCATGACGGAATCCAATCCCGTGTAACTATCACTACAAGCCCACCATCCATCTCTCAGTGGTGAACCAAAGTTATGAATACCGACAACCCCTTTGCACACGTCCCGCAGCAAAGCCCAACCATGAAGTGAACTCATTGGTTCCCAACTGGATCCTGAGCTCTAACTTCCATTTGGACTACCTTTGCATCTCGGGTTTTGGTCGTCACCGGATCGGTCTTCATCTGCTTCACTCCGCTCTAGGTCGTATCGTGGTCACCAGCTCCCCTCGGATCGTGTCGCAACATCCCATACGGGTCGGTTCGCACCCTTATAGTTCGAGTTGAATTCCTCCATTCGGATCGGGTCGCGCCATCAGCCCGTGGTCCTCCAGCTCCATCGGACCGTGCTCACCTGTGTGGGTCGGATCGTGGTCGCTTGCTCGGATCGGTTCGTGGCCTCCGGATCGTGGGAACCATTCGTGAGCGGATCGGGTCGTGGTCCATAGCTCGTGACGCTTCCCTGGGATCATGATGCTCCTTCCCCTTCAGATCGCCTGGTTCGGATCGTGACACATAAGTCATCTCGTGGTCGGAGGCACAACTCAAGGCATCAGTTCGTTCAAGCTCCACGGTTCGGATCACGCCGCCTTCACCAGGTTGGATCGTGGTGCTTGAGCTAGAGCGGATCGTGGAGTGTGATATGCGATCGGGTCGGGTCGCGACTTCCTTCATGCGATCCGATCCGGTCCTGTACATTTTCCTGCAACTTCTTCCAGCGACTGTTTACGCCATTCGACGGCGTTTTTGACCAATCTAACTATTCTAATCAATCGCAAAGCAAACCATACAGTCATAGAAACATCCACAAACAGCAAAACAACAATATGATATGTCAAAACGGATCAAACATACCCAAAAACCCATATTTTCCCCTTAAGCATATTTAAGCAAATCTAACAATAGGATTAGCAAAACTATACCAAATTAGCCAATTTTTCTAACAGAGGCTTAAAATAATATTTATGAATTTCTGCATATTTTTCCAGATTTTTAAAATGCATAATTTCGCTAATTATCACTAATCACCCCTTAATCCCCCAAAATCCGGGATTAATAAAATTAGTCGAAATTAACCCAAATTCATATCAGAGGCATAAAATGATGTTTTAGAATTTTACGAATTTTTCTAGATTTTCTGAGCCATAGTTTCGCTAATTTTCGCTAATTACCATAACTAGCCATAATTAGTGAAGAACAATGCAAATCACTCACCTTTGCTACAAATTAAACTATAGATCTGAAATGTCCTCTGATTTGGATCCAATCCCTATGTGTTCCAGCAGCTCTATCCCAAATTTGACGTTGATTTGCCTTGATTTGATGTAGATTAGGCCAAAACTTGATTAGAAAGCGATTAGAAGGTGATTTGGGTGTTGGAGGCCATGGCTAGAGCTCAAAGTAGGTTTGTGGCGGCTGGAAAATGAATGAAAAATCGTTTTCTAAACCCTAGCAGCCCTCAAATACCTCTAAACCCGAAATTCCCCCTTTGGGCCTAGCTGCTAATTACCCGATTAAGCCCAATTAGCTGAAAATAACCCTTTAAACCTTAATTCAGCCATATCTCCCAAACGGTAAGTCCGTTTGGCTATTATGACCACTCTACGGAAAGAGAAACCATCATTCGAATCCAATGGAAGTGGTTTCAGGTCAAAACTCCTTTCCAGTCAAAAGTTATGGCCAAAACAGTACCAACCAGGGGCAAAACGGTCATTTAAAAATCGACAAAAATCATGAACATGGGAAATGACCCCAATAGTCGTCGCTTAAAGTTACATGACCATACGACTTCGTATGTGAAAGAAATAAATATTCTACGATCCCATGATGCGTAGAATACAGGTCGTTACACTCTCCCCCCCTTAAGAAATTTCGCCCCCGAAATTCCCTAACCAGAACACACAAAGGGTCCCGCATGCCTATCAACCATAAAACAACAATCAACATGCAAAACAAGTCTATCCTAGCATGCGGTTTACTAACAAGGGAAGAAACTATCACTACCAAAACCCTACTAGGCAAAGAGTTCTGGATACTTCTTCCTTATATCCTCCTCTGTTTCCCAAGTACAGTCTTTTTCATTCTCACCCCACTGGACTTTGACTAGTTTCACCGCCTTCCTTCGAAGCTGCTTCGTATCGTTCCCAACAATACGCATAGACTTGCGGTTCCCAACCGCCTCGAGTTCAACTACGATGTTATCCAACTGATCAGGTGAAATAGCCACACTTGGGTCGTGCACGAATTTCCTTAACTGGGAAACATGAAATACGTTGTGAACTCCCGCCATCTTGTCAGGTAGCTCTACTTCATACGCCAAATTCCCAACTTGCTCGAGGACTGGGAATGGGCCAACAAATCTTGGCGCTAACCTACCTCTCCAACCAATCCGAATCACATTCTCTATTGAGAGATCTCGACAAACACCAAGTCATTAACGAAGAATTCCAAATCTCTTCGTCTCTTATCGAGTTAAGCCTTCTTCCTATCTTTATCCCTTCCCAGTAGTAGATCTGCTCTATGTCTCAATACATCTTGTTACCACTGGGATTTATAGTCAATTTCGAGTGATGATATGCTCTAAGCACCTCACCTCTCAGTCCATCTACATTGGGTATAACTAGTCCCTTATTCTTTCCAAGCCACCCTTCTCGATCAAATCCTTACCTGATAATTCTCTTTCCATTGATATCCATCTCTACCCTAGAGATGGTTTCCAATAGATTAGGATCGTCCTTCTAACTGGAAACAATCCACTCAATCAAAATCGATCTAATCGTCAAGCTTACTAGCGTTTCTGAATCCAATTCAGTCTTGGGTCTGAAATCATATCCTGTGACATACTCTAGTTGCTTCCATCCTAGAAACAAAACCCCTAAACTGGCATGTCTCCTACTCAATGCAACTAGTACTACACCCAAATCCTTTACTATGATCACTCTGCCCCATGGAGTCATGGCGACTCCACTGCACTGATCCATAGTCACTAGTCCTTTGCTATGTCCACTCTGCCCCATGAAGTCATAACAACTCCACTGCACTGGCTCATAGCCTTACTAATCCTTTACTATGTCCACTTTGCCCCTCGAGTCATGACGACTCTACTGCACTGGCTCATAGTCCTACTACAATCACTTTGTTCCCCATCGCTGGAACCCTACAGGTGATAGTCTACTCAAGAGAAGAAAGATAGGAACAAACATAGCAATCATAACATCCATCAAACAAATCCTATCTATCACCTGCTAAAGTCATAAACACATCGACACCTACATGATTGGTCTAACCAATCCCAATATGTCGATTCCAATCTGTCGGGTCCAACCAACATCAATAGCTAATGGAAGCCCAGCCTCCATACATACACCGATGCCTACTTGACTGGTCCAACCAATCCCAGGCCAATGGAAGCCCCGCCTCCCTTCGGACTACCGTACGTCCAACGCACGTTTATCCTCCAAGGATAATTAAACTAATGGAAGCCCAGCCTCCAATTCGGACTACCGTACGTCCAACGCACGTTTATCCTCCAAGGATAACTAGATCACGTCCAACGGATCCAAGGTAACGGGCGTCCCCAGATACCCCTGCTTTTAGTCCTCCTAAAATACTTGAGTCCAACCCAAGTCTATCCATTATCTTGCTGCCCTCTCGAGTCCAACTCGAGCTGAATCCAATTCCTTGCAGCCTTCTCGAGTCTAACTCGAGTCAATCTCCCAGAGATAAACTAGACTCATCCAATGAATCTCGTACTGCACGTCCAACGTACATTCACCTTCCAAAGGTAAACTAGACCCACCTAGTGAATCTAGGTACTCTACCTACGAGTCCAAGTCCAACGTGAAACTCTCCTATGTTCGCTGAATCTCCAAGATCAACGAGCTTCCCACAATGTTCCAAACATACTTAAAATCTAATGTGAAGTATTTCCATATTCGTTATATCACCATGACTAACGAACTTGCCCCATTTTTCTTTTACGAGTTCAAGTCTAACTTGAATCGTCCTAATCTTCGTTGCATCTTCCATGATCAACGAACACATCATATTCTTTCAAAAAGGTCATCAACATAGGGTCCTAACCAATCCATTACTCTGCATCTTTCCCGAGTCCCACTCGAGCAAGCTCATAACCCTATCGAGTCTAACTCTGGGCACTCTATACCATTGAACAGTCTTATCATGTTCCGTCTGCCCGTCACTCCTCGAGTGAACCAAGATATCATCCAATGAAAATCGCAACGTCTACTTATCCCTCACGCAAACCATCCTAGTCGAAATCGACATTCCCCAAGCACAAGCCCCAAAGGCCTAAACCAATATCAGACAAGCACCCAAGGAACATCTCCTCCGAGTTCAGACAATCCACATGAGGTGAAATTAGCAAAACAATCTAGCACTGGAGTACTCATTTGCCTCCCAGAAACAACTAGAACTTACTGCAACGATAACCTCTTAGCTTCCTTAACTCCAGTTACCCTTGCCATCACTAGGTAGGTACCTAATACCACCCTATTCCTTTGGAGTAGATCGACTCCCCAAAATAATGCTAAACCCAGTAAAGCCCAAAACAAAGCAATCACAAGGAAACATACATCCATGACTCGATAAGACCACATTAACTAATCATGCCAAACTAGTCGAACCACCAATCGGGTTCGTCACTACTAAAGGTCTATCGACTAACTCAGGTGTGTCAAACAAAACCCGATCAAAACATCTTAAATAGAAAGCATACCTCGAATAACGACACCTTTTTCCTTCTGCGCCGCAGTTGGGGCATTTGACGAAGAAGGAACAGCGTTGATAGCATACGCTTTCACAATCTGCTTCTCCCTAGGAGGTTGTGGACAATCATCCTTGTGATGTCCCGCCTGACCGCAGTTAAAGCACTTCCTTTCCCCAGGCTTTTCTCGACAATCTCTGGCGTAATGGCCCTTCTTGCCATAACTAAAGCATTTGCCATCTTTCTTATTTTTCTTACTCTGACCATCCTTGGTCGGGTTCTGCTTCCTCTTGTTCTGAGAATTCTTCTTGCCTTCACCGCCCGCTTGCGGCTTTGGCTCCTCTGCAGATGCCGTAGCAACCTCAGTCTTCGACTTAGGGAAAAGACTCTCTGACCTTAATGCCTTTCCTACAATAGACTCGAACATCTCATCGATATGGTTTATAAGTCTTTCCCCCAAGTACCCATCCAAGCCGGTTATGAACTTCTCGTTCTTCTTTTCGACTGTATCGATAAGGGACCATCCATATTTCGATAAAGTGTCGAATTCAGCGATATACTCCGAGACTGCTCTACCATTCTGCTTAAGCTCCAAGAACTTCTTGAACAGTTCTGATTTATGAGCAGCTGGAATAAACTTATCACAAAAACGAGTCTTAAACTGATTCCAAGTAACTTGATCTTCTGGAGTAGCTGTTCTAATGGCATTCCACCAATTCATCGCTCGCCCTTGCAGCTGACGAGATGCTAGCCTTCTCTTCATCGCATCCTCAAGACCCAAATCGTCGAAGATACGATCACAGCTATCCAACCAATCCTGAATATCTGTGGCCGACTCCGTTCCGTGGAACGGCTTCCCACCAAGGTTAGTGTAATCCTTGCACAACTTGGCGAAATCGACCCTAGGCGCCTGCACTACTGGACCACCACCATTTCCGGGATTGGGAACTGCTCCCTGAACATCTCTAATCATGTCTCTCATGAAGTTGGTGAACATTGTCCTCATGTCAGGAGCATTCCCATGGTTGGTCCCTCTACCAGCACCTCTAGGATATCGGCTCATCGTTAATCTGTAAAAGGGGAAACGATTAACGGCCCCATAGTAGTGCTAGTGCAGTACAACTTCATCCCTATACTACTAATAGTATATATATATAGCTTTTGAAAACCAAAGTAATCACAAATACGCGCTCTCATATACGTATTAACTCTCTCTAGTGTCTTTCCCTAGGTTAACTACGCAACCTAGAGCTCTGATACCAAGTGTGACGGCCCGCCCCGCACCAACCGACATTTCCTCCAAAGGTGCGCTGTACACATGTCCAGTTAGCACGGGACGGTCGTCAGAAGAAAAAGGGAAGAAGGAAATGAACCAACAAGGAACCTGTAGAATGTCTCACAGCGCATCGGATAAAATATAATAACAACATACTGGACATAAAACAGGTGAGACAGTGCATAAGCTGAAAACTAGAACTAAGCATCATAGCAGCGGAAATCCAAAATACAGCTTATTACAACTTTTAAAATACTGTCTCTAAAGCAAAAGCAAGATAAAGAAGGTACACTTCTAATGCCCAAGTAGTGACCACCAACGACACAGGGAGAATATCTATATATCATACGTGGAAGCCTTCTGCTCGCCTCCGAATCAGCTACTCGCGCATCACCAGCTAACCACAACCTGTCTCTAGTCTGCTCGTGTGAGCACCCAGAGTAATAAGAGGAGACATAAAACTCTGGGTCAGACATAAAGCCTGGTATGAGCGATAAGCAACAAAACATAACAATAACATGTATAATCCAATCATACCAGAACCTGGACCTACAACCAAAGTGTTAGCACTACATACTGTACAACACTCTAAGGTGCCCTTTCAAATGGTGTAAAGATAATGGGGGTGGGGGTGTGCATGTCATAGTGATGTCAAACAATCAAGCATAGCAATCATCCTCACATCCCTCACTCAGTGCGTAAAGCATACGATATCCACTACTTTGGTCACCCAATACTTTGGGCCATGACGGAATCCAATCCCGTGTAACTATCACTACAAGCCCACCATCCATCTCTCAGTGGTTAACCAAAGTTATGAATACCGACAACCCCTTTGCACACGTCCCGCAGCAAAGCCCAACCATGAAGTGAACTCATTGGTTCCCAACTGGATCCTGAGCTCTAACTTCCATTTGGACTACCTTTGCATCTCGGGTTTTGGTCGTCACCGGATCGGTCTTCATCTGCTTCACTCCGCTCCAGGTCGTATCGTGGTCACCAGCTCCCCTCGGATCGTGTCGCAACATCCCATACGGGTCGGTTCGCACCCCTGTAGTTTGAGTTGAATTCCTCCATTCGGATCGGGTCGCGCCATCAGCCCGTGGTCCTCCAGCTCCATCGGACCGTGCTCACCTGTGCGGGTCGGACCGTGGTCGCTTGCTCGGATCGGTTCGTGGCCTCCGGATCGTTGGAACCATTCGTGAGCGGATCGGGTCGTGGTCCATAGCTCGTGACGCTTCCCTGGGATCATGATGCTCCTTCCCCTTCAGATCGCCTGGTTCGGATCGTGACACATAAGTCAGCTCGTGGTTGGAGGCACAACTCAAGGCATCAGTTCGTTCAAGCTCCACGGTTCGGATCGCGCCGCCTTCACCAGGTTGGATCGTGGCGCTTGAGCTAGAGCGGATCGTGGAGTGTGATATGCGATCGGGTCGGGTCACGACTTCCTTCATGCGATCCGATCCGGTCCTGTACATTTTCCTACAACTTCTTCCAGCGACTGTTTACGCCATTCGACGGCGTTTTTGACCAATCTAACTATTCTAATCAATCGCAAAGCAAACCATACAGTCATAGAAACATGTAGAAACATCCACAAACAGCAAAACAACAATATGATATGTCAAAACGGATCAAACATACCCAAAAACCCATATTTTCCCCTTAAGCATATTTAAGCAAATCTAACAATAGGATTAGCAAAACTTAACCAAATTAGCCAATTTTTCTAACAGAGGCTCAAAATAATATTTATGAATTTCTGCATATTTTTCCAGATTTTTAACATGCATTATTTCGCTAATTATCACTAATCACCCCTTAATCCCCCAAAATCCGGGATTAACAAAATTAGTCGAAATTAACCCAAATTCATATCAGAGGCATAAAATGATGATTTAGAATTTTAGGAATTTTTCTAGATTTTTCTGAGCCATAGTTTCGCTAATTTTCGCTAATTACCATAACTAGCCATAATTAGTGAAGAACAATGCAAATCACTCACCTTTGCTACAAATTAAACTATAGTTCCAGCAGCTCTATCCCAAATTTGACGTTGATTTGCCTTGATTTGATGTAGATTAGGCCAAAACTTGATTAGAAAGCGATTAGAAGGTGATTTGGGTGTTGGAGGCCATGGCTAGAGCTCAAAGTAGGTTTGTGGCGGCTGGAAAATGAATGAAAAATCGTTTTCTAAACCCTAGCAGCCCTCAAATACCTCTAAACCCGAAATTCCCCCTTTGGGCCTAGCTGCTAATTACCCGGTTAAGCCCAATTAGCTGAAAATAACCCTTTAAACCTTAATTCAGCCATATCTCCCAAACGGTAAGTCTGTTTGGCTATTATGACCACTCTACGGAAAGAGAAACCATCATTCGAATCCAATGGAAGTGGTTTCAGGTCAAAACTCCTTTCCAGTCAAAAGTTATGGCCAAAACAGTACCAACCAGGGGCAAAATGGTCATTTAAAAATCGACAAAAATCATGAACATGGGAAATGACCCCAATAGTCGTCTCTTAAAGTTACATGACCATACGACTTCGTATGTGAAAGAAATAAATATTCTACGATCCCATGATGCGTAGAATACGGGTCGTTACACCATGAGTCCTAGCACCCTTCATAACCACAAGTGTCCCCTTCGAAACCCTCAAGCAATCCTTCTCGATAGTGATCTTGCATCCTAGAGAGTCCAATTACACCAAAGATATAAGCGAATTTCTAAGTCCCGAAACATAGCTAACATTGGTGAGCGTGCGAACAACTCCATCAAACATCCTTATTTGCACGGAGGCATTACCCATCGACATGAAAATAGCACCATTTCCCATAGCAATTGCATTTCCCTCTTTGACCTCAAAGGTTGAAAAACAATTTCTATTTGGTGTCATATGATACGACGCACCCGAATCGAGTACCCATTCGTTACCCGAAACACCCGTTGCTACTGCCGTCAACACGTTCTCATCTATCTCACCATCCCTACTATCCACCGCCACGGATGAAGACGCTGCTTCCTTATTATCTTTGTCTGGACATTCATTCTTCCAATGTCCCGGTTTCTTACAAATAAAGCACTTTCCATTTCTCTCTTTCGATTTACCTCTTCCACCGGGCTTTCTTGATTTAGAACGCCCCCGGTTTCCTTTCTTCACATTCTTTTCTTTCTCCACAAACAACCCGTGACCACTACTAACTCCATTACTACCCTCACTCATCTCCTTCATTTGATCTCTCAACTCCTCACTAAGAAGACCCTTCTTGACATCATCCAGAGTCAAGGTATCCCGGCCATAGATCAAACTATTTGAGAAACCCATATAACGGTCCGACAACGAATACAATAATATCATCGCCTTTTGTTCTACCTTAATCTTCAAATCAACGGCCTTCATCTTCATGAGAAAGTCATCAAAGGCATTCAAATGTGCCTTAAGCGAATTACCCTCCTTCATCTTGAAGGTGAAAAATGTTCGCAATAAGATCAAACGGTTAGTGAGCGACTTCTTCATATAAAGTTCTTCCAACTTATCCCAAATACCTTTAGCAGTAACCTCACCACTAATTTCGGAGATCACATTCTCCTCCATAGCAAGTTGAAGAGTAGTGTAAGCCTATTCCTCCATCTCCTCTCTCTCAACATCCGAGATATCACTTGGTAATGAGTGAGTATCAAATACAACTCGGTGCACCCTAAGAACCGATTTCATTTTCCATTGCCACTTCTCAGAGTCATTTTCACCATTCCACTTGCCAATAACCAATTGAGAACCCGACGCCACATACGAACTCCGTACATAAGGCGCCACACTATTCAAACTTCCGGTTGAAGGACTTACCGAGCTACTATCCGTCTTCGGCATTTTCACAAACACCTAACAAGCACCAAACACTCTGATATCAACTGTTGTGACTGTTGTGATTAATCCGATTCAAGACCACTCGAATCCGATATCTAAACCAAAATGTGCTAGCGGAAGACTAGACTGTTTTTAGACTTGCAAAAACAACCAAAGCAATAACTCTAGCCACAAACAAAGATCAACCAATGACGAACAATCCAAATCTCAATCTCAAGCAAGACACTAATGACAAAGTAGCAAAAATAAATCACAAAGGATTTATAATGGTTCCATTAACATCTTGTTAGCGTGCATCCACTTTGGAGAGAGTATTTTATTACCACGATGAAAGGAATACAAGAGATTGATCCAATGATCACTATATTTCAATATAAAAAAGTTTTTGAGGAGAATAGAATTGGAATTAGGTTATAAACCCTAATTTAGCCTTGAGAATAAAACCTTGATCCCGAATCAAGTTTTCAAGCTCTTCCTAATTCACATCAGAAAAATAGCTTATATAGAGGTTTGGCCAATCACCCAAATTGCCCCCGAATTAGTCACAAATTTGCTTGCTAATTTCCAGCCCAAAATAGCCCAAAGGCATGATCAGACGTCTGTCGCATTGCCTGACAGACGTCTGTCATCTTCCAGAGATTAATTGGGCATATGCACTCAGCACAGACGTTTGTCCCTCATGTGTCAGACGTCTGTCTGAACTCTTAGGAAACCAATTCCCTGCAGTCAGACATCTGTTACTCCCAATGACAGACGTCTGTCCCTGTTCCCAGCTGACAGCAAATATCTTCCAGCTTATAACTCCTACATATGAGCTTTGATTTGCGAACGGTCATCTCCGACTCGAAGCTTTCTTCGACCTCTTCAATCCAACATATAGTATCGCATACTTCAACAGTGTACATTACAATAATACTATGTTTATATTCAAAACCCAATGTGGCGTGTTTACTAATTGTGTGGAGTTTTCATGGAGGTACCCTCATGACTTCAGGAATGCCCTCTTGCGCAACAATCGGAGCTATCCTTCTAAAGAATTATGCCTAACTAGCGATGGCACTAAAGGAAATACATGACTAATCTTGCTAATACTGAATGCAACGTCATGACATGAAAAACATCCGAAAATATTGCTAAAAGGGTTCGACCACATCGTATAGGTTTCTCAACCATATTGGCCATGTCTTCAATATCTGGTTTTAGTCATCTCTGTAGATGAGGCAACATCCGACATTCCGTATTACACACTGCATCTAAAGAAAGATCATAGATTCCCGCTTGCAAATACACACCTCGATAAGTTTGGAATGACACAAGGATTGCCCCTGTCTCATAAGATCTTGGAGTCACAATCAAATTCATACTTTGAAAGGTATCAAAATTTCATTTGATTTCAAAATTAAAAATAATACTGAGTTCACATCCATAGATCATGTATGTGGTTTTCGGAGTGGTTCCAGTTTGTGTCATCTCTTATGAGTACACGCTAGTTAGATTAACTCCGGTTATTTTAGTAATTATTACATTATCAACAAAAACAGGGATCACCTCCTAATGTTATAAGTGGACGGAACACTTATCCATTTGTCCTAGAAGAGTAATGAGTTTATACATATAATATAGCACCAACGATTGTAATTGTACCACATAATTCTCGTGTTTCTCCTAGATATTTCTTGAGTTAGATCATTCAGTGTTAAGTGTGGAAAACTTCCATACTCTCAGTTTAAAAACATTTCTCTTTAGGGCCAAGGTTTGATTGTCAGTTATTTAATTATCAATTAAAACAAACAATCAAGTCGTTCATAGTTTTTACCCATAGGAATCTTTAAGCTTCATCTAATTAATTCCTTATTAATTACTTCTCTCTGTATACTTGGAAAAAAACATTTTCATATATATATATATATATATATATATATATATCAATTGTAAAAGTATATTCACAAACTACTATACTTCTAGTACTTAGAAATACATCGATATATTTATCTCGATGGTATAAGTATATCTACAAATCATTATGAAAGTTCTTTAATCTCAAATCATATTTTGTGAGACCACACTAACTAATATTCAAAAATATGATTTGCTAAACTTTAAATGAAATATTTAAATGTTAGTATCAACTGTAAAATTCATTTACTAAAATCAGTTATAACGCTCATTTGCAAAAATACTACTTATACAAGAAAATTCTTTATAAAATTGTTCGTTGATTTCAAATGCTAATTCAGATTAATTAATCATGTTAGATCATCATAGATAAATAAGGTATAAGTTTTAAAGTAATTAGTTAATTAATCTCTGTAACACCCCACATTTTATGATAATTAAAATATTTAATAGTGCATATGTGTATATATATGCATAGACATAAATATCTAAAAGAAGAAAATAATAATAATAATAATAATATATGATTGCATGTAATAAACACATGCATTAAAAAGAAGAAAAGATTAATGCAAATAAAAATGCAACGCATACGTTAAAAGAAAGAAGTAATTGGTTGCATGCAGTATAAATATATGGCATGCAATGATTTACAAATATTATGCATTAATAACAAGAGAGAAATGAAAGAAAAAGAGGCATGCAAACTGATAAGGTTGCAAGCAATGGTTTAAATAACTGATTACAACAAACGTGAAAAAAAGGAATAAGAAAAGAACAATGACCACTATTGTTCTAATCTTGTTAACAATAGCTGAAGTAGTCCAGTTGGTTAGAGCATGTGGCTTTCATGCAAGAGGTACAGAGCTTGATCCCCATCGACGCCATATTTTTGTTTTACGAGAATGACTAAAATAACACATGTTCTAAAGAGAAAATATGTATAAACGCAAATATAATGAAAAGCATACATATAAGGAAGTGGAGAAAAAAATATGTATATATGTGCAAATATATATATATACACACACAAAAGAATTTTCAATATATATATATATATATATTAAAGAGAAATTCAAGATAAAGCTGCAATCAAAGAAATATGGTAAGCATTAATAACGACATAAGCACCGCTTGAATTTTGAAATCGAAATAAAAGTTGTGCGTATGTATATACGCATATTTTTGTATACATATAAGGAGATTATATGTAAATATAATATTTAAATAATTCTAAAAATTTAAACGTTTACAGCAAAGTTAACAAATAAACTTTTGTGCCAAAACAGCTCGTGGGACCCATGGGGTCGACTTACGGGTCGACACACCTATAGGGGGGGTCGACCTACATCAGATCAGCCAGATTCATTAATGAATCTGGATTGTTTTCTTAACCAAATTCGTTGCTGACTTAGCGCTGCATGTACGATAAGATCCTGAACAGCTATAAATAGGGTAGCAGAGCCTAGCCTAAATCTCACATTTTCTGAGAAGCCGCCTAAGCTCTGTCATTCTTCTTTCTTCTCAAATCTCTTCAGAACAATGGAATAATTAGTTTAGGAAAATTCAGATTCAAGATCTGGAGGAAAAGAATGAATATTAATAAAGAAGGTGTTCAAAATCCTATTCGAATTAAGGTAAATTCTAGGATCTGGTCGATTTAATTTTCTCCTCTTTCTACCCTTTTTATTTTAGTTGAGAATTTTGGATCCAAGGTTGTTTAGGTTCTAAATTCAATTAGGAGAACTATGGAATGCTAGATGTAAACCAGATTCAGGATTTGGAAAGCAATTATGGGAGTTGATTTAAAATATACCTTTTGATAATGGTATATTTATCGTTTGACATTCCCACTTAATATGCAATGTAAATCTGCTAGAATGATTAAAGTGGTGAAATGTCAATATGACATGTTGAAATATTAATATGTTAAAATGTTAATATGTTGGAATATTCATATGTTATATGTTAACCTGTGACATATTATATGCTTGGACCCTTAAATGTAGAAATTGGGATAATTACATATTAAATTGTGAGATTATAATAATTACATGATTGATAGTTACATGTTATTATTTTAGAATAAAGTTAATTACATGTTAGAAAGAACATGCGACATAATTATAAGTTAAAATGGAATTAACATGATATTAAGTGTGACATGTAAAAATAGAATTAAAGTAAAATTTGGAAGAATGGACACGCCTAAATTATATGAAAAATTTACAGAAATTAGAAAATCGTAACGCGCTTAGACACGAGGTTAAATTCAGCTTGTAGTAGAAGTCTGCTTGGTGCCGCTTGGCAAGTCCAACGTCCACAAGTTGTTAATTTAATGTGACGGGTCTAGTGCATAATTATACATGTAATGGTGCTAAGACACAAGGTTAAGTCCAACTTGTGGTAGTAGTCTGACCGGAACCGCCTGGCAAATCCGGCATCCACAAGTGGTCGGCTTAATGTGAGAGGTCTAGTGCATAAACATATATAAAAATATATGTATATAAAAGGATAGACATAAATGACACTAATTGTGATGAATGGAAATGAGTAGGAAATGAATGAAAGTTACAACAGTAAAAGAAGTGGAATGAACGAGGAATGGTAATAACCTATTATAAATAAATTACATTGAGAATGTTATATAATAGGTAGGCTTACCCTAGGGACAAGTGGAAATTATGACTTAGGTTATAATAAACGAGAAAGAAAATGGAATAACTTATGTAATGAGACAGGTTGTACTTAATTGTAAATTAAGTTATCTTAAGAACGAGAATCTGAAATCTACTGATAAGGACACCATAAGTTATATTTATGGAAAACAAACTTATTAGTAAACCTTAATTAAGAGAACTAAGTCAATAAGTAAACAACAATAAGATGTAGTGACAGTGTAAGATGAAATTATGATTAAATAAGAAAGAATGAGGCAAACTTATGAAATGAAATAAGTTACATTTATTCATAAATAGTAAGTGATATGTTAAACAGAAAACATGTGAATTGAGATATACTTAATTACAAATTAAGTAGAACATGTTATTGCAACTATGGAATCAGACAATGAATAATATGAAGAGATTGTAGATTATAGACCTTGATTTACAATCTAGAGAATAACATGTTATGGGCTTATTAATAAACTTAAATGGGTTAAGTTATATGACTGAAATTAATAAGTGAGAGGGGTCCATTCCTTAGAGATATAAGGGGCTCGGAAAGAACTTGGTAACCTGGATAAGAAGTTAATAAGATTTGAGATAACCAATTTAGACTGGAAACCTGATGAGGTAGAGCAAGTGCATAATTGAATGTTTATATATAGGGTCTAATAACACATTACACTGAGGTGCTTGGACCAGTCCGTACGTTTGAGGATGAATAACCCAACGGGGTAGATCATCGTGGTGTCATGAGAAACGAGGGGTGCGCACGTCCATCTGGTTATTCTGTTATTCTTCTTGCTCCAAAGGACTGAAATGGGAAGCACACGACTTCTTGGGACTTGGAGGGTACTCCTGGTAGCCATCTGTGTAGTGACATCGTTCTACTATGCTCATAGAGGTTATGTCTACGGATTTTTACCCAGTGAGTATGCCTTGATTGCCAAGATAGTGGGCAATCAGAAGACAGTAGGATGGCATAGGTAATTCCTCGATCCCCTTGCCCGACTTGTCTAGGTTACGACCACTCTTGTGTACTAAATGGTCTAACCATTAGATAGCAGAGTCCTCGGGTACCTACCATCGATAGTCAGCTTGATACGTGATGCGCGATCTAAAAAGGCGGAGATTTAAACCAACAGACCATAGACCTTTTGCTATCAAGGATATGGGTGAGGGACAGGCCAATTAGAATTTGTTGTTTGTTGTTTGCTCTTGGATCGGGTCATTAGTTCTTAATCTTGTTCGTCTTTCATTAGTTGAGGGAGGGGTCAGGTGGGACCATAGCCACTGAAAATGCAGACCTTAGCATCTGTGTAAATTGATATCTGAAAAGCTCCTGACCGAGTTCCATGTTTCTTGTACAGCCCTGCCACGGGACTCGGTGCACAGTAGAGGATATGTGCGGTTAAGGCATCGAGTACTATTAACGATATGTACGTGGGAAAGTCTAGATACATGCATGTCTTCTCTGGGTTGTGTATCGTAGACTCATAAGGCATTATTCTGTGATCTGATTCGATCAAAGGTGGCAGTCCGTATGTTCACATAGCATGGCGATGGCAGATCTATGCGGTACGTAGCATTGTTATATAAAGATCCATACGTCACTTCGGGGTAGGATGAGGGACTGCGCATATATCTGAGGCGTTATGGCGAAGATCGTGCTAGTGGGTGACTATGGGGTGTACCTTAATATTGGGGGTAACTATATATATACTGTATTAGGTTAATCCATTAGGAAGTTGATGGGTACGACATGTGTGTAAGCCTTGAGTGTTGTTAACCCTAGTAACCTAATAAAGAAGAAAATGTAACTGAATGGTATATGCTGGATCATCCAAGATGTGTAACTATATATATACTATATGCAGGACCATTCCACTGTGAGATATTTTCTGAGCTCTGATATATTTTATATCTCTGTCTTTTCTGTAGGATACCAGAGCAATCAACACGAGTTTCGATGGATTAGAATTTAAAAAAAATCGATCTGTCGGAATTCGGGTTGTTACATCTAGTATAACAGCCTAGGTTTAGGATTCCTGTATAGATAGTGAGTGAACGTATTTGTATTTTTAAAAATATAAACATATTATATATATACTTAGATCCATAGAGGAATCCACTAAATAGAAAGAGTATAATATGGTAAGAATTGGGATGTCTATTTTATAAACTAAAGGTATGAATACGGAAAATTCAGACCCTTAGGTAATTTGGGTGGAAAGTGTATAATGTACTTTGTATGGAAGGAAGGTGAATCCCATATGATTAGTATTTTGGGTTAATGGGTTTGGCAGTAAAACCTTATAAATTGGAAAAGGTTAAAAAGAGAAAAATGGATAAGGAATACATAGTTAAGAGAATTGACTTTGTGGGAGTGTCTAGGAAAGCCTAGTTAAGATTGGAAACCCACTTTGAGTCTAACCCCATTGTTAACTTTTAAGAACTTGAAATTGTAAAAGTTTTGGGAAAATGGTTTACGGTGTTTTCAAGTTTTAATCTTAAAAGTTATAGTTTTAAAATACGTAAATGACATATTTAAAAGTACATATTGAGTTTTAATATAAAATTGGGTATATTGTGGAAATAGCGATTTCTTTTGAAAATTTTGTCTAAATTAAAATTCTCTCAGAAAAAGGTACATATTATAAAGCATGTATAGCTCGCTAGTTTTCTTATTATATTGCATGAAAGGATTAAAAATCAAAATTTAGAAAATATTGCATTTTGTTAAAATTCTCAGTTAAGAAAGTTTTGAAATCTCTATTCTTTTGACAATCATTTTTGATAAATTGTTTCAATGGAGAAAATTTTGTTGGATGGACAAAATAAGTTGTAGAAATTAAGAATAGAGTAGATGTTTGCACCTTATAGTAAGAAACTGGACCGACCTTATAGGCAAGAACAAGTCGTAAAGCTGATTGAGAAATAGTTGTCCTTATCTACTCCAGTTTTTGTAATTTGAAAAAAAAAATGATATACATTTTTTTGAGATGACATGTTTTTATGGTTTGGCAAAAGTAAGTTTTGCTGTGAAAATAAAGTTCAGATACTTTAACTTTTAGAAGAAAAGTAAAATGGAAAAAAAGCCAAACCGTGTTTTAAAAGTATGGAGTAGGTGAGGATTAGTGCCTAGGGAAGACGGGAAAAGTTTGGAGGCTATGAAGTAGACAGCGAGAATTATCTTGGCTTGGAATAATGGTAAGTTCCCGTAGAATGCATAAGCATTGAAAAACCTAGGGTGTTGCTTAAAATTTCTGTTAGTACACAGCAAGGACTAGTGGTGACTACTAGACAATAGAGGGAAAGTAAATATTTACATTCTGTTGTTTGAATTTTTCAGAAGGGGACAAAGTCCTGAGATTTTTGGTCCTTAATAGTAGCTATTTATAGCCTTTGTTTTTCGGTTTTAGTTGAAGGACTAGAAGGCTTATTTAAAATTAAACTTAGATCATAGGATTAAGTTAAATAACCTAAGAAAAGAGTAATGGCATAAATAAAAAGAAAACAATAAATTCAGTAAAGCAACAAACATGACAATTAAAGAAAGATGGAAAATTCTGAGAAAAGATGGATAAGAATAAAAATTTCCAAGATAAGATGAAAAAGAAAATAAGTAACAAAGAAAATTTTCTTATGTTGGTTGTGCTTGGATAGGAAAATAGGGAATCTTTAAAAATAGTTTCATAAAATCCAAGTACGGTTGGGAAAAGGTCGAAAAATAAAAACAGAAGATGTGAAAATTTTCATTTTTCACCTTTTATAACATGAGAAATCGAATTTAGAAAATTAGATTTTTCCGAAATATGAAAAATAAAGTTTGGTTGGTACAGATTTTAGATGCAAAAATTGGATGAACTACGCTCTTGATCAGTAAGAGTGTGGGAAATTTTGGATGAAAAAGTATTTTGATCTTCAAAATATTGCATTCATGTAGAATTGCCAGTATATTTAGGATGTAAGCATAATGTTTTAAAAGAATTTTTGAAAAATTTGCATACACATAGGAGGTCCGCTTAGGCGTACATGTATTACTATGTTGTATTACACTTTGCACAGGTACACAGTGTTTGCAAAAATTGGATGCACACATGATGGATGGATATTATGCGAGGAATTATCTATTTTACCCTTATCAAATTTCAGGGACGAATTAAAGTATTTAATAGTGCATATGTGTATACATATGAATAGACATAAATATCTAAAAGAGAAATAAAATAAAGATAATA
Organism: Allium sativum; assembly: GCA_030737875.1. NCBI lineage: Eukaryota > Viridiplantae > Streptophyta > Magnoliopsida > Asparagales > Amaryllidaceae > Allium > Allium sativum. The sequence goes on from CM060916.1 coordinate 901,303,109, forward strand.
TATGATTGCATGTATTAAATACATGCATTGAGAAAGAAGAAAAGATTAATGAAAATAAAAATGCAACACATACGTTAAAAGAAAGAAGAAATTGGTTGCACGAAGTATAAATATGTTGCATGCAATGATTTACAAATATCATGCATTAATAATAAGAGAGAAATGAAAGAAAAAAAGGCATGCAAAATGATAAGGTTGCCTGCAATGGTTTTAATAAATGACTACAACAAACATGAAAAAGAGGAATAAGAAAAGAACAATGACCACCACTGTTCTAAGCCTTGTTAACAATAGCCTAAGTAGTCCAGTTGGTTAGAGCATGTGGCTTTCATGCAAGAGGTATAGTGTTCGATCCTCGCCAGCGCCATATTTTTGTTTTAAGGGAATGACTAAAATAACTCATGTTCTAAAGAGAAAATATGTATTAACATACATATAAGGAAAAGCATACATATAAGGAAGTGTAGAAAAAAAATATGTATATATGTGCAAATATATATATATATACAAAAGTGAAATTCAAGATAAGGTTGCAATCAAAGAAATATGGTAAGCATTAATAATGACATAAGCACCGTTTGAATTTTGAAATCGAAATAAAAGTTTTGCGTACATATATACGTGTAAAATAGGCATTGGAAGTTTTGTATACATATAAGGAGATTATATGTAAATATAATATTTAAATAAATTCCACAGATTAAAACGTTTAAAACAAAGTTAAAAAATAAATTTTTGTGCCAAAACAGCTCGTAGGACCAATGGGGTCGACCTAGGGGACGACACACCTATAGGGGGTCGACCCACCTCAGATCCGGCCAGATTCATTACTGAATCCGAACTGTTTTCTTAACCAAATTCGTTGTTGAATCAGCGCTGTGTGTAAGATAAGATCCTGAACACCTATAAATAGGCTAGTAGAGCTTAGCCTAAATCTCACATTTTCTGAGAAGCCGCCTGAGCTCTGCCATTCTTCTTCCTCCTCAAATCTCTTCAGAAAAATAGAATAATTAGTTTAGGAAAATTCTGATTCAAGATCTGGAGGAAAAGAATGAATATTAGTAAAGAAGGTGTTCAAAATCCTATTCGAAGTAAGGTAAATTCTTGGATCTGGTCTATTTATTTTTCTCCTCTGTCTTACCTTTTTCTTTTAGTTGAGAATTGTGGATCCATGGTTGTTTAGGTCCTAAATTCAGTTAGGAGAACTATGGAATGCTAGAAGTGGACCAGATTCAGGATTTGGAAAGAAACTAGGTGAGTGGATTTAAAATATACCTTTTTGATAATGGTATATTTATCGTTTGACATTCCCCATTAATATGCAATGTAAATCTACTAGAGTGATTAAAGTATTGAAATGTTAATACGACATGTTGAAATATTAATATGTTAAAATGTTAACATGTTGGAATATTCATATGTTGAAACGTTAATATGTTGAAATGTAAATCTATTGAAATGTAAACTTGTTAAAAATGTGGAAACAATTACTGTTGTATACATGCATATTTTAATTACATGTTAACCTGTGACATATTATGTGCTTGGACCCTTAACAGTAGAAATTGTGATAATTACATGTTAAATGTGACACCTCACATCCGTTAATGTCACTCTTTATCTCGTGAGGCATTGTAGGTAAACAGAAGCATTACAAGATATATATAAAATAACAGCGGAATTTGAAACTTTATTAAAAAGAAAACATCGTGATCCAAAACATAGCTGCATCATAAGTCTAAAATACAAAAAACCCAGTACATTAACTTAAAACTTCTGTCTTGTAGTAAATCATTAGAGTACAGTAATAAAAGAAGCATAGTTCCCCATAAATATAGCCATATCAGAGAAGACAGGAAATCAAATCGGTACATCTATGCAGCTCCAAGCGGAATGAAAAGGAGCATCCAAATCAAGCCTAAGTATTCCCACCTTGAGAACCTAGGGGAAAAACGGAAGAGAGAGAAGAGGAAACAAAATGGGTCAGACCTAAAGTCTGGCAAGTTCTGTTACTTTTAGCATATAAATAAGTAAAAGCATCATGATTGGCATATTAACTGGATGAGAGAGATAACAGTATCATAAGACAGGTATAACAGACTGAGCTGGATAAACAGAATAAACATGACAGAATATGTTGCGCTTCTCAAATACTTTTCTTTACACCAATACAAACATAACAAGAACAAAATGATCCCAACTAGAAACAAGATGGTAGACTTAGGTGTGCTTCCAGTGACAGGTTTTTCCCCAACAAGAATAATAGGTAGCCCAACAGGAATGATAGGCGTTACCCCTAACAAATAACAGGCTACCAACAAGCAAGACTAGATGTACCCTAATTACTACCCCTAATCGATCTGCTCCCTACCCCATAGATACCTGTTTCGGCCCCACAGTCGGAGGTATCACTTCCTAAACAGGCAACCCCGTTATTTTCAAGATGCACAGCTATATCTGCTGATGTCACATCGTCTTATCTTTCGTAGAAAGCGGACCCATGCACGCACATGACTCCGATGGAATGTGCCGTCAACACCCTCACTCAAGTGACCTCTTATAATCAGCTCAGTAAGCGTGCCCCGACCTCTACCTAGTTCGGAGTACTCGTTTGATACCAAGATAGGTTACTGACTGAAACGGATCCCACACAACAAATGATACAAACTTCCCTCCTAGGCTTGCATCCCAACTTCTAGGATTTTAACAGGTTATGCCTAACAGTTTAACAAGGTTGCATAACCCCCACATGTAAAACATGTTAAGTTTGTCGAGGGTGGGGGTGTGTGTGTGTGTCTATATATAACCCGCCTCCACATATTTAACAAGATTAACTTAACCCCCACTGATTCAAGCAAGTTTACTCAACCTCCCACATATATTCTTAACCTTGTGTCTTAGTACCATTACATGTACATTTATGCACTCGACCCCTCACATTAGATTAACCACTTGTGGATGCTAGATTTGCCGGCAGTTCCGGGAAGACTTCTACCACAAGTATAATCTAACCTCGTGTCTAAGTGCATGTTGACACACTTTTTGGTAAAAGTTGTCACACTGAATATCTGGATAACATCGCGCTCGGATAGGGAGAACATCGTCAGAAGACAGGCAGCGATTTGGTCAAAGTCGCATCACGAACAAAGAAAGGCCCGAAACTCCTATCAGATGACCTTTTTTGGGCCCGAAAACAGCGATTATGGAGCAAAGCTCCATAAATCTTGTAGATCTCTGAATTAGCTTCGGTTTGAGATTTCGTTTGGCTCAATCGGACTTACGGTTTGAAAGTTATGCCCAATTCCGTAAAGGGCTGTAAACTAGTACCAAAAACTCAGAACATGACATTGTCTCGTGGGACCCACCTTGATTCATGAAGCACCGTCGGATCGTCCCTCATCGGATCGCATCCCTCGACTCGTCGCGTACCCTTTGACCACGACCCATTCGTGGTGCACCTCCGAATCACGACCTGCTCGTGACGCTCCAACTTCAACACTCCAGCTCAAAAATGGACCCATTCGTAGTACACATGGAGACCACGACCCGATCGCCAGCACTTCACTCCAGTTCGCAACCAGACCCGGATCGTGATAACCATATCACGATCCGACCCATGACCACGAACCAATCTCCAGACCTACAGATACGCGCACTGTTTTGACCTGTTCTTAAGGCTACTCCTGCTCCTACTTTTCCGGATCGGGTGCCACGTACCCCATCACGAACCGGTCTTCCCAAAAGCTCTCCTACAGCTATAAATACACCATTTGAAGGCATTTTCAAGGATCTTTTGGCTATAACTCCTCACAACTTCCACCATTGCTCTCTGCAAAGCAATTTCAGCAGCAAAGGAGCCAAATTCCATATTATAACATGAGGATTTCGTGTATAATCTTATGATTTCTTACCCCTTTTCATCGTAAACACGAGGATTTCATGTATAAACCGAGAGAATTGTACTTGTAACTTCTTAGGATTTTAGAAGTGATAAAGTGGATGTAGGCTTGGTTTGAGCCGAACCACTATAAAAATCTCGTGTGTTCCCCATTTTTACTGCTTTTTCTGCTTTTCTGTGATCTGAGATTTGCATTTGGGTGTTAGGTCCAGATTTTGGTCCAATATTTTGGCGCGCCAGGAAGGGGGGCATATGACAACCTCAATTTCTAGCTTGAAAGGAGACTCAATGGCGAACAAAAGGAAAAAGAATGGAACTTCCGCTCATGCTGATGATGCAGACGCTGAAGAAACAAGGAATGTGGCAAGCCAGGAAGCTTCATCTCATGGAGATCCTTCTGCATACTTGACCAGAGAAGAGATGGACGAAGTTCTCACTGAACTAAGAGACCAGATGGCACAACAAGATGATATCCTCCAGAAAAAACAGGAAATGATCGACCAATTCTTCGCTCGGAGGGATGGAAGGCCGAGCAACGCTCAAGTCTTTGGAAATGAAGCCACAGAAGCGGCTCGGGCATCACATGGACTCGGGGGAAACCCCCTCACTCTTGGAAATGTTCAGGTTCAACCTACTTCAGCCCCAGTTCAAATGGAAACGAGGACGGAAGATCCCGCTCCTCAACTGCAACCGGCTCGTGATGGAGATCCAGAAGCGGCTCGTGATAGGGCATCACGACCCGATCGGATCCCCCCCCAGACTCACGCACCGCCTTCCACGATCCACGACCGGGTCGGGTCGCCCCCCTCGAACCGCGAGCCGCGAGCCGCGATCCCCAGGCAACAGCTCATCAACAGCTTCCATCCTCTCCTTCGTTCAACGATGGGGGAACCAGCTCGGATTTTGGTAGTTTGCAACAGCTTTTTGAAGGAAATCGGCTAACAGAACTGATTGAACGCCTCTCGAGAGGCCGTACTTATCAGAATGACGTGGATGACGTCAACCACACTCCCTTCACTTAGGAAATCAGGAATTCTCGTAATCCCCCAGATTTCAAACTTCCACAACTAGAGCCCTACAACGGCAGGACCGATCCAACCGTGCATCTGATGCGCTACAAATGGCATATGGAAGTTCAATCGGCATCGGAAAACGTCATGGCAAAGTGTTTTCCCCTCTTTCTGACTGACATAGCCGCTATGTGGATTTAACAACTAGAAAGGGAATCGATCAGCAGTTGGAACATGTTGGTCGCACGCTTTATTGAACAATTTTGGGTTCACATCACTCGGCCCAAGAACGTCATGTCACTTACTACAATCAAGCAGAGGCCCAGAGAAACTCTGCGTTCATTCCTGGAAAGATTCAATGTTGCAGCAGCATCAGTTGACCGACCTGAACCATCGATGGTGCTGATGGCAGCGGTATCCGATGTCTTGGATAATACAAAATTCAAAAAATCTTTGTACCGAGATCCACCGCGAAATCTTGGCGAATTCCACCTTGAAGCAGACAGACTTCTGCGGGAAGAAGATGTAACCTCCGAGAAGAAAGTTCTCGATGTAAACATGCTTAAAGGTAGAGAACCGTCTGATTTTGGAAATGGAAAAGGAAAAACTGCTGTCAAGAAAGACCGTAATCCTCAGCCCCGGAGAGGGCCCAGATATGACAAGTACACTGAACTCAATGCCCCACTCTCAGACATCTGTCTGGACACAAACGGTGCTATCTCCTACCCGAAGCCTCCTAGGAGGGAGCCATCGCAAAGAGAACGCAATTCTGGAAAGCACTACATATTCCACGATATGGACGGACATGACACAAATGACTGCAGGCATCTTCGTGATTTGATTGAGGAACGGGTTAGACGTGGAGAGCTTCTCGAATATGTGATACCACCAACAACGCCCGCACCTGCGCTGCCACCTCCTGCTCCCTGGAGAGGGAATGACCCTGGATCGAGCTCTCGTGGGCTCATCATCAACTGATCTGGATGAGATCAACTTTTATTTTCTGCATTTCTTAGGATTTAAGATTTGTTTTTTGCTTTCACTAGGTTTTCCGATTGGTTGAATCGGAGTACACACGTTCAGGGTTAGGATGTAGCCCCAAAGCGTGCTCTGGACTCGGTGTCAAACCAATCAGGATTTGCTTTGGTTTTGCATTTTGAATTGAATAAGGACTTTCCAAGCATGGATTATGTTTGGAGAATTTAAGTATCTTGTCAGGATGTGGCAGGATCCTCAACTTCGGTTAAAGTACGGCTTATACTTATTATGGAACTCTAGGTATGGATTATGCCTAGGGACGGACTATCTTGTCAGGCTATGGCAAGCGTAGCTCTACTTCAGGTCTGAGTATGGTTTATACTCACTTTAGAATCTTAAGTATGGATTATACTTAGGAACGACAAACGGTCTTGTCAGGATGTGACAAAAGAAATCGGGTATGGATTATACTCGATTTGGACTTCTGGGTATGGATTATGCCTGGAAATGTTGGCCCTTGCCAGGATTTGGCAGGATGACTCAAACATCCCTTGAGTATGGTTTATGCTCATTAGACGCCGAAGCATGGTTTATGCTCAGAAAATTTGAACAATATCGCCAGGATTTGGCACGTTTGTTTTCCTTTATCTCTTTACAGGTATGGATTATATCTGTAGCTGGCAGACCCGGCAAGGTCATGGCATTATCGAATTTCTATGGCTTATAGATTTCTTGGACTATCCAGAACACATCTTCCTTCAACAAGCAAGATATGTTCTGGGGGGAAAACTTGTTGACACACTTTTTGGTAAAAGTTGTCACACTGAATATCTGGATAACATCGCGCTCGGATACGGAGAACATCGTCAGAAGACAGGGAGCGATTTGGTCAAAGTCGCATCATGAACAAAGAAAGGCCTGATACTCCTATCAAATGACCTTTTTTGGGCCCGAAAACAACGATTATGGAGCTTCTCCGTAACTCTTGTAAATCTCTGAATTAGCTTCAGTTTGAGCTTTGGTTTGGCTCAATCGGACTTACGGTTTGAAAGTTATGCCCATTTCCGTGAAGGGGTGTAAACTAGCACCAAAAACTCAGAACATGACATTGGCTCGTGGGACCCACCTCGATTCGTGAAGCACCGTCGGATCGCCCCTCATCGGATCGCATCCCTCGACTCATCGCGCACCCTTTGACCACGACCCATTCGTGGTGCAGCTCCAAATCACGACCTGCTCGTGACGCTCCAGCTTCAACACTCCAGCTTGAAAATGGACCCGTTCGTAGTACACATGGAGACCACGACCCAATCGCCAACACTTCACTCCAGCTCGCAACCAGACCCGGATCGTGATAGCCATATCATGATCCGACCCATGACCATGAACCGATCTACAGATCTGCAGATACGCGCACTGTTTTGACCTATTCTTAAGGCTACTCCTGCTCCTACTTTTCCGGATCGGGTGCCAAATACCCCATCACGAACCGGTCTTCCCAGAAGCTCTCTTACAGCTATAAATACACCATTTGAAGGCATTTTCAAGGATCTTTTGGCCCTAACTCCTCACAACTTCGACCATTGCTCTCTACAATGCAATTTCAGAAGCAAAGGAGCCAAATTCCACATTATAACACGAGCATTTCGTGTATAATCTTATGATTTCTTACCCCTTTTCATCGTAAACACGAGAATTTCGTGTATAAACCGAGGGAATTGTACTTGTAACTTCTTAGGATTTAAGAAGAGATAAAGTGGATGTAGGCTTGGTTTCAGCCGAACCACTATAAAAATCTCGTGTGTCCCCCATTTTTACTGCTTTTTCTGCTTTTCTGTGATCTGAGATTTGCATTTGGGTGTTAGGTCCCGATTTTGGTCCAACATTTTGGCGCGCCCGGAAGGGGGGCACATGACAACCTCAATTTCTAGCTTGAAAGGAGATTCAATGGCGAACAAAAGGAAGAAGATTGGAACTTCTGCTTATGTTGATGATGCCGACGCTGAAGACACAAGGAACGAGGCAAGCCAAGAAGCTTCCTCACATGGAGATCTTTCTACATACTTGACCAGAGAAGAGATGGACGGAGTTCTCACTGAACTAAGAGATCAGATGGCACGACAAGATGATCTCCTCTAGAAACAACAGGAAATTATCAACCAATTCTTTGCTCGGATGGATGGAAGGCTGAGCAATGCTCAAGTCATTGGAAATGAAGCCACAAAAGCTGCTCGGGCATCACATGGACTCGGGGGCAACCCACTCACTCTTGGAAATGTTCAGGTTCAACCTACTTCAGCCCCGGTTCAAATGGAAACGAGGACAGAAGCTCTCGCTCCTCAACCGCAACTGTCTCGTGCTGGAAATCCAGAAGCGGCTCGTGATAGGGCATCACGACCCGATCGGATCGCACCCCAGACTCACGCACCGCCTTCCACGATCCACGACCGGGTCGGGTCGCCCCGCTCGAACCGCGACCCGTGATCCCCAGGCAACAGCTCATCAACAGCTTCCATCCTCTCCTGCATTCAACGCTGGGGGCACCAGCTCTGATTTTGGTAGTTTACAACAGCTTTTTGAAGGAAATCGGCTATCAGAACTGATTGAACGCCTCTCGAGAGGCCGTACTTATCATAATGACGTGGATGACATCAACCACACTCCCTTCACTCAGGAAATCAGGAATTCTCGTAATCCCCCCAGATTTCAAACTTTCACAACTAGAGCCCTACAACGGCACGACCGATCCAACCGTGCATCTGATGCGCTGCAAACGACATATGGAAGTTCAATCGGCATCGGAAAACGTCATGGAAAAGTGTTTTCCCCTCTTTCTAACTGACATAGCCGCTATGTAGATTCGACAGCCAGAAACGGAATCGATCAGTAGTTGGAACATGTTGGTCGCACACTTTATTAAATAATTTTGGGTTCACATCGCTCGGTCCAAGAACGTCATGTCACTTACTATAATCAAGCAGAGGCCCAGAGAAACTCTGTGTTCATTCCTGGAAAGATTCAATGTTGCAGCAGCATCAGTTGACCGACCTGAACCATCGATGGTGCTGATGGCAGCGGTATCCGGTGTCTTGGAAAATACGGAATTCAAAAAATCTTTGTACCGAGATCCACCGCGAAATCTCGGCGAATTCTACCTTGAAGCAGACAGATTTCTGCAGGAATAAGATGCAACCACCGAGAAGAAAGTTCTCGATGTAAACATGCTTAAAGGCGGAGAACCGTCTGATTTTGGAAATGGCAAAGGAAAAACCGCTGTCAAGAATGACCGCAATCCTCAGCCCCGGAGAGGGCCTAGATACGACAAGTACACTGAACTCAATGCCCCACTCCCAGACATCTATCTGGACACAAACGGTGTTATCTCCTACCCAAAGCCTCCCAGGAGGGAGCCATCGCAAAGAGAACGCAATTCTGGAAAGCACTGCATATTCCATGATATGGACGGACATGACACAAATGACTGTAGGCATCTTCGTTATTTGATTAAGGAACGGGTTAGACGTGGAGAGCTTCCCGAATATGTGATACCACCAACAACGCCCGCACCTGCGCTGCCACCTCCTGCTCCCCGAAGAGGGAACGACCCTGGATCGAGCTCTCGTGGGCTCATCATCAACTGATCTGGATGAGATCAGCTTTTATTTTCTGCATTTCTTAGGCTCTAAGATTTGTTTTTTGCTTTCACTAGGTTTTCTGATTGGTTGAATCGGAGTACACACGTTCAGGGTTAGGATGTAGCCCCAAAGCGTGCTCTGGACTCGGTGTCAAACCAATCAGGATTTGCTTTGGTTTTGCATTTTGAATTGAATAAGGACTTTCCAAGCATGGATTATGTTTGGAGAATTTAAGTATCTTGTCAGGATGTAGCAGGATCCTCAACTTCGGTTAAAGTATGACTTATACTTTTATGGAACTCTAGGTATGGATTATGCCTAGGGACGGACTATCTTGTAAGGCTGTGGCAAGCGTAGCTCTACTTCAGGTCTGAGTATGGTTTATACTCACTTTAGAATCTTAAGTATGGATTATACTTAGGAACGACAAATGATCTTGTCAGGATGTGACAAAAGAAATCGGGTATGGATTATACTCGATTTGGACTTCTGGGTATGGATTATGCCTGGAAATGTTGGCCCTTGCCAGGATTTGGCAGGATGACTCAAACGTCCCTTGAGTATGGTTTATGCTCATTAGATGCCGAAGCATGGTTTATGCTCAGAAAATTTGAACAATATCGCCAGGATTTGGCACGTTTGTTTTTCCTTTATCTCTTTACAGGTATGGATTATATCTGTAGCTGGCAGACCCGGCAAGGTCATGGCATTATCGAATTTCTATGGCTTATAGATTTCCGGGACTATCCGGAACACATCTTCCTTCAGCAAGCAAGATATGTTCTGGGGGGCAAACTTGTTGACATACTTTTTGGTAAAAGTTGTCACACTGAATATCTGGATAACATCGCGCTCGGATACGGAGAACGTCGTCAGAAGACAGGCAGCGATTTGGTCAAAGTCGCATCACGAACAAAGAAAGGCCCGAAACTCCTATCAGATGACATTTTTTGGGCACGAAAACAGCGATTACGGAGCACGGCTTTGTAACTCTTATAGATCTCTGAATTAGCTTCAGTTTGAGCTTTGGTTTGGCTCAATCGGACATACGGTTTGAAAGTTATGCCCATTTCCGTGAAGGGGTGTAAACTAGTACCAAAAACTCAGAACATGACATTAGCTTGTGGGACCCACCTCGATTAGTGAAGCACCGTCGGATCGCCCCTCCTCGGATCGCATCCCTCGACTCGTCGCGCACCCTTTGACCACGACCCATTCGTGGTGCACCTTTGAATCACGACCTACTCGTGACGCTCCAGCTTCAACACTCCAGCTCGAAAATGGACCCGTTCGTAGTACACATGGAGACCACGACCCGATCGTCAGCACTTCACTCCAGCTCGCAATCAGACCTGGATCATGATAGCCATATCACGATCCGACCCATGACCACGAACTGATCTCCAGACCTGCAGATACGCGCACTGTTTTGACCTATTCTTAAGGCTACTCCTGCTCCTACTTTTCCGATCGGGTGCCACGTACCCCATCACGAACTGGTCTTCCCAGAAGCTCTCCTATAGCTATAAAGACACCATTTGAAGGCATTTTCAAGGAAATTTTGGCTCTAACTCCTCACAACTTCCACCATTTCTCTCTACAAAGCAATTTCAGCAGCAAAGGAGCCAAATTCCACATTATAACACGAGGATTTCGTGTATAATCTTATGATTTCTTACCCCTTTTCATCGTAAACACGAGGATTTCGTGTGTAAACGAGAGAATTGTACTTGTAACTTCTTAGGATTTAAGAAGAGATAATGTGGGCGTAGGCATGGTTTGAGCCGAACCACTATAAAAATCTTGTGTGCTCCCTATTTTTACTGCTTTTTTTGCTTTTCTGTGATCTGAGATTTGCATTTGGGTGTTAAGTCCAGATTTTGGTCCAACATTTTGGCGCGCCAGGAGAAGGGGCACACGACAACCTCAATTTCTAGCTTGAAAGGAGACTCTATGGCGAACAAAAGGAAGAAGACTGGAACTTCCGCTCATGCTGATGATGCTGAAGAGACAAGGAACTAGGCAAGTCAGGAAGCTTCTTCTCATGGAGATCCTTCTGCATACTTGACCAGAGAAGAGATGGACGGAGTTCTCACTGAACTAAGAGATCAGATGGCACGGCAAGATGATCTCCTCCAGAAACAACTGGAAATGATCAACCAATTCTTCGCTCGGAGGGATGGAAGGCCGAGAAACACTCAAGTCATTGGAAATGAAGCCACAGAAGCGGATCGGGCATCACATGGACTCGGGGGCAACCCCCTCACTCTTGGAAATGTTCAGGTTCAACCTACTTTAGCCCCGGTTCAAATGGAAACGAGGAAGGAAGCTCTCGCTCCTCAACCGCAACCGGCTCGTGATGGAGATCCAGAAGCGGCTCGTGATAGAGCATCATGACCCGATCGGATCGCCCCCCCAGACTCATGCACCTCCTTCCACGATCCACGACTGGGTCGGGTCGCCCCCCTCGAACCGCGAACCGCGATCCCCAGGCAACAGCTCATCAACAGCTTCCATCCTATCCTGCATTCAACGCTGGGGGCACCAGCTCCGATTTTGGTAGTTTGCAACAGCTTTTTGAAGGAAATCGACTAGCAGAACAGATTGAATGCCTCTCGAAAGGCCGTACTTATTAGAATGACATGGATGACGTCAACCAAACTCCCTTCACTCAGGAAATCAGGAATTCTCGTAATCCCCTAGATTTCAGACTTCCCCAACAAGAGCCCTACAACGGCAGGACCGATCCAACTGTGCATCTGATGCGCTACAAACGGCATATGGAAGTTCAATCGGCATCGGAAAACGTCATGGCAAAGTGTTTTCCCCTCTTTCTGACTGACATAGCCGCTATATGGATTCGACGGCTAGAAACGGAATCGATCAGCAGTTGTAACATGTTGGTCGCACGCTTTATTGAACAATTTCGGGTTCACATCGCTCGGCCCAAGAACGTCATGTCACTTACTACAATCAAGCAGAGGCCCAGAGAAACTCTGCGTTCATTCCTGGAAAGATTCAACGTTGCAGCAGCATCAGTTGACCGACCTGAACCATCGATGGTGCTGATGGCAGCGGTATCCAGTTTCTTGGATAATACGGAATTCAAAAAATCTTTGTACCGAGATCCCCCGCAAAATCTCGGCGAATTCTACCTTGAAGCAGACAGATTTCTACGGGAAGAAGATGCAACCTCCGAGAAGAAATTTCTCGATGTAAACATGCTTAAAGGCGGAGAAGCGTCTGATTTTGGAAATGGCAAAGGAAAAACCGCTGTCAAGAATGACCGCAATCCTCAGCCCCGGAGAGGGCCCAGATACGACAAGTACACTGAACTTAATGCCCCACTCTCAGACATCTATCGAGACACAAACGGTGCTATCTCCTACCCAAAGCCTCCCAGGAGGGAGCCATCGCAAAGAGAACGCAATTCTGGAAAGCACTACATATTCCACGATATGGACGGACTTGGCACAAATGACTGCAGGCATCTTCGTGATTTGATTGAGGAACGGGTTAGACGTGTAGAGCTTCCCGAATATGTGATACCACCAACAGCGCCCGCACCTGCGCTGCCACCTCCTGCTCCCCGGAGAGGGAACGACCCTGGATCGAGCTCTCTTAGGCTCATCATCAACTGATCTGGATGAGATCAGCTTTTATTTTCTGCATTTCTTAGGCTTTAAGATTTGTTTTTTTGCTTTCACTAGGTTTTCCGATTTGTTCAATTGGAGTACACACGTTCAGGGTTAGGATGTAGCCCCAAAGCGTGCTCTGGACTCGATGTCAAATCAATCAGGATTTGCTTTGGTTTTGCATTTTGAATTGAATAAGGACTTTCCAAGCATGGATTATGTTTGGAGAATTTTAAGTATCTTGTCAGGATGTGGCAGGATCCTCAACTTCGGTTAAAGTAAGGCTTATACTTATTATGGAACTCTAGGTATGGATTATGCCTAGGGACGGACTATCTTGTCAGGCTGTGGCAAGCGTAGCTCTACTTCAGTTCTGAGTATGGTTTATACTCACTTTAGAATCTTAAGTATGGATTATACTTAGAAACGAAAAACGGTCTTGTCAGAATGTGACAAAAGAAATCGGGTATGGATTATACTCGATTTGGACTTCTGGGTATGGATTATGCCTGGAAATGTTGGCCCTTGCTAGGATTTGGCAGAATGACTTAAACGTCCCTTGAGTATGGTTTATGCTCATTGGACGCCGAAGCATGGTTTATGCTCAGAAAATTTGAACAATATCGCCAGGATTTGGCATGTTTGTTTTTCCTTTATCTCTTTACAAGTATGGATTATGCCTGTAGCTGGCAGACCCGGCAAGGTCATTGCATTATCAAATTTCTATGGCTTATAGATTTCCTGGACTATCCAGAACACATCTTCCTTCAACAAGCAAGATATGTTCTGGGTGGGCAAACTTGTTGACACACTTTTTGGTAAAAGTTGTCACACTGAATATCTGGATAACATCGCGCTCGTATACGGAGAACATCGTCAGAAGACAGGCAGCGATTTGGTCAAAGTCGCATCACGAACAAAGAAAGGCCCGAAACTCCTATTAGATGACTTTTTTTGGGTCCGAAAACAGCGATTACGAAGCAAAGCTCCATTACTCTTGTAGATCTCTGAATTAGCTTCAGTTTGTGCTTTGGTTTGGCTCAATCGGACTTATGGTTTGAAAGTTATGCCCATTTCCGTGAAGGGGTGTAAACTAGTACCAAAAACTCAGAACATGACATTGGCTCGTGGGACCCACCTCGATTCGTGAAGCACCGTCGGATCACCCTTCATCGGATCGCATCCCTCGACTCGTCGCGCACCCTTTGACCACGACCCATTCGTGGTGCACCTCCGAATCACGACCTGCTCGTGACGCTCCAGCTTCAACACTCCAGCTCGAAAATGGACCCGTTCGTAGTACACATGGAGACCACGACCCGATCGCCAGCACTTCACTCCTGCTCGCAACCAGACCCGGATCGTGATAGCCATATCACGATCCGACCCATGACCACGAACCAATCTCCAGACCTGCAGATACGCGCACTGTTTTGACCTATTCTTAAGGCTACTCCTGCTCCTACTTTTCCGGATTGGGTGCCACGTACCCCATCACGAACCGATCTTCCCAGAAGCTCTCCTACAGTTATAAATACACCATTTGAAGGCATTTTCAAGGATCTTTTGGCTCTAACTCCTCACAATTCCACCATTGCTCTCTACAAAGCAATTTCAGCAGCAAAGGAGCCAAATTCCACATTATAACACGAGGATTTCATGTATAATCTTATGATTTCATTTCCCTTTTCATCGTAAACACGAGGATTTCGTGTATAAACCGAGAGAATTGTACTTGTAACTTCTTAGGATTTAAGAAGAGATAAAGCGGACGTAGGCTTGGTTTGAGCCGAACCACTATAAAAATCTCGTGTGTTCCCTATTTTTACTGTTTTTTCTGCTTTTCTGTGATTTGAGATTTGCATTTGGGTGTTAGGTCCAAATTTTGGTAAAACATTTTGGCACGCCGGGAAGGGTGGCACACGACAACCTCAATTTCTAGCTTGAAAGGAGACTCAATGGCGAACAAAAGGAAGAAGACTGGAACTTCCGCTCATGTTGATGATGCTGACGCCGAAGACACAAGGAACTAGGCAAGCCAGGAAGCTTCTTCTCATGGAGATCCTTCTGCATACTTGACCAGAGAAGAGATGGACGGAGTTCTCACTGAACTAAGAGATCAGATGGCACGGCAAGATGAACTCCTCCAGAAACAATAGGAAATGATCAACCAATTCTTCGCTCGGAGGGATGGAAGGCCAAGCAACGCTCAAGTCATTGGAAATGAAGCCACAGAAGCGGCTCGAGCATCACATGGACTCGGGGGCAACCCCTCACTCTTGGAAATGTTCAGGTTCAACCTACTTCAGCCCCAGTTCAAATGGAAATGAGGACGGAAGCTCTCGCTCCTCAACCGCAACCGGATCGTGATGGAGATCCAGAAGCGGCTCGTGATAGGGCTTCACGACCCGATCGGATCGCCCCCCTCAGACTCACGCACTGCCTTCCACGATCCACGACCGGGTCGGATCGCCCCCCTTGAACCGTGAACCGCGATCCCCAGGCAACAACTCATCAACAGCTTCAATCCTATCCTGCATTCAACGCTGGGGGAACCAGCTCTGATTTTGGTAGTTTGCGACAGCTTTTTGAAGGAAATCGACTAGCATAACTGATTGAACGCCTCTCGAGAGGCCGTACTTATTAGAATGACGTGGATGACGTCAACCACACTCCCTTCACTCTGGAAATCGGGAATTCTCGTAATCCCCCAGATTTCAAACTTCCATAACTAGAGCCCTGCAACAGTAGGACCAATCCAACCGTGCATCTGATACGCTACAAACGGCATATGGAAGTCCAATCGGCATCGGAAAACGTCATGGCAAAGTGTTTTCCCCTCTTTCTGACTGACATAGCCGCTATGTTGATTCGACAGCTAGAAACGGAATCGATCAGCAATTGGAACATGTTGGTCGCACACTTTATTGAACAATTTCGGGTTCACATCGCTTGGCCCAAGAACGTCATGTCACTAACTACAATCAAGCAGAGGCCTAGAGAAACTCTGCGTTCATTCTTGGAAAGATTCAACGTTGTAGCAGCATCAGTTGACCGACCTGAACCATCGATGGTGCTGATGGAAACGGTATCCGGTGTCTTAGATAATACGGAATTCAAAAAATCTTTGTACCGAGATCCATCGCGAAATCTCGGCGAATTCTACCTTGAAGCAGACAGACTTCTGCGGGAAGAAGATGTAACCTCCAAGAAGAAAGTTCTCCATGTAAACATGCTTAAAGGTAGAGAACCGTCTGATTTTGGAAATGGCGAAGGAAAAACCGCTGTCAAGAATGACCACAATCCTCAGCCCTGGAGAGGGCCCAGATACGACAAGTACACTAAACTCAATGCCCCACTCTCAGACATCTGTCTGGACACAAACGGTGCTATCTCCTACCCGAAGCCTCCCAGGAGGGAGCCATTGCAAAGAGAACGCAATTCTGGAAAGCACTGCATATTCCACGATATGGACGGACATGACACAAATGACTGCAGGCATCTTCGTGATTTGATTGAGGAACGGGTTAGACGTGGAGAGCTTCTCAAATATGTGATACCACCAACAGCGCCCGCACCTACGCTGCCACCTCCTGCTCCCCGAAGAGGGAATGACCCTGGATCGAGCTCTCGTGGGCTCATCATCAACTGATCTGTATGAGATCAGCTTTTATTTTCTGCATTTCTTAGGCTTTAAGATTTTTTTTTGCTTTCACTAGGTTTTCCGATTGGTTGAATCGGAGTACACACGTTCAGGGTTAGGATGTAGCCCCAAAGCGTGCTCTGGACTCAGTGTCAAACCAATCAGGATTTGCTTTGGTTTTGCATTTTGAATTGAATAAGGACTTTCCAAGCATGGATTATGTTTGGAGAATTTAAGTATTTTGTCAGGATGTAGCAGGATACTCAACTTCGGTTAAAGTACGGCTTATACTTATTATGGAACTCTAGGTATGGATTATGCCTAGGGACGGACTATCTTGTCAGGCTATGGCAAGCGTAGCTCTACTTCAGGTCTGAGTATGGTTTATACTCACTTTATAATCTTAAGTATGGATTATACTTAGGAACGACAAACGGTCTTGTCAGGATGTGACAAAAGAAATCGGGTATGGATTATACTCGATTTGGACTTCTGGGTATGGATTATGCCTGGAAATGTTGGCCCTTGCCAGGATTTGGCAGGATGACTCAAACGTCCCTTGAGTATGGTTTATGCTCATTAATCGCCGAAGCATGGTTTATGCTCAGAAAATTTGAACAATATCGCCAGGATTTGGCACGTTTGTTTTCCTTTATCTCTTGACAGGTATGGATTATATCTGTAGCTGGCAGACCCGGCAAGGTCATGGCATTATCGAATTTCTATGGCTTATAGATTTCTTGGACTATCCAGAACACATCTTCCTTCAACAAGCAAGATATGTTTTGGGGGGCAAACTTGTTCACACACTTTTTGGTAAAAGTTGTCACACTGAAAATCTGGATAACATCGCGCTCAAATACGGAGAACATCGTCAGAAGACAGGCAGCAATTTGGTCAAAGTCGCATCACGTACAAAGAAAGGCCCGAAACTCCTATCAGATGACCTTTTTTGGGCCCGAATTCTGAATTAGCTTCAGTTTGATCTTTGGTTTGGCTCAATCGGACTTACGGTTTGAAAGTTACGCCCATTTCCGTGATGGGGTGTAAACTAGTACCAAAAACTCAGAACATGACATTGGCTCGTGGGACCCACCTCGATTCGTGAAGCACCGTTGGATCGCATTCCTCGACTCGTCGAGCACCCTTTGACCACGAACCATTCGTGGTGCACCTCCGAATCACGACCTGCTCGTGACGCTCCAGCTTCAACGCTCCAGCTCGAAAATGGACCCGTTCGTAGTACACATGGAGACCACAACCCGATCGCCAGCACTTCACTCCAGCTCGCAACCAGATCCGGATCGTGATAGCCATATCACGATCCGACCCATGACCACGGACCGATCTACAGACCTGCAGATACGCGCACTGTTTTGACCTATTCTTAAGGCTACTCCTGCTCCTACTTTTCCAGATCGGGTGCCACGTACCCCATCACGAACCGGTCTTCCGAGAAGCTCTCCTAAATCTATAAATACACGATTTGAAGGTATTTTCAAGGATCTTTTGGATCTAACTCCTCACAACTTCCACCATTGCTCTCTACAAAGCAATTTCAGCAGCAAAGGAGCAAAATTCCACATTATAACATGAGGATTTCGTGTATAATCTTATGATTTCTTACCCCTTTTCATTGTAAACACAAGGATTTCGTGTATAAACCGAGAGAATTGTACTTGTAACTTCTTAGGATTTAAGAAGAGATAAAGTGGACGTAGGCTTGGTTTGAGCTGAACCACTATAAAAATCTCGTGTGTTCCCCATTTTTACTGCTTTTTCTGCTTTTCTGTGATATGAGATTTACATTTGGGTGTTAGGCCCAGATTTTGGTCCAACAGTGCAGTTACAGTTTCTAGTTACTGTAAATCTAGGCATGTTCATTATTAACCAATTTTCAAGTTTATCCAAGATTATGCCCCAAATCCTAGTTTGATTCACAATACAAGTTATGCCCCAAATTAAAATTTTAGATCAAGGTATAAATTATGCCCAAATCCCAATCATGTTTTAACATAAGTTATGCCCCCAAATTAACTTTCCACACCGTTCCCAATTTCGTGCGCTCGTATATTTCAGCGATTGGTCTGGGCTCGAAGGTAGCCTAACTATAAAAATAAAAAAATGGAAAGAGGGAGAGAAGAGAACAAGAATATAGCGACCCGTATTTTTGGCAGTCAAATAATTTATTTTATTTATTATTTTAAATATTATATTTGGAATATTTATGGATTTTAAAATTTAATTCGTTATTAAAACGAAGTTTGAATGTTATATATTTATATAATTATAAATAGAGCTCGAAATGGCAGGACAGTTCGTAATATGGAGTTTCGAACTTCAACTGAATATACAAGATCCAATATAAGTCGGATTTCTGGGAAACAAGAAATGTTGGAATCGTATTTATTATAATTTTCATATGAAAAAGAAAAATCCAGATTTCATGCTATAGATTGTTAGTTATAGCCAAATCAAATTTTAAAATAGTCGCTATGGAAATCATTATTAAATTATAGGCCTTTAAAATAGCCTTTTTTGTAAACGGTCTCTGTTTTTAATGAAATTAGTTTCATTGGAGCAATAACGTTAAATTATTGCATGGTATTAAAATTCATGGCAAACCGATGTCGTATGTGATCACGGTACCCATAAACGCTAGTTATTTCCTATAGCGTGTAATTTAAATTTATTTAATTTAATAGAAGTGTTTTTGAATGTAACTGGAGCAGACGATCTGATGCAGCGCATCATGGTTCATTGTTATGTTTTGGGTCGTCCAACAACCTAAAAGAGTGTTCCAGCGACCTAAAAGAAGGCCAAGGTGTTTTTGGATCGTCCTACATGCTAAAAATGCCTAAAAGGGCTACCAACGCCTTAAAAGAGATCGCCAGCGAGCTAAAGCAAAGGAAAGAGGCATTTGGGTCGTCCTACGACCTAACTACAAATACCAATGGACTAAAGAGTTTCGGAGAGAGGCCTCCCGATCTAAGTAAGTCGTTTCCGACCTAAAGAAAAAGCGGCTTTTGAAGAAGCAATTTAGACTGTTGTGGTGTTTAGGACGTGTGTGTGTGTGTTGTATTGCTTTTATTTTAGGTTGAGTTTTCTGTTTAGCTCGTTATTTCGGGTATGCTATATTTTTAGGTCGCTTTGCATGTTTGTTGGGTCGTGTGGGCTATCTAGGTCGTTCTACTTGAAGCCTAGGTCGTTCCGTGCCTTTAAAGCATGAATGTGTGTTGTATGACACCTATAAATAGGGGCATGGTATGAGTTGTAAAGGTTGTTGATTTTGGAACAAATTCCCTTGTGTGAGCTTTGTGCCACCATTAAAATTGAAGTTGAGTGTGAACTCCTTTCTTTATCTTCGGATATTCGAGTGTGCTCGAATCAAGGAACTTGAAGCCGATTCATGGTATAACTTATGAGTGATCAACGTTCGAAGAATCGTACATCGACAATACGGTATCTTGCGAGATCAACGTGTTGAAGATAGCAAGATTCCGGCATCGAAAGATCAACGTAGTTGAGCACCTATCCCATCCTTGATCGACTTTCCATGGATCCATCAATTCGTGTGGAGTTAGGTCCTGGACGTTGCGACAGCTTGGTATCAGCGCGAGATTTCCATCTTTTGGTTGGATTGCCGGAGCCTTGATCGTCTTTATTGGTCGGATCGTCGATGCTAGATCACCATATTTTTTGATTGGATCGTTGGAACTTGGATCGCCATTGTTGGTTGGATCGCCAAAGCGAGATCGCCATCACTTGGTTGGATCGCCGGAAACCATTCGGATTTACCACCATCGTTCAACCGCTATCATCCATTCCATCACGACCACCATCGCCACTGTCAGATCATCAGATCACCATTCATTCCGCCACCACCAGTTGGACTGCCACCACTAATTAGAGCGTCAGATCTAGTTGAATCTCTACCCACATTTGGACCGTCAACACCATAGGACCGTCATCCTCTTTGGACCAACATCCTCGGACCGTTGACATCCAGTACCAGACCGCCACCTCCATTTAAACTTCCATCTCCGTTAACCTGCTACCATCATCCCAACCACCAAATCCAGTTTAGACCGTGCCATTGTTTTTGGGACGCGAGAATTTGTTCGGATTTGAAGTGTTAGTAATTTTGAAAAAAGATTGATCATAATGCATCCAAGACGTGTTATCACCATCAAAATTTGGAAAAGATGTATCGGAGAGAAGAAGACGAACAAATGGAGAAGAGAATTAATGATAAATTTAATGAAATAATTGGAAGATTAAAGAAGCTCATGTTGGACATGAATCAAGCAAGACGAAGAGTATCGCCCGATTCAAATCATTATGGACATCGAATTTCGCCATCAAATTCGGAGAGACGAAGAAGATCACCACCATTGGATCAACAGAGACGAGATCGTAATGATTTTTCTCATGAGCCACTCCGTATAGATGAAAGGTATGAAGCTGGTCATGATCGTCATTGTCATCATTCAGATTTTGAGGAAGAAGGAAGTAGTAGTCATTCTCATTATCGAGATCGAGAACCATATTGTCATCCAGAAAATAATCACAATTGGGAGTCCGGACTAAAGACGGAAATTCCAAAATTCAAAGGAGGAATGTCAGCAAAAGAATTCCTAGATTTATAGTCAAATGTAGAGGAAATTCTAGAGTTCAAGAATGTGCCTGACAATAGAAGAGTTCAGTTAGTTGCCACTCGTTTATGAGGAAGAGCTATTGCTTGGTGGCAACAAACCAAGATAACTCGAGAAAGAATGGGAAAGCCAAAGGTTGTCACATGGGAGAAGATGAGAAAGATGATGAGAGCTACATTCTTACCTGACAATTATCAGTCTCTTATGTATCAATGTTTGCAGAGCTTGAGACAAGGGACAAAGTCCGTGAGTGATTATACTGATGAATTCTATCAATTAATTGCAAGAAATGATATCATCGAAACAGAGCAACAATTAACTGCTAGATATGTTGGAGGATTGAGTACACAGATACAGGACATGGTAAATATGTTCCATCCAATGTTTGTTACTGAAGCTCACCATAAAGCTCTAGCTTGGGAGAAGCTAGGAAGAAGAGGAGGAGGAGTGTTCACAAGTTCCAATATTCATAGCAAGAGTGTTAGTAGCAACACTAATGTCTCTAGGATAGTTCCTAAACCTGTTGTCAATGGAGCTGCAAGGACAAAGGTCAATTCAACTGTCAAGTGCTTTAACTGTCAAGAAGTGGGTCATAAAAGCAATGAATGCCCGAAGCTAAAAAAGAGAACAATGATAGTTGAAGATGTAGAAGCTGAAGTAGACTATTCTCTACCACCTAAATTTGACGATGATGTTGAAAATGATGTAAAAGAAATAGAGTCAGGAGTCGAAGGGTGTAGTTTAATGATGAGAAGATCACGTTTAACTCCAAAGCATGTAGATGATTCTAGTTGGTTGCGAAGCAATATCTTCCAATCTACTTGTACCATTCTCGGAAAAGTTTGTCGCTTTGTTATTGATGCAGGAAGTTGTGACAACATGATTTCTGAAGAAGCTGTTAATAAGCTTGGATCGAAGACTAAAAAACATCCTAGACCATACAAGCTTGCTTGGTTGAAGAAAGGAGGAGAAGTAACCGTTGGAAGAAGAGCGTATGTGACCTTTTCCATTGGGTTAAAGTACAAGGATGAAATTTGGTGTGATGTAGTTCACATGGGTGTATGTCATTTTCTCTTGGGAAGACCATGGAAATATGATAGATCAGTTCAACACGATGGTCGAACCAATAGCTATAGTTTCATGTTTGAAGGCACTAAAATCACGTTAGTTCCTAAGAAACATGAATAAAATGAAGTCAAAACAAAGAAGAAGATGAACTCAACTAGTCTTTTATCATTGAAGAAGTAGAAGAGAATAATGAAGTGTTTATATTGATTGGATTTGAATCTCATGAAGAGTCTGATATTCCTGCCGAAGTTGAGCCTGTGCTGAAAGAGTTTGAAGATGTGTTTCCTGAAGAGTTGCCAAAGGAATTACCACCACTCAGGGACATACAACATCAAATTGATTTGGTGCCAGGTGCAGTGTTGCCACATAGGCCACATTACCGTATGAGTCCGAAGGAGCATGAAGAGTTGAGGAGACAAGTTGAAGAACTACTTGAACAAGGGCGAATACGAGAGAGCCTTAGCCCTTGTGTCGTGCCTGCCTTGTTAGTTTTGAAGAAGGATGGGTCATGGAGAATGTGTACGGATAGTAGAGCTCTCAATAAGATCACTATCAGATACAGATTTCCTATGCCGAGACTAGATGATCTATTAGATCAAATCAGTGGATCTGTTATCTTTTCAAAGATTGATTTGAAGAGTCTTTATCATCAGATTCGAATTAGACCAAGGGATGAATGGAAGACTGCATTCAAGACTCGTGAGGGGTTGTATGAATGGTTGGTTATGCCGTTTGGTCTATCGAATGCATCAAGTACTTTTATGAGAGTCATGAAGCAGATTTTCCGACCATACATTGGAAAGTTTGTTGTGGTATATTTTGATGATATTCTGATCTATAGTGCTAGCATGGAGGAACATATACAACACTTGAAAGCAGTGTTGATGATTTTTCGTCAAGGACAATTTTTTGCTGCAACAAAGAAGTGTGTGTTCACGACACAAAGTGTTCCGTTCTTGGGGTACATGGTGTCCAAGTAAGGAAATCAGGTGGATCAGAATAAAGTCATTGCAATCAGAGATTGGCCTCGACCAAAAACTATAACGGAAGTCAGAAGCTTTCATAGATTGGCATCATTCTATTGAAGGTTTATTCCACACTTTAGTAGTGTGATGGCTCCTGTTACTAATTGCATGAAAGGGAAACAATTTATGTGGACGAAGGAAGCTCAATTTTCTTTTGAGGAAATCAAGGAACTTTTGACGACCGCACCAGTCCTTGTGTTGCCGAATTTCCAGTTTTTATTTGAATTGCATACGGATGCATCGAAAGTTGGAATAGGAGTTGAGTCAGAAGGGTCGTCCTATTGCATATTTCAGTGAGAAGCTATCTGGAGCAAAGATGAGATACAATACGTATGATGTGGAGTTTTATGCTATTGTACAAGCCGTAAAGCATTGGAGACATTACCTGTTTCACAAGGAGTTTGTGCTATATACTGACCATGAAGCCTTGAAGCATTTACAAAGTCAAGATGAGAATGCTGCTAGGTATGCATCGTGGATTGCTTATTTGCAACAGTTTACACTTGTTGTAAAACACAAGTCTGGAGTGACTAATAGCATAGCTAATGCTTTGAATCGAAGGAACCATTTGCTTAAGACTATGCGAGTCAAAATAGTCAGTTTTGATGTACTTCTAGAACTGCTAACAACCGATTCATATTTCTCATAGGTAGACAGAGTCAAAGGGGGAAATATGGAAGGTTATGTGTTAATCAATGGTTTTATATTCAAAGGAACTCGATTGTGTATTTCAAATTGTAGTTTGAGAATGAAGATCATCAAAAAATTGCATGATGAAGGACACGTGGGCCATGATCGTACTTTAAAGTTGATTTCTGATTCTTACTATTGGCCATCTATGAGGAAAGAAGTCGAGAAATATGTTCAAATATGCCTCCTTTGCCAAGTATCAAAGGGAACAGCCACTAATAATGGATTGTACATGCCATTACCTGTGCCTACTAAGCCATGGGTGGATGTTAGTATGGATTTTGTCCTGGGATTACTGAGAACACAACAAGGCAATGGCTCTATATATATGGTAGTAGATCGATTTTCAAAGATGGTTCATTTTATTGCTTGAAAAAAGACGGCAGATGTTGTAAATATTGCTCAGTTATTCTTCAAAGAAGTTTATCATCTTCATGCGTTACCTGAATCCATTGTTTCAGACAGAGATACCCGCTTTCTGAGTCATTTTGGATCAGTTTGTGGAAGATGATTGGAGCAAAGCTGAAATTTAGTAGTGCTCATCATCCGCAAACAGATGGACAGACATAATAGTGAACAGATCTTTAGGAAATTTTTTGAGATGCCTTGTCAAAGATAATTTGAAAAGTTGGGATACGAAACTGCGTCAAGCTGAGTTTGCACACAATCATGCTGTCAATCAAAGTACTGGGTTCAGTCCATTTCAAATTGTCTATTAAATCGTATCGAGTGGACCCTTAGATTTGTCGACGGTCCCGCAACAGAAAGGAGTTGTTAAAAGAGCCAATGATTTTGTTAATGAGGTGCAAGAATGTCACAAAGTTGTGCAGGAAAGATTGCTTAAGTCAAATATGAGGTATAAGCAATTTGCAGATTCGAAATGATGAAATGTTCACTTCAAAGAAGGAGATTTTGTTTACGCAGTGTTGACGAAAGACGTTTTTCATTAGGAACTTACAATAAATTGAAGGCTAGAAAGATTGGTCCCACAAAAATCGTGAAGAAAATTAATGATAATGCTTATCAGCTAAAGCTATCGGAAGCTGTGTATACTTTAGATGTGTTCAATATCAAGCATTTAATTCCATATTATGAAGATGAACTTATCGACGAAGAAGAATATGTGAATTCGAGGTTGAATTTTTATCAACTAGGGGAGGATGATGCAGCGCATCATGGTTCATTGTTATGTTTTGGGTCGTCCAACAACCTAAAAGAGTGTTCCAGCGACCTAAAAGAAGGTCAGGGTGTTTTTGGATCATCCTATATGCTAAAAGGGCCTAAAAGAGCTACCAACACCCTAAAAGAGATCGTCAGCGAGCTAAAGAAAAGGAAAGAGGCGTTTGGGTCGTCCTACGACCTAACTACAAAGACCAATGGACTAAAGAGTTTCGGAGAGAGGCCTCACGATCGAAGTAGGTCTTTTCCGATCTAAAGAAGAAGCGGGTTTGAAGAAGCAGTTTAGACCGTTGTGGTGTTTAGGACGTGCGTGTGTGTTGTATTGCTTTTATTTTAGGTCAAGTTTTCTGTTTAGCTCATTATTTCGGGTATGCTATATGTTTAGGTTGCTCCGCATGTTTGTTGGGTTATGTGGGCTGTCTAGGTCGTTCCACCTGGAGCCTAGGTTGTTCCGTGCCTTTAAAGCATGAGTGTGTGTTGTATGATGCCTATAAATAGGGGCATGGTGTGAGTTGTAAAGGTTGTTGATTTTGTAATAAATTCCCTTATGTTAGCTTTATGTCACCATTAAAATTGGAAGTCGAGTGTGAACTCCTTTCTCCATCTTCGGATATTCGAGTGCGTTCGAATCAACGAACTTGAAGCCGATTCACGGTATCACTTACGAGTGTATCAACGTTCGAAGAATCGTAGATCAACAACATGGTATCTTGCGAGATCAATGTGTTGAAGATAGCGAGATTTCGGCATTGAAAGATCAACGTATTTGAGCACCTATCCCATCCTTGATCAATTTTCCACGGATCCATCAATTCATGTGGAGTTAGGTCCTGGACATTGCGACACTATCTAATTAAGACACGAAACCAGTTCTGTTGAGTTCGTATCGATGTTTAGAGTCAGGATAGCTATATAGTTTGTTATTTTTGAAGACCGGGTAATTTGAGGTCCAAAATAGCATTGTGGTGTGTATAAAAATAGTGTACCGGGTAACAGTCTCGTAATGCGACGAAATTAGTGCCATTGGATTCGTATTAATTAATATTGTAGGATTTCAATTTTCGTGTCAATCGGACTTACCATTTGATCATGGCAACGATAAATGCCTTAATCAATTATATTATTTTGGTCAATTCAGACAAGGGTAACTTGTAACGAATAAACGACTGACCAAATGAACTCCGATTTGAATGAAACAAATTTCATTGGATCCATAAGGAAGTGGTCTAGTAAAATGTAAAGGTTTCAAAATTTATTGATTTTTTTTGTAATTCTTTAAACGCTCGATTTTTCTTCGATAATTATAAAGGACTTTTCACAAATTACCTCGGAATTTGACGAAACCTGTCCCATCGGGTCCGAAATACTTTTTATGCTAGGATTACATTATTGTGTCAAAAACAGAGGTCGTACGTGAGTGTTTAGAAGTGATACTTCACGAGGAAGTTATTAATGTTTTTCCCAACCCATTCCTTTATATATAGTTCAACACAGACCCTAATTTGGGTCAACAAAATGAATTCGTGGTCAACCCATAAAGGAGTCGCTAACATGAACATGAACAGCCAGAAATTCTCCTAACTCTCTCCCCTTTAATCTCGAATGCCATTCATCTTTACACTAAAATTTCAACTAGAAAAGCAACGAGCTCTTCGAGATCTTGCAATTGATAGGTGGTGATCAAATTCTGATCATGATGGTGATCGAAATGGTGTTCAAAAGGGGCGCCGAGCTATTTGGTTTGGCCGGCGATGGGCTATCTCGAGTTGGCCACGGGTCTGGCCGTTGGCAGAGGTTGAGGTGTATGGAGTAGTGAAGTCTGATTGGTCCTTGGCATACTAGAAGAGGTGCGGTGATGTGGAAGTTTGGTTCGAAGGGGGCTTCATGTTCTTGCGTGAAATCTAGAAAACATAGAGGACATGGACGGAGGAAACAAAAGTAGTTTGAGACTGATCCATCTGTTAAAGTAAATCACGCGATTCTTATCATAATTCGGATTAATCAATATTTATAACGAAGGGTATTACTTATATCATGAGTTTGTACAGGCTTCGAGATTTTGAGGCCTGAACCAACGAAGGATGGAAGAAGTTTCAAATCGGCCCTATTATTTTATCAAGCAATTAACTGTTAAGGTCAAATTTAAAAGTATAATTATTAGTTAGTATAATTATATATTTATAATAGTTGAAACTAATGCAAGGTTTCAAACAGGGACATCATCTCATCGGATGAAGGAAGGCAAATAGGAGGGACTATCGTTTGTAAATTTTTAGGAGAAGGGTCAGCCTTATTTGATGAATATTAAATGTATTTAACCTTTATAACTTTATTAAGGTTAATAATCATTTAGGGAAAATTTAATTATATTATAATCAAAAACGTGGATTGGGTACAGGTATTTTGGGTACTGCTGAGCAAAACGAGAAGATTAAAGCAGCGGCCTGATTCTTTTTGCCTAAAGGATGACCAGATATAATTGAAATTCATTAGGGGTTAGGAAAAAATTTGTTAGCTAATTACCATATTAAAATGAATTAACTAAAATTATTTATAACTGAATCGGTTTTGATCATGCAGAAGACCATAAAGTCAGGAAGGAAGGTCGACTATTCTTGGGACAAAAGTTTGGTTAAACGAGTTTAACTAATAAGTAATTAAGGATTTATATTTATTAATTAAAGATTTACTATTTCTAGTTTAACCATAAATTAAAATTATTGATAACTCGTATGTGTGTTAACAGAATTGACCCAAACAAATTGCATCGGGATTGAGGTGATGAACATTGTATTTTGGAATCATCATGGACAAAGCTGGAAGCCGTTGGGAATTTTGGTTAAATTAAACATTGTTTAATTTAGCTAAAACTGTATCATTTCAATGCCAAATTAAACCGCCGTGATTAAACTCACTTAGTTCTTCCTATTTATATTTTATATAAATTGTTTTTTTTATTTTATGTGCTCTGTTTACTGATGATTGACTGTTTGCTAGTATTATAATTATTTGTCGATTTAACTAATGAAATTAAACCATTGTTTAATTTCGGTTAAATACCAAATCATTATTTTAACGATTGGATCCGATGAAGGTAACTTGGTCACGTTTATAAAATAAACATGTTTAATTGTTTGAATTGTTTTGTTAATTGGTTGATGTTAAATAGTTGTTATTTACTGTATAGAAATATTCTGCTAAATGGAATTGATGATCTGATTTGCGATATCGATTTGAATATAGGGAAGAACAGGTAGGAGGGATCCAACGGGATACCTCAAATATATTAGATATTATTTATTTTCATATATTATCAATATATGAGCTGTCCTGATTGGGTGATTGGTTTGATTATTGGTAGTTGACTGGAAATTCAACCTGTGTTTGGTTTTAACCAATGGGCAATATTGGTTGAGTAATCGGCAATAAATGGCCTAAGAATAAATTGTCTGTAAAATTGATTCACCTCGGGTGGATTAATAGTATTGAAGTTATAAAATTTATTTTATAACTGGGGATAGATTTTGAAATATATTATTTTAATTAAAAGGTTTATTAAAAGGAAATAATTATTTATTATTTATTATTTAAATTTATAATTAATTATCAATTGATTTTATAAAGACAATTCTAATGTTAATCAGATTTATAAATAAGTGTATAGAAATTAATCTAATGGTTAAATTTAAATAATTGTTTTGTTAAGAAACAGTTAAATGGAATTATTAAAATTAACTATATTATTAATCAATTTAAAGGGAGAACGAATTGGAGTTGGCTAATGAGATAACCGTGTTTTGAGTTGACAAAATCGACCGTTTTTAATTGGAATTGATTATTAAATTAGTGTGTTTTAAATAAAATATTTTAATGAATATTGTTTTAAATTTTAATAAGATTTTAAAAAAGGAATTAATTATTTTTTACAGTATTTAATGGTTAAAGTAAAGTATTATTCCGGTCAATAGAAATTTAGGAAATTACTTTTTAATTGAATTCATTTAAAAAGTAATCCAAGTTGAAATGAAATCAATTTGAATAGCGAAAGCAGTTTATGCACGGGTTTGAATAGTGAAAGGAGTTTATGCACGGGTTTTATATTTAAAACCCAAATTCTGGTTTTATATTTAATACCCAAATTCATATAGTGAAGTTGTAAAAGGAATTCCAAGCGCATACGATAGCTTGAATCAAATGTATACTTGAAATTCGAATTTAGTAAAAGGGAATAGAGATGAAAAGGGTTTATATTAAACCAGAATTATATAAATGGGATTTATAAAAAGAGGTGAGGTGGTAAAGCGTAAATTTTAGATTAACGTTACTTAATAATGGGATTAAGTAGAATTGGGGAATTGAAATGGGATTTCCAAAGCGGGAAATAGTTGAATGGATTAGAAGTGAAAGTGAATTTGGTAAAAGAAGTGGGTCGTTGGATTTTGTAAACAAATTTTAATTATAAAATGAATTTGTTTAAAGAGGTAGAGGTTAAAAGGTGCTATTTATAAGAAAACACTTAATTATGGAATTAAGAAATAATGTTTATATTCGAGGAAGAAATTCTTTTTAAAAAGGGTAAGAAGATTTATGAAACATTATTTTGAATGAAATAGTTAAATAGAATTTGTATTGATATTAGAATGAAAATATTGGGTTTTGGATTACAACTCGTATTTATCTTAAGATAAGAACGTTGTTGATCAAGGTCTGAGAGGTAATTAAAATACACTAACTTGAATGACTTCAGAATTAACTGAGGATGATATTAGTGGTAATGGTAAAAAGGTTAGTCAAAGTTTATTATTTCATTTGAGAAATAATAATACAAATGTTTGGAGTAAATTTGGAGAATATATAATGATGATTCGAAAGAGAAAAGGGGAAAAGGGGATTGCGTGAATTATAACGATATTATCAAGATTTAAAAAGGAAATATAAAACTTGAGTTTTATTCTATAAGAATAAGCAATGGTTATTGTCATCAAGTAATGAATAAAGGATATCTAGTAACGTTGTTTTACGAGTAATAAGTTGAATTGATTTCCCAATATTAGATAATAACGTGGCTAATGTTTTAAAAGTGAAAATAGAAAACTGGATATGATATAGGATTTTCCTAAGTAATAAAATGAATTTGTTTAAAGAAAAATCTTATGTTAAATAAGAAGCAAAAACTATATTCGTAATATCGAAATATTTAAGAGTTTTAAATTTACATTTTTTTAAAGGCCAAGTGATGCTGAATAATGAACCAGTGAATTCATTGGATTTTCATGATTGAATCACTGTTTATTTTGATAGTTAAATAAATGACGGTCAAATCTGTCCAATACGATTGTTGGTACGGAAAGACCGGGATCAAATTTATATTCGAAAACCATTCCAACCAACAAATACGTGAAGATACAGAAGATGATCGAGATGGAGCATTGAAGACCATATATCTTCATTAAACGCCGCTAATAATCTCTAGGATTGCAACCAGAGATAAACTGTTGTTTTGTCGTGGTTGGAATCTACAGATTGCAATGATTTCTCGCTACAGATCCTTGGGGTGATTCCTATATGGGATGCAGTAGGGGAGTACCTTCGGTTCATCCTGTTCCTGGATGACTTGTATGGACGGATGTTTGACAGAGTATTTCCAAAGGGATCGCATACATTAATTTCTTCAAACGTATCATAGTTGGTGGTGGAGAATGGCCGTTCTCTTAGCTCCCAACTAGAGTATTTTTGCGGATGTCAATTAGTGATATCTGGTGGATCTAACGATGTGGCATTCAAAGTGAATGATGACCAGATGTTCAACAGTAATTCAAACTTCAAGCCTCACCAACCGGGAAATGACAAAAATCGGGCAAGCAGCATGGCTATGTGGGTCGCTCCCATTAGGGTGTATAATCACCTATCTAGAAAAAAATCATTTCCTTCTTTAATCTATTTCGATGTTGTCCCTTTCAGGAAACAGTGGTTTGAGCCCAATCGTTGGTGATATACATTCGATAAACTCAAGCAAAATGAGTGGTCGGTCATTTTTGGGCCGGGTTGCAAGACGTTCTTGTTGAACCTAGTGTATTCCCCTCTAAAGATACACTATCGGCTGGTGGTCCCAAACCTTGTCATAGTCGGAATCCAATATCCAATAAGCGCCCGCGGTTTTGATTGTATACTATGTACGTGGAGTGTGAGATGCAAGTGTTTCACTAGATTGATATCTACTTGTATTTAGAAACTATTATAATATCAGAAAAGATATTGATTTCAAAAATGTTTTGGCTTATCGTAAGGTGAAAACCGTCCGTATTTATGTGTGGATTTGGTCTTACGATTATCCTTTTCTTTCAGAAAGATTTTAACTTTAAAATCAAGTTGTGTGATACCCTTAAACTTAGTGTGTTTTCTCACTCTAGTCCACTAGATTGACCCGGTGTTTGTAATGCTCGGGTTAGACCGGGTTGTACAGGTCCAGGTTATCAGATGCTACAATGTCCTGAGGCGAGATGGAGTTGTTCGGACATATTGTGTCTAGTAATTATTCCGATGTGTGTTGTATACGAGGACAGGTTATTATAATTGTCCATATGTGTGATGTACTCTGATGACTGTAAGTTTTATTTAAAGCTCTCAATAAAGATTTATTTCTGTATTATATTTTGTTCCGCAGCAATGTGAGACTCTTTGTTATGTTAGTTTTTCCCAGTCTTCTTCTATTCTAATATTTCTTTTTTATCTCACCCTCTAATTTCTTTCTATTAACGTTCGGTGTTTTCGGTGTTTGTAAGGTTGGCATGAGATACGAAATTGTATTTATGTCGATTTTCAGCGCCGAAAATCTTTGGGTCATTACAAAGAACAGTCATAATTGCAAGATAGACATATGATGACAGAAGTAAGCATGCTAACAGGATAGGCATATGGTGACATGATTAGGCATACTAGTAGAATGAGCATAATAAAGATAGCATGCAAGAACTAAACAAAGGATCAGGTGTACAAGTAATGGTAGATCTGTTTAGTTATGATTCAGTTAACTAACAGGCACGGGTTTAGATCCAACTTATAAACACGTCAAGATTACTATTAATTGTTTATATCTAAAAATAACATGAACTCGCTGTGACTGGATGTAAAGAATAGAGAATTGATTGTTGGTGTTGTAGCAGAGATTCTTAAATACGTATAACTTGTTGTTGCAGAAGAATAGGCTATTTTAATCTGAGTTGGGGGAGCACCTCGTTATCTCCATTGTTTTTGATGAATAAAACAATGAGAATGAGGTCCTATTTATAGCTTAAGGTCAACGAATCTTGCACAGAAAAGTGTCCAGGTGCAGGGGGTTAATCTGCCCAGATCTCGGTGGGGTCGACCCCAGGGTCGATACCCACATGTAGGGGTCGACCCATGGGTCGACACCCATAAGGGACAGGTCGACCCCAAACGGGACGATTTCCCTCCCTTTCCCGCTCTGTGATTTCGATTTTCTGAATTTGTTTTATATATATCTATATAATAAAATTCCTTAGGGCAGACAAACCATGAGACAAAAATGGGCTAAGATCAATTCATCCACACAGCATCAGCCGTCGACTTGGATTTCACGTGGATTAAGTTTCCTGTCCCACTTTCCCACCCCCATGTTTCCCTCCCCACTCTTTTCTCCACTACCATATAATATATCTTCCATGGTATTCTTCTCCAAAATTATTATTTCACAGCCAAACCATTTCCCATCTTCCTCCAACCCATCTTATTTACTTCTAGATAACCTCTGTTGCCTTCTATCCTCGCAACCTTACCATGCCTTCTCATTTCATCCCACCTCCACCCAATTCACGTCTTTTTTTCTCGCCGCTCAACAAGGAATATCCACTTACCCATTTAGTCCACTACCCATTATATGAATACAACATTATGTCAACTATACACGATGAAGGACGAGAAGCAGGAAAAATATTTAATATTCTCATCATCCACAGAAATCTTTGGGCGGATGGAGATTATATTATTTCGAAAATTGTATGTTTGCTACATGAATATGGGGTTAATGTCATTGTGTTTGATAATCATGTAAGTGTTTATCTTTTAGTTATATGCTTACATATTTTAATTTGAGATTATCAGTACATAACATCTACCCATATCTTGAAGGGTCGACGTGTTTACCTCGACCAGCCTATGCAAATTCAGAGAAGCACATGGCCAAGATAGAGAACAAGTCTAGGAAATGAAGTATGACCTCTTCTCATCTGTTCCTATACTCTTTAATTTAATTATCAATTCATATTACATTGTTCATATCACATTATTGATTTGGGATAGCGCAAATACTAGCCTATAAAGAGGATACGATGAATAATAGGCAAACTACTGAATGTCCATTAAAAAGAATTACAGTAAGACAATCTGTTTCTTATATTTTAAATACTAAAATAACTACATTTTTCGTTTTAACCAACTGCTTATTTACTCTTATTTGAAGCTTAACTTGCACTCAGCACATTGAAGTAAGGACGTGGTGATCGATAATTACATTTTTTTACGTGTACTTAAACATACGTTTAAATGTTGATAATAAGTTTTAATATATGTATCCTATATCAAAGTCTGTCATA
This sequence comes from Allium sativum, assembly GCA_030737875.1. Classification (NCBI taxonomy): domain Eukaryota; kingdom Viridiplantae; phylum Streptophyta; class Magnoliopsida; order Asparagales; family Amaryllidaceae; genus Allium; species Allium sativum. The sequence goes on from CM060916.1 coordinate 901,337,137, forward strand.
TTTATTTTTGTCCTCTCTGTATTTTCTTTCTGTGAGAAACAATATTTCATGTGATGTGGTTAAATCAATTTAAGATGCTGTGAATAGTTCCTGAAGCTTGCCTTATGTTACGTATGATTTTGTTGATGTTTTATACGTTTTCGAGGCAATTGAGCATACATACTCATATTTATTGTAAATCAGTCATGTATATATTGGATCATGAAACGATAAAACTGAAGTGGATGTGCATACATGCATACAAAATGTGAGCCATGTGTATCCTTCAAATGGCATTTTTTACTGTTTTACACTTCAACTGATGACGGGATTAGAACTCATTCACCAAATTATATTCTATTTTGGTTCGATGAGTCTGAAGATAAGAAGAAAAACGTTAAATGAAATATTGGTGATCAACGTGAGGCTGAAAAGAATAAGTTAAAGAATGGATAACTTGACGAGTATGAACTTTGAACGTCAAAAGGACAATGGATAAAGTGGTATAAAAGTTGAAACAAAGGTTTATTAATAAGCAGGGGTCTATTCTGGCTTTTGTTTCTGCATGTATTTACTCTTTCTATACCTTGGATCAAGCAAAACTCATTGCTCATGTTGATGGAATCTTTGGTTGCTGTTTGAATGTCTTGCTACGTTTTTATAAAACCATATCCTCCCTTCACCCAGATGCAGATGTCCTTCAAAATAAATCCATTTTGTTAAGATTAGATCAAAATGAGCAATGAGTTTTGCTTCATCCAAGCTATAGAAACAGTACATGTAACTACATATGGAAGCGTACTTAATTCTATGACATCATAATTCTATGACATCAAACCATTTTAAGAAGTGATGAATCCATACTGGTTGTCAACGGAGGTGGGGGTTTTACTCTGGCAACACAGGATTATGGAGCATTGTTTTAAACTTGATTTTGCATTGGTTGATGCACGTTTTAAACTGCATACCAGAACGTTGTTTTCAGTTAACACATGCGTGCAATTATACCCTCAGCAAATTTGCAACGAACATATTCAATTTTGAGTACACTGAGTCTAGGACATGATGTATGGAAAGATCACATGAGTTAGTAATATGAAACATGTCTCCAACTAACATTATTAAGCTTCACAGTATGAATATGATAGAGTAAACAAAAAAATGATATCGTATAAACAAATACGTATTTCTGATAAACTCGATAGAAAATATGACATACGGTTGTGTCACTGACATGAATAACTTCATTTAAATATGTTTTCTTAATCTTATGAGCTTATCAGATTCACATGACGGTATATTTTATTTAGTTAGTATAAAACTTAATTGTGAAATGAATCCACTACTTCTAGTTACGCACTTTACCCCCACCACACCCACCATTTATTCATCTTCCATCCACAATACACCTGCCTACAATCATCTCATAAACATTCACTTTTTACTTGATTCATCATTCCAAATAAACTATGCGATTTTATCCTTTCCATTTTCCAGAACAGTCTTCTTAGTTCTTACTATTTGCATTTTTATTCACTGATCAAGCGTATAAAGTTAAAAACATTTCCAGGTACACCGCTCTTACTCTTTGAACTTCTAATTTATTTACGGCAATCATAATATATCATTACACAAGTATCGATATGGATTACACACTAAACGCGGATTTAGAATAGAAAACAACAGAATCAAATAGTACACATGTTGCTACTTCTTCCCCCCATTTAACACACATATTGTACCTCAACATATAATACTCTAATAGTGCTCACACCTTTTTGTTATTTCAGATTTCACTTTCATGCATATGCTGAACACAAATACACTTCTTTCTCATTGTTACAATATTAGATAACCAAATGGCTGTATTTTTTCATATTCTTACCGCCATTTTAACTATGAAATTAATGAGTAGCAACTTGCAGACATATTTCAGATACTTATCGCTACCATACGATTATAAAATATTTTGCTTCGCAAACGCATCAATATAATAAAAATGTGCCATATAATTTTTTGCCGTATCAAATGTGATATAATGATAACCAAGCTATTTGTTATTTGCTATTTGACTACTAATGCCAGCTTGCATGACACCAACAAAAACTCTACTTCGTCTTCTATTAACGACCATCGGTCTGTTTCAAATCCGGAAAATTCCAAACGTTCAAAGGTAGGTATAATATACAAGCTATATTGCTATATACTCTGCAAAATTCATTTATGAATTTAATTTCCATAGACCCATATTGGTACTTTGGCATGTGGCAGCAACATCACCCAAATATCTACTTTCAACATGAGGTGTGTACCCGGTCTTCCTATTTCCACATGCACCAACTTAGCTTATATTAAGTATGATAAATTCCATAGTAAATCCTGATGTCTAACTGTTTTCTCATTGTTGTGAACATCCATATGTAGCCATGTGCAAATTTCACCATCAAACCATTCGCTTGCTCAAACCTTGCGTAGGCAAAAAGAAAAGTTTACAAAAACAACGGCTTTGACCAATGACGCTAGCATGTAAATCTACCATCATTTCCATGCATTCACTTAAAATTATATCAAATGTTATATCCCCAATTTAATTAACTTCTCTCCTTTTTTTAGGCCTTTACAAGATAACATAGATACTACATTATCTAACCATTCCATTGCTCAAAAGCGATGTCGGGAAAAAGAAAGAGTTTCAAAATTAAATGTCCATAATCCATTGCAACACAAAAGACGCCATTCTCTAGGACCAATGAACATACCATGTCCTTTTTGCAAAGTAGTTCATTGGATCAATGAACGTTTAAAAGGTACTCCTATCTGTAACCCTATTTTTGGAATTTGTTGCAAATCTGGTAAGGTGAAGCTACCACCGTTGTCCCCACCTCCACTAGAGTTCCAACAATTATATGATGGAAATTATTCATTATCTATTTCATTTTTGGAACATATTCCAGAGTATAATGATGTAAATGCATTTACAAGTCTTGGATGCAAATTGGATGATAGAACCGTAGGTACGTACACAAGGGATTAAGTCTTTTACAATACACAGAGAAGTACGTCATAGGACATGGACTTTATTACCGGATATTGGTAGTCCACCTATCTATTCACAACTTTATATTTATGATCCAAATACTGCCTTGAATTTTATACATGAAAGAAATAAACGACTTAGTAAGAACATATTGGAAATAATTCAGCATGTTCTTCTTAGGGACAATGGCTTTACAAAATTATATTATAAAGCGTATGATATTTTAGTTAAGTCAGCTGATGCAGGTCATGATCTGCCCTTATGTCTCCAATATAATAAAACAAATGATAAACGTATCTACAATATGCCAGCAACTGATGAAATAGCTATTATCTTACCTGGAGACAGATCTCAGATCTATGGAACTAGAGATATTATAATACACTTGAAAGGAAGCACACGTTTAGAAAGGATTAGTGAATGTCATCCTACTTACCTTCCCCTTCACTATGTTCTTCTTTTTCCAAATGGCAACCTTGGCTGGGATATTAATCATATGAAATGGAATCCATCTTTAAACTGTCTTGATAGTAAAAGATTGACTCAACAACCATATTATTATTATCGCTTACTCGAAAGAGAAGGTGAGTACTCCACAATTTTGCGTGCACGTAAACTATTTCTAGAATTTGTTGTAGACGCTTGGCTTGTACTGAACAAAATCGATTATATTGGGCTAGAACTCATCAAACCGAGCTTCGTAAGGATATATATTGTGGAATTACTGATATTGAATCTGATGTCTTGCAAGCAGATCAAATTGGTAAATGATTTATCTTACATTCCAGTTATATTGGCACTTCTAGACATATGTACCAAATATATCAAGACTCTCTAGCAATAACAAGATATAACAATCACCCTGATATCTTCTTAACGATGACTGCAAATCCAAGCTGGCCTGAAATACAGCATGCTTTAAAACCAAATCAAAAAGCCAATGATCGTCCAGACATTATTAATAGGGTGTTTGAACTGAAACAAAGAAGGTTGATGGAAGAAATTTATAAAAGCCGTATTTTTGGTTCAGTCGCTGCACAGGTGTACACCATCGAATTCCAAAAATGAGGCTTGTCACATATGCATGCATTTTTTTCCTTGAATCCGCACACAAATTACATACAGTTGATTAAGTAAATAATTTGATTTCGGATGAATTCCCTAATGAAACAGAATGTCCACTACTTTTTGAAACCATTAAAAGGTGTATGGTGCATGGACTATGTAAGGGAAAAAAGCTCGCTCCATGTATGGAAAATGGAAAATGTTCGAAACGTTACCCTAGGGATTGGACTGATAACACATCAATGGATAAAGACGGATACCCAATGTATCATCGACGCAATGACGGAAAATATTTTGAAGTGAAGGGAGTTACTGTAGATAATAGAGATGTTGTTCCTTATAACCTAACGCTTTCACAGATGGTTAATTGTAACATAAATGTTGAAGGATATGCAAGTGTACACGCTGTGAAATATATAAATAAATATATATATATAAAAAGGTCATGATCGAACAACAGCTGTAAAGCGTGAAGAAGATGAAATAAAGCAATATCTTGACTCAAGATACATAAGCCCTCCGGAAGCAGCATGGCATATTTTTGGTTACCATATGCATGAAGAAAAACCAGCAGTTATTCGTCTACAACTTCACCTTCCCGGAATGCACCAGGTCACCTTCGACCCATCTGATTCTGTACACGCTATCAAAGAAAGGGCAGATAGCCAGACGTCTACTTTGATTGAATCATCAACTGCTACAAAGCACACCCAGAAGCAAGAAAAGTTACATATCAACAATTTCTCGAATAATATACATGGAATAAAGATACGCATGTTCAGCCCCCAAGAGCTTCAAACTCCACCGCAATTGGGAGAATGTATTTCGCAAACCCAAACTCCGGTGAACGATTTTTTCTACGACAACTACTTACCATTACTAGAGGTCCTACAGCCTTTGACGATTTACGAACAGTGAATGGTAAAGTGCATGAAACATTCAAAGATGCATGTGTTGCTAAAGGCATGCTTGAGGATGACGAATAATAGATCACATATTTGGAAGAAGCATCAATTATGAACACTGGATATCAACTAAGAAGACTTTTCTCTATTATTTTGACAAAATGCTACCCTTTACAACCACATAATCTTTGGACAAAATTCACTATGCATATATGTGATGATTTAGGTCATGCCATTAAGAATCTATTCCACATTCCCAATCCTACAGAATATGAATCCAGGACTATGGTTTACATATTCTGAACAAATTATTACAAGAATCCGGAAAAAGTGTACTAGACTTTCTGCCAATGCCTCTACCAACTAAAAATCAGAATGTTGCTAGGCAAAATAGACTTATACAGGACCATAGATAACTGCAGTATGACGGACAACATTTAAAGGCAAAACGAAATATTCTTACCTTTAATGATGATCAACGATCAGCATATGAATCAATATTTTCATCTGTCCAAAATAGAGAAGGAAAAACTTTCTTCTTAAATGGGCGAGCTGGGACTGGGAAAACATACTTATACAACACAATTGCAGACAAATGTCGAAGTCTAGGACATATTGTTCTTACTGTTGCTTCATCAAGTATCGCTTCTTTACTACTACTAGGGGGTAGAATGGCACATTCAACATTTTGCCTTCCCCTAAATATCTTAGAAGATTCAACATGCGGATTAACAAAACAATCTATAACGGCCGAGCTCATAAGAAAAACAAACCTTATTATATGGAATTAAGTGCCGATGCAACATCGATTTTGTGTTGAAACAGTTGACCGATCGCAGAAAGATATTCGAGATAGCACGCAGCCATTTGGTGGAGTTATAGTTGTTTTAGGAAGAGATTTTCGTCAAATTTTACTTGTTATCCCCAAGGGAACACGAGAAGATATTGCTGCATCAACACTAAGGCGATCAACATTATGGCCTGCTATTCATGTGTTATCACTTAACATAAACATGCTGCTGAACTTCAACGACGTTGATAGTCGTGCTTTTGCTGATTACTTAAACAAGGTTTTTTTTTCTCTTTCATACTATTACCATAGTTCTAACCTAAGTATGTTGCTTCTTATTATACCTTTTTTGTCAATTGTACTTTTATATAGATTGGATTAATGCCCGAAGAAAAAATTGATTTGTTAATGATACGCAAGTGTAGCAGCCTTGCTAAATTAATTGACGCGATTTACCCCTAACTTAACGTGGAACATGGATCTCCAACCTTTTTAAAGGATAGAACTATTCTTTCGGCACGTAATGATGATGTTAGTGTGATAAATCATTCATGCTTACAAACATGCCCTAGTGACGTTCACATATTCCTTGTTGCTGACAAGTTAGTGGAAAATGAGGAAAATGATCCTTGTCCAAGCGAGTTTCTAAACTCATTAGAATGTTCTAGATTACCACCATTCAAACTTGAACTTAATGTTGGATGCCTAATCATGCTACTTAGAAACATTGCCCCAAAGGAAGAGGCGTGTAATGGAACAAGGCTAATAGTTATTTGATTTGCAATACAAATAATTGAAGCGCAAATATTTACTGGGGATAAAGCTGGAAATTTTGTTTTCCTACCACGAATTTCTCTTCAACCATCGTCGTCAGAATTATCTATAAACATGTCAAGATGTCAGTTTCCTGTTAAGCTTGCTTATGCACTGACTATCAATAAAGCACAAGGTTAATATGTGAAGTGCGTCAGTGTTGATTTAAGAACCGAAGTGTTTACTCACGGACAATTATATGTTGCTCTATCTAGATGTACAAAGTTTAGTAGAATTTCGATCTTATTACCGTTAAACGAAGCAAAAACTACTGCAAATATCGTTTATCCAGAGGTTCTATTATGATTGCCAATGAAAGGTTAGACTACAAAACTTATGGTATTTTTTTTACACACTTATCTGTTAACTCATCATTTTCCCAAAACCCGTACATAATGGTCTTTTTTTGTTTTTTTTTCGGATAGGGATTGTGGATTTCATGCGTGCTCTGTCGATCTCAAATAATAGTTGAGGCAGTATTAATCATGTTGATGCATTGGGATCCAACACTACAGTTGTTACAGTTTACATTATATTCTACATATGTTAACTGTGAACTTCATTTTAGCTTTTTTATAAACCCTGCTTTCTTATTCAGATGTGGACTTCAAACATGAGTTTGGCCACAATTCAACGCAAAAAGATCAAGCTTGCAATTTTGGGCACAGCTAATATATAGCTCATTCCTTCTTTAATTTCTTAAAACTTCAGATTACAGAGCACATCAACTAATTGTTATGGGTACTTCCACTTTCCATTATACTCCTTTTACTACAAAGTAACGTAACAAATATGCAAGCCACATCTTATGTACGTAAGCAAGCTTTTGCGTAAATAATGGCAGGGAACAAATATATATATATATATATATATATATATATATTTGAGATCATATATATATATATCAAATAAGAATCTCATCATCCTTTATTACATTTGTGGTTTGGGACAACTGATAGTTTGCTAATTTATTCACGTTATACAATCGACAAATACGGTACAACCATTGCTTCTTATCAGTTATAATTTTGTTTCTTAGGGGATCTTCTTGGAGTTTCAAGGTACAGTTTACATACGACTTCAATGATGCAATGTTTTCCACAGTGAAATCAAGTAACTTGGATGGCTCAATCGGACAACTGTCAACGTCTATATGTTTTCTGCTCACTGCAGCTTCATTTTATTTTGTATTTTTTTTCTTTTATATCCAATTTAACTTTTAATACATTTCCATATATTGAATCTGAAAGTATTCAATTGCTCATTTACGTTGAAAATGAGGGTTGCACATTTGGGTTTCCTTCTCACATTTCATAGGTTGATGAGGACGAGCTTTGGCTCTGGGGCGCAGGCTTCAGTGTATGGCTGCACCTTCATTTTTAACCAAATGCTCTTTTAATTTCAATGTATGGATGCAACTTCATTCATATTTCCACAATGTCATGTATTTTCCATGTTAATTATCATATTCTGCATGAAACCTATTTGTTCACCAACGTGCTACCATGGTTTGCATGTTTTTGTGTGCAGCGTAAATCACTAAATTCTTCCCATCACTCTTCTGTACTCCATATTGAATTGGTCCACCATGTTTTTTTTACATGTGACAGGAAAAAAAAGCCTGCCACATTTAACATCCTCTCTTGTTCACTATCTCCACCAATACCAAGTCCACTATTTACCTGCATTTGTTGCCAAGTTATCTACTCAACCCCTATTACTCTCCTCTTTTTTCTCTAATTCTACTTCCATAATTACCTACACGCGTCAATTTATACTGCGTTTCGGTCAAACATTCTACCATTATAAATTTGTAAACACATCTTTTTGTTTCTACCGTACTCATTTGTACAACATTCATCCACACTTCTGTACACTCCCTCACACAAAATGACAAAGGTAATTCTTTTCTTCTAACATAACTGCTTAATTATTATTTTCTCCCACTCTACTCATCTGACGTTACATTATGCAGTCCGAGGTTTTTGTCTCCACTATACTGTCTCAACTGACATTAACTATACCCCATGAATCAACGAGCTACGAAAACACCCCTGCCGTCACTGATGTCCCACCTCCTATGCTCCTTCCGTTCAACCCAACAATTTTAAAAACATTAACTAGCTGCACGATCTTCCGCCTACTGCTTCTGCACAAAATACGGATAACGATGATGAAGCTTACTGGATTGCCTTCTACTCTTCTCCAGAAGTGGTTTGCAACAAATTTTTTTACACCTCTTTTTCCCAGCATATTTACCATCCAAACTACGCACGTGGTTTGCAACAAAACATTAACCATTTTTTTTCTTCACTGCAGCTTGCAGACTGTGATAGGATCGAAGTAGAGTATCTGGCAAGGCGTTCAAGGAATTAATCAAGCTGCTTCCCTATTATAACTGCATTTCCTTCTTTCCACACTCACTAGTTCCGTTTGTATTCCCATCTAATAAATTACGTTCGCTTCACACCTGTGTTACCACTGTATAAACCTAGCTGTCTTTTCTTTGTATGCATAAGTTTGTGTTATGCAGTTTGTTTTGAATTATGACATTTTTTCCCTTTCATTTACTATTCTACTGCCAACTTCGTATATCTTTTATTACTGAACTAAGAAAATTCCAACATATTACATTCATCCACTACCAATTTACATTAAATATCCTGCGACAAATAAAATTTTAAATATAAAATTACTCCATATATAAAAAACAGTTGATGAACATCAATCGGCACACAAACGACTTGCATCAATCACACACGTAAAAATCTAATATTACTACACACATAAACACTTCTACAACCAAAAATTAAAATCTAATATTACTACACACATAAAAAATTTCACGATTATCATTCCACTTGCGAAGCGCGTGCCACGACCACGTGCGAAGCGCTTGCCTACACAGCGCGAAATGCGTGCCTACACGCGCGAAGCGCGTAACGTTGCGCTCGTATATATATACTATGCCTATATGTATACAAACTTCAAACCTTAATATCTCCTTCATACGATGTCTGTTTTACACAAACTTGGAGTCGATCTTAAGCAGAATTCCGAGAAGAATGCAATGGCGCAACCTTTTTACTTAATTCCCAATATTTAATTAAGTATTCTTTAGTTTATCGTTATAGTGTTCTTTAAAATTACGGGGTGTTACATTAAATTATTAGATTAGAATAATTACAAGATTGATATTTATATGTTATTATTTTAGAATAAAGTTAATTACATGTTAGAAAGAACATGTGACATGATTATAAGTTAAAATGGAATTAACATGATATTAAGTGTGACATGTAGAAATAGAATTACAGTAAAAGTTGGGAAGAATGAACATGCCTAAATTATATGGAAAATTTATAGAAATTAGAAAACTATAACGCACTTAGACACGAGGTTAACGCACTTAGACACGAGGTTAAATTCAACTTGTGGTAGAAGTCTACCCGGAACCGTCCGGCAAATCCAACGTCCACAATTTGTTAATTTAATGTGAGGGGTCTAGTCTGTAAATATACATGTTACGGTGCTTAGAAACGAGGTTAAGTCCAACTTGTGGTAGAAGTCTGCCCAGAATCGCCCGACAAATCCAGCATCCACAAGTGGTCGGCTTAATGTGAGAGGTCTAGTGCATAAACATACATAAAAATATATGTATATGAAAGGATAGAAATAAATGGCACTAATTGTAATTAATGGAAATGAATATGAAATGAATGAAAGTTACAGTAGTAAAAGAAGTGGAATGAACGGGGAATGATAATAACCTATTATAAATAAATTACATTAATGAGAATGTTATATAATAGGTAGGCTTGTCCTAGGGACAAGTGGAAATTATAACTCGGTCATAATAAACGAGAAAGAAAATGGAATAACTTATGTAATGGGATAAGTTGTAGTTAATTGTAAATTTAGTTATCTGTAAGAACGAGAATCTGAAATCTACCGACAAGGACACCATAAGTTATATTTATGAAAGGAAACTTATTAGTAAACCTTAGTTAAGAGAACTAAGTTCATAAGTGAACAACGATAAGGTGTAGTAACAGTGTAAGATGAAATTATGATTAAATAAGAAAGAATGAGGCAAACTTATGAAATGACATAAGTTACATTTAATCGTAAATAATAAGTGACATGTTAAACAGATGTAATGTCCCATATTTTTGGAAGTCAAATATTTTATTTAATTTATTATTTTAAATATTATATTTAGAATATTAGTGGATTTTTAATATTTAATTCGTTTATTAAAACGAAGTTTTAAACGTTAATTTATATATATTATAAAACGAACTCGAAATGGCGCGTAATTCGTAATATTGAGTTTTGAACTTTAACTGGATATACATAATCCGATTTAAGTCGAATTTCTGTGAAACAAGAAACGTTGGAATCTTGTAGATTATTATAATTTTCTAATGGAAGAGAAAAATCTAGATTTTGTGTTATAGATTGTTAGTTATATCCAAATAAAATTTTAAAATAGTCGCTATGGAAATCGTTATTAAAATATAATGTTTATTAATTAATTTATAAGGGTTTCGATATTTTGGATACCATTTTCAACTCGAAAATGTTGATATCGAGCTGTATAATCCATACTGGTTTATATTTGAAAGCCTATGATAGTTTTATTTCGATAAATACGATAATAATAATTTTTTATTATTTTATTTGATTATTCTGGAATTTTATTAATACTTTACAAGCGTTAAAATAACCATTTTGCAAATGGTCTCCGTTTTCAATGAAATTAGTTTCATTGGAACCGTGATGTTAAATTATTGTATGGTATTAAATTTCGTGGCAAACCGGTGTCGTATATGATAACGACAGCCGTAAATGCCTAGTTATTTTCTATAATGCATAATTAAATTAAATTAAATTAATAGAGAGGTATTTGTGTATAACTTGAGCAGACGATCAAATTAAGCCATTAAACCAATTCCATTGGATTCGTATCAACGTTTAGAACCAGGATAGGTATATAGTTTGTTATTTAAGACCAGATAATTTGGTGTCCAAAATAGCATTGTGGTGCGTATAAAATAGCATACAGGTAAACAGTTCGGAATGCAATGAAACTTGTGCCATTGGATTCATATTAATTAATTATTATAAGGTTTCTATTTTCGTGTCAATCGGACTTACCGTTTGATCATGGTAGCGTCAAAGGCCCTTATTTTTATTTAATCGGTTATATCATTTGACAAGGGTAACTTTAAAGGAATAAACGACTAGCCAAATGAACTCCGATTTCAACGAAACAAATTTCATTGGATCCGCAAGGAAGAGGTCTAGTAGAATTTCAAAGTTTCATGTTGATTGGATTTATTCTGTGCTCGTGGGAATTTAAACGCGTGATTTTTAGCCTATGATTTATAAAGCACTTTTTACAAACGACCTTAGAATTCGACGAAACATGTCCCATTGTTTCCAGAATATTTTTTTATGCTAGGATTACATTTTTTGGGTCAAAAACGGAGGTTGTATATAGGTATTTTAATACGATACTTAGCGTTGAAGTTTTGTAAATATATATATATTTCATTACACTTATATATATATATATATTGGCCATTTGAAACCCTATTTCTCGTCAAACTGAAGTCGTGGTCTACCCACGTTCTAGCCGCCACATAAAAAAAAACTGAACGACTCAAAATCCTTAATCTTCTTCCTCTGAATTAGTCAAATCCATGTATCAAATCATGTAACCCTCAACAACAAAATAACAGAGCTCAACGAGCTCTCTAAAGTTAACGATTGTGATCTGATTTCGATCATCTAGGACGCCAGGAAATGAGGTCGAAGCCGCTGCGTTGGAGAGCTATTCGCGTGGTGCAAGTGGAGCCGAGTGGGGCGAGAATTGGAGCGGTGGTAGAGGAGGCCTCAGCGCAGCTGGCGATGCATTCAGATCGTACTCTGATGGTCGGAGCAAGACACGACGATGGTGGAAATGGGTTCCAGCGTTGGTTCTGGGGTTGAAAACGAAAGAGTAGTAATAGAAGAAGGGACAGACTAAAGTATCAACTACATTTATTTTAATCGTAATTAATTTGATAATTTATACTTGGTATTAAACTTAATTAAGGACATAGGTTAAATAATTATCTCGTTTTGTTCCAGATCCAAGAATCATTGGAAGCCTGTGTTTAATGGTTTATAGCATGGGTGGGTTATTGCTTTCGAAAGGAAGGTGAAGCAGCGTAAGGTTTGTTTTTCCTTGTGTAAAAAAAGAAATGGTGGCAAGTACTTTACGTGAACAATGGGAACATACGTGAAGGATTTAAACAAACTAGTGGCCTGTGTACAATTGGGAACAAAGAAATGATTTGGCCACTAACCGTAAATCTGGATGTAATTAGTTTATAATTTGGTTTAATTAAGTTTTAAATATTAATTTAAACCCGTTAATTTATATAATTGTTTCACCTGTGCAGTTCAAAAATGTTCTGTGTGGTGTTGATATCATTGTTGAGGAAGCATACTGAAATGACCAATGGGTTAACGTGCGAAGTTGGGAGAAGAGGTAATAGGAGGAGACGAGCTTCAGGAAACAATCAACCACATAGTTTTTAAAATGTAATTAGTTTAATTTAACTTAATTAGGGATTAATTATGTAATTAATTAATTTAAACTTTAAATATTATAACTCCATCATATATGATTAGAATTGGATAGAACGAGAAAATTGGAACGATCTTGACGAGCACAACGTCATGAAATAGAGCTGGATGCAATTGGAATCAACCAGAATTTTCAGTTGAATTAAACACTTTTTTAATTAAACTGAAACAAGCCATTTTAACCGAGAATCGAATCAAGGTGAGTTAAACTCACTCAATTCTTCCTACTTATATTTTATATAAGTCGGGTTTTATATTGTGTGCTATGGTTGCTAATGGTTGACTATTTACTAATTATATATTCATTTTTTTTATTTTTTTTTGAACGACAATTAAAACTTTTATTCCACAACAATTATTACAAAGAATGTTACAAGAGACTACACATTGCTATATATCTAACAAGTTTCACACAACTAACCAATGATGAGAAAAAAAAACCAATGATATTATACATCAAAACAGAAGAAAAAAAACTCAAAATTATTAGCTGTATCCATCACTATGACCAAAATAGAACCACCTTGCATGCTCCAAACGCCAAATTTACCAAAACCCAACATTCCAATCTGAATGTACCCAAACTAAAAACTCCAATCTCAACCATCAAAATCATAAACAACCAAATTAACACTTATACCATTCTGATGCCATGACCAGTCATCATCAAAGAAAAACATTACCAAACTCGAAACATGAAATAGCAGCAAAACTCTAACTTCATAGTCCAGTGACAAGAGCAGTTAAATTGGATTCCTCTTAGTATGTCGCTTGCCAGATCTCAAACCACTACTTAACGGCATCGCTTCTTCAGATTTGTAATCATGCCCATCATCAAGATCAAGATCCCCATCAGGATCTTGCCAAAACTTTCCTTTCAATCTGCTCTTCTTAGATTTTGAAGAAGGAGTAGAACTGGTTGGCACAGCAGTAGATATCAAGCCAGAATGGATTATAAGAAAAGTAAGACAGCAACCAGAAACAGAATTGGTAGAAGCAGAGTTACAAGGAGGAGGCAGAGAAATATTTGGAGGAGGAGAAAGCTTAGCATAAGGAGACGAGGAAGTATTGTTCATAAAACTAGTAGCAGATAATGAACTGCTAAAAGTAAATGAACAAGACTTTGTTCCAATAGAAAAACCAGCAGAATTAGTTGAAGAATTGGCCTTATCAGTAGCAACAGACTGAACAGCCTGAGCCGATTTAGAAACAGCAGTAGAGGAAGTATGCTTTGTTGATGAAGCAGAATTATTACTAGAAACATTATCGAATATATTGACAAAGAAATTTTCCTCCTCAAACAAAGATGTGTCCGTACTTTTCTGTGCTTCTCTATTCTTACTTGCTACACTAATATCATTAACTGGATTATTAACTTCTTTAGCTTGAACATGCTTATCATCCGCAGGAACTTGAATATTGCTTCCAACATCATAATCTTTAATTTTCTTACCTATGTCATCACCACCATCTGCTACCTTATTGATATCATCCTTATTATGATCATTAATAACTTCATCATTTGAGCTCTGATCTACCCCAATATTACCATTATTCACCTCAGCATCTAGAATATCAAAAGGATTAGAATTCACATTCACCACAGCAGGTTGAACAACATCATCCTGTTTACCTCTACTCACATTTTTTCTCCTCCAAAATTACCTGGACTTTACATTATTCCAATTATTATGATTAGCTTGAAATCCATTCTTATTTTTATGTTGAATAGTAGCAACATTAGTTCTAGCATAAACATACTCTAAGCAATCATCATTAATATCCCCGTTTTTCATATGAACTTCAGTATTAAAATCGCACTGATGAGATTCATGCCCAAACACCCTGCAAATAATACAAATCCTTGGTTTCCAATCATATGTTACCTTAACAGGTGGGTAATTTGTTCTTAAATCATCAATAACAATCATCTCAAGAATCTCAAAATCTGCTGAAACTTCAATCAAAGCCTTAGCGTATCTAAATCGTTGCATTCTCTCGGTACTAGTATCCAAACAAGTTAATTTCCTAATATTACATGCAAGCCAACTAATACCTAAAAGATTCCAAAGAATGGATGGTATCCTATAGAAATGTACCCATACAGGAACTTTTTTAATCTGAGATTGAGAATTTCCAATGGAGGGGTCCCATTTAGTAATGATAAACATATGACCTCTAATGAACATAGGATCTGATTTAAGGATTTTGTCTCTATCTACATCATTAGAAAATTAGAAGTAAAAATGTATACCATCTGACCTAACATTCACGTCTCCTTGTAATTTCCAAAAATGTTTGAGAAAATTTACCACAGAAGGATAAGAAAGAGTGCAATCCAGGAAAAAAAACCCACCAAGAAATTACTCCAGTGCTTCAATCCCTCGATCTTGACAATTTATGGAATCTTTTTCAACAATCCATCTCTGGGGATTTCAAAGTGCTAAGGTTTAAAAAAGCCAGTGTTTCTTGGCAAGGAATTGAACAACGAAGCGTAGTCTAATTTCGTGAACGATGGAAAAAAGCTTGTGACATAGGAGGATTCTCCGAATTAAGAGGAACATTAGAGGTTCTGGATCCAAGATTTGATAAAAAGGGGTTCGCAGATGAGGCATTAACTTGAGAGAGAGGTGGATCAGGGGAAACAAGTAGTGAAATGCGAGAGGAAAGAGGAGGAAAGGCGGAGTCGAAAGCAAATGAGATGGAAGAAGAAGGAATAGATGACGTCACAGTCGCCATTACGAAGTCGCCATATATATATATATATATATATATATTGATTTAACCGACGAAATTAATCCGTCGTTTAATTTCAATGAAAAACCAAAATTTGAAATAAGATTTTCAAAGTGGGAATGGTTGAATGGATTAAAAAAGAAATTGGTAAAAGCGAATTTGGTAAAAGAAGTGAGTCAGGATTTTGTAAACAAATCTGAATTATAAAAATAATTGGTTTAAAGAGGTAGAGGTTAAGGGGTGGTGTTTTATAAGAAATTACTTAATTATTAAAAAAATGGTTATATCTGAGAAAGAGAATTTCAAAAAGGTAAGAAGGTTCTATAAAACCGTATTTTGATTAAAATAGTTAAATGGAATTTGTATTGATATTAGAATGAAATATCGATTTATGGATTATAACTTGTATTTATCTTAACATAAGAAATTGTTAATCAAGGTCTAAGAGGTAATTAAAATACCCGAACTAGAATGACTTCAGGATTATCTGATGGTGATATTAGTTTGTAATGGTAAAAAGGTTAGTAATAAATTGTTATTTCATTTGAGAAATAATAATGCAACATTATTGGTGAAAATCTGAGGAAATATAAGGAGGATTCTGAAGTAAACGAAATTAAAAAGATTTGGTTATATATAAGAATGTTCCAAAGCAAAGGAAATATAGAAAGGGGAGTGCGGGAAAATATAAAGATATTTTTGAGTTAAAAGGAAATGTAAAGTTGAGTATTGAAATAGATTTATTCTATAAGAATAAGCATTGGGTGTTGTCAAGTAATGAACAAAAGAGATTTCATAAAGTTGTTTACGAGGAATAAGTTGAATTAATTTCCGAATTCAGATAATGAAGAATGAAGTAGCAAATATTTAAAAAGAAAGGTAAATGGAAATTTAATATGTTATAAGGTATTTTTCTAAGTGTTTTAAAGAAGTGGTTTTGAGAAATTAGTATATAAAAATAAGAAGTAAATACTGTGCTGAAATGTTAAAATATTTACAATTTTAATTTACCATTCGTTAATGTTTACATTAAAAAGGCCAAGTGATGCCGAGTACTGAATCAGTAATCTCATTTTATTCTCTTGGTTATTTATTTGATAGTTAAATAACCAACTATCAAATCCGGCCCATACGATTGTTGGTACGAAAAGACCGGGATCGAATTTTATATTCGAAAACCATTCTGAACCAACAAATATGTGAATATACTAATTGAAGACGGAGAAATTATAGACCGTGGATCTTCGTAAGCAGAAGGGCTACTTGATAAATTTCTCTGGTCTGCACCCAGAGGGTTTTGATGGTAATTCTATCATGGTTGGAATCTACGGATTACAAGGACTACTCGCTACTGATCTATAGGGTTGTTCCATGGATGTTGTAGGAGGGTGCCTTTCATTCATCCTGTTCCTGGATGACTTGTATGGACGAGTGTCTGACTGAGTATTTCCAAAAATATCGCATAGGTTGATTTTTTTCAAATATATTTTTGTTGGTGGCAAAGAAGACACCTTCTTAACACTCAGAGTATTTTGTAGACGTCAATTAGTGATATCTAATGGATCTGATGATGTGGCATTCAAAGTAAATGGTGACCAGATGTTCTAAAGAGTAAGTATGACCTCAATCCTCATTAACTGGAAAATGGCACAAAATCGGGTAGGTCGCATGGCTATGTGGATCGCACCCATTAAAAGGGTATATCATTACCTGATCTGGTGAAATCAAATGCCTTCGTTTGTCCCTTTTTTTATGTATGTATGCTATCGGTTCGGTTGGCTGGCCCCCAACCGTAGTAATGATATATTCGGTACTCTCAAGAGAAAGTGAGGCGCCAGTCATGTTTAGCCTGGGTTGCAAGATGTTCTTGTTGAACCCTGTGACAGCCCGCCTCGCACCAGCCTGCATTTCCTCCAAAAGTGCGCTGTACACATGCCCGACTAGCACAAGACGATCGTCATAAGAAAGGAAAGAAGGGAATGAACTAACCAAAGAACCTGTAGAATGTCTCACAGCGCATGGAATAAAATATAATAATAATGTACTTGACATAAAATAGACGAGACAGTGTATAAGCTGATAACTAAAACCAACATCAATCTCAAAGCAGCGGAAAACCAAATACAGCTTATTACAACTTTTCAAAATCTACTGTCTCTAAACAAAAGGAAGCTAAAGTAGAAGATACACCAACAATGCCCAAGCAGTGATCTTCAACAACACAGGGAGAATATTATGTATATAGTACGTGGAAGCCTCCTGCTCGTCTCCGGATCATCTACCCGTGCATCACCAGCTAACCTGTCTCTAGTCTGCTCGTGTGAGCACCCAGAGTAATAAGAGGAGACATAAAACTCTGGGTCAGACATAAAGCCTGGTATGAGCGATAAGCATCTAAACAGAATGATAACAGGTATACTAAACCATACTTGAACCTGGACCTGCAACCAAAGAGTTAGTACCACATACCGTACAATACTCCAAGGTGCCAGAATAAACAGTGTAAGAATACGGGGGTGGAGTGTGCATGTCACAATGAGAGCAAGCAAATCATCAATAGCAATCATCCTCACATCTCTCACTCAGTGCGTAAAGCGTACGATATCTACCACTTTGGAACACTAGACAAACTGAGGTAACGACGAATCCCGACTTGTAGAAACCCTGCTGTGACCAAGCCAAACACTTGGAGTCATGACCAAACATTTCAATGACCCACTTCATTGGTCATAGCCCTTGGTTCTACCAATGCCATAATGGCTCTGAATCCGCCTTCATACCTCCTACCATAGTGGTCCAAAGCTATAGACGTCGATAACCCCTTGGCACTCGTCCCGCAGCAAAGCCCAACCATGAAGCGAACTTGTTGATTTCCATCCGAATCCTGAGCTCTAACTTCTCATTTGGACTTCCTTTGCATCTCGGGTTTGGTCGAATTGGAGTGGGTCTTCAGAAGAGTTGTTGTGTAGTAGCAGTTCTAGAATTCGGTTCGGTTCGGTAGTCATCACCCTCATCGGTTCGGGTCGGTAGTCTTCACCTTCATCGGTTCGGGTCGGGTGCTTCACTCCGGGTCGGGTCGGCGTCCTCCTCCGAGTCGGGTCGGGTGTCCTTCCTTCCAGCGCTCCGATCCGCTCCCTTATTTCTTCACGTATTCCGATCCGATCCCTCCTTGTCATCTGATCCGCGTGGCCTTCCCTCTTGCTAGTCCTCCCAAATGTTCACTTCCGATCCGAGCCCTGCATCTCCAAGTCGATCCGATCTGGCCTCCAATTATTCTTCCGATCCGATCCCCTCGTCCACTCCAACTCTAAGCAAAAGCCTTCCTTCTCGCCGAGCCTCCTCCAGTGACAAGTTCCAATCCAGTTCCAATCCCCTTGGTCAGTTCACAATCCGATCCGACCCCTTTTCTCCGATCCGAACCGGTTCGGAACCTGCACACTTCTGCAACTTTCCAGCGAGCTTTCTACGCCATTCGACGACGTTTTCAAGCAATTTAACTATTCTAATCAATCATGAAACATACCATAGAGTCATAGCAACATGTAATAGCAACCACAACAGCAAACAACAATTCAAATGAATCAAAATGGATCAAAAGTGGCTAAAACCTCACATTTTCCTATAATCCTTCTTAATCATGTTTAAGCACATACTTAGTAAAACTTAACCAAATCGTCTAAATTTTATAACAGAGGCATAAAATATTATTTAAGAATTTCTAAACATTTTTCCAGAATTTATTGGTGTATAAATTCGCTAATCTTCACTAATCACCCTTAATTAACTGTAATTAGTGTCAAAATGATGCTATCACTCACCTTGGCCACAAAATAAATCACCAAATCTGAAATATTCTCTGTTTGGGTCGAATTCCTATGTATAGCAGCTGCTCCAACCTTGCTTTGTTGCTATTTGGCCTTGTTTTGATGTAGTTTAGGCTTAATCTTCACTAAAAATGTGTTTTGGAGTGGTTTTAGAGGATGGAAGCCATTACTAAGGTCTCAAGAAGGTTTGTAGCGGCTCAAAACTGAAATAAAAGTGATAACCTAACCCTAATCAGCCCTCCTATACCTCTAAACCCGAAATTCCCCTTGGGCTTGGCTGTTAATCACCCGGTTAAGCCCAATTAAGCTGTCTTTCACCATCTGAAACTTGTTTCAGCCATATCTCCCAAACGGTAAGCCAGTTTGGCTAATGTGACCACTCTACGGAAAGAGAAACCATCATTCAAAGCCAATGGAAGTGGTTTCAGGTCAAAATTCCTTTCCAGTCAAAAGTTATGGCCAAAACAGTGCCAACTAGGGGTAAAATGGTCATTTAAAAATCGGGAAAAATCATGAACATGGGAAATGACCACAATAGTCGTCTCCCAAAGTTACATGACCATACGACTTCGTATGTGAAAGAAATAAATATCCTACGATCCTATGATGCGTAGAATGCGGGTCGTTACACTCTCCCCCCCTTAAGAAATTTCGTCCCCGAAATTCCTTAACCCAAAACATACACAGGATCCCGCATGCCTAACAACCACATACAACAATCAAACATGCAAAGCAAGCAAACAAGTCTATCCTAGCATGCGGAAAACTAAATCGCTAATAAAATCTTACCAGACAAAGAGTTCTGGATACTTCTTTCTTATGTCCTCCTCTGTTTCCCAAGTACAATCATTCTCGTCCTCGCTCCACTGTACCTTGACTAGCTTCACCGACTTCCTTCGAAGTTGCTTCATGTCGTGTGCGACAATACGGGCCGGCTTGCGGTTCCCAACCGCCTCGGGTTCTACTTCGAGGTCCTCTAACTGATCAGGTGAGATAGTAATATCTGAGTCGTGAACGAACTTCCTTAGTTGGGAAACATGAAATACGTTGTGAACTCCTGCCATCTTCTCCGGTAAGTCAATTCTATATGCCAAATTCCCGACTAGTTCAAGAACAGGGAATGGACCAACAAATCTTGGTGCTAATTTGCCTCTCCTGCCAAATCGTATTACGCTCTTCAACGGAGAAATCTTGACAAACACCAAGTCACCCACGAAGAATTTTAAGTCTCTTCTTCTCTTATCAGCATAACTTTTCTACCTATCTTGGGCAGCTTTCATTCGTTGCTGAATGATCTTGATTTTATCTGAAGTTTCCCTCACCACATCTGGTCCAAGCATAAACTTCTCGCCAGTCTCTATCCAACATGATGGTGAGTTACACGGTCTTCCGTACAAAGCTTCAAACGGAGCCATACCGATACTGGATTGGTAACTATTATTATACGCAAACTCTACTAGATGCAAATGGTCATCCCATGATCCACCAAAATCCAATATACATGCTCTCAAGAGATCTTCCAAAATACGATTCACCCTTTCCGTCTGACCGTCGGTCTGAGGATGATATGCGGTACTGAGATGTAACTCTGACCCTAGCGCCTCTTGCAAGCTCCTCCAAAACCCACTAGTGAACAACGGGTCTCGGTCGCTCACAATGCTTTTAGGTACTCCATGAAATCTCACTATCCACTTCATATACAATTCTGCTAACTTAGCTGCCGTTCTAGTCGATTTGACCGGTATAAATCTTGCACTTTTAGTCAGTCGATCTACAATTACCCAAATGCTGTCATATCCCGATCTAGTCCTTGGTAACCCATCGATGAAATCCATCGAGACTTGCTCCCATTTCCATTCGGGAATTTCTAAGGGCTGTAACAACCCACTAGGCTTCTTTTGCTCGGCTTTAACTAGCTGGCAATTCATGCACTTGGATATAAACTTCCCAACGTCTCTTTTCATCCCTTCCCAGTAGTAGGTCTGCTTCATATCTCGATACATCTTATTACCACCGGGGTGTATGGTCAGCCTTGAGTGATGACATTCTCTAAGCACTTCATCCCTCAGTCCATTGACATTGGGTACAACAAGCTTTCCATTCCTTCTAAGCCATCTATCTCGATCAAGCCCATACTTGTTCATCTCCTCATCGATACCCATCTCTAACTTGGAGATGATCTCCAATAGGTTAGGATCGTCCCTCTGACTAGAGCCGATCCGTTCAATCAAAGTGGGTCTGATCGTCAAACTTGCTAACATTTCTGGATCCAATTCGCACTTTGGTCTGAAATCAAAACTCGCGATAAACTCCAGTTGCTTCCATTCAAGGAACATAGCCCCTAAGCTGGCATGTCTTCTACTCAATGCATCAGCCACTGCATTGCCCTTTCCCGGTGTGTATGCGATGTCAAAATCATAGGAAGCTAAGAACTCTAACCATCTCTGCTGACGGAGATTCAGATCTTTCTGAGAGAAGAGATACTTTAACGACTTATGATCAGTAAACAGCTCAAATCTTTCTCCCAAGAGGTAGTGCCTCCACATCTTTAACGCGAACACGATTGCTGCCAATTCTAAATCATGGGTAGGGTATCTTCTCTCGTGCGGTTTCAATTGCCGACTTGCATAAGCTACAACCCTACCGCCTTGCAACAATACAGCACCCAGTCCGGTACCACAGGCATCCGTGTATACCGTCATCTCTTCATCCCCCTTAGGAATGACTAACACTGGTGCGCTTGTCAACTTGTCCTTTAGACTCTCGAATGCATTCTCGCACCTTTCATCCCAGATAAAAACTTGATTCTTCTTGGTCAACTGGGTTAATGGTGCTGCTAACTTGGAGAAACCTTGGATAAACTTACAATAATATCCAGCTAACCCCAAGAAACTCCTTACATCTGTTGCATTCTTGGGCGTAGGCCAATCCTGTACCGTAGCCACCTTCGCCGGGTCCACGGCAATACCATTCTCTGATACAACATGGCCCAAGAACCTCACTTCCCTCTTCCAGAAGTGACACTTAGAAAACTTTGCTTTCAATTGGTGTTTTCTCAACACCTCCATCGCTACTCTTAAATGTTCCTTGTGTTCTTCCTCTGTCCTCGAATAGACCAAAATATCATCAACGAACACAAGGACAGACTTATTCAACTGATCTCTGAATACCCTATTCATAAGATCCACAAAATATGCCGGGGCATTAGTCAGCCCAAATGGCATAACCAACCATTCATAAAATCCAGACGGCATTCGAAATGCCGTTTTAGCTATACTCTCAGCTTCCACTCTAAGCTGATGAAAACCTGTCGCGAGATCCAACTGAGAAAATATTCTCGCGCCACTTAACTGATCGAACAAATCATCTATCCGCGGTAGAGGATACTTATTCTTCCTCGTCACTTTATTCAATTCGCGGTAGTCTACACACAAACGAAGGGAACCATCCGCCTTGGTAGCAAACACAACTGGTGCTCCCCATTCAGAAACACTCCTTCTGATAAATCCCTTCTTCAAAAGATCGCTGACTTGCACCCCGAGCTCTCGCTGCTCCCTTGGTGCCATACGACGAAGTGGCATCACTATAGGTCTGGCATCTTTTACCAAATCAATACGAAACTCAATCTCTCTGTGTGGTGGAAGTCCGGTCACTTCTTCGAAAACATCCGGATACTGGCCAACCACGGGAAAACCTGACAACTCACTATGCGGAATGTCGAGGGAGTTTAGAAAACTAGCCAATACCCCCTTACTGGGTAGACCACCAAACACTATCCTCCGCCCATCATCCGCTCTAGCTGTCACCAAAAAGCCCTCACAGTCTACCACCACCCCATACCTTCGGAGCCAATCTACTCCCAAAATAATGCCAAACCCAGTAAAGCCCAAAACAAAGCAATCACAAACAAACATGCATCCATGACTCGATAGGACCACATTACGACAAATCATGCTAAGGCTAGTCGAACCACCAATCGGGTTCGTCACTACTAAAGGCCTATCGACAATCTCGGGCTCCAATCCCAACCTATCTACCAGGTCACTAGATATGAAAGAACTGGAAGCTCCGGTATCAAACAAAACTCTAACAGGAACATCATAAACAGAAAGCATACCTTGAATGACGACATTCTTTCCCTTCTCCGCCGCAGTTGGGGCATTCGACGAAGAAGGAATAGCATTAAGAGCATATGCTTTCACCATTTGCTTTTCCTTAGGGGGCTGTGGACACTTGTCCTTGTGATGTCCCATTTGGCCACAGTTGAAGCACTTCCTATCCGCTGGCTTGGCCCGACAATTACTAGCATAATGGCCCTTCTTACCACAGCTGAAGCACTCCACATCTTGCTTATTCTTTTTCTTCTGGCCATCCTTAGCCTGATTCTGCTTTCTCTTATTCTGGGAACCACCTTGGCCTCCACCACTAACTTGTGGCTTTGGCTCATCTGCGGATGCAACCTCAGTCTTCGGCTTAGGGTAGAGACTTTCTGACCTTAACGCTTTCCCCATAATCGATTCAAACGTCTCATCGATGTGGTTAATAAGTTTTTCCCCCAAGTACTGATCCAAACCAGTTATGAATTTCTCATTCTTTTTCTCGGCAGTATCTATAAGAGATAACCCATATTTTGACAAAGTGTCAAATTCAGCAATATACTCCGAGACAGCCCTGCCATTCTGTTTGAGCTCCAAGAATTTCTTAAACAACATTGACTTCTGAGCAGCTGGAATGAACTTCTCACTAAAGCGAGCCTTAAACTGCTCCCAAGTAATCTGATCTTCGGGAGTAGCTGCCTTTATAGCATTCCACCAATTCATTGCCCGCCCTTGCAGCTGACGGGACGCTAGCTTTCTTTTCATCGCATCCTCGATACCCAAATCCTCGAAGATACGTTCGCAACTATCCACCCAATCCTGGACATCCGTAGCCGACTCCGTTCCATGGAACGGCTTCCCACCAAGGCTAGTATAATCCTTATTCAGCTTGGCGAAGTCGACTCTTGGTGCCTGCACTATTGGACCACCACCATTTCCACCATTGGGAGCTGCCCTCTGTACGTCTCTAAGCATCTCTCTCATGAGGTCAGTAAACATCGTCCTCATGTCAGCAGCATTCCCATTATTGGCCCCTCTACCGGTACCTCTAACATATCGGCTCATCGTCAATCTGAAAAAGGAAATGATTAACGACTCCATAGTGGTGCTAGTGCAGTACAACTTCATTCTTATACTACTAATAGTATATATATAGCTTTTGAAAACTAAAATAATTACAAATACGCTCTCTCGTATACGTATACTATCTCTCCCTGATAACTTCCCTAGGTTAACTACGCAACCTAGAGCTCTGATACCAAGTGTGACAGCCCGCCTCGCACCAGCCTGCATTTCCTCCAAAAGTGCGCTGTACACATGCCCGACTAGCACAAGACGGTCGTCATAAGAAAGGAAAGAAGGGAATGAACTAACCAAAGAACCTGTAGAATGTCTCACAGCGCATGGAATAAAATATAATAATAATGTACTTGACATAAAACAGACGAGACAGTGTATAAGCTGATAACTAAAACCAACATCAATCTCAAAGCAGCGGAAAACCAAATACAGCTTATTACAACTTTTCAAAATCTACTGTCTCTAAACAAAAGGAAGCTAAAGTAGAAGATACACCAACAATGCCCAAGCAGTGATCTTCAACAACACAGGGAGAATATTATGTATATAGTACGTGGAAGCCTCCTGCTCGTCTCCGGATCATCTACCCGTGCATCACCAGCTAACCTGTCTCTAGTCTGCTCGTGTGAGCACCCAGAGTAATAAGAGGAGACATAAAACTCTGGGTCAGACATAAAGCCTGGTATGAGCGATAAGCATCTAAACAGAATGATAACAGGTATACTAAACCATACCTGAACCTGGACCTGCAACCAAAGAGTTAGTACCACATACCGTACAATACTCCAAGGTGCCAGAATAAACAGTGTAAGAATACGGGGGTGGAGTGTGCATGTCACAATGAGAGCAAGCAAATCATCAATAGCAATCATCCTCACATCTCTCACTCAGTGCGAAAAGCGTACGATATCTACCACTTTGGAACACTAGACAAACTGAGGTAACGACGAATCCCGACTTGTAGAAACCCTGCTGTGACCAAGCCAAACACTTGGAGTCATGACCAAACATTTCAATGACCCACTTCATTGGTCATAGCCCTTGGTTCTACCAATGCCATAATGGCTCTGAATCCGCCTTCATACCTCCTACCATAGTGGTCCAAAGCTATAGACGTCGATAACCCCTTGGCACTCGTCCCGCAGCAAAGCCCAACCATGAAGCGAACTCGTTGATTTCCATCCGAATCCTGAGCTCTAACTTCTCATTTGGACTTCCTTTGCATCTCGGGTTTGGTCGAATTGGAGTGGGTCTTCAGAAGAGTTGTTGTGTAGTAGCAGTTCTAGAATTCGGTTCGGTTCGGTAGTCATCACCCTCATCGGTTCGGGTCGGTAGTCTTCACCTTCATCGGTTCGGGTCGGGTGCTTCACTCCGGGTCGGGTCGGCGTCCTCCTCCGAGTCGGGTCGGGTGTCCTTCCTTCCAGCGCTCCGATCCGCTCCCTTATTTCTTCACGTATTCCGATCCGATCCCTCCTTGTCATCTGATCCGCGTGGCCTTCCCTCTTGCTAGTCCTCCCAAATGTTCACTTCCGATCCGAGCCCTGCATCTCCAAGTCGATCCGATCTGGCCTCCAATTATTCTTCCGATCCGATCCCCTCGTCCACTCCAACTCTAAGCAAAAGCCTTCCTTCTCGCCGAGCCTCCTCCAGTGACAAGTTCCAATCCAGTTCGAATCCCCTTGGTCAGTTCACAATCCGATCCGACCCCTTTTCTCCGATCCGAACCGGTTCGGAACCTGCACACTTCTGCAACTTTCCAGCGAGCTTTCTACGCCATTCGACGACGTTTTCAAGCAATTTAACTATTCTAATCAATCATGAAACATACCATAGAGTCATAGCAACATGTAATAGCAACCACAACAGCAAACAACAATTCAAATGAATCAAAATGGATCAAAAGTGGCTAAAACCTCACATTTTCCTATAATCCTTCTTAATCATGTTTAAGCACATACTTAGTAAAACTTAACCAAATCGTCTAAATTTTATAACAGAGGCATAAAATATTATTTAAGAATTTCTAAACATTTTTCCAGAATTTATTGGTGTATAAATTCGCTAATCTTCACTAATCACCCTTAATTAACTGTAATTAGTGTCAAAATGATGCTATCACTCACCTTGGCCACAAAATAAATCACCAAATCTGAAATATTCTCTGTTTGGGTCGAATTCCTATGTATAGCAGCTGCTCCAACCTTGCTTTGTTGCTATTTGGCCTTGTTTTGATGTAGTTTAGGCTTAATCTTCACTAAAAATGTGTTTTGGAGTGGTTTTAGAGGATGGAAGCCATTACTAAGGTCTCAAGAAGGTTTGTGGCGGCTCAAAACTGAAATGAAAGTGATAACCTAACCCTAATCAGCCCTCCTATACCTCTAAACCCGAAATTCCCCTTGGGCTTGGCTGTTAATCACCCGGTTAAGCCCAATTAAGCTGTCTTTCACCATCTGAAACTTGTTTCAGCCATATCTCCCAAACGGTAAGCCCGTTTGGCTAATGTGACCACTCTACGGAAAGAGAAACCATCATTCAAAGCCAATGGAAGTGGTTTCAGGTCAAAATTCCTTTCCAGTCAAAAGTTATGGCCAAAACAGTGCCAACTAGGGGTAAAATGGTCATTTAAAAATCGGGAAAAATCATGAACATGGGAAATGACCACAATAGTCGTCTCCCAAAGTTACATGACCATACGACTTCGTATGTGAAAGAAATAAATATCCTACGATCCTATGATGCGTAGAATGCGGGTCGTTACACTCTCCCCCCCTTAAGAAATTTCGTCCCCGAAATTCCTTAACCCAAAACATACACAGGATCCCGCATGCCTAACAACCACATACAACAATCAAACATGCAAAGCAAGCAAACAAGTCTATCCTAGCATGCGGAAAACTAAATCGCTAATAAAATCTTACCAGACAAAGAGTTCTGGATACTTCTTCCTTATGTCCTCCTCTGTTTCCCAAGTACAATCATTCTCGTCCTCGCTCCACTGTACCTTGACTAGCTTCACCGACTTCCTTCGAAGTTGCTTCATGTCGTGTGCGACAATACGGGCCGGCTTGCGGTTCCCAACCGCCTCGGGTTCTACTTCGAGGTCCTCTAACTGATCAGGTGAGATAGTCATATCTGAGTCGTGAACGAACTTCCTTAGTTGGGAAACATGAAATACGTTGTGAACTCCTGCCATCTTCTCCGGTAAGTCAATTCTATATGCCAAATTCCCGACTAGTTCAAGAACAGGGAATGGACCAACAAATCTTGGTGCTAATTTGCCTCTCCTGCCAAATCGTATTACGCTCTTCAACGGAGAAATCTTGACAAACACCAAGTCACCCACGAAGAATTTTAAGTCTCTTCTTCTCTTATCAGCATAACTTTTCTGCCTATCTTGGGCAGCCTTCATTCGTTGCTGAATGATCTTGATTTTATCTGAAGTTTCCCTCACCACATCTGGTCCAAGCATAAACTTCTCGCCAGTCTCTATCCAACATGATGGTGAGTTACACGGTCTTCCGTACAAAGCTTCAAACGGAGCCATACCGATACTGGATTGGTAACTATTATTATACGCAAACTCTACTAGATGCAAATGGTCATCCCATGATCCACCAAAATCCAATATACATGCTCTCAAGAGATCTTCCCAAATACGATTCACCCTTTCCGTCTGACCGTCGGTCTGAGGATGATATGCGGTACTGAGATGTAACTCTGACCCTAGCGCCTCTTGCAAGCTCCTCCAAAACCCACTAGTGAACAACGGGTCTCGGTCGCTCACAATGCTTTTAGGTACTCCATGAAATCTCACTATCCACTTCATATACAATTCTGCTAACTTAGCTGCCGTTCTAGTCGATTTGACCGGTATAAATCTTGCACTTTTAGTCAGTCGATCTACAATTACCCAAATGCTGTCATATCCCGATCTAGTCCTTGGTAACCCATCGATGAAATCCATCGAGACTTGCTCCCATTTCCATTCGGGAATTTCTAAGGGCTGTAACAACCCACTAGGCTTCTTTTGCTCGGCTTTAACTAGCTGGCAATTCATGCACTTGGATATAAACTTCCCAACGTCTCTTTTCATCCCTTCCCAGTAGTAGGTCTGCTTCATATCTCGATACATCTTATTACCACCGGGGTGTATGGTCAGCCTTGAGTGATGACATTCTCTAAGCACTTCATCCCTCAGTCCATTGACATTGGGTACAACAAGCTTTTCATTCCTTCTAAGCCATCTATCTCGATCAAGCCCATACTTGTTCATCTCCTCATCGATACCCATCTCTAACTTGGAGATGATCTCCAATAGGTTAGGATCGTCCCTCTGACTAGAGCCGATCCGTTCAATCAAAGTGGGTCTGATCGTCAAACTTGCTAACATTTCTGGATCCAATTCGCACTTTGGTCTGAAATCAAAACTCGCGATAAACTCCAGTTGCTTCCATTCAAGGAACATAGCCCCTAAGCTGGCATGTCTTCTACTCAATGCATCAGCCACTGCATTGCCCTTTCCCGGTGTGTATGCGATGTCAAAATCATAGGAAGCTAAGAACTCTAACCATCTCTGCTGACGGAGATTCAGATCTTTCTGAGAGAAGAGATACTTTAACGACTTATGATCAGTAAACAGCTCAAATCTTTCTCCCAAGAGGTAGTGCCTCCACATCTTTAACGCGAACACGATTGCTGCCAATTCTAAATCATGGGTAGGGTATCTTCTCTCGTGCGGTTTCAATTGCCGACTTGCATAAGCTACAACCCTACCGCCTTGCATCAATACAGCACCCAGTCCGGTACCACAGGCATCCGTGTATACCGTCATCTCTTCATCCCCCTTAGGAATGACTAACACTGGTGCGCTTGTCAACTTGTCCTTTAGACTCTCGAATGCATTCTCGCACCTTTCATCCCAGATAAAAACTTGATTCTTCTTGGTCAACTGGGTTAATGGTGCTGCTAACTTGGAGAAACCTTGGATAAACTTACGATAATATCCAGCTAACCCCAAGAAACTCCTTACATCTGTTGCATTCTTGGGCGTAGGCCAATCCTGTACCGTAGCCACCTTCGCCGGGTCCACGGCAATACCATTCTCTGATACAACATGGCCCAAGAACCTCACTTCCCTCTTCCAGAAGTGACACTTAGAAAACTTTGCTTTCAATTGGTGTTTTCTCAACACCTCCATCGCTACTCTTAAATGTTCCTTGTGTTCTTCCTCTGTCCTCGAAAGACCAAAATATCATCAACGAACACAAGGACAGACTTATTCAACTGATCTCTGAATACCCTATTCATAAGATCCACAAAATATGCCGGGGCATTAGTCAGCCCAAATGGCATAACCAACCATTCATAAAATCCAGACGGCGTTCGAAATGCCGTTTTAGCTATACTCTCAGCTTCCACTCTAAGCTGATGAAAACCTGTCGCGAGATCCAACTGAGAAAATATTCTCGCGCCACTTAACTGATCGAACAAATCATCTATCCGCGGTAGAGGATACTTATTCTTCCTCGTCACTTTATTCAATTCGCGGTAGTCTACACACAAACGAAGGGAACCATCCACCTTGGTAGCAAACACAACTGGTGCTCCCCATTCAGAAACACTCCTTCTGATAAATCCCTTCTTCAAAAGATCGCTGACTTGCACCCCGAGCTCTCGCTGCTCCCTTGGTGCCATACGACGAAGTGGCATCACTATAGGTCTGGCATCTTTTACCAAATCAATACGAAACTCAATCTCTCGGTGTGGTGGATGTCCGGTCACTTCTTCGAAAACATCCGGATACTGGCCAACCACGGGAAAACCTGACAACTCACTATGCGGAATGTCGAGGGAGTTTAGAAAACTAGCCAATACCCCCTTACTGGGTAGACCACCAAACACTATCCTCCGCCCATCATCCACTCTAGCTGTCACCAAAAAGCCCTCACAGTCTACCACCACCCCATACCTTCGGAGCCAATCTACTCCCAAAATAATGCCAAACCCAGTAAAGCCCAAAACAAAGCAATCACAAACAAACATGCATCCATGACTCGATAGGACCACATTACGACAAATCATGCTAAGGCTAGTCGAACCACCAATCGGGTTCGTCACTACTAAAGGCCTATCGACAATCTCGGGCTCCAATCCCAACCTATCTACCAGGTCACTAGATATGAAAGAACTGGAAGCTCCGGTATCAAACAAAACTCTAACAGGAACATCATAAACAGAAAGCATACCTTGAATGACGACATTCTTTCCCTTCTCCGCCGCAGTTGGGGCATTCGACGAAGAAGGAATAGCATTAAGAGCATATGCTTTCACCATTTGCTTTTCCTTAGGGGGCTGTGGACACTTGTCCTTGTGATGTCCCATTTGGCCACAGTTGAAGCACTTCCTATCCGCTGGCTTGGCCCGACAATTACTAGCATAATGGCCCTTCTTACCACAGCTGAAGCACTCCACATCTTGCTTATTCTGTTTCTTCTGGCCATCCTTAGCCTGATTCTGCTTTCTTTTATTCTGGGAACCACCTTGGCCTCCACCACTAACTTGTGGCTTTGGCTCATCTGCGGATGCAACCTCAGTCTTCGGCTTAGGGTAGAGACTTTCTGACCTTAACGCTTTCCCCACAATCGATTCAAACGTCTCATCGATGTGGTTAATAAGTTTTTCCCCCAAGTACTGATCCAAACCAGTTATGAATTTCTCATTCTTTTTCTCGGCAGTATCTATAAGAGATAACCCATATTTTGACAAAGTGTCAAATTCAGCAATATACTCCGAGACAGCCCTGCCATTCTGTTTGAGCTCCAAGAATTTCTTAAACAACATTGACTTCTGAGCAGCTGGAATGAACTTCTCACTAAAGCGAGCCTTAAACTGCTCCCAAGTAATCTGATCTTCGGGAGTAGCTGCCTTTATAGCATTCCACCAATTCATTGCCCGCCCTTGCAGCTGGCGGGACGCTAGCTTTCTTTTCATCGCATCCTCGATACCCAAATCCTCGAAGATACGTTCGCAACTATCCACCCAATCCTGGACATCCGTAGCCGACTCCGTTCCATGGAACGGCTTCCCACCAAGGCTAGTATAATCCTTATTCAGCTTGGCGAAGTCGACTCTTGGTGCCTGCACTATTGGACCACCACCATTTCCACCATTGGGAGCTGCCCTCTGTACGTCTCTAAGCATCTCTCTCATGAGGTCAGTAAACATCGTCCTCATGTCAGCAGCATTCCCATTATTGGCCCCTCTACCGGTACCTCTAACATATCGGCTCATCGTCAATCTGAAAAAGGAAATGATTAACGACTCCATAGTGGTGCTAGTGCAGTACAACTTCATTCTTATACTACTAATAGTATATATATAGCTTTTGAAAACTAGAATAATTACAAATACGCTCTCTCGTATACGTATACTATCTCTCCCTGATAACTTCCCTAGGTTAACTACGCAACCTAGAGCTCTGATACCAAGTGTGACAGCCCGCCTCGCACCAGCCTGCATTTCCTCCAAAAGTGCGCTGTACACATGCCCGACTAGCACAAGACGGTCGTCATAAGAAAGGAAAGAAGGGAATGAACTAACCAAAGAACCTGTAGAATGTCTCACAGCGCATGGAATAAAATATAATAATAATGTACTTGACATAAAACAGACGAGACAGTGTATAAGCTGATAACTAAAACCAACATCAATCTCAAAGCAGCGGAAAACCAAATACAGCTTATTACAACTTTTCAAAATCTACTGTCTCTAAACAAAAGGAAGCTAAAGTAGAAGATACACCAACAATGCCCAAGCAGTGATCTTCAACAACACAGGGAGAATATTATGTATATAGTACGTGGAAGCCTCCTGCTCGTCTCCGGATCATCTACCCGTGCATCACCAGCTAACCTGTCTCTAGTCTGCTCGTGTGAGCACCCAGAGTAATAAGAGGAGACATAAAACTCTGGGTCAGACATAAAGCCTGGTATGAGCGATAAGCATCTAAACAGAATGATAACAGGTATACTAAACCATACCTGAACCTGGACCTGCAACCAAAGAGTTAGTACCACATACCGTACAATACTCCAAGGTGCCAGAATAAACAGTGTAAGAATACGGGGGTGGAGTGTGCATGTCACAATGAGAGCAAGCAAATCATCAATAGCAATCATCCTCACATCTCTCACTCAGTGCGTAAAGCGTACGATATCTACCACTTTGGAACACTAGACAAACTGAGGTAACGACGAATCCCGACTTGTAGAAACCCTGCTGTGACCAAGCCAAACACTTGGAGTCATGACCAAACATTTCAATGACCCACTTCATTGGTCATAGCCCTTGGTTCTACCAATGCCATAATGGCTCTGAATCCGCCTTCATACCTCCTACCATAGTGGTCCAAAGCTATAGACGTCGATAACCCCTTGGCACTCGTCCCGCAGCAAAGCCCAACCATGAAGCGAACTTGTTGATTTCCATCCGAATCCTGAGCTCTAACTTCTCATTTGGACTTCCTTTGCATCTCGGGTTTGGTCGAATTGGAGTGGGTCTTCAGAAGAGTTGTTGTGTAGTAGCAGTTCTAGAATTCGGTTCGGTTCGGTAGTCATCACCCTCATCGGTTCGGGTCGGTAGTCTTCACCTTCATCGGTTCGGGTCGGGTGCTTCACTCCGGGTCGGGTCGGCGTCCTCCTCCGAGTCGGGTCGGGTGTCCTTCCTTCCAGCGCTCCGATCCGCTCCCTTATTTCTTCACGTATTCCGATCCGATCCCTCCTTGTCATCTGATCCGCGTGGCCTTCCCTCTTGCTAGTCCTCCCAAATGTTCACTTCCGATCCGAGCCCTGCATCTCCAAGTCGATCCGATCTGG
This sequence comes from Allium sativum, assembly GCA_030737875.1. Classification (NCBI taxonomy): domain Eukaryota; kingdom Viridiplantae; phylum Streptophyta; class Magnoliopsida; order Asparagales; family Amaryllidaceae; genus Allium; species Allium sativum. Next base: position 901,370,975 of record CM060916.1, read on the forward strand.
CCTCCAATTATTCTTCCGATCCGATCCCCTCGTCCACTCCAACTCTAAGCAAAAGCCTTCCTTCTCGCCGAGCCTCCTCCAGTGACAAGTTCCAATCCAGTTCGAATCCCCTTGGTCAGTTCACAATCCGATCCGACCCCTTTTCTCCGATCCGAACCGGTTCGGAACCTGCACACTTCTGCAACTTTCCAGCGAGCTTTCTACGCCATTCGACGACGTTTTCAAGCAATTTAACTATTCTAATCAATCATGAAACATACCATAGAGTCATAGCAACATGTAATAGCAACCACAACAGCAAACAACAATTCAAATGAATCAAAATGGATCAAAAGTGGCTAAAACCTCACATTTTCCTATAATCCTTCTTAATCATGTTTAAGCACATACTTAGTAAAACTTAACCAAATCGTCTAAATTTTATAACAGAGGCATAAAATATTATTTAAGAATTTCTAAACATTTTTCCAGAATTTATTGGTGTATAAATTCGCTAATCTTCACTAATCACCCTTAATTAACTGTAATTAGTGTCAAAATGATGCTATCACTCACCTTGGCCACAAAATAAATCACCAAATCTGAAATATTCTCTGTTTGGGTCAAATTCCTATGTATAGCAGCAGCTCCAACCTTGCTTTGTTGCTATTTGGCCTTGTTTTGATGTAGTTTAGGCTTAATCTTCACTAAAAATGTGTTTTGGAGTGGTTTTAGAGGATGGAAGCCATTACTAAGGTCTCAAGAAGGTTTGTGGCGGCTCAAAACTGAAATGAAAGTGATAACCTAACCCTAATCAGCCCTCCTATACCTCTAAACCCGAAATTCCCCTTGGGCTTGGCTGTTAATCACCCGGTTAAGCCCAATTAAGTTGTCTTTCACCATCTGAAACTTGTTTCAGCCATATCTCCCAAACGGTAAGCCCGTTTGGCTAATGTGACCACTCTACGGAAAGAGAAACCATCATTCAAAGCCAATGGAAGTGGTTTCAGGTCAAAATTCCTTTCCAGTCAAAAGTTATGGCCAAAACAGTGCCAACTAGGGGTAAAATGGTCATTTAAAAATCGGGAAAAATCATGAACATGGGAAATGACCACAATAGTCGTCTCCCAAAGTTACATGACCATACGACTTCGTATGTGAAAGAAATAAATATCCTACGATCCTATGATGCGTAGAATGCGGGTCGTTACAAACCCCAATGTATTCATCTCCAGATATACATTATCGGAAATGTGGTCCCATACCTTACTAGGAAATCCATTCTCCAATAAGAACCCACAGTTTTGACTGTATATTATATATGTGCAGCGTGATATGCAAGCGTTCTGCTAGATTGATATTTGCTTGTATTTAAACATTATTATAACATCAGAAAAGATATTGATTTCAAAAACTTTTTGGGTTATCGTAAGGTAAATGTCTATATTTATGTGTGGATTTGGTCTTATGATTACCCTTTTCTTTCGAAAAGATTTTGACGTTAAAATCAAGTGTGTGATGCCTTTAAACTTAGTGTGTTTTTATCACTCTAGTTCACTAGATTGATCCGGCGTTTGTAATGCTTGGGTTAGACCGGATTGTACAGGTCCAGGTTATCGGATGCTGCAAAATCCAGAGACGAGCTGGAAGTGTTCAGACGTATGATATCTAGTATTTATTCCACTATGTGATTGTATATGAGGACAGATTTATTATAACTATCCAGATGTGTTGATGTACTTGTATGATTGTGGGTTTTATTTTAATTTCTCAATAAAGATTTATTTCTATATTATATTTCGTTCCACTGCGACGTAAGACTCTGTGTTGGTTTTTCTTCTTCTATTCTAACTTTCTTTCATTTTTATCTCACCCTCTAATCTCTTTCCAATAATATTCCTGTGTTTTCGGTGCTTGAAGGTCGGCATGTTATACGGTAAATGTATTTATATCGATTTTCGGGGTCGAAAATCTCGTGGGTTGTTACAGTGGTATCAGAGCTGTTGGTTTAGTAATAACCTTGGCTCTGTGGTATAACTCGATAGAGATGTGGTTAGTAATACCCTAGATCAATATTGAGTGTATATATATACGAGAGCGTATTTGTATATTTTATATACAATTGTTTTTTATTGTGTTGTTTGATCGGCTCAAGTGTTGAGAAGCATTGAATTGTCAATGGATACAATATTGTTTTGTAAAGAGGATAAATGAAATAATTTTACCCAAATTATATTTTGTATAGAAAAGAAATAATTTTATTAATTTGTTAAGATATTGGTTAATGTGTTTGATTAATTTGAATGGACTTCAAATTGGATTAAAATTTTAAATTCGAAATTAACCTGGTTAAGTGAAATTAAATAAAGCTGATTTAGAATTTGAAATTTTAATAAATAATAATTAAATAGAAATAAATCGAATGTAAATCGATTGGTATTTAAACCAAAGTAAGCATTAACACTGAATGTAAATTCAATTGATTTGGTAGGTTTCGTTGTGTATTAGTTGTTGATTGTGAATTGTTTGCCATTGGATGATAGTTTGTTTGAATGGAAATAATCAACAATTTAATGGAGCTAAATGAATTATAAACTAAAGAATAAATTCCAGTATAATTAAACTGGAATGAAACTGTATATGATTTGAAATAAATGACTTAACCTTGTGTTCATAAATAAATTGATACTCATGTTTAATTCTTGGAAATGCGTGTAATTATATTTGTTAATCAATAAGATATTATTTAAGAATTTCACGTATCGGTTACTTATCTGTGAATTGAGTTAAGTACAGGTTCCAGATGGCTAGGCATATTGATTATGGTTAAGTAAATCGCATATAAGTTGAGCAAGTATGCTCAATAGCACTCGTTAAAGGTACGCCTACGCAAAAATATAAATTTTGGGTTTTGAATTTTGTTTTTCGACCATGTGGGTCGATGTATATATATTATTTGTTCCTGTGATATCGTAGATGTCACTCCGTACAGGGGAGACTCTACTGAATTTTTCCAGGAATTTAAAGTGTTTGAAAATTTTCGATATTTCATAAAAAAATTATTTATAATAATTGATTGGTTTTCAATTGAATATAAATTGGATTTTTGAATAGTAAATGGGTTTTTAGCTTTTTTTCATACCTTATTAATTTCGGGGATGAAATTCTATTAAGGGGGGGGGGAGAATGTAATGTCCCACATTTTTGGCAGTCAAGTATTTTATTTTATTTATTATTTTAAATATTATATTTGGAATATTAGTGGATTTTCAATATTTAATTCGTTTATTAAAATGAAGTTTTAAATGTTAATTTATATATATTATAAAACGAGCTCGAAATGGCGTGGTAGCTCGTAATATTGAGTTTTGAACTTTAACTGGATATACAGAATCCGATATAAGTCGGATTTCTGTGAAACAAGAAATGTCGGAATCTTGTTGATTATAATTTTCTAATGGAAGAGAAAAATCCAAATTTCATGTTATAGATTTTTAGTTATATCCAAATCGAATTTTGAAATAGTCGCTATGAAAATCGTTATTAAATATAATGTTTATTAATTAATTTAGAAGGGTTTTGATATTTTGGATACCGTTTTCAACTCGAAAATGTTGATATCGAGTTGTATAATCCATATTGCTTTATATTTGAAACCCTATGATAGTTTTATTTGGATAAATACGATAATAATAATTTATTATTATTTTATTTGATTATCCTGGAATTTTATTAATATTTAATTAATATTTTGTAAGGGTTAAAATAGTCATTTTGCAAACGGTCTCTGTTTTCGATGAAATTAGTTTCATTGGAACCATAACGTTAAATTTTTATACGGTATTAAATTTCGTGACAAAGCGATGTCGTATGTGACAATGGCAGCCGTAAATGCCCAGTCATTTTCTATAGCGCGTAATTAAATTAAATTAACTAGATGTATTTGTGTATAACTTGAGCAAATGATCGAATTAAGCCAAAAAACCATTTCCATTGGTTTCGTATTGATGTTTATAGCCAGGATAGGTATGTAGTTTGTTATTTAAGACCGGATAATTTGGTGTCCAAAATAGCAGTGTTGTGCATATAAAATAGCATACCGGGAAACAGTCTCGGAATGCGACGAAACTTATGCCATTGGATTCATATTGATCAATTATTGTAAGATTTTTATTTTTGTGTCAATCGGACTTACCGTTTGATTGTGGCAACGTCAAAGGCCCTTGTTTTCATTTAATCGGTTTTATTATTTTATAGGGGTAACTTTGAAGGAATAAACGACAAGCCAAACGAACTCCGATTTTAACGAAACAAATTTCATTGGATCCATAAGGAAGAGGTCTAGTAGAATTTCAAAGCTTCAAGTTGATTGGATTTATTCTGTGATCGTGGGAAATTTAAATGCGTGATTTTTATCTTGTGATTTATAAAGGACTTTTTACAAATGACCTCGGAATTCGACGAAACCTATCTCATTGTGTCTGGAATATTTTTTTATGCTTGGATTACATTTTTGTAAAAGAAAGAGGTTGTATATAGGTATTTTAATATGTTACTTAGCATTGAAGTTTTGTAAATAAAAAAATATTACACTTATATATATTGGCTATTTGAAACCCTATTTCTTGTCAAACTCAAGCCGTGGTCAACCCACGTTCTAGCTGCCACAAAAAAAATGAATGGCTCCAAATCCTTAATCTTCTTCCTTCGAGTTCATCAAATCCATGTACCAAATCACGTAACCCTCAACAAAAAAATAATAGAGCTCAAGGAGCTCTCTGAAGTTAACGGTTGTGATCTGATTTCGATCATCTAGGACGCCAGGAAGTAAGGTCGAACTCGCTGCGTTGGAGAGCTATTCGCTTGGTGCAAGCAGAGCCGAGTGGGGAGAAAATTGGAGCGGTGGCAGAGCAGGCCTCGGCGCAGCTGGTGATGCATTCAGATTGGACTCCGATAGTCGGAGCAAGGCACGAGGATGGCAGAAATGGGTTCCAGCGTGGGTTATGGGGTTGCAAACGAAAGAGCAGTAATAGGAGGAGGGACAGACTAAAGTATCAACTACATTTATTTTAACCGTAATTAATTTGATAATTTTATACTTGGTATTAAACTTAATTAAGGACATAAGTTAAATAATTATCTCGTTTTGTTCCAAATCCAAAAATCATTGGAAGCTTATGTATAATGGTTTATAGCGTGGGTGGGTTATTGCATTTGAAAGGAGGGTGAAGCAATGTAGGGTTAGTTTTGCCTGGTGTAAACGAAGGAATGATGGTAAGTGTTTTACGTGAATAATGGGAACAGACGTGAAGGATTTAAGTAAACCATTGGCCCGTGTACAACTGGGAACAAAGAAACGATTTGTCCACTAACCGTAAATCTGGATGTAATTAGTTTATAATTTGGTTTAATTAAGTTCTGAATATTAATTTAAACCCGTTAATTTATATAATTGTTTCACCTATGCAGTTCAAAAATGTTATGCGTGGTGTTGATATCATTGTTGATGAAGCAGACTGAAATGACCACAGGGTTAACTTGCAAAGTTAGGAGAAGTGGTAATAGGAGGGGACGAGCTTCAGGAAACAATCAGCTGCATAATTTTTAAAACGTAATTAGTTTAATTTAACTTAATTAGGGATTAATTATATAATTTATTTATTTAAACTTTAAATATTATAACTCCATCATATATGATCAGAATTGGACACAACGAGAAAATTGGAACAATCTTGATGAGCACAACGTAATGAAATAGAGCTGGACGCGATTGGAGTCAACCAGAATTTTCAGTTGAATTAAACACTTGTCTAGTTAAACTGAAACAAGCTGTTTTAACAGAGAATCGAATCAAGGCGAGTTAAACTCACTCAGTTCTTCCCACTTATATTTTGTATAAGTCGGGTTTTATAATTGTGTGCAATGGTTGCTAATAGTTGACTGTTTGCTAATTATATATTCATTTATTGATTTAACCGATGAAATTAAACCATCGTTTAATTTCAATGAAAAAACAAATCGTTATTTTTAAGATTGGAACCAATGAAGGTAACTTACCTTGTTGGTCACATATATTAAGAACGTGTTTATTTGTTTGAATTGTTTTGTTAATTGATGAATGTTAAATAGTCATTATTTACTGTTATGGAAATTATCAGTTAAATGGAATTGAATGATCTGATTTGAGATAACCGACTTGATACAGGGAAGAACAGGTTGGAAGGATCCAACTGGATTCCTCAAATATATTAAATGTTATTTATTTTCATATTATCAATATATGAACTGTCCGGATTGGGTGATTGATTTGATTGTTGATAGTTGACTAGAAATTCAACCTCTGTTTTGTTTTAACCAATGGGCAATATATGTTGAGTAACTGACACTAAATGGCCTAAGAATAAATTGTTTTGTTTATATTGATTTGCCGTCAGGTGAATCGATATAACTGAAGTTATAAAATTTATTTTATATCTGAAGATAGATTTTAAAATATATTATTTTGGATAAAGGTTTATTAAAAGGAAATAAATATTTATTATTTATTATTTAAATTCATAATAAATTATTAACTGGTTTTATAAGGCAAATTCTGATGTTAATCAGATTTATAAACAAGTGAATGGAAATTAACTTAATGGTTCGAAGTTTGATAACTGTTTTAAGAAACAATTAAGTGGAATTATTTAAATTAATGCTATTATTAACTAATTTAAATGGAGAACGAATTGGAATCGGTTAACGAGATAACCGTGTTTAGAGTTGACTAAGTCGATCGTTTTAAATGGGAATTGATTATTAAATTTGTTTGCTTTGAATCAATCTAATAAACTAGTTTAATGAATATTTGTTTAAATTTTTAATAAGATTTTTTTTAAAAGGGAATTTACTATTTATTTTAGTAATAAAGGAATTAACTACTGAATTGGTTAATGATTGAAGTACATTAATATTTTTAATTAATAATAATTTAGGAAATTACTTTTTAATTGAAATTAATTTAAAATGTAATCAAAGTTGAAATGAGATCTAATTGAATTGTGAAAGAAGTTTATGAACATGTTTTATTTTAAACCTGAGTTTTAAACAAAGTTTTAAAAGAAATTTTAAGTGAATACGATTGCATAAATTAAAGGTTTACTTAATATTTGAATTAAGTAAAGGGAAACTGAGAAAAAAAGATTTATATTGAACCAGGATTTTATAAACGAAGTTATACAAAGAGATGAGGTGTGAGGACCCAAACTTTCGATGAACAAAAGTAAGGATAATCGTAAGGAGTATAACATAATTAAAACAATAACAGATCACAGAACATAAAAACCATTACAGCGGAAATGTAAATGTCATCACAGCATAACATCTCAGAAATCAGAATACGCAGTACAGGATACAACTTAGCGAAACAGATGTCTAAACAGGGAAAGAAATAAAGTCTCAATCTCCCAAAGTACATCGATACTAAAATGTCTCAAATACTCAAGAAGCAAAATAAAAGATAGAATGATAAGGTTCTTCATCATCTTCATCAGCAAGCTCTAGTCCAGAAGATATCCTTACCTAAAGACCTGTCAATTGGCTGCCTGTGTGGAAAGAGGGCACCCAAGTTTGCAAAGGTGAAACAAACTACGGGTCAGTCATGGGACCGGTGTGAGAATTATAACTAATATAATTAATAGAAATAAGGCAAATTCAAAGACCACGCCGCTAATGCGGAACGGTTTTTTCCCAATGAATTGTTGTGCATAATATAAGGTGACTGAACAAATGAATAAGTGAATCGTAAGACAACGCAATGCTTTATTTGAAAAATGAGACCGTTATAAGACCCAAGTCCCATCACACAATGCAACGCAAACCGGAGGATAGGGTTTTACCTTATAATGGTCAAGAGATGATAAATACGTAAAAGCGATATTATTAATAGTGTGTATATGTTTTGATAAAATAATTCAAAGTAAATGTATTAATCCTAGACGGCATGGGTACCATATATCATGTCGCCATACTAGTTATACAATCAAAACCGCATGGGCGTATTGGGAATTGGTTTCCAACAAGAGTCAAGGCTAGGAACAATATCCTTACCGATTTGAGACACTCTAGCCAATGTCTCAGGATCACACCTACGGGCAACCCTTGGATACAGCAGGGCCGGTCCACAAATAACATTAGTGGATTAGTTATGTCTGAACACACGCTCCCCGCTCCTATGGGACCTACAAATCGGCCATTGGCGGCCGATAAGAATAAACCGAGGCGCCTCTAAATCCATCAACCACATAAGTAAACGTCGGCCAGTTTTAAGCACTGACACTACTTCTAGCTAGAAAGAAACGTGTGCACTCCCTGCGTTCCTATGCTCCGTTTTAGACTCAACCGGGGTGTGAGGCTCGCGAAGTCACGTTATACACAAAGCTATGCCGAAATAGGCTATGCTTTGATCATACCACAAGGCTATGCTTTTCAACAAAAGCCTCGATCAAATGCATCTTGGCGTGCCACATCGACAATTCACGCCATGCGATCGATAACTATTAATATATATCAGGGTGTTAAGTAGAGAATAAATTCTCCACCACCAATCTGATATACACTAATAGAAATCGATTTAATTACATGGAATAAATTCCAACGTCAGACATGCATCCATTTACAAGTCTGTTCTGGGTCTGAACGAAACCGGAGACACCTGAAATGGCTCTCGCCTATCCGGATAATCAACACGTACGTCTGGATGATTACCACGGTTTGACCCTTTCCTGGGAGCAAGTCAGTCGAGGGCATCAGCCGCCATCCATTCGCCGTGAAGATCGCCGGTCTTCAACCGTCGTCTTCTATATATTTAATTATCGTGTAATTATTTGAAATGTGTTGAACTCGGTCTTTTCAAATAATTATTCGCAAAATTATCTTTTAAATCATTTCATATCATTAATATTTATTTATAACGATTTATCGCTATTTTTATTTATTTAAAATTAGCCCTATATAAATAAACGACGCTTCGGGTCGGTTTGCGGCCCTAGCGCTGTTTTTACCAAATTTTGATTTATACTTATCTTGAAATCTAACCGTTGGATTTTAACGAAATTTATATCGTTGGAAAGATCTTCCCAAGACAGTCCTAACGGTTTCAGTTTTAGGAAAATCCGACGGTTGGATCTTACGTTATAATCGTTTAAAGCTACGATTCTAAAACGCGAACTACCGCGAGTGATTCTTTAATTTTTATTAATATTTATATATAATTATATATATGTAGACCATTTGACGTATTCTCTAACGTATTTAACATACCCAATAAAAGAAATATTTTATTTGGCATGTCGCAACCATGTTCTAGCAACCAATTCATTCCCATAGAGATTACAAATGTAGATTCTCAATTCTAATACACACAATGTTATAATAAATGTAATTTTAATACCGCATATAGATTCTAATATATGCGATGTTACTATAAATGTAATTTTAATATCTTATCTTCTCTAATTAAAAAGCAAAAATGATGTTTTTACACCTTTTTTAAATCATATTTTATTTGCAATGGAAAATGCAAATAAAAATGTATTCCTTTTTAAATCATATTTTATTGCAATGGAAAATGCAAATAAAAATGTATTCTTTATAATTCATGTTTTATTTGTATTTTGAATGCGAACCAAAAAAAAAAGTAAATTTTATTTCCAAAGTTTTATTCGCATTGTGAATGCAAATAAAAAGTAAGTTTTATTTCTAACATTTTATTTTCATGTTGCATTTGCATTATGAAGTGCAAATAAAAAAAGATTCATTTAATTTTTAGTATTTTGTTTGCAAAGTAAATTCAAACACAAAAATGTTCATTTTATTTTCCTTGTTTTGTTTGCAAAGTAAATGCAAACAAAAATGTTCATGTTATTTTTCTTGTTTTGTTCGCAAAGTGAATGCAAACAAAAATGTTAATTTTATTTTTCTTGTTTTGTTTGCGATATTGAACTGATAATTCTAGATCAATTCAAATAAAAAAAAGAACTCTTTTTTTTTCTATGTTGAATCAATTCAAATAAATCAAAAGATGATAAAATGACAAACCATGTTCAAATCAAGCCAAGTGATAACATAAGAATGTGTCAATCGGTTTTCTTTTATTTTTGAATCTATAAATTAGATCCATTCAACCTAACACGAGTGATGGCATATAAATGACGACAATCATATTTTTCTTTTTGAATTAATAACTAGATCAATTCAAAATTAATCAAGGTGATAATACATGTGATAATCAAATTCCTTTTATTTGAATTGGTAAAGTAGATCAATCCAACTCTAACACAAGCGATAACATATGAATGGTGACCATCGTATTTCTTTTTTATTTTGAATTGATAATTAGAACAATTCAAATTTAACCATGGTGATAACATATGATAATATAAAAATGATAATCATATAGATCCATACAGACTATGCAAACATAGAACAATCATCACCCAATATGACCAAACAAGCAGATCTGAATCGTAATCATATTATTTCACATCGCAATCTAAATAATTTAATTAATTAATAAATTAAATCAAAAGAATCTCACAGTCGTTGCGATTAAGCTGAAAATTCCAACTGTTCAGAATGGTCCTGTTTCAGTCCTGAGGCGTAGATCTCCTTCGTACGATCACAACGCTTCTGAAATTTTCAGATTTCGAATCCGAACGGAGAAGTTATGACTAAAACAAGTTAATAGACAATTTAGATTAATTAACTAATGAAGGTGATTAAGTTTCTTAACCTCTTTTCCTCTCTGTAAAAATTGGCCGATGGTTTTCAGAATTCTTCAAAACTTTGGATTCAAATTGCCGGTGATTTAGTGAATGGTTTAAGGCGCCGTCAGCTGGAGGAGGATCGGCTTGGAGGGGGGCACGTGCGTCGAGCACGCTGGGAGACGCGGTGGGCTATGGTGGGGCCGGCGGCGTGCGCAAGGGCGCGGGTTTGGGGCTTTGTCCTCGAGCTACGGGCCACGAGAAGGTCTGAAACTGGTCGGAGAGGAAAGAGGAGGAAAGGGGCTTTAAAACGAGCTATAGTATGGGTTCTAACTCGAATGGAGGAGGGAGAATTGGAAGAGAGAAGGTTGGAAGTGGTAGGCGGCTGAAATGAGGATGGAGAAGACCAATGAACAGTGATACCGTATTTTATACGGTATTTCTAGGGTTATTTAATTATTAAATTATAATTTAACCCAATTAAAGCCCGTTTTGCAAACTCCTTATTTTTCAGCCCAACGACTGCCTATCCTAACAATTAGCCCCCATTCCGGACCCATTTGAATATGTCCCGTAGGCCCACGAGTCTGTCTCGGTCCCCGTTTCTCAAATTTAAATATAATTCATTTATTTTTAAATTCAAACGTATACAGAAATTTACCGGGACCACATATGAACTCAGAAAATTCCAGAAAAAATATTTCTGGCTTTCTTTTGACGATACGGTCCTAACAAAATTAATTTTGTTGAATTCTGAGCTCGTTTGAAAAATGGCTATTTTTCAAGTCGATTAAAATTGACCGAACTGAACAAAACACAGTTTCTTGTGCCATTCTCAAATATTAACTCGGAAAATTCTAAAAATTGAAACCTAGCAATAATTTGACATTCCGGTTCCAATGAAAGTGTTTTCGTCGAAAACAGAGGTCGTTTGAAAATTGACTATTTTCACTGGCTTTAATATTATTTAAAAATAGAATTTTTAAATTCTGCCACATTTTCTAGCCAAAATAATTAAAATAAATTTTTTAAATTGGTTCGGATTTTCGGGTTGTTACATTCTCCCCTACTTAAAAGCTTTTCGTCCCCGAAAAGAAATAAAAGTAGGAAACCAACGGAAAATGTAAATTATGGTAAACATACCTTACACAAGAGTTAGTCGGAGATGTCCACTCTGCACTTGGGGTAAGCCTTCATAAAGTTGTCCTCTGTCTCCCAAGTACAGTCTCTAGGATCCCCACTCCATTGAACTTTGACTAGGTTGATCCTCTTGTTCCTCAAAATTTTGGTTTCTTTGCCAACAATTTTTCTCGGCTCTTTCCTCATTGTCAGATTCGGAGTAATCTCCAAGACATGTTGATTTAATTCATCCTCAATCAGATCTGGATCATGCACATGCTTGCGTAGTTGAGACACATGAAATACATCATGCACCCCTGGCAACCAGTCAGGCAGCTGCACTCGATAAGCTAGAGTACCAATCCTTTCGAGAATAGGAAATTGACCAATGAATCTCGGTGCCAACTTTCCAGTCTTCCCAAAACGAATTACGCCCCTCAATGGAGAAACCTTCAAGTATACTCGATCACCAATAGAGAATTCTAAATGCCTTCTTTGCTTGTCTGCATAACTCTTCTGTCGGCTCTGAGCAGCCAATAGGCGCTTCTTAATCATATCTACCTTGTCTGATGCTTCACGGATCATATCGGGGCCCAAGACTAATCGATTGCCTTGCTCCACCCAACATACCGGAGATCTGCATGGCCTGCCATATAATAACTCAAACGGTGACATCTTCAAGCTTGCTTGGTAGCTATTATTATAAGAGAACTCCGCCAAGTGTAAGTGGTCCTCCCATGAACCGCCATAATCAAGAATGTAAGCTCGCAACAAGTCTTCCAAAATACGGTTCACCCTCTTAGTCTGGCCATCTGTCTGAGGGTGATAGGCAGTGCTCAGATTCAGTTTGGTCCCAAGCTCTTCCTAAAAAGCTTCCCAGAATTTGCTAGTAAATAATGGATCCCGATCACTGATAATGCTTTTGGGAACTCCGTGTAGTCTGACTATCTCTTTAAGATAAAGCTGCGCCAAACTTCGAGCTGTTCTATTGGACCTGACCGGGATGAAATGGGCAGACTTTGTTAAGCGGTCTACAATCACCCATATACTATCGTTGCCTTTTCTGCTACGGGGCAAGCCATCAATAAAGTCCATAGAAATTTCCTCCCACTTCCAACCAGGAACTCCTAGCGGTTGCAACAAACCCGCCAGTTTCTGCTGATCACTTTTAACTTGCTGACAAGTGGGACATCTAGCAACATAAATAGAAATGTCTCTCTTCACAGATTTCCACCAAAATGTGCGCTTGAGATCATGGTACATCTTGCTCACCCTAGGGTGAACACTAAGCTTAGACTTATGACATTCATCCGTAACCTCCCTTCGGAGCTTAGAATCATATGGGACACAGATTCGGCCTAACAGCCTCAGAACTCCTTTGTCATCAATTTGGAAGCTCGGGTTTTGCCATCCCGAATACTTTTGATAATCCTCTGAATAAATTTGTCATCCTTCTGAAGAGCAGAGACTTTATCAATCAGAGTAGGAGTGATAATGAAATTGGCGAGAACGAGTTTGTCGCCATCGGCATCCTTTCTACTGAGCGCATCGGCTACAACGTTGGCTTTCCCTGGAGTATATAGGATAACAAAATCATATGATGCAAGAAATTCAACCTAGCGTTGCTGCCTCATATTCAAATCTCTTTGGGTAAAAAGATGCTTCAAGGATTTGTGATCAGTGTATACTTCGAACTTCTCACCCAAGAGATAGTGCCTCCATATTTTAAGAGCAAATACAATGGCTATTAGCTCAAGGTCATGAGTGGCATAATTCTTTTCATGTGATTTCAATTGGCGGCTAGCATATGCGACCACTTTATCCCTTTGCATCAGCACCGCACCAATACCTTAAATAGATAAAGGATAACATGTTAAAATGAGATTTGACATTAAAAAAATGTTATCTCTGACATGTTGAGTTATATAAAAGAAACAACCTTGCTTAGAAGCGTTGGTCCAGACCTTCAAGTCCTGATTGCCATCTATAATGGTCAACACAGGATCATTGGTCAACCTCCTTTTTAGATCTTGGAAAGCATTCTCGCATTCAGGTGTCCAAATGAATTTTGTATGCTTCTTGGTCAAGTTTGTCAATGGACAAGCTATCTTTGACAAATTTCCGATAATAGCCAGCCAGTCCTAAGAAACTTCTGACCTCTGTAGGAGTTCTAGGCTGCTTCCAGTCTTGGATGGCTGAGATCTTTCCTGGATCTACTGAGATGCCTTCCTTTGATACGACATGGCCAAGGAATTTCACCTCTTCTTGCCAGAATATGCATTTGGAGAATTTGGCTTTCACCACATTTCTACGCAAAATCTCCAAGACTTCTCTTAGATGTTGTTCGTGCTTAGCAGTGGATTTAGAAAAAATGAGGATGTCATCAATGAACACTAGCACGAATTTGTTTAGAACATCTCTGAAAACTCTATTCATCAAATCAACAAAATATGCTGGAGCGTTACAAAGACCGAAGGGCATCACTAGCCATTCATAAAAGATATCCGGTCCTCTGAAAGCAGTTAAGGGCACACATTCTTCTGCAATGCGAAGTTGATGGAAGCCTGTAGCTAGGTCCATCCTAGAAAATACTCGTGCTCCATGCAATCGGTCGAGCAAGTCATCAATACGAGGCAGTGGGTATTTATTTTTCAGTGTTTGTTTGTTGCGATCGCGGTAGTCCACACATAGCCTGAGGGTACCGTCTGATTTCGGAACGAACACCACTGCTGCGCCCCATTCTGAGAAGCTGGGCTGGATCAGACCCTTAAACAAAAGCTGCTAGGTTTGATTACTCAGCTCCTCTTTTTCCTTTGGCGACATTCTTCGAATAGGATGTACGACAGGCCTCGCGTTCGGAGCTAGATCAATTCTGATGCTAATTTCCCTTTTTGGAGGTAAGCCCTCAACTTCTTTGAATACATCAGCATAATCTCTGACGATGGGGATATCCTCAATAGAGGTAGGAGTGACCTCTAGAGAAGACCAGAATTCCTTCCTATCAGTGGTTGAGCCATGGCATGGAATAGTCATCATATTTCCAAATTTGGTTTTAACTTTGACTACCCTTTCGGCATATAGTACCTCCGCCTCATATTTCTTCAGCCAATCCCATTCCAAGTATGATATCATACCCAGAGAAATTCATGATAATCAACTTAAAAGGAAGTTGAAAATGGGAATAAGAAATAGGCACTTTACAATATTGGTCGAGAATAAGCGAACCCCCTATTGGGCTATGGGCTCTAATCAGTTCTTTCAGTTTTCTTGGTTTTAATTTAAGTTTCTTAATAGTGTCAACAGATATGAAACTCCTTGCAGCACCAGTATCAAACAAAATTGTAATAGGGATGTTTTTAACGTTAAGAGTACCTCCTAAAACATCAGGCGTACCTGCTCCTCCAGTAGAAGCTGGTGCAGCCGTTCCATCATAAACGTGTGCCACCTGAGATTTCTTGAGCAGAGGGAAATTCCTGATGAAGTGTCCAGTCTGATGGCAGTTAACGCATTTATTTGGGCCACTGGTCTTCTGTCCATCACTTTGACTTGGTCCAGATTTGTTTCTTTTTGGTTTCTTCGGGGCTCGACACTCGTAGTCAAAATGTCCTTTATTTTGACAATTGAAGCACCTGACTTTATATTTGTCCTTCTTCCTCTTCTCTTGGGGTTTTGCTGTAGAAGAGCTGCCTCCCTCGGGTTTCTTTTCCGGCTCTTTCTTCTTGTTATTAGCCTGGTTCTTTTCTCGGTCCTGAGAGCCTTTCTGATCGATCTCCTCATACCTGCAGGCCATCTCTATCACCTTAGCAAATGGACGCTCGATGTGTGCAGTCACCCTGTTATGGTATTTCCTTGCAAGCCCATTAATAAATCTCTTATTCTTCTGAATATGGTCTTGAACAAGCTCAGGGGCGTATCTAGAAAGATCCTCAAATTTCTTCACGTATTCAGCAATAGTCATGCTTCCCTGTTGGAGATGGGCAAATTCATCGTGTAGGCGTTCAACTTCGTGAGGTGGAGTATACTTCTCATTGAATAGTTCTTTAAATTTCTCCCAAGTAACTTCAGCTTCATTGCCCCCAACCATAGTTATTTCCCACCAAATCTGGGCCTGGCCTTTCAGAAACCATACTGCCATAAATCGTTTCCTGTGATCTTCGAGCTCCAACCCATCCAAGATCTTCTCCATATTCTTCAGCCATTCTTGTGCCTCCGTCATGGTCTCATGTCCTGTGTAATGTACACCTCCTAGATTCTTGATTTTTTTGGCCACTTTGTCAAGATCAAAAGCACGTGGAGGTGGTGGTGGTGGTAGCACCTCAGCATCAAAATCGGGTTGGTCATCAACAACTGGGGATGTACCTCTTCCTCTGCCCCTACCTGCAGCTCCACCGCGACATCTTGCTCGAGCTCTGGCTGCTCTGGTACTCATCTTTCAATTAGTTTGTACCATCAAGGAAAGAGTCAGACTAAGAGAAATGATAGTTTCAAAAGAAAGGTGAAAAGTGGGGACATATGATAAGATAAAAATGAAGTAATGACTGATAAATATGTGCTATACTGCTATGCGCATTCTAGGACATACTAATCCCATCTCTAATGAGTTATTCATCTTAGAACACTACTGATTCTAATAAGACGAATCGTTCTAAAAATGTTACACTCCAAAGCTAAGGTTAACCTTGAGCTCTGATACCAAATGTGACAACCCAAACTTTCGATGAACAAAAGTAAGGATAATCGTAAGGAGTATAACATAATTAAAACAATAACAGATCACAGAACATAAAAACCATTATAGCGGAAATGTAAATGTCATCACAGCATAACATCTCAGAAATCAGAATACGCAGTACAGGATACAACTTAGCAAAACAGATGTCTAAACAGGGAAAGAAATAAAGTCTCAATCTCCCAAAGTACATCGATACTAAAATGTCTCAAATACTCAAGAAGCAAAATAAAATATAGAATGATAAGGTTCTTCATAATCTTCATCAGCAAGCTCTAGTCCAGAAGATATCCTTACCTAAAGACCTGTCAATTGGCTGCCCGTGTGGAAAGAGGGCACCCAAGTTTGCAAAGGTGAAACAAACTACGGGTCAGTCATAGGACTGGTGTGAGAATTCTAACTAATATAACTAATAGAAATAAGGAAAATTCAAAGACCACGCCGCTAATGCGGAACGGGTTTTTCCCAATGAATTGTCGTGCATAATATAAGGTGACTGAACAAATGAATAAGTGAATTGTAAAACAACGCAATGCTTTATTTGAAAAATGAGACCGTTATAAGACCCAAGTCCCATCACACAATGCAACGCAAACCAGAGGATAGGGTTTTACCTTATAATGGTCAAGAGATGATAAATACGTAAAAGCGATATTATTAATAGTGTGTATATGTTTTGATAAAATAATTCAAAGTAAATGTATTAATCCTAGACGGCATGGGTACCATATATCATGTCGCCATACTAGTTATACAATCAAAACCGCATGGGCGTATTGGGAATTGGTTTCCAACAAGAGTCAAGGCTAGGAACAATCTCCTTACCGATTCGAGACACTCTAGCCAATGTCTCAGGATCACACCTACGGGCAACCCTTGGATACAGCAGGGCCGGTCCACAAATAACGTTAGTGGATTAGTTATGCCTGAACACACGCTCCCCGGTCCTATGGGACCTAAAAATCGGCCATTGGCGGCCGATAAGAATAAACCGAGGCGCCTCCAAATCCATCAACCACATAAGTAAACGTCGGCCAGTTTTAAGCACCGACATTACTTCTAGCTAGAAAGAAACGTGTGCACTCCCTGCGTTCCTATGCTCCGTTTTAGACTCAACCGGGGTGTGAGGCTCGCGAAGTCACGTTATACACAAAGCTATGCCGAAATAGGCTATGCTTTGATCATACCACAAGGCTCTGCTTTTCAACAAAAGTCCCGATCAAATGCATCTTGGCGTGCCACATCGACAATTCACGCCATGCGATAGATAACTATTAATATATATATTAGGGTGTTAAGTAGAGAATACATTCTCCACCACCAATCTGATATACACTAATAGAAATCGATTTAATTACATGGAATAAATTCCAACGTCAGACACGCATCCGTTTACAAGTCCGTTCTGGGTCTGAACGAAACCGGAGACACCTGAGATGGCTCTCGCCTATCCGGATAATCAACACGTACGTCTGGATGATTACCACGATTTGACCCTTTCCTGGGAGCAAGTCAGTCGAGGGCATCATTCGCCATCCATTCGCCGTGAAGATCGTCGGTCTTCAACCGCCGTCTTCTATATATTTAATTGTGGTGTAATTATTTGAAATGGGTTGAACTCGGTCTTTTCAAATAATTATTCACAAAATTATCTTTTAAATCATTTCATATCGTTAATATTTATTTATAACGATTTGTCGCTATTTTTATTTATTTAAAATTAGCCCAATATAAATAAACGACGCTTCGGGTCGGTGGGCGGCCCTAGCGCTATTTTTACCAAATTTAGATTTATACTTATCTTGAAATCTAACCGTTGGATTTTAACGAAATTTATATTGTTGGAAAGATCTTCCCAAGACAGTCCTAACGGTTTCAGTTTTAGGAAAATCCGATGGTTGGATCTTACGGTATAATCGTTTAAAGCTACGATTCTAAAACGCGAACTACCGCGAGTGATTCTTTAATTTTTATTAATATTTATATATAATTATATATATATAAACCATTTGACGTATTCTCTAACGTATTTAACATACCCAATAAAAGAAATATTTTATTTGGCATGTCGCAACCATGTTCTAGCAACCAAAATATATTTCATTCCCATAGAGATTACAAATGTAGATTCTCAATTCTAATACACAAATTGTTATAATAAATGTAATTTTAATACCGCATATAGATTCTAATATATGTGATGTTATTATAAATGTAATTTTAATATCTTATCTTATCTAATTAAAAAGCGAAAATGATGTTTTTACACCTTTTTTAAATCATATTTTATTTGCAATGGAAAATGCAAATAAAAATGTATTCCTTTTTAAATCATATTTTATTGCAATGGAAAATGCAAATAAAAATGTATTCTTTATAATTCATGTTTTATTCGTATTTTGAATGCGAACAAAAAAAAGTAAATTTTATTTCCAATGTTTTATTTGCATTGTGAATGCAAATAAAAAGTAAGTTTTATTTCTAAAATTTTATTTTCATGTTGCATTTGCATTATGAAGTGCAAATATAAAAAAGATTCATTTAATTTTTAGTATTTTGTTTGCAAAGTAAATTCAAACACAAAAATGTTCATTTTATTTTCCTTGTTTTGTTTGCAAAGTAAATGCAAACAAAAATGTTCATGTTATTTTTCTTGTTTTGTTCGCAAAGTGAATGCAAACAAAAATGTTAATTTTATTTTTCTTGTTTTGTTTGCGATATTGAATTGATAATTCTAGATCAATTCAAATAAAAAAAAGAACTCTTTTTTTTTCTATGTTGAATCAATTCAAATAAATCAAAAGATGATAAAATGACAAACCATGTTCAAATCAAGCCAAGTGATAACATAAGAATGTGTCAATCGGTTTTCTTTTATTTTTGAATCTATAAATTAGATCCATTCATCCTAACACGAGTGATGGCATAAAAATGACGACAATCATATTTTTCTTTTTGAATTAATAACTAGATCAATTCAAATTTAATCAAGGTGATAATACATGTGATAATCAAATTCCTTTTATTTGAATTGGTAAAGTGGATCAATCCAACTCTAACACAAGCGATAACATATGAATGGTGACCATCGTATTTCCTTTTTATTTTGAATTGATAATTAGAACAATTCAAATTTAACCATGGTGATAACATATGATAATATAAAAATGATAATCATATAGATCTATACAGACTATGCAAACATAGAACAATCATCACCCAATATGACCAAACAAGCAGATCTGAATCGTAATCATATTATTTCACATTGCAATCTAAATAATTTAATTAATAAATAAATTAAATCAAAAGAATCTCACAGTCGTTGCGATTAAGCTAAAAATTTCAACTGTTTAGAATGGTCCTGTTTCAGTTCTGAGGCGTAGATCTCCTTCGTACGATCACAACGCTTCTGAAATTTTCAGATTTCGAATCCGAACGTAGAAGTTATGACTAAAACAAGTTAATAGACAATTTAGATTAATTAACTAATGAAGGTGATTAAGTTTCTTAACCTCTTTTCCTCTCTGTAAAAATTGGCCGATGGTTTTCAGAATTCTTCAAAACTTTGGATTCAAATTGCCGGTGATTTATTGAATGGTTTAAGGCGCCGTCAGTTGGGGGAGGACCGGCTTGGAGGGGGGCACGTGCGCCGAGCACGCTGGGAGGCGCGGTGGGCTATGGTTGGGCCGGCGGCGTGCGCAAGGGCGCGGGTTTGGGGGCTTTGTCCTCGAGCTACGGGCCACGAGAAGGTCTGAAACTGGTCGGAGAGGAAAGAGGAGGAACGGGGCTTTAAAACGAGCTATAGTATGGGTTCTAACTCGAATGGAGGAGGGAGAATTGGAAGAGAGAAGGTTGGAAGTGGTAGGCGGCTGAAATGAGGATGGAGAAGACCGATGAACAGTGATACCGTATTTTATACGGTATTTCTAGGGTTATTTAATTATTAAATTATAATTTAACCCAATTAAAGCCCGTTTTGCAAACTCCTTATTTTTCAGCCCAACGACTGCCTATCCTAAATATTTACCCCCATTCCGGACCCATCTGAATATGTCCCGCAGGCCCACGGTCCGTCTCGGTCCCCGTTTCTCAAATTTAAATATGATTCGTTTAATTTTAAATTCAAACGTATACAGAAATTTACCGGGACCACATATGAACTCAGAAAATTCCAGAAAAAATATTTCTGGCTTTCTTTTGATGATACGGTCCTAACAAAATTAATTTTGTTGAATTCTGAGCTCATTTGAAAAATGGCTATTTTTCAAGTCGATTAAAATTGACCGAACTGAACAAAACACAGTTTCTTGTGCCATGCTCAAATATTAACTCAGAAAATTCTAAAAATTGAAACCTAGCAATAAATTGACATTCCGGTTCCAACGAGAATGGTTTCGTCGAAAACAGAGGTCGTTCGAAAATTGACTATTTTCACTGGCTTTAATATTATTTAAAAATAGAATTTTTAAATTCTGCCACATTTTCTAGCCAAAATAATTTAAATAAAAAATTTAAATTGGTTCGGATTTTCGGGTTGTTACATGAGGTGTAAAGCGTTAGTTTTAAATTAATATTACTTTATAATGGATTTAAGTTAAAAGGGAAAAATTGAAATAAGATTTTCAAAGTGGGAATGGTTGAATGGATTAAAAAAGGAATTAGTAAAAGTGAATTTGGTAAAAGAAGTGAGTCAAGATTTTGTAAACAAATATGAAATATAAAAATGAATTGGTTTAAAGAGGTAGAGGATAAAAGGTGATGATTTATAAGAAATTACTTAATTATTTTAAAATTATAATGGTTATTTCCGAGGAAGAAAATTTCAAAAAGATAAGAAGGTTCTATGAAACTGTATTTTGAATAAAATAGTTAAACGGAATTTTTATTGATATTAAAATGAACTATCGATTTTTGGATTACAACTCATACTTATCTTAAGATAAGAACGTTGTTGATCAAGGTCTGACAGGTAATTAAAATACCTCAACTTGAATGACTTCAGGATTATCTGACGGTGATATTAGTTTGTAATGGTAAAAAGGTTAGTAATAAATTATTATCTCATCTGAGAAATAATAATGCAACATTTTTGTGAAAATCTGAAGAATATACAAGGAGGATTGGTGAGTAAAGGAAATTAAAAATATTTGGGTATATATAAGAATGTTCCAAAGGAAAGGAAATATAGAAAGGAAAGTGCGGGAAAATATAAAGATATTTTCGAGTTAAAAGGAAATGTAAAGTTGAGTATTGAAATGTATTTATTCTATAAGAATAAGCATTGGGTGTTTTCAAGTAATGAACAAAAGAGATTTCGTAACGTTGTTTTACGAGGAACAATTTGAATTGATTTCCGAATTTAGATATCGAAGAATGAAGTAGCAAATGTTTTAAAAAGAAAGGTAAATTGAAATTTAATATGTTATAAGATATTTTTCTAAGTGTTTTAAAGAAGTGGTTTTGAGAACATTAGTATATAAAAATAAGAAGTAAATACTATGCTAAAATGTTAAAATATTTACAAGTTTAATTTACCATTTGTTAATGTTATCATTAAAAAGGCCAAGTGTTGCCGAGTACTGAATCAGTAAGCTCATTTTGTTCTCATGATTATTTATTTTATAGTTAAATAACCTACTACCAAATCTGTCCCATAGATTGTTGGTACGGAAAGACCGGGATCAAATTTTATATTCGAAAACCATTATGAACCAACTAATATGTGAAGATACTGATTGAAGACGGAGAAATTGAAGATTGTGGATCTTCATAAGCGGAAGGGCTACTTGATAAATTTCTATGGCTTGCAGCCAGAGGGTTTTGATGGTAACTCTGTCGTGGTTGGAATCTACAGATTACAAGGACTACTTGCTACTGATCTATAGGGTGATTCCTTGGATGTGGTAGGAGGGTGCGTTCGGTTCATCCTGTTCCTGGATGACTTGTATGGACGAATGTCTGACTGGGTATTTCCAAAGGGATCACGTATGTCGATTTCTTCAAATGTGTTTCTGTTGGTGGCAGAGAAGACACCTTCTTAACACCCAGAGTATTTTTGTAGACGTCAATTAGTGATATCTGATGGATCTGACGATGTGGCATTCAAAGTAAATGGTGACCGGATGTTCTAAAGAGTAAGTATGACCTCAATCCTCATCAACCGGAAAATGACACAAAATTGGGTAGGTCGCATGGCTATGTGGGTTGCACCCAACAAAGGGTATATCATTACCTGATCTGGTGAAATCAAATGCCTTCATTTGTCCCTTTGTTTTATGTACGTATGCTATCAGTTCGATTGGCTGGCCCCCAACTGTGGTAATGGTATATTTGGTACTCTCAAGAGAAAGTGAGCGGTCGATCATGCTTTGCCTGGATTGTAAGATGTTCTTGTTGAACCCCAATGTATTCATCTCCAGAGGTACATTATCGGAAAGTGGGTCCCATACCTTGCCAGGAAATTCATTCTCCAATAAATGCCCGCGGTTTTGATTGTATTCTATATATGTGGAGCATGAGATGCAAGCGTTCCGCTAGACTGATATTTACTTGCATTTAGAAATAATTATAATATCAGAAAAGATTTTGATTTCAAAAACATTTTGGGTTATCGTAAGGTAAAAACTGTCCGTATTTATGTCAAGATTTAGTCTTACGATTACCCTTTTCTTTCGAAAAGATTTTGACGTTAAAATTAAGTGTGTAATGCCTTTAAACTTAGTGTGTTTTTCTCACTCTGGTTCACCAGACTGATCTGGCGTTTGTAATGCTTGGGTTAGACCGGGTTGTACAGGTCCAGGTTATCGGATGCTGCAAAATCCAGAGACGAGCTGAAAGTGTTCAAAGGTATGATATCTAGTATTTATTCCACTGTGTGATTGTATATAAGGACAGATTTATTATAACTGTCCAGATGTGTTGATGTACTCTGATGATTGTAAGTTTTATTTTAAGCTGTCAATAAAGATTTATTTCTATATTATATTTTGTTCCACCGTGATGTGAGACTCTGTGTTGGTTCTTCTTCTTTTATTCTAACTTTCTTTCTTTTTTATCTCACCCTCTAATCTCTTTCTAATAACGTTCCTGTGTTTTCGGTGCTTGGAAGGTCGGCATGTTATACGGTAAATGTATTTATGTCGATTTTCGAGGTCGAAAATCTTGTGGGTCGATACAACAGAAAACATGTGAATTGAGATATACTTAATTACATATTAAGTAGAACTTGTTATTGCAACTATGGAATCAAACAATGAATAATACGAAGAGATTGTAGATTATAGACCTTGAGTTATAATCTAGAGAATAACATGTTATGGGCGTACTAATAAACTTAAATGGGTCAAGTTATATGACTGAAATTAATAAGTGAGAGGGGTCCATTCCTTAGAGATATATGGGGCTCGGAAAGAACTTGGTAACCTGGATAAGAAGTTAATATGATTTGAGATAACCAAGTTAAACTGGAAACCTGATGCGGTAGAGCAAGCGCATAATTGAATGTTTAGACATAGGGTCTAATAATACATTACAATGAGGCGCTTGGACTGGTCCGTACATTTGAGGATGAGTAACCCAACATTGTAGATCATCGTGGTGCCATGAGGCACAAGGGGTGCGCATGTCCATATGTTTATTCTGTTATTATGCTGGCTCCGAAGGACTAGAAGGGGAAGCACGCGGCTTCTTGGGACGTGGAGGGTACTCCTAGTAGCCCTCTGTGTTGTGACAGCGTTCTACTATGCTCACAGAGGTTAGGTCTACGCGTTTCTATTTGGTGAGTATGCCTTGATTGCCACGATAGTGGGCAATCAAAAGACTGTAGGTGGCATAGGTGATTCGACGATCCCGTTGTCTGACTTGGCTAGGTTACGACCACTCTTGTATACTAATAGGTCTAACCATTAGATAGCAGAGTCGTCGGGACTCGGGTACCTACCATCGACAAACAGCTTGATACGTGATGCGCGATGCGGAAAGGAGGCGTGCTAAGCCAATAAACCATTGACTCTTTGCTATCAAGGCTATGGGTGAGGGACAGGCCAATTGGGATTTGTTGTTTGCTCTTGGGCCAGGTCATTTGTTCTCTATCTTGTTCGTCTTTCATTGATTGAGGGAGGGGTCAGGTAGGACCATAGCCACTGAAAATGCAGACCTTAGCATCTGTGTAAATGGATATCTGAAAAGCTCTCGACCGAGTTTCATATTTCTTGTATAGTCCCGCCACGGGACTCAATGCACCGTAGAGGATATGTGTGGTTAAGGCATCGAGTACGATTTACGGTACATATGTGGGAAAGTCTAGATACATGCATGTCTGCTCTGGGTGGTATATCGTAGACTCATAGGGCATTACTCTCTGATTTGATTCGATCAAAGGTGGCAATTCGTATGTTCACGTAGCATGGCGATGGAAGATCTATGCGGAACGTAGTATTGTTATATAAATCCGTACGTCACTTCGGCGTAGGATGAGGGACTGCCTATATTTCGGAGGCATTACAACGAAGACCGTGCGAGTGGGGTACTATAGGGTGTACCTTAATATTGGGGGTAACTACATATATATATATATATATATTGTATTAGGTTAATCCATTAGGAAGTTGATGGGTACGACGGGTGTGTAAGCCTTGAGTGATGTTAACCCAAGTAACCTAACAAATAAGAAAATGTAACTGAACGGTATATGTAGGATTATCCAAGATGTGTAGTTTAAATCTAGTCACCAGGACTTATGTTCTGACCCCCTCCTCATAACATACTCACAGGTTAGATTTGTGGCAGAGATATGATAGCTTTGGATACTGGTTAGGCAGTATTATTACTACGGTAAGGCTATATTTTGGTTATTATATTTTATCCATTCCGCTGTGAGATATTTTCTGAGCTCTGTACGATACCAAAGAAACCAACACGAGTTTCGTTGGATTATAATTTAAAAAAAAAAATCGGTCTGTCAGAATTTGGGTTGTTACAATCTCCAAGTGCTACTAATAAAATAATTACATTATTTTATATAAACAATTATTAACTTTTAAATGTTACTTAAATAAGCAAATTATTTAAATTTTAAACATGAATAAGATACATAACCTTACTCTAAAAATTATGAACAGAATAATTTGTTATTTGAAATCATTTTTTCAAATAGTCTTAACAATTGTAGTCAACCAATGGTTACATCTTTATTATAGAGGAATTAGAAGTAATTGTAAGCATCAAAACCCAAAATTTAACAAATGAAGAACCAAATAGGCTGTTGTCTATAGACTGTGAGAATATGCCCCTCGATTTATGCCATGAAACTCGATAGACCACAACTATAAGATGGTTGTGTCATTATCCGAACGAAACTGTATGTAGACGTGGGCAATATCTGACCCTCGACTTACTATCCAAATACTAACAATATAGGCCGCAGTTACACTATTGTTGCATCACTATCCTAAAGAAACCATAAGTAACAATAATACCTCACGATCTATGCTTTTAAATTTCCAAATAGTTTATAATGTTTTAGAAGAAATTATAGTAATTCATGACTTCAAAACATTATTTAAATATGGATGAGTGATCACAATGGTACTTAAATATGCTATAGTTTATTTAGTTCACTTTCCAGCAATCAAATTGGGTATTTAAACAAGTTGGCATATATGTAAATAAATCGAAAATTAGAAACTAACAACTAATTTATCTCATATCAAAATTTACACTAACAATCCAAATTAACAATTTAACAATCGGACTGCTAAACTGATGTCATTAGGCAAATTCATCCAATTAAATTAGATGATGTTTACTTGGCTAAACAAATAACTGCAATCATATACACAAATTTATTACGCTATGACTAAATAAAGTAATTATTCAATTATCCATAGATTCACAAACGATCAATTATTCAATCAATTATTTTATAAGTTGAATAAAAATAATCTCAAAAGTATCTAAAAGAAATTCTGGAAGTTATATTATGACCATAAATATAGTTCAAACAATTTGATAGCATTTCAAGAAGCTATATCACGATCCTAGATCAATTTTAAGCAATCGATCAATTTATCAGTTCAAAACATGCAATAATATGGTGATATCAATCAAATCAATCAACTAATAATTTACACAATATAATAGATAATAATATTTTAATTCACTCTATACTAAATGATAATTCAAAAATGTGAGTTTTACTCACCTTATTCTAATTGTGGCTTTCAAGTTTATATTTTGGTCATATTAGCTTGAAATTCAGCGAGCTCCAAATCTGATGATTCCAATTCAATCGTGCAGAGAATGTCTACAACATATATTCACAATCGCACACCTACGCTTCCACTCCTACATACCAGTATATATACATAAGCAACCTACACCATAAATTGAATTTCACATCATCGTCCTTACATCCAAACTCCAAAACCTTGAAACCCATTCTCGCACTAGTGTGCATACACACGCTGCCCTCCACCTAGAAACCAAACAAATCCCCGCAGCACATCCACTCCAGATTCACACGCGATAATGAAATGTTGCGATATAGAGCATGACACCAATATGCAAGCAGAAAACTTCACTGTCTATTCTCCCAGCAATTATGATTCCATTCCCTTTGCCTTTGAGAAACTCGACTAGAACCGGTGCCAACTTTCGAACCCTAATTTGACTAACGAACTGTTGATTCCACCAAAACATCACCACAAAGTTCGACTCTCATGTAAATCAAAGGCACGTGAAGATGAGAGCAAAGAAATTTGATTTGCAATTTTAGGTGGAGAAAATAAACTAGTTTTGAATTTTGAATGGCCGATCATTTTTTTTCTTTTTTATTATGGTTTGCTAGAGAGAACCCAAACTAAAATGATTATATTGTTTATAATGACATTAAATAAATTAAAAATAAAATGATTGTATTTTTAAAAACATAGATCCATAAAACTTATCAACATGTTTATGTTCATGGTATATTTACACACACATGCATACATACATATATATAATTTGCGATTATGGGTATCACATCGCACATGTTTCTTTTCTCATACGAGTTACACAACAAACAAACAGACATGCACAAAATGTCGACACAACTTTAAACAAATTAAAATGTAGATTAGTTATTGGATTTCGGAATATCACAAAAATACTATTGTTTGGATATGAAATCAAATTATAATATTATAATTTGAAATCATTAAAACTACACGTTTCTAGCATGTTCAATCACACAATATGTTAATCTTCACGAAACTGGAAATATTTTACAATAATTCACTATTTCGAATATGATGAAATTAATTTCGTTGAAATTAGAGTTAGTTTGCAAAATTGCTAAATACACATGTTAATTTAGACGACTTACCATTAAATGATTTTAAATAGTTTATAGTAGTCTCTTGTTATCATTTTAATTCAACCAGAACTTAATTAAGCCATCTAAACCATTCAAATTCATATTAAATAAAAATACCATCTATTCACAAAATTGCAGTATATTTCTCTATTCAAATATATTAAATAGCCTTTATATTTGAAATTCAATTGAGTCAAATCCATACGCCAATATTATAATATTTAGAATTATTTAAATATTCTTGTTTTAAAATCAGGTTTGTTATATTGAACAATAATAATTATTTATCAATACTTAAGCTAAGTTTGAAAATAATTTTCAAAAGAAAATTAAGATTAAATAAAGCAAAATCTATAATAGTTTGTTTTTCATGAACTTCACTAATAGGAACTATCACTATAAAATCTATAGTCTAAAATCTTGATTTTTGGTTTAAATACCATTCAAAACTTCAACTTTAAGACTTTAAATACTTTATAATCTTAGAACTAGAGACGGAGGTTTTGAAAACTTCATTAGAATATTACAGGAAAAGAGAGTATGAAGCAAGTTTAAAACCAAGAATCTCGATATCGCAAACTAACCACTTGAAAATTCTAACTAATGACTATCTAACATTCCATTTCTAACTTGGTAAGTAATTTTTTATCAATAAGTTACTAACTTTTTTAAATAGATTACTTGCTAACTTTTGTTATTTGTAAATGCTCATGAGAACGTAACATATCATAGCCAACATAAACAAGATTTCTTTGCCTAAACAAATTACCAGCATCTTGTCTAGGCATCCACAAATATAAACAATATTCAACAAATTAACATAAAGAATACCACACCTTTGGCAAGATATAAAAGCTTCACTTTTGAGGTAAAAATCAAAAGCTTACTCGCCATAAAAATCAAACTTGTGTAAACTTGAACAAGGCCAAGATATATGCTTCCTTCATACTAAAAATGGATTTTTTTTATTGACTTTAAAGTCGAAAAGTGCATCGATCTCAAGATCTAAGGTTTAGCCTTGAAGAATTTGGAGGGTGTTGTGACCTTGTTTTGGAATAAGAGTGCAACGACCCACATTTTTCGTATCCGTTGATCATAAAATAATTCTATTTAATGCATACGTAGTCATTTTAATATCTTGAGATATGGTTCTTTAGGATATTATGTATGTATATGATTTTTTTCGAATTCTTTTTTGACTATTTTTCCCTTATAATGTCTTGTTTTGTCTATATTTTTTTCAGAAGCAGAATTAGATGCTTTAACCTACTTCAATACACCAGATCCTATTCTGCATAGTGGTCGCATTAAAAAGGCGAATTAATAGTTTGAGAAAAAATGCAGTTTTAAGTTTTAGAAGCTACTAGCTAGATTTAGAGTAGTTCTTGGGGGCAAAAATTAGCAAGCCCATTAGTCAAGTCATCTTTGGACACAAATTACGGCTAAGGGGATTTACCTTTCATTTTTTTCATTTGCTTTATCTCTAATATTTCCCCTAAATTCATAAATCCGCACACATTTCATCATCAAATCATCTGTGATTATTGATTAGATATTAGATCTACATAAAATGAGTCAATCTCTTCACTTAGATCATGGATTCAAGTGTTTGGTTACTATCCAAATTTGGGACTCTCTTCAATTTCATTGATTTGGAGGATTTGGTGAGTGATAATGATATCTCGCATGATTAAATTATATCACATGTTTTTGATTTGTTAATTATTATCATATTAAATTAAATCAACTTTAATAATTGAAGTATAAGATGTAATAATGAATATGTCAGGTATAATACATTTTTTGTATAATGGTCCATGTTCGATGATAGATCTAAGATTGAAATTTATGGATTCGTGTTCGAATATATTGGATGAATATGCATAATTGCTTGACTATTTGAATCATTGCTTGAATAGTTGAATTTCTTGTTATGCTTAATCTTGCGTGTTAGTGCATGCTTAGGAACTGGATGGATGATCGGATGTGATCGAAGCAATCCCAAAGCAGATTGGAGTTTCCACTTTTACTTCGAAATGGTTCAAAACCATCATAAAAGTTCAAAGCTTTCACTTCGAAAATACATGAGCGTTAGAAGATGAAATGGAGGTGCTCCAAGGGAAGGGAAGGACATTGAATCAAAGTTGTTAGATGCTTGTGATTATGTTTGGAACAAGTTTCTTAGGTTCATGGCATGGCTTGGAGAAGGAAAGGAAGGGCTTTGGATCAACCTAGTGATTTGCAGCAGTGCTTCATAACAGGTTGTATTCGAATTGACCTAATGGATCAAAGAATTAACCAGATGAGTTGAAGTAGGTTTGAGTGTCTCAAAGCACAGCAGTAAGGGTTCAAAGCAACATCTCAAAACAGGGTTCAGAGGACATAGTAGAATTAGGACCATTTTCCATCTTGAAACAACGAGCTTTTGGCTAACGTTCAAAATTGTGAAACTTTGGTTGATGATCAAATTAAAGTAACTTTGTTAAGGCTCAAAGCAAAGGGAAGATCATTTCAAAGTTCGAAGCATAGTGCTTTGAAGCAATATATCTTCGAGGTAAGGTACTTTGAGAGTCGAAGTAAGATGCCCAAAGAAAAGTACTTCGAAGCCCAGGAGAGATGAACTCTAAAACTTTGAAGTGGTATGTTTTGACTATTGAAGTGGATCCCCAAAGTAGATTAACCTAAAGGGAAGTGTTTTTTTAAGGTGGAGTTTTTTGAAGTGGGGTTATGCCAAAAAATCAAAGTAAATTCAAAAGGGTAGGAGATTCAAAATAGAGTGACCTTGAAGGGAAATAATGTTGAGGTACAACAAGGTTGGAAGTTGTAATCCAAGGAATACTTAGAAGGGTATCTTTAGGGTGCGCTAAAGGTCATGATGTAACTCTTCGATTGGAAAACGTGGTGTAAGTGGAATATAAGGAGACACGATAAGTTATTCAAGATGGAACGAGGCTAAAGAGTAGAGAACTAGTTTTGGGGGTGCACCTAAGTGAATGAGATGTATTTTTCTTGGATGTGCCAAGGAATCATTGATAGCCCATGGTGTTCCATTTAACTCAAAGCAAAGGTATCGTATGAATGCCTATTAAGGCTAGTCGCCACGGTCGTGTACTCTACGTTGTGTAACCTAATGTCGGTGTAAGCAACGTATGGTGTAGACATGCAGATCGGCTAGAACCAGATTTTCCATTAGCCATTGGCATAAGCGAGGATGGACATACAGGAAATCAATGTGTTCAAGCCATTAGAAGGTTATATGGTTTCTATGGATAATCCTACCCTTCATTCTTTGGTTAGTCCATCACCTACAAGATTATATAGAAGGGAATGGGGACTGAAGCTGTGGTCGTGGGCTGGGAATATTCTTCCATCCTAATCAGTATTTTCTACTGTTTGTTTAATTTAGCATCATATTTTACTTAGTTCAAGTATGAGCTAACTTTTTGGTTGCATAGGTAAATCAGGTATGGGACTTTATTTAATTTCATATTTCGCATTATAACCATTGATAGTTATTTATCACACATACCAGACTATTGTTCGACATAAGTTTTTATATTTCTTCTTATTATGTTAGGTACAAATCAACTTTTTTGTTGGTGTACATTAATATTATTGATAAGTGGACGAGATAACAGGTTTGTATAACACTATAGATGTTCGACGATGAGCTATGACAACTCAACCTATTAATATTTTTAATTATTTGTTTCCACTGTTTGTTTTCCATAAAAACTCTATGTGAGTTGTGGTGAGCATCTTATATATTAATATTTTCTATAAATATCTCTGAGATTCTTTAGTGATGGAGTTTCGACTTTGATAATCTCACTACTACTATGTAGTATAAGTTCCAATTATATTTTACCCATGCGCTGCTAGATATAAAAAATGTTTTATTATATTTACCTGATGATCATACCGTATCAACTTGGAACTATTTCAACACATCATTTTTTTTAAAGTGCAGGTGGTGTGGGATGGTCGTCACATTTGGTATCAGCGCTTTGGTTATTATATTTGACTAAGTTTATAGAAAGAATACGTAAAGAGTGAAAGTACTTTTAATTATTATTGTTTAGCTATATGGTAGCATATGGTATATTTTTAAGCACTTGAGTACCATTGTGGGTTTTTTCTATCGAAAATTTATCATTATTATCTCAGATAAAGAATGAATCGAGGATCAAAAAATGCTACCGGAGTAACTCTACCTTAAGAGTAGTTGGGAAGGAGGATCAGGAGTTGTGACACTTGATTTCCAAGCTATACTTCAGATCATGGTGGTACCAATGCTGGGAAGAGCTCAATCTACTACTGGGGAAATAGTAAATAATGGTGGTGCTTTTTTGCAAGTTCCTATGATTGATTTTATAATGTTGAGTAAAAATTTATCTGCATTATGGGACAAACCATTTTGTGGAACTGAATCTACTATTGAGATACAGTAATGTTAGGATACATATAATCACATCTTTAATGATTATGGAATTGATGATGCAATGAGGAGAATGAATGCTTCTAGACATCCCAAAGGAAGAGCCATGAGTTGGTGGAGTGTGTTGACCATTGATACTACCAAAGACCGGATTTTTTGGGATCGGTATAGGACCAACTTTGAGAAAAGTCCATCCCTACTGTTCATAAGTCTATCATGTTCAAGAAGTTTGCTGAGTTAAAGTAAGGGGACAAGTCTATATCCGAACATGTTACAAAATTTGAGATTTTTTCAAAGTGTGGAACTTCATTTATTAATATTCTTCTTTAGGTGAATTAAAAGTTTATTACTCGTCTAGATGAATGCTTAGAAGAGAAGTTGGTAGACCCTTCAGAAGTTACTTTTGAGTAGCTTATAACAAAAGATTTAAGGCATTAGATTATGTACATAAGAAGCTTATTATTTTGGAAAGGAGGAAGCAAAAAATCGCAACACGCTAGTGGAGGTAAAAAGAATTGGAATGGAAAGGGAAGCAACAACAAGGAAAAAGTAGACCAAATAAAAATAAAATTTGAGTAAAGTGGTCTACTTCAATTGCAAGGAGAAGGTTCACTTTGGAAAAAAGTGTTGCAGAATGGATTTTTGAAGACAACAACCTTATTTCAATATTAATTGATTATAAAATATATACTAACACCTTTATCTAGAATATATATATATATATATATACAGGATTTACATACAGGAATTAACACTGAAGACTGTACAGTTTAAGAGCTTCTAGAGATTCAGAATTCAGAGATGATTCCAGACTCATGAGTAATCAAGATTTCAAGAGTTCAAGATAAATATAGTAATAGAATCTAGTTTATGTAAGGCTCTGAATAGTACTCTAGGTTCAAATTCAAATTCTGTTTTTTAATTTCTAATTTTCAAATTTCAAATTCTATTTTCAAATCCTATTCTAATTAAGTTTCTCTATTTTACTTTTGATTTTAAACTCAAGTTTTAAAGCTTATAAGTTTATATATATTTATATAGCTATATACTTTGTATTTATATAGGTTTAACTTTGTAATAAATATATTTGTATAAGTTATGTTTATGATTTCATATGATTTTCTACTTTATAATACTTATTTATAACACTATGTTTAAATTAAAGAATTTCCAAAGTTATATATATATCAAAACACATGAAAATACTCAAATTTCAAATTTATACTATGATATGTCGACATAGATTTATGGATATGTCGACATATAACTGTCACATTTTTAGTTTTGAAAGGAAGTGCCTTTTAATAATTTGTAACGTTCCAGAAGCATTGCAACATTTCAAATCTTATAAATAGGAACTGATTTTGATTTTTTTTCATCATTCTTCTTTTCCATCTTCATCCTGTTTCATTATACCATTACTATTTCATAGTTCTATGATTTCAACACATATACTTTGTCGATTTCAAGTCTAATCATATAAAACTTCTTCTCTTCTCACTCTCTACTCATTACTCTCTGAATCGAAGTGTTGTTGAAGGGTTATAGGGCTGTTGTAATCGTTTGGGAAGTGTTTGAGAAAAGGTGTGTTCTTTGTAGCCTTGAAATCAAGGAAAGGAATCGGTGATAACCTTATAGCTGGGGAAATCAAGGGAAATATACTTGATTAAGGGTGTATGGAGTTTGGAATCGGTGGTAACCTTGTGGCCATGAAATCAAGGAGATTATACTTGGATATTGATATTGTAGTAAAACTCTGCGCAATCCAACATTGTGTGGGACTGGACGTAGGAGTAATCTGAATCAATATAAAATCAGTGTGTTCTTTCCTTTTCTGCATTTGATTTATGTTTGTCTTTGTGTTTATATTTGATTTTTTGTCTGTGATTATCTCAGTGGTTTGATATTCATATAGTAGATCATATAAGTTTTAGATTTTCTTAAATTTCTCAAAAACACTATTCCCCCCCCCTCTAGTGTTAGTTTTGCCTTAATGATCCATCCCGCAATCCTTAACAATTGATATTAGAGCCTGGCCTTTCAAAAGTTCATAATCTGATTTTTGAAAATATTAAATGGAAAATTCTGAAATTATTTATAACACTAGTTTAATTTCATAATATGATTTTTGAAATTTGATTTTTAAAATTTAAAATTTTGAAATTTGAAAATTTTGAAATCTTTGATATATGGATATGTTACAAAACCACCATGATATTATTGTTTAAAATTGTAGATTAGTTAGTTTGAAAAGTCATCTGATTATTTTGAAAAGTCATTTGATTATTTGAAAAGTTATTTAATTATTTGAAAAGTTGTGTTCTTTTATAAGAAAAGATGTGTTATATGGCTATTGGATATTCAAACTCTGAAAAGATGGGTGATGTGGCTGTTAAAAATTCAAATTCCTAAATGGTGTGTTACATGGATGTTGACAATTCAAAATTCTTATGAACACATAGTAAAAATCAAAAAGAGTAGAAGAGTAATGACAGTTGGTGAAAAGACATCAAGAAGAAATGGATATATATATAACGTAAATCAGCAAAGAAATGGGTAACAGATCAATTTATAACCTTGTATTTTCAACTACAACTTATCTTCATACTGTACTTCTCTTCATTTGCTTTGTCATGCCGTTGGTTTCATGTGAATCCGTCAAGAATTGATCAAGTAATGATCAAATGAAGTTTTGATGAATAAAGAGAGAAGGAAACCAAAACTATCGACAATTATCTTCAAACTGCATCCACAGGTTAGACTATTTTGTCCTAAATCCTTTTCCAGAATGTAGTTCTTGTTCTCGTGATTGTTTTGATGGGTAGATCGTCAAATTCCAATCAAAATTGAGTAAGTTATGGCAGTTTAAAGCTGACAATCAAAAACAGAAAATTACATATGGGATTTTTTGTTTTCCTCTTACTATTTTGAGTTGTTGCACCCCAATACCATCCAAATTCAACCCCGAACTGTAATTAGATTGTAGTCCTTGCATTTTCTTCCATTTGCCGCTAATTTCGTCCAATTTCGTTAAGAAAAGAAGAACCAATGTCATCTAAAACACGGTTCACGATAAACCCAAAATCACATTCCATTGTTAATCGGGTTAAAGAACAGGTGTTATTCAAAACACCGCTCACGATAAACCCCAAAAACCAATTTAAATTCAATTCCAAATAAATACTAATTAACTGGACAATTTCACTAAATTTTAATTAAAAGATTTATTCTTTTCTAAACTGGGTTCAAGAATAGTGTTATTTAAGACACCATTCACGGCGAACCCAAAATCCCATTTGAAATACAAGGCTCTGAATAGAAAATATATCGTCTTATATTCAATATCAAATTCTGAAACCAACAAATATCATATTGGAAATAACGATATAAATATATCTTTCAAATTTCCACAACCATATCTGTATAATCACGATATCCAACATCGAAATATTCCAAAGATAATTTTGATTCAAATCCATTCCAATTCACGTATGGGAAATTCTGATTATTTTTAAAACCACTTCAAATCCAATTTATTTATTCGAAAATATTGGATTATAATTCTAGTTCAAAACTAGTTCATTTCGATAAAAATCTATTTTTATCTTTACAAATGTGGAATTTTTCATCCCAGTTCTTTCCAATTCATATATTATGATTTTACACAAATTATTAATATTTTTAATAATTTTATCAAGGCCCGTACAGTTGGTTTTCAATAACGGCCACCGAACTGCACTCACAGCTACCTTTTCCAATTTTTATTTGGACATAATTCCAAATCCAACCGTTAGATTTCAAATTTTTGATATTCATTGGAAAGCTCTTTTCGATGCGAACCCAACGGTTCTGGTTTCAGGAGAATCTGACGGTCGGATCTCCCGTAACGTCAATTCGAAGTCAATGGTCGAAATTCGGGAACTGCCGCAGCGCGGCGCGTTCTATTCAGGCCATTTAATATATATATTATATATATTTCGTCGATTTCAATTCAAAACGAATTCTATAATTCATTTTAAATTCGTTCTCAAAACGATTTCAACTTCCTATTCAATTTTAAATCAAAATTGAATATTCCATATCATTAACATATAAATGATAATATTTTCAAAACGCTATATTTTGAAATCACTTTCATTTCTATATTCATTATAAAAATGAATATAATCAATATAAATATCGTTCGCATCAAAATGGCGCATATCTAATCAACACGGCTTTATATATTTCAATAACTTCGTTATTCTATTCAACAAATGAATATTTATTATATTCAACACAAGAATCAATATTTCTTTCAACACATGAATATCGTCAACACAAGACTATTTATTCTATTCAACACATGAATCTATATTTTATAATATTCTTTATTTTCCAAATTGGAATGAGGCCCAATCAATAACCATATAATGTTAATTATAAGGATTCCATACAGCACATGTATATAATCGCAATGATAAATAATCAATCATCATCCATAGTGCACCACACAACTACATAAGCATTAAATATAACTAATTAACGCTCATACAGTCTGTCAATCAAACGATCGACATACCACTAAACAATTGGGATTAGTGTACGTCAAATATCCTCCCAACACCCGTGTGGGGGTTTGAAATCAACAAACACTGAATATTATTTGTGCAGTTGGGCGATATGTAAAATTTATCGTCCCAATCCATATCAGTAAAAGGGGTGTACATAAACAAATCGTTCGATTTGTAAATAAATATTTATTTATTCACATTCACGTTAAATTTATATTTTTAACGATAAATGATTTATTTCAACACATGAATATATATTTCTTTCAACACATGAATATATTTCCATTCATTCCACCACACACAATCAATTCCATAACAAAATAAACAAGCAAACAAGTCGTCCATGGTCTGTGGACGACGGGTGTCAGGTGCTGCTAAGCACCGTCTGAATCCTAGTATATATTTTTAACTAGAAAACAAGAATTAAAGTGATAAGTTCTCACCGAGAAGCTAAACCAAACGCCGCGACTCTTCGTATGCAGGAAATCTTCGCCGTGCTCGCCTTTTGTCACTTTCGTCGTCCATGTCCACTACATATATAAAAATCGTATTTTTATATTGTTGCTATGTATATAAAAATCACATTTTTACACTGCTACTATATAGATAAAAATTCTATTTTTATACCGCAACTATATAGATAAAAATTCTATTTTTATACCGCTACTATATAGATAAAAAATTTATTTTTATAACGGTGTTCATATAATAAAAATCATATTTTTCTCTTTCGCCATTCTCTATATAAAAATCACATTTTTATATATAAATATCGTATTTTTATTGACGCTACTTCATTGTAGAAAGCATACTCTCATGTATATAAAAATCTAATCTTTATCTTTCTAAAAATTATATATTTTTATAATTCCATCGCTATTCAAACAAAGAAAATCATATTTTTCTTTGTTAATATATATATATATATATATATATATATATATATTTCTATGCATAAAGATCCTACCTTTCTATGATATAAAATCTCGCCTCCATTATATAAAGATCGCCTTTCATTATATAAAAATCCGACCTTTTTAATGTTATTCACATAAAAATCACATCTTTATAGTGTTATCTAGATAATAAAAATCATATTTTTTACTTCGCCTTTGAGATGGTAAAAATCGTATTTTTATTCCTCTAACTTCATAATAAAATAAAAATCAAATCTTTATGTGTATAAGAATCACGTCTTTATCTCATGACATCTCCTATAAAGATCATATTTTTATAGTGCCATCATATAAATAAAAATCCTATTTTTATTTGGAAAAATCACATTTTTAATAAAATTCAAAGAAGGAAGAATAAATTCAAAGACACTCACATGCCAAGGCGGAAGAATGCTAAGGCGACGGAGGAACAGCGGCTCCTTTGGAGGTGCGGAGCACGCCAGCGAGGTTAGGGGCTTAACCGCGAAGTGAAAATCATAAAGGTCGGATTTTTATTGGAAGGAGCTGATGCCCGGTGTGGCGGAGGGCCAAGGAGGCGGCGCTGGAGGCTGGGGAGGTGGCAGGGTGTCGGCGGTGGTCGGGGTGTGGGCCAGGGGCGGAGGCGCGGCGGCTTTGGGGGAATAGGGGCGTGGTCAATTAAGAAGAGGGGGAGGAGGAGAGGCAACGGGAGGAGAAGGAGGAGGTGAGGGAGAGGGCGCGGTGGCCCACCTAGGCGGCAGGGGTCGACGATCGAGGGGGGGCGACGCGATTTTTTTCTTTTTTTTTTTCATTTTCGATTTCGTCTGAGAGAATAGAAGGGGGAGGAGGGAGAGAGAGTATATTAATATATATATATATAATTATTTAATTTCAAAAAGCAATTTTTAATTTCGAACTCGAAATCGAACCCAACGACTGTCGTCCATAGCTAATTACCCCCATTCCAAACACAATGGGATATATATCGTAAGCTGATTCGATCGTTTCGATCAGTTTTCGTCAAAATCAAAATATAAATCTATATATTGAATTTGAACACACATTTCAGTTTAACGGGGCCACAAACGGACTCTAAAAATTCCCGAAAAATATTTTCTAACTTCGTATTGGCAATATGGTCCTAACAAAACTAATTTCGTTAAATTCTGAGACCATTTGAAAAATAGCCATTTTCCAGTCGATTAAAATCAACTAAAACTGTCAAAACACGTTTTCCTTCGCCATACTCACATATTGATTCAAAAAATTACGAATTTTGAAACCTAGCAATAACTTGAAACCACGGATCCAACAAAAGTGGTTTCATCGAAAACCGAGGTCGTTTGCAAAATTTCCATTTTTAAGGGCCAAAATTCCATAGCGACTATTCTGAATTTTCAACTGGACATAACTTTTGATTCCCGCTATGAAATTTCGATTTTTCGGATTCGTTGGAAAGATATTCCCAAATAGATTCTAATATTTTTCGTTTCGCCAAAATCTGGTTTATTTTGAATCCTGTACATTCATTTGAACTTTGAAATCGAATTTTCGAACCACCGCTTCATTTTCAATTCCTTTTATATTTAAAAATAAATATTAATATTCTAACGTCGATCTAAATAAATATATACGTTCTATTTTTATTCTAAATAAATTTCTCATCGTTATTATTTAAAATAGTCCATTTTAAATATTCAAAATTCATTAAAATTACCAAAATAAAAATTTTAAATTGGCTCGGATTTTCCGGGTTGTTACAACCTCCCCCACTTAAAATATTTTCGTCCCCGAAAAGGAACGAAGCCGAAAGTTATTTTACAAACCAACTCAACTTCCTTTATTTTCATTATGGCTTAAGTTCTTCAACTTTTCAGTTTCTAAGAACTTTTCAAATTTTTCAAAAATTTGGCTAACACCCTAAATTTCTGAAAAATTTCGCCATAACCTCCCCTGCACCGGGAGCTTCGGGATATTTCAAATAGCCTCCCATGGCCCTCACCAATCGAAAAGAAAAAGCCAAGCGGCTAGCCAATCGGCTCATAAAATCATCAAAACCCAATAAATTTGTAAACATGTACCTATTTGTCGGGCAAACAATTTTATTCCTCTGCTCTAGCCTCCTTGCTATGACCTGTTCAATAGATATACATGTACATATATGCAAATGCAGCCAATTTTCCAATATTCGATTCAATTTGGTTATATGTACCGTTCTTTCACCTAATGGGTTTATTAGTTAACCAATAATCATACAACACAACCATCAATCAATTAGTGAATTAACGTTTCAAATTCATAATTTTGATATACATAGAGAAAATCATATTTTAATGCCAAATCACAACAATAAACCCTATCTAGTTTTGGTTCTCACACCAGTCTAATGGAAATATATAGACATCTCACTTTCGAAACACGAAAATAATTACTGATGATGACGCGTCAATCATCAGAATCAGGTCCGAGCGACTAGAGTGTGATCCTATATCTATCCAGTATATTAAAACTTCGAATATACGTTCATGACACGTATATGCAAAATCTTTATATACTCGATTGTCCAAATTCAATACAAATAAAATATTCAAATACGTATACTTGAATTTAATTTTCAAAACAAAGTTTGTTTTCAATTTTATTTTAAAAGTATACTCTTCACACTCGTTCTAGGATACTACTGATCCCATCTCTAACGAGTTATTCTCATTGGATATTACTCATCCAATCTCTGATGAATTCTTTCGTTTGGTTCTAATGTGTCTTGTTCTCGAGCTCTGTAAACCAAAGCTATGATACCAAATGTAGCAACCCGAACCTCCCCGGTCTCCGAAGAGAAGAGAAAGAACGAATTACTGTGAGGACAAGACGAATCAGAACACAAACAGAAGAACATTTCATTGTTTATTACAACAATTCCATCAGAATAAAAGAATATACAGAGTATGAATAAATATACATCAGAAAAATATAAGAGATTCACATTACATTTAAATACATAGCAGCGGAAAAATAAACAAAACACAACTGAAAGTAATACATGGATACAGAGATTTCCGAGCATCGTTCCAGCTGTAAATCAGGATCCTGTGAATATAAATCTGCAAAACCAATACTACTATCTGCCCGTGTCGAAAATAGGGGCACCCAGAGTTTAGGTCAAAACAATAAACTACAGGTCAGTCATGTGACTGGTGTGAGAACTAAAATAGTTATTTAAACTTTACTTTAAAAGAGAGTAACTCAATGTAAGGACACGTAACTTCCCCGGTAAGGAAAGAGCGGATACTTTGAGACCAACACACAAAAGAACGCGAACAGAAGAACATTTCATTGTTAATTACAACAATTCATCAGAATACAAGAATATACAGAGTATGAATGAATATTACACAAAAAATATCAGAGATTTAAATTACATTTAAATACATCGCAGCGGGAAAATAATACAATACACAACTGAGAGAGATATACGGATACAAAGCTTTCCGGATATCGTTCCAGCTGTAAATCAGGATCCTGCGAATATAAATCTGCAAAACCCAAAACTACTAGCTGCCCGTGTCAAAAATAAGGGCACCCAGAGTTTAGGTTAAAATAATAAACTCCAGGTCAGTCATGTGACTAGTGTGAGAACTAAAACAGTTATTAATCTTTATTTTAAAGTTAGGCAAATCAAGGGACCACGCCGTATAACACGGAACGGGTTTCCTCCCAAGAATACCAGTGCATATAAAAACAGTGCAATGCTAAATAAAGAACAATTAAGCTATTATAAGACCCAGGTCCCATCACACAATGCAACGCAAGCCGGAGGATAGGGTTTTACCTTATAATAGCCAAAGAATGCTTGATACGCTAAATTTCATATTTTATTATTACTATAAGTATATAGTGTTAAAACAATTTCAATCATAAATATCAATCATAGACGGCATGGGTACTATACATCATGTCGCCATACTAGGCTCTACAATCAAAACCGCAAATGTCACGTATTTGGAAGTTGGATTTCCATCTGTGAACCGAGGCAAAAGAAAGTCCCCTACCAATTCGAGACGCTCTAGCCCGTGTCTCAGGAATAACCGCAACTGCCCCTTGGATCGTCAGGGCCGGTCCACCGATGTGGATTATTATGCCTGAACGCTATGTTTCCCCGCCCTTTGGGGCGTCAATGAGTCAACGAATGACTCCATCGGCTTCACAAAGTCACTGATATATCTGAGGTGCCTAGCAACAGCAACAACCACATAAGTCAAACTCATCAGGGCATGTAAAACCACTGACACCACTTCTAACTAGAAGGAAACGCATGCCCTCCCTAAGGTCCTCTCCCGTTTTTGGTTCACAACCGGGTGTGAGGCTCGCGAATCAACGCTACACAAAGCTATGCCACACAGGCCGTACTTTGATCATCAACCACAAGACTTTGCTTTTCAAAAAAAGCCTTGATCATTTGCCACTTAGGCATGCCACACAGGCAATTCACTCCATGCATTTGATGTCCATCAATATATAACCCCTGAGCTCGTACGTCTCAGAGAAGGGCGTTAAGCAAGAGAATAAATTCTCCGCCGCCAAACAGATATATACTTAATAGAAATCAATCACACAGACTAAAATCCAATGTCAGACACACAGTCCATTTACAAGTTCGTTCTGGGTATGAACGAAACCGGAGGCACCTAGTACCCCGCATATCCATCGATCTCTAAGTACGTCTGGACGATCACCAACTGATTCCCTCTTCTTGGGTGTACGGCCCAATCAAGACCATTAGTAATCACCCAAACGACGTGAAGACCTTCGGTCTTCGACCACTGTCTTCATCTTCGACTTATCGTCGTATCAGTTATTCAGAATGGGATAAACCCGGTCTTTCCGAATAACTTGCGTATATAATAAACAAGTGTTACACAAATACAACATACGCCTTATTCCAATTCATCAGTCACTAACCGTAAATTAGTAAGAGAACAACTCCCCAAATATTAACCCCGAAGGCCGAAACCAACATCAGATCAATACCCAGGAAACCATTCATCTTAACTAATTTTCAATTAGTTTCTAAATTTTACATTCCTAGGGAAAGGTTCCCATTAATTTTATCAAAGATAAATTCTTTTAAATTTATTCTTTAATCTTCCTTTGAATATCACTTCAAACTAGTCGGGATTAGCGAACCATACCGAAGTAATCATTTATTTTATTTCTCAATCCCAACCTATTCATCCCATGAAGTAAAACTGGTCATACTTCATATCTAACACCACGGTGTTATCGGTAAATTCAATTACCATTTCACGTTCAAATCTAATTGAAGATTTAACTATCGCCTGGAGCAAAACTGGTGATACTCCATTCTCGATCATTTCAATTTAATTAAAGATTCATTAAAACTCCACTTGGTTTTAATCATTAACTGGGTTAAAGAACCAATGTCATTTAAAACACGGTTCACGATAAACCCACATCACATTCCATTCTATCAGCTTTTAACCGTAAAATAGCAAGTGAGCAATTCCCTAAGTATTAACCCCGAAGGCCGAAACCAACATCAGATCAATACCCAAGAAACCATTCAACTTAACTAATCTCCAGTTAGTT
Source organism: Allium sativum (assembly GCA_030737875.1). Taxonomy (NCBI): domain Eukaryota; kingdom Viridiplantae; phylum Streptophyta; class Magnoliopsida; order Asparagales; family Amaryllidaceae; genus Allium; species Allium sativum. Next base: position 901,414,415 of record CM060916.1, read on the forward strand.
TCTGATTTTCTTAACCCAGTTGGGTCTAAGAACAGTATTATTGAAGATACCGTTCGCGACAACCCAAAATCACATTCCATTAATTATCGGGTTAAAGAACAAGTGTTATTTAAAACACCGTTCACGATAAACCCAAAAATCAATTCAAATTCAATTCCAATTAAATACCAGTTAATTGATATACTTCATTAAATCTAAATAAAAAGATTTAATCTTTTTCTCAACTGGGTTTAAGAACAGTGTTAATGAAGACACCATTCGCGACAAACCCAAATCACATTTGATATTAAATACAAGGCTCTGAATAGAAAATATATCGGCTTATATTCAATATCAAATTCTACGACCAACAAATATCGTATTGGAAACAACGATATAAATATATCTTTCTAATTTCCATATCAATATCTGTATAATCACGAAACCCAATATCGAAATATCCCGAAGACAATTTCGATTCAAATCCATTCCAATTCACGTATTGGAAATTCTGGTTATTTTCAAAAACCCTTTCAAATCCACTTTATTTATTTTAAAAATAAATAGAATTATAATTCTAGTTCAAAACTAGTTCATTTCAATAAAAATCTATTTTTATCTTTTCAAATATGGAGTTTTTCATCACAATCCTTCACAATTCATTTCTTATGATTTTACACAAATTATTACTATTTTAATAATTTTATCAAGGCCCATACAGTCGATTTCCATCAACGGCCATCGAACTGCACTTACAACGACCTTTTCCAAATTTGATTTGGACATAATTCCAAATCCAACCGTTAGATCTCAGATTTCTAATATTCATTGGAAAGCTCTTTTCGATACGAACCCAACGGTTCCGATTTCAGGAGAATCCGACGGTCGGATCTCCCACAATATCCATTCGAAGTCAATGGTCGAATTCACAAACTGCCGCGGCGCGGCGCTTTCTATTTAGGCCATTATATATATATATATATATATATATATATATATATATATATATATATATATTTCGTCGATTTCCTTTTAAAACGTATTTTATAAATCGTTTTTAAATCCGTTTTCGAAATGATTTCAACTTCATTTGAAATTCAAATCAAAATTGAATTTTTCCTTATAAATTCGTTTTAAATTCATTTCAAATTGATTTCAATTCAAATCGATTTTTAATTCAATTCCAGTTCGTTTTCAATTTCAATTCAATTTCCATTCGGTTTTGAATTTATTTCAAATCGATTTCTACTCAATTTCAATTCAAATTTCAAATCTATTCAATTTAATTCGAATTTCAAATCTATTCAATTTAATTTGAATTTCAAATCTATTCAATCTAATTCGAATTTCAAACCTATTCGATTTAATTCGAATTTTGAAATCACTTTCAATATTCCTTGAAAGATGAATAAAATCGATATAAATATCGTTTACGTCAAAATGGCGCAAATCTAATCAACACGGCTTCATATATTTCTATTTTCAAATATTTCTATTTCAAATATTTCTTTTTCAAATATTTCCATTTCAAATATTTCTATTCAAATATTCTATTTCAAAACTGGAATGAGGCCCAATCAATTACCATAGATTTTATTTATATGGATTTCCATACAACGCATGTATATATCAACAATGGCAAATAATCAACCATCATCCAAAGTGCATTCTACACTGTATAAGCATCAAATATAAATATTTAACGCTTATAACAGTCTGTCAATCAATCGATCGACATACAACTAATTATTGAGATTAGTGTATGTCATATATCATCCCAATACCCGTGTGGGGTTTCAAACAATCAAACACATATTTTATTTGTGCAGTTGGGCGATGTGTAAAATTTATCGTCCCAATCGATATCAGTCAAATGTGTGTATATAAACAAATCGTTCGATTTGTTTATATTAATTTATTTCATTTCATATACACGTTAAAAATTCTATTTTTAATTATAAAATATTTTTAACGATATAAATATTTTATTTCATTTCACATCACATTACACAATCAACTACACATCAAAATCAAACAAACAAGCATACAAGCCGTCCATGGTCTGTGGACGACGGGTGTCGGGTGCTACTAAACACCGTCTGCATCCTAGTATATATTTTTAAATAGAAATTTAAATTAAAGGTGAGGAGTTCTCACCGACTAGCTAAACCAAACGCCACGGCTTTTCTTCTGTAGAAATCTTCATCGTGCTTCCAACGCAGTCTTTTTCACGAAGTTTACATTAAAAATCACATTTTTGTAACTTCGCTATATATATATAAAAAATCACATTTTTATTTTCTCTATTATATAAAAATCATATTTTTAATTCGCTACTTCCTTATAAAGATCAAATTTTTATTATGTTAACATATACATAAAGATACTATTTTTATAACAAAGCTATATGCGTAAAAATCATATTTTTATCTACTAAAAATTATATTTTTAATTAACTAAAAATCGTATTTTTATCTAACTGAAAATCATATTTTTATATAATTAAAAACCATATCTTTACAAATGCTAAAAATCAAATCTTTATGAATGCAAAAAAATTAAATCTTTATGAATGCTCAAAAATCAAATCTTTTTAATTATAAAAATCTAATCTTTTTAGTTCAAAAAAATCTAAACTTCTTATTTATAAAAATCAAAACTCTTTATAATAAAATTCAAAACTTTTTATAATAAAGTTCAAAACTTTTTATAATAAAATTCAGATTTAATAACAATGTCTTAATACATAGAAGAAAAGAATAAAATGAAGAAACAAAGAAGCTCACTAGGTTCGACGTGAAGGAGGGGGAGGATTTGCTCGCGAGGTGGTTGCTGCCATTGGGTGGCGAACTTGCTCACGTCCGTGCGGTGACGGAGACTAGCGGCTGCGGTGGATGAAGTTCGTCGAAGTGGTGCGGTGTCCTGATCGCGAGATGGTGGCTCTGAGTGGATTTGGGCGTGTGGGGGGTGTTGCGATTGGAGATGGGGTGAACTATATGGGTCGGCGACGATGAGAGGGGGGTGGATCATCGGAGGGCGACGGTCAGAGTAGGTGGGGGCAGGGCGTCGCTGCCGTGATGGGTTTTGGGGAAGAACAGGGGGCGACGGGGTAATTTAGGATTTTTTTTTCTTTTTTCTTTTTGAAAACGATCTGGGAAAAGTAACGGGGGGGTGGCGTTGACTTTTAATAGGAGGGAGAGGGTTTTATACTATTATTTTATTTATTTATTATTATTATTTTTCCATGAAGAGTACCCTTTTCATTTGAATCCCAAATCGAATCCGCCGAATGTTGCCCATAGCTAATTATCCCCATTCCGAACTCAATGGTATATGTTTCGTCAGCCAGTTCGGCCGTTTCGATCAGTTTCCGTCAAAATCAAAATATAACTCTATATATTGAATTTGAACGCACATTTCAATTTATCGGGTCCACATACGGAATTTAAAAATTCCAAAAAATATTTTCTAGCTTCGTATTGACGATACAGTCCTAACAAAACTAATTTCATCGAATTCTGAGGCCGTTTGAAAAATGGCCATTTTCCAGTTGATTAAAATCAACTAAAACTGGTCAAACGCGTTTTCCTTTGCCACGCTCACATATTGATTCGAAAAATTACGAATTTTGAAACCTATCAATAACTTGACATCACGGATCCAACAAAAGTGGTTTCGCCGAAAACCGAGATCGTTTGCAAAATTCCCATTTTTAAGGGCCAAAATTCCATAGAGACTATTCTGAATTTTCAACTAGACATATCTTTTGATTCCCGCTATGAAATTCCCATTTTTCGGATTCGTTGGAAAGATATTCTCAAATAGATTCAAATATTTTTGGTTTTGCTAAAATTCGGTTTATTTTACACCTGGTACATTCATTTGAACTTTGAAATCGAATTATCGAACTATCGCGCCATTTTCAATTCCTTTTATATTTATAAATAAATATTTATATTCTAACGACGATCTACATAAATATTTGTGTTCGAATTCTATTCAAAATAAATTTCTCGTCGTTATTATTTAAAATAAATCATTTTAAATAAACAAAATTCACTAAAATTGCCAAAATAAAAATTTTAAATTGGCTCGGATTTCCAGGTTATTACAATCTCCCCCACTTAAAACTTTTCGTCCCCGAAAAGGAACGAAGCCGAAAGTTGTTTCACAAATCAACTCAACTTTCACTGTTTTCTTTACCGCTTTAGTTCTTCAACTTTTCAGTTTCTAAGAACTTTTCAAATTTTTCAAAAATTTGGCTAATACCCTAAATTTTCGAATAATTTCGCCATAACTTCCCCAGCACCGGGGACTTCAGGACATTTCATGTAGCCTCCCATGGCCTTCTTCAGTCCAAAAGAAAAAGAAAAAGCCAAGCTGCTAGCCAATCGGCTCATAAAACCATCATCGCCCAAACAAAACAGTAAATTATGGTAAACATGTACCTATTTGTCGGGCAACCAATTTTATTCTTCTGCTCTAGCCTCCTTGCTATGACCTGTTCAATGTAAGTACATGTACATGCATGCAAATGCGATAAATTTTCAATACAATTCACTATTTGATTCAATTCGGTTATAGGTTCAACATTTAATTAATCAAACAATAATCAAACAACACAACCAACAATCGATTAGTTGATTATCTTTTCAAATTCATAACTTTGATATATAGTCAAAAATCATATTTTTTGATGACAAATCACAACAATAGGCCCTATCTAGTTTTGGTTCTCACACCAGTCTAATGGAAACATATAGATATCACACTTTCAAAACTTGAACATAAATACTGATGATGTGGCCACATCATCAGAATCATCCCCGGGTGTCTAGAATGTGATTCTATATCTATCCAGTACACTAAAACTTCAAATACATGCGGATCAGAAGTATACACAAAATCTTTATATACTGGACTGTCCAAATCAATATAAATTAAATAATCTAATACGATTAATTGATTTAAAATTTCAAAACAAAAATTGTTTTCATTTTTAAAAATATACTCTTCACACTCGTTCTAGGATACTACTGATCCCATCTCTAACGAGTCAATCCCATTGGATATTACTAATCCAATTTCTGATGAATTCTTTCGTATGGTTCTAATGTGTCTTGTTCTCCAACTTTGTAAACCAAAGCTCTGATACCAACTGTAAGGACCCGTAACTTCCCCGGTAAGGAAAGAGCGGATACTTTGAGAACAACACACAAAAGAACGCGAACAGAAGAACATTTCATTGTTAATTACAACAATTCATCAGAATACAAGAATATACAGAGTACGAATGAATATTACACAGAAAATGTCAGAGATTTAAATTACATTTAAATACATCGCAGCGGGAAAATAATACAATACACAACTGAGAGAGATATACGGATACAAAGCTTTCCGGATATCGTTCCAGCTGTAAATCAGGATCCTGCGAATATAAATCTGCAAAACCCAAAACTAATAGCTGCCCGTGTCAAAAATAAGGGCACCCAGAGTTTAGGTTAAAAGAATAAACTCTAGGTCAGTCATGTGACTGGTGTGAGAACTAAAACAGTTATTAATCTTTATTTTAAAGTTAGGCAAATCAAGGGACCATGCCGTATAACACAGAACGGGTTTCCTCCCAAGAATACCAGTGCATAAAACAACAGCGCAATGTTAAATAAAGAACAATGAAGCTATTATAAGACCCAGGTCCCATAACACAATGCAACGCAAGCCGGAGGATAGGGTTTTACCTTATAATAGCCAAAGAATGCTTGATATGCTAAATTTCATGTTTTATTATTACTATAAGTGTATAGTGTTAAAACAATTTCAATCATAGACGGCATGGGTATCATATATCATGTCGCCTTACTAGGATCTACAATCAAACCCGCAAATGCCACGTATTTGGAAGTTGGATTTCCATCTGTGAACCGAGGAAAAAGATAGTCCTCTTCCGATTCGTGACGCTCTAGCCCGTGTCTCAGGAACAGCCGCAACTGCCCCTTGGATCGTCAGGGCCGGTCCACCGATGTGGATTATTATGCCTGAACACTACGTTTCCCCGCCCTTTGGGGCGTCAATGAGTCAACGAATGACTCCGTCGGCTTCACATAGTCACCGATATATCCGAGGCGTCTCGCAACAGCAACAACCACATAAGTCAAACTCGTCAGGGCGTGTAAAACCACTGACGCCACTTCTAACTAGAAGGAAATGCATGCCCTCCCTGAGGCCCTCTCCCGTTTTTGGTTCACAACCGGAGTGTGAGGCTCGCGAATCAACGCTACACAAAGTTATGCCACACAGGCCGTGCTTTGATCATCAACTACAAGACTTTGCTTTTCAACAAAATCCTTGATCATTTGCCACTTAGGCATGCCACACAGGCAATTCACTTCATGCGTTTGATGTCCATCAATATACAACCCCTGAGCTCGTACGTCTTAGAGAAGGGCGTTAAGCAAGAGAATAAATTCTCCGCTGCCAAACAGATATATATTTAATTGAAATCAATCACACATACTAAAATCCAATGTTAGACACACAGTCCATTTACAAGTTCGTTCTGGGTCTGAATGAAACCGGAGGCACCTAGTACCCCGCATATCCATCGATCTCCAAGTACGTCTGGACGATCACCAACTGATTCCCTCCTCTTGGGTGTACGGCCCAATCAAGATCATCAGTAATCTCCCAAATGACGTGAAGACCTCTGGTCTTCAACCACCGTCTTCGTCTTCGATTTATCGTCGTATCAGTTATTCAGAATGGGATAAACCCGTATTTCCGAATAACTCGCGTATATAATAAACAAGTGTTACACAAACACAACATACGCCTCATTCCAATTCATCAGTCACTAACCGTAAATTAGTAAGAGAACAACTCCCCAAATATTAACCCCGAAGGCCGAAACCAACATCAGATCAATACCCAGGAAACCATTCATCTTAACTAATTTTCAATTAGTTTCTAAATTTTACATTCTTAGGGAAAGGTTCCCATTAATTTTATCAAAGATAAATTTGTTTAAATTTATTCTTTAATCTTCCTTTGAATATCACTTCAAACTAGTCGGGATTAGCGAACCATACCGAAGTAATCATTTATTTTATTTCCCAATCCGAACCTATTCATCCCATGAAGTAAAACTGGTCATACTTCATATCTAACACCACGGTGTTATCGGTAAATTCAATTACCATTTCACGTTCAAATCTAATTAAAGATTTAACTATCGCCTGGAGCAAAACTGGTGATACTCCATTCTCGATCATTTCAATCTAATTAAAGATTCATTAAAACTCCACTTGGTTTTAATCTTTAACTGGGTTAAAGAACCAATGTCATTTAAAACACGGTTCACGATAAACCCACATCACATTCCATTCTATCAGCTTTTAACCGTAAAATAGCAAGTGAGCAATTCCCTAAGTATTAACCCCGAAGGCCGAAACCAACATCAGATCAATACCCAAGAAACCATTCAACTTAACTAATCTCCAGTTAGTTTCTGATTTTATTAACCCAGTTGGGTCTAAGAACAGTATTATTGAAGATACCGTTCGCGACAACCCAAAATCACATTCCATTAATTATCAGGTTAAAGAACAAGTGTTATTTAAAACACCGTTCACGATAAACCCAAAAATCATTTCAAATTCAATTCCAATTAAATACCAGTTAATTGGTATACTTCATTAATCTAAATAAAAAGAGTTAATCTTTTTCTCAATTGGGTTTAAGAACAGTGTTAATGAAGACACCATTCACGACAAACCCAAATCACATTTGATATTAAATACAAGGCTCTGAATAGAAAATATATCGGCTTATATTCAATATCAAATTCTACGACCAACAAATATCGTATTAGAAATAACGATATAAATATATCTTTCAAATTTCCATATCAATATCTGTATAATCACGAAACCCAACATCGAAATATCTCGAAGACAATTTCGATTCAAATCCATTCCAATTCACATATTGGAAGTTCTGGTTATTTTCAAAACCCCTTTCAAATCCACTTTATTTATTTTAAAAATAAATAGAATTATAATTCTAGTTCAAAACTAGTTCATTTCGATAAAAATCTATTTTTATCTTTTCAAATATGGAGTTTTTCATTCCAATCCTTCACAAATCATTTCTTATGATTTTACACAAGTTATTACTATTTTTAATAATTTTATTAAGGCCCGTACAGTCGATTTCCATCAACGGCCATCGAACTGCACTTACAACGACCTTTTCCAAATTTGATTTGGACATAATTCCAAATCCAACCATTAGATCTCAGATTTCTAAAATTCATTGGAAATCTCTTTTCGATACGAACCCAACAGTTCCGGTTTTAGGAGAATCCAACGGTTGGATCTCCCGCAATATCCATTCGAAGTCAATGGTTGAAATTCACGAACTGCCGCGGCGCGACGCGTTCTATTTAGGCCATTATATATATATATAATATATATCATATATATTTCGTCGATTTCCTTTTAAAACGTATTTTATAAATCGTTTTTAAATCCATTTTCGAAACGATTTCAACTTCATTTCAAATTCAAATCAAAATTGAATTTTTCCATATAAATTCGTTTTAAATTCATTTCAAATTGTTTTCAATTCAAATCGATTTTTAATTCAATTCCAGTTCGTTTTCAATTTTAGTTCAATTTCCATTCGGTTTTGAATTTATTTCAAATCGATTTCTATTCAATTTCAATTCAATTCGAATTTCAAATCTATTCAATTTAATTCGAATTTCTAATCTATTCAATTTAATTCGAATTTCAAATCTATTTAGTCTAATTCGAATTTCAAACCTATTCAATTTAATTCGAATTTTGAAATCACTTTCAATATTCCTTGAAAGATGAATAAAATCGATATAACTATCGTTCACGTCAAAATGGCGAAAATCTAATCAACACGGCTTCATATATTTCTATTTTCAAATATTTCTATTTCTAATATTTCTTTTTCAAATATTTCCATTTCAAATATTTCTATTCAAATATTCTATTTCAAAACTGGAATGAGGCCCAATCAATTACCATAGATTTTATTTCTATGGATTTCCATACAACGCATGTATATATCAACAATGACAAATAATCAACCATCATCCAAAGTGCATTCTACACTGTATAAGCATCAAATATAAATATTTAACGCTTATAACAGTCTGTCAATCAATCGATCGACATACAACTAATTATTGAGATTAGTGTATGTCATATATCATCCCAATACCCGTGTAGGGTTTCAAACAATCAAACACAGATTTTATTTGTGCAGTTGGGCGATGTGTAAAATTTATCGTCCCAATCGATATCAGTCAAATGTGTGTATATAAACAAATCGTTCGATTTGTTTATATTAATTTATTTCATTTCATATACACGTTAAAAATTCTATTTTTAACTATAAAATATTTTTAACTATATAAATATTTTATTTCATTTCACATCACATTACACAATCAACTACACATCAAAATCAAACAAACAAGCATACAAGCCGTCCATGGTCTGTGGACGACGGGTGTCGGGTGCTACTAAACACCGTCTGCATCCTAGTATATATTTTTAACTAGAAATTTAAATTAAAGGTGAGGAGTTCTCACCGACTAGCTAAACCAAACGCCACGACTCTTCTTATGTAGAAATCTTCATCGTGCTTCCAACGTAGTCTGTTTCACGAAGTTTACATTAAAAATCACATTTTTATAACTTCGCTATATATATAAAAATCACATTTTTATTTTCTCTATTATATAAAAAACATATTTTTAATTCGCTACTTCCTTATAAAGATCAAATTTTTATTATGTTAACATATACATAAAGATACTATTTTTATAACAAAGCTATATGCGTAAAAATCATATTTTTATCTACTAAAAATTAAATTTTTACTTAACTAAAAATCGTATTTTTATCTAACTAAAAATCATATTTTTATATAATTAAAAACCATATCTTTACAAATGCTAAAAATCAAATCTTTATGAATGCAAAAAAATTAAATCTTTATGAATGCTCAAAAAACAAATCTTTTTAATTATAAAAATCTAATCTTTTTAGTTAAAAAAATCTAAACTTCTTATTTATAAAAATCAAAACTCTTTATAATAAAATTCAAAACTTTTTATAATAAAGTTCAAAACTTTTTATAATAAAATTCAGATTTAATAACAATGTCTTAATACATAAAAGAAAAGAATAAAAAGAAGAAACAAAGAAGCTCACTGGGTTCGACGTGAAGAGGGGGAAGAGTTGCTCGCGAGGTGGTTGCTTCCATTGGGTGGCGAACTTGCTCACGTCTGTGCGGTGACGGAGACTGGCGACTGCGGTGGATGGAGTTCGTCGAAGTGGTGTGGTGTCCTGCTCGCGAGATGGTGGCTCTGGGCGGATTTGGGCGTGTGGGGGGTGTTGCGATTGGAGATGGGGGGAACTATATGGGTTCGGCGACGATGAGAGGGGTATGGATCATCGAAGGGCGGCGATCAGAGTAGGTGGGGGCGGGGCGTCGCTGTCGTGGTGGGTTTTGGGGAAGAACAGGGGGCGACAGGGTAATTTAGGGTTTTTTTTCTTTTTTCTTTCTTTTTTTTGAAAACGATCTGGGAAAAGTAACGGGGGGGTGGCGTTGACTTTGAATAGGAGGGAGGGGGTTTTATACTATTATTTTATTTATTTTTTATTATTATTATTTTCCATGAAGAGTACCCTTTTCATTTGAACCCCAAATCGAATCCGCCGACTATCTCCCATAGCTAATTATCCCCATTCCGAACGCAATGGGATATGTTTCGTAAGGCAGTTCGTCCGTTTCGATCAGTTTCCGTCAAAATCAAAATATAACTCTATATATTGAATTTGAACGCACATTTCAATTTACCGGGGCCACATACGGACTTTAAAAATTCCAGAAAAATATTTTCTAGCTTCGTATTGACGATACAGTCCTAATAAAACTAATTTCATCGAATTCTGAGACCGTTTGGAAAAATGACCATTTTCCAGTCGATTAAAATCAACTAAAACTGGTCAAACGCGTTTTCCTTTGCCACGCTCACATATTGATTCAAAAAATTACGAATTTTGAAACCTAGTAATAACTTGACATCACGGATCCAACAAAAGTGGTTTCGCCGAAAACCGAGGTCGTTTGCAAAATTCCCATTTTTAAGGGCCGAAATTCCATAGCGACTATACTGAATTTTCAACTAGACATATCTTTTGATTCCCGCTATGAAATTCCCATATTTCGGATTTGTTGGGAAGATATTCTCAAATAGATTCAAATATTTTGGTTTCACTAAAATCCGGTTTATTTTGCACCTGGTACATTCATTTGAACTTTGAAATCGAATTATCGAACTACCGCGCCATTTTCAATTCCTTTTATATTTATAAATAAATATTTATATTCTAACGACGATCTATATAAATATATGCGTTTGAATTCTGTTCAAAATAAATTTTTCGTCGTTATTATTTAAAATAAATCATTTTAAATAATCAAAATTCACTAAAATTGCCAAAATAAAAAATTTTAATTGGCTTGGATTTCCGGGTTATTACATTCAAGGGACCACGCCGTATAACATGGAACGGGTTTCCTCCCAAGAACACTAGTGCATATAACAAAACAACGCAATGCTTTTTGGAAAAATGAAGCTATTATAAGACCCAGGTCCCATCACACAATGCAACGCAAGCCGGAGGATTGGGTTTTCCCTTATAATAGCCAAACATGCTTGGTACGTTTAAAACAAATCATTTGATACTATTATAAGTGTATAGTGTCAAAACGATTTCAATCGTAAGTATCAATCATAGACGGCATAAGTTCCCCATGCCACTATGTCGCCAATACTAGGCTCTACAAATAAAACCGAAATATAACGTATTGGAAATTGGATTCCATCATGAGTCGAGGCAAGGGGCAAGCTCCTCTCCGTTCGAGACACTCTAACAAATGTCTCAGGACCACACACAGTGATCCTGGATCTTCAGGGCCGGTCCTCTCTTACTTTTGAGGATTAGTTATTCCTAAACACACGTTTCCCGGTCCTAACAGACCTATATCCGAGGCGCCTCGCATCCAACAACCACACATGTAAAAAGTATATAAATGTCAGGGCTGGTAGGTCACTGACATCACCCATAGCAAGAAAGAAATGTCGTGCTCTCCCTGCAGTCACTATCCCGTTTTTGACTCATACCGAGGTGTGAGGCTCGCGAATTAACGCTATACACAAAGCTATGCCACACAGGCTGTGCTTTGATCATCAACCACAAGACTTTTCTTTTCAACAGAAGCCTTGATCATTTGCCACTTAGGCATGCCACACAGGCAATTCACTCCATGCGACTAATGTCCATTGATATACAACCTCTGAGCTCGTACGTCTCAGAGAAGGGCGTTAAGCAAGAGAATAAATTCTCCACCGCCAAACAGATGTATATTTAATAGAGATCAATCAACATAGAATAAAATCCAATGTCAGACACACAGTCCATTTACAAGTTCGTTCTGGGTCTGAACGAAACCGGAGGCACTTTCCTCGCGTATCCATCGATCTCCAAGTACGTCTGGACGATCACCAACTGATTCCCTCCTCTTGGGTGTACAACCCAATCAAGATCATCAATAATCATCCAAACAATGTGAAGACTTCCGGTCTTCAACCACCGTCTTCATCTTTGACTTATCGTCGAATCGGTAATTCAGAATGGGTATAAACCTGTCCTTTCCGAATAACCCACGTATATAATAAACAAATGTTACACAAACTCAACATACGCCTCATTCCAACTCAGAATATTCTTTTATTCAAATATTCACATTCTTAGGGAAAGGTTCTGAGACGACCCGATTTCCCGTTCTCACGGAAACAAGGTTATCTTTGGAATATAACACAGAAACAGACAATAGCAGAACAGAATTAAATAAATACACCAGATAATGAACATCAAAATATACTGGATAAAATAATCATCAGAGTTACACAGTATACAGGATCTTACTTAGTACAAATACAGTTCAGCTATACATAAATGTCTACAGCGGAAATAAACAAAATATGTACAATAGGAGCTGAACAGCATAAAAAGAAATAAATGATAGAATCCATCTTCAGCTCCAGCTATCCAGAAAGAACCAGCTAAACCTGAATACAAGGCTGCCCGTGAAGAAAAAGGGGCACCCGAGTTTGAGAGTGAAACAAACTACGAGTCAGTCATGGGACTGGTATGAGAAATCTACTCAACACATATATAATATGGCTAATCACAGGACCACGCCACTTTCGTGGAACGGGTTTACTCCATTGGATTGCCAGTGCTTTAAAACAAATCTTTCTTTTAAACATCGCTATGCTTTTTATAAAAAAGAAGCCATTATAAGACTCAGTTCCCATCACACAATGCAACGCAAACCGGAGGATAGAGTTTTACCTTATAATGGCCAAAATATGATTGATACGAATAAAACAAAGGCATTTGATATTATTGCTAGTGTTTATATGTTTTGAATACTATTTCAAATCATAACTATCAATCATAGACGGCATTAATGCCCCATACCACTATGTCGCCATATGTAGGTATACAATCAAAACCGCACGATGTCGTAGTTGGAAATTGGATTTCCGTCATGAACCAAGGCAAAAGATAGTCCTTACCGAATTCGAGACGCTCTAGCCCGTGTCTCAGGTACAGCCGCGACCATACCCTGGATCGTCAGGGCCGGTCCACACGAAGTGGATTATAATGCCTGAACAATGCGTTTCTCCACCCTTTGGGGTGTAAATGAGCCAACGAATGACTCCATCGGACTCGGATCGTCCGATCAAACCGAGGCGCCTCGCAACAGCAACAACCACATAGGTGAAAAGTATATAAATGTCAGGGCTGGTAGGTCACTGACACCACCCTAGCTAGAAAGAAAACGCACGTCCCCCCTGAGGTCCTGCTCCCGTTTCTGGTTCATACCGGGGTGTGAGGCTCGCGAATTCACGTTATACACAAAGCTACGCCACACAGGCGGTGCTTTGATCATCACCACAAGACTTTGCTTTTCAACAGAAGCCCTGATCACTGCATCTTAGCATGCCACACAGGCAATTCACACCGTGCAACTGATGGCTATCAATCACACAGAACAAATTCCAATGCCGGACACACAGTCCATTTACAAGTCCGTTCTGGGTCTGAACGAAACCGGAGGCACTAAATACCTCGCAAACCCATCGATCAACACGTACGTCTGAACGATCACCACTCATTATCCATATTTCGGGATGCCTCCCAATCAGGACCTCGGATACCATCCAAACGAGGTGAAGATCTCCGGTCTTCGACCATCGTCTTCATCTTCGAATTTCAATCGTCGGTCGATTATTCGAAATGAGAATTAACTCGGCCTTTTCAAATAATTCACGTATATTTAGAATTTCAAATCGATTTATTTCAATGGTTAAATTATTCGACAACACCAATTGTGTTCTTTATATAATTTTCACACCAAACACATTCAACCATCAAACATCACATAAATCAAGCAAATTCAGTTTATTTCCATTCCATATTGCTTACGATATTTTATAACTATTTATCGCTATTTTTATTTATTTTAAAATAGCCATTTTATTCAAAACGACGCTTCGGGCCATAAGGCGGCCGTGGCGCTGTTTTTCTTCAGATTTGATTTACACATATCTGAAAATCTAACCGTTGGATCCTCACAAAATTTACATCATTAGAAAGGTCTTTTCAAAACGAATCCAACGGTTCCAGTTTCGGGAAAATCCGACGGTCGGATCTCCCGGTACAATCGTTTGAAGTTTCGATTTCAAAATACGAACTACAGCGTCGTTATTCGATTAAATATAATTTTATTTATATATATAAATAAATATAATCGTTTCTGGCGCTGTTTTTCTTCAGATTTGAATTAAACATTCCAGACAATCCAACCGTTGGATTTTTACAAGGTTGGTGCCGTTGGAAAGATTATTCCAAGGCGAACCCGACGGTTGAGGTTTCGGGAAAATCCAATGGTCGGATTTCCCGTACTAGTCGTTTGAAATCACGGTTTCAAAATACGAACTGCACGGCCTCGTTTCGTTTTAATTTTATTTATATTTATATAGTTATATAAATATAGTTTATTCAATGATTTCCATATCGTTTTCACTTCAAAAAATTTTCTAACACCTTAAATTTTGGAAAAATTTCGCCATAACCTCCCCTGCACCGGGAGCGTCGGGAAATCGCAAATAGCGTCCCGGTCCTTCTAATCTCAAAAAGAAAAAGAGAAAGCCAAGCGGCTAGCCAATCAGGCTCAAAATCATCACCCAAACAAATCAGTAAATGTGTACCTATTTGTCGGGCACAAAATTTTATTTCTCTTCTCTAGCCCCTTTTGCTATAACCTGTTCAATGAATATTGCATGTACATATATATACAGTTCATATCATTTTTCATTTTCTATTCAACTTCATATTTGATTTTTATTTGGTTTAAAAACACCATTCATTCTAATGTCACATAAATAGGCGCAAATCATTTCATTAGCTAATTAATGAATATTTCAACTGATATATGTTTATTTGAACAAGTGGCTATTTTTAACATTTCACATTTCAACGATTTATGCATACAATAAAAATGTGATTTTTATTGTAAAATAATTCATTTCAAAACACTATTTTTCTATATAGTTCATATAGTCTATAAAAGGTGATTTTTATTATCAAACAATTTATTTCAAAATATGAATACCATTCAACACATGAATTTCTAAACAACGAATGAATATCAATTCAACACATGAATGTTTCTATAGTTTTTATATATCGATAAAAATGTGATTTTTATTATCGAACTATTTATTTCAAAATATGAATACCATTCAACACATGAATTTCTAAACAACGAATGAATATCAATTCAACACATGAATGTTTCTATAGTTTTTATATATCGATAAAAATGTGATTTTTATTATCGAACTATTTATTTCAAAATATGAATACCATTCAACACATGAATTTCTAAACAACGAATGAATATCAATTCAACACATGAATGTTTCTATAGTTTTTATATATCGATAAAAATGTGATTTTTATTATCGAACTATTTATTTCAAAATATGAATACCATTCAACACATGAATTTCTAAACAACGAATGAATATCAATTCAACACATGAATGTTTCTATAGTTTTTATATATCGATAAAAATGTGATTTTTATTATCGAACTATTTATTTCAAAATATGAATACCATTCAACACATGAATTTCTAAACAACGAATGAATATCAATTCAACACATGAATGTTTTCAATAGTTTAAGCATATGAAAATAATTCAAACACACAAATATTATTCAAAATTTCGGCAGCATAACGGCAGGGTAGTTAAACCGGCACCGTCCCTAGTACGGCTCCTCGCTCTACCTTAAAACCTCGCGGTTTTTGACAATGGGGATCATGCATCTAGTTCGCACGCAGGCGGCATGTATATATTTATTTCATTTCCACAAACTAATCCTATGTGGTTTCAACCAAATATTTCTCAACCACAAATGGGTATTTTTCAACCACATTCAACCAATATCAATCACAAACAATTCCAAACAATCATTCAATTTTCACAACAATTTCAACCAATAAATATCGTCCATGGTTTGTGGACGAGGGGCGTATATATATATATATATATTTATATATAGCAATTCACTTTTACTTCACACATATATATATAAATTTTAAAATCAGAAATCTCACCAATAGCTATCCAACTGCACGACTCTTCCTAATAGAAATCTTCGCCTTTTGTCGCTTTCGCCCGTATTCTCTACACATGTAAAAATCGAATTTTTACTATGCTATTCAATATATAAAAATCGAATTTTGACTTCGCTATTCAATATATAAATATATGATTTTTACTTCGACTTTCGATATATAAAAATCTGACTTTTACTTCGACTTTCACTAAATAAAAATATGATTTTTACTTCGACTTTCACTAAATAAAAATATGATTTTTACTTCGACTTTCACTAAATAAAAATATGATTTTTACTTCGACTTTCACTAAATAAAAATATGATTTTTACTTCGACTTTCACTAAATAAAAATATGATTTTTACTTCGACTTTCACTAAATAAAAATATGTTTTTTTCTTTTGCTTAAAATGCAGTTTTTATCTTTATTTCAAAAACAGTTTTATTAATTTTTAAAATTCAGTTTTATAACTTTAAGAAAATTCAGTTTTATTCTCTTCGAAAATGCAGTTTTATTCTTTTCGAAAATGCAGTTTTATTCTTTAAGAAAATTCAGTTTTATCCTTTAAGAAAATTCAGGCTTTATACTAAAAAAAAATCATTTCAGTTTTATACTTTTTAAAGATTTCTGTTCTAACTTTTTTAAAAAATTCAATTTTAAAGTTTTAACAAATCAGTTTTACTCTCATAAATAAATCAGTTTTAACTTTCAGTTTTTAAACTTTAAAAATCAGTTTTTAATATTCAACCAAATCAGTTTTTAAAACTAAAACAAATCAGTTTTTATTCCTTAAAACAAATCAGTTTTATTTCTAAAACAAATCACAGTTTTTACTTTATAAATAAATCAGTTTAAACCTTTTTTAAAAAAAATCTCAGTTTATATATAAAATAAAAATAAAATAAATAAAAATAAAATACAATTTAAAACTTACAGAGGGGGCTCGAGGTTCGAACTGGGAGGCGGCTGAAGGCGGCAAGGCGTCGCTGCCTCGGGGTTGCGCTCGATGCCTTCAGGGCTCGAACGGGGGGTTGCTTGTCGGTGCGGTCTCGAGGGGGGGGCTGCTTCGTCGGTGCGGTCTCGAGGAGGGGTACGGTGAGGGCGGCGGCTTCGCTTCAGGGGGGAAGAAGATCGGAGGGCGGTGGGTCGATTTAGGGGGGGGGGGCGGTGTCGCTGGTTTTAGGGTTTTTTTTTTTTTTTCTTTATTCTGTTTGAAATCGAAATGAAAGGGGGGGGGGCAAGCGGGAGATAAGGAGGGAAGGGAGGAATTAAATTTTTTTTTTTTTATTATTATATTATTTAAATTTGCAAAAGGGTTGACTTTCATCCACGACCTCGAAATGAGGCCCACCGCCTGTCGTCCATAGCGTTTAACCCCCATTCCGAACACAATGGGATATGCATCGCAAGCTGGTTTGATCGTTACAATCGGTTTCCTTTTGAATTTTCATTTAAATCACTATATTGAATTTTAAACGTACATTTCAAATTACCGGGGCCACATACTGACTAGAAAAATTCCAGAAAAATATTTTCTAGCTTCGTATTGACGATACGGTCCTAACAAAACTAGTTTCGTCGAATTCTGAGACCGTTTGAAGAATGGCCAATTTCCAGTCGATTAAATTCAACAGAAACTGGTCAAACGCGTTTTCCTTTGCCACGCTCACATATTGATTCGAAAAATTATGAAATTTGAAACCTAGCAATAACTTGACACTGCGGATCTAACAAAAGTGGTTTCGTCGAAATCCGAGGTCGTTTGCAAAATGTCCATTTTTAAGGGCCTGAATTCCATAGCGACTATTCAGAATTTTCAACTGGACATATCTTTTGATTCCCGCTATCAAATTTCGATTGGTCGGATTCGTTAGAAAGATATTCACTAACAGATTTAAATATTTTTGGTTTCACTAAAATCCGGTTTGTTTTGCACCCGGTATTTTCAATTGAAGTTTGAAATTGAATTATCGAACTACCGCGCCATTTTCACTTCTATATATAATTATATTTAATTATATTCATTTTCAAATGTCGATTCAACTCAGTTTTCATCGCCATTGTTTAAAATATTTATTTTAAATATTTAAAATCCATTATTTTAGCCAATTTAAAATTTTTAAATTGGTTCAGATTTTCTGGGTCGTTACAATCTCCCCCACTTAAAACTTTTCGTCCCCGAAAAGGAACAAAGTCGAAAGTGGTTTGATAAATCTACCATCCCACAATACAACAACCAATTTGTTTCTAATATTCAGAGTTTAGAATAAACAATGCACATCCAAAGGAAGAAAATAGCAACAGAAGAGAGAATTAAATGGTGAGGTAAAGTATGGTAAATGTACCTTGCACCGGAGTCAATCAGAGATATCTACTCGGCATCTAGGATAAGCTTTCTGAATGCTCTCCTCAGTTTCCCAAGTACAATCTCGCGGATCTCCACTCCATTGCACTTTGACTAAGTGAACCTTCTTGTTTCTCAGCTCTTTGGTTTCTTTGCCGATAATCTTTAGCGGCTCTCGTCTCACAGCTAATTCTGGAGTAATTTCAATATCCTGCTGAGCTGCTTCTTCCACGATCAAATCTGGATCATGAACGTGCTTTCGAAGTTGAGATATATGAAATACATCATGCACTCCAGGCAACCAGTCAGGCAGTTTGACCCTATAAGCGAGAGTTCCAATCCGTTCCAGAATAGGAAACGGACCAATGAATTTGGGCGCTAACTTTCCTGTTTTACCAAACCGGATAACTCCTCTCATCGGCGATACTTTCAGATATACATAGTCGCCAACTTCAAAGGATATATCTCTTCTTCTTTTATCGGCATAGCTCTTTTGTCGGCTTTGAGCGGCGAGTAATCGCTTTTTAATAAAATCGACTTTGTCGGCAGCTTCTCGAATCATATCAGGACCCAACACAAGTCTATTTCCAGGCTCGACCCAACAGGCAGGAGATCTGCACGGTCTACCATACAATGCTTCGAATGGAGACATTGTCAGACTCGCCTGGTAGCTGTTATTATAAGAGAATTCAGCCAAATGTAGATGGTCTTCCCATGATCCACCGAAATCTATAACACAAGCCCGCAATAGATCTTCTAAAATGCGATTCACCCTCTCAGTCTGTCCGTCTGTCTGAGGATGATAGGCGGTGCTCAAGTTTAACTTTGTTCCCAGCTCGACTTGAAATGCTTCCCAGAATTTGCTAGTGAATATTGTATCTCTATCACTTACTATACTGAGCGGCACTCCATGCAGTCTAACTATTTCCCTGAAGTATATCTGTGCCAGACTCTGAGCAGTTCTGTTTGATCTGACAGGTATGAAATGGGCGGTCTTCGTGAAGCGATCTACGATCACCCAAATACTGTCATTTCCTTTTCTTGTTCTGGGCAAACCATCTATGAAATCCATAGAAATATGTTCCCACTTCCAACCAGGAACTTCTAGTGGTTGTAACAATCCAGCCAATTTCTGTTGGTCACTCTTGACTAGCTGGCAAGTAGGGCATCGGCTAACGTATATTGAAACGTCTCTTTTCATAGCCTTCCACCAGAATGTTCGTTTGAGGTCGTTGTACATTTTGGCCACACCAGGATGGATACTCAGCTTGGACTTGTGACACTCGTCTAACACTTCCCTTTTTAGCTCAGGAACGTCAGGAACACAAATCCTTCCTTTTAGCCTCAAGGTCTCGTCGTTACCTATTTGAAAACACGAGGGTTCGCCTTTCTGAATCCTTTTGATCATATCTTTTATAAAGTTATCCTCCTTCTGAAGAATAGATATTTTGTCAATCAAGGATGTCGTGATAATAAAACTGGCGATCATTACATTCTTTCGGCTTAATGCATCGGCCACGACATTGGCTTTTCCTGGAGTATATATAATTTCAAAGTCATATGCTGCAAGAAACTCCAGCCAACGTTGTTGTCTCAGATTCAGGTCCTTCTGAGTGAACAGATACTTTAACGACTGGTGATCTGTAAACAGTTCAAATCTCTCGCCCAGAAGATAGTGTCTCCGGATTTTCAAAGAGAATATGATAGCCAATAACTCAAGATCATGAGTTACATAGTTTTTCTCGTGCGGCTTCAGTTGACGGCTAGCATAAGCAATTACTTGGCCTCTTTGCATTAACACTGCTCCAAGGCCTTCTCTAGAAGCATCAGTCCATACTTTTAAATCCTGGTTGCCATCGATGATGGTTAACACTGGAGCTGTGGTTAATCTCAACTTTAGCTCTTCGAAAGCCTCCTCACTCTCTTGAGTCCATTTGAACTTAGAATGCTTCTTTGTAAGCTTTGTTAAGTGACCAGATATCTTCGAAAAGTCTTTAACGAACTTCCGATAATAGCTAGCCAATCCGAGAAAACTGCGGACTTCAGTGGGAGTACTGGGCTGTTTCCAATTTTGAATAGCTGTGATTTTGCTTGGATCCACAGCGATTCCATCTTTCGATACGACATGGCCCAGAAATTTCACTTCATCCTGCCAGAATATACATTTGGAAAACTTTGCTTTTAATACATTCCTTCTGAGGATTTCTAGAACCTGTTCCAGATGCTTTTCATGTTCGGCCTTTGATTTAGAGAAGATTAGAATATCATCAATAAAAACCAAAACAAATTTATTCAATACTCCTCTGAATACTCTATTCATCAGATCGACGAAGTAAGCTGGAGCGTTACATAAGCCGAACGGCATTACTAACCACTCGTAGAATAGGTCGGGACCTCTGAACGCTGTCATTGGAACACACTCTTCGGCAATTCGAAGTTGATGGAAACCTGTAGCTAGGTCCATTCGTGAAAATACTTGTGCTCCATTTAATCGATCCAACAAATCATCAATCCGCGGCAATGGATATTTGTTCTTTATAGTCTGCTTGTTTAAATCACGATAATCCACACATAGCCGTAGAGTACCGTCAGATTTTGGGACAAATACTACTGCTGCACCCCAATCAGAGAAACTAGGCCTGATCAGACCTTTCCATACCAGCTGTCGTGTTTGATTGTCCAATTCCTCCTTCTCTTTCAAGGACATTCTTCGAATAGCGTGAACTACCGGCCTTGCATTGGGAACTAAAGCAATCTTGAAATCTATTTCTCTCTGCGGAGGTAAGCGAACAACTTCCTCGAACACATCCGCATAGTTCTTGACGACAGGGATATCTTTGATGAGGTCGGGAATATTCTCTGTGACTTCAGGAATATTTTCAATTTGGGCTGGAGAAACATTCAAAGCTGCCCAGAAGTCTTTTCTATTAGCATTCTGACCTTCACAGGGAATGGTTATATAATCACCTGATTTAATCTTGGCTCTAACAACTCTCTCGGCGCACCTAACCTCTGCTTCATATTTGGTTAGCCAATCCAATCCCAAGATAAGATCAAACTCTTTAAAATTCATGACGACTGCGATGGTAGGAAACCGATAACGAGAGAAAGAAACCGGCACTCCACATATCCAACTGAGATCAATGGAACCCCCAACTGGATTCTGGACAGTCATTGGTTCCTTGAGCTTCTTCAAATTCAAATCCAGTTTCTTAGCTGCATCTTTGGAAATGAAGCTTCGTGACGCGCCTGTGTCAAACAGTACTTTAACTGGGATGTCTTTGACAGTTAGCGTGCCTTCTAGAACATCTGGCCTTTCTTGACTAGCTGAGGGCCTAGAAGTTTCTGCTACTTCATTTACCTGAGCTTCTTTGGTTGTTTTTAACAGCCGGCATTCTTGTTTTACATGACCAAACCGATGACATTGATTACACCTTTTCTTCCCTTGAAAATTTCTCTTGGATTGAAGCCCACCTTTTAATCGCTTCTTCAAGGGTCCGCAGTTTATTGACAAATGCCCCTTTTGATGGCAGTTACTGCATACGGTGGTCGTGGCCGGCTTCTTTTCAGATCTAGCCCTTTTCCTCTTGGCACTGGGCTTCTTGCTGACCTCTAACGTTGTTATGGCCTCCGGACGATCAGTTTCTGACTCTGTTTTATCACTAGAACTGACTTCCTCTTCGTCGCATAACATTCCTTTCTTATAGAGATCTTCATACTGATAAGCCATGTAAATCATTTCAGAAAAAGGAAGCTTCACATGCCCCAATACTTTATTCTGATATTTCCTTTGAAGCCCGTGAATAAATCTCATATTTTTCCTCTTCGGATTTTGAATTAGATGAGGAGCAAAGTGAGCAAGTTCATTGAATTTCTTATGATACTCGGGAATGGTCATGTCACCTTGTATTAGATAAGAAAATTCGTCACATAATCTCTCAGTTGCTTCAGGAGGAGTAAATCTTTCCAGGAAAATCACTTTGAATCTGTCCCAGGTGATATCACCTTCTGGATTATCTTTAATGATTGAATCCCACCAAAACAAAGCTTCTTCTTTGAGTGCCCAAGACGCCAGTAATCTTTTCTGATCATCTCTCAGCTTTAAACCCTCAAAGATTTTCTCTGCAGAACGAATCCAAGCTTGTGTTTCCATAATGGACTCCTTGCCTAAGAATGGCGATCCACCCAGATTTCGGAATCTCTTGAATAGAACTTCTATATTGGATTCTGGCTGTGGGAGCACAACTGGCTCATTAGCTGGTCGAGCCATACGATTACTTCTTCTGTTCCTGTCACTCATTTTCTAGTACTTCTGCAAATGGCAGATCAAGTGTCAGGTCACAGAAAAGGTATTTTAAAATATAGAAACATATACTTCAATGTAAATGTGTCTATCGAGGTGTAATTTCATTCTGCTACTCATACTAGGATATTACTGATCCTATCTGTATAGAGTTACCCGTCCTAGAACACTACTGGTTCTATTTCTGACGAGTTCGTTCAAATGTTATATTCCAGAACTAAGCTTAACCAAAGCTCTGATACCACGTTGAGACGACCCGATTTCCCGTTCTCACGGAAACAAGGTTATCTTTGGAATATAACACAGAAACAGACAATAGCAGAACAGAATTAAATAAATACACCAGATAATGAACATCAAAATATACTGGATAAAATAATCATCAGAGTTACACAGTATACAGGATCTTACTTAGTACAAATACAGTTCAGCTATACATAAATGTCTACAGCGGAAATAAACAAAATATGTACAATAGGAGCTGAACAGCATAAAAAGAAATAAATGATAGAATCCATCTTCAGCTCCAGCTATCCAGAAAGAACCAGCTAAACCTGAATACAAGGCTGCCCGTGAAGAAAAAGGGGCACCCGAGTTTGAGAGTGAAACAAACTACGAGTCAGTCATGGGACTGGTATGAGAAATCTACTCAACACATATATAATATGGCTAATCACAGGACCACGCCACTTTCGTGGAACGGGTTTACTCCATTGGATTGCCAGTGCTTTAAAACAAATCTTTCTTTTAAACATCGCTATGCTTTTTATAAAAATGAAGCCATTATAAGACTCAGTTCCCATCACACAATGCAACGCAAACCGGAGGATAGAGTTTTACCTTATAATGGCCAAAATATGATTGATACGAATAAAACAAAGGCATTTGATATTATTGCTAGTGTTTATATGTTTTGAATACTATTTCAAATCATAACTATCAATCATAGACGGCATTAATGCCCCATACCACTATGTCGCCATATGTAGGTATACAATCAAAACCGCACGATGTCGTAGTTGGAAATTGGATTTCCGTCATGAACCAAGGCAAAAGATAGTCCTTACCGAATTCGAGACGCTCTAGCCCGTGTCTCAGGTACAGCCGCGACCATACCCTGGATCGTCAGGGCCGGTCCACACGAAGTGGATTATAATGCCTGAACAATGCGTTTCTCCACCCTTTGGGGTGTAAATGAGCCAACGAATGACTCCATCGGACCCGGATCGTCCGATCAAACCGAGGCGCCTCGCAACAGCAACAACCACATAGGTGAAAAGTATATAAATGTCAGGGCTGGTAGGTCACTGACACCACCCTAGCTAGAAAGAAAACGCACGTCCCCCCTGAGGTCCTGCTCCCGTTTCTGGTTCATACCGGGGTGTGAGGCTCGCGAATTCACGTTATACACAAAGCTACGCCACACAGGCGGTGCTTTGATCATCACCACAAGACTTTGCTTTTCAACAGAAGCCCTGATCACTGCATCTTAGCATGCCACACAGGCAATTCACACCGTGCAACTGATGGCTATCAATCACACAGAACAAATTCCAATGCCGGACACACAGTCCATTTACAAGTCCGTTCTGGGTCTGAACGAAACCGGAGGCACTAAATACCTCGCAAACCCATCGATCAACACGTACGTCTGAACGATCACCACTCATTATCCATATTTCGGGATGCCTCCCAATCAGGACCTCGGTTACCATCCAAACGAGGTGAAGATCTCCGGTCTTCGACCATCGTCTTCATCTTCGAATTTCAATCGTCGGTCGATTATTCGAAATGAGAATTAACTCGGCCTTTTCAAATAATTCACGTATATTTAGAATTTCAAATCGATTTATTTCAATGGTTAAATTATTCGACAACACCAATTGTGTTCTTTATATAATTTTCACACCAAACACATTCAACCATCAAACATCACATAAATCAAGCAAATTCAGTTTATTTCCATTCCATATTGCTTACGATATTTTATAACTATTTATCGCTATTTTTATTTATTTTAAAATAGCCATTTTATTCAAAACGACGCTTCGGGCCATAAGGCGGCCGTGGCGCTGTTTTTCTTCAGATTTGATTTACACATATCTGAAAATCTAACCGTTGGATCCTCACAAAATTTACATCATTAGAAAGGTCTTTTCAAAACGAATCCAACGGTTCCAGTTTCGGGAAAATCCGACGGTCGGATCTCCCGGTACAATCGTTTGAAGTTTCGATTTCAAAATACGAACTGCAGCGTCGTTATTCGATTAAATATAATTTTATTTATATATATAAATAAATATAATCGTTTCTGGCGCTGTTTTTCTTCAGATTTGAATTAAACATTCCAGACAATCCAACCGTTGGATTTTTACAAGGTTGGTGCCGTTGGAAAGATTATTCCAAGGCGAACCCGACGGTTGAGGTTTCGGGAAAATCCAATGGTCGGATTTCCCGTACTAGTCGTTTGAAATCACGGTTTCAAAATACGAACTGCACGGCCTCGTTTCGTTTTAATTTTATTTATATTTATATAGTTATATAAATATAGTTTATTCAATGATTTCCATATCGTTTTCACTTCAAAAAATTTTCTAACACCTTAAATTTTGGAAAAATTTCGCCATAACCTCCCCTGCACCGGGAGCGTCGGGAAATCGCAAATAGCGTCCCGGTCCTTCTAATCTCAAAAAGAAAAAGAGAAAGCCAAGCGGCTAGCCAATCAGGCTCAAAATCATCACCCAAACAAATCAGTAAATGTGTACCTATTTGTCGGGCACAAAATTTTATTTCTCTTCTCTAGCCCCTTTTGCTATAACCTGTTCAATGAATATTGCATGTACATATATATACAGTTCATATCATTTTTCATTTTCTATTCAACTTCATATTTGATTTTTATTTGGTTTAAAAACACCATTCATTCTAATGTCACATAAATAGGCGCAAATCATTTCATTAGCTAATTAATGAATATTTCAACTGATATATGTTTATTTGAACAAGTGGCTATTTTTAACATTTCACATTTCAACGATTTATGCATACAATAAAAATGTGATTTTTATTGTAAAATAATTCATTTCAAAACACTATTTTTCTATATAGTTCATATAGTCTATAAAAGGTGATTTTTATTATCAAACAATTTATTTCAAAATATGAATACCATTCAACACATGAATTTCTAAACAACGAATGAATATCAATTCAACACATGAATGTTTCTATAGTTTTTATATATCGATAAAAATGTGATTTTTATTATCGAACTATTTATTTCAAAATATGAATACCATTCAACACATGAATTTCTAAACAACGAATGAATATCAATTCAACACATGAATGTTTCTATAGTTTTTATATATCGATAAAAATGTGATTTTTATTATCGAACTATTTATTTCAAAATATGAATACCATTCAACACATGAATTTCTAAACAACGAATGAATATCAATTCAACACATGAATGTTTCTATAGTTTTTATATATCGATAAAAATGTGATTTTTATTATCGAACTATTTATTTCAAAATATGAATACCATTCAACACATGAATTTCTAAACAACGAATGAATATCAATTCAACACATGAATGTTTCTATAGTTTTTATATATCGATAAAAATGTGATTTTTATTATCGAACTATTTATTTCAAAATATGAATACCATTCAACACATGAATTTCTAAACAACGAATGAATATCAATTCAACACATGAATGTTTTCAATAGTTTAAGCATATGAAAATAATTCAAACACACAAATATTATTCAAAATTTCGGCAGCATAACGGCAGGGTAGTTAAACCGGCACCGTCCCTAGTACGGCTCCTCGCTCTACCTTAAAACCTCGCGGTTTTTGACAATGGGGATCATGCATCTAGTTCGCACGCAGGCGGCATGTATATATTTATTTCATTTCCACAAACTAATCCTATGTGGTTTCAACCAAATATTTCTCAACCACAAATGGGTATTTTTCAACCACATTCAACCAATATCAATCACAAACAATTCCAAACAATCATTCAATTTTCACAACAATTTCAACCAATAAATATCGTCCATGGTTTGTGGACGAGGGGCGTATATATATATATATATTTATATATAGCAATTCACTTTTACTTCACACATATATATATAAATTTTAAAATCAGAAATCTCACCAATAGCTATCCAACTGCACGACTCTTCCTAATAGAAATCTTCGCCTTTTGTCGCTTTCGCCCGTATTCTCTACACATGTAAAAATCGAATTTTTACTATGCTATTCAATATATAAAAATCGAATTTTGACTTCGCTATTCAATATATAAATATATGATTTTTACTTCGACTTTCGATATATAAAAATCTGACTTTTACTTCGACTTTCACTAAATAAAAATATGATTTTTACTTCGACTTTCACTAAATAAAAATATGATTTTTACTTCGACTTTCACTAAATAAAAATATGATTTTTACTTCGACTTTCACTAAATAAAAATATGATTTTTACTTCGACTTTCACTAAATAAAAATATGATTTTTACTTCGACTTTCACTAAATAAAAATATGTTTTTTTCTTTTGCTTAAAATGCAGTTTTTATCTTTATTTCAAAAACAGTTTTATTAATTTTTAAAATTCAGTTTTATAACTTTAAGAAAATTCAGTTTTATTCTCTTCGAAAATGCAGTTTTATTCTTTTCGAAAATGCAGTTTTATTCTTTAAGAAAATTCAGTTTTATCCTTTAAGAAAATTCAGGCTTTATACTAAAAAAAAATCATTTCAGTTTTATACTTTTTAAAGATTTCTGTTCTAACTTTTTTAAAAAATTCAATTTTAAAGTTTTAACAAATCAGTTTTACTCTCATAAATAAATCAGTTTTAACTTTCAGTTTTTAAACTTTAAAAATCAGTTTTTAATATTCAACCAAATCAGTTTTTAAAACTAAAACAAATCTGTTTTTATTCCTTAAAACAAATCAGTTTTATTTCTAAAACAAATCACAGTTTTTACTTTATAAATAAATCAGTTTAAACCTTTTTTAAAAAAAATCTCAGTTTATATATAAAATAAAAATAAAATAAATAAAAATAAAATACAATTTAAAACTTACAGAGGGGGCTCGAGGTTCGAACTGGGAGGCGGCTGAAGGCGGCAAGGCGTCGCTGCCTCGGGGTTGCGCTCGATGCCTTCAGGGCTCGAACGGGGGGTTGCTTCGTCGGTGCGGTCTCGAGGGGGGGGCTGCTTCGTCGGTGCGGTCTCGAGGAGGGGTACGGTGAGGGCGGCGGCTTCGCTTCAGGGGGGGGAAGAAGATCGGAGGGCGGTGGGTCGATTTAGGGGGGGGGCGGTGTCGCTGGTTTTAGGGTTTTTTTTTTTTTTTTTCTTTATTCTGTTTGAAATCGAAATGAAAGGGGGGGGGGCCAAGCGGGAGATAAGGAGGGAAGGGAGGAATTAAAAATTATTTTATTTTTTTTTATTATTATATTATTTAAATTTGCAAAAGGGTTGACTTTCATCCACGACCTCGAAACGAGGCCCACCGCCTGTCGTCCATAGCGTTTAACCCCCATTCCGAACACAATGGGATATGTATCGCAAGCTGGTTTGATCGTTACAATCGGTTTCCTTTTGAATTTTCATTTAAATCACTATATTGAATTTTAAACGTACATTTCAAATTACCGGGGCCACATACTGACTAGAAAAATTCCAGAAAAATATTTTCTAGCTTCGTATTGACGATACGGTCCTAACAAAACTAGTTTCGTCGAATTCTGAGACCGTTTGAAGAATGGCCAATTTCCAGTCGATTAAATTCAACAGAAACTGGTCAAACGCGTTTTCCTTTGCCACGCTCACATATTGATTCGAAAAATTATGAAATTTGAAACCTAGCAATAACTTGACACTGCGGATCTAACAAAAGTGGTTTCGTCGAAATCCGAGGTCGTTTGCAAAATGTCCATTTTTAAGGGCCTGAATTCCATAGCGACTATTCAGAATTTTCAACTGGACATATCTTTTGATTCCCGCTATCAAATTTCGATTGGTCGGATTCGTTAGAAAGATATTCACTAACAGATTTAAATATTTTTGGTTTCACTAAAATCCGGTTTGTTTTGCACCCGGTATTTTCAATTGAAGTTTGAAATTGAATTATCGAACTACCGCGCCATTTTCACTTCTATATATAATTATATTTAATTATATTCATTTTCAAATGTCGATTCAACTCAGTTTTCATCGCCATTGTTTAAAATATTTATTTTAAATATTTAAAATCCATTATTTTAGCCAATTTAAAATTTTTAAATTGGTTCAGATTTTCTGGGTCGTTACAGGTTCCCATTAATTTTATCAAAGATAAATTCTTCCAAATTTATTCTTTAATCTTCCTTTGGATATCATTTAAACCCTGTTAAGGTTTTCCAAACTAGTCGGGATTAGCGAACCACACCGAAGTAATTATTTTATTTCCCAATCCCAACCTATTCATCCCATGGAGAAAAACTGGTAATACTCCATATCTAACACCACAGTGTTATCGGTAAAATTAATTACCATTTCACGTTCAAATCTAATTAAAGATTTAACTATAGCTTTGGAGCAAAACTGGTGATACTCCATTCTCGATCACTTTAATCTAATTAAAGATTCATTAAAACCCCACTTAGTTTTAATCTTCCCAAAAATCAATATCCTGTCTTTAACTGGGTTAAAGAACCAATGTCATCTAAAACACGGTTCACGATGAACCCAAAATCACATTTCATTGTTAATCGGGTTAAAGAACATGTGTTATTCAAAACACCGCTCACGATAAACCCCAAAAACCAATTTAAATTCAATTCCAATTAAATACTAATTAACTGGACAATTTCACTAAATTTTAATTAAAAGATTTATTCTTTTCTAAACTGGGTTCTAGAACAGTGTTATTTAAGACACCATTCACGACGAACCCAAAATCCCATTTGATATTAAATACAAGGCTCTGAATAGAAAAATATATCGGCTTATATTCAATATCAAATTCTGAAACCAACAAATATCATATTGGAAATAACGATATAAATATATCTTTCAAATTTCCACAACCATATTTGTATAATCACGATATTCAACATCGAAATATTTCGAAGATAATTTCGATTCAAATCCATTCCAGTTCACGTATTGGAAATTCTGATTATTTTTAAAACCACTTCAAATCCAATTTATTTATTCGAAAATATTGGATTACAATTCTAGTTCAAAACTAGTTCATTTCGATAAAAAACTATTTTTATCTTTACAAATGTGGAATTTTTCATCCCATTTCTTTCCAATTCATATATTATGATTTTATACAAATTATTAATATTTTTAATAATTTATCAAGGCCCGTACAGTTGGTTTTCAATAACGGCCACCGAACTGCACTCACACCGACCTTTTCAAATTTTGATTTGGACATAATTCCAAATCCAACCGTTAGATTTCAAATTTTTGATATTCATTGGAAAGCTCCTTTCGATACGATCCAACGGTTCCGGTTTCAGGAGAATCCGACGGTCGGATCTCCCGTAACGTCAATTTGAAGTCAATGGTCGAAATTCGCGAACTACCGCGGCGCGGCGCGTTCTATTCAGGCCATTTAATATATATATATATATATATATTATATATATTTCGTCGATTTCAATTCAAAACGTATCCTATAATTCGTTTTAAATTCGTTCTCAAAACGATTTCAACTTCATATTCAATTTTAAATCAAAATTGAATATTCACTATCATTACCATATAAATGATAATATTTTCAAAACGTTATATTTTGAAATCACTTCCTTTTCTATATTCATTATAAAAACGAATATAATCGATATAAATATCGTTCGCGTCAAAATGGCGCATATCTAATCAACACGGCTTTATATATTTCAATAACTTCGTTATTCAATTCAACAAATGAATATTTATTCTATTCAACACATGAATCTATATTTCTTTCAACATATGAATATTCTCAACACATGAGTATCATCAACACATGACTATTTATTCTATTCAACACATGAATCTATATTTTATAATATTCTTTATTTTCCAAATTGGAATGAGGCCCAATCAATTACCATATAATGTTAATTATATGGATTTCATACAACACATGTATATAATCGCAACAATAAATAATCAACCATCATCCATAGTGCACCACACAACTACATAAGCATTAAGTATAACTAATTAACGCTCATACACTCTGTCAATCAAACGATCGACATATCACTAAACAATTGGGATTAGTGTACGTCAAATATCCTCCTAACACCCATGTGGGGTTTGAAATCAACAAACACTGAATATTATTTGTGCAGTTGGGCGATGTGTAAAATTTATCGTCCCAATCCATATCAGTAAAAGGGGTGTACATAAACAAATCGTTCGATTTGTAAATAAATATTTATTTATTCACATTCACGTTAAATTTATATTTTTAACGATTAATAATTTATTTCAACACATGAATATATATTTCTTTCAACACATGAATATATTTCCATTCATTCCACCACACACAATCAATTCCACAACAAAATCAAACAAGCAAATAAGTCGTCCATGGTCTGTGGACGAAGGGTGTCAGGTGCTGCTAAGCACCGTCTGCATCCTAGTATATATTTTTACTAGAAAACAAGAATTAAAGTGAGAAGTTCTCACCGAGAAGCTAAGCCAAACGCCGCGACTCTTCGTATGTAGGAAATCTTCGCCATGCTCGCCTTTTGTCACTTTCGTCGTCCGTGTCCACTACATATATAAAAATTGCATTTTTATATTGTTGCTATGTATATAAAAATCACATTTTTACAATGCTACTATATAGATAAAAATTCTACTTTTATACTGCTACTATATAGATAAAAATTCTATTTTTATACCGCTACTATATAGATAAAAAATTTATTTTTATAACAGTGTTCATATAATAAAAATCATATTTTTCTCTCTCGCCATTCTCTATATAAAAATCACATTTTTATATATAAAGATCGTATTTTTATTGACGCTACTTCATTATAGAAATCATACTCTCATGTATATAAAAATCTAATCTTTATCTTTCTAAAAATTATATATTTTTATAATTCCATCACTATTCAAACAAAGAAAATCATATTTTTCTTTATTAATATATATATATATATATATATATTTCTATGCATAAAGATCCTACCTTTCTATGAAATAAAATCTCGCCTCCATTATATAAAGATCGCCTTTCATTATATAAAAATCCGACCTTTATAATGTTATTCACATAAAAATCACATCTTTATAGTGTTATCTAGATAATAAAAATCATATTTTTACTTCTCCTTCGAGATGATAAAAATCGTATTTTTATTCCTCTAACTTCATAATAAAATAAAAATCAAATCTTTATGTGTCTAAGAATCACGTCTTTATCTCATGACATCTCCTATAACGATCATATTTTTATAGTGCCATCAAATAAATAAAAATCCTATTTTTATTTGGAAAAATCACATTTTTAATAAAATTCAAAGAAGGAAGAATAAATTCAAAGACACTCACATGCCAAGGCGGAAGAATGCTAAGACGACGGAGGAACAGCGGTTCCTTTTGAGGTGCGGAGCTCGCTTGCGAGGTTAGGGGCTTAACCGTGAAGTGAAAATCATAAAGGTCGGATTTTTATTGGAAGGAGGGGATGTCCGGTGTGGTGGAGGGCCAAAGAGGCGGCGCTGGAGACTGGGAAGGTGGCAGGGTGTCGGCGGTGGTCGGGGTGTGGGCCAGGAGCGGAGGCGCGACGGTTTTTGGGGGGAATAGGGTGCGCGGTCAATTAAGAAGAGGGGGAGGAGGAGAGGCAACGGGAGGAGAAGGAGGAGGTGAGGGAGAGGGCGCGGTGGCCCACCTAGGCGGCGGCGGTCGACGATCGAGGGGGGCAACGCGATTTTTTTCTTTTTATTTTATTTTCGATTTCGTCTGAGAGAATAGAAGGGGGAGGAGGGAGAGAGAGTATATATATATATATATAATTATTTAATTTCAAAAAACAACTTTTAATTTCGAACTCGAAATCGAACCCATCGACTATCGTCCATAGCTAATTACCCCCATTCCGAACACAATGGGATATATATCGTAAGCTGATTCGATCGTTTCGATCAGTTTTTGTCAAAATCAAAATATAAATCTATATATTGAATTTGAACGCACATTTCAATTTACCGGGGCCACATACAGACTCTACAAATTCCCAAAAAAAAAAAATTTCTTGCTTCGTATTGGCAATACGGTCCTAACAAAACTAATTTTGTTAAATTCTGAGACCATTTGAAAAATGGCCATTTTCCAGTCAATCAAAATCAACTAAAACTGTCAAAACACGTTTTCCTTCACCACGCTCACATATTGATTCAAAAAATTACGAATTTTGAAACATAGCAATAACTTGACATCACGGATCCAACAAAAGTGGTTTCGTCGAAAACCGAGGTCGTTTGCAAAATTTCCATTTTTAAGGGCCAGAATTCCATAACGACTATTCTGAATTTTCAACTGGACGTAACTTTTGATTCCCGCTATGAAATTTCAATTTTTTGGATTTGTTGGAAAGATTTTCTCAAATAGATTATAATATTTTTGGTTTCTCCAAAATTCGGTTTATTTTGAATCCTGTACATTCATTTGAACTTTGAAATCGAATTTTCGAACTACTGCGCCATTTTCAATTCCTTTTATATTTAAAAATAAATATTAATATTCTAACGTCGATCTAAATAAATATATATATGTTCTATTTCTATTCAAAATAAATTTCTCGTTGTTATTATTTAAAATAATCCATTTTAAATATTCAAAATTCATTAAAATTGCCAAAATAAAAATTTTAAATTGGCTCGGGTTTTTCCGGGTTGTTACATTCACATCGTTTGGATGATCACCAATGTCTTGATTGGGCTGTACACCCAAGACATGGTAATAAGTGGTGATTTTCCTGACGTACTTGGAGATCGATCGGATATGCGAGGGCCTCTCTCTTGTATTGGGCATATGGGACGAGGAATAAGGTGCCTCTGGTTTCGTTCAGACCTAGAACGGAATTGCAAATGGATGGTATGTCTGACATTGTACTCCTTTATACTGTATTCGTTGATCTCTGCTAAATATATATATCTGTTTGGTTATTCTCTTGCTTACAACCCTTCTCTGAGACGTAAGAGCTTAGAGGTTATATATTGGTGGAAATCAGTGGTACGGTATGGATTGACAATGTAGCATGCTAAAATGCAAATGTTCAAGGCTTATTGTTGAAAAGTAGAGTCTTGTGGATGATGATCAAAGCACAGCTTTAAGTAGCATAGCTTTGTGTATAAGGTTAATTCGCGATCCTCACGCCCGGTATGAGTCAAAACAGGATAGTGACTGCAGGGAGTGCGCAACCTTTCTTTCTAGCTGAAGTGGTGTCATGGTATGCAGCCCAGACATTTTTACTTATGTGGAAGATGGAATGAGGCGCCTCTGATATTGAGTCTCTAATGGCTCAGAGATAGGTCCCATAGGACTGGTAAATGTGTGTTCCGGAATAACTAATCCACTAA
Organism: Allium sativum; assembly: GCA_030737875.1. Lineage (NCBI taxonomy): Eukaryota > Viridiplantae > Streptophyta > Magnoliopsida > Asparagales > Amaryllidaceae > Allium > Allium sativum. The sequence goes on from CM060916.1 coordinate 901,449,467, forward strand.
AGTAAGTGTGGACCGACCGTGAAGATCCAAGAGTTGTCCGTAGGTGTGATCCTAAGGCATTCGATAGAGTGTTTCGAATCGGAGAGGACGATCCCTTGCCTCGACTCATAGATGGAATCCAATTTCCAATACGCGACTTTTCGGTTTTAATTGTAAACATGTATGGCGACATAGTAGGATGGGGTATTATGTCGTCTATGATTGATACATTTATACTTGAAGTTGATTTCTTCACTTTTGGTAATAATAAAAGAAAAATTTCACGTACCAAGCATGTTTGTCCATTATAAGGTAAAACTTTATCCTCTGGTTTGTGTTTGCATTGTGTGATGGGATCTGAGTCTTATAATGGCTTCATTTTTCCTTTTAGCATTGCGCTGTTGGTTTTATGGTATTCATGGGAGTGAACCTGTTCCGTGTTATATGGCATGGTCCCTTGATTTACCCAACTTAAAAAATAAAGTTAATAATTGTTTTAGTTCTCACACCAGTCCCATAACTGACTCGGAGTTTATTGTTTCTACCTATGCTCTGGGTGCCTATATTTTCCACATGGGCAGCTAATAGTTTTCATTTTCGCAGATATTTCTTTTTACAGGATCCTGGATTGCAGCTGGAGCTATATTCGAAAAGCTTTGTATCCGTGTATTTCCTTCAGTTGTGCTAGTTGATGTGTTTTCCACTATGCATTATATTCATGTATATATATTTTCGCTGTTTTGTAATTTGTAAATCTCTTATATTTATTTTTCCTCTGTATATTATTTATCTGAACTCTGATATATTCTTGTACTCTGATGTAACTTGTTGTAACAGCAATAAAATGTTCTTATGTTTGTGTTCTGATGCATCATGTCCTAAAAACAATCCGAGCTCCTCCGTCTCTTCGGGGATCGGGGAAGTCTGGGTCGTCTCAGTTTGGTATCGGAGCTTTGATTTACAAAGCTCGAGAACAAAACATATTAGAACCGAACGAAAGAATTCATCAGAGAAAGGATTAGTAATGTCCTATAAGAGTGACTCGTTAGAGATAGGGCTAGTAATACCCTAGAATGAGTTTGAAGAGAATTATTTATTAAAACGAATTTAGTTTTGAAAAGAAAAAAATCTTATTATACGTATTTGAGTATTTTATTTTATATTGATTTTGGACTATCAGGTATTAGAAGATTTTGCATATACGACTTATCCATGTGTATCTGAAGTATCAAATATGCTGGGTAGATATAGGATCACATTCTAGTCACCCAGAGATGATTCTGATGATTGAGATCTCATCGTCAGTATCTATGTTCGAGTTTCGAAAGTGGGATATCTATATATTTCCAGTTGATTGGTGTGAGAACCAAAATTTAGTTAGAGTCTATTGTTTGTGATTTGGCATTGAAAATATGATTTCGAATATATATAAAAGACACATGTTTGAAAAGCTAATTAACCAATTTATTTCTGGTTGTGTTATGTGATAATTAATTTAACTAATAAAAATATTGGAATAATAAAACCAATAAAAGAATGAATGATAAGTAAAGCCAAATCAAGTATAATGTAGAGCTGAATTGAAAATTTGGTGAATAGGATTTATGTCCATAGATATATATATATTGAAAATCATATATATATATATATATATTTATACTGGACAAGTTGTTGAGTAAAGATTGAGTAGAGAATTAAATTGTGTGCCCGACTAACAGGTGCACCTTAATGAGTTGGTTGCGCAATTTTATTTAATATAAGCTACTGTGAATGAATTTGGATGCGTTGCAATGGTTGTTCTGTATGAGATTAAAAACATACGCCATAGGATGGTAACAAATAAATTATGAAATACACCTCATAACATACATCATGAAGACAACATATCATACTCCATACAATCATTTGGTGCTTATATGATAAGGTTTGGATTACCATACGAGCGAGATGCTTGTATAGCGATGACTGAATTACAGGTTGAACCGAAGATTAATTATAGATGGCATAGCATATCATATTTCATATAAGCATTTGGTGCTTATATGACGAGGTTTGGATTTCTATACGGGCAAGATACTTGTATGGCTAGGACTGAATTACAGATTGTATAGAAGACTAATTATGGACTTAATAACATATAAAGGTGCTCGGGGCAGGATTTAATAAAAACCCTTCACAGGTCTGGAGATGACAAAAATCCACATCTCCCTTGTTTTTAATTAAGGCACATGGATTATTTTATTTCCAAAACTGGGGCAAGGTATGAGATTTCGACTTTTTACACGTCTCCCTTGGGCATAGACAGGTCACAAAAATTGTATATGCTTTTTATTAATTTATTGGGTGTCTAATACGACCCAATAAAATTTTCAAACCCTCCACATACAAAGGAGGTTATGGAAAAAAAATCGAAAATTTAGGGTGTTAGCCAAAATTTTGAGAACTTAGAAAGTTCCTAGAAACTGAAAAGTTGAAGAACTCAAGCCAGAATGAAAGTTGATTTGGTTGGTTAAACAACTTTCAGCTCCGTTCCTTTTCGAGGACGAAAAGATTTTAAGTGGAGGAGATTGTAACAACCCAGAATTTCCGAACCAATTTAAAATTTGTATTTTAGCTATTTTATTGGGTTTTGAATATTTAAAATGATATATTTTAAATAATAACAACTAAAAATTTATTTAAATCGAAGTTAGAACGTATAAATTTATTTTAATTATAAAAAGAGCCTGAAATGGTGCGGTAGTTTGAAAATTCGATTTTAAATTTCAATTGAATTTATAGAATTCAAAATAAATCGGATTTCAGTAAAATAAGAAACGTTGGAATATTTTGAACTGTAATTTCTAAAGAATGTAGAAACTAAGATTTCAATTTATAAATAATAAGTTATGTCCATTTTAAAATTTAAAATAGTCGCTGTGGATTATGTATATATTTTATTAATAGTATATAGCCCTTAAAAATAGCCATTTTGCAAACGACCTCCATTTTCGACGAAACCACTTTTGTTGGATCCAGAATGTCAAATTATAGTTAGGTTTAAAATTTCATAATTTTTGGAATTAATAAGTGAGCGTAGTAAATTTAAATGCGTTTGGCAATTTAAGTTTAAATTTAATAAACTAGTTAAAAGGCCATTTTTCAAATAGTCTCCAAATTCGATGAAATTAATTTTATTAGGATCGTAACGTCAAAATATAGCTAGATTTCAATATTCGTAATTTTTGGAGTCAGTATGTGGCCCCGGTAAATTAAAATGTATGTTTATATTTTATATTGAACATTATATTAAGTTATATTTTAATTTTGATAAAAACTAATCGAAACAGCCGAATTGGCTTACGAAACATATTCCGTTGTGTCCGGAATGGGGGTATTTAGCTAGAGGTGATAGTCGTTGGGTTTGATTTGGAGTTCGTAATGTTAAACATGAAATTTATGAATTAAGATAATAAACATATATATAACATATAGGTCAAAAAGGGGGTCAAAACCCTTATTCTTTTTTAGCCGTGGTCAACATGAGTAGGTCGCCGTTCTCAAAATCAAAGGACTGCGATTCCAAAAATTCGATCCGAAATTTCCCCAAATCCACCAATTAATTGAAGAATCATCCAACGTAAGATCTCTAGAACTAAGTGAGATCTTCAAGATGGCGCGGGCTTGATGAAGAATAGTGGTCCGAGTCGTTCGATTTTTCCGCTCAGATGTTGGTTGTTCGAATGCTCTTTTCGAGGCAACCAGGGTTTCGAACCACGAGCTGTTCAAGGCGGCGGAAGGTGGTGTTCGTGGCGTTCAAATGGAGGTGGCCGATCATCGTCACGACTTCTCGTTGGTAGTGCACAAGAAGAGAGAGGAGGCGTGTGTTGGGTTCAATTTTGAGCAGAAGGGGATCGGAGAAGAAAGTAATTAAAGGATTTAATTATTATTTAATTATTCGTTAATGTAATCAATGTTTAAATTATCATATCTTTTTCATACGAGAGTAGAATCTGACGATTTCAGTTGCGTTGTGCTCGTATCAGCGATCTATGACATGGAACAGACCAAAACGGAAACAGAGCAAGTTGGATTTTTTGCTAAATCAAACACCTGTTTAATTTAGCTAAAAATAAAATCTTCAAATAAAGACTGACGGAGTGGAAACCAATGTGAGAACTCTCTCACTAAAATTTTGTACAATTAATTATTTTATAACTAAATGTAGTGATTGCGAGTATTGATTTTTATCTATTTAAATTATCATAAACTATTAAATGGTGCATGTTAGCTCACTTCACTGTTGTTTGAAAACTATGGATGATTTGATTGACTGTGTAGTGTGTTCATTGTGATTCTGAACATATAAAAAAAATGTAAATATTAATGTGGTAATTGAAATTTAATTATAAATATCCATTTATAATTTAAATAGTGAAAATTTGTTAAGTTTTTAAATAATTCGAATCGAATTAGAATTGGTTAAATTTATTAACCAGTGATTAATTTGAATCGACTGTTGTTGTTTGAAAACCCCACACGGGTATTGGGATGATATTTGACATACACTAATCCCAATATTTAATTGTATGTCAGCCGATTAGTAGACAGACTGTGGTGAGCGTTATTTATTTATTTTAATGCTTATACAGTTGTAGAATGCACTATGAACGATGTTTGAATGTTTAATGATTATTTATCATTATTGTTGAATACATGCGATATATGAAATCCATATAACTAATTATACGGTAATTGATTGAGTCGCATTCCAATTCAGAATATGAACGAATATTTTAAAATAATATTCAATGAAGAATTAAATTATGATTTTGATGTCCGATTTTGGATGGACACGAAAATATTGTAATGTGAAGTCGACTTAATTAGTTAAACGCCATTTTAACTCCAACGGGGCTATTAATCAATTTTATTTATTTTATAATGAACATCAAAACGATATGATTTTAAAATCTGGTATTTTTAAAATATTGTCATTTTAATGATATAATGATATAGAACATTCAATTTAGATTTAAAATTGAAAATGAAGTTGAAATCGTTTTAAAATGAATTTATAAACCATATATAAAATACATTCTAAATGTAAATCGATGATATATATATTTAATTGCTTGAATAGAACGCGCCGCGCAGCGATCGTTTACGAATTTCAACCATTAACTTCAAATTGATGTAACGGGAGATCCGACCATCAGATTCTCCTAAAACCGGAACCCTTGGGTTCGTATTGAAAAGATATTTCCAATGAATATAAGAGAATTAAATTTGAACGGTTGGATTTTAAAATATGTCCAAATAAATTTTGGAAAAGGTCGCTATGGATGCAATTCGATGGCCGTTATTGGAAACCGATTGTAAGGGCCTCAATAAATTATTAAAAATATGGAAAAATTATATAAAATCATAATTAATGATTTGGAAGATTTTGGATGAAATATTCCAAGTTTTGAAAAGATAAAAGATATTTTTGTCCAAATGGACTAGTTATTAACTAGAATACTAATCCAATGTTTTTAAATAAATAAATTGGATTTGTAAATGGTTTTAATATAACCAAAATTTTCCAATGTATGAATTGGAAAGGATTTAATTGGAAATAATCTTTGGAATATTTCGATATTGGATTTTCGCGATTATACAGATATTGTTGAGGAATTTGTAAGATATAAATATCGTTATTCCCAGTACGATGTCCGTTAGTTTCAGAATTTGATATTGAATATAAGTCGGTATAATTTCTATTTAGAGCCTTGTATTTAATATCAAATGGGTTCGTTGTGAATGGTGTCTTCAATAACACTGTTCTTAAACCCAGTTGAAAATAGAATAAATCTTTTAATTAAGATTTAGAGAAGTTTACCAATTAATTAATTTATTTGGAATTGAAATGAAAGTTGATTTTGGGTTTATCGTAAACAATGTTTAAATAACATTTGTTCTTTAACCCAATTAACAGTGAAGATATGATTTGGAATTTATATATATTTTTATTAAGATTTAAGGAAAATTTTCCAAAGTAAAGTATTCTAATTTAATATATTAAATTGGAATTGAATGGAATTCGATTGGTAATAATCGAGATGAGCTTCTGTAAAGGAAGACCATTACTATATATGGAATTTAAAAAGGCTTTGCCGTTATTCCATTTATATTATTAGTCTGATATAGAAATTTATATCAATTATATATATATATATTGATCTATTTTCCGCAAAAATTCCATAATAATGGAAGTTGATTTGGGTTTATTGTTAACTTTGTTTTAATAACATTGGTTCTTTAACCCTGTTAAAGACAAGATTAATTTCTTAAAATTGAATAATCATAAAGTAATGATTTTTGAGATTAAAACTTAACTTGAGTTCTAATGAATCTTTTGAAAGGATATCCAAAATCTTTTGAAAGGATATCCAAAGTATGATTCAAGATTAAGTCTAAAAGAATTTATCTTTGATAAAATTAATGGAAACCTTTCCCCTAAGATGTGAATATTTGAATAAAGAATATTCTGAATTGGAATGAGGCATAAGATGTGTTTTTATAGCACTCTGTTATTGATTATAAAATACGCGAGTTATTCGGAGAGACTGGGTTTATCCCATTCTGAACAACTGATACGGCGACTAAAAGTCGACAATAAAGACGGTGGTTGAAGACTGGAGATCTTCACATCGTTTGGATGATTACTGATGTCTTGATTGGGTTGTACACCCAAGACAAGGTAATAAGTGGTGATCGTCCAGACGTACTTGGAGATTGACCGGATATGTGAGGACCTCTCTCCTATATTAGAGATATGGGACGAGGAATAAGGTGCCTCCATTTTCGTTCAGACCCAGAACAGACTTGAAAATGGATGGTATGTCTGACATTGTATTCCTTTATACTGTATTCGTTGATCTTTTCTAAATATATATCTGTTTGGTGGTGGAGAATTTATTCTCTTGCTTAACACTCTTCTCTGAGGAATACGAACTTAGAGGTTATATATTGGTGGAAATCAGTGGTACGGTATGGGTTGACAATGTGGCATGCTAAGATGCAAATGATCAAGACTTATTGTTTAAAAGCAGAGTCTTGTGGATGATGATCAAAGCACATATTTAAGTATCATAACTTTGTGTGTAGCGTTAATTCGCGAGCCTCACACTCGGTATGAGTCAAAAACGGGATAATGACTGCAGGGAGTGCACAACGTTTCTTTCTAGCTAGAAATGGTGTCATGGTATGGAGCCCAAACATTTTTACTTATGTGGATGATGGAATGAGGCGCCTCGGATATTGAGTCTCTAATGGCTCAGAGATGGGTCTGATTGGACCGGGAAACGTGTGTTTAGGAATAACTAATCCACTAAAGTAAGTGTGGACCCACCCTGAAGATCCAAGGGTTTCCCGTACGTGTGATCCTAAGGCATTTGCTAGAGTGTGTCGAATTGGTGAGGAAGTTCCCTTGCCTCGACTCATAGATGGAATCCAATTTCCAATACACGACTTTTCGGTTTTAGTTGTAAACCTATATGGTGACATAGTAGGATGGGGTACTATTCCATCTATGATTGATACATTTATATTTGTAGTTGATTTCTTAACTTATAGTAATAATAAAATATAAATTTCGTGTACCAAGCATGTTTGGCCATTATAAGGTAAAACTCTATCCTATGGTTTGTGTTTGCATTGTGTGATGGGACCTGAGTCTTATAATGGCTTCATTTTTCCTTTTAGCGTTGCGCTGTTGGTTTTATGGTATTCATTGGAATGAACCCGTTCCGTGTTATACGGCATGGTCCCTTGATTTACCCCACTTTAAAAATAAAATTAATAACTGTTTTAGTTCTCACACCAGTACCATGACTGACTCGGAGTTTATTGTTTCTACCTAAACTTTAGGTAACCATATTTTCCATATGGGCAGCTAGTAGTTTTCGTTTTCGCAGATATTTCTTTTTGCAACATCCTGGATTACAGTTGGAGCTATATTCGAAAAGCTTTGTATCCGTGTATTTCCTTCAGTTGTGCTAGTTGATGAGTTTTCCACTGTGCATTATATTTATGTATATATATTTCCGCTGTTTTGTAATTTGTAAATCTCTGATATTTAATTTTCCTCTGTATATTATTTATCTAAACTCGGATATATTCTTGTACTCTGATGTAAATTGTTGTAATAGCAATGAAATGCTCTCATATTTGTGTTCTGATGTGTCGTGTTCTCAAAACAATCTAGATTCCTCCGTCTCTTTGGGGAACGGGGAAGTCTAGGTCGTCTCAGGTCTTTTCATTCAAATTCAAAATTTTGGCGCCATGTTGGTTGAACTACTAAATCTTCAATATCTTTCTCATACGGTGTTCAAATTCAGCAAATGAATATACTATCCTGATCAGAAAAAGAGATCGTCGCAATAAAGCAGATTTCATCGTCAAATTCTGAAAGATGTGAACGTGTGGTTCATAACAATGGAAGAACAACAATAAGAAGGATTGCGAAAATAGGTACTCCTTACCATTATTTCATAATTATCATAGAATTTAGGAATATATATCTATGTACATAGTTAGGTATAGAAATTCATCCCTTTTATAATTCTAAGATATTTGGGTTCATATGGCAATACACATAGTATACATATTAATAGTCCAATCTAATTAAAATATCTTCTTATTTAAAAATTTAACTACTCTTTGGGTTGACTTTAAAAAGACATCTTTCAATATGAAAATGTCAGTTCAAACTCTAATTATAAATTTTGTTCATCTACTAACGTTTCACCTATTCTGTTTCAAAATATATATTGAAAGTATATTAATAAATAAAACTATATAGATATCTTAATTTTCAAACACTTGATGTTGTTATAATATATATATATATATCTTTTATATGAAGTTAAATCATATATAGTTTAACATATATATTTTTACATATGATTTCATAACAATTTTTGGGTTATATTATCAAAAATACTATTTGTAACTTAATACTAATTTTGATTTTTTAATATTTATAAAAACTTATATATTTAACTTAATATTTTGGTATATATGTGACTTTTATGTCTTAAATATGTTTAGAAATTATAGTTTTATAGTTTACTTTATAATACCAGATTTCATCAAAAATTATTTTGTCATAACTATAGATTTACTTTAAAAGTTTTAACATATAAATGGTTCTTTAAGCAAATTAATACGTTCTGATTTCTAAATTTTAAATTAACTTGTATCAAAATATTGATGCATATCTCATAATAAAATAATTTTTAAGTCTATTTTAAATTAGTTTTATATATATACTTATGAATATATGTTTATATCAAAATAGTTTAATTTATATGATATAATTTTTATATTACTTTTAAAAAATATCTTCAATTTTTTCTATAAGAAATACCTTACTAAGATTATTTAACTCCATATTTCTCATAGAATTATCCTGAATATTTTATAATTAATCATAAATATTTTTTTAATTAAACTCTTATCTTTAATCATTTTCATTAGTATAATTAACCTAAGTCTAGAAATTAACATTATCTTTGTTTAATTCAATTTTTTTAATATAGATGAATATGCATAATAGTTAGATATTACTTTAAGTATCTTTTATAGAAATACATAGCATCATCGAATCATTCTATATATTATTACCATAATATCATTACACATCTTATTTCATATCATACATCATTATTATGAATTATAGTGCATCTCAAATTAAAATCACTCACATCATAAGTTGCATTTCATTTAATATATCACTTCATATAGCTTTGCATATGACATACTACAATATAACCAACACACTGCGTACACTACATTACATGTTAACTTTAACTTCACATACAACAAGTATACTTTATAAGGATTTTTTTTATAACATATTTACATTGAATTAATTGGCTTATTTAACTTGTTTGGCTCGATTGAATTGATTGACTTGTTTGGCGTCTTTGATTTGATTGACTTGAATTACTTGATTGACTTACTTCGCATGGTTAAATTTCATTAGTAGTTGATAGGTATGTTAGAAATATACTTATACATTTTTGGATAATAGGAGTTTTATAGGTATTTAGGATAAATAGAAGTTACAAAAAATGTTTGGCTTTATTTTTGAATTGATGTTTTATGAAAAAATTGGTCGATTGTTTGGATTAAATTGCTTGACTTATATTAATTTAAGTTGTATCATAGTTTTAAGGATATCTTATCATAATTATTTCTTAGTCTAGATTAAACTCTTATTATAGTTTTAAGGGAATTAGAGTTTAGGCTAGGTTTAGTCTTGTATTAGATTAAGGGGGAGTGTTTTAGTTTCTAGGATTAGTTGAAGGTTCAAAAAGTATTTTCAAATTGGCATATATTATTTTGATTTGGTTGATTTGGTTTGGATTGATTGTTTGAATTGCTTGTTTGTTTGAATTGCCTGTTTGATTGATTTGCTTGTTTGAATTGATTATAAATATTGATTGGATTGCTTAGTTTAGTTTATCGCACTTTAGGATTGTGTTAGAGACTTTGAGGAAGCATCGACTAAGGGTAAAGTTCACTAGTTATCACTTTTGAGAAGAAGAAGTGAGATTCTTTGGTCATGTGGTATCTAGTAAGGAATAGCAGTGGACTCTGTTAAGACAGTAGAAATCCAGGATTGGATTCAACCTAAGAATGCTTCGAACATGAGAAGTTTCCTAGTTTCCAGGATACTATAGACGGTTTATTAATGATTTCTCGAAGATCGTAGCACCTTTGGCTAATCTGATTAAAAAGAACTAGACCTTCACATGGAATGAGTGAACAAGCTTTTGTGACTTTGAAGGAAAGTTTGACGAGTGTGTCAGTGTTAGTTATTCTGAGTAGTAATATGCAGATGAATGTGTATATGGATGTATATCGTTCCAGTTTGGGAGCAGTTTTCATGTAGAAAGAGAATGTTATTACTTATGCTAGTCGACAACCGAAGCCTTATGAAAGGAATTATCCTACCCTTATTTAAAGTTAGTAGTTATATTCTTTGCTCTAAGATGTGGAGACATTATCTTTCAAGAGTAAAATTTGAGTTGTTCGCAGATCAGAAGTCTTTGAAGTACCTTTTTCTCCAGAAGGATCTTAATCTTCAACAATAAAGATGGTTGGAGTTTTTGACTTCATATGATTGAGGTATTTATCATACTCTAGGGAAAGGTAATGCAATTGCAAATGCATTGAGCTGAAGACATGCTTGTTAATGAGCTATGTTCTTGGAGCGGAAATGAAATATTTGGCTAGTTTGATTTCAAGCTTTATAAGAGTTATAATCTAAAATGTTAGCAAGTTTATCTGTGAGACCCACTCTTACAGAAATGATTGGAGCTAGTTAAAGGAAGGATGCCAAGCTAGTGCAGATTTTAGAAATACTTGCAATATGGGTAGAATATGAGGATTTAAAACATTACGAGATCGACCTAGATTGTTGGCTTTGCAAAAAAAAGGTTTTATGTTTCGAATGTGGATAAGCTTAGAAATGAAGTTTTGTGAAAGTGTCATCGCCCTAGATTGACCCTATATCCTGGCGGTTTAAGATGTATCGGGGTATGAAAAGGACATACTACTTGAAAGGAATGAAAATGGATATTGATATGTTCATATCTAAGTGCATGAATTAACAATATGTAAAGGCTGATCAAAAGATACCAAGTGAATTATTGTTACCATTGGAGGTTCCTATATGGAAATACCATCAAGTGATAAGTGGATTGCCAAGAAATAAAAGGGATGCGATAGCATCTGGTTAATAGTGGATAGACTGACTAATAGTGCATGATTCATTCATGTTAAATCAACCATAATTGCAACCTGGTAAGATGAGTTGTATATTAAATGGGTTATTAGACTCCATGGTGTGCCCAAAAGAATTGTGAATGATAAAGATCCCTTGTTCATAAGTGAACTATGGAAAAAAATTCAAGAGATGTTGGGATCCGTCTGCGTACAACATATCATCCTCAGATCGATGGGAAAACTGAGAGAGAGAGAGAGAGAGAGGAGAGAGATATTCAAATTTTAGAAGATTCTCTTTGAGCTTTTATTATATATTTTGGTGGATATTTGGAAGATCTCCTACATCTTGTTTGGTTTGCAAATAATTATAGTTTCCACTCAAGCGTTGGTCTGACCGGAATCATAAAACCCTTTCTAATGCACCTAGCCTGGTACGCAAGCACCACATAAGTGGCTAATCTTAGTGTATGCATATGGTAAGCTCTTAGCATGTCATTATGGGCACTGAACCTACGTCACTATTGTCACGACGCAAAGTCCTTAACTGCTGGGCGACTACTGCAGACATAATTACTTTGCTTCATTGACCATGTTTCTATATATCATTTAATCCAATTTTTTTTTTAATAAAACGTCATGTAATTTGTTTTGTATCCACAAGTATTTTTTAAATAGTGATTTTAATTTTCTTATTATCGTATATTATTTATTTATTATATTTTCATTAATATTTGAAGTAAAAGCGTCATGTCATATCACATATAAGTACCGTGCCATATTACATCACTATATTAGAAATAAATGTTTCTGTTAGTACTATGGATGGTAGTTTTGATGATAATAACCTTAGGTAATGAATATTTTATGTCTATATATGTACTAATTATTATCTAGGTATATATTGCATAAAATGTCGGATATATTGCAGGATATTGATAATCAAGACTGTATAATATTTAGATTGAAGATCTAGATTGATAATTCATGAGTAATAGAATGAACACTCATGAGTTTTGAAGAGTTAAAGAAACAAAGATTTTATCAAGTCTTTTAAATTATGTTAAAACTCAGTTTGCATTTATCTGATCTCCATCCATTCTACAAAGTTATTTTTCAAAATATTTCTAATATTAGTTTCTATTTTAAAATGGTTTCAAAGTATTTTTAAATCTCTTTACAAAAATGTTTTTTGATTATCCTTGTTTTCAAAATGATTTTCCTAAGAGAATTTCTCAAAAAGAGATCTGAAAGATTTTACTTTTAAATTATTTTATATTATTATATTTTAGACTTTGATATTTTATAATTATCGTGGTTATCATATTTTTGATTTAAATACCTATACTTTTTCAAAATAATAATTTTTCCTTTTCTGTTTTATAAACTTAAACTTTGGTTTTATTATAGATTTTAATTATACTTCAAAATTTATACTTATAAATGACTATATATAAGTTTATATTTTCAAAACAATTTCAAAGCAAACTAGTTTTCATTTTTAACTAAGGTATTTCGACATGGATGTTCCATGTATGTTGGCATAGACTAATAGTTTTCAAAATTCAAATTTAGAAGGAAATATCTATTCATGGTAGCCTTTCTCCAACAGTCGTTTCTCTTTACCTAGATATGGTAATAAATAATGGAGGCATATTGCAGAGGCAACAAATGGTGCAAACATAGCAAGTAAATCACTAATTCCTCGTTTTGATTTGTGGTATTAAATCACATGGACGTTAAAGATTGCGTGAGATTTGGAGTTCAATAACTCGAGATATTGCAAGATGCAGCTGAAAGGGGCAGGGAAGGGATAAAACATGTGGTCATACGTAAGAGGCCTGAAGTCAGACGTCTTACCTGAAAGGAAGATGTTTCCCGAGAGTGCTGTCAGAAGTCTGACCACTATGGTCAGACACCTGAGCCGGTTGATTTTTTTTTTTTGACCAGGCTTTCTACATGATATATTTTGGAGATTTTTGAAGGGGTAATTTGGGTATTTTCCTAGGTTTTCTATTCTCCTATATAAAGAGCTTTCAGAATTAGGTCAAGTAACCGGAAATCGAGAGGTCTTATGCCTCCAGTGCTTGTGCCTTGGAGAGGAATTATGATGGGATTGGGACCAAAATAGTTGATCCAAGGGTTTGTCGTCGTTCTTCATTGTTCTCCTTCTTCAAAATTAGTTGTAGCCGTCTAGATATTCTTTTCCTTTATCAATAATGTTATTGATTCAATTGTAGTTTGTTTACTTATGGTTTTTGATCCATTAAGTATAAACAGAATTTGTTTTTTGTGAATCAATAAAGAGGGTGGTTGGGTAGAATATCTTGTGTTTGTGCGTGTAATTTCATATCTATGTTATTTTTCCATTGAATCATCTTTAAGTAATTGGGTGAATAACATCCTGGTCGCTTCCGCAAAGGCGCAATTTTCCTAACAGTTGGTATCGGAGCTAGATCTTCGCAAAACTTAAAGTGATTTTGGATTGGGAATTTGGTATTTGTGATGTCGGATATGATGACGTTCCGAAGATGACTATTTTTAATGGAAGAAATTGGGGGATTTGGAAGCCTAAGATGGAGGATGTTCTATACCTCAATGGTCTTCATGATCCGATTGATGGAGACGAGGGAAGGCCTCGGATATGGATGAGGGAAGATGGAAGAAGGCAATTGGTTAGATTTTCTTATACCTTGGTGATCCGGTTCATGTTTTCGACTTGGGTCTTCACATTGATAATGCTAGAGGGATCCAGGGTGATCAGGGATGGAGCTCAGATCAAGTGGTATACAGGTGTAGATTTGGAAAATCCACAAGATGAAGATCTTTATGGTGTTACATACACTTTTGAGAACCTTAGTTTTGCGTGATGCAGCTCGTAATGGAAGATGCATCTTTTGCAAGTGGTGGATTATGTTTGTAATGGTTTTAACTGAGAGTAGGTGGTCATTGAAAGAACTAGGTTGACTTGTTTGGTGATTGTTGGAGTGTTGATATGATTTCATATTAAGGTGGAGTAATTTGTGATTTGTGATATCACATGTCCATGATAGTTGGATGACTTGTTTGTTGATGTGATTTCATATGAAGGTGGAGTGTTGTGATTTGTGATTTTAAATCAGATGGATATTGAAGACGGCGTGAGATTTAAAGTTCGGTAACTCGAGATATTTTGCAAGATGTTGCATAAAGGGGCATGAAAGGGACAGAATAGGTGGTCAGACGTATGAGGCCTGAAGTCAGACGTCTTACCTGAAGGGAAGATGTTTCCTGAGAGTGCGGCCAGAAGTCTGACCACTTTGGTCAGACGTCTGGGCCGACTGATTTCTGTTTTGATTGGGATTTCTACAGGATATATTTTGGAGATTTTTTTAAGAGGCGATTTGGGTATTTGCCTAGGTCCTCTATTCTCCTATATAAAGAGCTTTTGGAATTAGGTCAAGTAACCGGGAATTGAGAGGTCTTTTGCCTCCAGGCTTATGCTCTAGAGAGGAATTATGATGGGACTAAGACCGAAAAGTTGATCTAAAGGTTTGTCGTCATTCTTTATTGTTCTCCTTCTCCAAAATTAGTTTTAGTCATCTAGATATTCTTTCTCTTTCTCAATAAGGTTATTGATTGTAATGTGTTTACTTTTGGCTTTTGATCCATTAAGTGTAAACAAAATTTGTATTTTTGTGAATGAATAAATAGGGTGGTTATGTGGAATATCTTGTGTTTGTGCATACAATTTCATATCCGTGTTGTTTTTCCTTTGAATCATCTTTAAATAAGTGAATATTAGGCACACATCCCTAAAACGAAACTTAATTAGGCTCACATCCGGTCCTAAACTTATTGTAAATTAGGTCCCTATTTTTCAAAAACATATAAAAAAATATATAAAAAATATAAAAAAATCATGTAAATTCGTAATTAATTAAATCAAATAATCGTGAAAAAAATCAGATCAAAAAAACATCAAAAACAACGTCGAAATCATGAAATACAGAAAATCAACGAAATGCAGTAAATTGCATCAAAACATGCATATAAATCGATTAGTTGCATACATGTATGCATTTATTTCAAATCTGCGTCAAAACTGCAGTATAAATGCATACATGTATGCACATATTGTTAAAACATGCATCTGCTGATGCATTTATTTAAAAACTGCATACCTACGTGCAACTTATTCACGTTTGCATATATTTTGACATATATGCACACATGTATGCAGTTATATAGAAAAACTGCATACATGTATGCAATTTTTCAAACAGGCGTGCATAAATATATGCATGTGTATTCGAATAGTTGCATAAATGTATGCAACTATTCGTAAAAGTTGCATACATTTATGCAACTTTTTTTTTTTAATTCCTGTGGACTTCCGAGAATATTTATAGATTTTAGAATTTTTTTTTTTTTTTTTAAGTGATAGCGCCTGAAAATTTGGACAGAAAACGAAAGAGGCGGAGGTATGGAAAGTGGCAGGCGGAAGATTCCAGGCGGCAGCTAAAATAGGGGGCGGGTTTACAGAGAAAACATTACAGGGATGTATTGTGAATTTAAAACTTGCAAATAGTTGCATACATGTATGCAACTTTTGTCAATAGTTGCATACATGTATGCAAGTATTTCTGAAGCTGTTTTAGTTGAAAATGTATGCAGAAACTTGCATACATGTGTGCAACTATTTGAAATACTTGCACACATGTATGCAAGTATTTACATGTGAAAATAAAATGTGTGTAGAAACTTGCATACATGTATGCAACTATTTTAAATACTTGCACACATGTATGCAAGTATTGCATGTAAAAATATAACAGAGAAATACTTGCACAGATGAATGCAAGTATTCCAAATATGTGCATGATTTGATGCAAATTACTGCATTTTTCGTTGTTTTCTGTATTTTTTTTATTTTGATGCATGTTTTGATTTTATTATGATCTGAATTTTTGGGCGAGCACATGTTTTATTTAAATACGAATTTACGTGATTTTTTAATATTTTTTTGATGACTTTTCAGAAAATAGGGACCTAATTTACAATAAGTTTATGACCGGGTTTTTTTTATATTTTGAAACTTAATAGGGACCTCTAAAAAACGCACCCTTTAAATAATTAGGTGAATAAGATTCTGGGCGCTTCCGCAAAGTCGCAATTTTCCTAACATTCCTTTCCATAGCAAAGATGAAAGAAAATAATTCCGCATTTATTTAATGTAATCAATAATTTATGCATTTCCATATTAAAATTATTTATTTTCCATTTTGCATATTTGTTTCCACCTATTTATGATTTTGTATCACCAAATTTAGGTGTTTGTGATTTCCATAGTTTGTTGGGTGGTTGGATATTTTGTTGTTTATGATTTAGCGTGTTCAGTTAGGTGTGGGTTTCGTCTTGGTTTTGTTTTATGTCTAGAGTATTGGTGGTTATTTTGGTAGTGTTTGGGTGTGGTGTTCGTGGGGTTGCCTTGATGGTCAGAGGTTGTTCTTGCGTTGTCTGTGTTCATATTTGTTAGAGGAGACTGTTTTGCAGCCACTTAAGGAATTTTACTATGTCTCATTCGTATGTAACATAGTTGGTGTATTTGAACTGCCTTCTAGCTTTAAATGTATTCCTGATTGTCACCCTGCGTGGTGTACTAAAACAGTATGTTTTTGTTGTAGCCAGGGCAAGGTAAATGCCTGTAGCAGATACGCGATCAGCCTGTCTCCTGTATTATTATGTATTCATTATTTGTTGTAATGAAAGCAGTGTTACAGATCACTATAAAAACTGATTGGCCTTACCAAAAATAAAAAATTCATTGAAACATAATAAATACAATCCATGTACTACACAAGTTGTAAGTGAAAAAAACGAACCCGCTTTTTATGCAAAAGGTTAAAAATAAAAATATTGAATGTCAAAGTTGCCCATTCCAATGATGTAGTTGAATATTCCCCTATCATTATGTAATTATAGAAAAAGGGATTTTGATGTTCCTTTTGACAAAATGAACAAGAAGATCAACAACATGAAACTAAGCCATTGAAAATAAGTTGAAGAATTGAGTAAATTAATCTTGCATTTATCAAATTGTTGACTTTCACATGCATTTTGGCCGATTTTCAATGTCGGTCGTCCATAAAATACAGCTTAATCCCTCTATCTCTGAACTACGATCCCTATATGCCCAATTAAATCTTAACCATATCATATAATTTGATTAAAATAGTCCCATCATGCTATTAAATTTAATCAAATCATATAAAAATGGATGATTAAGATGAATTTGACACATGAAGACAAGAAAAATGAAGATATAGGAATTGAATCAATAATATAAGTTCTATACGAAAATTCTCACCAATCAAGTTGGCAAGGGGTTTATAAACAAAAAATAAAGTGTGTTTTGGGGTAAGAAACATAAAGATATCGAATAAGCCACTGAAATTAAAATACAGTGGAGATTTTTAGTAATAATTCGTTATAGGCAGGTTGGACCAAAAATATATACTACCTATACAAGGAAATGACAACGCATCCAAGATTCAGGAACTATACTTGAAACATGACAATCTAATAAATGGTTGGTTAATAAACAAATAACATATGGAAATGATACCAAAATATGGTTTGATTTATGGATTATATAGGCTCATCTGTTATTGGTATTTTTTTTAAAAAAAAAAAAGAATTAATGAATGTTGAATGACTCCTTTAGATTTAACCTTTTTTTACAGCAAAACATAAATGACATGGATTGTCTTTTCTTCATTATGCTTATTTTCGGCAACTATTGGAACCTTCCAAATAGAAATTGCAAATTCAAGTGAATACTTAATTTTCATTGGGGGATGTACCGGGGATGTACCCAACCAAATAATAGACAACAACTACTGAAAATATGACTTAGATATACTAACATATAGAAGTAAAGAAACCAAATCAATTAATTTGATCGCTTCGGAGAAATCATTTCTTTATTGTCATTGAATATGCAAATCCAACGTTGCAAGGAGATTCTCCTTTGTTTAGTCGAAGGACTGTCATAGCGAAGTTGCTTACCTAATAGAATTGCGAGAATTGGTGATCAGATTCTTTTCTTTTTGGGACATGAACGACTAGCGATGTTAGTGATGATATGGTCTTCGATGTTAAAACATTCATTATAGAAATGGGAAAGTGGCGAGTTCACTAAATGATGGCGACAAAATGAATGTGTATCCTGAGCTTGCTATTTTATCATTTGCCTTATACTATATTGTTAATACCACTTTGTCAGATATGTCGTTTTTGTTTTTACTTATATTTAGGAATTTTAGCAAATTACTTTTGTAATTTATAATCAAGTAAACAAAACACCAATTATCAAATTACATACACAACAAAATTTTCAGCAATTGGTAATTTTTTGTAACACGTTTATTGATAGAAATATATACTAGTACATGAGTTTATCAACTTTTCGAGAATAAAATAAGTATATTGTTTATTTCCATTGTACCTATTTAATGAAAACTTGAAACTTGCATTATTAAAGTAGACTTTGGTTAGTACAATGCACATGCATGTAGAAGCATACTAAAAAATAAATAAACAGATACCACAAGATGTTTGTTTTAGTATTAGTTTAATAATAGGTTAGTTGTATATGAATATTTTTTTTTTCAAAATTGATTAATTTTGGAATGATATGAATAGGGCATAGCTGGCTTTAATGGATGAAGAGCAGCAACAAAAATATCAAGTAAAATAGTGAGTATGTTAAAGGTATTAAATAAATGAAATAAAAGATAGCTATAAGTGAATTAGATCTCTTTATTTTTATTACTATTTTTTTCTTTTTTTTATTTCAAAATCTCATACAAGTCTCGTTATTATTTTTTTCTATAGTTAGTTCTACAAATCTCATTTGTGCCTCAAAAAATAGTTTAAATTGTAGAAGTATTCTTCGCTTTTTAAATCACTTAAAAATTGCATTCATATAATTTTGGGAACTATTTGATGAAGTTTGTGAATTTTGGAATTTTTTTTTTTTTTTTCTTTTGAAAATGTTCTACCTAAGGCTTTAGAATACCATAAATTCATGTTCAAAGACCATATTTACTAAAGTTTACAAATCGAATTTAATCAAATTTATTGTTAAAAAACAAGCACAAGCAGAGAAGAAAGGAATCATCACAGTAAAACAAAACTAAAACGCTTAATTGTCAACGCGTACTCAAACCCCGTACCACTTTTTCCTCATTTAAAACACAACCCTTAGTCCTTAATTAATGAAACATCCCCACATATATGGTATATTATAACGCAGCCTTCCATCCGTCCGTCCATTCCGTACACGTGTTTCACGATCCACTTCTTCAAACCTTATTCCGCCGTCATTCATTCTTTTCTTAACTGTACCAGTCTCCGTCCCCGCGTTAATTTCTACCGCGGTGTCTTTATAGTCCCCTCACATCAATTCATAGAAGCATCCTCACCGCGTTCACACGTCTTCCTCCTCCCGACATATAAATACCCACTTCCGCTCCATTTCAGCTCATCATTCACACCACTTTCGAAAAACTTTCAGGAAAAAGAAAAAAAAGACTACGGTCCTCCTACATAAGCAATCTGGAACATCTATGAACATCTTCGAAGACGACTTGTTATCATTCTGCAACGATTATTTCCCGGACTTCTCCTACCCACTCGAAATGCAGAGCGTCCTTCCCCCGATTAACAAAAGAAAGCTGGAGGAAGAAATCGAGCTCGAACTCGATCGTACGCCCAAGAAGTCGCGATCGTCCGACTCAGACGAGGACGCCGTGGACTCCACCGTCGTCACATCCACATCCCTCTCAAGCCCAACCCAACGCCGTCTCTGGGTCAAGGCCCGGTCCAAGGACTGGTGGGACCGCGTCAATCATCCGTCCTACCCCGACTCCGACTTCCACAACGACTTCAAAATGTCCAAAGCCACGTTCGACCTACTCTGCGAATCGCTGAGCTCTGCAATCGCCAAAGAGGACACACCATTACGGGCCGCCATCCCCGTCCGCCAGCGCGTTGCTGTCTGTCTCTGGCGCCTGGCAACCGGCGAACCGCTCAGGCTTGTGTCCAAAAGGTTCGGGCTCGGTATCTCCACTTGCCATAAACTGATCCTCGAAGTCTGCTCCGCCATCCGCAATGTCCTAATGAGCAAATTTTTGGAATGGCCAAATGCAGCCGAATCCGTGGATATCTCAAGAAGGTTCGAGGCGGAGTTCGGGATACCGAACGCGATTGGAGCGATGTACACAACGCACATACCGATCATCGCGCCGAAGGCGAACGTGGGGGCGTATTTTAACAGACGGCACACGGAGCGGAATCAGAAGACATCTTACTCGGTGACGGTGCAGGGGGTGGTGGATCCAAACGGGGTGTTCACGGACATCTGCATTGGGTGGCCCGGGTCTTTATCGGACGAGAAGGTTCTAGAAAACTCCGTTCTCTACCAAAGGGGAAGCAAGGGCGCGCTTGGTGGGAAGTGGATAGTCGGAGGAGGGAGTTATCCGTTGACGGACTGGACTATGGTCCCGTACATCAATCAGAATTTGACGTGGACGCAGCATGCTTTCAATGGGAAGGTGTCTGAAGTAAAGGAAGTTGCACGGAAGGCGTTTGAGAAAATGAAGAGGAGGTGGGGGTGCTTGCAGAAGAGGACGGAGATGAAGCTGGATGATCTGCCTGTAGTTTTGGGAGCGTGCTGCGTTCTGCACAACATATGCGAGATGAGAGGCGAGGGGGTGGGTGGTGGTGATGGAGCCGCATTTCAGTTGATGGACGATGAGATGGTGGCCGAGAACGGGATCAGGTCCGTGACGGCGATGGAGGCGAGGGACCTCATTGCTCATAATTTGTTGCACAGTGGCCGTGCTGGTAATTTTTTCGGATAGAGTTATAGCATTGCATACGGTGATGGATATCCTTTGCTTTTTTTCTTTTTTCTTTTTTCCCCTCCCTGGGCTAACAACACAATGTGGATAGTGGTATATGAACGTTATACCTCAAACAGAGGTTTTTTGAACAAAGAAATATAGTTGTTTTGTTGTTTAGATGAGTTCTTCGTTTTCTGTTAAGCATCTCAGTCAGTGTGATATGTTTTGTAAAATTTTAAGTTGTCTTTTAGCGATGTTGGATTGCTGAGTCGTAATGAAATGTTGGTAAATCCTGTTGAAGAGATATCGGCAGTCATATTCTTGCTAAATCCTTTAGAAGATAAACATGAACAACTTAAAGGAAATAAGTGGCATATAATGTTTTGTTCAAAGAGTATTCAATGATGTGTAAACGCGTATAATCTTAGTCTATGTAATGTGATGGTGGCACATTTTAAAAGGGCTAATTAGGCTTGATTAATATAAAATTATCAAGCAGTGCACCCAAGTTGTTGCGTCAACATCACACAGTGCAGAGGTTTGATTAACACATGATAAATGCGTTGCAGTTTTGTTTTGAATTTTGATTAGATTCTATTAGAAACGATTTTGTTTATAATAAGTGTTCTCTCCACTTCAGCAGCAAATTATTTGATTTTGCCATGGCCAGAGCAAATGACATGGACCCAAACATGATGTCAGGGGGTGATGAAATAGACACACAGTTAGAGATTTTGAGTAAAACAACAATCAACTTTTGTTTGAGCAATTATGAGCAAAATTAAATGAAGAATGCGACAATTCGATAAAACAAACATCATTCAGCACTGACTCAGAATATCAGACCATAACCAACCATCCGTTCTGTTCAGTTATTCTCTTTCTTGTTTTGAAACTGATCCAACGAGCAGAGCAACCAAAATAAGGAAGCAGCCAAAGGTCAGAGAAGGGGGTTACAACGGCAAACACTTTGACGTTATAAGGTGCGTATAAGCTTATAAGATTATAACGACAAAGAGTTTGCCGTTATAAGCTTATAACGGCAAACACTTTGCCGTTATAAGCACCAACCTATGTTCAGTCAAGCAGCCACGAACGAGCTCAAAACTAGCCACGGATGACTGAACAAACCACACCTGATTGTTCTGTGGTTTGTTTAGTAACTAAACAAACCATTGTTGGTTGTGCTCTTACCTGCTTCATAAAATGAAAGGGTCGGTTTCATGCTAATTTATGGATAATATTTTCATGCTTACTTTTAGCAGGAGGAGAAGATTTTAAAGTGTTAATTCCTCTAAATTCCTCAGCAGTAGGTGAAAGAAATTGGCTCATTTTTCTGAATAAAAATAGGAGATAAACATATCCATAAGCAGATTTCAAAAACTCACTCATATTAATATAATACATTTTCAAAGACCATCAAAGCGATAAACGAGATTCAGAAATTCTTAACTTTAAAGCAATAATGAAAAGTACTTGGTGTAAAAGGTATCTTTACTTCAAGTTCGCGTAATAAAATTTGAACGTATGTAAGTTCACATATAGTTGATGTTAAGGCTCGATATTTAGTTTCAATTGAGGATCCTACCGAAGTATTTTGTATTGATAAAATTCCACTAAATTTACGTTTATTTGAGCCCCAATCTTCAATGTTTTCAGGAGTCTCTGCTGATCTGTCGTTGATGTTGCTTTGAGATGTTTTACTTTTCGATTTTACTTCTGACAACTCTACATGAGAGTTTCCTCTCTCAATCTTTGTTACTTTGAGACTGCTTCGAGATTTTATAAAGTTTTTAGGAGACAAGGCTTTGGCCAGAGCGTCTGCTGTTGTTGCATTTGCCTCACTGCGATACTTTGCTTCGATACCAGACCTTGATATAGTTGACTGCTTCTTTGAACACCATCACACCAAATTATATTCCCTGTATATACAATAGCCTGTAGTTGATTTTCTAACATCTAAGTTTGATGCCTAATCAGCATCAAGGAATCCAGAAATATTGAAGTTTTGCATGCTTTTATTGACAATCCATAGTCCAATGTGTTATTCTGTAGTTTAGAATTCTTTTAGCTGCTTCCCAATATGTGTCAAAGTGGTTCCTACATAAATTCACCCAAAATGCTATTTTACTCCAATGAAAATTGGTTGAAATACTCGAATGTGAGATTAAAAATGCAGGGACCACACATGAATTGTTTGAATTCAACCTTAAAATTAAAATGTAAGGTTCCACCTACTTCTTTCTATTTCGGGTATTATACCATAAATTCTTTCGGGTAGTGTAGCAAAGTTCTAAATTCACATATCTTGTTAACACTGAATACTATATCTAGCCTAGTTATGGTTGCATATTGTAAAGCACCAATTACACTTTTATATTGTTTAGTGTTATTCCCCTGTTTTTGAAATACTATTGACTGCTAAACATGGAAAATTACATAGAACTACCAACTACAAAGGAAAAGCCACAAACACGGACAACATTACCCAGACGATTTCACCTTGTAACTCCAAAAAGACCAAACCACAATATCAACAACTCAGAGCCTAAGAGCATCTTCAATGCTATTGTGGTTGTCATGTTAAATACATGACACATATGCATTTAACAATGTGAAGTAAAATTTTGTTTCCAATGATAATGTGTAATAGAATGTTGATATGATGTGGCAAACAAAATAGAAGACATTGTCAATTGCAATGTCTAGTTGTAGACATTGTATTTCACAATATGAAACCAATCACACTTAATTAAATATAAATAATTGAAATGAATATATTATTTGTCATAATTTGATTGGCTACATGAGTGAAATTATTATTTTAAATATCATTTGCATTGGAGTGTTCTTCCATCTTTTTAATGTATTGTCTACTTACATTGATTTAACATTGTAGACACATAGGTTAAATTAGACAATACATGTTATGTACATTGAAGATGCTCTAAACAGAACCAACCCAAGACGAACACTAAGAGTCTAACAGCACTATACCCAAACACAAATCCACAACAAGGTCTACTAACCAACCAACATCAACCACTAGAAGGACATAAACCCAAGACTTACCAAATGATCCTCAACAGAACTGCAAACCACAGACAAACCAAACCACTGGCACCTGGACAAAGATCGATCGAAACCAGTAACCAAACTCGCGTACAAAAGGCATTTTTATTTATAAAAATCTCCAATTTCAAGAATTGGAGATGGCTGCCGAAATTCCATCGGTTGCTGATCGTGAGTTGGAGTTTAGGATTGAGTTGGAGATGACAACGTAAATTGGATCATTGATTGCTGATGTTGCTTGATGGCTAAACGTCCACAAGCTTTGCCTTTTTATAGTAGTTCTCAAACATTTTGTGTATAGTTACAAGACAAATATGAAATTTCAAACATGTACTTGGTAGCATGAAATTGCATTTATAAAAGTATGTACAATATCTGATTAATGTAATAACTAGGTGCCAGCAGTGAAGTGTAATCAACACATTGTAGCTTAACTAGGTTTGTTACAAGCATTTTTTGATGCAAGTATTTGTAATTCCAGTTTACATTTCAGCAGCAAACGATTTGCCACATCCACAAGTTTGAGTTGCGTTTGGGTTCTTGAATGAGAAGCCTCCACCAATGAGAGCATCGCTGTAATCCAGTTGCATGCCATATAGGAAAAGGAGGCTCTTTGGATCGCAGACTGCACAAGGAAACAAACAGTGTGAATGACTGACTACAAAATATTTCATACTGAAAATAATCCAAATGCCTTTCTTTTTTTTTTCTTTTTTTTTAAAATCAAGTTTTACCATGGCTTTAAAAGAAGATTGTAATAGGGATTAGTCTAACATTTGTCGTTTACTATGTTGTTTATGCCATATTACATTCTATACTAGCTTACGGTATATGAAGTAATGCATAGACTAGAGTCCTTGATTTGGGATGCCTCCTTGAATGAAAATAAGTTCTTTTTGTTTGTTACTGCTAGGCTAGTTAAATTTTATGTTCGAATGAATTATATTTGTGTCTTAAGCATCAAACTCTTATTATTAAGGTTCTTAAGCATGTGACTAGTGTTTCCAGGATCCGACCCTAACTCGGTTCGAATACAGTTAACCTTCAACCTTAAAGCTCTACGGTTTTGAAAATGATAGCATTACACGTGTATGGACCTACATTTTAACCTCTAAATTTTGAAAAAACCATCTATAGTGGCCAAGTTTTAAAACATGAAATATACATCAGGCATTTTCAAGTCTATAAGGCGAGGTGTATACCTTGAAACGTTGAGGCATAAGTTTTTCGAGTAAAGATAAAAAGCAAAACATGTAAAGAAATTTTGACATTTTAAATTAACCGATGTAAAAAACTTAAAACAAATCGTTTAAGATATGAGTTTGAACAAGTATATAATTTTGTTATAGATTAAAAATATATAATCGAAACTCATATGATTCAAATTTCGATTTCTCAAAACTATTTGAAGATTCCGTCAAACTCCAATTTTGATTCCTTCTACCAACTCAAATCAATCCGCAAAATTTACTTCGAGATTTAACGAAGTTTTATTGAAAAACTTTCTTAAAATAACAATTAGAAAATCCATTACATGACTCTTGATCGCTGTTTCATAAACAATCTTACTTGATCCTGTCAATATTAAAATTGAAAAGTAAAAAAAAAAAATGTTTATTTTAATTTTCTTAAATTTTGTTTTTTTTAATTTCCGTTAAATAACTAAAGTCTAATAACTTATATCAGTGTCAATATCTACAACTAAAGGTAAATTTTCAGAGTCATATGCCTTAGCAATTTAAGGCGTGCGAGACATATGCTTTATATGCTCTGTATGCCTGCTGTAGAGGCATAAGATTAGAGGTAAAAAGCTTTTTGGAATAAACCTTAAGGCGTTTTATCTTTTATTTTCTCGAGTTGCTCCTTGAGGTGGGTATTGACGGGGTTTTTTAAAACAATTATACCTGCCTCTTTAGACCACACGGTTCTTCAAATCTAGAAAAAAGTTATTAACCTACTCTTGAAATTTTTATATAGTCAATTTGACAAATGATCAATGTACGTTATTAGTGTACGTTTTCCAAATCATTGTTAAACTAAACCCTTTAATCTTCAAAGATAAGAAAATTTGTTTTAAAAAAAGATTGTTGTAGAATTAATCCAATTAATTTTGTTATAAAATGTCCAAAAATAACTGTTTTAAAGTTTAATATATTAATTACAATTGATTAAATTTTAACATTAAGTGAAATAATCTAACATTTGAAAAAAAAATAAAAAAAAATTCATGGTCTGGCGGGTTAACCACTTAAACCTTCGACATTGCATCTGACCGATTAACCACTTAAACCTTTGACATTGTATCAATGTGGTTCAAATCATGGTTTGTTCTTCGAAACTATGCATGCAACAATAAGAATTATGAGTTGGTAAAGATGCTACATTGAAAAGAAAAGGATAATCATACCGATAACAAAACCATTATATTCCATAACTGAATCATCTGGCCTAGTATTGGCTCGATTTTCAAATTCCATAGTGTAAGACATGCCTGAGCATCCACCTTGCTTAACCCCAATCCTTAAACATAAATCTTCACTTTTTTCAGATCTCATTTTGTTTAAATGATTCAGAGCATAATCAGTTACTAGAATTGCAGGTGCAACACTGCCTGATGTTGGTGCTGTTGAGATATCAAAGATGTGGGTATCAGTGGAGCATTCTTATTCTGATATTAACTAACTAACAGAAACTTTATAAACGTACTTCAATGAAATTTTCATCCATAACACGCAGAATTAAATTTGCAGCTGATGTTATGTGTTTAGAACATGAGTTAAAATTTGGCATGGGCAAAATCAAACGTTCTACATCATGGTATTCCAGCATTGGTTACTCTTTCCAAATCAATATGGTGATTTCGTACATTCAATGAGAGTGCAGTCACAATCATCTTAGTATTTTTACATCGTTAATGACCCTGCTACTTGCATTTAATTGCTAACGCTCAAGAAAAGATATTACAGAATACTGGCATCGTGAAAGATAGTGCAAGAGAAAATACTGCTAGTATCTGCTCTTTAATGTCGTTGGCTTGAAACCAATTTAGAAGACAGTAATGTGTTAAGTGGTCCAATCCAAGATCAAAACAGAGAATCTACTGGGCTTAGGTAACCCAGTTAAGGAAGGAATATTCAGAAAACAAAGTACATTGTAGAAATATTTACTTGATTGTCATATGGTGTAGTGACAAGCAGATCAAGCTTCCAGTCTTCCAATGTGCAGACCTAGGTTCAAACTTACATTTAACTATTTTTACTCTTACGTATCACAGACCTACGTTAAAGACTGCTCTATGTACATTTACTTGCCTTATAACAAACGCAACCTTCTCAGTGCAATAAAAAAAAAGGATTTATTTTTTTTTTTTTGGATTTGGCTACCTTTTATAAACTTATAACACATTTAGCCTAGTTTCAAAACTTATTACAGCCGTAGCCTGGTTTATGTCACATCAGCTGAAATCGGTTATCATACACTAGCGTTATTTGAAATAATGCACGCCTGCGTTATTCAGGATAACGCAGATATGGGAAAAGATGAAGTTTGTAACAACATAAATCTATTGTGCGTCATCCTGAACAACGCAGACGTGCGTTATTTCAAATAACGCTAGTGTAAAATAACTGATTTCAGCTGATGTGACATAAACCAGGCTACGACTGTAATAAGTTTTGAAACTAGGCTAAATGTGTTATAAGTTTATAAAAGGTGGCCAAATCGAAAAAAAATCCTACAAAAAAGTCACCCAGGGTACCCTGTTTCACTGAATTGACCATATTGTGCGTGCTATTTGGTAATAAACTACACATAAAATATTTAACTTCTAAACTCGCATGTTATTAAATTTATGAATGTTGTAAACAAAAATAAACAACAGAGCATGGAAACCTCTTAGCTATGCTCCTGTGGACTAGACGCAGAAAAAACTGAAGATTTCAACTTCTAAGCTAAAAACTTACAGCGCTATTTCAATGCTTAATTCATATTCATTAATCCTCGATGGAGCGAATCATGCATCTGTATAACATGTGTAAGGTCTTAAGAGTTCAAACAACAGGAATTACTTTACAAACTCAAAGAAGTCCGGCTTTAAATAGCCTTACATCAAACTAAATAAGGATGTAGATAACTACTAAAAGAACAATTCAAAGCAACAACTAATTCCTAACAAATATGATTTATTCAAAACAAACTAACTAATAGCCTAAGAAAAAGAAACAGCCATGCTTATCCACCGAGCCAAGACCGATCCAACATTTCCTCCCTTAAACTAACCTGCAAACTTGCAGTCAGTTTATCGTTGGTACCTCGCACACACCCAGCTGTCCACTGAGCTTCTTAAATGCATCAAGCTTCAATGCCTTTGTCATAATGTCTGTTGTTTGGACCTCAGTTGCACAACAAACCAACTTAACAATTTCATATGTAGATAAATCGCGTATAAAATGATATTTTACATGAATATGCTTACTCCTTCCATGTAGTACCACATTTTTGGAGAGTTCAATTGTAGAAGCATTGTCACAGACTCACAGTAGATCATGGTATTCTCTTGTAGTGCATGATTCAGAGTTTCAAGAATTACTCACGTCCAGACTGCTTGACAAGCACACGAAGCTGCGGCCATGAATTCAGCTTCGGTGGTGTATAAGGTTACTATTGGTTGTTCTTTTAACATCAAGCAACAACTCCTCCTCCAAATATAAAGGCATAGCCTGAAGTACTTTATATGTTACCAATCAACTCTCCACTTCCTCCTCGTTTATATAAGACCCCCAGCTCTAGAGTCTCTTTCATGTATCGAAGAACTCTCTCACCTACATGAAGATGCAGCTCAGTTGGATTCTCCATGTACCTCTGCTCACCATCCCAACCACAAATGTTAAGTCCGGCCTTAATACAGTCAAATTGCGAAGACGACCTACAATTTGTTTGTAACCACTAACCAGTAGAGTTTACTCTCTTTCCATCTTCATCTTTCATAAGCCCCATCCCTGGTACAATTGGATTTGTGACCGAATTGTAATGAAGCATGCCAAATCTTTCAAGAATTTCATTGACATGCTTCTTCTGATTGATATAAACTCCATCCTCTGCAACACCTCAACTTCGAGAAAATACCTCATTCTCTCAAGAACACACATTTCAAACTCTTGCATCATCGATTTAAAAAAAAAGAGAAACTTTTAAACAACTCATTATTTCTAGTAAATATGAGATCATCCACATAAAGACTAACCACAGCAATATTACCTTTTATATCATTTAAAAAAAAACGGAGTAGGTTTTGTTGGACACCTTACAAAGCCCTCATACGTAAAATACGACTCAACGCGATTGTGCTAGGTTGCTTAAGACCATAAAGAGCTTTCTTTAGCATGTACACCTTGTGCTCTTCCCCTTTCCTTTCAAAGGCATGTGGTTATTGAGCAAAGACCGCCTACAATAGTTCACCATGGAGAAATGCACTTTTCACATCAAGTTGAAATATGCTCCATCATTTTGTGTTGTCAATGCAATCACTATTTGAATTGTGTCCTATCGTGCTACTGGCGCAAACACCTCGTTGTAGTCCACGCCATGTTATTGTGCATAACCTTTTGCCACTAATTGTGCCTTATGCTTGTTAATCTCGCCAAGTTCGTTGAGCTTCGTCTTGATCATCCACTTTACTCCCTTTTTTTGGCACCTGCTGGCAGTTCTACCAATTCCTGTGTCATTTTTCTCAATAGCTTGAATCTCGAGCTTCATAGCCTCTAGCCATTTCACACTTTTTTTTTTAGCTTTTTCGAAGGTGACAGGATCTAAGGTAGCTAGTAATGCAAGATTGTTGGCTTCTTCGTCATGTGAGAGCTCCAAACTTGCTTCACTTACAAAATCTCCAAGCCATGCCGAAGTTTTTCTAATCCCACCTTGATTTTTAGTATTTCGGCTCACAAATGCAGTACTTGGAACAATTTCTGTTGTATAAGTGCGGTTTCTGTTGCTACTTCCATGTTAATTGTTGTCACATTCTCATTCACTATTACCTCACTTTCTTCTTCACTTTCACTATGCTCTACTTCCTCATTGTCTTCCCATTTCAGCTCCTTATTGATTTCTTCTAAGTTTAAATTTCAATCCCAACCTCTATCTTCCTCAAATACAACGGCTAACCACAATACGTTTTGCGTTTAAGTCATACAATCCATAAGCTTTTGAGTCATTGCTTATTGTAAGGAACACACAACTAAAGCTTTTGTCATCCAATTTTAGTCCCTTCTGATCAGGTACACGCACATGAGCCACACACCCAAACACGTGAAAGTTTTTTCACTAATCGTTTGATGTTGGTCCAAGCTTCTTCTGGCACCTCGTTCTTCATAGCTACTGCTGAACTTCTATTCATTACATGCATACAACATTGAAATGCTTCCAACCGGAATTCTTTTGGTAGCTTCATCTGGGACGACATGCTCCTCACTGAGTTCATTATTGTTCTATTTCTCCATTCCGCTTCCTCATTTTGTTAGGGAGTATAAGAAGAGTAGTCAATTGTATTCTAATGTCATTCTCCACGTTTTTTGTGTTTAACTCATTAGAATTGATCTCGCCTCCTCTGTCTATACGAAGACATTTCATATACTCCCTATGCTCCTCAACTCCGTGCTTAAAACCTTTAACCATCCTAAAAGCTTCTGATTTCTCACTCAAGTAATATATGGACACTGTAGGACTGAAATCATCAATGAAACTAAGCAAATACTTTTTTTCACCTGGAGATATCTAAGTAATAGGTCCACATCATAGTAGTCAAGGCGCTAAGGTGCAAGCATTGAGCCTGGGGATTTTTTGAGCTTTGGGCTTTTTTGTGTGCTTTTTATATGAGTTTGATCTGCTATTTTACTAACTACAGACTACTTTTTAAACCATATTCTATAATTCATTCAATTATCTACATATTTTATTAATAAGATTTAAATTTTAAACCATATTTTATAATTTATTGAACAATTAATTTTTTTATTTAACTATTTTAAACATAATTTTGAATTTAGCAAAAGAAAGCGTCTCAAACTACAAAAAGGCGCACACAAACTGCAAAAATGTGCAAGCCTTGAGCTTTGGACTTTTCTGCTCTTAGGCGCGCCTAAGCGCACACCTTGATAACTATGGTCCACATATGTCAGAATGAACCAGTTGCAGTTTTGAGGTTGCTTTCCATGTAGTTTTCTTTGAAATTCTCTCTCCGTGTTGCTTTCCAACCAAACAACGAGTTCATATTGTCCTTGGAATGGCAATTTAGGGCAAAACATTCACCAATATTTGATGTTGCACAGTTTGCAGGTTTATGTAACTCAAATGTCCAAACCCACAGTGCCATAACTGGGAAACATCTTCCGTGGCAACTTGGAGACAAGTTGAAATAAGTGGTCATGTGATTGCTTTAGGTAGGACAGAAGCTTGCAGCACGAACAACCGGTGTGCAGTCATTTTAGTTGTTGTAACAAAACTCATCAATTAATGTTATATTTTGCATTCTCCTTCCTAAATCAAGATATCTACTCTTTTGCTTGTAGTTGTCCCATGCTAAGAAGATTACTCTTTAATTGTGGAATGTGGACACTTAGGTGATCACTTGCTCGTGTCCTTCAATCTCTAACCTCACACTGTCTTTCCCTGTAGCTGTCATCCTTGTGTCATTCCCTAGCTTAACTGTATGTCGAAAACTTTCATCCATATGTGAGAACCACTTCCTGTTCCCACACATATGATTCGAACATCCCGAATCAAGGAACCAAGCATCTTCCCTCTTTGACTCATGCATCTCAACATGTGACATTAAAAGCAGCTCTTCTTTTTCATCGAACTCCGCAGAATTGGTTTTGTTATTCAAACTGGGACACCCATACTGAAAGTGCTCAAACTTATGACACTTATAACATTCAATAAGAGCTTTGTCAAACATACTTCTTCCTCTACCTTTTCCACGCCCTCTGAATTACCACGTTCGTACCAATGTTCCTAAAATTTTCGCCACTGACTGCGGCTCTCAACACCTCATCTTCTTCATCCAACCTTTTAAATTACTGCTCATGTACATCTAAAGAAGCTTTGCAGCTCTTCGATTGTCATAGTGCGTATGTCTTTTGCTTCTTCAATTGATACCACTACATAGGCGGATCGTTCAGCCAAAGTCCTCAGAATTTTCTCTACCACCTTAGATCCCGACAATCCTTCTCCATTGCTCCGCATATGATTTACCAGAGCATCCACTCTAGCAAAATATTTCATGATCATCCCTCCCTTCTTCATCTCTAGCACCTCTAAACTCTCTTCTCAAGGTCATGAGAAGAGACCTTTTCACCCTCCCGTTGTAACCAAATTTGTTTTTCAAGGAATCCCAATATATCTTGAAAGTATGTATATCTAGAATTTTCTCAAAATTCACCCGATCTGTGGCATGAGATAGATAGTGCTTGACCTTGTGATCCTTGGTCCTTGCATTCTCTAGTCGTTCCTTTTGCTCGTCACAAAGCAACATTCCCTCTCTTGGCTCCTCTGAGCCATTTTCAACCAAATTCCATAGTCTCTTTTACCTTAAGCAAATTTTCCATCAACTCACTCCAATGGTCGTAGTGATGACCATCAAAGTGAGGAATTTTTATGAGGCTACCACTCTTTTATTCTCTTTATTTTTCAATCCCACGACTCTTCTTTTTCTCTGGTCTACTCTCTCTTATCAGACCCAATGGCGCATTGATACAAAAATTGTAAGATCTTAAAAAGTTCAAACAACATGAACTTTTTAATAAATTCAAAGAAGTCTAGCTTTAAATAGCCTAACATCAAACTAAGTAAGGATGTAAATAACTATTAAAAGAACAATTCAGCAGGAATCTTACTTTTGATATAAAGATTTGATTTAATGAATTAAATTTAAAGAAAACGAATTGAATGTTAAGGTGTAATTCTTGGCCAAATCCAAGTAAATGGAAAGAGCATGTTTACTTAAAAAGAAGTTCGACATGAGATGCCAAATGGGAAAAAAATGGCAAGATTGAAATTTAAATAAATTGTGATTTGAGAGATAACTTTACAACTAAATATTGAAGTTATTTTGGAATTTAATATAATGAAATGAGCTTGGAATCCAAATTAAACCCTAACTTGGAAATAACGGTTTGAAATATAATTCTAAGTTATGAGGTAAAAAATTGAATTTGTACCAAATAATGAGAAATTGGTTTAAATAAGAATATGAAATCTGAATGGATGAAAGTTGGATTTTGGAATACGGATTTTGATCGAACTGGATCACTTTATATGAATCAAACTATATTTCTTGAAAACAAGTTTTCCTAATTACTTGCTTTTTTACAAACTACTTATAACTAGTAAACTTAAATTATTTTGACCAATAAAATTTTATAACCATTTACATGAGTGTGTGTGTGTGTATATATACACACACACATACATACATATACACTATTTTCAACATGTAACTATTCTAAGTATATTTCATAAATTCAAATAAAATCAACGTCCAATCCAAGCTAATGAATTCAAGCGATAAAAGAGAAAAGAAAAAATAAATTCAAGTAGTAATCATATTCGCGGGAATTGAATTTAAAACTCCAACTGTTTTGATAAGAGATTTATGAATATAAGATTTGAAATCCTAACTGAACTAATGATGAATTATTTTGAGTAAATGATTTTAAATAAACACTCAAAAAATTTCGATTTACGATATCTAAATATGATTTTAAATTAAATTACCACGGTGTGAAAAATGTAAACGTTTGGTTGTTAAAGAGACCAAAGTCGGTATTGTCATACTCTCTGCCAATACCGATATCGCTTTAACAACTGTGCATGTGGTGGTGAATCCAAAATAAAGTAGGATGGTTTGAAGGTGATTACTGGATTTAAAGAAAGTGAACGATGATGGATAGTCTTGACCTTGGGGTCATAATTAAAATGACTAAAACAAGAGTTATACCGTGACTAAGTGAGGTTGATCCTCCTATCGGATACGCTTCTTCGATACAATCTTTATTACTTTATGATTGATTTAGGTGCACCCTTTGATTATGAGAGTGTTACGAGGTGAGCGGCAGTTGCGACTATGCGTTACCACCGGTTCGGAAGTGCAAATGGTAAAATCCTATCTTGAGTATTACCTCGCGTGCCTTGTCTTATTTATCCTGATAGAGCCTATTATGATTTTGATTTAGTGTTGTTTTCTACGAAGTGCCCTCTGATAACACCAGTACGGTGAATTTATGATATTGTATAAGCTACAATGCTTATAAACGATGGAAGAGTAATATGGTAATCCTGCTTATGTTATTTTAATATATTTACCTTACTGAATAGACATTATTATAATAGTATATTCTATTATATGTATCTATTTCCATGGATCCTTAAAAGATGGAATCTCAAACATCCTTTAAGTTACTGATGCATTTCATTTGAGTTACTTCACTTATATGAGAATGTTTGTCCTGACTCCAGTGTTTTGTTTTTGCATAATGCTCGGGTCAGCCTGAGTATTTCAGTTTTGGAATTTATCTGTTGAAACTTGATTCACCGGAGTTGTTAGCCTTCTGTCTATCTTATATTTCAGTTATCTTCTTCCAATCATTTATTCATGTGTTAGCAAGCATATGTATTCAGTCTTCCGTTGTACCTGTATTTATTTTGTACTCTGGTATCAAGCATAAATTCAAAGGTTTTGTATTATTGTATAATATTTACTTTCGCTGTGAGATTTTTTGTATTTTATATCTGTGATGATTTATATTTTTAACCCCATGGCAATTAACGATCCACTGTTTCGAACGATTTGAGTTATTTTAATTATCGATTTGAAGCGGTCGGAAAGACAGGTCTTTATAGTGTTGTATCAAAGTTGGTTTCTGTTGTACATGATAAAGGGTTGTCGCCTTGTGATCTGTGGCGAAGTATTGGCTCTTACTCCTACACGTCCTAGTTGGGGTTGGAGCAGTTGAGAGGCTAACCGTAAAACTAGCGTCTGAAGTACCCGCGGTGGCCACCGAAAGGACGGACATCGTTATCGCTTGGGCAACTAATTCCTAACTAATATGATTTGTTCAAAACAAACAAACTAACAACCTAAGAAACGACCATGCTTGTCCACCCAGCCAAGACCGATTCAATAACATGAATGGAAACAGAAAAAAAAGTGTTCTACAAATAACATAGCCATGTTGTGAAAACTGCGCCTTTGCGGAAGCGTTCAGGATCTTATTCACCCAATTACTTAAAAATGATTTCTATGGAAACAAACACAGATATGAAATCACACGCACAAACACAAAATATTCCACCCAACCACCCTCTTTATTGATTCTCAAAATGAATTTTGTTTACACACACTGGTTCAACAACCAACAATAAACAAACTACAAGAATCAATAACCTTATTGAGAAAGGGAAATAATATCTAGATGACTAACACTTTATTGGAGAAGGAGAACAATGAAGAACGACGACTAACCCTTGGATTAATTGGAGGCACCAATCCTCTCTAGGGCACCAAGCCCTAGAGGCACACAGCTGCCACTCTATTCGGTCATACACCCATGCTTTTAATCCAACCATAGATGTTTTTATAGGAGAATAGAAGCCCTAGGCAAATACCCAATTTGCCCCTTCATTACTTGCATAATAAGTCACAGAAAAGACCAAGTCAAAAACGCATGAAATCCCGCTCAGACGTCTGACACAGATTGGTCAGACGTCTGTACATGCTCTCGGGTTCCAAACCCTGTAGACACAGACGTCTGACCAAGATCCCTTAGACGTCTGTGCTGAACCATAGCACAAAATTGCTCCTCATTGTCTTCTTTCTGCCGCTGCTCCATCTCCACTATCGCCAAACACATCCACGCCTTGTCTCCATCAACATATGTGATTTCATGTCACAAATCACAACACTCCACCTTGATATGAAATTGCATCACATCAAACTAACTTCCAACACACAAGTCATCTAGCTCTTTCAACGACACCTTCTCTCAATTAAAACCAACATCGATTTCCAGGCAACGAGATACACTCCACCTGTTCCGAGTATAGGGACTCAATTGATTTCAGGGCAACAATCACACCCAGTCGATTTGAAAGGACTACGACTACACCTCAATTACAAACACAACCCACCGCCTGCAAAAGATGCATCTACCACCGTGAGCTGCACCGTGCATAAACCAACGGTCTAAAAATGCTTACAATTCTATAAAGACACCCGTCTACCACTTGACCTGAGCTCCTACTTCGATCATTTCGGATCCCTCGAGCATCATCAACGTGAAGACCCATGTCGAACACATCAGCAGTGACCAAATTAACATCTACACCTTGCTGTGGACTAGGTTCTTCAACCATCACTCGCCTTCCACATCGACACCCGTCTACCACTTGACCTGAGCTCCTTCCTCGATCACTCCTGATCCCTCGAGCATCATCAACGTGAAGACCCCTGTCGAACCCATGAACTGAATCACCAAGGTACAGGCAAATCAAACCGATTGTCAACATCTTCGTCTTCTTCCATCTTCCTTCATCCACATCAGAGGGCTTCTCTTCATCTCCATCAAGCAAACCATTGAGGCCTTCAAATCCCCAATCAAAATTAGTCATTACCAACAGCACCATTATATCCGACATAAAAAAACAATTTTTTTCAATTCAAAATCACTCTAAGCTTTGCGGTGATCTAACTCTGATACCAACTATTGTGAAAACTGCGCCTTTGCGGAAGCGTCCAGGATCTTATTCACTCAATTACTTAAAGATGATTTCTATGGAAACAAACACAGATATGAAATCACACGCGCAAACACAAAATATTCCACCCAACCACCCTATTTATTGATTCTCAAAACGAATTTTGTTTACACACACTAGTTCAACAACCAACAATAAACAAACTACAAGAACCAATAACCTTATTGAGAAATGGAAAGAATATCTAGATAACTAACACTTTTATTGGAGAAGGAGAACAATGAAGAACGACGGCTAACCGTTGGATTAATTGGAGGCACCAATCCTCTCTAGGGCACCAAGCCCTAGAGGCACGCAGCCGCCACTCTATTCGGTCATACACCCATGCTTTTAATCCAACCATAGATGCTGCTTTTATAGGAGAATAGAAGCCCTAGACAAATACCCAATTTGCCCCTTCATTACTTGCATAATAAGTCATAGAAAAGACCAAGCCAAAAACGCAGGAAACCCCGCTCAGACGTCTGACCCAGATTGGTCAGACGTCTGTCCATGCTCTCGGGTTCCAAACCATGTAGACACAGACGTCTGAACAAGATCCCTCAGACGTCTGTGCTGAACCATAACACAAAACTGCTCCTCCTTGCCT
The DNA here is from genome assembly GCA_030737875.1 of Allium sativum. NCBI lineage: Eukaryota > Viridiplantae > Streptophyta > Magnoliopsida > Asparagales > Amaryllidaceae > Allium > Allium sativum. The sequence goes on from CM060916.1 coordinate 901,487,561, forward strand.
TCTTTCTGCCGCTGCTCCATCTCCACTATCACCAAACACATACACGCCTCGTCTCCATCAACATATGTGATTTCATGTCACAAATCACAACAAGCCGAGCTCTACAGTTCAATCATGTTTGGCTAGTTACCCAATTCAAGTATCATTTCACGCTTGTTAATCGACTAAAATTTAACATGTATATGTCCATAGGTACTCTCATTATGTATGAGAACATAAATACTAGTTAACTATCTATAGCCTACACACATATTGTTCTATTTTTCATCCCAACTCAATATGGTATATTTGTGAACCAGATTAACCGTGGTACACAATATCTTAAGGACGGTTAATATCACTGTCTAGACTGAACATTCGGCTATAAACTACCAAGCTAGGCTATAATATTCGGTTATAGACTACCAAGCTAAACCGTTAACCGCAAACTTCCAAACCTTAATGCACAGGGTTGATGTCATATAACGTGGATAAAACTGTGGTGGCATATGGTCTTTTTTGGCAGATCGCTGAACTCAACTGCAGATATAATGTCATTTTTTTAGAGGTTCTCATGACGTCGAATGGAATGACCAATAATACATCTCTCCAGAGGCCAATGAATATTGTATAATTCAGGTCGTGGCTGCTTGAATCGATTAAAAAGAAAGTTCAGGCATCCAATATACCCATGACCGAGGAGGGAGGGTAGCTTCACCGTATACCTGCAAACAAACAGGCGAACGAAATATTGTGCCTAAACTCCGCTGTTGTGCGACATATTTGTAGCAGCCATATTCTTATCTACAAGCCGAAGTACTTAGAACAGCCTCGGTTCCGTTTTGACACATGAGTACAATAGAACTTATCAACTAAGAAAACGGTGATCCAAAAACAGATATACTGAAAAAAAGGAGAAAAAGAAGACCTGAAGCTGTGGAGGCGGCGCAACGGAGAAAAATAGATTTCCGGCAACTAAGTCGAAGAGACTTCGGTGACGTAAAGGAAATGGACGAAGAAGGGAATTGAATCTTCGAATTTAGCTTTGGGTTCTTATCTGAATCGAAGAAAGAGGTCAATTTTCGAGAAGTCCATATTTTAGGCATCGAAGAGGAGAGAAGAGCCATGTCAAAATTAAGCTTTTTGCTCCTGTTTTCTTTCTTCAATACTGGAAAAACAGTGGAATAAAACGTTGGTAATTTGTACTCTTAAACGAAAAGCACATAAATTATTTCTCTTGATAACGAATGATATTAGAAAGTATAAAAGTCACTATTATAGTATTACAGCACCATACAAAACTAAAACACTCAGTTTTACGCTTTTTAATACCACTTATGCTATTAAAAAGAAGAAATCTATGTGCTTTTAGCAACACTCAAAATTCAAAGTCCCTTTTTCAAGCTATGTGATTCTGGCATCAATGACAGAAACGACGACTTACGTTTATGATCGAAAATGATGAACGATTTTTCTTTGGACAGTGAACAACTAAATATAAGCATTATTGCTGCATACATTGTTATTGATACTCCAAAAATGATTAAAGGAGATTCAATAACAATGCTCTATCTAACCACTAGGAATTTAGAAGATGATAGTGTAGTTCGTACATGTTTCTGGTTTTTTTTTTCTTGCCTTCAAGACTTACTAAATTTTCTATGCATTATTTTTCTTTAACCTTTGCTTTTATCCTCATTTTACATCTTTTTTCCTCTTCATTTTGCATACCAAGAAAGAAATCATAGGTCATTGTTTTTTATTGTCGTTATGGGAAAAGTTCCTACATAAATAATTTTGTAAATTAGCTTTTTATTTTTTTAAATACCGGAAAATACAAGACAACATGCAATTTTCTGACAAAATACGCAAGAGAACTTGTAGTTCTTAGGAAAATTTATGAAATTATATAAAATTCAACAATGGTGGAAAAACTATAGTTATTTACTAAAATTGTGCTTAAATAACAATTTATTATTATTTGTGAATAAATATTTGATTTTTAAAATTTTGAAAAGCACAAGTTAATTTGCGCTTTTTGTCAGAAAACTGCAAACTAATTTGCGCATTCTTATTTAGAAAACAAGAACCAAATTTACAGATTCATTGTTATAAATATTTTTCCTATAACAACTATCACTGTAAAGTGGAAATGGTTCAACAAGTAATCTTCTCTTCTGCTAGTGTTTTTCTAAAAAGATATCACATACCTTTGACTTGATTTTTGGTTCTATCAAGTCCAATACCCAAATGAATAGAAATCGCATAATACTTCACAATCACAGGTCATAGGAATGCTAAAAATAAATGAATACAAAGAATTATAGTGGTTCGATAACGTGCCTGCTTCCACTGATCATAATCTCTTGTTTATACTGCTTGATTACAGATCACAATTATGTTTACAGTAAGAAAATTGAGGAGAACAAGAGGTTGGTTCTCTAACTGGCAGAGTACTGGCATCCAAGATGTAACGAAAAGGAATTCCGCTCGATCTGAATCAGTCGCTAAACCGATCAAGACCGTTCGAAACGCCTGATTGTTTCGAGAACACGACAAATCAGAACGCAGACGGAAGAACATTTCCTTGTTTATTACAACAATTCCATCAGAATACAAGAATATACAGAGTATAAATAAATATTACACAACAGAAAAATATCAGAGATTACAATACATTACATAGCAGCGGAAAATAATACAAAATACAACTGAAGGAGATATACGGATACAAAGCTTTCCGAATATCGTTCCAGCTGTAAACCAGGTTCCTGCGAATATAAATCTGCAAAACCAAAACTACTAGCTGCCCGTGTCGAAAATAAGGGCACTCAGAGTTTAGGTTAAAACAATAAACTCCAGGTCAGTCATGGGACTGGTGTGAGAACTAAAACAGTTATTAATCTTTATTTTAAAGTTCGGTAAAACAAGGGACCACGCCGTATAACACGGAACGGGTTTCCTCCCAAGGATACCAGTGCATAAAACAAACAGCGCAATGCTAAATAAAGAAAAACGAAGCTATTATAAGACCCAAGTCCCATCACACAATGAAACGCAAGCCGGAGGATAGGGTTTTCCCTTATAATAGCCAAGCATGCTTAGTACGTTTAAAACAAATAATTTGATACTATAATAAGTGTATGGTGTTTAAAACAATTTCAATCATAAGTATCAATCCTAGACGGCATGGGTACCATATATCATGTCGCCATACTAGGCTCTACAATCAAAATCGCAAAGTCACGTATTTGGAAATTGGATTTCCCTCTGTGAACCGAGGCCAGGGATCATCCTCTACCAATTCGAGACAATCTTGCCCATGTCTCAGGCAAGCGCGCAGACAAGCCTTGGATCGTCAGGGTCGGTCCACCGATGTGGATTATTATGCCTGAACACTACGTCTCTCCGCCCTATGGGGCGTAAATGAGCCAACGAATGACTACATCGGTCCCGGATCGACCGATATAACCGAGGCGCCTCGCAACAGCAAAAACCACATAAGTCAAACTCGTCAGGGCGTGTAAAACCACTGACTCCACTTCTAGCTAGAAAGAAACGCATGTCCTCCCTGAGGTCCTTCTCCCGTTTTTGGTTCACAACCGGGGTGTGAGGCTCGCGAATTCACGTTACACACAGCTGTGCCACACAGGCCGTGCTTTGATCATCAACCACAAGACTTTGCTTTTCAACAGAAGCCTTGATCAATTGCCACTTAGGCATGCCACACAGGCAATTCACTCCATGCGTTTGATATTCATCAATATATAACCCCTGAGCTCGTACGTCTCAGAGAAGGGCGTTAAGCAAGAGAATAAATTCTCCGTCGCCAAACAGATATATATTTAATAGAAATCAATCACACAGACTAAAATCCAATGTCATACACACAGTCCATTTACAAGTTCGTTCTGGGTCTGAACGAAACCGGAGGCACCTAGTACCCCGCATATCCATCGATCTCCAAGTACGTCTGGACGACCACCAACTGATTCCCTCCTCTTGGGTGTACGACCCAATCAAGATCATCAGTAATTATCCAAACAACGTGAAGATCTCCGGTCTTCAACCATCGTCTTCATCTTCGACTAATCGTCGAATCAGTTATTCAGAATGGGATAAACCCGGTCTTTCCGAATAACTCGCGTATATAATAAATAAGTGTTACACAAACACAACATACGCCTCATTCCAATTCATCAGTCACTAACCGTAAATTAATCAAGAGAATAATTCCCTAAATATTAACCCCGAAGGCCGAAACCAATATCAGATCAATACCCAGGAAATCACTCTGCTTAGCCAACCTACAGTTAGTTTCTAAATTTCACATTCTTAGGGAAAGGTTCCCATTAATTTTATCAAAGATAAATTCTTTTAAATTTATTCTTTAATCTTCCTGTGAATATCACTTCAAACTAGTCGGGATTAGCGAACCACACCGAAGTAATCATTTATTTTAATTTCCCAATCCCAACCTATTCATCCCATGAAGTAAAACTGGTCATACTTCATATCTAACACCACGGTGTTATCGGTAAATTCAATTACCATTTCACGTTCAAATCTAATTAAAGATTTAACTACTGCCTGGAGTAAAACTGGTGATACTCCATCCTCGATCTTTTCAATCTAATTAAAGATTCATTAAAACTCCACTTAGTTTTAATCTTTGACAGGGTTAAAGAATCAGTGTCATTTAAAAACATGGTTCATGATAAACCCCAAAATCACATCATATTTCAATCAGTCCCTAACCGTAAATTAGCAAGTGAGCAGTTCCCTAGGTATTAACCCCGAAGGCCGAAACCAACATCAGATCAATACCCCAGAAACCATTCAACTTAACTCATCTCCAGTTAGTTTCTGATTTTCTTATCTCCTTTGGGTCTAAGAACAGTATTATTGAAGATACCGTTCACGACAACCCAAAATCACATCCCATTAATTATCGGGTTAAAGAACAAGTGTTATTTAAAACACTGTTCACGATAAACCCCAAAAATCAATACCAATTCAATTCCAATTAAATATCATTTAATTGGTATTCTTCATTAAATCCAAATAAAAAGATTTAATCTTTTTTTCTCAACTGGGTTTAAGAACAGTGTTAATGAAGACACCATTCACGACAAACCCAAATCACATTTGATATTAAATACAAGGCTCGGAATAGAAAATATATCGGCTTATATTCAATATCAAATTCTACGACCAAAAAATATCGTATTGGAAATAACGATATAAATATATCTTTCAAATTTCCATAACAATATCTGTATAATCACGAAATCCAACATCGAAATATTCCAAAGATAATTTCGATTCCAATCCATTCCAATTCAATTATTGGAAATTCTGGTTACTTTTAAAACCCTTTTTAAATTCAATTTATTTATTTAAAAATAAATAGGATTATAATTCTAGTTCAAAACTAGTTCATTTTGATAAAAATCTATTTTTATCTTTTCAAATATGGAGTTTTTCATCCCAATTCTTCCCAAATCATTTCTTATGATTTTACACAAATTATTACTGTTTTTAATAATTTTATCATGGCCCGTACAGTCGATTTCCATCAACGGCCATCGAACTGCACTTACAACGACCTTTTTCAAATTTGATTTGGACATAATCCCAAATCCAACCGTTAGATATCTAATTTCTAATATTCGTTAGAAAGCTCTTTTCGATACGAACCCAACGGTTCCGGTTTCAGGAAAATCCGACGGTCGGATCTCCCGCAATATCCATTCGAAGTCAATGGTCGAAATTCGCGAACTGCCGCGGCCCGGCACGTTCTATTCAGGCCATTATATTATATATATAATATATATATAATATATACTTTGTCGATTTCCTTTTAAAACGTATTTTATAAATCGTTTTAAATTCGTTTTCAAAACGATTTCAACTTCCTTTTTCAAATTCAAATCAAAATTGAATTTTCCCTTACAAATTCGTTTTAAATTCATTTCAAATTGATTTCAATTCAAATCGATTTTCAGTTCAATTTCAATACGTTTTAAACTCAATTCAAAACGATTTCAATTTTATTTCAATCTAATTCGAATTTCAATTCTGTTCAGTTTAATTCGAATTTCAATTCTTTTCAATATAATTCGAATTTCAATTCTTTTCAATATAATTCGAATTTCAATTCTTTTCAATTTAATTCGAATTACAATTCTTTTCAATATAATTCGAATTTCAAATCAATTCAATTTATTTCGAATTTCAAATTGATTTATTTTAATTCGAATTTCAATTCACTTTAATATTCATTTCAATTTGAATAAAATCGGTATAAATATCGTTCACATTAAAATGGCGCAAATCTAATCAACACGGCTTCATATATTTCTATTTTCAAATATTCCTCTTTCAAATATTTCTTTTTCAAATATTTCTCTTCAAAACTGGAATGAGGCCCAATCAATTACCACATAATGTTAATTATATGGATTTTCTACAACACATGTATAAAATAACAACGACACATAATCAACCATCATCCAGAGTGCATTCTACACTGTATAAGCATCAGATATAAATATTTAATGCTTATGACAGTCTGTCAATCAATCGATCGACATACAACTAATTATTGAGATTAGTGTATGTCATATATCATCCCAATACCCGTGTGGGGTTTCAATCAATCAAACACAGATTTTATTTGTGCAGTTGGGCGATGTGTAAAATTTATCGTCCTAATCAATATCAGTCAAATGTGTGTATATAAACAAATCGTCCGATTTGTTTATATTTATTTCATTTCATATATACGTTAAAAATTCTATTTTTAACTATAAAATATTTTCTAAATGTATAAATATTTTATTTCATTTCACATCACATCACACAATCAACTACACATCAAAATCAAACAAACAAGCATGCAAGCCGTCCATGGTCTGTGGACGACGGGTGTCGGGTGCTACTAAACACCGTCTGCATCCTAGTATATATTTCTATATCTAGAAAATAAAATTTAAAGTGAGAAGTTCTCACAGAGGGTTCCACTCCGCCGTGCTTTGCTGTTGAACTGCTGAATCGTCTGGATTTGATTGAAATTCCAATGCAATTCTTTTCACGCTGTTCAAATAAAAATTATATTTTTATTGCTTCATTTCAATAAATAAAAATCATATTTTTATTTCTACTTCATATATATTTACAACGCTTCATTCTATATAAAAATTATGTTTTTATATTTTCTGCTTCTAATATAAAGATCGAATTTTTATATCATCGCTATAAAAATCCCATTTTTATTTCAACATATATATAACAAAAATCAGATTTTGACTATCTATATAATATAAAAAAACGTATTTTTATATTCTACTTTGAAAAAAAATTATATTTCCTTAGACAAGAGTCATATATTAAAAATCTAATTTTTCCCATATGATAAAAAATCTTATCTTCCCCTCTCGACATTCTCTAAATAAAAATTCGATCTTTCTACTTTCTACCTTCACATAAAAATACGATCTTTCTTCCTATAAAAATCGTAGCTTTTCTAATATAAAAGCCATATCTTTTTTTTTAAACCGTAAAAAAATCAAATCTTTTTGTTTATTAAAAATCGAATCTTTTTCATTTATAAAAATCTATGTTGTATATTTATAAAAACCTGTAATGACCCGCATTTTTCAGAGATATATAATTAATTTATTTAATTATATAATTGGTGATTTAGAGAAGTTAATGATCGTTTAATTAAATAATATTGAATATTTAATTAATAATTATAATATAATAATATATTATAATGTCGAGATAGTCGGAAATAGTAGAATTCACAACAGAGTGTGAATTGAATAGTATACGAGATGTGGTTGAGTTTCGATTTAGAATATATTGACGTATATATGGAATCGACGGCGTTAGAACGTATAGTTTATAATATATTTATAAACGAGCTCGAAAGGGCGCGGCAGTTCGTAATTTGGCGATTTGAATTTCAACTGAATATACAGGATTTGTTTTAAGTCGGATTTCCGTGAAACAAGAAACGTGTGGAGCTGATGTAGTATATCTTTCTAGCGGAAGAGAAAAATCAGGATTTCGTCGTGTAGATTTTGAGATACGTCCAAATCAAATTTCAGAAAAGTCGCTGTGGAATTCCTTTATAATTTGCGACGCTTTATATACGTTATAAATGGATTTTCAGTATAAACTGAAATATCGAGATAATCTGGAATCTGAAATATCAAGCTGTAAATTCTGATATGATATCCGGGAGCTGTACGATGTCATATGTGAAGATATACGATAATATAAATTTATTTATATTTAATTTAATAATATTTAAATATATTTATATATTTAAATGGGTCATCCAGGGCTTTAAAAATAGCCGGTTTTGCAAACGAAGTCGGAATTCGACGAAACCAGTTTTGTTGGATCCGCAATATCAAATAGTTGTTAGATTTCCAGTTTCGTGATTTTTAGAGTTACTGTGTGGCCATACGGATTTTTAGAGTGAGAAACAGTCAGTATTTCAACAGTTAAAAATACGCTGTGTGAGCATACGGAATCGGAATTCGACGAAACCAGTTTCGTTGGGACCGTAATGTCGAGCTGAAGGTGTATGTCCAGTTTGGTGATTTTTGGGTATCGTGTGCGACCACACGGATTTTTAGAAAGCAAAACGAATTAACGAAAAAGGAATATACTGGGAATATTCCCTTTAAAAAATATCTAGATATTCTGAATGGCTATAAATACCCCCACTTACTTATTTCTAAACCTAATTTCATTCTTTAGGTAGCCGTCACTTTTCCTATTTCTTTCCATTTAAAAATAACGTGAGAAGTGGAGTTTCAAAAATAAAAAAGAAAGTGAAATAAAATCATATAAATCCTATTCTATACATATTTGAGATCCTGATGGGATTCACTCCATTCTGGTGTGCTCCATTCTGAGTTCGACGTGCTGTTTCCGTCGTTGGGATGTGAACAGCGAACCTAGGGTTCGAACTCATTGTTTGTGTAGTAGTTCATTGGGGGATTTGAGTTCGGATTGGAGTTTGGTAGGGAAATCCGCACCTTGGTGCGTTGATTTGAGGAAGTCCGATGCTTTTTGGGTAATGAGGTGCACTGTTCATCATCGAGGAGGGCGGAAATCGCACCAGGGTAGGGTGCATCGAACTGAAGGTTTTGGGTATGGTTTTGTAGAGGATTCAAAGAGGGATCCGATGGTAATTCTTGTTTGGTTTTAAACGAAAGGGATGGAGGAGGATGTTTGAGTGAAAGGGGGCGTGATGGACATTGTAAAATACTGGAGCATGGCATTTTGTTTGGTGAAGAAGGAGGCCACGCGGGTTGGATGTTCAAAGGGGTAACGGGCCCAAATATAAAGGTATAAGGCCCGAGTTAAATTTAAAATCCATGTTTTAATCATTTAAAAAAAATGTATTAACTTATAAATTCAATAATTAGATCATACGAGGTCAGAATCGAGAACCGTAAGTTACGTTGGGATCGTATGGACGGACACTACACAATGGGACTGACCGCGAGTCAATCTGAGCTCGTTACAATTTATGGCGAAATAAATTGTCCGACTGAATCAAATAACGCAAACCGTTATTTAACGGCTAACGCGCAACTGTGAGTAAATCTCACTAACTCTGTTCAGTTTATATTTGTATAAACTGTACTTTATTTTTAATGATTGATTGCTGTGTATTGATTGTTAAATTGGACTGTTAAATTGGACTGTTAAATTGGACTGTTAAATAGATTTGATTGAAAACGTAGATATAGTTATATATAGAAAACCGTCAATCAAATATGGATTCTGATTATCAGTATATTTCATGTTGGGATGAAATTGATGTTATCTATATTGTCTAACATCTGTGATGCAGGGAAACAGGTTGGAGGAATCCGACTGGATTCCTCAACAGTTATTTTATTGTTTTTCATATATTTTGATATATGATGTGAATTATAACCTGTTGTTGATTGTGTGTGTATGGACGATATTGAACATCGTGATTTGATATGATTGAATACCATAACATACCAGAATGTAGATAAGGGTATTTTCAAAGTGATATTGAAAAATCGAATATTTATAAAATGGAATATTTATAAATAGGAGATATTCAAAAGGGAAATAACTGCAAATCATTTTCTTTTTGAATGGGAAGGCTTGTGTAGCGGTTTGGGGATTTTCCCGATGCTCCCGTTACAAAGGAGGTTATGGCGAATTTTCCCGGGAATTTAAGGAGTTAGAATATTTCAAGAATAAATTTGAAAAGGGATTATTTGTAAACCATTTACAAATAGAATTGAAAAGGAAACGTTATAAAAAGGAAATCATTTTTAAAGTATAGAACCGTTATTTAAAAGTAAATCTTTTCAAATGAATAAAACGTTGTTAAAAAGGAGTTACTCGAATATGGTATTCGAAAGTTAGTAAATCGAATATGGTATTTGAAAGTGAGTTAATCGAATATTAGTTATCCGATAGGAGTTAATCCAAGTGTGTTACCAGGTTAAGTTATTCGAAATGAATTGGTCAAGTTAATAAGTTAGATTAGCCAAGTCAGGTTAAGTTAATCCAAGTGTGTTACCAGGTTAAGTTATTCGAAATGAATTAGTCAAGTCGAGTTAGTCAAATAGAGTTAAACAGTTAGAGTTAAACAGTTAGAGTTAAAACAAACATAGTTATTCAGGATGAGTTGCCATTTAGCACGACTGCTAGCGTAATTCGCAGGGCTGTAAATAGCCTACGGCGTTCGGATGTTTCCTGAGGGAATCAGGCGTAACCATTGTGATCGCTGCGATCTAGAGTTGAGCGAATGGAGTTAAAGAATATAGAGTTAAGCAAAATTAGAATCTGACTAGAGATTAATAAGTTGAATGGTTTCCTGGGTATCGATCTGATGTTGGTTTCGGCCTTCGGGGTTTATACTTAGGAAGTTGTTCTCTTGTTAGTTTATAGTTAGAGTCTGATAGTTGTGGAAGGATAGTTATACGTAAATAAACAATGGAAATGTTTTCCAACATTGATAACGAATATTTTCTAAATATAGAAAATAAGGAAATATGTATAGATATACATGATGATTGATCGATTGACATTCCATTTGGAAATAATATCGTTGTTTGCACACTTGTTTTTCTTTGATAGTTAACTCACCGACTATCGAAGTTTTGACCATTTTAACGTTGTTAATATGGAGAGACCGGTTGGATTATTATCCATAGAACCACTCTGTATTGGCAGAAGCGTCGCGAATCATATATTCCAAAGATAATTGAAGACGGAGTAAAATGCAAGGGCTATCCTGTTTACAGAATAGTGCCTTCGGTTTGTCCAGTCCCAGGACAACTTGTATGGACGAAGGTCTGACGGAGTATATCCAGTGGATCGCGTAAGTTGATCTGTTCAAACGTATTCACGTTTGGTGGCGGAGGAATTCGTTTCTCTTAGCTGTATACCCGTGTTATTTTTGGATAAGTCAATTTGTGATTTGGCGGGTATGACGATGTGACATTTCTAAGTGAATGAAGATGGGTGTCTGACATAGTATTTCCAGACGGTCACGTACATTGATTTCTTCAACCGTACCAAGAGTGGAAGCGGAGAAGGAAACTTCTTTTAGCTGACACGTAATGTATGGTGGTAGACGTCAATTAGTGATTTTCGATGGATCTGACAATGTGGCATTCGAAGTGAATCTGATGTGATGATAAAGCGTAGCTTCTAGCCTCATCAACCGGTAAATGACAGAAATCGGGCAGGCAGCATGGCTAAGTCGGTCGCACCGAAGTAGGGTGTATAATCACCTATCTAGTGAATATTCATTTGCTTCTTTTAATCTATCAATGCTGTCCCATATATATACGGGAACGGTTGCTGATCCCAACCGTTGGTGATGTACATTCGATACACTCAAGAGAAATGAGTGGTCGGTCATGTGTGGCTGAGTTGCAAGATGTTCTTGTTGAACTCCAGTGTATCGTTCCTAGAGTACACTGATCGGAAGGTGGTTCCATACCTTGTCATAGTTGGAAATCCAATCATCCAATACGTGCTTGCGATTTTGATTGTATACTATATATGTAGCAACGTGAGATGCAAGCGTTCCTGCTAGATTGATATTTATTTGTACTTAGACATTATCATAATATCAGAATGATATTGCTTTGAAAAGTTATTTGGATTCTCATAAGGGAAAAACCCGTTCCGTTCTGCGGCGTGGTCTTATGAGATATCATATACCTGTTTAAATGATTTGAGTTTATTCACACCAGTCCCATGACTGACCCGGAGTTTATTTTGTTGTTTTCCCTAAACTCTTGGGTGCCTAATTTTGTACGGGCAGTCAAGTAGTCAGGAATTTACAGATATACTCGAAGAACTGGAGCAGGAGGCTTCTGGATCATATAGCTATAGTTTATTTCCGCTGTGTTGTAAGTGCTGTACTCTGATAAGTGCTATTGTATACATAACTGTTATATTTCAAAGTTATGTTATCTATTATATGTTATTCGTTCCGCTGTGAGGTTCGTGTTACTCTGATGTTGTGTTCTTCTTCTTCTATTCTAAGTTTCTATCTTATCTATTCTCACCTTCTAATTTCTTTCATTAATTACCGGGATTTTTCGATGGTTTGGTTATCGACGTCGAGCTTACGTCGATAACCAAAGTCGCTCAAAATCCGGGTCATTACAGTTGGTATCAGAGCTTAAGTTAAGAATTACCTTGGCTCTGTGGCGTGACTCGGTAGAGATAGGGTTAGTAACACCCTAGATCGAGTTGAGTGTATATATACGAGTGCGTATTTGTATTTGATATAAAAATGGTTTTTTATTGTAGAGATTCATTGGCTGAGTTGTTTATGAGTTCTGGTCGATCAGTTTGATCCACTGTATCGGTAGGAGTAAATAAACACTTGAATACGATGGACCGACACAGTATGGATATGTGATATATTATCATATATAGGTTGTGACTATAATCGAGTAAGATTATAACATGTGAAATGGTTATAAATAACTGATCAGAATTCATATAAGTAAAGTATATGAAATAAGATGAATTAAATCTGAATTAAATCAGAATTGGAATTAAAATAAGGAAATTTTAAGTTCCTGGGAGATTTTGAAATGTTTTCAAAATGGAAGTATTTGGTAATGGTTTTGAAAATGATATAGTATTGAAATCACTTGGGTCGCTGGGAAATAATTCCGATGATGACTGCGCAGTATCATCGGTGTGATTTTCGAGTTTCTAAGTGGTGGATTACTACCAAAGATTTTGATTTGAATTGTTTTGAGAAAACAAGGTGTTTAGAAATTCAAAGGTTTTGAATTGGTATTATGATTTTAATTTGATTTGAAATGAACCCAGGAATTTAAGTTCTAGAAATTAAAATTTAACTAATGAAGTTAAATAAAATGAGATGGTAAAAATTAATTGAAATTTAACTTGAACAGAGTTAAATAGAATTGAATTGGATTAGAGAATAATCTGTTATGGAATTGGGTGGACGAGTTAAGAATTTGAAATTTGATATTGGGGTTCGAATAAAATTCGGTTTGGATTTAAGGATATGAACTAATTGGAATTTGATGGAGATAACACTGGTATATGCTGAGTTGATAGCATATGGAAGTGGTAGAGTTGATGTGCCCGACAAAAAGGTACCAGTTTATATTATATATGGATTTGAGATTTTGATGAGCCGAATTGGCAAGCCGCTTGGCTGTTTGATTTTCTTTTGGGTTGAAGAAGGCCCAGAGAGGCGAGTTGTAGTTTGAGCTATTGACCAGTACGAAGGAGGTGCTGGCGAAATTTTCCGAAAGTTTAAAGTGTTAGAATATTTTCAGAATTTTTGAAAATTTTAGTTAGTTGGAATGAATAAATATTTTAGTCGATATTAATTGGTTAAGTTGAAATCAGAAATTAGGGGTAAACAAATCTTAGGAATTCCAGTCGATAGGGTCACCCCCTACCTTTTAGCAATTTCGAGGACGAAATTATTTTAAGTGGGGAAGAATGTAATGACCCGCATTTTTCAGAGATATATAATTAATTTATTTAATTATATAATTGGTGATTTAGAGAAGTTAATGATCGTTTAATTAAATAATATTGAATATTTAATTAATAATTATAATATAATAATATATTATAATGTCGAGATAGTCGGAAATAGTAGAATTCACAACAGAGTGTGAATTGAATAGTATACGAGATGTGGTTGAGTTTCGATTTAGAATATATTGACGTATATATGGAATCGACGGCGTTAGAACGTATAGTTTATAATATATTTATAAACGAGCTCGAAAGGGCGCGGCAGTTCGTAATTTGGCGATTTGAATTTCAACTGAATATACAGGATTTGTTTTAAGTCGGATTTCCGTGAAACAAGAAACGTGTGGAGCTGATGTAGTATATCTTTCTAGCGGAAGAGAAAAATCAGGATTTCGTCGTGTAGATTTTGAGATACGTCCAAATCAAATTTCAGAAAAGTCGCTGTGGAATTCCTTTATAATTTGCGACGCTTTATATACGTTATAAATGGATTTTCAGTATAAACTGAAATATCGAGATAATCTGGAATCTGAAATATCAAGCTGTAAATTATGATATGATATCCGGGAGCTGTACGATGTCATATGTGAAGATATACGATAATATAAATTTATTTATATTTAATTTAATAATATTTAAATATATTTATATATTTAAATGGGTCATCCAGGGCTTTAAAAATAGCCGGTTTTGCAAACGAAGTCGGAATTCGACGAAACCAGTTTTGTTGGATCCGCAATATCAAATAGTTGTTAGATTTCCAGTTTCGTGATTTTTAGAGTTACTGTGTGGCCATACGGATTTTTAGAGTGAGAAACAGTCAGTATTTCAACAGTTAAAAATACGATGTGTGAGCATACGGAGTCGGAATTCGACGAAACCAGTTTCGTTGGGACCGTAATGTCGAGCTGAAGGTGTATGTCCAGTTTGGTGATTTTTGGGTATCGTGTGCGACCACACGGATTTTTAGAAAGCAAAACGAATTAACGAAAAAGGAATATACTGGGAATATTCCCTCTAAAAAATATCTAGATATTCTGAATGGCTATAAATACCCCCACTTACTTATTTCTAAACCTAATTTCATTCTTTAGGTAGCCGTCACTTTTCCTATTTCTTTCCATTTAAAAATAACGTGAGAAGTGGAGTTTCAAAAATAAAAAAGAAAGTGAAATAAAATCATATAAATCCTATTCTATACATATTTGAGATCCTGATGGGATTCACTCCATTCTGGTGTGCTCCATTCTGAGTTCGACGTGCTGTTTCCGTCGTTGGGATGTGAACAGCGAACCTAGGGTTCGAACTCATTGTTTGTGTAGTAGTTCATTGGGGGATTTGAGTTCGGATTGGAGTTTGGTAGGGAAATCCGCACCTTGGTGCGTTGATTTGAGGAAGTCCGATGCTTTTTGGGTAATGAGGTGCACTGTTCATCATCGAGGAGGGCGGAAATCGCACCAGGGTAGGGTGCATCGAACTGAAGGTTTTGGGTATGGTTTTGTAGAGGATTCAAAGAGGGATCCGATGGTAATTCTTGTTTGGTTTTAAACGAAAGGGATGGAGGAGGATGTTTGAGTGAAAGGGGGCGTGATGGACATTGTAAAATACTGGAGCACGGCATTTTGTTTGGTGAAGAAGGAGGCCACGCGGGTTGGATGTTCAAAGGGGTAACGGGCCCAAATATAAAGGTATAAGGCCCGAGTTAAATTTAAAATCCATGTTTTAATCATTTAAAAAAAATGTATTAACTTATAAATTCAATAATTAGATCATACGAGGTCAGAATCGAGAACCGTAAGTTACGTTGGGATCGTATGGACGGACACTACACAATGGGACTGACCGCGAGTCAATCTGAGCTCGTTACAATTTATGGCGAAATAAATTGTCCGACTGAATCAAATAACGCAAACCGTTATTTAACGGCTAACGCGCAACTGTGAGTAAATCTCACTAACTCTGTTCAGTTTATATTTGTATAAACTGTACTTTATTTTTAATGATTGATTGCTGTGTATTGATTGTTAAATTGGACTGTTAAATTGGACTGTTAAATTGGACTGTTAAATAGATTTGATTGAAAACGTAGATATAGTTATATATAGAAAACCGTCAATCAAATATGGATTCTGATTATCAGTATATTTCATGTTGGGATGAAATTGATGTTATCTATATTGTCTAACATCTGTGATGCAGGGAAACAGGTTGGAGGAATCCGACTGGATTCCTCAACAGTTATTTTATTGTTTTTCATATATTTTGATATATGATGTGAATTATAACCTGTTGTTGATTGTGTGTGTATGGACGATATTGAACATCGTGATTTGATATGATTGAATACCATAACATACCAGAATGTAGATAAGGGTATTTTCAAAGTGATATTGAAAAATCGAATATTTATAAAATGGAATATTTATAAATAGGAGATATTCAAAAGGGAAATAACTGCAAATCATTTTCTTTTTGAATGGGAAGGCTTGTGTAGCGGTTTGGGGATTTTCCCGATGCTCCCGTTACAAAGGAGGTTATGGCGAATTTTCCCGGGAATTTAAGGAGTTAGAATATTTCAAGAATAAATTTGAAAAGGGATTATTTGTAAACCATTTACAAATAGAATTGAAAAGGAAACGTTATAAAAAGGAAATCATTTTTAAAGTATAGAACCGTTATTTAAAAGTAAATCTTTTCAAATGAATAAAACGTTGTTAAAAAGGAGTTACTCGAATATGGTATTCGAAAGTTAGTAAATCGAATATGGTATTTGAAAGTGAGTTAATCGAATATTAGTTATCCGATAGGAGTTAATCCAAGTGTGTTACCAGGTTAAGTTATTCGAAATGAATTGGTCAAGTTAATAAGTTAGATTAGCCAAGTCAGGTTAAGTTAATCCAAGTGTGTTACCAGGTTAAGTTATTCGAAATGAATTAGTCAAGTCGAGTTAGTCAAATAGAGTTAAACAGTTAGAGTTAAACAGTTAGAGTTAAAACAAACATAGTTATTCAGGATGAGTTGCCATTTAGCACGACTGCTAGCGTAATTCGCAGGGCTGTAAATAGCCTACGGCGTTCGGATGTTTCCTGAGGGAATCAGGCGTAACCATTGTGATCGCTGCGATCTAGAGTTGAGCGAATGGAGTTAAAGAATATAGAGTTAAGCAAAATTAGAATCTGACTAGAGATTAATAAGTTGAATGGTTTCCTGGGTATCGATCTGATGTTGGTTTCGGCCTTCGGGGTTTATACTTAGGAAGTTGTTCTCTTGTTAGTTTATAGTTAGAGTCTGATAGTTGTGGAAGGATAGTTATACGTAAATAAACAATGGAAATGTTTTCCAACATTGATAACGAATATTTTCTAAATATAGAAAATAAGGAAATATGTATAGATATACATGATGATTGATCGATTGACATTCCATTTGGAAATAATATCGTTGTTTGCACACTTGTTTTTCTTTGATAGTTAACTCACCGACTATCGAAGTTTTGACCATTTTAACGTTGTTAATATGGAGAGACCGGTTGGATTATTATCCATAGAACCACTCTGTATTGGCAGAAGCGTCGCGAATCATATATTCCAAAGATAATTGAAGACGGAGTAAAATGCAAGGGCTATCCTGTTTACAGAATAGTGCCTTTGGTTTGTCCAGTCCCAGGACAACTTGTATGGACGAAGGTCTGACGGAGTATATCCAGTGGATCGCGTAAGTTGATCTGTTCAAACGTATTCACGTTTGGTGGCGGAGGAATTCGTTTCTCTTAGCTGTATACCCGTGTTATTTTTGGATAAGTCAATTTGTGATTTGGCGGGTATGACGATGTGACATTTCTAAGTGAATGAAGATGGGTGTCTGACATAGTATTTCCAGACGGTCACGTACATTGATTTCTTCAACCGTACCAAGAGTGGAAGCGGAGAAGGAAACTTCTTTTAGCTGACACGTAATGTATGGTGGTAGACGTCAATTAGTGATTTTCGATGGATCTGACAATGTGGCATTCGAAGTGAATCTGATGTGATGATAAAGCGTAGCTTCTAGCCTCATCAACCGGTAAATGACAGAAATCGGGCAGGCAGCATGGCTAAGTCGGTCGCACCGAAGTAGGGTGTATAATCACCTATCTAGTGAATATTCATTTGCTTCTTTTAATCTATCAATGCTGTCCCATATATATACGGGAACGGTTGCTGATCCCAACCGTTGGTGATGTACATTCGATACACTCAAGAGAAATGAGTGGTCGGTCATGTGTGGCTGAGTTGCAAGATGTTCTTGTTGAACTCCAGTGTATCGTTCCTAGAGTACACTGATCGGAAGGTGGTTCCATACCTTGTCATAGTTGGAAATCCAATCATCCAATACGTGCTTGAGATTTTGATTGTATACTATATATGTAGCAACGTGAGATGCAAGCGTTCCTGCTAGATTGATATTTATTTGTACTTAGACATTATCATAATATCAGAATGATATTGCTTTGAAAAGTTATTTGGATTCTCATAAGGGAAAAACCCGTTCCGTTCTGCGGCGTGGTCTTATGAGATATCATATACCTGTTTAAATGATTTGAGTTTATTCACACCAGTCCCATGACTGACCCGGAGTTTATTTTGTTGTTTTCCCTAAACTCTTGGGTGCCTAATTTTGTACGGGCAGTCAAGTAGTCAGGAATTTACAGATATACTCGAAGAACTGGAGCAGGAGGCTTCTGGATCATATAGCTATAGTTTATTTCCGCTGTGTTGTAAGTGCTGTACTCTGATAAGTGCTATTGTATACATAACTGTTATATTTCAAAGTTATGTTATCTATTATATGTTATTCGTTCCGCTGTGAGGTTCGTGTTACTCTGATGTTGTGTTCTTCTTCTTCTATTCTAAGTTTCTATCTTATCTATTCTCACCTTCTAATTTCTTTCATTAATTACCGGGATTTTTCGATGGTTTGGTTATCGACGTCGAGCTTACGTCGATAACCAAAGTCGCTCAAAATCCGGGTCATTACAAAACCTATGGTTTATATTTATAAAAAAACCATCTTTCATGTTTATGAAAAAAAATAAAATAAAAAGAAATCAAATTACATAAAAGGAAAAATAAAAAAAAGGTAGACTTACTGTTGAAAATCAGAAGGAGGGGGGGTTCCGTCAACGCGTCGGAGGTTGTAGGCGGATCGGGGGGAGGTGGCTGGTGGCGTTGGTTTCGGGGTTTGGGGGTTTCTGGGGTTTGGGGAATCGCGGCATCAAGGAGGGAGGAGATAAGGTGACGAGAAGGAGGAAGGGACGGGGGTGTCGGCGCGAGCGGAGGTGATAGGGTGCAGGCATGCGCCGACGCGAGGGGAGGCGGATGGCGATCTTCCCCCGTCGCCTTTCTTTTCTTTTTTTTTATTTCTAATTGTTGTTGACCGATTAGATGGAAAAATGGTGGGGGTAGGTTTATATATAATATATTATTTAATTAATATTTTATTCTTTCTAAAAGTAACTTTTTATTTTCGAACTCGGATTCGAACCCACTGACTGTTGTCCATAGCTAATTACCCCCATTTCGAACACAATGGGATATGTATCATAGGCTGATTCGACTGTTTCAATCAGTTTTCGTCAAAATCAACATATAACTCTATATATTGAATTTGAACGCGTATTTCAATTTATTGGGGCCACGTACGGACTCTAAAAATTCCCGAAAAATATTTTCTAGCTTCGTATTGACGATACGGTCCTAACAAAACTAATTTTATTAAATTCCAAGACCGTTTGAAAAATGGCCATTTTCCAGTCGATTAAAATCAACTAAAACTGGTCAAACGCGTTTTCCTTCGCCACGCTCACAAATTGATTCAAAAAATTATGAAATTTGAAACCTAGCAATAATTTGACTTTGCGGATCCAACAAAAGTGGTTTCTTCGAAATCCGAGGTCGTTTGCAAAAAGGCTATTTTTAATGGTCGAAATTCCATAGCGACTATTCTGAAATTTCAACTGGACATAACTTTTTATCCCCGCTATGAAATTTCAATTTTTCTGATTCGTTGGAAAGATATTCTCAATTAAATTCAAATATTTTTGGTTTCTCTAAAATCCGGTTTATTTTGCACCCGGTACGTTCATTTGAACTTTGAAATCGAATTATCGAACTACCGTGCCATTTTCTATTCCTTTTATAATTTAAAATAAATTATTATATTTTAACGACGATCTATATAAATATATACGTTCGAATTCTATTCAGAATAAATTTTTCGTTGATATTATTTAAAATAATCCATTTTAAATATTCTAAATTCACTAAAATTGCCAAAATAAAAATTTTAAATTGGCTCGGATTTTCCGGGTTATTACAATCTCCCCCACTTAAAACTTTTCGTCCCCGAAAAGGAACGAAGCCGAAAGTTGTTTACCAAATCAACTCGACTTTCATTATTTTCTTTACGGCTTAAGTTTTTCAACTTTTCAGTTTCTAAAAACATTTTAAATTTTTCAAAAATTTGGCGAACACCCTAAATTTTCGAAAAATTTCGCCATAACCTCCCCTGCACCGGGGACTTCGGGATATTTCATATAGCCTCCCATGGCCTTCTTCAATCCAAAAGAAAAAGAAAAAGCCAAGCGGCTAGCCAATCGGCTCATAAAATCATCATCACCCAAACAAAACAGTAAATTATAGTAAACATGTACCTATTTGTCGGGCAATCAATTTTATTCTTCTGCTCTAGCCTCCTTGCTATGACCTGTTCAGTGTAAGTACATGTATATGCAAGCAAATGCGACTAATTTTCAATACAACTCACTATTTGATTCAATTTGGCTAAAGGTTCAACATCTAATTAATCAAACTATAATCAAACAACACAATCAACAATCAATTAGTTGATTATCATTTCAAATTCATAATTTTGATATATAGTCCAAAAATTAGATTTTTGATGCCAAATCACAACAATAAGCCCTATCTAATTTTGGTTCTCACACCAGTCAATAGGAATCATATAGAAATCCCACTTTCGAAACTTGAATATAAATTCTGATGATGTACGTACTATAGCGATCACCAGAACTATCTCCAGGCGACTAGAGTGTGATTCTATATCTATCTAGTATATTAAAACTTCGAATACACGCGGATCAGACGTATACGCAAAATCTATATATACTGGATTGTCCAAATTCAATACAAATAATTATTCAAATACGTATAAATCGATTTAAATTTCAAAACAAAATTTGTTTTCATTTTAAAAATATACTCTTCACACTCGTTCTAGGATACTACTGATCCTATCTCTAACGAGTCATTCTCGTTGGATATTACTAATCCAATTTCTGATGAATTCTTTCGTATGGTTCTAATGTGTCTTGTTCTCTGAGCTTTGTAAACCAAAGCTCTAATACCACTGTAACGAAAAGGAATTCCGCTCGATCTGAATCAGTCGCTAAACCGATCAAGACCGTTCGAAACGCCTGATTGTTCGAGAACACGACAAATCAGAATGCAGACGGAAGAACATTTCCTTGTTTATTACAACAATTCCATCAGAATACAAGAATATACAGAGTATAAATAAATATTACACAACAGAAAAATATCAGAGATTACAATACATTACATAGCAGCGGAAAATAATACAAAATACAACTGAAGGAGATATACGGATACAAAGCTTTCCAGATATCGTTCCGGCTATAAACCAGGTTCCTGCGAATATAAATCTGCAAAACCAAAACTACTAGCTGCCCGTGTCGAAAATAAGGGCACCCAGAGTTTAGGTTAAAACAATAAACTCCAGGTCAGTCATGGGACTGGTGTGAGAACTAAAACAGTTATTAATCTTTATTTTAAAGTTCGGTAAAACAAGGGACCACGCCGTATAACACGGAACATGTTTCCTCCCAAGGATACCAGTGCATAAAACAAACAGCGCAATGCTAAATAAAGAAAAACGAAGCTATTATAAGACCCAGGTCCCATCACACAATGAAACGCAAGCCGGAGGATAGGGTTTTCCCTTATAATAGCCAAACATGCTTAGTACGTTTAAAACAAATCATTTGATACTATAATAAGTGTATGGTGTTTAAAACAATTTCAATCATAAGTATCAATCCTAGACGGCATGGGTACCATATATCATGTCGCCATACTAGGCTCTACAATCAAAATCGCAAAGTCACGTATTTGGAAATTGGATTTCCCTCTGTGAACCGAGGCCAGGGATCGTCCTCTACCGATTCGAGACAATCTAGCCCATGTCTCAGGCAAGCGCGCAGACAAGCCTTGGATAGTCAGGGCCGGTCCACCGATGTGGATTATTATGCCTGAACACTACGTCTCTCCGCCCTATGGGGCGTAAATGAGCCAACGAATGACTCCATCTGTCCCGGATCGACCGATATAACCGAGGCGCCTCGCAACAACAACAACCACATAAGTCAAACTCGTGAGGGCATGCTAAACCACTGACGCCACTTCTAGCTAGAAAGAAACGCATGTCCTCCCTGAGGTCCTTCTCCCGTTTTTGGTTCACAACCGGGGTGTGAGGCTCGCGAATTCACGTTACACAAAGCTGTGCCACACAGGTCGTGCTTTGATCATCAACCACAAGACTTTGCTTTTCAACAGAAGCCTTGATCGATTGCCACTTAGGCATGCCACACAGGCAATTCACTCCATGCGTTTGATATCCATCAATATATAACCCCTGAGCTCGTACGTCTCAGAGAAGGGCGTTAAGCAAGAGAATAAATTCTCCGTCGCCAAACAGATATATATTTAATAGAAATCAATCACACGGACTAAAATCCAATGTCATACACACAGTCCATTTACAAGTTCGTTCTGGGTCTGAACGAAACCGGAGGCACCTAGTACCCCGCATATCCATCGATCTCCAAGTACGTCTGGACGACCACCAACTGATTCCCTCCTCTTGGGTGTACGACCCAATCAAGATCATCAGTAATTATCCAAACAACGTGAAGATCTCCGGTCTTCAACCATCGTCTTCATCTTCGACTAATCGTCGAATCAGTTATTCAGAATGGGATAAACCCGGTCTTTCCGAATAACTCGCGTATATAATAAATAAGTGTTACACAAACACAACATACGCCTCATTCTAATTCATCAGTCACTAACCGTAAATTAATCAAGAGAATAATTCCCCAAATATTAACCCCGAAGGCCGAAACCAATATCAGATCAATACCCAGGAAATCACTCTGCTTAGCCAACCTACAGTTAGTTTCTAAATTTCACATTCTTAGGGAAAGTTCCCATTAATTTTATCAAAGATAAATTCTTTTAAATTTATTCTTTAATCTTCCTGTGAATATCACTTCAAACTAGTCGGGATTAGCGAACCACACCGAAGTAATCATTTATTTTAATTTCCCAATCCCAACCTATTCACCCCATGAAGTAAAACTGGTCATACTTCATATCTAACACCACGGTGTTATCGGTAAATTCAATTACCATTTCACGTTCAAATCTAATCAAAGATTTAACTACTGCCTGGAGTAAAAATGGTGATACTCCATCCTCGATCTTTTCAATCTAATTAAAGATTCATTAAAACTCCACTTAGTTTTAATCTTTGACAGGGTTAAAAATCAGTGTCATTTAAAAACATGGTTCACGATAAACCCCAAAATCACATCATATTTCAATCAGTCCCTAACCGTAAATTAGCAAGTGAGCAGTTCCCTAGGTATTAACCCCGAAGGCCGAAACCAACATCAGACCAATACCCCAGAAACCATTCAACTTAACTCATCTCCAGTTAGTTTCTGATTTTCTTATCTCCTTTGGGTCTAAGAACAGTATTATTGAAGATACCGTTCACGACAACCCAAAATCACATCCCATTAATTATCGGGTTAAAGAACAAGTGTTATTTAAAACACTGTTCACGATAAACCCCAAAAATCAATACCAATTCAATTCCAATTAAATATCATTTAATTGGTATTCTTCATTAAATCCAAATAAAAAGATTTAATCTTTTTTTCTCAATTGGGTTTAAGAACAGTGTTAATGAAGACACCATTCACGACAAACCCAAATTACATTTGATATTAAATACAAGGCTCTGAATAGAAAATATATCGGCTTATATTCAATATCAAATTCTACGACCAAAAAATATCGTATTGGAAATAACGATATAAATATATCTTTCAAATTTCCATAACAATATTTGTATAATCACGAAATCCAACATCGAAATATTCCAAAGATAATTTCGATTCCAATCCATTCCAATTCAATTATTGGAAATTCTGGTTACTTTTAAAACCCTTTTTAAATTCAATTTATTTATTTAAAAATAAATAGGATTATAATTCTAGTTCAAAACTAGTTCATTTTGATAAAAATCTATTTTTATCTTTTCAAATATGGAGTTTTTCATCCCAATTCTTCCCAAATCATTTCTTATGATTTTACACAAATTATTACTATTTTTAATAATTTTATCATGGCCCGTACAGTCGATTTCCATCAACGGCCATCGAACTGCACTTACAGCGACCTTTTTCAAATTTGATTTGGGCATAATCCCAAATCCAACCGTTAGATATCTAATTTCTAATATTCGTTAGAAAGCTCTTTTCGATACGAACCCAACGGTTCCGGTTTCAGGAGAATCCGACGGTCGGATCTCCCGCAATATCCATTCGAAGTCAATGGTCGAAATTCGCGAACTGCCGTGGCGCGGCACGTTCTATTCAGGCCATTATATTATATATATAATATATATATAATATATACTTTGTCGATTTCCTTTTAAAACGTATTTTATAAATCGTTTTAAATTCGTTTTCAAAACGATTTCAACTTCCTTTTTCAAATTCAAATCAAAATTGAATTTTCCCTTACAAATTCGTTTTAAATTCATTTCAAATTGATTTCAATTCAAATCGATTTTCAGTTCAATTTCAAAACGTTTTAAACTTAATTCAAAACGATTTCAATTTTATTTCAATCTAATTCGAATTTCAATTCTGTTCAGTTTAATTCGAATTTCAATTCTTTTCAATATAATTCGAATTTCAATTCTTTTCAATTTAATTCGAATTTCAATTCTTTTCAATATAATTCGAATTTCAAATCAATTCAATTTATTTCGAATTTCAAATTGATTTAATTTAATTCGAATTTCAATTCACTTTAATATTCATTTCAATTTGAATAAAATCGGTATAAATATCGTTCACGTCAAAATGGCGCAAATCTAATCAACATGGCTTCATATATTTCTATTTTCAAATATTCCTCTTTCAAATATTTCTTTTTCAAATATTTCTCTTCAAAACTGGAATGAGGCCCAATCAATTACCACATAATGTTAATTATATGGATTTTCTACAACACATGTATAAAATAACAACGACACATAATCAACCATCATCCAGAGTGCATTCTACACTGTATAAGCATCAGATATAAATATTTAATGCTTATGACAGTCTGTCAATCAATCGATCGACATACAACTAATTATTGAGATTAGTGTATGTCATATATCATCCCAATACCCGTGTGGGGTTTCAATCAATCAAACACAGATTTTATTTGTGCAGTTGGGCGATGTGTAAAATTTATCGTCCCAATCAATATCAGTCAAATGTGTGTATATAAACAAATCGTCCGATTTGTTTATATTTATTTCATTTCATATATACGTTAAAAATTCTATTTTTAACTATAAAATATTTTCTAAATGTATAAATATTTTATTTCATTTCACATCACATCACACAATCAACTACACATCAAAATCAAACAAACAAGCATGCAAGCCGTCCATGGTCTGTGGACGACGGGTGTCGGGTGCTACTAAACACCGTCTGCATCCAAGTATATATTTCTATATCTAGAAAATAAAATTTAAAGTGAGAAGTTCTCACAGAGGGTTCCACTCCGCCGTGCTTTGCCGTTGAACTGCTGAATCGTTTGGATTTGATTGAAATTCCAATGCAATTCTTTTCACGCTGTTCAAATAAAAATTATATTTTTATTGCTTCATTTCAATAAATAAAAATCATATTTTTATTTCTACTTCATATATATTTACAACGCTTCATTCTATATAAAAATTATGTTTTTATATTTTCTGCTTCTAATATAAAGATCGAATTTTTATATCATCGCTATAAAAATCCCATTTTTATTTCAACATATATATAATAAAAATCAGATTTTGACTATCTATGTAATATAAAAAAAACGTATTTTTATATTCTACTTTGAACAAAAATTATATTTCCTTAGACAAGAATCATATATTAAAAATCTAATTTTTCCCATATGATAAAAAATCTTATCTTCCCCTCTCGACATTCTCTAAATAAAAATTCGATCTTTCTACTTTCTACCTTCACATAAAAATACGATCTTTCTTCCTATAAAAATCGTAGCTTTTCTAATATAAAGGCCATGTCTTTTTTTTTAAACCGTAAAAAATCAAATCTTTTTGTTTATTAAAAATCGAATCTTTTTCATTTATAAAAATCTATGTTGTATATTTATAAATACGTATGGTTTATATTTATAAAAAAGCCATCTTTCATGTTTATGAAAAAAAATAAAATAAATAGAAATCAAATTACATAAAAGGAAATAAAAATAAAAATAAAATAAAAAAGGTAGACTTACTGTTGAAAATCAAAGGGGGGGGGGGGGTTCCGTCAGCGCGTCGGAGGTTGTAGGCGGATCGGGGGGAGGTGGCTAGTGGCGTTGGTTTCGGGGTTTGGGGGTTTCTGGGGTTTGGGGAATCGCGGCATCAGGGAGGGAGGAGATAAGGTGACGAGAAGGAGGAAGGGACGGGGGTGTCGGCGCGAGCGGAGGTGACAGGGTGCAGGCGCGCGCCGACGCGAGGGGAGGCGGATGGCGATCTTCCCTCGTCGCCTTTTTTTTCTTCTAATTGCTGTTGACCGATTAGAGGGAAAAAGGGTGGGGGTAGGTTTATATATAATATATTATTTAATTAATATTTTATTCTTTCTAAAATTAACTTTTTATTTTCGAACTCGGATTCGAACCCACCGACTGTCGTCCATAGCTAATTACCCTCATTCCGAACACAATGGGATATGTATCATAGGCTGATTCGACTGTTTCAATTAGTTTTCGTCAAAATCAACATATAACTCTATATATTGAATTTGAACGCGCATTTCAATTTACTGGGGACACGTACGGACTCTAAAAATTCCCGAAAAATATTTTCTAGCTTCGTATTGACGATACGGTCCTAACAAAACTAATTTTGTCAAATTCCAAGACCGTTTGAAAAATGGCCATTTTCCAGTCGATTAAAATCAACTAAAACTGGTCAAACGCGTTTTCCTTCGCCACGCTCACAAATTGATTCGAAAAATTATGAAATTTGAAACCTAGCAATAATTTGACATTGCGGATCCAACAAAAGTGGTTTCGTCGAAATCCGAGGTCGTTTGCAAAAAGGCTATTTTTAATGGTCGAAATTCCATAGCGACTATTCTGAAATTTCAACTGGACATAACTTTTTATCCCCGCTATGAAATTTCAATTTTTCTGATTCGTTGGAAAGATATTCTCAATTAGATTCAAATATTTTTGGTTTCTCTAAAATCCGGTTTATTTTGCACCCGGTACCTTCATTTGAACTTTGAAATTGAATTATCGAACTACCGCGCCATTTTCTATTCCTTTTATAATTTAAAATAAATATTTATATTCTAACGACGATCTATATAAATATATACGTTCGAATTCTATTCAAAATAAATTTTTCGTCGCTATTATTTAAAATAATCCATTTTAAATATTCTAAATTCACTAAGATTGCCAAAATAAAAAATTTAAATTGGCTCGGATTTTCCGGGTTATTACACAAGAGCCGAAGAGATCCCCCTTCATGGTGATGGAGAGTGATATCTATAAGTGTAGGGGCGATCCGGTTTGACCAGGCGTAAAAGTAGGAATGGTGGAAGTAGTAGACGGAGTGGAGTAGAAGAGTGGCCCACGTCATCAGGTCTTGACCCATCCGGGACAATATGGGGAATACCGACCCGGATCGACACCCGATGTGCCAATACTTGCTTAAGAGGTTTGTCACAATTCGATGCGACGAAATGAAGCTCCAAGTGGCATGCCGATCCAGAGATGGGAACTATAATAACTCAGGTTTTTAGCACCCGTGCTAAACAGATTGTGACATGTCTTATTTATCTTAAAACTGAGAAGAGTGAAATATGGGTTGTATGCCAAACTCGTGTAATATTTTAAAACATGGAAATAAAGAAACAATGGTTTTCAAAGTTTGTGTCTATTTTGGGATAAATTAATACAATCGGAATAATAAGAAATTTAACACAATCCATGATTGTAAATTATAACTTGATACTTAATGTGAATACTGAAAATATACAATATTGATTAGCAATCAATATTAAGTAGGAATATATTTTCAATATGAGTATTGAATTGTTTCAAAATGAATACTAATAAAGTACGGATTTGCGTTTTCAAATACAAGTTGTACATCCTGACAAAAATAAAGTTGGGGATTGTGTTCTAAACTATGTTTGGTGATAGTTTTGTAAATTTTAAAAGTAGTGAAATATAATGTTGAATTTTTGTCAAGATGGAAATATAATTATAGATTCTTGGTAAAGTGAATTAGTGGCATTAATTATGTCATTGGTAAATTAAATGGGTTGCTATTAAAATAAAATACAAATATTGATCATGAATTAATATTTGAAGATTTGGAATATTTTATATAGTTGATAGATTTAAATTATTTAAATCTTTATGGTGTGTAAGTTTTGTTGACTAAGAATATAAACGTGTTTAAAAGGTAAAATAATTATTTGGACAAACATGGTTATATTAATGCCTTGTGTTAAAAATTTATGTTTAAATGGTTTAAAAAATATTGTAACACGTGTGTACAGTATTTTGTGAGAATTAAACAATGTCATAGTATGTTACAGATTGGAATTGTATTTAAAAGAGTGTTAAAGTGTGTAGTGTTTGCATAAGCTTAATTAGAATAATCTGCAACACTTGTACTTGCAACACTTTAGCTTATTGGGTTTGGATCCTAAATCCAAAGCCCAAGGGTACTTATGGAAATTGGCAAAAGAAGTATACATATTTCATTCTGTCCTTCTAGGGAACTCTTTCTTCTTTCAGTAGCCGAATCTAAGGAAGAAAAATAAAAACTGTGGCTTTCTCCTCAATCTCATAAGCCTAGATCTCTTATTTTAAATTAAAATTGAGGGAGATTCTCTTGTAAATGGCTATGAAGTGCTTCGGGCATCTTCTTTTCAGTAAATATCAAGCCAAAATCTTTGCCAATTCCAACCAATGTGAGTTTTAAAACTCACACTTTCTAGTTTAGATTGAGATTTCTAAGTTAGATATCTCAATTTTATTTGTTGCATGTTCATTTATGAATTGTAGTCAGTAAATTAGACATTTCTCTTTCATTTTAAATCAAAATTAGGATATTTGTTTTGATGTTCTGGAAATCTTGAAAAGAATGTGATAACTTTCATGTTAAACACATTTGGAAACTCTAAGAGTAATGGATTGAAAAACTTGATGCAATCTTATTGCTCTGTCACTGTAATTTTCTGAGCTTAATATTACAAGTAATTTGAGTATATCTTTCTCATTTTGATGTCTGAATTTGATGATTTCAAATGTTTTGGAAATACTAGACTTTGTCCTAAAAGTTTCGTGTTTTGAGTTTTCTGGAGTTTCGAAGTTAGCTTGGTAGAAAGCGAGTTTTTTGTTGTTATACCGAGTGAAAAACAAATATTTGCTCTATGTTTGAAGGTAAAATGAATTTAGCTATATCTTCACTTTCTTAACTAATCAAATTCAATAAATTTATATGTCTTGGAAAGCTTAGTCTCTGTTTTACAAATTTCATGAGTTTTCTAAAATTTCGAAGTTAGATTAGTCAAATCCGTGTTTATTTGTTGATGTAGTAAAACGACATCAACATTGATCACTGCTATAAGAATTGTATTAGGCGTGTCATTTGATCCGTAAGTCTTATTTTAGTGATTCTTTTTCCAACTTTAAGCTGAGGAAATCATCTTCAATTTTCATGTTTTGTGTTTTGTCAAATATTGAAATTTATATGGTCTGAAGTTCAATTTAAGTCGCTTCCCTGAGACCAAAATGACATATTTAGTGAAATTCAGATTTAAGAATTGTTTTAGCCATAACTTATTCATCTCTTATTGAAATTCGACAATTTTTAATGTTCTGGAAAGCTTAGAATATATTCTAAAACTTTCATATTTTAAGCAAGAATTTAGTTTTCCCCATCAAAAGGTTTGGTTCGGGTCCTTTTTCGTTAATGGTGACAAGGAAATCCTTCGCTTTCTCTTTCCTCTCTTCGTTTCTCCTCTTCCAATATCCTTCTGCGCCCTTCTAATAACTCCACCTTTTCCCCTGCCCTCTTCCCCAATCGCCATGTTTTCACTTGCATGGCGAAGGGCCGAACCATATTTTCTCCTCAGATCTAACTTTTTTCTCACCTCAACTTCCCTTGTCTTTTCCAGTTGCGCCTTGTCTGCTTACCATTTCACCTGATCACATCAGTATACCCTTCATATCCTATTCGTGGTGGTCGCACCCTTGTTTCTAAGCCTTCTGTTGTCTCCACTTGTTATCTTTGTGAATTCTACTCTGTACGATTTCATGTAATGTGCTACACTAAATTCCCTAGCGAGTATGTCCCTTACATTGTTGGGTGTCTTTTTGTCTGGTGTTATTCTGACTTATGTCAATAGGAACGGGGATGGGTGGTGTTTGCCTAGATGTAAGTGTTGGAAATGACGTTGGTATATGATGTTGTTGTGGTTGGTTTCGTCTTGAGTGTGATGCGAAGGTTCGGTTCTATGTGGAGTGTTCACTGCATGCAATAACTTCTCTCCCATGATTAGTATTGTGTTTCTCCTTCTATGAATTTGGTTTGCATTTACTTCTATACTGAGTACTAAGTGCTTTATCAAGCTTGGTGATACCATGTGCTAGATTGTTGACCTAGTTTGTCTTGGGATGTGATGGTTCTGGTCCGTGATTGATATTCAATGTGTTTGACTTGGATTTCGTCTTGTAGAACAGATTTGTAGGCTAGTTTTGATTTAGTCTTTTGGTAACTAGCTTTGAGGTGTTTTTGGTTTAAATTCAATAGAAGTTAGGGGTGTTGGTCCAAGAGTAGGGATTGTGTGGATTTGTTCCTGCTTGACTGGCTACTATCCTAGCATACAAGTGAAACTTCATAACTCTTAACATGTTATGGAAGGTAGGTGATCTTATATTGTTCAGGTCCATACTCCATTATACGTTGGCCTCAGGTTATTGCTTTAGTCAATGTGTTCATGTCATGTCGCGCTTCAGCTATGCAATTTTTATTATGTCGTGCTACTGCTGTGCAATTTTTTCATGTCATGCTGGTTGGTCTTTGTAACACCCCGTATTTTGGGTTAATACTAAAATTCATTAATTACAGAATAAATAATCTCAGACGTGAGAATTAGGGGAAACGGGCTACGTCATTGCGTTCGTCTCGGAAAAATACGCGAAATAGAGTCCGAGTTTTCGAGAATCGGAGTCCGTATGGCCCAGTTATGGCCCGATGAAGTTTGCAGAAAATTTGAAACTAAAAACAGATTTAAGTATTTAAATTTCAGATTTTAAAATACACAGGCGGGGCCAGGCGGGAAAATTCCCGCCTACCCATGTCGACAGGGCTGTCGACAGGCCTGTCGACAGGGGTGTCGACTTGCCTGTCGACAGGGCGTGGCGTCCAGTGAACCTGGGTGCACCAGGTTGCACCAGGTTGGGTTCTAGGCTGGCTTGGAGGGCTGGTTCTAGAGAGTTCCGAAATCTAAGGGTCCTAATCTAATCTAGGGTTAATCTAAGGGCCTAAAAACACTACCTAATCCTATAAATAAGACCCTAACCCTACCCTAATTCATTCATAATTAAATCTAGTAACTAAACTATGGCAAAATGAAACTTGAAGGAGCCTCCATCAAAATTAGAGAAGAGATAGCATTCCAAATCAACTTCTAGCCTCTTAATCTTCTTCATTAGTTTGCTAACTTTGTTTTGGTGAGCTTCTATCTCCTTAATAATCAATTGTTAAATTGATTAAGATAGGATATGATGATGTATGGTTATGTTTGTGGATCAATGTGTTTATGCAAGCTTAATATTGTATATGTTATGTGTTTTGCAAGTTATATGCATTATGTCATGCAAATTTTAGTGTATGTGTTCATGACATTTTTATGCAAATTTAATGTTATATCTTTATGCAAGTTTGGTGCTATGTTTCATGATGATTATGATGCAAAACACTAAGTTGGACATTGATCTATTATGTAACATGTTATGCATGCATATGAAGTTATGTGAATGATTATGAAGTTATGTGTATGCTTAAATGCAAGATTAACATGTTATGCATGCATATGAAGTTATGTGAATGATTATGAAGTTATGTGTATGCTTAAATGCAAGATTAACATGTTATGCATGCTTATGAAGTTATGGGAATGATTAAGCAAGTTATGTGTATGCTTATATGCAAGATCAACATATTATGCAAGTTATGTGTGTAATGTTATGTAAGTTATGTGCATATTGTTATGCGAGTTCATATGCAAGTTAGGTGTATGAGGTTATGCAAGTTATGTGCATGATGTTATGCAAAGTTATGATGCAAGTTCATATGCAAAGTTATGATGCAAGTTCATATGCAAAGTTATGATGCAAGTTCATATGCAACATGTTATGCAAGTCATGTGTGTGATAATATGCAAGTTTGGGTTAAATGTAGTTGGGTTGATATATGCTCATATATGCAAGTTGACATCCTCTTAACCCATGACAATGTATATGCTAATATTTGGTTTAACCCATGATATTTGTGATGGATCTTCCCTTTATTATGTCGTGAAATGAGAACGATTTACGTGGGGAACAATGGGGTTAATAAATATGTTAATAAAAGTGTGGTTGGGTATGATTAAGCATACCATAAAAATAAATTAACATAAGTGGGAATTTACCTATTGAGTTAGGTCTACCCCATGGGAATTTACCTATTGAGTTAGGTCTACCCATGTTATGAGAAACTTGATATTAATTAGGGACAATTAATATGGGGGTGATTAATTAGATGTAATTAATCGACTAAGACACGAGGTTGGACTCATTTGTAGTGTAAAACTGCCCGGACCCAACCGGCTTAACCAGTTGCTACAAATGTTAGCCCAATGTGAGAGGTCTTAGGCACAAACTAAATACGTGATTAATGTAAAGACACGAGGTTAGACTCGGTTATGACATAAGGCTGCCCGGACCCAACCGGCTTAACCAGCGGTCATAAAAGATAGTCTAATGTGAGAGGTCTTTATGGGAGATCACGGTCTTAATTAATTAAGAAACACTTAACCATATCAGCATGTAGGGGGACATGAGGGGTTAGGTGAGTGCCTTGGGTGGCATGAGGGAACTAGTGGGTTGCCTTGGGTGGCATAAGGAAACTAGTGGGTTGCCTTGGGTGGCAATAGAAAATATGATTAGAACACTTAACCAAAGTAGAACATGTAATTAAACATGATTAAAGGGTTAAGTAAGTGCCTTGGGTGGCATGTGGGAATCAAGTAAGTGCCTTGGGTGGCATGTGGAAATCTAGTGGGTGCCTTGGTGGCAATTGAAATATAATTAAATGACTTAACCAAACTTTAAACATGTAAGTGGACATGATTATTAAAAGGGTTAAGTGGGTTACACTAGATGAATGACAAGCTTAGGTGGGTAGCTTGTGGGGGCCCATTTCAACCAATATCCCAAACGTATCTTTGTGGGCTCGACTCTAGTCGGGTGACGGGACACGCATATTGGGCTTGACTATAAGAGGCCAAAACGGGTTAGCGGTGGCAACGCAAGTCCATCGGGTTTCATATGCGTGTGTGGGCCCGGGCTGGTAGATAAGCCGTTGTTGCATCGTGTAGGTATAATCGTGCACCGTTGATTATCAGGTTGCCACTTTGGGGAGTGATACACCCCACTGTGGGGCCAGCACGGGTATCTACGGTAGGGAGCCGATCGCTTGGGGGTAGTGGGTACACCTAGTGGAGATAGGGGCAGACGGCACCTATGTAGTCAGCTAGGGGTACACGAAACTACTGGGTAAAATTACTAAGCACACTTAGTGGGATCGACCTTTAAGTAGGAATTACCCTTGGGTGGGTAGAACTGGTGTGGTGCAGTGTAGGAATTACCCTTGGGTGGGTAAATGCGTCTTTTCGGTTGTCTTAGTATATCCTGTGTTTAGTTGGCTACTTAGTGTAGTTATTATCCCCAGAGGTACCGTACCTTGTTTATATCATACCCTAATTACTTTAATGATTGTATTGTTAGGGTTATAGGACTCACTCAGACTTATGTCTGACCCCGTTGTTTTTATCTTTTTCCCCAAACCCCAGGTTCTCAGAGTGGGCCTTGTGCTAGTGGGCTTTGATCGGACTGCTGTATCTATCCTTTGGAGCTTGGACCGTTGAAGTATAGCCCAGCTCATCTTTTCTTTATGGCTATTGTTTACTTAGTGGGATTATGTACTTTTATTTTATCAAGATGGATATTATGTACTTGACTCTTGTTATGGTTTTGTGATGTAACCAAGCATGTATTACTTTCCGCTGCAATGAAATGACTTTTAAATTTTTCAAGTATTACTTATATCTGTCTTGTTGTAATTTTTCTGTTCTATACTCACTAAAATACTCCACCAAAACTAAGGCATTCCCTTAGTGAGTGACCTTAGCGGGTGTGGGGCGTTACACGTGGTATCAGAGCTTAAGGTTACCAGAACAGATAATTTTTTTTTAGAAAAACTATTTTCTAAGAAAATTTTTGGAGGAAGTATTTTCAAAAATATGTCTTAAGAAAGAAAGGTTTTTGAAAGCAAAGCATAATCCCCGATAGTCATATCTTTATCTTTCGAATTCTCCGGTTGAATCTCTTCCTCTCTCTCGTCTTGAGTTTCCCCTCCGTGTGTAGATGATCTTTCTAAAGATAGATAAGAATGGAAAACCACTTCAAGGGACTTAGACATTAGTCGGATTAGAAGTTGGTTCAAGAAGGAGGAGGACTTGTAGGTACTTATTGGATGGACGATGGGAAGAAGGCTCAAACAGTTGTTTGGTTAATAAAGGATGAAACCTCATTGGTGGAAGGTTACGAGTGGAGAATGGGAAGAAGAAGGCAAGTAGTTATCCTTTTGGGAGGGAATGGGAAATCTTATTAGGATTGTCCAAAGGGGGCATAGGCAAGCTATGGAATCTCCTGGAGGGTAGTTGTATTCCCTCGCGACTAGGGTACCTGATGGGGATAGGACCGTCTAGGATGGAATTTGGATTTCTTTATTATCCGGTTCGAACTTTATTTGATTTTGACGCATTGAGTTCGTTTATCTCATCATTGTTAGTGAGTCACTGCACTAGACACCAGTTAGTAGATGATCCCTTAGTTGTTTCAAACCCAATTGGGGCTCCATGATGTGTTTGGGTTTGAAAGTTTCTATACTTAGCATTAAGTTTAGATGTGATGCTTGTTGGGCTTCACGGGCCATGGGTTAGTTTTGGGCATGGACTGGTTATCCAGTAGGGATGCCGTTCTTGATTTTGAAGGGAGAGTTGTTAGGCTTATGACCCGTTAGGGTAACACTCTCGAGATCTCGTGTAATCCCATGGAATCTGTTATGTTAAGTTATCTTGAATCGCTTGACACGTCGGTCAAGAGTCTGCGATCAGTTAAAGTGGTCCGGGAATACTCGGATGTGTTTGAGAAGGTGAAGGGCTTACCTCCGGAACTGGAGATTGACTTCCGAATATATCTGGTAGACAATGCCAAACCAGTGACTTGGCCAGTGCGCCACAAGGCTCCTCGTGAGAGGAGGGAACTCCGTAAGTAAGTAGGCGATTTGCTTGAGAAGGGGTTCATAAGACGAAGTATATTGGAGTGGGGTGCTCCAGTAGTTTTTGCCACGAAGGCGGATGGGTCCCTCAGACTTTGTGTAGGTTAAAGAGAACTAAATAAACTCACAAAGAAGAATAGACACCCATGGCTGAGGATTGATGATCTCTTTGATCTGTTGGTTGGCGCCTCAGTATTTCCGCAAGTTGGACTCGGCCACGGGGTTTCGTCAGTTGAGAGTGGCTGAGGATAATATAGAGAAGACTGCCTTTAGGACTCCGGGTGGTTTTGGTGAGTGGCTAGTAATGCCATTTGGTTTGACGAACGCCCCCGCATATTGGTTTGATGAGAAGGGTGTTCAGGGAGTACCTAAATAAATTCGTAATGGTCTTTGTAATGACACCTTGGTCTTTTCTGGGATCGAAATAAGTTTTCGTATGTACTCAATAGGTTGAGTAAAGTCAGTCATGATATAAAACGGTGGTTTTGGAGCGAGACTGGCAAGGACATCCAAAGTTGGTGAAAAGCTTAATTGGTTAGCCATTTTTACTAGTATCATCTCACGTAGGTCGCCTAAACTCGAAGGAGATATCCCTTGGGTGTTTGTCTGATATTGGTTTAGGCCTTTGGGGCTTGCATTTGGGGGATGTCGAATTCGACTAGGGTGGTCTGCGTGAGAGATGGACAGTTGTGATAATTTTGGATGGGATTCTTAGCATCTTATGAGTTCGAGATAGCGTGTACCCATGGCAAGGGAAACATGGTAGTGGACGCCTTAAGTAGAAAAAAGGTTGTCCTTGAGTATATTGTTCATTGAACGACGGAGCTTAGAGTTTATCTCTATGTTTGACTTTAGACCTTCCGTTGACTTTATACCCGGTTTGCTAGCCTCCTTGGAGGTTAGGCCTACTCTTTTGGGGCGGATTGGCGGAGCACAGCGAGACGACCCACAGTTGGTTGAGTTGGTAGAGAAGCTCATGAGGAGGGGAAGTCGTCCAGCCATTTGAGTAGGTACACCCCAGATGGTAAGGGGTGGTTGCGTAGAGACGGTAGCCTTTGTGTACCGTAAGACGAGGGTTTGAGGAAGGCTATACTTGATGATGCACATCGGTCGAAGATGACCATTCATCCCGGTAGGGACAAGATGTACCAAGACACGAAGAGGGTTTTCTTCTGGGCCGGTATGAAGAAAGATGTGGCCGAGTATGTCGCTCGATGCTTGGTGTGCCAACAAGTGAAGGCGGAGCAAAAGAAACCAGGTGGGTTGCTTCACCCGTTGGAAGTTCCGTAATGGGAAGTGGGATAGTGTCTCGATGGATTTCCGAAATCAGGGAAGGGTAATACGGGGATTGGGCATATGGTAGATAGACTTACTAAGTGTGCCCATGTCATACCCGGGAAGAGCAAAAGGACTGCTCCATGGCTAGCTTCAGTTTACATTCGGGAGATTGTTAGATTGCATGGTGTACCTTCCAGTATAGTGAGTAATCGAGATCCTATCTTCACTAGAGAGTTTTGGAAGAGTTTGCAAGAGGCGGTAGGGACTCAGTTGTGTTTGAGTACCGCATATCATCCTCAGACGGACGGCCAGACCGAGAGGGTAAATCGTATTTTGAGGCTATGTATCTTGGATTTAGGAGGTACAGGGAAAGAGTATCTTCCATTGGTGAAGTTCGCGTATAATAACAGCTTTCAGTCTAGTAGTGGCATGGCACCTTTCGAAGCTCTTTATGGAAGGCCTTGTCGATCACCTACACGTTGGTGGGAATCTACGGATGAGATCTTGCTTGGGCCGATAAAGTTAGAGAGACTTCAGAGAAGATTGATTTGATTCGAAGAAGAATGAAAGCGGCGGAATCTTATGCAGACAAGAGGAGAACAGAGCTTGAGTTTGATATTAGGACATGCTTTTTTATCAAGGCATCTCCGTTGCGGAATGTGGTTCACTTTGGATCTGTTGGGAAGTGAGTACCAAGGTTCGTTAGGCCGTTTCCTATTAAGGAAATTCCTACCTGAGACCGCTGAGGTGGTAGAGCCGAGCTTGCTTAAAGAAGTAGAGATAGAGCGTGATGAGACGATTCAACGAGCTCCTACTCGCATCCTTGGGTCAGAGACTAGGAAGTTGAGGAATTGAGAGGTTCAACTAGTCAAAGTGCAATGGGGAGAAGATGAGAGAAACGCTACCTTAGAGACGGAAGAGAAGATGCGTTCATTATATCCATTCCTTTTTAGGATATGTCTTTTAGTTTCTCCTCTATCATTTGACTAGTACTTATCTTATCTGTAGTATGTCCTCTCATTAGTATCTTTGACCTTTAGATAGGGTAAACCTATGGTTGAAACATGTGTTTGAGACATGTTATGTTTGATGGATGCAAGTGGATGCAAGTGGTTGCTAGTGGTTGCTCGTGGATGCATATACACACACTCTAGGCACTAGATCGGCTCAATCACTTCATATTGCATATTGCATAAAATTGGGTGTAGTTAGCTATATTTGTGGATGTATAGTGATTGTGTTATCATATGGATGATGCATTTTGGTGAATGATTGTGCACTCATATAGATACTGTATGTGTCGATAGGGTTATCTCGCATACATATTGGATGCATGGCACTGTCATGGTTTGCATATGTTCGTACATTAGATAGGGAACATATACACACACTTTTCGCATATGCTCATACATCATTAGAAATTGTTTTAAGGACAATGGATGCCCGTGTTTGATGGATTGAGTAGATGGTTGTTTGGATGGTAGGATTTGCATTCTCCTTAGCTTAGAGATTTCGGGGACGAAATCCTTTAAGGAGGGGAGAATGTAACACCCCGTATTTTGGGTTAATACTAAAATTCATTAATTACAGAATAAATAATCTCAGACGTGAGAATTAGGGGAAACGGGCTACGTCATTGCGTTCGTCTCGGAAAAATACGCGAAATAGAGTCCGAGTTTTCGAGAATCGGAGTCCGTATGGCCCAGTTATGGCCCGATGAAGTTTGCAGAAAATTTGAAACTAAAAACAGATTTAAGTATTTAAATTTCAGATTTTAAAATACACAGGCGGGGCCAGGCGGGAAAATTCCCGCCTACCCATGTCGACAGGGCTGTCGACAGTCCTGTCGACAGGGGTGTCGACTTGCCTGTCGACAGGGCGTGGCGTCCAGTGAACCTGGGTGCACCAGGTTGCACCAGGTTGGGTTCTAGGCTGGCTTGGAGGGCTGGTTCTAGAGAGTTCCGAAATCTAAGGGTCCTAATCTAATCTAGGGTTAATCTAAGGGCCTAAAAACACTACCTAATCCTATAAATAAGACCCTAACCCTACCCTAATTCATTCATAATTAAATCTAGTAACTAAACTATGGCAAAATGAAACTTGAAGGAGCCTCCATCAAAATTAGAGAAGAGATAGCATTCCAAATCAACTTCTAGCCTCTTAATCTTCTTCATTAGTTTGCTAACTTTGTTTTGGTGAGCTTCTATCTCCTTAATAATCAATTGTTAAATTGATTAAGATAGGATATGATGATGTATGGTTATGTTTGTGGATCAATGTGTTTATGCAAGCTTAATATTGTATATGTTATGTGTTTTGCAAGTTATATGCATTATGTCATGCAAATTTTAGTGTATGTGTTCATGACATTTTTATGCAAATTTAATGTTATATCTTTATGCAAGTTTGGTGCTATGTTTCATGATGATTATGATGCAAAACACTAAGTTGGACATTGATCTATTATGTAACATGTTATGCATGCATATGAAGTTATGTGAATGATTATGAAGTTATGTGTATGCTTAAATGCAAGATTAACATGTTATGCATGCATATGAAGTTATGTGAATGATTATGAAGTTATGTGTATGCTTAAATGCAAGATTAACATGTTATGCATGCTTATGAAGTTATGGGAATGATTAAGCAAGTTATGTGTATGCTTATATGCAAGATCAACATATTATGCAAGTTATGTGTGTAATGTTATGTAAGTTATGTGCATATTGTTATGCGAGTTCATATGCAAGTTAGGTGTATGAGGTTATGCAAGTTATGTGCATGATGTTATGCAAAGTTATGATGCAAGTTCATATGCAAAGTTATGATGCAAGTTCATATGCAAAGTTATGATGCAAGTTCATATGCAACATGTTATGCAAGTCATGTGTGTGATAATATGCAAGTTTGGGTTAAATGTAGTTGGGTTGATATATGCTCATATATGCAAGTTGACATCCTCTTAACCCATGACAATGTATATGCTAATATTTGGTTTAACCCATGATATTTGTGATGGATCTTCCCTTTATTATGTCGTGAAATGAGAACGATTTACGTGGGGAACAATGGGGTTAATAAATATGTTAATAAAAGTGTGGTTGGGTATGATTAAGCATACCATAAAAATAAATTAACATAAGTGGGAATTTACCTATTGAGTTAGGTCTACCCCATGGGAATTTACCTATTGAGTTAGGTCTACCCATGTTATGAGAAACTTGATATTAATTAGGGACAATTAATATGGGGGTGATTAATTAGATGTAATTAATCGACTAAGACACGAGGTTGGACTCATTTGTAGTGTAAAACTGCCCGGACCCAACCGGCTTAACCAGTTGCTACAAATGTTAGCCCAATGTGAGAGGTCTTAGGCACAAACTAAATACGTGATTAATGTAAAGACACGAGGTTAGACTCGGTTATGACATAAGGCTGCCCGGACCCAACCGGCTTAACCAGCGGTCATAAAAGATAGTCTAATGTGAGAGGTCTTTATGGGAGATCACGGTCTTAATTAATTAAGAAACACTTAACCATATCAGCATGTAGGGGGACATGAGGGGTTAGGTGAGTGCCTTGGGTGGCATGAGGGAACTAGTGGGTTGCCTTGGGTGGCATAAGGAAACTAGTGGGTTGCCTTGGGTGGCAATAGAAAATATGATTAGAAAACTTAACCAAAGTAGAACATGTAATTAAACATGATTAAAGGGTTAAGTAAGTGCCTTGGGTGGCATGTGGGAATCAAGTAAGTGCCTTGGGTGGCATGTGGAAATCTAGTGGGTGCCTTGGTGGCAATTGAAATATAATTAAATGACTTAACCAAACTTTAAACATGTAAGTGGACATGATTATTAAAAGGGTTAAGTGGGTTACACTAGATGAATGACAAGCTTAGGTGGGTAGCTTGTGGGGGCCCATTTCAACCAATATCCCAAACGTATCTTTGTGGGCTCGACTCTAGTCGGGTGACGGGACACGCATATTGGGCTTGACTATAAGAGGCCAAAACGGGTTAGCGGTGGCAACGCAAGTCCATCGGGTTTCATATGCGTGTGTGGGCCCGGGCTGGTAGATAAGCCGTTGTTGCATCGTGTAGGTATAACCGTGCACCGTTGATTATCAGGTTGCCACTTTGGGGAGTGATACACCCCACTGTGGGGCCAGCACGGGTATCTACGGTAGGGAGCCGATCGCTTGGGGGTAGTGGGTACACCTAGTGGAGATAGGGGCAGACGGCACCTATGTAGTCAGCTAGGGGTACACGAAACTACTGGGTAAAATTACTAAGCACACTTAGTGGGATCGACCTTTAAGTAGGAATTACCCTTGGGTGGGTAGAACTGGTGTGGTGCAGTGTAGGAATTACCCTTGGGTGGGTAAATGCGTCTTTTCGGTTGTCTTAGTATATCCTGTGTTTAGTTGGCTACTTAGTGTAGTTATTATCCCCAGAGGTACCGTACCTTGTTTATATCATACCCTAATTACTTTAATGATTGTATTGTTAGGGTTATAGGACTCACTCAGACTTATGTCTGACCCCGTTGTTTTTATCTTTTTCCCCAAACCCCAGGTTCTCAGAGTGGGCCTTGTGCTAGTGGGCTTTGATCGGACTGCTGTATCTATCCTTTGGAGCTTGGACCGTTGAAGTATAGCCCAGCTCATCTTTTCTTTATGGCTATTGTTTACTTAGTGGGATTATGTACTTTTATTTTATCAAGATGGATATTATGTACTTGACTCTTGTTATGGTTTTGTGATGTAACCAAGCATGTATTACTTTCCGCTGCAATGAAATGACTTTTAAATTTTTCAAGTATTACTTATATCTGTCTTGTTGTAATTTTTCTGTTCTATACTCACTAAAATACTCCACCAAAACTAAGGCATTCCCTTAGTGAGTGACCTTAGCGGGTTTGGGGCGTTACAGTCTTCTTGTGAGGCATCATGCTATTGAGCTTGGTCGTCGGTCAACAAGGTAATGGTGTTCTCTGTCTGTATTACAAAGAGACTGTTCTTCCTTAGGTATACCAAATGTAAAGATGGAATTGGTGATTGCTCTTGATGTGATGCGTCTGACACACTTTGCTGTTGTGCTAGAGCCTTACTACTTTTGGTTATTAGTCTTAGTATAGGAAGTGGGTCATTCCGACTTTGTTATTTCTACACTTTAACTAGTATTGGTTGTACCTCGTTGGCGTTTATTGGAGTTTCGATTTCCAACATGACAAGGTATAAGACCACCTTCTGATAGTGTACCTCTAAAGAGCAATACACTAGGGTTCAACAAGAACATCTTGCAACCCAGCCACACATGATCGACCACTCATTCAACTTGATTGTATCGAATATATTGTTACCCCAGGGAGATACAGAAACGAAAGAAGAGCAAATAGAATTTTTCTCTAGATGGTGACAATAAACCCTAATGGGAATGACTCACATAGCCATGATGTCTTCCCAATTTTTTTCATTTCTCGGTTGATGAGGCTTGCGATCATGATTACCTTTTCAGAGAATATCACATCAGTTCTTTGAATTCCACAACGTCAGATCCATCAAGTCACTAATTGACATTCACAAATATACTCTAGGTGTTAAGCGAAAAGAAGTTTCCTTTTTTTGCCACCAAACTTGGTATATTTCTAATAAATCAACAAACGTGACCCTTAGGAAATACTCTATCAGATATTCGTCCATACAAGTCATCCAGGATCACGATGAACCGAAGGCACCCTCCTGTTGCATTTTATCTCTGGGAGCTAATAAGATATTATAAGTAGTTCTTCCGCTTTATGAAGATCTATGGTCTTCAATGCTCCATATTTATATGCATCCCTGCAAGTTAGTTTCGAACATGAAGTCGGTTCGAAGTGGTTTTGTGTCTAATTCTCATCTCGGACTATTTGAACTAACACGTGAAAGGTCCAAGAACAATATTTTATTGATAGTCGGGTTTTTAACTATCAATTCAAACAATATGGTTAAGTATATTGACAGTTCAGATCCTTTTACTTAGACCTATCCCTTAACTATTTCATTGATTCTTAAAAATCGATATTATAACTTATATCAACAATCCCTATTTGTTTCCATTACTTTGAAACAATAACAATAACTTTATAAATTCAGAATAAACAAATTCACCAAACTCCTCCCTTATTTCTTTAATTCAAAAAATATCACTATATATCCATAAAATCTCTTTCATTTCTTTTACTTTGGAAATATTGCTAAAAATTGATATTTCATATTTGTTGAAAATTCTAATTCAACAAACAGACAAAAATTGGTGTTTCATATTTGTTGAAAATTCTAATTCAACAAACAGACAAAAATAACTCGAATTAAAAAATGGTGTCCGACTTTCTCTCTTCTTCATCGTTTAACAGATTCAATCTGTTGATTTATCGTTCTTTTCCTGGCAATTCTCGTTTGGATGGTAAGGTGATTCCATTTCAGTCAGATCTGAATCCATCAAGATCAAAGAAACGTGGTCGTTGTTATAGATGGGAGACCTAAATCATCTGGTGAAAAATTGCAATAATAAATTAAAGTGTTTCAATTGTGGTAAAGATGGGCATAAAAGTTTCAACTGTGCGGAAATAATTGCTCGTAAGGAGGGGGTTGTAGAGATTCATCACATAATCTTGGGCTCGGGTATGATTTTTTTCAAAAATTACCTAAGTACCAAAGATCAGATTAACATTGTTGGGAAATGTCAAGTTCTTGGAAATGGCAAAGGAGGCTTTTATAGACCTGGGTTCGATAATGGTGCAAAACTTAATCTTTTTATGATGTGTCTTGGCAAAAATTGGAACCCAGCGACAAGAATGTATGAAGACAGACGATCATGTGATGGAGAGATTCCTCCTGAGATTCCAGAGGATTTCAAATTAGTGGTTGGGGGTTCTATTGAAACAACTCAAAATGAAATCATTGTGAAAGGAGGGAGTGCCGCTGATATTCCAACCATGAAACCAGACGTATGCATAGTTAATTTCTATAATAACGATGGGAAATTGGGTCTTCATCAAGACAAAGATGAAGACCAAGATAGTCTTATGGCTGGACTCCCTGTAGTGTCATTCTCCATCGACGATTCGGCTGAGTTTATATACAAGGATGAGAAGGAAAATGGTATGATAAAGAAAGTACTACTGGAATCTGGTGATGTGTTGATATTTGGGGGTAAATCTAGGAATATTCTTCACGGTATTATGAGTATTTATAGAGATACGACTCTTCTTGGATCAGGGATCAGACTAATCTTAAATCAGGTAGGCTACAACAGTACATCGAAAATCACATCAGATTCATCGAAAATCACTAATTGTCAGACTAATCATCACATCAGATTCGCTTCGAATGCCACATTGTCAGATCCATCGAAAATCACTAATTGACGTCTACAACAGTACATTACGTGTTAGCTA
The DNA here is from genome assembly GCA_030737875.1 of Allium sativum. Lineage (NCBI taxonomy): Eukaryota > Viridiplantae > Streptophyta > Magnoliopsida > Asparagales > Amaryllidaceae > Allium > Allium sativum. The sequence goes on from CM060916.1 coordinate 901,532,344, forward strand.
AAGAAGTTTCCTACTCCGCTTCCACTCTTGGTACGGTTGAAGAAATCAATGTACGTGACCTTTCTGGAAATACTCTGTCAGACATTCATCCATACAAGTCACCTAGGAACAGGATGAACCGAAGGCACTATTCAGTACATCCATCTTAGGCACTGTTATCTAAGACTTATACAATAGCCCTTGCACTTTACTCCGTCTTCAATTTTCTTTGGCATATATGATTCGCAACGCTTATGCCAATACAGAGTGGTTCTTTGGATAATAATCCAACCGGTCTCTCCATATTGACAACGATGGTCAAAAACTTCGAGAGTCTGTGATTTAACTATCGAATAAAAACAAGTGTTTTGATAGTCGATGATTTAACTATCGAAGAAAACAAGTGTTCATCCAATTTATCAAACAATCACTGAGCCCTTAATTAATATTCCATTAATTAAATCACTTCTCTATTTCTTTACCAATATTTGTTAACCAAATATTTTCAATAACCATATTGGCCTTTTACGTTATTTGGAAAAACATTTCCGAATATCGCCTTCCTTTATTTTCTAAACTTAGGAAATATATGCTATTTATAATTGGAAAATATTCCAATTACTTATCTCTTTTCCGATCTCGTTTATTTCTATACTTAGGAAATATTCTTTATTATATTTCCAAGCTTACACTTATTTGGGTTAAAACGGATGTTGTGTAAAACATCGTTACGACAACCCAAATACTATATTCAACTAACTCTTATCCAATATTGACCTTCGAGCCTGGAATCTTACTATTTATTTGTTAATAATGAAATCAATCAAGTTGGGGGATAACTACCTCTCAGACCTTGACTGAATAACATTTATAATGTCAAAACAGATGTGACTACTTACTCGAATAATCAATACCTTACAACAAATTCTCCACTTTTAAACACGTATACACTTTTTCTTTTTATTCTTACTAGATTTTATTCTTATACTTCCTTTTTTACTTATACTATTCTATTTCTAAGTTCGCTTCCTTATCGACTTCTATATATATCGATACGTTGATTTCTAACTATCAAATTATCTTAAAAATATTCTAACTCCTTAAATTCCCGGAAAAATTCGCCATAACCTCATTTGTACCGGGAGCATCGGGATATTTCAAATAGCCTCCCATGGCCCTCACCAATCCAAAAAGAAAAAGAAAAGCCAAGCGGCTAGCCGATACGGCGCATAAAATCTCATATATGAATTAAATACGTACCTTTTTGTCGAGCATCCTATTTATATACATTCATACCTTATCCATACCTGTCTCCTGTATATCTATACCTGTCCAATTTATTTCAACTATACCCTATTGTTTAACTCAGTTCGTTAGTTAATTTGTTAATTAACCCCTTAGTCTATTTCACTTTTATATTTGAACACGACATGTTCAAATATATTTTAACTTGCTTATTAACTAATTGAATTCAAATTTCAATTCAATTCTATTTTAATTCTATATTCAAATTTCCACTTTAACTCTATATGAATTCTATATTCAAATTTCCATTTCAACTCTATTTCAATCCTATATTCAAATTTCCATTTTTACTCTATATGAATTCTATATTCAATTTCTATTTGAATTCCATTTCAAATTCTCTTATTCAAATTTCATATTTGAATTCCATTTCAAATTCTCTTATTCAAATTTCATATTTGAATTCCATTATTCAAATTCTGTTTCAATTCATACTTGAAATAAAACTTCTAAATTATCCAAGGATAATCTATTTCCCTATTTTTAAACTTTGTTTATATATTTCTTTACTTCCCTGATTATTCAATTTATATACTTCATTTATAAATTTCTATACTTCTAGATCATCCAATTTATAAACTTCATTTATAAATTTCTATACTTCTCTATCATTCAATTTATAAACTTCATTTATAAATTTCTATACTTCTCTATCATTCAATTTATAAACTTCATTTATAAATTTCTATACTTCTCTATCATTCAATTTATAAACTTCATTTATAAATTTATAGACTTGTTTTATTTTTCAAACAAGTAAATATTTCTTAACTCATTCAAATTCCAAATTCTATTTTTAGAAAAATAGAATTTTCTATTTAAATCTCAAAATATCATTTCACGATATTTTTAAAATCAACATTTAGTCCAGTGGTAATTTAAACAATCAAAAACACACAATTATCAAATCCCGGGTTTTATAACACATCGTATGATAATATATATGTGAAAGTAAACAGTAACAAATTTTGAGGAATCCTGTTGGATTCCTCCAACCTGTTTTTCCTGCATCCACAGACGTTAGCACATAAATAATACCATCCTGCTTCAAGGCAAGATATCGCGGTATAGAAGGTCATCCACTAATCATAGCGTGGGGCGTATAGGGTAATCATCCGCTAATGATACCGCGGGCATCCGCTAATGATACTGCGGGAACAATCCAATCATCAACCCAATATATATAATAGTCAACCCTAAATAACTAATATATTTAAATCAACCAAACAGCATTCAAACAAGCAACAACAATTATTTTTAACGAATAAAAATAATTCTAATTAACAGGTGAGTGAGATTTACTAACAATGATTTTATTTCGTGATTTATTCCAATCCGAATTTCATCGCTTAGCTGACGACAATACAAATCCAACCATCCCGTTCGAATCTGACTCTATTTGCATGAACAACTACGAAGCTGACTCAATCCCTTACCGATTCTCTTTCCAGTCACTCCGACTCCCTATCGGATCTCGTATGAATGATATATAATTTATATAGGCTTCAATTTATAACATAATAAATTTTAACTTAATTATTATCATTAAAATAAATTAATTACCTTGTATTAACTCTAACTCTTCTTCCTCCTTTTGAAAAACTACCTAGAGCAAATTAGCAAGGTCGAACTCAGTACCTTTCCCGGGTTTCGAAACTAAAACCCAAAATCAGCTCCTTTAAACATTCCATCGAAAACCCAAGCCTCGTTCATCCCTTCCCTACTTGAACTCCGTGAGTCACTTGCCTGGAAACACTGGTTCGCAACCTCGAACAACCCATTCACGAAACTGTCGACCCTGGTATTTCCATCGCGCCCTCAAATCTTGCACTCCACCCAAACCTGACACGGTTTCTACCTTCACAGACATCGTACTCCACCGCTTAATCAATCCCCTTGCGTCGATCACCTGTTGGTGCTTCGGATCCACTGCCGCTCTTAATTCGAGCATCCCCAATCGCAACCCAGTTCCTTAAACAAGTCCGAAGTCTCGAAACACCCCCTGGCCCTTTGACGCAACCCTAGCTTCACGTTGAATCCTATCGCGACACCACTGACCTCGATCGCGACTTCGATTTGAATTCGTAAGGGCTACGACCATACTTGGTTTATATAGGAGAGGGTGGTTGCGATTTGTGGTAATACGGGAGGGAATGGATTTGGTTTTGACTTGTGGTAGAAGATAAGGCACGGCTTTGGTTTTGTTTGAGGTAATAGAGGGGAGCACGGGTTTAGTCCTGGTCCAAATAAATAAAGGATTTATATTTTATTTAATTATTTAAGTTTTGATTTACCGGTGTGATTGAATTAATTAAACTACCCCACAGATTTCTAACTCCTTTTTGAACGCAACAACAGTCGTTCCTAGGGTAATACCCCTATTCCGGACACACTGGGATAGGTCACGTAGTCCAATTCGATCATCTGTAGAAGATATTAATTTAATTCGATATAAATTAAATTCAACACAATTTATTCTGCGATAATAAATTAATATTATCCTTCTAATTCAAACAAGAGTTTGAATTGATTTTCTGAACTGTTTCTAATTCAGTTTTCAACTTCTCGAACTGACGTATTACGATAATTTAATATATTCGATATTAAATCGAAATTGATTATTAAATTGATAACTTAATATAAATATTCCATTTATATTATCCACCCAATATTTAAATCCGTATTAAATATTTAAAATTAACCCATAAGGATCCGGGTCATTACAATCTTCCCCACTTAAAAAAATTTCGTCCTCGAAATTGCTAAGGTAGGAAAAGTGCTACAAACCCATTTATCTTTTCAAAACTTATTTATGTTGATATTCAACATTTCAAACTTCCTTACGTAACTCTCTTGCGAATAAATCCCTATTCGATAACTCCTCCCTTCGAATAACTATATTCGATAATCTCTCTTTCGAATAACTAGATTCGAAAACCTTTCTTCGAATAAACTATATTCGATTTACTCTATTCAATTTACTCTTATCAATTAATTCTATTGGATTTAACTCTTATCGATTAACTCCATCGAATAACTAAATTCGATAACTCCTTCGAATAACCAATATTCTATAACTCACTTCGATTAAACTAATCGATAACTCTTTTCGATTAAACTATAATCGATAACTCATTTCGATTAACAAATAATCGATAACTCACTCGATTTACTAATAATCGATAGCTCCTTCGATTTACTAATAATCGATAACTCCTTCGATTTACTAATAGTCGATAATTCATTTCGAATAACCAAATTCGATAATTCCTTTCGAATAAACTATGTTCGATAACTCCTTTAATTCTATTCGAATAACTAATATTCGAAACTCCTTTAATTCTATTCGAATAACTAATATTCGATAACTCCTTTAATTCTATTCGAATAACTAATATTCGATAACTCCTTTAATTCTATTCGAATAACTAATATTCGATAACTCCTTTAACTCCATTCGAATAACTAATATTCGATAACTCCTTTAATTCTATTCGAATAACTAATATTCGATAAATTCTAATTGAATAACTAATATTCAATTAACTCTACGGGTTAACCCTAACTGATTAACTCTAACTGGTTAATTCTTTCTCTAATAGATTTATTCTAACTCTAATCGATTATTTCTAACTCTAATCGACTTCTCCTATTCGAATAACTCCTATTGGATAACGTTTATTCATTTATAAAGATCTACTTTTAGTAATGGTTATTCACTTTATAAATGTTCTCTTTAATAACGTTACTTCACTTATATAAGTGTTGTGTACTCCTTCTATTTAAAACTATTGGTGTAAAAACCCAATATTTCTTCTCTATATAAGTTCAGACTTATATATTCCATTTATCGAATGATAAATATTTAATTTAATTTATAACTGTTATTTATAAATAAATCTTTTCTATTTATCTGTTAAAAACAGATTTCCATTTTCTATTCATCTTCTAAATATTCCTTTGATTAAATTCTATTTATTTAACAAATAAATATCTCATTTATAACATTCTATTTATTTTCTATAAATAAATATTTCCATTTAATCTATTTGTAAATGTTTTACAAATATTTCCTTTTTAAATTCTATTTTGTAAATGTTTTGCAAATATTCCCTTTTAAAATTCTATTTGTAAATGTTTTTACAAATATTTCTCCTTCTATTTGTTTGCACATAACTTCCTTTGTATTTGTGTTACAAATATATTTCCTTTATATTTGTTTTACAAATATATTTTCTTTTTAACTCTCTTTTGGTTTTTCCTTTATTCACACCCAAATCATATTTCATTCACATTGATTTTACTCAATTTATTCATTTCGATCCATTTAACTTACTTAAGTTAAATTTAATTTCAATCATTCAAATTCCCAGGGTTTTTATTTCAAAATTCCTTTGAAGTAATATAAATATATACATATATTTATATCCATCTCAAATTCAAAACATTTGAATTTTCAAACAACTTGTTTCCTTTTCAAATAAATTTCCATCAAAAAAATTTATAAGGCAGCAATTCATCACTTAGAAACTCGAAAATGAACACTGATGATGTTGCGACAATCATCAGAATTATTTCCCAGCCACTGAAGTGAGTTCAGTACTATATTTCTTGACATTCATTTAGAAAAAATATTTTTCCCAAACTCCCAGGATTTTAAATTCTTAATTCTGGTTTGAATTCAATTTTAATTCATCTCATTTGTATATTTGATTTCATATACAAATTCCATTGGTTATATATAACTATTTCTGTTTTAATATCTCATTCGATTATAATCCTAACAATCAACTCAACTATTTAAAACAATATCGTGTCCAATCTTCTGTTCAAGTGTTTATAAACTCCTATCGACATCGTGGCGTCCCACAATTCGATCAGAATCCATAATTCACTCAACAGATTAGTCAACACAATATAAAACAATTTTTATATCAAATAACAAATACGCTCTCTCGTATATATACACTCTACTCATTCTAGGGTACTACTGACCATATCTCTAATGAGCACATCCCAACAAGCCTAGGTATTAGCTCAACCTAAGATCTGATACCAACTGTAATGACCCGCAAATCCGTAATATCAGAGTTGACTATATACATCATACGTCCAACCCAAATATCACGAAAATACAAAACATTTTTTTTGTTAGAAGAAAAAGGTAGAAGAAGAACAAAAACAACAACACAGAATCTCACATCGCAGCGGAACAAAATATAATATATCATATCTTTGAAATACAAAATACCGACTGTATAACATATACTTATCAGAGTACAACACTTACAACACAGTGGAACCAAACTCTATATAACTAACGTTGAAGCCTCCTGCTCCAAGCTCCTTTAGATAGATCTGTAAAATCCTGAACTACTTGACTCCCCGTACAAATTTAGGCACCCAAGAGTTTAGGTAGAACAAAACAAAATAAACTACGGGTCAGTCATGGGACTGGTATGAGTAAACAGTTTAAAACAGTTTCAGCAAACTAATTGATATCTCATAAGACCACGCCTTATAACACAGAACGGGTTTTTCCCTTATGAGAATCCAAACACTTGATTTAACTTTCAAAATCCTTTTGAAAGGAATGATAATCTTTATATCAAAACTCTTTTGATATTATAATAATGTCTAAATCAAGTAGATAACAATCTAGTGGAACGTTTGCATCTCACGTTCCACATATATAATATACAATCAAAACCGCAAGCACGTATTGGGTAATGGATTTCCAACTATGACAAGGTATGGAACCACCTTCCGCTGGTATATCTCTAGAGGAAAATACACCGAGTTCAACAAGAACATCTTGCAACTCAGCCACACATGACCGACCACTCATTTCGCTTGAGTGTATCGAATGTATATCACCAACGGTTGGGATCAGCAACCGTTTCCCGAATGGGACAGCATCGACAATAGATTTTTAGAAGTAAATGAAACTCTAGATCAGGTGATTATACACCCTAATAGGTGCGACCTATATAGCCATGCTGCCTGCCCGATTTCTTTCATTTACCGGTTGATGAGGCTTGAGGTTACGCTTTATCATCACATCAGATTCGCTTCGAATGCCACATTGTCAGATCCATCGAAAATCACTAATTGACGTCTACAACAGTACATTACGTGTTAACTAAAGAAGTTTCCTTCTCCTCTTCCACTCTTGGTACGGTTGAAGAAATCAATGTACGTGACCTTTTTGGAAATATTCTGTCAGACATTCATCCATACAAGTCACCCAGGAACAGGATGAACCGAAGCCACTATTCAGTACATCCATCTTAGGCACTGTTATCTAAGACTTATACAATAGCCCTTGCACTTTACTCTGTCTTCAATTTTCTTTGGCATATACGATTCGCAACGCTTATGCCAATACAGAGTGGTTCTTTGGATAATAATCCAATCGGTCTCTCCATATTGACAATGATGGTCAAAAACTTCGATAGTCTGTGATTTAACTATCGAATAAAAACAAGTGTTTCGATAGTCGATGATTTAACTATCGAAGAAAAAAAGTGTTCATCCAATTTATCAAACAATCACTGATCCCTTAATTAATATTCGATTAATTAAATCACTTCTCTATTTCTTTACCAATATTTGTTAACCAAATATTTTCAATAACCATATTGGCCTTTTACGTTATTTGGAAAAACATTTCCGAATATCGCCTTCCTTTATTTTCTAAACTTAGGAAATATATGCTATTTATAATTGGAAAATATTCCAATTACTTATCTCTTTTTTGATCTCGTTTATTTCTAAACTTAGGAAATATTCTTTATTATATTTCCAAGCTTACACTTATTTGGGTTGAAACGGATGTTGTGTAAAACATCGTTACGACAACCCAAATACTATATTCAACTAACTCTTACCCAATATTGACCTTCGAGTCTAGAATCTTACAATTTATTTGTTAATAATGAAATCAATCAAGTTGGGGTATAACTACCCCTCAGACCTTGACTGAATAACATTTATAACGTCAAAACAGATGTGACTACTTACTCAAATAATCAATACCATACAACAAATTCTCCACTTTTAAACACGTATACCCTTTCTCTTTTTATTCTTACTAGATTTTATTCTTATACTTCCTTTTTTTAATTATACTATTCTATTTCTAAGTTCGCTTCCTTATCGACTTCTATATATATCGATACGTTGATTTCTAACTATCAAATTATCTTAAAAATATTCTAACTCCTTAAATTCTCGGAAAAATTCGCCATAACCTCATTTGTACCGGGAGCATCGGGATATTTCAAATAGCCTCCCATGGCCCTCACCAATCCAAAAAGAAAAAGAAAAGCCAAGTGGCTAGCCGATACGGCGCATAAAATCTCATATATGAATTAAATACGTGCCTTTTTATCGAGCATCCTATTTATATACCTTCATACTTTATCCATACCTGTCTCCTGTATATCTATACCTATCCAATTTATTTCAACTATACCCTATTGTTTAACTCAGTTCGTTAGTTAATTTGTTAATTAACCCCTTAGTCTATTTCACTTTTATATTTGAACACGACATGTTCAAATATATTTTAACTTGCTTATTAACTAATTGAATTCAAATTTCAATTCAATTGTATTTGAATTCTATATTCAAATTTCCATTTTAACTCTATATGAATTTTATATTCAAATTTCCATTTCAACTCTATTTCAATCCTATATTCAAATTTCCATTTTTACTCTATATGAATTCTATATTCAATTTCTATTTGAATTCCATTTCAAATTCTCTTATTCAAATTTCATATTTGAATTCCATTTCAAATTCTCTTATTCAAATTTCATATTTGAATTCCATTATTCAAATTCTGTTTCAATTCATACTTGAAATAAAACTTCTAAATTATCCAAGGATAATCTATTTCCCTATTTTTAAACTTTGTTTATATATTTCTTTGCTTCCCTGATTATTCAATTTATAAACTTCATTTATAAATTTCTATACTTCTCGATCATTCAATTTATAAACTTCATTTATAAATTTCTATACTTCTCTATCATTCAATTTATAAACTTCATTTATAAATTTCTATACTTCTCTATCATTCAATTTATAAACTTCATTTATAAATTTCTATACTTCTCTATCATTCAATTTATAAACTTCATTTATAAATTTCTAGACTTGTTTTATTTTTCAAACAAGTAAATATTTCTTAACTCATTCAAATTCCAAATTCTATTTTTAGAAAAATAGAATTTTCTATTTAAATCTCAAAATATCGTTTCACGATATTTTTAAAATCAACATTTAGTCCAGTGGTAATTTAAACAACCAAAAACACATAATTATCAAAACACGTGTTTTATAACACATCGTATGATTATATATATGTGAAAGTAAACAGTAACAAATTTTGAGGAATCCTGTTGGATTCCTCCAACCTGTTTTTCCTGCATCCACAGACGTTAGCACATAAATAATACCATCCTACTTCAAGGCAGGATATCGCAGTATAGAAGGTCATCCACTAATCATAGCGTGGGGCGTATAGGGTAATCATCCGCTAATGATACCGCGGGCATCTGCTAATGATACTGCGGGAACAATCCAATCATCAACCCAATATATATATAATAGTCAACCCTAAATAACTAATATATTTAAATCAACCAAACAACATTCAAACAAGCAACAACAATTATTTTTAACAAATAAAAATAATTCTAATTAACAGGTGAGTGAGATTTACTCACAATGATTTTATTTCGTGATTTATTCCAATCTGAATTTCATCGCTTAGCTGACGACAATACAAATCCAACCATCCCGTTCGAATCTGATTCTATTTGCATGAACAAATACGAAGCTGACTCAATCCCTTACTGATTCTCTTTCCAGTCACTCCAACTCCCTATCGGACCTCGTATGAATGATATATAATTTATATAGGCTTCAATTTATAACATAATAAATTTTAACTTAATTATTATCATTAAAATAAATTAATTACCTTATATTAACTCTAACTCTTCTTCCTCCTTTTGAAAAACTATCTAGAGCAAACTAGCAAGGTCGAACTCAGTACCTTTCCCGGGTTTTGAAACTAAAACCCTAAATCAGCTCCTTTAAACATTCCATCGAACACCCAAGCCTCGTTCATCCCTTCCCTACTTGAACACCGTGAGTCACTTGCCTGGAAACACTGGTTCGCAACCTCGAACAACCCATTCACGAAACTGTCGACCCTGGTATTTCCATCGCGCCCTTAAATCTTGCACTCCACCCAAACCTGACACGGTTTCTACCTTCACAGACATCGTACTCCACCGCTTAATCAATCCCCTTGCATCGATCACCTGTTGGTGCTTCGGATCCAATGCCGCTCTTAATTCGAGCATCCCCAATCGCAACCCAGTTCCTTAAACAAGTCCGAAGTCTCGAAACACCCCCTGGCCCTTTGACGCAACCCTAGCTTCACGTTGAATCCTATCGCGACACCACTGACCTCGATCGCGACTTCGATTTGAATTCGTAAGGGCTACGACCATACTTGGTTTATATAGGAGAGGGTGGTTGCGATTTGTGGTAATATGGGAGGGAATGGATTTGGTTTTGACTTGTGGTAGAAGATAAGGCACGACTTTGGTTTTGTTTGAGGTAATAGAGGGGAGCATGGGTTTAGTCCTGGTCCAAATAAATAAAGGATTTATATTTTATTTAATTATTTAAGTTTTGATTTACCGGTGTGATTGAATTAATTAAACTACCCCACTGATTTCTAACTCCTTTTTGAACGCAACAACAGTCGTTCCTAGGGTAATACCCCTATTCCGGACACACTGGGATAGGTCACGTAGTCCAATTCGATCATCTGTAGAAGATATTAATTTAATTCGATATAAATTAAATTCAACACAATTTATTCTGCGATAATAAATTAATATTATCCTTCTAATTCAAACAGGAGTTTGAATTGATTTTCTGAACTGTTTCTAATTCAGTTTTCAACTTCTCGAACTGACGTATTACGATAATTTAATATATTCGATATTAAATCGAAATTGATTATTAAATTGATAACTTAATATAAATATTCCATTTATATTATCCACCCAATATTTAAATCCGTATTAAATATTTAAAATTAACCCATAAGGATCCGGGTCATTACAAAATAAATGTTGTCTGAAATGTGGTGACTCTGATCATTACGCGAAGGAATGTAGAAAAGGTCTTCGCTGTTTTAAGTGTAGAGGTATTGGGCATCGTTCTGCTAGTTGTCCTAACTCATATAATGGAAAAACAGTTTTTGATCTCTTGCACTTTAACTGTTCGAGACTATGCCTGAAACTATCTGAGCTGATTGATATATTCAGCAGTGATTTTTATTATCAGGATAATGGTGGGGCATACTTGTTGTTGAGGTTGGGTTGGCATTTAGAAGGACTTGTCGAAGGTTTATTGTGGTGTAAAAACTCATCGGTGGACTTTGTTTACCCACCATTGCCGAGGGCTTTGAATCGAAAGGAGCACGCGCATCAGTTTAGTTTGAATCTATTGTTATTGAGGGGATTATATACAGATTCGATTGTGAGGAATAAGGCAAGAGCCTTAATGTTGATGGATGGAATTTTGTTTCATTTTGACACGATAAATACTACAGTCAATTGTGAGCACTGTGTTCCTGAATTTCAGATGTTGTGCAAAGGTGACAATGTGGCAACCTTGAGCAATATGTAGAAATCGAAGCTTGTTGTGTCTGAATTATTTGAAGTCGAGATGGTGGGTAATGATGGGAGTGACTTGACGGTTTCAAAGTTAGATTCAATGAGTTTAGATACTTGTGTATTGTATTGTTATGGTATTGGAAGTGATGATTGTTCTAACGCTTGTAAAAATGTGAGTAATAGCAAAGGTAAGGAGGTGATGACGGGGGTCGACGTGATAGACATGGAAGGTTATAATGTGGGCTCTTCGAGCTGCATACGGCCTTTTGATATTGAGAAGGAGAATGACTGGGGTGTGGCTGAGGAAGTGGTCTTATCGAACAGATTTGGAGTACTGTCGGATTTTGTGGATGATGGGATTGCTGTGGATAAGAGGATGGAGTTGATGCATTCGGCTTTAAAGTTAAAAAATGGGTATAGAGTTGGAAAAGTCAAAATAGCTAAGAGGGTTAATTCGAAGACAGGGAATGGGGTGAGCGAGGATAGAATTGATATCGAATGTGTTTGGTTGGATGAAGTGGAGAACTTGGCAAGTAGTTATGATCACACTACATGTGACAGGATTGATTTGGATGAAAGTTTGAGTTGTCAGTTAGATAAGGTAGATCGATGTAATATGTTCAATGTGTGTGATGGAGGAAACAGGAAGAGCAGTATGGGTGTAGTTGATTGTAGCAGCTCGAATGGTTGGAAGGTGAGGTTGGCTACTTCAGGGTGTATGTTGTGTTTGCATGAGTCCCTGGTTAGAGTTATCTCTTTAGTTTGGTGCCCGAATTTCTGCGAACTACAATTGGCTGGTACTTTGCCTTATACGGGGGGAGGGGCCGAAGTTCAGTCCAGTACATTGAGTTTGGTTAGTATAACTGAAATCAGTGGAGGGTCAACTCAATTTGGTGATCATTCTACTTCATCTAGCAGGGGGAGGAGGAGGAGAGTAGAGCGCCGTTCTAGATTGGTTAGACGAAGTGCAAGGTTAAGACACAGATCTGCATCATCTCATGGTAGGTCCTCGAGCTCGATTGCTAGTAGTAGTAATTCGAGCTTGGGCTCAGGTATGGTTACTGTTTACGGTAGTGACTATTCTCCATTTGCATTAGGTAGTCTTTCGACCAGTCAGTTATTTCAGCTTGCTAGTGACACAGCTTTTGTTTTTTCTGATATAGAGTTAGATGCTGATTCCATTAGGAGTAGGGAATTAGAGAGAGTTTCCTCTTTAGGTAGATGAGATTTGTTAGTTGGAATATTAGAGGTCTGAATGAGCCTAAAAAATGTGCTAAAGTTAGGTCCTTTTTTAAAGATTTTCAACTTGATATTGTAATGCTTCAGGAAACTAAAATCGATAACCCTGATTATAGTTTTTTTGGTAGAATAGGGGGGTCTCTCTTTAGAAACTGGTCTTGTATTCCGGCCATAGGTAGCGCGGGTGGCCTAATGATTGGTTGGAAAGATAACCAATTTAGACTTGTTCAAGAGCTACCTATGTTGCATTCCTTGCATATTATATTAGCTTCGACGGTAGATAACTCGCTTTTGGGCATTTCGAATGTGTATGGCCCACACACTAAAATTGAGAGGAGAAGATTGTGGTCAGAATGTACGGACTTTAGAAACAACATTTTCAATCAATGGGTAGTGGGGGTGATTTCAATGTTACTAGATTTTTTGGGGAGAGATCTCCTAGGGAAGAGGATTTCGTTGATATGGAGGAATTTAATGATTTCATTTTAGATAATAATCTGATAGAGATTCCAATCAATAACAGAATGTTCACCTGGTCTAATGATAGAGTTAGTCCTTCATTTGCTCTTTTAGATAGATTTTTTTTATTAATTCTGAGATGGAGGATAGATTTTCCATATGTAGAGTAAAGGGCTTACCATTTTTATTGTCTGATCACTGCCCTATTATTCTTTCGTGTGACTCGAATTTATCTATAAGTAGCAATTTTGAATTTGAAAAGATGGGGTTATTGGATAGTAGTTTCAGTAATTTGGTTACTTTAAATGGAATTCTTTATTTTACTTTAATATTTTATATAAAAATAATCCAGCAAAGATTTTTGTAGCCAAGCTTGGAAAGCTAAGATTTTTTCTTAAACGTTGGAACAAGTTCATTTTTGGTAATGTTAGGATTAGAAAAGATAAGATTTTATGTGAAATGTTAGACTTAGATAAAGTTAGTGAAATTAGAATTCTTAATATGAATGAGAGGGACAGACTTAGCAATCTTAGAAATGATCTTAAATCGATATTATAAAAAGAAGAGATCATGTGGAGACAAAGATCTCAAGTTTAATAGATCAAGAAAGGGGATAATAACACGAATTTTTTCCATAGTATAGCTAATAAGAGAAGGCGCGATAATTTAATTCATTCTATTTTTATTAATGAAGTAGAGGTGTCTGTTCAGAAGGATTTAAATGAAGCTTTTACAAGTTATTATAAACAGATTTTAGGTACTAGGATTAATAGAAGAATTAATGTTAGATGGAAGGATATTTATCCGTCGGACTCTAGGAATGAATTAGCCGACCTAGATAGTCCTTTCACTGAAAGAGAGATTTGGAAGGCAATCTGTGATATGCCTAGTGACAAAGTTCCAGGACCTGATGGTTTTTCTGTTCTTTTTTATAAACAATTTTGGGAGGTTTTAAAGGTGGACATTATTAATCTTTTTAATGACTTTTATAGTGGAGATCTACGGTTAGGTAGCTTTAATTTTGCTAATGTTATTCTTATACATAAGAAAGTAGGTGCGAACTCACTTAAGGATTTCAGGCCTATTTCTTTAATTAATGTATCGGTTAAGATTATCTCAAAAGTCCTTGCTAACAGACTTAGTTCTAAGATGAATGACCTAATAGATATTTCACAAACAACATTTATCAAGGGTAGAAATATAGTAGATGGAGTAGACGCAGTACAGGAATACATAAATGTTTGTGTTCAAAATAATTTTTCATGTGCCATTCTGAAGTTAGATTTCGAGAAGGCATTTGATTCTATTGATTGGGATTTTATCTGTGAACTATGTCTCGCTAGGGGGTTTAGTGTTAAATGGACCAATTGGATCATGCTATTGCTTAGGTCTGGTTGTTCCAGTATTGTTGTTAATGGAGTAATTGGTAAGAAGATTCAGTCTAAGAGGGGACTAAGACAAGGTGACCCTCTTTCACCTTTTTTGTTTAATCTAACGGTGGATGTTTTCTCTAGAATCATCAAGAGGGCTGGGAGTTTAGGGGTCTTAGGTAAGGTTGGCAATGAGGAGTTTCATAATGAACTTTCTATACTCCAATTTGCAGATGATACATTAGTATTTTCTTCTCACCTACCTAAGCATGTTATTGCCCTTAAATTTATTCTATATTGCTTTGAGATGTTGTCTGGTCTTCGTACCAATTTTGATAAGAGTGCTGTCATAGTACTCAATGATAGTGGTAACATTGAGTCTTTAGTGGCTAGCACATTAAACTGTCCAATCATGAAATTTCCTTTTGACTATTTAGGTTTTAAGATAAGACCTTCGAAATTGAAGAAGGATGATTGGTTAGTTATCATAGATAAGATCAATAATAGACTATCAAGTTGGAATAATAGATTTCTCTCTAGAGCAGGTAGATTAGTTTTAGTTAATTCGGTTCTATCAGCCATCCCCACTTATTGGATGACTGTTCATAGATTTCCTCAATGGGTTATTGAGAAAATTGATAGAATTCGAAGAAATTTTCTTTGGAATGGTAATTCTAATTGTAGTAATTATAAATGTCTAGTTAATTGGGAAGTGTGTTGCAAGCCCAAGGAAGATGGGGGTTTAGGGATTATTATTCTTTATAATTTTAATTCTTCATTATTAGTTAAATGGTTATGGAAACTTAGATGTCCTGATATAGTTGCTACTTGGAAAAATATAGTTTCTAAATTTTATTATTCTGGGGGTGAGTTTTTTGTTGGGTCGGGATTCAGTTGGTCCAATAGATTATCTTATTTTTGGAAGTCAGTATTGTATTGTTTTGATTTTTTCAAATTAGGGTGTAAGGTGACAGTACATTCTGGTAATTCTACCTTCTTTTGGCATGATGCTTGGATTTCTAGTGTACCACTCAAAATTGAATTTATTGAACTATTTAATATTTGTGATTTTAAGAATGCCTTAATTGCTGATGTTTATAGAAGGAACCTAGATCCCCCGTGGGAGTTTTCATTCTTTAATATTTTAGAGGGGGGGTTGTTAAGACAATTGGTCTTATTAAAAACTAAATTAACCTTATATCACTTGGATGAGTATAGAGATACCATTAGTTGGGGATTGGATAAGAGTTCAGTTTACTCAGTTAATTCAATGTATAAACTTATTAATTTTTCAGGTATTTCTTTACTCCCATTTAAGTTTATTTGGAAATCAAATTCTCCTCCTAAAGCTAAGTTTCTTATGTGGCTGATTGTTCATAAGAAGCTTAATACAGTGGAGCATTTAAAGAAGAAGAATATTTTATTAGATGTTGAATGTTGTTTCTGTAGTCATATGGAGGAAGATGTGGATCATTTATTTTTTCTTGTAATTCTACTAATTATATTTTAAACATGGTTTTAAGGATTTTTGATATGGTTAGTTTGAATACATTCAGTAATTGTGTCAAATATTGGAATCAGCATAGATTTGTTTATAAATCAAAGCATAGGTATGTATTGGATTCTTTAGTTACCATCACTAGTTGGTTTATTTGGCTGGAAAGGAACCAGAGATTTTTTCATTCTAACTTAGTGTCCCCTGATAAATTAATTATTAAGATAGTTTATTTCTGTATAGATTGGATGTCTACTTCTTGTAACAAGTATTTTAGGGAAGCGAGATTAGGTAATTTTTTGCATAAGGCTAGGTTAAATGTAGGTTTATTTATGAGATTTATTAGCTATTTTAGAGGTAATAGTCTTCGTATTTGTTTTTAAAAATTTCAAGTTTTTTTATGATAGTTCATCTCTTTTTAAGTATCTTATTTTTTCTCATATTACATATATGTATGGATATATATTTTATTTGGTATATATATGTATATATATATTCATATATATATATATAAGAGAATACAAATATATTCATGAATATATGTGATGGTTACTAATAGTGGTGGTTAAGTAATTCCCAGGTTTTCAGGTGACGGGATAAAGTTGGAGAATTATTTGGATTGAAGATTGGCTTGGTGCTTGGCTTCGCTTGTGGAGTTCTTTTTGTTATCGTTTTTTAGAGAGTTTTTTTTGGATTGTACTTCTTCACTATAGTGTTTCGGGTGTATGGTTTATAGTATTGGAGTAGATATACTTCTTTATCGGGTGGTGGCTTTGCCGGAACTCGATAATGGAGTAGATGGGCGGTGGTTTATCCGGAGCTCATCTATCTACAATCCTTTACTTTCATAGAGTTGTTGTGTTGTTTGAGTACTCGTTTGTTGGTTACCCTTATTGTGTTGTACTTGGATTCTGTATTATTGTTATTTTAGTATATATGTGTGCTCTCTTCTTTTCAGAAGATCACACATTTTGTTTCTTCAAAAAAAAAACTTCGGAAATATTGCTATATATTCACAAAGATCCCTTTTAACCATTACAAACCAATACCATCCTTCGATAATCCTGAAGTCGTTCAAGTTGGGGTACTTTATTTACCTATCAGACCTTGGTCAACCACATTCTTATCTTAAGACGGATACGAGTTTGATACCATTTATATTATCACATGAGTTTCCTTTACTAATTTATTTAAACCACGGTTTTATAAACCATTTCTATATTCAAGAAATCTCTTTCCAAACATATCTGTTTAATACGTAAATTTTTCACTAAAACATACCTCTTAGCCTTAAAACTTATTTCAAATCGATTATTTCTTAAATGAATTCCATTTAAGAATAATTGTTATGGGTAATTAAATAATCAATAGCTTTATCATTAACTAAAATAAAAGTCGCATTTCTTTATAAACTAAACAAAATCAGTTAATTTCCTTTAAAATAAAATTTTCAATAATGGCTAACTTCATTGATGATCATTAACTCGATAATTATCCTTAAACAACGTTAATTACAAGTGAATTACATTTTAGAAATCTAATTAAATTAAACAACAATTTGTTAAAATATTTTTGTTAGATTAATTAAAGACGAATTAATCCAATAATCGAAATAGTTGACTTAGGCAACTCAAACCCATTAGTTAACTTGTCAACCGATTTTAATTAATTCTCCCTCTTAAATTAATTTAATAATATCACTTAATTGTTTTATAAAAATAATTATCCCAAATTATTACCTTTCGGTTAATATCTGAATTATTTGCTTATAAAAACTTATTAAAATGTCAAAATTACCACACTTGGTATTTTATAACTATTTTTGTAATAACTATTTATAATTTATTTAAACTTCTATTTATTTATAAACTTCTATTTTTATAAAAATATAATTTAAAATTTCGTTTTAACTTATAAAAAGGTAAATTTTATAACTTTAAATACGTCGATTCACCTAACGGCAAATCAATGTCTCAAAAATGTGGTTTCTAGACTATTTACTGCTAATCACTTAATCAATAATGTCTATTGATTAAAATCACAACAACATTGAATTCCAATTCAATGAATAACATTAAAACAGGTTTTATCGCCACTCGGGTCAAACCATTCAAATATGAATAAACAACATATAAAATTTTTGAGAAATCCAGTTGGATCCCTTCAACCTATTTTTTTTCCTACAACACAGCTTATAATAAAATTTAAATAATGCATGTGGAATAGATAATTTTAAACTACTACATCTAAGTGACGTAATACAAACAACATTAGTCGATAACAAACAAATAACATACAAGGCACCTAAACAATCAATTTATATTACCAGTGATAAATTATAGTTAATATGGATTTAACCATATCATAGATCTCCAAAAGGAGATAGAGTTAACTCACAAATTTTATTTTCAATTGACGGTTCTGATCGATTTGTATAATTTCAAATGTACGTTTGAAATTATATAAAATTCCAGTATGCTCCAAATTGTTCCAAAATAGTTTGGCAGTGCAATGCTCGTTCATACTGTTCCAACGGATCCTGTTTTGTTAAATTTTGATAACATATGAATAAGTTATAGCTATTTAAATCTTTATTTTAATTTAAAATTATATAAATTAACTAATCCATATATTAAAGTTTAATAACCGGTTTATACTCTTAATCATGATTTAAATATCGTGCCCATCATCTTCTACTTCAAATCTGCTACTGTATTACTCCTCTTTGCCTATTACTTCCCAAACCATTATCTCCCATTTCACTAAACCATTTAACAAACGGTTTAAGCACCAAACTCCTCGACTTGCCTCCTTCCTCGCCATCACCACCTGGTCAGGCTCACACTCAGTTCCCATATCGCGTCCTCAGACCATCTTCGTGTTGCACCACATCAGGCGTGAACCATCATAGCACCGAACTCCACCCTAGATTGTGTATACGTGCTACTCCTCCCTATAACCCGAATACATTATCCCCTCTCATCAATCCATTCCCTAATTCAAGAAACTCTATGCCCTCGTCACACTATGATGAAGACCAAAGAACCAAGTTATTTCCGGACCTAATGAAAACACATAGCAATGAAGCACACGCTTCATTAAACTCAACAGATCAAACGGAATTAAATTCCGTTAAGATTTTGATAATTTTTTTGAACTTTCGATGCTTACAGTGATTCAAGCAGAAAAAAAATAAAGAAGAAGAAGGGTTCGATTTTTTATATAGGCCACTTTGAAAATGACGAAGACAGAGATTTTTTTTAGTTAGGGGGTGTAGTTTTTTCGATTTTACGAGGTGCTTAGTTTCCCATATAAATAGAAGAAAAGCTGCTACCTGATTTTCTTAAAAAGGATGCACACATGTTTTTGGTACATATATCGGCAGAGATATTAATTTAGCATATGAAATCTACTGTGAAATAGGGTAGGAACTAGGAAAGGTAGAGATAGGTATATTATTATATTTTTAGTATATAGTTTGCACATAGGGCTGCGACATTACGAAGAGATTGGTTTAAATTTTTAGGGAGACAGTACTTAAGTTAGGTCGGCATAATACGGGTCGACCCCTTTTTTATAAATTTTGATTTGATTTTAATGAAAGCGACTAACGATTTTTTTTTGAAATCGACTAACAATATTTTATGGCACATAACGTTCGACGTTCACAGGTGTGATGATGGCTTGGGGAAGCTGTTTGCGTGCGGTTTGTATTCAGGGAAATTGTGAAGCTGTAGCTGACGTTGGGAAGAAGAGAACAAGAAGATGAGCAGTTTCTTTGGGTCTGATTTATAACATGGAAGTTCATTATATTATAATAACACATATACGGTAACTAAAATATGCCTAATTAGTTAATTACTATTCCTGATCCAACGTGGCCATTAGGAGTTAAAACTTAAACCATAACACGTAATGTGACTCTGCCCAATCCAAGTTGACATGCCTAAGTTATAACCTGATGAATACAGACCGTATACATGTATCCAGCCATTTCCATTCAACATGCCTAACCTATTTTAACGTGCCTAATCCTATGTTAACCGTGCCTAACCCTGGACGATTTGTTTAATTAACATATAGTTGGATTAGTAATCCTGACTGATTAGTTTAGTGTATAAACAGATTAGATTAAATTAAATAGTTTATATAGTAAGTTATAAATGTATAACATGACCTGTTTCTTAAATATGCCGACCCGGGAAATATAAAGCTGAAATGCGTCAGTTCGTGTAATCCCGCCGAATCGATTTTATACCTTGTAAATTTTAGTATACAATTAACATGGACAATGATTTGTTCAATAACGTGCCGACATGCCTAAATGGGGGTGGTAATCGATTTAATTAAGTCGTATACATATAGTATGTATAACATTCTCATCCGTACACAGAATCCGACAAGCCAGTGGCATTGGAACCATACTGGAGAACATGGCATTTTGCAATTGATTTGGTCACAAATGGAAACCCAAGGTGAGTTCAACTCACTCGGTTTATCCTGTTTATATTTTATAAAAACCGGGTTTTCATTTTGTGTGCAATGATTGCTACTGGTTGATGAATGAATGACTGTTTGCATATATAATGGATATTTTTAATATTCGTTGATTAAATTAAACGTTGGCTTAATTTAATCGAATTAAATTGTTATTTTTAACGATTCTATTCCAAATGAAGTAATTTACCTTATTGTTTACATTTATAAGAATATAAACGTATTAAATAAATTATTGGATGTTTGAATGGTCGTTATAAATTGATTGTTGACTGCTATTAGTTAAACTATTTATTTCTGTTTACCATGATAAATATATTATCATATTGAGTTTGAGTTAACCCTTTGTGATGCAGGAAAGGATAGGTACTTCCTCAAATATATTGTTTACATTCATGTTATGTTATATGAATTGTTTAACCAGTGTGATTGAATGGTTGATTTACCGTTGATCGTTGAATTAAAATTCAACATTTGTTTGTTATTAACCAATGGATGACATTGGTTTGGTAATTGGCAACGATTGGCCTAAAAATGAATCATTTTATGAATGTTGATTTAAGATCAGGTAAATTGATAGAAATAAGTTTATAAGAATTTATTTTATAACCAAAATGAATTTTGAAATCTAATTTATATAGATTATTTAAATAAAGTTTATTAAAAAAATTGAATAATTATTTTTATTTAGTAACTTTAATGAGAATATAAAAAGTGAATTCTCATGTTAATGAGTATTATAACCGAATGAGCAGAAATTAACCAAATGGTTAAGGATTGAATTAATTGTTCAAATAAAAACTAATGGCAATTATTTAATTTAATTAGATTGATATTGAAATTAAAGTAGTTATTAAAAGGGGATTAAAAGAAAAGACCAATGGAATTGGTTAATAGATTAACCTTGTTTTGACTTGACTGAGCCAGCTGTTTTAAACCAAGATGGATTATTAAGTAAATTATTAAATCAATAATTATTTTTAAACTAACTATTATTTTAATTATCTGGAAAGAAGATTAACAATAAATGTTGAAGTAAACCAATTGATTTCTAAAGATTTTGGCATTAATTAAAATCAAAGTGATAAATCTTGAAGCTAATTTCTTTTAAATGCAAGTTTATGAAGTTATAAAGCCTCATGCGTAGTTATGTGAAATTGTAATTGAAATTATATATGAACTCTTATTAAGAAATTTATTGGTCGGAATTTTATAAAATCCAAATGGGGGCAATTATAAAGGAAAGTTTATAAATGGACTAAATGATTTTAATTAAGAGTCGGAACGAGTTCAAAATGGTATGTGTAATCTGAAGGAAGAAAAAGGGAATTCAAGGGTCTAAAGATGGGGAAATAGATATGTTTTAAAATTGAGAAAGAGTGATTTGGAATTATAAAAGAGTTTTCAAAAGAGAATAAATGGAGTTAAAAACCCATGTTTAAAATCGTATAGTAAATAGGAGTTTTGGGAAAATTATTGGAATGAGATTCGTTGATAAACTCATATTTATCCTGAAGATAAGAATGTTGTCGTCTCAAGGTCTCAGAGGTAGATAAAATACCCCAACTTGTAACGACTTCATGATTATCCAAGGATGATATTAGTTTAGAAGCAAGAAAAGAGAAAGGTGTTAAAATTAATGTTTTCGTTATGGATAATACTAAACTATAACTCGAAGAGTTATCAGTTGAATAAACTAATTTGGAAATAAGAAATGAAAAGGCGGTAATCAAATTGTTGGAAGATTTAGAAATTTTAATTAACAATTATTTAACAAAAGAGGTCGAGTGATACTATATACTGAACTAATAAATCCACTTTATTTTTCTATGGATGATGGTTGTTTATTTTGATAGTTAAATCACCAATTATCAAAATCTGTCCAAGTCGAATATTGGTACGGAAAGACCGGAATCGAATTTATATTCGAAAAACATTCCAACCAGCAAATACGTTAACGTTAAGGATGTTTAGAAGCTGATCGAGATGGAGCAATTGAAAACCGTACATAAGCGGAAGGATTACTTGTCGAATTTTCCCTGGATTGCAACCAGAGGTATTTGGACGTGATTCGGTCGTAAGTGGGATTTTGCAGATTGCAAGGACTACTCGCTACTGATCCTTTGGATACGGTAGGAGAGCGCCTTTGGTTCATCTTGTTTCTGGATGACTTGTATGGACGAGTGTCTGATAGAGTATTTCCAGTTGGTCGCGTACGGTGATTTCTTCAAACGTGCCCAGTGTATTTTTGTGGATGTCAATTAGTGATTGACGGATCTGACGATGTGGCATTCAAAGTGATATGCTAATAAGTAAACATAGCCTCAAGTCTCATCAACTGGAAAATGAAAAAAATCGGGCAGGCAACATGGCTATGTGGGTCGCTCCCATTAGGGTGTATAATCACCTATCTAAAGAAATTCCATTTCATTCTTTAATCTATATCTATGTTGTCCCATTTCGGGAAACAGTGTTTAGCTACCACAGTTGGTGATATACATTCGATGCAATTAAGCGAAATGAGTGGCCGGTCATGTGTGGGTCGGGTAGCGAGACGTTCTTGTTGAACTCAGTGTATTCCCCTCTAGAGATACACTATTGGAAGGTGGTTCCATACCTTGTCATAGTAGGAATTCAATCTCTAATAAGTTCCTGTGGTTTTTGATTGTATACTATATATGTTGTAACATCCGTGAATTTTGACCACTCAAATCGACAATGATTCTCAATTGTCAACTTAAACTAATCAAAAATACGGATAGTTATTGCGATTAAAATAAGAAAAAGAACAAAGAACAAAACAAACATAGAATCTCACAGCGGAAGGACAAAATATAATAAATAAATAACAGTTCATGAAGCTGTTAAAACATACATTTTATTATATTTTACAATGAATATCAGAGTAAATTAACATACAACATACCAATGCATTTACATCGGAATAATAATAATATGTCTGTTGAGCTCCATCTTCATCTTCATAATGGTATCTTTAAAGCAAGTGAAACTTCGCTAACTGCAATTCGGTCTGACCCGAGCGTATTGCAAAAAAAAGAAACACAACAAACACTCGGATCAAAACTAAATCATTCTCATATTAGTTAAATAAAATTTCATGTAATAATATGAATGCAATAACCTAAGAGATGTTACGGGAATTTCCATCTCTTAAGGATCCGTCAAACTAATACTATATAATATAATACGCTATTATAATAATGTCTATGGTTAAATATAACATAATAAAATAGTGTAAGAGGGATTACCATTATTACCCTTACACCGTTTATACCATTGCCGTACAGTTTGCATATAACACACCAGTACGTCGGTGGATAGGGATGCGCCGTGATACGGCAACGTTAAATCAAAATCGTAGGGGCTCGATCAGGTTAACATGACAAGGCACACGAGGAATGCCCAGAGTATGAATATACTAGTTGCACGCCCGGATTGGTGGTAACGCATAGCCGCGACTACCGCCCACCTCGGACAACACTCCCAAATCATAGATGCGCATCAAATCAATCAAACCGAGGGACTATAGTAATAAAGGAAGAAGTGTTGCCGATGGAGGTAGCTAACCCCACTTGGTCACGGTATAGCCCTGTTTTAGTCATTTTAATTATGACCTGAAGGTCAAGGATATCCATCATCGTTCTCTTTCTTCAAATCCAGTAATCGCCTCCAAATCCATCCAAAACCATTTCTGGAACTCCACCACGTACACAGTTGTTAAAGTGGTTTTCGGTATTGGGCAGAGAGTATGTGTAACGACCCGAATTTCGCCCAACCCCAATCGATCGCAAGATCGATCAAGACCGTTCAAAATCCGCGTACGTTAACTTTGGGCATACAACACATCAGAACAACAACACAGACTTTTATAACATCAATAATAAATGTTACATCAGAGTACAAAATATATCAGAGTACATCAATAAGTAATACAGCGGAAGATACATTTACAATAAATTAAATACATTGCAGCGGAACTAATCTCAGCGGAAGGCCATCGATATTCTGGACCCAGCTTCAGACTTCAATCCAGGATCCTGCTTAACTATATCTGCAAAAAGCTACTCGACTGCCCGTGTGGAAAGAGGGCACCCGAGTTTGCAAAGTGAAACAAACTACAGGTCAGTCGTGGGACTGGTGTGAGAATTCTATACTAAACTTATCTAATAAGTAGGCTAATCTCAGGACCACGCCGCTAATGCGGAACGGGTTTACTCCATTGGATTGCCAGTGCATAATTAAAGTAAATCGTCAAATAACGTAACGCTTTTTAGAAAAATGAAACCATTATAAGACCCAGGTCCCATCACACAATGCAACGCACACCAGAGGATAGGGTTTTACCTTATAATGGTCAAAAGATGCTTGATACGTAAAAACGATATTATTATTAGTGTGCATATATATTTAAAACATTCAAATATAATATCAATCCTAGACGGCATAGGTACCATATACTATGTCGCCGTACTAGTTATGCAATCAAAACCGCAAGGGCGTATTGGGAATTGGGTTTCCATCATGAGATCGAGGCTAGGGATCGTCCTCTTCCGATTTGAGACACTCTAGCAAATTCCTCAGGATCACATCTATGGGCAACCCTTGGATGCGGTAGGGCCGGTCCCTACCTAAAGGTAGTGGATTAGTTATGCCTGAACATACATTTCCCGGTCCTTATGGGCCTATAATATGACCACTTTCGGCCTATAAAAACCGAGGTACCTCAATCCAAAATCCACATAGTAAAATGCCGGGCCGTGTTAAAACCCAAACACCACTTCTAGCTAGAAAGAAACGTATGCACTCCCTACGGTCCATATCTCGTTTTTGACTCATACCGGGGTGTGAGGTTCGCGAAGTCACGCTATACACAAAGCTATGCCTAAACAGGCTATGCTTTGATCATCAACCACAAGGCCTGCTTTTCAACAAAGCCTTGATCATTTGCATCTTAGCATGTCACATTGTCAGACCCTACCATATTATTGATCATCTACCAATATATATATAACCTCTAAGCTCATACGTCTTAGAGAAGGGTGATAAGTAAAGAATAAATTCTTCACCACCAAACAGAAATATATAATCAGTAGCGTTCAACAAATACAGTAGAAAGGAATACAATGTCAGACACACAATCCATTTACAAGTCCGCTCTGGGTCTGAGCGAAACAACGTGTCCGTCGATCTCCAAATGCGTTTGGACGATCATTACCAAATACCTTGCCTTGGAAGGCTAATCCCAATTCAAGATACCAGTCATCATCATCCCAACGATGTGAAAACCTTCGGTCTTCAATCACCGTCTTCGTCTTCGACTCTTGATCGTCATGATGATTATTCAGAATGGGTTAAACCCGGTCTTTCTGAATAACTCGCGTAGTTTGCTATTAAGAAGCAAACATTGGAAAATCACACATTACGTCACATTCCAACTCAGAATATTCTTTTAATAAGATATTCGATTTAAAAGATTCTCATTAATTTTATCAAAGATAAACTCTGAAAATAAAATCTATAAATCAATTTCCAAAATATGGGATTTCACAGAAATCAAATCAATACATAATCGATATAAATTTCTGTATCGGACTAATAATATAAATGGAATAACGGCAAAGCCTCTTAAATTCCATATATAATATCGGTCTTCTTTTACAGAAGCCCATTTCGATTTTTACCAATCGAATTTCCACTTAATTCCTATTTAATATATTAATTTGAAAAACTTGGTTTTAGAAAATGCCTTTTGAAATCTATAAAATAGATTTATAAATTCCAAATAATAATTTCAACGTAAATTGGATTAAAGGACAAATGTCGTTTAAAAACACCGTCCACGATAAATCCACTTCACATCTCAATTTATTTCATATCACAAAATATAATTGTAAGTGCTAGTAATCTTTTAAAAACATATTTTAAAATAATCATAAAAATATTCTTTATATAAAGACTCTAAATGAAAAGTATGCTTTATATTACGAATTCTTTATCTTTTACAAATATTCTTTGTTCTAACATATACTTAATTAACAATCTATATTTTGAAAATATATATACTTTATATAAAAAGGATTTCTAATGTAAAAATATTCTTATTTAAAAGAACACCTGAATCGAAATGCGACTCGAACATTTACCATCTAATTTGGGTTACATGGATTTCATACACATCATCAAATCATCCATTTACATCCAAAGTGTAAATTCCACTGTGTATGCGTTAAAATTAAATAATAACGCTCATCACAGCCTGTCGATCTAACGATCAACAAACAATTAAATATTGGGATTAGTGTATATAAATTTTCATCCCAACACCCGTGTGGGGTTTCAACCAACAAATAAATGATAAACTAATTTGTGCACTTGGGCGATGTGTGAAAATTATCGTCCCAATCACATACACAAGTCAGGTAACTTGTGAATGGAAGTGTAATACACAATACATATAATGATGACTAGAAAATATCTCTATTGCAATGAATGAATAAACATAATAACTTTGTCCCTATTGACAATTTCTATTTTGCTAATTTAGACTCTAAACAAAAATGGTTATTTTGTTTGGCAATTCCAATGAGACAAAATGATAAATATTTTGATTTAACTAACCTATCTTGACAAGTATATATCTTGCCAAACATATATATATATATATATATATATCTTTATATAAATTGCTTCAACTAACTCATTTTGACAAAAATGAATATTTCTGACAAAAATGTAAATTTTGGTTTAACTAGTATAAATTGACTATAATGAATAATTATTTTTAACTAACGTAAATTATCAAAAATGAATAATTGTCTTTAACTAATATAAATTTACAAAAATGAATCATTTGTGTTTCAATTCTAATAAAATATGCCAATGCTATATTTTGTTTCATTCTTTTAATTTAGACAAAATAAGTGTTTTTGTCTATTTTACTTTAATGATAAAAATATGAATGTTTTGTTATTAAATGTAACTTTTAAATTCTATCCTTTATTTCAAACAATCTTTATTCATATCAAAAATATAAATCAAGAATATATTTTCCCAATCTGATGATTTGTTTGCATTAATGAATTGCAAACAAAGATGAACATTATCTTAAGGTTTTATTTGCAACAAGGAATGCAGATAACCAATGTGACTTTTATTTTATTTAAAAGTATATTTGTGTGCATGTAAAAAGAACCTCATTTACAAAGTGTATTTACATTATTGAATGTAAATAAAAGAAACAAATTTTATTTAAATGAGCATTTACATTTGTGAAAGCAAACAAAGAATAGTTTTGTTTATAAATTTTATTTACATTAGTGAATGTAAATAAGAGAATAAAATTTATTTTCAAAGTATATTTTAAACAAATTCTGCTAAATGTATAAAAGTGTGTACATTGGGGTTGGAAAATGTAGATAAAGAAAATAGACTATAGTTTCATTGAATATTTACATTGATAAATGCAAATAAAGGAATAAACCTTAATTGTATATGCAAACAAAGAAATAAACTTTATTTTCAATATATGTTTGTATTTGCATTGGTGAATGCAAATGAATAATTTGTTTTCAATATACATTTTGCATTGGTAAATGCAAAAAGAACAATTTCTATTTTCTAAATATATATATGCATGGCTGAATGTAAATAGAAGAACAAACTTTATTTTCAAAATATGTTTACATTTGCGAATGCAAATAAAAGAACAAAACTTTATTTCCAATATGTGTTTGCATTTGTGAATGCAAATAAAAGAATAAATTTTATTTTTAATGTTTATTTACATTAGTAAATGCAAATAAAGGAATAAACTTGAATTTCAATGTATATTTATATTTGAAAATGCAAATAAAAGAACAGTTTTTATTTCAAAGTATATTTGCATTTGAAAATGCAAATAAAAGAACAATTTCTATTTTCAAAGAACATTTGCATTGTGAGATGCAAATGAAAAGTGAACTTTTAATCTCTATATTTATTTGTATTGTAGAATGCAAATTAAAAAAAGTGTACTTTCATTTCCAACATTTTATTTACATGGTGGAATGCAAATAAAAAGTAAAACTTATATTTCTATGTAATATTTGCATTGTAAATGCAAATAAAAAGAATGATTTTATTTCTAAGTATATATTTGTGTTGAAACACAAATAAAAAGAATGACTTTATTTGCTATGCATATATTTGTGTTAAGAACACAATAGAAAGAATAACTTTATTGTGACGACCCGCAACCTCCCCGTTAAGGAAAGCGTCGGATAGTTCGAGAACAAGCCACAGCAGAACGCATACAGAAGAACATTTCATTGAATATTACAACAGTGCATCAGATTACAAGAATATACAGAGTATAAATGAATATTACACAGAAATATCAGAGATTTAAATTACATTTAAATACATAGCAGCGGAAAATAATACAATACACAACTAGAATGAGATATACGGATACAAAGCTTTCCGGATATCGTTCCAGCTGTAAACCAGGATCCTGTGAATATAAATCTGCAAAACCAAAACTACTAGCTGCCCGTGTCGAAAATAGGGGCACCCAGAGTTTAGGTTAAAACAATAAACTCCAGGTCAGTCATGTGACTGGTGTGAGAACTAAAACAGTTATTAATCTTTATTTCAAATCATTAGGTAAATCAAGGGACCACGCCGTATAACACGGAACGGGTTTCCTCCCAAGAATACCAGTGCATAAAACCAACAGCGCAATGCTAAATAAAGAAAAATGAAGCTGTTATAAGACCCAGGTCCCATCACACAATGCAACGCAGTCGAGGATAGGGTTTTCCCTTATAACAGCCAAAGAATGCTTGATACGTTTAAAACAAATCATTTGATACTATTATAAGTGCATAGTATATAAAACACTTCAAATCATAAGTATCAATCATAGGCGGCATGAGCGCCCCATCCCACTATGTCGCCATATATAGGATATACAATCAAAACCGCAAAGTCTCGTATTTGGAAATTGGGTTTCCATCTATGAACCGAGGCAAAAGATAGTCCTCAACCGATTCGAGACAATCTAGCCCATGTCTCAGGCAAGCGCGCAGGCAAGCCTTGGATCGTCAGGGCCGGTCCACACGGAGTGGATTATTATGCCTGAACAATACGTCTCCCCACCCTATGGGGTGTAAGTCTGGTCCGTCAGCCGACCAGAATGCATTCGGCCGAAACCGATATAACCGAGGCGCCTCGCAACAGCAACAACCACATAAGTCAAACTCGTCAGGGCGTGTAAAACCACTGACGCCACTTCTAGCTAGAAAGAAACGCATGCCCTCCCTGAGGTCCGTCTCCCGTTTTTGGTTCATACCGGGTGTGAAACACGCGAGGTAAACGTTACACAAAGCTACGCCACAAAGGCCGTGCTTTGATCATCACCACAAGACTTTGCTTTTCAACAGAAGCCTCGATCATTTGCATCTTAGCATGCCACACAGGCAAGCCATCCTATGCAACCGATATCAGTCACACAGAATGAAATCCGATGTCAGACACACAGTCCATTTACAAGTCCGTTCTGGGTCTGAACGAAACCGGAGGCACCTAGTACCCCGCATATCCATCGATCTCCAAGTACGTCTGGACGATCACTAACTGTTTCCATCTTCTTGGGTGTACAGCCCAATCAAGATCATCAGTTATCACCCAAACGACGTGAAGACTTCCGGTCTTCGACCATCGTCTTCATCTTCGACTTATCGTCGTATCAGTTATTCAGAATGGGATAAACCCGGTCTTTCCGAATAACTCGCGTATATATTATAAAAGTGTTACACAAACACAACATACGCCTCATTCCAATTCATTAGTCACTAACCGTAAATTAATCAAGAGAATAATTCCCCAAATATTAACCCCGAAGGCCGAAACCAACATCAGATCAATATCCAGAAAACCATTCTGCTTGGCTAACCGCCAGTTAGTTTCTAAATTTCACATTCAAATCTAATTAAAGATTTAACTATCGCCTGGAGCAAAACTGGTGATACTCCATTCTCGATCTTTTCAATCTAATTAAAGATTCATTAAAACTCCACTTAGTTTTAATCTGTGACTGGGTTAAAGAATCAGTGTCATTTAAAACACGGTTCACGATAAACCCAAAGTCACATCCCATTAATTATCGGGTTAAAGAACAAGTGTTATTTAAAACACTGTTCACGATAAACCCAAAAATCAATATCAATTCAATTCCAATTAAATATCATTTAATTGGTACACTTCATTAAATCTAAATAAAAAGATTTAATCTTTTCTCAACTGGGTTCAAGAACAGTGTTAGTGAAGACACCATTCACGACAAACCCAAATCACATTCGATATTCAATACAAGGCTCTGAATAGAAACTATATCGGCCTATATTCAATATCAAATTCTACGATTAACAAATGTCGTATTGGAAATAACGATATACATATATATCTTTCAAATTTCCATAACAACACCTGTAATATCACGAATTCCAACATCGAAATATTCCGAAGACAATTTCGATTCAAATCCACTCCAATGCAATCATTGGAAATTTTGGTTATTTTCAAAACCATTTCAAATTCAATTTATTTATTTAAAAATAAATAGAATTATAATTCTAGTTCAAAACTAGTTCATTTCGATAAAAATCTATTTTTATCTTTTCAAATATGGAGTTTTTCATCCCAAACTTTCACAAATCATTTCTTATGATTTTACACAAATTATTACTATTTTTAATAATTTTATCAAGGCCCGTACGGTCGATTTCCATTAACGGCCATCGAACTGCACTTACAGCGACCTTTTTCGAATTTGATTTGGACGTATCTCCAAATCCAACCGTTAGATTTCAAATTTCTAACATTCATTAGAAAGCTCTTTTCGATACGAACCCAACGGTTCCGGTTTTAGGAGAATCCGACGGTCGGATCTCCCGTAATGTCCGTTTGAAACAAATGATCGAAATTCGCGAACTGCCGCAGCGCGGCGCGTTCTATTCAGGCCATTATATTATATATATAATATATATAATATATATTTCGTCGATTACTATTTAAAACGAATTATATAAATGGTTTTAAATTCGTTTCAAAAGCAATTTCAACTTCCTTTTCAATTCAAATCAAAATTGAATTCTTCTTTATAAATTCGTTTCAAAATTCATTTCTATTCAATTCAAATTTCAATTCAATTTGAATTCATTTCAATTCGCTTTCAATTCCATTTGAATTCGTTTTCAATTCAATTCATTTCGAAATCGTTTTAAAATTCAATTCATTTCGAAATCGTTTTCAATTCAATTCATTTCGAAATCGTTTTCAATTCAATTCATTTCGAAATCGTTTTCAATTCAATTTATTTCGAAATCGTTTTCAACTCAATTCATTTCGAAATCGTTTTCAATTCAATTCATTTCGAAATCGTTTTCAATTCAATTCATTTCGAAATCGTTTTCAATTCAATTCATTTCGAAATCGTTTTCAATTCAATTCATTTCGAAATCGTTTTCAATTCAATTCATTTCAAAATATTCGATTTCGAAATCACGTTTCAATATTCATTTTAAAATGAATAAAATCGATATAAATATCGTTCACGTCAAAATGGCGTCAATCTAATCCTCACGGCTTCACATATTTCTATTTTCAAATATTCTATTTCAAATATTTCTATTTCAAATATTTCTATTTCAAATATTTCTATTTCAAATATTTCTATTTCAAATATTTCTATTTCAAATATTTCTATTTCAAATATTTCTATTTTTCTCGAAACTGGAATGAGGCCCAATCAATTACCATATAATGTTAATTATATGGATTTTCTACAACACATGTATATATCAACAACGATGAATAATCAACCATCAACCAAAGTGCACTACACTGTATAAGCATCAAATATAGACATTTAACGCTTATAGCAGCTTGTCAATCAATCGATCGACATATTTAATAAATCAGGATGAGTGAACTTCAAATTTCATCCTAACACCCGTGTGGGGTTTCAAACAATCAAACACATATTTTATTTGTGCAGTTAGGCGATGTGTAAAATTTATCGACCCAATCAACGTCATTCAAATAGGTGTACATAAACAAACCGTCTGGTTTGTAAATGAATATTTATTTATTCACATTCACGTTAAAAATTATATTTTTAACGATAACACATTTTATTTTAACATATGAATTTATATTCAGTTCATTCGTTAAATAAAATGCTAATTTTATTTTTCTAACTTATTTTAGAAAATTTCGGCGGCATAACGGCACGATACTAGAAACGGGACAAGGCCTAGCCTTATCCCCGGTCTAGTGAAGGCCCACGCCATTCACACATCAATCAAATCAATTCGTTATGCAAACCACAAACTTTGGAGTAAGGGTCTAACCTAGCCTTACTCCTTCGCCTTATAACGGCGCACGTCTAATCCTAACCAATTTATCGATTCGATTTTTCACACCACAAACCACATTCAAACCAATATCACAATCAATCACCAAACAGTCAAACAAACAAGTCCATGGTCTGTGGACGGGTGTCGGGTGCTACTAAGCACCGTCTGCATCCTAGTATATATATATAACTAGAAAATAAATTGAAAGGTGAGAAATTCTCACATATAGCTATCCTAGCTCCACAGCACTTCATTGATAGAAATCTTCATTGTTTTCGCATCTTCTTCAGCTTCGTCGCCTGTAGCCACTACATATGTAAAAATCGAATTTTTACTTCGCTATTCAATATATAAAAATCGAATTTTTATTTCAAAGTTCAATATATAAAAATCGAATTTTCAGTTCAAAGTTCAATATATAAAAATCGAATTTTTAGTTCGAAGTTCAATATATAAAAATCGAATTTTTATTTCAAAGTTCAATATATAAAAATCGAATTTTTATTTCGAAGTTCAATATATAAAAATCGAATTTTTATTTCAAAGTTCAATATATAAAAATCGAATTTTCAGTTCAAAGTTCAATATATAAAAATCGAATTTTTAGTTCAAAGTTCAATATATAAAAATCGAATTTTTAGTTCGAAGTTCAATATATAAAAATCGAATTTTTATTTCAAAGTTCAATATATAAAAATCGAATTTTTATTTCGAAGTTCAATATATAAAAATCGAATTTTTATTTCAAAGTTCAATATATAAAAATCGAATTTTTATTTCAAAGTTCAATACATAAAAATCGAATTTTTTTTTCAAAGTTCAATACATAAAAATCGAATTTTTATTTCAAAGTTCAATACATAAAAATCGAATTTTTATTTCAAAGTTCAATATATAAAAATCGAATTTTTATTTCGCTATTCAATATATAAAAATCGAATTTTCAGTTCGAAGTTCCATATATAAAAACCGAATTTTTATATCGCTATTCAATATATAAAAGTCGAATTTTTATATTCTCCATTATATTTTCAAAAGTGATGTCTTTTCATTTTCAAATCAAGATTGCTTGTATTTTTGAATCGATGACAATTTCAGTTTCTTTTCTTTTTAACAATGTAAAAAAAATCAGTTTTTAATCATTTTTAAAAATCTCGTCTTTAACATTTTTAAAAGTCTGTTTTTAATCATTTTAAAAATCTCTTTCCCCCCCCCCCCCTTTTTTTTTTAATCATTAAAAAAACTGGTTTTAAACTAAATAAAAATCTGGTTTTAAACTAAATAAAAATCTGGTTTTAAACTAAATAAAAATCTGGTTTTAAACTAAATAAAAATCTGGTTTTAAACTAAATAAAAATCTGGTTTTAAACTAAATAAAAATCTGGTTTTAAACTAAATAAAAATCTGGTTTTAAACTAAATAAAAATCTGGTTTTAAACTAAATAAAAATCTGGTTTTAAACTAAATAAAAATCTGGTTTTAAACTAAATAAAAATCTGGTTTTAAACTAAATAAAAATCTGGTTTTAAACTAAATAAAAATTAAGTAAATCAGATCAAGAAAACTCACGTTTTCAAGAAGGGGGAGAGATGGCCGAGGTGGAGGAGCTTGCTGAGCTGCGTCGGAGTCGGAGCATCCACTGGAGGAAGTGGCGGCGGTCCATCGGGGAGGGGAAAAGGAGCGGGACGCGAGGGGGTTCGGGTTCTAGGCGTTCGAATGGAGGAAGAAGGGGGTCGCGACAACATCAGGGGGAGGCGGCGGTGCTGGAGTTCGACGAGGGGGTGAGGGTGACTGGATCGTCGAGGGCCGGCGACGAGGCTCCGCCCTTCGTTCGAAATTCTTTTTTTTTTTTTTTTTTTTTTTTTATACCTGGAAATGAAAATGATTGAAAAAGGGGGGGGCCAGGTTAAGAAGGGAAATTAAATATTTTTTTTTTTTTTTTTTATTATTTTATTTTGCAAAAAAAGTTAACTTTCACATACGATCTCGAAACGAGGCCCACCGCCTGTCGTCCACAGCGTTCTACCCCCATTCCGAACACAATAGGATATGTATCGCAAGCTGATTCGATAGTTACAATCAGTTTCCATTGAATTTACATTTAAATCACTTTATTGAATTTTAAACGTACATTTCAAATTACCGGGGTCACATACTAACTAGAAAAATTGCAGAAAAATATTTTCTAGCTTCGTATTGACGATACGGTCCTAACAAAACTAGTTTCGTCGAATTCTGAGACCGTTAGAAAAATGGCCAATTTCCAGTCGATTAAAATCAACTGAAACAGGTCAAACGCGTTTTCCTTTGCCACGCTCACATATTGATTCGAAAAATTACGAAATTTGAAATCTAGCAATAACTTGACACTGCGGACCCAACAAAAGTGGTTTCGTCGAAATCCGAGGTCATTTGCAAAATGTCCATTTTTAAGGGCCTGAATTCCATAGCGACTATTCAGAATTTTCAACTGGACATATCTTTTGATTCCCGCTACGAACTTTTGATTTTTCGGATTCGTTGGAAAGATATTCACTATTAGATTCCATTATTTTCGGTTTCACTAAAATCCGGATTGTTTTGCACCCGGTACATTCAATTGAAGTTTGAAATCGAATTATCGAACTACCGCGCCATTTTCAATTCCTTTTATAATTATATATAATTATTATATATTCTAACGACGACGCGTAAAATATATACGATCGAATTATATTCAAAATAAATTTCTCGTCGATATTCTTTAAAATAATTCCTTTTAAATAATCAAAATTCGCTAAAATTGCCAAAATAAAATTTTCAAACTGGCTCGCATTTTACGGGTTGTTACAATCTCCCCCACTTAAAACTTTTCGTCCCCGAAAAGGAACAAAGTCGAAAGTGGTTTGATTATTCAGCCCTACATTCGATTTGGCTTCCATTCTCCAACTTTTCAGTTTCTGAGAATTTTCAAAATTTCAAAAATTTGGCTAACACCCTAAATTTTCGAAAAATTTCGCCATAACCTCCCCTGCAATGGGAGCATCGGGAAATTGCAAATAGCGTTCCCGGTCCTTCAGATCTCAAAAAGAAAAAGAAAAAGCCAAGCGGCTAGCCAATAGGCTCATAAAATCATCATCACCCAAACAAAACAGTAAATTATGTAATAAACATGTACCTATTTGTCGGGCAAACAAATTTTATTCTCTGTCTCTAGCCTCCTTGCTATGACCTGTTCAATGTAAGTATATGTATATGCAAGCAAATGCGACCAAATTTCAATACAATTCAATATTTGATTCAATTAGGCATAATGATTCAAAATTATCAAACAATACAAACATCAATCAATTAGTGAATTAGAGTTTCAAATTCATAATTTTGATACATATACAAAAAATCATGTTTTGATGCCAAATCACAACAATGAATTCTAACTATATAAGTTTTGGGTTCTCACACCAGCCTAATGGAAATATATAGAAAATCACACATTCGAAACACGAATATAAATACGGATGATGTCATGACAATCATCAGTACCATCTCCGGGCGACTAGAATGTGATTCCATATCTATCCAGTATATTAAAACTTTGAATATACGTTTGCAAGGCGTATATGCAAATTCTTTATATACTGAATTGCCCAAAATCAATATAAACAAATAATCAAATACGAATAGTTGATTTAAATTTTCAAAACAAAATGTTTTCATTTGAAAAATATACTCTTCACACCCGTTCTAGGATACTACTGATCCTATCTCTAACGAGTCATTCCATTGGATATTGCTAATCCAATATCTGATGAATTCTTTCGTATGGTTCTAATGTGCCTTGTTCTCTGAGCTTTGTAAACCAAAGCTCTGATACCAAATGTGACGACCCGCAACCTCCCCGTTAAGGAAAGCGTCGGATAGTTCGAGAACAAGCCACAGCAGAACGCATACAGAAGAACATTTCATTGAATATTACAACAGTGCATCAGATTACAAGAATATACAGAGTATAAATGAATATTACACAGAAATATCAGAGATTTAAATTACATTTAAATACATAGCAGCGGAAAATAATACAATACACAACTAGAATGAGATATACGGATACAAAGCTTTCCGGATATCGTTCCAGCTGTAAACCAGGATCCTGTGAATATAAATCTGCAAAACCAAAACTACTAGCTGCCCGTGTCGAAAATAGGGGCACCCAGAGTTTAGGTTAAAACAATAAACTCCAGGTCAGTCATGTGACTGGTGTGAGAACTAAAACAGTTATTAATCTTTATTTCAAATCATTAGGTAAATC
Source organism: Allium sativum (assembly GCA_030737875.1). Classification (NCBI taxonomy): domain Eukaryota; kingdom Viridiplantae; phylum Streptophyta; class Magnoliopsida; order Asparagales; family Amaryllidaceae; genus Allium; species Allium sativum. The sequence goes on from CM060916.1 coordinate 901,570,107, forward strand.
AAGGGACCACGCCGTATAACACGGAACGGGTTTCCTCCCAAGAATACCAGTGCATAAAACCAACAGCGCAATGCTAAATAAAGAAAAATGAAGCTGTTATAAGACCCAGGTCCCATCACACAATGCAACGCAGTCGAGGATAGGGTTTTCCCTTATAACAGCCAAAGAATGCTTGATACGTTTAAAACAAATCATTTGATACTATTATAAGTGCATAGTATATAAAACACTTCAAATCATAAGTATCAATCATAGGCGGCATGAGCGCCCCATCCCACTATGTCGCCATATATAGGATATACAATCAAAACCGCAAAGTCTCGTATTTGGAAATTGGGTTTCCATCTATGAACCGAGGCAAAAGATAGTCCTCAACCGATTCGAGACAATCTAGCCCATGTCTCAGGCAAGCGCGCAGGCAAGCCTTGGATCGTCAGGGCCGGTCCACACGGAGTGGATTATTATGCCTGAACAATACGTCTCCCCACCCTATGGGGTGTAAGTCTGGTCCGTCAGCCGACCAGAATGCATTCGGCCGAAACCGATATAACCGAGGCGCCTCGCAACAGCAACAACCACATAAGTCAAACTCGTCAGGGCGTGTAAAACCACTGACGCCACTTCTAGCTAGAAAGAAACGCATGCCCTCCCTGAGGTCCGTCTCCCGTTTTTGGTTCATACCGGGTGTGAAACACGCGAGGTAAACGTTACACAAAGCTACGCCACAAAGGCCGTGCTTTGATCATCACCACAAGACTTTGCTTTTCAACAGAAGCCTCGATCATTTGCATCTTAGCATGCCACACAGGCAAGCCATCCTATGCAACCGATATCAGTCACACAGAATGAAATCCGATGTCAGACACACAGTCCATTTACAAGTCCGTTCTGGGTCTGAACGAAACCGGAGGCACCTAGTACCCCGCATATCCATCGATCTCCAAGTACGTCTGGACGATCACTAACTGTTTCCATCTTCTTGGGTGTACAGCCCAATCAAGATCATCAGTTATCACCCAAACGACGTGAAGACTTCCGGTCTTCGACCATCGTCTTCATCTTCGACTTATCGTCGTATCAGTTATTCAGAATGGGATAAACCCGGTCTTTCCGAATAACTCGCGTATATATTATAAAAGTGTTACACAAACACAACATACGCCTCATTCCAATTCATTAGTCACTAACCGTAAATTAATCAAGAGAATAATTCCCCAAATATTAACCCCGAAGGCCGAAACCAACATCAGATCAATATCCAGAAAACCATTCTGCTTGGCTAACCGCCAGTTAGTTTCTAAATTTCACATTCAAATCTAATTAAAGATTTAACTATCGCCTGGAGCAAAACTGGTGATACTCCATTCTCGATCTTTTCAATCTAATTAAAGATTCATTAAAACTCCACTTAGTTTTAATCTGTGACTGGGTTAAAGAATCAGTGTCATTTAAAACACGGTTCACGATAAACCCAAAGTCACATCCCATTAATTATCGGGTTAAAGAACAAGTGTTATTTAAAACACTGTTCACGATAAACCCAAAAATCAATATCAATTCAATTCCAATTAAATATCATTTAATTGGTACACTTCATTAAATCTAAATAAAAAGATTTAATCTTTTCTCAACTGGGTTCAAGAACAGTGTTAGTGAAGACACCATTCACGACAAACCCAAATCACATTCGATATTCAATACAAGGCTCTGAATAGAAACTATATCGGCCTATATTCAATATCAAATTCTACGATTAACAAATGTCGTATTGGAAATAACGATATACATATATATCTTTCAAATTTCCATAACAACACCTGTAATATCACGAATTCCAACATCGAAATATTCCGAAGACAATTTCGATTCAAATCCACTCCAATGCAATCATTGGAAATTTTGGTTATTTTCAAAACCATTTCAAATTCAATTTATTTATTTAAAAATAAATAGAATTATAATTCTAGTTCAAAACTAGTTCATTTCGATAAAAATCTATTTTTATCTTTTCAAATATGGAGTTTTTCATCCCAAACTTTCACAAATCATTTCTTATGATTTTACACAAATTATTACTATTTTTAATAATTTTATCAAGGCCCGTACGGTCGATTTCCATTAACGGCCATCGAACTGCACTTACAGCGACCTTTTTCGAATTTGATTTGGACGTATCTCCAAATCCAACCGTTAGATTTCAAATTTCTAACATTCATTAGAAAGCTCTTTTCGATACGAACCCAACGGTTCCGGTTTTAGGAGAATCCGACGGTCGGATCTCCCGTAATGTCCGTTTGAAACAAATGATCGAAATTCGCGAACTGCCGCAGCGCGGCGCGTTCTATTCAGGCCATTATATTATATATATAATATATATAATATATATTTCGTCGATTACTATTTAAAACGAATTATATAAATGGTTTTAAATTCGTTTCAAAAGCAATTTCAACTTCCTTTTCAATTCAAATCAAAATTGAATTCTTCTTTATAAATTCGTTTCAAAATTCATTTCTATTCAATTCAAATTTCAATTCAATTTGAATTCATTTCAATTCGCTTTCAATTCCATTTGAATTCGTTTTCAATTCAATTCATTTCGAAATCGTTTTAAAATTCAATTCATTTCGAAATCGTTTTCAATTCAATTCATTTCGAAATCGTTTTCAATTCAATTCATTTCGAAATCGTTTTCAATTCAATTTATTTCGAAATCGTTTTCAACTCAATTCATTTCGAAATCGTTTTCAATTCAATTCATTTCGAAATCGTTTTCAATTCAATTCATTTCGAAATCGTTTTCAATTCAATTCATTTCGAAATCGTTTTCAATTCAATTCATTTCGAAATCGTTTTCAATTCAATTCATTTCAAAATATTCGATTTCGAAATCACGTTTCAATATTCATTTTAAAATGAATAAAATCGATATAAATATCGTTCACGTCAAAATGGCGTCAATCTAATCCTCACGGCTTCACATATTTCTATTTTCAAATATTCTATTTCAAATATTTCTATTTCAAATATTTCTATTTCAAATATTTCTATTTCAAATATTTCTATTTCAAATATTTCTATTTCAAATATTTCTATTTCAAATATTTCTATTTTTCTCGAAACTGGAATGAGGCCCAATCAATTACCATATAATGTTAATTATATGGATTTTCTACAACACATGTATATATCAACAACGATGAATAATCAACCATCAACCAAAGTGCACTACACTGTATAAGCATCAAATATAGACATTTAACGCTTATAGCAGCTTGTCAATCAATCGATCGACATATTTAATAAATCAGGATGAGTGAACTTCAAATTTCATCCTAACACCCGTGTGGGGTTTCAAACAATCAAACACATATTTTATTTGTGCAGTTAGGCGATGTGTAAAATTTATCGACCCAATCAACGTCATTCAAATAGGTGTACATAAACAAACCGTCTGGTTTGTAAATGAATATTTATTTATTCACATTCACGTTAAAAATTATATTTTTAACGATAACACATTTTATTTTAACATATGAATTTATATTCAGTTCATTCGTTAAATAAAATGCTAATTTTATTTTTCTAACTTATTTTAGAAAATTTCGGCGGCATAACGGCACGATACTAGAAACGGGACAAGGCCTAGCCTTATCCCCGGTCTAGTGAAGGCCCACGCCATTCACACATCAATCAAATCAATTCGTTATGCAAACCACAAACTTTGGAGTAAGGGTCTAACCTAGCCTTACTCCTTCGCCTTATAACGGCGCACGTCTAATCCTAACCAATTTATCGATTCGATTTTTCACACCACAAACCACATTCAAACCAATATCACAATCAATCACCAAACAGTCAAACAAACAAGTCCATGGTCTGTGGACGGGTGTCGGGTGCTACTAAGCACCGTCTGCATCCTAGTATATATATATAACTAGAAAATAAATTGAAAGGTGAGAAATTCTCACATATAGCTATCCTAGCTCCACAGCACTTCATTGATAGAAATCTTCATTGTTTTCGCATCTTCTTCAGCTTCGTCGCCTGTAGCCACTACATATGTAAAAATCGAATTTTTACTTCGCTATTCAATATATAAAAATCGAATTTTTATTTCAAAGTTCAATATATAAAAATCGAATTTTCAGTTCAAAGTTCAATATATAAAAATCGAATTTTTAGTTCGAAGTTCAATATATAAAAATCGAATTTTTATTTCAAAGTTCAATATATAAAAATCGAATTTTTATTTCGAAGTTCAATATATGAAAATCGAATTTTTATTTCAAAGTTCAATATATAAAAATCGAATTTTCAGTTCAAAGTTCAATATATAAAAATCGAATTTTTAGTTCAAAGTTCAATATATAAAAATCGAATTTTTAGTTCGAAGTTCAATATATAAAAATCGAATTTTTATTTCAAAGTTCAATATATAAAAATCGAATTTTTATTTCGAAGTTCAATATATAAAAATCGAATTTTTATTTCAAAGTTCAATATATAAAAATCGAATTTTTATTTCAAAGTTCAATACATAAAAATCGAATTTTTTTTTCAAAGTTCAATACATAAAAATCGAATTTTTATTTCAAAGTTCAATACATAAAAATCGAATTTTTATTTCAAAGTTCAATATATAAAAATCGAATTTTTATTTCGCTATTCAATATATAAAAATCGAATTTTCAGTTCGAAGTTCCATATATAAAAACCGAATTTTTATATCGCTATTCAATATATAAAAGTCGAATTTTTATATTCTCCATTATATTTTCAAAAGTGATGTCTTTTCATTTTCAAATCAAGATTGCTTGTATTTTTGAATCGATGACAATTTCAGTTTCTTTTCTTTTTAACAATGTAAAAAAAATCAGTTTTTAATCATTTTTAAAAATCTCGTCTTTAACATTTTTAAAAGTCTGTTTTTAATCATTTTAAAAATCTCTTTCCCCCCCCCCCCTTTTTTTTTTAATCATTAAAAAAACTGGTTTTAAACTAAATAAAAATCTGGTTTTAAACTAAATAAAAATCTGGTTTTAAACTAAATAAAAATCTGGTTTTAAACTAAATAAAAATCTGGTTTTAAACTAAATAAAAATCTGGTTTTAAACTAAATAAAAATCTGGTTTTAAACTAAATAAAAATCTGGTTTTAAACTAAATAAAAATCTGGTTTTAAACTAAATAAAAATCTGGTTTTAAACTAAATAAAAATCTGGTTTTAAACTAAATAAAAATCTGGTTTTAAACTAAATAAAAATCTGGTTTTAAACTAAATAAAAATTAAGTAAATCAGATCAAGAAAACTCACGTTTTCAAGAAGGGGGAGAGATGGCCGAGGTGGAGGAGCTTGCTGAGCTGCGTCGGAGTCGGAGCATCCACTGGAGGAAGTGGCGGCGGTCCATCGGGGAGGGGAAAAGGAGCGGGACGCGAGGGGGTTCGGGTTCTAGGCGTTCGAATGGAGGAAGAAGGGGGTCGCGACAACATCAGGGGGAGGCGGCGGTGCTGGAGTTCGACGAGGGGGTGAGGGTGACTGGATCGTCGAGGGCCGGCGACGAGGCTCCGCCCTTCGTTCGAAATTCTTTTTTTTTTTTTTTTTTTTTTTTTATACCTGGAAATGAAAATGATTGAAAAAGGGGGGGGCCAGGTTAAGAAGGGAAATTAAATATTTTTTTTTTTTTTTTTTATTATTTTATTTTGCAAAAAAAGTTAACTTTCACATACGATCTCGAAACGAGGCCCACCGCCTGTCGTCCACAGCGTTCTACCCCCATTCCGAACACAATAGGATATGTATCGCAAGCTGATTCGATAGTTACAATCAGTTTCCATTGAATTTACATTTAAATCACTTTATTGAATTTTAAACGTACATTTCAAATTACCGGGGTCACATACTAACTAGAAAAATTGCAGAAAAATATTTTCTAGCTTCGTATTGACGATACGGTCCTAACAAAACTAGTTTCGTCGAATTCTGAGACCGTTAGAAAAATGGCCAATTTCCAGTCGATTAAAATCAACTGAAACAGGTCAAACGCGTTTTCCTTTGCCACGCTCACATATTGATTCGAAAAATTACGAAATTTGAAATCTAGCAATAACTTGACACTGCGGACCCAACAAAAGTGGTTTCGTCGAAATCCGAGGTCATTTGCAAAATGTCCATTTTTAAGGGCCTGAATTCCATAGCGACTATTCAGAATTTTCAACTGGACATATCTTTTGATTCCCGCTACGAACTTTTGATTTTTCGGATTCGTTGGAAAGATATTCACTATTAGATTCCATTATTTTCGGTTTCACTAAAATCCGGATTGTTTTGCACCCGGTACATTCAATTGAAGTTTGAAATCGAATTATCGAACTACCGCGCCATTTTCAATTCCTTTTATAATTATATATAATTATTATATATTCTAACGACGACGCGTAAAATATATACGATCGAATTATATTCAAAATAAATTTCTCGTCGATATTCTTTAAAATAATTCCTTTTAAATAATCAAAATTCGCTAAAATTGCCAAAATAAAATTTTCAAACTGGCTCGCATTTTACGGGTTGTTACATTTATTTACTATGTAATATTTGTGTTGAAAACACAAATAAAAAGAATAACTTTATTTCAATGTTCATATTTGTGATGAAGATACAAATAAAGGTGACTCCAATTTTATGATATATTTGTGTTGAATACACAAATGAAAAGAAGCAATTTAATTTCAATGTTAATATTTGTGTCGAGGGACAAATAAAAGAATGGTTCAGTTTCTAAGTTATTATTTGTGTTGAAAAACACAAATAAAAGAATGGTTCTTTTATTCAAAAGTAAAATGTACAAATAAAATGTATTGTTTGATCTTGTTCTTTCATTTAACAAAAACAATGTTAAACAAAAATGCCTTTCCCAAATTCAGGTTTTTATTTACATATATAAAATGTAAAATTAAATATCATTTTAAAATTTTACAATTTACCAAAAATGTAAAAAAAAAAATCTCTTTTCAATCCTATGTTAAATCCTTTCTAACATTTTACTTTAACATAAAGAATATTTTATGTTTAGCCACTTTTCTAACTTTTTATTTTAACATAAAAAGAATATTAAATGTTTCCCATATTTTTCTACTAACAAAATGAATATATACCTTTCTATTTAACAAAATGAAGATTTCGTTGTCGTCGCTTCTAACACAACAAATCATATATGTAATATATTTATTCGTTGTCAATTCTAACACAACAAATCATATATGTAGTATATTTGTTCGTTGTCAATTCTACCACAACAAATCATATATGTAGTATATTTGTTGATTTAATACAGATCTATTCATACAATAACAGATCCAAGCAATACAGTACAAAACAATTCATCAAATCACAGACAAAATTTCACTACATCACAATTCTGCATATATAACACACAAACAGACGTTTAACAGCAATAAAACAATTTATTTAATTAATTAATTAAATGTTAAAATCAGAAATTTTCACATCGGTTTTGCTGAAAATTTGACTGTCTCAGAATCAGTTCTGGTCTGCGCCATCGCGAAGCTCTCGGAAAGACGAGTCCAACGCAACTTACGGTTCGTCAATCGGACCTCGTATGAGAGAGATATTGATTTTTAAAGATTGCATAAATTAAATATTAAATAAATAAAATAATATTAAAATATTACTCTTCTTCTTCGCGTTATCACGCATCGCCGAACCCATTCACCGCCTTCCAACCCTTCTGTGCGCACCTCCCTGCACCGCACCGGACCACGATCAAACACCGCCAACTCGAAGCTCGTGCCACCACGTGCTCGCTCCACCAACCACCTGAAGCTCGGCCTCCCCAATCACCACGAAATAGAACCTAAACCGCCCGCCTTTAGGCTGAGAATTCGCGAAATCCGTGAATCAAAACCCGATCTTAACCGTATGGATGGAAAGGTCTCTCGAAGAGCTTTGATTTGGTATATCATATGTCGATTTTCGTTGAACGGATTGAGAGAAATTAGTGTTTGAAGTTGGGAAATTTCTGGCCTTCGAATGAAAGGCGGCGGCTGACATTTTTTTAGGGTTAGGGTTTTATTTTCGGATTATTTTAATATTAAACCTCGAAAATTGTGCTTAAAAGGTGGATTTTCGGACTTTCTCTGATTTGGGCCTGCTTACTGTCGTTCTTAAGGTTTTGACACCTTCTGAACGCAATGGGATAGGTCCCGTGGCCTAATTCCGAAATATGTACGATTTTTATTTAAAATTGCATTAAAAATATTAGTGAATATTAGGCTCACATCCCTATTTTGAAACTTAATTAGGCTCACATCCGGTCATAAACTTAATATAAATTAGGTCCCTGTTTTCAAAACTTATAAAATAATAATTAAAAAAAATTCGTAAATTAGTAATAAAATATATTATGCATTATACAAAAAATTCAGTTAAAAAAACAACAAAAATAATGTCAGAAAGAAGAAAACAGCAAAAAAACAGAAAAAATTGCAGTTAAATTCATAATATTATGCACGTTTTTGATTTTATTGCATGCATATGTGCAATTATTGCAGTTCTTCCAGCGCATAGATTTAAGTTAATATTTCAGTTCATTTTTATTTGCATCCAAATGTGCAAATTTCTCAGAAAACATGTTCACATGTGTGCAACATTTTTATAGGATAACACACTGGCTAAAAGTAGGGACCTAATTTATAAATAAAAAAAAGTTTTGAAAATTTTAAACCCGCCCCCAATTTTATTACTTCCGCCTTTTTATATTTTTTTTAAAAAAATGTGCTTTCGTTCATAAAAAAAGAAAAAAAAATTCTAAAATCTGGAAATAATGTCAGGATTGTACGGAAATCAAAAAAAAATAGTTGCATACATTTATGCAATTATTACTGATAATTGCATATATGTATGCAACTTTTCCGTAAGCTGTGTTTGGATTAAAATCTGAAAATAAACCTGCACAAATGTGTGCAAGTATTTGAAATATTTGCACACATGTTTGCACGTATTTGCATGAAGAAAAATCAACGAAGATGAATGTAGTGAAAAATAAGCACTGATGTATGCATGAAAATGATATATGTGCATACTATTATGCATTTAACTGGAAGTTTCGTTTTTTTTTCTGTTTATTTGATTTTTGACGCCTTGTTTGATGATTTTTTGTTCTGAATTTTTTAGCGTTTACATATTTTATTTAAATACGAATTTACATGATTTTTTTATATTTTTTTAATATTTTTTTGATGAATTTTCAGAAAATAGGGACCTAATTTACAATAAGTTTATGATCGGTTTTTTTTTCTATTTTGAAACTATAACAGGGACCTGTAAAAAACGCACCCTAAAAATTAATCAATTAAATATTGACCGTACATTAAAATATGCCGGGGCCACATATGACCTCAGAAAATTCTAAAAAATATATTTTTAGCTTTCTTATGACGATACGAATCCAAAAAAATTATTTTCGTCAAATTATGAGACTGTTTGAAAAATGACTATTTTTAAGGCGTTTAAATTTAACTGTAAATAGTCAAAACACATTTTCTTTCGCCACGCTCACATATTAATTCGAAAAATTCTGAAAATTGAAATCTAGCAATAATTTGACATTCCGGTTCCAACAAAAGTGGTTTCGTCGAAAACGGAGGTCGTTTGAAAAATGACTATTTTTAAGGTCAATATATTTAATATTAAAAGTACATTTTTAAACAAATAATTCCCGAAACTCAAAATATATAAGTGTTTACTGTTTTCAATGCAGAAACATCATTTCGAACTCAATGGAAGTGGTTTCGAGTCGAAATTCCTTCATATGTGAAAAGTAGCCTTTTGGGCCTTATATAATATATATATGAATTCTACAGCGACCTTTCTAAAAATTGAATTGGCCATAACTTTTGATTTCCGCTATGAAATTTCAATTTTTCAGATTCGTTAGAAAGATATTTTTAAATAGATTCAAATATTTTTGGTTTCACTAAAATCCGTTAAATTTTGCATCCTGTACGGTCAGTCAAAGTTCAAGTTTGACTTTTCAAACTACTGCGTTATTTCTAATTCCATTTATATTTTTATTAAATTTATTCGTTCTAACTTCGATTAAAATGAATTCTAGCCATTATTATTAATAATAAATTATATTATAACCTCAAAATTCATTAAAATTTTCTAAAATAAATTTTTTAATTTGGTTCAGAATTTGCGGGTTGTTACAGTATGACAGTATCTGATCCCGGTATCTTTAACAACCAATCGTTTACATTTTTCACACTGGTCAGTTCTTTTACATTTTGAAGGGGTTCATACTTCATATCAAAATATCATTTTTTTCAAAATCATTCAATATTCAAGATAGAATATTATTCATACCAAAATCTCCATTTAAAACAATTAAAACCTTGAAACAATTCCAACTTTAATAATTTGAATATTAAAATAGTTAATAGTATATTTAAAATAATTTAGATTTATAATTGAAATAGTTTGTAATTAAAATAGAATTTATCAAATTTATTAAAATATATAATTTAAACATTAAGTAATTTATAAAATAAATAGTTAATTATAAAATGATTTATTTAAAATAATTTATAAAATAAAATAGAAATAAAGTAAAATAGTTTATAAAGAAAAAAATTATTATTAAAAATAGTTTATAAAATGATTTGAAATGCTATAGTTGGAATTAGAACCGTTCTCTAACATTTTCAATTAAACTTGAAGTTATATTTCAATCTTTAATTCAACCAACTCAATTCTCAATAATTCCATCGATTAAACTTCCAATTTACATTCATTTCAATTCGATCGAATTAATTCAAATAGTTGCATTCCAAAACAGATTCTCATTATCAACGATTTCAATTTATAACAAATATCGAATTCACAATTCATATATAATTCAAATCAATGTTGATTCATAATAAATTTCAAAGGTGGGTGAAATCATTCAATTTCAATAAATTCGATTTACATTATATTTCACTTTATTTAGCTTCAGCTACAATACTACTTTATTTCCCCTTTTTGTTTATATTTCAAAATTCAAGGTTCAAGTTCAAAGGAAATAATTATAGAACATCGCTTATATTGTCTTTAAAACAATATTTCAAATTTCATGGTTAAAGCAAATTTTTATTTAGCCAACCGGTGTCCGTATATAATTTTCTATCCTATGGCCAAGTGATAATTAAATTTTAATTTTAGTATTTTGGGAAAGGATATATATCATTTCAATCCAAATCAGGGTCATAGGTATTTATCATTTCAACCTACGTTCTTAATTCATTTTAATGATTAATCCTGGGTTTATTCGATGCCCGTAACATCTAGGGTAATGATTGGGATAAATCAACACAACAATGGTCATATATAAATAAATGTGAATAACAGGTAAATTCAAACAATTAACATTAATATGTCAAACATATCAAATTCAAGTCATTCATCACATCAATACATACAAATAGTCAAATATCATATAAATTTACCAATTATCAGGTGTCAGGTTTTAAAACAGTAATTAAATGTCAAATTTTAACTTAATTGTAAAATTAAATCTAACAGTCAAATTAAACTACATTATCGATGCAAACCAATGTAAATATGCAATTTAAACTGTCAAACATCAATCTAAACAATCATATCATGATATAATATTATTTTAACTAATATTAGAATACTTTATTTAAGCGTGAGTGAGTTAAATCACTCACCTTGGTTCTGTACGCGATTGAAATCCAAATTTTAGTCTAAAATTCAACATTTTCAGAATCAGCCCAAACCAGTGGCATCGCGAAGAGCTCGTCGATACGATTCCAACGCAACAAACCGCGTGTCATTCTGAAGTCGTATTCAAAAGTTATACAAGTTTTAGCGATTGAAAAAAATAAAAAAAAAATAAACGAAAAAATGGGACTAAAAATGGGCAAAACTTGCCACATCAACACCTTTCGTTCACTCCTCATCTTCTTCACGCGCTCGTTCAAGTTACAAAGAATGGAACCCAACCCTTTCAAGTACCAAATCACGCATGAATTTCTATTAAACCATTCGCCGATCTGAAGCTACTACGATGTTCGCCATTGTCGACTCCAACTGCGCTCCAAATCCGACCACCTCCTGTTGATCATAGCGCCGCTAAAACCTTGAAAACCGCGCTGCCTTCATGGCAATAATTTGAACGATTTAACCAACGATAATTCATCATCATCGTATAGATGGCGAGATCTCGCGAAGTTGTTCAATTTTGGTTCAGAAATTTTTGAATTCCATTAAAAGGAGGAAGGAAGATTTGAATAGTCGAGGCCTTCGAAAATAAGATGGCGGCTGAGCATTTTTAGGGTTTAAAAAATGAATAAAATAATATTAATTTATCGTTTAACGTGTTTTAAAGCAATAATTCGGAATGAGTCCAAATCATGCCCGCTTACTGTCAAACAATAGGTTTTGATGCCTTCTGATCGCAATGGAATATGTTTTACAGCCCAATCCAAATTCTATAGCAGTTTATTCTAAAAATCGATTATTTAATTCAACTATACATATAAATTTATACGCGTTTTAATTTCTTACGTTCAAACAAAAATTCCGATGGCTATGAAATTTTATATACTACAAAAATTTACAAATTTGGATCAAGTAAAAATTAATTTTATCGAATTCTGATATTATTTACAAAAATGTCAAATTCCAATATTTATAAATAAATGTTTAAACTTAACTTAAATTGGATTTAACATTTATAAAATCTTTAATCAGATCAAAAATAGAATCCAAATAAATTTCATGAATTAAATTTCTTTTTATATGAATTCCATATTGATTGATAAAATACTTCAATTTTTGCGTTCAATTATAAATTACATAAATCAAAATATTTCAATATACAAGTTTCAAATATCATTAAAATCAACATAAACATATTAAAATTTTAATATAAAAATAATTTTTGTACAAAAACACACTAAAATTAATGATTTAAATTATTGCAAAATCTTAGGATGTTACATATGTGGAGCGTGAGATGCAAGCGTTCCGCTAGATTGTTATTTATTTGTATTTAGACACTATTATAATATCAGACGAGATATGATTTCAAAACTGGTTTTCGGTTATAGTAAGGTTAAAACCGTCCGCGTTTATGTGTGGACTGGTCTCACTATTATCCTTTTATTTCAAAAGGGTTTTTGAAGTTTAAAATCAATATGGATGCTATTTAAACTTAGCGAGTTTTTCTCGGTCTGGTTCACTAGACTGACCCATCATTTGAAATGTTCGGGTTAGCCTGGGATTTACAGGTTCACGTTAAGATGCTATGGATTTCAGAGATGAACTGGAGAAGTTCAGACGTATGATATTTATTATTTATTCTGTTGTGTGATGGATAAAAGGACAGGTTGTTATAACTGTCTAGATGTATTGATGTACTCTGATGATTGTAAGTATATTATTTCAAGTTTCAATAAAGATTTATTTCTATATTATATTTTATCCCACTGCGATGTGAGACTTTGTACGATGTTGGTTCTTCTTTCTATTCTTCTATTATAATATTTCTTTCTTTCTTATCTCATTCTCTAATTTATTTCTATAAACGTTCCGGTGTTTTCGGTGTTTGGAAGGTTGGCATGAGATACGATAAATGTATTTATGTCGATTTTCGAAGCCGAAAACACCGGGTCATTACAAATTCCTTTTTGAATAATCTCTTGTTAGATAAATATTCTGAACTTCGGAACAATCACCTTTGATTTTTATTGATTAAGTAATAATCAAATTCCAGCATTGTTAGAAATAAAATTGGTTTACTTCATCATTTACTGTTATTGAAATGGTAAATCTTTCTTTAAAGGTCACCCAAATAATACTCAATTTTAATAATAAATAACGATTTAATTTTTTATTGAGTAATCGAGTCTAGTTAAATTAGTTGACTTAGTTAACTCAAAACGTGGTTAATTTGTCAACTGATTTCAATTAATTTAAACAAAATCCATTCAGGTCATTGTTTACTTATAATTTTAAATGATTATAAAAACGTAATTAACTTAGGTGTTTCAAAAAAAAAACATATTTCAAAACATATATGAATACAATTTGAAAACATTCTGAAATGATTTAATATCGATTTCAGAAATTTTTATTTTTATCGATGGTACTGAGGCAAATGTCTACTAAAGTACCAACCCGTGAAATAATAGTCAATTCCACATTCAATAACTATATATAATCATATTGATAAACAATATCAAAGATAGTGAGGAATCTGGTTGGATTCCTCCAACCTATCTTTTCCTACATCAAATGGTTTATCTCAATTTCGATATAGCAATATATTTATCACAGTAAACGGAAACAAAAAGTTTAACTAATAACGGTTAACAATCAATCAACAACATCCATTCAAGCATCCAATTATTTATTACACACATTTATATTATTATAAACATAACCAACAAGGTAAGTTACCTCGTTTGGAATATAATCATCAAAATAACGATCGAATTCGACTAAATTAAGTAAAGGTATAATTTAATCAATAAGTATTAAAAATATTCAGCATCGATGCAAACAATCATCCAATCATCATTCAATAGTAAACATTGCACACAATTAAAAACCCAGCTTATAGATAATATAAGCGGGATAAACTAAGTGAGTTGAACTCACTTTGATTTCTGTTCGTCATTAAAATGATTGGTTTTAATTAAAGTATACAAGTGTTTAATCTAATTAAAAATCCCGATTGCTTCTATCTTCATCCAATTCGGCTCCATAATGCGGTGCTAATTCACACGATTCCATTGACGTCCTTTTTATTCAATTATGTTAGCATAGGTAAAGTTATGAATACTTGAATATACGTTCCAAATTAAACTAAACCATTCCTAAATTATATAAATATATTTAAATATATTTTGTTATACACGCATAGGTCAATACCTTTTACTTAACAGGGTGACATTTCTTCGTTTGAAATCAACACAACAGGGTCAACTTCTATTCCCATTTCCTCCTTCACGGTTAAAACAGGCACATTACTCCAAATTAAGCAATATGGGTTGACATATTTTTTTTTTCTAATGGAAGTCCGTTGGCCCAATTCCCCATGGACATGGACCATGTAAAACCTTTCTTACGTTAAACTTCCCTACTTCCTTTTACACATCAAACTTCCCCTTAAATTCCTTTCCCTGCCTTCTCATGTATATTTCCATATGCTTCCTCTTTTTTTACTACCAAAAGCCCAACGTTCTATCCATAGCCCACGAACCCTCTCCACTATAGCTCTCTCTTCCGCAACTATTTTTCCTTCCTTCCTCTGCATTTCGCAAGGTACAGATTACCCCATACTGCATATTTCTCCCACGTGAAACAAATCATAAACAGCCTTCCCATTTTTTTCCCTTTCACCAAACATGTCATCTCCACGCTACTCTCCCATGCCATATAGCCCATGCACCAACAAACTGAAAACAACCACAACCGTCAACCTTAAACAGCACCTCCACGTACTCTTCTTTTTAGTGCATTCTGCCCTTCATACTTCGTTCAGACCACATCCCTACCCACCATGCTACAATTCCGCCTGTCGTCACTGCGCATTAAGCCACTGCACTTCACCAAACTTCGACGGCCAACGCCACCTCATCTCGCGTAAGACCAACACTCTACTTCTTCATCCAGAACATCAGCTTCCACCAGACTCCATGCTCCGAGAACCCCTGAACTCAAACTGCTACATCACCCAAAAAAACATCCAAGTTTCCCTATTTAAATCTCTCCTGTCAGTCATTGGGAACCACCAAGAGCCTCCTTACTCCGCATGTGGCTCAGGCTGACCTCCACCGTCAACTCCGTAGTTGACATTAGGGCTAACTCGAATGAGTGTCGAGTTTTTATTTAATTCTTGGATTTAAGTTCGACTTTAAGTTCATGTTGGAGGAAAGGAAAAAAAGCTGGAGTATGCACATATATATGTAGGGTAAGAGAGATGTACTGGATAAGAACAATGTCTCTCGTTAACTTTTAAGGTAGCCGAGGATTGTAGGTTGGCTGGGATTTTAAAAAGTGAAACCGAAAATACATGGCAGGACAGCTTAAAAAAAGAAATCAAATCGTACGGTGAGGTAGGCTGCTGTGCGTGAGTGGATATTTTAGGTGTGTACATTCTTAGGTTCTACGTGTACATTTTTATTTAGCTTAGGGGTACGTTTAGATAAATGTTTCACCGCTAATTAACGTCGTCCGCTAAATATGCGTATCGTCACACCAACTCCAAACACAATGAAACTAGACATATTTCTACATCTTGGAGTTCTAATTTCAGTGGAATTAATTTTGTCGAATTCTGACAGTGTTTGCAAAACGACGTTATTTTAATTTCAATTCAAATTAATAAATTATTATTATTGTATATCTCCAAATGAAATCTTATACAGCTTCAAAGTGGACCAATATATAATTATAACTCAACATTACCATTTTCGAGTTAAACGATATCCAAATCTATATAAAAATCCTTATATTTATTAAATAAATGTTATCGTTTATTAACGAATTTCATAGCTACTATTTAAAAATTTAATTTGGACATAACTTACAATTTATAAGCTAAAATCTCAAATTTTCTCTTTCATCGGAATATCATCATCTAGTAGATTTTAACGTTTCTCGTTTCCCATAAATCCGTCTTATATTGGATCCCGTATACTCAAATAAAATTCAATATTCAATATTACGAACTACCGCATCGTTTCAAGCTCATTTTGATTAAATTTTAAATTTATATATTCGAACTCCATTTTTGATAAATGAATTTGATATAAAATCCATTTATATTCCAAATTAATATTTAAAATGGATTTGAATATTCGTAATTAACGTTTAAAAATCTGGGACATTACAATTAAACTGTTAAATTTAATACATGATTAGATTGTTAAATTCCATACATAAATGAAATTCTATAAATACAAAGTTTGAAACTCCGACCATATAATGAAGCGTCCATCTGAAAATTCACATAACTTGTACATTCCATTTTGAGGACCATCATAAATTGGTGCATCCGGTTCAAGAACATCAACCATCCAAATTACTTTCTCTACATTCTGTATCCCCTTCCTGAAATGACAAATTGTATGTGTTCCAACATAACATTTTGCTACTTCCTTATCTAAATCATGTGAGAATAACGTTGGGTATTTCTTTTACATTGTAGGTGAATGAAGATCATTCTACGACATGGTCAAAGTAACAGTTGGAGTAACATTTACATTATTATTTATATGAGAATCTCCTAAAAGTTTTTCTTGCAAATTAGGCATAAATTTCATAATATTTGAAGTAATTGAATTGATCACGTAATTAACTTGATTAGCTACTTGCCTTTCTATCTCCACTTTCCAAAAGGACAAATCCATGGCATATTTTTTCTCAGTTTCAACTTTTACAACTCCAGCCACCTTTACTTGTTTTATAGAAGAAGTAAAACTAACTGCTCAACAATAATTTTTCTTCGTGTCGGAACCAAAAACTTCTGTAATTGGATATTTTTCAAGATCATCTTCTACACCATTACAACTACTATGTAATTTCCTCTTTTCTTCCGCTACCTCTAAAAGTGCCTGCATTCATTGAATATCAGATTAGATTAAAAATTTCAATTCCTTGTTAAAAACAAAAAAACATGAGTATGCATTACGTACAAAAAAAATTGTAGACTTCAAGTGGCTCAGATTTACTAAGCCTAAGGCTCAGTATACGGCTCAGTTAAACTGAGCCTAGTATTCTTAGTATTACAAAGCCATTATGCCCACTTTTATTAAGCTTATATGGCTCAGTTATAACAGGTTCGAAGATTTTCGACCTGGAAAGTCGACATACAACACCATGTCGACTATTCAAGAATCGAAATACCGAAATGTTAATAGAAAGAAGTTAGAGGGTGGGAAATAGAAAGAAAGTTAGAATAGAAGAAGAAGAAGATCACAACAAAACAGAATCAGAATAAACATGAATCTCATAGTGGAACGAGTAAAATATATTATATAACATAACTTTTGAAATACAACTTATAACTGTATATACATACCATTTCAAAGTAGAACACATAACATCACAGCAGAAATAAACAACAACTATAAAATCTTGAAGCCTCCCGCTCCAAGCTTTTCTAAGTATCTGTAAAATCCCGAATACTTGACTGCCCGTACAAAAATTGGGCATCCAAGAGTTTAGGGTAAACCAAAACAAAATAAACTCTGAGTCAGTCATTGGACCGGTGTGAGTAAACTCCAGCCACTTGTTTTAACTTTTAAAATCCTTTTCAAAGAAAGGATAATCGTAAGACCGATCTACACATAAACACAGTTGGTTTTACCTTACGATAACCTAAAACATTTCTTTAAAAATCAATACTCTTCTAATATTATAATAATGTCTAAGTCAAATAAATAGAAATCAAGTGAAATGCTTTCATCTCATGTTCCACATACATGATATATAATTAAAAACCGCGGGCGCTTATTGGGTATTGAATTCCAACTGGCAAGGTATGGAACCACCTTCCGGCAATGTATCTCTAGAGAGGAATACAACGGGTTCAACAAGAACATCTTGCAACCCAAGTCAAATATGACCGGTCACTCATTTTGCTTGAGTGTACCGAATGTATTATCAACAACAGTAGGGTTCAGCAACCGTTTCCCGTAAGGGACGACATCGAAATATGTTAAAGAAGTAAATGAAATTTCTCTAGATCAGGTGGCAATAGACCCTAATTGGGAGTTACCCACTTAGCCATGTGACTTTTTATACCATTTCCGGGTTGTGAAGCTTAAGGCCATAACATATCTTTTTGACATATCACACCTATATTCACTTTGAATGCCACATCACCATCCCTGCCAAATCACAAATTGATTTCTCTAAAAATATCATAGGTATAAAGCTAAGAGAAATGAATTTCTCCGCAACTAAACGAAAATGCGTTTGAAGAGATCAACTTATGCGATCTATTAGATATACTTTGCCAAACATTCTTCCATACAAGTTGTCCTTGGACTAGACAAACTGAAGGCATTGTTCTGCAAACCCATCTTAGGTAATTTCTACCTAGGATTTTCCAGAACAACCCTTGTATAAACTCCGTCTTCAATTTTCATCATCATAATTGACTCGCGACGCTAATTCCCATATGGAGTGGTTTTCAGATAATAAATCTGATCCCGGTCTCTCCGTATTAACTATCAAAGGAAAACATCCATACACGCAACGATCTTATTTCCCAATGAAATCTTTATCAAGCAATCATCAATCACATTTTTTCTTTTAAATTAATTTATCATTAATTTATTCATTCCCCATTTCTCGTTTCCATATATTCATAAATCCTTATTTTCTAAATTAAGAAAATATACGTTATTTACATTGGAAAACATTTCCATTTCTTATTCACGCATCACTATCCTCCCTCATTTATCAGCCTCTACATATAAATTAGTAACAGATCAATTCCCTGAATATCAACCCCGAAGGCCGAAACAAACATCAGATCGACACTCATAAAATTATTCAACGTAACTAATCTCTAGTCAGTTTATAATTTTCTTAACTCCATTTAAATCTACAAAAATGTGTTCTTTTAAATCATTTTTCACTTTAAACGTGAATATTATTCCTTTACAGAAATCTGGACTAGTTTTATCAAATCAAAACTTGATTTCAATTTATAAATATTATTACAAGTTCAAATTCTGTTTATCGAATTATTTTATAAATCCACAACTAATCTAATTTTCCTGAAATAGAATCCACTATTTAATTTAACGCAATTTCCTATCTCATTCAAATTCCCAATTAAATTCCTATTTTTTAAACCCAATTTCCTTTATAAATGTTTCTATTTGCAAAATATTTACTTTAATCCATTATTCACTTCGAATGTGAAAAATATTTCTTTTATATAATCAATTCAGTTTGATTTCGTATTTTAAAATAATATCTCATTTCCCAATTCTATTTATACTTCTATTTATAGAATTATTCATACAAAAATCTTATTTTATCTCCAACACTTATAATCTTATTGATAATTCCCTTTATAACTGCTACGTTCACATTGAATTTCAAATATCAGTGTTAAAACCGATTTTTTATACTTCTCTATATAAATTCAGACTTATATTTTTATTTGTCCAATGATAAATATTTTTCTTAATTTGTAAACATCATTTATAAATTATTCTTCTCAAATTATTCTACAAAATTTTCTTATTTAATTTCCAAATATTTCCTTTTTATAAAATCTATTGATTTTATAGAATTCTTAAACTTAATATCCACTTCAAAAATTCTTTTTATAGATTCCGATATTACTTATAGTATTTAAAATATCACATAAAAAGGTTCAATATCATCTAAACAAACATAATCAATAACTCATTATATATCACATCATATATCATAATATACGAAAAATAGTAACTTAAATGTTGAGGAATCCAGTTGGATTCCTCCAACCTTTTTTCCTACATCCATAGATGTTAATCAACATAAATAACACGAATATGAAATATTCTGATAAACAAAATCAATTTTTAATTAACGATTTTTATATTTATATATGTATAACTATATCTATATTTTCAATCAATTAACTAGCAATTCATTCAAACAACTAAAAAGGATGCACACATGTTTTTGGTACAGTTATCAGCAGAGATATTAATTTAGCATATGAAATCTGCCGTGAAATAGGGTAGGAACTAGGGAAGGTAGAGATAGGTATATTATTATATTTTTAGTACAGTTTGCACATAGGGCTGCGACATTACGAAGAGATTGGTTTAAATTTTTAGGGAGAGAGTACTTAGGTTAGGTCGACATAATACGGGTTGACCCCCTTTTTATAAATTTTGATTTGATTTTAATGAAAGCGACTAACGATTTTTTTTGAAATCGACTAACGATATTTTATGGCACATAACGTTCGATGTTCACAATTCTGCGAACCCATATGAATTCTGATCATGACAAAATTAGAAATCATATAATAGTTTAAAATTTCGGACACGTTGGAACTGGTTTCGTTGAATTCTGAGATTGTTTGTGAAACTTCTATTTTAATTTCAAACGGTTAATTTATACTCGTTTGTACCGCACATGGTTACAAAATAATTCTGATTGTCATGAAATTGGAAATCTTATAATAATTAACTACCATGGATTTAGTAAAATTAGTTCCATTCAAACTGAAGTTGTTTGAAAATCAACTATTTTTAAGTTACATATTGAACTGAAAAAAAGAATATATATATATATATTGATTTCAAAATAATCAATCCCATTGATAATAAAATGTTATTATCATATATATTCAATAGATTTTATATAGCTTCAAAAATAAACTAATTAAGATTTTAAACTCAAAATATTGAAATTTCTAGTTAAAACAATATTCAATATATTAGAAATCCTTTTGTTTTATTCAATAAATCATTATAGTTTATAAACAATTTCATAAAAACTTTCTGAAAATTTGATTTGGACATAACTCAAAATCTATAATGTGAAATCTCGATTTTTCTCTTTCATTAGAAAATTATAATCCAATAAATCCGGATGATTTATGTTTCAAGAAATTCCAACTTATATTAAATTCTGTATTTTCATGTATAGTCCAATAATATTACAAACTACCACGACATTACGGGCTTGCTTATAAACTAATCATAAATTATACATTCAGATGTCGTTTTTAATAACGAATTCGTTATTATAAATTAAAACTAAATTCAATTGAATCTTCTTACATAGCCAATTCATACTATATTACAAATCCTAACTATATTCTGACTATTTCGAAATTAAATTTATTATTATTATTATTCAAATCAACACTCAAAATGATAGAATTTGAATTATTTAAATTCCCTAATAAACATTTTAAAACTACTTTGAATGTTCAAACTAAAATGTTAGAAATCTGGATTGTTTCATTCTGTCCCTCTTAAGAGAATAACGTTTCCGAAATTACTAAGGTAGGAAAAATGCTACAAACCTATTGTCAATAACTCACTTTCCAAATATTTAATTCAACTGATCCAATTTTAATTGAAAAACAATTCATTTTTGTTAATAAATTTTTTTTAATACTTTAAATTTTCGGAAAATTTTGGCGGAGTCTCCCTTGTCCAGAGGGGCATGAAGGAACAAAAAAAATATACATCGATCCACACGGTCAGAAAATCCAATTCAAAAATCCAAAATTTACATTTTGCATAGGCGTACCTTTTACGAGCGTTATTAAGTGATTAGCAATAAGCTGTACATGAACTCTCTCAACTATTATGCAGCTCCATCCAAACTGGATCCAATCAGCTCCAGAACTTAATCAATATAGGCTCGAATTAGGCCATGCATTTGTTCTTTACTCAGATGAACTCATTAGCTTCATAATCATGCAATTTAGGTCCAACAATTCAGATTATCCGTAATATTCAATTCACATGAAGTTTATTGATAACCAATTTCTTAGTAATATATTTTGGATACATAAGTTGATTTTTATCAATACATTAACTTGAATTCACTTCGATAAGTTTAATTCGTTTATTCTAAATTGATTACAATCAAGTTAATTCATTTTTAAATCTATACTCAAGAAACCTATTTTCGAACTTAAATCCAATTACAACTAATACGCTTCATTTAACTTAATTTATTCAACCACATAAGTTAAATTTACATTAGAGTTCTTGTTTACATACTTTCATATTTTGAAATTTCTTTTAAGTTAAATCATTTCGATTTCATAATTCAGTTGAATTCCATTCAAATCAACATCGAGAAATTTGGTTTATTACCCATAATATAATAATTTTTGAAAATTATTACTTTTAACTTCTTTTACAAAATAAACTAGGCAAAAATAATATAAAACTAATTTTATATTCAATTAAAAATACGCACTCTCATATATAGATACTCAAACTCAATCTAGAGTATTATTAACCCAGATTACTCAATAGAGATGGGGTTACTCAATAGAGCCAAGGTTCTCGTTTAACCTTCAGCTTTGATACCATTGTAATGACCTGGCGGAAATTCGATGCTCGAATTTCGAAAATAATACATAATTCTGTATTACTTTCCAAAACCCAAGTATCGAAAACACCAGATAGTTAATAGAAAGAAATTATAGGATGAGAAAGAAAGAAGAATAGAAAAGGAAGGATAATAATACCACAGAATCAGAGTACAAATAGAACCTCACAGCGAAATGGATAAAATATAACATATCAACAACTCTTTACTCAAAATTGAACTGTATATATATAATTATAATATCAAAGTACATAAAAGATCATACAACTCACACAACAGAATAATTTTATTACCAGAAAATACGTGATTACATCTCGACTCCAACATCTCCTTTGAAACTCTAAGCGAAAACCTAACGTGGGAGTATACTTGGACTAACCCGAGCACATTTGAAGCAAAGAAATATTCACCCGGATCAGTTTGAAATACTTTTAGTGATAAATCCATAACACAACAGCTTGCTTAACTTTAAAAATCCTTTGAAATAAAAGAATAATCAAAAGACCAATCCACACATAAATACGGATGGTTTTTACCTCACGATAACCCAAAACATTTTTGATATCAAATCTGGTGATATTATAATAGTGTCTATCAATCCATAAATAAATAAACATCTAGTAGAACGCTTGCATCTCACGCTTCACATACTTAGTATATATTCAAAAACCACACTTCTCATATTGGAGTTTAGATTTCCGACATAATAAGGTATGGGACTACCTTTCGATCAGTGTACTCTAGAGAGAGTACACTAGGATTTAACAAGAACATCTTGCAATCCGGCCACATAAGATCGACCACTCATTCAACTTGAGTGTATCAAATATATTATCACCCACGGTTGGGATCAGCAACCACCGTATTCCCGGGAGATACAGAAATGAAAGGAAAACAAATAGAATTTTTCTCTAGGTGGTGACAATACATCCTAATAGGAATGACCCATATAGCCATTATGCCTACCCAATTTTTGTCATTTCCCAGTTGATGAGGCTTGAGGTCACAATTACCCTTTCAGAGAATATCACATCAATTCTTTGAATGCCACATTGTTGGATCCATCAAGTCACTAATTGACGTTCACAAATATACTCTAAGTGTTAAGCTAAAAGAAGTTTCCTTCTTCGCCACCAAACTTTGTATATTTGTAAAAATCAACAAACGTGACCCTTTGGAAATACTATGTCATACATTTGTCCAAACAAGCCATTTAGGAACATGATGAACCGAAGGCACCATCCTACTTTAGCATGTATAGGAATCACCCCAAGGATTAGTAGCGAGAAGTTTATGCAATTCAAGATTTCAACCACGACAGAATCACAGTTTATCTCTGGGAGCTGACCAGGGAATATAAGTGGATCTTTCGCTTTATAAAGATCTACGGTCTTCAATGCTCCATCTGCATATACATTTATGCAAGTTAGTTTCAAACGTGAAGTCGATTCGAAGTGGTTTTGGGTCTAGTTCCCACCCCATCCTTTTCGAACTAACACGTCAAAGGTCCATGAACAATATTTTATTGATAGTCGGGGTTTTAAATATCAATTCAAACAGCACGGTTAGGTATATTGGCAGCTCAGATTATTTTACTTAAACCCATCCATTAACTATTTCATCGATTCTTAAAAATTGTTATTATAACTTATCTTAACAATCCTCTTTTGTTTCCATTACTTTGAAATAATAACCATAACTTTATACATTCAGAGTAAACGTATTCATCAAACTCCTCCCTTATTTCTTTACTTCAAAAAAACATAGCTATACATCCATAAAATCTTTTTCATTTCCTTTACTTTGGAAACATTGCTATATATTCATAAAGATCCCTTTTTACCATTACAAATTAATACCATTCTTCGATAATCCTGAAGTCGTTCAAGTTGGGGTATTTTATTTACCTCTCAGACCTTGATCAACCACATTCTTATCATAAGACAGATACGAATTTGTAATTCAATAACTGATACTATCTAGACTATTACAAAAAAATTCTTTACAATTTTATTTAAACTAACGGTTTTATTAACCATTTCTATATTAAGGAAATCTCTTTGTGAACGTATCTATTTAATACGTAAAAGTTTTACTAAAATATACCTGTTAGCCTTAAAACTCATTTCAAATCGATTATTTCTTAAATGAATTCCATTTAAGAATAATTGTCATGGGTAATTAAATAATCACTATATTTATCGTTAACTAAAATAAAAGTCACTTTTTCTTTATAAACTAGACTGAATCAGTTAATTTTCTTTATTTTTTTTCAAATAACAGCTAACTTCATTGATGATCATTAACTCGATAATTATCCTTAAACAACATTAATTACAAGTAAATTACATTTTATAAATCTGATTAAATTAAACAATAATTTGTTAAACTATTTTTATTAGACTAATTAAAGACGAATTAATCCAATAACCGAAACAGCTGACTTAGTCAACTCACACCCATCAGTTAACTTGTTAACTGATTTCAATTAATTCTCCCTATTAGATTAATTAATAATATAATTAATTTAATAATATCACTTAATTGTTTTATAAATTATCCCAAATTATTAACCTTTCGGTTAATATCTGACTTACTTGCTTGTAAAAACTTATTATAACGTCAAAATTACTACACAAAATATTTTATAACTATTTTCATAATAGCCGTTTATAATTTATTTATAACTTATATATATTTATAAAGTTCTATTTTTGTAATGGCCCGAATTTCCATACCCTTTGAGTCGACTAATCACACTACACGTCTAATCCAAATTGTACTGAAATACGAATCATTATTTGAAAGAAGTTAGAGGATGAGAAATAGAAAGAAAGAAATACTAGAATAGAAGAAAATAAAGATCACAAACTCATAGCGGAACAAATAAAATATATTAAAAAACATGAACTTTGAAATACAATTCAGTAACTTTATATACATACCATCATCAGAGCACAATAGCTATTTCTGGAATAGTTATAAACACCTGTTTCCTGATACGAACATAATACACAGCGGAAAAATTTGATAGTCTATAGCTGATTGGTGAAACCTTCTGCTTCAAACTCCTCCAAGGGAATCTATAAAATCCCGAATACTCGACTGCCCGTACAAATTGGGACAGATAAGAGTTTAGGTAAAACAAACAAAATAAACTCTGGGTCAGTCATGGAACTGGTGTGAGTAAACTCCAATCATTTGTTTAACTTTCAAAATCCTTTCAAAGAAATGATAATCGTAAGACCGATCCACACATAAACACGGATGGTTTTTACCTTACATAACCAAAAATATTTTTGATATAAAAACCAGTGATATTACAATAGTGTCTACATCAAATAAATAGAATCTAGCAGAACGCTTGCATCTCACGCTCCATATATAATGTAAAATAAAAAACCGCAGGATGCTTATTGGAGATTGGATTCCAACTATGACAAGGTATGGAACTACCTTCCGATAGTGTATCTCTAGAGGGGAATACACTGGGTTCAACAAGAATGTCTTGCAACCTGGCCCGCACATGGCTGACCACTCATTTGGCTTGAGTGTACCGAGCATATTCTCACCAACGGTTGTGATCAGCAATCGTTGCCAAAAGCATACAGCAGCAAATAGAATAAGAAGCAATTGGAGTTTCTCTAGATCAGGTGATAATACCCCTAATGGGAATGACCCACTTGGCCATGATGCCTGCCCGATTTCTGTCATTTACCGGTTGATGAGGCTTGAGGACGCGATTATCCCTTTAGAACATCTTGCCACCATTTACTTTGAATGTCACGTCGTCAGACATTCGTCTATATACGTTGTCCTGGGACGGGACAAACCGAAGGCACCATTCTATTAATCCATTTTGGTCATTTTCAACCTAGGATTAACAGAATAACCCTTGCACTTTACTCCGTCTTCATTCATCTTCAGCATAAGTTGATTCATAACGCTTATGCCAATACAGAGTGGTTTTCGGATATTAAACCTGAACCCAGTCTCTCTGTATTGATAATACAGGTATAGAATAAACCAAAACTTTGATAGTCGGTGATTTAGCTATTAAAGGAAACATCCATACAACCAACGATCCTATTTCCAAATGGAAATTCTTAAGATCAACCGTCAAACAGTACTGGCCCTTTAATTAACATTAAACTAATCAAACCATTTCATAATTCCCTTTCAATATATTTACTCAAATATTCTTCAAAAAAACCCGATTAAGCCTCACGATTCTTTTTTAAAAAAACATTTCCAATTATCTAAATATTTCATTTCCAAATCACATTGGGGAAACAATTCCATATATCATCAATTCCTTATTTTCTATATTTAGAAGATATGTGTTGTTACATTGAAAAACATTTCGGTATTTTCCATTTCTTCCGGCCTATTCATTTCTATAGTTAATAATAACCATTTCTATATTTGGATAACGTTCTCATTTCTTAACTTCTTATCAACCCAATTTATCTCATTTCCTTTATTAGAAACATCTCGGAATTAATTTGGAAAACGTTTCCAAAACTTCTAAAACAGATGTTAAATAAAAAATCGCTATGCGAACCCACCATTAACACTCATTAACTTACTTCACTTAACCATCTCGCTATCGAACCTTAACCATCCCTTTGTTAACAATGAAGCTAATCAAGTTGGGGTATAATTACCTCTCAGACCTTAACTGAACAATATTATTAACTTCAAAATGGACAAAGCTCACCATTTCAGTCTTTAACCAATATCTTATATGTAACCTCAGTTTCAATTTACGAATCCACTTCTTTTATGAAAAACATTGATTATAACGGTAGTGTTATAATCGTTGTTTCCAAATATTTGATTTATAAAACATTTTTTACAATGGTAGCGTTAAAATCGCTGCTTAGATTTATAAAACATTTATTACAACAATAATGTTATAATCGCTGTTTAGAAATACTTGGTTTACAAAAATGTAACTTGTATTTATTAATTTCAATAAATAAATAATTAAATAATTAATTTTGATTCAAATGGAAAGTAAAAATAAATGCTTCCCTAAATTTGATATAATCAAATTCCAATAAATAACTCTCTCTCGAATAATCTATATTCGATTATATTACGAACTTCAGAATTTATCTACCATTTCAGGTTAATTGAAATTCCAAATTCACTTTTGAACTTATCCTTTCCAAATCATTACCAAATTCTTTTATAACCACTCCAGTCTACAAACGTTATCACACTTTATTTTATATTCCTAATTTTGAACTAAAACTCATCGTTTTCTTTTAAAACGATTACCCATTTCCCTTTTCATTCAATTTTCAATCTGGATTCATATTTCAAATCTAAATTTCCTTTAGAGATAATTCATTTGCAAAATATTTCCTTTAAACCATTATTCACTTTAATCATGAATATATTTCTTTTATATACAATCAAATCAGTTTGATTTCGTACTTATAAATAATATCTTAAACCCAAATTCTATTTGTAACTTCTATTCATATATTTTTCATATGAATCTCATTTATATTGCAATCATTTAAAATCTCATTTATAATTTTCTTTATAATTTGCTAAGTTCAATTCTCATTTCAAATATTAGTTCAAAAATGATTTACACTTTTTTATATAAATTCAAATTCAAATTTATATTTCAATTTATCCAATGATAAATAATTCACTTAATTTATACTCTCGTTTATAAAAAACTTCTTGTTTTCTCCATTAACATGTTTTTAGTTCCAACTCTATTCGAAATTACATTTCTATTATTGGAAATAAATTTCCTTTTCAAAACTCAAATTTTATTTTCTATATTCGAAAATAATTTACAGTATTTAAATACCATAATTCTAGGGTCAAGGTAATTCAACACAACATAATCAATCACAATATATATCATAGTAAATCACAAACAATAATTTAAATGTTAAGGGATCCAATTGGATCCCTACAACCTGTTTCCCTGCATCCACAGATGTTAATCAACATTAATTTCACATAAATATGAAATATCATAGCAAACAGAACTAATAATCGATCAACAATATAACTATATCAACCATTTCAACCAATTTTATCAACCAATCATCCAAACAACCATCACACGGTATAAAATTACTATAAATAAATTTAAAACTCATTTATATAAAAATATAAATGAGACAGAGTTAGTGAGCTTACTCACCTTGGTTTGCAGTCGACGATTCTGCACTTGTTTCATTCAACATGAAATAAATGTTAAATTTTCTATGAAATTTCAGTCGCTTCGTTCTTAGCTATATTAGCTCCACTACGTAAGCCTTATCGTTATGATTCCAACATGACCGGTCTGATTTAATTCTGCTCATGGAATAATAATCATCCACGGCTTAGTTTATACAATTAAAATTAACTACTAATTCTTAATTAAATTATTAATTAAACTAAATTACGTTCTATTTAATTTTACCTAAGGCAATAATATTCTGTCCGAACAGCTCACGTTCGTTCCCCCTTGTTCACAATTTTAACAGAGCGCACGATAATCCTGAACCGTCAAAAATATGATCAAAGGCCATGATTTCTCTTTCCCTTTGTCCCTAGATAATCACGCAAGAAAATCTCATTTCCAGTAGTTATGCTACTTGCTAAACTAATCAGATCATGTGATTGAAATTTCCAAAAGCATAGCTGCCCTACAACTAACGATTTACTCCACATGTTGAACACTTCTTTCCCATAAATTTAATCTTGCTTCAGAAACAACCTACATCTCTCCACTGTAACCTTCTCTGTACTTCACAAATATATATGAGATAACCACCATTATCTTCACCTCCTCAACGTCTTCAACTTCATGCCCATCATCTGAAACTTGGAGCACTCTTACCAAAAATCACGAAAGGCACTGGTTCCTATCGCCAAACGTCAAAATAAATAGCACCACCTCACTTTAAACAAATTCCAGTCACAATATCTTCCAGACCCCAAAGTCTTCAACCGCCACCCTTAATAGCCTGATCGCACTCCACCTGATCAACTCTTGCACATCACTCACATGATGGATTCCATGCCATCAACAAATACATCAAAAGCTCCTTTTTAATACAGAAAACACATACCTACTATTTTTAAACTACAGATCATCGCTTTCATCGAGCTACATCACCTTATACAAACAAACTTCATCAACCGTTCACCATCTCACAGTAAACTCCTCCTTAATTACATTTAGCCTTCCTCCTCCCAGTAATACACGTTCTCCACCGAATGAAAAAAAAACATCAACCCCTGTAATACCACTCAAGGCTGCACCCTCCTCAAATCCGTTCTCCTTTATACCAATGTATTCCACGTAAATCACCTCCAACGTTACCAAGGAGGATCATCCGTTCTCGAACTCTCCCATTTCCTCACCTCGACGCTAAGCCCCCATCTACACCGTAGAACGCGACTCCGGCTTCTAATCTCACACAAAAGGAAAAATGCAAAAATTATT
This sequence comes from Allium sativum, assembly GCA_030737875.1. Lineage (NCBI taxonomy): Eukaryota > Viridiplantae > Streptophyta > Magnoliopsida > Asparagales > Amaryllidaceae > Allium > Allium sativum. The sequence continues at coordinate 901,600,711 of CM060916.1, forward strand.
ATTCCTAAATTCTACTAAATTCCGACGATGTATGCGCCTCTCACCCACGAACACAACCGCGCCTTTGGTTTCAGGCTCGACCTTCTCTAAACCAACGCTGCCTTGCCCAACTCTACTGGCTTATTTCCGAATTTTCGAAAATGGTTCGCATGCTCCAAAAATGTACAGGATTGAATCGGACTGCTCCACGAACCTAGAAATATAGGGTTGCTGAATTTAAGTATTTTATTTCATTTGTTTCTAGGCATCAATTCTCGGCTTATTTATGCTTTTAGATTATTGTTGACGGTGTCCAGTATTTAAAGTGAAGAAATGGTTTGGCCTGCACGAAAACGAGGCTTCGTACGCATGGAATTGACATGGATTGGAGAACACATATAAAATAGGGTAGGTCCTTTTTTTTCCAGCTTAGCCATGTGCTCGATTTTAGTTCTTTACAGAGGCGTAAGCAGTGAAGGTCTCATACTGTCATGTCCCTAGTTTAATTCATGAAGATATCGCTGGGGCATAAATGTTTAAATTGGATTGACAACCTGCGCTTATATCATGTGATTGGGTACTTTTCTGTTTGGTGACATAGGCGTATATTGCTTTGTAACCAGTTGTATATTTATAGTTGGTGATCACTAAATATGTAACGTTTGAGAATTTCAAGTTTAAGATTTTGTTTGTGCGCGAGCCACTACAGAAAAAATAGAAGCATAATCGTATTGAGCAATGTGCAATGATTCCAAAAATATAATAATATAGACAAGTTAACTTGTACTGTGATATCCCAAAACGCTGATATAGGGTGTAAAATACTTCAAATATAAAGTTGCTTATTTTTCAAAATAAAAATTATAGAAAAATTCTATAAATTAAATTATAACAAAGTCACAAAAATCCTGCAGTAACAATCTATTTTGGATTTTATAAAAATTAATTTCGTTAAAATCCTATATCGTTTGGAAAGTAAATCGAATCAATTTTAAATTAAACAAATAAAATGCATATCCAATCTGGATATATACATATAGCTTTTGAAATAATCTAATTTAAATTTTAAACTTGATATTTCTAATTATAACGACATTCAGATTATTTGAAATCAATTTATATACAATAAATCGTTATAAAATTTATAACGATTCTATAGCGACTATCTGAAAATTTAATTTGGATATAAAACAAAATCTACAATATGAAATCTTGATTTTTCTCTTTTGTTAGAAAAATATAATCAAATAGGTTTGAACGTTTCTTGTTTCAAAGAAATCCGACTTATAATCAATCTTGTATATCCAATTGAAGTTGAAAACGTTATATTACGAACTACCATAATAAAATTATAAATTAAACATATTATCATCGTTTAATAAATGAAATCATTAATAAAATTTAGAACCAAATAATATTAAATCCTTCTAAATTGACAAATCATATAATATTGCATGTTTAGCTAATTCCAACTATTCTGGAGTTTAAATTATTATTTTAATATTTATGTTTCAAAAATATTGAATTCAAGTCAAATAAATTAATAAAAAATTATTTAAAATAAAGAATTAATTATTCAGTCGCTATAAATTCAGATCGTTGCATTCCTTCCCCCTTAAAAAAATTTCGTCCCTGAAATTGCTAAGCACTAAAGATATTATAGTTCTAACTCCTCACAACTTACTTGGCCAAAATCTTGTACTTCATATTTCCATAACTCAGTTCTATGCAGAATTCTTTATCCTCATATCTATACCAAACATTTCATTATTTATTCCTAATGATCTACCATATCTGGATAATCTATCATTACATCCTTATATTCGATCCATATGATCTTCTGCATATTTCCAGATTTATGTATATTCAATATTGATTCTAAAACCATTTATCAACTTCCTTTAACCATTCTGGTTTCCTAATTCGAAATAAAATCGATAAATCGATTCCTAGTTATCAAATTTTTTCTTAAAATTTTCTATCTCCTTAAATTTCGGAATTTTTTTGCTAGCGCCTCCTTTGTGCGGCTCAATCGGTACAACCACAAATCGCCTCTCTAGGCCCTCTCCAATCCAAAGAAAATTAAAAAGCCAAGTAGCTTGCCCAATAAACTCATAAAACCATCACCCAAGTAATTTTGTAAATATGTACCTTTTTGTCGGGCACTCAACCCTATATCTTTTATTTGCTTCCGTTTAATACCTGCTCAGCATACATATATCCATTTCCAGTTGGTTTCAAATTAATCCAACTTCTAGTTTTTAACTCTCTAATCAACTTCTGATTAGTTCACTTCCATTCTATCAATTCAAATCTGATTTCTATTTAAGTCAATCAACTTATTATACTTGAATCCAAATTTATCACAATTCAGTTTCAATTAACAACATCCAATATATATTCAACTTGCTTATTCATAAGTCGAATTCATATTAATAATTAGAAATTCATCATTTCCCTTTATTTAATTTCATTCAGAATTATTTCTAATTCAATAAAATTTTAGTTAAATTTCAATTTATTTGATACATTTTTACCATTTTAATCTATTCAACTTATACAAGTTAAATTTTATTTTTAGAATTCAAATTCCCGGATTTTATTTCAAATTAGTTTGAAATCATGTGTATTTATACACATATATTTATAATCAACTCAATTCAAAACATTTGAATTTCTAAACAACACTATTTTTCTCAAACAATTTTCATTAATAAATTTATTATGGTAGCAATCCATCACTTAGAAACTCGAAAATGAATACCGATAATTTCGCGATCCATTATCAGAATTATTTTCTCGCCACTGAAGTGATTTCAGTGCTTAACCACTTTTAAAATTCATTCAAAACTATTCTTTATTCAAAATCCTTAAAAGTAATATTATATCACTTTTAAAATACTTCAGGAAATATTTCTAAACCTCCGGGATCTAAATTCCAAATTCGGGTCTAAATCTAATTGTAATTTAGTTTATTTGTATATTCCATTCCTATACAAATTCATTTTGGTTTTATATAACCATTTCAATATTTTATAATTCCATTTAATTGTAATAACATTCAACAGATCCATATACTATAATATTTCACGAATTATTCCTTTAAATATCAAAATAATTTTTTAGGCAAAATTATTTTATTTACCCATTTTAAAACAATACTATATCGAATATCTTTGTTCGGGAGTTTAGAAACACCTATCAATACAGTTGTACATCCTGTATCAACCAAAATTCATAAACCACTCAACAAATCAATCAATACAATATAAAATAATTTTATTAAACAATCTACAAATACGCTCTCATATATATACATACACACACTCTAACTCAATCTAGGGTATTACTAACCCCATCTCTATTGAGTTGCGCCACAGAGCCAAGGTTACTACTCAACCTTCAGCTCTAGTACCAAATGTAATGGCCCGAATTTCCATACCATTTGAGTCGACTAATCACACCACACACCGAATCCAAATTGTACAGAAATACGAATATTATTGGAAAGAAGTTAGAGGATGAGAAATAGAAAGATATAAACATTAGAATAGAAAGCAAAGATCACAAACTGACAGCAGAATGAATAAAATATGTTAGATAACATAAACTTTGAAATACAATTTAGTAACTTTATATACATACCATCATCAGAGCACAATAGCTATTTTTGGAACAGTTATAAACACCTGTTTCCAAATACGAACATAATACACAGCAGAAAAATATGATAGTCTATAGCTAACTGGTGAAGCCTCCTGCTTCAAACTCCTCAAAGTGAATCAGTAAAATCCTGACTACTTCACTGCCCGTACAAATTTGGGCACCCAAGAGTTTAGGGAAAACAAACAAAATAAACTCTGGTCAGTTATGGGACAGGTATGAATAAACTCCATCCATTTATTTAACTTTCAAAATCCTTTCGAAGAAATGATAATCGTAAGACCGATCCACACATAAACATGGATGGTTTTACCCTATGATAACCAAAAATATTTTTGATATGAAATCTAGTGATATTATAATAGTGTCTACATCAAATAAATAGAATCTAGCGGAACATTTGCATCTCACGCTCCATATATAATATAAAATCAAAACTGCAAGGTGCTTATTGGAGATTGGATCCCGACTATGATAAGGTATGGAACCACCTTCCGATAGTGTATCTCTAGAGGGGAATACACTGGGTTCAACAAGAACGTCTTGTAACTCGACCCACACATGGCTGACCACTCATTTGGCTTCAGTGTACCGAGCATATTATCACCAACGGCTGTGATCAGCAGCGGTTACCGAAAGCATTCAACAACGAATAGAATAAGATGCAATTGTGATAATACCCCTAATGGGAATGACCCACTTGGCCATGCTGCCTCCCTGATTTCTGTCATTTCCCAGTTAATGAGGCTTGAGGACACGATTATCCCTACAGAACATATTGCCACCATTTACTTTGAATGTCACGTCGTCAGACATTCGTCCATGTACGTTGTCCTGGGACTGGACAAACCGAAGGCACCATTCTGTTAATCCATTTTGGGCATTTTCTACCTATGATTAACAGAATAACCCTTGCACTTTACTCCGTCTTCATTCATCTTCAACATAAGTTGATTCATAACGCTTATGCCATACAAAGTGGTTTTCGGATATTAATCCTGATCCCGGTCTCTCCGTATTGACAACGGAGGTATAAAATAAACCAAACCTTTGATAGTCGGCGATTTAGCTACTAAAGGAAACATCCATACAACCAACGATCCTATTTCCAAATGGAAATTCTAATGATCAACCATCAAACAATACTGGCCCTTTAATTAACATTAAACTAATCAAATCATTTCATAATTCCCTTTCAATATATTTACTCAATTTTTCTTCAAAAAAAAAAACCAATTAAGCTCTCACAATTCTTTTAAAAAAAAAATTCCAATTATCTAACTATTTTATTTCCTAATCACATTGGGAAAACAATTCCATATATAATCAATTCCTTATTTTCTATATTTAGAAGATATGTGTTGTTACATTGAAAAACATTTCAGTATTTTCCATTTCTTCCGGCCCATTCATTTCTGTAGTTAATAATAACCATTTCTATATTTGGATAACATTCTCATTTCTTAACTTCTTATCAACCCAATTTATCTCATTTCCTATATTAGAAACATCTCTGATATTATTTGGAAAACGTTTCCAAAACTACTAAAACAGATGTTAAATAAAACATCGCTATGTGAACCCACCATTAACACTCATTAACTTACTTCACTTAACCATCTCGCTATCAAACCTTAACCATCCCTTAGTTAACAATGAAGCCAATCAAGTTGGGGTATAATTACCTCTCAGACCTTAACTGAACAATATAATTAACTTCAAAATAGACAAAGCTCACCACTTTGGTCTTTAACCAATATCTTATACGTAACCCACATATTCAATTTACGAATCCACTTCTTTTACAAAACACACTGATTATAACAGTAGCGTTATAATCACTGTTTCAAAATATTTGATTTATAAAACATTTATTACAATGGTAGCGTAAAAATCGCTGTTTAGATTTATAAAACATTTATTATAAAAGTAGTGTTATAATCAATGTTTAGAAATATTTGGTTTATAAAAATGTAGCTTGTATTTATTAATTTCAATAAATAAATTTATAAGTAATAAAATAAATAAATAAATAACTTATTAAATTTGATTCAAATGGAAAGTAAAAATAACAACTTCCCTAAATTTGATATAATCGAATTCCAATAAATATCTCTCTCTCGAATAATCTATATTCGATTATATTCCGAACTTCATAATTTATCTACTATTTCAGGTTAATTCAAATTGCAAATTCACTTTTGAATTTATCCTTTCCAAATCATTACCAAATTCCTTTATAACCACTCCAGTCTACAAACGTTATCACACTTAATTTTATATTCCAAATTTTGAACTAAAACTCATCGTTTTCTTTTAAAACGATTACCTATTTCCTTTTTCATTCAATTTCCAATCTAGATTCATATTTTAAATATAAATTTCCTTTAGAGATAGTTCATTTGCAAAATATTTCCTTTAAACAAATATTCACTTTAATCGTGAATATATTTCTTTTATATACAATCAAATCAGTTTGATTTCGTACTTATAAATAATATCTTAAACCCAAATTCTATTTATAACTTCTATTCATATTTTTTTCATAGGAATCTCATTTATATTGCAATCATTTAAAATCTTGTTTATAATTTGCTAAGTTCAAATCTCATTTCAAATATTGGTTCAAAAGCGATTTCCACTTTTTCATATAAATTCAAATTCAAATTTATATTTCAATTTATCCAATGATAAATAATTCACTTAATTTATATTCTCATTTACAAATAACTTCTTGTTTTCTCCATTAACATGTTTTTAATTCCAACTCTATTCGAAATTACATTTCTATTTTTGGAAACAAATTTCCTTTTTAAAACTCAAATTTTATTTTCTATATTTGAAAATAATTTACGGTATTTAAATACCATAATTCTAGGGTCAAGGTAATTCAGCACAACATAATCAATCACAGTATATATCACAGTAAAAAACAGACAATAATATAAATGTTGAGGGATCCAGTTGGATCCCTCCAACCTGTTTCCATGCAACCACAGATGTTAATCAACATTAATTTCACATAAATATGAAATATCATAGCAAACAGAACAAATAATCGATCAATAATATAATTATATCAACCATTTCAACAAATTTTAGCAGCCATTCATCCAAACAACCATCACACGGTACAAAATTACTATAAATAAATTTAAAACTCGTTTATGTAAAAATATAAATGAGATAGAGTTAGTGAGTTTACTCACCTTAATTTACAGTTGACGATTTTGCACTTATTTCATTCAACATGAAATAGATGTTAAATTTTCTATGAAATTCCAGTAGCTTCGTTCTCAGCTATATTAGCTCCACTACTAAGCCTCATTGTAACGATTTCAACATAACCAGTCTGATTTAATTCTGCTCACGGAATAAAAATCATCCATGGTTTAGTTTATACAGTTAAAATTAACTACTAATTCTTAATTAAATTATTAATTAAACTAAATTACGTTCTATTTAATTTTACCTAAGGCAATAATATTCTGTCCGAACAGCTCTCGTTAGTTCCCCCTTGTTCACAAGTTTAACAGAGCGCACGATAATCCCAAACCGTCAAAAATCCCGTCAAAGGCCACGATTTCTCTTTCCCATTGTCCCTAGATAATCACGCAAGAAAATCTCATTTCCAGTAGCTACGCTACTTGCAAAATGTAATAACCCGGAAATCCGAGCCAATTTAATTTTTTTTATTTTGATGAATTTTGAATATTTAAAATGAATTATTTTAAATAATAACGACGAGAAATTTTATTTTGAATAGAATTAGAACATGTATATATTTGAATCGACATTAAAATATAAATAATTGTTTTTAATTATAAAAGGAATTGAAAATGGTGCGGTAGTTCGAAAATTCGATTTCAAATTTCAAATGAATGTACAGGATTCAAAATAAACCGGATTTTAGCGAAACAAAAAATATTAGAATCTATTTGAGAATATCTTTCCAACGAATCCGAAAAAATTGAATTTTCATAGCGGGGATAAAAAGTTATGCCCAGATGAAAATTCAAAATAGTCGCTAAGGAAAATATAGCCCTTAAAAATGAAAATTTTGCAAATGACCTCAGTTTTCGACGAAACCACTTTTGTTGGACCCGGGATGTCAAGTTATTGCTAGATTCCAAAATTCATAATTTTTCAAATCAATATGTAAGCATGGCCAAGTAAAACGTGTTTTGACAGTTTTAGTCAATTTCGATCGACGAGAAAATGACCATTTTTCAATCGGTCTCAGAATTTGACGAAATTAGTTTTGTTAGGATCGTATCATCAATACAAAGCTAGAAATAATTTTTCGGGAATTTTTAGAGTCTGTATGTGACCCCGATAAATTAAAATGTGCGTTCAAATTCAATATATATTGAATTATATTTTAATTTAAATCAAAACAGATCGAAACGATAGAATTGGGTTACGAAACATATCTCATTGTGTTCAGAATGGGGGTAATTAGCTAGGGGTGACTGTCGGTGAGTTCAGTTTGGAGTTTGAATACAAAAGTTGCTTTATAAGGAATTAAGATAATAATAAAAAAATAAAAGTCAACCCTTTTCTTACTTCCTTTTCCCTACCCTCCTTCGTTCAGTCTCTCAGCAGATAGAAATAAAAAAACCTAATCGACGAATGACGCCCCCCTACGGCGCCACTTCCGCCGCCGACTGACGGCGCTCACTTCCCCCAGGATCGGTTGTCACCTCCCCTCTCCCTTCCTCCCTCTCGCCTCTGAAATCCCCAAAACCGATGCTCCCTCTTCCTCCAACCACCGCGACTCCTCCACCACCTGCCACCCTCCGCCTACAGCCACTGCCGGGGATGTTCTTTCCCTTCCCGTCGCGCAACACTTCTCCTCCAACCACCAAGACCGAAAAACGGTGAGCTTCCCCTTTCTATTTCATTTTGAATTCAGTTTTTAATTTAAAAACATTGGTTAAATTCAGATTTAATGTAAATACATGATTTAAATTCAGTTTTTAGTTGATATATATAATTATCATTGTAAAGACCTAATTTTTTTATGAGTAGAGGACTAAAAACATGATCTTTAGGTATGTAGCGAATTAAAAATGTGGTCTTTTATATGTATGAAAGGAAAAGGAGAGAATTTTAATATCATGAAGATTTGATTTTTTATTTATATATATAATATATAAAAAGTTGATTTTTCTTTATACATATGACAACATTATAAAGACGTGATTTTTAATTAGTTAAAGACACGATTTTTATTATAAAAAGATCGGATTTTTCATGGCATAAAAATACGATTTTTATATATATGAAGTAGAGATAAAAATACGATTTTTATATATATGAAATGAAGATAAAAATTTGATTTTTATATATATGAAGAAGCAATAAAAATTCTATTTTTATATGTGAAGTGAATTAGAAATGTGATTTTTATTTTGAACAGCGTGAAAAAGATTGTGTTGGAAGTACGGGCAAATCCAAACTGTTCTGAATTTCAGAAATGAAATGGAGGAGTGGAACTCTCGGTGAGAACTCCTCACTTTTAATTTATTGTCTAGTTGAAATATATACTAGGATGCAGACAGTGCTTAGCAGCACCCGACACCCGTTGTCCACAGACCATGGATGACTTGTTTGTTTAATTGATGTGTTGTGAAAGTTGATTGTGTGATGTGGAATGAAATAAAATATTTTATAGTTGAAAATATTTTATAGTTAAAAATATAATTTTTAACATGTATATAAAATAAATATTTATAAACAAATCGGACGATTTGTTTATGTACACACATTTTAGTGATATTGATTGGGACGATAAATTTTACACATCGCCCAACTGCACAAATAAATTTGTGTTCGTTGTTTGAAAACAACACACGGGTGTTGGGATGAAATTGGACATACACTAATCCCAATAATTAGCTGTGTGTCGATTGATTGATTGACAAGCTGTTATAAGCGTTAAATATTTATATTTGATGCTTATGCAGTGTAGAATGCTCTTTTGGTGATGGTTGACTGTGTTTGATTGTTGTAGGGTACGTGTGTGTATGAAATCCATATAAATCACATTGTATGGTAATTGACTGTGTCTGATTCCAGTTCAGAAAGAATGAATATTTTAAAATAACGATTATTTTAAAATAACGAATAATTTTCAAATAATATTCAGAAAAGAATCAAAATTTGGTTTCGATGTTCGATTTGGGATGGACACGAATATATTTAAATATATATAGCCATGTCGATTAGATTGATGCCATTTTTGACGTGAACGATATTTATATCGATTTTATTCGTTTTATAATGAATATAGAAAAGGAAGTGATCTCAAAATATAACGTTTTGAAAATATTATCATTTATAGATCAATGATATGGAATATTCAATTTTGATTAGAAATTGAATACGAAGTTGAAATCGTTTTGAAAACGAACTTAAAACGATTTATAAAATACATTTTGAAAGGAAATCGACGAAATATATATAATATATATTATATATATATATTGGCCTGAATAGAACGCGCCGCGTTGTGGTAGTTCGCGAATTTCGACCATTGACTTCGAATGGATAATACGGGAGATCCGACCATCGGATTCTCCTAAAACCGGAACTGTTGGGTTCGTATCGAAAAGAGCTTTCTAATGAATACAAGAAATTAGAAATTTAACGGTTGGATTTGGAATTATGTCCAAATCAAATTCAGAAAAGGTCGTTGTAAGTGCAGTTCGATAGTCATTGATGGAAATCGACTGTATGGGCCTTGATAAAATTATTAAAAATAGCAATAATTTGTGTAAAATCATAAGAAATGATTTGGAAAGAATTGATGTAATAACCCGGAAAATGTGAACCAATTTAAAAATTTTAAAATTGGTTATTGTCAAAGAATTTGAACAATTGAAATAGCATATTTCAATAAAATAATGAATTGGGAATAGTAAGGCAGTTTGAAAATTGAATACAAACTTTGTCTGACTATACCGGGTGGAAAATATAACGAATTTTAGCGAAACCAAAAATATTTAAATCTGTTTATGAATACCTTTCTAACAAATCTGAAAAATCGAAGTTTCATAATGGGAATCAAAAGTTATGGCCAAATGAATTTTCAGAAAGGTCGCTATATAACATATATATCCCTTGAAAATAGATATTTTGCATACGACCTCGGAATTCGACGAAACCACTTTTGTTGAGTCCGGGATGTCAAATTATTGCTAGGTTTCAAATTTCATAATTTTTGAAGCTAGTATGTGAGCGAGGAAAAAGAAAATGTGATTGGTCAATTTCTGTTAAAATGGATCGACCTGAAGATGGACATTTTGCATATGAGCTCAAAATTCGAGAAACTGGTTTTGTAGGGACCGTATCGTCAAAACAAAGCTAGTTTTATTTTTCGGGAATTTTTCGATTCAGTTTGTGGCCCTGGCAAATTAAAATGTATGTTCAAATTGAATATACAATGTTTTATACTTTAATTTGAAAAATAACTGACTATAACAGTCGAATTAGCCAACGAAACATATCCCATTGTGTCTGGAATGGGGGTATTTAGCTAGGGGCGACAGTCGTTGGGTTGAAATTGGTGTACGTTGGCTAGAAGGGGTATTAAAGGAATTTAAAAATATTATATATTAGAAAATATATTCCATTTTCTCTCACTTCAGAAAAACCCAATCAACCCCAAACGAACGACGATAATCGTTCAGACCTTCCCACCCCGATCGTCGCCGCCACAGTCGATATCGCCGCCGCCTCCAGTTGACAATTCCGACCGCCTTCCTCCCCTCTTCAAATCAAAACAAGCCTCGTCAGAAACCGTGCAGTATTCGCGTCGAATTTCCACGGGGAAGTTCGCCCCTTTCTGCCGCCGCCGTGCCTCGCTGGAGCCGCCGAGTTCGCCGCCACCACCGTCGATAGGAAGCTGGTTCGTAGCCCTTCGACGCCGTGTAGTCTGATCGGGACAACGAGGTACGGTTTTGGTTTAAAATCAAAACCTAGTTTCGAAGCTTTGCGAACCCTTCTGATTTAAATTTCTGAATTGAAAATAACACTTTTAAGTGTTGCAAAACTTTGAAAAATCATATCTTTGTAGTGTGTTAAAGAAATTCGATGAAACACGAAACATCGGGACCGCAGGGAGGCTCTCTACCATCTAGCAGAAGCCGCGGATTTTTCCGATCTTCCTACGATTTTTAGCACTACAAAAACCAATGTGAGGAATCTAAACTAAATTGTGTGAATGGAATCGTGTTGTATAAATTATATAAGCGAAGTGTAAATTATATGCGCATTGTATACCTCATGTACATGTGTTGTATAAGTTATATTAGCGATGTATAAATTATACAAGCGTTGAATGAAACATATATGCTTTGAATTGTGATGAAATGCAAGTGAATTATAGAAATAATATATATATATATATATATACTCCCCTCGTCCACAGACCATGGACGATATTTATTGCTTGTGATTGACGTGATATTATATGGTATGACGAATGGTTGGAAATAATTGTTTGTGGTTGATATTGTGGTTGAAAAATACCTTTGTGGTTGAAAAATACCTTTGTGGTTGAAAAATACCCTCTTGTGGTTGAAACAAATTAGAATAGGATTGTGGAATTGAAAATAAAACATGCCGCCTGCGTGCGAACTAGATGCATGATCCCCATTGTTAAAAACCGCGAGGTTTTAAGGTAGAGCAAGGAGACGTACTAGGGACGGTCCCGGTTTTAACTACCCTGCCGTTATGCTGCCGAAATTTGCTGAAATATTCATGTGTTAGAATAATTTTCATTTGTTGAAATTAATTACATATGTTGAAACCAATATTCATGTGTTGAGTTGAAATTCATTCGTTGAATTGAAATTCATGTGTTGAATATTATTTGAATTTAAACAAATAGCTTTAGCGATAAAAATCACATTTTTATATATATACAAACTATAGAAAATATTCATGTGTTGAGTTGAAATTCCTTCGTTGAATTGAAATTCATGTGTTGAATATTATTTGAATTTAAACAAATAGATTTAACGATAGAAAATCACATTTTTATATGTATACAAACTATAGAAAATATTCATGTGTTGAGTTGAAATTCATTCGTTGAATTGAAATTCATGTGTTGAATATTATTTGAATTTAAACAAATAGATTTAACGATAGAAAATCACATTTTTATATATATACAAACTATAGAAAATATTCATGTGTTGAGTTGAAATTCATTCGTTGAATTGAAATTCATCTGTTGAATATTATTTGAATTTAAACAAATAGCTTTAGCGATAAAAATCACATTTATATATATATATATATATATATAGAAAATATTCATGTGTTGAGTTGAAATTCATTCGTTGAATTGAAATTCATGTGTTGAATATTATTTGAATTTAAACAAATAGCTTTAGCGATAAAAATCACATTTTTATATATATACAAACTATAGAAAATATTCATGTGTTGAGTTGAAATTCATTCGTTGAATTGAAATTCATGTGTTGAATATTATTTGAATTTAAACAAATAGCTTTAGCGATAAAAATCACATTTTTATATATATACAAACTATAGAAAATATTCATGTGTTGAGTTGAAATTCATTCGTTGTATTGAAATTCATGTGTTGAATATTATTTGAATTTAAACAAATAGCTTTAGCGATAAAAATCACATTTATATATATATACAAACTATAGAAAATATTCATGTTTTGAATTGAAATTCATTCGTTGAATTGAAATTCATGTGTTGAATGTTATCGAATTTTAAAATAAAATGGATGGACAATAAAAACTACTTTTTTATTGTGAATATGAAGTGTTAAAAACATTCACGTGTTGAATAAATATTTTTGATGATAAAAATATTTCTTTTATCATGTACACGCTTTGATAAAAATACACACGTGTTGAAATAAATAATAGTTTGCTAGAAATATTATTATTAGCTTTGTTCTGCATATATATACATGTGTTGAACAGGGAAAAATGGATTAGCTGTAGAGTAAAGAAATTATTTGCATGCCCGACAAATAGGTAAGCCTTGATGAGTTGGCTACGCAATTTTAATTTTATATCAACTCCTGTGAATGCCATTGGATGCGGAGTGCTGGTTATTCTGTGTGAAATAATAAATATCGCCATAGGATAGTAACAATTAATTTTGAACTACACTACATGGCATACTTCTTGACGATAGGCATACTTCATCATATTCCACATAAGCATTTGGAGCTTGTGTGACGAGGTGGAAGATTTACCATACGAGCGAGAGGCTTGTATGGCGATGATTTTATACTACAGGTTGAACTGATGACTGATATGGACTATATAAAATATAACGATAAATTGCCAGATTAATAAAAACCCCACATGGGTCTGGAGTTGATAATAATCACGTCTCTCTAGTCATTAGATACGACACATGGACTATTTATTTCCACACGGAACGGGGTGACGAGAATTTATTCTCTGGAGTTATTATCTATACACGCTCCCCCGTAAACACTAGAATATATCACTATAAATATGTGGATGCTTTATAGGATTTTTTTGGTATCTAACACGGCTCAATAAATTTCCAAACCCCTTCCCGTACAAAGGAGGTTATGGCGAAATTTTTCGAAATATTAAGGCGTTAGTGAAATATTTGAAGTGAAAACGAAGTTGAAATTAATGAATGAACTATATTTGAAATAAATGAATGAGCTATATTTATATATATAAATATAAATAGAATAGAAAGGAATCGAAGCCATGCAGTTCGTGTTTTGGAATCGTAATTTGAAACGATTGGTACGAGAAATCCGACCATCGGATTTTCCCGAAACCGCAACCGCTGGGTTCGCCTTGGAAATATCTTTCCAACGGCACCAACCTTGTAAAGATCCAATGGTTGGATTGTCTGGAATGTTTAATTCAAATCTGAAGGAAAACAGCGCCAGAATCGATTATATTTATATATAAATATAATTAAATTAAATTGAATAACGACGCTGCCGTTCGAATTTTGAAACCGTAACTTCAAACGACTAGTGTGGAAGATCCGACCGTCGGATTTTCACGAAACTGGAACCGTTGGGTTCGCTTTGGGAATATCTTCCTACTGATATAGACTTTGTAGAAATCCAACGGTTAGATTTTCCGATATGTATAAAACAAATTAGGGGAAAAACAGCGCCAGTGCCACGGCACGACCTGAAACGTCATTTAATTAAATAGGGCCATTTTTAAATAAATAAAAATGGCGAAAAATCGTTATAAAATATTATAAGCAACATAGATTGGGAATAAACCAATTTAGCTTGATCTGTTTGATATTTGATGGTTGTATGTGTTTGACACGAAAATTATACCAAAGAACCGAAATGTGATTGCCGAATAATATAACCATGGAAAGAATTGATTTGAATTCTAATTACGTGAATTATTTGAAAAGGCCGAGCTAACCCTCATTTCAAATAATTGATCGAGCGATTCGAATTGGAAAATACAAAGACGATTCAAGACCGACGATCTTCGTATCGGTTGGATGGGCGCTGCTGAGGTTCCTGACTGGAGTAGCTACCGTGAAGGAACGAAAGTAGTAGCCGTCTGAACATATGTGTTGATTGTACGGATATACGAGGAATTTGGCGCCTCCGGTTTCGTTCAGACCCAGAACGGACTTGTAAATGGACTGTGTGTCTGACATTGGATTTTGTTCTATACTGATTGATCTCTGTTAAATATATATCTGTTTGGCGGCGGAGAATTTATTCTTTTGCTTAACGCCCTTCTCTGAGACGTACGAGCTCAGAGGTTATATATCGATAGAAATCGGTCGTATGGAGTGGATTGCCTATGTGGCATGCCAAGATGCTATGATCAAGGCTTCTGTTGCAAAGCAAAGTCTTGTGGTTGAGGATAAAAGCATGGTCTACGTGGCCTGGCTTTGTGTATAGCGTGGATTCGCGAGCCTCACACCTTGGTATGAGTAAAAAACGGGATAAGGACTGCAGGGAGAGCACGACGTTTCTTTCTAGCTATGGTGGTGTCAGTGACTTACCATCCCTGACATTTATATCTATTTTTCACCTATGTGGTTGTTGGGATGCGAGGCGCCTCGATTATAGGTCTGTAAGGACTGGGAAACGTGTGTTCAGGAATAATTAATCCTCAAACGTAAGAGAGGACCGGCCCTGAAGATCCAGGGGTTACCCAGAGTGTGTAGTCCTGAGGCATTTGCTAGAATGTCTCGAAGCGGAGAGGAGCTGGCCCCTTGCCTCGACTCATGACGGAAATCCAATTTCCAATACGAGATAACGGGTTCGATTGTAGAACTAGTATGGCGACATAGTGGTACGGGGCACTTATGCCGTCTATGATTGATATTTATGATGCTATTCGTTTTTGAAACATATAAGCACTAGTAATAATATCAAATGATTTTGCTTTACACATATTAAGCATATTTGGCCATTATAAGGTAAAACTCTATCCTCCGTCTTGCGTTGCATTATATGATGGGACTTGAGTCTTATAATGGCTTTATTCTTTTTAAAAGCATTGCGTTGTTTTCAAAGAATTTACTTTGTTTTAAATGCACCAGCAATCACTGGAGTAAACCCGTTCCGCGAAAGTGGTGTGGTCCTATGATTTGCTTATTACTAATGTTTAAACTGTTGAATAGATTTCTCATACCAGTCCCCATGACTGACTCGTTGTTTGTTTCACTTTGCAAACGCGGGTGCCCTTATTTTCACACAGGCAGCCTAGTTTATAGGTGACAGGTTGTTTTTGGCTCTGCACTGTTGCATAGAGTGCATTTTGGCTCATGGCGAGGCTGACTTCACAGAGATGACTTTGACATTTTCCGCCATTATTGTACTTATATTATGATTCCGCCACAGGCGATGCAGACTGCTTTACTTTCAGTACTTATTATCGTATGTATATGTACCGACTTCGGCGATGTAGACTGATACCCTTATTATGTCTCACTACATGTATATATTTCGCCTCCGGCGATGGTGACTGATCATTTCCCTTTTATTTACTAAGTTATATCCTACGTTGTGCTATTCTGATGTTGTTACATGTTGTGATTCCGCTGTCATATCCATGTAAAATTATTCTATTTATTGTTTTCGCTATTATCTGTACTCTGCTATGATGTTTGATGTGTTATATTCCAATGATTATCCTTAATACCGTCACACGGATTTTGGGGATCGTCACAGTTGGTATCAAAGCTTTGGTTAACCTTTGTTCCGGGATCTAACACATTAAACACCTCGTCAAAATAGAATCAGTAGTGTTCCAAGGCGAGTAGCTCATTAGAGATAGGATTAACAATGTCCTAGAATGAGCTAAGCAGATTAGCAAAACAATTTGATCAGTACATCATTACCTTTCCTTAAGTTCCCTTGCTTTATCATATATGAAAATTATCAAATCTGTGGGCTTGACTCTTTTCTTGCTTATACAGTACTCTCTCTGATGGCTACACGAGCGGCAACAGCTAGAGGAGGCAGTGGAGGCCGAGTAGGAGTAGCAGGAGGACGGGGGAATATCCCCGTAGTTGAGGAGGGCCCTATTATTCAGCCACCAGCACCCCAGGACTTTTAGCTAGACAGAGTAGCGAAGAGGTATAGGAACCTAGGGGGAAAACCCTTTTCTGGCCTTGGTACAATGATAGAAGCTATTACTTGGTTAAAGACCTGTGAAAAGATCTTTGAAGGCATGGGATTGGGGACCAACAACAAAGCACGACTAGTTATCTGGCTCTTACAGGAAGAAGCAGAGTTGTGGTGGGATGCCATCACCTCAGAGGATGCAGCAGGTACTGTTAGGACCTGGGAGCAATTCAAGGCCATGTTCAACAAGAAGTTTGTGCCTGAGTAGGCCTTAGAGAGGATGCGAGAGCAGTTTGCTAATCTCCAGCAGGGAGACCTCTCTATCCAAGATTACCTCAATAAATTCACTCAGTTGTCGTGCTACGCTCCAGAGCTTATTATGACAAACAAAGCTAAGAACAAGAGGTTTATATTTGGGCTACGGCGCAAGTACCATGACAGAGCCATGAGCAACATCAAACTCTCCTTCTCAGAATTAGTGGAAATGGCTTGCAATTATCAAGATATGGATGAAAGACACTCCAACCAAGACCGCGCCAAAAGCCAAGCTGGAAATAAGCGCAAAGCTTCAGCAGATCAGCCAGAGTCTAGCTTTACAGCGGCCGCTACTCAGAAATCTGGGAAGATCCCCAAAGGAAATTGCTACAACTGCGGGAAGTCAGGACATTTTTCTAATGTGTGCAAAGCCCCAAGGAAGATAAAGGCAAATCTAGACCACAGCTCAGCCGAATGCTACAACTGCCATAAGAAAGGGATCTATAGCAGGAACTGTCCTCTGAAGCAGAATGCACAAGTGGCTCATGTGTATGACGGGGAGACCCCGCCAGCTATCATCGATGGATCAGGTAAACCCGACGTCCTGTGAGGTACCCTTACCATTAAAAATATTCCTGTTTCAGTACTTTTTGATACCGGTGCATCACGTAGCTTCATTTCTGGTAACATTGTTAGTAAGTTAAAGTTAAAAATAAGAAAGCTTAAAGAACCAATTAAAGTTCAAAACCCGATAGGAGGTTCTGTTAGTCTCAGTTCGTACTGCAGAGTGCCTATCTCTTATTCATGTTAGAAGTTTCCCATCAACTTAATAGTCAAGGATTTGTCTGAATTCGACATTATTCTCGGTTTGGAATGGTTGACAAAACATAAGGCCGAAGTTAGATGTGCCGAAAGAATCGTGAAAGTTAAAACAAAATTTGGGCATATCACTATACCATGCCATGGCTCAGAAGTTAATAGAACAGAATTTTGGCCTTCTTTGGGAGTTACTCCCCCTTCATTAGAAAAGATACCGGTCGTTAAAAACTACACGGATGTGTTTGAAGAAGTAGAAAACTTACCGCCGCAAAGAGAAATTGAATTCAGGATAGATCTAATTCCTAACGCCCGACTAGTGGTACATCCAATTAGAAGAATGGCCCCGAAAGAAAAAGAAGAGTTGGGCAGCCAAACTCGAGAATTGCTTTGGAAAGGTCTGATCAGACCGAGCTTTTCAGCTTGGGGAGCAGCAGTAGTATTTGTCCCGAAATCAGATGGTACTCTAAGACTTTGTGTTGATTACCGAGATCTCAATAAGCAGACGTTGAAGAACAAATATCCCTTGCCACGTATAGACGATCTGTTAGATCAATTAAATGGGGCAACAGTATTCTCCAGAATGGACCTAGCTACAGGTTTCCACCAATTACGTATAGCCGAAGATTGTGTACCATTGACAGCCTTTAGGGGTCCCGATTTATTCTACGAATGGTTAGTAATGTCGTTCGGCTTGTGTAACGCTCCGGCATACTTCGTCGATCTTATGAACAGATTGTTCCGTGGTGTATTGAATAAATTTGTGCTAGTCTTCATCGATGACATTTTAATATACTCCAAATCGGAAGGCGAACATGCAAAATATTTAGAACAAGTGTTGAAAATTCTGAGGAGAAATGTCTTGAAAGCTAAATTTTCTAAGTGTGTCTTCTGGCAGGATGAAGTTAAGTTCCTAGGCCATGTCGTATCAAAGGAAGGGATTGCTGTAGATCCAAGCAAAATTACAGCGATTCAGAACTGGAAACAGCCTACTACCCCCACAGAAGTTTGAAGTTTCCTTGGATTGGCTAGTTACTATCGGAAATTCGTTTAGGATTTTTCAAAGTTATCTGGTGTATCGACAAAGCTTACAAAGAAGCATGAGAAATTCAAATGGACTCCCGAATGTGAAGAAGCTTTCCAGGAGCTGAAACTGAAGTTGACAACCGCTCCAGTATTGACAATTATAGAAGGCAACCAAGACTTGACTGTATGGACAGATGCTTCTATTAGAGGGCTAGGCGCAATATTAATGCAAAAAGGCCAAGTGGTCGCTTATGCCAGCCGTCAGCTGAAGCCGCATGAAAGAAACTATGCAACTCATGATCTTGAGTTATTAGCTATCGTGTTTGCTTTAAGAATCCAGAGGCATTATTTATTGGGCGAGAAGTTCGAACTATTTACCGATCATCAATCCTTGAAATATCTATTCACTCAGAAAGATCTAAACTTGAGACAACAACGTTGGTTAGAATTCCTTGCAGCATACGATTTTGAGATTCTATACACTCCTGGGAAAGCCAATGTTGTAGCAGATGCGCTCAGCAGAAAGAATGAAATCATTGCCAGTTTTATCATTACGTCTTCATTAATTGAAAGGATCTCGACCCTTCAAAAAGAAGATAATTTTGCAAAGGAGATGGTCAAAAGAATCAATGAAGGCATAGACTCCAGCTTCCAAGTGGATAGTGAGGGAGTTCTGAGGTTAAAAGGAAGAATTTGTGTTCCTGACATCTCCGCGCTAAAGAGGGAAGTGCTTGATGAATGTCACAGGTCCAAACTTAGTATCCATCCCGATGTGAGAAAAATGTATAACGACCTCAAACGAACCTTTTGGTGGAAGGCGATGAAAAGAGATATTTCGTTATATGTTAGCAGATGCTCCACTTGTCAGCTAGTTAAGAGCGATCAGCAGAAATTGGCTGGACTATTACAACCTTTAGAAATTCCAGGATGGAAGTGGGAGCAAATTTCGATGGACTTCATTGATGGTTTGCCTCGAACTAAGAAAGGAAACGACAGTATATGGGTGATCGTAGATCGCTTCATGAAGACTGCCCATTTCATACCTGTCCGATCGAATAGAACAGCTCAAAGTTTAGCACAGATTTACCTCAAAGAAATAGTTAAACTACATGGAGTACCGCTCAATATAGTCAGTGATAGAGATCCCCTATTTACTAGCAAATTCTGGGAAGCATTCCAGACAGAATTGGGAACCAAATTGAATCTAAGCACCGCTTATCACCCTCAGACAGACGGCCAAACTGAGCGGGTGAATAGAATTCTAGAAGATTTACTGCGGGCTTGCGTTATTGATTTTGGAGGCTCATGGGAAGATCACTTACATTTAGCCGAATTCTCTTATAACAATAGCTATCAAGCAAGTTTGGGAATGTCTCTATTTGAAGCATTATACGGTAGACCGTGCAGATCTCTCGCATGTTGGGTAGAACCTGGCAACAGACTTGTGTTAGGACCCGATATGATTCGAGAAGCATCAGATAAAGTCGATTTTATGAAGAAGCGATTGAAAACCGCGTAAAGCCGACAGAAAAGTTATGCTGATGCGAGAAGAAGAGACTTATCATTTGCCGTTGGAGATTATGTTTATTTAAGAGTTTCTCCAATGCGGGGAGTAATCAGATTTGGCAAGACTAGGATGTTGGCACCGAGATTTATTGGTCCCTTTCCTATTCTTGAACGGATTGGAACTCTGGCATATAGGGTTTCATTACCTGATTGGTTGCCTGGTGTACATGATGTGTTCCACGTGTCTCAACTCAGAAAACATGTTCATGATCCGGATCTTGTTGTAGAAGAAGCAGCGCAACAGGATATAGACATAACTCCAGAATTAGCACTCAGAAGAGAGCCATTAAAGATTGTTGGCAAAGAAACTAGAGAGCTAAGGACCAAAAAGATTCATTTAGTTAAAGTGCAGTGAAGTAGTGATCCTAGAGACTGTACTTGGGAGACTGAGGAAAGCATTAAACAAGCCTACCCCAAATGCAGAGTGGACATCTCTGACTAACTCCGGTGCAAGGTACCTTTACAATACTTTGCATTTACATTTTGTTTCCTACTTTGCTGTTATTTCGTTTTCGAGGACGAAAAGTTTTAAGTGGGGGAGATTGTAATAACCCGGAAAATGTGAACCAATTTAAAATTTTAAAATTGGTTATTGTCAAAGAATTTGAACAATTGAAATAGCATATTTCAATAAAATAATGAATTGGGAATAGTAAGGCAGTTTGAAAATTGAATACAAACTTTGTCTGACTGTACCGGGCGGAAAATATAACGAATTTTAGCGAAACCAAAAATATTTAAATCTGTTTATGAATACCTTTCTAACGAATCTGAAAAATCGAAGTTTCATAACGGGAATCAAAAGTTATGGCCAAATGAATTTTCAGAAAGGTCGCTATATAGCATATATAGCCCTTGAAAATAGATATTTTGCATACGACCTCGAAATTCGACGAAACCACTTTTGTTGGGTCCGGAATGTCAAATTATTGCTAGGTTTCAAATTTCATAATTTTTGAAGCTAGTATGTGAGCGGGGCAAAAGAAAATGTGATTGGTCAATTTCTGTTAAAATGGATCGACCTGAAAATGGACATTTTGCATATGAGCTCAGAATTCGACGAAACTGGTTTTGTTGGGACCATATCGTAAAAAAAAAGCTAGTTTTATTTTTTGGGAATTTTTCGATTCAGTTTGTGGCCCTGGCAAATTGAAATGTTTGTTCAAATTGAATATACAATGTTTTATACTTTAATTTGAAAAATAACTGACAGTAACAGTCGAATTAGCCAACGAAACATATCCCATTGTGTCCGGAATGGGGGTATTTAGCTAGGGGCGACAGTCGTTGGGTTGAAATTGGTGTACGTTGGCTAGAAGGGGTATTAAAGGAATTTAAAAATATTATATATTAGAAAATATATTCCATTTTCTCTCACTTCAGAAAAACCCGATCAACCCCAAACGAACGACGATAATCGTTCAGACCTTCCCACCCCGATTGCCGCCGCCACAGTCGATATCGCCGCCGCATCCAGTTGACAATTCCAACCGCCTTCCTCCCCTCTTCAAATCAAAACAAGCCTCGTCAGAAACCGTGCAGTATTCGCGTCGAATTTCCTCGAGGAAGTTCGCCCCTTTCTGCCGCCGCCGTGCCTCGCTGGAGCCGCCGAGTTCGCCGCCACCACCGTCGATAGGAAGCTGGTTCGTAGCCCTTCGACGCCGTGTAGTCTGATCGGGACAACGAGGTACGGTTTTGGTTTAAAATCAAAACCTAGTTTCGAAGCTTTGCGAACCCTTCTGATTTAAATTTCTGAATTGAAAATAACACTTTTAAGTGTTGCAAAACTTTGAAAATCATATCTTTTTAGTGTGTTAACGAAATTCGATGAAACAGGAAACATCGGGACCGCAGGGAGGCTCTCTACCATCTAGCAGAAGCCGCGGATTTTTCTGATCTTCCTACGATTTTTAGCAATACAAAAACCAATGTGAGGAATCTAAACTAATTTGTGTGAATGGAATCGTGTTGTATAAATTATACAAGCGAAGTGTAAATTATATACGCATTGTATACCTCATGTACATGTGTTGTATAAGTTATATTAGCGATGTATAAATTATACAAGCGTTGAATGAAACATATATGCTTTGAATTGTGATGAAATGCAAGTGAATTGTAGAAATAATATATATATATATATATATATATATACTCCCCTTGTCCACAAACCATGTACGATATTTATTGCTTGTGATTGACGTGATATTATATGGTATGACGAATGGTTGGAAATAATTGTTTGTGGTTGATATTGTGGTTGAAAAATACCTTTGTGTTTGAAAAATACCTTTGTGGTTGAAAAATACCCTCTTGTGGTTGAAACAAATTAGAATAGGATTGTGGAAATGAAAATAAAACATGTCGCCTGCGTGCGAACTAGATGCATGATCCCCATTGTCAAAAACCGCGAGGTTTTAAGGTAGAGCAAGGAGCCGTACTAGGGACGGTCCCGGTTTTAACTACCCTGCCGTTATGCTGCCGAAATTTGCTGAAATATTCATGTGTTAGAATAATTTTCATTTGTTGAAATTAATTACATATGTTGAAACCAATATTCATGTGTTGAGTTGAAATTCATTCGTTGAATTGAAATTCATGTGTTGAATATTATTTGAATTTAAACAAATAGCTTTAGCGATAAAAATCACATTTTTATATATATACAAACTATAGAAAATATTCATGTGTTGAGTTGAAATTCATTCGTTGAATTGAAATTCATGTGTTGAATATTATTTGAATTTAAACAAATAGATTTAACGATAGAAAATCACATTTTTATATGTATACAAACTATAGAAAATATTCATGTGTTGAGTTGAAATTCATTCGTTGAATTGAAATTCATGTGTTGAATATTATTTGAATTTAAACAAATAGATTTAACGATAGAAAATCACATTTTTATATATATACAAACTATAGAAAATATTCATGTGTTGAGTTGAAATTCATTCGTTGAATTGAAATTCATGTGTTGAATATTATTTGAATTTAAACAAATAGCTTTAGCGATAAAAATCACATTTTTATATATATACAAACTACAGAAAATATTCATGTGTTGAGTTGAAATTCATTCGTTGAATTGAAATTCATGTGTTGAATATTATTTGAATTTAAACAAATAGCTTTAGCGATAAAAATCTCATTTTTATATATATACAAACTATAGAAAATATTCATGTGTTGAGTTGAAATTCAATTGTTGAATTGAAATTCATGTGTTGAATATTATTTGAATTTAAACAAATAGCTTTAGCGATAAAAATCACATTTATATATATATATATATATACAAACTATAGAAAATATTCATGTGTTGAGTTGAAATTCATTCGTTGAATTGAAATTCATGTGTTGAATATTATTTGAATTTAAACAAATAGCTTTAGCGATAAAAATCACATTTTTATATATATACAAACTATAGAAAATATTCATGTGTTGAATTGAAATTCATTCGTTGAATTGAAATTCATGTGTTGAATGTTATCGTATTTTAAAATAAAATGGATGGACAATAAAAACTACTTTTTTATTGTGAATATGAAGTGTTAAAAACATTCACGTGTTGAATAAATATTTTTGATGATAAAAATATTTCTTTTATCATGTATACGCTTTGATAAAAATACACACGTGTTGAAATAAATAATAGTTTGCTAGAAATATTTTTATTAGCTTTGTTCTGCATATATATACATGTGTTGAACAGGGAAAAATGGATTAGCTGTAGAGTAAAGAAATTATTTGCGTGCCCGACAAATAGGTAAGCCTTGATGAGTTGGCTGCGCAATTTTAATTTTATATCAACTCCTGTGAATGCCATTGGATGCGGAGTGCTGGTTATTCTGTGTGAAATAATAAATATCGCCATAGGATAGTAACAATTAATTTTGAACTACACTACATGGCATACTTCTTGACGATAGGCATACTTCATCATATTCCACATAAGCATTTGGAGCTTGTGTGACGAGGTGGAAGATTTACCATACGAGCGAGAGGCTTGTATGGCGATGATTTTATACTACAGGTTGAACTGATGACTGATATGGACTATATAAAATATAACGATAAATTGCCAGATTAATAAAAACCCCACACGGGTCTGGAGTTGATAATAATCACGTCTCTCTAGTCATTAGATACGACACATGGACTATTTATTTCCACACGGAACGGGGTGACGAGAATTTATTCTCTGGAGTTATTATCTATACACGCTCCCCCGTAAACACTAGAATATATCACTATAAATATGTGGATGCTTTATAGGATTTTTTTGGTATCTAACACGGCTCAATAAATTTCCAAACCCCTTCCCGTACAAAGGAGGTTATGGCGAAATTTTTCGAAATATTAAGGCGTTAGTGAAATATTTGAAGTGAAAACGAAGTTGAAATTAATGAATGAACTATATTTGAAATAAATGAATGAGCTATATTTATATATATAAATATAAATAGAATAGAAAGGAATCGAAGCCGTGCAATTCGTGTTTTGGAATCGTAATTTGAAACGATTGGTACGAGAAATCCGACCATCGGATTTTCCCGAAACCGCAATCGCTGGGTTCGACTTGGAAATATCTTTCCAACGGAACCAACCTTGTAAAGATCCAACGGTTGGATTGTCTGGAATGTTTAATTCAAATCTGAAGGAAAACTGCGCCAGAATCGATTATATTTATATATAAATATAAATATAATTAAATTAAATCGAATAACGACGCTGCAGTTCGAATTTTGAAACCGTAACTTCAAACGACTAGTGTGGAAGATCCGACCGTCGAATTTTCACGAAACTGGAACCGTTGGGTTCGCTTTGGGAATATCTTCCCACTGATATAGACTTTGTAGAAATCCAACGGTTAGATTTTCCAATATGTGTAAAACAAATTAGGGGAAAAACAGCGCCAGTGCCACGGCACGACCTGAAACGTCGTTTAATTAAATAGGGCCATTTTTAAATAAATAAAAATGGCGAAAAATCGTTATAAAATATTATAAGCAACATAGATTGGGAATAAACCAATTTGGCTTGATCTGTTTGATATTTGATGGTTGTATGTGTTTGACCCGAAAATTATACTAAAGAACCGAAATGTGATTGCCGAATAATATAACCATGGAAAGGATTGATTTGAATTCTAATTACATGAATTATTTGAAAAGGCCGAGCTAACCCTCATTTCAAATAATTGATCGAGCGATTCGAATTGGAAAATACAAAGACGATTCAAGACCGATGATCTTCGTATCGGTTGGATGGGCGCTGCTGAGGTTCCTGACTGGAGTAGCTACCGTGAAGGAACGGAAGTAGTAGCCGTCTGAACGTATGTGTTGATTGTACGGATATACGAGGAATTTGACGCCTCCGGTTTCGTTCAGACCCAGAATGGACTTGTAAATGGACTGTGTGTCTGACATTGGATTTTGTTCTATACTGATTGATCTCTGTTAAATATATATCTGTTTAGCGGCGGAGAATTTATTCTTTTGCTTAACGCCCTTCTCTGAGACGTACGAGCTCAGAGGTTATATATCGATAGAAATCAGTCGTATGGAGTGGATTGCCTATGTGGCATGCCAAGATGCTATGATCAAGGCTTCTGTTGCAAAGCAAAGTCTTGTGGTTGAGGATCAAAGCACGGTCTACGTGGCCTGGCTTTGTGTATAGCGTGGATTCGCGAGCCTCACACCTCGGTATGAGTTAAAAACAGGATAAGGACTGCAGGGAGAGCACGACGTTTCTTTCTAGCTATGGTGGTGTCAGTGACTTACCAGCCCTGACATTTATATTTATTTTTCACCTATGTGGTTGTTGGGATGCGAGGCGCCTCGATTATAGGTCTGTAAGGACCGGGAAACGTGTGTTCAGGAATAATTAATCCTCAAACGTAAGAGAGGACCGGCCCTGAAGATCCAGGGGGTTACCTAGAGTGTGTAGTCCCGAGGCATTTGCTAGAATGTATCGAAGCGGAGAGGAGCTTGCCCCTTGCCTCGACTCATGACGGAAATCCAATTTCCAATACGAGATAACGGGTTCGATTGTAGAACTAGTATGGCGACATAGTGGTATGGGGCACTTATGCCGTCTATGATTGATATTTATGATGCTATTCGTTTTTGAAACATATAAGCACTAGTAATAATATCAAATGATTTTGCTTTACACGTATTAAGCATATTTGGCAATTATAAAGTAAAACTCTATCCTCCGGCTTGCATTGCATTGTATGATGGGACTTGAGTCTTATAATGGCTTCATTCTTTTTAAAAGCATTGCGTTGTTTTCAAAGAATTTACTTTGTTTTAAATGCACCAGCAATCACTGGAGTAAACCCGTTCCGCGAAAGTGGCATGGTCCTATGATTTACTTATTACTGTTGTTTAAACTGTTGAATAGATTTCTCATACCAGTCCCCATGACTGACTCGTTGTTTGTTTCACTTTGCAAACGCGGGTGCCCTTATTTTCACACGGGCAGCCTAGTTTACAGGTGACAGGTTGTTTTTGGCTCTGCACTGTTGCATAGAGTGCATTTTGGCTCATGGCGAGGCTGACTTCACAGAGATGACTTTGACATTTTCCTCCATTATTGTACTTATATTATGATTCCGCCACAGGCTATGCAGACTGCTTTACTTTCAGTACTTATTATCGTATGTATATGTACCGCCTTCGGCGATGTAGACTAATACCCTTATTATGTCTCACTGCATGTATATATTTCGCCTCCGGCGATGGTGACTGATCATTTCCCTTTTATTTACTATGTTGTATCCTACGTTGTGCTATTCTGATGTTGTTACATGTTGTGATTCCGCTGTCATATCCATGTAAAATTATTCTATTTATTGTTTTCGCTATTATCTGTATTCTGCTATGATGTTTGATGTGTTATATTCCAATGATTATCTTTAATACCGTCACACGGATTTTGGGGATCGTCACAATTGAGATGAAAAACTCCATATTTGAAAACATGAAAATAGATTTTTTTATCGAAATGAACTAGTTTTGAACTAGAATTATAATCCATTTATTTTTGAAATAAATAAATTGGATTTGAAAGGGTTTTAAAAGTAACCAGAATTTCCAATAATTGAATTGGAATGGATTTGAATCGAAATTGTCTTTGGAATATTTTGATGTTGGATTTCGTGATTATACAGATATTGTTATGGAAATTTGAAAGATATATTTATATCATTATTTCCAATACGATATTTGTTGGTCGTAGAATTTGACCTTGAATATAAGCCGATATATTTTCTATTCAGAGCCTTGTATTTAATATCAAATGGGATTTGGGTTTGTCATGAATGGTGTCTTCATTAACACTGTTCTTAAACCCAGTTGAGAAAAAGATTAAATATTTTTGTTTAGATTTAATGAAGTATACCAATTAAATGATATTTAATTGGAATTGAATTTGAATTTTAATTGATTTTTGGGTTTATCGTGAATGGTGTTTTAAATAACACTTGTCCTTTAACCCGATAATCAATGGAATGTGAATTGGGTTTATCGTGAACTGTGTTTTAACGACATTCGTTCTTTAACCCAATTTACAGTGAAATGTGATTTGGAATTTATAAATCTTTTGTTATGATTTAAAGGAGATTTTACAAAGTAAAGTTTTCTAATTTAATAAAATAAATTGAAATGGAATGGAATTCTATTTGGTAATGATCGAAGTGAATTTCTGTGGAGGAAGACAACTAATATATCTAGAATTTAAAAGGCTTTGCCGCTATTCCATTTATATTAGTAGTCGGATATGGAAGTTTACATCGATTATATATATCGATTTGTTTTCCATGATGATTCCATTGTAAATGGAATGTGATTTTGGGTTTATAGTGAACCGTATTTTAAATGACATTGATTCTTTAACCCAATAAAAGACGGGATATGATTTCCCAAGTTAAATAATCATTAGTAGTGATTTTTGGGAAGATTAAAACCAAGTGAGGTTTTAATGAATCTTTAATTAGATTAAAATGATCAAGAATGGAGTACCACCAGTTTAGCTCCAGGCGATAGTTAAATCTTAATTAGATTTGAACGTGAAATGGTAATTGAATTTACCGATAACACCGTTGTGTTAGATATGAAGTATGACCAGTTTTACTTCATGGGATGAATAGGTTAGGGTTGGGAAATTTAACAAGTGATTACTTTGGTAAGGTTCGCTAATCCCGACTAGTTTGGATAAGACATAATTTGGTTTGAATTGATATTCAAAAGAAGATTAAAGAATAAATTTAAAGAATTTATCTTTGATAAATTAATGGGAACCTTTCCCAAAGTATAAGAATATTTGAATAAAAGAATATTCTGAATTGGAATGAGGCGTATGTTGTGTTTGAGTAACACTTGTTTATTATATACGCGAGTTATTCAGAAAGACTGGGTTTATCCCATTCTGAATAACTGATTCGACGATGTGTCGAGGATGAAGACGGTGGTCGACCGGAGGTCTTCACATCGTTTGGATAATTACTGATGATCTTGATTGGGCTGTACACCCAATAGGAGGGAATCAGTTGGTGATCGTCCAGATGTACTTGGAGATCGATGGATATGCAAGGTACAAGGTGCCTCCGGTTTCATTCAGACCCAAAACGGACTTGTAAATGGACTGTGTGTCCGACATTGGATATCATTCTATGTGATTGATGGATATCGGTTGCATGGAGTGGTTTGCCTTTGTGGCATGCCAAGATGCAAATGATCAAGGCTTCTATTGAAAAGCAGAGTCTTATGGTTGATGATCAAAGCACGACCTTTGTGGCATAGCTTTGTGTAGCGTTAATTCGCGAGCCTCACACCTCGGTTGGGAACCAGAAACGGGAGAGGACATCAGGGAGGGCATGCGTTTCCTTCTAGCTAGGGTGGGGTCAGTGACCTACCAGCCCTGACCTTTATATTATTTTCACCTGTATGGTTGTTGGATTACGAGGCGCCTCGGATATATCGGTGACTACGTGGAGCCGATGGAGTCATAGGACTCATTTATGCCCCAAAGGGCGGGGAAATGCAGTGTTCAGGCATTATAATCCACATCGAGTGGACCGGCCCTGACGATCCAAGGCTTGCCTACGCGCTTGCCTGAGACATGGGCTATATTGTCTCGAATTTGGTAAGGACGATCCCTTGCCTTGGTTCACAGATGGAAATCCAACTTCCAATACGTGACATTTGCGGTTTTGATTATAGAGCCTAGTATTGGCGACATGATATATGGTACCCATGCCGTCTAGGATTGATACATTTATATTTGAAGTTGTTTTATACACTATGCACTTATAATAGTATCAAATGATTTGTTTTAACGTATCAAGCATTCTTTGGCTATTATAAGGTAAAACCCTATCCTCCAGTTTGCGTTGCATTGTGTGATGGGACCTGGGTCTTATAATAGCTTCATTGTTCTTTATTTAGCATTGCGCTGTTGTTTTTATGCATTGGTATTCTTGGGAGGAAACCCGTTCTGTGTTATATGGCGTGGTCCCTTGATTTAACTAACTTAAAAATCAAATTTATAACTATTTTAGTTCTCACATAGTCACATGACTGACCTGGAGTTTATTGTTTTAACCTAAACTCCGGGTGCCATTATTTTCCACGGGCAGCTAGTAATTTTGGTTTTGTAGATTTATATTCACAGGTTCCTGCTACAGCTGGAATGATATTCGGAAAGCTCTGTATCCGTGTATCTTTTTCAATTGTGTTTGTACTATTTTTCCGCTGCTATGTAATGTATCGTAATCTCTGATATTTAGTAAATGTGTAATATTTATTCATACTCCGTATATTCTTGTATTCTGATAAAATTGTTGTAATAAGCAATGAACTGTTCTTCTGTTTGTGTTCCGATGTGGTTTGTCCTCAGTACAATCCGTGCTTTCCTTCACGGGGAAGTTCGGGTCGTAACAGCTTGGTATCAGAGCTTTGGTTTACAAAGCTCGAGAACAAGACACATTAGAACCGAACGAACGAATTCATCAGAGATTGGATTAGTAATATCCAATGAGAATGACTCGTTAGAGATTGGATCAGTCGTATCCTAGAACGAGTGTAAGGAGTGTTGTTTTGAAAAATAAAATTGAAAACAAATTCTGTTTTGAAAATTTATACTTTATTATTCGTATTTGAATATTTATTTGTATTGAATTTGGATAATCCAACATATAAAGATTTTGCATATACGTCTGATCCACGGGTATTCGAAGTTTTAATATACTGGGTAGGTATAGAATCATGCTCTAGTCGCTCGGGGATAATTCTGGTGATGTCGCGACATCATCAGTATTTGTGTTTGTTTCGAAGGTGTGATATTTATATATTTCCAATTGACTGGTGTGAGAACCAAAACTAGATAGGTCTTATTGTTGGGATTTAGCATCAAAAATCTGATTTTTGGACTATGTATCAAAGTTATGAATTTGAAAAGCTAATCAACTAATTGATTGCTGATTGTGTTGTTTGATTATTGGTTGATTAATTAGAATTTGAACCATTTAGCCAAATTGAACCAAATATAGACCTATATTGAAAATTGTGTGAAATTACATACACGTACATGTATATACATTGAACAGGTCATAGCAAGGAGGCTAGAGAAGAGGAATAAAATTGTTTGCCCAACAAATAGGTACATGTTTATTGTATTTCTTTGGGTTTTTGATGATTTTATGAGCCGATTGGCTGTTTCTTTTTCTTTTTGGATTGGAGAGGCCTCTATGACAATTTCGAGATTTTCCCGGTGCTCCCGTGCAGAGGAGGTTATGGCGAAATTTTTCGAAAATTTAGGGTGTTAGCCAAATTTTTGAAAAATTTGAAAAGTTATTAGAAACTGAAAAGTTGAAGAACTTAGGCCATAATGAAAATAATGAAAGTTGAGTTGGTTTGTAAAACAACTTTCAGCTTCGTTCCTTTTCGGGGATGAAAAATTTTAAGTGGGGGAGATTGTAATAACCCTGAAATCCGAGCCAATTTAAAAAAAATTATTTTGGCAATTTTGATGAATTTTGAATATTTAAAATGAATTATTTTAAATAATAACAACGAGAAATTTGTTTTGAATAGAATTAGAACGTATAAATATATTTGAATCGACGTTAGAATATAAATAATTATTTTTAATTATAAAAGGAATTGAAAATGGCGCGGTAGTTCGAAAATTCGATTTCAAATTTCAAATGAACGTACAGGATTCAAAATAAACCGGATTTTAGCAAAACCAAAAATATTAGAATCTATTTGAGAATATCTTTCAAACGAATCCGAAAAATTGAAATTTCATAGCGGGGATAAAAAGTTATGCCCAGATGAAAATTCAGAATAGTCGCTATGGAAAATATAGCCCTTAAAATGGAAATTTTGCAAACGACCTCTGTTTTCGACGAAACCACTTTTGTTGGACCTGGGATGTCAAGTTATTTCTAGATTCCAAAATTCATAATTTTTCGAATCAATATGTAAGCGTGGCCAAGTAAAACGTGTTTTGACAATTTCAGTCAATTTCGATCGACGAGAAAATGACCATTTTTCAAACGGTATCAAAATTTGATGAAATTAGTTTTGTTAGGATCGTATCGTCAATACAATGCTAGAAATAATTTTTCGGGAATTTTTAGAGTCTGTATGTGACCCTGGTAAATTAAAATGTGCGTTCAAATTCAATATATATTGAATTATATTTTAATTTAAATCAAAACAGATCGAAACGATAAAATTGGGTTATGAAACATATCCCATTGTGTTCGGAATGGGGGTAATTAGCTGGGGGTGATAGTCGGTGAGTTAAGTTTGGAGTTCGAATACAAAAGTTGCTTTATAAGGAATTAAGATAATAAATAATAAAAAAAATATAAAAGTCAACCCTTTTCTTACTTCCAGTTCCCTACCCTCCCTCGTTCAGTGGCTCAGCAGATAAAAAAAACCTAATCGACGAACGATGCCCTCCCATCGACGGCCCCCTACGGCGCCACTGCCGCCGCCGATTGACGGCGCTCCCCTCCCCCAGGATCGGCTGCCACCTCCCCTCTCCCTTCCTCCCTATCGCCTCTGAAAGCCCCAAAACCAACAACCCCTCTTCCTCCGACCACCGCGACTCCTCCACCACCTTCCACCCTCCGCCTACAGCCGCTGCCGCGGATGTTCTTCCCCCTCCCGTCGTGCAACACTTCTCCTACCATGGCCGAAAAATGGTGAGCTTCCCCTTTCTATTTCATTTTGAATTTGGTTTTTAATTAAAAAACATTGGTTAAATTCAGATTTAATGTAAATACATTATTTAAATTCGGTTTTTAGTTGATATATATAATTATCATTGTAAAGATCTAAATTTTTTTTTATGAGTAGAGGACTAAAAACATGATCTTTAGGTATGTAGCGAATTAAAAATGTGGTCTTTTATATGTATGAAAGGAAAAAGAGAGATTTTTAATATCATGAAGATTTGATTTTTTTATTTATATACATAATATATAAAAAGTTGATTTTTATTTATACATATGACAACATTATAAAGACGTGACTTTTAATTAGTTAAAGACATGATTTTTATTTATAAAAAGATCGGATTTTTCATGGCATAAAAATACGATTTTTATATATATGAAGTAGAGATAAAAATACGATTTTTATATATATGAAGTGAAGATAAAAATTTGATTTTCATATATATGAAGTAGCGATAAAAATTCGATTTTTATATGTGAAGTGAATTAGAAATGTGATTTTTATTTTGAACAGCGTGAAAAAGATTATTTGGAAGTACGGGCAAATCTAGGCTGTTCTGAATTTCAGAAATGAAATGGAGGAGTGGAACTCTCGGTGAGAACTCCTCACTTTTAATTTATTGTCTAGTTGAAATATATACTAGGATGCAGGCGGTGCTTAGTAGCACCCGACACCCGTTGTCCGCAGACCATGGATGACTTGTTTATTTAATTGATGTGTTGTGAAAGTTTATTGTGTGATGTGGAATGGAATAAAATATTTTATAGTTGAAAATATTTTATAGTTAAAAATATAATTTTTAACGTGTATATAAAATAAATATTATAAACAAATCGGACGATTTATTTATGTACACACATTTTAATGATATTGATTGGGACGATAAATTTTACACATCACCCAACTGCACAAATAAATTTGTGTTCGTTGTTTGAAAACCCCAAACGGGTGTTAGGATGAAATTGGACATACGCTAATCCCAATAATTAGTTGTGTGTCAATCGATTGATTGATAGGCTATTATAAGCATTAAATATTTATATTTGATGCTTATGCAGTGTAGAATGCACTTTGGGTGATGACTGTGTTTGATTGTTGTAGTGTACGTGTGTGTATGAAATTCATATAAATCACACTGTATTGTAATTGACTGTGTCTGATTCCAGTTCAGAAAGAATGAATATTTTAAAATAATGATTATTATTAAAATAATGAACAATTTTCAAATAATATTCAGAAAAGAATCAAAATTTGGTTTTGATGTTCGATTTGGGATGAACACGAATATATTTAAATATATATAGCCGTGTCGATTAGATTGACGCCATTTTTGACGTGAATGATATTTATATCGATTTTATCCATTTTATAATGAATATAGAAAAGGAAGTGATTTCAAAATATAACGTTTTGAAAATATTATCATTTATAGATTAATGATATGGAATATTCAATTTTGATTAGAAATTGAATATGAAGTTGAAATCGTTTTGAAAACGAATTTAAAACGATTTATAAAATACGTTTTGAAATGAAATCGACGAAATATATAATATATATATATATATATTTATATTTATATTACATATATAATGGCCTGAATAGAACGCTCCGCGTTGCGGCAGTTCACGAATTTCGACCATTGACTTCGAATAGATATTACGGGAGATCCGACCGTCGGATTCTCCTAAAACCGGAACCGTTGGGTTCGTATCGAAAAGAGCTTTCTAACGAATACAAGAAATTAGAAATCTAACGATTGGATTTGGAATTATGTCCAAATCAAATTTAGAGAAGGTCGTTGTAAGTGCAGTTCGATGGTCGTTGATGGAAATCGACTGTACGGGCCTTGATAAAATTATAAAAAATAGCAATAATTTGTGTAAAATCATAAGAAATGATTTGGAAAGAATTGGGATGAAAAACTCCATATTTGTAAAGATGAAAATAGATTTTTTATCGAAATGAACTAGGTTTGAACTAGAATTATAATCCATTTATTTTTGAAATAAATAAATTGGATTTGAAAGGGTTTAAAAGTAACCAGAATTTCCAATAATTGAATTGGAATGGATTTGAATCGAAATTGTCTTTAGAATATTTCGATGTTGGATTTCGTGATTATACAGATATTGTTATGGTAATTTGAAAGATATATTTATATCGTTATTTCCAATACGATATTTGTTGGTCGTTGAATTTGATATTGAATATAAGCCGATATATTTTCTATTCAGAGCCTTGTATTTAATATCATTTGGGTTGGTCGTGAATGGTGTCTTCATTAACACTGTTCTTAAACCCAGTTGAGAAAAAGATTAAATCATGTTATTTAGATTTAATGAAGTATACCAATTAAATGGTATTTAACTGGAATTTATTTTGAATTGATTTTTAGGTTTATCATGAACGGTGTTTTAAATAACACTTGTTCTTTAACCCGGTAATTAATGGAATGTGAATTGGGTTTATCGTGAACTGTGTTTTAACAACATTCGTTCTTTAACTCGATTTACAGTGAAATGTGATTTGGAATTTATAAATCTTTTGTTAAGATTTAAAGGAGATTTTCCAAAGTAAAGTTTTCCAATTTAATAAAATAAATTGGAATGGAATGGAATTCGATTTGGTAATTATCGAAGTGAATTTCTGTGGAGGAAGACAACTAATATATCTAGAATTTAAAAGGCTTTGCCGCTATTCCATTTATATTAGTAGTCGGATATGGAAGTTTACATTGATTATATATATCGATTTGTTTTCCATGAAGATTCCATTGTAAATGGAATGTGATTTTGGGTTTATAGTGAACCGTGTTTTAAATGACATTGGTTCTTTAACCCAGTTAAAGACAGGATATGATTTCCCAAGTTAAATAATCATTAATAGTGATTTTTGGGAAGATTAAAACCAAGTGGGGTTTTAATGAATCTTTAATTAGATTGAAATGATCGAGAATGGAGTACCACCAGTTTTGCTCCAGGCGATAGTTAAATCTTTAATTAGATTTGAACGTGAAATGGTAATTGAATTTACCGATAACACCGTGGTGTTAGATATGAAGTATGACTAGTTTTACTTCATGGGATGAATAGGTTGGGGTTGGGAAATTTAACAAGTGATTACTTTGGTAAGGTTTGCTAATCCCGACTAGTTTGGGTAAGCCATAATTTGGTTTGAATTGATATTCAAAAGAAGGTTAAAGAATAAATTTAAAGAATTTATCTTTAATAAAATTAATGGAAACCTTTCCCAAAGTATAAGAATATTTGAATAAAAGAATATTCTGAATTGGAATGAGGCCTATGTTGTGTTTGTGTAACACTTGTTTATTATATACGCGAGTTATTCAGAAAGACCGGGTATATCCCATTTTGAATAACTGATTCGACGATGTGTCGAGGATGAAGATGGTGGTCGAAGACCGGAGGTCTTCACATCGTTTGGATAATTACTCATGATCTTGATTGGGCTGTACACCCAAGAGGAGGGAATCAGTTGGTGATCGTCCAGACGTACTTGGAGATCGATGGATATGCGAGGTACAAGGTGCCTCCGGTTTCGTTCAGACCCAGAACGGACATGTAAATGGACTGTGTGTCTGACATTGGATATCATTCTGTGTGATTGATGGATATCGGTTGCATGGAGTGGTTTGCCTTTGTGACATGCTAAGATGCAAATGATCAAGGCTTCTC
The DNA here is from genome assembly GCA_030737875.1 of Allium sativum. Classification (NCBI taxonomy): domain Eukaryota; kingdom Viridiplantae; phylum Streptophyta; class Magnoliopsida; order Asparagales; family Amaryllidaceae; genus Allium; species Allium sativum. Next base: position 901,637,595 of record CM060916.1, read on the forward strand.
TTGAAAAGCAGAGCCTTGTGGTTGATGATCAAAGCACGACCTTTGTGGCAAAGCTTTGTGTAGTGTTAATTCGCGAGCCTTACACCCCGGTTGTGAATTAGAAATGGGAGAGGACATCAGGGAAGGCACGCGTTTGCTTCTAGCTAGGGTTGTGTCAGTGACCTACCAACCCTGACATTTATATTATTTTCACCTGTGTGGTTGTTGGATTGCGAGGCGCCTCAGATATATCGGTGACTACGTGGAGCCAATGGAGTTATAGGACTCATTTATGCCCCAAAGGGCGGGGAAACGCAGTGTTCAGGCATTATAATCCACATCGAGTGGACCGACCCTGACGATCCAAGGCTTGCCTGCGCGCTTGCCTGAGACATGGGCTAGATTGTCTTGAATTCGATAAGGACGATCCCTTGCCTTGGTTCACAGATGGAAATCCAACTTTCAATACGTGGCATTTGCGGTTTTGATTGTAGAGCGTAGTATTGGCGACATGATATATGGTACCCATGTCGTCTAGTATTGATACATTTATATTTGAAGTTGTTTTATACACTATGCACTTATAATTGTATCAAATGATTTGTTTTAACGTATCAAGCATTCTTTGGCTATTATAAGGTAAAACCCTATCCTTTGGTTTGCGTTGCATTGTGTGATGGGACCTGGGTCTTATAATAGCTTCATTGTTCTTTATTTAGCATTGCGCTGTTGTTTTTATGCACTGGTATTCTTGGGAGGAAACCCGTTCCATGTTATACGGCGTGGTCCCTTGATTTACCTAACTTTAAAATCAAATTTATAACTGTTTTAGTTCTCACACCAGTCACATGACTGACCTAGAGTTTATTGTTTTAACATAAACTCTAGGTGCCCTTATTTTCCACGGGCAGCTAGTAGTTTTGGTTTTGCAGATTTATATTCACAGGGTCCTGCTATAGCTGGAATGATATTCGGAAAGCTCTGTATCCTTGTATCTTTTTCAATTGTGTTTGTATTATTTTTCCACTGCTATGTAATGTATTGTAATCTCGAATATTTATTAAATGTGTAATATTTATTCATACTTTGTATATTCTTGTATTTTGATGAAATTATTGTAAATAACAATGAAATGTTCTTCTGTTTGTGTTCCGATGTGGCTTGTCCTCAGTACAATCCGTGCTTTCCTTCAAGGGGAAGTTCGAGTCGTAACACAAAACTAATCAGATCCTATGATTGAATTTTCCAAAAGCATAGCTTCCCTATAACTAACGATTTACTCCACTTGTTGAACACTTCTTTCCCAAAAATTTAAACCGGCTTCAAAAATAACCCACATCTCTCCACTGTAACCTTCTCTGTACTTCCCAAATATATATGAGATAACCACCATTATGTTCAGCTCCTCAACGTCTTCAACTTCATGCCCATCATCTGAAACTTGGAGCCCCTCTTACCAAAAATCACGACAGGCACTGGTTCCTATCGCCAAACATCAAAATAAATAACAACACCTCACTTTAAAAAAATACCAGCCACAATATCTTCCAGACCCACATGTCTTCAACCGCTACCCTTAATAGCCTGATCGCATTCCACCTTATCAATTCATGCGCATCACTCACATGATGGATTCCATGCCATCAGCAAATACATCAAAAGCTCCTTTTTAATAAAGAAAAAACATACCTACTACTATTAAACTACAGGTGGTCCCCTTCATCGAGCTACATCACCTCATATAAACGAACTTCATCAACCATTCACCATTTCACAGTAAACTCCTTAATTACATTTAGCCTTCCTCCTCCCAGTAATACATGTTCTCCATCGATTGAAAAAAAAAGTCAACTCCCCATAATACCACATATGGCCGCACCCTCCTCAAATCCGTTCTCCTTTATACCAATGTATTCCACGCAAATCACCTCCAGCGTTACTAAGGACGATCATCCATTTTCGAACTCTCCCATTTCCCCAACTCGACGTTAAGTCCCCATCTCCACAGTAGAACGTGACTCCGGCTTCTAAGCTCACGCACAGGGTAAAATGCAATTTTTTTTTTAAATTCCACTAAATTCCGGTAATGTGTGCGCCTCTCACCCACAAACACAACAACGCCTTTGGTTTCAGGCTCGACCTCCTCTAAACCCAACGCCGCCTTGCCCAACTCTACTGGCTTATTTTCGATTTTTCGAAAACGGTTCGCATGCTCCAAAAATGTACAGGAATGAAGTGGATTGACCCGTGAACCTAGAAATATAGGGTTGCTGAATTTAAGTATTTTATTTCATTTATTTCTAGGTATCAGTTCTTGGCTTGTTTGTGCTTTTAGAATATTGGGGGCTGTATCCAGTATTTAAAGTAAAGAAATGGTTTGGCATGCACGAAAACGAGGCTTGGTACGCCCGGAATTGACATGGATTGGAGAACACGTATAGAATAGGGTAGGACCTTTTTTCCAGCTTAGCCATATGCTCGATTTTAATTCTTTTTAGAGGCGTAAGCAGTGAAGGTCTCATACTGTCATGTCAATAATTTAATTCATGCAGATATCGCTGGGCACAAATGTTTAAATTGGATTGACAACCTGCACTTACACCATGTGATTGGGTACTTTTCTGTCTGGTGACACAGGCGTATATTGCTTTGCAACCGGTTGTATATTTATAGTTAGTGATCACTAAATATGTAACGTTTGAGAATTTCAAGTTTAACATTGTGTTTGTGTGCGAGCCACTACGGACAAAAATAGAAGCATAATCGTATTGAGCGATGTGCAATGATTCCAAAAATATAATAATATAGAAAAGTTAACTTATATTGTGATATCCCAAAATACTGATATAGGGTGTAAAATACTTCAAATAAAAAGTTGCTTATTTTTCAAAATAAAAATTACAGAAAAAATTCTATAAATTAAATTATAACAATATCTCAAATACCTTGCAATAACAATCTATTTCGGGTTTTATAAAAATTAATTTCGTTAAAATCCTATATCGTTTGGAAAATAAATCGAATCAATTTCAAACTAAACAAATAAAATGCATATCCAATCTGAATATATACATATAGCTTTGGAAATAATCTAATTTAAATTTTAAACTTGATATTTCTAATTATGACGACATTCAAATTATTTGAAATCAATTTATATACAATAAATTGTTATAAAATTTATAACAATTCTGTAGCAACTATTTGAAAATTTGATTTGGATATAAAACAAAATCTACAATATGAAATCTTAATTTTTCTCTTTCACTAGAAAAATATAATCAAATAGGTTCGAACGTTTCTTGTTTCAAAGAAATCCGATTTATTATGAATCATGTATATCCAATTGAAGTTGAAAATGTTAATTACGAACTACCACGCTACTGCAGTTCATTTTATAATAAAATTATAAATTAAACATATTATTGTCATTTAATAAATGAAATCATTAAAAAAATTCAGAACCAAATAAAATTAAATCTTTTAAATTGACAAATCATATAATATTGCATATTTAGCCAATTCCGACTATTCTGGAGTTTAAATTATTATTTTATTATTCAAAAATATTGAATTCAAATCAATTAAATTAATAAACCACAATTTAAAATATTAAATAATTGATTATTCATTCGCTAAAAATCCAGGTCGTTATAATTTTTATAAAAATATAATTTAAAACTTCATTTCAATTTATAAAATAATAAATTTTATAACTTTAAATATGTCGATTTGCCTGACGGCAAGTAAACATCTCAAAAATATGGTTTCTAGACCATTTACTGCAAATCACTTAATTAAATTGCCTATTGATTAAAATCACAACAACTTTGAATTCAAATCCAACGATTAACATTTAAACAGGTTTTATCATCACTCAGGTCAAACAATTCGTATATAAGCAAATATGAATCAACAACATATAAAATATTTGAGGAATCTAGTTGGATCCCTTTAACCTATTTTTTTCCTCTAACACAGCTTATAGTAACATTTAAATAATGCATATGGAATAGATAATTTTAAACTAATGCATTTAAGTGACATAATGTAAACAATGTCAGTCAATAACAATAAATTACATCCAAGGCATCTAAAAACTCAATTTATATTATCAATGATAAATTATAGTTGATATGAATTTAACCACATCATATAATTCCAGAAGGTGTGAGATTTAACTCACAAAATTTGTTTTTAACTGACGGTTCTGATCGATTTATATAATTTCAAACATACATTTGAAATTATATAAAATTCCAATATGCTTCAAATTGTCCCAATAAAATTCAACAACATAATGCTCATTTATGCGGTTCCAACGGATCCTGTTTTGTTAAATTTCGATAACAAATGAATAAGTTATAGCTATTTAAATATTTATTTGAATTTAAAATTGTATAATTAATCTTCGGGTGGGGTTGGGGGGGGGGGTCTAAAAGTTTCGTTGTGCGTGGGATACTTTTAATGGTGAAAGGTTTTTTATTTTATTTTTCATGCCTCTAGATCTCTATAGACCCATCCCTATCATCTTCATTTCTCTTTTCCTCTACCAAATACCCTACTTTCGTCGTGCGTGGTGTCCCTTAACAACCACTCTACCTTTTTTGATTTGAATCTTTATAATGGATTGGATCTAAGTTCTGTCGCTCCTATTTTCCCTCTACCATTCTAGATCTGAATCGCGGCGACTATAATCGCCTCTACCACCTTTCATGTTTTGTGTCGTGCAATTTTAGGTAACTACCTGTTTTGTGTTCTTCAACTGATTGGATTGTGTAGTATGGGAGACTATCTCTAGCGTGGAGTAATATGGAGTGCAGTAACTCCTTTTTGGTTGTTTTGATTCATGTCTCGTTGTATCCCCTGGTTTCATCAGTGATGGTTCTTAATAACTAAATTGGTATTCAATGTTTCTTCATATTTTCGTCTTTTTGGAAGTTCATGGTGGTATTCGTGTGTTATGTGGCAGTTCGTATTCATGTTTGGTGTTTGGTGTTCGGTTTATCCTTTAGCTACAGTTCTTAGTTCCTCAACATGCTAAGCATTTTTTTGTTGCTTGGTCTTTGGTATTTTTCATGTTCGCTGCTATTTATCTCGCTTAAGTTGGGTATAACATTATGGACAATTTGGAAAAAATGTGAAGCCTCGGCTATGATCCTGTCAATCTATCTTGATGTTCTACCTGATCGAGCAACCATATTTATGAGCATGAACTTTACTATGGGTTGTTTTGGAGTTCTGTCCATTGTTCTGGCTTTGGTGTTTTGGATTCTTTTCTTGCTTTGATCCATTAAGCAATACATGGAAGCTTTTAGCTCGAGCCTTTGTTTTTTTGGGTTAAAGTTGTTACTCCTTCCAAAGTTTCTGCATAGGTTCTCCTAGCTTGGGATTAATGGCCACCTTGGTTTTCCTGGATGTGATTGCCATCACTTATCCTGAAGTAGCTTGCTGCCTACTTGTCATACCACTTTTACACTGTGCTTCTGCGTAAGTATGGCTGTACTGTGTACCTTGTATTGCTTTTTTGTTTCACTTTTGTAAATGTATGCAATTCACTACCATGTGTAGTATGTAATTTATATGTACTTCACTCCCTGCGTGGAAATGTAATTAATTTGTAGTATAGTAACATAGCTAGCTCCAATGTTGTAAGCCTAATAGGTAGAGTGGACAGAACACTACAAACTCCGTAGGTGGTGGACGATCCACCTTAAAAACCAAATTAGTTTATTGTCAGCCACAATCACCTATACTATATTGTATTTTTATTATTGGTTATAATAAAAAAAGTGTCACGGAACACTATAAAAACCTGTCCGCTATGCCATAAAAATATAATAAACTAATCCCTATGTTAAAGTTTAATTATTGGTTTATGCTCTTAATCACGATTTAAATATCATGCTCATCATCTTCTACTTCGAACCCGCTACTGTATTACTCCTCTTTGCTTATTACTTCCCAAACTATTATCTTCCATTTCACTAAACCATTTCACAAACGGTTAACAACATCGAACTCTACGGCCTGCCCTCTTCCTCACCATCACCGCTTGGTCAGGCTCACACTCAGTTCCCCGATCGCGTCCTCGAACCATCTTCGTCTTGTACCGCATCAAGTGCGAACCATCGTAGCATTGAACTTCACCCTAGATTGTGTATATGTGCTACTCCTCCTCATAACCGGAGTATAATATCCCCTCTCATCAATCTATTCCCCTAATTCAAGAAACTTCATAACCTCGTCAGACTGTGATGAAGACCAACGAACCAACTTAATTCCAGACCCAACGAAAAACACATAGCAATGAAGCACACATTTCATTGAACTCAATAGATCGAAAAGAGTTAAATTACGTTAAGACTTTGATAATTTTTTTGAAGTTTCTGTGCTTACAGCGTTTTGAACCGAAAAAAGAAAGAAGAAGAAGGGTTCAATTTTTTTTGCATGCCACTTTGAAAATGACGAAGACGTGGATTTTTTTTATTTAGGAGGCGTGTATTTTTTTTCTTATTTTTTGATTTTACAAGGTGCTCGGTTTCCCATATAAATAAAAAAAAGTTGCTACCGGATTTTCTTAAAAAGGATGCACATATGTTTTTGGTACAGAGATCGACAAAGATATTAATTTGGCACATGAAATCTGCCGTGCAATAGGGTAGGAACTAGGGAAGGTAGAGATAGGTATATTATTATATTTTTAGTATACAGCTTGCACATGGGGCTGCGACATTTCGAAGAGACTGGTTTAAATTTTTAGGGAGACAATATTTAGGTTAGGTCAGCATAATAAGAGTTGACCCTTTTTTTATAAATTTTGATTTTATTTTAGTGAAAGCGACTAACGATTTTTTTTCAAAATCGACTAACGATATTTTATAGCGCATAATGTTTGACGTTCATAGTTCAAACAAACCCATACGAATTCTGATCGTGACAAAATTAAAAATCATGCAATACTTTAAAATTTCAAACATGATGGATGTGACGACCCCAAACTCCCTTGTAACAAAAGTAAGGAAAATCGTATGGAATATAACATAACTAGAACAATAACAGATCTCAAAGTATAGAAGAACGTATAAATCATTGCAGCGGAAATAAATGTCATCACAAACATCATCACTGAAACATCAGAGTATGCATCACAGAATTACACTTAATAAAATAGATGTCTCAAAAAAAGAAATAGAGTCTCAACCTCTCGAATTACATCACTACTAAATACTGTCTTAAAGTCTTAAGCAGAAAATAAAAGATAAAAAGAAAGTTTCTTCAGCATCTCCATCAGCAAGCTTCCATCCAGAGAATATCCAAGCCTAACCTATCACTTGGCTGCCCGTGTAGAAGAGGGCAACCGAGTTTGCAAAAGGTGAAACAAACTACGAGTCAGTCATGGGACTGGTATGAGATATCTGAATTAACTAACGAGTTTGACAATCACGAGGACCACGCCGCTATCGCGGAACGGGTTTACTCCTTGGGATTATCAGTGCAATAAATAAAGTATAACGTTAAATAACCAATGCTTTTTAGAAAAATGAAACCATTATAAGACCCGAGTCCCATCACACAACGCAACGCAAACCGGAGGATAGAGTTTTACCTTATAATGGCCAAAAGATGATAAATATGCAAAATACGATATTATTATTAGTGTGTATATGTTTAAAGAAAATATTTCAATTATAATATTAATCATAGACGGCATAGCTACCATCTACTATGTCGCCCTACTAGTTATGCAATCAAAACCGCATGGGACGTATTGGTAATTGGGTTTCCATCATAAGTCAAGGCTAGGGAGGTGCTCCTGACCGATTCGAGACAGTCTAGCAATGTCTCAAGATTCGGACGATGGCGAACCCTTGGATACAGCAGGGCCGGTCCACAAATACTTTAGTGGATTAGTTATGCCTGAACACACGTTCCCCGATCCTATTGGACCTACAAATCGGCCGAGGGCGACCGATAAGAATAAACCGAGGCCTCGCAAAAATATTCCAACAACCACATAAGCAAATGTCAGCCAGTTTAAGCACTGACACCACTTCTAGCTAGAAAGAAACGTGTGCACTCCCTGCGTTCCCTTCTCCCATTTTAGACTCAACCGGTGTGTGAGGCTCGCGAAGTCACAATATACACAAAGCTATGCCTAAATAGGCTATGCTTTGATCATCAACCACAAGGCCTGCTTTTCAACAAAGCCTTGATCATTTGCATCTTAGCATGTCCCATTGACAATCCATGCCATGAAATTAACATCTATCAATACACAACCTCTAAGGGTGTTGAGCGAGAGAATAAATTCTCTTGCCACCAACGGTTGTATATTAAACAGAAATCGGTTTACATGGTACGAAGTTCAACGTCAGACATGCATCCATTTACAAGTCCGTTCTGGGTCTGAACGGAACCGGAGACACCTGAGAGGCTCTCGTATATCCGGACAGTCATCACATACGTCCGGGCGACTACCGCCAAAATCCCTTCAGGATAGCTACTCCTATCGAGGACCTCAGTAGCAATACATCCATTCGATGCGAAGACCGCCGGTCTTCAACACCGTCTTCGTCTCTTCATCGACGTATAATTATTTGAAATGAGTAGAACTCGGACTTTTCAAATAATTATCGAATAATAAATCATTTCATATTGTTAACATTAATTTATAACGATTTATCACTATTTTATTTATTTAAAAAAAAAACTCAATAAAATCAAACGACGCTTTGGGTTAAGTGTGGCTTTGGCGCTGTTTTTCTCCACATTTGATTTACATATATCTTGAAATCTAACCGTTGGATTTTGACAAAATTTGTCTTATTCGAAAGATCTTCCCAAAGCGGTCCCAACGGTTCCGGTTTCGGGAAAATCCGACAGTTGGATCTTTCGGTTCAATCGTTTAAAGCCATGATTGCCGAAACGCGAACTACCATGTGCAATTCGTTTAATTTCTATTCATATTTGTATATATAATTCCTTAAGCGATTACATTCACGTGAATATCACACCAAATGAAGGTGTGAATTATATATAAATCCTATATTCATGTTTATTACGTTAGCTAAAACGTGTTTTTATTTCATACACCAATTTGATAGTATATTGACTATAAATTGCATTGTTTGTTCATTCATGATTTTTAATGTCAATTCATGTTTCAACTTCTGTACCTATACCAAGTGTAAATTTCTTTTAAAATAGACAAATTGCATATTTTACTCATTATATTTTAAGGAGTGAAATTGTTGATTTCCAACTGATGAACAAAAATGAAGATTTTTGTTCAATCCCTTCTATGAACAAAATGTGAATTCCTTCCTATGCTTCTAACATTACATTAAAATTGTAATTAGTACAAAACATATTTCTAAATGAAATAGGATTCATATTCTCTTCCCTTTTTTAAAATTACATTAAAAATGCAACCTTTAATTCTCATATTTTATTTGCATTAGGGACTGCAAATAAGAATGTATATTATCCTACTCAGGATTTATTTGCGTTGAGGAACGCAAATAAAAATGTATCTTTAAATTTGTAATTTTATTTACAACAAGGAATGTAAAATAAAGTACAACTCTTTATTTCATGTTTATTTACATTAAGGGATGTAAATAAATGGAAGAAAAATATAATCTTTCTTTTATTATTTGTTCGCATCTAGATTCCTTCTACTAATTTTGTTTGCATCTAAAATTGCAAACAAAAAAAATGTATCTTTTTATTTTATTGTTTCATTTGCATGGAAAAATACAAATAAAATATAATTTATATTCTCTATGTTTTGTTTGTATAGAAGAAGGCAATTGAAAAATGTGAATTTTTAATTTACATGCATTGTTTGCATCGTAGAATGCAAACATAAAGTAAAATCTCTTTTCTCTTTTTGTAGCGTTTGCATTTTGGAATGCAAATATATAATGAAATGTTATATTTTTATTTTCTATCTCGTTACATTAAGAAATGCAAAAGATGATATCTTATCTTTCTACAGTTTGTTCGCATTAAGGAATGCAACAAAAATGATAATTTATTTTTCTACCTTTTTGTTTGCATTAGGGAATGCAACCAAAAATGATAATTTATTTTTTTACATTTTTGTTTGCATTAGGGAATGCAACAAAAACGATAATTTATTTTTCTACCTTTTCGTTTGCATTAGGGAATGCAACAAAAATGATAATTTATTTTTCTACCTTTTTGTTTGCATTAGGGAATGCAACAAAAATGATAATTTATTTTTCTACATTTTTGTTTGCATTAGGGAATGCAACAAAAATGATAATTTATTTTCTACCTTTTTACATTGAAAAGGGTAAATAAAAATGTACTACCTTTGAAAACATATTTTGTTTGCGTTGGAGAACACAAATAAAAATATATTTTTATATTGTCAATATTTTAACTGTATTTGAGAACACACTAAAAAGTCATTCAATTTTTCTATGCAATATTTGTGTTTATGGACACAAATAAAATGCAATTAATTGTTCTATGTAATATTTGTGTTTCAAATAAAAATGTAATCCAATGTACTATGTAATATTTGTGTTTAGGGACACAAATAAAATGTTATTCAATATAAGATGTATATATTTGCGTTGAAACACAAATAAAAAGGATAACTTATTTTCTATGTATATTTGTGTTGAAGCACAAATAAAAAGAACAAATCATTTTTCTATGTTTATATTTGTGTTGAAATACAAATAAAAAGAACAAATCATTTTTCTATGTTTATATTTGTGTTGAAATACAAATAAAAAGAACAAATCATCTTTCTATGTGTATATTTGTGTTGAAATACAAATAGAAAGAACAAATCATTTTTCTATGTTTGGTTCAACCAAATCAATTCAAATAGAAAGGAAATTTTATTTTCTCTATATTGAATTGATTAACTAGATCAATTCAAATAAAAGCATTATTTATTTTCTCTAAATGGAATTGATAAATTAGATCAATCACTCTACGAAGCAAATTGTATGATTTGATATTGAATCGATGATCTAAATCAATTCAATAATATTATTATTATATATAAAAAAAATTCTTCTTTTTCTTTCCACATATAGATCTATAATTATTCAATAAAAGAATAGATATTGAATTGATTATCTAACTCAATTCAATTAAATAGGATAAGCGATAAAAAATAATATTTGAATAACATATGACAACCAATCATAATAATCCATCATACAACACACAAACATCATACAACATATACACAAACAGATCTGAAGATGAATAACTATAAATAAAAAGAAATAAATAAATTAATTAATTAATTTAAACAAGAGATATCTCATAGTCGTTTGTGATTTTAGCAAAAATTCTAACTGCTCAGAAATTCTCCGCTTCAGTCTAGAATTGTAGTTCAGGATCGTACGAGTCCAACGCTTCAAAAATTGTGTAATTCTGAGTTTATTTGACAAAGTTATGAGTAAAATAAGATTAGGGATTAATTTAATTATTAAATTAAGTAAAAATAATTAGTTTAGTTCATCTTCCTCCTTACAGTATCTCGGCCGACACCCTTTCCCTTTGTTCAGAACTAGGGTTGACCTTTTCTCCCAATCCAAGCCACCAGTGTTCGATCAGAGGATGCTGCAGCGAAGAGGACGGAGAGGCACACACGTGGGACCCGGAATGGTGGAACTCGGCTGAGCCTAGGGGGGTGCGACGTGGGCGATAGGCGGCGGCTTTGGGTGTCGGGTTCGAGGAAATGGTGGCACCAGAGAAGATCTAACCGTATGAAAATGAAGAGAAGGAGAATCTCTTCGAAGTGGTATAGGGTTTGGATTTTAATTCGTTGTGGATTGGAAGAAATTAAAGGGGGGAATTTCGGCCATAGAAAGGGGGGGGGGCTGTAGAGTAGATGAATAGTGGATTGTATTTTAGGGTTTTACAATTCTCTTTTATAATATAAAAATGTTAATTTTACAAAAAAACCAAATCTCTTAAGGAATTCAGAATTCAGTCCAACAAGAAGCTACCCTACCCAATAACCCCTATTTCGGATCCATCTAACCATGTCTCGCAGGTCCAAGAGGTCAACTCAGCCCCCTTTTTCAAATTTAAAATTAATTCTTTTTATTATTAATTTTTGACATATTCAAAAATCCACCGGAGCCACATACGAACCCCAAAAAAATATTTTTGGCTATGTCTTGACGATACGAATCCAACAAAATTAATTTCATCGAATTCTGAGACTGTTCGAAAAATGGTTATTTTCCAGTCGTTCAATTTTGACTGTATTTGACCAAACACAGTTTCTTTTGCCACGCTCACATACTAAATCAGAAAATTCTAAAAATTGAAACCTAGCAATAATTTGACATTCTGGTTCCAACAAAAGTGGTTTCGTCGAAAACAGAGGTCGTTTGAAATTTGACTATTTTCACTGGCTTTAATATTATTTAAAAATAAATTTTTTAAATTTGGGCACATTTTCTAAACAATTTATTAAAAATAATTTTTTTTAAATTGGTTCGGATTTTCCGGGTTGTTACAGTCTCCCCCACTTAAAAACTTTTCGTCCTCGAAGAGGGAAATAAAAGTAAAGTAGGAACAAAACGGAAAATGCATGGTATTAAGAATGTACCTCAACATAAAGCTATTCGGATATATCCACTCTACACTTGGGATAGGCTTGCTTGAAGCTATCTTCGGTCTCCCAAGTGCAGTCTCTAGGATCCCTGCTCCATTGGACCTTGACGAGGTTGATCTTCATATTCCTCAAAGCTCTGATTTCCTTGCCCACAATTTTTACTAGCTCTCTCTTTACGGCTAAGCTCAGAGTAATTTCCAAATCTCGTTGTGCTTCTTCCTTCACAACTAAATCTGGATCATGAACATGCTTCCTGAGTTGGGACACGTGAAATACATCGTGCACCCCTGGCAGCCAGTTGGGCAACTGTACTCGATAAGCTAGAGCCCCAATCCTTTCAAGAATAGGGAATTGACCAATGAACCTCGGTGCCAACTTTCCAGTCTTTCCAAAGCGAATTACGCCTCTTAATGGAGAAACCTTCAAGTATACAAGATCACCAATAGAGAATTATAGATCTCTTCTTCAAGTGTCTACATAACTCTTCTGTCGGCTTTGAGCAGCCAACAAACGCTTCTTAATAAAATCAACTTTATCCGATGCTTCCCGAATCGTATCGGGGCCCAAGACTATTCTATTGCCTGGCTCCACCCAACATGCCGGAGATTTGCATGGCCTGCCATATAAAGCTTCGAGTGGCGACATTTGCAGGCTTGCTTGATAGCTGTTATTATAAGAGAATTCCACTATGTGCAGATGATCCTCCCATGAACCGCCAAAGTCAAGGATGCATGCTCGCAACAAATCTTCTAAGATGCGGTTTACTGTAACGACCCGGAATTTTGGGGCCAATTTAAAATTTTTATTTTAGAAATTTTAGTGGATTTTAATATTTAAAATAATCTATTTTAAATAAGAATGACTAAAAATTTATTTTAAAATGAATAAATTCAATTAATTATAAAAGGAGTTTAAAACAGCGCTGCAGTTTGAAAATTTGAATTTGAACTTTGACTGACTGTATAGGATTCATTTTATATAAGAATTGAGCGAAACCAAAAATATTTAAATCTGTTTATTCATACCTTTCCAACGAATTTGAAAACTTAAATTTCGTTTTAATAAATCAAAAGTTATGTCCAGTTTAAAATTTAGAAAAGTCGCTGTAGAATTTATATATATTTTAATATAATACATTGGCCTTAAAAATAGTCATTTTTCAAACGACCTCGGTTTTCGACGAAACCACTTTTGTTGGAACCGGAATGTCAAATTATTGCTAAATTCCAATTTTCATAATTTTTCGAATTAATATGTAAGCGTGGCAGAGGAAAATGTGTTTTGACTGTTTCAGTCAAATTTAATCGACTCGAAAATGGCCATTTTTCGAGCAGTCTCAGAATTCGGCGAAATTAGTCTCATTAGAACCGTATCATCAAAACAAAACTAGAAATATTTTTTTTATTTTTAGAGACAGTATGTGGCCCCGGTAATTTAAAATGTACGTTTGAATTTAATAATTAAATGATTTATAATTAAATATTAAGAAAAACATATCGTAACAGCCGAACTGGGTTACGAAACATATTCCATTGCGTCCGGGACGGGGGTTATTAGCTAGGGGCGACATTCGTTGGATTTAATTCGGAGTTTCAGACGATATACAAATTTAATAGAATTAAATGAATTAAAATATAGTAAATACGCGTATAAAAACCAATGCAATACAAAACCCTAATTACTAAAATACAGGCCGTCGTATACCTATATAGAATGGCGACCATCATCCGATTTTAATCCCCTAATTTCTACCAAATCCTCTCGAATTAGAACTCAACCCCATAACCAAATCAAAGAGCAAATTGAAGGCTTCAAAATAGTACGGTGATGATCGGCTTTCGGGTACTGGAGTGGCCAAAATCGACCTAGGAAGTCGCGTCGGTGGTGGGTGGTTTGTGGACCCTAGGGGGCGGCGAGTTGGGGCCAACGCCTGGGATCGGACGGCGACGCCAAGGGGAGGCCGACGGAGGTCCTTGATCGGAGTCCGATGGCCCTGGGGAGGAGCGGCGATCGGATTTTTCTTTGGAGCGTTGGGTTCCTGTAATCGATGTAGAAGATGAAGACTTAAGGAGCGGCCTTTGTTACGAAATGTAATTAGTGTGAACCATGTTTAATTAATTATTTATTAATGAAATTCAATGTTTAAATCGCGATAACTTTTGCAAACTGAATCAGAACAGAACAATTTTCGTTGCGTTGGGATCGTGGAATTCAGATCTACGCTGTGAAGCTGACTAGAGTTGAAACCGAGCATGTTGAAATTTCAGATAAAAATCAATGTGAGAAATCCTATTTCTTCTTTCTTGTTTTTTTATATATAATTAAAAATTACTGAAACATGATATGTGATTTGTTCTAGAATTGGTGTTGTTGAATTATACGTTGCTAGATTCTATTGTACGTGATTTGATCTATGATTGGATTGTTATGTAATATTAGAACAAAAGTCTCATTTTTGCTAGTGCCGTAATATTAGAACCAAAGTCTCATTTTTGCTAGTGCCGTAATATTAGAACAAAAATTTCATTTTGTGTAGTGTTGTAATATTAAATAAAAATCACATTCCGTGATAAAATGGTTATTTAGAATAAAAATCACATTCTGTGATAAAATGTTTATTATGAAAAAAAAAACATTTGTTAGAAATGTTCATTAGATATAAAAAGAACATTTTGTTAAAAAAGGTTGAATTAGAAATAAAATAATATTTTAGTCAAAAATGTTGCATTAGAAAAATAATAACCTTTTTAGTCAAAAAGGTTGAATTAGAAATAATAACAACATTTTAGTCAGAATGTTGCATTAAAAATTAAAATTAATTTTTGTTAAGAATGATGCTTTAGAATAAAAATGACATTTTGTTTATAAAATGTTCCTTTAGATTAGAAATGTCATTTTTCTCATAAAACGTTCCCTTAGTTGAAAAATAACATTTTGATATAAAACGTTACCTGAGATTATAAACATCATTTTTGTTATAAAATGTGAAGTTAGATTAAAAAGATTAGACAAGAATCCATATTTTGTTACATTAAAAAGATTAGACAAAATTAAAATATATAGTTTTGTTTACATTCAAAAGAAGTAAATCAGATATATAGTTTTGTTTATTTTAAAAAGAGTTAAACAAAAATAGACATTTTTGTTTACATTAAAAAGAGTTAAACAAGATGATCATATTTTATATACATTAAATAAAGTTAGATTAGATTATTATTTTTGTATTTTGAAAAAGGAATGAGATAAAAAGGACATTTCTGTCACAATAATAAGAATAGGAATAGAAAAGGTTCATGTTACATCTTTATGTAATGTGTGATATTAAAACTAGAAACTACATTCTTATGTAAAATGTGACATTAAAGAGAAATTAACATTTTCATATGAAAATGTGACATTAAAGAGAAATTAACATTTTCATATGTAAAATGTGACATTAAAGAGAAATTAACATTTTCATATGTAAAATGTGACATTAAAGAGAAATTTACATTGTCATTGTAAAATTTGACATTAAAGAGAGATTAACATGTAAAATGTGACATTATAGTAAAAACAACCTTTTATTTAGAGATATAGTATGCAAATCAAAATGACATTTTGATTTGAGATTTGTTATGTGTTTTGCAGAATAAGATAACATTTTTGTTAAAACTTGATTAGTGAATAAAAATCACATTTTTGTCAAAGAATGATTAGTGAAAGTGAAAACAACCTTCTTATTTGAAATAATGTTTTGCAAATAAAATAATAATAACATTTATGAATTGACATTTATTTTGTAAATAAATATCTACATTATGTTTACATTAAAAGGATTTGTTTAAAAATTGCATTCATGTTTACATTAAAAGTATTTGTTCAAAATTACATTTTGATTTCATAAAAAAGGATTAGATAAAATGAACCGTTTGATTTCATTAAAAAGGATATGACAAAATTCATATTTTGTTTACATAAAAAGAGAATTAGACAAGTTGTCACTTGGGTGACATAAAAAGAAATAGACAAATTGTCGTTTTGTTTACATAAGAAGAATTAGACAAAACCAAATTGTCATTTTGATAATTGATAGAAAAATAATGTTATTTTTGTTGCATTAGTATAGAATAACATTTTTTTTACAACATGTGTATTAAAATAAAAGCACCATTATTGTTAGAAATGTTATGTTGGAATTATAACATCATTTTGATGTGAAATGTATAAACATGTGATTCTACATTTTAATGTAAATGAGGCATTAGGAAATACACATTTTGATATAAAATGCATTTGCATTTGATTTTACACTCTTAATGCAAAGGGTACATTAAAAATATAAACATTTTTGTTTTAAAGACGTATTTACGTGTAATTCACATTTTTAATGATAATTAGAATTCATTGAAAAGAATGAATTTGGCAAATGTATATTTTTATACATTGAAAAGAATGAATTAGTAACGGACATTTTTGTCACCTTAGAAAAAAATGAATTAGAAAACATTCACTTTCGCCACTTTGAAAGAATGAAGTAAAAATGGACATTTTTGCCACTTTAAAAGAATGAAAGTTAATATCTTTATTTTCGATTCGTTACAATAAAAAGATCATATGCTAAAAATATGATATTAGCGATGGCCTGAAATATATGTCTGTGATGTTGAAATGTTTGATGTGTTAAATAAAATGCTAGTATATTCAAACTGAATATTACACTTCCATTTACAAGTCACCCGACTTGTTTATGTGATTGGGACGATAATTTTCACACTTCGCCCAAGTGCACAAATAATTTATTATTTGTTTGATGGATGAAACCCCACACGGGTATTAGGATGATATTGGATACACACTAATCCTAATATTTAGTTATCTGTCAGTCGATAGATTGACAGTCTGTGAGGAGCGTCAGTTATTTACTTTAATACTCACACAGTTATAGATTCCACTTTGGTCGTCATTTGGATGTTTGATAATTATTTATCATGATTGTTGATTTTATACAATATATGGTTGTTGATTGAGTCACGTTCCAATAAAGAATATCTTAGAAAATATATTTTTGAAAAGAATATTTAGAAAAAGAATATATTTTAGGAAAATATATTTTTTATTGAAATGCACTAGTTATCAACTAGAATAAATCATTAAATTTAGATTTAATAAAGTTTTCCAATTTGTCAATATTTAATTGAAATTAAATTAAATAAAGTGGATTTGGGTTTGTCGTGAATAGTGTCTTAAATAACACTGTTCTTAAACCCCATATTAAAGAATAATTGTAACACCCCGTGAATTCTATAACCGTGAAATTCACAAATTAAAGTATAATTAATTTCAAATCAAAGAATTAAGGGAAACGGGATAAGCCATTGTGTTCGTCTCGGAAAAATACGCGAAATAGAGTCCGAGTTTTCGAAAAACGGAGTCCGTATGAAGAAGATATGGCCTCCGGAAGTTTCAGAATTCAGTTTAAAATTCAAACAGAAGAAAACAGCTCAGAAAAACAAGTTTAAAATTCAAAATCGGGCCCAATTGGCCAGGGCGGGAAGATTCCCGCCTAAGGCACCCAGGTCAACTGGGCTGTCGACCTGGCTAGCCAGGTCGACAGGGCTGTCGACAGGGCTGTCGACTGGGCTGTCGACCTGGCCCCAGAGCCAGGTCGAACCCAGCCCACCCTGGCTGGCCTGGTCTATGTTTGGTCGATTTTCTGAGCCTTGCCTTGTCACTAGGGCTAGGTGTCAGCACCGGATTGGCCTCTCCTTCAAACGAACGGCTATTGTTGAATCAAGCTCCATCGACGGTCTAAAACAACTCACAAACATTATAAAAAGGACCTTAGACCTAGCCTAAATCATACTATTTCATTTTAGCCTCAGGCCGCCGCCATTAAACCTAGAGCTCTAAATTAAAAATACAAAGAATAAGATTATAGAAGATGGAGGATAATTCTTGAAGGCTACAACTAGAAGCTACAACAACTACGACGCTTTAGACAACGAATTTGGGACTAATTGATTTGGGATTTTTATTTGGGTTATTTGCTTCATATTGTAAGTTCTATGTTACTTTTTAGGCAAAAACGCTAAAATAATATGGACATGCTATGAATTGAAACCGGATTTAGGAACCATTGTTAATCCATTGTTTATCTTTGAATTATAATTTGTATATTGCTATAGCAACGTTGCAAGTGGAACTTGTCATGATTTTGATGTTGTTATGAATCACTTGGGCTTAATTGTTTGGCAAGTTGGACTAATACATGTCCATGGAATCGCTATGTTTATTGAAATCTTTATGCCTATGATGCTAATTAAACCATGACTATGAATATTGATGGAATTATGCCTGTGGTGTTATTATACCCATCATGATTAATGAAAAATAGGGTATTGCTAGGTTATGATGAAAAGTTGGAATTATTATGTTTATAATGTTAGATATGTTAAAATGCTAAATTTGAATCATTATGTCTATAATGTTAATTGAGAATCATTATGTTAAAAACGCTAAATTTGAATCATTATGTCTATCATGTTAATTATGCTAAATTGGAATCATTATGTCTATCATGTTAATTATGTTAAAAACGCTAAATTGGGATCATTATGTCTATCATGATTATTGAGAATCATTATGTAAAAACGCTAAATTGGAATCATTATGTCTATAATGTTAGTTGAGAATCATTATGTTAAAAGTGCTAAGTTGGAACCATTATGTTTATAATATTCGATGAGAATCATTATGATAAATTGGAATTATTATGTCTATGAGAATTATTATGTTAAAAATGTTAAAAAATTGGAATCCACTATGCCTATTAGGATTACTATGCCTTTAATGTTTCATGTTTATAATAAAATTATTATTATGCCCGCAATGATTATTATGCCTATGATGTAAAATCATCATGTTAAATTAAGATGGAATCATTACTATGCCAAGTTATCATCATTGAAACCATGTGATATGTTATAGCCTGTTTATTTTGCAAGTAATGTTGGAATTGTCACATATGCCTATCACATGTTTGGTGTTATTCCCCTTTATCTCTTGAATTGTTTATGCTTATGAACGAAGTACGTTTATATACGTTGGGGATACGATTGGGTAGAATAGGCAAAACTTGCATTAATTATAGGAATAAACTGTGAAATTTGGCATAAGTAGAACATGAATTATGGCACGAAAACTTGACTTGAACATGCCATAACTTGACTTTAAACATGCCTTAGTTGGGCACGAAGTTGATATATGAACATGTTGTGGAAATAGAAAAATCTGATAAGAACATGGGCATGACTTTAGAAAACAAGAAAGTGGCCAACTCGAGGTTGGGTTGAGTTTGTAGTGTAAATCTGCCCGGAACCGCCCGGCAAATCCAGTTGCTACAAACAATAGGATCCAATGTGGGTAGTTGGTCACATCGCGCTTGAAACCCGAGGTTGGGTTGAGTTCGTAGCGTAAACCTGCCCGGAACCGCCCGGCAAATCCAGTGGCTACGAACAATAAGATCCAATGTGAGTGGTTCGGTGCATTAACGAATCAATTAATGCCAATTAGGGTTAAGTCATGAACATGAAAAGACAACTTAACCAACTTGAACACGATTTGTAGGGCTAAGTCATGAACTTGAAAACGACAACACTTAGCCAACTTGACATGACACGTAGGCGGGTTAAGTCGCGAGCTGAAATGACATACTTAACCATCTTGACATGACTAGACTAGAAAAGGATTAAGTCACGAATTACATGACTTAATCTGTTAGGCGGGTTAGGTCACGAATTACATGGCCTAATCTATTAGGCGAAACCCTATACACGACCCCTTTCAGCAGTAACCCTCTGGAAGTATCAAGGTACCCTAGGGCTAGGCCGGGTGGGGGGCACGATTACTGGGCTGATTGTAAGAGGTGAACGACGGCAGTGGGGTATGCCAGTGTAGGTTCGGTGGACTACGATCGTGCACGTATCCGGGGCAGACACTGGGTATCCGTAGATTTATCTGTGCATCTTGAATCGTGTCAGGGGTTGACACCCTAGGGCTGATACACCCGAAGGTGGACCCAGCACAGGTGACTACATTCGTGATTAGCTGTATGACACGGACACTTGACGAGCTAGAACTTGTAGGGAGCCGATCGACTAGATAACCGCTCCGTAGGACCCCGTACTTGGGTCAGACCCCGTTTCAGGGTCATTTCATGACATTGGGCCGTGGGATTTATTTCGTGATTAACTTGTGATATGGGCTTAGTATACTAGTACAGTCGATGCAACGAATCTCGAACATGTGATGTTTTACTTGACTTGTCTTGACTTATCCTGATCACCTTAGCCTATCTTGTTCACCTTGACACCATTCTTAAGTTTAGTTCCAGTTCATACATGACAGGTTGTTTTAACCGTTTTTACACTGAAAGTCACTAGAACTTACTCAGTCTTTATGACTGACCCCTTTTCCTTTCGCCTCTTTTTCTTTCGTTCCCCCCCAGGTTCTCAGGGAGGAATAACTAGCTCTTAGCTTGGATATCACTTGCTTTGGCTCAGCATGTACGGTTTGCTATGGCTGCTTCTTTTTACTGCACTTGGGGAATAAGCTATTTTACTGTTTTTTATTTATTGCTTCTTTGGCTATTATTACAAGACAGTTGTAATGAAGCTACTTGAAATGTTTGTAAAAGACATGGTTTATTTTGGAATGAAATGAAGTTCTGTTTTGCTCAGAAATTCTTCCGCTGTTTACTTAATTATTTATTTATGTTCTGTCTTGTGATAATTCTGTGATGTTATCTCGATAATACCTCTCCAAAACTAGGGCATTCCCTTTTGTGAGTGACCCTAGCGGAGGTGGGGTGTTACAATAATCTTTTAATTTAAATTATTAAAGTTTTCAATTATATTTAACAATTGAAATAAAAGCAATGTGAATTTGGTTTATCGTGAACGGTGTTTTTAGCGACATTTGTTTTTTTAACTCAATTTATATTAAGAATATAATTTGAAATTTGTAAATCCTTTATTTAGATTTAAAATGGGAATTTTCCAAAAGCCAAGTTTCAAATTTAATATATATTAAATTGCAATTGAATAGAATTCGAGTTTATAATAATCGAGATAAGCTTCTGTAAAAGAAAACCGATACTACATATGGGATTTAAGAGGCTTTACCGTTATTCCATTTATATTATTGGTCGGATACAGAAATTTATAATGATTATATATTGATTTGATTTCTGTGAAGATTCCATATTTATGGAAGATGAGTTTGGGTTTACCGTGAACTATGTTTTAAATGACATTAGTTCTTTAACCCAGTTAAAGATAAGATTTATTTCTTAAATTTAAATAATCATTGAATAATGATTTTTGATATTTAAAACCAAATTGGGGTTTTAATAAATCTTTAGAAGTAAGATTTAAGAATAATTTAAAGAGTTTATCTTTGTTAGAATAATTTGAATATTTTATTTAAAAGAATATTCTGAATTGGAATGAGGCGTTGGATGTGTTTTTATAATACTTGATTTTTAATTATAAAAATACGTGACTTATTCGGAAAGACCGGGTTTAACCCATTCCGAATAATTTCTACGACAATGAAGAGTCAAACATGAAGACGGTGGTTGAAGACCGACGATCTTCACATCGAATGGATGTGTTGCTACAAAGACCCTGATGGGAGTAGCTACCTTGAAGGGGCTTCAGTGGTGGCCGTCCGAACTATTGTTGATTGTTCGGATTTGGTTTTCGCTCATACCCAGAGCACAAGCTAGTAAATGGATGCGTATCTGACATTGGATTTCATTCCATGTGAATTAAATCGATTTCTGTTAATGTATGTATGTTTGGTGGTGGAGGATTTATTCTCTACTTAACACCCTGGTATATATTAATAGTGATTGATCGCATGGCGTGAATTGTCAATGTGGCACGCCAAGATGCAATTGATCAAGGCTTTTGTTGAAAAGCAGGGCCTTGTGGGATGATCAAAGCATAGCCTATTACGACATAGCTTTGTGTATATCGTGACTTCGCGAGCCTCACACCCCGGTATGAGTCAAAAACGGGATATGGACTGCAGGGAGTGCACACGTTTCTATCTAGCTAGTGGTAGTGTTAGTGCTCAAATACGGCCTGACATTTTACTTATGTGGATGATGGATTTTGAGGCGCCTCGGATTTTTATAGGCTGATAGTGGTCATATTATAGGTTCAAAGGAACCGGGAAACGTGTGTTCAGGCATAACCAATCCACTGCCGATAGGCGGGGACTGGCCCTGAAGATCCAAGGGTTCACTGCGGGGGATCCTGAGGCATTTGCTAGAGTGTCTCGAATTGGAGAGGAGCTTGCCCCTAGCCTCGACTCATGATGGAAATCCAATTTCCAATACGACCTTGCGGTTTTGATTGTAGAACTAGTACGGCGACATAGTAGGAACGGGTACTATGCCGTCTATGATTAATACATTATGATTGAATTTTTTTTTGAAATATATATACCCATAGATATACACACAAATATTAAATCCGTTTTATCGTATCAAGCATCTTTTTACCATTATAAGGTAAAACCCTATCCTCCGGTTTGCGTTACATTGTGTGATGGGACTTGGGTCTTATAATGGTTTCATTTTTCTAAAAAGGCATTGCATTGTTTAACGATTTACTTTAATTTAGGCACTGACAATCCAATGGAGTAAACCCGTTCCGCGTTAGCGGCGTGGTCCTGTGATTCGCCTTATTATTAGAAAGTTAAGTTAGATTTCTCACACCAGTCCTTGTTTGGCATGCCTGGTAATAGGATGCAGCATGATCGGGGGTTCTCGCTTCGCGGTTTGGTGGCGAACGGTAGACTCTTACCCCCACATGTCCTTTTTTAGGGTTGGTAGGCTGCGGCCGGGGGATCCCGAAAGGGTCGCCGTAAAACAAGGTGTCTGGGGTACCAATGTAAGCCACAGTGGGTTTTACCTACTGCTTTGGGGGATGAAGGGATGGTTGCAAAGCCTACCGGATTTCGTCGAGCCGTTACATTTACCCTCTCAGTCTGGTCGTCTGTCTTAGGGTGGTAGGTTGTACTCATATTCAACTTGGTTCCTAGCTCTTCTTGGAAAGCTTCCCAGAACTTGCTAGTAAATATTGGATCGCGGTCACTGACATTGTTGCTGGGAACTCCATGAAGCCTGACAATCTCTCTTAGATAAAGTTGTGCCAAACTTTGAGCCGTTCTATTGGATTTGACGGGGATGAAATGAGCAGCTTTCGTCAAGCGATCTACAATCACCCATATGCTATCATTCCCTCTCCTAGTCCGAGGCAAATTATCAATAAAGTCCATAGAAACTTCGTCCCACTTCCAATTAGGAACTCCTAATGGCTGCAATAGACCTGCTAGCTTTTGCTGATCACTCTTGACCAGCTGACAGGTGGGGCACTTGGCAACATATATGGAGATGTCCCTATTCATTGCTCTCCACCAAAAGGTACGCTTAAGATCGTGGTACATCTTGCTTACTCCAGGATGAATACTGAGCTTGGATTTGTGACATTCGTCCATAACTTCCCTTCTTAGTTTAGGAATTTTTGGGACGCAAATCCGGCCTCGTAGCCTCAAAACTCCTTTGTCATCAATTTGGAAGCTCGTGGGTTCGCCTTCTCAAATTCTTTTGCTAATCTTTTGGATAAACTCGTCATCTTTTTGAAAGACAGAGATCTTGTCGATCAAAGAAGGAGTAATAATGAGATGGGCAAGGATAAGATTGGTGTTGGCCATGTTCTTTCTGCTGAGAGTATCTGCCACTACATTTGCTTTTCCCGGAGTATATAGGATATCCAAGTCTTAGGGTGCAAGGAATTCAATCCAATGCTGTTGTCTCAGATTCAAAACTTTTTGGGTAAATAGATGCTTCAAGGATTGGTGGTCCGTATACAGCTCGAACTTTTCCCCCAAGAGATAATGCCTCCATATCTTTAGAGCAAATACAATGGCCATTAGCTCAAGATCATGAGTGGCATAATTCCTTTCATGCAGTTTCAATTGCCTGCTAGCGTATGCTACCACTCTACCCTTTTGCATAAGCACCGCACCAATACCTTAAATAGACAGAAAGGTAACATGTTAAAATGAGATTTGACATCAAAAGAAAATGTTATCTCAGACATGTTTTATTCAGAAAAAGAGAATGACCTTCTTTGGAAGCGTCTGTCCAGACCTTCAGATCCTCATTGCCATCTATGATGGTCAACACAGGAGTAGTGATCAATCTCTGTTTCAGCTCTTGGAATGCAACCTCACATTTAGGTGTCCAAACGAACTTTGAATGCTTCTTAGTTAATTTCGTCAGTGGGCAAGATAATTTCGAAAAATCCTTAATGAACTTTCGATAATAACCAACTAGTCCTAAGAAACTTCGGACTTCTGTGGGAGTGGTAGGCTGCTTCCAGTCTTGGATGGCCGAGATCTTTCCTGGATCTATGGAGATGCCTTCTTTTGATACCACGTGGCCGAGGAATTTCACCTCTTCTTGCCAAAATATGCATTTGGAAAATTTAGCTTTCAGCACATTCCTCTGCAAAATCTCCAAGACTTCTTTCAAATGTTTCTCATGTTCAGCAATGGTTTTGGAAAAGATAAGGATATCATCAATGAACACAAGCACGAATTTATTTAGAACCCCACGAAATACTCTATTCATCAAATCTACAAAGTATGTTGGGGCATTGCATAGACCGAAAGGCATTACTAGCCATTCATAAAATAGATCAGGCCATCTGAAAGAAGTTAAGGGATACTCTCTTCTGCAATGCGCAGTTGATGGAATCCTGTGGCTAGGTACATTTTAGAGAATACCTGTGCTCCATGCAGACGGTCTAATAGATCATCAATCCGAGGCAATGGATATTTGTTTTTCATCGTTTTCTTGTTTAGATCGCGGTAGTCTACACACAGACGGAGTGTGCCATTTGACTTTGGGACAAATACCACCGCTGCACCCCATTCTGAAAAGCTAGGTCTAATCAGACCCTTGGCTAAAAGCTGCTTAATTAGTTTGATTGCTCAGCTCTTCTCTTTCTTTTGGCAACATTCGCCTAATAGGATGCACCACAGGGCTTGCGTTAGGAACCAAGTTGATTATGAAATCGATTTCTCTGCGGGGAGGTAAGCTGTTTACTTCTTCAAATACATCAGCATAGTCTTTGACGATGGGGATAGTTTCAATAGAAAGAGGGGTGACTTCTAAAGAAGACCAGAATTCTTTTCTATCTGTGGCTGATCCGTGGTACGGTATAGTCATTATATTTCCAAATTTCATTTTAATTTTTACTACCCTTTCAGCACACAACAACTCAACCCCATACTTCGTTAGCCAATCTAGCCTAAGTATGACATCATATCCAGAAAAGTTCATGATGATTAAATTGAAAGGAAATAGGAAGTGAGAGTAAGAAACGGGCACTCTACAGTACTGATCAAGAATAAGTGAACCTCCTATCGGGCTATGGGCTTTAATCGGTTCTTTAAGTTTACTTGGTTTCAGTTTAAGCTTTTTAATAGTATCACTTGATATGAAACTTCTAGATGCACCAGTATAAAACAAAACAGTAATGGGAATATCCTTAATGTTAAGAGTACCGCCTAAAACATCAGGCTTACCTGCTCCTTCAGAAGAAGCCGGTGCAGCCGTATCTTCGTAGACATGGGCTACTTCAGATTTCTTGAGCAGAGGGCAATTCTTGATAAGGTGTCCAAGCTTGTGGCAGTTGTAGCACTCTTTTGGACCACGGGGATTCTGTCCACTTCTTTGGCTCGGCCCAGACTCGTTCCTCTTTGGCTTCTTCGGGGCCCTGCACTCGTAATCGTAATGTCCCATCTTCTGGCAGTTAAAGCATCTGACTTTAGACTTGTCTCTCTTCTTGTTTCCCTGAGGTTTTGTAGTCGAAGAACTGCCTTCCCCTGGTTTCTTGTCCGCCTCCTTCTTCTTATTAGCTTGATTCCTGGCCCTTTCTAGCTGAGCACCCTTCTGATCAATTTCTTCGTATCTGCATGCCATCTCTATCACCTTGGCAAATGGGCTCTCAATATGGGCTGTCACTCTGTTATGGCATCGCCTTGCAAGACCATTTTTGAACCTCTTATTTTTCTGTAAGGCGTCTTGCACTAGCTCAGGGGCATACCTATAAAGCTCCTCAAATTTCTTCACGTACTCTGCAATGGTCATGGTGCCTTGCTGCAGGTTAGCAAATTCATCGTGTAGACGTTCTACTTCATGAGGCGGGATAAACTTTTCATTAAAAAGCTCTTTAAATCTTGTCCAAGTTATCTTTGCGACGTATCTCCCTATCATGGCTGTTTCCCACCAAGTTTGAGCCTGTCCTTGCATGAACCATACTGCCATAAAACGCTTCCTGTGATCCTCAAGCTCCAAACCTCCCAAGATCTTTTCCATCGTCTTAAGCCATTCTTGCGCTTCTACCACCGTCTCTCTACCAGTGAAATGTACTCCTCTAAGATTCTTGATTTTCTTTGCCACTTTATCCAGGTCAAAAGCAACTGGGGGTGGTGGTAGTGGTGGCTCCTCGACCTCAGAATTGGGTTGGTCTTGCTCAGTTGGGGGTGTATCTCTCCGTCCACCCCTACCGGCTACTCAGCCACGACCTCTTCCTCTTGTCCTAGCTCTCGTACTCATCTTTCAATCAGTCTGTACCATCAAGGAAAGAGTCAAACCAAAGGAAATGATAAATTCAAAGAGAAGGTTAAAAGTAGAGACATGTCCAGGTGATAATGAAGCAATGACTGATAAATATGTGTTATTCTGTTTAAGCTCATTCTAGGATATTGTTAATCCTGTCTCTAATGAACCTCTCGTCTTAGAACACTACTGATTCTATCTAGACGAATTGTTCTAAAAATGTTATATTCCAAAGCTAAGGTTAACCTAAGCTCTGATACCAAATGTGACGACCCCAAACTCCCGTGTAACGAAAGTAAGGAAAATCGTATGGAATATAACATAACTAGAACAATAACCGATCTCATAGTATAATAGAACATATAAATCATTGCAGCGGAAAGAAATGTCATCACAAACATCATCACTGAAACATCAGAGTATGAAGCACAGAATTACACTTAACAAAATAGATGTCTCAAAAAAAAGAAATAGAGTCTCAATCTCTCGAATTACATCACTACTAAATACCGTCTCAAAGTCTTAAGCAGAAAATAAAAGATAAAAAGAAAGTTTCTTCAGCATCTCCATCAGCAAGCTTCCATCCAGCGAATATCCAAGCCTAACCTGTCACTTGGCTGCCCGTGTAGAAGAGGGCACCCGAGTTTGCAAAAGGTGAAACAAACTACGAGTCAGTCATGGGACTGGTATGAGATATCTTAATTAACTAACGGGTTTGACAATCATGAGGACCACGCCGCTATCGCGGAACGGGTTTACTCCATGGGATTATCAGTGCAATAAATAAAGTATAACGCTAAATAACACAATGCTTTTTAGAAAAATGAAACCATTATAAGACCCAAGTCCCATCACACAATGCAACGCAAACCGGAGGATAGGGTTTTACCTTATAATGGTCAAAAGATGATAAATACGCAAAATACGATATTATTATTAGTGTGTATATGTTTAAAGAAAATATTTCAATTATAATATTAATCCTAGACAAAAACGCAATTCATTCGATTTTACATCTGTACTGGCGGACACAATAAATACCTACTTTTCTATTTTTTCAAATACAAGATCTCAACCAACTCCTAATCCAAATCCTAATCCAAATTCTAGATTTGAATCTCGATCTGAGAATACAGATCCAAATGCAGCTTCAAACCTAAAATCGAATCCAAATGCAGCTTCAAATATAAGATCGAATCCAGATCGGCCTTTAAACTTGGAAAGCAGAAAACTCGATTTCATTAAACCTTCACTGGATTTTGTTTTTGTATCTGAAAAAGTGTATAATCTCTCAGAATCTGCATGGGTTAATACGATAGCTTTGATTCCAATATTTTTCAGATTGTCAACAATCAAACTTAAGGAGTATATAACTAAGGTATGGAAACCAGTGGGTTTTTTTAATGTCCATGTTTCTCCTAGCTATGACTATATTGTTCAGTTTGAAAGTAGTGAAGATTTCCAACGTATTATAGAAAGTAATACATACTCATATTTTGGGAGAATATTGTATGTGGAACCTTGGCATCCTGGTTTTGTTTTTAAAGATAAACAGAGTAATCTGGTCCAGATCTGGATTAGATTATCTGATTTACCTCTAGAACTATGGACAAAAGAAGCTTTTCAATTGATAGCTAGTTTTATTTCAAAGCCACTATTAATTGATGAGAGCACAGTAGAGAAGAAATTCACTAAATATGCGAGAGTTCTTATTGCAATAGATACCCAAACAGAGTTAAAAAATGAAATTCCTATTTTGCTTCATAATGGAGAGAAGTTTAATATAAAAGTTGAGTATGAATTCATACCATTAAAGTGCTCTTTGTGTAACCTATTTGGACATGATGATGAATATCGTGAAGTTGCAAAAGATGCAAGATGGATTCCTCCTGATTCACAAAAAGAAAATCAAGAGAATAATGATGGATTTAAAGAAACAGATAATGTGGACAATTTAAATTCAGATATTGGTATTTCAAGTAATCAATCTCAATCAAAGGAACCTGACATAGCTGATCCAGTATCAAATAATCCAGATTCATCTACTTCAGGAGATCAAGACGACTTAAATTTTTTGAATTCCAAGCTTCCAGATAAAGTCATACCTGATGATATGAATAACATAGCTGATGTAATTGCTGAAAATGATAAAGTAAAGAATCTGGATAAAGGTAAGCAGGTGGATGTTTCTCCTTATATCAATAAGAATACGAGTTATTTACAAGCTGCAAAATCAAAAATTCCAACTCCTGCTAAAAGAAATACAAGGAGTTCTTCATCTATTAAATGACCTTATTAGCATGGAATGTAAGGGGAGTGAACACTTCTTTTAGAATGAAGGAAGTGCTCAAACTCCTTAACTCTACTAAATCAACTCTTGTTGGATTAGTAGAAACAAAGTTAAATACAGCTAACTTAGGTTTATTTTCTTCTCTTCTGCCAAATGGATGGAAATTCCTTACAAATAATTCATCAACTTCTACTGGAAGAATATTATTGATTTGGGATTCTAATGTATGGAATTTGAATGTGATATTTGTGTCCCCACAACATATGACAGTTGATGCAGTAAATAGAGGTGGATATGGAATGACATTTACAGTGATATATGGAAGTAACACATTTTATGAAAGAATAAGTCTATGGAATCAACTGGTCAATGAATCAAGTACATTTTCAAATGCATGGATTTTGATGGGTGATTTCAATAATGTGTCATCACCATATGATAAAAAAGGGGCCTCCCTGTTCCTTATAGTCAAATCAGAGAATTCCAAAAATTTATAATTCAAACTGGTTTGTTAGAAGTTAAACCATTAGGTTTTCAATTTACTTGGCGTAGAAGAGGAATAGCAACTCATATTGACAAAATATTGGTGAATAATATATGTATGCAGCAATTTCTTAACATGAGGGCTCTTTCTTTTCCACAAAAATCCAGTGATCATAACCCAATTTTCTACTTGATTTAATCCCTACTCCAGAAATTAAGGGTTTCCTCTTCAGATACAGAAATAATTGGATACTCATAGAAGGTTACCAGGAAGCAATTCAAAAAGGTTTAAATGGAACTAGTCGGGGATATAACAGTTATCAATTCTTACAAAAACTTTGCAATTGTAAAAGAGAACTGAAAAATTGGAATAAAGTAAGAATTAGGGATACTTTTAACCTGGAGCATGCAGAACAGCTAGTCTCTCAACTGGAAGTTGATGCAGATCTTAATCCAGAAGATGTCCAAATATATGATGATTATTTGCAAGCCAAAAGAAATTTTCAGAATCTGCAATTATCTCATTTTAGTGGGTTAAAGCAACAGTCTAAAGTTTCTTGGCTTCAGCAAGGTGATACAAATTCAAAATTCTTTTATTCCAGAATGTCCAACAGAAGGTATTTTAATCATATTAGAGCTCTAATTGATTCATGTGGAAGTTTGCTGTTTAAATCTGAAGAGATTGAAAATGAGGCAATCAACTATTTTTCTTCTATGTTTAATGGATCATCTGCAACCAGTTTCCCTAATTTTCAGCCAATATCAACAATTAATGAGCAAGGTCAGAAGTTTTTATTAAGAGAAATTGATTTATCAGAAATTAAAGATGCAGTTTTCTCTATTCATGATGATTCTAGTCCTGGCCCAGATGGTATGAGTGCAAAATTTTTAAAAAATCATTGGGATGTTTTAAAAGATGATTTACATGTTGCAGTATCTGATATATTTTACTCTGGAAAACTTCCTAAAGCATTGAATCATACTTTTATAATTTTAATTTCTAAGAATGATAGACCATCTGAAATTGATCATTACAGACCAATATCTTGCTGTAATGTCTATTATAAAAAAAATTCAAAAATTTTATGTAATAGACCGAAGCCTTTTCTTCCATCACTGATTTCTCTAAATCAGAGTGCATTTATTCCTGAAAGGATATTGGTGATAATATACTATTGGCTCATGAACTGCTGAGAGATTTTAGAAAAGTAGGTATGTCTAAGATGTGTGTAAAAGTTGATTTACAAAAGGCATATGATAAAGTTAATAGGAGGCTTATATTTTTTTTAATGTCAAAAATGAATTTTCCTATTCATTTTATCAATTTGATATTTGAGTGTATGGCTACGGCTACTTTTTCTGTTATAATCCAGGGTGTCCCTAAAGGTTTCATATCATCTACAAGGGGTTTGAGGTAGGGTGATCCACTGTCTCCATACTTGTTTGCAATAGCAATGCAGTATTTCACTTTTATGATGGATGAAGCAGCATGTTCTAATGTTTATCAACCTAGCAGTTCAGTGCAGCCAATGATTTCACACCTTCTATATGCAGATGATCTTATGATTTTTGGCAAATCTTCAATTCTAAATGCAAATACACTCAAGGAAATCTTTTAGAATCTTAGTAAATATGCAGATTTGAATGTGAATGCAACTAAAACTAAGATATACTTCAGCAAATCTGTTGAAAATGCTTCACAAGTTCTAAATATACTAAGTTATGAACAGGGTTCTCTTCCTATCAAACATCTTGGAGTTCCATTATCATCAAATTATCTTCATTATTCAGAATGTAACTCCTTGATTCAAAAGGTTCAAAATAAAATTCAAGGGTGGGAAACAAAACTTCTTAGTTTTGCAGGCAGAGCAGAATTGATAAATTTAGTAATAACCCCTATAGTGCTTTATTGGTTACTTATTTATCAAATTCCTGAGTATACCTCAAGCAAACTACAGACTTTGTGTGCTGATTTTTTCTGGGGAGGTACTTCACATAAAGTTGCATGGGATTCTTTGTGTAAACCTAAAGTAGAAGATGGAATTGGACTGAAGAAATTTAGTGATCTTAAGAAAGTTGCCTATATTAAATTAGTGTGGAATTATCTTTCTAATTCTTCTTTGTGGAGTAAATGGGTTCGAAATAGATATTGTAAACAAAATTTTTTCTGGACTATGGAAGAAGACATAAATGCATCAAGCACACGGAAATCTATTCTAAAACTCAGATCTAGATCTAAACAATATTTCAATAAGAAAATATCCAAAGGTCAAAGCTCTTATCTTTGGATGGAGCCCTGGATAAATTGCAAATGTATGGTTGATCTTCTGGGTTTTGATAGATTACATATAATTGGCCAACCTCAAGAGAAAGTTGCTGAAATTATCAGAAATGATGTTTTCTTTCCTCAAATCCATCCTGCAACAAGGGAACTACTGGATGAGATAAATGAAATAAAGTGTTACCCTGAATTGAATCAAGACAGATATGAATGGTGTGAAGGTAGGGCTTTTTCTTTTCACAAAGTCTGGGACTTTATTCGAGTTCATGGAGTTTTAGATCCACTTTATTCAGTTATATGGCATAAGAAGAACAGTAAAAGAATGTCATTTATATCATACCTTGCTGTTTTGGGGAGATTGAGCACTAAAGATCGAATCTTGTGTATAACTCTGAAGTAAATCCTCTTTGTCCTCTTTGTGAAAACCATCCAGAATCCATAGAGCATTTGTTTTTCCAGTGCGATTTTGCAGCTTTTATTTGGTTAACGTTGAAGCAAAAATTGGAACTTTCACTGTTTATTTCACTGGATCTGAAGGAAGAAGCAAGACAGTTGATTTCATATTTTCCAGCAGCAGATCAATTAAGAGATTTAGCGTATGGATCCTTCACAACTGCTATATACTTTATATGGAGAGAGAGGAATTTGAGGGTTTTCCAAGGTAAGAAGAATCTTGCAACATCAACGCTTTCCAAAATTGAACGTGAAATAGTATTTCTTGTTCAAAATAATGGATCCAGATCTATTCGAAATTTGAGGAACGAGAGAATTCTTGAGAAGTGGGGCATTGAATTAACAGATACAGGATGAAGTGAAGATAAGGATGGAAGAGAAGTTGGGCCTATTTTTGGGCCTTGAAGAGCTGGTTTTCTTTCTAGTTTTATTTGAAGCATTTTCTTGTATTTTCTTTTGATTATGTATTTCTTGTTTCTAAGTTGTATACCAAATTTATGAGTACTCTTTTTCCCTATAAGGTACCCACTAGGGGGATTATAGGGTTTTAACGAGGCTCATAAAGGAGGTTTTATTGGTTTTAAGCAATAAAGTGAACCAATTTTCAAAAAATAAAAAATAAAAAATAAATAATAATCCTAGACGGCATAGCTACCATCTACTATGTCGCCCTACTAGTTATGTGTGACGGCAAGGTACTTCGCTCGGTCCGAACCAGTCGCTAAACCGACCCAGACCGTTCGAAACGCCCTATCGTTTGAGAACACGACAAAACAGAACGCATACAGAAGAACATTTCATTGTATATTACAGCAGTGCATCAGATTACAAGAATATACAGAGTATAAATGAATATTACACAGAAATATCAGAGATTTAAATTACATTTAAATACATAGCAGCGGAAAATAATACAATACACAACTAGAATGAGATATACGGATACAAAGCTTTCCGGATATCGTTCCAGCTGTAAACCAGGATCCTGTGAATATAAATCTGCAAAACCAAAACTACTAGCTGCCCGTGTCGAAAATAGGGGCACCCAGAGTTTAGGTTAAAACAATAAACTCCAGGTCAGTCATGTGACTGGTGTGAGAACTAAAACAGTTATTAATCTTTATTTCAAATCATTAGGTAAATCAAGGGACCACGCCGTATAACACGGAACGGGTTTCCTCCCAAGAATACCAGTGCATAAAACCAACAGCGCAATGCTAAATAAAGAAAAATGAAGCTGTTATAAGACCCAGGTCCCATCACACAATGCAACGCAGTCGAGGATAGGGTTTTCCCTTATAACAGCCAAAGAATGCTTGATACGTTTAAAACAAATCATTTGATACTATTATAAGTGCATAGTATATAAAACACTTCAAATCATAAGTATCAATCATAGGCGGCATGAGCGCCCCATCCCACTATGTCGCCATATATAGGATATACAATCAAAACCGCAAAGTCTCGTATTTGGAAATTGGGTTTCCATCTATGAACCGAGGCAAAAGATAGTCCTCAACCGATTCGAGACAATCTAGCCCATGTCTCAGGCAAGCGCGCAGGCAAGCCTTGGATCGTCAGGGCCGGTCCACACGGAGTGGATTATTATGCCTGAACAATACGTCTCCCCACCCTATGGGGTGTAAGTCTGGTCCGTCAGCCGACCAGAATGCATTCGGCCGAAACCGATATAACCGAGGCGCCTCGCAACAGCAACAACCACATAAGTCAAACTCGTCAGGGCGTGTAAAACCACTGACGCCACTTCTAGCTAGAAAGAAACGCATGCCCTCCCTGAGGTCCGTCTCCCGTTTTTGGTTCATACCGGGTGTGAAACACGCGAGGTAAACGTTACACAAAGCTACGCCACAAAGGCCGTGCTTTGATCATCACCACAAGACTTTGCTTTTCAACAGAAGCCTCGATCATTTGCATCTTAGCATGCCACACAGGCAAGCCATCCTATGCAACCGATATCAGTCACACAGAATGAAATCCGATGTCAGACACACAGTCCATTTACAAGTCCGTTCTGGGTCTGAACGAAACCGGAGGCACCTAGTACCCCGCATATCCATCGATCTCCAAGTACGTCTGGACGATCACTAACTGTTTCCATCTTCTTGGGTGTACAGCCCAATCAAGATCATCAGTTATCACCCAAACGACGTGAAGACTTCCGGTCTTCGACCATCGTCTTCATCTTCGACTTATCGTCGTATCAGTTATTCAGAATGGGATAAACCCGGTCTTTCCGAATAACTCGCGTATATATTATAAAAGTGTTACACAAACACAACATACGCCTCATTCCAATTCATTAGTCACTAACCGTAAATTAATCAAGAGAATAATTCCCCAAATATTAACCCCGAAGGCCGAAACCAACATCAGATCAATATCCAGAAAACCATTCTGCTTGGCTAACCGCCAGTTAGTTTCTAAATTTCACATTCAAATCTAATTAAAGATTTAACTATCGCCTGGAGCAAAACTGGTGATACTCCATTCTCGATCTTTTCAATCTAATTAAAGATTCATTAAAACTCCACTTAGTTTTAATCTGTGACTGGGTTAAAGAATCAGTGTCATTTAAAACACGGTTCACGATAAACCCAAAGTCACATCCCATTAATTATCGGGTTAAAGAACAAGTGTTATTTAAAACACTGTTCACGATAAACCCAAAAATCAATATCAATTCAATTCCAATTAAATATCATTTAATTGGTACACTTCATTAAATCTAAATAAAAAGATTTAATCTTTTCTCAACTGGGTTCAAGAACAGTGTTAGTGAAGACACCATTCACGACAAACCCAAATCACATTCGATATTCAATACAAGGCTCTGAATAGAAACTATATCGGCCTATATTCAATATCAAATTCTACGATTAACAAATGTCGTATTGGAAATAACGATATACATATATATCTTTCAAATTTCCATAACAACACCTGTAATATCACGAATTCCAACATCGAAATATTCCGAAGACAATTTCGATTCAAATCCACTCCAATGCAATCATTGGAAATTTTGGTTATTTTCAAAACCATTTCAAATTCAATTTATTTATTTAAAAATAAATAGAATTATAATTCTAGTTCAAAACTAGTTCATTTCGATAAAAATCTATTTTTATCTTTTCAAATATGGAGTTTTTCATCCCAAACTTTCACAAATCATTTCTTATGATTTTACACAAATTATTACTATTTTTAATAATTTTATCAAGGCCCGTACGGTCGATTTCCATTAACGGCCATCGAACTGCACTTACAGCGACCTTTTTCGAATTTGATTTGGACGTATCTCCAAATCCAACCGTTAGATTTCAAATTTCTAACATTCATTAGAAAGCTCTTTTCGATACGAACCCAACGGTTCCGGTTTTAGGAGAATCCGACGGTCGGATCTCCCGTAATGTCCGTTTGAAACAAATGATCGAAATTCGCGAACTGCCGCAGCGCGGCGCGTTCTATTCAGGCCATTATATTATATATATAATATATATAATATATATTTCGTCGATTACTATTTAAAACGAATTATATAAATGGTTTTAAATTCGTTTCAAAAGCAATTTCAACTTCCTTTTCAATTCAAATCAAAATTGAATTCTTCTTTATAAATTCGTTTCAAAATTCATTTCTATTCAATTCAAATTTCAATTCAATTTGAATTCATTTCAATTCGCTTTCAATTCCATTTGAATTCGTTTTCAATTCAATTCATTTCGAAATCGTTTTAAAATTCAATTCATTTCGAAATCGTTTTCAATTCAATTCATTTCGAAATCGTTTTCAATTCAATTCATTTCGAAATCGTTTTCAATTCAATTCATTTCGAAATCGTTTTCAATTCAATTTATTTCGAAATCGCTTTCAATTCAATTTGAATTCGTTTTCAATTCATTTCGAAATCGTTTTCAATTCAATTTATTTCGAAATCGTTTTCAATTCAATTCATTTCGAAATCGTTTTCAATTCAATTTATTTCGAAATCGTTTTCAATTCAATTCATTTCGAAATCGTTTTCAATTCAATTTATTTCGAAATCGTTTTCAATTCAATTCATTTCGAAATCGTTTTCAATTCAATTCATTTCGAAATCGTTTTCAATTCAATTCATTTCGAAATCGTTTTCAATTCAATTCATTTCGAAATCGTTTTCAATTCAATTCATTTCGAAATCGTTTTCAATTCAATTCATTTCGAAATCGTTTTCAATTCAATTCATTTCGAAATCGTTTTCAATTCAATTCATTTCGAAATCGTTTTCAATTCAATTCATTTCAAAATATTCGATTTCGAAATCACGTTTCAATATTCATTTTAAAATGAATAAAATCGATATAAATATCGTTCACGTCAAAATGGCGTCAATCTAATCCTCACGGCTTCACATATTTCTATTTTCAAATATTCTATTTCAAATATTTCTATTTCAAATATTTCTATTTCAAATATTTCTATTTCAAATATTTCTATTTCAAATATTTCTATTTCAAATATTTCTATTTCAAATATTTCTATTTCAAATATTTCTATTT
Organism: Allium sativum; assembly: GCA_030737875.1. Lineage (NCBI taxonomy): Eukaryota > Viridiplantae > Streptophyta > Magnoliopsida > Asparagales > Amaryllidaceae > Allium > Allium sativum. The sequence goes on from CM060916.1 coordinate 901,674,948, forward strand.
TTCTCGAAACTGGAATGAGGCCCAATCAATTACCATATAATGTTAATTATATGGATTTTCTACAACACATGTATATATCAACAACGATGAATAATCAACCATCAACCAAAGTGCACTACACTGTATAAGCATCAAATATAGACATTTAACGCTTATAGCAGCTTGTCAATCAATCGATCGACATATTTAATAAATCAGGATGAGTGAACTTCAAATTTCATCCTAACACCCGTGTGGGGTTTCAAACAATCAAACACATATTTTATTTGTGCAGTTAGGCGATGTGTAAAATTTATCGACCCAATCAACGTCATTCAAATAGGTGTACATAAACAAACCGTCTGGTTTGTAAATGAATATTTATTTATTCACATTCACGTTAAAAATTATATTTTTAACGATAACACATTTTATTTTAACATATGAATTTATATTCAGTTCATTCGTTAAATAAAATGCTAATTTTATTTTTCTAACTTATTTTAGAAAATTTCGGCGGCATAACGGCACGATACTAGAAACGGGACAAGGCCTAGCCTTATCCCCGGTCTAGTGAAGGCCCACGCCATTCACACATCAATCAAATCAATTCGTTATGCAAACCACAAACTTTGGAGTAAGGGTCTAACCTAGCCTTACTCCTTCGCCTTATAACGGCGCACGTCTAATCCTAACCAATTTATCGATTCGATTTTTCACACCACAAACCACATTCAAACCAATATCACAATCAATCACCAAACAGTCAAACAAACAAGTCCATGGTCTGTGGACGGGTGTCGGGTGCTACTAAGCACCGTCTGCATCCTAGTATATATATATAACTAGAAATAAAATAGAAAGGTGAGAAATTCTCACTTATAGCTATCCTAGCTCCACGGCTCTTCTTTGATAGAAAACTTCATCGTTTCGCCTTTTTGTCACCTTCGTTGCTGCTTTCACTACACACGTAAAAATCACATTTTTTTACTACGCTATTCAATATATAAAAATCGAATTTTTAGTTCAAAGTTCAATATATAAAAATCGAATTTTTAGTTCAAAGTTCAATATATAAAAATCAAATTTTTATTTCAAAGTTCAATTATATAAAAATCGAATTTTTATTTCAAAGTTCAATTTATAAAAATCGAATTTTTATTTTAAAGTTCAATAGATAAAAATCATATTTTTTTTTTCGAAGTTCAATATGTAAAAATCTAGTCTTCGCCTTATAAAAAAATATAGTCTTTGAAGTTCAAACCTTTTTCTAAAAATCAGTTTTTACTTTTATTTTAAAATCAGTTTTAAAATCTTATCAAATCAGTTTTTAAATATTTAAAAATTCAGTTTTTAAACTCTTATCAAATCAGTTTTTATATATTTAAAAATTCAGTTTATAAAATTCTTAAAAATCAGTTTACAAATCTAATTAAAACCAGTTTAAAATGCTTTTAAAAAAAACAGTTTAAAACCCTAAAATAAAAATAAAATAAAATGTTTACTGTTACCTGCGAAGAAGGGGGGGGGATGCTGCTGTCGGTGGTCATCAGGCGGGGTTGGACGTCGGAGCCGAGGTGGTGGCCAGCAGGGGCTTCGATTCGGAGCTGAACAAAAGGGGGGGGGACTACGGGGTTGTCGCGCCGTGGGGGCTTCGCTCCGTCGAGGAGGGCAGGTGAGAGAGGAGCGAGGCTGGAGGGAGGAGGCACCTGAGGGGAAGATCGGCGGCAGCTCCGCCTGTGGCGGCGGCGAAACTCTGGGGGGCGCGATCGATGTCTGAAGTTTTTTTTTTTTTTTTTTTTTTTTTTTTTTTCTTATTTTCTGTTTGAAATGAATGGACGGGGGGGCCAAAGTGTTTTAAGGAGGGCAAAGATTTTTTTTTTTTATTATTAATTTTATTATTATTTAATTCAACCTTAAGTTGACTTTTTTCATACGACCTCGAAACGAGGCCCACCGCCTGTCGTCCATAGCGTTCTACCCCCATTCCGAACACAATGGGATATGTATCGTACGCTGATTCGGCTGTTACAATCAGTTTCCGTTGAATTAACATTTAAATCACTATATTGAATTTTAAACGTACATTTCAAATTACCGGGGTCACATACGAACTTTAAAAATTCCAGAAAAATATTTTCTAGCTTCGTATTGACGATACGGTCCTAACAAAACTAGTTTCGCCGAATTCTGAGACCGTTTGAAAAATGGCCAATTTCCAGTCGATTAAAATCTACTGAAACTGGTCAAACGCGTTTTCCTTTGCCACGCTCACATATCGATTCGAAAAATTATGAAATTTGGAATCTAGCAATAACTTGACATCCCGGACCCAACCAAACTGGTTTCGTCGAAATCCGAGGTCGTTTGCAAAATGTCCATTTTTAAGGGCCTGAATTCCATAGCGACTATTCAGAATTTTCAACTGGACATATCTTTTGATTCCCGATATGAAATCTTGATTTTTCGCATTCGTTGGAAAGATATTATCAATTAGATTCCATTATTTTTGGTTTCACTAAAATCCGGATTGTTTTGCACCCGGTACATTCAATTGAAGTTTGAAATCGAATTATCGAACTACCGCGCCATTTTCAATTCTATTTATAATTATATATAAATATTTATATTCTAACGACGACGCGTATAAAATATACGTTTGATTTATATTCAGAATAAATTTATCGTCGATATTATTTAAAATAATTCATTTTAAATAATCAAAATTCGCTAAAATGGCCAAAATAAAAATTTTAAACTGGCCCAGATTTTCGGGTTGTTACAATCTCCCCCACTTAAAACTTTTCGTCCCCGAAAAGGAACAAAGTCGAAAGTGGTTTGATTATTCAACTCTACGCTCGACCTGGCTTCCATTCTCGAACTTTTCAGTTTCTGAGAATTTCTAAAATTTCAAAAATTTGGCTAACACCCTAAATTTTCGAAAAATTTCGCCATAACCTCCCCTGCAATGGGAGCATCGGGGAATTCCAAATAGCTTCCCCGGTCCTTCAGATCTCAAAAAGAAAAAGAAAAAGCCAAGCGGCTAGCCAATAGGCTCACAAAATCATCATCACCCAAACAAAACAGGAAATTATGTAGTAAACATGTACCTATTTGTCGGGCAAACAAATTTTATTCTCTGGCTCTAGCCTCCTTGCTATGACCTGTTCAATATATATATGTATATGCAAGCAAATGCGACCAATCTTCGATACAGTTCAATATTTGATTCAATTAGGCTAAATGGCTAAAAATTAGCAAACAAATAACGAAACAACACAAACATCAATCGATTAGTGAATTAGAGTTTCAAATTCATAATTTTGATACATATACAAAAATCATGTTTTTGATACCAAATCACAACAATAGGCCCTATCTAATTTTGGTTCTCACACCAGTCTAATGGAAATATATAGACATCACACCTTCGAAACACGAATATAAATACTGATGATGTGGCCACATCATCAGAATTATCCCCGAGTGTCTAGAATGTGACTCTATATCTATCCAGTATATTAAAATTTCAAATACACGTGGATCAGACGTATACGCAAAATCTTTATATACTGGACTGTCCAACTCAATATAAAGAGATAATCAAATACGAATAATTGATTTAAATTTTCAAAACAAAAATTTGTTTTCATTTTGAAAAATATACTCTTCACACTCGTTCTAGGATACTACTGATCCCATCTCTAACGAGTCATCCCCATTGGATATTACTAATCCAATATCTGATGAATTCTTTCGTATGGTTCTAATGTGCCTTGTTCTCTGAGCTTTGTAAACCAAAGCTCTGATACCAAATGTGACGGCAAGGTACTTCGCTCGGTCCGAACCAGTCGCTAAACCGACCCAGACCGTTCGAAACGCCCTATCGTTTGAGAACACGACAAAACAGAACGCATACAGAAGAACATTTCATTGTATATTACAGCAGTGCATCAGATTACAAGAATATACAGAGTATAAATGAATATTACACAGAAATATCAGAGATTTAAATTACATTTAAATACATAGCAGCGGAAAATAATACAATACACAACTAGAATGAGATATACGGATACAAAGCTTTCCGGATATCGTTCCAGCTGTAAACCAGGATCCTGTGAATATAAATCTGCAAAACCAAAACTACTAGCTGCCCGTGTCGAAAATAGGGGCACCCAGAGTTTAGGTTAAAACAATAAACTCCAGGTCAGTCATGTGACTGGTGTGAGAACTAAAACAGTTATTAATCTTTATTTCAAATCATTAGGTAAATCAAGGGACCACGCCGTATAACACGGAACGGGTTTCCTCCCAAGAATACCAGTGCATAAAACCAACAGCGCAATGCTAAATAAAGAAAAATGAAGCTGTTATAAGACCCAGGTCCCATCACACAATGCAACGCAGTCGAGGATAGGGTTTTCCCTTATAACAGCCAAAGAATGCTTGATACGTTTAAAACAAATCATTTGATACTATTATAAGTGCATAGTATATAAAACACTTCAAATCATAAGTATCAATCATAGGCGGCATGAGCGCCCCATCCCACTATGTCGCCATATATAGGATATACAATCAAAACCGCAAAGTCTCGTATTTGGAAATTGGGTTTCCATCTATGAACCGAGGCAAAAGATAGTCCTCAACCGATTCGAGACAATCTAGCCCATGTCTCAGGCAAGCGCGCAGGCAAGCCTTGGATCGTCAGGGCCGGTCCACACGGAGTGGATTATTATGCCTGAACAATACGTCTCCCCACCCTATGGGGTGTAAGTCTGGTCCGTCAGCCGACCAGAATGCATTCGGCCGAAACCGATATAACCGAGGCGCCTCGCAACAGCAACAACCACATAAGTCAAACTCGTCAGGGCGTGTAAAACCACTGACGCCACTTCTAGCTAGAAAGAAACGCATGCCCTCCCTGAGGTCCGTCTCCCGTTTTTGGTTCATACCGGGTGTGAAACACGCGAGGTAAACGTTACACAAAGCTACGCCACAAAGGCCGTGCTTTGATCATCACCACAAGACTTTGCTTTTCAACAGAAGCCTCGATCATTTGCATCTTAGCATGCCACACAGGCAAGCCATCCTATGCAACCGATATCAGTCACACAGAATGAAATCCGATGTCAGACACACAGTCCATTTACAAGTCCGTTCTGGGTCTGAACGAAACCGGAGGCACCTAGTACCCCGCATATCCATCGATCTCCAAGTACGTCTGGACGATCACTAACTGTTTCCATCTTCTTGGGTGTACAGCCCAATCAAGATCATCAGTTATCACCCAAACGACGTGAAGACTTCCGGTCTTCGACCATCGTCTTCATCTTCGACTTATCGTCGTATCAGTTATTCAGAATGGGATAAACCCGGTCTTTCCGAATAACTCGCGTATATATTATAAAAGTGTTACACAAACACAACATACGCCTCATTCCAATTCATTAGTCACTAACCGTAAATTAATCAAGAGAATAATTCCCCAAATATTAACCCCGAAGGCCGAAACCAACATCAGATCAATATCCAGAAAACCATTCTGCTTGGCTAACCGCCAGTTAGTTTCTAAATTTCACATTCAAATCTAATTAAAGATTTAACTATCGCCTGGAGCAAAACTGGTGATACTCCATTCTCGATCTTTTCAATCTAATTAAAGATTCATTAAAACTCCACTTAGTTTTAATCTGTGACTGGGTTAAAGAATCAGTGTCATTTAAAACACGGTTCACGATAAACCCAAAGTCACATCCCATTAATTATCGGGTTAAAGAACAAGTGTTATTTAAAACACTGTTCACGATAAACCCAAAAATCAATATCAATTCAATTCCAATTAAATATCATTTAATTGGTACACTTCATTAAATCTAAATAAAAAGATTTAATCTTTTCTCAACTGGGTTCAAGAACAGTGTTAGTGAAGACACCATTCACGACAAACCCAAATCACATTCGATATTCAATACAAGGCTCTGAATAGAAACTATATCGGCCTATATTCAATATCAAATTCTACGATTAACAAATGTCGTATTGGAAATAACGATATACATATATATCTTTCAAATTTCCATAACAACACCTGTAATATCACGAATTCCAACATCGAAATATTCCGAAGACAATTTCGATTCAAATCCACTCCAATGCAATCATTGGAAATTTTGGTTATTTTCAAAACCATTTCAAATTCAATTTATTTATTTAAAAATAAATAGAATTATAATTCTAGTTCAAAACTAGTTCATTTCGATAAAAATCTATTTTTATCTTTTCAAATATGGAGTTTTTCATCCCAAACTTTCACAAATCATTTCTTATGATTTTACACAAATTATTACTATTTTTAATAATTTTATCAAGGCCCGTACGGTCGATTTCCATTAACGGCCATCGAACTGCACTTACAGCGACCTTTTTCGAATTTGATTTGGACGTATCTCCAAATCCAACCGTTAGATTTCAAATTTCTAACATTCATTAGAAAGCTCTTTTCGATACGAACCCAACGGTTCCGGTTTTAGGAGAATCCGACGGTCGGATCTCCCGTAATGTCCGTTTGAAACAAATGATCGAAATTCGCGAACTGCCGCAGCGCGGCGCGTTCTATTCAGGCCATTATATTATATATATAATATATATAATATATATTTCGTCGATTACTATTTAAAACGAATTATATAAATGGTTTTAAATTCGTTTCAAAAGCAATTTCAACTTCCTTTTCAATTCAAATCAAAATTGAATTCTTCTTTATAAATTCGTTTCAAAATTCATTTCTATTCAATTCAAATTTCAATTCAATTTGAATTCATTTCAATTCGCTTTCAATTCCATTTGAATTCGTTTTCAATTCAATTCATTTCGAAATCGTTTTAAAATTCAATTCATTTCGAAATCGTTTTCAATTCAATTCATTTCGAAATCGTTTTCAATTCAATTCATTTCGAAATCGTTTTCAATTCAATTCATTTCGAAATCGTTTTCAATTCAATTTATTTCGAAATCGCTTTCAATTCAATTTGAATTCGTTTTCAATTCATTTCGAAATCGTTTTCAATTCAATTTATTTCGAAATCGTTTTCAATTCAATTCATTTCGAAATCGTTTTCAATTCAATTTATTTCGAAATCGTTTTCAATTCAATTCATTTCGAAATCGTTTTCAATTCAATTTATTTCGAAATCGTTTTCAATTCAATTCATTTCGAAATCGTTTTCAATTCAATTCATTTCGAAATCGTTTTCAATTCAATTCATTTCGAAATCGTTTTCAATTCAATTCATTTCGAAATCGTTTTCAATTCAATTCATTTCGAAATCGTTTTCAATTCAATTCATTTCGAAATCGTTTTCAATTCAATTCATTTCGAAATCGTTTTCAATTCAATTCATTTCGAAATCGTTTTCAATTCAATTCATTTCAAAATATTCGATTTCGAAATCACGTTTCAATATTCATTTTAAAATGAATAAAATCGATATAAATATCGTTCACGTCAAAATGGCGTCAATCTAATCCTCACGGCTTCACATATTTCTATTTTCAAATATTCTATTTCAAATATTTCTATTTCAAATATTTCTATTTCAAATATTTCTATTTCAAATATTTCTATTTCAAATATTTCTATTTCAAATATTTCTATTTCAAATATTTCTATTTCAAATATTTCTATTTTTCTCGAAACTGGAATGAGGCCCAATCAATTACCATATAATGTTAATTATATGGATTTTCTACAACACATGTATATATCAACAACGATGAATAATCAACCATCAACCAAAGTGCACTACACTGTATAAGCATCAAATATAGACATTTAACGCTTATAGCAGCTTGTCAATCAATCGATCGACATATTTAATAAATCAGGATGAGTGAACTTCAAATTTCATCCTAACACCCGTGTGGGGTTTCAAACAATCAAACACATATTTTATTTGTGCAGTTAGGCGATGTGTAAAATTTATCGACCCAATCAACGTCATTCAAATAGGTGTACATAAACAAACCGTCTGGTTTGTAAATGAATATTTATTTATTCACATTCACGTTAAAAATTATATTTTTAACGATAACACATTTTATTTTAACATATGAATTTATATTCAGTTCATTCGTTAAATAAAATGCTAATTTTATTTTTCTAACTTATTTTAGAAAATTTCGGCGGCATAACGGCACGATACTAGAAACGGGACAAGGCCTAGCCTTATCCCCGGTCTAGTGAAGGCCCACGCCATTCACACATCAATCAAATCAATTCGTTATGCAAACCACAAACTTTGGAGTAAGGGTCTAACCTAGCCTTACTCCTTCGCCTTATAACGGCGCACGTCTAATCCTAACCAATTTATCGATTCGATTTTTCACACCACAAACCACATTCAAACCAATATCACAATCAATCACCAAACAGTCAAACAAACAAGTCCATGGTCTGTGGACGGGTGTCGGGTGCTACTAAGCACCGTCTGCATCCTAGTATATATATATAACTAGAAATAAAATAGAAAGGTGAGAAATTCTCACTTATAGCTATCCTAGCTCCACGGCTCTTCTTTGATAGAAAACTTCATCGTTTCGCCTTTTTGTCACCTTCGTTGCTGCTTTCACTACACACGTAAAAATCACATTTTTTTACTACGCTATTCAATATATAAAAATCGAATTTTTAGTTCAAAGTTCAATATATAAAAATCGAATTTTTAGTTCAAAGTTCAATATATAAAAATCAAATTTTTATTTCAAAGTTCAATTATATAAAAATCGAATTTTTATTTCAAAGTTCAATTTATAAAAATCGAATTTTTATTTTAAAGTTCAATAGATAAAAATCATATTTTTTTTTTCGAAGTTCAATATGTAAAAATCTAGTCTTCGCCTTATAAAAAAATATAGTCTTTGAAGTTCAAACCTTTTTCTAAAAATCAGTTTTTACTTTTATTTTAAAATCAGTTTTAAAATCTTATCAAATCAGTTTTTAAATATTTAAAAATTCAGTTTTTAAACTCTTATCAAATCAGTTTTTATATATTTAAAAATTCAGTTTATAAAATTCTTAAAAATCAGTTTACAAATCTAATTAAAACCAGTTTAAAATGCTTTTAAAAAAAACAGTTTAAAACCCTAAAATAAAAATAAAATAAAATGTTTACTGTTACCTGCGAAGAAGGGGGGGGGATGCTGCTGTCGGTGGTCATCAGGCGGGGTTGGACGTCGGAGCCGAGGTGGTGGCCAGCAGGGGCTTCGATTCGGAGCTGAACAAAAGGGGGGGGGACTACGGGGTTGTCGCGCCGTGGGGGCTTCGCTCCGTCGAGGAGGGCAGGTGAGAGAGGAGCGAGGCTGGAGGGAGGAGGCACCTGAGGGGAAGATCGGCGGCAGCTCCGCCTGTGGCGGCGGCGAAACTCTGGGGGGCGCGATCGATGTCTGAAGTTTTTTTTTTTTTTTTTTTTTTTTTTTTTTTCTTATTTTCTGTTTGAAATGAATGGACGGGGGGGCCAAAGTGTTTTAAGGAGGGCAAAGATTTTTTTTTTTTATTATTAATTTTATTATTATTTAATTCAACCTTAAGTTGACTTTTTTCATACGACCTCGAAACGAGGCCCACCGCCTGTCGTCCATAGCGTTCTACCCCCATTCCGAACACAATGGGATATGTATCGTACGCTGATTCGGCTGTTACAATCAGTTTCCGTTGAATTAACATTTAAATCACTATATTGAATTTTAAACGTACATTTCAAATTACCGGGGTCACATACGAACTTTAAAAATTCCAGAAAAATATTTTCTAGCTTCGTATTGACGATACGGTCCTAACAAAACTAGTTTCGCCGAATTCTGAGACCGTTTGAAAAATGGCCAATTTCCAGTCGATTAAAATCTACTGAAACTGGTCAAACGCGTTTTCCTTTGCCACGCTCACATATCGATTCGAAAAATTATGAAATTTGGAATCTAGCAATAACTTGACATCCCGGACCCAACCAAACTGGTTTCGTCGAAATCCGAGGTCGTTTGCAAAATGTCCATTTTTAAGGGCCTGAATTCCATAGCGACTATTCAGAATTTTCAACTGGACATATCTTTTGATTCCCGATATGAAATCTTGATTTTTCGCATTCGTTGGAAAGATATTATCAATTAGATTCCATTATTTTTGGTTTCACTAAAATCCGGATTGTTTTGCACCCGGTACATTCAATTGAAGTTTGAAATCGAATTATCGAACTACCGCGCCATTTTCAATTCTATTTATAATTATATATAAATATTTATATTCTAACGACGACGCGTATAAAATATACGTTTGATTTATATTCAGAATAAATTTATCGTCGATATTATTTAAAATAATTCATTTTAAATAATCAAAATTCGCTAAAATGGCCAAAATAAAAATTTTAAACTGGCCCAGATTTTCGGGTTGTTACATTATGCAATCAAAACCGCATGGGACGTATTGGTAATTGGGTTTCCATCATAAGTCAAGGCTAGGGAGGAGCTCCTGACCGATTCGAGACACTCTAGCAATGTCTCAGGATTCGGACGCTGGCGAACCCTTGGATACAGCAGGGCCGGTCCATAAATACTTTAGTGGATTAGTTATGCCTGAACACACGTTCCCTGATCCTATTGGACCTACAAATCGGCCGAGGGCGACCGATAAGAATAAACCGAGGCCTCGCAAAAATATTCCAACAACCACATAAGCAAATGTCATCCAGTTTAAGCACTGACACCACTTCTAGCTAGAAAGAAACATGTGCACTCCCTGCATTCCCTTCTCCCGTTTTAGACTCAACCGGTGTGTGAGGCTCGCGAAGTCACTATATACACAAAGCTATGCCTAAATAGGCTATGCTTTGATCATCAACCACAAGGCCTGCTTTTCAACAAAGCCTTGATCATTTGCATCTTAGCATGTCCCATTGACAATCCATGCCATGAAATTAACATCTATCAATACACAACCTCTAAGGGTGTTGAGCGAGAGAATAAATTCTCTTGCCACCAACGGTTGTATATTAAACAGAAATCAGTTTACATGGTACGAAGTTCAACGTCAGATATGCATCCATTTACAAGTCCGTTCTGGTTCTGAACGGAACCGGAGACACCTGAGAGGCTCTCGTATATCCGGACAGTCATCACATACGTCCGGGCGACTACCTCCGAAATCCCTTCAGGGTAGCTACTCCTATCGAGGACCTCAGTAGCAATACATCCGTTCGATGCGAAGACCGCCGGTCTTCAACACCGTCTTCGTCTCTTCATCGACGTATAATTATTTGAAATGAGTAGAACTCGGACTTTTCAAATAATTATCGAATAATAAATCATTTCATATTGTTAACATTAATTTATAACGATTTATCGCTATTTTACTTATTTAAAAAAAAAACTCAATAAAATCAAACGACGCTTCGGGTTAATTGTGGCTTTGGCGCTGTTTTTCTCCACATTTGATTTACATATATCTTGAAATCTAACCATTGGATTTTGACAAAATTTGTCTTATTGGAAAGATCTTCCCAAAGCGGTCCCAACGGTTCCGGTTTTGGGAAAATCCGACGGTTGGATCTTTCGGTTCAATCGTTTAAAGCCACGATTGCCGAAACGCGAACTACCGTGTGTGATTCATTTAATTTCTATTTATATTTATATATATAATTCCTTAAGCGATGACATTCACGTGAATATCACACCAAATGAAGGTGTGAATTATATATAAATCCTATATTCATGTTTACTACGTTAGCTAAAACGTGTTTTTATTTCATACACCAATTTGATAGTATATTGACTATAAATTGTATTGTTCGTTCATTCATGATTTTTAATGTCAATTCATGTTTCAACTTCTGTACCTATACCAAGTGTAAATTTCTTTTAAAATAGACAAATTGCATATTTTACTCATTATATTTTAAGGAGTGAAATTGTTGATTTCCATCCGATGAACAAAAATGAATGTTTTTGTTCAATCCCTTCTTTGAACAAAATGTGAATTCCTTCCTTTGCTTCTAACATTACATTAAAATTGTAATTAGTACAAAACATATTTCTAAATGAAATAGGATTCTTATTCTCTTCCCTTTTTTAAAATTACATTAAAAATGCAACCTTTATTTCTCATATTTTATTTGCATTAGGGACTGCAAATAAGAATGTATATTATCCTACTCAGGATTTATTTGCGTTGAGGAACGCAAATAAAAATGTATTTTTAAATTTGTAATTTTATTTACAACAAGGAATGTAAAATAAAGTACAACTCTTTATTTCATGTTTATTTACATTAAGGGATGTAAATAAATGGAAGAAAAATATAATCTTTCTTTTATTATTTGTTCGCATCTAGATTCCTTCTACTAATTTTGTTTGCATCTAAAATTGCAAAAAAAAAATGTATCTTTTTACTTTATTGTTTTATTTGCATGGAAAAATACAAATAAAATATAATTGCTATTTTCTATGTTTTGTTTGTATAGAAGAAGGCAATTGAAAAATGTGAATTTTTAATTTACATGCATTGTTTGCATCGTAGAATGCAAACATAAAATAAAATCTCTTTTCTCTTTTTGTAGCGTTTGCATTTTGGAATGCAAACATATAATGAAATGTTATATTTTTATTTTCTATCTCGTTACATTAAGAAATGCAAAAGATGATATCTTATCTTTCTACAGTTTGTTCGCATTAAGGAATGCAACAAAAATGATAATTTATTTTTCTACCTTTTTGTTTGCATTAGGGAATGCAACCAAAAATGATAATTTATTTTTTTACATTTTTGTTTGCATTAGGGAATGCAACAAAAATGATAATTTATTTTTCTACCTTTTCGTTTGCATTAGGGAATGCAACAAAAATGATAATTTATTTTTCAACCTTTTTGTTTGCATTAGGGAATGCAACAAAAATGATAATTTATTTTTCTACATTTTTGTTTGCATTAGGGAATGCAACAAAAATGATAATTTATTTTCTACCTTTTTACATTGAAAAGGGTAAATAAAAATGTACTACCTTTAAAAACATATTTTGTTTGCGTTGGAGAACACAAATAAAAATATATTTTTATATTGTCAATATTTTAACTGTATTTGAGAACACACTAAAAAGTCATTCAATTTTTCTATGCAATATTTGTGTTTATGGACACAAATAAAATGCAATTAAATGTTCTATGTAATATTTGTGTTTCAAATAAAAATGTAATCCAATGTACTATGTAATATTTGTGTTTAGGGACACAAATAAAATGTTATTCAATATAAGATGTATATATTTGCGTTGAAACACAAATAAAAAGGATAACTTATTTTCTATGTATATTTGTGTTGAAGCACAAATAAAAAGAACAAATCATTTTTCTATGTTTATATTTGTGTTGAAATACAAATAAAAAGAACAAATCATTTTTCTATGTTTATATTTGTGTTGAAATACAAATAAAAAGAACAAATCATCTTTCTATGTGTATATTTGTGTTGAAATACAAATAAAAAGAACAAATCATTTTTCTATGTTTGGTTCAACCAAATCAATTCAAATAGAAAGGAAATTTTATTTTCTCTATATTGAATTGATTAACTAGATCAATTCAAATAAAAGCAATATTTATTTTCTCTAAATGGAATTGATAAGTTAGATCAATCACTCTACGAAGCAAATTGTATGATTTGATATTGAATCGATGATCTAAATCAATTCAATAAAATTATTGTTATATATATATAATTCTTTTTTTTTTTCATATATAGATCTATAATTATTCAATATAAGAATAAATATTGAATTGATTATCTAACTCAATTCAATTAAATAGGATAACCGATAAAAAATAATATTTGAATAACACATGACAACCAATCATAATAATCCATATACAACAAACAAACATCATACAACATCTACACAAACAGATCTGAAGATGAATAACTATAAATAAAAAGAAAGAAATAAATAAATTAATTAATTTAAACAAGAAATATCTCACAGTCGTTTGTGATTTTAGCCAAAATTCCAACTGCTCAGAAATTCTCCGCTTCAGTCTAGAATTGTAGTTCAGGATCGTACGAGTCCAACGCTTCAAAAATTGTGTAATTCTGAGTTTATTTGACAAAAGTTATGAGTAAAATAAGATTAGGGATTAATTTAATTATTAAATTAAGTAAAAACAATTAGTTTAGTTCATCTTCCTCCTTACAGTATCTCGGCCGACACCCTTTCCCTTTGTTCAGAACTAGGGTTGACCTTTTCTCCAAATCCAAGCCACCAGTGTTCGATCAGAGGATGCTGCAGCGAAGAGGACGGAGAGGCACACACGTGGGACCCGGAATGGTGGAACTCAGCTGAGCCTAGGGGGGTGCGACGTGGGTGATAGGCGGCGGCTTTGGGTGTCGGGTTCGAGGAAATGGTGGCACCAGAGAAGATCTAACCGTATGAAAATGAAGAGAAGGAGAATCTCTTCGAAGTGGTATAGGGTTTGGATTTTAATTCGTTGTGGATTGGAAGAAATTAAAGGGGGGAATTTCGGCCATAGAAAGGGGGGGTGGCGGCTGTAGAGAAGATGAATAGTGGATTGTATTTTAGGGTTTTACAATTCTCTTTTATAATATAAAAATGTTAATTTTACAAAAAAAAACAAATCTCTTAAGGAATTCAGAATTCTGTCCAATAAGAAGCTACGCTACCCAATAACCCCTATTCCGGATCCATCTAACCATGTCCGCAGGCCTAAGAGGTCAACTCAGCCCCTGTTTTTCAAATTTAAAATTAATTTTTTTATTATTAATTTTTGACATATTCAAAAATCCACCGGAGCCACATACGAACCCCGAAAAATCCCAAAAAAATATTTTGGCTATGTCTTGACGATACCAATCCAACAAAATTAATTTCGTCGAATTCTGAGACTGTTCGAAAAATGGCTATTTTCCAGTCGTTCAATTTTGACTGTATTTGACCAAACACAGATTCTTTTGCCACGCTCACATACTAAATCAGAAAATTCTAAAAATTGAAACCTAGCAATAATTTGACATTTCGGTTCCAACAAAAGTGGTTTTGTCAAAAACAGAGGTCGTTTGAAATTTGACTATTTTCACTGGCTTTAATATTATTTAAAAATAAAATTTTTAAATTTGGGCACATTTTCTAACCAATTTATTAAAAATAAAAAAAATTAAATTGGTTCGGATTTTCCGGGTTGTTACAATGGAACTGGTTTCATGAATTCCGAGATCATTTGTGAAACTATTATTTTGATTTCAAACTGTTAATTTATACGCGTTTATACCGCGCATGGTCAAAAAATAATTCTGATTGTCATGAAACTGGAAATCTTATAATAATTAACTACTACGGATTTATAAAATTAGTTTCATTGAAAACTGAAGTCATTTGAAAATCAACTATTCTTAAGTTACATATTGAACCGAAAAAATAAGAAAAAATATATTGATTTCAAAATAATCAAACTCATTGATAATAAAATATTATTATCATATATATTCAACAGAGTTTATATAGCTTCAAAAATAAACTAACTAAGATTTTTATACTCAAAATATTGAAATTTCAATTTAAAACGATATTCAATATATTAGAAATCCTTTTCTTTTATTTAATAAATCGTTATAGTTTATAAACAATTCCATAGCGACTTTCTGAAAATTAGATTTGGACATAACTCAAATCTATAACATGAAATCTTGATTTTCTCTTTTATTATAAAATTATATTCCAATGGATCAGGGCGATTTATGTTCCAAGAAATTCCAACTTATACTAAATTTTGTGTTTCATTTAAAGTTCAAAACGTAGTATTACGAATTATCATGACATTACGAGCTTGTTTATAAATTATATGTTCAAACGCCGTTTTTAATAACGAATTCATTATTATAGATCAAACCTAAATTCAATTAAATCTTCATACATTGCTATTCATACTATATTGCAAATCCTAACTATACTCCGACTACCTCGGAATTAAATTTAATAATATTATTTTTATTCAAATTAACTCTCAAAATTATAAATTTTGAATTATTTAAATTCCCAAATCAACATTTTAAAACTATTTTAAATGTTCAGATAAACGGTTAAAAATCTGATTTGTTACAATAGGTGTCCGTTGACGACCAAATTTTGGTCGTGGTTAGTACTCCCTATCATCAACAACTTTGTACTATAAGACTTCCTTCGATTCGCAACAAGATTCGAGATATAAATTAATGTAGGAAAATGGACTTAAATGCAAAAATGAAGGCTGATGAACGAATTTGGGGATTAGGATTGGGAATTTAGAGTTATTTATAGGGTAGATATATATTATTTTATCTTGAAGCGACTAACGATATTTTATTAAAAATGACTAATGATATTTATTCGTGCCTACCGTCATTTTTGATCGATGTTTATTGATTTGCATGATCACATACGAACTCCATTCGCGACGAAAATAGGCATCGTGTTATAGTTTGACATTCCGGGCCCAATGAAACTCGTTTCGTCGAAATCCGAGTTCGTTTTCTAAAATAGCGCTGGTTGGAGTTCAAATGATCGATTTATTTATATTTTAGTTTGTGTATGTTCACAAAATAACTCTGATTGACATAAAACTTGAAATCTAGCAATAATTAGTCATTACAGATTTAATAAAATTTGTTTCGTTGGAATCCGAGAACGTTTGAATAATGGTCCTTTTAAAGGGTCCAAATTAAATCGAAATAAATCAATTTTAAAAAACTTCAAATAATAAAATAATTATCGGATATATTCAAAAATTTCATATAGTTTGAAAATAACTTACTTCAGGTTGAGTTTCCAGTCAAATCGTTATTTAATATATTAAAAATCCTTTTACTTTGTTAAATAAATATGGTTTATAAATGATTTCATAGCGGCTTTCTTAAAATTTGATTTGTACAAAGCTCAAAATTTATAATATGGAAACTCTAAGTTTCTCTTTCATTAGAAAATTATAATCCAATACATTCAGACATTTCTTGTTACAAAGAATTCTAACTCATATTAGGTCCTATACATCCATTTAAAATTAAAAAACGTAAAACTACGAACTACCGCGACGTTGTTGTTTGTTTTATAATTAAATTATAAATTATACATTGAAACTTCGTTTAATAAACGAATTCATTATTGTAAATCAATCTAAACTTAATTAAATATTTATATATTGTCCAATTTATACAGTACTGCAAATTCCACTAATTCCGACTTTTTCGGAATTAAATTATTATTTTATTATCAACATAATATTTAAAACCATTGAATTCAAGTCAGTTAAATTTTAAATCAACATTTAAACCATTTTTAAATGTTTAACTAAACGGTTAAAAATCTGGATCATTACAATTAAACCTATAGTTAGATATCTCTAGATAATTGAAACTTTAATATGATGTGTGTTTGATGATTATGGACATTGGTTCTATATTTCATAAATTTCCATGTCGAAATGAATTTCTATGAATTTCCAAAAGGTGCGTGCTTTAGGAAGTATTTTACGTTAATAATGGTATTAACATTTGTGCTAATGTGTCCATGTATTTTTGTATAGTATAAAGTATTAGAAAATATGTCTACTTTGGTCAGAAAACTTTTTATGAACCAATAGAATTTCGACAAATATAGTGGAGTTGGTAAAAAGATGTGCTTTACAAAGAAATATTCTGGCTTTTCCTGAAATTGCTGCCAACACCATTTCCTGAATCGTAATCTCCCTCCGATAAGGTCGGAACAACACTTCGGTAGCGCTGGATGCTTGAAATATCGCAAAGTATAATATGTAAAGCATTCAGGCTCCTCCCTCTTACCTTCGGTTTCAGATTAGCCCTGATACTTATAATTATTTTGGTTTTAAAAGATAGCTGCTTTACAAAGGCTTTCGTCTCGACTCCTTTGATTTGGCCCAATAGGCGCTTTTCTTTAAAAGAACTATTTTATATAGAAGGATTTCTAAACATAATTTTGTAAAGAATAGAGGCTTTCACTTCCACACCTTTTGGTGGATTCGAATGGGGCTTGTTTTTGTAAATTTATGTCATAAGGTTGCTCCCTTAGTTCCTTTGGTCCTTTTGATGGAGGGATCCCTTGATGGGAAAATATGTTTGAATTGAAAGGCTATTTCCATATGACTTGAAAGTTGTGTTATAACTTTATTACATAAGAAGAAAGATGTTACCACCTTGCTACCTTTCGCATGCCGAAGGTGGTTTCATTTTATAAACATTTAAATGAAAGAGTAAGAGACAATCGTCTTGGCATCCTTCGGTTAATACAGAAAGATAAGTTTATTATCATAAGCTTTGATATTAAATTTCTTGATGGATGCTTGTTTGGGTTGATTCCCGTTGAGCCTGCTGGCATAAGGATATCGACGATGACTTATTGCTTTTGAGTTAGGCCGGCATAATGGATGTTAACTAGATTGAGAAGTAAGTTGGGATTTCTTTATCTATCCTTTCGACAACAGATATCAAAAGGGTTGTTTTCGTAAAACTATTGTATTGTCTTATAAAATGCATTCAAAGCCTAGATCTTATGACCTTGTCGACACATGTAGTGTCCATGCTATGCAGTTAAAACCCCACTAAATCCCTGCAATATCTCCATGATAGACTATAACGCTCTTCAACTACGTTATGTCAATTTAGCGCTGATGAATAGTAAATCCGCTTTTAGCCCCACTATTTTCTGCTGCATCCACTAAATCAAGGCTTTTTAGTGTACGCTTTAGCAGTATTAATATATAAAGCTTGATTTGACTAGTTCTCTTTTTAAAAAATTCAGTAAATTTGGCGTAAAAGGCTAAATTTAAGGCATAAGTGCCTAACACATGGTAATAATCAATTACACGTTTAGCTTGCATAACTATGATATTCCTTGATTTTGTTATATAAAATTATTTAATACTAGTTCCTTGATCATATATATTGTGAAAAAGATAATGAGTTAATTTTCAAATATTTAGTTCAACATCTAATGAACCTTTTTGCACCTCCCATATATCCCCGCTATTTCCCCACTTTATCTCCGCTACACATTTTGCACCTCCTCTGCTATAGAACCGCTAAGTCATTTAACTGCACAGTGCCGATGCGACCACTTCTACTTGTTTTCTAAAATATTGCGAGGTTTATCCTTTCACTATACATGGACAATAGGGTCATTTTCTAAACTATTCTAAACCGAAGCTTATGCTTCCAAATGTCTTAAAGTCATTGGCTATGATGACACACCTTTGTAAACTCGTTTTCTATAAAATACTTCCTTTGACGCAGATGGGGCATGTAAGGAACTTTTCTGAAACCAAATATTTTAAGGCTTCGCCTATTTGGTTGTCAGCGTCGGTAATGGCAACAAGGAGGACTTTTATTAAAATGTTTTCCAAAAAATAATTGAGGCTTTGCCTCTATTGTTTGCCACCATTTATGTAACGACAGGCATTAATTGTTGATTGTTGTGTGAAGATGGAAGGGTTACCCATTTAGGAATGAATTGAAAGTGGTCTTCGATGCCTATGGAGGAGTCAAATATGATTGGGAATGGCATAGGTGTCGTACCTAACGAAGTGCAGATAGGACATTTATTGAAACCCTTAAAATGCCTATGGTGTTGGTTCTTGGCCATTGTTTAAAACATTCCATTGTGTGAAACACTGAAATTGTTCAATTAGCGGATGTTGGGAGCACTAGTTAAATTAAATTGTAGATGATGATGTCTAATCCAGTTGTTTCGCGCAGTATTGGAGGGAGACTTAGAAAGAGCTTTCGATTTTGTATTAATGAAGAGACACCCTGCACAACGATTGTTGGTTCCATGTTAATAGGATATGATTATACAAAACATGGTATGGGAACCATAGATAAAATGAAGCTTCAGCTTGATTTCCTAGAAAAACAGTTCTTTGCGAAGTATGGTACGAGATTCGAGGAGAAAGAAAAATGGTAAATTAAAATGTTGAAATTGTTAAGATAATTGGTCAGTGTAATGGGAGATGGGAAATCCATTGTATGTAGCATGTTATATTTTGCTATTGTTTTGACGTTATTGTTATAATTGTACTAACCATTATGATACACGAGTGTTGGTTTGCTTCGTGAATAGGCCACGCAGAGTCTAAGTACCCACAAACAACTTGGAGGAATCATTCACATCATCACAATCATAAGATACATGGCTCAGCTCGAAATTGGCAGTTCGAGGTCAGTGGGTTGAGATCATCGACTTGCAAAATACCCACTCGCATGAGGGGAAAACATGTTTAAAGGCAAGGCCATCGGTTCAGGTCGAGGCACAAGGACTGAACCCCGCTCGCACCTAAAGGAAATGGCATAACCAAAACACCACTACCGGGTCGGCTTGAGGTGATGACGACCCGACCCCTTTCAGGAGATTAGAGAGATTAACCCATAATCGTTCCACTGCCCGAAGAACACGGATCCAAGGACACATACCACTAACCGTCATCATAGCCACCTCTCCACCCACTCACGAACCGCTCCGAGATTTCAGGGATGAGCACTACATCATCCCACGACCCACCTACAATTTTTGCCTATAAATAGCCCAAGACTTGTTAATTTTTGGGATCTTTTGGCACTTGAGAGACTCCACTTCTACCATTGTAATATTTCCTCTACTTTATTCAGATTTTACTCCAAATTGTTGAGTATAATTTGATAGATTTTGAGAGATACTTTATTGTAATTATGAGGTTGAGTGGATATCTGCATTGTACTTGTAATCGATTAGTCAATCAGAAACATATAAAGTGGACTTAGGCTCATTAACGCCGAACCACTATAAATCGTGTGTGCTTACTGCTTTTTATTCTGTTTTGAGTCATAATTCTCTGCAATTCGTAGTCAATTGGGTGTTAGAACCACTTTTTGGTCTAACGTTTTGGTGCTTTCATTGAGAAATCGAAATCTCAGCTTATCGAATTGTCATTCTACTATTTGGATTTCTAAGTTTAAAGAGATAGTTTGCATTTTCATCATTTCTGAAGATTTTGTTGAATTCAACTAATCGACTACATGGCTCCTAAGAGAACCAAGCAACCGCAAACTTCCCGGGAAAACGAGACGAGCGAAGATCGAAGATTGAAGAGATGATGTGCAAACGAGATGAGCGAACATCAACCCATAGACGATTGGCTTGGAGGGGATGAGACGACCCATAGGAACTACTGCGACTTGATCCAAAACTGAGAGGTCGGTAGCACCAAATCGCCAGTCGCAACTCGACTCAATGGGGGTGACCCGAACCTGTTGGCTTGCATGGATATCCCTATTCAACCTGATCTAAGTGATCCAACTCCAATTGCAACAACCAGCCATCAACTCCCTACTTCTTCCCCCGTCTCGCAAATAATTTTTTATGCTCGATATGTTGGATAAAACCAACGACGCCTTAGAGGCCTAGAGTCATGATAGTGCTGCAATTCGAAAGAACATGAACGCGATGAATAAGCCGATAGAAGAATTTCGTAAGCAAAGGACGCCCACTCTAACTAATCGCCTTACAACGAATTACTCATCCTCTTCAGATGAAAATGAAAGGCATCCATGGTAGAGAAAGCCATACGAGAGACCCGAGAATCTCAAGCAAATGACTTTCGCCTCATTGGGATCCCGCGAAGACACCGCGCGTCTCTTGGGTCCAAATGATCCTAGTATGAGAGAGCCAGCGTTGTTGCCGATGTGGGGGGGGTCTCATGTCTTTCCTAGGGATCCGAATATCACTAATCCTACCCAACAGCAACTCCTCCAACCTACTAGTCATGTGAATGACCGGGACCGAGGGGGACAAAGGAATTCTGCTCCTGCAAGGAATCAAAGGACTCAACCTGATGTAGGAACTGGAACTATTAGAAGGACGAGAAGTGTTGACCCTGAACCTATACTAACCAATGCTGAAGTGGAGGCCATTGTGCGCCAAATTATGGCAGATAACAAGGGTTACACTAACGCAGATTATTGAATTGATCGCAGCCACACACCTTTTACTGATGACATTTTGGATTTTCAGTTCCCTCGGCGTTTCAATCTACCCACTACGGATTGATATGGAGGAAGAACTGATCCAAGGAAACATTTAATGAGATAATCTTGGTACATGAACACCGCGGCTACTCCTGATGCTGTAAAATGCAAGGATTTTCCAATATATCTCAAAGATATCACAATGATGTGGTTTCCGACTTCCTCCTCGATCTATCTCCAGCTTTAAAGAGATAAGTGAGAGTTTCATGAATCAGTTTTGACTCCATGCCTGGAAATCTAAGAGTGCCATTGAGCTATATGTAATCAAACAAGCTCCGGGAGAGACTCTGAAATCGTATTTGGATCGTTTCAATCTGGCAGCTACAGAAGTATGTGACCCACACAAGAAGACTATCCTGATGGCCCTCATAGATGGAGTTGATAAAGAGACTGAGTTCAGAAGGTACCTGGATGGAAACCGACCGCTAATTCAAGAGATGTTTTATGAAAAGGCATATATTCATCTGCAATGATAGGAAATATATGCCAACCGAAAGAGAAAGTCTGACGAAATTCCAAAAGAAGACATTAAGAGCAACATCACCATCAAGCAGTCCGGTGACAACGCAAGAATGGTCGAAGTAAATGTCGGCAATAAGAATGGAGAGAATGACCGCCAAGGCGGGAATTGTACCAAAAGAAATAGGAATCAGAGAAATGATTCCAAAAAGAATCCTCGATTTCAGTATTTTGAGAACTACACTCCGCTGAGTGATACTTTAGGGAACATTTATTTGGATACTTACAATGTTTTCCAATACAAGAAAACTCCACCCAGGGATTTGAATGAAACAGAGCGTGAAACCGGGAAGTTATGTTTATTTCACGAGACTTATGACCACTCTACGTATGAGTATCACCATATGAGGGATGTTGAAGAAAAGTTGCTTCGTGC
Source organism: Allium sativum (assembly GCA_030737875.1). Classification (NCBI taxonomy): domain Eukaryota; kingdom Viridiplantae; phylum Streptophyta; class Magnoliopsida; order Asparagales; family Amaryllidaceae; genus Allium; species Allium sativum. The sequence continues at coordinate 901,697,925 of CM060916.1, forward strand.
AGGGAAGCTGAATGAGTACAAGGTTGCTTCTTAGGATAGGAGGCAAGGAGGATCTTCTCCGAATCAGAACTAGCCCACATCTAGACCTACTGCCCAGCAAAAGGGAAAAGGCATATTCACTAACACTGTGGCCAGAGGACTACATCCAGCTAGATCAAGCAATAGAGCAATGGAACAATATGTTAATGCCGCCAAACACCCGGAAGTGGGAGAGTGTAACAATCTTGAAGAGGCTGCGCCCGTGAAACAACAAAAGACAACAGCAGGCGATGCCATCTTCTGAGACAGAGAGAGTGTAGGAGTTGAAACACCGAGTCTCGACCCGTTGGTGATAACTACTACCATCGGACCTGCATTGGTATGGAAAGTCTTTATGTACAGCGGGAGTTCCTTCAACATCTTGTTTAAAAAAGTGTTTGACCAAATGAAGTTGGAAATGAAGGACTCAAAGCCATGTGGAGGTTGGATATGTAGCTTTAATGGATTGTGAATTGCTCTGATTGGAATGGTGGATTTATCTGTAGAGCTAGGGGAAGGAGATCGTTGAAGAGTAAGGATCCTCCCATTCATGATTACGGATATTGATTCACCCTACAATGCCTTTTTAGGCCGACCCTTGCAGAGTTCAGGGCTTACCTTGCACCCTGGTGTTTGTTGCTGAAGTTCCCAACCGAAGCGGGAGTGGGAATGGTTCGCGGCGACCAAGTAATTGGAAGAGCTTGTTATAAGGAAGAATTGAAGATGCTACACAACGAAAAAGACATAAAGCCCAAGAGTGCTTCCCCTCCTATCGAGGAGGGCTCAGCATAGCAAGTAAAGAGAACACCGCCGAGTGAGTCGTCTGACAACCTGCTCGAGGATATCGATCCCAGAGAGGACGAAGAACCAGGATGCAGGAAGGCTACCCTTAATGAGGCAATTATAGACATTTCAATCGATAACAACGACCCGACAAAGGTCATGAAAATCGGAACTCACTTGTGTTGGAGAATGGAGTTTTGATGACAACAACCATATTCCAATATTAATTGATTATAAAATATATACTAACATCTCTACCTAGAATATATATATATATACACACATATATGCAGAATTTGTACACAGTATTAGAGATTCAAAATTCACAAAAGATTCAAGACTCATGAGTAATCAAGAAATCAAGAGTTCGAATATTCAAGATAAATATAGTAATAGAGACTAGTTTATATGTAAGACTCTGAATAACACTCCATGTTCAAATTTAAATTTTATTTTTCATATTCTAATTTTCAAATTTCAAATTCTGTTTTTCAAAATTTAAATTCAAATTTTATTCGTTTTTCTATCTTACCTTTGATTTCAAACTTGAGTTTTAAAGTTTATATAGTTATATACTTTTATATTTTTATATTTATATAGTTCTAAACTTCATAATTTTATAAACTTGTTTATATAATTTATATTTATAATTTCATATGATTTTCTACTTTATAGTACTTATTTATATCACTATGTTTTAATTCAAGAATTTCCAGAATTGTATATATATTTGTATGTATGTATATATATCAAAACACCTGAAAAACACTCAAATTTCAAATTTACAAACACACATGTCGACATACATATATAGGGATGTCGACATACAACTGTCATATTTTCAGTTTTGAAAGGAAGTATCTTTTCACCATTTTTAACTTTCCAGAAGCGTTGCAACCTTTCAAAACTTATAACTAGGGGTTGATTTCGAATTTTTTTATTCATTCTTCTTCTCCATCTTCATCCCTTTTCATTCCTCCACTAATATTTCATATTTTTATGATTTCTACACTTATACTATGTCGATTTCAATTCTAATTATATAAAACTTCTTCTTTTCTCACTCTATACTATTACTATCTGAATCAATGTGCTATTGAAGAGTTATAGGGCTGTTGTAATCATTTGGAATTGTTTTGGGATAGTCTTGGAAATGGTGTGTTCCTTGTAACCGTGAAATCAAGGAAGGAAATTGTGTTAACTTTGTAGCTGGGAAATCAAGGGTGGTGGAAACAGTGGTAACCTTGTACCCGTGAAATCAAGGGTGTTGCACTTGGATATTGACATAGTAATAAAACTCTGTGCAATCTAGCGTTGTGTAGGACAGGACGTAGGAGCAATCCAAACTAGTATAAAATCTGGTGTTTCTTTCTTTTTCTGCATTTTACTTTTTGTTTATCAGCGTTTGTGTTTGATTCTGCATCTGTGATCATCTCTGTGGTGTGTTATTCATATAGTATATCATATTTATTTTAGATTTTTTTAAATTCCTTGAAAATACTATTCATTCCCTTTAGTGTTAGTTTTGCCTTAACGATCCATTTCGCATTCCATAATAATTGGTATCAGAGCATAGTCTTTCAAAAAGTTCATAATCTGATTTTTGAAAGTTTTAAATGGCAAATTTTGAAATGATTTATAACACTAGTTTAAACTCATAATCTGATTTTTGAAATTTTAAAATTTTGAAATTTGGAATATTGAAAATTTGAAATTTCGGATATATGGATATGTTACAAAACCATCATGGTATTATTGTTTAAAATTGTACTTAATTATTTTGAAAAGTCGTTTGATTATTTAAAAAGTTATTTAATTATTTGAAAAGTTGTTTTGTTTTGCAGGAGAAGAGTAATGACGGGTGATGGAAAGACATCAAGAAGAAATGGATATACATAATGTAAATCAACAAAGAAATGGGTACCCGATCAATTTATAACTTTGGATTTTCATCTACAACTTATCTTCATACTGTACTTCTCTTCATTTGCTTCGTAATGTTGCTAGTTTCATGTGAATCCATCAAGAAATGACCAAGTAATGATCAAATGAAGTTTTGGTGAATAAAGAAAGAAGAAAACCAAAATTGTCAACGAATATCTTCAAATTACATCCGCATGTTAGACTATTTTGTCCCAAATCCTTTTCCAAATTGTATTTCTTGTTCTGCAATCGTTTTGATGGCGATATCATCGAGTTATGATCGAAATTGAGTGAGATATAACTATTTCAAGTTGGCTATGCAAAAGTGAAAATTGTGTACATGATTTCTTACATCTATCCTATTGTTTCGACTTGCTTCACCCTAATACCATCCAAATTCATCCCCAAACTATTAATAGATCGCATTCTTTGCATTTCTCTTCGATTTGTTGCTGATTTCGTCCAATTCCATTAAGAAACGAAGAAGTTATGCCACCTGAAAGTTTGATCGAAAGTGAAAAACGAGAAGAAGAAGAAGAAGAAGAGAAAAGACCATGAAGAGACATGACTTTTGGGCCTGTTTATAATGGCTTAACTATCTTTTTATTCAAATTGAAAATTTTGGCTCTAAGTTGGTTGAACTACTAAATCTTCAATATCTTTCTCGTATGGTAATTCAGCAAATGAATATACTATCCTGATCAGAAAAATGAGACCGCCGCAATAGAGCAGATTTCATCATCAAGTTCTGGAATATATTCATGACAATAGAAGAACAACAAAATGGAGGACTGCAAAAAGAACGCCTTACAATATTTTCACAATTATCATTACATTTAGGAATTTACATCTAAGCATATAGTTAGGTATAGAAATTTATCTCTTTTATAAATTTAGGCATTTTGGTTCATATGCCGATACACCAATTTAATTAATTCTTTTCATATTCTAAGTTCAAATTTCATAACTCTTTGATTTGGTTTATAAAAATTGAAAAGGCATATTTCAATATAAAAATGTCAGTTCAAACTCTAATTATCAATTTTGTTTATCTACTTATGTTTTGTATATTTTGTTTCAAAAATATATATTGAAATTTTAGTACAAAGATATGTTAATATGATTGAAATAATTTAAAGTTTTCAAACATTTGATATTGTTATAAAATTTAAATTTATATATCTTTTATATGTAGTTTAAACATACATAGTAGTTTAACTTACTTTTTTTTTACATATAATTTTATCTTAAATATTATTTGTAACATAATACTAATTTTGATTTCTTATTTTATTAAACTTTATAAAACTTATTTAATTTAATATTTTGGTATAAAAATATACACATATATATATATTATTGTATTAAATATGTAGAAGTTATAGCTTTATAGGTTTCTTTATATTACCAAAAATAATTTTTATAGCTATAAATTTCTTTTAAAGTTTTAACATATAAATGGTTTTTTAGCAAATTAATATGTTTTGATTTCTAAAGTTTAAATTTAAAATTGACTTGTATCAAAATATTGATGTATATCTCACAATAAATTGAATTTTAAATTATTTTTTATATATACTTATGAATATATGTTTAGATCAAAATAGTTTACTTTATATGATACAAATTTTATATTCTCTTTAGCAATATCTTCAATTTTTACTATAAGGAGCACCCTATTAAGATTATTTACCTCCATATTTCTCATGGAATTATTCTAAAATTTTCATTATATATTATGAATAGCATAAAATTTTCATCCTTACTATCCTTTGAAATCTTCCATAAGTATCATTAACTTAAGTTTAGAAATTAGTATATATTTCCCTTGTTTAATTCAAATAATGTATAATATATGCATAGTAGCTAGATAGTACTTTGAATATATTTTACCTAAATAGATATGATCACCAAATCATTCTACATACTATCATAACACATCTTATTTCATATTATACATCATTATTATAAATTACAGTACATCTCAAATTAAATTCATTCACATCATAAGTTGCATTTATCAATATATCACTTCATATAGTTCTGTATATGACATATTGCATTATAACCAACACACTTCATTATATGTTATCTTTAACCCCACACATAACAATTATAAAATATGAGAAGTTTTTATCTAATTATAAATATAGGATTATTAATCAAATACATAACATATTTACTTTGTCTTGATTAACTTGATTAACTTGTTTGGCTTGATTGAATTGATTGGCTTGATAGTATTGACTAGATTGATTGACTTGTTTGGTTTGTTTGACTTGAATAACTTGATCGACTTACTTGACATGGTTAAATCTCATTAGTGTTTGATAGGTTTGTTAGAAAAATACCTATGCATTTGTACTTGATAGGAGCTTTATAGGTTTTTAGGAAAAATAGAAGTTATATGAAATGTTTGGCTTTATTTTTTGTGACAACGAAACTTAAATTGGTTGATTGTTTGGATAAAAATCGCTTGACTTATATTAATTTAAGTTGTATCATAGTTTTAAGGATATCTTATCAAAATTATATCTTAGTCTAGAATAAAGTCCTATTATAGTTTTAATAGAATTAGAGTTTAGGCTAGGTTTAGTCTTGTATTACATTAAGGGGGAGTCTTTTAATTTTTAGGATTAGTTGAAGGTTTAAGAAGTGTTTTTAAAATAACATATATTAATTTGGATGATTTGGTTGTTTAGATTGATTGTTTGATTTGCTTGCTTGAATTGCTTGTTTGGATTGATTATTTGATTGGATTGCTTAGTATAGTCATAATTATAGGGGGAGTTATAATTTTTTGGGCTTAAAATCATAAATTTAGAGAGAAAGATATAAGGATATAATAGAATAAGGATATAATATAGACATAAATTTAGGGGGAGTTATATATACTTTAGTATAGAATCAAATATAGATAGATATAGGATTTATGGCGAGTACGTTTAGAATTTCTTTTTGATAATGCCACAGAGGAGAAATTATAAAATATAGACTTAGTTTAAGTGGAATATATAGGATTCATAATGACAGAAGGAGTATTAGAAGGATCAGCATCAACATGTATGAACAAGTATGAAAACTTTATAAACTAAGGTTGTCATCATCAAAAAGGGGGAGATTGTTGGGGAATGGAGTTTTGATGGCAACAACCTTATTTCAATATTAATTAACTATAAAATATATACTAACATCTCTATCTAGAGTATATATATATATTTATATATATACACATACACATATGTAGAGTTTGTATACAGTTTTAGAGATTCAGAATTCAGAGAAGATTCAAGACTCATAAGTAATCAAGAAATCAAGAGTTCAAGAGTTCAAGATAAATATAGTAAATGAGTCTAGTTTATATGTAAGACTCTGAATAGCGCTCCAGGTTCAAATTTTGTTTTTCAAATTTTAAATTCTGTTTTTCAAAATTCAAATTCAAATTTTAATTAGTTTTCTATCTTACCTTTGATTTTGAACTTGAGTTTTAAAGTTTTAAGTTTATATATTTATATACTTTTATATTTTTATATTTATATAGTTTTAAATTTTATAATTTTATAAATATGTTTACATAATCTACATTTATGATTTCATATGATTTTCTACTTTATAATACTTATTTAATTAATTATGTTTTAATTAAAGAATTTCCAAAATTATATATATATATCAAAATAATTGAAAAACACTGAAAATTCAAATATACAAACACATATGTCGACATACATATATAGGGATGTCAACATACAACTGCTATATTTTCAGTTTTGAAAGGAAGTGTCTTTTCATCATTTGTAACGTTCTAGAAGCGTTGCAACCTTTCAAATCTTATAAATAGGGGTTGATTTCAAATTTTTTATTATTATTCTTCTCTATTTTCATTCCTTTTTATTCCTCTGTTATTGTTTCATATTTTTATGATTTGTACACTTATACTCTGCCGATTTCAATTATAATTAGATAAAACTTCTTTTATTCTCACTCTCTACTCATTATTCTCTGAATCGAATTGTTATTGAAGAGTTATAGGGCTGTTGTAATCATTTGGTATTGTTTTGGGATAGTCTTGGAAATGATGTTTTCCTTGTAGCCATGAAATCAAGGAAGGAAGCCGTGTTAACCTTGTAGACAGGAAATCAAGGGTGGTGGAAACAGTGGTAACCTTGTAGCCATGAAATCAAGGGTGTTGCACTTGGATATTGATATAGTAATAAAACTCTGTGCAATCCAGCGTTGCGTGGGACTGGACGTAGGAGAAATCTGAACCAGTATAAAATCCGGTGTGTTCTTTTCTTTTGTGCATTTTATTTTTGGTTTATTTTTGTGTTCGTGTTTGATTATGCATTCGTGATCATCTTTGTGGTGTGTTATTCATATAGTAGATCATATTAATTTTATATTTTCTTAAATTCCTTGAAAATACTATTCACCCCCCTATAGTGTTAGTTTTGCCTTAACGATCCATCCGGCATTTCACAACAACTTGGACCCCCTCCGGACGAGGGAATTAGCAGACTTTTTGAAAGCGAACTTGGATGTGTTTGCTTGGACCCACGCTAATATGTGTGGATTCTCTCCTTCAATCATGAGTCATTCACCAAGCATAAAGCCAAAGCATCCTCTTGTGAAATAAAAAAGGCGTATGCTGGGCCCGGAGAGGTCGGCCACCTTGAAGGAAGAAGTGGGAAAGTTGAGAGATAATGGATTCATCAGAGACTCGACGTATCCTGATTGGATATCAAACCCTGTTCTAGTTAAGAAAGCCAATGAGAAATGGCATACATGTATTGATTTTTCAGATTTGAACAAAGCCTTCATGAAGGACAGCTTCTCACTCCTCAGGATCGACCAGTTAGTGGACTCAACGGTAAGGCATAAGCTTCTCTCTTTCATGGATACATATTCAGGTTACAACCAGAATCATGCATGTTCCCGATTAGAAGCATACCAGTTTTATCACAGATTTAGGATTATATTATTATGTGGTGATGCCTTTCGAATTGAAGAATGTTGGAGCGACATACCAATGCTTAGTGAAACAAATGTTCTATAATCAAATAGGTAAGACAACGGAAGTTTATGTGGATGATATGCTTGTGAAGTCCAAGCAATCGCCCGACCACACGAAGGACTTAGCAGAGATATTTGGCATCCCCCAATGATACGGAATGAAGCTGAACCCTCTGAAGTGCTCATTTGGAGTTGCATCAGGAAAATTTCTCGGCTTCATAGTCAGCTCTCGCGGAATCGAGATTAATCGCGATTAGATTGCAGCAATTAGGAACACCAAAGAGCCGCGAAAGATCAAAGATGTCCAAAGCTTAGCAGGGAAGGTTGCAACATTAACCAGATTTTTTTTCTAAGGCCACAAACAAGTGTGTTACTTTCTTTGATCTAATAAAATGTCAGAATCGAGCGGACCCCAAATTGCATAGAAGCCTTTCATAACCTACTGGATTTTTTTAGAGAAACCTCCAATATTGTCTAAGCCAGTGGACCATAAAGATTTGTTCATGTATTTGGCTGTGTCATCTCATGCAATTAGTTCGGCTCTGGTATGCGAGGAGGACAAAATTCAAAGACGGGTGTATTATGTGAGCAAAAAGTTGGCGGCAGTAGAGCGCAACTATCCAAAGATTGAAAAAATAATTCTTGTAGCTTATTAATGGCCGCCAAAAAGCTTCGCCACTATTTCCAATCTCATCCAATCATTGCATACACCGATCAACCATTCCAACAGGTCCTATAGCGACCTGAAGCATCTGGATGGTTTCTTAAGTGGAATATTAAACTAAATCAGTTCGACCTAAACTTCCAACTTAGAAAATCAATAAAGGGGCAAGAATTAGCCGATTTCATTGCTGAATTCATGATCCCTAAAAAGGATGTGTCAGATGAAGAGGCTGGCTCCTTAGAACAGAAGTTAGAACTTAGCCCTGGAAGCTATATACATATAGTGCTAAAAATGATCGAAGGTCCGATGCCGGAGTTATTTTGATAACTCTATAAGGACAGCTATTTACTATTCTCTACGATTAGAGTTTTCCGCTACTAAGAACGACTCCGAATACGAGGCCTTGATTGTCGGGTTGAAACTCACTAAGGAATTGGGAGTAGCGACGTTGAACATTTTCTATGACTCTAAAATTGTTGTTTGTCAGGTTCAAAAGAAATTTCAAACAAAGGGACCGCAACTCACAACTTACTTAGAAAAAGTAGATGAGTTATTAGATGGCCTAGAACATTATAGCATATCCTATATTGCATGAGCGAAGAATCAAAAAGCGGAGAGTTTGGACAAGCTAGCTAGCTCCGATAACCCATAAGAAACAAAAATGGTTCCGATAGAAACATTAGATACTCCGAGTATCGATCAGATGGAAGTTTATCTTGAACTGAAGACCAAACCAGAAAGAGAGTCATGGATGATGCCAATAAAGAACTTCCTGGAAAATGGAACACTCTCGAAAAAAATAGTGAGAGGCGTGTCATAGTTCACAAAGCTTCAATATATGTTATGCAGGGAGAAGTTCTTTACCGACAAGGATTTTTGGTTCCCTTACTCTAGTGTATTGCCCATGACAATGTCAAACGTGTGTTGAGAGAAGTGAACAAGGGTGATTGTGGAGACCACACCAGAGGTCAGACCTTGGCAAAGAAAATATTGCGGTACGTCTACTTCTAGCCTACCATGAATCAGGATGCAGTTGATTATTCACGACGCTGTAACAAGAGCCAAAATTTTGCAAAGATTCCCAGAGCACCTACTGGCCAACTCAATTTAATGATGAGCCCATGGTCGTTTCCTGTATAGAGGAGTAGACATCATCGGAAGCCTATCTATTGCCAAAAGCGGGGCAACGTATGCAATCGTGGTCATAGATTACTTTACCAAGTGGGCGGAAGCTAAACCGTTGACTACGATCACGATGAAGCCGGTGATTAACTTTGTTGTCAGAAACATAATTTGCCGATTTGGGATTCCTAAAGCAATCATAACTGACAATGGAACCCAGTTCGATAGTTCAGAATTCAAAGATTTCTGTCAAAAATACGGAATCGAGAAGAGATACGCCGCAGTAGCTCACCCACAATCGAATGGACAAGTTGAAGCAGTAAACAAAATCATTAAGCTCGTTCTAAAGAAGCGATCGAAGCAGGCGAAATCCATGTGGGTCGATGAGTTTCCATTAGCATTATGGGCTTACCGAACGACCAATAAATTGACAACTGGTCACATCCTCTTTTCACTTTCATTCAGATCAGAAGCAGTCATTCCAGTGGAGTTGGAAGTCCCCTCTCACAAAACGACATATTTTGATTCGATGAAGAACAAAGCGCTTCTCGTTGAGTCCTTGGGCATGATTGAGGAAAAGAGATATGAAACAGACTTACGTGCCTCGAGGCATAGACACCAAGTTGCGCGGTATTACAACAGGAAGGTTCGACCCCGAGCCTTTGAACCTGGAGACTTGGTTTTGAAACGTGTCTTCCCAGACTCCGTTTTCCTGGGTCCGAAATGGGAAGGACCGTATGCCATTCAGCGGAAACTTGATAAGCGAGCTTTCAAGTAACAACCGTAAATGGCGATGAAATCCCTGTAGCGTGGAATGCCCAGCACGTGCGACACTGTTTGACCTAAAATTGTACTGATTATTTTGTTTTATAAACTATGTAAAAGGCATGACTTGCCTAGAACAGTTTAGTTGATATAAATAAAAGATTATAAAGTGGACATAGGCTATGATTTGGTCGAACCACTATAAAAATATCGCATGTCATTTACTTTTCTTGCATCTATTTCTTTATGTCCTGTGATTATTTTGCTTTTGGTTTGAAACATAGGACTTGAATTAAAATCAAGAGCGAATATGGCACTCGAACCAGCAAGGCCCCACCCTTTGAAATAGGGTGTAGAAGAGAAACCAGAGCAAGCGAAATGATCGTTTGTGTGATCGACTCTATATCCCTTGATCCGAGAGAGAGAGTATAAAGGACTGGATGATGATGTCCACCACTCAAACTCTCATGATCCGAGAGGGAGTATAAAGGGAGGGAATATGACGTCCACCATTCTAACTCTCATGATCTGAGAGAGTATAAAGGACGGGAAGATGATGTCCACAAGGCGTGATGGCGCACCACGATTAAAGACCACCTTGACCATGCTCTACCTGGGCATACGACATGAGAGTATAATGGCGCTAAGAGCAAGTGCCAGTGTAAACGGGTTCCTACCCCCTGAAGGGTTGGGGGCAAGAATGAAAGCTGAGCCCGCACTCCCCACAGAAGGATTGGAGGCAATCTAATGTCGATCCTGATCAATCCCGAACAAAGCCCTATCCAAGCACCTTATTCAAGAGTGATTGGGGGAATACACGTACACATCACACCTCCCTGTTCCTTTTATTTGATACTTAACATGGTAATGATTTTTTTATTTATTGCAAGAGTAATTGTTTGCAGGGAGCTGGACTGAAACCTTTGTCTGATTTGTGATGTGATTATTGTTTAATACTTAGGTTAGTAATGTTTTGATTACGAATGCAGTTGATTGAAATAAATGAATAGCTTGCAAATATTTGACATTGCAGGGAAATAAACTAATTTATTTACAGGAGTACAGGTTTACACAAAGGAACTAATCAAAAGTGCGAGGGCCACACTCACTACAACAACAAAAGGCTAGTGGAAAATAAAATGAAAAGACTAGACCACACTTTACTTGGGCTTTGGAGAAGACTTGGGCTTTTTGGCAGCTTTAAGCTTCTCTTTCTCTTCTCGCTCGGCATCAGTGAGGAGACGATTTTTCCTTCCCTTGTCTAGCGTCACACTGGGATTGGCAGAGGATTTCTGAGCTAACTCTCTAGTGATTGATCGAGTAGAAAGCTTGAGAACCAATCTAGACCCAAGAGCAACTGGTTGGAGGGGATCAATGTTGAGGGGTTCTTTAGATTCTTCCTCAACCTTGGCTTTCAAAAGCTCATCATTCTTTGCTTTTTTTTTGGCCAAAATCATGCCCTCCGTCTCACCCGAGTCCCCGATCACAACAACATCGTCATATCTCTCACCTCCATCGCTGTCAATGTTATTTAAGGCCTCTATCACATCCCCGTCTTTGGGAACTTCAGTACTGGACAACACGATGGCTTTATCAACGACCTCTTCTTGTTTCTCTTCGGTCTCCTCAGCAAGTTTTGCACCTAAAGAACGAGAAGCAATAGCTACTAGCTCAGGAGAGAACATGGGGTTTTCTACTGTCTACTCCATAACACGGCGACATATTACGATAGATTTAGCAAATTGAGGTGAAAAGGTGGAGATTCCTTCGGACGACTTGTCGGCAGGATTAGTAGAGGTTTCAGGAGATGATTCGATGATTGGAGATAGGAGAGATTCCTTTGGAATATCAAGATGATCAGATCATGCCCATCTATCTCAGTAGCCCTAGGGGTGGTAGATGAAGAACTAGAGCCTATTTCAAGAGATTCCTTCCCTTTGGCTTGGTGTCTCTCCTCATCCATAGCTGCATGGATCAGTATCCTCCCCTTAGCCAAATGCTTCGGCTCTTCGCCTCTCAAATATGTCCTCATAATCTCTTCTTCGTCGATGGCATCAACCTTAAGTTGTCGCTTTTCGTCATCAATTATCTGATCCCACACATCGACCAGAGTTGTCAAATAATCCTTAATCCAAGAAATGTCTCGAGTTTGAATCACTGAGCAAAGAACTCAATCATAAGCTCACTGTATCCATCTACTTCCTTCTCATCTTCGACAAATTGTGCGCTCATATTGGTAGCAGACTTAATAGCAATGTTTGCATTCCCTTCGGCAAAGACTGCCCTTTCTTCGACCTCTGCAAGCTTGGTCTCCAGTTCGGCGTTCTTCCTTGCTAATTTTGCCTTCTCCTGTTCGAGGCGAGAGAAATATAACTTCACATCATTACTCTCTGATTTAGCATCCTCAACTTTATTTTTCAAGGCCGCACGTTCTTGGCTATAGGAATCAAGCTTAGTATAGTAACGCTTCTACAGTTCTTCATATTGTTTCTTGCAATTATCAATGTCATCCTGCTCTAAGGCAAGTTGGGCTTGTGCATGCTCAAGCTCTTTCTCTGTGTTCTTTATGGCTTTCTCGTTATATTCAGTCGTATCCTTCATGTGACTCACATCGGCTAACAAGTCTCGGATGATTTTGGAAAGATTTCGCGAATACTTGCACATTTCCTTATATTGCTTATCCACTAGATCTATCTTAGCCTTAACTTCGTCCCCCCACTTCGAAGGTACCAGCTCAAGAGCTGGAACGAAAGGCATATTCCCGAAATGATGATCCGAAAATTGCTTCTTCAAAATTTTCATCTTAGCCTCATTCTCGAAGTCAAGAATCACGGGTTTCGTTGTAGAGATTTCGATATTTCGCCGCCCAGTGGGCAAGAGAGCTGTTTTTCCTTTTTCTTGCTCTTTTTGAAAAACTTTGGTTTTTTCATATGCGTCGGAATGCTTCGGTGGCAGCCTTTTCTGATGGTGTGATTCCTTCGGAAGATTTGGAGCCTTGGATGGTGTCTTATCCCCTTCACGACAGTCTTGATGACTCTTATTCTTATAAGTATCTGACTTACGAGGAGAGCGAGAACATGAGGAGTAAGGGCAATGTGAATCATAATGTTTCATGTTGTCCCTCCCATGGCTATCACCTTGATCATACTTTGTATCAAAATCAAACCTAGGCATGCTTGCACGAACATCTCTAAGGGAATAACAGCGACATAGCATCTCTCCCGCAAAATTGCATAAACAAACATAAGGAACCAAGATTAATATAGTGCACATGTGTTGTGACGTGATGTGCAAGTGTAATGCATATCCTAAGTGATCCCCCCAACGGACCAGAGCCCGAAGCTAGACTTGTCTGTGTGTTATTCCCGGCTTTTTCGGGAGTAACCTCCTCTTTAGATGTAGGAAAGAAGGAAGCCGTGTGAAAGTCTTTAGAAGTGAGAATTTTGTTGGGTAGGGGTAGTTTGGCCAGACCCGAGTATATGGTTTTCTCAAACTGAGAGTCATAGACAGGAGATTTTGATGGAGACGGAGTCTTCAGAGAAGGTTGCCTCTTGATAACAGAAGCATCTTTTGGATTAGTGTCTTGTTACTCATCCCCATCAGGAATGTTTAAAGCTTCATCATCTTGGATCGAAGTGGAGAAAGACTTCTTGGAAGTACGATTGGATTTCCTTCTTCGATGGTCTTTTTATCTCTTGTTTGCAATTCCTGCCAGAAACTCATGATCTCTTGGCCTTTTGAGTTGTCTACTTTTTCGTCCAAAGCTACAACTTGCCCCTTGGCCGGAGGCAGATTGTCGACCTCCACGGGAGCTATAGGAACTTGAACCAGGGCACGTATTTGTAAGGTTTTCCTCCTTGACCAAGGCCCTGCCTTATATCAAGTAAATGATTCCTGTGCAAAATCTTATCTACTAAACATTTTCTGGCATTTAGAAAGTCCAACTTTCCATTCAGTAGACAGGTTAATCGATCTTCATACAATTGACCATGTTCCTTCTTGGGATTCAGAACTGCAAAGAGAATAGAATGATTAGTACACTTGTTAATATGATTAAAGCAAATGCCTGCAAGTCTAAAACTTAGTAGATTGTAGCCATCTTCTCGCACAACCCTCTTGATGTTTGATGTAAAACTATTCGAGCTTTATATCTCTTACATTGATGTAACCTTCATTCAAGACTTTCATGTTGAGCACTGATTCGAAGAAAATAAAGGACGGAGTTCCCTTTAAGCGATGCTTGAAGTGATAACAGAAGTTTAAGTCTTAAAAAGTGAGCTTCGTACCCAAGATCTCCATATACGCCATATACAAATAAGCATATGCATTGGGGTGGAGCTACATATGAGCTATACACAATCGTCTTAGATACTCGACAACGAACAGTGGAAATAAAGGAATGGCTCCCACTGTACACATTATTTTGCTAATGGCCATATATCCTTCTGGGGGGTTATAAGGTCTATCGGTGCTAGTTGCAACTGAGATATCTCCTCAAGGTATTCCATGCCTTAAAAGTATTCGCCTAAGTTTTTTTTCATCAATTGTTGACTCTATGGAATCACTAGGGGCATTTAAGACAACAACACTTTCAAACTCATCAGGGGCTCGGTTATCCCCTATTCCTCCTTCCTCCTCTTCATCTAACAATGCTTCTCCTTCTGACGATGTTATCTCTTTATGAATATCCACCTCATATTATGAGCCAAAATCTTCCCAGTCTGAGTCTGATAGGTATACATCAGGATTAAAATAGCTAGTATATTCTGGAGTTGTGCTTTTCTCGAACAATCTTGTTGAGCGTCGACCACACATGTTTGATATGTGGACGAATAAACATCATGGATTAGAGTATAGCTGACTTTGACCCCCGTGTATGTGTATGCCAGTTTGTATCAGTGTGTGCAGAACTGAAATGAGAAAACACATATAAGTAGATAAACAAGTAGTTGGTTAATATACATCGTTAAATTATATGTGTGCAGAGTCCAGAGTGTCCAATCCAGAGGCTCTATCCTAATTGTCCATCAGCCCACTAAAGTTGCAGTCGGACTAATTCATGATATGTATTAGCAGGTTTAGTGGATTTGAGTTACTAAAATGGTTAAGTTCATAAGTAAGAGTCGACTCGAGGTTGGAGAGTTGGTTCATGCATTAGGAAGGATCGCAATCAAGAATTGGCTCGTATACATGGGGTCGGCTCGCCAATAGAGGTCGACTCGCATCCAAGAGTTGGCGCACCCTAAGGATCAACTCGCACTCAAGAGCCAACTCGAACTAAGAATTGGTTCATGCTTCAAAGCCAGTTCGCAGGAAAGGTTTGACTCGCATATCATAGACGGGTCGCACCATTTGCTACACTCACATCCTTGGACGGTTCGCACGCTCGTGTCAATTCAAATAAAGGGCTCGGGTCGTAGAGGCTCGACCCCACCTGATGATTTTCTTCTCGAATCTCTTCTCTAATCTGCTCCAACCAGAGAATGTGTTTACTTTGGTCTTTCGTCTTCAACCCAATGCTCAACTTTTGGATTCAAAAGCATACCCTATTTTCTCAACTCGTATGCATCCTCATGTCTGAACATGATGATACCATACCTTTCAACCGTCGCCTGAGGGTAAATAACTTCACCAACGTCGGTGATGATCTCAAGGAAGGCGACATTGAGGTTAACGACAAAAGGCGACAGAAACATGAACAAAAACCACATCAAATTTGTTCATAGTTCGGATCAAAGATAAGAATCAAGGCAGAGGAGATTACGATTTACAATTACCTATTCAATTGGATTTCATTTCTAGTAGGAATGGGGGAAAATTCAAAATTAGGGGTTTGGTGAAATGATGGAGTATTCCAGCAGCAGTACGAAGATAAGTAAAAAGTGAAAAAGAACGCAAATCGGCTTATATAGCCTTTTGGTGGGAAATTGGTATTCCTTTGAAGTAGTGGACCAGCTCGACCTAACGGCCCGATGATTGGTTGGCCACGAACCCACTTGGATTCAATGAATAGCAGTTTACACTAGGGTGACCCGACCCGCTATGGAGAATATGTGGTAAAGTTGGAATAGCCCCTACCGATCACATGCAATAACGAGTCAAATATCTCGACCCTATTGGAAGATCCCAAGATTGAATGACAATGAAAAGAGTTGCAAGAAGTTATTGTAGATCGTGTGCGTTTATACGGAAAGAAGTCAACGAAGCAGCACATCAAATAATTTGAGACCTTTTAACTTAATTTAAAAGGAAGTTAGAGGGTTTACTTGAGAAATTGTTTGTAACTCAATCAAGATTTGACGCTGTTGGAAAACACGATTAAAACGATTGGGGATTCGATCCTGTATTTATACTTGTCTCATAAATCATAAGGTACGGTTTCATAGAACGTCACGACTATACAGATAGACACGGTTGTTAGTACTCACTGATTCAAAGACAGACATCATTGATTGTTTCGAAGCACATTTCATCTCCAATAAAACGTACTTCGAGGGGGGGAAATGTTGGCCTGCTTCGTTACCAGGCCACGTAGAGTCTATATACCCATGAATAGCTTGGAGGAATCATTTGCATCATCAAAATCTTAAGATACATGGCTCAACTTGAAATTGGTGGTTCGAGGTCAGTGGGTCAAGAGCATCGACTTGCGAAACTCCCACTCGCATGAGGGGAAAACATGTTTAAAGGCAACTCCATCGATTCGGGTTGAGGCACAATGACCGAACCCCGCTCGCACCTAGAGGAAATGGCATAACCGAAACACCAACACTGGGTTGAATCGAGGTGATGACGTCCCGACCCTTTCAAATGGTTAGAGAGATTAACCCATGATCGTTCCACTAGCTGAAGAACACAGATCCAATGACATGTGTCATGAACTGTCATCATAGCCACCTCTCCACCCACTCACGAATCGCTCCGAGATTTTAGGGATGAGCGCCACGTCATCCTGCGACCTGTCTACAATTTTTGCTTATAAATAGCCCAAGACATGTCATTTTTTCGGATCTTTTGGCACTTGAGAGACTCCATTTCCACCACTATAATATTTCCTCTACTTTATTCAGATTTTTCTCTAAATTGTTGAGTATAATTTGATAGATTTTGAGAGATACTTCAGTGTAATTATGAGGTCGAGTGGATATCTGCATTGTACTTTTAATCAGTTAATCAATTAGAAACATATAAAGTGGATGTAGGTTCATCAACGTCGAACCACTATAAGTTGTGTGTGCTTGCTGCTTTTTATTCTATTTTGAATTATAATTTTCTACAATTCGTAGTTAGTTGGGTGTTAGAACCACTTTTTGGTCTAACAAGGAGTTTCATAGCATGGTTCTAACGAGGGAAACCCATCCAGTATGTGGCATGGTTTCGTCAGATTTCAATAGTGTCGCATAGTATGATTATAATTCACAATAGTCCTTTTGACTGACCTACAGATTTTCCTTTTCCTCTTAAACTCTCGTGTACTCAATTGAGTAGACTGAAGTTTAAATCTTTTAGGTATCTCTTCTGAATATGCTTCCGCAGGCAGCATGAGGCTGTAGCTGTTTAAGAATTCTGTTGCGTAATTTTCTGTTATGTTTGTTGTATGTATCAGCATGTTTATGACTTCCATTATTTACACTCTAATCAAATGAGAGGACAACGCCATGTGTCGCTCTCCAAGTATATTGTAATAACTTATATTTTCTCAGAACAGGTTAAGCGAAGGGTTATATGAATGATGATTTATATCAATGATTTTTATGTGGAAATTTTCATGCTCTCATGTTATATGGTGTTATGGTTGATTAACATTCGATTTTCTATCATCGAAAGTTGAAACTAGAGATGACTGAGCATTTGTAGTGTTTAGCTTCCAGCTGTAGAGAATGAGTTGCTACAAGTTCTCTATCCAAACCGAGGTAGGTATATCATTCATGCCACTAAAAGATGGGAATTTTAGATAATTAGGAATGAGAATTAAACATATGAAATTGAATCCAGACTCAGTCCGATAGGTCTCTACTTTAGATAGAATGGTTTTCTCGAGTTCAGACTATTCATCTGAAGATCTAAACCGAACGCGGCTTATGAGTATGGATTTGGATTGTGTTTCTTCGATTCCAATAGGGTAATGACATTAAAAATGCATATATTTTTCTTGATCGAATCATTTGAATCTGAATTGATCAGGTCTTCAGGGTTTTTTTTTGGGGTCATGTAGACCTGACTCAGGTCAGGAATCATCAAGAAATTTCTTTCACTCTGTAAAAATAAATTGAAGAATGTACAGAGATTAAACTTATGTAAAGATGATTTTATTATAGAAGAGACTCTGTACAAATGAGAGTTCATAAAGTAAATTTGATGAAATGTTTCAGTGAATACAAACAGTACTCGGTTTACATGTATATATAGTAAACAAACTGAATAAAAGAGTTAATGGGATTGCGTCCCACTTCGCTTAGCACAAGAATAAAAGGAATATTGATAGGACAAAGGTGGTATCTAAATGCGAGAGCACATATATGTAGAAATAGGTTAAGCCGTCATTTCATTATTTAATTCCCCCCTCAAAATTAGGTTTCTGGAAACCCTAGATTTTTCCTCTAAATCATCAGAATATTAAATCTAAAGAATAATTTCATTGCAATATATAGATCTAAACTGATAGAGCACCATTCTGGAAGCAATGACTATGGGAAGCCTGAATTGAATCGGTCTGAGTAGAGATTGTTTTACTTTCGACTTTGGCTTGCTATGTGAGCATGGCAGTTTTGATCTTCCTCGTTGTTTGTGTTATTGGTTGAAAGCTTCTAGCTTTACTTCTCATGTTCGGTGACACACAGGCTTTCTTTTAGTCTGGTAAAATTTGCTATAGGTAAAGCTTTAGTTAAAGTATTTTCCTTATGGTAAGAACCTAGTACGTGATTAACTTGTATATCTCCACTTTGAACTAGTTCTCTAATGAAGTGCAGATACATTTCTATATGCTTTATTCCGGTGTTGTATAGGGTTTCCATACATATATACATCACTTTTTATTGTCGCACCATACAGTAGGCTTTAGATCTGACTTTAAATTTAATTCACCAAATAGCGATTCAATCTATTTATTTTTGCTGTAGCATTAGCTACACTTCGATACTCGACTTCTACGCTAGACTTTATATAATTGGCTGCTTTTTTGAACACCATGAGACTATATTATTTCCAATATAGATGCAATAGCCAGTAGTTGACCTCCTATCATCTGGATCAGAGGCTTTGTCAGCATCAGCATAGTCAGTTATGTTGAGTTGCCTGTTCGACTTCAGTGTTAGACTATGATTGATAGTTCCCTTTAAATGTTGTATAATTTTTTTACTGCTTTCCAGTGTTCGTTCAAAAGATTCTGCATAAAAGAAAATTTATCAACACTAAAAGTAATATCTGGTATGGTTATATTTGCATATTGTAATGCACCTACAACACTTCTGTATTATTTGATGTTGGATATTGCTTCACCTCTGAATTTAGAAAAATGTTGACTGGAAATCATAGGAATTGGCTGAAGTTTAGCATTATCCATTTTGGTCTTGACCAATATTTCATTGATATATTTTCTTTGGTATAGAATTAATTCATAGCTTATTCTTTTAATTTCAATGACTAGAAAATATGTTAGTTCACCTAAGTCCTTAATGGAAAATTGTTGGTCAAGATATAATGTCAACTAATCTATGCCTGCAGAATTATTACCTTTTACAATCAAATCATATATATATATATATATATAAGTATACAAGTAACCAATATATTTTTCATTTTATGAACAGTGAAGTGTCCGATTTGGTAGGCTGATATCCTAATTTAATTAGAGTGTTTTTCAGCATGTCAAACCAACTCTTGGTGATTATTTTAAACCGTAAATGGCTTTATTTAACTTGCAAACATAGTTGGGATTTTTAACATAGCCCTCTGCTGCTGCATATATATTTCCTCTTCTAATAGGCCATTTAAAAAGGCATTATTGACATCTAAATGTTTCATATGCCAACTTTTACATAAGGCAATAGTCAGGATTGTCCTAATAGTACTAGGTTGTGCAGTTAATGCCTAGCTATTACCCCGCCATGTCCTCGCTATATCGTGTAGCGGATTTCTACCGCTTCGCTATTTTCATATAGCCTCTTAAATATCCTTTTCGCTTTAATCCCCACTACATTATGATATTCCCGATATATCCCATTATTTCTGCTATATTTCGCTACGTTTGATATATCTTCTATAAAAGAAATGAATTTAAAACCGATATTTATATGGGATTTTTAGCCTTAAGGACAAAATGAACAAAAAATTGTTCCATAAAATCATGAGGCTAAAAATTTGTCCATATGGACAAATTTAAGTGTAAAGGGAGGAATTCAGGGGGCCACTATAATTTCTCCCTTTACACTAAAATTTGTTCTTATGAATAAAATTTTCGCCCCTTGTCCTTATGAAACATTTTTTTTTTTCATTTTGTCCTTCAGGGTATTTTCCTGTATATATAAAATTAGTTTTTATAGATTTTTCAACATATATTTTTTGGAATAAAAATATTATAATATTCTATTAAATTTAAATCAAGCTAAATAGAAGTTTACATTTATTTACATATATTTGCACATGCTTTTATTTCAAATCAAGAATGTATTAACTACAATTTAGTTGAATGTTAATTCTCCCTTTATTTATCACTTATATATTTTTAAAATCAATAAATATGATTTTTATATTCTATTTTAGACCCATCCGCTATATACCGCTATTTCGTCGCTTTGTCCCCGCTATAACTTTTTGCACCTCCGCATCATTGGATCTGCTAAGTGCTTTAACTGCACAGGTAGTAGGTTTAACTACAGGGAAAAAGGTTTGATTGAATTCAAAACCATATTCCTGAGTGAACCCCTTGGCTACAAGCCTAGCCTTGTATTTATTAATAGATACATCTGGATTTCTCTTCATTTTGTACGTCCAACTGCATCCAACAATATTTTTGTTGGCTGGTGGGTATACAAGACTCCATGTTTTTTATGAGAGAATCAAACTCGTCATCCATATCTACCTTCCAGTTCTTGTCATTAATAGCCTAATTAAATGACTCAGATTCTACATAATTGGATTTGGCTTGAAAATGACACTTTTTTCCCCTAGTTATCATTGGGTGACCAGTCTAAACTGGTGGCTCATTTTGAGGTAATTTGCCTTCATTTTCAGAACTGATTTGATCTTATGCATTTTGAGTGTTGGTGGTTCTCTCTTCACTTTGCTGATAATGTTCATGATGTTGTGTAGGTGACTGTGAAGTATGCTTGTGTGGCTCCAACGATTCATGGCCTTCAAATTTTGGAGGTAATGAGTTGTGAGCATCAATAACTTCATCACCCTCTTTTTGGTGCCAGTTCTCAGTGTTATTTGGTATAGCAGGTATGGAAGTTTTAGCATTGTATACTTTATGGTTTGACTTGATGTCTTTTATACTAAAAAATATTCTATCATTAAATACTACATGTCTATTAATATAGATTTGTAACAACCCAGATTTTTGGACATTAAATTCAGAACATTTAAATTGTGTTAAATATTGAAATGGAATAATATAATGGATTATAATAACGAATTTAATTATTAAATGAATGGTGAACGTATTAAATTTTATTTAAATTTGAAAGGAGCTTGAAATAGTCGCGGTAGTTCGTAATTTACGATTTAAACTTCAACTGAATATATAGAATCCAATATAAGTCGAAATTCAATGAAACAAGAAAAGTTAGGATCTACTTGATTATATTTTTCTAAGGAAAGTAAAAAATCAAAATTTCATCTTATACAGTGTAAGTTATGTTCAAATCAAATTTTCAGAAAGTCGCTGTGGAGTCGTGTATAAGCCGTAACGGTTTATTTAATATAATTAAATATTGGTTTCAAATTTGTATAAGATTTTGAGATATAGTTTAATAACCCGGAAATCTGAGCTAATTTAAAATTTTTATTTTGGCTATTTTAATGAATTTTGATTATTTAAAATGAATTATTTTAAATAATAACGACGAAAAATTTATTTTCGACGAAGTTAAAATGAATGAATTTATTTTAATTATATAACGAGCCTGAAATGGCGCGGTAGTTTGAAATTTCAATTTTGAATTTCAAATGAATATACAGAATTCGTTTTAAGTCGGAATTGGATGAAACCAGAAATATCTAAATCTGTTTGACGATATCTTTCTAGCGAATGTACGAAACTGAGATTTCACTTTAGAAGTTGAAAGATATGTCCAGTTTAAAATTCAGAAAAGTCGCTGTGGAATTTATATATATTTTAATATATATAAAGGCCCTTAAAAATGGAAATTTTGTAAACGACCTTGGTTCGATGAAACCACTTTTGTTGGATCCGTGATGTCAAGTTATTGCTAGGTTTCAAAATTCGTAATTTTCTGAATCAATATGTGAGTGTGGCAAAGGAAAACGCGTTTGACCAGTTTCAGTTGATCTTAATCGACTGGAAAATGGCCATTTTTCAAACCGTCTCAGAATTCGATGAAATTAGTTTTGTTAGGACCGTATCGTCAATACGAAGCTAGAAATATTTTTTCTGGAATTTTCTGAATCAATATGTGATCCCAGTAAATCGAAATGTACATTTAAAATTCAATTTTCTTGATTTATATTTTTATTTGAGCGGAAACTGATCATAACAGCCGAATTGGGTTACGAAATATATCCCATAGTGTTCGAAATGGGGGTATTTAGCTAGGGGCGATAGTCGTTGGGTTTGATTTGGGGTTCAAATGGATAAACTAGTACAAGTGGAATAAAATAATAACTTAATATAATATATATACCCTAGAAACTTTACCAATCCTAAGTCAAACTTCCTTTTCACGGTCAAACCCCTAAGAAGCTGCCGCTCCCCTTCATTCAACGGCGGAAAGCTCTTATTTATTTTTAAAAAAAAACCCAAATCGCTTCTAATTGAAATCAAATTGACGAGGGATTTAAAAACAAAAATCAAAGAGTAAAAAGAGGGCTATCAATCAGTATGGGTTTGATGATTAGTAGTTTCGTATTCCGCTCGAGATTGAAGCCTAGATGTCCGCCGTTCGTTCCCAGATCCCACCTTCAGGCGGTCGTCGATCGAAGCATGGGTTGTGGCGTTAGAGAGCTCTCCCGAAGGCCGTCCTCGTGGAAGCTTCCGGTCGACGTCCTGAACCTTGGATTTCGCGCAGACCGCAGCCCTAGAGGGGCGGCTATGGTCTGAAGTAACAGTTGTGTTCCTGAAGGAGTGAAACGTAAAGAAAGGTAGTTTTTGTTGTTTACTATATACATTGTTTTATAAATAATCATTGGTTTGAAAGTAAAAATCTTTGTTTTAAAATAAAATTTGCATTGCTTTTAAAATATAAAATTAACATATGGTTGTAGAAAAAAAAATGTATGTATATATATGACTTTTAGAAATAAAAATCAGATTTTTATAAATATGATTTATAAAATTATAATAGCTTTGTTTATAAAAACACAATTTTCGATATGAAGTAGCAACGTAAAGAAGTGATTTTTACATACACCACAACGATATAAAAATATGATTTTTATTATGAAGTTAGTGAAATAAAAATTCGATTTTTAGAAATAAAAATTCGATTTTTACATATATAGATTTGAAATAAAAATTCGATTTTTACATATATAGATTTGAAATAAAAATTCGATTTTTACATATATAGATTTGAAATAAAAATGTGATTTTCATCCATATAGCGTTGAAATAAAAATGTGATTTTTGTACATAAAATGGTATTATAAAAACAGATTGCGTTGGAATCAAAACAGCGAATCTGAGCGACAATAAAGAATGAAGGAGTGGAAACGAAAAGGTGAGAACTCCTCACTTTTAATTTATTTTCTAGTTGAAATATATACTAGGATGCAGACGGTGTTTAGTAGCACCCGATACCCGTCATCCACAGACCATGGATGACTTGTTTGTTTGATTGCTGTATTGTGAAATTTGATTATGTGATGTGGAGTGAAATAAAATATTTTATAGTGGAAAATATTTTATTGTTAAAAAATATGATTTTTAACGTGTATATAAAATAAATAGTAAAAAAAATCGAAGATTCGTTTATATGCACTGATTTGACTGATATTGATTGGGACGATAAATTTTACACATCGCCCAACGACACAAATAAAATTTGTGTTTGATTGTTTGAAACCCCACACGGGTATTGGGATGATATATGACGTACACTAATCGCAATAATTAGTTGTATGTCGATCGATTGATTGACAGACTGTTATGAGTGTTAAATATTTATATTTGATGCTTATACAGTGTAGAATGCACTTTGGATGATGGTTAATTATTTGTCATTGTTGATATATACATGCGTTGTATGGAAATCCACAGAAATAAAATCTATGGTAATTGATTGGGCCTCATTCCAGTTTTGAAATAGAATATTTGAAGAGAAGTATTTGAATAAAATATTTGAGAAGAAATATTTGAAACGAAATATTTGAATAGAATATTTGAAATAGAAATATATAAAGCCGTGTTGATTAGATATGCGTTATTTTGACGCAAACGATATTTATATCGATTATATTCGTTTTTATAATGGATATTGAAAAGTGATTTCAAAATCGAATATTTTGAAATGAAATTCGAATTAAATTGAATTGAAACGAATTAGAATTCGAATTGAATTGAAACGAATTAGAATTCGAACTGAATTGAAAATAAAATGAATTCGAATCGAATTGAAATTGAATGGAAATCAAATTTGAAATGAATTCGAATTGAAAATGAATTCGAATTGAAATTGAACAGAAATGAATTCGAATTGAAATTGAATTGAATTGAAAATGAACTGAAAATGAACTGAAATTGAATTAAAAATCAATTTGAATTGAAATCAATTTGAAATGAATTTAAAACGAATTTATAAGGAAAAAAAAAATTCAATTTTGATTTGAATTAGAAATGAAGTTGAAATCGTTTTGAAAACGAATTTAAAACGATTTATAAAATACGTTTTAAAAGGAAATTGACGAAATATATAATATATATATTATATATATATATATATATATATATAATGGCCTGAATAGAACGCGCCGCGCCGCGGCAGTTCGCGAATTTCGACCATTGACTTCGAATGGATATTACGGGAGATCCGACCGTCGGATTCTCCTAAAACCGGAACCATTGGGTTCGTATCGAAAAGAGCTTTCTAATGAATATTAGAGATTTGAAATCTAACTGTTGGATTTGGAATTATGTCCAAATCAAATTTGGAAAAGGTCGATGTAAGTGCAGTTCGATGGTCGTTGATGGAAATCAATTGTACGGGCCTTGATAAAATTATTAAAAATAGTAATAATTTGTGTAAAATCATAAGAAATGATTTGTGAAGAATTAGAATGAAAATTTCCATATTTGAAATGATAAAAATAGTTTTTTATCAAAATGAACTAGTTTTGAACTAGAATAATAATTTATTTATTTTTAAAATAAATAAATTGGATTTGAGATGGTTTTGAAAATAACCAGAATTTCCAATAATTGAATTGGAATGGATTTGAATTGAAATTGTCTTTGGAATATTTCGATGTTGGATTTTGTGATGAAACGGATATTGTTATGGGATTTTGAAAGATATATTAATATCGTTATTTCCAATACGATATTTGTTGGTCGTAGAATTTGATATTGAATATAAGCCGATATATTTTCTATTCAGAGCCTTGTATTTAATATCAAATGTGATTTGGGTTTGTCGTGAATGGTGTCTTCATTAACACTGTTCATAAGCCCAGTTGAGAAAAAGATTAAATCTTTTTATTTAGATTTAATGAAGTGTACCAATTAAATAATATTTAATTGGAATTGAATTGGTATTGATTTTTGGGTTTATCGTGAGCAGTGTTTTGAATAACACTTGTTCTTTAACCCGATAATTAATGGAATGTGATTTTGGGTTGTCGTGAACGGTATCTTCAATAATACTGTTCTTAGACCCAACGGAGTTAAGAAAATCAGAAACTAACTGGAGATTAGTTAAGTTGAATGGTTTCCTGGGTATTGATCTGATGTTGGTTTCAGCCTTCGGGGTTAATACTTAGGGAATTGCTCACTTGCTAATTTACGGCTAGGGACTGATTGAAATGTGATGTGATTTTAGGGTTTATCGTGAACCGTGTTTTTAATGACATCGGTTCTTTAACCCAGTTAAAGATTAAAACTAAGTGGAGTTTTAATGAATCTTTCATTAGATTGAAAAGATCGAGAATGGAGTATCACCAGTTTTGCTCCAGGTGATAGTTAAATCTTTAATTAAATTTGAACGTGAAATGGTAATTGAATTTACCGATAACACCGTGGTGTTAGATATGAAGTATGACCAGTTTTACTTCATGGGATGAATAGGTTGGGATTGGGAAATAAAATAAATGATTACTTCGGTGTGGTTCGCTAATCCCGACTAGTTTGAATTGATATTCAAAAGAAGATTAAAGAATAAATTTAGAAGGATTTATCTTTGATAAAATTAATGGGAACCTTTCCCTAAGAATGTGAAATTTAGAAACTAACTGGAGATTAGTTAAGTTGAATGGTTTCCTGGGTATTGATCTGATGTTTGCTTCGGCCTTCGGGGTTAATATTTGGGGAATTGTTCTCTTGCTAATTTACGGTTAGTGACTGATGAATTGGAATGAGGCGTATGTTGTGTTTGTGTAACACTTGTTTATTATATACGCGAGTTATTCAGAAAGACCGGGTTTATCCCATTCTGAATAACTGATTCGACGATGAGTCGAAGATGAAGACGGTGGTTAAAGACAGGAGTTCTTCACGTCGTTTGGATAATTACTGATGATCTTGATTGGGCTGTACACCCAAGAGGAGAGAATCATTTAGTGATCGTCCAGACGTACTTGGAGATCGATGGATATGCGAGGTACAAGGTACCACCGGTTTCGTTCAGACCCAGAACGTACTTCTAAATGGACTGTGTGTCTAACATTGGATATCATTCTGTGTGATTGATGGATATCGGTTGCATGGAGTGGTTTGCCTGTGTGGCATGCAAAGATGCAAATGATCAAGGCTTCTGTTGAAAAGCAGAGTCTTGTGGTTGATGATCAAAGCACAGCCTGTGTGGCATAGCTTTGTGTAGCGTGGATTCGCGAGCCTCACACCCGGTGTGAACAAGAAACGGGAGAAGGACCTCAGGGAGGGCATTCGTTTCCTTCTAGTTAGAAGTGGCGTCAATGGTTTTACACGCCCTGACGAGTTTGACTTATGTGGTTGTTGCTGTTGCGAGGCGCCTTAGATATATCGGTGACTATGTGAAGCCGATGGAGTCATTTGTTGGCTCATTGACGCCCCAAAGGGCGGGGAAACGTAGTGTTCAGGCATAATAATCCACATCGGTGGACCGGTCCTGACGATCCAAAGGTCACTCGAGCTCTGACCTGAGACACGGGCTAGAGCGTCTCGAATCGGTAGAGGACCATCTTTTGCCTCGATTCACAGGTGGAAATTCAACTTCCAATACGTGACATGTGCGGTTTTGATTGTAAACCTATATATGGCGACATAGTGGCACGGGACGCTCATGTCGCCTATGATTGATATTTATGATTGTATATAAAATCAGAAACTAACTGGAAATGAGCTAAGATGGGTGGTTTCCTGGGTATTAGTCTGATGTTGGTTTTGGCCTTGGGGGTTAATACTTAGGGAATCGTTCTCTTACTAATTTACGGTTGGATCTGACTAAAAATTTAAAACATGAAATTTAACGTATCAAGCATTCTTTGGCTATCATAAGGTAAAAACCCTATCCTCCGGCTTGCGTTGCATTGTGTGATGGGACCTGGGTCTTATAATAGCTTCATTGTTCTTTATTTAGCATTGCGCTGTTTGTTTTATGCACTGGTATTCTTGGGAGGAAATCCATTCCGTGTTATACGGCGTGGTCCCTTGATTTACCTAACTTTAAAATAACGATTAATAACTGTTTTAGTTCTTACACCAGTCACATGACTGACCTAGAGTTTATTGTTTTAACCTAAACTCTGGTTGCCCCTATTTTGACACGGGCAGCTAGTAGTTTTGGTTTTGCAGATTTATATTCACAGGATCCTGATTTACAGCTGGAACGATACTCGGAAAGCTCTGTATCCATGTATTATTCTAGTTGTGTTTTGTATTATTTTCCGCTGCGATGTATTTAAATGTAACTTAAATCTCTGATATTTTCTGTGTAATAGTTATTTATACTCTGTATATTCATGTATTCTGATGGAATTGTGGTAATATACAATGAAACTTTCTTCTGTTTGCGTTCTGGTCTGTCTTGTACTCAAAGTAATTCGTTCTTTCTCTTCTCTTCGGAGACCGGGGAAGTTCGGGTCGCTTCACATAGTTATAATTTATTTTATAGAATTTTTCTGTAATTTTTATTCAAAAAATTAGAAACTTTTTATTTGGAGTATTTTACATCATATATCAACATTTAGGCATATCACAATATAGGTTAACTTGTCTATATCGTTATATTTTTTGGGATCATTGCACATCGCTTGACACGATAGTATTTTTATTTTTATCTGTAGCGGCAAATGAACAAAATTCTGCCTAGTCGGTACTGCGTTAACTTTAATAAACATATATTGGTGAATGACTTGTGCTTTGCACATGGGAAATAATTGGAGTTGTGGTTGCATTGAATATTGATTGGCTTGTGTGATATCATTGTTATTTTTTATCTTTAGTAAATAGGCGGCATCTATAGTAGGTAAACTGTATAGTATACGTTTTATTGTTTTCAAATATATAAACTAATATAACTAACAATACCGAATGCGCAAATAAAACATTTGTTCATTATTTTGGTTGCAAACAAGGTCTTAAACGGCACAAAAAAACAAATTAAAAAAAAAAGAATTTTTTTTAGTACGGGTGAGCAGCGTGCTCTCCACGATTTTAAACCGTGCGCAAACCTTAAGCACAAATTGGCGTCGTGTCCTTCAAACTGTTTATCTTGTAACTGCCATGCTATTTCATCCCTTTAAATACTTTTCATACTCCTCGTTACTCTTTCTTTCCAAACACAGGAAATATAAAA
Organism: Allium sativum; assembly: GCA_030737875.1. Taxonomy (NCBI): domain Eukaryota; kingdom Viridiplantae; phylum Streptophyta; class Magnoliopsida; order Asparagales; family Amaryllidaceae; genus Allium; species Allium sativum. The sequence continues at coordinate 901,727,379 of CM060916.1, forward strand.
AACTACAGAAGACAAAACAAAATTAAATCGCTCCATTTTAATTCGTGGAATTTCACGCTGTGACCGCTTATTCCTGATACCCATTTTATAGGGTTCAATCATTGTTTCTTGGATCACCGGGTTATTTTCAGCATGACCTAAAGCCCCAGACAACGTTGAACGAGAAGATATCGGTGCAAACGAAGGGCAGTGTGAAGTTCTAGAAGGTAAGGTAGTGAGGTAGCAGAGTTTTCGTGGTCTTCGATGTACTTTGGGAGCGCCGTGTTTTACTGTAGCGAGAGACAGTGATGGTGCCGCGATTTCTATTGTAGGGAAGACACATGAACTGGCCGAATTTTGAGGTGACTAGAACAAAAGGGTTCGTATATTATACTGTAGCAGGCGGTGTCAGATTCTGGTATTGGCTTTCGAAGAGGAGATGGTGGAGTCCGACGTGGAGAGGAGGTGAAGTGGGAGACAATAGGGTCAATGGTTTGGCGAATGGTAAGGGCGGAGGTGGTATCCGCATTGAAAGTCGCGTCCATGGCTTCGAAAAGCTACAGAGAGCCTCAAATTATTATTTGGTGAAGAAGGCTCGGGGTCCATTGCATGAAACAAGAGAGGAAACGCGTGATTTTGGGGAAATGATATGGTAACAAGTTTTATAAAAGTAATTATAAGAAGGTGATTTAAAAGATCAACAGTATTGCGTTTGAACTACTTGCCTAGAGCAAGGTTCTTACGGGAAGAAGAATAAATGATGAGGAGGGGATTACAGGGACTAATCGTGGATAATTAATATAACAAGGTAATTAGGCTAAATTAAACTATTATTAAATAGTTAAGGGTTTAAATTTAATCAAATATAGTAATAGCTACGGCTATCTCGTACATGAACAAAATTCAGCAAACCAAGTGTCGTTGGAATTGTATCGGATAACACTACGCGTATAAGTTAGAATGGGAAAAATCAGAATCACTAGAATTTTATGTATTTTCAAACGCTTGTTTGGTACTATATAAAACAACTAGAATCAACAACTACAAAACAAGGTGAGTAAAGTAACTGACTCTGACTCGTTTATATTTTTATAAACGAGTTTTAAATCTTTTTATAGTAATTTTATATTGTGTGACGATTGTTTGGATGAATGTCTGGTAAAATTGGTTGAAATGGTTGATACAGTTAAAACGTTGATCGATTATTAATCATGTCTACTATGATATTTCATATTGATGTGAAATTAATATTTTGATGTCAATTTACATCTGTCGATGCAGAGAAACATGTTGGAGGGATCCAACTAGATTCCTCAACATTCATATTACTGTTAATTATTTATTACATTACATGTTGTGATATATAATCTATAACTAATTATGTGTGGGTTTGAATTAACCTGGCCCTAGAATTTTGGTATTTAAATACCGAAAAATATTTTCAAATGTTGGAAATAAGTTGGAAAAATAAATTGGAGATTTAAAAAAGAAATGTATTTCCATAATAGAAGTTAAATTTTGGATAGAGTTGGAAATAGTAACTGGTTTAAATGAGTAAAACAAAAAGTTGTTTAATAAACGACATTTATAAATTTAGTATAATATTTACCATTTGATAAATTGGAATAAATTCAAATTGGAATTTATATAGAAAAACCGGAATCGATTTTGAAATCGATATTTGTAATTGGATTTGAACTTAGTGATTTTAAAGGGAATTATAAAAGAGATTATAAATGTTTGAAATTTAAAATGAGATTTCCTATAAACAAATTGTAGATAGAAGTTATAAATGGAATTTGGATTTGATATGGTAAAATAAAACGGATTTGATTACGTATAAAGAATATTATTCACAATTAAAGTGAAAAATCGTTTGAATAGATATTTTGCAAATAAAAGCATCTATAAAAGAAATCTGGGATGGAAATGTAAATTCAAATAGAAATTTTAATGACAAGGGAAATGGAAATCGTTTCCGAAAGGAAACGATGGATTATATTCCGAAGTTCGGCATATAAAGCAAACTGAAGTAAATCCAAGGGATTTATAATTATACTTTGATTAGGTCAAATTTTATCGTAGTGGTTTATTTTGAGGAAGGATATCTGAATTATATTTAGTATAAAACTATAATTTAAATGAAAAATATTAAGAAGCGAATATTTCAATATTTATAGCTCTGGAAATACAATTCCATGTTTTGAAATAGTTTAAGATTTATTTTAAATGAGAATCATTAAACGGGCCTAGATTCCTATTAAGGAAAGATAGTGATATTTGAAATGAATAAAGATTGAAAGAAAATGTTTTGCGAAAGGGAATAATCATAAGGGAAATGAGTTAACTTGAAATGATAAGATTTATTCCGAAGTTCGGAATATTAATCGAATATAAAGTATTCGAATGAGAGTTATTTACTGGAATTCGACTATATCGAATTCATGAAAGTAATTTTTACTTTCCATTTTTAATCAGTATATAGTTATTTATTTATCTATTAATTAAGTTATTAATTTACTTATTTTTAATGAATAAAAGTTATATTTTAAAATTTAATATTTCGGAAATAGAAATTTTGACGTTATTGTTATAATCAATGTTTTTCCGTAGAAAGAGGTGGGTTCTTTAATAAAATCCGAGAGTGCGTAAGCAATGCTTGTTGGAATTTGAAGTTGTGAGCCCTGTTTATTACAATGTTAAGAATGTTGTTCAGTTAAGGTATGAGTGGTAATTATACCCCAACTTGACTGACTGCATGATTGACTGAGGAATGATTAAGGTTCGGAACCAAAATTGGTTAGTGATGCGATTAATGAATGATTTATGGGTTAAATATAGTAGCGATGTTTTATATAACATCGGTTTAATCCAATAAAAAGGATTTTTTGGAAATGTTTTCTAAATGTAATCAGGAATGTTTTCTAAACATAGGAAATGAAATGTTGTGAATAATATAGAAATTTAGAAATGGAAATTGAAATTGTTTTCCAATATTAAAACGTCTATTTCTAAATATAGAAATAAGAATTGTGTAGACACAGAAATGTTTTCCGATGTTAATAACATATATTCCTTGGGATATGGGGAAATAAAGAGTTTATATAATTTAGAAATATTTTCCAATAATATAAGAGGTCGAACGAGGTTTATGAAACATTTGGAAAAGGTAAGGAAATTAGAAATTTGGAAATGATAATTTAATAGGGAATTAATTTAAAAAGGGCCAGTGTTGTTTGATGGTTGATCGATAGAATTTCCATTTGAAAGTAGGACCGTTGGTTGAATGGATGTTCCTTTGATAGTTAAATAACTGACTATCAAAGGTTTTGTTTAATTTTATACCTCCGTTGTCAATACGGAGAGAACAGGATCAGATTTATTATCTGAAAACCACTCTATATTGGCATAAGCGTTACAAATCAACTGAAGCTGAAGATAACTGAAGATAGAGTAAAGTGCAAGGGCTGTTCTGTTAATCCTAGGTAGAAATTGCCCAAGATGGATTAACGGGATAGTGCCTTCGGTTTGTCCAGTCCCATGACAACGTATATGGACGAATGTCTGTCGATGTGGCATTCGAAGTAAATAATGACAAGATGTTCTAAAAAGATAATCGTGACCTCAAGCCTCATCAATCGGTAAATGACAGAAATCGGGCAGGCAGCATGGCCAAGTAAGTCATTCCCATTAGGGGTATTATCACCTGATCTAGAGAAATTTTATTTGCTTATTATTCTAGTCGCTGCTGTATGCTTTCAGTAACGGTTGCTAATCACAACCGTTGGTGATAATATGCTCGGAACACTCAAGTTAAATGAGTGGCCAGCCATGTGTGACCGGGTTGCAAGATGTTCTAGTTGAACCCAGTGTATCCCCTCTAAATTACATTGATGGAAGGTGGTTCCATACCTTGTCATGTTCGGTATCCAATCTCCAATAAGCGCCCTGCAGTTTTTGATTTTATATTATATATGGAGCGTGAGATGCAAGCATTCCGCTAGATTTCTATTTGTTTGATGTAAACACTATTATAATATAACTGGATTTGATATCAAAAATATTTCTGGTCATCGTAAGGTAAAAACCATTCGTGTTTATGTGTGGATTAGTCTTACGACTATCTTTTCTTTCGAAAGGATTTTTGAAAGCTAAACAAACGGTTGGAGTTTACTCACACCAGTCCCACTACTGACCCAGAGTTTTTTTTACCCTAAACTCTTGGATGCCCAAATTTGTATGGGTAGTCAAGTAGTCAAGATTTTACAGATTCACTTGGAGGAGCTTGAAGCAGGAGGCTTCATCGGTTAGCTTTAGACTATCATATTTTCCGCTATGTACTATGTTGTATCTGAAAATAGGTGTTTATAACTGTTCCAGAAATAACTGTTGTGCTCTGATGGTGGTATGTACATATACAGTTACTGATTTGTATTTCAAAGTAATGTTATTTGATATATTTTATTCGTTCCGCTGTGACATTTTTGTTCTTCGTTTTCTTATATTCTAATCTCTTTTTTTTCTATTTTCTCACCCTCTAACTTCTTTTTATTAATGATTCGTGTTTCTGTGCAATTTGGGTTGGACATGTGGTGTAATAAGTCAACTTAGATGGTGTGGAAATTCGGGCCATTACATTTGGTATCAGAGCTAAAGTTTGAGTAATTGCCTTAGTTCTGTGTCATAACTCAATAGAAATTGGGTTAGTAAACCCTAGATAGAGTTTGAGTGTACATATATGAGCGCGTATTTGTAGATTTGATAAAAAAAAGTTTTATATTGTGTTGACTGGTTTGTTGAGTGGTTTATGAATTCTGGTCGATATAGGATGTACAACTCCATCTACAGGTGTTTCTAAATACTCGAACAAAACAATTCAATGCAGTATTGTTTTCAAATAGGTAAATGAAATAATTTTGCCTGAAAATTATTTTGATATAAAAAGAATAATTTTCTGAAATTATTGACTTGGTTGGTTGTTATTATAATCAAATGGGATTATAATATTGAAATGGTCATATAAAACCAAATTGAATTTGTATAAGAATGGAATACACAATAAGCTCAATTACAATTAGATTTAGACCACAATTTGGAATTTAAATCCCGAATATTTAGAAATATTTTCTGAAGTATTTTTAAAAAGTTATATAATATTACTTTGAAGGGTTTTGAATAAGAATGGTTTTCAAATGGGTTTTTAAAGTGATTAAGCATTGAAATCACTTCAGTAGCGAGAAATTAACTTTGAAGGCCTGGAGAGGCCATTTGTGATTGTTCTGTTTGAGCCGCGCAAAGGAGACACTATCGAAAATTTTCGAAAATTTAAAGAGTTAGAAAATTTTTAAGAAAATTTTGTTAATTGAAAATCTATTTATCGATTGTGTAAGAGATTATAAAACCCAAATGGTTAAGCGAAATGGTAATCTAATTTAAATCAATTTGTGTATGTGTGGATATGCGGGAAAGAATATGATTGAAGATAAGAATGTGATGATGGATTGTCCAAAAATGATGGACAAATCATTTGGAATATATAACAAAAGGTTGGATATTAATATGACAACTAGAAGTTCTGGATAGAAACTGAGTTATGAAAACATGAAGTATAGGATTTCAACCAAGTAAAGTTGTTAGGAATTAGAATTATAGCATCTTTACTGCCTAGCAATTTCGAAGACGAAATTATTTTAAGTGGGAGGAATGTAACGACTCAGATTTTTGGACATTAAATTCAGATCATTGTTTCTTGGATCGCCCATTTTATTGATACCCATTCAGATCATTGTTTTGACATTAAATTCATATCATTATTTCTTGGATCGCCTAGTTATTTTCAGTGTGGCCTAAAGCCCAAGTCAACGCTAAACGAGAAGATACTAGTGCAAACCGAGGGCAATGTAAAGTTCTGGAAGGTAAGCTAGTGAGGTAGCAGAGTTTTTGTGGTCTTCGATGTACTATGGGGGCGCCGTGTTTTACTGTAACGAGCGACAGTGGTGGTGCCGCGATTTCTATTGTAGGGAAGGCGCACGAACTGACCGAGTTTTGAGGTGACTGGAACAAAAGTGTTCGCATATTATACTGTAGCAGGCGGTGTCCGATTATGGTATTGGCTTTCAAAGAGGAGATGGTGGCATGGAGAGAGGAGGTGAAGTGGGAGACAACTAGGTCAATGGTTTGGCGAATGGTGAAGGAGCGGAGGTGGTACCGGCATTGAAAGCCGCGTCCATGGCTTTGAAAAGCTACAGAGAGCTTCGAATTATTATTTAGTGAAGAAGGCACGGGGTCCTTTGCATGAAACAAAAGGAAATGCGTGATTTTGGTGAAATGATAAGGTAATTAGTTTTATAAAAGTAATTATAAGAAGGTGACTTAAAAGATCAACGGTATTGCATTCAAACTACTTTCCTGGAGTAAGGTTCTTACGGGAAGAAGAATAAACGATGAGGAGGGGATTACAAGGACTAATCGTGGATAACTAATATAATAAGGTAATTAGGCTAAATTAAACTATTATTAATGAAACGACCTAAACTTCCTCGTAAAGGAAAGTACAGATTGAATTGAGAACGACACTCATCAGAACACAAACAAAAGAACATTTCATTGCTTATTACAACAATTTACATCAGAGTACAAGATTATTCCAGAGTATGAATAAATAGTATACATTGGAAATAAAATATCAAAAAGTAAATTACATTTAAATAGCAGCGGAAAAATAATACAAAACACAACTAAAAGAAATACACGAATACAGAGCATTCCGAATATCGCTTCAGCTGTAAACCAGGATCCTGTGAATATAATATCTGCAAAACCAAAACTACTGGCTGCCATGTGGAAAATATGGGTACCCAGAGTTTAGGTTAAAACAATAAACTCCAAGTTAGTCATGGGACTGGTGTGAGAACTCAAAACAGTTATTAATCTTTATTTTAAAAGTTGGAAATCATGGGACCATGCCGTGTAACACGGAACGGGTTTACTCCACATGAATCTTAATTTTTGAATAATACAACGCAATGCTTTTTAGAAAAATGAATATATTATAAGACTCAGGTCCCATCACACAATGCAACGCAAGCCGGAGGATAGAGTTTTCCCTTATAATAGCCAAATATGCTTGATACATATAAAACAGATTTAATTTGATATTACTTTAAGTGCATAGTGTTCAGAAAACAACTTCGAATATAAATGTATCGATCATAGACGGCATAGTGGCCAATCCCACTATGTCGCCATACTAGGCTCTACCAATAAAACCGAATGTCATGTATTGGAAGTTGGATTTCCATCTATGAATCAAGGCAAGGGGTCGTCCTTACCGTTTCGAGACTTTCTAGCCCGAGCCTCAAAATTCAGTCGCAACTGCACCTAGGTAACATGCAGGGCCGGTCCACACTAAGTGCGATGGTGGATTCATAATTCCTAAGCATGCATTTCCCCGTTCTATGGGGCTTAAAATCTTGTCAGTAATGTCGACCATAAAATATCTGAGGCGCCTCTCTATCCATCAAGTAATAATAAGCAACATCCATATGAGTAAAATGTCAGGGCTTGTAAAAGCTGACACCCTTCCTAGCTAGAAAGAAACGCAATGCCCTCCCTGCTGTCCTCTCCCATTTCTGGTTCATACCGGGGTGTGAAGCTCGCGAAGTAACGCTATACACAAAGCTATGCTAATTAAAGCTGTGCTTTGATCATCATCCACAAGGCTCTGCTTTCCAACGAAAGCCTTGATCATTTGCATCTTAGCATGCCACATTGTCAATCCATACCATACCATTGATTTCTGCCAATATATAACCTCTAAGCTCGTACGTCTCGGAGAAGGGTGTTAAGCAAGAGAATAAATTATCCACCACCAAACATATATATATTTAGCAGAGATCAACGAATACCGCATAAATGAATACAACGTCAGACATACTATCCATTTTCAAGTCCGTTCTGCGTCTAAACGAAACCGGACGCACCTTATTCCTCGTACCATATGTCCAATACATGAGAGGGGCCCTCACATATCCATCGATCTCCAAGTATGCTTGGACGATCACCACTTATTACCTTGTCTTGGGTGTACGGCCCAATAAAGACATCAGTATCATCCAAACGATGTGAAGAACTCCGGTCTTCAACCATCGTCTTCATCTTCGACTCTTGATCGTCGTAGTAATTATTCAAAATGGGTTAAACCCGGTCTTTCCGAATAATTTACGTATTTAAAATCAAGTGCTATAAAATCACATCATATGCCTCATTCCAATTCAGAATATTCTTTTAATAAAATATTCACATAATTAGGGAAAGGTTCCCATTAATTTCATCAAAGATAAATTCTTTTAAATTTATTCTTTAATCTTCCTTGGAATCTCATTTCAAAAGATTTTATTTTATCTTTTATCAAATCTAAACCAAATTAAGGTCTATTCACTAATCGGGATCAACGAACCTTACCGAAGCAATCATTTATTATTCCAATCCCAATCTATTCATCCCATGGAGCAAAACTGGTAGCACTCCATATCTAACAATGTGTTAACGGTAAATTTAATTACCATTTTCCGCTCAAATCTAATTAAAGATTTAACTATCGCCTGGAGTAAAACTGGTGGTACTCCATTCTCGATCATTTCAAGAATTCAATAAATTTATTTATCTCTTTCTCATTTTAATCTAATTATAGATTCATTAAAACTCTAGTTTAGTTTTAATGACAAAATCATTACTTAATGATTATTCAAATTTAAGAAATTAATCTTATCTTTTAACTGGTTTAAAGAACAAACGTTATTTAAAAACATTGCTCATGATAACCCAAAATCATCTTCCATCAAACTGGAATCTTCACAAAATCAGATCAACATATAATCGATATAAATTTCCGTATTAGATTGATAATATAAATGGAATAATAGCAAAGCCTTTTAAATTCCATATATAGTAATGGTCTTCATTTACCGAAGCTCATCTTGATTTCTATTAAATCGAATTCCATTCAATTCCAATTTAATATATTAAATTGGAAAACTTTACTTTGGAAAATTTCCATTTAAATCTTAATAAAATATTTATAAATTCCAAATTATATTTTCACTATAAGAACAAATGTCGTTGAAAACACAGTTCACAATAAACACAATTCACATTTCATTTTATTCCAATTACTAAATATAATTGGAAACTCTAACAACCTTAATTAAAAGATTTATAAATTCCAAAATTATATTCAATTCTATTTAATTCCAATTAAATATTAATTTGGAAAACTTCATTAAATCTTATTTAAAAGATTTATTCTTTTCTAATCGGGATTTAAGAACAATGTTATTAAAGACACCGTTCACGACAACCCAAAATCCAATTTATTCTCTTTAATTCCAATTAAATATTAATTAATTGGATTTCTATTCTAGTTAGTAACTAGTTCATTTTTGATAAAAATATATTTTTATCTTTATAAAATTGGAATTTTCATCCACATGCTTTCCAAATCATTTATTATGATTTTACAAAAAAAATCCATATTTTTAATAAATTTAATATCGCCCGTACAGTCGGTTTCCAATATCGGCCACCGAACTGCATCCATAGCGACCTTTTTTAAAATTGATTTAGACATATTTCCAGACCTAACCGTTAGATTTCAAATCTCTTATATTCATTGGAAAGCTCTTTTTGATACGAACCCAAAGGTTCCGATTTTAGGAGAATCCAACCGTCGGATCTCCCATTGCATCCATTTGAAGTTAATGGTCGAAATTCAGGATTGGTCGCTACGCAGCGTGTTCTATTCAGGCCATTAATTATATATGATATATATTATATTATATATATATTTCATTGATTCCCTTTACAACGTATTTTCTAAATCGTTTATAAATTCGTTTAAAAACGCTTTTAACTTAAATTTCAATTTTAAATCAAAAGTGAATATTCCATATCTTTATCATATTAAAATGATAATATTTTAAAAATATTAAATTTTGAAATCTACTCTTTTCGATATTCATTTTAAAATGAATCAAATCGATCGATAAACCCGTTTGGGTTAAAATGGCGTTTCTATACATAACCCGACTTCATATTTTTATATTTATGAGTCCATTCAAAAACGGACATCAAAATCATAATCTTATTCTTCACCGTATATTATTTTAAAATATTGCTTATTTTAAGATATTCTTTACTTTAAAATAGTCTTTTTCATTAAAATGTTATTTTACATAAAAATATTCTTTTACATTAAAATGTTATTTAACATAAAAATGGTTCTTTGCATTAAAATGGTTCTTTTACATGAAAATAATTCTTTACATAAAAATGTTCTTTTTTTATATAAATATTTCTTTTATATATAAAATAAATGGTTCTTTAAATAAAAATGTTTTTTTATATAAATGGTTCTTTACATAAAAATGTTCTTTTTTTTCCATATAAATGGTTCTTTACATAAAAATGTTCTTTATTTCATATAAATGGTTCTTTTATATATGAATGTTTCTTTTTTTCATATAAATGGTTCTTTTATATATAAATGTTTCTTTTTCATAAAAATGTATTCCTTACATTAAAATGTATTCTTTACTTTAAAATGTATTCTTTATTACATAACATTCTTTATTATTTAGATAAACATGTTAAGTGTAACATTTCTAATGATAGATCCTACTTCGACAAGTAATTATTTTTATTTAAATAAACATGTTGAAAATGATGCTTTTAACTAACACATACATTTTAACAAGCATTCCTATTTATTCTATTTAACACGTAAAATGTCCCTTTAAAATGGAAAAACAAGTTTAACATGAATATTCTATTTAACATATAAAATGTCCTTTTAAAATGTTCTTTTATTCTGAATTGGAATGCGACTCAATCAATTACCATATAATTTTCAGTTATATGGATTTCATTCATCGCATGCATGCAACAATAATGATAAATAATCATCAAACGGTCTAATCACATCCAAAGTGAAATTTTCAACTGCGTGAGCATTAAAATAAATGAATAACGCTCATCACAGGCTGTCAATCCATCAATTGACATAAAACTAAATATTGGGACTAGTGTATGTCAAGTATCATCCCAATACCCATGTGGGGTTTTCAAACAACAATAATTTATTTAAACAAATTATTGGTTAATAAATTTAACCAATTTTCACTGTTCAAATTATAAATGAATATTTATAATTTAATTTCACTATCCTATTAATATTAACATTATTTTTAATATGTTAAACATTTCACATCATAACCAACATGCAATACAATCAATTTAAATTGTCCATGGTTTGTGGATGAGGCAAGCGATCTAGTATGCACCGTATACAATTTATAATAATTAAACTGATAAAAATCTACACTGGCAATTCTATATATTTTTCAATTAAGAAAATAAATAAATAACGATGTAGAATTTTTAGTGAGGAGTTCTCACCTTCGTTTCCACTCTGTCAATCTTTAGCGTACGATGGTTTTTGGATTTGCTCCAGTACGCAGTGTTCTTCCCCATGATCCCAACGCAATCTGTTTCATGCAGTTTGTGTTAAAAATCATATTTTTAATGTTGGTCTATATATATATATGGTAAAAATCATATTTTTATTTACGTTATGTATATATAAAAATCATATTTTTATATTACTATATTTTTTTCTTTTTCAAAATAATGCTATTATTACTTTTCCAAACCATGTATACTTTACTTTTCAAAACAATGTTTATTTTCATATACAGAACAATGTATATTTTACTTTTCAAAACGATGTTTACTTTTCTATTACAAAACAATGCAAAATTTTCTATTACAAAACAATGTAAATTTTCTGTTACAAAACAATGTAAAAACAATGTTATTCTTATATCTACAAACAATGATTTTGAAACAATGTTTATTTTATTATTCATAACCATGTTTATTTTATTATTCATAACCATGTTTATTTTATTATTCAAAACAATGTTTATTTTGTAATTCAAAACTATGTTTATTTTACCGGCTGTGTAGCTCCACGCTACACACCCGTCTTCCTAAAAAAACTATGTTTATTTTGTAATTCAAAACTATATTTATTTTGTAATTCACAACCATGTTTATTTTGTAATTCACAACCATGTTTATTTTGTTTTCTAAACAATGTATATTTTATATCTACAAATCAATGTTATTTTGATTTTACAAAAACAATGTTTATTTGATTTTACAAAACAATGTTCATGAATTAAACAAGGTAATTTATCAATTCATTAACTGATTTAATTAGGGTTTAATATTCACCTTAATCACGTTCAAAGAACATTGATGTTCCCTCTTCTTCTTCTACTGTTTCTTGACTGGAACACTGAACCCAACTTTGAACCATCATCCCCCACCACGCACCACCACACACCGTCGGTCCTTGATCAGAGAGCGTCACTTCGAAGAGCTCGCCGTCGCCCCCTAACGCCTGACACAGGGAAGAACTCGATCCCCCATGACAAAAATTTCCTTTAAACGCCGCGAGTTCCAAGCACAAAATCGGCCACTACGGTTGCTTAAATTCGATCATAGCCGTACTGATTTGTAGATGATGAAAGCCTCTTTAATTTTCACTTTGGATCGGTGTATTAATTCTCGATGGATTTAGATATTTTAAGGATTAAAATTGGAACGGTTTCGGCCATAGAAAGAAGGATGGCGGCTACTGTTAGTTTAGGGCTAGGGTTTGAAGAATACAGAGTATTTTAGGGTATATATAGCATATTTTTATTTTTATTTGTTTATTTTCCAAAAATATATGTATGTTGATACAAACTCCAAATCAAACCCAACGAGTGTCGCCCCTAATCAAATACCCCCATTCCCGACATAATGGGATATGTTTTGTAACCCAATTCACCTGTTACGATTAGTTTTTCTTTAAATTAAATAATAAATCAGTGTATATTTAATTTTAAATGTACATTTTTATTTACCGATGCCACATACTAACTATAAAAATTCCAGAAAAATTATATCTAGCTTTGTTTTGACGATATGGTCCAAACAAAATTAGTTTCGTTGAATTTGGAGACCATTCGAAAATGGCCATTTTTTGGTCAATCCAATTTGACTGAAATTGATAAAACACGTTTTCTTTTACCATGCTAACATATTAATTCCAAAAATTATGAATTTTGGAATCAAGCAATAATTTGATATTGTTGTATATAACGCAGTTGTATACACAATTGTATGATTTTTGTTTGATGATAATAAACAAATATTATTATAAATGTGTTTGTTATTGTACTGTTTTATATATATACAACATAGATAGGAATATAATATTTGAATTGAATATTATATTTCAAACATTCAAACAGTACAACTTTTTATAACTCCACTATTTAAACATTCACTGTATATTGTACTTGTATATAAACAGAATATAATAGACAAGTTTTGTTTGACATCAATAAAATGATATTTTATTTCAGACAAATTTGTTTATTACAAATAAACAGTACAATCTCTTTCATATACACAGCTCCTTTACTACTGACTCACTACAACATTCACACTCGATATACATTTTCATTCATATACTCATATACACATATACATAGTCTTCTGCCAGTCCAGTCCAGTCTTCACTGCTCAGTCAATCCAGTCCAGTTATCCAGTCAGTCCAGTCTTCATACCTGTCATTCACAGAAACACACACACAGTATCCAGAACAGAAATATATTCTAATGCACGCAAATATAAATTTTATTTTTAAAAAAAATTATTTGCCTCAGTTTTCTGGTGTGTTTCTCATCATTTTTCATGACTGGATCTGAATATAGCACGCACATACATGTATACACACACATGTGTATGAATATACACATATAACAGTGCAGGGACAGGGACAACTCTACTGATGGCTGCAAATGCACACGTGCGTATATACACACGTGTGCACTGCCTCGCCAATCAGCGCGCAACTGAGGAGTAGCCACTTGGACCTTCTCGACTCAGTGCACATGTCAACACACATCAAAATGGTCGAGCCAAGCCCAAGACTGCTCAGCAAATAATAAAGCCAAAGTGAAATCAACTCAACAGCTCAAGTGGTCGAGCCATTACAAGACAGTTATAATACAATGTGCACAAGAATGGTCAAAGCAGCAAGCACAAGCTCAAGTATATACAAGTGTTCAAGTAAACTGGTGCAGCATGGTTCAAGTAAAGGTGCATTGACAGATCATGGTGGTTCAGCTAATCTGAATGCATGGGTGAAACAGGCCAACACAAGAGTTATGCAAGCATACATGGCCAAGCAAAAGAAAATGCAATGCAACATAGGTCGAACACAAAAGCTTCATATACAGTATATCATGGAGTAGCAAATATATGTACTGGCAAGTACAAAGCTGAATGGTCAAGGGAACATCAATACAAAATGCACACATGAGTTCACCTCAGCATTAACACAGCAGGATACATATGGAGTAAACATGGATGGGCCGAGACAAGTATCAACAAAAGCAGCATTTTATACATGTTAGTGGCAAGGCAAATACACATGTGCAAATGATGTTTCAACTCAATGTCAAGGTCAAAGTGGTTGAGCCATAACAAAGCAGCCAAGCTCAAGTACAAAATGCTAAGTTAAGGGTTTTTTAGACCAAAACACAAGTGCATAAAGATTTCTATATGCAAACAAGTTTGGAGAATCAGTATATTGATTCCAGGCAAGAAACCATCTTTTATTGCTTTCTGAAATCATACATGCATACCAAATGGTTCATACACTCAAAATAGAATATTCAATCAGTGTTTGACAAAGCCAGAAAAGTCAGTGCAAAATCAATGCCTAAATATGTTCAGAAAATTGCATATATATATATTTGGCATATGATACAATCAGCATGAACATGCATAATTACATGTGATTGTAAATCAAGGGGAGCCAAGAATGGAATTTTGTTTAATACAATGCAAGTATTTAATCAGAAGTTGAAGTATTTGTTGTTTGGCAAGTTTGTGAGAAATCACATATCATTCAACAAAGATTGGCAAGTAACAAAGTCATTTCAAGTGTGTCCAAGATGACAGCAAAACATTTCTGCAAAGGTTTAAAAGCAATTCCAGAAATCACTGAGCTCGGTTTTTGGCAACAAATAATTCAAGCACAAAATTTACAGCATCAAATTAGGCCGATTTTATCAAGGTATCAAAGGGGGATTGCTTGCGAGAATTGTTCAAGGGGCCACAAACATTTTAGGAAAGTTCATCACAAACAAAACAGGAAAGCTATTAAAGCCAAGGCAACAAATTCAAATTCATTTTCCATGCCGAGGTGTTTAAAATCAAAGAGCACAAATCAATGAAACAATTTATTGCTACAAATCAGTATGCAATTCAAAGCCAAGCAATTTTAGGCAATAAAGCAAAAGGGGAAAGCCAATGTCAATCAGATCGAAATCATATATGGAAATCAGAGATTTTTAGGATTCGAGTTACCCTATATGTATGCACAACCATTTCATCATCGGCATATAGGGGATTGAAAACCACAAAACAATTCGATCGAGAATCAACAACAAAATCAAGAACTGTCAGAGAAATAAAAGTCGAATACTCACAATTAATTTTCGATCAAGAGCCAACTCAAATCAATCGAAGAACAGGGGAAACGATATCCTCAAGCAGCAGAGATTTAATTCCAGAAGCATACGTTCGAGATTTGGAGCGTAGAACCCTAACTCCCAAATCAGAGAAATTCAGAGTGAAGAATCACATAGTCACAAAGACGCGAGCCACAGTTTCATCAATACTAGAAGCCATCAAATCGATTTGGGGGAGTTATTCGAAGAGAAGCCCTAGCTGTCTTCCATTCGTAGCCGCCGCCATTTTTTATAAAAAGGGAAAGGGATCGAGCAAATGATAAATGGGCCGGCCAAAATCCAAAGGGGATGACCCTTATTTTAAACTCCTAGGGTTTTAACTCTTCCTTTTTTTTAATTTGTCTTGTAAAATGAATTCAAACAGTGTCTAGATTCGTAAAGTCTAGGATATCAGTCAGTGTGTTGACTGTCGGTTACAGAGTCTGTAAAATCTGGGTTACTGGTTACGGGGTCGTAAACAGGGAAATCTGATCGAGTGTACATTCGTCAGTCTAGTGTTTTGAGCGTAGGGTTAGAATAGGAGCGAGAGTCGCGAGTGTACATGGTCTTGTATGCGGGATCTGTTCTATCACCTAGTAGAAACATTAGGAATGCAGCAGTAGGCAAGATTTGCCGAAGCTGGGTATCTCTGTGTGTTATTTTCTTTCCGTATTTACTTACTCTACTTTATCTGTGCTGCAATTATTTTTAATTACCTGATAGACTGTGATAAACCCTATTCACCTCCCCTCTAGGGTTAATCTAGATCCAACAAGTGGTATCAGAGCAGGTATTTTTTAACTCTAGAGAAATGGTGAATTCTAGTTGTCAGTCTTCTGAGATTCAGTCCAGTCGTACTCCATTTATTTTCGATGGTACAGATTTTTCAAATTGGAAATTAGAAATGGAATTATATTTAAAATCTATTGATATTAAATGTTGGGATATAGTTATTAATGGTTATGATATGGTCAATAGGAACGATATTGGATTTAATTCTCGTGCTATTCACACTTTGTATTCTTATATTGATGATGTCCAATATAACCTCATTTCTCATTGCTTGACTGCGCAGGAAATATGGGATTTTCTCAATAGAAAGTATGGAAAGATCGACAACAGCAGCTCAAAATCCAAAGTGGTCAACTCAGATTCAGATCTATGCTCAGGAGAAGAAACAAATGAAAATTCAAGTAGATCAGACGATGGAGACTCAACAGACAATGAGACTGAAAGCTTCTCATATGAAGAGTTGGTTTATATGTGTACTGATTTAACAAAAATCGTTGATAAACTCCATCGTAAAAACAAATACTTGAAATCTAAAAATCACGAGTTAAATAGCAAAATTAACTGTTTGGAATCAGAATCTACAAATGTCATGAAATTAGAAAATTCTGACTGTGAAAGTTGTTTGAATTTGAAAACTGACCTCGTTCATCTCAATAAAAATATTCAAAGGCTTAAAGAGGAAATTCTGATTTTAAAAGATAACGAGGTTGAGCTAAAAGATTCAAACAATTCTTTGCAAAAAGAATTTAATAATTTTAAGGCCATCAAAAGTTCCAAACATGAAATTACTGAGAAAGAAAGCTTGTTGAAAAGTGATTTAGTTTAAATGAGCTTGAAAAAGAGATTGAGAATTTCAAGAAACTTGAATTTGAAAAACAAGTTAAATTTGAATCTGAAATCTTTGAGTCCAAGACCAAAATCAAACTTCTTGAAAACGAAAATTTGTCTTTGAAACAAAATGAGACTGAAAGGAGAAATATCAACATTAATCGTTGTTCAAATCTGATAGAAGAAAACTCTGATCTTAAATCCAAAATTCAACGATTAGAATCAACTTTGGATAAATTTTCGAATGGAGAAAAATCGTTGAATATGCTGTTACAAAACCAATTTTCGGTTGGTCATAAACAAGGTCTTGGTTTTGGAAAAACAAGTGTTTTTGAAAAATTGAATTCTTGTGATTTTAAAAAACCTTTAAATTGCTTTAAAAAGGGTCTTTCTGAAAATTTGAATTTTGACAATTCCAAAAGGTTTTTAAATCACAAACGAGACAAGAATTGGTTTGATAACAATCCAGTTGAACAGATGTGGACCCCAAAAGGAAATAAAATGATTTTTGGAAAAACTAAACAAGTTTGGGTTCCTAAAGGCACAAAGATAGATTCGAATGGGATGTTATACAAACAGGTTTGGATACCAAAAGTAGTAAACAAATCTCAGAGTGGTTTTACAAATTTTGTTAGACCACTTGATCCACTTAACTGCTAGATACCAGTGAAGGTTGAGGAACTGCTATGCTGAAAAGAGATTGATTTCAAGTTGTTCTATATTTCTGTATTCTTTACAGTTCCTTGGCCAAGATTTACTGAGTTAGAGATTCTGGTTTACACTGATTTCAGGTATGATCTCTGAACTTGTCTTTGTAAATATTTTTTTGTTTATTTCTTCTTCTACCCTTTTCCTTTTTATTTTTTTTCTTCTTGTTTGTCCTGAGTTGATTTGACACTGCCATATTCTTCTTATTCTGCGCTTCATTAACTTCCGATTGCAGTACTTATGATTTTCTAGAAATTCGTTTAATCTGTATAAAACTGTCATGTTTTAATTCTTCCAGAATCTGAATTTAAACTTGTATATATCTGCAATTGTTTTGGAGTTTATTTTTTTTCTGAAATTCTAACAGTGCTGAAGTATCCATATCATATCTTGAACACTGTTAGTATAAATTCAAAAAAAAATTGAAGATCTGAAAATTTAATGAAATTTCACACACCTCTGCTGTTTTTGAGTCTCTTCTAATCTATTTTAGAAAAGCTCAATATATTATACTCATTACAGCACTTTGTTATTCATCAGTTGTGATAATTTCAGAAATATTCAGATTGGCTTGAATTTTTTAAAATTGTCTAGAATCTCAGTGATACATCTTAAAAATCATTGTTATTCATGATCATTATGGTTAGAATTTGTTTGTTTGAAATCATCTGAAACTATTAATATCTTGAATAATCACACACCTCCTAAATTTGAAATTATCAACCTTGTGTGACTGATTCATTATATTTCAAAACTTGACATTGATTCAAGTGATTTCAAATAAATTATTTTGGATCATGAATATCTATCAAATCTGATGATCTGATTTTCTTTGGGCTTGTCTGAAATTCTTGTGAAAAATTCTTTGAAAAATTGGTGTTAAATAATGATTGTTTGTTTAAAATCATTTGAAATTATTGATTTATTGAATCACACACATATTCTGAATGTGAAAATAATGATTTGGTGTGATCGATTCATTGAATCTAGATATTTTTCATATTCCTCAAATGATTTCAAATAAACGGTAGTTCTAATCTTGGATCATGAAAGTTCTTATTGACCATCCCTAGACAAGTCTGATGTGATATTGTGTTCTGCACTGCTCTGATACTGTTCTTAGATAATTGCTTATTGTTTGATTTGTCTGGCTGGGTTTGTGTTTAAATTTCTTTGGTCTGAGATGTCCATGATGGTCCATCAGGGTGTAATTAAAATCCTCGAGAGGGAGACTACAATTGGTATCAGATGTGCTGAATTTTTTTTGTATATATTTTAATCACTCTTGTCCTGTATAGCTCTTTGTATTCCTCTTGTAATTAATTTTCTATTCATTCAGAAATTGAAATCAATATCCAAATTGTTCTGTATTTATAATTCATCAAAATATATCAGAATCTGAAATTGTGATGAATTATGAGTGCAATATATTTCACAACAAGAGGACATTTTATCTGGATTTTCATGATGGTAGAATATTTATTATAATATCTTTGAACTGGCAATTATTTCACGACCATACTCATTATCTATCATCATTCTGCCATCCATGACAATTTTTTTATAAATGTGGAGAGTTTAATATTTTTTTAAAAAAAAAATCATCTTGAATAAACAGTGAAAATATTTGTGATGGAATTGTGGTTATGTTATTTTTCAGAATTAGTGTCAATTGAAAATTTTCAATAATCCCGGTACAGTTGGTCATATTTCATAATATAATTAATTTAGAAATTTATTTCACAGTCCGTTTCTGTACCTATCACATTTCTATCATTCATATTGGTTGTATATACTGGGGAGTTTTTCATATTTAAAGCTGAAAATGATAAAATATATAATTGATACATAAGCATGTCTCTAACCTCATTTAAAAATCCAAGCTCTGGTTATGCATGGTTATGAGACAACTTACAATTTAAGCTGCGACTGACCTCATTTAAAAATCCAAGCTTTGGTTATGCGTGGTCAGGGTGCTCTTAAATCAAAAGAAAAAGAA
Source organism: Allium sativum (assembly GCA_030737875.1). Classification (NCBI taxonomy): domain Eukaryota; kingdom Viridiplantae; phylum Streptophyta; class Magnoliopsida; order Asparagales; family Amaryllidaceae; genus Allium; species Allium sativum. The sequence goes on from CM060916.1 coordinate 901,747,317, forward strand.
AAGAAAATAATGTGCAATTTTTTTTTTATGAAATTATCCTTGGTGTATAATAACCAGCCTATCAATCCACTTTCTAATCTGTGAAATGTGTTGAAATTTATGACGTATTATGATTTGTTGATTGATAGGTATTGGGATTTGAGATTATTCGTTTTTGTCACTTAAATTGAATTATAATTATAATTCAAATCCATCACTGTTTTTTTTAGCCTCATTTTTATGAAAATTCGTTTGAAAATTAATTGAAATTCATTTTTATATAACTCTCCTCATTTATATAAATTTCGTCGTAAATCAGTCATTTTCTGCATTGTGAAATATGCCACTAGTTCTTAGTTTATTATGATTTTTGTTTGACTAATTGAGATTTATGATGACCATTCCTCCTCTTAAGCTGAAATTATATTTTTTAGTCATTTTTATCGATATTTTAAATTCTATATCCTTTTGATGATAACAAAAGGGGGAGAATGGATTAGATTTTGATTTATGAGTGAATATTTTATAAATATTTTAATTTTCAGAGTTCTGAATCTTTTTACATTCTTTTCACTCATGCACAGTTATAGGGGGGGTTTCTGTTGTAGGGGGAGCTAATAAATAGTGGGAGTTCAGAATTCACTGTCAAACACATTTATTGTAATCAAAATCTTTTATTTGTTTGTCATCATCAAAAGGGGGAGATTGTTGTATATAACGCAGTTGTATACACAATTGTATGATTTTTGTTTGATGATAATAAACAAATATATATTATTATAAATGTGTTTGTTATTGTACTGTTTTATATATATACAACATAGATAGGAATATAATATTTGAATTGAATATTATATTTCAAACATTCAAACAGTACAACTTTTTATAACTCCACTATTTAAACATTCACTGTATATTGTACTTGTATATAAACAGAATATAATAGACAAGTTTTGTTTGACATCAATAAAATGATATTTTATTTCAGACAAATTTGTTTATTACAAATAAACAGTACAATCTCTTTCATATACACAGCTCCTTTACTACTGACTCACTACAACATTCACACTCGATATACATTTTCATTCATATACACATATACATAGTCTTCTGCCAGTCCAGTCCAGTCTTCACTGCTCAGTCAATCCAGTCCAGTTATCCAGTCAGTCCAGTCTTCATACCTGTCATTCACAGAAACACACACACAGTATCCAGAACAGAAATATATTCTAATGCACGCAAATATAAATTTTATTTTTTTAAAAAAAATTTATTTGCCTCAGTTTTCTGGTGTGTTTCTCATCATTTTTCATGACTGGATCTGAATATAGCACGCACATACATGTATACACACACACATGTGTATGAATATACACATATAACAGTGCAGGGACAGGGACAACTCTACTGATGGCTGCAAATGCACACGTGCGTATATACACACGTGTGCACTGCCTCGCCAATCAGCGCGCAACTGAGGAGTAGCCACTTGGACCTTCTCGACTCAGTGCACATGTCAATACACATCAAAATGGTCGAGCCAAGCCCAAGACTGCTCAGCAAATAATAAAGCCAAAGTGAAATCAACTCAACAGCTCAAGTGGTCGAGGCATTACAAGACAGTTATAATACAATGTGCACAAGAATGGTCAAAGCAGCAAGCACAAGCTCAAGTATATACAAGTGTTCAAGTAAACTGGTGCAGCATGGTTCAAGTAAAGGTGCATTGACAGATCATGGTGGTTCAGCTAATCTGAATGCATGGGTGAAACAGGCCAACACAAGAGTTATGCAAGCATACATGGCTAAGCAAAAGAAAATGCAATGCAACATAGGTCGAACACAAAAGCTTCATATACAGTATATCATGGAGTAGCAAATATATGTACTGGCAAGTACAAAGCTGAATGGTCAAGGGAACATCAATACAAAATGCACACATGAGTTCACCTCAGCATTAACACAGCAGGATACATATGGAGTAAACATGGATGGGCCGAGACAAGTATCAACAAAAGCAGCATTTTATACATGTTAGTGGCAAGGCAAATACACATGTGCAAATGATGTTTCAACTCAATGTCAAGGTCAAAGTGGTTGAGCCATAACAAAGCAGCCAAGCTCAAGTACAAAATGCTAAGTTAAGGGTTTTTTAGACCAAAACACAAGTGCATAAAGATTTCTATATGAAAACAAGTTTGGAGAATCAGTATATTGATTTCAGGCAAGAAACCATCTTTTATTGCTTTCTGAAATCATGCATGCATACCAAATGGTTCATACACTCAAAACAGAATATTCAATCAGTGTTTGACAAAGCCAGAAAAGTCAGTGCAAAATCAATGCCTAAATATGTTCAGAAAATTGCATATATATATTTGGCATATGATACAATCAGCATGAACATGCATAATTACATGTGATTGTAAATCAAGGGGAGCCAAGAATGGAATTTTGTTTAATACAATGCAAGTATTTAATCAGAAGTTGAAGTATTTGTTGTTTGGCAAGTTTGTGAGAAATCACATATCATTCAACAAAGATTGGCAAGTAACAAAGTCATTTCAAGTGTGTCCAAGATGACAGCAAAACATTTCTGCAAAGGCTTAAAAGCAATTCCAGAAATCACTGAGCTCGGTTTTTGGCAACAAATAATTCAAGCACAAAATTTACAGCATCAAATTAGGCTGATTTTATCAAGGTATCAAAGGGGGATTGCTTACGAGAATTGTTCAAGGGGCCACAAACATTTTAGGAAAGTTCATCACAAACAAAACAGGAAAGCTATTAAAGCCAAGGCAACAAATTCAAATTCATTTTCCATGCCGAGGTGTTTAAAATCAAAGAGCACAAATCAATGAAACAATTTATTGCTACAAATCAGTATGCAATTCAAAGCCAAGCAATTTTAGGCAATAAAGCAAAAGGGGAAAGCCAATGTCAATCAGATCGAAATCATATATGGAAATCAGAGATTTTTAGGATTCGAGTTACCCTATATGTATGCACAACCATTTCATCATCAGCATATAGGGGATTGAAAACCACAAAACAATTCGATCGAGAATCAACAACAAAATCAAGAACTGTCAGAGAAATAAAAGTCGAATACTCACAATTAATTTTCGATCAAGAGCCAACTCAAATCAATCGAATAACAGGGGCAACGATATCCTCAAGCAGCAGAGATTTAATTCCAGAAGCATACGTTCGAGATTTGGAGCGTAGAAAACCCTAACTCCAAAATCAGAGAAATTCAGAGTGAAGAATCACATAGTCACAAAGACGCGAGCCACAGTTTCATCAATACTAGAAGCCATCAAATCGATTTGGGGGAGTTATTCGAAGAGAAGCCCTAGCTGTCTTCCATTCGTAGCCGCCGCCATTTTTTTATAAAAAGGGAAAGGGATCGAGCAAATGATAAATGGGCGGGCCAAAATCCAAAGGGGATGACCCTTCTTTTAAACTCCTAGGGTTTTAACTCTTCCTTTTTTTTAATTTGTCTTGTAAAATGAATTCAAACAGTGTCTAGATCCGTAAAGTCTAGGATATCAGTCGGTGTGTTGACTGTCGGTTACAGAGTCTGTAAAATCTGGGTTACTAGTTACGGGGTCGTAAACAGGGAAATCTGATCGAGTGTACATTCGTCAGTCTAGTGTTTTGAGCGTAGGGTTAGAATAGGAGCGAGAGTCGCGAGTGTACATGGTCTTGTATGCGGGATCTGTTCTATCACCTAGTAGAAACATTAGGAATGCAGCAGTAGGCAAGATTTGCCGAAGCTGGGTATCTCTGTGTGTTATTTTCTTTCCGTATTTACTTACTCTACTTTATCTGTGCTGCAATTATTTTTAATTACCTGATAAACTGTGATAAACCCTATTCACCCCCCCCCGCCTCTAGGGTTAATCTAGATCCAACAAGTGGTATCAGAGAAGGTATTTTTTAACTCTAGAGAAATGGTGAATTCTAGTTGTCAGTCTTCTGAGATTCAGTCCAGTCGTACTCCATTTATTTTCGATGGTACAGATTTTTCAAATTGGAAATTAGAAATGGAATTATATTTAAAATCTATTGATATTAAATGTTGGGATACTGTTATTAATGGTTATGATATGGTCAATAGGAACGATATTGGATTTAATTCTCGTGCTATTCACACTTTGTATTCTTATATTGATGATGTCCAATATAACCTCATTTCTCATTGCTTGACTGCGCAGGAAATATGGGATTTTCTCAATAGAAAGTATGGAAAGATCGACAACAGCAGCTCAAAACCCAAAGTGGTCAACTCAGATTCAGATCTATGCTCAGGAGAAGAAACAAATGAAAATTCAAGTAGATCAGACGATGGAGACTCAACAGACAATGAGACTGAAAGCTTCTCATATGAAGAGTTGGTTTATATGTGTACTGATTTAACAAAAATCGTTGATAAACTCCATCGTAAAAACAAATACTTGAAATCTAAAAACCACGAGTTAAATAGCAAAATTAACTGTTTGGAATCAGAATCTACAAATGTCATGAAATTAGAAAATTCTGACTGTGAAAGTTGTTTGAATTTGAAAACTGACCTCGTTCATCTCAATAAAAATATTCAAAGGCTTAAAGAGGAAATTCTGATTTTAAAAGATAACGAGGTTGAGCTAAAAGATTCAAACAATTCTTTGCAAAAAGAATTTAATAATTTTAAGGCCATCAAAAGTTCCAAACATGAAATTACCGAGAAAGAAAGCTTGTTGAAAAGTGATTTAATTTTAAATGAGCTTGAAAAAGAGATTGAGAATTTCAAGAAACTTGAATTTGAAAAACAAGTTAAATTTGAATCTGAAATCTTTGAGTCCAAGACCAAAATCAAACTTCTTGAAAACGAAAATTTGTCTTTGAAACAAAATGAGACTGAAAGGAGAAAGATCAACATTAATCGTTGTTCAAATCTAATAGAAGAAAACTCTGATCTTAAATCCAAAATTCAACGATTAGAACCAACTTTGGATAAATTTTCGAATGGAGAAAAATCGTTGAATATGCTGTTACAAAACCAATTTTTGGTTGGTCATAAACAAGGTCTTGGTTTTGGAAAAACAAGTGTTTTTGAAAAATTGAATTCTTGTGATTTTAAAAAACCTTTAAATTGCTTTAAAAAGGGTCTTTCTGAAAATTTGAATTTTGACAATTCCAAAAGGTTTTTAAATCACAAACGAGACAAGAATTGGTTTGATAACAATCCAGTTGAACAGATGTGGACCCCAAAAGGAAATAAAATGATTTTTGGAAAAACTAAACAAGTTTGGGTTCCTAAAGGCACAAAGATAGATTCGAATGGGATGTTATACAAACAGGTTTGGATACCAAAAGTAGTAAACAAATCTCAGAGTGGTTTTACAAATTCTGTTAGACCACTTGATCCACTTAACTGCTAGATACCAGTGAAGGTTGAGGAACTGCTATGCTGAAAAGAGATTGATTTCAAGTTGTTCTATATTTCTGTATTCTTTACAGTTCCTTGGCCAAGATTTACTGAGTTAGAGATTCTGGTTTACACTGATTTCAGGTATGATCTCTGAACTTGTCTTTGTAAATATTTTTTTGTTTATTTCTTCTTCTACCCATTTCCTTTTTATTTTTTTTCTTCTTGTTTGTCCTGAGTTGATTTGACACTGCCATATTCTTCTTATTCTGCGCTTCATTAACTTCCGATTGCAGTACTTATGATTTTCTGGAAATTCGTTTAATCTGTATAAAACTGTCATGTTTTAATTCTTCCAGAATCTGAATTTAAACTTGTATATATCTGCAATTGTTTTGGAGTTTATTTTTTTTCTGAAATTCTAACAGTGCTGAAGTATTCATATCATATCTTGAACACTGTTAGTATAAATTCAAAAAAAAATTGAAGATCTGAAAATTTAATGAAATTTCACACACCTCTGCTGTTTTTGAGTCTCTTCTAATCTATTTTAGAAAAGCTCAATATATTCTACTCATTACAGCACTTTGTTATTCATCAGTTGTGATAATTTCAAAAATATTCAGATTGGCTTGAATTTTTTAAAATTGTCTAGAATCTCAGTGATACATCTTAAAAATCATTGTTATTCATGATCATTATGGTTAGAATTTGTTTGTTTGAAATCATCTGAAACTATTAATATCTTGAATAATCACACACCTCCTAAATTTGAAATTATCAACCTTGTGTGACTGATTCATTATATTTCAAAACTTGACATTGATTCAAGTGATTTCAAATAAATTATTTTGGATCATGAATATCTATCAAATCTGATGATCTGATTTTCTTTGGGCTTGTCTGAAATTCTTGTGAAAAATTCTTTGAAAAATTGGTGTTAAATAATGATTGTTTGTTTAAAATCATTTGAAATTATTGATTTATTGAATCACACACATATTCTGAATGTGAAAATAATGATTTGGTGTGATCGATTCATTGAATCTAGATATTTTTCATATTCCTCAAATGATTTCAAATAAACGGTAGTTCTAATCTTGGATCATGAAAGTTCTTATTGACCATCCCCAGACAAGTCTGATGTGATATTGTGTTCTGCACTGCTCTGATACTGTTCTTAGATAATTGCTTATTGTTTGATTTGTCTGGCTGGGTTTGTGTTTAAATTTCTTTGGTCTGAGATGTCCATGATGGTCCATCAGGGTGTAATTAAAATCCTCGAGAGGGAGACTACAATTGGTATCAGATGTGCTGAATTTTTTTTGTATATATTTTAATCACTCTTGTCCTGTATAGCTCTTTGTATTCCTCTTGTAATTAATTTTCTATTCATTCAGAAATTGAAATCAATATCCAAATTGTTCTGTATTTATAATTCATCAAAATATATCAGAATCTGAAATTGTGATGAATTATGAGTGCAATATATTTCACAACAAGAGGAGATTTTATCTGGATTTTCATGATGGTAGAATATTTATTATAATATCTTTGAACTGGCAATTATTTCACGACCATACTCATTATCTATCATCATTCTGCCATCCATGACAATTTTTTTATAAATGTGGAGAGTTTAATATTTTTTTTAAAAAAAAAATCATCTTGAATAAACAGTGAAAATATTTGTGATGGAATTGTGGTTATGTTATTTTTCAGAATTAGTGTCAATTGAAAATTTTCAATAATCCCGGTACAGTTGGTCATATTTCATAATATAATTAATTTAGAAATTTATTTCACAGTCCGTTTCTGTACCTATCACATTTCTATCATTCATATTGGTTGTATATACTGGGGAGTTTTTCATATTTAAAGCTGAAAATGATAAAATATATAATTGATACATAAGCATGTCTCTAACCTCATTTAAAAATCCAAGCTCTGGTTATGCATGGTTATGAGACAACTTACAATTTAAGCTGCGACTGACCTCATTTAAAAATCCAAGCTTTGGTTATGCGTGGTCAGGGTGCTCTTAAATCAAAAGAAAAAGAAAAGAAAATAATGTGCAATTTTTTTTTATGAAATTATCCTTGGTGTATAATAACCAGCCTATCAATCCACTTTCTAATCTGTGAAATGTGTTGAAATTTTATGACGTATTATGATTTGTTGATTGATAGGTATTGGGATTTGAGATTATTCGTTTTTGTCACTTAAATTGAATTATAATTATAATTCAAATCCATCACTGTTTTTTTTTTAGCCTCATTTTTATGAAAATTCGTTTGAAAATTAATTGAAATTCATTTTTATATAACTCTCCTCATTTATATAAATTTCGTCGTAAATCAGTCATTTTCTGCATTGTGAAATATGCCACTAGTTCTTAGTTTATTATGATTTTTGTTTGACTAATTGAGATTTATGATGACCATTCCTCCTCTTAAGCTGAAATTATATTTTTTAGTCATTTTTATCGATATTTTAAATTCTATATCCTTTTGATGATAACAAAAGGGGGAGAATGGATTAGATTTTGATTTATGAGTGAATATTTTATAAATATTTTAATTTTCAGAGTTATGAATCTTTTTACATTCTTTTCACTCATGCACAGTTATAGGGGGAGTTTCTGTTGTAGGGGGAGCTAATAAATAGTGGGAGTTCAGAATTCACTGTCAAACACATTTATTGTAATCAAAATCTTTTATTTGTTTGTCATCATCAAAAGGGGGAGATTGTTGTATATAACGCAGTTGTATACACAATTGTATGATTTTTGTTTGATGATAATAAACAAATATATATTATTATAAATGTGTTTGTTATTGTACTGTTTTATATATATACAACATAGATAGGAATATAATATTTGAATTGAATATTATATTTCAAACATTCAAACAGTACAACTTTTTATAACTCCACTATTTAAACATTCACTGTATATTGTACTTGTATATAAACAGAATATAATAGACAAGTTTTGTTTGACATCAATAAAATGATATTTTATTTCAGACAAATTTGTTTATTACAAATAAACAGTACAATCTCTTTCATATACACAGCTCCTTTACTACTGACTCACTACAACATTCACACTCGATATACATTTTCATTCATATACACATATACATAGTCTTCTGCCAGTCCAGTCCAGTCTTCACTGCTCAGTCAATCCAGTCCAGTTATCCAGTCAGTCCAGTCTTCATACCTGTCATTCACAGAAACACACACACAGTATCCAGAACAGAAATATATTCTAATGCACGCAAATATAAATTTTATTTTTAAAAAAAAAATTATTTGCCTCAGTTTTCTGGTGTGTTTCTCATCATTTTTCATGACTGGATCTGAATATAGCACGCACATACATGTATACACACACATGTGTATGAATATACACATATAACAGTGCAGGGACAGGGACAACTCTACTGATGGCTGCAAATGCACACGTGCGTATATACACACGTGTGCACTGCCTCGCCAATCAGCGCGCAACTGAGGAGTAGCCACTTGGACCTTCTCGACTCAGTGCACATGTCAATACACATCAAAATGGTCGAGCCAAGCCCAAGACTGCTCAGCAAATAATAAAGCCAAAGTGAAATCAACTCAACAGCTCAAGTGGTCGAGCCATTACAAGACAGTTATAATACAATGTGCACAAGAATGGTCAAAGCAGCAAGCACAAGTATATACAAGTGTTCAAGTAAACTGGTGCAGCATGGTTCAAGTAAAGGTGCATTGACAGATCATGGTGGTTCAGCTAATCTGAATGCATGGGTGAAACAGGCCAACACAAGAGTTATGCAAGCATACATGGCCAAGCAAAAGAAAATGCAATGCAACATAGGTCGAACACAAAAGCTTCATATACAGTATATCATGGAGTAGCAAATATATGTACTGGCAAGTACAAAGCTGAATGGTCAAGGGAACATCAATACAAAATGCACACATGAGTTCACCTCAGCATTAACACAGCAGGATACATATGGAGTAAACATGGATGGGCCGAGACAAGTATCAACAAAAGCAGCATTTTATACATGTTAGTGGCAAGGCAAATACACATGTGCAAATGATGTTTCAACTCAATGTCAAGGTTAAAGTGGTTGAGCCATAACAAAGCAGCCAAGCTCAAGTACAAAATGCTAAGTTAAGGGTTTTTTAGACCAAAACACAAGTGCATAAAGATTTCTATATGCAAACAAGTTTGGAGAATCAGTATATTGATTTCAGGCAAGAAACCATCTTTTATTGCTTTCTGAAATCATGCATGCATACCAAATGGTTCATACACTCAAAACAGAATATTCAATCAGTGTTTGACAAAGCCAGAAAAGTCAGTGCAAAATCAATGCCTAAATATGTTCAGAAAATTGCATATATATATTTGGCATATGATACAATCAGCATGAACATGCATAATTACATGTGATTGTAAATCAAGGGGAGCCAAGAATGGAATTTTGTTTAATACAATGCAAGTATTTAATCAGAAGTTGAAGTATTTGTTGTTTGGCAAGTTTGTGAGAAATCACATATCATTCAACAAAGATTGGCAAGTAACAAAGTCATTTCAAGTGTGTCCAAGATGACAGCAAAACATTTCTGCAAAGGTTTAAAAGCAATTCCAGAAATCACTGAGCTCGGTTTTTGGCAACAAATAATTCAAGCACAAAATTTATAGCATCAAATTAGGCCGATTTTATCAAGGTATCAAAGGGGGATTGCTTGCGAGAATTGTTCAAGGGGCCACAAACATTTTAGGAAAGTTCATCACAAACAAAACAGGAAAGCTATTAAAGCCAAGGCAACAAATTCAAATTCATTTTCCATGCTGAGGTGTTTAAAATCAAAGAGCACAAATCAATGAAACAATTTATTGCTACAAATCAGTATGCAATTCAAAGCCAAGCAATTTTAGGCAATAAAGCAAAAGGGGAAAGCCAATGTCAATCAGATCGAAATCATATATGGAAATCAGAGATTTTTAGGATTCGAGTTACCCTATATGTATGCACAACCATTTCATCATCGGCATATAGGGGATTGAAAACCACAAAACAATTCGATCGAGAATCAACAACAAAATCAAGAACTGTCAGAGAAATAAAAGTCGAATACTCACAATTAATTTTCGATCAAGAGCCAACTCAAATCAATCGAAGAACAGGGGCAACGATATCCTCAAGCAGCAGAGATTTAATTCCAGAAGCATACGTTCGAGATTTGGAGCATAGAAAACCCTAACTCCCAAATCAGAGAAATTCAGAGTGAAGAATCACATAGTCACAAAGACGCGAGTCACAGTTTCATCAATACTAGAAGCCATCAAATCGATTTGGGGGAGTTATTCGAAGAGAAGCCCTAGCTGTCTTCCATTCGTAGCCGCCGCCATTTTTTATAAAAAGGGAAAGGGATCGAGCAAATGATAAATGGGCCGGCCAAAATCCAAAGGGGATGACCCTTCTTTTAAACTCCTAGGGTTTTAACTCTTCCTTTTTTTTAATTTGTCTTGTAAAATGAATTCAAACAGTGTCTAGATCCGTAAAGTCTAGGATATCAGTCAGTGTGTTGACTATCGGTTACAGAGTCTGTAAAATCTGGGTTACTGGTTACGGGGTCGTAAACAGGGAAATCTGATCGAGTGTACATTCGTCAGTCTAGTGTTTTGAGCGTAGGGTTAGAATAGGAGCGAGAGTCGCGAGTGTACATGGTCTTGTATGCGGGATCTGTTCTATCACCTAGTAGAAACATTAGGAATGCAGCAGTAGGCAAGATTTGCCGAAGCTGGGTATCTCTGTGTGTTATTTTCTTTCCGTATTTACTTACTCTACTTTATCTGTGCTGCAATTATTTTTAATTACCTGATAAACTGTGATAAACCCTATTCACCCCCCTCTAGGGTTAATCTAGATCCAACAGATATTCCGGATCCAACAAAAGTGGTGTCGTTTGCAAAATGGCTATTTATTATATTAATATATATATATATATATATTCCATAGCGACTATTCTGAATATTAAACAGGGCATAATTTTTTATTCCCATTATGAAATTTCAATTTTTCAGATTCGTTGGAAAGATATTTTTAAACAGATTTAAATATTTTTGGTTTTACTGAAATCCGCTTTATTTTGGATCCTACACATTCATTTGATATTTGAAATCGAATTTTCAAACTACCGAGCCATTTCGGGCTCATTTTATAATTAAATTTAATTTATTCATTCTAACTTCATTTAAAATAAATTTTGAGTCGTTATTATTTAAAATAAATTATTTTAAATATATTAAATCCATTAAAATTGCTAAAATAAAAATTTTAAATTTGTCCTGAAAATCCGGGTTGTTATAATTAAATAGTTAAGGGTTTTAAATTTAATCAAATATTGTAATAGCTACAAGTATCTCGTACATGAATAGAATTCAGCAAACCAAGTGTTGTTGGAATCATATCGGAAAACACTATGCTGAGCCGGAAAGGGATAAATCAGAGTTCACTAGAATTTTTTATAGTTTCAAACGTTTGTTTGGAACTATTTAAAAAACCCGGAATCATTAACTGCAAAACAAGGTGAGTAAAATAACTAACTCTGACTCGTTTATATTTTTATAAACGAGTTTTAAATTTATTTTTAGTAATACTACACTATTATGATTATTTGGATAAATGGTTGGTAAAATTGGTTGAAATGGTTGATATAGTTAAACCGTTGATTGATTATTAATCCTGTCTACTATGATATTTCATATTGATGTGAAATTAATATTTTGATGTTAATTAACATCTATGGATGCAGGAAAGCAGGTTAGAGGTATCCAACCGGATTCCTCAACATTTATAATATTGTTTATTATTTATTATATTACATGTTGTGATATCTAATTTATAACTAATTATTTATGGGTTTGAATTACCATGGTCGTAGAATTTTGGTATTTAAATACCGAAAAATATTTTCAAATGTTGGAAATAAATTGGAAAAATAAATTGGAGATTTAATAAGGAAATTTATTTCCAAAATAGAAGTTAAATTTTAAATAGAGTTGGAAATAGTAACTTGTTTAAATGAATAAAACAAAAGGTTGTTTTATAAACGACATTTATAAATTTAGTATAATATTTATCATTTGATAAATTGGAATATAAATTCAAAATGGAATTTATATAGAAAAACTGGAATCAGTTTTGAAACCGATATTTGTAATTGGATTTGAACTTAGTGATTTGAAAGGGAATTATAAACGAGATTATAAATGTTTGAAATTTAAAATGAGATTTTTAACAAACAAATTATGGATAGAAATTATAAATGGAATTTGGATCTGATATGGAAAAATCAAATGGATTTGAATATGTAAAAAGAATATTATTCACAATTAAAGTGGGTAAACGTTTGGAACAGATATTTTGCAAATAAAAACATCTATAAAAGAAATCTGGGTAGGAAATGTAAATTCAAATAGAAATTTTAATGACAAGGGAAATGGAAATCGTTTTCAAAAGGAAATGATGGATTATATTCTGAAGTTCAGGATACAAAACAAATTGAAATAAATCCAAAGGATTTATAATTATACTTCGATTAGGTAAATTTTTATCATAATGGCTTGTTTTTAGGAAGGATATCTGAATTCTATTTAGTATAAAACTATAATTTAAATGAATTATACTAACAAGTGAATATTTCAATATTTCAATAATTATAGCTATGGAAATACAATTCCATGGTTTGAAATAGTTTAAGATTTATTTTTTTTGAAGTAAAGTTTAAGATTTATTTTAAATGAGAATTATTAAACGGGTCTAGATTCCTATTAAGGAAAGATACTGATATTTGAAATGAATAATGATTGAGAGAAAATGTTTTGTGAATGGGAATAATCATAAGGGAAACTAAGTTAACCTGAAACGATAAGATTTATTCCAAAGTTCGGAGTATTAATCGAATATAAAGTATTCGAATGAGAGTTATTTATTGGAATTCGACTATATCGAATTCAGAAAAGTACTTTTTACTTTCCATTTTTAACTATATTTATTTGTTTATTTATCTATTAATTAGTTTACATATTTTTAATTAATAAAAGTTATATTTTAAAACTTAATATTTTTGAAATAGAGATTTTGGCGTTATTGTTATAATCAATGTTTTTCCGTAAAAATAAGTGGGTTCTTAAATTAAATCCAAGAGTGCGCAAGCAATGTTTGTTGGAATTTAAAGTTTGAGCCCTGTCTATTTCAATGTTAAGAATGTTGTTCAGTTAAGGTCTGAGTGGTAATTATACCCCAACTTGACTGACCGCATGATTGACTGAGGAGTGATCAAGGTTCGGCACCTAGATTGGTTAGTGATACAATTAATGAATGATTTATGGGTTGAATAAAATAACCATGTTTTATATAACATCGGTTTAATCCAATAAAAAGGATTTTCTAGAAATGTTTTCTAAATGTAATTAGGAATGTTTTCTAAACATAGGAAATGAAATGTTATGAATAATATAGAAATTTAGAAATAGAAATAGAAATAGAAATTGTTTTCCAATATTAAAACGTATATTTCTAAATATTGAAATTATAAATGTGTAGACATAGAAATGTTTTCCGATGTTAATAACGTATATTCCTTGGGATATGGGGAAATAAAGAGTTTATATAATTTGGAAATGTTTTCCAAGAATATAAGAGGTCGAACGAGTTTTATGAAACATTTGGGCAAGACAAGGAAATGGGAAATTTGGAAAGGATAATTTAATAAGGAATTAATTTAAGAAGGGTCAGTGTTGTTTGATGGTTGATCGGTAGAATTTCCATTTGAAAATAGGACCATTGGTTGAATGGATGTTCCTTTGATAGTTAAATAACCGACCATCAAAGGTTTTATTTTATACTTCCTTGTCAATACGGAGAGGCTAGGATAATATTTGATATCTGAAAACCACTCTGTATTGGCATAAGCGTTACGAATCAACTTATGCTGAAGATAATTGAAGTCGGAGCAAAGCGCAAGGGTTGTTCTGTTAATCCTTGGTAGAAAATACCTTAGATGGATTAATGGGATAGTGCCTTCGGTTTGTCCAGTCCCAGGACAACGTATATGGACGAATGTCTGTCGATGTGGCATTCAAAGTAAATGATGGCAAGATGTTCTAAAAAGATAATTGTGACATCAAGCCTCATCAATGGGGAAATGACATAAATCAGGTAGGTAGCATGGCCAAGTAGTTCATTCCCATTAGGGGTATTATCACATGATCTAGAAAATTTTTATTTTCTACTTATTATATTCGCAGCTGTATGCTTTCGGTAACGGTTGCTGATCACAACCGTTGGTGATAATATGCTCGGAACACTCATGTTAAATGAGTGGCCAGCCATGTATGGCCGGGTTGCAAGATGCTCTTGTTGAACCCAGTGTATCCCATCGAGAGTACACTGATCGGAAGGTGGTTCCATACCTTGTCATAGTCGGGATCCAATCTCCAATAAGTGTAATAGCACAAATTTTTAACCGTTTATTTAAACATTTAAAATTTGTTTTAAATATTGTTTTGAAATTAAATAACGTAAATTTAATTATTTGAATATTTGTATAAATCATTTCTCACTTGCATTTACAAAATACAAAATATTCCACGCGCGAGCACGTGTCATGATCACTTGTGGAGCGCTTGTCCTTACCACGCGCGGAGAACGTGCCGTTACGCTCGTATAAATAAAGGAATTTAATTATGAAATTAAATTTGTTTTAACTCGGAATTTATTTTGTAAAATCCATATTAGTCGGTTATTGTAAGATTTCCAATCTCAAGAGAAGTGGAGTTATTTGGTAACCATGCGCGGTGTACATGCATATAAAGTAATAGTTCGAAATAATTTAATCAATTTAAAACATTGATTATAACTTTCGACCTTGTCCCTGCGGTCGAGTTAAATCTTAAAACCAGTTCCAACGTATTTAAAATAACGATTAAAACTAATATTGTTGGTCGGTTGTTTTTTTATATACACACATAGAAGTATGTATTCGCAAGATAATTTTATAATAAAATAGTGTAGAATCTTGTCCAATCTGAAGGGAAATGTGTCTGCTATGCTGATCAGGCCATTGTTTTCAACATATCGATGTTATACGTCTCTGAAAAGAATTTATATGCAGGTATTGTTCTCAGTAACAAATCTTTGGAAAATCCTGACCAAACCCCTGCATAACCCGATCCAAAATCTACACTGGTTATTTCCAAATCAATTGTATTTCGTTCTAGGTCAAATATTGCGACTGCAGACCTACTTTTGGAAGCACTTTGTATGTTACCATGTGCTTTTTATATTATTTGTCCACCACAACACCGTAAAAATCTCAAGGGCCGCCTCCTTAAATGTAGTTTTGTCTGCTTCGATGCTTGTCCAAAAACAGTGTCACTTCTCTCTCCAACGGAAGACAAAACGTGTGTACTATATATACATATATTTTTTTAAAAAAAAATCTTTGCTTAAGTCTTGCGCAAAACAGTAAAGCTATTGTTGTCCCTTTTGAAATAGAATATGTGTTCTTATGCAATATTTCCGCTGAAGCCATCTTGACTTAGAAAAAAAATAAGATAAATAATAATACGAAATGTTGCAAATCTGTACAATCGGACCAAAGTCTGGCGCATATCACTTTCGGACATTTATCTAGTGTCAGTATACCATGTGCAAAGTTTTCTCGGCATACGATCTGGACAAATTGGAATACATTGTTGAGTCAAATATTTCGGCTACCTCAAACTTTGCAAAATCTCAACAGGTCATTTAAAGTTTCTGCAAACCTTCGGCTGGCATACCCAACAGCGCGCCTAACCTACTCTTTCTTCTGACACTCACATGCATTGTCCTTCTCTCCTTGGCGGCCAAGTCTCTTCACCTATATAAATATTTTGTTTCGTTCCTTTCACATATGTTTCTATCTGAACAAATATATATAAAGATAAACACTTCATTCTCCTTTCGGACAACCGATGCCTTATCTTAAAAAATGGGGGGGGGGATAAGGTGGACTGTGAATAGAAATGGAGAGTGTTGCATGGCATAGTTGGTTTTGAATTAGCTGGGAGGAGGAAAGGCTTACGTGTAGGAGAACAAGAAAATAGTTAGTTAGGATGGTGGGCTCCGTTCGTCTTGGGCTTGGTATTAGGAAAAAACACATATTTCATTGGGGGAAACAAATAAATTGTGGGGATGGTGAGGATTACTAGGGAGATGTGTACAGGAAGAAGGAAAATGATGGACGTGGGGTGTATGGCTCAAGCAGGTCTTCTTTGCGGTGCACAGGAAGCATTTGGGACATAGACTGAGAAGGGTGTGTGGGTTTGAGCCTTTCCATTAGAAAAAATAATAATAGTGCAAAGGGAAATGGAAAAGGCATTGGGGGCGGTGAAGCTACTATTGGCGTGAGATTTGTTCCAGGAAGACGTTTGTTAAAAAAAGAAAAGGAAGAAAATATATATGGGTGGGGAAGGTTTTGCATGTGTTGCATGCATGATATTAAAAAGAAAAATTGGAGAGAAAGGTGCTTCAGGAAGAGTAACGTGCAGGTAAGGAAAGAATAGCATGGAAGAAAAAGCATTGAAACAAAGGGGAGAGGCTTGCTGCAAGTTTTGGACTTATGCTCTTATAAGGAAACAAAATAGTAAAGGAAGATGGAAAGGAGGTATTAACAGTATGGTGGGAGTGTGGCACATACAGATGCAACTATGAAGGAGAAGATAATTATTGGGGTTAGTTCGTGATTAATGTACGTGAGATGGGGTGGAAGACAAGCAGGCTTGAGCGTACGATGGAAGAAACGTTGATGAGGTCGGTTAGGTGTTGTACACGGTTACTGGGGTAACATCAGGTGATGGACATGATATGGGTTAACGTTGGCCGACGCTATGTGGTTGCGCACAGTTACTGATGAGGTTAGCGATGGAACAAGAAAAAGAAATAAAAGAAATAAAAAAAAGAAGAAGAAGCCAAAAGAGAGAAGGAAAGTGACGTAGGGTGGGATACATGCATGCGCATGCATGTATTGGGGCTGAGTGGGGGTATACATGTCAAAGAGGAGCATGTCCACACTTAAAAAAAGAACATGTTTAGCTTAAAGTATTGGTGTTGGGGGACGGTTCGACCGAAAAATGTAATGATGATGTTTGTTAGTTGAATAAAGAGACGAAGCTCCATATCATATACAAAGGTGCACTGTTGTTTGGTTCGGAAATAGAAAGGAGCGTTGGTTTGGAAATAGGAAGGAGGATTAGCGCCGCTAATCACTAGATTAAGAGCAGTAATTATGGTTAATTAAGGTAAATTTATTTAATTAATTGTTCATTTCAATTTAAAATAAATCATGGTCCGTAACTTGTTCGTACATTATCACAATAACGCAAAACAAGAGATGTTGGAATCACAAATACGGAGGCTACGTGATGGAGCTGATTTGGAATCACTTGAAGACAATGAAATTTCGTTTAATTTTAAACGCATGTTTAAAAATAAATGATACAACGCAAAGCGTCAATCGGAGATAAATTGGTGAGTTAGCTCTCACACCTTCTGAAATTCATTGGGTGCTAAATTCATATAATTAGAAATTATAGTTGATAATATATAATTGGTTGATTGAATGTTATGGTTGACTACTGGTTGTTTACTGTTTGCTTGATCGGCATTATTTACTTTATTAATTAAAAATAACAGATTAAAGACAAATCATTTCATATGTAATTATCTATGATGCAGGGAAGAACAGATTGGAGGGATCCAACTAGATTCCTGAAATAATTGTTTGTTATTGTTTGTTGTATTACCTACATGAATTATTTATCCCAATTGATATTATATCTTGTTTGGATGTTAATCATTGAATGGATATTAATCATTGAAATTGAATTCAACGATTGTTGTGTTTTAATCAATAGACAATATTGATTAAGTAAGTGGCATGAATGGCCTAAAATCCATCGCTTTTAAACGTTATTTTGCCGGCGAATTGACGGTGTTTGAGGTTATAAAATTATTTTTATAACTGAATCGAATTTTAAATTTAATTTATATAAGTTATTTAAAATAGAAATTTTATAAAAAAAAATATTTTACAAAAGAAGTTATCAAACAATTATTCTTTTATAAAATCTAAGAAAGACAAAAATTAACTTAAAGGTTAGTAATCTGAGGTAATTTTTTAAGGAAAACAATTAAGCGAGTTCATATTTAATTAATTATATTTTTAATTAGTTTAATAAGAAGGGTTCAGGGAAACCAGTTAACGGTTAACGATGTTTTCAAGTTGATTTAATCAACTGTTTAAAGTGGAAGTGTTATTGAATTTCTTATTAAATAATTTTTTTTACGAAAATTATTTAAATTTAACGAATGTCATTAGAAGTCTAATAATATTTAATTAACGGTATTTTAAAATGATTATTGAATTATTTATTTTTATTATTAATAACCTTTTAAAAGGGGTTAACTATTCTATTTTAATTAACTAAGAAGTTAACTACCTTGATTGTAGTTAATGTTGAAGTTAGCTATTATTAATCAATAATAATAGAAGGGATTATCTTTTAAATGGAATTCTATTAAAAAGTAATCGAGTTGTAATAAGGTTTTAGTTGAACTTAGAAAAGAATTTTATACATGAATTGGATAATGAATCCAAATATTATAAACAAGAGTATGAAAGGAATCTCAAGATGAGGCAATGTTTAAAATAAGCATTTACCTAATTAAGTAAAGTAATATAATCAAAAGGAGATTTCCAAATAAAGGAAAACGGAACAGATTGGCGTAAAGGACCCAAATATCTAAACCTATTTATAAAAAGATTTGAAGCAAGATGTTACTTAAGAATTGGAATTAAGTAAAGCCAATCAAAATCGAAAAAAGGGATTTTTTTTAATCATAAAGGTAAGTGTTCAAATGAAGTTTTGAAAAGCTAAATAAATGGATTGTTAAATTAAGATCCAAGTTGGGTTATTTTAAGATGCTAAAACAGATTAGCATAATAGGATTTGAAATTTAATTCAAATCATATACCCAAGGTTTGAAAAGAGGCTTTTAAACCAGCATGAAAATTTTAAAGATCGAAGATCACTTAAGAAGTGAATTAAATGATGTTATTGAAATAAGAATTGCAATGGAAAGGGAAGGATATTTAATAGTTGACCAATTAAGAGATTAGCGAATGTTTACTTAGTAAATGAATTAAATAAAGAGATTTCAATTTGAACGAGATGATTTATAACACCATATTTAGAAGCAAATGGTTAATAATACTTTTATGATGTTCCACTCAGTTTAAGTTACAAGCTTTTATTTATCTTAAGATAAAAATGTTGTCGATCAAGTCTGAGAGGTAATTGGAATACCCCAACTTGAACGGCTTCACTATTATTGAAAGATGATATTAGTTTGTAAGGGTTAAAGGTAATATAAGGAAGATGTGTGAATATACATATATAAAGGAAATAAAGAGTTTTGGAAATTACAACGATATCTTAAGATAAAGGGAATAATGAATGGAATTTGGTAATTATATTATATTTTAAATATTGATTATTGTTTCAAAGAAATCGAAACAAGAGAGATTGGGCAAGATAAGTTATATAATTGATTTTTAATTGATAAAATGGTTTGAAATGAAATGTTTTAATATAAAGGACCGAAGCAGCCAACGTACTTAGCTATACTGTTGGGTTTGATAGTTAAAGAACCGACTATCAAATAAATATCCCTTGTGACCTTATTACGAGTTGTTTCAAAGGGACCAGGATGGGAGCTAGACACAAAACCACTTCGATCCAACTGTGCGGACGCAACTAACTTGCAGACGTATAAATATGGTGCATTGAAGACCGTTGATCTTCATGATCGAAGGAACCACTTGTTAAATTTCTCTGGTCCGGTCCGCCGGGTTATGATGACTTGTGATTCTGTCGTGATTGAAATCTCCGGATTGCAAGGACTTCTCGCTACTAATCTACAGGGTGATTCCTAGGATGCAGTAGGAGAGCCTTTCGGTTCATCCTGTTCCTGGGTGACTTGTATGGACGAATGTCTGACAGAGTATTTCCTTAAGAATCATGTACGTTGATTTTTACAAATATGCCAAGTTTGGTGGCGGAGAAATTCTCTTTCTTAACACCCAGAGTGTATTTGTGGACGTCAGTTAGTGATTTGGCGGATCTAATGATGTGGCATTCAAAGTGAATGGAGATGTCCTCAAAGATAAACGTAACCTCAAGCCTCATCAACCGGGACATAGAACAAAACCGGGTAGGCAACATGACTATGTGGGTCGCACCCATTAAAAGGGTATGTCATTACCTGATCTAGAGAAATCAAATGCCTTCGGTTGTCCCTGTAACGTCCCGGAATTTTAGTTGTTTTATATTGAACACATAAATTTATTTTAAAATGTTGAATTAGTAGTATAATTGGATTTATCAGTTAAATAATCGATATACGAATTAATATCGAATATATTAGATATAGTAATACAAAACGGTAATAATTGAATTGGCAGTTAAAACTGAATCTAAACAATTTAGTGGATTAATATAAATTCTATTCAAATTAGAATGATAATAATAATTTTATTAACGATAAATTTAGTTGTTTAAAAATTGATTTATATTTTAAAACGAATTTAATTTAAATCATTAATATAATTTATTATCCCTTATATATAGTCGAACTAAATCTTTGAATCTGTCCCGTTGAGTGTAGAATAACGGATAACGTTAGGAATGTCGGTTGTTGTGTTTCGATTGGTGTTCGTTACCATAAAATATATTATAAAAATAAATGGATAAGATCAAAATCAAATCTCATTAATTAGGAATCAATCGAGAATCATTTCAAATTAAATGGTGTCGTGTACTTCACCTACAATTAATTAAAACACACGTATGAATTGTCCCCTATAGCTTCTTTATATACGCGAGCCTTCCCCATCGATTTTCATTTCTCTTATGAAATCAAAATCGCAAACTTTAATCAGAAAATAAAATGGCCTCCCTAATTCGATTTTTATACCGCTACCACCCAATTTATTTCCCCTTTTATATTCCTTTCTTCAGCTAAACTAAAGGAAGAGATCGAAGCATACCCTTCAAAATCCATTTCCTCCATCGTTCTCGTATATATATAAAGGGGCTGATCCTTAATTCTCAAAAATAGAAAATGGGATTTTGCAATTCAGAAATTGAATTCGAATTCAAATTCGAACACGAGGTGAGGATTAAGAGGCATCACGATCAGAAATGGTGCATATGGCTTTGATTCGAGTCAGACTTTGGATTCTTTGAGTTCACAGAATCACGAACTTCATGCTGGAAGGCTTAAATATGGTGCGATGCCAACTTCAAGTAGCGGGTGTTTTGGGGGTACCCCGATTAGGGGCTTTGCGCGATGGAGATGGATGATGGTTTGAAGGGGAGATGCTTGCGATTTGGGGGGAAATACTAGCGTTCTAATTGTGAGTTATCGAAGGAAACTAGTCAGTTATTTTTGGGAGTTTGAACTGGGAAAGTTAGGTGCGACAGTAGGATTTTGGAAAATCCGATGGTTGTACTGGGAGGAGTTTGACAACATGGTTGAGTTTGTGAATATGGGGCGTGACAGTGAAAGGTTAGGGGAGTTTGGGGTCTGCGATGGTGATGCAGAAGTGACCATAAATGACTATCAGTGATGGGGTTATGCAATGGCATGATAATAGGGTAAGTAAGGCAAGGCAATGGTATTTCTGTGTTGTGATCGGAGTGCTGTTCGATAAAGGTGCTATTTAGAAAGAGAAGTGGCTTGATCAGAATTAAAGCAATACAACAGCAAGTAATAGTGGTTGGATTGACTGAGGCCCTATCTTCATTAATGGAAGAAGATGTTGTTGATCCCGTTGTAGTTACCCCGACTATCAAGTTATGTTTTTTTTGTGTGTAATGAGTTAGTTTGGAGTTTCTAAAGCAAGGACAGCTGGTTACGATGGCAGAAGGAGAAGAAGTAAAATGGATTAATGTAATTTAATTTATTCATCATTTAATTTTTAATTAACTAGTAGGGATTATTTAAATTGTATCAAAACTTATATAAACATATATCCTTCGTACATTTCCAGAATCAAACAAAACTGATTACATTGGATTCGAGGTCTAATTATCGAAATAGTTGTTGTAATGAAGGATGATAAAAAGATGGCTAAGGTAAATTACTTTTTTATTTAGTAGGTTATAAACAGGTAATTTACTAGCTAGTTAATTAAAGCTGTTATCCACGTTTAATTCATTTATACGTTATTAGATTGGATCGAAACAAGGCGTCAAATCCATAGTGACATTGCCCGCGAAATAAATTTAATTGGATATATGGAAAATAAAAACCAGGTGAGTAAATCTCACTCAAAAAGTTATATTTAATTTATTTTTATCGTTAAAAATAAATGGTTGGCTGTGTGAATGCATACATGGATTATTAATCATTGTGGTTGTTATATATAATATATATTAGTTATTTAGGCTTGGTGGTTGTGCCTATTACATATATATTGGATATTCCAGCAGTATCATTAGCGGATGCCCACAGTATCATTAGCGGATGACCCTATCGCCCTACGATATATGAGTGGATGACCTTCTATACCACGATATCCTGCCTTGAAGCAGGATTGATATTATTTATGTTGTGTAACATTTGTGGATGCAGGGAAAACAAATTGGAGGAATCCAACAGGATTCCTCAAATTTATTTACTGTTGTTTACATATTTATATATGTGTGTGATGTGTGAATTGAATGGATGATTTGTGTGTTTGGATGTTAGAATATCACTGGCCCTAGATATTGATATTTAAAAATATCAAGAAGGGATTTTTAGATTTAAAAAGGAAACTTTTAATTTTTGAAATAGAAATGGAATTTCAAATGAATTGATAAATATTACCTTGTTTTTAATAATAAAAACAAGTAGCTAAATTTATAAATGAAGTTAACAAATGGAAAAATATTATCATTTGATAATATTGAATTTTAAATTTTAAGTATGAATTTAAAAAGGAAAATTTATTTTCCAAAGTGGAAATTGGATTTCAAATGAAATTTGAAATAGAAAATGGTTTCAATAATTAAAACATGAAGTGAAATTTATAAACAATATTATAAATAAAGAAGGGGAAATTTTCATTGGATAATTTATAAATTCAAATTTTAGTATGAATTTTGAAAGAGATTAAATAATTGGAATCGTATCAAAAAGAAATGGTGAAATTTATTTCGATGTTCGGAATATAAATTGAATTCAAATGAATCCATAAAGATTTATGATTTCGAATTCGACTATGTCGAATAAAAATAAATAAATAAAATAAACTATTTTCAGAAGGTATATTGAATTGCATTTATTAGAAGCAGTAATCTAAATTAAATATGAAATAGATCCTATGTTTATACAATTATAAGTTAAATTATAAAGTATCTTCGAACGTAAAATAAAAAGGGAAAACTACTTCAGTAGAATAGGATTTGGTTTTTAAATGAATTTTGGAATGGGAAACTTGTTTTAAAATAATAAAACAAGGAAGTTACTTTTCAAACAATATTTATTATCGTTGGATGAATTGGAAGTTAGTTTCAAATGGATTTCAAAATGGAAGATTGTTAAATATAAAATAAGGGAATTGATTTATAAACAATGTTTATAAATATATTGAAGTAATTTTCATTGGATAAACTGGAAACAGATTTTCCCAAATATAAGAAATGATATTTAAAAATCGTATTTTTAAATGAGATAGAAAGAGGGATTTTTATGATAAGGAATGACAGTTTTTGTATTACAAACTCTTATTTTGTCTCAAGATAAGAACGTTGTCGGTCAAGGTCTGAGAGGTAAATAAAATACCCCAACTTGAACGACTTCACTATTATCAAGGGATGATATTAGTTTGTAATGGTGAAGAATGTTAAATTAATTGATTATTCCCATAAAGAGAATTTATAATATGAATTCGATTATATAGAATTTTAAATAACCAAATTCCATGTGAATTGGAATTGAATATATAAAATTAGAGTTTGAATTAATTTATAACCGAGTTATGAATATGGAATAAAAAAATCGATGGGTTTGAGAAATTGGGATTGTTAAGTTAGATTTGGATAACGGATTTATTTTTGAATACTGAAAGTGAAATCGTAATTTATTTTATAAACGAAGTTTGAACGTTTATATTTAAATTATAATTAAAACGAACTCACCGCAGTGCGGTAATTCGTAAATTGGCGATTCGAACTTCAACTGAGTGTACAAAACTCAATATAAGTCGGAATTCGATGAAACAAGAAATGCGCGGACCGATTAAATTATGGTTTTCAAATGGAAGAGAAAAATCTTGATTTCGTCATAAAGATTTTGAGTTATATCAAAATCAAATTTTAGAAAAGTCATTGTAAAATCGTTTATAAAACATAACGATTTATTAATAAATAAAAAGGGTTTTAAGTGAATAAAATCCGAATTCTTATTTGAAAAACCCAGATTCGAGTTATCAAATATATACGAAATCGAGTAGGGTGAATGAACGTATTTTTGATATAAAATTTAGATTTTGGATTTTGGAATAATATTAACAAATTAAATAGAGAAGTTAGTTAATAAGGTTTGAGTGAAATTTAATATGGTTCAAGTAAACTGGATTTGTAAAGTAAAATTTGTAATCAAATATTGGGCTTCAGTTATAAATGAAATTCAATTTATTTATAAGTGAATTATAATATGTTTGAACACTACTGTTTCAAAATATAAGTGAATGAAGCGATTGAACCAATTAAAGAATTAATTAGTGGAATTGAATGGGGTTAAATCCAAATAGTGGTGTGGATTGAATTAAAGTGAAAATGCAGGTGGTTGTATATGAGACAAGTATAGGACGAAGTAAATGAAGAATCTTTTTGACTGCCCAATAAAAAGGTACATGTTTCAATTTCATATGAGGTTTCATACGCCGAATCGGCAAGCCGCTTGGCTTTTTGATTTTCTTTTTGAATGGAAAGGGCTTAGAGAGGTGAGTTGGGGTTTGAACGATTGTCCGGTATAGGGGAGGTGCTGGCGAAACTTTCCGAAAATTTAAGGAGTTAGAATATTTTTAAGAAATTTTGAAAATAGAAATCAATATATTGAAATATATAGAATTCGGTAAGGAAATTGGAAATATAGTTAATGAATGAATATTAATTAAAAGGGGCTAGTGATTGTTTGATTGTTGATGGATGTTTGTTTTTCCTTTGATAGTTTAATAACTGGCTAACAAAGGTTTTTTTGACCATCGTTGTCAACACGTGGAGACCAGTAGGTTTTAATATCCGAAAACCACTCTGTATAGGCATAGGCGTTGCGAATTAGATTATGCTGAAGATAATCGAAGACGGAGTGAAATTCAAGAGCTGTTATGTTTGTCCAGTCCCAGGACAACTTGTATGGACGAATGTCTAACAGAGTATTCCTAACGGTCACGTAAGACGTTCTTTTCAAGGTATTACGTATGGTGGTGGAGAAATTCGTTTCTCCTAGCTTTTATACCCGTAATATTTTTGGGAAGATCAACTAGTGATTTGTCGGGTTTGACGATGTGGCATTCAAAGTGTATGGTGGCCAGATGTTCTAAAAGATAGGTGTAGCCTCAAGCTTCACAACCGGGAAATGACAAAAATCGGGAAGGCAGCATGGCTATGTGGATCGCTCCCATTAGGGTGTATAATCACCTATCTAGAGAAGTTCCTTTTACTTCATTAATCTAGTTCGATGATGTCCCTTTTCGGGAAACGGTGGTTTGAGCCTAACCGTGGGTGATATACATTCGATACACTCAAGCGAAATGAGCGGTCGGTCATGTGTGGGCCGGGTTGCAATACGTTCTTGTTGAACCCAGTCCCTCTAGAGATACACTATCGGCAGGTGGTCCCATGTTGGAATCCAATCTCCAATAAGCGCCCTACGGTTTTTGATTTTGTACTATGTATGTAGAGCGTGAGATGCAAGTGTTCTACTATTTGGTTATTTATTTGATTAGACATTATTCTAATATCACTGGATTTTGATATCAAAAATGTTTTGGGTTATAGTAAGGTAAAAACCATCCGTGTTTATGTGTGGGCCGGTCTTACTATTACCCTTTCTTTCAAAGGATTTTCAAAGTTAAAGAGTTTACTCACACCAGTCCTATGACTGACCCAGAGTTTATTTTATTTGTTTTTTTTTCTAAACTCTTGGGTGCCCAAATTTGTACGGGCAGTCAAGTGTTTCAGGTTTTTACAGATACACATGGAGAAGCTTGAAGAAGGAGGCTTCACCGTTCGATATTTTATAGTTATTTTTCTGCTGGATCAAATATTGTTTGTACTCTAATATGGTATATATACTGTACAGATTTGTATTTCAAAGTTATGTTATATATATTTTATTCGTTCCGCTGTGAGATTCTGTGTTGTTATTTCTGTTCTTCTTCTATCTGTTCCTATTTCTTTAACTCTATTGACTCGTATTTCTGTATTATTTGAGTTGGACGTGTGTTGTATTAGTCAGCTTAGATAGTGCGGATTTGCGGGCCATTACAGTTGGTATCAGAGCTTAGGTTGAGCGAACACCTAGGCTTTGGTGGGGGTTTACTCATTAGAGATAGGGTCAATAGCACCCTAGAATGAGTTGAGTGTATATACGAGAGAGCGTATTTGTAAATTGATATAAAAACTGTTTTATATTGTGTTGATTGGTTTGTCGAGTGGTTTATGAATTCTGGTCGATACAGAATGTACAACTGTATCGATAGGTGTTTCTAAACTCTAGAACAGAGTAATTCAACAAAACAGTATTTTTTTAAAAATGGTTAAATGAAATAATTTTACCCAAATTTATATCTTGATATAAAAGGAATAATTTTTTAAAACTATTTATATATGGATGTGTTAGTAGCTATTATTATAATCGAATGAGATTATAAAATTAAAATGTTTATATATTACCAACTAAGAACTTAATATACAGATGGAATAGATTAAAATTTGATTGAAACCAGGAATTGGAATTTAAATCTCGGATACTTGGAAAATATTTTTCCAAAGTATATTAAAAAAATATAGCTTTGTTTTGGAAGGATTTTTGAATAAAAAACATTTTGAATGGATTTTGAAAATGATAAAGCACTGAATTCACTTTGGACACTGGAAAATAATTCTGATGATTAAGCGCGCCATCGTCGGTGTTCATTTTCGAGTTTCCAAGTGATGGATTGCTACCATAGTGAGATTTTCAAAGGAAATTATTTGAGAAAAACAAGTTGTTTTGGAAAGTTCAAGTATTTTGAATTGGAGGCAGAAATAAATATATGCATATTTATGTGATTTCAAAAGGGATTTGAAATAAAACCCGGTAATTTGAATTCTGAAATCTAAACTTAACTTAAGCAAGTTAAATAAATCAGAATGATAGAAACCAGTAAAATGAACTGAAATTGAATATTCCCATGAATACGTAAAGTTGTATGATACATGATTTATAGAATATTAAATGTTGAGTTTCAACATAAGTAGATTTTGGAAAATTAACGGGTCTGTAGCATTTCTCCTGCCTTAGTAATTTGGGGGACGAAATTCTTTTAAGGGGGAAGGAATGTAACGTCCCGGAAAAAATTATTTTAAAATGTTGAATTAGTAGTATAATTGGATTTATCAGTTAAATAATTGACATACGAATTAATATCAAATATATTAGATATAGTAATACAAAATAATAAATGAATTGGCAGTTAAAACTGAATCTAAACAATTCAATGGATTAATATAAATTCTATTAAAATTACAACGACAATAATAATTTTATTATCAATAAATTTAGTTGTTTGAAAATCGATTTGTATTTTAAAACGAAATTAATTTAAATCATTAATTTAATTTATTATCTCTTATATATAGTCGAACTAAATCTCGGAATCTGTCCAGTTGAGTGTAGAATAACGGATAACGTTGGGAATGTTGGTTGTTGTGTTTCGATTGGTGTTCGTTACCATAAAATATATTATAAAAATAAATGGATAAGATCAAAATCAAATAGCATTAATTAGGAATCAAATAAAGAATCATTTCAAATTAAATGGTGTCGTGTACTTCACCTACAATTAATTAAAACACACGTACGAATTGTCCCCTATAGCTTCTTTATATATGCGAGCCTTCCCCATCGTTTTTCATTTCTCTTATGAAATAAAAATCGCAAACTTTAATCACAAAATAAAATGGCCTCCCTAATTCGATTTTTATACCGCTACCACCCAATTTATTTCCCCTTCTATATTCCTTTTTTTTGCTAAACTAAAGGAAGAGATTGAAGCAGACCCTTAAAAATCCATTTCCTCCATCGTTGTCGTATATATATAAAGGGGCCGATCCTTAATTCTCGAAAATAGAAACTGGGATTTCGCAATTCAGAAATTGAATTCGATTTCGAATTCGAACACGAGGTGAGGATTGAGAGGCATCGCGATCAGAAATGGTGCATACGGCTTTGATTCGAGTTAGACTTTGGATTCTTTGAGCTCACAGAATCACGGGCTTCACGCTGGAAGGCTTAAATATGGTGCGATGTCGACTTCAAGTAGCGGGTGTTTTAAGGGCACACCGATTAGGGGCTTTGCGCAATGGAGATGGGTGATGGTTTGAAGGGGAGATGCCTGCGATTTGGGGGAAAATACTGGCGTTATAATTGTGAGTTATTGAAGGAGACTAGTCAGTGATTTTTCGGAGTTTAAACTGGGAAAGTTAGGTGCGACAGTAGGATTTGGGAAAATCCGATGGTTGTACTGGGAGGAGTTTGACAACATGGTTGAGTCTGTGTATATGATGTGTGACAGTGAAAGGTTAAGGGAGTTTGGGGTCTGCGATGGCGATGCAGAAGTAACCATAAATGACTATCAGTGATGGGGTTATGCAATGGCATGATAATAGGGTAAGCAAGGCAAGGCAATGGTATTTCTGTGTTGTGATCGGAGTGTTGTTCGATAAAGGTGCAGTTTAGAAAGAGAAGTGGCTTGATCAAAATTAAAGCAAGACAGCAACAAGTAATGGTGGTTGGATTGACTGAGGCCCTGTCTTCATTAATGGAAGGAGATGTTGTTGATCCTGTTGTAGTTACCCCGACTATCAAGTTACGTTTTTTTGTGTAATGAGTTAGTTCGGAGTTTCTAAAGTAAGGACAACTGGTTATGATGGCAGAAGGAGAAGAAGTTAAATGGATTAAGGTAATTTAATTTATTCATCATTTAATTTTTAATTAACTAGTAGGGATTATTTAAATTGTATCAAAACTTATATAAACATATACATTTCCAGAATCAAACAAAACTGATTACATTGGATTCGAGGTCTGGTTATCGAAATAGTTGTTGTAATGAAGGATGATATATAGATGGCTAAGGTAAATTACTTTTTATTTAGCAGGTTATAAACAGGTAATTTACTAGCTAGTTAATTAAAGTTGTTAGCCACGTTTAATTCATTTATACGTTATTAGATTGGATCGAAACAAGGCGTCGAATCCATAGTGACATTGCCCGCGAAATGGAATTTAATTGGATATATGGCAAATAAAAACCAGGTGAGTAAATCTCACTCAAAAAGTTATATTTAATTTATTTTTATCGCTAAAAATAAATGGTTAGCTGTGTGAATGCATGCATGGATTATTGAATCATTGTGGTTGTTATATATAATATATATTAGTTATTTAGGCTTGGTGGTTGTGGTTGTTGCATATATATTGGATATTCCCGAAGTATCATTAGCGGATGCCCGTAGTATCATTAGCAGATGACCCTATCGCCCCACGATATATGAGTGGATGACCTTCTATACCGCGATATCCTGCCTTGAAGTAGGATTGGTATTATTTCTATTGTGTAATATTTATGGAAGCAGGGAAAACAGATTGGAGGAATCCAACGAGATTCCTCAAATTTATTTACTGTTGTTTACATATTTATATATGTATGTGATGTGTGAATTGAATGGATGTTTTGTGTGTTTGGATGTTAGAATATCACTGGCCCTAGATATTGATATTTAAAAATATCAAGAAGGTAATTTTAGATCTAAAAAGGAAAATTTTAATTTTTGAAATAGAAATGGAATTTCGAATGAATTGATAAATATTAACTTGTTTTAAATAATAAAAACAAGTAGCTAAATTTATAAATGATGTTAATAAATGGAAAAATATTATCATTTGATAATATTGAATTTTAAATATCAAGTATGAATTTAAAAAGGAAAAATTATTTTCCAAAGTGGAAATCGGATTTCAAATGAAATTTGAAATAGAAACTAGTTTCAATATTTAAAACATGAAGTGAAATTTATAAATAATGTTATAAATAAAGAAGGGGAATTTTCATTGGATAATTTATAAATTCAAATTTTAGTATGAATTTTAAAAGAGATTAAATAATTGGAATCGTATCAAAAAGAGACGGTGAAATTTATTTCGATGTTCGGAATATAAACTGAATTCAAATGAATCCATAAAGATTTATGATTTCGAATTCGACTATGTCGAATAAAAA
This sequence comes from Allium sativum, assembly GCA_030737875.1. NCBI lineage: Eukaryota > Viridiplantae > Streptophyta > Magnoliopsida > Asparagales > Amaryllidaceae > Allium > Allium sativum. Next base: position 901,778,368 of record CM060916.1, read on the forward strand.
TAAATAAATAAAATAAACTATTTTCAGGAGGTATATTGAATTGCATTAATTAGAAGCAATAATCTAAATTAAATATGAAATAAATCCTATGTTTATACAATAATAAGTTAAATTATAAAGTATCTTCGAACGTAAAATAAAAAGGGAAAATTACTTCTGTAGAATAGGATTTGTTTTTTAAATGAATTTTGGAATGGGAAACTTGTTTTAAAATCATAAAACAAGGAAGTTACTTTACAAACGATATTTATTATCGTTGGATGAATTGGAAGTTAGTTTCAAATTAGAGTTCAAAATGCAAGATTGTTAGATATAAAATAAGGGATTTGATTTATAAACAATGTTTATAAATATATTGTAGTAATTTTCATTGGGTAAACTGGAAATAGATTTTCCCAAATATAAGAAATGACATTTAAAAATCGTATTTTAAATGAGATAGAAAGAAGGATTTTTATGATAAGGAATGACAGTTTTGTTTTACAAACTCTTATTTGCCTCAAGATAAGAAACGTTGTTGGTCAAGGTCTGCGAGGTAAATAAAATACCCAACTTGAACGACTTCATTATTATCAAGGGATGGTATTAGTTTGTAATGGTGAAGAATGTTAAATTAATTTATTATTCCCATAAAGAGAATTTATAATATGAATTCTATTATGTCGAATTTTAAATAACCAAATTCCATGTGAATTGGAATTGAATATATAAAATTAGAGTTTGAATTAATTTATAACTGACTTATGAATATGGAATAAAAAAATCGATGGGTTTGAGAAATCGGAATTGTTAAGTTAGATTTGGATAACGGATTTATTTTTGAATATATAAAGTGAAATTGTAATTTATTTCATAAACGAAGTTTGAACGTTTATATTTAAATTATAATTAAAACGAACTCGCCGCAGCGCGATAGTCCGTAATTTGGCAATTCGAACTTCAACTGAGTGTACAAAACTCAATATAAGTCGGAATTCAATGAAACAAGAAATGCCCGGACCGATTAAATGATGGTTCTCAAATGGAAGAGAAAAAACTTGATTTCGTCGTATAGATTTTGAGTTATATCAAAATTAAATTTTAGAAAAGTCGTTGTAAAATCGTTTATATAACGATTTATTAATAAATAAAAAGGGTTTTAAGTGAATAAATTCCGAATTCTTATTTGAAAAACCTAGATTCGAGTTATCAAATATATACGAACTCGAGTAGGGTGAATGAAGGGATTTTTGATATAAAAATTAGATTTTGGATTATGGAATAATATTAACTAATTAAATAGAGAAGTTAGTTATTAAGGTTTAAGTGGAATTTAATATGGTTCAAGTAAACTTGATTTGTAAAGTAAAATTTGAAATTGAATATGGGGCTTGAGTTATAAATGAAATTCAATTTGTTTATAAGTGAATTAAAATATGTTTGAGCACTACTGTTTCAAACTATAAGTGAATAAAGCGACTGAACTAATTAAAGAATTAATTAGTGGAATTGAATGGGATTAACTCCAAATAGTGGTATGGATTGAATTAAAGTGAAAATGCAGGTGGTTGTATATGAGACAAGTATGGGATGAAGTAAATGAAGAATATTTTTGAGTGCCCAACAAAAAGGTGCATGTTTCAACTTCATATAAGGTTTTATGCGCCGAATCGGTAAGCCGCTTGGCTTTTTGATTTTCTTTTTGAATGGAAAGGGCCTAGAGAGGCGATTTAGGGTTTGAACAATTGACCGGTTTAGGGGAGGTGCTAGCGAAATTTTCCGAAAATTTAAGGAGTTAGAATATTTTTAAGAAATTTTGAAAATAGAAATCAATATATCGAAATATATAGAATTCGATAAGGAAATTGGAAATACAGTTAATGAATGAATATTAATTAAAAGGGGCTAGTGATTGTTTGACTGTTGATGGATGTTTGTTTTTCCTTTGATAGTTAAATCACCGGCTATCACAGATTTTTTTTTACCATCGTTGTCAATACGGAGAGACCGGTTGGATTTAATATCCGAAAACCACTCCGTATTGGCATAGGCGTTGGGAATTAGATTATGCTGAAGATAATCGAAGACGGAGTGAAATTCAAGAGCTGTTATGTTTCTCCAGTCCCAGGACAACTTGTATGGACGAATGTCTGACAGAGTATTCCTAATGGTCACATAAGATGATCTTTTCAAGGTATTACGTTTGGTGGCGGAGAAATTCGTTTCTCTTAGCTTTTATACCTGTAATATTTTTGGGAAGATCAACTAGTGATTTGTCGGGTTTGACGATGTGGCATTCAAAGTGTATGGTGGCCAGATGTTCTAAAAGATAGACGTAGCCTCAAGCTTCACAACCGGGAAATGATAAAAATCGGGCAGGCAGCATGGCTATGTGGGTCGCTCCCATTAGGGTGTATAATCACCTATCTAGAGAAATTCCTTTTACTTCTTTAATCTATTTCGATGTTGTCCCTTTTCGGGAAATGGTGGTTTGAGCCCAACCGGTGGTGATATACATTCGATACACTCAAGCAAAATGAGTGGTCAGTCATGTGTGGGTCGGGTTGCAAGACGTTCTTGTTGAACCCAGTGTGTTCCCCTCTAGAGATACACTATCGGCAGGTGGTCCCATACCTTGTCATAGTTGGAATCCAATCTCCAATTGGACCCCTACGGTTTTTGATTTTATACTATGTATGTAGAGCGTGAGATGCAAGCGTTCTACTATTTGGTTATTTATTTGATTAGACATTATTATAATATCACTGGATTTTGATATCAAAAATGTTTTGGGTTATAGTAAGGTAAAAACCGTCCGTGTTTATGTGTGGGCCGGTCTTACTATTACCATTTCTTTCAAAGTATTTTCAATGTTAAACAATATGGTTTGAGTTTACTCACACCAGTCTCATGACTGACCCAGAGTTTATTTTATTTGTTTTTTTTCCTAAACTCTTGGGTGCCAAAATTTGTACGGGCAGTCAAGTGTTTCAAGTTTTTACAGATACAAATGTAGGAGCTTGAAGCGGGAGGCTTCACCATTAGATATTTTAGAGTTATTTTTCTGCTGAATCAAATATTGTTTGTACTCTGATATGGTATGTATATACAGTGCAGATTTGTATTTCAAAGTTATGTTATATATTATATTTTATTCGGTCCACTGTGAGATTCTGTGTTGTTATTTCTGTTCTTCTTCTATCTGTTTCTATTTATTTAACCCTAATAACTCGTATTTCTGTATTATTTGAGTTGGACGTGTGTTGTATTAGTCAGCCCAGATAGTGCGGATTTGCGGGCCATTACAGTCCCTTTTTATTTTTATATGCTATCGGTTCGGTTGGCTGGCCCCCAGCCGTGGTAATGATATATTCGGTACTCTCAAGAGAAATGAGGGGTCGGTCATGTGTAGCCGGGTTGCAAGACGTTCTTGTTGAACCCCAATGTATTCATCTCCGAAGGTACATTGTCGGAAAGGTGGTCCCATACCTTGCTAGGAAATCCTTTCTCCAATAAGAGCCCGCGGTTTTGATTGTATACTGTATATGTAGAGCGTGAGATGCAAGCATTCTGCTAGATTATGATTTATTAGTGGTTTGATAGACATTATTATAATATCAGAAAATATAATGATTTCCACAAATGTTTTGGGTTATAGTAAGGTGAAAACCATCTGTATTTATGTGTGGGATGGTCTTACTATTATCCTTTTCTTTTAAAATAGGATTTTTCAAAGTTAAACAAGTGTGTGCTGTGAATTTATCACTGAAAGTATTTCAGACTGATCCGGGTGAATTTTGCTTTGCTTCAAACGTGCTCGGGTCAGACCGAGTATATTTCCAGGTTAGGTTTCGCTTCGAGTTTCAGGAGCTGGAAGCAGGAGGCTTCACCGCTATTTATTTAGAGTGGATTTCCGCTGTGTTCTGATATATGATGTACTCTGATGATTGGTATGTATATAAAATTTCATTTTGTGTAAAGATATTTGATATATTATGTTTTATTCGTTCCGCTGTGAGATTCCGATGTTCTTCTTCTAATTCTTCTATTCTAATATTTCTTTCCTTCTTTTCTCATCCTCTAATTTCTTTCTACTAACAATCTGGTGTTGCTTGATACTTGGATTTTGGCAAGTAATATGAGTTTTATGTATTATTGTCGAAATTCGAGCGTCGAATTTCCACCAGGTCGTTACAGTTGGTATTAGAGCATATGGTTTAATGATAACCTTGGCTCTATGGCGTAACTTGATAGAGATAGGGTTAGTAAAGCCCTGGACTGAGTTTGAATATATATATATATATATATGAGAGCACGTATTTGTAATTGGTTATACAATTATTTTTACTATTTCTCCAAATTATTTTTTATATAGACATAATTTTTATGGTATTGGTTAATTGATTTTAATAAAATTCAAATCAGATTGTTAAACTGGAATAATTTAATATAATAAAAAAAGGATTTCACTTACGAAATCGAATAAATGATAACTGAATGGAAGACAATCATTATCAACCAATTGTTACTCAAAGCCATAGTGGAAGAAAAAGAAAATGTTGATGTTGAGTCTAAATTATTTGGTTGAATTGTTTGTATATTGGTTATTAATTATATGTTGGATGGTTTGAATAGACAATAGACAAATTAAAAGTTAGATGAATTAATGGAATTAGGCAAATGAATCTGATATAATAAGTTGAATGAATTCGCTTACAAATATAAACTAGAAGATTCAACCCTGTAATAACAAAACATTTGCACTTATAAAGTACATCAGATGACCAATGAAATATTATTTTATATATTGTTATTCACATGATAAGTTGAGATGAGTACAGGTACGAGGAAGCTATGAGAATAGAATTGGGTTATGTAAATGACATATAAGCTGAGAAGTATGCTTAATAACGCTTGCAAAAAGGTACGCTTACGCGAAGAAATGAAATTTTGGTTTTTGAATTTTGTTTTTCCGACTGTGTGGGTCAACGTATATATTTTTGAACCCGCGATATTGCCGATGTCCTTCCGTATAGGGGATACTCTGCCAAATTTTTCCAGAAATTTAAAGTGTTGGAAAATTTTATATCAGAAATAAATTGGTTTTAAAACTAGTTGGATTTGTTTGGAAATAAAATGGAAGTTTTAACTGAACAAATTTTGGTAAAGACAATAGGTTTGTAGCATTCTTTCTACCTTAGTAATTTCGGGGACGAAATTCTTTTAAGCGGGAAGGAATGTAACGGCCCAAATTTTTAACCGTTTATTTAAACATTTAAAATTGGTTATAAATATTGTTTTGAAATTAAATAACATAAATTTAATTGTTTGAATATTTGTATAAATCATTTCTCACTTTCATTTACGAAATACACAATATTCCATGTGCGAGCACGTGTCATGATCACTTGTGGTGCGCTTGTGCTTACAACGCGCGGAGCACATGCCGTTACGCTCATATAAATAAAGGAATTTAATTATGAAATTAAATTTGTTTTAACTTGGAATTTATTTTAAAAAATCCATAGTAGTCAGTTATTGTAAGATTTCCAATCTCATGACAAGTGGAGTTATTTGGTGACCATGCGCGGTGTAAACGCATATAAATTAATAGTTCGAAATAATTCAATTAATTTAAAACATTGATTATAACTTTCAACCTTGTCCCTGCGGTCGAGTTAAATCTTAAAACCGGTTCCAATGTATTTAAAATAATGATTAAAACTAATATTGTTGGTCGGTTTATATATATATATATATACATAGAAGTATGTATTCACAAGACAATTTTATAATAAAATAGTGTAGAATCTTTCCAGTCTGGAAGGAAATGCGTATGCCATGCTGATCAGGCCATTGTTTTCAACATATCGATGTAATACGTCTCTAAAAAGAATTTATATGCAGGTACTGTTCTTAGTAACAAATCTTTGGAAAATCTTAACCAAACCCCTGTGTAACCCCATCCAAAATCTACACTGGTTATTTCAAAATCAATTGTATTTCGTTCTAGGTCAAATATTGCGACTCCAGACCTACTATTGGAAGCACTTTGTATGTTACCATGTGCTGTTTATCTTATTTGTCCACCACAGCACCGTAAAAATCTCAAAGGCTGCCTCCTTAAATGTAGTTTTGTCTGCTTCAACGCTTGTCCAAAAACAGTGTCACTTCTCTCTCCAACGGATGACAAAACGTGTGTACTATATATACATATTTTTTTAAGAAAAAATCTTTGCTTAAGTCTTGCGCAAAACAGTAAAGTTATTACTGTCCTTTTCGAAATAAAATATGTCACTACAACAAAAACACCATATTACGACTTTAATTTTACAACGGTGGTAAAATCATCATTGTAATAAATGTTTTTTTTACAACTTTTTTCCAGAAAAGTTGTAAAAACCTTATTTTTAACAACTGTGTTATTTTGACAGTTGTAATAAAAGCCTATCACAACTTTTATTTTTTGACTGTTGTAATAAATGATATTAATATGTAATAATAACTAATAATTAATAATAAGCTTAGGATCAATAATATTTATTTATATTATAGTTAATAACCAATAAATAATAATAAACTGACTTGCAAAAAAAAACTTGGGAATTAATAATAAACTTAGTAATATTTATATTTAGTGATTCCATAGTAATAACTAATATTTGAAAAATTAATGGAATTCATATTATAGTTACTTTAATTTTATTTGTTAAATCTAATTTCTAACTGTTGCCCTTCAAAATTTTTGGTAAACTTTGGCCACGACACAAAAATTTAGCCCCAACCCGCCAAAAACGAGAAGTAGTGGGAATGATTTCATTTAAGTGGGATCTCGAAAAAATTAATCCTAAAATTAGTGAACTGGTATGGTCTTGCGTTGACAAAGTCATAACTCACACTCAGCAAATACGTTTTAATGGGAACGAGGGTTTCAGCGCCGCCATCTCTTTTCCAATCAAATACGTCCTCTGCTCACTTCCGCCTCCTTATCGTGCTTTTCTCCTTCCTCCTGTCCACGCTTTGATTCAGTTCGCTCTGCAATTTCATCTGTGTCTCCCTTATCATCGCCTTGCCGAACTTCTCATCCTCCTTAATCGCCTATCGAGACCGATTTCAGTTGACCTGGCGTTGTTCGGATGTCGTTCTGGTGATTGGGTGGACGTCGAGGTCGTCCTGGTGTATTTTGTATCGGTTGCGCCTTTGATTGGTGAGGAATATTTCAGTAATTTTGTGGGTTCAATTTTCTGGATTAGGGAATTTGTTGTAGGTCTGTAGTCTATCCTTGGGTAGCTCCACCATGCTCTGTTTTCACCAGAGCGATGTTCTTTTTGCATGGTGGTCTTTGATGGAGAGTTATGGGGTTGTTTCTGTTGTGTAATTTCTTTTGGCATCTTTGTGCTTTGCCAACGTGATTTTGAGGTTAAAGTCATGTCATTGTTCTTGTTTGGTGCTGTTTTGTGGTGATGAGGATGTTCTACTGACTATGAAACAGGGTATCTTGTTATCTTTTATGTTTTAGGCTTAGCATTGGTAGTTCTATCAGTCAAGTCTCTTCTGTTAGTTTGAGTGTTCTAACACAAGCTTTAGATATAGATGGAACAGAATAACATAAATTTTAATCTGCTTCCTTATTTGTAAAGGATGTTAGTTTATTTTGGAACTATTTTTAGAGATATTATGTGGTTCTCATTATCACTTAAAATATCATATTACCTTTTAGCTATTTCTAGTTGTTTGATTGAAAGGTACAGTTTAAGTTGATTCCTATTAAAAAAAATTGACTGTTTTGTCTAAAACCATTTAATTTGTTTTTTTTCAGCCTATGAAGGATTGCAGGTCAATAAGTGGATGTGAAAGGGATCAAATTTATATCCAGTAGAAATTAACAGTGATAGGGATCAGATTATAGTGAAATGGGAATATGCATGAGGAGGTATGATGGCTATATTTGCACATGGAAAATGTTTATTTTTTGTAATAATGCATTTTATCAACTTGGTATGACATTGCTGAATGAAAATAGGCACTTTTTTGTGAATCTCGTAAAGTCGATGAAAGAGAAAAAGAAACCGAGGAACTGATGAATCAAGACTAGAAGTGCCAATATTCGTTTGAAATACAATGATACAGAAGATGGAGGCTCAACTTTTAAGCATGAGATGGAAGAAGATACTTGTCTCGGTCGAGGAAAAAAGGAAAATGATTCGAGGCTTAATGGACTTTGTTGTAGTTGCTTTATGTACTTGAGATACTTGTATGATTTATAAAAAATGATGAGAGTTTGAAAATTTTAATATATTGTTTTGGTTCATGTTTTAAGTTTGTTTGATATCTTCAGTTTTGAGATAATATGTTCTGAATGAATTCTTTTATTAATAATATTTATATAATTTGTTCATATATTACAATTTTAAATAATACTTTTAATAAAATATGTTACAACAGTTATAAACAGTTGTAATAAGAGTTATTACAATGGTGGAAAAAAGTTGTAAAATATACATTTCACAACGGTGCCGCAACGGTGCAAAAAAGTTGTAAAAGATTTTAGTCTGTTACAACTTCTTTATAGACGACGGTGGCTCCACCGTTGTAAAAACTTTTTACAACGTTTTTGCACCGTTGTAATATGGTATATTTGTTGTAGTGTGTGTTCCTATGCAACATTTCCGCTTAAGCCATCTTGACTTAGAAAGAAAAAAATAAGATAAATAATAATACGAAATGTTGCAAATCTGTACAATCGGACCAAAATCTGGGACATATCACTTTCAGACATTTATCTAGTGTCAGTATACTATGTGCAAAGTCTTGTCAGCGTACGATCTAGACAAATTGGAATATATTGTTGAGTCAAACATTTTGGCAACCTCAAACTTTGCAAAATCTCATCAGGTCATTTAAAGTTTCTGCAAACCTTCGACTGGCCTACCCAACAGCGCGCCTAACCTACTCTTTCTTCTGAGACTCACATTCTATTGTCCTTCTCTCCTTGGCGGCCAAGTCTCTTCACTTGCATAAATATTCTGTTTCATTCCTTTCACATATGTTTCTATCTGAACAAATATATATAAAGATAAACACTTCATTCTCCTTTTAGACAACCGATGCCTTATCTTAAAAAAAAGGGGGAGGGGGATAAGGTGGACTGTGAATAGAAATGGAGGGTGTTGCATGGCATGGTTGGTTTTGAAATGGTTGGGAGGTGGAAAGGCTTATGTGTGGGAGAAGAAGAAAATAGTTGGTTAGGGTGGTGGGCTCCGTTCGCCTTGGGCTTGGTATTCGGAAAAAAATACATATTACGTTGGGGGGAAACAAATAAAGTGTGGGGATGGTGAGGTTTACTAGGGAGATGTGTACAGGAAGAAGGAAAATGATGGACGTGGGGTGCATGGCTCAAGCGGGTCTTCTTTGCGGTGCACAGGAAGAATTTGGGACGTAGACTGAGAAGGGTGTGTGGGTTTGAGCCTTTCCATGAGAAAAAATAATAATAATGCAAAGGTAAATGGAAAAGGCATTGGGGGCGGTGAAGCTACTGTTGGCATGAGATTTGTTCTAGGAAGAGGTTTGTTAAAAAAAAAGGAAGAAAATATATATGGGTGGGGAAGGTTTTGCATGCGTTGCATGCATGATATTAAAAAGAAAAATTAGAGAGAAAGGTGCTTCAGGAAGAGTAACGTGCAGGTAAGGAAAGAATAGCATGGAAGAAGAAGCATTGAAACAAAGGGGAGAGGCTTGCTGCAAGTTTTGGACTTATGCTTTTATAAGGAAACAAAATAGTAAAGGAAGATGGAAAGGAAGGTACACACGGATGCAACTATGAAGGAGAAGATAATTATTGGGGTTGGTTCATGATTAATGCACGTGAGATGGGGCGGAAGACATGCAGGCTTGAGCGGACGATGGAAGAAACGTTGATGAGGGCAGTTAGGTGTTGTACATGGTTACTGGGGTGACATCAGGTGACGGACACGATATGGGTTAACGTTGGACGACGCTGTGACGGCAAGGAATTTCGCTCGGTCCGAACCAGTCGCTAAACCGACCCAGACCGCTCGAAACGCCCTATCGTTTGAGAACAGGACAAAACAGAATGCATACAGAAGAACATTTCACTGCTTATTACAACAATGCATCAGATTACAAGAATCTACAGAGTATAAAGGAATATTACACAGAAATATCAGAGATTTAAATTACATTTAAATACATCGCAGCGGAAAATAATACAATACACAACTAGAAGGAGATATACGGATACATAGCTTTCCGGATATCGTTCCAGCTGTAAACCAGGATCCTGTGAATATAAATCTGCAAAACCAAAACTACTAGCTGCCCGTGTCAAAATAAGAGCACCCAGAGTTTAGGTTAAAACAATAAACTCCAAGTCAGTCATGTGACTGGTGTGAGAACTAAAACAGTTAATCTTTATTTTTAAAATTAGGTAAATCAAGGGACCACGCCGTATAACACGGAACGGGTTTCCTCCCAAGAATACCAGTGCATAAAACAACAGCGCAATGCTAAATAAAGAAAAATGAAGCTGTTATAAGACCCAGGTCCCATCACACAATGCAACGCAGCCGAGGATAGGGTTTTCCCTTATAACAGCCAAAGAATGCTTGATACGGTTAAAACCAATCGTTTGATACTATTATAAGTGCATAGTGTATAAAACAACTTCAAATCATAAGTATCAATCATAGGCGGCATGAGCGTCCCATGCCACTATGTCGCCATATATAGGTTTACAAATAAAACCGCAAAGTCACGTATTTGGAAATTGGATTTCCATCTATGAACCGAGGCAAAAGATAGTCCTCAACCGATTCGTGACTCTCTAGCCCGAGCCACAGGACCCAGACTCAGGTGGGCCCTTGGAGCGACAGGGCCGGTCCACCGATGTGGATTAAAATGCCTGAACACTACGTTTCCCCACCCTATGGGGTGTAAATGAGCCAACTAAATGACTCCATCGGTTCGAGAACGACCGATCAATCCGAGGCGCCTCGCAACAGCAACAATAACATAAGTCAAACTCGTCAGGGCGTGTAAAACCACTGACGCCACTTCTAGCTAGAAAGAAACGCAAGTCCTCCCTGAGGTCCGTCTCCCGTTTTTGGTTCATACCGGGTGTGAAACTCGCGAATCAAACGTTACACAAAGCTACGCCACAAAGGCCTTGCTTTGATCATCACCACGAGACTTTGCTTTTCAACAGAAGCCTCGATCAATTGCCACTTAGGCATGCCACACAGGCAATTCACTCCATGCGTTTGATATCCATCAATATATAACCTCTGAGCTCGTACGTCTCAGAGAAGGGCGTTATGCAAGAGAATAAATTCTCCGCCGCCAAACAGATATATATTTAATAGAAATCAACCACACAGACTAAAATCCAATGTCAGACACACAGTCCATTTACAAGTCCGTTCTGGGTCTGAACGAAACCGGAGGCACCTAGTACCCCGCATATCCATCGATCTCCAAGTACGTCTGGACGATCACTAACTGTTTCCATCTTCTTGGGTGTACAGCCCAATCAAGATCATCAGTTATCACCCAAACGACGTAAAGACTTCCGGTCTTCGACCATCGTCTTCATCTTCGACTTATCGTCGTATCAGTTATTCAGAATGGGATAAACCCGGTCTTTCCGAATAACTCGCGTATATTTTAAATAAGTGTTACACAAACACAACATACGCCTCATTCCAATTCATCAGTCACTGACCGTAAATTAATCAAGAGAATAATTCCCCAAATATTAACCCCGAAGGCCGAAACCAACATCAGATCAATATTCAGAAAACCATTCTACTTGGCTAACCGACAGTTAGTTTCTAATTTCACATTCATAGAGAAAGGTTCCCATTAATTTTATCCAAGATAATTTCTTGAATATATTCTCTAATCCTCCTTTGAATTTCGATTCAACTAGTCGGAATTAGCGAACCTTACCGTAGTAATCATTGGTTTTAATTTCCCAATCCCAACCTATTCATCCCATGAAGTAAAACTGGTAATACTTCATATCTAACACCACAGTGTTATCGGTAAATTCAATTACCATTTCACGTTCAAATCTAATTAAAGATTTAACTATCGCCTGGAGCAAAACTGGTGATACTCCATTTTCGATCATTTCAATCTAATTAAAGATTCATTAAAACTCCACTTAGTTTTAATCTGTGACTAGGTTAAAGAACCAGTGTCATTTAAAACACGGTTCACGATAAACCCAAAGTCACATTCATTAATTATCGGGTTAAAGAACGAGTGTTATTTAAAACACTGTTCACGATAAACCCAAAAATCAATATCAATTCAATTCCAATTAAATATTATTTAATTGGTACACTTCATTAAATCTAAATAAAAAGATTTAATCTTTTCTCAACTGGGTTCAAAAACAGTGTTAGTGAAGACACCATTCACGACAAACCCAAATCACATTCGATATTCAATACAAGGCTCTGAATAGAAAATATATCGGCTTATATTCAATATCAAATTCTACGACTAACAAATGTCGTACTGGAAATAACGATACAAATATATATCTTTCAAATTTCCATAACAACACCTGTATAATCACGAATTCCAACATCGAAATATTCCGAAGACAATTTCGATTCAAATCCACTCCAATGCAATCATTGGATATTCTGGTTATTTTTAAAACCCTTTTCAAATTCAATTTATTTATTTAAAAATAAATAGAATTATATTTCTAGTTCAAAACTAGTTCATTTCGATAAAAATCTATTTTTATCTTTTCAAATATGGAGTTTTTCATCCCAAATCTTCACAAATCATTTCTTATGATTTTACACAAATTATTACTATTTTTAATAATTTTATCAAGGCCCGTACAGTCGATTTCCATCATCGGTCATCGAACTGCACTTACAGCGACCTTTTTCAATTTTGATTTGGACGTATCTCCAAATCCAACCGTTAGATTTCTAATTTCAAATATTCATTAGAAAGCTCTTTTCGATACGAACCCAACGGTTCCGGTTTTAGGAGAATCCGACGGTCGGATCTCTCGTAATGTCCATTTGAAATAAATGGTCGAAATTCACGAACTGCCGCGGCGCGGCGCGTTCTATTCAGGCCATTATATTATATATATAATATATATAATATATATTTCGTCGATTTCTATTTAAAACAAATTATATAAATAGTTTTAAATTCGTTTCAAAAGCAACTTCAACTTCCATTTCAATTCAAATCAAAATTGAATTCTTCTTTATAAATTCGTTTTAAAATTCATTTCTATTCAATTCAAATTTCAATTCAATTTGAATTCGTTTTCAATTCATTTCGAAATCGTTTTCAATTCAATTCATTTCGAAATCGTTTTCAATTCATTTCATTTCGAAATCGTTTTCAATTCATTTCATTTCGAAATCGTTTTCAATTCATTTCATTTCGAAATCGTTTTCAATTCATTTCATTTCGAAATCGTTTTCAATTCATTTCATTTCGAAATCGTTTTCAATTCATTTCATTTCGAAATCGTTTTCAATTCATTTCATTTCGAAATCGTTTTCAATTCAATATAAATATCGTTCACGTCAAAATGGCGTCAATCTAATCAACACGGCTTCATAAATTTCTATTTTCAAATATTCTATTTCAAATATTTCTTTTTCAAAATAGTTGTTATTATCAAAATATTTCGTTCAACACATGACCAATCTCAATGAATGAGTACTGTCAACACATGAACTTTTATTTTATAATATTCTTTATTTTCTAAACTGGAATGAGGCCCAATCAATTACCATATAAAATTAATTATATGGATTTTCATACGTCACATGTATATAATAGCATTGAAGAATAATCAACCATCAACCAAAGTGCACTACACTGTATAAGCATCAAATAAAAATATCTAACGCTTATAACAGTCTGTCAATCCATCGATCGACATGTTTAATCAATCAGGATGAGTGAACTTCAAATTTCATCCCAACACCCGTGTGGGGTTTCAAACAATCAAACACAGATTTTATTTGTGCAGTTGGGCGATGTGTAAAATTTATCGACCCAATCAATGTCAGTCAAATCAGTGTACATAAACAAACCGTCCGGTTTGTAAATGAATATTTTATTCTATTCACTTCACGTTAAAAATTATATTTTTAACGATAAAACATTTTATTTCAACCTATGAATTTCTGTTCAATTCATTATTTAAATAAAATGATATTTTCATTTTTCTAACATATTTTAGAAAATTTCGGCGGCATAACGGCACGATACTAGAAACGGGACAAGGCCTAGCCTTATCCCCGGTCTAGTGAAGGCCCACGCCATTCACACATCATTCATATTCACAAAACAACCAAATTCAAATCAAATCATCAACCTAATCTATGCAACCAAACAAACAAGTCCATGGTCTGTGGACGATTGTGTCGGGTGCTACTAAGCACCGTCTGCATCCTAGTATATATATATATATATATATATATAACTAGAAAATAAATTTGAAAGGTGAGAAATTCTCACATATAGCTATCCTAGCTCCACGGCACTTCTAATGCAGGAAATCTTCGCCAACTCGCCTTTTTGTCGCTTTCGCCCGTATTCTCTACATATGTAAAAATCGAATTTTTACTTCGTTATTCAATATATAAAAAGCATATTTTTATTTCGATGTTCAATATATAAAAATTCTATTTTTATTTCGAAGTTCAACATATAAAAATCATATTTTTACTTCGATGTTCAATATATAAAAATTCTATTTTTACTTCGAAGTTCAACATATAAAAATCATATTTTTACTTCGATGTTCAATATATAAAAATTCTATTTTTACTTCGAAGTTCAACATATAAAAATCATATTTTTACTTCGATGTTCAATATATAAAAATTCTATTTTTACTTCGATGTTCAATATATAAAAATTCTATTTTTAATTCATAGATCTCGCCTTTTCTAATATAAAAATCTAATCTATTTCATTTTCAAAATCTAATCTTTTTGACATATGAATTTCTATTTTTACTTCAATGCCCTATACATATAAAAATCAAAATTCTCTTCTATTAAAAATCTAAACTATATACTATATAAAATAAAAATCTAACTTCAGTTTTTAAATATAATCAAATTCAGTTTTTAAATATAATCAAATTCAGTTTTTAAATATAATCAAATTCAGTTTTTAAATATAATCAAATTCAGTTTTTAAATATAATCAAATTCAGTTTTTAAAAATAATCAAATTCAGTTTTTTAAAAATAATCAAATTCAGTTTTTAAATATAATCAAATTCAGTTTTTAAAAATAATCAAATTCAGTTTTTAAATATAATCAAATTCAGTTTTTAAAAATCTGAAAATTATCATGTTGATTTTTTTTTTATAAAAACAGAAAAATAAAAACCAATGCTCATAAAAAAAAAAATTAAATTAACTTACAGTTGATTGGACAAGGAAGGTGGGGATTCGAGATCGTCGGAGGGGGCTGAGGGGGCGCTGGTCATAGGTGGTGGCGGCGGGCTGTGATGCTCAGGGCGCGGCTAGGGTTTGTGGATTGGGGGGTCTCGGGGTTCCTTGAACAGAGCTCGGTGGAGAGGAGAGGGAGGGAAGGAGAGGCGTTAGCGTGGAGCAGGGCTCGTGGGGGGTGGCGCTGCCACGATGGGCGGCGGATCGGTGATTGGGGGGGCTTCGATCCGTGTTTCTCTTCTTTTTTTTTTGTTTCTGTTTAATGAAATCGGGGGGGGGGGGCTGGTAGTTAAGGGGAAAGAGATATATTTTTTTTTTTTATTAAATTAATTTAATTTCTCTCTCCTAAGTTGACTTTTCATACGACCTCAAAACGAGGCCCACCGCCTGCCGTCCATAGCGTATTACCCCCATTCCGAACACAATGGGATATGTATCACAAGCTGATTCGATCGCTTTGATCAGTTTCCGTTGAATTTACATTTAAATCACTACATTGAATTTTAAATGTACATTTCAAATTACCGGGGTCACATACTAACTAGAAAAATTCCATAAAAATATTTTCTAGCTTCGTATTGACGATACGGTCCTAACAAAACTAGTTTCGTCGAATTCTGAGACCATTTGAAAAATGGCCAATTTCAAGTCGATTAAAATCAACTGAAATGGTCAAAACACGTTTTCCTATGCCACGCTCCCATATTGATTCGAAAAATTATGAAATTTGAAACCTAGCAATAACTTAACACCACGGACCCAACAAAAGTGGTTTCGTCGAAATCCGAGGTCATTTGCAAAATGTCCATTTTTAAGGGCCTGAATTCCATAGCGACTATTCAGAATTTTCAACTGGACATATCTTTTGATTCCCGCTATGAAATTTCGATTGGTCGGATTCGTTGGAAAGATATTATCTATTAGATCCTATCATTTTTGGTTTCACTAAAATCCGGATTGTTTTGCACCCGGTACATTCAATTGAAGTTTGAAATCGAATTATCGAACTACCGCGCCAATTTCAATTCCATTTATAATTATAAATAATTATTTATATTCTAACGACGACGCGTATAATATATACGTTCGAATTATATTCAACATAAATTTCTCGTCGATATTATTTAAAATAATTCATTTTAAATAATCAAAATTCGCTAAAATTGCCAAAATAAAACATTTCAAACTGGCTCGCATTTTCCGGGTTGTTACAGACGCTCTGTGGTTGCGCACTGTTACTGATGAGGTTAGCGATGGAACAAGAAAAAGAAATAAAAGAAATAAAAAGAAGAAGAAGAAGCCAAAAGAGAGAAGGAAAGTGACATAGGGTGGGATATATGCATGCGCATGCATGTATTGGGGCTGAGTGGGGATATACATGTCAAAGAGTAGCATGTCCGCACTTAAAAAAAAGGAATGTGTTCAGCTTAAAGAATTGGTGTCAGGGGACGGGTCGGACCGAGAAATGTAATGATGATGTTCGTTTGTTGAACGAAGAGACGAAGCTCCGTATCATATACAAAGGTGCACTGATGTTTGGTTTGGAAATAGGAAGGAGCGTTGGTTTGAAAATAGGAAGGAGGATTAGCGCCGCTAATCACTAGATTAAGAGCAGAAATTATGGTTAATTAAGGTAAATTTATTTAATTAATTGTTCATTTCAATTTAAAATAAATCATGGTCTGTAACTTGTTCGTACATTGTCAGATCTATGCAAAACAAGAGACGTTGGAATCACAAATACGGGGCTACGCGATGGAGCTGATTTGGAATCACTCGGAGTCGATGAATTTTCATTTAATTTTAAACGTATGTTTAAAATTAAATGATACAATGCGAAGCGTCAATCGGAGATAAATTGGTGAGTTAAATCTCACACCTTCTGAAATTCTTTGAGTGCTAAATTCATATAATTAGAAATTATAGTTGATAATATTGAATTGGTTGATTGAATGCTTTGGTTGACTACTGGTTGTTTATTGTTTGCTTAATCAACATTATTTACTTTATTAATTAAAAAAAACAGATTAATGACAAATCATTTCATATGTAATTATCTGTGATGCAAGGAAGAACAGATTGGGGGAATCCAACCGGATTCCTCAAATAATTGTTTGTTATTGCTTGTTGTATTACCTACATGAATTATTTACCCCAAATGATATTATATCTTGTTTGGATGTTAATCATTGAATGGATATTGATCGTTGAAATTGAATTCAACTATTGTTGTGTTTTAATCAATAGACAGTATTGTAAGTGGAAGTGAATGGCCTAAAATCCATCGCTTTTAAAACGTTATTTTGTCGTTAGGCTAATTGACAGTGTTTGAGGTTATAAAAATATTTTTATAACTGAATCGAATTTTAAATATTATTTCATATAAGTTATTTGAAATAGAAGTTTCATAAAAAAAAATTACAAAAGAAGTTATTAAACGATTATTCTTTTATAAAAGATAAGAAAGACAAAAATTAACTGAAAGGTTAGTAATCTGAGGTAATTGTTTTTAAGTAAAACAATTAAGCAAGTTCATATTTAATTAATTATATTTTAATTAGTTTAATAAGAAGGGTTCAGGGAAACCAGATGTTTTCAAGTTGATTTAATCAACTATTTAAAGTGGAAG
Organism: Allium sativum; assembly: GCA_030737875.1. Lineage (NCBI taxonomy): Eukaryota > Viridiplantae > Streptophyta > Magnoliopsida > Asparagales > Amaryllidaceae > Allium > Allium sativum. Next base: position 901,796,457 of record CM060916.1, read on the forward strand.
TGTTATTGAATTTGTTATTAAATAGAATTGGTTTAACGAGAATTATTTAAATTTAACGAATGTCATTAGAAGTCTATTAATCTTTAATTGACGGTATTTTAAAATGATTATTGAATTATTTATTTTTATTATTATTAACCTTTTAAAAGGGGTTAACAATTCTATTTTAATTAACTAAGAAGTTAACTACCTTGATTGTAGTTAATGTTGAAGTTAGCTATTATCAATAATAATAGAAGGGATTATCTTTTAAATGGAATTCGATTAAAAAGTAATCGAGTTGTAATTAGGTTTTAATTGAACTTAGAAAAGAATTTTATACACGAATTGGATAACGAATCCAAATATGATAAACAAACGTATGAAAGGAATCTCGAGATGAGGCAATGTTTAAAATAAGCATTTACTTAATTAAGTAAAGTAATATAATCAAAGGGAGATTTCCAAATAAATGAAAAAAGGAAAACGGAATGGATTGGCGTAAAGGACCCAAATATCTAAACCTATTTGTAAAAAGATTTGAAGCAAGATGTTACTTAAGAATTGGAATTAAGTAAAGCCAATCAAAATCGAAAAAAGGGATTTTTTTTAAAGCATAAAGGTAAGTGTTTAAATGTAGTTTTGAAAAGCTAAGTAAATGGATTGTTAAATTAAGATCCAAGTTGGTTATTTTAAGATGCTAAAACAGATTAGCATAACAGTATTTGAAATTTAATTCAAATCATATACACAAGGTTTGAAAAGAGGCTTTTAAACCAGCATGAAAATTTTAAACATCGAAGATCACTTAAGAAGTGAATTACACTATGTTATTGAAATAAGAATTGCAATGGAAAGGGAAGGATATTTAATAGTTGACAAATTAAGAGATTAGCGAATGTTTACTTAGTAAATGAATTAAATAAAGAGATTTCAATTTGAACGAGATGATTTATAACACCATATTTAGAAGCAAATGGTTAATAATACTTTTATGATGTTTCACTCAGTTTAAGTTACAAGCTTTTATTTATCTTAAGATAAAAATGTTGTCGATAAAGGTCTGAGAGGTAATTGGAATACCCCAACTTGAACGGCCTCACTATTATTGAAAGATGATATTAGTTTGTAAGGGTTAAAGGTAATATAAAGGAGATGTGTGAATATACATATATAAAGGAAATAAAGAGTTTTGGAAAGGACAGCGATATTTTAAGATAAAGGGAATAATGAACGGAGTTTGGTAATTATATTATATTCTAAATATTGATTATTGTTTTAAAGAAATCGAAACAAGAGAGATTGGGCAAGATAAGTTATATAATTGATTTTTAATTGATAAATTGGTTTGAAATGAAATGTTTTAATATAAAGGACTGAAGCTGCCAATGTACTTAGCTATACTGTTGGGTTTGATAGTTAAAGAATTGACTATCAAATAAATATCCCTTGTGACCTTTTTGACGACTTGTTTCGAAGGGACCGGGACGGGAACTAGACCTCAAAACCACTTTGATCCAACTGTTTGGACGCAACTAACTTGCAGACGTATAAAGATGGAGCATTGAAGACCGTTGATCTTCATGATCGGAGAACCACTTGTTAAATTTCTTTGGTCTAGTCCGCCGAGTTATGATGAATTGTGATTCTGTCGTGATTGAAATCTCTAGATCGCAACGACTTCTCGCTACTAATCTACAAGGTGATTCCTAGGATGCAGTAGGAGAGCCTTTCGGTTCATCCTGTTCCTGGATGACTTGTATGGACGAATGTCTAACTGAGTATTTCCTTAAGAATCATGTACGTTGATTTTTACAAATATGCCAAGTTTGATGGCGGATAAATTCTCTTGCTTAACATCCAGAGTGTATTTATGGACGTCAATTAGTGATTTGACAGATCTGATGATGTGGCATTCAAAGTGAATGGAGATGTGCTAAAAGATAAACGTAACCTCAAGCCTTATCAACCGGTAAATGGCACAAAATCGGGTAGGCAGCATGACTATGTGGGTCGCACCCATTAATAGGGTATATCATTACCTGATCTGGAGAAATCAAATGCCTTCAATTGTCCTTTTTTATTTTATATGCTATTAGTTCGGTTGGCTGGCCCCCAGCCGTGGTAATGATATATTCGGTACTCTCAAGAGAAATGAGGGGCCAGTCATGTGTAGCCGGGTTGCAAGACGTTCTTGTTGAACCCCATTGTATTCATCTCTGGAGGTACATTGTCAGAAAGGTGGTCCCGTACCTTGCTAGGAAATCCATTCTCCAGTAAGAGCCTGCGGTTTTGATTGTATACTATATATGTTGAGCGTGAGATGCAAGTGTTCTGCTAGATTATGATTTATTAGTGGTTTGATAGACATTATTATAATATCAGAAAAGATATTGATTTTCACTATCATATGAAGTTGTATGGTCGTCTAACTTTGGGGAACGATTATTGGGGTCATTTCCCATGTTTACGATTTTTGTCGATTTTTAAATGACTGTCTTACCCCCTGGCTGATATTGTTTCGGCCATAACTTTTTATTGGTAAGGAGTTTTGACCCAAAACCACTTCCATTAGATTCGGATGATGGTTTAACTTTCTGTAGAGTGGTCATATTAGCCAAACGGCCTCACTGTTTGGGCGATATGGCTGAAACAAGGTTTAGAAGGTGAAAAACTGCTTAAGTAGGCTGATTAGGGTAATTAGCAAATGGGCCCATAACCCATTTCGGGATTAGGGTTATGGGGAGGCTGAAATGAGTTAGGTTTTCATTTTGTTTCAGTTTTCTAGCCGCCATTTGCCTCTTAGGAACCCTAACAATGGCCTCCACCTTCTAATTTCATCCCAAATCGCTCTCTAATCAAGGATTAAGCTAATTAGCATCAAATCAAGGCAAATCAACATCAAATTAGAGGCAAAGGTTGTTATTTGCATTGGAATTCATGCCATTTAAAGAATAATTTCAGATCTGAGTTTATATTTTGGCTAAGGTGAATGATTTGCATTGTTTTTCACTAATTACGGCTGATTAGGGGTGATTAGTGTTAATTAACGAAATTATGCATGTTAAAATTCTGGAAAAATATGTAAAAATTCTTAAATATTTTTTTAAGCCTCTATTAGAAATTTTGGTTAATTTGGATATGTTTTGCTAATCCTATCATTAGTTATGGTCAAGCATGATTAATGGGAAAATATGGGTTTTGGGTATGGTTGATCCATTTTGACATGGTTAATTATCCTTTTGGTGTTTGTGGTTGATGTTACATGTTGCTATGAATGTTTGGTATGAATTGTGATTGTTTAGAAAAGTTAGGATGGTCGAAAACGCCGTCGTGTGGCGTAAAAGCAGTCGTTGGAAGTCGTAGGAAAATATGCAGGAAACCGGAACGGATCGCACCATCCGAACCGACCCACTCGTGAATGGTGGCCACGACCCCAATCCGCTCGCGTTAGAGTGCACGAACCAACCAGCTCGTGTCAGAGAACCATGAACAGATCCGATGAAGGGCGAATACCACGAACCGATGGGTGTCATGAACCAGCGAGCACAAGAGTACCACGACCCGAACCAGAGGAGTTGACATGAACGAGCCGGTCTGAAGCATGTTATCACGACCTGACCCAGGTGGATATCACGAACCGAACCACAGATGAAGGGAAGGGCCGAACCGACCCGGAGAAGACCAAAACTCGAGATGCCAAGGTAGCCCAAATAGGAAGTAGAACTCAGGATCCAGTTGGGAACCAACGAGTTAACTTCATGAGTTGGGCTTTGCTGCGGGACGTGTGCTAAGGGGTTATCGACGTCCATAACTTTGATTCACCACCAAGACGGATGTTACGCTACAGATCAGTGTAGTGGGGTAGCTATTACTCCATGAGGCAGAGTGATCGTAGCAAGGATATGGGCCAGTGCAGTGAAGTCGTCATGACTTCATGGGGGTAGAGTGGACATAGCAAGGACTAGTGGCTATGGATCAGTGAAATGGAGCCATCATGACTCCATGAGGCAGAGTGATCATAGCAAAGGATTTGGGTGGTCAAAGCAGTGGATATCGTATGCTTTACGCACTACGTGAGATATGTAAGGATGGTTGCTATGGTTGATTTGTTTTCCATCATTATGACATGTACACCCCCACCCCCCGTTATCTTTACACCATCTGTTCAATGGCACCTTAGAGTATTGTACGGTATGTAGTGCTAACTCTTTGGTTGCAGGTCCAGGTTCAGGTATGGTTTAGTATACCTGTTATTGTTCTGTTTAGCTGCTTATTGCTCATACCAGACTTTTTGTCTGACCTAGAGTTTTATGTCTCTTCTTATTACTCTGGGTGCTCCTAAACGAGCAGACTAGAGACAGGTTAGCTGGTTATGCACGAGTAGCTGATCCGGAGACGAGCTGGAGGCTCCCACGTATGATATATATGCATTATCCCTGTGTTGCGGATGGTCACTACTTTGGGCATCAATAGTGTACCTTCCTTATTTTTCTTTAGAGATATTTTTTAAAAGTTGTAATAATGATGATGTGGAACATAAGCTGTATTTGAATTTGCCGCTGCTATGATGATTTAGTTTTCAACTTATGCACTGTCTCGCCTGTTTTATGTCAAAGTTATGTTATTATCGTATTTTATACTATGCACTGTGAGACATTCTACAGGTTCCCTGTAAGTTCACCATTAAATTCAAATTCCTTACTTTTCCTTTCTTTGGTGACCGTCCTGTGCTGGTCGGACATCTGTACAGCGCATTTCAGGGAAATGTCGGCTGGTGCGGGGCGGGCCGTCACACTTGGTCTAAGAGCTCTAGGTTGCGTAGTTAACCTAGGGAAAGACACCAGGGAGAGATAGTACGTATATAAGAGCGCTTATTTGTGATATTTTGATTTTCAAAAGCTATATATGTACTATTAGTATATCTAAGGATGGAGTCGCACTGCACTGGCACCACTGAAGAGATGGTTAATCGTTTTCTCCTTACAGATTGAATGATAAGCCGATATACGAGGAATACTGGTTCAGGAGCCAATAATAGGAATGCTCCTGATATGAGGACGATGTTCACTGACTTCATGAGAGAGATTCTTAGGGATGTTTAGAGGGCAGCTCCTAATGCTACAAATGGTGGTGGCACAGCGGTGCAGGCACCTAGGGTCGATTTCACCAAGCTTTGTAAGGACTACACTAGTCTTGGTGGGAAGCCGTTCCACGGAACGGAACCGGGTATAGAAGTTCAGGATTGGATTGATAGTTGTGAGCGTATCTTCGAGGATATGGGAATTAAAGATGCGATGAAGAGGAAGCTAGCATCCCATCAGCTGCAAGGACGGGCAATGAATTGGTGGAATGATATTAAAGCAGCTACCCCTGAGGATCAAGTTACTAGGAATCAATTCAATGCCCGACTCGGTGATAAGTTCATCCCAGCTGCCTAGAAGTCAAAATTGTTTAGGAAGTTCTTGGAGCTTAAGCAAAATGGTAGGGGAGTCTCAGAATATATTGCTGAGTTCGATACTTTATCCAAGTATGGATTATCCCTTATCGACACTCCCGAGAAGAAGAATGAGAAGTTCATAACAGGCTTAGATCGGTACTTGGGGGAAAAGCTTATAAACCATATTGATGAGACTTTTGAATCGATTGTTGTGAAAGCATTGAGGTCAGAGAGCCTTTATCCTAAACCCAAGGCTGAAGTCGTTGTTGCATCTGCAGAGGGGCCAAAGCCGCAAGCAAGTGGTGGAGGCAAGAATAATTCTTATAACAAAAGGAAACAGAATCAGGCTAAGTACGGTCAGAAGAAGAGCAAGAAAGATGTTGAGTGCTTTAGCTGTGGCAAGAAGGGCCTTTATGCTAAAGAATGTCGAATAAAGCCAGGGGACAGGAAGTGCTTCAACTGCGGCCAGGTGGGACATCACAAGGATAAATGTCCGCAACCCCCTAAAGAGAAGCAGATTGTGAAAGAATATGCTATTATTGTTGTTCCTTCTTCGTCGAATACCTCAACTGCAGGAGAGAAAGGAAATGATGTCGTCATTCAAGGTATGCTTTCTATTTATGATGTTCCTATTCCAGTATTGTTCGATACTGGGGCTTTCCGTTCCTTCATATCTAGTGATCTGGTAGATAGGTTAGGATTGGAACACGAGATAGTCGATAGACCTTTAGTGGTGACGAACCTGATTGGTGGTTCGACTAGCCTTAGTATGATTTGTCGTAATGTGGTCTTATAGAGTCATGGATGTATGTTTGTTTTTGATTGCTTTGTTTTGTGCTTTACTGGGTTTGGCATTATTTTGGGAGTCGATTGGCTCCAAAGGTACGGGGTGGTGGTAGACTGTGAGGGCTTTTTGGTGATAGTTAGAGCGGATGATGGGCGGAGGGTAGTGTTTGGTGGTCTACCTAGTGATGGGGTAATGGCTAGTTTTTTAAATTCCCTCGACATCTCGCATGATGAGTTATTATATGTGCCCATGGCTGGCCAGTATCTGGACGTTTTCGAGGAAGTGACCGGACTTCCACCACACCAAGAGATTGAGTTTCGTATTGATTTAGTGAAAGATGCCAGACCTATAGTGATGCCACTTCGTCGTATGGCACCAAGGGAGCAGTGAGAGCTCGGGGTGCAAGTAAGCGATCTTCTGAATAATGGATTTATCAGAAGAAGTGTTTCTAAGTGGGGAGCACCAGTTGTGTTTACTACCAAGGCAGATGGTTCCCTTCGATTGTGTGTGGACTACTGCGAGTTGAATAAGGTGACGAGGAAGAATAAGTATCCTATACCGTGGATAGATGACTTGTTTGATTTGTTGAGTGGCACGAGAGTGTTCTCCCAGTTGGATCTCGCGACAGGTATTCATTTGCTTAGGGTGGAAGCTGAGAGTATAGCTAAAACGGCCTTTCGGACGCCGTCTGGATTCTATAAGTAGTTGGTCATGCCATTCGGGTTGACCAATACACCAGCATATTTTGTGGATCTTATGAATAGGGTATTCGGAGATCAATTGAATAAGTTTGTTCTTGTGTTCATCGATGATATCTTGGTTTATTCAAGGAAAGAGGAAGAACACAAGGAACATTTAAGAGTAGTGATGGAGGTATTGAGAAAACACCAATTGAAAGCAAAGTTCTCTAAGTGTCACTTCTGGAGGAGGGAAGTGAGATTCTTGGGCCATGTTGTTTCAGAGAATGGTATTGCCGTGGACCCTGCGAAGGTGGCTACAGTACAAGATTGGTCTATGCCCAAGAATGCAACAGATGTAAGAAGTTTCTTGCGATTAGCTGGATATTATCATAAGTTTATCCAAGATTTCTCCAAGATAGCGGCACCGTTGACTCAGTTGACCAAGAAGAGTCAAGCTTTTGTTTGGGACGAAAAGTGCGAGAATGCATTCAAGAATATAAAGGAAAAGTTGACATGTGCACCAGTGTTAGTCATTCCTAAGGGGAATGAAGAGATGACAGTACATACAGACGCATGTGGTACCAGACTAGGTGCTGTATTAATGCAAGGAGGTAGGGTCATAGCTTATGCAAGTCAGCAACTGAAACCGCATGAGAAAAGATACCGTACCCACGATTTAAAATTGGCAGCAATTGTGTTCGCGTTGAAGATGTGGAGACATTATCTATTGGGAGAAAGATTCAAGTTGTTTACTAATCATAAATCATTAAAGTATCTTTTCTCTCAGAAGGATTTGAATCTCCGTCGGCAGAGATGGTTAGAATTCTTGGCTTCCTATGATTTCGATATCGCATATACACCAGGAAAGGGTAATGCGGTAGCTAATGCATTGAGTAGGAGACATGCCAGTTTAGGGGCTATGTTTCTAGAATGTAAGCAACTGGAGTATATCGCTGGGTATGATTTCAGACCATAGTGCGAATTGGATCCACAGATGTTAGCAATTTTGACGATCAGACCCACTTTGATTGAGCGGATTGGTTCTAGTCAGAGGGATGATCCTAACTTATTGAAAATCATCTCCAAGTTAGAGATGCGTACCGATGAGGAGATGGACAAGTACGGGCTTGATCAAGATGGATGGCTTAGAAAGAATGGAAGACTAGTTGTGCCCAATGTCAATGGATTGAGAGATGAAGTGCTTAGAGAATGTCATTACTCAGAACTGACTATACATCCCGATAGTAACAAAATATATCGAGACATGAAGTAAACCTACTACTGGGAAGGAATGAAAAGAGACGTTGGAAGTTTATATCCAGATGTATGAACTGCCAGCTAGTTAAAGCCGAACAGAAGAAGCCTAGTGGTTTGTTGTAACCATTAGAAATTCGCGAATGGAAATGGGAACAAGTCTCATTGGATTTTATTGATGGATTACCAAGGACTAGATCGGGCTATGATAGCATTTGGGTGATTGTGGACCGATTGACCAAGAGTGCAAGATTTATACCCGTCAAGTCGAATAGAACAGCAGCTAAATTCATAGAACTGTATATGAAGTGGGTAGTGAGATTTCATGGAGAACCCAAAGGTATTGTGAGTGACCGAGATCCGTTATTTACTAGTGGATTTTGGAAGAGCTTACGAGAGGCTTTAGGATTAGAATTACATCTCAGTACCGCATACCATCCTCAAACCGACGGTCAGACAGAGAGGGTGAATCGTATATTGGAGGATCTCTTGAGAGCTTGTATATTGGATTTTGGTGGATTATGGGATGACCATTTGCATCTAGTAGAGTTTGCATATAATAACAGTTATCAATCCAGTATTGGTATGGCTCCATATGAAGCTTTGTACGGAAGACCGTGCAACTCACCATCATGTTGGTTAGAAACCCGTGAGAAGTTTGTGCTTCGGCCAGATGTGATAAGAGAAACTTCAGACAAGATTAAGGTTATCCAACAACGAATGAAGGATGCTCAGGATAGGCAGAAGAGTTATGCTGATAAGAGAAGAAGGGATTTAAAATTCTCCACTGGCGACTTGGTATTTATCAAGATTTCTCCATTAAAGAGCATGATTCGATTTGGCAGGAAAGGCAAGTTAGCACCAAGATTTGTCGGTCCATTCCCAGTTCTCGAGCAAGTTGGGAATTTGGCATATAAAGCTGAGTTGCCGGACAAGATGCCGGGTGTTCATAACGTACTTCATGTTTCCCAGTTAAGGAAATTCATGGACGACCCAGAAATGACTATTTCACCTGATCAGTTGGATGATATCGAAGTAGAACCTGAGGCGGTTGGGAACCGCAAGCCGATTCGTATTGTCGAGCACACTAAGAAGAAACTTCGAAGGAAAGTAGTGAATCCAGTCAAGGTTCAGTGGGGCGGGGATGAGAGTAACTGTACTTGGGGAAGCAGAGGAGAGCATAAGGGAATCACATCCAGAACTCTTTGTCTGGTAAGGTTTTCATTTCGATTTAGTCTTTCCGCATGCTAGGATAGGTTTGTTTTGTTTGTTTTGTATGTTTGATTGCAAGATATGGCTGGTAGGCATGCGGGACCCATTGGTTGTTTCTTTGTTGAGGAATTTTGGGGGTGAAATTTCTTAAGGGTAGGAGAGTGTAATGTGACGACCCCAAACCCCGAATAATGGTGGCAAGGGTAATCTTTGGAATATAACACATAAACAGATAACAGCAGAAAAGAAATAATTAAATACACCAAATAATATACAATAGAATACACTGGATAAACATAATCATCAGAGTTACACAGTATATAAGATCATACTTAGTACAAAATACAGTTCAGTTATACATAAATGTCTACAGCGGAAAATAAAACATAGTATGTACAATAGGAGCTGAACAGCATAAAAAGAGATAAATGATAGAATCCATCTTCAGCTCCAGCTATCCAGAAAGAGCCTGCTAAAACCTGAATACAAGGCTCCCCGTATAGAAATAGGGGCACCCGAGTTTGCAAGTGAAACAAACTACGAGTCAGTCATGGGACTGGTATGAGAAATCTACTTAACATATTTTACAATATGGCTAATCACAGGACCATGCCACTTTCGCAAAACAGGTTTTGTAACGACCCGCATTCTACACATCATAGGATCGTAGAATATTTATTTCTTTCACATACGAAGTCGTATGGTCATGTAACTTTGGGAGACGACTATTGGGGTCATTTCCCATGTTCATGATTTTTGTCGATTTTTAAATGACCATTTTGCCCATGGCTGATCTTGTTCTGGCCATAACTTTTGATGGGAAAGGACTTTTGACTTGAAACCACTTCCATTGGCTCCGGATGATGGTTTGCCTTTCCATAGAGTGGTCACACTAGCCAAACGGACTTACCGTTTGGGAGATATGGCTGAAATAAGATTTGGGAGGTGAAAAACTGCTTAACCGGGCCAAATATGGTGATTAGTGAATGTGCCCATAACCCAATTCGGAATTAGGGTTAGGGGGAGGCTGAAATGAGTTAGGTTTTCATTCTATTTTAGTTTTCTAGCCGCCACTTACCTCTTAGAAACCCTAACAATGGCCTCTAACCTCTAAAACACCTCCAAATCACTTTCTAACCAAGGATTAGGCTTAGCAACATCAAATCAAGGCGGATTAGCACAAGAATCGAGGTAGAGCTATTGCGTTGCATTGGTATTCGCGCCCAAATAGTAGAGTTTTTGTTCTAAAGGTTTTATTTGTGGCCAAGGTGAGTGATTTGCATAGTTCCTCACTAATTATGGTTAATTAAGGGTAATTAGTGATTGATTAGCAAATTTATACATTAATAAATTCTGGAAAAATATTTATAAATTCTTAAATGATGTTTTAGACCTCTATTAGAAACTTGGGTTAATTTGGTTAAGTTTTGATAACCCTATCATTAACTATGCTAGAACATGCTTAAGGGAAAATATGGGATTTTGGGTATGTCTGATCCATTTTACATGCTATGATTGTTGTTTTGCTATTTGTGGATGATTATACATGTTGCTATGGCTGTATGGTATGCTTTGTGATTGCCTAGAAGTGTTAGATTGGTCGAAAACGCCGTCAAATGGCGTAAAACAGCCGCTGGAAAAGTTGCAGGAAAATGTGCAGGGTTTCGGATCGGATCGGGGTAGGAGGCTCGGATCGGATGGTGGACTGGGCAGAGAAACCGAACCGGATCGGAACTTCGCACTAAAGGAGACTTGGCAAGAAGGAAGGCCATTTGCTTAGAGTTGGAGTTGGGCAGAGGATCGGAGGGACAAAAAAGGGATCGGATCGGAGCTAAGGCGTGGGATCAGATCGGCTACCGAACCGAACCGGAGCTGGCATCTTCTGTGGCGTGCAAATGAAAGAGATAACAGGGAAGGTTGGATCGGATCGGAACTTGACACTATAAGGAGGACCTTGGCACTTTATCACTGGACCGTACCGAGCCACATGTGAGAAGCTGAACCGAACCGCATGGAGGAGATGAACCCGAACCGAACCGAGCATGGGTGACCGAACCGAACCGAGCGTGTACTTCTATTTCTACATGAAGACTCTTCTGAAGGCCAACTCTAATTCGACCAAAGCCCTAGATGCAAAGGAAGTCCAAATAGGAAGTTGAGCTCAGGATCCAGTTGGGAACCAACGAGTCGACTTCATGAGTTGGGCTTTGCTGCGGGACGTGTGCAAAGGGGTTGTCGATGTCTGTAACTTTGGATCACTATGTGTAGGGAGTATGTGAACGGATTCAGGGCCACAGTGGCCTAGGTACGACTAAAGTGCTATAGACCAATGAAGTGGAGTCATTTGTAAAGATTTGGTCATGACTCCATGGGGCAAGCTTGGTAGTAGTAGTAGTTGTACAAGTCGAACTCCGTCACTACTCCGATGGGTCTAGTGATTGACAGTGGTGGACATCGTATGCTTTACGCACTGAGTGAGAGATGTGAGGATGGTTACTATAGTTGATTTGTGCCATCATTATGACATGTACACCCCACCCCCCGTTATCTTTACACCATCTGTTCAGTGGCACCTTAGAGTATTGTACGGTATGTAGTGCTAACTCTTTGGTTGCAGGTCCAGGTTCAGGTATGGTTTAGTATACCTGTTATTGTTCTGTTTAGCTGCTTATTGCTCATACCAGACTTTTTGTATGACCTAGAGTTTTATGTCTCTTCTTATTACTCTGGGTGCTCCTAAACGAGCAGACTAGAGACAGGTTAGCTGCTTATGCACGAGTAGCTGATCCGGAGACGAGCAGGAGGCTCCCACGTATGATGTATATGCATTCTCCCTGTGTTGCGGATGGTCACTACTTTGGGCATCAGTAGTGTACCTTCCTTATTTTTCTTTAGAGATAGTTTTTAAAAGTTGTAATAATGATGATGTGGAACATAAGCTGTATTTGAATTTTCCGCTGCTATGATGGTTTAGTTTTCAACTTATGCAATGTCTCGCCTGTTTTATGTCAAAGTTATGTTATTATCGTATTTTATCCTATGCGCTATGAAACATTCTACAGGTTCCCTGTTAGTTCACCATTAAGTTCAAATTCCTTACTTTTCCTTTCTTTGGCGACCGTCCCGTGCTGGTCGGACATCTGTGCAACGCATTTCAGGGAAATGTCGGCTGGTGCGGGGCGGGCCGTCACACTTGGTCTAAGAGCTCTAGGTTGCGTAGTTAACCTAGGGAAAGACACCAGGGAGAGATAGTACGTATATAAGAGCGCTTATTTGTGATATTTTGATTTTCAAAAGCTATATATATACTATTAGTATATCTAAGGATGGAGTCGCACTGCACTGACACCACTGAAGAGATGGTTAATCGTTTTCTCCTTACAGATTGAATGATAAGCCGATATACGAGGAATATTGGTTCAGGAGCCAATAATAGGAATGCTCCTGATATGAAGACGATGTTCACTGACTTCATGAGAGAGATTCTTAGGGATGTTTAGAGGGCAGCTCCTAATGCTACAAATGGTGGTGGCACAGCGGTGCAGGCACCTAGGGCCGATTTCGCCAAGCTTTGTAAGGGCTACACTAGTCTTGGTGGGAAGCTGTTCCACGGAACGGAACCGGGTATAGAAGTTCAGGATTGGCCTGATAGTTGTGAGCGTATCTTCGAGGATATGGGAATTGAAGATGCGATGAAGAGGAAGCTAGCATCCCATCAGCTGCAAGGACGGGCAATGAATTGGTGGAATGATATTTAGGCAGCTACCCCTGAGGATCAAGTTACTTAGAATCAATTCAATGCCCGACTCGGTGATAAGTTCATCCCAGCTGCCCAGAAGTCAAAATTGTTTAGGAAGTTCTTGGAGCTTAAGCAAAATGGTAGGGAAGTCTCAGAATATATTGCTGAGTTTGATACTTTATCCAAGTATGGATTATCCCTTATCGACACTCCCGAGAAGAAGAATGAGAAGTTCATAACAGGCTTAGATCGGACTTGGGGGAAAGGCTTATAAACCATATTGATGAGACTTTTGAATCGATTGTTGTGAAAGCATTAAGGTCAGAGAGTCTTTATCCTAAACCCAAGGCTGAAGTCGTTGTTGCATCTGCAGAGGGGCCAAAGCCGCAAGCAAGCGGTGGAGGCAAGAATAATTCTTAGAACAAAAGGAAACAGAATCAGGCTAAGTACGGTCAGAAAAAGAGCAAGAAAGATGTTGAGTGCTTTAGCTGTGGCAAGAAGGGCCATTATGCTAAAGAATGTCGAACAAAGCCAGCGGACAGGAAGTGCTTCAACTGCGGCCAGGTGGGACATCACAAGGATAAATGTCTGCAACCCCCTAAAGAGAAGCAGATTGTGAAAGCATATGCTATTAATGTTGTTCCTTCTTCGTCGAATGCCCCAACTGCGGTAGAGAAAGGAAATGATGTCATCATTCAAGGTATGCTTTCTATTTATGATGTTCCTATTCTAGTATTGTTCGATACTGGGGCTTCCCGTTCCTTCATATCTAGTGATCTGGTAGATAGGTTAGGATTGGAACACGAGATAGTCGATAGACCTTTAGTGGTGACGAACCTGATTGGTGGTTCGACTAGCCTTAGTATGATTTGTCATAATGTGGTCTTATAGAGTCATGGATGTATGTTTATTTGTGATTGCTTTGTTTTGTGCTTTACTGGGTTTAGCATTATTTTGGGAGTCGATTGGCTCCATAGGTACGGGGTGGTGGTAGACTGTGAGGGCTTTTTTGGTGATAGTTAGAACGGATGATGGGCAGAGGGCAGTGTTTGGTGGTCTACCTAGTGATGGGGTAATGGCTAGTTTTCTAAATTCCCTCGACATCTCGCATGATGAGTTATCATACGTGCCCATGGCTGGCCAGTATCTGGACGTTTTCGAGGAAGTGACTGGACTTCCACCACACCAAGAGATTGAGTTTCGTATTGATTTAGTGAAAGATGCCAGACCTATAGTGATGCCACTTCGTCGTATGGCACCAAGGGAGCAGCAAGAGCTCGGGGTGCAAGTAAGCGATCTTCTGAAGAATGGATTTATCAGAAGAAGTGTTTCTGAGTGGGGAGCACCAGTTGTGTTTACTACCAAGGCAGATGGTTCCCTTCGATTGTGTGTGGACTACTGTGAGTTGAATAAGGTGACGAGGAAGAATAATATCCTCTACCGTGGATAGATGACTTGTTTGATTTGATGAGTGGCGCGAGAGTGTTCTCCCAGTTGGATCTCGCGACAGGTATTCATTAACTTAGGGTGGAAGCTGAGAGTATAGCTAAAACGGCCTTTCGGACGCCGTCTGGATTCTATGAGTGGTTGGTCATGCCATTCGGGTTGACCAATGCACCATCATATTTTGTGGATATCATGAATAGGGTATTCGGAGATCAATTGAATAAGTTTGTTCTTATGTTCATAGACGATATCTTGGTTTATTCAAGGACAGAGGAAGAACACAAGGAACATTTAAGAGTAGTGACGGAGGTATTGAGAAAACACCAATTGAAAGCAAAGTTCTCTAAGTGTCACTTCTGGAGGAGGGAAGTGAGATTCTTGGGCCATGTTGTTTCAGATAATGGTATTGCCGTGGACCCCGCGAAGGTGGCTACAGTACAAGATTGGTCTATTCCCAATAATGCAACAGATGTAAGAAGTTTCTTGGGATTAGCTGGAAATTATCGTAAGTTTATCCAAGATTTCTCCAAGATAGTGGCACCGTTGACTCAGCTGACCAAGAAGAATCAAGCTTTTGTTTGGGACGAAAAGTGCGAGAATGCATTCAAGAATCTAAAGGAAAAGTTGACATGTGCACCAGTGTTAGTCATTCCTAAGGGGAATGAAGAGATGACAGTACATACAGACGCATGTGGTACCGGACTAGGTGCTATATTAATGCAAGGAGGTAGGGTCGTAGCTTATGCAAGTCGGCAACTGAAACCGCATGAGAAATGATACCATACTAACGATTTAGAATTGGCAGCAATTGTGTTCGCGTTGAAGATGTGGAGACATTATCTTTTGGGAGAAAGATTCGAGTTGTTTACTAATCATAAATCATTAAAGTATCTTTTCTCTCAGAAGGATTTGAATCTCCGTCAGCAGAGATGGTTAGAATTCTTGGCTTCCTATGATTTCAATATCGCATATGCACCAGGAAAGGGTAATGCGGTAGCTGATGCATTGAGTAGGAGACATGCCAGTTTAGGGGCTATGTTTCTAGAATGTAAGCAACTGGAGTATATCGCTGGGTATGATTTCAGACCAAAGTGCGAATTGGATCCACAGATGTTAGCAAGTTTAACGATCAGACCCACTTTGATTGAGCGGATTGGTTCCAGTTAGAGGGATGATCCTAACTTATTGAAAATCATCTCCAAGTTAGAGATGCGTATCGATGAGGAGATGGACAAGTACGGGCTTGATCAAGATGGATGGCTTAGAAAGAATGGAAGACTAGTTGTGCCCAATGTCAATGGATTGAGAGATGAAGTGCTAAGAGAATGTCATCACCCAAAACTGACTATACATCCCGGTAGTAACAAAATATATCGAGACATGAAGTAAACCTACTACTAGGATGGAATGAAAAGAGACGTTGGAAGTTTATATCCAGATGTATGAACTGCCAGCTAGTTAAAGCCGAACAGAAGAAGCCTAGTGGTTTGTTGTAAGCATTAGAAATTCGCGAATGGAAATGGGAACAAGTCTCAATGGATTTTATTGATGGATTACCAAGGACTAGATCGGGCTATGATAGCATTTGGGTGATTATGGACCGATTGACCAAGAGTGCAAGGTTTATACCCGTTAAGTTGAATAAAACAGCAGCTAAATTAGTAGAACTGTATATGAAGTGGGTAGTGAGATTTCATGGAGAACCTGTAACACCCCGAATTTCAGTTAACACTGATATTCACTAATTACAGAATTAATAATCTCAGATGTGAGAATCAGGGGAAACTTACGTCATTGTGTTCGTCTCGGAAAAATACGCGAAATAGAGTCCGAAATTTTGTAAATCGGAGTCCGTATGACCCGGTTAAGGCCCAAAGAAGTTTTCGGGAAATTTGAATTTCGAAACATGCAAATTATGGGGGCCAGGCGGGAAAACTCCCGCCCAGCCAAGTCGACTTGGTTGTCGACAGGGCTGTGGACTTGCCTGTCGACATGCCTGTCGACTTGGCAGTCGACAGGGCTGTCGACTTGCCCTGTCGGCTGATTCTGGCCTGGGTGCACCTGGTTGAGTTTTGGGCTGGGTTGGAGGGCTTGGAACGAAATCTGACGGACCTAAACTAACCTAGGGTTAATCTAAGGGTCTAAAACACAACCTAATCCTATAAATACACCCTAAGACTACCCTAATCCATACTAAAAATAGAATCTATGCCATCATGCCGCCAAAATGCAACTTAGAAGGAGCCTCCACTAATTAGAGAAGAGGATTGCAAGCTAATCAATTACTAATCCACCTCTACTTCAACTCTAGCAACTATCTAAGGAGCTAATCTTGGAGTTTGTGAGTTTCTATCACTTTAATAACCAATTGTTAAACTAAGTAGATGAGATGTGATGAGATCATATGGTTTTGCTTGCGGATCAATGGGTTTTAGGTCATATGTGTAACACCCCACCTCGGCTAGTTAAGTTCTTCGGACATGCTGAAACAAGAAGGATAGATTCAAAACGAAGGACAAGAGATTCAAACAAGGAAACAAAGGATAGTGCTAATGGCTTTTGGGGAATAGCCTTTAAAAACTTTTTCTTGGAAAATGCTTCTTTGTAAATGGTTTTGAAAAAAAATTAAAAGGTTTTCAAAACTTTTGCCCAGTCTTGGTAACCTTCTGCTCTGATACCAAGACTGGGCAAAAGTTTTGAAAACCTTTTAAATTTTTTTCAAAACCATTTACAAAGAAGCATTTTCCAAGAAAAAGTTTTTAAAGGCTATTCCCCAAAAGCCATTAGCACTATCCTTTGTTTCCTTGTTTGAATCTCTTGTCCTTCGTTTTGAATCTATCCTTCTTGTTTCAGCATGTCCGAAGAACTTAACTAGCCGAGGTGGGGTGTTACACTCTCCCCCACTTAAAAAGATTTCGTCCCCGAAATCTTCAAGTTAGGAGGAATGTATATCCTAACATCCAAACATCCATCTACTCATCCATCAAACACGAGTATCCATTGTCCTTAAAAGACTTCTAATGCTTTATGATCATATGCGAAGTGTGTGTATATGTTCCTTAGCTAATGCTAATGATCAGGCCTGATTGATCTTCTAAATGCAAAATATGTTTAGTGAAATGAATCCAATATGTATGCAAATTTTTTTCCTACTATAATTCACAATTTCTACATGAGTCCTCAAACATTCAATCATATGCAACAACCAAATGATAGCACAACCAAGTTTCCAAAATAAACACTCATGCATATGCAATATGAAAATGTGCCTGAGCCGATCTAGTGCCTAATGTGTATTCATGCATCCACGAGCAACCACTTGCGACCACTTGCAACCATTTCGCAATCATAACATGTTTCAATTACATGTTTACATCCAAAAAGATTCTAACTATGGTTCTCAAGATAGGATTGAGGAGAGGAATAAGATAAAACAAAGCATCTAGAATAAGTTAACGATGTACCGCCAGAAGGTCCGGTCTGCTTCTCAGGGCAGTCTTTGCTGATGTGTCCAGTCTTCCCACAATGAAAACATTCACCTTGCTTTCTCTTCCTCTTTCTACAATCCTTGGCTATGTGCCCTTCCGTACCACAGTAATTGCATTTCCTTTTATCGCGTGAGTTGTTGTTCTTGCCTCCCTTCTCGGAGTCTACCTTCTCACAACAATGCATGTATTGGGACTATCCTTTGTTTCCTTGTTTGAATCTCTTGTCCTTCGTTTTGAATCTATCCTTCTTGTTTCAGCATGTCCAAAGAACTTAACTAGCCGAGGTGGGGTGTTACAATATGTTATGATGCTAGTTTGCTAATCACTATGTTTAACACTTATTCATGATGACACTACGTTTATGCAAGTTAAGTGTTTGGGTTTATGCATGTTAAGTGGTGGGTTTTATGCATGTTAAGTATTTGGTTTTATGCATGCTAAGTGTTTGGTTTTATGCAAGTTAAATGCTTGGTTTTATGCTAGAATCATGTGTGAAATAAGTGACATGACATGCAAGTTTAACCTATGAGTTTGGATCTATAATATGCATAATCTATGCAAGTTGTTTGGATTAGTGATATGCATAACATATGCGAGTTTACCTTTGTATGTCACACATACATATGCAAGTTCATATGTAACATGTTATGCAAGTTTGGTGGTTGATTATATGCAAGTTCATATGTAACATGTTATGCAAGTTTGGTGGTTGATTATATGCAAGTTCATATGTAACATGTTATGCAAGTTTGGTGTTTGATTATATGCAAGTCTATATATGACATGTTATGCAAGTTTGGTGGTTGATTATATGCAAGTAACATGTGCAAGTTTACACCTTTGTATGTCATACATACATATGCAAGTTTACCCCTTTGTATGACATAAGTACATGTGCAAGTTCATCCCTTTTAGACCTATGACATGTATGCAAGTTGACACCTTTATGATAGGTCTATGACATGAACATTTATGCAAGTTACCATCTTTATGACATATGTGATTCATGCAAGTTTGGGTTGGTTATTTATGCAAGTTGGGTTTATGGTCATATATGCAAGTTGACACTTTTTAAACCCATGATAATGCTAATGATATGCTAAGTTGAACCCATTGTGTGTATGATGAATCTCCTCTTTTAAAGTATGTCATGTTAACGTATTTACGTGGGGACGATGGGGTAAAAATTAATGAACACATAAAATTATGTGAAGTTGGTATGATTAAACATACCATAAAGTGGATGGACATAATTGAGAATTTACCTATTAAGTTAGGTCTACCCATATTATGGAATTGGGAATTTACCTATTGAGTTAGGTCTACCCATATTTTTAAATATTTGTAATTAATTAGGGATAATTAATACAAATTATGGGGGTGATTAATTAGGTGTAATTAATCGACTAAGACACGAGGTTGGACCCTTTTGTAGCATAAGACTGCTCGGAACCGACGGGCAAATCCAGCGGCTACAAATGATTGGCCCAATGTGAGAGGTCTTAGTCATAAACTAAATACGTGACAAGTGTAAAGACACGAGGTTAGACTCTGTTATGGTGTAAGGCTGCCCGGAACCAACCGGCATATCCAGCTGCCATAAAAGACAGTCTAATGTGAGAGGTCTTTACAAAGGTTACGATCTTAATTAATTAAGAAACACTTAACCAAATTAGCATGTAGTGGGGCATGAGGGGTTAAGTGGGTGCCTTGGGTGGCATGTAGTAACTAGTGGGGGTGCCTTGGGTGGCATGAGGAAACTAGTGGGTTGCCTTGGGTGGCAATAGAAAATACGATTAGAATACTTAACCAAAGTGGAACATGTAATTAAACATGATTAAAGGGGTTGGTGGCATGTGGGAATCAAGTAAGTGCCTTGGGTGGAATGTGGAAATCTAGTGGGTGCCTTGAGTGGCAATTAAAATATGATTAAAAGACTTAACCAAAATTTATAACATGTAAGTGGACATGGTTAAAGGGTTAAGTGGGATTCACTAGAAATGACAAGCTTAGGTGGGTAGCTTGTGGGGGCCCATTTCAACCAATATCCCAAACGTATCTTTGTGGGCTCGACCCAAGTCGAGGACGGGACACGCATATTGGGCTTGACTGTAAGAGGCCAAAACGGGTTAGCGGTGGCAACGCAAGTCCAACGGGTTTCATATGCGTGTGTGGACCCGGGCTGGTAAGTAAGACGTTGTTGCATCGTGTAGGTATAAGCCGTGCACCGTTGACATTATCAGGTTGCCACTTTGGGGAATGATACACCCCACTGTGGGGCCAGCACGGGTATCTACGTTAGGGAGCCGATCGCTTGGGGAGTAGTGGGTACACCTAGTGGAGATAGGGGCAGACGGCACCTATGTAGTCAGCTAGGGGTACACGAAACTACTATTAAAAATTACTAAGTACACTTAGTGGGATCAACCTTTAAGTAGGAATTACCCTTGGATGGGTAGAACTGGTGTGGTGCAGTGTAGGAATTACCCTTGGGTGGGTAGATCTGGGGTGGTGCAGTGTAGTAATTATCCTTGGGTGGGTAAATGCGTCTTTACGGTTATCTTAGTTCATCCTAAGTCTAGTTGGCTGCTTAGTGTAGCCATTTATCCCCAGTCGTTACCGTATATCAAGCTTATGTCTTACTCTGGTTACTTTAATGATTGTATTGTTAAAGTTATAGGACTCGCTCAGACTTATGTCTGACCCCGTTGTTTTTATCTTTTTCCCAACCCTCAGGTTATCAGAGTGGGCCTAGCACTAGGGGGCTTTGATCAGACTGCTTTATCTATCTTTTGGAGCTTGGACCGTGGATGTAAAGCTCAGTTTATCTTTTCTATTATGGCTATTAAGTTATGTAGTGGGATTATGTACTTTTGTTTTATCAGGAAGGATATTATGTACTTGACTCTTGTTTATGGTTTTGGTGTAACCAAACATGTTTTACTTTCCGCTGCAATGAAATGATGTTTTAAATTCTCAAGTATTACTTATATCTGTCTTGTTGTAATTTTTCTGTTTTATATTCACTTAAAATACTCCACCGATGTTATGGCATTCCCTTAGTGAGTGACCGTAGCGGGTGTGGGGTGTTACACGTGGTATCAGAGCTTAAGGTTACCAGAACAGATAAATTTTTTAGAAAAACTATTTTCTAAGAATATTTTTGAAAGGAGTATTTTCAAAAACATGTCTTTTAAGAGAAAAGTTTTTGAAAGAAAAGCATAATCCCCAATAGCCATATCTAAATCTATCAAATTCTCCGTTTTGAATCTCTTCCTCTCTCGTTTTGAGTTTCCCCTCCACGTATAGATGATCTTTCTAAGATAGATAAGAATGGAAAACCACTTCAAGGGACTTAGACATTAGTCGGACTAGAAGTTGGTTCAAGAAGGAGGAGGACTTGTAGGTACCTATTGGATAGACGATGGGAGGAAGGCTCAAATAGTTGTTTGGTTAATGAAGGATGAAACCTCATTGGTGGGAGGTTACGAGTGGAGAATGGGAAGAAGAAGGCGAGTAGTTATCCTTTTGGGAGGAATAGGACACCTTATTAGGGTTATCCAAAGGGGCAAGGGCAAGGTATGGAATCTTCTGGAGGGTAGTTGTATTCCCTCACGGCTAGTGTACCAGATGGGGATAGGACCGTCTAGGTTGGAATTTGGATTTCTTTATTATCCGGTTCGAACTTTATTTGATTCTGACGCATCGAGTTCGTTTATCTCATCGTTGTTAGTTGAGTCACTGCACTTAGACACCAGTTTAGTAGATGATCCCTTAGTTGTTTCAAACCCAATTAGGGACTCCATGATGTGTTTGGGTTTGAAAGTTTCTATACTTAGCGTTGAGTTTAGATGTGATGCTTCTTGGGCTTCATGGGCTATGGGTTAGTTTTGGGCATGGACTGGTTATCCAGTAATGGTGCCGTTCTTGTTTGTGGAAGGAGAGTTGTTAGGCTTATGACCCGCTTGGGTAACACTCTCGAGATCTCTTGTAATCCCATGGAATCTGTTATGCTAAGTTATCTAGAATCGCTTGACACGTCGGTCTAGAGTTTGCGATCTGTTAGAGTGGTCCGGGAATACTCGGATGTGTTTGAGGAGGTGAAGGGCTTACCTCCGGAGCGGGAGATTGACTTCCGAATATATCTGGTAGACAATGCCAAACCAGTATCTTGGCCAGTGTGCCACATGGCTCCTCGTGAGAGGAGGGAACTCCATAAGCAAGTAGGCGATTTGCTTGAGAAGGGGTTCATAAGACGAAGTATATCGGAGTGGGGTGCTCCAGTAGTTTTTGGCCACGAAGGCGGATGGGTCCCTCAGACTTTGTGTAGGCTAAAGAGAACTAAATAAACTCACAAAGAAGAATAGACACCCATTGCCGAGGATTGATGATCTCTTTGATCAGTTAATTGGCGCCTCTGTATTTTCACAGTTGGACTTAGCCACGGGGTTTCGTCAGTTGAGAGTGGCTGAGGATAGTATAGAGAAGACTGCCTTTAGGACTCCGGATGGTTTTTATGAGTGGCTGGTGATGCCATTTGGTTTGACGAACGCCCCCGCATACTTTGTTGATTTGATGAGAAGGGTGTTCAGGGAGTACCTAAATAAGTTCGTGATGGTCTTTGTAAATGACATCTTGGTCTTTTCTAGGAGCGAAATAAGTTTTCGTGTGTGCTTAATAGGTTGAGCAAAGCCAGTTATGGGAAAAACGGTGGTTTTGGAGCGAGACTGGCGAGGACATCCAAAGTTGGTCAAGGGCTTAATTGTTTAGCCATTTTTACTAGTATCATCTCACGTAGGTCGTCTGAACTCGAAGGAGATATCCCTTGGGTGTTCGTCTGATATTGGTTTAGGCCTTTAGGGCTTGCACTTGGGGGATGTCAAGTTCGACTAGGATGGTCTGCGTGAGAGATGGACAGTTGTGATGATTTTGGATGGGGTAATATCCTGGTTTTCTCTAGAAGTGGAGAAGATCATGCCCTACATCTTAGGGAAGTGTGGGAGACTCTTCGAGCGCATAGTCTTAGGACAGCAAAAGTGGATGGGATTCTTAGCATCCTATGAGTTTGAGATAGCGTATACCCATGGCAAGGGTAACGTGGTAGCGGATGCCTTAAGTAGAAAAAGGTTGTCCTTGAGTTCATTGTTCGTTGAACGACGGAGCTTAGAGTTTATTTCTATGTTTGACTTTAGACCTTCCGTTGACTTTGTACCCGGTTTGCTAGCCTCCTTGGAGGTTAGGCCTACTCTTTTGGGGCGGATTGGCGGAGCACAGCGAGACGACGCACAGTTGGTTGAGTTAGTAGAGAAGCTCATGAGGAGGGGGAGTCGTCCAGCCATTTGAGTAGGTACACCCTAGATGGTAAGGGGTGGTTGCGTAGAGACGGTAGACTTTGTGTACCGCAAGACGAGGGTTTGAGGAAGGCTATACTTGATGATACACATCGTTCGAAGATGACCATTCATCCCGGTAGGGACAAGATGTACCAAGACATGAAGCGAGCTTTCTTTTGGGCCGGTATGAAGAAAGACGCGGCCGAGTATGTCGCTAGATGCTTGGTGTGCCAACAAGTAAAAGCAGAGCAAAAGAAACCCGGTGGGTTGCTTCACCCATTGGAGGTTCCGCTATGGAAGTGGGATAGTGTCTCGATGGATTTCGTCAATGGATTACCAAGATCGAGGAAGGGTAATACGGGAATTTGGGTTGGGGTAGACAAACTTACTAAGAGTGCCCATTTTATACCCGTGAAGAGTAAGAGGACTGCTCAATGGCTAGCTTCAATCTACATTTGAGAGATTGTTAGATTGCATGGTGTACCTTCCAGCATAGTGAGTGATCGAGATCCTATCTTCACTAGCGAGTTTTGGAAGAGTTTGAAAGAGGCGGTAGGGACTCAGTTGTGTTTGAGCACCGCAAATCATCCTCAGACGGACGGCCAGACCGGGAGGGTGAATCGCATTTTAGAAGACCTTTTGAGGCTATGTATCTTAGATTTTGGAGGTACATGAGAAGAGCATCTTCCATTGGTGGAGTTCGCATATAATAACAGCTTTCAGTCTAGTATTGGCATGGCTCCTTCCGAAGCTCTTTATGGAAGGCCTTGTGGATCACCTACATGTTGGTGGGAATCTACGGATAAGATCTTACTTGGGCCCGATATGGTTAGAGAGACTTCGGAAAAGATTGATTTGATTCGAAGAAGGATGGAAGCGGCGTAAGACAGACAGAAATCTTATGTGGACAAGAGGAGGAAGGATCTTGAGTTTGATGTTGGGGACATGGTCTTTGTCAAAGTATATCCGTTACGGAATGCGGTTCGCTTTGGATCTGTTGGGAAGTTAGCACCAAGGTTTGTTGGACCGTTTCCTATTAAGGAAAGGATTGGACAGATGGCCTATAGAGTGGAGTGCCCGACAGACTTAGTGGTGTACATGATGTATTCCATGTGTCACATTTGAGGAAGTGCCTACATGAGACCGCAGAGGTGGTAGAGCCGAGCTTGCTTAGAGAAGTAGAGATAGAGCGTGATGCGACTATTCAACGAGCTCCTACACGCATCCTTGGGTCAGAGATTAAGAGGTTGAGAAACAGGGAGGTTCAACTAGTCAAAGTGCAATGGGGAGAAGATGAGAGCAACGCTACTTGGGAGACGGAAGCGAAAATGCGTTCATTATACCCATTCCTTTTTTAGGGTATGTCTTTTAACTTCTCCTTTATCGTTTGTCTAGTACTTATCTTATCTTTAGTATGTCCTCTTGTTAGTGCCTTTGACCTTTAGATAGGGTAAACCTATGGTTGAAACATGTGTTTGAGACATGTTATGATTGATGGATGCATGTGGATGCAAGTGTTTGCTAGTGGTTGCTCGTGGATGCATATACACACACTCTAGACACTAGATCGGCTCAATCACTTCATATTGCATATTGCATATAATTGTGTGTAGGTAGCTATATTTATGGATGTATAATGGTTGTGTTATCATATGGATGATGCATTTTGGTGAATGATTGTGCACTCATGTAGATATAGTATGTGTCGATAGGGTTCTTTCGCATACATATTGGATGCATGGCACTATCACGGTTTGCATATGTTCATACATTAGATAGGGAACATATACACACACTTTTTGCATATGCTCATACATCAGTAGAAATTGTTTTAAGGACAATGGATGCCCGTGTTTGATGGATTGAGTAGATGGTTGTTTGGATGGTAGGATATGCATTCTCCTTAACTTGGAGATTTCGGGGATGAAATCCTTTAAGGAGGAGAGAATGTAACACCCCGAATTTCAGTTAACACTGATATTCACTAATTACAGAATTAATAATCTCAGATGTGAATCAGGGGAAACGGGTTACGTCATTGTGTTCGTCTTGGAAAAATACGCGAAATAGAGTCCGAAATTTTGTAAATCGGAGTCCGTATGACCCGGTTAAGGCCCAAAGAAGTTTTCGGGAAATTTGAATTTCGAAACATGCAAATTATGGGGGCCAGGCGGGAAAACTCCCGCCCAGCCAAGTCGACTTGGCTGTCGACAGGGCTGTCGACTTGCCTGTCGACATGCCTGTCGACTTGGCAGTCGACAGGGCTGTCGACTTGCCCTATCGGCTGATTCTGGCCTGGGTGCACCTGGTTGAGTTTTGGGCTGGGTTGGAGGGCTTGGAACGAAATCTGACGGACCTAAACTAACCTAGGGTTAATCTAAGGGTCTAAAACACAACCTAATCCTATAAATACACCCTAAGACTACCCTAATCCATACTAAAAATAGAATCTATGCCATCATGCCGCCAAAATGCAACTTAGAAGGAGCCTCCACTAATTAGAGAAGAGGATTGCAAGCTAATCAACTACTAATCCACCTCTACTTCAACTCTAGCAACTATCTAAGGAGCTAATCTTGGAGTTTGTGAGTTTCTATCACTTTAATAACCAATTGTTAAACTAAGTAGATGAGATGTGATGAGATCATATGGGTTTGCTTGCGGATCAATGGGTTTTAGGTCATATGTTATGATGCTAGTTTGCTAATCACTATGTTTAACACTTATTCATGATGACACTATGTTTATGCAAGTTAAGTGTTTGGGTTTATGCATGTTAAGTGGTGGGTTTTATGCATGCTAAGTATTTGGTTTTATGCATGCTAAGTGTTTGGTTTTATGCAAGTTAAATGCTTGGTTTTATGCTAGAATCATGTGTGAAATAAGTGACATGACATGCAAGTTTAACCTATGAGTTTGGATCTATAATATGCATAATCTATGCAAGTTGTTTGGATTAGTGATATGCATAACAAAGTTTACCTTTGTATGTCACACATACATATGCAAGTTCATATGTAACATGTTATGCAAGTTTGGTGGTTGATTATATGCAAGTTCATATGTAACATGTTATGCAAGTTTGGTGGTTGATTATATGCAAGTTCATATGTAACATGTTATGCAAGTTTGGTGTTTGATTATATGCAAGTCTATATATGACATGTTATGCAAGTTTGGTGGTTGATTATATGCAAGTAACATGTGCAAGTTTACACCTTTGTATGTCATACATACATATGCAAGTTTACCCCTTTGTATGACATAAGTACATGTGCAAGTTCATCCCTTTTAGACCTATGACATGTATGCAAGTTGACACCTTTATGATAGGTCTATGACATGAACATTTATGCAAGTTACCATCTTTATGACATATGTGATTCATGCAAGTTTGGGTTGGTTATTTATGCAAGTTGGGTTTATGGTCATATATGCAAGTTGACACCTTTTAAACCCATGATAATGCTAATGATATGCTAAGTTGAACCCATTGTGTGTATGATGAATCTCCTCTTTTAAAGCATGTCATGTTAACGTATTTACGTGGGGACGATGGGGTAAAAATTAATGAACACATAAAATTTTGTGAAGTTGGTATGATTAAACATACCATAAAGTGGATGGACATAATTGGGAATTTACCTATTAAGTTAGGTCTACCCATATTATGGAATTGGGAATTTACCTATTGAGTTAGGTCTACCCATATTTTTAAATATTTGTAATTAATTAGGGATAATTAATACAAATTATGGGGGTGATTAATTAGGTGTAATTAATCGACTAAGACACGAGGTTGGACCCTTTTGTAGCATAAGACTGCCCGGAACCGACCGGCAAATCCAGCGGCTACAAATGATTGGCCCAATGTGAGAGGTCTTAGTCATAAACTAAATACGTGACAAGTGTAAAGACACGAGGTTAGACTCTGTTATGGTGTAAGGCTGCCCGGAACCAACCGACATATCCAGCTGCCATAAAAGACAGTCTAATGTGAGAGGTCTTTACAAAGGTTACGATCTTAATTAATTAAGAAACACTTAACCAAATTAGCATGTAGTAGGGCATGAGGGGTTAAGTGGGTGCCTTGGGTGGCATGTAGTAACTAGTGGGGGTGCCTTGGGTGGCATGAGGAAACTAGTGGGTTGCCTTGGGTGGCAATAGAAAATACGATTAGAATACTTAACCAAAGTGGAACATGTAATTAAACATGATTAAAGGGGTTGGTGGCATGTGGGAATCAAGTAAGTGCCTTGGGTGGAATGTGGAAATCTAGTGGGTGCCTTGAGTGGCAATTAAAATATGATTAAAAGACTTAACCAAAATTTATAACATGTAAGTGGACATGGTTAAAGGGTTAAGTGGGATTCACTAGAAATGACAAGCTTAGGTGGGTAGCTTGTGGGGGCCCATTTCAACCAATATCCCAAACGTATCTTTGTGGGCTCGACCCAAGTCGAGGACGGGACACGCATATTGGGCTTGACTGTAAGAGGCCAAAACGGGTTAGCGGTGGCAACGCAAGTCCAACGGGTTTCATATGCGTGTGTGGACCCGGGCTGGTAAGTAAGACGTTGTTGCATCGTGTAGGTATAAGTCGTGCACCGTTGACATTATCAGGTTGCCACTTTGGGGAATGATACACCCCACTATGGGGCCAGCACGGGTATCTACGTTAGGGAGCCGATCGCTTGGGGAGTAGTGGGTACACCTAGTGGAGATAGGGGCAGACGGCACCTATGTAGTCAGCTAGGGGTACACGAAACTACTATTAAAAATTACTAAGTACACTTAGTGGGATCAACCTTTAAGTAGGAATTACCCTTGGGTGGGTAGAACTGGTGTGGTGCAGTGTAGGAATTACCCTTGGGTGGGTAGATCTGGGGTGGTGCAGTGTAGTAATTATCCTTGGGTGGGTAAATGCGTCTTTACGGTTATCTTAGTTCATCCTAAGTCTAGTTGGCTGCTTAGTGTAGCCATTTATCCCCAGTCGTTACCGTATATCAAGCTTATGTCTTACTCTGGTTACTTTAATGATTGTATTGTTAAAGTTATAGGACTCGCTCAGACTTATGTCTGACCCCGTTGTTTTTATCTTGTTCCCAACCCTCAGGTTATCAGAGTGGGCCTAGCACTAGGGGGCTTTGATCAGACTGCTTTATCTATCTTTTGGAGCTTGGACCGTGGATGTAAAGCTCAGTTTATCTTTTCTATTATGGCTATTAAGTTATGTAGTGGGATTATGTACTTTTGTTTTATCAGGATGGATATTATGTACTTGACTCTTGTTTATGGTTTTGGTGTAACCAAACATGTTTTACTTTCCGCTGCAATGAAATGATGTTTTAAATTCTCAAGTATTACTTATATCTGTCTTGTTGTAATTTTTCTGTTCTATATTCACTTAAAATACTCCACCGATGTTATGGCATTCCCTTAGTGAGTGACCGTAGCGGGTGTGGGGTGTTACAGAACCAAAAGGCATTATAAGTGACCGAGATCCATTATTTACTAGTGGATTTTGGAAGAGCTTACAAGAGGCTTTAGGATTAGAATTACATCTCAATACCGCATACCATCCTCAAACCGACGGTCAGACAGAGAGGGTGAATCGTATATTGGAGGATCTCTTGAGAGCTTGTATATTGGATTTTGGTGGATTATGGGATGACCATTTGCATCTAGTAGAGTTTGCATATAATAACAGTTATCAATCCAGTATTGGTATGGCTCCATATGAAGCTTTGTACGGAAGACCGTGCAACTCACCATCATGTTGGTTAGAAACCCGTGAGAAGTTTGTGCTTCGGCCAGATGTGATAAGAGAAACTTCAGACAAGATTAAGGTTATCCAACAACGAATGAAGGATGCTCAGGATAGGCAGAAGAGTTATGCTGATAAGAGAAGAAGGGATTTAAAATTCTCCATTGGCGACTTGGTATTTATCAAGATTTCTCCATTAAAGAGCATGATTCGATTTGGCAGGAAAGGCAAGTTAGCACCAAGATTTGTCGGTCCATTCCCAGTTCTCGAGCAAGTTGGGAATTTGGCATATAAAGTTGAGTTGCCGGACAAGATGGCGGGTGTTCATAACGTATTTCATGTTTCCCAGTTAAGGAAATTCATGGACGACCCAGAAATGACTATTTCACCTGATCAGTTGGATGATATCGAAGTAGAACCTGAGGCGGTTGGGAACCGCAAGCCGATTCGTATTGTCGAGCATGCTAAGAAGAAACTTCGAAGGAAAGTAGTGAATCTAGTCAAGGTTCAGTGGGGCGGGGATGAGAGTAACTGTACTTGGGGAAGCAGAGGAGAGCATAAGGGAATCACATTCAGAACTCTTTGCCTGGTAAAGTTTTCATTTCGATTTAGTCTTTCTGCATGCTAGGATAGGTTTGTTTTGTTTGTTTTGTACGTTTGATTGCAAGATATGGCTGGTAGGCATGCGGGACCCATTGGTTGTTTCTTTGTTAAGGAATTTTGGGGGCGAAATTTCTTAAGGGTGGGAGAGTGTAATGTGACGACCCCAAACCCCGAATAATGGTGGCAAGGGTAATCTTTGGAATATAACACATAAACAGATAACAGCAAAAAAGAAATAATTAAATACACCAAATAATGTACAATAGAATACACTGGATAAACATAATCGTCAGAGTTACACAGTATATAAGATCATACTTAGTACAAAATACAGTTCAGTTATACATAAATGTCTACAGCGGAAAATAAAACATAGTATGTACAATAGGAGCTGAACAGCATAAAAAGAGATAAATGATAGAATCCATCTTCAGCTCCAGCTATCCAGAAAGAGCCTGCTAAAACCTGAATACAAGGCTCCCCGTATAGAAATAGGGGCACCCGAGTTTGCAAGTGAAACAAACTACGAGTCAGTCATGGGACTTGTATGAGAAATCTACTTAATATATTTTACAATATGGCTAATCACAGGACCATGCCACTTTCGCGAAACAGGTTTTGTAACAACCCGCATTCTACACATCATAGGATCGTAGAATATTTATTTCTTTCACATACGAAGTCGTATGGTCATGTAACTTTGGGAGACGACTATTGGGGTCATTTCCCATGTTCATGATTTTTGTCAATTTTTAAATGACCATTTTTCCCATGGCTGATCTTGTTCTGGCCATAACTTTTGATGGGAAAGTACTTTTGACTTGAAACCACTTCCATTGGCTTCGGATGATGGTTTGCCTTTCCATAGAGTGGTCACATTAGCCAAACGGACTTACCGTTTGGGAGATATGGCTGAAATAAGATTTGGGAGGTGAAAAACTGCTTAACCGGGCCAAATATGGTGATTAGTGAATGGGCCCATAACCCATTTCGGAATTAGGGTTAGGGGGAGGCTGAAATGAGTTAGGTTTTCATTCTATTTTAGTTTTCTAGCCGCCACTTACCTCTTAGAAACCCTAACAATGGCCTGCAACCTCTAAAACACCTCCAAATCACTTTCTAACTAAGGATTAAGCTTAGCAACATCAAATCAAGGCAGATTAGCACAAGAATCGAGGTAGAGCTGCTGTGTTGCATTGGTATTCGCGCCCAAACAGTAGAGTTTTAGTTCTAAAGGTTTTATTTGTGGCCAAGGTGAGTGATTTGCATAGTTCCTCACTAATTATGGTTAATTAAGGGTAATTAGTGATTGATTAGCGAATTTATACACGAATAAATTCTGGAAAAATATTTATAAATTCTTAAATGATGTTTTAGACCTCTATTAGAAACTTGGGTTAATTTGGTTAAGTTTTGATAACCCTATCATTAACTATGCTAGAACATGCTTAAGGGAAAATATGGGATTTTGGGTATGTTTGATCCATTTTACATGCTATGATTGTTGTTCTGCTGTTTGTGGATGATTATACTTGTTGCTATGGCTGTATGGTATGCTTTGTGATTGCCTAGAAGTGTTAGATTGGTCGAAAACGCTGTCGAATGGCGTAAAACAACCACTGGAAAAGTTGCAGGAAAATGTGCAGGGTTTCAGATCAGATCGGGGTAGGAGGCTCGGATCGGATGGTGGACTGGGCAGAGAAACCGAACCGGATCGGAACTTCGCACTAAAGGAGACTTGGCGAGAAGGAAGGCCATTTTCTTAGAGTTGGAGTTGGGCAGAGGATCGGATCGGAGGGACAAAAAGGGGATCGGATCAGAGCTAAGGCGTGGGATCGGATCGGCTACCGAACCGAACCGGAGTTGGCATCTTCTGAGGTGTGCAAACGAAAGAGATAACAGGGAAGGTTGGATCGGATCGGAACTTGACACTATAAGGAGGACCTTGGCACTTTACCACCGGACCGGACCGAGCCACATGTGAGAAGCTAAACCGAACCGCATAGAGGAGATGAACCCGAACCAAACCGAGCATGGGTGACCGAACCGAACCGAGCGTGTACTTCTATTTCTACATGACGACTCTTCTGAAGGCCAACTCCAATTCGACCAAAGCCCGAGGTGCAAAGGAAGTCCAAATAGGAAATTTAGCTCAGGATCCAGTTGGGAACCAACGAGTTGACTTCATGAGTTGGGCTTTGCTGCGGGACGTGTGCAAAGCGGTTGTCAATGTCTGTAACTTTGGATCACTATGTGTAGGGAGTATGTGAACGGATGCAGGGCCACAGTGGCCTAGGTACGACTAAAGAGCTATAGACCAATGAAGTGGGGTCATTTGTAAATATTTGGTCATGACTCCATGGGGCAAGCTTGGTGGTAGTAGTAGTTGTACAAGTGGAACTCCGTCACTACTTCGATGGGTCTAGTGATTGACAGTGGTGGACATCGTATGCTTTACGCACTGAGTGAGAGATGTGAGGATGGTTGCTATGGTTGATTTGTTTGCCATCATTATGACATGTACACCCCCACCCCCCGTTATCTTTACACCATATGTTCAGTAGCACCTTAGAGTATTGTACGGTATGTAGTGCTAACTCTTTTGTTGCAGGTCCAGGTCCAGGTCCAGGTATGGTTTAGTATACCTGTTATTATTCTGTTTTGCTGCTTATCGCTCATACCAGACTTTTTGTCTGACCTAGAGTTTTATGTCTCTTCTTATTACTCTGGGTGCTCTCACAAGTAGACTAGAGACATGTTAGGTGGTATGCACGAGTAGCTATACCGGAGACGAGCATGAGGCTTCCACGTATGATACATATATATAGATATTCTCCCTGTGTCGCTGCTGGTCACTACTTTGGGCATTAGTAGTGCACTCTTCCTTTCTTTTGTTTAGAGACAGTAATCAGAAAAGTTGTAATAAGATGTATTTAGACTTCCGCTACACTGATGTTGATGTTGGTTTTAGTTATCATCTTATGCACTGTCTCTCCTGTTTTATGTCAAGTACATTATTATTATATTTTGTTCCCTACGCTATGAGACATTCTACAGGTTTTTGATTAGTTCATTCTCTTCTTTCCTTTGTTTGGCGACCGTTCTGTGCTAGTTGGGCATGTGTACAGCGTACTTTCGGAAGAAATGCCGGCTGGTGCGGGGCGGGCCATCACACTTGGTATCAGAGCGAGGTTGCGTAGTTAACCTAGGGAAAGACACCAGGGAGAGATAATACGTATATGAAAGCGTGTATTTGTGATTATTTTGGTTTTCAAAAGCTATATATATACTATTAGCATATCTAAGGATGAAGTCACACTACACTGACACCACAAAGAGGATGGTTAATCTTTTTCTCTTTACAGATTGAAGGATGAGCCGATACGCAAGAGGTGCCGGTAGAGGAGCCAATAATGGGAATGCTGCTGACATGAGGACGATGTTTACTGACCGCATGAGAGAGATGCTTAGGGATGTGCAGAGGGAAGCTCCCAATAATGGTAATGGTGGTGGTCCAATAGTGCAGGCGCCTAGGACCGATTTCGCCAAGTTGAATAAGGATTACACTAGTCTTGGTGGGAAGCCGTTCCACGTAACGGAGTCGGCTACGGATGTTCAGGATTGGTTGGATAGCTGCGATCGTATCTTCGAAGATTTGGGTATCAAGGATGCGATGAAAAGAAGGTAAGCATCCCGTCATCTGCAAGGACGGACAATGAATTGGTGGAATGCTATAAAGGCAGCTACTCCCGAGGATCAGATTACTTGGGAGCAGTTTAAGGTTCGCTTTAGCGATAAGTTCATTCCAGCTGCCCAGAAGTCAGTACTGTTTAAGAAATTTTTGGAGCTCAAGCAGAATGGCAGAGCTGTCTCGGAGTATATTGACGAATTCGATACTTTATCGAAGTATGGACTATCTCTTATTGATACTGTCGAGAAGAAGAATGAGAAGTTCATAACTGGCTTGGATGGATACTTAGGAGAAAGGCTTATTAACCAAATCGATGAGACTTTGAGTGGATTGTGGGAAAAGCATTGAGGTCAAAGAGTCTTTACCCTAAGTCGAAGACTGAGGTTGCATCTGCAGAGGAGCCAAAACCACAAGCAAGTGGTGGAGTCAAGAGTGGTTCCCAGAATAAGAGGAAGCAGAACCAGAATAAGGATGGCCAAAAGAAGAAGAAAGATGTTGAGTGCTTCAGCTGTGGTAAGAAGGGCCATTATGCTAGTAATTGTCGGGCCAAGCCAGCGGATAGGAAGCGCTTCCACTGTGGCCAAGTGGGACATCACAAAGACAAGTGTCCGCAACCCCCTAAAGAAAAGCAGGTGGTGAAAGCATATGCCCTTAATGCTATTCCTTCTTCGTCGAATGCCCCAACTGCGGCGGAGAAAGGAAAGAATGTTGTTGTTCAAGGTATGCTTTCTGTTTATGATGTTCCTGTTAGAGTTTTGTTTGATACCGGGGCTTCCAGTTCTTTCATATCTAGTGACCTGGACGATAGGTTGGGATTGGCACCCGAGATTGTCGATAGACCTTTAGTAGTGACGAATCCGATTGGTGGTTCGACTAACCTTAACATGATTTGTCGCAATGTGGTCTTATCGAGTCATGGATGTATGTTTGTTTGTGATTGCTTTGTTTTGGGCTTTACTGGGTTTGGCATTATTTTGGGAGTCGATTGGCTCCAAAGATACGGGCTGGTGGTAGATTGTGAGGTCTTTTTGGTGACAGCTAGAGCGGATAATGGACGGAGGGTAGTGTTTGGTGGTCTACCCGGTGATGGGATAATGACTAGTTTTCTAAATTCCCTCGACATCCCGCATAGTGAGTTGTCAGGTTTGCCCATGGTTGGACAGTATCCGGACGTTTTGGAGGAAGTGACCGGGCTTCCACCACACCGAGAGATTGAGTTCCGTATTGATTTAGTGAAAGATGCCAGACCTATAGTGATGCCACTTCGTCGTATGGCACCAAGGGAGCAGCGAGAGCTCGGTGTGCAAGTCAGCGATCTTTTGAAGAAGGGATTTATCAGAAGGAGTGTTTCTGAATGGGGAGCACCAATTGTGTTTGCTACCAAGGCGGATGGTTCCCTTCGTTTGTCTGTAGACTACCGCGAGTTGAATAAAGTGACGAGGAAGAACAAGTATCCTCTACCGCGGATAGATGATTTGTTTGATCAGTTGAGTGGTGCGAGAGTATTTTCCCAGTTGGATCTCGCGACAGGTTTCCATCAGCTTAGAGTGGAAGCTGAGAGTATAGCTAAAATGGCATTTCAGACGACGTCTGGATTTTATGAGTGGTTGGTCATGCCATTCGGGCTGACCAATGCCCTTGCATACTTTGTGGATCTTATGAATAGGGTATTCAGAGATCAATTGAATAAGTTTGTCCTTGTGTTCGTGGATGATATTTTGGTCTATTCGAGGACAGAGGAAGAACACAAGGAACATTTGAGGATAGTGATGGAGGTGTTGAGAAAACACCAGTTGAAGGCAAAATTCTCTAAGTGTCACTTCTGGAGGAGGTAAGTGAGATTCTTGGGCCATGTTGTTTCAGAGAATGGTATTGCCGTGGACCCTGCGAAGGTGGCTACGGTACAAGATTGGTCTACGCCCAAGAATGCAACGGACATAAGAAGTTTCTTAGGGTTAGCTGGATATTATCGTAAGTTTATCCAAGACTTCTCCAAGATAGCAGCACCGTTGACTCAGTTGACCAAGAAGAATCAAGCCTTCATCTGGGAAGAAAGGTGCGAGAATGCATTCAAGAGTCTAAAGGAATAGTTGACGCGCGCACCAGTGTTAGTCATTCCTAAGGGGAATGAAGAGATGACGGTATACACGGATGCATGTGGTACCGGACTAGGTGCTGTATTGATGCAAGGAGGTAGGGTTGTAGCTTATGCAAGTCGGCAACTGAAACCATGATTTGAAATTGGCAGCGATCGTGTTTGCATTGAAGATGTGAAGACATTATCTCTTGGGAGAAAGATTCGAGTTGTTTACCGATCATAAATCGTTAAAGTATCTCTTCTCTCAGAAAGATCTGAATCTCCGGCAGCAAAGATGGTTATAATTCTTGGCTTCCTATGATTTCGACATCGCATATACACCAGGAAAGGGCAATGCGGTGGCTGATGCATTGAGTAGAAGACATGTCAGTTTAGGGGCTATGTTTCTAGAATGGAAGCAACTGGAGTACATCGCTGGGTATGATTTCAGACCAAATTGCGAATTGGATCCAGAAATGTTAGCAAGTTTGATGATCAGACCCACTTTGATTGAGCGGATTGGTTCCAGTCAGAGGAACGATCCTAACCTCAAAGGTAGATATAGGAATCGATGGACAGATGAACAAGTATGGGCATGATCGAGATGGATGGTTTAGAAAGAATGGAAGATTAGTTGTACCCAATGTCAATGGATTGAGAGATGAAGTGCTTAGAGAATGTCATCACTCAAAACTGAATATACACGCCGGTGGTAACAAGATGTACCGAGACATGAAGCAGACCTACTACTGGGAAGGGATGAAAGAGGCATTGGGAAATTTATATCCAAACGCATGAACTGCCAGCTAGTTAAAGCTGAGCAAAAGAAGCCTAGTGGGTTGCTACAACCATTAGAAATTCCAGAATGGAAATGGGAACAAGTGTCAATGGATTTCAGTGATGGGTTACCAAGGACTTGATCGGGCCATTATAGCATTTGGGTGATTGTGGACCGATTGACTAAGAGTGCAAGGTTTATACCCGTCAAGCCAAACAGGACGGAAGCTAAGTTAGCAGAACTGTATATAAAGTGGTAATGAGATTTCATGGAATACCCAAAGGCATTGTGAGTGACCGAGATCCGTTGTTCACTAGTGGATTTTGGAAGAGCTTAAAAGAGGCGTTAGGATCAGAATTACATCTCAATACCGTGTATCATCCTCAAACCGACGGACAGACAGAGAGGGTGAATCGAGTGTTAGAAAATCTCTTGAGAGCTTGCATATTGGATTTTGGTGGATCTTGGGATGATCATTTAAATCTAATAGAGTTTGCATATATTAATAGTTATCAATCCAGTATTGGTATGGCTCAGTTTGAAGCTTTGTATGGAAGACCGTGCAACTCATCGTCATATTGGGTAGAAACTGGTGAGAAGATTGTGCTTGGACCTGATGTGATAAGAGAAACTTCAGACAAGATTAAGGTTATCCAACAGCGAATGAAGGTTGCCCAAGATAGGCAGAAGATTTATGCTGATAAAAGGAGAAGAGAATTAAAGTTCTCCATTGGCGACTAGGTGTTTGTCAAGATATCTCCGTTGAAGAGCGTGATACGATTTGGCAGGAAAGGTAAGTTAGCACCAAGATTTGTTGGTCCATTCCCAGTTCTTGAGCAAATTGGGAATTTGACATACCAAGTTGAATTACCAGAGAAGATGGCAGGAGTTCACAACGTATTTCATGTTTCCCAGTTAAGAAAGTTCGTACACGACCCAAATGTGACTATTTCACCTAATCAATTGGATGATATCGAAGTTGAACCCGAGGCGATTGGGAACCGCAAGCCTATGCGTATTGTTGGGAACGATACGAAGCAACTTCGAAGGAAAGCGGTGAAGTTAGTCAAAGTTCAGTGGGCGAGAATGAGAATTACTCTACTTGGGAGACAGAGGAGAGCATTAGGGAGACATATCCAGAACTCTTCGCCTGGTAAGATTTTAACTTCGATTTAGTCTTTCCGCATGCTAGGATAGACTTGTTTGTTTGTTTTGCATGTTTGATTGTTGTATGTGGCAGGTAGGCATGCAGGTTCCTTTGTATGTTTTGGGTTAAGGAATTTCAGGGACGAAATTTCTTAAGGGGGGGAGAGTGTAACGACCCGCATTCTACATATCATAGGATCGTAGAATATTTATTTCTTTCACATACGAAGTCGTATGGTCATATAACTTTGGGAGACGACTATTGGGGTCATTTCCCATATTCATGATTTTTGCCAATTTTTAAATGACCATTTGGCCCCTGGCTGATCTTGTTCTGGCCATAACTTTTGATGGGAAAGAAGTTTTGACCTAAAACCACTTCCATTGACTCCGGATGATGGTTTACCTTTCCGTAGAGTGGTCACACTAGCCAAACGGACTTACCGTTTGGGAGATATGGCTGAAATAAGGTTTGGGAGGAGAGAAACTGCTTAACTGGGCCAAATAGGGTGATTAGTGAATGGGCCCATAACCCATTTCGGAATTAGGGTTATGGGGAGGCTGAAATGAGTTAGGTTTTCATTCTATTTCAGTTTTCTAGCCTACACTTACCTCTCAGAAACCCTAACAATGGCCTCCAACCTCTAAAACACCTCCAAATCACTTTCTAACCAAGTATTAGGCTTACCAACATCAAATCAAGGCAGATTTGCACAATAATCGAGGTAGAACTGCTGTGTTGCATTGGTATTCGCGCCCAAACAGTAGAGTTTTAGTTCTAAAGGTTTTATTTGTGGCCGAGGGGAGTGATTTGCATAGTTCCTCACTAATTATGGTTAATTAAGGGTAATTAGTGATTGATTAGCGAATTTATACACTAATAAATTCTGGAAAAATATTTAT
The DNA here is from genome assembly GCA_030737875.1 of Allium sativum. NCBI lineage: Eukaryota > Viridiplantae > Streptophyta > Magnoliopsida > Asparagales > Amaryllidaceae > Allium > Allium sativum. The sequence goes on from CM060916.1 coordinate 901,834,780, forward strand.
AAATTCTTAAATGATGTTTTAGACCTCTATTAGAAACTTGGGTTAATTTGGTTAAGTTTTGATAACCCTATCATTAACTATGCTAGAACATGCTTAAGGGAAAATATTGGATTTTGGGTATGTTTGATCCATTTTACACTCTATGATTGTTGTTTTGCTGTTTGTGGATGATTATACATGTTGCTATGGCTGTATGGTATGCTTTGTGATTGCCTAGAAGTGTTAGACTGGTCGAAAACGCCGTCGAATGGCGTAAAACAGCCAGTGGAAAAGTTGCAGGAAAATGTGCAGGGTTTTGGATCGGATCGGGGTAGGAGGCTCGGATCGGATCGGGGTAGGAGGCTCGGATCGGATGGTGGACTGGGCAGAGAAACCGAACCGAATCGGAACTTCGCACTAAAGGAGACTTGGCGAGAAGGAAGGCCATTTGTTTAGAGTTGGAGTTGGGCAGAGGATCGGATCGGAGGGACAAAAAGGGGATCGGATCGGAGCTAAGGCGTGGGATCGGATCGGCTACCGAACCAAACCGGAGCTGGCATCTTCTGAGGCATGCAAACGAAAGAGATAACAGGGAAGGTTGGATCGGATCAGAACATGACACTATAAGGAGGACCTTGGCACTTTACCACCGGACCAGACCGAGCCACATGTGAGAAGCTAAACCGAACCGCTTGGAGGAGATGAACTCGAACCGAACCGAGCATGGGTGACCGAACCGAACCGAGCGTGTACTTCTATTTCTACATGACGACTCTTCTGAAGGCCAACTCCAATTTGACCAAAGCTCGAGATGCAAAGGAAGTCCAAATAGGAAGTTGAGCTCAGGATCCAGTTGGGAACCAACGAGTCGACTACATGAGTTGGGCTTTGCGGCGGGACGTGTGCAAAGGGGTTGTCGATGTCTGTAACTTTGGATCACTATGTGTAGGGAGTATGTGAACGGATTCAGGGCCACAGTGGCCTAGGTACGACTAAAGAGCTATAGACCAATGAAGTGGGGTCATTTGTAAAGATTTGGTCATGACTCCATGGGGCAAGCTTGGTAGTAATAGTAGTTGTACAAGTGGAACTCTGTCACTACTTCGATGGGTCTAGTGATTGACAGTGGTGGACATCGTATGCTTTACGCACTGAGTGAGAGATGTGAGGATGGTTGCTATGGTTGATTTTTTTGCCATCATTATGACATGTACACCCCCACCCCCCGTTATCTTTACACCATCTGTTCAGTGGCACCTTAGAGTATTGTACGGTATGTAGTGCTAACTCTTTGGTTGCAGGTTCAGGTATGGTTTAGTATACCTGTTATTGTTCTGTGTTGCTGCTTATCACTCATACCAGACTTTTTGTCTGACCTAGAGACAGGTTAGGTGGTATGCACGAGTAGTTGTACCGGAGACGAGCATGAGGCTTCCACGTATGATACATATATATAGATATTCTCCCTTTGTCGCTGCTGGTCACTACTTTGGGCATTAGTAGTGCACTATTCCTTTCTTTTGTTTAGAGATAGTAATTTGAAAAGTTGTAATAAGCTGTATTTAGACTTCCGCTACACTGATGTTGATGTTGGTTTTAGTTATCAGCTTATGCACTATCTCTTTTGTTTTATGTCAAGTACATTATTATTATATTTTGTTCCCTGCGCTGTGAGACACTCTACAGGTTTTTGATTAGTTCATTCTCTTCTTTCCTTTCTTTGGCGACCGTTCTGTGCTAGTTGGGCATGTGTACTGCGCACTTTCGGAAGAAATGCCGGCTGGTGCTGGGCGGGATGTCACACTTGGTATCAGAGCGAGGTTGCGTAGTTAACCTAGGGAAAGACACCAGGGAGAGATAATATGTAATGACCCGCATTGGCAGAGGTATTATAATTAATTTATTTAATTATATAAATAGTGATTTAGGGAATTAAATCATCGTTAATTAATTTATAGTGAATATTTAATTAAATTAAATAATAGAATAATATATTTAATGCAGAAATAATCAAAAATATTGGAAATCACAATATTCTGTGAACGGGGTCGTCCCTTAGATTTAATTCAGGTTAGAATTGAATTTGAATAACGAATATATTATTCGAACGACAGTTTGAACGTAGAATTTTAATATAATTAAAATCGAGCTTGAAACGGCGCTGCAGTTCGTAAATTGGCGATTCGAACTTCAACTGAATGTACAGGATTCGTTTTAAGCCGGATTTCTGTGAAACAAGAAACGTGTGGAGCTGGTGGAGTATATCTTTCTAGTGGAAGAGAAAAATCGGGATTTCATTGTGTAGATTTTGATTTATGTCCAAATCAAATTTTAGAAAAGTCGCTGTGGAATTCCTTTATAATTAGTAACGCTTTATTTATGTTATAAAAGGGTTTTCAATGTAAATTGAATATCGATTCAACCTGGACTTGGAATATCAAGTATATAATTTTTCTTAAGCTGTATGGTATTCCACTGTGAATATAAACGACAATATAAATATATTTATATTTAATTTTATTTTATTTAAATATATTTATATATTTAAATTGGTCATCCAAAGCTTTAAAAATAGCCACTTTTGCAAACGAAGTCGAAATTCGACGAAACTAATTTTGTTGGATCCGCAATGTCAAATAGTTGTTAGATTTCCAGTTTCGTGATTTTTAGAGTCAGTATGTGGTCGTACGGATTTTTAATGTGAAAAAAAGTCGATATTTCGACGGTTAAAATACGCTGTGTGAGCATACGAAGTCGGAATTCGACGAAACCAGTTTCGTTGGGACCGAAATGTCGAACTGTAGCTGCATGTCCAGTTTCGTGATTTTTGGGTATTATATGTGATCACAGGAATTTTAAAGGATAAATAAAATCAACGGTTCATTAAATCTGAATATTTAAATTAATATTTAAATATTTAAATTTACCTATAAATATACTTCCCTCTTTCCTAAACCTAGTTTTACATTTCCACAGTCAACGGCCGCCACAAAAATGTTCCAACAGCAAACAACATCCTCAAAGAAAAATGGAAATCAATTCAAAATAAATTACTATAAATCATTCCAGGTATACATTTCAAGTCCTGATGGTATACTCTTCCATCTCGTACAAGTTTTATACGATGCGGTTTGGATTTTTTGGGTTCGCTGTAGTACAACAGCGTTGGGTTCAAGCTAGGGTTCGAGTTCTAGCACGGGTGAGGCGATCGAAGGTGCAGTTGAGGGCGGATTTGGATTCAAGAGTTGGAACGACACCTGGTATGTATTTGTGGTGGAGTTCGGTTCTTGGTTCTCGTCGAAGGGTTCCTGTAGCGTGGGTTTTTGCTGAAGAACAGAAGTCTTGTGGAAGCACCGAATCGGGTATTGAGTACATCGGAATGAAGAGAAAACCATGACGAGAATTGTGGTATTTTTGTCTGGTTTTAAAGTGGAGTATTGAAGGAGCGGTTGGCAGTCAAAGTTGCCATTTTCGTTGATGTTGGGTTCCTGGAGTCGATAAGTGAAATTGGGGAAGAAGAGGCTTATACGGGTTTGGGCCTTGGTGAAACAGAGGTGGGCCGGTTTGGATGAAGGGGGTGAGGCCCACTCTTTTAAATTCAAGTTATTTACTTTAAATAGTGTATGAACTTCGAAAATTCATATCTTCGTCACACGATATCAGATTGACGAACCATAAGTTGCGTTGGGACCGTATGGACGAGAGCTTCACAATGAAGCTGACTGGAAGTGGATTGGGGCTCGTATTAATTTATGGCAAAATAAATTGTTTGATTCAAATCAAATAACAGTTTATCGTTCTTTAACGATGAACTGCAAAAGTGAGTAAAACTCACCAACTCTGAACAGTTCTATTTTTACAACGTATTCTTAGAACTGTTAAATATTGTCTGTTTGACTGTGTGTTGAATGTTTGATTGAACTGCTAGTCAGTTAGTAGAAATTATATATATATATATATATGTATATATATAAACCGTTAAATATTTATATGTCAATTCTGTTTATCAGACTATTTCACAGTGAAGTGAAATCGATGTTAATTATATTGTCTAACATCTGTGATGCAGGGAAACAGGTCGGAGGAATCCAACTGGATTCCTCAACATTTATTTTACTGTGATTTATATATTGTGATATATAATCTGACGTTGATTATGTGTGTTGGACAATATTTATCGTTGTTATATGGTGTGTTAAATACCATAAGAAATACCAAAATGTGGAAAGGGATTTTCAAAGTATATTTTGAAAATAATTTATTTATATAAAATCAATGGATTTTATATTATAAAAGAAAAAGGATTTTGAATAAAAGAAATATATTTGTAAATCAAATATAAGGGAATTATACTTGATAATCAAATATAAGGAATTTATTTGTTAATCAAATATAGAAGGAATTTATTTGTTAATCAAATATAAAGGAGATATATTTGAAATGAAATATAAAGGAATATATTTGAAATCAAATATAATAGGAAATATATTTGAAAACAAATATAAAGGAATATATTGGTAAAACATAAATAAAGAGTTAAAAGAATTTATTTATTTAGGAAATAAATAAAAGTAAAAGGGTTTATTTATTTAGGAAATAAATAAAGATTAAAGGAGATATTTATTTGGTAAATAAATAGGATTAAAAGAAGATATTTACTTGTTAGAACAAATAGAATAAAAGGAATATTTATTTGATAAATAAATAAGAACTAAATCAAAAGAATGTTCAGAAGATGAATAGAAAATGGAAATCTGTTTTTAACTAGATAAATAGAAATGATTAATTTATAAATAACAACTTATAAATTAAATGAATATTTATCATTCGATAAATGAAATATATAAGTCCGAACTTATATAGATAAGATATATTGGTTTTAACACCGATAGTTTTAAAATAGAATGGATACACAGCACTTGTATAAGTGAAGTAACATCATTAAAGAGAACATTTATAAAGTGAAGAACCGTTACTAAAAGTAAATCTTTATAAATGAATAAACGTTATCAAATAGGAGTTATTCGAATAGGAGAAGTCGATTTGAGTTAGAAATAATCGATTAAATAAATCGATTAGAGTTAGGTTGACTAGTTAGAGTTAATCAATTAAGGTTGACCAGTTAGAATAAACCAGTTAGAGTCAACCAGTTAGAGTTATCCAAAGGAGTTAATAGAATATTGGTTATTCGAAGTGTGTTAATCGAATATTGGTTATTCGAAGTGAGTAAATCGAATATTGGTTATTCGAAGTGAGTTAATCAGATATTGGTTATTCGAAAGGGGAGTTATCAAATCTAATAGAGAAAAAGAGTAAATCGAATATAGTTTATTCGAGTAGAGAAAAAGAGTAAATCGAATATAGTTTATTCGAGTAGAGTTAAAGGAGTTATCGAATATAGTTTATTCGAATAGAGTTAAAGGAGTTATCGAATATAGTTTATTCGAATATAGTTAAAGGGGTTATCGAATATAGTTTATTCGAATAGAGTTATAAGAGTTATTGAATATAGTTTATTCGAATAGAGTTAAAGGAGTTAATCGAATATAGTTTATTTGAATAGAGGTAAAGGAGTTAATCGAATATAGTTTATTCGAATAGAGTCAAAGGAGTTATCGAATATAGTTTATTCGAATAAAGTCAAAGGAGTTATCGAATATAGTTTATTCGAATAGAGTTAAAGGAATTATCGAATATAGTTTATTCGAATAGAGTTAAAGAAATTATCAAATATAGTTTATTCGAATAGAGTCAAAGGAGTTACCGAATATAGTTTATTCGACAGGAGTAAGTGAAAAGAGTAAATCGATTAGAGTTAAATCAAATAGAGTAAATCGATTAGAGTTAAATCAAATAGAGTTAGTCCAGCAGAGTTAATCAATAAGAGTTAGTTGAATAAAGTTAATCGAATATAGTTTATTCGAAGAAAGGTTATCGAATGTAGTTATTCGAATGGAGGAGTTATCGAATAGAGATTATTCGAAAGAGAATTTCGTAAGGAAGTTTGTTAAAGTTTTAAAGGATAAACCTTGTCTATCCCGAAGTTTAAACTGTTGTTCAGTTAAGGTCTGAGAGGTAATTATACCCCAACTTGATTGACTTTGTTTTTAACTAAGGAATGGTTAAGGTTTGATAGTAAGTGATGGTTAAGTGAATATAGTTAATAAGTGTAATGGTTTGAGTTGGCATCGCGATGGTTTGTTTAAACATCCGCCTAAGTCCAACGTAGGAGTTTTGGAAATGTTTTCCAATAAGAACCAGAAATGTTTTCTAATATAGAAAACAAGAAATGGAAACGTCCCCAATGTTAATAACGTATATTTTCTAAATTTAGAAAATAGCAAATGTTGAATATAGGGAAACAGGAGATGTAAAATGAACTAAAGAGATTAATGTTACTCTGATGATGTTCTTCTTCTTCTTCTATTCTAAGTTTCTATCTTATCTATCATCACCCTCTAATTTCTTTCATTAATTACCAGGATTTTTCGATGTTTTGGTTATCGACATCAAGTTTATGTTGATAACCAAAGTCGCTCAAAATCCGGGTCGTTACAGTTGCTATCAGAGCTTAAGTTAAGAATTACCTTGGCTCTGTGGCGTGACCCGGTAGAGATAGGATTAGTATTATCCTAGATTGAGTTGAGTGTATATATACGAGAGAACGTATTTGTTATTTGATATAAAAATTTGTTTTATATTGTGGAGATTTATTGGTTGAGTGGCTTATAAATTCTGGTCGATCAGTTTGATCCACTGTATCGATAGGGGTTACTAAACACTCGAATACGATGAACCAACATGATATGTTTTGAAATTTACATAGTATAATTGGTTGTGTTAGTAGTAATTATAACCAGATAAGATTATAAAATGTGAAAAGGTTATATATGACCAATCAGAATTGATATAAGTAAAATATATGGAATTGAAATGAATTAAAGCTGAATTTAAATCAGAATTGGAGTTAAAATCCCAGAAATTGGGAAAGTGTTTGTAAAGGAATCTGGATTAAGTATAAGGATATTTTAAGATCCTGGGAGATTTTAAATTGTTTACAAGCCTTGTGAAGGATATTTTGAAAGTGATTTCAAAAATGAAAGTATTTGGAAATGGATTTGAAAGTGATATAGTATTGAACTCACTTCGATAGCTGGAAAATAGATTCCGATGTTGATCATGACATCATCGGTGTTCATTTTCGAGTATGTAAGTGACGGATTACTACCAAGGATTTTGTTTTGAATTTGTTTTGGGAAAACAAGTTGTGTTGAATTTCAAAAAAAGAAAATTTGATTTTTGAAAGAGGTAAACTGTTTAAGAACTTCCAGGAAGAAAAGGTTGTTTGAATTTAAACAAATTAATGTAAAATTTGTAAAATCCAATAGAATTGGGATGGAATTAAAAGCCAGTTAAGTGAAAATCATTTGAAATAGATTAGTGTCAAGTAGAATTAGACTTGATTAGAGATAATCTGGAATTATATTGGACTGGTGAGTTATGGATTTGAAATCAAGAATAGTGCTTGAGTTTGAAATAAAAGTCGACTTAGGTATAAGCGAATGGGTGTGTTAAAGATAAATTGATTTGGGATCAAGTTGGAAGTGCATTGGTATATATTGAATTGATGACAGGTGAAGTGATAGAGTTGATATACCCGACAAAAAGGTACAAGTTTATATTTGATATAAGCATGAGATTTGTGAGCCGAATTGGCAAGTCGCTTGGCTGTTTGATTTTCTTTTGGGTTGAGGAAGGCCTAGAGAGGCGAGTTGTGGTTTTACCGATAGGGCTGTACAAAGGAGGTTATGGCGAAATTTTCCAAAAATTTAAAGTGTTAGAAAATTTTCAGAATTTTTGAAAATTTTAGTTAGTCGGAATGAATTAATATTTTAGTCGATATTAATTGGTTCAGTTGAAATCAGAAATAAAGGGTAAACAAATCTTAGGAATTCCAATAGATAGGGTCGTCCTCTAACTTAGCAATTTCGAGGACGAAATTATTTTAAGTGGGGAAGAATGTAATGACCCGCATTGGCAGAGGTATTATAATTAATTTATTTAATTATATAAATAGTGATTTAGGGAATTAAATCATCGTTAATTAAATTATAGTGAATATTTAATTAAATTAAATAATAGAATAATATATTTAATGCAGAAATAATCAAAAATATTGGAAATCACAATATTCTGTGAACGGGGTCGTCCCTTAGATTTAATTCAGGTTAGAATTGAATTTGAATAACGAATATATTATTCGAACGACAGTTTGAACGTAGAATTTTAATATAATTAAAATCGAGCTTGAAATGGCGCTGCAGTTCGTAAATTGGCGATTCGAACTTCAACTGAATGTACAAGATTCGTTTTAAGCCGGATTTCTGTGAAACAAGAAACGTGTGGAGCTGGTGGAGTATATCTTTCTAGTGGAAGAGAAAATTTAGGATTTCATTGTGTAGATTTTGATTTATGTCCAAATCAAATTTTAGAAAAGTCGCTGTGGAATTCCTTTATAATTAGTAACGCTTTATTTACGTTATAAAAGGGCTTTCAATGTAAATTGAATATCGATTCAACCTGGACTTGGAATATCAAGTATATAATTTTTCTTAAGCTGTATGGTATTCCACTGTGAATATAAATGACAATATAAATTTATTTATATTTAATTTAATTTTATTTAAATATATTTATATATTTAAATGGGTCATCCAGAGCTTTAAAAATAGCCACTTTTGCAAACGAAGTCGAAATTCGACGAAACTAATTTTGTTGGATCCGCAATGTCAAATAGTTGTTAGATTTCCAGTTTCGTGATTTTTAGAGTCAGTATGTGGTCGTACGGATTTTTAATGTGAAAAAAAGTCGATATTTCGACGATTAAAAATACGCTGTGTGAGCATACGAAGTCGGAATTCGACGAAACCAGTTTCGTTGGGACCGAAATGTCGAACTGTAGTTGCATGTCCAGTTTCGTGATTTTTGGGTATTATATGTGATCACAGGAATTTTAAAGGATAAATAAAATCAACGGTTCATTAAATCTGAATATTTAAATTAATATTTAAATTTACCTATAAATATACTTCCCTCTTTCCTAAACCTAGTTTTACATTTCCACAGTCAACGGCCGCCACAAAAATGTTCCAACAGCAAACAACATCCTCAAAGAAAAATGGAAATCAATTCAAAATAAATTACTATAAATCATTCCAGGTATACATTTCAAGTCCTGATGGTATACTCTTCCATCTCGTACAAGTTTTATACGATGCGGTTTGGATTTTTTGGGTTCGCTGTAGTACAACAGCATTGGGTTCAAGCTAGGGTTCGAGTTCTAGCACAGGTGAGGCGATCGAAGGTGCAGTTGAGGGCGGATTTGGATTCAGGAGTTGGAACGACACCTGGTATGTATTTGTGGTGGAGTTCGGTTCTAGGTTCTCGTCGAAGGGTTCCTGTAGCGTAGGTTTTTGCTGAAGAACGGAAGTCTTGTGGAAGCACCGAATCGGGTATTGAGTACATCGGAATGAAGAGAGAACCATGACGAGAATTGTGGTATTTTTGTCTGGTTTTAAAGTGGAGTATCGAAGGAGCGGTTGGCAGTCAAAGTTGCCATTTTCGTTGATGTTGGGTTCCTGGAGTCGATAAGTGAAATTGGGGAAGAAGAGGCTTATACGGGTTTGGGCCTTGGTGAAACAGAGGTGGGCCGGTTTTGATGAAGGGGGAGAGGCCCACTCTTTTAAATTCAAGTTATTTACTTTAAATAGTGTATGAACTTCGAAAATTCATATCTTCGTCACACGATATCAGATTGACGAACCGTAAGTTGCGTTGGGACCGTATAGACAAGAGCTTCACAATGAAGCTGACTGGAAGTGGATTGGGGCTCATATTAATTTATGGCGAAATAAATTGTTTGATTCAAATCAAATAACAGTTTATCGTTCTTTAACGATGAACTGCAAAAGTGAGTAAAACTCACCAATTCTGAACAGTTCTATTTTTACAACGTATTCTTAGAACTGTTAAATATTGTTTGTTTGACTGTGTGTTGATTGTTTGATTGAACTGCTAGTCAGTTAGTAGAAATTATATATATATATATATATATTTATATATATATATAAACCGTTAAATATTTATATGTCGATTCTGTTTATCAGAATATTTCACAGTGAAGTGAAATCGATGTTAATTATATTGTCTAACATCTGTAATGCAGGGAAACAGGTCGGAGGAATCCAACCGGATTCCTCAACATTTATTTTACTGTGATTTATATATTGTGATATATAATGTGATATATAATCTGACGTTGATTATGTGTGTCAGACGATATTTATCGTTGTTATATGGTGTGTTAAATACCATAAGAAATACCAGAATGTGGAAAAGGGATTTTCAAAGTATATTTTGAAAATAATTTATTTATATAAAATCAATGGATTTTATATTATAAAAGAAAAAGGATTTTGAATAAAAGAAATATATTTGTAAATCAAATATAAGGGAATTATATTTGATAATCAAATATAAGAAATTTATTTGTTAATCAAATATAGAAGGAATTTATTTGTTAATCTAATATAAAGGAGATATATTTGAAATGAAATACAAAGGAATATATTTGAAATCAAATATAATAGGAAACATATTTGAAAACAAACATAAAGGAATATATTGGTAAAACATAAATAAAGAGTTAAAAGAATTTATTTGTTTAGGAAATAAATAAAAGTAAAAGGGTTTATTTATTTAGGAAATAAATAAAGATTAAAGGAGATATTTATTTGGTAAATAAATAGGATTAAAAGAAGATATTTACTTGTTAGAATAAATAGAATAAAAGGAATATTTATTTGATAAATAAATAAGAACTAAATCAAAAGAATGTTCAGAAGATGAATAGAAAATGGAAATCTGTTTTCAACAGATAAATAGAAAGGATTAATTTATAAATAACAGCTTATAAATTAAATGAATATTTATCATTCGATAAATGAAATATATAAGTCCGAACTTATATAGATAAGAGATATTGGTTTTAACACCGATAGTTTTAAAATAGAATGGATACACAGCACTTGTATAAGTGAAGTAACATCATTAAAGAGAACATTTATAAAGTGAAGAACCGTTACTAAAAGTAAATCTTTATAAATGAATAAACGTTATCAAATAGGAGTTATTCGAATAGGAGAAGTCGATTTGAGTTAGAAATAATCGATTAAATAAATCGATTAGAGTTAGGTTGACTAGTTAGAGTTAATCAATTAAGGTTGACCAGTTAGAATAAACCAGTTAGAGTCAACCAGTTAGAGTCAACCAGTTAGAGTTATCCAAAGGAGTTAATCGAATATTGGTTATTCGAAGTGAGTTAATCGAATATTGGTTATTCGAAGTGAGTTAATCGAATATTGGTTATTCGAAGTGAGTAAATCGAATATTGGTTATTCGAAGTGAGTTAATCGGATATTGGTTATTCGAAAGGGGAGTTATCAAATCTAATAGAGAAAAAGAGTAAATCGAATATAGTTTATTCGAGTAGAGGAAAAGAGTAAATCGAATATAGTTTATTCGAGGAGAGTTAAAGGAGTTATCGAATATAGTTTATTCGAATAGATTTAAAGGAGTTATCGAATATAGTTTATTCGAATAGAGTTAAAGGAGTTATTGAATATAGTTTATTCGAATAGAGTTAAAGGAGTTATCGAATATAGTTTATTCGAATAGAGTTAAAGGAGTTAATCGAATATAGTTTATTCGAATAGAGGTAAAGGAGTTAATCGAATATAGTTTATTCGAATAGAGTCAAAGGAGTTATCGAATATAGTTTATTTGAATAAAGTCAAAGGAGTTATCGAATATAGTTTATTCGAATAGAGTTAAAGGAATTATCGAATATAGTTTATTCGAATAGAGTTAAAGAAATTATCAAATATAGTTTATTCGAATAGAGTCAAAGGAGTTATCGAATATAGTTTATTCGACAGGAGTCAGTGAAAAGAGTAAATTGATTAAAGTTAAATCAAATAGAGTAAATGTAACACCCCGAATTTCAGTTAATGCTAAAATTCACTAATTACAGAATAAATAATCTCAGATGTGAGAATTGGGGGAAACGGGCTGCGTCATTGAGTTCGTCTCGGAAAAATACGCGAAATAGAGTCCGAGTTTTCGAAAATCGGAGTCCGTATGGCCCAGTTATGGCCCGATGAAGTTTGCAGAAAATTCAAAACTAAAAACAGATTTAATAATTTAAATTCAGAATTTAAAATAGAGCAGGCGGGGCCAGGCGGGAAAATTCCCGCCTACCCATGTCGACAGGGCTGTCGACAGGCCTGTCGACAGGGGTGTCGACTTGCCTGTCGACTTGCCTGTCGACAGGGTGCGGCGTCCAGAGAACCTGGGTGCACCAGGTTGCACCAGGTTGGGTCTTGGGCTGGCTTGGAGGGCTGGTTCTGGAAGCTTCTTGGATCTGATGGTCCTAATCCTATCTAGGGTTAATCTTAGGGTCTAAAATGCAACCTAATCCTATAAATAACACCCTAACCCTACCCTAATTCATTCATAATTAAACCTAGTAACTAAACTATGGCAAAATGAAACTTGGTCATGGCCTCCACAAATCAATGAAGAGGAAAGCAAGCTCTAATCAACCTCTAATTCATTCTAAGTATCTTAATCTTCTTCATTAGCTTGCTAATTGTGTTTTGGTGAGTTTCTATCACTTTGATGATCAATTGTTAAGATAAGTAGATTTGGTGTAATGAGACTTATGGTCTTGAATGCGGATTTGTGAGGTTGAATCATTTGTAATGATATGCTAATCTATGTATAATATTAATCTTATGTTGAATATGTAAGTTTATGTAAGTTGAATATGCGAGTTTATGCATGTTGAATATGTAAGTGTATGCAAGTTGAATATGAGAGTTTATGCAAGTTGGATATGTGGGTTTATGCATAATAAGTAATTGATTTTATGAAAGTTAAGTATGTGGTTTTATGCATGATTAGTATGTGATTCTATGCATGCTAAGTAGGTGATATTATGCATGATGAGTATGTGATTCTATGCATGCTAAGTATATGATATTATGCAAGTTTAGTATGTGATTCTATGCATGCTAAGTATATGATATTATGCAAGTTGAGTATGTGATTCTATGCATGCTAAGTATGTGATAATATGCATGATTAATAAGTTGTTTTATGCATATTTAACAAGTGGGTTTATGCATGTTTAACAAGTTCATATGCAAGTTACATGTATAACAATATATGCTATGCAAGTTACATGTTTGTTAATATGCAAGTTACATGTATGTTAATATGCAAGATATGCTATGCAAGTTACATGTTTGTTAATATGCAAGTTACATGTATGTTAATATGCAAGATATGCTATGCAAGTTACATGTTTGTTAATATGCAAGTATGTGAATGCTTATGCAAGTTATGTGTATGCTTAAATGCATGTTTAACATGTTATGCAAGTTGTGAGAATGCTTATATGCAAGTTCAACATGTTATGCAAGTTATGTGTGCTTATGCAAGTTATGTGAATGCTTATATGCAAGTCCAACATGTTATGCAAGATATGTGTATGATAATATACAAGTTCATATGCAATATGTTATGCAAGTCATGTGCGATAATATGCAAGTTTGGGTTAAATGTAGTTGGGTTAATGTATGCTCATATATGCAAGTTGACATCCTCTTAACCCATGACAAAGTTATATGCTAAGATTTGGTTAAAACCCATGATATTTGTGATGGATCTTCCCTTTTTATTATGTCGTGAAATGAGAACGATTTGCGTGGGGAACGATGGGGTTAATAAATATGTTAATTAAAGTATGGTTGGGTATGATTAAGCATACCATAAAAATAAATTAACATAAGTGGGAATTTACCTATTGAGTTAGGTCTACCCCATGGGAATTTACCTATTGAGTTAGGTCTACCCATGTTATGAAAAACTTGATATTAAGTAGGGATAATTAATATAAATTATGAGGGTGATTAATTAGGTGTAATTAATCGACTAAGACACGAGGTTGGACTCAGTTGTAGCGTAAAACTGCCCGGACCCAACCGGCCTAACCAGTTGCTACAAATGTTAGCCCAATGTGAGAGGTCTTAGGCACAAACTAAATACGTGATTAATGTAAAGACACGAGGTTAGACTCGGTTATGACATAAGGCTGCCCGGACCCAACCGGCTTAACCAGCGGTCATAAAAGATAGTCTAATGTGAGAGGTCTTTATGGGGATCACGGTCTTAATTAATTAAGAAACACTTAACCAAATTAGCATGTAGTGGGACATGGGGGTTAAGTGGGTACCTTGGGTGGCACGTAGTAACTAGTGTGGGTGCCTTGGGTGGCATGAGGAAACTAGTGGGTTGCCTTGGGTAGCAATAGAAAATACGATTAGAATACTTAACCAAAGTGGAACATGGAATTAAACATGATTAAAGGGTTAAGTAAGTGCCTCGGGTGGCATGTGGGAATTAAGTAAATGACTTGGGTGGCATGTGGAAATCTAGTGGGTGCCTTGAAAGGTAATTAAAATATGATTAAGGACTTAACCAAAGTATTTATAACATGTAAGTGGACATGGTTAAAGGGGTTAAGTGGGATACACTAGATAAATTAACAAGCTTAAGTGGTAGCTTGTGGGGGCCCATCTCAACCAATATCCCAAACGTATCTTTGTGGGCTCGACCCAAGTCGAGTGACGGGACACGCATATTGGGCTTGACTATAAGAGGCCAAAAACGGGTTAGCGGTGGCAACGTAGGACCAACGGGTTTCATATGCGTGTGTGGACCCGGGCTGGTTAGTAAATCGTTGTTGCATCGTGTAGGTATAAAGCCGTGCACCGTTGATACTATCAGGTTGCCACTTTGGGGAAATGATACACCCCATTGTGGGACCAGCACGGGTATCTACGTTAGGGAGCCGATCGCTTGGGAGTAGTGGGTACACCTAGTAAAGATAGGGGCAGACGGCACCTATGTAGGCGTAAAAGAAACTACTGGATAAAAATTACTAAGTACATTTAGTGGGATCAAATCTTTAGATGGGAATTAATCTGGGTAGGTAGAACTGGTGTGGTGCAGTGTAGGAATTACTTTTGGGTGGATAAGTCTGGGGCGGTGTAATCTAGTAATTATCCTTGGGTGGATAAATGCGTCTTTACGGTGATCTTAGTTTATCCTAAGTTTACCAAGCTGCTTAGTGTAGCCATTCTTCCCCAGTCGTTACCGTATATCAACTTACGTCTTCTCTGGTTATTTTAATGATTGTATTGTTAGGGTTATAGGACTCACTCAGACTTATGTCTGACCCCATTGTTTTTATCTTTTTCCCCCAAACCCAGGTTATTAGAGTGGGCCTGGTGCTAGTGGGCTTTGATCTGATTGCTGTATCTATCCTATGGAGCTTGGACCGTGAAGTGAAGCCGAGCTCATCTTTTCTTTTATGGCTATTAGTTATGTAGTGGGATTATGTACTTCTATTTTATCAAGATGGATATTATGTACTTGACTCTGGTTTATGGTTTTGTGATGTAACCAAACATGTATTACTTTTCGCTGCAATGAAATGATGTTTTAAATTTTCAAGTATTACTTATATCTGTCTTGTTGTAATTTTACTGTTCTAGATTCACTAAAAATACTTCACCGAAACTAAGGCATTCCCCTGGTATGAGTGACCTTAGCGGACGTGGGGTGTTACACGTGGTATCAGAGCTTAAGGTTACCAGAACAGATAAAATTTTTAGAAAAACTATTTTTCTAAGAAAATTTATGAAGGAGTATTTTCAAAAACATGTCTTTTAAGAGAAAAGTTTTTGAGAGAAAAGCATAATCCCCGATAGCCATATCTTTATCTTTCGAATTCTCCGTTTGAATCTCTTTCTCTCTCGGTTTGAGTTTCCCCTCCGTGTGTAGATGATCTTTCTAAGATAGATAAGAATGGAAAACCGGTTCAAGGGAATTAGACGTAAATCAGATTAGAAGTTGGTTCAAGAAGGAGGAGGACTTGTAAGTACTTATTGGATGGACGATGGGAGGAAGGTTCTAATAGTTGTTTGGTTAATGAAGGACGAAACCTCATTGATGGGAGGTTACGAGTGGAGAATGAGAAGGAGAAGGCGAGTAGTTATCCTTTTAGGAGGAATAGGACACCTTATTAGGATTGTCCAAAGAAGCAAGGGCAAGGTATGGAATCTTCTGGAGGGTAGTTGTATTCCCTCACGACTAGGATGCCGGATGGGGATAAGACCGTCTAGGTTGGAATTTGGATTTCTTTGTTATCCGATCCAAACTTTATTTGATTCTGATGTATCGAGTTCGTTTATCTCATCATTGTTAGTTGAGTCACTGCACATAAACACCAGTTTAGTAGATGATCCCTTAGTTGTTTCAAACCCAATTGGGCTCCATGATGTGTTTGGGTTTGAAAGTTTCTATACTTAGCGTTGAGTTTGGATGTGATGCTTGTTGGGCTTCACGGGCTATGGGTAAAGTTTAGGGGCATAGACTGGTTATCCAGTAGGGGTGCCGTTCTTGATTCTGAAGGGAGAGTTGTTAGGCTTATGACCCACTTGGGTAACACTCTCGAGGTCTCATGTAATCCCATAGAATCTGTTATGCTAAGTTATCTAGAATCGCTTGACACGTCGGTCGAGAGTTTGCGATCTGTTAGAAGTGGTCCGGGAATACTCGGATGTGTTTGAGAAGGTGAAGGGCTTACCTCCGGAGCGGGAGATTGACTTCCGAATATATCTGGTAAACAATGCCAAACCAGTGACTTGGCCAGTGTGCCACAAGGCTCCTCGTGAGAGGAGGGAACTCCATAAGTAAGTAGGCGATTGCTTGAGAAGGGGTTCATAAGAGGAAGTATATCGGAGAGGGGTGCTCCAGTAGTTCTTGCCACGAAGGCGGATGGGTCCCTCAGACTTTGTGTAGGCTAAAGAGAACTAAATCAACTCACAAAGAAGAATAGACACCCATTGCCGAAGATTGATGATCTCTTTGATCAGTTGGTTGGCGCCTCAGTATTTTCGCAGTTGGACTAAGCCACATGGTTTCGTCAGTTGAGAGTGGCTGACGATAGTATAGAGAAGATTGCCTTTAGGACTCCGGATGGTTTTATGAGTGGCTGGTGATGCTATTTGGTTTGATGAACGCCCCCGCATACTTTGTTGATTGGATGAGAAGGGTGTTCAGGGAGTACCTAAATAAGTTTGTAAATGACATCTTGGTCTTTTCAAGGAGCATAATAAGTTTCGTATGTGCTCAATAGATTGAGCAAAGCCAGTTATGGGATAAAACGGTGGTTTTGGAGCGAGACTGGCAAAGACATCCAAAGTTGGTCAAAGGCTTAATTGTTTAGCCATTTTTTTTTTTTAGTATCATCTCACGTAGGTCGCCTGAACTCGAAGGAGATATCCCTTGGGTGTTTGTCTGATATTGGTTTCGGCCTTTGGGGCTTGCATTTGGGGGATGTCGAATTCGACTAGGGTGGTCTGCGTGAGAGATGGACAGTTGTGACGATTTTGGATAGGATTCTTAGCATCTTATGAGTTTAAGATAGCGTATACCCCTAACAAGGGAAACATGGTAGCAGACGCCTTAAGAAGAAAAAGGTTGTCCTTGAGTTCATTGTTCGTTGAACTATAGAGTTTAGAGTTTATTTCTATGTTTGACCTTAGACCTCCCGTTAACCTTGTACCCGGTTCGCTAGCCTCCTTGGAGGTTAGGCCTACTCTTTTGGGACGGAGTGGCGAGACACAGCGTGACGACCCACAGTTGGTTGAGTTAGTAGAGAAGCTCATAAGGAGGGGAGTTGTCCAGCCATTTGAGTAGGTACACCCTAAATAGTAAGGGGTGGTTGCGTAGAGACGGTAGACTTCTGTGTACCGCAAGACGAGGATTTGAGGAAGGTTATACTTGATGATACACATCGGTCGAAGATGACCATTCATCCCGGTAGGGACAAGATGTACCAAGGCATGAGGCGAGTTTTCTTTTTGGCCAATATGAAGAAAGACGCGGCCAAGTATGTCGCTAGATGCTTGGTATGCTAACAAGTGAAAGTGGAACAGAAGAAACCCGGAGGGTTGCTTCACCCGTTGGAAGTTCCGAAATAGGAAGTAGGATAGTGTCTCGTTGGATAACCGAAATCAAGGAAGGGTAATACGGGGATTGGGCTTATGGTAGATAGACTTACTAAGTGTGCCCATTTCATACCCGTGAAGAGCAAGAGGACTATTACATGTCTAGCTTCAGTTTACCTTCGAGAGATTATTAGATTGCATGGTGTACCTTCCAGTATAGTGAGCGATCGAGATCCTATCTTCACTAGTGAGTTTTGGAAGAGTTTGCAAGAGGCGGTAGGGACTCAGTTGTGTTTGAGCACCGCATATCATCCTCAGACGGACGGTTAGACCGAGAGGGTGAACCGTATCTTAGAAGATCTTTTGAGGTTATGTATTTTGGATTTTGGAGGTACATGGGAAGAGCATCTTCCATTGGTGGAGTTCGCATATAATAGCAGCTTTCAGTCCAGTATTTGTATGGCTCCTTTCGAAGCTCTTTATGGAAGGCCTGGTTGATCCCCTACATGTTGGTGGGAATCTACGGATAGGATCTTGCTTGGGCCAGATATGGTTAGAGAGACTTCAGAGAAGATTGGTTTGATTCGAAGAAGGATGAAAGCGGCGGAATCTTATGTGGACAAGAGGAGAACAGAGCTTGAGTTTGATATTAGGACATGCTTTTTATCAAGGTATCTCCGTTACGGAATGTGGTTCACTTTGGATCTGTTAGGAAGTGAGTACCAAGGTTTGTAGGGCCATTTCCCATTAAGGAAAGAATTGGACGAATAGCATATAGAGGGGAGTAGCCTGACAGACTTAGTAGTGTACCTGATGTATTTCATGTGTCCCATTTGAGGAAGTGCTTACATGAGACCGCTGAGGTGGTAGAGCCGAGTTTGCTTAAAGAAACAGAGTTAGAGCGCGATGAGACGATTCGACGAGCTCCTACTCGCATCATTGGGTCAGAAACTAGGAAGTTGAGGATCAGAGAAGTTCAGCTAGTTAGAGTGCAATGGGGAGATGACGAAAGCGATGCTACTTGAGAGACGGAAGCGAAGATGTGTTCTTTGTATCCATTTCTTTTTGGAGAGTATGTCTTTTAACTTCTCCTTTGTCGCTTGCCTAGTACTTATCTTATCTTTAGTATGTCCTCTCGATTAGTGCTGTTTGACCTTTAGATAGGGAAAACCTATGGTTGAAACATGTGTTTGAGACATGTTATGGTTGATGGATGCAAGTGGATGCAAGTGTTTGCTAGTGGTTGCTCGTGGATGCATATATACACACTCTAGGCACTAGATCGGCTCAATCACTTCATATTGCATATTGCATAAAATTGTGTGTAGTTAGCTATATTTATGGATGTATAATGATTGTGTTATCATATGGATGATGCATTTTGGTGAATGATTGTGCACTCATATAGATACTGTATGTGTCGATAGGGTTATCTCGCATACATATTGGATGCATGGCACTATCATGGTTTGCATATGTTCGTACATTAGATAGGGAACATATACACACACTTTTCGCATATGCTCATACATCATTAGAAATTGTTTAAGGACAATGGATGCTCGTGATTGATGGATTGAGTAGATGGTTGTTTGGATGGTAGGATATGCATTCTCCTTAGCTTAGAGATTTCGGGGACGAAATCCTTTAAGGAGGGGAGAATGTAACACCCCGAATTTCAGTTAATGCTAAAATTCACTAATTACAGAATAAATAATCTCAGATGTGAGAATTGGGGGAAACGGGCTGCGTCATTGAGTTCGTCTCGGAAAAATACGCGAAATAGAGTCCGAGTTTTCGAAAATCGGAGTCCGTATGGCCCAGTTATGGCCCGATGAAGTTTGCAGAAAATTCAAAACTAAAAACAGATTTAATAATTTAAATTCAGAATTTAAAATAGAGCAGGCGGGGCCAGGCGGGAAAATTCCCGCCTACCCATGTCGACAGGGCTGTCGACAGGCCTGTCGACAGGGGTGTCGACTTGCTTGTCGACAGGGTGCGGCGTCCAGAGAACCTGGGTGCACCAGGTTGCACCAGGTTGGGTCTTGGGCTGGCTTGGAGGGCTGGTTCTGGAAGCTTCTTGGATCTGATGGTCCTAATCCTATCTAGGGTTAATCTAAGGGTCTAAAATGCAACCTAATCCTATAAATAACACCCTAACCCTACCCTAATTCATTCATAATTAAACCTAGTAACTAAACTATGGCAAAATGAAACTTGGTCATGGCCTCCACAAATCAATGAAGAGGAAAGCAAGCTCTAATCAACCTCTAATTCATTCTAAGTATCTTAATCTTCTTCATTAGCTTGCTAATTGTGTTTTGGTGAGTTTCTATCACTTTGATGATCAATTGTTAAGATAAGTAGATTTGGTGTAATGAGACTTATGGTCTTGAATGCGGATTTGTGAGGTTGAATCATTTGTAATGATATGCTAATCTATGTATAATATTAATCTTATGTTGAATATGTAAGTTTATGTAAGTTGAATATGCGAGTTTATGCATGTTGAATATGTAAGTGTATGCAAGTTGAATATGAGAGTTTATGCAAGTTGGATATGTGGGTTTATGCATAATAAGTAATTGATTTTATGAAAGTTAAGTATGTGGTTTTATGCATGATTAGTATGTGATTCTATGCATGCTAAGTAGGTGATATTATGCATGATGAGTATGTGATTCTATGCATGCTAAGTATATGATATTATGCAAGTTTAGTATGTGATTCTATGCATGCTAAGTATATGATATTATGCAAGTTGAGTATGTGATTCTATGCATGCTAAGTATGTGATAATATGCATGATTAATAAGTTGTTTTATGCATATTTAACAAGTGGGTTTATGCATGTTTAACAAGTTCATATGCAAGTTACATGTATAACAATATATGCTATGCAAGTTACATGTTTGTTAATATGCAAGTTACATGTATGTTAATATGCAAGATATGCTATGCAAGTTACATGTTTGTTAATATGCAAGTTACATGTATGTTAATATGCAAGATATGCTATGCAAGTTACATGTTTGTTAATATGCAAGTATGTGAATGCTTATGCAAGTTATGTGTATGCTTAAATGCATGTTTAACATGTTATGCAAGTTGTGAGAATGCTTATATGCAAGTTCAACATGTTATGCAAGTTATGTGTGCTTATGCAAGTTATGTGAATGCTTATATGCAAGTCCAACATGTTATGCAAGATATGTGTATGATAATATACAAGTTCATATGCAATATGTTATGCAAGTCATGTGCGATAATATGCAAGTTTGGGTTAAATGTAGTTGGGTTAATGTATGCTCATATATGCAAGTTGACATCCTCTTAACCCATGACAAAGTTATATGCTAAGATTTGGTTAAAACCCATGATATTTGTGATGGATCTTCCCTTTTTATTATGTCGTGAAATGAGAACGATTTGCGTGGGGAACGATGGGGTTAATAAATATGTTAATTAAAGTATGGTTGGGTATGATTAAGCATACCATAAAAATAAATTAACATAAGTGGGAATTTACCTATTGAGTTAGGTCTACCCCATGGGAATTTACCTATTGAGTTAGGTCTACCCATGTTATGAAAAACTTGATATTAAGTAGGGATAATTAATATAAATTATGAGGGTGATTAATTAGGTGTAATTAATCGACTAAGACACGAGGTTGGACTCAGTTGTAGCGTAAAACTGCCCGGACCCAACCGGCCTAACCAGTTGCTACAAATGTTAGCCCAATGTGAGAGGTCTTAGGCACAAACTAAATACGTGATTAATGTAAAGACACGAGGTTAGACTCGGTTATGACATAAGGCTGCCCGGACCCAACCGGCTTAACCAGCGGTCATAAAAGATAGTCTAATGTGAGAGGTCTTTATGGGGATCACGGTCTTAATTAATTAAGAAACACTTAACCAAATTAGCATGTAGTGGGACATGGGGGTTAAGTGGGTACCTTGGGTGGCACGTAGTAACTAGTGTGGGTGCCTTGGGTGGCATGAGGAAACTAGTGGGTTGCCTTGGGTAGCAATAGAAAATACGATTAGAATACTTAACCAAAGTGGAACATGGAATTAAACATGATTAAAGGGTTAAGTAAGTGCCTCGGGTGGCATGTGGGAATTAAGTAAATGACTTGGGTGGCATGTGGAAATCTAGTGGGTGCCTTGAAAGGTAATTAAAATATGATTAAGGACTTAACCAAAGTATTTATAACATGTAAGTGGACATGGTTAAAGGGGTTAAGTGGGATACACTAGATAAATTAACAAGCTTAAGTGGTAGCTTGTGGGGGCCCATCTCAACCAATATCCCAAACGTATCTTTGTGGGCTCGACCCAAGTCGAGTGACGGGACACGCATATTGGGCTTGACTATAAGAGGCCAAAAACGGGTTAGCGGTGGCAACGTAGGACCAACGGGTTTCATATGCGTGTGTGGACCCGGGCTGGTTAGTAAATCGTTGTTGCATCGTGTAGGTATAAAGCCGTGCACCGTTGATACTATCAGGTTGCCACTTTGGGGAAATGATACACCCCATTGTGGGACCAGCACGGGTATCTACGTTAGGGAGCCGATCGCTTGGGAGTAGTGGGTACACCTAGTAAAGATAGGGGCAGACGGCACCTATGTAGGCGTAAAAGAAACTACTGGATAAAAATTACTAAGTACATTTAGTGGGATCAAATCTTTAGATGGGAATTAATCTGGGTAGGTAGAACTGGTGTGGTGCAGTGTAGGAATTACTTTTGGGTGGATAAGTCTGGGGCGGTGTAATCTAGTAATTATCCTTGGGTGGATAAATGCGTCTTTACGGTGATCTTAGTTTATCCTAAGTTTACCAAGCTGCTTAGTGTAGCCATTCATCCCCAGTCGTTACCGTATATCAACTTACGTCTTCTCTGGTTATTTTAATGATTGTATTGTTAGGGTTATAGGACTCACTCAGACTTATGTCTGACCCCGTTGTTTTTATCTTTTTCCCCCAAACCCAGGTTATTAGAGTGGGCCTGGTGCTAGTGGGCTTTGATCTGATTGCTGTATCTATCCTATGGAGCTTGGACCGTGAAGTGAAGCCGAGCTCATCTTTTCTTTTATGGCTATTAGTTATGTAGTGGGATTATGTACTTCTATTTTATCAAGATGGATATTATGTACTTGACTCTGGTTTATGGTTTTGTGATGTAACCAAACATGTATTACTTTTCGCTGCAATGAAATGATGTTTTAAATTTTCAAGTATTACTTATATCTGTCTTGTTGTAATTTTACTGTTCTAGATTCACTAAAAATACTTCACCGAAACTAAGGCATTCCCCTGGTATGAGTGACCTTAGCGGACGTGGGGTGTTACAGTAAATCAATTAGAGTTAAATCAAATAGAGTTAGTCCAGCAGAGTTAATCAATAAGAGTTAGTTGAATAAAGTTAATCGAATATAGTTTATTCGAAGAAAGGTTATCAAATGTAGTTATTCGAATGGAGGAGTTATCGAATAGAGATTATTCGAAAGAGAATTTCGTAAGGAAGTTTGTTAAAGTTTTAAAGGATAAACCTTGTCTATCCCGAAGTTTAAACCGTTGTTCAGTTAAGGTCTGAGAGGTAATTATACCCCAACTTGATTGACTTCGTTTTTAACTAAGGAATGGTTAAGGTTTGATAGTAAGTGATGGTTAAGTGAATATAGTTAATAAGTGTAATGGTTTGAATTGGCATCGCGATGGTTTGTTTAAACATCCGCCTAAGTCCAACGTAGGAGTTTTGGAAATGTTTTCCAATAAGAACCAGAAATATTTTCTAATATAGAAAACAAGAAATGGAAACGTCCCCAATGTTAATAACGTATATTTTCTAAATTTAGAAAATAGCAAATGTTGAATATAGGGAAACAGGAGATGTAAAATGAACTAAAGAGATTAATGTTACTCTGATGATGTTCTTCTTCTTCTATTCTAAGTTTTTATCTTATCTATCCTCACCCTCTAATTTCTTTCATTAATTACCAGGATTTTTCGATGTTTTGGTTATCGACATCGAGTTTATGTCGATAACCAAAGTCGCTCAAAATCCGGGTCGTTACATAATACGTATATGAGAGCGCGTATTTGTGATTATTTTGGTTTTCAAAAGCTATATATATACTATTAGCATATCTAAGGATGAAGTCGCACTGCACTGACGCCACAAAGAGGATGGTTAATCATTTTCTCTTTACAGATTGAACGATGAGCCGATACGCAAGAGGTGCCGGTAGAGGAGCCAGTAATGGGAATGCTGCTGACATGAGGACGATGTTTACTGACCGCATGAGAGAGATGCTTAGGGATGTGTAGAGGGCAGCTCCCGATAATGGTAATGGTGATGGTCCAATAGTGCAGGCGCCTAGGGCCGATTTCGCCAAGATGAATAAGGATTACACTAGTCTTGGTGGGAAGCCGTTCCATGGAACGGAGTCGGCTACGGATGTTCAGGATTGGTTGGATAGCTGCGATCGTATCTTCGAAGATTTGGGTATCGAGGATGCGATGAAAAGAAGGTTAGCATCCCGTCAGCTGCAAGGACGGGCAATGAATTGGTGGAATGCTATAAAGTCAACTACTCCCGAGGATCAGATTACTTGGGAGCAGTTTAAGGTTCGCTTTAGCGATAAGTTCATTCCAGCTGCCCAGAAGTCAGTGCTGTTTAAGAAATTCTTGGAGCTCAAGCAGAACGGCAGAGCTGTCTCGGAGTATATTGCAGAATTCGATACTTTATAGAAGTATGGACTATCTCTTATTGATGCTGCCGAGAAGAAGAATGAGAAGTTCATAACTGGCTTGGATGGATACTTGGGGGAAAGGCTTATTAACCACATCGATGAGACTTTGAGTCGATTGTGGGAAAAGCATTGAGGTCAAAGAGTCTTTACCCTAAGTCAAAGACTGAGGTTGCATCTGCAGAGGAGCCAAAACCACAAGCAAGTGGTGGAGGCAAGAGTGGTTCTCAGAATAAGAGGAAGCAGAACCAGAATAAGGATGGCCAAAAGAAGAAGAAAGATGTTGAGTGCTTC
Source organism: Allium sativum (assembly GCA_030737875.1). NCBI lineage: Eukaryota > Viridiplantae > Streptophyta > Magnoliopsida > Asparagales > Amaryllidaceae > Allium > Allium sativum. The sequence goes on from CM060916.1 coordinate 901,859,952, forward strand.
AGCTGTGGTAAGAAGGGCCATTATGCTAGTAATTGTTAGGCCAAGCCAGCGGATAGGAAGTGCTTCAACTGTGCCCAAGTGGGACATCACAAAGACAAGTGTCTGCAACCCCCTAAAGAAAAGCAGGTCGTGAAAGCATATGCCCTTAATGCTATTCCTTCTTCGTCGAATGCCCCAACTGCGGCGGAGAAAGGAAAGAATGTTGTTGTTCAAGGTATGCTTTCTGTTTATGATGTTCCTGTTAGAGTTTTGTTTGATACCGGGGCTTCCAGTTCTTTCATATCTAGTGACCTGGTAGATAGGTTGGGATTGGAACCCGAGATTGTCGATAAACCTTTAGTAGTGACGAACCCGATTGGTGGTTCGACTAACCTTAACATGATTTGTCGTAATGTGGTCTTATCGAGTCATGGATGTATGTTTGTTTGTGATTGCTTTGTTTTGGACTTTACTGGGTTTGGCATTATTTTGGGAGTCGATTGGCTCCAAAGATACGGGGTGGTGGTAGACTGAGAGGTCTTTTTGGGGACAGCTAGAGCGGATGATGGACGGAGGGTAGTGTTTGGTGGTCTACCCGGTGATGGGATAATGACTAGTTTTCTAAATTCCCTCGACATCCCGCATAGTGAGTTGTCAGGTTTGCCCGTGGTTGGACAGTATCCGGACGTTTTGGAGGAAGTGACCGGGCTTCCACCACACCGAGAGATTGAGTTCCGTATTGATTTAGTGAAAGATGCCAGACCTATAGTGATGCCACTTTGTCGTATGGCACCAAGGGAGCAGCGAGAGCTCGGTGTGCAAGTAAGCGATCTTTTGAAGAAGGGATTTATCAGAAGGAGTGTTTCTGAATGGGGAGCACCAGTTGTGTTTGCTACCAAGGCGGATGGTTCCATTCGTTTGTGTGTAGACTACCGCGAGTTGAATAAAGTGACGAGGAAGAACAAGTATCCTCTACCGCGGATAGATGATTTGTTTGATCAGTTGAGTGGCGCGAGAGTATTTTCCCAGTTGGATCTCGCGACAAGTTTCCATCAGCTTGGAGTGGAAGCTGAGAGTATAGCTAAAATGGCATTTCGGACGCCGTCTGGATTTTATGAGTGGTTGGTCATGCCATTCGGGCTGACCAATGCCCTAGCATACTTTGTGGATCTTATGAATAGGGTATTCAGAGATCAATTGAATAAGTTTGTCCTTGTGTTCGTGGATGATATTTTGGTCTATTCGAGGACAGAGGAAGAACACAAGGAACATTTGAGGATAGTGATGGAGGTGTTGAGAAAACACCAGTTGAAGGCAAAATTCTCTAAGTGTCACTTCTAGAGGAGGTAAGTGAGATTCTTGGGCCATGTCGTTTCAGAGAATGGTATTGCCGTGGACCCTGCGAAGGTGGCTACGGTACAAGATTGGTCTACGCCCAAGAATGCAACGGACATAAGAAGTTTCTTGCGGTTAGCTGGATATTATCGTAAGTTTATCCAAGACTTCTCCAAGATAGCAGCACCGTTGACTCAGTTGACCAAGAAGAATCAAGCCTTCGTCTGGGAAGAAAGGTGCGAGAATGCATTCAAGAGTCTAAAGGAAAAGTTAACGCGCGCACCAGTGTTAGTCATTCCTAAGGGGAATGAAGAGATGACAGTATACATGGATGCATGCGGTACCGGACTAGGTGTTGTATTGATGCAAGGAGGTAGGGTTGTAGCTTATGCAAGTCGGCAGCTGAAACCATGATTTGAAATTGGCAGCGATCGTGTTTGCATTGAAGATGTGGAGACATTATCTCTTGGGAGAAAGATTCGAGTTGTTTACCGATCATAAATCGTTAAAGTATCTCTTCTCTCAGAAAGATCTAAATCTCCGGCAGCAAAGATGGTTAGAATTCTTGGCTTCTTATGATTTCGACATCGCATATACACCAGGAAAGGGCAATGCGGTGGCTGATGCATTGAGTAGAAGACATGCCAGTTTAGGGGCTTTGTTTCTAGAATGGAAGCAAATGGAGTACATCACTGGGTATGATTTCAGACCAAAGTGCGAATTGGATCCAGAAATGTTAGCAAGTTTGACGATCAGACCCACTTTGATTGAGCGGATCGGTTCCAGTCAGAGGAACGATCCTAACTTATTGGAAATCATCTCAAAGTTAGAGATGGGAATCGACGGAGAGATGAACAAGTATGGGCTTGATCGAGATGGATGGCTTAGAAAGAATGGAAGATTAGTTGTACCCAAAGTCAATGGATTGAGAGATGAAGTGCTTAGAGAATGTCATCACTCAAAACTGACTATACACCCCGGTGGTAACAAGATGTACCGAGACATGAAGCAGACCAATTACTGGGAAGGGATGAAAAGAGACATTGGGAAATTTATATCCAAATGCATGAACTGCCAGCTAGTTAAAGCTGAGCAAAAGAAGCCTAGTGGGTTGCTACAACCATTAGAAATTCCAGAATGGAAATGGGAACAAGTGTCAATGGATTTCATTGATGGGTTACCAAGGACTAGATCGGGCCATGATAGCATTTGGGTGATTGTGGACCGATTGACTAAGAGTGCAAGGTTTATACCCGTCAAGCCAAACAGGACGGCAGCTAAGTTAGCAGAACTGTATATAAAGTGGTAGTGAGATTTCATGGAATACCCAAAGGCATTGTGAGTGACCAAGATCCGTTGTTCATTAGTGGATTTTGGAAGAGCTTACAAGAGGCATTTGGATCAGAATTACATCTCAGTACCGCGTATCATCCTCAAACCGACGGACAGACAGAGAGGGTGAATCGAGTGTTAGAAGATCTCTTGAGAGCTTGCATATTGGATTTTGGTGGATCTTGGGATGACCATTTGCATCTAGTTGAGTTTGCATATAATAATAGTTATCAATCCTGTATTGATATGGCTCCGTTTGAAGCTTTGTATGGAAGACCGTGCAACTCACCGTCATATTGGGTAGAAACTGGTGAGAAGTTTGTGCTTGGACCCGATGTGATAAGAGAAACTTCAGACAAGATTAAGGTTATCCAACAGTGAATGAAGGCTGCCCAAGATAGGCAGAAGAGTTATGCTGATAAAAGGAGAAGAGAATTAAAGTTCTCCATTGGCGTCTTGGTGTTTGTCAAGATATCTCCATTGAAGAGCGTGATACGATTTGGCAGGAGAGGCAAGTTAGCACCAAGATTTGTTGGTCCATTCCCAGTTCTTGAGCAAATTGGGAACTTGGCATACAAAGTTGAATTACCAGAGAACATGGCAGAAGTTCACAACGTATTTCATGTTTCCCAGTTAAGAAAGTTCGTACACGACCCAAATGTGACTATTTCACCTAATCAGTTGGATGATATCAAAGTTGAACCCGAGGCAATTGGGAACCGCAAGCCTATGCGTATTGTTGGGAACGATACGAAGCAACTTCGAAAGGAAAGCGGTGAAGTTAGTCAAAGTTCAGTAGGCGAGAATGAGAATGACTGTACTTGGGAGACAGAGGAGAGCATTAGGGAGACATATCCAGAACTCTTCGCCTGGTAAGATTTTAACTTCGATTTAGTCTTTCTGCATGCTAGGATTGAGTTGTTTGTTTTTTTGCATGTTTGATTGTTGTATGTAGCTGGGAGGCATGCGGGTTCCTTTTTATGTTTTGGATTAAGGAATTTCGAGGACGAAATTTTTTAAGGGGGGGAGAGTGTAACGACCCGCATTCTACACATCATAGGATTGTAGAATATTTATTTCTTTCACATACGAAGTCGTATGGTCATGTAAATTTGGGAGACGACTATTGGGGTCATTTCCCATATTCATGATTGTTGCCAATTTTTAAATGACCATTTTGCCCCTGGCTGATCTTGTTCTGGCCATAACTTTTGAAGGGAAAGGAGTTTTGACCTGAAACCACTTACATTGGCTTCGGATGATGGTTTACATTTCCGTAGAGTGGTCACATTAGCCAAACGGACTTAACGTTTGGGAGATATGGCTGAAATAAGGTTTGGGAGGTGAGAAACTGCTTAACCGGGCCAAATAGGGTGATTAGTGAATGGGCCCATAACCCATTTCGGAATTAGGGTTATGGGGAGGCTGAAATGAGTTAGGTTTTCATTCTATTTCAGTTTTTTAGCCTCCACTTACCTCTTAGAAACCCTAACAATGGCCTCCAACCTCTAAAACACCTCCAAATCACTTTCTAACCAAGGATTAGGCTTAGCAACATTAAATCAAGGCGGATTAGCACAAGAATCGAGGTAGAGCTGCTATGTTGCATTGGTATTCACGCCCAAACAGTAGAGTTTCCGTTCTAAAGGTTTTATTTGTGGCTAAGGTGAGTGATTTGCATAGTTCCTCACTAATTATGGTTAATTAAGGGTAATTAGTGATTGATTAGCGAATTTATACACTAATAAATTCTAGAAAAATATTTATAAATTCTTAAATGATGTTTTAGACCTCTGTTAGAAACTTGGATTAATTTGGTTAAGTTTTGATAACCCTATCATTAACTATGCTAGAACATGCTTAAGGGAAAATATGGGATTTTGGGTATGTTTGATCCATTTTACATGCTATGATTGTTGTTTTGCTGTTTGTGGATGATTATACATGTTGCTATGGCTGTATGGTATGCTTTGTGATTGCCTAGAAGTGTTAGATTGGTCGAAAATGCCGTCGAATGGTGTAAAACAACCGCTGGAAAAGTTGCAGGAAAATGTGTAGGGTTTCGGATCGGATCGGGATAGGAGGCTCGGATCGGATGGTGGACTGGGCAGAGAAACCGAACCGGATCGGAACTTCGCACTAAAGGAGACTTGGCGAGAAGGAAGGCCATTTGCTTAGAGTTGGAGTTGGGCAGAGGATCGGATTGGAGGGACAAAAAGGGGAATGGATCGGAGCTAAGGCGTGGAATTGGATCGGCTACCGAACCGAACCGGAGCTGGCATCTTCTGAGGCGTGCAAACAAAAGAGACAATAGGGAAGGTTGGATCGGATCGGAACATGACACTATAAGGAGGACATTGGCACTTTACCACCGGACCGGACCGAGCCACATGCGAGAAGCTGAACCGAACCGCATCAAGGAGATGAACCCGAACCGAACCGAGCATGGGTGACCGAACCGAACCGAGCGTGTACTTCTATTTCTACATGACGACTCTTCTGAAGGACAACTCCAATTCGACCAAAGCCCGAGATGTAAAGGAAGTCCAAATAGGAAGTTGAGCTCAGGATCCAGTTGGGAACCAACGAGTCGACTTCATGAGTTGGGCTTTGCTGCTGGACGTGTGCAAAGGGGTTGTCGATGTCTGTAACTTGGGATAACTATGTGTAGGGAGTATGTGAACGGATTCAGGGCCACAGTGGCCTAGGTACAACTAAAGAGCTATAGACCAATGAAGTGGGGTCATTTGTAAATATTTGGTCATGACTCCATGGGGCAAGCTTGGTAGTAGCAGTAGTTGTACAAGTCGAACTCCATCACTACTTCGATGGGTCTAGTGATTGACAGTGGTGGACATCGTATGCTTTACGCACTGAGTGAGAGATGTGAGGATGGTTGCTATGGTTGATTTGTTTGCCATCATTATGACATGTACACCCCCACCCCCCGTTATCTTTACACCATCTGTTCAGTGGCACCTTAGAGTATTGTACGGTATGTAGTGCTAACTCTTTGGTTGCAGGTTCAGGTATGGTTTAGTATACCTGTTATTGTTCTATTTAGCTGCTTATTGCTCATACCAGACTTTTTGTCTGACCTAGAGTTTTATGTCTCTTCTTATTACTCTGAATGCTCTCACGAGCAGACTAGAGACAGGTTAGGTGGTATGCACGAGTAGCTGTACCGGAGATGAGCAGGAGGCTTCCACGTATGACACACATATATATATATATATAGATATTCTCCCTGTGTCGCTGCTTGTCACTACTTTGGGCATTAGTAGTGCACTCTTCCTTTCTTTTGTTTAGAGACATTAATTTGAAAAGTTGTAATAAGTTGTATTTAGACTTCCGCTACTCTGATGTTGATGTTGATTCTAGTTATCATCTTATGCACTGTCTCGCCTATTTTATGTCAAGTACATTATTATTATATTTTGTTCCCTGAGCTATGAGACATTCTATAGGTTTTTGATTAGTTCATTCTCTTCTTTCCTTTCTTTGGCGACCGTTCTGTGCTAGTTGGGCATGTGTACAGCGCACTTTCGGAAGAAATGCTGGCTGGTGAGGGGCGGGCCGTCACAGGTTTACTCCATTGGATTGCCAGTGCTTTAAAACAAGTAAATCTTTTAAACATCGCAATGCTTTTTATAAAAATGAAGCCATTATAAGACTCAGTTCCCATCACATGTAATGACCTGCATTATATGCATCAGTGGATCGTAGGATATTTATTTCATTATCATATGAAGTCATTTTGTCGTGTAACTTTGGGGAACGACTATTGGGGTCATTTCCCATGTTCACGATTTTTGTCGATTTCTAAATGAGCATTTTACCCCTAGGTGACCTTGTTTCGGCCATATCTTTTGATTCGTAAGGAGTTTTGACCTGAAACCACTTTCGTTAGATCTAGATGATGGTTTACCTTTCTGTAGAGTGGTCAAATTAGCCAAACGAACTCACCATTTGGGAGATATGGCTGAAACAGGGTTTAGAAGGGGGAAACTGCTTAATTGGCTGATTAGGATAATTAGCAAATGGGCTCATAACCCCTTTCGGGATTGGGGTTACGGGGAGGCTGAAATGAGTTAGGTTTTCATTCTTTTTCAGTTTTTTAGCCGCGATTTACCTCATAGGAACGGTAACAATGGCCTCCACCTTCTAATTTCATCCCAAATCGCTCTCTAATCAAGGATTAAGCTAATTAGCATCAAATCAAGGCAAATCAACAAAAAAATTAGAGGCAAAGGCTGTTGTTGCATTGGAATTCGTGCCATTTAAAGAATCATTTCAGATCCGAGTTTATATTTTGGCTAAGGTGAGTGATTTGCATTGTTTTTCGCTAATTACGACTGATTAGGTGTGATTAGTGTTAATTAACGAAATTATGCATGTTAAAATTCTGGAAAAATATGTAAAAATTCTTAAATATTATTTTAAGCCTCTGTTAGAAATTTGGGTAAATTTGGATATGTTTTGCTAATCCTATCATTAGTTATGGTTAAGCATGATTAAGGGGAAAATATAGGTTTTTGGTATGTTTGATCCATTTTGACATGGTTAATTATCATGTTGGTGTTTGTGGTTGATGTTATATGTTGCTATGACTGTTTGGTATGAATTGTGATTGTTTAGAAAAGTTAGAATGGTCGAAAACGCCGTCGTGTGCCATAAAAACAGTCGCTGGAAGTCGTAGGAAAATATGCAGGAAACCGGATCGGATCACACCATCCGAACCGACCCACTCATGAATGGTGGCAACGACCCTGACCCGCTCACATTAGAGTGCACGAACCGACCCGCTCGCGTCAAAGAACCATGAAAAGATCCGATGAAGAGCGAGTACCATGAACCGATGGTCGTCATGAACTAGCGAGCACCAGAGTACCACGACCCAAACCAGCAGAGTTGACATGGATGAGCCGGTCTGAAGCATGTTATCACGACCTGACCTAGGTGGATATCACGAACCGAACCAAAGACGAAGGGAAGGGCCGAACCGACCCGGAGAAGACCAAAACCCGAGATGCAAAGGTAGCCCAAATAGGAAGTAGAACTCAGGATCCAGTTGGGAACCAACGAGTTAACTTCATGAGTTGGGCTTTGCTGCGGGACGTGTGCTAAGGGGTTATCGACGTCCATAACTTTAATTCACCACCAAGACGGAAGTTAGGCTACGGATTAGTGCAGTGGGGTAGTTATTATTCCATGGGGCAGAGTAATCGTAGCATGGCTATGAACCAGTGCAGTGAAGTCGTCATGACTTCAAGGGGGCAGAGTGGACATAGCAAGGACTAGTGGCTATGGATCGGTGCAGTGGAGCCATCATGACTCCATGGGGCAGAGTGATCATAGCAAAGGATTTGGGTGGTCAAAACAGTGGATACCGTATGCTTTACGCACCGAGTGAGAGATGTAAGGATGGTTGCTATGCTTGATTTTTTGCCATCACTATGACATGCACACCTCACCTTCGTATCTTTACACCATATGTTAGTGTCACCTTAGAGTATTGTACACCTTGTTGTGCTAACTCTTTGGTTGCAGGTCCAGGTTCAGGTACTGTTTAGTACTATTTTGTTGCTTATCGCTCATACCAGATTTTGTCTGACCCAGAGTTTTATGTCTCTTCTTATTACTCTAGGTGCTCCTAAACGAGCAGACTAGAGACATGTTAGTTGGATATGCACGAGTAACTGATCTGGAGAGGAGCAGGAGGCTCCCAAGTATGATATATATGTATTATCCCTATGTCGCGGATGGTCACTACTTTGGGCATCAGTAGTGTACCTTCCTTATTTTGCTTTAGAGACAGTTTTTAAAAGTTGTAATAATTATGATGTGGAACATAAGCTGTATTTGAATTTTCCACTGCTATGATGGTTTAGTTTTCAGCTTATGCACTGTCTCGCCTGTTTTATTTCAAAGTTATGTTATTATCATATTTTCTCTTATGCACTGTGAGACATTCTACAGGTTCCCTGTTAGTTCACCATTAAGTTCAAATTCCTTACTTTTCCTTTCGTTGGCGACCGTCCCGTGCTGGTCGGACATATGTACAGCGCATTTCAAGGAAATGTCGGTTGGTGAGGGGCGGGCCGTCACATATATAGTTACTGATTTGTATTTCAAAGTTATGTAATTTAATATATTTTATTTGTTCCGCTGTGAGAATGTTGTTCTTCGTTTTCTTCTATTCTAACCTCTCTTTCTTTATATTTTCTCACCCTCTAACTTCTTTCTTTTAATGACTCGTGTTTTTGTGCAGTTTAGGTTGGACATGTGGTATAATTAGTCAACTCAAAGTGTATGGAAATTCCTGCCATTACATTTGGTATCAGAGCTAAAGGTTGAGTAATTACCTTGGCTCTGTGGCGTAACTCAATAGAAATTGGGTTGGTGATACCTTAGATTGAGTTTGAGTGTATATATTTGAGCGTGTATTTCTAGATTTGATAAAAAAAAATCGTTTTATATTGTGTTGACTGGTTTGTTGAGTGGTTTATGAATTCTGGTCGATACTTGATGTACAACTGTATCTATAGGTGTTTCTAAACACTCGAACAAAACAATTCGATACAGTATTGTTTTAAAATGGGTAAATGAAATAATTTGGCCCAAAAATTATTTTGATATAAAAAGAATAATTTTCTGAAATTATTGACTTGGTTGGTTGTTATTATAATCAAACGGGATTATTGTATTGAAATGGTTATGTAAAACCAAATTGAATTGTGTAAGAATGGAATACGCAAATAAGCTCAACTGCAATTAGATTTAGACCAGAATTTGGAATTTAAATCTCGGATGTTTAGAAATATTTTCTGAAGTATTTTTAAAAAGTTTTATAATATTACTTTGAAGGGTTTTGAATAAGAATGGTTTTTAAATGGATTTTTAAAGTGATTAAGCATTGAAATAACTTCAGTGGCGAGAAAATAACTCTGATAATGGATCGTGACATTATCGATCTTCATTTTTAAGTTTCTAAGTGACGGATTGCTACCATAATAATTTACTAAAGGAAAATCTGTTTGAAAGGAACCAGTTGTTTTAAAAACTCAAATGTTTATAAAAAATATGATTTCAAAATAATTTGAAATAAAACCCATGAATTTAAATTCTAAAATTAAAATTTAACTTGTATAAGTTGAATAAATTGAAATGGTAGAAGTAAATGGAATGGATTGAAATTTAACTTAAATTAAATGGGAATTGGGTTAGATAGAGATAATATTGAATGAAATTAGATAAAAAGAAATGTTCAAATTTGAATTTTTAAAGTGAATTCGACTTATGTATAAACAAGATGAATATATATTGGATAGTGGTGTTTGGAATTAAATTTTGAATGGAAATTAAAACTCAAAACTTAATAAGTGGATTGATTCCCGAAATAAAGATCAAATTGAATTGGTAAAATGGAAATGAACTAATCAGGAAGTTGATTAGTGAATTAAAAACCAAAAGTTGGATTGATTTAGAACCTATTGGAAATCGATATATGTATGTTGAGCAGGTATTGGATGGAAGCAAATGCAAGAGATAGAAATTCTGACCAAAAAAAATGTACCTGTTTACAATATTACATGCGATTGATGATTTTATGAGCCTATTAGGCAAGCTGCTTGGCTTTTTGATTGGAGAAGGCCTGGAGAGGCGAGTTGTGATTGTACCGACTGAGCCGTGCAAAGGAGACGCTGGCGAAATTTTTCGAAAATTTAAAGAGTAAGAAAATTTTTAAGAAAATTTTGTTAATTGAAAATTGATTTATCGATTATGTAAAAGATTATAAAACCCGAATGGTTAAGCGAAATGGTAAACCAATTTAAATCAATTTGTGTATGTGTGATATGCGGGAAAGCATATGAATGAAGATAAGAATGTGATGATAGATTGTCCAAAAATGATGGACAGATCATTTGGAATATATAACAAAAGCTGGATATTAATATGAGAATTAGAAGTTCTGGATAGAAACTGTGTTATGAAAACATGAAGTATAGGATTTCAACCAAGTAAGGTTGTGAGGAGTTAGAATTATAGCATCTTTACTGCCTAGCAATCTCGAGGACAAAATTAATTTAAAGAGGGAGGAATGTAACGACCCAGATTTTTGGACATTAAATTCAGAATATTTAAATTGTATTAAATGTTGAAATGAAATAATATAATGGATTATAATAACAAATTTAATTATTAAATGAATGGTGAAAGTATTAAATTTTATTTAAATTTAAAACGGGCTCAAAATAGTCGCGGTAGTTCGTAATTTATGATTTAAACTTCAACTGAATATATAGAATCCAATATAAGTTGGAATTCAATGAAACAAGAAACGTTAGGATCTATTCAATTATATTTCTCTAAGGAAAGTTAAAAATCAAAATTTCATCTTATATAGTGAAAGTTATGTTCAAACCAATTTTCAAAAAGTCGTTGTGGAGTCATGTCTATGCCATATGGTTTATTTAATATAATTAAATATTGGTTTCAAATTTGGATAAGATTTTTGAGACGTAGTTATAATTTAATTTATAGAATTTTTTTATAATTTTTATTTTAAAAAATCAACAACTTTTTATATGAAGTATTTTACACCCTATATCAGCGTTTAGGGGTTTCACAATATAAGTTAACTCGTCTATATTATTATACTTTTTGGGATCATTGCACATCGCTTGGCACGATTGTATTTTTAATTTTGACTGTAGTGGTAAATGTACAAAATTATGCCTAGCCGGGACCGCTTTAACTTTAATAAACATATAATGGTGAATGGCCCGTGCTTCGCACACGAGCAATAATTGGAGTTTTGGTTGCATTGAATATTGATTGGCTTGTGTGATATCATTGTTATTTTCTATCTTCATTAAATAGGTGGCGTCTATAGTAGGTAAACTGTATAATATACATTTCATAGTTTTCAAATATACAAACTAGTATAACTAACAATACCGAATGCGCAAATAAAACATTTGTTCATTATTTTGGAACTCCAACACACAACCTGGATTCATTTGCAACATGAGGTCTTAAATGACACAAACAAATTTAAAAAAAAATTATTTTTTTAGTAAGCTTGAGCAGCGTGCACACCGCGATTTTAAACCGTTCACTCCACGTAATTAACTCCTTAAACCCCAAGCAAAAATTGGTGTCGTGTCCTTCAAACTGTTTGTTTCTTGACTGCCATGCCATTTCATCCCATTAAATATTGTTCATACTCATCCATACTCTTTCTTTCCAGACATAGGAAATGTAAAAAAGTACAGAAGAAAAAACAAAATTAATTTTTTCCATTTTAATTCGTGGAATTTCTCGCCTTGACCGCTTCTTATTGATACCTATTTTATAGGGTTCGATCATTGTTTCTTGGATCGCCCAGTTATTTTCAGCGTGACCTAAAGCCCTAGACAATGTTAAACGAGAAGATACTGGTGTAAACCAAGGGCCATGTGATGTTATGGAAGGTAAGACAGTGAGGTCGTAGAGTTTACATGGTCTTCGATGTACTTTGGGGGCGTCGTTTTTTACTGTAGCGAGCGACAGTGATGGTGCCGCGATTTCTATTGTAAGGAAGGCACACGAACTGGCCGAGTTTTGAGGTGACTGGAATTAAAGGGTTCGCATATTATACTGTAGCAGGCGGTGTCGGATTATGGTATTGGCTTTCGAAGAGGAGATGGTGGAGTCCGGCGTGGAGAGGAGGTGAAGTGGGAGACAACGGGGTCTATGGTTTTGGCGAATGGTGAAGGGAAGGAGGTGGTACCGGCATTGAAAGCCGCGTCCATGGTTTTGAAAAGCAACAAAGAGCTTCGAGTTATTATTTGTTGAAGAAGGCTCGGGGTCCTTTGCATGAAATAAGAGGAAACACGTGATTTTGGGGAAATGATATGGTAATCAATTTTATAAAAGTAACTATAAGAAGGTGATTTAAAAGATCAACGGTATTGCGTTCGAACTACTTTCCTGGACCAAGGTTCTTACGGGAAGAAGAATAAACGATGAGGAGGGGATTACAGGGACTAATTGTGGATAATTAATATAATAAGGTAATTAGGCTAAATTAAACTATTATTAAATAGTTAAGGGTTTTAAATTTAATCAAATATTTTAATCGCTACAACTATCCCGTACATGAACAGAATTCAGTAAACCAAGTGCCATTGGAATTGTATCGGAAAACACTATGCGTACGAGCTGGAAAGGGATAAATCAGAGTTCATTAGAATTTTATATAGTTTCAAACGCTTGTTTGGAACTATATAAAACGACCAGAATAATTAATTACAAAATGAGGTGAGTAAATTCACTAACTCTGACTCGTTTATGTATTTATAAATGAGTTTTAAATCTGTTTATAGTAATTTTATGTTGTGTGATGATTGTTTGGATGAATGGTTCATAAAATTGGTTAAAATGGTTGATATAGTCAAACTGTTGATCGACTATAAATCATGTCTACTGTAACACCCCGCATTTTTAACTTAAGATAATAAAATAAGAATAACTTAATCAAATATTCAGAATTAAGTAAAGTGGACTGCGCCATTGCGTCTGTCTCGAAATTTTGGTCGAGATAGACACCTGGTTTGCGTAAATCGGACAAAATATGAAGTAGTTATTAAGGTTTGAAGTTTGTATATGCATAGGATATATATATATATATATGAGGCAGGTTCAGTGGCACCCCAAATAGTGAGAACCCCTTTAGCCTCCCACTTTTCCACCACTCATTTCGCACTAACTCCTCTTCTCTCTCTTTCCACTAACTCTCTCTCTTTCCACTAACTCTCTCACTTCCCACTCACTTTTTTTTTAATATAAATGAGAGGTGGAAAACATGGGTGTTATTGGGGTGCTCAATTTTTGGGGTTCTCTTGAACGTTTGCCTATATATATATATATATATATATATATATATATATATATATAAATACATATATGGTTCAGAAATTCAAAAATGGGTCCAAAAACTCAAAAATATGTTCAAAATTCAATATTTCAGGAGGCGGCAGATTTCCCACCTAGGGGTCTACCCTCTAAAGGGGGTGTCGACCCCTGGGTTGACTCCCTGAGGGGTGGGTCGACCCCCTCAAGGGAGGGCCGACCCCTTTGCGGCAACTTTTGGCAAATTAGGGTTTTCTTCAATCTGGACGATTCTGGTGGTTTTTAATCAAATCTAAGGGTCCTGGTTTCTCTGATACACATATGAATAAAACCTTAGACCTAACCCTAAACCTCATAATCTTGAGGCTACGCTGAAGCTCTGCCATTACTCTCTCTCTCCTCAAATATATTCAGAAAATTTAGATTTATAAATTAGAAGATTTTAAAATCAAGCTCTGGAAAAAAGAATAGATGAAAATAAAAGATTGTTCAGAATCATGAAAACCAAGGTAAACTTCTTGATCTAATCTATTCAGATTCTTCCTCTTTCTTTCCCTTCTCTTTTAATGAAAATAATCAATCCATGGTCATTAGGTTTCAAATCAAATAAAAGGGGAAAAGCCATGGATGCTAAAACTGGATCAGATCCAGAATTGGAGAAAGCATAAAAGGTGAGCGGATTTAAGCTATACAGTTTAGATAAGAAAATGTTATCGTTTACCATTCCCCCATATGTATAATTGAAATGAAATATGTTGAGAAATGTAAAGTGATGGGTACGAAGTAGGAATAATTAATATGCTAAATATTAATTTGACATGAACTTATCAAAGCTTGTATAGTAATTACCGTTAGTTAAATTTCACGTCAATTTGTGTAAATTGTGTACCCAGGCCATTAACTGTAATAATTGAGAAAGATATATATTGGTTTCTATGATTTAAACGATTATTTGATTAACTGATTACATGTTAGGAAGGAATTGATTATATGTGAAGAATTATAATAGGCATGATACAATTACATGTGAATTATAAATTATAATGGATAATTGGAAGAAATAAACATGCCTAGACTGTGTAGAAGGTTTACGCTGGATAAGAAATTTAACCGCCCTTAGACACGAGGTTAGATTTCACTTATGATAGAAGTCTGCCCGGAACCGGCCGGCATATCTAGCATTCACAAGTGGTAAATCTAATGTGAGGGGTCTAAGTGCAAAAATTAAAAACGTGTAATGGTGCTAAAATACGAGGTTAAGTCAACTTGTGGTAGATATTTGTCCGGACCTGCCCGGCAAATCCAACATCCACGAGTGTAGGCTTAATGTGAGAGGTCTAGTGCTCATATATATATATATATATAACAAGATATGAATTGTAACAACCCATATTTTGAATAACAAGTTATAACATAAATCAAGGCAGAATTAAATGATAAAATCTGAATCAGGGGAAACGGCTGTGCCATTGCGTTCGTCTCGGAAAAATACGCGAAATAGAGTCCGAGTTTTCGAAAATCGGAGTCCATATGACCCAGTTAAGGCCCATGGAAGTTTTCAGAAAATTTAAACTTAAAAACAGATTTCAAATTCAGCTGGACAGGTAGGCGGGAAAAGATCCCGCCACTCCCCAAGTCGACTTGGGAGTCGACACACCCCAGGCTGTGTCGACTGCCCAGTCGACACGCCTGTCGACTTGGGTGGTCGGCCAGTCTGGCCTGGGTGCACCTGACTTGTTTCTCAAGACATGTTTGGAGGCTAGTGACGTGAATTGATGGCCCAGATCTGAATTAGGGTTAATCCTATAGTCTAAACTAACCTAATCTTCTATAAAAGGACCCTAATACCTAGCCTAAATCATCATAAATCAATCCTACAACTAAACTATGCCAAAATGTTTAATCATGGCCTCCACCCTCTTGTCATAGCTTCCATCTTCATTCATATGAGAGTTCATAAGCTTGTTTGAGAGTTCCAAAGCTTGATTCAAGGCCAAAGTTCAATCTTTCTTCATTAAAACAAGGATCTTTCTTCATATAATCAAAGGAACTTCTTGGAGCTTGTATTCATTTGGGGTTTTTAGAGTTGCTAGTGGCTTCGTCTTAATCTTATTTATATTTTATAAGTCTTCATAGCATTGTAAGCCCTATACTACTCTTAGATTCTAACTATGAAGTTAAATATGACATGTTGCAAGTTTGAGTTTGGGCATAAGTATGATATGTGCTTTGATTCTATCATGTTATGCATAGGTTTATTCTATGCATGTTTGTAAAGCTATCACCTTGACCTTGTGGGCTAAAAGCTATAAGCTTTATGTTGAAATGTTGCATTATGCAACATGAGAACTTTCATAAACTTTATGATAACTTGCATATAATGTTATATGCGAACTTCTAGTCATCATTCTATGTCATCTAGGACCATGTATCACCTATTCGCTAAGTTTGAATGTAATGCATGTTTTGAGGCTTATGATGTAACATGCAAGTTTAAATGAACATATTTATGCCTCATATGCCACCATGTCTAACTTGTGGCCAACCTTATTACCTTATGCCCTTTTTGTCATGCTTTTGCCAAGTTCCCTCTTTTGATCTATGTTATGTTATGCGAAACGTACATGCGATAGGAATGCGTTGGGTTTTGGTAATATTAATGACATGAAAACATGGTTTTAAAATATGACATGAACATTGACTTGTGATTATGTTTGTAAACATAAGGATGGACATGACACTTAGAAAATATGAGTGTGGCCAACTCGAGGTTGGGTTGAGTTTGTAGCATAAATCTACCCGGAACCGACCGGCTTAACTAGTGGCTACAAACAATAGGACCCAATGTGAGTAGTTGGTCATGTTGTGCTTAAACCCGAGGTTAGACTAGGTTGTGGTGTAAAGCTACCCGGACTCGCCCGGCTTAACTAGTAACCACAACAAGGTCTAATGTGAGAGGTTAAGGTGCATTAAATTAATTAATGCCACATGATAGGGTTAAGTCATGGACCACGTAACACTTAACCAACATGAACACGATGGGTTGATAGGGTTAAGTCATGAACCTTAGGTACACTTAACCAACTTGATGCTTGATTGGATCGGGTTAACCACATTTAACCCGTTAGGAAACCCTAGTTACGAGGTCCTTTTCACCAGTAACCGTCTTGATTGTATCATGATACCCTAGGGACTAGGCTAGGGTGGGGCACGATTACTGGGCTGAATGTAAGCGACCAAAACGACGGCTGAGTAGGTGCGCCGGTGTAGGTTCAGGCGGACTATGGTCGTGCACATGGTCCGGAGTTGAAAAAGCAGACACGGGCACCCGTAGGTTTAGACTGTGCATGCTTGATTTGTGTCCGGGGTTGGCACCCTAGGGCTTGATACACCCTAGGGAGGACCTAGCACAGTTTGACTACACTTCGTGATTGGGCCGTATGACACCGACACTTGACGAGTTAGGCTTTAAGGGAGCTGATCGACTAGACCGTGTTGTTGGACCTTGATCTAGGTCATCTCGGGATATTGGGCCAAGATTGGGCCAAGGGATCACTTCTTGTTTATACTTGACATGGATTACTAGTACACACTTGGTGCAACTTAACCTTGTATATGCGATGCCACACTTGATCTATCTTTTCACCATGCCAGTTATCACCCTATGTTTCATCTCTGCTTTACATGACCAGTTAACTTTATTAGTTTTTATACTAATAGTAGATAGGACTTACCAGTCTTTTTGACTGACCCGTTTTATTTCGCCTCTTTTCTTCCGTTTCCCCCCCCCCCCCTCCCCCTAGGTTTACAGGGTGGGAACACTGGTACCTAGCTGGATCTTTAGCTGCTTTTCTGGATAGCTCATGTACGGTTTGGACTTGAGCATGCTATGGCTTTATTCTACTTTGGGGATAGTTACTTTATGTTTTTTTCCAGTTTTCAGTTATGTTCTAGACTTTGTTTTGTGGGAAAATAATGACCAAGTACTTTGATGTAACTTGACTATGGTTTTGAAATGTTAGTTTTATCCGCTGCTTTACTACTCTGGTTTATTTATATGTTCTGTCTTGTGATATCTGCATGCATGTTTACCTCGTTTAACGCCCCTCCAAAGCCAGTGCACTTGCTTAGAGTGGCATTGGCGGAGGTGGGGTGTTACATTTGGTATCAGAGCATAAGGTTTACAAGATTTGAGCAAAAAGGGTTTTTAAAAAAAGTTACCTTTTTGGAAAACTATTTTCAAAACCAATTAAGTATTTTCCAAGAAAAGTCTAGTTTATTTTAAAAGGCTATTCCCCAAAAGCCATTAGCACTATCCTTGGTTTCCTCGTTCTTAATCTATCTTTTCCTTTTTCAGCATGGCCGATCTTAACCTTCCCGAGGGAGTAACCATTCCCGGATGGTTCCGGAGGTACTTGGAAGCTAGGGCCAACGATGCGGGCCCAGCAAACACCCCCACCGCAACTGAGGTTCCTCCTCCTCCTCCTCAGCATCCACAAGCAGATTTCGCAAAGGTTTGCAAATACTTTAAGGCGATGGGTGGCAAGAATTTTATTGGGACGGAGACTTTTGTGGAGGCAAGAAATTGATTGAAAGAAACTAAAGATCTCTTCGCTATCTTTGATGTGGAAGACCATAGAAAGGTTTTATTGGCAGCATGGCTATTAAAAGAAGAAGCTGCTTATTGGTGGGAGGTCACCAATGCTACTAGGCATGACCATAGAAAGGTTTTATTGATAGTATTGGTGGGAAGTCACCAATGGCTATAGAGACTTGGGCCGACTTCAGGACGAGGTTTGGGCTTAAGTTTCTATCATCAGCTGAGGCGAATCTGCAATTGGAGAAGTTTATATCTTTGAAGCAAGGGGACATGACAGTGAGGGAGTATGTGAATAAGTTTAACCAGCTTGCTCGATTCGGTTTGGACATGGTTAATACTCCCCAGAAGAAGGCTTTACGCTTTGCACGAGGGTTGAATGAGCCATTACAAGGTTTAGCCCTATCTCATATACCCATGGGGGCCACTTTTGAAGGCCTAGTGGACATGGCATTGCTTCAAGGAGACGATAAGAATGGCAAGAAAGAAGTCAAGCCTAATGAGACTCAAACCAAGAAGACGGACTCCAAGTGGGGAGGAAATCAGAGCAATCAGAACAACAAGAACAACAAGGGCAATAAGGCCAACAACAACAAGGCAAAGGACCCAAGAAAATGCAACTTCTGTAGGATTGTTGGGCACATAGCCAAAGATTGCAGGAAGAAGAAGAGGAAGTTGGGCGAATGCTTTCACTGTGGAGAGCCTGGACACCTTAGCAAGGATTGCCCCAAGAAGCAAGGACAAGGGCAAGGGCAGACTCAGCATGCAGGACCTTCTGGAGGGCAAGTGCATGCTCTCAACACTGCTCCAGTTCAGGACCGAGGTAGTATTTCTGTAGAAAGGCTTGTTTATATTTCTGATTATCCTGTTCGCACCTTATTTGATTCTGGCGCATCGCATAGTTTTATTTCTTCTGATCTTGTTGAAAGTTTACACCTAAGTACTAGCCTAGTTGAGGATCCCGTTAGTGTTTCAAATCCAATTGGGGGTTCCGCCCATCTATCTATGATTTGTGTGGATTTGAAGATTTCTATCTTGACCGTAGAATTCACGTGTAATGCCTATGTTCTCGGATTCACGGGGTACGGGTTGATCTTGGGCATGGATTGGTTGTCCAGTTATGGAGCCATTCTCGATTGTGAGCATAGGGCAGTGAGGCTCATGACTCGCCTCGGTAATACCCTAGAAATTTCTTGTAACCCAAAAGATCCCGTCATGTTATGTTATCTTGAATCTCTTGACTCGTCCATTAATGATCTACAATCTGTAAAGGTGGTCCGAGACTATCCTGATGTCTTTGAAGAGGTTAAGGGGTTACCCCCTAAACGAGAGATAGATTTCCGCATTTATCTTGTTGATAATGCCAAGCCAGTTTCATTGCCCGTTAGGCACATGGCCCCACGAGAAAGAAGAGAGCTCAGTAAGCAAATCAAGGAGTTGCTTGAGAAGAATTTAATTAGGCGAAGCATTTCTGAATGGGGTGCTCCTGTGGTATTCGCTACTAAGGCGGATGGTTCGCTTCGTCTATGTGTTGATTATCGAGAGTTGAACAAGCTGACAAAGAAGAATAGGCACCCGTTACCGAGGATTGATGACCTCTTTGACCAGCTTGTTGGTGCTTCTGTTTTCTCTCAGCTCGATCTAGCCACCGGATTCCATCAGCTTAGAGTGGCTGAGGATAGTATTGATAAGACTGCATTTAGGACTCCAAATGGATTCTTTGAATGGCTTGTCATGCCATTCGGTTTGACTAATGCACCCGCCTACTTCGTATATTTGATGAGTAGGGTGTTCAGGGAGTTCCTTAACAAGTTCGTGGTTGTCTTCGTGGATGATATTCTGATCTTCTCAAAGGATGAGGAAGAACATGCTAGACACCTCAAGGAAGTGATGGATACGCTTAGAGCCCATCAGTTGAAAGCCAAGTTCTCCAAATGCCATTTTTGGAGAAGGGAAGTTCGGTTTCTTGGACATATAGTCTCTAAGCAAGGCATAGCTGTGGATCCCGCGAAAGTGGTTGCAGTTCAAGACTGGAAGACTCCTAGGAATGCAACCGAAGTAAGAAGCTTTCTCGGTCTGGCGGGCTACTATAGGAAGTTCATCAGGGACTTCGCTAAGATTTCATCCCCTCTTACTAAGTTGACGAAGAAGAACTTAGTTTTTGCATGGGACTTAGAGTGTGAGCTTGCTTTTCAAAGGCTCAAGAGGGCCCTTACTACAGCTCCAGTTTTGGCATTACCTGATGGCGGTAAGATGTTTACCGTGTACACCGATGCATGTGGCACGGGGTTAGGTGCTGTTCTGATGCAAGAGGGAAGAGTGATATGTTATGGGGGTAGGCAACTTAAAGTTCATGAGAAGAACTATCCCACTCATGATTTGGAGTTGGCGGCGATTATCTTTGCACTCAAATCCTGGCGCCACTATCTTCTAGGCGAAAGGTTTGAGTTATATACTGATCATAAGTCGCTCAAGTACCTCTTCTCGCAGAAAGATCTGAATCTAAGGCAGAAAAGATGGATGGAATTCTTGGCATCTTATGACTTCGAGATAGCTTATACCCTTGGCAAGGGTAATGTTGTGGCAGATGCGTTAAGCAGAAGCAGGTTGACTTTGAGTCACTTGTTTGTTGAGATGAGGAGCCTAGAGTTCTTGGCAACCTTTGATTTCACAACAGCTGTTGAGTCGATGACGGGTTCGTTAGCATCCCTTGAGCTTAGACCTATACTTCTTGATCAAGTTGGGGCCTCGCAGAAAGGAGACCCGCAGATTGTCCAGATTGTCGAGGTCATGAACAAGTTGATTCGTGGTGAGACGTCTAGTCACCTTGCTAGATATACTATTGATGACAAGGGTTGGCTAAGGCGTGATGGAAGGCTATGCGTTCCACAAGTAGGAGACTTGGTGCATAAAGTTCTCGAAGAAGCGCATCACTCGAAGATGACTATACATCCTGGAGGAGATAAGATGTATAGGGACATGAAGCGCATTTTCTTTTGGGCTGGAATGAAGAAAGATGTGGCAGAGTATGTTTCAAAGTGCATGGTGTTCCAACAAGTGAAATCCAAGTCGAAGAAACCCGGAGGGCTATTACATCCATTGGAGGTCCCGCAATGGAAGTGGGAAAGTATTTCTATGGATTTTGTGGATGGATTGCCTAGGTCAAGAAAACGGAATACGAGCATATGGGTCATAGTTGACAGACTTACGAAGAGTGCTCATTTCATTCCAGTAAAGAGCAAGAGGACCGCATCATGGCTAGCATCTATTTATCTTCGAGAGATAGTGCGGTTGCATGGAGTTCCCTCTAGCATAGTTAGCGATCGTGACCCAATCTTCACTAGCCAGTTCTGGAATAGTTTGCAAGAGGCGATGGGTACGCGATTGAATCTAAGTACAGCCTATCACCCTCAGACGGATGGCCAAACCGAAAGGGTGAATAGAGTGCTAGAAGATCTCTTGAGGCTTTGTGTTCTTGACTTTGGTGGTACTTGGGAAGACCACCTCCCTCTTGTAGAGTTTGCTTATAATAATAGCTATCAAGCTAGCATAGGGATGACACCATTTGAAGCTTTGTATGGGAGGCCGTGTAGGTCACCATCTTGTTGGTGGGAGACAACGGATAGGCTTATACTTGGGCCCGATATGATACGGGACACATCCGAGAAAGTTGAATTGGTGAGAAGACGGATGAAAGCGGCCCAAGACCGACAGAAATCCTATGCTGACAAGCGAAGGACAGATTTAGAATTCGAAGTTGGGGATATGGTTTTCGTGAAGGTTTCTCCTTTGCGTAATGTGGTACGTTTTGGAGCAGTTGGGAAGCTGGCACCAAGGTTCGTAGGACCCTTCCCTATCATAGAGAGGATTGGAAAGATGGCTTATAAGGTGGAATTGCCCGAGAAGCTAGCCGGAGTGCATAATGTCTTTCATGTCTCGCATCTCCAAAAGTGCCTACATGAGTCCGCTGAGGTGGTTGAACCAAGCATTCTTGAAGATGTGGAGGTAGAGAAAGAGGCAACCTTGAGGAGAGCTCCGATTCGTATCTTGGGAACAGAGATCAGGAAGCTAAGAAATCGAGAAGTCAAATTGGTGAAAGTTCAGTGGAGTGAAGCCGAAGAGGATGCAACTTGGGAAACCGAGGAGAAAATGTATGGGCTTTATCCATTTCTTTTTTAGGGTACATTCTCGATCTCTTTTCCTTTTTAACATATCTTCCTTTTTGCTATCCATGTTTATCCTGTTTATCTTGTTATCTCGTTAGCCTTGTCATGAGAACCTTAGGTAGAAACCCTTTGGATGAAACATGTATTTGAAACATGTTATGCTTGATGTTTGCAAATGGTTGCAAGTGTTTGCAAGTGGATACTCGTGGATGCATGATACACATTAGGCACTAAGATCGGCTCACACATTTTCATATTGCATATGCATGAGTGCTTATACTTATTCATGGATGAAACTTGTTATGCTATCAAGAGGATGTTGCATATGGATGAATGTTATGTGCACTCATGTAGAGATTATAAATTATGTTAGGATTTTGCATACATATGGACTCATTTCACTAACATACTTCGCATTAAGGAGGTTTACTGAATCAGTAACCGTCTGATTTTCGCATTAGATAAGTACATATACACACACCTTTGCATATAATCATACAGCATTTAGAATTTGTTAAGGATATTGACTGCACGTGGATGATGTTTTGAGTAGATGGATGATGGATGGTAGGATACGTTCTTCCTAACGTAGGGATTTCGGGGACGAAATCCTTTAAGGTGGGGAGGATGTAACAACCCATATTTTGAATAACAAGTTATAACATAAATCAAGGTAAAATTAAATGATAAATTTGAATCAGGGGAAACGGGTTGTGCCATTGCGTTCGTCTCGGAAAAATACGCGAAATAGAGTCCGAGTTTTCGAAAATCGGAGTCCGTATGACCCAGTTAAGGCCCATGGAAGTTTTCAGAAAATTTAAATTTAAAAACAGATTTCAAATTCAGGTGGGCAGGTAGGCATGAAAAGATCCCGCCACTCCCCAAGTCGATTGGGGAGTCGACTTGGGAGTCGACACACCCCAGGCTGTGTCGACTGCCCAGTCGACACCCCTGTCGACTTGGGTGGTCGGCCAGTCTGGCCTGGGTGCACCTGACTTGTTTCTCAAGACATGTTTGGAGGCTAGTGACGTGAATTGATGGCCCATATCTGAATTAGGGTTAATCTTATGGTCTAAACTAACCTAATCTTCTATAAAAGGACCCTAATACCTAGCCTAAATCATCATAAATCAATCCTACAACTAAACTATGCCAAAATGTTTAATCATGGCCTCCACCCTCTTGTCATAGCTTCCATCTTCATTCATATGAGAGTTCATAAGCTTGTTTGAGAGTTCCAAAGCTTGATTCAAGGCCAAAGTTCAATCTTTCTTCATTAAAACAAGGATCTTTCTTCATATAATCAAAGGAGCTTCTTGGAGCTTGTATTCATTTGGGGTTTTTAGAGTTGCTAGTGGCTTCGTCTCAATCTTATTTATATTTTCCAAGTCTTCATAGCATTGTAAGCCCTATACTACTCTTAGATTCTAACTATGAAGTTAAATATGACATGTTGCAAGTTTGAGTTTGGGCATAAGTATGATATGTGCTTTGATTCTATCATGTTATGCATAGGTTTATTCTATGCATGTTTGTAAAGCTATCACCTTGACCTTGTGGGCTAAAAGCTATAAGCTTTATGTTGAAATGTTGCATTATGCAACATGAGAACTCTCATAACCTTTATGATAACTTGCATATAATGTTATATGCGAACTTCTAGTCATCATTCTATGTCATCTAGGACCATGTATCACTTATTCGCTAAGTTTGAATGTTATGCATGTTTTGAGGCTTATGATGTAACATGCAAGTTTAAATGAACATATTTATGCCTCATATGCCACCATGTCTAACTTGTGGCCAACCTTATTACCTTATGCCCTTTTTGTTATGCTTTTGCCAAGTTCCCTCTTTTGATCTATGTTATGTTATGCGAAACGTACATGCGATGGGAATGCGTTGGGTTTGGGTAATATTAATGACATGAAAACATGGTTTTAAAATATGACATGAACATTGACTTGTGATTATGTTTGTAAACATAAGGATGGACATGACACTTAGAAAATATGAGTGTGGCCAACTCGAGGTTGGGTTGAGTTTGTAGCATAAATCTACCCAGAACCGACCGTCTTAACTAGTGGCTACAAACAATAGGACCCAATGTGAGTAGTTGGTCATGTTGTGCTTAAACCCGAGGTTAGACTAGGTTGTGGTGTAAAGCTACCCGGACCCGCCCGGCTTAACTAGTAACCACAACAAGGTCTAATGTGAGAGGTTAAGGTGCATTAAATTAATTAATCCCACATGATAGGGTTAAGTCATGGACCACGTAACACTTAACCAACATGAAAACGATGGGTTGATAGGGTTAAGTCATGAACCTTGGGTACACTTAACCAACTTGATGCTTGATTGGATCGGGTTAACCACATTTAACCCGTTAGGAAACCCTAGTTACGAGGTCCTTTTCACCAGTAACCCTCTTGATTGTATCATGATACCCTAGGGACTAGGCTAGGGTGGGGCACGATTACTGGGCTGACATGTAAGCGACCAAAACGACGGCTGAGTAGGTGAGCCGGTGTAGGTTCAGGCGGACTATGGTCGTGCACATGGTCCGGAGTTGAAAAAGCAGACACGGGCACCCGTAGGTTTAGACTGTGCATGCTTGATTTGTGTCCGGGGTTGGCACCCTAGGGCTTGATACACCCTAGGGTGGACCTAGCACAGTTTGACTACACTTCGTGATTGGGCCGTATGACACCGACACTTGACGAGTTAGGCTTTTAGGGAGCCGATCGACTAGACCGTGTTGTTGGACCTTGATCTAGGTCATCTCGGGATATTGGGCCAAGGGATCACTTCTTGTTTATACTTGACATGGATTACTAGTACACACTTGGTGCAACTTAACCTTGTATATGCGATGCCACACTTGATCTATCTTTTCACCATGCCAGTTATCACCCTATGTTTCATCTCTGCTTTACATGACCAGTTAACTTTATTAATTTTTATACTAATAGTAGATAGGACTTACCAGTCTTTTTGACTGACCCGTTTTCTTTCGCCTCTTTTCTTCCGTTCCCCCCCCCCCCCAGGTTTACAGGGTGGGAACACTGGTACCTAGCTGGATCTTTAGCTGCTTTTCTGGATAGCTCATGTACGGTTTGGACTTGAGCATGCTATGGCTTTATTCTACTTTGGGGATAGTTACTTTATGTTTTTTTCCAGTTTTCAGTTATGTTCTAGACTTTGTTTTGTGGGAAAATAATGAGCAAGTACTTTGATGTAACTTGACTATGGTTTTGAAATGTTAGTTTTTTCCACTGCTTTACTACTCTGTTTTATTTATATGTTCTGTCTTGTGATATCTGCTTGCATGTTTACCTCGTTTAATGCCCCTCCAAAGCCAGTGCACTTGCTTAGAGTGGCATTGGCGGAGGTGGGGTGTTACATGAATAAATGGCAATAATGGTAATTAAATGTTTTACTCAGAAACTAAGAAAGGAAGCGTTGTAATGAACTAAGTTAGTGTGATGCAAAGGAAAAGTGATATATTTCCCTAAATGACCTGTTTCTGAGGACATTGTTGCAAGTAAGCCACAGTAAATAAAGTAAGAAAAGAAAAGAAATTACTTGCTACCACGGATTTAGATGGAATTACGTTATGAAAATAATTCACTGATTCCTTCTATCAAACTGATAAGGTGCATGAAGTATTTTCCTTAAATATAATAAGGAATATATATTACAGTGAATAAAAAATAATGGTTTACAATAGTAAATGGTTTAAAAGGGGAGGATAATCACCTATTATAAAAATGAAAATGTTGTATAATAGGTAGACTTGTCCTAGGGACAAGTGAAGATTATAACTTAGATTATAATAAACTAATAAGGAAATTGGATAACTGGTTAAATGAGATAAGGGACACTTAATTGTAAATTAAGTAATCAGTAAATAGGGAAAACTGGAAACCAGTTAAGAAAAGGGGGAAAATATATGAAATATAAGAAGTTGTACTTAATTATAAATTAAGTAAACTGTAAACTTGGAAGTGTGGAACCCGTTGATAAGAATAACATGTTTAGACTTGTCCTAGGGACAAGAGGAAATTATAACATAGGTTATAATAAATGGGTAGATAAACTTATTAATGGGCCTTAGTTAAGAGAACTAAGTTAATAAGTAAACAACGATAAGTTGTAGTAACGGTGTAAAATGGAATTATGATTAAACGAGAAAGAATGAGGAAAACTTATGAAATAAGTTATATTTAGTCATAAATAATGACTGACATGTTAACAGAAAACATATGAATTGAGATATACTTAATTACATATTAAGTAGAACATGTTGTTGTACTGATGAAATCAAACCAGAATAAAGAAAGGATTGTGGATTACAGACCCTGGACCACAATCTAGAGAATAACATGTTGTGGGCTTATTAATAAACTTAAATGGGTTTAGTTATATAACTGAAATTAATAAGCAAAAGGAGCTTGATAACTTGATTAAGAATTCAATATGAATGGGAATAACCAAGTTAGATGGAAAACCTGATGAGGTAAGGCAAGCGTGTAAAGAATGTTTAGACATAGGGTTTAACAACATATTAAAGTGAGGCGCTTGGACCAGTCCGCACGCTTGAGGGTGAGTAACCCATTGGGGTAGATCATCATGGTGTTATAAGGCACAACGGGAGCGAACATTCATCTGATTATTCTGTCGGCTTCGAAGGACTGGAAGGGGAAGCACGCGGCTTTCTGAGATACGTAAGGTGCCCCTAGTAGTCCTCTGTTCGGTGGCAGATGTTTTAGGTTGTGCTCGTAGAGGTTGGGTCTGCGCGTAACTACTAGGTGGGTGGGCCTTGACTGCAGAAGTAGTTGTGCAGTCAGAATGCTATGACGCGGTGACATCAGGGTGATTCGGCGGTTGCCTCAACGGGGAGGCGAAGGATCACAACCAACAAGGATAGTAGATCGTCGAATACCCGTCATCGGCAGCCAGTGGGATGCAGAAAGACTTGAGCTAAAACAAATAGACCATTCACCCTTCACATCGGGGTACAGTGGTTGTGGGAAGACGCCAAATGGATGTTTAGATTGTTTACTATCCGTGTTTCTTGTATCGCCCTGCCACGGGACTCAGTGCACATTAGAGGATGTACGGTTATGGCAGCGAGCTACAATTGATGATACGTATGTGGGACAGTCTAGATACATGCATATCGGCTCTGGGTGGTGTATCGTAGACTTGAGGGCATTACTCTAGTATGGAAACGGATTTGATTGAAGGCGGCAGTCCGTACGCTTACGTAGCATAGTAATGATAGATATATGCGGAACGTAACATTACTATAGAGAACCGTACGTCACTACGGAGTAGGATGAGGGACTGCGTATATTTCAATGGTGTTACGGTGGAGACCGTGCGAGTGGGGTACCATGGGGTGTACCTTAATTATGGGGGTAGATACATATATACTATATTAGGTTAATCCACTAGGAAATAAATGGCTGCGACGTGTGTGTAAGCCTTGAGTGTTGTTAACCCAAGTAACTTAATGAATAAGAAAATATGATTGAATGGTTTTTGTACTGTTATCCAAAGTGTATAATTTAAATCCAGTCACCAGAACTTGTGTTCTGACCCCCTCCTCGTAACATAATCGTAGGTTAGATTGTGGCAAAGACATGATAGCTTTGGATACCGGTTAGGCAGTATTATTAATACGGTAAGGCTATACTTTGAGTATATTATATTTTATCCATTCCGCTGTGAGATGTTTTCTGAGCTCTGATCATTTTATATCTCTGTATTTTCTGCAGGATACCAGAGCAAACCAATCCAAGTTACGACAGATTGGAATTTTGAAAAAAATATTGGTCTGTCGGAATTCGGGTTGTTACATCTGGTATCAGAGCTTAGGTTTAGGATTCCTGTATAAATAGTGAGTGAACGTATTTGTATTTTAAAAAAATATAGTATATATATACCTAGATCCATAGAGGAACCCACTAAATAGAAAAAGTATAATATGGTAAGAAATGGGATGTTTGTCTTGCACGCTAAAGTAATGAATATGGAAATCTGAGACCCTTAGGTAATGTGGGTGGAGAGTGTACAATGTTCTTTGTATGGAAGGAAAGTGAATCCCATATGATTAGTATTTTGGTTAGCGGGTTTGGTAGTAAAACTTTATAGATTGGAAAAAGGTTAGAAAGAGAAAATGGATTAGTAATGTATATAGTTGAGAGAATTGACCTTAGGAAGTGTCTAGGAAAGCCTAGAAAATTGCAAACCTGCTTTGAGTCTAACCCCATTGTTAACTTTTAAAAACTTGAAATTGTAAAAGTTTTGGGAAAAGGGTTTATGGTGTTTTCAAGTTCTAATCTAAAAAGTTATAGTTTTAAATATGTAAAGAAGTACATATTGGGTTTTAAAGTAAAATGGGATATCTTTTGGAAGCAATGATTTCTTTCGAAAATTTTGTCTAATGTAAAATTCTCTTAGAAAAAGGTGCATATTATAGAGCATGTATAGCTCGCTAGATTTCTTATTATATTTCATACAAGAATTTTTAATCAAGAAGTTTTGAAGTCTCTAATCTTTTGACAATCATTTTTTGATAAATTGTTTAAAAGAGAAAATTTTGTTGGGTAGACAAAATAAGAATGAGAATAGAGTGGATGATGGCACCTTGTAGTAAGAAACTGAACCGACCTTATAGGTAAGAACAAGTGATAAACCCGATTCAGAAATAGTTGTCCGTATCTACTCCTGTTTTTGTGATTTGAAAAAAATGATGATTTACATTTTTTTTAAGATGACATGTTTTTATGGTTTGGCAAGAGAAAGTTTTCATGAGAAAAATAAAGTTTTGACACTTTTAACTTTCTGGAAGAAAGTTTAAATGAAAGGCAAAGCCGTGTTTTAAAAGTATGGAGTAGGTAAGGATTAGTGCCTAGGGAAGATGGGAAAAGTTTTGAGGCTGTAAAGAAGATAGCGTGAATTATCTTGGAATAATAGTGAGTTCCCGCAGAATGCGTAAGCATTGAAAAGCTTAGGGTGTTGCTTAAAATAATTGTTGGTACACAACTAGGACTAGTGGTGACTACTAATAGTAAAAAAGGCAAGTAAGTGTTTAGATCCTATTACTAATTTTCATGTTAGGGGTAAAACCCGTTACTGCATTTCTGTTGGGATCATCCCGTTATTATTTTTTCTTGTTGGGTAGTTAGGGTAACACCTAAACTGTCGTAGATTCAATGTTTGGACTTTTCTGTCTGAAGGGGACGTAGTCCCTAGATTCTTGGCCCTTAGTAGTAGTTGCGTAGGGTGTCTGTTCTCCTGTTTTAGTTGAAACACTAGAAGCTTATTGAAATTTAAACTAAGATAAGATAATTAAATAAGCTAAGAAAAGATAAAAGGTACAACTAAAAAGGAAATAACAAATTCAGTAAAGCAACAAACATGATAAGTTATGAGAAAAGATGGATAAAGATAAAAAATTCCAAGATCAGATGAAAAAGAAAACCAGTAACAAAAGGAAATTTTCTTATGTGGGCTGTGCTTGGATAGGGAAAATAGGGAATCATTATAAATAGTTAAATAAAATCCAAGTACGGTTAGAAAACGGTTGAAAAGGAAAAAGGAAGATGCGAAGTTTTTCATTTTCCACCCATATGTAACATAAGAAATCGAATTTAGAAAATTAGTTTTTTTTCTTCTAAATTTGAAAAATAAAGTTGGTTGATAGGATTATGGATGCAACAATTGGATGAACTACGCTCCTACTCAGTAAGATTGTAGGGAAAATTTGGATGAAAAAGCATTTTGATTTTCAAAATATTGCATTCATGTTGAACTGCCGGTATATTTAGGATGTGAGCATCATATTTAAAAAAAAAGGATTTTTAAGAAATTTGCATACACACAGGAGGTACCGCTTAGGCATACACGCATTATATATTATGTTGTATTTCACTTTGTACAAGTGCACAATGTTTGCAAAAATTGGATGCACACATGATGGATGTATATTATGCGAGGGGTTAATTGATTTTACCCTTATCAAATTTCGGGACGAAATTTCCTAAGGGTGGGAGAATGTAACACCCCGCATTTTTAACTTAAGATAATAAAATAAGAATAACTTAAATAAATATTCATAATTAAGTAAAACAGACCACGCCATTGCGTCCGTCTCGAAATTCTGGTCAAGATAGACACCTAGTTTGCGTAAATCGGACACTACATGAAGAAGTTATTAAGGTTTAAAGTTTGTATACGCGCAGGAAGAATATATACATCTGTATATATATATATATATATATTAGGTTCAGAAATTCAAAAATGGGTCCAGAAATTCAAAAATGGGTCCAGAAATTCAAAAATCGGTTCAAAATTCAAAATTTCAAGAGGTAGCAGATTTCCCGCCTAGGGGGTCTACCCCCTAAATGGGGTGTCGACCCCTGGGTCGACCCCCTAAGGGGTGGGTCGACCCATGGATCGACCCCCTCAAGGGGGGTCGACCCATCTGCGGCAGATTAGGGTTTTCTTCGATCTGGACGATTTTAATGATTTTTAATCAAATCTGAGGTTCCTGGTTTCTCTGATACACCTATAAATAAGACTTTAGACCTAACTCTAAACCTCGTAATCCCGAGACTACGCTGAAGCTCTGCCATTACTCTCTCTCTCTCCCCTCAAATATATTCAGAAAATTTAAATTTATAAATTAGAAGATTTTAAAATCAAGATCTAAAGAAAGAATAGATGAAAATAAAAGTTTGTCCAGAATCATGAAAAGTGAGGTAAACTTCTTGATCCAGTCTATTCAAATTCTTCCTCTTTCTTTCCCTTCTCTTTTAATGAAAATAATGAATCCATGGTCATTAGGTTTCAAATCAAATAAAAGGGGAAAACTCATGGATGCTAAAACTGGATCAGATCCAGAATTGGGGAAAGCATAAAAGGTGAGTGGATTGAAGCTATACAGTTTAGATAAGAATATGTTATCGCTTACCATTCCCCTATATGTATAATTGAAATGCAATATGTTGAGAAATGTAACATATGTTAATAATGCCTAAAGTGATGGGTACAAAGTAGAAGTAATTAATATGCTAAATATTAATTTGATATGAACTTATCAAAGCTTGTATAGTAATTAACGTTATTTAAATTTCACGTCAATTTGTGTAAATTATGTACCCAGGCCATTAACTGTAAGAATTGAGAAAGGTACATATTGGTTTATGTGATTTAGACAATTATCTGATTAATTGATTACATGTTAGGAAGGAATTGATTATATGTAAAGAATTATTATAGCCATGATACAGTTACATGTGAGTCATAAATTATAATGGATAATTGGAAGAAATAAAAATGCCTAGACTGTGTAGAAGGTTTACGCTGAATAAAAAATTTAACAGCTCTTAGACACGAGGTTAGATTTCACTTGTGATAGAAGTCTGCCCGGAACCACCTGGCATATCCAGCATTCACAAGTGGTAAATCTAATGTGAGGGGTCTAAGTGCAAAAATTAAAAACATGTATGGTGCTAAGACACGAGGTTGGATCAACTTGTGGTAGAAGTCTGCCCGGACCTGCCCGGCAAATCCAGCGTCCACGAGTGTAGGCTTGATGTGTATATAACAAGATATGAATAAATGGCAATAATGGTAATTAAATGTCTAACTTAGAAACTAAGAAAGGAAGCGATGTAATGAACTGAGTTAGTGTGATGCGAAGGAAAAGTGATGTGTTTCCCTAAATGACATGTTTCTGTGAATGTTGTTGCAAGTAAGCGACAGTAAATAAAGCAAGAAAAGTAAAGAAATTACTTGCTACCACGAATTTAGATGGGAATACGTTATGAAAATAAATCACTGATTCCTTCTATCAAACTGATAAGGTGCATGAAGTATTTTTCTTAAACATAATAAGGAATATATATTATAGTGAATGAAGAATAATGATTTACAGTAGTAAACGGTTTAAAAGGGGAATGATAATCACCTATTATAAAAATAAAAATGTTGTATAATAGGTAGACTTGTCCTAGGGACAAGTGAAGATTATAACTTAGGTTATAACAAATTAATAAGGAAATTGGATAACTGGTGAAATGAGATAAGGGACAGTTAATTGTAAATTAAGTAAACAGTAAATAGGGAAAGCCGGAAAACAGTTGAGAAAAGGGAGAAATATATGAAATATAAGAAGTTGTACTTAATTATAAATTAAGTAAACTGTAAAACTTGGAAGTCTGGAACCCGTTGATAAGAATAATATGTTTAGACTTGTCCTAGGGACAAGAGGAAATTATAACATAGGTTATAATAAATGGGTAGAGAAACTTATTAACGGGTATTTAGTTAAGAGAACTAAGTTAATAAGTAAACAACGATAAGTTATAGTAACAGTGTAAAATGGAACTATGATTAAATAAGAAAGAATGAGGAAAACTTAAGAAATAAGTTATATTTGATCATAAATAATGACTGACATGTTAACAGAAAACATGTGAATTGAGAACTTAATTACATATTAAGTAGAACATGTTATTGTAATGATGAAATCAAACCAGAATAAAGAAAGGATTGTGGATTATAGACCCTAGACCACAATCTAGAGAATAACATGTTGTGGGCTTATGAATAAACTTAAACGGGTTATGTTATATTACTGAAATTAATAAGCAAGAGGAACTTAGTAACTTGATTAAGAATTCAATATGAATGGGAATAACCAAGTTAGATGGAAAACCTGATAAGGTAAGGCAAGCACGTAAAAGAATGTTTAGACATAGGGTCTAACAACATATTAAAGTGAGGCGCTTGGATCAATCCGCACGTTCGAGGGTGAACAACCCAACGGGGTAGATCATCGTGGTATTATAATGCACAAGGGGAGCAAACATTCATCTGATTATTCTGTCGGCTCCGAGGGACTGGAAGGGGAAGCACGCGGCTTCTTGAGATACGTAAGATGCTCCTAATAGTCTTCTGTGCGGTGGAAGATGTTTTAGACTGTGCTCGCAGAGGTTGGGTCTGTGCGTAACTACTAGGTGGGTGGCCCGTAACTATAGAAGTAGCTATGCAGTCAGAATGCTATGACGCGGTGACACCAGGGTGATTCGGTGGCTGCATCAATGGGGAGGCGAAGGGTCACGACCAACAAGCATAGTAGATCATCAGATACCTGTCATCGGCAGCCGGTGGGATGCGAAAAGACTTAAGCTAAAACCAATTGACCATTCACCCTTCACTATCGGGGTACGATGGTTGAGGGAAGACGCCAAATGGATGTTTATGTTGTTTTCTTTAGGGGAAGTCGTTCATCTCTTGTAGTCTTTACTATTTGAGGGAGGGGCCGGGATAGGGCCATAGCCACCGTGAAAACAGACCCTAGGTATGTCCATATATAGAGAGGCTCTTTAAAGACGGGCTTTTACAGATATGGAAATGCTCCCGACCGAGTTCCGTGTTTCTTGTATTGCCCTGCCACGGGACTCGGTGCACGTTAGAGGAAGTGCGGTTATGGCATCGAGCTACAATTGACGATACGTATGTGGGACAATCTAGATACATGCATATTGGCTTTGGGTGGTGTATCGTAGACTTGAAGGCATTACTCTAGTATGGAATCTGATTCGATCGAAGGCAGCAGTCGTTTACGCTTACGTAGCATAGTAATGAGAGAGATATGCGGGACGTAACATTCCTATAGAGATCCGTATGTCACTACGGCGTAGGATGAGGGACTGCGTATATTTCGATAGTGTTACAGTGGAGACCGTGCTAGTGGGGTGCCATGGGGTGTACCTTAAATTTGGGGTTAGCTACATATATACTATATTAGGTTAATCCACTGGGAAATAAATGGGTGCAACGTGTGTGTAAGCATTGAGTGCTGTTAACCCAAGTAAACTACTGAATAAGAAAATATGATTAAACGATATATGTAGTGTTATCCAAAGTGTATAATTTAAATCCAGTCACCAGAACTTGTGTTCTGACCCACTCCTTATAACATACTCGCAGGTTAGATTTGTGGCAGAGACAAGATAGCTTTGGATACTAGTTAGGCAGTATTATTAATACGGTAAGGCTATACTTTGAGTATATTATATTTTATCCATTCCGCTATGAGATGTTTTCTGAGCTTTGATATATTTTATGCCCCTGTCTTTTATGCAGGATACCAGAGCAAACCAATCCGAGTTTCGATAGATTGGAATTTTGAAAAAAAAATCGATCTATCGGAATTCGGGTTATTACATCTACTATGATATTTCATATTGATGTGAAATTAATATTTTGATGTCAATTAACATCTATGGATGCAGGAAAACAGGTTTGAGGGATCCAACCGGATTCCTCAACATTTATATTACTATTTATTTTTTATTATATTACATGTTGTGATATATAATCTGTAACTAATTATGTGCGGGTTTGAATTACTCTGGCCCTAGAATTCTGGTATTTAAATACCGAAAAATATTTTCAAATGTAGGGAATAAATTGGAAAAATAAATTGGGGATTTATAAAGGAAATTTATTTCCAAAATAGAAGTTAAATTTTGGATAGAGTTGGAAATAGTAACTTGTTTAAATGAATAAAACAAAAGGTTGTTTTATAAACGATGTTTATAAATTTAGTATAATATTTATCATTTGATAAATTGGAATATAAATTCAAATTGGAATTTATATAAAAAACCGGAATCAGTTTTGAAACCGATATTTGTAATTGGATTTGAACTTAGTGATTTTAAAGGGAATAATAACCGAGATTATAAATGTTTGAAATTTAAAATGAGATTTTATATAAAAAAATTGCAGATAGAAGTTATAAATGGAATTTGGATTTGATATGGTAAAATCAAATGGATTTGATTATGTAAAAAGAATATTATTCACAATTAAAGTGAGTAATCGTTTGGAATAGATATTTTGCAAATAAAAGCATCTATAAAAGAAATCTGGGTTGGAAATGTAAACTCAAATAGAAATTTGAATGATAAGGGAAATGGAAATCATATTCGAAAGTAAATGATGGATTATACTCTGAAGTGCAGAACATAAAACTAATTGAAATAAATCTAAGGGATTTATAATTATACTTCGATTAGGTCGAATTTTATCATAATGGTTTATTTTCAGGAAGGATACCTGAATTCTATTTAGTATAAAACTATAATTTAAATGAAATATATTAAGAAGTGAATATTTCAATATTTATAGCTATGGAAATACAATTCCATGGTTTGAAATAGTTTAAGATTTATTTTAAATGAGAATTATTAAACGGGTCTTGATTCCTACTAAGGAAAGATATTGATATTTGAAATGAATAATGATTGAAAGAAAATGTTTTGCAAATGGGAATAATCATAAGGGAAACTGAGTTAACCTGAAACAATAAGATTTATTCCGAAGTTTGGAATATTAATCGAATATAAAGTATCCAAATGAGAGTTATTTATTGAAACTTGACTATGTCGAATTCAAGAAAGTAAATTTTCCTTTCCATTTTTAATCGAGATTTAATTATTTATTTATTTGTTACTTAAGTTATTAATTTACTTATTTTTAATGAATAAAAGTTATATTTTGAAATTTAATATTTTGAAAATAGTGATTTTAACGTTATTGTTATAATCAATGTTTTTCCGTAAAAAGAAGGGGGTTCTTAAATTAAATCCGAGAGTGCGTAAGCACTGTTTGTTGAAATTTGAAGTTGTGAGCCTGTCTATTTCAATGTTAAGAATGGTGTTCAGTTAAGGTTTGAGAGGTAATTATACCCCAACTTGACTAACTGCATGATTGACTGAGGAATGATTAAGGTTCGGTACCAAGATTGGTTATGATACGATTAATGAATGATTTAAGGGTTAAATATAGTAATGATGTTTTATATAACATCAGTTTAATCCAATAAAAAGGATTTTTCGAAAATGTTTTCTAAATGTAATCAGGAATGTTTACTAAACATAGGAAATGAAATGTTGTGAATAATATAGAAATTTAGAAATGGAAATTGAAATTGTTTTCCAATATTAAAACATATATTTCTAAATATAGAAATAAGAAATGTGTTGACACAGAAATGTTTTCTGACGTTAATAACGTATATTCTTTGGGATATTGGGAAATAAAGAGTTTAAATAATTTAGAAATGTTTTCCAAGCATATAAGAGGTCGAACGAGTTTTATGAAACATTTGGGAAAGATAAGGAAATGGGAAATTTGGAAATGATAATTTAATAAGGAATTAATTTAAAAAGGGCCAATGTTGTTTGATGGTTGATCGGTGGAATTTCCATTTGAAAATAGGATCGTTGGTTGAATGGATGTTCCTTTGATAGTTAAATAACCGACTATCAAAGGTTTTGTTTTATTTTATACTACTATTGTCCATACGGAGAGACCGGGATCAGATTTAATATCTGAAAACCACTCTGTATTGGCATAAGCATTACGAATCAACTTATGCTGAAGATAATTAAAGACGGAGTAAAGTGCAAGGGTTGTTCTGTTAATCCTAGGTAGAAATTGACCAAGATGGATTAATGGGATAGTATCTTCGGTTTGTCCAGTCCCAAGACAACGTTATGGATGAATGTCTGTCAATGTGGGATTCGAAATAAAATGATGGCAAGATGTTCTATAAAGACAATCGTGACCACAAGCATCATCAACCATGAAATGAAAGAAATCGGGAAGGAACATGGCCAATGGGTCATTCCCATTAGGGGTATTATCACTGGTCTAAAGAAATTTTATTTGCTTCTCATTCTATTTGCTTCTGTATGCTTTCGGTAATGGTTGCTGATCACAACCGTTGGTGATAATATGCTTGGAACACTCAAGTTAAATGAGTGGCCAGCCATGTGTGGTCAGTTGCAAGATGTTCTTGTTGAACCCCCAATGTATCCCCTCTAGAGTACACTGATCGGAAGGTGGTTCCATACCTTGTGATAGTCGGGATCCAATCTCCAATAAGAGCCCTGCGATTTTTTATTTTATATTATATATGGAGCGTGAGATGCAAGTGTTCCGCTAGATTTCCATTTATTTGATGTAGACACTATTATAATATCACTATATTTGATATCAAAAATATTTTTGGTCATCCTAAGGTAAAAACCATCCGTGTTTATGTGTGGATCGGTCTTACGATTATCTTTTCTTTCGAAAGGATTTTTGAAAGTTAAACAAATGGTTGGAGTTTACTGACACCAGTCCCTTGACTGACCCAGAGTTTATTTTGTTTGTTTTACTCTAAACTCTTGGGTGCCCAAATTTGTATGGGCTGTCAAGTAGTCAGGATTTTACAGATTCACTTGAAGGAGCTTGAAGGAGGAGGCTTCATCGTTAGCTATAGACTATCAAATTTTACGCTATGTACTATGTTGTATCTGGAAACAGTCGTTTATAACTGTTCCAAAAATAACTGTTGTGCTATGATGGTGGTATGTATATATACAGTTACTGATTTGTATTTCAAAGTTACGTTATTTAATATATTTTATTCGTTCCGCTGTGAGATTTTCGTTCTTCATTTCTTCTGTTCTAACCTCTCCTTCTTTCTATTTTCTCACCCTCTAACTTCTTTCTATTAATGATTCGTGTTTCTATGCAATTTGGGTTGGACATGTGGTCTATTTATTCAACTAAAAGGTACGGAAATTAGGGTCATTACAAGATTCTTTATGCATCATCAATACACTTATATCCCTTTTGATTAGTAGTATAGCCAAGAAAAGTACACTGTCTAAATCTAAAATTTAACTTGTGAGTATTATATGGCCTTAAGTATGGAAAACATAAACAGCCAAAAGTTTTAAGGTTTTGATAGTCTGGTTTGATGTTGTATAATTTTCCGATGGTGTTAGACCCTTTAATGCAGAATAGGTTGTTTGTTGATAAGATATACAATTGTATTAAAGGCCCCTGGCCAAAATTTTAAAGGTAAGATAGCTTGTGCTAATAGTGTTAAGGCAGACTCCACAATATTTCTATATTTTCTTTCAACTAGATCATTTTGTAGAGATGTGTAAGGGCTAGTGGTTTTGTGCACAATTTCTTTCTTTAAAAAATAACTACTTAAGCTTTTGAACTCACTACCACCATCAGACTGAATGATTTTGACTTTATTATTGATTTTTTTCTATCATTGTCACAAAATTTATAAGGGCATTGCAAGTTTCTGACCTAGATTTTAAAAGTATATTCATGTGTATCTAGTATAACTGTCAACAAATGAATTATAATACTTATAGCCATAATCTGAATAGATAGGTGCAGGACCCTATAAATTTGCAACTATAAGTTGTATTGGTTCAGTTTATTCAGTTCATGAATTATTGAAAGGTAATCTGTGGCTTTTGCCCATTTAGCAATAATCACGTTCATAAGGCGATGAAACAGGATCAAACTTGATTTTATTATCAACTAAAAATTTTAGTATAGTTTTGGTGCTTGGATGTCGAAGTTTACAGTGTCAAAGATCAAAAATACTTTTGCTGCATTCAACTTTGTCGAACTCATTAAAATTACAGATTTTTTTCTTTAATAGCACAACAATTTTCCTTGTTAACATTCCTTTGGCATCTAACAGTGTTAAACTAGTACAATCCTTTGATAAGATCACCTTGTAAAATAATGTTCTTAGTTAGGATGTCTCTAACTAAGCAATATTTTGGAGAGAAAAAGTTAAAATAAACATTGTTATCCCTAGAAAATTGTGAAACACCAATTAGATTTTTGGTGATCTTTGGCACTCTAAGTAAATTATGTAAATATAGTTGTTTCTTTCCCTTATGAGAGCCACTACCAATATGAGTAATATGAATGCACTCACCATTTCCCATTGAGATAGAATGATTCCTTTATACTCTTTGCATCCAAGATTAAATTGTCAAGATTATTGGTTATGTGATTGGTTGCTCCAGAATCAGGGTACTAGCTGTCATCTTCTAGATGTTCAATTCTGGTTGTGTCATTTTGATTACGACTTCTGTTTGAGTTTTCTTGATCGTTGGAGTTTTGATAGACTGTTGCCACATTAGCTGGTGGGTTGTTGTTGTTGCCCTGAGACTGATTTGCATGGAATTATACCTGAAGTAACACTTCAGGGTTGTGTGGCCAATCTTTTCGCATATTTGACACTTGTGTCTATTATTGTTATTCCATCTACCTCTACCTCTTCCCCTATTTGTGCCACCACCTCTCTGGTAATATTGTTCTATTTTATTTGTAGTTTGGCTTTTACCTTTGTGTCCAGTTGTTAGATTCACTATGTAATCAGATTATTCTAATCATTTATTGCTAATTCTGGCTTCATGGGATAGTGATATGTAGTGAACTTCATCTATATGGGGAACAGTCTTTTGAGTTGTGATAACAACAATAACTGCTTCATAATCTTCATTTGACCCATTTAACAAGTATAATACCTGATCTGAACTTTGAACTTTATTTCCTGTAGCACTTAGTAGATCACATAACTTCTTGACTTTAGATATATATTCTCTCATGGATGAATTATCCATTCTAATATTCTGATGTCACCTCTAGTAATGCAAGACTTTGGCAGAAGACTTATTACTGAATTCTTTTTCGATTGTGGTCCACATATCATTTGCTGTGTTGCATCCAATGATAGTAGGCAATAAGTTTGCACTTACAGATGGAAGTAACCAGGATCTTATAAGTCTTTCTTGCCGTTGATATTTAACATACGCTTCATTAGCCACTATTTTGTTATTTTAATCAGTGATAATTTTAGTGGGAACAACAGTTGTGCCAAGGATAAATCCTTCTAAGCCATACCCTTGAATGGTAGTTTCGACTTGTAATTTCCATAGTAAATAATTATCCTCTTCTAAATGTACTTTAATTAGTTGGCTTTGAAGGCAAAATACAGTTTTAATCAATTGTTATATAGCAGTTCCAGTGGGATTGTCGGGGTTAACACCAGTGTTGGAAGTTGTGAATCTTGTCTCATCACCTATCGATTCTTGCGGCAAATGATGAACATTGAGAATGGTAAGAAGCAAGATACTGATCAACTGCCGATGATGATCAGGAAATAAAGAAACCAACAAAATCAAGTAGAAGCAACCTGTAAATCTTCATTCATGAGGTAAGAATGCAAAATTATATGCTGAGAAGATTTCTGGTGAGGCTTATGTCTGAATTTTTTGAATTCTTGGTTTTCTTGAATCACTTTTTGGTAACTGATACACGTAACACTGGGAATACAGTATCAGAGAATCAGATGCAACTGAATTTTAAACAGAATTCAGGCGAGGCGCTGATGATCTTGTTGTGTTCTCTCTCAGATGATGAGTTAAAAAAAAATCTCTGATGAGGAAGTTACCCAAATGATGAAGATTAACTAATGGGTAATCTGAAATCATAACACAAGTAGAAATCGCAAAAGAAGCTGCAAGGAAGAAACAACTCTAACACCAAAATTGAAGAAAGCACAAAGATTAAACTTGTGTAAAGATGATTTTATTATAGAAGAGACTCTGTACAAATGAGAATTTGTAAAGTAAATTTGATGAAATGTTTTAATGAATACAAACAATACTCGGTTTACATGTATATATAGTAAATAGACTAATAAAAGAGTTAATGGGCTTGTAGCCCACTTCGCTTAGCACAAGAATAAAAGAAATGTTGATTGGCTGAAGGCAGTATCCAGATGCGAGAGCACATATATGCAGAAATAGGTTAAGCTAATACTTCATTCTTTACTCGAATAGAGGGGCGAAAAAACTAGGGCTGTTAATGGGTACCCGAAAAATCTGAAATCCATCCGCATCCGTATCCGAAAAGTGATAATATCTGATATCCAAAAAAATGAATGCGAATACGGATACATAGATATCCATATCCGAAAATTATCTGCTCGTTTTTTTTAAACATTATGTTCAAAATTATATATATTTTAGTACAATGAATGAGATTTATTTATTGCTTTACTAAGTCGAAGGTTTGTATTATATGCATTAAATGCGTATTAGCTACTCAAATCTATTTAATTTCATCATAACGTTTATTTTTAACACTTTTGTGATCATTGAAATTGAAAAACATTTATGTTTAACTAAAAAATTTCATTTATAGTTCTTGATTTATCGATCATTGACGGATAGGATAATTATCCGATATCCGCCTGTATTCGCGGATGCAGATATTCAATATCCGAAAATGATTTCGGATACGGATACGGATATAGCACTATCCATATCTGAAAGTATCTGTTGACATTCTTATAAAAAACTTAAAACTTTAATAATATAAGACTTTCTTTCAAATAACTATTTACTTTTCCCTAGATATATACATAAAAATATCTTGTATCATTTAGCCAATGACTATTTATGATTCCATATTGAATCAACTACTTGTCGTTTTAAAATATAATTTAAAATGAGGGGAGTGTTATGGTAAAACCTCATTAAAAACGATGTAGAAAGCAACGTACAATTTGAAGGACATAATTCACTATGGATTCTTACATCTACCATTTCCTATAGGAATGAAGATGCTCTTGAATCAACATAGTTTGATGTGTTCCTAAAAGGAACCCAATTTGTATTGGGTTGGTAAATATGAATAGTACATGATGGAGCTTGAGCAAAACGTATTGATTTATTTATCGCGAGGTGAATCTAGGGTTGTAACAATTAATAAATTAAACTACTTTGTCAAGTATATCCTAAATATAGAAATTGAAATTTTGAATTGCAGGATTCAAATCCCAACAAGCTTAAGATAAAATAAATAACATTTTTTGTATTGCATTACAAGGGTTTCGGTTACCCACCCCACATTCCCTATTCTATAGGTGTATCATCCATTCGAGCATGCATTCTTTTTTTTAAAACCTAAATTTTATTTATTTATTGTTATCAAAAAAAGGATAAATGGAAAATGCTAAAGAATGAAATAGGAATGGAAAGTGTCAATTTCTAATGGATAGAAAAGAGACCTTTTAAACGTTTGGGATAGGTACAGATCCTATTGAACGTAATTCTTTTCATAAGCTTTTTTTTGAATGATTTGAATCAGAAATAATTCACAAGAATAAGTCTTGTTCTAACAATAGAATCAGAGTTATAAATTTATGCATGTTTCTTAAGTAGAAACAGTTCAGTGTGCTCTTAAATAGCTTCTTTCAAAAAGGTTTCCGTTTTTTCGATAAATGTCTCCCAACCCGATTCAAGATTGCGGATCTCAATTCTAACTGTCTCCATACGTCACACAAGTATCTCGCAAGTAAGTTTTTTTTCCTCCCTAGTATAATTTATTTTATTTTCATATCTACTAATACTTGAAAATCTAAAATTCGTTTGTATCATCATCTAAAAAACGAATAAACAAATGATATTCAAAGAACGACCGTGGATGCAAGTAAAATGGCATCTAGACGATATTCGAAGAATGAACGTGGATGCAAGTAAAATGACATCTAGACAATATTCCAAGAATGAACGTGGATGCAAGTAAAATGACATCTACATATAAAGATCATCCATCCTTGTTTTTTCTAATTTATGATTTATTATGTAAGCCACTGCAATAGAATAAGGTTATATATATATATATGGCGAGCGTTCAATGGCACCCATGTTAGATCCAAAATTGGGTCTAACACCCGAATTGTTCTAATCTGGGGGAGATTAATATCAGAAAAAATGCAAGAAAAAGCAGAAAAGACACAAGGTTTATAGTGGTTCGGCGTTAATGAGCCTACGTCCACTTTATATCAATGATTATACTTAAGATTCGAGTACAACCAACGATTTATCTCTCAACCTCACTTTTACAATATTGATTCACTCGGTAAATTCAAGATAACTAGGAGTAGAGATAATGGAGATATGATAATGGTGGAATCAGAGCTCCGAATTGCCAAAAGATCCTGAAAAATGCCAAGTCTAGGGCTATTTATAGGTGATATTTGCAGACAGATCGTGGTCACACGTGTCACAAATCCCGATGATCTCGGATGGGTTCGTAGCCTGATGGAGAAATGGTCAAAATGACAGTTATGGACAGGTGGCATAAGATCCTTCATCTTCGGGTCGTGGATGACCTGGTCGTGGCCTTCATCTCTCATCTTCTGAGATCAGATCATGGTAATGACTTAGGTGTGGATGGATAGGATCGCGGTAGGGAGCTGCGATCGGGGGGAGGGGGTGTAGTAGTGTCACGATCAGAGGGAGATAGGAAGACTACAATCGAATCTTTAATGGTTTTGACATGTGTAGATCCATATTATCTTTATATATGAACCTTGATGGCTTGGTCCAAAAGCTAGCCAACATTTTGCCCCTTCGAAGTATGTTTTATCAAGGATGGAACATGCTTCGAAATTTCTGATCTATCTTTTCATGAAGCGATGTGAATCAGTGGTTGTGTCTGTCTGAAATGTCGTATTGCTCCAGGAAGTTGCGTTCCTTGACTAGTATAAATATTGGGTTGTATCATCAGTCATTTCTTTGTTCATCGAGTGATGTTCATATTTTAAATTCCTGGGGATATTGCTATCAAATCGCCAAGTAAGTCTCAAAACTCCCTGTAAGAAGTAGCACTTAATAACTTTCGTATTTCTGCAAATATGGAACTCTGTCATTTCTGATTCACTGGGCACGCTAGTGCTTAGATCGTCACCTCAAGTCTCGGGTCGTGATGGACCACCTCGCACCTTCGAGTAAAGTCG
Organism: Allium sativum; assembly: GCA_030737875.1. Classification (NCBI taxonomy): domain Eukaryota; kingdom Viridiplantae; phylum Streptophyta; class Magnoliopsida; order Asparagales; family Amaryllidaceae; genus Allium; species Allium sativum. The sequence goes on from CM060916.1 coordinate 901,903,972, forward strand.
TCCTGTGGGCTTCAGATCGTAGCGTGAAGGGGGCCTGGTACGGGCCCTGGTGGGCTTTCCGCCTGCTAATGGCCCATGATGTCCTGGCGAACCATACAGGACAAAAAAGGGAACGTCGAGAGTCTTCTCTTTTTACTATATAAACAGGTTTACTCTCCCTTTTTTACTTTTTACTATTTCTTTTACTAGTCGCCGCTCTCTTTACCTTTAACCTTCAAAACCCTAATTCTGACAAATCGAGACATCCTTTCAATTAAAAAGGTAATGGCGTTTGGTTCTTATCCTTTTGTTTAATTTCTTTTCCGCTCCTCCTTATTCCCTTTTCACCAACATAGCGATAGTGAAAGATGAAGGCGTCGGGTCTGGAGATAGTGTCAGATGGGTTCAGTTTCGTGGGTTCATGAATAGAGAGGAGAAACAAGACAGGAGGAAGAGCAGGCGAGGTCGGATCGTAGGTGAGGTTCAGATTCGGGTCGTGGAAGCAGGGGGACCAGGTTGCAAAGGAAGAATAGAAGTGTGGTTCTGGACAATGGATCGGGTCGCTGGACTGAGATCGAACCGTGGTGATGGGGATGGATCGTGGAGGTCTGTCGCGATCCGTTCAAGTAAAGCACAATGGGTCAAGAGGTTCAGCATTCCACGATCCGTTGTTCTTCCATAAGCTGGTACTTTTCCACGAGTCTGCTCCTGCTTCGCGAACCAGCGATGCATCACGATCCGGACTTCATCTCACGATCCGGTCTGATGAGCGATCCAATGCGCATTCTGGCATACAACGTACCTCTAATAAACCAATGGACAGTTAGGTTAGAGCCTTCGAGATGAACTTTGTAATGACCCGCATTGGCAGAGGTATTATAATTAATTTATTTAATTATATAAATAGTGATAGAGCGAATTAAATGGTCATGGAATTAAATAATGACGAATATTTAATTAAAATAATAAATTAAATAATATATTTAATTCTGAAATAATCAGAATTGGCTGAAATGGTGATATGGTGTGAACTGTATCATCTGTGATATTTAATTCAGTTTAGAATTTGAATTAGAATAACGAATATATTATTTGAACGACAGTTTGAACGTATAATTATATTATAATTAAAATCGAGCTTGAAATGGCGCTGCAGTTCGTAAATTGGCGATTCGAACTTCAACTGAATGTACAGGATTCGTTTTAAGCCGGATTTCTGTGAAACAAGAAACATGTGGAGCTGGTGGAGTATATCTTTCTAGTGGAAGAGAAAAATCGGGATTTCGTCGTATAGATTTTTGATTTACGTCCAAATCAAATTTCAAAAAAGTCGCTTTCCTTTATAATTTATAAAGGAATTATTTATATTTTAAAAAAGGAATTTCAATATAAATCGAATATCGGGTTGACCCAGAAGTGAATATCGAGTTAGAAGTTCATATAGGAATATTCTAGAGCTGTATGATATTCTGTTGTGAATATATACGATAATATTAATTTATTAATATTTTATTTAATTATATTTAAATATATTTATATATTTAAATGGGTCATCCAAAGCTTTAAAAATAGCCAGTTTTGCAAACGACCTCAGAATTCGACCAAACTAATTTTGTTGGATCCGCAATGTCAAATAGTTGTTAGATTTCCAGTTTCGTGAGTTTTGAAGTCAGTATGTGGCCGTACGGATTTTTAGAGTGAGAAATAGTTAGTATTTCGATGGTTAAAAATACGTTGTGTGAGCATACGAAGTCGGAATTCGACGAAACCAGTTTCGTTGGGACCGTAATGTCGAACTCTTGCTGCTTGTCAATTTTCATGATTTTTGGTATTGTCTGTGAGCATAGGAATTTTTAAACGAGGAACGAACTTAACGGTTGAATATAAAAATATTATATATTCCCTGTAAATAGTCCACCAACCTAATTCTAAACCTAATTCACTTTTTACTTCTGGGAAAAATTCGCCGCCACTTCCTTTTTTTTCTCAGCAAAACGCAAGAAGTAAAAATTGATAGAAATCAAAAGAAAAATCTATAAATTTTATTATACATATATATGAATTCCTAGTCCTATTCTCTTATATGTAATATAGGTATTCATGGGTTCGAAGCTAGTAACATTCACTGTATACTTAACAGCGGTTATTTAGGGTTCATTGATTTTGGGGTTTTATCGAAATAATGGTGGAAACGAAGTGATATTTGGATTTAGAAGATGAAATTGAGCTTGTAAGCCGATTTTTGTGGAGTTGTTTGAGAATTTATGTCGCATCCTTTTGGGTGAGCGACTGTAAATACTGGACGCCGCGAGTTGAAGTGGGAGGGCGAGCTCGTGATGAATGATTAGAGGACGTAGGGCTCGGGATGCTCAAGAGATTGGTGGTGATCTTGTCGAAACTGGTGAAGAGTTCATGGGTACTCCCTGTTTGTTGCGTGCCGAAAAAGGGGTGGAAATGTAGGAGATGCGTTCGAGTGTAAATCGATGGAGAGGAGATGGAAGAGATTGGGAAGAGGAGTGAAATGGTGTGTGAATCTGTGGAGAATGGGTGCGTGAATGATGAATGGCATTGGGAAATGGTGCTCGAAGTTTTACTGGAGTACGGTGTTGGTTTTGGGGAAGATGAGTTAAGAGGGGGCGGGTTTGTTTTCTAAGTAATGGTTGGGCCGAAATTTGTTTAGCCCAGGAAAAGAAAAAAAATGAATTAAAAGAAATAGAAGAATTTGTGGAATTTATCGGCCATGATCATGGAACTTGTTTCAGGAGGAGTGCAGTTTTAGAAATACAAGAAGAAGGGTGTGTCGGGTGCAGATCCGTTGTGGGTCGGATTATACAAGAATTCTGAACGGTCAGATCCATTGGGATCGTAGGGACGGTAGCTACACCATGGAACTGACTGGGAGTGAAACGAGGCTCGTTACAATTTATAGTGAAATAAATTGTCAGAATCAAATCAAGCGATGGTTATCGTTATTAACGATGATTGTCCAATGTGAGTAAATCTCACTAACTCTGAACAGTTTATATTTCATGTTGTATTTTTAGAACTGTTAGAAATTGTCTGTTTGACTGTGTGTTGACTGTTTGATTGAACTGCTAGTCAGTTAGTTGAATTTCTATATTGATTCTGTTTAACAGAATATATCATATGGAACTGAAAGTGATGTTATCTATATTGTTTAACATCTGTGATGCAGGGAAACAGGTTGGAGGAATCCAACTGGATTCCTCAACAGTTATTTTACTGTTTTCATATATTGTGATATATGATGCGATATATATATAATCTGTTGTCAATTATATGTGTTTGGACGATACTGATCATCGTGATTTGATATGTTGAATACCATAACATGCCGTAAATGTTGATAAGGGAATATTTTCAAAGTGATATTTGAAAATAAAATATGTATAAATGGAATATTTATAAATAAGAAATATTTATAAATTGGAATATTTATAAATAGGAGATATTTAGAAAAGGGAAATTATAAAATCAAAGAATAGATTTGAAAAGGAAATATTTGCAAACCATTTGCAAATAGAATAATAGAAAAGGAAATATTTGTATAATCATTTACAAATAGAATTGATAGGAAATATTTAGAAAATAAATAGGGTTAAAAAGGGAAATTTATTTATAACGGAATAGGACGTTATAAAAGGGAAAACGTTATAAGGAGGAAATCATTTCAAAGTGAAGAACCATTACTAAAAAGTAAATCTTTATAAATGAATAGTTTATTCGAAAAGGAGTTAATCAAATATTAGTTATTCGAATATTAGTTATTCGAATAGAGTTAAAGGAAAGGAATTATCGATTATTAGTTAATCGAAAGGAGTTATCGATTATTAGTTAATCGAAGGAGTTATCGATTATAGTTTAATCGAAAAGAGTTATCGATTTGTTTAATCGAAGTGAGTTATAGAATATTGGTTATTCGAAAGAGTTATCGAATTTAGTTATTCGATGGAGTTAATCGATTAGAGTTAAAATAAAGGTGTTAATCGAATATAGTTTATTCGAATAGAATCAATTGTGTTAATCGAATATTAGTGATTCGAATAAAGTAAAAGGAGTTATCGAATATTAGTTATTCAAATAAGAGTTAAATAGAGTTATCGAATATTAGTTATTCGAATAGAGTTAAATGGAGTTAAAGGAATAAATCGAATATAGTTTATTCGAATGGAATTAAAGGAGTTAATCGAATTTGGTTTATTCGAATAGAGTTAAAGGGGTTATCAACTAGAGTTAAATCAAATAGAGTTAATCCAATAGCGTTAGTCCAATAGAGTTAATTGATAAGAGTTAATCGAATAGAGTAAATTGAATAGAGTTATCAAATATACCTTATTCGAAGGAAAGAATTATCGAATAGAGATGATTCGAAAGAGAGTTACGTAAGGAAGTTTGTTAAAGAATTAAAAGGTGAACTTTGTCTATTTCAAGGTTAGAAACGTTGTTCAGTTAAGGTCTGAGAGGTAGTATTACCCCAACTTGATTGACTTCATTTTTAACTAAGGAATGGTTAAGGTTCGATAGTGAAGGTGGGTTAAAGGAATTTAGTTAATAAGCATAATGGTTTGAGTTGGCATCGCGATGGTTTATTTAAAACATCTGTCTAAGTCCAATGAAGGAGTTTTGGAAATGTTTTCCAACTAAGAACTAGAAATGTTTTCTGACATAGAAAACAAGAAATGGAAATGTTTTCCAATGGTAATAACATATATTTTCTAAATTTAGAAAATAAGAAATGCTGAATATAGGGAAACAGGAGATAAGTAAATTAATGAAATAAGGAAAATATGAATATATATATATATATATATATATGATTGATGATTGATTGATAGAATTTCCATCTGGAAATAATATAATCGAATAGAGTAAATTGAATAGAGTTATCGAATATACCTTATTCGAAGGAAAGAATTATCGAATAGAGATGATTCGAAAGAGAGTTACATAAGGAAGTTTGTTAAAGAATTAAAAGGTGAACTTTGTCTATTTCAAGGTTAGAAACGTTGTTCAGTTAAGGTCTGAGAGGTAGTATTACCCCAACTTGATTGACTTCATTTTTAACTAAGGAATGGTTAAGGTTCGATAGTGAAGGTGGGTTAAAGGAATTTAGTTAATAAGCATAATGGTTTGAGTTGGCATCGCGATGGTTTGTTTAAAACATCTAAGTCCAATGAAGGAGTTTTGGAAATGTTTTCCAACTAAGAACTAGAAATGTTTTCTGATATAGAAAACAAGAAATGGAAATGTTTTCCAATGGTAATAACACATATTTTCTAAATTTAGAAAATAAGAAATGCTGAATATAGGGAAACAGGAGATAAGTAAATTAATGAAATAAGGAAAATATGAATATATATATATAGATATATATATGATTGATGATTGATTGATAGAATTTCCATCTGGAAATAATATCGTTGTTTGCACACCTGTTTTTCTTTGATAGTTAACTCACAGACTATCGAAGTTTTGACCATTTTAACGTTGTTAATATGGAGAGACCGGTTGGATTATTATCCAAAGAACCACTCCGTATTGGCATAAGCATTGCGAATCCTATATGCCAAAGATAATTGAAGACGGAGTAAAGTGCAAGGGTTATTGTATAAGTCTTAGATAACAGTGTCTAAGATGGATGTATTGAATAGTGCCTTCGGTTCATCCTGTTCCTGGATGACTTGTATGGACGGATGTCTGATAGAGTACTTCCAGACAATCACGTACAATGATTTCTTCAACCGTACCAAGAGTGGAAGCGGAGAAGGAAACTTATTTTAGCTGACACGTAATGTATGGTTGTAGACGTCAATCGGTGATTTGATGGATTTGACGATGTGGCATTCGAAGTGAATCTGGTGTGATGATAAAGCGTAGCTTCTAGCCTGTAATAACCCGGAAAATACGAGCCAATTTAAAAAAAAATTAAATTGGTTATTTCAAAGGAATTTGAACAATTGAAATAGAATATTTCAATAAAATAGTGAATTAGAAATAGTGAGTCAGTTTGAAAATTTGAATTCAAACTTTGACCGACTATGCAGGGTGGAAAATATAACGGATTTTAGCGAAACCAAAAATATTTAAATCTGTTAGTCAATACCATTCTAACGAATCTGAAAAATCGAAGTTTCATAATGGGAATTAAAAGTTATGGCCGAATGAATTTTCAGAAGAGTCGGTATATGGAATATATAGCCCTGGAAAATTGATATTTTGCATACGACCTCGGAATTCGACGAAACCACTTTTGTTGGGTCCGGGATGTCAAACTATTGCTAGGTTTCAAATTTCATAATTTTTGAAGCTAGTATGTGAGCGTGGCAAAAGAAAATGTGTTTGGTCGATTTCTGTTAAATTGGATCGACCAGAAAATGGCCATTTTTCAAACGACCTCAGAATTCGACGAAACTAGTTTTGTTGGGACTGTAGCATCAAAACATAGCTAGATTTATTTTTCTGAAATTTTTCGAATTAGATTGTGGCCCTGGCAAATTGAAATGTGCGTTCAGAGTTAAAAATTAAATGTTTTATACTTTAATTTGAAAAATAACTGACTGTAACAGTCGAATTGGCCTACGAAACATATCCCATTGTGTCCGGAATGGGGGTATTTAGCTAGGGGCGACAGTCGTTGGGTTTAAAAAGGAGTTCGTTTGAGAAAACACTATTTAAACATTTAATATATTCCTCAGCCAATCAGAATTTTACTTTCATAAATTTTTTTTTAAAAAAAAAAGAAACCCCCCCCCCCCCCGTTCAACAGCGAAAACCGCTCCCTACCTTCTCCCCCAAATCGCCGCCGCCCCAGGCGATTTCCGCCTGCGCCACCCCCTACCTCGACGCGCCTCCTCCTCCTCTTCAAATCCGACCCCACCGCTGCCGCCACAGTCGCCTCCTCCGCCCGTATCGACGCCAGGAAGTCGAGCACTTCCCGCCGCCGCCTGAACGCCACCGACCACCAAACGCCACCAAACCACCACCGATTTAAAGCCCTCTCTTCCCTCTTCCACGTCCAACTCCCCGATCGTCCCCACGTGCCATGGATTTCGTGAAAACTGTAAACCTAGTTTTGAAGCTTCGTGAAAGTGATTTTTTCTTTGATCTTTACACTTTGAAAAATCATATCTTTTTGGTGTGTTGACGAAATTCGATGAAACAGGAAACATCGAGACCGCAAGGAAGCTCTCTACCCAATAGAAGAAGCTGCGGATTTTTCTGACATCGTATCGATTTTTAGCGCTCAGAAAACCAATGTGAGAAATCTAAATTAACGTGAAATTGAATGGAAAATGTCGTGTAAAATTTATATTAGCGAAATATAAATTACATACGTGTGGTATACCTCATGTACATACGTAGTGTAAGCTATATAAGCGAAGTATGAATTTTACATGCATAGAATAAGTGATATATGTGTTGAAATGCTAGTGAAATATAGCAAATATATATTATATTATATATATATATATATACTCCCCTCGTCCACAAACCATGGACGATATTTATTGTGGTAAAGTGGTGTGAAATATTGGATGAAAAATACGAATGGTTGAATAATTGTTTGTGGTTGATATTGTTTGGTTGTGATTGAAAAATACCCATTGGTGATTGAAATGAATTGGAAATATTTGTGGAAATAAAAATAAACATGCCGCCTGCGTGCGAATTAGATGCATGAATCCCCATTGTCAAAAACCGCGAGGTTTTAAGGTAGAGCGAGGAGCCGTACTAGGGACGGTGCCGGTTTTAACTACCCTGCCGTTATGCTGCCGAAATTTTGAATAATCTTTGTGTGTTAGGATTATTTTCATATGTTGAAATTATCTTCTTGCGTTGAAATTAAAGTCATATATTGAAACTATGTCCATGTGTGGAAATATTCATGTGTTGAAAAGTGTTGTATGAAAATTAAATTCATTTGTGAATGAATGAAGTGTTTAAACAATAAAAATCACATTTTTATATATATATGAAGTATGAAAAAATATTCGCCTTATATAAATAATTTCAACAATAAAAATCCCATCTTTCTAATATAAACAACATAAATAAAATGTCCATGTGTGGAGATGCTCATTTGTTGAGAAGAGTGTGTAGTGGAAAAGTTCATGTGTTGAATAAAAAGATCGAACGATAAAAATTACATTTTTATGGAAACTATGAAGTGCTGAAACATCTATTTGTCGAGTAAATATTTTAAATGATAAAAATATCATTTTTATCATATGTGTGATATGCTAAAGATATGCGGACGTTGAAATAAATATTTGTGATAGAAATATTATTTTTAACATGCATAGGAACTAAATAAAATAGTCATGTGTTGAAATCTATTTTAGTTCGCCAAAATTATCATCTTTGAAATGTGATGTGTTAAAAATAGCCACTTGTTCAAATAAACGTGCATGAGTTTAAATATACATTAACTAGCTAATGATATGATTTTAGCCTATGCATGCAACATTAGAATGAATGGTGTTTTTAAACCAAAGCAAATCAAATATGAAATTGAATGGAAATTGATAAATGTTAGAAATTGTATATATGTACATGCATATCTATTGAACAGGTTAAAGAAAAAGGGGCTAGAGAAGAGAAATAGAATTTTGTGCCCGACAAATAGGTACACATTTACCGCTTTGTTTGGGTGATGATTTTATGAGCCTGTTGGCTTTTTCTTTTTCTTTTTGATATGAGACGCCTGTGTGGCTATTTGGGAATTTTCCCAGACCCTCCCGTACAAAGGAGGTTATGGCGAAATTTTCCAAAATTTAAAGGCGTTAGTGAAATAATTGAAGTGGAAACGATATAGGAATTTTTGAATGAACTATATTTATGTAAATATATAAATATAAATAGAATTAAAACGAAACGTGGCCGTGCAGTTCATGTTTTGAAACCGTGATTTCAAACGACTAGTGCGGGAAATCCGACCATTGGATTTTCCCGAAACCACAACCGTTGGGTTCGCCTTGGAAGTATCTTTCCAACGGCACCGACTTTGTGAAGATCCGACGGTTGGATTGTCTGGAATGTTTAATTCAAAGCTGAAGAAAAACAGCGCCAGAAACGATTATATTTATATATATATATATATATAAATATATAAATATAATTAAATTAAATCGAATAACGACGCTGCAGTTCGTAAATTGAAATCGTAACTTCAAATGGTTAGTGTGGAAGATCCGACCGTCGGATTTTCCCAAAACTGAAACCGTTGGATTCGTTTTGAAATGACCTTCCTAATGATGTAAAATTTGTGAAGATTCAACGGTTAGATTTTCATATATGTGTAAAACAAAATTAATGAAAAGCAGCGCCAGTGCATCGACACGACGTGAAACGTCGTTTAATTAAATATGGCCGTTTTAAATTAAATAAAAATGGCGATATATCGTTATAAAGTACTATAGACGATATAGAGTGAAAATAAACCAATTTTGTTGTGTTTGCTTGATATGTGATGGTTGAATGTATTTGACATGAAAATTATAACTAAATAACTGAAATGTGAATGTTGAATAGTCCAACCACGTGATTAATTGATTTGGAAATCTAAATATACGTGGGTTATTTGAAAAGGCCGAGTTTAACTCATTTCAAATAATCGATCGACGTTGAGAAGTCGAAGAGTCGAAGACGACTGAAGACCGACGATCTCCACATTGGATGGATGGGCGCTACTGATGCTCGTGATTGGAGTAGCTACCATGAAGGAATTGAAGTAGTAGCCGTCCACACATACTGTTGATTGTACGGATATGCGAGGAATTGGTGCCTCCGGTTTCGTTCAGACCTAGAACGGACTTGTAAATGGACTGTGTGTCTGACATTGGATTTTGTTCTGTGTTGATTGATCTCTGTTAAATATATATCTGTTTGGCGGAGGAGAATTTATTCTCTTGCTTAACGCCCTTCTCTGAGACGTACAAGCTCAGAGGTTATGTATTGACAGAAATCAGTCGCATGGAGTGGATTGCCTGTGTGGCACGCCTAAGTGGCATATGATCAAGGCTTCTGTTGCAAAGCAAAGTCTTGTGGTTGATGATCAAAGCATGATCTGTGTGACGTAGCTTTGTGTATAACGTGAATTCGCGAGCCTCACACCTCGGTATGAGTCAAAAACGGGAGAGTGACTGCAGGGAGAGCACGACGTTTCTTTCTAGCTAAGGTGGTGTCAGTGACCTACCAGCCCTGACATTATATATACTTTTCACCTGTGTGGTTGTTGGAATGCGAGACGCCTCGATATAGGTCTGTAAGGACCGGGAAACGTGTGTTCAGGAATTGCCAATCCTCAAAAGTAAGAGAGGACCGGCCCTGAAGATCCAAGGATCATAGTGGGGTCCTGGGACATTTGCTAGAGTGTCTCGAATCGGAGAGGAGCTTGCCCCTTGCCTCGACTCATGAAGGAATCCAATTTCCAATACGAAATATGCGAATGTGATTGTATTACTAGTATGGCGACATAGTGGTATGAGTCATTTATGCCGCCTAGGATTGATATTTATGATTGAAATCGCTTTTGAAACATATATACACTAGTAATAATATCGAGCACTTTTGTTTTATTCGTATGAAGCATTTTTTTTGCTATTATAAGGTAAAAACTCTATCCTCCGGCTTGCGTTGCATTGTGTGATGGGACCTGAGTCTTATAATGGCTTCATTTTATAAAAAGCATTGCGTTGATTTAATCGTTTATTTTATTTCATGCACTAGCACTCATTGGAGTAAACCCGTTCCGCGAAAGTGGCGTGGTCCTTTGAATTGCCTTATTATTGTTGTTAATAAGTTGAGTAGATTTCTCATACTAGTCCCATGACTGACTCGTAGTTTGTTTCACCTTGCAAACTCGGGTGCCCTCATTTTCACACGGGCAGCCTAGTTACAGGTTTCTGACGCACCTTTTGGCTCATGGCGAGGCTTGACTACACTGTGCTGACTTGGATTTTCTCCGCCATTATTGTATCTATATTATGATTCCGCCACTGGCGATGTAGACTGATATTCCTTTTGTATACTCTTCATGTATGATTCCGCCTCAGGCGATGGTGACTGATTATGTATCATTATGCACTAAGTTGTATCCTGTACTGTGCTTCTCTGATGTGATGATATCTATATGATTCCGCTGTCATATGTGTGTAAATTATTCTATTTTCTGTTTATGCTATTATCTGTGATCTGCTAATGATGATTATTGTGTTATATTCCAATGATTATCCTTAACACCGTGTCACGGGGTTTTGGGATCGTCACAGCTGGTATCAGAGCTTTGGTTAACCTTAGTTCTGGAGTCTAACACATTAAACACTTCGTCAAAATAGAATCAGTAGTATTCTAAGGCAAGTCGCTCATTAGAGATAGGACTAGCAAAGTCCTAGAATGAGCCGAGTAGAATAGCAAAAACAATTGATCAGTCCATTGTTATCTTTCCGTAGAAATTTCTGCTTAACTATGCAATAGACTATCATTTCTGTTAGCTGACCTTTTTCGTTGCTTATACAGAATTTGACAAATGGCTACCAGAGCAGCCGCCGCTAGAGGAGGCCGTGCCGGCCGAGGCCGAGGAAGGGGAGAAATCCCAGCTCAAGAAGGACCTTTGATACAACCTCCGGCAGCTCAATACTTCGAGCTTGACCGCGTAGCTAAGAGATATAAGAACTTAGGAGGCAAGACCTTCTCGGGAACTGGCACCGTAATAGAGTCCCTTGCATGGCTCAAAACATGCGAGAAAATTCTTGAAGGCCTAAGGCATGGAGACGAAGACAAAGCTATTATGGGCGCCTGGCTTATGCAGAAACAAGCTGAATTATGGTGGGAATCTCTTACCGCCGGGAATAGAGAAGCTGGAAGAACATGGGATGGATTTAAAGAACTCTTCAAGGAGAAATATGTCCTAGAACAAGCTCTAGAAAGAATGCACGATGACTTCGCTAATCTCCAGCAAGGGGATCTTTCCGTGCAAGATTATCTGAACAAATTTACAATGTTGTCGCCCTATGCTCCAGAACTCGTCGCCACTGCGAAGTCCAAAAATAAGAGGTTTATCCTTGGACTAAGACGACAATATCATGATAGAGCCATGGCCCATGTCAAGCTGGATTTCAACGAGCTGGTGGAGATGACATGCAACTATGAAGACCTTGATCAAAGGCATCTGGATCAGGATCGCGCTAGAAGCCAAGCCGGAAACAAGCGCAAGCCTGCTGTAAATCAGGGCGAGTCAAGCCAAGCAGCATCTTCAAAGCCTCAGACTGGCAAGCCGCCAAGAGGAAATTGCTTTAACTGGGGTAAGCCGGGGCACTACTCAAACGTCTGCACAGCTCCAAAGAGGCAGAAGACGAATTCACAAGGCTCGAGCCAAGGCTCTCAGAACCCTCGCTCGTGCTTCAATTGTCGCAAGACCGATCATCTGGTCAAAGACTGTCCTTTGCTGAAGAAAGCTACAGTAGCTCATGTCTATGACGGGTCTAGCCCGCCAGCTGCTTCCGATGGAGCAGGTAAACCCGATGTTTTAGGAGGTACCCTTACAATTAAAAATATTCCTGTTTCTGTATTATTTGACACAGGTGCATCACGTAGTTTTATTGCTAGAAACACAGTGCACAAATTAAAGTTAAAACAACGTAAACTCAAAGAATCGGTTGAAGTTCATAACCCGATAGGGGGTCCTATTACTCTCGGTTCATATTGTAGAGTGCCAATCTCTTATTCTTCCTACAAATTTCCTTTTGATTTAATCGTTATGGATTTTCCCGAATTCGATATTATTCTCGGGCTAGATTGGTTAACGAAATATGAAGCCGAAGTGAATTGTGCGGAAAGAATCGTTAAAATTCGAACGAAGCTTGGATATATTACGGTTCCCTGTCATGGTTCGAATCCGAATAGAGAAGAATTTTGGTCAGCATTGGAACTTATCCCCACTTCCATGGAAAGGATACCGATTGTTAGCAACTATGCGGATGTGTTTGAAGAAGTTGAAAACTTACCTCCGCAAAGAGAAATAGAATTCCGAATCGATCTAATTCCCAATGCTAGACCAGTGGTACATCCAATTCGCAGAATGACTCCGAAAGAAAAAGAAGAATTAGGCGATCAAACTCGTCAACTGCTGTGGAAGGGTCTAATCAGACCGAGTTTTTCTAATTGGGGTGCAGCTGTTGTGTTTGTCCCGAAGTCAGACGGTACTCTTCGATTATGTGTTGATTACCGAGACCTCAACAAACAGACGCTTAAAAATAAATATCCATTACCCCGCATCGATGATTTGCTAGACCAATTGAATGGGGCGAAAGTATTTTCCCGAATGGACCTAGCTACAGGTTTTCATCAATTGAGAATAGCAGAAGACTGTGTTCCTTTGACCGCTTTCAGAGGGCCAGACATATTTTATGAATGGTTAGTAATGCCGTTTGGCCTATGCAACGCTCCAGCATACTTTGTCGATCTAATGAATAGAGTGTTCAGGGGAGTTCTGAATAAATTTGTCCTCGTATTTATCGATGATATTTTAATCTACTCCAAATCAAAACCCGAGCATGAAAAACACTTAGAACAAGTATTGGAGATTCTAAGGAAGAACGTCTTCAAAGCCAAATTCTCTAAATGTGTCTTCTGGCAAGAAGAAGTTAAATTTCTTGGCCATGTCGTGTCAGAGAAAGGAATTTCTGTTGACCCAAGCAAAATAACAGCGATTCAAGACTGGAAACAACCCACTACTCCCACAGAAGTTAGAAGTTTTATGGGGTTGGCTAGTTATTATCGAAAGTTCGTTAAGGATTTTTCGAAGATATCCGGTCTGTTAACGAAGCTCACAAAGAAACACGAGAAGTTTAAGCGGACTTCCGACTGTGAAGAAACTTTCCAGGAATTGAAATCGAAGCTGACCACTGCTCCAGTGTTAACTATTATTGATGGCAATCAAGATTTAACGGCTTGGACAGATGCTTCTATTAGAGGTCTTGGTGCAGTGTTAATGCAGAGAGGCCAAGTAGTCGCTTATGCAAGCCGCCAACTGAAACCGCATGAGAAGAATTATGTGACTCATGATCTTGAGTTGCTAGCCATCGTATTTGCCTTGAAAATCTGGAGGCATTATTTATTGGGCGAGAAATTTATACTATACACAGATCATCAATCGTTGAAGTATTTATATACCCAGAAAGATCTGAATCTGAGACAGCAGCGTTGGCTAGAATTTCTTGCAGCGTATGATCTTGATATCCTGTATACGCCGGGGAAGGCTAACGTTGTAGCGGATGCACTTAGTAGAAAAACCGCAATCATCGCCAATCTTATAATTACACCTGGATTGATTGATAGGATATCTGTTCTTCAGAAAGGTGACAATTTTGTGAAAGAAATGGTAAAAAGGATTCAAAGGGGCGCGAAGGCTCCAGTTTCCAAGTGGATAGTGAGGGAGTTCTGAGGCTGAATAGAAGAATATGTGTTCCCGACATTCCCGAGCTTAAAAGAGAAGTGCTGGATGAATGCCATAAATCCAAATTTTGCATCCATCCTGGTGTGAGTAAAATGTACAACGATATCAAACGCACTTTCTGGTGGAAGGCAATGAAAAGGGATATTTCTTTGTATGTTAGCAGATGCCCTACTTGTCAATTGGTCAAGAGTGACCAACAGAAGCTAGCTGGACTGTTGCAACCGTTGGAAGTCCCAGGTTGGAAATGGGAACAGATTTCCATGGATTTCATAGATGGTTTGCCGCGAACCAAGAAAGGTAATGACAGCATTTGGGTAATCGTAGATCGCTTCACGAAGACTGCCCATTTTATACCTGTCAGGTCCAATAGAACTGCTCAAAGTCTAGCGCAAATATATTTCAGAGAAATTGTTAAGCTACATGGAATCCCCATCAGCAAAGTCAGTGATAGAGATCCCCTATTTACTAGAAAATTCTGGGAGGCTTTCCAGACAGAATTGGGAACAAAACTGAATATGAGCACCGCTTATCACCCACAAACAGATGGCCAAACTGAGCGGGTGAATAGAATTCTAGAAGATTTATTGCGGGCTTGTATAATTGATTTTGGTGGGTCATGGGAAGATCATTTGCATTTGGCAGAATTCTCATATAACAATAGCTATCAAGCAAGTTTGAGAATGTCACCATTTGAAGCATTATATGGTAGACCCTGCAGATCTCCTGCATGTTGGGTAGAACCTGGCAACAGACTTGTACTAGGACCCGATATGATTAGAGAAGCATCTGATAAAGTGGACTTCATCAAGAAGCGATTGAAAACCGCCCAAAGCAGACAGAAAAGTTATGCAGACTCTAGAAGGAGAGATTTGACATTTATTGTTGGTGATCATGTTTATTTAAAGGTTTCTCCGATGAGGGGAGTAATCAGATTTGGAAAGACTGGGAAGTTGGCACCGAGATTTATTGGTCCCTTTCCTGTACTTGAGCGAATTGGAACTCTTGCTTATAGGGTTCAATTACCAGATTGGTTGCCTGGAGTGCACAATGTTTTTCACGTATCTCAACTTAGGAGACATGTGCATGATCCGGATCTTGTTGTAGAAGAAGCAGCGCAACGGGATGTGGAGATAACTCCAGAATTAGCACTCAAAAGAGAGCCATTAAAGATTGTTGGCAAAGAAACTAGAGAACTCAGAAGCAAAAAGGTTCATTTAGTTAAAGTGCAGTGGAGCAGTGATCCTAGAGACTGTACTTGGGAGACTGAGGAAAGCATTAAGCAAGCGTACCCCAAATGCAGAGTGGATATCTCTGACTAACTCCGGTGCAAGGTACCTTTACAATACTTTGCATTTACATTTTATTTCCTACTTTACTGTTGTTTCCTTTTCGAGGACGAAAAGTTTTAAGTGGGGGAGATTGTAATAACCCGGAAAATACAAGCCAATTTAAAAAAAATTAAATTGGTTATTTCAAAGGAATTTGAACAATTGAAATAGAATATTTCAATAAAATAGTGAATTAGAAATAGTGAGTCAGTTTGAAAATTTGAATTCAAACTTTGACCGACTATGCAGGGTGGAAAATATAACGGATTTTAGCGAAACCAAAAATATTTAAATCTGTTAGTCAATACCTTTCTAACGAATCTGAAAAATCGAAGTTTCATAACGGGAATTAAAAGTTATGGCCGAATGAATTTTCAGAAGAGTCGGTATATGGAATATATAGCCCTGGAAAATTGATATTTTGCATACGACCTTGGAATTCGACGAAACCACTTTTGTTGGGTCCGGGATGTCAAACTATTGCTAGGTTTCAAATTTCATAATTTTTGAAGCTAGTATGTGAGCGTGGAAAAAGAAAATGTGTTTGGTCGATTTCTGTTAAATTGGATCGACCAGAAAATGGCCATTTTTCAAACGACCTCAGAATTCGACGAAACTAGTTTTGTTGGGACCGTAGCGTCAAAACATAGCTAGATTTATTTTTCTGAAATTTTTCGAATCAGTTTGTGGCCCTGGCAAATTGAAATGTGCGTTCAGAGTTAAAAATTAAATGTTTTATACTTTAATTTGAAAAATAACTGACTGTAACAGCCGAATTGGCCTACGAAACATATCCCATTGTGTCCGGAATGGGGGTATTTAGCTAGGGGCGACAGTCGTTGGGTTTAAAAAGGAGTTCGTTTGAGAAAACACTATTTAAAAATTTAATATAATCCTCGGCCAATCAGAATTTTACTTTCATAAATTTTAAAAATAAAAAAAAAAGAAACCCCTCCCCATTCAACGGCGAAAACCGCTCCCTACCTTCTCCCCCAAATCGCCGCCGCCTCAGGCGATTTCTGCCTGCGCCACCCCCTACCTCGACGCGCCTCCTCCTCCTCTTCAAATCCGACCCCACCGCCGCCGCCACAGTCGCCTCCTCCGCCCGTATCGACGCCAAGAAGTCAAGCACTTCCCGCCGCCGCCCTGAACGCCACCGAACGCCACCAAACCACCACCGATTTAAAGCCCTCTCTTCCCTCTTCCACGTCCAACTCCCCGATCGTCCCCACGTGCCATGGATTTCGCGAAAACTGTAAACCTAGTTTTGAAGCTTCGTGAAAGTGAGTTTTTCTTTGATCTTTACACTTTGAAAAATCATATCTTTTTGGTGTGTTGACGAAATTCGATGAAACAGGAAACATCGAGACCGCAAGGAAGCTCTCTACCCAATAGAAGAAGCTGCTGATTTTTCTGACATCGTATCGATTTTTAGCGCTCAGAAAACCAATGTGAGAAATCTAAATTAACGTGAAATTGAATGGAAAATGTCGTGTAAAATTTATATTAGTGAAATATAAATTACATACGTGTGGTATACCTCATGTACATACGTAGTGTAAGCTATATAAGCGAAGTATGAATTTTACATGCATAGAATAAGTGATATATGTGTTGAAATGCTAGTGAAATATAGCAAATATATATTATATTATATATATATATATACTCCCCTCGTCCACAAACCATGGACGATATTTATTGTGGTAAATTGGTGTGAAATATTGGATGAAAAATACGAATGGTTGAATAATTGTTTGTGGTTGATATTGTTTGGTTGTGGTTGAAAAATACCCATTGGTGATTGAAATGAATTGGAAATATTTGTGGAAATAAAAATAAACATGCCGCCTGCGTGCGAATTAGATGCATGAATCCCCATTGTCAAAAACCGCGAGGTTTTAAGGTAGAGCGAGGAGCCGTACTAGGGACGGTGCCGGTTTTAACTACCCTGCCGTTATGCTGCCGAAATTTTGAATAATCTTTGTGTGTTAGGATTATTTTCATATGTTGAAATTATCTTCTTGCGTTGAAATTAAAGTCATATATTGAAACTATGTCCATGTGTGGAAATATTCATGTGTTGAAAAGTGTTGTATGAAAATTAAATTCATTTGTGAATGAATGAAGTGTTTAAACAATAAAAATCACATTTTTATATATATATGAAGTATGAAAAAATATTCGCCTTATATAAATAATTTCAACAATAAAAATCCCATCTTTCTAATATAAACAACATAAATAAAATGTCCATGTGTGGAGATGCTCATTTGTTGAGAAGAGTGTGTAGTGGAAAA
The DNA here is from genome assembly GCA_030737875.1 of Allium sativum. Classification (NCBI taxonomy): domain Eukaryota; kingdom Viridiplantae; phylum Streptophyta; class Magnoliopsida; order Asparagales; family Amaryllidaceae; genus Allium; species Allium sativum. The sequence continues at coordinate 901,922,055 of CM060916.1, forward strand.
GTTCATGTGTTGAATAAAAAGATCGAACGATAAAAATTACATTTTTATGGAAACTATGAAGTGCTGAAACATCTATTTGTCGAGTAAATATTTTAAATGATAAAAATATCATTTTTATCATATGTGTGATATGCTAAAGATATGCGGACGTTGAAATAAATATTTGTGATAGAAATATTATTTTTAACATGCATAGGAACTAAATAAAATAGTCATGTGTTGAAATCTATTTTAGTTCACCAAAATTATCATCTTTGAAATGTGATGTGTTAAAAATAGCCACTTGTTCAAATAAACGTGCATGAGTTTAAATATACATTAACTAGCTAATGATATGATTTTAGCCTATGCATGCAACATTAGAATGAATGGTGTTTTTAAACCAAAGCAAATCAAATATGAAATTGAATGGAAATTGATAAATGTTAGAAATTGTATATATGTACATGCATATCTATTGAACAGGTTAAAGAAAAAGGGGCTAGAGAAGAGAAATAGAATTTTGTGCCCGACAAATAGGTACACATTTACCGCTTTGTTTGGGTGATGATATTATGAGCCTGTTGGCTTTTTCTTTTTCTTTTTGATATGAGACGCCCGTGTGGCTATTTGGGAATTTTCCCAGACCCTCCCGTACAAAGGAGGTTATGGCGAAATTTTCCAAAATTTAAAGGCGTTAGTGAAATAATTGAAGTGGAAACGATAGAGGAATTTTTGAATGAACTATATTTATGTAAATATATAAATATAAATAGAATTAAAACGAAACGTGGCCGTGCAGTTCATGTTTTGAAACCGTGATTTCAAACGACTAGTGCGGGAAATCCGACCATTGGATTTTCCCGAAACCGCAACCGTTGGGTTCTCCTTGGAAGTATCTTTCCAACGACACCAACTTTGTGAAGATCCGACGGTTGGATTGTCTGGAATGTTTAATTCAAAGCTGAAGAAAAACAGCGCCAGAAACGATTATATATATATATATATATATATATATATATAAATATAATTAAATTAAATCGAATAACGACGCTGCAGTTCGTAAATTGAAATCGTAACTTCAAATGGTTAGTGTGGAAGATCCGACCGTCGGATTTTCCCAAAACTGAAACCGTTGGATTCGTTTTGAAATGACCTTCCTAATGATGTAAAATTTGTGAAGATCCAACGGTTAGATTTTCATATATGTGTAAAAAAAAATTAATGAAAAGCAGCGTCAGTGCATAGACATGACCTGAAACGTCGTTTAATTAAATATGGCCGTTTTAAATTAAATAAAAATGGCGATATATCGTTATAAAGTACTATAGACGATATAGAGTGAAAATAAACCAATTTTGTTGTGTTTGCTTGATATGTGATGGTTGAATGTATTTGACATGAAAATTATAACTAAATAACTGAAATGTGAATGTTGAATAGTCCAACCACGTGATTAATTGATTTGGAATCTAAATATACGTGGGTTATTTGAAAAGGCCGAGTTTAACTCATTTCAAATAATCGATCGACGTTGAGAAGTCGAAGAGTCGAAGATGACTGAAGACCGACGATCTCCACATTGGATGGATGGGCGCTACTGATGCTCGTGATTGGAGTAGCTACCATGAAGGAATTGAAGTAGTAGCCGTCCACACATACTGTTGATTGTACGGATATGCGAGGAATTGGTGCCTCCGGTTTCGTTCAGACCCAGAACGGACTTGTAAATGGACTGTGTGTCTGACATTGGATTTTGTTCTGTGTTGATTGATCTCTGTTAAATATATATCTGTTTGGCGGCGGATAATTTATTCTCTTGCTTAACGCCCTTCTCTGAGACGTACGAGCTCAGAGGTTATGTATTGACAGAAATCAGTCGCATGGAGTGGATTGCCGATGTGGCACGCCTAAGTGGCATATGATCAAGGCTTCTGTTGCAAAGCAAAGTCTTGTGGTTGATGATCAAAGCATGGTCTGTGTGACGTAGCTTTGTGTATAACGTGAATTTGCGAGCCTCACACCTCGGTATGAGTCAAAAACGGGAGAGTGACTGCAGGGAGAGCACGACGTTTCTTTCTAGCTAAGGTGGTGTCAGTAACCTACCAGCCCTGACATTATATATACTTTTCACCTGTGTGGTTGTTGGAATGCGAGGCGCCTCGATATTGGTCTGTAAGGACCAGGAAACGTGTGTTTAGGAATTGCCAATCCTCAAAAGTAAGAGAGGACCGGCCCTGAAGATCCAAGGATCATAGTGGGGTCCTGGGACATTTGCTAGAGTGTCTCGAATCGGAGAGGAGCTTGTCCCTTGCCTCGACTCATGAAGGAATCCAATTTCCAATATGAAATATGCGAATGTGATTGTATTACTAGTATGGCGACATAGTGGTATGGGTCATTTATGCCGCCTAGGATTGATATTTATGATTGAAATCGCTTTTGAAACATATATACACTAGTAATAATATCGAGCACTTTTGTTTTATTCGTATGAAGCATTTTTTTTGCTATTATAAGGTAAAAACTCTATCCTCCGGCTTGCGTTTATGCTATTATCTGTTTATGTGTGTAAATTATTCTATTTTCTGTTTATGCTATTATCTGTTTATGCTATTATCATATGTGTGTAAATTATTCTATTTTCTGTTTATGCTATTATCTGTGATCTGCCAATGATGATTATTGTGTTATATTCCAATGATTATCCTTAACACCGTGTCACGGGGTTTTGGGATCGTCACATAGCCTCACATCCGGTAAATGACAGAAATCGGGCAGGCAGCATGGTTAAGTCGGTCGCTCCGAAGTAGGGTGTATAATCACCTGATCTAGAGTTTCATTTATTTCTAAAAATCTATTGTTGATGTTGTCCCATTCGGGAAACGGTTGCTGATCCCAACCGTTGGTGATATACATTCGATACACTCAAGCGAAATGAGTGGTCGGTCATGTGTGGCCGGGTTGCAAGATGTTCTTGTTGAACCCAGTGTATTCCTCTCTAGAGGTACACTAGCGAAAGGTGGTTCCATACCTTGTCATAGTTGGAAATCCATTACCCAATACGTGCTTGCGGTTTTGATTGTATACTATATATGTAGAACGTGAGATGAAAGCGTTTCTGCTAGATGATTATTATATTGTGGTTAATAGACATTATTATAATATCAAAAGGTTTTTGATATAAAGATAATTTGGATTCTCATAAGGGAAAAACCCGTTCCGTTATATGGCGTGGTCTTATGAGATATCGTTTACTCGTTCAACTGTTTTAAACTGTTTTACTCATACCAGTCCCATGACTGACCCGGAGTTTATTTTGTTTTGTTTTCCCTAAACTCTTGGGTGCCCAATTTTGTACGGGCAGTCAAGTAGTCGGGATTTATAGATACTTGAAAAGCTGGAGCAGGAGGCTTCAGGATCATATAGCTATAGTTATTTCCGCTGCGTTGTAAGTGTTGTACTTTGATAATACTGTATATTCAAATACAAATGTATATTTCAAAGTTATGTTACATATATTATATGTTATTCATTCCGCTGTGAGGTTCGTGTTACTCTGATGTTGTGTTCTTCTTCTTCTTCTATTCTGATTTTCTATCTTATCTTTCCTCACCCTCTATTTTCTTTCTATTAGTGTTTTGATTTTCCAGTGTAATTGGGGTTGGACTTGTGTTTTTGGTCAGCTCAAATTGGACCGAATTTTCGGGTCATTACAAACTTTCTGGACTGGGTGACTTAACTTGATAGCATATCACGACCAATATCACGTTCATTTAACTAACTTCATGCTTTTCTTATATGTACGCACAGGCACACACTTGCACTTACACACACGGGGAACGGGTAACTTGTGTTCTAATTTTTACTCGCCAACACAGCTATGTCTGATATACAAGTGACTGAGACACCAAACGAAAGTACTGAATCAGAGGCATCAGTACATCACTGGCTTGATGTTCTTCCCTCAGATTCAGATGGGAAAAAATCTGACCCTGATTACGAGACAGATACCGATATAGAGTTAACGACTTCTGAGAGCACATCCCTTGAAGATGAAGATGATCGAGCTCCTGACGAAATTTAAGGTGTTAAGGAAATAGAGAAGCTCACTGATTCTCTACCTTCCAAGTTAGACGATATAAAACTTAAGAAGATATGCTTAAGACATGGAATTCCCTGGGATGATGTGAAAACTCCAGAAAGAGGAGATAGACCTCATTCTGCCCCAAAGGGGTACATGACTGTTAGTCGACTCATGTGCTGGGTAGGAGCTATTCCTCCCTTCCCTCCACTTGTTGTTGATCTCTTAAGACAATTGCACGTTGCCCCTATGCAACTCCATCTGAATGCCTACGCGGCTCTGTATACTCTGTATATTGCTTATACGGAGATTCTACAGATCGAACTTACCCTTAAAGATCTGAAATTCTATTACCATTTCAAGCATCGTTCCACAGGGGCTCCCAATTTTTCTTTCTTCGAATCAGTTGCTAACAGAAAAGTTGTGACGGATGGTTATAGTAATATAGGAGATATAAAATCTGACTGGTTCTATATAAAACATCAAGCTGGATGTGCGAGGAAGTGGCTACAAGCAAGTATGTTTTCAACTTTCCCGCGTTTACTTCGAATGCATAATTTCAGTGCTAATGAGTCATTTTGTTCCATACATATCACAACTTTGAGAGAACGGAAGGATCGATATATGAAGACCGAATGTCCCGCCTTCTTAAAAGTAACTCAGATTTCTTAAGCATTAAGAAATGTATTACCATTGAGAACCTTCACAAACACCGTCTTTTAGATATAAGATTTAGACTTGGAGCGGGTGGCAGACCTTACAAGTATATGCCTCCAACTGAGGGAGAAGTAACTTCTCAAGCCGTAGAGACAACTAACCTTCGCAAGAGTCCTTCGCCGATGATCAATCAGGATGATGAAGATTAAACGTATACAAAGGAGACGAGGGGCAAGCTGACGAGCCAAAGGAGGTCCCGACCTCTGAGGGGCAGTCTCCCTTAAAAATTTCATCACCGGTTGAGTCTGTCGCTCAGGATGAGGTAACGGAGGAACAGATACTCAGGGAATTGAATAAGATTCCTTTACCAAACGATATCTATACTCAAGAAGACTTCGGAGGGGAACCAATTTTTCCTATCTTTGAGGAGACGAATGCCCCAGTTGGAGAAAAAGGAGTCACTCAAACGAGCCTAACTCTGGGCCCTGGTCCATTAAAGGGGGATTTCACGGGATGCACAAATCACATGCACCATTTATCATAACACTCTTATACCACTGACATTCATAGTTTTAACATGCACCTGTTTCTTTTGCAGGGGAGATGTCTTGTAAACGGTCTTATCCTTATCGTTCCCTTCGTGAGGGCACACCAAGCCTCCTTCCAAATCCCGAGCATGTTCGTGGTGATAGTCGGGGAAGAGATAGTCATCGGCCCTGGGATTCTCATCAATCTTATTCTATATGATCTCGATCTCCATCAAAGCAAGGTTCTGAAAAGCCTCACAGTCGTCCATCACTACCGGCTGGGGGTAAGCAACTTCCTAGAGATTCGACCCCTCCGAAAAGTACGCCTTCTCATATCCAGTCTTCTAAAAAACACCATGAGCTAAAGGGCAAAAACAAAGATGAAGGCAAGATCGTGGAGAAGAGAAAGACATTTTATGTTTCCTCTAGTGAGCACGACTTGGATACCACCGCTGCACAGAATATTGCTCCCAATTCTGAAATTCAGGCCAGGCTGGAGCGCTTGCGAAAGCAATTCCCTGATATTTTCTTTGAGAGGATGATGTTCATCCCGGATCTTGAACCAGTCCCCGAGGATTGGGACATAGAGGTGATAGGGTACGTATGCCATGCGGCTAAACAATACGGGGTAATGAAGAAGCATGCTGCCACACTTTTTACTGCCATCCGCCACCTGGAGACGGAAGCAGCCAGAGCCAGAGTGAAAATTGATAATGATGCTAGGGCTAGGAGCAAAATGGAAAAAGAACTAGAGGATGCACAGGCCAACTGGCTTTAGCTCGGCGAGATGCAGAGAATTACAGGTCTGAGCTAGAAAGTGCTAGGGAGCGTTTTCGCAGTGAGCTTGATTCAAACAGCCAGGAACGAGTGGCTCTGAGGAAGGAAGTGGAAGATCTTAGGGCAATTAACAATGAACTGAAAACAGCACAGGAACGCTTTGCTGCTGAGAAAGCTGCCTGGGAGAAAGAGAGGGCGAGCTTAAAAGTTGACCTTGCTCTTGCCAAAAAAGAAAAAGGAGTTTTAAATGATCAACTCGTCCAAGCTAAGGAGCGTGCAGCTCTCGCCGAAAGTAACGCCAATAATGCTCTTGAATCGGCCACTACTGTTGCTGATAAGCTCATTGAAAAAGAGAAAGAGATAGCTAGTTTTGAGGAACTGTTGTTCGACTTCTTTGGTCAAGTCATCAAGACTCGAGACATCTCTTGGATTCCGGACTATCATGTTACTCTGGCCAATGTATGGGATGCAATTGTCGAAGGCGAGAAGCGGCGGTTGATGGTCGACGAGATTGATGAAAACCAGCTGATGCAGACCTTTCTCAGAGGTGAAGAACCTGAGGCTTTGGAGAAAGGCAGACGCCTAATCCATGAAGAGATCGAAAGGGAGAAGATTAAGCTCAAGGGCAAGGATAAGATTGACGAAGGCTCTAGCTTAGTGGTGGAGCCCAAAACTTTTGAAGTTGAGGGATATAACCCTGATGATCCGTTGATTCCCTTGACTCCAACCCCTCCAGTTGTCGGAGCCACCATTACAAATCTGGGCGATGAGTCGGCTGAAGGTATCTCCATATTCTCTCCACAGTTCATCAAAGCAGTTGTAGCTTGTCGTCGTCTCACGGGACAGACAACTGATATGGCCACATCTTCTCCCGATTCACCAACATTTGCTTCTCATGGTGTAGGTATCAAACCGGTCGAGAAAGATGCAGAGGAGAAGGTAGTGGCAGAGAAAATTGATGTCCCCCCGGGCACTGATGTTGAAGTTTCTGAGATTCCAAAGCAAACCGAGGGTACAACAAGTGAGAAGGTCACCGTAGCACCCGCGGAATCCGGCACTGGCGCTCCTGCGGATGCTGAGGTTATTGCGGCTTTGCAAGACACATATGGTGGTCACGGAGATGAGAAAGTTGTCATCATAGATGAGGCCAAGGATGATGATAGTGAAACCTTGGCTGACATGCAGACTAGGAAAGAAAAGCAGTTGGTTCTTAAGGAGGAACAGGACCCTGTATACGTGCCCATATCTCTGAAGTCAACCCCAAAACTGGGTTGGTTATAAGATTCTCTTCCAAATCAATAACTACTCAGCTTGGCTCCCAGCCTTCTAGTTCTCCCCCGAAGTCTCTTGTTGATAAGAGAAAGAAGAAGAAGAGTGACCGCTCTGATGCTGGAAAAGAGGAGTTGAAGAAACAAAAGAAGGAAAAGAAATCAAAGTCGTCTCCCAAGCGTAAATAGAATGCACTTATTGGCTCATATTTTTGCTTTTAGGCTTTCCACTGGCCAAAAAATGTAGTTGTGAGAGTGGCCCTCACTTTTGTTTTGCTTCTTGTTCTTGTAAACCTGCTTTTAGTGAATGAAAATCTATTTCTTTTACACCATTGTGTACCTGCAAGTTTACCATGTTTGCAGAGTTTATTATCCTGAATCACAAAATTTAAAAATAATCGTAATCGAAACAATCGTAACTAAATACTGAAGTCATGAATGATAGTCATTGAAAAGTTCGTGTATTAAGTAAACGTGTAGTGTTCACGAATGCAAAGTGTCATATGCGCATGCCCCCAATCAATCATTAATATATTGCCTGGCCAGGGCTTATTGAGGATTGATTAGAGTCATATATATGCTGCCCCCATTCCCGAAAATGAGGGGTTCGGGCCCCCTTTTTAATTCTTGTCCCCACTCGTGTGGTGGGATGGGAGCCCTTGAGTGGCATATGTCACTATGCCTTTATACTCTCCCGATTCTTCAGTGGGGTAAGATTTCTTGTGGTGCTAAGTCTTTAGCACCTTTATACTCTCCCGATCCTTCAGCGGGTTAGAGTTCAAGTGGCGCTAAGTCTCTAGAACCTTTATACTCTCCCGATCCTTCAACGGGTTAGAGTTCGAGTGGTCTAGCACCTTTATACTCTCCCGATCCTTCAGCGGGTTAGACTTCGAGTGGCACTAAGTCTACCTTTATACTCTCCCGATCCTTCAGCGGGTTAGAGTTCGAGCTCGATTCTTGGTCTGCTCACCGATACTTTAGCGGGGCAGAAATTCTGGGGGTGCTAAGTCTCTAGCGCCTTTATACTCTCCCGATCCTTCAGCGGGTTAGAGTGTTATCAAGGCGGTTTTATCGCGGTGCACCTGAATGCCTTAGTGTAACGACCCAGAAAATCTGAACCAATTTAAAAAATTTAAATTGGCTAAAATAATGGATTTTAAATATTTAAAATAAATATTTTAAATAAAGGCGATGAAAACTGAGTTTGAATCGACGATTGAAAACGAATATAATTAATTATAATTATAAATAAGGCCTGAAAGGGCGCTGTAGTTTCGAAAATTGAATTCAAACTTTGTCGGACTGTCTCGGGTGCAAAACATTCCGGATTTTAGTGAAACCAAAAACATTAGGATCTAATTGGTAATATCTTTCTAACGAATCCGACCAATCGAAATTTCATAGCGGTAATCAAAAGATATGTCCAGTTGAAAATTCTGAATAGTCGCTATGGAATTCAAGCCCTTAAAAATGGACATTTTGCAAATGACCTCGGATTTCGACGAAACCACTTTTGTTGGATCCGCAGTGTCAAGTTATTGTTAGGTTTCAAATTTCATAATTTTTCGAATCAATATGTGAGCGTGGCAAAGGAAAACGCGTTTGACCGGTTTCAGTTGATTTTAATCGACTGGAAATTGGCCATTTTTCAAACGGTCTCGGAATTCGACGAAACTAGTTTTGTTAGGACCGTATCGTCAATATGAAGCGAGAAAATATTTTTCTGGAATTTTTCTAATTAGTATGTGACCCCGGTAATTTGAAATGTACGTTTAAAATTCAATATAGTGATTTAAAATGTAAATTCAACGAAAACTGATTGTAACGATCAAATCAGCTTGCGATACATATCCCATTGTGTTCGGAATGGGGGTAAAACGCTATGGACGACAGGCGGTGGGCCTCGTTTCGAGGTCGTGGGTAAAAGTCAACTATATGCATTTAAATTAATTAATAAAAAAAAAATTTAACTCCTTCCCTTTTCTCCTTTCTGCCCCCCCCCCCCCCCCCCCCGATTTTATTAAACAGAAAACGAAAAAAAAAAGAGAAAACCCTAAAACTACCGACGGCGACGCCTTCACCGAACTCCACCGAAGCTCCGCCCTCTCCCCCGTGCCAACCGCTCGACGCTGCCGATCTCGGTCCCCTTCTAGACGGCGACGCCGATTCGCGAGCCCCCCCAGAAGCCATCGCGACGCTGATTCGCGAGCCCCCCAGTCTGACGACCTCCTGCCACCACCGGCGAACCCCGAGCGCCCACCCTCGAGCTGCCTCCCCTCCGACGAACTGCGGAAACCCCCCCCCCTCTCTGTAAGTTTTTTTTTGTTTTGTTATTTTATTTTTATGTATTTAAAAACTGATTTTAAAAGGATTAAATACTGATTTTTATAGGATGTAAATACTGATTTTTATAGGATGTAAACACTGATTTTAAAAGGATGTAAATACTGATTTTTATAGGAGGTTAAATTCTGATTTTTTTTAAAAAGGTTAAAACTGACTTTTAACAGGTTAAAAACTAATTTTTGAAAGGCTTTAAAACTGATTTTTAAAGAGTTTAAAATTGATTTTATTTTAAAATTTTAAAAAGAAAAAGGTTTAATCTTTAAATAGAAAAAGATTTGAACTTTAAAAAGAAAAATCAGTTTTTTTATATATTGAAAGTCGAAGTAAAGATCATATTTTTATATATTGAATAGCATCGTAAAAAAAATTCGATTTTTTACATATGTAGAGAATACGGGCGAAAGAGACAAAAAGGAGATAGTGGCGAAGATTTCTATAAAGGAAGTGTCGTGGTATTGGATAGCTATTGGTGAGAATTTCCCACTCTTCAATTTCTTTTTCTATATATATATATATGTGTGGAAATAAAAGTGAATTGCTATATATAAATAAATATATATATATATACGCCCCTCGTCCACAAACCATGGACGATATTTATTGATTGAAATTGTTGTGAAAATTGATTGATAGCGAATGATTGTTTGGGATTGTTTGTGATTGATATTGGTTGATTGTGGTTGAAAAATACCCATTTGTGGTTGAGAAATATTTGGTTGAAACCACATAGGATTAGTTTGTGGAAATGAAATAAATATATACATGCCGCCTGCGTGCGAACTAGATGCATGATACCCATTGTCAAAAACCACGAGGTTTTAAGGTAGAGCGAGGAGCCGTACTAGGGACGGTCCAGGTTTAACTACCCTGCCGTTATGCTGCCGAAATTTTGAATAATATTCGTGTGTTTGAATTATTTTCATATGCTTAAACTATATTTATTCATTGAATAGAAAACATTCATGTGTTGAATTGATATTCATTCGTTGATTAGAAATTCATGTGTTGAATGGTATTCATATTTTGAAATAAATTGTTTGATAATAAAAATCACATTTTTATCTATATATAAAAACTATAGAAAACATTCATGTGTTGAATTGATATTCATTCGTTGATTAGAAATTCATGTGTTGAATGGTATTCATATTTTGAAATAAATTGTTTGATAATAAAAATCACATTTTTATCCATATATAAAAACTATAGAAAACATTCATGTGTTGAATTGATATTCATTCGTTGATTAGAAATTCATGTGTTGAATGGTATTCATATTTTGAAATAAATTGTTTGAAAATAAAAATCACATTTTTATCTATATATAAAAACTATAGAAAACATTCATGTGTTGAATTGATATTCATTCGTTGATTAGAAATTCATGTGTTGAATGGTATTCATATTTTGAAATAAATTGTTTGATAATAAAAATCACATTTTTATCTATATACAGAAACTATAGAAAACATTCATGTGTTGAATTGATATTCATTCGTTGATTAGAAATTCATGTGTTGAATGGTATTCATATTTTGAAATAAATTGTTTGATAATAAAAATCACATTTTTATCTATATATAAAAACTATAGAAAACATTCATGTGTTGAATTGATATTCATTCGTTGATTAGAAATTCATGTGTTGAATGGTATTCATATTTTGAAATAAATTGTTTGATAATAAAAATCACATTTTTATCTATATATAAAAACTATAGAAAACATTCATGTGTTGAATTGATATTCATTCGTTGATTAGAAATTCATGTGTTGAATGGTATTCATATTTTGAAATAAATTGTTTGATAATAAAAATCACATTTTTATCTATATACAGAAACTATAGAAAACATTCATGTGTTGAATTGATATTCATTCGTTGATTAAAATTCATGTGTTGAATGGTATTCATATTTTGAAATAAATTGTTTGAAAATAAAAATCATCTTTTTATCGACTATATGAACTGTGTAAAATAACCTCGTTTTAAAAGAAATTGTTTTATGATAAAAATCCCATTTTTATCACCAACTTGAACTATATAGAAGAATAGTGTTTTGAAATGAATTGTTTTACAATAAAAATCACATTTTTATTGTATGCATAAATCGTTGAAATGTGAAGTGTTAAAAATAGCCACTTGTTCAAAATAAACATATATGAGTTGAAATATTCATTAATTAGCTAATGAAATGATTTGCACCTATTTATGTAACATTAGAATGAATGGTGTTTTTAAACCAAATAGAAATCAAATATGAAGTTGAATAGAAAATGATAAATGATAAGAACTGTATATATATGTACATGCATATTCATTGAACAGGTTATAGCAAAGGGGCAAGAGAAGAGGAATAAAATTTTGTGCCCGACAAATAGGTACACATTTACTGTTTTGTTTGGGTGATGATTTTATGAGCCTGTTGGCTAGCCGCTTGGCTTTTTTCTTTTTCTTTTTGAGATTTGAAGGACCGGGAAAGCTATTTGCGATTTCCCGATGCTCCCGGTGCAGGGGAGGTTATGGCGAAATTTTCCAAAAATTTTAGGTGTTAGAAAAATATTTGAAGTGAAAACGATATGGAAATCATTGAATGAACTATATTTATATAAATATATATATATAAATAAAATTAAAACGAAACGTAGTCGTGCAGTTCGTGTTTTGAAACCGTGTTTTCAAACAACTAGTACGGGAAATCCGACCATTGGATTTTCCCGAAACCTCAACCGTCGGGTTCGCCTTGGGATAATCTTTCCAACGGCACCAACCTTGTAAAAATCCAACGGTTGGATTGTCTGGAATGTTTAATTCAAATCTGAAGAAAAACAGCGCTAGAAACGATTATATTTATATATATATATATATAAATATAATTATATATTTAATCGAATAACGACGCTGCAGTTCGTATTTTGAAATCAAAAATTCAAACGATTGTACCGGGAGATCCGACCGTCGGATTTTCCCGAAACTGGAACCGTTGGATTCGTTTTGAAAAGACCTTTCTAATGATGTAAATTTTGTGAAGATCCAACGGTTAGATTTTCAGATATGTGTAAATCAAATCTGAAGAAAAACAGCGCCACGGCCGCTTTATGGCCCGAAGCGTCGTTTTGAATAAATTAGCTATTTTAAATCAAATAAAAATAGCGATAAATAGTTATAAAATATCATAAGCGATATGGAATGGAAATAAGCTGAATTTGCTCGATTTATGTTGTGTTTGATGGTTGAATGTGTTTGGTGTGAAAATTACATTAAAGAACAAAATTGGTGTTGTCGAATAATTTAACCATTGAAATAAATTGATTTGAAATTCTAAATATACGTGAATTATTTGAAATGGCCGAGTTAATTCTCATTTCAAATGATTGACCGACGATTGAAAGTCGAAGATGAAGACGATGGTCGAAGACCGGAGATCTTCACCTCGTTTGGATGGTAACCGAGGTCCTGATTGGGAGGCATCCCGAAATATGGATAATGAGTGGTGATCGTCCAGACGTACGTGGTGATCGAAGGGTTTGCGAGGTATTTAGTGCCTCCGGTTTCGTTCAGACCCAGAACGGACTTGTAAATGGACTGTGTGTCTGACATTGGAGTTTATTCTGTGTTGATTGATTTCTGTTAAATATACATCTGTTTGGCGGCGGAGAATTTATTCTTTCGCTTAACGCCCTTCTCTGAGACGTACGAGCTCAGGGGTTGTATATCGATGGACATCAGTCGCATGGCATGAATTGCCTGTGTGGCATGCTAAGATGCAGTGATCAGGGCTCCTGTTGAAAAGCAAAGTCTTGTGGTGATGATCAAAGCACCGCCTGTGTGGCGTAGCTTTGTGTATAACGTGAATTCGCGAGCCTCACACCCCGGTATGAACCTAAACCGGGAGAGGACATCAGGGAGGGCCTACGTTTCTTCCTAGCTAGGGTGGTGTCAGTGACCTACCAGCCCTGACATTTATATACTTTTCACCTATGTGGTTGTTGCTGTTGCGAGGCGCCTCGGTTTGATCGGACGATCCGGGTCCGATGGAGTCATTCGTTGGCTCATTTACGCCCCAAAGGGCGGGGGAACGCAGTGTTCAGGCATTTTAATCCACATCGGTGGACCGGCCCTGACGATCCAAGGGTCGATGCGCTCTGACCCTGAGGCTCGGGCTAGGCAGTCTCGAATTCGGTAAGGACTATCTTTTGCCTTGGTTCATGACGGAAATCCAATTTCCAAATACGACATCGTGCGGTTTTGATTGTATATATATATGGCGACATGATATATGGTACCCATGCCGTCTATGATTGATAGTTATGATTTGAAATTGTTTTCAAAACATATAGACACTAGCAATAATATCAAATGCCTTTGTTTTATTCGTATCAAGCGTATTTTGGCCGTTATAAGGTAAAACTCTATCCTCCGGTTTGCGTTGCATTGTGTGATGGGAACTGAGTCTTATAACGACTTCATTTTTATAAAAAGCATAGCGATGTTTAAAGGAATGATTAGTTTTAAAGCACTGGCAATCCAATGGAGTAAACCCGTTCCACGAAAGTGGCGTGGTCCTGTGATTGGCCATATTATATATGTGTTGAGTGGATTTCTCATACCAGTCCCATGACTGACTCGTAGTTTGTTTCACTTTCAAACTCGGGTGCCCCCTTTTTCTACACGGGCAGCCTTGTATTCAGGTTTAGCTGGTTCTTTCTGGATAGCTGGAGCTGAAGATGGATTCTATCATTTATTTCTTTTTATGCTGTTCAGCTCCTATTGTACATATTTTGTTTATTTCCGCTGTAGACATTTATGTATAGCTGAACTGTATTTGTACTAAGTAAGATCCTGTTTACTGTGTAACTCTGATGATTACTTTTATCCAGTATATTCTATTGTTCATTATCTGGTGTATTTATTTAATTTTGTTCTGCTATTATCTGTTTCTGTGTTATATTCCAAAGATAACCCTGGTCTCCGTCAGAACGGGATTTCGGGTCGTCTCAACGTGGTATCAGAGCTTTGGTTAAGCTTAGTTCTGGAATATAACATTTGAACGAACTCGTCAGAAATAGAACCAGTAGTGTTCTAGGACGGGTAACTCTATACAGATAGGATCAGCAATATCCTAGTATGAGTAAAGCAGAATGAATACACCTCGATAGACACATTTACATTTGAAGTATATGTTTCTATGTTTTAAAATACCTTTTCTATGACCTGACACTTGATCTGCCATTTGCAGAAGTACTAGAAAATGAGTGCCAGAAACAGAAGAAGTAATACAGACCCGGATATTGAAGCCCTATATATGAAATATAGAAATCTGGGTGGAAAGCCGTTCTCGGGTGAAGAAGCAATTATGAAAACACAAGCTTGGATTCGTTCGGCTGAGAAAATCTTCGAAGCGATAAAGCTGAGGGATGACCAGAAAAGATTACTGGCCTCCTGGGCACTCGAAGACGAAGCTTTGTTCTGGTGGGATTCTGTTGTTAAGGATAATCCAGAAGGTGATATCACCTGGGATAGATTCAAAGTGATTTTCTTGGAAAGATTTACTCCTCCCGAAGCAACTGAGCGATTATGCGATGAATTTTCTTATCTAATACAAGGAGACATGACAATTCCCGAATATCATAAGAAATTCAATGAACTTTCTCACTTTGCTCCTCATCTAATTCAAAATCTGAAGAGGAAGAATTTGAGATTTATCAATGGACTTCAAAGGAAATACCAGAATAAAGTATTAGGGCATGTAAAGCTTCCTTTTTCAGAAATGATTTATATGGCTTATCAATATGAAGATCTTCATAAGAAAGGAATGTTACGCGACGAAGAAGAAGTCTGCTCTAGTGACAAAGAAAAGTCGAAAACTGATATTCCTGAAGCCAGTAAGAAGCCCAGTGCCAAGAGAAAAAGGGCTAGATCTGAAAAAGAACCTGGCACGACTGCCATATGCAAGAACTACAATCAGAGGGGGCATTTGTCCAGGAAATGTAAATCTTTAAAGAAACCAATAAAGGATGGATATAGAGCCAATCGAAAGCAAAAGAAGAAAAGGTTGGGAAAAGATGGGGAGTTTCAAGAGAATAGGCATTGTAAACAGTGCCGCGAGGCCGGTCATCTTGCAAAGGATTGCCCGCTCTTAAACAAGGCCGAAGCAGTACATGTAAATGAATTGGCAGAAACTTCTGAGCCCTCAGCTAGTCAAGAAAGGGCAGATGTCTTAGAAGGCACACTCAATGTCAAGAACATTCCAGTTAAAGTACTGTTTGATACTGGCGCATCACGAAGCTTTATTGCAAAGAGTGCAGTCAAGAAGTTGGATTTGAACTTGAAGAAGCTCAAAGAGCCAATGACTGTCCGAAATCCAGTTGGAGGTTCCATCAATCTCAGTTGGGTTTGTGCAGTACCCGTCTCTTTTTCTTGCTATAAATTCCCTATTATCTCTGTCGTCATGAATTTTGATGAATTCGATCTTATTCTGGGATTGGATTGGTTAACCAAATATGAAGCAGAGGTTAGATGCGCCGAGAGAGTTGTTAGAGCTAAGATTAAATCAGGGGGTTATATAACCATTCCCTGTGAAGGTCAGAATGCTATAGAAAGGACTTCTGGGCAGCTTTGAATGTTTCTCCAGCCCAAATAGAAAATGTCCCTGAAGTCATAGAGAATATTCCCGATCTAGTGAAAGACATTCCTGTCGTCAAGAACTATGCGGATGTGTTCGAGGAAGTTGTTCGCTTACCTCCGCAGAGAGAAATAGATTTCAAAATTGCTTTGATTCCTAATGCAAGGCCGGTAGTTCACGCTATTCGAAGAATGTCCTTGAAAGAGAAGGAGGAATTAGACAATCAAACACGACAGCTAGTATGGAAAGGTCTGATCAGGCCTAGTTTCTCTGATTGGGGTGCAGCAGTGGTATTTGTCCCAAAATCTGACGGTACTCTACGTCTATGTGTGGATTATCGTGATCTGAACAAGCAGACCATAAAGAATAAATATCCATTGCCGCGGATTGATGATTTGTTAGATCGATTAAATGGAGCACAAGTATTCTCACGGATGGACCTAGCTACGGGCTTCCATCAACTTCGAATTGCCGAAGAGTGTGTTCCAATGACAGCGTTCAGAGGCCCCGACTTATTCTACGAGTGGTTAGTAATGACGTTCGGCTTATGTAACGCTCCAGCCTATTTCGTCGATCTAATGAACAGGGTATTCAGAGGAGTTTTGAATAAATTTGTTCTGGTTTTCATTGACGATATTCTAATCTTCTCTAAATCGAAAGCCGAACATGAAGAACATTTGGAACAAGTGTTAGAAATCCTCAGGAGAAATGTATTGAAAGAAAAGTTTTCCAAGTGTATATTCTGGCAAGATGAAGTGAAATTTCTGGGCCATGTTGTATCAAAAGAAGGAATCGTTGTGGATCCAAGTAAAATCACAGCCATTCAGAATTGGAAACAGCCCAGTACCCCCACTGAAGTCCGCAGTTTTCTCGGATTGGCTAGCTATTACCGGAAATTCGTTAAAGACTTTTCGAAGATATCTGGTCATTTAACAAAGCTTACAAAGAAGCATTCTAAGTTTAAATGGACTCAAGAGAGTGAGGAGGCTTTCGAAGAGCTAAAGTTGAGATTAACAACAGCTCCAGTGTTAACCATCATCGATGGCAACCAGGATTTAAAAGTAT
The DNA here is from genome assembly GCA_030737875.1 of Allium sativum. Taxonomy (NCBI): domain Eukaryota; kingdom Viridiplantae; phylum Streptophyta; class Magnoliopsida; order Asparagales; family Amaryllidaceae; genus Allium; species Allium sativum. The sequence continues at coordinate 901,939,384 of CM060916.1, forward strand.
GGACTGATGCTTCTAGAGAAGGCCTTGGCGCAGTGTTAATGCAAAGAGGTCAAGTGATTGCTTATGCTAGCCGTCAACTTAAGCCACACGAGAAGAACTACGTAACTCATGATCTTGAGTTATTGGCTATCATATTCTCTTTGAAAATCTGGAGACACTATCTTCTGGGTGAGAGATTTGAACTGTTTACTGATCACCAGTCGTTAAAGTATCTGTTCACTCAGAAGGACTTGAATTTGAGGCAGCAACGTTGGCTGGAGTTTCTTGCAACATATGACTTTGAAATTATATATACTCCAGGAAAAGCCAATGTCGTGGCTGATGCGTTAAGAAGAAAGAATGAAATGATCGCCAGTTTTATTATCACGACTTCATTGCTAGATAAGATATCTGCTCTTCAGGAGGATGATCACTTCATTCAGAAGATCAGAGGGATAATTCAACAAGGCGAACCCTCGAGTTTTCAAGTAGACAATGATGGGATTTTAAAGCTCAAAGGTCGAATATGCGTTCCTAACATTCCTGAGCTTCGGAAGGAAGTACTGGACGAGTGCCACAAGTCGAAACTCAGTATCCATCCGGGAGTAAGTAAAATGTATAATGACATCAAACGCACTTTCTGGTGGAAGTCGATGAAAAGGGACATTTCCTTATATGTTAGCCGATGCCCTACTTGCCAGCTAGTCAAAAGCGACCAACAGAAATTGGCTGGATTGTTACAACCACTAGAAGTTCCTGGTTGGAAGTGGGAACATATTTCTATGGATTTCATTGATGGTCTGCCCAGAACCAGAAAAGGAAATGACAGTATTTGGGTGATCGTAGATCGTTTCACGAAGACCGCCCATTTCATACCTGTCAGATCAAATAGAACCGCTCAGAGTCTGGCGCAGATATACTTCAGGGAAATAGTTAGACTGCATGGAGTGCCGCTCAGTATAGTCAGTGATAGAGATACAATATTTACTAGCAAATTCTGGGAAGCATTTCAAGTCGAGCTGGGAACGAAGTTGAACTTGAGCACCGCTTATCATCCTCAGACAGACGGTCAGACTGAGAGGGTGAATCGCATTTTAGAAGATCTATTGCGGGCTTGTGTTATAGATTTCGGTGGATCATGGGAAGACCATCTGCATTTGGCTGAATTCTCTTATAACAACAGCTACCAGGCGAGTCTGACAATGTCGCCATTCGAAGCATTGTATGGTAGACCGTGCCGATCTCCTGCTTGTTGGGTCGAGCCTGGAAATAGACTTGTGTTGGGTCCTGATATGATTCGAGAAGCTGCCGACAAAGTCGATTTTATTAAGAAGCGATTACTCACCGCTCAAAGCCGACAAAAGAGCTATGCCAATAGAAGAAGAAGAGATATATCCTTTGAAGTTGGCGACTATGTGTATTTGAAAGTGTCGCCGATGAGAGGGGTTATCCGGTTCGGTAAAACTGGAAAGTTGGCACCCAAATTCATTGGTCCGTTTCCTATTCTGGAACGGATCGGAACTCTTGCCTATAGGGTCAAACTGCCTAATTGGTTGCCTGAAATTCATGATGTATTTCACATATCTCAACTTCGAAAGCACGTTCATGATCCAGACTTGATCGTGGAAGAAGCAGCTCAACATGACATTGAAATAACCCCAGAATTAGCCGTGAGGCGTGAGGCGTGAGCCGCTAAAGATTATCGGCAAAGAAACCAAAGAGCTGAGGAACAAGAAGGTTCGCTTAGTCAAAGTGCAATGGAGTGGAGATCCGCGAGATTGTAATTGGGAAACTGAGGAGAGCATTCAGAAAGCTTATCCTAGATGCCGAGTAGATATCTCTGATTGACTCCGGTGCAAGGTACATTTACCCTACTTTGCACTACCATTCAATTCTCTACTCTATTGTTATTTTCTTCTCATAGATGTGCACTTTTAATTATATAGTCTGAATGATTTTTTTTAAAGAATATAGAAGTTGATCAGAATATTTTTGAAACGTTAGAAACATATTGGTTGTTGTATTGCGGGATTGTAGATTTATCAAACCACTTTCGACTTTGTTCCTTTTCGGGGACGAAAAGTTTTAAGTGGGGGAGATTGTAACGACCCAGAAAATCTGAACCAATTTAAAATTTTTAAATTGGCTAAAATAATGGATTTTAAATATTTAAAATAAATATTTTAAATAAAGGCGATGAAAACTGAGTTTGAATCGACGATTGAAAACGAATATAATTAATTATAATTATAAATAAGGCCTGAAAGGGCGCTGTAGTTTCGAAAATTGAATTCAAACTTTGTCGGACTGTATCGGGTGCAAAACAATCCGGATTTTAGTGAAACCAAAAACATTAGGATCTAATTGGTAATATCTTTCTAACGAATCCGACCAATCGAAATTTCATAGCGGGAATCAAAAGATATGTCCAGTTGAAAATTCTGAATAGTCGCTATGGAATTCAAGCCCTTAAAAATGGACATTTTGCAATTGACCTCGGATTTCGACGAAACCACTTTTGTTGGATCCGCAGTGTCAAGTTATTGTTAGGTTTCAAATTTCATAATTTTTCGAATCAATATGTGAGCGTGGCAAAGGAAAACGCGTTTGACCGGTTTCAGTTGATTTTAATCGACTGGAAATTGGCCATTTTTCAAACGGTCTCGGAATTCGACGAAACTAGTTTTGTTAGGACCGTATCGTCAATATGAAGCGAGAAAATATTTTTCTGGAATTTTTCTAGTTAGTATGTGACCCCGGTAATTTGAAATGTACGTTTAAAATTCAATATAGTGATTTAAAATGTAAATTCAACGGAAACTGATTGTAACGATCAAATCAGCTTGCGATACATATCCCATTGTGTTCGGAATGGGGGTAAAACGCTATGGACGACAGGCGGTGGGCCTCGTTTCGAGGTCGTGGGTAAAAGTCAACTATATGCATTTAAATTAATTAATATAAAAAAAAATTAACTCCTTCCCTTTTCTCCTTTCTGCCCCCCCCCCCCCCCCGATTTTATTAAACAGAAAACGAAAAAAAAAAAGAGAAAACCCTAAAACTACCGACGGCGACGCCTTCACCGAACTCCACCGAAGCTCCGCCCTCTCCCCCGTGCCAACCGCTCGACGCTGCCGATCTCGCTCCCCTTCTAGACGGCGACGCCGATTCGCGAGCCCCCCCAGAAGCCATCGCGACGCTGATTCGCGAGCCCCCCAGTCTGACGACCTCCTGCCACCACCGGCGAACCCCGAGCGCCCACCCTCGAGCCGCCTCCCCTCCGACGAACTGCGGAAACCCCCCCCCCCTCTCTGTAAGTTTTTTTTGTTTTGTTATTTTATTTTTATGTATTTAAAAACTGATTTTAAAAGGATTAAATACTGATTTTTATAGGATGTAAATACTGATTTTTATAGGATGTAAATACTGATTTTAAAAGGATGTAAATACTGATTTTTATAGGAGGTTAAATTCTGATTTTTTTTTAAAAGGTTAAAACTGACTTTTAACAGGTTAAAAACTGATTTTTGAAAGGCTTTAAAACTGATTTTTAAATAGTTTAAAACTGATTTTATTTTAAAACTTTAAAAAGAAAAAGGTTTAATCTTTAAATAGAAAAAGATTTGAACTTTAAAAAGAAAAATCAGATTTTTTATATATTGAAAGTCGAAGTAAAAATCATATTTTTATATATTGAATAGCATCGTAAAAAAAATTCGATTTTTTACATATGTAGAGAATACGGGCGAAAGCGACAAAAAGGAGATAGTGGCGAAGATTTCTATAAAGGAAGTGTCGTGGTATTGGATAGCTATTGGTGAGAATTTCTCACTCTTCAATTTCTTTTTCTATATATATATATATATGTGTGGAAATAAAAGTGAATTGCTATATATAAATATATATATATATACGCCCCTCGTCCACAAACCATGGACGATATTTATTGATTGAAATTGTTGTGAAAATTGATTGATAGCGAATGATTGTTTGGGATTGTTTGTGATTGATATTGGTTGAATGTGGTTGAAAAATACCCATTTGTGGTTGAGAAATATTTGGTTGAAACCACATAGGATTAGTTTGTGGAAATGAAATAAATATATACATGTCGCCTGCGTGCGAACTAGATGCATGATCCCCATTGTCAAAAACCGCGAGGTTTTAAGGTAGAGCGAGGAGCCGTACTAGGGACGGTCCCGGTTTTAACTACCCTGCCGTTATGCTACCGAAATTTTGAATAATATTCGTGTGTTTGAATTATTTTCATATGCTTAAACTATATTTATTCATTGAATAGAAAACATTCATGTGTTGAATTGATATTCATTCGTTGATTAGAAATTCATGTGTTGAATGGTATTCATATTTTGAAATAAATTGTTTGATAATAAAAATCACATTTTTATCTATATATAAAAACTATAGAAAACATTCATGTTTTGAATTGATATTCATTCGTTGATTAGAAATTCATGTGTTGAATGGTATTCATATTTTGAAATAAATTGTTTGATAATAAAAATCACATTTTTATCTATATATAAAAACTATAGAAAACATTCATGTGTTGAATTGATATTCATTCGTTGATTAGAAATTCATGTGTTGAATGGTATTCATATTTTGAAATAAATTGTTTGATAATAAAAATCACATTTTTATCTATATATAAAAACTATAGAAAACATTCATGTATTGAATTGATATTCATTCGTTGATTAGAAATTCATGTGTTGAATGGTATTCATATTTTGAAATAAATTGTTTGATAATAAAAATCACATTTTTATCTATATACAGAAACTATAGAAAACATTCATGTGTTGAATTGATATTCATTCGTTGATTAGAAATTCATGTGTTGAATGGTATTCATATTTTGAAATAAATTGTTTGATAATAAAAATCACATTTTTATCTATATATAAAAACTATAGAAAACATTCATGTGTTGAATTGATATTCATTCGTTGATTAGAAATTCATGTGTTGAATGGTATTCATATTTTGAAATAAATTGTTTGATAATAAAAATCACATTTTTATCTATATATAAAAACTATAGAAAACATTCATGTGTTGAATTGATATTCATTCGTTGATTAGAAATTCATGTGTTGAATGGTATTCATATTTTGAAATAAATTGTTTGATAATAAAAATCACATTTTTATCTATATACAGAAACTATAGAAAACATTCATGTGTTGAATTGATATTCATTCGTTGATTAGAAATTCATGTGTTGAATGGTATTCATATTTTGAAATAAATTGTTTGATAATAAAAATCATCTTTTTATCGACTATATGAACTGTGTAAAATAACCTCGTTTTAAAAGAAATTGTTTTATGATAAAAATCCCATTTTTATCACCAACTTGAACTATATAGAAGAATAGTGTTTTGAAATGAATTGTTTTACAATAAAAATCACATTTTTATTGTATGCATAAATCGTTGAAATGTGAAGTGTTAAAAATAGCCACTTGTTCAAAATAAACATATATGAGTTGAAATATTCATTAATTAGCTAATGAAATGATTTGCACCTATTTATGTAACATTAGAATGAATGGTGTTTTTAAACCAAATAGAAATAAAATATGAAGTTGAATAGAAAATGATAAATGATAAGAACTGTATATATATGTACATGCATATTCATTGAACAGGTTATAGCAAAGGGGCAAGAGAAGAGGAATAAAATTTTGTGCCCGACAAATAGGTACACATTTACTGTTTTGTTTGGGTGATGATTTTATGAGCCTGTTGGCTAGCCGCTTGGCTTTTTTATTTTTCTTTTTGAGATTAGAAGGACCGGGAAAGCTATTTGCGATTTCCCGATGCTCCCGGTGCAGGGGAGGTTATGGCGAAATTTTCCAAAAATTTTAGGTGTTAGAAAAATATTTGAAGTGAAAACGATATGGAAATCATTGAATGAACTATATTTATATAAATATATATATATAAATAAAATTAAAACGAAACGTAGTCGTGCAGTTCGTGTTTTGAAACCGTGTTTTCAAACAACTAGTACGGGAAATCCGACCATTGGATTTTCCCGAAACCTCAACCGTCGGGTTCGCCTTGGGATAATCTTTCCAACGGCACCAACCTTGTAAAAATCCAACGGTTGGATTGTCTGGAATGTTTAATTCAAATCTGAAGAAAAACAGCGCCAGAAACGATTATATTTATATATATATATATAAATATAATTATATATTTAATCGAATAACGACGCTGCAGTTCGTATTTTGAAATCAAAAATTCAAACGATTGTACCGGGAGATCCGACCGTCGGATTTTCCCGAAACTGGAACCGTTGGATTCGTTTTGAAAAGACCTTTCTAATGATGTAAATTTTGTGAAGATCCAACGGTTAGATTTCAGATATGTGTAAATCAAATCTGAAGAAAAACAGCGCCACGGCCGCTTTATGGCCCGAAGCGTCGTTTTGAATAAATTAGCTATTTTAAATCAAATAAAAATAGCGATAAATAGTTATAAAATATCATAAGCGATATGGAATGGAAATAAGCTGAATTTGCTCGATTTATGTTGTGTTTGATGGTTGAATGTGTTTGGTGTGAAAATTACATTAAAGAACAAAATTGGTGTTGTCGAATAATTTAACCATTGAAATAAATTGATTTGAAATTCTAAATATACGTGAATTATTTGAAATGGCCGAGTTAATTCTCATTTCAAATGATTGACCGACGATTGAAAGTCGAAGATGAAGACGATGGTCGAAGACCGGAGATCTTCACCTCGTTTGGATGGTAACCGAGGTCCTGATTGGGAGGCATCCCGAAATATGGATAATGAGTGGTGATCGTCCAGACGTACGTGGTGATCGAAGGGTTTGCGAGGTATTTAGTGCCTCCGGTTTCGTTCAGACCCAGAATGGACTTGTAAATGGACTGTGTGTCTGACATTGGAGTTTATTCTGTGTTGATTGATTTCTGTTAAATATACATCTGTTTGGCGGCGGAGAATTTATTCTTTCGCTTAACGCCCTTCTCTGAGACGTACGAGCTCAGGGGTTGTATATCGATGGACATCAGTCGCATGGCATGAATTGCCTGTGTGGCATGCTAAGATGCAGTGATCAGGGCTCCTGTTGAAAAGCAAAGTCTTGTGGTGATGATCAAAGCACCGCCTGTGTGGCGTAGCTTTGTGTATAACGTGAATTCGCGAGCCTCACACCCCGGTATGAACCTAAAACGGGAGAGGACATCAGGGAGGGCCTGCGTTTCTTCCTAGCTAGGGTGGTGTCAGTGACCTACCAGCCCTGACATTTATATACTTTTCACCTATGTGGTTGTTGCTGTTGCGAGGCGCCTCGGTTTGATCGGACGATCCGGGTCCGATGGAGTCATTCGTTGGCTCATTTACGCCCCAAAGGGCGGGGGAACGCAGTGTTCAGGCATTTTAATCCACATCGGTGGACCGGCCCTGACGATCCAAGGGTCGATGCGCTCTGACCCTGAGGCTCGGGCTAGGCAGTCTCGAATTCGGTAAGGACTATCTTTTGCCTTGGTTCATGACGGAAATCCAATTTCCAAATACGACATCGTGCGGTTTTGATTGTATATATATATGGCGACATGATATATGGTACCCATGCCGTCTATGATTGATAGTTATGATTTGAAATTGTTTTCAAAACATATAGACACTAGCAATAATATCAAATGCCTTTGTTTTATTCGTATCAAGCATATTTTGGCCGTTATAAGGTAAAACTCTATCCTCCGGTTTGCGTTGCATTGTGTGATGGGAACTGAGTCTTATAACGGCTTCATTTTTATAAAAAGCATAGCGATGTTTAAAGGAATGATTAGTTTTAAAGCACTGGCAATCCAATGGAGTAAACCCGTTCCACGAAAGTGGCGTGGTCCTGTGATTGGCCATATTATATATGTGTTGAGTGGATTTCTCATACCAGTCCCATGACTGACTCGTAGTTTGTTTCACTTTCAAACTCGGGTGCCCCCTTTTTCTACACGGGCAGCCTTGTATTCAGGTTTAGCTGGTTCTTTCTGGATAGCTGGAGCTGAAGATGGATTCTATCATTTATTTCTTTTTATGCTGTTCAGCTCCTATTGTACATATTTTGTTTATTTCCGCTGTAGACATTTATGTATAGCTGAACTGTATTTGTACTAAGTAAGATCCTGTTTACTGTGTAACTCTGATGATTACTTTTATCCAGTATATTCTATTGTTCATTATCTGGTGTATTTATTTAATTTTGTTCTGCTATTATCTGTTTCTGTGTTATATTCCAAAGATAACCCTGGTCTCCGTCAGAACGGGATTTCGGGTCGTCTCACTTAGGGACGTTATTTTTGCATCCTTCATACTCTCTCCCTAATCTCTAGAGTTAAAGTGCAAGCAGTAGTGTGATTTACCTTGCCGCACCTTTCGGAGCTTTAGTTACCGTTAGTTTTCCAATCTGATAGTTGACGTTTTGAATTAGGTATATTGTGATCGCTGCCTAGCTTAAACAAAATCTCAAAATGGTAATGATCTATTTTAATTAAAATAAAAGAGCAGACAGGAAATAGTGCAGAAAAGGTAAATGACACGCGATATTTTTACAGTGGTTCGGTCGAATCATGACCTACGTCCACTTTATAATCTTTTGTTCAAGTAACCAGACTGTTCTAGGCAAGTCGAGCCCTCTTACATGGTCCTAAAAACAAAAGAGTAAAACTGACAATTTTATGTCAGATAAGGCCGCAAATGCTGGGCATTCCACACTCTGTTGATTTCATCTCCATCCACGGTTGCTATCTTGAAGGTTCCATTATCAAGCCTTCGTAAAATGGAGTATGGTCTTTCCCATTTCGGGCCCATATGTACTGGGGGTGGAAAGACGCGCTTCAGAACCAAGTCTCCGGGTTCGAAGGTTCGGGCTCAGACTTTCTTGTTGTAATACCGAGCAACTTGTTGCTTATGCCTCAAGGCGCGTAGATCGGCTTCATCCCTCTTTTCTTCAACCATGTCTACAGACTCAAGGAGCAGCTTATTGTTGGTCATCGGATCATAATAAGTGGTTCGATGAGATGGTACTTCCAACTCGACTGAAATGACCGCTTCAGCTCCAAAAGCAAGGGAAAACGGGGTGTGACCCGTCGTCGACTTGTATGTTGTCCTATAGGCCCATAGTGACAAGGGTAATTCATCAACCCACATGGCTTTGGCCCTCTTCAATCTTTTCTTTAGAATGGATTTAATCACCTTGTTTGCCACTTTGACTTGTCTGTTCGATTGCGGATGTGCCACAGAGGTGTATCTTTTCTCGATATGATACTTTTGACAGAAATCTCGAAACTCGGTACTGTCGAATTGGGTCCCATTGTCGGTTATGACGACTTTTGAAATCCCAAACCGACATATAATGTTCTTGACAACAAAATTGATCACTCGCTTGGTAGTGATCATGGTCAAAGGCTCTGCTTCTACCCATTTAGTGAAATAATCCATGACCACAATAGCGAACTTTGCTCCGTCCTTTGCTATGGGAAGACTCCCAATAATGTCAGTCCCCCACATAGCAAAAGGCCACGGGCTTGTCATTGTCTTCAACTAGCTAGGTGGATCCCTAGGTATCATGGAAAATTTCTGACAATCGTCACAACATCGTGCGTACTTGGCTGCATCCTTGTTTATGGTAGGCCAGAAATAGCCGTACCGCAATATCTTCTTCGCCAGCGTTTTCCCTCCAGTGTGATCGCCACATTCGCCTTCGTGGACCTCTTTCAGCACACGCTTGATGTCATCATGGGCGATACACCGGAGGAGGGGCATCGAGAAACCTTGCCTGTATAGGACATTGCCTTGCAACACATATCGGGATGCTTTTCGTATAACTGCACGCCTCTCACTTTTCTTCGTCGGAAGCATTCCATTTATCAAAAACTTCTTTAGAGGAGTCATCCATGACTCCCTCTCAGGTTTAATCCCTAGTACCAGATCAACTTCCATCTGATCTATGCTAGGAGACTGTAGTACTTCAGTTGGGACCAGCTCCGTATACTGAGGATTATCTGAACTAGCAATTTTCGCTAACTTGTCTGCCTTTTGATTCTCCGTCCAGGGAATATGAGATGTGCTGTGGTGGTCAAAACCATCCAGCAACTTCTTCACTTTTTCCAAGTATGATATTAGCCTTGGACTCTTGGCCTGAAACTTTCCAGTGACCAGGTTTACGACTATCTTGGAATCGCAAAAGAGGTCTAGCTTTGTGATATCCAATTCCTCTGCGAGTTCCAGCCCAGCAATTAGGGCTTCGTACTCGAAGTCGTTATTAGTGGCGTGGAACTCCAGTCTAAGAGCGTAATATATTAACCGTTTCTCTGGAGTTTCGAGAACCACTCCGGCGCCAGATCGTTTGTCATTTTTAGCCCCATCGGTGTATAGTTTCCAGGCATTAGGGTCGAGGAGTAGCTTTGGCGGGTCATCCTCTTCGGTTACTACATCATCTTCTGGGATGGTGAACTTTGCTATGAAATCTACAAGTGCCTGCCCTCTTATCGACCTTCGGGGCTGGAAGTTCAGGTCGAATTGACTCAACTCGATGTTCCATTTGAGCAACCTTCCTGATGCTTCTGGCCTTTGCAGAACTTGCTTTAGTGGGTGATCGGTGTACACAGTAATGGGATAAGCCTGGAAGTAGTGGCGAAGTTTTGTAGACGCAATTAGTAAGCTATACGCCAGCTTTTCTATTTTTGGATAATTCCGTTTTGCGGCCGCCAATTTCTTACTCACATAGTACACCTGTCTTTGTACCTTATCCTCTTCTCTTATCAAAGCCGAACTGATTGCGTGAGATGACACTGCCAAGTACACAAATAAATCCTTGTGATCCACAGGCTTAGACAGTATCGGGGGTCTTTCCAGATGGTTCAACTGCTTCTATACAATCGAGAGTCCATTTAAAGTTGCGCTTGCCTCGCTTTATCAGCTCGAAAACGGGACGCATTTATCTGTAGCTTTGGAGATGAACCTACTCAGCGCCGCCACCTTTCCAACGAGGCTTTGGACATCCTTAATCTGTTTTGGTTCTTGGATATTTCGGATTGCTGTAATTAGATCTGGATTGATTTCGATTCCACACGAGCTGACGATGAATCCTAGGAATTTTCCAGATGCTACCCCAAAAAAACATTTCAGATGATTCAGTTTCATCCCATACTTCCGGAGAATCCCAAACATCTCTGCTAAATCGGTAGTATGATGTGACGATTGTATGGACTTTACCAACATGTCGTCAACGTATACTTCCATCGTTTTCCCGATTTTGTTGTAGAACATTCTATTCATCAATCGCTGATATGTAGTGCCGGCATTCTTCAAACCGAAAGGCATCACCACATAGCAGCATAATCCCAAATCTGTAATGAAAATGGTATGCTCTTGGTCTGGGACATGCATGGGGATTTGATTATACCCTGAGTATGCATCCATAAAAGAAAGAAGTTCATGACCTGCGGTTGAATCTACCAACTGATCGATTCGAGGTAACGGAAAGCTGTCCTTTGGGCAGGCTTTGTTTAGATCTGAGAAGTCGATGCCATTGGCCTTTTTTACCAAAAACGGGTTCGAAATCCAGTCAGGGTATGTTGAATCTTTTATAAATCCATTACTCCTCAGCTTTTCGACTTCTTCCTTCAAGGCGGCAGACCTCTCTGGGCCAAGCATTCGCCTTTTCTGTTTGACAGGAGGATGTTTCGGGTTGATGCTTAACGACTGACTCATAATCGAAGGAGATATTCCACACATGTCCGCATGGGTCCAGGCGAATACATCCAAGTTAGGTTTCAGGAAATTTGTTAATTCTTTGGCTCGAAAAGGATCCAACTGGGATCCAATCTTCAGGACCTTCTCTGGGTCACTATCATCGATTGGTACATCCACAGTCGCTTCATTGGGAGTCACCATTCTACCCCCAGGCTCTTCATCCTCTCTGGGATCTATGTCCTCGGGCAACTCTCTGGGCGACCCTCCCGGAGGTATTTTCTTCAGTTGCTACGACGATTCCTCCCTCGGAGGGGAAGAACCACCTTTTGTTTCTACACCTTTCCCTTTGCGGAACAATTTTAACTCTACAATGTAGCATGCTCGTGCAACAGCCTGATCTCCTTTAACTATGCCTAAGCCGGCATCCATCGGGAAACAACAACAGGCACCAGGGTGCAATGCAGGCCTTGATTTTGGCTAGGGCTGGTCGGCCCAAAAAGGCATTGTACGGCGACTCAATGTCCGGGACTACAAAGGGGAGAATTCTCACTCTCTGGCGTTCTCCTTCCCCAAGCATTACTGACAATTCCACGTATCCCATTGGAGCGGTCGAGGCCCCATTGAATCCACATATCCAACCCTCGCATGGTTTCAAATCCTTTGGCTCGAGTTTCATTTGGTCGAATGTTTTCTTGAACATAATGTTGACCAAACTCCCGTTATCCACTAAAACTTTATGAACTATAGCTGGACCGATGGTGACGGCGATCACTAATGGATCTTCAGTTGGGGAGTGAACCCCAATACTCTCTCGCTCGCGAAATATAACATCATCAGACATCGTCTTTTGTTGCTTAACCGGAGCGTTATCCTCGAGGTTGCTACATTCCCCTACTTCAAAATGTTGTTTAGCTGCTTTCACATACTGATCCATAGCTCTGAAATTGTGCCCTGCCAGGTGAAGCCCACAAACTATGGTATTGATAACGATATTTTTTTCCTTTTTGCTGAGCCGTTGGTTTGGGAGCAGGTTGGCTTTGGTTCGGGGCTTGTACGGCTTGCCCCCTGTCCCTAGGAGTCACCTTATATTCATCAAGCTTTCCTTCTCGGAGCAGTTTTTCAATCACATCTCTCAAATGACGACATTCGTTTGTAGAATGACCATGAACCTGATGAAAAAGACAGAATTTCCCAGTTTTACGCTCTTTTTCCGTAGAATCTCTCGGAGGAGGCCTTTTGTATTGGAGGACGTTATATGTATCCAGGAAGATGTTTTCCAACGTATCATTTATCGGTGTGAAGCTCTCAAACGGTCTGGGTCGGGATCTTCTCTGAGAGTCATTTCCTCGATTTCTCTTTCGATTATTGTTATTACTATTCCACGATTGGCGACCATTGCCTTGATTCTTGTTCCCGACATTAACTTCAACTTTTCCTGAGCTATCTCCCGTTTGCTTAATGGCCACATTACTTGGGATATCCTCCTTATCAGCAACCTTCCTCTTTTGGTTGGCGTAAATTTCCTCTCGACGCATGTGGATGTTGGCCTTTTCGTAAAATATCTCTCTAGTTAATGGTGGTTTACCGGCCAGGTATCTTCCAAACTCAGTATCCTTATCCACTCCGTCAATCAGAGCCATCAAAACAGTTTGTTCATGGGGATCTCTAACCTCCGTGACCGCTAAATTGAAGCGATCTAAATAAGACCTCAAAGATTCGTCCAGACGTTGTTTAATGAGGGACAACTCAACGACATTCTTAGATCTCTGGGTATGTAATCGGAATTGATTTACAAACTGTTCACTTAATTCCCTGAAACTGGAGATCGATCGCGCTGGCAAACGAGTGAACCACATTAACGCCGTATCCTTTAGGAATATCGGGAACATCTTACACTTCACGGCATCGGAAGCGGCAGCTGCATTCATGTACCATGAATATCTCATCAGGTGCTGAACTGGATCAGCCTTTCCCGCATAACGGTTCATGGGTGGCATGTTAAATTTCCTCGGGAATCGAACCTCTAAAATATCATCTGTAGGCGAATGACTACGGCCTATACCCCAATCTTCGGTTCTTTGTCCGCGACTTTCCACCATCATTTGCCAGATCATGGCTTCGACATCCGCATGGGTCAGAGTGGACTCGGGATTAGCACTTCTTGCCCGGCGAGCCCGTCCAGCATTTCTTTGATGTGCTGCTGCAAGGTCAGGGTCCTGGACAGAACTCCCTTGCCCCCTATTGCCACGATCAGTCGCACGACGAGTAGGAGGAACAAATCGATTCTGAGCAAGATCAATAACGCCTCCATTCCTAGGCGGCAGGATAAGCTCATTTAAGTTACGGTTATTGGTTTCCTGATTAAGCCCTTCTATATTCTCAGCCTTTTCCAATGGAGGCCATCACCGGTTTCTTCGAGGTTCTTCAGACGAGGATGTATGTTCCGGGGATAAAGGCTAAGCTGGAGGTGGCGAATCCTACCTTTGAATATCGTCAATTCGTCTGCCTAATGCAGTAATATTCTGACGCAGCAACGAGCTCTCCTGCCTTTGAGCGGCAAATTCATCAGTTTGCATGTCCAATGCTTCAAGTATCCGAGTCAGATGTCCTTCGGTAACTGGAGCAGAAGGGTCGAACTGGTCATCTTCATCTTCTCTTATACGCAAGAAACTCGAACTGGGTTGAGTAGAAGTACCAGCATGAGCAGAACGAGCCATAATTTCCTTCCCAGGTCGGGTAGTAGTCTGATTGTCAGTTCGGATCGTGGTCCTCCTAGGATGGTGGCTCGTGGTACCCCCTTGATGTCGGTTCGTGGTGATAGGTGCAAGAGGGATCGCGGCGTGGTCCTGCGATCGGGTAGTGACTCCTTCAGCTGTCTGGTTCGTTACACCATCACTGGATCGGATCGCCCCTACATTACCACGATCTGAGAGCTCTTCTTCGACCTGTTCGTGCACGCTTTCTTCAATTGCTTCGTTAGCAGCTTCATTCGCCTGCGAAGCTCGTACTTCCTTAAACTTCTTTCCAGCCATGATATCCGAGCTTTACTGAAATCTTCAAAAATCGAAACAGTTGAGTTTTGGACTGTTTTCTTCGGACTTGACTATCCAAACAATAGAACTACAATCCAATATGTTGAGACTCAGTTTCTCAGTGAAAGCACCAAAATGTTTGATCCAAAATTGGGTCTAACACCCGAATTGTTCTAATTTAGGGGAGATTAATATCAGAAAAAATGCAAGAAAAAGCAAAAAAGACACATGGTTTATAGTGGTTCGGCGTTAATGAGTCTACGTCCACTTTATATCAATGATTATACTTAAGATTCGAGTACAACCAACGATTTATCTCTCAACCTCACTTTTACAATATTGATTCACTCGGTAAATTCAAGATAACTCTGAGTAGAGATAATGGGGATATGATAATGGTGGAATCAGAGCTCCGAATTGCCAAAAAATCCTGAAAATGCCAAGTTTGGGGCTATTTATAGGTGATATTTGCAGACGGATCGTGGTCACACGTGTCACAAATCCCGATGATCTCAGACGGGTTCGTAGCCTGATGAAGAAATGGTCAAAATGACAGTTATGGACAGGTGACATAAAATCCTTCATCTTCGGGTCGTGGATGACTTGGTCGTGGCCTTCATCTCTCAGCTTCTGGGATCGGATCGTGGTAATGACTCAGGTGTGGATGAATCGGATTGCAGTAGGGAGCTGCGATCGGAGGGGGGGTGTAGTAGCGTCACGATCCGAGGGAGATAGGAAGACTACGATTGAATCTTTAATGGTTTTGACATGTGTACATCCATATTATCTTTATATATGAACCTTGGTGGCTTGATCCAAAAGCTAGCCAACGACCCCAAACAATACAACACCCCAAAATGCCCCCTGATTTCCACCACATATCTCGTTTGTCTCTCCCTTCACTCGTTCTCTCACCTTCCACTAACTTAAACTAATATAAATGTTTTTGTAGGACTTTTAAAGTGCTCACCATTTGAGATACGTTGTGGAAATCAAAAGGCATTTAGGATTGCTGCATTATTTGAAGTGTAAATAAACGCTTGCCTATACAGACACACACACACAAAACGAGCCAATGAACATTAGAAGGTAATTATAACTGTCAATTTCAACTTATGACACTTGCAATCTCAAAGTACCTTTCGCGAGAAGCGTACATAAAGTAATCTCAAAGTACCTTTCGCGAGAAGCGTATATACAAAGTAAACTCCCAAAGATATTTACTTTATTGTTTTATTAAATTAGAATGTATTGTAATATGCCCGTGTGAGTCGTGACGCTCAGGCCAACCGTACCCGTGTCTCCCGCAAAAGTTCTACCTTATTAATCAAAGACAAAAACTTCTTCCGTTTTTGTCAACTAATAAAACAGGACAAAAACATTAATTTGAACTCGGGTTTAAATTCAACATAGATTAGCAAGACAAGTAAAAACGGAACAAAATAAAAACTAACCTTACGAAACATCAACTATACCAACTCATCATTATATGGCTAACTTACGAATTCTACACAACTTAACTTTCACTGCGTATTTCAGAGGGCAGTACAATAATAGAGGAATACAGGCTAACATCTTGCATAAGAGCAAAATACTTCTAATTTATAGTTTGTTGTGCATTGTAGATGGACCATTCGGCAATTTTTTAGAGCCGTCTTGTTCAAACTTCACGCTGCTTGGTTCATCAACTGTCATGGTACCAGCATCTGAGACCTGGCGTATCATAGAATCATATATAAATAGTCCGAAGATATTAAAAATATAGTTCATGTGATATACCAAGTACATGTGTCAAATTTATCACCTTATAGGAAGAATCCTCTGTCATGGGTTCTGCGCCCTTGGCATGCTCATGCACTGCTCTGTGAGTTTCCTGAATTATATCAAACAGAAAAGAAGCATTGGCTATTACTTTAAACGGTGTTGCCAAGGATACTGGCCAGGAAAGTGGTAGCTATCATGTTAAAATGTTAGAAGCTCGATGAAAAGCAATGACAACAATATGCATGGAACATGGATCCAATAATTACTCTATAATTATCCTATGCCATGGAGATATCCACTATCTACCCAAATTAAGGGCAAAAACAGAAGTTTGGTCCCTCCATTTTTGGTCATTTTCAGCTGAACTGTATACATATAGGGGCACCCCAAAGGAGGGAGGGAGGGAGCATAAGAAGGGGGGAGGGGTGTTGGAGGTATTTCGAGACATGGAAGATTTTTCCGTTTTGAAAAAGCATAACTTAAAAGGTAAATTTAATGCAAAAATAATTCTGGTCATGTTGAACCCAAATTTGACAATAAATTTTCTTAATGTATCTAAATTTGATTCAACATGCTATATAATAATGACAACTTAATGCAATTTTTCCGTTTTATATTAAGGTTTTATGTAAAGCATGCATTATCACCTTTGAAATCCTAGCATATCAACTTTGATGAATTCAAATGAGGGGCAATTCAAATGACAAAACATATGCTTAAATCATAACCAGAGAACCATCAACAAGTGAGTTTTCATTTTTACTGCATTTTGTAATAAAAACTCAGAAGCTTTCACGTTATTAAAAAGAAAAATCAAATAATCTAGTCCTCAGAATGATATGCCATATAAGCATTTAAATTCATCTTATTGTAAGTAGCATTTTAAGTCCTACGTACATACATGCATATAGTTCAGTCAAAGGGCTGGATTCAGTTCCGAACCCAAGCCCGGTTACTATAACTGTCATCCGAGTTCGTTGGGTATTTCAGATTCTTTACACAAACCCAACCCATTGAGCTTTTTGTGCCCACTGGGCAAAAACCGTATAATTAATCCGAGATATTCATACTATAACCATTCTTTTAGTCGCAATATTTTTAAAGTGATACACAAAACAAAAATAACATGCAAACTGGATAGCAATGAAACCAAATTCACAAACAAACGTACGCAAAAAAATCTACATGTAAACGAGTAAAATGGTATGCAAACAATACATATATTCATATTTTTTATACAATATAAAATTAACAATCGGGTAAAGCCCCGGCTCGGGCCGGTGGTCAAAGTTAACAACTCATACTCATACTAATACCAAGGTTGACGCCATAACTTGATCTATTTGTTAGTGAAATCATCTGTGCAAAATTCTGAACCATTTCGTAATTTTAAGTTCTTCAAAATCACAAGTCAACATGAATATACTTGTCTTAGCCGTCGATTTGAAATGTAATCATGATACCCCCCTCAACCAGTGTTATTACGGAGCTCGACTAGTCGATTAGTCGAGATTGGATTGTCGACTGGAAGAGTCGATTTGCCATTAGTCGTGATTGAACTCAAATCATGAAGTCTTGAAGTTGAACCCTAAACTCTAACTCGAACCTTAAACCTTAACTCAAAATCGAAACCCTAACTCGAAGTTGAAGTCGAACCATAAACCCTAACTCGAAGTCGAACCATAAACCCTAACTCGAAGTCGAACCCTAAACCCTAACTCGAAATCGATCCCTAACCCTAACTCGAACTTGCCATTAATTGCAGATGGCAACAGAAGTATTAGTTGTCATTTATTATAATATGTATTAACTGCCGTTTATTATAAACTGCAGATGGCAGCAGATTCTTCTATCAAAACAGAATCTATATGATAATATGTATATATTTATACGCTGCAATTATGTGTGTGTGTGTCTATATATATATATATATATATATATATATATATATATATATATATATATATTATACACACACACACACACACACATATATATATATATATATATATATATATCGACTAGTCGACTGGTTGGACATCTATCGACTCGACTTGCCGCCGTAATAACAGTGCCCTCAACACCACACAATCACATGCATGTCATCTTTATTGATAATGCAAATACTTCACATTCGAAGAATTTCTATTACAACACCAAAAATACTCTTGGCAGACATTATAATGATAAATATATCCCTTTCCGTCAGTAAAATGTGTCTAGATCATATTTTCATTCAAGTTTCTTTTTCATTTTTTATAAAATATCTATTCATTCTCAATCTACCCTATATATTCATCTCCATTATTCTGATTTCCATTGACAAATATGCTTATGTTGGGACATTAATTTAAAAAAATTATAACCATGTGTCATATTATTGGTGTGTACATACCAAGGTTCAATTTTTGTTTCACCCCAATTCTGGTTGTGGGTTTTTCAAAAATTCTAGTTCCATTTCGAAAATTCCAACTTGAGAAACCCAATAATATTTTCTATTTGAATACATTAATAAATATTTAATATTAACATATATTCACACTAGATTTTTCAGACAGCATACAAGATACATCTATTGACAAAAATATTTGACATATAACAAATTTTATACCAATATTGTTTCATTGACCATCATATGAATTGCAATCGTTGTTTCCATCTTGTGTTTGATTGTAATATGTTGGATAAGCGTATTATTGCATTTAATCTACACCCGTTGGATAAGGTACCGTTGCATTTTATATAGACCCAAATATGTTGCCATCAATGGTTCATCTTGGCTGCTTTGTCAGTACTTTAGTTAATTTGCTTCACCATTGGAATAATCTCCAGCATAATCAAAAGTAGAATACATATAATTTGGAACATCATTTGATGAACAACTATTTTCACTATTTTACTTTTCGCTTCTTTGCTCTGTACACCATCGTCTGATCAAGAACTTCATTATTATCATCAAGCAACAGATATTCCAACTCTCTAGTCCATTCCGTTAGTGGATTTTTTTCACTAAAGATATAATATAGTTCAATCAGTTCATCGGTTGTCATTTGTCATGTAGCATGTCGCATTTTTAACCGCATATTGTAATGTGTAAAAAATCGCCTTAAACTCTCTGTTTTTGTTATGTTTCTTAGTTTTGTATCGATTATTTTGCACATGCTGTTTGTTTGTTTTTTTTCCAGTTTGAAGAAAAAGCGGTTTGGCTATGAATATGCATTGCTAAACATGTTAAATTTGGAGCAGTTTCTCAATCAATCATTGATCATCACAAAAGCAGGACTGCAATTCTTGGAAAGTTCCAGTTAAATTTCTTTCGCATGAAACCGAATTCAGTAGGTGGACACCAAGTGCCAAGGCTCTCGTACTCAAGCGCGAGGACTTCCCAGGTCAGTCTCCCATCCTGGTACTATTAACGGTTTTCCGGGCTCTGGCGGTAGTCAATTAGCACGCGCAGCCTTTCCCTCGCATCATGTGAAGCGGCCGGGGCTCGAACATGTGCGCTCCAGATTACCAGCCGAGTAACCTTACCGTTGCGCTGGGTAACCTTATCGAAACTGAGATTCAATACTTGAAAAAAATTATGCAACCAGTGAGTAACAATAAATATCACAGAAGAATTCTGAATTCCATCCATGGCATTACCTGTTTTGATTTAGAATATTTGGTTAAGACCATAGACCATTATGGTTGACTAAGTACCAAATCGGGTTCATCTTCTCTTTGCTAGTTTCGGAGCTACATTGTTTTCCACTATCAAAAACTTGTTCGATTTGCTAAGTTATGGCTGGGCATTTGTTTTTGTTCTTTGTCTTCCTTTGGTTGGTCAAAAATTTGGAAACTTATGGCTAGTTTGTATGTCTTGTAGTATTATGATGTACTACTTTGTGCTAGTGATCTCCTATAAGTGGTTTTGAGAGTATAGTTGTATTTCTCTTCCACCTGTTAGAGAGACAAGCTTTGCATCTTTTTATTTTGTTATTGTGACTGAAATACCTCTTTCCAACATAAAATAAAAAGTGAATTTCATACGTGTTATATTGCCATTAAATTGTGATGATATTCTCTTTTTTAATAAACCCAATGACCATCGTACAATGATTTCAAATGATATTCATACAAATTAAACAAAAGAATGAACATTTATTTGTCCAGAACTTTGTTAATATATTTTTTGGCAAGGCCAAACTTTGCATGACAATACACTGTTTTAAATATTAGAGACCTAACTAAATCCATTCACTAATATATTTATCCTTCGTTCCTTACCCAACGTATTGTTTTTATTAAATGCTCCTTAATTCTTTGCACAATATACAAAAGGACAAATTTTCAAAACAGGTTAGTTTTTAAAACTAATAGCAGATTTGGGCTAGTTTTCAAACTATTTGCAGAAATAGACTTGTTTTGGCCACCTCAGCGCTGAGGTGGCCAAGTTTGAAAAAAAACAAAAATGCTACTATAACAAAAAAAAAATTGTCAAAAAGTACACCAAAGACAAAAAAATAGGAGGCTCACTCCTTGAATTACACAAATACCCCCCTGAATTCAATGCTTACCACCCCGAATTCCGGAATTACCCATATTTCTTAGTTTTTGACAAAAAAAAAACGGGTATTCTAGCATATCTCTTACTCGGTGGCGCGCTTGGGAAGTGCACCCCTTAAAAAATATAAGGGCGCACTTGTCAAGTGCGCCCTTACTTTATTTCTGTAGCTTGCTACACAGCAGCAAAAATAAAGCACCACTCAAACCAGGAATGATGGAAAACTTTGAACAAAAAACCACATGAAACCCCAATCGAACAAACATGCAAACACATAAGACGAAAAGACTCATAGTAATCACAGGAGAACCTTCGAAAAAAACATCATCTGAAATAGACCAAGCCCTCGGCAACTAATTAACAGTCTCATGAGAGGGTGGCGAGTCCATTTGATTGGGTTGGATGTGGTCCTGAAGATTGACATCAATTATCTATATGCACATCTCTGCTTATACCCTAACTTTCCTTTCTTTTTTGGTTTCTTCTCTGTGGCGAAAAAGAGAAATACAGTAGCACAACATACATGAACAGTGGTTAACATATCCTTTCTCCCTCCTCTTGCTTTCTCCTTCCTTTTCCTGAGTTTATGCGGCTGTAGTTGGATGTTTTCGAAGGGGAGATGACATCGAGCGAGATCCATTTCTTAAGGTTCATCAAAAGCGAAGTCGGGGCAAAGGGGAAATCTGTGCGATGAGGATATGAGATAAGCAGAGGAGGTTTGAGGGGCGAGCTACTGCTGGGTACCGGGCGTGGAGAAAGCAAGAATAAAAAATGGAGGAGAAAAGAGGATTAAGTGTGAGAATCGAAAGAGGAAGATGAAGAAAAGAGGCGGAAGAGTAAGCCGAAATAAAGCAAGCTGCTGTGTAACAGGTATAAGTTGAGATAATATTGAAGCAAGCTGCTCTGCAAGCTACGGAAATAAAGTAAGGGCGCACTTGACAAGTGCGCCCTTATAATTTTTAAGGGGTGCACTTCCCAAGTGCTCCCCGAGTATTTTTTTTTTTTTTTAATTTGGCCACCTCAGTGCTGAGGTGGCCAAAACAAGCCTATTTCTGCAAATAGTTTGAAAAATAACCTAAATCTGCTATTAGTTTTAAAAACTTGCCTATTTTGAAAATTCATCCTATACAAAACCCTGCCCAATTATTCAATACTTACAGCGGTTTATTTGTCATTGTTCTCGAACTCTCTCACACAAAATTAAATTCTCGTGCCCTAGTCGACTTCAATAGCGGTGACAAAGTAGGAAGACAAAAAATGTCGCTGCCTCTGTCGAGCTCAAATTAATGCTGCCAAGCTCAAGATAGATGCTGCTGAGATCGAGCTAAATCGTGCGGATGCAGAATCAGAGATGAAGAGCGAAGAGGCAATTTTCTGTCTATGAATCCGATATGAAAATATCTGATTTTACAGAAAAAAATTATTTCCATATCACCAAAAAAAAAAAAAAAAAAAAAAAACTGTCTTTCAGTTATTTCCTACCGAAAATCATACAATGATTGAAGGTAATTAAAGTGAAATAAATGGATTTTAAGAAAAGAAAAAACATGAAAATTACATTGCAATTTACTTGCTCTTTGTCATACCATCCATATAACATCCACTTGCTTTGAATTTGTGGCTTAAGAGTCCAAATTTATTTATATTCATTGCTTGCATTTGGTAGCTAGAAGCTAGCAATTCATTCTGATTGGAAATGTCTGTTACAAGTTATTGTGAGTGGGTCCTTTTTGTGGGGTCAGATGAAAGACATTGATCCCTTGCTTTTAGTAACTCACAAAAGCAAAGTTTCCCCAATGTATCCAGATATATCATAGGTCCATCTAGATGCTATGATACACCTACTGAGTACCGACTTAATCAATTTCGACTGATCTGGACCATCCAATTTAGAACTGAATGACCCAGAGCTTCAGCGACGCTCTGGTATAAACTTTACAAGAAAAAGGGCCTTAACCATAATAGAAAGGGAGAGTAAGGGGTAAGGGGGAAGGGGGAGAAGAGTAACAACTAAGTTAACAGAATGAATGATGAATCTGTAGCATATATTGAGAAAATAAGTGCCGTATAAGCAGATGCTGAATTTTCACCTCATTGTCGGTGTCTTCCCTTTTAATCCTTACATTCATAATGCTGTACCTGACGGATCTTCTACAAAGATATTACTAGATTAAGCAACACGAATCTAATAAAAAGGGAAAGACACTCTCTTGCCTTTAAAAAAAAATAACCAAGTACCTTGATGTTTCATTTGGTTCATCAACATCCATATCCGAGTCTGGATCATGCCTTGCATCTGGATCTTCTTGATCTTCATCCATCTAGAATAACAAATAAGAAAATGGATTGATGAACAAATGTTCTTAGATTTTTACCACAAGGATTATCCAATTTCCTGCCAAGTTTTACAGTTTGTTTGCCCGAGTATTCCATCATGGTTATTAGCATAAACCATTTACAAATTTAAACATTTACATTTGGTAAACGCTATTATAAGTCCAATGCTTTGATAAATCACTTAATATTAACATTTGGTGTTATAAGTAGGTTGAATGCATGTATGATGTGGCGTACATCATAAGAACAGTCGGCTAAAATGAAAAAATGTTAAATGACCAATGTAAAAACAATGATGGTGAAGTTTCAACTCATTCCTAGAGTAGCCATCAGAAATTAAAACACAAAAAAGGATTGGAAAGATACTTCAGACTTAACGTCCCATTTCTTTTAAAGTACAAATGACACTGAAATTGAACATTTGTCGGCATGGCCTCTAGTAAGAAAAAATTCAGCTAGAATAAATGTTAAATGATCAATGTAAAATAAGTTGGTAAACTTTAATTCATTTCCTATAGAAACCATCAGAAGTTAATGGCCAAAACAGGATAGAATATATTCTAAACCTACATTCTAATTATCAAACATCTCTGAAAATCCATATTGAATATTTATGTACCCATATTTAAATGATAACGTGTTGCACAAATAAAATGCATACATTAGAGAGGGAAAATAGGGGAGCGCAGAAGAGAGAAAAAACACACATGGATCACTCGTTTTACATGGAATAAACAAAAAACATGAACAAAGATGAATTACGTGACAATGAGCACGTGCTCAGTTGGGAAAATGCATCATCATTACAAGAATAAAGGGAATGAGTATATGTCAAACAACCATAAGTGGTGGAATATTTGCCCAAAAAAATATGAAACTACTTTAAATCAAAAAATTACCTCAGGGAACTCAGTATCAGGAGGTCTTTCTTGAAATTGAACGCTAGGCGCATGTTGAAGCTTGGAAAGATTATCTAATAGTTTTGTTCTTATATCGTCCAACACTTGACGTGTATTTTTGTTCTCCATATTACTTGGTGCAACATGAAGAGTATAATCTGGGCCAAAGTATTCATAATATTCATGTGGCGGCATCTTATCTTCAACTTCAACACCAAGTGCAACACTAGTCTGCTCAATGTTTACAGAGATAAACAAAGCAAATCAAGTAATCATAGCATACAAGCAAGGTAGCAACAAGGTTACAAGAAACTCAAAAACACACACACTTATACGCAAGTATGTGTGTAGCATGTGTGTTTTAGCATATCTTCGTAGATTTGATTTCCCATTCATTCCATGTCTTTCTCCATATTACGAAGTTTGAATAGATATAACTTCATGTAATTAAGATCATCTCCACAGCATTTTGTGTTGTTTCGACACTTTTAAGTTCAATATTCTAAATCTTCAAGCTTATTCAATTCATGGTAAAGCTTTTAACAGTGAATCGAAGTGTCTAAAACCAAATTTTATGGACATCATCAAACAATATTCAAAATAACAATAACAATATGGATGCATTTAAATGATTAATCAAACATAAAAGTTTATCGTTACTGGTTAGTTGGGAATAAAAGCCAAAGTATTATGATGATTTTGCTGTTGAAATCAAGACTTCAAGTATAATTTCACCATAGTAATTTACCAATTTCTTTAAGCACACTGCATAAAAAAGGCAAGATAACTTCCAGAGACCTCTTATAATAGAAAGAAATTGATACCTCATAGCACCAACAACGAGCGACGTTGCGAATCGTATACCCACCTCCACCTAATAGCAAAATCGGCACATTGAATGACCTCATATATCTGACACACTCTGCATGGCCTTTAATTGAAAGATTAAAGCAACCCAACCGATCTCCAGACAATGAGTCAGCGCCACATTGAAGAACAACAGCTCCAGGCCTAAAAACTTCCATTACTTTTCCCATTATCGGCCTAAATAAAGATTGATAGCTCTCATCATCAATGCCATCATCTAGTGGAACATTTAAAGAATAGTATTTTCCTTTTCCATATCCAATGTCTCTTATATCTCCTGTGCCTGGAAAATAATCGCCAAACTTATGGAACGAAACTGTCATTACTCTATCAGTCGTGTAAAAGGCTTCCTCGACGCCGTCTCCATGATGTATATCGATGTCAACATACAGAACCCGCTGTAATAAAACAAGAAGTGTAAGATCAACTTGTATAATTAGAGGGCGCTGTTTAATGAAGTTGTCAGCAAATGATATAGCTGATGGTACGCGCTAACAAAGTTTAGATTACAGCCTCAATTTCTAAGAAACAAAACTGGGACATCTAGCAACAGAATCAATGGGAAAAAAATTAGGGATGTTAAAGCATTATTTTTTTACATCCAGGCTTAGAAGCAAACAAATATGCTCCTATATACACCACCAAGGCAGTCATTGTTTGTAAATACGGTGTATCATCTACCATATCGATTAAAATACGTTTAATATTTTTTACAAATCGCATAGACCCTAATGGAAATTCGTGTACAAAGATGAGTGGTTCCTTGGGAGCATTTCACACTTAATTTTTGCTTTTGTTTTTATCGGACATTACCATGTTTATTATGTTCAAGTATTTACCTTATATACTAGGACCCCTATTTTACATATTTCAACCATACAAATAATGTTCAAAGATGAGTGATTCCTTTTGGAGCATTTCACACTTAATTTTTGCTTTTGCTTTTGTCGGACATTACCATGTTTATTATGTTCAAGTATTTGCCTTATATACTAGGACCCCAGGACCCCGATTTTACATATTTCAACCATACAAATAATGTTCAAAGATGAGTGATTCCTTGGGAGCATTTCACACTTAATTTTTGCTTTTGTTTTTGTCGGACATTACCATGTTTATTATGTTCAAGTATTTGCCTTATATACTAGTACCCCTATTTTACATATTTCAACCATACAAGTAATGTTCAAGGCATCAAATAGCGATTGTGTTATGAATACTAGATAGTAACGTAGTTAATAGCATATTAAAGTTAATAATTTAAGTACCTTAATTGTGAGCGAACTTTCTTAACCAACTTTGATAACTTAAAATTATTAATCAAATAAATAAATTTTGATCCAATTATCGTTCTTAAATATGGAGTTAGAAGAATTTTATTCATCCGACTAATTTTCGTAAAATTTGCATATCAGTTGTGATTACCCTATGTCTTTTCTTGCACGTAGGATTTTCTTAAAGAGCAAAAAAGGTGTGTGTATATACAAACAACGATAAACTGTGAAGCAAAATTGGATGTGACTAGATAAAAATGGCTTTTTGTTGAAAATGTTAAGATCAAAGTTCAAACTTTAAGGTACTTAAATGAGAAAGAACATACAGCTATTAAAAACTCATATATAGTAATAAAGAACTAATAAACACATGCCATTATGTAAATTTAGGAGTCTTTATAAGATGTCCTAGAAATCAATATTAAGACCAAAGTATGAATTTGATTCGCAAAATTACTTATCAACTAAGACCAATGTTGACAAATCTATGAAGTCGTGGAATCAAACGCTTCATGCACTTGTTTGTTTCATAACATATTCAATTATAATGTTGAGTTATTATTTCTGTTATTACAAAAATACAAATGCAGAAATTATAACTTGCATTTTTTGTTGTCGACCATAATCTTTCACTTTCATTGGTCGAAGTACAATAAATTATCATTAAAACTATAATAAAACCAAAAATTATAGTACTTTTAAAAAAATGATTATACTTTAACATAAGAAGAGTGCAAACGCTTCATGCACTTATTTGTTTCATAACAAATTCAATTATAATGTTACACTAATGTTGAGCTACTATTTCTGTTATTACAAAAATACGAACGCAGAAATTGTAACTTGCAATTTCTGTTGCCGATGATAATCTTTCACTTTCAATTTCACCAGCGATTACACCCTACCAAAACCGTTTGATTGTATCAGAATTTTTTTGTCTTAAGAGATGGTGATCAATACTTTCATATTTTGGTAATAGCGACGAATTTTTGGCTGATGATGATAGCGATCTATGATGAATTTTTTGGCAATATGAATTTTTGGATGAAGTTTTTTTCTGAGACAAATGAGATCTGAGGAGAGAAACGATATCGTTTAGTTATTCACTTAATTTGGAGAGATCTGAGGAGACAAATGAGAAAGGGTATTTGAAGAATTTTGAAAACGTGCAATGGAAGCCTGTTGACCCATTTTATTTTGCTAATAGCAGAGATATGATGTTTTTTCTCTTTTATGTTGCAGATGAATCGTTTGGAAATTGTCAGAACTCAGAAGTATTGAAAAAAGTTAGCAACAAAAGAAGCACAATGATCTTTTTATTCAATACCAAAAAATGGCGATGCTCAAAAGTCAAGTATCCTTAATATGGAAAGGTAGCTAAAGAAATAGAAGGAACCAAATAAAGCACACCAGCTATTTTTATGTTATGAACAAAGATAATGTGGCAACTTGATGTGGAAGCAAACTACACATGGAATAAGTACACTATGAAGTGCAAAGAGATTCAAATCGAGTGGCTATTTAGTAGAAGGTACTGTTTTTCAATCCAACGTTGTAACAAAAAATTATACAACAAAATATTTCAAGGGAAGTAGGTTTATAATAAAATTTGCACTATCGAGAGGGGGGATAAAAACCAAAGCAAGTTTATTTCGAAATACACCTTTTTTTCATTGCCACTCTTAACTTTTGTTCATTATTTCATTATGATTCTAGTAATATCAATTATTTATTGTTTTTTTTTTCATTTTGGTATTTTTTTTTCTTTCTTGCATTCCTCATGTGTTTTTTTTTTAATTTAATTTGAACACTTTCATCGGGAGTTAAAAAAAACTTGCGTGTATTGCTTACATGCTTAAAAGTAACAGAACCAAAAAATTAACTATAAGAATCGTTGTTTTAAACCATAAACTATGACTACTTTTTTTTTTTTTACAACGCATAAGTAAAGACACGTTTTGAATACTCATGTATTAGTTTACCTTAAAATATAATCTTTTGGACAATTTTGACTCTTTTTTTGGGCTATAGTTATCGTATATGATGTCTGTGGACAAGACTATACCTTTAAATCCAAAGTGCAATCTTTTTCTATGGTTTCACATTTTTATACTTATTTTGTCCAATATAAATTTTGATCTCAACATGCATGCTTTGATCTTTTATCTACACATTTAACATTATATATTTAAATGGGTGAATTAGTCTAAAAACAATAAGATCGGTTTTAGTCTGAGACAAAAGTACTAAAATGTCTTTTGACGGGCACTAAATGCTATATAAATAAAGCATTAGATAAAACATAACATTATATTAAACTGGCATAGGATGAACTACTAAATGAATTAAAGTATCATTCATTTTGACAGTTAAAGAAATGCTTAACATAGCATTACACATATATAGTGCTAATTCATATAGCATTATATATAATGTACATACATACATGCATACATGCATACATATACATATATATATATAGCTAAGTTCAAATAGCATTAGTTTTCATTATTGTTTTCAAATGCAAAAACGTGCATGAGACGTTTTCAGGTCAGTGGGGTGAAGAATAAACCTCAAACGTTGAGGCGTAAGCTTTTCAGGTAAAATTAGAATGCAAAACATAAAATAAATATTGACATTTTAAAGTAACCTACTCAAAAAAAAAAACATTCAGGTTCTCTGCATTGGTATACATCTCTTATTCTATATAGAAATGATTAAAAATAAATAACTGGAATCCATACAATTTCAGCTTGGGTTTCGCAAAATTTATTCGGAGAACCTGCAAAATTTCAATTTCAATTCCTTTTGTCAAAATTTATTCAAATAACAATGAGAAAATCCATTGCATAGCTCTTGGTCATTCTTCCAAAAACAATCTTACTTAATCATATCGATATTGAAATTGAGAAGTAGAAAAAACATTCTTATTTTCTTCAATTTTATTCTTTTTAGTTTTCCTTTAAATAATTGAAGTTTAATAACTTACGTTGACATCAGCAGTTTAAGACGTGCAAAGTTTATGCTTTGTATGCCTCAACAGGTTGTTAAAGTGGAAATTTTAGAGATAAAAAGCCTTTTAAGGAAAGACTCAAGATGTTTTATTACTCATTTCCTCGAAGCGCTTATGAGTATCGAGGAGCTTTTTTAGAACAATGGTTTTCACAGTTCATATAACATTAACTTTATCAAATGCTATATTAATATAACAGCGTCTTTTGAACTAAATTTTAGAACTTGTATAATCATTCAAAAATGTGGTTTAAGTTTTTCGTTTTCCATATTTTTCTATATTCAAATAAAATTTGATCAAAATGGTAAGTAGCACATCCAATTTAACATGTTTAACATAAAACATTTAGTTTATCGAACAAAATCAAGTCATGCCCGAGTTTTAATGTACTATTAAGCATATAGCAATTATCACCCCATCAATCATATGGTCGTATCTCAAATTTAATTTGGACAACTAAAGGATCTGAGCAGGAATATGGATCGACGATTGCTTGCTCTAAGAGCATAAGACTTTTCTTCCAGTAATACCATTTCAAATTAGTAATAGTATATTTATGTGTTTTATACATTACTTGTTAAATGAATTCGACTTCCATAAAACTTGTATAATGTGAATTAATTATAAAGAATGTTATATAGGTGTATTTAGTCTACAATATCGTACAAAGTATTGTATGGATGTTCAGTTGAGTTATGGATGACAAGAGTGATTATGCAAATCTACTTATATGTTTTTATGGTAGTATTTATAAACACAGCTGTAAATGCAAATCAAATTTAAGCCATATACACCAAGACACTCTAGAGATGAACTTTGAGATCCAAGATGTAAGTCCGACATGGACATCTCGTATAGTTTCCCCGATCCAGGATCGACTCTTTAAAATATCTGAGACGAAATGTAATAGCAATCCGAGATTTAAAAACTTAAATAAATACACCTTTAAAAACGCAACTTTCCAGTCAAAAGAATCAAAATGTTACCTCATGCTTCTTCAGCAGTTCCAAAATCGCCAACACAATATCATTAACATAACAAAATCCTGACGCCTCACACTTCTTAGCATGATGCAACCCACCAGCCCAATTGATCGCAATATCACACCCATGGTTCAGCTTCACAGCCCCGCCAACGCTTCCTCCAGCATACGTCTGACAAAAATTATACAACCCATCAAAAACCGGACAATCTTCCCCCACATTAAACCTTTTTAAAGCTCTGATCTGATCCTGCGTCGTCTCCGGCGTAATAGAACGAAGAAAGTTTATATAATCGTCGGAATGAAATCTCGTTAGATCGCGGTCGCGAGCAGGGTTGGGTTTGTAGAGCTGGAGGAGAGGAAGGAGGTTGTAGTGGGAGAGTAGGGAGTGGGTCATGCGAATGCGGTGTGGTTTCATCGGATGACCCTGTCCGTAGTAGTAGTTGCCGACTTCTGGATCGTAGAAGTAGCAGACTTTGCGTTTAGTGGCGTCTGAGGAGGAAGCGGAGGGCAAGGAGTTTCCGCCGCCGATTGGTTCCATTTTTGAAATCTAGAAGCCGATTCCTTTTTAGGGCTTGGGACCCGAGGACGAGGAAAGAGAGCTGAGGAATGATTTATATATAACCAAAGCCTAGTGCAAACTGTGGACTAAGGAGAGAGCTCGCTCTCATCCTGCTCAGTGGCAAAGCTTCGTTTATCTATTTGTCCAATGTCCAGTAGCAATGAATAATAGGCCGGGCTGGATGGAGTCAAGCCTGTCCATGACCTGCAGGTCAGGTGAGTGCTTGTCGGGTCCGTTACGGTACTTGGAATAAAAAAAACGACTGTGTTACTTGAACCGAAGGGTATTCGGGCGATTAGTGCGAAACAGCTAAAATTAGGTGAAATCGTTTAATACACGTGGGTACTTTGGTAAATTTTACTGGATCTCTCTTTTTTTGTTCTCTGTCGCATTATTAGACAGAAACACTGTCGGTTCGTTTATCATTATTGAAAAAAAAATTGAGCTGAAGATGGGTTTTTTTAAACGTAAGAAGAATCCGTTTGTATTTTAATCTTTAGGGCAGTAAGGACAAAAACATAAATGTATTTTTAGAACCCCTAATTGTTGCATGTGTTTTTTCCTCTTCGATCTCCCTCTTCTTCTTTTTCTTCATTTTCTCTCTTGCATGTGTTACAATGAAATTGTTAGTGAGTAAATATGGCTATATCCATCGAACGTCCAATGTGTTGAAATAGGTTACTGTTAGTATTGAATATTTAGTTAACATTTTTTTACTATTTTTTATTAATTTGAGTATCAGATTTAGGTATCAGTTTTATAGTATGTACGCATTATTTTTGGAAAAACCTTTTCTTTCATTTTGGTTTTTTTATCATATAAAAGAATGAATCTGTTACATATTATATATGATAATGGAGAGCTAAATTAGTATTTTTGTTACTGCCAAAATTTATTGAAGTCTTCTAGTATTACATATTTAATAAACTTTTTTAGTACCATTTTTTCATTAATTTGGGTAGATTATAAGTATCAGTTTTATGGTAGTTGGGTGTCATTTTTTTATAAAACTTGTTACACTTTTATTTCTGGTTTTTTATTCTATAAAAAATAAATTTGCAGTAAAAAATATATATGATGATAAATGGGTTGAATTAGTGTTATTTTACTATGATCAACAGAAGTCTTTTAGTATCAAACATTCATTCAATTAACTTTTTGTGTGCTACTATTCACACCCATATTTACACTCTGACTACCAAAACTAAAAGCAACCCAAATATTTCCAATTTCCTCTACCGGCCACTGTCTAAATTAATAATCAAAAAATGTAGAGGCCACCAGCTCCTTCCTCTAACGAACATTTCCTTCCTCCCTTACATCAATGTACTCTGTAAATAAAATACCTAAAAAATTAAATCAATTAGTTTAAGAAAAAAATTAGCATAATCCATTTTCATAACCACATTAACAATTTTAATTTTTATAAATGAGTACTTACTTCGTCGATTGTGAAATGATTTGTCAAACCAATATTTATGTCTTTTAAATCATTTGATCGAACATCTTGCATCATATTATTACAAACATCATGTTTATCGTCCAATTTATCATCATTCAAATACTCCATCTGACACGACCCGAACTTCCCCGTAATGGAAAGCCCGAATTGTAATGAGAACACGACAAATCAGAACACAAACGGAAGAAATTTGATAAATAACAGAGTACAAGAATATACAGAGTATGAAAAAATAATATACATTTGATAAATATCATAGATTTACAAATTACAATGCAGCGGAAAATAATACAAAACACAACTGAAAGAGATACACGGATACAGAGCTTTCTGAATATCATTTCAGCTGTGAACCAGGATCCTGTGAATATAAATCTGCAAAACCAAAACTACTAGCTGCCCGTGTGGAAAATAGAGGCACCCAGAGTTTAGGTTAAAACAATAAACTCCAGGTCAGTCATGTGACTGGTGTGAGAACTAAAACAGTTATTAATTTGATTCTTAAAGTTAAGTAAATCAAGGGACCACGCCGTATAACACGAAACGGGTTTCCTCCCAAGAATACCAGTGCATAAAACAAACAGCACAATGCTTTTTGGAAAAATGAAGCTATTATAAGATCCATGTCCCATCACACAATGCAACACAAGCCGGAGGATAGGGTTTTCCCTTATAATAGCCAAACACGCTTGGTACATTTAAAACAAATCATTTTGATACTATTATAGTGTAAAATGTATAAAACAACTTCAAATATAAATGTATCAATCATAGGCGGCATGAGTACCATCTATCATATCGCCAATACTAGACACTACAATCAAAATCGAAATGTCACGTATTGGAAATTGGATTTCCGTCATGAGCTGAGGCTAGGGATGACTCCCCTTCGATTCAAGACACTCTAGCAAATGCCTCAGGATCCCCCGCAGTGAACCCTTTGATTGGTTGAGTCGGTCCTCCCTTACGTTTGAGGATTAGTTACTTCTGAACACACGTTTCCCTGTCCTATCGGACCTATATCCATCGGCTCCGAAGAGACCGATATCCGAGGCGCCTCGCAATTCAACAACCACATAGGTAAAAATATAAAAATGTCAAGGCTTGCAAAACCCTGACACCACCCACAGCTAGAAAGAAACGTCATGTTCTCCCAACGGTTCGATCCCGTTTTTAACTCATACCGAGGTGCGAGGCTCGCGAATTAATGTTATACACAAAGCCATGCTATATTAAAGTCGTGCTTTGATCATCAATGTAACAACCCGCATTCTACGCATCAAAGGATCGTAGAATATTTATTTCTTCCTTATATGAAGTCGTATGGTCATGTGGCTTTGGAAAACGACTATTGGGGTCATTTCCCATATTCATGATTTTTGCCGATTTTTAAATGACCGTTTTGCCCCTAACTGATCTTGTTTCGACCATAACTTTTGATTGGAAAGGAGTTTTGACCTGAAATCACTTCCATTGATTTCAGATGATGGTTTACCTTTCCGTAGAGTGGTCACATGCGAAAAACGGACTTACCGTTTGGGAGATATGGCTGAAATAAGGTTTGGAAGGTGAAAAACTGCTTAACCGGGCCAAATAGGGTGATTAGTGAATGGGCCCATAACCCATTTCGGGATTAGGGTTATGGGGAGGCTGAAATGAGTTAGGGTTTCATTCCATTCCAGTTTTCTAGCCTCCACTTACCTCTTAGAAACCCTAAAAATGGCCTCCAACCTCTAAATCACCTCCAAATCACTTTCTAATCAAGGATTAAGCTTAGCAACATCAAATCAAGGGAGATCTTCACCAAATCAAGATTAGAGCTGCTGTTTAGCATAAGTATTCACGCCAAATCAGAGATTTATTTCAGATCTAAGTCCTATTTGTGGCTAAGGTGAGTGATTTGCATAGTTCCTCACTAATTATGGCTAATTAAGGGTAATTAGTGTTAATTAGCGAATTTAAACATGATAAAATTCTGGAAAAATATTTATAAAATTCGAAATGATGTTTTAGACCTCTGATATGAATTTGGGTTAGTTTGGTTAAGTTTTGCTAATCATATCATTAGTTTCACCTAAACATGCTTAAGGGAAAATATGGGGTTTTGGCTATGTTTAATCCATTTTAATCTATCATATTGTTATTTTGGTGTTTGTGGTTGATTATACATGTTGCTATGACTGTATGGTATGCTTTGTGATTGATTAGAATAGTTGGAATGGTCGAAAACGCCGTCGAGTGGCGTAAACTGCTTGTTGGAAAAAGTGCAGGAAGACACCTGAACCGGATCGGATCGGTTAGGAGGACCCGAACCAAACCACTACAACGCCCTTCCCCACAATAGCTCTCGTACCCGATCCGCTCTCGCACTTCACACCCCGATCCTATCAGAGGAGGGCAACATGAAATGGGGAAGCTCCGATCCACTTGCACCTCTCGTGGCATGCAGCACTCCGATCCGACCCGCATGGCCACCTCTGAACCGAACCGACGCGTGGTGATTGGACTTGAAGAACCCGACCCGATCCACCAGGGGTGATGTCTGCCGATCCGATCCAGTGAAGAAGGAGCATTCCGATCCGAACCGAACTGATGATTAGGGGGAGATCCGAACCGATCCGGTGATGACCAGTAGCCCGAGATGCAAAGGTAGTCCAAATGGAAGTTAGAGCTCAGGATCCAGTTGGGAACCAATGAGTTCACTTCATGGTTGGGCTTTGCTGCGGGACGTGTGCTAAGGAGTTGTCGACGTTCATAACTTCGATTCACCACTGAAAAGGAATGATGGGCTACGTATCAGTGCAGTAAAGTCATTATGACTCGAGGGGCAAAGTGATCGTAGTAAGACTATGAGCCAGTGCAGTGGGGTCATTGTGACTCCATGGGGCAGAGTGGACATAGTAAAGGATTAGTAAGGCTATGAGCCAGTGCAGTGGGGTCATTGTGACTCCATGGGGCAAAGTGGATATAGCGAAGGATTAGCGGCTATGGATCAGTGCAGGGAAGTCATTGTGACTTCATGGGGCAAAGTGATCATAGCAAAGTATATTGGGTGATCGAAGTGGTGGATATCGTATGCTTTACGCACTGAGTGAGAGATGTGAGGATGGTTGTTATGCTTGATTGTTTGCCATCACTATGACATGCACACCCCCACCCCCGTTACCTTTACACCATTTGAAATGGCACCTTAGAGTGTTGTACAGTATGTAGTGCTAACTCTTTGGTTGCAGGTCCAGGTTCAGATATGGTTTAGTATACCTGTTATTGTTCTATTTAGATGCTTATCGCTCATACCAGACTTTTGTCTGACCCAGAGTTTTATGTCTCTTCTTATTACTCTGGGTGCTCACACGAGCAGACTAGAGACAAGTTAGCTGGTGATGTGCGAGTAGCTGATCCGGAGGCGAGCAGGAGGCTTCCACATATGATATACATAGATATTCTCCCTGTGTCGTTGGTGGTCGCTACTTGGGCATTAGTAGTGTACCTCCCTTATCTTGCTTTTGCTTTTTTTGAGACAGTTTGAAAAGTTGTAATAATGTTGGCTTTGGATCATAAGCTGTACTTGGATTTTCCGCTGCTATGTTAGTTTGTTTTCAGCTTATGCACTGTCTCACCTGTTTTATGTCAAGTATGTTGTTATTATATTTTGTTCCATGCGCTGTGAGACATTCTACAGGTTCTTTGTTGATTCTTCGTCTTCTTCATTTCCTTCTGACGACCGTCCCGTGCTAACTGGACATGTGTACAACGCACTTATGGAGGAAATGTCGGTTGGTGCGGGGCGGGCCGTCACAATCAACCACAAGACTCTGCTTTTCAACAGAAACCTTGATCATCTACATCTCAGCATGCCACACTGGCAATTCACATCATGCTACTGATGTCTATCGATATATAACCTCTGAGCTCGTACGTCTCAGAGAAGGGCGTTAAGCAAGAGAATAAATTCTCCGCCGCCAAACAGATATATATTTAATAGAGATCAATCAACACAGAATAAAATCCAATGTCAGACACACATCTATTTACAATTTCGTTATGGGTCTGAATGAAACCGAAGGCACCTTATTCCTCGTCCCATATGTCCAATACAAGAGAGAGGTCCTCGCATATCCGGTCGATCTCCAAGTACGTCTGGACGATCACCACTTATTACCTCGTCTTGGGTGTACAGCCCAATCAAGACATCAGTAATCATCCAAATGGTGTGAAGACCTCCGGTATTCAACCACCGTCTTCATCGTTGACTTATCGTCGAATCAGTTATTCAGAATGGGTATAAACCCAATCTTTCTGAATAACTCACGTATATAATAAACAAGTGTTATAAAAACACAACATACGCCTCATTCCATTCTGAATATTCTTTTAT
Source organism: Allium sativum (assembly GCA_030737875.1). Lineage (NCBI taxonomy): Eukaryota > Viridiplantae > Streptophyta > Magnoliopsida > Asparagales > Amaryllidaceae > Allium > Allium sativum. The sequence goes on from CM060916.1 coordinate 901,976,238, forward strand.
TTAAATATTCACATCTTTAGGGATTTGTTCCCATTAATTTTATCAAAGATAAATTCTTTAAAATTTATTCTTTAATCTTCCTTTGATATCAGTTCAAACCATATTAAAGTTTTCCAAACTAGTCGGGATTAGCGCACCTTACCGAAGTAATCATTTGTTTAATTTCCCAATCCCAACCTATTCATCTCATGGAGCAAAACTAGTCATACTTCATATCTAACACCACAGTGTTATCGGTAAATATTAATTACCATTTCACGCTCAAATTTAGTTAAAGATTTAACTATCGCTTGGAGCAAAACTGGTGATACTCCACTCTCGATCTTTTCCCAAATTTGATAATTTAAATTATCAATTCACATTTCAATCTAATTAAAGATTCATTAAAACTCCACTTAGTTTTAATCTTCCCAAAATCAATATTAATGATTATTTAACTTTGGAAACACAAACATGCCGCATCGACAATCTACACCGTACTATTGATTTCTACCTATATATAACCTCTGAGCTCGTACATCTCAGAGAAGGGTGTTAAGTAAGAGAATAAATTCTCTGCCACTAAACAGATATATATTTAGCAGAGATAAACCATACAGTTCGAAATACAATGACAGACATATAATCCTGCTTTTAACTGGGTTAAAGAACTAATGTCATTTAAAACACAGTTCACGATAAACTCAAATCACATTCCATTAATTATGGAATCTTTACGGAAAAACAAATCAATATATAATCGATATCAATTTTCGTATCCAACTAATAATAAAAATGGAATAACGGCAAAGCCTTTTAAATTCCATATGTATTAACAGTCTTCCTCCACAGAAGCTCATTTCGATAATTATCAAATCGAATTCCATTCAATTCCAATTTAATATATTAAATTGGAAAACTTTACTTTGGAAAATTCCCGTTAAATCTTAATAAAAAGATTTATAAATTCCAAATCTCATTTCACTGTAAATCGGCTTAAAGAACGAATGTCGTTAAAAACATAGTTCACAATAAACCCAATTCACATTCCATTTTCAATTCCAATTAAATGTTAATTAATTGGTAATTCTTCTTTAAATCTTAATTAAAAGATTTATTCTTTTCACACTGGGTTTAAGAACAATGTTACTGAAGACACCATTCCATCAGTTTCTAACCGTAAATTAGTAAGAGAACAACTCCCTAAGTATTAATCCCGAAGGCCGAAACCAACATCAGATCAATACCCAGGAAACCATTCAACTTAGCTAATCTCCAGTTAGTTTCTAATTTTCTTAACTCCATTGGGTTTAAGAACAGTATTATTAAAGATACCATTCACGACAAACCCAAAATCTCATTCCATTGTTAATCGGTTAAAGAACAAGTGTTATTTAAAACGCCATTCACGATAAACCTAAAAACCAATTTCAATTTAATTCCAATTAAATGTTAATTAATTGGTAAACTTCATTAAATCTTAATAAAAAGATTTATATTTTTTTTCTCAACTGGGTTTAAGAACAGTGTTAATGAAGACACCGTTCACGACAAACCCACAATCCAATTTGATATTAAATACAAGGCTCTGAATAGAAAATATATCCGCTTATATTCGATATCAAATTCTGAAACCAACAAATATCGTATTGGAATAACGATATATATATCTTTCAAATTCCTCCACAATATCCGTATAATCACGGAATCCAATATCGAAATATTGCGAAGATACTTTTGATTCAAATCCATTCCAATTCTTATATTGGAAATTTTTGGTTATATTAAAGCCATTCACAAATCCAATTTATTTATTTAAAAATTATTGGATTTCAAATCTAGTTCATAACTAGTTCATTTCGATAAAAATATATTTTTATCTTTTCAAATACGGAATTTTTCATCCCAATTCTTTCCAAATCATTTATAATGATTTTACACAAATTATCGATATTTTTAATAATTTTATCAAGGCCCGTACAGTCGATTTCCATAAACGGTCATCGAACTGCACTTACAGCGACCTTTTCCAAATTTGATTTGGATATAATTCCAAATCCAACCGTTAGATTTCAAATCCCTTATATTCGTCAGAAAGCTCTTTTCGATACGAACCCAACGGTTCGGTTTTAGGAGAATCTGACAGTCGGATCTCCCGTAATGTCGATTCGAAGTCAATAGTCGAAATTCGCGAACTGCCGCGGCGCGCCGTGTTCTATTCAGGCCATTATATATATAATATATATATTTCGTCGATTCCCATTTAAAACGTATTTTATAAATCATTTTAAATTCGTTTTCAAAATGATTTCAACTTCATATTCAATTTCCAATCAAAATTGAATATTTTATATCATCGATATATAAAGGATAGTATTTTCAAAACATTAGATTTTGAAATCACTTCATTTTTGATATTCATTATAAAAATGAATAAAATTGATATAAATATCGTTCACGTCAAAATGACGTTAATCTAGTCAACACGGCTTTATATATTTAAATATTTTCGTGTCCATCCCAAATCGGACATCAAAATCATATTTTGATCCATTACTGAATATTATTTTAAAATATTCGTTATTTTAAAATATTCGTTCGTTCTGAATTGGAATCAGACACAGTCATTTACCATATAATGTTATTTATATGGATTTCATACACACATGTACACAACAATAATCAAACACGGTCAACCATCATCCAGAGTGCATTACACAGCTGCATAAGCGTTAAATATGAATAATCAATACTTACACAGCTTGTCAACCAATCGATTGACATACAACTAAACATTGGGATTAGTGTATGTCCAATATCATCCCAATACCCGTGTGGGGTTTTCAAACAACAAACACTTATTATTATTTGTTCAGTTGGGCGATGTGTAAAATATATCGTCCCAATCCATATCATTCAAATGGGTGTACATAAACAAATCGCCCGATTTGTAAATAAATATTTATTTATTCATGTACACGTTAAAAAGTATATTTTTAACGATAAATAATTTGTTTCAACACATAAATATTTTTGTTTTCCATTCCACATCATACACCAAATTCACACAAACAAATTAATCCAAACACAACCAAACAAGTCGTCCATGGTCTATAGATGATGGGGAGCATATCATATATGCAGTTATAAAATAAATAACTGTACATAAATAATTTTAGTAAGGAGTTCTAACCTTTGGGATCCACTCCTCCATTCCTTATTTCTGAACGGTTCGGATTTGGATTTGATTTTCGAAATTCCAACGCAATCCTTTCCACACTGTTCATAGTAGAAATCACATCTTTACATCGCTATTATATAAATAAAAATCATATTTTTATTTCTACTTCATATATATAAAAATCGAATTTTTATCGCTACTTCATGTATATAAAAATCACATCTTTATGAATCCGTTCGTACGATAAAAATCAAATTTTTACCGTATAAAAAAATCAAATCTTTATCGCATTAAAAATCTTATCTTTCTTGTTTAAAAATCAACCCTTTTCTTGTTTAAAAATCAAACCTTTCTTGTTTAAAAAATCAAACCTTTCTTGTTTAAAAATCAAAGCTTTTCCTATTCAAAAATCAAAGCTTTTCCTATTTAAAAATCACATCTTTTTATCGCTACTCAAACAAAATAAAAAACAAATTTTTAATACTTTACAAACTGTTAAAAATATATTTTCAAAATATAAAAACTGATTTAAAAGAAAATATTATTATTTTTAACATATAAAATAACTCAGATTTTAAAATTAAAAGTAAAAACTTACACTGAAATGGTAAGGAGGCGTGTTTGTTGTCGTCGGAGGTGGTGCAACGATCGTCGGAGGTGGTGCAGTGGGTCTTCAGTGCGGCGGCGGTGGAATTTTAGCTAGGGTTTTGGGTTTGGGCGCAATGGGGATCGGGTAGGTGGCGGTGGAGAGTAGGGAGAGCGAATGGGGGAGGGCGCGCCTCCGGCAGCGGCGCCAAGCCTGAGTGCGGCGTCGTGCTCGTTTTTTTTTCTTTTTCGATTTCTGATTTGAGGAGAGAGAAGAGGGAAAGGGGGGTTAGTGAAAAATTATGTTATTATTTATTTTTATTTTATTTAATTCTCCAACAAGTTGACTTTACATTTAAATTCCAAACGAAACCCAACGACTGTCGCCCCTAGCTAATTACCCCCATTCCGAACACAATGGGATATATATGGTAAGCCAGTTTGGCTGTTTCAATCAGTTTTCATTTAAGTTGCAATATAAATCAGTATATATTTAATTTAAACGCACATTTTAATTTACCAGGGCTACATAATGACTCCAAAAATTCTAGAAAAATAAATCTAGCTATGTTTTGACGATACGGTCCTAACAAAACTAATTTCGTCAAATTTGGAGACCATTTGAAAAATGATCATTTTCTAGTCGATTAAATTCAAACTGAATTGACCAAACACGTTTAAATTCACCATGCTCACATATTGATTCAAAAAATCATGAAAATTGGAATCTAGCAATAATTTGACATTCTGGATCCAACAAAAGTGGTCTCATCGAAAACCGATGTCGTTTGCAAAATCGCCACTTTTACGGGCTATATTTCCACAACGACTATTATGAATTTTCAACTGGACATAAATTTTTATTCCCGTTATGGAATTTGGATTTTTCAGATTCGTTGGAAATATATTTTCAAACTGATTCAAATATTTCTGGTTTCGCTAAAATCTGGTTTATTTTGAATCATGTACATTCAATTAGAATTCGAAATCAAATTTTCAAATTACCGCGCCATTTCCAATTCCTTTTATAATTAAAATAAATATTTATATTCTAATTCCGATTTAAATAAATATATACGTTCTAATTCAATTCAAAGTAAATTTCTTGTCGTTATTATTTAAAATAATTCATTTTAAATATTCAAAATTCATTAAAAATGCCAAAATAAAAATTTTAAATTGGTTCTGACTTTCCGGGTTGTTACAATCTCCCCCACTTAAAATCTTTTGGTCCTCAAAAAGGAACAGAGCTGAAAGTTTTTTAACTAATCAACTCAACTTTCATTCTACAACTTTTCAGTTTATAAGAATTTCTAATTTTTCAAAAATTTGGCTAACACCCTAAATTTTCGAAAAAATTCGCGATAACCTCCTTTATACGGGGAGTACCGGGAAAATCCCCAAACCGCCATACTGACCCTCTCATCTCAAAAAGAAAAATAAAAAGCCAAGGGGCTAGCCAATCGGCTCATAAAATCATCCAAACCCAATAAATTAGTAAATATGTACCTATTTGTCGGGCATACAATTTTATTCCTCTGCTCTAGCCTCCTTGCTATGACCTGTTCAATGTATATACATGTATATGCATGCAATCTCAAACAATTTTCAAGTCAGTTCAATATTTGATTCAATTTGGCTTAATGGTTCAAAATTTTTAATTAATCAACCAATAATCAAACAACACAACCAGCAATCAATTTGTTGATAAATTTTCAAATTCATAACTTTGGTATTTATATGCAGAAAATCTTGTTTTTAGTGCCAAATCACAACAATACTCCTATCTAGTTTTGGTTCTCACACCAGTCAATTGGATATATATATAGAAATCCCATTTTCGAAGCTCGAACATAAACTCTGATGATGCATGGTAATTATCAGAATCATTTCCGAGCGACTAGAGTGTGATTCTATATCTATCCAGTATATTAAAACTTCGAATCTACGTTTGCAAGGCATATATGCAAAATCTTTATATACTCGATTGTCCAAATTTAATATAAAGTAAATATTTAAATACGTACAATATGGTTTAAATTTTCGAAACAAAATTTGTTTTCGTTTTTATTTTAAAAAATAACACTCTTCAGACCCATTCTAGGATACTACTGATCCCAACTCTGATGAGTCATTCTTATTGGATATTGCTAATCCAATCTCTGATGAATTCTTTCATTTGGTTCTAATGTGTCTTGTTCTCGAGCTCTGTAAACCAAAGCTTTGATACCAAACTGACACGACCCGAACTTCCCCGTAAAGGAAAGCCCGAATTGTTATGAGAACACGACAAATTAGAACACAAACGGAAGAACATTTCATTGCTTATTACAACAATTTACATCAGAGTACAAGAATATATAGAGTATGAACAAATAATATACATTTGATAAATATCATAGATTTACAAATTACAATGCAGCGGAAAATAATACAAAACACAACTGAAAGAGATACACGGATACAGATCTTTCTAAATATCATTCCAGCTGTGAACAAGATCCTGTGAATATAAATCTGCAAAATCAAAACTACTAGCTGTCCGTGTGGAAAATAAGGGCATCCAGAGTTTAGGTTAAAATAATAAACTCCAGGTCAGTCATGTGACTGGTGTGAGAACTAAATCAATTATTAATTTGATTCTTAAAGTTAAGTAAATCAAGGGACTACGCCGTATAACACGGAACAGGTTTCCTCCCAAGAATAGCAGTGCATAAAACAAACAGCGCAATGTTTTTTGGAAAAATAAAGCAATTATAAGACCCAAGTCCCATCACACAATACAACGCAAGCCGGAGGATAGGGTTTTCCCTTATAATAGCCAAACATGCTTGGTACGTTTAAAACAAATCATTTTGATACCATTATAGTGTAAAGTGTATAAAACAATTTCAAATATAAATGAATCAATCATAGGAGACATGGGTACCATCTATCATGTCGCCAATACTAGGCTCTACAATCAAAATCGAAATGTCACATATCGGAAATTGGATTTCCGTCATGAGTCGAGGCCAGGGATGGCACCCCTTCGATTCAAGACACTCTAGCAAATGCCTTAGGATCCCCCCGTAGTGAACCCTTGGATCGGTTGGGCTGGTCCTCCCTTACGTTTGAGGATTAGTTACTCCTGAACACACGTTTCCCGCTCCTATCGGACATATATCCATTGGCTCCGAAGAGACCGATATATCCGAGGTGCCTCGCAATCCAACAACCACATAGGTAAAAATATAAAAATGTCAGGGCTTGCAAAACCCTGACACCACCCACAGCTAGAAAGAAACATCATGTTCTCTCGACGGTCTGATCCCTTTTTAACTCATACCGAGGTGTGAGGCTCGCAAATTAACGCTATACACAAAGCTATGCTATATTAAAGTCGTGCTTTGATCATCAACCACAAGACTCTGCTTTTCAACAGAAGCCTTGATCATATGCATCTCAACATGCCACACTGGCAATTTACGCCATGCTACTGATGTCTATCGATATATAACCTCTGAGCTCGTACGTCTCAGAGAAGGGCGTTAAGCAAGAGAATAAATTCTCCGCCGCCAAACAGATATATATTTAATAGTCATCAATCAACACAGAATAAAATCCAATGTCAGACACACATCCATTTACAAGTTCGTTTTGGGTCTGAACGAAACTGTAGGCACCTTATTCCTCGTCCCATATGTCCAATACAAGAGAGAGGTCCTCGCATATCCGGTCGATCTCCAAGTACGTCTGGACGATCACCACTTATTACCTCGTCTTGGGAGTACAGCCGAATCAAGACATCAGTAATCATCCGAACGATGTGAAGACCTCCGGTCTTTAACAACCGTCTTCATTGTTGACTTATCGTCGAATCAGTTATTCAGAATGGGTATAAACCCGACCTTTCTGAATAATTCGCATATATAATAAACAAGTGTTATAAAAACACAACATACACCTCATTCCAATTCTGAATATTCTTTTATTTAAATATTCACATCTTTAGGGATTTGTTCCCATTAATTTTATCAAAGATAAATTCTTTAAAATTTATTCTTTAATCTTCCTTTGGATATCAATTCAAACCATATTAAGGTTTTCCAAACTAGTCGGGATTAGCGCACCTTACCGAAGTAATCATTTGTTTAATTTCCTAATCCCAACCTATTCATCCCATGGAGCAAAACTAGTCATACTCCATATCTAACACCACGGTGTTATCGGTAAATATTAATTACCATTTCACGTTCAAATCTAGTTAAAGATTTAACTATCGCTTGGAACAAAACTGGTGATACTCCACCTCGATCTTTTCCCCAATTTGATAATTTAAATTATCAATTCACATTTCAATCTAATTAAAGATTCATTAAAACTCCACTTAGTTTTAATATTCCCAAAAATCAATATTAATGATTATTTAACTTTGGAAACACAAACATGCTGCATCGACAATCTACACCGTTCTATTGATTTCTACCTATATATAACCTCTGAGCTCGTACGTCTCAAAGAAGGGTGTTAAGCAAGAGAATAAATTCTCCGCCACCAAACAGATATATATTTAGCAGAGATCAACCATACAGTTTGAAATACAATGACAAACATGCAATCCTGGCTTTAACTGGGTTAAAGAACTAATGTCATTTAAAATACAATTCACGGTAAACCCAAATCACATTCCATTAATTATGGAATCTTCACGGAAAAACAAATCAATATATAATCGATATCAATTTTCGTATCCAACTAATAATATAAATGGAATAACGGCAAAGCCTTTTAAATTCCATACGTATTAACAGTCTTCCTCCACAGAATCTCATTTCGATTATTATCAAATCGAATTCCATTCAATTCCAATTTAATATATTAAATTAGAAAACTTTACTTAGGAAAATTCCCGTTAAATCTTAATAAAAAGATTTATAAATTCCAAATCTCATTTCACTGTAAATCGGGTTAAAGAACGAATGTCGTTAAAAACACAGTTCACAATAAACCCAATTCACATTCCATTTTAAATTCCAATTAAATGTTAATTAATTGGTAATTCTTCTTTAAATCTTAATTAAAAGATTTATTCTTTTCACACTGGGTTTAAGAACAATGTTACTAAAGACACCATTCCATCAGTCACTAACCGTAAATTAGTAAGAGAATAATTCCCTAAGTATTAATCCAGAAGGCCGAAACCAACATTAGATCAATACCCAGGAAACCATTCAACTTAGCTAATCTCCAGTTAGTTTCTAATTTTCTTAACTCCATTGGGTTTAGGAACAGTTTTATTAAAGATACCATTCACGACAAACCCAAAATCTCATTCCATTGTTAATCGGGTTAAAGAACAAGTGTTATTTAAACACCGTTCACGTTAAACCCAAAAACCAATTTCAATTTAATTCTAATTAGATGTAAATTAATTGGTAAACTTCATTAAATCTTAATAAAAAGATTTATATTTTTTTCTCAACTGGGTTTAAGAACAGTGTTAATGAAGACACCGTTCACGACAAACCCACAATCCAATTTGATATTAAATACAAGGCTCTGAATAGAAAATATATCGGCTTATATTCAATATCAAATTCTGAAACCAACAAATATGGTATTGGAATAACGATATATATATATCTTCCAAATTCCTCCACAATATCCGTATAATCACGGAATCCAATATCGAAATATTCCGAATATACTTTCGATTCAAATCCATTCCAATTCTTATATTGGAAATTTCTGGTTATATTAAAACCATTCACAAATCCAATTTATTTATTTAAAAATTATTGGATTTCAAATCTAGTTCATAACTAGTTCGTTTCGATAAAAATATATTTTTATCTTTTCAAATATGGAATTTTTCATCCCAATTCTTTCCAAATCATTTATTATGATTTTACACAAATTATCGATATTTTTAATAATTTTATCAAGGCCCGTACAGTCGATTTCCATAAACGGTCATCGAACTGCACTTACAATGACCTTTTCCAAATTTGATTTGGACATAATTCCAAATTCAACCGTTATACTTCAGATCCCTTATATTCGTCGGAAAGTTCTTTTCGATACGAACCCGACAGTTCCGATTTTAGGAGAATCCGACGATCGGATCTCCCGTAATGTCGATTCGAAGTCAATGGTCGAAATTTGCGAACTGCCGCGGCGCAGCGCGTTCTATTCAGGCCATTATATATAATATATATATATATATTTCGTCGATTTCCATTTAAAACGTATTTATAAATCGTTTTAAATTCGTTTTCAAAACGATTTCAACTTCATATTCAATTTCCAATCAAAATTGAATATTCCATATCATCGATATATAAAGGATAGTATTTTCAAAACATTAGATTTTGAAATCACTTCCTTTCCGATATTCATTATAAAAATGAATAAAATAGATATAAATATCGTTCACGTCAAATGGCGTTAATCTAATCCACACAGCTTTTTTGATAGTTTTCTCTTTACTACAAAGGTCGTCTTCTAAAGATAAGCGACATGCACTACAAATTCAATATCGTGATATACATATACATATATATATATATATTATATGTATATATTATTGACTAAATGTGTTATACGTATTGAAAAAGGTGAAAACGTATGACTTGTAATATTCATCTCGTTGATATATCAATTCTAAATAGTAACCATTGTAAAATATGTGATCGTTGCACTCTAGATAATTTTAACGGTTTACCTTCAACATTGGAACGCTCATACATATCATTGCTATTCTCATCTAAAAAGGATGCTTGTTTAGAGTTGTGATTTCCATCACATGGATCTGACATATATTCCATTGCCTATCGAACTGATTCTGAAACAAGGTATGCTTCAGAAATTGATCCTTCTATATACCATCTATTACTAGGTATGTTTTTGCAATCCTTCGTAGCCCTAGTACACAAAAATTAATACGCATACTTACAGTTAGTTACTTCATAGCCCTTAGGTAAAATAATTCGAATGCAAAAATAATATTTATCTTTCAAATGGGTACGTCTATATATAATTCGATGGTCTAGAAAGTAGAGCTTGATCTGCTAAATGTACCATTAAATGGGTGCTTATATCAAAAAAATGCATTAAAGATAGTGTGCCAACACATATAATGCTTCGGCAATCATATCTTAAGTTCAATCTTACGTTTTAAAAAAAACCGTGTGTACTGGTAATTTTTTGCAATGGTAACTCAATTAGGTTCTAATTTCAGTTCTGATGTGGGAGGTTGTAGTGACACGCTATACTCACTTTTTATTTTTTGTTATTCTTGTACCGAATCTAATGAATGCAATATAATTTGATTACAGTACTTTGGATTGTACCTCCAGTACGTGCGATTTGTTTTGTTTTGTTCCTTTTTTCAAATTTCATTAAGTTAAATTTTATATTTAAGAAAAATTGTGTATATTGGTATTGTTTTGCAATGGTAGTTCAATTAAGTCGTAATTTTAGTTCTGATGTGGAGGTTATAGTGGCATGCTATACTCAGTTTTTTTTCCTTGTTCTTATACTGAAACTAACGAATGCAATACAATACAATTTGATTAATCATGCACTCTTTCAATCAATAATCAGTAGCTAGTTAGCACATTCACTTTTTTATGTCATAGATAGACATATTGCATTAAGTGACGAACAAGTTTATTTCACATTAGAAATATGTTTATTTCACATTAGAAATACGTAAGGTTCCATCCAATGACATTGAAAAAAGTTTGTTTTACAATATAAGTTGTTTATAAGGGAAAGAATTAAAAGTCGATTATCCATTTAACAAAAATAAATAATAACTAAAAACTTATTAATTTTTCATTCTATTTGTTGATATTGCCTCTCGCTTCAGTGACCTTTTTTCAACTGTTGACACTAATATTCACATATATGATGAAGATAATTGCCATGTAAATTGCAAAGTTGTTCCATTTATGCAATTGCATTTAGGAGTTCAAAACTAAAATTTGTTCTAATAAATTTAACGATCGCATATGATGTGATGCATGAATATTTAGATGCCTATTATGTACAGTTTTTGACTTTAAATACGTATCACCATAAAATTAACTTGTAACATTTTATTCAAACTTTTATGTTATCAATGGTCGATGGTTATCATTGATGATTTACGAGGTTGTAGAATGGTAAAAAGGAATTGTGAAAATATGATAAGCATGCCGCAAGTAGCCAGTTTGTTACTCTTACAATTAAAAGGTATTTTGCACTATTACGATTGTTTTCTAAATTTTCTTCATCAATAATGTGTATTTTAAACTCATGGCCTATAGCAACTACAATTTAACTGGATATTATCTCATTTAAACCTAGAATCTACCGCAATCAATATCAAAGGATACGAGACTCTTTAGCAATTGGTAATTTCATTATTTTACCCATCCAATTATACATAATTTTTTATGATGTGATTATTCATATTCACTGTTGGATATTTTCAATGCAGCCACTTTATGTACGATGTTAATGCAATTGAACAGGTATCATATAATCAATCATACTCTTTCTATCTTGTAACTACATATTCTATAACTTAACTAGTAATAATTCTTTAATGCTAGTCATTTGTTTTTATTTATTTCGATCTAGCTTAATAATTTGGATGGCGCATTTGCAACAGCAAAGAAGAGTCTATTCAATAGACTTTAAGATTTTTCTTAGAAACAAATTGCAGAAAGAGTCCGAGTATGAGGTGTTGCTAATGAATAGATGGAAGTTAATCTGAGCCATTCGGCTCAATTAAACTGAGCATAATGGCTCAGTTAAACTGTGCCTAATAGGTATATATAACATCGTTTTTGTTCGGCTCAGTAAAACTATATACGCATTTGAAAACCCAAGATATAGTTAGCCATATACATACTCCTACTCGTATCCAAAATTTTCTTGATGATATAATTTTCTTTAGTTTCAAAATCAACTGGAGGTTATCGAGCCAAAACCTTATGTTATCAACCCGCTTTAAATAACACCACTGAATCAATAACTTGTGGCATCATCATAGACGACATCATTATGGACGATAAGGGATGCCACGTCCCTTCTATATCAAAAATGTACAAAGATGTTTTGATAGATAAAGTAAAGGCCACAAGTCCTAGTACATAATAAAATATATGAGTTGCCAAGCCTATAAGGCTTAACATGGGTTTTCACAGTATGAAAGGTTTTAACTTAAGATATGACAATTTCAAAATTTGATAACCTATGGCATCACTAAGACCGGTAAGTGGTATCATAAACCTGCAACATCACTGCCATACTATAATTAATATCACAAAGAAAAAACTAGTGGCATCAAATCCACAGTATAATTAAAGTCAAAAGTAAGTAGTTGTGGCATTACAACCTTAAAGAATTAATATTGAAAATAAGAAATGCCGCAATAAGGCTACCTTATACCACTGAAATCAATATCAATACTTGAGGCATTAATGTTGTAACATGATTAATATAATAAATAAGAGTGGACAACGACGTTCAATAAGCACTATAAAGCATGTCGAGTACCTCATGTTGAACCTCAAAGTATTAGAAGTATGAAAATTGTACTTTAAGTAAAATTTCTTATGAAATCAATAAAGACAAGATAATTAAAAAAAAAGTTGTATATTTTTTCCAAAAAGAAAACCAAAAATACGTGCATATGATCGTAAGTTTGGGTAAGGGCTTTGCTTTGTCGCGGTGTCCACAGGTGCTTCTAACTGTATATTCATATTTCTTTTATTAACAACAATTGTAACACGGATTCATTTTTCAAAAAGTTCAAAGCGCTATTATAGTTCTAAAATGCAACATATACACTACACCAGGCCTACGGAAACACAAAGATGTATTATTCATATTTTACTAATGTAGGCTACATATCTTTACTATTATGCAAACAACGTACTAATGTACCAAATGGTGTTATATATAGGCTATATATCTTTACTGTTTGATTTGGTTATAACTGTTATATATCGTTACTGATATGTACCAACATACCAATGTACCATTCATATTTTACTAATATAGGCTATATATCCTTACTGTTAGGTAAATTGTAACAGCTCGCATTTTACGTATCAAAGGATCGTAAAATATTTTTATTTTATTGCCTGAGGGTTGGATCATTCTCATATTTTAATATGTTGTTTATGCGGATGTGAGACATGTCCATAATTTTTACCAATTTTCTTTGTGACCATTTAACCCCTATCAGTCTTGTATAGGGAATAACTTTTGACTCGGATCGGATCAAGTGTTGTAACTTGTGCCTTTGGAAAGGAAATTATGATCCCCTTTTTGTAGAGTGGTCACATTAAAGATTTGGCTTAGCGACTTGGAAGGAATCGCTGTTTTACGGTTTAACAGTTGGTTGTTCAGGTTTTGTAGCTGTAATGGGCTGATTTGGGGAGGCCCATTAGTGGGCCGATGGAAGGCTATAAATAAGGAGTTGGAGGCAAGGGGAATAGATTATTTTCTCCATTCTCTCATTTGGAGGAGCTTGTGATCCTCCATTTCTTCATTCTCCTACACCTTTCCACCATTAAAATTCTAGATCTACATAAGAGAATCGAAGATCTACATCGTTTGAAGCTAGATCTACGTTATTTCAAAGGAGAATTGTAACAACCCAGAATTTCTAAACCAATTTTAAATTTTTTATTTTAGCAATTTCAATGGATTTTAAGAATTTAAAATGATTTATTTTAAATAATAACGATTTAAATTTTATTTAAATTGAAGTTAGAATGTATAATTTTATATTATTTATAAAACGAGCCTGAAACGGCGTAGTAGTTTGAAAATTTGATTTCTAATTTCAAATGAATGTACAGAATTCAAAATAACTTGGATTTCAGTAAAACAAGAAATGTTAGAATCTGTTTAACTATATCTTTCTAACGAATGTAAGAAATTGAGATTTCACTTTATAAATTGTAAGTTATGTTCAGTTTAAAATTTAGAATAGTCGCTATGGAATTTATATATATTTTAATATAATATATAACCCTTAAAAATAGTCATTTTGCAAACGACCTCCGTTTTCGATGAAACCGCTTTGTTGGATCCGGAATGTCAAATTATTGTTAGGTTTCAAATTTCATAATTTTTGGAATTAATATGTGAGCGTGGTAAATTTAAACATGTTTTGTAATTTTAGTTTAAATTTAATCAACTGGAAAATAGCCATTTTTCAAACGGTCTCCAAATTCGACGAAATTAGTGTTTTTGGGACCGTATCGTCAAAACATAGCTAGATTTATTTTTCTGTAATTTTCGGAGTCAGTATGTGGCCCCGATAAATTAAAATTTACGTTTAAATATAATATATATTGATTTATATTTTAATTTTGATAAAAACTGATCAAAACAGTAGAATTGGGTTATGAAACATATCCCATTGTGTCCGAAATGGGGATATTTAGGTAGGGGCGATAGTCGTTGGGTTCGATTTTGAGTTCGTGATGTTAAACAACTAATTTGTGAATTAAATAAATATATATATATATTTTTAAACCCTCTCTCCCTCATTTATCATTCAAACCGCCGGCCCTAGAAATCGAAGGCGGAAATCGCCTGAAATATTGCCCCTTCGATCTTCCAATCCGCTCCAAGATATCAGAAATCTCCAAAAGGAAATCGAAGCCTTCAATGAGCTCTCTAAGTTGAATGGTAGTGATTTGTAATGGGTGTTTGTGGTGCTTGAATTTTGTCATCAAAGTTCTGTCGTTCGCCATCGTTTCTGCGGCGACGGAGGTGGCCGAGCATCACGCCACTCGAGGCGGGAGGAGAGTGGAGTGAGGCGGTTCAGGTGGCGAAGTCCGATCGGGTCCCAGCAACTTGTGGGTGGTGCGGTGGAGGAATTCTCCAATCGATGATGGGTTTCGACGATGGCCAGAGGGTAAAAACGGGAGGGGTGAGATAATTAAGGGATTAATTATTTAATTAGTTATTTCTTTAATCACCCAATGTATTTAACGGCATATCTTCTCCATACGAGGTACAAATTCAACAATTTTAGTTGTGTTGGATTTGCAACGACGAACACTACACAATGAAATTGACTAGAAGCGATTTGAAGCAAATCAGAATTTGAGGCGATTTTAAATCAAAACAGAACAATTCAAAAATAAAGAATGGTGGTGTGGAACCCAATTTGAGAATTCTCTTACTAAAATTTTGTACAGTTATTTAATTTATTTTATAATTGTAAATATATAGAAATTTCCAATATAGATTTTTATCTGTTGTATGGAGTTCAACACTCGAATTCGCACAAACCACATAAATTGTAAGTGATGTATGGATATTACCGACATTCAGATTTCATACTCCACGAATGGCCACTTATGGCGCCATAAATGGAATTGGGAAGTTGAGTATTTATTTATTTGGATAATTTGGTGATTTATGTATTGTGATGATGATTTTGTGATATTTAACATGTTAGAAATGTTAATATTAAACTGATAGATGAAAATGAACAAAATAATCATCTATATATTAAAACAGTGAAAATTGGTTAAGTAGAAAAATAATTCAAACCGAATTTGAATTGGTTAACTTTATTAACCAACGATTTATTTAAATCGACTGTTGTTGTTTGAAAACCCCACACGGTATTAGGATGATATTTGACGTACATTGATCCCTATAATCAGTGCTATGTCAACCGATGGGCTGACAGGCTGCGATGAGCGTTATTTATTTATTTTAAAAATTATGCAGTTATAAATTGCATTCTGGATGATGTTTGATTGTTAAATGATTATTTATCATTATTTTGAATACATGCGATGTTTGAAATCCATATAACAGAAATTATATGGTAATTGATTGAGTAGCATTCTGATTCATAAATAACGAATCTTTTAAAATAACGAGTATTTTGAAATAATATTAAGTGAAGAATTAAAATATGATTTTGATGTCCGATTTTGGATGGACACGAAATATTGGAATATATGTAGCCGAGTAAGTAGATATTCACCATTTTAACCCGAGCGGGTTTATTGATCGAATTTATTCATTTTATAATGAATATCGAAAAGAATTGATTTCAAAATCTAATATTTTGAAAATATTTTCGTTTTAATATTATAATGATATAAAATATTCAATTTTGATTTAAAATTGAAAATGAAGTTGAAATTGTTTTAGAATGAATTTATAAACGATTTATAAAATACATTTTAAATAGTAATTGATGATATATATTATATTATATATATAATGGTAAGAATAGAACGCGTCGCGCAGCGACCATTCGCGAGTTTCAACTATTAATTTCAAATCGATGTAACGGGAGATCCGACCATCGGATTCCACTAAAACCAGAGCCGTTAGGTTTGTATTGAAAAGAGATTTCCAATGAATATAAGAGATTTAAATTTAAACGGTTAGATTTGGAAATATGCCCAAATCAAATTTGGAAAAGGTCGTTACAAATGCAGTTCGGTGGCCCTTATTGGAAACCGACTGTAAGAGCCTTAATAAAAATTATTAAAAATATGGAAAAATTGTGTAAATTCATAATAAATGATTTGGAAAGATTTTCGGTGAAAAATTCCATATTTGAAAAGATAAAAGGTATTTTTATCTAAATGAACTAGTTAATAACTAGAATAATGATCCAATTATTTTAGAAATAATAAATTGGATTTGCAATGGTTTTAATATAACTAAAATTTCCAACGTATGAATTGGAATGGATTTGAGGATTTTGGGTTTGTCGTGAATGATGTCTTCAATATCACTGTTCTTAAACCCAGTTGAGAAAAGAATAAATCTTTTAATTAAGATTTGGAGAAGTTTACCAATTAATTGATATTTAATTGGAATTGAAATGAAAGTTGATTTTGGGTTTATCATGAACAATGTTTTAAATAAGATTTGTCTTTTAACCCAATTAACAGGGAATATATGATTTGGAATTTATAAATCTATTTATTAAGATTAATCGAAATTTTCCAAAGTAAAGTTTTCCAATTTAATAAAATAAATTGGAATGGAATGGAATTCGATTTGGTGATAATCGAGATGAGAATCTAGGAAGGAAGACCATTACTGTTTATGGAATTTAAAAGGCCTTGCCGTTATTCCATTCATAGTATTGATCCGATACGGAAATTTATATCGATTATATACGTTATGATTTCTGCGAAGATTCCAATTTTGATGGAAGATGAATTTGGGGTTTATCGTGAACTGTGTTTTAAATGACATTGGTGCTTTAACCCAGCGAAAGACATGATCTATTTCCTAAATTTTAGATAATCATTAAGTAATGATTTTTGAGATTAAAACTGGACCAGAGTTTTGATAAATCTTTAATTATATTGGAATGTGAATAAGGTAACTAAATTTACCGAGTTCAAGAAATGATCGAGAATGGAATCCCGCCAGTTTTACTCCAGGCGATAGTTAAATCTTTAATTAGATTTGAACGTGAAATGGTAATTAAATTTATCGATAACACTGTGGGTGTTAGATATGGAGTACTACCATTTTTGCTCCATGGGATGAATAGGTTGGGATTGGGATTAATAAATAAATGATTACTTTGGTAAAGTTCGTTAATCCCGACTGGTTGATAAACCTTAATTTCGATTAGAATTGATAAAGGATAAAATAAAATCTTTTGAAATTGATATCCAAAGGAGGATTAAAGAATAATTTTAAAAGAATTTATCTTTGATAAAATTAATGGGATCCTTTCCCTAAAAATGTGAATATTTGAATAAAAGAATATTCTGAATTAGAATGAGGCATATGATGTGTTTTTATAGTTTTTGATTATTGATTATAAAATACGCGAGTTATTCGGAAAGACTGGGTTTATCCCATTCTGAATAACTGAGACGACGACTAAAAGTCGACGATGAAGACGGTGGTTGAAGACCAGAGATCTTCACATCGTTTGTATGATTACTAATATCATGATTGGGCTGTACACTTAAGACAATGTAATAAATGGTGATCGTCCAGATGTACTTAGAGATCGATTGGAGATGCGAGGACCTCTCTTGTAACAACCCAGGTTTTAGCGACCTTGAGTACTCGACATAAATCCCAATGTCGACTATTCAAGCATCGGAAATACCGGATAGTCCATGAAAGAAATTAGAGGGTGAGAATAGATAAGATAGAAACTTAGAATAGAAGAAGAAGAAGAAGAACATACAACATCAGAGTAAACACGAATCTCACAGCGGAACGAATAACATATAATTGATAACATATCTTTGAAATAAAATCAGTACGTGTATATAGTACCATTATTAGAGTATAACACTTACAACACAGCGAAAATAACAATAGCTATATAATCTTGAAGCCTCCTGCTCCAGCTCTTCAAGTATCTGTAAAATCTCGACTACTTGACTGCCCATACAAAATTGGGCACCTAAGAGTTTGGGGAAAAACAAAACAAAATAAACTCTGGGTCAGTCATGTGACTGGTGTGAGTAAACTCAAATCATTTGATTTAACTTTCAAAAATCCTTTTGAACCAAAAGATAATCGTAAGACCGATCCACACATAAACACAGATGGTTTTTACCTTACAATAACCCAAATATTTTTCTAAAACGATACTTGTCTGATATTATAATAATGTCTAGGTCAAGTAAATAGAAATCTAGCAAAAACGCTTTAATCTCATGTTCTACATATATAAGATACAATCAAAACCGCGGGCTCTTATTGGGGAATGGATTCCAACTATGACAAGGTATGGATCCACCTTCTGATCAGTGTACTTTAGAAGTGATACACTGGAGTTCAACAAGAACATCTTGTAGCTCGGCCACACACGACCGGCCATTCATTTCTCTTGAATGTTCCGAATATATTATCACCTTACGGTTGGTATACCAACATAACCGTTCCCAGGAGATACAGAAATGAATGAAGTAACAAATATGAATAATCTCTAGATAGTGAAATATACCCTAATTGGGTGCGGCCCACTTAACCATGATGCCTGCCCGATTTCTGTCATTTCCCAGTTGATGAGGCTTGAGGTCATAACGTATCTTTTAACAGATCACTCCTTCATTTACTTTGAATGCCACATCATCATACCCATCAAATCACAAATTGATTCCCCCAAAAATACCATGGGTATAAGCTAAGAGAAACGAATTCCTCTGCCACCAACGTAAATACATTTGAAACGATCAACTTACGCGATCTACCAGACATACTCTGTCAGACATTTGTCCATACTGGTTGTCCTGGGATTGGACAATTCGAAGGCACTATTCTGTAAACAGGACAACCCTTGCATAACTCCGTCTTCAATTATCTTCATCATATTTGATTCGCAACGCTAATGCCATACAGAGTGGTTTTCAGATAATATATCTGATCCCGGTCTCTTCGTATTAACAACGAAAAATGGTCAAAAACTTTGATAGTCGATGATTTAACTATCAAAGAAAACATGTGTGCAAACAACGATATTATTTCCAGATGGAAATTCTATCGATCAATCATCAAACAACATTTTTTCATTTCCCCATTTCTCGTTTCCATATATTCATCAAATCCCTATTTTCTAATTTTAGAAAATATACGTTATTAACTTTGGAAAACGTTTCCATTTCTGATTCACGCATCACTATCTTTTCACATACATCAGTCTCTAACTGTAAACTAGTAAGAGAACAACCCCCTACGTATTAACCCCGAATGCCGAAACCAACATCAGATCAATGCCCAGACAGCCACTCAACTCAACTAATTTCCAATCAGTTCTACTTTCAGTAATTCCATTTAAATTCCTAATTCAAACCCCAAGTTCCTTTATAATATTTTATTTGCAAAATATTTACTTTAAATCAAAATCATGTTACACCCGTGTGCGAAGCACGGGTCTAAACCTTCCTAATGTAAAATTCTCTTTTTATAAACTCTATTCATTTTCCAAATATTTCCTTTTCAATATCCTATTTATTTCATATAAATATTTCCCTTTTCAATATCCTATATATTAACTATTTATTTCATATAAATGTTTCCCTTTTCAATATCATATTTATTTCATATAAATATTTCCCTTTTATATACTTCTACTTATTCCATAAATAAATATTTCCTTTTATATTTGTTTTACAAATATTTCCTTTTCTATTCAATATCCACTTTGAAATTCCTTTATATAAGATCATTTGATTTTATATAAATACATTTTATTTTCAACATACACATTGAAAATTCCCATTTTTATTCCAGTATTATATATGGTATTTAAAATACCAAATAACAATGGTCGATATCATTCAAACACACATAATCAACAACAGATTTTATATCACATCATATATTATAATATATGAAAAATAGTAAAACAAATGTTGAGGAATCCAGTTGGATTCCTCCGACCTGTTCCCTGCATCCACAGATGGTTAACAATATAATAACATCGATTTCATTTCGATATGAAATATTCTGATAAACAGAATCAACATTTGATTAACGATTTATATATATATATCGTTATCTATAATTTTAATCAATACATCAGCAATTCAACCGACTAATCAACACACAACAATCAATTATCATTTATCATTACTAGATTATATTTATAAAAATATAAAATGATCAGAATTTATGAGATTTACTCACATTGGACGATCATCGTTAAATAACAATAACCATCGGATGATTCAGACCAACAATTTATTTCGGTATAAATTGTAACGAGCTTCGATTCACTCCCCGTCAGTTCCATTGTGTAGTGTCCGTCCATACGATCCGAACGGATCCGACCGTTCGAAATTTTGATACAGTATGAATGTGATATTTAATTTACAAGTTGACACCTTATTTAATTTAAAACAAAACATAGTTTCCTTTATAAATACAAAGTTGGGCTTTACTGAAAGTTAAATACCTATTCTAGTTTTATCATCAGCTATGGGTTCAAATCTAAGAGAAATTCAAGATAATGTTTGTTACCCTGAAATTTTCTTGTCTTTCTCGAATGATAAGGAGAAAAAGAAGATTGGATCCAAAGAAAATGCCATTTTGGAGTTTTATCAACAATTTGCTTGTGTCGGTGGGGATCCGGTATTTTCTGAGTCCCTATGTAAGGAATTACAAAAGAAATTTTTTCAACAAAAATGTGAATTAGGAAGGATTGGTCGACGAAATATGAACCGGAGACTGAATCTTGATATACCTCAGCCCATATTCCATCTTGAAAACCCGACCCGCGAGAAGTAGGATTCATCTTCCTCTCCAACACAATTCCGCACTCCAGTAAACACCTCCCATGACCAAACTTTGCAAACACCAAAGCCCTTTCTATTCCATGATAATTTAAAATGAACATACCATTACACTCCCCATTCACATCTTCATCTTTCTATACCCAAACGATCAAACTCGAGCTCGAAACAAGGATCACGACGTCGACATGATTTCCGCACAACAGAAAAAAGTGCGACAGCTTTGATTTTAATAAAATCCCATAATTTTCAAAGAGCTTCTAATCGATCTCAGAAACCCAAAACAAATCACGAAAACAAGAATCGAAGCCTCCAACTCTCCCAAAATCAAACCCTAGGAAACACTGGGTAAACTCGACCTCCCAAAACATGGATCGCACCATGTAAGAACTATACAGATGAAGCTCTTGCTTTGATGATTGCACAAGTATATATTTTATAATTTATAAAATTTGATTTGGTTTTCTATGGATTTTTAAACTTGAGTTGCTCATGTTCTTGGAAGTAATCGTGGCGGCTAGAAAGTGTTTTGACTATGGAGTGAATTAGGTTAGGTTAGGGGATGTTAAAGTGTATTTATAGAGATAGAAAAAACATTAATTTAATCAATTTTATATTCAAATAAAATCAACCGCTCTTTGTATTTATTGTTTGAAAATCCATATGATCACACACGATACCCAAAAATCATGAAAATGAGCATGCAGCTATAGTTCGACATTACGGACCCAACGAAACTGGTTTCGTCGAATTCCGACTCCGTTTGCTACACATCGTATTTTTAAAGTCAAATTATTGATTGTATTTCATATTAAAATCCCGTACGACGACATACTGACTCCAAAAATCACAAAAATTGAAACCTGACAATAATTTAATATTCCGGATCCAACAAAATTGGTTTCGTCGAAAACAGAGTTCGTTTGCAAAACTGACTATTTTTAAAGCTCTAAATAAATCCTTTTTAAATATAAATATGTTTAAAAATAATTAAATTAAATATTTATAAATAAATATTATCGTATAAATTCACAATAGAATATCATACAGCTCCAATTGGATTTATAACTCGATATTTCATCATCAGAGTTATATCGATATTCGATTTATATTTAAATCCATTTATAAATCGTTATAAATTATAAAGGAATTCCATAGCGACTTTTCGAAAATTTGATTTGGTCATAAGTCAAAATCTACACAATGAAATCCCGATTTTTCTCTTCCACTAAAAAATATACTTCACCAACTCTGAACGTTTCTTGTTTCACAGAAATCCGATTTAAAACGGATTCTGTATATTCATTTAAAGTTCGAATCGCCAAATAGCGAGTTGCCGCGCCATTTCGCGCCTTAGATAAGAGAACTAAGTTAATAAGTAAATAACGATAAGTTGTAGTAACGGTGTAAAATGGGATTACGATTAAATGAAAAAGGATGAGGAAAACTTATAAAATGAAATAAGTTATATTTAATCATAAATGGTAAGTGACATGTTAATTAGAAAACATGCGAATTGAGATATACTTAATAACATATTAAGTAGAATGATATTGTAACCTTGAAATCAAACAAGAATATAAAAGGGGATTGTGGATTACAGACCTTGGACCATAATCTAGAGAATAACATGTTGTGGGCTTATTAATAAACTTAAACGGGTTAAGTTATATAATTGAAATTAAAAAGCAAGAGGAACTTGGTAACTTGATTAAGAATTCAATGTGAATGGGAATAACCAAGTTAAATGGAAACTTGATGAGGTAAGGAAAGTGCGTAAAAGAATAGTAGATCATTGGATACCCGTCATCGACAGCCAGTGGGATGCGAAAAGACTAGAGCTAAAACCAATAGACCATTCACTATCGGGGTAACGGTGGTTGAGGGAAGATGCCAAATGGATGTTTAGATTGTTTTTAAGGGGTAGTTGTTTAGCTCTTGTAGTCTTTACTAGTTGAGGGAGGGGCCTATGTGGGGCTATAGCCACCGTGAAAACAGACCCTAGGAATATCTGTATATAGTGGCTCTTAAAGACGGGCCTACACAGATATGGACAAGCTCCCGACTGAGTTCACTACAACAAAATAGACTTTTTCACAGCATTTCAAAAACGCTGTGAAATGTTATAACAGCGTTAGTATAACCGCTGTATAACGACATGCGGTCGTTGATGTCCAATTTCTAACAGCAAAATTTAAACGCTGTTAATAATTTATCTCTACAGCGTTCGTTCTCTGCTGTTAATTTCTTATTGTAAGCGTTTATATTTTGCTGTTTTAAATTCACAACAGCGTTTTATTTATGCTATTTAAAGTTTATTCATTTGTTTAAACAACAACGTAAAAACGCTGTTTTGAAGTTTCCATTTTGTTCAAACAGCAACCGTGAAACGCTGTAATAGCTTGTATACCTTTATTCCCTAAATAATTGACAGCATGTTTTAAACGCTGTTGTTTATACATGCTGTTTTTACAATACATCCTTGTGCTGTGACTATAACATTATTCAAATATATAATCTAAACTGCATTCAATTATAATTTAATCCAATAATATGCATAACACGTACGAAACAAACTAAAAACTATAATATAAAAGCATAACTTTTAACCATTTCCATAAAATAGGTCAAGTACATGAGCAAAGTTCACATTGATATACATAAACCATCTTCATACAACATTAAACAAAGTTAAAAGGTCTAAAAGGTAAAGTTGCATCAAATATTAGTAACAAAACGTACAACCAAATACTTTTCGCATGCTAACCACACCAAAATGAGCCTCAAACTTTCACCTACCTATAAAGATGAAAATTAAAAGTCGATAAATACAAATTTAAAACATATCCAACTAATGAATACAAATGGAGCAGATAGTTAGAAAACTGACTATTTAAGTAATATGCATTTGCGATACAGTGTGCCAACTAATCAATACAAATGGAGTAATATGCATTTGTGATACACTGCAGATAGTAAATTATTAACAAAATACAAACTGATCGAATCAATAATGTAAACTTACATGCTACATATCAAAACAACAGCTAGCTGCTGTCGACCAAAAGAAACGGCCATGAAAGGTAGTAATAAAAAACGAATGGACCGGCTCGCTACTGCTGTCGAGCAGCAGTTGCGAGATGCAAGCTGTTGTCGAGCAACACTCCTAGTGAGCTGTCATTCAATAGAACCTGCTAGCTGCTGTCGAGCAACAGCTTTTAACAGTGAGTTATGGCTCAAAAGAAGCCGCTAGCTGTTATTGGCTGATGTTGAGCAGCAGCTCCTTTTTTCGAGTTGCAGTTCAACATTAGCTGACAAGAAGGAGCTGATGTTTGAACTGCAGCACACAACAAGGAGCTACTGTTTAACATTAGCTCTCCATTGTGAGCTGTTGGCTGCTGTTTAACATCAGCTGTTGTTCAATTGCAGCGAGCACAACAGCAAGCTGTTGTTTTGATATGCAGATGGAATCTTGGATTATACGATAATGAGTTTTTTGCGTCTAGATGAGGGCCTGAAAAAAACGACTCAGTTGACAAAATCCATGCAAGAATCACTTAGTATTTGGATGTTGTATATCTTAAGCTATTTTTCAGCTTTTATTTTGGTATATCAAATGATGCATATCCTATTTTGTTTTATCAGCTCATGATTTTCTTTTCTAAACATGATCCGAATATACAAGCAACTGCATTGGCATTGACTGTCGTTTTGGTTTTTCTAGCTTAAGAGTTCCTAGCTATGAGTACTCGGGGTGCAAGCGAGTTTTACTCCTCTCACTGTCACGTGTATATACATCTAATTACCTTTGCGAAGACAGTTTGTAAGACATTAAAAATTTATTGCTATTTTTTGTGTGTAGACCTTTTAATTCTACGCCCAACGTGACTTTAGCGGCAATATTCTGGCACACCTTCGTCTCGTCTCAATAGACGTCCAAACGTTTCAAATATCCGTTTGAACCAACCAGGCAGTTTGATAAAATTGGTATGTTCCAATCAGGCTTCTTGCTGGTCATTCAAAAATATAAGCGGCTAAGCATGAATAACTTTGTATTTTGTTAGGAAATTTTATAATAACTTTGTGTTTGTAATACACACTGCACCAACTAGCACAGTCAATAACGCTTGAGTTTTGATTTATTTATATAGAAGCAACTTTATCAACTTTATTTCCAATTAATTAGGTTGAAGTTCCAGCGAATTTAAAAGCGTCCAGGTTTCCGCACTTCATGGAAATGTCCAAAAATACGTGGTGGCTTCATATCAAGTAGATGATGATTCATTACATGGTGAGTTCTTCCGCGGTCCTGATTATGTTTGCTGTATAAACACTTCTAGTCTACTTCATTACCTTCTGATATAGAAATATTACCCCATGCATAGATACAATGAACTTTCATTAAAATATTCCTCCTAATTTTATGACTTGGTATGACATAAAAATAGTCCTCATCTGTAATATGTGTGTGTATCAATATAACAATAGCAAACCAATTTAATTAAATGACCAACAGCTAAATAGCAATTCTAATGTTCACAAAAGAAACCTTTTTCGTGGTGCTTTATAACTTGCAGCATGTACACTCATTATGGAAGTAATATTAATATACCGTTAAATTGACGATATATATACGTGAAACTTTATTCTTGAAACTGCAGGTCTTTATTGCTCGCAGTTTCTCTGGTATTTTATTTTGAGTGTTGTACCAACTTTCAACGTTGCAGTTCATGCATTCCGATTCAGTTATGGTCATGCTACTGATCTAGACTGACATTAGTAATCTGTTCACATCAATTCGCTACTACTGACTCAGTTTCCAATGGTTTAAGTTGCACCATTAACAAAGACAGGGAGCCAATTTTGAAAGCAATCAAACAGAACTAGATTTAGAAAACAAACTAACCAGGTTTGGTGAAAGTTAAAAACAGACTGCACACTGAGATTGCCTTTGATGAAGTTCCTCAAATTGCATGTTAAATGCCTTGAGTTCTGAAAATACATGGATTAACCAACCAATAATTATATTGTATGAGCAATGAAAGACAACAATATTTAATTCCATTAACTCTATTTTATCACAGCTCTAGAAACACTATTGTTGTTTCCAATCTATGCCCATATCACTGTTACCTTTAGGCTGAACTTGCCAGACCTCGAGCGCAAAAGCTCTGAAATATCTGTGAGAAGTAATTGTATTTTATTACACAACTTGCATGAAGAATTTAGCATCATATTGAGTTATATTATACCAAAGTTATAACTAAGAGGCTGGATAAAGAAGATGGTTAAAGAAAACTAATATAACATGAATAGTGATGAAATATTATACTAGACAGGAGCTGAAACAAATGGAATGCATTGAAACATAGATTGAGGCAACTGAATGTCACATGAATTGTAGCTGGGCTTCCTACATGGACTGAGGCAACTAAATGCAACTTTGGCATAGACTGAGGTTGTACAGGGGTTGGGCTGATGCACTAGACTAAGCTGATGCATTGTAGTATTATAAGAACATAAATACGACATCTGAAACCATTTAATCAGAGACTGGGTGAATATTGCATTATGGAGGCTCTATGGAAAAATCTGCAATAATGACTAACCGGTGTAGCATGAATACATAATTAGATACATATTAAATGCAATTATATCAATAGATTGAATGCATACAGATTCAATGCATCGCTAGATATAGATATAAAAAAACCTACCACAAATTGTGCCTTGAAATATTATAAATCCATCACTGACTCTGTCACTGGTATCTGCATGCCAAATCTGTAAGTTTCTAAAAGTTAGTTGTGTTATAGTAGAAACAAAGTCATTACAGCATTGGAAATAATAAAACATAAAATTACCTTGCATACATCGTTAATGAACTGGCGATTACAAGTTCATCTCAATATTATAGTTGTTGATCCTGCAAGAATTCACGTAGAAACATATAATACACATGAGGAAAAAACAAATGCCACTTCTTCCCATATTAAATTAAAATAATTATAAGTTAAATTTTACAATACTAGAAATCACGATAGAATTAATAGATTGGTCAATCGCTTATTCAATGTGAATTAGTTTGAAGCAAACCAATGAATTTTTATTGAATGCAAAATAACTAAATTATGCACAAAAAAAAAACACTAAAACTAAATAATTGTTATTTATTTTCTAAATTCTAACTTTTACAACTCCATGAAAAAAACTATGTGATTTCATTACTCTATCAAGCAGAATAGTTAACATTGAACATTTGCTTAAAACTACAGGTAATATTGTTTTAAAACATCAAAATTTGTGGCATTTTCCTCAATATTGATTACAAAATTAGTTTGAAAGGAGTGAGATTGGTTATCCAATGGGTTGAAAGGATTCAATGTGTTAATAATATGATTATTCACCTGACATTTCTCCACTGGATTTAATGCTTATTTATTTGGATTAATGTACGAGGAATTTTACATCTGAATATTCAAAAAAGTCAATATATTTGAAAGGACCATATATTGGATTTAGAATAGTATATTAATTATTCAAAAGCACTGAATGTAAGATTAGAATCTATTGGTGCAGATTCATACATCAATTATATCTCGATAATGTGAAGTATCATGATGAATAAATAAATAATGATATTATTATGTCCTTAATTATGCCACCATTAATTACACTGGTCATACTTGTTAGAGTTAGCACAAGTCTGAGAAGAAGTCCAACACATGTGTGCTATTTGTGTGGTCGAAGTGGTGTTGTGGGTATTTTAGTGGCTTAAGTTTAGGAGTAGTTGGTTATTTTATTATCTATTTAATAGCTTGTTTGCATGTAATCAGTGGGTAACAATTAATAAAATGTAGTTCCTTTTGTGTTAATGTCGTAACTCTCTCTTCTCCCTGTTAAAAAACTAACATGGTATCTGAGCTAGGTTGGTGAGAGGTGAGAGGAGATAGAGAGATTTCTAGAGTTAAAAAAAAATGTCAGTTTTTTTTAATTCAAGTTCCCGTGGTCCAAATCCAGATCTGACAGCAGTAGCAGCCGCGATTTCTTCACTTGTTTCACAATTCGAAATCCTCCTTTGCCTCCAATTCCGTAGAAATGGCTGAACCTTCGTCGCCGAAAGTCACCTGCATCAAGAAGATCAAAATCAAGTCCGGCCAAAAAGAGCAGCAAGAACAAAAATCTAGTCAACAGGTCTAGATCCGCAGGGAGATGAGCAGCTTCTGGCGATGGGAAGCAAATCAAACAAGCTCTTGCTGAGGAACAAGAGCGAGATATGCAAACATAGTGGAGCAGGAGGAGAAACGCTTGTTGATGGAGATGGAAGCATAGGGTGGTGGTCAAAGAAAAGGTAATATGTGAATTGTGGCTTACGCTTTTGAAGTGATATAAGAAAAGTGAGGTTCTGGCGATGAAATACACACTGAACTTGTTGATGAGAATGTAACCGTTCTTTGTTTTTGATGAGTATGTGATTCAGAACGCTGGTTTTGATGTTTTGGACGGAAAAGGAGAGCAGGTAGAGTCTTGGTGATATAAATATGGCAGGGAGTTCACGTCAGTTTTGTTTTTGGGTGGTTAGAGGAGTTGTGACAAAGTTGTCAGTTGGGAGAGGGGATGGTACTGCATGTTAGGGTTGTGCAGCATGGAGTTTGGTAATGGTTTGCAGTAGTGTAGTGATGGAAGTCGATGGTTGTGCTGATTGATGCAGTAGTAGTGTGGTCAGCAAGAGAATTGCAGGTGAAGGTTGGCGTGTTGTTGTGAGAAGAGTTGTAGGTGTAGGTCGGTGTGGTG
The DNA here is from genome assembly GCA_030737875.1 of Allium sativum. Taxonomy (NCBI): domain Eukaryota; kingdom Viridiplantae; phylum Streptophyta; class Magnoliopsida; order Asparagales; family Amaryllidaceae; genus Allium; species Allium sativum. Next base: position 902,006,025 of record CM060916.1, read on the forward strand.
ATCGTAGAAGGATGACGTGAGATGGTTTGAGTCGGAGAATGGGGAATGTTGATCAGGAGTGAAACTGTTTGTTGATTGTTTCTGAGAAGGTGATGCTGATGGTTAGTAGTGCTACCGTGGTGATAAGAGAAGACGACGACGACGATGTGTGATATATGGCAGAGAGGATATGGGCGACTTGAAGAGTGGAAACTGTTCCGTACCTATGCGGAAAATAGGTATGTCCTACGAGTGAAGTAGGTAATCTGCGAGTGAAGCAGATGTGGTTTCATGTCGTTCAACAAGTATGGAAGAAGAGCTGCGGTTCTCACTTGTTGAAGTAGACGACAATCATGGGATTGCCCGAATGGAGAGGCCCAGTAAATCCCATGCAGAAACCATGACAGAGTGAGTTGAACAGTTGAGCAAGCCCAATCAGATAGTGATGAGAGTTGTTATTGAGTTCGTCTATGCAAGACGATAAAGAAATTATGTTGTAAACTGAATGTTGGCACTTTCAGTTTAAGGGAGGGTGTTAGAGTTAGCACAAGTCTGAGAAGAAGTCCAACACATGTGTGCTATTTGTGTGGTCGAAGTGGTGTTGTGGGTATTTTAGTGGCTTATGTTTAGGAGTAGTTGGTTATTTTATTATCTATTTAATAGCTTGTTTGCATGTAATCAGTGGGTAACAATTAATAAAATGTAGTTCCTTTTGTGTTAATGTCGTAACTCTCTCTCTCCCTGTTAAAAAACTAACAATACTGCCATTAATTACACTGGTTATAGATGGTACATGCATCAAATAAAAGGATAGCAGTAGGATTTCTAATTACAATGAATCAAGTTTTGATGTTTTATGTGGAACACGTGTTATTCTGCTCCTAGCTACAATCATTATGTAAGGTTCATAACCAAACCATTTTGAAAAATAATAGAAAGATCTCCATTTCAAATGGAGTAGAAAAAATATTTCAAGTATACAACATGATTTGTACAAGGTAACAGTAGTACATCCACGTTTCTTGAATTCTGCATGGTATTAAAATTCCTAAAAAAACAAACAAAATGAACAAATATGAACTGATGCTTCCTTTTTTTTCCAATGATCAATGCAGCAGTAGGCACACAGTTGGCCTTTTTGTTGCCAACAGGCACACAATCGAATGTGGAAGGATTTACAATAGATCATAAAGAGATTAATGATTTCAAAAGGTTATGTGATTTGTAAATAATCCATTGTTACCATAAGTAAATGTAGTACTCTTGAATATATGTATGTATGCGTGTGTGCCAATATATATATATATATATATATATATATATATATATATATATATGTGTGTGTGTGTGTGTGTGTGTGTGTGTGTGTGTGTCATTAAAGATGTATTCAACTCCAGATAAAAATAAACTCTTTTGTTTTGGTAATTTCACTAAGTAGAATTGAAATTTGAAAGAATTGGCAGCAAGGCTCAAAATTTATGAGATTTAAGTAACCGAACCTATAGATATTTTGGCTAACTGTTAAATAGGTTAAAAAAAAGTAGATAACAAAACCATGAACTCATGTGGAAAGGCTTTATAACAGGGAACATAAATACTAATATGACTTATAGTTTGCAATGCCTTCCATGCAGCATCTCACAGTGAGGCTTGTAGTTCACCTCTTCTGGAAAAGAAGGGAACAAATATTTCCAGCAAACATACAGATTAATGTAGTACCCTTGTTGTTGTCAACAAAGCATCTTGTGAATATTAATATAACATTAATTTCTGATATCATAGTCAGACATCCTAGCTCTCTTATACTTACTTGGATTCATCTCTCTGATTAACTGAATAACCAACTTTAGCCACTCGCTCTCCAACAATACTAGTAAAAGAGCTCTCAATGGTAGGGGAAAATTTCCACTCTACTTGTACAGCAATACCTACAAATGATAGAAGCGTCACTTCCATAGCTTCTAAAATGAACTAAATGAACCAAAAAAGATGATTCTCCTATACTTAAATTTTAAACCTCTTGCTTGCATCGAAAACTTGGTTTTGCAAATCAGAGTATATGTGCACTAGATGTACACAAAAAATTAATGCATGTATGCATTTGTGTTCCTAGAGAGGCAATAAAATTTGTTAAATGAAGGATTTAAAAAATGCAACAAATCTCACCTTAGTTTTAGACACTTGCGTATAGAGCTACAGATAAGAATTTGAAGTAAAAATATATTCTCAGTGCATGTATTTACTGTGCAGTTTATACCATATATAAAAATATTGACGTCATAACAGAATTACATATTTGTACATATGTATATAGCAAAGATTAAATAACACCATAATTATTTTTGACCATCTATTTATACTCAAATAGGCACTTTATCATTACATTCTAAAGTATGTAATAATGAAAAGCATAAACTATTCTTATAAACCACTAAACTTTCAGATCTTTTCCTTTACATCAGCTAGTAAATGACGGAAACAACAAAAGAGAAAATACATACAGGAAAACATTATAGTTGTTGTGTCGATTGATATATTACACTTAAACTTAACTAGCACAACAAAGCACAATTTTCACAAGCTGTTATTCTTATGGGTCTACAATTAATAAGGTCAACGTTATAATGGTATTTTTACATACATGTATGAGCTTTAAATTCCTTGACAATTATAAATATATTTATTCATCAAATGAAGTTCCCATACATGTGTTAATGAATTTCCTATACATGCCATTATATAAGCATACACTATGCTAATTATTATTACTTTCTAACCGATAATGCTTTAAATCTCATTGACTATTTTTTGAACTCAGATTAAATCTCACTTTGTTAATCACTCCATCAGGAAAGATCCTTTTAAGTTTATGAGTAATCGCTCCATCAAGGCAGATTTTTTAAATTTTCTTGATCATGGTATGTACTTCTATTTATTTATTGCATCAATCTAGCATTAGAACTTCTATATAAAAAATAAATATGCTACGTAAATTTTGAAATGGATGAGAGGAGCAAGTAGCCCAGAACCAGAGAAAGAAGATGATGACCAGTATACTCAACCCATTGTCGGTATTTAAGTATATAAGTTATCAATCTACTGTTTTATTTCTATTTTATTTTTCAAACTCTAGAATTTTTATTAGATGGTATAGTATTTTTAACATAGGGAAAGGACAGCAAACGTGTCGATATTGGACCTGGCACTACACTTTCATGTTAAATCTGGAATGGCCTTGGGTAAGCTGAACATGAAAAATCAAAACCCGTTTGAATACTGGCTGTGCATAACAAAAAAATAAAAAGGACCCAAAATGGACACATTTCACTAATTTTGATATAATGAAAGAGGCATGATTTATGAAATCACAAAATTAAATATTTAGCCTAATTTAAAGCTTATAGCTTTTATTATTACTACATAATTCCAAATACGTTAACTCCTTTTACTCATTAAAATATATTTCTGTTTCGTATAAATAAATGAACATAGTCCTGACATAAAATATAATATTATGAAGTTGCTAGATTACTTTTCTATCATGCTATCCATTTTTAATATTCAAGCACATTTTTTTGTTTCTCCCATAAATTAAGCATGAATTCGAAATTGATCCTTTTTTGCCAGGTTCAATAAAATTGCTTTGTTTAGTCATCTAAACTCTGCTTATACTGTAAGCTTCCTATACATTTTCATGACAATAAAAACGATATGCATTTGCAAGGAGATATGTAACACGTTCATACCTTAAATATCGCGATATTCCTACCGAAATAAGGAAGAAACGACTCAATTGGGAAAGAAAATTCATCAAAGAAGTTAAAAAAAGGTCCGCATAGTTGCAAGAGATAGTTATTAAACAGAAACTAGGGTAAATAGTGTAATTAGTTTAATAAACGAAGACCCCAAAGTGAATCTGAGGCTAAGAAAAAAACGCTCACCAATTTCTTACTCTGCCAAGTTTAGGGCAACCGAAACTAGAATCGACGCGCATCAAAGAGCCAGTGATAGAGAAGCTTGACCAAAATAGACGCGGGGATGAAGGAAGATGAGATTAACGGTGTTGAAATCAAAATAGACATATGGAAAATGAAATCTGGAAGGGAAATGAAAATTAGGTTAAAAGACGAGGGAAATGAATTTTTTTTACCCCAATTCCCAGTAAATGGAAAGAGGCGGAAAGTTAAAAGAAAAATAACTTTTTGGGTGGTGGTAAGCCAAATTTTGTTTTCTCAGCGCTAACCCTAATGCCCGCTCCCTTTTGAACACGTTCCACCGCATTCAACATATAAACGCTGAAAACAAACGCTGTTAAAACTTACTTTTCTTGTAGTGGTTCCATGTTTCTTGTTTCTCCCTGCCACGGAACCCGGTGCACATTAGAGGACATACGGTTAAGGCATCGAGCTACAATTGACGATACGTATGTGGGACAGTCTAGATACATACATGTCGGCTCTGGGTGGTGTATTGTGGGCTTGAGGGCATTACTCCGGTATGAGATCTGATTTGATCGACGATGACAGTCCATACGCTTACGTAGCATAGAATTGACAGATATATGCGGAACGTAACATTGTTATATTCAGATCCGTACGTCACTCCGACATTGGATGAGAGACTGCGTATATTTTAGTGGTATTACGGTGGAGACCGTGCGAGTGGGGTACCATGTGGGTTACCTCAATATTGAGGGGTAGCTACATATATACTATATTAGGTTAATCCACTTGGAAGTAAATGGCTACGACATGTGTGTAAGCCTTGAGTGTTGTTAACCCAAGTAACCTAATAAACAAGAAAATATGATTGAATGGTATATGTAATGTTATCCAAAGTGTATAATTTAAATCCAGTCACCAGAACTTATGTTCTGACCCCCTCCTCATAACATACTCCCAGGTTAGATTTGTGGTAGAGACATAATAGCTTTGGATACTGGTTAAGTAGTATTATTAATACGGTAAGGCTATACTTTGAGTATATTATATTTTATCCATTCCACTGTGAGATATTTTCTGAGCTCTGACATATTTTATGTCTCTATCTTTTCTGCAGGATACCAGAGCATAACAACTTGAGTTTCAATAGATTGGAATTTTGAAAAAAAATCGGTCTGTTGGAATTCGGGGTGTTACAACGATTGTATGTTGTTATTATTTTTGTGATTATTGTTGTTGTTGTTAGAATTCCACGTGCTAGGATATGGCTATGGATGCATGGTTTGATGGCTGCTAGTTTGGATGATAGAATTAATTGCTTCTGATCATGGATGATAGACATATAGAACCCTTTTTGTTACTTATGGTTGTGGGAATTTCAGGGCTAAATTCTTAATGGGGGAGAATGTAACATCCCGCATTTTACATATCAAAGGATCGTAAAATATTTTTATTTTATTCCAAAAGGGTTGGATCGTTCTCGTATTTTAATATGTTGTTTATGAGAATGTGAGACATGTCCATAATTTTTATCAATTTTGTTTGTAACCATTTTGTCCCTACCAGTCTTGTATAGGGAATAACTTTTGATTCAGATCAAATCAGGTGTTGAAAGTTGTGCCATTGGAAAGGAAATAATGATTCCCTTTCCGTAGAGTGGTCACATTAACGATTTGGCTCAGTAGTTTGGGAGGAATCGCTATTTTAAGGTTTAACAGTTGGCTGTTCGGGTTTTGTAGCCATAATGGGATGAATTAGAGAGGCCCATTAGTGGGCTGGGGGAAGGCTATAAATAAGGGGTGAGAGGCATGGAGAATAGATTACTTTCTCCATTTTCTCATTTGGAGGAGCTTGTGATCTTCCATTTCTTCATTCTCCTACACCTTTCCACCATTAAAATTCTAGATCTACATAAGAGAATCGAAGATCTACATCGTTTGAAGTTGGATCTACATCATTTCAAGAGAGAATCCATCAAATTGAAGAATTTGGATCAAATTCTTCGCTATCCGGATCTAGAGCTAGGTGTTTTTGAGTTTTTTTTGGAGAATTGGTGAGTGATATGCATCTCTCACACAGATTCGATCAAGTATATGAGTGTTTAATCACGTTTTTCATCAAATTCAAGTTGTTTTCCTTATATCTACATCATGGTAGGCTTATTTTCATATGAATCGCCACAAAATCTAATTTAGCAACTTAAAACCGGTATTTTCTATATATTTTCATATGTTTATGCAAGTTAGATCCATTGTTTAGTCCATGTGTACATTTATCATGATTTTGGTGAAGTTTGCATAATTTTGGTGAAAATCGTCATATTCATGTTGTTAGTGGTTTCATAACATGTTTATGGTTGTACTTGATGAATTAGATGGATAGATTTTATCGAGACAGTCGATTGGCAAAGTTTCGGTTGAAATTGGACTTGGATTGGACCTATGCAGGTTTCTGGTCGGTCGGTTCTGGTAGGTCAGTTCTGGTCGGTCGGTTCTGGTCGATCGGTTATGGTTGGTCAGTTCTAGTCGGTCGGTTCTGGCAGGTCAATTCTATTCGGTTGGTTCTGGTAGGTCGGTTCTAGTAGGTCATTTCTGGTAGGTCGGTTCTAGTAGGTCAGTTCTGGTCGGTCAGTTCTGATAGGTCGGTTATGGTAGGTCAATTCTGGTAGGTCGATTCTGGTAGATCGGTTCTGGTCGGTCAGTTCTGGTAGGTTGGTTCAGGTAGGTCGGTTCTGGTCAGTCAGTTCTAGTAGGTCAGTTCTGGTAGGTTTGTTCTGGTCGTTCGGTTTCGGTAGGTCATCTCTGGTAGGTCAGTGCTGGTCGGTTCGTTCTGGTCGGTCAATTCTGGTTAGTCAGTTCTGCTAGGTCAGTTCTGATTGGTCGGTTCTGGTAGGTCGGTAATGGATCTTACATTGATTCAGTGATGTTATGACTTCAACGTGAATTCAATGGGAAATGTCGAAGTGAAGTGATGTGTTCGTTGTTAGTCGTAATACAACGAGTGTAGTGATAACTCAAAGGTTTTCTAAGTTGGGTGATAATTGTTGGATGGTCGCCGTCGATGACGACTAGAGATACCAAAGGCCGAGGAATTATCGTTGTCATTGGTTCTAGCGAGCTCAAAGCAGGGGTACGTTTAAAGACCGGTCGTAGGTCGAGTACCCTGGGTATCGTTGAAATGCCTTGGTACATATAATTGAAAGACGTATGGGGCTTTTGCTAGAGTTGGCTTTATCATTAGCCCTTGACGGATGGTAGTATGATATAGCCAGTCATATGATTAATGATGGTTTCAAAGCAAGATTGGCGGTGATAGCCAGAGTTTGTCATGAATGGTTGGATGCTTGGTTTGTACCATCTCACCTAGGTTGTCCAACATCGAAGGAGATGTTCCTTGAGTGCTTGTTTGATATTGGTTTAGGCCTTTAGGGATTGTACTTAAGGGATGTTGAATTCGATTAGGGTGATTTACGTGTGATATATAATCTGGATGCTATGAGTGGTTTTGTTCGATTGTTTCTAATTGCCGTAAGTGAATGGTTGTTATGATTTCCATGAATGTTTGGTTAAAATGTTTGATGTAAAGGCTATCACTGTCCGATGTGGGGAAGATGGGAGTCGAGTTCTTCTCTGGTATTGTGGATAGATTAGTTGGTTTATATACCCATTTTCATATACTTTATTGATGATGTTAGATAGCTATTTTATCGCTCACTAAGACTGTTGTCTGACTCAAGGTTCTATGTTTCCCTCTTATTATCTTGGGTTGTTCATCCGATTTTGGATGGGAAGACTAAGTGGCAGGTGATAGGTGATAGCTTAGTGAGGACGATGTATTAGGGATTTCAGAATTGATCCTTAAGGCAAAACTAACACTAAAGGGGGTGAATAGTGTTTTTGAGAATTTAAACAAAATCTAAAACTTACGTGATATACTATGTATGAATCAAACACCATAGAAACAATCAAAGACACAGAATCAAACACAAATGCAAAGATAAACAAAAGTAAAGTACAAAAAAGGAAAGAATACATCGAATTTTATACTAGTTCGGAATTGCTCCTACGTCTAGTCCCACACAAAGTTGGATTGTGCAGAGTTTTATTACTATATCAATATACAATTACAACCCTCCTTGATTTCACGGCTACAAGGGATACACCGATTCCACACAAACACTTGATCAAGTATACCTTCCTTGATTTCACGGCTACAAGGGGTACCACCGATTACCCGTCCTTGATTTCACGGTTACAAGGGATACCTCTGATTCCTTTACTCAACCCAAACAAGTACAAACAACCCTACATGTAACACCCTATAATTTTAACAACACTTAAGATGATAAATTAAAGAATACTTAATTAAATATTCATAATTAAGTGAAAGGACTATGCCATTTTGTTCATTTGGGAATTCTACTTAAGATAGATACCAAGTTTCGTAAAACGAACACCGTATGAAGAAGATATTACGGTTTGAAGTTTGTATATGCATAAGATACATACATACATATATATATATAACAAATCAAAACCATTCAAATCAGTTCAAAATCAGAAGTGGGAAGCCCGGGAGGGAATTGGACCCGTTGGGAGTCAACATACCCTAGGGGTGTCGACCCATGGGTCGACACCATAAGGGGGGTGTAGACACCCCATGTCGACACCCCCCACCCTAGATTCGAACCAAAAACATTTCTGTGAACGTGGACTTGTTTTCGGACCAGATTCGTGAACCCTAGGGTATAAATAAGACCCCATTCTCGTTGTTTTATTCACACAAAAACAATGGAGAACTAGCTGCTGTCTCTGCCTAGATTGAAATAGCTTTTCTTCTTCAATAATCTGGTCATTCAAGTTTAGAGATCTTTGATTCAACATCTGCAATCCCTCTTCTATTTCTTAGATCCAATCACAGTGAGTCTATGTTATTTTTAGATCTAAATACTTAAAAGTTATTCTTGACATTACTATAAATTAGATCTAAGCCTGTGACTATTGAATCATGTCAGATCTGCCATTATTTGTATATATAATTCACTAATAAGATCTCATCATGCCTGTTTATGATCATGACACTATGCCTAATCAGTTCTATTATCACATGTTCATCAGATCTGTTCCTATATGCCTATCTTGTCACTATGCCCAATTTTATCACTATATGCTTATTAGCTGCTATGCCCATTTTTGTCGTCATGTGCCACTTTTGTTATTATGATCATTTTTGTTCTCTTCCCTTCTTCTTTTACCTTTTTATTTTATAGCCAGGCTACTTTCTAGCCTAGGCATGCCGCTGAAATATGCAAACGCGTGAAATTGGGAACGAGGGGAAAACGTTAAAATCGAGGCATAACTTGGATAGGGAAATTTGGGCTTAACTTGGACTAAAAATATGAATATGGATTTGGGGCATAAATCAAATTGTGATTTATATCTTAATTTAGGGCATACGGTAAATGATAAATATGACTTGGAAAAGTGGCACAAAAACCTATAATGACATAGGAATAATTGGTTAATAATGGAAATGCCTAGAATTACAGTAACTAGAAACTGTAACCGCGCTTAGACACAGGGTTAGATTACACTTGTGGTGGAAGTCTGCCCAGAATTGCCTGACATATCTAGCGACCACAAGTGGTGAATCAAATGTGAGGGGTCTAAGTGCGTAAACGTGTAACGTGCTAAGACACGAGGTTATGTACGTCTTGCGGAAGAAGTCTGCCCGGATCCGACCGCATATCCAGCATCAACAAGTTGCAGGCTTAATGTGGGAGGCCTAGCACATTATAACCATAGATGAATAAATGGTAATGAATACTTAACTTGGTTAAATCCATAGGGATTACATGAACATGTTAACTTGAGTAGGGGTTAGGTAAACTTGTATAAATCAGTGGGAAGGTTAAGTATATCTTGGGGTGGTGGGTAATATTTATATATAGGCCAACAGACTTAACCTGCGGGGTTATGCAATCTTTCACTCTGGTATGGCACGCAATCTTTTACTCCGGTATGGCATGTAATCTTTTTACTCTGGTATGGCATAACCTATGGAAAACCTAGTAGCGGGGATACAAGCCTAGGGGGAGCTTGTATCATCTTGTGTGTGGGACCCTTTTCAGTCAGTAACCCATATTTAGGTATCAAACGAGTACTCTGAACTAGGTCGGAGTCGGGGCACGCTTAATGGGCTAATTGTAAGAGATCCAAACGAAAGAGGCAGTGTGGGCGGCGCATACCAACGGAGTCATGTGCGTGCATGGGTCCGGCAGAGGAGGCTAAGACATCATGACACCTGTAGATATGGTTGTGCAAATCCTAAAAACGAAGAGTTGCCACTTTAGGAAGTGATACATCCTACTGTGGGCTAGTATAGGGTATCTACGGAGAAGGGAGCCGATTGATTGGGGTTGTAATTAGGGTACATCTAGACTCTGGTATGTTCAGGAGCCCGTTAATACCCTTAGGGGTAACTCTGGTATGTTTAGTTGGGTTGTCTGTTATTGTATAGGGTAAAACCTCTCACTAGATGTACGCCTAAGTTTACCATCTTATACTTGTTGGGGATCATCTTGTTCACACAACACTAGTATTAGCGCAGAGAAAGAGAAAGTACAAGAGAAGCGCAATATATTCTATCATGTTTATGCTATTTACCTTGTCATACGTGCCTTATTGTGTTGTTATCTATCTCTTCAGTTTATATGCATGTCATGATACTTTTAGTTATTTATATGCTAAAAGTAACTGGACTAGCCAAACTTTATATCTGACCTATTTTGTTTCCTCTTCTTTCTCTTCCATCCCCCCTCAGGTTCTTAGGGTCGGAATACTCAAGCTTGATCAGGATTCTACTTTCATCCTTCTTGGAGCTTCTTAGATGTACTGCTTAATTTTATACTATGGCTATGTTTTGGGGATTATGCTTCTTTTATTATTGTGCTCTGATGATTTAAGTACAAGATGGAAATTTTAAGTTGATGTACTTGGTTTTATGCATTTTAGACTTGTGATGTAACTATGTTTTGAACCACGATATTTTCTACTTAATAAAAGTTCTAAATTCCGCTGCTATTTTATATCTGTCTTGTAATGTTTCTGTTTCTATTTACCTATAACTCTTCATGAAACTTAATGCATTCTCTTAACGAGTGACATTAACGAACGTGGGGTGTCTTGGTATCAGAGCTAAAGGTTACCAGATCAGATAAAATATTTTGAAAATTATTTTCAAAAAGGTTTTGAAAGAAAGCATTATCAAAAGAAAAGTCTATTTTGAAAAACATATTCCCCAAAGCCATATATAATATCTTTCAATCCTCTATTTGAATCTCTTTTCCTTTCTTTTCAGCATGTCTGGTGAACCTAATATTCCTAAGGGCTTTACGATAACAGGCTGGTTATGTAGGTATCTAGAGGCCACGGCACCCGCCAGTGGCCAAGCAGACATTCCTCCCCCAGCTGCACTCGCTGTTCCTCATACTCCTCCTCCGCGAGTAGATAGTTTCTCTAAGATCTGCAAAGATTTCTATGCTATGGGTGGAAAGCCATTCCGAGGGACCAAAACTTTCGTAGAGGCAAGGAATTAACTTAAAGAGACGGAGGATTTGTTTGTAATTTTCGAAGTTGACGATCGTAGGAAGATTCAATTGGCCGCTTGGTTGCTGAAAGATAAGGCTTCACTCTGGTGGGAAGTGACGCAAGCAGGGCGTCCAGTGGAGACTTGGGATGATTTTCGTAGAGGTTTGAAATGAAGCTCCTTTCTCAAGCCGAGAAAAGTATGCAAATGGAAAGGTTTCTGGCACTTAAGCAAGGAGGCATGGCTGTTAAAGAGTATGTTAACAAATTCAATCAACTTGCGAGGTTTGGGTTGGAGCTAATGGATACCCGGCATAAGAAAGCTTTGTGATTTGCAAAAGGACTGAATGAACCCCTCCACGGGTCAGCTATGTCTCATATTCCAATGGGAGCAACTTTTGAAAGGCTCGTTGATATGGCAATGATGAATGAGGAAGAAAGTATGGCCCAAGAAAGGACAACAACAACAACAAAAGAAAGGTAGAAAGAACGACAAGGCTAAAGATAAGAGGAAGTGTCATAATTGCGGATGTGAGGGTCACTTGATTAAGGACTGCAAAAATAAGGAAGAATGCTTGTTTCAGTTGTGGAGAGGTCGGACACTTTTCTAAGGAATTCCTAAAGAAGCAAGGACAAGGTCAAAGGGAAGGATCTTCAGGAGGGCAGGTGCATGCTTTCGTGGCCAGTGCACCAGATAGTGGTAGGAAAGTTTCCGTGGAAGGTTTGATTTCTCTTTCCAATCATCCTATTATAACTCTTTTTGATTCAGGCGCTTCACATTCTTTTATATCTGGTTCTGTGGTTGAGTCACTGCACCATTGGTGGTATGGCTCATCTGTCTATGATATGTCGGGGTTTGAGAATATCTGTGTTAGGTGTCGAGTTTAAGTGTGACGCATATGGGCTTGGTTTCATGGGCTATGGTTTGATTCTAGGGATGGATTAGCTAGCCTATGGTGCCATTCTGGATTATGAGAGGAGGTTCATTAGGCTTTTGACTTGTCATGAGAGGACCCTCAAGATTTCTTATGACCCAAAAGGGTCTATCATGCTTAGTTTCCTAGAGTCGCTTGATGCATCTATCGATGATCTGCGATCTGTACCTATAGTCCGTGAGTACCCTGATGTTTTTGATGAGGTTCGGGGCTTACCCTCTAGGCGCGAGATTGATTTTCGTATATACTTGATGGATAATGCAAAGCCAGTTGCATTGCCTTTGCGCTATATGGCTCCAGGAGAAAGAAGGGAGCTCAGCCAGCAAGTAGGGGAGCTACTTGAGAAAGGGTTTATTAGGCCAAGCATATCTGAATAGGGTGCTCCGGTGGTATTCGCAACTAAGGCGGATGGTTCTCTTCGCTTATGTGTAGACTATAAAGAGTTGAATAAACTCACCAAGAAGAGCAGGCACCCACTCCCAAGGTGAGATGATCTTTTTGACCAACTTGTTGGTGCATCTGTTTTCTCTCAATTAGAGTTGGCCAGGCGGTTTCATCGGTTGAGGGTGGCCGAGGACAGTATAGACAAGACCGCTTTTAGAACTTCATATGGTTTCTTTGAATGGCTCGTTATGCCTTTTGGGTTGACGAATGCACCCGCCTATTTTGTTGATCTGACGAGTAGGGTGTTTCGGGAGTTTCTAAATAAGTTTGTCGTGGTCTTTGTTGATGACATCTTAATTTTCTCTAAGAGTGAGGAAGAGCATACCCAACATTTGAGAGAGGTTTTGAAAACTCTATGTGCGCACCAACTTAAGGCAAAGTTCTTCAAATGTCATTTTTGGAGGAAAGAGGTGAGATTCCTAGGGCATGTGGTTTCTAAAGATAGGATAGCAGTGGATCCCGTGAAGGTAGTTGTAGTTCAAGATTGGCAGATCCCAAAGAATGCAATGGAGGTGAGAAGTTTTCTGGGGTTAGCAGGCTATTATAAGAAGTTCATTAAGGACTTCGCAAAGACATCATCCCCACTCACCAGGCTGACGAAGAAGAATCTGACGTTTTCATGGAATATAGATTGTGATGTTGCTTTTCAGCAATTGAAGAGGGCTCTAACAACAGCCCCAGTCTTGACCTTGCTCGATGGAAAAAAAGTGTTTACAGTATACACTAATGCATGTGGTACAGGGCTTGGTGTGGTTCTGATGCAAGAGGGAAGGGTAGTATGTTATGGAGGAAGACAACTAAGGGTTCATGAGAAGAACTACCCTACCCATGACTTAGAGCTAGCTGCCATAGTATTTGCGCTTAAGACTTGGCACCATTATTTACTTGGAGAGAAGTTCGAGTTGTACACCGATCATAAATCTCTTGAGTACTTGTTCTCGCAGAAGGATCTTAATTTGAGGCAGCAAAGGTGGATGGAGTTCCTAGCATCTTATGACTTTGAGATTACTTATACCCCTGGCAAGGGTAACGTGGTGGCAGACGCACTGAGTAGGCAGAGGATGGCCTTAAGTCCTCTGTTTGTGGAGAGGAAAAGCTTGGAGTTTATATCGACCTTTGACTTTAGACCTTCCACTGAGCTTATACCTGGTTTATTGGCATCACTAGAGGTGCGACCTACTCTTTTGGATCAGATATGAACTTCGTAGAGAAAGGACCCACAGGTAGTAGATATCTTGGATAGACTCGGTAAAGGGGAGACTTCTAGTCACCTCAATAGATATTCCATAGACGATTGAGAGTGGTTGCGACGAGATGGAAGGCTTTGTTTTCCCTAATTTGGGAGTTTGTTGAAGATAGTCCTAGAGGAAGGCTATCGTTCTAATATGACTATTCATCCAGGTGGTGATAAGATGTATAGAGATATGAAGAGGGTTTTATTTTGGGTTGGGATAAAGAAAGATGTAGCGGAGTTTTCCAATATTTGATTTGCCAGCAAGTCAAGGCTGAGCAAAAGAAAGCCCGGTGGTTTACTTCATCCTTTGGAGGTTCCATAGTGGTAGTGGGAGAGCATCTCTATAGATTTCATCGATGGTTTCCTAGATCAAGGAAGGGAAACACCAGCATTTGGGTTGTAGTAGACAGGCTTACTAAGAGCGCTCATTTCATTCCGGTTAAGAGTAAGAGTGCGGCGGCATGGTTGGCAGCAATTTACATTCACGAAATAGTCCGTCTTCATGAAGTACCTTCCAGTATCGTAAATGATCGTAACCCCATTTTCACCAGTGAATTTTGGAGGAGCTTGCAAGAAGCATTAGGTATACAGTTGTGGGTTTGAGCACCACTTATCACCCTCAGATCGATGGACAGACGGAAAGGGTGAATAGAGTTCTTGAGGATCTTTTAAGACTATGTATCCTAGACTTCGGAGGGACTTGGGAAGAGCATCTTCCTTTAGTAGAGTTCATCTACAACAACAGTTATCAAGCTAGTATTGGCATTGAACCCTTCGAAGCAATGTACGAACGACCCTGTAGATCACCGACTTGTTGGTGGGAATCTACAGAAAGACTTGTACTTGGATCAGATATGGTTAGAGAAACTTCCAAAAAAAATGATCTTATTAGACGACGAATGAAGACAACTCAAGATAGGCAAAAATCCTACAGATAAGAGAAGGACTGACATTGATTTTGAGGTGGGAGACATGGTTTTCATCAAGGTATCACCATTAAGGAATGTGGTTCGCTTTGGATCTATAGGGAAATTGGCACCAAGATTTGCAGGGCCATTCCCCATAGCAGAAAGGATTGGCCAAATAGCCTATAAAGTAAAGCTACCAGAGAGACTATCCGACATTCATGATGTTTTCCACGTTTCTCATTTGCAGAAGTGCTTGCATAATACTGCAGAAGTAGTTGAGCCGAGTATGCTTGAGGAAGTAGAGGTAGAACGGGAGGCGACAGTTAGGCGAGTATCCTACCCATATTCTTGGATAAGAATTTGAGAAGCTATGCAATCGAGAGGTCAAGTTAATGAAAGTTCAGGGGGGATATAACCAAGAAGATGCAACTAGGGAGACTGAAGACAAGATTCGCCCTTCGTACCCTTTATTTTTTAAGGGTATGTTCTTAACTTCCTTTCCAAAGCTTTTATTCATGCTTGTTTCTATAATTTAAAGTATATCCTATCGATTGAATCTTGGACCTTTAGGTAGGAATCCCATGGATGTAAACATGTGTTTTGAGACATGTTATGTTTGATGGATGCAAGTGGATGCAAGTGTTGGCTAGTGATTGCTCGTGGATGCATATACACACACATTAGGCACTAGATCGGCTCAATCACGCTCATAATGCATATGGATATGTGTGCATTTTTCTTCTTTTGATGGATGAAAGTGGGTGTATCATCATATGGATGTTGCATTTGGACGAATGATTGTGTACACATATAGAACTTACATGTTATAATATGATTATTTGCATATATGTTGGATTCATGGCACTAACTGTAACGGCTGGAAATTTCCGACTCCTCGAGAGTCGGAAATTCCGAGACGTTAGTGAAAGAATTTAGAAGGTGAGAAAGAAAAGATAGAACTAATAGAATAGAAGAAGAAGAACATCAGAATCATCAGAGTAACACGAATCTCACAACGGAACGAATAACATATAATATATAACATAACTTTGAAGTAAACAGTTATATATATACAATAGCACTTATCAGAGTACAACACTTACAACACAGCGGAAATAACTATAGCTATAAAATCTTGCAGCCTCCTTCTCCAAGCTCTCCAAGTATATCTGTAAATCCCGACTACTTGACTGCCCGTACAAATTTAAGCACCCAAGAGTTTAGGGAAAACAACAAAATAAACTCCGGGTCAGTCATGGGACTGGTATGAGTAAAATAGTTTAAACACAGGTATAGGATATCTCATAAGACCACGCCGTGAATACGGAACGGGTTTTTCCTTATGAGTATCTAAAACAACTTTGACAAGCAATATCATTCTGATATTATAATAATGTCTAAGTACAAATAGGTATCAATCTAGCAGAAACGCTTGCATCTCACGTTCTACATACATAGTATAAAATCATAAACCGCAGGGCGCTTATCGGAGAATGGATTCCAACAGACAAGGTATGGGAGCACCTTCTGAATAGTGTACTCTAGAGGTGATACACTCAGGGTTCAACAAGAACGTCTTGCAACCCGGCCACACATGACCGCTCACTCATTTAGCTTGAGTGTCGCGAATATATTGCCACCACGGTTGTAGGCCATCAAACCGTCATCCGAAGATACAGAATCAAAAAGAAGTATAAATATGAATATTCCCTAGATCGGTGACAATACACCCTGCTTGGGAATGACCCAACTAGCCATGCTGCCTAGCCCAACTTTTGTTACTTCCTGGTGTGAGGCTAGAAGCTACGTCTATCTTCAGAACATCTGATCACCATTCACTTTGAATGCCACATCGTCATACCCGCCAAATCACAAATTGACTTATCCAAAAATAACACGGGTATACAGCTAAGAGAAACGAATTCCTCCGCCACCAAACGTGAATACGTTTGAACAGATCAACTTACGCGATCCATTGGATATACTCTGTCAGACCTTCTTCCATATACGTTGTCCTGGGACTGGACAAACCGAAGGCACTATTCAGTATATCCATCTTAGTCACTGTTATCTAAGACTTATACAACAGCCCTTGCACTTTACTCCGTCTTCAATTTATCTCTGGCATATATTGCTCGCAACGCTTATGCCAATACAGAGTGGTTCTTTGGATAATAATCCAACCGGTCTCTCCATATTAACAACGTTAAAATGGTAAAAACTTTGATAGTCTGTGATTCAACTATCAATTGAAAACATGTCGGTGTACAAACAACGATCTTATTTCCAAATGGGAATTCGATCGATCAATCATCATATACATATATATATGTTCATATTTCCTTATTTCATATATTTAGAAAATATATGTTATTAATCATTGGAAAACATTTCCATAGCTTATTTACGCATCACTATTATTTCGCAACTATCAGTCCCTAACTGTAACTAGTATGAGAACAATTCTCTAAGTATCAATCCGGAAGGTCGAAACCAACATCAGATCGTCACTTAGAAAACCGTTCAACTTACCCTCTCCAGTTAGTTTCTGAATTTGCTTAACTCTATTTCTTAAATTCTTATCATGAAAACATTTCATTTTCTATGTTTAGAAAACATATCTGACTATATTTGGAAAACGTTTCCAAAACTCATTTACGGATTTCCAATGAACGTTGTATAAAACATCGTTACGCTTAATCCATTAATCGCTTATTACTTAACTATATTTCAAATCAACCTTTTCTATCGAACCACAACTATTCCTTTGTCAATTCTGAAGTCAATCAAGTTGGGGTATAATTACCTCTCAGACCTTAATTGAACAACGTCCTTTACTGTGAAATAGATGAAGTTCGTCACTCACTTTTTCCAATCATCTGTTTACGCAAATTCTCGGATTCAGGTTACGAATCCACTTCTTATATGACAGTGTTCGATTATAACTATAACGTTATAATTTCTACTTCTGCAATATCTAACCTAAATTATAACTTTATCTCCTAACTCGAATAATTTAACAGACACCTAATTTCTAAATCAATAACTAAATCTTGATTTAAACCCTGGAAAGTAAATAGTACTTTCCCGAATTCGCTATAATCGAATTCGACGTATAACTCCCTTTCAAGTAATCTTTATTTGATTAACTCTTCTTCGAATAACCTATATTCGATTATCTCTCTTCGAATAACTCATATTCGAAATCTCTCTCTTTCGAACAAACAATATTCGATCTCTTTCTTTCGAATATGCTATATTCGAAAATCTCCTTTCGATTTACTAATCGATAACTCCATTCGATCAAACTAAAATCGATAACTCCTTTAACTCTATTCGAATAACTAATATTCGACTAACTCCTTTGGATCAACTCATTTGATTAACTCCTTCGAATAACTAATTCGAATAATTTACCTTCGAATAACCAATATTCGATTTACTCTAACTCGATTAACTTAATTCTAATCGATTTACTCCATTTCGATTCAACTTAATTCAAATCGATTAACTTAACTCAAATTGATTAACTTCTTTCGAATAACTAAATTCGATTTAACTCTAATTGAATAACTAATATTCAATTAACTCTTACGTGTTTAACTCTATTTGAATAAGTAATTCGAATCACTCTAATGTGTTTAACTTTATTCAAATATCTAATTCGAATAACTCATTTCGAATAACTAAATTCGATTAACTCCTTTAACTTTACTCGAATAACTATATTCGATTAACACCTTCTTTCGAATAACTATATTCGATTAACTCTTCGACTAACTCCTTTGGATTAACTAACTTCGAATAACTCCTTTGGATTAACTCTTCGACTAACTCCTTCGGATTAACTCTTCGATTAACTCCTTCGGATTAACTAACTTCGAATAACTCCTTTGGATTAACTAACTTCGAATAACTCTTCGACTAACTCCTTCGGATTAACTAACTTCGAATAACTCCTTTGGATTAACTAACTTCGAATAACTCTTCGACTAACTCCTTCGGATTAACTAACTTCGAATAACTCCTTTGGATTAACTAACTTCGAATAACCAATATTCGATAACTACTCTTCGAATAAATAATATTCGATAACTCTTCTCAAATGAATCACATTTGATTTCTCCACTCGAATAAACTATATTCGATAACTCTTCTCAAATGAATAACATTTGATTTCTCCACTCGAATAAACTATATTTGATAACTCTTCTCAAATGAATAACATTTGATTTCTCCACTCGAATAAACTATATTTGATAACTCTTCTATCGAATACACCATATTCGATAACTCTACTTCGGATAAGTGATATCCGACATCTCTACTCGATTAACTCTACTTGGATAACTCTAACTGATCAACTCTAACTGGTCAACTCTAACTGGTCAACTCTAACTGGTCAACTCTAACTGTTTATCTTTAACTGGTAAACTTTAACTGGTTAACTCAAATGGTTTAACCTAACTTGATTTACTTGTCTCGATTAACTGAAC
The DNA here is from genome assembly GCA_030737875.1 of Allium sativum. Classification (NCBI taxonomy): domain Eukaryota; kingdom Viridiplantae; phylum Streptophyta; class Magnoliopsida; order Asparagales; family Amaryllidaceae; genus Allium; species Allium sativum. Next base: position 902,025,548 of record CM060916.1, read on the forward strand.
TAATCCACTTAGTTTAACTTAGTTAATTCACTTTGATTAACTCTAACCGATTTACTTAGTTTAACTCAGCTAATTCACTTTGATTAAACCAACTAATTTACTTCGATTAACCAATTAGTTTAACTTGACTAATTTACTTAGTTTAACTTAACTAATTCACTTAGTCTATCTTGACCAATTCCTTTAGACTAACTCGACCCATTCACTTAGACTAATCAACTTTGTTAAATCGACTAATCCACTTTGTTTAATCGACTAGTTCACTTTGATTAACTCATTCGAATAGTTCATTTTGATTTATTTATTCCCTAAATAAATATTTCTTTTTAATGATTCTATTTATTTTCTAATAACTATTTCCTCTTTATAAAATCCTATGATTTTATAAATACTTTATTTTCAAGATATTTCTTTTATAAAATCGGTTGATTTTATAATATTACTTTATTTCAATTTACATTGAAATATTCCTTTTCTACATCTCGGGGATTCTTTTGATATTTAACACACTATATAACATCGATAAATATCATCCCAACATACATATTCAACATCAGAGTATATATCACATTATATATCATAATATATATAAATCACAGTAAAGTAACTGTTGAGGAATCCTGTTGGATTCCTCCAACCTGTTTCCCTGCACCACAGATGTTAGACAACACCAGTATAATATTCTGATAAACAGAATCAACATATAACTATTCGACGGTTTATATATATATATATATATACATATATATATAATCTCTACTAACTGACTAGCAGTTCAATCAAACAGTCAACACACAATCAAACAGACAATATTTAACAGTCCTAAGAATACAATGTGAGAATATAAACTGTTCAGAGGTTGTGAGATTTACTCACATTTGCAGTTCATCGTTAAAGAACGATAAACCGTTATTTGATTTGAATCAAACAGTTTATTTCGCCGTAAATTGTAACGAGCTCGGATTCACTCCCGGTCAGTCTCATTGTGTTGCTCCCGTCCATACGATCCCAACGCAACTTACGGTTCGAATTTCTGATAACGTATGATGAAGATATGGCCATTACAAGTTAAATACAATTTAAATGAAATTAAAATTTGAATTAAAAGATTTAAAAGTGGGCCTTGACCTTTCAAAGACCAGCCCATTCCCTTTAGTACATAACCGAACCCGATGCCTTATCTTCCCATACCAAAATCACGAACTCAGTATTTACCCCAAATTTCCATTCCTCGCGTTGACCACTCCCTGTCACCTCCACGGCCATCGATGACCGTCGTCACCACCACCATGAACCTCGCCACCAAAACCGTACCCACCTATCACCCTCTCTCCAACTCCGGTATCACCAGTCACTTCCCATCCTGCTTCCCTCCTCGCGATGGTCTGACGTCGCAACACCCATCGTACGCCACAAAAACTTGCTTGCAGCCTTCCCTTCCACCCACGAATCCAACGGCGACATCCACCCGAACCATTTCTTCCTTATTTCGATTTAAACTTAAACCCTAGTTTTCCGCTCAAAGCTCGATCAACCGAAAACCCACATCGCACAAAAGAAGATCGGCACAGAATTGAAGCTCATCATCCATTTATTCGATCTATATATGTATTGGAATTTATTGAATTATATTTGATTTCTTATGATTTTTCTTTTGGAGGAAATTTCCACTGTAAAGAACAAATGCGGTCATATATAGTTGCTGTGGTGGTTGGTTTAGTTTGTGGTTGAGAAGGAAGGTCGGGTGGCCTGTTTCAGATCATAGAAAAATAGTGGAGATATTTTTAATTTGATTTTTCTATTTTATTTTATAACTTTTCTCCTTGTATCCGTCTTCTAAAAATCACTGCGACTATATACGATACTCAAAAATCACCAAACTAGACATGCAGGTAGATTTCGATATTACGGTCCCAACGAAACTAGTTTCGTCGAATTCCGACTCCGTATGCTCACACAGCGTATTTTTAACTGTCAGAAAACTGTCTGTTTCTCACTCTAAAAATCCGTACGACCACACAGTGACTCTAAAAATCACGAAACTTAACATCTAGCAAATACTTGATATTGCGGATCCAACAAAACTGGTTTCGTCGAATTCCGACTTCGTATGCTCAAACTGCGTATTTTTAAAGCTCTGGATGGCCCATTTAAATATATAAATATATTTAAATATTATTAAATTAAATATTAATAAATTAATATTATCGTATATATCCATATACAATGTCGTCCGGCTCCAGAATATCACCTCAGATTTTATGACTTGATTTCCAGACTCCAGATTATCCCGATATTCAGTTCGTATCGAAAAATCGATTTATAACGTATATAAAGCGTCGCAAATTATAAAGGAATTCCACAGCGACTTTTCTGAAATTTGATTTGGACGTACATCAAAATCTACACGACGAAATCCCAATATTTCTCTTCCACTAGAAAGATATACTCCACCAGCTCCACACGTTTCTTGTTTCACAGCAATCCGATTTAAAACGAACCCTGTATACTCAGTTGAAGTTCGAATCGCCAAATAGCGAACTGCCGCGCCATTTCGAGCTCGATTATAATTATATTATAAATTATACGTTCAACTATCGTTTATTTAATATATTCGTTATTTAAATAATTAAATAACTTAATTATTATACCTTACAAAACGCGCCATTACACTAACATACATTGCACTAAGGAGGTCGACTAAATTAGCGGACCGCCTGATCTTTCGCATTATTGTAGAGACATATACACATGCCTTTGTATATGTTCATATAAGCATTAGAGATCTTTAAGGACAATGGATACCTGTGATTGGTGGATGAGTAGATGGGTGATGGATGTTAGGATATACATTCTTCTTAACTTAGAGATTTCGAGGACAAAATCTTTTGAGTAGGGGAGATTGTAACACCCCGTAATTTTAACAACAACTAAGATGATAAATTAAAGAAAACTTAATTAAATATTCATAACTAAGTGAAACGAACTATGCCATTGCATTCGTCTTAGAATTCTGCTTAAGATAGACACCAAGTTTGCGTAAAACAGACACAGTATGAAGAAGGTATTAAGGTTTGAAGTTTGTATATGCATCAGATATATATATATATACACACACACACACACACATAAAAAGTCAAAATCGTTAAAATTAGTTCAAAATCAGAAGCAAGAAGTCTAGGAGGGAATTTGACCCGTTGGGGTCAACATACTAGGGGCGTTGACCCATGGGTCGACACCATAAGCGGGGTGTCGACACCCATGTCGACACCCCCTTCCCCAGATCCGAACCAGAAACATTTATGTGAACGTGGACTTGTTTTCGGACCAGATTTGTGAACCCTAGGCTATGAATAAGACCCCATTCTTGTTGTTTTATTCACACAAAAACAATGGAGAACTAGATGTTGTCTCTGCCTAGATTGAAATAACTTTTCTTCTTCAACAATCAAGTCATTCAAGTTTAGAGATCTGTAATTCAACATCTGCAATCTCTCTTCTATTTCTTAGATCAAATCATAGTGATTCTATGTTATTTTTAGATCTAAATACTTAAAAGTTATTCTTGACATGACATAAATTAGATCTAAGCCTATGACTATTGAATCATGTCAGATTTTCCATTATTTGTATATCTAATTCACTAATTAGATCTCATCATGCCTGTTTATGATCATGACACTATAACTAATCAGTTCCATTATCACATGTTCATCAGATTTGTTCTTATATGCCTATCTTGTCACTATGCTCAATTTTGTCAATATATGCTTATTAGTTGCTATGCCCATTTTTGCCATCATATGCCACTCTTGTTATTATGATCATTTCTGTTCTCTTCCCTTCTTCTTTTCTCTTTTTATTTTACAGCCAGGCTATTTTCAAGCCTAGGCCTGCCGCTGAAATATGCGAACGCATGAAACTGGGAATGAGGGGAAAACGTTAAAATTGGGGCATAATTTGGATAGGGAAATTTGGGAATAACTTGAATTAAAAATATGAATATGGATTTGGGGCATAAATTAAATTGTGACTTATACCTTAATTTGGGGCATACAGTACATGATAAATATGACTTGGAAAAGGGGCACAAAAACCTACAATGACATAGGAATAATTGGTTAATAATGGAAATGTAACATCCAGGATTTTTGACCGTTCAAATTGACAATGATCCTCAATTGTCAACTTAAACAAATCAAAAATACGAATAGTTATTGGGATTTATACAAGAAAAAGAATAAAAGAAGAAAACAAATACAGAATCTCGTAGTGGAAGGACAAAATATAATAAATAAATAACAGTTCATGAAGTTGTTAAAACATATATTTGATTATATTTTACAACAATTATCAGAGTTAACCATTATACAACATACCAACAAATTTGCAGCGGAATAGTAATAATAATACGTCTGTTGAGCTTTATATTCATCTTCATAATAGTATCTTCAAGGCAAGGTAATCTTCGCTAACTGCAACTTCGGCTGACCTGAGCGTATTGCATAAAAAGAAACACAACAAACACTCGGATCAGAACTAAATCATTCACATATTAGTCAAATTAAAACATGAAATAACATGAGTGTTATGGGTGCAGTAATCTAAAGAAGTATTATGGAAAATTCGCAAATGATTTTGGAAAAATGAAGGTATCAAAAGCTCGTCCCACATCACACAATGCAATCGCAAACCAAATGGGTGAGTTTTGTCTTATGATAACCAAACATGCTTTCATACATGAAAATATTCTTTCAATACTATTATTGAATAGTGTTGAAAACCATTTTGCAAATAAATATATTAATCTTAGCAAGCATAGTGACTATGCCTACATACATAGTTACAAACAAAACGAAAGGCTCGTATTGGTTGTTGGGTTCCAATATGATGATTCCTAACACGAAAGATCAATCCGGAACTGGGTGCAACCTCTTGGTTCATGGTTTTCATCCAGGCTCGGACACCAAACACCAGGTAAATCACCGGTTAACATCCAGACACGAACACCGAACATACCCTTTTTTCCACAAGTTTCAAAGTAGATCTACCACCGAAGCTTTTAAGTTTCAATAAAATGTATACAACCTAACCGCCAGTTTACCATCAATCTGAGGTGTGAGGTTCGTCGAAGTCACGATATACACAATGCTATCGTCACTAGCTCATTTCATAACTTGAATATGCCACAATGTCAATTTACAACATGTCATTGATTTCCATCAATACATAACCTCTAAGAACGTAAAACTTAGAGTTAATTAATTGTCACAACCCGATATATATATTAATAAAAATTAGCGTTACGCAGTCAATTACAATGTCAGACACATAATCCATACAAGTCCAATCTCGGCCTGAACGGAACAAAATCTGAAAATCTCTAAATATATTCAGATCTCGTGCCACTTATAACCTCGTATTGGGTAATCGACCCAATTGAGACATCAGCAGTCAATCCAAACTATTCAAGGATTCTCAGTCTTCACTTATCAATCTCCAAGTCTTCAGTTTCTTTATCACATCGTATTATTACTTGGAATGGTTTTCAAACATATATTCGATCCCGGTATTCCCAAATAATAAGCGCATTTTTAAAATAGTAGTTATTGATCATTACGGATGTAACAACCCGGAAAATCAGAACCAATTTAAAAATTTTATTTTGGCTGTTTCAATGAATTTTGAATAGTTAAAATAATTTATTTTAAATAATAACAATTTAAAATTTAGTTAAATCGAAGTATGAACGAATATATTTATTTTAATTTTAAAAGAATTAGAAATAGTACGGTAGTTTGAAAATTTGAATCTGAACTTTGACTAAATGTACAGGATTCAAAATAAAACGGATTCTAGTGAAACCAAAAATATCTAAATCTATTTAAAAACATCTTTCCAATGAATCTGAAAAATCGAAATTTCATAGTGGGAATAAAAAGTTATGGCCAGTTGAATATTCAGAATAGTCGCTATGGAATATAGTATAATTTATAACCCGTATAAATGGCCATTATACAAAGGACCTCCATTTTCGACGAAACCATTTTTGTCGGATCCAGAATGTCAAATTATTGCTAATTTTAATTTTCCATAAATTTTGGAATTAATATGTGAGCGTGGTAAATTAAACTATGCTCGGTAATTTCTGTTGAATTTAATCGACCGTTAAAAAGGCCATTTTTCAAACGGTCTCTAAATTCGACGAAATTAATTTTTTTAGGACCGTATCATCAAAGCAAAGCTAAATATATTTTTTCTGTAATTTTTGAAGTCCGTATGTGGCTCCGATGAATTTAAATGTACGATCGAACTAATTAAATAAAGGATTTAAATTTTAAATTAAAGAAAACAGGGTGAAAACAATCATTTGGGTTGATGGGACCTAGTCCATTGATTCTGGAACAAGGGCATTTGGCTAGGGATAATTTTTGTTGGGCTGAAATTGGAGCTGTTACGGATTTATGGGCTAAAACCAATAATTAAGAAAATAAATAATATTTTATTATAAATATACCTTAATTCTAAAACCCTAATACCCTAATACGACACAGCCGCCATCTCCAAGTTCAATGGCCCGAAACATTCGATTCTTCCTTCCTCAAATTCTTCCAATCCACTCCATAAAATCCCTCACTCCAGTTCAAGCTTTCGAAGTGAATCCTCTCCTCTTCACATCCATACGAGAAGTAGTATTCCTCGTGTTGTAAATTGCTCGAATCACCCTCCCAAAGGCCATGCCGTCGGTCGAGATTTGGAGCCCCTAGACCCCACCGAGTTCGCCATCGCCACCACCAATAGGTGCGCGCCTCCAAGCTCTTCGCTGTGGTAAAATCTGATCGCCCTCCCGTGTCTTGTGCTGATCAGAAATCCTTGCCCTTGGTTAGAGCATTCACTGAAACATTGCGGCCGAGTTCTGATAAGAGGAAGAAGGTGGTTTTAAAAATATATTATTTATTTAATTTAATTTTTAAATGTTATTAATACAAATTAATCCGTATCTCACCCATACGAACTCGAAATTGAATAATTTCAGATCCGTTACGATCGTGAGTCTGAGATCTACATTGCTGGACTGACTAGAACTGATTCAAAGCAGATTGAGATTTGGACAAAAATTCAATTCTGAGTAATTCAAAATTAAACCCGACTGTGAGAAATTCTATTTGTTTTTTCTTTTTATATAATTAAAATTAATTAATCATGATATGTATCTAGAACTGATGCTGTTAAATCATACGCTGAAATATTTCTTTGAATTGTCATATGTGATTTGATTGATGATTGTTGTGTTATGTAGATCTTCAAAAATTAACAATTATGTTAATTAGAAAAATAGTGAAATGAATCATTATGTTATGTTCATTAGATTAAAATTAACAATTATGTTATTTAGAAAAATAATGAAATGAATCATCATGTTATGTTCATTAGATTTGTTAATGCAAAAATTAACAATTATGTTAATTAGAAAAATAGTGAAGTAAATCATCATATTATATTCATTAGATTTGTTAATGCAAAAATTAACAATTATGTTAATTAGAAAAATAGTGGAACAAACCCTCATGTTATGTTTATTAGATTTGTTGATTTAAATTTGACAATTATGTTTATTAGAAAATAGCTAAACGAAATTTAGCATTTTATTCATTAAATTAGTTGAAAACAAAATTGAATTTTTGTCAAATTTGAATTATTGAACAAATTATCCATTTTTGTAAAAATTTGATTGTTAAACAAAAATATACAATTTTGTTAATTAAAAAGGATTAGACAAAAATATACATTTTTGTTAATTAAAAAGGATTAGGCAAAAATATACATTTTTGTTAATTAAAAAGGATTAGGCAAAAATATACATTTTTGTTCATTAAAAAGGATTAAACAAAAATGTACAATTTGTTCATTAAAAGAAATATACATTTTTGTTCATTTAAAAGAATGAGACATTTTTGTTCATTAAAAAGGATTAAACAAAAATGTACTCTATTGTTTCATTAAAAGAAATATACATTTTTGTTCATTAAAAAGAATGAGACATTTTGTTCATTAAAAAGGATTAAACAAAAATGTACACTTTTGTTCGTTAAAAGAAATATACATTTTTGTTCATTAAAAAGAATGAGACATGTTTGTTAATTAAAAAGGATTAAACAAAAATGTACACTTTTGTTCATTAAAAGAAATATACATTTTTGTTCATTAAAAAGAATGAGACATTTTTGTTCATTAAAAAGGATTAAACAAAAATATACATTTTTGTTCATTAAAAAGGATTAAACAAAAATATACATTTTTGTTAATTAAAAGGATTAAACAAAAATATACATTTTTTTCATTAAAAAGGGTGAAAACAAAAGTATACATTTTTGTCAACTAAAAATGGGTGAAACAAAAATTAACATTTTTGTTAATAATATTTGAGTGAAATAAAAAGTAATATTTTTGTTAAATAAGATTAGAGTAAACAAAAATTTACATTCTTATTAGACAAGATTTGAGTTATAACAAAAATAACAATTTTGGTTAAAGAGATTTGAGTTTGAGCAAACTATTAATTTTGTCAAACTAGTATTATCAACATAAGTGCCACCATCACTTATATTCATTTTGTTAAATCGGAATTGTTAACAAAATAAATGAATCACTTCTAATCGTTTTGTTGAAATAGAATTGTCAACAAAAGATAAAATATCATTTTTATAGAAATTGCATACATTAGAATTTGTATGCAACTCAAATAATCATTTTTATTTAAATGCATACACTAGAATTTGTATGCAAGTTAAAATATCACTTTTATGATCAATACATACATAATAATTTGTATGCAAATTTAAAGTGAACATTTTTACATTATATATTGAAATTATATATATACACAAATAAAATATTTCCTTTTATTTGTTAAACCCAAATATAGAAATTGCATATAAGTAATGACAATAAAAGTTTATCATTTATTTGTCATTAGCAAATGTCATGCAAATAAAGACATTTTATTTGACATTACAAAATATGTTGAAATGGTTATGCAAATTAAAACATTCTTTTATTTGGCGTGTTAAACACGATAGTGGAATTGTCGAATGGTTTATATTTATATATAATTATATATATAAATATAATTAAAATTAACGAATCGCGCGCGGTAGTTTTCTTTTCAAAATCGTAACTTTAAACGATTATACCGAAAGATTCGACCGTCGGATTTTCCCAAAACTGGAACCGTTAGGACCGCTTTGGGAAGATCTTTCCAACAATATAGATCTAGTTAAAATCCAAAGGTTAGATTTCAAGATATATGTAAATCAAATTTTGATAAAAACAGCACCAAGGCCGCCTATTGACCCAAAGCGTCGTTGAATTAAATTGAGCTATTTTTATATAAATAAAAATAGCAATAAATCGTTATTAAATAATATTAGCAATATGAAATGGTTTTTAATTATATATATGCGAGAATTATTTGAAAAGACTGAGTTCAATCTCATTTCAAATAATTATACGGCGATTTAAATCGAAGATATTAAAGACGGCGATTGAAGACCGGCGATCTTCACATCGAAAGGATGACTACTGATGCCTGGCATTGGGTAGCTTCCAATAAAGGGTTAAAGTGGTAGTTATCCGGACGTACTTGTTGATTGTCTGGATAAGCGAGCACCTCTCTTCCGTATTGGACATACGGGACGAGGAATAAGGTGTCTCTGGTTTCGTTCAGACCTAGAACGGACTTGTAAATGGATGTGTGTCTGACATTGGATTTCATTCCATGTAAATTGATTTCTATTTAATATATATCGGTTTGGTGGCAGAGAATTTATTCTCTTGCTTAACACCCTTTTCTGAGACGCACGAGCTCAGAGGTTATATATTGGTAGTTATTGATCGCAAGGTGTGAATTGTCAATGTGGCATGCCAAGATGCAATTGATCGAGGCTTTTGTTGAAAAGCAGAGCTTCGTGGTTGATGATCAAATCATAAGCCTATTTCGGCATAGCTTTGTGTATAGCGTTACTTCGCAAGCCTCACACCCCGGTAAGAGTAAGAAACGAGACAAGGGAACGCAGGAAGTGCACATGTTTCTTTCTAGCTAGAAGTGGTATCAGGGTTTTGCAAGCCCTGACATTTTACTTATGTGGTTGATGGATTATCAGGTACCTCAGATTTATTGGTCGATAGTGACCAAATTATAGGTTCAATAGGACCGGGAAACGTGTGTTCAGGCATAACTAATCCACTAAGGTATATTTGTGGACCGACCTTGCAGGATCCAAGGGTTCACTGTGGGGGATCCTGAGACATTACTAGAGTGTCTCAAATCGGTAAAGAGATCGTTCCTAGCCTTGACTCGTGACGGAAATCCAATTCCCAATACGACATTACAGTTTTGATTGTAAACCTATATACGGCGATATAGTAGGATGGGGTACTATGCCGTCTAGGATTGATACATTTACTTTGAAGTATTTTAAACTGATTAGATACTAATAATAATATTAAAATATTATTTTCTACGTATCAAGCTTGTTTGATCATTATAAGGTAAAACTCTATCCTCCGGTTTGTGTTGCATTGTGTGATGGGACTTGAGTCTTATAATGATTTCATTTTTCTAAAAGGCATTGCGTTCTTTTTAAATAAAAATCTATTAAACTTATGCACTGGTAATCCAATGGAGTAAACCCGTTCCACGTTAGTGGCGTGGTCCTATGATTAGCCATATTGTTAGATAAAGTTAGGGAAGATTTCTCATACCAGTCCCACGACTGACTCATAGTTTGTTTCACTTTGCAAACTAGGGTGCCCTCTTTTCACACAGGCAGCCAAGTGATAGTTTCAGGTATTATGGATATATTCTGGATGGGAGCATGCTTAAGGTAAGAAGATAAAGGACATTTTTATCTTTTTATTTATGCTTTGAGACATTTAGACATTATTGATCTATGATGTATTTGATGGAGTTGAGACTTATTTCTTTTTACTGAGACTTCTATTTGCTAAGTGTATCCTGTAACTGTGCATTCTAATGTCTTTGATGTTGTGATGCTGATGACATTTCCTTTTCCGCTGCAATGATTTATGTGTTATACTATTATCTGAGATCTGCTATTGTTGTAATTATGTTATATTCCAATGATTATCCTTGCTTTTGTACAACGGAAGTTTGGGGTTGTCACAGTTGATATCAGAGCTAAAGGTTAACCTTAGCTTCAGAGCATAACATTTTTAAAACAATTCATCTAGATAGAATCAACAGTATTCTAAGGCGAGTAGCTCATTAGAGATAGGATTAGTAATGTCCTAGAATGAGCCCAACAGAATAGCACATATTAATCAGTCATTACATCATCAACATCTCTCCATATGTCTCTGCTTTTAACCTTTCCTTTAAAATTATCATTTCTGTTAGTCTGACTCTTTCCTTGATGGTATAGAACTAACTAGAAAATGAGCACTAGAGCGAGAGCTAGAGCCCGAGGCAGAGGTGGGGCCAGAGGACCAGCAAGAGATGAGACTCCCACTGCTCAGGGGCAGCCCACTCCCGAGGCTGTAACACCACCTCCACCCCCACAGTCGTTTGACTTGAACAAGGTGGCCAAAAAGTTCAGGAATTTAGGGGGCGTATCATTCACAAGGCAAGAGACAGTAATAGAAGCACATGCTTGGCTCAAAAACTACGAGAAAATATTTGGAGGCCTGGAATTAGAAGACCACCGCAAGCGCTTTTTGGCATCATGGCTGTTGAAAGATGAGGCTGGAAATGGTGGGATACTGTCGTAATTGGCAATAATGAGGCCGACATGTCTTAGGCCAAATTCAAAGAACTCTTCAACGTGAAGTTTATTCCTCCACAGGAAGTAGAGCTGCTCCACGATCAATTTGCCAATTTACAGCAAGGAGGTATGACGGTTTCAGAATATGTGTAGAAGTTTGAAGAACTCTAACGCTATGCTCCAGAATTAATTCGGGAGCCAGTCCTGAAAAACAAAAGATTCATTAATGGCCTCTCCAAAAAATATCTGAACAGAGTCACAGCTCACATTAAGCTCCCATTCAATGAGGTGATCGAGATGGCTTGCCGCTATAAGGACAATGATAGAAATTCGCAACAGGATAGGGAGAAGAATCAGAATAATAACAAAAGGAAGCAAGCTGACAAGAAACCAGAAGCAAGCAATTCTTCTACCGCCAAGCCTCAACGAAAAAAAGGGACAAATCCAAGGTGAGATGCTTTAATTGTCAGAAGCTGGGACAATTTGACTACGAATGTCGAGCTCCAAAAAGGCCAAGGAGAAATGAGTCTGCGCCTAGTCAAAGTTCTCAGGATAAGAGGGAGTGCTATAATTATCACCAGAAGGGGCACATCAAGCCAAACTTCCCATTGCTGAAGAATTCTCAAGTGGCCCATGTGTATGATGGAGCGGCTGCACCAACTTCTTCCGAAGGAGCAGGTAAATCTGATGTTTTAGGAGGTACTCTTAATATTTAGAATATACCTATTACAGTATTGTTTGACACCGGTGCATGGCGAAGTTTCATTTCTAGTGACACGATTAAAAAGCTAAAAATGAAACTAAGAAAACTTAAAGAATTGATTAGAGCTCATAGTCCGATAGGTGGTTCACTTATTCTTGATCAGTATTGTAGAGTGCCTGTTTCTTATTTCTATTTCCAATTCCCTTTTAATTTGATCATCATGAATTTCTCCGAGTATGATATCATACTAGGAATGGATTGGCTAACAAAGTATGAGGCTGAGGTACTATGCGCTGAAAGAATAGTCAAAATTAAAACCAAATTTGAAGATATTATTGCTATATCATGCCACAGCTCAGCCACAGATAGGAAAGAATTATGGTCTTCTCTAGAAGTCACTCCTGCTTCTATTGAGGATATTTCTGTCATCAGAGATTATGCGGATGTGTTTGAAAAAGTTGATAGCTTACCTCCGCGTAGAGAAATCGACTTCAGGATTGACTTAGTTCTGAATGCAAGGCCTGTTGTGCATCCTATTCGGAGAATGACGCTGAAAGAAAAAGAGGAGCTGAGCAATCAAACTAAACAGCTTTTGTGGAAGGGTATGATCAGGCCTAGCTTCTCAAATTGGGGTGCAGCAGTGGCGTTTGTCCCAAAGTCAAACGGTACTCTCCGATTGTGTGTGGACTACCGTGACTTCAATAAGCAGATACTGAAAAATAAATATCCACTGCCACGCATTGATGATCTGTTGGACCGCTTGAATTGAGCGCAAATATTCTCTAGAATTGACCTAGCTACAGGCTTCCATCAATTGCGCATTGCTGAAGAATGTGTTCCTTTGATAGCTTTCAGAGGGCCAGACTTATTCTATGAATGGCTAGTAATGCCCTTCGGCTTATGTAACGCTGCAGCATACTTTGTCGATTTGATGAACAGAGTATTGCGAGATGTTTTAAATAAATTCGTTCTGGTTTTCATCGATGACATCCTAATCTTTTCTAAATCCACTGCTGAGCACGAAAAGCATTTGAAAGAAGTTCTGGAAATCTTGAGAAAGAATGTGTTGAAAGCCAAGTTCTCTAAATGCATATTCTGGTAAGAAGATGTGAAATTCCTCAGCCATGTTGTATCAAAGAAAGGTATTTCAGTAGACCCAGGCAAGATCTCAGCCATCCAAGTTTGGAAGCAGCCGAGTACTCCTACAGAAGTCAGAAATTTCTTTGGATTGGCTGGTTATTATCGGAAATTCATCAAAGATTTTTCGAAACTATCTTGTCCATTGACGAAGCTGAGTAAGAAGCATAAAAAGTTTATTTGGGCACCCAAATGTGAGGCAGCTTTCCAAGAGCTGAAATTGAGGTTGACCACTGCACCAGTGTTGACCATTATTGATGGTAATCAAGATTTGAAAGTCTGGACAGATGCGTCTATTGAAGGTTATTCCTTTTATCTAAACAAACATGTCAGAGATGACATTTTTAAACGACAAATCTTATTTTAACATGTTATCCTTTTATCTATTTAAGGTATTGGTGCGGTGTTAATGCAAAGGGACAAAGTAGTTGCATATGCTAGCCGTCAGTTGAAACCGCATGAGAAAAAAATACCCCACTCATGATCTTGAGTTGATGGCTATCGTGTTTGCTCTAAAGATATGGAGGAACTATCTTTTGGGTGAGAAGTTCGAATTGTATACTGATCACAAATCCTTAAAGTATTTGTTCACCCAAAGAGATTTGAACTTGAGACAGCGACGTTGGGTTGAATTTCTTGCGGCCTATGACCTGGACATCTTATACACTCCAGGAATGTTGTAGCCGATGCGCTCAGCAGGAAGAATGCGGACAACACCAATCTTATCATCGCCAGTCTTATTATTATGCCTACATTAATGGATAAGATCTCTGCTCTTCAAAAAGATGATAAGTTTATTCAGATGATTGGCGAGCGAGTTCGAAAGGGCGAAGCCTCAGCTTCCAAATAGACAGCAATGGGACCCTTATACTGCAAGGGCGAATATGTGTGCCAGAAATTCCTGAGCTAAAAAGAGAAGTTATGGATGAATGTCACAAATCTAAACTTGGCATCCATCCAGGAGTAAGCAAGATGTATCATGATCTTAAGCACACCTTTTGGTGGAAGGCGATGAAGAGGGACATTTCCATATATGTTGTTAGACGTTCCACCTGCCAGCAAGTCAAGAGCGATTAACAGAAGCTTGCAGGATTGTTGCAACCGCTTGAGGTTCCAAGTTGGAAGTGGGACCAAATTTCTATGGACTTTATTGATGGCTTGCCCCGAATCAGAAAAGGGAATGACAGTATATGGATGATTGTAGATCGTTTCACAAAAACTGCCTATTTTATCCCTGTCGGATCTAATAGAATAGCTCGTAGTCTGGCGCAGCTTTACGTCAGAGAGATTGTCAGACTGCATGGAGTTCCCAATAGCATCGTTAGTGATCGTGATCCGATATTTGCTAGCAAATTCTCAAGAAGAGCTTGGGACCAAGTTGAATATGAGCACTGCTTATCATCCTCAGACAGGCGGCCAGACTGAGAGGGTGAACCGCACATTAGAAGACTTGTTGCGAGCATGCATTCTTGGTTTGGGCGAGTTATGGGAAGATCACTTGCACTTGGTTGAGTTCTCTTATAATAACAGTTACCAAGCAAGCTTGCAGATGTCGCCATTTGAAGCATTATATGACAGGCCATGCAGATCTCCCGCATGTTGGGTGGAACCAGGCAATCGATTAGTATTGGGCCCCGACATGATTCGTGAGGCATCAGATAAAGTTGATTTTATTAAGAAGCGACTAGACTCACGAAGAAGGGATTTATAATTCTCCGTTGGCGATTATGTATACTTGAGGGTTTCCCCACTGGGAGGTGTAATTCGATTTGGGAAGACTGGGAAGTTGGCGCCGAGATTCATTGGTCTATTTCCTATCCTCGAAAGGATTGGAACACTTGCTTATAGGGTGCAGTTGCCTGACTAGTTGCCAGGGGTTCATGGTGTATTCCATGTGTCTTAACTTCAGAAGCATGTGCATGATCTAGACTTAGTTGTGGAGGAAGCAGCACAACAAGATTTGGAGATTACCCAGTGACAAGGGAGTCAGTGAGAATTGTTGGCAAAGAAACCCGAGTTCTGAGGAACAAGAGGATCACTTAGTCAAAGTGCAGTGGAGCGGGGATCCTAGAGACTGTACATGGGAGACTGAGGATAACATCAAATAGACTTATCCCAAGTGCAGAGTGGACATCTTAGAGTAACTCTTGTGCTGAGGTACATTTACAATATGTTGCATTTTCCGTTTTGTTTCCTACATTACTATTGTTTCCTTTTCGGGGACGAAAACCTTTTAAGTGGGGGAGATTGTAACAACCCAGAAAATCAGAACCAATTTAAAGTTTTTATTTTGGCTATTTCAATGAATTTTGAATAGTTAAAATAATTTATTTTAAATAATAACGATATAAAATTTATTAAAATCGAAGTTAGAATGAATATATTTATTTTAATTTTAAAAGGAATTAGAAACAGTACGGTAGTTTGAAAATTTGAATCTGAACTTTGACTGAATGTATAGTATTCAAAATAAAACGGATTCTAGTGAAACCAAAAATATCTAAATCTGTTTAAAAATATCTTTCCAACGAATCTGAAAAATCGAAATTTCATAGCGGGAATAAAAAGTCATGGCTAGTTGAATATCCAGAATAGTCGCTATGGAATATAGTATAATTTATAGCTCATATAATTATACAAACGACCTCCATTTTCGATGAGACCATTTTGTCGGATCCTCTGAATGTCAAATTATTGCTAAGTTTAATTTTCCATAATTTTTGGAATTAATATGTGAGCGTGGTAAATTAAACTATGCTCGGTAATTTCTGTTGAATTTAATAGACCGTTAAAAAGATCATTTTTCAAACGGTCTCTAAATTCGACGAAATTAATTTTGTTAGGACCGTATCATCAAAGCAAAGCTAAACATATTTTTTCTGTAATTTTTGAAGTCCGTATGTGGCTTCGGTGAATTTAAATGTACGATCAAATTAATTAAATAAAGTATTTAAATTTTAAATTAAAGAAAACAGGGTGAAAACAATTGTTTGGGTTGACGGGACCTAGCCCATTGGTTCCGGAACGGGGGCATTTGGCTGAGGACAATTCTTGTTGGGCTGAAATTGGAGCTATTAAGGATTTATGGGCTAAAACCAATAATTAAGAAAATAAATAATATTTTATTATAAATATACCTTAATTCTAAAACCCTAATACCGTAATACGACACAGCCGCCATCTCCAAGTTCCATGGCCTGAAACATTCGATTCTTCCATCCTCAAATTCTTCCAATCCACTCCATAAAATCCATCACTCCAGTTCAAGCTTTCGAAGAGAATCCTCTCCTCTTCACATCCATACGGGAAGTAGTATTCCTCGTGTTGTAAATCGCTCGAATCACCCTCCCAAAGGCCACGCCGTCGGTCGAGATTTGGAGCCCCCAGACCCCACCAATTTCGCCATCACCACAACCAATAGTTGCGCGCCTCCAAGCTCTCCGCCGTGGTAAAATCTGATCGCCCTCCCGTGTCTTGTGCAGATCAGGAATACTTGCCTTAGGTTCGAGCATTCACTAAAACATTGCAGCCGAGTTATGTTAAGAGGAAGAAGGTGGTTTTAAAAATATATTATTTATTTATTTTAATTTTAAAATGTTATTAATACAAATTAATTCGTATCTCACTCATATGAACTCGTAATTGAATAATTTAAGATCCGTTACGATCGTGAGTCCGAGATCTACATTGCTGGACTAATTAGAACTGATTCAGAGCAGATCGAAATTTGGACAAAAATTCAATTCTGAATAATTCAGAATTAAACCCAACTATGAGAAATTCTATTTTTTTTTCATTTTATATAATTAAAATTATTTAATCATGATACGTATCTAGAACCGATGTTGTTAAATCATACGCTGTAATATTTCTATGAATTGTCATACATGATTTGATTGATGATTGTTGTGTTATGTAGATCTTCAAAAAATTAACAATTATGCTATTTAGAAAAATAGTGAAATGAATCATCATGTTATGTTCATTAGATTAAAATTAACAATTATGTTATTTAGAAAAATAGCAAAATGAATCATCATGTTATGTTCATTAGATTTGTAATGCAAAAATTAACAATTATGTTAATTAGAAAAATAGTGAATTAAATCATCATATTATGTTTATTAGATTTGTTGATTTAAATTTGACAATTGTGTTAATTAGAAAATAGCTAAACGAAATTTAGCATTTTGTTTATTAGATTAGTTGAAAACAAAAATGAATTTTTGTCAAATTTGAATTGTTGAACAAATTATCCATTTTTGTAAAAGTTTGATTGTTAAACAAAAATATACACTTTTGTTAATTAAAAAGGATTAGACAAAAATATACATTTTTGTTAATTAAAAAGGATTAGGCAAAAATATACATTTTTGTTAATTAAAAAGGATTAAGCAAAAATATACATTTTTGTTAATTAAAAAGGATAAGGCAAAAATATGCATTTTTGTTAATTAAAAAGGATTAGACAAAAATATGCATTTTTGTTAATTAAAAAGGATTAGACAAAAATATGCATTTTTGTTAATTAAAAAGGATTAGACAAAAATATGCATTTTTGTTAATGAAAAAGGATTATGCAAAAATATACATTTTTGTTAATTAAAAAGGATTAGACAAAAATATACATTTTTGTTAATTAAAAAGGATTAGACAAAAATATACATTTTTGTTAATTAAAAAGGATAAGGCAAAAATATACATTTTTGTTAATTAAAAAGGGTTAGACAAAATATACATTTTTGTTAATTAAAAAGGGTTAGACAAAAATATACATTTTTGTTAATTAAAAAGGATTAGACAAAAATATACATTTTTGTTAATTAAAAAGGATTAGGCAAAAATATACATTTTTGTTCATTAAAAAGGATTAAACAAAAATGTACACTTTGTTTATTAAAAGAAATATACATTTTTGTTCATTTAAAAGAATTAGACATTTTTGTTCATTAAAAAGGATTAAACAAAAATGTACACTTTTGTTTCATTAAAAGAAATATACGTTTTTGTTCATTAAAAAGAATGAGACATTTTAGTTCATTAAAAAGGATTAAACAAAAATATACACTTTTGTTCATTAAAAGAAATATACATTTTTGTTCATTAAAAAGAATGAGACATTATTGTTAATTAAAAAGGATTAAACAAAAATGTACACTTTTGTTCATTAAAAGAAACATACATTTTTGTTCATTAAAAAGAATGAGACATTTTTATTAATTAAAAAGGATTAAACAAAAATATACATTTTTGTTCATTAAAAAGGATTAAACAAAAATATACATTTTTGTTCATTAAAAAGGATTAAACAAAAATATACATTTTTGTTCACTAAAAAGGATTAAACAAAAATATACATTTTTGTTCATTAAAAAGGGTGAAAGCAAAAGTATACATTTTTGTCAACTAAAAATGGGTGAAACAAAAATTGTTAACAAGATTTGAGTGAAACAAAAAGTAATATTTTTGTTAAATAAGATTTGAGTAAACAAAAATTTACATTCTTGTTAGATAAGATTTGAGTTATTACAAAAATAACATTTTTGGTTAAAGAGATTTGAGTTTGAGCAAACTATTAATTTTGTCGAACTAGTATTATCAACATAAGTGCCACCATCACTTATATTCATTTTGTTAAATCGGAATTGTTAACAAAATAAATGAATCGCTTCTAATCGTTTTGTTGAAACAGAATTGTCAACTAAAGATAAATATCATTTTTATAGAAATTGCACACATTAGAATTTGTATGCAACTCAAAGAATCATTTTTATTTAAATGCATACACTAGAATTTGTATGCAAGTTAAAATATCACTTTTATGATTAATACATACATTATAATTTGTATGCAAATTTAAAGTGAACATTTTTACATTATATACTGAAATTATATATACACACAAATAAAATATTTCCTTTTATTTGTTAAACCTAGATATAGAAGTTGCATACAAGTAATGAGAATAAAATTTTATCTTTTATTTGTCATTAGCAAATGTCATGCAAGTAAAGACATTTTATTTGACATTACAAAATATGTTGAAATGGTTAGGCAAATTAAAACATTCTTTTATTTGGCGTGTTAAACACGATAGTGGAATCGTCGAATGGTATATATTTATATATAATATATATAAATATAAATTAAAATTAACGAATCGCGCACGGTAGTTCGCGTTTTAGAATCGTAACTTTTAACGATTACACCGAAAGATCCGACCGTCAGATTTTCCCAAAACTGGAACCATTAGGGCTGCTTTGGGAAGATCTTTCCAATGATATAAATCTTGTTAAAATCTAACGGTTAGATTTCAAGATATATATAAATCAAATTTTGATAAAAACAGCGCCAGGGCCGTCTATTAACCCGAAGCGTCGTTGAATTAAATCGAGCTATTTTTATATAAATAAAAATAGCGATAAATCGTTATTAAATAATATTAGCGATATGAAATAGTTTTTAATTATATATTTGCGAGAATTATTTGAAAAGACCGAATTCAATCTTATTTCAAATCATTATACGGCGATTTAAATCGAAGATATTAAAGACGGCAATTGAAGACCGACGATCTTCACATCGAAAGGATGATGATGCCTGGTATTGGGTAACTCCCAGTAATGGGTTAAAGTGGCAGTTGTCCGGACGTACTTGTTGATTGTCCGGATAAGCAAGTACCTCTCTTCCGTATTGGACATACGGGATGAGGAACAAGGTATCTCCGGTTTCGTTTAGACCCAGAACAGACTTGTAAATGGATGTGTGTCTGACATTGGATTTCATTTCATGTAAATTGATTTCTATTTAATATATATCAGTTTGGTGGCGGGGAATTTATTCTCTTGCTTAACACCTTTTTCTAAGACGCACGAGCTCAGAGGTTATATATTGGTAGTTATCGATCGCATGGCGTGAATTGTCAATGTGGCATGCCAAGATGCAATTGATCGAGGCTTTTGTTGAAAAGCAGAGTTTCGCGGTTGATGATCAAAGCATAACCTATTTCGGCATAGCTTTGTGTATTGCGTTACTTCGCAAGCCTCACACCCCGGTAAGAGTCAGAAACGGGACAAGGGAATGTAGGGAGTGCACACGTTTCTTTCTAGCTAGAAATGGTATCAGGGTTTTGCAAGCCCTGACATTTTACTTATGTGGTTGATGGATTATGAGGTACCTCGGATTTATTGGTCGATAATGACCAAATTATAGGTTCAATAGGACCAGGAAACATGTGTTCAGGCATAACTAATCCACTAAGGTATATTTGTGGACCGACCTTGCAGGATCCAAGGGTTCACTGAGGGGATCCTGAGACATTGATAGAGTGTCTCAAATCGGTAAGGAGATCGTTCCTAGCCTTGACTCATGATGGAAATCCAATTCCCAATACGACATTACGGTTTTGATTGTAAATCTATATATGGCGACATAGTAGGATGGGGTACTATGCCGTCTAGGATTGATACATTTAAGTATTTTAAACTAATTAGACACTAATAATAATATTAAAATATTATTTTCTATGTATCTAGCATGTTTGATGATTATAAGGTAAAACTCTATCCTCCGGTTTGCGTTGCATTGTGTGATGGGACTTGAGTCTTATAATGATTTCATTTTTCTAAAAGGCATTGCGTTGTTTTTAAATAAAAATCTATTAAACTTATGCACTGGCAATCCAATGGAGTAAACCCGTTCCGCGTTAGCGGCGTGGTCCTATGATTAGCCATATTGTTAGATAAAGTTAGTAAAGATTTCTCATACCCGTCCCACGACTGACTCGTAGTTTGTTTCACTTTGCAAATTTGGGTGCCCTCTTTTCACACGGGCAGCAAGTGACAGTTTCAGGTATTATGGATACATTCTAGATGGGAGCATGCTTAAGGAAAGAAGATGAAGGACATTTTTATCTTTTTATTTATGCTTTGAGACATTTAGACATTATTGATCTATGATGTATTTGATGGAGTCGAGACCTATTTCTTTTTACTGAGGCTTCTATTTACTAAGTGTATCCTATAACTGTGCACTCTGATGTCTTTGATGTTATGATGCTGATGACAATTCCATTCCCGCTGCAATGATTTATGTGTTATGTTATTATCTGAGATCTGTTATTATTGTAATTATATTATATTCCAATGATTATCCTTGTTTTCGTACGACGGAAGTTTGGGGTTGTCACAACAGATTTCTCATTTAAATCTCCTCCAAAATCATATTCAAGTTAGAAAGAAATATCATATCAATATCATGATTATTTGAGCATCGATTTTTATTCAAAAGGGAAACATATTTTTATTTCAAATCTCAATTGAATCAATGGGCTTAAATCGAGAAATATTCCAATTTAATAAACATTATAAATATTTAAATAACTTGAAAAATAAATGATTATATATAAAACTCAATTTTTTTGAAAATATATAATAAAACAATTAGAGTATAATAAAATAATTTAAATCACTACATATATACATATATTAATGCTTTAAAAAAATCTTTAAATAATAAATAATAAAATATAATTTACTTTATTTCAAATTATAGGTATATATATATTAAATGATTTACTAAAATAATCTTTAAATAATAAATATAATTTATTTCAAAATCCATAGATATATATATAGCTAACTAAATTTAAAAACATAATTTTTATAAATATAATATAATTTATTTCGTTTCCATATCTTGATTTCAAATAACATTCAAATTTGACCTTTCTAATATAAGGTCTTTTCAATTCGTATTCAATCCAATTTCGACCATTCCAAGTATCTTCGAGTACTCTTATTTAAATTAAATTTAAAGAGAATTAATAAATTCAGTTTTAAATGATTAAATTTAAGTAATAAAAGTCGTATTCAAATCACATTTCCAAATTCTCAATTTATTTTGGCATAATGGCCTTAACAAATTCAATGAATGTTCAAGTGTCAATAATAGTCCAATAATCAATTTCAAATTAAGGCATTCATCATAACCATTTCATTCAAATGGTAATTATGGTTAATGAAGTTCAGGATTTCAATTAGAGATTAATTTAATTAAAATAATTATTTATCAATCTCAATTTGCACATTAACACACTTGCATGTCAAATTTTTAAGAAGCTAAACAACAATCCATATCAACCATACAACCAAATTATTTCATAATTTAATTTAACAAATATGGGAATAATTCAATAAGTTGTGAGCGAGAAATCCACTCACCTTTGGGTCTTTAGTTGATCAAACGTCCAACCAAAGGCCAAAAATTTTCTGTTCCAAATGCAACCGGATTAGTTTCAAAACGTCGTCCGCAATTTCACCACGATCCGAATGCAACAAACCGCGCTCGAATTCGACCTCGTATGAAGAAGTTATTGACGTTTTAATCATTTGAATTTAATATATATATATATAATTAATTAATTAATAAAACATATTCTCACCCATTTAGATGTATACCATCTTGAAGCTCTCGAATATAGCAGTTCATCGATTCTAAATTTGTGCGATTTTGTTGAGTATTTTGGTCGAATTTTTTTCTTAAGACAGAACAATGGTGGCATCCTCCTTATTTTAGTTAAAGGGAATAATGAATTAGGTTAGCAGAGAATGTGGCCTAATTTATATGAAAGAAATAAAAAGATGCCATCTATTGATTTTATTTTGATGTAGGATGGTGGTTATGGTGACCATATAATGTAATGAATTTGCAAACGTAAGACGCTTGGATTTCTTAAATTAAAATTTATTTATACTTTAAATGTTCAATCTTACCATGTTCATCATTTATTATATGTTACCTAAAATATAGCCTTTCCATTAGAACCGAAACCTAGTTAAATTTTCTAATGGACACAATTAGCATTTATTTACATAGAATGTAAATTAATATGAATTCGATGATACTGGTTAGTATCATCGAACTAATAATAGGTATATTTTATGATACTTATCATAAATATATGGAATGGAAATTTTATTTCAATTGTTATATATTCACTTTTATCGAATTTAAAAGTTCATAAATTTCATTTATGTCCAAATAGGTTCTTAAATGCTTCATGCGCAGAGGTTTATACATTGTCATCCTTTGTTTCATACATATACCATGAAACGCTCAGCATTAAGGAAAGAAGATTAAAAAAAAGGTATAAATGCAATAATTTCTTTCACACGTTATTTAATGCATGCAGAAATAACTATTTTTCTATCCATAAATTTGGTTTCATACATACATGAAAAAGTAAGCTACATACATGCATGACAATAAATTTCACATTATGGCAATAAATATTTATCCTTTCTTTAATTCATGTACAAGAAAATATTAAAACAAAATTTTGGTTTATTTGGTTATACTTAATATAGACCAACAAATAACCAACCAAGATTCTAAAATGCGAACGTTGTCAGTTCAAAACAACGTTGCGCATTTCAAACCAAATGTCCAAACACAAAAAATTAAATATCGTTATGTTCAATGTGTTAATGCTAGCAAAATAACATATGAAAACTTGTTAAATTAACGTTCGTATGAAATTCGCTATGAATTCCCAGTTCATATAATTATCTTAAATTAAAATTCGAAAACTAATCAACTTTATTCACATCAAAATAAATTTAATTTTAACTTAATAAATAAAATTTATTTTAATTTTAAATTATTAATTACATCAATCAATCTCATTAAATATATAAATATTAAATTCTAACTTTCCATGTTAACCAATAAACAAGATCACAAAATTATTTACAATCAATACATGCTATAATTATCAAAATAAGTTAAAAATAATCACTTAAACAATTTATTTAAGTAACCCATATTTAGGTATCAAACGAGTACTCCGAACTAGGTCGGAGTCGGGGCACACTTACTGGACTAATTGTAAGAGATCCAAACGAAAGAGGCAGTGTGGGCGGCGCATACCGACGGATTCATGTGCGTGCATGGGTCCGGCAGAGGAGGCTAAGACAACGTGACACCTGTAGATATGGTTGTGCACATCCTAAAAACGAAGAGTTGCCACTTTAGGAAGTGATACATCCTACTGTGGGGCTAGTATAGGGTATCTACGGAGAAGGGAGCCGATCGATTGGGGTAGTAATTAGGGTACATCTAGACTCTGGTATGTTTAGGAGCCCGTTAATACCCTTAGGGGTAACTCTGGTATGTTTAGTTGGGTTGTCTGTTATTGTATAGGGTAAAATCTCTCATTAGATATACGCCTAAGTTTACCATCTTATACTTGTTGGGGATCATCTTGTTCACACGACACTAGTATTGGTGCAGAGAAAGAGAAAGTACTAGAGAAGCGCAATATATTCTATCATGTTTATCCTATTTACCTTGTCATACATGCCTTATTGTGTTGTTGTCTATCTCTTCAGTTTATATGCATGTCATGATACTTTTAGTTATTTATATGCTAAAAGTAACTGGACTAGCCAGACTTTATGTCTGACCTATTTTGTTTCCTCTTCTATCCCCCCTCAGGTTCTTAGGGTGGGAATACTCAAGCTTGATCAGGATTCTGCTTTCATCCTGGTTGGAGCTGCTTAGATGTACTGCTTGATTTCATATCTCTCTACTATGGCAATGTTTTGGGGATTATGCTTCTTTTATTATTGTACTCTGATGATTTGAGTACAAGACAGAACTTTTAAGTTGATGTACTTGGTTTTATGCATTTCAGACTTGTGATGTAACTATGTTTTGAACCACAACGTTTTCTGCTTAAAAAAAGTTTTAAATTCTGCTGTTATTTTATATCTGTCTTATAATGTTTCTGTTTCTGTTTACCTATAACGCTTCACGAAACTTAATTCATTCTCTTAACGAGTGACATTAACAGACATGGTGTGTCTCACTATAACTCTTCAATAGCACTTGATTCAGATAGTAATGAGTAGAGATTGTAGAGAGAAGAAGATTAATGAAAACAGAATTGAATTCGGTAGAGTATAGGTGTAGAAATCATAAAAAAGATAAAGAATAATGGTGTAATGAAAGAGTGTGAAAGTGGAGAAGAAGAAGTAATTAAAAATTCGAAATCAACCCCTTTTTATAATGCGTGAAAGATTGCAACATCTCGGTACCATCACAAATAATGAAAAGACACTTCCTTTTAAATTTAAAAAAATGACAATTATATGTCGATGTGTATATATATGTATGTCAACATATATATGTATAAATTTGAATATTTTTCAAGTGTTTTGAAATATATATAATTCTAGAAATTCTTGAATTAAAATATAGTGTTAGAAATAAATATTATAAAGTAAAAAATCATATGAAAACATAAATCACTACAAGAAAACAGACCATGCATAGCATTTATTCAAAGCGTTTCTTCCTCAAACTCTATTAATCCACGTTGAATAGAAAAACTAGTAAATATTAAATGCTATATGTCGACTGTATAGAACTAAATCTGTATTAAAACTCTCTAAACGCTATACGTTTTACTTGGACCTATGTAGAAGGCGGGATATTTTCATTTCCCCCCTAAAATTTCACTTCCCGCAGTCTTCCTCTCAACCTCACTTCATGCCTCAGATTTCATTCACTAAACGTAGTATACCGACCTCAATTTAAATCATCACAATGTTAATTTCACGCCCTACCTTAGCTTCTCCATCTTTGACAAATTGCTACTTTTCCAGACCTCAGATGGGTGAACCCTTGTTTATGCCTTGCAATTTAAGGTATTTTCATTATAGACTAACACGACCCGAACTTCCCCGTAAAGGAAAGCCCAGATTGAGTTGAGAACACGACAAATCAGAACACAAACAGGAAAATATTTCATTGCTTATTACAACAATTTACATCTGAGTACAAGAATATATAGAATATGAACAAATAATATACATTTGATAAATATCAGAGATTTACAAATTACAATGCAGCGGAAAATAATACAAAACACAACTAAAAGAGATACACGGATACAGAGCTTTTCGAATATCATACCAGCTGTAAACCAAGATCATGTGAATATAAATCTGCAAAACCAAAACTACTAGCTGCCTGTATGGAAAATAGGGGCACCCAGAGTTTAGGTTAAAACAATAAACTCCAGGTCAGTCATGTGACTGGTGTGAGAACTAAAACAGTTATTAAATCTTTACTTCAAAAATAAAGTAAATCAAGGGACACGCCGTATAACACACAACGGGTTTCCTCCCGAGAATACCAGTGCATAAAACAAATAACGCAATGCTTTTTGGAAAAATGAAGCTATTATAAGACCCAGGTCCCATCACATAATGCAACGCAAGCCGGAGGATAGGGTTTTCCCTTATAATAGCCAAACATGCTTGGTACATTTAAAACAAATCATTTGATACTATTATAAATGAATAGTGTATAAACAACTTCAAATATAAATGTATCAATCATAGACGGCATGGGTACCATATATCATGTCGCCAATACTAGGCTCTACAATCAAAACCGAAATGTCACGTATTGTAATGTAACGACCCGCAGATTCGTACCATTTGAACCGACTGAATACATCTCACGTCCAATCCAAATCGCACAAAAATACGAATCATTAATAGGAAGAAGTTAGAGGATGAGAAATAGAAAGATAGAAAATTAGAATAGAAGAAAATAGATAGAAGATCGAACCAAACAACAATACAGAGTCTCACAATCGCAGTGGAATAAAATATAATATATAAATAATCACTTTGAAATACAAAACTGTATTTGAAGTTACATACAATATCAGAGTACATAACATATACAATACATCGGAATAAAACTCTAGATATCTATCATTGAAGCCTCCTGCTCCAAGATCCTCCAGATAAATCTGCAAAATCCTGATATATTGGACTGCCCGTACAAATTTGGGCACCCAAGAGTTTAGGAAAAAACATAGAAAAAATAAACTCTGGGTCAGTCATGGGACTAGTGTGATTAAACGATTAAAAACAGTTTGATTTTAACTTTCAAAAATCTTTTGAAAGAAAAGATAATCGTAAGACCTATCCACACATAAATACGGATGGTTTTTACCTTACGATAACCCAAAACATTTTTTGAAAACAATATTATTCTGATATAATGATAGTGTCTAAATATAAATAAATAGCAATCTAGCAGAACGCTTGCATCTCATGCTCTACATATATAGTATGCAATCAAAACCGCGAGCGCTTATTGCATAATGGATTCCGATTATGACAAGGTATGGAACCACCTGCCAATAGTGTATCTAGAGGCGAATACAATGGGTTCAACAAGAACGTCTTGCAACCCGGCCCACACATGACCGACCACTCATTTTGAGTGTATCGAATATATTGTCACCAATGGTTGGGAGCTACCCACCATTTCCCGAAAGGGACAGCATCGATATATTAAAGAAGCAAAAGAAATTTCTCTAGGTAGGTGACAATACACCCTAATGGGAGCGACCCACATAGCCATGCTGCCTGCCCGATTTTTGTCATTTTCCGGTTGTGAGGCTTGAGGCTGAGCTTACCTTGGATATAACACGTCTTCATTCACTTTGAATGCCACATCGTCAAACCCGCCAAGTCACAAATTGATTTCCCTAAAAATATTCTAGGTATAAAGCTAAGAGAAACGAATTCTTCCGCCACCAAACGTAAATACGTTTGAAGAAATCAACTTACGCAATTTATTAGACATATTATGTCAGACATTCGTCCATACAAGTTGTCCTGGGACTGGACAAACCGAAGGCACAATTCTGTAAATCCATCTTAGGCAATTTCTACCTAGGATCCACAGAACAATCCTTGCATAAACTCCATCTTCAATTGTCTTCAATAATCTCTGACTCGAACATATATATCGAATCAAAGTGGAATTTAGACTCCGGTCTCTTCGAACGATAACGAAAAGGTCCAGATTTGATAGTCGGTGTTTTAACTATCAAATAAAAATAAAATGATTTAACTCCATTGGATCTGCTAAGCTTTATTTGAATAATCTTTAAATATTTCAATAAAATGTTAACCTTGTATATATATTGATTTGAAAACTTATATATTCTTATTATCAATCTTATGTGATAAATCTCCTTCTCGAATAACCGTTTCATAACTAAACGATATTCAATTCTAATACTTATTTTGAACACAAACTAATACGATCTCTCGGATAATGGTGAATCGATCAAGTTGGGGTATTTTAATCACCTCTTAGACCTTGAGTCGAAATCATTCTCATTGTCAAGATTCGTAGAAGTTTGATATTCAAAATATTCGACCAACCAGAATTTGCAAATCCAAATTGATTTTCAAATCTTAAGTTAAACCATTGCAAAACAATGTTGTGGTTTGAACTATTCATCCATTTAACTTGATATTAAAAACCCAGGGAAATTTAATCCAAATGATTTACTTGTTTTCCTTTTTCCTTTATAACTAAATTTATCTTTAAACTTAATTAAAAGATTAATTAAGTTAAATTATCTTTCTGGGAATATTTATTTAAATTACTATTTAATTTCACCATTAACCAACCAATCTGTTAATTTAAACCTTATCAAGTTCAAATAATCCTTTATTGAAACCTCTTCCATTAATTGAAACAAATCAATTAAATAATAAATTCTCATTTAAACCTTTTATCTAAATCGACTCTAAACAACCTGATTAACTGATTATAATTGATCTTTCTTTTAAAATTAATAATAAAACAAATTCTAAAATAATCCATTGAATTGTTTCTTAAAAACAAATAACATCCAATTATTTCAAACTTGAGTTTATTTTTGAGTTACTTTATAGAAAATATAACTTATAGTTCCAACGGTATATACACATCTTTAAACAGACGACATTCAAGTCAATAACCCAATTTGCACAAACGATCATATAAATACAATGCAATAGTATCAACTGATAATATATCAACAACATATATTAACTGATAAAATATGTCAAATTGATAGCAGAACGGTATTTATTTCTGCTAACAAGGTGCTTAAAACAATGAGTCAGTCAAAATTATAGTGGAACGGAATTTATTTCCACTAACAGATGTCAATATAAAATATATAATTACGATTAACATAATTATAACCAACTTAATAAATTAATTAATTTAACAACCAATTCGGAATATTTTGAACTACAAATTTGTTACGGATCAATAATTTATACGTTAATTTAGCTCGACGATTAAATTTACGTTCAATATATAAAATAATATTTATTATTTTAATCATTTTTAAAATTATTTAACAATCAACTTATTTTAAATTGAATTGTTTAAACTTGGTAATTACGTTGAGTTGTTTACATGCGCCACCTCTCGACTCGATTACACAACATGGGTCAAAACTATCCATCATAACTTATTGATCTAAGCTTATATGTACACCTCAATTTATAGAATAAATATGTATTTTATTTCCGTTTAAACATAAAACAATTTACTTTTAAAGTAAAACGGGCCAAGCCCAATTAAAACAGCCCCTTTTCTTTTGTATATATCTTTTTACCAATATATGTATTTATATCCATGTTCATAATATTTAAATATAAACTCCACTTTAACTTTCGTTATATAATTTTTTTTCCTGTTACTATCCTTATTTACTCCTTCCATTCCTCCCTATGTTCTACTGTTACTATCCACGTTACAGACCCATTTACTCCTTCCATGTAGTTTTACGTTTCCGTTTAATATATATATTTTCTTTGTTCTTTGTACTGGCCATTCTTGCCTTTATTATTAAATGCAGTAGTTTGCATAATCTATATTCCTTTTTATTGCCCAGTAACATGTGTTGGGTAGGTGCATGAATCATGCAAGTCATGGCTATTAATTTGATGGATATAAATGAAATTAAATGACCTTCCGTTTTCATTCCCCACTGCTAATTTCATTTCTTTCCTTCCTGTTCTTCGATTATCTCTTTTCTTTTCTAACTCTGATCTCATTTTCATCTTTGAATCTCGGTCTCTTATCTGTTCTTTCCCTTTTCCTTGTTGGTTTGTTCACTCACTCATTCTCAAACCTTCATTCTTGACCCCTCTTCTCTTAAGTTTCTTCTTTGCTTTTGTGAACCCTTTCCTTCTGCACTAAAACAAGGACTTTTTACCATGTTAGACCTGTTTAAGAATTGTATAACGCAAATAGACCTGTTTTGAAAGTAATTACAGAAATAGACCTGTTTTGTATTAATGAAGGCGCGTTTTGGAACCTCGCCCAAAGGCGCGATTTGGAAACTCGCTGTACACTTTTGTTTTGAACTCCATAGCGACTTTCTTGAAATTCGATTTGGACATAACTCGAATTTTATAATATGAAATTCCCATTTTTCTGTTTCATTACTGAAATATAGTTCTATAGATTCAAACGTTTTGTGTTTCAATGAAAACCGACGTATAACGATTCCTATATATTCGAATGTAGATGTAAACGTTAAACTTCGAACTACCACGACATTTAATTAGTATATATAGCTTAACCAAAAAATGTAAAACAAATACCAAATTCTAATAGTCAAATACAAGAGAGATACATAGTCCGGTTAAGGACAGATAAGTTCAAAACATAACAAATACAGATACACGAAATGCAACACACTGACATCGCATCAACAAACATACATCTCCAGTTTAGGCTGCTGAAGTACACCGCTTTCTGTTATGGCCCAGCGATCCACATTTGCTGCACCTGTTTGTTTTGGGTGTTTGATGCTCGTCCATAACATTTTTGAACCTCATTGATTTGGGTCGTCCAGCTAGTCTTTTGATAGTTGGAGGCAGTATTCGTGGACCGTTGTACGGGTCCCAGTATTTCTTATCGCGTACAGGATTAAACTCTGGGTCGTATGTAGCTCTATAACTTTCGATGGAGTACCATTCAGAAGCAAAATCGTGATGTGCTGTATTACTACCAAAACCCTGGGCTGAACAAGCTGCCATCACATGAGCACATGGTATCTTCTGCAGAAGTGGGATTCTGCATGTACATGTGACATCAGAACCGTCGATCACAACATCATATTCATCTCCGTAATTGTTAATCACTTGCCATTTATATCGACCAAATCGAACAAGCCTACAACGCCGTGCGTCAATAGCACGAGCTTCAATTTTAGCTTCCCATTTTGGAGTAAGTTTCGAATTCAGACCCGCCCCCTTTTCTCGTCTCTTATAGAAATACTCAACTGATCGAAAGAACGTTCTTGTAACCAACGCCTTTATAGGCAAGGATCTGGCGCCTTTTAGTACGCCATTAAAACTTTCAGATGCGTTGGTCGTCATAATATGGAAGCGGTCGCCGTCATCTTTGCAAAGAGCCCAGTTTTCTTCGCAATTTCCTAGGCTTCGTTCAATCCAGTCATGCGCCTTCGGCTTAGTTGTCTTGATCTCTTCTCTAAGTTTATTGTATTCAATCACTTCTGAAGCACATACAGCAGCGTAAAACAAGCCTACAAGTCGCTTGTCTCGATGACCTGCAGCTTGAAAATTTTCTTTAAGATGTCTTGCACAGAACCTATGTTTGTGCGGTTGGTGCCATTTATCCTGCAAAGCGCTTGGAATCCCTTTCATTCTATCAGATATAAATGTAATGTGTCGATTTTGTACGCTATAAATGAACTCACGCATGCATGAAAAGAACCAGGCCCAACTATCATATGATTCGGACTCGACCACCCCATAAGCTAATGGGTAAAGGCAGTCGTCTGCATCTATAGCGGTAGAAACAAGCAGTATTCCTTTGTACTTACCGTACAAATGAGTCCCGTCAATAGAGAGCACTGGACGACAGTGTACAAAACCTGCAATGGAAGGACCAAATGCCCAAAAAGCACGATGAAATACCCTATACTCATCGTGTACTATATGTCCTACTGAACTTGGATTGCGTCTTTTAAT
Source organism: Allium sativum (assembly GCA_030737875.1). Lineage (NCBI taxonomy): Eukaryota > Viridiplantae > Streptophyta > Magnoliopsida > Asparagales > Amaryllidaceae > Allium > Allium sativum. The sequence goes on from CM060916.1 coordinate 902,058,055, forward strand.
TTCCTCAAAATACTGAGGCAAGTACGAATACGATTCGGCCCAGTCACCATATACTTTTTCTAAAGGTTTATTCAACGTTCGCCAAGCTTTCATGTAACTGATTTTGATGAAAAGGTGCTCGTCGACAAGCACTTGCACCGTCCCAGCTGAGATATCCAAGTTGGCCTTCACAAAAGCCATGATTTTGGATACAAGAAACGCAGAAGTGGCTTGCTTGTGGTTTGAATTAATCGTAGGGTTGACACAGTTATGTTCATGAGGCAATTTTCGGATTTCCCACAATCCGTTTTGTGATTTCTTCGACACTATAGCATGTATTCGCCATGGACAAGTACCATCAACCTTACATACAGCGATATATATTGTTTTATTCGACTTGATTGGCTTGTATGAAACACCGTGCAGAATATACCATTCCGTAAGTTGGTGGAGAAACTCTTCCTTGCTTCGGAATACCATCCCAATAGCAAAACCATTTTGTACGCAGCAAGCCGAGAATTTTTCACCAGAAAACTCTAAATTAGCCACTACGGATCTGGCCATCATTTGCGCCGTGCAGAGATCATCGTCCATGGGTACTTCCATTTGAGGCTCATCACCATCTTCTTCGGTATCTACTGTGTTTGTATCATAGTCATAGTTCAACGGTTCATTGCTGACTCCGGTCCAGCATTTATCATCAACTGTTGTCGTGGCAACCTCCATGCTGTCAATACGTTCGGCCTGTTGTGAAGGTCCTGCACCCCATTCTTCGGCTTCTACAGTCAATCTATTAATAAATGCATTTCAGTTAAATCTAACATTTCAATGAGTAATTATAAAACTAACTTGATGTGGAACACATACCTTTGGCTCATATCTAACAATTCTGATTGATCAGTCTGTTGTTCTTCTTGTTGTTGTTGTTGCTGTTGCTGCTGCTCAGCCTCATTTGGTGGACAATACGGATTGGTGTATAAAGGAGAACTAAAGTTGATTGATGGATCATGAGTTTGCAACATTTCTGTGAAAAATCCGAAACCGCTACTCACTATAGGCGGTGTGATTATTTCTTCCACAATTTCTTTTGCTGTTTTTCCAACAAACAACTTAAACGATTTCTTAAAAGTGGAAAATAGTACTTGTACATCTTCATCATCTGAAAGTGTTACGACTCTCGACCCCGATTCAGTAGGCCAGTTGACCGACAACTCGATATTATATTCGAGAGGGTTAATTCTGGTTGCTTGGAAAACTGTGTCTTTCAAAGCACCAAGTGTGCAACCCCATCGAACTCTCCCTGGTTTGCAGAATCCTCCCACATAACTTCCAATTTGTTGCCCATCCACGACCAATTCACCTTCGTAGTAGATAAGTGCAGTAATAAAAGGAGGCGCCATTGTTGACTATGTTTATTTTTCTTGAAGTTCTTTGAAGACAAGATTGAAGTGTGTGAGAAATAATGTGCTGAAGAGCTATGAAATAGGGAAACCAACTAAGCAACGTCACTATTAAATCAACTTTATTCAACTCAGTGTGCGGTCGTTGTCAAGTCAGATTTAACAGAGCTTTAATCATGTCATCCAATTCAAAATAAAGCAGAATCATAATCAATTGTCCTTTGCTCGTACTGATCACACAAAACAAGCCATGCGTCAGAATTGGAAGAGCTTTATCACAATGGCTTTATCACAATGGACCAATTTACCCGTGTCTAGTCAAACCAGCAAAATACTGTACACTGTACACTGTACAAACTGTACCCGTGTCAGCGAGTTGTCAATTCTTATTTATGTCATAATGTACACTGTACAAACCAGCAAAATACAAAGCTTTAATTCAAACTTCAAAAGTATAAAATAATTCATTAGAAAAACACATACATACAATGCTTCGTGTTGATCTTCCAACTCCTACAAACACACAAATAATAATTCAAACTAAACTTCAGAAACATACAACGACAACGGATTATGAGAAGATGATGAGTATATATAAAGTTTTGAAAGTACCCAAAATACACTGGCGTGATTTGAAAACGCGCCCAAAGGCGAGTTTTGAAAACTCGCCCATGTCGCTCCCCTGACAAAACAGGCCTATATTTGTAATTATTTTTGAAACATGGCTAATCATGTAATACAATTCTGAAACAAGCCTAAGTACGTAAAAAAGTCCCTAAAACAATATCTCTCCACTGTTTTGTGCAAGATCACATCCATAACACCATGAAAAAAATCTTTTGATCAACAGGGAAGTACCCCTTTTTTTATTTCTCAGTACTTGTATTGCACTTACTAAAAAAACACACAACATGATACCAATACCATGCAACTTGTCATGGCACGATACAGGCAAGTCGAGCCTTCATCGTTTCTTTTCTGTCTTCGTTAGTCTTCTTTTTTATTTTTAGTTGTTCTTCTCCTCTGTTTTAGTCTCTTATTTTCTTTTTCTCTGTTCCTACTTTTCCTACTGCCACACACTATATTTCTTTTCTTCTCCTCACTTGTTTGCTGTTACCACTTGGTGAATCACCTGGCTTAAGCCTACGAACTCATTATTCTACAGAAGTGATGACAGTCGCTTGATATCATCGTTTGCCATTCTTCCGTGGTAGCTTCAAGATTGGATGTACTGCAAACAGCAGTTACCTTTCTCTTTACTTCTACAGTTGCTTTATTTCCTTTCCCTTCTCTGTTGTTTTACTTTCATAAAGTATGGTCGCCACGTCTGCGTTCTCATTACATATCTTGTACTCGGTTACTTTGATCTCAATGAGATTCCATATTTGGCTACCTTGCGCGCATGATTCTCATGTGTATTGTGTTCACTTTTGAATTTACACACATGGGACATTATACTCTTATGCTCTATAACACAGCATATACCATTTTCACACGCTTGTTGCTTTCAGTGTATTGAAAACATTATTGAAATGTGCCATTTTTCTTACCTATATAACAAAATTTGATTACTGCACTTCTCCCATTAGGTTTTATTATTCCTGGTTAACATGATTCTTGTACATGTGTTACATAGAGTAGCATGTTCTTACTACTAGTGCATGACAAGATAGGAATAAGAATATAAATTTTCTTTTAAATAAACAGATCCTCATTTATTCTGTTTACAGCTTATGTATAAATTACTTCCAAGGTTTAATTGTTTTAGCCCAATATGAAGATTTAATTACCAAACAATACATCCATATATGCGTCTATACTTACATTAGTATTATTATATACCCAGCAATAAAAGGTTCAAAAAGGGGGAAAAGAATGGTTTTACTCATAACAGTTAATCCACTGTTTTATGCATTTGTAGATCATGGGTTTACAGAACTTAATCAAGAATAGATCAATATATATCATATGTGAGGTATCACAAAGAAGTATACTTGCATTATTCAGTTTCAACCGAAGGAATGTTTTAAACAAAGATTTTGAAAGGAAATTTTACTCACATTAACTAACAGGAATAAGAAATAGACATGTACATCAATATGATTAAACTAGCATGAATGTATTACCTAATAACAGAGTAAATTGAAAAAATAAGGTTTACTCACAAAGTCGAGCACTGATTTTAGCGTATCCAGTTTCTAGTTTTACAATTTTTTTTGCTACCATTTTTTCTTCCTCTCTCACTTGTATGCTTTCAGATTTTATTGCGTGAATGTGTGAGTGCTTATGAGAGACATACAGGGGGTATTTATAGGTGCAGTCCTTGCACTCGAAGTATTGAATGTAGTAAGAAACATGCTTTAAATGCTATCATAGAAAATGAAATGAAACCAGGGTAGCTAAAGCTATATTTTCAGTAGCTGCTGCACCTTTCTATGATTGATAAGAGGTTATGTTATGTCTCTCTTCATGTCTTTGATTGATATAAAAGCTGTATCATTTCATTTTGGAAAGTGAGTGTTAGTGTTAGCTGTGTATGGGTGCGTTCTTAACGAACGTGAGCGTGACATTTGAGCGTGGCATTTGAGCGTGATACTGTAGCGAAGGGGAAATGTGTTTTTAGCTACGAACGGGGTATTTGAGCGTGGTATTTTAATTGTTAATTTGTTTGTTTTGAGTTAATTAAATACTAATTTCGGTTGAACAAAATGACTACATTTCATTACACAAAAGAAAATACAAACATAAATACGACAGAAATACAATAACACGATGAGATGAACTTCCTACTTATTGCTATTTATCAGATAAGTTTGGTATTCTTGGTCGTGGCGTTTGTCTGCAAGCCCTCTAATCAACCAGCTTTTCGCTATCTCATCCGGAAGAGCAGTGAACATATCATTTATTTTGGGGTCCAACACAAATAATAGTGCGTCTGCAACATCAAACTCACCCGTTGCTCCAAGACGTTGCATACGAGCTACCGTATTTGCATAAGTTGTAGAACTTCCCGTTGATTCCACGCTAGTTACCGTATTAGGACTATCAGAGTGCATCCGAGATTTTTTCATCTGTCTCTCGTGCATTAGGTCAATGAGCATAGCCATCTTATCGTCACTTTCACCACGTTTTCTTCTTGAATTTTGACGTGCAGTTGGTTGAATGGGCGGATTCATTGGAATTTGGGTTGACGGAGGGATTCTTGGAGCTTCACAATTTGGTGTATTCATTGAAGTTTGTTGCAGTGGAGGATTTGATGGCGAATTCAAGTTTGGAATATGATTATTTTGCGTGTCTTCCAATGGTTCCAAAAACCCGTCGAAATTCCATGTCCTGTCAAACGTACTTTGTGTTGATGGCGGCGTGCCAGTCTGCGACGGTTGTACACTAGCAGCAGGAGTGTACGACGATTGACCAGTTGCATTCGTCCCACGAAATAATTGATGCATCATCTCTAAGTTTTCTATTGGTCGTTTCTTATATTTCAAGACACTCGTTCAAAATTCCTAAATGTAAGAAATAAATTGTAAGAAACTGTCTACAAAGGAATGGTAACAAAATAAATTTACAGACCTTAACACGATCTTCCCACCATTCATCGCTTCCAGAGACCGTTCCTTTGTATGCATCCCAACCCGCGCCAGTCTTGTTCATCAGTGCATCCCATTTCATCCAATCCCGTCGAAGACTGTCATATTTGTTTTGGATCTTGGTTTCGTCAATCGGTACGATGTCTGGAATGGTTTCTATTGCATCGTTGAACTTTTCTGCAATTGCTTTATGTACACCTTTTTTGTTGATGCCATAAGCACCATATGCATCAACCGAACATTGCAGCATAATCTGAGTTGCAGTAAACGACCAGTGATGTGCAACCTTTCGATTGGTCATACTAAAAAATGGAAAAATTAATAATGTGGAAGAAAAATTTAGAAGAGGAATGGAGGAGTGTAGTGTGGATGAAGAGGAAGGTGTAGGTGAGAGGGTTTTATAGGTGTGTGGGAGGAACGTTGAAAATCAAGCCATTGGCGTCCGACGCGTCGGACGCCAACGGCTTGATTTTCAACGTTCAGCAATCGTTTCATTTGAACGTGGAAAATGATATTCGTGTCCGACGCGTCGGACGCGTCTGCGAACGCACCCTATGTGTATGAAGCTATGTTTATTAGCTGTTTCTATATGCTTGATTGAAAAGGTGCTGTGCAGTCCCTTATGTTTATTAGCAGTTCCTATAAATTACATGTACATGTACAGTAAATGTACTTTATAGATTTTAAAACCAACTTTTCTTCCAAGAAATCTCTTGCCATTGAACGGTATGTGCCTATATGGTTAGGCTGCCTATATAATTTGATTGAAATGAAAGTATAGCCATGTTACTTAGCAGTTGCTGCTATTGTTTGGGTCACTTTCACTTTAATATTTTTCAGCCTTTAGTATGATATATGGCCATGCGCAATTTTACATTTAAAAACTTACTTTGCCTGTAAGCAATACAAGCTATAATAGGCTGCTAACACTTATATTGGAAATATAAGAAACTTGGTAGGCTTCATGTTGACTTGAGAGGGCATGGTGATGTTGTAAGTTGGGTATTTGTATTGAATTAAGGTAGCTTAGGTTAGCTGGTCCTATAATTGCTTAGATACTATGCATGAAGTGATATATTTGTACAACTAACCAATGAGGTATATGTACACATTGGACATGAAAAATGGTCTATCATCTTAGCTTGCTGCAAGTTTTGCAGCCTATACTTGCTAACCCATGTGCTACAAAAAGAAAAACAAACTTCATTCTTAAGCAATCATATTATTAAATAGCAAATCAAGGTATAAACACTTGTTCTTATTTATTTATGATAAAAACAAATCTTATATTATCTATATTTAACTAGAGTTTAAAACACAAATTAAAATATGAAACAAAATGACTAATAATTACTTATTGCCATAATACATATATACATACTATAAATAAAATATTTTAAACCATTAAAATATAAATACTTGGAATGTTCTCAATATTTGTTATTCATAATTTATTTATTTTATTTAACTATTAAAATAATCCAAAATAAATTGTGTTATAGAAGCAGTTAAAAATCGGGACATTACATGGAAATTGGATTTCCGTCATGAGTCGAGGCAAGGGATGTACTCCTCGCCGGCTTCGAGACACTCTAGCAAATGCCTCGGGATCTCCTGCAGTAGACCCTTGGATCCTCCAAGGCCGATCCTCCCTTACGTTTGAGGATTGACAATTCCTGAACACACGTTTCCCTGCCCTATCGGGCGTCTATGAGCCAGATGACTCAATATCCATAGGCTCCGTAGAGATTGATATATTTGAGGCGCCTCGCATTCCAACAACCACATAGGTAAAAGTAATATAAATGTCTGGGCTTAACACTACACCATATTGCCAGTTTTGCCATACCCAGATGCGGAAGAATTGCCACGGTTTAAAGCCGTGGCAATTTTAGAACGGCTTTTAGCCGTGGTAAGCTGATTTATAACGGTTTCGGCCCGTGGTAATTTTGGAACGGGCTTACCCCGTTCTACATGTTAGGATAATTTTTTCACAGCCCGCGTGCCCATTGTGTGCCAAAGAGTCACACTAACAAAAAGAAGCCGCTGCCCCGCCAAATACTCAGATGTCAGATCGATTCCAAAATAACAAGCTATCCCCCCAGGCTATCCCACGAATACTCAGATCTATTTCTTGCAAATCGATCTAAAAAATATACTGCTGCTTAAATTTGAAATCATAACCAGCATCTTCCTGTTCGAATATTCTGATTCAAGTGCAGTCTCCAGGTATTCCATCGAAACCCTAATTATATTTTTCATTTTGAATCGAATAAATCCATGGCGGAAAGATCAGTATTAACTGATGCGATAATTTATTAGTCTACAGTATTATTGTTTTCGATTATTTTGCCTTTTGTAACCTATCGGTCTACGCCTGAAGATTCAAATTCCAGTAAATACCGTTTAATGAAAATACTAACCGACGGTGGATTATGACATCTAATAGTAAGTTATGAGTTTTTGTTTATTTGGGAAGAAAAAAGGTATCACCAATGGTGGATTAGGACAGCGTTCTAATTGATTAGACTGAATTTTCTAGGGATTCTTTGCTTGTGGATTTGTTCTTAATTTATTCTTCTTGCAATGCTTGATGTTGTTTCCACTTGGATCATATAATAAGTAATAGTATTTTCAATGACATATTATTATACTTCTACTGTAAATCTATTTCATGATTGAAGGTTTTTGTTTATCATATGTATATGCAATATGAGGTGATACATATGTATAGTTGCAAGTATAAATTTAGAACACGAAGAGTAATGTAACTAGGATCATATACAATAGTCAAACAGCTGGTTACGTTGAATCCTATTATAATAGATCGACAATGAGTAAACAAAAATTCAAATTTTTTTGCTGAAACGGTTTTCTGAAAAAGCTAATTAACTATATTATTATATTAAGAAATAGTGAATATAAATTATAACATAATTCTTTATTTATTTTGGTCGAAAAGTTATATAGATACATATGGCCATAAAAGCATAATTTTTCATTTATATTCTTTCACAGGGATGTATGTAAAATTTACGAAAATAAAATAAAATCATTAGGTTGAATTGTTCGTAAGAAAAATAAAAAATAAATAAAGTATGGATGATGACCTAGCTAAATTACAGTAGCAAGATTAAAAACCATGCATGAAGTAAGAAAATAATAATCCGTGACACGAGTCATCTCTATGCTTGATTTCACTTGATCTCATCTCATGCTATAAAAGAAAAGAAATAAAAAGCAACAAAATTATAAAATTATAAAAGGATTTGAATGAAAAAAATTGAAAACTGATTACAAGTTGAAATCTCCTTGCATGGAAGAAGAAGGCTGTGTCATCCCAAAAGAAATCTGTTTCTCTTTATTATTAATTTGCCGCCCTTGCAGATTATGATTATTACCTCTACTTTCCATTGAAGTTCTATTTCAAGATTCTAAATAATAAAATGATATAAAATTTAGTCGTCCCTCAAATATCCATCAATAATAAAACAAGCTGTCTGTATGAATATATATAACTTGAAAGACTGAAAAGAAATAACTAGCAAATTCAATCTCTCCTTCCTCTTTTATTTTGTGACATATGTTTGTAGATATTTGGAAATTTAAGGAAGCGGTTAGCTAATGTAACAATAATAATATTAGGAGAAAGAAGAAGGTGGAGACTAAGTATTAAAAATACACATAAATAAATGATTTATAAAAGATAAGGAGTGGGTAAAGTCACCCCAACCAATCATTAGACAAAAGACAAGGACCACCGTAAACCAATCGAAAATTACCGCCTTTGGAAAGGTGGCCGGAATATGTTTTCATTGCTGTTCAGGTTGGGGGCATTAATGTAGCGAATTATCATTTTCAACTTTTCATGAAACAAAACAAATTACATTGATAATTTGCAAATTCATTTTCAGAGTGGATTTTGTTTTGGGTTCATTGACTATTATATTCCCATTATTTTTGACTTTTGTTATGGCTTTTTTTGGGACAGTCAAATCATGCTTCTATTAGTATATACTGCACCAAATTTACTTATTGGCTTTGGTTAATATTGTGGTGTTTACTTATTACCTTTAGGAATAAGTAGATTGAGAGAGGGAGAGAAAAAGCATAAACGTTAATGAGAAATTGACTTCAAGCTAGTAATTTGTACAATCATCCATTAATGTGTAGAGCTATTTTTGTTAGAGGTGCATATTCTAATAAGGGTCGTCTTTTGCTATTAGTGTTATTTATTTATTTATTTATTTATTTATAATTTTAAGTTTTTTGTTACTTTCTCCACTTACAAATGAACCTTTTTATTACATGACATCCCTATTTCAGATATTTCTTTTGTATTTGAAGCACAACTACACGTTTATATTTAAATAAAGAGCAAGTGGAAAGAGTTAGTGGTAATAATGAAATAATAGATTATGTGGTAGAATTTAGAGGATATTTAGGGATGTTGGACTGCATGTTGTTGCACATAACACTCCTCGTAATGGTGAAAATCAAGACGCTATGCTACACACGCAACTTGAACAGTGTAGCATCCTTATTGCCTTTTGATTTTCACCATACATTCTCATTTGTCTCTCTTCGTACTAACTTATTTAATTATAAATAAGTGACTTGAAATGAGATGAAAATAAAATAAGGTAAGAAAAGGTGGTTGCAGGAACAAGTGATAAATTTGGAAATTGAAAGCCTTGTATTTTCTCCTCCTTGCCAAATTTTTAAATAATCGGACAAGCCTAATAACTGGCTAGAATACCTGTCCATATTGGCTAAAATAAAGGTCTAAACGACATAAAATCTTGTGTCCGAAGCCAAAATACAATATAACCTTGATCTGTGCGGTAAGCTACTGTATTCTTAAAGTGTTTCCACATGTAAACTGCATAATATTGTAAGCGGTTTATCATGTTATTTCTGCCTTAAAACTTATTGTATAATAATATCGCAACTCGCAAGTATCCAATCTCCGCACATCATTTCGCAGTATTTTATAGGTACTTTTATTAGTATAATAATAGAATTAACTTGCAATATAGCTCAACTCAAAATTCCATAGCAATTATCATTAAAAGGCCATACAGGCGTTTATGGTTTTCACCTGAATCATTGTTGACACTATTTCTTGCTCATTGTAATATATATACCAGCATACATGTAATCATATGTGCATGACTCAAACCTTTCAGATGTAGGACGTTTTCCTATACAGTCGTCAGTATTCAATACAATGTGGCGTGCATGGTAATGTTATTTTATAAACATTTGGGTTGATTCTTCTTTTCTTTTTGAGTGTTTGCATGATTGCAAATGTTTGCATCATCCTATTTCGCTCACTATTTAAACATTGTATTACATAAGTTTAGATAATTTTCTGGATATGTTTGGACATGTAAGCTAACATAAACTTGGCACCAGTGGAGTGGTATATTATATTTATTTATGCACATTACCAGATTTTGTGTTTTTATCAAGTTCAACTTTGTTAAATTCTCGTCCTTAATGGTAATTCATGACATGAACTTTAGACCATTCCATGCATTCTAGATTAACTAATCAAACAACACTTATTTTACTTACTGATATAACTAGGTCATCCTATAACTATTGAAAACAAGTAGTAGACTGTCTAAACTGCAAATATGTTAATGAGTAATGCTATTGCTGATTCCAGTGTAAAACAAAATGAAAATACAATTGCATATCGTAGGTGGGGCTTGCAGCTTGCTTATGTCTATAAAAGACGCAGCTAAAGCAAATTGTTCAATACAGTCCTTATTTTGACTTTTGTTAGTCTACCAGTATCTGCTTATTAGCCATGTGTTGGACAGGTGGTCCACTTGACACTTCCCAATGGATATGTCAACATACTTTTGATTGGATATGGATATGTCAACATATTTTGATCGGATATGTCAACCTCAACAACAATGCAAATTTTTTAGTTATAAGAATGTTATATGTAATAGGTTAGGTCTATTAATGTATACCTGAAAAGTCCAAAATTCATTCGAATTTGTATTCAAAAAAGGGTAAATATCCAATATTTTAAAAAAAAAAAAGAGAAATGGATGCAAATATGGAAGCATCTGCATCTGAAAATTATCTATTTTATTTTTGTTATTATAACTTTCATATTTTAGTGTAATGAATGATAAATATTTGTTGTTTATTATGTTAATAGTTTATGTTATGTGCATTTTGGTGCATATTATCTATTTAAAACTATTTATTATCATCATATTTGTTTATTTTTTGTACTATTATAATAAATGAAATTTAAAAAAAATCTTGTACCAAATTTTCTATTTATGTTTTCTAGATTTATGAGTCATCGTCAAATATGATTGATCTATTTATGTCTGCAGATATGGATGTGAATATTCAATATTCAATAATAATTTTGGAAGCGGATGCAGATATTGCACTGTCCACGCTTGAAATTATCCGTTGACATATTTATGTAGTATGTAATATGTAGACAAATTTTCTAAGTTATCTACGCTGTTGCGTGTTTAACCATTCTAGATCATGAGTCACTTATGAATGGCATATAGTAGAACAAACACTTGCTAGTGGTAATACAAATAGAATTATAGAACATGCTTGAAATATACCGACTAGTAAATTGTTCAGTAAAACTTCACACCCTGCAGCCTATGGATAGAAATAAAACTTAAAGATTTGTATGAGAATTTTTTGTTGTATATTAGTAGTCAGTTAATTTTTGTGAGTTGGTTAGGTTCAAATTCATCCCAACCCACATTTTATGCTGAAAACACTCATTACTGCATGGGCACATTGTTAAGGGCTTTGAATATAAGGACCTCTTTTTTGAGGTTGATGTAAGAAAAGACCACGTGTCAATGAATGTGTTAATTTGATCAGAATAAATTCAAAAACTAAATGATCGATTTACACTTTTGTAAGTGCCTATTGTTCATGTTTAATGATGTTTTAATCAATTTACTTCATTTTTTCTAACCATTATGAAATTTAATAGAACTTTCCGACAATTGCAAGTTAGTTTGCATTTTCTTAAAATCAAGATGGAGATCTAATTTAATATTTGTCGGCATATGGACATTTCTTATAGTCATATAAAAAACATGTACTTATTATCCCTTTTCTTTCCCCAATATGACCATGTATAATCAACAGTCACTCAACATTTGTGCTAAATCCACGTCTCACAAAGGGGTGTGAAAATAATTATTTTCAAAGGAGAGGCTAAATCCAAGTACATTAATATGAAATTGTTCTTACACCCAGGCGTTGTGTTCTCATTTGTGCTTTCTTTAAATTATAATATTGTTTAATGCATGAGGATATTTGCGTGTTTGTGTAATGATCGCTAGGTTCTAATAGCATACGTGTAATGGTGGAAACGGTTTTGTTGACAGAAAGGAGGGCCGCTATAATCCACAAATGCATCCAGCTGTTGCCATAAATAATAGGTGAAAAGGATCTCAGGTAAACACATGGCGAAAGAGATCTCAAGTAAACACATCTGAATTACTATAAAGAACTAGACACAAATCTTCACATCATTTTCAATAACTTCATTTTCATTTTATAGTCTATTCAATGTGCCGTTTTAACAATAAAACATGCTGAGATAATGGTAAATGGCAGTATAGTTTTCCCAAAAAAAAAACTTTATCTAATCTTGGAGCAGGATTGAGGGCTAGACCAGGGAAAATCAAATAATTTGGGCATAGTATTTTCTCTTATAAATGCTAGGTTTCTGGCACTTAGAATCATCAGCCCTGTGAACAGAGGAAAACTTGCATAAACTTGGTCAATAGGAACTTGACCAAGCTTGAATAAGAATAAACAAAGTTGGTAATATAGAAGTTTGCTTTTTGCAAATGTAGCATTTTGGCATCTACTAGTAGGTTTAAGTAACATGTTATAACCAATGCAACTGTACGGATATCGTTCATACTAATAAAGCTGTAGTAAATTTCATTGCAACTTGGAAGTCGTACCCTTAATTGTTGGAGTTACATTAGTTATAGGAAGAACTAATGGAGTATTTCCCAAAACAAGGGCATATAATTTGTAGCTATTGAGCCTGCGCAAACAATATTCATTGACAATTAGGTAATGCAAATATATGTCTCAAATATAACCATATTCTCATTGATTTAGGCTAAACATTCTACCATAATTTAAGTATTTCTCTCTTTTTGAAGTAAATTGTTCTCATAAAATCGCATTGTATGATATAGCAGGACACTATGTCTTCAAGTATAGACAAACAGTGGATGCAAGAATCTGATCGAAGAACCCCACGATATATAGAAGGAGTTCAGAAGTTTATTGATTTCGTTATAGAAAATGGTGGTAATTAGGAAGTCTATTCTTGTCCTTGCACACATTGCAAAAATATGAAAATGAAGATTAAATTAGATGACATTCATTATCATTTGCTAAGATGGGGAATTCTACAATCATATAGTGGCGTTTTCATGGGGAAGAGTCGACGACAAAGCAAAAACAATCTATTAGTCAAGCCATAAGTATTGATGAGTCTAAACATCCTAGGATGGAAGACTTGGTCAATGATGCAGATCGATCTCATCATCTTCACGATTTCGGTTCATTGCACGATAATATTGAGGAACGATCTACACTAGCTGTCGATTGGTCGACCAATCAAAGTGGAAAGTATAAATCACTTTTTGAGAGTGCAAAAGAGCAATTGTATCCTTCATGTCCTAAAGGAGTAACAAAATTATATGCCATTGTGAAACTGAACAGCTTGAAAACTCAATACAGTTTTTCCGATAATGGTGTGACTGCACTTCTCGACTTTATAAGTCAGTTACTCCCTGAAGGTAACACACTGCTAATAAAATACCCCAACATGAAGAAGGTGATTAAGCAAGTTGGAATAGATTACACAACTTATGATGCATGCGTTAATGATTGCATTTTATATTGGAAAGATGATGCAAACAAAGTTTCTTGTAGAATTTGCAACGAACCAAGATATAGGACATCATTCCACGATGAGAAAAAAGCTACCAAAATACCTCAAAATACGTTGAGGCATTTCCCTTTAATTTCTAGATTGAGGAGACTGTATACCATACCGTGGATAGCAGATGCTATGACTTGGCATGCTCGTGCCATATCTGATTCAAATATAATGCGTCATCCACATGACACTTCCCAATGGAAAACTGTAGACTCATTTGATCAAACGTTTGTTGTTGAACCACGAAATGTCACGCTTGGAATAGCAACGGATGGTTTCAATCCACATAAATCTCTATCTAATCGTTATAGTTGTTGGCCAGTGATTATAGTACCATATAATCTTCCTCCATCCATGTGCATGAAAAGAGAGTTCTCAATGTTGACATTGTTAATTTCAGGACCAAAACAACCAGGAAAGGATATTGATGTTTGTTTACAACCATTGATAGATGAGTTAAAGCTATTATGGGAAGGAGTCGTTGCATTTGACTCATTCAGTAATTCAGAGTTCACATTGAGGGCTAGTATGTTGTGGCGATTCATGATCATCCTGCATTTAGTGCATTATCGGGATGCACAACTCATGATTATTTTGCTTGTCCTATTTGTGGGGAAGATACTTGTTCTTATTATCTTCCTGAAAGTAAGAAGATGTGTTATATGGGACATCGAAGATTTCTTCCTACCATACACAAGTTTCGAGATGATAAGACTAACTTCAATAACGAACAAGAATATCGTCGTCCTCCACGGCCATTGAATGGTTATCAAGTTGAAGAAAAAGTAGCTAATATCAAGATGAAAGTTGGTAAAAAACCCGAAATTGGTCGAGAATGAAAAAAGAAAACCGATGATGAAGAGCTTAACAATGTTCCTGCATGGTGTAACGACCCGGGGATTTCGCGATCCTGGATATCGGCATACAAGACTATTCAAGCATCGGAAACACCGGATAGTCCATGAAAGAAATTAGAGGGTGAGAATAGATAAGATAGAAACTTAGAATAGAATAAGAAGAACATACAACATCATAGTAACACGAATATCACAGCGGAACGAACAACATATAATAGATAACATATCCTATAAATAAAATCAATATATACATATATACAGTAACATTATCAGAGTACAACACTTACAACACAGCGGAAATAACTATAACTATATAATCCTGAAGCCTCCTGCTCCAAGCTCTCCAAGTATATCTGTTAAATCCTGACTACTTGATTGCCCGTACAAAATTGGGCACCCAAGAGTTTAGGGAAAACAAACAAAACAAACTCCGGGTCAGTCATGGGACTGGTGTGAGTAAAACAATTTAAAACAGTTTGAGTAATTAAACGATATCTCATAAGACCACGCCGTATAACGGAACGGGTTTTTCCCTTATGAGAATCGAAATCAATTTGATTTAACTTTCAAATCATTATTGAAAGAAACGATAAACTTTATATCAAAACTCTTTTGATATTATAATAATGTCTATCAACCACAATATAATAATCATCTTGCAGAACGCTTTCATCTCGCGTTCCACATATATAGTATATAATCAAAACCGCGAGCACTTATTGGGTAATGGATTTCCAATTATGAGAAGGTATGGAACCACCCTCCGATAGTGTACCTCTAGAGGAATACACTGGGTTCAACAAGAACATCTTGCAACTCGGCCACACATGACCGACCACTCATTTCGCTTGAGTGTATCAAATGTATATCACCAACGGTTGGGATCAGCAATCGTTTCCCGAATGGGACAGCATCGACAATAGATTATAGAATGAAATGAATATCTCTAGATAGGTGATAATACACCCTAATTTGCAGCCAACCACTTAGCCATGCTGCCTGCCCGATTTTTGTCATTTCCCGGTTGTAAGGCTAGAGGCCACGCTTATCTCTGACAGATCACACATTTATTCACTTTGAATGTCACATCGTCATACCCGCCAAATCACAAAATGATTTCCCCAAAAATACAGCGGGTATACAGCTAAGAGAAACGAATTCCTCCGCCACCAAACGTAAATATGTTTGAAGAGATCAACTTACGCGATCCATTAAATATACTCTGTCAGACATTCTTCCATACAGGTCGTCCTGTGACTGGACAAACCGAAGGCACTATTCTGTAAACAGGACAGCCCTTGCATAACTCCGTCTTCAATTATCTTCATCATATTCGATCGCAACGCTAATGCCATACGGAGTGGTTTTCAGATAATGAAATCTGATCCCAGTCTCTCCGTATTGACGACGGAAAAATGGTCAAAAACTTCGATAGTCGGTGAGTTAACTATCAAAGAAAAACATGCGTACAAACAACGATATTATTTCCATATGGAAATTATATCGATCAATCATCATTTAACGTTTATCTCTTTAGTTCATTACTTTATTTATTTCTTGTTTCCGTATTTTCGACATTTCTTATTTTCTAAATTTAGAAAATATATGTTATTAATCATTGGAAAACATTTCCATTATTTTTTCACGTATCACTGTCATTCCAGTATTCTTTATCATTAAACATTTCATTTTCTAGGATTAGAAAATATCTATGATTATATTTGGAAAATGTTTCCAAAACTCATTCATTGGATTTAAACAGATGTTTAAATAAAACATCGCTATGCCAACTCGAACCATTAACACTTATTAATTAAATTCAATTAACTCCTTCACTATCGAACCTTAACCATTTCTTAGTTAAAAACGAAGTCAATCAAGTTGGGGTATAACTACCTCTCAGACTGTAATAACCCGGAAATCCGAGCCAATTAAAAATTTTTATTTTGGCAATTTTAGTGAATTTTGAATATTTAAAATGGATTATTTTAAATAATAGCGACGAGAAATTTATTTTGAATAGAATTAGAACGTATATATTTATTTGAATCGTCGTTAGAATATAAATATTTATTTATATATATAAAAGGAATTGAAAATGGCGCGGTAGTTCGATAATTCAATTTCAAATTTCAAATGAATGTACAGGATTCAAAATAACACGTATTTTGGCGAAACCAAAAATATTTGAATCTATTTGTGGATATCTTTCCAACGAATCCGAAAAATTGAAATTTCATAGCGGGAATCAAAAGATACGTCCAGTTGAAAATTCAGAATAGTCGCTATGGAATTCTGGCCCTTAAAAATGGAAATTTTGCAAATGAACTCGGTTTTCGACGAAACCACTTTTGTTGGATCCGTGATGTCAAGTTATTGCTAGGTTTCAAAATTCGTAATTTTTCGAATCAATATGTGAGCGTGGCAAAGGAAAACGTGTTTGACCAGTTTATTTGATTTTAATCGACTGGAAAATGGCCAATTTTCAAACGGTCTCAGAATTTGACGAAATTGGTTTTGTTAGGACCGTACCGTTAATACGAAGCTAGAAAATATTTTTCGGGAATTTTTCTAGTTAGTATGTGGCCCCGACAAATTGAAATACGCGTTCAAATTCAATATATAGATTTATATGTTGATTTTGACAAAAACTGATCGTAACAGCCGAATTGAAATACGAAACATATCCCATTGTGTTCGGAATGGGAGTAATTAGCTAGGGACGACAGGCGGTGGGTCTCGTTTTGAGATCAGAATTGTAAGCTACTTTATAGGAGAATAAAATAATTAAATGTAATTATATATTTAAACACCTTAACCCCCCTTCTCCCTCTTCTCTCCCCGTCAGTTCTTTATATATATATATAAAACAAAACGAAATCCCTAATCGACGGAGCCGCCCCCCTTGTTCGCCGCCCCTCCGATTCAAGGCAGCCGCCCACCTCGTCCAGGCCGCGCCCACCTGCCGACCGCCGCCCTCGTCGAACCCCCTCCCCCTCGTTCCGTTGAAAACCCCCAAGTCTGAACCCAAGCCCTAAATCCGAGACCGCCACCGCTGCCTGAGGGACCCACCGTGCCACTAGAAGCCTGCTGCCGACCCCCTCCGACGCGCAAACAGTACCCCCCTCCGATCACTGTAAGTCTTATTAATTTTATTATTTTTATTTTATCCTTTTTGGTGGTCGATTTCTATTTAACAGTAATTGGTTTATTAGGAAAAAATAGGGTTTTTATATTAATTTAAACAAAGCTTTGATTTTTAATTTAAATAAAGATTTGATCTTTAATTTAGAAAAGGAAAGGTTCGATTTTTAAACTAGAAAAGCTATGATTTTTAACATAGGGAAGATTAGATTTTTTTATCATTAAAAAGATTCGATTTTTAATCGTGAAAAGGTGGGATTTTTAATCGTATGAAGTAGCGAAGAAAAATATAATTTTTTTCCATGTATGTAGAAAAGTAAAAATATGATTTTTATATAGAGAATAGTGTGATAAAAATATAATCTTTATTATATGAACACCGTTGTAAAAATAGAATTTTTATCTATATAGTAGCGGTATAAAAATATGGTTTTTATCTATACAGTAGCAGTGTAAAAATGTGATTTTTATCCATATAGAGTGAATATAAAAATGTGATTTTTATATACAAGACAACAATATAAAAATATGATTTTTATAGCGATGTTGAATATACAAAAACAGGATTTTTATAGTGATGTTGAATATATAAAAATATAATCTTTATATAGGAAGTAGCATTGTTAAAAATATAGTTTTTAACATATGCCGCGTGAAATAGATCTCGATAAAAAGCACGGTGAAGATTTCCTACATATGAAGAGTCGTGGCGTTTGGTTTAGCAATTCTGTGAGAACTCCTCACTTTAAATTTTGTTTTCTAGTTTGTAATATATACTAGGATGCAGACGGTGCTTAGCAGCACCCGACACCCGTCGTCCACAGACCATGGATGGCTTGTTTGTTTGATTGTTGTGTTGTGAAATTTGATTGTGTGATGTGGGATGAAATAAAATATTTTATAGTGGAAAATATTTTATAGTTAAAAATATGATTTTTAACGTGTATATAAAATAAATAGTAATAAACAAATCGAAGATTTGATTATATACACTGATTTGACTGATATTGATTGGGACGATAAATTTTACACATCGCTCAACTGCACAAATAAAATCTGTGTTTGATTGATTGAAACCCCACACGGGTATTGGGAGGATATATGACATACACTAATCCCAATAATTATTTGTATGTCGATCGATTGATTGACAGGCTGTTATAAGCGTTAAATATTTATATTTAATGCTTATACAGTGGTGTGGTGCACTCTGGATGATGGTTAATTATTTACCGTTGCTATTATATACATGTGTTGTAGAAAATCAATATAATTAACATTATATGGTAATTGATTGGGCCCCATTCCAATTTAGAAAATAAATTCATGTGTTGAATTGAAAAATAAATTCATGTGTTGAATTGAAAATAAATTCATGTGTTGAATTGAAAATAAATTCATGTGTTGAATTGAAAATAAATATTCATGTGTTGAATAGAATAAACATTCATGTGTTGAATAAAAGCCGTGTTAATTAGATTGACGCCATTTTGACGTGAACGATATTTATATCGATTTTATTCATTTTTATAATGAATATAGAAAAAAAAGTGATTTCAAAATTTAACGTTTTGAAAATATTATCATTTATAGATTAATGATATGGAATATTCAATTTTGACTAGAAATTGAATATGAAGTTGAAATCGTTTTGAAAACGAATTTAAAACGATTTATAAAATACGTTTTGAAAGGAAATCGACGAAATATATATAATATATATATTATATATATAATGACCTGAATAGAACGCGCTGCGCTGCGGCAGTTCGTGAATTTCGACCATTGACTTCGAATTGACGTTGCGGGAGATTCGACCATCGGATTCTCCTAAAACCAGAACCGTTGGGTTCGTATCGAAAAGAGCTTTCCAATGAAAATTAGAAATTTGAAATCTAACGGTTGGATTTGGAATTATGTCCAAATCAAATTTGCAAAAGGTCGCTGTAAGTGCAGTTCGATGGTCGTTGATGGAAATCGACTGTTCGAGCCTTGATAAAATTATTAAAAATAGTAATAATTTGTGTAAAATCATAAGAAATGATTTGGGAAGAATTGGGATGAAGAACTCCCTATTTGAAAAGATAAAAATAGATTTTTATCGAAATGAACTAGTTTTGAACTAGAATTAAAATCAATTTATTTTTGAAATAAATAAATTGAATTTGAAAGGGGTTTTAAAAGTAACCAAAATTTCCAATAATTGAACTGGAATGGATTTGAATCAAAATTGTCTTTGGAATATTTCGATGATGGATTTCGTGATTATACAGATATTGTTATGGAAATTTGAAAGATATATTTATATCGTTATTTCCAATATGATATTTGTTGGTCGTAGAATTTGATATTGAATATAAGCCGATATATTTTCTATTCAGAGACTTGTATTAATATCAAATGTGATTTGGGTTTGTCGTGAATGGTATCTTCAATAAAACTGTTCTTAGACCCAATGGAGTTAAGAAAATCAGAAACTAAATGGAGATTAGTTAAGTTGAATGGTCTCCTGGGTATTGATCTGATGTTGGTTTCGGCCTTCGGGGTTAATACTTAGGGAATTGTTCACTTGCTAATTTACGGTTAAAGGCTGATGGAGTGGAATGTGATTTTGGGTTTATAGTGAACCGTGTTTTAAATGACATTGGTTCTTTAACCCAGTTAAAGACAGGACGTGATTTCCCAAGTTAAATAATCATTGATAGCAGTTATTGGGAAGATTAAAACCAAGTGGAGTTTTAATGAATCTTTAATTAGATTGAAATGATCGAGAATGGAGTATCACCAGTTTTTCTCCAGGCGATAGTTAAATCTTTAACTAGATTTGAACGTGAATTGGTAATTGAATTTACCGATAACACCGTGGTGTTAGATATGAAGTATGACCAGTTTTACTTCATGGGATGAATAGGTTGGGATTGGGAAATAAAATAAATGATTACTTCGGTGTGGTTCGCTAATCCCAACTAGTTTGAATTGATATTCAAAAGAAGATTAAACAATAAATTTAAAGAATTTATCTTTGATAAAATTAATGGGAAGCTTTCCCAAAGTATAAGAATATTTGGATAAAAGAATATTCTGAATTGGAATGAGGCGTATGTTGTGTTTGTGTAACACTTGTTTAATATATACGCGAGTTATTCAGAAAGACCGGGTTTATCCCATTCTGAATAACTGATTCGATGTGGTGTCGAAGATGAAGACTGTGGTTGAAGACCGGAGGTCTTCACGTCGTTTGGATAATTACTGATGATCTTGATTGGGTCGTACACCCAAGAGGAGGGAACCAGATAGTGATCGTCCAGACGTACTTGGAGATCGATGGATATGCGGGGTACTAGGTGCCTCCGGTTTCGTTCAGACCCAGAACGAACTTGTAAATGGACTGTGTGTCTAACATTGGATTTTATTCTGTGTGATTGATTTCTATTAAATATATATCTGTTTGGCGGCGGAGAATTTATTCTCCTGCTTAACGCCCTTCTCTGAGACGTACGAGCTCAGGGGTTATATATTGATGGATATCAATCGCATGGAGTGGATTGCCTGTGTGGCATGCCTAAGTGGCAATTAATCAAGGCTTCTGTTGAAAAGCAAAGTCTTGTGGTTGATGATCAAAGCACCGCCTGTGTGGCATAGCTTTGTGTAACGTTGATTCGCGAGCCTCACACCCCGGTTGTGAACCAGAAACGGGAGAGGACGCCAGGGAGGGCATGCGTTTCTTTCTAGCTAGTGGTGGTGTCAGTGCTTAAACTAGCTGACATTTATATACTTTTCACCTGTGCGGTTGTTGCTGTTGCGAGGCGCCTCGGATATATCGGTCGATCCGGGACCGATGGAGTCATTGGGCTCATTTACGCCCCATAGGGCGGGGAAACGCAGTGTCCAGGGTTTAAGTTTAATCCACATCGGTGGACCGGCCTTGTTGCTCCAATGGCCCACCTGAGTCTGGGTCCTGAGACATGGTAGATTAGATTGTCTCGAATCGGTAGAGGACGATCCCTGGCCTCGGTTCACAGATGGAAATCCAACTTCCAATACGTGACTTTGCGGTTTTAATTGTAGAACTAGTATTGGCGAGATGATATATGGTACCCATGCCATCTATGATTGATATTTATGATTGAAATTGTTTTGACACTATACACTTATAGTAATAAAAGATGAAATTTAGCGTATCAAGCTTGCTTTGGCTATTATAAGGTAAAACCCTATCCTCCGGCTTGTGTTGCATTGTGTGATGGGACCTGGCTCTTATAATAGCTTCATTTTTCTTTATTTAGCATTGCGCTGTTTGTTTTATGCACTGGTATTCTTGGGAGGAAACCCGTTCCGTGTTATACGGCGTGGTCCCTTGATTTACCTAACTTTAAAATAAAGATTAATAACTGTTTTAGTTCTCACACCAGTCACATGACTGACCTGGAGTTTATTGTTTTAACCTAAACTCTGGGTTCCCCTATTTTTGACACGGGCAGCTAGTAGTTTTGGTCTTGCAGATTTATATTCATAGGAACCTGGTTTGCAGCTGGAATGATATCCGGAAAGCTCTGTATCCGTATATCTTCTTCAGTTGTGTTTTTGTATTATTTTCCGCTGCTATGTAATTTATTGTAATCTCTGATATTTATCCGAATGTATTTTGTTTATTCATACTCTGTATATTCTTGTATCTGATGGAATTGTTGTAATTAACAATGAAATGTTCTTCTGTCTGCGTTCTTTTGTGTATTGTTCTCAAAGTATCCGCTCTTTCCTTACCGGGGAAGTTACGGGTCCTTACACAGACCTTAACAGAACAACATTTCTAATTTCGAAACAGACAAAGTTCATCCTTTAATTCTTTAACAAACTTCCTTACGTAACTCTCGGATTCTATTTACGAATCCACTTCTTTATTGAAACACATTTGATTATAACTATAGCGTTATAATCCCTACTTCTGAAATATCTAACTCCAAAATATAACTTGATTAACTCAAATCAATTAATCCTAACTCCATTAACTTTAACTTGATAAACTTTAATTCATTAACTCTGATCACTTAACTCCTTTCGAATAAACTATATTCGATTAACTCCTTTCAAATAAACTATATTCGATAACTCCTTTAACTCTATTCGAATAAACTATATTCGATTAACTCCTTAAACTTTATTCGAATAAACTATATTCGGTTAACTCCTTTAACTCTATTCGAATAAACTATATTCGATTAACTCCTTCCTAATTAACTCTATTCAATTAACTCCATCCAATAACTCTAATCGATAACTCTAATCTCTATTCGATTAACTCCTTCGAATAACTAATATTCGATTAACTCCCTTCGAATAACTTATATTCGATTGACTCTCCTCGAATAACTAATATTCGATTAACTCTCCTCGAATAACTAATATTCGATTAAATCCTTTCTTTGAATAACTATATTCGATTTTCTCTAATTCGAATAAACTATATTCAATTAACTCACTTCGAATAACAAATATTCGATTACTCCTTCAGAATAAACTATATTCGATATCTCTTTTCGAATAAACTATATTCGATATCTCTTTTCGAATAAACTATATTCGATATCTCCTTTAACTCTACTTGAATAACACTAGTTCGATTTAACTCTAATCGATTAACTCTAACTGATTAACTCTAACTGATTAACTTTAACTGGTTAACTCTAACTGGTTAACTCTATCCAATATACTCTTCATCCATATTCAGTTTCAAATATCGATGTTGAAATCGATTCTTACTTCTCTATATAAGTCATGACTTATATATTCTATTTATCCAATGATAAATATTTTTACTTAATTTATAAAAACTTTATTTACAAATTAATCTTCTCAATCTATCGGTTAGAATAGATTCTATTTAAAATCTTTGCTTTAAATCCATATCATGTTATACCCGTGTGCGAAGCACGGGTCTAAACCTTTCAAATACAAAATTCTCTTTTGTACTATTCTATTCACTTTTCAAGTATATCCTTTTATGATGTCTTATTTATTTTCTAAATAAATATTCCTTTTATCTTTCTATTTATTTAACAAATAAACATTCCTTTTTAATCTATTTGTACATGTTTTACAAATATTTCCCTTCAATTCTATTTGTAAATGTTTTACAAATATTTCCTTTCAATTCTATTTGTAAATGTTTTACATATATATCCTTTTCTATTCTATTTGTAAATGTTTTACAAATATATCCTTTTCTATTCTATTTGTAAATGTTTTACAAATATACCCCTTTTCTATTCTTCTTTGATTTTATAACTTTCTTTTATAAAATTCTTTTCCTTTTATATATAAAATCCATTGATTTTATATAAATAATTCATTTACAAAATACACTTTGAAAATCCCCTTTTCTACATCCCAGTATTTCTTACGGCATTTAAAATACCAAATATCAATGATCGAGATCATTCAACACACATAATCAACAACAGATTGTATATCACATCATATATCACCATATATGAAAAACAGTAAAATAATTGTTGAGGAATCCATTTGGATTCCTCCGACCTGTTTCCCTGCATCCACAGATGTTAAACAATATAATTAACATCAATTTCATTTCACTATGAAATATTCTGCTAAACGGAATCAATTTATTTATATATATATAACTAGATCTATAATTTCAACCAATTACTTAGCAGTTCAACCAAGCAGTCAATACCCAGCAATCAATCATCATTCATCAGTTCTAAATATACGTTATAAAAATATGAACTGATAGAGTTGGTGAGTTTTACTCACATTGGACGATCATCGTTAATAACGATAACCATCGCTTGATTCAGACGGACAATTTATTTTGCTACAAATTGTAACGAGCTCTGATTCGTTCCTAGTCAGTTCCATTGGGTAGCCACCATCCATACGATCCCAACGAATCTTGTTTCACTCGATTCTGATAACGTATGACAAAGTTGTCGATTTTACAAATTAATACGTTATTTAAATTTAAATTTAAATTAACTTAGAATAATTATATAATTGGGCCATATCATTTCAGCCCACCAACATCCTTACCATACCCGACATAGTGTCTTCTTCCTCCTGGGAAATGAGACCGCGACGTCCTCTTCTTAACACAAATTTCCAATCCTTTTCAAGCCTCACTCCTCACGTTTTCTACATGAAAATGCCAACAAAATCACCGGAATTTATCTCGTTTGATTCTCCTGCTCGCTCCTCCTCTCCCACATGAAAGCGCACTCCAGTTCCTCACCGCAGACATTGCCGTTCTCCCCTTCTTCATCTAATCCTTCACGTAAAAATCAATCTAACCACACCACAATACTTCTCATCCGAATCTCTATCTGCCCATACCTAATTTCTTCCATCTCGATCCCCTTACTTCATTTACGTCCGCTTGCCAGAACGATGAGATACAGTTCAGTATCGAACTTGATCTTCACGGAAGTTCCCAAAAGTTTGCAAAAAGTTGTGCAATCCTACTAGCATCACGGCAACACCCACGAAGGATTCTTCGGTTGCTCCTAATTGAAGCGTCGTCCAGCCCTAGGTCCACTGTGGCAAAATCGAACCCACTGCAAACCCATCGCACCCCCAAACCGAGCCACCAGATTGAAGCTCTCCAATGTACGAAGCTAAAGGATCCAGAATCAAAGGATTTCGTTGAGTATTTAATTTTCTATGAATTTATGAAGGTCACGAGGTTTTTTTTGAGGAGGAAATTGCTGCGACGGATATTGTTTGACCGGAGGAAAGTGATTAGGGTTACGGGGATAAAGTTGTTTTATAGGCCAGATATTTTTAGATATTTTCTTAGGATATTTTCCATTTTTATATTCATTTATATTTGTTTTCTGCACTCTAAAAATCCGTGTAATCACACACAACACCCAAAAATCATGAAACTTGACATGCAGCTACAGTTCGACATTACAGACCCAACGAAACTGATTCCGTCGAATTCCGACTCCGTTTGCTCACACAACTTATTTTTAACCATCAAAATATCGACTACTTTTCACATTAAAATCCCGTACGACCACATACTAACTCTAAAAATCACGGAAATTGAAATCTAACAATAATTTAATATTGCGGATCCAACAAAATTAGTTTCGTCGAAAACGGAGGTCGTTTGCAAAACTGGCTATTTTTAAAGCTCTAAATAACCCATTTAAATATATAAATATATTTAAAAATAGTTAAATTGAATATTTATAAATAAATATTATCGTATATATTCATAATAGAATATCATACGGCTTCAATTGGATTTATAACTCGATATTCCAAATCCAGTGTTACATCGATATTCGATTTATATTTAAAATCCATTTCAAAATATAAATAAATCGATATAAATTATAAAGGAATTCCATAGCGAGTTTTCTAAAATTTGACTTGGACAGAAATCAAAATCTACACGATGAAATCCCGAATTTTCTCTTCCATTAGAAAAATATACTTCACCAGCTCCGAATGTTTCTTGTTTCAAGGAAATCCGATTTAAAACGGACCCTGTATATTCAGTTGAAGTTCAAATCGCCAAATAGCGAACTGCTGCACCATTTCGAGCTCGATTTAAATTATAATATAATTATACGTTCAACTGTTTTTTATATAATATATTCACTAATGTAATTCAATTTCAAACTGAATTTTATATTTTTTTGAATTGTCCAGTTCACATTATATTGTCAATTCATCTAATTCTGATTATTTCAGGATTAAATATATTATTATATTATTATATTAATTAAATATTCACTACTATTTAATTCAACAACCATTAAATTCTCTAAATCATTTATTTAAATAATTAAATAAATAAATTATCTATTGCTGAAAATACGGGTCGTTACATTCTTCCCCCCTTAAAATAATTTCGTCCTCGAAATTGCTAAGTTAGAAAACTAACCCTATTAACTGGTTAGAACTTATTTGTTCACTTCTTCAACTTCAGTCTCAACTGAACCAATTTATTTCAACTGAAATATTAATTAATTCTTATTACCGAAAATTTTCTAACACCTTAACTTTTCGAAAAATCTTGCCAGCACCCCCTTTGTACTAGTCAATAGGTCAAACTCCAACTCGCCTCTCTAGGCCTTCTCCAACCCAAAGGAAAATCAAATAGCCAAGTGGCTTGCCAATTCGGCTCATAAAATCTCATACCCAATATGAAATATAAACTGGTACCTTTTTGTCGGGCATATCAATATATCCTTTCCATATGCTGTCAACTCAACAAATACCAATGTTATCCCAGTCAAACTCCAATCAATTTTATCTCCAATACAACCATTTGCTTATCCAAGCCAAATTCAATTTCAAATCAAAGTTTCATTCTCGATTTTCAAATTCTTAACTCATCAATCCAATACCATTTCGGATTCCTATGTCACAAATCCAATTTTCTCGATATCATTCTAATCCAATTCATTTTCCACTTAATTGGTTTCAATTCAATTTCTATTTCTATTTTATATTACAAATTCTAGTTTAATTTGTTTTAATTCAAATAATCTGTTTTTGGGAATTTTTAAATAGCTTAGCCTTTTCCAAAAATCAAAATATTCATTTGGAATATCAAAACAACTTGTTTTCTCAAAACAATTCAGAAACAAAAACTTTGGTAGTAATCCGTCACTTACAACTCGAAAATGAACATCGATGATGTCATGATCATCATCGGAATCTATTTCCAGCTATCGAAGTGAGTTCAATACTATATCACTTTCAAAACCATATCTAAACACTTCCATTTTGAAATTCATTTCAAAATAACATTTACAATGCTTTAAAACAATTTAAAATATCCCAAGATTTTAAAATTCTCATATATTGAATTCAATTCCATTTACAAACACTTTTCCAAATCTCCAGGGTTTTAAATTTCAATTCTGATTTAAATTCAGATTTAATTCATTTCGTAACACTTATACGAAATTTTGATTGGTTATTTACATAACTGTTTAATTTATAATCTTACTCGATTATAATAACAACCAATATATCCAATATATTATAATCATTCCAATATAAATACTTCATATCAAAATATACTTTGGGTAAAATTATTTCATTGACCCTCTTGTCAAAACATACTGTGTCGGTTCATCGTATTCGAGTGTTTATAAATTCCTACCAATACAGTGGATCAAACCGATCGACCAGAACCCATAAATAACTCAACCAATAAATCTCCACAATATAAAACCATTTTATATTGAATAACAAATACGTTCACTCGTATATATACACTCAAACTCAATCTAGGGTATTACTAACCCTATCTCTACCGAGTCACGCCACAGAGCCAAGGTAATAACTTAACCTTAAGCTCTGATACCACTGTAACGACCCAGGGATTTTGGTAGGCTTTTCAACCATCCCTCATCCCCCAAGGCAGAGGGCTAACCTCCCCCTGTGGCTTACAGAGGTACCCCAACTCCATGCTTTACGGCCAGCCTCTCGACTCGATCAACCCGCTATATTGCAGGACCTGTAGGGGTAAGAGTCTTCCGTTCGCCACCAAACCACGAAGGGAGAACCCCCTATCAGACGTACCAGTTAAGCAACATGGACTGGTGTGAGTAAAACAATTTAAAACAGTTTGAGCAATTAAACGATATCTCATAAGACCATGCCGTATAACGGAACGGGTTTTTCCCTTATGAGAATCGAAATCATTTTTGAAAGAAACGATAAACTTTATATCAAAACTCTTTTGATATTATAATAATGTCTATCAACCACAATATAATAATCATCTTATAGAACACTTTCATCTCACGTTCCACATATAGAGTATACAATCAAAACTGCGAGCACTTATTGGGTAATGGATTTCCAATTATGACAAGGTATGGAACCACCTTCCGATAGTGTACCTCTAGAGAGGAATACGCTGGGTTCAACAAGAACATCTTGCAACCTAGCCACACATGACCGACCACTCATTTCACTTGAGTGTATCGAATGTATATCACCAACGATTGGGATCAGCAACCGTTTCCCGAATGAGACAGCATCGACAACAGACTATAGAATGAAATGAATATCTCTAGATAGGTGATAATACACCCAAATTGGCAGCCAACCACTTAGCCATGCTGCCTGCCCGATTTTTGTCATTTCCCGGTTGTGAGACTAGAGGCCACGCTTATCTCTGACAGATCACACATTTATTCACTTTGAATGTCACATCGTCATACCCGCCAAATCACAAATTGATTTCCCCAAAAATACAACGGGTATACAGCTAAGAGAAATGAATTCCTCCACCACCAAACGTAAATATGTTTGAAGAGATCAACTTACGCGATCCGTTAAATATACTCTGTCATACATTCTTCCATACAGGTCATCCTGGGACTGGACAAACCGAAGGCACTATTCTGTAAACAGGACAGCCCATGCATAACTCCGTCTTCAATTATCTTCATCATATTCGATCGCAACGCTAATGCCATACGGAGTGGTTTTCAGATAATGAAATCTGATCCCGGTCTCTCCGTAATGACGACGGAAAAATGGTCAAAAACTTCGATAGTCGGTGAGTTAACTATCAAAGAAAAACATGTGTACAAACAACTATATTATTTGCAGATGGAAATTATATCGATCAATCATCATTTAACGTTTATCTCTTTAGTTCATTACTTTATTTATTTCCTGTTTCCGTATTTTCGACATTTCTTATTTTCTAAATTTAGAAAATATACGTTATTAATCATTGGAAAACATTTCCATTTCTTTTTCACGTATCACTGTCATTCCAGTATTCTTTATCATCAAACATTTCATTTTCTAGGATTAGAAAATATCTCTGATTATATTTGGAAAATGTTTCCAAAACTCATTCATTGGATTTAAACAGATGTTTAAATAAAACATCGCTATGCCAACTCGAACCATTAACACTTATTAACTAAATTCGATTAACTCCTTCACTATCGAACCTTAACCATTCCTTAGTTAAAAACGAAGTCAATATAGTTGGGGTATAACTACCTCTCAGACCTTAACTGAACAACATTTCTAACTTCGAAACAGACAAAGTTCACCCTTTAAATCTTTAACAAACTTCCTTATGTAACTCTCGGATTCTATTTATGAATCCACTTCTTTATTGAAACACATTTGATTATAACTATAGCGTTATAATCCCTACTTCTGAAATATCTAACTCCAAAATATAACTTGATTAACTCAAATCATTTAATCCTAACTCCATTAACTTTAACTCGATAAACTTTAATTAATTAACTCTTATCACTTAATTCCTTTCGAATAAACTATATTCGATTAACTCCTTTCGAATAAACTATATTCGATAACTCCTTTAACTCTATTCGAATAAACTATACTCGATTAACTCCTTAAACTCTATTCGAATAAACTATATTCGATTAACTCCTTTAACTCTATTCGAATAAACTATATTTGATTAACTCCTTTCTAATTAACTCTATTCAATTAACTCCATCCAATAACTCTAATCGATAACTCTAATCTCTATTCGATTAACTCCTTCGAATAACTAATATTCAATTAACTCCCTTCGAATAACTTATATTCGATTAACTCTCCTCGAATAACTAATATTCGATTATCTCCTTTCTTCGAATAACTATATTCAATTTTCTCTAATTCGAATAATCTATATTCGATTAACTCACTTCGTATAACAAATATTCGATTACTCCTTACGAATAATTATATTCGATATCTCTTTTCGAATAAACTATATTCGATATCTCTTTTCGAATAAACTATATTCGATATCTCCTTTAACTCTATTTGAATAACTCTAGTTCGATTTAACTCTAATCAATTAACTCTAACTGATTAACTCTAACTGATTAACTCTAACTGGTTAACTCTATCCAATATACTCTTCGTCCATATTCAGTTTCAAATATCGATGTTGAAATCGATTCTTACTTCTTTGTATAAGTCATGACTTATATATTCTATTTATCCAATGATAAATATTTTTACTTAATTTATAAAAACCTTATTTATAAATTAATCTTCTCAATCTATCGGTTAGAATAGGTTCTATTTAATTTTTTTGCTTTAAATCCATATCATGTTATACCCGTGTGCGAAGCACGTGTCTAAACCTTTCAAATACAAAATTCTCTTTTATACTATTTTATTCACTTTTCAAGTATTTCCTTTTACGATATCTTATTTATTTTCTAAATAAATATTCCTTTTATCCTTCTATTTATTTAACAAATAAATATTCCTTTTTAATCTATTTGTACATGTTTTTACAAGTATTTCCCTTCAATTCTATTTGTAAATGTTTTACAAATATTTCCTTTCAAATCTGTTTTTAAATGTTTTACAAATATTCCCTTTTCTATTCTATTTGTAAATGTTTTACAAATATATCCTTTTCTATTCTATTTGTAAATGTTTTACAAATATATCCTTTTCTATTCTATTTGTAAATGTTTTACAAATATATCCTTTTCTATTCTATTTGTAAATGTTTTAAAAATATATCCCTTTTCTATTCTTCTTTGATTTTATAACTTTCTTTTATAAAATTCTTTTACTTTTATATATAAAATCCATTGATTTTATATAAATAATTCATTTACAAAATACACTTTGAAAATCCCCTTTTATACATCCCAGTATTTCTTATGGCATTTAAAATTCCAAATAACAATGATCGAGATCATTCAACACGCATAATCAACAATAGATTATATATCACATCATATATTACCATATATGAAAAACAGTAAAATAAATGTTAAGGAATCCAGTTGAATTCCTCCGACCTGTTTCCCTGCATCCACAGATGTTAAACAATTTAATTAACATCAATTTCATTTCACTATGAAATATTCTGCTAAACAGAATCAATTTATATTTATTTATTTATTTTTATATATAACTAGATCTATAATTTCAACCAATTACTTAGCAGTTCAACCAAACAGTCAATACACATCAATCAATCATCATTTATCAGTTCTAAATATACGTTTTAAAAATATGAACTGATAGAGTTGGTGAGTTTTACTTACATTGGACGATCATTGTTAATAACGATAACCATCGCTTGATTCAGACAAACAATTTATTTTTCTATAAATTGTAATGAGCTCTGATTCATTCCCAGTCAGTTCCATTGGGTAGCCACCGTCCATACGATCCCAACGGGTCTTGTTTCACTCGATTATGATAACGTATGACAAAGTTGTCGATTTTACAAATCAATACGTTATTTAAATTTAAATTAACTTAGAATAATTATATAATTGGGCCATATCATTTCAGCCCACCAACGTCCTTACCATACCCGACATAGTGCCTTCTTCCTCCTGGGAAATGAGACCGCGACTTCCTCTTCTTAACACAAATTTCCAATCCTTTTCAGGCCTCACTCCTCATGTTTTCTACATGAAAATGCCAACAAAATCGCCGGAATTTATCACGTTTGATTCTCGCGCTCGCTCCTCCTCTCCCACATTAAAGCGCACTCCAGTTCCTCACCACAGACATTGTCGTTCTCCCCTTCTTCCTCTAATCCTTCACGTAAAAATCAATCTAACCACACCACAATACTTCTCATCCGAATCTCTATCCGCCCATACCTAATTTCTTCCTTCTCGACCCCTTTACTTCATTTGCGTCGGCTTGCCAGAACGACGAGATACAGTTCATTATCGAACTTGATCTTCATGGAAGTTCCCAAAAGTTTGCAAAAAGTTGTACAATCCTACCAGCATCACGGCAACACCCACAAAGGATTCTTCGGTTGCTCCTAATTGCGGCATCGTCCAGCCCTAGGTCCACTGTAGCAAAATCGAACCCACTGCAAACCCATCACACCCCAAACCGAGCCCACCAGATTGAAGCTTTCCAACGTACGAAGCTAACGGATCCAGAATTAAAGGATTTCGTTGATTATTTAATTTTCTATGAATTTATGAAGGTCACGAGGTTTGTTTTAAGGAGGAAATCGCTGCGGCGGATATTGTTTGACCGGAGGAAAGTGATTAGGGTTACGGGGATAAAGTTGTTTTATAGGCCAGATATTTTCAGATATTTTCTTAGGATATTTTCCATTTTTATATTCATTTATATTTGTTTTCTGCACTCTAAAAATCCATGTGATCACACACAACACCCAAAAATCAGGACAGTGGACATGTAGTTACAGTTCGACATTACGGACCCAACGAAACTGGTTTCGTCGAATTCCGACTCTGTTTGCTCATCCAGCGTATTTTTAACCATCGAAATATCGACTACTTTTCACATTAAAATCCCGTACGACCACATACTAACTCTAAAAATCACGGAAATTGAAATCTAACAATAATTTAATATTGCGGATCCAACAAAATTAGTTTCGTCGAAAACGGAGGTCGTTTGCAAAACTGGCTATTTTTAAAGCTCTAAATAACCCATTTAAATATATAAATATATTAAAAAATAGTTAAATTAAATATTTATAAATAAATATTATCGTATATATTCACAATAGAATATCATACGACTTCAATTGGATTTGTAACTTGATATTCCAAATCCAGTGTTACATCGATATTCGATTTATATTTAAAATCCATTTCAAAATATAAATAAATTGATATAAATTATAAAGGAATTCCGTAGCGACTTTTCTAAAATTTGATTTGGACATTAATCAAAATCTACACAACGAAATCCCGATTTTTCTCTTCCATTAGAAAAATATACTTCACCAGCTCCGAACGTTTCTTGTTTTACGGAAATCCAATTTAAAACGGACCCTGTATATTCAGTTGAAGTTCAAATCGCCAAACAGCGAACTACCGCGCCATTTCGAGCTCGATTTAAAGTATAATATAATTATATGTTCAACTGTCGTTTATATAATATATTCGTTAATATAATTCAATTTCAAACTGAATTTTTTTTTTTAATTGTCCAGTTCACGTTATATTGTCAGTTCAGCTAATTCTGATTATTTTAGAATTAAATATATTATTTAATTATTATATTAATTAAATATTCACTATTATTTAATTCAATAACCATTAAATTCTCTAAATCATTTATTTAAATAATTAAATAAATAAATTATCTATCGTTGAAAATACGGGTCGTTACACATGGTATAGAAGGTCTATCTTCTTTGATCTTCCATATTGGAAAGCAAATTTGATTCGACATAATGTTGATGTGATGCGTACAAAGAAGAATGTCACTGAGCATCTCATTAGCACGATTATGAGCCACAAGGAGAAGTCAAAAGATGGCCTCAGTGCATGCAAAGACTTGAGAACCATGGGTATAAAACAAAAATTGTGGGTGAGGGAAGACCGCGAAACAAACAAAATAACTATACCAGAGGCAGCTTTCACTTTGAGCAAAGAAGAAAAGATACGGTTTTGCACCGTTTTGAAAAACCTGAAAGAACCTAGCAAATTCTCTTCTAACTTCCACAACAATGTGAGCATCAATCCTCCTGAACTAACTAATATGTAGTCGCATGATTATCATGTTATAATGCAACAGTTACTTCCGATATTGCTTCAACATTCTTATTCAGAACATAAGGATTTGCGTAATGCTGTACACCGTATAAGTCTGTTCTTTAATATTTTGTGCTCAAAGGTGATTAACAGAGAACAACTTTTAAAAGCAAAAGCTAGTTTGGTAGAAGCAATGTGTATGTTTGAAAAATATTTTCCACCTGCATTTTTTGATATCAGTATTCACCTTATGGTTCATTTAGCTGATGAAGCATTGATTTGCGGTCCTGTTAGATATAAATGGATGTATCCCTTTGAAAGGTAAATTACTAATTTTAGTTTTATTCTACATAGTTCGATATAAATGGATACAAGTTGTTTACAACTTATTACCTGCATAGGTTGATGAAAACATATAAAGGATATGTGCGAAACAAAAGATATATTGAAGGGTGTATTGTAGAAGGATATATTATACAAGAGGCTAGTTATTACTGCATGGAGTATATGCCAAAAGGAGGTGATGACACTCATAAACATGCCCGTGAAGCGTTTTTAGACGAATATAACGAGTTTGCTGATGAGATGCCTCCAGATAGTGGTAAAGATATAACCTTAACCCAGGTGCAGTTTGAACAAGTTTGTAGATGGGTCCTTAATAAGCACGATGGATTGGATGAATGGGAGAAGTAAGTTCACTAGTCTATCCTAAATTCTCATTATTGTAAATTTACTCCTATATTCATTTTGAAATGTTTATCGTAGGAAGTATACCATACTAAATCTCAATCTCGAAGTAGCGTTACATCCGTAGAAACTTGTAAAAGTTTTACTCTATGGTTACGTGATGAGGTATTACATCTTCTCATATATTCAAATGTATTTAAGTGGATCACACACCATCATGATCATGCTTTTCATTTATTGTTTTTTTAGCTAGCGGACACTAGTGATGTTGATTCAACTCTTTGGAGGTTGGTGAACGTGCCGAAGTTCAAGGCACATAGTTATATGAAGTACCAAGTGAATGAATTCATATTTTCCTCAAAAAGTTATGAAGAAAGAATGGTGACACAAGATAGTGGTGTTTGTATGAGAGCAATCACAAAATTTAGGGTGAGCGGAAAAGATAAAAATTACAAGGAAGCAGAAACAATGTATTATGGAGTCATTCAGCAGATAATTGAATTAGATTACATTGACTTCAAACAAACAGTTTTTTTAATGTGATTGGGTAAAGGTCGAAGATAAAGTCAATGGTTGCAAGACTGATCCTGTTTCAAATTTGATTATGGTTAACTTAGAGAAATTAAAAACTAAAGATAGAGTAAATGATGAGCAGTTCATCCTTGCATCAGAAGCGAGTCAAGTGTTCTACTCAAAAGATTTAAAAATTAACGGCTGGTTTGTGGTTTTGCACTCACCAAAACGGTTGACTACAACTATGGACGATATTGAGTTTCCTATGGTTTATCAATCAGCTTTTGAAGACAACAAAAAATTAGAAGATCTTACCAAATGCATATGTTAATATTAGTTGTATTTCTTAATTGAATTGTATTGAATTTCAAGTGTGATTGAACTTAAAATTTCTTAATTGAGTTGTGTTGAATTTATTTTACTAAGCTCTTAATTTCACTTTAAATATTCACTTTTGGTACTCACTATTACATATGGAAATAGTGGAATTTTTTCAAAATGAAAAAATATGTATTTGCGATAGTTATGCAAGGTATAAGTTATGCTCACTTTTGCGCTGATTATATTGTGTCTATTTCCAATGGGTTGAATTAGAGTAAACTGCAATGACTTGTCAGACACGAAATCACCCTAACTTGTTATACTGTTGGATGTTCTTAACTGTAGATTGAATTCATGCTGAAAGCATATCCTTTATGCACAACAGAATTCATGTATGAGCATTGCACAATTCTTGTAAGTTATAACCCGCTAAGTTTGCACGTTTGAGCTAGGTTATATATTTTATAATATAATTATTATAATTTCTAGGGCATTACGTCTTGTGTTAAGGGAATCACGATTGGTGGTCATAATTTCTTTTTATTTTTATCTTTCAATTAATTTTTTACGCTGTGGTCGATGGACAATCGTTGACTGCATTGTCCTCGGCAATTTGAATGTGGCACCCTTAGCAATATACTGTAATCATACAGATGGTCTATACCAAGTAGGGTAATTGATCATGTCACAAACTTATCTCAAGTTGCCGTTAGTTCCCAGAGGAAAGAATATAATTAAATTATATGCACAAACTTTTGCAAAAGAAATAAGAATGAATGATCATATTAATTTATTATATATACATGCTACAACTTTGGTAAGTCGTGTTTACTTCCTAGCAGTTTATGTTTTTATTTTCCTTCTCTTATGTAGTAGAACATGCTTATTGTGTTTGTATTATGTGATATAAGTATCATCTTCTCTTATTTTGCATGTTATATGTTCCGCATCATAAATAGTTACCTATCAGATATGATATTATTGTAAATCATCCATTAATTGCACTTGACTATGGTGAGTCATAGTAAGAATATGTTAATTGTTGATGGTGTGTTTACTACTTTGTTCTTCTGTTAGATCAATGTATATATACTAGAGACCTTCCAGTTTGTTAGTTTAAATATGTGGT
The DNA here is from genome assembly GCA_030737875.1 of Allium sativum. Lineage (NCBI taxonomy): Eukaryota > Viridiplantae > Streptophyta > Magnoliopsida > Asparagales > Amaryllidaceae > Allium > Allium sativum. The sequence continues at coordinate 902,095,154 of CM060916.1, forward strand.
TGTCCTAATCCAGATCAAGTTGGTTACAAGTGAACGTGCCTATGTCCGCATACTGACAAAAATCGATAAATTGTTTGATTCTTGGTGTATAGCACATAATTTGGACTTTACTTTGACATATCTTTGCAATTCAACATGCTGGTTTAGTTACTTTTACATGATTTACCATATTTCACAAGTAACCCAACTATATACACATACAATTATTGTACTCATTTTTTTTTACTTTGTTATTAAGCTCGTAATTTATTAAAACTGTAAACCATGCCAAGAGTGAGCTTTCCAGTGTAGAAATCTATTGTAATATCAACAAATAATTTCTGATTGTGCACTTCATCGAATGTTGCTTTTAAATTTTAGAAGTAAAACCATCAAACCTTGGACTTTGTTAATTTTTTCCTTGGTTGGACTGGTGGGTCAAAACTATCACCATTGATCCTTTGAATGGCTTTTGATCATATATGAATTGATCCTTTGAATTGAGTAATGCTTGAATTTTTTTCATATGCTTTCTCACGTACCTTTTAGAAATGTTTTTCCTTTTTTCTAATTGGAATTAGCGTCCCCCTACAGTCATGCAAACTCTTTCTAATGTTAGTTCAAACAAGTAGGTTTGGTCTGGATATCACATAATTTGGACTTTAGTTTGACATATCAATGCAATTCAACATGCTTATTGAGTTACTTTTACGTGATTTACCATATTTCACAGGTAACCCAACTATATATTCATACAATAATTGTACTTTTTTTTTACATTGTTATTAAGCTCTTAATTTATTAAAACTGTAATTTATGCCAAGAGTGAGCTTTCCAGTATGGAAATCTATTGTAATATCGACAAACAATTTCTGATCGTGCACTTTATCGTAATGCCGCTTGTAAATTTTAGAAGTAAAACCATCAAAGCTTGGACTTTGTTGTTAATTTTTTCCTTGGTTGGACTGGTGGATCAAAACTATCACCATTGATCCTTTGAATTTCTTTTGATCATATATAAATTGATCCTTTGAATTGAGTAGTGTTTGAATTTTTTTTTATATGCTTTCTCATGTACCTTTTAGAAATGTTTTTTTTTTAAATTGCGTCCCCTTACAGCCATGCAAACTCTTTCTAATGTTAGTTCAAACAAGTAGGTTTGGTCATGCAATCTTAAAGACCATTCTATTAATGTTGTTTTTGGGGCTGTTATTATAAGTGCTATTCTTATTATGTTTTACTTGTCAACAACTATTAATTATTTTCTTTCCATATCAAAGTTCTGCTTTATCTATATAGAAATGTTAATACATTTGGCCATCTTAGATCAAGAGTGTACTCACCTTTAAATATGCACTTACGCAATAAATTATCATGTATTGTCATGTCTCATTGAAAATTGGATTGTTTGTTTGTTGCAGGTGGTCTTGGTAGTTTGGATTGCAACTAAGAGGATAATAGCAATGTCAGAACGTGTAGAACCATCAAACCATTCAATTACACAATCATCCTCTACACAACCTGAAAAAGTGGAGATAAACACATTAGGTGTTCCTATTTCAAAAAACGTTGGAAAAATAAGCAGCCGAATTGGTAAATTGGTACGAATCCATGTGCCTGTTTCATACGAAAATTGGGGTAAGGTACCTGACAAATATAAGACGGACATTTGGAAAGAATTGCTGGTAAGCTAAAATTCGAGTAGTCATATCTGTCACACTGTTTATTCTTATTTTAGTTGAATAACTATTATTATTTTAGTTTACAAATTCAAATTGTCATATTTGCTTTCATTATTAATTTAATTATTATTATTATTTTCACAGACATTTTTCGATCTAGATACAGATTCAAAAGACTTGATTTTAAAAAAAATGTCTAAGTCATTTAGGAAGCACAAAAGCGATTTGAGGACATGCTATTATGACAAATACGATAATGATGAAGATAGATCAAAGAACTGTCCACCGACCATCAAACAAGAAGATTGGGATATGTTTTTGAAAAATGAAGCAACACCTAGTGCAAAGGAAAGAAGAGATAAAGGAAGAAAAAAACAGATCAGTTTACAACTATGGCCATCATACTGGACGTACAAGTCACGCCTTTATTGAACATGAAATGGTATGTACCCTTTCTATATTATCCATTAATTATTACTGTTAATTTATTAACAAACATATTCATAAGTCTAGGCAATGTTATGTACATTTGTTGCCCACATGTTTGGAATAATATGGCATATATCATCCGTAGTATCATGATATTTTGTACAATTTTAGTTATATTTTGTAATTATAAGTTATACTTCAATAATTTATATTGATATTGCCATGACAATTTTATAGATAGTTCATAGTTAAAATGTCCAAAATTTTCAATTATAAAGCGCAAGGGTGACGCATGGTTCTTTTATGAAAACCTTGGAATATCACCTAATCAGTCGGACTTGTTTTGATTGTTTTTTTGTTTTAAATCGGTTATCTTTTGATTTGGTGAAATGTCCAAAATGGTTTAACTTCAATTGAATCGAAAAACGTTCATTTTGAATCAAATACAGATTCAAAGCTGTTAATTTCAACTAAATCTTAGGGATGTTAAGTACAGATTTGAATCATGATGAATTCAATTGTTAAATACAGATGTGAATCGAAATACAGGTATAATCATGATGAAGTCAAATCTGTATTTAACAGCTTTGAATCTATATTTCGAGTTAGGAAGACAGTGCATGTCGTCAATCCAAAAAGGCCTTTGGACCAATGAAACAACCTAGAATCCACTATAAATGGACGAGAAAATGTTACAGCAAAGGGACTAAAGAATCTCTAACATTCCTCTGTTACTCATTACATATTTCCTTTTTTGTAAAGCTATACGGACATAAAAGAGCATTAATGGTAGAATTCATCATGATTATACCTGTAACCAAAGTTGAGCAATGAATCAAAACCGGAGCCTTTAAAGTGAACTTAGGGATCCCGATATCGAACCACTATGTAATTCGTATCATTTTACCTTTCGGTTCTTTTGCCGTACTTGCATTTGCCATTCTTTTAATTTTCTTATTTCCTTCTAGAACTTACTTTCGGAAGCTTTTGAGCATTGGCTAACTGATAAATCCAGCTAATAGTATTGTTGTTAGCTAGATTAGGATTTCAGAATACGAACACTGAATGGTCACGTCTCCCTGTTTATAGCTAATGGGATGCACAACAAATGTTCGATTTATATTATAAAATCCAGATAGTTCAGGTCTACTCTAACCCACGCCAACAAACGTTGATCGATTGATTGATCAATAGAAGACGGTCTTTATTTATTAATAGGTAACGTTATTTTATCAATGTTGACCTCTTTATTTATTTTTCTTCTTTATTAATTTATTTCCTTTATTGAGTTTTGAATTATTTTCGATTTCAAATCTTTAAACCACGATCGATGGCTTTCTCATTTGAACTTTAATCACGAAATTTAATGTATGGAAGTTGATCAGATAATCACTACTAGTATAATGGTGTAAACTTCATAGCTAACCCATGTTCAACATGAGCTGAAAACAAATAAAAAACCATAAATTTTTCCTGATAATATGAAATTTGATTAATAAATCAACAATGGTAAAGGGAAAAGTAACGGTAAAGGAGCCATTAATATCGTCCTCCACCTTGCCAAAAAAAGCATCATATCAACATTCCCTCTCCCATGCTCAAGACAAGCTCAAAAACTTCCGTTCATGGCTACGTTACCTGTGTGTCGGCCAATCGGATACATGGAACATGCTTTTCTCTTGGTCAATCTTTCTTCTTCTATCCATTATGGTGCCCATCTTGTCTCATTTGTTTATGTCATACAAGGATCCCACCGTTCGTGCATATGACCTTCTTGTTCAGCTATCCTTGTCATCTGCTTCTACAATTTCTTTTGTTTGCTTGACGAACTTTGTCCATCGATATGGGTTATGGAGATTCTTGTTTCTTGATAAATTGGTTAGAGAGAGTGACCGTATCAGGAGAAATTACTCGATTCAGTTGAACCGGTCATTTCGTATCCTCTCCTTCTTCGTCATGCCTTGTTTTATTGCTGAAGCGGAGTATAAGCCTTTCTTGTATTTGTCGGGGGAGGAAAGTGCTCCCACCGCTTATTGAAAATTTTTGGGCTCTGCAGCAACTGAAGTAGTAATCTGCATTCTAGAGTTAGCATCATGCATTTACAGAACTACCATATTCTTCGTGTGCGTACTTTTCAGACTCAGCTGCTTCCTTCAAATCCAGCGATTTGACGATTTTGCAGCGACGTTTCAGGATGGACCAGATGTGGGTGCAGTTCTGAGAGAGCATTTAAACATCAGAAAGCAACTGAAAATAATAAGTCATCGATACAGATCTTTCATAGTTAGCATCGTCGTGCTTGTTACTATGAGTCAATTCGTGGTTCTGTTTCTGATCACTCGACCAAGTCCTGTTGTTAACTGGTCTAATGCTGGAGACCTTAGGTTGTGTTCTATAGGACTGGTGACATGATTCTTGATGTGTCTACGGAGTGCGGCAAAAATAACACACAAGGCACAGGCGATCACAAGCCATGCTGCCACATGGAATGTATGTGCCACCATTGATTCCTTTGATAAAGACATGGAGGAACACTCGCTAAATCATAGAGTCTGGAAGATCAATCTGGGTCTGATGACCACAATGATGTTGACGATGACGTGGAGGAACACACGTTAAATCATCCACAAAATGTTTTTCTAGCAATTATTAGGGGAAATATACAATGGCAAAAGCTTTTAATACTCGATTCACGTCACAAGTGGTAAAACCGCAAGTCTAGAGACGTAGCCCTTTCATTTTTTTTTTATAACTTGATATATGAACTAATTGGACTGTACTCATTTAAACGTATGGTAATATGTTGATTGTCAGAGCTACTGACCAAAGCTTCAAACAAAGTTTTAGATCGATTTCTTCTGCAAAGAACTTAATACATTTATCTTATTCGACTTATTAGCTTATGAGTAGAAACGAATACGGGTAATTTTTATTAGTGCATGCTCATTGATGATGATAGTATATTAAGTCTGATCCAGTTTTTGTTTCTTATTTTTATTTGCGGCATCAGCCGATTTCCGGTTTTCCAATCTCCCTATTGAGATAATACATGTACAAAGTATTTCATGGTTTTTAATCTTCCATATTGGGGTATGAGAAGAAGGGAGTTATCATGATATTTGTTACCATGAAAGACTGTATTTCATTTAAAATGTGAAAAGTGAAGTCTTTTGACAATAGCCACTCAATAATTTTGCTGACTTTTTGAGTTACAGAATTTTCAGGGTACCAATAACATTTTGGTCTTTTGACAAACTCACTATACAATATAACATTAAATTAAAGAGATCATTAGGTGACATGTTCTTTAATATACTTAAATTCAATTCCTGTTTTGCATGACTTGCAATCTGCTAACTTCAAAACATAACATTTAATATGCCTATTTTACATGACTTGCAATCGGCTAACTTTAACATATGTTGTATCCAAAATACCTTTTGTATTTGACAAAATAGAATACTGGTATCATAACTTTAACATATGCATTGTTCATGATCAAGTTTTCTTTGATTTTGTGGATGCTGGGCAAAACTGTTGGTGTCTCCTGACTGAATGTGATGATCTTGTGTTAAAACTGTATACATGACCACATTCAAATTAAAAGGAAACATCCAAGCAGCATGAGAGATGCCTGTGTTCAAGTACCATGTTATTTCTCACTGAGTGAATAAAATTCAAAATATTACTGAACGAGAAGCAAATATATTTAGTATTTTGTATTTTGTACTGGATGGCAAACATTCCCCTTTTTGGAGGGTTTGACTAAAAAAAAAAAACTTCATAGCTATATTATGATGTTTGCTGACTTACATTTTTATATTTTATGTTTATGATTAATTTTAATGTAGAAAACAATAATATCGATATTAAAGATCATATTAGTGAATACTCAATAGGTGGAGTTATTAAGTTATTAAAAAAAAAAGGACATTTCACATGTACTAATTAAAACATATATTTTTTATGACTCTGCCATTTGTAAATTACATAATTAAAAAAATGATAATATTAATTTTTTTGTTTATGTTCACTCAGTTAAAGTCTATATAATTTTCACAGCATTTCTTATTTTTTGAAAGTTGTAGTAAAGATGTTTACAACTATTTGTATTTTGCTGTTGTAATAAATGTTTTTAACCTTCGGTTCTTACTCGTAATATCAATGTTAATTTATAACTGCCAGTAGTCTTGCTCACAGGTTACCAGTGAAAACACACAGCCACTTTTAAAGATACGATGTTAATTTCTAAGGAGACACAACTATTCCCACTCAGAGAACTTAATGCCATGTGCTACCTGAAGCATAACTAAGTGCCAAAAAAAAGTAACTTCCCAAATTTATAACAACCATAGACTATTTGAATATTTTCTTATTCATTGATCTTCTAGAAATGTCGTGCTACCACCTAATTGGGATTCCAAATGAAAAATCTCCTGTAATCACAAATCATTTGTTGACTAGAAATTTGATCTACCTCAGAATTAGGCTAAATCACAAATGTTATTTGTTAACACTAGGATTTAAATGAAGGGAACAAGAAGTTAAATGCTCAACTTAAAAGTAAATAACATAAGATATAGAGTGGTTCAACAAAGCCGTCTGGCCGTCTGCATCTGCCATAATGCTATGAAGCTCTCTTATTATAATTTCTTATACAACTAAAAAAATAAAAAGGAAACATCCAAGCAGCATGAGAGATGCCTGTCTTCAAGTACCATGTTATTTCTCACTAAGTGAATAAAATTCAAAATATTACTAAACAAGAAGGAAATATATTTAATATATTGTATTTTGTACTAGATGGGCAAACATTCCCCTTTTTGGAGGGTTTGACTAAAAAAAAGACTTCATAGCTATATTCTGATGTTTGCTGACTTACATTTTTATATTTTATGTTTATTATTAATTTTTCTCTTGATAAATACCCTATTAATTAATATGCTTGATTAGCACTATAGATTGCAACATTTTAGGTTTTTTCTTTCAGGTATAGCCATTTGGAGCATTTACTGTAAGTAGACACATCTCTATGCGCGCGTGCACACACGCAAACCCATTGCCATATATGCTCTTAAGTTGATTAATTGAGATATGGCGAAATAAATGGAGGTTGTTTGTCGTGGCCTCAATTTGAGGCTGCACTATCTTCCTGAATCTCATTCTAATATTTTAGTTTTCAGTTTATTAAGGCTTGAAAGTTTAATCATACTTCAAGTTACACCTTGGGTGCAGTCTGAACTCTTGGAGCTTGCTTAACAGTTGAACATATGTTTAAAACTCTATGCTCATTAGTCACATTGCCATATGTGTTGTTAAATACATCTGACTTTTTTCACTTTTAAGCCTTATGTTGCTTTTCAGTACAGGATTGCCTTCTGAAAATTATTGAAGCAATTTTCTTCCTCCATCATATGTTTTAATGATATGCGTTCCTATCTTATATGTAATGTCTAATTAAATATGCAGGCTAGTGAAAATCCGACAAAAGAAATCAAACGTCGTGAAGTATGAGAGAGGGCTCACACAAAAAAAGATGGTACCATATCAGATTCGGCTTCTGTATACTTCGTAAGTTAAACGAATAATAATTCATCTATCTATTCAATAAAGTTTTCGTAATAAATAACATCTCAAGTATTATGATATTTTAGGAAAAAATTGCAAAGGCAAAGTAGTTAGTTGATGATGGTGATGAAAAAGATTTGACATTAGACGAAGATATCATATCACAAATTTTTGGCAAGGATAAAAAGGGTCGCACTCGAAGTATTGGAGCCAAAATATCAAGGACACAAGTTAAAGCATCTAATATTGCGCGAAAACAACTTAAAAAGACTCAACAAGGAGGTTCGGAATACTTGAATGCAAGGATGGATAATATGGAAGGAAAGTTGAATTCGATCCTTGACTTGATGACGGGACGATACGGGGGTCAACAAAATCATATACCGGCTACAAATGAAGGAGGAAGCGGTACACTTCACGAAAATGTTGGAAGAATGCCAGCTACAGATGGAGTAAGCGGTACACCTCACAAAAGTGTTGGAAGAATGCCGAATAATGATTTTCCCAATTCATTGAATTCAACTGGTTTGTCGAATCAGAAATGTGAAATCCTAAGTATTGACCTAGAGATTATTGGCACAACCTCCGTATGCAGAGATTCAACTGCATCCATTATACATGGAAAAACTGTACCTCCAGAATACGGGAAATCGGTTGTGGACAATATATTGCTAGCAGAAGAGAGAACAAGCAAACCAAATCATCCTCTTGCTTTGACGTTTGGCGAAGTTGGAATTGGTGGATATGTGTGTCATCCAAAGAATATGATTCGCTATTTATAGACGCATAAGCCAGGTACGTATGTATTTACAAATTTTCCAATGCTTATTAAGAAAACATTGTTTTACTTCTACATTACAACTCCAAAAATGACTTAACACAAGCAGCTGAAACGTTCGAAATAGATTATGTTTAGCATTTGTACATTGATTTCGATTGGTATTTTATAGTTCTGTAAATTAACTAAACTGAGATGTTGTTGGTTGATAATTACAAAATCAAATACAAAATAGGCAAAACGGATTGAATTTCTTCTCCTTTTACTTCTGAATACTTGCAAATTCTGATTGATTTTTCCCTTACCAAAAAAATAAGGTGAAAGCTGATGTTTAAATTTAAAATTTAAATTAGATTTATTGCATGTGTTCACTTTGTAAAATTTATTACTCTTGTAAAACCCTTCACTGAACTGACTAGTAGTTGTCTGAGCTTGAACTTTATGAGTTGGATTATATATTCTTGTCCTTTTTAAACCCATTTAACGTTGATTTAATTACTCCATACATTTACTTGTAATTTGTGCGTGTATTCTCTTTCTTGGATGTTAACACTATATACAAGCCTCCTTGTATGAGGTCATTTATTAAATATATCCTTCACAGGGCTGAGCAGCGGTAGACTGACCTTAAACTTTATGAATCAATTTATATTGATTCTTGTCCTTTTTGTACCAGTTTTAAAACAGATTAATTTGGTCTTATCCTGCAAATTTTGCATATGCTCATGTAATGGATTTTATTGCTGTGACGATAATGCTATTTTCAAACTCGTTGAACAAGCTGGGTTTTCCTACTGGTTTCCGTGATTACCATGGAAAATCCTAAGCACGAAGTAGAAATTATGAACAAAAAATCCTAAGCTCGAATAAGCTACTATTTTCAAATTAAAAAAAAGGATGCAAACTTAGTGGTTTTTATACTTTTTATCTAGTTCTGGACTCAGGAACAGTCAACAAAGTTCAAAAAGACACCAATTATTTCATTACCTGCATTTCAATGTGAATTGTCGATTTATAAATCTGAAATGTACTTAAATGGTCGCCATGTTTAGTTGTAAAGTTACACTGCTTATACACCTTTACTAGCTATGTCACGATAAGATTTATGGATACTAACGAACAAATATTTTACTTGGAAAATTATTGTTGAAGTCAATGAATACCATCATAAGGAAGAGATAGTTCATAGCAGCGACTTATAGTCAGTTCATATCAGCAATTTGCGCTGTTTTTGCTGTAAAAAGCAGTGGTAGTTGTTGTTTGCTGCTATAAATAGCAGCAACTTGCCCTACTGAAAATAGCCGCAACTATTGTTGTTGTAGCAGCAAATTATGGTTGTCCGTGGTGTGTGAAAAGAATGAATATTTAATGATAAAACTAAAGCATTCAATTATACTTGCTTGGATATGTTGTTAGTCAAAACCATAACTTTAATTAAGTTTCTTGAGTAGAGTGCACTACAACTCACAATATGGCATTGATACAGAGTGCATTATTAGATAAACATTACAGAAAAAAAATAAGCTTACAAAATTGGGTACGTACAGGATATTATTTTCAAAGTTTACTGTGATGATAATGCTATTTGATAAAAAGTATAAAAACCACTAAGATGATTAGCTCGAGCTTAGGATTTTCTGTTCATAATTTTTACTTTAAACCGTTATGTCAGCACATTTCTACTTCACTGAGCTGCACAGATCCGCACTGCATTTCTTTGGGTTTTCTAGCAGAAGGCTATTGATGTCCACTTCATTGGATATGCATCCAATGGATGCAATGAAGTGGAAATCAATAGCCTTTTGCTAAAAACCCAAAGAAATGCAGTGCCATTCAACGGTGAACTCCGGGATCTCTTCAACATAGCATCATGGCAAACTCGAGCTGACCACGGAGGAAAAGTTTCAACCATATCCTCCTTGACATCTTACACGAGCAAATCAAACTGTTGTTAAATTTTGAAGCAGTGACGAATATTCCATCTATAATAGCTTCACATTTCAGATCTAGGTGGTCCATGGCCTAATCAAGGTAGCGGCACTAAGAAATTTACGATAAAGTAAATCCTTTTTTGGGGCATTGATTTTTTTCTGCAAAGGAAATTGGATGAGAATGCGAACCTAGAAAAATAAGATAAAGAACTAAAAATGCCTGAAATGTAGATCACTAGGGCTGTCAAAAACATGCCCAACCCAATTACCCAACCCAATTACCTAGATTTAAATGGGTTGGGTCCACCTACTTCCTCTCAACTCACTGCCCTACCATGTGCCGTTGATCATCTTGATAATATATGGGCTGAGGTAAACAAATCAATGAACTCAAAAGGAAAGATACATGGAATTTAGATTGATTGTTTTGAAAATTTCCCATAAATTAATAATCAGCTAAACATTTTTGTTTTTTTGAAATCGGATCTCTAATAATGAAATTACGGTACTTCTTCACAAAAATATTTTGGGCTATATACCACCTGGTTAAGCCTTTCTTTCTATCAAAGCAGATATAATTAATTCCGTTGTAGAAGACCCTATTTTTTTTTCATAGGCTCTTCAATTATTCCATGTTATATGCTACATGACATGTTCATTTAATCGTTGTAAATTAGCAATGAGTATTGTTAATGTGTTCTTTGAAGGTCCATGTTAAGGCTCGTGGTCGTTTATTAAAAGGAAAAAATATATTAAATATATTGTTATCCTCACGTCTTAAGTCGGAATTTACGAAGATTACTTGGCTAATTTGACATTCTTAGCATCACTGGTGGTTACTAATCTCTTAGGTAGCCATAAATGATAAATCAGAGCATTACTATCTTTAAAAAATAACATATACAAGTACAGCTGGGTTAAATTTGATCGGTTTGTGTTTCAATAACATTCTTTGGAGATTGTTTCATTGTAGAGACTGTAATCTGATTTTGGACTATAGATCCTGGGGATTTTAGTGTCTTGGCTCTTGTAACATTAGTGTCTGATTTTTCTTTATTTTTTTTGATTTTTTTCCCAGGGAAAGCAGGATGATATGATAATGCTTAATCTTGTTGGTGCCTTAACAAAGCAAGGAATTAGTGCATTTAACTTTGATTTCTCTAGAAACGGGTAAGTTTCTCAAGAATACTACAATGCATTTCCGATACATCTATCTTTCTGCTCAGTTTCCCCCTTGTTTCGTTTCATTCTGAAAGTTGTAAGGACGTGAATTTATTCTTTAATAATATATTCTATAGACCTTAATTCCGTTGTTTTCAAAAATCTCAAAATCTTACGATTTAAATCCCAATTCAGTTCAGACTTTTACCTTTACGGTTTGATTTATATTTCAATTCAAACTTAGTTAAATTAACAATTGAACAACTTCTGTCGTATATTGATGTAGCTGTTAAAGGAGTGTTGGTTAGCACAGCTTCTGTCGCATTTCTTGGACTTCATTGGTTTTTGTTGTTACTTTTATTGCACAGTGAATTTGTTTGATGTATTGAATGTATTCTGGAAGAAGTTTACTGCATATTACACTGGTCAGAAAGGAAAGAAAGAGAACGTGAATGTCATTTTTTGAACATACCTGATGAGATGATAGGATTTCTAAGCATATACATATTTTTGAGGTAAAATAAAAATGGATTAAAAATCAAGGAAATGGCTAATTATAAAATAGAAATCGAGTCAAATTGAAATTGGTTGATTGAGGTTTTTCCAGCATTGCCTTCAGTTTGATATGTAAGTGTATAATTTTATAGTCAGTTGCTATGCTGCAAATATGCTATACAGTTGCTCTTCCATGAACAACTTCATTTGCTCATTTTAAATATGTACAACCTTGTATATTTTAATATTCTACATCACCAGTTGCTCTTCCAGGAACAACTTCATTTGCTCATGCATGCTATTTGAACCTGCAGATGTGTAAACCTGTAGACTAATACACATTTTTATGTATTAGTTCCTGTTTATGTGTGTCGACTAGTTCCTATTTATGTGTGTAGTATCAATGTGTTATTTTAGTGTTTGTTTGCTTTTATGGGCAAGCATCAGTTTATTCAGCTACTTAGTTAAAACAGATAATACACATTTAAGGTATTTGTTACTGAAATATCGTATGCTTATGTCTTGAATTTTTGATGTGCAGGTTGATAATGTGCAGGCTAAAATGGATTCCTAATCAAATCATAAGGGACTTATGTTGTTTTTGAAGGAGCTACTGATTTTTGATTGGAGATGTTATGTATTTTCTAAAAGATGTTTAGATTACTGTTGTATTATGCTTGCTGTTTTTTAATGACTGTTTGATTGGAGCTACTGATTCATTGTAGTTTGGGTGATATTCTAATTTTATCAGATCACGGGATTGGTCATAAGAATTTTTCCTTTTAAAGTCTCTTACAAATTTTGCTTAGCAGTCGAACATTTTTACCAAGGGCATTTGTTTAATTTTTTTTTTCAGTTTGAATACCCGCTAGCAAACATGTATTGGCTATTATGTACAATATTATAAGAGGAAACAAGGTAATTTTCTCAACTGACACAATGCCTGGGTGCTATATTTCAGCAGCGAAAACTTTTTCTATATGAGAAAACATGATAATTCTTTACAAAATTTTCTCTAAAACAGTACTTAAAAGGAAGGAAAAAATTCTTACAAGAGGCAATTTATATCTATGGGTTTATACATTTATTGCAATAATAGTTTTATTGGTGTTTATAAGATAAAATTAACATACAATCTGAGTGCCTTGTGAATAAAAATGGCGCCTGCAGAAGAGATGTTCACGTTTATTTTCTTACTCATGTACTGCTTATTGCCTGTCAAAAAAAAGTATTTGCTAACTGTTGAATTTGCGACAGGGTGGACATGCAATGCAACGATGGAGATTTCAGTTGTTTGAAGTTGATGCTTTTAATGGAGCTTTGGACGGCGAGAAAGGAATGAAAAATGAACTATCATACTTTTTTCAGTATGCCAATTTGCAAGTAGACATAATTGAACTTTGAAGTAGGGGTCTGCAATTTGAATTGTTAATGCGTACCGACATTGTGAATTGAATTTGAACTTTGTAGTATTTATTTTGGACAAGTTGTATTTATGCTAATGAAGTATGAGTTGTTCATTTGAACTTTGTAGTTTTTAGTTTGGACAAGTTGTATTTGTGTTAATGAAGTATGAGTTGTTTATTTGAACTTTGTAGTTATGAAGATTACAATTTGTATGCTCATATTTTGTTCAAAGCAAAGCTTAAGGTGGAGGTACCACATTAAAATGCAGTACTTTCAAAAGAATTTAGCCATGGCACAAAGCCATGGATAAATTATATATAAAAAAAGTACGGTTGGATATTTGCCACGGCTATTAGCCATGGTAAAATTATATAAAAAATTACGGTTTGATATTTGCCATGGCTAATGGCCGTGGCAAAATCCCAATCTGCCACGGCTTTAAGCTGCGGCGTAACTCAGGCCAGAGCGTGAAAGATTCCAATTTTGCCACGGCTTTGAGCCGTGACAAAGCCGTGGCAAAATATTTCCACTCCCCATTTTGCCATGGCTTCGGGCCATGGCAAAACACGTTAGCCACGGCCCAAAGCCGTGGCAAAATGGCTTTTCTGGTGTAGTGCTGGCAAAACCCTGACACCACCCATAGCTAGAAAGAAACGTCATGTCCTCCTTGGGTCCCTTATCCCATTTTTAACTCATAATGAGGTGTGAGGCTCGCGAATTAACGCTTTACACAAAGCTATGCTATATTAAAGTCGTGCTTTGATCATCAACCACAAGACTTTGCTTTTCAACAGGAGCCTTGATCATCTGCATCTCAGCATGCCACACATGCAATTCACGCCATGCGACTAATGTCTATCGATATATAACCTCTGAGCTTGTATGTCTCAGAGAAGGGCATTAAGCAAGAGAATAAATTTTCCACCGCCAAACAGATATATATTTAATGGAGATCAATCAACACAGATTAAAATTCAATGTCAGACATACATCCATTTACAAGTTCGTTTTGGGTCTGAACGAAACCGGAGGCACCTTATTCCTCGTCCCACATCCAATACAGGAGAGAGGTCCTCGCATATCCGGTCGATCTCCAAGTACGTCTGGACAATCACCACTTATTACCTTGCCTTGGGTGTATGGCCCAATCAAGACATCAGTAATCATCCAAACGATGTGAAGACCTCCGGTCTTCAACCACCATCTTCATCGTCGACTTATCGTCGAATCAGTTATTAAGAATGGGTACAAATCCGGCCTTTCTGAATAACTCGCGTATATGATAAACAAGTGCTATAAAACACAACATACGCCTAATTCCAATTCTGAATATTCTTTTATTTAAATATTCATATCCTTTGGGAAAGGTTCCCATTAATTTTATCAAAGATAAATTCTTTAAATTTATTCGTTAATCTTCCTTTGGATATCAATTCAAACCAAATTATGTTTTATCCAGACTAGTCACGATTAGTGCACCTTACCAAAGTAATCATTTGTTTAATTTCCCAATCCCAACCTATACATCCCCTGGATCAAAACTGGTGATACTTCATATCTAACACCACGGTGTTATCGGTAAATTTAATTACCATTTCACGTTCAAATCTGATTAAGGATTTAACTATCGCTTAGAGCAAAACTGGTGATACTCCACTCTCGATCATTTCTCAAATTTGATAATTTAAATTATCAATTCACATTTCAATCTAATTAAAGATTCATTAAATCTCCACTTAGTTTTAATCTTCCCAAAAATCAACATTAATGATTATTTAACTTTTGAAACATAAACATGCCGCATCGACCATCTATACCGTACTATTGATTTCTACAATTATATAACCTCTAAGCTAGTACGTGTAACAACCCGTATTTTCAATAACCTGTTATAATATAAATTGAGGCAGAATTTAATTCAAAAATCTGAATCAAGGGAAACGGGCTATGCCATTGCGTTCACCTCGGAAAAATACGCGAAATAGAGTCCGAGTTTTCGAAAATCGGAGTCCGTATGACCCGACTAAGGCCCAACGAAGTTTTCAGAAAATTTCTAAGTAAAAACAGATTTCAAATTCAAATTTAAAATTGGAAATTTGGGCCATTTTGGGCCAGGCGGGAAAGTTCCCGCCAGGGCACCCAAGTCGACAGCCCTGTCGACTTGGGAGTCGACTTGGTTGGACCCAAGTCGACAGCCCTGTCGACTTGGCTGTCGACTTGGTCCAGCCAGGCTGTTTAGCCTGGTGCACCATTTTGAGATTGTGTTGAGCTTGGGGGCCAGATTCGGTTTTAAGGGCTGAGATTGCAACTAGGGTTTAATCCTATGGCCTAAAACACTTGCCTAATCTATAAATAAGACCCTAACCTACCCTAAATCATCATTATTCATTCATACAACTAAACTATGGCAAAATCAATCCTCTCATGGCCTCCACTCTCTTCATACAATTCCTAAATAAATTTCTAAGTGATTTTCCATGCATACAAGTGTTTTCAAACTTGTATGACCATCATTAGCTTGCATTCAAGTCAAGTTCTTATATTTGCATCGTAAAGCAAGGATTTTTATTGATTGGAAGCTTGCATTTTGGGTCTAATTGGTTGTTTAAGGGCTTTGTCATATTTTTGTGTCTTCATAAGCATTGTAAGCCCTATTCTACTTTCATACTTAAACTCTAAAGTTAAATGTATGATATGCAAGTTTTTCTATGATGTAATATGCAAGTTTATCATGTTATGCAAGTATGCTATGATATGATATGCAAGTTCATCATGTTATGTTATGCAAGTTTGATATGCAAGTTGTCATATGATATGCAAGTTATGCTATGCAAGTTTGGGTTGAACATTTTGTTCATGTTATCATGTTATGCAAGCTTATCTTGAGTATGTGAACATAAAGCTTCAAGCTTTATGCTAAAGGTTGCATTTTGGCAACATGTAAGTTATCATATCTCTTATGATAACTTGCATGTGAGGCTAAATGCGAACTTATGGCCATTTCTACATGTCATTTATCACCATGTATCACCAATATGCTAAGTTTGGTTTTATGCATGCTTTTAAGGCCAAAATATGTAATATGCAAGTATATGAACACATGAACATTTTATATGCCACCATGTTAAACTTGTGGCTTCAACACCTTTATGTCATAATTATGCCAAGTTCCCTCTTTCTATCCTTTATGCGCTATTGCGATATGTAAGTGATGGGATTGCGTTTGGGGGTTGGGTAAACTTAAAAGACATAAAACATAAGCTTGGGAAATTACCTATTAAGTTAGGTCTACCCATTGGGAATTTACCTATTAAGTTAGGTCTACCCAATTGCTTGAAAACTTGTAATGTGTTTTGAAAACATGATGGACATGACACTTAGAAAAGATAAGTGTGGCCAACTCGAGGTTGGGTTGAGTTTGTAGCGTAAACCTACCCGGAACCGACCGGCTTAACTAGTTGCTACAAACAATAGGACCCAATGTGAGAAGTTGGTCATGTTGTACCTTGGACCCGAGGTTAGACCAAGTTGTGGTGTAAAGCTACCCGGACCCGCCCGGCTTAACTAGTAACCGCAATAAAGTCTAATGTGAGAGGTTAAGGCGCATTAAATTAATTAATGCCTCATGATTAGGGTTAAGTCATGGTCCACTTAGTACTTAACCAATTTGGGTTCGGTAGATTAATCGGGGTTAAGTCGTGAACTCATCGTTACACTTAACCAAGTTAATCCATGATTAGCAAGGGGGTTAAACCGTACTTAACCCCTAGAAAAATCCTAGCAATGGGGGGGGCACTCCAGCAGTAATCCCAAGTTAGTATCATCATGACCCTAGGGACTAGGCTAGGGTGGGGGAACGATTACTGGGCTGGAGGTAAGCGACCAAAAGCGACGGCAGAGGGTACGCCGGTGTAGTTCTGGGCGGACCATGGTCGTGCACATAGTCCGAAGCCGGGGAAAGCATGCACGGGTACCAGTAGATCGAGACTGTGCACTCATGTTTATGGTGTCCAGGGGTTGCCACCCTAGGGCTTGATACACCCGACGGGAGACCCTGCACAGTCTGACTACAATCATGTTTGGGCCGTATTGACACCAACACGTGACGAGTTAGGCTTAGGGAGCCGATCGACTAGACCGTTTGGTTGGACCTTGTATTAGGGTCATTTCATGTTATTGGACCGCGGGTTAGGGTCACTTCATGTTATTGGGCCAAAGCTTGGGCCAAGGGATCAATACTTGTTTATTCAAGTCATGTTAGTTTGCTAGTACACCTGTGGTGCAAAACCTTAATCCTGATTATGCGATGACACCTTTATCTACCTTGTTAGTTAATCATCACGCTAGTATATTGTTATCCTTATGTTCATCCCTGCTGCTCATACCAGTTAACTTTATCAGTTTACATTGATTGTAGTAGGGCTTACTCAGTCTTTTTGACTGACCTATTTTCTTTCGCCTCTTTTCTTCCGTTCCCCCCCCCCCCAGGTTCTCAGGGAGGGAATATTGGAGCTTAGTTGGATTTCAGACTGCTTGCTTGTGGGATTTAGCTTATGTACGGTTTGACATGAAGCTAGCTGTGGCTATCACTTCTTTTGGGGATTAGTACTTATGTATTTCAGTTTTTCAGTTGATGTTGTTTTATCTAGACTTGTTTATTTGGAAAGTTGACATTATGTTGTACCAGACTGGTTTTGAAATGGTTTGAAATCTTCCGCTGTTTTATCTATGTTATTTACTCTGTTTACGCATATACATATGTTCTTGTTCTGCCTTGATATATCATTATGCATGTTTACCTGGTTCAAACGCCCCTCCAAAGTCAGAGTGCTTGCAAGAGACACCCTGGCGGAGGTGGGGTGTTACAATTTGGTATCAGAGCATATGGTTTACGAGAAGGAACAAAAAGGTTTTTAAAAACTTTTGGAAAACTATTTTCAAAACCAAGTATAAAGTATTTTCCAAAGAAAAGTCTAATTTATTTTAAAGGCTATTCCCCAAAAAGCCATTAGCAAAATTCCTTCGTTTTTCTCCATTCTGAATCTGTCTTTTTCTTCGTTTCAGTATGGCCGATAACTTTGCTATTCCGGAGGGAGTACACGTACCTGTTTGGTATAGGAGACTTTTGGAGGCTAGGGCGACCGAAGCCGGCCCCGCAGATGTTCCTCCTCCTCCTCCTCCAGTAGTTAATATTCCTCCTCCTGTCGCTAATGTTCCTCCTCCTCCTGTAGCTGAGGTTCCTCTTCCTCCTCCCCCTCAGCATCCTCAAGCGGACTTCGCAAAGACTTGCAAAGATTTCAAAGCAATGGGTGGCAAGAACTTTCAAGGCACTGAGACTTTTGTACAGGCCAGAAATTGGTTGAAAGAGACCGAGGATTTATTTGCTATCTTTGGGATAGACGATCAGAGGAAGATCTTGTTGGCGGTTTGGCTTATGAAGGATGAAGCCGCTTATTGGTGGGAAGTCACCAATGGTACTAGGCCTTTTGAGACTTGGGCCGATTTCAGGGCAAGGTTCGTGCTTAAGTTTCTATCTTCTACTGAGGAGAATCTGCAAATGGAGAGGTTCATAACTTTGAAACAAGGAGATATGTCTGTCAAAGAATATGTGAACAAGTTCAATCAGTTAGCTCGTTTTGGCTTGGATATGGTGAATACTCCTCAGAAGAAGGCTCTTCGTTTTGCTAGAGGATTGAATGAGTCGTTGCAGGGATTGGCTATGTCACATATTCCCCATGGGGCCACGTTTGAGAGCTTGGTTGATATGGCGTTACTTCAAGGAGATGTCAAGAAGGAGATCAAGGTGAATGATACTCAAGCCAAGAAGACTGATTCCCAGGGGAAAGGAAATCAGGGTAATCCAAGTGGTCAGAGCAGTCAAGGCAATCAGAACAAGAACAAGAGTCAAGGCAACAAGGGGAACAACAACAAGGGGAAGTGCCATTATTGCGGTTTAGTTGGGCATCTTATTAAGGATTGTAAGAAGAGGAAAAGGAAGAATGGTGAATGCTTTTTCTGCGGTGAGACTGGACATTTCAGTAAGGATTGCCCGAGGAAGCAAGGGCAAGGCCAGGGTCAGACTCAGCGTGCTGGACCTTCAGGAGGGCAAGTTCATGCTCTCAATGTCGCTCCAGTTCCCGATCGAGGTAGTATTTCTGTTGAGAGCCTTGTATATATTTCTGATTTTCCAGTTCGTACCTTGTTTGATTCTGGTGCATCACATAGCTTTATCTCATCTGATCTTGTTGATAGTTTGCACCTTAGTACTAGCTTGGTAGATGATCCCGTCTGTGTCTCAAATCCTATTGGGGGTTCCGCCCATTTGTCTATGATATGTGGGGATTTTAGGATCTCTATACTGAGTGTAGAGTTCTTGTGCAGTGCTTATGTTCTTGGTTTTAGGGGATACGGATTGATATTGGGCATGGATTGGCTGTCCAGATATGGAGCCATTCTTGATTGTGAGCATAGGGTTGTGAGGCTCGTGACTCGCCTCGGAAACACCCTAGAAATTTCTTGTAATCCGAGAGGTCCCGTCATGTTGTGCTATCTGGAATCACTCGACTCGTCAATGGAAACTCTTCAGTCTGTGAGAGTGGTTCGAGAGTATCCGGATGTTTTCGATGAAGTTAGGGGGTTGCCCCCTAAGCGAGAGATTGATTTCCGCATTTATCTGGTGGATAATGCAAAGCCGGTTTCTTTGCCCGTTCGGCACATGGCTCCGCGTGAAAGGCGGGAGCTAAGCAAGCAAGTGAAAGAGTTGCTTGAGAAGAACTTCATTAGGCGAAGTATATCTGAATGGGGAGTGCCTGTGGTATTTGCTACCAAGGCAGATGGTTCTCTCCGACTTTGCGTTGACTATCAAGAGTTGAACAAGCTGACTAAGAAGAACAGACACCCGTTACCGAGGATTGATGATCTCTTTGACCAGCTTGTCGGCGCTTCTGTTTTCTCTCAGCTTGATCTTGCTACTGGATTTCATCAGCTCAGGGTAGCTGAAGATAGTATAGACAAGACTGCGTTCAGAACTCCAGATGGATTCTTCGAATGGCTTGTCATGCCGTTCGGCTTGACTAATGCACCCGCATATTTCGTAGACTTGATGAGTAGGGTGTTCAGGGAGTTCTTGAACAAGTTTGTCGTGGTCTTCGTAGATGATATTCTGATCTTCTCTAAGGATGAGGAAGAGCACGCAAGGCACCTCGTGGAGGTGATGGATACGCTTAGAGCGCATCAGTTGAAGGCCAAGTTCTCCAAGTGTCACTTTTGGAGAAGGGAAGTTAGATTCCTTGGGCATATAGTATCTAAGCAAGGCTTAGCGGTGGATCCCGCTAAGGTAGTTGCAGTTCAGGATTGGAAGACTCCAAGGAATGCAACCGAAGTGAGAAGTTTTCTAGGTCTTGCAGGTTTTTACCGAAAGTTTATCAAGGACTTCGCGAAGATTTCCGCTCCTCTCACTAAATTGACGAAGAAGAATTTAGTTTTTGCCTGGAGCATAGAATGTGAGCTTGCTTTTCAGAAACTCAAGAGAGCTCTTACATCAGCACATGTTCTAGCTTTGCCCGATGGAGGGAAGTTATTTACGGTATACACCGATGCTTGTGGCACGGGGTTAGGAGATGTTTTGATGCAAGAAGGAAGGGTGATATGCTTTGGCGGTAGACACCTCAAAGTGCATGAGAAGAATTATCCCACTCATGACTTAGAGTTGGCAGCAATAGTATATGCACTCAAGGCTTGGCGCCATTATCTTCTGGGAGAAAGATTTGAGCTTTATACCGATCACAAGTCATTGAAGTATCTCTTTTCTCAGAAGGATCTGAATCTGAGGCAGCAAAGATGGATGGAATTCTTGGCATCCTATGATTTTGAGATAGCTTATACCCCTGGCAAGGGGAATGTGGTAGCAGATGCATTGAGTAGAAGAAGGTTGACTCTGAGTCCTCTATTCGTTGAGATGAAGAATTTAGAGTATGTGGCAACCTTTGATTTCTCTTTGGCGATTGAGTCGATGACCGGTTCTTTAGCATCTCTGGAACTCAGACCTACCCTTCTTGATCAAGTTGGGGCTTCGCAGAGAGAAGACCCTCAGATAGTTGAGATTATGGATAAGCTGATTCGAGGAGAGACGTCTAGTCATCTCGCTCGATATTCTATTGATGACAAGGGTTGGCTGAGGAGAGATGGAAGGCTATGTGTTCCAATGGTAGAAGATTTAGTAAGAAAAGTTCTTGAGGAATCGCATCGCTCTAAGTTAACTATACATCCGGGCGGAGATAAGATGTATAAAGATATGAAGCGCATTTTCTTTTGGCCTGGGATGAAGAAGGATGTGGCAGAATTTGTCTCTAGATGTATCATTTGCCAGCAAGTTAAGGCCGAGTCGAAGAAGCCCGGTGGGCTATTGCATCCTCTAGACGTTCCACTATGGAAGTGGGAGAGTATTTCCATGGATTTTATCGATGGGCTACCAAGGTCAAGGAAAGGGAATACGAGCATTTGGGTTATTGTGGATAGACTTACGAAGAGTGCTCATTTCATTCCAGTGAAGAGCAAGAGGACCGCATCTTGGCTAGCGTCTGTATATCTTCGTGAGATTGTGAGACTACATGGAGTCCCTTCTAGTATAGTCAGTGACCGTGACCCAATCTTTACAAGTCAATTCTGGAATAGCTTGCAAGAAGCTATGGGCACGAGGTTGAATCTAAGTACGGCTTATCACCCACAGACGGACGGTCAAACCGAAAGGGTGAATAGGGTACTCGAGGATCTGTTGAGGCTTTATATTCTGGATTTTGGTGGTACTTGGGAAGACCATCTTCCTCTTGTTGAGTTTGCATATAATAACAGTTATCAGGCAAGCATAGGGATGACACCATTTGAAGCTTTATATGGGAGGCCGTGCAAGTCGCCTACATGTTGGTGGAAGACTACAGATAAGCTTATACTTGGGCCTGATATGATCAGAGATACATCCGAGAAGATCGAGTTGATTCGGAGACGGATGAAAGCGGCCCAAGACCGACAGAAATCCTATGCTGATAAGCGAAGAACAGATTTGGAGTTTGATGTTCGGGATATGGTTTTCGTGAAGGTTTCTCCTTTGCGGAATGTGGTCCGATTTGGAGCCGTTGGGAAGTTGGCACCGAGGTTTGTTGGACCATTCCCTATTATAGAGAGGATCGGGCAGATGGCTTATAGAGTGAAGTTGCCCGAGAAGCTTGCCGGAGTACACGATGTTTTTCATGTCTCGCATCTCCGGAAGTGTTTACATGAATCGGCAGAGGTTGTTGAGCCAAGTGTTCTGAAAGATGTGGAAGTGGAGAAAGAGGCTACCTTGAGGAGAGCTCCGATTCGTATCTTGGGGACGGAGACCAAGAAGCTAAGGAATCGAGAGGTCAAATTGGTGAAGGTTCAATGGGGTGAAGCCGAAGAAGACGCAACTTGGGAAACCGAGGAGAAGATGCGTGGGCTTTATCCATTCCTTTTTTAGGGTACACTCTCAATCTCTTTTCTTTGTTAGCATATCTTTCTCTTTGCTATCCATGTTTATCTAGTTTTTCGTGTTAATCTTGTCATGAGAACCTTAGGTAGAAACCCTTTGGATGAAACATGTGTTTGAAACATGTTATGCTTGATGGTCGCAAGTGGTTGCAAGTGGTTACTCGTGGATGCGTTATACACGTTAGGCACTAGATCGGCTCACACACTCCTCATATTGCATATGCATGAGTGTTTATGCTTATTCATGGATGAAATTTTTTGGTGTTATCACATGGATGTTGCATATGGATGTATGTTATGTGCACACATATAGACACTATACATTATGTTAGGAATTGCATACATATGGATTCATTTCACTAACATAATTTGCATTGATGATATTTGCATTAGATAGGTACATATACACACACCTTTGCATATGTTCATACAACATTTAGAATCTTGTAAGGACAATGATTGCTCGTGGATGATGTTTTGAGTAGATGGATGTTGGATGGTAGGATACGTTCTTCCTAACTTGAAGATTTCGGGGACGAAATCCTTTAAGGAGGGGAGAATGTAACAACCCGTATTTTCAATAACCTGTTATAATATAAATTGAGGCAGAATTTAATTCAAAAATCTGAATCAAGGGAAACGGGCTATGCCATTGCGTTCGTCTCGGAAAAATACGCGAAATAGAGTCCGAGTTTTCGAAAATCGGAGTCCGTATGACCCGATTAAGGCCCAACGAAGTTTTCAGAAAATTTCTAAGTAAAAACAGATTTCAAATTCAAATTTAAAATTGGAAATTTGGGCCATTTTGGGCCAGGCGGGAAAGTTCCCGCCAGGGCACCCAAGTCGACAGCCCTGTCGACTTGGGAGTCGACTTGGTTGGACCCAAGTCGACAGCCCTGTCGACTTGGCTGTCGACTTGGTCCAGCCGGGCTGTTTAGCCTGGTGCACCATTTTGAGATTGTGTTGAGCTTGGGGGCCAGATTCGGTTTTAAGGGCTGAGATTGCAACTAGGGTTTAATCCTATGGCCTAAAACACTTGCCTAATCTATAAATAAGACCCTAACCTACCCTAAATCATCATTATTCATTCATACAACTAAACTATGGCAAAATCAATCCTCTCATGGCCTCCACTCTCTTCATACAATTCCTAAATAAATTTCTAAGTGATTTTCCATGCATACAAGTGTTTTCAAACTTGTATGACCATTATTAGCTTGCATTCAAGTCAAGTTCTTATATTTGCATCGTAAAGCAAGGATTTTTATTGATTGGAAGCTTGCATTTTGGGTCTAATTGGTTGTTTAAGGGCTTTGTCATATTTTTGTGTCTTCATAAGCATTGTAAGCCCTATTCTACTTTCATACTTAAACTCTAAAGTTAAATGTATGATATGCAAGTTTTTCTATGATGTAATATGCAAGTTTATCATGTTATGCAAGTATGCTATGATATGATATGCAAGTTCATCATGTTATGTTATGCAAGTTTGATATGCAAGTTGTCATATGATATGCAAGTTATGCTATGCAAGTTTGGGTTGAACATTTTGTTCATGTTATCATGTTATGCAAGCTTATCTTGAGTATGTGAACATAAAGCTTCAAGCTTTATGCTAAAGGTTGCATTTTGGCAACATGTAAGTTATCATATCTCTTATGATAACTTGCATGTGAGGCTAAATGCGAACTTATGGCCATTTCTACATGTCATTTATCACCATGTATCACCAATATGCTAAGTTTGGTTTTATGCATGCTTTTGAGGCCAAAATATGTAATATGCAAGTATATCAACACATGAACATTTTATATGCCACCATGTTAAACTTGTGGCTTCAACACCTTTATGTCATAATTAGGCCAAGTTCCCTCTTTCTATCCTTTATGCGCTATTGCGATATGTAAGCGATGGGATTGCGTTTGGGGGTTGGGTAAAACTTAAAAGACATAAAACATAAGCTTGGGAAATTACCTATTAAGTTAGGTCTACCCATTGGGAATTTACCTATTAAGTTAGGTCTACCCAATTGCTTGAAAACTTGTAATGTGTTTTGAAAACATGATGGACATGACACTTAGAAAAGATAAGTGTGGCCAACTCGAGGTTGGGTTGAGTTTGTAGCGTAAACCTACCCGGAACCGACCGGCTTAACTAGTTGCTACAAACAATAGGACCCAATGTGAGAAGTTGGTCATGTTGTACCTTGGACCCAAGGTTAGACCAAGTTGTGGTGTAAAGCTACCCGGACCCGCCCGGCTTAACTAGTAACCGCAATAAAGTCTAATGTGAGAGGTTAAGACGCATTAAATTAATTAATGCCTCATGATTAGGGTTAAGTCATGGTCCACTTAGTACTTAACCAATTTGGGTTCGGTAGATTAATCGGGGTTAAGTCGTGAACTCATCGTTACACTTAACCAAGTTAATCCATGATTAGCAAGGGGGTTAAACCGTACTTAACCCACTAGAAAAATCCTAGCAATGGGGGGGCCCACTCCAGCAGTAATCCCAAGTTAGTATCATCATGACCCTAGGGACTAGGCTAGGGTGGGGGCACGATTACTGGGCTGGAGGTAAGAGACCAAAAGCGACGGCAGAGGGTACGCCGGTGTAGTTCCGGGCGGACCATGGTCGTGCACATAGTCCGAAGCCGGGGAAAGCATGCACGGGTACCAGTAGATCGAGACTGTGCACTCATGTTTATGGTGTCCAGGGGTTGCCACCCTAGGGCTTGATACACCCGACGGGAGACCCTGCACAGTCTGACTACAATCATGTTTGGGCCGTATTGACACCAACACGTGACGAGTTAGGCTTAGGGAGCCGATCGACTAGACCGTTTGGTTGGACCTTGTATTAGGGTCATTTCATGTTATTGGACCGCGGGTTAGGGTCACTTCATGTTATTGGGCCAAAGCTTGGGCCAAGGGATCAATACTTGTTTATTCAAGTCATGTTAGTTTGCTAGTACACCTGTGGTGCAAAACCTTAATCCTGATTATGCGATGACACCTTTATCTACCTTGTTAGTTAATCATCATGCTAGTATATTGTTATCCTTATGTTCATCCCTGCTGCTCATACCAGTTAACTTTATCAGTTTACATTGATTGTAGTAGGGCTTACTCAGTCTTTTTGACTGACCTGTTTTCTTTTGCCTCTTTTCTTCCGTTCCCCCCCCCCAGGTTCTCAGGGAGGGAATATTGGAGCTTAGTTGGATTTCGGACTGCTTGCTTGTGGGATTTAGCTCATGTACGGTTTGACATGAAGCTAGCTGTGGCTATCACTTCTTTTGGGGATTAGTACTTATGTATTTCAGTTTTTCAGTTGATGTTGTTTTATCTAGACTTGTTTATTTGGAAAGTTGACATTATGTTGTACCAGACTGGTTTTGAAATGGTTTGAAATCTTCCGCTGTTTTATCTATGTTATTTACTCTGTTTACGCATATACATATGTTCTTGTTCTGCCTTGATATATCATTATGCATATTTACCTGGTTCAAACGCCCCTCCAAAGTCAGAGTGCTTGCAAGAGACACCCTGGCGGAGGTGGGGTGTTACAGTACGTCTTAGAGAAGGGTGTTAAACCAGAGAATAAATTCTCCGCCACCAAACAGATATACATTTAGCAGTGATCAACCATACAGTTCGATATACAATGTTAGACATGTCATCATGTCTTTAACTGGGTTAAAGAACTAATGTCATTTAAAACACAGTTCACGATAAACCCAAATCGCATTCCATTAATTATGGAATCTTCACGGAAAAACATATCAATATATATATATATATATGTCGATATCAATTAAATCTAATACACATTCCATTTTCATTTCCAATTAAATGTTAATTAATTGGTAATTCTTCTTTAAATCTTAATTAAAAGATTTATTCTTTTCACACTAGGTTTAACAACGGTGTTAATAAAGACACCCTTCACGACAAACCCAAAACCCAATTCTATTCAATTTCAATTAAATATTAATTAATTGGTAAACTCTTCTAAATCTTATTTAAAAGATTTAATCTTTTCTCAACCGGGTTTAAGAACAGTGTCATTTAAAACACAGTTCACGACAAACCCAAAATCCAATTCAATATTAAATAAAAGGCTCTAAATAGAAATTATATCGGCTTATATTCAATATCAAATCCTGAAATCAACAAATATCGTATTGGGAATAACGATATATATATCTTCCAAATTCCTCCACAATATCCGTATAATCACGGAATCCAATATCGAAATATACCGAAGATAATTTCGATTCAAATCTATTCCAATTCATATATTGGAATATTTTTAAAACCATTTCAAATCCAATTAATTTATTTAAAAAAATTGAATTTATAATTCTAGTTCATAAATAGTTCATTTCGATAAAAATATATTTTTATCTTTTCAAATATGGATTTTTTCATCCAATTCTTTCCAAATCATTTATTATGATTTTACACAAATTATTGATATTTTTAATAATTTTATCAAGGCCCGTACAGTCGATTTCCATAAATGGTCATCGAACTGCACTTACAATGACCTTTTCCAAATTTGATTTGGACATAATTCAAAATCCAACTGTTAGATTTCAAATTCCTTATATTCGTTAGAAAGGTCTTTTTGATACGAACCCAATGGTTCCGGTTTTAGGAGAATCCGACGGTCGGATCTCCCGTAATGTCCATTCAAAGTCATTGGTTGAAATTCGCGAACTGTCGTGGCGCGGCGCGTTCTATTTAGGCCATTAAATATATATAATATATATATATATATATATATATTATATTTCGTCGATTTCCTGTTAAAACGTATTTTATAAATCGTTTTAAATTTGTTTTCAAAATGATTTGAACTTCATATCCAATTTTAAATCAAAACTGAATATTATATATCATTAATATATAAATGATAATATTTTCAAAACATTAGATTTTGAAATCACTTCCTTTTCGATATTCATTATAGAAATGAATAAAATCGATATAAATATCGCTCATGCCAAAATAACGTTAATTTAATCATCACGATTTTATATATTTAAATATTTTCGTGCCCATCCCAAATCAGACATCAAAATCGTATTTTGATCCATTACTGAATATTATTTAAAAATATTAGTTATTTTAAAATATTCTATATTTGTCAGTTTAAAACATCCGTTAATTTAAAATATTCGTTCTTTCCGAATTGGAATCAGACACAGCCAATTACCATATAGTTTTATTTATATGGATTTCATACACACATGTACACAACAATAATCAAACACAGTCAACCATCATCCAGAGTACATTACACAACTGCATAAGCATTAAATATAAATAATCAACGCTTATAATAGCCTGTCAGCCCATCGATTGACATACAACTAAACATTGGGATTAGTGTATGTCCAATATCACCCCAATACCCATGTGAGGTTTTCAAACAACAAACACCAATTATTATTTGTGCAGTTGGGCGATGTGTAAAATATATCGTCCCAATCCATATTAGTTAAATGTGTGTACATAAACAAATCGTCCGATTTGTAAATGAATATTTATTTTATTCATATACACATTAAAAATTATATTTTTAACTATAAAATATTTATTTCCACTCTTGAATATTTTATACAGTTCATTTATACAATAAAAATGATATTTTTATTGTTCTAACATTTTTAGAAAATTTTGGCAACACAACGGCGCGATACTAGAACCGGAATAAGGTCTAGCCTTATCCCTCGCCTAATAATGGCTCGCGCCATGTACAAACCAAATTCTATCAATTCAATTCATTTCCCAAAACAAATTCTAAAAAATAATCCAATCAACCAAACAACCAAACAAACATGGTTTCAACCAAAGGTGTTGGGTGCTACTAAGCACCATCTGCATCCTAGTATATATTTCTAACTAGAAAATAAATTAAAGTGAGAAGTTCTCACCTTTGAGATCTACTCCTCCAGTATCATTTCTGAATTTCTGAATCGTTTGGATTTTTCCGAAATTCCATTGCAGTCCTTACCACGCTGTTCATAATAAAAATAACATTTTTAATATGATGTTTATATATTAAAGATCATATTTTTATTTCGCTATATATGTAATCAAAATCATATTTTTATTTCTAATCTACAATATAAAAATCAGATTTTTATAACGCTACTTTCAATATAAAAATTATATTTTTATATCGCTATTTCATATATAAAAATCGAATTTTTACTTCGCTACAACATATATAAAAATCGCATTTTTATATTGTTATATGATAAAAACCATATTTTTATAATACTTCTATATATATATATAAATCATATTTTTATATAATTAAAAATCATATCTTTATATAATTAAAAATCACAACTTTATATTTAAAAAAAAAATCACAACTTTATGTTTTAAAAATCACAAATTTTCATGCTTGAAAATAAAATCTATTAATGTTTCAAAAATCAAATCTTTTAATGTTTTAAAAATCATATCTTTTAATGTTTTAAAAATCAAATCTTTTAATGTTTTAAAAATCGAATCTTTATGTTTTAAAAATCAAATCTTTAAACAAAATAAAAATCATAACTTTAAACAAAATAAAAATCATAACTTTAAATTTTCAATCAGTTTTCTATACAAACTAATGCTATTAAAAAAAGGACTGATTTTTATTTAACATTATATATATATATATAAATGAATTATCTAATAAAAACGCACCTTTTCTTTCCAGTTTTGTGTTTGCAGGGGGGGGAGGTCTGCGCCGTCGCAGGTGGTGGTGGCGCGCGACACTTAGGGGGTGCGGTGGTGCTTGGACTTGAAATTGATTTGGAGGAGGTTCGATTGGGTTGGGTTGAAGAGCGGGCGGAGGAGGAGGGGGGTCTGGTCATCGTGGTGGAGGCCGGTGGCGGCTCCGCCTGACGCGGCGAGGGCGTGGACGAGGCAGCACCGTTGAAGTTTTTTTTCCTTTTTTTTTGTTTCGATCTGGAAAAATAACGACGGGGCGCGTTGACTTTGAATAGGAGAGGATATGGGGGATTCGAATTTATATAATTATTATATTATTTCATTCTCCAAAAGTTAGTTTTTCGTTCGAATCCCAAATCGAACCCAACGATTGTCACCCCTAGCTAATAACCCCCATTCCGAACACAATGGGATATGTTTTGTAACCCAATTTGGTTGTTACGATCAATTTCCGCTAAATTTAAAATATAAATCATTATATTTTAAATTCAAACGCACATTTTAATTTACCAGAGCCACATACTGACTCCAAAAATTTCTAAAAAAATAAATCTAGCTATGTTTTGACGATACGGTCCTAACAAAACTAATTTCGTTGAATTTGGAGTCCGTTTGAAAAACGGTCGTTTTTCAGTCGATTAAATTCAAACTGAAATTACCAAACACGTTTAAATCCGCCGCGCTCACATATTGATTCCAAAAATTATGAAAATTTGAACCTAGCAATAATTTGAAATTCCGGATCCAACAAAAGTGATCTTGTCGAAAACGGAGGTCGTTTGCAAAATGGCCATTTTTAAGGGCTATATTTCCATATCGACTATTCTGAATTTTCAACTGGACATAACTTTTTACTCCCGCTATGAAATTTGGATTTTTCACATTCGTTGGAAAGATATTTTCAAACAGATTCATATATTTCTGGTTTCACTAAAATCTGGTTTATTTTGAATCCTGTACATTCATTTGAAATTTGAAATCGAATTTTCAAACTACCGCGCCATTTCCAATTACTTTTATAATTAAAATAAATTTTTATATTCTAATTTCGATTTAAATAAATTTATAAGTTCTAATTCTATTCAAAATACATTTCTAGTTGTAATTATTTAAAATAAATTATTTTAAATATTCAAAATTCATTAAAATTGCCAAAATAAAAATTTTAAATTGGTTCTGATTTTCCGGGTTGTTACAATCTCCCCCGCTTAAATCTTTTCGTCCTCGAAAAGGAATGGAGCTGAAAGTTGTTTTACTAATCAACTCAACTTTCATTATGGCGTTCATTCTTCAACTTTTCAGTTTCTAAGAATTTTCATTTTTTTTTCAAAAATTTGGTTAACACCCTAAATTTTTGAAAAAATTCACCATAACCTCCTTTGTACGGGGAGATATTTAAAACCGCAACTAGCCTCACAGGGCCCTCATCCACCCAAAAGAAAAAGGAAATGCCAAGCGGCCAGCCTTAGGCTCATAAACCTTTAAAAGAAAAAGAAAATGCCAAGCGGCCAGCCTTAGGCTCATAAACCTTTAAAAGAAAAAGAAAATTCCAAGTGGCCAGCCGTAGGCTCATAAACCTTTAAAAGAAAAAGAAAATGCCAAGCGACCAGCCTTAGGCTCATAAATCTTTAAAAGAAAAAAAGAAAATGCCAAGAGGCCAGCCTTAGGCTTATAAACCTTTAAATGAAAAAGAAAACTAGTAAACACGTACCTATTTGTCGGGCATACAATTTTATTCCTCTTCTTAGTTTCCTTGTGATGACCTTTTCATTGTATATACATGTATTGTAAGAACCTGTAACTTCCCCGGTAAGGAAAGCCCGGATACCGTGAGAACAACACACGAAAGAACGCAGACAGAAGAACATTTCATTGTATATAACAACAATTCCACCAGATTACAAGAATATACAGAGTATAAATGAATAAATTACATTCGATAAATATCAGAGATTACAATACATTACATAACAGCGGAAAATAATACAATACACAACTAGAAGTAATACGCAGATACAAAGCTTTCCGAGTATCGTTTCAGCTGTAAATCAGGATCTTGTGAATATAAATCTGCAAAACCCAAAACTACTAGCTGCCCGTGTCGAAAATAAGGGCACCCAGAGTTTAGGTTAAAACAATAAACTCCAGGTCAGTCATGGGACTGGTGTGAGAACTAATACAGTTATTATCCTTTATTTTAAAGTTCGGTAAAGCAAGGGACCACGCCGTATAACACGGAACGGGTTTCCTCCCAAGAATACCAGTGCATAAAACAAACAGCGCAATTCTAAATAAAGAAAAATGAAGCTATTATAAGACCCAGGTCCTATCACACAATGCAACGCAAGCCGGGGTATAGGGTTTTTACCTTATAATAGCCAAGAATGCTTGATACGTTTAAAACAAATCTTTTGATACTATAATAAGTGTATAGTGTATAAAACAACTTCAGATCATAAGTATCAATCATAGACGACATAAGCGCCCCATCCCACTATGTCGTCATATATAGGATTACAACTAAAATCGAAACGTCACGTATTGGAAGTTGGATTTCCATCTGTGAACCGAGGCCATGGATCGTCCTCACCGTCTTCGAGACTCTCTAGCCCGAGCCTCAGGGTCAGAGCGCATCGACCCTTGGAGCGACAAGGCCGGTCCACCGATGTGGATTAAAATTCCTGAACACTGCGTTTCCCTGCCCTTTGGGGCGTAAATGAGCCAACAAATGACTCAATCGGCTTCACATAGTCACCGATATATCCGAGGCGCCTCGCAACAGCAACAACCACATAAGTCAAACTCGTCAGGGCATGTAAAACCACTGATGCCACTTCTAACTAGAAAGAAACGCATGTCCTCCCTGAGGTCCTCTCCCATTTTTGGTTCACAACCAGGGTGTGAGGCTCGCGAATCAACGCTACACAAAGCTACGCCACAAAGGCCGTGCTTTGATCATCAACCACAAGACTCTGCTTTTCAACAGAAGCCTTGATCATATTGCCACTTAGGCATGCCACACAGGCAATTCACCCCATGCGTTTGATATCCATTAATATATAACCCCTGAGCTCGTACGTCTCAGAGAAGGGCGTTAAGCAAGAGAATAAATTCTCCGCCGCCAAACAGATATATATTTAATAGAAATCAATCACACAGACTAAAATCTGATGTCAGACACACAGTCCATTTACAAGTTCGTTCCGGGTCTGAACGAAACCGGAGGCACCTAGTACCCCGCATATCCATCGATCTCCAAGTACGTCTGGACGATCACCAACTGTTTCCCTCCTCTTGGGTGTACAGCCCAATCAAGATCATCAGTAATTATCCAAACGACGTGAAGACCTCCGGTCTTCAACCACCGTCTTCACCTTCGACTTATCGTCGTATCAGTTATTCAGAATGGGATAAACCCGGTCTTTCCGAATAACTCGCGTATATAATAAACAAGTGTTACACAAACATAACATACGCCTCATTCCAATTCATCAGTCACTAACCGTAAATTAATCAAGAGAATAATTCCCTAAATATTAACCCCGAAGGCCGAAACCAACATCAGATCAATACCCAGGAAATCACTCTGCTTAGCCAACCTACAGCTAGTTTCTAAATTTCACATTCTTAGAGAAAGGTTCCTATTAATTTTATCAAAGATAAATTCTTTTAAATTTATTCTTTAATCTTCTTTTTGAATATCGCTTCAAACTAGTCGGGATTAACGAACCACACCGAAGTAATTATTTATTTTATTTCCTAATCCCAACCTATTTATCCCATGAAGTAAAACTGGTCATACTTCATATCTAACACCACGGTGTTATTGGTAAATTCAATTACCATTTCACGTTCAAATCTAATTAAAGATTTAACTACCGTCTGGAGTAAAACTGGTGATACTCCATTCTCGATCTTTTCAATCTAATTAAAGATTCATTAAAACTCCACTTAGTTTCAATCTTTGATTGGGTTAAAGAATCAGTGTCATTTAAAACACGGTTCACGATAAACCCCAAAATCACATCACATTTCAATCAGTCCCTAACCGTAAATTAGCAAGTGAGCAATTCCCTAAGTATTAACCCCGAAGGCCGAAACCAACATCAGATCAATACCCCAGAAACCATTCAACTTAACTAATCTCCAGTTAGTTTCTGATTTTCTTAAGTCCTTTGGGTCTAAGAACAATATTATTGAAGATACCGTTCACGACAACCCAAAATCACATTCCATTAATTATCGGGTTAAAGAACAAGTGTTATTTAAAACACTGTTCACGATAAACCCAAAAATCAATACCAATTCAATTCCAATTAAATATTATTTAATTGGTACACTTCATTAAATCTAAATAAAAAGATTTAATCTTTTTCTCAACTGGGCTTAAGAACAGTGTTAATGAAGACACCATTCATGACAAACCCAAATCCCATTTGATATTAAATACAAGGCTCTGAATAGAAAATATATCGGCTTATATTCAATATCAAATTCTACGACCAACAAATATCGTATTGGAAATAACGATATTAATATATCTTTCAAATTCCCATAACAATATATGTATCATCACGAAATCCAACATCGAAATATTCCGAAGAAAATTTCGATTCAGATCCCTTCCAATTCAATTATTGGAAATTCTGGTTATTTTCAAAACCATTTCAAATCTAATTTCTTATTTTAAAAATAAACTAATTATTATTCTAGTTCAAAACTAGTTCATTTCGATAAAAATCTATTTTTATCTTTTCAAATATGGAGTTTTTCATCCCAATTCTTCACAAATCATTTCTTATGATTTTACACAAATTTTTCATATTTTTAATAATCTTATTAAGGCCCGTACGGTCGATTTCCATCAACGGCCACCGAACTGCACTTACAACGACCCTTTTCAAATTTGATTTGGACATAATTCCAAATCCAACCATTAGATTTCAAATTTCTAATATTCGTTAGAAAGCTCTTTTCGATACGAACCCAACGGTTCCGGTTTTAGGAGAATCCGACGGTCGGATCTCCTGCAATGTCCATTCGAAGTCAATGGTCGAAATTCGCAAACTGCCACGGCGCGGCGCGTTCGATTCAGGCCATTATATATATATAATATATATATTATATATATATCGTCGATTTCCTTTCAAAACGTATTTTAAAAACCGTTTTAAATTCGTTTTCGAAACGATTTCAACTTCATTTCAAATTCAAATCAAAATTGAATTTTTCAATTTACATTCGTTTTAAATTCATTTCAATTCGATTTCAATTCAAATCGATTTCAATTCATTTCAATTTAATTCGATTTTCAAATCATTTCGATTTAATTTGATTTTCAAATCATTTCGATTTAATTCGATTTTCAAATCATTTCGATTTAATTCGAATTTCAAGTCATTTCGATTTAATTCGAATTTCAAATCATTTCAATTTAATTCGATCTTCAAATCATTTCGATTTAATTCGAATTTCAAATCATTTCAATTTAATTCGATTTTCAACTCATTTCAAAATATCAGATTTGAAATCACTTCCTTTTCTATATTCATTATAAAAATGAATAAAATCGATATAAATATCGTTCTCGTCAAAATGGCGTCAATCTAATCAACACGACTTCATATATTTCTATTTTCAAAAATTCCTATTTCAAATATTTCTTTTTCAAATGTTTTTATTTCAAATATTTTTCTTTCAAATATTCTATTCAAATATTTCTTTTCTTTTCAAATATTTCTTTTCAAAACTGGAATGAGGCCCAATCAATTACCATATAATGTTAATTATATGGATTTTCTACAATACATGTATAAAATAACAACGATAAATAATCAACCATCATCCAGAGTGCACCGCACAACTGCATAAGCATTAAATATAAATATTTAATGCTTATAACAGCCTGTCAATCAATCGATCGACATACAACTAATTATTGGGATTAGTGTATGTCATATATCATCCCAATACCCGTGTGGGGTTTCAATCAATCAAACACAGATTTTATTTGTGTAGTTGGGCGATGTGTAAAATTTATCGTCCCAATCAATATCAGTCAAATCAGTGTATATAAACAAATCGTTCGATTTGTTTATATTAATTTATTTCATTTCATATACACGTTAAAAATTCTATGTTTAACTATAAAAATATTTTTCATTTCAATCCACATCACACAATCAACTACACATCAAAAACAAACAAACAAACAAGCCGTCCATGGTCTGTGGACAATGGGTGTCGGGTGCTACTAAACACCGTCTGCATCCTAGTATATATTTTAACTAGAAAATACGAATTAAAAGTGAGGAGTTCTCACATTGGGGATCCACTCCGCCAGTTCTCTATTTCTGAACGGTTTGGATTTTGATTTGATCCCAGTCAGTTTCGTCTCCATCTGCTTTACGCGGTATATATATTAGAAATCCCGTTTTTATAAAGCTACTACATATATAAAAATCACATTTTTATAACGTTACTACATATATTTAAATCATTGTATATTTCTATTTTTAAAGCATTGTATATTTCTATTTTTAAAGCACTGTATATTTCTATTTTTAAAGCACTGTATATTTCTATTTTTAAAGCACTGTATATTTCTATAACAAAGTATGTTTTTATTTCATAAACAAAGTATGTTTTTATTTCTTAAACAAAGTATGTTTTTATTTCATAAACAAAGTATGCTTTTATTACATAAACAATATGTTAATTTTCATAAACAAAGTATGTTTATTATATTTTTAAAAATTTGTTTACTGCTTATTTACTAAATTTAATAAGTTAATTACAATAAAAATAAAAAGAGTTGACCATAATCACGCTTGGAAAAAATACTGCAGCGCATCCCTACTTCTTCGTTTCTCCTGGTATCGCAGAACCCAAAACGCGCAACCCTAAATCCATATCCGCACTTCACTAGGCTTGACTTTCCGATGATCCAACACCTCAACGAGGAAGCCCTACGATCCATCTCCTACCGCCGGCCAATTGGTGAAGCTCGGCGCCCCAAGTCGCCCTGAAACAGCCTCGAAAGGCGCGCCCTTTGAGGGCTAAAATCGGTCACCAAAAAATCCCAAATGTGATCAAATTGGTACTGGATTGAAGCCCTTGATTTGCTCCTTAACCTTCTATTTCGAAACTTCTTGGATAGTTGAATGGATCAAAGATTTTGAGGGGGGGGGGGATTTCCGAACTCGACTGCCGTTCGTTGAGGAAGAAGACGGACGAAAAAAAAATCTGGGCTGTGCGGATATGTTTGACTAGGGTTTGACCCTTCTGGCCTTATATAGTTATATTTAATAATAATATTAAATTCCCATTTTAACTTTCTAATGAAATTTTCTCATTCGAACTCGAAACAAACTCCAACGACTGTCGTCCCCAGCTAATTACCCACATTCCGAACACAATGGGATATGTATCGTAAGCCAATTCGACTGTTTCGATCAGTTTCCGTCAAAATCAAAATATAACTCTATATATTGAGTTTGAACGCACATTTCAATTTACCGGGGCTACATACTAACTAGAAAAATTCCCAAAAATTATTTTCTAGCTTCGTATTGACGATACGGTCCTAACAAAACTAATTTCGTCAAATTCTGAGACCGTTTGAAAAATGGCCATTTTCCAGTCGATTAAAATCAACTAAAACTGGTCAAATGCGTTTTCCTTTTCCACACTCACATATTGATTCGAAAAATTATGAAAATTGGAATCTAGCAATAACTTGACATCACGGATCCAACAAAAGTGGTTTCTTCGAAATCCGAGGTCGTTTGCAAAATGGCCATTTTTAAGGGCCGAAATTCCATAGCGACTATTCTGAAATTTCAACTGGACATATCTTTTTATTCCCGCTATGAAATTTCAATATTTCGGATTCGTTGGAAAGATATTCACAAATAGATTCTAATATTTTTGGTTTCACTAAAATCCGGTTTATTTTGCACCGGGTACATTCATTTGAACTTTGAAATCGAATTATCGAACTACCGCGCCATTTTCAATTCCTTTTATAAATATAATTAAATATTTATATTCTAACGTCGAGCTAAATAAATATATACGTTCGAATTCTATTCAAAATAAATTTCTTGTCGTTATTATTTAAAATAATCCATTTTAAATATTCAAACTTCGCTAAAATTGCCAAAATAAAAATTTTAAATTGGCTCAGATTTCCGGGTTATTACAATCTCCCCCACTTAAAACTTTTCGTCCCCGAAAAGGAACAAAGCCGAAAGTTGTTTCATAAATCAACTCAACTTCCAGTATTTTCACTACGGCTTAAGTTCTTCAACTTTTCGGTTTCTAAGAACTTTTCAAATTTTTAAAAAATTTGGCTAACACACTAAATTTTCGAAAAATTTCGCCTTAACCTCCCCTGCACCGGGGACTTCGGGATATTTCATATAGCCTCCCATGGCCTTCTTCAATCCAAAAGAAAAACGGCTAGCCAATCGGCTCATAAAATCATCATCACCCAAACAAAACAGTAAATTATGGTAAACATGTACCTATTTGTCGGGCAAACTATTTTATTCTCTGCTCTAGCCTCCTTGCTATGACCTGTTCAATGTAAGCACATGTATATGCAAGCAAATGCGACTAATTTTCAATACAATTCAATGTTTGGTTCAATTTGGCTAACGGTTCAACATTCAATTAATCAAAACAGTAATCAAACAACACAACCATCAATCAATTAGTTGATTAGCTTTTCAAATTCATAACTTTGATACATAGTCTAAAAATCACATTTTTGATGCCAAATCACAAAAATAGGCCCTATCTAACTTTGGTTCTCACACCAGTCAATAGGAAATATATAGAAATCCCACTTTCGAAACTCGAACATGAATACTGATGATGCGATCGCTATAGCGATCATCAGAACCATCTCCGGACGACTAGAGCGTGATTCTATATCTATCCAGTATATTAAAACTTCGAATAAAAGTGGATCAGACGTATACGCAACATCTTTATATACTGGATTGTCCGAATTCAATATATAATAAATAATCAAATACGAATAATTGATTTAAATTTTGAAAACAAAATTTGTTTTCACTTTTATTTCAAAAACACTACTCTTCACTCTCGTTCTAGGATACTACTGATCCCATCTCTAACGAGTCATTCCCATTGGATATTTCTAATCCAATATCTGATGAATTCTTTCGTATGGTTCTAACGTGTCTTGTTCTCTGAGCTTTGTAAACCAAAGCTCTGATACCGACTGTAAGAACCCGTAACTTCCCCGGTAAGGAAAGCCCGGATACCGTGAGAACAACACACGAAAGAACGCAGACAGAAGAACATTTCATTGTATATAACAACAATTCCACCAGATTACAAGAATATACATAGTATAAATGAATAAATTACATTCGATAAATATCAGAGATTACAATACATTACATAGCAGCGGAAAATAATACAATACACAACTAGAAGTAATACGCGGATACAAAGATTTCCAAGTATCGTTCCAGCTGTAAATCAGGATCCTGTGAATATAAATCTGCAAAACCCAAAACTACTAGCTGCCCGTGTCGAAAATAAGGGCACCCAGAGTTTAGGTTAAAACAATAAACTCCAGGTCAGTCATGGGACTGGTGTGAGAACTAATACAGTTATTATTCTTTATTTTAAAGTTCGGTAAATCAAGTGACCACGCCGTATAACACGGAACGGGTTTCCTTCCAAGAATACCAGTGCATAAAACAAACAGCGCAATGCTAAATAAAGAAAAATGAAGCTATTATAAGACCCAGGTCTTATCACACAATGCAACGCAAGCCGGGGGATAGGGTTTTTACCTTATAATAGCCAAGAATGCTTGATACGTTTAAAACAAATCTTTTGATACTATAATAAGTGTATAGTGTATAAAACAACTTCAAATCATAAGTATCAATCATAGACGGCATAAGCGCCCCATCCCACTATGTCGTCATATATAGGATTACAACTAAAATCGAAACGTCACGTATTGGAAGTTGGATTTCCATCTGTGAACCGAGGCCAGGGATCGTCCTCACCGTCTTCGAGACTCTCTAGCCCGAGCCTCAGGGTCAGAGCGCATCGACCCTTGGAGCGACAAGGCCGGTCCACCGATGTGGATTAAAATTCCTGAACACTGCATTTCCCCGCCCTTTGGGGGCGTAAATGAGCCAACAAATGACTCCATCGGATTCACATAGTCACCAATATATCCGAGGCGCCTCGCAACAGAAACAACCACATAACTCAAACTCGTCAGGGCGTGTAAAACCACTGACGCCACTTCTAACTAGAAAGAAACGCATGTCCTCCCTTAGGTCCTCTCCCGTTTTTGGTTCACAACCGGGGTGTGAGGCTCGCGAATCAATGCTACACAAAGCTACGCCACAAAGGCCGTGCTTTGATCATCAACCACAAGACTCTGCTTTTCAACAGAAGCCTTGATCATATTGCCACTAATGAATGCCACACAGGCAATTCACCCCATGCGTTTGATATCCATCAATATATAACCCCTGAGCCCGTACGTCTCAGAGAAGGGCGTTAAGCAAGAGAATAAATTCTCCGCCGCCAAACAGATATATATTTAATAGAAATCAATCACACAGACTAAAATCCGATGTCAGACACACAGTCCATTTACAAGTTTGTTCCGGGTCTGAACGAAACCGGAGGCACCTAGTACCCCGCATATCCATCGATCTCCAAGTACGTCTGGACGATCACCAACTGTTTCCCTCCTCTTGGGTGTACAGCCCAATCAAGATCATCAGTAATTATCCAAACGACGTGAAGACCTCCGGTCTTCAACCACCGTCTTCACCTTCGACTTATCGTCGTATCAGTTATTCAGAATGGGATAAACCCGGTCTTTCCGAATAACTCGCGTATATAATAAACAAGTGTTACACAAACACAACATACG
This sequence comes from Allium sativum, assembly GCA_030737875.1. Classification (NCBI taxonomy): domain Eukaryota; kingdom Viridiplantae; phylum Streptophyta; class Magnoliopsida; order Asparagales; family Amaryllidaceae; genus Allium; species Allium sativum. The sequence continues at coordinate 902,135,770 of CM060916.1, forward strand.
CCTCATTCCAATTCATCAGTCACTAACCGTAAATTGATCAAGAGAATAATTCCCCAAATATTAACCCCGAAGGCCGAAACCAACATCAGATCAATACCCAGGAAATCACTCTGCTTAGCCAACCTACAGCTAGTTTCTAAATTTCACATTCTTAGGGAAAGGTTACTATTAATTTTATCAAAGATAAATTCTTTTAAATTTATTCTTTAATCTTTGTTTTGAATATCACTTCAAACTAGTCGGGATTAACGAACCACACCGAAGTAATTATTTATTTTATTTCCCAATCCCAACCTATTTATCCCATGAAGTAAAACTGGTCATACTTCATATCTAACACCACGGTGTTATCGGTAAATTCAATTACCATTTCACGTTCAAATCTAATTAAAGATTTAACTACCGTCTGGAGTAAAACTGGTGATACTCCATTCTCGATCTTTTCAATCTAATTAAAGATTCATTAAAACTCCACTTAGTTTCAATCTTTGACTAGGTTAAAGAATCAATGTCATTTAAACACGGTTCACGATAAACCCTAAAATCACATCACATTTCAATTAGTCCCTAACCGTAAATTAGCAAGTGAGCAATTCCCTAAGTATTAACCCCGAAGGCCGAAACCAACATCAGATCAATACCCCAGAAACCATTCAACTTAACTAATCACCAGTTAGTTTCTAATTTTCTTAACTCCTTTGGGTCTAAGAAAAGTATTATTGAAGATACCGTTCACGACAACCCAAAATCACATTCCATTAATTATCGGGTTAAAGAACAAGTGTTATTTAAAACACTGTTCACGATAAACCCAAAAATCAATACCAATTCAATTCCAATTAAATATTATTTAATTGGTACACTTCATTAAATCTAAATAAAAATATTTAATCTTTTTCCCAACCGGGCTTAAGAACAGTGTGAATGAAGACACCATTCATGACAAACCAAAATCCCATTTGATATTAAATACAAGGCTCTGAATAGAAAATATATTGGCTTATATTCAATATCAAATTCTACAACCAACAAATATCGTATTGGAAATAACGATATTAATATATCTTTCAAATTCCCATAACAATATATGTATCATCACGAAATCAAACATCGAAATATTCCGAAGACAATTTCGATTCAGATCCCTTCCAATTCAATTATTGGAAATTTTGGTTATTTTCAAAACCATTTCAAATCTAATTTCTTATTTTAAAAATAAACAAATTATTATTCTAGTTCAAAACTAGTTCATTTCGATAAAAATCTATTTTTATCTTTTCAAATATGGAGTTTTTTATCCCAATTCTTCACAAATCATTTCTTATGATTTTACAAAAATTGTTCATATTTTTAATAATCTTATTAAGGCCCGTACGGTCGATTTCCATCAACGGCCATCGAACTGCACTTACAGCGACCCTTTTCAAAATTTGATTTGGACATAATTCCAAATCCAACCGTTAGATTTCAAATTTCTAATATTCGTTAGAAAGCTCTTTTCGATACGAACCCAACGGTTCCGGGATCAGGAGAATCCGACGGTCGGATCTCCCGCAATGTCCATTCGAAGTCAATGGTCGAAATTCGCGAACTGCCGCGGCGCGGCGCGTTCTATTCAGGCCATTATATATATAATATATATATTATATATATCGTCGATTTCCTTTCAAAACGTATTTTAAAAACCGTTTTAAATTCGTATTCGAATAGATTTCAACTTCATTTCAAATTCAAATCAAAATTGATTTTTTCAATATACATTCGTTTTAAATTCATTTCAAATTGATTTCAATTCAAATCGATTTAATTCGATTTTCAAATCATTTTCATTTAATTCGATTTTCAAATCATTTTGATTTAATTCGATTTTCAAATCATTTCGATTTAATTCGATTTTCAAATCATTTCGATTTAATTCGATTTTCAAATCATTTCGATTTAATTCGAATTTCAAGTCATTTTGATTTAATTCGAATTTCAAATCATTTCAATTTAATTCGATCTTCAAATCATTTCGATTTAATTCGAATTTAAAATCATTTCAATTTAATTCGATTTTCAACTCATTTCAAAATATCAGATTTGAAATCACTTCCTTTTCTATATTCATTATAAAAATGAATAAAATCGATATAAATATCGTTCATGTCAAAATGGCATCAATCTAATCAACACGACTTCATATATTTCTATTTTCAAAAATTCCTATTTCAAATATTTCTTTTTCGAATATTTCTATTTCAAATATTTCTCTTTCAAATATTCTATTCAAATATTTCTTTTCTTTTCAAATATTTCTTTTCAAAACTGGAATGAGGCCCAATCAATTACCATATAATGTTAATTATATGGATTTTCTACAATACATGTATAAAATAACAACGATAAATAATCAACCATCATCCAGAGTGCACCGCACAACTGCATAAGCATTAAATATAAATATTTAACGCTTATAACAGCCTGTCAATCAATCGATCGACATACAACTAATTATTGGGATTAGTGTATGTCATATATCATCCCAATACCCGTGTGGGGTTTCAATCAATCAAACACAGATTTTATTTGTGTAGTTGGGCGATGTGTAAAATTTATCGTCCCAATCAATATCAGTCAAATCAGTGAATATAAACAAATCGTTCGATTTGTTTATATTAATTTATTTCATTTCATATACACGTTAAAAATTCTATGTTTAACTATAAAAATATTTTTCATTTCAATCCACATCACACAATCAACTACACATCAAAAACAAACAAACAAACAAGCCGTCCATGGTCTGTGGACGATGGGTGTCGGGTGCTACTAAACACCGTCTGCATCCTAGTATATATTTTAACTAGAAAATACGAATTAAAAGTGAGGAGTTCTCACATTGGGGATCCACTCCGCCAGTTCTCTATTTCTGAACGGTTTGGATTTTGATTTGATCCCAGTCAGTTTCGTTGCCATCTGCTTTACGCGGTATATATATTAGAAATCCCGTTTTTATAAAGCTACTACATATATAAAAATCACATTTTTATAATGTTACTACATATATTTAAATCAATGTATATTTCTATTTTTAAAGCACTGTATATTTCTATTTTTAAAGCACTGTATATTTCTATTTTTAAAGCACTGTATATTTCTATAACAAAGTATGTTTTTATTTCATAAACAAAGTATGTTTTTATTTCTTAAACAAAGTATGTTTTTATTTCTTAAACAAAGTATGTTTTTATTTCATAAACAAAGTATGTTTTTATTTCATAAACAATATGTTAATTTTCATAAACAAAGTATGTTTATTATATTTTTAAAAATCTGTTTACTGCTTATTTACTAAATTTAATAAGCTAATTACAATAAAAATAAAAAGAGTTGACCTTAATCACGCTTGGAAAAAATACTGCAGCGCATCACTTCTTCTTTGTTTCTCCTGGTATCGCAGAACCCAAAACGCGCAACCCTAAATCCAAATCCGCACTTCACCAGGCTTGACTTTCCGATGATCCAACACCTCAACGAGGAAGCCCTATGATCCATCTCCTACCGTCGGCCAATTGGTGAAGCTCGGTGCCCCAAGTCGCCCTGAAACAGCCTCGAAAGGCGCGCCCTTTGAGGGCTGAAATCGGTCACCAGAAAATCCCAAATGTGATCAAATTGGTACTGGATTGAAGCCCTTGATTTGCTCCTTAACCTTCTATTTCGAAACTTCTTGGATAGTTGAATGGATCAAAGATTTTGAGGGGGTGGGGAATTTCCGAACTCGACTGCCGTTCGTTAAGGAAGAAGACGGACGAAAAAAAATATGGGCTGTGCGGATATGTTTGACTAGGGTTTGACCCTTCTGGCCTTATATAGTTATATTTAATAATAATATTAAATTCCCATTTTAACTTTCTAATGAAATTTTCTCATTCGAACTCGAAACAAACTCCAACGACTGTCGTCCCTAGCTAATTACCCACATTCCGAACACAATGGGATATGTATCGTAAGCCAATTCGACTGTTTCGATTAGTTTCCATCAAAATCAAAATATAACTCTATATATTGAATTTGAACGCACATTTTAATTTACCGGGGCTACATACTAACTAGAAAAATTCCCAAAAATTATTTTCTAGCTTCGTATTGACGATACGGTCCTAAGAAAACTAATTTCGTCAAATTCTGAGACCGTTTGAAAAATGACCATTTTCTAGTCGATTAAAATCAACTAAAACTGGTCAAACGCGTTTTCCTTTACCACGCTCACATATTGATTCGAAAAATTATGAAAATTGGAATCTAGCAATAACTTGACATCACGGATCCAACAAAAGTGGTTTCGTCGAAATCCGAGGTCGTTTGCAAAATGGCCATTTTTAAGGGCCGAAATTCCATAGCGACTATTCTGAAATTTCAACTAGACATATCTTTTTATTCCCGCTATGAAATTTCAATCTTTCGGATTCGTTGGAAAGATATTCACAAATAGATTCTAATATTTTTGGTTTCACTAAAATCCGGTTTATTTTGAACCCGGTACATTCATTTGAACTTTGAAATCGAATTATCGAACTACCGCGCCATTTTCAATTCCTTTTATAAATATAAATAAATATTTATATTCTAACGTCGAGCTAAATAAATATATACGTTCGAATTCTATTCAAAATAAATTTCTTGTCGTTATTATTTAAAATAATCCATTTTATATATTCAAACTTCGCTAAAATTGCCAAAATAAAAATTTTTAATTGGCTCAGATTTCCGGTTTATTACATGTATAGACATGCAATTTCAATCAATTTTCAATTCAGTTCAACATTTGATACAATCTGGCTAAATGGTTCAAAATTTTAATTAATCAACCAATAATCAAACAACACAACTAGCAATCAATTAGTTGATTAGCTTTTCAAACATATAATTTTCTATACATACATGAAAATCATATTTTGTGTGTCAAATCACAACAATAAATCCTATCTAGTTTTGGTTCTCACACCAGTCAATTGGAATCATATAGATATCCCACTTTCGAAACTCGAACATAAATGCTGATGATGCAATCGATATCATCAGAACCATGCCCGGGCGACTAGAGTGTGATTCTATATCTATCCAGTATATTTGAGGCTTCATATACACGTTTGCAAAGCGTATATGCAAGATCTCCATATACTAGATTGTCCAAATCAATTTAAACTAAATATTCAAATACATTGAATAAGGTTTAAATTTTCAAAAAAAAAATTGTTTTCATTTTTATTTTAAAAATAACACTCTTTCAACTCGTTCTAGGATACTACTGATCCCATCTCTAACGAGTCATTCTTACTGGGTATTACTAATCCAATCTCTAATGAATTCTTTCATTCGGTTCTAATGTGTCTTGTTCTCGAGCTCTGTAAACCAAAGCTCTGATACCAACTGACACGACCCGAACTTCCCCGTAAAGGAAAGCCCGGATTGAGTTGAGAACACGACAAATCAGAACACAAACAGAAGAACATTCCATTGCTTATTACAACAATTTACATCAGAGTACAAGAATATACAGAGTATGAACAAATAATATACATTTGATAAATATTAGAGATTTACAAATTACAATGCAGCAGAAAATAATACAAAACATAACTGAAAGAGATACACAGACACAGAGCTTTCCGAATATCATACTAGCTGTAAACCAGGATCTTATGAATATAGATCTGCAAAACCAAAACTACTAGCCGCTCGTGTGGAAAATAGGGGCACCCAGAGTTTAGGTTAAAACAATAAACCCCAGGTCAGTCATGTGACTGGTGTGAGAACTAAAACACTCATTAAATCTTTACTTTAAAAATAAAGTAAATCAAGGGACTATGCCATATAACATGGAACGAGTTTCCTCCTGAGAATACCAGTGCATAAAACAAACAACGCAATGCTTTTTGGAAAAATGAAGCTATTATAAGACCGAGGTCCCATCACACAATGCAACGCAAGCCGGAGGATAGGGCTTTCCCTTACAATTGCCAAACATGCTTGGTACGTTTAAAACAAATCATTTTATACTATTATAAGTGCATAGTGTATATACAACTTCAAATATAAATGTATCAATCGTAGACGGCATGGGTACCATATATCATGTCGCCAATACTAGGCTCTACAATCAAAACCAAAATATCATGTATTGGAAATTGGATTTCCGTCATGAGTCGAGGCAAGGGATATACTCCTCGCCAGCTTCGAGTCACTCTAAAAAATGCCTTCGGATCTCTCGTAGTAGACCCTTGGATCCTCCAAGGTTGGTCCTCCCTTACGTTTGAGGATTGGCAATTCCTGAACAAACGTTTCCCCGCCCTATCGGGCGTCTATGAGCCAGATGACTCAATATCCATCGGCTCCGTAGAGACCGATATATCCGAGGCGCCTCGCATTCCAACAAACACATAGGTAAAAATAATATAAATGTCCGGGCTTCCGAAATCCTGACACCACCCATAGCTAGAAAGAAACGTCATGTCCTCCTCAGGTCCCTTATCCCGTTTTTAACTCATACCGAGGTGTGAGGCTCGCGAATTAACGCTATACACAAAGCTATGCTATATTAAAGATGTGCTTTGATCATCAACCACAAGACTCTGCTTTTTAACAGAAGCCTTGATCATCCGCATCTCAGCATGCCACACAGGCAATTCACGCCATGCGACTAATGTCTATCGATATATAACCTCTGAGCTCGTACGTCTCAGAGAAGGGAGTTAAGCAAGAGAGTAAATTCTCCGCCGCTAAACAAATATATATTTAATAGAGATCAATCAACACATAATAAAATCCAATGTCAGACATACATCCATTTACAAGTTTGTTCTGGGTCTGAACGAAACTGGAGGCACCTTATTCCTCGTCCCGCGTCCAATACAGAAGAGAGGTCCTCGCATATCCTAAGTACGTCTGGACGAACACCACTTATTACCTTGTCTTTGGTATATGGCCTAATCAAGACATCAGTAATCATCCAAATGATGTGAAGACGTCCAGTCTTCAACCACCGTCTTCATCGTCGTCTTATCGTCGAATCAGTTATTCAGAATGGGTATAAACCCGGCCTTTTCGAATAACTCGCGTATATAATAAACAAGTGCTATAAAACACAACATACGCCTCATTCCAATTCTAAATATTATTTTATTTAAATATTCATATCCTTTGGGAAAGGTTCCCATTAATTTTATCAAAGATAAATTCTTTAAATTTATTCTTTAATCTTCCTTTGGATATCAATTCAAACCAAATTATGGTTTATCCAAACTAGTCGGGATTAGCGTACCTTACTGAAGTAATCATTTGTTTAATTTCCCAATCCCAACCTATTCATCCCCTAGAGGAAAACTGGTGATACTCCATATCTAACACCATGGTGTTATCGATAAATTTAATTACCATTTCATGTTCAAATCTAATTAAAGATTTAACTATTGCTTGGAGCAAAACTGATGATACTCCACTCTCGATCATTTCCCAAACTTGATAACTTAAATTATCAATTCACGTTTCAATCTAATTAAAGATTCATTAAAACTCCACTTAGTTTTAATCTTCCCAAAAATCAATATTAATGATTATTTAACTTTCGAAACACAAACATGACGCATCAACAATCTACACCGTACTATTGATTTCTACCGATATATAACCTCTAAGCTTGTACGTTTTAGAGAGGGGTGTTAAGTAAGAGAATAAATTCTCCGTCACTAAACATATATATATATTTAGCAGAGATCAACCATACAATTCGATATACAATGTTAGACATGTCATCCTATCTTTAACTGGGTTAAAGAACTAATGTCATTTAAAACACAGTTCACCATAAACCCAAATCGCATTCCATTAATTATGGAATCTTCACGGAAAAACAGATCAATATATATATATATATATATATATATCAATTTCCATATCCGACTAGTAATATAAATGGAATAACGACAAAGCCTTTTAAATTCCATACATATTAACAGTCTTCCTCCACAGAAGCTCATTTCGATTATTATCAAATCGAATTCCATTCAATTCCAATTTAATATATTAAATTGGAAAACTTTACTTCGGAAAATTCCCATTAAATCTAAATAAAAAGATTTATAAATTTCAAATCAAATTTCACTGTAAATCGGGTTAAAGAATGAATGTCGTTAAAAATACAGTTCACAATAAACCCAATTCACATTCCATTTTCAATTCCAATTAAATGTTAGTTAATTGGTAATTCTTCTTTAAATCTTAATTAAAATATTTATTCTTTCTATAATGGGTTTAAGAACGGTGTTAATAAAGTCACCATTCATGACAAATCCAAAATCCAATTCTATTCAATTCCAGTTAAATATTAATTAATTGGTAAACTCTTCTAAAGCTTATTTAAAAGATTTAATCTTTTCTCAACTGGGTTTAAGAATAGTGTCATCCAAACACAGTTCAAGACAAATCCAAAATCCAATTCAATATGAAATACAAGGCTCTGAATAGAAATTATATCGGCATATATTCAATATCAAATTCTGAAATCAACAAATATCGTATTGGGAATAACGATATATATATCTTCCAAATTCCTCCACAATATCTGTATAATCACGGAATCCAATGTTGAAATATTCCGAAGATAATTTCGATTCAAACCTATTCCAATTCATATACTGGAATATTTTTAAAACCATTTCAAATCCAGTTTATTTATTTAAAAAAATTGGATTTATAATTCTAGTTCATAACTAGTTCATTTCGATAAAAATATATTTTTATCTTTTCAAATATGTAATTTTTCATCCTAATTTTTTCCAAATCATTTATGATGAATTTACACAAATTATTGATATTTTTAATAATTTTATCAAGGCCCGTATAGTCGATTTCCATAAACTGTCATCGAACTGCACTTACATCGACCTTTTCCAAATTTGATTTGAACATAATTCCAAATCCAACCGTTTGATTTCAAATTCCTTATATTCGTTGGAAAGCTCTTTTCATTACAAACCCAATGGTTCTGGTTTTAGGAGAATCCGACGGTCGGGTCTCTCATAATGTCCATTCGAAGTCAATGGTTGAAATTCGTGAATTGCCGTGGTGCGGCACGTTCTATTCAGGCCATTAAATATATATAATATATATATTTCATCGATTTCCTTTTAAAACGTATTTTATAAATTGTTTTAAATTCGTTTTCAAAACGATTTCAACTTCATATTCTATTTTAAATCAAAATTGAATATTCCATATCATTAATATATAAATGATAATATTTTTAAAACATTAGATTTTGAAATCACTTCCTTTTTTATATTCATTATAGAAATGAATAAAATCGATATAAATATCGTTCACGTCAAAATGGCGTTAATTTAATCATCACGGCTTTATATATGTAAATATTTTCGTGTTCATCCCAAATCGGACAACAAAATCATATTTTGATCCATTACTGAATATTATTTTAAAATATTAGTTATTTTAAAATATTCTATATTTGTCAATTCAAAACATTCGTTAATTTAAAATATTCGTTCTTTCCGAATTGGAATCAGACACAATCAATTACCATATAATTTTATTTATATGGATTTCATACACACATGTACACAACAATAATCAAACACAGTCAACCATTATCCAGAGTGCATTACACAACTGCACAAGCGTTAAAAATAAATAATCAACGCTTATAACAGCCTGTCAACCCATCGATTGACATACAACTAAACATTGAGATTAGTATATGTCCAATATCACCCCAATACCCGTGTGGGGTTTTCAAACAACAAACACCAATTATTATTTGTGCAGTTGGGCGATGTGTAAAATATATCATCCCAATCCATATCAGTTAAATGTGTGTACATAAACAAATCGTCCGATTTGTAAATGAATATTTATTTTATTCATATACACGTTAAAAATTATATTTTTAACTATAAAATATTTATTTCCACTCATGAATGTTTTATACAGTTCATTTATACAATAAAAATGATATTTTTATTGTTCTAACATTTTTAGAAAATTTCGGCAGCACAACGGCCCTCGCCTAATAATGGCTCGCTCCATGTACAAACCAAATTCTATCTATTCAATTCATTTCCCAAACCAAATTCTAACAAATAATCCAATCAACCAAACAAACATGGTTTCAACCAAAGGTGTCGGGTGCTATCAAGCACCGTCTGCATCCTAGTATATATTTTTAATGAGAAAATAAATTAAAGTGAGAAGTTCCCACCTTTGGGATCCACTCCTCTAGTTTCATTACCGAATTTCTGAATCGTTTGGATTTGTCTGAAATTCCAATGCAGTCCTTACCACGCTGTTCATAATAAAAATCACATTTTTAATATGATGTTTATATATTAAAGATCATATTTTTTCGCTATATATATATAATCAAAATCATATTTTTATTTCTAATCTACATTATAAAAATTAGATTTTTATAATGCTACTTTCAGTATAAAAATTATTTTTTATATCGCTATTTCATATATAAAAATCGAAATTTTACTTCGCTACAACATATATAAAAATCGCATTTTTATATTGTTATATGATAAAAACCGTATTTTTATAATACTTCTATATATATATAAATCATATTTTTATACAATTAAAAATCATATCTTTATATAATTAAAAATCACAACTTTATATTTTTTTAAAAATCACAACTTTATATTTTTAAAAATCACAACTTTCCATGTTTGAAAATAAAATCTTTTAATGTTTTAAAAATCAAATCTTTTAATGTTTTAAAAATCAAGCCTTTAAACAAAACAAAAATCATAACTTTAAACAAAATAAAAAGCATAACTTAAAAAAAAAATCATAACTTTAAACAAAATAAAAAGCATAACTTTAAATTTTCAATTAGCTTTCTATTCAAACCAATGCTATAAAAAAAGGACTGATTTTTATTTAACATTATATATATAAATGAATTATCTAATAAAAACGCACCTTTTCTTTTCAGTTTTGTGTTTGCGAGGGGGGGGGGTCTTCCCTATCTTAGGTGGTGGGGGCGCGTCGGAGGTGGTCGTCGCTGGTGGTAGCACGCGACACTGAGGGGTGCGATGGTGCTTAGGTTTGAAATCGATTTGGAGGAGGTTCGATTGGGTTAGGTTGAAGAGCAGGCGGAGGAGGGGGATCCGGTCATCGCGGCGGAGGCAGGCGGCGGCTCCGCCTAACGCGGCGAGGGCGTGGACGAGGCAGCGTCGTCGAAGTTTTTTTTTTCTATTTCGATCTGAAAAGATAACGACGTGGGGCGCTGACTTTGAATAGGAGAGGATATGGGGGATTTGAATTTATATAGTTATTTAATTATTATCTTATTTTATTCTCCAAAAGTTAGTTTTTCGTTCGAATCCCAAATCGAACCCAACGACTGTCTAGCTAATTACCCCCATTCCGAACACAATGAAATATGTTTCGTTACCCAATTCGGCTGTTACGATCAGTTTCCGCTAAATTTAAAATATAAATCATTATATTTTAAATTCAAACGCACATTTTAATTTGGGTGCGCTTTTAAGAGGTCCCTATTAAGGTTTGAAATAACACTACGTCCCTCCCATCTTTTTTCTTCAAATCCAGTCCCTATTTTTACTTCCGCCTCATCCATTTTGAAACTTCCGCCACCTGCTTTGTACCCTTCCGCCTCCTTCAATATGTGCCAGAAAATAATGCAGCAGCCGTTAAAAAAAAAAAAATCTAAAATCTGGAAATAATCCCAGGAGTCTGCGCCATACATGTATGCAACTATTGCCAATAGTTGCACACATGTATGAAACTATTGCATAAAGAAAGTTCAGCTAACGTTTTCGCCTACAGATATGTTGCACACATGTGTGCATATTTTCAGTTTTATTTACACACTTGAGTGCAAATAAAAATGAACTGAGTTGCACTGTTACAAATTATTGTATACTTCTGTGCAAGAAATATGCAGTACATGCACAGAAATATGCAAATAAATCAAGGCGGATGTAAGAACTGGAATACATGCACATATGCATGCAAAAAATCAAATATGTGCATCATATTATGCATTTAACTGCACTTTTTCGCTGTTTTTGCCCTGTTTTGTTTTTTGGACTAAATTTTTTGTAGAATGCATAATTTATTTAAATATTAATTTACGTATTCTTTTTATTTATTTTATTTTTTATGTATTTTCGAAAAATAGGGACTAAATTTACAATAAGTTTACGACCGGATGTGAGCCTAATTAAGTTTGCTTTTAGGGATGTGTGCCTAATTTTCACTTTTAATTTACCAGGACCACATACTGACTCCAAAAATTCCAAAAAAATAAATCTAGCTATGTTTTAACGATACGGTCCTAACAAAACTAATTTATCGAATTTGGAGACCGTTTGAAAAACGGTCATTTTCCAGTCGATTAAATTCAAATTGAAATTACAAAACACGTTTAAATCCGACACGCTCACATGTTGATTCCAAAAATTATGAAAATTGGAACCTAGCAATAATTTGATATTCTGGATCCAACAAAAGTGGTCTCGTCGAAAACGGAGGTCGTTTGCAAAATGACCATTTTTAAGGGCTATATTTCCATAGCGACTATTCTGAATTTTCAATTGGATATAACTTTTTATTCCCGCTATGAAATTTGGATTTTTTACATTCGTTGGAAAGAAATTTTCAAACAGATTCATATATTTCTGGTTTCACTAAAATCCGGTTTATTTTAAATCCAGTACATTCATTTGAAATTTGAAATCAAATTTTCAAACTACGGCGCCATTTCCAATTCTTTTTATAATTAAAATAATTTTTTATATTCTAATTTCGATTTAAATAAATTTATAAGTTCTAATTCTATTCAAAATAAATTTCTAGTCATAATTATTTAAAATAAATCATTTTAAATATTCAAAATTCATTAAAATTGCCAAAATAAAAATTTTAAATTGGTTCTGATTTTCCGGGTTGTTACATAGCCACTCCTGGTTTCGTTGGGTATTTTTTTGTGTTTCAGAAATTTGGGATTAGCTCATTGCATAGAATTTAAATCATTTGACATTCATAGTAATACCATAAAATATATTCCTGCTAAGTAGTCATGCAACTTTGAGTATAATTTTTGTCGATTAGGGCACATGAAAATTTTGTATCTACACCTATTTTTATATGTTTCTTCAGTTATTTAATTAAGTAATATGAAATGATATCTAGGATTGTTAAAACAGCAATTTGGATTGCTTCATATGAAAAGAACCGTAAGCTAAATTTTCTTTTACAGCAGTTTGGTAATTTATTTTGCTTCATATGAAAATCATTGTATCAGCTCACTATTGGTTAGTTGTTGCTTATTTTATCTCAGGACAACTTTTATTTGTAATGTGCTCTTGTGCCGAGGATTGCTGCGAAGTTAATGCTCTAGTTCCAGGGCTTCTGCACGAAAAGGTATTGACTCTGCTCAATGTTTGATATTTATGAAGTTTCATCGTTGTATTATATATCATGTATGATGTTCGAACATGGTACTTGTCACATGTTGTATGCAAAGTGAATTGAAGCTATATGTATACTTTATGGTATGCATTAGTTCTAGAAATAGTAACATTGATGCATATTGTATCTTGTTGTGAATGTAGGTCCACCTTTAGTATGATCTTGTAGGTCGTTCAATTATGTCTGTCTATCCATATTAGCAAGATAACCCTTGGGTGTTAATCCATTCAACAAGGTTTGCTCAAGTTACCTTTTATCTTCTAAACACCTATTCATTTGGGATGCCAAATATGCAATGTATATTTTAGCTTTCAAATAAAAGTGTAGTATTATTTCTATGACACTAAATTTAGATAAAACTATTATGAACATGCAGACATTTATACATAATTCAATTCATATCACTTTGTTTTGGCATATTCTCATGCTATTTTTCCTTCGCATTGATTGTTTATTAGAAAAGAGCTTCCTTATATCCTTTGAAAATTTATGTTTAGTGTAATGTTAGTTATGCTGCATAAGTGCATATATCCTCAAAAACGAGAGCAGCACAACATAATCTGGTTCACGTTTCACAAATATTTTGAGATCAATATCCATACTAATATCTATCATTCTGGTCAAAATCTATCATTTATTTGGTGTGCATGAAGATGCTACAGGTCTATCAGTGTTATATATGCCCGGTAAGTGCGAAAATGTAAGTTCGGTAGCATGAACCATTTGTTATAGGGATTTGTTCTCAAAGATTGCATTAGGAAAATTATATCTATAGGTGCAGAGGCTACTTGGCTGTTTACCTATGCCCGGTAAGTGCGAAAATGTAAGTTCAGTAGCATGAACCATTTGTTTACCACTTTTGAATAATGTGTATGTATTTCATTACGAAAGCACATTATGTTTGACATGGCTTTTTGTATATGAATTTATATAACGTGAAATAATTAGGTACAACTCACTTTCAATAAATTATGTGTGTTTGTCGCCCATAGGCTCTATGTATGTTTTATGAAATGTTTCACAACTGCATATATCTGTTAAAATTATAATAACGCATAGATTAATAATATGAAGGTGAAAAAGGTTAGAATGTATAGCTATATGAAATCTACGGTTATTTTACATTGATGGAATTTTGCTTTTCATGATATTTAGTTTTTCATTTATGTGCGGCAGTAATCTGAAAGCCTTTTATGGAAAAACCACTAATGCAAATCCATATAGCTTTGTTAATAAATGCCCATTTTCTTAATATTTTTGCTCATCCCCAACTAATGTTTAAGCGACTGTAATTGTTATTTGGACTTCCAATCTTTTGATATGCCCTTTCTATCCTTATTGATAATCTTTACCTTCCCAGAATGTCGTGATGATATATCTCAGTATATTTCGGATTAATATCATCAATCAATCAATCGGTATTTTACAATACGGCACTGCTTAATACCTAACTGAAGTAGCAATAATTTGGATTCATTTCATCAATCAATCGGTATTTTACCATTCAATTATTTTAATATGTACTATAATTTGTTTCTATTCCAACTTTCATCCTACATCTAGATTCGTAACTTCATTTGGTATTTCCATTGGCTTTCCCTCCCTTAATTACACAGCCATCTATTCTTGTCAAACATGGCTTCCCAACGATGCCTAAGATGCAGCACAAGACTTCACGATAGATGTAATAGATCAATATATTCTGATATACAAGGTAATCACCAAACCCTTTACTGAACGTTTTTAATTTAACTTTTATAAGATATGTGATATGTTTTTCAGTTGTTTGTGTATTATGTAAGATCCTTGGCACATTTTCAACAAAGGTCACCTTATATTTACCCTCTTCATGGATTAGGAGAACTTCCTCAGGTCTGTCTATTTATCCCACTTTTCATTTTTATTTAATCACATTTATATGATTGGCGAAACTTTTATAATTTGTTCATCATTTCTTCATTCTATGTTATCATAATGTTCACTTGACATTTCTCTAGGTTGCAAGGCTTTATATTACAGAAATGAATGAAGCTTTTTAAATTCAATATATATGAAACTAACGAAAGTCCTGACAGAACTCATACTGTTTTAGCTGTTTTTCTTGCAATTGTAAAAAGAAGACGAACTACAAGCCACTGCATTTTCATTCATATATAAAAGTACATCTGATGTATTTATTGGAGTTTAATACAAATTGTTTATGTATCTTGAACATTCACCATTTCATAACATGTCAAAGATAAAGAAACCACAGACCAAAATTAGAGGAGATTTTCTATGTACATCCATCTAAAACACATTGTATTGGTGTACAATAACAGGAAGTTAGGAACAATCTCTTTCTATGATCAATCAACAAACCAACATTGGAGGATATCAAGAAGTAGAGCTACTGAACTTTCCATATACATGCTGATTATCCTATATGAATGTATTAAATCATATGTTTGAGGATAGGTAGGGAAGCCCTCACACCTGTAGTTCACCAAGTCAGGGTCATCATTCAAGTTAAAAATAACATCTCACTTTCATGCATAGTTTTCGTGTCCTCACTGACAATATGATACTCTGAATTTTATTTATTAATCCTATTATGTCATATTAAGGAGTACACAGAAAAAGATGGATGAAGTATTTGGAGATGCATTGAGGCTGAACTGTTATTGTAAAGACGGAAGGAACCATTATATGTGTACATGTGTGTATCTGATATGTGTACGCACACACGATAATTAGTGAAGGAAATTTTTTCCAGTGTCTTCAGTCGTTTAATTCTATCTTCTAACACTAGATGCAGCTATAGTTGCTAAATCCTATCAACGCCTTGCCTCTTAATATTATCTGGCACTAAATTTTGATTTTTACCATGCCACAGATGTCATGCCCATCACTGGCTGTGATATAATTAACCGTCTTAACCAATAATTTTACAAGTTTTACGCGTCCGTTATAAAACCGTCTTAACCAATAATTAACTTCTTCCTTGATTGTTTATTTGGCAGTAATAGGACTAATGTTGCTTATGTTACGGAGGAAATATCAGAAGCAAAGCAAGTTTAAATCATTACTTTGACTGCTTTGTAAGTAATTTGTAAACAATGTGTATGAAATGCTATGTCTGACATGTGAAAAGTTGTTTAAATGATGTATGGAATACTAAATTTGGATATATGAAAGTTGTTTGAATGATTTGTATGAAATATTTTGTTGTAATTTACATATTTATTGCTTCTGAAAATATGTTACATCTATATATGCATATAAGAAATGGATAAACGTGTATGTGGAAGCGGTGAAAGGAGGGCAAGTTGGACATATTTATCAATATACCATATCATATCGTTTTAAAAACGCTATTGTTTACAAACGCTATAGAATCTGATCTTGAAAAACTTTATTATATCACTGTGTAAAAGCTATGGAAAAATAAAATAAATGCAATATAATTATATTAGCAAACGCTATACAATTGAAATGGAAACGCTATAGAAATTATATCTAAACGGTATAGTACATAGACATAAAACGCTATAGAAATAAAGGTGCATAGACATAAAACGCTATAGAAATAAAGGTCTAACACACGTTAAACGCTATAGAAACTTAATTTTACATAGTGTCTGTGTAACTGCTATTTAAACTGAAGGTCTAACATAGCATGTCGTTACATGGCGTTCTCTGAAACGCTATAAAAGGATATAATAGCATTTTTCAAACGCTATAAAAAGCCTTTTTGTTGTAAACTATATAAACATATTTATAAAATTATAGTGTTTAAAACTATATAAATATAAAGTGTATAAAATATAATGATATAAAACTTATAAAGTGTAAATCTATAAAACTTAAGTTTAAAATCAAATAAAAATAGAATGTAAAATAGAGAAGAAAGAGATTGAAGATAGAATTTGAAAATCAGAATTTGAAAATATTTTGAATTTGAACCTGGAGTGTTATTCAGAGTCTTACATAATCTAGACTCTACAACTATATTTATTTTGAACTCTTGAAATCTTGAATACTCATGAGTCTTGAAACATCTCTGAATTCTGAATCTCTAACATCTTTAAACTGTACAGTCTTCAGTAATATTTCCTATATATAAATCCTGCATATGTGTGTATATATATATATATATATTCTAGTATATATTTTATAATCAATTAATATTGAAATAAGGTTGTTGTCATCAAAACTCCATTCACCAACAATCTCCCCCTTTTTGATGATGACAACCGTAATTTATAAAATATCGTACCTGTATATACCTGCTGATGATGATCCTTCAAATACTCCTCCTGTCTATATGAATCCTATAAACTATGTCTATATTTTATACTTTCTCTCCCTTTGGAAATATCAAAAAGAAATTCTAAAACTACTCCCCTTAAATCCTATCTAAATAATTCCTATACTAAAGTAAAATACTCCCCCTAAATTTATGTCTATATAATATCCTAATTCTGTATATAACTTCCCCTAAATCTACAATTCTTCCTTAAGTTTTAATTACCTATAAATTTCTATAACTCCCCCTAAATCTATGACTATACTAGTCTAATAAACTAAATAGAAGGATAATAAACTAAGCAAACCAATCAATTTAAACAAGCAAATCAATCAAAACAAGCAATTCAAACGAACAAACAATTCAAACAAACAAGCAATTCAAACAAGCAATTCTAAACAATTAAATCAACCAAAGAATTATTGAACCTTCAACTAATCCTTAGAAACTCTAAAACTCCCCCTTAATCTAATACGAGACTAAATCTATCCTATACTCTAATTCCCTTAAAACAATAATAAGACTTTGATCTAGACTAAGAAATAACTTTAATATGAATTCCTTAAATTTATGATATATGCAAAGCAATTTAATCCAAACAATCAATCAATTCAAACATAAACCAAACATTTCCTGTACTTCTCTTTGTCCTAAAACTTATAAAGCTCCTATCAACCACTAATGAAATTTAACCATGTCAAGTAAGTCAATCAAGTGATTGAAGTCAAACAAATCAAACAAACCAAACAAGTCAATCAATCCAATCAATTTAATCAAGCCAAATAAGTCAATCAAATTAATCAAGACAAAGTAAATATGTTATGTACACTTGTTATGTGTGGAGTTAAAGTTAACAAGTAATGCAGTGTGTTGGTAATAATGCAGTATGACATATGCAAATCTATATGAAGTGATATATTGAATGAAATGCAACTTGTGATGTGAATTATTTTAATTTGAGATGTACTGTAATTTGTAATAATGATGTATGGTATGAAATAAGACGTGTAATGATAGTATGCAGAATGATTTGGTAATTATATCTATTTAGATAAATATATTTAAAGTACTATCTAACTATTATACATATAATAAATTATTTGAATCAAACAAGGATAATGTATATTAGTTTCTAGACTTAGGTTAATGATACTTATGAAAGAGATTAAAAGGATAGTAAAGATAAAAGTTTTATGGTATTCATAGTATATAATAAAATATTTAAAATAATTCTATGAGAAATGTGGAGTTAATTAATCTTAGTAGGGTGCTTCTTTAATATAGTAAAAACTGAAGATCTTTTTAAAGAGAATATAGAATTGTATCATATAAAGCAAACATATAGTCATAATTGTATATAAAAACTATTTTTTTTAAAAGGGCCTAAATTTTAATTTATTATGAAATATAAATCAATCTTTCGATACAAGTCAATTTTAAATTTAAACTTTTAGAAACCAAAATATATTAATTTGTTAAGAAACCATTTATATGTTAAAACTTTAAAAAGAAATCTATAGTCATAACAAAATTATGAAATTTGGATATAAATTAAATTATAAAACTATAATTTCATATATTTAAGACATAAAATCATATATATATTATTATTATATCAAAATATTAGGTTAAATATTTAAGCTTTTATAAATCTTAATAAGTAGTCAAAATAAGTATTAAGTTACAAGTAATATTTGTGAAATCATATGAACAATATATATGTTTAACCTATATATGAAAGAAAAGTAAAATTATATTTTATAACTATAAAAAAAATTATTTTAACTCTTATATCATATTAACATGTCTATATAATTTTATTAATTTATATACTTACTATATATATATATATTGAAACAAGATATAAGAAAATAAGTAGACCGATAATGTTAATAACTAGAATTTGAACTGGTATTTTCTAATTGAAAAGACGAAGGGAAGTTTGAAAGTTTTAACTCTTGAAATTAAAATTTTAAGTTTCATTATGTCGACATGACCATTTTGTATGTCGACATACATGTAGAAAATCAAAAGATATATATTTTTTACTTCTTGGTTTTATATTATTGATTTATATTTCAGGTTTAACTATTTCCTGAAATAATATTAATCCTAATAAACATCCAAAATTTATATTATTAATATTTTGAATTTCAAAATTCAAAATTCAAATTTGAATTTTAAATCTCAAATTTGAGTTTTAAAGTTTTAAATTTCAAATTCAAAGCAAAGCAAACAAGCAAGACAATCAAAGCATTCATTCAACCAAAAAATTTAAAAATTAATTAAAGCGTACCTATTTTTGTAATCCTTCCTTTTGTTGTTCTTCCATTGTCATGAATCACACATTCACATCTTCTAGAATTTGATGATGAAATCTGCTCTATTGCGACGGGCTCGTTTTTTTGGTCAGGATAATATATTCATTTGCGGAATTTGAACACCGTATGAGAAAGATATCGAAGATTTAGTATTTCAACCAATTTGGCGCCAAAATTTGAATTTGAATTTTGAATGAATGGACACTTCAACTGCTATATAAAGGCCCAAAAGTCGTGTCTCCTCACAATCTCTTCTTCTTCTTCTTCTCGTTTTTCACTTTCAAACAAACTTTCAGAAGGCATAACTTCTACGTTTCTTAACGGAATTGGACGAATTCAACGGCAAATCGAAGAGGAATTCAAGGACTACGATCTAGTGACAGTTTGGGGATGAATTTGGATTGTATTGGGGTGCAGAAAGTCGAAACAATAAGAGATATGCATGAAATCCCGTAACAGTTTTTCAGTTTTGCATAGCCAATTTCAAATAGTCACATCTCACTCAATTTTGATCAGAATTTGACGATCTACTCATCAAACCGACCTCGAGAACGAGAACTACAATCTGGAAAAGGATTTGAGACAAAATACCTATGGATGCAATTCAAAGATAGCCGTCGGCAGTTTTGGTTTCCTTCTCTCTTTATTCACCAAAACTTCATTCGATCATTACTTAATCAATTCTTGACGGATTTACATGAAACTAGCGAAAATGAAGGGAAGTACAGTATTGAATCTACTTGTAGATGAGAATCAAAAGTTTCTACTAAACTGGTACCCATTTCTTTGTTGATTTACATTGTATATTGCCTTTTCTTCCTCTTGATGCCTTTTCACCAACCGTCATTACTCTTCTTCAATTATCCTTCAGAATTTGAATTCTGAGCAACCATGTACATCAATTCGGTATTTAAATTTTCAACAGCCACCTTTTCAGAATTTGAATTTTTCAACAGCCACCATTTTGGAATTTGAATTGTCAATAGCCATCATTTCGGAATTCGAATCACCAACAACCACTTTACCCATCTTTTCAACTTTTGAATTTTCAAAAGCCATATAACACATCTTTTCTAGCAAAACATCACAACTTTTAAAAGAATCACGTGATTTTTCAAAATAACTAATTGTAATTTGAAATAATAACATCGTGACGATTTTGTGATATATCCATTTAAACTTTTCAAGAAATCATATCATGATAACTTGATTTTTCAATAAAATTGAATGCAGACTCATCTAATACCGATGCATTACGTGAATTAAAACTAGTGTTACCAAAATTTGCCATTTAAAAATTTTCAAAATTCAGATTATAAATTTTTTGAAAGACCGTGCACTGATATCAATTGTTAGAGATTGCAGAATGGATCGTTAAGGCAAAACTAACACTAGAGGGGGGGGGGGGGTGAACAGTGTTTTTGAGAATTTAAACAAAATCTAAAACTTATATGATATACTATATATGAATCAAACGCCACAGAAACAATCACAGACATAGAATCAAATGCAAAGATAAACAAAAGTAAAGTACATAAAAGGAAAGAACAGACCGGATTTTATACTAGTTCGGAATTGCTCCTACGTCTGGCCCCACACAACGCTGGATTGTGTAGAGTTTTATTACTATATCAATATCCAATTACAACCCTCCTTGATTTCACGGCTACAAGGGATATCACCGATTCCACACACACACACACTTGATCAAGTATACCTTCCATTATTGCACGGCTACAAGGGATACCACCAATTACCCGTCCTTGATTTTATAGCTACAAGGGATATCACTGAATCCACACACATACACTTGATCAAGTATACTTTCCTTGATTTCACGGCTACAAGGGATACCACCGATTACCCGTCCTTGATTTCACGGCTACAAGGGATACCACCGATTCCTTTATTCAACCTAAATAATTACAAAAAACCATATAACTCTTCAGTAACACTTGATTCAGAGAATAATGAGTAGAGAGTGTATGGAGAAGAAGATTAATGAAAACAGAATTGAATTCGGTAGAGTATAGGTGTAGAAATCATAAAAATGATAAAGAATAATGGTGTAATGAAAGAGTGTGAAAGTAGAGAAGAAGAATAAGTAATTAAAAATTCGAAATCAGCCCCTTTTTATAATAAGTGGAAGGTTGCAACGTCTCGGAACCATCACAAATAATGAAAAGACACTTCCTTTCAAATTTAAAAAAATGACAGTTATATGTCGACATATATGTATGTATGTATGTATGTATGTCGACATATATAGGTATAAATTTAAATTTGAATATTTTTCAAGTGTTTTGATATATATATATATATATATATATATATATATATATAATTCTGGAAATTCTTGAATTAAAATATAGTGTTATAAATGAATATTATAAAGTAGAAAATCATATGAAAACATAAATATAAACTATATAAACATATTTATAAAATTATAGAGTTTAAAACTATATAAATATAAAGTATATAAAATATAAATATATAAAACTTATAAAGTGTAAATCTATAAAACTTAAGTTTAAAATCAAATAAAAATAGAACGTAAAATAGAGAAGAAAGAGTTTGAAGATAGAATTTGAAAACAGAATTTGAAAATCAGAATTTGAAATTATTTTGAATTTGAACCTGGAATGCTATTTCGAGTCTTACATAATCTAGACTCTATAACTATATTTATCTTAAACTCTTGAAATCTTGAGTACTCATGAGTCTTGGAACATCTCTGAATTCTGAATCTCTAACATCTTTAAACTGTACAGCCTTCAGTAATATTTCAACCATTACATTTGACAAAAATGACCAAATTTGGTTTCAATTATTACATTTGACAAGAATGACAAATTTGGTTTCAACAAATAAAATTTGATAAAAGTGACAATTTGGTTTCAACTATTATAATTTGACAAAAGTGATATTTTGTTAACCTCTAATCTTATCTAATAAAATTGTAATTTTTGTTATATTCAATCTTTTTAATTGAAAACTATGAACAATAAAAATATAATCTTTCATGTCACTTCTTTTATAATTAAACAAAATGAAAATAAAAACATGATCTTAAATAACTAATCCTTTTATTGAAACAAAATTATGGTATAAAAATATTCTTTAATGACCAATCTTTTTATTGCAACAAAATGACATAAAACTTATCTTTCTATTTACTCTTCTTATTGAAACTAAGATGACACTAAAAATATATCTTTTAATTCTAATTTTTTTTATAATATATAATGACAATAAAAACATTTTATTTTATATAACCAAGTTACGACAAAGATGAAATCTTTTTATTTTAAAGACTAAGTGACGATAAAGGTATAACCTTTTTATTTTAACAAAATGACATTTGAAAAAAAAAATAGACTTTAATAATTACACTTTTTATTGTAACAAATCGACAATAAAAATCAAACATCCTATTTCACTTCTTTTTATTGTAAACAATGCTACATAAAAATGAAGTCTTTTAATTCCATTCTTTCTAATGAAAACAATATTACATAAAAATGTGATCTTTTAGATCTACTCTTTTATGATGATAAAGATAAATCTTTTATTCTTACTAATATGTTTTAACACAAATATTAATCTTATTTCAACTGACATGTTCTAACACAAATGTTAATTTGATTCCAACTAACAAGTTTTAACACAAATGTTAATTTTAATTCAACTAACATGTTTTAAACAAAATGAATATTTCTAATTCAACTAACATATTTTAAATCGAGAAATCTCACATCGATTTATCTGAAATTTCAAAGTCATCTATTTCAGATCTGGTCTGATCCATCGTCTAGATCTCATCACAAGGATTCCAACGCATTTTGTTTCACTGAATTCTGATAAGATTTGAATGAGTTACACGCGATTAAACATTTGAATTACATACTTTATAAATTAAATATAATTAATTTATTTAATTACATCATTTAGCCATGTTAATCCATCTCCCTCCTGTTACCATTGTCGAACCCGTGCTCCCTCTCAATCCAAGCTTGCGCACCCAAAACGAGACCCAAGACCGTCGATCAGAGATGACCATGGTGTCGCCGCCATGCTCCTCCATTGGCGCGCCAACCCACGGCCAACTCGCAGCACCCTTCACGCCAGAAAACACATCCAAGTCGTCCGCCTCTGAGCCTAGAAACCAAGCCGATCATGACGCCATCCATGATCATCACCGTACGAAATCGAAGTCCACGAGATCCTCAACAAGATTGGCATTATGAGTTGTTGGAATTACTGAGGAGATTGAGGGCCATTAACAGATCAAATTCGAACGATATTGGCCATTGACGAAGAAGAGTGGCGGTTAGTTAAAATGAATTAGGGTTTCCTAGGTTTGACCGTATTTCTTAGTGTATTTATACATGTATTTTATTATTTAATAATTCTTTTAATTCGAAAATTCTTGTTTAATGCCACGTACTCCAAATCAAACCCAATGAGTGTCGCCCCCAGCTAAATACCCTCGTTCCGGACACGATGGAACATGTTTCGTAACCCAATTCGGCTGTTATGATATGTTTTTCTTTAATTTTAATTATAAATCATTTAATTATTTAATTTGATCGCACATTTAAATTTATTGGGGCCACATACGGTCTCTAAAAATTCCAGAAAAATTATTTCTAGTTATGTCTTGATGATACGGTCCTAACAAAACTAATTTCGTCGAATTTGGAGACCTTTTGAAAAATGGCCATTTTCTGGTCGATCCGATTTGACTGAAACTGACAAAACACGTTTTCTTTTGCCATGCTCACATATTAATTCTAAAAATTATGAAAATTGAAACTTAGCAATAATTTGACATTCTGGTTCCAACAAAAGTGGTTTCATTGAAAATGGAGGTCGTTTGAAAAATGTCTATTTTTAATATTAAAATATATATATATAAATTCTTTAGCGACTATTCTGAATTTTAAACTGGACATAACTTTCGATTTCCGCTATGAAATTTCAATTTTTCGGATTCGTTGGAAAGATATTTTTAAATAGATTCTAATAGTTTTGGTTTCACTAAAATCCGATTTATTTTGCATCTTGTACAGCTAGTCAAAGTTCAAATTCAAATTTTCAAACTACCGCGCTGTTTCTAACTCCTTTTATAATTAAAATAAATATATTCGTTTTAGCTTCAATTAAAATAAATTTTTAACCATTATTATTTAAAATAAATTATTTTAACTATTAAAATTCCATTAAAATTTCCAAAATAATTTTTTTAAATTGGTTCAGAATTTGCGGGTTGTTACAATCTCCCCCACTTAAAATCTTTTCGTCCTCGAAAAGGAACGGAGCTGAAAATTGTTTAATCAACTACTAAATTTTCATTTTTTTTATTGGTTTTAATAATTTTATTAGTTGATTAACTTTTTAAATATATATAACTTTTGTATATTAAAAAATCATATTTTCTAAGATCAGATTATATATATAATCACAAATACGTTAATTATAAACTTGTCACTCTGAACTCATTCTAGGGCATTACTAACCCCATCTGTAATGAGTTTTCCCATTCTAGGATACTGCTGATCCTATCTCTAATGAGTATTCTTATTGGATATTTCTAATCCAATCTCTGATGAGTCTTTTGTTCAGTTCTAATGAGTTGTACCCTAAAGATTTGAGCTAACCAGAGCTTTGATACCAACTGTAACGACCCGGATTTTGCCCCGATCTTGATCGATCTTGAGATCGATTAGGTCCGGGCGAAATCCGGGTCGTTACAATGATACTCGCTCGTCAGGTTATTACTTAAAATATTATATATGTTTATTTGCAATGACTTTGATAGAGCAAATAAGGAAGACATTAATGTAATTATAAAGGGATATCTGGTCCCTCAGATACTCGGTTAGATAAAATCATCAATTAGAACCTGGATTATCTGATTATATTTTATCTATTATTTCGTGTTTACTTCTACATTATTATATTGTTATACCGAAATTGGTTGAGATGATAGGAAGCCAGTATATCTGATGAATAGAAGGCAACAATTTGCAATATCTTAGCTAAAACTGATAAGTTCTGTTTTATTTTATTTTCAAATTCTTGTCTACTAATAATGCATTTGTGTATCTTATTTAAATTCAGTAGAAACAACTATGAACAAGCAATGCACGAGGATTTAAACTTAGTAGAAACACACAATAATACCCTTTGTTGACAATCTTTTCCAAAATTTCAAACTTAACCGAGTCAAAATAATTAAACATACTTCTATAATGGAATATATGGATGGAAAATATTCCTTCTAAAAAAGTACGGTAAATGTGAAAAATTACTTTAGTACATAGTGCAAACCAAGATAAAAATAAAAAAAAGAATATTTTCATTACATAACAAATAACCATATAGCACATCACCATCATGGAGTACATTCTTTTTTAATTCAATTTACATCTATAAAAGATAATCAACATGCTTGTGAGTTGTCATAGAAAAAGAAAAGTTATGTATCTTCTTATATAACATAATAAGCGGTTATCATCTAATCCGTACATTTGTGAGCTGTTGGAGAATTATTATATTCTTCTTTTTGTTATACATTTGCTTCTTTTATTAAAAAAAAGACATGTCAAAACCGAACATTTTGCACTTTGCAAGTGCATGAATAACGGTAACCTCCTAGCCTGACTCGTACCCACAGGCCCGGTTCCAAAACCACGTCCATTTCATTTTAACGGTTCAAATCCATTTATCTCCCACATTCCCGCCATCGCTCTTTCTATCCGAATAATATCACAATAAAAATCCCGCTCCTACTTTTTACTTCCTTGTTTTCCCCTATTTTCCTTTCTTTATTAAATCTAAACCTCTCTTTTTATTTAATCCGTTTCTCTGTCCCTCTCCTTGAACGCAGTGAGAAACAACGAAATCGAACAATGGCAAAAACCAACAAATCGAAGAAATCCAACAAAAAGGGGAAAGGCAAGGTAACCCCAGTTCAAGTCGTGTTCCTCGTTAAGCGGTACCTTACAATCAACAATTTCACAAATGCCCTCACTGCTTTCCGATCCGACGCTGCTGGGATCTTTCCCCAGGTCAAAAGCAAAGAGTTGCCAAAGGGGTTGCTGGGATTAGACGATATCATCATCCTCATCATCACCTTCCTCATCACCCTCCTCATCACCCTCCTCATCTTCCTCATCACCCTCCTCATCTTCCTTATCACCCTGCTAATCACCCTCATCATCTTCTTCCTCCTCCTCTTCCATCTGTACACGAGTTTTTCTTTTTTTCCTGCTTTTTGTTCGACCTGACCGTTTAGACGCCATACCCAACACTGGTTCCCTAAAAACCTGCATGTTCTGTGCAAAATTTAAAAACAAACACAATATCGTTATACAAATAATACTAGGGATTCTATGTTCTAAGCAATACTGAAAAAAAAACATGTATCACAAAAATTAAATCGATAATTTACAAACGTGTCTTCAACTGTGTTAATCCTATTTAGGCCCTCTTCATAATACCTCGACTGTTCAAGAGCTAATTGCCGCATACCCATATTCATTCCCCAGAGAGTATCAACGGTGTAATGGGACAGAACTGGCGGTATATCCATCAAATGAGGAATGGGTAACGGCTCATGTCCTGTCCATTGCAAGTTCCATCCAGGATCCTCTGCCCAATCACTTTGCTGTGGTTGTTGGCAAAACTGAGATGCATAATTAACTTCTGAAGACGTGACGATTGGGGCTTCAATTCCTGCCTTCAAAGCAGAAGGTCCGAAAAAATCCATATTACCGATACGGATTGAAGCATATAGTAGTGGACCAACAACTCTGCCAACTGACCGCCAATACGTGTTGTAGTCCATGTCTGGCTCTTTATATATATATATATATATATATATATATATATACACCGTTGGCAATCATCTTAGTATAAGGCTTGCTGCAACTCCGTATATGTAGAATATGTCATATTGCAGGTCATGTGTGCCGGAGGATCAATGGGAATAGTCGCCCAGCCTGTAAGCTGCCGCATACACCTCTCTCCTAAATACATCTCATAAAAACGACCAGGTGGAACAATCAAAGGCAACCATCTCATCGATAGGTTGCGTGCATGGACAACCTTTCCATAAGCGAATGCGACTGAATTTTGCCACAGATTCTAATTTATATGCGCTGCGCGGCGATGATCAATATGATACTTTGTGCTAGAGAACAAATGAGCCAAAGTATCATGCGTGATGAGCCTATTTTTTCTTCCAGGCTCTCAATCTCGGATACGAAGCTTGCTTCACCTCTTCTTTGACAATATATCTGCACACCGTCATGTACTCAAAAAATCAATACTGCAAAACAGAAAAATGCAATATTAAACAATAGAAAAAACCACTGAGACATAAAAAACTTTTGTGCTTACTATAGCTCACCGTACCTGCAGTAGCTCAATGAAACTAGTTATATGCCCTCCCTTAGTTACAGCAACATCCAAACTCTGGTAGAGGTAACTCATAATCGCCGAACCCTAGTCGAACTGTTCTGCTAAGCATAAATCAAATACGGCCTCTAAATATCCCAGACTAATAGTGTCATTTGTTTTCGTAAAAAATAGAGTACCCATCATATACAAAACAAAAATGCGGGCAGTATGACTTTTGTTATCATTGGCCTCAAGATAACCGTCATGAAAGTACTTCACAAGATGCGATAAAGCAACATTTCCTACCCGAATATTTTTCTCCTCAAGAAGTGGCAATAGTTGCTTTACATTTTCGAATTGCCCCCAACTCTCATCATACGGTATCGTTAGATTATTCATTCCAACGGGAATGGATGTCAGAATGGTAAAATCTAACGGTGTAAGCCTGATCTCCATAATAGGAAATAAAAAGGTATGCGTAATCGGCCACCACCGCTCAACAATAGCATGTATGCATCTGTTGTCAGAGTTTTTCAATTCAATTTCCATAAAATTTCCAAATATACTCACTATCGGATCTCGAACTTGAGGATACACTTTAACTTTCTTCCACCGTTTCAACATTGTCGTAAATGCTCCATGACATCTTATCTTGTCGCAATTCTAGTTATAAAACTAAATCAGTTACATAATCTTTTCATATCGAATAATTTTAGTTAAAACACTTTGAAACAAAAAATATATATACCGTAAGCTCTTTTCCACTGTTGTAGATATGTATAACTCCTTCTTGTAGACTCGTGATAGACATGAATGGAAATGTCGGATCAATTATTGTTTCCTTCCTTGCTCCATAGTCACCTTCTCCGCTTTCAATCGTTTTTCGATTTTTTCGCAAAACATTTCTCCTACGTAACCCACTCGCGGCGCTAGTGCCTTCAATGATTTCCTCCTCCATCATCAACCAATTCAACTAATTTGCTAAACCAACAAAATTGTCAAATATGATGGGTTTAAGGTGGAGAATGATGGAATTGATGGCGCTAAAGTGATGAGAAAGAGTAGATAATGATTTGGTTGAAATTGTAGCAAAAATCCTTTGTTTTTCAAAGAAATTTTCGTTTAGGGTTTTGATAATCTGAGGATTTTGATGGAAACCATGACCTTTGTTTACAGAGAATAAATGTATCTGTAAACAAAAGCTTGTGATATATATATATATATATATATATATATATATATATATATATATATATATATTTCACCGTACTAAACGGTTTTCTGAATTTTCAAAAAACTGTTTAGTGTTTAATTTAAAAAAAAAATAGGCAGTGTCCCCACACCGACTGCTGGAACAGTGGGGGGAATCAACGCTGAAAAATGGCGATTCACGCTCCAAATTATCATAGCTGCTGAGAATGCCCTATCTTTTTTATTTTTTCAAATGTAACAGCCTGTTATAAAAGGCTTTGGCTTCTATTGAATAAAACAATCTAGCAAACCATTTTTTCGAAACCTGCATTTTATATTAATTCTTCTGCACATTTTTTTCTTGCTCCAACAAATTCTTTGGTATCAGAGCCAGTAAAGTAAAGTGAGGTCACGTGCAGGCTTCATTTGCTTCTCCTGTTAAAAAAATTAGTTTTTTTTTTTTTTAAATTCTGATGAATAGAAGGCAACAATTTGCAATATCTTATCTTAAACCTGAAAAGTTCTATTTTATATTATTTTTAAATTCTTATATGCTAATAATGCATTAGTGTATCATATTTAAATTCAGTAGAAACAACTATGAATAAGCAATGCACGAGGATTTAAACTTAGTAGAAACACACAATAATACCATTTGTTGACAATATTTTCCATAATTTCAAACTTAACCGAGTCAGAATAATTAAACATACTTCTATAATGGAATATATGGATGGAAAATATTCCTTCTAAAAAAGTACGGTAAATGTGAAAAATTACTTTAGTACATAGTGCAAACCAAGATAAAAATCAAAAAAGAATATTTTTATTACATAACAAATAACCATATAGCACATCACCATCATTGAGTATATTCTTTTTTAATTCAATTTACATATTTATAAAAGATAGTCAGCATGCTTGTGAATCTAACCGGTACATTTGTGAGCCGTTGGAGAATTATTATATTCTCCTTTTTATTATACATTTGCTTATTATTATTTATTTTTTTAAAAAAGACATGCCAAAACCGAACATTTTGCACTTTGCAAGTGCATGAATAACGGTAACCTCCTAGCCTGACTCATACCCACAGGCCCGGTTCCAAAACCACGTCCATTTCCTTTTAACGATTCAGATCCATTTATCTCCCACGTTCCCGCCATCGCTCTTTCTACCCGAATAATATCGCAATAAAAATCCCGCTCCTACTTTTTACTCCCTCGTTTTCCCCCTATTCTCCTTTCTTTATTAAATCTAAACCTCTTTTTATTTAATCAATTTCTCTGTCCCTCTCCTTGGACGCAGTGAGAAACAACGAAATCGAACAATGGCAAAAACCAACAAATCGAAGAAATCGAAAAAATACCTTGCAATCAACAATTACACAAATGCCCTCACTGCTTTCCGATCCGACGCTGCTGGGGTCTTGCCCCAGGTCAAAAGCAAAGAGTTGCCAAAGGGTTGCTGGGATTGAACGATATATTGGATGAGTACATAAAACTGAAGGAAGATAAGATAGCGATTGATCAGGAAAAACGAAGAGTTGAGGCTGCGTTCAAAGGTTTGCAGCAAGTGATGACGAATTATATTAGTCCTCAGTCCCCTTCTCTTTTGGGCGCAAATCCGAGTGGCTGTTCTCCTTCACAAGGTCAAATGGTTCATGGATCCTTCATCAATGGTGCCCAACCACCTATACCTGATCCAGCACCGATGAGTAGAAGGTATCCAATTCGTGTAACAAATAGTAGTTCATCCGGTGAAAAGAGAAAAGCTGCGACTTGTGCTCATAATCCTCCTCCTAAGAAACATCAGCCTGGATCAGTTAAAAGTTATCCTGCCATGGAAGGTGAAGGTAGTATGCACAACAATCAAGTTAATGCTGAGAAAACGACAATCCAAACATCTTCTACATCTACACAAGCAGATTCCACTTCTCCCAAGACACCTGCAGAAAATCAGTCCCTTAATGCAATCATCTCTTCTGAAACAATTGTGATAAGTCCAGTAAAAGGTAAAAGTAGCTTCTATTCAGTTGAAAGAAGCTACCAAGTCTCATCTGCTTCTCCTCTGGAAAAACCAAGTTCATGGAAATCTACATCCAATAAAATAAAGCAAATAAAAGGGAGGTTAGATTTCGACAAGCCTTGTGACCCACAAAGCTCATCAACAGATATTATTGCTGTTGAGAATTCTTCCTCTGTGAATAATAACGTGGAAGAAGCTGTACCCGATTTCGACTTTGAGCTTCCTGATTTTAGCTTATTTGATGACGACTTCTCTAAACTATTGGGAGATATTGATTTTGACTGTCGACAAGCTCAAGCACCTCAGTCTTCTGATAATGCTGATTCATTTACTTGCTTTGAACAAACGGTGAATGCTGATTTTTCTGAAAATCAAGCTGAAACATGCCATGACATGGCTACTGCTACAGAAGGGATGGTTCCACTGGAGGATATAGAAACTCAAAATGTTGATGCAACAACCACTATGAGAAGTATAACAAAGCGTATCACTATTTCCAGTCCATGTAAATCTGGAAGAATCACACTGAAGCAAGTTAATTCTCCTAAAAAAGCTTAGGTTGTATTTGGTTTGTGATGCTTTAGCATATGACTACTGAAGCCGATCTTCTTGGAGAATACAAGAATGGAATGCTAACCATAGTTACCTTAGCACTGAGGCCCTAATTTAGTTTCCTTTTAGCTCCAAAATGCACTATGTAGATATCTTATGCTTTTCTTCTTCTCCTTAATTTCTACTTTACGGATGTTCCTTGCAGATGTTAAAGGTTAGTCTTGAATATGAGACGAATTCTGGATGTTGATGAATGGAATTTGAATTTTGCTTAAAGGAAAAAAGGTTATCATCTAAATCCAAACTCCTCTTCATCAACGTCCAAAACCATAAGAATGCTGTTATTCCAAGGATTCAGTAATAGGCATCACATAATTATGCATGCATTAGAACACTTGATTGTACGCTAATTCGTCCAAAAGAAAATGTGACTATTCATGGGTTGGTCATCCGAAATAAGATATATAGTAAATTATTAGTGTGCAATACCCGCAAATAACATTGAGCAAATTACAGGGTTGGGTATGAGTGATCAGGGGCAGAGGTAGATAAGGGCCAGCTGAGGCCAAGGCCCTACCTCAATTTTGTTAATCTCTGCACAAGTATAGGTAAACCAGGTATTAGGCCCTATATCAAAAATTAGTATGGTCCTAGATAAAGCCATGGGCTGGCTTCGCCACTGTGAGTGATAGTCACTTTCATGGAATAGATCAGGATGATTATTACAAATAAAGTAATATAGTTAACTTTTTGATACTGATCGCATTGTAGTTCAAACTATCAAGCCGTGCATTTTCTATCCTCGGCTTACATAATTAGTAGAAAAATATTATATTTGTACGTATGTGTATATATTGTTTAATTAAATGCTTCAAATGATATTTTATATTTCATTTTTATCTTATTTGTTTAATAAGTAGTAGTTGTCCTAGTTTGTTGTTAATGCCTAGAGTTTAGGATCTTTTTTATTTTTTCAAATGTAAAAGCCTGTTACAAAAGGCTTTGGTTTCTATTGAATAAAACAATATAGCAAACCATTGTTTCGAAACCTGCATTTTATATTAATTCTTCTGCATATTTTTTTCTTGGTCCAACAAATTCTTTGGTATCAGAGCCAGTAAAGTTAGGTTAGGTCACGCGCAGGTTTCGTTTGCTTCTCCTCTTAAAAATGAAAATTAGTTTTTTTTTTTTTTTTGGTCATGGCCAACAATGGAGTTAGTGGTGCATCTTACCCTGCAATTTCTTTATTTAAAAGGGAAAATCATCACCTGTTGAGTTTGAAGATGAAGACTATGTTCAGATCTCAAGAATTATGGGGCATAGTGGAAAGTGGTTACAAAGAACCAGTGGTAACTCCAGTGGCACCGGACCAGCGTTTACGTGAGAACCGTAAAAGGGATGCAAAGGCTCTATTTTTCATTCAGTCGGCATTGAATGATGAAATATTCCCTCGAATTGCAGCAACTTCATCTTCCAAGCAAGCATGGGAGATTCCCAAAACTGAGTATTTAGGCGACAAACAGGTAATTGCTGTAAAATTACAAACTCTTCAATCTGATTTTACAACTCTGACCATGAAGGAAAAAGGATCTATACAAAGTTTCTTATCAAAAATCTCTGCGATTGTAAGTCATATGAGAACATATGGTGAAATTGTTACTGATGAAACAATTGTTAGTAAGATTTTGAGAAATCTAAATTTAGATTACAGCCATATTGTTACTGTTATATTAGAACTTAAGGATTTATCAACCTATACTTTTGATGAGTTGACGAGTTCTTTGTTGTCACATGGAGAACGGTTCAAAGCATCTGACAAAAGTGAAGAGAAAGTTTTGCAAGTAAAGGGAGAATCTTCCTATAAAGGGAAGAATGAACACTCAGGTGGCAAAGGATATAGCAGAGGAGGTTTTAGGGGACGAGGCCGTGGAGGAGGCAGAGGACACGGTCAATTCGGAGGACGTGGTCAGCCTGGAGGTGCACAATCCAAGAATTATATTCAATGCCACTATTGCAAATAAGGTGGTCATAAAGAATCTGAATGTCGGAATAAGCAGAGGGATGAGCAGAAGCATGCAAACATCACAGAATCAGCAAGTGAGGAGAGCTACCTATTCATGACTCATGCAAGCAAAGATGGCGAAATATATGGTGTTTGATTCTTCGATAGTGGATGCAGCAACCACATGTCTGGCACAAGATCATTGTTTAAAAATCTTGATGAAACAGAAAAAACGGAGGTTCGACTTGGCAATGGCAAGCCAATTCAAGTAGAAGGAAAAGGTACAGTTGCTCTCAAAACTGAATGTGGCCATGTTAAGCTTATTCATGATGTGCAGTATGCTCCATGTCTTGCACATAATTTGTTAAGTGTAGGACAACTGACATTAAGTGGTTATTCTATTGTATTTGATAATGTGTCGTGCTGTATTCAACATTAGCAATCTAGTAGCAAAATTTTCTATGTTAAAATGACTTCAAACATAATGTTTTAAGTTGATGTGTCAACTAGTGCAGATAATAATGCATTGTGGTTAAGGAGAATTTGGAGTCTAATTTATGGCATCTCAGATATGGTCATTTGAATAATATAGGGTTGTAGCTGTTAGAAAGCAAAAACATGGTCGTTGGATTGCCAAAAATTCATGAACGTAGTTTTTGTGAAGGATGCGTGTATGGAAAGCAAGCTAGATCATCATTCCTTATAGGTAAATCATGGAGAGCATCGACTCATCTTGAACTTGTCCATGCTGATTTGTGTGGTCCAATGTCTGTCAAGTCACTTGGAGGGAATCGGTATATTTTGCCGTTTATTGATGACTACAGTTGCATGAGCTGGGTGTTTTTCCTGAAATATAAATCTGAAGCATTTGAGTATTTCAAGAAGTTTAAGTCTTTGGTTGAAAAACAAAGTGGTTGTCCGATCGAGACGCTATGCACTGATCGAGGAGGGGAGTTTGTATCAGATGAGTTTAATGCATATTGTGAGGAAAATGAATTCACAGGGAGCTTACGGCACCATACTAGCCGCAACAAAATGGCATTGCAGAGCGTAAAAATCGTACTATTGTTGAAATGGGTAGAAGCATGATGAAGGCTAGAGGTGTACTTCCGAAGCAGTTTTGGGGAGAAGCGGTAGCTACATCTGTCTATCTTCTCAATATTTCTCCCACAAAAGTTGTCTTCAATCAGACTCCATGTGAAGCATGGAAAGGCCGCAAACCCAGGTGAGTCACTTACATATTTTTGGTTGTGTAGCTTATGCTTTGATAAATTCTTATCATTAAAAACTTGAAGAAAAATCTCAAAAATGTATATTTTTGGGTTATAGCACTCAATCCAAAGCATATAAGTTATATAACCCTGTAAGTGGCAAAGTTGTTGTGAGTAGGAATGTGAGATTTAATGAAGCAGGAAGTTGGTCTTGGGAAAATGGCACAAATGCAGAAATCTCAAATCTGAAAAATTCCAGAAGAAGATGACTATGTAACAAAAGATGCACTTGTAGACACTAGTCCTCCATCTTCGACAAACAATAGCCCTCCATCTTCACCAAGCATTAGCAACAACTCGTCTCCAGCTAGCAACTTGTCTTCAATTGCAAGTTCCAACTCGAAAACGCCTCCTTGGAAGTTCAAGTCCTTGAGAGAAGTAATGAATCATGCTCATTTGCCTTATATGTTCAAGAATCCACATGTTTTGAAGAAGCTATTAACAACGAAGTATGAGAAGTTGCAACGAAGGAAGAGATAAGGTCAATTGAACATAATCTTTCATGGGATTTAGTAGAGCTACCAGAAGGTAAGACACCCATCAGACTGAAGTGGGTGTTCAAAGTCAAACATCATGCAGATGACACAATTCAAAAATACAAAGCTCGGCTTATTGCTAAAGGTTATGGTATTGATTTTGATGAAACTTTCTCATCGATTGCTCGTTTTGAAATAATAAGAACGCTTCTTTCTTTTGCTGCAAAACTAAAATGGCCAATTTACCAGTTTGATGTGAAATCAGGGTTTCTAAATGGAGATTTAGATGAGGAAGTGTATGTAAGTGGGCCTGATGGTTTTGTTGTTAATGGAAATGAGCACAAAGTGTGCAAGCTTAAGAAAGCTCTTTACGGGCTCAAACAAGCTTCACGGGCTTGGTACTAAAGAATTGACTCATATTTTATTTTAAATGGATTTATGAGGAGTGAGAATGAGCCTACATTGTATGTGAAAAAGTCAGAAAATGGCAACTTTCTAATTGTTGGCATTTATGTAGATGATATGATTTATAGAGGATCAAAAGGTTTGGTTGCCGAGTACAAGTCATGCATGCAGAAAGAGTTTGAAGTGTCAGATTTGGGACGTTTGCAATACTTTCTTGGTTTGAAGATAAAGCAATCTACATATGGAATTTTCTGCTCATAAAGAAAACACGCAAAAGACCTTTTAAGGCTTGGTATGCAGAATTGCAAAGTGACAGCAACACCTATGAACACAAAGGAAAAATTGTAGCTTGAAGATGGCACATAACTTGCAGACCCGAGTTACTACCGAAGTCTTATAGGTGGGTTGAATTATCTAACTCATACTCGCCTTGATATTATGTATTCGGTAAGTGTGTTGCCTAGATAGATGCATTCTCCTTCTAT
Source organism: Allium sativum (assembly GCA_030737875.1). Taxonomy (NCBI): domain Eukaryota; kingdom Viridiplantae; phylum Streptophyta; class Magnoliopsida; order Asparagales; family Amaryllidaceae; genus Allium; species Allium sativum. The sequence goes on from CM060916.1 coordinate 902,172,701, forward strand.
GCAACACTTGGGTGCCACAAAAAGAGTGTTGCGTTACATTGTTGGAACTTCTGATTTTGGGCTTTGGTATTCAAATTCAACAAGTTACAGCTTGGTCGAATTTAGTGACAGTGACTGGGCAGGTAATATTGATGATCGAAAAAGTACATCCGGGTATGTTTTCAACTTGGGCTCCGCAGCAATTTCATGGAGATCGAAGAAGCAGGATGTAGTTGCTTTATCATCATCTGAATCGGAATATGTTGCTGTAACGTTCGCAGCATGTCAAGCTGTGTGGTTAAGAAGATTGCTGATAGACACTGAATATAAGAAAACAAGTGCTACGCCAATATTTTGTGACAATAGGGCTACAACTAATATTATGACAAAAGCACTACTCTCTGAAGTCAAGCACAACTAATTTCAGAAGAAACTTGGTGTTTGCAGATTTGAAGCAAGGGGGAGTGTTTAATTAATTTCTTCAAATGATATTTTACGTTTCATGTTTATCTTATTTTTTGAACAAGTAGTAATTGTGTTAGTTTGCTGTTAATGCCTAGAGTTTAGGATCTTTTTTATTTTTTTTCAAATGTAACAGCGTGTTATAAAAGGCTCTGGTTTCTATTGAATAAAACAATCTAGAAAACCATTGTTTCGAAACCTGCATTTTATATTAATTCTTCTACACATTTTATTTCTTGCTCCAAGATATATACCCATAGAATCACTTTTTATTATACTTAGATGAGAAATTAATTTCATTAATAAAAAGATTACAGAATAAGGGGATGAAATTAACTAAGTGAAGTAGTTGGAAAAAAAGATCATATAATGCTCGGTTGTTAACTCGTTACAGGCGGTTCGGCATCAAATCATCATAGGTGTGATTCACCTTTTTGATCAAATCTTCTTTTATAATTACAACTCAAAATTGAGGCTCAATTTTTTAGATGTCAAAGGGTATATAAACGGGTGCTTGGAGATGTAGTGTATGACAGCCATCCTCCACATGAGTATATATTTCTTTCTCTTTCTCTTTCAATGAACAACATTTAATTTCATGAGGATAATAAAAGGATCGTTGTTGCAATTTTTTAGTTGATTATACATGTTATCTAATGCTGATTTGAGTGGGAATGGTGCACTGTTGTCTGCTTAAATAGAAGCTATCTACGTTTAATGGCATTTGAATAATAAAAATAAACATTAATTGTGCATTAAAATGACAGTAACAATTTTTATAAAAGAGAAGGTCAGAAAGAGCAGGTTAGGAAAATACAAGGGATGAAGAATACGAAATAATAGGTTGAGAAAAAATGCAGTAGTATAACGAAGGAAATTATTCTTTCAAGCTTTCGTCTTCTTTGTTGTACCAAATAATTACAAATATAAACCTGTTTGTAGTTAACGAAGGCGAGTTTTCAAAACTCGCACAAATGCGCCTTTCCAAAACTCGCCGGTATATATATATATATATATATATATATATATATATATATATATTTCTATAGCGACTTTCTTGAAATTTGATTTGGACAGAACTCAATATCTATAATATGAAATTCCAATTTTTCTGTTTCACTACTGGAATATAGGTTTATAGATTCGAACGTTTTGTGTTTCAATGAAATCCGATGTATAACGATTCTTATATATTCGAATGAAGTTGTGAATGTTAAACTGCGAACTACCACGACAATTAAATAGTATATATAGCGTAACCTAACAACATAAACAAATACCGAATTCTAATATTCAAATAAAAGAGAGATACATAGTCCGGTTAAGGACAGATAAGTTCGAAACATAACAAAAACAGATACATGAAATACCACACACACTGACATCGCATCAACAGACATACGTCTCCATTTTAGGCTACTGAAGTGCACCGCTTTCGGTTATGTCCCTGCGATCCACATTTGCTGCACCTGTTTGTTTTGGGTGTTTGATGCTCGTCAATAACATTTTTTGACCTCGTTGATTTGGGTCGTCCGGCTAGTCTTCTAACATGCGGAGCCAATATTAAAGGACCGTTGTATGGGTCCTAGTATTTTTTATCGTGTATAGGATTAAACTCTGGGTCGTATGTAGCTCTATAACTTTGGACGAAGTACCATTCAGAAGCAAAATCGTGATGTGCTCTATAACTACCAAAATCCTGTGTTGAACAAGCTGTCATCACATGAGCACAAGGTATCTTCTGCAGAAGTGGGATTCTGCATGTACATGTGACATCAGAACCGTCCATCACAACATCGTATTCATCTCCGTAACTGTTAATCACTTGCCATTTATATCGGCCAAATCGAAAAAGCCTACAACGACGTGCATCAATAGCCCAAGCTTCAATTTTTGCTTCCCATTTTGGAGTAAGTTTCGAATTCATACCCTCCCCTTTTTCTCGTCTCTTATAGAAATATTCAACTGATCGAAAGAACGTTCTTGCAATCAACGCCTTTATAGGCAAGGATCTGGCGCCTTTTAGTACACCATTAAAACTTTCAGATGCGTTGGTTGTCATGATATGGAAGCGGTCACCGTCATCTTTGCAATGAGCCCAGTTTTCTTTGCAATTCCCTAGGCTTCGTTCAATCCAAGTATGCGCCTCCGGCTTCATTGCCTTGATTTCTTCTCTAAGTTTAGTATATTCAACCACTTCTGAAGCACATGTAGCAGCGTAAAACAAGCATACAAGTCGTTTGTCTCGATGACCTGCAGCTTGAAAATTTGCTTTCAAATGCCTTGCACAGAACCTATGTTTGTGAGGTTGTCGCCATCTATCCTGCAAAGCGCTTGGAATCCTTCCATTCTGTCATATAGGAATGTAATGTGTCTATTTTGTACGCTATAAATGAACTAACGCATGCATGAAAAGAACCAGGCCCAACTATCATACGATTCAGATTCGACCACCCCATAAGCTAATGGGAAAAGGCAGTCGTCCGCATCTACAGTGGTAGCAACTAGCAGTATTCCTTTGTACTTACCGTACAAATGTGTCCCGTCAATAGAGAGCGCTAGACGACAGTGTACAAAACCTGCAATGGAAGGACCAAATGCCCAGAAAGCATGATCAAATACCCCATACTCATCGTGTACTATATGTCCTACTGAACCTAGATTCCGTCTTTTTATTTCCGCAAAATATTGAGGCAAATACGAATACGATTCGGCCCAGTCACCGTATATTTTTTCCAAAGCTTTATTCAATGTTCGCCAAACTTTCATGCAACTGATTTTAATGAAGAATTGCTCGTCGACAAGCACTTGCACCATTCCAGCTGGGATATTCAAATTGGCCTTCACAAAGCCATGATTTTGGTTACAAGAAACGCAGAAGTGGCTTGCTTGTGGTTTGAATTAATCGTCGGGTTGACACAGTTATGTTCATGAGCCAACTTTTTGATTTCCCAACATCCAGTTTGTGATCTCTTCGACACAATAGCGTGTATTCGCCATGGACAAGTAGCATTAACATTACATATAGTGGTGTATTTTGTTTTATTCGACTTGATTGGCTTGTATGAAACACCATGCAGAATAGACCATTCCGTAAGTTGGTGGAGAAATTGTTCCTTGCTTTGGAATACCATCCCAATAGTAAAACCATTTTGTACGCAGGCAGCTAAGAATTTTTCTCTAGAGAACTGTAGAGTAGCCACTACGGATCTGGCCATCATTTGCGCCGTATAGAGATCATCGTCCATGTGTACTTCCATTTGAACTTCATCACCATCTTCTTCGGGATCTACTATGTTTGGAAAGTCATAGTCCAGTGGTTCATTGTTTACTACAGTCCAGCATGTATCATCAACAGTTGTCGTGGCAACCGCCATGCTGTCAATATGTTCGGCCTGTTGTGAAGGACCTGCACCCAAGTCTTCTTCGGGTTCTATAGTCAATCTATTAATAAATGTATTTTAGTTAAATCTTACATTTCAGTTAGTAGTTATAAAACTAACTTGATCAATAACACATACCTTTGGCTCATATCTAACAGTTCTGACTGATCTGTTTGTTGTTCTTGTTGTTGCTACTGCTCGTCCACATTTGGTGGAAAATACGGATTTGTGTACAAGGGAGAAATAAAGATGACTGATGGATCATGAGTTTGCAACATTTCTGTGAAATAATCAAAACCGCTACTCACTATAGGCGGTGTGATTATTTCTTCCACGACATCTTCCACGATTTCTTTTGCTGTTTTTCCAACAAACAACTCAATCGATTTCTTAACAGTAGAAAACAATACTTGTACATATGCATCTTCTAAAAGTGCTACGGTTCTTGTCCCCGATTCAGTAGGCCAGTTAACCGACAACTCGATATCATATTCGAGAGGGTTAATTTTGGTTGTTTGGAAGACCATTTCTTTCAAACCATCAAGTGTGTAACCCCTTCGAACTCTCCCTAGTTTGCAGAATCCTCCCATATAACTTCCATTTTGGCGCTCATCCATAACCAATTCACCGTCGAAGTAGCATAGTGCAGTAATAAAAGTAGGCGCCATTGCTGATTGAGTTTTTTTTTTCTTGAGTTTATTAGAAGATAGACTTGAAGTGTTTGATACATAATGTGCTGATAATCTATGAAATAGGGAAACTAGCTTTGATATGTCACTGTCATAGCAACTTTAATCAACTCAGTATGGTCGTTATCAAGTCAGAATTGCCAGTGCTGTAATCATGTCATTGATTTTATAAAAAATCAGAATAAAGCCTTGAATTCAAAATAAAGCATTGGCCTTTGTCCTTACAACGGCTTTATTACAATGGACAAATGTTGGGTCAGATTTGGCAGATGTTTGTCAACACAACTATTTCGAAATATTGGATCAACTTTACCTATGTCTAGTCAAATCATCTGATTTGCAGCAGATCATACTATACATAAACAGACTGACCCAACTTTAATTTGTGGCAGCTAGTTGTCAATTCATCTTTATGTCATAATGTATAGTGTATGAACCAGCAAACATACAAAACTTTAATTCAGACTTCAAAAATATAAAATATTTCATTAGAATAACACAAACATACAATACTTTGTATTAATCTTCCAACTCCTACAAACACACAAATAATAATTCAAACTAAACTTCAGAAACATACAAAGACAACAGGTAATACAATAATTCAGACTAAACTTCAAACGCCTACAACGACGACGGATAATAGAAACACTACTGGTTAGGTTTAAATTGCAAGTCCTCTACGCGTTTTTTGAGACGTCTATTTTCTTGCTCCAGCTCATTCGCATACGTTATGGCCCTTTGAAAAAGCGGTTCGTCAATCCATTCTGAAAAATTGCATCCGTGGGGATAATTGTGACAAAGAAGACTTCGACGGCCAATGTTTTCGCCATCATCAGATACGACAACTTCAGCCATATAAGCATAGTGGTAGCAAACTGGATAAGAGTTAACCTCTTCCTCAACCATTGTTTGATTAGCCATGTTTGAAAATATATGGAGTTGAGAAAATGTGGTTGAGTATGAATCAGAATTATGAGAAGGCTAGTGAGTACTTATATAGTTTGAAAATTACCCTAAATACACAGGTGAGTTTTGAAAAGGCGCACGAAGGCGAGTTTTCAAAATGCACCAGTATCCCTCTCCAATCAAAACAAGTCTATATTTGTAATTATTTCTGAAACATGGCTAATCATGTAATAATCTTACAAAATAGGTCTAATATCGTGAATTTTCCTTTTTATTTCTATTTTTGGTTGCCACCTGTTACATGTTAGAATATAACTACAAGTGAATAGAATGAAAAGGACGAATTACAGATTAGGAAAAAGATAGGGAATGGAGAATTAACATAGAAGACAATAGAATGATACTGGACTAATTGGAGTGATGGTAATAAAAGCAACAATTAATCAGGATATGTTGAGCTTTATTGCATTATAGTTTAGGCTTTATGGTGCTTAAGATTTTTTGAGTTGTTCATGGTTGCCTATTTTTACTATGAGATAGGGAGCAACCATACCAATAGCTCAAATAACTATATTTATAGGTTTAAAGTTTAAACCATTCCAAATTGTTCTATTCACTTTAGAAAATCTCACAACTTCAGATGAATAGATCCACCTCTGCACGTAAAATACACATACACATATATTATATGCAACCACCAAAAAATTATTTCATTATATTAACAAAATGAGAATAGTAATATTCTTGCTTCTCATTTATTCTTACTCTCAGTTTATTTTCTAGTTGTATTGAAAGAAAAAGTATCACACTCCAAGAAGTCAGGTGATTTATTCTCAGAATCTATTTTGTTTTGATTGGTGCAATTAGAGAAGTTCTTCTAATCAACATAATGTCTTTTTGATGGATTTATCAATAGATTCGATTAATAATTAATTGCATATGGTGGGATTTAAAGCAAGGAGAGAACAACGAAGGCCAGTCAATTCTCTATCTTATATTTGATTACATGGAAGCTGATGTTAAGAAATACATCAAAAGCTTCTGGGAAAGGCATACTTTAATTCCATTTGAGATTGTTGAGGTAATAAATTTAGAAGTATCTTAGAATTATGGGAAATTCAGTTAGGAAAATTCCTCTTTGTTTTATATGGAAATTTTGATGTTCCAACAGTGTGTGGAGATGTCTTTTTTCCATGGCCATGGTACTTCTTTGCATGGGTAAGTCTCTGAATAAAATTAATTCATATCTCATAGATATATCTATTTTTTCTTCCACATTGGAACCATTATATTTATGAAAAACTGTTGCATAGTTAGAAGTGACCATTCAAACAAGCATAATAGTCAAATTGAATTGTATATTTTATTACCATGATGTGCTCGTTTCTTAACTTGGTTCATAAAATAAAGCAACAGGTACAGTGGAAGAAGGGCAAATATTTATAAGGGTAATTCTATTTAAGTCCAATAAAATGTTGAGTTTACCTAGAAAAATCAATGATCAAACTGTCCCTGTTTTGCAATATTTTTTTATTTTTATTTTCAGCATACCTTATGGAGACCCAACGAGGTTGTTAGGATTGCGTCGCATGTTGTTAAGGAGAAATGACAAGTTGAAATTAATAGTCCCACATCATGGAATAAATTGAAGGAGTTGGGTACAATTATGAGCTGATAGGCACATAACGTCAGGGATTCCTTTTGTTATATGCGAGTTGTGTGTCAGCTCATATGCGTGAAAGGAAGGGGGGCCTTGTTCCAACCCTCATTACATAACAGAGGTTTCTTAGTTAACCTCCCTATGTAACCTCATACAAACTCTACAAGATTACCTAATAAACCTCGTAGGGCCTCTACAAGTTTACCTGGAGAACCTAGTAGGGCCTCTACAAGTTTACCTGGAGAACCTCGTAGGGTCTATACGAAGGAGGATAAAATTGGGTTTTCAAAAAAGTTTCACGGTTGAACTCAGCAAAATGCTGGGTTTTTCCCATTTTTTCGGTTTTGCTGGGTAAACTCAGCAAATCCATAGGTTTAAATAGAATTACCCTATTTACAGTTGGACTAACAATAAATTCTAGTAACTTAGGTTTGTGATTCCTTAACCGATTTCAGATGCATGGGTTGACTGATTTTTGCCCAAATAACAAAGGAATTGCATATGGTAAAAGAAATGGTCAATTTGAGCATGCACTTATGGCAATTTATGACTTATTTCTGGTAAAGGAAGCACCCAATTTCAAATCTTAAAAGTATTATTAATAAGAAATAATTTATTAAATCATGTGTACAACAGAGCATGTTTATTAAATCATATGTACATCAGAGCACCGCTATGCAAATTCGCTCAAAAGCCACGGGTGTTGCACTTGCTTTTCAGTTTTTTCATAGCATCCCACTTTATAAATATGTCTGAACTCCACCATTGTTAAAGAGAATGAAAAGTAGGCAAGGAAATAAATTATTCAGTTCAATAATCAGTCAGGAATTTAATGTAATATGATCAGCACTAACAAAAAAATTCAAAATGCCATAACAAACCCAATTTTACGCTTTGGAAGATGATAATTTTACACTTAAATTCAGGTAAATCCCATAACTAACCAACATAAAAAAGGAAATTAACACAATTTTACACTTTTGAAGATATTAATCTGGATACTCAAATCACCTGAATAAAATCAAGGAGAAAATACATGTAACTCAAGATACATACAATTTGTTATATGATGAGAGAAAGCATAAACATTGGACTTTTGTTTTCTAATTCTTGTCTATGAACTCTAGAATTTTGTTGTAATTATCTTAATACGGAAAAGATAGCTCTATTTATGAGTTAGCTTATTGGTTATTTGTCATGCATAAACAATTGATCCAGATCGTAGAATTGTATTTAAGTATTAATTATGTAACGCAGGAGAAAGTTACACTTAATGGTATTTTAAGTATGAAACTCTAATGGAATTTCATTTTCTTAGCATTAATATTGCATACAAAATACATTTGTGTGCAATGTATGTGTGTATGATGATTTAAGAAAGAAATGTGTCTTTGACAAAAGTATGTCAATCATTGTCGGGAAATAAGTCGAGAGGATTTACATGTGAGAAAGTCAGCATCTTCAAGGTTAACCCTCCCTTTAACTGCATTTTCATCATGAGTAACTTAATCTTAATGTTATATTACATTTACATGTTGCAAGTGATAAAGAGTTGAAGAGAAGAATGCTTTTCCATTCAGTAATCACAGATATATAAAGTTACAAGATACATGCACCTACAATTATGGAATAATATCATTAATGATATTTGAATAATATCATTAATGATGTCCAATTCCTTCCCGATACCTCCCAAGGAAAATATCGAATTGGATTCGTAATTGACAGGATAGTGTGAGCTTATCCATGCGGTTATGCACTTTTCAAATAGGAATCCATTTTCTAAAAACCGCTTGGCCTCAATTCCCAATGCCGATTTTTGAATTTCACATCTGAGACCTATTATCTGTCAGCCGGGTCATTTGACGAAAATGGAAGGCGAGCGGCTATACATACAGCTACAATAATGGAATAATATCATTAATGATATTTATACTATTCCCTCATATTATGGCATATCATTAATGATATTTATTCCTCAAGTTATGTCAATCCTTATCACGCCCCCTCAAAATGGACGGCTAAGATGAGAGATCGATTTTTCTAAACCAATGTTGTGAAGGAGGTACATGGTAGTGGCTTGGTGAGGGCATCCGCAAGCTGGTCATCAGTGGATATGTAAGAGACTCTGATGTTTCCACTTGCACATTCTCTCTGAAAAAATGGTAATCCAATCCCAGATGCTTCATTTTAGATTGAAAAACCGGATTAGCACTCACATATGTAGCTCCATCATTATCACAATAGATGACTGGAGCGAGAGTGAGGTTATGATCAAGCTCCTTGAATAAATTTCCTACCCAAAAAATTTCAGCCGTTGCATTTGCCACTTCCTGTACTCGGCCTCGGAAGATGATCTAGCTCTTGTACGTTGCTTCTTTAACGTACAAGAGATAGGATTCTTGCCCAAATAGACTATATATGCTGTTGTAGAAATGTAGTCGTCTTTGTCACGAGCCCAATCCGCATCAGATTAAGCATGGAGAGTGAGAGGTGAATCTTTGTGTATAATTAAACCCATATTAGATGTACCACTTAGATACCGAAGAAGACGATGTAGAGATTGCATGTGTTCCTCAGTTGGACGCTGCGTGTATTGAGCTAACTTGTTGTGCCACATCAGGCCTTGTGAGACTTAAATATTGTAAACTACCTATCAGAGTACGATACTCAATAAGATCTTTGAGAAGATTTTCATGTATAGTTAACGGAGGATGAATTGCTAGTGATGTTGCAACTGGTTTTGCATTGTCCATATTAGCTTTGCACAAAATATCAGCAATATACCTCTTTTGACTTAAGAAAATACTTTTTGGATGAGGCACTACTTCCACTCCCAGGAAGTAAGACAATTATCCAAGTTCTTTGAGTGAGAAATGTCCTGCCAATTTTTTATATAAAAGATTCCAGAGCATGAGTTGCATTACTTGTAACAATAATATAATCCACATAAGACAACAGATAAATGATGTCACCATTTTTGTACAATGTGAACAAGGATGAATCAAAGACCGTATTCTTAAAGCCCAACTCAATTAAATATTGTCATAATTCTTTATGCCAAGCTCTTGGAGCTTGTTTTAACCTATACAGTGCCTTGTTTTATTTACATACATGTGTTGGATGTATAAGATCTGTGTAGCCAGGAGGTTGTATGGTGTACACATCATCAGTGAGTGTGCCTTGTAGAAAAGTACTGTTTATGTCAAGTTGGCACAATGACCAACCATGACTAACCGCAAGTGAGAGCACAAGCCAAACCGTAGCGGATTTAACTACAGGGCTAAAAGTCTCACCATAGTTGATGCCAGAGCTCTGATCCAAAACAGTTCAACTTCCTCTTCTTAAATGGCTCTCATTAATCAAACTTCATTCTATCAGATTCTAAATGGCAGTGATCCCACAAAGCCCTACATCTTTCTAGGAAAATGTTAATGATGCCAAGAAAAAGGACATGTGACTTCTCATTGTCCTTTATTTAAGCAAAAGTTTCTTAATGTCATTCCTCCTTCTTCAAATTCTCAACCTTCGTCAAACCGATTCACACCACAACCTCAAGCAAACATTGCAAATCCCTCTTCCTTTTCATCCTCTTCAACATGGTTTCTCGATAGTGGTGCTTCCCACCATGTCACGACAGATATGAACAATCTATCCCTCTATGCTCCTTGTGATGGAACCGAAGAGTTAATTGTCGGTGATGGCAAAGGCCTTAAAATCACTCACGTCGGTTCTTGTTTTTTTATCATCACTCAAACTAAATAATGTCTTGGTTGTTCCTGCCATGTCTAAAAATATAATTTCTGTTTCTCAACTTTGTCATGATAACAATATCTCAATTGTCTTTTCTTCCACCTCTTTTCATATGATGGATCTCAAAACGGGGGAATCTCTATTCCAAGTGCTAGTTGCATCAGGCATTTATTAGCTAAAATCCACAGTCCCTAAAGTCTATGCAAGCACAACCAGTTCACTTGATTGGCATCATCGTTTAGGGCATCTGTCTCGTAATGTTTTTAGGTAAATTATTTCCAAAAATAAACTTCATGTTCCTAGTATATCCACTTTAGATGGTAATTCATGTGCTTGCAATAAAAGTCATAAACTTCCTTTTTCTACTTCCTCTATTGTGCCTACTGCCCCACTTGAGTATGTTTATTCTAATCTTCGGATATCACCAATTTACTCTCATGATGGCTTTAAATATTATCTTATTTTCGTTGATCAATTTTCTAAATACATTTGGTTGTATAATTTGAAATGAAAATCAGATGCAAAATATGTATTCATTCGCTATAAAGCTCTAACTGAAAAATACTTTCAACGGCCTCTCAAAACTTACTACTCGGACAAAGGTGGTGAGTATGAAAGCCTACGTAACTACCTGTCCATCGATGGAATTTTGCTTTGATACTATGATAAAGAGTTGAAAAGAAGGATGCTTTTCCATTCAATAATCACAAATATATAAAGTTACAAGATACATGCACCTACAATTATGGAATAATATCATTAATGATATTTGAATAATATCATTAACGATATTTATACATGCAGCTACAATTATGGAATAATATCATTAATGATATTTGAATAATATCATTAATGATATTTATATTATTCCCTCATATTACGGCATATCATTAATGATATTTATTCCTCAAATTATGTCAACCCTTATTAGCTAGGAGTTCCAGCTGTCATTTGTAACGAATTGGAATTTTTGATCCAGAAAATCAACACAAAACCCATGTCAATTATTCAGGCATCGAACATTCCAGAATGTTAGTGAAAGAAGTTGGAGGGTGAGAATAGATAAGATAGAAAATTAGAACAGAAGAAGAGGAACACACAACACATCAGAGTAACATGAATCTCATAGCGGAACGAATAAAATATAACATAACTTTGAAATAAAACAGTACATATATACAATAATATTACCAGAGTACAACACTTACAACAAAGCGGAAAATAACAATAACTAGATAATGCTGAAGTCTCCTGCTCCAACCTCCTCCAATGATATCTGAAACTACCTGAACTACTTGACTGTTCATACAAATTTGGGCACCCAAGAGTTTAGGAAAATACAAAACAAAAATAAACTCTGGATCAGTCATGGGACTGGTGTGAGTAAACTCCAACCACTTGGTTTAACTTTTAAAAATCCTGTTAAAAGAAAGGATAATCGTATGACCGATCCACACATAAACACGGATGGTTATTACCTTACGATAACCCAAAGCATTCTTTGAAATCAATATTCGTCTGATATTATAATAATGTCTAAATACAAGTAATATCAATCTAGCAGATTGCTTGCATCTCACGATCTACATATATAGTATACAATCAAAACCGGTGGGCTCTTATTGGATAATGGATTCCAACTGGCAAGGTATGGGACCACCTTCCGACAGTGTACCTCTAGAGAGAAATACACCGCGTTCAACAAAAACATCTTGCAACACATGCTAAACTTGACCGGTCTCTCACTTAGCTTGAGAGTACCGAATGTTTATCACCAACGGTTGGAATCAGCAACCGTTTCCCGAAAGGGACAGTATCGACAGATTTAAGAAGCAAAAGGAATTTCTCTAGATCAGGTGACAATACACCCTGCTTGGGTATTACCCAACTAGCCATGCAACCTACCCGATTTTATACTATTTTCCAGTTGTGAGGCTAGAGATTATAACGTATCTTTCGGTCTTCATTCACTTTGAATGTCACATTGTCATATCCGCCAAATTACAAATTGATTTCGCCAAATATACTACGGTTATACAGCTAAGAGAAACGAATTCCTCCGCTACCAAATGTAACTACGTTTGAAAAGATCAATTTACGCGATTCTTTAGATATACTCTATCAGACACTCGTCCATATAAATTTGCCTTGGGACTGGACAAACCGAAGGCACTATTCTGTAAACAGGACAACCCTTGCATAACACCGTCTTCAATTATCGTCATCATATTTGATCGCAACACTAACGTCCATATAGAGTGGTTTTCAGATAATGAATCTGATCCAGGTCTCTCCGTATTGACAACATAAAAATGGTCTAAAACTTTGATAATCGGTGATTTAACTATCAAAGAAAAACACGTGTGCAAACAACGATATTATTTCCATATTGAAATTCTATCGATCAATCATCATTTGACATTTATCTCTTTAGTTCATTAATTTATTCATTTTCATTTCCTATTTTCATATATTCAACATTCCTTATTTTCTAAATTTAGAAAATATACGTTGTTAATCATTGGAAAACATTTCCATCTCTTTTCCACGTATCACTGTCATTCCAGTATTCTTTATCATTAATTATTTCATTTGTTATGCTTAGAAACTTCTCTGATTATATTTGGAAAACGTTTCCAAAACTCATTTATATGTATTTCAAACGATCGTTATATAAAACATCGTACGCCCACTCAACCCATTAATCATTTATTACTTCACTGTATCTTTAATCAATCTTCTTTACCGAACTTCAATTATTCCTTAGTTAATCACGAAGCCAATTAAGTTGGGGGTATAATTACCTCTCAGACCCTAACTGATCAACGTTCTTAACCTTGCAACAGATAAAGCTCAATACTATAATTCGTATACTCATTGCTTATGCAAATTCTCGGATTCAGTTTACAATTCCATTTCTTTTCTAAAAGACATTTATTATAACGATAACGTTATAATTCGTACTTTTGAAATATCTAACTTAAAATATAACTTTAATTCTTAATTCGAATAATTAAATAAACACTTATTTATTAATATATACTCTTGATTTAAAAACCAGAAAGTAAATTTTACTTTCCCGAATTCGATATAATTGAATTCGACGCGTAACTGTCTTTCGAGTAATCTTTATTCGATTAACTCTTCTCAAATAACTTATATTCGATTAACTATCTTTCGAATAACTATATTCAATAAATTCCCTTTCGAATGACTTACATTCGATTAACTCACTTCGAATAACTTAGATTCGATTAATTCACTTCGAATAACTTATATTCGATTATAACTATTAGTTTCTAGTCGAATGCTAATTACACACCCTTGCTGATTTTATTTAATCCTTTTTACATTTCGAACATCGAAATTGATTTCACCGTTTCCTTTTTAAACAACTTCCAATTTCCCATTTTTAATTCGCTGTTGAATTTACACTCTTAATTGTCCACTAATAATTATAATTTAATCCATTTACAAATATTGTTTATAAATCCGACCACTTGTTTTTATTATTAAACAAGATATTTATTTGTAATCATTCGGAATTTCATTTCTGTTTGAATTCCTGTTTAAAAATCCAATTTCCTTTACAAATATGTTTATTTGCAAAATATTTGCTCAATTTCATCATTCACACCGAATGTGAAAAATGTTTCCTTTTATATACTCCATTTCGTTTGATTTCGTATTTAAAATAATATTCCATTTCCAAATTCTATTTGTACTTCTATTTATAGAATTTCTCATACGAAATCTCCTTTTATTTTCTAACGCTAAAATCTCATTTATAATTCACTTTATAAATGTTGAGTTCACATTCTATTTAAAACTACCAGTGTTAAAATCGTTTTATGCTTCTGTATATAGGTTCGGATTTATATATTTCATTTATAGAATGACAAATATTTCATTTAATTTATAAAACATTATTTATAAATTTATCTTCTCCAGTTTTCTTTTAAAACAGATTTCTATTTATTTTAAATTCACCATATTTGGTTCTTTATATCTTATCAATTCCCTTTTATAATTCTGTTCAATTTTATAAATAATTTCTTTTATAAAATTCTATTCAATTTACAGTTGTTTCCTATTATAAAATCTATTCATTTTATAAATGTTTCCCTTTATAAAATATAATCATTTTATAAATGTTCTTTTTATCAAATCTATTTATTTTTGAAATATTCCTTTTAAAAATGTCTATTTATTTCTGAAATATTTCTTTTTAAAATGTCTATTTATTTCTAAAATATTACTTTTATAATACTATTTATTTCTAAATAAATATTCCTTTTATAATTCTTTTTATTTTCTAAATAAATATTCCTTTTTATAATTCTATTTATTTTCTAAATAAATATTCCTTTTATAATTCTATTTATTTTCTAAATAAATATTCCTTTTATATTTCTATTTATTTTCTAAATAAATATTCCTTTTATAACTCTATTTATTTTCTAAATAATTATTCCTTTTATAATTCTATTTATTTTCAAAATAAATATTCCTTTTAAAATTCTATTTATTTTCTAAATAAATGTTCCTTTTATAATTCTGTTTACTTTCTAAATAAATATTTTATTTTCAATATACACTGTAAAATTCTCTTTTTACATTTCAGTACTTCTTATGGTGTTTAACATGCCATACAACAATGATCAGTATCAGTCAAACATATATAATCAACAACAGACTATATATCATATCATGTATAACAATACATGAAAAAGGGTAAAATAAATGTTGAGGAATCCAGTTGGATCCCTCCGAGATGTTTCCCTGCATCCACAGATGTTACACAGTATAATTAATATCAATTCTAGTTCAATATAACATATTCTAATGAATAGAATAAATGTTTGTTTAACGATATATGTGTATATCGTTAACTATAATTTCAACCAATCAAACAATAATTCAACCAAACAATCATCACACAAAAATTAATCATCATTTATCAGTACTAGATTATATTTATAAAAATATAATTTAAACAGAGTTAGTGAGTTTTACTCGCTTTGGTTGGTTATCGTTAAATAACGGTATTCGTCCGTCGATTTGACTCAGGCGTTTTATTTTGCCATAAATTGAGACGAGCTCCAAATCACTCCAAACCGGTTTCATTGTGAAGTCTACTCCATACGATCCCAATGTGACCAGTTTTGCTGAATTTCGATTTCGTATGACAAAGTTATGACGTTTACAAGTTTGTATACATTTTAATGATTTAAAACTTAGATTTAAACACAAATGGGCCTTCACCTTATAATTTCCAGCCCAATACCCCATCATACCAGCCCAAACCCGTGTCCTTCATCTCCTCCAAACCAATACACAGCAGCTCCACCGATTCCTCCACCATTTCCATCGCTTCAAGCTCCCATATCTCCTACATTTCTCCACTAAATCACGTGAAACCACACCTCTATTCTCCTTCTCTTCAAACTTTCTTCATCTCCATCACCATAAATCCAAACTCGAGCTCCCCCTCCTTCTTGCATTTTCAAACCAAACCCACGCCTTCAACAGGAACCAGTGACCTAGAAATGCACCGCACACCCCAAAATTTGGCACACACAAGCCATTTTCCACCCTAAGCACCAATACAACACTTGTTCTTCAATTTGATGCTCCAAACTCTCGAAAACCTTAAACCTAAGTCTGTGAAACCCATGCTATACATATTTCGATCGACTGAAACCATCACCAAACCCAACAACGCTGATACCAGATCGAAGAGCATCGAATGAGGATCACATAATATAAAGTTTGGAATCTTCTGATTTTATTTGGACTTTTTTTGATTTTCCAAAGCTTGGTTTAATGTAGGAATTTTATCTCTTGGAGGTGGCCACGTTTTGACTAGGTGAAGAAAGGTTTAGGGTTAGAAATGGTTAGGAGTATTTATAGGTAGGATATATTATTTTTTTTATTCTATTTTTTTATTTTATTTAAGTCATTTTCTAATTTATTCGTCTACTAAAAATCCCAGTGATCACATACAACATCCAAAAATCATGGAAATCGACATGCAGCTAGAGATTGACATTATGGACCCAAGTAAACTTGTTTTGTCGAATTCCGACACCATTGCTCACACATCGTATTTTCAACCATCAAAATATCGACTGTTTTTCACATTAAAATTCGGCATGGCCACATACTGACTCCAAAAATCATGAAAATTGAAATATAATAATAATTAAATATTCCGGATCCAACAAAATTAGTTTCATCGAAAAGGGAGGTCGTTTGCAAAAATGGCTATTTTTAAAGCTTTAAATATACCCATTTAAATATTAATATATTAAAAAATAATTAAATTAAATATTAATAAATTAATATTATTGTATATATTCACAATAGAATATCATACAACTCCAAAATATACATATTTGGATTTATAACTCAATATTTCAAAATTTCAGTTTATATCGTCGATTTGAAATTCCTTTATAATATAATTAAATCGTTATGAAATATAAACAAATTCCATAGCGACTATTTTATATTTTGATTTGAACATAACTTACAATCTACACGACGAAATCTCGATTTTTCTGTTTCATTAGAAAAATACAGTTAAACAGATCCGAGCGTTTCCTGTTTCATAGAAATTCAACTTAAAATGGATTATGTATATTCAGTTGAAGTTCAATAACGAATTGTCGCGATGTTACGGGCTCGATTATAATTAAATTATAATTTATACATTCAACTGTCGTTCAAATAATATATTCTTATTCTAATTCAATTCTAAAATAAATTATACCTTATATATGATCCAATTCATACCGTATTGTGAATTCAGCTATTTTCGACTATTTCGAAATTATAATATACGACTATATTATAAATATTAATTAAATATTCAATATTATTTAATTAAATAACCATTTAAATTTCTAAATCACTATTTAAATCATTAAATTAAATAATTATTACATCGTAAAAATACGGGACATTACATTCTTCCCCCTTAAAAATAATTTCGTCCTTGAAATTGCTAAGGTAGAAAACAAACCTTATTAACTGGTTAAAAATTATTTGTTTACTTCTTTAACTTCAGTCTCACAATACCAATTAATTCCAACTAAAATATTAATTCATTTCCGGATAACTAATATTTTCAAAAATTCTGAAAATTTTCTAATACCTTGAATTTTCGAAAAATTTCGCCAGCACCTCCTTTGTACGGCTCAATCGGTACAACTGCAACTCGCCTCTCTGGGCCTCCTCCGACCCAAAAGAAAATCAAATAGCGAAGCGGCTTGCCAATTTGACACAAAAAACTCTTATCCAATAAAAAAATATAAACTTGTACCTTTGTTCAGGCATATCAACTTTATCACTTTCACCTGCTATCAATTCAACATATACCAATGTCACCTCAACCAATTTCCAATCAATATCTATTCAACACAGCTATTCGCTCATATCCAAACCAAATTTCATTTCAAACTCAAGTTCCATTCTCGATTCCAATTCTTAACTTATCATTTCAACGTAATTCCAGATTCCTGTCTCATAATCCAATCTTATTTGATACTTCCTATTTCAATTCAATTTTCCATTTAACTGGCTTCAATTAAATTTTCAACTTTTATTGGCTTTTACAAATTCTACTTTAATTTGTTTTAATTCAAATAATCTATTTCTGGGGGTTTTAAACAGCTTAGCCTTTTCCAAAAGTCAAAATATTCATTTTGGAATATCAAAACAACTTGTTTTCTCAAAACAATTCAAAAACAAAAAATTTGGTAGTAATCCATCACTTACAACTTGAAAATGAATACCGATGATGTCATGATCATCATCGAAATCTATTTTCCGGCTATCGAAGTGAGTTCAATACTATATCACTTTCAAAACCATTTCTAAACACTTTCATTTTGAAATCCATTTCAAAATATCCTTTTCAATGCTTGTAAAAAATTTAAAATCTCCCAGGATTTTAAAATTCACATATATTTAACCCAATTTCATTTACAAACACTTTTATAACCTTCCAGGGTTTTAATTCCAATTCTGATTTTAAATTCAGATTCCATCTATTTGATTTCATATATTTCACTTATATGAACTCTGATTGACAATTTACGTAACTATTTCACATTTTATAATCTTATTCGATTATAATCACAACCAACACATCCAATATATTATAATACTTCAAATATCTATACTTTGTTTATATCAAAATATAATTTGGGTAAAATTATTTCATTTACCCTCTTTTCAAAACATATTGTGTCGGTTCATCGTATTCGAGTGTTTATAAGCTTCTATCGATACAGTGGATCAAACTGATCGATCAGAACCCATAAACAACTCGACCAATAAATCTCCATAATATAAAATCATTTAATATTGAATAAAAAAATACGCACTCATATATGTATACCCTAAACTCAATCTAGGGTATTGCTAACCCTATCTCTACTGAGTCACGCCACAGAGCCAAGGTAATTACTTAACCTTCGACTCTGATACCATAGTAACGAACTAGAATTTTCGATCCAGAAAATCAACACATAACCCATGTCAATTATTCAGGCATCGAACATTCCAGAACGTTAATGAAAGAAGTTAGAGGGTGAGAATAGATAAGATAGAAAATTAGAATAGAAGAAGAAGAAGAAGAACACACAACACATCAGAGTAACATGAATCTCATAGCGGAACGAATAAAATATAACATAACTTTGAAATAAAATAGTATATATATACATAAATATTACCAGAGTACAACACTTACAACAAAGCGGAAAATAACAATAACTAGATAACGCTGAAGTCTCCTGCTCCAACCTCCTCCAATGATATCTGAAAATACCTGAACTACTTGACTGTCCATACAAATTTGGGCACCCAAGAGTTTAGGAAAAAAACTAAACAAAAATAAACTCTGGTCAGTCACGGGACTGGTGTGAGTAAACTCCAACCACTAGGTTTAACTTTTAAAAATCCTTTTAAAAGAAAGGATAATCGTATGACCGATCCACACATAAACACGGATGGTTATTACCTTACGATAACCCAAAGCATTCTTTGAAATGAATATTCGTCTGATATTTTAATAATGTCTAAATACAAGTAATATCAATCTAGCAGATTGCTTGCATCTCACGCTCTACATATATAGTATACAATCAAAACCGTGGGCTCTTATTGTATAATAGATTCCAACTAGCAAGGTATGGGACCACCTTCCGACAGTGTATCTCTAGAGAGAAATACACCGCGTTCAACAAGAACATCTTGCAACCCAGACTAAACTTGACCGGTCTCTCACTTAGCTTGAGAGTACCAAATGTTTATCACCAACGGTTGGAATCAGCAACCGTTTCCCGAAAGGGACAGTATCGACAGATTTAAGAAACAAAAGGAATTTCTCTAGATCAAGTGATAATACGCCCTGCTTGGGTATGACCCAACTAGCCATGCGACCTACCTGATTTTATACCATTTCCCGGTTGTGAGGCTAGAGGTTATAATGTATCTTTTGGTCTTCACTCACTTTGAATGTCACATTGTCATATCCGCAAAATTACAAATTGATTTCGCCAAACATGCTACGGTTATACAGATATGAGAAACGAATTCTTCCGCCACCAAATGTAACTACGTTTGAAAAGATCAATTTACGCGATCCTTTAGATATACTCTGTCAGACACTCATCCATATAAATTTTCCTTGGAACTGGACAAACCGAAGGCACTATTCTGTAAACAGGACAACCCTTGCATAACTCTGTCTTCAATTATCTTCATCATATTTGATCGCAACGCTAACATCCATATAGAGTGGTTTTTAGATAATGAATCTGATCCCGTTCTCTCTGTATTGACAACGTAAAAATGGTCCAAAACTTCGATAATCGGTGATTTCTATCAAAGAAAAACACGTGTGCAAACAACGATATCATTTCCATCTTGAAATTCTATCGATCAATCATCATTTAACATTTATCTCTTTAATTCATTAATTTACTCATTTTCATTTCTTGTTTCCATATATTCAACATTCCTTATTTTCTAAATTTAGAAAATATACGTTATTAATCATTGGAAAACATTTCCATCTCTTTTCCACGTATCACTGTCATTCCAGTATTCTTTATCATCAATTATTTCATTTGCTATGCTTAGAAACTTCTCTGATTATATTTGGAAAACGTTTCCAAAACTCATTTATATGTATTTCAAATGATCGTTATAAAAAACATCGTACGCCCACTCAAACCATTAATCATTTATTACTTCACTGTATCTTTAATCAATCTTCTTCACTGAACTTCAATTATTCCTTAGTTAATCACGAAGCCAATTAAGTTGGGGTAAAAGTACCTCTCAGACCTTAACTGAACAACGTTCTTAACCTTGCAACAGATAAAGCTCAATACTATAATTCGTATACTCATTGCTTATGCAAATTCTCGGATTTAGTTTACAATTCCATTTCTTTTCTAAAAAACATTTATTATAACGATAACGTTATAATTCGTACTTTTGAAATATCTAACTTAAAATATAACTTTAATTCTTAATTCGAATAATTAAATAAACACTTATTTACTAATATATACTCTTGATTTAAAAACCGGAAAGTAAATTTTACTTTCCCGAATTCGATATAATTGAATTCGACGCGTAATTGTCTTTCGAGTAATCACTATTCGATTAACTCTTCTCGAATAACTTATATTCGATTAACTATCTTTCGAATAACTATATTCAATAAATTCCCTTTCGAATTACTTACATTCGATTAACTCACTTCGAATAACTTAGATCCGATTAATTCACTTCGAATAACTTATACTCGATTATAACTATTAGTTTCTAGTCGAATGCTAATTACACACCTTTGCGTATTTTATTTAATCCTTTTTACATTTCGAACATCGAAATTGATTTCACCGTTTCCTTTTTAAACAACTTCCAATTTCCTATTTTTAATTCACTGTTGAATTTGCAATCTTAGTTGTCCATTAATAATTATAATTTAATCCATTTATAAATACTGCTTATAAATCCGACCACTTGTTTTTATTATTAAACAAGATATTTATTTCTAATCATTCGGAATTTCATTTCTGTTTGAATTCCTGTTTAAAAATCCAATTTCCTTTACAAATATGTTTATTTGCAAAATGTTTGCTTAATTTCATCATTCACACCGAATGTGAAAAATGTTTCCTTTTATATACTCCATTTCGTTTGATTTCGTATTTAAAATAATATTCCATTTCCAAATTCTATTTGTACTTCTATTTATAGAATTTCTCATACGAAATCTCCTTTTATTTTCTAACGCTAAAATCTCATTTATAATTCACTTTATTAATGTTGAGTTCACATTCTATTTAAAACTACCAGTGTTAAAACTGATTTATGCTTCTGTATATAGGTTTGGATTTATATATTTCATTTATCGAATGATAAATATTTCATTTAATTTATAAAACATTATTTATAAATTTATCTTCTCAAGTTTTCTTTTAAAACAGATTTCTATTTATTTTAAATTCATCTCATATGGTTCTTTATATCATGTCAATTCCCTTTTATAATTCTGTTCAATTTTATAAATAATTCCTTTTATAAAATTCTATTCAATTTACAATTGTTTCCTTGTATAAAATCTATTCTTTTTATAAATGTTTCCCTTTATAAAATATATTCATTTTATAAATGTTCTTTTTATCAAATCTATTTATTTTTGAAATATTCCTTTTAAAAATGTCTATTTATTTCCGAAATATTTCTTTTTAAAGTGTCTATTTATTTCTGAAATATTCCTTTTATAATTCTATTTATTTCTAAATAAATATTCCTTTTATAATTCTATTTATTTTCTAAATAAATATTCCTTTTATAATTCTATTTATTTTCTAAACAAATATTCCTTTTATATTTCTATTTATTTTCTAAATAAATATTCCTTTTATAATTCTATTTATTTTCTAAATAATTATTCCTTTTATAATTCTATTTATTTTCAAAATAAATATTCCTTTTAAAATTCTGTTTATTTTCTAAATAAATATTCCTTTTATAATTCTGTTTACTTTCTAAATAAATATTTTATTTTCAATATACACTGTAAAATTCTCTTTTTACATTTCAGTACCTCTTATGGTGTTTAACATGCTATACAACAATGATCAGTATCAGTCAAACATATATAATCAACAACAGACTATATATCATATCATATATAACAATACATGAAAAACAGGAAAATAAATGTTGAGGAATCTAGTTGGATCCCTCCGAGCTGTTTCCCTACATCCACAGATGTTACACAGTGTAATTCATATCAATTCCAGTTCAATATAACATATTCTAATGAATAGAATAAATGTTTGTTTAACGATATATGTGCATATCATTAACTGTAATTTCAACCAATCAAACAACAATTCAACCAAACAATCATCACACAAAAATTAATCATCATTTATCAGTACTAGATTATATTTATAAATATGTAATTTAAACAAAGTTAGTGAGTTTTACTCACTTTGGTTGGTTATCGTTAAATAACGATATTCATCTGTCGATTTGAATCAGGCGTTGTATTTTGCCATAAATTGAGACAAGCTCCAAATCACTCCAAACCGGTTTCATTGTGAAGTCTACTCCATACGATCCCAATGTGACCAGTTTTGCTGAATTTCAATTTCGTATGACAAAGTTATGACGTTTACAAGTTTGTATACATTTTAATGAATTAAAACTTAGATTTAAACACAAATGGACCTTCACCTTATAATTTCGGGCCCAATACCCCATCAAACCAGCCTAAACCTGTGTCCTTTATCTCCTCCAAACCAATACACAGCAGCTCCACCGATTCCTCCAATATTTCTACCACTTCAAGCTCCCATCTCTCCTCCATTTCTCCACTAAATCACATGAAACCACACCTCTATTCTCCTTCTCTTCAAACTCTTTTCATCTCCATCACCATAAATCCAAACTCGAGCTCCCCCCCCCTCTTGCATTTTCAGACCTAACCCACGCCCTCAACAATAACCAGTAACCTGGAAATGCACCGCACACCCCAAAATTTGGCACACACAAGCCATTTTCCACCCTAAGCACCAATACAACACTTGTTCTTCAATTTGATGCTCCAAACTCTCGAAACCTTAAACCTAAGTCCGTGAAACCCACGCTATACATATTTCGATAATGGATTCCACCCTTTCGACAGTGTACCTCTAGAGATAAATACAGCAGGTTCAACAAGAACATCTTGCAACCCAGGCTAAACATGACCTGTCCCTCACTTAGCTTGAGAGTACCAAATGTATTATCCCCAACGGTTGGGATCAGCAACTGTTTCCCGAAAGGGACGACATCGATAGATTTAATAAGAAAAAGGAAATTCTCTAGATCAGGTGATAATACACCTTGCTTGGGTATAACCCAACTAGCCATGCGACCTACCCGATTTTATACTATTTCCCGGTTGTGAGGCTAGAGGTTATAACGTATCTTTTGGTCTTCATTCAATCTGAATGTCACATTCTCATATCCGCCAAATCACAAATTGATTTCGCCAAACATACTACGGGTATAAAGCTAAGAGAAACGAATTCCTCCGCCACCAAATGTAACTACATTTGAAAATATCAACTTAGGCGATCCTTTAGATATACTCTGTCAGACACTCGTCCATATAAATTTTCCCTGGGACTGGACAAACAGAAGGCACTATTCTGTAAACAGGACAACCCTTGCATAACTCTGTCTTCAATTATCTTCATCATATTTGATCGCAACGCTAACGTACATACAGAGTGGTTTTCAAATAATGAATCTGATCCCGATCTCTCCGTATTGACAACATAAAAATGGTCTAAAACTTCGATAATCGGTGATTCAACTATCAAAGAAAAACACGTGTGCAAACAACGATATTATTTCCAGATGGAAATTCAATCGATCAATCATCATTTAACATTTATCTCTTTAGTTCGTTAATTTATTCATTTTCATTTCCTGTTTCCATATATTCAACATTCCTTATTTTCTAAATTTAGAAAATATACATTATTAATCATTGGAAAACATTTCCATCTCTTTTCCACGTATCACTGTCATTCCAGTATTCTTTATCATCAATTATTTCATTTGCTATGCTTAGAAACTTCTCTGATTAAATTTAGAAAACGTTTCCAAAGCTCATTTATGTGTATTTCAAACGATTGTTATATAAAACATCGTACACCCACTCAAACCATTAATCATTTATTACTTTACTGTATCTTTAATCAATCTTCTTCACCGAACTTCAATTATTCCTTAGTTAATCACGAAGCCAATTAAGTTGGGGTATACTTACCTCTCAAACCTTAACTGAACAACGTTCTTAACCTTGCAACAGATAAAGCTCAATACTCTAATTCGTATACTCATTGCTTATGCAAATTCTCGGATTCAGTTTACAATTCCATTTCTTTTCTAAAAACATTTATTATAACGATAATGTTATAATTCGTACTTCTGAAATATCTAACTGAAAATATAACTTTTAATTCATAATTTCAATAATTAAACAAATACTAATTTATTAATATATACTCTTGATTTAAAAACCGGAAAGTAAATATTACTTTCCCGAATTCGATATAATTGAATTCGATGTGTTATGTTCTTTTGAGTAATCTCTATTAGATTAACTCTTCTCGAATAACTTACATTCGATTAACTATCTTTCGAATAAATATATTCAATAAATTCCCTTTCGAATGACTTATATTCGAATGACTTACCTTCGAATGACTTACATTCATTAACTCACTTCGAATAACTTAGATTCGATTAATTCACTTCAAATAACTTATATTCAATTGTAACTATTAGTTTCTAGTCGAATGCTAATTACACACCTTTGCGGATTTTATTTAATCCTTTTTACATTTTGAACATTGAAATGGATTTCACCGTTTCCTTTTTAAACAACTTCCGGTTTCCCATTTTTCATTCACTATTGAATTTGCAATCTTAACTATCCACTAATAATTATAATTTAATCCATTTATAAACATTGTTTATAAATCCGACCACTTTTTATTATTATTAAACAAGTTATTTATTTCTAATCATTCGGAATTTCATTTCTGTCTGAATTCCTGTTTAAAAATCCAATTTCCTTTACAAATATGTTTATTTGCAAAATATTTGCTTAATTTCATCATTCAAATCGAATGTGAAAAATGTTTCCTCTTTTATATACTCCATTTCATTTGAATTCGTATTTAAAATTATATTCCATTTCCAAATTCTATTTGTACTTCTATTTATAGAATTTCTCATATGAAATCTCCTTTTATTTTCTAACGCTAAAATCTCATTTATAATTCACTTTATAAATGTTGAGTTCACATTCTATTTAAAACTATTGGTGTTAAAACCGATTTCTGCTTCTGTATATATGTTCGGATTTATATATTTCATTTATCGAATGATAAATATTTCATTTAATTTATTAAACGTTATTTATAAATTTATCTTCTCCAGTTATCTATTAAAACAGATTTCTATTTATTTTAAATTCATCTCATATAGTTCTTTGTATATTGTCAATTCCCTTTTATAATTCTATTAAATTTTATAAAAATTCCTTTTATAAAATTCTGTTCAACTTACAATTGTTCCCTTTTATAAAATATATTCATTTTATAAATGTTTCCCTTTATAAAATATATTCATTTTATAAATGTTCTTTTTATCAAATCTATTTATTTCTAAAATATTCCTTTTAAAAATGTCTATTTATTTCTGAAATATTTCTTTTTAAAATGTCTATTTATTTCTGAAATATTCCTTTTATAATTCTATTTATTTCTAAATAAATATTCCTTTTATAATTCCATTTATTTTCTAAATAAATATTCCTTTTATAATTGTATTTATTTTCTAAATAAATATTCCTTTTGTAATTAGATTTATTTTCTAAATAAATATTCCTTTTATAATTCTGTTTATTTTCTAAATAAATATTCCTTTTATAATTCTATTTATTTTCTAAATAAATATTTTATTTTCAATATACACGGTAAAATTCCCTTTTTACATTTCAGTACTTCTTATGGTGTTTAACATGCCACACAACAATGACCAATATCAGTCAAACATATATAATCAACAACAGACTATATATCACATCATACATAACAATACATGAAAAACGGTAAAATAAATGTTGACGAATCCAATTGGATCCCTCCGAGCTATTTCCCTGCATCCACAGATGTTATACAGTATAATTCATATCAATTCCAGTTCAATATAACATATTCTGATGAACAGAATAAATGTTTGCTTAACGATATGTGTGTATATCGTTAACTGTAATTTCAACCAATCAAACAACAATTCAACCAAACAATCATCACATAGAAAATAATCATCATTTATCAGTACTAGATTACATTTATAAAAATATCATTTAAACAGAGTTAGTGAGTTTTACTCATTTTGGTTGGTTATCATTAAATAACGATATTCGTCCGTCGATTTGACTCAGGCATTTTATTTTGCCATATATTGAGACGAGCTTCAAATCACTCCAAACCAGTTTCATTGTGAAGCCTACGTCCATACGATCCCAACATGACCAGTTTCGCTAAATTTCGATTTCGTATGACAAAGTTATGACGTTTACAAGTTTCTATACATTTTAATGAATTAAAACTTAGATTTAAACACAAATGGGCCTTCACCTTATAATTTCCAGTCCAATACCCCATCAAACTAGCCCAAACCCATGTCCTTCATCTCCTGCAAACCAGTACACAGCAGCTTCACTGATTCCTCCACCATTTCCACCACTTCAAGCTCCCATCTCTCCTCCATTTCTCCACTAAATCACATGAAACCACCTCTATTCTCCTTCTCTTCAAACTCCCTTCATCTCCATCACCATATATCCAAACTCGAGCTTCCCCTCCTTCTTACGTTTTCAGACCAAACCCATGCCCTCAATAGGAACTTGCGACCCGGAAATGCACAACACACCCCAAAATTTGGCACACACAAGCCATTTTCCACCCTAAGCACTAATACAACACTTGTTCTTCAATTTGATGCTCCAAACTCTCGAAAACCTTAAACCTAAGTCTATGAAACCCACGCTGTACATATTTCGATCGACTGAACCCAACAATGTTGATACCAGATCGAAGAGCATCGAATAAGGATCACATATATATAAAGTTTGGAATTTCCTGATTTTATTTGGGTTTGTTTTGATTTTCCAAAACTTGGTTTTATGTTGGAATTTTATCTCTTGGAGGCGGCCACGTTTTGACTAGATGAAGAAAGGTTTAGGGTTAGAAATGGTTAAGAGTATTTATAGGTAGGATATATTATTATTTTTATTCTATTTTTTATTTTATTTAAGTCATTTTCTAATTTATTCATTTTCTAAAAATCCCTATGATTACATACAATATCCGAAAATCATGGAAATTGACATGCATCTAGGGATTGACATTACGGACCCAACGAAACTTGTTTCGTCGAATTCCGACTCGGTTTGCTCACACAGTGTATTTTTAACCGTCAAAATCACTATTTAAATAATTAAATTAATAATTATTACACCGTAAAAATACGGGACATTACATCATTCCCCAAAAGAAGCTATGTATGTGAGCAAAGACAAAGCATCTCAGTTATGTGTACGTAATGATATAAACACATGCCAACCTCTCTCTACGCACATGCCAATCTCAGTTAGGTATATGTGACACCCCACGTCCGTTAATGTCACTCATTAAGAGAATGCATTAAGTTTCGTGAAGGGTTATAAGGAAACAGAAACAGAAACATTACATGACATATATAAAATAGCAGCGGAAATTCAAAACTTTATTAATCATAAAGCATCATAGTTCAAAATATGGTTACATCATATGTCTGAAAAACATAAAACCCAGTACATCATTAAATTTTTTGTCTTGTACTTAAAACATCATAGTACAATAATAAAAGAAGCATTATTCCCCAAAATAAAAACATAGCTATAGCAGATAAGAGCTCAAGTAATACATCTAAGCAGCACCAAGAAGAATAAAAGCAGAATCGGGGTCAAGCTTGAGTATTCCCACCCTAAGAACCTGGGGGGGATAGAAAAGAAAGAAGAGGAAACAAAATGGGTCAGACATAAAGTCTGGCGAGTCCAGTTACTTCAAGCATATAAATAAGTAAAAGTATCATGACAGGCATTTAAAATGGGTAAGAGAGATAACATCATAAAAGGCAGGTATGACAAGGTAAATAAGACAAACATTATAGAGTTTACTACGCTTCTTTAATGATTTCTCTGCACCAATACTAGTGTCTTATTAACAAGATGATCCCCAACAAGTATAAGAAGTTAGACTTAGGTGTACTTCCAGTGAGAGGTTTTCACCCCATACAATCAACGGAGAGCCCAACATACCGGAGTTACCCCTAAGGGTATTAATGGGATCCCTAGCATACCGGAGCCAAGATGTACCCTAATTACTTCCCTAATCGATCGCCCCCCTACTCCGTAGATAACCTGTGCTGACCCCACAGTAGGATGTATCATTCCCTAAAGTGGCAACCCCTTGTTTTCAGGATGTGCACAGCCATATCTACAGGTGTCACAGCGTCTAAACCTCCTCTGCCGGACCCATGCACGCACATGACCCAGTCAGAATGCGTCGCCCACACCGTCACCCACATTTGGATCTCTTACAATCAGCCTAGTAAGCGTGTCCCGAGTCTGACCTAGTTCAGAGTACTCGTTTGATACCTATATATGGGTTACTGACTGAAATGGGTCCGACAAACAAGATGATACAAGCTTCCCCCTGTGCCTGCATCCCCACTTGGTTTTCCACAGGTTATGCCATAACAGAGTAAAAGATTGCATAACCCCGCAGGTTAAATTTGTGGGCCTCTCTCTCCCTCTATATATATATATATATACATACATACATACATACATATATATATATATATATATATATATATTGCCCACCAACCCAAGATATGCTTAACCCTCCCATTGTTCATACAAGTTTACTTAACACCAACTCAAGTTAATTATACAATCCCTATGTATTCAACTAGGTTAAGTATTCCAATTCATTACCATATTCATTTACGGTTATAATGTGCTAGACCTCCAACATTAAGTCTACCACTTGTGGATGCTGGATATGTCGGTCGCTTCAGGGCAGATTCTTCCACAAGTCGGACTTAACCTCGTGTCTTAGCACGTCTCGTGTTTATGCACTTAGACTCCTCACATTAGATTCACCACTTATCGTCGCTGGATATGCCGGACGGTTCTAGGCAGACTTCCACCACAAGTGTAGTCAAACCTCGTGTCTAAGCGCAGTTACAGTTTCAAATCACTATAATCCTAGGCATCTTCATTATTAACCAATTATTCCTATGTCATTATAGGTTTTCATTCCACTTGCCCAAGTTATGTTCATAATGAACCATATACCCCAAACTATGGTCTTTAATCACAAGTTGATTTATGTCCCCAAATTCATGTTCATATATTTCATTCAAGTTATGCCCAAATTTCCAATACAAGTTATGCCCAAATTTCCAATACAAGTTATGCCCAAAACTTAATGTTTTCCCCTCGTTACCAATTTAACGTGTTCGCATATTTCAGTGGCATGCCTAGGCTCAAAGGTAGTCTGCCTATAAAAATAAAAGGGAAAAGATGAAGGGAAGAGGACATAAATGATCATACTAACAAGATCGACATATAATGGCAGAAATAGGCATAAACATATAGTGGCATAATGACTAGATAAGCATATAGGAACAGATCTGATGAACATGTGACAATAGAACTGATTCTAACATAATAGGAACGGGCAGGAAGTGATTTAAACAGTGAATTAGATCTACAAACAATGGAAAATCTGACATGATAAATAGCCATAGGTTAAGATTTAGTTCATGGTCATGTCAGAATAACTTAGATAGACAGGTTATAGCAGATCTGATATGATTCAAATAGTCACAGGCATAGATCCAAGTTATAGTCATGTCAAGATTTATTTTTAAAATATTTAGATCTAAAATCAACATGGACTCACTATGGTTGGATCTAGAAAAATAGAAGAAAAGAATTGCTAATGTTTAATCAAAGATCTCTAAACTCTAGTTGATTTCTGAAGAAGAAAAGAACTGATTTAATCTGGGCAGAGGCAACATCTAGTTCTCCATTATTTTTGGTGTAGAAAAACAAGAGAAATGAGGCCATATATATATATGGCCATCCTGAACCCTAAAATCTGCCCAGATCTGCCGTAGGGGGGTCGACCCAAGGGTCGACACCCTCTTGATGGTGTGGATAACCCTAGGCAGGAATTTTGCCGCTCCCCCAATTTTCTGGATTTTGAACTGTTTTGAATTTTCTAGATATATTTTATTTATATATATTCCTCTTATGCGTATACAAACTCCAAACCTTAATAAGTTCTTCATATGGTGTCTGTTTTACGCAAACCATGTGTCTATTTTGACCATAATTCCGAGATGAACACAGTGGCATAGTCCATTTCCCTTAATTCTAAATATTAAATTAATTATTTTTTAATTTATCATTTTTAATGTTGTTAAAATTACGGGGTGTTACATTCTCCCCTACTCAAAGGATTTCGTCCCCAAAATCTCTTAGTTAAGAAGAATGTATATCCTATCATCCATCACCCATCTACTCATCCACCAATCACAGGCATCCAATGTTCTTAAAAATTTCTAATGCTTATATGAACATATGCATAAATGTGTGTATATGTCCTAATACTAATGCGAAAGATCAGACGGTTTACTAATTCAGTCGACCTCCTTAATGCAATGTATGTTAGTGTCATGAATCCAACATGTATGCAAATGATCCTAACATGTAAGTTCTCTATGTGCGCACAATCATCCATCCAAATGCAACATCTATATGATCATATGCTCACTTCCATCCATTAAAAGAAGAAAAATGCACACACGTCGATTTGCTGTATGAGAGTGATTGAGCCGATCTAGTGCCTAATGTGTGTGTATATGCATCCACGAGCAACCACTAGCAAACACTTACATCCATCAAACATAACATGTCTCAAGAACACATTTATATCCATTAGTTTCCTACCTAAAGGCCGAAGATTCGATCGATACGATATACTTAAATGATAGAAACAAGCATAAACAAAAGCTTTGAAAAAGAAATTAAGAACATACCCTTAAAAAGAAAAGGGTACGAAGCGCGAATCTTGTCTTCGGTCTCCGAAGTTGCATCTTCTGGGTTGTCTCGCCACTAAACTTTCATCAACTTGACTTCTCAGTTGCGTAACTTCTTAACTTTTGATCCAAGAATACGGGTAGGCACTCGCCTAACTATCGCCTCCCGTTCCACATCTACTTCTTCCAATATACTCAGGTCAACTACTTCTGCGGTATCATGTAAGCACTTTTGCAAATGAGAAACATGGAAAACATCATGAACACCGGATAGTCACTTGGGTAACTTTACTCTATAAGCCATTTGGCCAGTCCTTTCTGTTATGGGAAATGGGCCTATAATTATTGGTGCCAATTTCCCTACAGCTCCAAAGAGAACCACATTTCTCAAACGTGATACCTTAATGAAAACCATGTTTCCCACCTCAAACTCAATGTCAGTCCTTCTCTTGTCTGCATATGACTTATGCCTATCCTGAACTGTCTTCATTCGCCGTCTAATGAGATTTCAGGTGTTTCTCTAATCATAGCTGGTCCAAGTAGAAGTCTTTCTGTAGACTCCCTCTAACAAGTTGGTGATCTACAGGGTCATCCATACAATGCTTCGAAGGGTTCCATGCCAATGCTAGCTTGATAAATGTTGTTGTAGGCAAACTCTACTAAAGGAAGGTGCTCTTCCCAAGTCCCTCCAAAGTCTAGGATACACAGCCTTAAAGGATCCTCAAGAACTATGTTCATCATTTCTGTCTGTCCTTCGGTCTGTGGGTGATAAGTGGTGCTCAAACACAACTTTGTACCTAATGCTTCTTGCAAG
This sequence comes from Allium sativum, assembly GCA_030737875.1. NCBI lineage: Eukaryota > Viridiplantae > Streptophyta > Magnoliopsida > Asparagales > Amaryllidaceae > Allium > Allium sativum. The sequence goes on from CM060916.1 coordinate 902,205,614, forward strand.
CTCCTCCAAAATTCACTAGTGAAAATGGGGTCATGATTACTTACAATACTAGAAGGTACTCCATGAAGACGGACTATCTCATGAACGTAAACTGTTGCCAACCATGTTGTCGTCCTCTTGCTCTTAACCGGAATGAAATGAGAGCTCTTATTAAGTCTATCTACTACAACCCAAATACTGGTGTTATCTTTCTTTGATCTAGGCAAACCATCTATGAAATCCATAGAGATGCTCTCCCACTTCTACTGTGGAGCTCCAAAGGATGAAGTAAACCACCAAGCTTATTTTGCTCAGCTTTAACTTGCTGACAAACCAAACATTGAGAAACAAATTCCGCTGCATCTTTCTTCATCCCGGCCCAAAAGATAACCCACTTCATATCTCTATACATCTTGTCACCGCCTGGATGAACAATCATCTTAGAATGACGGCTTCCTCTAGGACTGTCTTCAACAAACTCCTAGTTTGGGGAATACAAAGCCTTCCATCTCATCACAACCATCCTTTATCGTCTATGGAATATCTATTGAGGTGACTAGAAGTCTACCCTTTACAAAGCCTATCCAAGGTGTCTGAAATATGTGGATCCTCTCGCTGTGAAGCTCCTATCTGATCCATAAGAATAGGTCGCACCTCTAGTGATGCAAATAAGCCAGGAAAAAACTCGGTGGAGGTTCTAAAGTCAAAAGTCGATATAAACTCCAAGCTTTTCCTTTCCACAAACAGAGTACTTAAGGCCATCCTTTGTCTACTCAGTGCATCTGCCACCACATTACCCTTGCCAGGGGTTTAAACAATCTCAAAGTCATAAGATGCTAGGAACTCCATCCACCTTTATTGCCTTAAATTAAGATCCTTCTGTGAGAACAAGTACTTGAGAGATTTATGACTGATGTACAACTCGAACTTCTCGCCAAGCAAATAATGGCGCCAAGTCTTAAGCGCGAATACTATGGCAGCTAGCTCTAAGTCATGGGTAGGGTAGTTCTTCTCATGAACTCTTAGTTGTCTACCCCCATAACATACTACCCTTCCCTCTTGCATCAGAACCACACCAAACCTTGTACCACATGCATCAGTGTATACTATAAACATTTTGTTCCCTTCGGGAAAGGTCAAGACTGGGGTTGTTGTCAGAGCCTTGTTCAATCGCTGGAAAGCAACATTATAATTTATATCCCACGAAAATGTCAGATTCTTCTTTGTCATCCTAGTGAGTGGGGCTGATATCTTTGCGAAGTCCTTAATGAACTTCCTATAATAGCCTGTCAATCCAATAAAGCTTCTCAACTCTGTTGCATTCTTTGAGATTTGCCAATCTTGAACTGGAACTACCTTTGCGGGATCCACTACTATCCCATCTTTAGAGACCACATGCCCTAGAAATCTCACCTCTTTTCTCCAATAATGACATTTGGAGAACTTTGCCTTAAGATGATGCGCACAGAGAGTTTTCAAAACTTCTCTCAAATGTTGGGCATGCTCTTCCTCGCACTTTGAGAAGATCAAGATATCATCAACAAATACCATGACGAACTTATTTAGAAACTCCTGAAACACCCTACTCATCAGATCAACAAAATAGGCGGATGCATATGTCAATCCAAAAGGCATAACGATCCATTCAAAGAAACCATCTGGAGTCCTAAAAGCGGTCTTGTCTATATTGTCCTCGGCCACCCTCAACTGATGAAACCCGGTGGCCAAGTCTAACTAAGAGAATACTGATGCACCAATCAGCTGGTCAAACAGATCATCTATCCTTGGGAGTGGGCGCATGTTCTTCTTTGTGAGTTTATTCAACTCTCTATAGTCTACACATAAGCAAACCGAACCATCTGCCTTAGTTGCGAATACTGTCGGAGCACTCCTATCAGACATGCTTCGCCTAATAAACTCTTTCTCAAGTAGCTCCTTTACTTGCTTACTAATCTCTATCCTTTCTCCTGGAGCCATGTGGCGCACAGGCAATACAGCTGGTTTTGCATTGTCTACCAAGTATATATAGAAATCGATCTCGTGCCTTGGAGGTAAACCCCGAACCTCCTCAAAAACATCAGGATACTCACAGACTACTGGTACAGATTGTAGATCATCGGTAGATGCATCAAGAGACTCTAGAAAACTACGTATGACAGATCCCTTAGGATCACAAGAAATCTCTAGGGTCCTCCCATGGCAAGTCAAAAGTCTAACGACCCTCCTCTCACAATCCAGAATGGCACCATACATGGCTAGCCAATCCTTCACTAGAATCTAACCATAGCCCATAAAACCGAGCACATATGCGTTGCACTCAAACTCGATGCCTAACACAGATATTCTCAAAACCCTGACAAATCATAGACATATGAGCCGAACCACCATGAGACAACAACGGGATCCACTACCATACTAGTACTAAGGTGCAGAGACTCAACCACAGAATCAGATATAAATGAATGTGAAGCACCAGAATCAAAAAGAGTTCTAATAGGATGATTGGAAAGAGAAATCAAACCTTCCACAGAAACTTCCCTACCTCGATCTAGAGCACTGGTCATGAGAGCATGCATCTACCCTCCAGAAGCACCTGCCCTTTGACCTTGTCCTTACTTCTTCGGGCACTTCTTAGAAAAGTGTCTGACCTCTCCACAACTGAAGCGATCATTCTTCCTTCTTTTGTTGTCCTTGATCAAATGACCCTCGCACCCGCAATTATGGCACTTCCTCTCATCCATAGCCTTGTCGTTCTTTTCGTCCTTCTTTGGTTGTTGTTGTTGTTGCCCCTTCTTGAGCCATACTTTCTTATTTTGTGTTTTCTCAACCTTAACTTCTTTCTTTTCAGCTTTATCTTCCTCATGCATCAAGGCTATATCAACGAGCCTTTCAAAAGTTGCTCCCATCGGAGTATGAGACGTAGCTAACCCATAAAGGGGTTTATTCAGTCCTTTTGCAAACCGCGATGCCTTCTTATGCAGAGTATCCACTAGCTCCAATCCAAACCTTGCTAGTTTATTGAATTGTTAACATACTCTTTGACAATCATGCCTCCTTGCTTGAGTGCCAGAAAACTTTTTATTTGCATGCTTTTCTCAGCTTAAGAAAGAAACTTCATTTCAAATCTTTGTCGGAAATCATCCCAACTCTCCACTGGATGTGTTGTTTGCGTCACTTCCCACCGGAATGAAGCTTCATCTTTCAGTAGCCAAGCGGCTAGCCGAATCTTTCTATGATCGTCCACTTCAAAAATTCCAAATAGGTCCTCTGTCTCCTTGAGTCATTTCCTTGCCTCTACGAACGTCCCGGCTCCACGGAATGGCTTTCCTCCTATAGCACAGAAATCTTTGCAGATCTTAGAGAAATTATCTACACACGGAGGAGGAGGAGGTATAACGGGTGTAGCTGGGGGAGGAACGTTAGCTTGACCACCGGCAGGCGTCGTAGCCTCTAGATACCTACGGAACCAGTCTGGTATCGTAACACCCTCAGGAATATTAGGTTCTCCAGAAATGATGAAAAAGAAAAGGAAAAGGATTCAGACAAAGAATCGAAAGATATTACATATGGCTTTGGGGAATATGTTTTCTAAAACAGACTTTTCTTTTGAAAATGCTTTTTTTAAAACCTTTTTGAAAATAATTTTCAAAGTCTTTTATCTGATCTGGTAACCTTCAGCTCTGATACCAAATGTGACACGCCACTCCGTTAATGTCACTCATTAAGAGAATGCATTAAGTTTCATGAAGCGTTATCGATAAACAGAAATAGAAACATTTCAAGATATATGTTAAATAACAGCGGAAATTTAAAACTTTATTAATCATAAAGCATCGTAGTTCAAAACATAAAACCCAGTACATCATTAAAATTTCTGTCTTGTACTTAAAACATCAGAGTACAACAATAAAAGAAGCATAATTCCCCAAATTAAAACATAGCCGTAGTAGATAAGAGCTCAAGCAATACATCTAAGCAGCTCCAAGCAGCATGAAAGCAGAATCCTGGTCAAGCTTGAATATTCCTTCCCTGAGAACCTGAGCGGGGCAGAAGAGAAAGAAGAGGAAACAAAATGGGTCAGACATAAAGTCTGGTGAGTCCAGTTACTTTTAGCATATAAATAAGTAAAAGTATCATAATAGGCATATAAAGTGGAAAAGAGAGATAACATCATAAAAGGCAGGTATGACAAGGTAAATAAAACAAACATGATAGAGTATACTACGCTTCTCTAATGATTTCTCTGCATCAATAATAGTGTCTTATTAAAAAGATGATTCCCAACAAGTATTAGATGGTAGACTTAGGTGTACTTCTAGTGAGAGGTTTTCACCCCCCATACAATCAACAAACAGCCCAACATACTGGAGTTACCCCTAAGGGTATTAATGGACTCCCTAACATACTAGAGTCTAGATGTACCCTAATTACTACCCTACTCCGTAGATACCCTGTGTTGGCCCCACAGTAGGGTGTATCATTCCCTAAAGTGGCAACCCTTCATTTTCACGATATGCACAACCATATCTACAGGTGTCACGGCGTCTAAACCTCTTCTGCCGGACCCATGCACGCACATGACCCCGTCGAAATGCGCCGCCCAAACCATCCCCTACGTTTGGATCTCTTACAATCAGCCCACTAAGCGTGCCGGACTCCGACCAAGTTCGGAGTACTCATTTTATACCTATATATTGGTTACTGACTGAAACGGGTCCCACACACAAGATGATACAAGCTTCCCCCATGCCCGCATCCCCACTAGGTTTTCCACAAGTTATGCCATACCAGACAGTAAAAGATTGCATAACCCACAGGTTAAGTTTGTGGGCGTGTATATATATATATATATATATATATATATATATATATATATATTGCCCACCAACCCAAGATATACTTAACCCTCTCACTGTTCATACAAGTTTACTTAACCCCAACTCAAGTTAAGATATACAATCCCTATGGATTCAACCAGGTTAAGTATTCCAATTCATTACCATATTCATTTATGGTTATAATGTGCTAGACCTCCCACATTAAGCCTACCACTTGTGGATTTCTTCCACAAGTCGGACTTAACCTCGTGTCTTAGCACGTCTCGTGTTTATGCACTTAGACCCCTCACATTAGATTCACCACTTGTGGTCGTTGGATATGCCGCGCGGTTTCGGGCAGACTTCCACCACAAATGTAATCTAACCTCGTGTCTAAGCACGATTACAGTTTCTAATTACTGTAATCTTAGGCATCTTCATTATTAACCAATCATTCCTATGTCATTATAGGTTCTCATGCCCCTTTCCCAAGTTATGTTCATAATGAACCATATACCCCAAACTAAGGTCTTTAATCACAAGTTGATTTATGTCCCCAAATTCATGTTCATATATTTCATTCAAGTTATGCCCAAAGTTCCAATACAATTTATGCCCCAAACTTAATGTTTTCCCCTCGTTCCCAATTTAACGCGTTTGCATATTTCAGTGGCATGCCTAGGCTCGAAGGTAGCCTGGCTATAAAAATAAAAGGGAAAAGATGAAGGGAAGAGGACATGAATGATCATACTAACAAGATTGACATATAATGGCAGAAATAGGCATAAACATATAGTGGCGTAATGACAAGATAGGCATATAGGAACAGATCTGATGAACATGTGACAATAGAACTGATTCTAACATAATAGGAATAGGCAAGAGGTGATCTAAACAGTGAATTAGATCTACAAACAATGGCAGATCTGACATGATAAATAGGCATAGGTTCAGATCTAGTTCATGGTCATGTCAGAATAACTTAATTAGATATACAGGTTATAGCAGATCTGATATGATTCAAATAGTCACAGGCATAAATCTAAGTTACAATCACGTCAAGATTTACTTTTTAAATATTTAGATCTAAAATTAATATGGACTCACATGATTGGATCTTGAAAAATAGAAGAAAATAATTACTGATGTTGAATCACAGATCTCTAAACTCTAGTTTATTGATGAAGAAGAAAATACTTGATTTAATTTGGGCATAGACAACATCTTGTTCTCCATTATTTTTTGTGTAGAAAAACAAGAGAAATGAGGCCATATATATTGCCATCCGAAACCCTAAAATTTGCCCAGATATACCGTAGGGGGTTCGACCCCCCCCCATGGGGTCGACCCATGGATCAACACCCCTTTATAGGGTTGACCCAGGGGTCGACACCCCCTTGATGGGGTCGACAACCCTGGGCGGGAATTTTCCCGCTACCCCAAATTTCTGGATTTTGAACTGTTTTGAATTTTCTGGATATATTTTATTCATATATATTCTTCTTATGCGTATACAAACTTCAAAACTTAATAACTTCTTCATATAGTGTTTGTTTTACGCAAACCAGGTGTCTATTTTGACCAAAATTCCGAGGCGAACGCAATGGCGCAGTCTGACTCCCTTAATTCTAAATATTAAATAAATTATTCTTTATTTTATCGTTTTTAATGTTGTAAAATTACTGGGTGTTACAGTATAGGTAACATTAAATTACATTTTCTGATTTAAATATCTAAATCAACCTAATTATAAGATTTGATTTGGGTCAGTTGCGCTTTAAGGTGATTATTCACACGTTTTGGGTTAGTTTCCTTTCTAATTCAGTAATAGATTTTAAATTTACTTTAGATACATATAATATCCTTTTTTATCAATATTATAGGCTGAATATTGAGAATGGGAAGAACCTACAAAATTATATAAAGTAAACTACCGATGAGATTGATTGGATGCTCAGTGAATTCGTTGGTCGAAGTGTTTAAAAAACATGTATGTTTATGTAAACTTTTATGTAATCGATTTTTGTCTTCTTTGGTTCCATTTTTTCATTTAAGTAAATATAAAATTCAAAAAAAGCCAAAGAATCAATATATAGAAAAATAATACGTTTCAATCACTTTAGGAAGTGACATGAACTGATATAGTGACCAATGTGTATTGTAGTACTCTTTTAGCACAAAATACACAAAGAATTAAACATAATCATATACCTTAATTAGCAAAATAATAGTAGTTTCAACTGTCCAATTGCTCCAGGAAAATATGAAACTCACTGCTTAATAAAAGTTAAATCATGTCTTAGCCCCATTAAGGACTTAAAAATCTAACTAATGCAATAAGAATTAAATCTAGTAAATAAATGTTATAATCTTCTATAAATTTTTAGCATACGAGAAACTAATGAAGAAATGATCTCGATCTTCATTATGAATGTTGTAAAGGAAATACGAAAATTTAGTAATATTTCTCCACATTCTGACACTACAACAAAAATACCATATTACAACGGTGGAAAAAAGTTGTAAAAGTCTTTTTACAATGGTGGGGCCACTGTCGTCTATTAAGAAGTTGTAATAGACTAAAATATTTTACCACTTTTTTGCACCGTTGCGACACTATTGTGAAATGTATATTTTACAACTGTTTTCCATCATTGTAATAAACTTTATTACAACTGTTTATAACTGTTGTAATATATTTTGTTAGAAGTATTATTTAAAGTTGTAATATATGAACAAATTATATGCATATTATTAATAAAAGAATTCATTTCAGAACATGATATCTACAAAACTGAAGATATCAAACAAAATTAAAACATAAACCAAAACAATATATTAGAATTTTCAAACTCTCATCATTTTTTTATAAATCATACAAGTATCTCAAGTACATAAAGCAACTACAAAGTCCATTATTCAGGACTCCAAAATCCAAATGACTTGAAGTCATCTTTCATAAATATACATCATTAGGAGTAATACAAACATAATGAAATTGAGATTTGCTCCCAATGTTGCAGGTCTTGCAATGAGCTTCATTATTGAGTCGACTTCCAGTGAATTTGTGAATTTCTTGCAATGCTACAGGTGTCCTTGAATTAAACTATATGAAGTATACAACATATTAAGCAATAAGAATGAAGTATATTAAAGTATGAATTAACCTAAGCTATAAAATGTAACCGAAGCTATGCAGCATTAAGGAAGAGCTAAATGCGCTGAAAGTAGAACCCAAAAACATTACTATGTGAAATAAGACCTATCAGAAGTCAAAAAATTTACCTGCTAAACAGCATCAAGAGAGTGATTCGGCTGTGAAAGGGAAGCAGCGGCAGAGTCAAGTCCTCCTATCAAAAGCATCGAATTTCTCTCTACCTCTTTCCCCTCTCCGATTCAAAAAATTTCAACTACAAATTACACAAAATAAGCCATTACACAAAATAAATCATCGTCGGAGGAAGCGGTGGTGTTAGAGGTGGAGTTGGATTTGCCACTTAGGTTTTGAGACTTTAATCTTCATTTAGCACTGTTTCTCTTTGGGCTATCATGCCACTTCTAATCTTGTTCTACGCTGCCTACCAAATCTCCAATCTATGCACAATTTGGAGAAACAATAAATGGCTTTTCAACTATCTGTGCTTACAAAGCATATGACAGAATGTCCGCAACCAATGGTAAGTCAATGGATAACAATGTGAGGTTCATCCTTTTGAACATAAGTGCCGACCGCTGGCTTGGAATTCGTCAACATTAGGAGGCATAATGATTTGGTTTACAGCAACATTTCACTACAACAAATTCACCCTATTACAACGGTGCAACACCGTTGTAATATCATTTTACAACGGTGCCCCCACCGTCGTGTATGCAGACGTGGTAATATATTATTTTTTATTACAACTTTTCTGCACCGTTGCAGCACCGTTGTAATAGGATTATTTAACAACAGTTATCAACCGTTGTAATAAATTTTTTTACAAGTTGTCGTATATACTATAGTACAGTTAGAGTATACGTATAACAACTTTTATCACCGTTGTAATAAACTATATTACAACTTTTATCCCCGTTGTTGTAGATTTTGTAATAATGTTGTGTTCATTTATATAACAACATGTCTGCACCGTTGTAATTTCATTGATATTACAACATTTTTCCACCGTTGTGAATTGATTTATATTACAACATTTTCACACCGTTGTAACATGACTTATTACAACTTTTTTTTCTGTTGTAATTTGCATGGACCTGACTAGTAAAACAAATTCATATATATTACTGATAATATGATTCACATTTCAATGCAACAAATATTAGTACACAGAATCATTTATATATATTACTTAACATAATATTCGATCAACATAACACGCAAGTACGTAGTACATCACCAACTTAACCGTGTCACCAAAAACATAACCCAATATATACATAACATAACCGTGTCACCAAAAACATAACCGTTTCATAATACATGCATGATTTAACCCAATATGTACATAAGAAAGATGGAATGTCTACGAAAGCATACCCTACGAAAGCACTCTAGCTGAAGGCAACGTAATTTTTATTCCAGGCCACAGTTGATCCAACAGCTTCTCCAATAGTAGTCATTGCGGAATTCGGCTTCCACAAGAATGCTTCTGGATCCACCGCCACGTCAATCCAAACTTTCCAGCCTTGCGATCCAAGTTTTTTAAAGTGCACCAAAGCTTCTGGATCAGTGGATGCCACTCTTCCTTCCGCAACAACTTGTTTTTCCCAATTCAATATCTTACACTTTCTGCCCTCATTTCCATCAGCTTGCACTGCTGTTTTTCTGGCCGGATTTTTCTGCTTAGACTGTTTTTCTGTTTTGCTGCCGTCAGTTTCAGATGGATGCTTTTCATTTTCAGCTGATTGCTTTCCATTTTCAGGTGCCTGCTTTCCATTTTCAGGTGCATGCTTTCCATTTTGTTTAGACAGTTGAACTGCCAAGGTATTGCTTCCACGGTGTGACTGCAAACAAAAAAAATCTAGAAAATCTGAACTGGAAACTAAAAACAGAAAGTGAGGCAAATAAATACATGGAACTAAATACAAAAGACAGTAAGCACTTATGTATAATCCAAGGCTTATGCATCATAGACAGTAAGCACTTATGTATAATCAAAGGCTTATGTATAATCAAAGACAAGACACACGACTAAGTTTAAGTTAATTTGATGGCTGTTGAGTGGAGCAGTTTCAGTTACTGCCAGTTGTATTGTGAGAACAATGCAATAGATTTAACGACAGAACAACACCACCAGAAGCGTCTTTCTAAGCTGGGAACAAAGAGTGGATGAGTTGAATCTATGAAATTTATGTGTAATGGATTGTTATCTTTATTTATTTTACAAATAATTTCCTTATTTTTGTTTAATCTACGAATGTAATTATAAAACCTGAGAATGGTAAAGATAGTGAACACAATAGAAAAACACAGTAATACATCTGCAAACTCTTTCTTTTTAAACCCTTAGTGATTGAATATAGTATGATGCAGGCGCGTGCGCACGCACACACACACACATATATATATGCATATATGTTTGTGAATATGTATGTGTAACTAATTGTTCTTCATGTCAAAAACTGGACGAAATATGAAAACAGTGGATCTTTTGTGAATAAACTCTGTGCAAACTCTCTGAATTTAATCTAGTGTGGGTATAGATATGAGTACTTTGATAGATTATTAGTTGACTACACTTATACATGACTGGAAGTGATTAACTATGTGAAGTAAGATCTAGAAATGAGAAATTTCCTTTACTGTTGTATGAATACAATAATAATAAAAGATGAACACCTCACTTTCAAAAATAAAGTACCCCAATTTTAGCATGTTTTAGATAACAGTATAAACACAAAGGTTATTCCAAATTGAATTTAGTTTACGTTAAAAAGTTCTTCAGCTTCTAATGCACGGTAATTTAGTTTAACAGTACCCAACCCCCCTCCATTTACTGTCCTTAAAATCACCCTAAAATTTCACAGTTCGGTAAAAGCATTTCAATGAAATGTTACATCTTTTTATCAATTATACCAATAAAAAAGGGTACCTGAGGCGTATTAGGATCAGGATTTGCTGGATTTCCCGCATTAGCTTGCTTTTCTTTTAGATCCTGTAAAGATTGCATATACATAGGTCATATAAAATTAGCACAAAATATGATTTTGGTCATATAAAACTAGCACAATTGGGAAGCCGTAAATTTGAAACACATTATGAAAAAAAAAAGGCATTTTGCTTTGCTCTTTTTTTAATATTTTTTTTCAATTGTAGAGACATAATGGGTTATGTCCAAGAACAAACATTGTACAAACGGCCATGTCTTATTTCTTTAACCTGGGAGATTAAGAATTAAAAGAAAAAAGTGTTAAAATGTAACCAGATATCGTGGCAAAGGATCATGAGAATAATCCAAGGCATTCTACCTCTGGTGAAGTTTTTATTATTGGCTCCATGCTACGGCAGCAAAATGCCACAGCCCATAGGCGATTGCTGGTTCTTTTTAAAATTTTGGAGCCTATGTTTATTGATCAACAACCCAGCACCAGCAGATCCCGAAAATCACAAATAGGAGTATTTGTTTAATACAACCATACTATGAAGAATTAAGGTATTAATTTGAAAACTCTCCGAAATAAGTTAAATAACACAAAGCAAATCGAAGGCAATCAGATTGAAGGCCAATGTAAGAATATATCCACACTGAATTCAGACTCATACCATCTTAGCATCGTCTTGCAATATAAAAAATTGAAATGATTCTTATTTCAATATAAAAAATCGAAGGCAAACAAAAATAACTTTATTTCATACATAATGCCGGAACTAATAGGAAATAGCCGACAGATCCCGAATCAAAGAGTAGGAATAAATTGATGAACGTTGAAAAAATTAAATAAACTTCAATTTAATTGATAGAAGAAATCAGTCGGACGTAGCTGGTTAAAATCTTATTTCCATTTGACAACAAACCAATGAGAATCCGAACGATTCTTCTCTACATAGCACAAATCACGCCAAAAACTAATTAACCAAGCTTGATGAATAATATAAATTTTGCTTACCATAATACCTAGAATTCTGCAGAGTGTTGAAAAATCGGATCTAAAGGCTTTTAGCCTAAATCCTAATGATAATAAACCTTGCGACAAACAGTTGCAATTTAAGATGAAAGCTGGAAGCAGATATTTGTTCCAAAAAACAATGCTAAAGGTTTAGAAACAGGACCATAAAGAGAGAGGAGGAAAATGTTCGAGTAGGCTCTGTAAACTGCTGGATAAATGGATTTCTGAGGAATATATATATACATGGCAGAAACCCCTAGATAAATAGTTTGGGTTAGAGTGGCACTGGGTCTGGTCACACTGTTTTTTCCAAGTTGTTTTAAAACATTACCCACTACTGATTGGTACCGTTGGCTACGAAAAGAAAATGCAATTGGTCAAATAATCGACGTATCTGCTTATAGCCTAAACCAAATGACTTAAGCAACTTCTTTGTTGCATATGTAGAATCAGGAAGCATGTTTTCTTTAGGCAACATATCCTTTAGAAGTTTAAGAAGCTCTGTAAAATCCGTGTCCGATATACCATTTCGCGCTTTGTGCTTGAAAAGAAGTACTGTAGCAGACAACTTTGTGTGGCTTGCACAACCGGGATACAAAGGAATTTCGGCATTCTCCATCATTTCCTCAATACCTTCCCCATGTCTTGCTTCAACATTGGCTTCTACCTCCTCATCATAGATTTGCGCATCAACATACATTCTATAAGTATCTGTCTCACTATTATTTTGTGATGGCCGTTTTTCTCCATGAAAAATCCATATATCATAGGTTGGGTCCATTCCAAAACAAATCAAGTGTGACACAACTTCCCTTGATGTTTGCCAAATTAGATTCCTACAATCACGACATGGGCATCTAATTTTTTCGGGATTCCCTTCACTCGCAACATGCCCATATACAAAATTTTCCACAGCTTGCCAATATTCGCTTGTCATTCTACAAAACAAAAAATGTATTAATACTCCTTCTTAAATACTTATAGTGTGATGCTAGGGCACCTCGTTTTCTTCTTGCTAATACCAAAATTTTATACTACATTCTTCCTAACACCAAACTCATTCATAAATACTTATATTTGTTTATAATGGTATTAGGAAGTACATCAAATTTATTGTACTTATTATTTTTATTCGTGGTATTAGTAAGAGGAAAATGATGTGCCCTTAGCATCACACTACTTATAACTATGGAAGTAATAGCCAAAATGATGAAACCTTGGTAGATTGACCCATGCTTTGTCCATCTTGGTAAAACAACGCCTCTAATTTTCGGACCTACTATAAAGACTTATGCTCAACATTATTGTACAACTTGGTTATACGCACCCACCTTATCTACCCCTCTTATGCATCACCTATCATACTTCGACCCACCCTCTAAAACAACGTATTTGCATAATAATATATATATCATCAAAATAAACACAAATAAAAGACCATCACACATAGGGGTGAGCATACTTTGATTTGTGACATGGGCATCTAATTGCACTTAAACTGAATAGTTCTTCTGTAAGTCATATGACTCATATTATTCAAATTCTGAATTTCAATTAAACTGAATTGCACTAAAAATTATGCCTTGTACAGAACAAGAAAAATGATTGAACATGTTTCTATTTACTTTGATTTGTGACACAATGTTTGAATTTATATTTCAGGGTCTCTCAGCCATGAGGCAAGGGAGGTACTATCTGCTCTGGTCTTTGAAGGTTCGGTTTAATGTTAGTAATATATGTTAAAATGAAGTTAATTTTTTTATACTAGAAATGATACATGTTCTTCAGCTTTATAATTTTGCTTGGATGTTGTACATTTATTAATTTGAGATGTTAAGTTAGAGATTCAGATCTAAAACTTCATACCCTAATGACATCAGTTCAAGCAGAAAAACACTAATATGAGAAGAACTATTTAGTTTAGCTATTGTTAGTTTAGGATTTGCAGTTTTGGTTCAATTGTGAGAAGAACATGTACCAAAATTGACAGAACTTTTGAGAAGAACTATTCAATTTGGCTGTTGTGTTAGTTCAGGATTTTTTTTCCAAATGAAACAGCTAATTTGTTTTCCAAATGAAACATCCAAATGAATTAGATTTTTTCTGAAATCATTGGAGTATTATCCAATGTTTTCTATCCAATGTTTTCTGAAACATCCAAATGAAACAACTAATTTGTTTTCCAATGTTTCATCCAAATGAAACATCCAAATAGATGTAAACTAAACTGAAACATCCAAATGAAACAGCCAACCAGAGTTTAGCATTGGTTATGAAATATCATTTGATAATAATCCGATGTTTTCTGAAACAGTTAATTTGTTTTCCAAATGAAACATCCAAATGAAACATCTAATTAAAAGGATAAATGAAACATGAGATATTATAATTTAGTTATTGGAGTATTATCCAATGAGTTGAACTTGCATTTCATTAATTAGATGTAAATTATAAACTGCTGCACTTTTTAAGAGGTTTCACAAAAAAATTACTCATTTAATCCATTTTCTGAAGTTAACAGCGGACTAGGAGCTGTGTTTATGAAATGTATGCTCAACCTTTTTTATAGTTAAATTAAATATCTCATACTATGTTTGTTGTTCTTGCAGATCCTATGAATATGAATGGTAAAAGCTTCAGGATGACAAAGCTTCATCAAGACAGCAAATGATTTTTGCTGTTTATTTTGGTGTATTTTAGTGTGTTATTCTTGTTTCTATTGTAGGCTTGTATTTTAGTGTGTTATTCAGGATGACAAAGCTTCATCAAGACAGCAAATGGTATTAGACAGTATATGTGTTCCCAAATACACATCTCCACTTCAGATTTTAATAGTGTATACAAAGTCAGTACCGCAGTACAAAGTATGAAATGCAAGCGAACAAACTTTGGTCATTCTAACATACTGGTTGTTTATGACAAATACCCAAACCCGTAAAAATTCAAAAAGTCAATATCATAAACTAAATATACAAACTCAACTTATGACCAAATACATGTTTATACATATGCGCACGTGTATATGCATATATATGATCGAATTTCATATTTCAGGTCCAAAACGAGTGTGACTGCAAATTGATAGGAATTACAGTTAGACGAAGAAATATATAGATGTTTGAATACAAAGTTCAACCTAAAAGGAGCATTGTCACATGCAATTGAGGTTTGCCATGGTAATTTGTCACATGCAATTGAGGTTTGTCATCAAATTATATACAAAGTTCAACCTAAAAGGAGCATTGTTACAATCAGTATGACACAGTAGCGATTGTCACATGCAATTGAGACAACGAATAAAAATTGTACTGTGAACCGAATAAAAATTGTTACAATCAGTATGACACAGGAGCATTGTCACATGCAATTGAGACAACGAATAAAAATTTACCAGCGAGATACGTAGGCGATCGGGTAGTGGCGATTGAGTAGCGGCGATCGAGCAGTGGTGATTGAGCAGCGGCGATCGAGCAGTGGCGATGTGATGTGAAGCGGCGATGTGAAGTGGATCGAAAGGGGAATTAGGGTTTGCGGTGGAATACGATGGAAAAGGAAATTCGGAATACTATGGAACACGATGGAAGAACCGATGTCAAAAGGCACGTTTAATTGAAGAACCGACGGAAATTTTGTTAAGTATGTACTATGTACGCTGTGTTTATGGAAATTTTGTTAAGTATGTACTATGTCAACTTAGGACCTTTTTACTTAATAATTAGACATGCTTGTTTTGATTGTATGCTTATTTTGAATTTATTTAGAACAAAATAGAGAACATGATAGATTGGAACATGCGGTATAGTTGACTCAATTGTCATTGATTACTTGAACAAAGCATAAGCAAACAGCATTGGAAGAACAACAATTATTGACATCTTATAATTTATTTCATACTTACATTGGATGTAAGAAGAAAAGCCAGTGTTTTTCTTTGCTGAACCGAAATACAGACATGTCGATCAATTACTTGTACAACCAACAAACTACAACCTTATATCAATAGTTTTTTTTAAAGGCATGTTGATAGTGTACAGAACAGGGACCATTCTTATGCAAAAAGAGTAGTCAATTATCATATGTTTGACTGTCTAAGATGCCATATTCTAGAAACTGAGTAAAATTAAAAAGTAATACATAGGTAATGTGTTTTCTATGGAATGGTACATGTGCGCCAAGGAATACATGCTTAAAGTAGGATGCATGTACCCATAAACTCATGGCTTGTGTACATACATCCAAAAACAGGTAGATAGGCACAGACCCAAAAAAATTTAAGTTAATTATAATCGAGAGGAATACTTATTACAAACTTATGTTACTATTAATTAATAAAGTAGCTAGTTAACATATATTAACTATTAAAAAAAATTACTACTTATTAACTATTAATTATTTAAAAATAATTGACAAATATTATTGATTCCCAAGTTTATTATTAATTATTATTATTAAGTTTCAATATAATTAGTTACTAAATATAGATATTATAAACATGAAGTATGCACTAGGCATCTCAATTACAACGAATAAAATGAAAAGTTGTGATATATATGTTTATTACAACAGTGAGTTTTGCAAGGTTGTAAAAAGGGATCTATTACAACGGTGGACGCCACCGTTGTAAAATTAAAGTTGTAATATGGTAATATATATGCTCTTTACAACAGTGATTAATGCACCGTTGTAAAAAAGAATCTATTACAACGGTGATTAATGCACCGTTGTAAAATTAAAGTTGTGATATGGTAATATATATGTTCTTTACAACAGTGATAATTTCACCGTTGTAAAAAACATTTATTACAACAGTGCGTTTTGCACCATTGTAATAAATGCTCTATTACAACGGTGATTTATGCACCGTTGTAAAATTAAAGTTGTAATATGGTGTTTTTGTTGTAGTGTTTGCTGTCATGCAAAATCAAAGAGTAGAAAATCATTAGGCTTTTGCATCAACGATGGGTCTTCTACTTTCACACACTCTAAACATCACAAATTTATTGACAGTTGTTTTGGGACTTGCAATTCTTGCTGAAAATAGTTTAAATGATGTAGAATGAGTTGGAACTTACATTGAATTGCCTTCTGAAGCGCCTGCTGTTATGGAGAATAATAGACCTCCACTTGGTTGGACATCATCAGGACCAAATACATTCCAAGATGTAGTTCTTAGATATAGGCCTGAGTTGCCTCCTGTTCTTCATGGTATTTCTTTTACTAGCAATGGAAGCAAAAAGGTTGGGATAGTTGGAAGGACTGGAACTTGGAAATCCAGCATGCTTAATGCTTTGTTTCAAACGAATTGGAAAGTGGGAAAAATTTGATCGATGGTTATGATGTTTCTAAATTGGACTTCGTGATTTGCGGAAAGTTCTTGGTGTCATTCCTCAGTCGCCTGTTTTGTTTTCAGGAACCATTCGATTTAATTAAGACCCACTTAGCGAGCACAATGATGCTGACCTTTGGGAAGCACTTAAAAGAGCGCATCTAAAAGATGTTGTCAAAAGAAATGCATTAGGAAATGTATTTCCCTTTCCTGTGAGAATCATCAGTGTAAGATGTATTGATCTTAATGCTGTTACTAATGCAATTTTGTTTATTTTTTTTTTAAAAAGGTAAAACACTAACTACAAAATCTTTAATCATTTTGTAAAATCCACACTCAACAACAAAATACCAACAACTACCAACTCGGGCACTGAACTTTCGATCTGGGCATCCCGCCTCCATTCTTCAGGCACCCTGCTTTCATCTCCTCCGCCAACTCCATACAGTTGTACTCTAAACACACCGACGCCTCTTTCGGTACTACCAACCCCGTATCTGGCACCCGGCTCCTGCTAAATAAATCATGCTGCCTATAAAACGTGCTCAAGCTCCCATCCCCCAGCCTCTCACCGAAGTCTTCCGGTATGTCCTCGCTTAGTCTATTGCTGTTTATCAATAGATTCTCAGCTTCAGACAAATTCTTCGCAACTTTTCACTAAAGAAGTAACTATCCTAGGGAGGATTGAGAGAGATAGTGCGACTAAAGACATAGAGAGGAGAGCCACATATAGAAATTGAAAGGGGACCCATATTCACAATAAAGAACACCTGATAGCAGATCGACCAAACACTTGATAGAAATTAAAAGATGAAAAATGATGTGCCTTGAGAAGAAACAAGCAGATGATAGGTAAAGATCTGAGAGAAATTAGGGATCCATTTTGATTTAGGGAAGGGTAAAGGAGAGGCGGAACACATGGCAGTCAAATACAATATAGGAAATGCTTTGGAGCCCAATTTTCACATTTCCGACCAGGATTTCGTTGTTTTGCATTAACGTGAACAGTAGTTTTTCATTGGTCATTGTCAAAGTTTTTAAAATTAACCTTTATTACAACTGACATCTTGTGACAATTGTAAATTTAAAGTTGTAATATGGTGTTTTAGTTGTAGTGTGATTTTATCTTTTGTACCTAGTTTAGCTAACAGAGCACAAACATATGCCTTTCGTATTCAGTTTTAAGTAGATGATTGTGTCTTCGTTTCCAGGCACATCGGAGTAGCAACAAGTGGTTAGGACAACAATAACTTGACATAAGGATTTTTTCTCTTTTTTGATTAGTATGTATATGCGTTTTTATTGAGATATGTTATAGATTTAATTATGTTTGTAATGGAGTAAATAATTAACGAATGGTGTAAACGTGAATTATTTTCGATCATTGTGAATGTGAATGGTTCGTGTTGTTTCAAGTAACTTAAATGATTGTTGTTATTATTACTAAGATTTTGATTTTAATTATAATATCATGAAATTTGTGGTTTATAGCATTTGTGAAGAGTAGATGTATAATTGTATGTTGTAGTTATAGAAATATATGTTGCAACTATTAGTAATGGTTGCAGTAGATCATACTATAACTTTTGCAAAAGATTGTCAACCGTTAACATAACTGCCTAAAACAGTTTTTAAATATTTATTGCAAATGTTATAAACAACTGTAATTAAGTCTTTTAGACTACTAAAAGCAGTTGCAAAAAGGCTCATATAGTAAGGGCGAACGACTTTTGCGATAAACCCAGCTACAACTGCAAATAATAGCTATTAAAAGATTTTTTACAACTGCCAAAGGAAGTCCTAAAAAAAATCTTTTACAACTGTCCTAAGTAGATGTAAAATATTTCTTCTTTATTACAACTACGGTTATAAAGACTAGTGTAACCCATTGTAATATACCTATTACAACTGTTTTATGAAATTGCGAAAGACTTTTTTATTGTAGTGTTAGTGAGGGGACACTTCTGCTTTCATCTTCTATTTTTCATCCCTTCCATTGTCCATAAACAAAGAAATTATCCTGCTTTTCTCCTGGAGGAGTCTCTTTTCTACTTCTCCTATTTGTCCAGGGTTGCAAAATGAGCAGTGCATCCATTTCCTCCATTACAGATTTTTGGCCATATTATCATTAAGTTCGTAGTTTGTCTTGTCAAACTTTCATCTAGTCACACTCCTCGTTGAACAAAGGATCCTTATATAGACTATTAGTTGTTAATTTCAACTTAGTGATCATTTCCATCATCATCTCCAACCACTGCTTCATAAAATTTTCTAGATCTCCTTGGGACCATGGATTGCAAAGCAGCAAGTTATCGAACTATTCAAGAAATTCTATAGGATTAATCTCTGCATCTATCCAATCCAAATTAGAGCGCCAAACCGATGCCTTGGTTCATCCTTTCAATAAAAGAATCAAAATATTAGGCAAAAATAGGTCAACACCTAAAAGATAGCTTCAAGAAACCTAAAAGATTTAGTTCTAGGAGTAGTAACAGAATAAATAGCAAAGAAGACATATAGCAATTTAGCAATTTATATCATACGTTCATTTATATCATTTATTGATTGATTATTTGTGGAGTGTACAATAATTGAGAGAGAAAGCAAAATTAGGTAAGTCACTGGTAATAGCGATATGTTTTTCTAGGTGACTATCGAGAGGATGATAAAGGTTGAAGAAATTTCAGCAGAGTTCTAGACATAAAAATAATGAAAATTTAATCCTTCTTTTGTTGTATTAGGGGTTGTATTTATAAATAAACATCACTGACAGCATCTAATCCAACAAGATTTTGGCTATGTACCTCTGCTTTTCTATAAATACATACCCTAATGTAACAAAAAGAGATCAGACCTTCGTTTTATTCTTCTATCCGAAATTCTTTTGGAATTTCTTTAATCTCCATACTCCAAACAACAATCACCTAAAAAGACATTATTGACACCTAGTGTAGTAATGACTTATCTAATTCTCTTACCTCTCTCAATACTTGTACTCTCCAAAACAATCAATTAGTAAAAAATATGAAGTGGACATATCCCAAAGACTATAGAACCATTACAAAAATCTTACCTTCTTTGTTATTTTTCAATTTATTCCATTTGTACTGATGATCTAGATCGCAAAAGTTTCTTGTAGCTATCTATCGGACGTTGATCCATTTTTTATGTTAATAATATTTTAACTTTGCTCTTTAAATTGATCATTTTTGTGATTTTGTATGGATGCATGTTTTTGTATGTACCAATGAAAATTAAAAATGATAAATCAACTACAGCCTTATTTTATATGGTGTGGAACTTAACATATTTTTCAAAGCACCAAATGACATTTGGATTTCACATGTTTTAGCACCCAAATTCATGGCCGTATTTCGAAATAATATTTGAGTATTTGATAGCATCACATCATAAGTTTCCCTTTTTTTGTTTTTTCACATAGAAACTTCCATTTTCATCTCACCTCTCTTACACCATCTCAAACCAGTCATGCTCAACTATTCTTATACTCCGCAATGCATTAACATAAGAAAAACATTGGCATACCTAAACACCAAGCTACATCAAGAGAAAGCTATTGGCCTACGATTTTTGATTTGTCTATGCTTGCATCACACAAAACACTTGGGATGCATCCATGGCACATAAAGAGAAACCTCACCACTTTAACCCATCTTAGGGAACTAGTCAAATCGGTACCTTGATGTCAAACAACAACAATGACTAATGACCATTAAACTTTGATTCCCTTCCAAACACTTATAACTACATTAGTCCTCTTTAGAACATAGGTGATTAATGTTCCTAAACCTAATTATTTGAACATCTACAATACTCAGTGACAACTAAAACGTTGATTCCCTTTCACACATTTATTAATACATCGGTCCTTTACAACACAAATATTTTTTTATGGAGAATGAAATATATACCAAAAAGGAGAAACACCACATTTCCCCCGGTAGATCACAAAAACAGTAATACAGTGCACAGAAAGCACACTCAACTGTATGACAAAATAGAGCCAAGTGCAAAATAGAAAGGAACATAAAAAAACTATAGAATAAAAAACACAATCCAAAACTGAGACCCACACTGAAAGAGAAAGCAGAATGCCTGAGGATCCCAGACCCATAACTCGACAAAGCCACACTCCAAGGAAAAGAACATCTCAGACCATAACCAAAAGGAACCTAGCTAGACCAAGTTAAGTGACTTAGGCATCCCTGCTCCAAGTGTCCCCGCAATCCATCCAACCAAAAAGCTCCAAGAAAAGAACAACCTAAAACCAACATCCTACAAACATATAACAAAACAGCGCACAAAGCGCACCCAAAAGAGAAACAGAGCAGATGGGCAAGTGTTAAAAAAACCAGCAAGCCGCTACCCGACCGACCAGGCAGAAACCCAAGATATGCTCGCCATCCTCATGCGAGGCTTGAAGCCTAAACAATTATCTAAGGCACGAGCAAGAAAGACATATGAAGGGTTGAGGGAGCCTATGAAAGGTCTACCTCTGAAATAGAAGTGAATATCAGCCGATATATTCCGAATGATAGGCCCAGAAGCCATAGGGGATTCATCGAAAACCGATTTGTTCCTAGAACACTAGAGATGTCAACAAATAAGGCAAGAAATAAGACAAAAGAGGATAGGCTAGAGGTCTTCGCCTTTCCTCTTGCCTACCAGGTACATAGAGAGAAAAGAATAGAGGGGAACATGACCTGAAAACCTATCAAATCTCTAAAATGAGACCAAATTGAAAGAAGTCACCTCACTATTCCAAAAAAGATGCAAGAGAAGTTCCATGGATATTATCCAACAGCAACGATGTCGGAATGTAGTCGGAATACCAATCCTCATAATGTTTCTCATCCAATGGAAGTGCCTCATGGAGGACTTTCCATATTAGGATTGAGATCTTTGAGCGTATATGCTTATCCAAGAAAGAAAGAAAGTCAGGTTCCTATGCACGGGGGTCATAATGGAATTTCAATCCATTTTGAGAGAAAACAGTTTGTCATTTCAGGCAAAACCACGACCATGGTTGTCCGAAGAATATTTAACCGATGGCATACTCTTTCATGTCTCACTATCATAAGACGAGAAGTCAATGTGCTGACGTCTCTGATACTTGGCGCGGTGAAAAGAAGACCATAATGAATCATTAGATCTGAACCAAGCACAAAAAATTACATGTGTAAGTCGTGCAAACGTCCTGAATTTTTCGTGGACCTAAACCATCCTTGTTCCTAGGAAGGAAAATAGTGTCCCAAGATACCCGTGATGTTTACATATATCATCACAGCTACCTCAGATGAAAGCTGAGGGAAGAGAATTATAGGAACGAAAGAAATACTGGGTAGGAGTCACATCAACGAAGACATGAGAACCCAGGGAGATAAGCACCGATTTGATGAGAACCAGTCGTCCGGCTTAGGAAAAAAGGTAGTGTTCCAATTGGTAATCTTTCCCCTTGCTTTATTGGTAAAAGGATTGAAAATAGCATTGAGTATACTCCCACGACAGAGCGGGATACCACATAGGTCAACGGAAGGGAAGTAAGCCTAAAGCCAGTGAAGGACGAGATTCACCTAATCTTCTAAGAGGAGGTGAACTGGAAAGCACTGAAATAACTCATCAAAACATTGATCATCCTACGAAAAAAGTTTGTAAAGTTGGAGAAAGGACACGAGACACTGCAATGACCGATGATGGCCATTAACAAAAATGATAACGTTATCGGTGAAGGAAAGGGAGGAAATGGCAGGGCACCCATTTAGAATGCGAAAATGCTTGATTTGCCCAGCAATCATGGGAGAATGAATCCTATGAACCAGCGCCTCAGCAGTAATGACAAAAATCGAAGGAGAAAGAAGATCTCCTTACTGCACGCCCCTTCCCATGGGAAGAAACACTTGGTTGTCTCGTTAGTAAGGACTGAGAACCAGCAGTTGGAAACAAGACTCCAAATAAGATCAATAAGGGACTCAGGAAAACCAAAAGCATGGAGAGCTCGAACGATGAAGAACCAAGACATGCGATCATAAGATTTTTCCATGTCTAGCATGACCACTTTAGAACCATGCACCTTCTTATCGATCTGGGAAATCAACTTCTAAGCAAGAAGGACACTGTCAAAGATAAACCGATCTCTGATGAAATAGGCTTGGGAGGAAGATAGGATGCAGTCTAGCAGAGGCATAATCATATTAGCCAATATCTTATAAATGACTTCGTTAGAGAAATTGCCGAGACTCGGGCGAAAATTAGAACAAGAAAGAGGATTCGTGGTTTTAGAAATAAGCACAATGTTAGTATAGGTCCAACTTTTGGGAAGCACTCCCCCGGAAAAGAAGCACTGAATCACAAGTGAGAAGTCATGTTGGATGACCTCTTACACAAAATGGTAGAAAGCACCGTTGAACCCATCCAGACCAATAGTATTTCCTTTGATAATAGAAAAGACTATAAACCAATTTACTTAATGGAGGGGAGGATATAGATACTAGACACCTCAGACAGAAGGACAGTAGAAGGGATATGGACTTAGAATCCAGATCGGGAATGTTAGCAGGCGGACACTGCAAAAGAGATTGAAAGTGATTCCGCAAGGTCTCTTGAATTTCTAAGTGAGAACTAGTCAAAGAGAAGTCAGAACTATGAATTTGATTAATGGAAAGAAAATTATTTTTCTTTTTGATAGGATAGTGGAAAAACTTGGAGTTACGGTCACCATCAATGACCCACTTGATCTAGGCTTTTTGATGAAGAAATTCTGTCTCGATGCTCGGCTCCCTATCGAAATTGAGCTGAGCCATATTCCAAACCTCTTTATTCGACGCAGACGATGCTACGTCAAAAGAAGTTTTCACAAGAGCGAGTGCATCTTCCACGATAGGACATGGTCAAAGATGTTCTTAAAACATAAATCTTCCATCATTTAAGACAAGATTCGAGATGTTTATGTTTAAGAGAGAGGGAAGCAATAAGGTTTCCTATGATCTTAATGACCCAGGAATCCTTAACCATTGTAGTAAGCAGACGATGTGAAGTCTACATCGATTGGAACTAGAATAAAGTCGTCCCTGAGGCTGAAAAGAAGTCACACTTCAAATTCATATGAGCATGACCTGATTTGGTGCAATGAAGATGCTTGACGTTGAATGCGAAGGGGAGAACAAGCATTGATCATAGCCAAAGACCCTACCCATGGGGGAAAGAACTTGATTAAGATCTTCTTGGTTGTTATACTAAGTAAAGGAAGAACCAATGAACGTACCGTTGGATAAACCCGAGTGAAGGATGAAGGCATTGAAATCATCGACGGTCAAGTGATTGATTGAAGATCTACTAATTTAATTTGTCTGGTAGGTGATGACATTAAAATCACTCCTAAGAATAGAGGTATCGAACCTACGACCTGACGGAGAAAGGATATCCCGCCACAACTCTTGGTGATCAAAGCGGTCACACATGGCGTAAACCACCAAAAAGAGAAATGAGGATGAGATGGAGGGATAAGAACAAGCAATAGAAAAGAGCTCAGGAAAATCGAGGACAAGTTGCACTACTGCATCCTTGTCCCATATTCCAAATCTTGTTGGAGCCATTATAAAAGCCACCACCAAAATTAAGTTGGATGACGAGGTCGAATAGCATGTCTGACCCCATAAGGGGTTCCTGAAGTGCCACAATTCGAATAGATTTTTTCTTGATAGTGTGCTTAAAATGCGAGGTTGAGGCCTCTTTCTCAACCCCATGGATATTGCAGCTTGCTATAAAAACTCAAATAAGGTAGAGGTTACGCCTAATAATTCTAATATTATGTTATTTAGTCGCTAAGGACGGAGTATGAATGGTTCTAGGAGAAAGAAGGATTTTCTTAGCTTTCTTGGATTTGAATTCATTATAATAGGGACGAACACTAGATAAAAGAATAGGCAAAATGGGATCAACAGAGGGAGAGAAGCTTTCCTCATGACTTGATGAGGATGAAAGGAAAAGCCAGAATTATAGTGATCTGGGAAGAAAGATGCATTATCTTCAAGTTGAACTAACCAATCATTAGTCATCTTAATCTCTTCAACACTAAGAAACAACAGAGAACATAGTGCATTAAGGAAAGGATAAAATATCAAAATGCCTAGTGAGGGCATCTTAACAGATTGTCCGTTCTTAGCCTATCCACTACTTCATGAGATTAAGCAGTACATGACACATCGCATGACCAGTATGACCAAGGACAAAACGAAGGATCCGCCCTCTTGGTGTGACATGGTAGAAGCTGCCATTCATAAGACAAAGCATAGAAACTCGTGGGGAAGCCAATAGAAGTGGCTCCCAACAAACGGTCACCAGTAGAAGTCACAAAGTGTCTCAACATAATCCCCAAAAGAAGTGCCAAGGCCCAACAAAAGGAAGACCACAAAAAATATATATCGCATGTTGAATCAAGGAATTCACGGCGTTTTGATTAAATGACAAGGAGAAGTTCAAGATCAACAAAAAGAAGAGATTCAATGGTATTTAATATTAGAGGTTGATTATTTAGAGTTTTAGTTGGGTTATAAATGTTAAAATCTATCCTCAAATAATCATATACCTCAATGGTTTGAATATATATATATATATGTATATATATATGTATGCACATTCATTGTGCATACTATCAGAAACCGGTCGACCGGTTTCATTCTGGGCGGTCGACTGTTTTTGGGCAGAAATGCACAATGAACGTGCACACATGTATATAACGTACATATATTCAAATATCAGTCTACTGGTCATTTTTAACTAGTCGACTGGTCTACGAACTGAAACAAATTTTCGAATAGACACTCTTATTTATCAAGGGTTGTTTCCTTTTCTCTTCGCCAAAAAATCATCTATATTCGTTGCTTCTCTTCACCAATGATTACAACTCTCCATCCTATATAAAAGCAACATGAGATCACCATTTTAATAATAATAATTCTTTCTGTTCTTGCTATCTAATTGCTGATTTCATTCTTGCTCTCTAAAATTATTCAAAAGCTCATAATTCTCACATATCGTTATTTGAATCCTTGAATCTATATATTATTCTTTAGATTCAAACAACGATATCATCTTCCAAATCTTCATAATCACATGACCATATTTGAGGATAAGATTATAGGAAGGGTGTACAAGAATTGACAAATTCGTGTTATTGAGAACACACATTGTCAAATTACAAGTTCAATTATCTTGTCTGAAGTCCTCGGTGTTGTAAGAGGCAAGTTGTGAAGTCCTCGTGTTGATAGAGGCGTAAAATCCCGTTCGGCTGCTCGTGTGTTGTGAACCTGTTCCTCCGGGTGAAGTGAGGTAGTTGTTTAGTGAAATTCCAGATATGATATCTGGGACTGGACGTAGGACGGTGCTCCGAACCAGTATAAAAATTCCTAGTGTGATTTTTTTATTACTGCACTTACTT
Source organism: Allium sativum (assembly GCA_030737875.1). Taxonomy (NCBI): domain Eukaryota; kingdom Viridiplantae; phylum Streptophyta; class Magnoliopsida; order Asparagales; family Amaryllidaceae; genus Allium; species Allium sativum. Next base: position 902,232,297 of record CM060916.1, read on the forward strand.
ATCTGTGATATTGCTTCTGTGAGATCGTTTTATAATAAATATTTACCAGCATAACTATTGTAAATATACAAGTTAGTATATCACATACTTTCCGCTTATCCATATTACTGATCCTGCCTAAGTCGTATATCGACACTTTCAATTGGTATCAGAGCGAGGTCATCACATAACCGTAACACAGTTATTTGATATATTCTAGTAATATGGCAAATAACCCAAGTAGTAGCACTAACACTACTTACACAGAAGGTCAATCGACACAATGACCTCCTTTCTTTAATGGTCTTAACTATAGTTATTGGGCAATACGTATCGCTTTTTACATGCAATCAACTAACTATGATGCTTGGAATGCTACTCAGAAAGAAATAGTCAATCCAACGACTGAGTATGCAGAATGGACGGCTGTTGAGAAAACCGCAGCTGCTGTAAATGCAAAAGCAATTAATATGTTGTTTTGTGCATTAGATCAAAACGAATATAACCATGTTAGTATTTGCACTACCGCTTACCAAATTTGGCAAACGCTAAAAAACACTCATGAAGGTACTAACAAGGTTAAACAAGCAAAAATAGCTTTGTTGAAAAGTCAATTTCAAAATAACTATCAATAAGATGTATTCAAGGTTTCAAACCATTCATCATGCACTTATCGGATTAGGACAAAAATATTCTGATTTTGATGTAGTTTCAACAGTCCTACATTCTCTGACTAATGAATGGGAAGGAAAAGTATTAGCAATAGAAGAAGCTAATGATCTTTCCACCATGAAGCCAGATGAATTGATAGGAAATCTTATGTCCTATGAAGCTAACTTGCAGGCTCAAAAAGAACAAAAAGAAGAAAAGAAAAATGTAGCTTTTCATGCCGAGAAATATGAAGGCATCTCAGATTACGAAGATGAGGATCTAGCATTCATTGCAAAAGGATTCAAGAAATTCTTAAAGCAACGAAAAGCTAGTCGATACAGCAAAAAGAAGTTCAGATCAAATAAACCATCATCTTCAAATACAGAATGCTTTAACTGTCACAAAAAGGGACACATGCACAAAGATTGTCTAGAGCAAAAGAAGAAGTCAGAAAATGAAAAATTCAAACACAAGAAGGACAAGTCAAAGAAACAAGCATTCTCAGTGACATGGGATGATTCAGACTCATCTTCATCTGATAGTGAAAGTGACTCAGATGATGAACAAGCAAATATATGTTTTATGGCTAAAGAAGATGAGGTACAAATTCCTTCTTTTGAAGAAGTTCTTGATATAAATGCTAAATTAATATATAAATTTAAAGATATGAAACGAAAATGCAAACAAGCTCAAGCTGATTTAAGTAGAGCTGAATTTGAACGAGATATGTTAAAAGATGAGAAGAAACTATTAGAGGAAGAACTTGAAAAAGCTCAAGAATCATCATGTAATATTGATTCTCAACTATCTCTTTTGAGTCAAGAAATTGAAACTCAAAAAAGGAAAAATGATGCTCTTACTACCGAAAATCATGAGCTTGAGGCAAAAGTCAAAATGTTAGACCTTGAAAAAGCTAGTTTACAAACAAAGTTAGACGACATTACTCAAAGTGTTTCTAACTTTAACAAAGGTCGAGAAAATTTGACAAAAATTATTGAAAGTTCACAATCTGCTACAAATAAACATGGCTTGGGATATAAGAAACAAGTTATCAAGAAAAATCTTGGTAATAAAAGAAAAAAGAAAAATAAGGTAGTACAAGAAACTAAAGCTAAGAAAAATCGTAGTTTATTATATTCCAAACCAAAACCGATTGTGAAATTTCAAAAGAAGAATGTCAAGTCTGTAAAAATATGGGTTCCTAAAACAAATAACAATTTGATTAGGAACAAGTGCATTCAAAAAATTTTGAATTCTGTGCATCACAATCCAAATTATATGTATAAAGGGGATACCAGACCCGTATGAGTTTGGACTCCTAAAACCTAACTCTTAGGACCCTATAAAAAAGTGGGTACCATAGACTTAATTTTATTTTTTGCAGGTCCCACTGAAGAAAAGAGGAAAGTGGATACTGGACAGTGGTTGCTTGAAGCATATGACTGGAGACAAGAGCTTATTAACAAATATCACTTATTCAGATGGTGGCTCAGACACTTTTGGAGATAATTCAAAAGGCTATATCATCGGCAAAGGCGATGTGAGCAATTATGGTACATCTAACTTACCTCTTATTACTAATGTCATGCTAGTTAGAAATTTGAAACATAATTTACTAAGTATCAGTCAATTGTGCGACAAAGGTTTTACTATTTCCTTTTCGGACAATAATTGTAGTATCTTAGATAAAGATCGAAATCTAGTTTTTGAAGGTTATAGAGACATAAATATCTATATTCTGAATATGAATATCAATCATAACTCAGGTATGTGTCTTATAGCAAATGATAATGATCCATGGCTATGGCACAAACGTTTCTGTCACATAAAGTTCAGAACTATTGACAAGCTAGCTAAAAATGATCTAGTTAAAGGACTACCCAAAATTAGTTTTACGGTTAATAATCTTTGCGATGCATGTCAATTAGGAAAATTGACTAAATTATCTTTCATATCCAAGAAATTCATATCAACGTTACAACCACTTGAGCTATTACATATGGATTTATTTAGACCAACATAGGTTCAGTCAATAAACCATAATCGCTATGTGCATGTAATAGTTGACAATTACTCTTGTTATACATGCATGATTTTCTTGAAAAACAAAAGTGACACTTTCAAACATTTCAAATCCTTCGTTAAGATAATTCAAAAGTCAAAAGGACTTAAGGTTAAAAATATAAGAAGTGATCATGGTGGAGAGTTCGAAAATAATGAATTTGAACATTTTTGTACAAAAAAAGGTATAAATCATAATTTTTCGTTTCCTAGAACTCCACAACAAAACGGAGTTGTAGAAAGGAAAAAATTGAACTTTACAAGAATGTGCAAGAACATTATTAAATGGATCCACTCTACCAAAACATTTTTGTGCAGTAGCTGTTGCAACTGCGTGTTATGTTTTGAATCGTGTATCCATTCTACCTCTGACCAAGAATACATCCTATGAGCTATTTAATCAAAGAAAGCCAAATATCTCATATTTCAAAGTTTTTGTTCTAAATGCTTTATTTTAAATACGAAAGACCATCTTGGAAATTTTGATTCAAAATCCGATGAAGGTATATTTGTCGGATATTCGGAACAAAGCAAGGCCTATCGTATATTTAACAAGAGAACTAAAACTATTGAGGAATCACTTCATGTCTCTTTTGATGAATTCTATAAACCATCTCATATCGTGTCAGATGACGAAGAGACCATAGTCACTAATAATCCTATCATCACAAATAATGACTCTGACTCAGAAATTGTTGACAATATTCCTCAACCTGCTGTGGTACCTTCTCCACCAAGATTTAGATCTCCTCCTAGAAATCTAACAGATCATCCGGTTCAAAATGTTATTGGAGAAGTAACATCACAAATAAGAACAAGGAGTCAACTAAATCAAATGGGTCATGTCGCATTTCTCTCAAATATCAAACCTAAGAATCCTAAAGAAGCTGCTACTGATGATTACTGGATCATTGCCATGCAGGAAGAACTAAATCAGTTCGAGCGCAATGATGTCTGCGAACTTGTTCAAAGACCGATTGATCAGTCAGTCATTGGTACGAAATGGGTTTATAAAAATAAAGCCGACGAACAAGGAAATATAACAAGAAATAAGGCAAGATTAGTACAGCACAAGGATATAATCAGGAAGAAGGTATCGATTATGAAGAAACCTTTGCACCCGTAGCTCGATTAGAAGCTATTCGAATCTTACTGTCCTTTGCTTGTCATCATAATTTTAAACTTTATCAAATGGATGTCAAAAGTGCATTCTTAAATGGGTTTATCAAAGAGAATGTATATGTCGAACAACCTCCCTTGTTCGTACATGAGAAATATCCTGATCACGTATATAAACTTAAGAAAGCTTTATATGGATTAAAACAAGCACCTCGTGCTTGGTACGAACGATTACGAAGCTATCTTATTGATTCTGGTTTTCAAATTGGTAAAGTTGATCAAACTCTATTCATAAAACATTCTTGAAAAGATATAGTAGATATCCAGATATATGTAGACGATATTATCTTTGGTTCAACAAACGATAAACTCTGCAAAGAATTTGCAAATATTATGACCAAAGAATTTGAAATGTCTCATATGGGAGAACTATCGTATTTCCTTGGTCTTGAAATCAAACAACTTTCTAATGGTATTTTTATTAGTCAGGAGAAGTACTGCGGAAATCTAGTCAAACATTTTAGATTAGAAAATACCTCCGGTAAACCAACTCCTATGGGTACGACCACTCATCTTGAAAAAGATGAACATGGTAAGAACGTTGACCATAAGTTACATCGAAGCATGATTGGTTCTCTCCTGTACCTTACCTCAAGTCGTCCAGATATTATGATGAGTGTTTGTTTGTGTGCAAGGTTTCAAGCTAATCCTAAAGAATCACATTTACGAGCTGTAAAACGAATAATACGATATCTTAATAACACCAAAGACTTTGGTCTTTTCTGCCCAAAAGATTGTTCATTCGAACTAGTATCATATAGTGATGCTGATTTTGGTGGCTCTCGCACGGATAGAAAGAGTACAAGTGGTACGTGCCATTTTATTGAAAAATCACTTGTCTCTTGGTTTAGTAAGAAACAAAATTGCGTTTCACTCTCGACATGTGAGGCTGAGTATATATCAGCAGCTCTAGCTTGTACTCAAGTATTATATATGCAACAAACACTTCGAGATTTTGATATACATTTATCAAACTCCATCATATACTTTGATAACACAAGCGCAATCAATTTATCGAAAAACCCAGTCAATCATTCCCGAACAAAGCACATTGATATTCGACATCATTTCTTAAGAGACAATATTGAAAAAGGAATAATATGTCTCGAATATGTCCAGACTGACAACCAACTAGCAGACATTTTTACTAAGCCTCTCCTCGAATCTAGTTTTATTTCTTTACATAGAGAGCTCGGCTTAATTTTTAGAACTGAACTCGATGTATAATATACACTATAATGTTGATTTCTTATCTAGACGACACATATATTCTTATTAACTTAGCAGGTTAATACCTTCTTGCTATTATTAGCAAATAATTGTGAGCTTTACAATCTTTTAGTGGCTTATATTCTCTGAGTGTTTTAACCATTGCTTTAAAAATTTCGTAAATCCTATATATACATACTCCTTTCCTATTGTTTTCTGCATCTCCATCCTTAAACATTTGTATACAAGTTCATAATTTCTTTATATAATGGCACACATATGCAACGAATGTGCACAACGATCACATATCTCGGTCACTGGTTCTGAACCTAAAGAATACTACTCTCCAGAAACACCAAATAGTAGACCAGAATGTTCGCATGCCCCCAGAGATACATCAAAACCCAAATGTGCTAAGAAAACATTATTCTGTTCTCCACGAACAAGAGAGAAGATTAGTGAAATTCATCACTACACTAAACATCAGATAGATCTCCAACGTCAACTTCATTATGAACAAAAACTCACATCTGATCGTTTAACTCTCTTAGAACGAATGTCGTCATTTTTCTGTAGCACGGATAGACACGGGGTTCACGAACCAATGCCACCTCCTCCATCTACATCTCGAAGTCCTAACTCATGGGATCGTAATTACGCGAGAAATGAAGGAGCAAGAGAATATTGGTCGCCATGGACACCGAGAGTTACGAATATTAAAGAAACATCCGAAGACAAGTCATCCACCTCTCATTATTTTATATCGTTTTTGTTGCATAATAAGTTTTTGTTTTAATTCTTATGTTTTGTTTTTTCATGTATTTTGTTTTTTCAAATCCATGTTGAGTTGAAATAAAATTTATATAATTTTTTAAATCCATAAAAACAAATATATACAGAAATGGTCGACCGTCAGGAATGGACCAGTCGACCGATCAAGTCTCTGGAAATATTTATATTTTGGAGCTGGTCGATCGCCAGAAAAATTACCAGTCGACCGTTCAACTCTCTGGAAAATTTTCAACTCAAAAGTCAACCAGTCGACCAGTCTATATCCTACCAGTCGATCGGCTATCTTCTCTGGAAATTTGTGTTTCAGATACCAGTCGATCGGTATAATTTAACCAGTCGACCAGTAAAGTTCTCTGGAATTAAAACTTCCAGATACCGGTCGATCGTTCCAACCCTAACGGTCAACCGGTAACACGTTTTTCAGTTTTTTTCAACTACAAATTCACAAATCGATTCATATATCCCACCTCTTCATTCATTATTTATTTATCTCCTTTCTCTCAAATCCCTGAAAAACAAATACCCCCAAATCAATTTCTCTATAATCGATGGCACCACCTCAAAAGAAACACAAGAAATCAAGTTCCACTTCACTCTAACCCATAGATTCTAACATCAAACAATGGCTTATGGATCCTATTGCAGTAAAACGTTGGAATGCTATGAAGTATTACACCATTCACGAAGGTTCTTTCATAAATCTCCCAGCTTTTATCCTCTATGATGTTGAAGAACTACTGGATAAGGCTCGTATTAAATCATTCCTTACCTTTGATAAGAACAACATTGAAATTAATCATATTATGATTCGGTTGTTCTATGCCAATCTTAACCTACCAAAATTCAAACCAGAGAATTCTGCTAATTGTCTTTGGTCTGTAGTTTATGGTCAGCATGTTTTCATTTCAAAGGAATGAATGGCCATGGTTCTCAATTCTCCAAATAGTGGAAGAGAATTTTCTTCGGATTTCTGCACTATCCATATTCGTGACAAAATCAGTCATCTTTTTATCGAGGATCATAAAACTAGCACTAAGGCAATTAACTTACGGCCTACAGCTCGTGTTTTACATCATGTCATCACACGCTCTTTATTGCCGAGGGTTGGTAATTTTCATATCGTTTATTAAGAAATTTCAAGGCATTATATGCGATTTATGGGGATATTGAGATAAATTGGATAAATATGATTTTCGACGAAATTTTGCTTGTCAACGAACGCACAAGGCCACACATTTTCTACAATGAATATGTTATGAGACTTTTACTCGATTGTGGTGTCAAGTCTTGTAAGTCTAAAATCTCCAAGCCAAAGTGCATCGACAAAGCAACTAAAAACCGAATGAAGCTCCCTGAACCTTGTGTGAATATCATTCCTTTTGAACAATACCAAAAGCATGGTCCTCAAGAAACCACTTCTTCTACGACTCCCAAGCCTAAACCGGAAGAAGTCAAACTCCTTCAACCATCCTCGTCAACTAAGGATTCAATAGCACAAATTGCACAGAACCAATTCCTCTTCGAACGAGACTTAAACGTACCGACACCAAACTTGAGAGTTTGGATAAAAAGCTCGACAAACGATTTTCAAAACTTAAGTCTTTCTTCGGTATTATTTGGGACGCAATTTCATGTGCATCATCATCTTCCTCTACCCAAATACAAGACCCGGGAAAACGTCCCATGCCTCCTACATTTACGTGGTCATCATCTGACGAAGGCACCACTTCAGGAACCAATATAGGACATGATCGTAGGGAATATGAGACCGAGGAGGAAGACGAAGGAAACAACGACGAGGAAGATGTTCCAGAAGAAGGAGACAAGGAAGAAGGAGGGAACGAACAAATTGAGTGGGACACCACTGAATCCAAATCGTTATCGCATTAGTCTGTTTTTCATCCACGTTTTATGATACTATGTTTTTATGCAAAACTTCAAACCGGCACTTGTGTAAATAGTGTTGTATTTATTTTGGGTTTGTACGTCTTAAGCTATTAGGTACCTGACTTGCTTGTGGTATGTTTGGTGTATATTATATGCTACAATCTTAAAGTTCCTCTTAAGCTATTTGTGTGTTCACTACTCCATTTTGTCGATGACAAAGGGGGAGAAAAATATTACTAACATTATGTTTTGCAGATTTTTTTTAGTATGTATTTCAGGGGGACCATATATTCAGGGGGAGTTAAAAACAATTTTAGAGCTATGTTGTCAACAATCAAAAAGGGGGAGAATGTTGAATCAAGGAATTCACGGCGTTTTGATTAAATGACAAGGAGAAGTTCAAGATCGACAAAAAGAAGAGATTCAATGGTATTTAATATTAGAGGTTGATTATTTAGAGTTTTAGTTGGGTTATAAATGTTAAAATCTATCCTCAAATAATCATATACCTCAATGGTTTGAATATATATATGTATATATATATATATATATATGTATGCACATTCATTGTGCATACTATCAGAAACCGGTCGACCGGTTTCATTTTGGGCGGTCGACCGTTTTTGGGCAAAAATGCACAATGAATGTGCACACATGTATATAACGTACATATATTCAAATACCAGTCTACTGGTCATTTTTAACCAGTCGACTGGTCTACGAACTGAAACAACTTTTCGAATAGACACTCTTATTTATCAAGGGTTGTTTTCTTTTCTCTTCGCCAAAAAATCATCTCTATTGGTTGCTTCTCTTCACCAATGATTACAACTCTCCATCCTCTATAAAAGCAACATGAAATCACCATTTTAATAATAACAATTCTTTCTATTCTTTCTATCTAATTGCTGATTTCATTCTTGCTCTCTAAAAGCATCCAAAAGCTCATAATTCTCACATATCGTTATTTGAATCCTTGAATCTATATATTATTCTTTAAATTCAAACAACGATATCATCTTCCAAATCTTCATAATCACAAGATCATATTTAAGGATAAGATTATAGGAAGGGTGTACAAGAATTGACAAATTCATGTTATTGAGAACACACATTGTCAAATTACAAGTTTAATTATCTTGCCTGAAGTCCTCGATGTTGTAAGAGGAAAGTTGTGAAGTCCTCATGTTGATAGAGGCGTGAAATCCCGTTCGGCTGCTCGGGTGTTGTGAACCTGTTCCTCCGGGTGAAGTGAGGTAGTTGTTGAGTGAAATTCCATATAGGAGATCTGGGACTGGACATAGGACGGTGCTCCGAACCAGTATAAAAATCCCTGGTGTGATTTTTTTTATTACTGCACTTACTTATCTGTGATATTGCTTCTGTGAGATCATTTTATAATAAATATTTACCTGCATAACTATTGTAAATATACAAGTTAGTATATCACATACTTTCCGCTTATCCATATTATTGATCATGCCTAAGTCGTATATCGACACTTTCATCGCAAACCAGGTATTGATTAACTTGGTATGATTTATAGGAGACCTATAACCATACAATATCAACGACAAAAATGAAAGAACAACTAGCCAAAACTTGAACAAGAAGAGTAAGTCCCCAAGCAAAGGGTGGCCACTCAACAAATAACAAAACAAAAAAAGGAAAACCCAACGAAGAGCCTCAATACAAAAAACATCCAAAAGAGCCCAAGAGGCCCAAGAAGGCCCAAGAACAAATGGTCAACATGAAGCCCGACAAAAAATCATAAGTAGGTATCCCTATAAAGTGAAAAATTGGGAGAAAAACGAACACCAACTCCTAGGGTAAAGAAGCCATACAATAGTGAAAGCAGCAAGCAAAAGCCAGTGCCAGAAACATCTAAGGAAAAAAGCTTGACCAAAACCAAAGGCAAATCCATTGTCTTGCTATAGAGCATTGGCTGCAACCGAGTGCCAAAGCCACTATCACCCACAAACAGAACCAATTTCCAAAGGCCAAACCATCGCTGGAGCACATAAGCCCAAAGCCACAACCAATCACTACGTAGCAATAGATAATCACCACCAAGTAAATGCAACAATCCAAAGACAAGCAAACAGTCAACTAACACATCCAAAATAGAAGAGCAATAAGGTGCCACGCCAAATGACAAAGTTGTCGGCTACACCAGAATAAAAGGAGATTTCTCACCGGTAGAAGCCCACCGTAATGATCGGAGAAATTCGAGGCTCAAATTTCAACATGAATACAACATCTGTATTCACGTGTCCAGATTCAAGTACCAAAAAAACCAGAAAGTTAGAAGAAAGAAGTTAGAGGGTGAGAAAGAAAAAAAGAAAGGTTAGAATAGAAGAAGAAGAAGAAAACAAACACATCAGAATCTGAAACGATTGGAATCTGACAACAGAATGAATAAAATATAATATATTAATATTCTTTACACAAGAGGAAAGCTATATATATATACATACATTAAACATCAGAGTACACAATAAATTAGCACATAAAGTCATAACAATCTGTATATACAATCACTGATAAATACAACACACACAGCGGAAATAAACTGATAAAAGAAAAACGAAAATACATCTCGACTCCTGCTTCTTTCTTGCAACTTCAAACAAATCTTATGCAACCTGGAAAATATACGCAGTCTGACCTGAGCATATTTTGAGGGAAAGCAAAAACACCCGGATTAGTTTGGAAAACTTAACAGTAAGAAAACTCACATCACAAGCAATTTACTTAACCTTTTGAAAACCCTTTTTCGAAAGAATGGAACTCTCATAAGACACGACCACCCATAAACATGGCAAGTGTCTATCCCTTATGATAACCAAAATACTTTTTAAAATAAATATCCAGTGATATTATAATAATGTCTAAAATTCAAAAGTAAACATATTAAAATAGTCAAAACGATTGCATCTCACGTTCCAACATGATATGTATACAATAATGACCAAAAGTTCATAATGGATAATAGATTCCAACTATAAAGGTGTAAGGGTCTACCCACTGAATTCGTACATCTCTAGATAAAACGTATAGAAGGCTGCTGCACCTCAGCTACTTAAGACCATGACCGTCCTTATATTTGGATGATGCCGAATATGATTACCCCGGTTGATAAAACAACGACATAGGGCCCCATAGCATACAAAGGAAAATCGACTCTAGATATGGAATGATCATATCCTAATGGGAACGACCTACATAGCCCTATTGCTTTCCCCTTGATTTATTCATTCACTGGGTGATGAGGCTAAAAGTTACGTTTACCTCATAAATAGTAGAATATCTTTGAATGCTAACATTGCCTTCCAGAGATATGTAATGCTAGAATTCATCCGTGCAAGTTTGTTCTGGGCCTGAACGAAACTAAATAACTAGATCTTCAAATATTTCCAATTCGAAATGCATCAGCCGGATCGAAGTGGTTTTCGAGCAAGCAGGCCCGACCTGGTCTCTTCGAAACGACAATAGATAGTTTCTGGAAAACTCAACTCCGATTTTTTAGGAACAAACCAACAATACATAATTAAGAGTTCAAGTCCTAACTATTTATGAGAACGGGTTTACTAATCACTTGTTGGATAAATTTCCAAAGTTAAAATGGTCAGATTTGACAGTCGGTTATTTAACTATCAAATAAATAAACAACCATTCAATAAACAGATTTATTTACCATGGTAATTATTAAGCCTCATTAAAATGAATCTTTCGTTTATAAAATAATCTTTTAAGTATTTTTACTAAATTATTGTTAAACTTATCTTACCTACAAAAGTTTATTCAACAACCATTATTTTCAATAATTAGAAAATAAATTCATTACTTATATTATCAATATAAATGTATTCATAAAGCATTTAGAAAAGCTTTCTTATTTTTTGAATCTTTATAAGGCTTCTTCGAGGTTTAGTGTGGAACGAATGTCCTTACCACCATTTTTAGGAATATCATACTTGATAATCAAATTTCAATTCCTTTTGTAGATCTCTTCGATAAATCATTTTATAAACTTTCTTATTAAAACTAATTCATATTCTTTAAGCCCGTTTTAAATAAAACATTGATAAAAAAAGTTTATAAATATCAAGAATCAATTTTAAACTTCTTTTATAAATATCAACACTTCAGAACCCCTTTCTACTTATCAAAATTCAAAGGATCTACTCTTAATCTTAAACCATAGCCATACACTTCTCTTTGAATAAGCGTATTCACAAAACACTACTATTCTTAATACATAGAAAATCCTTCTTTATACTTAACCAAATGGTATAAGTATAGTCACAATCCATATCTAGGACAAACAATGTCATATGATACATTGTTTTACTATAAATCCCAAACAGTTTTATTTACCTTCTAAACTTTGCAAATTAAAGCTTATAACATCACTCATGGAAATAATAATTTAATTTACAGCATCTACTTTCGTTTTAAACCAGTGTCATCTCTTGGATAACAATGAAGTCGTCCAAATTAGGATATTTTATTTACCTCTCATACCTTGACCCAACAACATTCTCATCTTCAAGATAAATACAAGTTTGTTAACGCAAAACATGACATCAATAAATGTCACAATAAATTCCATCTGTCATTCGGTTCAAATAAGTTTCGAAATCAAATCCCTATTAAGAAAATCATCATTTAAAGCCATCTCATTAGTTTTAAATATCTTTTATAAACCTTGTTTGTAAAACTTAGATTTAATATAAAATAAATAATTTATAAAATCTCCTTTTAAAATCTTATTACAAACTCGATTCCCTTTTCTTTATTAACTTCAGATCTTATAGATCAGGGTTTATCTTTTAAATCAAATCACTTTAAAACTTCGCTTAAAAATCATTTTGAATCATTTAAAAGCTTTTCATGAATATCCAGCTTTTATAAACTTCAATTCTGAAATCCAATATCAATTCTATGTTGTTTTACTAGTTCAACAAAACTATTTATTAACTTGTTCAAAACAACTGAAAATCACTTTAAAACTTAATTAATTATAAAACAAGGTTTTGTAACTTCATACAATTTCATTATAAAGTTTAGTAAAGTTCTACCACTCGAAGTCTCCAAATATAAAACTTATTCATAAAATAGTGATTTCGCTTCCTAAAACATTTATAATTCAAATATAAAATCCAACTATAAATATTGATCTATTTACAAAAAAATTATTTTATATGTCTTATATAAAATAAATCCAAAACCTTGCTTTTATTATGAAAATCCATCTTATAACTTCAACTTAGTCAATTCACCTGACTGCGAATCAATGTCTTAAAAAGGTGGATTTTAGGCATCCGCTGCCAATCACTTAATCAATATTGTTTATTGCTTAATAACACATCAGTGCTTAATTTAATTCAACGATCATCACCCAAATCAGATTTTAATGTTACTTATGTTAGACAATTCATATGTGTCAAATATGAAAGCAAGTAACATCCAAAACATTGAGGAATCATATTGGATCCCTCCAACCTATCCTATAGCATCACAGCTCATATATCAAATATTCCTATAAATTAATAATCTAATCTAATTCATCTAAGATGAATCTTCTGCTTAACAACATGTAGTGTCAAAGGTCATCCGTTCACAAACGGGAATTATTTACTAACAATCACCCATAAGCAGTAAATCATCCAAACACACAAGTTATACACTAACGACACTGAATATTATTATATAAAATAACAACATTCCAAGTATTCTAGAAATCATGAGAGTTAACTCACCATTCAATCCAATCGATGATTTCGCGTTGTTTTATCTAATTTTAAATGAGTGTTTAAAATTAGTACAATTCTCATGAGCTTCAAATCACTCCAAACCAGTTTTTACACGTAGTATTCTCTGATACAATCCCAGCGCGACTGACGGCGTTCAATTTCGACCTAAAATGAGTAAGAAACACAATTTACAAGTTCGAATAAAACTTAAGGCATCATTAATAACTAATTACCTACTTAATTAACTAACCCTCATTATAAACCTTCTTCGCCAAATGGAAAATCCTACCATTTCCTGTAACCGCAAAACCCACCCTTTAATCCCTCCTCTCCTCTATTGCCAAAGCTATACTCCACGAAAATCAACGAAACCAGCACCACAATTCTTCCCTTCACGAATGCTCCTACATCCACCTTACATCCTCAAACATGCACACATATCTACGATTGTGTTCCAGCAACCTCACGCATGCAGGTACAGTATCACGCGACACTTTTTTGCCTAGAAATTCACTGAACCTTGCAAACTCATGCTCCTCCATGCTACCATCCCCATTCTACTCTCTAATTCAACCACTTCCCCCTGAATTCGCCACAATGTCGAGCCCTAACCTATGCGCCATTCACTGTAAACCCACATGAGTACTCCAACAACACCATACCCCTTTTAAATCCCCTAGCTGCGAAAGTCCAATGATTTTAAATCAAAGCTACAAGTTTTCTATTTTTTGTTTTTCTTTGAATTCTTTTTGAAATTCATAGTTCATGTTTCTCTTTAAAGCAGAAGGTGCCGGCACTTTTTTATGTTTGAAAACATAATAAGGAAAATGAAGACGGACCTTGATTAAAGGATGTTATGTAGGCTAGGTTTTAATAATATAATATTAAAACGCATTTAACATTTACGTGAATTTATAGAAAGAACAATCACATAGAATCTCTGATTGTCACGAAATTGGAAATCATGTAATGGTTTAAAATTCCAGATCCGATTAAACTGGTTTCATCGAATTCCGAGACCATATGCAAAAACAGCTATTTTAAATGTCAAACCGTTAACTGATACGCGTTTATTGCGCATGATCACAAAACATTTACAATAGATAAAACATGAAATCTAACAATAATTAACCATTACGGATTTTATAAGATTGGTTTCGTTAAAATTTAAGGCCATTTCAAAATAAATATATTTGGAATTTTAAACTCAACATTCTCAATTTCAGGGTGCTACAACATCCAAATCCTTAAATAAAATTTAACTCAAGCAATTAATTCTTAAATTTAATAGTTTTAAATATTTAAATTAATTAAATATTCCTTATTAAAAATCTAGATTGTTACACTCTCTTCCGCCTCTCCAGTAGTAAACGACGATATTCACAACCCCTAAGCCAGACAAGCCCATTCAAACGAAAATATGGTGGACCAGCGGCAGCACCAACATCAATATGAAAACAATGGGATCCAACTCATCACCATCCACGACAAAATAAAGGATCAAAGGGGTTAAATGTAGCTAGAGGCGGTTGAGAATGTGCACCACCTCCGAGTGAAGAGCTGGGTAAGCTAGTGATGGGCAAAGGGGACATAAGGGCAGCAAGTTTCCTAGACAAACGAGAAAAGGGAAGGGACCTGCGGCCAAAACCAAGACCATAGCCAAGCTTGGGAACCGACTGTGAAGGAAAACACAATGGAGGCTAATAAGTGGTATTTGGAGGTAGTAAAAAATTGACCTCGGGGTGAAGCGAATCGAGGGGAGGAGAGGGCGCAATGAGAGCCATACAACGCCGATGAGTCACCAAATACGATGAAATCCAAGAATTATCAAGGAAAAGCTCTTCCTATAGATGTGCTCTTCGAGTTCACGAAGATCACACCAAAAGTTGAATAACTCGCAAGTTACGATAGCCATGAAAGCGCCATTTATCAACATGAATCAATGCCTAATTAACAAGCAGAATAAATCCTTCAACGAAACCCCAAAAAACAAAAAATTGGGTTTTGTAATGGAGATGGAAAAACTAACATCTGAAGACAAAGCTACGGCATCATAAATCTAAACCAGATTCGAGCATAGCCCATAAAAATCCCAAAAGCAAAAAAAACTAAATCAGGGGAATCCGCAAACATACTGTTTGCGCCAAAAATAGTTCAAATACCCCAAAAATAGGTATATAATAATAAAATCGATGAAATAGTAAATGAAGACAAGGAAAAGAGCACACAAGACAATTTATAGTGGTTTGGCTATTGATTGTCTATGTCCTCTTTATAACTTCTCTTGATTTCTATTAGAGATTGAAATTACAAATGTTGAAAATTAAGAAATCCCAAGTACAAATAATTTCAGTAAATAACTTGCATACGAGAAGTCTTAAGAAGATTTCCGGATGTCACATGGTACTATTTATCGGTGAGGCACGAATCCGGTTTGGCATGAGACGTTTGCATGAAAGTACGAGTAGTGGGGCAAGTGTGGTTAACGAAGAAAATGGAGATTACCCTGCAATGCTCGGGTCGACAAAGTCAAAGGACGATCTAGAATGGGTCGAGCAGGGGTGATCATTCCGGAATGGGTCGAGGCGAATTGGACGATCTGAAGTTGGTTGATCCAGATTTATACAATAATGAAATGACTTAAAACTGCACTCATACACTCGTACTTCTGGACAGTCAAGATAGAGAATATCTGGACATTCACATATCCATGTAAACACAACTGAAGTTGCATATAAACTTGAACTGGCCAACCAATAGGAATTTGGTCCTTGCGAGATTTATAGTCTAGAATTTCTTCTAACGAAGACCCGATGAGACAATGAGGAACGACAATCCAACAAATTGTCACTCTTCATCAGTTTTCAACACTTTACTTCTACTGATGTCACTGCATAGTTGTTGAATCATAGTGCACACAATTCACTTAGTTCATGCACAGGGAGGTACATCTTAATCACTCTAACTGGTGATATTTCTTAGGTAGCACTGAGACGACCTAGACTTCCCCATCCCCAAGGAGATGGAGGAGCCCGGATTGCTTTGAGAACACAACGCATTAGAACATAAACATAGAACATTTCATTACTATTACAACAATTTACATCAGAGCACAAGAATATATCAGAGTTTAGATAAATAATATACAGCGGAAAAATAAATATCAGAGAATTACAAATTACAAAATAGCGGAAATATGTATACATAAACTACCACAACTGAAAGAGATACACTGATACAAAGCTTTCCAAATATAGCTCTAGATGTAAACCTAGATCTTGTGAAAATAAATATCTGCAAAAAACAAAAACTACTAGCTGCCCGTGTGGAAAATATGGGCACCCAGAGTTTAGGTAGAAACAATATACTCCGAGTCAGTCATGGGACTGGTGTGAGAACTAAAACAGTTATTAAATCTTTACTGTAAAAGTTGGGAAATCATGGGACCACACCGTATAACACGGAATGGGTTTAATCCACATGAATCTCAGTTTAACATAACGCAATGCTTTTTAGAAAATGAAGCAATTATAAGAGTCAGGTCCCATCACACAATGCAACGCAAGCCGGAGGATAGAGTTTTCCCTTATAATAGCCAAACATGCTTGGTACGTTTAAAACAAATCATTTTGATATTACTATAAGTGCATAGTGTCAAAATCAACATCAAATATAAATGTATCAATCATAGATGGCATAGGTACCGTATATTATGTCGCCATACGTAGGTTTACAACTAAAACCGAAAAGTGTCATATTGCAAATTGGATTCCATCTATGAGTCGAGGCAAGGGATCTTCCTCACCGGTTTCGAGACACTCTAGCAAATGCCTCAGGACTCGGACGCTGGTGAGCTCTGGTTAGCGACAAGGCCGATCCACACTTACTTTAGTGGATTGGTTATTCCTGAACACACGTTTCCCGGTCCTATAGGACCTGTCTCTGAGCCATTATAGACTCAATATCCGAGGCGCCCCATTCCATCATCCACATAAGTAAAAATGTCTAGGCTCCATACGATGACACCACTCCTAGCTAGAAACCAATATCATGTCCTCCATGAGGTCCTCATCCCGTTTTTGACTCATACTGAGGTGTGAGGCTCACGAATTAACTCTATACACAAAGCTATGCTAATTAAAATCGTACTTTAATCATCATCCACAAGGCCCTGCTTTTCAACAAAAGCTTTGATCATTTACATCTTAGCATGCCACATTGTCAATCCATACCATATCACTGATTTCCACCAATATATAACCTCTAAGCTCATACATCTCAGAGAAGGGTGTTAAGCAAGAGAATAAATTCCCCGCCACCAAACAGATATATATATATATATATATATATATATATATATATATATATATAACAGAGATCAACGAATACAGCATAAAGGAATACAATGCCAGACATACCATCCATTTGTAAGTCCGTTCTGGGTCTGAACGAAACTGGAGGCACCTTATTCATCGTCCTATATATCCATTACAGGGGAGAGGCCATCGCATATCCGGTCGATCTCCAAGTACGTCTGGACGATCATCGCTTATTACCTTGTCTTGCGTGTACAGCCCAATCAAGACATCGACAATCATCCATACAATGTGAAGATCTCTGGTCCTCAAACACCATCTTCAAATCATCGACTTTTAGTCGTCGTATCAGTTATTCAGAATGGGATAAACCCGGTCCTTCTGAATAACTCGCGTATTTTATAATCAATAATCAAGTGCTATAAAAACACATCATACACCTCATTCCAATTCAGAATATTCTTTTATTCAAATATTCATATCTTTGGGGAAAGGTTCCCATCAATTTTATCAAAGATATATTCTTTCAAACTAATTCTTTAATCTTCCTTTGGATATACTTTTTAAAAGATTTTATTTTATCCTTTAACAATTCTAAACCAAATTAAGGTTTATAAAACTAGTCGGGATTATTGAACCTTACCGAAGTAATCATTTATTTTATTATCCCAATCCAAACATATTCATCCTATGGAGAAAAACTGGCAGTACTCCATATATAACACCCACGGTGTTATCGGTAAATTTAATTACCATTTCACGTTCAAATCTAATTAAAGATTTAACTATCGCCTGGAGTAAAACTGGTGATACTCCATTCTCGATCATTTCATGAATTTAATAAATATAATTATCTCGTTCTCATTTCAATCTAATTAAAGATTCATTAAAACTCTAACTTGGTTTTAATCTCAAAAATCATTTCTTTATGATTATTCAACTTTAAGAAATTAATCTTGTCTTTAACAGGGTTAAAGAATCAATGTTATTAAAAACACAGTTCACAATAAACCCAAATCAACTTCCATTAAATATGGAATCTTCGCAGAAAACAGATCAATATATAATTGATATAAATTTCCGTATCAGACTAATAATATAAATGGAATAACGACAAAGGCTTTTAAATTCCATATATAGTAACGGTCTTCCTTTACAGAAGCTCATCTCAATTATTACCAAATCGAATTCCATTCAATTCCAATTTAATATATTAAGTTGGAAAACTTTAATTTGGAAAATTTCCATTAATTCTGAATTAAAAGATTTATAAATTCCACATAATATCTTTATTGTTATATGGGTATTTTAAGAACAAATGTTATTTAAAACATCATTCACAACGAACCCAAAATCAACTACCATTTTAATTCCAATTTATATTTATAGATTGGAAAACTTCATTAATCTTAATTAATAGATTTATTCTTTTCTCAATGTGATTTAAGAACAGTGTTATTGAAGACACCATTCACGACAAACCCAAAATCCAATTTGATATTAAATACAAGGCTCTAAATAAAAATAATACCAACTTATATTAAATATTAAATTCTGAAACCAACGGATATCGTATTGAGAATAACAATACCTGTATCTTCCAAATTCCTCAATAATATCTGTATAATCACGGAATCCAATATCAAAATATTCCGAAGATTATTTCCATTCAGATCCATTCCAATTTATATGGAATTCCTGATTATGTAAAAACCCGTTCGCAAATCCAATTTATTATTTCTATAAATCATTGGATTTTTATTCTATTTATTAACTAGTTCATTTAGATAAAAATATTTTTTACCCTTTCAAACTTAGAATTTTTCATCTGAAATCTTTCCAAATCATTAGTTATAATTTTACACAATTTTTTCACATTTTTAATAATTTTATTAAGGCCCTTACAGCCGGTCTCCAATAACGGCCACCAAACTACATTCATAGCGACCTTTTCTGAAATTGATTTAGACATAATTTGAAATCCAACCGTTCAAATTAAAATCTCCTATATTCAATGGAAAGATCTTTTCGATACGAATCCAACGGTTCCGGGTTTAGGACAATCCGACGGTCGGATCTCCCGTTATGCCAGTTTGAAGTTAATGGTTGAAATTTGCGAATGGTCATTGCGCGGCGTGTTCTATTCAAGCCATCAAATATATATGATATATATACTTCGTCGATTTCTATTTAAAACCTATTTTATAAAATATTTATAAATTCGTTTTAAAATGATTCCAACTTCCTTTTCCATTTTAAATCAAAATTGAATTTTTTTATATCATTATAATATTAAAATGATAATATTTTTAAAATATCAGATTTTGAAATCAAATCTTTTCGATATTCATTATAAAATGAATAAAATCGATATAAAAATCCATTCGAGTAAAAATGGCATACATCTACTTAACTCAGCTTTATATATTTCTATATTTTTGCATCTATCCAAAATCGGACATCAAAATCATGTTTTGATCCTTTACTGAATATTATTTTAAAGTATTCGTTTATTTTTTGAATTGGAATGCGACTCAGTTAATTACCATATAATTTTATTTATATGGATTTCATACATAGTATGTATTCAAAAATAGTGATAAACAATTATTAAATAGTCAATTCACATCTAGAGTGCAATTTGCAACTGTATAAGCATTAAATAATCAAATAACGCTTATCAGTCTGTCAATTCATCGGTTAAATCCAAGGGAGATGTGAATTAATAATTGTCACTATACCCGTGTGAGGTTTCAAGCAACAACAATGAATTCAAATTACTCACTGGTTAATAAATTTAACCAATTCTAATTTGGTTCGAATTATTTTTCTAATTAACCAATTTTCACTGTTTAAAATATATATAAATATTTATAATTTAATCTCAACTACCACGATAATATTAGCCTTATTTTATACATGTTTAGAATCACAATCAAACACAATACAGTCAATCAGATTATCCATGGTTTTCAAACAACAGTGAATGTGAACTAACAGGCACCATACAATATTTTATGATAATTTAAACAGATAAAAATTGATAATGGCAATTTCTACATTCAGTTATAAAATAAATAACTGTACAAAATTTTAGTGAGAGAGTTCTCACATTTGATTTCCACTCCATCATTCTTTATTGAAGGATATTATTTTAATAAAATTAAACCAAACGTTTAATTTTATCAATAACTGTAACTACCAACAACAATGAATTCAAATTAATCACTAGTTAATAAATTTAACCAATACTAATTTGATTCGAATTATTCTTCTAATTAACCAATTTTCACTATTTAAATTATAAATGAATATTTATAGTCTAATTTCAACTACCACAATAATATTAGCCTTATTTTATACATGTTCAGAATCATAATCAAACACAATACAGTCAATAAGATCATCCATGGTTTCGAAACAACAGTGAATGTGAACTAACAGGCACCGTACAACATTTTATGATAATTTAAACAGATAAAAATCAATACTGGCAATTTCTACATTCAGTTATAAAATAAATAACTATACAAAATTTTAGTGAGAGAGTTCTCACATTTGGTTTCCACTTCGTCAGTCTTTATTGAAGGATTTTATTTTAATAAAATTAAACTGAACGTTTAATTTTATCAAAAACTGTAACTTGCTCCATACTCGTTCCAGTCAGTACCATGCTGTAGAGTTCATCGCCACGATTCCAACGTGACTAAGTTTGCAATTTTCTGAGTTCGTATGAAAAAGATATGGGTTTACAAAGTTTAATGACATAATTAAGATAATTAATTAAATAATTAAAATTAATCATCCTCCCTAATTCGTTTATACCCCTGGAGCCGCTCAACCCATTCATCGATAGGAAAACCTCCACCGTGCCGCCAAATTGGATGATCAAAAGGCCATCTAACGCTGCCACGCCGTCAAGCTTTGCCTCGCCATCCACCGCCCACCGGCTTGTTGAGATCGCTGCCCCCAAACATCCCGGAGAACTCACGAAACACCAGCCCATTGTGGCTTGATTACTCCCAAATCACGAAACTATGAATGATCTTAACCGTTTATATTAAAGATCAAAACATGCTCTTCAATTTGTATTTGGAATTTTTGAAATTCATTGGACGGATTGAGAGTTGTGGGGAGAGAAAGATTCGATGATTTTGATCGTCGAAACTGAATGGAGTGGCTGAAGCAGATGGTTGACCATGCAATTAATGTATTAGGGGTTTGACCTATTTTGACTTGGCCCTTATATATATTTTTATTCTCTAGTTAGTTCATTTTCGTACGAACTCCAATCAAACCCAACGACTGTCGTCCCTACCTAAATACCCCCATTCCGAATACAATGGAATATGTTTTGTAAGCCAATTCGACTGTTCCGATCAGTTTTTATCAAAATTAAAATATAAATTAATATAACGTTTAATATTGAATTCCAACGTACATTTTAATTTACCGGGGCCGCATACTGACTCCAAAAATTATGAATATTTAGATCTAGCTATGTTTTGACGATACGATCCTAACAAAATTAGTTTCGTCAAATTTAGAGAGCGTTTGAAAAATGACATTTTTCTTGGTTTATTAAATTTACAATTAAAACTGAACAGGCATTTAAATTCACCACACTCAAAATCATGAAATTTTAAACCTGACTACATTCCAGATCCAACAAGAGTGGTTTCGTCGAAAACGGAGATCGTTTGCAAAATGGCTATTTTTAAGGGCTATATATTATTAATATATATATATTCCATAACAACTACTAGAAATTTTAAACTGGGCATATCTTACAATTTATAAAGTGAAATCTCAGTTTCCTACATTGGTTAGAAAGATATAATTAAATAGATTCTAACGTTTCTTGTTTTACTAAAATCCGATTTATTTTGAATCCTATACATTCAATCGAAATTTAAAATCGAATTTTCAAACTACCGCGCCTTTTCAGGATCGTTTTATAATTAAAATAAATTTATACATTTTAACTTCGATTTAAATAATTTTTTAGTCGTTATTATTTAAAATAAACCATTTTTAAATATTCAAAACTCATTAAAATAGCTGAAATAAATTTTTTGAATTGGTTTAGAAATTCCGGGTTGTTACACATAGCTATCATGTCAAGAAGATACTCCACTAAAGCCTCTGAAGCTGGAAAAAGAGATGTAGCCTACCGGGAATCTAGTTTGAATTTTAATTCTGGGACTGAGTTTGATAATGAAGATTCACAATTTTAAGTCTAACCTCATGGCGAACAATCAACCTCATTGTCTTGGGAATCAAACTCTTAAGGAGAAGAAGAGGCTGAGAGCGGCAATGCTCCTGAAGTCAATCTGCTTCTAAGACTCTACGTAGGGTAGTCTTCTTAGATGACCCAATCGACTCTTGGCCTTCTTCAATGGATCAGGTGAAGCTAAAAAGGCTATATGTAAAGAATTGGATTCCTTTGAAACAAATTCGGGTGCCACTCTAGGCGAGACTTCTTATAACCCTCCAGAGGGTTATATGACGTGTAGTTGACAAATCTGCATAGTGGGATGCATTCCTCTCTTTAGTCCATTTGTTCAGAATTTTTTATATCGCAGGACACTGGCACCTATGCAGTTGTATCCTATATCATATGCTTATCTCCACACAATGTGCATATAATACAGAAAGCATTTGCATCGAGAACCCATCTTTAACGATATTACCATCTTCTTCATCTTTAAGCACCATAAAGATACCCCATCCCTCACTTATTTCAAGGAGACTTCGGGAAGGCGAATCATAATGGATGGGTAAAGCAAGCTAGGGAACATCAAGCTATACTAGTTTTATGTTCCACAATAAGAAGGATTCACTAAGAGTTGGATTCAGTGCAGTAAACAACTCATCGTCATTCCACTCTTTCGAGTTCATTTGAGTGTATCTAATACTTTATGTTTTTGTGCAGTCAAGTAACTACCTTTTTCAAAGTAAGTCGCTTTGCCAATACCGAGCATGAAGGAGAACGAGAGCCGAAAGCCAAAAGTATTCATCTGCGGTATCCCGACCTTCTCTAAGAGACCTGAGAGATTGTAATGAGGAGGGGTCAGAACAACAAGTTCCGGTGACTAAGAAATGTACAATACATATATATCTCGTTTGGTTTAAAAACCAAGCTGTATGCCTAACCAGGTTAGTGATTCTAACCCAACCTAATAAATGTTTTACGCACAACTTTACTAATCATCCCAAAGAAGTATTCCCAAATTATATTACCGAGATAGGACATTTACACACATTTTTGTGAAGTCTTTATACCAGAGTTTAACTGGTTAATTATATCGAGAGTGGGCTCCTAATTTCGGGGTTTCTACCCGTACCCTCATTCTCTATTCTTTATTATTTAACGCCTCACTATCAAATGATAGATAGGATGGATTCTCTCTGACCACTTAAGACCCTAGGCAGACCTACTGGTCACTTAATAACCATCGACAATATGTTCAACGTTAACATAAATTAGAGGGAACTAGCTACGAGCCCTACTAGTTAAGGCTTCCGTCATTCACACAAATACCCTTCCCCGCATAAGGTGAGAGTAGGTATTTTATCATTCATCATACCTAGCTCACCTCATTCGATAACATCCTTAGTCACTTACTACTTCCCGTAGGATAGACGGCCATATCTGACCCTTTTAATTTCTAGGTTTGGGTAGGCCCACACACACCTGCCATTTAAGAGCCCTATAATGGAAAGTCTATTCTAATGTGGACTCTTCGACCTAAGCCACTTAGACCCAAGGAAGCAGACTATACACGAAGGTTATTAGTTCATCCCTCATTTACCTTTAAAATCTTTCCCTTTTTAGGATAAAGTAGGCTACGTTATTAAGTCATTCCCATTTAATTTCCTTATATGGAAATACTATATGTACACCATATATTTGTATCACGTGTTTACATGGTTAATAACATCTTATATTATTAATATACTAAGTCCAGCTATATTTTTTTAATATAGGTTTTATTGACATAAGTAAGGAAGATTATATTCCTTTTTCTCTAGGATATTTATTTAATTTCTTCCCTAATTTGGACTTAGTATTTAAACAGCAATCAATATCCATTAATTCCCCCTTTTTGACACTCGTTTCTTTTTATTTCCTTTTTATTTCCCATTATGACTCTAACGGTCATATTTTCCTAAGGAAACTATTTATCAGTCCTAAGTTATCTATTTGTTGTATCCCAACAGGCAATTACTATACTTATTCTTTATTTTATTTGTTTGTTGGTTATTATATATATATATATATATATATGCACTAAGCCTCTCACATTAAGTTAACTACCTGTGGATGTTGGATTTGTCGGTCGGCTCCGGGCAGACTTCTACTACAAGTGACCTTAACCTCGTGCCTTAGTACATTTATTTTTATGCATTAGACCTCTCACATTAAACTGACTCCTGTGGTAGCTGGATTTGCCGGTCGGTTCCGAATAGGCTTACACCACAAGTTGAGTTTAACTTCGTGTCTAAATGCGGTTATAATTTAAATTTCCTAATTGGGGTTCACAACAATTATCCTAATTGATTTTATGAATTGTAACCATTTTCCTATCACATTTATTTTCCCTCAATCAATATTGGTTACAATAATTATTTATTTATTTGCGGTCTCATTTATGGCAATTAATTATATTTATTTCTATAAATGGTCACCACAAATATATTAAATCAATATGGATTATATTTACATATAATTCCACCATTGAATCTTATCCAAACATTCAACATTTACCACAACTGTTAATTATTTATTTATGGCCTCATTTATAGCAATCAATTACATTAATTGCTACAATGGTCACCATAAATATATTCATTAAGTATGGAATATAAATTTACATGTATGACTCTGTAAATGAATACCATTCAACATTTAATACAATGTATATTTTAACCGTTTTACGCTGATATGGACGGATAATATGTATATATTTTTATTTCTATGTTTGCGTGCGGTTAACGTAATTATTTTTATTTTTTTATTCTTAAATTTAAATTAATGATTTGGTCTAATCAATAAACCAATCATTCTCTTTTTATATTCAGTCTTGCCAAAAACGTTTCAAGTCTCACAAGGACCATTAGCCAAAATTATTGTAAATCATTCTTATTTTGTGGAATTGACATATCTCCAAATCACAAGAAATATATTTAATGTATTTTTATTTTGGAATAGTCGACGCAAATTACATACAAAAATATGTATTTATTTTTATATGTACCTTTGCACCACTTTTCCCCTTTTTAATTCTCTTTGTCATACTTCTTGTGATTCTAAAATAATGCCTCTTTATTTAAAAATGAGTAAAACGGCATAATTTACAATACTTTAGCCAAAAACCAACCAAAATTGAATGTAAACAAGGAATATTTCTTTTATTCTTAACATCACATAATTTACAAATTTCATCTTTTTACCCAAATTCACATATTTCATATTCCAGCACTGAACTAAAGATCTGAAACATAACTATAACAAATTTATGTTTAATAGGACTGATTTCCATATCCAGTGTTATGCTACATAAACAACATATTTCATAATTCATGACATAACTTGCAGGAATATGTGGGAATATAGATAAAAATCCTACAATTCATATTTCTATATAATCACAACTTTCTCATTTACCAATTTCAAACATATTCATAATCAGATGTGATGATTATCACAATTTATGATTATTTAAATAACAGATCTGATAGGCATAAAACATAGATTGGATTCAAACGAAACAAATAAATCATTATATTTGTATTAGTAAATTTCCCACTCACCATATAGTCTTCAAATTATAAGTTTTGAGCTCTTCAGACTTACAATCCACAAATTCTTATAAATCAACGATTTATCTTGAAAGGGGAAAGTTCTAGATCTGTAGAAATGTAAGAAAAAGGGAAGAGAGCGAAGAATCAATCGTTGAGCGTCGATTTGTATTATCTTCCATTAAATCTATTCATTCTCTCAATTCTATATACCTTTGATTTGATTTGTTTATATGTATATTTTTTTTAATTGAAGAAATTATGTTAAAAGAGAGAAAAATGGTAGAGCTCCGCTGCTGTCATAGACTTGAATGGAAAAGAATGAGGCTCCACCCCTTTATTTATAGGGGTGTAAATGTTCTTGGACCGTTAGATCTATTTTAATTGTCGCCCGTCCATTCGTTTTATAAAATATAACAAGAATACCCCTAAAAACCTAGCCGTCACTGGTGAGGTGGCCAGGTAATTATATATTACTATACATATATAATATTCTATTTTGTTTATTTTCTGTCCGTTTTCGTATTTCGTTCGTATCTTTTTCATACGAACTCATTTCGCGAAACTCCAAACATGAAAGTTGACCAGAATACCGAGACGAACGCAACGGTTAAAGTTTCGTGATAAAATCCCATCCATTGTAGATATTCCTATTTTTGAGCTTCTAATTAAATAAGTATTTATTGTCAACATTCCAGGTTGTTACATTCTTCCTCCCTTAAAAGGAATTTCGTCTTCTGACATCTAGTTCTCCTATCCTACACAACCAAATTGAGTACATCCACTTTTCAACCATGTGTATATGTGTATGGTGTACTTAATGCATTTCAACTATAAAATATGCATGCAATATGATTCTAAATTGGGCCCTCTATATGTATGTAATAATTTTTTAAAACACTTTTGAAAACATGATGCTAAATATCCTAAATATACTGGCAGTTCTATATGAATGCAAATTTTGAAAATTCTTTTTCATACACAACCCTCACACAACTATGAATAGAAGTGTGAAGCAACCAATTTTGTATTCAAACCCTATCATCCAAAACGTCATGCAATCTAATCGTTTCCTATTTAATTTCTCTTAAACCTAGTAAAGAGAATCAAAGCAAAAAAAATTAACGTTTCCTCCGCTTACAAATATTCTATTTCCCGCCCTGCAGTGAAATTTTCACCTCAGTTACCCGAAATAACCCAAAAATTTCCATCTGTAGATTGTAAAGGAGGCTTGAAACAAGATCTAAAACGTAAAATGAGTTAATTAATAGTTCGCGTGCATCGCTGACAAGGTATGGAAACAGCGTTTCCAAGATTAAAACTAGATTTTCTTTGTTGTCGTTAATGTTTTTATTGTATTGTCGGTCCTATTGCACCGCTAAAACGCGCACACAATTCATCCAAATATCTTCCTTACGCCGTTCATGTGACCAAAAATCGATTTTTTTTCATAAAAATAAATTTACGCTTAAAGACTTTTTGTGTTTATTTTGAAAATTTCTTTTTAAAACCGTTTCACTTTCCAATAAAATAAGAAAATGAATAAAATGTTTTCTTTTCAAACAATATTTTCCCAAAAGCTTTTAAAAAATGTATTTTGCGGAAATTTAAAGGACTCAAGTCACATGTTGGCGAAGGAAGTCAGTCACGCCAAAAAATGCAAAAACTGAAGCCACACACAAAAGCCAAAAATAAATTTTAGCTTTAACTAGGAACGATGATTTATTTATATACCCATGACGAAAACAAAGCAAAACCGATTCTTTGCTAAAATTTATCTAACATAGAATTCTATTCTTTTCAGCCCTAGGATAACTGTTAGTTTAGATAAGAAAGATGAGATTTCATTCGAACAAGCATGCGTGAATGATATAAACATTTCCAAACTTAGAAATCTCATTAACCTAAGTCGTGTGATTTAAACAATACTAACAGTTACAAGTACAAATCACAACAACCAAAAACCCGATGCTAGAAAGGGATAACAACAAAACAACACCAAAACTCCCAAAATAATGGTTATAAACAACGAGATGTCTTGCTCCGCGACTGGAGCTCAAACCAATATTTATGATCTTTAATTAACCATATCATGGTAGCAAAAACACCCAATCTCGTGTTACCAACGTTGTTGGGGTTGTTTGAAGGTTACCATATCACCATCTCTTCTTAGAGAAAATTTGTGATGAGAAAAGAAACCTACCACCAAACTGCTTCTCATGGTAACCCAGCTAATATTATCTAAAGACAAAGTGCAAAGGTGAATTTACATAAAGTAACTCCATGAGACAACACACAAGAACAACAAGCTGAATCGAATATGATGCGGTACTAAATGATGGTTACGCCACCGATCAAACAAAGGATTAAATTCCCACATCATGAGACAAATCTAGTCATAACTTCCCATTTATAGAACGATGTGCTAAACGGGTCATGTCTACATGGGCAGTTCGAACATAGATTCCCGACATCAAGAAAAAGATATTTGCTGCAAAAATCTCCAAAACTGATTAAACAAGAGACCATTCAAGACCACGTTCCACACGGATTCCTCTAAAATCTCATCGAGATTCTCCTCAGAAAAATCATCAAAAGATAGCTTAAATCTTCATCTCCGAAATGACGATTGCCTTTAAAAGAACATATTCTAACAAGGTATAGCAAAGGCGAATGCAACACAAACAACAACTCTATTCTAAGATCTCGAGCAATGTACCAGTGCAAGTCCAACTACCACGACAAGTTTTCTTAGCCCAATAGCGGTGAAACCCTTTTGCTCATCCCAACCAACCAAATGATCTCTCCCTAAGGGTGAGACTCAAATCGTATGAGTAAGATCAGATAGCTCAATTAGGTATTATGGGCCAAGAAATGGTCGGAGAGAAGAAATTAGATCTTGGAGTATTAATGAGGCAAGATCTAATGCGCAAACAAGCGCAAAAAAGAGGAGACGATGCAGCAACAAAGAAAGAGAAGAAGGATAGAGATATGGTTCAAGTAGATGAGGAAAAAAGGATGAAAGAAAGAAGTTAAAGGGTAATTTGGACGCAACTTTTACGGTTGAGTCATTGGTCCAAGTTGCACCAAAACTCATCAACTAATTGATCGTCTTAGTATCACACCAAACAGTCAACTACCAAATGAGATTTGGACAAAGGTTGGACCTTGATCTTATTAGGTTGGATCTTGATCTTATTAGGTTGGATTAAAATATTAATCATCCTGCGTTGTCTTTTAAGATTCGACGCGATTCAAAAAATAATCATCCTCATTACTACGGTATTTTAAGACCGCAGTTAAACTCTGAACCAACTCCAAGGATTTATAGTCTCAACAACGATGCTTCGACTACACAACGAAAGAGCGAATTTCAAAAATAATTCAGCTAGAAATCTATAATTTAACTAAAACGGATTTTCCTCTTTACCTAGCTGACAAGAAATAGACGATTCACGAAGTCAAATACCCCAAAATCCGGACGAAGGATTTTCGATAGCCTTTTCGAAGAAAAATTTAAAACTTTCCCAAAAATGGGATTTATTTATAAACTAACGATTTCGTATTTATAAATCCATTTTATTATTAACATTTATATTCCAGTTTTATATTTCACACCGGAAAAACCTTTTCATGTTCAATGATGTTAGAGACTTAGAATCTTAAGGGTTAATTATGGTAATTTCAATCAATTATCCAATATATATAGGAAGAGGGACACTACAAATTATAAGGAATAGGTATTATTTTCAAGTTTAGTGGCATAATCCTTGTCATTTCTAACTCCATCTTTCCTACCAATCGGACTATATTTATTAAAATTACACAATAGCTCTAAAATTTTGAAACATAAATAGATTAAAAATTTAAAAACCATATCTTCACAAACTATTTTCCGAAACTGTATTTCAAAACTATTGAAATCCATTTTTATTTTTCAAATAAATTTAAAAATAAATTTCCTCGAATACAAGCTAAGAATTCAACTGAATATCTCAACAAAGCTAGATTCGGAATTTTAACGAAGTAAAAAATGGATAAATCCCGTAATTATAATTTCGAAATGGATACGACATATTAACGTGGGCTTTTTCCCCATTTTGGATCGAGTAATGGTCTTAACTGGAACTACTGATGAAACCAAAAACCAGAAAGCGCGACTATCTCGGTTGTAGCTAGCTTTTTATATTAATATATATATATATATATATATATATCCAGTTTTCAAATCTCGAATCAACGGAATCCACCATATGTCGTCTCATGTTCTTCATGACGAGATTGCCAATGTACTATAGGGTAAAACAGATTTGGCTAGAAACCCTAACTCAACATATTTCTACTCTTAGTCGCTCAAAGCCCATTATATATAATTAGGTCTATGACTAATTTCTATAGTCGAAATAAATTAAAGCTGAGTAAGAAAGACAAAGAAAAACAGAAAAGAAAATCGAATTACGTTCTCTCACGAGTCCTAATTTAACTAATTCCTCTGATTATTTAACATAAGCTCTGATACCAAATGTAACACCCCACTTTTCTGCACCCTAAATTTTGATAAAAATAAAAACTTGAATACATCCAAGCATAGAGCATATATCTAGTACCTGTAATAAATGAGCATGAGCATAATCAAAGTACGATAAAATAACTCATAGCAGAAACAAAATAGGATAAACTAGTATTAACTCAAGTCACTACATTTTTCAAAGTAAGTCACTTTACCAATACCGAGCATGAAGGAGAACGAGAACCAAAAGCCAAACTTATCTACGGGAACATGACCTTCTCTAAGAGACCTGGGAGGTTGTAATGAGGAGGAGTCAAAACAACAAATTCTGGTGTTAAGAAATGTACAACACATACATATCCCGTTTGGTTCAACCCAAGCTGTATGCCTAACCAGTTTAGTGATTCTAGCCCAGCCTAGTAAATGTTTTATACACGACTTTACTATTCAGCCCAAAGCAGTATTCCTAAGTTATATTATCGAGATAGGACATTTACACACATTTTTGTGAAACCTTTGTACCAGATTTTAACTGGTTAATTATATCGAGAGTGTGCCCCTAATTTCGGGGTTTCTATCTATACCTTCATTCTCTATTCTTTATTATTTAACGCCTCACGATCAAATGATAGATAGGGTGGATTCTCCCTGATCACTTAAGACCAAAGGCGAACATATTGGTCACTTATTAACCCTCGATAATGTATTCAACATTAACATAAGCTAGAGGGCACTAGCTACGGGCCCTACTAGTTAAAGCTTTCGTCATTCACGCATATATCTTTGCCCCGCATAAGGTGAGAGTAAGTATTTTATTGTTCGTCAAACCTTCTAGCTGACCTCATTCGATAACCTTCTTAGTCACTTACAACTTCCCGTAGGATAGACGGCCATATCTGACCCTTTTAATTTCCAGGTTTGGGTAGGCCCACACACACCTACCATTTAAGACGCCTATACTGGAAAGTCTATTCCCAGGTGGACTCTTCAACCCAAGCCACTTAAGACCCAAGGAAACGG
The DNA here is from genome assembly GCA_030737875.1 of Allium sativum. Lineage (NCBI taxonomy): Eukaryota > Viridiplantae > Streptophyta > Magnoliopsida > Asparagales > Amaryllidaceae > Allium > Allium sativum. The sequence goes on from CM060916.1 coordinate 902,264,465, forward strand.
ATTATATGCGAAGGTTATCAGTTCGTCCTCCATTTACCTTTAAAATCTTTCCCTTTTTGGGATAAAGTAGACTACGTTATTAAATTATTCCCGTTTAATTTTTGAAACACCCCACCCTCCATTAAGGTCACTCACAAGGGGAATGCCTTAACTTTGGTGGAGGTTTGTAAGTAAAAGTCACAGATAAAACACAAGACAGATATAAACACATATACATAAGCAGCGGAAAACAACAGACTTTTTATTTCATAAATATGTGTTCATACAAAACCTTTCCATAACTGTCACATAATAACTTCCAAAACATTACATCATCATTTCTTTCTTGGTTATTAGATAAAAAAGCATAAAAACATAATTAAAACTGCATAAATCCCCATAGAGTGTGTCCAACAACCATAGCCAAAGAGAGTCCAAACCGTACATCTACTATCTTGAAGCTTGCAAAGAGTCTGACTAAGCTGGGTTGTTTCGTCCCTGTGGACCTAGGGGGGACGGGAGAAAAGAAGACGAAAGAAAATAGGGTCAAACATAAAGCCTGGTAAGTCTAGTGACTCTTCAGTATGAGAATAAGAAAAAGGACATGATAAGTATAAACTGGAAATAGGAAAATATCATAAACTAAGGTAAGACAGTTTGAATTGAATATACTATCGCACCCCACACTATATCTCTGCACCTACTTGTATTGTCCTAACTGGCACCCCATGCAGGAGGTAAAGTGATCCCCTTTTTCTAAAGATCGGCTCCTACTCGCAAAATCATCTGTGTCTTACGGCCCCCAAAGATTGTAGATACCTATGCTGGTTCCACCATGGGGTGTATCAAGTCCCATGGTGGCGACCCAACATAATCCTTAGAATGCATAGGTTATACTACTGGTGCCCCCAGTGCCCTATTTGTCTGCTCCAAAGTGTGTGCACGCCCGCACTCCGTTAGAACCCACACTGTTGCACCCATTGACGTCGCTTTTGACCGCTTATAATCAGCCCAGTAATCGTGCCCCATCCTGCCTAGTTCAGGGTACCATGATACTTAATTGGGTTACTGCTGAAATGGGTCCCCGTTACCAGGGTTTTCTAGTCAAACATGTTAAATGGTTAACTGTCTGTATTTACCTAACCCCACCCATCAATTTCATTAACATGTTGAATTGGTTAAGTGTTTTAGTTAACTTAACCCTACCATCCTGACAGTCTGTCCTTAGCTTTTTAAAGCGACTCACATTAGACAGGTATTGTTACGGTTACTGGATGTGCCGGTCGGTTCCGGGCAGATTTACACCGTAACTCAGTCTAACATCGAGTCCTTATTGAGTTCCATGTTTAACCACCCATATTGGATAGGTATTGTTGTGACTACTGGACAGCCGGGCGGGTCCGGGCAGGTTTACATCACAACTCAATCCAACCTCGTGTTAATCATACTCGTATTTTCTAAATTTACATATTTGTCTTTATTACTTAATATATGTAAATTTGTCAACATATAAATGTTGTGGTCCACTTTCCGAGTTTAACATTTTTGGTATAAGAATTGATACCATTTAAATGCCACCAATTTTGGCATGTGACAAACATGCCAATTTCATATATTTTTACCAATTTATGTCAAATTATCAATTTCCCAACGTTACCCCGTCTAAATATTAGGCTAACAGTCTTAACCTAATTTTTGTTCGTGTGGTTTTTAACATATAATATTAGGCTAAAAACTTAGCCTAGTTTAGCGTACACAAAATTGACATAAGGGAATTCATAAACATAAACATGACATAGGTGTAAACTTGGCATTCTTGGCATAGTCAATATGAACATCATAGGTGTGAACTTGCAAAATAGTCAATATGAATATCACAGGTGTGAACTTGCAACATAGGCTAAATCAATTTACATACATGTGAACTTGCATTGAAATAGGGGTCTAATCAAATAGATGTCAAATGAATTAACATATGATTTAGACAACATAAGCCTAAACATGTTTGGATCTAGGCATAACATCGAACATCACTAGCATAACAATATGACATGTTCATAAAGTATATATATAATTTCATCGCATGAGTGAACTAGATCCAATCATATGTACAACTACACATGAAACATGTATTAAAGTGGATCTTGACATGGATCCAATTATTGACTTTGCAACTTTTGTATAAACATATTAACATGTATATGAACTTAGGCATAGAGGTTTTAGCATATATATACATGAAATCTTAATCACATACAACCTATATAATCACATAAACATATAGGTATTGATTACAACATGAACTATACAACTTTCATGTGATTCTAAATATACAATAGGATCAATATCAATTCAACTATACCACATACATCACAATACCACAATCATTTCAATACATAGGTATGAATTAACATCGTTGTTACACAATAATACAATTCCATTTCCATTTTACATCGAATCAAATCCTAACTTTTATTCACATCGGAAAAATCACTATACTTACAACGAACGACGAACTTGAATTCTGGATTCTGAGTTCTGAATTTGAAATGCTTTCCTTTGGGTAGACTAACGTTGTTTGAATCGTGTTTTAACTTTGATTTTGGCTTGTCTCTAAGCTTTCTACAAGTGCAGGCTACTCTTGACTTCCTTCCAGCAGCATGACGAATCTATCTCCAATTTATTTGTGTGAATTTAAGTTTAGACTCAAGTTGTATTTATAGAATTTCAAATTAACTAGAGTCGCCGATGAAGCTAGAGTGAATCCAGACCATCCATCTCAAGAGAAGCCAATCAGAAAGCGACATGTAAGCCCTAGTGACACAGCTAAGCCCCAAAAATCGACCAGAAACCCGACCAGGCCAGCCAGGGCCAAACCAGATCGACCCTATGGTCGACCTGGTCACCCATGTCGACCCCCAGGTCGACCTAATGCCTAGGCGGGAATTTTCCCGCCCATCCCAGTTTGGGTCTGATTTTTGAAATTTGAACTTCGTTTGAACCGTTTGAATTTTAAATTTGAATTCTGAAACTTCCGGAGGTCATAACTCCTTCATACGGAGTCCGATTCACGCAAACTCGGACTATATCTCAGGCGAAATCCCGAGACGAGCGCAACAGCGTAACCCGTTTCCCTTAATTCTTTCGTTAAAAATTAATTATACTTAAATTTGTTAATTTATAGTTAACAGAAAATTCGGGGTGTTACATTCTCCCCTCCGTAAAGGATTTCGTCCCCGAAATCTTCAAGTCTAAGAGAACGTAAGTCCTAACATCCAATCGTCCATCTACTCAACCATCAAACACAGGCTTCCATTGTCCTTAAAAGACTTCTAATGCTTCATGATCATATGCACAGTGTGTGTACATGTCCTTATCTAATGCAAAAATTAGGCGATCTACTGATTCAGTTGACCTCCTTAATGCAAATCATGTAAGTGCCATGAATCCATTATATATGCAAAAATTTCCTTATTCATAATTCTACATGAGTGCGCAACCATTCATACAAATGCGACATCCATATAACGACATATCAAGTTTCAACCACATACAAATATGAATACATATATGCATATGCAATATGAAGTGATCGAGCCGATCTAAAACCTAGGTTGTGTGTGTATATGCATCTACGAGCAACTAGTAGCAACCACTTGCAACCACTTGCAGCCATCAATCATAACATGTTTCAATTACATGTTTACATCCAAAGTCGTTTCTACCTAAAAATAAAGGGTAATATCGAGGAGATATACCTAAAAAGATAGATACAAGCACAACTTAAGCAAAAAGAGATATCAAAGATGTACCCTCAAAAAGGAAAAGGGTAAGCCGCGCGTATTCTGTCCTCAGTTTCCCGAGTCGCGTCTTCCTCGGCGTCGCTCCACTGAACTTTGACAAGCTTGACTTTGCGGTTGCGTAGCTTCTTGATTTCAGTTCCTACGATCTGAGTTGGAACTCTCCTCACAGTTGCTTCGCGTTCCACTTCGGCTTCTTCTAGAATGCTTGGCTCCACCACTTCTGCGGATTCATGTTAGACATTTTTGGAGATGAGAAACGTGAAAGATGTTGTGAATTCCAGCCAATCTTTCAGGCAGCTCTACTATATAAGCCGTTTTCCCAATCTTCTCGATGATAGGGAACAGTCCTACAAATCTTGGTGCTAGCTTTCCTGCGGATCCAAAGCGAACGATATTCCTTAAAGGAGATACCTTAAGGAAAACCCTGTCCCCAACCTCAAACTCAAGGTCGGTCCTTCTTTTGTCGACGTAGGATTTCTGTCTGTCTTGGGCTGTCTTCATTCTCCTTCGTATCAAATTCACTTTCTCTGAAGTCTCTCGAATCATGTACGGCCCAAGTACAAGTTTGTCAGTAGACTCCCACCAACAAGTTGGTGATTAACACGGTCTTCCATACAAAGCTTCGAAGGGCGCCATACCGATGGTGCCCTGGTAACTGTTGTTGTAGGCAAATTCCACTAAAGGAAGATGATCCTCCCAAGTCCCTCCGATGTCAAGAATGCACAGTCTTAGAAGATCTTCTAGTACTCTATTCACCCTTTCTGTCTGACAGGGGTGATAGGTCGTGCTCAAGCATAACTGTGTGCCTACAGCTTCTTGCAGACTCTGCCAAAATTCGCTTGTAAAGATGGGGTCTCTATCACTCACTATACTGGAGGGTATTTCATGGAGTCGAACTATTTCCTTGAGATAAAGAGAAGCTAGAGATGAGGCAGTCCTTCTACTCTTGATAGGTATAAAGTGGGCGCTTTTAGTAAGAATGTCCACTATTACCCAAAATGCTAGTATTGCCTCCACTTGACCTAGGAAATCTGTCAATGAAGTCCATTGAGATGTTATCCCACTTCCACTGTGGGACTTCTAGAGGATGAAGGAGTCCTTCAGGCTTCTTCTGTTCCGCCTTGACCTGTTGGCATATCATGCACTTAGAAACGAAATCTGCCACGTCCTTCTTCATACCGTCCCAAAAGAAAACTCTCTTTACGTCCTTGTACATCTTGTCCCCGCCTGGGTGTATTGTCATCTTGGAATGATGTGCTTCCTCTAGAACCTTCTTTACCAAATCCCTTGTTTATGGGACGCATACTCTTCCATCTCGCCTCAGCCAACCCTTATCATCGATGGAGTACCTATTGAGGTGACTGGAAGTTTCACCCCTAATTAGCTTATCAATCACATCCACAAGCTTAGGGTCTTCACGTTGTGCGGCCCCTATTGAGTTTAAAAGAGTGGACCGTACTTCTAGGGATGCCAATAAAACAGGTACAAAATCAGAGGAGGGCCTAAAGTCAAAACTGGCTATATACTCCAAGCTTTGCCTTTCCACAAAGAGAGGGCTTAAGGTCAGTTTCTTTCGGCTCAACGCGTCTGCTACTACATTGCCTTTGCCGGGAGTATAGGAAATTTCAAAATCATACGAGGCAAGTAACTCCATCCATCTTTGCTTCCTTAAGTTAAGATCTTTCTGCGAGAAAAGATACTTCAACGATTTATGGTCAGTACATAATTCGTACTTCTCACCTAGGAGATAATGGCACCAAGACTTAAGCGCAAAGACGATGGCGGCCAAATCAAGATCGTGAGTTGGGTAGTTCTTTTCATGAACTTTCAATTGTCTTCCAACATAAGCTACTACCTTCCCTTCCTGCATTAGAACAGCGCCTAGCCCTATACCACAAGCATTCGTATATACGGTGAACATCTTGCTTCCATCAAACAAAGTTAAAACTGGGGTTGTTGTGAGAGCCCTTTTTAGGCGTTGGAAAGCAATATCACAGTCTAAATCCCAAGCGAATGGCAGATTCTTCTTTGTTAGCCTTGTGAGTGGAGCTGAGATTTTCGCGAAATCCCTAATGAACTTTCGGTAAAAACCTGCTAGCCCGAGAAAGCTTCGGACTTCGGTTGCATTTCTTGGTGTCTTCCAATCTTGCACTGCCACCACCTTCGCGGGGTCCACTGCTAACCCTTCTTTGGACACTATATGTCCAAGGAATCTTACTTCTTCTCTCCAAAAGTGGCACTTGGAGAATTTGGCTTTTAGCTGATGTGCACAGAGAGTATCCATGATTTCTTTCAGATGCTGAGCATGTTCTTCTTCATTCTTCGAGAAGATCAAAATATCGTCTACGAAGACCACCACGAATTTATTGAGGAATTCTATGAATACCCTGCTCATTAGGTCTAAGAAATAAGCAGGTGCGTTTGTCAAGCCGAAAGGCATGACAAGCCACTCGAAGAAACCGTCTGGGGTTCTGAACGTCGTTTTATCAATACTATCTTTAGCTACCCTTAGCTGATGGAACCCAGTAGCTAGATCAAGTTGGGAGAAGACCGACGCACCTACAAGCTGATCAAACAAATCGTCTATTCTGGGAAGCGGATGTCTATTCTTTTTAGTCAGCTTGTTTAGCTCCTTATAGTCCACACAAAGACGTAGTGAACCATCTTCTTTGGTGGCGAACACCACTGGAGCACCCCATTCCGAGATACTTCTCCTTATAAACCCCTTCTCGAGAAGCTCCTTGACTTGCTTACTGAGCTCCTTTCTCTCCTTTGGAGCCATGTGCCTAACAGGCAGAGCTACGGGCTTTACATTATCAATAAGATATATGCGGAAGTCTATTTCCGGCTTCAGAGGTAAGCCTTTCACCTCTTCAAAGACATCCGGATATTCCCGAGCCACTCTAACTGACTGCAAATTCTCAACAGAAGCGTCAAGCGACTCTAGATAACTAAGCATAACAACATTCAAAGGATTACAATAAATTTCTAGAGTGTTACCGAGCCGAGTCAAGAGTCTAACCACTCTTTTCTCACAATCAAGAATGACACCATAACTGGATAACCAGTCCATACCTAAGATCAGTCCATATCCTGAGAAGCCCAAAACAAAAGCATTACATCTAAATTCAACACTTAGAAAAGAGATTTTCAAATCCAAGCAAACCATCGACAAAATAAGCCGAGCCCCCAATTGGATTTGAAACAACCAAGGGATCTTCTACCATACTAGTGTCTAGGTGCAGAGATTCTACTAAAGCAGATGAAATAAAGGAGTGTGATGCACCAGAATCAAAGAGAGTGCGAACTGGATGATCATAAAGATAAACTAAGATTTCTACAAAAATATTTCTAACTCGTTCTTGTAGAGGTGCCACCAGCGCGTGAACCTGTCCCCTGAGGTGGATCCAGTCCTATGTCCCTATCCCCGCTTCTTTGGGCAGTCCTTAGCCAAGTGTCTAGTCTCTCCACAATGGAAACAGCCACCATTCATCTTCGCCTTCTTCTTTCTGCAGTCTTTTGCTATATGTCCCACAATGCCACAGAAATTGCACTTTCTCTTTTCACGGGATTTGTTGTTCTTCCCGCCTTTCTTGAAGTCTGTTTTCTTAGCTCGTAGACCCTCTTTCTTTTCTAGAGGCACTTCCGTCTTTGTCTCTTACTTGCCTTTATCTTCCTCGTGTAGCAATGCCATGTCCACCAAGCTTTCATAAGTTGCTCCCATGGATATATGGGTCATTGCAAGGCTGTGTAGAGGCTTATTTAGACCTTTGACGAAGTGAAGGGCCTTCTTGTGTTGGGTGTTTACCAAATCCAGTCCAAATCTGGTCAGCTGATTAAACTGATTGACGTACTCCTTGATCGTCATACTTCCTTATTTAAGAGTTAGGAACTTCTCCATTTGCAGGCTTCTTTCAGCTTGGGAGAGGAATTTCATCTCAAACCTCATCCTGAAATCTTCCCTAGTCTCCACCGGGCTTTCAGCATGAGTAACTTCCAACCAATAGGAAGCTTCATCTTTAAGCAACCACACTGCTAGCTGTATCTTTTGCCTGTCGTCAACTTCGAAGACGATGAACAAGTCCTCGGTCTCCTTCAGCCAGTTCCTTGCTGCCACAAATGATTCAGTTCCATAAAAGTCCTTTCCACCCATAGCCTTGAAGTCTCTACATATCTTAGCGGAAATATTTCCACGAGGAGGAGGAGGAGGTACCACTGCCACTGTGGGAGGAGGAATGTCTGTTGGGCCTGCACCATTGGCCCTAGCCTCTAGGTACCTTCGGAACTAGCCAGGGATCGGTACTCCTTCCGGAAGGTTAAGATCTCCAGACATGCTGGAACAAAAAGGAAAGTATTCAAGACAAAGGATAGAGAGATAGTGCATATGGCTTTGGGGAATTATGCCTTTTAAAAACAGAACTTTTTCTTGAAAAGGAATGCTTCTTTAAACTTCTTTTTGAAAATAGTTTCAAAAACTTTTATCTAGTCTGGTAAAACTGTGCTCTGATACCAAGTGAAACACCCCACTCTCCATTAAGGTCACTCACAAGGGGAATGCCTTAACTTTGGTGGAGGTTTGTAAGTAAAAGTCACAGATAAAACACAAGATAGATATAAACACATATACATAAGCAGCGGAAAACAAAATACTTTTTATTTCATAAATATGTGTTCATGCAAAACCTTTCCATAACCGTCACATAATAACTTCCAAAACATTACATCATCATTTATGTCTTGGTTATTAAATAAAGAATCATAAAAACATAATTAAAACTGCATAAATCCCCATAGAGTGTGTCCAACAGCCATAGCAAATAGAGTCCAAACCGTACATCTACTATCTTGAAGCTTGCAAAGAGTCTGACTAAGCTGGGTTGTTTCCTCCCTGTGGACCTAGGGGGGGAGGGAGGAGGCGGGAACGGAAGAAAAGAAGACGAAAGAAAATAGGGTCAGACATAAAGCCTGGTAAGTCTAGTGACTCTTCAGTATGAGAATAAGAAAAAGGACATGATAAGTATAAACTGGAAATAGGAAAATATCATAAACTAAGGTAAGACAGTTTGAATTGAATATACTATCGCACCCCACACTATATCTCTGCACCTACTTGTATTGTCCTAACTGGCACCACATGCAGGAGGTAAAGTGATCCCCTTTTTCTAAAGATCGGCTCCTACTCGCAAAATCATCTGTGTCTTACGGCCCCCAAAGATTGTAGATACCTATGCTGGTCCCACCATGGGGTGTATCAAGTCCCATGGTGGCTGCCCGACACAATCCTTAGAATGCATAGGTTATACTACTGGTGCGCCCAGTGCCCTGTTTGTCTGCTCCGAAGTGTGTGCACGCCCGCACTCCGTTAGAACCCACACTGTTGCACCCACCGCCGTCGCTTTTGACCGCTTACAATCAGCCCAGTAATCGTGCCCTACCCTGCCTAGTTTCAGGGTACCATGATACCTAATTGGGTTACTGCTGAAATGAGTCCCTGTTACTAGGGTTTTCTAGTCAAACATGTTAAATGGTTAAGTGTCTGTATTTACCTAACCCTACCCATTAATTTCATTAACATGTTGAATTGGTTAAGTGTTTTAGTTAACTTAACCCTACCATCCTGACATTCTGTCCTTAGCTTTTTAAAGCACCGACCACTCACATTAGACAGGTATTGTTACGGTTACTGGATGTGTCGGTCGGTTCCGGGCAGATTTACACCGTAACTCAGTCTAACCTCAGGTCCTTATTGGGTTCCATGTTAACCACCCACATTGGATAGGTATTGTTGTGACTACTGGACAGCCGGGCGGGTCCGGGTAGGTTTACATCACAACTCAATCCAACTTTGTGTTAAGCATACTCGTATTTTCTAAATTTACATATTTGTCTTTATTATTTAATATATGTAAATTTGTCAACATATAAATGTTGTGCCCCACTTTCCAAGTTTAACATTTTTGGTATAAGAATTTATACCGTTTAAATGCCACCAATTTTGGCATGTGACAAACATGCCAATTTCATATGTTTTTACCAATTTATGTCAAGTTATCAATTTTCCCAACGTTACCCCGTCTAAATATTATGCTAACAGTCTTCGCCTAATTTTCGTTCGTATGGTTTTTAACATATAATATTAGGCTAAAAACTTAGCCTAATTTAGCGTACACAAAATTGACATAAGGGAATTCATAAACATGACATAGGTGTAAATTTGGCATTCTTGGCATAGTCAATATGAACATCATAGGTGTGAACTTGCGAAATAGTCAATATGAATATCACAGGTGTGAACTTGCAACATATGCTAAATCAATTTATATACATGTGAACTTGCATTGAAATAGGGGTCTAACCAAATAGGTGTCACATGAATTAACATATGATTTATACAACATAAGCCTAAACGTGTTTAGATCTAAGCATAACATCGAACATCACTAGCATAAGAATATGACATGTTCATAAAGTATACATATAATTTCATCGCATCAGTGAACTAGATCCAATCATATGTCCAACTACACATGAAACATGTATTAAAGTGGATCTTGGCATGGATCCAATTATTGACTTTGCAACTTTTGTATAAACATATTAACATGTATATGAACTTAGGCATAGAGGTTTTAACATATATATACATGAAATCTTAATCACATACAACCTATATAATCACATAAACATACGGGTGTTGATTACAACATGAACTATACAACTTTCATGTGATTCTAAATGTACAATAGGATCAATATCAATTCAACTATACCACAAACATCACAAAACCGCAATCATTTCAATACATAGGTATGAATTAACAACGTTGTTACACAATAGCACATTTCCATTTTACATCGAATCAAATCCTAACTTTTATTCACATCGGAAAAATCACTATACTTACAACGAACGACGAACTTGAATTCTGGATTCTGAGTTCTGAATTTGAAATGCTTTCCTTTGGGTAGACTAACGTTGTTTGAATCGTGTTTTAACTTTGATTTTGGCTCGTCTCTAAGCTTTCTACAAGTGGAGGCTACTCTTGGCTTCCTTCCAGCAGCATGACAGCTCTATCTCCAATTTATTTGTGTGAATTTAGGTTTAGACTCAAGTTGTATTTATAGAATTTCAAATTAATTAGAGCCGTCGATGAAGCTAGAGTGAATCCAGACCATCCATCTTAGGAGAAGCCAATCAGAAAGCGACATGTAAGCCCTAGTGACACAGCCAAGCCCCAAAAATTGAGCAGATACCCGACCTGGCCAGCCAGGGCCAAACCAGGTCGACTGGGCAGGTCGACCCCAGGTCGACTGGGCAGGTCGACCCAGGTCGACCCTATGGTCGACCTGGTCACTCAGGTCGACCCCCAGGTCGACCTGGTGCCTGGGCGGGAATTTTCCCGCCCAGCCCAGTTTGAGTCTGATTTTTGAAATTTGAACTGTTTGAATTTTAAATTTGAATTCTGAAACTTCCGGAGGTCATAACTCCTTCAGACGGAGTCTGATTCACGCAAACTCGAACTTTATCTCAGGCAGAATTTCGAGACGAGCGCAACGGCGTAACTCGTTTCCCTTAATTCTTTGATTAAGAATTAATTATACTTAAATTTGTTAATTTACAGTTAACAGAAAGTTCGAGGTGTTACAATTTTCTTATACGGAAATACTATACGTACACCATTTGTTTGTATCACGGGCTTATATGGTTAATAACATCTTATATTATTAACCTACTAAGTCCAACTACTTTTTTTTAATATAAGTTTTATTAACATAAATAAGGAAGATTATATTCCCTTTTCTGTATGATATTTATTTAATTTCTTCCATAATTTGGACTTAGTATTTAAACGACAATCAATATCCATTAATTCCCCCTTTTTGACATTCAATTCTTTTTATTTCCTTTTTATTTCCCTTTATGACTCTAACGGTCATATTTTCCTAAAGCAACTATTTATCAGTCCTAAGTTATCTATTTATTGTATCCCAACAGGCAATTACAAAACTTATTCTTTATTTTATTTTATTGGTTATTATATATATATATATATATATATATATATATATATATATGCACTAGGCCTCTCATATCAAGTTGACTACCTATGGATGCTGGATTTGCTGGTCGGTTTCGGGCAGACTTCTACCACAAGTGAACTTAACCTCGCGCCTTAGTATATTTATTTTTATGCATTAACCCTCTCACATTAAACTGACTACTTGTGGTTGCTGGATTTGCCGATAGGTTCCGGGCAGGCTTACACCACAAGTTAAATTTAACCTCGTGTCTAAATGTGGTTATAATTTAAATATCCTAATTGGGGTCCACAATAATTATCCTAACTGATTTTAGGAATTGCAACCATTTTCCTATCACATTTATTTTTCCCCAATCAATATTGGTTACAGTAATTATTTCTTTTTTGTGGTCTCATTTATGGCAATTAATTATATTATTGTTACAAATGGTCACCACAAATATATTGATTCCATATGGAATATATTAACATATAATTCCACCATTGAATCTTATCCAAACATTCAACATTTGTCACAATTGTTAATTATTTATTTGTGGTTTCATTTATAGCAATCAATTACACTAATTACTACAACGGTCACTATAAATATATTCATTAAGTATGGAATATAAATTTACATGTATGATTCCATAAATGAATATCATTCAAGATTTAATACAATGCATATTTTTGCCATTTTACGCTGATTTTGAAGGATAATATGTATATATTTATTTCTATTTTGCATGCGGTCAACATAGTTATTATTATTTTTATTTTTTTATTCTTAAATTTTAATTAATGATTTGGTCTAATCAATTAAACAATCATTCTTTTTTTATATTCAGTCTTTCCAAAACGGTTTCAAGTCTCACAAGAACCGTTAGCCTAAATCATTATAAATTATGCCTATTTTGTGGAATTGACATATTTCCATATCGCAAGAAATATATGCAATGTATTTTTATTTGGGAACAGTCGATGCAAATTACATATAAAAATATGTATTTATTTTTGTATGTACATTTGCACACTTTTCCCCTTTTTAATTCTTTTTGTCATACTTCTTGTGATTCTAAAATAATACCTCTTTATTTAAAAATGAGCAAAAATGTTTGAAATTCGTAAAAGAGAAAGTTGTGATTATGTATAAATATGAATTATAGGATTTTTATATATATTCCCACCTATTCCTACAAGTTATGTCATGAATTATGAAATATGTTGTTTATGCCGCATAGCATTGTGGATCTGGAAATCAGTCTCATTAAATATATATTTGTTGTAGTTATGTTCCAGATCTTTAGTTTAGTGCTGAAATATGAAATATGTGAATTTGGGTAAAAAGATTAAAATTGTGTATTATGTGATGTTCAGAATAAAAAGAAATATTCCTTGTTTACATTCAATTTTGTTGGGTCCTTGGCTATCAGATTTGATGGTTATCACAATTTACAATTATTTAAATAATAGATCTGATAAGCATAAAACATAGATTGAATTCAAACGAAATAGATAAATCATTATATCTGTATTAGTAAATTTCTCACTCACCTTATAGTCTTCAAAGTATAAGTTTTGAACCCTTTACGCTTACAATCCCCAAATTTTTATAGATCTACAACTTATCTAGAAAGAGGAAAATTCTAGACCTGCAGAAATATAAGAAAAAGGAAAGAGAGCGAAGAATCTATCGTTGAGCGTCGATTTGCATTCTCTTCCAATAAATCTATTTATTCTCTCAATTCTATATACAGTTGATTCGATTTGTTTGTATGTATATATTTTTTTAATTAAAGAAATTAGGTTAGAAAAGAGAGAGAGAAAAATGGCAGAGCCCCGTTGCTATCATAGATTTGAATGGAAAAGAATGAGGCTATATCCTTTTATTTATATGAGTGTAAATGACCTTGGACCGTTAGATCTATTTTAATTGTCAGTTGTCCATTCGTTTCATAAACTATAACGAAAATACCCCTAAAAACCTAGCCGTTATTGGTGAAGTGGCTGGGTAATTATATATTACTATATATATAATATTCTATTTTATTTATTTTTCGTCCATTTTCGTATTTCGTCCGTAACTTTTTCATACGGACTCTGTTCGCGAAACTCCAAACATGAAAGTTGACCAGAATTCCGAGACGAACGCAACAGTTAAAATTTTGTGGTCAAATTCCATCGTTTGCAGAAATTCCTATTTTTAAGCTTCTAACTAAAGAACTATTTATTTTCAAAATTTCGGGTTGTTACACCCCCGCTTTTACCTGACGAGGATGACTCTTCTGCTTGATGACAAGGCGAGGTAGGTCATCTCTGACTCCTGAAATCATTCCATTGCATCGTCATCATGTTCATATCTTGCCTTAAAGCTATATTTCTGTGTATCTGTTCGTTCAGCGCGGTAGCCGTCTTGTACAACTTCAATATAAGTTCCACGAAATCGCCGCGGGTCACAAATGCAAAAGTATAAGCTTGAGAGGTGGGCACGACAGTTACTGCAGGGGCACTTCCGGTTCGGCATGACCGATCTGTGTTCTACATTGATAATATGCTAAGTTGTTTCTTCTTAGGAATAGCTGGAAGGCCTAGAGGAGGTAGTGTTGCTCTTGGACACCGTTTTCACATAAATTGACAATGAAAGGGATCTTCTCAAAGGACTTGACGGTCCGATGGTAAATAAAAAGATCCAAAATGCTAAAATCTCAAATTTTTCAGTGAAAGCACCAAAATGTTTGCGTCAAAAATAGTTCAAACATCCATAAAGTAGGTAGAGGAGAATAAAATTCATGTGATAGTAAATGAAAACGAAGAAAAGAGAACACATGAAAATTTATAGTTGTTTGACTATTGATTGTCTACATACACTTTATAACTTCTCTCGATTTCTATTAAAGATTGAGATTAAAGTGTTGGGATTAAGAAATCCCGAGTACAATACACTTTATAACTTCTCTCGATTTCTATTAAAGATTGAGATTAAAGTGTTGGGATTAAGAAATCCCGAGTACAACACAAGTTCAGTAAATAACTTGCGTAGGAGATGCCAGAACCAGCTTTCCAGATGTTTCAGGGTGTTATTTATATGTGAGGTACGAATTCAGTTCAATATGAGGCATGCATGGGAAAGTAGGAGTAGTGGAACAAGTGGAGTTAGCGGGTCACGTCACTGCTAACGGCCGAACTGGAATACTCTTCACCTTGCTGATTCGGGCTTTTAGCCGATGCGGAACTTCGCATTTCTGCCTAATCGATCCAAATGCATAATCGAACCGTATTTTATCTTTAGGTTGCTTGATCGATCCGGGGTTTGACCGAACCAGGTTGTGCTGAGTCGAAGTTCTATGTCATGAGCACCTCGACTATGAATCTCCATAAACTTGACGGTCTCATGGAAAGGCAGGTCAACACATACAAATCCAATTGGAAGCAGTGAACCAATCAAATCTACAGAAGAGACCCACAAGAGGCCAAGGTAAAACAACAAAAACGAGCAAGAGATGGAACTTGACGGCAGGGAAAGAAATGAAAGGAGCAGCGAAAAATCGCTTGAGAAAGAAGATCGCCATTTGTTAGACTTTATGAACCTGTTGGTAAAAAATCTGCGGGTAGCACAAATAATTAATGCTCCTAAACCTAATTATGAAAGGGAAAACAACTAAAATATCTATTTCATAACACAAAAACATATTCTACATTCCATAAACAATATCTCCTTTCATATCTCTTTCAAATGCTCATTTCAAATATGAATTTCTTTTACCCCTTTCAAACGTGAACTTTGTTTAACAAAAGATTGCACCCTACGTACAGAAAAATATTCTACACTACACTAAAATTTTACATTTTAGTTCGATTAGCAAATTGCTACTAATTTGTTAAGGTGAGGACCCTGTTCGCCATATCTGATACTTTTGTTAACTACCAACCGTCGGGATGATCTTATAGATAACGGTCACAAGAGTATTTTCTAGTATATTAAGGTATAAAAACCCACCATTCAAGCTTTATTGACATCTATTGCCAACATGGCAAAAATGGTCGCTTTCGAAAAAACAGAGTTTGTTCAAGCAAAACCATCAAAAGCAAGGAACAACTAAAACCTAAAGGGTACGCAGGAGCTCGTTGGAACCGTATTCTTTCCTTCAGCTGCAGACATTAGAGTATCAATAATACCTAATCAGTTCCTAAATAAGTTAAGGGGCACAGAAAACGGTCAAACAAGCCATTATGTATGCTTTCAGACTTAGAGAGCAACAGGCTAACAAGTAATGAAAAGAAGAAAATCCTGAATCATGCTTCAAATATGGTGCGTATCATTGGTAACGCATACTCCGAACATTCAGCTGTTAGATAACACATTTGACTGTTCTTGACTGACTAATGATTCGTTGGTCTATTCCTATCAAAATCCCCACAGGCAATACATTTTTCATAGCGTCCGTACCTATTAAGGGATAACTGAATTAGGACCCAACTCTAGTTCCATATACAGAAGAAATGACAAGGAACTAGCATTTCAGAGTCTGTCTCTCTTCCATTTCAGCTGACAAAAAGTTACCATGTGACTGGGAAAGATGGAAGAAGTGATTAAAGCCATTACATCTCGAGGAATAAATATACCGTAAGTTCTCAAACATCTACAGAGAAAAACACGCAATAAGTTAATTAATGATCATCATCGATCAATAAAATGCAAGTGTAATTCGATATTGTAAGATCTCAAGTAGCTATTTGCTGAAAACTTACTAGTAATAATGGCTTCTAGCTTATACCGAAGAACGTTGATGGCCTTATCTCTTTTATATCATATCATTGCTCGGCTAATTGACTTCTTATAGAAGTGAACAAATTTGTGCTCACCCAATAATGATTGATTTAAACAAGACACGGTAGGCTTAAGAATTAATAAAGATTTAACATCGTGCAGTTTCAATCCAAACTTGCACAAAGAAACTTACAGATAATTTCAGTTTTTAGTGATATCTATCTTTCCCATTCCAAATTAGCTCCAGATCCTGAAGTGATGTTATTAGACCGCACGGAATCCTCAGGGTTTATTGTATTTGCAAAGGCTTGCCACCCCAGAAGGTGTGGTAATATAAACTGTAGAAACATTAATAGTTAACAGTTACAGCGTATAAATAATAGTTAACAGTTACAGGGATAAAATTCTACAACTGGCTAAATACACACTCCCTAATGTGTATTCAAAATAAATAATTCAAGAATTTGTTTGACTTTTTAACACAATTAGGAAACCTCTATAACATTGATGTTTCCATGATGGTTTGCTTGGCTGTAGAAGTGCTGAACAAAAAGCAAATTTTGGTGCTTTTTACATATTTATATATGAGCTTATTCAGAAGAATAATTTGCAGGAAGCCAAATCAAAATAAATAAGCTTCATAGAAAATAAATTTTGGAGATTATAATTCATCAAACTCTGACATGCACATTCCAACCTGACAAATTGTGTGTAAGATGATCTACTGAACTTTGACAAACACCAAATGACAAGGAATGAAACAAAGGTTAATCAAACTAGCAAACACCTTACATTGAACATGGAATTAAGGACAGCGAACTCTGCTTTTGAGATAGGAATGTAGATGCTCTCATCAACATTTAACAGGCGATTTTGAACACCTAAAATCAACAAAATGTCATATTCATGCATCTGGAAAAGGAGGGGGGAGGGGGGGGGGGGGGGGTATTAATACTAGATGGAAATTTTATATATAACTTCAGACAGACTATCTACAACAATTTTATAGCTCGGAGTGATCTTGTAAATACAAAACCTTTGGACAAAACAGAAACCAATTCTCCATAAGATTTATGCGGCAGTAACCATAGAATACATCCATAATTATTATTTCCTTTCAAAAAAAAAAAAAAAAAATTGGTGGTTAAGAATTATATTGATGGGACATTACTGAGGTTAAAGAAGCGCCCTGTCCCATCTGGAAGCGGTTCAGCCTTTAAAACCTTCCGTACCTTACCTTCATCACTACAAAAATAAACGCAAAATTTTAAGAGTTTAAAGCAGTGGCCTGTAGTTTAATCATAGATAAGCATAGGACAATGGGTAGTTCCATAATTCACTGGTTTTGAGTCTGTCAACTAACAATGTAGATAGTAAAGAAAATACCTTCTTCCTTTGAATGGATCGTGAAAGAACTCGCAAGACTCCTTTGCACTGAGGCTCATTAAAGTTCCAATTTCACCAACAGACAATGAGAAAACCTACAACATGTCAAAACATGAGGCTATACTTAAACCTGCATTGATTCCATAGAAAATAAATTTATAACAGATCACATGGAAACAGATTTCAATTATTGAATATGATGATTGGTAAAATTTTGCAATACAACACTTATGACATGTCATAAAATTGATAACTGGTATAAATTTATTGATCATCGGATATTTACACAAACTTAGAGAACTTATGGAAATCTAGATACTGCAGTGCTCCTGCAAGTTTTAATGGATGACCCATCCGTCAATATATGTAACTACATATGACAATATAATATATAAAATATTTAATACAACGTAAATAGTTATCATGATTAAAATAGACGATTTCCCAACTTTGTTTGAAGTTTACTTATCTCCTCCCTATACATGGTTGAAATATATAAGGGGTAAAACTTGCTCGATACTTTCTTTTTTCTTTCTTTTTCAAAGAAAAAAAAGAGCAAGTTTTTCAAAGCAAAGCGCACGCGAGGCCTTTTTAGGTTCCAGAGGCGAGGCGTAAGCATAGAAATGTTGAGGCGTTAGTTTTTTAGGTAGAAGGAAAATGCGTAACATACAATGAAACCTGAAATAACATTAAATGTCAAATTTTAATCTTTTTTGTTCATCTCTTTTCTTCGCTCGTTTAGCTCACATCGCTGCTGTTGCTAGACATAGAAATCACCACATCAGTGAACTTTATTTTAAAAAAATACAAACATGCAAACAAATAAACAAAATTTCCTCCGCATTCAATTGGAATCGAGTTGATTCAAGGAAATGGAATCGACTCGGTTCCACTTCCTGGAATCGACTCTAATCCAATTATTGGAATCGAGCTCGATTCCAATTCCTAGAATCAACTATAATCCAATTATTGGAATCGAGCTTGATTCCAGTTACTAGAACCGAACTTGATTCTAGTTAGGGTTGTATTTCAATTGTCGGAGTAATATTGTAGTGTTTGCTTGGACAAATGCCCGAATTCTCAGGCGTTTGTAGTATTTATTTAAGCACCGTCCGTTTATTTAAGCACCTTTGCCACATTTGTTCACCTATTTTGTTCGGAGTAATATTGTAGTGTTTGTTTGGAAAAAATGAAGTAATATTGTAAGGCAGCAACGTGCCTTTTGCATTTACACCGTCCATTCTTTTTTGTATCAATTTTTTCGAAGCCCCTCGATAATACTCAAAACAAATATGCTTGAATTTGATACTTTTTTTTTTTTTTTTTTTTTTTTGCTGAGGCTCGATGTGGTCATTTATGTTTTCAATTGCTGCTTGTATAAAAGAATTTGTTATTAGTTTATTATTTAGTGATGCTTCCAGTCTTATGATAGATTATTTTATTTACGGTAATATTTAAGAGTAGGAAATGTAATTTAAATTTTTTGATAATATTTTTTGCAATTCACAGGTACGTTATGGAAAACCAAACAAACACTACATAAATCGGTTGGAATTATGATACCGTTATTGAAGGCAATGTATGAAAAACAAAGTGCAGTTTCTGTAATAAACAAATCAACGGTGGTGGCGTGACACGTCTAAAAGAACATTTGGTAAGCATAGAACGGAATGTAATGGCATGCTCAAACGTTCCTCAAGATGTAAAAAACTTGTGCGAGCTCATATCGTTGGGGGAAATGACCATAATAAAGGAAAACTCGATAAACAACGCATACAAGAAGAACTAATGAGTGAGTAGACCTCAACAATATGACTCGGACAGCGAAGATGATGAGAACGAAGATAATAGGGGTGTTCGTCGTGCAATGCGAGAAAGCAGAGATACATTCAAAGAACAGAAGATGCAAAGATCTTATAAGCAATCAGGCTTTGTTTCTAGTCAAACAGAGTGGAACGTCCGTGGTAAATCTATGAGAATGGACGGTGATTTTGAAACTCGTACCGCTGCAAGGATCGATTCATATATGCAAAAAAAGAAGCTAGTTCTCAATCTTTTATTAAATTTGCAATAAACGACATTGAAAATGTTAAAAAACATATAAGTCGTGTCATTCTTAAAAAAAAAAAATGTCAATCATATTCCACATAATGTTGCAAGTAGTCCTTATTATGCAATTATAGTTGATGCTATTGCGGAATGTGGTCGTGGTATAGATCCACCTACAGCATATGAATTATCACATTCATATTTGGAAATGGAACTAGAAGAGTTCGTTCATATATCAGCACTTTTCATAATTTCTGAGATGAGTATGATTATATGTCGATGTGTGATTGTTGGAGTACTCAAAATCGACGAAAAATCATAAATTTTCTTGTGTACACCCATGAAATGATATTTCGTAAATCTGTAGACGCTACTGATGAATTTCAAAGTGAAGAATATATAAAACGCAAATTGATGGATGAAGCTGTAGAGTCTATTGGAGAAAATAGAGTAATGCAGGCAGTGACAGATAACGGAACTAACTACAAAACAGTTGGACAATTATTAATGCAGAAAAGAAAACATTTATACTGGATACCACGTTCTGCACATTGCATTGATCTGATCTTAGAAGATATTTCGAAAGAACAAGAAGTAACAACTGTCATTCAAATTGTCAATTAATAATGACATTCATATACAACCATGATTGGTTACTTTCTATAATGAGAAATGAGACAAACGGCAAAGAACTGATTAGACCAGCAATGACTAGATTTCTCTCATTTCATTGCATTAGACTGTATTCATAAACAAAAGGACAATTTAAGAAAAATGATCGCTACAAGCGAACGGACATCAAAAATGCCTAGGCTCACTTTTAAGGATAAAAGAACAGCAACCAATGTTGCTGATCTGATTTACAATGATACTTTTTGAACGGTCGTTGCTTCTGTAATTCTCGTATTTGAGTCATTAGTCAAGAATAGTGGATAGCGATGACAAAGTGAATATGAGCTATCTTTATGAAGCGATGAATCTCGAAAATGAGTCAATTAGGAAGAACGTTGGCGTAAGACAATCAAAAAAATGGTGGTATATTGTCGATAAAAGATGGAAAAACAACTACATCGATCAATTCATGTTGCAGATATTTTAAAATTACTACTTAGTAAAGTCAAAATTCATAACATCACATTAATATTCACTGTTTCAAATCTTGCAAATATCGCTCGAGATCTTATTTGAGATCTCATTTTGGGCTCCTTCCAAAACGAAACAACAAATATCACTCTAAATCTCCTTTCGAATATATCTCCCCAGATATTGCAATATCGAACGATATATCGACCGACATGAAATATTAAAATATCGTCTGAGATCTTAATTTTTTTGGTTAAAATTTTAAATGTGTCTGAACTAGAACAATAATTAAAAAAACTCAAATCTAGCCATGATAATCTTTTGTTATTTTACATTTTGCATGTTAAATGACCATATTATGTTCATATATGTTCCCACAATGCTTATAATTTTCATATTCGTCTTTTTTACATACATGTTACCTATGAAATTATGTACTTTGTGGTCTATTTATGCTGAATTTTTTAATGTTTTGAATCCTTTTAAAGTTTTATGTATAACAATATTTATGTTTTAAGCACATTACGATTTAGTATGAATAATCTTTCACAAAATAAAGAATAATAAAATTAATTTGCAATTCAAGTTTAAGTTACTATGTTTTTAATAGCATTCATAAAAATCGTTTTGTAAAAATATCAATTTTTTTAAATATATCATGTACCCCGAGATTGTTCTAATATGAACTTTTAGACCGGAGATGGAAATCCGAGACGGACTCCTGAGTTAGACTCGTCTCTTCCAAGATCTCCTCTGATACGATATTAAGTCTATAAAATCCCCAAAACGAAGCGCGACCGATATCCGAGATTTAAAACCTTGTTAATATTAGCACTTTCGAGTTTCAAATATAGTGTATTTTTTCAATCCTATTATTCAGTCACTATGGTGACGCGGTAAATGATAATGAGGTCAAGAATGGTCTCAGACATGTGGACCAAGGTTCGAAAACTCGATTTCGGTCATTTGAAGTTTCGGACGAATTCAGTGGTTTCGACGATTTCAATTTTTTTTTCGGTTTCGGTCCAAAAATCAAACTTTTATATAGTCATTGAAAAAGTTAATGTCAGTTCATCGTGAAAGTCTAACGTGTTCATATTCATATGCTATTTTCAAATCAGTTCACGTTAAAAGAAACAATATGACTATTCAACAACAAATTAATATGCAGAAGTCACTTTTGTTTATGGGTTTCAGATCCGTACAGTATACATTCAACAAGGCAATAAAAAAAACAAAGCAATAGGACTATTCAAATAACGTATTAAAATAAAAAGAAAATGGACTGTTTAACTTGTTTCAGGTCAGTACCGTGCTGCACACATCAATAGGAAAGCAGCAAATAAAACAAAATGAAAAGAGAGGCCAGTCAAACTTTCAAAGTTCAACTGTACGCTGCACTTTCATTTAGGAAAAAAAAAAGGGGGAATGCATTAGAGTTCTCCCCCGGGTAAACATTCACGCAAAAAAAAGGGAACCCAAAAAATAGCGCGTAGGGAAAAGAAGACGAAGACAGTAAACTTTTTTAGGGAACTCGTGAATCGATTACTCATCCGCAGTTGACCGTCGATTTGCAGCAGGATTGCACATCTCCAAAGCACGGTTACTTCGAATCGGCTAGATTTTGAAGCTCGAGTTGACAATGAAGATTGCTGAATGGTGAAGAAGACTGTCGCATCTCCAAAGCACGGTTATTTTCTTCAATCGATTTTTAACGACGTTGCAATTTAGGTTTTTTTTTCCTTTCAGAAACGGTACAGGATTCCGTCGTTGTTTCGTCTCGGTGACTATCGAAACGAGATCAATGAGATCTCGTGGTTTCGAACGAAACCTCAAACCATGACGTGGACATAAATTGAGAAAAGAGGTAAATTAGATTACATATTTTATTCAATACATAGACTCATATTACATTATATATTTCATTCAATTACATTACATTACGCAGGTGGGCATTTACAGAATGAAAGTTTGCGCATTTGGCTTTTCAAAAGCAAAAGCCGCCATAAATGCTTGTTCTCCTGCTCAGCGGTGGTCTAGAATCGACAGAGACGAAGCTCCACACCTTACACGTCTAGCAATGCATATTCTCAGTCAGAGGTATCTTTTTCAAATTGCAAAAAAAAAAAAAAAAAAAAACTACATTTTCCACGATTCATACAAAATTGAGAAATAAAATCAAATTGGAAAATCTTGAAAAACTGGTATATGTGCATTACAATATAAGATTAAGAGCAAAGAATATTAAACATCGTGATACAAATGATCAATTAATTGATCTAACTATATATTTCATGAGGATCCACTAGCAGAGTGGACTACTAAAATTGAACCACGGTTTGTTGACGACGATCCTGCGATGGTTAATATTATGCATAATGTTGTTGTTGCAGTGGATGGCATACCTGCATGAACAAGTCAAAGCACTGGAAATAATAGTGGCTCCTCAAATGATGATGTTGGTGGTCACAATATTGGTTTAACAAGTAATTATGGTGTTGGATCTAGTGATGCTGGTGGTTCACATAATCCAACTATACCATATGCGAGGAGAGGTGTGATGTGTGATCATGAAAGAAGAGATAGTAATTTAAATGTTCAGTTTGAAGAACCACGAAATTACGATTATGCTAATAACTCATATACATCAAAAGATTCATCCAACTACAGACATTCTACTTCTGATTACACTGGAGGCTGTTACTACCACATAGCAAATGAGACATACAACAATGGTATATCAAGATATCAAAATAGTCAAACTGCATATACAACACAAAATGATGAACCCTCCTTATTTGATAACATGTTGGCAACGTTCTTAGATACAGGACAGATACAGTATGACTATCCATCGTATCATACGACAGAAACCGATGAAGAAAATTATAAAAACAATCCATATACAGCTCCAAGAAATAGTTATTGGATGTAATAAATTTATGTTGTATTCTATTTCTTTATATTATATATTTCTATTTTATTTACCGCTAACAAGTTCATTACCAAAATACTAAAAATCAAAATCTCAACCGAAATTAAAACAAAACCGAAACTATTGAAATTTACAAAACTCGCTAAAAGCCTAAAACTAACAAATTTTAAATGGTCGAAACCGAGTTCTCGAACCTTGGTTTGAATTCAAAGCAGTATATGTTACAGGATTCGAAATTATTGTTGATTCACGTTTTTGTTGATTAAAGATTTTGATTTTATTCGCTTTGTTTGATTCGGTAGTTGCTTTCGGTGCTCAGTTTTCACATGCTTTCTCTTTTTTCGGCATACGAAGAGATTAGATTTTTTTCCATGTGCCCTAAAAATCGATTTTTTTTCCATGTGCCCTAAAAATACGAAACCAATTTTGGTGGATGGTTTTGGACTGTCATCCACCGGTACCGGTCCGGTAACTCTGAAATTTCAGAGTGTCAGATGAAACCTTGATTTAAACTGAGATTACATTAATATGTGTCTTGTCCACTGTTTCAAATCTCGTAAATATCGCTGAGATATCCTCCGATATCTAGTTTTGGGCTCCTTCCGAAACAAAACAGCAAATATCACTCTAAATCTCCTTTCGAATATATCGCCCGAGATATTGCAATATCGAACGATATATCGACCGAGACGAAATACTGGAATATTATCCGAGATCTTAGTTTTTTTGGTTAAAATTTAAATTTGAGCCTGAACTAGAACTATAATTAAAAAACTCGAATCTAGTCATATCAATCTTTTGTTATTTTACATTTTGCATGTTAAATGACTATATTGTATGTTCGTATATGTTTTACAATGCTTATGATTTTCATACTTGTCTTTTTACGTACATGTTACTTATGAAATTATGTATTTTATGGTATTTATGCTGGATTTTTTTAATGTTTTGGATCCTTTTAATGTTTCATGTCTAACAAAATTCCTATTATAAGCATATTACGATTTAGAGTATGAATGATCTTTCGCAAAATAAAGAATAATAAAGTTATTTTGCATTTTAAGTTTAAGTTACTATGTTTTTGATAGCATTCATAAAAATCATGTTGTTAAAATATCATTTTTAACATATCGTGTACCCCGAGATTGTTCCGATATGAACTTTCAGACCCGAGATGAAAATCCGAGATGAACTCCCGAGTTAGACTCATCTCGTCCGAGATCTCCCCCGATACGAGACCGAGTCTATAAAATCCCCGAGACGAAACACGACCGATATCCGAGATTTAAAACTTGGTCTTGTCACATGTTATTGTAGTTAAATTGTTCAAATAACCCCTGAGTTCTTCCATCAATTTTTAATGGTGTAAGGATTAAATATGTATTTGGAATAATTGTGCTTTCCCTTTAGTGTATAACCATCATTCTTAGCATATGCCCTTAGGGCACACACTAACAATATCTTTTAAATTGTTGCATAATATTTAATGTAACTGAAAGTCTTGAATAAGAAAAATAAATAGCAAGCGAAGTATATATTACAAGAGTATTTTTGGCAAAGAACCATCTATAATATGACCGAAAGATGAAGAAAGCGAAAGAAACATGATACTCAGACATAAAATGTGGAATTCCAGTGTCCTTCCACTATCCTCTTAGGATTTGCACTTTTTGACTAAAAAGTTTCGGGTAAACAGCATTTCTTATGGGAATATACAGCAATGAGCAATAAGCAGTAAGTATTTCAAAAAAAAGCAAAAAAAATATGACCAAAGTAATTTGCTGACTAGAAGTGATTAGTCAAAATCACTTTTCCAAAACAAACAATCTATAAATGGTTGATCACTTATTCCAATGAGCATTGGACCCTTTTTGCACCCAAACAAATCGAGCCTTAAAACATATGGAAAGTGAAGATTGCATTCAAGTTTTCAGAATCAATCACAAAATAAATGCGATATTTTTCTTAAAAAAGAATAAAATAAGGAACCTGTTTTCTGCTCCAATCATACTGCCTCTTTGCAACCGCCGGTGCAAACTGAAGAAGTACAAATCCTTCTTTTGCAACCTTAAAAGCTCCTGACTGCACAAAGAACCAAAAAAGTTGAACTAACCAATACAAGTACTGAGTATTAAGGGGAAAAACCACAAAAACCCTCAAAATAACATCACTATTTACTTCTAAAGGAGCAAAATCAGGTGCTCTAGGCTCCACAGTAAGCGCTGCCTTTCCCTTGTAAATGGAGTAACCAACAAAAACTTTGGACTGCGAACCTATAGTTAACAGCACTTGCATTAGAATTATGTTGCGAACCAAATATGACAACTTTAGGTTCGGAATCAGAACCATTTGGATTCTGGGATGGGGAATTCGAAGTTTGGGAAGTCAATCGCTCCCGATCAAAGTAATTCGAGCTGCTTCGGCAACAAATAGAGATATTTGATTTCTTGAACTTAATGAAACTAGGGCTCGTTAGGGTTTTGGGAGTAAAGCAAGAGATAGAAAGAGGAGACGGGGCTGCGACTGCGAGTTCCATTTTTGTTCCCGCTTTCTGGTTTGGTTGGAACTTGATATGAAGGGTTTAAAGAGCGGTGTTACTAAATGCAAACCGTGTTTACTCTATGCGTTTATACCCTCTAATGTATTAAACAGGTGAAACCCTGGTAAATGCTTATGGTGCTGTGAATTTTAGTACGTACTGGCTTGACTGTGCGGTTTGTTCCATAAGTTGTGTGTGTGTATGTGTGTATATACACACACATGAATATGGAAAGATATAACTGATCAGAATAAATTCATGTATATGAGCAAGTGCAATAATTAACGTGAGTATATTAAATGATTACACAAAAAACTAAGGTTATGCATTTGTCCAGTATATTAAATGGTTACACAAAAAACTAGGGTTATGCATATGTACAGTATTTGCATAAAAAAATAGAAAGGATAATAGTGTAATGTTCTCAATTTACATTGAGTAATTTTGATTTGCATTTAGCAATCATGTTAAAGGGAGGTTTATCTTGCTTGTTCTTTATTGTTCAGTGTATTGGCAAAAAAAAAAAAAAAAAAAAAAAAAAACTTCTTTGTATATTAAATAGCCTACATTTACAAGAGTTGGGTATTTAATTTTGAATCCAAAAGCAATATAATAGTTTGAATATTCCATATAAATCCTATCGCATACAAAAGTAGCATGATGAATTGTGTTCATAACATATGCAATTATAATCAAATTGTTATTGTGTTTTTATCAAGTTTACTAGTATGTTTTATAATCGGTTTTTTGGAAAAATTTTACAAAAATTTATTTATTTTAAAATTAGTATGAGATTCAAAAAGATTCAACCAAAACTAAACTCTTCTTTTTAAAAACGAAATATTATAGTTAGTGTCGTGCATTAGTGTTAACTGATCATTTTTCTTTTATCATTCAGTTTCATGCTGTAAAAAGTTAAAATGTATCTTTAATGTATTATTCTAAATTTTTAGTTCTCTTTTAGAAAATCAAGATTATTTTAAGTGAAAATTAGGCACACATCCCTAAAATCAAACTTAATTAGGCTCACAACCCTCCCTAAGTTTTCATTCAAATCCGCCCCCTGTTTTTGAATTTTCGCCTTTTTCGTTTTTTAGCCAAAAAAAAGGCGCTGATATATATATATATATATATATATATATATATATATATATATATATAATTATAAATTCTGGAAATATTCTCGGAAGTCCACTCAATTTAAAAAAAAGTTGCATACATGTATGCAACTATTACCGATAATTGCATATATATGTACAATTGTTGCATAAGTTGTTTTGGCTTGAAAATCTGGACCGAAACTTGCATACATGTGTGACTATTTGGAATACTTGCACACATATATGCATGTTTTGCATGAAGAAAACTCAAATGAAATTTAGCCTACGAATTTATTGCATACTTTTATGCAAGAATTCTGCAATACTTGCACAGATGTATGCAACAAAAACAAACAACGACGCATGAATGAAATACCTGCACAGATGTATGAAGGAAAATTCAAATATATGCATACTATTATGCATTTAACCGCAATTTCGTTGTTTTGCTGTTTTTTTCATTTTTGATGCCTTGTTTGATGGTTTTTTTATCTGAATTTTTTGTCGACTGCATGTTTAATTCAAATATAAATTTACGTATTATTTTTATTTTATTTTTTATTTTTTAGTGAATTTTCGAAAAATAGGGACTAAATTTACAATAAGTTTATGACCGGACCTGAGCCTAATTTAAAACCTTAACAGGGACCTGTAAAAAACGCACCATTATTTTGATATGACATTCAATATGTTTTTGATAAAAATATATGTAATTGTCTAATTTTTGATACATTTGAGATTTTTGGCTATTTTTTAATTGGTTGGAATTTCAATGCTTTTTTCAACTTTCCTGAAATAATTTACATAATTCATTTTAATTTAGAGTATCATTTCTAAATAAAATTAAAATTTTAAGTGAGTTTGGGCTTTGCTAAAAGGTAACAAAGTGGCAAAATTTTATTTTTTTCAAAAATAATTTGAACTAGTTTAAACAAATGTTCATTTCTAAACTACTTGAATTTTGGAAAACATTTCCCTATTTTGTTTTATTTTTAGTAATAATACAATTTTATAAATAAGAAATTATTAGTTCAAGTGGATTTACATATTTTAATTTACATAATTTCTAGATTTTGTTTTAAATGGATTTTAAATCCTAGTTATAAACGTAATAAAAAATCAAGTTTTAAAAAGTTGCTTAATGTTAACCCCGTTTTTACTTGAACATGAAGCTCAACGAGTTAAATATAGAGACTAAGGCAGAACGTCTTAAAACTTAACCAAATCACTCAAAAGAGCAAATAAAAGGACCACGAGGAGGATGACTCAAAAATAATCTAGGCATATGAGTCGGCGCAGAGTCATGGTTGTGACTTGATATAGAGTCATAGAGGCTTGGTATGAGTCATCCACACCATTTACATCGTGACCATTTTGGTTTTCTAAGTTTACTAACCAAGTCTGGTAGAAATCCAAGTTGTCTCTCTTAGGTATTTATGATTCATCCAATTCTTGTTGTAGTTCAATCCAACTTGAGTTTGAAACCATCATAACGAAGTAAAAAAGATCAACCTAACTGAAAGATCAGTATTGGGTCATGGATTTATTTCGGTTTGTCTTCAACTCTCTGGCGTGACTTTGGGCCGACAATGCAAGCATTAAGGTGTTGAAGGTCCAGTCTATTTCGCCTTCAAACTTGTATAAATATTAGATCGCCTACAACATAAATGGGATAAGGAAAATGGTCTGCTACACATTGTTGAAATAATTCTTCAAGCTCCTTCCCCCACACAGCAGTCGCCAGAGAGGTTAGTGTGACTCTCTAGTCTAATTCAATCTAATTATAATCAAACATATTGTAATATGGGTCAATGAATAAAGAAAACCTTCAAATTAGACTTTGGCTTCGTTTATAGTTGAACCACTATAAAATTATTCTATTTGTCTTCTCTTTTTATTTATTTGATTTATGCATTGTCCGAATAAGATCTATGATTGAATCTAACAAAATTATCTTAAAGATTGATGTTTTCATCCCTACTATTATTAATTCCATTTTTGTAGTCAACATTTAGTGCTTTTACTGAGAACTCGAACAGAAGTCGCAAATCTAAGCTATCTACTTTGGATCTACATAGTCTAGGATATTGCAACAACGCAAATTTCAGCGGGTCTAAGATTTTCGCAAAATGCTAAAATTAAAGTCAACTAAAACCCGAGTTAGTTTGTTCGGTACCATATAGAAACGCAAAGATAAAATATATCATAGCTCACAATAGAATATCTTATAGCAGAACGAATAAAATATAATAGTAAGTAAATACATACCATAATAATGACACTTGTTAACAAGTGTCTCTAAGATGTATAATCACTACCACCTGTCTAACCTATATATTTGCTAAAATTTAAAGAACTAAGTGATAGTGCTCCTAAAAAACAATCTGAGCATCCAATTTGGTGTTATCCATCATCCAATGTCCCAATAGTGAAAGATTATTGGTATGTTGGTTTAGCTTCAGTTTTTCCCATACTCGCTCCGATTGATAATGACAGATATCCGACGACTTGCTATCCTTGTTGGGTCCCGACCACGAAGTCTGCTCTCCCGAGCCGATGCACCGCCAAATCATCCTAAAAATCATCTCATCGGTCTTCTAGCTGCCCTCATAAATGCATCCAAGATGTACTCAATGGATGGAACCGTACAGACCTGCCTATGGGGGTACACCTTCGTTAGGCCAACCCAGAAGGTCATCTCAGAGTATCATCATGTCCCATATAAGTCTCGCACTTCCTTCTAGTCTCATCAAATAATAATTTGGATAAGCTCACATCGTGTCTTTGGACACCTACGGTGATTTTGCTCCGTTGGGCTCTTCATCCCTTCGGACCAGACTAAACGCATATCGTTATTTTATTAGATCATATGTCTAATTTATCAGTATGCGTTTTACTTTAATTTTTTTCATTGATTTACCATATTTTTTAATCCATTTAATCCAAATATTCATTATTTTTTTAATCAATTTTATTAGTTATCATATAACCGTTTAATAATTTTTGAATTTTAAGCTTGTAACTTAACACCTTTTAAGTCAAAATGTTCATATTAAAGCCTAATGCCTAATCACTAGCCCACTATAGAATTTTAGGCACGTAACTTAACATCTTCTAAGTTTCATATTAAAGCCTAATTGTCTTTTAAACCATTTCCTATCATATTTATATTTGCAAATAAACCATGTTTGTTTATTATGATTTCACAATTATCATGTGTATGCAAATGTAGGTTATAGTTCATTTTTTTTACATAACATCTTTTAGTTGTATTTTCCTTATTCCTCCCAGCTTTGCAAATTTATTTCTTTTCGTACATTAGACACATTTCTATTTGATTGGTTATTAAAACTGCATAAAATTTATTTTCAAAGTTTAAGGTAATTACTGCAATAGGAATCCATAATTGCAAGACATTTCTTACTATTATATTTAGGCTATTAGACAGTGCGCAATATGGATAAACCCCTATTTCGCATTGATCCATGCCCTTGTTTCTTTTATAACTTGCAACTATGTTTTTCATTTTTCTCACAAACCAAACTATGGAAATATATTCCATTTTTCTAACGAATCAATCTAGGCTTATTTCTAACTCCATGATTTAATCGTTATACATAAATTTTGTTCTCAACTTATATTCTCAATTTGACATAACTATAGTAAATTTGGACATAATTGAGTTTATACCCTTTCATTTGCTCTCAATCCCAACAATTTATGTGTTCATTATATTCTAAATTTGAAAGAAATTTTAATATATACTATGGAAATTCTCAAATTTACATGGACATTCTTAGATTTACAATTTGACTACTATTTTACTGTACATAATATTAATTATGTTATGTCAACTTGTGTAACAATTATCTGTCAAATCTTCTCAAGTTTGCCTATTTTCAACCTAAATTTCCTTTTATTACAGTTTTGGAATCACTTGTTCCTTTAGCCTCAAATTATCAAATCCTCTTTTATACATAATTCTAATTGAGTTGTATTTTTCCAACATGTACAAACAAAAAGGATTACAATCAGTCGCATAAAATTAATCGCACAATTCAGTCGTATACTTATGCTAATATTGCAAATTTATGCATATTTTGCGCATAACCAAAATTCAACATAAAATTATAAAATCCGACGTAGAAAGAGGGAAAAGAGGACTGAGAGAATATCTCATAAATTTTTCAGGAATCAAAAGATAACATATACAATTATATAAAATATAATCTAAATCCACTCACATTGCAATTTGCGCTCCAAATTCTAAATCTGATTCGTTTCAAGGCTTATTATCTATTTGGATAGGAAATCTGGATATCTAAATCTTGAATCCGTTACTTTTGCTTTTGCTTCCAAACCTCGAATAAAATATCCTAAATCTAGTATATTTTATTTTTGAAGAATTTGGAGGAGAAAAGGAATGAAAGAGCTCCAGTGCCCTCTTAGAAAATACGAGTTCAAGAGCTAGGCCTTGTAGGTTTATTTATAGATGTCCAAGCAAAGCATGTTTGTTGGATTTATATTAATATAAATCCAATTGTTAAACTATCTTCAATTCGAAGCCCAAAAAAATAAAAATAAAATTCCCCCATTATTATGGGTTGACCCAGACCCGCACCTGGGTCGACAATGGGTTGACACAGATCCCATATGGATCGACCCATGGGTCAACCTAGCCACTATTTGGGTCAACCTGTACGATTTACTTTAAATTATGGGTCATTGTTTTCATGTGTGATTTAGTTCTTGCTCCCTTTGATTGATTACGTACTTATTTCTAAACCGCTTTTATTTATTTCTATATTTTTACTATTTTTTTTCCTGTTTTGACATGCATTCAAATTCAAACACGTAATTAATACGCGCATATATTTTGAGATTTATATATGTGTATTTACACAAATTTTCAAACGTTATTTTTATTTCTTGTTTTATTATCTACCCATTAATTTTCTTTCGTTTCTAACACATGTTTAATTTTAATTTTAAATATATATCATTTCTAAAACTGATGTACGCATACTCATTTTAAATTAGAACGTTACTTAACGTTATTAAATTTTCCATAATTTAATTCTATTGGTGACAAACATTTATTTTCAAATCCAAACGCGTGCCACCTCTGATATTTATGTCTATGCATATTTTTGTATACACATGCGTTCACGTGCATGTCAACATTCCAGAATAAATTATCTATTTTCAATTTTGTCGTTATTTTCATTTATTTCTGTTTTAAGTTATTAATGATATGCATTGTTAATTTAAAGGAATGTTGCAATTTTAATGTTAATTACTTTCCATTTTCTTCTTGATTTAATTCCTTTAATCACATGCATTTATTTTTCAAATTTCAGACGCACATTATTCATGTAATTATTCTGATAATAATAATATTATTAAAAATGCAGGGTGTTACAGATATACAACTTGAGCTTTGAAAGAATTGTCGACTATTTGCAAATTGGAGAGATGATCTTGGTTGAAGGAAAAGATGCCTTTAAAGAGACATCCATCCAAATGAATTGGAAGGTCATCTACAGGAATGAGTGAAGGAGGAATTTCAAACCCTTCTAATGTAGATACTAAGAAACAACTTGGAACTCTCCTCAACTATAAGTGGTTATAAAGAGAGAAAGAGAGAGCCTGATATGGTGGTGGAGAACCTGAATCAAACAACGGAAGTAGTAAAAAAGGCTTTGATGGACAAAATGGTTGTTTTTTAGGTCCTCCACCTTAAGATGATGCTAGAAATGAAATGGAAAACATGGTCTTGGAAAAACATAATATTTTATTTACTTCTGGTAGATGTTAAAAGAATCAAACTCAGGATCAGAGAGTGAATGTTGTGGGACTGAACAGAAACTTACTTGAATAAAATAGGACCACATCTCCTGCTACAAATCTAAATCTTGGAAAAAAAGCTGAATCTTAAACGAATGCCTCCAAAGATCTTGATATAATGTTTGTATCCAATGAAGATCTAGATCAGAATCTGAGAAAACTTGGGAATGGGGTAATATCGAAGTTGGAAATCAGATTACTGATATACATCCCTTTGTACAATTTATTGCTGGAGCACTGAATTCTATTGGATTGGTTCTCTCGAAAATAGTAGAATGTAGTTCTAATGCATCTAACCAAGACCTTTTGCATAGTAAAACGCTAGAGGCCACTCTTGATGATCACCCAACTAGATACCGTGTATGTGAGGAGTACAACTCCGAAATGATCAAAGGCTTAATGGAAGAAAGTATGATAAGAAAAAAAAAGGATGAAGACTGGAGTCTTTTGCCAACTCAAACGCCCCTCGTTTAGGAGATTTTGGACGCTGAATATCCAAAGATATTTAATCTTCTGCCAAAGCCTTCCTATAATGGAACTACAAATCCAAAGCTGTTTTTGTATAAATACAAATAACAAATGATTGGTTAAGAGCGACACGTGTTATACAGTGCAAATGCTTTCTTATTGTATTAGAAGAGATGGCTTCTTCGTGTTTCACTAAACTTCCACCCAAATCTATCTCTAGATTCAAAGAGTTAGCTATAAAGTTCATGGAATATTTACAACTATATACTACATGTTCTAAAGATATTATGTCGTTGCCTGAATTATTTCAAGATCCGCTTGAATCACTGAAGGCGTTCTTGAATCGATTTAACACCACGGTCATGGATGTCAGTAAATCAGATAAGAAAATGATTCTCATCATGTTAGTGTTCACTATTGATAAGAAAATTGATTTGGAAAGGTGGATCAAGATGAGGAGATCTATGACTTTAGATAAGTTTTACAAGAAAGAGAACAAGTTCTTAAGATTGAAAGAGGCAAAAGATGCTAAAGAAAAGTTAGGAGTTGAAAAGCTGAAAGACAACACTCGTAGCAACACTGCTATAAGGCACGGAGAAAGTGGTTTTGTAAATGCAAATAAAGTTGGGAGTCAAAAGAGAGAGTTTTGAAATAATGGAAAGAACAAAAGGGATAAAAAAACAGTTTCAGATTTTAATGCCAAAAGAGTACATGCCTTTGAATGATAGCTTAAAGAATTTTTCTTGCGACGAAAGGAATCGACAGCTATCTGAAACCACTCATCAAGGAGCCAATAGAAGAGAAGAAGCACTATGGACTTTTTTCGCTTCCACAAGACTCGTGGACACAGCACAAATGAATGTCGTCATTTGAAGAACCTAGTCAAAGAATTAATCAAGAACAACAAGCTTCAACAATATGCATAGAAGTCGCAATATGTAAACTAACCTGGCACTCCGCAAGGCAAGATGGAACCATTAAACCAACCTAGTCCAACAATGAAGGACCTAGGAGCAATGATGGTAGATTAATGTGATGATAAATACAATTTTTAGAGGACTTCAACTAGCACAAAAAGGTTGGGGGAAATGGAAAGATATCCTAGTGCATTTAAATATGCACCAAAGGTGGATAACTGCCTAAATGTTGAAGATGGAACCCCAATGAAACAACAAAGGACATTTACTAATGATATTGTGTTCAAAGGCAGAGAAACCAAATGAATCACGGCTTCGGCTCCCGACCTAGAGGATGGTACAGTTAGGATCAGGTTAGCTATGGTTAGAAAAGCTTCGGTCGATAGTGGAAGTTCGGTAAATATCTTGTTTCGCAAGACCTTCGATCAGATGAAGCTTGTGATGTGGGATGCAATAACTTGTAATATGAAGATTCAAGGATTTACTGGAGAACCATAGCATTTTGTCTGAATGATTGATTTGCTGGTTAACCAATGAAGAAGAATAAAGAGTCATGCTAATTTAACCTTCACAATTATCATTGAAATATTGGCTTACAATGCTTTCCTAGGGCGACCTACTCTGGATAACCTTAAGATAAAAGTAGTCCATGTGTTTAGCAATAAAATTTCCTACCGAATATTTGGGTCAGCATTGTGAAGCGAAGAAAAAGAGAAAGGCGTGAATGAAGGGGATCCCTCCACATTAAAGAGCCCACCATAGCAACTACAGTGAACCCTTACCTCAGGGAATGTATTTGTGTTGATAAAACCATAGACCTTAGAAAGAAGAGTGTACAGGAGAATCGAGCAGCATCAGTGGAAATTATAGTGTTTGTCCCTGTAGATATGAAAGGCCTGGGTCAAGTATTGCAAATCGAATCACAGATCAACACAAAGATGCAAAGAGAATCAGTCGCTTTTCTTTGAGTTAACCTAGATATGTTTGTGTGGAATCATTCTGATATGTCCGAGATATCGCCGAAGGTAGGGAGTCACACATTGAATATTGATTCTTGCTTTACTCTAGTTAAGGAAAAGTTGATAAGTAAATGGAAATGGATTCATTACTGATACTACATAGACTTTTGGGTATCCAACTCCGCGTTGGGGAAGATTCAAATCGAAAGTGACAAGTTTGTGTGGATTATTCAGATCTTTACAAAGCCAGTCCCAAGACAACTTTTTGCTATCCAGAATTGATCGATTTGTTGAAAGGATCATATTACATGAATTGTCATCATCTGTGAATGGGCATCATAGATATAATCAAATCATTATGCATGAAATGAGTTAAGAGAATATTAGCTTCATTATTGATATAGGACTTTACTGTTACTTTGTGATGTTGTATGGACTAAAAAATGCAAGAACTACTATTAAGCGATCGGTGAATATGATGATCAAGATTTGGACCTGGAAAGACAATGAAAATCCTTATAGATGATATTATAGTGAAATCTTATGCATTTGGAAATCACTTGGATAACTTAGCAGAAATGTTTGAAATATTAAGGAAATATCTGAAGCTACGCTCAAACACTCACTTAGAGTCGCATCAGGAAAATTCCTTGGATTCTTTGTGAATGCAAGAGGAAATGAAGCCAACCCTTACAAATCACTTCATTGAGGAATGTTGAAGCTATAAAGAATAAAAAGGAAATAGAAAGATTGTCGCTTTGAGTCATTTTGTCTCTAAGGTCAAAGATAGATTTATACCTTTCTTTAACGCACGAAAAAGGAGAAAAATAGTTTTGAATGGAGCTCGGAGTGTCAAACCATATCTGAAGAATTGCTAAGACATAAGGAGACCCTATCGGTGCTTTACAAGCCGATGAATGGAGATGATTTGTCTATCTAGTTGGCGGTATCTCCTCTTGCATTGAGTGGAACACATGTACATGAGAGGCAAGAATTTAGACACCAATTTTTTATATCACCGTGATGATCATAGGCATTGAGAATAATTATCCAAAGTTGGGAAATCTTGATTATTTCTTACTGGTAACCTCAAGTAATATGCGGTTGTACTTCCAAGCCCAATTAATAAAGGTACCAATTGATCAACCGTTGAAAATAGGTATTGCTTCATCCCAAGACTACGGGATAACGGTTGAAATGGAATATCAAATTATGCCAGTATGATGTGAATTATCATCCAACAAGAGCAATCAACGGGAAAACATCAGCGGATTTTATCATAGAATTTGACATCAGTGATGAAGGGGAGGAAGATATAACGATCATGGTGATAAAAAGGGAACTATTTGTCGATGGCTTGTCAAACAATTTTTGTTTAGGAATAGGAGCTGTACTTGAAACTTCCGAAGGACAATCAATGTAACGACCTGGATTTTGAGCGACTTTGGTTATCGACATAAGCTCGATGTCGATAACCAAAACATCGAAAAATCCCGGTAATTAATGAAAGAAATTAGAAGGTGAGAATAGATAAGATAGAAACTTAGAATAGAAGAAGAAGAAGAACACAACATCAGAGTAACACGAACCTCACAGCGGAACGAATAACATATAATAGATAACATAACTTTGAAATATAACAGTTATGTATACAATAGCACTTATCAGAGTACAACACTTACAACACTGCGGAAATAACTATAGATATATGATCTTGAAGCCTCCTGCTCCAAGCTCTCCAAGTATATCTGTAAAATCCTGACTACTTGACTGCCCGTACAAAATTGGACACCCAAGAGTTTAGGGAAAACAACAAAGTAAACTTCGGGTCAGTCACGGGACTGGTGTGAGTAAAACAGTTTAAACAGGTATATGAACAAGTAAACGATATCTCATAAGACCATGCCGTAGAACGGAACGGGTTTTTCCCTTATGAGAATCCAAAATATCTTTATATCAAAAACCTTTTGATATTATAATAATGTCTATGTACAAATAGATATCAACTAGTAGAAACGCTTTCATCTCACGTTCTACATATATAGTATACAATCAAAATCGCAAGCACGTATTGGATAATGGATTTCCAACTATGACAAGGTATGGAACCACCTTCCGATCAGTGTACTCTAGGAACGATACACTGGAGTTCAACAAGAACATCTTGTAACTCAGCCACACATGACCGACCACTCATTTTGCTTGAGTGTATCGAATGTATATCACCAACGGTTGGGATCAGCAACCGTTCCCGTATATATATGGGACAGCATTGATAGATTTAAGAAACAAATGAATATTCTCTAGATAGGTGATTATACACCCTACTTCGGTGCGACCGACTTAGCCATGCTGCCTGCCCGATTTCTGTCATTTACCGGTTGATGAGGCTAGAAGCTACGCTTTATCATTACATCAGATTCACTTCGAATGCCACATTGTCAGATCCATCGAAAATCACTAATTGACGTCCACAACCATACATTACGTGTCAGCTAAAAGAAGTTTCCTTCTCCGCTTCCACTCTTGGTACGGTTGAAGAAATCAATGTACGTGACCTTTCTGGAAATACTCTGTCAGAGATTCATTCATACAAGTCATCCTCATTCACTTAGAATGTCACATCGTCATACCCGCCAAATCACAAATTGACTTATCCAAAAATAACACGGGTATACAGCTAAGAGAAACGAATTCCTCCGCCACCAAACGTGAATACGTTTGAACAGATCAACTTACGCGATCCATTGGATATACTCTGTCAGACCTTCGTCCATACAAGTTGTCCTGGGACTGGACAAACCGAAGGCACTATTCAGTATATCCATCTTAGTCACTGTTATCTAAGACTTATACAACAGCCCTTGCATTTTACTCCGTCTTCAATTATCTTTGGCATATATGATTCGCAACGCTTATGCCAATACAGAGTGGTTCTTTGGATAATAATCCAACCAGTATCTCCATATTAACAACGTTAAAATGGTAAAAACTTCGATAGTCTGTGATTTAACCATCAAAGAAAAACAAGTGTGCAAACAACGATATTATTTCCAGATGGAAATTATATCGGTAAATCATCAACATATATCTATATATATATATATTCACATTGCCTTATTTTCTATGTTTAGAAAATATATGTTATTAACACTGGAAAACGTTTTCCATCTGATTATTTACAAATCACTACTCTTCCCCAACTATCAGTCCCTGACTGTAAACTAGTATGAGAACAATCTCCTAAGTATAAATCCCGAAGGTCGAAACCAACCTCAGATAGACACTTAGAAAACCATTCAATTTACTAATCTCTAGTCAGTTCTAATTTTACTTAACTCTATTTGATTAACTCTGATTGATTAACTCTAACTGGTTAATTCTAACCGATCAACTCTAACTGGTCAACCTTAATTAATTAACTCTAACTGGTTTTACTTGGTTTGACTAACTTAATTTATTAACTCGACTGACTAATTCAACTCGATTAACCTAACTTGATTTACTTATCTCGATTAACTGAACTAATCACTTTGATTAACTCGACAAATTCACTTTGGTTAACTTAACCAATTCACTTAACTAATTCACTTAGTTTGACTTAACTAATTCACTTAGTTCCTGTCGAATAAACTATATTCGATAACTCCTCTAACTCTATTCGAATAAACTATATTCGATTAACTCCTTTTCTCTTTTTGAATAAACTATATTCGATTAACTCCTCTAACTCTATTCGAATAAACTATATTCGATTAACTCCTCTAACTCTATTCGAATAAACTATATCCGATTAACTCCTTTTCTCTTTTCGAATAAACTATATTCGATTAACTCTTTCAAATAACTAGATTTGATAACTCCTTTCGAATAACTAGATTCGATCAACTCACTTCGAATATCTCTGATTCGATTATCTCACTTCGAATATCTACTATTCGATTAACTCCTTCGATTAACTCAAATCGATTAACTCATATCGAATATTTCTGATTCGATTAACTCTACTGATTTAATCTAACTGGATAACCCTAACGGGTTAACTCTAATGGTTTAACCTAACTGGTTAACTCTAATGGTTTTACCTAACTTGTTAACTCTAACTCTATTCTAACTCTAATCGATTATTTCTACCTCTAATCGATTTCCTTTATTCGAATAACTCCTATTTGATAACGTTTGTTTATTTATAAAGATTTACTTTTAGTAACGGTTCTGCACTTTATAAATGTTCTCTTAAATAATGTTATTCCACTTATACAAGTGCTATGTATCCATTTTATTTATACTATCGGTGTTAAAACCAATATCTCTCCTCTATATAAGTTCAGCCTTATATATTTCATTTATCGAATGATAAATATTCATTTATTTTATAAACTGTTATTTATAAATTAATCTTTTCCATTCATCTGTTCAAAACAGATTTCCATTTTCTATTCACTTCTAAATATTCCTTTGATTAAATCCTATTTATTTAACAAATAAATATCTCCTTTATTTTATTTATTCTAACAAATAAAAAATCCTCTTACTTTATTTATTCCCCAAATAAATAAATCCTTTAACTTTATTTATACCCTAAATAATAAATTCTTTTACCTTTATTTATTTCCTAAATAAATAAATCCTTTTATATCTATTTGTAAATGGTTTACAAATATCCCTCTTTCTATTTGTTTGACAATATTTTCCTTTATATATATTGTTTTACAATTATTTTCCTTTATATTTGATTTCACAAATATATCTCCTCTATATTTGTTTTATAAATAAATCCTTTTATATTTGTTTAACAAATAAAATTCCTTTATATTTGATTAACAAATAATTCCTTTATATATTTGATTAACAAATATAATTCCTTTATATTTGATTTCACAAATATATCTCCTTATTCAAAATCCTTTTCCTTATATATATATAAAATCCATTGATTTTATAAAATTAAATTATTTTCAAAATATACTTTGAAAATCCCTTTTTCACACTCTGGTATTTCTTATGGTATTTAACACACCATGTAACAACGATAAATATCGTCCAAACACATATAATCAACGTTAGATTATATATCACATTATATATCACAATATATAAATCACAGTAAATTAATTGTTGAGGAATCCAGTTGGATTCCTCCAACCTGTTTCCCTGCATCACACATGTTATCCAATAATATTAACATCGATTTCACTTTGATATGAATTATTCTGATAGCAGAATCACATATAAATATTTAACAGTTTATATATATATATACAGATATATATATATATATATATATATATATATATATATAATTTCTACTAACTGACTAGCAGTTCAATCAAACAGCCAACACACAGTCAAACAGACAATATTTAACAGTTCTAAGAATATGTTGTAAAAATAGAACTGTACAAAGTTGGTGAGTTTTACTCACATTGGACGATCATCGTCAATGACGATAACCATCGCTTGATTCAGACACACAATTTATTTTGCTATAAATTGTGACGGGCTCCAATCAACTCGCGGTCAGTTCCAGTGTGTTGCTCCCGTCCATACGAGTTCAACGTGACTGACGGTTCGTGATTCTGATTCCATACGGATAAGTTATGAGCATAACAAGTTATTACATTATTAAAACCAAACTAAACTAAAATTTAATTAATAAATTTCGGCCCAACTTAACTTTTCCCTTCGGCCCATCACACCCGTTTAAAGCCCATACCTTAATTCCTTTTCTTCCCCAACAACAAAGGGCCACACTCCAGTAAATATCACCCACCATTTCCGTCGACTTCCATCTCCAAATCTCCATCCACACTCAGCGATAACCAAGACCGACAACACCCTTGTTCCTCTCGTCTAAATCTCCTTCACGACAGCTCCAACCTCCACCCACTAACCTCAAACTCGCACTGTGCTTGCCAAAAACTGTCGCACCGTATCACCGTGAAAGCCATATGACTTGCGAACGAAATCAACACCGTATGCCCCAAAATCACCAACGCAAGTGCGGATTTACTCCCTAAATCCGAAAACGAACCCGATATCCATCCTCAATGCCTCCATCGATCAAAAAGATCAACCCTAGCTTGCTGTTGCCAAACGGGACAAACAAGAATAACCGTCGAATGCAAAGATATTAGTACTGGGTTGAGCAGAATCCTTCCAGGAATGTAAAGATGCTTGTATAAACATTTATATATTTTTATTTGAGTTCTTCTTGATTTTTAAACTCACTTTTGGTTTGCTGTGTTTTTATTTTGGTGGAGGCGCGATGTCTGTTGACCAGGAAGAGAAATGAATTAGGTTATTTTTCCTAGGATATTTTCCATTTTTATATTCATTTATATTCATTCTCTGCACTCTAAAAATCCGTGTGATCACACACAACACCCAAAAATCACGAAACTGGACATGCAGCTAGAGTTCGACATTACGGTCCCAACGAAACTGGTTTCGTCGAATTCCGACTTCGTATGCTCACACAGTGTATTTTTAACTGTCAAAATACTGACTGTTTTTCACTCTAAAAATCCGTACGGTCACACAATGACTCTAAAAATCACGGAAACTGACATCAAACAACTATTTGATATTGCGGATCCAACAAAACTAGTTTCGTCGAATTCCGACTTCGTTTGCAAAACCGGCTATTTTTAAAGCTCTGGATGACCCATTTAAATATATAAATATATTTAAATATAATTAAATTAAATATAAACAAATTTGTATTATCGTATATATTCACCCTAGAATACCCTACAGCTCCAGAATAATCCCATATGAATTTCCAACTCGATATTCCAAATCTGGGTCAACCCGATATTCGATTTATATTGAAATTCCTTTTTAAAAT
Source organism: Allium sativum (assembly GCA_030737875.1). Taxonomy (NCBI): domain Eukaryota; kingdom Viridiplantae; phylum Streptophyta; class Magnoliopsida; order Asparagales; family Amaryllidaceae; genus Allium; species Allium sativum. The sequence continues at coordinate 902,307,171 of CM060916.1, forward strand.
ATAAATAATTCCTTTATAAATTATAAAGGAATTCCACAGCGACTTTTATGAAATTTGATTTGGACGTGAATCAAAATCTATACGACGAAATCCCGATTTTTCTCTTCCACTAGAAAGATATACTCCACCAGCTCCACACCTTTCTTGTTTCACAGAAATCCAATTTAAAACGAATCCTGTACATTCAGTTGAAGTTCGAATCGCCAAATTACGAACTGCAGCGCCATTTCAAGCTCGATTTTAATTATAATATAATTATACGTTCAAACTGTCGTCGATTGAATATATTCGTCAATATAATTCAACTCTAAGCTGAATTAAATCTCGGGGATGACCCCGTTCACGGAATATTGTGATTCCCAATATTTTTGATTATTTCTGAATTAAATATATTATTTAAATTATTTAATTTAATTAAATATTCCATATTATTTAATTCCACGACCATTGATCCTTTAGTTCACCATTTATATAATTAAATAAATTAATTATAATATCTCTGCCAATGCGGGTCATTACATTCTTCCCCACTTAAAATAATTTCGTCCTCGAAATTGCTAAGTTAGAGGACGACCCTATCTATTGGAACTCCTAAGATTTGTTTACCCCTTATTTCTGATTTCAACTAAACCAATTAATATCGACTAAAATATTAATTCCTTCCGACTAACTAAAATTTCCAAAATTTTTGAAAATTTCCTAACACTTTAAATTTTCGGAAAATTTCGCCATAACCTCCTTTGTACAGCCCTATCGGTAAAACCACAACTCGCCTATCTAGGCCTTCTCCAACCCAAAAGAAAATCAAAACGCCAAGCGTCTTGCCAATTCGGCTCATAAATTCCAAACTCATATAAAATATAAACTTGTACCTTTTTGTTGGGCATATCATTATATCTCTACCATCTGTTATCAACTCGGCATATACAAATGCCATTCCAATCAACTCCAACCAAGTTATTCTTAACAAAACCATTCGCTTATTCAAGCCGAATTCAATTTCAAATTCGAGTCTCAAATTCCAACTCTCAACTTATTATTTCAAATCCAAATCCAGATTATTCTCTAATCACTTCTAGTTTTTCTTAACCTATCATCTCAAGTTAAATTCTGGTTTATTATTTACTTTTACCATCCCATTCGAATTAACTTTACAAGTTAAATTTTAATTTCTAGAACTTAAATTCCTGGGTAAATTTCAAATCAATTTGAAATCATACTGCCAATTCAAAACCTTTGAATTTCTAAACAACTTGCTTTCTCAAAACAATTTAAATCAAAATCTCTGGTAGTAATCCACCACTTAGAAACTTGAAAATCACACTAATGATACTACGCAGTCATCATCGGAATTATTTTCCAGCGACCCAAGTGATTTCAATACTATATCATTTTCAAAACCATTATTAAATACTTCCATTTTGAAAACATTTCAAAATATCCCAGGAACTTAAAATTTCCTTATTTTAATTCCAAATCTGATTTAAATTCATATTTAATTCATCTTATTTCATATACTTTACTTATATGATTCTGATTGGTTATATATAACCATTTCACTTTATAATCTCATTCGATTATAATTACAACCAATATATCTAATATATGATAATATATTACATATCCATACTGTGTCGATCCATCGTATTCAAGTATTTATTTACTCCTACCGATACAGTGGATCAAACTGATCGACCAGAACTCATAAACAACTCAGCCAATGAATCTCCACAATATAAAACCATTTTTATATCAAATACAAATACGCACTCGTATATATACACTCAACTCAATCTAGGGTATTACTAACCCTATCTCTACCGAATCACGCCATAGAGCCAAGGTAATTCTTAACTTAAGCTCTGATACCAACTGTAACGACCCGGATTTCGAGCGACTTTGGTTATCGACATAAGCTCGATGTCGATAACCAAAACATCGAAAAATCCCGGTAACTAATGAAAGAAATTAGAAGGTGAGAATAAATAAGATAGAAACTTAGAATAGAAGAAGAAGAAGAACACAACATCAGAGTAACACGAACCTCACAGCGGAACGAATAACATATAATAGATAACATAACTTTGAAATATAACAGTTATGTATACAATAGCACTTATCAGAGTACAACACTTACAACACTGCGGAAATAACTATAAATATATGATCTTGAAGCCTCCTGCTCCAAGCTCTCCAAGTATATCTGTAAAATCCTGACTACTTGACTGCCCGTACAAAATTGGACACCCAAGAGTTTAGGGAAAACAACAAAGTAAACTCCGGGTCAGTCATGGGACTGGTGTGAGTAAAACAGTTTAAACAGGTATATGAACAAGTAAACGATATCTCATAAGACCATGCCGTAGAACGGAACGGGTTTTTCCCTTATGAGAATCCAAAATATCTTTATATCAAAAACCTTTTGATATTATAATAATGTCTATGTACAAATAGATATCAACTAGTAGAAACGCTTTCATCTCACGTTCTACATATATAGTATACAATCAAAATCGCAAGCACGTATTGGATAATGGATTTCCAACTATGACAAGGTATGGAACCACCTTCCGATCAGTGTACTCTAGGAACGATACACTGGAGTTCAACAAGAACATCTTGTAACTCAGCCACACATGACCGACCACTCATTTTGCTTGAGTGTATCGAATGTATATCACCAACGGTTGGGATCAGCAACCGTTCCCGTATATATATGGGACAGCATTGATAGATTTAAGAAACAAATGAATATTCTCTAGATAGGTGATTATACACCCTACTTCGGTGCGACCGACTTAGCCATGCTGCCTGCCCGATTTCTGTCATTTACCGGTTGATGAGGCTAGAAGCTACGCTTTATCATTACATCAGATTCACTTCGAATGCCACATTGTCAGATCCATCGAAAATCACTAATTGACGTCCACAACCATACATTACGTGTCAGCTAAAAGAAGTTTCCTTCTCCGCTTCCACTCTTGGTACGGTTGAAGAAATCAATGTACGTGACCTTTCTGGAAATACTCTGTCAGAGATTCATTCATACAAGTCATCCTCATTCACTTAGAATGTCACATCGTCATACCCGCCAAATCACAAATTGACTTATCCAAAAATAACACGGGTATACAGCTAAGAGAAACGAATTCCTCCGCCACCAAACGTGAATACGTTTGAACAGATCAACTTACGCGATCCATTGGATATACTCTGTCAGACCTTCGTCCATACAAGTTGTCCTGGGACTGGACAAACCGAAGGCACTATTCAGTATATCCATCTTAGTCACTGTTATCTAAGACTTATACAACAGCCCTTGCATTTTACTCCGTCTTCAATTATCTTTGGCATATATGATTCGCAACGCTTATGCCAATACAGAGTGGTTCTTTGGATAATAATCCAACCAGTATCTCCATATTAACAACGTTAAAATGGTAAAAACTTCGATAGTCTGTGATTTAACCATCAAAGAAAAACAAGTGTGCAAACAACGATATTATTTCCAGATGGAAATTATATCGGTAAATCATCAACATATATCTATATATATATATTCACATTGCCTTATTTTCTATGTTTAGAAAATATATGTTATTAACACTGGAAAACGTTTTCCATCTGATTATTTACAAATCACTACTCTTCCCCAACTATCAGTCCCTGACTGTAAACTAGTATGAGAACAATCCCCTAAGTATAAATCCCGAAGGTCGAAACCAACCTCAGATAGACACTTAGAAAACCATTCAATTTACTAATCTCTAGTCAGTTCTAATTTTACTTAACTCTATTTGATTAACTCTGATTGATTAACTCTAACTGGTTAATTCTAACCGATCAACTCTAACTGGTCAACCTTAATTAATTAACTCTTACTGGTTTTACTTGGTTTGACTAACTCAATTTATTAACTCGACTGACTAATTCAACTCGATTAACCTAACTTGATTTACTTATCTCGATTAACTGAACTAATCACTTTGATTAACTCGACAAATTCACTTTGGTTAACTTAACCAATTCACTTAACTAATTCACTTAGTTTGACTTAACTAATTCACTTAGTTCCTGTCGAATAAACTATATTCGATAACTCCTCTAACTCTATTCGAATAAACTATATTCGATTAACTCCTTTTCTCTTTTTGAATAAACTATATTCGATTAACTCCTCTAACTCTATTCAAATAAACTATATTCGATTAACTCCTCTAACTCTATTCAAATAAACTATATCCGATTAACTCCTTTTCTCTTTTCGAATAAACTATATTCGATTAACTCTTTCAAATAACTAGATTTGATAACTCCTTTCGAATAACTAGATTCGATCAACTCACTTCGAATATCTCTGATTCGATTATCTCACTTCGAATATCTACTATTCGATTTTCTCACTTCGAATATTTACTATTCGATTAACTCCTTCGATTAACTCAAATCGATTAACTCATATCGAATATTTCTGATTCGATTAACTCTACTGATTTAATCTAACTGGATAACCCTAACGGGTTAACTCTAATGGTTTAACCTAACTGGTTAACTCTAATGGTTTTACCTAACTTGTTAACTCTAACTCTATTCTAACTCTAATCGATTATTTCTACCTCTAATCGATTTCCTTTATTCGAATAACTCCTATTTGATAACGTTTGTTTATTTATAAAGATTTACTTTTAGTAACGGTTCTGCACTTTATAAATGTTCTCTTAAATAATGTTATTCCACTTATACAAGTGTTATGTATCCATTTTATTTATACTATCGGTGTTAAAACCAATATCTCTCCTCTATATAAGTTCAGCCTTATATATTTCATTTATCGAATGATAAATATTCATTTATTTTATAAACTGTTATTTATAAATTAATCTTTTCCATTCATCTGTTCAAAACAGATTTCCATTTTCTATTCACTTCTAAATATTCCTTTGATTAAATCCTATTTATTTAACAAATAAATATCTCCTTAATTTTATTTATTCTAACAAATAAAAAATCCTCTTACTTTATTTGTAGATATTTTTCCTAGGATATTTTCCATTTTTATATTCATTTATATTCATTCTCTTCACTCTAAAAATCCGTGTGATCACACACAACACCCAAAAATCACGAAACTGGACATGCAGTTAGAGTTCGACATTACGGTCCTAACGAAACTGGTTTCGTCGAATTCCGACTTCGTATGCTCACACAACGTATTTTTAACTGTCAAAATACTGAGTGTTTTTCACACTAAAAATCCGTACGGTCACACAATGACTCTAAAAATCACGGAATCTGACATCTAGCAACTATTTGATATTGTGGTTCCAACAAAACTGGTTTTGTCGAATTCCGACTTCGTTTGCAAAACCGGCTATTTTTAAAGCTCTGGATGACCCATTTAAATATATAAATATATTTAAATATAATTAAATTAAATATAAACAAATTTGTATTATCGTATATATTCACCCCAGAATACCCTACAGCTCCAGAATAATCCCATATGAATTTCCAACTTGATATTCCAAATCTGGGTCAACCCGATATTCGATTTATATTGAAATTCCTTTTTAAAATATAAATAATTCCTTTATAAATTATAAAGGAATTCCACAACGACTTTTCTGAAATTTGATTTGGACGTGAATCAAAATCTATACGACGAAATCCCGATTTTTCTCTTCCACTAGAAAGATATACTCCACCAGCTCCACACATTTCTTGTTTCATAGAAATCCGATTTAAAACGAATCCTGTACATTCAGTTGAAGTTCGAATCGCCAAATTATTAACTACAGTGCTATTTCAAGCTCGATTTTAATTATAATATAATTATACGTTCAAACTGTCGTCGATTGAATATATTCGTCAATATAATTCAACTCTAAGCTGAATTAAATCTCGGGGATTACCCCGTTCACAGAAAATTGTGATTCCCAATATTTTTTATTATTTCTGAATTAAATATATTATTTAAATTATTTAATTTAATTAAATATTCCATATTATTTAATTCCACGACCATTAATCCTTTAGTTCACCATTTATATAATTAAATAAATTAATTATAATATCTCTGCCAATGCGGGTCATTACAATCAAACTATTATGCTTAAAGACTAGAATTTCCCCTACCAATAAGAAGCAAAAGTCGTTGATTGCAAGATTGAAGATAATCAAGGACTTGGGGATTAAAGCTTTGCAAATTTTTAGTGATTAACATCGAGTTGACTACCAGATTCAAAGGAAATACCAAGTGAATAATGTGAATCTTGTTCCTTGCTTGCTTAAGGGATGACAACTTCTAAATGATCTCAAGCACTACCATATTACTCAACTACAAAAAAAAACATGAAAGCTGATTATTTGGCTAATTATGTTAGTTCTGAAGAAGTGTGACTACTAGCTTTCTACAGGAAATTTTCACACCTTTGAGCATCGATCAAATGATGTGAATTAGATTTTGAAATCATTGAAGAATCAGAATCATGCACGATTTTAATCAAGGACTATTTTATCAATGGAGTTCTTCCCAAAGATGTGAATGCTTAAAAGAAACTCATCCAAAAGGCAACTAAATATGTCATGCGAGATGGAAGACTATATAAAAGGGGATTCTCCATGTCATTAATATGACGTGCGACCGGAGGAAAAGAAAAACAAATTCTCATGCACAAAGACAGCTATGACGATCATTCCCAAGGGCAGATGCCTATAAAGCAAGTGTAGCGATATAGGTACATTTATCCATACTTGAATAAAGGTGCAACAAATTACGCATGTGGTGCGATAAATACCAAAGGTCCTTTAAGATACCAAGATCCTCTTTAACAGGTCTTACACAAATGGTCAGCCCCTGGACGTTTGCAATCTGGGTCATCGATCTCATTGGTCTGCTTTTAATGGCAAAAGGACGAGCGAACTATGTTATAGTTGATGTCGATTACTTTTTGAGATGGGCCAAAGTGAAACCATTGGCCATAATTACCACTAATTAACTTTGTGACTAAAACTATTATCTGCAGGCTCGGAGTGCCTAAAAAAATTATCACCAACAATGGATCTCAACTCAAAAGTTCTGAGTTCCATAATTTCCGTAAGCAGATCCAAATTGAAAAGTGCTTTTCCATGGTGGCACATCCGAAAGAAAATGGGTAAGTGGAAGAAATGAACAAGATCATTAATTCCAAAATAAAGAAGTGACTTATAAATGCTAAAAAATGTTAGGTTGATGATGATTTATCACTTGCACTATGGGCTTATAGAACAACATATAAATCTACTACCAGTCATATACCATTCGCCTTGGCATACGATTCAAGAGTTGTGATCCCATTAGTGCTGGAAGTTCCTACTCATTGACGAATTAACCAAGGGGAAAATTAGTAGTGATTGCTTGAAGAACCTGATCAATCGATGAGAAGCGGGCGGAGGCCGAGCTAACAATAGTCGCACAATGAAAGAGAGTGGCAATGCACTTCATTACCAAAGTTTGCAATTAGACCTTCGAAGTCAAAGATCTCATTCTAAAGCAAATAATGACAAATACCTGCGCATTCAGGTCAAACTAGAAAGGGCCCTATGTGGTTGGCAAGAAGCTTTCAAATGGAGTTTTAAGCACACAACAACCGATGGAATCCTCATCCCATGAGTTTGGAATAGCGACTTGCTACAACCATATTATGCTTAAATTTTGTATCTTTCATTTTTGGAAAATAAGTCGCCTGATTATAACATGAGGCACCATACCTTAGAAGAATTTTCCCTTTCTTCCAATCATGAATAAACTCAGCTTTTAAATCGACAAAATTGCCTTTTCTTGCTAAACATTAATTTGTAGGTCATCAAGTAGATTGATCCTACTCTCCAAGTCTTCTGGAAAGAATAAAACTGAGTCCTCGCGAGATGAATTCCCAACTTCTTATGCCATCTCGCGTGCTGACGAATGTGCTTTGGGACCACTAAAACATCGGACATCGATTTAAGTATTCTCGCGAGTTTTGAATTTGCATCAAGAGCATCGGAAAGTTGGATGTCCGACTCAGAATTATTCTCATGAGCTATTAAATTTGCGTTGAGATCATTAAATCATTGAGTGTCTAACTCAAATTCTTATCATGAGTTGTTGAGCTTGCTCTGAGATCGTGTGTGTAACAAGCTGCCATTTTGACTGTTTCAAGCCGTTAATTAAACCAACTCAAACCATTTGAAATGACGGATTGTTATTAGCTTCTGAGGTAAATAGAATAAATCACAGAATCTTAGATCACAGACAAAAAGCAGTATAATATCTCGCAGCAGAAAATACATAATATAATTGAAGTTCATGAAGCTAGTAAATAAAATTTTACAACATAGTTTACATAAGTAATACAACGGAAGTCTAATACAATGAATTTTTAATACATAAATAAATGATAACAGTATGAAACAGAAATGCCAAGAATAGCTAAAACTGGATCAACTGAACAGGTAGATACAGGTGAGTAAAACCCATGTAAGCTCCAAACTCCAAGAGTAAATCTTGAAAGATGTAATACTCGATATGACCCGAGCAATAATGCAAAACAAAACAACTCGGATCAGGATTAACATTCTCATAGAAGTAAATCAACTCAAATGAAATGCATCAATGAACTAAAGGATATTTGGGATCATCATCCTCTAAGGATCCGTTAAACTATATACTATATAGTAATATACACTATATACAATAGTGACTATCAGTAAAGTAAAGTATCAAAATAGCGTAAGCGGGATCACATTTTTACCCTTACACCGTTTATAAACATTGTAGTCTATACAGTACTGTGAACTCCACCAAACCGGTGGGCTATCAGGGAGCACTCCATAGGTACAATGCAAATCAAAATCGTAGCGGGCGCGATCAGGATAATATGACAAGGCACCAAGAAATACCCATGGTAGGATTCTACCGGATTACGGGATTGAGCTGGTGGTAACACAAAGCAGCTACTACCGCCCATTTAGAACAACAAACCGAAAATCGCGGGTGGCCACCAATGAAATCACAAAGTAATATGGTATCGAAGAAGCATGTTCGATAGGAGGTGCGACCTCACTTGGCTCGGCCATGGCATAAGTCATTTCAATTATGAGCTGAAGGTCAAGGATATCCATCATCATTCTCTTACTCATTCCAGCAGCGTTCGCCAAACCATCCTACTTCATTCTGGATTCTCCACCGCGTACACAATCATTAAAGTGGTTTTCAATATTGGCAGAGAGTATGACAATAGTCGATCCTGATCTCTTTAACAACCAATCGTTTACATTTTTCACACCGTGGTCATTATTTTATAAATCATTTTATAAAATCGTTTATACAAAATCTCATGTTCGAATTTGAAATCAAAATTAAATATCTAACTTCGAATATATTCAATTTTGAAAACAACATATTTTAATCGCTTAAATCAATTGATTTATAAATTCATATCGTAAAAATTTCAAATATAGCATAAATAAATATGATACTATTTAAATTCGATTTTGTTTAAAATTCCAAAAATATTCACATAACGAATTTAAATCCAAAATCTAAAATTGACTTATATTCAAATCGTACTTTCAAGATCTCAAATATCCTTTAAAGTATTCAACTTCGGAGTTATATAGTTTGATTTATATTCGTAAGAATTCAAATTCAAATTATTCAAATAATTCAAATTTCACTTTCCAAGAATTCGCTTTAAGTCGATTCGAAAATTCCAACATTTCAGTTGAATTCAATGTAGACAATTCAAATCAAAACCTTATAATTCAAGTTAAACAAATCATAAAGTCTAGTTTTCGCCTTTTATAAGAATTCGTTGAGTCGATTCAAAATCCTAATCACTTAGGTTTAAATTTTAAATTTACACAATTCAACTCGAAATCTCCTATTTCGATTTTATATAATTCAAAACAAACCATATATTTCAATTTCAACAAAACATATCATATCTTATAATTCAAGTAATATAGTTCAAAATCGTTACTTATAAATTCGCATAAAATCCATATATTTCAATCCAAACATGCCATACAATTCAAAACCATTCAAATAAATTCAATTTAGCAAATTCCTTAAATTTGGAAATTCAATTTCAAAAATAATTTCATAATTCAAGTTCATCTTTTATAAGCTCAAATTAATTTGAATTCAAATTCATATCTTGTATGAGTTCGTTCATTAAATCAAATATCGTTATTTAAAAATTAAAACTTTAAATCTCTCATTCAAATCGCAAAAATCTAAACTTATCCACATTTTAGTTTTTTTTTAATAAAGTTTGCAAATATTTAAGAAAATATGACTTTGAAAATAGATATATACATATAGATAAATATATAAGTTTATAAAATTCAAAAATTAGCTAGAATATAGATTGTAAACATATACAAGATTAGAATAATATGGAAATAGGTTTAAAAGAATTATTTAATATTATATAAAAAGTTTAAAATACATATATGATTAAATTATATGGTTTAAAATAAATAAAAATATAAGTAAAATATTAAATAAGTATTTAAATCCATATTTACTAATAAAAACATTTAAAAACATATAATTTAAATTTTACATAATTTATGTTTAAAAGTCTTTTAGAATATAAATATAAATATAAAATCTTAAGTTATTATTTAAAAAAATTCCAAATCACTTTATTTCGAAAACATAACCAACGATGTCCTTATATAGTTTCCAACCATATGGTCAAGTGATACGGATATTTATCATTTCAACCCGAAATTTAAAATATTTTACAAGTATATATCATTTCAACTTGTAATCCCAAATTCCGTAAAAATCGTTCAGGCTTATCATTTCAATCCATAACGATTTTTCCCTAATCTAATGTCCGTTCGGTTATGTATCATTTCAACCCTTAGTGATTTTCTAAACTAGGGAAATCAACGATCCTATATAAATTATCACATAGCATCAATCACATCATAAAACAAATATCACTAGTGCATCTACGTGTCATATAAATGTATCATGTCATATATGAAATGTGCATACATATCAAATAAAACAATTTCCACCTACAATCCTATACATTTCATAACAGTTCAGTTATGTTGAATTTAACATTCATGAAACAATGTAGGTCAAGCGTGAGATAAACTCACCTTTCGTGACATAGATTGGAGACAACAAACAGATGAACATAGAATGAAACGACGACTCCAGGCACGACTACGGTGAACATACATGACTTAAGATTGGATCTAGCCAATCCTGATCAGAGTAGCAACCAAAAATTTGATGGGACAGATAGCAAAATTCAATTGTCACCAAATGAAATAGTGAAAATTTTGAACATCAACTCACGGCAAAACAAACTTCACTACAGCGAATGAATATAGCTTGGCCGAAACAGCAACTGAGAAACTGAATGTCCTTCCTTTTTTTATACAAGAGATGGGAACCCAAAAGAAAAAAAATAACGGGGTGAAGTACGAAAGCTTCAAAATCACTGAGTGAACTAATTTGGCTAGTCTAGAATGGAAGCTATAGAAAAGATATTAAACCAATTCAATACACTTTATCTTGCCTAGCAAACAAAATATATAAACATATAATTTATGAAACAAGACATGACAGAAAATACCATGACCAAACTCGCGTGAAAGGGGAAGGAGCTCGGCCAGCACTGGTCCCCTCAGATCTAGGCACATGAGCAGGTCGGAAACTCTACGGGATCGAACTGAGTTGAACGTCGGCTATGGTTTTTGTAAAATGAATAAGTTGCAACAGTTTTTTTCTATGCATGTTGAAAGTTTTGTCATTTCTTTTTCATGCATGAATAAGAAAAGAAAAGGAAAAAAATGAAAGAAGGAAGGATGAAGGAATAATGGAAAGATGATGAATAATGGGAATGAAGCACTAAGAATTTGAGATGCAAATATTATGGATCTGGCAGCGTAATCGGTCAAGCAACAACCTTGTATTTTGAAAATTTTGGTACGAACCCAGATTAAATAAAATAATGTGTACCCGTTTACGTTTTTGTGTATCAACCGGTTTCTATATTTTTTCTTTTCTAACAACAATGAACTCATTAAAGTCATGTTGGAACCGTTCCACTCTACTGTTAATGCTCATCGTGCAGGATGTTCTCTGTTAATGCCTAAGGCTATGTTGAAAGACTCATACCCTCCTTGCATGTTACGTAGGTACAAAGTGTTTTATTTATACTTGTTCTTTACATTTTTTTTGTATTTTTATTTGCATTCATGGAATAAGACGTGTAGTATTCCATTAAATATGGATCCCTTCTTTTATTCTTTACCTTTACAAATTTATGAATGTATTCACATAATCTAGCCATTTTTCTTTTCCAAAACGTGCATGAAGTTGGAAACAAATGGGCATTGAAAACAAAACTTACGCATGAATGTAAATAGTTGAAATTTATAAAATGGAACAAACGCATGCCTTTGAAAATAAAAAAATAAAATAAATGGGTGGTTTAGTGAAATAAAAGAACGGGTTTTGCATATCCAAAATGACTAGAAAAATATGCAAGACCCGAATATGGGCACATCGAACTCAAATGACTCCATTTCAAAAATGAACCGCGCAAGCCTTTTCGCAATTCTTTCGCGAACCAAGCACCGAAACCGACAAATAATTATATTGTGGAAATAAGCATGATGAGACAAACACAATGGTATATTATGTGCAGTGTCCCAATGCTCCGTTCAAAAAGGCATTACGAACCCCTTTAAATGGAAAATACGGATATGCAAATGGAGGCAAAACGTCTGACTTTCGCGAACTGAATTTCGCTGTTGGATTCATGACAACGGATAAAATATTTTTCATGTTTGTCCAAACTGGTTTCGAAGTGATTTTAAAATTGCTAAAGTTTGAACCGTTATGCATAGCTTTGCACTGAAAATTGCGCGACCGACAAACACTCAAATTTTTCGACGAAATTTTCACAGTTGCTATGTCTCAGTGTACTTATTTCAAATTCGTAATTTTAGTTACAAAAAACTATAGAATATTTTCAAAATAAAAATTCGATTTAAATCGTAATTTAAATCGTTAAAAATAGCGGGTTGTTACAGTCTCCCCCACTCAAAACTTTTCATCCCTGAAAAGGAATGAGGTAGAGAAATAGTAATTAAATAATTTAATATATATTAACCAGTGGTTCATATCTATCCTGATACATATATAATTTGAAATATATAGATAAATCAAAAGTTAAAATATTTTCAAACATTTCAAAATAGATTTAAGTATTCACTCGACGTCTCGATTGGCAATATTTATCTATCCCACTTTCGAAACCCGAAAATAGATATCGATGATGTTGCAGTCATCACCATAAATATTTCCAAGCCACTAGAGTGTGACTCTATATCTTTCTAATACACATAGGATTTAACATATACGTTAATAAGACATATACCCAAATCTTTAAGTATTTGATAGGTCAATTTTAACGCCAGGTAAGTACTCAAACATCTTTCTATATTTAAACAGAATATACACCAAATATTATAAATAATATATATAAAATCATTATATATTAAAATCCAAAGTAGGGAAAAAATTATTTCTTCCCCACCATTTATTATAATTCAACCTCAATCCTTAATAAATATACAATAATATTATTATCTTATATTATAATGCAAAACCTGTGGTCAACAGGTCAAAGTGAAGCCTTTTTGGCATTTCCGAAAATATCCTTATCAGAACATTGCTGTACAAATGGTTGTAAGGGTAATTTAGTCTTACTACTTCTATACGTCACCACCACTACCCACGTCGTTCTATGTTTGCCTAAGGTCCGCACGATTTCCCTTCTGTTCTTTTTCTGCCCCATTTCCCCTCGGTCCACGTTTCCATAACTTCCCACAATTACCTTTCTTCTCTTTTCCTCTCTTCATTTTCTAATCTCTGTCACGCTCTTTGCTGGAAATAACTCATGTACCGTTTGTGCAAATCGAGCCAATCAAGAAAAGCTTTAACGAAGAAAAAATGGTGGAGAAGCATCCGAACGTTGGTAAAGTTGCACGGACGGCTCTTTCAGCGATAGAGTTTACTACTGGATTCAACGAAAAATATTTAAAGGGTCAATTAAATCTTCTGAAGTTCAAGCAAAGACCGCCAACGACCAGCTGGAAGGTAGAGGGTCTCCTTAAGCTAACTTAAGTATTGGAAGAAGACTAAGAGGTTTAATTTCTTTGTGTATTTTCAACTATACTTTCTTTCTTTTTTAGTAAATTTGAACTTTGGAATTTTAGTTGGGAGATATTTAATTGATTCATGGTAGAAGAGAATTTGTCCAAAGCCATTCTCTCCTTTCGGCAAGGCAATTACATGGCTTCATGCAACTAAATATGAAATGCTTTAATTATTTCAACTGACAGGCTGTGAGAAGGAAAGTGAGGCCAAGGAAGTTGTGGCCATTGATTTCTCCATGGATACACGGCCATCCAATTGAATTGGGATCTTCATTAATCCTGTAAGATTTATAATCTTTTTCACTGACCATATCTTCATTTTTTGTTTATGTTGCCTTATAGCTACTTTGGTTTTGCACTCTATCTGCTTGATGAAATATCATTGTAATACAAAGAATGGATATGTGACTAGGCAGTGTTAACAACAGACTGAAGCTATTATAACTTAATGGTTTCAATTTGATACTTATAGTTGATTGTGTTAAGCAATTCATTGTGTTTGGCTGTGTTAACAATAGACTTGAAATTTCATTCATTATTATGTTTGTCAAGAGTTTTAAGACTATACACTGCCGAAGATGAATATACCCAATAAAAAGCTCTAAATCATGTTGGTTGATATAATAATAGCTGATTAATGATGGTACTATAAGTAGCATGCCTACTTCTGAACTCAAATAAGGTTGTTCTGAGTGTCTCCGCTATATAATATATACTGTCGAACCTCAAATTCCATAATAACTCATACTGATGGTAGTTTTTGTTTTTTAAGGAAATCCAAATTTTTTGTTCTAGCGTTTTAGCATGTGAATTACTATGATTAAGTCTGATGTTGGTATTAATTCATGATAAACTGCACTTTGATATGCCAATTTAGCATATGTCTTCAGGTCTACATGGATTTGATAGTACAAGCAAGTTAGTGACTAGCCATGTTCAGTCTATAAATACCATTAGCTTTACAATTGTGTGTGGTTTTCTATTATGATACCTACAATTTTAAACTAATTTGACTAAGATTAAGGCCTTAGTTGCTAAGATGAAAACACATCTTTGAAATTTGCATGGTATACAAGTTGTGCATGAGTATCACTTAACTTCATGTTACATTTGTGACTGTTGTATATTTGCTTGATCTCTACTCTAAAGTGAAGCCTTTTTTACAGTTCCTAAAATACTCATTTCACCGAAATTCTACATATTTTTTTGCTGGCAGCTTTTGTCATTTTTAATGGATCAATAGTAGCACGTTCTCACGCATTATTATAGCATGTCGTGTAGGTTAACATTAGCATATTCTCACCATTATCATTGCACATCATGCGCTCTTCTACGTTAGTCTAACTGTCTTGAGTATTCATGTCAAAAACTGTGAGCAAATTGCTGGAGAAAATACTAAAACCACAATAGAGGCGAAAGCAACAAAGATGGAGAATAAATTCGACCTGGAAAAGGGATTCTTGGATCTTAACATTGCAGATCACAGGTGAACCATTCATTTGGTATGTTTTGTTTACATTCATTTAAAGTTGGAATTTGATTTTTCTTTACATGTTATTTATTTTAATACATATTTCCCTATTTTTGGTATTATCGGTTATATAAATATCAACTCTGTGTTCAACTTCATAAATATTAGCCGGTTAAAAATGTGAATGTTTGCTTAAGTAAAAATGCCTGAGTTGAGATACACTTGATTTCGAAAAAGTTGAGGTGATACTGAGAAATGTGTAGACACATGATAACTGATGTTTTAACAGAGGAAACATGATTTGACTGACAACCAGGGCAATCATACTTGGCCACCCAGATATAGCGAAGAGATGGGATTCATGAGCTAAATAGGCAATCAGAGCAATCACAACAATTGGACAAGTCACACTTAGGCAGGTGATAGACGTGGAGCAACCGCTAGAACATAGGTGTGCACAGAAATGCACAAAGTCAGATGTGCACTGAACATGGGGAGACTGCTGGCAGGAAGTATCAAGTTTTGAAGCATTGGGTGCAACAACAATCTTTGGCAAGACAGCCTGTTATAATAAAACTATTAGCATGCTTTGGCCAACCACCTGCCTATACGATAAAACTATTAGAATGCTTTGGCTGGAAGGTGGAGCTTCAAGGAGAAGAACACAGATAAGTATCTCCTAACGGGATTTGTAATGGAAAAAACAAGGAAAATTAGCAACTTTTTTTTTTGTAATACATACTGCATATTTTGTCATACATTTAACATCTGTTTTTCAGCACTGAAACGTCCATGTGGTATCACCTCATTTTTATATTTTGCTATGATTTTAGCATAATATATATTACACCGTTATTAAATATCTACTCGGACCCTGTTAACGGTTGAACTCTACGTAAATGTGCTATCCTATTTACTCCACAAATGTCCATAACATGGCAGCCAACGATGTTCCGATTGGATATATGAACCTACTTTGCACATTCACGTAAAACTGAAATTCAACTCAAAAAATTATACTAAATATGACAGTCCATGCAACTTTAAATATCACAACGCCTGCTAGCAGTAAATATGTTTACCGTGTGTATCTATAAAATCCAAAATTAAGCGTTTCACTTTAGTTTAGTTTTGATATGCTTACTGACTTTTATTCTATTGCATCCTATTTACACTGGCTCAACTTTAAACCACTTGGCATGTGCTGATGTGCATTTTTAACTATCCTGTCTATACAAAAAACATATACTGCACGTTATACTCATTTACATGCATGTTTATGTACTACATATTTCACTTTGAACTAGCTTTCTCAGTGCTTATTCGTTCAAATTTTCAACCGCTGTTGTATTTGTTGGCTATTTTTTTTATCTGTTTACATTTTTTTTCTCAACAACTTAAAATACTTACAAAATATTCTGAATTGTTGAGACCTGTTCATCAACCTTCTACATAGGACAGGAAATTACATGTCGGCTTACCTAACTGTACACAATACCATACTCTTTGCATCCATTTACGGTCAAATAAATCTATGCATACGTCCATCGGACGTGCATCCATACTGGTTATATATAATACATAACAATATTATTCTATACTATACATAAATATTTTCAAACCTACGTTATCGATATTTAACCAATAAAACTTGTTTAATTCCATAAGTTAACATATATATACATCACAAATTAAAATCTTTATAAACCAATTTGAATTTATAAATTCCTATATATATATATACACACACACACACATCTATAAACAATACCATTATGGATTTCAACCAAGATAAAAGTGTTTTCTTACAAAATCTACATCTTTAAATCTTATTCAAAATATATAAAAATATAAAATCTTAAAGTATAAACATCAGATCTTTTCAAAATATTGATATTACCAAAAGATAGGTTATCTACAAATATACATATTTAACAAATATAGATCAAAATTCAATATTACATCCAGAAAATCTTATATTATAATACCTTTCAAAATATCCATTTTAAAATAATATTTAAGTAAAACAGAATCGCTATAAGATTTATACTCATCTTCTACTTCTTACCTTGTAATGGATAAGGATGAATTATAGAACTTAAGTTAAAAGCTGAACGAACGAAAGAACCTAATCAAAGAGGATCTAAGAAGGAAGATGAATTCAAATGGAAAGGAAATTTCAGAAAAATACTAATCAAAATTTTATATCTCAAAATATTTGTATTAAAACATTTAAAACCAATTCAAAAACTATTTACACTTTCAAAATATGCTCTCTCTGTAGAAGGATTCTGTGACTGATTCGACTCATTCTAGGGTATTGCTACCCTATCTCTAATGAGCCTTTACCCTATAGGCTAAAGCTTTGATAAACCAAAGCTCTGATACCAACTGTAACGACCCGCCATTTTGACCGTTTTAAGCCGATAAATAAACCAACTCAAACCGTTTGAAATGGTAGATTGTTATTAGCTTCTGAGGTAAATAGAATAAATCACAGAATCTTAGATCACAGACACAGAGCAATAAATATCTCGCAGCAGAAAATACATAACCCAATAGTAGTTCATGAAGCTACTAAATAAAATTTTACAACAGAGTTTACATAATAATACAGCGGAAGTCTAATACAATGAAATTTTAATACATAAATAAATGATAACAGTATTGAATAGAAATGACAAGAATTGCTGAAACTGGATCAACTGAATAGGAAGATACAGGTGAGTAAAACTCATGTAAGCTCCAAACTCCAAGAGTAAATCTCGAAATTTGTAATACTCGATCTATCCCGGGAAATAATGCAAAACAAAACAACTCGGATCAGACTAACATTCTCATAGAAGTAAATCAACTCAAATAAAATGTTCAATAAAATGCAACAATAACTTAAAGGATATTTGGGATCACCATCCTTTAAGGATCCGTTAAACTATATACTATATAGTAATATACATTATATACAATAGTGACTATCAGTAAAGTAAAGTATCAAAATAGCGTAAGCGGGATCACAATTTTACCCTTACACTGCTTATAAACATTGTAGTCTATACAGTACTATGAACTCCACCAAACCGACGGGCTATCAGGGAGCACTCCATAGGTACAACGCAAATCAAAATCGTAGTGGGCGCGATCAGAATATTATGACAAGGCACCGAGAAATACCCACGGTAGGATTCTACGGGATTACGGGACTGAGATGGTGCATAGCAGTTACTACCGCCCACCTCAAACAACACTCCGAAAATCGCGGGTGGCCACAAATAAAATCACAAAGTAATAGATATGGTATCGAAGAAGCGTGTTCGATAGGAGGTGCGGCCTCACTTGGCAGAGAGTATGACAATAGTCAATCCCGGTCTCTTTAACAACCAATCGTTTATATTTTTCACACCGTGGTCATTATTTTACAAATCATTTTATAAAATTGTTTATACGAAATATCATGTTCGAATTTGAAATCAAAATTAAATATCTAACTTTGAACATATTCAATTTTAAAGAGAACAAACTTTAATCGCTTAAATCAATCGATTTATAAATTCATATCGTAAAAATATCAAATATAGCAGAAATTAAATGATACTATTTACCTTTGATTTTGTTTAAAATTCCAAAAATATTCACATAACGATTTTAAATCCAAAATATAAAATCGACATATATTCAAAACGTACTTTCAAGATCTTAGATATCCTTTAAATCAATACTAAAATATTCAACTTCGGAGATATATAGTTTGATTTATATTCGTAAGAATTCAAATTCAGGCTATTCAAATAAATCAAATTTCACCTTTCCAAGAATTCGCTTTAAGTCGATTCGAAAATTCCAACGTTTCAGTTTGAATTCAATATCGACAATTCAAATCAAAACCTTATAATTCAAGTTAAACATATCAAAAAGTCTAGTTTTCGCCTTTTATAAGAATTCGTTGAGTCGATTAAAAATCCCAATCACTTAGGTTCAAATTCTAACTTTACAGAATTAAATGCAAAATCTTCTATTTCGATCTTATATAGTTCAAAATAAACCATATATTTCAATTTCAAGAAAACATAGCATATCTTATGATTAAAGTAATACAGCTCAAAATCATTACTTATAAATTCACATCAAAACCATATATTTCAATCCAAACATGTCATACAATTCAAAACCATTCAAATAAATTCAATTTAGCAAATTCCTTAAATTTGGAAATTCAATTTCATAAACAATTTCATAATTCAAGTTCATCTCTTATAAGCTCAAATTAATTCGAATTCAAATTCATATCTTGTATGAGTTTGTTCATTAAATCAAATATCATTATTTAAAATTTTAAATTTTAAATCTCGAATTCAAATCGCAAACATATTAACTTATCCAACTTTTAGTTTTTTATTAAAGTTTGTAATTATTAAAGAAAATATAACTTTGAATATATATATATATATATATAAATAAATTTATAAAACTCAAAAATTAACTAGAATATAGATTATAAACATATATAAGATTAAAGGATATGGAAATAGGTTTAAAAGAATTATCTTATATAATATAAAAAGTTTAAAATACATATATGATTAAATTATATGGTTTAAAATAAATAAAATTATAAGTAAAATATTAAATAAGTATTTAAATCCATATTTACTCATAAAATCATTTTAAAACATATAATTTAAAATTTTCAAAAGTTAAGTTTAAAAATCTTTTAAAATATAAATATAAAATTTTAAGTTATTATTTAAAAATCAAATTTTCCAAATCACTTTACTTCGAAAACATGACCAACGGTGTCCGTATATAGTTTTCTACCCTATGGTCAAGTGATACTGGTATTTATCATTTCAACCCCCAATTTAAAATATTTTACGGGTGTATATCATTTCAACCTGTAATCTCAAATTCCATAAAAATCTTTCAGATTGACCATTTCAACTCATAACGATTTTTCCCTAATTTAATGTTTGTTCGTGTATGTATCATTTCAACCCTTAGTGATTTTCTAAACTAGGGAAATCAACGATCCTAAATAAATTATCACATAGCATCAATCACATAATAAAACAAATATCATCAGTGCACCAACGTGCCATATAAATATATCATGTCATATATGAAATGTGCATGCATATCAAATAAAACAATTTCTACCAGCAATCATTTCATAACAGTTCATTTATACTGAATTTAACATCCATGAAACAATGTAAGTCAAGCGTGAGATAAACTCACCTTTCATGACGCAAATTGGAGACGACAAACAAATGAACGCAGAATGAAACGACGACTCTAGGCACGACTGGGGCGAACAAACATGACTTAAGATTGGATCTAGCCAATCCAGATCCGAGTACAAACCAAAACTTCAATGGGATAAACAGCAAAACCCAATTGTCACCAAATGAAACAGCGAAAATTTGAACATCAACTCACGGCCAAACAAACTTCACTACAGGGAATGAATATAGCTTGGACGAAACAACAGCTGAGAAACTGAACGCCCTTCCTCCTTTTTTTACAAGAGACGGGAACCCAAAAAAAGAAAAAATCACAGGATGAAGTACGAAAGCTTCAAAACCATTGAATGAACTAATTTGGCTTGTCTAGGACGGTAGCTACATAAAAGATATTAAACCAATTCAATACACTTTATCTTGCCTAGCAAACAAAATATATATACATATAATTTATGAAACAAGACATGTCAGAGAATAATATGACAAAACCCGCGTGAAAGGGGAAGGTGCTCGGCCAACAGTGGCCACCTTAGATCTGGGCGTATGAGCAGGTTGGAAACTCTACGGGATAGAACTGAGTTGAACATCGGCTATGGTTTTTGTAAAATGAATAAGTTGCAACAATTTTTTTCTATGCATGTTGCAAGTTTTGTCATTTCTTTTTCATGCATGAATAAGAAAAGAAAAGAAAAAATGAAAGAAGGGAGGATGAAGGAATAATGGAAAGATGGTGAAGAATTGGAAAGAAGCACTAAGAATTTGGGATGCAAATATTATGGATCTTGCAGCGTAATCGGTCAAGCAACAACTTTGTATTGTGGAAAATTTAGTACGAACCCAAAGGATGAAGGAATAATGGAAAGATGGTGAATAATGGAAAGATGGTGAATAATGGGAAAGAAGCACTGAGAATTTGAGATGCAAATATTATGGATCTAGCAGTGTAATTGGTCAAGCAACAACCTTGTATTTTGAAAATTTTAGTACGAACCCAAATTAAATAAACTAACGTATACCCGTTTATGTTTTTATGTATCAACCAGTTTCTATGTTTTTTCTTTCCTAACAACTATGAACTCATTAAAGTCATGTTGGAACCGCTCCACTCTACTATTAATGCTCATCGTGCAAGATGTTCTCTGTTAATGCCCAAGGCCATGTTGATAGCCTCATATCCTCCTTGCATGTTACGTAGGTACAAAGTGCTTTATTTGCACTTGTTCTTTACATTTTTTTGTATTTATATTTGCATGCATGGAAAAAGACGTGTAGTATGCCATTAAATATGGATCCCTTCTTTTATTCTTTACCTTTACAAATTGATGAACGTATTCACATAATCTAGCCATTTTTCTTTATCGAAACGTGCATGAAGTTGGAACAAATGGGCATTGAAAACAAAACTTACACATGCATATAAGTAGTTGAAATTTATAAAATGGAACAAACGCATGCCTTTGAAAATAAATAAAAAGTAAATGGGTGGTTTAGTGAAATAAAAGAACTGGTTTTGCAGACCCAAAATGACTAGAAAAATATGCAAGACCTGAATAGGGACACGTCGAACTCAAATGGCTTCGTTTCAAAAATGAACCGTGCAAGCCTTTTTGCAATTCTGTCACGAATGAAGCACCAAAACCAACAAATAATTATAATGTGGAAATCAGGATGATGAGATGAACACAATGAAACATTATGTATAGTATCACGATGCTCTATTCAAAAAGGCATTACGGACCTCTTTAAACCGAAAATAAGGATAGGAAAACGAAGGCAAATTGTCCGATTTTCGCGAAATGAATTTCACCGTTGGATTCATGACAACGGATAGAATATTTTTCATGTTTGTCCGAACTGTGTTTCAGAGAGATTTTAAAATTGCTAAAGTTTGAACCGTTATGCGCAGCTTTGCATTGAAAATTGCGCGACCGACAAACATTCAAATTTTCCAATGAAATTTTCACGGTTGCTATGTCTCACTGTACGCTTTTCAAATTCCAAATTTCAATTACAAAAAACTATAAAATATTTTCAAAATGAAAATTTGATTTAAATCATAATTTAAATCGTTAAAAATAGCGGATTATTATAGTGGGATCGTTGAATGTGTGACTCTAAATTCTTCTCATGAGTTGTTGAATTTATTTTAAGACCATCGAATCGCTAAATGCTCACTCAAAAATCTTCTTTTGAGACGTTGAATTTCCCCAAGACCGTCGAATCATTGTGTTAGAGACTGAGATGTTGATGGTGATAGTTTTGATGACAACAACCTTGTTTCGATTATTATTGTTATATAATATATACTAACAATATTATCTAGAATATATATATATATATATATATATATGTGTGTGTGTGTGTATGTGTGTGTGTGTGTGTAGGAAATCTGTGCAGGAAATGATTATTGAAGACTGTACGTTCCATAGAATCAAGATTTCAAAGTAGAAGAGTTCAAGATTCAGGGCTCATGAGTATCAAGAATTCAAGAGTTCAAGAAATACAGAGTAATTTTTTCTAGTTATCTTGTTAAAACTCTGGTTAGCACTGATTCTGATTTCAAATTTAATTTTGATTTTAACTTTATTTTCAAATGGTTTCAAAATTACTTCCTTGTTTTTGAATCCATTTTCAAATAACTTCAAAAGTACTTCCTTATTTTTAAATCTATTTTTCAAATGATTTCAAAATTACCTTCTTATTTTAAATATACACTTCTTTATGTTTAGAAATATTATAACTTCTGAATTTATTATAACTTCTGTTTTTAAAAATTATACTTAATATATTTTAAGTCCTATTTTTAATAAGTTTTACTCATTGATTTAATACTAAATTTATTATAGTTATTATATTTTCAATTCCTTATTCATATCAAGTTATAGATATATTTATAGTTTTATATTTATACTTTTGTATTTAGTTTTTAATCATTATAAAAGTCATTTTACTATATGTTTTTTTAAATATATTTTTACTTAATATACTATACTTTAATAGTTTGTTATTACTGAGGAATTTCCATAATTTATATAGACATTAATTGAATTAATTTAGATTTTTATTTTATTTTATTTTTCAAAGGGATGTTGACATACTAGTTTGTGTATGTCGATATAGGAGTCGTTAATTTTTTTTCTTCAATTTTCAAAAGTTGTGGCTTTGAATTCAAATCTTTTCTGAAAGGATGTGTTTATTGAAAAACTGTATAAAGGCTTCAGAATTCAAAATTTTTAATCAATTTTCATCTCCTTCTTCTTTTTTAATCATTCCACCCTTATTCTTCTTAACTTTCTATACTTATACTTTGCCGATTTCCATAGAAATTATATTATTTTTCTTTTCTTTCAATTCTAAATCAAACTCTCTTTGAAATTCAAATACTATTCAAGAGTTATAGGCTTTTTGTAATCAAAGATTGTGAGATCAATTCCTATCAGGTCGTTCTACAAAAAATGATAAGAGAAGGGTGTGGTAGTGTCACGTATAAATCTATTAGGTGCGACTGTGTCCCGGAAACCGATTGGGTGTAATTGTGCCCATGAAATTAACTAAGTCTCACTGGGGTATGCCCTTGTATCCCTGAAATCAAGGGTTGTAACTGGATTTGTTAAATAAAAACCTACATCAACCTAACGTTATGTGGGACTGAATACAGGGGAGTCCCGTACCAGTATAAAATCTCGGTGTGTACTTTCTTTTTGCTGCTTTTTATTTTACTTCCTGCATCTGTGATTGATTCTGTGATTTGTAGGGCTGCCAGCGGATACTTTCAAATACTGATAGTTCTATATCTGTATCGGAAATCATTTTCGGATACCGGATATCTGTATCCGCGGACACAGACGAATATCAGATAATTATCCTATCCACCAACGATCGATAAACCAAGAAATATAAATGAAAATGTTTAGTTTAACATAAATGTTTTTCAATTCTATTAATCACAAACGTGTTAAAAATAAACATATACATTGAAATTAAATAGATTTGAGAAGTTAATATGCATTTAGTGCACATAATATAAACTTTCAACTTAATAAAGCACTAAAAAATCTTATTTGTTCCACTAAAATACATATAATTTTGAGTATTGTGTTAAAATATTCGGACGGATAATTTTCGAATGCGGATATCAATGTATCTGTATCCACATCCGTTTTTTCGGATATTGGATATTATCCATATTTCAGATACGGATGCGGATGGATTCCAGATTTTTCGAGTATCCATTGACAGCCCCAGTGATTTGTGATATCTGTTATTTGCATAACATTCTGTTTAATTCAAAAAGTGTTCAAGAAATTTAATATAATCCATAAAATACACTTCACCCCTCCTCTAGTATTAGATTTCCTTAAGATCGTTTATCTGCATCCCCAACAATTGGTACTGGAGCATTGGTTTTCAAAGTTTTTATAATATGAATTTTTGAAAAGTTTAAATGGCAAGTAATGCTGTAATTGTCAATGATAATAGGTCTTTTATAGAGGGCCAGTCCACTGTTAGACCACCACTATTCAGTGGTAGTAATTATGCTTATTGGGCTTGTAGGATGAAAATTTATTTACAATCTATAGGATTAGACACTTGGAATATCATACAAACCGAATATGTTGAACCCACTATTAATGTTGCACAATGGACTAATGATCAGAAAGCCACTGCACAAAATAATTCAATGGCTATGAATATTTTATTCTGATTATTAGATAAGAATGAATTTAGTGGAGTATTTTTTTGTAAATCAGCATATGAAATTTGGAAAACTTTGCAAGAGACTCATGAAGGAACAAGAAAAGTTAACTGAACCAAAATATCCATGTTCGGTAATCAGATTGAATTATTTAAAATGAATCAGAAAGAGTCTATCTCCGATATGTATTATAGGTTCTAGGAAATCGTGCATCCACTAATGGCGATAGGAATAACATATTCTGACGAAGATCAAGTCCAAAAAATTTTGAATTCATTAACTTCACATTGCAATCAAAAGACACTTGCAATCAAAGAGGCTAATGATATTAGTATAATGAAAATTGAGGATTAATTGGTAATCTAATGTCGTTTGAAGTTCATATAGAAGGAAGAAAAGAAAATAAGTCATCGGAAAAGAAATCAAACATTTAAAGCATCAAATGAAGATTCTGACTTAGATAGTGATGATAATGAAGAAACAACCCTAACGGTAAGGAATTTTAGAAAATTCCTGAGATACAGAAAAAAAAAATTCAAGAGGAATGAGAAAAGAAATTCTATGAAAAATAATGATATTCTGAATAATGTCAGATGTTATAACTACGATGAATTAAGCCATCTAAAAAGATTTTGATAATATCCGGAGAAACAAAATCAACCGATCGTAAATGATAATTCATCGAAGAAAAGGAAAAGAGCGTATGCAACAACATTGGATGATTCAGATTCATCTTTAAGTGATAAAGAACAAGAAATGAAGAACTCGAATATGTGCTTCACAACAATTCACGAATAATAAGAAATCGAAGAATTAACGATCCAAAAAATGTACGTCTTTATAATAATTTCAAATTTTTGTTTAAATGGTTGTTTGCTTGTTTTTTTGTTTGAAAATTTGAATTTTAAATTCAAAAATTGAAATTTTAAAATAATAATTATCTAATAATATAATAATAATATAAAAAGTATTTTTGTAATAATTACTATACCAGGAAATAATTAAATAATAAATATAGGATATAAATAAATCAAAACATCTCTTCAAAAACCAAAAGACATGTCGATATACCTATTTGTTCATGTCGACATATATGCTTTTTGAAATTCAAATTTTGAATTTTAAACTCTTGAATTTCCCTCTAACGTTTTCTCCAACTCCAATGTATTTAAAAGGTGTTCCTTTACCGGTAGGAATGTCCCTTGATTCCTTATTTATCTACCTATTCTTATCATCTCTTTGTACCTCTATTTCAAAATTCAAACTATTCTTCATATTCCTACAACTCTTCAAAACTATTGCTTAATGGCTTCCTCAAGTACTCCAAATACAATGAGAATGACCAGGGCTACCATAGCCTTCCTCTACAACAACGCAGATGCTATCAAAGATTACATAAGCTATGTTAACTTTGGTAAAGTCAACACGGGAAAATTTGCTATTTTTTATGATTTTGCTACTTATGATCTTGAATCCCTCTTTCGTCGCAATCAAGTTTTTAATCTTGTTGATCCTCGAGAAAACGATGAAATTTGCTATCAAAAACTTGTTAAAATATTTTATGCAAACTTGAACCATAATTTTTATTATGGAAATGGAAATGAAATTTAGAGTAGTGTTAAAGGCACTCAAATTGTTTTCAATTGTGAAGTTTTAAGTGCTATTTTGGATTGCAAGAATTCAAGAATGGATCTTGCGAATTTTAAAATCAATGAAAATAATTTAGAAACTTTTCATCATATCTTTGAAATATGGAATTTAAAATTTGTTTTATCCTCCGAAAGCAAGAATTGTCAACTTACTTCTTCAACATACCGCCACCCCTCATTCCGGAAATTCCAATAACCCATGAAAGTTAATAAAGCTCTCTTTGCTATTTTCAGAAATTATGACATTAATTGGACCCAAGTAATTTTATGTAATAACCTGGAAAATCAAAACCAATTTAAAATTTTTATTTTGGCAATTTTGAAGTATTTTGAATATTTAAAATGAATTATTTTAAATAATAACCACGAGAAATTTATTTTGAATAGAATTGGAACGTATATATTTATTTGAATCAACATTAGAATATAAATATTTATTTTAATTATAAAAGGAATTGAAAATGGCACGGTAGTTTGGAAATTCGATTTCAAATTTCAAATGAAGGTACATGATTCAAAATAAAGTAAATTTGAGCGAAAACAAAAATATTAGAATCTATTTGAGAATATCTTTCCAATGAATCCGAAAAATCAAAATTTCATAGAGGGAGTAGAAAGTTATGCCCAGTTGAAAATTCTGAATAGTCACTATAGAAAATATAGCCCTTAAAAATGGAAAATTTGAAAACGAACTCCATTTTCGACGAAACCACTTTTGTTGGATCTGGGATGTCGAATTATTGCTAGATTCCAAAAATCATAATTTTTTGAATCAATCTGTGAGTGTGGCAAAAGAAAACGTGTTTTGGCAGTTTCAGTCAATTTGGATCGACCAGAAAATGGCCATTTTTCAAACGGTCCCTAAATTTGACGAAATTAGTTTTGTTAGAACCGTATCGTCAATACGAAGCTAGAAAATATTTTTCGGGAATTTTTAGAGTCTGTACGTGGCCCCGGTAAATTGAAATGTGCGTTCAAATTCAATATATAGATTTATTTTTTGATTTTGATGGAAACCGATCGAAACAGCCAAACTGGCTTACGATACATATCACATTGTGTTTGGAATGGGGGTAATTAGTTATGGATGATAGTCGGTAGGCCTCGTTTGGAGGTCGAAATAAAAGGTTACGTTTTGAGAATTAAAAATAATAAATAAATAAAATAACTACGTCAACCCCTCCTCCCTTTACTCTCTTTCTCTTCCCTTCCTTTCTCTTGTTCGATTCAGAAGAAAAAAAAAACACGAGCATCGATGGGCCCCCCTTTCTCGTCAACGCCCCACCACCGCGCCGGCGGCGACGCCTTCCTTCCTCCTCCTCCTCCTCCAAAGCCACGATGCCCCCTCCGCCTTCCCCCCAATCCCCAAATAACCCGAACCCTAACCCCCTAGAGACCCAAAACCCGACGCACTGCACCCCCTTGGCGATCCACCGCGATTGCGCCACCAACAGCCCCCTTCCGCGCCTCTTCGCTCTCTTCATCCCTCTTCTTCCAATTCAAGTCAAACGCCCTCCTACCTCTTCATACAACACTGTGAGTTTTTTTATTTTGTTTATCTTTATTTATTTTAATGTAATTAGATTAAAAAGAAAACAAAAATCAGTTTTTATATGTGATTAATGAATAAAGATCGGAATTTTCATATTGTAAATATGAATTTTGTTAATGAAAAGATAGGATTTTTAGCGCTATAAAGATTAGATTTTATGATATGAACGTTGCTATAAAAATTTAATTTTTATAAATATAGCGAAGTAATAAAAATGTGATTTTTATTTTAGAGGTAGCGGTTTAAAAATATAATTTTTATACATGTAGCGTTATAAAAATATGATTTTTATATTATAGAAATAATAAAAATATGATTTTTATAATATATTGATAATAAAAATTTGATCTTTATATATGTGGTAGAGATATAAAAATACGATTTTTATATATGTAGTGAAGTAAAAATATGATTTTTATTTATGTAGCAAAATAAAAATCTGATTTATTATATATATAGTGGAATGAAAACGTGATTTTTATAGCGTTGAAATAAAAATGTGATTTTTAACTATGTAGCGTGGTTATAAAAATATGAAATTATTTTTATAAAGATAAAAATATAATTTTTAGCCTATGTATGTCATTTATAAAATAATCATACAAAGAAATAACTATTGATTGGTTAAAAATATATTTTTTTAACATAGGTATACTACATAAATTGACAATCAAAGCACGACAGAGTGGAACCCAAAGGTGAGAATTTCTCACTTTAATTTATTTCTAGTTAAAATATATACTAGGATGCAGACGGTGCTTAGCAGCACCCAACACCCGTCGTCCACAGACCATAGACGACTTGTTTGTTTGTTTGATTTTGTTGTGAAAGTTGATTATGTGATGTGGAATGGAATAAAATATTTTATAGTGAAAAATATT
Organism: Allium sativum; assembly: GCA_030737875.1. NCBI lineage: Eukaryota > Viridiplantae > Streptophyta > Magnoliopsida > Asparagales > Amaryllidaceae > Allium > Allium sativum. The sequence goes on from CM060916.1 coordinate 902,336,874, forward strand.
TTATAGTTAAAAATATTTTTTTTAACGTGTATATGAATAAAATAAATATTTATAAATAAATCGGACGATTTGTTTATGTATACGCATTTGACTGATACTGATTGGGATGATAAATTTTACACATCGCCCAACTGCACAAATAAAATTCATTATTTGTTGATTGAAACCCCACACAGGTACTGGGATGATATATGACATACACTAGTCACAATAATTAGCTGTATGTCGATCGATTGATTGACAGACTGTTGTAAGCGTTAAATATTTATACTTAATGCTTATGCAGTGTAGAATGCGCTATGGGTGATGGTTGATTGTGTATCATTGTTGTTGTATACATGTGTGTATGAAATCCATATAATAACATTATATGGTAATTGACTGTGTCTGATTCCAATTCAGAACGAACGAATATTTTAAAATAAAGATTATTTTAAAAGAATGAATATTTTAAAATAATATTCAGTAATGGATCAAAATATGATTTTAATGTCCGATTTGGGATGGACACGAAAATATTTAAATATATAAAGCCGTGTTGATTAGATTAACGCCATTTTGACGTGAATGATATTTACATCGATTTTATATGTTTTTATAATAAATATCGAAAAAGAATTGATTTCAAAATATAATGTTTTGAAAATATTATCATTTATATATCGATGATATGGAATATTCAATTTTGATTTGAAATTGAATATGAAGTTGAAATCGTTTTGAAAACGAATTTAAAACGATTTATAAAATACGATTTAAATGGAAATCGACAAAATATATATAGTATATATATTATATATAATGGCCTGAAAAGAACGCGCAGCGCCGCGGTAGTTTGTGAATTTCGACCATTGAATTCGAACGAATATTATGGGAGATCCGACCGTCGAATTATTCTAAAACCGGAACCGTTGGGTTCGTACCGAAAAGAGCTTTCCAACGAATATGAGAGATTTGAAATCTAATGGTTGGATTTGTAATTATGTCCAAATTAAATTTGGAAAAGGTCGTTGTAAGTGCAGTTCGATGACCGTTTATGGAAATCGACTGTATGGGTCTAGATAAAATTATTAAAAATATCAATAATTTGTGTAAAATCATAATAAATGATTTGGAAAAAATTGGGCTGAAAAATTCCATATTTGAAAAGAGAAAAATGTATTTTTATCGAAATGAACTAGTTATGAACTAGAATTATAAATCCGATATTTTTAAAATAAATAAATTGGATTTGAAATGGTTTTAAAAATAACCGGAATTTCCAATATATGAATTGGAATGGATTTGAATCGAAATTATCTTCGGAATATTTCGATATTGGATTTCGTGATTATACGTAATTGTAGAGAAATTTGGAAGATATATATCGTTATTCCAACACGATATTTGTCAATTTCAGAATTTGATATTGAATATAAGCCAATATATTTTCTATTCAGAGCCTTGTATTTAATATCAAATGGGATTTGGGTTTGTCGTGAATGGTGTCTTCATTAACACTGTTCTTAAATCTAGTTGAGAAAAGATTAAATCTTTTTATATAGATTTAATGAAGTATACCAATTAATTAATATTGAATTGGAATTTAATTGAAATTTGTTTGTGGGTTTATCGTGAACGGTGTTTTAAATAACACTTGTTCTTTAACCCGATTAAAAATGGAACGTGAATTGGGTTTGTTGTGAACTGTGTTTTTAACGACATTTGTTCTTTAACCCAATTTACAGTGAAATGTGATTTGGAATGTATAAATCTTTTTATTAAGATTTAACAGGAATTTTCCAAAGTAACGTTTTCCAATTTTATATATTAAATTGGAATTGAATGGAATTCGGTTTGATAATAATCGAAGTGAACTTCTATGGAGAAAGACTGTTAAAACATATGGAATTAAAAAGGATTTGCTGTTATTCCATTTATATTATTGGTCGGATACGGAAATTGATATCGATTATATATTGATTTGTTTTCCATGAAGATTCCATTAATGGAATGTGATTTGGGTTTTTCGTGAACTGTGTTTTAAAAGACATTAGTTCTTTAACCCAGTTAAAGGCTGGATTACATGTCTGTCATTGTATTTCGAACTATATGGTTGATCTTTGCTAAATATATATCTGTTTGGCGGCGGAGAATTTATTCTCTTTCTTAACACCCTTCTCTGAGACGTACGAGCTCAGAGGTTATATACCAGCAGAAATCAATAGTAAGGTGTAGATTGTCGATGCGGCATGTTCGTGTTTCGAAAGTTAAATAATCATTGATATTGATTTTTGGGAAGATTAAAACTAAGTGGAGTTTTAATGAATTTTAATTAGATTCAAATGTGGATTGATAATTTAAATTATCAAATTTGGGAAATGATCGAGAATGGAGTATTGCCTGTTTTGCACCTAGCAATAGTTAAATCTTTAATTAGATTTTAACGGGAAATGGTATTTAAATTTACCGATAACACCGTGTTGTTAGATATGGAGTATTACCAGTTTTGCTCCATGGGATGAATAGGGAGGGATTGGGGAATTAAATAAATGGTTACTTCGGTAAGTTGCGCTAATCCCGACTAGTTTGGAAAACCATGACATGGTTTGAATTGACATCCAAAGGAAGATTAAAGAATAAATTTTAAAGAATTTATATTTGATAAAATTAATGGGAACAAATCCCTAAAGATGTGAATATTTAAATAAAAGAATATTCAGAATTGGAATGAGGCATATGCTGTGTTTTTATAGCACTTGTTTATTATATACGCGAGTTATTCGGAAAGGCGGGATTTATACCCATTCTGAATAACTGATTCGACGATAAGTTGACGATGAAGATGGTGGTTGAAGACCGGAGGTCTTCACATCTTTTGGATGATTACTGATGTCTTGATTAGGCTATACACCCAAGACGAGGTAATAAGTGGTGATCGTCCAGACGTACTTGGAGATCGACGGATATGCGAGGACCTCTCTACTGTATTAGACATACGGGATGAGGAATAAGGTGCCTCCGGTTTCATTCAGACCAAGAACGAACTTGTAAATGGATTGTGTGTCTGACATTGGATTTTATTCTGTGTTGATTGATTGCTATTAAATATATATCTGTTTGGCGGCAGAGAATTTATTCTCTTGCTTAACGCCCTTCTCTGAGACGTACGAGCTCAGAGGTTATATATCGATAGATATCAGTCGCATGGCGTGAATTGTCTGTATGGCATGCTGAGATGCAGTGATCAAGGCTTTTGTTGAAAAGCAGAGTCTTGTGGTTGATGATCAAAGCACGGCTTTAATACAGCGTAGCTTTGTGTATGGCGTTATTTCGTGATCCTCACACCTCGGTATGAGTCAAAAACGGGATAAGGGAACGCAGTGAGTGCATGACGTTTCTTTCTAGCTATGGGTGGTGTCAGCGCTTTGCAAGTCCTGGCATTTATATATTTTTACCTTTGTGGTTGTTGGAATGCAAGGCGCCTCGGTTATATCGGTCTCTACGGAGCCGATGGATAGGTCCTATAGGACCGGGAAACGTGTGTTCAGGAATTGTCAATCCTCAAACGTAAGCGAGGATCGGCACTGCAGGATCCAGGGGTTACCCAGAGTGTGTAGTCCCGAGATATTTGCTAGAGTGTCTCGAAGCGGAAAGGAGTACATCCCTTGCCTAGACTCATGACGGAAATCTAATTTCCAATACGTGACATTTCGATTTTGATTTTAGAGCCTAGTATTAGTGTGACGGCCCACATTTCCACCTACATCAAAACGACCAACAACTGAAACCCACGTCAATTCAAGGTAAGCAAAAGTACGTTTCATTAGGGTTTATCAGAGCAAACACAGCGGAATACAAAGCTCACGGTGGAAACAGAGAAAATACAAAAAGAATATATCATTGCAGTGGAAAACATTTCTGAATGCAAATCTGATATTACATACCATTATTCCATAATATACCGATAATAGAATACGTTCGGCCTTCATATGGGACTTCAGCTCTTTCTGGAATTCCAAATCTTCAAGCTTGAGCTCGATCTCAATAACTGAAAAACAAACTAACAGACTGCCTGTGCGGAAATTGTGGGCACCCTAGTTTGCAAGGGAAAAACAAACTATGAGTCAGTCATGGGACTGGTGTGAGAAAACTTTATTAACTAATCTTATACTTAGCCTTATTTTGAATAAGGTATCTCGGGACCACGCCGCATGTCGCAGAAAGAGTTTCCTCCCAAGGATACGTGCACAACCATAGCAACCAAAACTAAAGCTAATAATGCAACAAACAAGATGAAGTTCCTCAATCTACCCATTTAGGTTTAATTCCCTAACTTAGGTTTTCAAAAATCCAATCGACTTTTCAGAAATTATTCCTTTGGACTTTATACCCGATTTCTTATTTCAAATCATTTGAAATACATATATAGCTTTCATATCAAATTAGCTTTCACTTCGGGGTCTTAAACCAAAACATATTTGAAAACCTCAAATATCTACTATACAAGCATATCAATATATATGCCACCTGATCGAGAGATCCTCCTGATGATCAGGCTCCAGTTACACCTTACCGTCACGATAATAATCCAGGTACGTCCTCTCTCCACCTCGAGAGCGAACCATACCTTCCATATACATCCCCGACTTTTCATCACTAGCGTCGTTACCCGATCATTGGTAACACATAGAAATCATCTTTATATCCCGAAGTGGGGAAAACCATTTCGTAATAATAATAATCACAAGTACTTTCAAACTATAGTACTTCACATCAACAATTCACACATATGATTAGTCACTATTAATCATATAACCTTTGAGCTCGTACGTCTCAAAGAAGGGTGTTAAGTAAGAGAATAAATCCTCTGCCACCAAACAGATATATCATCAATAGCAACTAATTGGTTATGCGATGAAATACAATGTCAAGCACATAATACTTTTCTAAATCATTCCGAAAACATCTGGTTTAGCCCTCGAAATATTTTCTATTTTAAAAAACATTTCTTTCCTCTTATGAAAATCCCATTTCAAAAAAATTCATTAAATTGAAATGAACCTCAAAACAACGCTAAACACCTCATAGTCAAATCGTGAAGTATTTCACAAAGTGTTAGCATACTACTATTATCTACTCAACCCCATGCTAAATATAAAAGCAACTATTTGCTCATAAACTGGTCAAGCACAATCAATCGATCACAATAATGAACTTGTATTATCAACCACTAATGATCATATAAGCTCACTAACAATTATTGATATTAGACCAGCCCTTAATCGATTAACAGCTGCTCACATACTTAAGTGACTACCCAAATTTCACTTAAAGATTGAATCTTTTAGGGTTTAATTTTCTTTACCACATCAAATCACTTGCAAATAATTAAAACATACCACCACAAATCAACAAAGGCATGTATATACCTAATCTTCCATAAAAATCTTGGTTTTCTTTTATGAATTCATGGATTTTCACCTAAAGATCACACCTTTATGTGATTTTATCCATAAAGATTGAATCTGTAAGGTTTTAACGTCTTTAGCCACATCAAATCACTTGCTAATAACCCAAACATATTACCAAAATTAAATCAAGTCATGTATATTCCATAAAGGTGCCTCTTTGTGAACCTAACATAAAAGTTCTCACTCCAAACTCCAAACAAACTGCAATTTTAACTTCATGAACCTATTTAGAAATTTTTAGCAATCATATACCGTCAAATCATCCATGAATTCACCACAAAAACTGTAAGAAACATTTCAACAAACACCTTACATGCAATCATTAAATCAAGCCACAAAACCCTTTAAAAGTTTAGTTTTTCTCACCTAAAAGTTTCCAGAACTTCGCCTAGGATGTATAGATCCTTCTCCTAGCTTTTCTCCCTTCTTTATTCTCTACTTTCTGGAATTTTTTTTTTAATTTATTTTAAGGGAAAAACGTGGGAAATTGATGGAGAGGGGAGGAAGCAGATTAAAGAAGGTGGAAGTGAGATTAAAATGGAGGGGGAAGGTCCTTTTATAGCCTAAAAAGTCACATGGATTGGTGACATGTCACAAATCTAAGGGAAGAGAAATGGATGGCTTATATTCATCCTTATTCACTTTCATACTTATCCTTTTGAATAGTAAAGTGTGTTTTCTCACACACTTTCCAGTCTTGAATCGGAATATCAAACGATAACGGTTTTCAGAAATTCTTTCACCATATCGTCCGGTTTCTAACGTACTTCAATCCTATGTGTTCAGATCCAAAATCGGATGGAAAATGAATGGATATAATTCATCCTTATCCATTCAAATGGTAAAGTGTGTTTTCTCAAGCACCTTCCGGCCTTACGTCGGAGTATCAAGTGATAACAGTTTTCAGAAATTCTTTCACCCTATTATCCAGTTTCTGATGTACTTCAATCCTATGTGTTCAAATCCAAAATCGGAGTTCGTTTTAATTTTCAAATAATTTATTTTAATTTTGTTTTCTTAATAACTTTCTATATCCATTATAGAATTTTTCCAGACTTCATACATAGCTAATATTCTCTGTTCTAAATTTTTCTGGATAGGTCTCAGGTTCCAACTTTGCCGTTAGGATAATCAAATTCCAATTATCGTCAAAATTTAGTTCAAATTTTGGCCATTTATTTTTTTTCCTCCCCAAACGGATGTCGTTTTACGCGAAACTTCCCTGAGTACTGAAATTCACTATTCCGGATCCAACGGAGGTGGTCTCACGATCTAGCGATATCTCGTTCTCAAGATACCCTCAAAATCGTCCGTTTTTAGTTTTAATTTGAATCTTTTGTGAATCTAACATATTTAATGGATGCCATTTTTGACGTATCTTGGTTGGTTACCTAATTTCATCATTCCGAATTTAATGAAACCGATTCCATAGAAATCCGAGTTCGTTTGCTACTACTTCCTTAGTAAACGTACTATTTTTAAACCAAAATTCATTCTTTTTAGACTACTTTAATTTTATTCCTGCCCAAATCCAAATTAATTATAATCTTTATGAAATTTGGAAATTTTAAATTGATTCCAAATTTCCAGGTCGTTACATTCTCCCCCACTTAAAATGATTTCGTCCTCGAAATCGTAGTCGGATCTAATGGTTATATGCCTAACCAATACCTCGATTATTAACCCTAGAGCCTTGTTCATTAACTCCACTATTTAACTTTATATTTTTATTCATTGGGCGTAAGACTGCATAATATAACTCGTTATAATAGCAAACACCCATAAATTTTACTTTTTCCTTATCCTTCCTTGAGCAACTATGAGTATACTTTCTTAGGTCCAACCTACTTCGTTCTTTTATCTGCTGATAAACCATTCTCTTTTGTTTTTGACTCATTATCTATGTTAGACCACATTTATCCCTACCCTAAATTATTTAAAGTTTTTATAATCGTTTTAGCAAATGCCTCGACTGTCCAAAATCGTCGAGAATTCAAATTCCTTAATTAGTTATACTAATTAGAACATCCAGCAATTAATTAGTGGATTAAATTTTCCAGAAAATAATTTTCATTAAAACACATAACTTTTTATGAAAATATACCTTTAGACAAAATTATTTCATTTATCCATAAAACTGGGTTAGACTACTTTGTTCAAGTGTTTAGAAACACCTATCGATACAGTGAGCTCTTACTGCACCGACCAATGTTCATAACCCACTCAACAAATTAATTCAACACAATACCATTTGTATATCAAATTACAAATACGTCTCTCATATATATATACATATACTCACAACTCATTCTAGGGTATTACTAACCCTATCTCTAATGAGTTACTTGTCCTAGGATACTACTGATCCTATCTCAGACAAGTCTATAACCCACCGAGCTAAGGTTTATCTAACCTAAGCTCTGATACCAAGTGTAACGGTCTGGTCTTTTTCAACCATCTGACAGCGGCTAATACTCCGCCGTGGCATTACACTGGTACCCCAGCTCCTTGTTTTACGGTCAGCCTCTCGACTGTCTCGGCCTCCTGCCTAACCAACCCCTCTTGGGACGTGTAGAGGTAAGAGTCCCCCGCTCGCCACTAAACCAAGAGAGAGAACCCTCTATCACGCTGCCTCACCAACAAACAAGGACTGGTGTGAGAAATCTTTATAAACTAATCTTATACTTAGCCATATTTTGAATAAGGTATCTCGGGACCATGCCGCATGTCGTAGAACGGGTTTCCTCCCAAGGATACATGCACAACCATAGCAATCAAAACTGAAGCTAATAATGCAACAAACAAGATGCAGTTCCTCAATCTACCCATTTAGGTTTAATTCCCTAACTTAGGTTTTCAAAAATCCAATTGACTTTTCAAAAATTATTCCTTTGGACTTTATACCCGATTTCTTATTTCAAATCATTTGAAATATATATATAGCTTTCATATCAAATTAGCTTTCACTTGGGGGCCTTAAACCAAAACATATTTGGAAACCTCAAATATCTACTATACAAGCATATCAATATATATGCCACCTGATCGAGAGATCCTCCTGATGGTCAAGCTCCAGGTACACCTTACCATCACGATAATAATCCAGGTACGTCCTCTCTCCACCTCGAGAGCGAACCATACCTTCCATATACATCCCCGACTTTTCATCACTAGCGCCGTTACCCGATCATTGGTAACACATAGAAATCATCTTTACATCCCGAAGTGGGGAAAACCATTTCGCAATAATAATAATCACAAGTACTTTCAAACTATAGTACTTCACATCAGCAATTCACACATATGATCAGTCACTATTAATCATATAACCTTTGAGCTTGTACGTCTCAAAGAAGGTTGTTAAGCAAAAGAATAAATCCTCCACCACCAAACGGATATATCATCAATAACAACTAATTGGTTATCGATGAACTACAATGTCAAGCACATAATACTTTTCTAAATCATTCCGAAAACATCGGGTTTAGCTCTCGAAATATTTTCTGTTTTATAAAACATTTTTATAAAACATTCCCTGTCCAAAATCGGGAAAACATTTCTTTTCTCTTATGAAAATCCCATTTCAAAAAAAATCATTAAACTGAAATGAACCCCAAAACAACGCTAAACACCTCATAGTTAAATCGTGAAGTTTTTCACAAAGTGTTAGCATACTAGTATTATCTACTCAACCCCATGATAAATATAAAAGCAACTATTTGCTCATAAACTAGTCGAGCACAATCCAAACAATCAATCGATCGCAATAATGAACTTGTATTATCAACCACTTATGATCATATAATCATATAAGCTCACTAACAATTATTGATATTAAACTAGCCCTTAATCGATTAATAGCTGCTCACATACTTAAGTGACTACCCGAATTTCACTTAAAGATTGAATCTTTAAGGGTTTAATTTTCTTTACCACATCAAATCACTTGCAAATAATTCAAACATACCACCACAAATCAACAAAGGCATGTATATACCTAATCTTTCATAAAAATCTTGGTTTTCTTTTATGAATTCATGGATTTTCACCAAAAGATCACACCTTTATGTGATTTTATCCATAAAGATCGAATCTTTAAGGTTTTAACATCTTTAGCCATACCAAATCACTTGCTAATAACCTAAACATATTACCAAATTTAAATCAAGTCATGTATATTCATGATATTCCATAAAGGTGCCTCTTTGTGAACCTAACATAAAAGTTCTCACTTCAAACTCCAAAAAAATTGCAATTTTAACTTCATAAACCTATTTAGGAATTTTTAGCAATCATATACCATCAAATCATCCATGAATTCACCACAAAAACTCTAATAAACATTTCAACAAACACCTTCCATGCAATCATTAAATCAAGCCACAAAACCCTTTAAAAGTTTAGTTTTTCTCACCTAAAAGCTTCCAGAACTTCGCCTAGGATGTATAGATCCTTCTCCTAGCTTTTCTCCCTTCTTTATTCTTTATTTTCTTAAAAAAAAAAATTAATTTAATTTAAGGGAAAAACGTGGGAAATTGATGGAGAGGGGAGGAAGCAGATTAAAGAAGGTAGAAGTGAGATTAAAATGGAGGGGGAAGGTCCTTTTATAGCCTAAAAAGTCACATGGATTGGTGACATGTCACAAATCTAAGGGAAGAGAATGGATGGCTTATATTCATCCTTATCCACTTTCATACTTATCCTTTTGAATAGTAAAGTGTGTTTTCTCACACACTTTCCAGTCTCGAATCGGAATATCAAACGATAACAGTTTTCAGAAATTCTTTCACCATATCGTCTGGTTTCTAACGTACTTCAATCCTATGTGTTCAGATCCAAAATCGGATGGAAAATGAATGGATATAATTCATCCTTATCCATTCAAATAGTAAAGTGTGTTTTCTCAAACACATTCCGGCCTCACGTCGGAGTATCAAATGATAACCGTTTTTAGAAATTCTTTCACCGTATTGTCCGGTTTCTAACGTATTTCAATCCTATGTGTTCAAATCCAAAATCGGAGTTCGTTTTAATTTTCAAATAATTTATTTTAATTTTGTTTTCGTAATAACTTTCTATATCCATCATAGAATTTTCCCAGACTTCATGCATAGCTAATATTCTACGTTCTAAATTTTTCTGGAGAGATCTCAGGTTCTAATTTTGCCGTTAGGATAATCAAGTTCCAATTATCATCAAAATTTAGTTCAAATTTTGGCCTTTTATTTTTTTCTCCTCCCCAAACGGATGCTTTTTTATGCGAAACTTCCTTGAGTACTAAAATTCACTATTCCGGATCCAACGGAGGTGGTCTCACGATCTAGCGATATCTCGTTCTCAAGATATCCTTAAAATCGTCCGTTTTTAGTTTAAATTTTGAATCTTTTGTGAATCTAACATATTTAACGGATGCCATTTTTGACGTATCTTGGTTGGTTATCTAATTTCATCATTTCGAATTTAATGAAACCGATTCCATCGAAATCCAAGTTCGTTAGCTACTACTTGCTTTGTAAATGTACTATTTTTAATCAAAAATTCATTCTTTTTGGACTATTTTAATTTTATTCCTGCCTAAATCCAAATTAATTCTGATCTTTATGAAATTTGGAAATTTTAATTTGGTTCCAAATTTCTGGGTCGTTACAATTAGTGTCATGATATATGGTACCCATGCCGTCTAGGATTGATACATTTATATTTGAAGTTGTTTTCATACACTTTACACTATAATAGTATCAAAATGATTTGTTTTAAATGTATCAAGCATTATTTGGCTATTATAAGGGAAAAACCCTATCCTCCGGCTTGCGTTGCATTGTGTGATGGGACCTGGGTCTTATAATAGCTTCATTTTTTCCCAAAAAGCATTGCGTTGTTTATTCTATGCACTGGTATTCTTGGGAGGAAACCCGTTACGTGCCATACGGCGTGGTCCCTTGAATTACTGTGGTCCCTTGAATTACTCTCTTTTAAAGTAAAGTTTTAACTAAATGTTTTAGTTCTCATACCAGTCACATGACTGACCTGGAGTTTATTGTTTTAACCTAAACTCTGGGTGCCCCTATTTTCCACATGGGCAGCTAGTAGTTTTGGTTTTGCAGACTTATATTCACTAGATCATGGTTTACAGCTGGAACGATATTCAAAAAGCTCTTTATCCGTTTATCCCTTTCAGTTGTGTATTGTATTATTTTTCCGCTGCTATGTAATGTATTGTAATCTCTGATATTTATCGAATGTATTTTATTTATTCATACTCTGGAATATTCATGTATTCTGATGGAATTGTTGTAATAAGCAATGAAATGTTCTTCTGTTTGTGTTCTGATTTGTCGTGTTCTCAACTCAATCCGGGCTTTCCTTTACGGGGAAGTTCGGGTCGTGTCAGGTGGTATCGGAGCTTTGGTTTACAGAGCTCGAGAACAAGACACATTAGAACCATACGAAAGAAATCATCAGAGATTGGATTAGCAATATCCAATGAGAATGACTCGTTAGAGATGGGATCAGTAGTATCCTATGACGAGTGTGAAGAGTATATTTTTAAAAGGAAAACAAGCTTTTTTTGAAAATTTAAATCGTATTATACATATTTGAATATTTATTTATATTGAATTTGGACAATCCAATATACAAAGATTTTGCATATACGCCTTGCAAACGTATATTCGAAGTTTTAATATACTGGATAGATATAGAACCACACTCTAGTCACCAGGGGATAATTCTGGTAATGCGGCTGCATTATCAGTATTTGTGTTCGAGTTTCGAAAGTAGGATTTCCATATATTTCCAATTGACTGGTGTGAGAACCAAAACTAGATAGGGTTATCATTGTGATTTGGCATCAAAAACATGATTTTCTGTATATGTATCAAAATTATGAATTTGAAACGTTAATTCACTAATTGATTGATGGTTGTGTTGTATGATTATTTGTTATCTAATATACCCATTATGTGAAAGAACGGTACATATAACCAAATTGAACCAAATATTGAATTGTATTGAAAATTGTTTGAAATTGCATGCATATACATGTACAGACATTGAACAGGTCACAACAAGGAGGCTAGAGCAGAGGAATAAAATTGTATGCCCGACAAATTGGTACATGTTTACTAATTTATTGGGTTTGGATGATTTTATGAGCCGCTTGGCCTTTTCTTTTTCTTTTTGAGATGAGAGAGCCTGTGTGGCGGTTTGGGGATTTTCCTGGTGCTCCCATAAAAAGGAGGTTATGGGGAAATTTTTCGAAAATTTAGGGTGTTAGCCAAATTTTCGAAAAATTTGAAAAGTTCTTAGAAACTGAAAAGTTGAAGAACTTAAGCCATAATGAAAATAATGAAAGTTGAGTTGGTTTGTAAAACAACTTTTAGCTCCGTTCCTTTCCGAGGACGAAAAGATTTTAAGTGGGGAAGATTGTAATAACCCGGAAAATCAGAACCAATTTAAATTTTTTATTTTGGCAATTTTGATGAATTTTGAATATTTAAAATGAATTATTTTAAATAATAACGGCGAGAAATATATTTTGAGTAGAAGTGGAACGTATATATTTATTTGAATCGACGTTAGAATATAAATATTTATTTTAATTATAAAAGGAATTGAAAATGGCGCGGTAGTTTGGAAATTCGATTTCAAATTTCAAATGAAGATACAAGATTCAAAATAAACCGGATTTTAGCGAAACCAAAAATAATAGAATCTATTTGAGAATATCTTTCCAACGAATCCGAAAAATCAAAATTTCATAGCGGGAATAAAAAGTTATGCCCAGTTGAAAATTCAGAATAATCGCTATGGAAAATATAGCCCTTAAAATGGAAATTTTGTAAACGACCTTCGTTTTCGACGAAACCACTTTTTTTGGATCCGGGATGTCGAATTATTGCTAGATTCCAAAAATCATAATTTTCTGAATCAATATGTGAGTGTGGCAAAAGAAAACGTGTTTTGGCAGTTTCAGTCAATTTGGATCGACCAGAAAATGGCCATTTTTTCAAACGGTTTGACGAAATTAGTTTTGTTAGAACCGTATCGTCAATAGGAAGCTAGAAAATATTTTTTGGGAATTTTTAGAGTCCGTATGTGGCCCCGATAAATTGAAATGTGCGTTCAAATTCAATATATAGATTTATATTTTGATTTTGACGGAAACCGATCGAAACAGCCAAACTGGCTTATGATACATATCCCATTGTGTTCGGAATGGGGGTAATTAGTTATGGACGATAGTCAGTAGGCCGCGTTTGGAGGTCGAAATAAAAGGTTACTTTTTGAGAATTAAAAATAATAAATAAATTAATTAATTAAATTACTAAGTTAACCCCTCCTCCCTTTACTCTCTCTTCCCTTCCTTTCTCTCGTTCGCTTTAGAAGAAAAAAAAGAAAAAAAATGTGAGCATCGACGGAGTCCCCCTTTCTCGTCGACGCCCCGCCACCGCGCCCCCCAGGCGGCGGCGCCTTCCCCCTCCTCCTCCTAAGCCACGACGCCCCCTTCCCCTTCCTCCCAATCCCCCCAAAACCCGAACCCTATCCCCCCGAAACCCGATGTGCCGCACCCCCCCCTCCGGGGAGCCACCGCGATTGCGCCACCAGCAACCCCACTCCGCGCCTCTTCCCTCTCTTCTTCCAATTCGAGTCAAACGCCCTCCTCCCTCTTCGTTCAACACTGTGAGTTTTTTATTTTGTTTATCTTTATTTATTTTAATGTAATTAGATTAAAAAGAAAATAAAAATCATTTTTTATATGTGATTAGTTAATAAAGATCGGATTTTTCATGGTGTAAATATGAATTTTGTTAATGAAAAGATAAGACTTTTAGCGCTATAAAGATTAGATTTTATGATATGAACGTCGCTATGAAAATTTGATTTTTATAAATATAGCAAAGTAATAAAAATTTGATTTTTATTTTAGAGGTAGCGGTTTAAAAATTTAATTTTTATACATGTAGCGTTATAAAAATATGATTTTTATATTATAGAAATAATAAAAATATGATTTTTATAATATATAGATAATAAAAATTTAATCTTTATATATGTAGTAGAGATATAAAAGTACGATTTTTATATATGCAGTGAAGTAAAAATATGATTTTTATTTATGTAGCGAAATAAAAATCTGATTTTGATTATATATATAGTGGAATGAAAATGTGATTTTTGTAGCATTGAAATAAAAATGTGATTTTTAACTATGTAGCATGGTTATAAAAATATGAAATTATTTTTAGAAAGATTAAAATATAATTTTTAGCCTATGTATGTCATTTATAAATTAATCATACAAAGAAATAATTATTGATTGGTTAAAAATATAATTTTTTAACGTAGGTATACTACATAGATTGACAATCAAAGCACGGCGGAGTGGAACCCAAAGGTGAGAACTTCTCACTTTAATTTATTTCTAGTTAAAATATATACTAGGATACAGACGGTGCTTAGCAGCACCCGACACTCGTCGTCCACAGACCATGGACGACTTGTTTGTTTATTTGATTTTGTTGTGAAAGTTGATTGTGTGATGTGGAATGGAATAAAATATTTTATAGTTAAAAGTATAATTTTTAACGTGTGCATGAATAAAATAAATATTTATAAACAAATCGGACGATTTGTTTATGTATACGCATTTGACTGATATTGATTGGGATGATAAATTTTACACATCGCCCAACTGCACAAATAAAATTCATTATTTGTTGATTTAAACCCCACACAAGTATTGAGATGATATATGACATACACTAGTCCCAATAATTAGCTGTATGTCGATCAATTGATTGACAGACTGTTGTAAGCGTTAAATATTTATACTTAATGCTTATGCAGTGTAGAATGCACTATGGGTGATGGTTGATTGTGTATCATTGTTGTTGTATACATGTGTGCATGAAATCCATATAATAACATTATATGGTAATTGACTGTGTTTGATTCCAATTCAGAACGAACGAATATTTTAAAATAACGATTATTTTAAAAGAATGAATATTTTAAAATAATATTCAGTAATGGATCAAAATATGATTTTAATGTCTGATTTGGGATGGACACGAAAATATTTAAATATATAAAGCCGTGTTGATTAGATTAACGTCATTTTGACGTGAATGATATTTATATCGATTTTATACGTTTTTATAATAAATATCGAAAAAGAATTGATTTCAAAATATAATGTTTTGAAAATATTATCATTTATATATCGATGATATGGAATATTCAATTTTGATTTGAAATTGAATATGAAGTTGAAATCGTTTTGAAAACGAATTTAAAACGATTTATAAAATACGATTTAAATGGAAATCGACGAAATATATATAGTATATATATTATATATATAATGGCCTGAATAGAAGGCGCAGCGCCGTGGCAGTTCGTGGATTTCGACCATTGAATTCGAACGAATATTACGGAAGATCCGACTGTCGAATTCTCCTAAATCCGAAACCGTTGGGTTTGTATCGAAAAGAGCTTTCCAACGAATATGAGAGATTTGAAATCTAATGGTTGGATTTGGAATTATGTCCAAATCAAATTTGGAAAAGGTCGTTGTAAGTGCAGTTCGATGACCATTTATGGAAATCGACTGTACAGGCCTTGATAAAATTATTAAAAATATCAATAATTTGTGTAAAATCATAATAAATAATTTAGAAAGAATTGGGCGGAAAAATTCCATATTTGAAAAGAGAGAAATGTATTTTTATCGAAATGAACTAGTTATGAACTAGAATTATAAATCCAATATTTTTAAAATAAATAAATTGGATTTGAAATGGTTTTAAAAATAACCGGAATTTCCAATATATGAATTGGAATGGATTTGAATCGAAATTATCTTCGGAATATTTCGATATTGGATTCTGTGATTATACGGATATTGTAGAGGAATTTGGAAGATATATATATAGTTATTCCAATACGATATTTGTTGATTTCAGAATTTGATATTGAATATAAGCCGATATGTTTTCTATTCAGAGCCTTGTATTTAATATCAAATGGGATTTGGGTTTGTCATGAATGGTGTCTTCATTAACACTGTTCTTAAACCCAGTTGAGAAAAGATTAAATCTTTTTATATAAATTTAATGAAGTATACCAAATAACTAATATTTAATTGGAATTGAACTAAAATTTGTTTTTGGGTTTATCATGAATGGTGTTTTAAATAACACTTGTTTTTTAACCCGATTAAAAATGGAACGTGAATTGGGTTTGTTGTGAACTGTGTTTTTAACGACATTCGTTCTTTAACCCGATTTACAGTAAAATGTGGTTTGGAATGTATAAATCTTTTTATTAAGATTTAACAGGAATTTTCCAAAGCAACTTTTTCTATTTTAATATATTAAATTGGAATTGAATGGAATTCGGTTTGATAATAATCGAAGTGAACTTCTATGGAGGAAAACTGTTAATACATATGGAATTTTAAGGGCTTTGCTTATATTCCATTTATATTATTGGTTGGATACGGAAATTGATATCGATTATATATTGATTTGTTTTCCGTGAAGATTCCATTAATGGAATGTGATTTGGGTTTGTCGTGAACTGTGTTTTAAAAGACATTAGTTCTTTAACCCAGTTAAAGGCAGGATTACATGTATTTCATTGTATTTCGAACTGTATGGTTGATATCTGCTAAATATATATCTGTTTGGCGAAGGAGAATTTATTCTCTTGCTTAACGCCCTTATCGGAGATGTACGAGCTCAGAGGTTATATATCGCCTGAAATCAATAGTACGGTGTAGATTGTCGATGCGGCATGTTCGTGTTTCCAAAGTTAAATAATCATTGATATTGATTTTTGGGAAGATTAAAAATAAGTGGAGTTTTAATGAATCTTTAATTATATTGAAATGTGGATTGATAATTTAAATTATCAAATTTGGGAAATGATTGAGAATGGAGTATCGCCAGTTTTTCTCCTAGCGATAGTTAAATCTTTAATTAGATTTGAACGGGAAATGGTAATTAAATTTACTGATAACACCGTGGTGTTAGATATGGAGTATTACCAGTTTTGCTCCATGGGATAAATAGGTTGGGATTGGAGACTTAAATAAATGGTTACTTCGGTAAGGTGCACTAATCCCGACTAGTTTGGAAAACCATAACATGGTTTGAATTGACATCCAAAGGAAGATTAAAGAATAAATTTTAAAGAATTTATCTTTGATAAAATTAATGGGAACAAATCCCTAAAGATGTGAATATTTAAATAAAAGAATATTCAAAATTGGAATGAGGCGTATGTTGTGTTTTTATAGCACTTGTTTATTATATACGCGAGTTATTCGGAAAGGCTGGGTTTATACCCATTCTGAATAACTAATTCGACGATAAGTTGACGATGAAGACGGTGGTTGAAGACCGGAGGTCTTCACATCGTTTGGATGACTATTGATGTCTTGATTGGGCTACACACCCAAGACGAGGTAATAAGTGGTGATCATCCAGACGCACTTGGAGATCGACGGATATGCGAGGACCTCTCTCCTGTATTGGACATACGGGGCGAGGAATAAGGTGCCTCCAGTTTCATTCAGACCCAGAACGAACTTGTAAATGGATTATGTGTCTGACATTGGATTTTATTATGTATTGATTGATTTCTATTAAATATATATCTGTTTGGCGATGGAGAATTTATTAATGCCCTTCTCTGAGACGTACAAGCTCAGAGGTTATATATCAGTAGATATAAGTCGCATGGCATGAATTGCCTGTTTGGCATGCTGAGATGCAGTGATCAAGGCTTTTGTTGAAAAGCAGCGTCTTGTGGTTGATGATCAAAGCACAGCTTTAATACAACGTAGCTTTGTGTATGGCGTTAATTCGCGAGTCTCATACCTCGGTATGAGTTAAAAACGGGATAAGGGAACGCAGTGAGTGTATGATGTTTCTTTCTAGCTATGGGTGATGTCACCATTTTGCAAGCCCTGACATTTATATATTTTTACCTTTGTGGTTATTGGAATGCGAGGTGCCTCGGTTATATCGGTCTCTACGGAGCCGATGGATAGGTCCTATAGGACCGGGAAACGTGTGTTCAGGAATTGCCAATCCTCAAATGTAAGGGAGGACCGACATTTTTGGATCCAAGGGTTACACAGAGTGTGTAGTCCCGAGACATTTGCTAGAGTGTCTCGAAGCGGAAAGGAGTACATCCCTTGCCCAGACTCATGACGGAATTCAAATTTCCAATACGTGACATTTCGATTTTGATTGTAGAGCCTAGTATTGGTGACATGATATATGGTACCCATGCCGTCTAGGCTTGATACATTTATATTTGAAGTTGTTTTCATATATTCTACACTATAATAGTATCAAAATGATTTGTTTTAAACGTATCAAGCATTATTTGGCTATTATAAGGGAAAAACCCTATCCTCCGGCTTGCGTTGCATTGTGTGATGGGACCTGGGTCTTATAATAGCTTCATTTTTCCCAAAAAGCATTGCGTTGTTTATTATATGGACTGGTATTCTTGGGAGGAAACCCGTTCCGTGCCATACGGCGTGGTCCCTTGAATTACACTCTTTTAAAGTAAAGTTTTAAATAACTGTTTTAGTTCTCACACCAGTCACATGGCTGACCTGGAGTTTATTGTTTTAACCTAAACTCTAGGTGCCCTTATTTTCCACATGGGCAGCTAGTAGTTTTGGTTTTGCAGATTTATATTCACTGGATCCTGGTTTACAGCTGGAACGATATTCGGAAAAGTCTTTATCCGTTTATCCCTTTTTGTTGTGTATTGTATTATTTTTCCGCTGCTTTGTAATGTATTGTAATCTATGATATTTATCGAATGTATTTTATTTATTCATACTCTGGAATATTCTTGTATTCTGATGGAATTGTTGTAATAAGCAATGAAATGTTCTTCTGTTTGTGTTTTGATTTGTCGTGTTCTCAACTCAATCTGGGCTTTCCTTTACGGGGAAGTTTGGGTCGTGTCATTTTAAGTAAGTTTCTTCCAAAGGATATTCTCCAAAAGAAAATATATTATACCATGGAGCTTATCTTACACGTATTTTCAAATATTTTAGTGTCGATTTCGAAGAAGAAGAGTTTATTTCAAGAAAAGTTTTGATTCTAGAAACATTTCTCTTACAAAGATTCCACTAGCATTTCATCCATATGGAACATATGCGGAAAAAGAAGCAAGACTGGAACAAGAAGAAGAAACCGATCGTATGGATATCGAAGAAGAGGAAGAAGACACTTCATTAGAAAGCATTGAATTTCCAGCTAACCCTTCTCAAAAACCAAATGATTTTAGCCAAGAACCAAAAGACACTTAAGAGATTATTTAGTAAGAAATTCGAAAAAAAAGTCTACTAAATGAGTAAGTTCTTTGGGAAAGTTGGAAGAAAACTTGGCTTGTCATCCTCCTCCTCCTCCTCCGTTGAATTCTAAGTTTAATGTTATGTTGTATTAGTTTGCATTTCAATTTCTATATTTCTATCTTATGTTATGTACTAGTTTTATGTATCGTTATCATTAATTTAAAATGAAGCTTCGCATTTCTGTTAATTCTTGTTTAATTATCTCTGTAATAATTACTAAATGAAGTAAAACAAGATTATGTAAGCCAAAACAAATCAAAAATCACAAAACATTTCAAAGTATTGAAAAACTTATATGTATGTCGACATACCACTTGTTATATGTCGACATATAACAATTAAAAATTTCAAATTTATTTAAGTTTGAAAATTGCTTTAACCAACAAGTGTCTATTTGATTCTAACGAACTTCAAAGCTTATTTGTACCCATTTCTTCTAGAAAAACTTCTTTATTTATTTCTAAATTTGAAAGGCAAGTATTATTGTATTCACACTAGTATCAATTACAAGAATTGCAAGATTACGCGAATCACTCCACAGAACTATGCAGTATTGAGAAAAAAACATACAGATAACTACATATATCCCAAAAAAAAACTCAATACCGCATATACAAAATTACACACAATACATCAAAAATCAGACTACATCAGTTCATCAAAAGACTCACAACCTCAACTATCCTCAACAGAATGTGCCTGGGTACCAATACTCACCAGAAACCAATATCATCACACACAAACTCAGAAACCACTATCATCACACGCAAACTCAGAAACAACTCACCAGAATGGCTTCCAATACGCAACATCAAATTACACTGAGACGACCCGATTTCCCTTTCTCACGGAAACAAGGGTTATCTTTGGAATATAACACAGAAACAGATAATAGCAGAACAGAATTAAATAAATACACCAGATATGAACAAAAGAATATACTGGATAAAAGTAATCATCAGAGTTACACAGTATACAGGATCTTACTTAGTACAAATACAGTTCAGCTATACATAAATGTCTACAGCGGAAATAAACAAAATACGCACAATAGGAGCTGAACAGCATAAAAAGAAATAAATGATAGAATCCATCTTCAGCTCCAGCTATCCAGAAAGAACCAGCTAAATCTGAATACAAGGCTGCCCGTGTAGAAAAAAGGGCACCCGAGTTTGAAAGTGAAACAAACTACGAGTCAGTCATGGGACTGGTATGAGAAATCTACTCAACACATATATAATATGGCAAATCACAGGACCACGCCACTTTCGTGGAACGGGTTTACTCCATTGGATTGCCAGTGCTTTAAAATAAATCTTTCTTTTAAACATCGCTATGCTTTTTATAAAAAATGAAACCATTATAAGACTCAGTTCCCATCACACAATGCAACGCAAACCGGAGGATAGAGTTTTACCTTATAATGGCCAAAATATGATTGATACGAATAAAACAAAGGCATTTGATATTATTTCTAGTGTTAATATGTTCTGAAAACAATTTCAAATCATAACTATCAATCATAGGCGGCATGGGTACCATATATCATGTCGCCATATATATATATACAATCAAAACCGCACGATATCGTATTTGGAAATTGGATTTCCGTCATGAACCAAGGCAAAAGATAGTCCTTACCGAATTCGAGACGCTCTAGCCCGTGTCTCAGGAATAGCCGCAACTGCCCCTTGGATCGTCAGGGCCGGTCCACCGATGTGGATTATTATGCCTGAACACTACGTCTCTCCGCCCTTTGGGGCGTAAACGAGCCAACGAATGACTCCATCGGACCCGGATCGTCCGATCAAACCGAGGCGCCTCGCAACAGCAACAACCACATAGGTGAAAAGTATATAAATGTCAGGGCTGGTAGGTCACTGACACCACCCTAGCTAGAAAGAAACGCATGCCCTCCCTGATGTCCTCTCCCGTTTTAGGTTCATACCGGGGTGTGAGGCTCGCGAATTCACGTTATACACAAAGCTACGCCACACAGGCGGTGCTTTGATCATCACCACAAGGCTTTGCTTTTCAACAGAAGCCCTAATCACTGCATCTTAGCATTCCACACAGGCAATTCATGCCATGCGACTGATGTCCATCGATATACAACCTCTGAGCTCGTGCGTCCCAGAGAAGGGCGTTAAGCAAAAGAATAAATTCTCCGCCGCCAAACAGATGTATATTAACAGAAATCAATCAACACAGAATAAACTCCAATGTCAGACACACAGTCCATTTACAAGTCCGTTCTGGGTCTGAACAAAACCGGAGGCACTAAATACCTCGCAAACCCTTCGATCACCACGTACGTCTGGACGATCACCACTCATTATCCATATTTCGGGATGCCTCCCAATCAGGACCTCGGTTACCATCCAAACGAGGTGAAGATCTCCGGTCTTCGACCATCGTCTTCATCTTCGTCTTTCAATCGTCGGTCAATTATTTGAAATGAGAATTAACTCGGCCTTCTCAAATAATTCACGTATATTTAGAATTTCAAATCAATTTATTTCAATGGTTAAATTATTCGCCAACACCAATTGTGTTCTTTAATGTAATTTTCACACCAAACACATTCAACCATCAAAAGCCACCTAAATCAAGCAAATTCAGTTTATTTCCATTCCATATTGTTTCCAATATTTTATAACTATTTATCGCTATTTTTATTTATTTTAAAATAGCCATTTTATTCAAAACGACGCTTCGGGCCATAAGGCGGTCGTGGCGCTGTTTTTCTTCAGATTTGATTTACACATATCTGAAAATCTAACCGTTGGATCTTCACAAAATTTACATCATTAGAAAGGTCTTTTCAAAACGAACCCAACGGTTCCAGTTTCGGGAAAATCCGACGGTCGGATCTCCCGGTACAATCGTTTGAAGTTTCGATTTAAAAATACGAACTGCAGCGTCGTTATTCGATTAAATATATAATTATATTTATATATATATAAATATAATCGCTTCTGGCGCTGTTTTTCTTCAGATTTGAATTAAACATTCCAGACAATCCAACCGTTGGATTTTTACAAGGTTGGTGCCGTTGGAAAGATTATTCCAAGGCGAACCTGACGGTTGAGGTTTCGGGAAAATCCAATGGTCGGATTCCCCGCATTAGTTGTTTGAAATCACGGTTTCAAAATACGAACTGCACGGCTTCGTTTCGTTTTAATTTTATTTATATTTATATATTTATATAAATATAGTTCATTCAATGATTTCCATATCGTTTTCACTTCAAATATTTTTCTAACACCTTAAAATTTTGGAAAATTTCGCCATAACCTCCCCTGCACCGGGAGCATCGGGAAATCGCAAATAGCGTTCCCGGTCCTTCTAATCTCAAAAAGAAAAAGAAAAAGCCAAGCGGCTAGCCAACAGGCTCATAAAATCATCACCCAAACAAAACAGTAAATGTGTACCTATTTGTCGGGCACAAAATTTTATTCCTCTTCTCTAGCCCCTTTGCTATAACCTGTTCAATGAATATGCATGTACATATATATACAGTTCATATCATTTATCATTTTCTATCCAACTTCATATTTGATTTCTATTTGGTTTAAAAACACCATTCATTCTAATGTTACATAAATAGGTGCAAATCATTTCATTAGCTAATTAATGAATATTTCAACTCATATATGTTTATTTTGAACAAGTGGCTATTTTTAACACTTCACATTTCAACGATTTATGCATACAATAAAAATGTGATTTTTATTGTAAAACAATTCATTTCAAAAACACTATTTTTCTATATAGTTCAAGTTGGTGATAAAAATGGGATTTTTATCCTAAAACAATTTCTTTTTAAAACGAGATTATTTTACACAGTTCATATAGTCGATAAAGGGTGATTTTTGTTATCAAACAATTTATTTCAAAATATGAATACCATTCAACACATGAATTTCTAATCAACGAATGAATATCAATTCAACACATGAATGTTTTCTATAGTTTCTATATATAGATAAAAATGTGATTTTTATTATCAAACAATTTATTTCAAAATATGAATACCATTCAACACATGAATTTCTAATCAACGAATGAATATCAATTCAACACATGAATGTTTTCTATACAATGAATAAATATAGTTTAAGCAGATGAAAATAATTCAAACATACGAATATTATTCAAAATTTCGGCAGCATAACGGCAGGGTAGTTAAACCGGGACCGTCCCTAGTACGGCTCCTCGCTCTACCTTAAAACCTCGCGGTTTTTGACAATGGGGATCATGCATCTAGTTCGCACGCAGGCGGCATGTATATATTTATTTCATTTCCACAAACTAATCCTATGTGGTTTCAACCAAATATTTTCCAATCACAAGCGGGTATTTTTCAACCACAATCAACTCAATATCAACCACAAACAATCCCAAACAACCATTCGCTATCAATCAATTTTCACAACAATTTCAACCAATAAATATCGTCCATGGTTTGTGGACGAGGGGCGTATATATATATATATATATTTATATATAGCAATTCACTTTTATTTTCACACAAATATATATAGTTTTAAATCAGAAATTTCACCAACAGCTATCCAATACCGCGACTCTTCCTTTATAGAAATCTTCGCCAATCTCGCCTTTCGTTGCTTTCGTTGCCCGTATCCTCTACATATGTAAAAATCGAATTTTGACTATGTTATTCAATATATAAAAATCTGATTTTTACTTCGACTTTCAATATATAAAAATCTGATTTTTACTTCGACTTTAAAAATATGATCTTTTCTAATTTAAAGTTTAGATCTTTTTCCTTTTAAAAAAACTAAATCTTTTTCCTTTTAAAATCTAAATCTAAAAATCAGTTTTTAAAACCTTTTCAAAATCAGTTCTACATCTTTTTAAAATAAATCAGTTTTACATCTTTTCGAAAATCAGTTTTTTTTTTTAACCTGTTAAAAGTCAGTTTTAACCCTAAAAAAAAAATCAGAATTTAACCTTTTAAAAATCATTAGTTTATACTTTTAAAAATCAGTATTTTACAACCTGTTTAAAATCAGTTTTTAAATCTATTTAAAATCAGTTTTTAAATCTATTTAAAATAAATCAGTTTTTTTTTAAATGCTTTTAAAATCAGATTTAAATCTATAGAAAAATCTGTTTTAACCCTTATTTTTTTTCTTTTAAAATAAACAGTTTTTAAATCCTTAAAAATAAAATAACAAAACAAAGAAAAACTTACAGAGGGGGGGAGGGGGTTTCTGCAGTTCGTCGGAGGCAGGAGGAGTTTGGCTTCGAGGCGGCGGCTCGGGTTTCGAACGGTGGTGGCAGGAGGTCGTCAGACTGGGGGGGGGGGCTGCTCGATTCGCTCGCGATGGTTCGAGGGGGACGGGGTCTTCGATCGATGGAGGGGGAACAGGCGGAGGCGGGGGTTTCTTCGACGAGGCGATGGCGCCTTCTGGTGGCTGAGCGGCGGGTCGATAGGTTTTTAGGTTTTTTTTTCTTTTCGTTTGAAATTAAAATGAACGGGGGGGGGGGGGGGGGGCAGAAAGGAAGATAAAGGGGGGGAATTAAAATTTATTTTTATTATTTAATTATTTAATTTTGCAAAAAGGTTGACTTTTACATACGACCTCGCAACGAGGCCCACCGCCTGTCGTCCATAGCGTTTCACCCCCATTCCGAACACAATGGGATATGTATCGTAAGCTGATTTGATCGTTACAATCAGTTCCTATTGAATTTACATTTTAAATCACTATATTGAATTTAAACGTACATTTCAAATTACCGGGGCCACATACTGACTAGAAAAATTCCAGAAAAATATTTTCTAGCTTCGTATTGACGATACGGTCCTAACAAAACTAGTTTCGTCGAATTCTGAAACCGTTTGAAAAATGGCCAATTTCCAGTCGATTAAAATCAACAGAATCGGGTCAAACGCGTTTTCCATTGCCACGCTCACATATTGATTCGAAAAATTATGAAATTTGAAACCTAGCAATAATTTGACATCACGGATCTAACAAAAGTGGTTTCGTCGAAATCCGAGGTCGTTTGCAAAATGTCCATTTTTAAGGGCCTGAATTCCATAGCGACTATTCAGAATTTTCAACTGGACATATCTTTTGATTCCCGCTATCAAATTTCGATTGGTCGGATTCGTTAGAAAGATATTCACTAACAGATTTAAATATTTTTGGTTTCACTAAAATCCGGATTGTTTTGCACCCGGTATATTCAATTGAAGTTTGAAATCGAATTATCGAACTACCGCGCCATTTTCAATTCTATATATAATTATAATTAATTATATTCGTTTTCCATTGTCGATTCGAACTCAGTTTTCATCGCCTTTATTTATAATATTTATTTTAAATATTTAAAATCCATTATTATAGCCAATTTAAAAATTTTAAATTGGTTCAGATTTTCTGGGTCGTTACAATCTCCCCCACTTAAAACTTTTCGTCCCCGAAAAGGAACAAAGTCGAAAGTGGTTTGCTAAATCTACAATCACACAACACAACAACCAATCCAATTGTTTTTAACCTTTTTAACTTTTCAAATATATATCTTTTATATATTCAAAAATTATATTTCTAAAACCAGACTATATATAAATATAATCACAAATACGTTATTTAAAAACATATTACTCTCGACTCGTTCTGAGGCACTTCTGACCCCATCTCTAACGAGTTGTTCTGATTCTGCTACTCATACTAGGATATTGCTGATCCTATCTGTATAGAGTTACCCGTCCTAGAACACTACTGGTTCTATTTCTGACGAGTTCGTTCAAATGTTATATTCCAGAACTAAGCTTAACCAAAGCTCTGATACCACGATGAGACGACCCGATTTCCCGTTCTCACAGAAACAAGGGTTATCTTTGGAATATAACACAGAAACAGATAATAGCAGAACAGAATTAAATAAATACACCAGATATGAACAAAAGAATATACTGGATAAAAGTAATCATCAGAGTTACACAGTATACAGGATCTTACTTAGTACAAATACAGTTCAGCTATACATAAATGTCTACAGCGGAAATAAACAAAATATGCACAATAGGAGCTGAACAGCATAAAAAGAAATAAATGATAGAATCCATCTTCAGCTCCAGCTATCCAGAAAGAACCAGCTAAATCTGAATACAAGGCTGCCCGTGTAGAAAAAAGGGCACCCGAGTTTGAAAGTGAAACAAACTACGAGTCAGTCATGGGACTGGTATGAGAAATCTACTCAACACATATATAATATGGCAAATCACAGGACCACGCCACTTTCGTGGAACGGGTTTACTCCATTGGATTGCCAGTGCTTTAAAATAAATCTTTCTTTTAAACATCGCTATGCTTTTTATAAAAAATGAAACCATTATAAGACTCAGTTCCCATCACACAATGCAACGCAAACCGGAGGATAGAGTTTTACCTTATAATGGCCAAAATATGATTGATACGAATAAAACAAAGGCATTTGATATTATTTCTAGTGTTAATATGTTCTGAAAACAATTTCAAATCATAACTATCAATCATAGACGGCATGGGTACCATATATCATGTCGCCATATATATATATACAATCAAAACCGCACGATATCGTATTTGGAAATTGGATTTCCGTCATGAACCAAGGCAAAAGATAGTCCTTACCGAATTCGAGACGCTCTAGCCCGTGTCTCAGGAACAGCCGCAACTGCCCCTTGGATCGTCAGGGCCGGTCCACCGATGTGGATTATTATGCCTGAACACTACGTCTCTCCGCCCTTTGGGGCGTAAACGAGCCAACGAATGACTCCATCGGACCCGGATCGTCCGATCAAACAGAGGCGCCTCGCAACAGCAACAACCACATAGGTGAAAAGTATATAAATGTCAGGGCTGGTAGGTCACTGACACCACCCTAGCTAGAAAGAAACGCAGGCCCTCCCTGATGTCCTCTCCCGTTTTAGGTTCATACCGGGGTGTGAGGCTCGCGAATTCACGTTATACACAAAGCTACGCCACACAGGCGGTGCTTTGATCATCACCACAAGGCTTTGCTTTTCAACAGAAGCCCTGATCACTGCATCTTAGCATTCCACATAGGCAATTCATGCCATGCGACTGATGTCCATCGATATACAACCTCTGAGCTCGTGCGTCCCAGAGAAGGGCGTTAAGCAAAAGAATAAATTCTCCGCCGCCAAACAGATGTATATTAACAGAAATCAATCAACACAGAATAAACTCCAATGTCAGACACACAGTCCATTTACAAGTCCGTTCTGGGTCTGAACGAAACCGGAGGCACTAAATACCTCGCAAACCCTTCGATCACCACGTACGTCTGGACGATCACCACTCATTATCCATATTTCGGGATGCCTCCCAATCAGGACCTCGGTTACCATCCAAACGAGGTGAAGATCTCCGGTCTTCGACCATCGTCTTCATCTTCGTCTTTCAATCGTCGGTCAATTATTTGAAATGAGAATTAACTCGGCCTTCTCAAATAATTCACGTATATTTAGAATTTCAAATCAATTTATTTCAATGGTTAAATTATTCGCCAACACCAATTGTGTTCTTTAATGTAATTTTCACACCAAACACATTCAACCATCAAAAGCCACCTAAATCAAGAAAATTCAGTTTATTTCCATTCCATATTGTTTCCAATATTTTATAACTATTTATCGCTATTTTTATTTATTTTAAAATAGCCATTTTATTCAAAACGACGCTTCGGGCCATAAGGCGGCCGTGGCGCTGTTTTTCTTCAGATTTGATTTACACATATCTGAAAATCTAACCGTTGGATCTTCACAAAATTTACATCATTAGAAAGGTCTTTTCAAAACGAACCCAACGGTTCCAGTTTCGGGAAAATCCGACGGTCGGATCTCCCGGTACAATCGTTTGAAATTTCGATTTCAAAATACGAACTGCAGCGTCGTTATTCGATTAAATATATAATTATATATATATATATATAAATATAATCACTTCTGGCGCTGTTTTTCTTCAGATTTGAATTAAACATTCCAGAAAATCCAACCGTTGGATTTTTACAAGGTTGGTGCCGTTGGAAAGATTATTCCAAGGCGAACCCGACGGTTGAGGTTTCGGGAAAATCCAATGGTCGGATTCCCCGCATTAGTTGTTTGAAATCACGGTTTCAAAATACGAACTGCACGGCTTCGTTTCGTTTTAATTTTATTTATATTTATATATTTATATAAATATAGTTCATTCAATGATTTCCATATCGTTTTCACTTCAAATATTTTTCTAACACCTTAAAATTTTGGAAAATTTCGCCATAACCTCCCCTGCACCGGGAGCATCGGGAAATCGCAAATAGCGTTCCCGGTCCTTCTAATCTCAAAAAGAAAAAGAAAAAGCCAAGCGGCTAGCCAACAGGCTCATAAAATCATCACCCAAACAAAACAGTAAATGTGTACCTATTTGTCGGGCACAAAATTTTATTCCTCTTCTCTAGCCCCTTTGCTATAACCTGTTCAATGAATATGCATGTACATATATATACAGTTCATATCATTTATCATTTTCTATCCAACTTCATATTTGATTTCTATTTGGTTTAAAAACACCATTCATTCTAATGTTACATAAATAGGTGCAAATCATTTCATTAGCTAATTAATGAATATTTCAACTCATATATGTTTATTTTGAACAAGTGGCTATTTTTAACACTTCACATTTCAACGATTTATGCATACAATAAAAATGTGATTTTTATTGTAAAACAATTCATTTCAAAAACACTATTTTTCTATATAGTTCAAGTTGGTGATAAAAATGGGATTTTTATCCTAAAACAATTTCTTTTTAAAACGAGATTATTTTACACAGTTCATATAGTCGATAAAGGGTGTTTTTTGTTATCAAACAATTTATTTCAAAATATGAATACCATTCAACACATGAATTTCTAATCAACGAATGAATATCAATTCAACACATGAATGTTTTCTATAGTTTCTATATATAGATAAAAATGTGATTTTTATTATCAAACAATTTATTTCAAAATATGAATACCATTCAACACATGAATTTCTAATCAACGAATGAATATCAATTCAACACATGAATGTTTTCTATACAATGAATAAATATAGTTTAAGCAGATGAAAATAATTCAAACATACGAATATTATTCAAAATTTCGGCAGCATAACGGCAGGGTAGTTAAACCGGGACCGTCCCTAGTACGGCTCCTCGCTCTACCTTAAAACCTCGCGGTTTTTGACAATGGGGATCATGCATCTAGTTCGCACGCAAGCGGCATGTATATATTTATTTCATTTCCACAAACTAATCCTATGTGGTTTCAACCAAATATTTTCCAATCACAAGCGGGTATTTTTCAACCACAATCAACTCAATATCAACCACAAACAATCCCAAACAACCATTCGCTATCAATCAATTTTCACAACAATTTCAACCAATAAATATCGTCCATGGTTTGTGGACGAGGGGCGTATATATATATATATATATTTATATATAGCAATTCACTTTTATTTTCACACAAATATATATAGTTTTAAATCAGAAATCTCACCAACAGCTATCCAATACCGCGACTCTTCCTTTATAGAAATCTTCGCCAATCTCGCCTTTCGTTGCTTTCGTTGCCCGTATCCTCTACATATGTAAAAATCGAATTTTGACTATGTTATTCAATATATAAAAATCTGATTTTTACTTCGACTTTCAATATATAAAAATCTGATTTTTACTTCGACTTTAAAAATATGATCTTTTCTAATTTAAAGTTTAGATCTTTTTCCTTTTAAAAAAACTAAATCTTTTTCCTTTTAAAATCTAAATCTAAAAATCAGTTTTTAAAACCTTTTCAAAATCAGTTCTACATCTTTTTAAAATAAATCAGTTTTACATCTTTTCGAAAATCAGTTTTTTTTTAACCTGTTAAAAGTCAGTTTTAACCCTAAAAAAAAATCAGAATTTAACCTTTTAAAAATCATTAGTTTATACTTTTAAAAATCAGAATTTTACAACCTGTTTAAAATCAGTTTTTAAATCTATTTAAAATCAGTTTTTAAATCTATTTAAAATAAATCAGTTTTTTTTAAATGCTTTTAAAATCAGTTTTAAATCTATAGAAAAATCTGTTTTAACCCTTATTTTTTTTCTTTTAAAATAAACAGTTTTTAAATCCTTAAAAATAAAATAACAAAACAAAGAAAAACTTACAGAGGGGGGGGGGGGGTTTCTGCAGTTCGTCGAAGGCAGGAGGAGTCTGGCTTCGAGGCGGCGGCTCGGGTTTCGAACGGTGGTGGCAGGAGGTCGTCAGACTGGGGGGGGGGGGGGGCTGCTCGATTCGCTCGCGATGGTTCGAGGGGGACGGGGTCTTCGATCGATGGAGGGGGAACAGGCGGAGGCGGGGGTTTCTTCGACGAGGCGATGGCGCCTTCTGGTGGCTGAGCGGCGGGTCGATAGGTTTTTAGGTTTTTTTTTTTCTTTTCGTTTGAAATTAAAATGAACGGGGGGGGGGGGGGGGCAGAAAGGAAGATAAAGGGGGGGAATTAAAATTTATTTTTATTATTTAATTATTTAATTTTGCAAAAAGGTTGACTTTTACATACGACCTCGCAACGAGGCCCACCGCCTGTCGTCCATAGCGTTTCACCCCCATTCCGAACACAATGGGATATGTATCGTAAGCTGATTTGATCGTTACAATCAGTTCCTATTGAATTTACATTTTAAATCACTATATTGAATTTAAACGTACATTTCAAATTACCGGGGCCATATACTGACTAGAAAAATTCCAGAAAAATATTTTCTAGCTTCGTATTGACGATACGGTCCTAACAAAACTAGTTTCGTCGAATTCTGAAACCGTTTGAAAAATGGCCAATTTCCAGTCGATTAAAATCAACAGAATCGGGTCAAACGCGTTTTTCTTTGCCACGCTCACATATTGATTCGAAAAATTATGAAATTTGAAACCTAGCAATAATTTGACATCACGGATCCAACAAAAGTGGTTTCGTCGAAATCCGAGGTCGTTTGCAAAATGTCCATTTTTAAGGACCTGAATTCCATAGCGACTATTCAGAATTTTCAACTGGACATATCTTTTGATTCCCGCTATCAAATTTCGATTGGTCGGATTCGTTAGAAAGATATTCACTAACAGATTTAAATATTTTTGGTTTTACTAAAATCCGGATTGTTTTGCACCCGGTATATTCAATTGAAGTTTGAAATCGAATTATCGAACTACCGCGCCATTTTCAATTCTATATATAATTATAATTAATTATATTCGTTTTCCATTGTCGATTCGAACTCAGTTTTCATCGCCTTTATTTATAATATTTATTTTAAATATTTAAAATCCATTATTATAGCCAATTTAAAAATTTTAAATTGGTTCAGATTTTCTGGGTCGTTACATACACACAGAACAGTATACTACCAGCAACCAGAATGGCTTATTTTAATAATCAACATCAGTAATTTCAAAACTCAAATATCATCAGAGCTAAGAACCAGACTTCAACGAAAAGAAAACTTCATCAAAAAGCACACAGCTTCAACTATCATCAACATTCGCAACTGATCACATTAAACCGGATTTCTCCTGGTATGTCTAGGTGGAAACTACATTGAATTAGGGAGAAAAACTCTAATGAGTAATCAGTTTCCTCATCCAAATCATTGTCAACATTCTCAGCTGTCTTCTTCTTACGAGCACGCCTCTTGGCATTTTTAAAGCAGTTTTTTCTGAGTCATAGAAGATGGCATAGAGGTTGACAGTGAAACATAAGGCGGTGGCAAAATATTGTGAGGTGGAAGCGTTAAGTGAGAATACAGTGAAGAATTAGCATTTGCAGAAGTAGTAGTAACATAACTTACTACATCAACTTGATTACCATTGGAGATATCTAGGATATCATTATTTAAATTCTCCTCCGCATCAGCCCAAAATTTTCCATTTAAGCGTGTTAAAGATGAAGCAAATTTATCTGTAGATCCTGCTCTAGAAGTAGATGGCTGGTTTGGTGACTTTAAGTGACCATAAGGAGAAACTTTAACCTATGAAGAATATGAATTTCCCACTGATTTACTAGAAATAGATGGAACTGTGAAGCTTGAAAAGGAAGAACATGACATAGTAGCTATTGTTGAACCAACTGTATTAACATTTCCAAATCTAGTAGATGTAGAAGAAGAAAATGTGGTAGTAGTCGAGCACTTATCTTTCTCTATAAAAAAAATTTCCTCAAATATATTTCCAGTTAGAGTTTCTTCCTCATTATTCACTGAAATTATATTATCTATATTAGACCTAATCTCATTCATGTTAGAAACTTCACCATTTTGAGCAGTTCCTTCATTAACCTTATTATCCAATCCACCGTTATTTTCTAATCCATCAGACTACAAAGTATCAAACTGATCGATACTCAACTTATTAGCATCAGCAGTATTTCCATCATACTGTTCATTATTGTTACCTCCAACTTTCTTCCTCCATTCTTGCTTTCTCTTGTTATTTACATAAGTCCAAGAATTCTTATGCAAGTCAGTATTTACATTCCTGTTTTGCCTACCAGTATTATTTACATGAGGATCCTCAAAAACTTTATTATAT
The DNA here is from genome assembly GCA_030737875.1 of Allium sativum. NCBI lineage: Eukaryota > Viridiplantae > Streptophyta > Magnoliopsida > Asparagales > Amaryllidaceae > Allium > Allium sativum. Next base: position 902,370,363 of record CM060916.1, read on the forward strand.
TGATTTTCAATCTCCATTTTATTCCTAGCATCCAATTCACAATATATAGAATCATGTCCAAAATTTTTGCAACTATTATAAATCCTAAGCTTCCAATCATATGAAAGTTTAACCATGGACAATTTTCACCTAATTCATTAAGATCTATAGACTTTGGTAGCTCATAATCTGGAGATACCTCGACTAGAGCTTTTGCATAACGAAAACGTTGTAATTTCAATGCTACCATAAAAAAAAATCAACATACCAACATGATTTACTAACCAATTAATACCTATCAAAGTCCATAAAATCATTGGTGTATGGTATAAGTGAATCCAAATAGGCACTTTCCTGATCTGAGATTGTGAACATCCTATAGTTGGATCCCAAACCGTGATTATGAACATCCTACCTCGGATAAAAAAAGGGTCAGAGTGTAATATTTTCTAATGATCCGATTCATTTAAAAAATTAAATAAAAATGAAATCCATCTGATCTAATATCTACATCACCACTAAGCCTCCATCGATTTTTCAAGAAATTATAGACAACTAGAAATGATAAGGTACCATCAAGAAAGAAGCCTACCAAATATTTGCTCCAGTATTTGAGGCCTTTCTCCCTGACCAGATCTGGAATCTAATGCTTCTTTCCATCACGAGGAATATCAAATTGTTGAGGCAGATACGAACCTACGTTGCGATGAAGAGATTTGAAGAGAGACGCAAAATCCGATTTAACCAAAGAGGGAAAAGAGGCTGCTGAAGGATTATCTTTCAAAGAAGATGGATTGTCACAAGGAGTAGGTGGTTCTGGAGGTTTAGGAGGAGAGGAGTGAGATGGAAGAGAGGGGAAGGCAGAATCGAAGGCGAAGGAAGTGGATTGAGAAGAAGATGCCAATTCCTTATTTATTTATCCTATATTTCCTTTCACTATTTCTTAATAAATTCAAGTCTATGCTACTCAAATCCATAACCCAAGTGAGGATCTTGAAGAAATCCTTAATTCCTTCAAGAATATTCTTTCTATCATTCTTCTCAATCAACATCACTAAGAATTAAGTCAAATATAGATGATAAAACAAAAAGAGAAACACTTTGATGCAATTCAATGAATGATCGCTTCACTTTCAAAAGATGAAGGCAATAACATCACCAGAGCAACTCTCACAAAAGATAACGAAGACTAGGATGCTATAAAGGCTGATCCAATCTTCGGTGGAGATGGTTGGGTAGAAGTTCCTCTAGATGTATGAATTTCTCTTCATTTGTGTGGTTTGATTGAATTATTTAAAAATTAAACTTATAAATAAACATTTTTAAAGTGTGGTGTGATTTGGATTTTATTGATTGATTATATTAACCTATATTGGTTATGTATTGAATTAGTTTGGTTTGATTATGGTGTTTGGTTTAGTTTAGATAGGTATTAAAACTAGTTTTTTTTACTTAAATTTAACAGTTATTATAGTCAGATTATTATATTCATTTTAGCTTTAATTAGAATAGTATTGGTAAAATTGCTTTTGCCTTGGTTATAAAATATGCCTTAGTTTTAGGGGGAGTATCGTAGTTCAGTTAGGATTATATAATTTGTGTTTATGACAAAAGGGGAGATTTATAAAATAGGGCTTATTTTAAGGGGGAGTTAGTAGTTTTAAAAGGAAGATAATAGAGTAAGGGGTATTAGCTGGAGAATCAAGACATCAGGTATGAATATTTTACAAACCAAGGTTGTCATCATAAAAAAGGAGGAGATTGTTAGAGAATGAGATGTAGATGGTGATAGTTTTCATGGAAACAACCTTGTTTCTACTTTCTTTCAATTATTATTGTTATAAAATATATACTAACACTATTATCTAGAATATAGATATATGTATGTATATACAAGAAATCTATGCAGGAAATGATTACTGAAGATTGTACAGTTCAAAGAATCAAGATTTCAAAGTAGAAGAGTTTAAGATTCAAGGATCATTAGTATCACGAATTCAAGAGTTCAAGAAATATAGAGTAATTGTGTCTAGTTATCTTGTCAAAACTCCAATTAGCACTGAATTTTGATTTCAAATTTAATTCTGATTTTAAACTTATTTTCAAATGGTTTCAAAATTACTTCCTTGTTTTTAAATCCATTTTTAAATAATTTCAAAATTGCTTCCTTGTTTTTAAATCTATTTTTCAAATGATTTCAAAATTACCTTCTTATTTTAAATATATATTTCTTTATGTTTAGGAATACTTTAACTCCTGAAATTTGTTATAACTCCTGTTTTTTTAAATTATACTTAATATATTCTAACTCCTATTTTTAAAAAGTTTTACTTGTAAATTTAATACTAAATTTATTATAGCTGTTATATTTTCAACTCCTTATTCAAATTAAGTTTTAGATATATTTATAGTTTTATATTTAATTTTTAATCATTTTTAATAGTCATTTAATATATGTTTTTTAAATATATTTTTACTTAATATACTCTATTTTAATAGTTTGTTTTAACTAAGGAATTTTCATAATTTATTTAGACATTAATTGATTTAGTTTAAAATTTTGTTTCTGAACTTTTTCAAAGAGATCTCGGCATACTAGTTTATGTATGTCGACATAGAGTCGTTAAATTGTTTTTTAAAATTTGAAAAGTTGTGTCCTTTGAATTCAAACCTTTTTCAAAAGGAAGTGGTTGCTGGAAAACTATATAAAGGCTTCAAAATTCAAAATTTTTAATCACTTTTCATCTCCTTCCAACAACCACTATAAAGGCTTCAGAATTCAAAATTTTTAATCACTTTTCATCTCCTTCTTCTCTAATCATTCCGCCATTATTATTCTTAGTTTCTTAATTTTCTGCACTTATACCCTACCGATTTCCATAGAAATTATATTCTTCTTCTACTCTTCCAATTCTAAATCAAACTTTCTTTGAAACCCAAGTGTTATTCAAGAGTTATAGGCTGTTTGTAATCAAGTCCTATCGAGTCAATACTACAAAAACTGATAAGAAAAGGGTGTGGTAGTGTCCCATATAAATCTTCAGGGTCCAATTTTTCCTCGAAAATCGAGTGGGTGTAAAATTGTGGCCCGAAAATCAACTAAGTCTCACTCTACTTGAAATTAGTTGGGGTGTGCCCTTGTAGCACTGTAATCAAGGGCTATAATTGGATTTGTTGAATAAAAATCCACATCAACCCAGCGTTGTATGGGATTGGATGCAGGGGAGTCCCGAACTAGTTTAAAATCTCTATGTCGGCTTTCCTTTTATTGCTTTTTATTTTACATAGCATTATGTTTAATTCAAATGGAATTCTAGAAATTTTATATAATCCATAAAACTCTATTAACGCCCTCTAGTGTTTGATTTGTCTTAAGATCCTTTATCTGCATCCTAACACATCGGATGCCCAATTGAAGCTCTTCTCATGAGTTGTTATATTCGCTCTGATACCCCCGACTCGTAAATGTCGACTCTAACTCTTATCATCAACTGTTGAATTTTATTTTGGACCATCGAGTCGCCGAATGTCTAACTCGAAGGCCTTCCGTAAGCTGACAAATTCACTTCATAGTAGGCTTAGTATCCAAATATCCAACCAAAAATCTTGAAGTTGATAAATCTGTGCTTTGAAACCACCAAACCATTAGACCAATGTTCAATTTATAAAAACTCTTTGAGTTGTGGAACCATGCTTTAGAGTTGATGATTCAATAATCATGCTAACCTGAATTTGTAAAACCAACGAATCACTTTCAATAACCAATGGAGTCGGTAGAAATACGCTCTAGAGTCTTGAACTTGCTAAAAAACTGAATCGATCTCGCAATCAATCAAAGACTAACTTATATTAAATTCGACTTTAGGAACCTAAATATGAATAACTAAGTCCCCGAAGATAGGGACTAGTTCATGTCATAACTACCCGAAGAATACAACCACTAAAATCAAGATGGAGGACTCCGAACAAGTTGCTAGTGAACCTCGAATATAGTTTACGTGTGTGAACAATTTTATGGCATAAGGGCAACATATACACTAAAGAAACTACTAAAAAAAAGTCTAAGGTGAATCATATTACCGTTTTGTGACGTTCAACAGAGAATTTCAACGCCATGGAAACAATATAGCTAAGTATCATAATGTTCTAAATAATTGCATTATACTTGTACATGAAAACATAGCTCACAAATACCATTTACATGCGCAAAGTTGCGGTAAATAAGTGCACAAAAATTAACTATAAATATGTAAGATGCAGTTATATATGGAAAACGAGCATAGTATACCGAAACACCCCACACCCCTTAATGTTACCCAAATAAGGGTCCCATTAAGGAATATGAAGCGTTATAGGTATAAAGACAGAAATAAATTATAGAGACTAAGATTCACAAGACATAAATATATAAAATAAAACCAGCGGAAGAAGAAGATAATTTAAAATAGTGACATAACCATTTATTTTAGAAAACCAATTATCACAAAATACCATGTCTCGTGAAGATAAATTCTCATTTGTGAATAACACCAGAGTGCATAAATAATATCCCATATATAGTCAATAGATATGACCAAACTGTGGAAAAGAGAAGATAGGTGACAGTAGGTAAAACTTTGTATTATGGAACTTAACCAACACCGCACTCATAAAATCATCTGTGCGGGGAACATAAAGTCTACCATCGCATCGCAACCATCCTCTATAATCTACATAATATCTAAGAAGATGACCAGAAGTCTCCCCTCTACCAATACTGTAACGTCCCGTATTTTTGGCAGTCAAATATTTAATTTAATTTATTATTTTAAATATTATAATTGGGATATTAATCGATTTTAATATTTAATTCGTTATTAAAAACGAAGTTTGAACGTTATATATTTATATAATTATAAATCGAGCTCGAAATGGCGCTGCAGTTCATAATATGGAGTTTTGAACTTCAATTTGATATACAGGATCCGATATAAGTCGGATTTCTATGAAACGAGAAACGTTGGAACCGTGTTAACTATAATTTTCATATGAAAGAGAAAAATCCAGATTTCATGTTATAGATTGTTAGTTATGGCCAAATCAAATTTTAAAATAGTCGCTGCGGAAATCGTTATTTAAATATAGGCCTTTAAAATAGCCATTTTGCAAACGGTCTCTGTTTTCGACGAAATCAGTTTCATTGGGATCGTAACGTTAAATTATTGTATGATATTAAATGGCATGGCAAACCGATGTCGTATGTGGCCACGGTAGTCGTAAACGCCCAGTTGTTTTCTATAGCGTGTAATTAATTTAATTTAATAAAGGGATATTTGAGTGTAACGTGAGCAGACGATCGAATTAAGCCGTGAAACCCATTCTGTTGAGTTTGTATTGTCGATTAGAGTCAAGATAGGTATATAGTTTGTTATTTTTGAAGATCGGGTAATTTGGTGTTCGGAATTGCATTGCGGTGCGTATAAAAATAGCCTACCGGGAAAACAGTCTCAGAATGCGACGAAACTAGTGTCATTGGGTTCATATTGATTAATTATTTTATGATTTCAAAGTTTCAAGTTGATTGGGTTTATTCAGTGGTCGTGGAAAATTTAAACGCGTGTTTATTTCTGATTTTATAAAGGATTTTTTTCAAACGATGTCGAAATTCGACGAAACCTGTCCCATTGGGTCTGGAATATTTTTCTATGCTAGGATTAGCCTTTTTATCAGATAATAGAAGTCGATTGTGGTCGGTTTCACTTGTTACTTAGCGGTGAAGTTTCATTAAAATAATATAATATAAATCATTTACTATATATACCAATGTTTTACCCCAAACCCTAAGTTGGAGTCAACGAAATTACAGTCGCCGCCCACATACAATTTTACGGCTGAAACCCTTCATCTTTCTGATCAATTTTTCTCTTGATTTACTCACTAATTTCTAAGACTTCTAAACACAAAAACGTTAAACACAAGGGGTCTGACATCATCAACGGTGGTGATGATCTATTGTTTGTCGCGGAGTTTGAAACCAGTCCTCAAAGTTGCCGACATTCGAAGTGAACTGGGAGTGAAGGAAGAGAACGGACGGTGAGCTACTTTGGGTGATTGTCGAATGGAAGGCGGCGCTGGCTTTGGCAGTATCTGATCATCCTTCAATCGCCTATGGTTGGCGTTGGGATGGTTTGTCGAAGTCTGAGTAAAGGGTTGAAGTCTGTCTCGTGTTTTCTGGGCAACGCAATTTTTGGGTTTCAGAGTGGAGCTCAGTTCTAGGAAAAAGGGAGCGGTGCTTGTTTCCATTTCAAGGCAGGAGGTTACGGAGTATACGAAACATCAGGGAGGAATGATTTGGGCAAAACGATAGAAGGCATCGGGTCTGGTTGATCTGATTGAACGTAATCTACTGGCCTTATTTCGTGAGATAAAGAAGTAATCAGTTTGCTTATAATTAATTAAGATAATAATAAATAAGGAATTTAAGTTCTATTGAAAATGTGCAGGTCATTAGTGAAGAACGATGTGTCTTGAGTGAAACCGGAAGCGTGAACGAAAGTAGACATCTGAAGGAAAGGAAGAACGGGATAGAGTCGGCCATTTTACTTCTCTATCCGAATGTAATTAAATTGTAATTTAGTGTTTAAGTTTAGAATTGATAATTAGGGAAGTTAATAATAATAATAATAATAATAACAAAACCGGGTTTAGGAAAGTTGAAACAATCGAAACCAGAGAGCGAAAGTGAACAATTTGGTCGGCCTGATTATTTGCAAATGAAATAATTAGTTATAAACCGTAACTAGTTAATTTAAACTACCGTTAAGGACTTAAGTAATTTTCTTTAATTAAATCGTTAACTAAAATCACACATAACTTTTCTGATATTAACAGAACGGAACGAAACAAATTGCATTACAATCGTGGTGACATGCACTACATCATAGAGCTGTTCTGGATGGAAATAGAGATAACTATGGTCTACAGTTAAATTAAACGATTGTTTAATTAAACTGAACTCGAACTGTTTCAACAACAGGAATAAAGGTGAGTTAAACTCACTCAGTTTTCCCATTTATATTTGAATAAATTGGGTTTTGATTTTGTGTGCTCTGCTTACCAATGGTTGACTATTTGCTAATCATATATTTATTTGCTGATTTAACTGATGAAATTAAACCGTCGTTTAGTTTTAGTGAAATACCAAATCGTTATTCTAACGATTGGTTCCAATAAAGGTAACTTACCTTGTTGGCCGCATTTATAAAATAAACGTGTTTAATTAGTTGAATTGTTTGAATTGCTTGTGGTTGGGATTAAATGGTCGTTATTTATTATTATCAGTTAAATGGCTGAATGATCTAATTTGAGATAACCATTTGTATACAGGGAAGAACAGGTAGGAGGGATCCAACCGGATTCCTCAAATATATTATTTATTTATCATATTATCATATATGAACTGTCATGACTGGATAATTGAGTTTGGTAGTGACCACTGAATGAAAAGTCAACTTATGTGGTGTTTTAACCAATAGGCTATATTGGTTGAGTAATCGGCAGTAAATGGCCTTAAAGAAATGATATCGATTTATTGTCAGGTAAATTGATAGAACTAAAGTTATAAAATTTATTTTATAACTAAAGATAGGTTTTGAAATATATATTTTGAATAAAAGTTTATAAAGAAAATAAATATATATTATTTATTATTTAAGTTAATAATTAATTTTATAAAGACAAATGCTGATGGTAATCAGATTTAGAAATACGTGAATAGAAATTAACCTAACGGTTAAATTTGGATAATGGTTTTGTTAAGAAACAATTTAATGGAATTATCTTAATTAATTAATTATATTATAAATTAATTAAAGAGGAGAAAGGAATTGAATCAGTTAATGAGATAACCAGATTTAAGTTGACTAAGTTAACAGTTTTAACTGGGATTGACCATTAAATTAGTTTGTATTGAATTAACCCAATAGAAGAGTTTAATGAATATTGTTTAGATTTTAATAAGATTTTAAAAAGGGATTTTTAAGCAAATATTATAGCTTAGATAAATGTCACTTAATTATTTGAATTAAGTAAAAGGAAATTGAGATAAAAGGTTTTATAATAAACCAGAGTTATATGAAAGAGGTTTGAGGCGTTATATCGTTAATTCTAAATTAACGTTATTTAAGAATGTGATTTAATAAAAGTGGGAGATTAGAATGAAATATTGGGTTTTGGGATTTCAACTTATATTTATCTTCAGATATGAACGTTGTTGACTAAGGTCTGAGAGGTAATTAAAATACCCTAACTTGGACGACATCAGGATTAACTGAGGATGATATCAGTTGAAATGGGAAAGGAAGTTAGTAATGATTTATTATTTCCATTAAAGAAATAATAAGGCGATGTTTAATGAAGATTTAGAGAAATATAAAATGATGATTCCAAAGAGAAAAAGAAATATAAGGGGATTGCGTGGAATTATAGCGACGTTTTAGAGCGAGAAAGGGAATGTAAAGTTTTGATTTATTTTATCAAAATAAGCGTTGTTTGTTGTTTTCAAGTAATAAATGATATTTCGTAACATTGGTTTACGAGTAATAAGTTAAAGCGATTTTCCAATATTATATAATATAAAAATGTGGTTAATGCTTTGTAAGTGGATAAAGAGAAATGAATATGATATAGGACTTTCCTAAGGATTGAAAATAATTTGTGTAAAGAAAATCTTAAGTTAAGTAAGAAGCGAAAAGTTATATTTGTAATAGCGAGATATTTAAGGGTTTTAAATTTACATTTGTTTTAATCAAAAGGCCAAATGGTGCTGAATACTGAACCAATGAACCCACTGGATTGTCATGATTGAAACACTGTTTATTTTGATAGTTAAATCACCGACTATCAAATCTGTCCAATACGATTGTTGGCACGGAAAGACCGGGATCGAATGTATATTTGAAAACCATTCCGACCAACAAATACGTGAAGATAACAGAAGACGATCGAGATGGAGCATTGAAGACCGTAGATCTTCATTAAACGGAAGAACTACTAAAAATCTCTGGTTTAGTGGCCAGAGATAAAACGTGATTCTGTCGTGGTTGAAATCTATGGATTGCAAGGACTACTCGCTACTGATCCATGGGGTGATTCCTATATGAGATGCAGTAGGAGAGTGCCTTCGGTTCATCCTATTACTGGATGACTTGTATGGATGGATGTCTGACAGAGTATTTCCAAAGGGATCGCGTACGTTGATTTCTCCAAACGTATTTCTGTTGATGGCGGAGAAGGCCGTACACCTTCTCTTAGCTAAGCCGCAGAGTATTTTTGTGGACGTCAATTAGTGATATCTGGCGGATCTGACGATGTGACATTCAAAGTGAATGGTGACCAGATGTTTAAAAGGGAATTCAAACCTCAAGCCTCATCAACCGGGAAAATGACAAAAATCGGGCAGGCAGCATGGCTATGTGGGTCGCTCCCATTAGGATGTATAATCACCTATCTAGAGAAAATCCTTTTGCTTCTTTAATCTATTTCGATGCTGTCCCTTTTCGGGAAACGGTGGTTTGAGCCCAACCGTTGGTGATATACATTCGATACACTCAAGCGAAATGAGTGGTCGGTCATGTGAGGGCCGGGTTGCAAGACGTTCTTGTTGAATCCAGTGTATTCGCCTATAGAGATACACTATCGGCAGGTGGTCCCATACCTTGTCAAGGTCGGAATCCAATCTCTAATAAGTGTCACGGTTTTGATTGTATACTATATATATGGAGCGTGAGATGCAAGCGTTCCACTAGATTGTTATTTACTTGTATTTAGACATTATTGTAATATCAGAAAAGATATTGATTTCAAAAATGTTTGGGTTATTGTAAGGTAAAAACCGTCCGTATTTATGTGTGGATTTGGTCTTACGATTATCCTTTTCTTTTGAAAAGATTTTGAACTTTAAAATCATGTTGGATGATATACCCTTAATACTGTGCGAGTTTTACGCACTCTGGTTCACCAGACTGACCTGGTGTTTTGTAAATGCTCGGGTTAGCCCGGGGTGTACAGGTTCAGGTTATCGAATGCTGTGAAGAGATGAGCTGAAGGTGTTCAGGCGTATTGTACCTAGTATCTATTCCGTTGTATGTTGTATATGGGAACAAGTTATTATAACTATCCCATTGTGTGATGTACTCTGATATTGTAAGTATTTTGAAAGCTCTCAATAAAGTTTTATTTCTGTATTATATTTTGTTCCGCTACGATGTGGGACTCTGTGTTGTGTTGTTTCTTCTTCTTCCTCTATTCTAATATTTCTTTCTTTCTTATCTCACCCTCTAAGTTCTTTCTAATAACGTTCCAGTGTTTTCGGTGTTGGGAAGATCGGAATGAGTTACGGTAAAGGTATTTATGTTGATTTTCAGGGCCGAAAATCCTTGGGCCATTACAAATACTGTCCAAAATATCCACTAGCTCGGGGTCCTCTCTTTGCCTCGATCCAATTTCCTCTAACAAAGTGGGCCACATCTTTAACAATGCCGATAATCTCGGAGTATAGTCTGTAGATGGTCTAAAGTGAAATGTAGATATAAACTCCAAATTTTGCCACTCTACGAACAAAAGAGTCAACAATTCCCTCTTCGTACTCAAAGTATCTGTTACTACATTTCCCTTTCGTTGGGTATAAGTAATCTCAAAGTCGTATGATGCTAGGAATTTCATCCAACGTCAATGCCTCAAATTAAGGTCCCTCTACGAGAACAAATACTTCAGGGACTTATGATCCGTAAAGAGCTTGAACCTCTCGCGTAGCAGATAATGTCTCCAAGACTTAAGCACAAACACTATAGCAACCAAATCCAAATTGTGAGTAGGACAATTTCTCTCATAAATCCTCAACTTCCTGCTACCATAGCCATGTATCAACACTACGCTTAAGCTAATCCCACACGCATTGGTATACACAGTAAATGCCTTATAACCATCAGGAAGTACTAATACCGGTGCACTAGTAAGAGCCTTCTTCACTCTCATAAAAGAGTCCACACAATCACCATTCCAAGAAAAAGTCAAAATTTTCTTAGTAAGTTGGGTAAGCGGTGCTGAAATCCACGCAAAGTCCTTAATAAACTTCTTATAGTAGTCTGTTAAACCAAAAAAGCTCCTCACCTATGTTGCGTTCTTCGGAGTCTTCCAATCTTGCACTGCCACCACCTTGCTGGACTCTACAGCTAACCCATCCATGGAAACCATATTCCCCAAGAAACACACCTCTCTACTCCAAAAATGACACTTAGAGAATTTTGCCTTGAGCTGATGTACTTGGAGAGTATGAAGAACCTCTCCCAGATATAAGGCGTGCTCATCCTTTCTCCTCGATAATACAAGAATATCATCCACAAAAACAACCATAAACTTATTTAGAACATCTCGGAATACCCTACCCATCAAATCCACGAAACAAGTCGGTGCATTGGTTGACCAACCATTCAAAAAAACCATTAAGAGTCTGAAATATTGTCTTGTCTATACTATCATCTACACACGAAGGTAAGGAAAATCACTTTCCAAATCTAATTAAGAAAATACAGATGCGTCCTCCAATGGGTCATACAAATCATCTAACTAAGGAAGTGGGTAACGATTCTTCTTCGTGAGCTTATTCAATTCTCTATAATCCACACATAGCCGAAGGGAACCACCCGCCTTGGTAGCAAAGACAACCGATGCTCCCCAATCAAATATAATCCACCTAATGGATCCTTTTTCTAAAATCTTACCCACTTTCATACTAAGTTCCCTCCGTTTCCTCGGAGGCATATGATGAACATGCAAGGCTACCGACCGTGCATTCTCGATGAGATAAATCCGGAAGCCAATCTCTCGCTTAAGTGGAAACCCTCTCACCTCCTCAAATACATCCAGATACTTGCAAACAAAGGGTACAAAATCGGTATCATCAGTAGAAGAATCCAGGGAATAAAGAAGACTCAACATGACTGACCCCCGTGGGTTGCAAGAAATCTCAAGGATCTTACCACTACGAGTCATCAAAAGAACGAACCTCCTCTCGCAGTCAAGTATATCCCCACATCCATAAGATCATACCAAACGCAGAAAGTCCCAAGACATAAGCATCACAATCAAATTCAACCTTTAAAATAGAAATATACAAATCCCTACAAATCATAGATAAGTGCGTTGAACCACTTGTGGGGCTTGAAACTACTATTGGATCGGTAATAAGTGAGATATCTAAGTGCAAACAGTCAACCAAATTGCTAGAAATAAATGAATGGGAAGCTCAAGTACAAAAAAAGTGCATATAGGATAGCCGGAAATAGAGATCAAACCTTCTACAGTTACTTTCCTACCTTTATTTGAAACACTACTAGTCAGAGTTACCTCCAACGCGTGAACTCTTACTACCGATGTATCTAGCCTTTTATGGACATGCCCTACTAAAATGCCTAGCCTGCCCACAATTAGAGCATTTTCCTTTTGTCATCAGTTTTCTACAATCCTTCACGTAATGTCATGTCATCCCACAACCATGACATTTGATCACTATCGTGCTCTGCCCTTTTTGAGAACTACCAATGTGCTTCTTCTTGCATTTCTTGTTTTCCCACCATTTCCTATTAGAACCGTAAAACTTAGAAGCTTCACTCTTGACATTCTTGACTGCTTCCTTTTTATCCTCGTGCATCAAAGCCATCTCTACTAAAGCCTCAAAAGTATCCCCCGATCGAAACACGATTCATCGCTAAGCCCTGGAGAGGTTGATATAACCCTCTCGCAAATCTAACAGCTTTCTTGCTAGTTATACTAACCAAGTCCATCTCGACCATTAATAACTCATTAAACTGGTTAATGTAATTCTTGGCTGAAAGATTCCCTTGCTTTAGATTAAAAATCGCTCTAATTGCATACCTTCTTCTGCTTGCAACAGAAATTTCCTCTTGAATCTAATTCATAATCTAGCCTAATCTATAATCCCTCTTTCGGCCTCTACAATTTCCCACCTAAATGAGGCCTCTCCCTTAAGCTGCCAAGTATCCAACCAAACTCTATATCGGTCCCCAATCTCTAATAACTGAAAAATCCTCTCTGTATCCCTAAACGAAGTGTGGGCCTCCACAGAAGTTTATGTGCCCGAAAAAGTGTTTCCGCCTAAATTTGAAAAATCCTTGCAAAGTTTAGAAAAGTCAATAATTGTTGGTGAATTAGGAGGAACCACACGGCGGGAGTTGGAGCCTATGCTTGCTCTTTTCCTTTGGCCGGTGTTGCAACTTATAAATATCTACGAAATCAACTTGGAATCGGACACCCTCAACTTTGAATTGCAACCTATAAATATCTACAAAATCAACCTATTAATATCTACAAAATCAACTTGGAATCGGACACCCTCAAGAAGGGTAAGTATCTGTGCACACCTAAAGTGAACATATAAGATGACATAAAATGTTACAAACGTGGTAGAATATTCTTATTCACTTTTACTATTTGCACTTCTACCAATTTCAGAACATAATAATTAGGAAGGTTTTCCTAATACTACCAATCGATCGAGTGTCAATACCATAGAGTGATAACCAATGCTATTATGCACCATTAGGATTATCAGGCCCGATCCATTATTCAAATACACAGCATTAATTATAGGTGTTATAGTGTCATATTTTCCCTTATCGGATTAACATACGCATATTGATCCATCAGAATGCGCCCGTACCCGCCTTCAATTTGGACCAACTTACTACCTCGCATAACACGGTGCATGCCCTTTCCTTCTAGTGAGACCATTATTTTTCAACTGCATCCATATATCAAAGTAAAGCAGTGTATGCTAGTTCAACAAAACATCCAACAACCACAACAAAATCATTTTTTTCAACCAACACAAATAATACTCAACAGACAAACAAGTAATATTCAACCCAAATCCCAATTGATTTAATCCCTCATAGATTAGCCATATAATTAGGCTTTTTAATGTCATTTTAAGTTCAATATTTATTAAGCCTAACAGTTCATTCATTTACCATTGAATAACGCCTAATCACAAGGCCCCATAGACTATCGTCTAATTAAAAATCCACCATAGAATATTATTTATTATTATCATTGAACGCCTACTTATATACGTCTCTATAGAATTATCAACGAACGCCTAATCACAAGGTCTCATAGAACAACCATAGCATATTATAGCTTTAGGCTCATAACTTAGTACCATACCATTTTAAGTTAATTTTCATGTTAAGCCTAATTGCCACATTTACAGACCATGAAATATTCATATTTGCAAATAAATCATGTTTTTTTTATTATGTCCCCAATTTATCATATTCGTGCAAATATACGTTACAATTCATTTTTCTACCATTACTCGTACCATAGTCATTTTGTAAACAAGTCCAATATTCTCCTTTTATTACATTTTTACACCATATGTCAAATTAGCTCTTAATTATCCAATTTTTGACTCCATTATTCCAATTCAATCAAATTTCCCAAAAGTGCATAGAATAAAAGAATAATAATCAGTCGTAGTCAATTAGGCGTACAAATCTATGTCTAAATCAATCGTTGACGTATGCCCTTTTAAGCAAATTGGAATAACCAAAATGAACTATAAAAATCCGATGAAGAAGGGGGAAAAGAAGACTGAGAATATTGCTTACAGTAATTTGAGTACTAATTAAACAAAGACTATAAGAAAAGATAGAAAAATTACAAAAACTTATAGAAAGAAATTACAAAAAATAGGAATGAACAGAAATTGTAAATAAACTGTAAGTAAATGAACTATAAACAAAACCATAACTATATTATACCTATTTACCCAAACTAAATCAAAAATATAAATAATTATAAAAATCAGGAGAAGAAGCTTTCCTTGTGGCCTCGGCAGAAACCCCAGAAGAAAATAAAATAAAAATATTTTTATTTAATCTCAATCCTCTAAAATTCAGATTAAAATGGCATGTCTTAAGAAGAAGACTAGCCAAGGCGGTTAAGAGATGAGTTGTGAATAAATGAAGAGGGGTTGGAGATTTATTTATAGGTGGAGCAAAAGACCCATAACCGTTAGATTTAGGTTTTAAATATGAACCAAACATATCCTTGGGTCAATCCAAAAGTGACCACATCAACGAATCAAAGCAAAACACGTCAGCCCTAAATAGCCCGAAAAAATCCCGTGCATTGATTAGTATCATTTATGGCACGAAATCGTGCCAGGCACGTCATGGGTCGACCCACGCCCGAATTGGGTCGACACACGGGTTGACCCAGGGTCGACTTACTTACAACATGGATCGACCCATGCGATAACTCGAGACATTCATAATGCTTAATTAGATTGATTCGAGACATGTATTAGGAATATATAATATATGATGATGCTTAGACAGTGTGTATAATGCACAAATACACACTGTGTATGTTTTAAAATGAGGATTTTGCTGGAAACGGGACCTATGCATGGATTATTGTTAAAAATACAGTGTTTAGATTTAACATGATAAATATGTTTGTGTAATAGAAATAATAAGATTACATATAAGAACTTATAGATATATGCTTGTGCTTGCTGTATAAAAGAATTTAAAAAATGCAAAGAGTACTCAAGGCTAAGTATAAATGCATGGGAATAAATAAATGGATCAAGGTTGGACTGTGGGTGGAACATGCACAACTTAGAGTATATTCATAAACCTCTCTGGTATGTGAATAATAAGAACATTCAAATAGCATGACTATAAGACTAAAATGGAAATTTAAAAACAACCTTTTCTTGAATAAAAGCAACCAGCTTGGTTTTTGTAGTAAGAAGATATCTCTCTCTAACAAACTTGCGAAAGAAAGTGGTGGCCTAGATAAGTGGGTGAAATATTAGTTAGTCTAATATAAATTTTGTTTAGGATAGAATCAACATTCTTTAATAATTAAAACCCTAGTAACATGGTTGCATAAAATTAATGTAGCATATAGGCCTTGCTTAACTATTACATTTTTCTCTCCACAAAATTAAAATAAGGGTGAAACAATGGCAGCAGATCCCAAGAGAGCTAGGGACCGGGTTAGGAAGAAAAGATTAAAGGTTAAAAAGAAGAAAATACCAGTGAGTATATATTTCATTTTATAAGGCACTAAGTCCTAGATAAAGCAGCCTCTTTTAATATATAACTTATATAAATATTGTTGCTTAACGATAGGCAATGTGAATAAAATATGATTGCAAGTTAAATGAATCTAGTTGTTTTGATTTATGTGTTGGATGAGGGTTAATAACCATATGAGTAAAAAAGATAACCAGATCTGAGAATTATAAAACTGCATATTAATATGAGTATTTATGATTTTTTGAATTCGAGACCTTGTAAATCTAAAGAAAATAATTAATAAATCTAAATGCATTGTCGTGTGGTAGGGTTAAATGAATGGGGATAAGCAGCATAAACACGTGGGTTTAAGCTTATGTTTATCTCTATCTACATATAAAAGATAAATGGTGCAATAAAAGATTCATGTGCTAATCCATTTGTTCTTCTAATGTTTTTGGAAGCTACATTCCTATATTTGTATGGAAATTTAGTGAAGAGAAATAAAAGGGTTGGGAGGTATTCCAACACCTCTAACCATATACACATAGCAATATATATAAACCTATATGATTAGTGAAATAATTAGAATGCATAAATAAAGTTTAACCAAGTAAACATGAGATTATTGTGATGCTAATGTGTGCTAGTTTAAAAGTATGGATGTTTAAATCCTTTAGTCTGAATAGATGCATGAACGTGCTTTTATGTTGAATGATTGAGTATGGATGATTCCTTACATGTTTGCATCAGTTTTATACCGGGATTATTGCATAAAATGTGCATTACTTAAGATGTAAAAATTTGGAACCATGATATAAAAAATGGCTAGGGAAAGGGGTATTCATCCATGTGAATGGGTGCATGGGAAAAGGGTTAGGAAAATTGAGTCTTGAAGGCTAACTAACAACAAAGTAAGGGTTAGGAAGGGGTACTTGTCACTAGGTTTACATTGATCTATTTGGCATCAGGGAGGATGCCAAGTATGCATATGGGTTGTTTAATTTCTATAGGCCTTTGTGTGTTGGGATAACATAATTGATGACCCGGGATGTGTGCACCTATGTTTTCAATGTATGGAAAGGTTTAAACCATTAAAGTATAATAAATCAGGTCCTAGTTAATGTCGAAGACTTAGAGATGATATAAGTCGTGAAATAAATCGTTAAGGATGGATTGGGGATGCATATTTAAAAGAAATGCATATGTTTGCTTGGATGTCTTATTCTCATATTTACGTATTTTAATTGCTATATATGCTTGTTTAAAATTTTAGGTAAAGCTTGACCTGATGGCACCTGAAAGTTATCAGATAAAGAAATGATTGTTGAGTATAATAGTAAACCTGATAAACTTAGGTTGAACTGGGAGTGCATATGTTGTTTGAATGGATGTTTTAATTCATATTTGCATGATTGACTATTTCCAAGGTTTGTATATAAACCTAGATTTATACTTATTGAGTGCTAAATTAGAAGTTAAATATATACATCCTCAAAATGATGCTCAGTAAGAATTATTACATTTGATAAATAAGCTTTTGAGTTCTACATGACATACATACAATGTTTTATATGCTCACACCATACTAGTAAGTTTGACCGTTTGTTTGATAGCATTTGAAATAACCTAGGGTGTCTCATTCTAATGGGGAAGTACAGGGATTGTTTTCAGGAAAGGAAGCATAAGATTGCTTATTTGAGTAGCTGGGGAATTTTCTGTTTTCATAATGTTTGAGAATGGTGATTGTTGACGACAAAAAATGTCGTAAACACCCAAGATACCAATTACTACTAATTATTATTTGGTTGTGTAGATAAGCGCGGAAAGCAATAAATAACACGAGATATTTGTAGTGGTTCGGCCTCAAGAAAGTCCTACGTCCACTTTGAAGGGTCGTTGGAATATTACTTATCTCCAAGGATTATAAGGTTGAGACTATCTTATGATATCTCATTACATTCATTTCCGAGTCATATGAAGTCATAATATCAATATGCAAAGTATTCGGGAAAGAGACAATTTAGTCCTTCTTCTTCCTCAAAGAGGAGATGCCATTAAAGAGGTTCTTGAAGCTCTCTAGATGTTCCAAGTGATGAAATGCCCACCTCTTTGAAGTGTGAAGTCAAAGGGTATTTATAGGAGAGGGGTTAGGTAGGAGTAGGTAGGAGTAGGTAAAAATAGGTGATCACACCCAGAATTTCGAACCCGACCCACGCGCCTACATATATTTTGAACCCCTCCTTGGGGTGCGAATTTCGCACCCCGTGGGGGTACGAAATTCGCACCCTATGGGGGAACAAAATTCGTACTCCGTTGGATATGAATTTCACACCCCATGGGAGTACGAAATTCGTGCCCCATTGGGTACGAGTTTCGACCCCTTAGGGGTATGGAATTCATACCCCGAGGGGTTTTAATTTCGTACCCTGTTGAGTACGAATTTCGCACCCCTTGAAGGTACGAAATTTGTACCCCGAGGGGCACAAATTTCGCGCCCTATTAGGTATGAATTTCGTACCCCTTAAGGGTACGAGATTCACACCCCAAGGAATGCAAAATTCGGTTCCCGGAGGGTACGAAGATTGTATGAAGGGATGCTCAGAGGTCCGAGACTTGGGCTCGCAACTCCTGGAGGTTCGAAGCCTTGGTTCGGAAATATGTCAGAGGAGCTGTGAGTTTTTTGTTGGCACGATCCCTCTTCAACATGTTTCCTTCGCTCTTGGGCGTCCCTCTCGGCTTTAGATTCACGCAATGCGTCAAGTTGAGCGCATCTCATGTACTTTGGGAACTGGACCAAAAGGCCGGTTAACATTTTCCCCCTAAAGTACGTCTTGCCTTGACATGAGGTGCTTTGCATTGGTTGAGGTAGTATTCGAGTTGTCGACTTGTCCTGTTAGCTGAAGGAAAACAAATGTTAGTTGTCTGTCTCATTAGCTATGGAATGGCGAACGAGCTATCGTTGGTGCGGCGATGTGCTCACGTCGCTAAGTATTCACAGCGAAATGCCCCCGTGTGTTTGCGGTGGTTGGTATGCATGCGTATGGAATACGTGTATGCGAGCGTATTGTTACCGTCATAAAAAAAATTCCTCTTTTTTATAGGTATGGACTTTCGAACCCGGGGGTGCAAAATTTTGCACCCTGGGGGTTCGAGATTTCATATCCTAGGGATGCGAAATTTCGAGCCCAGGGTGTTTGAAATTTCGAGCCCCGGTGATTCGAAATTTCGAACCCAGCGGAACGATGGGAATGCCAAGGGACGTTGCCTTTTTTGTTTATAAATAGCCCCCCTTCTTCATTTCTTCCTTCCTTCATTTCTTGCCTTGACCGCCATTAACGCCCGAGCTCTAAGCTTTCTATATTTAGGAATTTTGCATGAAAAACAGGTGGGTCTCGAGAGCTTCGGAGGCGCGTGTGGAGGAGAGGAAGGCGCGGGGTGGCGAGCACTGAAGTAATGTATCGGACTTAGGTCAAGCGACGGAGTTCGAGCTTTCGAGCTCTGCTGGGGCTCGAGCCTCCAAACCTTGATGGGGTTCAAATTCTCAAACCCCAAGGGATTCGAACTCTCAAGCCTCATTGGGGCTCGAGCCTTCGAAACCCGATGGGGTTTGAGCTCTCGAACCCCGTAGGGTTCGTGTTCTCGAACCCTGCCGGGGTTCGAACTTTCGAACCCCGCCGGGGTTCTAACTTTCGAAACCTGACGAGGTTCGAGTTGTCGAACCCCGTCGTGGTTCGATTGCTCGAACCATGGCATGGTTCAAATGTTCATACCTCGAGGGAGTTCGAGCATTCGAACCCGTGGGGGGGGGGGGCTCGAGCATTCGAACCCAAAGAAGGGATCGAGCCTTCGGACCTTGAAGCGGTGTTCCGTGCCTTCATTCTTCCACGTCGTTTGCGTAACTGCATTACTGCACCCACTCTAACACTTCACATAGGATAAAGCATAAACTAGGACTGTGATTGAACTATTTTGAACTTCTTTTGTGTATCCTGATTTTGCATAGTATTGTACGCACATGTTAGTTTTAACAATTACGAGGGGTACAGGTTATTCTACTGCGATGTCTAACACTGATGTGTTGAAGTTAGCTGACGATACATACCCGATCAATGACTGGAAAGACTTCTGAGGCCGAGGCTTCCCTGCCACCACCACATACATCAGATTCTACCGATAGCGGTAGCTTGACTGACTGCGAGCTTCAGACTACTAAAGGATCCACTCCTTCCCAAACGACCACTTTACCTGAAGTGTCCGAACATGGAGAAAAAATACAGAGACAACATTCTTCGATCATACATGAGGAGGTTAAGCACGTGGACATTATTAGTGGTGATGCACCGGCAGCTCCGGTGGCCCTGGACATGCTACCTGATGCAGTTATTTTGGAAAATCCAACAGATTCGATGCCATCGCGTCTGGATGTCACCGCTGTTAGGAAAACGGCGTTGCGGTTCAACATACCAGTGGATGATGTCCGTGCACTGGGAGAGGGTGCAAGGGCTCATGTGCCGCCCAAGGGTTTTACTGCTTGGAACACACAAGCTTGTTTCGTTGGGTGATTGCCCCCGGCTAATGACTTTATTTGGAACATGTTGTGCTATTTCCTCCTTGCCCCATTGCAACTGCATCCGAATGCTTATTCCTTGTTCCTAGGCACTTATGTTCTCTATCATGAGTATTTTCATTTGGAACCCACCAAGGAGGATATTCGGTACTTTTTCCATCTTAGGATAACTGTTAATACATCGCCCTCCCAATGATTCCTAGAAGCATCATCTGCCACCAAATTCTTTATCAGAAAATGGCCCAGGCCATCCGTGTTCAAGTACGAGTGGTTCTTCATGCACTGTCCTCCCCGATTTGTGAGGAGATGGATTAAAGGGAGTAAGTACTCTTGAACTCCGCCTCTTATTGTAAAATTCTTGAGTCCCATGTCTTACTTTTGGTCATGGAAGGGAATCCTGAGGCGCTTACCGGCGATGAGTATCGGCAATGCTTTAATGCTCTACGAGTGATCCCAGCTGAGTTTAATAATACTGAAACAGTGACAAGTCAAGAGCGCCTTCGCTTCGCCGGGCTACATCCTGGCGATCGGGCTATAATCAAGCTTGCAGTTGCAAGTAGTGCGCCAAAGGAGAAGGTGGCGAAAGATCAAATAGCCATTAGTCGGAAGAGGAAAATTCCCCTGCTGGGAAGAAACCGCAAAAAACTATCAAATCCTGAGGAGATGTAGGCAGATACAAGGCTCACGGTCAGGAGAAGGCCGCTGGAGACGAGGGGTTGCTGAGCACTCCCGTCCCGCTTCCGATAGGAGGGGAGAAGAGCGTCGGACAAACTGTAGTCTTTCACGACCCATTCGGAGACCGCCGCCTCGCTCGAGGACGCGGACCAGTTTGATGGCCTTAATAGAATTGACCTAGAGCTGTCTCTGTGGCCGTGTACGACAAGCATGGAGGAGCTAGCTCTAGCTGCTGAGGGCCTAATTCCTTCGAGCGGACCACAATCCGGTCTGTTTAAAGAACAATTAGGGCATACACTTATAAACACTGCATAACATAACTATCTATCCGAGAGCGCTGATTGTCTGACTTTGGATTGCTCCTTTGACAGGTGTAATGGAAAGAGGGCGCAAAGGACGAGGCCACGGGAATGGAAGCCGCCGTCACCCTCGGAACACTTTTCTTGATGTCTTTAGGAGAGGGGCTAGTTTGTATGGCGACATTCCGGATCCACAAGATCGCAGTAGCGAGAGCCATCGCCAGGATAGGTCTCGATAATCTTCGAGTCCTCCTCCAATCCGAGTGTCCGTGGGACATTCTCGACTCGACTTAGGGGGTCCGAGGCGTTCGTCGTCGGTAGCTCCTTCCCTTACCGCTCCTTTGGCTCCATTTATACTACTAAGGGGAAGGAGCCATCGCTTGGCCAACCAACGCCGGATAGAGCGATTGTGACAGGGGCACACGACCAGCTGGATCCTCAAATACAAAAGCTTTCTATAGAGGAGCGGAGAGCGTTTTTGAAACAGCATTTTCCTCGGCATTACTTTGATGAGCTGATGTTTCTTCCTAATCTCCGTCCGGCTCCTGCTAGGGAATCTGGGGAGATATGGATGCATGTGAAGGCTGCGTATCATCAAGCCAATGAACTTACCAAGTATTCCTTCCATCTTTTAGAGGTGATCAAGAGGAAAATTTTGGAGCTTATTAATCAGAGGCTGACTATCGACAGCGAGAAGACCACTGTTGGTAACTTGGATACAGAGATAGGTAGGTTTATCCCTTACACAGTGGTCGTTTAATCGTTAGCCTTTACGTTTTCAAATTTTAACTTTTAAACCTATTGTCACAGCGGAGATGAAACGTGCATATGAGATACTGAAGAATGAGGCCGTGCATGCTGACTCAACTTTTAAGGATACGGTGGCTTCTCTGACTACCGAGAATACAACCCTAAAAAGGGATAAGGCCAAGTTAGTGCAAGCGTGTGCCGACTTAGAAAAGTATAACGCGAGAGTCACCCAGCTTCAAAATGACAATAATGCTTTGAGAGCGGAGAATGACAGCTTAAAGAGGAAGCTCGAGGAGATGAGGAAGGCGAAGGAAGACGTGGAGGCCAGCAAAAGAGATGTATTGAGCAAGGTCAATGGGCAAAAGGCCGAACACCTGAGGGAGGTGAAACAACTGAGGGAGCAGCTAGAGGATACAAAAATCTGGGTAGAATCGTCCTTGGTGGAAGATATCTGAAATATGAATGTTAAAGTTCTGAGATTCCGTAAACTTTTATGGGTTGATGATTACCCCCGCGAACTAGCTCGGACCTGGGAGAGGTTTGTCCCGTATGAAGCTTATTTGCGCCAAGTGGATGTGAACACTTTGGACAAGTGCCAACTCATGACTGACCTCCTAACAAATGAGGAGCATGAAACGCTAGAGGAGGGGAGAGATTGTTGCAGGAAGATGCCGAAAACGAGAAACTAGCAAGACTTGCTACAGAGAAGAAGAAGTCCATCATGAGCGAGAGTGTGGTTATTGTGGAATCATTTGCGGGAGGAAGTTCTCATCAACTGCTAGCACTTGAGACCGGCACCATAAGTTATCCCACGGTTTTGGCTCGGATGTTGATCGAGTATAACCCTGAATACCTGGAACTGGGAGAAACAGGGTTCACTTTGTCAGCGGTGACAAGCACACTTCCTAACAATCCTACACCATCCCTGACTGGAGGTAAATTCCCGTTACCGTGTATTCCTAAAAAAGATGCTATTACCGAATTTATGGACTAAAAGGTTGTGTTTTTGCTATGTTCCCTTCCTGGATTGACCACGACAACGAGCTCTTCCCTCGTGATTTCACAAGCGACCGAATCTGGGTCAGGACCTAAGGGAATGCAATTTGGAGAAGGCGGCGATCAGTTGGATACATACTCGGATATATGGATAATGTCTAGTCTTTATGAAAGCCTTATCGAGGAAGGAGAGGTGGTCGATGGACAGAGTGCCCATGCCAGAGGTCCAGTGGAAGCCGATGTGCCTTCGATGGCGGACCTGGTGAATAGATGGATAGTGGCCAAGTGCGAGGAGATGGAGGAAAAGCGTAGGCAAGACGAGGCTGCCAGGCATGAGGTCCTAATGAAGACCAGCCAAGATACTGAGAAGGGAACCACCGAGGCAACTGAGCAGAGGAAGGTCAATGAAAAGGCGGAGAAGAAGAGGGCTGCTAATGAGGCCCAGAAGGAAAAGGAAGGTGACGAAGCCCGGCTGAGGGCAACTGAAACCCTTGATAAAACCAAGGCCGATGATGCTGCAATGCATAAGTCCCAGAAGCTGACTGAACGATGGGCCGCCAGGGAGGCTAAGGAGAAGGCGGAGTGGGAAACCAAAGAGATCCCGGGGAAGAGCGAGGCTGTGGTGGGCCTTGCTGCTGAAAATTCCCCCAGGCCCATGTCACATACCATTCTCACTGACATTACAGAGATCTCGAGCGGTGATGGTGTAGATGAGAGACACCACTCGGTTTCTCATGAGTTGACTACTTCTCAAAAGGGCCATGGAGGAAGGAGTGAATCAGGAAAGAAGAGGCCTAGCGCGAGCGAAGAGCTGTCGAGTGCCGAATTTGCAAAGAAAAAAGAATAAGCACAAGAAGAAAAGACACGATTAGTGTTAGCAATTTAGGTAGAAGTTACCGTTATTTTGGTAGTGTAAGCCGATAGTTTACGCGGGTACGACCCTCGCTTTTGGTTTTTCAAGACATGGTGTGGTTTTCTTGTACACCCTGTCATTAGAAAAGAAAGATGTTAGACATGTAGTCTGTTTAATATGCGTATGGAAATAGAATATGAATTAGTAAAGATCACAATTTATGTTGAGTGTTTGGATGTTCTTCTCTTGTTTTCCAGCGTCCTGTACTTGCATAAGCATACTTATCGTTACACCTAACACAAAAGCGATCGGGGACCGCACTCTAGGTTGATTATTCTAGAGGGGGGGGGAGATAGAGTGCTGGTTTCTGTAAGTTTTCCTCGCCTCAGGAAACCCGTAGTTTGCGAAACCAGGATAGTCGCCTGCTATTTTGGACTGCCCGGAGTAAGTCCAAAGTAGAGCGACGATGTAGGATGTTTAGTAGCCTGATGTGTGGCTCTCCCGTCGTTCATTCTGGTCGCGAGTGTAAGCGTCATTTATTTGTCGAGAAGAGAAGCTCAGATCATCATCCCATAAGGCCCGATCGTGGCCATGGGCTACTCCTAAGCCTTGAGGGCTTCGGAGAAGAACATGATTTAAGGTCGGTCTTGGTGCTGCACCAAGGTTCGACTGTCACCCGTAGCGGTTGGCTATTGGATGGCCCCAAGTCGCGTGTGACTTGGGCGCTGAATGATTTATCCTAGGTCTCGGTGCGAGGCCAAGATTCAAGTTAGCGGTTATTTATACTCGGTCGCGTCGCGAGCTGGCGACTCGAGTAGCATTGCTGGCTCCCGTGCTTGGGGTGCTGGTCATAGCAGGTGTTGTTTGGCTTCGATGTTGGTTCAAGGCTCGGATGGCGGCACCGGCTTCCGTGCTCGGGGTGCCAATACGGCGATCGAGTGTTTGTACGCAAGCTGGTTGTCAGGACTAGTCAAATATATTATGTACGGAGTAAACAAAAAAGAGATAGGAAGTTGAACATCATTTCTACTAATAACTTTGGCAGTAATAGCCTTCACAATGTCTTGAATTACGAGAAAACAAAACATCATTGGAAAGCATAAACAACTGTGTATTAAGTTATGTAAAGTAGCGGTGGATATGATCGCTATTCCAGGCCCTTGGGAGTTCAGCTCCATTCACAGTTGCGAGTTTGAAATTTCCATCGCCGAGCTTCCGTTGTATGGAGTACGGGCCTTCCCAACGAGGAGTGAGGCCTGCTGGTGGAGGAAAAACCCATTTTAAGACGAGGTCACCGATGTTGAGGTACTTAGGGTGGACCCTGGAATTGAAGTATCAGATTACTCGTTGCCGTTGGGCAGTGGCTCGTAGATTAGCTTCATTCCTCTTTTACTCTAGCAAATCGAGCGACTCCAAAAGTAAGTCTTGGTTTGTCTTCGGATCGTAATAAGTAACTCGATTAGATTGAATCTGGAGTTGCGAATCCTCGGAGCTTGCCAATTTGGCTAGTGAATCAGCTTTTTCATTTTGTTCTTGGGGAATGTGTGTGATGACAAAGTGATCGAAGTTGGTGAGCAACTCCTGAACCTGAGTTAGATATAGTGCGAGTCGTGCCTCGAAGGCCTGGAATTCTCCCTGCACCTGGCGCACGATGAGCTGAGAGTCGGAAAAAACCTAAATAGCTTTTAAATTAAGTTCAATTGCGATTTGGAGTCCAGCTGTTAGGGCTTCGTATTGTGCATCGCTGTTGGTAGTAGGGTAGTTAAGCTTCGAAGTGTAGCATATCGAGCGATCCTCGGGAGTAATGAATACAACTCCAACCCCAGAGCATTTTCTTTTGGAGGACCCGTCCACGAATAATTTCCATTGAGTGTCGGGAGTATTGATGTTCTCTGCAAGATCCTCCTCAGGAGTAGTGAATTCTACTATAAAATCAGCGAGAGAATGTCCAGGATAGCTCGGCAGGGGATGAAAGTTACCTCGAACTGACTCGGCTCTATGTTCCATTTCAATAACCATCCCGATGCTTCAGGCCGTTGTAAGATAGGCTGAAGTGGTTGGTCGGTGAAGACCTTTATAGAGTGAGACTAGAAATATGATCACAACTTCCGGTAGGAGATTAACAGACAGTAGGCCAATTTCTCGAGCTTCGGATAGTTCTTTTCGGCCCCTGTTAATCTTTTGCTAATGTAGTAGATGGATCATGTACACGATCTTCAATGCACACCAGTGCCGAGCTGATTGCTTGCATGGAAACAACCAAATAAACGTATAAGTCCTCGTGGTCCACGGGCTTGGATAAGATAGGTGATCGATCTAAGTGATTCAAAAGGTCCTCGAATAGGGAAACACATTCTGGGGTCCATTTGAAGTTGTGCTTCCCCTTTCTAAGTAAGTCGAAAAGGGGAATGCATTTGTTTGTAGAATTTGAGATGAATCGACTTAAAGCGGCGACCTTTCTGTTCAGACTCTGAACATATTTGATGTTATGAGGTACTTGAATGTCCTGGATAGCTTGGATTTTTTATGGGTTGGCTTCGATTCCTCGGGAGTTGACGATGAAACCCAAGAATTTCCCGGAGGCAACTCCAATGGAGCACTTCGTAGGATTGAGTTTCATGTCATATTGGCAGAGGACATCAAACATTTCGAAGAGATTGTGGATGTGGTCGCTTGATACTTTGGATTTTACCAGCATGTCATCCACGTATACCTCCATGGATTTCCCAATTTGGTTTTTAAAGAGACGATTAACCATTTGCTAATAAGTGGCACCAGAAATCTTGAGACCGAAGGGCATGACGTAATAGCAGTAAAGTCCAAGGTCAGTTATGAAAGAGCTATGATCCTGGCCGCGAGGATATATTCGAATCTGATTATAACCCAAATAGGCGTCCATGAAGGATAGTAACTGGTATCCGGCAGTTAAATCAACAAGTCGGTCAATCTTCGGAAGTGGGAAGCTGTCCTTGGGACATGCCTTGTTTATGTCGGGGAAGTCGACACATGTTCGCCATTTACCGTTGGCTTTTTTGACCAGGACTGGATTGGAGACCCATTCGGGGTAGTCGGCTTCACGGATGAAGTCGTTGTTGAGTAGACGGTCTACCTCTTCCTCAAGTGCCTTGGACCGTTCAGGTCCCAAGAAGCGGCATTTCTGCTTAACTAGAGGCATCGTAGGATCAAGATTTAACTGGTGACAAGTGATTGCGGGGTCGATGCCCCTCATGTCTGAGTGAGTCCAAGCAAATACATCTAGATTAGTACTTAGGAAATTCACAAGATCTTCTTTTATTGTAGGATGGAGTTACGATCCGATTTTTAGTACCTTTGTTGGATCGTCGGGGTTAATTGAAACATACATAGTGGGTTCGATGTGGGTAGCCCTTTCGTATTCGGGCTCTTCGTCCTTCCTCGGATCGAGGTCATTGGAAAGTTGGCTGTGGAGGATGAGCCAAGGCCCAAACACCGCTGATTGCTATGCGGAAACGGTCTTGGCGCAAAAAGGCGTGGGTATAGCTTTTCCCTTGTCCTTATTGCGCGCATTCTTCCATTCTATGGCGTAACTTTCTGTAGCATTTGCTTGGTCGCCTCTAACTGTTCCAATCCCCTTCTCCGTCGGGAATTTCGTTAGGAGGGACCATGGTGACATGCAGATCCGAAATTCTATGAGAAAATGATATCCAAAGAAAACATTGTAAGGGGAAACGATGTCAATAACTTCGAAGTTGGGGACTCCGACCCGGCTTCGATCCCCATCCCCAAGTTCAACAGGTGAGTCAATCATTAATTCCTACTGGATAACTAGAGGCTCCGCTGAAGCCGTGGATCATGGCATGACATGGTTTTAAGTCTTTTTTCTCCAATTTCATCTGATCATAAGCAACTTTGAAGATGTTGTTGACCGAGCTTCCTGAGTCAACCAATACTCTTCGGACAAAAGCGACACTGGTCTGAGCTGTGATAACGAGAGGATTAGTAGTTGGAATCTCAATTCCTATAGAATCTCGTTCATGGAAGATAATGCCGTCCTGCATCGATTTCTGAAGCTTGGCTGGGAAGGGTTCGTCTGGAGCGGAGCAGGCCTCATAAGTGGCATGTTTTATGGAAATCACATACTCTTCCATTTTCCGAAAGCTGCCATGTATGGGATATGGTCCATCATAAATAGTGTTGATCACAATTCACCACCTCGAGTTAGATGGACCCGAGGCTGCCTTGGAGGGTGCCGGGAGAGTGGGCGCCGAAGGTTTTGGATTTTCTTCGGGTGGAAAAGGATCTTGGACGTATTGCTCGAGTCACTTCTCACAAATAAGGTTCTCAATTATGTCCTTGAGTTGGCGTCATTCATTGGTATTATGCACGTACACATCGTGATGTCGATAGTACCTACCGGTATTTTTCTCGAAGTCGGTAGATTCCCTGGTACGCAGCTTCTTGTATGGCATTGTGTTGCATGTCTCCAAGTAAATTGTTTCTAAGTCTTCATTCAGCGGGGTGTAGGTCTCGAAAGCACGGAAAGGACTGGGTTTTCGTGGCTCAATCGGGACCTGTCTGTTGGTTCGACCGCCCTGCCTACCATTATGTGGTCTTTGCCTGTAGGGACCTACCCCCTTGTTCTGATCGGGGGCTCCCCGACTTGTTTCCCTTTGAAGCTATTATTTATGGTATTCATAGGCGGATTGTTGGAGTGACCTGTTTCGGAGAGCCAATTTCGTCTCGCTTCTTCCTAGCACAAGTACTTCCCTTCTTTTTCATAGAAGGCGTCGAGGCTTTTAGGTTGCTTCCGACCGATCCACGCCCTAAACTCAGAAGTAGGGAGGACACCTTTTGCTAACTGAAAAAGTACGGTCGAGGATCCATGTCTTTGACCTCGGCGAGGGCGATGTTGAACCGGGAGAGGTAGCTCTTGAGCGACTCAGCCGAGCCTTGATATAGATTGGACAGAGTGAGGGCATTCTTTGGAGTCGGGATATGTACCTTGAATTGCTTAACCAATTCTGTTGCTAACTAGCCAAAGTTGTTGATGGAATCAAGTGGGAGGCGGGAGAACCGAAATAAATCAGTCTCTGATAAGAAGACTGGGAAGCACTTGCACTTGACTGGGTCGCTCCCCTGGCTCGAGTCCATTTGCCATTCATATCAATTCAGGAAGGAACGGGGTTGGTTGTGTCGTCATAGAGCGGCATCTGCGGCATGCTGAAGTGTTGCAGCCACTCGGCTTCATTTACCCTTCTGGTGAAGGGATTACATCTAATGTGGGCCTCCCATGAATCATGCACGTCCCCTCGCATTTCCCACATGGTCCTTCGGACCATGTCGGCGAGATATGTTGGATGGGGATCCACCATCGGGATCCAAGGATTTTGGCGAGGTTCCGGAGTTCTGTTGTGAGGGCGTCTCCTATGATGAATGTCCCGGTCGTCTCCTTCCATATCCTCGACATATATGATCTGTTTTACTATGGATGATGAGGTGGAGCAGGTTGATGTGGATCCTATTCTGGAAAATCGCGGGCCGTTGGGATAGCAGGTTCATTGTCCTGATTGGCGACTGTCGGGTTTGGTCAAGGAAGAGGTTGGTTGGTCGGACCCGGTCCGTCATTGATGATCAAGCGGGAGCGATCTCGGTACTATGCCCCCTCCCTCCCCCCCCCCTCCCGCTATATGTGACTGTAGCTTGGTCGTCGTTTCCGTTTCCATTGCCGTTGTCCAGGGCGTTGGTGCGGACGGCAATGTTGTTGACGAGACTAAACCTTCTTCTTTGATGCGGGGCCCTCCACTCGGAAGAAGAAGTTTCCGAGGCTGTTGGTCGAGGTCGAGCGTTGTTCCGAGCTAGTTGAAGTCAAGCGACGATGCGCTAACTTTCTTGAAGTTATCACATAAGGTCGATGTTATTCCTTAATGCTCGATTGAGCTCAACAGCTG
Source organism: Allium sativum (assembly GCA_030737875.1). Taxonomy (NCBI): domain Eukaryota; kingdom Viridiplantae; phylum Streptophyta; class Magnoliopsida; order Asparagales; family Amaryllidaceae; genus Allium; species Allium sativum. The sequence goes on from CM060916.1 coordinate 902,400,503, forward strand.
TGTTCTCATATTTTTCACTAAGCGCGTGGATCTGCGCTTGCGTTGCGAGCGCTTCTGGATCCATAGGAGGAGGGATATTTTCAGTAGTGGCTGGGATATCCACCGACCGAGCCTATTGGGATGTTCCAACTTCGGTTGCGGTTGAAGAGCCGATCATTGCGTTCTTTTGTCGCTTCGCCATCGTGAGCGGACTTGGCGATAGTTTTAGCAAAGGAACCTAAAGCTCGTCGAAGTCGAGAGACAAAGCCGCAAATCCAAGTTTTCTCAGTGAAAGCACCAAATGCTAATGACAAAAAATGTCGTAAACACCCAAGATTCCAATTACTAGGAATTATTATTTTGGTCGTGTATATAAGCGCGGAAAGTGGTAAATAACATGAAAGATTTATAGTGGTTCGGCCTTGAGAATGGCCTACGTCCACTTTGAAGAGTCCTTGGAATATTATTTATCTCAAAGGATTACAAGGTTGAGACTATCTCATGATATCTCATTACATTCATTTCTGAGTCATATAGAGTCATAATCATCATATGCAAAGTATTCGAGAAAAAGACAGTTTAGTCCTTCTACTTCCTTAATAAGGAGATGCCATTTAAAAGGTTCTTGTTGCTCGCTAGAGGTTCCAAGTGATAGAATTCCCACCTCTTTGAAGTGTGAGGTCAAGGGGTATTTATAGGAGAGGGGTTAGGTTGGAGTAGGTAAAAATAGGTGACCACACCCAGAATTTCGAACCCGACCCATGCGCCTACATTTATTTCGAACCCCTCCTTGGGGTGCGAATTTCGCACCCCGTGGGGGTACGAAATTCGTACCCTGTGGGGGCATGAAATTCGTACCTTATTGGGTACGAATTTCGCACCCCATGGGGGCACGAAATTCGTGCCCCGTTGGGTATGAATTTCGCACCCCTTAGGGGTATGGAATTCGTAACCCGAGGGGTACGAATTTCGCACCCTTTGGGGGTACGAAATTCATACTCGATGGGTTCGAATTTTGTACCTCGCTGGGTACGAATTTCATACCCCTTGGGGGTACGAAATTCGTACCCCGAGGGCACAAATTTCACGCCCTGTTGGGAATGAATTTCATTCCCTTTAGGGGTACGAGATTCCCACCCCGAGGGGTGCAAAATTCGTTCCCCGAAGGGTACAAAGATTATATGAAGGGATGCTCGGGGGTTCGAGACTCTGGCTCGCAACTCCTGGAGGTTCGAAGTCTTGGTTCGGAAATATGTCAAAGGAGCTATGAGGTTTTTTGTTGGCACGATCCCTCTTCAACCTTTTTCCTTCACTCCTGGGCATCCCTCTCGGCTTTAGCTTCACGCAATGCATCGAGCTGAGTGTGTCTCATGTACTTTTGGGAACCGGACGAAAAGGCCGGTTAGCATTTCCCCCAAAGTACATCTTTCCTTGACATGATATGCTTTGTGTTGGTTGAGGTAGTAGTCGAGTTTCGACCTGTCCTATTAGCTAAAGAAAAACAGATGTTAGTTGTCTGGCTCATTCGTTGTGGAAAGGCGAACAAGCTGCCGTTGGTGCGGCGGTGTGCTCACATCGCTAAGTATTCGAAGCACATTGCCTCCGTGTGTTTGCGGTGGTTGGTATACATGCGTATGGAATACGTGTATGCGAGCGTATTGTTACCATTATAAGAAAAAAATTCCTCCTTTTTTTCGTATGGACTTTCGAACACGGGGTGCGAAATTTTACACCCTGTGGGTTTGAGATTTCTTACCCTGTGGGTGCGAAATTTCGAGCCCAAGGGGTTCGAAATTTCGATCCTCGGGGTTGCAAAATTTTGAGCCCAAGGGGTTCGAAATTTCGTACCGATGGGAGCGAAATTTCAAGCCCAGGTGGTTTGAAATTTCGTTGAAATTTCGAACCCAGTGGAACATGGGAATGCTAAGGGACATTTTCTTTTTTCTTTATAAATAGCCCCTCTTCTTCATTTCTTCCTTCCTTCATTTCTTGCCTTGACCGCCATTAACGCCCGAGCTCCAAGCTTTCTATACTTAGGAATTTCGCACAAAAAACAGGCAGGTTTCGAGAGCTTTGGAGGCACGTTTGGAGGAGAGGAAGGCGCCGGGGAGGCGAGCACCGAAGGAAAGTCTTGGACCTAGGTCGAGTGACGGAGTTCGAGCTCTCGAGCACTGTTGGGGCTCGAGCGTCCAAATCCTGACGGGGTTTGATCTCTCGAACCCCAAGTGATTCGAACTCTCGAGCCTCATTAGGGCTCGAGCCTTCGAACCCCCATGGGGTTTGAGCTCTCGAACCCCGCGGGGTTCGAATTCTCGAACCCTGTAGGGTTTCGAACTCTCGAACCCCGCCGGGGTTTGAACTTTAGAAACCTTTGAGCATTCGAACCCGTGGCGGGCTCGAGCATTCGAACCTCAAAGAGGGGCTCGAGCCTTCAGACCTTGAAGTGGTGTTCTATGCCTTCGTTCTTCCGCGTCGTTTGCATAACTGCATTATTGCACCCACTCTGACACTTCACATAGGATAGAGCATAATCTGGGACTGTGATTGAATTGTTGGACTATTTTGAACTTCTTCTGTGTATCTTGATTTTGCATAGTATTGTACGCTCATGTTAGTTCTCGCCAACACGAGGGGTACAGGTTATTCTACTGCGATGTCTAACACTTGTTTGTTAAAGTATTGTTGACGATGCATACCCGATCGATGACTGGAAAGACTTCGGAGGCCGGGGCTTCCCTGCCACCACCACATACATTCGATTCTATCGATAATGGTAACTCGACTAGCAGCGAGCTTGAGACTACCGAATGATCCACTCTTTCCCAAATGACCAGTTTACCTGAAGTGTCCGAACATCGAGAACAAACTGAGACACGACATTCACCGGTCATACATGAGGAGGTTGAGCACATGGACATTATTAGTGGGGACGTACGGGCGGCTACGGTGTTCCCAGATATGCTGCCCGATGCAGTTATTTTGGAAAATTCGAGAGATTCGGTGCCATCGCGCTTGGATGCCACCGCCATTAGGAAAAAGGCGTTGTGGTTCAACATATCGATGGATGAGGTCTGTGCACCGGGAGAGGTTGGCGGGGATCATGTGCCCCCAGAGGGTTTTACTGCTTGGAACAGACAAACTTGTTTCACTGGGTGTGTACCCCCGGCCAATGAATTTATTTGGGACATGCTGTGCTATTTCCGCCTTGCCCCGTCGCAACTGCATTCGAATGTTTATTCCTCGCTCTTAGGCACTTATGTTCTCTATCATGAGTATTTACATTTGGAACCAACCGGGGATGATATTCAGTATTTTTTCCATCTTAAGAGAAAGGTTAATACATCGCCCTCCCAATGGTTCCAGAAGCGTCATTTGCCACCAAATTCTTTGTCGTGAAATGGCCCAGGCCGTCCATGTTCAAGTACAAGTGGTTCTTCGGGCGCTGTCCTCCCAGTTTTGCGAGGAGATGGATTGGAGGGAGTAAGTATTCTTGATCTCCGCCTCTTATCGTAAGTTATTGAGTCATGTATCTCACTTTTGGTCATATTTTGGTCATGGCAAGGAATCCTAAGGCGCCTACCGGCGACGAGTATCGGCAATGCCTTAATGCACTGCGAACGATCCCAACTGAGTTTCGTAATACATAAATAGTGACAAGTCAAGAGTGCCTTCGCCACACCGGGCTGCTTTCTGGTGATCGAGCTATAATCTGGCCTGCAGTTGCAAGTAGTGCATAGAAGGAGAAGGCAGCGAAAGATCAAACAACCATTAGTCAGAAGAGGAAATTGCCCCTACTAGAGCGAAACCGCAAAAAACTGTCAAATCCCAAGGAGATGTACATGGAGATGAGGCTCACGGTCAGGAGAAGGCCACTGGAGACAAGGGGTTGCCAAGCACTTCCATCCCACCTCCAATAGGAGAGGGGGAAGGAGAGGGGGGAGGAGCGTCGGACAGACCGCAATCTCCCGGGACCCATTTGGAGACCGCCGCCTCGCTCGAGGACGCGAGCTAGTTTGATGGCCTTAATAGACTTGACCTAGAGCTGTCGCCATGGCCGTGTACGACAAGCATGGAAGAGCTAGCTCTGGCTGCTGAGGGGCTAATTCCTTTGAGCAAACCACAATCTGGTCTGTTGAGAGAACACTTAGGGGATACACTCATAAATACTGCATAGCATAACGATCTATCCGAGAGCGCTGATTGTCTGACTTTGGATTGCTCCTTTGATAGGTGTAATAGCAAGAGGGCGCGAAGGACGAGGCCACGGGCATGGAAGCCGCCGACATCCTCTGAACACTTTTCTCGATGTCTTTAGGAAAGGGGCTAGTTTGTATGGCGACACTCTACGTCCCCAAGATCGCAATAGCGAGAGCTGTCGCCAGGATAGGTCTCGACAGTCTTCGAATCCTCCTCCAATCCGAGTGTCCGCTAGAGATTCTTGATTCGACTTAGGGGGGCCGAGGCATTTGTCGTCGACAACTCCTTCCCTTACCGCTCCTCTGGCTCGCATTCATACTACTAAGGGGAAGGAGCCATCGCTTGGCCAACCAACGCCGGATAGAGCGACTGTGACAGGGGCACACGACTTGACGGATCCTCAAATACAAAAGCTGTCTATAGAGGAACGGAGAGCGTTTTTGAAACAGCATTTACCTCGGCATTACTTTGATGAGCAGATGTTTCTTCCTGATCTCCGTCCGGCTCCTGCTAGGGAATCTGGGGAGATATGGATGCAGGTGAAGGCTGCATATCATCAGTCCAACGAACTTACCAAGTATTCCTTCCATCTTTCAGAGCTGATTAATAAGAAAATTTTGGAGCTTATTAATCAGAGGCTGACTATCAACAGCGAGAAGACCACTGTTGGTAACTTGGAAATGGAGATAGGTAGGTTTATCCCTTACACAGTGGTTGTTTAATCGTTAGCCTTTACGTTTTCAAATTTTGACTTTTAACACTGTTGTCACAACAGATATGAAACATGCGTATGACATACAGAAGAATGAGGACGCACATGCTGACTCAACTTTTAAGGATATGGTGGCTTCTCTAACTACTGAGAATACAGCCCTGAAAAGGGATAAGGCCGAGTTAGTCAAGTGTGTGCCGACCTAGAAAAGGATAACGTGAGAGTCAACCAACTTCAAAATGACAATAATGCTTTGATAGCGGAGAACGACAGCTTAAAGAGGCAGCTCGAGGAGATGAGGAAGGCGAAGGAAGACGCGGAGGCCAACAAAAGAGATGTATTGAGCACGGTCGATGGGCTGAAGACCAAACACCTGAGGGAGGTGGAACAAATGAGGGAGCAGGTGGAGGATACGAAATTTCAGGTAGAATCGTCCTTAGTGGAAGATACCCGAAATTTGTATATTAAGGTTCTGAGATTCTATGGACTTTCATGGGTTGATGATTACCCCTGCGAACTAGGTCGGACCTCTGAGAGGTTGGTCCCGTGTGAAGCTTATTTGCGCCAAGTGGATGCGAACACTTTGGACGAGCACCAACTCATGACTGACCTCCTGACAAATAAGGAGCGTGTGAAAAGCTAGAGGAGGGGAAGAGATTGTTGTAGGAAGATGCCGAAAACGAGAGACTGGCAAGACTTGCTGCAGAGAAGGGGAAGTCTATTATGGGCGAGAGTGTGGTTGTTGTGGAATCATTTGCGGGAGGAAGTTATCATCAGCCGCTAGCACTTGAGACCGACAACATAAGTGATCCCGCGGTTTGGCTCAGATGTCGACCGAGTATAATCCTAAATACCCGGAACTGGGAGAAACCGGGTTCACTTTGTAAGTGGTGACGAGCACATTTCATAGCATTCCTCCACCATCGCTGACTAGAAGTAAATTCCAGTTACCGTGTATTCCTAAAGAAGAAGCTATTACTGAATTTACGGACTAAAAGGTTGTGTTTTTGCTATGTAGCCTTTCCTGGATTGACCATGACATCGGACTCAGCCCCCGTGATTTCACAAGCGACCGAATCTGGGACAGGACCTGCGGAATGCAATTTGGAGAAGGAGACAATCAGTTGGATACCTACTCGGATATAAGGATAACGTCCAGTCTTTATGAAGGCCTTATCGACGAAGGAGAGGTGGTTGATGGACAGAGTGCCCATGCTAGAGGTCCAGTGGAAGCCGTTGTGCCTTCGATGGCGGACCTGGTGGATAGATTAAAGGGACAGATGGTAGCCAAGTGCGAGGAGATGTAGGAAAAGCGTAGGCAAGACGAGGCTTCCAGGCAGGAGGTCCTAATGAAGACCAGCCAAGATACTGAGAAGGGCTCCACCGAGGCAATTGAGCAGAGGAAGACCAATGAAGAGGTGCAGAAGAAGAGGGCTTCCGACGAGGCCCAGAAGAAAAAGGAAGGTGACAAAGTCCAAACGAGGGCCACCGAAACCCCTGAGAAACCCAAGGCCGACGATGCTACAATGCATAAGTCCCGGAAGTTGGCTGAGCGACGGACTTCCAGGGAGGATAAGGAGAAGGAAGAGCGGGAAACCAAGGAGATCCCAGGGAAGAGCAATGTTGTGGTAGGCCTTGCTGCCGAAAATGCCCCCAGGCCCATGTATCATACCATTCTCACTGGCATTAAGGAGATCACGAGCGGCGATGGTGTAGTTGAGAGATGCCTCTCGGTTTCTCATGAGTCGACTACTCCTCAAAAGGGCCGTGGAGGAAGGATCGGATTAGGAAAGAAGAGGCCTGGTGCGGGAGAAGAGCTGTTGAGTGCCGAATGTGCAAAGAAAAAGCAAAAGCACAAGAAGAAAATACACAATTAGTGTTAGCAACTTAGGTAGAAGTTACCGTTATTTTGGTAGTGTAGGCCGATAGTTTACGCGGGTACGACCCTCGCTTTTGGTTTTTCAAGACAAGGTTTGGTTTTCATGTACACCTATCATTAGAAAAGAAAGATGTTAGACATGTATTACACTTAACACAAAAGTATTCGGGAACTACGCTCTGGGTCGATTATTCCAGAGGGGTAAGATAGAGCGCTGGTTTTAATAAGTTTCCCTCAGCTTAGGAAACCCGTAGTTCGCGGAATCAGGCTAGTCGCCTGCTGTTTTGGGCTGCCCGGAGTAAGTCCCAAGTAGAGCGAAGGCGTAAGACGTTGAGTAGTCCGGTGGGTGGCTCTCCCATCATTCATTCGGGTTGCGAGCATAGGCATCATTTATTCGTTGAGAAGAGAAGCCCGAATCATCTGCCTGTAGGGTCCGATCAAGGCCATGGGCTACCCCTAAGCCTTGAGGGCTTCGGGGAAGAAAACGATTTAAGGTCGGTCTTGGTGCTACGCCAAGGTTCAACTATCACCCATAGCGGTTGGCTGTCGGATGGCCCCAGGTTGCGTGGGACTTGGGCGCATATTGATTTATCCTCGGTCTCAGTGCAGGACCGAGATTCGAGTTAGCGGTTATTTATACTTGGTCGTGTCGCGAGCTGGCGACTCGAGTAGCGTTGCCGGCTCCCGTGATCGGGGTGCCAGCCGTAGCCGGTGTTGTTTGGCTTCGATGTTATCGAGGCTCGGATGGTGGCACCGGCTTTCATGCTCGGGGTGCCGATGCAGCGATCGAGTGTTTGTACGCAAGCTGATTGTCAGGACTAGTCGAACATATTATGTACAGAGTAAACAAAAAGGAGATAGGAAGTTGAACATCATTTCTACTAATAACTTTGGCAGTAATAGCCTTCACAATGTCTTGAATTGCTAGAAAACAAAACATCGTTGGAAAGCATAAACAACTGTGTATTAAGTTATGTAAAGTAGCGGTGGAGATGTTCGTTATTCCAGGCCCTTGGGAGTTCAGCTCCGTTCACAGCTGTGTTTGAAAGTTCCATCGCCGAGCTTCCGTTGTATGGAGTATGGGCCTTCCCAACGAGGAGCGAGGCATGTTGGTGAGGAAAAAACCGTTTTAAGACGAGGTCGCCGATGTTGAGGTCCTTAGGGTGGACCCTGGAATTGAAGTATCAGGTTACTCGTTGTCGTTAGGCGGCGGCTTGGAGATCAGCTTCGTTCCTCTTTCACTCTAGCAAATCGAGCGACTCGAAAAGTAAGTCTTGGGTTGTCTTCGGATCATAATAAGTAAGTCAATGAGATTGAATCTTGAGCTCAATGAGGATGATGGCCTCGGATCCATAGGCAAGGGCGAAAGGAGTGTGTTTGGTTGCTGACTTGTAGGTGGTTCGGTAGGCCCACAGAGCTAGAGGAAGTTCGTCCGCCCACCTGCCCCCAGCCTTTTCCATACGCTTCTTGATGATGGATTTGATGACCTTGTCGACTGCCTCGACTTGCCTATTTGTATGAGGATGAGCCATTGCTGAGAATCTTTTTTCGATGTTGTGCTACTAACAGAAGGCTTTGAATTCAGCGCTCTCGAACTGGGTGCCGTTATCGGAAATGATAGCTTACGGGGCCCCATAACGGGTGATGATGTTGTGGACAACAAAGTTGATCATCTTCTTGGTCGTTATTATGGCGAGAGCTTCGGCCTCTGCCAATTTGGTGAAATAATCAACTACGATGACAGCATAGTGTGCCCCACCTCTGGCCATTGGGAAAGTTCCAATGATGTCGATTCCCCAGATGGCAAATGACCATGGGCTGATCATTTGCATCAATTCTGTAGGCAGGGCTCATGGGATCTTTAAGAAGCGCTGGCACTTATCGCACTTGCGAGTATAATCTACGGCGTCTTGATTAAGGGTAGGCCAATAGTAACCGTGTCTGAGTATTTTTCTTGCCAGGGTTTGTCCTCTAGTGTGGTCGCCGCATTCCCCTTCATCTACATTAGTTAGCACTCAGATGGCATCGTCGTGGGCTACGCACCGAAGCAATGGGATAGAGAAATCTCTGCGATAGAGAACTCCATCCATAAGAAGGTAGCGAGCTGATTGGCGAGTGAGCGCTCGTCTATCCTTGTAGCGTCCCGGAAGGCTCCCATGTTGCAAGAAGTTCTTGATAGGCGTCATCCAAGATGTAGGTTCGGATTCGGCGCTCATGACCATCTTGGTTTGTATTTGCTTGAAACTTAGGGAATTAAGCACCTCAATTGGAGCGAAACCTATGAGTTGCGAATCCTTGGAGCTTGCCAATTTGGCTAGTGAATCTGCTTTTTCATTTTGTTCTTATAGAATGTTTGTGATGACAAAGTGGTCAAATTGGGCGAGCAACTTCCGAACCTGAGTTAGATATAGCGCGAGTCGTGCCCATAAGGCCTAGAATTCTCCCTGCACCTAGCGCACGATGAGATGAGAGTCGAAAAATAACTTTTAGATCAAGTTCAATTGCGATCTGAAGTCTGACTATTAGGGCTTCGTATTCTACATCGTTGTTGGTAACAAGCAAGTTAAGCTTCAAAGCATAGCATATCGAGCGCTCCTTAGGAGTAATGAATACGACTCCAACCCTAGATCATTTGCTGTTGGAGGACCCGTCCATGAATAATTTCCATTGAGTGTCGGGAGCATTGATGTTCTCCATAGGAGCCTCCTCAGGAGTAGTGAGTTCTACTATAAAATCGGCGAGAGCTTGTCTGAGAATGGCTTGGCTGGGGATGAAAGTTACCTCGAACTAACTCAGCTCTATGTTCCATTTCAATAACTGTCCTAATGCTTCGAGCCGTCGTAAGATAGGCCGAAGTTGTTGGTCGGGGAAGACCTTTATACGGTGTGACTGGAAATATGGTCGCAACATCCGGGAGGATATTAGCAGACAGTAGCCAATTTCTCGAGCTTCAAATAGTTCTTTTCGGCCCTCGTTAATCTTTTTCTAATGTCGTAGGTGGGTCATTGTACACGGTCTTCGATGCGCACCAGTGCCGAATTGATTTCCTGCATGGAAACAGCCAAATAAGCGTATAAGTCCTCATGGGCCACGGGCTTGGTAAGATAAGTGGCCGCTCTAAGTGATTCAGAAGGTCCTCGAATGCGGAAACACATTCTGGGGTCCATTTGAAGTTGCGCTTCCCTTTTCTAAGTAAGTCAAAAAAGGTAATGCATTTGTCTATAGCTTTTGAGATGAATCGACTTAAAGCGATGACCTTTCCGCTCAGACTCTGAACATCTTTGATGTTCTGAGGGACTCGAATGTCCCAGATAGCTTGGATTTTTTCTGGGTTGGCTTCGATGCCTCGGGAGTTGACGATGAAACCCAAGAATTTCCCTGAGGCGACTCCGAAGGAGCACTTCAGAGGATAGAGTTTCATGTCGTATTGGCGGAGTACATCGAACATTTCAGAGAGATTGCGGACGTGGTCGCTTGAAACTTTGGATTTTACCAGCATATCATCCACGTATTCCTTCATGGATTTCCCAATTTGGTTTTTAAGGAGACGATTAACCATTCGCTGATAAGTGGCACCAGCATTCTTTAGACCGAAGGGCATGACGCGATAGTAGTAAAGTCCAAGGTTGGTTACGAAAGAGGTTTGATCCTGGTCGTGAAGATACATTGGAATCTGATTATAACTCGAATAGGCATCCATGAAGGATAATAACTGGTATCCGGCGGTTGAATCAACAAGTCGGTCGATCTTCGAAAGTGGGAAGCTGTCCTTGGGACAGGATTTGTTTAAGTCGGAGAAGTCGACGTATGTTCGCCATTTATCGTTGGCTTTTTTGACCAGAACTGGATTAGAGACCCATTCAGGGTAGTTGGCTTCGCGGATGAAGTTGTTGTTGAGTGGACGATCTACCTCTTCCTAAAGTGCCTTGGACCATTCGGGTCCCAAGAAGTGGCGTTTCTGCTTAATCGAAGGCATCGTAGGATCAAGATTTAACTAGTGACAAGCGATTGCGTGGTCGATTCCCCTCATGTCTGAGTGAGTCCAAGAAAACACATCTAGATTATCCCTTAGGAAATTCGCAAGATCTTCTTTTATTGTAGTATGGAGTTGCGATCCGATTTTTAGCACCTTTGTTGGATCGTCGGGGTTTATTGAAACATCCATAGTCGGTTCGATGGGGTAGCCCTTTCGTATTCGGGCTCTTCGCCCTTCCTTGGATCGAGGTCGTTGGAAAGACGGCTGTGGCGCCTGAGCCAAGTCCCAGACGCTGCTGATTGCTATGCGAAAACGGTATTGGCGCAAGAAGGTGTGGGTACAGCTTTTCCCTTGTCCTTATTGCGCACATTATTTCATTCTATGGCATAACATTCTCTAGCATTTGCTTGGTCGCCTCTAACTGTTCTAATCCCGTTCTCCATCGGCAATTTCATTAGGAGGGACCATGGTGACATGCATATCTGGAATTCTATGAGAAAAGGACATCCAAAGAAAACGTTGTAAGGGAGACGATGTCAATAACTATGAAGGTGAGGACTCGGACCCGGCTTCGGTCCCCATCCCCAAGTTCAACGGGTAAATCGGTCATTCTTACTGGATAACTGGAGGCTCCGTTAAAGTCGTGGATCGTGGAACGACATGGTTTTAAGTTTTTGTCTCCAATTTCATATGGTCATGAGCAGCTTTGAAGATGATGTTGACCGAGCTTCCTCAGTCAACCAATACTCTTCAGACAGAAGTGGCACCGATCTGAGCTGTGATAACGAGAGGATCAGCAGTTGGAATCTCAATTCCGTAGAATCCCATTCGGGGAAGTTAATGTCGTCCTGCATCGATTTCTGAATCTTGGCTGGGACAGATTCGTCTGGAGCGAAGTAGGCCTCATAAGTGGCATGTTTTTATAGAAATCACATACTCTTCCATTTTCTGAATGTTGTCGTGTGTGGGATACGGTCCACCACAAATAGTGTTGATCAAGATTCCCCGCCTCGGGTTAGATTGACCCATGGCTGCCTTGGCGGACGCCGGGAGCATGGGCACCGGAGGTTTTGGATTTGCTTCAGTTGGAAAGGGTTCTTGGACGTATCGCTCGAGTCGTTTCTCACAAATAAGCTTCTCAATTATGTCCTTGAGTTGGCGACATTCATTGGCATTATGCCCGTACATGTCGTGGTATCGACAGTACCTACCGATATTTTTCTCGGAGTCGGTAGATTCCCTAGTACACGGCTTCTTATATGAAAATGATTTGCATATCTCCAAGTAAATTGTTTCTAAGTCTTCATTAAGCAGGGCGTAGGTCTCGAAAGCGTGGAAAGGACTGGGTTTTTGTAGCTCAGTTAGGACCGGTCCGTTGGTTCGGCCGCATTGCCTACCATTATGTGATCTTTTCCTATAGGGGCCTGTCACATTGTTCTAATCGGGGGAGGGGGGGCTCTCCGACTTGTTTCCCTTTGAAGCTATCATTTTTGGTATCCGTAGGTGGATTATTGGAGTGACCTATTTCGGAGTGCCGGTTTCGTCTCGCTTCTTCCTGGCACAAGTACTGCCCTGTTTTTTCGTAGAAGGCGTCTATGCTTTTAGGTTGCTTCCGATCGATCCACGCCCGGAACTCAGAAGCAGGGAGGACACCTTTTGCTAGCTAAAAAAGTACGGTGTGAAGATCCGGGTCTTCAACCTCGGCGAGGGCGATGTTGAACCGGGAGAGGTAGCTCTTAAGCAACTCAGTGGGGCCTTGATATAGTTGGAAAGAGTGAGGGCGTTCTTTGGAGTCGGGATATGTACCCTCAATTGCTTGACCAATTTTGTCGCTAACTGGCCGAAATTGTTGATGGAATCAAGTGGGAGGCGGGAGAACCATAGTAAAGCGGTCCTGATAAGAAGACCGAAAAGCACTTGGACTTGACTGGGTCGTTCCCCCGGCTCGAGTCCATTTGCCATTCATATCGATTCAGGAAGGCACAAGGGTCGGTTGTGCCGTCGTAGAGTGGCATCTGCGGCATGCTGAAACATCGCAGCCACTCGGATTCATTTACCCATTTGGTGAAGGGGTTACGTCTAATGTGGACCTCCCATGAATCATTCACGTTCCCTCGCATTTCCCTCATGATCCTTCGGACAATGTCGGGGTGATAAGTTGGATGGGGATCTTCCATTGGGATCCAAGGAATTTGGCGAGGTTCTGGAGTTCTGTTGCGAGGGCGTTTCCTATGATGAATGTCCAGGTCGTCTTCTTCCATATTCTCGACATCTATGATCGGATTTTGGTACGTACGATGAGGCGGAGCAGGTTGGTGCAGATCATGTTCTGGAAGAGCGTGGGTCGTTGGGATAGCAAATTCATCATCCTGATTGGCGACTGTCAGGTTTTGTCAAGGAAGAGGTTAGTTGGTCGGACTCGGTCCATCATTGATGATCAAGCGGGAGCGATCTCGGTACTGTGCCCCCCGCTATATGTGACTGTAGCTCGATCGTTGTTGTCGTTTCCATTGCCGTTGTTAAGGGCGTTGGTGCGAACAGTGACGTTGTTGATGAGACTAAACCTCCTTATTTGATGTGGGCCCCTCGACTCGGAAAAAGAATTTTTCGAGGCAGTTGGTCGAGGTCGAGCGTTGTTCCGAGCTAGATGAAGTCGAGTGATGATGCGCTGACTTTCTTGAAGTTGTTGCATAAAGTCGATGTTATTCCTTAATGCTTGATTGAGCTCGACAGCTGTGTTCTCATATTTTTCACTAAGCACGCGGATCTGCGCTCGCATTGCGGGTGCTTCTGGGTCCGCAGGAGGAGGGATATCTTTAGTAGCGGCCGGGATATCCGCCGGCGGAGCCTGTTAGGATGTTCCGACTTCTGCTGCGGCTAAAGAGCCAATCATTGCGTTCTTTGGTCGTTTCGCCATCGTGAGCAGACTCGGCGGCAGTTTTAGCAAAGGAACCTAATGCTCGTCGAAGTTGAGATGACAATGTGCGACAAAAGCGCAAATTCGAGTTTTCTCAGTGAAAGCACCAAATACCGACGGCAAAAAATGTCGTTAACACCCAAGATTCCAATTACTAGGAATTATTATTTTGGTCCTGTAGATAAGCGCAAGTAATTAACACGAGAGATTTATACTGGTTCAACCTCGAGAAAGGCCTACGTCCACTTTGAAGAGTCGTTGGAATATTATGTATCTCCAAGGATTACAAGGTTGAGACTATCTCATGATATCTCATTACATTCATTTCCGAGTCATATGGAGTCATAATCATCATATGCAAAGTTTCCGGAAAAAGACAATTTAGTCCTTCTTCTTCCTCTAAGGAGAGATTCCATTAAAGAGGTTCTTGAAGCTCTCTAGAGGTTCCAAGTGATAGAATTCCCACCTCTTTTAAGTGTGAGGTCAAGGGGTATTTATAGGAGAGGGGTTAGGTAGGAGTAGGTAAAAATAGGTGACCACACCCAGAATTTTGAACCCGACCCATGTGCCTGTATATATTTCAAACCCTTCCTTGGTGTGTGAATTTCGCACCCTGTAGGGGCAGGAAATTCGCACCCCATGGGGGCACGAAATTCGTACCCCGTTGGGTACAAATTTCGCACCCCTTAGTGGTACAGAATTCGTACCCCGAGGGGTTCGAATTTCTACCCTGTTGGGCACGAATTTAGCACCCCTTGGGGGTACGAAATTCGTACCTCGAGGGGTTCGAATTTCGTACCTTGCTAGGTTCGAGACTTGGGCTCGCAACTCCTGGAGGTTCAAAGCCTTGGCTCGGAAATATGTCAGAGGAGCTATGAGGTTTTTTGTTGGCACGATCCATCTTCAACTTATTTCCTTCGCTCCTGGACGTCCCTCTCGGCTTTAGCTTCACGCAATGCGTCGAGTTGAGCATGTCTCGTGTACTTTTGGGAACTGGACCAAAAGGCCGGTTAACAGTGATTAGCTGTTGTGTTAAAATAGCTAGGAAGTTTATTTGCTAGGTTTTATGTTGTTTGTTAATTAGATAATCATTAAGAGATTGTTTTAAAATGTCGTGATGTAGTTGAAATGATGAACGTCTTGTACTCATTGAAACATGGTTAATGAAATCTGTGTTAATTTACATCTCTTTGCTAAAAGGAAAGTCATACCATATAAGGAAATATATGGATTGTTTACATCTCTTTGACGAAAATTCTAATGCTATAGCAACAACAACATAGCTAAGTATCATAATATGTTAGATAATTGCATTATACTTGTACAGGAAAACATAGCTCACAAATACTATTTACATGCGCAAAGTTGCAGTAAATAAGTGCAAAATATGAAATTAACTATATATATGATGCAGTTATATATGGGAAACATGCATAGTATATTGAAACTCTCCACATCCCTTAGTTACCCAAAATAGGGTCCCGCTAAGGAATATGAAGCGTTATAGGTATAAAGAAGAAATACATTACAGAGACTAAGATTCACAAGACATAGTAAATAAATAAAACCAGCGAAAGAAGAAGACAATTTAAAATAGTGACATAACCATTTATTTTAGTAAAACCGACTGTCACAAAATACCATGTCTCATGAAGATAAAATCTCAGTTGTGAATAACATCAGAGTTGATAAATAATACCTCTCAAATAGTCAATAGACACGACCAAACCAAGTTTTATAAATATGTCTTATGGAACTTTGTAAAACTTAAGTTTCACATTCTAAACTAGCAATAGTGTACTTCTATTTTTTCAATGATGAGAGTGAGGTCAAGCCAAGGTTTGAGAGGTTAAAAAACGCCCCAACTTGAATGACTGCATTTCTATCTAAGGAATAATATAAGTTTGAGATCATGAGTTAACATTAGAATCTAAATCTTTATTAACTTTTATGTTTTGTTACTTAAGGTTGCAAAATCTTAGACTTAAATGAAAAAAGTTGGGTTCTAGTGCGCATTAAAGTAAATTTGACATATGAACTTTCTTAATTAGCATTAAAATACATACTTATATCAAGGGATAAAGTATATGAATACTTTGGGATAAGAAATAAGGAATTTAATAGATAAGAATTAATTCAATGAGGCATAGTGATTTCCATGGGAAATTAATTATATGATAGATTTGTGTATGTTATTTGGTAGTTAAATAACCCTGTGCAGCTTAACTACGGAAATTTATATGAAAAATGATAAGGAAACCCATTCTTGAAAACGATTAGGATATGGACTTTATACTTATATATTCTAGGTTTATTCATAAATAATTGGAGTTAAGTTCTTCAGAAACTATTGATTATCATTCCAAAGAGACAAGGGGTCCGACCTAGTTGTCTAAAACCATTTCGATCTAGCTGAAGCGTTTCGAATTTGAAATGATCTTATAAATGATTAAAGGTGGTGTTATTCGGTTTAGTTCAGGCCCAGAACAAGCTAGTATGGATGAATCCTAGAATTGTATATCTCCTTAGAAGGCAACTTTAGCATTCTAAGATATTCTGTTATTTATAAGGTAAATATGACCTTTAGCTTCAGCACTCGGAAACTAACTAAAGCAAGAGAAAGTCGCAGGGCTATGCGGATCGCTTCCATTAGGTTATCGTCATTTTATATGTAGACTGTAGAGTCGATATCATTGTGTGCATCGGGGTTCATTGCGATTGTTTATCAACCGAAATGATCATATTTGTAACAACCTACCCGGAATAGGCCTAAACCCCATGCAGAAAAGGCCCATCAAAACTTAGATTAATCTAAGTAAGTCGTTGTTTTCTATAAGAAATAAATAATAGATCCAAACTATAAATGAAACAAGAATCTCACAACGGATGGGACAAAATAAAACAATCAAAAATAAATGTACCCTTTCATAAAAACCACAAATAATGTCGGTTACATCAAATTTTCCACATGTCATAAAGAGATACATTAAAAATATCTGATAAATACAGATAATTTCTAGACATAATAATAACTGAAATAAAATCTCCATCGCTATAGCTCTAGTCTTCATGATGTCATCTATCAAGGTTTCTCACCCACTAACCTACGTTGCTAAGAGGAGGGATCAAAACAACAAGTTCTGATGAATGAAAATCACATAAGTTTAAGGGAGTCTATTTCATATACTTAGCCGTATAAATTTGTCAGGTTATGTCTAGAGAATTAAACACACGATTCAATATGACATTAATTGGGTAGACTATCATAAAGTCACTTAAGGCCTAACTTACATAGATAAGGCAGATTTCTACTATCACTTAGTATCCTTTGAGGCGTACTACCATATGGTCAACTTAAGACCATATTTATATTTATTTATGAGTGGATTCCTATGATCAATTAATACCCTATGACAGACCTTAGTCACTTAAGACCTCGTTTCTAATCGTCGGTGCTGTTAAATATACTCTCAATGTAAATCGAGAGATAACAAGTAGTCACTTATTACCTACAAAATAGGTAGTTGACCAATAGTCATTTTTTACCTTCCCTGAGTGGGCCTATATGTTACTATCTAGCTGTCATTACATGTGAACTCTTGGCCACTTAATACTTACCTTATACAGGCTGTAACAACCTGCCATTTTAACGATTTAAATATCGATTTAAATCGATATTTTTATTTTGAAAATATTAGATACTTTCTCGTAATGGGAATTTTAAATTTAGAATACGTACAGTGAGATGTAGCATCTATGAAAGTTTCATCGAAAAATTTGAATGTTTGCCAGTTGCACAATTTTCAGTGCAAAGCTGCGCATAACAGTTCAAATTTTAGCTACCATAAAATCTCTTCAAAATCAATACAGACGAACATGAAAAATATTCTATCCATTTTCAGGAATCCAACGGCGAAATCCTTTTTGTAAAAATCGGACGTTTTGATCTCCGTTTAATTGTTTTCCCATCCGAATTTTACGTTTAAAGGGGTCTGTAATGCCTTTTTGAATAGAGCATCGTGACATTGCAAATTATATACCTTTGTGTTTGTCTCGTCATGCTAATTTCCGCAATATAATCATTTGTTGGTTTCGGTGCTTGTTTCGCGATGAAATTTCAAAAACACTTGCATAGTTCATTTTTGAAACAGAGCCATTTTAGTTCGATGTGTCCCTAATCGGGTCCCTCATATTTTTCTAGTCATTTTGTGTCTGCAAAACCCGTCATTTTATTTTACCAAACCATATGTTTATTTATTTATTTATTCGAAGGGTTAGTATGGGAAAGATGTGCATGCATTTGTCTCCATCTACAATTCCTATGTCATTTTAACAAATCCACGCATTCACTTTATTTTTTTTTCCAAACCACACGCATATTCATACTGCCACTACAATTTCAAATGCAATGTTCTTTTAATCTTCCCAAAACCACACGCATGTGCACATGTTACTCCTTTAAAGAGAAGTTGGAACGTGAATGCATTCAAACATTGTAAAGACATATATATGTTCGTTCATTTTCAAAGTTGTACCTTTTCAATACACTACTTCATATACCTTTACATATAAGAAAAAAAAAGCTGCTTCTCTTTTCAAAACTCTGTCCATTTTCTTTTCCCATCTCACTTCTTTTTCATCCCTCCCACTGCCGATCTTCTCTACCCTGAGCCATGCCATCATCAAACCTCACCCACATCGACTCGAGCTCCGCCCTACTAGCTACTGCCCTGCCCATCAGCAGTCGCTCACCCCTGCTGTTCGCCCTGTTTTCGCCTGAGCCAACCTCTGCTGTACCGAGATTGCCCTCTCTCCCCGACCTGAAGCCCACCGTGACGGCCCCTTCATGCTACCAACCTCCGGTCTGACTCCCTTCAATGACCAGCGACTTTCCCCCTCTCCTCTCCGGTTCGCGCCTCCGAGCTTAGTCCCTTTTTACCCTTTGTGTGCCTGTGTTTAGGAGTGTGGGAATGCATATGTGTAGTTATGTGTGTGTATTTTGTATGTGTTGTCGGTGTATGGCGTGAGTGCGTAATTTGTGTATATGTGCGTGTATATTGTGTGGTTGTGTGTGCGTGTGTGTATTTTGTGTATTTGCGTGAGTGTGCAAATTTAGTGCGTGTGTATTTTTGTCTACGTGTTTGTGTTTAAATAAGTATGTGTGTGCGCAGATAGTGTATTGTGTACGGGTGGCGTGTGTTTAATGTGTGTGTGGTGTCTTTGTGGTGTCATTGTGAGTTATTACATATATGTTTACTTGTTTGAAATTTTATTTATTTTGAAATATATGTGTGTGTATTATATATATTTATATATTTGTTTAAAATTTTTATATATGAATATATATATATGACTTTTGAGGTGTTTATATAATTATATTTTGGTTTTGTTGTATGTGGTGTGCGCCGATTTTAAAAAATATATGTTATAATTTTTCATGTTGTACCCGTATATATAATATATAATATTTTTGAAAAGAAAATTTGTTGTGTTGATTTTGAGTCGAGTTTGGAAACCATTCCAAAAAAAAATCCAATAACCGTATCGATCAATTGAGACATCCCCTAACCTCCTCTTATAAAAATAAAAATAATATATATATATTGAGTAGTTACCGTGATCGAATCTATTCTGAGTCGTGCCTAGAAATCGTTGATCCATTCTGTGTTAATTCGTCTGTTGTTTCTTTCTATGCAACGAAAGGTGAGTTTATCTCACACTTGACCTACATTGTTTCATAGATGTTAGATCAGCATAAATGAACTATTGTGAAATGCATATGATTACTAGTAGAAATTGTTTGTTTAATATGTACGCTTTCATATATGACACGATATTCATATGACACATAGGTGCACTATGATATATGACTTATGATGTGAGTGATGCTATATGATTATTTGTTATGTTGTTGATACCCCTAGTTTAGGAAAAAACACTATGGGTTGAAATGATATAAACCCGAACAGACTTTTAGATTATGGAAAAATCGTTATGGGTTGAAATGATAGACTTGAACGATTTTTACTAAATTTGGGATTGTAGGTTGAAATGATATATATCCGTAGAAATTTTTAATTGCGGGTTGAAATGATAAATATCTGTATCACTTGACCATTGGGTAAAAAACCATATACGGACATTGTTGGTCATGTTTTCGAAGTAAAGTGATTTGAAAAATCTCTTTTAGAATAATAACTTAAGATTTCATATTTTTATATTTATATTTTTAAAGATTTTTTTTTAACTTAAACTTTATAAAATTTATATTATATGTTTTAAAATGTTTTTAATGAGTAGATATGGATTTAAATACTTATTTAAGATTTTACTTATAATTTTAATTATTTTAAACCATATAATTTAATCATAAGTATTTTAAACTTTTTATATTACAATAAATATTTCTATTGAATCTATTTCTATATTATTTTAATCTTATATATATTTATAATTTATTTTCTATTTAATTTTAGAATTTTATAAACTTATATATATATACTTATCTATTTTCAAAGTTAAATTTTATTATATACATATATTATAAACTTTAACAATAAACCAAAAGGTGGATAAGTTAAGATTTTGTGATTTAAATTCAGAAGTTTTAAAGATCTAAATTTAAATAACGTTTAACGATATTTGTTTAACGAATGAACTCATATCGATATGAAAATTTTGAATCGGTTTGAACTTAAAAGATGAATCTGAATTATTGAATTTATTTTAATTTGAATTTACAAATTTAAGGAAATGTATTTGAACCTATAATGGATATGAAATGAATTTGATTATAAATCTACTAATGTGAATTTGAATTGATTTAAATATTGAACTTTATAAGAAATGAACTTGAACTGTACAAATCGATATTTAATTTGATTTCATAAATGATATGAAATGAATTTGATTTTAAATTGTCCGAATGCAAATTTGAATATATAAAGCTTATATATATAGAATCGATTTAATAAATCATTTGGTTTGAATTTAGAAATTTGTGAAATCGCTTTATAAGATTGGTTTTGAATCGTATAAATTATTTGAACTGATATAAGGCCTTGATATGAAAACTGGTATGATTCGAATTTACAAGTAATGAATTTGAATGGTTTGACTTAAATATGAAAACTGGTATGATTTGCCAAATTGAAATATAAGATTTGTCATGAATTATATAAACTGAATTTGAACCCAAGAGCGACTCGAACGAATTCTAATGAAACGCGAAAACTAAATTGTATGATTTGTTTAACTTGACATATAAAATTTTGATTTGAATTGTCTATATTGAACTCAAACCAAATTGTTGGATTTTATTAATCAACTTGAAACTATTTCTTATAAAGGTAAAATTGAATCATTTGAATTGTTTTTAACTTGAATTTTTCCGAATATAAACCAAACCAAAATAGTATCAAATATTTTAGTATCGATTTAAACGGTATTTGAGATCTTTAAGATATGATTTTGTATAAGTCAATTTTGAATTGAAATAGTTATGTGAACACTTTCGCAATTTAAAATAATACCGAAGCTAAATATTATAGTGCTAGTTTATACTATATTTTGAGACCTTTACGGTATAATTTTGTAAATCGACTCGATTTAAGTGATTTGAGTTAGTTTCAAATTTAAATATAATCGGAGTTAGATATTTAAATTTAATTTAAAATTCGAATATGAGATTTTGTATAAATGATTTTATAAAGTGATTTATAAAATAATGGTCATGGTGTGAAAAATGTAAACGGTTGGCTGTTAAAGAGACCGGGATCAGCTATTGTCATATTCTCTACCAATACCGAAAACCACTTTAACAACTGTGACGCGGTGGAGTTCCAGAATGTAGTAGGATGGTTTGGCGAACGACTATATTTTCTGTTTCATATTAATTACGAGACCCTGACTACCTTAAGTCAGCTTGATGTGACTAAAATAGGAGCTACGCCGAGACCAAGTAAGGTCATACCTCTTATCGAGCGCACTACTACTCTATTACTGTTGATATTCGATTTGGGCCCTTTTGATTATGGGAGTGTGTCTCGAGGTGGGCGGTAGTTGTTGCTATGCGTTACCACCAGTCTAGATCTACAACTGGTGAATCCACCATGGCATTCCTTGCGTGCCTTATCACATGCCTTATACGATCCCACTATGATTTTGTTTTGTACTTTTTTATATGGAGTGCCCTCTGATCAACCTCTAGTTTACGGAGGAATTACGATACTGTATATACTATGGGAATATATAAACGGTGTAAGGGTAATAATGGTAATCCCACTTATGCTATTTTGATACTTTTACTTTACTGATAGACACTATTGTATATAGCGTATTATACTATATAGTATTAGTTTGACGGATCCTTAGAGGATGGTGATCCCAAACATCCTTTAAGTTACCGATTGCATTTCATCGAACATTTCATTTGAGCTAATTTACTTCCATGAGAATGTTAGTCCTGATCAGAGTTGTTTTGTGTTTGCATTATTGCTCAAGTCAAATCGAGTATTCCAGTTTCGAGATTCATCCTTGAAGTTGGAGCTTATACTTTATTTCACTCACTTGTGTCTAAATATTCAGTTGTTCCAGTTCAGCTGCTTCTTGTCGTTCGTGTTCATATTATAATCATTTATCTATGTATTAGGAAATTCATTGTATTTGACTCCGCTGTATTATTTATTTAAACTCTGATGTAAAATTTATTTAGTAGCTTCATGAACTACTATTGTATTATGTATTTTCCACTACGAGATATTATATTGCTCTGTATCTGTGTCTATGATTTGTGATTCTATGATTTGTTTTATTTACCCCATAAGCTAATACAATCTATCATTTTGGATGGTTCGAGTTGATATGTTTTTTCGATTCAGCACAGTCAAAATGGCAGGTCGTTACAAGTGGTATCAGAGCTTTGGTTCATTAAAGCTTTAGCCTATAGGGTAAAAGCTCATTAGAGATAGGGCAGTGATACCCTAGAATGAGTGGAAACAGTCACAGAATCCTTCTTGAGAGAGAGCGTATTTTGAAAGTATAAATAGTTTTTAAAATGGATTTAAACAATGTTTTCGGATATAAAATTTCATTTAATGTTAAAATCTTTTTTTGAAAATTCCTTTCCATTTGAATTCATCTTCCTTCGTAGATCCTCTTTAACTATGTTCTTTCGTTCGTTTAGCTTTGGCTCGAATTCTATATCTTATCCTTGTCCATAACAAGGTAAAAGTAGAAGGAGAGTATAAGTCTTCTTGTGAGTTCATTCTTATTCAATATTGGTTTCAAATTGGTAATTTGATAAGTATTATAATACAAGTTTTCTTGATGCATTATTGAAATTTTAATATATATATATATATATATTTGTTTGTTTGGTAATATCAATATCTTGAAAAGACTTGATGTTTATACTTTAGGATTTTATATTTTATAAGCTATATATTTGGAATAAGATTTAAAGGTATAGATTTTGTAAGAAAACGATTTTATCTTAATTGAAATCAATAATGGTATAGTTTATAAATGTATGTATATATAGGAATTTATAAATTTATATCGGTATATAAAGTTTTATTTATTTATTTGTGATATGTGCATACATATATATGTATATATGTGTTAAACTTATGGGATTAAAAAAGTTTTATAAGTTTAAATATCGATAACTTGGGTTTGAATATTTATGTATTATATAGAATAATATCATTATGTATTTGATTTAATAATAGTATTGAATAAACGAGCGTAACGGCACGCGCTCCGCGCGTGATAACGGAACGCGCTCCGCGCGTGGATTGTTATTGACTCATTATTCAAGGGTCAACACATACAGAAATTAAATTTTAAAAAGACAAAATCTAACATCAATGGTATAAATCTAAGATCAATGCAAGTTCAATCTATGCTCAAAGTCTGTGAGTAATATTAACTTTCATCATCATGAAATTGCAAGAACAACAAATAATTAGAGTGTCAAATGTTCACAATCTCAATTGCATTTCTCGGACAAATGTGGGTTTTGATCCTTAACAACCAATCCAGAGGAGTATTTCTTAATAATCCTCATAAATATCAATATATTTGAACCAGTTCCAATTAAAAGAAAAAGATAGCAAGAAATCTTAAATTTCTGTGAGCCAATAGAAGAAGATACTACAGCTCCAGCCATCCTTTTCGACTCTTTGGGAGAGTAGATAAAAGTATATGCTGCTTTCGGCCTAGTCCATCGTTGATTTTGAACTACAGAAAATTAAACGTACTTTGCAGAAGGAAGGAGATGCCTCAAGAATTTTTGATGGAAAAAACATAGAGAACAGCAGGCAAAAATCCAAACAACAAAGAAGTTCCAACTTCAAAAAACACGACGTAAGGCAAACATCTTAACGGTATAAAGTAGATCATTAAGGTATGAAGTAGTAAGTGCCTGAGTTATGGTGGTAGGCGCAGCAGTACTTATCTGAATAAGAAAAATATCTATAATAAGACAATACATATGTTTATATATAATAACATACCAAAAGGAAAGTTTTTATGACCTACACAATGTAACCTGAAGCTTACAATTGGTATTTAAAGGGTGATAAGATATTCTATTTGCTATTTTTGTGGAGATTTGAGTATCCAAGAAAAAGTCAAAAAATAAATACCACCTTATTTTTGTGGGGATTCGACCAACCTTCCTTTATTAGCATGTTTAGAAGATTTTGTTTGGTTTGGTTCCATTATTTTTGTAGAGAACGTGGAAATGGACAATGAAGGAAATTAAGTACTTTCCATATTAATTTGAAAATGCTAATATGTCAAATCCTAAATATATACAATTTAATAATTTTCCATATATGTTTTATAAAGTATTAAATCCAATTTGATTAATAAAAAATTGCACAACAAAACCTAGCATGTATTTAAATCTTTAATTCAAGTAAACTGAATAAATGGAAAATTTTCTTGATTTATTGCGAGAAAAATTAGGAAATAGATCGAGAAAAAGGGCATATTTGAAAATGGTTATTTAAAATTAGCATATATGTCAAATCTTAAATACAAATAACTCGGCGTATACAATTTAATAATTTTCCATATACGTTTTATAAGGTATTGAATCTGATTTAATTAATAAAAAAAGTGCACAACAAAAACCAGCATGTATTTAAATCTTTAATTCAAGTAAACTGAATAAATGAATTTTTTTCTTAATTTATTGTGAGAAAAATTAGGAAATAGATCGAGATAAAGGGCATATATGAAAATGCTTATTTAAAACCAGCATATACGTCAAATCCTAAATACAAATAACACGACGTATACAATTTAATAATTGTTAATATATGTTTTATAAGGTATTAAATCTGATTTGATTAATAAAAAATGCACAACAAACCCGACATGTATTTCAAATATTTAATTCAAGTAAACTGAATAAATGAAAAAAATTCTTAATTTATTGCAAGAAAAATTAGGAAATAGATCGAGATAAAGGGCTTATTTGAAAATGTATATTTAAAACTGGCATATACGTCAAACCCTAAATACAAATAACTCGGCGTATAAAATTTGATAATTGTCCATATACGTTTTATAAGGTATTAAATTTGATTAATAAAAAATGCACATCAAAACCCAGCATGTATTAAATCTTTAATTCAAGTAAACTGAAAAAATGGAAAATTTTCTTAATTTATTGCAAGAAAAATTAGGAAATAGATAGAGATAAAGGGTGTTTTTGGCACTTCGCGTTTACACCAAAAAAGTGTGATACCAAACCTATTCCGATTATTAGTAAAGATAAATGAGTAGGAAAGGTTTAATAATAGTATTGTTGTACATTTTATTAACCATTGGTTTAAATATATTAATTATTTAATTACTATTTCCCTGCCTCGTTCCATTTCGAGGAGGAAAAGTTTTAAGTGGGGAGAGTGTAAGAACCAGCTATTTTTAACAATTTAAATTCCGATTTAAATAGATATTTTTATTTTGAAAATATTCTATACTTTCTCTTAATGGAAATTTGGAATTTGAAATATGTATAATGAGATGTAGAAGCTATGAAAGTCCCCTCGAAAAATTTGAATGTTTGTCGGTCGCACAATTTTCAGTGCAAAGATGCGCATAACAGTTCAAATTTTAGTGACCGTAAAATCTCTCTGAAATCAGTACAGACGAACATGAAAAATATTCTATCAATTGTCAGGAATCCAACGGCAAAATCCGTTTTGTAAAAATCGGACGTTTTGATCTCCATTTAATTGTTTTTCCATCCGAATTTTCCGTTTAAAGGGGTCCGTAATGCTTTTTTGAACGGAACATCGTGACATTACAAATTATACATCGTTGTGTCTATCTCGTCATGCCGATTTCCGCAATATAATCATTTGTCGGTTTTGGTGCTTATTTCGCGATGAAATTTCAAAAATGCTTGCATAGTTCATTTTGAAACATAGCCATTTGAGTTCGATGTGTCCCTACTCAGGTCCTGCATATTATTCTAGTCATTTTGGGTCTGCAAACCAGTCATTTTATTTAATAAACCATCCGTTTATTTTTTTATTTATTCAAAGGGTTAGTATGGGAAAGCTATACATGCACTTGTCTCCTTCTACAATTCCTATGCCATTTTAACAGATCCATGCGTTCACTTTTTTTTTTCCAAACCACGCGTATATTCATATTGCCATTCCAATTTCAAATGCAATGTTCATTTAATCTTCCCAAAACCTTATGCATGTGCACATGTTACTCCTTTGAAGAGAATTTGGAATGTGCATGCGTTCAAACATTTAAAGACATATATGTGTTCGTTCATTTCCAAAGCTGTACCTTTTCAATAAACTGCTCCATATACCTTTACATATGAAAAAAAAAGCTGCTTCTCTTTTCAAAACTTTGTCCATTTTCTTTTCCCATCTCACTTCTTTTTCTTCCCTCCCACTACCGATCTCTTCCTGAGTCACGCCCCAATCAAACCTCACCCACATCGGCCCGAGCTCCTCCCTACTAGCCTACTGCCTCGCCCATCAGTAGTCGCTTACCCTTATTGTTCGCCCAGTGTCTGCCCGAGCCAACCTCTGCTGTCCCGAGACTGCCCTCTCTCTTCGACCTGAAGCCCACCATGACAGCCCCTTCATGTTGCCAACCTCTGGTCAGACTCCCTCCAATGACCAGCGACTTTTCCCCTCTCCTCTCCAGTTCGCACCTCCGAGCTTAGTCCCATTTTTCCCCTTGCATACCTGTGTTTAGGAGTATGGGCATACATATGTGTAATTATGTGTGTGTATTTTGTATGTGTTGTTGGTGTATAGCGTGAGTGCGTAATTTGTATATCCGTGCGTTTATATTGTGGTTGTGTGTGTGTGTGTGTACTTTGTGTATTTGCGTGAGTGTGTAAATTTAGTGCATGTGTATTTTCATCTATGTGTTTGTGTATAAATAAATATGTGTGTGTGCAGATAGTGTATTGTGTACGGGTGGTGTGTACGACGTGTGTTTAATGTGTGCGTGGTGTCTTTGTGTTGTCATTGTGAGTTATTACATATATGTATACTTGTTTGAAAATTTATTTATTTTGAAATATATGTGTGTGTATATATATATTTGTTTAAAAAGTTTATATATTAATATATATATATGACTTTGGAGGTGTTTATATAATTTATATTTAGGTTTTGTTGTATGTGGTGTGCGTTGAATTTTTTTAAAAAAAAAATCAGGTTGTATCCATATATATAATACATAATATTTTTGAAAAGAGAACTTTTTTGTGTTAATTTTGAGTCGAGTTTGGTTTTGAGTTCGAAAACCATTCCAAAAAAATATTCAATAGTCGTATCGATCCATTGAGACATCCCCTAACCATCTCTAATAAAAAAAAATGTATTGAGTGGTTATCGTGATCGAATCTATTCTGAGTCGTGCTTGGAATTCGTTGATCCATTATGTGTCAATTCGTCTGTTGTTTCCTTTTAGGCCACGAAAGGTGAGTTTATCTCACACTTGACCTACATTGTTTCATAGATGTTAGATCAACATAATGAACTGTTGTAAAATGTATAGGATTGCTAGTAGAAATTGTTTTAATATGTACACTTTCGTATATGACACGATATTCATACGACATGTAGGTCCACTGATAATACATGAAATATGATGTGATTGATGCTATATGATGATTTTTTATGTTGTTGATACCCCTAGTTTAGGAAAAATCACTAAGGGTTGAAATGATACAAACCCGAACGAATTTTAGATTAGGGAAAAAACGTTATGGGTTGAAATGATAGACCTGAACGATTTTTACTGAATTTGGAATTGCGGGTTGAAATGATATATACCCGCAGAAATTTTTAATTGTGGGCTGAAATGATAAATATCCGTATCACTTGACCATAGGGTAAAAAACAATATACAGACACCGTTGGTCATGTTTTCGAAGTAAAGTGGTTTGGAAAATCTGTTTTAGAATAATAACTTAAGATTTTATATTTATATTTTTAAAGATTTCTTTTTAACTTAAATTTTACATTATATGTTTTAAAATGTTTTTTATGAGTGGATATGGATTTAAATACTTATTTAATATTTTACTTATAATTTTATTTATTTTAAACCATATAATTTAATCATAAGTATTTTAAACTTTTTATAATACAATAAATATTTCTTTTAAATCTATTTCTATATTATTTTAATCTTATGTATGTTTAAAATTTATTTTCTATTTAATTTTAGAATTTTATAAGCTTATATATATGTATCTATTTTCAAAGTTAAATTTTATTATATATATTATAAACTTTAATAATAAACTAAGAGGTGGATAAGTTAAGATTTTGTGATTTAAATTCAAAGTTTTAAAATTTTAAATTTAAATAACGTTTAACGATATTTATTTAATGAATGAACTCATATCAGATATGAATTTGAAATTTGAATCGGTTTGAACTTAAAAGATGAATCCAAATTGTTGAATTTATTTTAATTCGAATTTCCAAATTTAAGGAAATGTATTTGAACCTATAATGGATATGAAATGAATTCGATTATAAATCTACTGAATGCGAATTTGAATTGATTTAAATATTGAACTTTATAAGAAATGAACTTGAATTGTGCAAATCGATAATTAATTTGAATTTATACATGATATGAAATGAATTTGATTTTAAAGTGTCTGAAATGAAATTTGAATATATAAAGTTTATATATATATAATCGATTTTATAAATCATTTGTTTTAGATTTAGAAATTTGTGAAATCGATTTATAAGAATGGTTTGAATCATATAAATTGTTTTGAATCGTATAAAATGGAATCATTTGAATTGTTTTGAACATGAATTTTTTCGAATATAAACCAACCAAAATAGTATCGAAATATTTTAGTATCGATTTAAATAGTATTTGAGATCTTTATATATGATTTTGTATAAGTCAATATTGGTAATCCCGCTTGCGCTATTTTGATACTTTTACTTTAATGATAGATACTATTGTATATAGCGTATTATACTATATAGTATTAGTTTGATGGATCCTTAAAGGGTGGTGATCCCAAACATCCTTTAAGTTACTGATTGCATTTTATCGAACATTTCATTTGAGTTGATTTACTTCCATGAGAATGTTAGTTCTAATCCGAGTTGTTTTGTTTTTGCTCTATTGCTCGGGTCAGATCGAGTATTCCAGTTTCAAGATTCATCCTTGAAGTTGGAGCTTATACTAGGTTTCACTCACTTGTGTCTACCTATTCAGTTGTTCCAGTTCAGTTGTTTCTTGTCATTCCTGTTCATATTGTTATCATTTGTCTATGTATTAGGAAATTCATTGTAATTGACTTGCGCAGTATTATTTATGTAAACTCTGATGTAAAATTTATTTAGTAGCTTCATGAACTACTATTGTATTATGTATTTTCCGTTGTGAGATATTTTGTTGCTCTGTATCTGTGTCTTTGATTTGTGATTTGTTCTATTTACCTCACAAGCTAATAACAATCTGTCATTTTGGATGATTCGAGTTGACATGTTTCTCACCCACTAACCTATGTTGCTAAGAGGAGGGTTCAAAATAACAAGCTCTAATGAATGAATATCACATAAGTTTAAGGGAGTCTATTTCATATACTTAGCAGTATAAATTTGTCTGGTTATGTCTAGAGAATTAAACACACAATTCAATATGACATTAATTGGGTAGACTATCATAAAGTCACTTAAGGCCTAACATGCATAGATAAGGCGGATTTCTACTATCACTTACTATCCTTTGAGGCGGGCTACTATATGGTCAACTTAAGACCATATTTATATTTATTTATGAGTGGATTCCTATGATCAATTAATACCCTATGATAGACATTAGTCACTTAAGGCCTCGTTTTCTAATCGTCGGTGCTGTTAAATATAATCTCAATGTAAATTAAGAGATAATAAGTAGTCACTTATTACCTACAGGATAGGTAGATGACCAATAGTCATTTATGACCTTCCCTGAGCGGACCCATATGTTACTATCTAGTTGTCATTATAGGTGAACTCTTGGCCACTTTATACTTCCCTTAGATAGGCGGTTCCCCTTACATGATCGAGGGACTCTTAATAGCCCATCCTAGGTTAGCCCTCACATAGCCCGTCAATGGGAAGTGGACGACTTCCTTAGAACTACCTCACTTAAATGTTATCGATTTTTTTAAGGCCATCTAATACCTCATAAGTTTATAAGAGAAAGGAGAGCCTAATGACCACTTAATACCTAATAAGGGCTAGTCCCATGACTTTGGTCCAAACCAAGGAGTGAACCTTAGGAACAGACCTAGTCCTAACCACTTAATATCCAAATTGGGTAGGTTTGCCACTTAATACATTCTTGAGACAGACCTTCTTCGCAAATATATGTACACACACTATATGTCCCATATTAAATCGACTATTTGTAGATGTTAGATTTGCCTAGAGGTTTCGGGAAGACTTGTGCTACAAGTAGGCGGCTTAACCTTGTGTCTTCGTGTATTTATTTTAATGACCCATGGCACTAGACATCTCACATTAACCCGACGTCTTGTCAATGCTCGATATGCCAATCGACTTGGACAGGCTTCTGCTACAAGTAGGGGTTAACTTCGTGTCACGTGTCATTAATGCCATTCATACTCACACATATACAAATTTCTTATGGGGACATTTTAAATTCAAGTTCCTAGTTAAATGAATTTATATGCATTTATAGTATGTTTATTACACCATCAATAGCAATAAATAAAACGTAATTAAAGTATGGGTAAAGAAACATCCTAAAACATAGAAATGCCAATCCTAACCAAAATTAAGGTTTACAAATTTATTTCTCTAATTTCATCAACATAGTATGTAATGTTTATTCACATAAAAATCGATAATACAGAAATAATTGACATAAAAAAACAACTTGTAACCTAGGTTCTAAGGATTATTTCAATAATAATAAAAAAGACAAGGTGCAATATGACAATGATATGTATAATAACTTATTTTTGGTATTACTTTACCTTTTGTATGAGATTTATATAAAAACTTAGATTTTGGTAACACGTGTTTTAATACATTTAAATTGCCTATTTTATAAGAATTTTTTAAATGTATGCAAGTTACTAAACCCAAATCTGTATCTATTCATAAATCAATATTTACAATAATAGTGAAGACAAGTAAATCAGACCATTATCAACACTATACAACTCCCAAAAACCCAACTTTTTGTTACATTCGTAATCTAAAACACAACAATATCACATAACTGACCATTTCCAAGTTAAATAAAAAATTTAGGGGATTAATCTATATTTTGTTTTCCCAAGAATCCTAAATCCCTTTTAGGAATATCAATCTGATTCTATGCTATAATTATAGAAAATGGTAAACTTAAAAAAATTCCAGTTACAGAATTATAATGAGAAGAATAAGAAAGTTAAATAGAACCAAAATCTACATTGTATCCTTGAAATAGTGTACTCTAGATATTACTTCTAATATATATATATATATATATATATATATATATATATATCAAATTAGACTCTTATGTACAAAAGATTTCTAATTCCAAATTCCAACAAGAAATAGATTAAAGAAGATAGAAAATAAGTTAAGCAGAAGAAGAGATCTAACATGTCCTAAATTCTGGAATATAGAAAAATGAAGGAGAAGCAGAATGGAGTCGGATTTGAGAAGACAATGTAGGGTTTGGGGGAGAGGATAAAGCTTATTTATATGTGGTAGAGTGTGTGTGTTCTGTTAGATTAGTTTTATAAAAATCTGGACACTCCATTCTAACAAAATATTAAAAAAAACCTTTATGAAATAAGCCTACTACTTCTTTACGGGCGGTCGGTACCCTCCATAGGAAGGCGGTCAACCCCCCTCAAGGGGGCAGTAAAATCCACTTAAGGGTCAGACGTGGGGAGATTAAATCTCCAGGCCAGTTTCTATTTTATTAAATACATAATTAATTTGATTGATTGTTTCTGTTCTTTTGATTTTTGTCCCCATCTTGTGTGTGTGTGTGTGTGTGTGTATATATATATATATATATGCACACAATTTTGAAATGCAACAAGGAATATTCCATTATGTCATAGATATTTATTTTTATTTTAGATTTATACTTTACTGTTTGAATTTCAAAGGTTGCGTGTATATTATGTTCGTACAACTTGTTTTACTCGTAACTTTTTCATACGAACTCCGTTTTCGATAAATAAAATATGAAAATGAGCTAGATTATTACCATGAATACAATGGTAATATTTTCATGACCAAATTCTGAATTATTAAATATTCGTATTTTCAACCCATTAATATTTTATTAATTATTATTGTTTATTCTTCATTTAATTATCTATGTCTATTTAGAGTATATTTTTACAAGGTGTTACATTCTTTCTCTGTAAAAGAGATTTCATCCCGAAATCTTTCCGATGGGGTGAAAAACACAACTTTCACTAACAAACATGTTATACAACCAAGTTAATTATTACACACCTATAAAATAGTCATACTCAATGTGATTAGAGTGTTGCACACTTGCTAAAGTAAGCTCGATCCTAGCGCGAGAGTGTAATATGTTATACTGTATGTAAGAAAAACACCCTAAAATGCATATAATTTATATATGGTTGCTTGATGCATTTGTGTTGCAAAAAATTCCACCGTCCGATCTATAAACCACAATACAACCATGAAATCCTAAAATTTCCAAGAAATGCTACAAATTTTAAAATTTTCGTGCCTTCCATCGATATCTCTCCCTAACGTACATGAACCAATTTAACTAAATGTTAGAAGCCTTGAAATCTCATGCTCCACAATACCTGTGGTGCCACAAGATGCTAAAGGTTCCGTCTTTTCCCATTTTCTGACTACTTCCTACAAAACTTTGTCATAGTGTGAAGGTATCTTATCAGGTATAAAAGGGTAAAAATGAAATGAGCTCCAATCATCAACGAACTCTTTTATTTCCCTTAATATTGGGAAAGCCCCGGATATCATGCCAACTCTTTAGCCTTCATAAGCTGCCTAATCAGATTGGACTTTTTCCAAAATTCAATCATAAAATTGCTTCAAATAGAAATTTGTCAATTGTTTTTCCATCAACACTTACGTAATTCGGATAGCCTCCATGAAATACTTCAAGAGCACCCACCAAGTACCAAAAAGGTAACCATACCAATCCTATAAAGATAAATATCATTCCTATTATCTACAGTTGATGAAAAATCTTAAGATTCAATAAATCTCCTAAGCCTAATTTTCTAAATTAAACTAATTTATGTTCTAGTCTATATTAATAACTAGAACAATCTTTCTATGTTTTGATTTGTTAAAATTCAAGTTTATTAAAGTTCATTTGTTATAATTTTCATAAATTTGCCCAAACAACAAAGAAAAATATTAGCATATTAAAATACAAGGAATAAGTATTCTTTTATTTGGAATAGACGGTATAAACTATGTGCAAACACATGTAAATTTACACATCACTTCCTTTATATTTTATGTTGGGGATATTTAAAGATACTCAACATTTTGTTAAGGGGAGGACCAATTTTTATTTATTGTATAATTGTTATGGGAGGACAAAATAAATTAGCCTCCCCTTAAACATATAAATTAAAATTTCAATATTAACCCCTATAATCCTCATTAATATAAATCATAAAAAATAAACCTTAATTATTGCTTACAATTTAATGTTGCACATAAAAATAAAAAATGGATATGGTTAATGTAATGGAGAAACAAAAAGATGTCGTGAGTGATTAGAAGGCATCAGATTAGGTAATTAATTGTAATTTCATATTGAAATTAGTATGGTTAATTTAAAATAAACACAAAAACGAAAATTTCGATCTAATGTGCTATATTGAAAATTTTGTAATTGAGATGTTTAATAATTCACATGTTTGTTACTTGCGCTGAATTTAGTAAGTTAGGGTTTAACATTAGTGACGAGCCAGGGGTAGTTAGGTCTCTTTTTTATTTTATTTTAAATAAACCAGGCCACCCCTTAACTATTTTCTTTAAGTTGGAGTCCCCTTAAAATTATCCTCCTCTTAACCAAAGGGTGCTACTATTCACACCCCGGTTTACACTTCAGGCTACCAAAACTAAAAGCACCCCAAATATTTCAAATATCCTCTTCTGGCCAACGTGTAAGTTAAAAACCTAAAAATGGAGAGGCCACCAGCAGCTACCTCTACGGGAACACTTCCTTCCTCACTTAGAGCTCTTCCACTGCGAATCAAATACTCAAAGTCAAATAGTTCAAGAAAAAATTAACATAATTCATTTTTATAACCATATTAGCAATTTTAATTTTAATAAACGAGTACTTACTTCATCGGTTGTGAAATGATTCGTCACAAATCAATATTTATGTCTTTTGAGTCATTTGATTGAACATTTTGCTTCATATTATCACAACCATCATGTTTATCATCCAATTTATCATCATTTAAATACTTCATCTATCAAACGACCAAAAAAAGTATCAATTCGTAAAAGACATTATGTAAGTTATACATATAAAAATCCTATAAATCAAAACTTACATTGTCATTCTCTTACAACATCATCAAATTTAATGTCCTCCAAGCATGAAATTTCCAACGTAGTGGAATTTTTTTCCTAAAACACAATGGAAAACCATAACCACTAAAAAAATCATAACATGCTCTATATCATAATAAAAAACAATAAAAATCAAGCAATTCAAACCTCTTTTTTATTTTTATCTTCCATCTCTAACAGACATAGAAGAATATTGGCTTTTATTAGGGTTTATGATGTGAAATTGTAGAGAAGTACGTGTTTTGTGTTTTTAGGAGAAGTATGGTGGTGAATGACTAAGTGAAGGAATAAGATATGGCGGCCAGAAGAATATAAAAAATAATCATTTGTATTAAATTTATATAGGTGGCCGGAAGTGTAAACCGGGGTGTGAATAGTAGCACCCTAACCAAATGTGGAGTCCCTTTAACAATCCCCTTTATGCGTATTCCTTATAATTTCAAAGATAGTCTTTTTATGAAAAATAACAAAAATGATAATCTATAAACTAAACAAATTTACTTAAATAAATCAAAAAGAAGATAGATTCAACTAAAATGGCTTGCTTACGCAAATCCGGCATTTATGCTTATTCGTTAAACCCATGTATAAAATTCTTATCCTAGAGGATGAAATTCTAGAAACTTGATTTCTTCTTCACCTAATATTCCAAAACCTTGAGTTCAAGATACTTTTTATCACGGGATGCAAATTTGATTCCCTTATTAACTTCCAAATTCCAAATATTAGTAACCGCTGGTTAGGTATCCCCATAAAATTCTCTTACTCACAATAAATTTAGGGGATTGTTAAAGGGACTCCATTTTTTGTTAAGGGAGAGACGATTTTCTATTTTTTGATGAATTGTTAAAGGGGGGACAAAATAAGTTAGCCCCCCCTTAACCATATAATTAAAAATTACAGTACTATCCCTATAATCCTTTCATACCTACATATATACATACACAAAAACTCACACCAACATTACCCATACACATACAAATACATAAAACATAAGCCCTCCTAATAGAGCAAAATTAATTCATACCTGCACATAATTATATAAATTTAAACACTAAGCATCAGACCACGCTTGCATGAATTCAAACACTTAAGCATAAGCCAGACACTTATTAACACTTCTTAGTCTAATAAGATGCATGAATAATTAACTCTGCAAATTGCAAAATAAATTTAGAAACAATATATAGTGACCTTTTATAATTCAACCAAAAAGGAAAATAAAAAGAAATAACAATCAGAAGAAGATCCACCCTTTCAACTCCCCTGATTAAAACAAAGTTCATATAATCTCAGTATTCCAGTTTAAATCATGAATTTATCACTCATATATATAAATTAATTAAAAAAACGATATTTACAGTTGCATGCGCCTTCTATTTGGTGATGATATAAATAACGTAGATGATTCCTGCAGTCAAGTATCTAAAGACAGTCAGTATTAAACATATCCAAAACTCAGCCTTGAATTATGATAAGTAATTAACAAATTAAATTATAGTTAGTCACTGCATGTCTAATTAATTAAGGTTATGAGGGACAGTTTAGTCCATGCTTCTTTTAAAATAAAAAAAAGCAAACCATCCCTTAACAAATTTTGTTTAAGGTGGAGTCCCCTTAAAAATGTCCTCCCCTTAACCAAAAGTGGAGTCCCTCTAAAAATCCCCTAAATTTAATAAGTGGTTTTAAATCACACAAGCACAATAAGGATACACTACTTTCACCATTTTATATCATCTTAGAATCATTACGAGAGACTACTAGATATTAAAATCTCAAAGATTGAAAGTCATCACTTACAATCACTGATATAAATGGTATTGATGTCTTAATCTTTTATTCCAAACTTAACATGCCATTCCAATAATTTTTATTCCCCTCAATTTTCCATTTTCGCTTTTCTCAAAGATGTGGTACATCCATAATCTTTTAATATCCATAGACCACTTAACCATTCCTTACTCAATTTCTTTAACCTCCATCCTTGAGAATTTATTAGTTTCAAGTTTGGAAATACATTAATTTCCTTAGAGTAACCTCTCTTTAAATCAATCCCTACAAATTTCCTTTTTTTCCTTATTAATTAGAAATTTATTTCCCATTAAATTTTCTTTTAATATCCAAAAATCCTAAATTCAAAAATTGCATATTATGTAAGTTACACTATACCTATATATTACTAAATTGTGGAAAATAGGGAGAAGGCCAAACTTAGCCAAAAAAAATTGGCCAAATGTATGGAAAGTTTGTTTTTTAGCAAAAAGTCCACATTTTAGTGCAAAATGGAAAATGAAAGTGGGCCCCCTGAATTCCGCATTTGCACTAAAATGTGGACTTTTGCCTAAAAAATAAACTTAGCATACTTTTGACCAACGAATTTGCTAAGTTTGTCCTTTAAAAGAAAATGCTCTTACTAATTGCTAGAAATGGTTATAAACGTACTAATTTTCTAAACTAAACTTTCTAGAGAAACTAGTTTATAATCAACCCTTTGGAAACCTTATACTTTATCAACTTTCAAATATAGATCTTTGGGACCGATATAAAGCTATCCAAATTAGGTTGTACAACTTATTCGTGTCTATCCTTACTTAATCCAAGTTTATTCCTTTTGTAAAAGTATAATCTTAGCAGTGACACAAAACCAATACATTTATATTATATTGCCATTATTATATATTTTTCATTATTATATGTTCATATATTCAAAAACTTAGTAAAATTTATTGAATTCAAAAATTCATATCTTAATGTCTTATTAAAAGCTGAAGTATTAAATTTTTATTTTCTCTTAAACTCTAACTTTTTTACAAAGAATCTAATGTTTTTATTTCCTTAATGTGTTTACACTCATTTTCAAATAAACATTCTTTAATAAAATTCATTTATTTCTTACAAAACGTTTCATTGGTGAACAATAAATACCTCTTTTCAAATTTGTAACATTTTGGAAACATTTATTAAACGTTCATAATTTCTAAATTAGATATGCAATAATTTCTCTTATTCTAATGCTTATCTTCGTTAACATTTTGAATGTTAACCTTTGATACTTTTCAAAAATGACAAATGTTTAAGGTTTAACAAATATAATTGCTTATTTTATTTTCAAAACAAAACCTTAATAATTAAGTGTCCAAAATTTAATGAGGTGAGAGTTAAGTCCTTTAACAACATTCATGGTTACATTCTTAAATGATGTTGCAACTTTTAAAAATACAATTTAAAATATTATTCAAAGTGTGTATTCTTTTTAGCAATAAAGTTTAATAACTTCTTTATGACAAATATATTTTAAAACTTATATTGTCATGCACGCATACTCGTATTAAATTAATTTATGTTTGAATTTTAGAAAGCCTTAATCATTTATGAATGTTTTTATCAAAAGCATAACTATTCATTATGTTTCATCTACGAAATAAGAGTGCTTCACGAAATTCATTTAATTTCATAAATTAGCAATAAATTGATTTATTGGAGTAGTTAATTGTCATTTTCTCTACTTCCATTATTACTTTCTCAAATATTCTCCATGTATTTCTAAATATTGAAATAATCATAAATTTATTTAGAATACAAATAATATTTAATTCCATATCATAAGTGCCCGTTAATGCTTAGGAATTGAATATTTCGAATCAAGCATTAGATTTGGAGTAGTTAATTCCAATAATAATTTTTTCTATCCTTTCTCTTTTAAATGATTGTATCATTTTTGTTTATCCTACCAGACATTTATACAATCTGGTTTTCTATATTTTAATTAAATATCAAGTCTATTTCTACAACTAGTGCAAAGTCTTGAAGAAAAGAATCTTCTTAAATTTTAAAAGTCGTTACATCAAGGCTATGACAATTATAAATTTACCATTATAATTGTTCATTATTTGTTGCTTTCTAAAAGCTTACATTTCTTTTCTATTTTTCTTAAATTCGTGAATGCAAACTTTCTTTTTAGTTCATCATTAACTACTTGTTCTTTTAAAGGATTCATCTTCTGATAAAAATTTACATTTTTAGTTTGTTTATTAGAAAAAAGGGTAAATTTTGAAAAGCCTTCTAAAAATATTATTATTTCTAAAAAACTTCTACCTAATTTGGAAAAGTTTCATAACTTAAGCTTATCTGCAAAAATGTTTCGCATTTTATACAAAATTTCATTTTCCTACTAATTTCATGGTATTATCAAAAAACTACTTTTTGTATGTTTTCTTGCAAAGCCTTTCGCAAAATTAAAAACATATTTATTTTCTTCGTCTAAACTTTCTTATTTTACCTATTATCCTTTTGACACACTATTCTATGGAAGTCTATCACTTTCTTAATTTTTCTCGTGTTCTTATTTTTCCATTTCTTCATATTTCTAATTGTTGCTACTAATAATGTTTTTTATGTCCATTTTATCCACTTAATTAACTCTCATTCTTATAGACATTAGATTTCTCATTCAAAGTCAAATATTCATTCCTTCGTACAATTGGTCTTATTTGTCTCACTGATATTTTCCTTTCACTGATTAACCATTTAATGCTCTTCTCAAATTTCAAATTTACATACTTACCTTTTTTTTCTACAACTTAACATATGATTGTGTAATGGACATTATTTATCCTTATTAATGGTTTTCCTAATGGATACCTATTTCGAATTCTTTTTATTTATTTCTTCCTTGTCACTTAATAAATGATAAATAAGCTACTAAATTAAGTTTCATTTATTACCTATTGGATAGGGAGTTTCAATCCTTTCCGCTTTTCCAACTTTGTGGTTCCCACAACATTAATTATGTGCTTATAGGCTTCTAAATTGATAAGGAAGTTGTTAAATCATTGTATAGCTTCCAAAGTAATTCTAGAAATTAAGGTCAAATCTTTCCTTGAAGGACCTACAGATACTATTATATGGAGATAAACATATTTTATATATATATACTTATATATAAAAAAAATTGAAAACTCTTTTTCAAAATAACAAGTATGTCTCCCATATGTATAGTCTCCCCATAATTGGGTAACCTGACCCTGATACCAAATGTAATAACCTTCCTGGAATAGGCCTAAATCCCAATCCGAAAAGGCGCTACAGAACTTAGAGTCATTCTAAGAAAATCATTGTCTATAAGAAATAAATAACAGTGCCAAACTAAAAATGAAATTAGAATCTCACAACGGATGGGACAAAATATAATGTTAAAAAATAAATGTACCCTTTCATAAAAACCACAATAATGTTAGTTACATCAAATTTTCCATATGCCATAACAAGTACATTAAAAATATCCTATAAACACATATAATTTCTAGACATAATTATAACTAAAATAAGATCTCCCACTACAGCTCTAGTCTTCATGACGTCATCTATCTAGAATTTCCACCTACTAACCTACGTTGTTAAGAGTAGGGTATTAGAACAACAAGTTCTCGTGAATGAAAATGACATGAGTTTAAGGGAGTCTATTTCCTGTACTTGGCAGTATGAATTTATCGGGTTATTTCTAGCGAATTAAACACACAATTAAATATGATATTATTTAGATAGACTATTCTAAAGTCACTTGAGGCTTAATATGCATATATTATGGCGAATTTCTACTATCACTTAGTACCTTTCGAGGCGGACTACCATTTGGTCACTTAAGGTCATTTTTATATTTATTTATAGGTGAAATCCTTCAATCACTTAATATCCTATGTCGGACCCTAGTCTCTTAAGACCTAGTTTTCTAATCATCGACGTCATTAAATATACTCCCAATGCAAATCGAGAGATAGTAAGCAATCATTTATTATCTACAGAATAGGTTCGTGTTTTTACTTTAATGGCCCATGACACTAGACTTCTTACATTAACCCGACTTCTTGTAGATGCTGGATATGTCGATCGGTTCCGGACAGACATTTACTACAAGTAAAAGTTAACCTTGTGTCATGTATTATTAAAGCCATTCATACTCATACGCATACAAATTTCCTAAGGGGACATTTTAATTTCGAATTCCTAATTAAACACATTTATAGTATGATAATTACGCTATCAATAGTAATAAATAAAATGTAAGTAAAGCTTGCGTAAAGAAACATCATAAAACATAGAAATGTCAATCCTAACCAAGTTTAAGGTTACAAGTTTATTTCCATAGCTTCATCAACATAGCATATAATGTCTATTCATACTCAAATCAATAACAGGGAAATAACAATCAAAATAAAATAATTTGTAATCTAGGTTCTACAGATTAGTTTAATAATAAAAGAAAGGATAAGGTGCAATATGACAATAACATGTACAACTTCTTAATGGTACTACTTTACTTTTTATATGATATTTATACAAAAACTTAGATTTTGGTAACACATGTTTTAATACATTTAAACTACCTATTTTATAAGAAAATAAATGTTTAAACATATGTAAGTTACGGTATCTGAATCTATATCTTTGCATAAATCAATATTTACTATAAAAGTGAAGACAAGTAAAACAAACCACTATCAAAATCATACAACACCCAAAAATCCAACATTTTATTATATTCATAATCCAAAACCCAACACCATCACATGATTGACTATTTCCGAATTAAATAAGAGATTTAGGGGATTTATATATACACTATGTTTTCGCAAGAATCCCAATTCGCTTTTAGGCATAACAATCCAATATACACTACAATTATAGAAAACAGTAAACTTATAAATTTTCCACTTACATAATTATAAGTAGAAGAATAAGAAAGTTGTGTAAAACCAAAATCTAGATTGTATCCTCGAAATAGCGTACTCCAAATATTCCTCCTCAAATATTATATATATATATAAGAATCAAATTAGAGTCTTATATACATATAATTTCTAATTCTAGATTCTAATAAGAAATATATTAGAGAAAATAGAAAATAGGTTAGAGAAGAAGAAGAAACCTACCCTGTCCTAAATTCTAGGATATAAAAAAATGAAAGAGAAATAGAATAGAGGCAAAATTGATAAGGCAATGTGGGGTTTGGGGGAGAGGCTAGGGCCTTATTTATACTTGCTGGAGTATGTGTCGTCCTTAAGATTAGTTTGATAAAAATATGGATAGTCCATTCCAACTAAATATATAAAATCCCCTTTATAAAAAGCTTCCTCCCACCATACCCCCTTAAAGGCGGTCGACACCCTCACTGGAAGGGCATTCGACCCACTTCAATGAGAGTGGTCGACCCTTCCTTAAAGGTCGTGTTAAGTTTCGGCATTCCCTGCGTACCTTCCACTTGTACGCGCTTCACCGTGTCTAGTTGGCGTCAACGGTCGAAGACTCCTATGCTGGCGTTCTGATTGAACATCCCTCATCGCCACCCATCGAGCATATAATCTGGTATTGGCAAGCACTTATTGTAACAAAAGGAATCCCCAATATTACATGCCACCAACATCATATATATACCATGATCTTTCTTAATTTCTTGCGATGTGGGACAATTTGCC
Source organism: Allium sativum (assembly GCA_030737875.1). Classification (NCBI taxonomy): domain Eukaryota; kingdom Viridiplantae; phylum Streptophyta; class Magnoliopsida; order Asparagales; family Amaryllidaceae; genus Allium; species Allium sativum. The sequence continues at coordinate 902,442,739 of CM060916.1, forward strand.
CGTTCAATCCATGCACCCACTCCATTCCAATGTGAGCCACACCTAACAATCTCCACCTTGGCGAGCATTGCTCAAGTCACCTTAGAATTACACCATGAGTCCTCTTCACAGTTGGTCAAGCTGCTACCCCGAGTTCTCATAAGCAGTGGTGCCATGCTGTTTTTACCATTGTATCTCCACCTTGACGAGCATCCCATGCTCAAGCCCCTTTGGAGCCATGCTTCGGTAATGCTACACATATCGGTCCCCTCGAACCATGGAGCTCTGATACCATGTTAAGTTTCGGCATTCCCTGCGTACCTTCCGCTTGTACGCACTTCACCATGTCTAGTTGGCGTCAACGGTCGAAGATTCCTATGCCGACGTCCCGATCGAACATCCCCCATCGCCACCCATCGAGCATATAATCTGGTATTGGCAAGCACTTATTGTAACAAAAGGAATCTCCAATGTTACATGCCACCAACACCATATATATACCATGATCTTTCTTAATATCTTGCGATGTGGGACAATTTGTCCGTTTAATCCATGCACCCACTCCATTCTAATGCGAGCCACACCTAACAGGTCGGACGTGGAGAGGTTAAATGTCTAGTTTGGTTTCCATTTTGTTAAATACGTAATTATTTAGATTGATTGTTTCCATTTCTTTTGATTCTTGTCCCCATCTTTTTTTTTGTGTGTGTGTGTGTGTGTCTGTGTATCTATGCACGCAATTTTGAAATCCATAAAGAAATATTTCATTATGCCATAGGTATTTATTTTTATTCTAGATTTATATTTTTGCGGTTTGAATTTCAAATGTTGTGTATATATTATGTTCATACTTGTTTTGTTCGTAACTTTTTCATATGAACTTCGTTTACGATAAACAAATATGGAAACGGACTAGAATCTCATCACGAATACAATGGTAATATTTTCGTGACCAAATTCTCAAATAATAAATATTTTTATTTTCAACCCATCAATTTTTTTGTTAATTATTATTATTTATTCTTCATTTAATTACTTAAGTCTATTTAGGGTATAGTTTTACGGGGTGTTACAATATTCAGTGCTATCCAGTTTAGATGTGGGGCCAATCCTGATTTGTTGAGGGGCAAATTAAGGCATCCTCCCGTACGTTTTATCTAGAGGTGCACGAATTTGGTGGGTATGCCCTTACTCTTTGATAGTTGGAATCCATTCTCCAATACAGACTTTCAGGCTTGATTAGTTATATTAATATATTTATTTGTGGATTCTAGACATTTAATATCATTGGATATTTGCTATAAAAAACTTTGGTTAACGTAAGGTGAAAAGTCGTCTGTGTTTATGTGCGACATAATTTTATGAGGTACTATTTATTTCAAAAAGGTTTTGAAACTTAAGAAATTAAGTTTCATGTTATTTGAGTTTTCTCATATTGGTCGTCCAAACTGACCTGGGCGTTATTTCATGATAATGCTCGGGTCAGACCGAGCATATTTGGTAAGTTAGATTATTGCTTGCAGCTTAGAAAGAGGCTAAAACTCTGAACATACTTCCGTAGATTCTTGTTTTCTGTTGCGCCAATGCTCTTTGTGGTTATGTGAGTTTGTTTGGATAAGCTGTTACTGTGCAGTTAAAGTCTTAATGGTGATATAGCGGCGGAGATGCAAAAAGGTGCAGCGGGGATAAATCGAGGAAATAATGGGGATATAGCTGTTGCAAAAAAAATGAATAGGAACGGATTGATGGTGAGGCAAAACAAACAACAGATAGTCACCAGCAAAGCAATCACAGATCTAGCAATAAAAGAAATAACACAAGAGGTTTATAATGGTTCCACTAACGTCTTGTTAGTGTACGTTCACTTGGGGAGAGGATATTTTATTACTTTTCTCAATAAGAAAAAATTACAAGACTAATAGTAGGGAAGAAGAAAAACTTTTAGAGATAATCATACATTCACCTAATCTCTATCCTTATATAAGGATTAATGCTTGCAGTTGAAGTAATTGATTTATGATATAAATCAATGCCTAATTAATTCTCCAATTCTCCTGATATGCTTCCTTGTTTAACCAACCAATTAGGGAATTAATTCCTTACTTCACTATCTCAAAAAGAAACCTTCTTCAAATCCTTCCACTTATATAGGTAATCTATTACCTTTCCCTTTTACAAATAAAAGAGCAATAAATTTCTAATATCTTCCAAATCTTCTGCAAATTGGAAATATTATATTCCCAAATTAACAGTATTTTCCAAAACTTTTCTTAATGGAAATATTGTATCACCATAAATAATATATTCCAATTTTCAGCAAATGGAAATATTGCATCACAAATTCTAACAATCTCCACCTTGATACTATATTTCCTTGAAAGCATACCAACTCCACCTACATCCTATTACTCTAAGCATCTTCTCGGACAAGACAACATGGTTACTTCCCGCAATGAGCTTCGACATGGCCATCGCCCATTGCACTTTGTCAACAAACTCCGGCAACGCCACCGCCTGCCAACAAAGTGTACAAAGTAACCCCTTCAAGTAAGACATATCAATCTTCACCACGAAAACAAACGTCTCCATGAACCATTTCAATCCTCTCCCCACACCGTGCCACCATGTGGCACATAGCATTTCGATAAGCGAATCCAGTTCGAGCAACGTCCGAACTTAGCAGTCTGCAAAGGCTTATGCATATCCACTATTTTCTCCTTTGATCCCTGATCTTCTTCAGACAATCCCTTCTTCCGCTTATCAAGCATATCCTTTTGGCAAAATCCCACCTTGTTGAAGCTTTCCCCTTTGGTCATATTCTGCCTATGCAGAAACTCAAAGTCTCTTCTTGTATGCCTAGCTTTGACATCTTCTCCACGAGAACTGTAGGCTCCAACCCTTGACTCTCCAAGTACAGTGCCTCCCTCAGGAGATACAGATTATGAAACATATCTCCCTTCATCACTACAAATGCACCCTTAGACTATCCTTATCAATGGTCACCTTGCATCCTTTAGATGCCAATTGCCCAAGAGATATCATTGACTTCCGAAGACCTAGAACATAACGGACACCTGTCAAAGTGCGTATTACCCCGCCATACATGCGAATCTGCACAGTACCTTCGCCCATGACTCTACAACTAGCATCATTTCCCATAAGAATCAGTTTCCCTCTTTTTCTTTTAAAAGAACTGAAATAATTCTTATTAGGTGTCATATGAAAAGACGCCTCCGTATCTAGCACCCAATGGTCTGATACATCTGATACTACCGCTGTCAACAAGTCATCAACCAAAAATTTCTCCACTGCAACCGATGGATTTCCAGTTTCAGTCTTTTTCTTCGAGTCCGGACAATCTCTCTTCCAATGGTCTGGTTCTTGCAAATGTAGCACTTCCCATCTCTTGACTTTATTTTCTTCTTCTTCTCCCCTCTCTTCATACCAGCTAATAAGGCTTCCATACTACTTCCTCCTCTACCTTCACTCAACCCCTTCATCTGGTCCTTTAAGTCCTCAGATAGAAGACCTGCCTTCACATCAAAATGTGCCTTCACTGAAGTACCCTCTCTCATCCGCATGGTGAAAAACGTCTTCAGTAAAATCAGATGGTTGGTTAGTGACTTCTTTAAATAGAGTTTTTCCAGCTTGGTCCAAATGTCCTTAGTAGTGGTCTCACCGCTTATCTCTGAAATGATATTTTCTCTCATTGCCAATTGTAAAGTAGTAAATGCCCATCGTTCCATCTCCTTCCTTTCCACGGTTGAAATATCATCCATCAACTCCTCAGGAGAAAATACCACAGGATGAACATTATTCCTCATCAAAACAGCTTTCATCCTCCATTGCCACTTCTCGAATTTATCCACATTCCATCTTTATTGCTAACTAAGATCCTACTGCCATATATGTCCCTTTGACATATGGCCTTGATACAATTGTTGAATTCTCCTCATCTCTTGCCATAATGCCTAACACCCTTTGTCAATTAACCTAGTTGCTCTGATACCAATTGTTGCAAAAAAAACGAATAGGAATGGATTGATGGTGAGGCAAAACAAACAACAGATAGTCACCAGCAAAGCAATCACAGATCTAGCAATAAAAGAAATAACACAAGAGGTTTATAGTGGTTTCACTAACGTCTTGTTAGTGTACGCCCACTTGGGGAGAGGAGATTTTATTACTTTTCTCAATAAGAAAAAATTACAAGACTGATAGTAGGGAAGAAGAAAAACTTTTAGAGATAATCATACATTCACCTAATCCCTATCCTTATATAAGGATTAATGCTTGGGGTTGAAGTAATCGATTTATGATATAAATCAATGCCTAATTAATTCTCCAATTCTCCTGATATGCTTCCTTGTTTAACCAACCAATTAGGGAATTAATTTCTTACTTCACTATCCCAAAAAGAAACCTTCTTCAAATCCTTCCACTTATGTAGGTAATTTATTGTCTATCCCTTTTACAAATAAAAGAGCAATAAATTTCTGATATCTTCCAAATCTTCTGCAAATTGGAAATATTATATTCCCAAATTAACAATATTTTCCAAAACCTTTCTTAATGGAAATATTGTATCACCATAAATAATATATTCCAATCTTCAGCAAAAGGAAATATTGCATCACAAATTCTAACAATAGCGAAGGCGCAAAAAGGTTAATTAGATGTAAAACCAAATATTTAAAAATTAATTAATCATCTTTCTCACATTATATATGTACAAGAAACTAATATTAATTAATTTTATATAATAAAATCAAGTAATATCATAGTTATGCAAGCTAAATTCGATGAGGGTAATTGATTGTTACCATATATTAGGCACATATGCCCTAAATTTAGCCCTTCACGCTAAATTTACTAAAAAAAAAATTAAAAGAGAACCAATCAAATCAAGCTCTATACATTAATACTGCTAAAACGGACGCTAAAAAGCCTTAATATAGCGGATGCAGCGAAAATAATGAGGCTAAAAGAGGATGTATTGTTTATCAAAGCTAAATTGAAATAGCGTAGTGGTTGAAGAGCACTATGAGCTATAGGGGGATACTGCGGGGATTTAGCGGGGCTTTAAATGTATAGGGCTGTTATAACTATCCATGTTAGTTTTTCTTTACGGTTACTCTGATATTTTATATTTATATTAAAATAATTAGTTTTCTTCTGTAAAGTCTTATGATATATTTTACATTTTGCACTGCGATTGTGAGATTCTGTTCTTTCCTTGTTCTTTAATCCCTAACGAATTGATTTTCCAACACTCGAATATTCAACACGTGAATACTGTGGATATATTAATGTCGACTTTGAAGGTCGAAATCTCAAGTTGCTACGTTTGTTTCGACTTAGCTTGACAAAAACTGTTTCGTCTCAACTCGACTTGGCTCAACATTTAGACGTGTCAACTTTAAACCTCTGGAAGAGGCTTTGGCTTGAACTTTTAACACAAATGTTGGCACTTTTGATAGAGCTTTGGTTTCAAGCCTAAAGCTTATACTACTAGTTAGCATAAGATGTCAACAACTTGCTCTCGCGTTACTCATTCAGGGTGTTAACAAAGAAACTTGTTAACAACATACGTATGTAGGTACGTATGTATGTACACAACATACATATGTATGTATGTGTACATATGTATATATAGGGATGGCAATGGGGCGAGTCTAGGGTCCAAACCCGCTTGACCCGCCCTTATTTTGACCCGTTTAGACCCTCTCCATAGGGTCTTCGGGGCGAGTAGACCTGCGATCCGCTTTTGAAAGTCCGGGTCTAGGGTCGGGTCTGGGGCACGGCTAACCCGCCCCAACCCGACCCGCACCATTGAAATATCATTAAAAGTCTTTATAACTATAATGATTACTTGTTAATCTTCTTAAGTATACATTGTTATAACCTGAATATTATATTCTTTCAATCAACAACTATAATTTTTTTTATAGTATTAAGTTACATCAATGATGATTATACAACAACAAATGCATACATTTTGAACTATTATCTTACAACTCATTTTATTATATTCTCTTATCATTGTGGACCCATTATAATATGTATATAATTTATCATTTAGTGATAAAAAATATAAGCATATAAATTTGTGTGCATTAGAACACAATATCATCGGGTCGTGGGGCGGGTCGGGTCTACCCTGACCTGTACAGGCTTCAGGTCCGGGGCTAAATCTCAGACCCGCACCGGGTCTACGGGGCGGGTCTGGGGCATGGTTTAAAAAGTCCTAGCCGGGTCTGGGATACGAGAAACCCATCCCAACCCGCCTCATTGCCATTCCTCAGTATATATAGAGAGGGGACCGCTCTATGACACCTTTTTTGCATCTGTATCGTATCGTGAGCTACATCACTCTAAATCTAACAAAATATTGTAGATGCTCAATCCATATTTAGAAGATAATCTATGTAGAATTTTGGCTTATTTCTATATTTATAACATTATAAAAATTATAACTCAATTATTTTCCATACAGACATTTACTTGACCGTTAGATATAACAATTAAACATATCATGCTACAAATGTCGAAATGACCCCCATTTTATATAGATAATTATGTATATATGAATAGAACGAAATTTCATTAGATTTAAAGTAAGAGACAGTCTGGTTAAAGTCTCTATCAACTTTCAAAATAATCAAAACACTATTGCCAAAAATATTATGTAATTAAATCTTTTTTTTGGAAGTCATCAAAAATGTCAATAAAAAAAACAACGTTGAAAACTTTCATATTTTAAAATTTATTTCAATTATATTTATCTTCGTACCTATATCAGAAAAATAAAATGAAAATGGATGGATAACAAAAGATAAACACAGTAAGCTCAAGGAATATTTCATAAATGTATGCAATTATTCGAAATATTGCTAACATATACGCAATTATAATCAAGAATTATTTAATGTAAATTTTGATGAATAATTCAAATTTTCAAATTTTATTTTAAATTATATTCGATGTCATATTTATTGTAAAAGAAACAAGAAAAAATCAATGCAAAATGAGCGTAAACAAAAACATATAACTTTCAGAAAAATTGCAAACAAATTTGCTAATTGTAGATATTTCTAAAGTTTTTATTTTATGCAAATATTAGCTTAGTGAGTGAATATTTGCAGATGTGTCTACAATTATTAAGTGAATATTTACGGATACGTGTGCAATATTCCTCAATAAATGCAGATATTTCTGCATCTACTTCTTTTTTAGTTACTAAGTTTTAATATTTACAATTTTATGAATTTATTTTAAAACACTAGAATAAAAGGACTCGAAACAGAATTGCTACGGTAAACTAATTATACAAATCCATTTTAGACTTGCTTCTGCACATGAATCAACCTTAGATTAAGTTTGATTTTAGGGATGTTCAACTAATATTCACTTAAAATAAAATAGTCCATGATATGATAAAGATTCTAAACGAGGTGTAGTAAAACATGAGTGTGTGTGCGTGCACACACACATTACATTCATATGTACATATACATCTCTAAGGTTTACAGAAAATTTCCAGATTCTTTGAAATGAGATAATCATGGGAGAAAAGACTGCATCATTCATAATCATATTCTCACAAATTGCAAATATAATGAAAAATAAGTTCTCTTCGTGTTTACTTGATAACATACAATCGAAAAACTAAAAAAAAAATGAAACCTCAACCAATATTGAACGATTGTCCAAAATATATGAGAATCTCTGTATTACCCAGAGTTGATCGACACAAGACGATCAATTCACAGAAGACTACTACATGACTCTAGATAATATAAAATACAGATTTCTATTTATTCTTTTCTATTTCTTCCACAGTAAGGTAGATGAATGTCTCCATTGAGAATCTGAGATGTATATAGGGTGCGTTCTTAACGAACGTGAGTGTGGTATTTGAGCGGGGAATGTGAGCGTGGTACTGTAGCGAGCGTGGAATGTGTTTTTAGCTACGAACGGGATATTTGAGCGTGGTATTTAATTGTTAAATTAATTGTTTTGAATTAATTAAATACTAATTGCATAAAACAAAACGACTACATTTTTCAGTACACGATTAGAAATACAAACATAAAGAACACAACAAGACTGAAATTAAAACAAGTACATGAAAATCTAAAATAAACGACGATGAGGTAATAAGCTCAACTCCGCTATAATAAATCCACGTATGCCCTCATCGGTAAGCTCCTGAACAATATCCACATTCCGCGGATCATTGCGGAAAATCGTCAGAATATCCCAAAGCTCCACACGCGTATCCGGTCCCTGAACAAGCTCCAAGCAACGAGAAGCAAGCTGTCTCAGCTGGTCGGTCATAAACGAGCTGGCACGCTCTACCTGTCTGCGCCTAGATGGCTGACCAGAAGGGGGATCGCCAGAAGCCATCCAACCAGTATAGTAACCTGCTTCGGCAAGGGAGAAAGAAGCAGCTAGCATAGGAGCTGGTGGAGGTGGAGGTGCTTGTGCAGTAGGAGGCGCAACCTCAGGAATCGAATACGCACAAGTGTCTTTGCGCAAAGAACTCTCGAACATAATGTCTTGCTGTCGGAACTTCAACGGCGAGTTCTTCCTGAATCGTCTGTAAGGTAAGCCACCGCCGGTACTCCAAAAATCATCTGGACCGTCCAGATAATCGAACTCTGCATTCCATACACCGCCAGGTGTTGTTAGCAGTCTGTCCCAATCGCGAAAAGAGCGCTTCATGTTGTCCCATTTATTTTTTATCTGGGTTTCTGTGAACTCCAGATTAAAACGGTCGTTCATTGCTGTCGCGACTGTCGAGTAGAACTGACTAACGCCTGTATTGCGTTCGGCTAGAAACTCAACGCAAATATCTATGAAAGCGGACTCCCGGTCCTCCGTCCAATTCGCAAATGGCTGGGTGGTAGCAGAGATGGAAGAGGAAACCATCTGCATAACAAAAAAAAAATCCAAAAAAATTCGAAAAAAACATATGATATAGAAAATTGAAAAATAAACACAACGGGAAAAAAAAAAAAAAAAAACAACAACAATTTTTTTGATGCTTGAAATTGCTCGAAAAAATCGGTTTTTGGCGGTTTAGAGGGGTGGTTTTGGGTTTGGATGGGAGAGAATGAGGTGGGTGCGTGGATTATAGGGGATGAATCGATACGTTGGAAAATTAACCGTTGGCGTTCGACGCGTCAGACGCCAACAGCTACTTTTCCAACGTTCGAGAATTGTGGAATCTGAAAGGGGTAAAAGTTGTTGACGTCCGACACGTCGAACGCCACCAAAAATTTGAGCGTGTCAATTTTTAACTGCGAACACATCCATAGTGCTTGTAAGAAAACATTCACATCACTTAAAAAGAACATCGGCTGGTGGTTAACACAAACAAAATAGAGCAAGTCAGTCATGCATTAGTGACTATACAAAAACAAAGAATTCAGTAAATAAAGCATCAAAATAACGCATGTCTGCTGAACATCACCACATGAACAAGTCAGTTAAATACATGGAAAAGAAAAAAGAAAAAGAAAGCAATATTTACTTCAGTTGTTAAAGCTTATTATACACACCTTAAAAAGCTTTAATTGATCATGAAGTTTATATATGCATATAAACAACCTCTAGCAAACAAACTAGATAAACTAAAAAAATAAATCATATCATCCGTTGTGCCCCCACAACTTCTAGAGAAGCAGGCTCTAATAACCATCAAGAAAATATATGATTTCTTGCAATGTACAAGCAACTATAAGTTGGTATAACTTGATTTCCCTGAGGTATAATTCACCCTCAACTATAATGATAATGAAGTACAGCCTTAGACAGGTGTGCCATAACCTCCTACTACGATGCCCTTCTCCAAGGTGCCCTAAAACACCAAAACGGCCCAAAACACCGACATGCACATGTATATCATGTACATAGGTGTAGAAGCAATCTCAAGTTTGCTTACTTTCGTCAATCGTAGTTTTTGAAGGATGATACGGTGAGTTACGTACTCCATTTGAGAGAGTCCTCGAAGGAAGTTGCCCAGTCTTTCCGAACGAGTTTTGCTGTTTTACACCATTTCTCTGTCTGCTGCTATTAGCATTGGCAGCGGATCTTTCTGCAAGCAGAGACTGATACACTGTAGAGGAGGCTGCCATGTCCTTGAGGTTAAGTAGCTGTTTTAGAACCAAGACTACTTCACTCATTAGTGGCCTGGCCTTAGAGTCTTTGTTGAGGCAATCGTGCGCTAGCTGTGCTGCCTTCTGCGCACCTTTTAAAGAGAACTGGCCCTCCAGACGAGGGTCTATTATGCGGTAGAATCTTCGTCTTTCTCCAAGGTGAGGACGAGCCCACACCACTAAGTTATGTTCGCCTTCCGGTCGGTTTTTGTCCATTGACCTTCGACCCGTTAGCATTTCTAGTAGGACCACTCCGAAGCTGTATACATCGCTTTTTGACGTGAGATGGCCTTCATGAAGAAAAAGGATTTGATGTAAGATTTACAGCCCAATTGAGAACATCTTATTTTATAGCTACTTGAACATAGTTCTGAATGATACTTCAGATTAATTTTAAGTGAACATTAAAATGTAGAAGTGTTAGGGTAAATATATTGACACTGGAATTGATTTAGTTGTAAAAGTAGAAATAAGCAGTAAGCAATATTTCTGTGTATGACATATCAACATTTAAGCAACCTATTTCCCCTCCTTACAAATAGCTGGAAAAATAAGAACAGTAATAAATAACATAACTTACAAGCCGTTTTAAGAGCTCGTTTGACAAAAACTAATTTTGAAACTAGTCAAAAAAGGATTTTGAATAACTACTTTTAGATTTGAATAGCAACTTATAAGTAGAAGAGTTTGCATGTAATTTTACAAGTTTCATCTGAATTAATTTGGAATATATTTTTTCCCTTTTAAGAAATAAGTAGTTACAACTTTTTTTTTTTTCCTCAAAGCTTACACAAGTATTTTGACCAATTGACTTCCTGGCCCTTTAAAAGCGAAAACAACTTTGCTTTTGATAGCCAATGGGGCATTTAATTCTTTTAATTATTTTGACAAAACTTCACAATAAAATTAATTTGTGATATCCGGAATAGAGTGCTCTTCTGCACAGGCAAGTGAATTTTGTGAAATATCACAGCGTTCAATGTGATATGTACACTGCAAACTTTCTTTGATCTAGTTAACAGGACGCAAGTAGCAACAAACCTGTCATTACATATTCTGGGGCCGCATAACCATAGGTTCCCATTACTCTTGTTGATACATGAGTCTTGTCTCCTTCGGGACCATTTTTAGCAAGTCCAAAATCAGAGAGTTTAGCGTTATACTCCTGTGTATACAAACCATTTTTAGAAAAAGGAAAAAAGAAATGTTGCTAAATTTAGTGCTTACCACATCAAGCAGAATATTGGATGTTTTAAAATCTCGATATATAATTGGCCTTTCCACTTCCTCGTGTAAAAAAGCTAGACCTTTGGCCGCACCATATGCAATTTTCATCCTTGCTGCCCATGGAAGTGGTAAGGATCCTACATACGCAACACAATAGTATAAAAAGGTAAAACACAGTAAGCAGAAAATTATAACTTGGTATTGGCCTAATTCAAAATAAAACTGTAACATAGATTTCGATATGAGCTTGAGATAAATGGACAGACATATGTAAATTTGGATCCGATCAAATTTTGACAAAGATGACCAAAACTATGTGACAAAAACAAGTAAATTTAGATACAACGAAATTTGACAAAGACGGGTGCATATGGGATAGGCATTGTTAGGGCCCATGGTTTGATGCCACTGATAGGGATGGTTGCAGTCCTGAAACACAACATACAACGGAAATTATGATATAACTACGGAAAATAAAGAAAAACGAGGATTTTAATACTGAAAAAAAAAAAAAAAAAACATATATCCAATGGCTCGAATAACGTGTTATGCAGGATTCGAACATGTGACCTCATGGACCAAAAGCTAAAGCATACCACCACTAGGACTGGTGTTGGAGAAGAGAATACTTTTTTTTTTTTTTTAAGACAGGAGAAACAACAGCTTCACTGGCACTAATACACTAAGCTAATATCACTGTTCAAGCATTTTTTTGGAATGGGAAGGACATAAGAACTGGATCTTTTTTTCTTTTAAATATGCAAACCATATGCATAATTTAAGTTGATGCTTATACAAATGGATATGCATACTTATAATTTAAGTTGATGCCTATATGAGCTCGCAACAAAAGTTAGTTATAACGATAATCTTCATGTCAAACTTATTACAGAAAGACATGATTTTAAGCAGACAAAAGGCAAAAGCTAGCACGCTTGTTGCTTTCAAAGCGTGAAAGTACATAAATGGGAAACATATACATCTTCCTTCTTAAATTATAAAGTGCAGAAATTTGAGCTTGTGCACTTTTGGTTTAAACTAGACCTACTTCTACAAGAAGTTTTGAATAAGCCTATTGTTGCATCTGATTTTTTTTAGGCTCGTATGTAAAATCTGACCTAAACTCAAGTGTAATAATTTGAACTTGTGCACTTCTGGTTTAAATTAGACCTACTTCCACAAGAAGTTTTGAATAAAGCCTATTGTTGCATTTTATATTTTCTAGGCTCATATATAAAATCTGTCCTAAATTCTATATCCAATCAGTTTAAACCACTTTCTACGTGGATGTAAGGAAAACTCAAGTCTCAAGCCACTTATGCCCGACGTTAAAATGGTATCACAGCAAAATTATAATATACTTTTCTACAACAATCAAATTTGAGTTAGTGGTTAAGCACGTAAAGACAAAGTTTAAGAAAACAATTAAGATAGAGAAGTTAACAAGAACAATTTCTTCCAATGAACAAAAGAAGATGATAATTTTAACAAAATGAGGTTGTTCTGCGGCAATCAAAGAATAACCAATAAAGAACACCGATGGAACAAAATGAATAACAATATTATCACCAATTCCGTCATAGGCAGCGTAGTCATTAGGAAATAGCGCAAGACTAGCATTAAGTGCTATTTTGCGCTCTGTGCTATAGCACGCGCTACCTGGTTCATTTTTTAACCACTAATCAAGTATATTTTGCATGACATGAACATTTTTTTTTTTTTTTTTTGGTCATAATTCGCACCATATCCAAGCCTTTCAAGACTCCAAATACAGGCATTTCCATGTTTCATGCATGAACTAAATATTTTTTGATGTAAATGTGATTTATACTAGAAAAAAGTTAATAATTTTATATTGTATATTCAAAATAAATGGTGGATATAATATATTTATGTCTTATATAATTTGAAATTTACTCTTATATCTGTGAGTTATAATGAAATTTATTTGTATTTATAGGTCATGATGCGATAAAACTCTACAGAAAATTACATGAAGAATACAGTTTTGCATAAATATAAGACTTTCTAATGACAACTAAGAAAAAATATAAACAAAAAAGCCACAAAATTGAAAATAAGAAGGTCAAATGAAAATAACATATATAAAAAGTTTATAATAACAAGATTCAGATAAATAAAGTCAAACACGGTTCAAGTGTACAATAACTAGAAATTATACCATACTCCTAAATCTTTGAAGCATAGTCACTAATCTCATCCAAATCAAAACCATCATCATTATCTAAACAATCATCAATTTCTTCTTCTTTTGAGTTGTATTCTACGTCATTTTCCTTTTAGTCATCATTAGTACAATAAAGCGCTAATTTGGGCTTTATTCATACTAAAACCTTTTAAAAAATGTGTTTTTAGAGCTATGCACTATTTTGAGCTTTGATAAAATAACACACAATTTTTAAGCTATAGAAAACCCCTTTGCTATTAAGTACAACAATGCAAACTCTACGCTATGCGCTTTGATAACACTGATCATAGGTAAGGTTGACGATGTTTAGTAAAAGGAACAGAGTACTAAGGAGATCTAAGACAATCTTCCAATATTGTAAGAAACAAAGTTATTTGATAACAACTTCCACACTTTCTATGTTAAGTTCACTAATATGAAAAACACATTGATTTGACGAACAAACCATTTTCAAACCTTTTTATACTTTAAACCGAGTACAAAATAGATGTGAATGGGCATGTTGAAATTTTACTCCAAAGTCTAATTTGTACGATTAATTCATCGTCAATTAACCAATAATACTAAAAAAAATCACTGACTATAAACTTTAAGCAAGATCCTGCAGCTGCTACATTAGAAGCAGAACATAAGCACAAAAATATACATGTCAAAAATTTCGCAACATGCGGTATTGTTATTAGCGATGAGGAGAGGACCAAAAGAGAAAGAAATTCAGCAAGTTACAATATTGTGGCAGACCCAAGTTATGAAGTAAGATGAATGTTTAAATGTTACAATTGAGTAGGAGAAAACATTATATAAAAAGCGTGTGTTGAGACAATGAAAGGAATACAAAGGAAAGTGCAACAAATCAGCAAAATTAGGTTGCTAGTATTTCAAATGATGACGACACATTTCACATTTTGATGATGTATGACTTTTTGGCTTAAAACGATGATTTAGCCATTTAAAATAGAAGATTAGTAACGGTAACAATTGATTCGGCGATTAATTTGGCTGTTTGGGAAAGAAAGTGCCATGTAAGGTTAAAATTTTCAATCCTGATCTCGGCCGAGATTTCCGTAGCTTGACCATATCATGGTCAAAATTTCGAATGAGATTCCACTGAAGAATAGATCAGTTCAATTTGCGCAAGATAAATGAGATCTCAACCAAATTAGAAGATAGTAAAATTTAAAAGTGTGCGGTAAAGCATGCAGCATAAGAACAAATTGATTCTACAGTGTTAAAGGTTCAATGATCAACCCGTGCGAGGTAAGGGCCCAAGTGCATTATTGTGTTCTTTTTCATAAGAATGATAATTTAGAACTTATTCAGCTAACAGGCAAAAGAAAAACCCATATGTAACAAAATGGAATAGTAAGATCACACGAGAACGATATAGGAAAAGGTTTTTGATGGAACTATATGCTTAGGAAGAAAATATAGGCATCAATGGAATACTTTATGTTGTTGTCCGACTAACAATGATTTGAGGGGTTCTAATGATTAGTGTTACATTTGACTCATATTAGAGCAGTGGAATGTAATAATTATACTTCATAATAATAACTCAAATTAGAATTTTACTAGCTCCAAAAGCACTTGAAGGAAAAGAAAACCTGATTTGCAGACTGAATAAGAAATTTAATTCGTTCATCATAAATCTTGAAGAAGAGAAAAATGTGCTTAGATTCATATGCATGCAACAACAAACCTGATAAAGCCAATTTATCATGTTATTGTTGTATGCAAACGATATGCAGAACTTAAGAATGATTGCCGCAAAGAATTAAATGCATGACTGGTTAATAATTTTGATGTGAAGGACTTAAGACCAGCATGGAAGACTATAATTCAATGTCTATTCATCTTCCTATTGATTTGAAGTTGAGAAATTTTTGTAAAGGTTCAAAATGGAAGGCTATATAATTCAATACCTATTCATCTTCCTATTGATTTGAAGTTACCTAGCAATGACATAATAAAGATCCAAATAACTTGAGTATCATATGTATAAAGTAAGAGGTAACTTATTGTTTGCTACGATTTGCACAAATAGGATATTGAACAAGCGGTGTAAGTTCTCAATTGGTATGTGATGCATCCTGATTGAGAGCATTGAATTACTGTAAAGAGGATCTTGACATATGAAGGATATCTCAAATATTGGACATGTTGTGCAGGGTCGCAGTTTACTTTTGAATGATAGGTTGATTCAAATTTTCTAGGCGATCTTTAATAAAAACAAGTTCGTCACAGGTTATTTATTATACTTTAGATTTTGATTTTAACATTAATAAATTATAATTTGACATTATAGTTTTGACATTTATATTTTAAGTTTAATATATTAATCAAACCGGCTTTGTTGGTTCTCTTAATCCTACTGCGCCTCCAAGAATTTCCGTCCGTCTGAAGCCGGACAACATTCCTCCTTTTTCTTCGTCAAATAAGCTGATGTCTTTCACATGTACTGTTTCTTCCGCATCTCTTTCTCCCTCAATCTTCCGCATATATTCCACATCCGATTCAACTCTATTCAACTCAGCACCTTAATCTACCTACCTGCTACCATCTCCCAAATCACTCTTCAACCTTCGACAATCATGTGACCTGCAGAAACCAATCGCGCAAACTTCGGGTTGAAATACAACTTCTCAAATTAGCGGTAAAATTAGGGTTTTCTTTATTCAATTTTTATTGTGGGTTCCTTTTACGTTGAAATCAAAGATATGTTCGGATTATTAGATTTCGAAGGGGAAACGGTGATAACTTTGTGCAATATGCGGAAAAAGATTTTGTTGAACCAGAAGGAGATTTGGGACATTTTATTTATTCGTCAGCCAAAATTGAATTATTGAATGGGCTGCTTTCATTCGAAATCTAAGAATTGTTGAAGGATGATTGAATTAGGTTCCCCTCATTCTCCATCATATTGCTTCTTGTATTCTCCTTGTTATTTTTAGGCTTTTGGCAACTGAAAGTACTAAAACGTAAATGATGTTTTGTTTATTATGAATTAGTAACAGTAATTTATTTAAAGTTTTAGCTTAACATTTAACGTAACAGATGATATTTGGGTTGAACTTCATTTTTCTGTTATACTTCAATGATGGTCCTGTTAAGACGCAGTACAGTTTACATGGATGTACATATGTCCTATTCTTTACGAATAACGAGTTTTTGTTGAGTTTTTCTATGCTTTGTTTTAGGATCAAGTTGTGTGTGAATAAGTCTATAGCATGATGCTTAGTGCACCAGGTCTTGTTTTGTTTTTATATATAGCTCTACATTTGTATCGTTTTAAGTTTAGCTTAGTGCACCAGGTAATTTACTAGATTATTGTTTATTTATTAACTTAATTTCATAGTTTCTCACTTTCTGTTGATTGTTACGCAAGTAGTAACTCAAATGGATATTCTGTTGATTGCTACAGAGGTCAGTTAATCCACAAAAATTGATCTTCTTTGACTATTACAGTTCAGATGTTATTGTCAGAAAAGTCTTTGCTGTCCAGAAATAGCATAGCCAGGAAGTTGTTTGGGAATGCTCCAAGTATTTCTATTTTGACGTTATTAGGTTTCCATTATTTTTGAAACTGCGTTATTTTTTTGTTTCACTTTGATTTTCTATCTCTCAGGTGAGACCGAGCAAAACTACCGAGTTTGTGTAAACTTGATTTACTGAAGGAAAAAATTGAGCAAATATTTTTTCGTCTTTTGGGATTGAATGTCACTCTAATCAGAACCAACAGTATTCTACTTTAATTTTGTATATGAATTTTCCTGAGCCTGAATCGATGTCATTGCCTTACTTTTAAAAATGCTAAAGTTTTGTCTAAAATTTCAACAATAATGTTAACTCAGCATGTATATTTCAACAACAGTTTGTTGCAATTCGTAACGTGGTCCGATAAAAAAAAAAATAGCTCACACAGATCGATGTATACATCAACATTATATTGGCTGATGGTTAGGATGGTGAATCTCAAACATATATTGCACAGCATGAATGATTAGCTAAAGTCGAAAATACAGTGTGTTGGTTAAGGTTGAAAGCAGGTACTGTAATTCAAATTGCTTATTAGTTAGAAGTGAACCTCATTCGCAAATTAAGTTTTTCTATTTGTTTAAAATGCAAAATTCTGGATTTTGATTGCTGAACTTTGATGTCCGAATGCTAATTACTAAATATCAAATTCTGAATAATGAGTTACGTGTTCAATTGCATTAAACTGTTAAAACAAAAAACATAATAGGTCTGAGTAATTTTGTTGAATATATGGTATTATTTAGAACACTGTCAAAAATGACAAAAGAATAGAAGACTATATAAAACGTTCTGATTTGTACATTGGAAGTTGGATTCAGCTGATTTAAGAAAAAAAACATCAGAAGCAGTTGCAAAAAAAGTTTTGATTTTTACATTATGATAACATATATAGTTCATATTTCCCAAGTTCAGTCAAATTCTGAAGCCCACAGCTGCTCTATTATTATCTTTATACTTCTTATACATCCATGTCTAATATATCTTTTCCTATTGGAAGCAGTCATGGTTAATGAAATATACCTAGCATGTGACAGTTTACTTGTCAAAAAGAATGTTTGATAAAATGGACCTATAACTCAAGTCTAGAATCTATTTGTGCAAATGGCATATGAAATCAGGTATAAGATATTTATTGTGGCATATTTAATCATCTAGCCATTTAAGCTGTTGATGCCAACTGTAAATAATTCCAGTAGATCATGTATTTATGGCCATAATGAAATTGTGAACTGTAAATAAATTCAGTAGGTTATTAAAGTTCAATTTTGTAAAAGTCATTCTACTTGAGCTAAAAATAATAGAGTTGGTATATCAGTACGAGTTCATGCTGGAGATTGCAAGTTCAATCCGTGTAAGAGGTAACAAATTCTTGGAATTTTTTTTCTACTTCAGATCCTTGAATAGCAGCTATTTCTCACAATTTTTGCCTCGGGCAAACCATATCATAAAACAAATTATATAAATATCTGCATCTCAAGAAAATGAAAAGGCTTTAAAATGATTTCATGCAAAAAATCATATTGCCAATATGAAGGAATACGCATAAATAAACGAGTACGAAAGTAAGATAGGTATTTATTTCTCGTCACGGCCAGAAATTTTTTGAAGGCCCAATAGCCAAGTAACACAGCCTTTAAACTTGTACATATAAACTATTAAGCTTTTTTATTTCAATAATTCGGATATACCCTATCTTTTGAAATTTCAAAAATATCCTTGCTGTCAATGGAATTTTATCATTAATTTGTAACTTCTAATTATTTGGATTTCAAATAATCACAAGAACACTTTTAGTTCCATTATCAAAAATCCTCACCCATTCTTACCAAGTATTTGGTTTTCAAGGTGTATTGGTAAAACCAATGGAATAAATTTTGCATAGTAGGATCTGCTGTTAGGAATTTGCATATTTGAATACACCAGAAGCAGTAGCAGCAGCTGAGGCTGCCACTACAGGTGAATATAAGCAGCCCACGACTTCAACTGGTAGCTCAGGCTCAGAAGATGACAGTGATGAAGATGAAGATGAAGATGGCAGTATCAAAGATGATTCCAACTCAAGAAAGCGACCTAAGATTATTGTCCTCGATAGAGATTAGTTAGTAGTGTTTGATAAACATAAATGTTGTAACATAATTTGTTTATCCAATTTATGTGAATTGCTGAGTCTAATTGGTGAAGAAACAGTTATAAACTTAGGTTATATGATTATATGCAACTTTTGAGCAATTCAGGTATCACTGTTCCTTGTTAATGTACAAAAACAGGTGAATTGAAATTCTGTTTTATTTCTTGGAATAGATTGAATAATCTAATGAGTTACCCATGGTAGTGGCATTGTGAATTGATGGTTTAATTATAATGTGAAATATTTGATATTCCATTGTCCAAATTATGCTTCAGTTTTTACTATTTTATATACTATAGAATATATTTTTCTAATTTAATATGAAGTTTATTCACAAAGGTGTTAAAAAGTACGGCAAAATGTTAATTACCTTGTTATAGTCATCCATATTTTACTTGAACGTCATTTCCATTTTTTAAATACGAATGGTCTAAAATTACTACTGCTTTGAACAACCATCATTTTCTCTTTCTAATAATTTGGTTAACTTTTGATACATTTACAAAACTCATGTGTTATTCTTTTTAACTTTCAGGATGTTATAGAATTTTACATGTATCTGTTATGAATGGACTTCAAAAGAGAGTGCAACATTTCATGAATAATTATGTTATTACCGAGGTATCAAAATTTGTAATATTTGAATCTTTACACAATCTTTTTTGACGATTTTCATGAATATTCATTTGTGCATTTAATCTTTGCGCTTGTATGATTGATTAAATAGTTATTTTTGATTTCTAATAATATATGTATTTTTTTCATATATTGTCATTCGTATGTAGTTTCAAATAATTATTAAAATATATTTACAATAAAGCAAATTCTTTTATCAATTGTATAGTATTACAAGTCGGTTTTCCCACCGTTATGCCGTTATAGTAGTAGATATTATTTATATATACATATATATATATATATATATAATTTTAGTTTAAATTCTTTCAAATTATTTTTGATAAGTTTTCTTAAACTTTAGCATGTTTAAAATATACATTACTATGTTTAAATAGTTCTACGAAATTTCAAATTATTATTATTATATATATATATATGTGGTTTTGTATCTTTAAAACAATTTTTAAACAAGTTTTCAAACTACATTAAGGTATGTAAACAAAGGATGGTTACATATGTTGATATCATGACCAGCATTTTCAAATCCAAATTTGAATAGAAATGACTATTCGTCATATATGTATTTTTTTTCATATATTGTCATTCGTATGTAGTTTCAAATAATTATTAAAATATATTTACAATAAAGCAAATTCTTTTATCAATTGTATAGTATTACAAAGTCGGTTTTCTCACCGTTATGCGGTTATACTAGTAGATTATATATATATATATATATATATATATATATATATACACACACACACACACACACATATTATATTTTAGTTTAAATTCTTTCAAATTATTTTTGATAAGTTTTCTTAAGATTTACCATGTTTAAAATATACATTTACTATGGTTAAATAGTTCTACGAAATTTCAAATTATTATATATGTGGTTTTGTATCTTTGAAACAATTTTTAAACAAGTTTTCAAACTACATTAAGGTATGTAAACAAAGGATGATTACATATGTCGATATCATGACCAACATTTTCAAATCCAAATTTGAATAGAAATGCCTATTCGTCATAACCATTCATCAACGGTCATCTCTTCACCCAGAAATGACTTTAACTTCTCTCATTTTCCTTCACTCGCTTCCCTCCTCCCTAATTTTCTAACAAATCTATATTTATACTTTGTCGATTTTCAAACCGAATCAAGTCAATTCTTCTCTAATTTGATCCTACTTCAAACTCTCTCCATTCTTTCAAGATCGAAGTGCAAAACTGAGTTATAGGAGTAATTGTAATCAAGATTGAAAGATTCAAATCGGCATTCTTTGTCAAAACAAATCAAATGATGTTATGGATGTGACTAAGTGGCCCTAAATCTAGTTAGATTAGATTATGCCAGGAAAAAGCAATTGAGGTTGAATTGTTTGTCCAAAAATCAAGTTAGCTGCACCCAAAGGTCTGATATTTTGGAGGATGTCTTGTTGTAGCCTTCAAATCAAAAAGTGTAATTGAGCTGATAGTGATTAACGATTGTACGAAGTACACGACTGGATATATGGTAATTCTAAACCAGTATAAAATATGTTGTGTTCTTTCTTTTTTACTTCACTGCATTTACTTTAGTTTATTTGATTGATTTCTTACTCATAAACATAATCCAAAAGGTTTCTAAAAAGATTCTTAAATTTAACAAAACACTATTCATCCCTACCTTTATTGTTAATATAGTCTTAAGATTCTTAATCTGCATCACTTTCACATCTCACTATATATATACACACATTTAATAAAAAATAATTGCTTGGATATGGTAGTAAGAATCAAGAAGAAGAAAACATATATTAAATTTCAATATTTCTCATGATCTCATGATCATTAATACCTTCTTTATAAAGAGCCAGTCACATCTGATTACTTTCAGTAGTGGTCAGCATTTTAGCCAGACTGACTTTGTTCTTACTAAAAAAGACGATAAACGAGATTGTGTAGACTGCAAAGTCATACCTGGAGAATGTGTCGTCTCACAACATCAGCTTTTGGCATTTGTGTTTCAACTTCGGCTGTTTAAAGATACATAAGCTAAGATTAGTAGGACGAAACGATGGAAGCTCAAAGAAGATGCCTCATGGGTGTTTAAGGATAGAGTGATGGGAGAAGGGGCATGGAATATGAAAGGAAAAACAAATGGCATGTGGAATGAGATAACAATAGCATTTGCAAAGTGGCTACTGAGGTGTTTGAGATAATGAGAAATAAACGAGAACCTAAAGATTAATGATGGTGAAGTGCAAAAGGCTACCAACAAGGAATGTTAAAAATGTCCACATCATCATGGGAGTGAGGACAACATGCAAATACAAAGTGGCAAAGAAGACCGCAAAGAGAGCGGTGAGTAAGGCAAGGGTCACACGTATGAAGATCTTTATCGAAAGTTAAGTACAAAGAGGGTGAAAGATACGTCTACAATATAGCCAAGCTACACGAAAGGAAGACAAACAAGAGCGGATCCAGGAATTAACAAAGGAGTGGGTTGATTTACAGTTTGACAGCAATGCCAAAGGAGTGGGTTGATTTACAGTTTGACAGCAATGCATTGGTAATTTTGACATTGAGTAAATAACATTTGCTGGATAATGATCCAGGAATTAACCGACTTAATTGGCCATTTTTTTTGTTTAATTAACTAGATGATTCATATCGACGGAATTGCCCAGTTTTAATTGTGTTTAACTGCAAATATTCAGTGGTTAACCATTGCATTTTGACCAATTCATCATTATTCAGTTAACCGATTCAACATGTGTTATCAAAGAGCGCGCTCTCGCCAAATAGCGCATAGCGCAAGCTCTGCGCTATGGAACCTAAAATAGCGCAAGGGTTTTCTATAGCGCATACATAGCGCGCTATTTTATCGAAACGCAAAATAGCGCGCTATTTGATTTTTTAATTTTGTATAGTAATTAAAGCCCATACTCATTGAGATGCAACCATATCTACAATGTTTTCTAATTCTGCATGCATGTTTTTTCCTTCTATGGTTTGCATATTGCTTTAGCTAGTATTCCATCAAGTTTTTTCAAAGCATTTCACATTTTTTTTACTGAAAACTTGACTTGGTTGGAGCGTTGTCCAGATACACCATTCAATATCCATGTTCTTTGGTTTAGGCTTAGATCCAATATCTAGAAACCATAGAGACTCTTTTGTTTGTTTGAGCATCATCGGAAAAAAGATGCATACAATATCTAAAAGCAATTCCAATATGTCCAGTATGCTGGACAACAATTTTTTTTGCTACCCTTAAAGTATCAAAATATTTTCTTCTCTTCTAAATCTCTAACACAAAATAACTTATAATTATAATTTTTGACTTTTTTAATTTTTACTTCGTTGCTTTTTCTTGTTTATATTCTTACTTAATTCTTGTCATTAGAAAATATTTTACAGTTTATGCAAAATTGTATTTTTCATGCATTTTATTTGTGTATAAATTTATCATCATTACTCACAAACAAAAATAAATTTTATCATAATTCACACATATTATACTAGATTTTAAATTCTATAAGACAAATATATTATAAGCCATCAATTATTTTTAATGTATAATATAAAATTATTAAATTTTCTCTAACATAATTGCATTTTACATCAACAAATATTTAGTACATGCATAAAATATGATAGTTTTTGTGTTTGGAGTATTGAAGGGTTTGGATATGGCATGAAATATGCAAAAAAATAGAATTAAATTTCAATTAGATATAATATACTTGATTAGTTATTAGAAAATGCAAAAAAAAAGTGGACCAAATAGCGCATAGCGCAAGCTTTGCGCTATTCACTATTGACCACACTGGCATTCAACTGATTTTAACGGTTCAGTGTTACCAATTCTAACTCAAAATAGTCCGCATTAAACAACGGAAAATTGTCTGCACAAATCGATTAAAGATAGCCAGTTCAACAAATAAAATGGCTTATGTGCAACACAATCATCAAACACAATACATGAATATGGAGTTTAGCTGTAGCAAGTTACTTGATTACATTTAGTACAATATAGTAATACTTGATTCATTAATTAAAATTGCAGCAAAAAAATGAAAATCAATATAGTAAGTACATATAATATCCTACTTAAAATACCCCAAGAAAACATTATTTATGTAACATTTGGATCGACGTACATAAGATAAGTCAAAATGTATAGGTTTTGACTTTCAAAAAGATAAAGCTGCAAGACCTAAAAATAGATGTTAGCCTATTACTTTCCATGTGCACATGTTACTTTCCAATGTCAAAGTAAATGTTTAAATATATTTTTTTGACCCTGGGCTGCAACCCAGGCCCGCCAAGGGGCTACCTCCGCCAGTGAAGACAAGACACATCAACCAAGTTAAATGCATTAAAAATGAGAATGGTAGATTTTTAGTGAAGGACTACAAGATAAAAAATAGATGGAAAGAATACTATAAGTTTGTCAACGAAGGAAGTAATAGCTCCACAATCAAATTGGAAGACTTCAATTACACCAGCAAACCTTTTGTTCGAGGAATGTAAGAGTCCAAGATAAAGGAGACGCTGAAACAAACGAAAACAGACAAGTTGATAGGACTTGATCACATCCCTATTGAGGTATGGAGATGCCTTGAAGATGAGGCGATAACCTGGCTAACTAAGCAATTCAATAACATATTCAAATCAAACAAGATGTTTGATGAGTGAAGGTGAATCATATTAGTTTCCATCTTCAAGAATAAAGAAGATATTCAAAGTTGCACAAACTATAAAGAAATTAAGCTTATGAGTCATATAATGAAGCTTGGGGAGAATCTTCGAACATCGTTTGAAAAGGTTGACGAATGCTTCAAAAAATCAATTTAGTTTTATGCCTAGAAGATTAGCGACAGATGCGGTTTTCTTAGAAAGACAACTTATGGAGAAATTTAGGAAGCAAAAGAAAATCTACACATGATATTTATCGATTTGGATAAAACTTATGACAGAGTACACAAGAAGGTTATGTGGTGGGCGTTGAAAAAGATATGGGTCCCAATGAAGTATATTACCCTTACAATGATATGTATCATGAGGTTGTGACTAGTGTCAGAGCATGCGATAGTGAAATCAATGACTTTCCCATTAACAAAGGATTGCATCAAGAATCGTCTTTGAACCCCAATATTTTCCCTTGGTGATGGATGAAGTCGCAAATGGTATAAAAAGTAAGATTTCTTGGTGTATTCTCTTTGCTTATGAAGTTGTGATGATTCATGAAAGTAAGATAGGTTTTAATAGACAGCTGAAGTTGTGGAGGAAGACTTTAAAATTGAAGGGTTTCATGCTTAGCAAAACTAAAACAGAATATATAAAGTGCGAGTTCAGCGGTACCATATCAGATGATGAAGACGTCACAGTAGTCGGTCAAGTAGTACTCAAGGAAGAATCCTTTCAACATTTAGAATTTATGTTGCAGCTTGATGTTTAGATTGATGAAGATGTTAATTTTAAAATTCATGCGGGATGGGTGTAATGACGTCTAGCATCTAGCATTCTCTGTTACATGAAGATCACATAAAAAAATTAAAAAAAATCTATAGAACATCAATTAGGCTTGCGACGTTATATGGTGCAGAATGTTGGTCTACTAAAAGGCAACACGTTCAGAAGATAAGTATAGTAAAGATGCGTATGCAGCAACGGAGCTGTGGGCATACCAGACGAGACCAAATTAGAAGTGATGATATTTGGGACAAACTTGGAGTTGCACCTGTTGAAAGGAGTTAGTCCAACACCGCTTAAGATAATTTATACATCTCCAACAAAGACCTCATGAAGCACACGTGCACGTTGGAATTATAGACCGCACTGAATGCTCAAAGAAAGGTAGAGGTCGACCAAGAATGACATGAGTGGAAGTAGTAAAAAGAAACTTGAGAAATTGGAATATATCTGAAGAGATGAGGTCGAACAGAAACGCATGAAAGTTAGCGATCCGTATACCAAAACCTTGAATTTTTAGTTAGTTTAAGAAGAGTGTTATTAGTTTTAGATGATAAGACTGACGTAAGAGGCATAAGGAGTAGTGTTGGTCTTCAATTACTATTGTTATTATTTGTTTAATTATTTTAAATTTTAATTTTATTTATGCTTTCACCTTTAAATCTCTTGTTACTATTATTACCTTTATATTGACTTTGTCTTTTGTTTTTTGGTTTCATCTCTAGCCAACTCGAATTTATCTGGAATTAATGGCTTAGTTGTCGTTGTTGTACAAGCAGTACTAAATTGCTCATGTGAATGAACATGTTGTCATTTCTCTCTTTTTAAGAGAAATATATTATCAATTGTGTTATCCATATTTTAGAAAAAAGTTATTGTAATACTTGCGTAACAAAACATAACTCTTATGTGACTTCATACTACCAATATCAACCATCACGTATTTACGGCACGATGTCGGAATACAAATTTTCTTTATTAGCTGAACATTTGAGGGACATATCATACGTAGTACATAGAACCTTACATAATTTTCTCAAACCTACTGGATCACAATCCACTATTAATGATGGGAGGCATTTGCGAAGAACGTACAGATGAACCGATACACAATGTTAATATACTTGATGACCAACTATATCCATGGGCAACTACGCATAAAACTGTTAACATATCGCATTCAACAAAATACAGATATTCTATGCATTTTAAACACCATTACCATATTAACCAAGCCAATATATGAACTTTTGTTTTTTAAAGGTTCCGTTTCAATGTTGGGAAGTAATTTCCAGGTTAGATAGTCTTCTTTTTATCATTTAAACGAAGTTAAGAATTTTCTATAGACCTC
This sequence comes from Allium sativum, assembly GCA_030737875.1. Classification (NCBI taxonomy): domain Eukaryota; kingdom Viridiplantae; phylum Streptophyta; class Magnoliopsida; order Asparagales; family Amaryllidaceae; genus Allium; species Allium sativum. Next base: position 902,469,420 of record CM060916.1, read on the forward strand.
ATCTTAATTTGGCAGTCCTGGGTCCTGCGCAGAATCGGTATTGCCTGGATTATATACATTATCAACCAAGTAGAGGACCTTCCATGTGTTTTTATCTTGTTGGAAAAGGTTCTGTTTTATATACTGAACCTAGTATTTGGCCCCCGGCTTCCTGGGACACATGAATATTAATCATACATCCTTTTATTAAATAGACAGATGGTTTATTCAAAGACATTCTGTTTGCAATCATATGATGCTAACCAACTAGGCAGTTTGTCAAGCAGTACGTGCATTCACCGTATTAAAAACATATTGTGGACTAGGAACAAGATCTAATGTCATTTGTAACATACTGTACTTGCATAATACAAATACTACCACTATTTTGCATAATACAAGTACTACCACTATATCTAATTTAATAGCACTATAGGGTATTTTGGTCCTACATCATAAATTTACCACTAGACTTGGCTTTCACGCAAGAAATTTTCACCTCAGAGAATATCAGTGCCTAAAAACTCTTCACCTGATTGTACACAAGGTGATGTAAGGTGAACGATTGAAGACTTAAACAATAAAATTATGTTTTCAGATTAACCATCTCCACCACAATGGATATACGTAAAGATGGAGAATACAATTCACATGTACAACACAAATTTCTTTATCCCTCATGGGCTATACTTAGATATTTTGTTTTCTTACACAGTCATCATAGGAGGTTATCTCCACGTCTTAATTACAAGGTTGCAAAAATCACCAATTGGACATTAGGCAGGAAATTAAATTAGAGATTAATCAACTAGGCAGGGATTACTCAAAGATTATTTGGAGCTAGGCACTTTTGTAAACTGTTCTATTTTTAGTTAAATTTTATATAAAAAAAAAAAAAAAAACTTTACTGTTGTTTTAGAAACTCCCTGATACCCCAAAAAAAAAAACATTATTGTTGTATAAGCTATACTTACATGTAACAGATAAATTTTTATTTTCAATTTTGAAGGCAAAGTAGAAGACAATATTCTATTTTCAGTTGAAAGTTTCATATTATTTAGCACATGTATTCACCTATAACTGTGAAGCATGAATTATTGGAAATGATTTTAAAGCTCTAATCCATGTATGCTCAACTATAACCGATCAATTTTTTCCTTCAGCTTTGTGACCTACACAATTCTGCAATTTTAGCCATCAAACCCTCATTCCTCCACATGTTAATCATCTCGCTCCTCACTATACCCCTCCATACATGCATCCTACCCTCATCAAGCCGAAAAATCTCCTTCGTATATCCATATATGGAAAATAGTCATGCACATGTTAATCATCTCGCTCCTCACTGTACTCGTATTTCTAACGAACTATCACTATTATGAATATGCACTACCTGTTGTATTACAAAAACAATAAGATGAAGTTGCGGATGGATGGCTTAGCTTAGGAAATGGGCAATAATAATCGACCTTATTTGAATATATGGAGGTATTTCGTTTAAGTATTCAAATTGACACTTTCTAGGTTTGAATGTGCTTGGGAGTAGCCAATGAGTGAAGAAGCTAGCATGTAGATACATTGGCAAGACAGTAAACTTCACCTACTGCCAAAGTAGCACATAGCCTCATATATATTTAGGTGAGGCGGGACTGTAAACCTTGCCTAACACATAGGGGAGGCCAAAATTTACTATCTTGGATTTCAAGCAAGATTTCAACTAACATCTTGGTCCATATCTTGAGTGAGATTTCAATATGTAGAATGTGCTGAATACCAAACAGGATAAAAGCTACGTTTGATGTTTATTACACCCAAATGTGAAAAAGCGATCTCAAGGAAAATTTCGAGCGAGATGAGAATGAATTAGAACACTAGATAGAGCAAATGTAAATGCGAAGGACTTTACAACAGATTAGAAGCCAGTACTTTTTAATACTAAATGGAATGTTTATGATAAACATAGTTCTAGCTACAATTATGAAATAGAAAGCTAGAAACATAAAAGTAAAAATGGAGGAAATATTATATGTGAAAACGAATTCAGTGTTTATAGTAAAAAGCAACGTACTTCTGAAGAGATGATTCTCCAAGCTTCCACGAGTCATGAACTCATAAACAAGCAACCTCTGATCGTCTTCGATACAATACCCAATCAGCTTGACTAAATTTGGATGTCGAAAATCGCCAAGAAGATTAACTTCAGCCTGCAAAGAAGGTAAAAAAATTATCGTAAATCATTTACTCACATTTCAGAATAAGCTACAAGGCAGTACAGGTAAAACAGCCTTAACATACAAGCCATTCTTTATGCCCTTGGAGACCATCATGGTTAAGAATTTTTACAGCAACGGTAAGTCCAGTGCCAGGTTTTACAGCAGATGTTCCATTTTCCTCGATCCAGCCTTTGAATACACAACCAAAACCTCCCTCTCCAAGAAGACTATCTGGTCTAAAATTTCTTGTGGCAGCTTTTAGCTCTTGGAAAGTGAATTTACGTAACTCTGGAGAAATTTTCAGCTCTTCAGCAACTTTTGAAGTGGAAACATTACTTGCGTTGCTAGTGCTTGTAGAACCTGAATTCACTGGAATGCCAGATTGATCTTTACTACCGTGACTAGCGGACTTGGGTTCTGCTGATTATCCCAGAAGCAAAGATTAAGTGATATGGGATATAGACAACTACGTGCTTCTGAACAGTGAAATGTATACAGCTTGTAATGCATATAAAATTGTTTTCAAGTATGTTATTTGGGTTATCATATACTGGTATATTTACATATATGTGTTCACACAGATGTTTCGTCGATATCACATAAAAGGTGATCCAAGCTGTTAACAAAAACAAGGAAGCTTTAATGACTGCTTTAGCCAAGAGTCTAATTTGTATGCTAACGCTTGACAAAATAAACATATAATCATATAAAAATTGGTCATACCCTGAGTACATTACAAAGTTGGCATAAATATACGAACAGTCACACAAGACAAGTCATAGCATTTCACTCTTTTAAGAGAGATGATTTTTTTTTTTTTTTTAAAGTAATATCTATTATAAAAAATTTAAAAACATTATTCATTAAGGGGTCAAGGGAATTTGTGTGTGTAACATCACCGCAAAGGACAATCAGGTTGCAGTTGTCAAGGAGGTAGCGATCCATCCAAAACCGTATACATTGCAAAGGATGTGACTTTTATGAGCAATCGTTCTTTTAGATTTAATTGTTTGAACACAAACAAACACACCCATTCCTAATCATCATCAAACAAGCTATATGAACTACTTCAATAACACAAAATCTGCTTCAGTATTTCGAATCATATCTACTCTCATGTTCTTTTTCCTCGGATTTAAATTCATTGTGACAAGAGGAAAGAAACATCACACAGATTTAAATCCAACACACACACACACGCGCGCGCGCACACACACACACACACATATGGTAAACTCTAATTAGACACAAAATGAGGACACAAAATTGCACACAATAAATCTCAACTATTGGATCCTCCCATGAATTACACTCTCCACATAAAGACAAACAAATCCAATTGTGGAGGCTTTGTGTCCCTCTCTTTGTGTTTAATTTTGTATCCAAATAGTCGGTCCATATATATATATATATATATATATATATATATATATATATATATATATATATATATATTGCAGCATGAGCTGGGCGACACAATAAATGAAGATGGCAAATCTTTATACTATTAAGAGATACAAATACCCTCTTTCGACTTTGGTAAATAAAGGAGAGAAGAATTAACCAACAGTTGCGAGCTGATTAGGCAGCCGAAAATCATATTCAGCAGAGTTACTTGAGTTGACCCAAGCCTGAGCAGTAGCCAAAGGAGTAATTGTTGATCCCCTACTTTATGCATGCCTTATATTTATTGGTGCAGTGACAGTTTTTAACTGATTAGCTGTTGGTAGAGTATGTAAACATGAAAATCTAACTTAACATTCACTTTTTGGATTATATTTCAGTGTTCTTGCCAATTTTTGTATATTGTAACTAGAGACTAAATATGACAAATAATTATGAATGTCGAAAGATGCATTGTTTATATATGTCCTCATTGTCGCAAATGTGTCATGGTTGTTCATCGTTACAATCAAAATAACATAAGCTCTTACTAAATTATTAACATGGGTTTTTATCATTTTTGAAGTCAAAAGGTCGATCAAAGACGCCCAACAACTCTGTCTAGTCCTAGCTGAGCGCTGACGGGAGACAGCCTTATCCATTTTATCTCAATTTGGCAAGCTAGCTTGCAACCATAGATTTTTTTTTTTTTTTTAATATATGCTGATTGGAATAATTGTCGGTTGTCGTCCTTTTTTCAAAGTTCAACTTAGTGAAGTAACGCGGACAAGGTGAAATTTCCATTTTAAATTTTCTACCACATTAATTAACTCAAAATTATGATTTTACAAGTGCAGGAATTTAAATTCATATTACAAAGCTTCCTCCATCTTAAGCGCCATTTGGTAATTGTATAAGCATTAATTTAAGAATTAAGGTGCTCAGACTAAAACATGTTATGTATATGTTACTTAAGTGGAAGCCTGGGCGTAGCTACAAAGTACAAATAAAATTTGTTTTCTTTCTTGTATGATCAATGATACTGCATCCTAATAGTCACAACCCACAAGTTCTCATTTTCCCCCTCTCATACTTATGCAATAAGCATTAACATTGATTTGTCAAGTCCAACATTTTCAGATAGTTGGCATTAATACTCATGATGGCCCTTCTCAACCAAGAGAAATACTCCGAAACATCGAATGAAAAATGTTATTTCCCATCAGTATCGATGGTGATAGAAGACTATCGATTTGACGTGGATGACATACGTTATAAAATTCAGCAGACGTTCATACTGCCGATCGATCAGGTTAAACTGAATCACCAGACTGATTCGAGTCATGCAGATTGTAAAGGACGTTGGAGCTGTTTTATATATGAGTTGTATATCTGTGTGTGTATACTGATGTATACGAGTGTCTTGTGTGCTGAAATATCATTGTTGCTTCGCAATGGCTATAATCAATCAATATTCATAAAGTCGATTTAAGTCGCTGTTGCCAAGTCGCAATCTAAGGAAAGGTCTGTAGAAGGTTGATATACCTAGCTACTCAAATGTAACAACGCCCTAAGAAATGCAATAATAATCTAAGAACATACCGAGGTAACATGGCATGATCATTGATCAAGGCTCCGGTCAAGTTATATACTACAATTGACAAATATGGATTACTGTAAAACAACTTAACTGGTCAGTCTGAAAAGTAATTCATCTTGCTACGGTACAAAAATTCATTCGAATATAGCCAAAAGTATCGATATCAGAATAAAATAAAAATCCAAACTTTATACCGTTTTGAATGGTGACGCCACTAACAGAATGATCGACCTTCGACTTAGAACAACATCCAATGAACTTAATCCTTTTCCAAAAGCACCGAAACCCGTTACGTCTCTTCTTTTTCTTCATTTTCTCCATTAAAATATCAACTTCAATTGAACCAGATCCGAAGCTCATGATTTCCTACAAGTTTCGTATAGAAAGTTTAGAGGGGAAGGGAGAAGATGAAGAAAAAATTCGGGCAGCCCCGGTACAAGGGAAGATGAGCAAAAAGGAGGGCCGGGCAGAGCTGGGAAGGAGTTGGGAGTTTTGGTAAAAGGAGAACTAACGGCTTGACTTGGCTGGTTTGATGGTTTAGGCAAATATTCCTTGATTTAATTTTCTTCCATGGTATCCTTTCTCCGTGTCCCTCCTTAAGGTACCGTTTGCGTACTTTTGTTTTGTTTATCCATTATCGTTCTGTCCTCATTAGATGAGTCTGATGTATACGCCGGACGCGAATGCAACGGTTTTGTTCATTTCACATGTTCAGTTCAACGAGCAAAATAATGCATTCATGTCGGATGCGTCCAACGCGAGCATAACTAATTATTTTAATTTTTTAATCACCTCTTTAACGTTTATTTTAATTATTTATATTAATTAATTATTATATATTACTCATTTTTAATCAGAATACTCATTTCGATCACCGTTCAATTCTTCGCTCAAATACACAAAAACGCATTTTTCACACAAATCATTTTATCCGTTCAATACTCCGCTCAAACCAACCGATCATTTTAATCGTTCGTCATTGCCGAAAACGCACTCTAAGACGTAAGTAAAAATTAGAAAAATGATTTAAACAAATATTTAATTGGCAAAATTCTATTTATACATCAAAATCATTTAATACACACTGCTATTTTATTTTTTATTTTCACAAAAATGCTATTACCAAATTACTCTTTTTTCCTAATTGTTTTTTTTTTTTTTTTCATATAATCCATCAAACCAACCGCCACATTTTGGGGGCATAGTAAAACCAGGACCCTTCTCTCTTTGTCTTCATTTCATTCCAAACCCATCAACTTCCAAAAAAGGAAAAATCCTCCCAACTTCAAATCTAGTCAAATAATCTTTTTTTTTTTTCATTAAAATTCATTAGAATGGCCTCTTCATCTTCTACTTCCTCCTATTGGTAAGTAATATTTAAATTTTGTGTTAAAAAGGTGGGTTTAGATATTTTAGGATGTTGAGATATAATGATGTATTTGTTGATTGGATTTGTTATATAGTTCGTATAATGTACCATTTGATGTTTAAATTGATAAAGTAAAAAATTTGGGTATACTTTGGGGAATTTGGTATGACATTTGGATTGTAGTGACCGTATATGTATGTTGAGTATGTGTAGGATGCGTATGTGGCATTTAGTATGTTGAAAATATGAAAATGTGATGCTTTAGAATGTTGTAGTTAGATTAAGTCTTATTTGTACCTTGAAAACACGTTCGATTAGTTAAAATAGTTTGCGTAGAAATGTTGTTTGTTTGTGAAGTATTTACGGAGTAGAATGTGAAAAAGAGTTATGACATTTGATAAGTATACAAATGTGAAGATTGTTGATATCATTTGAATAGCTTTTCATAAATTGGTTATGAGTATTTGTTTATTGATTATTGGACTTGTTCGTGTATCTTAATTATTGATAGAATAGGAAAAACAAGGAACTTGAACCAGTTGATCCAAACGTTCTATACTTGCTGGCACAACATTAGACTAATTATCCGAACTTGATGACGGTAGCATTATCTTTAATCTATCAAGAATTTTGATCATATTGTAGTTTGTTTGTTTACTTATGCGATATTATATTATTATTAGGCAGAGGATTGCAATCCAGAAGGGACTATTGACCATACTTCTACACTTAAGCAAGCCACATTGAAGCATCCAGAGGCACTGACGCAACTATATAGAGCTTGATTTAGATTGGTGCATAAGTCAAAGTACGACAGCTCGATCGCAACTTGATTACGGCTTTACTAGACAATGGAGCCCTGAGATATCCATATTTCAGCTGAGATGACGGCTACTTTAAAGGATGCGGTCGTGTTGTTTAGTTTGCCAATAGACGGGGATCTGATTATTAGGTATGACATTTCACATGATTTTATGCACTTGTTTAAGGAATTGCTTGGTATGACTCCTTTGGAAGAGGCTAGATAAGGTGGTGAGATGGTTATGACCACTTGGCATCGATCCCAATTGGTCGATGATATTGCATTTGCTACATCTCCACTGTAGATAGCACAGTGGGCTCGTGCTATCATATTGCACATTATTACTCTTTGGCTTTTCTATGATAGATCGAAGACTAAAGCCGCTTTTTACTGGCTTCCTCTGTTATATGACTTTGATTCATGTCGAAAATACGCATGGGGAGCTGTGGTGCTAACTACCATATATACAGAGCTCACCAGAGAAGTTATGGTACAACAAAGGTCTATTGGTGGTTGTTTGTTCGAGTATGATTTTTAAGTATTTACGTAAGGGATTTTTACCCTCAAGGACTAAAAGAACAAAGAAATGTTCCATAAGGACAAGGGGCAGAATTTTATCCTCAATGACAGAATATAGTATAGCGGGAGGAATTCAGCGGCCAACTATAATTCCTCCTTTTACGCTAAAACTTGTCCTTTTGAACAAAATTTTGCCTGCTTGTCCTTATGGGATAAATTTTTGTTCATTTTGTCCTTCAGGGTAATTTCCTGTTTACATAATTGGTTATGTCTTGCAAGTACAGGACAAAGTTGAAATACAACACATACTTTTTTGCAGTCGTGGTCTTTGACTTATCTTCCAGTCGGTCGTATTTCAATGAAGAGACCAGTAATCGACATATGGAGAAACGTTCAACAACGAATATTATATTAGTTAGAAATCTGTAGCGAAGTGTATTAAACCACAAGCGCATGACGTACACTTGTAGTACGTGAAGAATACGAGTCGATCCACGGAGAAAGAAATAATTCTAATTTTATTCAATCAAATTAAACCGACATCAAGTGAAATTCTAACTAACTAAAAATTGCAAAATCTAACAAACTAATTACTACAAAAGTTGAATGAAACATGAGATTAAATGACAATTAGGAATAAATCCACTCTCTAGATCACATGAATCAACATAAAAAGAAACCATGATCTCTTTAATTTAGTCATAAATATGATTAGTTGATGTGTTTATCCTAAGCATGGCGTGTTTGTGCTATTAATTAGTCCAACATAAGCCATCAAACTTTAATACAACCACTAACTCACTTGTTTAACTCTCATGAAAATGACAAAAAAATGAAAATCGCATCTATTTTAAGCATGACCTATTAACTATTAATTAGAAATATAGGCCATCAAATTTCAGTTTAAACAATCACTTCTTTGTCATAATCATATTTAGATGAAGAGACAATTCGTGTTTTGTTTGTTTAATCATAGTCTATTTGGTGTCAACAATATAGACTATCAAATTCAAAGTTAAACAACAAGTTAAACCACTTCTACTATTTTCGTTAAGCACAAAATGAGAACATGAATAACACAGAGAGCTTCATTACCCCTAAGTTGAAGGGGTTTAGCTACTCATGTATGTTATCGTATCAAGAATTATAGGTTTTAACATAAATAGTTTATAAAAAGAAAAAATAGAGCAAAGCAAAGGGAAAAACTAATTAATAAGCATAAAATAAATCTAATTTACTTGCATGAAATGCAAATCTACACTACTGACATAAAGAAAAGAACATGTAAATAAAAGAGAGCACTAATTAACATTGCATAAAAAAGGGAAATTACATAAAAGAGAAATGGCTAAGAAGTCATAAAAGAAAGAGCTTTATTTTTTATCCTACAACTCAACTAACTAAAAGAGAGAGGATGTATTTACATGACATGTGAGGGTATTTATGCATGTTTGAAAACCCTAATCCTAATCCATTTTGTTGGGAACTACCAAAAATACCCCTTTCATGAAGCTTCCATTTGTCTTTATCCACTAATGAATCATTAAAAGTGAATGAAGCTTGCTTTGTCTCCATTATCCAATACATTAGCCTCTAATTGTACCAATAAAGAAAGAGGGATAATGGATAGGTGGGGTCCTCCACTAAGTGGTGTGCGAACTAATTCTATCTACATTCATTTGTATTCACTTTGTGCATGCATATCTTCATGTTCCTTCTTCATATTTGCGCAAAATTTCTACAAAACAACATGAAAATAAACAAGTAATTTTATCAAAAAATTATACATACACAAATGACCGTTTTGCCCCAATATGAAGATGAATGCACGATAATTTGATAATTTTGAGTTGCTTGTTAAAACATGCAAAAATAGTCCAATTACGTTATTTATTTAACTAAAACAAGAATAAATGTGTGAATATAAATGTACACATTTACATGCACATCAAATACCCCGACACTTATCTTTTTACTCGTCCTCGAATAAACAAAACGAAAAAATTAGGATAAATCCGTTTTCATAGGGAGTACGATTGCATTGAGCGTATGCAACAAGTCATTAAACCTTTGGGTGTCCCCAGTAGGACGAGTGTTGTCTCGTGAGGGTTTTCAGCGGATATTACCCACAAAATCCAAACAAAATGCAAAAATTTCCTAAATGAAAGTTTATTTGCAAGATGAATGCAATTTTAAAAAGAATATTTACAAATGGGCAATTTGCTTTTAAATTTAACACGAGTGAGTTAAATACAATTTGGGTCGTCACAATGAAATTTTAGTCTGTTACTAATAGAAACTTCAAACAAAAGTCCGGTTATCTGTACAATCTCCTCTAACTTGGCTAGTTGTTTTGGTTGAAATTGTAACGTCCCATAAAATACATAATATCAATAAATAATTAAAAATAAGCAATTAAATAGTATGGCTGGAAAATGAGATTTTTGCAGCTTAAGGAATTTGGCTACGGAATTCTTTTATTTGGATTCATGGTGAAATTCTGAATCGTTTTCATATATAATATGCTGAAAACGGTATGAAGAAGTTATGAACAAATGAACTTGGACCGTAAAACGTAGAATATATATATATAATTAAATAGAGAATATATATATGTGTCCAAATTATAAATAAAGATGGAGATTTGAATTTGAATTGGAGATAATATCATGGGGACAAAGTATATTGTATATATGGAATAAGATTAAGAGAATAAGGAGCATATTAATTAAAATAAACAAATCAACAATGCAGCCTTATTAGGTGTTCCAGCCCGCAAGTGGTCGACCACCCCCTTAAGGGGTGTCGACCGCTGGTCAACCGCCTGGCGGCTGGACATCCCAATAAATCTAGCTAGTTAGAGTTTTTTTAGAGGGATATATGTATATGAATAAAAGGCTTGGATTAATTCTAAGTAATCCAATAGTTTAAGCTCACACAGCCAATTATATATAGCCCCTCCTATCAAACTATGAAACCCTAATCATTCTTTATCCCTGCCTCCATGCTGCCTCTCCACCATTACTAAATTCCAGAGAAAAATAAAGGAAAAGGTTAAGGATTTCTTCTAATTCTCCAACCTAAATTCTTATCTAATTTCTAATATAATTCATATAGGTTTAGTATTCTACAATTTGGTATAAATATATGTATATAAGATTCTAATACATGTTTTTTGTATATATATATATATATATATATATATATATATATATTAGAAGAATTGTTGGAGCATGTTTGACATAAAGATATAAGCACATACCAGATCTACTAGGGATTGCTCCTTGTTCGCCTAGATCTATGAGTGGAATATTGTTTACTTAGGCATATTCATATTTTAATTAGATTATCATGTTGAAAGATATGCCTAGGAGGATCTGGAAATCTGATAATATAAACACTAAAACCCCCAAATCCTCTATCTTGTATTTGCGTATGAATTGTCATGATTTGGGTTTTGTGAATTTTTGGTTTTAATATTGGATTAAAGATGAAAAAGGGGCGTTGCTACTATTATTTCTATTTTATGTAATTTACCTTTATTTATCATTTGATTATAACCTAAAAAGGTTTAGATTTGATTATTTCATGATTTGATTTGGGTTTGGATCCTATTTAGTATCCAAACGCATCCATATTTGAAAAAGGTCAAATGTAAACATTTTTATGTGCATAACGCCAAAAAGCGGGTGAACTGGGTGAAATAGGAATTATAAACATACAAGTATAAGTGTTTGTAATACGCTATTTTTTATTCCGTACTGAAATCATTTCTACAAGCATAGGATGCAAGTTAAAATTGTATGTATGTATGTTTTCCATCTACTGCTATTTGTTATCTTATCGTTATGCCATCATGCCTACGTTGTAGCAGTAAAAGTATGGGAAACCTAACTCGTATACCTTGAATTGGACAAATTGACAATTGCCACCTCGTTAGAATGTTTTCTCATTTATATGAATATTTAAGTTATTTAGATGGTATAATTATTATACTTATATAAACGTAATCAACGTAATAAACGTTGTATTAGCGTAATAAATGCGGTTGGTTAGAATTCAAATTTGAAATGTCCCCATAATATAAATATTTGTTTGCTTGTGTGTGCGTATATATAATGGCTTTAAATATATATAAATAGTAACACATAGACACGAGGTTAAACCAACTTATAGTAGAAGTCTGCCCGAAACCGACTGACATATCCAGCATCTACAATAGTTCGGTTTAATGTGAGAGGTCTAGTGTGTGTATATATAGCTATATATATAAGTCTATTGTGTGAAAATAGGCAGGTTTACTATGCCTTGAGATGGTCTTAAGTGGCTGGCTCTCTTTTTATCTAGTTTGTGTCTTAAGTGGATAAGACTAGGATCCTTCCGAAGGTTTATTCCTTGGAGAGGAACCAAAGTCATGGGACCCACCCTCGTTAGATTTAAAGTAAGTCTTTGGGTCCTCCTTCTCTAAAAGTGGTTAGGCATAAAACGGTAATAGAGTAGGGCAGTTCACGGGGATGTCCACTTCCTCTAGAAGCTTGTAAGGGGTCAACTAGGGATAGATTGGTAATTGAAAGATATGTGGCCATTGCATGCTCAGCAACTACCAAAGGGAAGTCTTAAGCGACATAGGTGTCCTACCGAGTAATATCAGTTAAGTAGTAACGTTCGCAATACTACTTCTCATATTACAAATGAGGGTATAGACTTAAGAACGTTAACGTATTATGATGAGGCCTTAAAGGGCTAAGGGTCCGCCATAGGGTTATAAGAGATCATAAGAATCCACCTTTAGTAGGGTCATAAGCGACCGAGAATGCCACCTCGTTGGGTCTTTACCCGAAAAACACTAATGGGCGATTGACTTGGATATCCACCCCATTAGTTAGATACTTAGTGTTTGTTGTGTGTTGTGTAGACATATCTTGACATATATAACCTGCTAAAAATATAGGGTATGGACATCAAGTAACACCATATTTCAGTCACACAGAACTTTATGTTCTGAATCCTCTTTCTTAACATAATCCAACAGGTTAGTAGATAGGGAAAAATTCATGGACAAAGTCATGATTGAAGCTGATGAAGAAGGCGAAGTTGTTATGCTATTATTAGTAGTTATTGCTTTACTTCTTTTGGAAACTTGTGAGAATGAACAATTTGATGTACCCATTGAACAGATGTAACTGTGACTGTTGTATTTCTGTGGTTTTTAAATAAGTGGTACATCTTATTTTCAGTATTATATTTTCTCTTTCCACTGTGTAAAATTTCCATTCGAAGTATCTGTGTATATATATTATGTGCAAATGTAATCCTTACAGGAACCACCGACCCATTTAGAATGGCTCTAAGTTTCGATAGGGCTTTTCTAGGTCGAAATTTAGGCCCATTCTGGGCGGGTTGTTGCATTTGGCATCAGAGCCTAGGTTACCAGATTATAAGAGAATTATACGTATGAGAGGCTTATTTGTAATTTGAAAAAGGTTTTTCAAACTATATATATATGATATATACATAATTACCCCCAATAAGCATATGCATTTACATTTGGCATCTTCGTCGTTTTCTTCCTTTTTCAACTTAAATACTATCTCGGGAGTATCCACTAAAGGAATTTTCCTTTTCTTTTCAGATAGTAAAATGGATGAAAACCCAACTGGGCAGGGTAACTAGGTAAGGCCCAGGTACTTGCCAGAATGGTTTCAACAGTATCTTCGTACTGTTGAACAGGTCCCTGTTTACTCATCTTTCCCCGACGGCACCTGCAGCTCCTACCGCTGAGGTAGCCTTTGACTTTTCTCACCTTTGTAAGACTCTCACGCATCTTAAAGGGAAATCGTTTTCTCGAAAGGAAGACTTTGCTAGTGCCCAATCTTGGGTTATGACTATGAAAAAAAATTGAAGCTAATGGTTGGCCCGACGAAGTGAAAAGAAGGATAGTGGCTAGGCACTTGAAAGATGAGGCCCTTGAATGGTGGAATTTAATATCTGGAGAGAATGAGGGCCGACTATTTACATAGGACGTATTCAAATCCTAGTTTGAAGTGAAGTTTTTGCCAAGGGCAGAAATGACTATCCAGCTAGAGAAATTCATCCACCTCAAGCAAGGAAATTTGAGCCTGCAAATGTATGTGTCCAAAATTACCGAATTAAGTTAGTTTGGAAGAGGATTGATAGACATTCTCATGAACTAAACCCCTAGATTTGTTAAAGGACTGAACTCTCCATTGAAGGAAACTCTATTAGCCCAAGTAACGTTTGGGGCGACTTTTGAAACCCTAGTAGAGACATATATCTTATGCACGGCAGAAGGCACCAAGGAGGATAAAGAAGGTGAGAAAAGGGAAAGCTCCAACAAAAATAAGAAGGAATGGTGGAAACAAGAAGAAGAACAAATTCAAAAAGGATGCAAAGACTTGTACGAGGTGCAACCACAAGGGCCATGAGGCCAAGGATTGTAGGACCTCGTTGGCGAAGAAGGAGTTCAAGGGAAAATTTCACAACTGCCATGAAGAAGGACACATGTCCAAAGATTTCCCAAAGCCCAAAGTTGTCAAGAGTGGCCAGAACTATGCAATAGAGGCAGCACCAATTCAAAGATGACCCACAAGAGACCAAGGGTAGCCCGCACTTGAAGGTATAGCCTCTGTTTTAGGGAATTCAGTATACACATTGTTCGATTTTGGAGCAACCCATTCTTTTATCTCCAAGCAATTAGTAAATCTATTAAATCTTTCTATATTTATCTCGGACAGTCCGATAGAGGTGGCCAACCCTATCGGAGGATCTAAGTATCTTGAGTTGTTGTGTAAAGACCCAGTATTGGAGGTCAACAATATCGAGTTCCATTGCAAAGTGTATGCGTTAAATTTTATGGGGTATGACCTTATCCTAGGTATGGACTGGCTATCGTTTTATGGGGTCGTCCTAGAATGCGATAAGAGGATCGTTCGTCTTAGAGCCGAGGAGGACGTAGTTTAAATATTCCTTGTAATGTTAGAAATAAGGATAAAGCCTTATTATATCCCTTATCTCCTAATTCTGAAGAACCATCTTCGGTCCCTATAGTTTGTGAATTCTTGGATGTCTTCGAGGAAGTCACGAGACTTCCACTCCATAGAGCAATCTCTTTTCGTATAGACCTAGAGGACGCTAGACCTGTAGCACTGCCCTTGAGGCATATGGCGCCCAAGGAAAGAAGGGAGTTAGATAAGCAAATTTCTTAATTGTTGCAAAAAGGTTTCATTTGTCGAAGTACCTCAGATTGGGGTGCACCTATTGTATTTGCCACCAAAACAGACGAATCTTTGAAATTTTGTGTGGACTATAGGGAACTCAATAAATTGACCAAGAAGAATAGGTACTCTTTACCTAGAATAGATGACCTTTTTGACCACTTGGGAAGAGCCCAAGTATTTTCTCAACTAGACCTTGTTATTGGATTTCACCAGTTAAGAATTATGGAGGACGGCAAGGACAAAACTGCGTTTAGGACACCAGATGGATTATTCCAATGGGAAGTTATACCCTTCGGACTAACGGATGCAGCCGCCTTCTTGACCTCATGAGTAGAGTATTTAGGGGCATTCTGAATAAAATTGTGTTAGTCTTCGTAGATGATATCCTTATATTCTCAAAAGACCATAAAGAGCATGAAGATCACTTGAGACAAATGTTAGGGATACTAAGAAAGAACCAATTAAAAGCAAATTCTCGAAGTGCCATTTCTGGAGGGAAGAAGTAAGATTTTTAGGACATATTGTGTTGAGCGAAGGCATGGCCGTAGACCGCACAAAGATTGAGGCAATCAAGGAATGGAGGATACCTCGGAATGCTACAGAAGTGAGAAGCTTCCTTGGATTGGACGGATATTATAGGAAATTCATTAAAGACTTCACAAAGATCTCTACACCTTTAACCCAATTAACGAAAAAGAATTTGGTGTTTTCTTGGAGTGATAAATGTGATATAGCTTTTAAGAAATTAAAGGAAGTATTAACTAGCGCACATGTCCTAATTATACCCGACGGTTCAAAATCGTTCATTGTTTACACCGACGCATGTGGGACCGGTTTAGGAGCAGTCCTTATGCAAGAAAGAAGAGTGGTTACTCGTGCTAGTAGACAACTCAAGGATCCAGAGAAAAGATACCCAATTCACAACCTTGAGTTAGCTGCAGTAGTGTTCGCCCTTAAGATGTAGACGCATTATCTTTTAGGGGAGAAATTTGAATTCTTTACTAAACCTAAATCCCTAAAGTATTTATTTTCTCAACATGACCTAAACTTGAGACAACAACGATGGATGGAATATATTGCCTCATTTGATTTCATGATCCACTATACCCTGGGGAAGGAGAATGTTATGGAAGATGCTTTAATTAGGAAACATGCGACTTTGAATGCAATCCTAGAATGAAACAATTAGAGTTCCTCGCTAATTTTAATTTGCAACCCTCACCAACCACTTCTAATAGTTTTCTTAGGGCTATGATAATTAGACCTACCCTAAGAGAAAGGATCCAACGCACACAAGACTTTGACGAGGAATTAAGAAACATATAGGAGAAAGTGGGAAAGAAAGAGACCTTTCCCCATTCGGTTAGATATTCGATTGGCGATGATGGAAGTTTACTTTGGGATGGATGACTTTACTTCCCTAAGAATGAAGGGCTGAGGAAAGAAATTCTAGAGGAGTGCCATAGGTCGAAATTGACCATACACCCCGGTGGGGATAAAATGTACAACGATATAAAGAGAAATATCCATTGGGAAGGAATGAAGAGAGATGTGGCCGAATTCATGGCTAAATGTTTAACATGCCAAAAAGTGAAAGCGGAACAAGGGAAGCCCGAAGGATTGTTACTACCTTTAGAGATCCCCACGTGGAAGTGGGAATATATGTCCTTGGACTCTGTAGATGGACTTCCTAGAAGCTAAAAGGGCAACGAGGCCATTTGGGTTGTGGTACATCGCTTAACCAAAAGCGCCCATTTTGTACCAGTCAAGAAGACAAGGACTACAACCTCGTTGGCCCAATTATACAGCAAAGAGATTGTCAGACTACATGGTATCCCATCGAGTATCGTGAGTGATAGAGACCCCTTATTCATGAGAGAAATTTGGAGAAGCCTACAAGCAGCATTGGGAATGATCCCCAATTTAATCACAACTTATCATCCGCAGACCAACGGACAGACATAAAAAGTAAACATAATGTTAGAAGACTTGCTTAGAGCCTGCATCATTGACTTTGGAGGAGTTTGGGAGTAGCACTTATCGCTTGTGGAGTTCATGTATAATAATAGTTTTCAAACGACGATTGGTATGGCCCCTTTTAAAGCGCTTTATTGGAGGCCATACAAATCGCCAACTTGTTGGTGGTAAACTACCGATAAGGTTATACTCGGAGCAGACTTCGTCTGTGATTTCATGGAGAAGATATCTTTGAATAAGTAGAGGATGAAGGCAGCTCAAGACCGTTAGAAATCATATGCCGATAGTCGAAGGAGGGAACTTGAATTTAATGTTGGAGACTTGGTATTCGCAAAAGTATCCCCTCTTAAGAAATCTATTCGGATTGGAAGAATGGGAAGTTGGCTCCCATATTTATTAGGCCTTTTCGTGTCATCTGGAAGATAGGATCTTTGGCTTATCGAGTGTATCTCCTAGAGCGTCTATCAGGGATCCATATTGTTTTTCATGTATCTCATCTGAGGAAATTCCTTCATGACTATGATATCAGACTCGAGCTTGATGAAACTGGGGACATAGAAAAACTCGTGTTGGAGTCCAGGGTACCCCGTGCCACGGCAAAGATTGTAGAGCACGGAATCAAGAGACTCTGCAACAAAACCATTCGCCTTGTCCAAGTACAATGGAGAAATGACCCTGTGGAAAGCACAGGGGGGACCAAGGATAAGATGAGACAGGCTCGCCCAGAGCTTTTTTGGGTAATTTTTCCTTAAAATAACGTTTATGGATGCATCGTGATTGCTTGATTGGATGTTAGGGAATGGATGCAACACCATTGCACAAGCGCACTCATACATAAATATATGCATAATTAGGTTGTTTGCATACATATTGCATTGCTTATTACACCTACATGCTAGGATGAAGCTCACATTAGTGAGTCTGTAGTTCATAATCACTGGGAGTCATGGATGCTTAAGGCTGATTTAAAAATAACATGATGCATAACATGGGTGTGATCATGCAAGCTGTGTTTTTTGCCCCTTAAACAGATTTTGGGACGAAATCCATTTTAGTGGGGAGAATGCAAAACCCCATAAAATACATAAGTATAAAAAATTAATTAAAAATAAGCAATTAAATAGTATGGCTGGAAAATGAGATTTTTGCAGCTTAAGAAATTTGGTTACGAAATTCTTTTATTTGGATTCGTAGCGAAATTCTGAATTGTTTTCATATATAATATGCTGAAAACGGTTAATGTATGAAGAAGTTATGAATAAATGAATTTGGACCGTAAAATGTAGAATATATATAATTAAATAGATAATATATATATATATATATGTGCGTGTGTGTACAAATTATAAATTAAAAATAAAGAGAGAGATTTGAATTTGAATTGAAGATTAGATCATGGGGAGAAAGTATATTGTATATATGGAATAAGATTAAGAAATTAAGGAACGTATTAATTAAAATAAACAACTCAGGAACGCAGCCTTATTGGGCGTTCCAGCCTCCAACGGGTCGACCGCCCCTATTAAGGGGTGTCGACCGCCGGTCGACCGCTTGGCGGCTGGACAACCCAATAAATCTAGCTGGTTAGGTTTTTTTTAGGGATATATACGAATAAAAGGTTTGGATTAATTATAAGTAATCCAACGGTCTATGCTCACACGAGAAACTATATATAGTCCCTCCTATCACACTATGAAACCCTAATCATTCTCTATCCCTACCTCCATACTGCCTCTCCACCATTACTAAATTCCATAGAAAATTAAAGGAACAGGTTAAGGATTTCTTCTAATTTTCCAACCTAAATTCTTATCTCTTTTCTATTCGAATTAATATAGGTTTAGAATTCTGGTATTTGGTAGAAATATATGTATATAAGATTTTAATACATGTTTCTTATATATATTCATTAGGAGAATTGTTGGAGCACGTTTGACCGCAAAGATTTAAACATAGATCTAGATCTACTACAGATTTCTCCTTGTTCTGGCTAAATCTGTAAGTGGAATATCGTTTACTTAGGCATATTCTTTTTTTTTAAGATTATTATGTTGAAAGATATGCCTAGGAGGATTTGGAATGCCGATAATATAAACACAAAAAAACCCTAAATCCTCTATCTTGTATTAGCGTATGAATTGTCATGATTTGGATTTTGTGGATTTTTTGTTTTAATATTGGATTAAGATCAAAAAGGGGTGATTCTACTATTATTTCTATTTTATGTAATTCACATTTATTTATCATTTGATTGTAACCTAAAAAGGTTTAAGTTTGATTATTTCTTGATCTGATTTGGGTTTGGATCCTATTTTGAATCCAAACACATTCATATTTGAAAAAGGTCAAATGTAAACATTTTTGTGTGCATAACAACAAAAAAGGGGTGAATTAGGTGAAATAAGAATTATAAACATACAAGTATAAGTGTATGTAATACTCTATTTTTAATTCAGTATTGAAATCATTTCTACAAGCTACGATGCAAGTTGAAATTGTATGTATGTATATTTTCCATCCACTTCTATTTGTTATCTTGTCATTTTTCCATCATGCCTGTGTTGTAGTGGTAAAAGCACGGAAAACCTAACTTGTATACCTTGAATTGGATAAATTGACAATTGCCACCATAGACAATGTAATTTATGTTTTATTAGCGTAATAAATGCGGTTAGGTTAGAATTCGAATTGGAAATCCTCCCATTGTAAATGCATTTGTTTGCTTGTGTGTGCGGATATAGAATGACTTTAAATATATATATAAATAGTGACACATAGACACGAGGCTAATTGTCATTTGTGGAAGAAGTCTGCCCGAAACCGATCGGCAAATCCAGCAACCACAAGTGGACCCAACTAATGTGAGATGTCTAGGTGTCATGGGCCATTCAAAAACTTAGTACACTAGACATGAGGTTAAACCAACTTGTTGTAGTATGCCCTGAGCCGACTGACATATCCATCATCTACAGGTGTACGGTTTAATTTGAGAGGTCTAGTGTGTGTGTGTGTGTGTATGTGTGTATAGCTATATATATAAGTCTATTATGTGAAAATAGGCATGTTTACTACGCCCTGAGAAGGTCATAAATGGCTGACTCTCTTTTTATCTAGTTTGGATCTTAAGCGGTTAGGACTAGGATCCCTCCAAAGGTTTATTTCTAGGAGAGGAACCAAAGTCATGGGACCTACCTTCATTAGATTTAAAGTAAGTCTTTGGGTCCTCCTTCTCTAAAAGTGGTTAGGCATAAAACGGTAATGGAATAGGGTAGTTCACGGGAATGTTTACTTCCTATATAAGCTTGTAAGGGCTCAACTAGGGACAGAATGCTAATTGAAAGATATGCGGCCATTGCATGCTCGCCAACTGCTTAAGGGAAGTCTTAAGCGACATAGGTGTCCTACTGGGTAATATCAGTTAAGTAGTAATGTTCACAACATTACTTCTCATATTACAAATGAGAGTATAGACTTAAGAACGTTAATGTATTAGGACGGGGTCTTAAAGGGTTGGGGGTCCGCCTCAGGGTTATAAGAGATCATAAGAATCCACCTTTAATAGGGCCATAAGTGACCGAGAATGCCACCTCATTGGATCTTTACCTTAAAAACACTAATGGGTGATTGACTTTGTTATCCACCCCATTAGTTAGATACTTGGTGTTTGTTGTGTGTTGCGTAGACATACCTTGACATATGTAACCTACTAAAAATATAGGGTATGGACATCAAGTAACACCATATTTCAGTCACACAGAACTTTATGTTCTGAACCCTCTTCTTAACATAATCCAACAGGTCAGTAAATGGGGTAAAAGCCATGGACGAAATCATGATTGAAGCTGATGAAGATGACAAAGTTGTTATACTATTACTAGTAGTTATTGCTTTAGTTCTTTAGAAAATTTGTGAGAACGAACAATTTGATGTACCCATTGAACAAATGTAACTGTTACTATTGTATTTCTGTGGTTTTTAAATAAGTGGTACATCTTATTTTCAGTATTATATTTTCTCTTTTCACTGTGTGAGATTTCCATTCGAAGTATTTGCGTATGTATATTTTGTGCAAATGTAATCCTTACAGGAACCAACGACCCGTTTAGATTGGCTCTAAGTTTCGATGGGCCTCTTCTGGGTCGAAATTTAGGCCCACTCCGGATGGATTGTTGCAGAAACACGGTGTAATTATGAAATTAGTTCTATAATCGATTATCAACAATTGTAAAATGACATCTTTATTTCCTTTTGGTTAACAAGTTATGCCAAATAAGTAAAGATAGTGCTCGGATTTCAAGTGCTTACACTCTCGTTATTTTGAAAAATATTTACAAACATCTAGCTAAAAAGACCAAGGTATACCATCCACGAAATGCCTTGCGGACTGACTGAGAGTTTAGAACAGAGCTTGACGGATTGTGCAAAACGACGTTGACTTTGTTAACAAGATGTTGGTAATCCTTAGGTGTCCAACTCATAAAATGAGACCAAGGTATACTACCCTGCACTGCCTCGCGGACTGACGTAAGAGTTGGGATAGAGCTTGGCGGGTTTGCACACCAACGCTAGATTTTCAAGCAACATTGGATACAATTGGATTGTTTATTATATATATATATATATCTTATTTTTTGAAAGAGAGAGAGTTAAGCGAGAATGTCTTAGCACAACTTCACTTAAAAGATATAAAATGTTATCGCAAGTACTCTAAATCAACCAATCTTTTAATCGGATTGCAATTTAGAAAACACTTCATATTCGTCACCTACGAATCTCCATATATACCAGTTACACTAAAATTGCTTATAATTCAAACTTTTCTTTCGTTATCCGTCAAGAGAAGTGATTTTCTAAACATTTTAATTATATGACCAAAATTGTATGTTACTTCATCGTACCCATTTAAAAATAAATTAAAATGCTTTTTTTTAATTTTTTTTTGAATGAAAAAAAAAGGATTTTTTTTAACGCAAAACCAAAATAAATATGAAACTCCCCCCCCACACACTTGATTTCGACTGTGACCCCACAGTCAACTCAAGTGAAAGGAAAATGATTTTTTTTAAATATGACCTATACTTACAAGAAAAAATAATATTATTATTTACAGTGTATCAAAAAAAATTGACAAGAAGTAAATGAAACAGCCTTCTAAAGACCAATTCATTCGTCTCTTCAAGTATGAGAGACACAGCTTAAGCATGAAAAACCAAATCGTAAAAGATTTCGAAGTTGAGTGTCAATTTGGAAAAACGAATGTCATTTTATTAAAAATTGAATGAATTGGTTTGTTTTCAATGGATTTTGGGGTAGATTGAATAAATAGTTAAAATTCATGTTTAAGTTCACCAATTTGAATTTCAAATTTATCATTGAAAAATTGTTCTAGAATATTAATTTCAAAATCCAAATGGTGATTCAAATCTACTCGCTTAGATTTCAACTAATCTTCGAAAAGTCCAAAAAATTCATGTTCATCAAATTCGTCTTCTTTGAGTTATTCACAACTTCATTACTTATACATTTTCAAAGTCCAAAGTTGTTATTTTCAAATTTTCAAAATCAGGACAAGGAAGATCGAATTTTGAATTTGTTTTCAAAGTCTCAAATGAATTGAAATCCAAATCAATTACGATGTTTTCAAAAACTTCATTTAGATTTTTATTTTCAATTTTGAAAGTCGTTATTTGAAAATCGCCGATTTTGGTAAAAGTTAGGTTATTATTTGACTCGTCACACATTGAAACTTGATTTTGTTGTTTCAAGTAAGTTTCAAATAACAAATCCATGTGATTATCATAAGTTTCGTTCATTTGCTCAACAAAATCAAATTTATAATTATTTACATGAGAAATTTCAATTTGAAATTGTTGGTTCATTTGCATCACAATTGAAATTATTCCCATTGCCAAAATCATTTGAAAAGTAATCCACATTTCCATTTTGAATTTGAAATTCATTTTGTAGTTAGAGATTCAATTGGCATGAGTTATAATCAAAATCATTTGAATTTGGAATTGAATTTGAATTTTGATTATTTTGAAAACTTTGAATTGCATTGTTGCACAAGTATGAATTACACCATTCATTTATTTTTTGACTTTATTGTGTGCTCGTTTCAAGTAAAGATTCAATTTATGTTTCAAGATTTGAGGGTTGGTTATCATTTTGAAAATTTTGTGGTGCAAAATCCGAATTATTTGTGCAATAGTTGTTATTAAAATATACATATGAATTTGGTGTAAAATTATATGGATTATATTGGTTTTCATAGCTATCGTAAAATCCATGGAAAAAAAGAAATTCATACATTTTAAAGAACGCTTTTTTGATTTTTTTTTTAAAGAGAAAAGAAACAAATATTCACAAAAGGTGTTTTTTTTTTTGGATTTTTGATTTTCATTTTTTTCCTTTTATATATGCATGAACCTAATGCAATTATATGAATGCAAATGACATATTTACATATATTTTTTCTAAAATTGTATAGTGACGGTTAGATTAATTTCAACAAAAGAATTCTCAGCCAGTTAAAAGACAGGAGTTATTGGTGCACAAGGAATCACCCCAACAATGCAGCCGAAGGTTTAAGTATCTTCAGAGAAACAACCGCTATAATATTTACAAATCACCGTAATATTTATAAACTGTTATTTCTCTATCGTATTCTAGACAGAGAGAATTAATTCACTGATAAGAAACCAATTTGTAAAAATATAAAATGTCCTTAGAAAATGAAAACAAAATGAGATGAATGCAAAACAGAAATTAAACGTGAATTAACCATGCAACTACGAATGATTAATTTTTTTTTAACAAATGCAAGCAAACAACAATGTGAATAAAATAAAAGGTGTTAAAACACGATATCTGAGTGTGCAGATTAGCAAACTATTTTAAGCGGCAAATTTTTTTTTTAAAAAAAACAAGCAAGCAAGTAGATTTTTAGCATAGCAAAGAAATTCCTTTCTTATTCGATTCGACAACTTGAAAAAATTTGAGAAAGATTGTTTTTTTAAGATGGTTAAACTAATACAAATAACCAAAAACCAAAGCTAAACTAAGATAAACAAATACAAAAGCCCACTAGCTTAAAAATATAGGCATGCTTCCCACTAAAACTCGATAAAATGATCTCAACAAATTAGCAGACCGCATCATATAACAAATGAGTCTCTAGCTTTGCTTCCCCAAGTCACCAAAGAACCACAAATAAAATCAAAGTCAGAAACCAGGAATCATAATTCAATCTCTATCATATTTAAATAAGAATTAAAGTACAAATCGAGCTTGGGATTGCGATTTTGTGGATTGTTCGGTTGGAGTTTCTTGCGATTTCGCGATTTGATGTTGTTCAGATGTGGTAAGAAAGGTGGTGGGAGGCGATTGATTAGGGGTTTCGGGGTGGTTTGCGAATTTGAGGAAGGTAGCGAATTGGAGTTAGCTGGTTTTGGTGTAAAGAAAAGTGGCAATATTGGGGTTCCTGGTGATGGAACTGTGGCTTCGTTGAGGGAGGAGGTGCTTGTCGAGGGTTATGCTGTTAGGTTGGAAGCAGTGGAAGTAAGGTGTTGTAGTTTTGTAGGTAGTCGGTGGTGATCTGAGGATGGATTGATTGTGGGTTTGTAATGGTTGATGAGGTTGATGTTGTGGTTAAAAGTGTGGTTGCAAGCAAGATTGTTTGTGAATGTGGGGAAGATGCAGTTGGGATATTTGGAGTATCAGTTGGGTTTTTTGTGATGGTTGATTAGGTGGAAGTTTTATTGTGTGGTTATCAAGAAACAACAACGTGAATTTTGTAAGCAGTGAGATGATGCAGTTTTAGTTGGTGTAACTTGATAGAGGAACCCGGTTGAATGTGCAGCAGTCAGGGGAGTTGTTTGAGGAGGTCTGTTGTGCAGGGTGAATCGTGATGTTACGATGAATGGTGTCAGTGTGTATGGGGAGTTGTGAGATGGTTGCTGTGTAGTTTGCTTTGGTGATGGATGTGCAGAAGTTGTGGATGAAAGTTGATGAACAAAGAAGGACGATGGTACTGATTTAGGTGAAGAAGGTGAGGTGCTGGAGAGGAGCTGATATGGAGTTGAAGTGTGCATATGGTTGTGGAGTTGAAGTGTGTTTGTAATGGCTTTTATGGACTGGTAAAGTAGTGTTTTGTGGAGAGGAGTAGCTTAGGGATGGTGAAAACAAAATTAAAGATTGATGGCAGAAACATTAGTATGCAAATGTAAAAAGCAAAGTGAAATGAATTTTTTTATATATACATGTTTGCAAAACCTGAATTGTGAATTGAAAATTTAAATATTTGTTGCATAGAGAACACAGATTTTGGGTAGACACAAAAACAGAGATAGAAAAAGGTCTAAACAAAAACTGAAATAGAAAAATAAAAAAACATATATGACAATGTAGACAGAGATGGAAAAACAAAGAACACAAATTCAAATGCAATGTGAAAAGATCAATGCAAATATGACAGTTGAGATAATGAAATATACAATATGCAACATAATGCAACAAAATGCAATATTGAAAACAGAAATTGCACAGTACTATTGTTTTTGTTTTTTGTTTGTTTTTTTTCCTTAAAAAATTGTGATAGAGAACTGAAACAAAATGAAATATGAAAACTGAAATAAGAAACACAAACAATGTTGCATAATCCTTAAATGAAACTTAACGTGAGGTTGTTCACTCTGTAGCAGACTTGACAGCAAAATGAAAAATGCAGACTAAGCATAGATGTAGTTTTTAGTTTTTTTTAATAACATGCACATAATTGCAGAAAATGTGATGGTGCACAAAAAACACAAAAAAATGATGTATAGAACTATGAATAGAGATGCAATTTGTTTTTACAGAAAAGAAGATGAACAATGTTAGACCAAAAAACGGCTCTAACACCCAAATTATCTTAATTCATAGAGTGTTAAAGCTAAAAATGAAAGAAAATGCAACAAACACACCAAATTTATAGTGGTTCAGCGATAAAGAGCCTACGTCCACTTTATATGACTTTGATTATACGTTTAAATGCAAGTACATTCACAATATTTTCTCAATCTCACTTTTACAATGATGTTTCACTCAGCAAATTCGAGATACTTCTGATTAGAAATGATACAGAATTGGTAATGGTGGAATCGGAGTTCTTAACGGCCAAAAGATCCTGAAAAATCCCAAGTGTTGGGCTATTTTTAGATGATTTTTACAGGCGGTTCGTGAAAACACGTGGCACCAATCCCAAGGATCTTGGAGCCGTTCGTGAGTGGGTGGAAAAATGGTCAACATGGCCGTTACAGACACGTGTCACTGGATCCTTGATCTACGATTCGTGGGTGACTAAGTCGTAGCCACCATTTCCTGAGTTCAGGGTCGATTTGTGACCCTTTGTCACGAGCGAGTCGTGGCCTTCATCAGAGGGGGTTTGCATCATGGGTCACGAATGGGTTTGTGGAACTGGTCCACGAGCCGTGTATATATAAGTATGCAAGCCTCCTCTTTCTCGTCTATTTCGTATATGTTTAAATCTTTGTGGCTTGGTCCAAAAGCTAGCCAACATTTTGCCCCTTCAAAGTACGTTTCATCAATGATGGAACGTGCTTCGAAGCTGTACAGGTGTCTATTCTCATAACGGTGAATGCCAACAGTCGTATCTGTTTGTAAAGTCACGATGCTTCAAAAGATTGTGTCCTGTGACGAGTATAAATACATCTTTGAGTTTCCAATTATTTCGTTGTTTATTAGTCCCAACTTTGAATTTCAAAGCATACTATGAGCAATCCTTTAGGTAAACCTCCAAATTTCCATAAACAGGTTTAAAGAAATTCATTACACCGGTAGATAAAAAGTCTCAGCTTTTCGACTCGGTAGTCATCCCAAAATCTTAGTCGTCAAGTCATGCCATGAGTCGTGCCACCTGGGTTGGTTCATGTCACGAACCGACGACAAAGCATGCTCTTGCGCGAGCAACCATATGGTCAGTTAAGTGTTCGTGGCCCATCAGGCCGAGATGATCCATTAAGATAGAAAGGGGAGACCAAGAGTCCCCATGGAGGCTATATAAACCGATTTACCATTCACTTTTTATTTTTACTGCCGTCATCTCCTTTTACCTAATTGCTAACCCTAACTTCCAAGACTTCCTTGATCCAATTGAATCCATTCTTCGAACCAATAGGTAATAGGATTTGTAGTTTGGTAGCTTTTAATTATCATGTTTTGATTCTTGAGAGAATTGATCGTCTTCGCTCCGTCAGCAACCATCGCCCTTCACCGCCGCATTTTTTGCCTCTTTTACCTCAGGATTCAGGTCGTCGTGGGTATAGTGCTCTTTTCATGTGCCATATCCGCTGCTTGATCATGTTTAGATGCTTTTGATGGCTCCATTACAAGGAGCTTGCTTGTAAGTTGGGCAAGTAAAAAGAGGAGAGAAGGAGTGAGCTACAGCGGCTCGGGTCGTGGGATGAGGTGGTGATTTGATTCGTGGAGGCATGTTCGTGTGGGGTCGGCTCATGAAGACGGATAGCAATCCAAACCTGGTTTTTATCAAAATGAATACTGCGAGCTGGGTCAGACATCAGCTACCCAACCCCTTCATTGTTCATGAGCAGGGTCGAGAGAATGGTTCACGAATGGGATGAAGAGGTGGCTGCCCACGAGCCGATTCCGATCCTTACCCTAGTTCTCGAGTCAGGCCATAAACTTAAAAGATAGGTCACAAACTTCTCCTATTGGTCGAACCATACATGGTCACAGTGGGTTTTGTCAGGGCGAGCCGCATCCCCATTCACGAACTGGATGCGAGCGATGAGCTTGATCCAATGACCTTTGTACTATGCAACCACGAGCCGGTCATTCTACGCGAGCCGGGGCAAAAAATCATACATGTATCAACTTTAACTATAAAATCATACATGAATCAACTTTAACTTTGATTAGTCTATCACCATACTTGACCAAATAATATCAGTCAACCAATTGTGTCAACATATTCTCCAATAAGATTCAACTATAACTCGAGCAGATTGACGAACAGTTAGGTTAGAGCCTTTGAAAAAGTTACTCTGGACTAAACAAAGACTTAAAGACATGCGATGACCAATTATTCTTTCATCTGCTTTACTTCATGCTTTTCTTTTCAGTACTGCACACACTGGCACACAATAGCACTTGCACACATGGGGTTCATGGGTATTTATGCTCTAATTTTTCCTATGCTTGTTTATCAACATAACAGACATGTCTGATAGACGCTCAGCAAGATTATCAAATAAAAGTGTAGATCCAGAATTGTCAAGCTATTACAATCCTGATGTACTTCCATCGGACCCGGATTGGAACAATTTTGGATCTGATTATGAAACAGATCTTGATGCGGAGTCAACATCCTCCAAAAGCACATCACTTGGGGAAGAGGAAAATGATTGGGCTCCCGACGAACCTGTGGGTGGCATAGTATTAACTAGTCCAAGTGATTCTATAGCTTTCGCACTTGATGATATAGAACTGAAGAAAATCTGCTTAAGACATTTGATCCCATGGGATAACGTTAAAACCCTGGAGAAAAAGGACAGGCCCCATTCTGCACTGGAAGGGTATATGGCTATGAGTAAGGTCATGTGCTCTATAGGTGCTACTCCTCCTTTTCCTTCCGATCGTCGTCGATCTCCTGAGACGACTACGCATTGCTCCCATGCAACTTCATCCCAATGCTTATGCTGCTCAATATACCTTGTATATCGCATGCGCAGAGATTCTGGAGACTGAGCATGTTTACAAGGATTGGAACTTTTATTACCATATAATCATCATTCCACGGGGACCCCGAACTTTGTTTTCTTTGTATCAATCCCAGCTAGGAAAGTCTTAAGCGTTGGACATAAAGCATCAAGCTGGGTGTGCTAGAAAGTGGTTGAAGTCAAGTAGGTTTTAAATCCTTCAATGTATGTCCCAATTGCATGATTAAAAGAATTTAATATCTTCTTTTTCTGTACAGTTCCTAATCCCCAAAAGCAAGAAGGTGAAGCGTACGAAGATCGCTTGTCCCACCTTATAAAAAACAACTCTGATTTTTGCCTGATCAAGAAGTGTATAACCGAAGAGAACCTTCATAAACATCATCTCCTTGATATAAGGTTTGGGCTTGGTCAGGGTGGCAGGCCTTACAAGTATGTGCCCCCCTCAAGCGATTGGGGGATTTAGCAGCATGCCCCTAACTGAGGGGCAGGCGGCCACGAAAACTATGACAACGGTTGAGCTTCCTAAAAGTCATTCATCGATGGCTATTCAAGATGATGAAGAAATAAACGTATACACTGGTGGTGATGTTCAAGCCGATGAACTAAAGGGTGTCTCCATCCCCGAAGGGGAGTCTTCTCCGAAGACACCGCCACCGATTAATCCCTCGACTCATGATTCTTTAACAGAAGAACAAATATATGGGGATCTACCTAATCTTCTGTTGTCAGATGACATCTATACTTCAGGGGATTTGGCACATGATCATTTTTTCCTACTTCTGAGGAGGAGCCTGCCCCTGTTAAAGAGGGAGATACTGTGCAGACTAGCCTGGCTCCGGGCCCTGGTCCATTAGGGGGGATCACACGGGACACACACATCACATGCACCACATGTCACAACATTCATACATTGTATCCACTCATGGCTCTTACACTTGCCTGTTTCTTTTGCAGGGAAAATGACTCATCGCCGCTATTCTCACCGTGATCTTCATGAGTACTTGCCCAGATTCAACCCCGTTACCGAACATGATCATGGTGACAGTCGCGGGAGAGAATCCAAGAAGCACTACGATTCCTACCAACCTCATCCTCCACACTCTCGTTCTCCTTCAAGGTAAGATCTCGTAAAGCACCACAATCGTCAAGTGCCTCATGCGGGAGGTAAATAATTTCTCAAAGCTCTGATTCCACCGAAGGATATTCCTCCTCGGGATTAGTCCTCTAAGAAGCATTACGTGCCCAAGGATAAGCATAAAGATCCAAGCAAAGGTTTGGAAAAGGGAAAGAAAGCCCTTGTCCCTTCCGGGAAACGCAACATTGATATTACTACTACACAGCCGGTGGTCCTTACTACAAAAAATCAGGCCAAGCTGAAGCGCCTGTAGGAGCAGTTCCCTGACATTTACTTCGGAAAGATGCACTTTGTTCCAGATCTTGAACTAGTTCCTAGTGATTGGGATACATAAGTTATGGATAGGGTAGCTCATGTGGCTACACAATATAAGGCGATGAAGAAGAATGACAAAAAGCTCTCCGAAGTTATCCGTCTTCTTGTAGTAGAGGTAAAGGATGCGCGGGAAAAGGCCGAGTATGATGTTAACTCCAGAGATGAGGCCGAGAAGAAACTAGAGGTTACCCAGGCTCAGCTTGCCTTGGCTTAGTGGGATGCTGAAAATTACAAGAAAAGGTTAGAAGCAGAAAAACATTTTCATATCGAGCTTGAGTCCAATAGCAAGGAGCGCACGGCTATGAGAAAAGAAATGGAAGATCTTAGATCAGCTAACACTGAGCTGAAATTGTCCTAAGGCCACTTTGTCGAGGAGAAAGCTGCATGGGAGAAGGAAATGACAAGCTTGAAGGATAAACTGGCTCATGCTGAGGAGAGGGCAGCTCTCGCTGAGGGACATGCTAATGAGGCCCTCGAGTCTACCTCCAATGCTACCACTAAGCTTGCCGCGGCTGAGGAAGAGATAGAAGGATTTGATGAATTGCTGATGGATTTTTTTGCTCAGGCTATTCGAACCCGAGACATCTCCTGGATCAAGAATTATCCCACCACTCTAGTTGATGTATGGGGCCATATCGTCGAAAGTGAGAAGCAGCGTCTAAAGGTCGAGGCTATCGACGAGGATCAGCTTATGCGGACTTTTCTTAGTGGTAAAGAACCTGAGATACTGGCGAAAAGTAGACGTCTAATCAGAGAGTCTATGGAGGAGGAAAGGCTTAAGCTCAAGGGCAAGAGCAAGGTTGATGAAAGTTCAAGCTCACCTATGGAGCTCAAGACTTCTGGGGTAGAGGCGTATAATCCTGATGACAAATTAATCTCTGGAATTCCTATTCCCCCACCTATTGGGGTTTATACTGCAGCTCCAGGCGAGTAATTGGCGAAAGGTATCTCCACATTCTCTCCACAATTTGTCAAAGCTATTACAACTTGTCGTCGTATTGTGGAGCAAACAGTTGAGGGGACCGTATTCTCTCCTGAATTAATAACAGTTGCTTCTCGTGATGTAGGTGCCAAGCTAGCCTAAGGGCTGAAAAGGAGCAGATAGAGACTGAGGTGGCTAAAAAGTCCATAGTCACTTCAAGCACGGACGTCCCTAAAGATGTTGAGATCATCGAGGCTTTAAAGGATATTGATGTTGATAACGGAGATGGAGACGAGGATGTCGTCATCACGAGAGAGACTAAGGAAGACGACAGTCTGACCTTAGCCGAGATGAAGGCCAAGAAGGATGAGCTATTAAAGGCTAAAGTCGAGGAAGAGCCTTTAAATGTGCCGCCTCTCACTGTAGCTACCCCCGGATCTAGGCTGATTATGAAACTACCTAGGTCCATTACTACACAGCTTGCATCCCAGACTACTGGAGCTCCGCAGGATCCTCCTACAGGGAAGAAGAAAAGGAAGAAACATGATTCCACTGACGTCAGTAAGGAGGTTCCGGAAAAACAGAAGAAGGAGAAGAAGCCGAAGTCATCCCCGAATCCCAAATAGAGCTTGTTTGTTTATGTTTTGTTTTTAGATCTTCCACTGGCCCTTTGTAGTTGTTGCAAGTGTGGACCTCGCATTTTGTCCATCTTTGTTTTGTAAACCTGCACTTAGTAAATGAAATTCCATTTCTTTCGCACTGTTGTGTATCTGCGAATATGTCATACTTAGTCACGCATGTAAATATTCAGACCATAACCAAGTAATAAATGAAACTAGACATAAAATTTTTGCAGCATATCATATTGTTTTTATTATGATGTGTATATGCCCCCAATCAATCATTGACATGATGCCTAGCCAGGGCTGGTCGAGGATTGATTAGGATCAGTTGTGTATTGCCCCTCATGTCCGGAAATGAAGGGTTCGGGCTCAACTTTCACTTTTTCCCCTGATACTGCAACAGGGTAGGAGCCCTTTTACGGCACTTAATCAATATGCCTTTATACTCTCCTGTCGTATGCGCAGGATAGAGTTTGAACTCGGCTTTCAGTCTTCCCCCAATCCTTCAATAGGGTAGGAGTTCATTTGTGGCGCTCAGTCCCTGGCGCCTTAATACTCTTCCATCGGATGCCAAGGGTAGAATGGAGTTGAGGCGGTCTTTTGATCGCGGTGCACCTTCACGCCTCATGGACAATTCATTCCCTTGTCCTTTATATTCTTTCTCAAGTCATGAGAGTTAGAGTGTTTGAGGTTGTGTCGTTTACTTTATTGCACCCCTGATGCTCTGTATGCTATTGACCCTTCTGATTTGATAGAAGATTCTTTGAACTAGGTGTTTTGAGATCGTCGTGAGGTTTATTACACATATTACAATAATAATAGCTCATACGAATGATGACAAAAGAATAAACAAGAAATGGTGCAGTAAAAGTAAATGACACACGGTATTTTATAGTGGTTCGGTCGAATCATGACCTACGTCCACTTTATAATCTTTTGCTTATGTAACCAGACTATTCAAGGCAAGTCGTGCCTTTTTACATGGTACTAACAACAAAAGAATAAAAATGACAATTTCATGTCAAGTAATGTCGCAAATGTTGGGCGCTCCACACTTTGAGGATTTCATTTCCGTCCACGGTCACTAGCTTGAAGGATCCATTATCAAGCCTCCGTAGGATAGTATATGGCCCTTCCCACTTCGGGCCCAAGAAGGCGAGATCTGGGAAGATACGTCTCAATACCAGGTCTCCAGGTTCAAAAGTTCAAGCCCGAGCTTTCTTATTGTAGTATCGGGTGATCTGTTGCTTATGCCCCAAGGCACGTAGATCCACTTCATCCCTCTTCTCTTCGATCATATCCATAGAATCGAGAAGAAGTTCATTGTTGGTAATTGGATCATAATAAGTGGTTCAGTGGGACGACACTTCCAATTCCACCGGGATGACTGCCTCCGATCCGAATGCGAGGGAGAAGGGGGTGTGACCCGTCACTGATTTGTAAGTTGTTCTCAGTCCCACAATGCTAAGGGTAACTCATTGACCCACATGGATTTGGCCCGCTTCAATCGCTTCTACAAGATGGATTTAACTACCCTATTCGCTGCTTCTACCTATCCATTTGACTATGGATGTTGTAACACCCCGAATTTCAATTAACACTAATGGTTAGTAATTAAAGTATAATTAATCTCAGATATGAGAATCAGGGGAAATGGGCTATGCCATTGCGTTCGTCTCGGAAAAATACGCGAAATAGAGTCCGAAATTTTGTAAATTAGAGTCCGTATGACCCAGTTATGGCCCAAAGAAGTTTTCAGAAAATTCAAAGTTAAAAACAGATTTAAAATTCAGTTCTAAAACAAGTTTGGAGCCAAAAGCGGAAAGGGCGGGAAAGTTCCCGCCTAGCCCCGTGTCGACAGGCATGTCGACAGGGGTGTCGACAGGGGTGTTGACAGCCCTGTCGACAGGGGTGTCGACACAGGGTGTCGGCCCTGTTGATCTGGGTGCACCAGATCTGGTTTTTGGGTTAGTCTTGGGCTGTGTTCTAGAGATTTCCGAAATCTAAGGGTCCTAATCTAATCTAGGGTTAATCTAAGGGCCTAAAACACTCACCTAATCTATAAATACACCCTAAACCTACCCTAATCCATACTAAAAATAGAATTGAGGGCTACATGCCGCCAAATTAAATCTTAGAAGGAGCCTCCACTAATTTATGAAGAGGGTTGCAAGCTAATCACTCTCTAATCAACCTCTAATCCATTCTAAGCATCTTAATCTTCTTCATTTGGAGTGCAAATTTGCTAGTTGTGAGTTTCTATCACTTTAATGATCAATTACTAAACTAAGTAGATGAGATATGATGAGATCATATGGTTTTGTTTGGGGATTAATGGATTTTAAGTCATATGACATGATGTTAGTTTGCTAATGTATGTGGGTTATGCAAGTTTTGTGTTTTGTGATCATATGATTAATATGCAAGTTACATGTATGATAAAATGCAAGTTACATGTATGATAATTATGCAAGTTGTATGTTTCTTCATATGCAAGTTTATGAGTTTATATGCAAGTATGTTATGCAAGTTCATATGCAAGTTTATGAGTTTATATGCAAGTATGTTATGCAAGTTCATATGCAAGTTTATGAGTTTATATGCAAATATGTTATGCAAGTTCATATGCAAGTTTATGAGTTCATATGCAAGTATGTTATGCAAGTTCATATGCAAGTTTATGAGTTTATATGCAAGTATGTTATGCAAGTTCATATGCAAGTTTATGAGTTTATATGCAAGTATGTTATGCAAGTTCATATGCAAGTTTATGAGTTTATATGCAAGTATGTTATGCAAGTTCATATGCAAGTTATGTGACATATTATATGCAAGTCATGTATTTGTTAATATGTAAGTTTATGTGACATGTTATACAAGATTATATGCAAGTTATGTGACATATTATATGCAAGTCATGTATTCGTTAATATGTAAGTTTATGTGACATGTTATACAAGATTATATGCAAGTTATGTGACATGTTGTGCAAGTTCATATGCAAGTTATGTGTTTGTTAATATGCAAGATGGCACCTTTGAAACATGTTCATACATATGCAAGTTGACACCTTTTATATGTGTTATGTCATGAGAACGAAATCACGTGGGAACGATGGGGTTAATTAAATACATATGTTAATAAGATTATGTGCAATTAATATAATTATGCATAACATAAAATAAATGAACATAGTATGGGAATTTGCCTATTAAGTTAGGTGTACCCATACTATGTGTTGGGAATTTGCCTATTAAGTTAGGTGTACCCACACTTTGGAGTTGGGAATTTACCTATTAAGTTAGGCGTACCCATATTCCTAAAATAAACATGATAATTAACACAAATTATGGGGGTGATTAATTAGGAGTAATTAATCGATTAAGACACGAGGTTGGACCCGTTTGTAGTGTAAGACTGCCCGGAGTTTACCGGCTTAACCAGGCATCTACAAATGACGGTCCAATGTGAGGGGTCTTAATCATAAATTAAATACGTAACAAGGGTAAATGACACGAGGTTGGACCCGTTTGTAGTGTAAGACTGCCCGGAACCTACCGGCTTAACCAGGCATCTACAAATAACGGTCCAATGTGAGGGGTCCTTTACACGGTTACGGTGTTAATCAATTAAGAAACACTTAACCAGATAATCATGTAGTGGGGCATGGGGGTTAAGTGGGTACCTTGGGTGGTATGTGGAAATTGCTAGTGGTTGCCAATAGAAAATATGATTAAATACTTAACCGAGATGAAACATGTAATTAAACATGGTTAAAGGGTTAAGTGGGAAACACTAGTGTATGGGCCAAGCTTAGGGGGATGGCTTGTGCTGGGGGCCCATTTCAACCAATATCCCAAACGTATCTTAGTGGGCTCGACTCTAGTCGAGTGACGGGACACGCATATTGGGCTTGACTATAAGAGGCCAAAATGGGTTAGCGGTGGCAACGCATGACCAACGGGTTTCATATGCGTGTGTGGACCCGGGCTGGTAAATAAGACGTTGTTGCATCGTGTAGATATAAGCCGTGCACCGTTAATTTTATCAGGTTGCCACGTTGGGGAATGGTACACCCCACGGTGGGGCCAGCACGGGTATCTACGTTAGGGAGCCGATCGAATGGGGAGTAGTGTGTACACCTAGTGGATTGTAGGGCCCCGTGGCGTCTACTTAGTCACCTAGGGGTACGCGAGAACTATTAAGTTAATTTTATAAGTCCATGGGTGGGATCAACCTTTAAGTTAGGAGCGACTGGTGTGGTGCAGTTTAGTAATTTACCTTTGGAAGGGTAGATACGTCTTTATCTTAGTTTAGTTGACTGCTTAGTGTAGCCATTCATCCCCATTAGTTACCGTATATCAGTTTATGTCTTCTCTGGTTACTTTAACGATTGTATTGTTAAAGTTATAGGACTCGCTCATACTTATGTCTGACCCCGTTGTTTTTATCTTTTTCCCAACCCTCAGGTCCTACGGTGGATCCTAGCAGTAGTGGAGCTTGATCGGATTGCTGTTCCAGTCTTTAGGAGCTTGGATAGATGTAAAGCTCCAGTTACCCAGTTATCTTTTCTTTTCTTTTGGCTATTGTATGAGAGTGGGATTATGTACTTCTTTATTTTGATGGATATTGTACTTGACTTTTATTGTGGTTTTATGATGTAACCAGACATGTTTTACTTCCGCTGTTATGAGATGATGTTTTAAATTTCAAGTACTATTTATATCTGTCTTGTTGTAATTTTTCTGTTCTATATTCACTAAAATACTCCACCGATGCTATGGCATTCCCTTAGTGAGTGATCATAGCGGGAGTGGGGTGTTACACGTGGTATCAGAGCTGAAGGTTACCGGAACAGATAAATTTTTGAGAAAAATACATTTTTTTTAGAATAGTAAAGGTATTATTTTTGGAAAAAGTATTTTCAAAAACATGTCTTTTAAGAGAAAAGTTTTTGAAAAAGAAAAGCATAATCCCCAATAGCCATATCTTTATCTTTCGGAGTCTCCTTTTTGAAACTTTCCTCTTTCGTTTCAGCATGGCTGAAGATCTTAACATCCCAGAGGGCTTAGTTATACCACTATGGTATAGGAGGTTACAAGAGGCTAGGGCCGCGGCTGCGGGTCCAGCCAATGCTACTACACCAGAGGCAACCGCTCCTCCTCCTCAGCCTAGAGTGGATAATTTTGCTAAGATTTGCAAGGAGTTCAAGGCTATAGGAGGAAAACCTTTTCTAGGTTCAGAGACTTTCGTAGAGGCAAGAGATTGGCTTAAGGAAGTGGAAGAGTTGCTAGATATCTTTGAAGTGGAAGAGGGAAAGAAAGTCAAGTTGGCGGCTTGGTTAATGAAGGGAGAGGCCTCATTCTGGTGGGAGGTCACTAATGGAGAATGCCCTGTTGACTCTTGGGCAGATTTCAAGCAAAGGTTTGGGGCTAAGTTTCTCTCAAGGGCGGAAGAGAATCTGTTTATGGAGAAGTTCTTGAATTTGAAGCAAGGGAGTCTCACGGTGAAAGAATATGTCAACAAATTCAATCAATTAGCAAGGTTTGGCATAGAGTTGGTGAATACACCGGAGAAGAAGGCTTTGAGGTTCGTTAGAGGCTTGAACGAACCATTGCAAGGAATAGCTATGACTTACATTCCTATGGGGGCCACCTTTGAGAAGCTTGTCTACATGGCACTTATGCGTGAGGATGATAAGAGTTCTAAGACACCAGAGAAGAAGGGGAATCAGAAGAAACTGCAACAACAACAACAAGGCAAGGGTGGAAAAGGCAATGGTGACAAGGGGAAGAAGAAGAAGAAGAAGAAGTGCTTCAATTGTGGGACCCCAGGCCACCTCAGCAAGGATTGTCGCAAAAAGAAGAAGACCGGTTGCTTTCATTGTGGTGAAGCAGGACATCTTGTGAAGGACTACCCAAAGAAGGGGCAGAAGACGAGGTCTACCTCAGGAGGTCAGGTGCAAGCTCTTATAGCACCACCTCAGGCAGGGGGGCAAGTTCAGGCTCTCTCAGTTCCACCGATTCAGCAGAGAGGTAGAACTATTTCCGTTGAAAGTCTGGTTTTTCTGTTTGATCATCCAGTTCGTACTTTGTTTGACTCTGGCGCATCGCATTCTTTTATCTCATCATCGTTAGTTGAGTCACTGCACTTAGACACCAGTCTAGTTGATGATCCCTTGGTTGTTTCAAACCCAATTGGGGGCTCCATATATCTGTCTATGATATGTTTGGGTTTGAAGATTTTTGTACTTAGCGTTGAGTTTGGATGTGATGCTTTTGTATTGGGCTTCACGGGCTATGGGTTGATTTTGGGCATGGACTGGTTATCCAGTAATGGTACCGTTCTTGATTGTGAAAGGAGAGTTGTCAGGCTTATGACCCGCTTGGGTAATACTCTCGAGATCTCTTGTAATCCCATGGAATCTGTTTTGCTAAGTTATCTTGAATCGCTCGATGCTTCGGTCGAGAGTTTGCGTTCTGTCAGAGTGGTCCGGGAATATCCGGATGTGTTTGAAGAGGTGAAGGGTTTGCCTCCGAAGCGGGAGATAGATTTCCGAATTTATTTGGTGGATAATGCCAAACCAGTGTCTTTGCCAGTACGCCACATGGCTCCTCGTGAGAGAAGAGAACTTCATAAGCAAGTAGGGGAGTTGCTTGAGAAGGGGTTCATAAGGCGAAGTATATCGGAGTGGGGAGCTCCAGTAGTGTTTGCCACGAAGGCGGATGGGTCCCTCAGACTTTGTGTGGATTATAGAGAACTTAATAAGCTCACGAAGAAGAATAGACACCCATTACCGAGGATAGATGATCTCTTTGATCAGTTGGTTGGCGCCTCAGTGTTTTCGCAGATGGACTTAGCTACAGGGTTTCATCAGTTGAGAGTGGCGGAGGACAGTATAGAGAAGACTGCTTTCCGGACTCCGGATGGTTTTTATGAGTGGCTTGTGATGCCATTTGGGTTGACAAACGCCCCTGCATACTTTGTTGATCTGATGAGTAGAGTGTTCAGAGAGTATCTGAATAAGTTTGTAGTAGTCTTTGTGGATGACATCTTGGTCTTTTCCAAGAGTGAAGAAGAGCATGCCTTACATCTCAGAGAAGTGTTGGAGACTCTTCGAGCACATAGTCTTAAAGCTAAATTCTCTAAATGTCATTTTTGGAGAAGAGAAGTGCGATTCTTAGGGCATGTGGTCTCTAAGGAAGGGATAGCTGTGGATCCCGCAAAGATAGTATCTATCCAGGATTGGAAAGTTCCTAGAAATGCTACCGAAGTAAGAAGTTTCTTGGGGTTGGCAGGATATTATAGGAAGTTCATCAAAGACTTCGCAAAGATACCAGCCCCATTAACCCGCTTGACGAAGAAGAATCTGGTTTTCTCATGGGACGTAGATTGTGATAATGCTTTCCGACGGTTAAAAAGAGCTTTGACCACCGCTCCAGTTTTAGTGCTTCCAGATGGGAGTAAGCCGTTTGTTGTTTATACCGATGCTTGTGGGACAGGATTAGGCGCAGTCTTGATGCAGGAGGGAAGGGTAATAGCCTATGGAGGGAGGCAATTGAGAGTGCATGAGAAGAATTACCCTACCCATGATCTAGAGTTGGCCGCGATTGTTTTCGCACTTAAGTCTTGGCGCCATTATCTTCTTGGTGAGAGATTCGAGTTGTTCACTGACCATAAATCATTGAAGTACTTATTCTCTCAGAAGGATTTAAACTTAAGACAGCAAAGGTGGATGGAGTTCTTAGCATCCTATGATTTCGAGATAGCGTATACCCCTGGCAAGGGTAACGTGGTGGCAGACGCCTTGAGTAGAAAAAGGCTATCTTTGAGTCCATTGTTCGTGGAACGGCGAAGCTTGGAGTTTCTTTCTTTGTTCGACTTCAGACCTTCTGTTGACTTTGTACCTGGTTTGTTAGCATCCTTGGAGGTTAGACCTACTCTTTTGGGACGGATTGGCGAGGCTCAGCGAGACGACCCACAGTTGGTTGAGTTGGTAGAGAAGCTTATAAGGGGGGAGTCGTCCAGCCATTTGGGTAGATACACCATAGATGATAGGGGATGGTTGCATAGAGACGGTAGACTTTGTGTACCGCAAGATGAGGGTTTGAAGAAGGCTATTTTGGACGATGCACATCGTTCAAGAATGACTATTCATCCCGGTGGAGACAAAATGTACCAAGATATGAAGAGAGTTTTCTTCTGGGCCGGTATGAAGAAAGATGTGGCCGAGTATGTGGCTAGATGCTTAGTGTGCCAACAAGTTAAAGCGGAGCAAAGGAAACCCGGTGGGTTGCTACACCCATTGGAAGTTCCGCAATGGAAGTGGGATAGTGTCTCGATGGATTTCATCGATGGGTTACCGAGATCGAGGAAGGGCAATACGGGAATTTGGGTTGTGGTAGACAGACTTACCAAGAGTGCCCATTTTATACCCGTGAAGAGTAAGAGGACCGCTCCATGGCTTGCTTCAGTCTATGTTAGAGAGATTGTTAGATTGCATGGCGTACCATCCAGCATTGTGAGTGATCGAGATCCTATCTTCACTAGTGAGTTTTGGAGAAGTTTGCAAGAGGCGGTAGGGACTCAGTTGTGTTTGAGCACCGCATATCATCCTCAGACGGACGGTCAGACCGAGAGGGTGAACCGTATCTTAGAAGATCTCTTGAGGCTTTGTATCTTGGATTTTGGAGGTACATGGGAAGAACATCTTCCTTTGGTGGAGTTCGCATACAATAACAGCTTTCAGTCTAGTATTGGCATGGCACCTTTCGAAGCTCTTTATGGAAGGCCTTGTCGATCTCCTACATGTTGGTGGGAATCTACGGATAAGATCTTGCTTGGGCCAGATATGGTTAGAGAGACTTCAGAGAAGATTGATTTGATTCGAAGAAGGATGAAAGCAGCGCAAGATAGACAGAAATCTTATGCGGATCGGAGAAGGACGGATCTTGAGTTTGAGGTTGGGGACATGGTTTTTGTCAAAGTATCTCCGTTGAGAAATGTTGTTCGCTTTGGGTCCGTTGGGAAGTTAGCACCGAGGTTTGTTGGGCCGTTTCCTATTAAGGAAAGGATTGGACGGATGGCATATCGGGTGGAGTTGCCCGACAGACTTAGTGGTGTGCATGATGTATTCCATGTATCACATTTGAGGAAGTGCTTACATGAGACCGCAGAGGTGGTAGAGCCGAGCTTGCTTAGAGATGTAGAGGTAGAGCGTGATGCGACGATTCGACGAGCTCCTACTCGCATCCTTGGGTCAGAAACTAGGAAGTTGAGGAACAGAGAAGTTCAGCTAGTTAAAGTGCAATGGGGAGATGGCGAAAGCAATGCTACTTGGGAGACGGAAGCGAAGATGCGTTCTTTGTATCCATTTCTTTTTGAGAGTATGTCTTTTAACTTCTCCTTTATCGCTTGTCTAGTACTTATCTTATCTTTAGTATATCCTCTCGCTAGTACCTATGACCTTTAGATAGGGTAAAACCTATGGTTGAAACATGTGTTTGAAACATGTTATGGTTGATGGATGCATGTGGATGCAATTGTTTGCTAGTGGTTGCTCGTGGATGCATATACACACACATTAGACACTAGATCGGCTCAGTCACTTCATGTTGCATATCGCATAAATGGATGTGGTAGTTAGATTGATGGATGTATCATGGCTGTGTTATCATGTGGATGATGCATTTTTGTGTATGGTTGTGCACGCATATAGAAATTGTATGTGTCAATAGGGTTTCGCATACATATTGGATGCATGGCACTATCATGGTTTGCATTAAGGAGGTCGACTGAATCAGTAGACCGCCTGATTTTGCATTAGTATACGGACATATACACACACTTTCTGCATATGTTCATACATCATTAGAAGTTTCTAAGGATAATGGTTGCTTGTGGTTGATGGTTTAGTAGATGGTTGTTTGGTTGGTAGGATACGTTCTTCTTGACTTAGAGATTTCGAGGACGAAATCCTTTAAGTAGGGGAGAATGTAACACCCCGAATTTCAATTAACACTAATGGTTAGTAATTAAAGTATAATTAATCTCAGATATGAGAATCAGGGGAAACGGGCTATGCCATTGCGTTCGTCTCGGAAAAATACGCGAAATAGAGTCCGAAATTTTGTAAATTGGAGTCCGTATGACCCAGTTATGGCCCAAAGAAGTTTTCAGAAAATTCAAAGTTAAAAACAGATTTAAAATTCAGTTCTAAAACAAGTTTGGAGCCAAAAGCGGAAAGGGCGGGAAAGTTCCCGCCTAGCCCCGTGTCGACAGGCATGTCGACAGGGGTGTCGACAGGGGTGTCGACAGCCCTGTCGACAGGGGTGTCGACACAGGGTGTCGGCCCTGTTGATCTGGGTGCACCAGATCTGGTTTTTGGGTTAGTCTTAGGCTGTGTTCTAGAGATTTCCGAAATCTAAGGGTCCTAATCTAATCTAGGGTTAATCTAAGGGCCTAAAACACTCACCTAATCTATAAATACACCCTAAACCTACCCTAATCCATACTAAAAATAGAATTGAGGGCTACATGCCGCCAAATTAAATTTTAGAAGGAGCCTCCACTAATTTATGAAGAGGGTTGCAAGTTAATCACTCTCTAATCAACCTCTAATCCATTCTAAGCATCTTAATCTTCTTCATTTGGAGTGCAAATTTGCTAGTTGTGAGTTTCTATCACTTTAATGATCAATTACTAAACTAAGTAGATGAGATATAATGAGATCATATGGTTTTGTTTGGGGATTAATGGATTTTAAGTCATATGACATGATGTTAGTTTGCTAATGTATGTGGGTTATGCAAGTTTTGTGTTTTGTGATCATATGATTAATATGCAAGTTACATGTATGATAAAATGCAAGTTACATGTATGATAATTATGCAAGTTGTATGTTTCTTCATATGCAAGTTTATGAGTTTATATGCAAGTATGTTATGCAAGTTCATA
The DNA here is from genome assembly GCA_030737875.1 of Allium sativum. Taxonomy (NCBI): domain Eukaryota; kingdom Viridiplantae; phylum Streptophyta; class Magnoliopsida; order Asparagales; family Amaryllidaceae; genus Allium; species Allium sativum. The sequence continues at coordinate 902,512,189 of CM060916.1, forward strand.
TGCAAGTTTATGAGTTTATATGCAAGTATGTTATGCAAGTTCATATGCAAGTTTATGAGTATATATGCAAGTATGTTATGCAAGTTCATATGCAAGTTTATGAGTTCATATGCAAGTATGTTATGCAAGTTCATATGCAAGTTTATGAGTTTATATGCAAGTATGTTATGCAAGTTCATATGCAAGTTTATGAGTTTATATGCAAGTATGTTATGCAAGTTCATATGCAAGTTATGTGACATATTATATGCAAGTCATGTATTTGTTAATATGTAAGTTTATGTGACATGTTATACAAGATTATATGCAAGTTATGTGACATATTATATGCAAGTCATGTATTCGTTAATATGTAAGTTTATGTGACATGTTATACAAGATTATATGCAAGTTATGTGACATGTTGTGCAAGTTCATATGCAAGTTATGTGTTTGTTAATATGCAAGATGGCACCTTTGAAACATGTTCATACATATGCAAGTTGACACCTTTTATATGTGTTATGTCATGAGAACGAAATCACGTGGGAACGATGGGGTTAATTAAATACATATGTTAATAAGATTGTGTGCAATTAATATAATTATGCATAACATAAAATAAATGAACATAGTATGGGAATTTGCCTATTAAGTTAGGTGTACCCATACTATGTGTTGGGAATTTGCCTATTAAGTTAGGTGTACCCACACTTTGGAGTTGGGAATTTACCTATTAAGTTAGGCGTACCCATATTCCTAAAATAAACATGATAATTAACACAAATTATGGGGGTGATTAATTAGGAGTAATTAATCGATTAAGACACGAGGTTGGACCCGTTTGTAGTGTAAGACTGCCCGGAGTTTACCGGCTTAACCAGGCATCTACAAATGACGGTCCAATGTGAGGGGTCTTAATCATAAATTAAATACGTAACAAGGGTAAATGACACGAGGTTGGACCCGTTTGTAGTGTAAGACTGCCCGGAACCTACCGGCTTAACCAGGCATCTACAAATAACGGTCCAATGTGAGGGGTCCTTTACACGGTTACGGTGTTAATCAATTAAGAAACACTTAAACAGATAATCATGTAGTGGGGCATGGGGGTTAAGTGGGTACCTTGGGTGGTATGTGGAAATTGCTAGTGGTTGCCAATAGAAAATATGATTAAATACTTAACCGAGATGAAACATGTAATTAAACATGGTTAAAGGGTTAAGTGGGAAACACTAGTGTATGGGCCAAGCTTAGGGGGATGGCTTGTGCTGGGGGCCCATTTCAACCAATATCCCAAACGTATCTTAGTGGGCTCGACTCTAGTCGAGTGACGGGACACGCATATTGGGCTTGACTATAAGAGGCCAAAATGGGTTAGCGGTGGCAACGCATGACCAACGGGTTTCATATGCGTGTGTGGACCCGGGCTGGTAAATAAGACGTTGTTGCATCGTGTAGATATAAGCCGTGCACCGTTAATTTTATCAGGTTGCCACGTTGGGGAATGGTACACCCCACGGTGGGGCCAGCACGAGTATCTACGTTAGGGAGCCGATCGAATGGGGAGTAGTGTGTACACCTAGTGGATTGTAGGGCCCCGTGGCGTCTACTTAGTCACCTAGGGGTACGCGAGAACTATTAAGTTAATTTTATAAGTCCATGGGTGGGATCAACCTTTAAGTTAGGAGCGACTGGTGTGGTGCAGTTTAGTAATTTACCTTTGGAAGGGTAGATACGTCTTTATCTTAGTTTAGTTGATTGCTTAGTGTAGCCATTCATCCCCATTAGTTACCGTATATCAGTTTATGTCTTCTCTGGTTACTTTAACGATTGTATTGTTAAAGTTATAGGACTCGCTCAGACTTATGTCTGACCCCGTTGTTTTTATCTTTTTCCCAACCCTCAGGTCCTACGGTGGATCCTAGCAGTAGTGGAGCTTGATCGGATTGCTGTTCCAGTCTTTAGGAGCTTGGATAGATGTAAAGCTCCAGTTACCCAGTTATCTTTTCTTTTCTTTTGGCTATTGTATGAGAGTGGGATTATGTACTTCTTTATTTTGATGGATATTGTACTTGACTTTTATTGTGGTTTTATGATGTAACCAGACATGTTTTACTTCCGCTGTTATGAGATGATGTTTTAAATTTCAAGTACTATTTATATCTGTCTTGTTGTAATTTTTCTGTTCTATATTCACTAAAATACTCCACCGATGCTATGGCATTCCCTTAGTGAGTGATCATAGCGGGAGTGGGGTGTTACAGATGTGCTACCGCAGTGTACCTTTCCTCGATTTGATACTTCTGATAGAAGTCTCGAAATTTGGCGCGCGCTGTCGTATTGGATCCCGTTATCTGTTATGATGATTTTCAGGATCCCAAACCGACATATGATATTTCTGACGATGAAGTTTATCACTCTCTTGGTCATGATTGTGCTCAAAGGTTCTGCTTCGACCCACTTTGTAAAGTAATCCACAGCCACGATGGCGAACTTTGCCTCGCCCTTTGCAATGGGTAGGCTTCCGATAATGTCAATTCCCCAGACAGCAAAGGGTCACGGGCTCATCATTGTCTTCAACTGGCTAGGAGGTGCCCTAGGGATCTTGGAGAATTTCTAGCACCTGTCGCATCGTCGTGCGTATTTAGCCGCATCTTTGTTCACAATAGGCCAGAAATAGCCATATCGTAATATCTTCTTAGCTAGTGTCTGACCTCCAGTATGGTCGCCGCACTCACCTTCGTGTACTCTCAGCACTCGTTCGATGTCGTCTTGGGCTATACACCAGAGGAGTGGCATCGAGAATCCTTATCGATAAAGAACTTCGCCTTGCATAATGTATCTTGAAGCCTTTCGAATAATGGCGCGCCTTTCGCTTTTCTTGGAAGGAAGCGTTCCATTTGTCAAGAAGTTTTTTATGGGGGTCGTCCATGACTCCCATTCTGATCGAGTCTCCAGTATAGGATCAATTTCCATCTGATCAATACTTAGAGTCTCCAATGTTTCAATTGGGACCATATCCGTGTCCTCAGGATGTCAGAACTTGCCCATTTGGCCAATTTGTCTGCTTTTTGGTTCTCTACTCGAGGGATATGGGTTATAGCGCATTGCTCAAAATTTCCTAGCAGCTTTCTTACTTCTCTTAAGTATGATACAAGTCTTGGCCCCTTGGCCTAAAACTCCTCATTGACCTGGTTCATGACTATCTTGGAATCGCAGAAAATATCCAACCTCACTATCCCCAACTCCTTTACAAGCTTCATCCCGACAATCAGGGCTTCGAGTTGTTGTTTCTGGCATGAAATTCTAATCTTAGAGCATAATATATGGATCGTTTTTCAGGGGTGACGAGGAAAACTCCGACACTAGACCGTCTATCATTCTTGGCACCATCGGTATACAACATCCAGGTGTTAGGATCTACTAGTCGTTCTGAGGGGCCTACCTCTTCACTTATTACATCTTCTTCAGGGATAGTGAATTCTGCTACGAAATCTGCCAATACTTCCCCCCTTATCAACCTTCGGGGTTGGAAGTTTAGATCAAATTAGCTTAACTCTATATTCCATTTGAGTAGCCTTCCGGATGCTTCTGGTCTCTGCAATACTTGTCGAGGAGGGTGGTCGGTGTATATGGTGATAGGGTGAGCTTGGAATAATGGCGAAGTTTTCTAGATGTGATCAGCAGCCTATACGCAAGTTTTTCTATCCTCGGGTAGTTTTGCTCTGGTGCTGCTAGCTTCTTACTTACGTAATACACCGGCCTCTAGACTTTAACCTCTTCCCTTGCCAAGGCTGAACTTATTGCATGGGACGATACTGCCAAGCATACGAAAAATTATTCATGGTCGACTGGCTTGGACAATATCGGGGGTCTTTCCAAATGAGTGAGAAGGTTCCGAAATGCCTCAACGCAATCAGGAGTCCATTGGAAGTTGCGTTTACCTCGCTTTATCAGGTTGAAGAACGAAATGCACTTATCTGTGGCTTTAGAAATAAATCTACTTAATGCGGCCACTTTTCCAGCGAGGCTCTGCACATCTTTAATCTGGCTTGGCTTATGAATATTTCTGATTGCCGTGATCTGGTTTGGGTTGATTTTGATTCCTCGAGAACAGACAATAAAACCCAAGAATTTTCCAGAAGCAACTTCAAATGAACATTTCAAGGGGTTGAGCTTCATCTCGTATTGTCGAAGGATATCGAACATTTCAGCTAGGTCAGCAGTGTGGTCAGATGACTATCTGGATTTTACAAGCATATCGTCAACATACACCTCCATTGTTTTCCCTATCTGATTATAGAACATTCTATTCACCAGGCGTTGGTACGTTGCTCCAGCATTCTTTAAACCAAAAGGCATCACTGCATAGCAATATAGTCCTAGATCTGTGATGAAGCTAGTGTGATCCTGATCTGGAACATGCATGGGGATTTGGTTATATCCTGGGTACGCATCCATGAAGGAGAGAAGTTCGTGACCCGCTGTTGAGTCCACCAGCTGGTCAATCCTATGAAGTGGAAAACTGTCCTTTGGACAAGCTTTGTTCAAATCCGAGAAATCAATGCAAGTACGCCACTTCCCGTTGGTTTTCTTTACCAAAAAGGGATTTGAAATCCATTCTAGGTAAGTTGAATCTCTAATGAATTCGTTGCTCCTCAACTTCTCAACTTCTTCCTTCAAGGCAGCTGACCTCTCCGGGCCAAGCACTCACCTTTTCTGCTTAACGGGTGGATGCTTTGGGTTGATGCTCAATGGGTGGCTCATAATTGAGGGGGATATCCCATACATGTCAGCGTGGGTCCAAGCAAACACGTCCAAGTTTGCTTTACAAAGTCAGTCAATTCCTTTGCTCGGAAAGGGTCTAGTTGGGATCCAACCTTCAAAAACTTAGCTGGGTCATCATCATCAATAGGGATATCCACAGTCGTTTCATTAGGTGTCGCCAATCTGCCCCCAGGCTCCTCATCCTTTCTGGGATCTATGTCATCCTGAAGGTCTCCGGGCGACTCCTTCTGGGTTGTCCCCTTTAATTTCTATGTTGAATACTCCTTTGCGGGGGAGGAAGCATCCTTAGTTTCCACGTTCTCAGGCCTTTCTAATGGTCGTCATTAGGGTCTCGGAGGCTCCTCTGATGAATATGAGTATTCTAGAGTAAAACGATATGTTGGTGAAGGTGTTCTCTGCCCCCAGAGCTCATCTATCTGTCTTCTCATTGCAGTCATATTTTCCTTCATCAAGGAGCTTTCACGTCTTTGAGCCTCCAAAGCATCGTTTGTTTTTCCAACATGTCAAGTACACAGGATAAATCTCCTTCTGTTGCGGAGGTTGAGGCAGGTAATCGATTACTAACCTTCACTGTTGAACATGGAGCACTTGAGCCAGGTCGAGCAGAAACATCAGCATGAGTGGAGTGGGTCATAATCTCCTTTCCGAGTCGAGTGGTGGTCCCTCGCTGGGGGTGGTTCGTGACCTCCTCTGGTATGAAGCTCGTGGTCCCTTCTGGCATGTGGCTCGTGGTCCCTTCTAGTATGCGGCTCGTGTCCCTCCTTTGAGGCAGTTCTTGATGCCCTCCTAGGATCGGGTCGTGACCCCCTCCTAGGGTGGGATCGCCCCTTGAGAGTCGTGATCCTGGGAGACCACCTCGGCCTGTTCTTGAAAGTTCTCATCATTAGCTTCATTTTCTCGAGAGGCTCGTCAATCCTTGGATTTCTTTGTGGCCATAATGTCTTGACTTTGTTGAAATCTTCAAAAGCAAGGCGGTGGGAATGCAGACTATTTTCTTCGGACTTGAAAATCCAAAGAGTAGAGCAATAATCCGACAGGCTGAGAATTGACTTCTCAATTAAAACACCAAAATGTTAGACCAAAAAGTGGTTCTAACACCCAAATTATCTTAATTTGAGTGTTAAAGCTAAAAATGAAAGAAAATGCAACCAACACACCAAATTTATAGTGGTTCAGCCTTAAAGAGCCTATGTCCACTTTATATGACTTTGATTATACGTTTAAATGCAAGTACAATCACAATATTATCTCAATCTCACTTTTACAATGATGTTTCACTCAGCAAATTCGAGAAACTTCTGATTAGAAATGATAGAGGTTTGATAATGGTGGAATCAGAGCTCTTAACTGCCAAAAGATCCTTAAAAATGCCAAGTGTTAGGCTAGTTATAGGTAATTTCTACAGCGGTTCGTGAAGACACGTGTCACCAATCCCGAGGATCTCGGAGCCGTTCGTGAGTGGGTGGAGAAATGGTCAACATGGCCGTTACAGACACGTGTCACTGGATCCTTAATCTACTGTTCGTTGGTGACTAAGTCGTGGCCACCATTTCCTGAGTTCAGGGTCAGTTCGTGATCCTTTGTCACGAGCGGGTCGTGGCCTTCATCACGAGCGGGGCGTGGCCTTCATCACGAGCGGGATTGCAACATGGGTCATGAATGGGTTTGTGGAACTAGTCCACGAGCCGTGTATATATGAGTATGCAAGCCTCCTCTTTCTCGTCTATTTCACATATGTTCAAATCTTTGTGGCTTGGTCCAAAAGTTAGCCAACAAACAGTAACTCGAAAAAAAAGTTGAGATGAACTAAATACAAGACCACACAAGTAATGCAATTGACCAAAAAAGGAAAACAATGCTCACATTTTTTTAATGCTTAAAATATAGACAAAAAACACAACAAAACACACAAACGAAATTGAAACATGGGGAAGCAAAACAAATGAACAACAATTTTTTTTATATATAAAGAGAAACAACACACAAGAAAATTAATTCGAAGAATAAAATCAATATTAAATTCTTTCCCCAGCAACGACACCAAAAACTTGTTCAACAATGAATATTCTATTTGTTAATATCCGTCACGAAGTGTATTAAACCGCAAGTGCACGGCGTACACTTGTAGTATGCGTCGAATACGGATCGATCCATGAAGAAGTAAATAATTCAAATTCTATTCAATCAAATTAAACCGAAATCAAGTGAAATTCTAACTAATTAAATATTGCAATATCCAACAAACTAATTAGCAGAAAAACTGATTGAAACTATGAGATTAAATGATAACTTAGGAATAAATCCACTATTTAGATCACATGAATCAACATAAAATGAAACCATGATCTCTTTAATTTGGTTATAAGTGTGATTAATTGATGTGTTTATCCTAAGCATGACGTATTTATGCTATTAATTAGCCCAACATAGGCCATCAAACTTTAACACAACCACCAACTCACTTGTTTAACTCTCACGAAAAATAACAAAAAGATGAAAATCACATCTATTTTAAGCTTGGCCCATATATTAACTATTAATTAGAAATATAGAACATCAAATTTCAATTTAAACAATCACATTTTTTCCATAATCATATTTAGATGAAGAGGCAATTTGTGTTTCATTTGTTTAAGCTTAGTCTATTTGGTATCAACAATATAAACTATCAAATTCAAAGCTAAACAACAAGTTAAACCACTTCTCCTATTTCCATTAGCACAAAAAGAGAACAGGACTAACAAAATATGTTGAAGATACATGATTATAGAGCTTCATTACCCCTAAGTTGAAGGGGTTTAGCCACTTATGTATGTTATCATATCAACAATTATAGCTTTCAACATAAATAGTTTATAAAAAGAAAAAAAGGCAAAGTAAAGGGAAAAACTAATTAACAAGCATAAAATAAATCTAATATACTTGCATAAAATGTAAATCTACACTACTAATATAAAGAAAAGAACATGTAAATAAAAGAGAGCACTAATTAACACTGCATAAAAAAGGGAAATTACACAAAAGAGAAATGGCTAAGAAGCCATAAAAGAAAGTGCTTTATTTTTTTATCCTACAACTCAACTAACTAAAAGAGAGAGGATGTATTTACATAACATATGAGGGTATTTATACATGTTTTAAAACCCTAACCCTAATCCATTTTGCTGGGGACTACCAAAAAAACCTCTTTCATGAAGCTTCCATTTGTCTTTATCCACTAATGAATTATTAAAAGTGCATGAAGCTTGCTTTGTCTCCATTAGCCTCTAATTTTACCATTAAAGAAAGAGAGAATGGGTAGGTGGGGCCCTCCACTAAGTGGTGTGTGAATAAATTCTATCTACATTTCTCTGTATTCACTTTATGCATGCATATCTTCATGTTCCTTCTTCATATTTGCACCAGATTTCTACAAAATAACATGAAAGTGAAAAAGTAATTTTATCGAAAAATTATACATAACAAATGACCATTTTGCCCCAGTATGAAAATGAATGCATGATAATTTGAGAATTTTGGGTTGTTGTTTAAAAGATGTAAAAATAGCCCAATTACGTTATTTATTTAACTAAAACAGGAATAAATGTGTGAATATGAATGTACACATTTATGTGCACATCAAATAAGATATAATATATTTTGGTGTTTGGTTCGATAAACATATAAGTACATGGTAAATTGTATATAAACTTGTATATGTGTAGGTGGATAGGACCGGAGAACATGAAACTTTCACTGAGGCGCAATTTGTTATTTTATAGAAATGAGCTCGATGTTCTTGCCTACGATGTAGTGACATGGAACCCTTATACTAAACAAGACCTGGTGTCGCTTCCTCCATTATGCATAGAGGCTAGACCGCTATGGAGAGCCAGATTGTTTTTGATTTCTCTAGCAAATGATGCATTTCATCTTCCAGATAGAGTAATGAAGCAGTTTGGGCTACGTCAACATCTTCCTTACCCTACTCCCCATTATTTTGTTCTTGTTGGCAAAGATATATATGAGGAGATGATAACATTAAGGAATAATCGGTTTGGTTATGAGGAGCGGGAACATGAAGTCACACTAACTGATGAGCAATACATGGAATGAAATTGGAACATTACGCGTCGGTATTTGTTTCCGAGACCACCAGCAACCCCTGTTGCATTTTCTCCTTCCTACGCTCCTAGAGCTCTATTATAAAAAAATGCGGTACATATTAAATTTTAATATTTTATAAGACTCATAAATGATTTGATATCATATGTTAGTTACAGGTGAATGGAGTTTATTGGACCCTTCAGCTAGTGGATGAGCCGAAAAAAAAAAGTTTTTGAAAAAAAAATCAAAGTGAAGTGCATGGCTATCAAACATATACTGATTTCGTTTTTGTAAAAAAAAAAAACGGATAGAGCACATCATCCCCCAACTCCACCCCCTCATACCGCTCAATTAGAGGTTGCGCAAACACCCTCAGCTCCCAATCCAAAGAAGAAGTACCAAAGTCATAGGAAAGGTAAGGGTGAAGCATATGGGGAGTTGCCTTCGTAGCATACGGTAGCAGATGGAAGCTCCCAACCTTCCGTAGAACATGTTGAAGTGCATATCGAGGTAGAGGAAGAGGAACAATGGACATAGGAAGACTATGAACAAAATCCACGACCAAAAAGAAAAATACCTAGGATTTTAAGACACTTGAAAGTTTAGGATTTGATATTTAAATTTCAGTCTACAAATTGAGACGGATGTTTGGTTACGTGTTTGGTATGTTAAAGTTTGAACTATTTATTTGGTTTTGTGTCTTCTGATTTCCATGCTCAAGTTTAGATGTTGATGGTTAGGTAATTGGAGTGTTAAAGTTTGAACATGCGTTGATGGTTTTGTATTTTGTATGTTAAACTTTGAACTTGTGGCGATGATTTTGTATTTGATACTTGTGATGTTGATGTCTGTGTGTCGATGGTTTTACGTTTGAAGTTTAGATGACTAAAGTTTTACGATGGGAAATTGTCGTGGCAATAAGAAAAGAATAGGGCGCTATCCAAGATACCGTCTGCACATTTTCATTATGCCACTCCATGGTGGAAGAATGAAAATAACAGGGGGGCTATTTCGGCTAGAGCCAATAGGCGATATTCGAGATACCGCCCTTTTGATTCCATTTTATCACTCCTTAGTGGCAGAATGAAAACAACAGAGCGGTATCTTGGATATCGCATATTGGCGGTAGTTGAAATACCTCCCTTTTGATTTCATTCTGCCACTAAGGAGTGGCAGAATGAAAAACAACAGAGGCATACTTCAGATTTAGCCTGCTGGAGCTATCTGAGATAGTGCATGTTATTTTCGAAAAGAAACAGGCGTTATCTCGAATACTGCCAGTTGGCACCATCCGACGGAGTGCCATTTTTTATATTATGTTGTTCTATGCTTTCACTTTTCAACTTCTCATTTTTACTTTCTCAAACCTTCAATAATGGAAATCTAATTTACAAATTTTGTTCAGCTTCAACATCACACCCAATTTAAGTTCCTAATTTATTGTAGATTGGTAAATCAGGTATGAATTCACATCTTGGCTCGTCGTTATTGATTTTGGGTTGAACTTGGTTTACTCTGGTTTTACTTTAGGGTTTTATTGCTAGTTTTGTATGTGAAAACGGATAACTGGGAGATTGATGATGATATAATGATGAAAATGTTGTTAGGAAACTTGGAAAGCGGATCTTAAGGCAAGACTAACGGGGGATTAATAGTGTTTATAAGGAATTTAAGAAAATCTTGAACTTAAATGATCTACTATATAATTCACACACAACAGAGACGATCGCAGACACTGAATCAAACACAAACACAGAAACAGAAAAATATAAAATTCGGAAAAGAAAAGAACACACCGGATTTTATCCTAGTTCGGATTACTCCTACGTCCAGTCCCACGCAACGCTGGATTGCGCAAAGTTTTATTATTATCAATATCCAAGTACAATCCCCTTGATTTCACGGCTACAAGGTTAACACCGCTCCAAACACCCTTGATTTCATGGTTACAAGGTTACAACCGCTGCCTTTCCTTGATTTCAAGGCTACAAGGAACACACCCTTTCCCAAACACTTCCCAAATGATTACAGCATCCCTATAACTCTTCAGTATCACTTCAATTCAGAGAGTAATGGATAGAGAGTGAGAAAAGAAGAAGTTTTATATAATTAGAGTAGAAATTGGCAAAGTAGAAGTGTAGAAATCAATAAAATATGAAATATTAATGGTGGGATGAAGAGGGGTGAAGATGGAGAAGAAGATATATTAAAAAATTCGAAATTAGCCTCTATTTATAGGATTTGAAAGGTTGCATCGCTACTAGAACATTACAAATAGTGAAAAGACACTTCCTTTGAAAATTGAATTTCTAACAGTTGCATGCCGACATAGCCTCTTATGTATGTCGACATATGTATGTAAAAAATATTTTTAAAACTAATTTTCAAGTGTTTAATCATGTATATTATTTTAGAAATTCTAGAATCAAAACTTAATGGTATAAATGAATATTATAAAGTGTAAAATCATATGAAAACATAATTATATATTATATAAACATATTTATAAAATTATAGAGTTTAAAACTGTAAAACCATAAGATGATGAAACTATATAAATTTGTAAACATATATATTAAACTTAAATCTTATGTTTGTAATCATAAGTAAGATAGAAAAACAATTTGAAATTTGAATTTGAATTTTGAAGATCAGAATTGGAAAACAAAATTTGAATTTGAATATGTAGTGCTATTTAGAGTCTTACATATAAACTAGACTCCATTAATATATTTTTCTTGAACTCTTGAAAACTTGGTAACTCATGAGTCATGCATCTCTCCTGAATTCTGAATCTCTTGGAACACTAAAACTGTACAATCTTCGGTATTTAAGTCCTATATACAAATCCTGCATATATATATATATATTCTAGATAGAAATGTTACTATATTTTATAATCAATTAATGATGATTGAAATAAGGTTGTTGTCATCAAAACTCCATTCTCCAACAAATATCTGATGATTTTAACAACAATGTGGTCTAATGATAAATGATGGTTCGAACAAAGATGTGGGATTCATTCCGGAGACACAAGTTGAAGCGGTACAAGGTGATCTAGAAAGATAGAATTTTGAAGAAGTTGTGGCAGATATATATGGAAGACAATTGATTCCCACTAGAGTGTTAGACGTTCAGTCGTTTCACAACATACGTTCACTTCACTACAAACAACCACCTTGTCTATTTTGTTACTGTGGTGACGAACATGATATAGTTGTTTGTAGAAATGACAGAAATGTTGGACGTCGTTTCTATGGGTGCAAGGGTTACGAGGATCATAAAATAAGGCATATTGTTGTTTCATGTTGCGATTTTTTAAGTGGTTGGATCCTGGAATGTGCCCGAGAGTGGTTGAATATGCATTGGAGATGCAAGCTTAGAATGAACAGTTACTTAAGCACAATTTAGAACTAAAAAACGCACTGATGAATTGGGGGTACAACTTTACGGAGTATTTATCTAGTGGATCGGCCAGTGGATCATTCGATAGGAAGTGAGTACTATATATGTATTAGGTATAAACTATTTGAAATATTTAGAAGAATTGTGTAATATTTAGTAGAATTCAATAGAATTATTTCATATTTAGTAGTATAAAACTTCTGTCGTGATAAAATTACATGTACTAGAAGATTAAGTCAACTACAATATTAAATACTGAAGTGCACCAATTTTTCTTACGACCTGCAACATTGCATTTGCTACACCTGTTTCCTTTTGGTGTTTGACTCTCATTCATGGTATTTTTGAATCTAGTAGACTTCGGCCATTTAAGTTGCCTTTTCGCCACAAAAGGTAATTCCAATTGATTATCCCTTAAAGTCCAACGGGGTGAAACACCGAAGTCTAAGAAGCTATATATTTCAACTATATTGCATGACGAAGCAAAATCATGATGACCTCTATTAGCTACTATTGGAACTGACGAGCAAACGACCATTACATTCAAATAAGGTAAATGTTGTGGTTGTGGTATATTGCATGTACATGAGCAAGTGTCACCATTGATTAACACTTTGAATTGATCTCCAAAGTAAACACCACTTGTCATTCAACTTGGCTAAATTGAATGATCCTTGTATGCCTTGCTTCGTTGGCTCATTTGGAAATCTTTTCTTCCCACTAGTTGTAAGTTGAGTTTTAAGTTTTTCTGCTACCTCTCTTCTTTGACAAAAGTTATCCACCGATTGAAAAAAATGTCTGACCAACCAAAGCTTTCACAGGTAACGATCGAGCACTTTTTAGTACACCATTAAAGCTTTCTGAAGCATTTGTGTTCATTACATTGAATTAACCTCCATCATTTTTTCATGAAGACTAACTTTTCTCTTTCCCATTCAAACTTTGTTCAATCCAGTTGTGCGCCTTTATGTTAATGATCTTTATGTCTTCTCGGAGTATATGGTATTTAACTTCCTCCGAAGCACATACCACAACATAAAACAGAACAATTAATCGTTTATCTTTAAAATCAACTGCTTGAAAATTAGCCTTAAGATGTCTAGCACAAAAGCAATGCTTATGGGGGAAAACACCACTTTATTTATAATGCAATCGATATTCCTTTCATTCTATTAGAAATAACAGTAATCCACCGATCGTTGACAGTATGAATGAAATGGCGCATGCAAGTAAAAAACCAACCTCAACTATTGGTAGACTCGGACTTGACAGTTGCATATATATATATATATATATATATATATAGTCATCCGCATCAATAGCAGTAGCTACTAGTAACGTCCATTTGTATTTCCCACACAAGTATGTCCCACTGATACAAAGTTAGGGATGACAATGCATAAACCCTTCAATACATGGACCAAAAGCCCAAAAAGTTTGTTCAAACACTCAATATTCTTCCGTAGTAACATGCTCAATGCTCCTCGTGTTCATTTTAGCAATTCCAGTGAAATATTACCTTAAGGTGGTGTAGGATCTTGCCTAATCATCATAAATATTTTCGACTGCCTTACTTAGTGCTCTTCATGCCTTTATATAACTTATATTAACAAACAATTGTTCCTCCATTAAAACATGTATAGTGCCAACGGTTATATTCAAATTAGATTTTACAAACAGCAAAATCTTTTAAACTAAAAATGTGGACGTTGCTTGCTTATCATTTGAGTTGACCATTAGGTTCACACATCACTTGGATATTTTCGTACAATCCACAGACTTTGTTTGGATTTTTTGACATAATTGCATGAATTCTCTAAGGACAATTAGCATGGCATTGAAGATAGTTGTGTACTTTTTTTATTTGATTTTATAAAAGAGACAACATGAAGAATTTACCATTTACCATTCACTTAATTGCTGTTTGAATTTTTCTTTCGCCTCGAAAATTATACTAACTTCAAATCCATTTTGGACGCCCGAAATAAAAAATATCTCGTATTGGAATTGAAAATTTGCAGCAATTGACTTAGCCATTAACTGTGTCGTGCACAAGTCATTATCAAGGGGAACCTCCATTTCCATATCATAACCATCTTCAGGCAATCTATCTTCCATTTCTGAAAAATCATAGTTTAAAGCTCCATAATTTACTTCCATGCCATTGATCGTCATACTCACTACATGCATATTATTAATAGGAGTATCCACGTGTTCATCTTCAACTACATCCATATCTATTTCTATATTGTCTGATGCATCGTTTGCTCTAATGTCCACGTTGGGTACCTTGATATTTGATTGTATAGCAATGTCATGGACGGGAAAACTGAAAATTCACAAAAAGCTTTTATTTTAATTGTAAATAGTTTTCACATACAAAACCAGCAATTAAATTGCATACCATTCGCATATTTCTGAGTTATATGATGTAACACGAATAGTGTAGAATGCACGACATATAATAATTTGAAGCTCTGACATTGCAAAATAGTGTAAGTTGTTGTAGAACATAACTGCAAATAGAACATTGTAATTAACAATTACAAAGTAATACATATTTAGAAATCAAAAAATAACCAAAACAGCATTTACCTTTTCATCATATGTGTGAAGCTCTCTTGAGTCGAATAAGGATAGCTATACCGAATACCATTTTGATAACTCGTACATAGCGGATAATCGAAAAAACCTTGTTGCTGACCATAAATCGCTACAACATATGGATTCGATAATACATTTTCATGATCGATTCTAACTTTCTTCGCTCTTAGACTAGTATCTTCACCTTCATGTTTAACTATGTGTGGTGGAATTGGTTCTTTTAGTTGAATACGTCTAGTCTTTATAATAAAAAGCTCAATGGATTTCGAATCCATTGAAAACATTAAATCTAATCATCATTGACTATTTAATGGCTTTCGATCCAGAATCAGTAGACCAGTTACATATTAAATCAATATCAAATTCGTCAGATTTAATCTAAATGAATTTATATATCGAGTCTTTCAACTGAAATAGATTACATCATCTAACAACGTTCACCGGTTTACACGACCCTCCAACATATTTTCTAAAATATCTTCGTTTACCACCAACTCGCAATCACAATAGCATATGGTAGGAACACATTTAGAAGTCATTCTATGTACAAAACAACAACATTTTCACTATTTCAATAATGAACCAAACATCAAACCAAACAAAATCAAACATTAGTAAATTAAGATTTAAAAATCCATACCTTCAAGAATAGTTGGAATCAATAACTTGTTGATTGTTGAGTAATCATATTACATACCAAATAAAAATTTAGTCAGAATTAAAAATTAGTATGGAATGAGGTTTTTTTTATGTTGAATTGTGAAAAAGAAAGAGGGGTGGTTATAATATTAGAGGTGAGAAATATTCGGTCCAAATCGAATTAACCGATCAAACCGATTCATTTCAGTTGGTTCGGTTCGGTTTTAAAACTAAATCGGTTTGAATTTGGTTTGTAAAATATATTTTTTGGTTATCGACTTAACCTAATTAACTGAACTTTTAATCTATCATCTAATTTTAAGGTATTGTAGTAATTTAAATAATTAGTTTTACAATGAAATACAAAACTATTTGTTACAAATAGGTCAAGTTTTATTATAAACATAAAATTTACTATATAAAATTTCTTTGAACATGAATTTATGTCTTACTTTAAGTAAATTGATAATTTAAATAATTACACATCCTCCAAGTTCAGTTAAATCAGTTACCGACCAAATTAACTGAAATTAATTTGGTTCGGTTCAGTTAGAAAAAAAAATTGGTTCCACTTTTGTTTGAGTTCTTTTATTTAAAACCAACCAAACCGGCCGAACACTCATCACTATCCGATATAACCAAACCAAATCTGGGCGACATCCGAAATAGCACCTACTGGCGTTATGTCGCTAATGGGGGCATCAGGGATGCCGCCTTTGTAAAAATATTAAGTGGCGGCATCTTGGATGCCGCAAGTTATCCACGTGGCCAAAATTGACCTATTTTTGTAATTAGTTTGGAAAGTGACATGTTTTTGTTATAAGTTACAAAAAGTGACCTAAATAAATAAATAAATTCCTTTTAATCATCAATGAGATCAACCCAATTTTTTTTTGTAAAATTAGGCTCCTTTGATCTATATATATTGCTTTTAATTTTTAAACATGTAATAATCTTCTATAGAGAAATCGATTTAAAATTCATTTTTACCATTAAACCATAAATTTAGTAGACTTTACTATTATAACCATTATTGCCAAAAATAAAATTTTGAAATCATAATTCATATCGTCATCTTTAATTATATCAAAATAATACATAATAGTTTAACTATATTTTTATCTCTATATTACACAAGAAAACGATTTTCAAAACACATCAGAGGATAATTATTCCATAAAATTATCATAAAATTAATTTTTTTGATTTCAATATGAACCCATACTCTAGTGTTCTCATATTTCGCTAAATCGAATATTCAAGTTCACCAAATACAGGTTGTTGGTATATTATCCTGCAAAAGAGAAGTTATATCATAACATTAAGGGTAGTAACTTTTAGCAGAATTACAAACTAAGAATAATTATTGACCAAGAAAATTATTAACCTAGAATTACTAATTAAAAACAGACATATCAAATGTCAGGTATCTTGGCGAGATAACTGCTCTAAGTCAATACCAATATCTGCCCTTCCAAAATCATGTGGGTTGTAATGAGTGTGAGTCATTACAATATCCTGATGATTGGTAAATAATACGTCTTATACATAACATTGGCTTATGCATAATGTTTGCTATTTTATATCATGTTAGACTTTATTATTAAACATTTCAACTCCATCATTGCATACGAAATGTTCTCTTCCACATCCCATATATATATATATATATGTGTGTGTGTGTGTGTGTATGTGTGTGTGTGTGTGTGTGTGTGCGCGCGTGTGTGTGTGTAATAAATGTTCATTTTGAAAAAAATATGTGATGATCCCCTAATGGATCTTGATACTATCCCCGTTAGTATATCTCCCTCTGCACCTTCATTGTAACGCAATAACCGTATAACTCTAGAAAATCCTATAGTGCGTACCAATGAACTCCACTCCATTAGGCTATACTTATCGTGGATCCGGCTCCATGCGCTACCTCTTTTATGTTTCGAATGAACCCAGAGGATTTATAACTTTTCCATAACTAACCAAAAACAGTGGTAGTGCATAATCTCACTGAATCACCTTTGTAGGCGATATCATTTAGTCTAGGTGTGGCTTATCCTTCCGCTGACCGCAAGGGACCGACGTCGAGCTCACGACCTAACAACTCCTACCCCTGATTGAAGATCATGAACCAAAGCCATGGCCACCTCTCCAACCCAACCATTTTTCTGGCATACCAAATCCAACCTAACAACCCAACCCTCTTTTCCAGACAATCTCTCAAACAATTTACTAACTTCATGATTTCTTCTCACAGTCAAAACACTACAGCAGCGAGTGGTCAACCTCTTTCAAAAACTCCAAAAAAAATGCAGGAAAACAGAAATCAAGGAATTTTAAGTTTTCACTATCTAAAAGAAAATCGATACTTCCTCCATTCGAAGTAGTGGAAAAAGGAATCGATTAAAGGGAAAGCCACTTGGTTGGGTTTTTTCTTGATAAGACGTTATCGTATACAGCTATTCTAACTAATATCAAATTAATTTGGGGTAATCTAAACAATGTTCAAGTGAAATGCATGGAGTGTTCTTTTTTTTCGATAATGAAACTAAAAAATGAAAATTTTAGAATCAGATCCCATAATGGTTTGAGGGTAAGTTTTTATTATAACACAGTGGAATCGTTCCACCCACTCTGCTCAAGAGCAAGTAAAATCGGTTTTGATATACGCTTATTAATTTAAAATTCCATCTTTACTATGGACTTTGATTGATATTGATTGGGTTGTGTAACACCCTTCTCCAAAAGATAATACAATTTTTTTAAGCACAGTGGCTAGTGCGTGGTGTTGCTTTACGAAGGTTGGGGGTTCGAGTCCCGCGGTTGTAACATTTGGTATCAGAGCCTATCCCGACCAGAAATTGGGTGTGTAATGCTACAGATGTCAGCCGGTGTGGTACTGATGTGGGGTACATGCACAATGCCTGGGTGCTGAGTGACATGAGCCAATGAGGATGTTGGGCTCTTTAAGGGGGATAGTCTGTAACACCCCTCTCGAAAAGCTAACATAAAAATCTTTTAGTAGAGTGGTTGGTGCATGATGTTGTTTGTAGGGAGGTCGGGGTTCGAATCCCGCGGTTGTCACATTTGGGTTGCAAACTATATCGAAAGAGTGATTTGTTTTGATGAATCAATAGAGAGATTGGACTGTTTTGAAAATTTGATTGAATTTGAGCCTTCAAAGTTACTACCGAAAAGTATCATGGTTCAAATTGCAAAAGACACAGGTGCTAATTTCCAGGTCGAGTATATATGGCAATTAGACATTTGTGAACATTGTAAAGTATTCGATCACAATTGGCACTTGCATGAACAAACATAAACAATTATTCCCCCAATCAATCACAGTCCTATCTTCACCAAACAACCAGTGCTCCTCAACAAAACTCCACTATCACTAATGTTCCTCACCCAAACACCGCTTTTGATTTCCAGCAATAGGGAAAGACAAAATAGCATCAAACATCCAAATCCTTTTAATTCAAGTGTGCCCACCCCATGAAAAATTTGGTAACAAAAATTTACATATCCCCAGCCACTGCCAATCAGCATGTGCAAGTTCTTTTTCCTCTTCAACCGGTATAATTAATGCACATCTCCTAGTTCATACAAAATTCAACGTTTCACGTTTTGTACATGAAAACATTTTCACTGTCTTAACTCCTGACCATAACACTAATCTTAACCTCACCATATCCATAGCCAATGACTAACTTAACAATTCTACTGAAATGCAATGTTCACATAACAATCAAGATGATGGAATGTCAACTGATCCTAAAAAAATGCCTCTCCTGGCGAAACCAATCACTTATCTATTGTCGGTAGCTTACAAATAAATGTTGTTTCCACCTAAATTCAAATCTCTGATTTTCTATCTCTTATGCACATTTGAAGCATTCCCAAATTTTAGTAAACATTATTCAAGAATTTTACTTTAGATAAATTAAATAAGAAAATTGTAGAAGGATGTTGAAATGAGTTTTGTGTTTAGCTAACATGGTTTTTCCCAAATGACTAAATAATCTAAAAGAAGTGAACATAATGCATGCTTAATAGAGGGGCCAAGTGGGAAACACTTAGCCTCTTATAAATATCTTTCTACACATTTACCTTTTAATTTCATTTCTTAAACCCTAAAAAATAAAACATAAGGATGCAGTTATTAAAGAGAAAAAAAGAAGAGAAATTCAAAGTGAAAATTAAGGAAATTAAAGCTAAGGATCTTGCAACATCAAATCTCAACTTATCATTCAAGGATCAAGGTGAATGATAGTTTTACCCTTGTTTAATTTGGCTATATATCATAACCAAATGGGTTTTGCAGTTTCATGATTGCTTCATGATTATATTGATGTTATTGAATTGTATGGATAAAACAATGTTTGACTATGTCTATTTGTGCTTGATTTGTGCGAAAGTGAATAGATTTTAAATCAAAATCTATAGTTAGAAATCTCTAATTGATTCGAAATTCTGGAATGATGTTAAAAATATGATTTTGGAAATGGTTTTGATTTTTATAATTTTCTGAGCACTTAGGAGTATTTTATGAATTTTCTAAGTTAAACTATATGTTAACTTAGGGATTAGTTAATAAAAGTATAAATTAAATAAATTGGATCCGAAATTGTCATATTTTTTAGAGAAGGTTGTTCCCTATTTTCTGTGAAATTTTAGGGTTTTTCGATTGTTTTACTAATTGGTATGAATTTTCTAAGTTGGATAGACATGGAGTAATTAATACATTAATTAGGTTGATTAATGCATTAGTAAAGTTTTTGAATCATTACATCTAAAAAGTCTGAGTCATTTCTCAAAGAAACCTTTTCAATAACCAATCAAATTTTACATATATGATAGAGTTGGTAAAAGGTAATAGTTATTACTTTGTATAGAGAATACAGAAGTGATCATTTATATTACTGTCTATATCATCACTAATTGAAAGCATTCTTCCATCATGGCTGAAAGACTTTCCATTTCATCGAAGCTTTCGATATTTAAAACTCCATAAGTATGATGTAGGAACAACCCGTGCATTAGCCTTCACCTCTCAACTTGGTCCATGTTACTTACCCTAATTTAAAAGGTTAGCCACTCATATGTGCCTGTCACCTTCGTGCAAGAGTTTTTGCCATTTTACTGTGCCTATAGGACTATCTTTCAAAACTTAAAATGAAGGGGACTCTACTTTTATTGTTTTAGAAGATTAGAGGCTTTTGCCTTAATACTCCTTTAACTACGTCAAAGGAGACATTAACTAAAAAATTTGTTTCAAAATCTTAGAAGTTATCACTTCTATACCCTTTTGACGGAGTCAAACGGTTTATTTTTGAAATCTCATTTTCATAAGCTTCAAGGATTCTGCCTCAACACCCCTTCGAGGAAGTCGAAAGGGGTTTGTTTCCTAAATATTGTTTTATAACTTTGAGGCTTATGTCCTTAATACTTCTTTGACGATGTCGAAGGGATTTCTTTCTTTAAAACATGTTTTATGAAGATAAGAGGCGACCTCCTTTATTCTCTTTCTTTAAAACATGTTTTAAAAGAATGATATCATCGACTATTTTGAGGCTTTCACCTCCATAGCATATTGGCATAGGCTATACCATTAGGGAGACTTTAATAAATTGTTTTCAAATCAACGTTAGGCTTTTGCCTCGATAAACTAGGTACTACATTAAGGCTTAATTTCTTATATATATATAGTCGATAAGGATTTACCTATTACAGGATAAACCATGTTACTTTAGACACCTATGGAGGCAACCGAAAGGAAGATAGGGACGACCAGGGAGTTTTTCCAATTTCTTTAGAGGACGCTTTTGGTAGGAAACCATTGTTTATGTATTTTAACTCTCTAGTCAAAAGCAAGATGCTTAGATTGAAATAGTAGAAAACCCAAATGCATATAAATGAATACATTAGGGATACCGAGGGAGATTTAGTCATCATCTATATGAACTAGAGCAACCAATAAGATAAACCTTCTCAGAGGACAATACTAAAATGAATGTGTAATCTATAAATTGAATTGATACGGATAATTTCAAATTTAACGAGAGACTAACTTATAAACAAGTGGATAAACTGTAATATGATTGTTAATTGTAATACTGTTAAGATGTTCGGTTTGGGTTATGAGGATGGATAATCCATACTGGAAGATTATTGTGACACCTCACACCATTTAGCATTCCCCAAATGGGTCATGCCAAGAAATGTAGAGCATCTAGGCATAAAGAAACAGTCACAAATGCTAAGATCCACAAGACACGAAGATAAATACATGGGAAGCATATAAAAACAAAACAAATTATTATTCTGAAGCTAAACTTCTATTTAAATAAGTCATAGCAGAAAGCAAACCATATATCTTTCAAACCCTCAATCTTACATAATAATCACAGTACAAAAGCATTTCCCCTCACAAGCATCTGTACACACCACAACAAATAAAAAATATAATAAGTGAAAGAATACATTAGAAATGAAACAAGAACTATAGGAATGAACCTCCGAGCGGCCTAAACCAATCATTCTTTGCCTTATGAGTCTAAAGTAGGAGAAAAGGAAGAAAAAAGCATGGATCAGACATAAAGTCGAGTGAATAGGAGTGATTACTAGAATTTTTAAGCAAATTAAATTTAATAGACTTGATGGTAGTTCTAATTTTACCAAGATAATGTGTTCTTACACAACTTAAGGTGATTTCTGAGATAGTTATATTGTTCAAGCTGATTGTTAGATTATTTACACTATAATTCATACCATAAGAGTATTTTTTAGGATTAATTATTAATACTACAAAAGTCGACTGCCCTTTCCTAACTACCATTAAGTTAGCATGATCGTATGCCTCTTACATTGAATCAACCATGCCAAGATGTGAATTGGATTAATTCCTTAACATCACTCGTTCGCATATTCAAATTCAATGGACGTTTATTTAGCGCTAGGACCAACAATGTCTTATCTACCACGATTTCGTGCAGCACATGCTTGGTCATCACTTACACGCATTGACCTGAGATACTTCTTGTAATTGATCAATAATTTACCATAATTCAGTAGGCATGGATGACCATGTGCACCACTAGTAAAAATCCTGAGTCAGCTATGTATCACGATTCAGCAGCGCATTAAATCTACCACTAGTACGGACTCCTCCAAATAATAACCTAGTTGTGCCAGCAACCTCGTCCCAATGGCTTAGCTTCATCTATTGGCATGTTAACTACCACAATTCGGCATCTACCACCGGTACATGCCTCCATTTTTTATCTATTAGCAAGTTATATGCTGTAACGACCCAGAAATTTCGATAATTAGAATATGGAGTTAAACATTAATGATCAATTTTTATATTGATATTTGGGGTAGGAAATTAAAAATCAAATATATTGTTGTGTGTATGGATTGACTCGAAATTTAATTCAGAATGGTTGGTTGAGACTTAATTTATTTAAACTGAATTTGGCTGATTTTGATTTGGTTTGGGATTTGATTTAAAAATATAAATGGTTAAATTGGAAGATATAAGTTATTAACGTTAAACGAATCGAATATCTTATTTGTTGGAGATATATGGAAATTAGCTTGGATATGGGTGTATTTGTATATATATATGGAAATTGAAATTTACATTTCAATTTCTGAAAACAAACGGAGTTATGGAGAAACGAGATAAAATTAGTGAACCGTTAAATAATTTAAAATAATATCATTATGCAAAAGAAGTCGGAATTTGACCAAAACAAATTTATTGGATTCAGAACGTCGAGACGTGACAACATGTCAAATTTCGTTGCGTTCGGAATTTGTGTAGGCAGTACGTGTATTGAGCATTCAATGGAAATTTACGGTAAAGATGAACGAAATAAAAAAAATTAAAATAATAAGATCAACCCTTATTCCCTTATGTTATCAGCTATACCCTTTTTATCTGCAAACCTAATCACGTACGTTCTACTGCAATCGACCTTCCTCGATTCTGCCTTCTACAAACATCAATTTTGCGCAGACCTAAGGAGGAAAAAAAAATATAGCTATGGCACCCTATTTTACTTGCTTCCCATGGTATTTATTCTATAAATTAGGTGTGCCCAAATTCCTTTAGTAAAATAAAATAAATCCCCTTTTCTTTATTTTAACGGAGGCGAAATCTTCCTCACCGAAACCCTAAATCGCTTCTGTTACCCTCAATTGAATAAAACCCTAAATTGTTTCCGCCTCCCTTCTTTATCAGATCACTGCCCTACTTGCACCAGCGTCAAGGACCACAAAATTGAAGTGCCGCCTGCTGCTCTTCCACGTCACTCGAGTCTAGTTGGTCGACCAAAACTCCCCATCGCAATTCGAAACCACCTGCTGTTGCCTGCTTCGTTGCATACCAACATCGGAACTCGAGCTTTCATCATAGCGTTTTGCCACTGCCAAGTCAAGGTGAGTTTTTTTAAACTCACGATTTACTTGGTCCAAGTATTTTAATTTCAGTATTTAACTGAATTTTTTTTGCTTGATTGTGCGTGATTTACTTGTCTGATTTGTTGCCTTGGTTTGAATTGAATTAGCTTTGACTATTTTCGTATAATCAATCCACTTGATTGTCTTACCCAATATATACACTGTGAAATTCTGAGAACAAAACAAATTATTTTAAGGCCCTTGATTTTGCATTATATTTTGGAATTCCTTTGAATTTCGAATTAGATACTTACCCTAAAAAAAATATCCGTTCAAAAACTAGGAATATTTTTGATAATTCTGTAAACAATTTGTCAATATTTTTCCTTCACCAATAAAGATTTCAACCAAAATTCTTCTTGCCCTTTGTAAAACTGGAAAACAATGAACTGATTTCTTGCCTTTTTAACCACTGTTTATTTTATGCCGGTTTGATACTTGCATGGATTTTTTTTTATCACATATGAACATCATCATTTTGACTCCCTGTCAACTAAGGGACATGTTAGGGGTATTTGATGGACTATGTGTTTCATAACTTTATACCTGATTTTCTGCGTATATGCATGTAATTGACCTGTTGGATGTATATTGTGCCTTGCTTGCTTTGGAATCCAGTATGTGCATACCTATACACTGTCCTTTTTCTCGTTCTGCTACACTCTTTCACGGTATGCATACTTATTTGGCCATGGAAATATGAATTTATCTTAATATTAAACTATAGGCCGGTTCGTGTAATCGTTGCTACTATGTTGAACTGAAACAGCCACTATTTGGGACTGAAAGTATATGTGTAACCTGAGAGTTTAAGTCCATTCCTCTTTTTTTGGGCTATACACTTTGGGGAAAAACCTGTTGGGTCATTATCAAGTAACCTGAACTATTTAGGAAGACATTTGAAGCACCCCTTTTACTTGAAATATCATTCTATGGTTTACACAGAGGCATTAAGGATAGTTTATAAATTCACAAATTGTTGCATTCCAATTTAAAGAAACTCCATCCTTTTCCCAAATTAATCCTTTCTAATAAATTCCCACTTTGGTATTATTGTGAATGTAGATCAAGTCACACCTAGCTGACTGCACTGCATTTTGTTAACTATGTATGCCATTTACTGCTAAATTTGACTTGTGTCTTGTGCGTAGTCTATGCAGATAATTCTCCTTTCCTTTGCGTGATTTCAGCATATGTAAACATTCAAACCCAATGTCAATAATCCTTTAACCGAGTTAATGAAATGTGATAATGGAATTGCCACATAAGGAAGGGGGCTATAGCGTGAATACTGTGCCTTGTTTAAACTAGGAGCACATTGGCTCATATATTGCTTGCACTGAAGAACCTGATAATACTAGTTTTTCCCCTTGGCTTGTCTTTATAAAAATAAAATGGAAGATAGTATGTTGTCATATGTACACTATGACTTGTACCTGAAAGTGTTTTGCCTCATCATAACTTACCTGAAAGTGGATTGTTTCATGTTTAGCATAGTTCACTTGAATGTATTGATTTCCTTTAGGCTGTTTAGTGCTGTGTCATTCCATGTTGCATATTCACTTTGATTTGGCCACTATTTTGTCACCTGTTGTAGTGTTGTGCCATATTTGTTCATTTGAACAAATCCCTGTCGAGTGTGCCTATCTACAAAAGCATTTTGGGGAAAACTTGATGCATGTATGCATAGCAGTAAACCAATTTTGTTTCCATTATTTTAATTATGTGCCAAGCCTAACCCACTTCTCAAACTGGTTTTTTCTTTTCTTTTTCATTTTGTATGTATGAATTATCTTAAAAATATTGTCAACAGATTTGCAGTGGAAGTTGATTTGTTGTCTTTTGTATTTCATATTCCAACTATTTACAGATACAAATTCATCAATATTTAAATCAATTATAATGAATGTATATTAACATGCATTTCTTTTCTGTACATATAGCCTTGCTGTTTTGCTTGAATAGTTGCATTACCACCTTAAAGTTTGATGCTATATTTTAAGTACCTGTTCACATGTTTCCCTTTTGGCATATGCTACCCTTTATTGCGTGGACTTCACTTCATAAGCATGATTATAATATGTATATGGTGGCTGACATACACATATGTATATACATACCACTGTATGTGTATATATATATGTAATAGGCACACACACACACACACATACACACACACACACACACATATATATATATATATATATATATATGAAACCATGTGCTGCCATGTCTTGTTTTATCCCAAGTTGCTATGATTTGGAATTATATCTTGGTAGTTTTCTCATAAATTAAATATGCTCGACGTCTAACTTTTTGTTAGGATTAACGAATATATTCAGTTTCTATTGAAATTAATTTACCTGAACAAATGATTAATCCTGACTCGAGTATTTTATGTTTTTGCATGGAATTCTCAGGTCAGACCCGAGCAGCACAGATTTAAAGATTACAGCTTAGGATTCGAAGATTGAAATAAGCTGGGGATTCCGAAGATGTGCACTCTGAAGATTTCAAACCAGTAAATATTTTCCTATATTCAACTGTATTTTATATTCCACTATACAGAAAAATGTTATATCAAAATTTTGATTTATAAAAGATTTATTCCGCCGTTCAATACTATGTTACTTATTATTCTGTTTTTTGTGTTGACTCTGTTTTAACTCTGTAAGCTAAATAACGATCCGTCAATTTGAACATTTTAGATTGGCTTAATTACCAATTTGAAGTGGTCAAAAAGGCGGGATGTTACATATAACACGATTTAGCATCCATGTATGATCTTCCACTGGTACAGGCTCCCATCACTCGTCTATAGGTTGGTTATCTACCACGATTCGACGTCTATCTATTGCTGGTACGGATCGTCAGAAATAATAACGCTCTCTATCTTAGATTCTGACCTAATTTTTATTTATTAACTCAGTGTCATGACCTAAGTCTAACCTATCGCCTCAGTCCTATGATTTAAGTCTTTCCTAAGACATTCTACTCTCACCAAGAAAAGTTTCTAATATCATATTTGGTTTTATTCTTTTCTTCTTATTCATTTTATTACGGTGTTATAACTTTCCAAGATAGTTTTTGATATCATAATAAGCCTTTTTATTTTTGGCATATTATTATTATTTTTATTTACAATGCATGCCATAAATTATTTGTAAACTTCCAAGATTTGCATATTTCAATCAAATTTCTTTTTATTACATATCTACGCATTTACATATGTGTTATGTGAATTTAGTATTTCAATATTCAATCCGTATTCATGAAATTCGCACTCTTTTAATTATTTTTTGCATTAGAAAAAAGATAAAATTTTCATTTTAAAACTAAAATTTACAGATTTACTAACAATTCAAAGCGGATGTAAAAGAACTATAGAAAAATGTATAAGAACTGAAGAATATAGAATAACTATAAAGAGAAAACTAAAAATAAACTTACAGGAATAATTAGAAAAGTGAAGAAAAATTGTAAACTGCAACTATTAAAACCCCTACTATTTAATTAATTAAAAAACTAAAGTAATAACTACCATTGACTTAATATCCTTGGTTGTTATCCACATTCTTCCAAGATCCTGCTCCTAGGCTATCTACTATTTTTGTGTTTAAAATATGCTCCTAGAAAATATTTAGATTTAGGTGCATGCCTCAAGTAAAAAGAACCCAGAGGGAGAAGACTTATATGTGAGTGAATGGTTAGGCTTAGAGTCTTATTTATAGTGGAGTTAGGGGATCCCAAACCATAGGATTAAATGATTAAATCTGGTCTAGCCATGTCATAAACCCAGATTTAACCATCAGATTAATGAATCAACATCCACAATTGGAATAAATTAAAATTTTAAAAGCATCGGCATGCATGTGGACATTTTTCACATCCAAGCATTTTTGCGGGTCAACCTATCCCTATCTTAGGTTTGCCTATAGGTCGAGCTTGGTATAGGTCAGGGTAACCCATGATAGTATCAGTAGCGAAGTCGTATAACATGCGTCTCGTTCTTGCATGACCCAAGTTCGAGTACCAGAAACGTCCACACACATATACATTTTATTTTAATTCCGAACTTGTTCACTTAATTAGTTAACTCCTTTGTAACTCTTTCATATGAAATTGGATTTTAACAAGTTATATATGGAAATTATCTAGAAAATCGCCATGGACACTATGGAAAAGTTTTCATAGCCAAATCCAGACATCTATTGAAAGTTTTCTTATTAATTTCTTTATTTACAGTTAATTCCTTCTCGTTAAATTCATTTTTCTTTATTAATAATATTATTAAAATGTCAAGATGTTACATTCTCCTCTTTTAAAGGATTTCGTCCTCGAAATCACTAAGGACATAAAAACGTAACTAACAACCACCACCAAAATCTACAACCATCTTCTCAAACATCATCCATTGCATCCATTGTATATAAGGTTTCTAACGCAGTTTATGTTAATATGCAACATTGTAGTGTAAATGTAATTAACTAATACAAAAGATTAATTCATTCGACCTCCTTTTTATGCAATTATGCTCGTGCCATGAATCTAAATGTATGCAAAGATCCTAGTAATAACTGATATTTCTACATGCATGCTCCAACCATCATCCATATGCAACAACTATATGATATTCACCCATTTATAGCAACCATGGAATGAATAATAAAAATGCAACACACCCATATGCATACGCTTAGTGACCTAATATGCCAATTTCTAAGAGATAATAGTGTCTAATATGTGTATATGCGTCCATTTGCATCCACTAGTAAACACTTGAAACAACTTGCATCCATCATACAAACATGTTCTAATATCGTATTTACAGTCAATCCTAACATCCATAAACCTAATCCTAAGGTCTACCCTCCCAAAGGATACTAGAAGAAAGATCTAAGAAGGAAGCCAGTCACAAAATATTCAAAGGATCTTTGCCAAAGAACGTGAGTAAGAAACTTAAATTCTCTTCCCAGACACCCATGTCGCTGCATTTAAAAGTTCTCCTTTATTGCAATGTATAATCTTGCTTTGGAATTGGCTGATGACATATCCTAAAATGAAAAATTAATGGCTCACGCTCTTTCTTCATCTCCTCCAATTGAATGGTTCCAAAAGTTATTACTGAGTCACAAATCAAATTTGGTAGTTCACCACTAATTTTCTTCCATTCGCTTCTAACTTATCTACCCATTAATCGTCTTATCTACAATTCCTTTTATTTGTTTCCACTTATATTGTCTAACTCCATAAAGTACATTCCTTTTTAAGCTCTTTTTTTCAACAATTAATTTATCCTTTGAAAAATATTCGTGGGAAAAACCTTTTTTTATAGTTGTAAGATTTTCTTTTCGAAACATACAATTATTTTATTGAGCTTCCAAAATATGAAATTCACATCAAAGCATACTATCTTTTAAAAATTTCAATTTCTAGGACCATATACATAAGTATGTGGAATTAGACTCAAATTGGACTTTGAATTTTCTCCTTCCTTACTAAAATATTTTCTTTAAATTTCTTCCTTTGGAACTCAAATGCTTATCCCGTTATTCTGATGGAATCTCCTACAACATATGTGTAATAACCCGGGATTTTTACACTGATCACAGACACTGATTGATCGTAAGTACGTGTTTATAAATACGATTTAAAAATCCAGACTTTAAATTTATAAAACATGTTAACCTGTGTACGATAACATTTATTGATGTGTATAGCACAGCACTTGTTAAAAATCCATTTTTGCTCATTCAGATATAATCGCATATGTTTGATAGCGTTTGTTGAAATTGATTTTTATATGTATAAAGAACAACACTTTTTAATAGCATGTAATTGTGATGCCATTTTTATTGTACATGTCTGTTCTTTTTTCTCAAAGGATTTAAGAAATCAAAGTTTGGAAAATCCTTGCTTTAAAAGTTTTAACACTTGAATTAAAATATGACAAAGTCATTTTTGTTGTCAAAAACAAGTATTAAAATAAGGCTCTAGTTTACATATACATAGAAAAAAATGCCTAAAAACATTTCTTTGTCTCAAAACAAATGCAAAGAATAATATTTGTATTTTTAAATCATAGATCATGTATTGTCGAAATCACTTGTAAAATCACATTTTTGCATTCATATGTCACATATATCATAAATGTGATAAGATCATTTTAGACAAAAGGATTTTTAGTTTTTAAATCTTTCTATCTCCTTTCATTTGACTTTTTTTTTTTTGGAAAATACAATTCATGTTTCATATTTCAAGAAAACATGAGTTATCATATCATGGTCATGTACAAATCCTTGCATATATGTCAAGTTCTTTACCTACACTAGTTAATTTCTAACTATGGAGTTTTTCTAAGTAGCTTCCTATAGTTTTCATCACATGGTATGGATGTTGTGGTACAAACATTTTCAGATTTTTCAAATACTTGCAAGGCAAGTAGGGGTTTTAAATATGAATGGTTAAATCAAACTTTTATGAGGAGATTTTGATGTGAAAACTCTTGACAAAAACTGATTTTTGGGTAGTACTAAAATGGTATTTAAATTGTTTGAAAAACCAAGGTAGATTTTGAAAGTTCATGAGCATTTAATTGTGACAACTCATGGAAACCAATAAGGAGAGAAGTAGTGGTTGCCTAGGGGGTTTGAGGGGGGTGAGTTGGGCTGATGCAAGCCATGTGAACATGGGTTGTGGTGTTGAGATTTGACAAGAGAGGGCCATTTATTTTGAGTTGTCAAAACAGTTTTTTCTCTTTTGCAAAACAGTTTTAAATACCCAATATTTTATAGTTTCCTACCACTATATATAGACACAAACACACACCATTTTCACACAACACAAACACAACAAACTCTTCAAATAAGGTCAGTAAGAGGAAGAGAAAAACAGCAAGGGTTCAAGCCAAGTGAGTAAAATTGATTTAATTTTTATGTTTAAATTTCTGTACTTTCTTCTTGCTGTTGGAATTATATGTTAGACTGAAATCCTTGTGGTGTGTTCTTGTTCAAAGTAAACATGCTATGAATGTTGTTGCTTGGTTGAGATAATTATGAACCCTTGCCTGTTGTTGAAAACTCTAATACCATGGTAGTTCCTGAGAGTGTTTCCAAACCTGTTGTTTTTGGTCTGGATCTTACAAATGTAGATGGATCAATTAAAACTATGTTGGCTGGTTAGAATAAGGTGGTATAACATGTTTTAAAAACCTGTACATAGCCATTAAATTGTTCAAATGTACAAAACCATACCCAAAACCTTCTCTGGCATATAAAAAGCAAACAACAGGTAAACAACAGGTTACCCTCTGTTATCTAAAAATCCCAAACATCATTAAAGCTTGATTCAGATATATGAATGGAATCATTAAGGAAAATAATGATTTTTAAAGGAAGTTTCAAGATTTTTAGAAAAGGGGATTAGGAGAATTTTAAAAATGTTCAAAAAGGGGGCTTTGGTCAAATTCCGACGGTGGCGATGACGGCAGGCGTTGGCAACGAGGGTGGAGGAGCGTGGCATATCAAGGATCATCGGAAAAATACAATCATATTTTCTTATAACATGAATCAAGGGTTTTAATTTGATTTGCGAAATTTCGTCTGTGTTTGGTGTATTGACTGTAAGGGCGTCGTCTGGGGTCCACGTTGGTGCGAGTAGGCCAGGACCGGGGTGGAAGATGCGGTCGAAGGTGGTGAAGGGGTTGGTGGCGGCGGTATTCCGTCCGATGGTCGGAGTAGTGGGGGCCGTGGGGTTTTGTTGGTAGTGGGAAATGAAGCTGCTCGGTTTTTGTTTTAATGGTGAAAGGGTCTTTTTGGGAAGAAGGTGGCCAGGCGTCGTGATGGCCGGTCAGGGATGATCATGGTGGAAGAGGTGGTTTGTGGGTGGTGGTCCGGCAGCCGGAGGATGGCCGGATTGGTTGTGCACGTGCACAACCGTGCACTTAAAGAAGAAGAAGAAGAGGGGACCTGGCACAGTGTTTTCATTGGGTTTTGAGGGGTTGGCACGATGTTTTGGTCTTGGTACTTTAGGACATGGTAGTACCAGAGTGGTACTTTGACCAGAGAGGAAATTGTGAGGACTGGGCCTGTTTTCGTGGGGGAACGCTGGGTTTTTGGAAGTGGTACTTTGCTGATATGGTACTTTGTTTAAATGATGTTCTAAATGAAGATTTTAAATATAAATTTAATTTAAAACCAGTTTTTAAATTAAATAAAGGGTTTTAAATAAATAGAGAAAATAAATATTTAAATAAAAGTAATATTTTTATTTACAAGAAAAAAATAGAAAAATGGGAAAAGAGTGAATCAGGATTTTTGGTTTCAGTTTCGTCAAAACTGTAATAAAATACAGAAGTAGAATTTAAATAAAATTTTAAATTTTATTTATAGTAAGGATTAGAAATGATTTTCTAGGGTAGATTTCAAACTGCGAAGTCAAACAAGAAGAAAGTCGATTGAGAGAAAAAGACCAGACATAGTTGACACGAATCGAGATGTAAACAAAAGCTGTAATTTTAATTATAAACTTATTTTATAATTTAAAAATAGAATTTAATTTCTAGTGAAATATTTGAAATATTTAAATGTTAAAACAAGGTAAAGGAAAACTGTGTGTGACACATACGGTAAAAATTTGTCAGCTTTTATCTGATAACTGGAATATCTGATATAAGAAATGATCATGAACATTTTTGTATTTTTAAAACAAGGACTGTGAATAATATTTTTAATCGTGTTAAAACTGATAAATATAAAAGAAAGAACTTTATCAGTATAAAGAAAGAAGAATAAGCAACCAAGCATGAAGGATCAAAAGGGAAAATTTGACGAGAAAAATACCAGGGATAAAAGTTGTAAAATAAATGATTAAATCATAATTTAAGTCATTTATGAGTGTTCAGATTAGGGAACAGTGATGAGTAATATTTTTCTACAGAAAAATAAAGTAAGTATTCATTTTTAAAAGTGACGAACAAAACGGAGAGAATAACCGTGTGCGATGCACACGCTAAAATTGACCGTTTTGAAAAGATGATCAGAATAACCAGATGATCATGTACTATTTGGTTTGATTATAACTGTATATACAGATTAGATTATAATCTTGTTAGATTTATAATTTAAAGAAAAATGTTCGTTAATCATTTCAAAGAGGCCGAAATAAATATTTCACTTTGATTTGATTATACGCCGCGCGTCAGAGATTTTTGAATCGAAGACGATGATATACAAGGGCTATTTTTGAATAGTGCCTTCGGTTTGTCCAAACCCAGGACAACTTGTATAGACGAATGTCTGACAAAGTATACCTAACAGATCGCGTAAGTTGATCGCTTTAAAACCTTGTTTGGTGGCGGAGGAATTCGTTTCTCTTAGCTTTATACCCGTGGTTTTGGCGAGATCAATTTGTGATTTGACGGGTTTGACGATGTGGCATTCATAGAAATAAACCAGTGATGATGAAAAGATAACGTGAGTCTAACCTCAAGCTTTACACCTAGGAAATGAGGCAGGCAACATGGCTATGTGGGTCGCTCCCATTAGGGTGTAGTATCACCTATCTAGAGAAATTCCTTTTGTTTCTAAATCAATCGATTCTGCCCATTCGGGGATGGTTGCCGTACACAACCATCGGTGGTATACACTCGATACACTCAAGAGAAATGAGTGGTCGGTCATGTGAGGGCCGGGTTGCAAGACGTTCTTGTTGAACCCAGGTGTATTGTCCTCTAGAGATACATCAGCGGAAGGTGGTCCCATACCTTGTCATAGTTGGAAATCCAATTTCCCTAAGCGCCAAGTGGTTTTTATTTGTATACTATATAGGAGAATGTGAGATGCAAGCATTCTTCTAGATTCTAATTTATTTGTAAAAGCTCCTAGACATTATGATAATATATGTTTCCAAGTATACAAAGGATTTTGATCTCATAAGGTAAAAACCCGTTCCGTATTTACGGCGTGGTCTAATGAGATATTTTTATTTGTTTTAAATTGTTTACTCATACCAGTCCCCTGACTGACCCGGAATTTATTTTATGTGTTTTCCCTTAAACTCTTGGGTATTCTTAACGCTTGTTATGAATAGACAAGTGAATCGGGATTTGGATAAACTTGTGAAGCTGGAATGAAGATTTTGCTGTGTGCTGGTCCATCTATCTACTGTATAATTAAGTATGTCAATTGATCATCTATGATATGTAGAATTACTGATGTACTATGAATGGTCTGTATCATGAGACATATGTTGCTCTGATGTAATATATTCCGCTATGTAATATTATAAAGTATTATCTTTTGTGAAAATTCCGCTGTGAGATTCTGATGTTCTGTGTTTTATCTTCTATCTATCCTCATTTCTTATTAATGGCACGACTTCCGATGTGTTCGAAAGTTGGGTCGTTACAGTTGGTATCAGAGCTTAGGTTACTGATTACCTAGGCTTTGGGTGAGTGTGAGAGAGCGTATTTTTATATAAAATTTAAAATGAATTTAAAATAAATTTAAAACAACTTGGATTATATACCTAGGTTAGTTATATCCGATCAAGACTCGATTGACAGCCTGTTATATTCAGGTAATTAAGATGAATAGCCAACGACGAAGCGGTCGAGCTAGAGGGTCGTCAACTGTTACTGGTCGTAGTACTGGATCCCAGGACCAAGGGGAAACAGTAGAAGAAGTTGCACCAGTTCGACAGGATAAGAGTTTTGCGACTATTTGTAAGGAGTATAAAACTCTGGGGGGAAAAGTTTTCAAAGGAACTGAATCTTTCATAGAAGTTCAAGCTTGGATAAGGTCCTGTGAAAGAATTTTCAAGGGGTTGGGGTTGAACGATGGTCAGAAACGTCTTTTGGCATCATGGCAACTTCAAGAAACTGCTGCTAGTTGGTGGGATGCTCAGACCACCAATGTTTCTGAGGAAGATTTCACTTGGGAAAAATTCAAGGAAGCTTTCGAAGCACAATTTCTACCTGCTGCTGGAAATACGAGAATGTATCGAGAGTTCATTGATCTCAAGCAAGGGAATATGAAAGTATCTGAGTACGAGAACAAGTTCAATTCACTTTCTTGTTTCGGCCCAGAACTGATCAACACTCCACTTAAGAAAAATGAAATGTTCATCGCGGGATTAAAGGATAGCCTGCAAGTTCAGATGATTGGACATCTCAAGATTCCATTCGTTGATCTAGTGGATATGACAGTCCGTTATGAGACACTGGAGGGTAAGAAGCCAGTTGCAAAAGCAGCACAAACGGGAGGACCTAGTGGCGAAAATTCTAATAAAAGGAAATTCAACCCGAACTGGAATAACAACAACAACAAGAGAATACCGAAGATGGGAGAGAAAGAAAAAGAGCGTTATAAAGATACGCAATGCCATAACTGCAAGGAGAAGGACCACATTGCTAGGTTTTGTACAAAGGCAGCAGTTGAAAAGCCACAGCAGACTCAGCAACCAGAGCAACAAAAACCGAAGGGAACAAGTGATGTTATTCACCAAAAGTTCGCATGCTACAATTGTCGTCAGCCGGGGCACTTAGTTAAAGACTGTCCACTTATGAAGCCACAATAACCGAAAGTCTATGCTTTGATGGATAAGCCGTCAACTTCTGAGAATGTGGAAGGAGCTTCAGAAGGTAATTTACTCTTTTTATTATACAAGGAGTTAATTATTTAGGGTCAGCCCCTAGATGAATTGAATATGGTTGGATTAAACTTGAATTATATCCAATCATATTGATACCGGAAATCAATTTAGAATTTTAAATTGATTTAAAATTTGGATTTCCTAAAAATTTAAGGCTGGACTTGAGAGTTTATTGGATATGAACTCAGGAAAAGTGAATTGGTTGATTTGTGAAATCAAATCAGGTTTATGAGTCTCGAAATGGAGATCGTTAAGTACGTGAATGAGGATAATTGGTAATACTTAACGGAGTTAAGTAAAATGACTGATGAGCTAGAAAGGGATTTTGGACGGATATTTTTGGTTTTGAATAGGAAATTGCTGATGTGTGTTTATTTATATAAGTCGATAACTCTAAACTACTACTTACAAATTTCGGGGACGAAATTTTTATATGGGGGGTAGAATGTAATGACTCGGGATTTTTACACTGATCACAGACACTGATTGATCGTAAGTACGTGTTTATAAATACGATTTAAAAGTCCAGACTTTAAATTTACAAAACATGTTAACCTGTGTATGATAGCATTTATTGATGTGTATAGCACAACACTTGTTAAAATCCATTTTTGCTCATTCAGATATAATAGCATATGTTTGATAGCATTTGTTGAAATTGATTTTTATATGTATAAAGAACAACACTTTTTAATAGCATGTAATTGTGATGTCATTTTTATTGTACATGTTTGTTCTTTTTTCTCAAAGGATTTAAGAAATCAAAGTTTGGAAAATCCTTGCTTTAAAAGTTTTAACACTTGAATTAAAATACGACAAGGTCATTTTTGTTGTCAAAAACAAGTATTAAAATAAGGCTCTAGTTTACATAAACATAGAAAAAAAATGCCTAAAAACATTTCTTTGTCTCAAAACAAATGCAAAGAATAATATTTATATTTTTAAATCATAGATCATGTATTGTCGAAATCACTTGTAAAATCACATTTTTGCATTCATATGTCACATATATCATAAATGTGATAAGATCATTTTAGACAAAAGGATTTTTAGTTTTTAAATCTTTCTATCTACTTTCATTTGACTTTTTTTTTTGGAAATACAATTCATGTTTCGTATTTCAAGAAAACATGAGTTATCATATCATGATCATGTACAAATCCTTGCATATATGTCAAGTTCTTTACCTACACTAGTTCATTTCTAACTATGGAGTTTTTCTAAGTAGCTTCCTATAGTTTTCATCACATGGTATGGATGTTGTGGTACAAACATTTTCAGATTTTTCAAATACTTGCAAGGCAAGTAGGGGTTTTAAATATGAATGGTTAAATCAAACTTTTATGAGGAGATTTTGATGTGAAAACTCTTGGCAAAAACTGATTTTTGGGTAGTACTAAAATGGTATTTAAATTGTTTGAAAAACCAAGGTAGATTTTGAAAGTTCATGAGCATTTAATTGTGACAACTCATGGAAACCAATAAGGAGAGAAGTAGTGGTTGCCTAGGGGGTTTGAGGGGGGTGAGTTGGGCTGATGCAAGCCATGTGAACATGGGTTGTGGTGTTGAGATTTGACAAGAGAGAGCCATTTATTTTGAGTTGTCAAAACAGTTTTTTCTCTTTTGCAAAACAATTTTAAATACCCAATATTTTATAGTTTCCTACCACTATATATAGACACAAACACACACCATTTTCACACAACACAAACACAACAAACTCTTCAAATAAGGTCAATAAGAGGAAGAGAAAAACAACAAGGGTTCATGCCAATTTGGTGAGTAAACTTGATTTAAATTTTTCTGTTTAAATTTCTATACTTTCTTCTTGCTGTTGGAATTATATGTTAGACTGAAATCCTTGTGGTGTGTTCTTGTTCGAAGTAAACATGCTATGAATGTTGTTGCTTGGTTGAGATAATTATGAACCCTTGCCTGTTGTTGAAAACTCTAATACCATGGTAGTTCCTGAGAGTGTTTCCAGACCTGTTGTTTTTGGTCTGGATCTTACAAATGTAGATGGATCAATTAAAACTATGTTGGCTGGTTAGAATAAGGTGGTATAACATGTTTTAAAAACCTGTACATAGCCATTAAATTGATCAAATGTACAAAACCATACCCAAAACCTTCTCTGGCATATAAAAAGCCAACAACAGGATACCCTCTGTTATCTAAAAATCCCAAACATCATTAAAGCTTGATTCAAATACATGAATGGAATCATTAAGGAAAATAATGATTTTTAAAGGAAGTTTCAAGATTTTTAGAAAAGGGGATTAGGAGAATTTTAAATATGTTCAAAAAGGGGGCTTTGGTCAAATTCCGACGATGGTGATGATGGCAGGCGTTGGCAACGAGGGTGGAGGAGCATGGCGTATCAAGGATCATCGGAAAAATACTATCATATTTTCTTATAACATGAATCAAGGGTTTTAATTTGATTTGGGAAATTTCGTCTGTGTTTGGTGTATTGACTGTGAGGGCGTCGTCTGGGGCCCACGTTGGTGCAAGTGGGCCAGGACCGGGGTGGAAGATGCGGCCGAAGGTGGTGAAGGGGTTGGTGGCGGCGGTATTCCGTCCGATGGTCGGAGTAGTGGGGGCCGTGGGGTTTTCTTGGTAGTGGGAAATGAAGCTGCTCGGTTTTTGTTTTAATGGTGAAAGGGTCTTTTTGGGAAGAAGGTGGCCAGGCGTCGTGATGGCCGGTCAGGGATGATCATGGTGGAAGAGGTGGTTTGTGGGTGGTGGTCCGGCAGCCGGAGGATGGCCGGATTGGTTGTGCACGTGCACAACCGTGCACTTAAAGAAGAAGAAGAAGAGGGGATCTGGCACAGTGTTTTCATTGGGTTTTGAGGGGTTGGCACGATGTTTTGGGCTTGGTACTTTAGGACATGGTAGTACCAGAGTGGTACTTTGACCAGAGAGGAAATTGTGAGGACTGGGCCTGTTTTCGTGGGGGAACGCTTGGTTTTTGGAAGTGGTACTTTGCTGATATGGTACTTTGTTTAAATGATGTTCTAAATGAAGATTTTAAATATAAATTTAATTTAAAACCAGTTTTTAAATTAAATAAAGGGTTTTAAATAAATAGAGAAAATAAATATTTAAATAAAAGTAATATTTTTATTTACAAGAAAAAAATAGAAAAATGGGAAAAGAGTGAATCAGGATTTTTGGTTTCAGTTTCGTCAAAACTGTAATAAAATACAGAAGTAGAATTTAAATAAAATTTTAAATTTTATTTATAGTAAGGATTAGAAATGATTTTCTAGGGTAGATTTCAAACTGCGAAGTCAAACAAGAAGAAAGTCGATTGAGAGAAAAAGACCAGACATAGTTGACACGAATCGAGAAGTCAACAAAAGCTGTAATTTTAATTATAAACTTATTTTATAATTTAAAAATAGAATTTAATTTCTAGTGAAATATTTAAATGTTAAAACAAGGTAAAGGAAAACTGTGTGTGACACATACGGTAAAAATTTGTCAGCTTTTATCTGATAACTGGAATATCTAGTATAAGAAATGATCATGAACATTTTTGTATTTTTAAAACAAGGACTGTGAATAATATTTTTAATCGTGTTAAAACTGATAAATATAAAAGAAAGAACTTTATCAGTATAAAGAAAGAAGAATAAGCAACCAAGCATGAAGGATCAAAAGGGAAAATTTGACGAGAAAAATACCAGGGATAAAAGTTGTAAAATAAATGATTAAATCATAATTTAAGTCATTTATGAGTGTTCAGATTAGGGAACAGTGATGAGTAATATTTTTCTACAGAAAAATAAAGTAAGTATTCATTTTTAAAAGTGACGAACAAAACGGAGAGAATAACCGTGTGCGATGCACACGCTAAAATTGACCGTTTTGAAAAGATGATCAGAATAACCAGATGATCATGTACTATTTGGTTTGATTATAACTGTATATACAGATTAGATTATAATCTTGTTAGATTTATAATTTAAAGAAAAATGTTCGTTAATCATTTCAAAGAGGCCGAAATAAATATTTCACTTTGATTTGATTATACGCCGCGCGTCAGAGATTGTTGAATCGAAGACGATGATATACAAGGGCTATTTTTGAATAGTGCCTTTGGTTTGTCCAGACCCAGGACAACTTGTATAGACGAATGTCTGACAAAGTATACCTAACAGATCGCGTAAGTTGATCGCTTCAAAACCTTGTTTGGTGGCGGAGGAATTCGTTTCTCTTAGCTTTATACCCGTGGTTTTGGCGAGATCAATTTGTGATTTGACGGGTTTGACGATGTGGCATTCGGAGAAATAAACCAGTGATGATGAAAAGACAACGTGAGTCTAACCTCAAGCTTCACACCCAGGAAATGAGGCAGGCAGCATGGCTATGTGGGTCGCTCCCATTAGGGTGTAGTATCGCCTATCTAGAGAAATTCCTTTTGTTTCTAAATTTATCGATTCTGCCCATTCCGGAATGGTTGCCGTACACAACCAATGGTGATATAAACTCGATACACTCAAGAGAAATGAGTTGTCGGTCATGTGAGGGCCGGGTTGCAAGACGTTCTTGTTGAACCCAGGTGTATTGGCCTCTAGAGATACATCAGCGGAAGGTGGTCCCATACCTTTCCATAGTTGGAAATCCAAATTCCCTAAGCGCCAAGTGGTTTTTATTTGTATACTATATAGGAGAATGTGAGATGCAAGCATTCTTCTAGATTCTAATTTATTTGTAAAAACACCTAGACATTATGATAATATCTGTTTCCAAGTATACAAAGGATTTTGATCTCATAAGGTAAAAACCCGTTCCGTATTTACGGCGTGGTCTAATGAGATATTTTTATTTGTTTTAAATTGTTTACTCATACCAGTCCCCTGACTGACCCGGAGTTTATTTTCTGTGTTTTCCCTTAAACTCTTGGATATTCATAACGCTTGTTATGAATAGACAAGTGAATCGGGATTTGGATAAACTTGTGAAGCTGGAATGAAGATTTTGCTGTGTGCTGGTCCATCTATCTACTGTATAATTAAGTCTGCCAGTTGATCATCTATGATATGTAGAATTACTGATGTACTATGAATGGTCTGTATCATGAGACATATGATGCTCTGATGTAATATATTCCGCTGTGTAATATTATAAAGTATTATCTTTTGTGAAAATTCCGCTGTGAGATTCTGATGTTCTGTGTTTTATCTTCTATCTATCCTCATTTCTTATTAATGGCACGACTTCCGATGTGTTCGAAAGTTGGGTCGTTACAATATGAGTACTCAATCATTTGCAATAACTAAACTTATTGTTCTTCTCAATTTGGGAGTCTCATAAGGACTTGTTACCCTTAGATATCATCAATTCGATCTAACAATCATGTACTAATTTATTTCCATAAGTTATTATTCCATAGACCATACTAGTGGTAATATTCATTCCTATACCCCATTGTAATCCAAGTTATAATTCCAAGGTAAATCCTTTTTCTCAATCATGGTATATCAAAGATCTATTAAAATCCTCGTTTTCTCCTATTGTTGGGTATTCCCAAAAGAAGTAACATATATTCCAAATGCTCTTATCTTCAAGACTCTTATAATAGACATAAAGAATTTAACTTCTTGATCTTACCAAGAGGATATCAAACCCCAAAATCATTGGATGCTTGAAACTCTAAAGTTCCAATCCCTTTGAGAGGACAAATAACCCAATTATTTGTAGTCGACTTATGATCTAAGCTTTTCTTATAATAGGTAATGTCTTCATGACCTAACTAGGAAACTAATGACAGTTATCCCAAGGTAACACCTCTCAAGGATCCCTATACTTAGTGCCACTTGGTACTACTAACACTAAAGTATTAGCAAATATCCCTTTTGTTTTCTTAAAAAAAATCAACACAGTAGCTTCATGCTTTGTGTTCATAAAAGCTAAATTTGCCTGGTAAGGTAGATTTAAGAGAACTGATTTTTTAGAAAAAAATTCCATAACTTTTCTATTATAACCCACTAATCAAAGAAAATTTCTTACATTTTGAAAGTGATTTTTAGGTAACTTGGTCTAGGGTCAATGCGCTAGAGGATACCGAATATCTCTTTGAATGCCAAACTTGTTCTCTATCTTATTTTGGTTAGACCAAAATTTCATCCACAAATACTCCCACCAACTTACTCTACAACCTCAAAATATCCTTGCATATCCAGTCAACAAACTAGGATGAAGCATAAGCAATTTCTACAAGGTATAACTAACAGTCAATTGAGTGTACTAATAGAGGTCTTGTCTATATTACCTTCCACTACTCATAACTAGAGGAAACAATTGATAATATAAGCTAGCCATCAAAAAAAATTGGCTCCCACTAATTAATCAAAGAGTTCATTCATAGAGGAAAGGATAATGGTCGTTTTTATAATTCCTTCCTTTAGAAAATTACAATTTGTTTTCCTAAAATCTCTTTAATCTATTTACCTAACTTGCGCCTTTATCTTGGAGCCATGTATCTCACTAGAAATGCTATGAGTCTAGAATTATCAAATATATCATAAACTCAACCCCTCCGTTTGATTGAAGTCTAATGACCGCCTCAACCACATCTGGGAAACCTTTAACCGTAGATATGAGATTCAACTTACCAAACGATAGGTCTAGGGATACATCAAGAAAATACAAGTAACTCAATATGGCCGCCCTTTAGGGTCATAAGAAATCTTAAGGCTTCGTCTGCTTCATGCACCTTGCTTAACAACCCTACTCCGCAGTCAAAGATATCCCCACAATTGGTTAAGGCATCCCCAACATCACCCCATACCCCAAAATCACCAATAAATTCTACCCGTAGAATCAATATTTCTAAACCCTATGCATATTGTGGATATATGTGTCAATCCTCCAACGGAGATGACTGTGGAGTATATAACCAAGGATATAGATACACCTAAGTGCATGTAATCTACCAATGAATTAGGAATGAAGGAGTGCGACGCTTCCGAATAAAAAAAGGCAGTTAGGAAAAACCATAAACGGAAATCAAACCTACCATGGTAACTCTATTACCTCTATCCATTTTGCTACTCGATGCTGAGACTACATCCGAATCTTGAACATGAGATGATCGAGTGCCGACCCTTTGTACTACTCCCTTCTTTTGAGGACAATCCTGTTAAAATTCCCTGTATACCCACAAAAGAAACACTTCTTCCACATATAACCATATAATCTTTAGTGCAATGATCGAGTATTTCATAGTTCTGACAATTATTGTCATTCTTAACCCGACCCTCTTGGGGTCCTCCAACTTTCTTCTATTTATTCCACTTTGTATTATTCCGCCATGATTTCTCTGGGTTAATCACTTTCGGAGCCTCCTTATCCATTTCCTTACCACTCTTGGACATGAGAGAATCTCCATAAAAGACTATAATGAAACTCCAATTTGCATGTGTGTTAGTGCCAAGCCTCAAAAAAAGGTTGGTTTGATCCCCTAGCAAACTTGAGTGCTTTCTTATGTTGTGTATTGACCAATTCCAGCCCAAACCTTAACAACTCATTAGATTAGTTTATGTACTCTTTAACTGACAGATCTCTTTACACTAAATTAAATAACCTTCCAATTGAATACCCTCCTATGCCTGTAATGGAATTCTCCTCTTAGATCTCTCTCGAAACCCAATCCAACCTAGCTCTACCGCCTTAACCTCCATTACTTCCCACTAGTATGAAGCCTCGTCCTTTTGCTGCCAAAGGGAAAATTGTATCCTCTCTTGATCTCCCAGTCTCGTAAGCCTAAATATCCACTTCGTACTCCTAAACTAAGTTCATGCCTTTACAGAAATTTCCGTTTTAAAAAAAGATCCACCACTAGATGAAAAAAAAAATCCTTGAATAGTCTAGAAAAGTCAGTTACCAGTGCTAGATTAATTGGAACTCCAAGTGCGGGTGTTGAGTCCTGCATAGGCTCTTGTGCCTCTGTTTTAGCCTAGAATACTTATGGAACTAAGTAGGAATTTGGGGATTCCGCCATGGTATGCATAAAAAAGATAGAGACTTCCAGATTCGAAAGAACAAAGGAAGCTTTAATTGGACTTGAGGGGATATTTGTAAAACATTCATTTATTTTTCAAAATAATTTTTGTTTTGAAGATCCATTTTTTTGAGAAATTATTTACTTTTAAAACAAACTTTTAGCGATCCTTTAAACTTAGGCTCTGATACCAATACCCCATACTCCTTAGCATTCCCCAAACATGAACGCTAATGAACAAAGAGAGTTTAGGTATAAAGAAATAATCACAGAAATTACGATTCACAAGGAGAAAAAAAATACAGTGGAAACATATAAAAATAAAACAATTTGTTATTTTAAAGCTAAATTTTATTCAAATAAGTCATAGCAGAAAACAAACCACATATCATTCAAAACCCCAGTCTTATATAATAAATTATAATACAATAACATTTCCCTTTACAAGCATTAGTACAAATCACACGACAAATGAAAAAGATAATAAGTGAACAAATACATCAAAAATGAAACAAGAACGTCAAAAATGAACCTCTAAGCTGCCTGAACCAATCAATCTCTGTACAATGAGCCTAGTGGGGGAGAAAAGGAAGAAAGAAGAGTGGGTCAGACATAAAGTTTGGTGAATGGAAGTGATTACTAATATTTCTAAGCAATTAAAGATAATAAACTTGATAAGGTAATGTGTTCATGCACACCTTAAGGTGATTTTCAGAGAAAGATAGATTGTTCAAGTTGATTGTTTAATTATTTGCTTTATAATTCCTACCATAGGAGTATTGTGAAGATTAATTAATTCCTAACACAACTCAAATTGATTGACCATTCCTAATTAGCATGGTAGTATACCCCTTACACTAAATCAACCCTACCCGGATGTGAACTGGATTAAGTCCTTAAAATCACTCGTCTGTGGATTCACTTTCAGATGGAAATCTATCTAGTGCTAGGACCAACAATGTATTATCCACCACAATTCAATGCATCACACACTTGGTTATCGCTGGTGCTCATTGACCTAGGGTCCTCCTTCTAATTAGTAAACAATATACCATAATTATGCAAGCATGTCTCCCATGAGCGTCGTTGGTACATTGTCTAAGTTAGTTATCTACCACGATTCTGCATGCGCGTCAGATTTGCCGCTGGTACGTACTCCTCCAAACAATAACCTAGTTGCACCTCGTCTTCATCCTCATGACTGAGCTTCATCTATTGGTCTATTATATACCACGGCTGGGCATCTGCCGCTGTTACGGACCTCCATTATTTATTTGTTAGCCAGTTATATACCACATTTCGAC
This sequence comes from Allium sativum, assembly GCA_030737875.1. Lineage (NCBI taxonomy): Eukaryota > Viridiplantae > Streptophyta > Magnoliopsida > Asparagales > Amaryllidaceae > Allium > Allium sativum. The sequence continues at coordinate 902,557,126 of CM060916.1, forward strand.
ATTCATATCTGATTTGCCGCTGGTATACACTCCAATCATTCATCTATTGTTGTGTTATCTACCACTATTTGACATATGTTTGTTTCTAGTATGGACCCTTAGAAATAGTAACTCTCCCGATCTTAGTCCCTGACCTAAGTTTTATTTATTGACTTAGTCCCAAAACCCGAGTCTAACCTATCACCTTAGTCCTATGACCTGAGTCTTTCTTATAATATTCTGCTCTCACTAAAACAAGTTTCTAATATAGTAACAGGTTTTATTCCTTTCTTCTTATTAATTTTATTATGATGTTCAAACTTTCCAAAATAGTTTTTAATATCATAATAACCACTTTTATCTTTCTTTCTTTTGAATCTATTTTTTATTATAGATCTACTTATTTACAAATATTTTCTGTAACTTTAGTGTTTCAGTATTCAATCCATGTTCGTGAAATTTGCACTCATTTTATTATTTTTCATGTTAGAAAAAGGACTAATTTTGCATTTTAATACTAAAATTTATAGATTTACCAACCATTTAAAATATATGTAAAAGAACAATAGAAAACGATAAAAGAACTGAAGAAAATAGAATAGCTGTAAAGATAAAGACTAAAAATAAACTCATAGGGAAAAAATTAGAAAACCAAAGAAAAACTATAACTATTAAAGACCCTACTATTTTAATTACTTTAAGAAAACTGAAGTAATACTACCACTCACTTATCGTCCTTAGCTATTGCCTGCAGTCTTCTCCCATCCCGCTCCTAGGCTATCTACTATATTGTTTTCAAAATCCCCTCCCAGAAAATATTTTGATTTAGGGTCCTTCCTCAGAAAAAAAGAACGTAAAGGGAGAAGATTTGTGTGTTAGTGAATGGTTAAGCTTAGGATTTTATTTATAGTGGAGTTATGAGATCGCGGACTATAGGATTAACTGATTAAATTTGGTAATCGGATTAAAGAATCAACGTCCATCATTAAATGAAATTAAAATTTAAAAAAAATTGACTTGCATCTAGATGTTTTTACATCCACGAATTTTTATGCGTTGAACTATACCTGGCTTAGGTCGACCTATAGATCGACCTTGGTATAGCTCGGGTCAACCCTTGATGGTCCCAGTAGCAAAGTGGTATAACATGTATCTCACTCTTGCATGACCTAGGTCCGAGTGCTAGCAATGTGTTATATATATGTGTATGTGTGTGTGTGTCTATATATGTATATATATATGTGTGTGTGTGTGTTTGTGTTTGTGCGTGTGTGTGTGTACATTTCTATTTTATTTCTGGACTTGATTTCTTGATTAATTAATTCCTTTATAACTCTTTCACATGAACTCAGATTTTAAACAGTTATATATGAAAATCACCACAGACACAATGGAAAAGTTTCTGTATCCAAATTCAAACATACGTAAAAGTTTTCTTCTTAATTTCTTTCTTCATTTACAGTTACTTCCTTTTTATTAAATTCATTTTTTATTAACATTATTATTAAAATATCATGTGTTACGGTTAGTTATCGAAGAAATTGACAAGTGGATAACTTGTAAACTAGTATATAATTTAAATTATGATGGGTAATCACAAGTATGTTAAGATAGTAAATTACAATTACAAAAATATGGAATCCACTTTGTGTGGCTTATTCATATCATTATTATCATTGTTATACTTCTAAAAATTAATAATGCAGGAGCACATGACTAATTAATTGTTTACTTGACACTAATGAGAGGGAAACCTGTTCTGCTAATCGGTATGGTCTCACTAGATATCCATTGTGATTGGTTAGCAAAATTATTATTCACACTAGTTTTTTGATTGAACCGAAGTTTTTGCTTTCCCCTTAAGCACTCAGGTACACATTTGAGTAAATTGTGAGTTTAAGGTTGTTTCTAGTTTATCTTTTTCTTCAAATAAGCTTCCTGAGATGTGCAAGAGGCAGCTAGCTATATAAGAGTGTTATTTTCCGTTTTATGTTTGTTGTTTGATTGCATATACATGTCAAAGATGTTTATTGCCTAAGATATACTTTGGATTTATATTTTGTAATAAACTATATTTGGTTTGAATGTGGGTTTTGTCATGAGAATGTAATGGATAGATATTAATGAATGTTATTTTTTTAATATTCTCATGTTCTTTGATGTTATGATTCATTAGCATATATTTTCTATCAATGGAATTTAATACTGCAGATGACTACAGTTTCTGTATTATTTGGCTTTGAACCCTTAAAGAAGGGGTGTTACAAATTACAACAATGATCTCGTGCATACTGATAATGTGCACGACAAAAGTGGTATGACCACACTCACCCACTCAAATACTTTCTAATAATGAAGATGCTGCTAATATAAGGGTGCATTTACAAACGAACAAAAATGGGCATTTGGAAGGGCTGGGAAAAGGGCATTTTCATGAATGGGATATGCGCTTTTGTTAACGGAAGGGGCAAATTAGAAGGGACAGAGCTATTAATTCATTATTTATATATTTGTGTTTATTAGTTAGCCGAATAATAGAATATAGAATACAAATTGCAGAATACAAATTTCAGGATTCAAATCGCAGAATACGAATTGCAGATTTTAAATTGCAGAAAACAAATTGTAGAATTTAAAACACAAAATTCAAAATGCGGAATAAAAAATATAAAATACGATGCATAATCTAGAAGACAGTCTACTTTGGCGTTGGGTACGGAGATGGAAAATTTGGTGGATATGAAGGTGGATAGCGAGGTGGATATGTAGGTGGAAACGCAGGTGGAGGATTCATCATAAATGCTTGGTATTAGACGACGAACCTCGATTTTATAACGCAGCCATGGTTGTGCTTCAACATTGTAAGAAGCATGAATGTCTCTACATTTTCCTTAATTTTGAGAATTGATATTGCATGGGTTAGGTCAATATCTTCTAATGTTCTAGCATGGTTTATTGCTTCCGCCAAAGATGATTTGGCTATGGGCTTGCTAAAGAATGCGAGGAGTTACTGTCATTAATGGAAGGAATTGAGTTTGGACTATCTATCTCAGAATGAGATTTCTTGTTCTTTTGCCTAGCATTTATGATATCAACAATTTCATCCATCTTCTCATCATTTTCAATTCTTCCTCTTCTGGCAGCACGACGATTGGTAGAAGAACTTCCACCACATGGTTGAGGTGCAGACTGCTGAAAAGACCGTTGCATGCTCTTATCTTCAAGAGGGACTTCAAATTGATAATCATTGAAAACTGTATGACGTACAACTTCTGGAGGAGGAGACTGTGGTTTTTTCTGAGTGTGGATCTCCAGTGTCGGGTGTGTAAGTGGCAGACCCAATTGCAATTCTATTACTAAAAAGTTGTTCAAGTTCAACGCGTTGTATTTGGCAGTAACTTGTTCGACAGTAACCAGTATCTCATTCGGATTAGCGGATAAAGCTTCGTTCAATTATCCCGTAATCTTGTTGTGAATTTATTTTTTCCAGCAACTTAATATGACCCGACAGCTATTCGTAGAAATTCCGAGCAAAGTGACTTCGATAGGCCAGCTTCCCCCCGCTATGAAAAGGGAGGAGAATCATAGCAGGTAGAGCCCCTGGGCATATTCTTATTATAGGTTAATCAACGATGGAGGATCTTCTGTATTATACTTGCCCCTGAGAACAACAACTTCTCATTTCAGGTGCCGATACCTGTAATAAAAATTCTCTTGCCTTTATATTACTTATTCACTCATTGTCAGTTGAACCTTGTCTAGCCATGGTAGTAGAGTAGGCGCATAATAAGTTTCTGCCAATTGCAAACTTGGACCAAACCTTCGGAGATCGACGGAGTGTAGCCTTAGAGCTACTTGATTCAGCCATTTGTTTAACGATTTGTTGAAAATGTGGGATAAGAGGGAAAGGTTGGAAGGAGATTGGTGAAGATGTTTTGGGAGGAAGGGGTTGGATATATAAAGGTTTGGAGAAAACAACTATTGGGGAACTAGCCATTTGCATTGGACGCGTCTGACTAGTTTCCAATAGTTGTTTTGAACGAGCTAAATCTATGGGCCCCAAGCTCAATGCGTCTGGCGGACTTGCCATGCCCAGTTCCTCTTGCAACCGTCACCTAAGTGCCTCTACTCAAGATGCCTCATCCAGTGAAGCTGTCATTGCGTCCACACAAGTGCCATCCTCCTTCTCCTAATCATAATCACGTGTGTGCACCAATCCCATCCCATGCGTAACCTTCAAACACACAATATTTCCTCTCCATTCACCTGCTACTTACCCAAACCATAGTTTTAAAGACTGAACCGACCATCGAACCGTGTGCTCTATTGTCGAGGGTTTTAAAGGTCCTACCGGTTGAACCATAAAAGCAGTGCACGCATAAAATCTAAATAAAAGGAGCGTATTAATGTTAGAAATATAGCATTTGGAAACAAACTAGAGAAAAATAGGTTGCTTAACTAAATAGTCCAGGAAAATTCAAAAAGTTGATCCTAATATATGTCCTATATCGCAAAATCTTGGGAAGGCTTTCAAATAATATCACTATAAGTAAAGGCTGAAGCCTGTGTAAACGTATACCAGCTAGCCTTGTAGTATTACGTGGCTGGTTTTGCAATTAAATTGTTGTTTTTTAGCTCGGTTCATAGATGAAAGAACCAAAATATCTGGTTTATTAGAGTTGAACCGTGGTTCTACCTGGTTTTGAGAAAAACGGTTATAATGACCTCCGGACCGAACTGCCTTACAATTCACGGTTTTAATAATTGAACTGGCGGTTCGGTCCGGTTTTCAAAATAAGGCCTCAAACCCGCACTTATCGTCATATAACTTTTCATACATGGCATTTTCCTCATCCACATTTTCTCTTACCAATTAGCAAAGCAAACTTTATCAACCTCCCCGCAACCTCATGCCACACCCAAATTCTAACTTAAGATACGGATAATGACACCTTGTTCTCCCTTAATTACGTTATCCTCATTACTAATCAATCTTTCCCGGTAGCACCTAACCCTATTCCTACCCAACATAACTCCACCATGCATGATCCAACCTCCATTTCATCTCCTTCCAAAATCCATTAATCGATAGTTTTATCGGTTGGAACATCGAGAAGGGAATGACTTCTCTAAAACTAATTAAATTTGTCTTTTGATTAAAGATAAAAACTGCAAAGGATTGCAATTATCAAAAACAGTAATAACATCAATAGCTATCAGCAATTCTACCACCAAATGCAACCACGATGACATATTACCCACAACTTATTTGAAGCCCCATTTGGACGAATTGTTGTTCCCTGGAACCCATTTGTGTACCGAGTCAACGATCACCTTAAAACTGAACGGGTGATTCATACCCATGTAACCCATAAACCAATAAATTCTTAATTCCTTTTCACTTTTATTTATGCCCAAACCAACCCTTATTGCCTAACAAAGTTTGCTCGATACTTTTTCCATTGTAAACACCCAATCAGGCTTGGATCGCTACTTGGGATTGGAAATGCATGTTGCATACTGATGATAGAGTTGGGGGCACCCTTCTAACACAAGTTGATGTCATTCCCTTTAATGAAGTGTTCTTAATTCAAGTTTATTAGAGTGAAAGTCAAGAGACTTGGTTTTCACTTGGAATAACAAATCACGATCCCATGCCCAAACTTATTCACTACCTGATAGAGTTTTCTTGAATCAAATAGCACTTTCTTCGTGGCCTAATAACATATATGACGTTTTGCCCCTGTCTTATTTGACCATTCACTGCTCGTATTTGATTTTGGCCTTCCTTTACAAAAGCCTCCTACCCTTTCCAAATTCAGTGATGCATGGTTAGACCACCATGATTTTTTTACATTGTTAATCATGCCTATACGGCCACTCCTACTTACAGTAACTCCATGTTCAAACTACGAACCAAGCTTAGAACTATGAAACTTTGCCTTAAGCAATGAAGTAAGGAGACTTATTGCGATGGGTCCAAGACTTCAACCACAATCCAACAACAATTATCTAAGGTATAAGTTGAATTATCATGTAACCCACAAAACCCTACTCTTTCTATGCAGGAACACAATCTTGTTGATCAGTTATTGCAAGCTTATAATGCTAAAACTAGAATGCCAAAACAGAAATACTGAGACAAATGGGAGGAGCTAGGTGACAAGAGCACAAAATTTCACCATAACTTAGATGAAAATGGCACCTCGTATATTAGGTGACAACGACCAACGACGTGAAGGCTAGGAGAATGTTATTGTGATATTTATTGATTATTTCACTAGACTTTTAGGTTCCAAAGAGCATACTACCTTCAACCAAAGTTGTATGGAGCAGCTTCTTTTCACTGAACCGAATAAAGAGCAATGTACAAATTTGATTGAAGACATCACAGGTGATAAAATAAAGTATAATTTATTTGCTATACCGAAATCAAGCGCTTTTAGGACGGATGGTTTCACTACAACAAATGGACCATATATATTACAACGGTGGAAAACCGTTGTAAAATACTTTTTACAACGGTAGAGTAACTGTCGTATATTAAGAAGTTGTGTAATAGACTAAAATCTTTTACAACTATTTTACACCGTTGCGACACCGTTGTGATATGTATATTTTACAACTGTTTTTCACTGTTGTAATAAACTTTATTACAACTATTATGCACGGTTGTTGTTATAATTTTTACAACTGTTTATAACCATTGTGATATTTTTTATTACAACTATTATTAACAATTGTAATACATCCACAAATTATATGCATATATATATACATATATATATATACATATACATATAGATATATACATATATACATATATATATATATATGCAACAATAAATAGATAAATAACATAGATATATGTAAGTTTAAAGGCATCATGATCCATTCATTGATAAAAATAAAAACTTTATATCCATAATACAAATTGTAAATTATATACCACATAAAAAGTATAAAATTACAACCACTCTCTTCATTTGCCTCTGAAAGCCTTTAACCCAATTACAAAGCCCCTATGAAAATGTAATTGGCCTTCACCTAGTGCTATCCTCATATCTTATATTCACATCAGGATTTGCCTCTAAAATCTATAAAGTTCATTTGTCTCTGAAACCTATAAAACCTACTGTAACACCCAGCATTTTTAATTAAGAAAAAATAAAATAAATTTGAAGAGATTTCAGAATTTATTCACGGATGTAGCGTCATTGCGTCCATGGCGATTTTCTGGTCAATTTAGATCTATGGATTGCAAAAAACTAATTTAAGATGAAAGAGATACCTTTAAATGAAATATTATAATTTGTAACAAACATGAAAAGAAGGTAAAAGAAAAAGAACAATGACCACCATTGTAAAGAACAATAACTACCATTATTTTAAGCCTTGTTAACAAAAGCCTAAGTAGTCCAGTATGTTAGAGCATGTGACATTCATGAGAGTGGCACAAGTTTGATCCGCGCAAGCGCTACATTTTTATTTCAAAGGAACAGCTAAAATAATACATGTTTTGAAGAGAAAATATGCATAAACGCACATATAAGGAAAATTATACATATAAGGAAGTACAAGAATATATGTATACATGTATATGAAATATATGTGTATATATGTGCATATATATATATATACATATAAAGGAGAAATTCAAAATAATGCTACAATCAAAGAAATATGGTAAGAATTAAATAACGGCATAACACCATTTGAATTTTGAAATCGAAATAAAAATTGTGCGTATATACATATGTGTAAAATGGGCATAAGAAGTTTTGTATACATATGAGGAGATTATATGTAAATATAGTATTAAAAATAAATCAAGAGAAGCAAAACAAGAAAGTGGTCAATGTTTAAAACAAACGTTAGCATTTGTGCCTAGTGGGACCGGGGGGAGTCGACCCTAGGGTCAACACACCCATAAGGGGGGTTGACCCATGGGTCGACCCATCCAAAATCTGGGTAGATTCATTAATGAATTTGGACTGTTTTCTTAACTGCATTCGTTGCTGACTCAGCACTGCGTGTACGATAAGATCCTGAACACCTATAAATTAGCAAGCAGTGCGTAGCTTAAATCTCACATTTTCTGAGAGGTTGCCTAAGCTCTGCCATTTTTCTTCCTTCTTAAATCTCTTCAGAAAAAAATAGAATAATTAGTCTAAAGAAATTCTGATTCAAGATCTGGAGGAAAAGAATGTATGTTTACAAAGAGGGTGTTCAAAATTCTATTTGAAGTAAGGTAAATTCTTGGATCTAGTCAATTTAAATTTCTCCTCTTTCTTCCCTTTTTCTTTTAGTTGAAAATTGTGGATCCATGGTTATTTAGGTTCTAAATTCAGTTAAGGGAGCCGTGGAATGCTAGGACTGGACCGGATTCATGAGTTGAAAAGCTATTAGGTGAGTGGATTTAAGTTATGCTTTTTGATAATGTATATTTATCGTTTGGCATTCCCCATTAGAATGTATAGTAAATCTGCTAAAATGATTAATCGTCTGAAATGTTTAAACCTGTTAAAATATGTGGAAACGATTACTGTTGTATACATACATGTTCTAACAACTTATTAATTGGATACTGTAAGTTAAATTCTTGTAAAATTGGAATAGTTACATGTTAATCTGTGGCATATTATGTACTTGTACCCTTAACTGTAAGAATTGAGATAATTACATGTTAATTTGTTAGATTGGAATAATGACATGATTGGATGATTACATGTTACTATTTTAAAATGGAGTTAATTACATGTTAAGAAGAACATGCGACATGATAACTAGTTAAAATGGACTTAATATGATATTAATTATGACATGTAAAAATAGATTACAGTAAAATTAAGAAGAATGGATATGCCTAAATTTACAGTAAATAGAAAATTGTAACCGCACTTAGACACGAGGTTAAATTCAACTTGTAGTAGAAGTCTGCCCGAAACCGCCCTGCAAATCCATCACCACAAGTTGTTAATTTAATGTGAGGGGTCCAGTGTGTAAATATACATGAAATGGTGCTAAGACAAGAGGTTGAGTCCAATTTGTGGTAGAAATCTGCCCGGAACCGTTTGGCAAATCCAGCATTCACAAGTGGTCAGCTTAATGTGAGAGGTCTGGTGCATATATATATATATATATAGATATAAATAAATGACATTAATTGTAATAAATGGAAATGAATGATGTTTACAATAGTAAAAGAATCACTGCAAGAAATTTGACCTTTAACTATCAATAAATATAGGTAAGTAAGGAGAACTTTGTCTACTAATATTAAATGGTAAAATTTATTGGTAGATAAATATTGTCAATGTTATAAAATTGTTAAAGGATGATTATCTACCAATAATTATATGTAGATAAAATGTATTATCTAATCATATACAGAAGGGGAAGTTTTTTGCAATTAGCCTCTACATTTTTCTCATATCATTTTAAACTTTCGTTAAAAATAATGCTTACTTGTGTGATGATGTGTCAAAAAGTATATTCTAACAAAAACAATTGAATTGAAGATTTTGTTTACTTATCCTAGCAATGTTTTTTGTAAAATCATTTCTTTATTAATTATTAATAATTATTTTGAAATATGAAATAATTAACAGTTAATGAATTAATAAACAATATTTAAATTGTAAATGATAAATATTAGTTAATCATTCGTTAATAATTTATCATACATTTTTTTCCAAACAATTGACTACAAAATTCTTAACTTTAAATTTTTACAAAATGCTTCACAGTTTCACACTAATATGTCGCCAACTGAAATGACTGAAACATATTTTCTTTAGTTTATTGCACAGACACAATCTATACCATCCTCTCCGGCCATAAATTTTAATAGCTTATTTTAAATCAAATCTAATGGTATAAATCTCAATCCACGTGATCTCTTTTGTAGCCTCAATCCATGTAGTCTCTTTTGATTGGCCGTATAAACCTCAAAAGCTGCCACTACAAATAAATACCAATAATCTTAATGACAACTATTTATTATGATTGCTATGTTTACATCCCTTTCTAAAACTAGCGAAGCATTCTTATTTTAAAACTTAATTGATTTCCATCTCTTTCCAAAAACATGTTTCATGAAATACCCCAATAAATATATATTTTCACATTTTTATTCACACATGAATCTGCACAATAACAACAAAATACCATATTGTTTATGGATATGAGTTCTCTATCTAATATATTTAGTGTGCTGCTATTCACACCCCCATTTAGACTGCTGGCCACCTATACTAAAGGCCGCCTTTTTTTTTGTGCCTCTCTACTTCTTTACACCACCTAAATTATTCAATTTCTAACGGCTACCACCTCTGCCTTTAACACTTCATCTTTCCAACAACAACAAAAATGTCTTCTTCTTGAAATTATCTCCATCACTCTACAAGCTTGAAGATTTCCCTAAATTATCAATGCAATTTCAAGCGTCCAATCAACTGATTAACACCATCGAATCGCTCTACAATAGCATTCAACTTTTTTCCTGTTGTTTTACACCATCGAATCAGCGCGTTCTGCGAATCAAATACCTGAAATCACATCGTTTAAAAAAATAAATTAACATACTTCTAGTTTTATATGAATAATAGTGATTGCAAACTAAGTACAAACTACATACTTCATCAGTTGTAAAATGATCTGTCAAATCAACTTTTGCGTCTTCAACGGCATTTGACCGATAGTCTTGTGGCCTATTGCTATCATCCATATAGTTATCAAGTTTATCGTAAGTCACATTATCCTCCCACAAAAATCAAATAAGAATAATTAAAATGAATTTTTTTGTAAATGTTGACATATTAATTGTTGTTGTATGAAGAAACCCCTAAAATTCAATAACTTACAATGTTATTCTCTATTACAACGTCATCGAAATTAATTTCTTCCAAACTCGAAGTAGAGAGAAGGGTGAAAGAAAGTTCCTACAAAAATTTAATACAAAACCCTTAAAAAAAATTTAACAATAGAATAGATTACGCAGCATGATATACAAAACTAACTTTTTTTGTCTTTATCTTCCATCCTCTACTCAACCAAAAAAAAAATATTTTTTCCTTATGGTTTAGGGTTTGATATCTGAGAATTTATGTTGTTTGAGAAGAGAAGAGATAACTTTGTATGACACGTATTGGCTGGGTGAAAAGAAATAAAGTGGTGATAGGAAATATGTCAAAAATAATATAATCTATTAATTTTTAAAGGTGGCCAGTAGTCTAAATGGGGGGTATGGATAGCAGCACACTATATATAAATAGTTAAATATGATAGCAAGTTCTATTTATACATCGAAAATAACTTAACATACACCGTTTTTTTTCTATAAAATTCTACTACTAAATTACCCTTTTCTCATAATTGCTTTTTTTAAATCTTTTGCATATAAATAGTCGAATTATTCTTAATATTATTGAAACTTTAGGCAAACTAAATATTTTAATGAGGATGTTAATGAATTATTTAATCATGAAATCTAAAATTTCAATTAGGAAAACATTCAGAAACAATGGTCTAATTTAGAAGTGTTGACTTATTTTGTAAAATTAGTATAATTTTGTTGAAATTATTTTTTTTTTCAAAAAATTTATAAAAGTTACAATATTAGAACAAGAAATAAATTTCATTTTGTTAAATTTTACTCAATTTGATGCAAAAGATTTCTAATTTTAGGCAATTATGTTTTAAGTTTGGAAAACGAAAGGAAAAGAAGATGAGAACATGGATAATTTAGTAAAAGAAACGGTGTATGTAAAGTAATATATGGTGTATTGTAGTTCATTGTAATTTTTGGCATATGTTTAGCATTTTTTAGTGTACAAATAAAATTAGCCAAATATGAATTCAAATATTTTTTTACATGCTAACTCATCCATGTATGGCACACTTTTTGGTAAATGATTGTACGCATTCGCTTTCGGGACATTGTTTGAACTACAGTACTCAACGCAAATTGAGTAAAATCATCTTACGGTAACAAATGGCTTTCTTGTTTGCCATATCAGATCTTATCAAGTTTAGATATTCATTTGTTCTATGATATAAGGAAGAGATTCATGCATATCCTCTTATTCTTCTTTTCTTTTATTCTATGCTATTTGGTATATAAGGAATAGATTTATTGATATAAGGAAGAGATTTGTGCATATAAGGGAATTAATTATATTCAAGTATATCACTTATTCTTTTTTTATTCTCTGCTATTTTACACATGATATATAAGGAATAGATTCAGTGACATAAGGAAGAGATTCATGCATATAAGGGAACTAATTACATTCATGTATATCCTCTTATTTTATTTTTTTATTCTCTACTGTTTTACCCATGATATATAAGGAATAGATTCAATAATTTAAGGATGAGATTCATGCATATAAGGGAATTAATTACATTCATAAGACTCTCTATTCTTGAGCAATAAACGCTATCAGGTTCTTCACCGTCCCTACATTTTTACAGCTGTCTTGCCATGCGCATGGCTCAAAGACATAAAAGTTAACATCGATGTATTCCTGAATGTGCATGTTTAAACTTTTTTCGGGTATTTCTTCCTTTCCTATATCATCTTCATCATATGATCATATATACAAAATTGTTGAAACTAATCACATTTACCTTCGTCTTCTGCACTAGTACAAATATTTATATTAGAACAAAAGGTATGATATTGAAATTTCATGTATATCCTCTTATTCTTCTTTCCTTTTATTCTCTACTATTCTACATATGATATATACTCAGTTCCATTTTAATATTAGATCTATATTTGCAGTTATATGAATCAATTCCATTTTGTTTGTATATATATCAAGAGTTTGTGTTAATTAATGTACGTCTTTTTCTTTAATTCCATTTCCATTTATTTCATACTTGTTTTGTTAAAGCATGGTTGATATTAGCCTTGCTTGCACTTGTACAAATTAGTGTTAATCAGCATTAATATGTTTCTATTTTCGGTTGAAGTTAAATTCTTTCTATCATGCTATATTGCATTTATTTCATGTTATTTTTTTTTCTTAAATTTTAACATTGATTAATTCTCATATATTTGTTTCATTTTCAATGCTAATTTGATTTGATTTGATGTTGATCTCGTTATATAACTTACTACAAATCTCTGATTTCATTTTGTATAAAACTAGCAGCTGGATTTTGATAAGTTCAATTCGTCCATCCCTTCCAATGTGTTCCATGTACCAACTATGCTTAGACATTCATTTGTTACTAACAACAATTCATTAAGCATGTTGCTTTTCCAACAAAAAGTAAGTTATCGGTCCACTTAATTTTTGGTTTATTCATTAAACAATTCATTGATGTGTTCCCTCTTTGTTCACTTTATTTTTTATTTGTTTCACGAAATTTTTATCTTGGCACTGGTCATCGCACCACTCGATCTACTGCTCAAAGTCAACAAGTTGAACCAATCATTGATTTTCCTTCTCAAACTACAGAAGTGGAGCTACCGTCACTTGACAACTGCAACTATAACGAAGACAACATCAACTGGAAAGTTGTCAGTGACTTTTGATGCAGAAAGTCGCCAACCAATTTGTACTAATGCCGAGAAATTTAATAATGAGATTGGATTCATTATTCGGAATCATGGTACATTTCATTGTACAGAGTAGAGAATGGTCCCTGAAGATGCGTGTACTTGGAAAGTTGTCGCAAGATGAATCTTAGTTTATTTACATTAATTTGCAATGTAATAAACAATATGAAGTTTTTTATTTTGGTTGGGGTAACCTTAGAAGTTTAACTTTATGACTTATTGTAGTATTGAACATTATATGGAATGTTGGCAATAAGTATTTATTATTGTATGTTTTTTCAGTTTATTTCTAATATAGTACAGTCACAAATAACAGTTATTACATTTTACCTGCACGTAATGATTCAATTTGACTAAAATGTGAATCGTCTAATAATAATAAAATGATGACATGTGTGCTATTACATCAATGCATGTGGTACAATAACATTATATAATGTAGAACAATGACATAATGCCACATGGCAAATTGATAATGCTACATGGACCAATCAAATAATGCCATGTGGCCTGGAAAATGATGTCATATGCATTGATCAAATGATGACACATGGACAAATTATTGTTTGACAAATGAACCAACCATTAAATGCCAAGTGTTGGCATTATTATATGCCATGTGTATACTATTATGACAACCATGTCAACAAACATGTAGGATGACACATCATCAGCCATGTCAGCAGCCATGTAGGATGACACATCATCACACACATCAGTTGATGACTCATCATTTGAGTCATAACATAGCGGGGTCCATTGATTTTTTTACTTACAATATCAATAAGTGTAGGTAAAAGTTCTTTCTCTACTAACCTTTACCACCAATTTCTACCAATTCAATATTAGCAACTAAAATATATTACCCATTATGTTAGTTTTACCTACGCTTACAACTGGTAGGTAAAGACGTCATTTTCTTGTAGCGAATTGGAATAAACGGGGAATAATAATAACCTATTATAATTAATTGCATTAATGAGAATGTTATATAATAGGTAGGCTTGTCCTAGGGACAAGTGGAAATTATAACATAAGTTATAATAAAAGGAAAAGAAAATTTATTAATAAACCTTAGTTAAGAGAACAAAGTTAATAAGTAAACAACAACAAGTTGAAGTGACAGTGCAAGATGAAATTATGATTAGATAAGAAATAATGAAGTAAACTTATGGAATGAAATAGGTTATATTTAATCATATATATGGATTGAGATAAAATATACTTAATTATATATTACGTAGAACATGTTATTGTAACTATGAAATCAAACAATGAATTACATGGTGATGATATAAAGGGATTTTAGACTACAGATCTTGAATTACAATATAGGGAATAACAAGTTATGGGCTTATTAATGAATAAAAATGGGTTAAGTTATATAATCAAAATTAATAAGCGAGAGGGGTCCATTCCTTAGAGATATAAGATGCTCATAGTGAACTTGGTAACTTGAATGATAAGTTAATGTAGTTGGAAATAAACAAGTTAATTGAAAATCAGATGAGGTAGTGCAAGCACGTAATTAAAGACATAGGGTCTAATAACACGTTAGTGTGATGGGCTTGGACCAGTCCGCACGCCTGAAAGTGAAGAACCTAACAGGGTAGATCATCGGGGTGTCTAGAGACACGAGAAGAGCACGCCCATTTGATTACTCAAATCGGCTTATAGCTATATTTCTTGGAGAGACTGGAAGGAAGCACACGCTTTCGAGAGACGTGATAGGGTATTCCGTGGTGGTCCTCTATGCGGTGATAACGCCCGGGCTATACTCATAGGGGTTGGGTTTGCACGTTACCACCCAAGGGAGTATGCCTTGACTGCAAAAGTAGTATGGCAGTCAGAAGGCTGAGGCGGTATGACATTAGGGTGATTCGGAGATTGCCTCGACGGGAGGTTGGGTCAGGACCAAACAGGATAGTAGATCGTCGGGTACCCGTCATCGGCAGCCAGTGGGATGTGAAAAGACTAGATCTAAAACCAAGACGTCATCAACCTTTCACTATCGAGGCACGGTGGTTGAGTGACACACCAAATGGATGTTTAGATTGTTTGTTAGGGGCACATCACTTAGCTCTTGTAGTTTTTACTAGTTGAAGGAGGGACCGGGGTGGGGCTATAGCCACCGTGAAAAGTAGACCACACAGAATATTTGTATTTTGAGGTCCTTAAAGGTGGGCCTGTACAGATACGGAAAAGCTCCCGACCGAGTTCCGTGCATTGGATGCATCCCTATTAAGGGACTCGGATTACAATAGATAGTATGTACGTGTGAAGGTCTAGATACACGCAAGACCGCTCTAGGTGGTGTATTGTAAACGATAGGGCACTTCGTGCCAAGACCGTGCTTGGCCGAGAAGTTTGGATATGGAGATCCGTATGTTGCTCTGGCGCAGGATGAAGAATTGTATACGATTCCGTAGCATGACGGCATAGACCGTGCGAGAAGGGGACCATGGGACGTTCCTTGATATTGGGGGTAGCTACATATACTATATTAGGTTAATCTATTGGGAGGTAGATGGGTACGATGTGTGTGTAAATCCTTGAGTGTTATTTACCCAAAGTAACCTAATAAATAAGAAAACGTAACTGGACAGTATATGTAGGGTTATCCAAATAGTGTAATTTAAATCCAGTCACCAGAACTTGTGTTCTGACCCACTCCTCATAACATACTCGCAGGTTAGATTTGTGACAGAGATATGATAGCTTTGGATACTGGTTAGGAACTATTATTATCTGGATAAGGGTATATTTTGATTATATTATATTTTATCTGTTCCACTGTGAGATGTTTTCTGAGCTCTAGTATATTTTATATCTCTGTCTTTTCTGCAGGATACTAGACAAACCAACACGGGTTCTAATAGATTAGAATTTTGAAAAAAAAAAATCGGTCTGTGGGAACTCGGGTTGTTACACCTACAAAGCTAAATTATACATATGAATAAATACCTTGGTATTTTTATTCAACAAGAATCAAAGCAAAAAAAAAGGAAAACTCCGGGTCTAAGCTTAGTTCCAAAAATTTAAAAAGACGAGTATAACCACACATTTAATGTAATTTCCTGAATAGATAGTCATGATAGTGACTATGAAACTTACCTATCTCACTTTTTAATTACGTTTTTTGAGCAAACCTCGCATGCTTATATTGCATTAATTTTTTTTGCTCATGCAGTCTGAAATAGATAATTATCTTGAAGCACCTTCTAAAGCAAATATGCATAAACATAACTCAAATGATATGTAATGGTCCTTGAATAAGTAAACATTGTTTCTATCCAAATTCAATGAGTTGGAAACATAAAACAGTTATTAGCTATTACTGATTTTATTACTTATACTTTGCCCAATTTGTAGAACCATTATTTACAACAGAACCATGCCTTTCCTTTAAATTTCGGAACCAAACCGTGAATGCCATAAAATCTGTACGGTGAAGAAATTATTGAATCTATTATGTTTAGTAAACTAAATGTTAAATCAATATTATTGAACATTATTAAATAACAGTATAACCAAATAATGAAACAGCTAATAAGTATATTAATTGAAAAAATATATCAGTTAGTTCCAAAATACCAAGAAAAAAATTGAAATTGTAAAAAAAACAATGATATTAAAATCAAATACTTGTTTTGATGAAGTTGGATAATATGTTGATAATAATGTGATATACTGAATTGGTCATATCATCATTACATGATTGTACAAATCAAAATTTAGTTGTGATATACTGTTCTAGAAGCAAGTTGAAGGCTAACTGGTTAAATTTTTAGGTATGGTTTTACCTTAAGAAAGAACACATACATGCTTTCCACCAAGAAAGTTAAGTACACTTCACTATTTGAATCATTGAATAAAAAGAGGTAGACATTTTATAAGGGATAAAGCTAATGAAAATCATGATAATAGAATAAAGGTAATTTTTATTCTAATCCACAATTTTAGTAAGTTAATCCACCCTATTTTATAGAGTCGTTGACTTTTACTAAATTTTTAATTTTAATCGGTGTATCCACCCAAAAAAACATATGTATTTTTCTTCTTCTCAGTCTTCTTCTCTGTGTTTTGCATCGTATTCTTGTTTTTGAAATCCTACTATCTAAATCCAAGTTTAAGTGGAGTAATTCAGTGTAATAACAGTAAGTAGTTTGTTTATATTTTGTTTGAAGTTGATTAATTGTATACAAAGTTGTATATTTTTTTAATATCACCATTATTACATATGATTGTTGTTAGCTATTTTCTGAAATCTTGAAAAATTGATAGAAACATGCTTGAGAAGAAAAGTCGTTTACATCTTGATAAGGGAGATAGTTGTTATAGTACTAAGGAAATTGCAGGAAATCAAGGGTTTATTCAAGACTAATTGTAACACCCCACGTCCATTAATGTCACTTACAAAGGGAATGCATCAATGTCCATGAAGCGTTATTGTTTGTATAGAACAGATAAATTACAAGAATAAATAAATAAAACAACACAGTGGAAGGTAAAATTTATTTTATTTCATCATAACTCAAAACGAGTTTACATAAGTAGTTTCCAAAACCATTACAACAGGATCCGTAGTCTTTTCCAAAAACTTCAAAGTACTTAAAGAAGCAAACACTTAAATAACATAAATGCATAAATCCCCACTGAGCATAAGCAAAGCCATAAAGATGAGAGAGTCCCAAGCGATACATCTACTATCTTCAAGCAACAGGAAGAAATCGGCATTAAGCTGTAGTATTCCCTCCTTGCAAACTTGAGGGGGGGGGGGAAGGAAGAAAAGAGGTGGAAAGAAAAGGGGGTCGGACATAAAGTCTGGCGAGTGTGATAACTTTAACAATATAATTATCAAAATAACTAGACTAAGGTATAAGCTGGAAAATAAGGAAATGACTGTGAACAATTGGGTATGACAGAACAAAACGAGGAAATAAGATAAACCAAGATATCGTTAAAGGCGCCCCTAATCACTATAAGATAATTACTACACTGCACCACCACTAGTCACCCTAAAGGTTGATCCCGCCAACAAAACTTAATAATGATAATGGTAGTTTAGTGTACCCCTAGCTACCTTCATAGGTGTCGTCCGCCCCTATCTCCACTAGGTGTGCCACTACCACCATTCGGTCGGCTCCCTAACTCGTAGATGCCCGTGCTGGCCCCACAGCGGGTGTATCACTTCCCAAAGTGGCAACCTGATACAACCAAAAATGCATGGCTTATATCTACATGATGCAACAACGTCTTACCTACCAGCCCGGGCCCACACACATATGAACCCGTTGGACTTGCGTTGCCACCGCTGACCCGTTTTGACCTCTTACAATCAAATCCAGTATGCGTATCATGTCCTCGGCTTGGGTCGAGCCCACAAAGATACTTAATGGGTTACTGGTTTGAAAAGGGTCCCCATGCATGACACAAGCTTTCCACCTACGCTTGGTCCCCTCTAAGGTTTTCCCCACTTAACCTCATTCTTAATCATGTCTTTTACATGTTTCAATCTTGGTTAAGTGCATCTAATCGTATTTCAGAATGCCACCCAAGGCACCCACTAAATTCCACATTCCACCCAAGGCACCCACTAAATTCCACATTCCACCCAAGGCACCCACTTAACCCCCTCATGTCCCACTACATGTTTATATGGTTAAGTGTTTCTTAATTCATTAAGACCATAACCTTGTAAAAGACCTCCCACATTAGACTGGCATTTGTGGCAGCTGGATTTGTCGGGCGGGTCTGTGCAGTCTTACACCACAAACGAGCCTAACCTCGTGTCTTTACAACTGTTACGCATTTAATTTATGCCTAAGACCTCCCATATTAGACTGGCATTTGTGGAAGCTGGATTTGCCGGGCGGGTCCGGGCAGTCTTATACCATAAAAGAGTCTAACTTCGTGTCTTAGGCGATTAATTACACCTAATTAATTACCCCCAATTTGAATTAATTTCCCTATTCAAATTTCCAATCAATTACAAATTTAACTATGTCCATAATTGAATCAATTGTGTCCATCTATTTATGGTATATAAAATTATACCAATTAACATCACATTTAAGGCATTTATGTCAATTCTCAGTATTAAATCTTTTAATATTATCCCATTGCCCCATGTTGTACGTTCGTTCGTTTAACGTAAAATATATGTTAGACTCTAATAGTCTAACTTATGGAATAAAGAGAAAACATCACAACATGCATAGAATAAAAACTAGATCTAAACATAAGGGGTGCGTGAATAAGGTTTTTCATCTAAAACTTGCATAGGCCACAGTTACAAACTTGCATAAACTATGGATGTCATAGATCTAATCATAAAGTGCAAACTTGCATATGTGATAGTCACAAACTTACATTACATGATTCATACTCCAATATATATATATATATACTTGCATATGTGATTTATACAACATAGACTATGATATAAACTTGCATCTAACTCACACATGTCATAGCCTAACATTAGATCTAATTTACACATAAAATAGATGTCATGAAACATGTAAGGTTGTATATGATTCCCACTAACTTGCATATAATTCATATCTAAATTAACATCTAAACTTGCATACATACATATGATTTAACATATGAATTAGTTCCAACAACATAACCAAACAAGCATATGAAACATCATTATGAATTGATTGTACATAAGCCAACAATTAACATAGATTTACAACATAGATGATAACATCACAGCTTTACAACATAGATAATAACATCATAGATTTACTACATAGATAATAACATACGGTCAATGATTCACAACATAACCATATAATCCAAATCATAGCTCAATCCAATTAAATTGTTAATTATCTTATTAAAGAAATCGAACTCACAAAAACAAGGTCTTGCGTTATGAAATCCGAGTTCTGAAAATGATTTAGCTCGCCTTTGTAGTAGATTCGTTATTGTTTAGATTAGAGTTGAATTAGCTTTGAGTTGATTAGCTTTGATTTCCCTCTAGTTGGTGGCGGCTACTCTAGGTTACAAGATGACAGCATGACGGGCATGATTCTGATTTTAATTTGATTTTAAGGTTTGAGTCTACCCATGTTTATATAGAATTTCAATTTAATTATAGCCGTCAGATGATCTTAAGGTTAATCAAAACCACTCAGTCAGGATAGGGTGACACCTCAGCCCTAATGACTCAGCAAGGATTCAGAAAGGACTCAACAATGAGTCACAATATGGATCAGATTGCACCAGAAAGCTGTGCAGGCTTTCTGCTCGGCCTGGGCACACTTGGTAGGTGCGCCAGTGCCACTTTTGTACTGACGCACTGTAACAACCCGGAAAATACGAGCCAATTTAAAAAAAAATTAATTGGTTATTTCAAAGGAATTTGAACAATTGAAATAGAATATTTCAATAAAATAGTGAATTAGAAATAGTGAGTCAGTTTGAAAATTTGAATTCAAACTTTGACTGGCTGCACCGGGTGCAAAGTATAACGAATTTTAGTGAAACCAAAAATATTTAAATCTGTTTATGAATACCTTTCTAACGAATCTGAAAAATCGAAGTTTTATAGCGGAAAACAAAAATTATGGCCAAATGAATTTTCAGGAAGGTCGCTATATAGAATATATAGCCCTTGAAAATAGACATTTTGCAAATGACCTCGGAATTCGACGAAACCACTTTTGTTGGGTCCGGGATGTCAAACTATTCCTAGGTTTCAAGTTTCATAATTTTTGAAGCTAGTATGTGAGCGTGGAAAAAGAAAACGTGTTTGGTCAATTTCTGTTAAATTGGATCGACCAGAAAATGGCCATTTTTCAGACGATCTCAGAATTCGACGAAACTAGTTTTGTTGGGACCGTAGCGTCAAAACATAGCTAAATTTATTTTTCTGGAATTTTTCGAATCAGTTTGTGGCCCTGGCAAATTGAAATGTACGTTCAAATTGAATATTAAATGTTTTATACTTTAATTTGAAAAATAACTGACTGGAACAATCCAATTGGCCAACGAAACATATCCCATTGTGCCCGGGATGGGGTATTTAGCTAGGGGCGATAGTCGTTGGGTTTGAATTGGGGTTCGTATGAGAAAACCCCAATTTTCCGAATAATATATATATCGGCCAATAGGAAATTTCCATTCATAAATTAAAAAAAAACCGCTTCTCTCTCGTTTAACGGCGGAAAACCGTTCGATCCTTCTCTCCCAATTTCCGACCGCCGCAGCCACCTCCAAGCGCCACCACCACCCTGACTCGACGCCGCCGACCTCCATTGTAATAACCCGCAAAATCTGGGCCAGTTTAAAATTTTTATTTTGGCAATTTTAGCGAATTTTGAACATTTAAAATAGATTATTTTAAATAATATCGACGAGAAATTTGTTTTGAATATAATTCGAACGTATATATTTATACGCGTCGTCGTTAGAATATAAATATTTATATATAATTATAAATAGAATTGAAAATGGCGCGGTAGTTCGATAATTCGATTTCAAACTTCAAATGAATGTACCGGGTGCAAAACAATCCGGATTTTAGTGAAACCAAAAACATTAGGATCTAATTGATGATATCTTTCCAACGAATCCGACAAATTGAGATTTCATGGCGGGAATCAAAAGATATGTCCAGTTGAAAATTCTGAATAGTCGCTATGGAATTCAGGCCCTTAAAAATGGACATTTTGCAAATGACCTCGGATTTCGACGAAACCACTTTTGTTGGGTCCGTGATGTCAATTTATTGCTAGGTTTCAAATTTCATAATTTTTCGAATCAATATGTGAGCGTGGCAAAGGAAAACGTATTTTGACCATTTCAGTTGATTTTAATCGACTGGAAATTGGCCATTTTTCTAACGATCTCAGAATTCGACGAAACTAGTTTTGTTAGGACCGTATCGTCAATACGAAGCTAGAAAATATTTTTCTGCAATTTATAGAGTTAGTATGTGACCCCGGTAATTTGAAATGTACGTTTAAAATTCAATATAGTGATTTAAATGTAAATTTAACGGAAACTGATTGTAACAGCCGAATCAGCTGACGATACATATCCCATTGTGTTCGGAATGGGGGTTAAACGCTATGGACGACAGGTGGTGGGCCTCGTTTTGATGACGTATGTAAAAGTCAACATTTAAAAATAATAAAATAATAAATAAAAATAAATAAAAAAAAAGAAAACCCCCTTCCTCCCCTTATAACCGATGGCCCCCCCTTCCTTTTCTTTTCTCGATTCAGTTTTACAAAGAAAAAAAAAACCCGATTACACCCAGAACCGCACCCACGTCGTCGCCCCCCTGCCCTAGTCGACGCCGTCCATCGAGACCCCCCCTCCTCCTTCTCGACCGGCGAGCCCCCCTCCCTTCGAAAACCGTAAACCCCTAGCTTCTCCTCCCTCGTTCGAGCACCCTGCTTCCACCGCCGATCGGGACTTCGGCGAGCCCCTGCTGACCGACGTGAACGGCCCCAAGCCCCACCGCGAAGCGACACCCTATGAAGGCCGCAGCCCACCCATTGACGCCTCCAGTCAGCCCAACCTCGCTCCGCCACCGTCCCACCGACGGCCGCCCTCTCCTGAAACCGCCATCCCAGTGAGTTTTCCTTGTATTATTTTATTTATATTTATTTATTTTCAGTTTTATTATATACGTATATAATTAAAATCTGAAATTTATATGTATGCATATGGCAAAAGATTAGTTTTTTTAAACAAAGCAAGACGTGATTTTTAAAATATAAAAGAGGTGATTTTTTATATAGAAAACATCAAAGTAAAAATATGAATTTTATATTTTTAAAGAATTAAAAATATGATTTTTATATTTTTAAAGTATTAAAAATATAATCTTTACTATATAAAAGATGTAAAAATATGATTTTTATATTTTTAAAGAATTAAAAATATGATCTTTATATTTTTAAAGTATTAAAAATATAGTCTTTACTATATAGATGATGTAAAAATATGATTTTCGTTTATGTAGAGAATTAGAAATATAATTTTTACGTTTTAGGAATATTAAAAATAGCATCTTTATATGTGTAGAAAAATAAAAATGTGATTTTTATAATGAGATTTTATAAAGGCGAAATCTTTAAATTAGAAAAGGCGAAATCTTTAAATTAGAAAAGGCGAAATCTTTAAATTAGAAAAGGTGAAATCTTTAAATTAGAAAAGGTGAAATCTTTAAATTAGAAAAGGTGAAATCTTTATATTTGAAAAGCTAAAATCTTTTTATGTAAAAAGGCGAGATCTTTATATAGAAAATAGAGAAGTAAAATATGATTTTTATATATTGAACATCATAGTAAAAATTAGATTTTTATATATTGAATAGCATAGAAAAAATTCGATTTTTAAATATATGAAGTGATTATAAAAATATGATTTCTAAATTGAAAGTGAATAAATAAAAATGTGATTTTTATTTTAAAGACATCGAAATATAAAAATGTGTGATTTTTATATATATAGTGACTACGGGCAACGAAGATGACGAAGATGGGATAACGAAGAAGATTTCTATTAATGAAGAGTCGTGGTATTGGATAGCTTTCGGTGAGAACTTCTCACTCTAATTTCTTTTTCTAGTTATATATATAGACTAGGATGCAGACGGTGCTTAGTAGCACCCGACACCCGTCATCCACAGACCATGGATGGCTTGTTTGTTAAATTGTTTGGTTGAGTAGTTGGTTAGTTTGTTGGGTTTGAATTGAATTGTTTGGTGAAATGGAATGGATTTGATTGATGTGTGAATGGCGTGGGCCTTCACTAGACCGGGGATAAGGCTAGGCCTCGTCCCGTTTCTAGTATCGTGCCGTTATGCCGCCGAAATTTTCTAAAATATGTTAGAAAAATAAAAATATCATTTTTATTGTGTAAATGAACTGAATAGGAATTCATGTGTTGAAATAAAATATTTTATCGTTAAAAATACAGTTTTTAACGTGAAAGTGGATAAATGAATATTTATAAACAAATCGGCCGATTTGTTTATATACACTGATTTGACTGATATTGATTGGGTCGATAAATTTTACACATCGCCCAACTGCACAAATAAAATCTGTGTTTGATTGTTTGAAACCCCACACGGGTGTTGGGATGAAATTTGATGTTCACTCATCCTGATTGATTAAATATGTCGATCGGTCGATTGACAGACTGTTATAAGCGTCAGATATCTATATTTGATGCTTATACAGTGTAGTGCACTTTGGTTGATGATTGATTATTTTTCAATGCTATTATATACATGTGTTGTATGGAATCCATATAATTAACGTTATATGGTGATTGATTGGGCCTCATTCCAATCGAGAAAATAATGAATATTAGAAAAGAAAATTCATGTGTTGAATATAAAAATAGTCATGTGTTGACGATGTTCATGTGTTGAGTGAAACATTTTATATAATAAAAATTACATCTTTATCATATTTACGATTAGAATCTACTTTACGGTAGAAGTCTAATTAAAATCAAAGGATAGATACCATAGTTTTATAAAATATTTTACATAACAAAAATAGTGAGGTGTCGACAGTACTCATGTGTTGAGATTAGTCGTGTGTTGAAAGAAATATAGATTCATGTGTTGAATAGAACAAATATTCATTTGTTGAATAGAATAACGAATTATTGAAATATAAAGCCGTGTCGATTAGAGATGCGTTATTTTGACGCGAACGATGTTTATATCGATTTTATTCGTTTTATAATGAATATTGAAAAGTGATTTCAAAATTTAATATTTTGAATGGAAATTTTATTGAATCAATTTGAAATGAATTCGAATCGAATAGAAAATGAATTCGAAGTCGAATTGAATAGAAAGTGAATTTGAATTCGAATAAAATAGAAATGAATTCAAATTGAAATAGAAATGAATTCAAATTGAATTAAATTGAAATTGAAATTTAAAACGAACTGAAATTGAATTGAAATCAATTTAAAACGAATTCGAATTGAATCAAATGGAAGGTAAATTCAAATTGAATTAAAGTGAAATCGAATTAGAATTTGAATTGAATTGAAATCAAATCGATTTGAAATTGAATATAGAAGTTGAATTGTTTTAGAAACGAATTTAAAACGATTTATAAAATACGTTTTAAAAGGAAAACGACGAAATATATATTATATATATATAATATAATGGCCTGAATAGAACGCGCCGCGCCGCGGCAGTTCGTGAATTTCGACCATTTATTTCAAACGGACATTGCGGGAGATCCAACCGTCGGATTCTCCTAAAACCGGAACCGTTGGGTTCGTATCGAAAAGAGCTTTCCAATGAATATTAGAAATTTGAAATCTAACGGTTGGATTTGGAGTTATGTCCAAATCAATTTCATAAAAGGTCGCTGTAAGTGCAGTTCGATGGCCGTTGTTGGAAATCGACTGTACGGGCCTTGATAAAATTATTAAAAATATCGATAATTTGTGTAAAATCATAATATGTGATTTGGGAAAAATTGAGCTGAAGAATTCCACATTTGAAAGGATAAAAATAGATTTTTATCGAAATGAACTAGTTTTGAACTAGAATTAAAATCAATTTATTTTTGAAATAAATAAATTGAATTTGAAGTGATTTTAAAAATAACCAATATTCCCAATACGTGGATGGGACTGAAGTTGAATCGAAATTATCTTCGGAATATTTCGATGTTGGATTTCGTGACTATACAGATATTGTTATGGGAATTTGAAAGATATTTCATATCGTTATTTCCAATACGATATTTGTTGGTTTCAGAATTTGATATTGAATATAAGCCGATATATTTTCTATTCAGAGCCTTGTATTTAATATCAAATGTGATTTGGGGTTTATCGTGAATCGTGTTTTAGAGGACATTGGTTCTTTAACCCAGTTAAAGGCAAGATGTTGATTTTTGGAAAGGATTAAAACTAAGTGGAGTTTTAATGAATCTTTAATTAGATTAAAATGTGAATTGATAATTTAAATTATCAAATTTGAAAAGTGATCGAGAATGGAGTACCACCAGTTTTGCTCCAAAGCGATAGTTAAATCTTTAATTAGATTTGAACGTGAAATGGTAATTAAATTTACCGATAACACCGTGGTGTTAGGAATGGAGTATCACCAGTTTTGCTCCATGGGATATATAGGTTGGGATTGGGAAATAAAATAAATAATTACTTCGGTGTGGTTCGCTAATCCCGACTAGTTTGAAATGATATCCAAAGGAAGATTATAGAATAAATTTAGAAGAATTTATCTTGGATAAAATTAATGGGAACATTTCCATAAGAATGTGATTTTGTGAATAAAAGAATATTCTGAATTGGAATGAGGCGTTCGTTGTGTTTGTGTAACATTTGTTTATCATATACGTGGGTTATTCAGAAAGGCCGGGTTTATACCCATTCTGAATAACCGATTCGACGAGATGTCAAAGATGAAGACAGTGGTTGAAGACCGGAAGTCTTCACATCGTTTGGGTGATTACTGATGATCTTGATTGGGCTGTACACCCAGGATGAGGGAATCAGTTGGTGATCGTCCAGACGTACTTGGAGATGGATGGATATGCGAGGAAAGTGCCTCCGGTTTCGTTCAGACCCAGAACGAACTTGTAAATGGATTGTGTGTCTGACATTGGATTTTATTCTGTGTTGATTGATCTCTATTAAATATACATCTGTTTGGCGGCGGAGAATTTATTCTCTTGCTTAACGCCCTTCTCTGAGACGTACGAGCTCAGAGGTTGTATATCGATGGACATCAGTCGCATGGAGTGAATTGCCAGTGTGGCATGCGTAAGTGGCAATTGATCAAGGCTTCTGTTGAAAAGCAAAGTCTTGTGGTTGATGATCAAAGCACGGCCTGTGTGGCGTAGCTTTGTGTATAACGTGAATTCGCGAGCCTCACACCTCGGTATGAGTCAAAAACGGGATACGGACCCAAGGAGTGCACGACGTTTCTTTCTAGCTAGGGTGGTGTCAGTGACCTACCAGCCCTGACATTTATATACTTTTCACCTGTGTGGTTGTTGGATATGAGGCGCCTCGGATATAGGTCTGTAAGGACCGGGAAACGTGTGTTCAGGAATAATTAATCCTCAAAAGTAAGAGAGGACCGGCCTTGGAGGTTCCAAAGGATCAGAGTGGGGTCCTGAGGCATTGCTAGAGTGTCTCGAACGCGGAGAGGAGCTTGCCCCTTGCCTCGGCTCATGACGGAATCCAATTTCCAATACGTGATATTGCGGTTTTAATTGTAGAACTAGTATGGCGACATAGTAGATGGTAGCTATGCCGCCTATGATTGATATTTATGATTGAAATTGTTTTGACACTATACACTTATAATAGTATCAAATAATGTGTTTTAAACGTATCAAGCATGCTTTGGCTGTTATAAGGGAAAACCCTATCCTCCGGCTTGCGTTGCATTGTGTGATGGGACCTGGGTCTTATAACAGCTTCATTTTTCTTTATTTAGCATTGCGCTGTTTGTTTTATGCACTGGTATTCTTGGGAGGAAACCCGTTCCGTGTTATACGGCGTGGTCCCTTGATTTACCTAACTTTAAAACCAATATTAATAACTGTTTTAGTTCTCACACCAGTCACATGACTGACCTGGAGTTTATTGTTTTAACCTAAACTCTGGGTGCCCCTATTTTCCACACGGGCAGCTAGTAGTTTTGGTTTTGCAGATTTATATTCACAGGGTCCTGATTAACAGCTGGAACGATGCTCGGAAAGTTCTGTATCCGTGTATCACTTTCAGTTGTATTTTGTATTATTTTCTGCTGCTATGTAATTTATTGTAATCTCTGATATTTATCCAATGTAATTTATTCATTTATACTCTGTATATTCTTGTATCTGATGGAATTGTTGTAATAACAATGAAATGTTCTTCTGTATGCGTTCTATTTTGTCTTGTCCTCAATTCTATCCGTGCTTTCCTTCACGGGGAAGTTCGGGTCGTCTCATCCCTCTTCAAATCCGACCAACCCCCGCCCGTTCTCCCTTCGCCAGCGTCGAGAACGACGCCCAGGAAGTCGCCGACTTCACGCCGCTGCCACGATTGCCAGAGGCCACCAGATCCGACTGCACCACCACCGACAGGACCGCCTCGCTCCCCTCTTTCACATCCCACCCTCTGATCGGAGCACAGATTCACGGATTTCCTGAAAAATCCAAACCCTAGTTCGAACCATCTTGAAAGGTGAGTCATTTATGATGTTTGAACTTTGAAAAATCATATCTTTATGGTGTGTTGACGAAATTCGATGAAACAGGAAACATCGGGACCGCAAGGAGGCTCTCTACCACATAGAAGAGACCGCGGATTTTTCTGAGCCATCTACAATTTTTAGCACTCCGAAAACCAATGTGAGAAATCTAAATTAAATGAAATTGAATGGAAAATGTCATGTATAAATTATACAAGCGAAGTATAAATTATACACGTGTTGTATACCTCATGTACATGCGTTGTGTAAGCTACATGAGCGAAGTATGAATTATACATGCATAGCATAAATGATATATGTGTTGAAATGCAAGTGAAATATAGAAATTATATATATATATATATATATAATTATATATATGTATATATATATATATATACTCCCCTCGTCCACAAACCATGGACGATATTTATTGTTGTGAATTGGTGTGAAATATTGGATGAAAAATGCGAATGGTTGAATAATTGTTTGTGGTTGATATTGATTGATCGTGGTTGAAAAATACCCATTGGTGATTGAAATAAATTGGAAAGAATTGTGGAAATAAAAATAAAACATGTCGCCTGCGTGCGAATTAGATGCATGAATCTCCATTGTCAAAAACCGCGAGGTTTTAAGGTAGAGCGAGGAGCCGTACTCGGGACGGTGCCGGTTTTAACTACCCTGCCGTTATGCTACCGAAAATTTGAATAATATTCATGTGTTAGAATAATCATATGTTTAAATTAGCTTCATATGTTGAAATTAAAGTCATGTGTTGAAACTATATCCATGTGTGAAAATGCTCATGTGTTGAGAAGTAATGTATGAAAATTAAATTCATGTGTGAACGAATGAAGTGTTTAACCAATAAAAAAATCACATTTTTATAATATATGTGAAGTATGTAAAATATTCGCCTTATATATAAATAGTTTCAACCATAAAAATTTTATCTTTCTTATATGAACAAACTATATAAAATATCCATGTGTGGAGATGCTCATGTGTTGAGAAGTGTGTGTATTGGAAAAGTTCATGTGTTGAATAAAAAGTTCGAACAATAAAAATTACATTTTTATTGAAATTATGAAGTATTAAAAACATTCATGTGTTGAATAAATATTTTAGATGATAAAAATATCATTTTTATCATATATGTGATATGCGAGCGTTGAAATAAATATTTGTGAAAGAAATATTATTTTTTAACATGCATAGGAACAAAATAAAATAGTCATGTGTTGAAATATATTTTAGTTCACCAAAATTATCATTTTTGAAATGTGAAGTGTTAAAAATAACCACTTGTTCAAATAAATATGCATGAGTTGAAATATTCATTAATTAGCTAATGATATGATTTTTGCCTATGCATGCAACATTAGAATGAATAGTGTTTATAAACCAAATTGAATCAAATATGAAGTTGAATGGAAAATGATAAATGATAAGAATTGCATATATGTACATACATATTTATTGAACAGGTTATAGCAAAGAGGCTAAAGGAGAGGAATAAAATTTTGTACCCGACAAATAGGTACACATTTACTATTTTGTTTGGGTGATGATTTTATGAGCCTGTTGGCTAGCCCCTTGGATTTTTCTTTTTCTTTTTGAGATGAGACGCCCGTGTGGCTATTTGGGAATTTTCCCAGCCCCTCCCGTACAAAGGAGGTTATGGCGAAATTTTCCAAAATTTAAAGGCGTTAGTGAAATATTTGAAGTGAAAACGATATAGGAATTTTCAAATGAACTATATTTATATAAATATATAAATATAAATAAAATTAAAACGAATCGTGGCCGTGCAGTTCGTGTTTTGAAACCGTGATTTCAAACGACTTGTGTGGGTAATCCGACCATTGGATTTTCCCGAAACCGCAACCGTTGGGTTCGCCTTGGAAATATCTTTCCAACGGCACCAGCTTTGTAAAGATCCGACGGTTGGATTGTCTGGAATGTTTAATTCAAATCTAAAGAAAAACAGCGCCAGAAACGATTATATTTATATATAAATATAATTAAATTAAATCGAATAACGACGCTGCAGTTCGTAATTTGAAATCGTAACTTCAAACGACTAGTGTGGAAGATCCGACCGTCGGATTTTTCCAAAACTGAAACCGTTGGATTCGTTTTGAAATGATCTTTCTAATGATATAAAATTTGTTAAGATCCAACGGTTAGATTTTCAGATATGTGTAAAAAAAATTAGTGAAAAACAGCGCCAGTGCCTCGGCACGACCTGAAACGTTGTTTAATTAAATATGGCCGTTTTAAATAAATAAAAATGGCGATATATCGTTATAAAATACTATAGACGATATAGAGTGGGAATAAACCAATTTTGTTGTGTTTGCTTGATATGTGATGGTTGAATGTGTTTAACATGAAAATTATACTAAGGAACTGAAATGTGAATGTTGAATAGTTTAACCATGTGAAAAATTGATTTGAAAATCTAAATATACGTGGGTTATTTGAAAAGGCCGAGTTCATTCTCATTTCAAATAATCGATCGACGTTGAGAAGTCGAAGAGTCGAAGACGGTTGAAGACCGACGATCTTAACATTGGATGGATGGGCGCTACTGATGCTCGTGATTGGAGTAGCTACCTTGAAGGAGCCGAAGTAGTAGCCGTCCGGACGTATTGTTGATCGTGCGGATATGCGAGGAATTGGTGCCTTCGGTTTTATTCAAAACCAGAACGAACTTGTAAATGGACTGTGTGTCTTACATTGGATTTTGTTCTGTGCTGATTGATCTCTGTTAAATATATATCTGTTTGACGGCGGAGAATTTATTTTCTTACTTAACGCCCTTCTCTGAGACGTACGAGCTCAGA
This sequence comes from Allium sativum, assembly GCA_030737875.1. Classification (NCBI taxonomy): domain Eukaryota; kingdom Viridiplantae; phylum Streptophyta; class Magnoliopsida; order Asparagales; family Amaryllidaceae; genus Allium; species Allium sativum. The sequence goes on from CM060916.1 coordinate 902,588,750, forward strand.
GGTTATATATCGATAGAAATCAGTCGCATGGAGCGGATTGCCTGTGTGGCACACCTAAGTGGCATATGATCAAGGCTTCTGTTGCAAAGTAAAGTCTTGTGGTTGATGATCAAAGCATGGTCTGTGTGACGTAGCTTTGTGTATAACGTGGATTCGCGAGCCTCACACCCCGGTATGAGTCAAAAACGGGAGATGGACCGCTGGGAGAGCACGACGTTTCTTTCTAGCTAAGGTGGCGTTAGTGACCTACCAGCCCTGACATTATATATACTTTTCACCTGTGTGGTTGTTGGAATGCGAGGCGCCTCGATTATAGGTCTGTAAGGACCGGGAAACGTGTGTTCAGGAATTGCCAATCCTCAAAAGTAAGAGAGGACTGGCCCAACCGATTCCAAGGACAGCTGTGTGCGATCCTAAGACATTTGCTAGAGTGTCTCGAACGGAGAGGAGCTTGCCCCTTGCCTCGACTCATGATGGAATCCAATTTCCAATACGAAATATGCGGATGTGATTGTATTACTAGTATGGCGACATAGTAGTATGGGTCATTTATGTCGCCTATGATTGATATTTATGATTGAAATCACTTTTGAAACATATATGCACTAGTAATAATATCAAACACTTTCGTTTTATACGTATGAAGCATTTTTGGCCATTATAAGGTAAAACTCTATCCTCCGGCTTGCGTTGCATTGTGTGATGGGACCTAAGTCTTATAATGGCTTCATTTTATAAAAAGCATTGCGATGATTTAATCATTTACTTTATTTCATGCACTAGCACTCATTGGAGTAAACCCGTTCCGCGAAAGTGGCGTGGTCCTTTGGTTTGCTTTATTATTGTTGTTTAATAAGTTAAGTAGATTTCTCATACCAGTCCCATGACTGACTCGTAGTTTGTTTCACCTTGCAAACTCGGGTGCCCTCATTTTCACATGGGCAGCCTAGTTACACATATCTGGTGCACTTTTGGCTCATGGCGAGGCTTGACTACACCGTGCTGACTATGACTTTTTCCGCCATTATTGTATATGTATTATGATTCCACCACTGGCGATGTAGACTGATGTTTATTTTGTGTACTCTTTATGTATAATTCTGCCTCTGGCGATGATGACTGATTATGTATTATTATGCACTAAGTTGTATCCTGCACTGTGCTCTCTGATGTGGTGATATCTATTGATTCCACTGTCATATGTGTGTAAATTATTCTATTTCTTGTTTATGCTATTATCTGTGATCTGCTAATGATGATTAATGTGTTATATTCCAATGATTATCCTTAACACCGTGTCACGGGGTTTTGGGATCGTCACACGCACTTCCCAAGTGCGCCAGTGTAAATATTTTTTTTTCTGATTCTTCCGCCTAACTTCGTTCGTCCATATCTCCTTCACCCGGTGTCTGTTTTATGCAGACTCGGACTCTATCTCAACCAGAATTCCGAGATGAACAAAATGGCGCAATCCGTTTCCCTTAATTCTCACATCTGAGATTAATTATTATTGAATTTAGTTAATTCGATTATTCGAAAATTCAGGGTGTTACACTAATAAATAAGGACGATGACGAGTGGCTAGTTGAAGCTGTGAAACAAGAAAACGAAAACATCAAGGATGATTTAGAATAACCATCGGACAATCATGAAAAATCAAATTTTGTTATGGTAATCATAATATTATATGAGGTTGTTAGACTTGTTATATAACTTAGTTTATATTTACTATTTTACTTTATTACTCAGAATAGTGATATGTTACAAATAGATGAACAAATACTAGAACCAGGTTGCACATCCGCATTCCGAAATAATAAGGTAAAACTTTCAATTTTTTCCTTCTATAAGTAATACATGTCTATGTGAGATTGACGAGAAATTTCATTGTATATAATGATTTAGGTATTCAATTCCCGTGATGAACTCACATAATGGTGCAAAACAATTGAAAAACCTTATGGAGTAGTTGTAACTATCAAACAAACCGAAAATGCAAAAATGATCATAAAGGTCGAATATCATATTGGTGTGAAAGAAGTGGTTTTTATGTTGAGAATAAAGTAAATAAAACCATTAACGTTCATACAAAGCCTAAAAGATAGAACTTAAAAAGGGTTAAACTACCCATGTTGGATCAATGAAGGGTAGAGTTATTTGTGGACTCCATAATCATCAATTGGAAAAAATGCGTAGTTTGAGGGGCATTCATATATTGGTAGACTTTCAAAAAAAGAAGAGGAAGATCTAATCAAAATGAGTACACGTGGTGTAAGAATTGAGAAGTACTTCGTGTTCTCAAAGAGAACTACCCAAGCAATGCTTCAACAATTCAAACCATTCACAATTTTAAAGCTAAACATGGAGTTGAAAAAAATGGAAGGTAGGACTTATATGCAACAAATGTTATATTTGTTGGATAAGAAGAAGTATGTTGAATTCCATCAAAGAGATGAGAATACAAAAGAAGTACTAGATATTTTTTTCGGACATCTATATTCCATGACACTTTTTAGATGTTTTCCACATGTTTTGATCATGGATTGCACATACAAGACTAATCGCCATGATAAACTTTTATTAGAGATATTTGGAGTTACGTCAACATGGAAAACATTTATTGTAGCACATGCTTTTCTTTGTCATGAAACATAAATAGCTACATATGGGTTTTAGGATGTTTAAATGATATTCTTGGTCCAACTGCTAGCACTCCTTCGGTCATTATCACTAATTGAGAATTGTCCTTAATGAATGTTTTTCGCATAGTTTATCCTAGCGCTTCTCACTTGCTAAGCACATTTCACATATCAAAGAATATTGAAGCAAAAAGCAAAAAATATTTCAAAATAATGGAGGAGTGGATGGAGTTCATTCAAGAATTTCATATATTAAATGATTCTTCTACCGGGACATCATTTAATGAAGCATGGAAATACTTCAAAATGAAAAATGAAAAATACAGAACGCTACTAATATATATTAAAGATAACTGGATCTGACCATTTAAAGAAAAAATTGTGGTAGCATGAACAAATAATATAAGGCATTTTGGAAATCGTACAACAAACAGGGTAGAAAAGCAACATTCAACATTGAGAAGATATTTGGCTTCATCTCAAGGTAATTTGGTACAAAATTTTGTGATGATTGATAGATTGATAATAACACAGCATGTGGCTGTTAAAGATTCTCTGTATAAATCATTAGGTACCAGTTTGCATAACCACCATATTACCTTTTTCAACAATCTTTGAGAATTTGTATCTTACCATGCATTAGATTTGATTATTGAAGAAATGAAAAAATCTGAATATGTTGGCTTAGTTTTTCTGAGTTGTGATTGCGCAATTTAATAGACACGTGGTCTTTCATGTGTGCATAAGATCGTGCAATTAAATAAAGAAAACAGGTTGATCTTAATGTCTTCCATCCATTCTTTTTGGAGAAAACTTGATGATATTGCTGATGATGTTGTGCAAGTTCACTGGATCCCATGTCAGAAATTTCCACTTTCTTACATAAATTCAACAAGTCTACCGAGAAGCAACAACTGAAAATGTTAAAAGTATTAAAAGAGGCATGTTTTACATATTATGTAGCGTTGTATTCCAGTTGAATTACTGATGTAAAAATAGAAAAATGCGTACTTTTTTATTTTAGATTAACTAAACTGAGAGCACAAATATGGAGCACCCTTCAAAAATCTAAAGGAGGACCTAAGAAGAAAGATAATTCCACAAAAGGTTATACTACAAAGTGTGACAAATCAGCTTTTGAATATGCACAAATAGAAGAAGAAAGACATAATCAAATTATGAAAAAGAAAGCATCTATCTGTAACAAACGCAGATCAAATAAGTTAAAAACCGCATGTTTCTCACTTTCTAACTCAGATGATGAGTTATCAACTACTGAATTTTCATTCAAGTATTTTAGTCTGTCATTTCAGGAACACGTTTTTGAAAGCGTTGAAGAATTTCCACCGGATGGACATCGTGGATTCCGTTGTTGTGCACGATTGTTGGGGTTTGAAGATGATGGAGCATGGCAGATTGTAAGAATTACAACGATAGAAGAACTGTGTGCCTATACATAATTTTACAAGAACATTTTAGGTGGTGAGAAAGGGTATCAACTAGTGGAAACCGCTTTAACATATTTTGGACCATATGAAGGTAAAAAATATTGGTTGAGTTTTCCTGATATGGGATGCTTATTTGCAACTGTATTTAATTACATACCTATTGTTTATTCTCATGAGGAGAGTATGACATATTTGCCTTTAAGGTTGGGTCCAACAATCGAATGTCGAATGTCTAATAGTACTAATTGTTTTGACGGATGGGAATCACTTTATGATAGTCCGTTTGAAAGAAGAAGCACCATTACCACATATTTATCCAGATTGGGAGAAGTTATGTTATCCTGATGCACAAAAATGGACTGAAGTAGTTTGAAATAAAATTCATAAGTGGGATAGAGTCGTGGCTTCAGAAGATCTTTTAACCAACAATGAACCTGTAACTTTTTAGGTTTGTTCAAAACATAAAATAAAATGTAGTTTTCATAAATTTATATTAAATTACAAATATATTATTTCCATTGAAAGGTGTTATATTTTCTAGAAAGGTGATCAATGTTACTTTTTGGTGCTTACTGAATAATAATAATAAAGATTTGTGTTTCTAGACGCTTACGCACTGTTTTTTTTATATATAGGAATTGTTGAAAAGTGTGTCTTCCTTTATGCCTCGGTAGGCATGACGCTGGCATTGTCATATCTTCTTTGGGATGACATGAAGAGTGCAACATAACCATGGTACATTATCTTATTATGAGGGTTGGATAAAACACAGCTGCAGTGCTTCAATTGTTGTTTCCATTTAGCTTTTGAGTAATCTGTATATTTGTTATTTCAGATATATAGTTGTTGGTTTGCTATTATGGTTAAAAATAAAAGACCTGTTCAGCACGATATATCATGTCATTGCAACATATTCTAATTGATGTATAATCACCATGTCGATTAAGAATATATAAAATGTATGTTAATGCAGATATTACATATATAATTTCCTCTACTATTTCAAAACATGTGTTGGTTTATCAACAACAAGATGTCAAAAAAAAGTAAAGCAATTAGTGGCTCCACAATAGCAAACACTCCAACAACAAATTTCTATATGCATTTCCGTCATTTTAACCACCATTCTGGACTCATATGATCAACCATTATAATCACTAAGATCTACCACATTGTAAATATACATGCATATCAGAAATATGCATGTAAACTACATATATAAATATGTATTTCATTATAAAAAATAAGGATACATAGCTATTTACACTTTCTATCAATTGAAGAAATACTTATTTAGGAGGTTGAAGTGAATTTATTTTGTAACATAGAACCCAGGGATTAATGTGAATATGAAGATTTACAACAGAAGCCAATAAATTGGAAGAACATAACAGGAGCCGCAACATTGTGAAATTGTGAACAACAGTGTTTCCACATAAGAAAATTTGGGTTCTTGCTTTATGTTTACAAGATAGATGTATATGTATGTACATGGAATAATATCTCAAATCATATTATTTGTTTGTTAAACATTATGATGTCAATCTTTATAGTCATTTTGAAAAAGAAAATATTGGAAGGATATATATCGTTGTCGGTCATATAAATTCTTAGCTAACGAATAAATTATGTTAACTTCGTAACAAATTCTATGATATCGGGTTACAAAATAACTTAATATTTGCTCTTTGAACAACACGAGGCATTTTGGGGGAATAAAAGTGGTTTACTATCAGTGCAATTAACTGAGTAAGTAAAGAAAGCAGTGCCAGCATTTGTATAATTACATATCATACCTGTAGTCAAAAAGACGATGTTGTGCTGTAGCCACTAGCCATACATTAAAACATACAGTAGGACCTATCCCGAATCACTTGCGATAATACATCATCGACGTCTATAAACGATAGAGTGAAAGCTTCTTGATAGAGTGAAATCTTTAAGTTAATCCACTAGTGGATTAACTTACAAAATAGTTGTGGATTAACTTATTAAAAAAAGATTAACTTATTAAATATGTGTATTAGAACCAAAGTTAAATCTCATTTCTAACTGAAGAGGATACAAAAGTAAGCATATTGCAACTAACAATTTTTTTTGAAACTAAAAACAAATCCAACACATTACAAAAAAAATCAGGAGATGCAAAAAGTGAAGATTAATAGGTGACATGCTAAGTTTGCAAGAAAATAAAACTACAGCAATGACCACAAATAGAGGTGGTGCATCGTCTCAACAGGCGACCACAAGAGTATAACCTAGGTGAATAAGGCAGGAAAACTTCCTTCTTTCTAATCGCAAGCAAAAAAAAAAAAAAACCGTAGCTATTAAACACCCAAGAACAAAAACAATCATCAAATAGATCTTACCTTGTGAAACTACCCCATAATCGAGCTCTCAAGACAAAACGCTAACAACCTCACCTTCCAACGCAAAGCACGAAGAATGGCCTAACAACTTCTGAGCTTGCCGAGAAAAAACTCGATCTAAACCAAGAGAAAAACACTTAGAAAGTTTTCCTATGATGACAAGGAGTAGATTAGGAGAGCCATGGTTCGCTATCATATATGGAAAGAAACTTAGCTTGTATTATCCGTACTGCATCAGACTATCATATATGGAAGGAATGCAACAATTGAACTCACGAAAACAATGAAATATAAAAAGATAAATGATGATTTGTATTTTTAAAGAATGTGCAATCAATTCACCAAAATCTAGAAAATTCAGTAAAGAACCATGCTTCCCTAATAATAGCATCATCAAAGGCACTCGCAGTATTGAAGATTTATTCGAATCCTCGTTCAAGTTCAGCAATACCCACTCGAAGCCTTCAAATCTATTACTGCCCAATCGACTACTTCTCTAATTTTAAAGCCTCATCAAGATCTATCTGCAGTTGGTTCGTGCATCACTAATTATAAAGGAAATTTATGCAACACTACAACTTATGAAGATCTAATTGAAGACTCTTACCTTCCGAAAGAGACGACTTTCATGATAGAGAAAGTAAAAGCTCATATTTCAAGCTCTTCTCCACGGATTGATCTCATCAGTAGCAAAATCCAAAATTTTGAGCATAGTTTTCTCATATCTAAAATTAATCAAATTAACAATCAGACTAAGAGGATTACACACCTCGATATGGATCTCCATCGAAAGGGATAATGTCAAAATTAACAGCGCAAAGGAAGGTGAACAAAAAAAATAACAATGGGATAGGAAGGCTAAAGAGGAAGATGATCGATTTATGTGGAAAAAAGGATAAGAGGAAAGTCGAAAAGTGGATCTGAGAGAAGACAAGGGTGGCGGCGGAGACCTAGCGCCATTAAAATCTACATTGTCGAATGAATTGGGGATCAATTTTGAGAACAGGAGGGCTCAGCCCACGGAAGGCACTAAAATACAAACAACGTGAATTAGCTTGGAGCCAAAATTTCAATTATACCACCTTGAGTTTCATTATTTGGATTAACATAGACTGTCTCTTTTCCATCGGTTTGCATATAAAATCTTTCTTTTTTTCTATCAAAAAAATATGAATATTACTAATTAGCACAACTTTAGACTTTGGAGTAAACGGTATGTGTCCCTATTTTCTCTTTAGCTTCCACTTAAGACTTGTCCTAGGATGTGTTTTCAATTGTCCATGCAATCTTAGTTTTTTTGTTCATGCATATCGAACTATCAGTACCAAAATTTAGAGAATTAAAAATTATAAGTTAGAATTAATATGTAAAATTTTATGTTAAACATAATATAAATTTCTTGAGAATTAATTTCTACTAAAATATTAAATATTACTTATTAATAATAGTAATTGTTAATTATTACTTGTTTCTTCTTAGTTAATCGAATTTTAACTATTAAAAGTTAATTATTATGTACATGTTACTGATTATTCACTATTAAATATTTAACAGTAATTATTAAAAAATAATTACTATTTATTAATTATCTAATAGTAATTAATAATAATTAGTGTTAATTTGTAAATTAATTATTAAATTTTAATTATTCTTTAATGTTAATATTACTAACTATTAAATATTAATTGTTATTAATATTTAATAGGTCTCTATTACAACAAATAGAAAAAAGAACTGCTGAAAATAAGAGTTGTTAAAAATAGGAATCTATTACAACTGCCAAAAAAAAGGTTGTGATAGACATCTATTACAAGTGGCAAAAAAAAATGAATTGTTAAAAATATGTTTATTACAACTTCTAGGAAATGACATTTGTTAAAAAACTCTATTAAAACTAGCATTTTGTGACAGTTGTAATATGGTGTTTTTGTTGTAGTGTTTAACTCTACCTTCTTCATCTCTTGCTAGAATATTCTCAAATTTGATTTCACCAAAGCTGTTAATTTTTTACCCATGCAATAAAATTCTATTAAGAATAAACCCCAATACTATTTTTTTAAGGGGATTTTTGCCACAAGGACAAAAAGAGCAAAAAGTTTGCTCAAAAGGACAAGGGCCAAAAAATTTGCCCAAAAGGACATTTTCTAGTGCAAATGGTGGAATTCAGGTGGGCCCCTTGTTTTTACACTTTACACTAAAAGTTGGCCTTTTGAGCAATTTTTTTGGCTCTTGTCCTTTTGGACAAACTCTTTGCTTTTTTTGTCCTTCACACAAGTTTCCTTTAATTCCCAAAATCTAAAATCCATCACACATTTCACAATGTAGGCTTATCAGTTGTTGTAATATTGTTTACAAATGCATATTTAAGAATTTTGCCTATTGACTTGTGCATGTCCTTCCAATCTTATATCTCCACATTAAAATACTTTTCTAAATGGTCATCTCATAACTAAAAAAAATTAATGTCTCAAGAATAAATAAGAGGATACAACTCCACCAACTTAAGCCCAAGATGTCATCTTAATGCAAACCTAAAGAAATCCTATGACTATGTGAATTAGACTGCCATATCTTAACTAGGATATGGATCGAACGAACTTCCGTCCCACCTTCATTCAATGGGTTGAAACTTGCATTACAACTGAAAAAATTTCTATACTTGCGAATGGCCAGATACCAGGGTTCTTCCAAGGTGATAACTTCAAATGGCAAGTTGATCTGATAAATTCGTACCACTTCCTTATTGTGATGGAAATGCTAATCATTATGCTAACTAAGATAGATTCGGATTCAAATTTGTCGATTACCGCCCTAAATGTCGTTAACCAGTGATAACCTCCCTATGTTTTGCTGATGATATAATGATCCTTGTCAAGCCCAATTAGAAGTCCATATCTACTGTAACAACCCGGAATTTTTTCAATAGTTAAATTAGTAATTTGATTATATTCCAAAAATGATTTTTTTGCAAACGACGAATTTAACTACCGTTGCTTATGTGGGAATTTTGGTTAACATTCATGTCTAGAACTTCGCAAATGGAGTCCGTATGAAAAGTTACGGATAAAATATGAAAATGGGCGAAAAATAAATAAAAAATAATATTAACATAAAGAAATAAATTCCTCTTGTCCCCACCATTGCTAAGTCGACCAAGGCGGTCGATCGGGCGGTAAACCTTTGGATTGACCGGGCAGTAGACCGTTAGATCGACTCCTGATCGATTTAGGCAGTGTCGCCTAGGTTTTTTTTATAAGTTTTACATCGGCGGATGGATTTTTATGAAACTTTATCTAACAATTCAGGTTCATTTCTTCGTCTATAAATAAAGCGCTAGACCTCCCCCTTCTTTTCTCATATTTAATGGAGGCAACAACAAAGCTCTGTCATTCCCAATCCACCTACATCTTCTAAAATTCAAAATATAAGACTATACAAATCTAATTAACAAGAATTAGAGAGATTGGATTCAGACTTATGAAAAAGAGTTGGTTCTTCGAATAGGTAATTATTTTTACTTTATTTTTTCTTTTCCAATTTCTCTTTCAGAGATCTATAAATCAAAATAGGTATATGTATATCTCATTTGTATACAAGTTATAAATCTATGAGATTTGGGAATTGTAAACCTAAAAACTGTGTTTAGATTCAAATTTGGATAGCTTTCAAATGGATGGGAAATATATACAATATCTTATATGATTTGTTTGTGTTAAATCTGTATTATATGCCTAAAATCTATCATATTTGTTTTATTATTGTCAAATCTGAAATAAGATCTATAAATTTTGAATATGTAGTTATCATATTGCCAAAAATTTATCTTGGATCATTTGTGGTTATTATAAAACACCCTGAATATGGAAATCATTACTAGAATATTGTTAGATATGTAGTGTTGTTATTCCAAATTCATAGGATTGGGGTGTAAATATATGATTTGTGCAATATTGATTTTAGAATTATAAACCTGTTTGTATTTGATACTGTTTGGAGTGTTTACTTAATTGTTGCACATTAACCATTTTTATATAAAAAAGCATTATTTTTTTATATAAAAATATATTATTTGAAATCTTCAAGGAATATAAACAAACCAGATAGAAAGAGATGTGCAAATTCACTTATTTTTGTACATAGTTTGCAACATTTATTCTGAATAAAATATTAACCTATTTCCTTACAATTTGAGATATGCTGATTTTCCTCTTTTAAATAGTTTGGGATAAATTCACCATGATTATAGTAAATAACATTTCCATGAGATTTTGAATCTTAAACAAGATTAAATACACAAAGGGATTATTCTGGTTATTAGCATAGACTAGAATATTAAAGAATGATAAATAATAAAATATAATTAGTAAATATTAACATCGCGCTTAAAATATGAATATATAATCATTATAATATTACCCGTCCAAACCAACGTAAATAATGATACTATATTATTATTAAATTAAATGTATGTTTTGTGTCTGAATTTGATAGGTTTCCATTTTATGAGAATAAGTATAAGGTAATAATCCCCATAATAGATAAAAATAAATATTTGTCATCGTTGTAGCAATAAACATGGAATTGATTGCAATAATTAATATATTTTGGGAAAATGAATTGAATTGGTAATAAATGCCAAAATGGTTACAATTTAAACTGTGTTCGGAATAGGAGTTGCAACTCCAATTAGAGAAATAAATAAATAATAAACTTATATACATATATATATATATATGTTCAAATAAAAATTGGATGTAACTAAATTAATATAGTATTGTTTGGAAGTTACAATAATTAGATTAGAATATTAAATGGGATTGATATATAAATGGCATTTAAAACGTTGTCGGTTGCCTTTGGAAACATGACTTTTTGGGCCATTAATGGCACGGGACAATTAAGGAATTAAATTGATTTAGTGTCCATTTCCTTAGGAAATATGATCGTTAGGGTCATCAATGACTTGGGACCGTTATAATGATAAATTTTAATTAAAAGGGGACTTATGGGAAGTAATTGCATAGTAAATACTAAGTCCAATAAGGAAATGAATAATTGAATGTACTAGGATAGGAAGCTAAAGAAAATTATCCTTAGCTTATTCTAGTTTAATCTAGAAGTAATATCTTTAATTAAAATTAAGCATTGGACTTAGTAGGTTAATGATGCGAGGTCAATTACCTTATTTAACAGAAGTCTGCACTTTTCAACAGTCGGATACATGTATAACTAATGTGGGACATTATTAACCCTAGGACCCGTGATGATAGTAAATTGCATAATGAGAATTATTACTAAAAAGGTTTACTTCTAGTATGAGGTAATAAGTGGTTATAGGATTTGCCTCACTTCAAAAAAAGAAACCAAAAAGGATATAATTTATAGCATAGCCTATTTAGAGAATTATTAGAAAGGTTGATTGGGTGCGAGAGTGGTACTCCCGCAACGGTTCACTTCCTCGAGGTATTAAGTGACTGAGATTGGAGTCCGCCTTAGGATAAGGTACTAAATAACCGCTCAAAGATACTATAGGTCTACCTATCCATGGGAAGGATTAAGTGACTAGGGGATTATCTAATAAAGTCAGCTAGATAGTAACACAAGGGTCCGCCAAGGGAAAGCCATAAATGGCGCGGTCTTCTACATATCCTGTAGGTCAGAAGTGACTGCTTATTACCTTTTGCCTTATGTAGGTTTGAGAATATGCATGAATGATGGAAGCCTTAAATTAGTAGGGCTAAGTCGCTAGTGCCCTCTAATTTATATTTAGGCTTAGTAAACCAACTAGTAAGGTACTAAGTGATCAATGGATCAATATTGAGCCCTAAATGATTGCAGGGATCATCCCTTGTATTATATTATGAATGAGACCATAAGTGACTATATAAAATAACCTACCTCCTTTATAGGGTATTGAGTAGTTGGAGAACCCGCCTCCTAGTTTTGGTATTTATTTCAATGGTGGTTTAAAAGCTTCGAACTTATGTGTAAAAGTTCTATCTTAGAACCGCGATAACGTTATCTTTGGGAAGTGTACCTTGGGTATGGTAGTTAATCGTCGGTTGTAAATCTTCAGAATGTTAGGTTATAATTACTAGCCTTGTTAGACATGTGATTTTGGGTGAAACCAGATGGGATACATTTGTTTATTGTGGACAATGTTATACATTTTCTACTCACCAGGACTTGTAGTTTTGGCCCTCTGCCCATAACAACTCTCTGGTTTATTTAGGGGAAGATAGGCCTTTGCAAGTACTCAAGTTTGTTTTTCTTGTTCTCTCATGTTTGGCATTGATGTGAAGATTCGCTTTTAAGGTAGTTGCCTAAGTCTATACTTGTTATCCTACCTTGTTTCCGCTTTGAGTTTGTTTATTTTACTCTAATTATGCTCATGCCTATTATTTGTAGGTTCTAGATTATAATTCTCTACGCTTGGATGAGTTTGAGTTTCGATTTTTATCAAAATTCAGGCTTAGAAAAATGTGGTTGTCACATTTGGTACCAGAGCTTAGGTTTAGACAATTATAGGAATTAATAAATTAGGATTGACAAGAGAATGTGTTCAAATTTATTTTTCTATTTTCTCCGGTCTTTCTTACTTGACTCTAAATTATTTCGACGAGGTAATAGTCATGAACCTATTTATTTAAGATGGGTTTAAAATGACTAGGATTTATATGTATTTTGAGTTGAATTTCTAGACAACCCGACTTATCCCATGGAGTGTTTGGCGATTTGTCCTGAAAAGCATGAGGACGACATATGGTGAATCGCATGGATTTGAGCTTGGAGACTAGATGAAAACCAAGCTACAATTAAGATAGTCGCGATTTATGGTTTCTGGTTACGTTGTGAGTTCTAGTCAATGACCTTTTTTATCTTTAAATGGGAAATTCATGTTAATTTGTCATATCAGTTGGGAAATATAATTACAAGGTACATCTATTTGATACTTCATTTTGAAATACAGATATTCTTTTGTTAGAACTATTCCTTTGATCCTTGGTCTAGTAATCGAAGGAAATTCAAAATTTTATAAAAGAAAAAGGAGTTTCAAAAGTTTTAAATTATAGTTTTCAAGGAAATTGTTTAATAAATAAAAATTTGAGAAAGTAAATAAATTTTAAGATTTTTAAAGCTATACATGTTTTAGACTGTTTGATTTTGTGTAATTTTAATAAATAATCCGTTTGGTAAAACGAAGGAATATGCCAAGAATCAAAATTATTATTATTACCAATTTCTTTTGATTTTTAGTATTCCTCTTTTTGATATTTTGGATGATTTACAAAAATTATTACAAATAACTGTTTAAAGATTTAAAAATCTCGACGATTCAGAACATAGAAGGATTGTTCCAGTCTGTAACATGAATTAGAAAATAAATTTACTAACATAGAAAAATATATTTAAAGTGTGAGACCCTCGGTTTACAAATAAAATTGAATCTCGAAAAATGTCAAAATCCTTCTCTCGGTTCGACTAGTGAAAATTTTGGTTTAGCTTAGAGTATATGTTTCTCAAATGTTTGATTGACCCATCTGCTAAATAAGGGAGATAATTTCGTAGAAAATCAAATACAAAATACTAGCTAAAATGTTTTTGGGTATTCCATTTCTTAAATCGTTCGATTTTCTTGTTAGCTAGGTAAGGGGGAAATTCATTTAAATTCAATTATAGATTTCTTACCGAATTATTTCGGGAATTTATTCATTGCGTGGTCATAGCCATTTGGTGGGACTATTATGAATCTTTGGGGACGGTTCGGAGTTTGACTGTAGTCTATGATATAGTCGTGACGAGGAAGAGTATTTTTTGGATTCACGTCAATTCTTAAGACATGACACAGGATGATTAATATTTTAATCTAGCCAAAATAAGAACAAGGTTCAACCATTGTCCGAAACCTGTTTACCAGTTGTCAGTCTAGCGTTATACCTAAGGAGGTCAAATAGTCGATGAGTTTTGGTACAACTTGAACTTATGACTCAACCGTAAAAGTTACATCCAAATCCCCCCTCTTAAACTTCTTTCTTTCATCATATCTTCCTCATCTAGCTGAAGCATACATTTATTCTTCTTCTTTTTCTTTACTGTCGCCTTGTCTCCTCTTTTTCTGTGCTAGTTTGTGCATTATATCTCGCCCCACTAGTACTTCAAGATCTAAACCCAATATCTTCTCTTTGATCATTTCGTAGACCATAATACCTACTTGTACCATCTGTTTCTCCTCGTGCCATTAAGTCTCATCCTTAGGGAGAGAGTCCATTTAGTTGAATCAGAGTGAGCATTAGATATCATCGCTTTAGGGCTAGGAGAATTAGTTATGGCAGTTTACTTGCGATTGTCCTTTTCTTTGAGATTTTTGAATAAGATTGTTGTCTATGTTGCATCCTCCTTTGTCATATCTTATTGGAATAGATTTTTGTAAAGGCAAATTCTTGCCTTAGAGATAAAGATTAAGTGGTCTCTGGATAGTCTTTATAAGGAGCGTATCGATGAGATTTTAGAGGCATCCGTGTTTTAAACGGACTTGGATGGTCTTTGATTCGACCGGCTTCAAAGATTTTGTAGCAAATCTCTCTTTCTTGATGTCAGTTTTTGAGTAGAATTTACGACTAGATTTGTCTCATGTTAATGACTAGATTTGTCTCATGACTAGATTTGTCTCACGATTAGATTTGTCTCTTGACTAGATTTGTTTCATGTTTTAAACGGACTTGGATGGGAATTTACGACTAGATTTGTCTCATGACATGGATATAAATATTTTCTTTGATGGATGGTGTAATTATCAATTTGTACCGCATCATCTTTGATTCAGTTTGATGTTCTGGTATGCTATTTTGCAGAGTTACTTTTTGTAATTTCACTTATCCATTTTGTCTAAAGATAATGTTAGGTGAATTCTTCGTGAAAAGCGGTTTTGTAGTAGGTTTCTTTTGTCATTGGTAATTCTCTCTTAGAAGAGATAGCAGGGTTGAAACCTCCAACAGCAATGACTGCAACATGGGATTGAGCATGTTGCTACTATGGCATGACAAGTCAAAGATTGTGGGAATGGTTCGAACTCCAGCTACGGAGTAAGACATCTCTTTGTTTGTAGGAAATGTTTTGGGAGTTTCGATGTTTTTGCCTTTGTTCCTTTAACTTTCCAGCATTGGTTTCTTAGCTTTGTTGTAGTTCATGCTTGCAACTGTTAGCTACGTTATCTTTCAATTCGCACGATGATGAATTGAGGTTTCAGGTATTTGTAAATATCATGTGTTATTCACGCTTATCTGTAATTTGAAATAGAAATGAAATCTCATTTTTTTTATCTAACTAACAGTTGTTTTAGAGCTGGAAAGAATAAAATTCAATGGTAGATAAATTTTAGTGAAGGGTAGGTTTTGCATCATTTCGTCACGGATATATTTCTTGTTTGTTGTCTGCAGTAAAATCCTTCTAATAGGTTGTCCATAAGACTCCCATCTTCTCGATGTGGGAACTGTCCCCGACAGTCATCGTATGTCATAGGTACCTCATGTGTCTCCCATCTCTCTCCTTCCGATAGTCACCTCAAATGACTTATGTTGCCTTTTTTGCTTCTCAGAGAAAACAATCCATCATAGTAGCTTTGCTCCCATCCTGGAATCATCATTGTTGAAGCATCACTGCATAAACTTGGGCCGTCAATTTCTAACACGACCCGAAACATGACTCGTAACCCACACAAAAAAAACCTGACACGTCCCATTTATAAACGGATCAATTTTGGGTCAACCCGCTCTGACCCGTTTAATAAACGGGTTGACCCGACCCGACCCGTGAACCCGTTTCTGACCTGTCATGATCCATTTAATATAAAACATATTTTTATTACTCTACAATCTAAAAAACATAGGTCCAGCCCAGTCCACTACCCATTTTCCGCTTTACCCTAGTTTACCAATTACCAAGCTGCCACTCATTCAGTCATTCTAATTTCTGCGGTTCTACCTCTTCACTGATTCACTCCTTCACATTTTCATGTTTATTCCCACATTAACAACTTTTTACATTTTTATTCTCATCTTACCTTACAACAAGTGAATGACGAAACCACCCTTCTTCATGTTTTCATCTTTTTATACAAATATTTTTCTTATAGGGTTACACGAATCAAACCCGAAACTCGCACGATTATAAACGGGTCAACCTGAAACCGATCTGTTTAATAAACGGGTTGAGCTGACATGACCCGAACACAACTTGACCCAACCCAAATCCAACCCAACCCATTGGTAGACCTAGCATAAATGCACCACATCCTTTCCTTAAGCCAAATACATCGATCGAAGAGCCATCATGTAACACCCCGTAAAATACATAAGTATTAATAATAAATAAAAACAAACTATTTAATAATATGGCTAGAAAATGAGGTTTTGCAGCTTTAAGAATCTGGCTATGAAAATCTTATATTTGGATTCAGGAAGAAATTCTTGATCGTTTTCATATATGATATGCTGAAAACGGTCAATGTATGAATAAGTTATAAGCAAACGAATTGGACAATAAAACGTAAAAAAAAATATTTAATTAAATGAGAAATAAATATACATATGTCTAAAATATATTTAAATAAAATAGGGAGAATTTTAAATTCAAACAAAGGATAAGATTATGGGGACAGAGAATATATTAAGTAAGGAAAGAGATAAGGAAATTAAGAAACATATTAATTAAATAAACACCTCAGCGCAACAATGTTTCATTGGGCGTTTCAGCGACCAGGAGGTCGGCCGCCCCCTTAGGAGAGGTGTCGACCGCCACTTGACCACCTGGCGGCTGACAAGCCCAATGAATCTATGCTTAGTTAGGGTTTTCTAAGGGAAGATATATAAATAAACAACCTAAATTAAATCTGAGAAATCTAACGGCCTACGCTCACATGAGTAACCATATATAGTCCGTCATATCACAATACAAAACTCTAGCCACTATATTCTATCTACCTCCATGTTGTCCTTCTGCCATTGCTAAATCCCAAAAAAAGGTTAATAATTTTTTCTATTACTCTAACCTTTATTCTTATCTTCTCTCTAATCTAAATTCATATAGGTTTTAGTATGAATTCTGGAATTTAGAATATATATATAAGATTCTAAAAGATGTTTTTTACATATATACTAGGAGGATTGGAGCATGTTTCTCATGAAGATTAGGCACAGATATGAATCTATAACAAGGGTCCTCTTTATTATTCCATAGATCTGTGAGTGGAATATAGTGTTCTTAGGCATATTCTTTTTTTTAATAGATTAACATGTTGATAGCTATGCCTAAGAGGATTTGGAAATCGATAATATCAATACAAAAATCCCCAAATCCTTTATCTTATGTATACGTATGAATTGTCAATTTATTATTATTTGGATTTATGGATTTGGATTTTTATATTGGATTGAGAATGAAAGGGGTGTTGTTGTTGTTTCTACTTTGTGTAATCCACCCTTATGTAAACATTTGATTGTAACCTAAAAGGGTTTAAATTTGGTTGTTCCATGATTTGGTTATGTTTGGATTCTATTTTGAATCCAAACGTATTCGTACTTGAAACATATCAGATGTAAATATTTTTATGTGCAAACCAACAAAAAGGGGTGAATTGGATAAAGTGGAACTTGTAAACATATATGTATATATTATGTGTGTATGCTATACCCTATTTTTGATCAATTATTGAAATCATCCCATTAAGCCTAGGTTGCAAGTTTAAGTTTTTATGTATATTGTATTTTTCCATTCACTACTATATATTATTATGCTCTTATGTCATCATGCCTAATAGTCAAAAATATGGAAAATTAACTCTTGTACCTTAATTTAGGAAAAATTAACAATTGTTATCTCGTTGTAATGTTCTCTCGTTCATACAGACATTAACGTTATTTAGGCATTATAGTTATTATACTTATATAAACATTATCAATGTAATTAACATTCTATTAGTGTAATAAATGTGATTAGGATAGGATTCAAATTTGAAATGTCCCCATAAATATATATATATATATATATTGATTGCTTGTGTGTGTTTCTTGAATGGTTTTGCATATATTTATAATGATACAGAGACACGAGGTTAGTTGCCAATTGTGGTATAAGTCTGCCTGGAACTGACTGGAAAATCTAGCAACCACAAGTAGGCCCAACTAATGTGAGAGGTCTGGGTGCAATGGGCCATTCAAACTTAGTACATTATGACATGAGGTTGAACCAACTTGTAGTAGAAGCCTGCCCAAAACCGCCTGGCATATTCAGCATCTACAGGTATACGGTTTAATATAAAAGGTCTAGTGTGTATATATACATATATAACTATATATACAAGTCTATTGTGTGTGGAAATAGGTGGGTTTACTACGCGTTAAGAAGGTCTTAAGTGACTGACTCTCTTCTTGTCTAATTTGGGTCTTAAGTGGTTAGGACCGGGACCCCTCCTAATGTTTGTTCCTTGGAGAGGAACCAAAGTCGCGGAACCCACCATTATTAGATTCGAAGTAGGTCTTTGGGTCCTCCTTCTCTAAAAGTGATTAGGCATAAGCGGTAATGAAGTAAGGTAGTTCACAGTGGATGTCCACTTCCTCTAGAAGCTTGTAAGGGACCAACTAGCGACAAAATTGTTATATAAAAGATATGTGGCCATTTTGTGCTCACGAACCGTCTAAGGAAAGTTTTAAGTTACATAGGTGTCCTACCGTAATATCAGTTAAGTAGTAACATTCGCAATACTACTTCTCATATTACAATGGACAATATAGTCTTAAGAACGTTGGCGTACTAGGATAGGGTTATAAGGGACTGGGGTCCGCCTCAGGATTATAAGAGATCATAGGAATCCACCTTTAATAGGGTAATAAGTGACCGAGAGTGACGACCTCATCGGGTCTTTACCTTAAAAACACTATTGAGCGGTTGACTTGGATATCCACCTCATTGGTTAGATACATAGTGTTTGTGTGAATGTTGTTGTTGCATACACATAACTTGACGTATTGTGACGGCCCACCCCGCACCAATCGACATTTCCCCTGATAGTGCGCGGTATACATGCCCGACTAGCACGGAACGGTCACCAAAGAAAGGAAAGAAGATGAAGGAACTAACAAAGAAACATGTAGAATGTCTCACAGCTCATGGAACAAAATATAGTAATAACATAATTTTGACATAAACCAGTAGAGACAGTGCATAAGCTGAAACTAAACCAACATAGCAGCGGAAATCCAAATACAGCTTATGATCCAACATCATTATTACAATTTTAAACTGTCTCTAGAGCAAAAGAAAGCTAAAGTAGAAGATGCACAACTAATGCTCAAGCGGTGATCTTCAACAACACAGGGAAAATATCTTTATGTATCATACGTGGAAGCCTCCTGCTCGTCTCCGGATCAGCTACTCGTGCATACCCAGCTAACCTGTCTCTTGTCTGCTCGTGAGAGCACCCAGAGTAATAAGAAGAGACATAAAACTTTGGGTCAGACAAAAAGTCTGGTATGAGCAATAAGCAACAAAATAGAACAATAACAGGTATAATCCCATCATACCTGAACCTGCAACCAAAGAGTTAGCACTACATACCGTACTCTAAGGTGCCACTAAACAGATGGTGTAAAGAATACAGGGGTGGGGTTGTGCATATCGCAATGATGGCAAACAAATCAAACATAGCAACCATCCTCACATCTCTTACTCGGTGCGTAAAGCATACGATATCCATTACCTTGGTCACCTATCCATTGGGCCATGACGGAATCTAATTCCGTACAACTATTACTACAAGCCCACTATCCGTCTCTCAGTTGTGAACCAAAGTTATGAATACCGACAACCCCTTTGCACACGTCCCGCAGCAAAGCCCAACTCACGAAGTCGACTCATTGGTTCCCAACTGGATCCTGGTCTCTAACTTCTTATTTGGACTAACTTTGCATCTCGGGTTATTGGTCTTCTTCTCCAGATCGATCTTCTTTCCTTACTTTGCTTCGGATCGTACTCCCATCGGGTTCAGATCATCGTCATCACCCCTGGCGGATCGGGTCGGGGCCTTCAAGTCCAATCTCCATACATCGGTTCAGAGGTGGCTATGCGGCTCGGCTCGGGGTGGCCTTCCTCCAGCGGTTCGGATCTGAGTCCACACCTCCTGGATTCATGGAAAACTCCTCTGGTTCGGTCCTTCTTCCCAAGCACTCCGGATCGGGTCGGGTTTCTCAAGCTTCTCTATGGTGCATCGGTTCGGGTCGGAGTAGCTTCATGCCCACGAGGGCGGATCGGGTCGGATGTGAGCAGCTCTCATGGAATGTGGTTAGGATCGGGCTCCTTCCTTCGATCCGATCCGGATCGGCCAAAATCCTGCAACTTCTTCCAGCGACTGTTTACGCCATTCGACGGCGTTTTCGACCAATCTAACACTTCTAGACAATCACAAATCATATCATACAGTCATAGCAACATGTATAATCATTCACGAACACCAAAACAACAATCCTAGCATGTAAAACGGATCAAACATAGCCATAATCCCATATTTTCCCTTAAGCATGTTTAAGCAAAACTAATCGTAGGATTAACAAAACTTAACCAAATCAAACCCAATTTCTAACAGAGGTCTAAAACATCATTTAAGAATTTATAAATATTTTTCCAGAATTTATTAATGTATAAATTCGCTAATCAACACTAATTACCCTTAATTAACCCTAATTAGTGAGGAACTATGCAAATCACTCACCTTAGCCACAAATAAACCTTAGATCTGAAATAAATCTCTGATATGGTACGAATACCAATGCTAAACAGTAGCTCTAATCTTGATTTGGCGAAGATCTCCCTTGATTTGATGTTGCTAAGCTTAATCCTTGATTAGAAAGTGGTTTGGAGGTGATTTAGAGGTTGGAGGCCATTTTTAGGGTTTCTAAGAGGTAAGTGGAGGCTAGAAAACTGAAATAGAATGAAAACCTAACTCATTTCAGCCTCCCTATAACCCTAATCCCGAAATGGGTTATGGGCCCATCCACTAATCACCCTATTTGGTCCGGTTAAGCAATTTTTCACCTTCCAAACCTTATTTCAGCCATATCTCCCAAACGGTAAGTCCGTTTTTCACATGTGACCATTCTACGGAAAGGTAAACCATCGTCCGAAGCCAATGGAAGTGGTTTCAGGTCAAAACTCCTTTCCAATCAAAAGTTATGGCTGAAACAAGATCAGCTAGGGGAAAAACGGTCATTTAAAAATCGGCAAAAATCATGAACATGGGAAATGACCCCAATGGTCGTTTCCCAAAGCCACATGACCATACAACTTCATATAAGAAAGAAATAAATATTCTATGATTCTCCGATGCGTAGAATGCAGGTTGTTATATTCTCCCCTCCTTAAGAAATTTCGCCCCCGAAATTCCCTAACCAAAACACACAGAGGGTTCCGCATGCCTTTTAGCCATAAAACAACAATCAAACATGCAAAACAAGCAAAATAGGTCTATCCTAGCATGCAGAATAACTAAATTGCAATGTAAATCTTACCAGGTAAAGAGTTTTGGATATGACTTTCTTATGTCATTCTCTACTTCCCAAGTATAGTCGTTCTCTCGCCATCGATTCCATCTCTACCCTAGAGGTAATTTCTAATAGGTTGGGATCGTCCCTCTGACTGGAACCGATCCACTTAATCTAGATCGATCTAATCGTCAAGCTTATTAGCGTTTTTGAATCCAATTCACATTTATGTCTGAAGTCATATCCCATGATATACTCTAGTTGCTTCCATTCCAGAAAAATAGCCTCTAAACTGGCATGTTCCCTACCCAATGCATCAGCTATCGCACCTAGTCCGGTACTATGGCATTCGTCTATACTGTCATCTTCTTAGGTAATCCAACCCTATACGCCAAATTTTCAACTACATTCCAAATGTATTTTCAAGTCCAACTTGAGTCCTTCCTACATTTGTACTGCACGTCCAACGTACATTCACCTCCTAGAGGCAAACTAGACTCATCCAATGAACCTAGGTACTCCACTTATACTTGTACTGCACGTCCAACGTACATTCACCTTCTAAAGGTGAACTAGACTCATCCAATGAATCTAGGTACTCTACCTTCGAGTCCAAGTCCAACTTGAAGCTCCTATATCCGCTGAATCTTCAATGTCAACGGACGCTCCACAATGCCCAACATACTTCAAGTCTAACGTAAAGTATCTTACGCCCGTCATATCACCATGATCAATCGAACTTATACTATTTCCATTCAACAGGATCCTACAGGTGATACTCAAGAGAAGAAAGGTAGGAGCAAACACAACAACCATAACATCCATCAAAAAAATCCTATATATCACCTGCTAAAGCCATGAATACGTCGATACCTGTATGTCTAGTCCAACCAACATCAATAACTAATGGAAACTCTGCCTCCAAATGGACTACCGTACGTCCAACGTACGTTTATCCTCCAAGGATAACTAGATCACGTCCAACGGATCCAAGGTAAGTGGGCGTCCCCAGATACCCCTGCTTTTAGTCCGCCTGAAACACTCGAGTCCCACCCAAGTCTATCCATTATCTTGCTGCCCTCTCGAGTCCAACTCGAGCCCATCCAATTCCTTGCAGCCTTTTCGAGTCCAACTCGAGTCAATGTATTACCCATAAACTCAGACCCAGTCTTAAGTATCCATTACCTACAGACCCTAGTCCAACGTGAGTCGTCTCCCTATTCATTGCATCTCCAAGATCAACAAACACCCATTTTCTTTTACGAGTTCAAGTCCAACTTGAATCGTCCTAATCTTCGTTGCATCTTCCATGATCAACGAATATATCCTATTTCTTAAAAAAAACATCAACGTAAGGTCCTAAACAATCCATTACTTTGCAACTTTCCCGAGTCCCACTTGAGTCATCTCATAACCCTATCGAGTCTAACTCGGGGCAGTCCATACCATCGAATAGTCTTATCCTATCACAGCTGCCCATTACTCCTCGAGTAAACCAAGATATTATCCAATGAAAATCACAACAACTACTTATCTCTCACGCAAACCATCCTAGTTGAACTCGAAATTCCCCAAGCACAAACCCCAAAGGCCTAAACCAATATCAGACAAGCACCCAAGGAACATCTCCTCCGAATTCGGAAAATCCACGTGAAGTGATACTAGCAAAACAACTAAGCATTGGAGCACTCATTTGCCTCCCAGAGACAACTAGAACTTAATATAACGATAACCTCTCAGCTTCCTTAACTTCAGTTATTATCACCATCACTAGGTAGGCACCCACCCCATTCCTTTAGAGTAGATTGACTCCTTAAAGTAATGCTAAACCTAGTAAAGCCCAAAACAAAGTAATTACAAACAAGCATACATCCATAATTCGATAAGACCACGTTACGGCAAATCATACCGAGGCTAGTCGAACCACCAATCGGGTTCGTCACTACTAAAGGTCTATCGACAAACTCAGGTTTTTCAAACAAAACTCGATCAAAAACGTCTTAAATAGACAGCATACCTCGAATAACGACACCTTTTTCCTTCTGCGCCGTAGTTGGGGCATTCGACGAAGAAGGAGCAGCATTGATAGCATATGCTTTCATGATCTGCTTCTCCCTAGGAGATTGTGGACATTCATTCTTGTGATGTCCCGCTTGGACACAATTAAAGCACTTCCTTTCCCCAGGCTTTTCCCGACAATCTCTGGCATAGTGGCCCTTCTTACCACAGCTAAAGCACTCGCCATTTTTGTTATTATTTTTATTCTGACCATCCATGGTTTGGTCTTGTTTCCTCTTATTCTGGGAATTATTCTTGCCTCCACCGCTTGCTTGCGGCTTTGGCTCCTCTGCAGATGCAACCTCAGTCTTCGACTTAGGGTAAAGACTCTCTGACCTCAGTGTTTTCCCCACAATCGATTCAAACGTCTCATCGATGTGGTTAATAAGCTTTTCCCCCAAGAACTGATCCAAACATGATAAAACTTCTCATTCTTCTTCTCGGCATTATCTATTAGGGATAACCCATATTTCGACAAAGTGTCGAACTCATCAATATACTCTGAGACTGCCCTACCATTCTGCTTAAGCTCCAAGAACTTCCTAAACAATTCTGACTTCTGAGCAGTTGGAATAAACTTATCACTGAAACGAGTTCTAAACTGATCCCAAGTGACTTGATCCTCTAGAGTTGCTGCCTTTATAGCATTTCACCAATTCATTGCCCGTCCTTGCAGCTGATGGGATGCTAACCATCTCTTCATCGCATCCTCGATACCCAAGTCTTCGAAGATACGCTCGTAGCTATCCAACCAATCCTGAACATCTGTAGCCGACTCCGTTCCATGGAACGACTTCCCACCAAGGCTAGTGTAATTCCTGCACAGCTTGGCGAAGTCGACCCTAGGCGCCTGCACTATTGGACCACCACCATTACCGACATTGGGAGCTACCCCCTGCACATCCATAAGCATTTCTCTCATGAGGTCAGTAAACATCGTCCTCATGTTAGCAGCATTCCCATTATTGGCTCCCCTACCGGCACCTCTTGCGTATCGGCTCATCATTCAATTTGTAAAGAGAAAACGATTAACCATCTCCATATTGGTGCTAGTGCAGTGCGACTTCATCCTTAGCTATACTAATAGTATATATATAGCTTTTGAAAACCAAAGTAATTACAAATACGCGCTCTCATATACGTATACTATCTCTCCCTAGTGTCTTTTCCTAGGTCAACTATGCAACCTAGAGCTCTGATACCAAATGTGACGGCCCGCCCCGCACCAGTCGACATTTCCTCCGATAGTGCGCTGTACACATGCCCGACTAGCACGGAACAGTCACCAAAGAAAGGAAAGAAGATGAAGGAACTGACAAAGAAACCTGTAGAATATCTCACAGCGCATGGAACAAAATATAATAATAACATAATTTTGACATAAACCAGTCGAGATAGTGCATAAGCTAAAAACTAAACCAACATAGCAGCGGAAATCCAAATACAGCTTATGATCCAACATCATTATTACAATTTTAAACTGTCTCTAGAGCAAAAGAAAGCTAAAGTAGAAGATGCACTACTAATGCTCAAGCGGTGATCTTCAACAACACAGAGAGAATATCTATATGTATCATACGTGGAAGCCTCCTGCTCGTCTCCGGATCAGCTACTCGTGCATACCCAGTTAACCTGTCTCTGGTCTACTCGTGAGAGCACCTAGAGTAATAAGAAGAGACATAAAACTCTGGGTCAGACAAAAAGTCTGGTATGAGCGATAAGCAACAAAACAGAACAATAACAGGTATAATCCAATCATACCTGAACCTGGACCTGTAACCAAAGAGTTGGCACTACATATCATACAATACTCTAAGGTGCCACTAAACAGATGGTGTAACGAATATGGGGGTGGGGTTGTGCATGTCGCAATGATGGCAAACAAATCAAACTAGCAACCATCCTCACATCTCTCACTCGGTGCGTAAAGCATACGATATCCACTACCTTGGTCACCTATCCATTGGGCCATGACGGAATCCAATCCCGTACAACTATCACTACAAGCCCACTATCCGTCTCTCAGTGGTGAACCAAAGTTATGAATACCGACAACCCCTTTGCACACGTCCCGCAGCAAAGCCCAACTCATGAAGTCAACTCGTTGGTTCCTAACTGTATCCTAAGCTCTAACTTCTTATTTGGATTACCTTTGCATCTCGGGTTATTGGTCTTCTTCTCCAGATCAGTCTTCTTTCCTTACTTTTCTTCGGATCGTACTCCCATCGGGTTCGGATCATCGTCATCACCCCTAGCGGATCGGGTCGGGGCCTTCAACTCCAATCGCCATACATCGGTTCGGTTCGGAGGTGGCTATGCGGGTCGGGTCGGGGTGGCCTTCCTCCAGCGGTTCGGATCGGAGTCCACGCCTCTTGACTTCATGGAAAACTCCTCTGGTTCAGTCCTTCTTCCCAAGCACTCCGGATCGGCTCGGGTCTCTCAAGCTTCTCCATGGTGCATCGGTTCGGGTTGGAGTAGTTTCATGCCGACGAGGGCAGATTGGGTCGAGTGTGAGCAGCTCTCGTAGAAGGTGGTTCGGATCGGGCTCCTTCCTCCGATCCGATTCGGATCGGCCAAAATCCTGCAACTTCTTCCAGCGACAGTTTACGCCATTCGACGGCGTTTTCGACTAATCTAACACTTCTAGACAATCACAAATCATATCATACAGTCATAGAAACATGTAAATCATTCAAAAACACCAAAACAACAATCCTAGCATGTAAAACGGATCAAACATAGCCAAAATCCCATATTTTCCCTTAAGCATGTTTAAGAAAAACTAATCGTAGGATTAACTCAACCAAATCAAACCCAATTTCTAACAGAGGTCTAAAACATCATTTAAGAATTTATAAATATTTTTCCAGAATTTATTAATGTATAAATTCGCTAATCAACACTAATTACCCTTAATTAACCCTAATTAGTGAGGAACTATGCAAATCACTCACTTTAGCCACAAATAAACCTTAGATCTGAAATAAATCTCTAATATGGCGCGAATACCAATGCTAAACAGCAGCACTAGTCTTGATTTGGCAAAGATCTCCCTTGATTTGACGTTGCTAAGCTTAATCCTTGATTAGAAAGTGGTTTAGAGGTTGGAGGCCATTTTTAGGGTTCCTAAGAGGTAAGTGGAGGCTAGAAAACTGAAATAAAATGAATACCTAACTCATTTCAGCCTCGCCATAACCCTAATCCTGAAATGGGTTATGGGCCCATCCACTAATCACCCTATTTGGCCCGGTTAAGCAGTTTTTCACCTTCCAAACCTTATTTCAGCCTTATTTCCCAAACGGTAAGTCCGTTTTTCACATGTGACCACTCTACGGAAAGGTAAACCATCGTCCGAAGCCAATGTAAGTAGTTTCAGGTCAAAACCCCTTTCCAATCAAACGTTATGGCCGAAACAAGATCAGCTAGGGGCAAAATGATCATTTAAAAATCGGCAAAAATCATGAACATGGGAAATGACCCCAATTGTCGTTTCCCAAAGCCACATGACCATACGACTTCATATAAGAAAGAAATAGATATTTTACGATTCTCCGATGCGTAGAATGCGGGTAGTTACACGTATGTAACATGCTAAAAATATAGGGTATGGACTTTAAGTTAACACCATATTTCAGTCACATAGAACTTTATGTTCTGACCCCTTTCTGTAACATATCCAACAAGTTAGTAGATAGTATAAAAGTCATGGACGATATCATGATGGGAGTTAAAGACGAAGACGAAGGCATTATGCTATTATTAGTAGTTATTGCTTTACTTCTTTTGGAAACTAGTGAGAATGAATTGTTTGGTTGTACCAATGGAACAGATGTAACTTTGATGGTTATGTTGGAATTCTATGATTTAAATGAAGTGGTATATCTTATTTTAGTACTATATTTCCTCTTTCCGCTGTGTGAGATTTCCACTCGAAGTATCTGTGCATATATTATCTATGCAAATGTAATCCTTATAGGAACCAACAACCCGTTTAGAATGGATCTAAGTTTTGATGGGCCTTTTCTAGGTTGAAATTTTGGCCCATTCCGGGCAGGTTGTTACAAGTTGCATCGAAATAGCTATCGAGCGAACCATCATAGCATGCTCTTCGAAACTACATCGTCGTCGATGTCAAGTTGGATGAAGTGACCAATAATACAGTAGTCAATACCGATAACCTTACAGTAATAGATAATGACTACTTGGATCACCTATTTAACCCAAATTGGTTAAATACGCATCTAAGGAAAACATCCGACATTCGTTGAAAAATCCAACTCGTCGCCAAGTCCTACTCATTACCAGGAAGAATGCCACCATGAAGGACTCCTTCCCTTAAGGCCACCATCACGTTGCCTTTCACCGGGTCAGCCCAACTCCGGTTCGACCTAGTCGATCTGGACTTTGTTGATAACAAGATTTTGATTGATGCCAACGAATAAAGTTGCAATGGGAATCATATCATAGAGATAGGGTTATATATATATACACACACACACACATATTGAGTCGTGTTAGAATTATGTTAAAATCTATCCTCAAATATACACGAATGTTCAAAACAAAGTAAAATATATATAAGCCTTCAAAAGCCAGATGTATGCAGAAACTGGTCTACCAGTCGACTGGTAGGAAAAGGACCAGTCGACTGGTCAACCTGTTTTTTGCATATAACGGTTAGTTTTAAAAAATTATTTATATGATTTAATTCTACTGGTCAACCGATGATTTTTAACCAGTCGACTGGTTCGACCCAGAAATTATTTTGTGAAGAGTCACCATCTTTCATGAAGAGATTCCTCTTCATTAATCAAAGGAAATGGACATATCTTTTTATAGAAACTCTTCATGAAGTATTTCTACTCTTATACTATTAGAATCATCGAATTTAATTGAATTTTACCTATTTTACTGATCATCATTCTACTCTCTCCATTTACATTCTTTGCAAATAAAAGCTCTCCAATTCAAATACTTGTTGAATCCTTGAATCAATTTAATATCATTTGATTCAACAAGCAATTTTCTTCCTAAAATCTTCGCATTCAAATTATATACTCGAGGATCAGATTATAGGAAGGTTGTACTTGAACTATTGGCTATCCGTGTTGATTCAAGAACACAAATCATAAGTCAAACACTTGTAATTGTTGAAGACCTATGTAGTTTCTCAGGCGAGAGGCATCCTTGTTGGGGCTCGGGTGTACTGACCAATTCCTCCGGGTAAAGAGAGGGCGTTGTTAGTGAATTCCGAAGAGGAGCTTCGGGACTGAACATAGGACGGGAAGTCCGAACCAGTATAAAAGTTCATGGTGTCACTTTACTTTATTTACCGAACTTATTTACTTGTGATACTTCTCTATAACTTAGATTTTACCTGCGTAACTATTGCATATTAAAAAGTTAGCATATCGTCTACATTTTCGCTATATCCATATAGATCCTGCTTAAGTCGTACACATCGACATTTCATTTGGTATCAGAGCAAGGCCATCATATAATCGTAAAACCATTATTTGATATTTAGACAATATGGATAATAACACTAGTACAAGCATTAACACTGGATATTCTGAAGGCCAATCAACTGCTAGACTACCCTTCTTTAATGGCATGAATGATAGTTAATGGGCTACACGAATGAGAATATACATGCAAGGAAATAATTATGATGCATGGAATATTACTCAAAAAGAGTATACATCACCTGTTGGATCTAGATTAACCCTGGAGGGGGTGAATAGAGTTTATTACAATTTTTCGCTGAGTTAAAACAGACGAGATATTAAAATAATAAACAGGACACAAAATGTAGTAGAAATAGAAGTGCATAAAGGAAATAATACACAGAGATACCCAGCTTCGGCAAAACCCTGCCTACTTCTCCATTCCTAAGGTTTCTACTAGGTGATAGAACAGATCCCGCTTACAAGACCATGTAAACTCGCGAACCCCTCGCTCCTATTCTAACCGTATGCTCAAAATCCTAGACTGATCTAACCCCCTAGATCATGTTTCCCCTGATAACAACCCCATAACCAGTAACCCCTAGATTTTACAGACTTTAGTAAACTGCCAGCTAATACCCTAACTGGTTTCCTAGATTTTACAGACCTAGAAACTGGTCATTTGATTAAAGAAGAAATTGAAAAACAAATAGAAATAAAACAAAGAAACCCCCTTTTCAATTTAAATATAAACTATTCCTTTGACTTATGTTGCCGGCCCATTTTGATTTGTGTCCACCCTTCTTTGTCTTGCCCGATCACTTTGGTTTTGTAATAAAAAAATAGAGGCCGATTCTTCCTTCTTCTAGAAAATAAAATTGCGGCTTCAAATTTAGGGATTTGGGTTTCTCTTTTGATTTCCCAAATCGAATCGATGTTAAATGAAAAGTTCTGGACTAAGATCTCTGATGCTTTGAAAATTATGTGGCTTGCTTCTCTATGATTTGGGAAATCTCTCGATCGAAACACTTGTAAGTAAAATCTTATTTGAATCTATATGCTCTTGTGTTGATTTGTGATTTCAATAAAAAAATAGCCTATGATGTAAAGGTGTTTTTATATAGGATTATAACATCTTATAATTGCTCTTTGATTTCATATATGGCTTGAGATGATTTTATGTTACTTTCCCCTTTTGGTTCTTGATAAAAACGGCTTGAATGAAATAAAAATTTGCCTTTGTTTGCTGATGAATCTATGTATATAATTTGACATTCAATGAATCATTAATTTCCCCTTGCGTGATTCTTGAATCAATTCTTTATGTATTTCTGGAAACTGAATGATTCATTGTTGCCTTAAATGAATTTATTGATTTCTTAGAAACATTCTGATTGCTCTTACTTGAATGTTTCAGTTGATTGTTTTCCAAAAAAAATCTTCACAATTCTGGAAACAATCAAGCATTTTCTTTGACTCTCAAACACAGGAAATACTTGTCTTTTGTTATGCAGATTGATTACTTAAAAGATTAAAAAACTTTGCCAAAACAAGGATTTCTGGAAATCAGCACCACCATTTCTGGAAATAATGATTCTTGTTTAAAAAAATTGCACCTTTCCTAAAAGTATATACTGATTTTTGAATTCAGTAATTCAAACAATTTTGCCATTTTGATTTTCATCACATGCCAAATAGTTTGCCTTTGAACATGTATACTGCATTTGATTTTTGCTCGGCCGTGCTTGTGTATATCCATGCTTCTCTTGAGCCTCCTTTGTGTGAATCGAATTTGCTGCATGTACACAACCTGACCCTTGGTTTCATAAAATTGATGCTTGTTTGACCATTTTTGCACATTAGCTTATTGTTGCCAATTTGTGTACTACTACTATGCTCCCATGTTTCATGTGCTTCACTGTATATATAAGTTTGATCAAAGTCTTGTACACTTGTGCTTGCATTCTCCATATGCTTGCTGTGTCTTTCATGATGACTTGTGCACTGGTTTGTTGGCTTAAACCATGTTGTTCACTTTTGTGTACCAACCAGTTTTGATATTTGTAGTTTGATCACTGAGCTCGACCATTCTTGTTGTGTTACCATTTTGCTACTTACATGATGTTGAGAACTGGCTCGAACTTTGTTGTGACTTGTGCACCATTGAAACTGAGCATGTTAAAGTGTAGCCCCATGTTTGTGCAGTCCAAATTTGTTGACCTGAGTTACATATATTGTTGCATCGTGCCTTTACCATGTTGCTGCTGTGTAAATGATCCTCTTGATCTTGTAGCTTGCCTTCACCATGCTGAAAGTTCCCATATGCTTATTGTTGTTGTGTCCATTCCAGTTTA
This sequence comes from Allium sativum, assembly GCA_030737875.1. NCBI lineage: Eukaryota > Viridiplantae > Streptophyta > Magnoliopsida > Asparagales > Amaryllidaceae > Allium > Allium sativum. The sequence goes on from CM060916.1 coordinate 902,620,595, forward strand.
CACATTTGTATTTGCCTGAAACAATGAAGCCCTTGTGTTTGGATGAACATTCCATGTGCATGAGTTACTTGCCATTTGATCATGAATCTTGTGCATTGAGTTGTTTTCATGTGTGCACTAAGTCGAGTTGGTCCACATGGCTGCTCCGCAGTTACTCGTTATATTTTGATTGGCGAGGCAGTGCACACGTGTATATATATGCACGTGTGTATATGCAACCATTCAAAAATAATTTTCCTTTCCCTACACTGTAATATGTGTATATCCATACAATGTACGTGTATACATGTATCATGCGTATATTCGAGCACTATAAATATTGTCAGATCAGGTCATGAAAAATGATGAGACACACCGAAATTCTGAGGCAAATAAAAATTTAAAAATAAATTTAAATTTGCAAGTATTCAGATTTATTTCTATTGTAGTGTACTGCGTGTGTGTTTCATGTAACAGGTGAGCAGATGGTGACTAGACTGACTGTGCTGACTGGCAGAAGACAAAAGTGATAGTGTCATGTTAGTGAGTGTATGTACCAGTGAGTGTCTGTATATGTGAGTGTATGAGTGTTGTTGTGAGGAACAAATGTATTGAAGTTGATATGATATGAAATGTAATATAGATATGTTCAAATAGTGGAGTTATAAGATTTGTACTGTTTGAATGTTGAAATAAAACGTTATATTCAAATATAATACTGTTTCATTATTCAAATTCTTGTACAATCGTATTCTATTTAAATATAAATATTATATTCCTGTCTTTGATGTGGTGTAATAGTGCAAATACAAAAACATTTAATATAATATATGCTGTTTGTTATCATCAAACAAAAATCATATAATTGTGTATATAACTACGTTATATACAACAATCTCCCCCTTTTGATGATGACAAACAAATTAAAGTTTTTGAATATCATAAATGTGTTTGTCATGAATAGTGGAACTCCTCTTAGATGTATACTCCCCCTACAACTAAACTCCCCATAGATATGTGCATGAGAGAAAATAATATAATGAATAAATTTTCAATAGTAAAAATATTTATAAAATATCCACTCATAAATCAAAATCAAAATCCATTCTCCCCCTTTTGTTATCATCAAAAGGATTCAAAATTTAAAATATAGATGAAAAATGACTAAAAAATAATATAATTTCAGCTTAAGAGGAAGAATGATCATAATAAATTTCAATCAGTCAAACAAAAATCATAATAAACTGAGAACTAGTGTCATATTTCACATTGTAGAAATGATGTATTTACAATGAAATTTATAAAAATAGGTAGAGTTATAAAGATATGAATTTCAATTATTTTCAAAATTTATTTTTTTCATAAAAATGAAGTACAAGAAACAGTAAAGGATTCAGACTATAATTAATAATTAGATTTAAGTGACAAAAACGAATAATCTCAAACCCCAATAGCTATCAATCAACAAATCATACTATACCATAAAATATTAACACACTTCACAGATTAGAAAAAGGATTAATAGGCTGGTTTTTAAACACCAAGGAGAATTTCAGATTAATTTCTATTTATTCTAATCATTTTCTTACCTCTTTCTTTTAATTTAAGAGCACACTAACCACGCATAACCAGACCTTGGATTTTTAAATGAGATCATTTACAGCTTAAATATAAGTAATCTTATAACCATGTATAACATAGCTTGGATTTTTAAATGAGGTTAGAGAAACACTTATGAATATATATTTTTTCAGTTTCAAAATGAAAAAATCCTCAGTATATAAAACTAATATGGATGATAGAAATGTGATAGGTACAGAAATGGTTTGTGAAATAAATTTCTAAATTAATCATATTATAAAACATGATCAACTGTACTGAGATCATTGAAAATGTTCAGTTTTCACTAGTTCTGAATAATAATGTAACCACAATTCCATCACAAATATTTTCATTGTTTATTGAAGATGATTTTTTTAAAAATATTAAACTTTCCACATTGATATTAAAAAAAAACTTGACGGATGGCAGAATAGTGCTAGAGAAAGAAGATAGTCGTGAAATAATTGCCAATTCAAAGATATTATAATAATTATTCAACCATCATGAATACCTAAATAAAATCTCCTCTTGTTGTGAAATATACTTGTGACGGCCCGCCCTGCATTAACCGACATTTCCTCCGAAAGTGCGTTGCACACATGTCCACTAGCACGGGACGGTCATCAAAGAAAGGAAAGAAGATGAAAGAACTAACAAAGAAACCTGTAGAATGTCCCACATCGCATGGAATAAAATATAATAGTAACATACTTGACATAAAATAGGCGAGATAGTGCATAAGCTGAAAACTAAAACCATCATCATCATAGCAGCGGAAATCCAAAATACAGCTTATGATCCAATGTAATTATTGCAACTTTAAAACTATCTCTAAAGAAAAAGAAAGTAAAAGAAGGAGGTACACTACTAATGCCCAAGCAGTGACCTTCAACAATACAGAGAGAATATCTATATATCATACGTGGGAGCCTCCTGCTCGTCTTCGGTACAGCTACTCGTGCATACCACCTAACCTGTCTCTAGTCTGCTCGTTTAGGAGCACCCATAGTAATAAAAAGAGACATAAAACTCTGGGTCAGAAAAAAATAGGGTATGAGCAATAAACAACAAAATAGAATAATAAAAGGTATAATCCAATCATACCTGAACCTGGACCTGCAACCAAAGAGTTAGCACTACATATTGTACAATACTCTAAGGTGCCACTAACATATGGTGTAAAGAACACGGAGGAGGGGGTGTGCATGTCATAGTGATGGCAAACAATCAAGCATAACAACCATCCTCACATCTCCCACTCAGTGCGTAAAGCATACGATATCCATTATTTGGTCACCTAATCCTTTGGGCCCTGACGGAGTCCAACCGCATACAACTATCACTACAAGCCCACTATTCGTCTCTCAATGGTGAACCAAAGTTATGAATACCAATAACCCCTTTGCACACGTCCCGCAGCAAAGTCCAACCATGAAGTTAGCTCGTTGGTTCCCAACTGGATCCTGAGTCTTACTTCCCATTTGGACTACCTTTGCATCTCGGGTTCTAGTCATCTTCGGATTGGTTCGGTCTTCTCTCTTCACTTTGTTTCAGATCAGTTCGTCCATGTCAACTCCTCTGGTTCGGATCGTGGGCACCCATTGGGTCCGGGTCGGATTGTGGTGCTCGCCCTCCATCGGATCGGTTCGTGCTTCCTCTGTCGGATCGGGTCGTGGCACATGACCAGCTCGTAGCTCCTCCTCTCAAGCGGATCGGTTCAGATGAGTACACAGGTTCGAAGGCGGGTTGGATCGTGACTTCGTGGCGCACTCCAGGAGAACGGGTCGGGTTGGAGCTGCATGGTGCTCCACGGTTCGGATTGTGCTCCCCTTCTCCGATCCGATCCGGTTCGGCTAATTTCCTACACTTCTTTCCAGCGGCTATTTTACGCCACACGACAGCGTTTTCGACCATTCTAATTGTTCTAAACATTCACAAAGCATACCATACAGCCATAGCAATATGTATAAACATCCACAAATAGCAAAACAACAATATGATATGTCAAAACGGATCAAACATACCCAAAAACCCTTATTTTCCCCTTAAGCATGTTTAACAACAACTAATGATAAGTTTAATAAAACTTAACCAAATCAACCCAAATTTCTATCAGAGCCTTAAAATAATATTTTAGAATTTTACAAATTTTTCTAGATTTTTATGATGCAAAATTTCGCTAATTATCATTAATCACCCCTTAATCCCCTAAATTCCGGGATTAGCAAAATTAGTCCAAATTAACCCAAATTCATATCAGAGACATAAAATAATATTCTAGAATTTTACAAATTTTTCTAGATTTTTTTGAGTTATAATTTCGCTAATCTTCGCTAATTACCCTAATTAGCCATAATTAGTGAAAAACAATGCAAATCACTCACCTTTGCCACAAATTAAACTATAGATCTGAAATATCCTCTGTTTTGGGTCGAATCCCAATGCTTAGAAGCAGCCCCAACTTTGATTTGATGCTATCTTGGCTTGGTTTGATGTTGATTAGCTTATTCCTTGATAAGAAAGTGATTTAGAGCTGTTTTGAAGAGATTTAGAAAGTGGAGGCCATGGCTAGGGTTCAAAGGAGGTTAGTGGCGGCTGAAAAATACTAAAAAATGTTTTCTAAACCCTAGCAGCCCTCATATACTCCTAATCCCGTAATCCCCCAATGGGCCTAGCTATTAATCACCGGGTTAAGCCCAATTAAGCTGTTTTTCACTCTCTAAACGTTAATTCAACCATATCTCCCAAACGGCAAATCTGTTTGACTAATGTGACCACTCTACGGAAAGGTAAACCATCAAACGGATCTATTGGAAGTGGTTTCAAGTCAAAACTCCTTACCATTCAAAAGTTATGAATGAAACAAGACCAGTTAGGGGCAAAACGGTCATTTAAAAATTGACAAAAATCATAAACATGGGAAATGACCCCACTAGTCGTTCTCCAAAAGTTCATGACCATATGACTTACCAAGAAAAAAATAAATATTCTATGATCCTCTGATGTATAGAATGCAAGTCGTTACATTCTCCCCCCTTAAGAAATTTCGTCCTCGAAATTCCTTAACCGAAACATACAAAGAATTCTGCATGCCTATCAATCATTTTCAAACAATAAAACATAAAAAACAATACAACAAGCCTATCCTAGCATGCGGTTTACTAACAAGGGAAGGACTATTACTACCAAAATCTTACCAAACAAAGAGTTCTGGATACTTCTTCCTTATGCCCTCCTCTGTTTCCCAAGTGCAGCCTTTCTCGTCATCACCCCATTGAACTTTGACTAGTTTCAATGCCTTCCTTCGAAGCTGCTTCGTATCGTTCCCAACAATACACAAAGGCTTGCGGTTCCCAACCCCCTCAGGTTCAACCTCGATATCGTCCAACTGATCTGGTGAAATAGCCACATTAGGGTCTTGCACAAACTTCCTTAATTGGGAAACATGGAATACGTTGTGAACTCCCGCCGTCTTGTCCGGTAACTCAACTTTATATGCCAAATTCCCATCTTGCTCGAGAACTGAATATGGACCAATAAACCTTGGTGCTAACTTACCTTTCCCACCAAAATGAATCTCATTCATCAACGGAGAGACCTTGACGAACACCAAGTCGTTAACGAAGAATTCCAAATCTCTTCGTCTCTTATCGACATAAGTCTTATGCCTATCTTAGGTAGTCTTCATTCTCTATTGGATAACCTTGAACTTGCCTGAAGTCCCTCTTATTATTTCTGGTCTAAGCACAAATTTCTCACCATTCTCCAACCAACATGATGGTGCCTTGCACGGTCTTCCATACAAAGTTTCAATTGGAACCATTCCAATACTGGGCTAATAACTATAACTCAACCAGATACAAATGGCCATCCCATGACCCTCCAAAATCCAATATATAAGTTCTCAAAAGATCCTCTAGTATACGATTCACTCAAATACCATCGTGACCTGACCTAGTCCTTGGTAAACCATCAATATAATCCATTGAGACTTGTCCCATTTCAATTTAGGAATTTCTATTGTTGTAACAACCCACTAGGGTTCTTTTGCTCAGCTTTAACTAACTGGCAATTCATGCATTTGGACATAGACTTCCCAATGTCCTTATTTATCCTTTCCCAGTGGTAGGTCTGATCCATGTCTCAATACATTTTGTTACCACCGAGATGTATAGTCAGTTTCGAGTGATGATATGCTCTAAGCACTTCATCTCTCAGTCCGTCTACGCTGGGTACAACTAGTCCCCCATTCTTTCGAAGCCATCCTTCTTGATCAAATCCTTGCTTGATCATTCTCTTTCCATCGATACCCATCTTTACCCTAGAGATGATTTCCAATAGGTTAGGATCGTCCTTCTAACTGGAACCAATCCACTCAATAAAAATCGAACTAATCGTCAAGCTTACTAGCGTTTCTGAATCCGATTCACTCTTGGGTCTGAAATCATATCCTGTGATATACTCTAGTTGCTTCCAACCCAGAAACATAACCTCTAGACTGGCATGCCTCCTACTCAATGCAACTGTTACCGCACCTAAATCCTTTGCTATGTCCACTCTGCCCCATGAAGTCATGACAACTTCACTGCACTGGCTCATAGCCTTGCTACGATCACTTTGCCCCCATAGAGTAATGACTACCCCACGACACTGATACGTAGCCTAATGTCTGTCTATACTACCATCTCTTTGTTCCCCATCGCTAGAACCCTACAGGTGATAGCCTACTCAAGAGAAGAAAGATAGGGACAAACATAGCAACCATAACATCCATCAAACAAGTCCTACCTATCACCTGCTAAAGTCACGAACACGTCGACACCTACATGACTGGTCTAACCAATCCCAATATGTCGATTCTTGTATGTCTGGTCCAACCAACATCAAGAACTAATGGAAGCCCAGCCTCCAAACGGACTACCATACGTCCAATGTACGTTTTATCCTCCAAGGATAACTAGATCACGTCCAACAGATCCAAGGTAACGGGCGTCCCCAGATACCCCTGCTTTAAGTCCGCCTAAAATACTTGAGTCCAACCCAAGTCTATCCATTATCTTGCTGCCCTCTCAAGTCCAACTCGAGCCAAATCCAATTCCTTGCAACCTTCTCGAGTCCAACTCGAGTCAACCTATAACTCAGACCCAGTCTTGAGTATCCATTACCGACAAACTCTACTCTAACGTGAGTCGTCTCCCTATTCGTTGCATCTCCAAGACCAACGAACACCCATTTTCTTTTACGAGTTCAAGTCCAACTAGAATCGTCCTAATCTTTGTTGCATCTTCCATGATCAATGAACACATCCTATTTCTTCAAAGTTTTACTATCCAAAGAGAACATCAGCATAGGGTCCTAACAATCCATTACTTTGCATTTTTCTCGAGTCCCAGTCGAGCCATCTCATAACCCTATCGAGTCTAACTCAGGGAAGTCTATACCATTGAACAGTCTTATCATGTCACGGCTGCCCATTACTCCTCGAGTAAACCAAGATGTCATCCAATGAAGAATCGCAACAACTATTTATCTCTTACGCAAACCATCCTAGTCGAACTCGACATTCCCCAAGCACAAGCCCCAAAGTCCTAAACCAATATCAGACAACCACCCAAGGAACATCTCCTCCGAATTTAGACAATCCACATGAGGTGATACTAGCAAAATAACTAAGCACTGGAGCACTCATGTGCCTCCCAGAGACAACTAGAACTTATTACGACGATAACCTCTCAGCTTCCTTAACTCCAGCTACTATCGCCTTCACTAGGTAGGTACCTAATACCACCCTATTCCTTTAGAGTAGATCGACTCCCAAAAATAATGCTAAACCCAGTAAAGCCCAAAACAAAGCAATCACAAACAAACATACATCCATGACTCGATAAGACCATGTTACGACAAATCATACTAAGGCTAGTCGAACCACCAACCGGGTTCATCACTGCTAAAGGTCTATCGACTATCTCGGGTTTGTCAAACAATACTCGAACAGAAACATCTTAAATAGAAAGCATACCTTTGAGAACGAAGCCTTTTCCCTTCTGCGTCACAGTTGGAGCATTCGACAAAGAAGGAACAGCGTTGATAGCATACGCTTTCACAATATGCTTCTCCCTAGGAGGTTGTGGACAATCATCCTTGTGGTGTCCCGCCTGGCCGAAGTTAAAGCACTTCCTTTCCCCAGGCTTTTCTCGACAATCTCTAGCATAGTGGCCCTTCTTTCCACAACTAAAGCACTCGCCACCATTCTTATTCTTCTTATTCTGACCATCCTTGGTCGGGTTCTGCTTCCTCTTATTCTGGGAATTCTTCTTGCCTTCACCGCCTGCTTGCGGCTTTGGTTCCTCTGTAGATGCAATAACAACTTCGGTCTTTGACTTAGGGAAAAGGCTCTCTGACCTTCATGCCTTTCCTACAATAGAATCAAATGTCTCATCGATATGGTTTATAAGTCTTTCCCCCAAGTGCCCATCTAATCCAGTTTTGAACTTTTCGTTCTTCTTTTCGACTGTATCGATAAGGGACAATCCATATCTCGATAAAGTGTCGAATTCAGCAATATACTCCGAGACTGCTCTACCATTCTACTTAAGCTCCAAGAACTTCCTGAACAATTCTGATTTATGAGCAGCTGGAATAAACTTATCACAAAAGTGTGTTTTAAACTGATTCCAAGTAACTTGATCCTCAGGAGTAGCTTCCTTAATAGCATTCCACCAATTCATAGCTCGTCCTTGTAGTTGAAGCGATGCTAGCATCCACTTCATTGCGTCTTCGATTCCCAAGTTTTCGACGATGCGCTCACAACTATCTAGCCAATCTTGAACTTCTGTAGCCGACTCCGTTCCGTGGAACGGCTTCCCACCAAGGCTAGTGTAATCCTTGTTTAGCTTGGCGAAATCGACCCTAGGCGCCTGCACTGCTGCACCACCACCATTAGCAGCATTAGGAACGGCTCCCCGAGCATCCCTAAGCATCTCACTCATGAGGCCAGTCAACATCGTCCTCATCTCAGCAACATTCCCATTATTGGCTCCTCTATCGTACCCCTCGTATATCGGCTCATCGTTCAGTCTGTAAAGAGAAAACGATTAACCATCTCCATAGTAGTGCTAGTGCAATGCGACTTCATCCTTAGTTATAATAATAGTATATATATAGCCTCTGAAGACCAAAATAATCACAAATACGCGCTCTCATATACGTGTACTATCTCTCCCTGATGACTTCCCTAGGTTAACTACGCAACCTAGAGCTCTGAAACCAAGTGTGACGACCCGCCCCGCATTAACCGACATTTCCTCCGAAAGTGCGTTGTACACATGTCCGCTAGCACGGGACGGTCGTCAAAGAAAGGAAAGAAGATGAAAGAACTAACAAAGAAAACTGTAGAATGTCTCACAGTGCATGGAATATAATATAATAGTAACTACTTGACATATAATAGGCGAGACAGTGCATAACCTGAAAAATAAAACCATCATCATCATAGCAGCGGAAATCCAAAATACAGCTTATGATCCAACATAATTATTACAACTTTAAAATTGTCTCTAAAGCAAAAGAAAGTAAAAGAAGGAGGTACACTACTAATGCCCAAGCAGTGACCATCAACAACACAAGGAGAATATCTGTATATCATACAAGGGAGCCTCCTGCTCGTCTCCGGTATAGCTACTCGTGCATACCACCTAAACTGTCTCTAGTCTACTAGTTTTGGAGCACCCAGAGTAATAAGAAGAGACATAAAAGTCTGAGTCAGACAAAAGTCTAGTATGAGCGATAAGCAACAAAACAGAACAATAAAAGGTATAATCCAATCATACCTAAACCTGGACCTGCAACCAAAGAGTTAGCACTACATACTGTACAATACTCTAAGGTGCCGCTAACATATGGTGTAAAGAATACGGGGGAGGGGGTGCGCATGTCATAGTGATGGCAAACGATCAAGCATAGCAACCATCCTCACATCTCTCACTCAGTGCGTAAAGCATACGATATCCACTATTTGGTCACCTAATCCTTTGGGCCCTGACGAAGTCCAACCCCGTACAACTGTCACTACAAGCCCACTATTCTTCCCTCAGTGGTGAACCAAAGTTATGAATAACGACAATCCCTTTACACACGTCCCGCAGCAAAGTCCAACCATGAAGTTAGCTCGTTGGTTCCCAACTGGATCCGAAGTTCTACTTCCCATTTGGACTACCTTTGCATCTTGGGTTCTAGTCGTCTCCGGATCGGTTCGGTCTTCTCTCTTCACTTTGTTTCGGATCGGTTCGTCCATGTCAACTCCTCTAGTTCGGATCGTGGGCACCCATTGGGTTCAGGTCGGATCGTGGTGCTCGCCCTCCATCGGATCGGTTCGTGCTTCCTCCGCCGGATCGGGTCGTGGCACATGACCAGCTCATGGCTCCTCCTCTCAAGCGGATCGGTTCAGATGAGTACACAGGTCCGGAGGAGGGTTGGATCATGACTTCGTGGCGCACTCCAGGAGAACGGGTCGGGTCGGAGCTGCATGGTGCTCCACGGTTCGGATCGTGCTCCCCTTCTCCGATCCGATCCGGTTCGGCTAATTTCCTGCACTTCTTTCCAGCGACTGTTTTACGCCACCTGGCAGCGTTTTCGACCACTCTAACTATTCTAAACATTCACAAAGCATACCATACATCCATAGCAACATGTATAAACATCAAAAATAGCAAAACAACAATATGATATGTCAAAACGGATCAAACATACCCAAAAACCCTTATTTTACACTTAAGCATGTTTAACAACAACTAATGATAAGATTAGTAACACTTAACCAAATCAACCCAAATTTCTATCAGAGCCTTAAAATAATATTTTAGAATTTTACAAATTTTTCCAGATTTTTATGATGCAAAATTTCGCTAATTATCACTAATCACCCCTTAATCCCCTAAATTCCGTGAATAGCAAAATTAGTCCAAATTAACCCAAATTCATATCAGAGGCATAAAATAATATTCTGGAATTTTACAAATTTTTCTAGATTTTTTTGAGTTATAATTTCGCTAATCTTCACTCAACTTTGCCACAAACTAAACTATAGATCTGAAATATCCTCTGTTTTGGGTCGAATCCCAATGCTTAGGAGCAACCCCAACTCTGATTTGATGCTATCTTGGCTTGGTTTGATGTTGATTAGCTTAATCCTTGATAAGAAAGTGATTTAGAGGTGTTTTGAAGAGATTTAGAAAGTGGAGGCCATGACTAGGGTTCAAAGGAGGTTAGTGGCGGCTGAAAAATAATGAAAAAGAATGCTTTCTAAACCCTAGCAGCCCTCATATACTCCTAATCCCGAAATCCCCAATGGGCCTAGCTACTAATCACCCGGTTAAGCCCAATTAAGCTGTTTTTCGCCCTCTAAACCTTAGTTCAACCATATATCCCAAACGGTAATCTGTTTGACTAATGTGACCACTCTACGGAATGGTAAATCATTAAACGAATCTAATGGAAGTGGTTTCAGGTCAAAAATCCTTAGCAATCAAAAGTTATGAACGAAACAAGATCAGCTAGGGGCAAAATGGTCATTTAAAAATCGAAAACAATCATGAACATGGGAAATGATCCCACTAGTCGTTCTCCAAAAGTACATGACCATACGACTTACCAGGAAAAAAAATATATTCTATGATCCTCTGATGCATAGAATGTTGGTCGTTACAATACTACAGTCATAACTCATCACAATTTCAAAATATGATAATAATTTTGATGAATTATAAATACAGTTCAATTTAGATATTGATTTCAATTTCCTAATGAATAATCAATAAATAATTTTAAAATTGAAAATAAATTACAAGAGGGATGTGAAGGTCGATAATTGCCAAGGGGGATAAGAAAAAAAACATATACATAAAAATTCAGCACTTCTGATACCAGTTGTGGTGTCTCTATTAATGAGGATTATAACAAGAATCAGGAGACAAACCAGGATATTTCAAACAGAAAAAATTTAAGCCCAAAGCCCAAGCAGACAAAACAACAAATTTGGCACATTTATCAAAGCAACAGACAGAACAAAACAAGAAGTTATTTGAAAACATTATCAGAGCAGCAATCTGATAAAAAAACAAGAAATTTCCAAAATATTTTCTAATCAATATCAGAGCAACACAAGAACCAGTTCAAATCAGACTTGTCAGGATGATGATCGCAAAAGATCATTCATGATCCAAGATTAAAAATACTGTTTATATGAAATCATTTAAGGAATATGAAAAACTCAAGATTCAATGAATTGATCACATCAGATTATTAATTTCAGGTTCAAGATAAGTGTGAGATTCAATAAATCAATAATTTCAAATGATTTTAAACAAACAAATATTTAAATCAAATAACCATGAAATAATAGAGAGATTTAAGACCATTTTTTCAAAGAATTTTCAAAATTATCTCTGACAAGTACAAGAGGAATTTCAGATCATTTACATCAAGTTTGAGTGGTATTCATGATCAAAAAAAAAATTATTTGAAATCACTTGAATCAATGTCAAGTTTGTAATATAATGAATTATTCACACAAGATTGATAATTTCAAATTTACATGGGGTGTGATTCAAAATATCAAGAATTTTTGATGATTTCAAACAAAACTAATTTCAACCATAATAATCATGAATAAAGATGAATCTCAAGATGTATCACTGATTCAAGACAATTTAAAATATTCAAGCCAATCTGAAATTTTCTGAATTAATCACAACTAATAAATAACAGAGTGTTGTAATGAGTATAAATTTTCAAGACTTTCCAAAATGAATTAGAAGAGACTCAAAACAGTAAAGGTGTGTGAAATTCAACAAAACTTTCAGATCTTCAAAAATTTAGAATTTGAATCAACAGTGTTCAAGATATGACAAGAATACATCAACACTATTATGAATTCAGAGAATCAGAAAACAAACTTCAAATCAATTGCAGATATTTACAAAAATAAATTCAAGATCTGGAAATGATTAAAAACACCAGAGTTTTATACAAATGAAGCGAATTTCCATAAAAATATGAATTTTGCAGTTGGAAGTTTAAGAAGCCTAAGAAGTTACAAAGATATGATAGTGACAAATCAAAACAAAAAAAACAAAAAAAATAAACAGAAGAGACAAAAGGAGAAATAAACAAAGAAAATAAAAAAAGAGAATATTTACGGAGGTGAGTTTAGAGATCATACCAAAATCCAATGTAAATCAGAATCTCAAACTCAACAGACTGGGCTAAGGAACTTGTGAATGATTGCAGAAGTATTGAAAAACTTGAATCCAATTCTCTTTTGCCTAGCAGTTCCTCAGCCTCCTCTGGTACCTAATTGCTTATAGAACCGAGTGGTCTAACAAAGGTTGTTTTACCACTCGTAGCTATGTGTTGAACTTTCGATACCCAAACCTGTCTATATAATAAACCATCTGAATTTATCTTCGAACCCTTGGGAACCCAAAACTGTTTGAATTTAATAAAGTTTGATTTATTTCGTTTTGGGATCCAAGATTGTTTAAATGGATTATTATAAAACAAATTTGCATCACGTTTATGTGTCAAAAATCCTTTGGAATGATTAGAGTTCAGATTTTCGAGCCTATTCTTTTCAAAGAAGGTTGAAGGAGTTTTAAAAGCATTTGAATTTCATTTTTCAAAAACATTGTTTTTCCCAAAGCCAAGACCACATCTATTTCCAATAGGATTTTGATTTTACAACAACATATTCAACGATTTTTCCCTATTAGAGAATTTATCCAAAGTTAATTCTAATCGTTGAATTTTGGATTTAAGATCCCTGTTTTCTTTCATTAAATCTGAACATCGATTGTTAGTGATCTTTCTTTCAACATCATGTCGTTTCAAAACCAAATTTTTAGTTTCAAGTAATTTTATTTTGGCTTGGGACTCAGCAATCTCAGATTCAAATTTAGTTTGCTTTTCAAATTCGGATTTTTCAAAATCTTTGAATTTTTCAATTTCCTTTTCAAAATCTTTCAAAATTGACTTACTTTTTAGCGTACTTTCTTTTTCAAAAAATTTATGTTTGGAATTAATATTATCCAACTCTTTTTGCAAAGAATCATTTTTATAAGTTAACTCATCTTCATTTTGTTTCAAAATGATAATTTCTTTTTCAAATTTCTGAAGATTCATATTGAGATGAGTTAAATCATTTTTCAAATTGAAACAATTCTTGCAATCAGAATTTTCAAATTTTAATTTCAACATATTATTTTTTGCATCGCAACTCAGAATTTTCAGATTTTAGAATTTTATTTTTTCATTGGAGACGATTAACTGTTTTAGTTAAATCATTACAACGAGAAACCAATTCTTCATATGAAAAATTTCCATCATCTGGATCATCATTAATTGCTCCGGTTAAGCACATATCTGAATTTGAGTTGGCAACTGAGGGTTTTGAGCAGTTGTCAGAATTTCCATACCGCTCGTCGAGGGTTCTCCAGATATCCTGCGCAGTTAAACAATGAGAGATAAGATCAAGCTGATTATTACTGAGTCAAGAATAAAGAATATGCATAACACGAGCATTGACAACTTTATTTTTCTTATCTAGAATATCTCCTATATTTTCAATGATATTCCAATATTCAAAATTAACAGATATTAAATATAATTCGATTTTTGATTTCCAAATTAAAAAATCTGTACCACTGAAAATAATGGGAATATCACTGGACTGACTCTAACAACTAGGATTCATGAATCTAGGGTTAATGAAATTACCAGGCTCTGATACCACTTGTTGGATCTAGATTAACCCTAGTGGGGGTGAATGGAGTTTATTGCAATTTTTCGCCGAGTTAAAAAAGACAGGATATTAAAATAATAAATAGGTCACAGAATGCAGCATAAATAAAAGTGCAGAAAGGAAATAACACACAGAGATACCCAGCTTCGGCAAAACCCTGCCTACTGCTGCATTCCTAAGGTTTCTACTAGGTGATAGAACATATACCACTTACAAGACCATGTAAACTCGCGAACCCCTCGCTCCTATTCTAACCCTACGCTCAAAACCCTATACAGATCTAACCCCAGATCAGATTTCCCCTGATTACAACGCCGTAACCAGTAACCCTTAGATTTTACAGATCTAGTAAACTGCCAGTTAACAGCCTAACTGGTTTCCTTAGATTTTACAGACCCAGTAACTGATCGTTTGATTAAAGAAGAAATTGAAGAACAAAACAAATAGAAATAAAACAAAGAAACCCCCCTTTTAATTTAAATATAAACTAATCCTTTGACTTATGTTGGCCGGCCCATTTTGATTAGTGTCCACCCTCCTTTGTCTTGCCCGATCACTTTGGTTTTACAATAAAAAATGGTGGACGTTTCTTCCATCTTCTAGAAGATAAAATTAGCAGCTTCAAATTTGGGGATTTGGGTTTCTCTTTTGATTTCCCAAATCGAGTCGATGTTAAATAAAAATTTCTGGATTAAGATCTCTGATGCTTCGAAAATTGTGTGGCTTGCTTCTCTATGATTTGGGAAATCTCTCGATCGAAACACCTGTAAGTGAAATCTGATTTGAATTTATATGACCTTGTGTTGATTTGTGGTTCCAATAAAAAACAGCCTTAACGGTGTTTTTATATAGGATTATAACATCTTATAATTGCTCTCTGATTTCGTATATGGCTTCAGATGATTTTATGTTACTTTCCCCTTTTGGTTCATGATAAAAACGGCTTGAATGAAATAAAAAATTGCCTTTGTTTGCTGATGAATCTGGATATATAATTTGACCTTCGATGAGTCATTAATTTGCCCCTGCGTGATTCTTGAATCAATTCTAGAAAGATTAAATTAACTCCTTGCCAAAACTGGAATTTCTAAAATGATTTATTTATTTCTGGAAACCGATGATTCATCGTTTCCTTAAATGAATTTCCTGATTTCCTGGAAATATTTTGATTGCTCTTGCTTGAATGTTTCAGTTGATTGTTTTCCAAAATAAAATCTTCATAATTCTGGAAACAAATAAGTCTTTTCTTTGACTCTGAAACACTGGAAATACTTTTCTTTTGTTATGCAGATTGATTACTTGAAACATCAAAAAACTTTGCCAAAACAAGAATTTCTGGAAATCAGCACCACCATTTCTTGAAATAATGATTCTTGTTTAAAAAAAACTGCACCTTGCCTAAAAGTATATACTGATTTTTGAAATCATTAATTCAAACAGTTTTGCCATTTTGATTTTCGTCACATGCCAAATTGTTTGCATTTGAACATGTGTACTACATTTGATTTTTTCTCGGCCATGCTTGTGTATATCCATCCATCTCTTGATCCTTCTTTGTGTGAATTGAATTTGCTTCATGTATACAATCTGACCCTTGGTTCCAAAAAACTGATGCTTGCTCGACCATTTTTGCACATTAGCTTGCTGTTGCCAATTTGTGTACTACTGCTATGCTACCGTGTTTCATGTGCTTCACTGTATATATAAGTTTGATCAAAGTCTTGTACACTTGTGCTTGCATGCTTCGTATGCTTGATGTGTCTTTCATGATGACTTGTGTACTGGTTTGTTGGCTTAACCCATGTTGTTCACTTTTGTGTACCAACCAGTTTTGATATTTGTAGTTTGATCACTGAGCTCGACCATTCTTGTTGTGTTACCATTTTGCTGCTTACATGATGTTGAGAACTGCTCAATCTTTGTTGTGACTTGTGCACCATTGAAACTGAGTAAGTTAAAGTGTAGCTCCATGTTTGTGCAGTCCAGATTTGTTGACCTGAGTTACATATATTGTTGCATCATGCCTATACCTTGTTACTGTTTTGTAAATGATCCTCTTGATCTTGTAGCTTGTCTTCACCATGCTGAAAGTTCCCATATGCTTATTGTTATTGTGTTCATTCCAGTTTACACATTTGTGTTTGCTTGAAACAATGAAGCTCTTGTGTTTGGATGAACAGGCCATGTGCATGAGTTACTTGCCATTTGATCATGAATATTTTGCATTGAGTTGTTTCATGTGTGCACTGAGTCGAGTTGGTCCATGCAGCTGCTCCTCAGTTGCTCACTACATTTTGACTGGCGAGGCAGTGCACACGTGTATATATATGCATGTGTGTATATGCAGCCATTCAAAAATAATTTTCCTATCCCTGCACTGTAATATGTGTATATCCATACAATGTATGTGTATACATGTATCGTGCGTATATTCGAGCACTAGAAACATTGTCAGATCAAGTCATGAAAAATGATGAGAAACACACCAAAATTCTGAGGCAAATAAAAATTTAAAAATAAATTCAAATTTGCAAGTATTCAGATTTATTTCTATTGCAGTGTACTATGTGTGTTTCATGCGACAGGTAAGCAAATGGTGACTAGACTGACTGTGCTGACTGGCAGAAGACAGAAGTGATAGTGTCGTGTTAGTGAGTGTATGTACCAGTGAGTGTCTGTATATGTAAGTGTATGAGTGTTGTGGTGAGGAACAAATGTATTGAAGTTGATATGATATGAAATGTAATATAGAGATGTTCAAGTAGTTGAGTTATAAGATTTGTATTGTTTGAATGTTGAAATAAAATATTATATTCAAATAAAATACTGTTTCATTATTTGAATTCTTGTACAGTCGTATTCTATTTAAATATAAATATTATATTCATGTCTGTGATGTGGTGTAACAATACAAATACAAACATATTTAATATAATATATGCTGTTTGTTATCATCAAACAAAAATCATATAATTGTGTATATAACTACGTTATATACAACATCACTTACTACTGCATACACTGAATGGTCAAATATTGAGAAAAATGAAGCTACTGCAAATGCTAAGGCCATGAACATGCTACACTGTGCTCTAGATAGAAATGAGTTCAATCGGATTTATATGTGCGATACTGTATATGAAATCTGGAGAACACTTAAAATTACTCATGAAGGCACTAATAAAGTTAAAAAAGTAACATATCTATGCTCAAGAATCAGTTTCAAAATTTTAAGATGAATGAAAACGAATCCATAAATAGTATGTATTCACTTTTTCAAAACATTTATCATTCTTTATTAGGACTAGGAGAAAAGTATTCCGACTTTGACATAATTTAAAAAAATTTGAATTATTTAACGGATGAATGGAAGAGAAAAGTATTAGTGATGGAAGAAGCTAATGATCTCCCTGCCATGAAATCAGAAGAATTGATCGGTAATCTAATGTCTTATGAAGTGAATTTGCAGGCAAAGAAAGCACAGGTACAAGATAATAAAAATTAGCTTTCCATGCAGAAAAAGAAGATTCCGATTCAAATAAAGAAGATATAGCATTTTTTGCTAAGAATTTTCGAAAATTTCTAAAATACAGAAAAAGTCAAAGCAAAAATATAAAGAATAATTCATCAAAAGAATCTGACCCTGCTTTAGTAGAATGCTTCAACTGTCACAAGACCAGACATTATCAAAAGAATTGCACAGAGCTAAAGAAAAATCGCAAAAATGAAAAATCAAAGAAATAAGCTTTTCAGTCACTTGGGACAACTTGGATTCATCTTCTGAAAGTGAGCAATAGTGATAGTGAGCAAGAAAACATGTGCTTCATGGCAAAGGACAATGATGTAAGTGATTTTACTTTTGATGATTTAATAGAAATTAATGCTGAAATTTTAGAATCTAGGAAAATGTTTAAGCGAAAGTTTAAACAAGCCAATGAAGATAAAAATAAAGCTGAATTTGAGAGAGACCTTTTGAAAAATGAGAAAGAAATCTTAGAATAAGAAATTAGAAAATTACAAGATTCTCTTTCAACTGCAAATTCACAAATTTCTTTGTTAAGTCAAGAAATCGAGACTCAAAAAATAAAAATGATTTGTTAAATTCTGAAAATCATGATTTAAATACTAAAATTAAAATTATAGAGTTAGAAAATTCTAGTTTAAAAACTAAGTTAGAAAGCATTTCTAAAAATGTAAACAATTTTGACAAAGGTAGTGAGAATTTATCTAAAATATTAGAAAATTCTCAATCGGCTTTTAGTAAAAAAAGGACTTGGGTATAATAAAGAAATTAATTCAAAAAGGGAACCTACTTCAAAATTTTCTAATATTAAACCGAAAAATTCTGGTAGTAAATTAAATATTTCTACTAAGAAAAAATATTCGGAAAATATTAGTATATGGATTCCTAAGACAAACAATATTCTTATTAGGAAGAAATATATTGAAAACTTTTTAGATTCTGTTCATTATAATAGTGATTATTTTTTCAAAAAGGAACCTAAGCCCTCTTGGGTTTGGCTTCCGAAGATTTAACCCTTAGGACCCTACCAGAGGAAGTGGGTACCAACGAAATTTTTGATATATTTTTTGCAGGTCCCACTTGTGACGACCCGGAATTTTGACCCTCGAAAATTGACATTTTAACACCTTCTCGTATTCAAAATGTCGAATATTCAACTATCGGATTCCTGGTTGTCTAGGGATATAACACATTAGATAAATCACAATGAAATAAAAAAACAACTTCTCATTTATATAACATGAGATTACATAAGAGTTTACAACATTTCATAACCATAACCAAAAGAACAGCGGAAACTGACTAACAATGTAAATCCCATAACAAACTTCATCTTCACCTGAATTTCTCTGGATCATAAATGTCCACAAAATAATGTCCCAAAGAAAATATCTAATACTCCATAACAACAGCAACTCCACAAAAGCAAAGGATCCACCGAGAAAAAGCTCCAAGACACAAGCTCTAAGTACTGCTACTAAACCTGACATAAGGCTGTCCTTGTAAAAAGTATGGGCACCCAGAGTTTTGTGTGAAACCAAAACAACTCCGGGTCAGTCATGAGACTGGTGTGAGAACTCATCATATTTGTTTGCGCATGGAAAATTCGCAATGACTTTTTGAAAAATGAAACAAACATAAGGTCTCGTGGCACACACACAATGCAAATGCACACATGGGCGAGGTTTCTCCTTATGATAGTCAAAAATGCTTTAATACGCGGAAACGATTTTGATGTTATTATTATTGCATAGTGTGAAAAACAATTTCGAAAGCAAATGTATTAATCTTAGCCAGCATAGGTACCATATACTATACTGACATAATAGTATACAACTAAAATCGTACGGGTTCGTAGTGGAGATTGAGTTTCCAACAATGACCAGGCAAAGGAACTTCCTTCCGAACCGAATTTTGAACACCTCTAGAGGGATGTTCGAGGATCAACTAAAGCTCCTCATGCCAATACAAGGCCGGGTTACCCCTTAACTGGGTAACTTAGAGTACGCCTGAGTATGCCATCTCCCGGTCGTTACCGACCTTTCCGAGCGCTCGCCAACAAAAACCATAAAAGTAGAAGTTTTCCACATAGGTTAATACCTGGGCTCCATACCATAGTACACCTTTTATCTAGAAGAAGACAACACCCCATAACCTTGCCGCATTTCTTCCTGTTCTGACCATTTACTGGTTTGTGAGGCTTGCCGAGGTTACGATACACAAAGCTACGCTTAATTAAGCCATGCTTTGATCATCTATAGCTCACCACATATCTTATGTATGCCACATTATCAATTAACAGCGCATCACTGATTTTCAATATATAACCTCTAAGCTCATACGTCTTAGAGAAGGGTGTTAAGTAAGAGAATAATTCTCCGCCACCAAACAGATGTATATTGATAAACAGTGCTACGCAGTTAATTACAATGTCAGACACACAATCCATACAAGTCCGTTATGGGTCTGAACGAAACACAAATCCGAAAATCTCCAAATATATTCAAATGTCATGCCACTTATAACCTCGTACCGGGGGATCAGCCCAATCGAGACATCAGCAATCAATCCAAACAATTCAAAGGATCCCGGTCTTCATTATCGTCTTCAATGCCTTCAATTTCTCCACAACGTCATACTATTACTTGGAATGGTTTTCAGACATATATCAAATCCCGGTCTAAACGTAACTTTAAAACCATGTGGATATGTAGGACCAAATCAAGTCTTAACCCATATTCTATGTTTGGAAACTCAAATTATCATTTAAAGCCTTTCATTACATGTTAGCAATTAATTACAAAGGTTACGGAAAGAATTTTAAAGTTAAATACCTTTAATATTGAATAAAAAATGTTACAAAAGTGTTACAAAAAGTGTTTTCAAAATATTGATGTTTGCCAGTTTGTGGGAAATAACCTTTATATTACTAAAACTTCATGATTTCAACATAAATCACTTTTAAATAATTAATTATGATTTTACACAAATTTTCCATATTTTTAAATAACCAATTATCATTATAGTCAATGGATAACACTTGCAACAACATTTTTAAATATTAATTAAGTATAACTTGAAAATTATAAGACGAAATTAAAATCTTCTTTCACTCATTTGAAAGCTATTGTTTATGAGAATCAAACGTTTTTCATTTCGTGGGAATCTGATTTAAGGTGCAAAAGTTATAAGCATTTAAAGTTTTAAAAAAAATACTCTAAATTCTACTATAAATTCAAATAGCATCAAATTAAACTTTGAGTTAACCATCCCGTCCATCGGATCAGTTAGGGATAGCCAGGGAGAGCAGGAATCTATATTTTCCAAACTCAAGCCTAGATACTATCCTCTCTGTCATCCTGGAACATTCCGGTATTTATTTTTACAAACTCTATTTTAATTACAATATACATTCACATAAAAACTTTACTAAATTGCTTTAAAATGATTTAGAAAATCGTTTGTACTTATGCTAACTATTTAAAACCAATTCCAACTTTCAAATCTAAATTAATAAAATATTCATCTATCACACAAACTTGGTCCGAGACTTGTCTGATATCCGGATAATCCACATATGTGTGTGTAACAAGTAAAATGCACACCTCATGACTAAGAACAACCATGAAGCATCCATTCATCCGTCACACGATCATATATGGGAATATATATATATATACATATATATATATATATATATATATATATATATATAAAACAGTGTATACATGTGTCCATATAAGCGTTTGTCACTAAACGCTTACATTGCAATAATCCATCAACAACCATTCTCACAACATAAAAAGTGAACAAATATAAATATCTAGTTCTCACCTTGGGGTTCCACTATGCTAACCTCTATTGCTAGGCTGCTAGACCCACTATAGTTATCCTGGACTGACTGTTTGATGCTACCAACTTTGCAGCAATTTGTAATTTTATAAATGGAGGAAGGGGAGGAATTTCACCATGGAAGCCATGGATTTTAAAGTGGAGAAGAAGAAGAAATGGAAGAGAAGATGAGAATGAATGCTTAAGGGAAGAAAAGGGGTGTATTTATACTTGAAATGAGTTAATAAGGTGATGACACCTCGTAGGACATATGTAATTCATGCATGTAATGTTGCATGCAAAATTACAAGTGTTTTAACACTTGTAATAAAGAGAAAGGAGGTGTTTCTGGTAGCATTTACCCTTTAAATGATATTAAAAACTATATACAACACTTAACCAAATGCTACCAAAGGTGTATATATAGGATTATATACTTCTTAACTATATTTTATAATCTAAACAATTTATTACAACTTTAATTAATTTATAAACTAATCATTTAACTAGTCCAAAATTCCAGATCATTACATTCACCCCCTGTTAGACCAAAAAATGGTCCTAACACCCAATTGATAATGTTTTATAGAGAATAATGAGGAATCATGAATAAAAAGCAAGAAAAATCAATCAACACACGGAATTTATAGTGGTTCGGCGTTAACAAGCCTACATCCACTTCATAGCTTCTCAATTCATTCAGAAATTACAAATACAATGAGTATTGACGCTCAAGCACTCAATTACAATGAATAATACTCTCTGAATTCATTGATTTTATTAAAGAGGATGAAGGTTCTTCGTTGGTAGCCATGGCCGAAATAGATAGAGCTTCCTTGAGGCCAAAAAGTCCCCTTAAATGATGTGTTTTAGTGTATTTATAGCTGTAGATAAGCTCTGGGCGCTTCCGGTTCGGATGGGCCACGTGGCGTGACCGGAGGAGATCTCAGAAGTAGTGGAGAACGTGGAAAAGTGGTTACCAGGTCGTGCTTTGCCAAGTGGAGTCCGATCCGCAATTGTAGGAGTTGGTTATGCCAAGAGAAGAGGTCAAACTCCGTGTGCAGAAGCAGGTCCAGTCGGATCGGATCCGAATCGAACCGGTTGTTCGAGCAGAATGCCTGCACGCACTTCTGTGCAGAATACTTCAGGCGGTTCGGGTAGAGGGTACTCCGATCCGATCCGGGGAGGGGGATCCGATCCTATCCGAAAGGAGGGATCCGATCCGAATGGGGGATCCGTTCCGGTGACATTTACATGAATAATTCAAGTTTTGCAGCTTTCTATCACTCCACTCAAGTGATCGCCAATCAATGTAAGTTCATACTCAAGTCCCTGGCTTTGGGTAGCCTGGTCACAAAGCAGGCTAACAACCCCCCTTAAAATAATTTCGTCCTCGAAATTGCATAAGATGGTAATAAAATAAGATGTAACAACTAAAAGGAAATGGATAAGGAAATAAGTTTACCGAAGGTTGGGCTAGACTGGAATGTCAACTCGACGGTCAGGATAGAATTTCCGTATAGTTTCTTCCGTTTCCCAGGTATAATCCTTGGGGTCATCACTCCACTGTACTTTAACCAACTTAACAGTCTTATTTCTTCACCTCTTTTCATCTCGAGCAATGATCTTTGTGGATTCTCTTTTGACTGCTAAACTTGGGGTAATTTCCAGATCTTGTTGAGAAGCTTCTTCTATAACCTGGTCTGGATCATGCACTTACTTCCTAAGATTAGATATATGGAACACATTATGCACACTAGACAACCATTCTGGTAACCGCACTCGATAAGCTAATGGTCCAATTCTCTCCAGAACAGGAAACGGTCCAATATACCGTGGAGCTAATATTCCTGTTTTACCAAATCTGATAACTCCTTTCATGGGGAATACTTTTAAAAATACAGAATCTACAACTGCAAATTTCAAAGCTTTTCTCCTTCGATTAGCATAGCACTTTTGTCAATCCTGGGCCGCTTTTAGCTTCTTCTTAATGAGATCCACTTTCTCTGTCGCTTCTCTGATCATATCAGGTTCAAGAACAAGTCTATTTCTAGACTCAACCCAACATATTGGCGATTTGCATGGACGGGCATAGAGTGCTTCAAACGGTGCCATCTTAATACTACTTAATAACTATTGTTATAAGAAAATTCAACCAATGGAAGATGATTTTCCCACGAACCTCCAAAATCGAGAACACATGCTCGCAACAAGCCTTCCAAAATCCTATTAACTCTTTCCGTTTGTCCATCTGATTGTGGATGATAGGCACTGCTAAAGTTCAGCTTCGTTCCCAAAGCATCTTGAAAAGCTTCCCAAAAACAACTGGTGGAGATAGGGTCCCGATCACTCACAATGCTACTTGGAATTCCATGTAACCTAACGATTTCCTTAATATATAACTCCGCTAAACCAGCAGCAGTCCTGGTGGGTTTTACTATAATGAAATGAGCGCATTTAGTTAGATGATCTACAATAACCCATTTTCCTTCATGTTCTTTGCGAGTGCGAAGTAAATCATCGATGAAATCCATCGAAACTTGATCCCATTTCCATTGTGGAATTGGCAAGGTTTGAAATAATCCTGCTGTCTTCTGCTGATCGCTTTTTATTTGTTGGCATGTGGTGCAACGGCTAACATAAATAGATATGTCCCTCTTCATTGTTCTCCACCAAAATGTACATTTAACATCTCGATACATTTTATTAACTCCAGGGTGGATACTGAATCTTGATTTATAACATTCGTCCAATACTTCTTTCAGAAGCTCTTTTATGTTTGGGACACAAATTCTTCCTTTTAATCTCAAAATACCTTTTTCATCAATTTCAAAACTTGAATCCTTACCTTGTTTTATATTCTCAGCTATTCTTTGTAAAAACCTATCTTCTCCTTGCTTACTAATAATCTTTTCCATAAGTGTTAGGGCAATAATTAAGTAAGCGATGACGGCGTGTTTCCTACTTAAAGCATCGGCTACCACGTTGGGTTTTCCAGGGGTATATTGAATATCCAAATCATATGATGCTAAATATTCCAACCAATGCTGTTGTCTTAAGTTCAAATCTTTCTGAGTGAATAAATACTTTAGAGGCTTATGGTCAGTGTACAATTCAAATCTTTCTCCCAAAAGATAGTGCCTCCAAATTTTCAAAGCAAATATTGCAGCTAGCAATTCTAAGTCATGGGTTGGATAATTCCTTTCATGTGGTTTCAATTATCTGCTTGCATAGGAAATTACTCTGCCTTCCTGCATCAAAACTGTGCCAACTCCTTCTTTGCATGCATCTGTATAAACCGATAGCCATTTATTTCCATTTATAATAGCTAGAACTGAAGCAGATGTCAGTATTTTCTTTAGCTTCTGAAAGGCTTCTTCACATTTTGGGAACCACACAAATTTGTCATTTAGCTTTGTAAGAGGAGAAGCTATTCTTGAAAAATCTTGAACAAATATTCTGTAAAAGCCGGCTAATCCGAGGAAACTCCGAACTTCTTTTGGTGTCTTTGGTTGCTTCCAATCCAAAATGGCAGAGATTTTTCCTGGGTCTACTGAAATTCCTTTCTCCGATACGATATGACAAGGAACTTTACTTCTTTTTCCCAAAATTGGCATCTTGAGAGTTTCTCTTTGAGTACATTCTTTCTTAATATTTCCTAGACAATTCTTAGATGTTTCGCATGCTCTTCCTTAGTTTTAGAGTAGATGAGAATATCGTCAATGAAAACCAATACAAACTCAGTTAGGGATAGCCAGGGATAATTTGAATTAAATTTTGAATTAAATTCAAATAGCTTCAAAATAATAATTTGAATTAAATTTTGAATTAACCATCCCGTCCGTCGGATCAGTTAGCCAGGGAGAGCAGGAAACTATATTTTCCAAACTCAAGCCTAGACACTATCCTCTCTGTCATCCTAGAACATTCCGGTATTTATTTTGACAAACTCCATTTTAATTACAATATACATTCACATAAAAACTTTACTAAATTGCTTTAAAATGATTTAGAAAATCATTTGTACTTATACTAACTATTTAAAACCAATTTCAACTTTCAAATCTAAATGAATAAAATATTCATTTACCACACAAACTTGGTCCGAGACTTGTCTGATATCCGGATAATCCACATATGTGTGTGTAACAAGTAAAATGCACACCTCATCACTAAGAACAACCACGAAGCATCCATTCATCCATCACACGATCATATATGGGAATATATATATAACAGTGTATACATGTGTCCATATAAGCGTTTGTCACTAAATGCTTACATTGCAATAATTACTAATCATC
The DNA here is from genome assembly GCA_030737875.1 of Allium sativum. Lineage (NCBI taxonomy): Eukaryota > Viridiplantae > Streptophyta > Magnoliopsida > Asparagales > Amaryllidaceae > Allium > Allium sativum. Next base: position 902,646,630 of record CM060916.1, read on the forward strand.
CATATCATCAACAATCATTCACACAACATAAAAATTGAACAAATATAAATGTTGAATTCTCACCTTGGGGTTCCACTATGCTATCCTCTATTGCTAGGCTGCTAGACCCACTATAGTTATCCCGGACTGACTGTTTGACGCCAACAACTTTGCAGCAATTTGTATATTTTATAAATGGAGGAAGAGGAGGATATTCACCATGGAAGCCATGGATTTTAAGGTGGAGAAGAAGAAGAAACGGAAGAGAAGATGAGAATGAATGCTTAAGGGAAGGAAAGGGGTGTATTTATACTTGAAATGAGTTAATAAGGTAATGACACCTCGTAGGACATGTGTATTTCATGCATATAATGTTGCATGCAAAATTGCAAGTGTCTTAACACTTGTAATAAAGAGAAAGGAGGTGTTTTTGGTAGCATTTACCCTTTAAATGCTATTAAAAACTATATACAACACTTAACCAAATGCTACCAAAGGTGTATATATAAGATTATATACTTCTTAACTATATTTTATAATCTAAACAATTTATTACAACTTTAATTAACTTATAAACTAATCATTTAACTAGTCCAAAATTCCAGATCATTACATTGGGTAAATGCTACCAAAAACTATATACACACTTAACCAAATGCTACCAAAGGTGTATATATAAGATTATATACTTCTTAACTATATTTTATAATCTGAACAATTTATTACAACTTTAAGTAACTTATAAACTAATCATTTAACTAGTCCAAAATTCCAGATCATTACACCACTCAACAAAAACAGAGGAAAATGGATACTAAACAGTGGTTGCTCAAAACATATGACAGGAGACAAGGAATGCTATCAAATATCACTTACTCAAAAGGGGGAACTGTCACATTTGGAGATAATTCCAAAGGATACATCATCGGCAAAGGCGATGTGAGCAATTATGGTATATCTAATTCACCACTTATTTCGGATGTTTTATTAATTAAGAACTTAAAACACAATTTATTAAGTACAAGTCAATTGTGTCATAAAAGTTTCAAAATAACGTTTTCTAAAAATAAATGTAGTATATTTGATTCAAATCAAAATCGTATTTTTGAAGGATTCGAGACAAAAATATTTATATTTTAAATATGGCAATTAATGATAATCTAAGCATGTGTTTATTAGCCAAAGATAATGATCCTTGGTTATGGAAAAAACGATTTTGCCATATTAACTTTAAAACAATAAACAAATTATCTAAAAATGATCTGGTAAGAGGATTACCCAAAATAAAATTCAAAACTTGAAATTTATGTGATGCTTGTCAACTTGGAAAGTTAACCAAATCCTCTTTTAAATCTAAAAAGGTAAAATCAACCTTACAACCACTTGAGTTACTAAACATGGATTTATTCGGACTAACTCAAGTTCAGTCCATAAATCATAGTAGATATGTGTTTGTAATTGTTGATGATTTTTCAAGATACATTTGGATTTGTTTTTAAAGAATAAAAGCGATACTTTTGATATTTTTAAGAGCTTTGTCAAACGAGTTCAAAATTTAAATGATTTAAAAATAAAAAATATACGAAGTGATCATGGTGGACAATTTGAAAATGAAAATTTTGATTTGTTTTGTCAAAAGAAAGGAATTTTCATAACTTTTCATTCCCTAGAACTCCACAACAAAATGGAGTTGTAGAACGTAAGAATAGAACTTTACAAGAATGTGCGAGAACACTATTAAATGGAAGTGCACTACCAAAACATTTTGGGCTGAAGCAGTCGCAACAGCTTGTTATGTTTTGAATCGTGTTTCCATTCGACTTCTTACTAAAAATACTCCATATGAGCTTTTTACTGGCAGAAAACCAAATATATCTTATCTTAAAATTTTTGGTTCAAAATGCTTCATTTTAAATACAAAAGATCAACTTGGAAAATTTGATTCAAAATCTGACGAAGGAATATTCTTGGGATGCTCTAAGCGTAGCAAAGCTTATCATATTTAAAATAATCACTTCGTGTTTCGTTTGACGAAAATTTTATTCAAAATTCCTTAAAAACAGATATTATAACAAATAACTCTTCTCACGTTGATGATCTAATAATATATAGAGAAGATGAAAACATTGTTCATAACAACATAGAGAATAATACTACAGAAACACAAGATAATATCAATAACCAAAATATTCCTGTTAATGAAGTCAGATCTCCACCGCGAATATTACGAGATCATCCAATGCAAAATATTATTATAGAAATAACTTCAAACGTTAGAACAAGAAGTCAACTTAATTTGGTAAGTAATGTAGCCTTCTTGTCAAAAATCGAACTCCAAAATCCTAAAGAAGCATCCACAGATGAAAATTGGATAATTGACATGCAAGAAGAATTAAACCAGTTTGAACGTAATGAAGTCTGGGAATTAGTTCCAAGACCAGGTGATCAAACTGTTATTGGAACAAATGGGTTTACAAAAATAAAGCAGACGAATTAGGAAACATCGCTAGAAATAAAGCTAGACTTGTTGCACAAAGTTATAATCAAGAAGAAGGCATAGATTATGAAGAAACTTTTGCTCCAGTCGCAAGACTAGAAGCAGTTTGAATATTATTAGCATACACTTGTCATCATAACTTTAAATTATATCAGATTTACGTTAAAAGCGCTTTCTTAAATGGTTACATTAAAGAACAAGTATATGTTGAACAACCTCCACTATTTGCTCATGAAAAATATCATGATCATGTTTATAAACTGAAAAAGGCATTATATGGATTGAAACAAGCACCTCGTGCGTGGTATGAACGTCTCAAAACATACTTATTAGATTCAGGATTTCAAATTGGAAAGGTTGATCAAACACTTTTTTATCAAGAAAGAGAATAAAGATATTCTAATAGTTCAAATATATGTAGAAGACATTATCTTTGGATCAACAAATGATCAATTATGTCAAGAATTTTCAAAAATAATGATCAATGAATTTGAAATGTCACATATGAGAGAACTATCTTACTTTCTGGGTTTGCAAATTAAGCAATTATCTGATGGAATTTTCATCAATCAAGAAAAATATTGTACTAGTTTAATAAAACGTTTTGGAATGGAAAACACGTCAAGCAAACCTACACCAATGAGTACGACAACACATTTAGATAAAGATGAAAATGATAAAAGTGTTGATCAAAAGTTGTTGAATCCTTGAATCAATTTAATATCATTTGATTCAATAAGCAATCTTCTTCCTAAAATATTCACATTCAAATCATATACTCGAGGATCAGATTATAGGAAGGCTGTACTTAAACTATTGGCTATCCGTGTTGATTCAAGAACACAAATCAGACGTCAAACACTTGTAATCATTGAAGATCTATGTAGTCGCTCAGGAGAGAGGCACTCTTGTTAGGGCTCGGGTATACTGACCTATTCCTCCGGGTTAAGAGAGGGCGTTGTTAGTGAATTTCGAAGAGGAGCTTTGGGACTGGATGAAGGGCGGGAACTCAGAACCAGTATAAAAATTTCTGGTGTCACTTTACTTAATTTACCACATTTATTTACTTGTGATATATCTCTATAACTTAGATTTTAGCTGTGTAACTATTGCATGTTAACAAGTTAGCATATCACCTACATTTCTGCTATATCCATATAGATCCTGCTTAAGTCATACACATCGACTTTTCAGACTTGGTCACGTATATCTGGATCGACATAGTCGATCCAGACTTAGTCAACCCGGATTTCTCGAGCCGGCTCTGGATCGACTATGTTGATTCGGGCTTGGTTGATCCGGAATCCGCTCTGTCCTTCAACTTCTTTGCTCCAACAAAGTCTTCACGTCTAATGTAGAGATCCAATGTTGCTCTGTCATCGAGTCCAACCATGCGCTCTAAAGCTCTGTCGAGAATATATCTCGCCCGTTCAAGTCTACCATCATTATGAATTCAATAGATATACACCAACATGTGTATTCGATCGATACACACCCCAAACTCTCACGAACGAAATATTTTCTAATACTAGGTCACCTTCAAATGTAAATTAGGAAAACAACTCAAATATGTAACCAATATCATCCAAATTACTAAACTAGCATACAACATCCATAACAGTGATACTAAATCAAATAGAGCCTATTTATGACAATAAAAGTGAAATATATGTCGAGATAGTCTATATCTAGCTATATGACCAAAACTGTGTGCAATAGCGCGTAAAAAGATAAATTGCACACAACTAGGTAAATTGTTCTAATCATAGTCAAAACTACTCAAATCACTTTCTAATATTTTTATTTATCGACTATTAGGTCCGGTTATCCTAGATATCACATTTTTATAAATAGAAATCATTTTCAAAATGTCAATTCTATACTATCTAAACAAATACAGTCCAGTGAGTGATAATATCACTCACTTTAACCAAATCCTTCCAAAAAAAGCTTCCTTGTCAGTATGAGTCCAACGCATGAAACTGCGTCCAAATCTTATAACGTATGCATAAGATATGGTCAAAACAAGTTCACGAATTCAAATTGATAATTAAGTTATAAAATTAATAACTGACTTGTAATTAACCTGACCTAATTTTCTTTTTACCGTCCAAAATCGCGAATGCTTAAACCCATTACAACGGCAACTTCTTCTTCCACTTCGCTCGGCTGCATCTACAATTCTCCGACCACCAAAACTTACGCGCAGGAGCGCTTAGCCCTGCTCTCCCTGTCGACACTGGTCTCGCCTCGATCCATCAACCGTGGCCTAAGATCCAATCCAAGAAAAGGCAGCTCGATCACATCCCCGTAGCTCCCTCCATACACTACCTTATGTCGATCTGATATCGGCGATGTACTACCCTATGGAGCGCGCAAGTTTTCTTAGTTGAGACCTTGGTCTAATCGGTATTGTTCTGCCAAGGCGATGGTGGTGATTGATGGCAATTTCAGCCATAAATCGTGGCATCCAAAATGAACAGTAGAAATGGGTTTCTGGACCAATACAATTAGGGTTTCAAGATAATGTTATAAAATATAATATTTATTTATTATCAAATAGACCCCAAAAAAAACCCCAAACTCCAATCGACGCGTGCTGCAATAACCCGGGAAATGTGAACCAATTTAAAATTTTTAAAATTGGTTATTACCAAAGGATTTGAATAATTGAAATAGCATATTTCAATAAAATATAGAATTGAGTATAGTATTGCAGTTTGAAATTTTGAATACAAACTTTGTCTGACTGTACCGGGTTGAAAATGTAACGGATTTTAACGAAACTAAAAATATTTAAATCTGTTTATGAATACCTTTCTAATGAATCTGAAAAATCGAAGTTTCATAGCGGGAATCAAAAGTTATGTTTAAATGAATTTTCAGAAAGGTCGCTATATAGCATATATAGCCCTTGAAAATTGATATTTTGCATACGACCTCGGAATTCGACGAAACCACTTTTGTTGGGTCCGGGATGTCAAATTATTGCTAAGTTTCAAATTTCATAATTTTTGAAGCTAGTATGTGAGCGGGGCAAAAGAAAATGTGATTGGTCAATTTTTGTTAAAATGGGTCGACCTAAAAATGGCCGTTTTTCAAACGAGCTCAGAATTCGCCGAAACTGGTTTTGTTAGGACCGTATCGTCAAAACAAAGCTAGATTTTTTTTTGGAATTTTTCGATTCAGTTTGTGGCCCTGGCAAATTGAAATGTACGTTCAAATTAAATATCGAATGTTTTATATTTTAATTTGAAAAATAACTGACTGAAACAGTCGAATTGGCCAACGAAACATATCCCATTGTGTCCGGAATGGGGGTATTTAGCTAGGGGCGACAGACGTTGGGTTTGATTTCGAGTCCGTTTGTGAAAACACTATTTAAAATTCCCTATAAAGCTTGGACCAATAGGAATTTTCCTTTTAAAAAAAAATTCTCGAAACCCTAGCCGCCAGAGACGAAACCGACGATCCTCCTTTCTCCACGCTTATCCTCCCTTTTCCGATCGCCACAGGCGATGCTAGGCCGCGCCACCACCACCAGTCGACAGCCCTTCGCCTCCTCTCCACATCCGACCAAACGCCGCCTCCTACCTTCGCCGGAATCGCCTGAACGACGTCGAGGAAGTCGACGACTTCCCAGCGCCGCCGCCGCCCCAATTCTCCATCGCACCCCCTCAAACCACCAGCGCCGTGAATCCCTCGCCGTCCCTTTCCACGTAAGCACCGATGATCATCGCCATACTTCACGGATTTTGCAAAAATCCCAAACCTAGTTTCGAAGCAAAAATAAAGGTACGACCTTTATTATTTAGAATTGAAAATAACACTATAAAGCGTTGCAAAACTTTGAAAAACAATATCTTTTTCGTTTCTTAACGAAATTTGATGAAATAGAAGACACCGTGACCGCAAGGAGGCTCTCTACATTCTAGAAGAAGCCGCGGATTTTTCTGATCTTCCTACGATTTTTAGCACTGCAATAACCAATGTGAGGAATCTAAACTAATAGTGTGAATGAAATCGTGTTGTATAAATTATATAAGCGAAGTGTAAATTATATACGCATTGTATACCTCATGTACATGTGTTGTATAAATTATATTAGCAATGTATAAATTATACAAGCGTTGAATGAAACATATATGCTTTGAATTGTGATGAAATGCAAGTGGATTATAATATAATATATATATATACTCCCCTCGTCCACAGACCATGGACGATATTTATTGCTTGTGATTGACGTGATATTATATGGTATGATGAATGGTTGGAAATAATTGTTTTGGTTGATATTGTGGTTGAAAAATACCTTTGTGGTTGAAAAATACCTTTGTGGTTGAAAAATACCCTCTTGTGGTTGAAACAAATTAGAATAGGATTGTGGAATTGAAAATAAAACATGCCGCCTGCGTGCGACCTAGATGCATGATCCCCATTGTCAAAAACCGCGAGGTTTTAAGGTAGAGCGAGGAGCCGTACTAGGGACGGTCCCGGTTTTAACTACCCTGCCGTTATGCTGCCGAAATTTTCTGAAATATACATGCGTTAGAATAACTTTCATTTGTCGAAATAAATTACATATGTTGAAATATATATTCATGTGTTGAGTGGCAATTCATTCGTTTAGTTGAAATTCATGTGTTGAATATTATTTGAATTTAAACAAATAGCTTTAGCGATAAAAATCACATATTTATATATATACAAACTATATAGAGTATTCATGTGTTGAGTGGCAATTCATTCGTTGAGTTGAAATTCATGTGTTGAATATTATTTGAATTTAAACAAATAGCTTTAGCGATAAAAATCACATTTTTTTTATATATACAAACTATATCGAATATTCATGTGTTGAGTTGCAATTCATTCATTGAGTTGAAATTCATGTGTTGAATATTATTTGAATTTAAACAAATAGCTTTAGCAATAAAAATCACATTTTTATATATATACAAACTATAGAGAATATTCATGTGTTGAGTTGCAATTCGTTCGTCGAGTTGAAATTCATGTATTGAATGATATTGTATTTTAAAAATAAAATGAATCGAAAATAAAACTACATTTTTATTGTGAATATAAAGTGTTAAAAAACATTCACGTGTTAAATAAATATTTTTGATGACAAAAATATTTCTTTTATTTGCTAGAAATATTATTATTAGCTTTGTTCTGCATATATATACATGTGTTGAACAGGAAAAATGGATTAGCTGTAGAGTAAAGAAATTATTTGCGTACCCGACAAATAGGTAAGCCTTGATGAGTTGGCTGCGCAATTTTATTTTTATATTAACTCCTGTGAATGCCATTGGATGCGGAATGCTGGTTATTCTGTGTGAAATAATAAACGTCGCCATAGGATAGTAACAATTAATTTTGAACTACACTACATGGCATACTTCTTGACGATAGGCATACTTCATCATATTCCACATAAGCAATTGGAGCTTGTGTGACGAGGTGGAAGATTTACCATACTAGCGAGAGGCTTGTATGGCGATGACTATGTACTACAGGTTGAACTGATGACTGATATAGACTATATAAAATATAACGATAAATCGCCAGATTAATAAAAACCCCACACGGGTCTGGAGTTGACAATAATCACGTCGCTCTAGTTATTAGATACGGCACATGGACTATTTATTTCCACACGGAAATGGGGTGACGAGAATTTATTCTCTGGAGTGATTATCTATACATACTCCCCCGTAAACACCAGAATATATCACTATAAATATGTGGATGCTTTTTAGGATTTATTGGGTACTTAATACGGTCCAATAAATTTCCAAACCCCTCCCCGTACAAAGGAGGTTATGGCGAAATTTTTCGAAATATTAAGGCATTTGTGAAATATTTGAAGTGAAAACGAAGTTGAAATTATAGAATGAACTATAGTCGGAATTATAGAATGAACTATATTTATATATATTAATATAAATAAAATAAAAGGGAATCGAAGCCGTGCAGTTCGTGTTTCGGAATCGTAATATGAAACGATTAGTGCGAGAAATCCGACCATCGGATTTTCCCGAAACCGCAACCGCTGGGTTCGCCTTGGAAATATCTTCCCAACGACACCAACCTTGCAAAAATCCAACGGTTGGATTGTCCAGAATGTTTAATTTAAATCCGAAGAAAAACAGTGCCAGAATCGTTTATATTTATATATAAATATAAATATAATTGAATTAAATCGAATAACGACGCTGCAGTTCGAATTTTGAAACCGTAACTTCAAACGACTAGTGTGGGAGATCCGACCATCGGATTTTCACGAAACTGGAACCGTTGGGTTCGCTTTGGGAATATCTTCCCACTGATATAGACTTTGTAGAAATCCAACGGTTAGATTTTCCGATATGTATAAAACAAATTAGGGGAAAAACAGCGTTAGTGCCACGGCACGACCTGAAACATCATTTAATTAAATATGGCCATTTTTAAATAAATAAAAATGGCGAAAAATCGTTATAAAATATTATAAGCAACATAGATTGCAAATAAACCAATTGGGCTTGAATTGTTTGATATTTGATGGTTGTATGTGTTTGACACGAAAATACACTAAAGAACTGAAAGATGGATGTCGAATAATATAACCACAAGAAGAATCGATTTAAATTCTAATGACGTGAATTATTTGAAAAGGCCGAGCTAACCCTCATTTCAAATAATTTATCGAGCGATTCGAATTGGAAAATGCAAAGACGATTCAAGACCGACGATCTTCGTATCGGTTGGATGGGCGCTACTGAGGTTCCTGACCGGAGTAGCTACCGGAAAGGGACGGAAGTAGTAGCCGTCTGAACGTATGGGTTGATTGTACGGATATACGAGGAATTGACGCCTCCGGTTTCGTTCAGACCCAGAACGGACTTGTAAATGGAATGTGTGTCTGACATTGGATTTTGTTCTATACTGATTGATCTCTGTTAAATATATATCTGTTTGGCGGTGGAGAATTTATTCTTTTGCTTAACGCCCTTCTCTGAGACGTACGAGCTCAGGGGTTATATATCGATGGAAATCAATCGTATGGAGTGGACTGCCTATGTGGCATGCCAAGATGCTATGATCAAGGCTTCTGTTGCAAAGCAAAGTCTTGTGGATGATGATCAAAGCACGGTCTACGTGGCCTAGCTTTGTGTATTTCGTAAATTCGCGAGCCTCACACCCCGGTATGAGTCAAAAACGGGATACGGATTGCTGGGAGAGCACGACGTTTCTTTCTAGCTATGGTGGTGTCAGTGACTTACCAGCCCTGACATATATATCTACTTTTCACCTTTGTGGTTGTTGGAATGCGAGGCGCCTCGATTATAGGTCTGTAAGGACCGGGAAATGTGTGTTCAGGCATAGTTAATCCTCAAACGTAAGAGAGGACCGGCCCTGAAGCATCCAGGGGTTACCCAGAGTGCGTAGTCCCGAGGCATTTGCTAGAATGTCTCGAAGCGGAGAGGAGCTTGCCCCTTGCCTCGACTCATGATGGAAATCCAATTCCCAATACGAAATAACGGACTCGATTGTAGAACTAGTATGGCGACATAGTGGTATGGGGCACTTATGCCGTCTATGATTGATATTTATGATGCTATTCGTTTTCGAAACATATATGCACTAGTAATAATATCAAATGATTTTGCTTTGTACGTATCAAGCATATTTGGCCATTATAAGGTAAAACTCTATCCTCCGGCTTGCGTTGCATTGTATGATGGGACCTGAGTCTTATAATGGCTTCATTCTTTTTAAAAGCATTGCGTTGTTTTAAAAGAATTTACTTTGTTTTAAATGCACTAGCAATCACTGGAGTAAACCCGTTCCGCAAAAGTGGCGTGGTCCTATGATTTGCTTATTACTGTTGTTTAACTGTTAAATAGATTCCTCATACCAGTCCCCATGATTGACTCGTTGTTTGTTTCACTTTGCAAACGCGGGTGCCCTTATTTTCACACGAGCAGCCTAGTTCACAGGTGACAGGTTGTTTTTGGCTCTGCACTGTTGTATAGAGTGCATTTTGGCTCATGGCGAGGCTGACTTCACAGAGACGACTTTGACATTTTCCGCCATTATTGTACTTATATTATGATTCCGCCACGGGCGATGCAGACTGCTTTACTTTCAGTACTTCTTATTGTATGTATATGTTCCGCCTTCGGCGATGTAGACTGATACCCTTATTATGTCTCACTGCATGTACGTATTCCGCCTCTGGCGATGATGACTGATCACTTCCCTTTTATTTACTAAGTTATATCCTACGCTATGCTATTCTGATGTTATTACATGTTGTGATTCCGCTGTCATATCCATGTAAAATTATTCTATTTATTGTTTCTTCTATTATCTGTACTCTGCTATGATGATTAATGTGTTATATTCCAATGATTATCCTTAATACCGCCCCTCGGATTTTGGGATCGTCACAGTTGGTATCAGAGCTCAGGTTAACCTTAGTTCCGGGATCTAACACATTAAACACCTCGTCAGAATAGAATCAGTAGTGTTCTAATGCGAGTAGCTCATTAGAGATAGGATTAGCAATGTCCTAGAATGAGCTAAGCAGATTAGCAAAACAATTTGATCAGTACATCATTTCCTTTCCTTATGTTCCCCTGCTTTATCATATATGAAAATTATCAAATCTGTGAGCTTGACTCTTTTCTTGCTTATATAGTATACTCTTTGATGGCTACACGAGCAGCAGCAGCTAGAGGAGGCCGTGGAGGCCGAGCAGGAGCAGCAGGAGGATGGGGGAATATCCCCGTAGTTGTGGAAGGCCCTATTGTTCATCCACCAGCACTCGAGGACTTTGAGCTAGACAAAGTAGCGAAGAGGTATAGGAACCTTGGGGGAAAACCCTTTTCTGGCACTGGTACAGTGACCGAGGATATAGCTTGGTTGAAGACCTGTGAGAAAATCTTTGAAGGCATGGGTATGGGAACCAACAACAAAGCACGACTAGGTATTTGGCTCCTATAGGAGGAAGCAGAGCTGTGGTGGGATGCCATTACCTCAGAGGATGCAGCAGGTACTGTCAGAACCTGGGAGCAATTCAAAACTATGTTCAATGAGAAGTTTGTACCTGAACAGGATCTAGAGAGGATGCGAGAGCAGTTTGCTAATCTCCAGCAAGGAGATCTCTCTATATAGGATTACCTTAATAAATTCACCCAGTTGTCGTGCTATGCTCCAGAGCTTATTATGACTAACAAAGCAAAGAACAAGAGATTCATATTTGGGCTAAAGCGCAAGTAACATGACAGAGCCACGAGTAACATCAAACTCTGCTTCACAGAATTGGTAGAAATGGCTTGCAATTATGAAGATATGGATGAAAGGAACGCCAGCCAAGATCGCGCCAAAAGCCAAGCTGGAAATAAGTGCAAGGCTTCAGCAGATCAGCCAGAGTCTAGCATTACCACGGCCGCTACTCAGAAACCTGGAAAGATCCCCAAAGGAAATTGCTACAACTGCGGGAAGCCAGGTCATTTTTCTAATGTATGCAAAGCCCCGAGGAAACCAAAGGCAAATGACTCAGCCGAATGCTACAACTGCCATAAGAAGGGGCACTATAGCAGGAACTGTCCTCTGAAGCAGAATGCACAAGTGGCTCATGTGTATGACGGGGGGGCCCCGCCAGCTACCACCGATGGATCAGGTAAACCCGACGTCTTGGGAGGTACCCTTACCATTAAAAATATTCTTGTTTCTGTACTTTTTGATACTGGTACATCACGTAGCTTCATTTCTAGTAACATTGTTCACAAACTAAAATTGAATCCAAGGAAGCTTAAAGAACCAATTAAAGTTCAAAACCCGATAGGAGATTCTGTTAGTCTCAGTTCGTACTGCAGAGTGCCTATCTCTTATGCATGTTACAAGTTTCCCATCCACTTAATCATCATGGATTTATCGGAATTCGATGTTATTCTCGGTTTGGAATGGTTAACCAAATATAGGGCCGAAATTAGATGTGCCGAAAAAATCGTTAAAGTCGAAACGAAGCTTGGACCTATATATATACCGTGTCTTGGCTCAGCAATTAATAGAACAGAATTTTGGTCTTCTTTAGAAGTTACTCCCCCTTCATTAGAAAAGATATCGGTCGTTAAAAACTATGCGGATGTGTTTGAGGAAGTAGAAAACTTACCGCCACAAAGAGAAATTGAATTTAGGATAGATCTAATTCCTAACGCCCGACCAGTAGTACATCCAATTAGAAGAATGGCCCCGAAAGAAAAAGAAGAGTTAGGTAGTCAAACCCGAGAATTGCTTTGGAAAGGTCTGATTAGATCGAGTTTTCAGCTTGGGGAGCAGCAGTAGTATTTGTCCCGAAATCAGACGGTACTCTAAGACTTTGCGTTGATTACCGAGATCTCAATAAGCAGACACTGAAGAACAAATATCCCTTGCCCCGAATAGACGATCTGTTAGATCAATTAAATGGAGCAACAGTATTCTCCAGAATTGACCTAGCTACAGGTTTACACCAATTACGTATAGCCGAAGACTGTGTTCCTTTGACAGCCTTCAGGGGTCCCGATTTATTCTACTAATGGTTAGTAATGCCGTTCGGCTTGTGTAACGCTCCGGCATACTTCGTTGATCTTATGAACAGAGTGTTCCGTGGTGTATTGAATAAATTTGTTCTAGTCTTCATCGATGACATTTTAATCTACTCAAAGTCGGAAGACGAACATGCAAAACATTTAGAACAAGTGTTGAAAATTCTAAGGAGAAATGTCTTGAAAGCTAAATTTTCTAAATGTGTCTTCTGGCAGGATGAAGTTAAGTTCCTAGGCCATGTCGTATCAAAAGAAGGGATTGATGTAGATCCAAGCAAAATTACAGCGATTCAAAACTGGAAACAACCTACTACTCCCACAGAAGTTCGAAGTTTCCTTGGATTGGCTAGTTACCATCGGAAATTCATTCAGGATTTTTCAAAGATATCTGGTGTTTTGACAAAGCTTACAAAGAAGCATGAGAAATTCAAATGGACTCCCGAATGTGAAGAAGCTTTCCAGGAGCTGAAACTGAAGTTGACAACTGCTCCAGTATTGACAATTATAGAAGGCAACCAAGACTTGACTGTATGGACAGATGCTTCTATTAGAGGGCTAGGCGTAGTATTAATGCAAAAAGGCCAAGTGGTCGCTTATGCCAGCCGTCAGCTGAAGCCGCATGAAAGAAACTATGCAACTCACGATCTTGAGTTATTAGCTATCGTGTTCGCTTTAAGAATCTGGAGGCATTATTTACTGGGCGAGAAGTTCGAACTATTTACCGATCATCAATCCTTGAAATACCTATTCACTCAGAAAAATCTAAACTTGAGACAACAACGTTGGTTAGAATTCCTTGCAGCATACGATTTTGAAATTCTATACACCCCAGGGAAAGCCAATGTTGTAGCAGATGCGCTCAGCAAAAAGAATGAAATCATTGCCAGTTTTATCATTATGTCTTCTTTAATTGACAGGATCTCGACCCTTCAAAAAGAGGATAATTTTGTAAAAGTGATGATCAAAAGGATCAATGAAGGCATAGACTCCAGCTTCCAAGTGGATAGCGAGGGAGTTTTGAGATTAAAAGGAAGAATTTGTGTTCCCGACATCTCCGAGCTAAAGAGAGAAGTGCTTGATGAATGCCACAAGTCCAAATTAATTATCCATCCCGGTGTGAGCAAAATGTATAACGATATCAAGCGCACATTCTGGTGGAAGGCGATGAAAAGAGATATCTCATTATATGTTAGCAGATGCCCCACCTGTCAGCTAGTTAAAAGTGATCAGCAGAAATTGGCTGGATTATTACAACCCTTAGAAATTCCAGGATGGAAGTGGGAGCAAATTTCAATGGACTTCATCGATGGTTTGCCTCGAACTAAGAAAGGAAACGACAGTATATGGGTAATCGTAGATCGCTTCACGAAGACTGCCCATTTCATACCTGTCCGATCCAATAGAACGGCTCAAAGTTTAGCATAGATTTACTTCAAAGAAATAGTTAAACTACATGGAGTGCCGCTCAATATAGTCAGTGATAGAGATCCCTGTTTACTAGCAAATTCTGGGAAGCATTCCAGACAGAATTGGGATCCAAATTGAATCTAAGCACCGCTTATCACCCACAGACAGACGGCCAAACTGAGCGGGTGAATAGAATTCTAGAAGATTTACTGCGAGCTTGCGTTATCGATTTTGGAGGCTCATGGAAAGATCACTTACATTTAGCCGAATTCTCTTATAACAATAGCTATCAAGCAAGTTTGGGAATGTCTCCATTTGAAGCATTATACGGTAGACCGTGCAGATCTCCCGCATGTTGGGTGGAACCTGGCAACAGACTTGTGTTAGGGCCCGATATGATTCAAGAAGCATCGGATAAAGTCGATTTCGTTAAGAAGCGATTGAAAACCGCACAGAGCCGACAGAAAAGTTATGCTGATGCAAGAAGAAGGGATATATCGTTTGACGTTGGCGATTATGTTTATTTAAGAGTTTCTCCAATGCAGGGAGTAATTAGATTTGGCAAGACTGGGAAGTTGGCACCGAGATTTATTGGTCCCTTTCCTATACTTGAACGGATTGGAACTCTTGCATATAGGGTTTCATTACCTGATTGGTTGCCTGGTGTGCATGATGTGTTCCACGTGTCTCAACTCAGAAAACATGTTCATGATCCAGATCTTGTTGTAGAAGAAGCAGCGCAACAGGATATCGACATAACTCCAGAATTAGCGCTCAGAAGAGAGCCATTAAAGATAGTGGGCAAAGAAACTAGAGAGCTAAGGAGGAAAAAGATTCATCTAGTCAAAGTGCAGTGGAGTAGTGATCCTAGAGACTGTACTTGGGAGACTGAAGAAAGCATTAAACAAGCCTATCCCAAATGCAGAGTGGACATCTCTGATTAACTCCGGTGCAAGGTACCTTTACAATACTTTGCATTTACATTTTGTTTCCTACTTAGCTGTTATTTCCTTTTCGAGGACGAAAAGTTTTAAGTGGGGGAGATTGTAATAACCCGGGAAATGTGAACCAATTTAAAATTTTTAAATTGGTTATTACCAAAGGATTTGAATAATTGAAATAGCATATTTCAATAAAATATAGAATTGGGTATAGTATTGCAGTTTGAAATTTTGAATACAAACTTTGTCTGACTGTACCGGGTGGAAAATGTAACGGATTTTAACGAAACTGAAAATATTTAAATCTGTTTATAAAAACCTTTCTAACGAATCTGAAAAATCGAAGTTTCATAGCGGGAATCAAAAGTTATGGCGAAATGAATTTTCAGAAAGGTCGCTATATAGCATATATAGCCCTTGAAAATTGATATTTTGCATACGACCTCGGAATTTGACGAAACCACTTTTGTTGGGTCCGGGATGTCAAATTATTGCTAAATTTCAAATTTCATAATTTTTGAAGCTAGTATGTGAGCGGAGCAAAAGAAAATGTGATTGGTCAATTTCTGTTAAAATGGGTCGACCTAAAAATGGCCGTTTTTCAAACGAGCTCAGAATTCGACGAAACAGGTTTTGTTAGGACCGTATAATCAAAACAAAGCTAGATTTATTTTTCTGGAATTTTTCGATTCAGTTTGTGGCCCTGGCAAATTGAAATGTACGTTCAAATTAAATATTGAATGTTTTATATTTTAATTTGAAAAATAACTAACTGAAACAGTCGAATTGGCCAACGAAACATATCCCATTGTATCCGGAATGGGGGTATTTAGCTAGGGGCGACAGTCGTTGGGTTTGATTTCGAGTCCGTTTGTGAAAACACTATTTAAAATTCCCTATAAAGCTTGGACCAATAGGAATTTTCCTTTTAAAAAAAAAATCTCGAAACCCTAGCCGCCAGAGACGAAACCGACGATCCTCCTTGCTCCACGCTTCTCCTCCCTTTTCCGATTGCCACAGGCGACGCTAGGCCGCGCCACCACCACCAGTCGACAACCCTTCGCCTCCTCTCCACATCCGACCAAACGCCGCCTCCTACCTTCGCCGGAATCGCCTGAACGACGTCGAGGAAGTCGACGACTTCCCAGTGCCGCCGCTGCCCCGATTCGCCATCGCACCCCCTCAAACCACCAGCTCCGTGAAGCCCTCGCCGCCCCCTTCCACGTCAGCACCGCCGATCATCCCCATACTTCACGGATTTTGCAAAAATCCCAAACCTAGTTTCGAAGCAAAAATAAAGGTACGACCTTTATTATTCAGAATTGAAAATAACACTATAAAGCGTTGCAAAACTTTGAAAAATAATATCTTTTTCGTTCTTTAACGAAATTTGATGAAACAGGAGACACCGTGACCGCAAGGAGGCTCTCTACATTCTAGAAGAAGCCGCGGATTTTTCTGATCTTCCTATGATTTTTAGCACTGCAATAACCAATGTGAGGAATCTAAACTAATAGTGTGAATGAAATCGTGTTGTATAAATTATATAAGCGAAGTGTAAATTATATACGCATTGTATACCTCATGTACATGTGTTGTATAAATTATATTAGCAATGTATAAATTATACAAGCGTTGAATGAAACATATATGCTTTGAATTGTGATGAAATGCAAGTGAATTATAATATATATATATACTCCCCTCGTCCACAGACCATGGGCGATATTTATTGCTTGTGATTGACGTGATATTATATGGTATGACGAATGGTTGGAAATAATGGTTTGTGGTTGAAAAATACCTTTGTGGTTGAAAAATACCTTTGTGGTTGAAAAATACCCTCTTGTGGTTGAAACAAATTAGAATAGGATTGTGGAATTGAAAATAAAACATGCCGCCTGCGTGCGAACTAGATGCATGATCCCCATTGTCAAAAACCGCGAGGTTTTAAGGTAGAGCGAGGAGCCGTACTAGGGACGGTCCCGGTTTTAACTACCCTGCCGTTATGCTGCCGAAATTTTCTGAAGTATACATGTGTTAGAATAATTTTCATTTGTCGAAATAAACTACATATGTTGAAATATATATTCATGTGTTGAGTGGCAATTCATTCGTTGAGTTGAAATTCATGTGTTGAATATTATTTGAATTTAAACAAATAGCTTTAGCGATAAAAATCACATTTTTATATATATACAAACTATATAGAATATTCATGTGTTGAGTGGCAATTCATTCGTTGAGTTGAAATTCATGTGTTGAATATTATTTGAATTTAAACAAATAGCTTTAGCGATAAAAATCACATTTTTTTATATATACAAACTATATCGAATATTCATGTGTTGAGTTGCAATTCATTCGTTGAGTTGAAATTCATGTGTTGAATATTATTTGAATTTAAACAAATAGCTTTAGCGATAAAAATCACATTTTTATATATATACAAACTATAGAGAATATTCATGTGTTGAGGTTCAATTCGTTCGTCGAATTGAAATTCATGTATTGAATAATATTGTATTTTAAAAATAAAATAAATCGACAATAAAAACTACATTTTTATTGTGAATATAAAGTGTTAAAAAACATTCACGTGTTAAATAAATATTTTTGATGATAAAAATATTTCTTTTATTTGCTAGAAATATTATTATTAGCTTTGTTCTGCATATATATACATGTGTTGAACAGGAAAAATGGATTAGCTGTAGAGTAAAGAAATTATTTGCGTGCCCGACAAATAGGTAAGCCTTGATGAGTTGGCTGTGCAATTTTATTTTTATATCAACTCCTGTGAATGTCATTGGATGCGGAGTGCTGGTTATTCTGTGTGAAATAATAAACGTCGCCATAGGATAGTAATAATTAATTTTGAACTACACTACATGGCATACTTCTTGACGATAGGCATACTTCATCATATTCCACATAAGCAATTGGAGCTTGTGTGACGAGGTGGAAGATTTACCATACTAGCGAGAGGCTTGTATGGCGATGACTATGTACTACAGGTTGAACTGATGACTGATATGGACTATATAAAATATAACGATAAATCGCCAGATTAATAAAAACCCCACACGGGTCTGGAGTTGACAATAATCACGTCGCTCTAGTTATTAGATACGGCACATGGACTATTTATTTCCACACGGAAACGGGGTGACGAGAATTTATTCTTTGGAGTGATTATCTATACATACTCCCCCGTAAACACCAGAATATATCACTATAAATATTTGGATGCTTTTTAGGATTTATTGGGTACCTAATACGGCCCAATAAATTTCCAACCCCCTCCCCGTACAAAGGAGGTTATGGCGAAATTTTTTGAAATATTAAGGCATTTGTGAAATATTTGAAGTGAAAACGAAGTTGAAATTATAGAATGAACTATAGTTGGAATTATAGAATGAACTATATTTATATATATATAAATATAAATAAAATAAAAGGGAATCGAAGCCGTGCAGTTTGTGTTTCAGAATCGTAATTTGAAACGATTAGTGCAAGAAATCCGACCATCGGATTTTCCCGAAACCGCAACCGCTGGGTTCGCCTTGGAAATATCTTCCCAACGGCACCAACCTTGCAAAAATCCAACGGTTGGATTGTCCGGAATGTTTAATTTAAATCCGAAGAAAATCAGCGCCAGAATCGTTTATATTTATATATAAATATAAATATAATTGAATTAAATCGAATAATGACGCTGTAGTTCGAATTTTGAAATCGTAACTTCAAACGACTAGTGTGGGAGATCCGACCGTCGGATTTTCACGAAACTGGAACCGTTGGGTTCGCTTTGGGAATATCTTCCCACTGATATAGACTTTGTAGAAATCCAACGGTTAGATTTTCCGATATGTATAAAACAAATTAGGGGAAAAACAGTGTCAGTGCCACGGCACGACCTGAAACATCGTTTAATTAGATATGGCCATTTTTAAATAAATAAAAATGGCGAAAAATCGTTATAAAATATTATAAGCAACATAGATTGCAAATAAACCAATTGGGCTTGAATTGTTTGATATTTGATGGTTGTATGTGTTTGACACGAAAATAACACTAAAGAACTGAAAGATGGATGTCTAATAATATAACCATAGGAAGAATCAATTTAAATTCTAATGACGTGAATTATTTGAAAAGGCCGAGCTAACCCTCATTTCAAATAATTTATCGAGCGATTCGAATTGGAAAATGCAAAGACGATTCAAGACCGACGATCTTCGTATCGGTTGGATGGGCGCTACTGAGGTTCCTGACCGGAGTAGCTACCGGAAAGGGACGGAAGTAGTAGCCGTCTGAACGTATGGGTTGATTGTACGGATATACGAGGAATTGACGCCTCCGGTTTCGTTCAGACCCAGAACGGACTTGTAAATGGAATGTGTGTCTGACATTGGGTTTTGTTCTATACTGATTGATCTCTGTTAAATATATATCTGTTTGGCGGTGGAGAATTTATTCTTTTGCTTAACGCCCTTCTCTGAGACGTACGAGCTCAGGGGTTATATATCGATGGAAATCAATCGTATGGAGTGGACTGCCTATGTGGCATGCCAAGATGCTGTGATCAAGGCTTCTGTTGCAAAGCAAAGTCTTGTGGATGATGATCAAAGCACGGTCTACGTGGCCTAGCTTTGTGTATTTCGTAAATTCGCGAGCCTCACACCCCGGTATGAGTCAAAAACGGGATACGGACTACAGGGAGAGCACGACGTTTCTTTCTAGCTATGGTGGTGTCAGTGACTTACCAGCCCTGACATATATATCTACTTTTCACCTTTTTGGTTGTTGGAATGCGAGGCGCCTCGATTATAAGTCTGTAAGGACCGGGAAACGTGTGTTCAGGCATAGTTAATCCTCAAACGTAAGAGAGGACCGGCCCTGAAGCATCCAGGGGTTACCCAGAGTGCGTAGTCCCGAGGCATTTGCTAGAATGTCTCGAAGCGGAGAGGAGCTTGCCCCTTGCCTCGAATCATGATGGAAATCCAATTCCCAATACGAAATAACGGACTCGATTGTAGAACTAGTATGGCGACATAGTGGTATGGGGCACTTATGCCGTCTATGATTGATATTTATGATGCTATTCGTTTTCAAAACATATATGCACTAGTAATAATATCAAATGATTTTGCTTTATACGTATCAAGCATATTTGGCCATTATAAGGTAAAACTCTATCCTCCGGCTTGCGTTGCATTGTATGATGGGACCTGAGTCTTATAATGGCTTCATTCTTTTTAAAAGCATTGCGTTGTTTTAAAAGAATTTACTTTGTTTTAAATGCACTAGCAATCACTGGAGTAAACCCGTTCCGCGAAAGTGGCGTGGTCCTATGATTTGCTTATTACTGTTGTTTAACTGTTAAATAGATTCCTCATACCAGTCCCCATGACTGACTCGTTGTTTGTTTCACTTTGCAAACGCGGGTGCCCTTATTTTCACATGGGCAGCCTAGTTCACAGGTGACAGGTTGTTTTTGGCTCTGCACTGTTGTATAGAGTGCATTTTGGCTCATGACGAGGCTGACTTCACAGAGACGACTTTGACATTTTCCGCCATTACTGTACTTATATTATGATTCCGCCACGGGCGATGCAGACTGCTTTACTTTCAGTACTTCTTATTGTATGTATATGTTCCGCCTTCGGCGATGTAGACTGATACCCTTATTATGTCTCACTACATGTATGTATTCCGCCTCTGGCGATGATGACTGATCACTTCCCTTTTATTTACTAAGTTATATCCTACGCTATGCTATTCTGATGTTATTACATGTTGTGATTCCGCTGTCATATCCATGTAAAATTATTCTATTTATTGTTTCTGCTATTATCTGTACTCTGCTATGATGATTAATGTGTTATATTCCAATGATTATCCTTAATACCGCCCCTCGGATTTTGGGATCGTCACACGTGCTACCTGCTTTATGCATATAAAAACGTCTTCTGAGAACAATGAGACTAGTCTTCAGGCCAAAATCGATCGCATACAGAATATAGCTATTAAAACTCAAATTATATAGTGTTAGTTTCTCACAAAAATCGATACATGTTTAATTTATGCACGACCAAATGGTACGTACAATCGTTACGAAACTTGACTACATGCATCATTACAATGATACTGTTCCGATGATATAAGTTTCATTGAAATCTGAGGTCATTGCTTAAATGATAATATTATGCGTGTATCGAGATCGTTAGGACTACGAAATGGTCTGAACTCGAAATATAACAAGCCTTATACTTTTTATTAACGTACAACCCATATGAAGTTAACGAAACTAGTCTCAAGTTCTGGTTTATCGTTTGTGAAAAATCACCTTATGGAACCGTCAATCAAATAATTAATGATCAATATTTAAATAAAATATTTAAATATCCAATCATTAAAAATACGGGTCGTTACAGATAATCTTAAACTTGAAATTAATAATGTAATAGGACAAGGGTATGATAATGACCCAAATATGTAAGGTAAATTATTAAATTAAGTAATATAATCTTAAACTTAATTTTAAACTATAGACTATTATGTTACTACTTTTATGGAATTTGTTATAGGAAAACAGCAAGGGGTGAAATATATACTACTTGATGTAAATCTTAAAGCTTTATACATTTCATGTGGATGTCATAGTTTGAATCTTACTTTATGTGATATGGCGAAATCATATATGAAAGCTCATATTTTTTTCATATGTGCAAAAGGTTATACTTTATTTTCTGGATCAACTCAAATCATGTAAAAGGTTTGACTCTGAAACCATTATCAACAACTTGTTAGGAAAGTCAAACTGAAAGTGCTAAAGCAATAAGATTTCAACCGTCGGAGCTAAGAGATATTTTGATTGATATTGCTAATAATTCTAAAGATGAAGTTACAATGATGGAGGCTAAACGATTATGCCAAAATGCTTTGGAAAAAATTGAATTCATAATTAGCAGGTGTTTTTAATACAATATATTAGATAATGTTAATCAAGTAAGTATAATACTTCAAGGAGAGGGAATGGATATTGAAGTTGCAATCTTCAAAATTAAAGAGCTTGTAACATTTTTTGTAA
This sequence comes from Allium sativum, assembly GCA_030737875.1. NCBI lineage: Eukaryota > Viridiplantae > Streptophyta > Magnoliopsida > Asparagales > Amaryllidaceae > Allium > Allium sativum. The sequence goes on from CM060916.1 coordinate 902,669,139, forward strand.
AACTTAGAGAAGATGGAATCTCCAAAATTAAAGAGCTTGTAAATTTTTTTGAAAAACTTAGAGAAGATGGATTTGAACCTATAAAGGAAGAGGCTAAGGAAATTGAAAATGGTGTTGGCATTGATCCTATATTTTTTTTTTGAAAAGATAATTGTACATAAAAGAAATTGATGAAAACATGTTGGATAATTATGATAGACAATATCAAGAAGAAAGTTTTAGAGTTGTTTATTTTGTACGTATAATGGATCAAGCTTTAACTTTTCTCATAGATCAGTTTGAGCTATTTATACATTATGAACTGCATCGAGTATAATGTAATGTATGTCGGCTGTTATGACTGACATACTTTTATTCAAGCGTAATAAGGGTTATAAGTGGTGTAGGCTTATAACCCATGTTATGTCATTTGGGCAAAGAGTTGTTATTTAGTCCCATTTTCTTTTCTATATATTACAAACGATGTAGACTGGTCATTTTACCAATTCAGTAATACAAAATTACTTCCTCCATATTAAATTCATCTCTGAATTACAAAATACAATTTTGTGAGAAGGCTGCGGTAATCAATCAAACCTTATTATTCTTTTCCATGACTACATCCATGGTTGAATCAACCAACGATATGGAGAGGGCTAGTTCCTTTCCTTGCATTCTTCATAATAAGAAATCTTATACCATTCTCAACGGGATGGATGATCTTTCTTGGTATCAGAGCGATCTTCTTCAGCTTAACAGTATTTAGATCCTGAATTATGATAAATTGCACGATTTCACAGTGTGATTGGTGTAATTTATTTCTCCTCGGTTAGTTTTCATTATTGGAGAGATAGAAGAGGCATTCTGATCATCAGTGTCTTGCCTTCAATCTGTTTCAGATCAGATTCATGCAATCTGCTAATATGAATACAAACCATGGCTGCATCTGATTCACAGGCCACCGGTCTTCTTTTCTGTACCAAAAAATCTCAAGAAGTGAAGAAAAGAATTCAAGAAATCAGTTTGCCATTCAGAAATTCAAATCAAAGTGCTTTCTCATCAAAGACATTACCTGATTGCATACAGTTGATTTTAGAAATCTATTCTCCTCCCTCTTGATCATTCTTAAACCTAGTTTTCGGCCATCTATTCTGAATTGTTTCTTCATGGCCAATAATAACTCCTCATCAGCATCTATCAATGTTTCTGGCCCACAAGAAGGGACAAGTGCTGCAGAAAGATTAATCAAGATAGTTGTTAATCCTCAGTCTCAACTTATCATAATACAACTTGGTAGCAGCTATCTATTGTGGAAGTTACAAACTAAAAATGCAATAGAAGGTTATGGTCTTGATGGTTATATCATGGGTACAATCTCCATACCAACTCAGTTTTTAACCTATCAAGAAAATCAGGTAATTCATAATAATGAATACATTAACTTTCATAGATAGGATAAAAGTCATGCATTATAAAAGACAACTGCAGAAAATAAGGAAAGAAAACAATACCATGAGAGAATACTTGTGTAAGATTAAATCTCTATGTGATATGTTAGAAGCTGCTGTGCAAAAACTTCCAAAATCAGAACAGATTCTCATTATCTTAAATGAATTGAGTGATGAATATGAAGTCGTTGAAGCTATATATCATCACAATGGCAATTCTCATCTATAGATGATGTACATTCTAAGTTATTGTCTCATGAAGCCAGAATTGAAAGCAAAAGAGAACAAGAAAGTGATATGAATGTCAACTATGCTGCAAACAGCAGTAAAAGCAAGAATCAGAATAATACCAATAGATCTGAACAACCAAATCAAAGAGGTGGTTATTTCTAATTGTGGCAGAGGCAGAGGAAGATGGAATAATAAAAACAAGCCTAAGTGTCAAATTTGTGAAAAAATTGGCCATATTGCAGGTAAATGCTATTTCAGATATAATCCCAATTATGCTAACAGTCAAGGTCAAAGCAATCAAAGGGGTTCAAACATTAGTGTTAATGTTTCTCAAGCTCTATCAGAAAGCAATAGTCAATCAGATGTATCAAGAAATTAGAGTGAAACTGCCAGAATAGACCATATTAATGATGACAGTTGGTATCTTGAATCTGAAGCAGCTAATCATATCACTAAAAGCATTGAAAACTTAATCTTGGCAGCAGGGAATACGGGGGTAATCAGACTATCAACATGGGCAATGGTAAGTGTATCAACATATCCCATATTGGCAATGGTAGCATTAGAGGTAAAAGGCAGTTGTTCTTACATAATTCATTAAGAGTTCCCAAAATCAAGAAGAATTTTATCAATGTTTCTCAGTTTGCTAGAGATAACAATATTTACTTTGAATTTTACTCTAATTATTCTTTGGCTAGAGACATACTAAAGATGTTTTGTTGTAGGGTGATGCAGTCAATGTGCTATATAAATTTAGATTTAATGACTGTAATATTTCTGGAAAAAATCAACCTTATTGCAATGTTATTGATAATTCTGAAGTTATCACTGATTTCAATGATAAACTGACTCTTGATATGTGGCACGGTAAACTAGGTCACCCTAGTTTAAATACAGCGAAGAGAATTCTTCTTGATAATAAAATATCTTTTTCTGATGTCAAATTACCTCATATATGCACCTATTGCCAAAGGGGAAAAAGTCGTAAGTTACCATTTCCTAAGTCATTAACATACTACAAGCCATTTGAACTTATAGCAGTTGATCTTTAGGGTCCAGCCCCAATAAGTTCAAACTTTGGATATATATATATATATATATATATATATATATATATATAACTATCATTCATTGGTGCATGCACTAGATATACATGGTTGCATTTACTAAAGTCAAAAGATGAAACTTATAACACTGTTACTAACTTTGTTAGAATGATTGAAAATCAATTCAGTTGCAACATTAAGATAATTCAGTCAGACGGTGGAACTGAATTCAAACCAATCATAAATTTCTTCCAGAAAAAAGCGCATAAGTCATAGAACAACTTGTCCTTACACATCTGAACAAAATGAGTTAATTGAGAGAAAATATATCAACATAGTTGAATCTGGCTTAACTTTACTTGCACAAGCTTCTCTACCTTTAAAATTTTTGTTAGAGGCATTCGATTCATCTGTTTACTTAATAAACAAAATGCCTACCAAATTACTTAATGAAATAAGTCCAGTAGAGAAGCTTTATAATAGTAAGCCAGACTACACTAAACTCAAAATGTATGGGTGTTTACGTTTTCCCTATTTATGGCCATATAATTCTAATAAACTTGACTTTAGATCAAAACCATGTACATTTATTGGCTATTGTTCTAACAAAAAAGGTTATAAATGCATTGATACTAGTGGAAAAATCTATATTAGTAGGCATGTAGTGTTCAATGAAAACATATTCCCGTACAAAGAATCTTGTATGAAAACTTCAAAGAAAGTACTGAATCCAAAGGTAGCAATACATGAAATACAAAATCTTTGCAATTATTGGAATAAGAATGATGATGTTATGGCTGCGGATGCTCAAAATGATATTCAACTAAGTCCATATCATAGAGAGTCGCCCAACCTCGTCAATAAATCACCTGCAACAAGTCATAGTGAACACAGCATGTCAGAAGAAGTTAATAATAATGCAATGAGCAGAAGCAACGAAGAAAGTACATATGAAAGCAGTACACATCAAGGAAACACTGGCAACTTTCCACCTAATCCCACTCAACCTCTAGTTGGACATCGAATGATGACAAGAGCTAAGAGTGACATTTTTAAACCCAAAACATATTCAGCTATTGTCACCACTGATGAACCAACAAACTATGATCAAGCTACGAAAGAAAGTAACTGGAAGAAAGCCACGTAGAAAGAATACATTGCACTAATCAAAAATAACAAATGGGAACTTGTGTATCCTCCCTCCAATAGGAATATAATTGGTTGTAAATGGACATACAAATTGAAGAAGAACTCAGATGGCACTACAAATAGACACAAAGCCAGGTTAGTGGTCAGGGGGTTCACTCAAAAATATAGGTTCGATTTCACTGAAACTTTTTCACTAGTGGTCAAGCCATCAACTATCAAACTCATGTTCACTGTGGCAGTAACCAAAGGGTGAAAAATAAAGCATCTGGATGTCAATAATGCATATTTAAATGACACTTTGCAAGAGAAAAAATATATATTGTTGTAGTATGCGATACTATATGTTGGATTGAAGAGGAAGAAGATAGCTTCGAGTCAGAGGTGACCGTTCGCAAATCGGATTTCGCACGAGAAGGTTATGAGCTGAAAGGTGTTTGGTGTCAATAGGCTGGTGCGACAGACGTCTGTCGTAGGGGACGATAGACGTCTGAGTTGTCAAAGTGGATTTTCCCAAGAGTTCCCACAGACGTCTAGCATCCCCACGACAGACGTCTGAGAGTGGGATAGACGTCTGTCATATTGGGGACGGACGTCTGAGCTGAGAGCTGGAGCCCAAATAATTCCCTGGGAGGGACAGACGTCTGTCACCTCCCACGACAGACGTCTGACGAGTGTTTTGGGCTGTTTCGGGCTGGAAACTAGACAAATAGATTTGTGAATATACGGGGTAATTTGGGTAATTGGCCAATCTCTGTATAAGCTATTTTTAGGTGTGTTAGTGGAAAGGAGCTTGGATACTTGATTTGGGATCAAGGGTTTATTCTCAAGGGTGAATTAGGGTTTATAACCTAATTCCAATTTTTCAAATCTATTCTCCTCAAACTCTTTTCTATATTGAAATATAGTGATCATTGGATCAATCTCTTGTATTCCTTTCATCGTGGTAATAAAATACTCTCTCCAAAGTGGATGTACACTAATAAGATGTTAGTGGAACCACTATAAATCCTCGTGTGATTTATTTTTGCTACTTTTTCATTAGTTTCTTGCTTGTGATTGAGATTTTGGATTGTTCGTGATTGGTTGATCATTGTGTGTGACTAGAGATATTGTTATGGTTGTTTTTGCAAGTTTAACAATGGTCTAGTCTTCCGCTAGCGCTTTGTGGTTTAGATATCGGATTCGAGTAGTCTTGAGTCGTATTAATCACAATGGTTACAACAGTTGGTATCAGAGTTGTTTGGTGCTTGTTAGGTGTTTGTGAAAATGCCGAAGACGGATAGTAGCTCGGTAAGTCCTTCAACCAGAAGTCCTCATAGTGTGGCGCCTTACGTACGGGGTTCGTATGCGGCGTCGGGTTCTCAATTGGTTATTGACAAGTGGGATGGTGATAATGACTTTGAGAAGTGGCAATGGAAAATGAAAGCGGTTCTTATGCGGAATCGGGTGCATCGAGTGGTATTTGATACTCACTTATTGCCAAGTGATATCTCGAATGTTGAGAGTGAGGAGATGGAGGAATGGGCTTACACTACTCTTCAACTTGCTATGGGGTAAAATGTGATCTCCGAAATTAGTGGTGAGACGACCGCTAAAAGTATTTGGGACAAGTTGGGTGAATTGTATATGAAGAAGTCGCACACTAACCGTTTGATCTTGTTGCGAATGTTTTTCACCTTCAATATGAAGGAGGGTAATTCTCTTAAGGCACATTTGAATGCCTTTGATGACTTGCTCATGAAGATGAAGGCCATTGATTTGAAGATTGAGGAAGAGCAAAAGGCGATGATATTATTGTATTCGTTGCCGGACCGCTATACGGGTTTCTAAAATAGTTGGATCTATGGTCGGGATACCTTGACTCTTGATGATCTCGAGACGGGTCTTCTTAATGAGGAGTTGAGAGATCAAATGAAGGAGATGAGTGAGGGTAGTAGTGGAGCTAGTAGTGGTCACGGGTTGTTTGTGGAGAAAGAAAAGAATGTAAAGAAAGGAAACCGGGGGCGTTCTAAATCAAGAAAGCCCGGTAGAAGAGGTAAATCAAAAGAGAGAAATGGCAAGTGCTTTATTTGCTAGAAACCGGGACATTGGAAGAATGAATGTCCGGACAAAGATAAGAAGGAAGTAGTGTCTTCATCCGTGGCGGTGGAGAGTAGGAATGGTGAGATAGATGAGAATGTGTTGACGGCGACGACATCGAATGTTTCAGGTAACGAATGGGTACTCGATTCGGGTGTGTCGTATCATATGACGCCAAACAAAAATTGTTTTTCGTCCTTTGAGGTCAAAAAGGGAAATGCAATTGCTATGGGAAATGGTGTTGTTTGCAAGTCGATGGGTAGTGGCTCCATGCAAATAAGGATGTTTGATGGAGTTGTTCGCACGCTCACCAATGTTAGCTATGCTCCGGGACTTAGGAATTCACTTATATCTTTGGGGAAATTGGATTCTCTAGGATGCAAGATCACTATCGAGAAGGATTGCTTGAGGGTTTCAAAGGGGGCGCTTGTGGTTATGAAGGGTGCTAGGACTCATGGTATATATTTGCTTCAAGGTGTTACCGTAGGAGGTGAGACTTGTGTGGGTGTTGATAGTTCTCATGACTTGGATGCGACATGGTTGTGGCATTTGAGATTGGGTCATGTCTCGGAGAGGAGTTTGGATATTCTTCGGAAGCGGAAGATGATCGAGGGTGAGAGTTTCAACAAGCTAGAGTTTTGCGAGGAATGTGTCATGGGGAAGCAAACAAGGGTATCATTCGATGAAGGCAAGCATGACTCAAAGGAGGTTCTTGAGTATGTTCATTCGGATGTTTGGGGACCGACACTGGTTGCATCTTTGGGTGGAGCAAGGTATTATATTTCTTTTGTTGATGATTTATCTCGAAAGGTATGGGTGTATGTAATGGGGGACAAGTCGGAGACATTTGCTAAGTTCAAAGTGTGGGTGGCTCTTGTTGAGAATGAGAGTGGTAAGACTTTAAGGTGTTAAGGACCGACAATGGCAGAGAATATGTTTCCCAGGAATTCTTGGAGTATTGTAAGCATCACAGAATCCAAAGACATTTTACTACACTGGGAGATCCACAATCTAATGGAGTAGAGGAGAGAACGAACCAAACTCTACTTGAGAAAGCTCGATGCTTGAGATTGACATCGGGTTTGTCTTAGGGATTTTGGGCCGAAGCTTTGTCAACCGCGGTGCATATTGTGAATCGAATTCCATGCTCGACCATTAATAACCAAATTCCGGAGGAAGTGTGGAAAGGGAAGAGTGTAGACTTGAGATATCTTCATGTGTTTGGTAGCCCGGTTTATGTGCTTGATCCGGGGAATGATAATCTTGGGGCTAGAGCATTCAAAGGGGTCTTGCTTGGTTTCATGGACGGCGTGAAAGGCTATCGGATTTGGAATCCGGAAACGAAGAAGGTTGTTAATTCTCGTCATGTCACTTTTGATGAGTCGGCTTTATTCAAGGTGAATGAGAGCTCATCGGATGTTTCGGATTTGGTTCATGGTGAATCAAAGGAGAAGGAAATCATTTCCACATTCCGTCCAAGTGGTAGTAGAGTTGAAGAAGCTCGTGGGATAGAAGCGGTTGATGAAACATCACATAGTCCACATGGTTCCTCTAGTGATGTTGGTGATGTATATGATAGTAGAGAAGTTTCGAGTCAAGGTGGAGCCGAAAGGGGTTTGGGTGGTAGTATTGCTACTCAGGTTGGTCGACGTGCAATAAGGCCTCCCGAAAGATATGGTGATTGGAACTACCTTAGCTTTAGTGATCATTTGGACTATGCTCTCAATGTAGTCCAAGATGAGCCGATGGACCTTGATGACGTCATGGAGTCGAGAGAGAGCTCGAAGTGGATTTGCGCCATGGAGGAAGAGATGCAATCATTAATGAAGAACCAAACTTGGGAGTTGGTTCCACTTCCTCAAGGAAACCGTGCTATAGGGTGCAAATGGATTTACAAGGTGAAGGATTATGGATGATACAAAGCAATGTTAGTGGCAAAGGGGTTTGCAAAAAGGAAAGGAGTACGATGAAATTTTTGCACCGGTGGTTCGTCATACATCTATCCGGATTTTACTAGAGATAGTTGCAATTCATGACTTGGAGTTGGAGCAACTTAATGTGAAAACCGCCTTCTTGCATGGAGACTTGGATGAAGACATATACATGGAGCAACCAGAAGGGTTTGTTGTAGATGGTAAGTCTAAAATGGTTAGCAAGTTGAAGAAATCACTATATGGGTTAAAGCAATCGCCTAGACAATGGTACAAGAGATTAGATCATTTCATGCTTGAAAGTGGCTTCCATCGAAGCATCAAGGATGCTTGCGTATATATAACACCCCGTAATTTTAAATATTAAAATTAACAATTTTAAGAATACTTAATTGTTAAATTGATAATTAAGGGAAATGGGTTATGCCATTGCGTTCGTCTCGAAATTCTGCTTTGAATAGAGTCCAAGTTTTCGTAAATCGGACTCGTATGGGGAAGTTATGGCCCTCAGAAGTTCCAATAAATTAATAACAGTTCAAAATTAAAAACTCAAAAATCAAAAATCAAAATTCAAATGAGGAAGCGGGCTGGGCGGGATTTCTCCCGCCCAAGGCCAGTTCAACCTCCCCTATACAGGTCGACCAGGGGGTCGACCTACCCCCCGGGGAAGATCTGAAATTTGATGATCCTAACTTGTTGCTGAGTCCTAACTGAGCTGTTGCTGAGTCACTAGGGCAGAGGTGGCAATTCTAGATAACTTTATCTAGTCTGGACGGTTGGGATTGCTCCTATGATAATCTAACGGCTTAGGTTGATTTAAAATTTTACATAAGCACGCGTAGACTAAATCCCTAAACCAAAACTAAATTAATCTCTTGGCCACCATGCTATTGCTAGAATAGTTCTTCTTCCTAAAGCTTAGGGATTGGCAAATCAGAATTGTAAAACAAAACGACGAACGAATTACTCTCTTCTCTAACCTGTCTTTGTGAGTACAATTTCTTTCACAAAATAATTAGTAAATTAATTATGGTGTGTTATAATTTGGATTATGAGAACATGTCTGTTGAATCATGTGATGTTATTTAACTTTGTTATCATTTATTGGTGAACATATGACAGTTTTGTTATCTTATGTTGGTAGATCTATTTCATATGTCCAATCACATATGTTTGACTTGATTCATTTTATGACATCAGTTTATGTGCAAGTTTGGGATGTTAAATCATATGCTAGTTTGTATGTGAATCTTATGCAAGTCTATTTTTACATATGCTAGTTCGTATGTGAATCTTATGCAAGTTTGGGATGTTAAATCATATGCTAGTTTGTATGTAAATCTTATGCAAGTCTGTATGCGAATTATACACAAGTTTATATATGAACCAAGTATATACATATGCTAGTTTATATGCAAAACATGTGATATTAGTTTACATGTTTAAATTCATATGCAAGTTTGTAGGAATCCATATGCAAGTTTGGGTGAAAACTATATTCCATATAAGCAAGTTTAGGTGACAACTATATTCACATTTTTAGGTGGAAAACTATATTCACATATGCAAGTTTGGGTGAAAACTATATCCCATATATGCAAGTTTAGGTGAAACCCATATTCATATATGCAAGTTCACAATTTCATGTTTAGATCTATATTTAGATCCATGGTAGTTTATGCAAATTTATGTTATATATGTCCATTGCCTATGCAAATTATTGGCTATGCAAACTTATGTTATAATTCTTATTTGCAAGTTAGATCTATTTTATGTGTTATGCAAGTTGTGATGTTTTCTTTTCTTTTTTTTATGAGTTAGACTATTTGTGAGTCTAACATATATCATATTAAAATGTACGAATAGCGTGGGGAAAATGGGAAAATATTAATTATGCAAATTGTGAATTGTCATAAAATGACTTTAAAGGCATATAATTAATTTGAGATATTAATTGGTATAATTTATATACCTACAAAGTATGGACATAATTTAGGTGACAATTATGGACATAGTTTAATTTGGAAATTATTGACAATTTGAATAGGGATAATTAATTCATATTGGGGTGAAATAATTATGTGTAATAATAAACGCCTAAGACACGAGGTTAGACTCGTTTGTGGTATAAGACTGCCCGGACCTGCCCGACAAATCCAGCAACCACAAACGGTAGTCTAATGTGAGAGGTGGAAAGTATAAACTAATGTGTAACAATTGTTAAGACACGAGGTTAGACTCGTTTGCGGTATAAGACTGCCCGGACCCGCCAGACAAATCCAGCAACCGCAAACGGTAGTCATATGTGGGAGGTCTTAGAAGGCTATGGTTATAATGAATTAAGTAACACTTAACCAAGACAAACATGTGGTTGGACATGGGGGTTAAGTGGGTGACATGGGTGACATGCGAAATACGATTTGAAACACTTGACCAAATTGAAACATGTAAGAAGACATGAATAAGAGGAGTTAAGTGGGAAATCCTAAATGGGGACCAAGCATAGGTGGAAAGCTTGTGTCAAGCATGGGGGACCCTTTTCAAACCAGTAACCCATTAAGAATCTTTGTGAGCTCGAGTTAGATCGAGGACGGGACACGCTTACTGGGTTTGATTGTAAAAGGTCAAAACGGGTTAACGGTGGCAACGCAAGTCCTACGGGGTCATGTGCGTGCGTGGGCTCGGGCTGGTAGGTAAGACGTTGTTTCATTGTGTGGATATAAGTTGTGCATCTTTATTGGTACCGGGTTGCCACTTTAGGGAGTGATACACCCCACTATGGGACCAACACGGGTATCTACGAGTTAGGGAGCAGATCGCTTGGGGGTAGTGGGTACAGCTAGTGGAGATAGGGGCAGGCGACACCTATGAAGACAACTAGGGGTACACGAAACTACCACTATGATTATTATGTTCAGTAGGCGGGATCAACTTTTAGAGTGACTAGTAACGGTGCAGTATAGTAGTTATCCTACAGTGATTAGGAGCGAGATTAATGCCAGAATATTCCTCTTGTTTGTTTTGTTTTGCCCACTTGTTTCACAGTCATTCCTTGTTTTACCAGTTTTTGTCTTATCCTAATTACTTTAATAATTATATTGTTAAAGTTATTGGACTCGCCAGACTTTATGTATGACCCCCTTTGTTTTCACCTCTTTTCTTCCTTTCCCCCTCCCCCCAGGTTCTCAGGGTGGGACTAGTGCTAGTGGAGCTTGACTTGGATCTTTCTCTCTCTTTTGGAAGTGCTTGGATTGCTGAAAGTAAAGTTCAGCTCATCTCTTTTATGGCTACTTATGTTGGGTTTATGCTTTTTACTTTATGTACTTAGAGAACAATTTGTCAAGATGGATATTAAGTGTACTTGGTTTTATTGTTGGTTTTTGTTGTTGTTGTAACCAAACTATTTCTCCGCTGCAATAAAAGGTGTTTTCAAATTTTCAAGTATCAATATATGTATCTGTCTTGTTATATTCTGTTTTATATAACAATAATACTCCATGAAAGTTAATGCATTCCCTTTGAGAGTGACATTAGTGGACGTGGGGTGTTACACATTGTAACACCCCGAATTTCAGTTAATACTAATATTCACTAATTACAGAATAAATAATCTCAGATGTGAGAATTGGGGGAAACGGGCTACGTCATTTCGTTCGTCTCGGAAAAATACGCGAAATAGAGTCCGAGTTTTCGAGAATCGGAGTCCGTATGGCCCAGTTATGGCCCAAAGAAGTTTGCAGAAAATTCAAAGTTAAAAACAGATTTAAAATTCAGTTCTAAAACAAGTTTGGAGCCAAAAGCGGAAAGGGCGGGAAAGTTCCCGCCTAGCCCCGTGTCGACAGGCATGTCGACAGGGGTGTCGACAGCCCTGTCGACAGGGGTGTCGACACAGGGTGTCGGCCCTGTTGATCTGGGTGCACCAGATCTGGTTTTTGGGTTAGTCTTGGGCTGTGTTCTAGAGATTTCCGAGATCTAAGGGTCCTAATCTAATCTAGGGTTAATCTTAGGGCCTAAAACACTCACCTAATCTATAAATACACCCTAAACCTACCCTAATCCATACTAAAAATAGAATTGAGGGCTACATGCCGCCAAATTAAATCTTAGAAGGAGCCTCCACTAATTTATGAAGAGGGTTGCAAGCTAATCACTCTCTAATCAACCTCTAATCCATTCTAAGCATCTTAATCTTCTTCATTTGGAGTGCAAATTTGCTAGTTGTGAGTTTCTATCACTTTAATGATCAATTGCTAAACTAAGTAGATGAGATATGATGAGATCATATGGTTTTATATGTGGATTAATGGGTTTTAAGTCATATGATATGATGTTAGTTTGCTAATCTATGTTTAATGTTAACCCTATGTTTATGCAAGCTAAGTATGTGGGTTTATGCAAGTTAAGTGATGGGTTTCATGCATGCTAAGTATTTGATTTTTATGCATGCTAAGTATTTGATTTCATGCATGCTAAGTATTTGATTTTATGCATGCTAAGTATTTGATTTTATGCATACATTATGACATGCAAGTTTGTTTCTTTTTATGACATGCATAATGCAAGTTTTGTGCTTTGAGATCATGTGTTAATATGCAAGTTACATGTATGAGAATATGCAAGTTACATGTATGATAATTATGCAAGTTGTATGTTTCTTCATATGCAAGTTTATGAGTTCATATGCAAGTATGTTATGCAAGTTCATATGCAAGTTTATGAGTTTATATGCAAGTATGTTATGCAAGTTCATATGCAAGTTTATGAGTTTATATGCAAGTATGTCATACAAGATTATATGCACGTTATGTGACATATTATATGCAAGTCATGTATTTGTTAATATGTAAGTTTATGTGACATGTTATACAAGATTATATGCAAGTTATGTGACATGTTGTGCAAGTTCATATGCAAGTTATGTGTTTGTTAATATGCAAGATGGCACCTTTGAAACATGTTCATACATATGCAAGTTGACACCTTTTATATGTGTTATGTCATGAGAACGAAATTACGTGGGAACGATGGGGTTAATTAAATGCATATGTTAATAAGATTGTGTGAAATTAATATAATTATGCATAACATAAAATAAATGAACATAGTATGGGAATTTGCCTATTAAGTTAGGTGTACCCATACTATGTGTTGGGAATTTGCCTATTAAGTTAGGTGTACCCACACTACGGAGTTGGGAATTTACCTATTGAGTTAGGTCTACCCATATTCTGGAAAACATGATTAATTAGTTAGGGATAATTAATATAAATTAGGAGGGTGATTAATTAGGTGTAATTAATCGACTAAGACACGAGGTTGGACTCAGTTGTAGCGTAAAACTGCCCGGACCCAACCGGCTTAACCAGTTGCTACAAACGTTAGCCCAATGTGAGAGGTCTTAGGCACAAACTAAATACGTGATTAATGTAAAGACACGAGGTTAGACTCGGTTATGACATAAGGCTGCCCGGACCCAACCGGCTTAACCAGCGGTCATAAAAGACAGTCTAATGTGAGAGGTCTTTACAAAGGTTACGATCTTAATTAATTAATTAAGAAACACTTAACCATATTAGCATGTAGAGGGACATGAGGGTTAAGTGGGTGCCTTGGGTGGCATGTGGAAATCTAGTGGTTGCCTTGGGTGGCAATAGAAAATACGATTAGAATACTTAACCAAAGAGGAACATGTAATTAAACATGATTAAAGGGTTAAGTGGGAAACACTAGTGTGTGGGCCAAGCTTAGGGGGATGGCTTGTGTTGGGGGCCCATTTCAACCAGTAACCCATACGTATCTTAGTGGGCTCGACCCATGTCGAGGACGGGACACGCATACTGGGCTTGACTATAAGAGGCCAAAATGGGTTAGCGGTGGCAACGCATGACCAACGGGTTTCATATGCGTGTGTGGACCCGGGCTGGTAAATAAGACGTTGTTGCATCGTGTAGATATAAGCCGTGCACCGTTAATTTTATCAGGTTGCCACGTTGGGGAATGGTACACCCCACGGTGGGGCCAGCACGGGTATCTACGTTAGGGAGCCGATCGAATGGGGAGTAGTGTGTACACCTAGTGGATTGTAGGGCCCTGTGGCGTCTACTTAGTCACCTAGGGGTACGCGAGAACTATTAAGTTAATTTTATAAGTCCATCGGTGGGATCAACCTTTAAGTTAGGAACGACTGGTGTGGTGCAATTTAGTAATTTACCTTTGGAAGGGTAGATGCGTCTTTATCTTTTATCTTAGTTTAGTTGACTGCTTAGTGTAGCCATTCATCCCCATTAGTTACCGTATATCAGTTTATGTCTTCTCTGGTTACTTTAACGATTGTATTGTTAAAGTTATAGGACTCGCTCAGACTTATGTCTGACCCCGTTGTTTTTATCTTTTTCCCAACCCTCAGGTCCTACGGTGGATCCTAGCAGTAGTGGAGCTTGATCGGATTGCTGTTCCAGTCTTTAGGAGCTTGGATAGATGTAAAGCTCCAGTTACCCAGTTATCTTTTCTTTTGTAATGGCTATTGTATGAGAGTGGGATTATGTACTTCTTTATTTTGATGGATATTGTACTTGACTTTTATTGTGGTTTTATGATGTAACCAGACATGTTTTACTTCCGCTGTTATGAGATGATGTTTTAAAATTTCAAGTACTATTTATATCTGTCTTGTTGTAATTTTTCTGTTCTATATTCACTAAAATACTCCACCGATGCTATGGCATTCCCTTAGTGAGTGATCATAGCGGGAGTGGGGTGTTACACGTGGTATCAGAGCTTAAGGTTACCGGAACAGATAAATTTTTTAGAAAAACTATTTTCTAAGAATATTTTTGAAAGGAGTATTTTCAAAAACATGTCTTTTAAGAGAAAAGTTTTTGAAAAAGAAAAGCATAATCCCCAATAGCCATATCTTTATCTTTCGGAATCTCCTTCTTGAATCTTTCCTCTTTCGTTTCAGCATGGCTGAAGATCTTAACATCCCGGAGGGCTTAGTTATACCACTATGGTATAGGAGGTTACAAGAGGCTAGGGCCGCGGCTGCGGGTCCAGCCAATGCTACTACACCAGAGGCAACCGCTCCTCCTCCTCAGCCTAAAGTGGATAATTTTGCTAAGATTTGCAAGGAGTTCAAGGCTATAGGAGGAAAACCTTTTCTAGGTTCAGAGACTTTCGTAGAGGCTAGAGATTGGCTTAAGGAAGTGGAAGAGTTGCTAGATATCTTTGAAGTGGAAGAGGGAAAGAAAGTCAAGTTAGCGGCTTGGTTAATGAAGGGAGAGGCCTCATTCTGGTGGGAGGTCACTAATGGAGAACGCCCTGTTGACTCTTGGGCAGATTTCAAGCAAAGGTTTGGGGCTAAGTTTCTCTCAAGGGCAGAAGAGAATCTGTTTATGGAGAAGTTCTTGAATTTGAAGCAAGGGAATCTCACGGTGAAAGAATATGTCAACAAATTTAATCAATTAGCAAGGTTTGGCATAGAGTTGGTGAATACACCGGAGAAGAAGGCTTTGAGGTTCGTTAGAGGCTTGAACGAACCATTGCAAGGAATAGCTATGACTCACATTCCTATGGGGGCCACCTTTGAGAAGCTTGTCTACATGGCACTTATGCATGAGGATGATAAGAGTTCTAAGGCACCAGAGAAGAAGGGGGATCAGAAGAAACCGCAACAACAACAACAAGGCAAGGGTGGAAAAGGCAATGGTGACAAGGGGAAGAAGAAGAAGAAGAAGTGCTTCAATTGTGGGACCCCAGGCCACCTCAGCAAGGATTGTCGCAAAAAGAAGAAGACCGGTTGCTTTCATTGTGGTGAGGCTGGACATCTTGTGAAGGACTGCCCAAAGAAGGGGCAGAAGACGAGGTCTACCTCAGGAGGTCAGGTGCAAGCTCTTATGGCACCAGCTCAGGCAGGGGGGCAAGTTCAGGCTCTCTCAGTTCCACCGATTCAGCAGAGAGGTAGAACTATTTCCGTTGAAAGTCTGGTTTTTCTGTTTGATCATCCAGTTCGTACTTTGTTTGACTCTGGCGCATCGCATTCTTTTATCTCATCATCGTTAGTTGAGTCACTGCACTTAGACACCAGTCTAGTTGATGATCCCTTGGTTGTTTCAAACCCAATTGGGGGCTCCATATATCTGTCTATGATATGTTTGGGTTTGAAGATTTCTATACTTAGCGTTGAGTTTGGATGTGATGCTTTTGTATTGGGCTTCACGGGCTATGGGTTGATTTTGGGCATGGACTGGTTATCCAGTAATGGTGCCGTTCTTGATTGTGAAAGGAGAGTTGTCAGGCTTATGACCCGCTTGGGTAATACTCTCGAGATCTCTTGTAATCCCATGGAATCTGTTTTGCTAAGTTATCTTGAATCGCTCGATGCTTCGGTCGAGAGTTTGCGTTCTGTCAGAGTGGTCCGGGAATATCCGGATGTGTTTGAAGAAGTGAAGGGTTTGCCTCCGAAGCGGGAGATAGATTTCCGAATTTATTTGGTGGATAATGCCAAACCAGTATCTTTGCCAGTGCGCCACATGGCTCCTCGTGAGAGAAGAGAACTTCATAAGCAAGTAGGGGAGTTGCTTGAGAAGGGGTTCATAAGGCGAAGTATATCGGAGTGGGGAGCTCCAGTAGTGTTTGCCACGAAGGCGGATGGGTCCCTCAAACTTTGTGTGGATTATAGAGAACTTAATAAGCTCACGAAGAAGAATAGACACCCATTACCGAGGATAGATGATCTCTTTGATCAGTTGGTTGGCGCCTCAGTGTTTTCGAAGATGGACTTAGCTACAGGGTTTCATCAGTTGAGAGTGGCGGAGGACGGTATAGAGAAGACTGCTTTCCGGACTCCGGATGGTTTTTATGAGTGGCTTGTGATGCCATTTGGGTTGACAAACGCCCCTGCATACTTTGTTGATCTGATGAGTAGAGTGTTCAGAGAGTATCTGAATAAGTTTGTAGTAGTCTTTGTGGATGACATCTTGGTCTTTTCCAAGAGTGAAGAAGAGCATGCCTTACATCTCAGAGAAGTATTGGAGACTCTTCGAGCACATAGTCTTAAAGCTAAATTCTCGAAATGTCATTTTTGGAGAAGAGAAGTGCGATTCTTAGGGCATGTGGTCTCTAAGGAAGGGATAGCTGTGGATCCCGCAAAGATAGTATCTATCCAGGATTGGAAAGTTCCTAGAAATGCTACCGAAGTAAGAAGTTTCTTGGGGTTGGCAGGATATTATAGGAAGTTCATCAAAGACTTCGCGAAGATATCAGCCCCATTAACCCGCTTGACGAAAAAGAATCTGGTTTTCTCATGGGACGTAGATTGTGATGATGCTTTCCGACGGTTAAAGAGAGCTTTGACCACCGCTCCAGTTTTAGTGCTTCCAGATGGGAGTAAGCCGTTTGTTGTTTATACCTATGCTTGTGGGACAGGATTAGGCGCAGTCTTGATGCAGGAGGGAAGGGTAATAGCCTATGGAGGAAGGCAATTGAGAGTGCATGAGAAGAATTACCCTACCCATGATCTAGAGTTGGCCGCGATTGTTTTCGCACTTAAGTGTTGGCGCCATTATCTTCTTGGTGAGAGATTCGAGTTGTTCACTGACCATAAATCATTGAAGTACTTATTCTCTCAGAAGGATTTAAACTTAAGACAGTAAAGGTGGATGGAGTTCTTAGCATCCTATGATTTCGAGATAGCGTATACCCCTGGCAAGGGTAACGTGGTGGCGGACGCCTTGAGTAGAAAAAGGCTATCTTTGAGTCCATTGTTCGTGGAACGGCGAAGCTTGGAGTTTCTTTCTTTGTTCGACTTCAGACCTTCTGTTGACTTTGTACCTGGTTTGTTAGCATCCTTGGAGGTTAGACCTACTCTTTTGGGACGGATTGGCGAGGCTCAGCGAGACGACCCACAGTTGGTTGAGTTGGTAGAGAAGCTTATAAGGGGGGAGTCGTCCAGCCATTTGGGTAGATACGCCATAGATGATAGGGGATGGTTGCATAGAGACGGTAGACTTTGTGTACCGCAAGATGAGGGTTTGAAGAAGGCTATTTTGGATGATGCACATCGTTCAAGACTGACTATTCATCCCGGTGGAGACAAAATGTACCAAGATATGAAGAGAGTTTTCTTCTGGGCCGGTATGAAGAAAGATGTGGCCGAGTATGTGGCTAGATGCTTAGTGTGCCAACAAGTTAAAGCGGAGCAAAGGAAACCCGGTGGGTTGCTACACCCATTGGAAGTTCCGCAATGGAAGTGGGATAGTGTCTCGATGGATTTCATCGATGGGTTACCGAGATCGAGGAAGGGCAATACGGGAATTTGGGTTGTGGTAGACAGACTTACCAAGAGTGCCCATTTTATACCCGTGAAGAGTAAGAGGACCGCTCCATGGCTTGCTTCAGTCTATGTTAGAGAGATTGTTAGATTGCATGGCGTACCATCCAGCATTGTGAGTGATCGAGATCCTATCTTCACTAGTGAGTTTTGGAGAAGTTTGCAAGAGGCGGTAGGGACTCAGTTGTGTTTGAGCACCGCATATCATCCTCAGACGGACGGTCAGACCGAGAGGGTGAACCGTATCTTAGAAGATCTCTTGAGGCTTTGTATCTTGGATTTTGGAGGTACATGGGAAGAGCATCTTCCTTTGGTGGAGTTCGCATACAATAACAGCTTTCAGTCCAGTATTGGTATGGCACCTTTTGAAGCTCTTTATGGAAGGCCTTGTCGATCTCCTACATGTTGGTGGGAATCTACGGATAAGATCTTGCTTGGGCCAGATATGGTTAGAGAGACTTCAGAGAAGATTGATTTGATTCGAAGAAGGATGAAAGCAGCGCAAGATAGACAGAAATCTTATGCAGATCGGAGAAGGACGGATCTTGAGTTTGAGGTTGGGGACATGGTTTTTGTCAAAGTATCTCCGTTGAGAAATGTTGTTCGCTTTGGGTCCGTTGGGAAGTTAGCACCGAGGTTTGTTGGGCCATTTCCTATTAAGGAAAGGATTGGACGGATGGCATATAGGGTGGAGTTGCCCGACAGACTTAGGGGTGTTCATGATGTATTCCATGTATCACATTTGAGGAAGTGCTTACATGAGACCGCAGAGGTGGTAGAGCCGAGCTTGCTTAGAGATGTAGAGGTAGAGCGTGATGCGACGATTCGACGAGCTCCTACTCGCATCCTTGGGTCAGAAACTAGGAAGTTGAGGAACAGAGAAGTTCAGCTAGTTAAAGTGCAATGGGGAGATGACGAAAGCAATGCTACTTGGGAGACGGAAGCGAAGATGCGTTCTTTGTATCCATTTCTTTTTGAGAGTATGTCTTTTAACTTCTCCTTTATCGCTTGTCTAGTACTTATCTTATCTTTAGTATATCCTCTCGCTAGTACCTATGACCTTTAGATAGGGTAAAGCCTATGGTTGAAACATGTGTTTGAAACATGTTATGGTTGTTGGATGCATGTGGATGCAATTGTTTGCTAGTGGTTGCTCGTGGATGCATATACACACACATTAGGCACTAGATCGGCTCAGTCACTTCATGTTGCATATCGCATAAATGGATGTGGTAGTTAGATTGATGGATGTATCATGGCTGTGTTATCATATGGATGATGCATTTTTGTGTATGGTTGTGCACGCATATAGAAATTGTATGTGTCAATAGGGTTTCGCATACATATTGGATGCATGGCACTATCATGGTTTGCATTAAGGAGGTCGACTGAATCAGTAGACCGCCTGATTTTGCATTAGTATACGGACATATACACGCACTTTCTGCATATGTTCATACATCATTAGAAGTTTCTAAGGATAATGGTTGCTTGTGGTTGATGGTTTAGTAGATGGTTGTTTGGTAGGTAGGATACGTTCTCCTTAGCTTAGAGATTTCGGGGACGAAATCCTTTAAGGAGGGGAGAATGTAACACCCCGAATTTCAGTTAATACTAATATTCACTAATTACAGAATAAATAATCTCAGATGTGAGAATTGGGGGAAACGGGCTGCGTCATTTCGTTCGTCTCGGAAAAATACGCGAAATAGAGTCCGAGTTTTCGAGAATCGGAGTCCGTATGGCCCAAAGAAGTTTGCAGAAAATTCAAAGTTAAAAAAAGATTTAAAATTCAGTTCTAAAACAAGTTTGGAGCCAAAAGCAGAAAGGGCGGGAAAGTTCCCGCCTAGCCCCGTGTCGACAGGCATGTCGACAGGGGTGTCGACAGGCATGTCGACAGGGGTGTCGACAGCCCTGTCGACAGGGGTGTCGACACAGGGTGTCGGCCCTGTTGATCTGGGTGCACCAGATCTGGTTTTTGGGTTAGTCTTGGGCTGTGTTCTAGAGATTTCCGAGATCTAAGGGTCCTAATCTAATCTAGGGTTAATCTAAGGGCCTAAAACACTCACCTAATCTATAAATACACCCTAAACCTACCCTAATCCATACTAAAAATAGAATTGAGGGCTACATGCCGCCAAATTAAATCTTAGAAGGAGCCTCCACTAATTTATGAAGAGGGTTGCAAGCTAATCACTCTCTAATCAACCTCTAATCCATTCTAAGCATCTTAATCTTCTTCATTTGGAGTGCAAATTTGCTAGTTGTGAGTTTCTATCACTTTAATGATCAATTGCTAAACTAAGTAGATGAGATATGATGAGATCATATGGTTTTATATGTGGATTAATGGGTTTTAAGTCATATGATATGATGTTAGTTTGCTAATCTATGTTTAATGTTAACCCTATGTTTATGCAAGCTAAGTATGTGGGTTTATGCAAGATAAGTGATGGGTTTCATGCATGCTAAGTATTTGATTTTTATGCATGCTAAGTATTTGATTTCATGCATGCTAAGTATTTGATTTTATGCATGCTAAGTATTTGATTTTATGCATACATTATGACATGCAAGTTTGTCTCCTTTTATGACATGCATAATGCAAGTTTTGTGCTTTGAGATCATGTGTTAATATGCAAGTTACATGTATGAGAATATGCAAGTTACATGTATGATAATTATGCAAGTTGTATGTTTCTTCATATGCAAGTTTATGAGTTCATACGCAAGTATGTTATGCAAGTTCATATGCAAGTTTATGAGTTTATATGCAAGTATGTTATGCAAGTTCATATGCAAGTTTATGAGTTTATATGCAAGTATGTCATACAAGATTATATGCAAGTTATGTGACATATTATATGCAAGTCATGTATTTGTTAATATGTAAGTTTATGTGACATGTTATACAAGATTATATGCAAGTTATGTGACATGTTGTGCAAGTTCATATGCAAGTTATGTGTTTGTTAATATGCAAGATGGCACCTTTGAAACATGTTCATACATATGCAAGTTGACACCTTTTATATGTGTTATGTCATGAGAACGAAATTACGTGGGAACGATGGGGTTAATTAAATTCATATGTTAATAAGATTGTGTGAAATTAATATAATTATGCATAACATAAAATAAATGAACATAGTATGGGAATTTGCCTATTAAGTTAGGTGTACCCATACTATGTGTTGGGAATTTGCCTATTAAGTTAGGTGTACCCACACTACGGAGTTGGGAATTTACCTATTGAGTTAGGTCTACCCATATTCTGGAAAACATGATTAATTAGTTAGGGATAATTAATATAAATTAGGAGGGTGATTAATTAGGTGTAATTAATCGACTAAGACACGAGGTTGGACTCAGTTGTAGCGTAAAACTGCCCGGACCCAACCGGCTTAACCAGTTGCTACAAACGTTAGCCCAATGTGAGAGGTCTTAGGCACAAACTAAATACGTGATTAATGTAAAGACACGAGGTTAGACTCGGTTATGACATAAGGCTGCCCGGACCCAACCGGCTTAACCAGCGGTCATAAAAGACAGTCTAATGTGAGAGGTCTTTACAAAGGTTACGATCTTAATTAATTAATTAAGAAACACTTAACCATATTAGCATGTAGAGGGACATGAGGGTTAAGTGGGTGCCTTGGGTGGCATGTGGAAATCTAGTGGTTGCCTTGGGTGGCAATAGAAAATACGATTAGAATACTTAACCAAAGAGGAACATGTAATTAAACGTGATTAAAGGGTTAAGTGGGAAACACTAGTGTGTGGGCCAAGCTTGGGGGGATGGCTTGTGTTGGGGGCCCATTTCAACCAGTAACCCATACGTATCTTAGTGGGCTCGACCCATGTCGAGGACGGGACACGCATACTGGGCTTGACTATAAGAGGCCAAAATGGGTTAGCGGTGGCAACGCATGACCAACGGGTTTCATATGCGTGTGTGGACCAGGGCTGGTAAATAAGACGTTGTTGCATCGTGTAGATATAAGCCATGCACCGTTAATTTTATCAGGTTGCCACGTTGGGGAATGGTACACCCCACGGTGGGGCCAGCACGGGTATCTACGTTAGGGAGCCGATCGAATGGGGAGTAGTGTGTACACCTAGTGGATTGTAGGGCCCCGTGGCGTCTACTTAGTCACCTAGGGGTACGCGAGAACTATTAAGTTAATTTTATAAGTCCATCGGTGGGATCAACCTTTAAGTTAGGAACGACTGGTGTGGTGCAATTTAGTAATTTACCTTTGGAAGGGTAGATGCGTCTTTATCTTTTATCTTAGTTTAGTTGACTGCTTAGTGTAGCCATTCATCCCCATTAGTTACCGTATATCAGTTTATGTCTTCTCTGGTTACTTTAACGATTGTATTGTTAAAGTTATAGGACTCGCTCAGACTTATGTCTGACCCCGTTGTTTTTATCTTTTTCCCAACCCTCAGGTCCTACGGTGGATCCTAGCAGTAGTGGAGCTTGATCAGATTGTTGTTCCAGTCTTTAGGAGCTTGGATAGATGTAAAGCTCCAGTTACCCAGTTATCTTTTCTTTTGTAATGGCTATTGTATGAGAGTGGGATTATGTACTTCTTTATTTTGATGGATATTGTACTTGACTTTTATTGTGGTTTTATGATGTAACCAGACATGTTTTACTTCCGCTGTTATGAGATGATGTTTTAAAATTTCAAGTACTATTTATATCTGTCTTGTTGTAATTTTTCTGTTCTATATTCACTAAAATACTCCACCGATGCTATGGCATTCCCTTAGTGAGTGATCATAGCGGGAGTGGGGTGTTACACACATGGTATCAGAGCTGAAAGTTACAAGAACAGATAACATATTTTGAAAAACTGTTTTTCAAAAGCATTTTATAAATAAATACTTTCAAAAATATTTTTTAAGGAGAGTATTTCCAAGAGAAAAGTTTGTTTTAAAAATATAACCCCCAAGAGCCATATATCTTTCTTTCAATTCTCCATTTTGAATCTCTTCCTTTTTCTTTTCAGCATGTCTGGGTTACCCGAGATACCCGAGGGGATACCGATACCAACCTGGTTCAGAAGGTATCTGGAGGCTAGGACCACTGCCATAGGCCCAACAGACATTCCTCCTCCCCCAGCTGCAGCCGCTCCTCCTCCCCCCCTCCCCACATTGATACTTTTTCGAAGATATGCAAAGACCTTCAAGCAATGGGCGGAAAACCTTTTCATGGATCATAGACATTTGTTGAAGCTTGAAATTGGCTTAAGGAGGTGGAAGATTTGTTTGGTATCTTCGAGATAGAAGATGGAAGGAAGGTCCAATTGGCTGCTTGGTTAATGAAGGACGAAGCCTTGTTTTGGTGCGAGGTCACGAATGGAGAGCGTCCAGTAGAGACATGGATGGATTTCAGACATAGGTTCGAGATGAAATTTCTCTCACGAGTAGAAGAAAATTTATACATGGACAGGTTCTTGGCGTTGAAGTAGAGGAATTTATCAGTAAAGGAGTACGTCAACAAGTTCAATCAGTTGGCGAGATTTGGCTTAGACTTGGTGAAAACACCTGAAAAGAAGGCCCTGAGATTCGTTAAAGGCTTGAATGAGCCGCTACATGGGTTGGCTATGACCCACATTCCTATGAGGGCTACCTTTGAGAAACTGGTTGACATGGCGCTTATCCATGAAGAGGAGAAAGGCGCTAATGCTAATAAGGCACCGGAAAAGAAAGGGGATCAAAAGAAGTCACAGCAACAACCTAAGAAAGGTGGTAAGTGTAATGACCCGGGTTTTTGACGACCTTGGTTATCGCCATAAACTCAATGATGACTAACCAAACATAGAAAAATACCGGATGATTAATGAAAGAAGATAGAGGGTGAGGAAAGATAAGATAGAAACTTAGAATAGAAGAAGAAGAACAACACAACATCAGAGTAACACGAACCTCACAGCGGAACGAATAACATATAATAGATAACATAACTTTGAAATATAAATCTGTACTTGAATATACATCATTATCAGAGTACAACACTTACAACACAGCGGAAATAACTATAGCTATATAATCCTAAAGCCTCCTGCTCCAGCTCTTCAAGTATCCGTAAATTCCGACTACTAGACTGCCCATACAAAATTGGGCACTCAAGAGTTTAGGGAAACAAAACAAAATAAACTCTGGGTCAGTCATGGGACTGGTATGAGTAAAACAGTTTAAAACAGTTTGAGCCATTAAACGATATCTCATGAGACCACGGAACGGGTTTTTCCCTTATGAGAATCAAAAATATCTTTATATCAAAAACCCTTTTTATATTATAATAATGTCTATCAACACAATATAATAATCATCTAGCAGAAACTCTTTCATCTCACGTTCTACATATATAGTATACAATCAAAATCGCAAGGTATGGAACCACCTTTCGCTAGTGTACCTCTATAAAGGAATACACTGGGTTCAACAAGAACATCTTGCAACCCGACCACACATGACCGACCACTCATTTCGCTTGAGTGTATCGAATGTATATCACCAACGGTTGGGATCAGCAACCGTTTCCCGAATGGGACAGCATCAATAATAGATTTTTAGAAGTAAATGAAACTCTAGATCAGGTGATTATACACCCTACTTCGGAGCGACCGACTTAGCCATGCTGCCTGCCCGATTTCTTTCATTTACCGGATGTGAGGCTAGAAGCTATGCTTTATCATCACACCAGATTCACTTTGAATGCCACATCGTAAAATCCATCAAATCACCGATTGACCTCCTCAACCATACATTATGTGTTAGCTAAAAGAAGTTTCCTTCTCGGCTTCCACTCTTGGTACGGTTGGAGAAATCAATATACGTGATCGTCTGGAAATACTCTGTCAGACATCCGTCCATGCAAGTCATCCAGAAACAGGATGAACCGAAGGCACTATTCAGTACATCCATCTTAGGCACTGTTATCTAAGACTTATATAATAGACCTTGCACTTTACTCCGTCTTTAATTATCTTTGGCATAAATGATTCGCAACGCTTATGCCAATACAGAGTGGTTCTTTGGATAATAATCCAACCGGTCTCTCCATATTAACAACATTAAAATGGTCAAAACTTTGATAGTCGGTGAGTTAACTATCAAATGAAAACACGTGTGCAAACAATGATATTATTTCCAAATGGAAATACTATCAATCAATCATCAATCATATATATATCTATATATATATATACTTATGTATATATATATACTTTTGTATATATATTCACATTTCCTTATTTTCTATGTTTTAGAAAATATACGTTATTAACACTGGAAAACATTTACATTGTTATTTACATATCACTATCATTTCACAACTATCAGTCCCTGACTGTAAACTAGTAGGAGAACAAATTCTCTAAGTATAAACCCGAAGGCCAAAACCAACATCAGATCGTCACTTAGAAAACCATTCAATTTACTAATCTCTAGTCAGTTTCTAATTTTTCTTAACTCTATTTCTTTTCCTCTATTCGATTAACTCTATTTGATTAACTCTAATTGAATAACTCTATTCTGTTTTAACTTCATTTCGAATAACTATATTCGATTTAACTCCTTCGAATATAAACTATATTCGATTAACTACTTCGAATATAAACTATATTCGATTAACTACTTCGAATATAAACTATATTCGATTAACTACTTCTTGATACACTCTAATCGAATAACTTTATTTGATTAACACTATTCCCTTTTTATAATTCTATCTGTTTTCTAAATATTCTCCTTTATAATATCCTATTTATTTTCTAATAATATTCCTTTATTCTATTCTATTCGTTTTATCAACATTTTTTCCTTTTATAAAACTCTATTCGTTTTATAAACATTTTCCCTTTTATTTATTTTCAAAATATTTCCTTTTATAAAATCTGTTGATTTTATAAAATCCTTTTTTTTAATATACATTGAAATAATTCTTTTTACATCTCAGGGTCTCTTTATGATATTTAAAATATCGACTACCAAGGATCAATATCATTCCAACACACATAATCCATAACAGATTATATAACACATCATATATCACAATATATGAAAAACAGTAAAATAAATGTTGAGTAATCCAGTCGGATTCCTCCAACCTGTTTCCCTGCATCCATAGATGTTACACAATAAAATCAACATCACTTTCAGTTCCATATGATATATTTTGTTAAACAAAATCAATATAGAAATTCAACTAACTAACTAGCAGTTCAATCAAACAGCCAACACACAGTCAATCAACCAATATTTAACAGTTCTAAAAATACAACATGAAATTAAAAACTGTTTAGAGTTAGTGAGATTTACTCACATTGGACGATCATGGTTAATAACGATAATCATCGCTTGATTCCATGCTATTTTATCTAACTTTAAATTGGCGTTCGAAATTAGATAAAAATCCAGACTCCTCAGAAAAATACCAATCCATAGCATATACATAGTATTCTCTGTTACGACCTCAATGCAACTGACGGTTCGCGAATCCGACGTCGTACGAGCTAGTTATTGCGTTTTCAAATTAGTATATGATTAAGAGAAATTTAAACTAAATTAAATTAAATAAGTTGGGCTTTTACCATCCTACTTGGCCCGTTCATCCTTACTTCAGCCTAACCCGGCCCCACTACCCTTCTTCTTCCCAATTTTGGCCGTGAGCTCCTGTAACCACTCAAGCCATTACCAAAACATCACGTCAAAATTTTTGCTTCATCTTTCCATGAATTTCAACACCTCCACCACCATTGTACTCTCCTCCGTGAGCGTTCCACCACCAGCACATCACTTCTCAACTCGTCGGCCTCCCCCATCTCGACTTCACACACACCCGACGTCGCTGGCACAAAATCACCGAACAAAAACAGTGTGAAACACGCCCAAAATTCACAACAAATACTGCTCTCCATCACAAACTCGAATCCAACCTCAGTTTTACAAATCGAACCCTAAATCTCGAGATTTGCCGAGCCCTAGGCTAACTGTACACTCACGCTTCACAGTAAAATCGTGATCGAGCGCCCAGAGAAAACCACGGAGAACCGCTCGAAGTGAATTCAAGAATACATGTTTTAGGATTTACAGATTTCTCTTCGATTTTCTTTTGATTTAAACTTTACTGAAAAAATGAAATCGGTTGCGGCTCAAAGAGATATTATACAACGGTTTTGTGAGGTTGAAAACGATGATGGCGTGGCCATTTCTAGGCTGTAGAAATAGGGTAGGATATTTTGGTTTATTTTATTTTATTTATTTATACCCGATCATTGCTTTCTAAAAATTCATGTGATCACACACGACACCCAAAAATCATGGAAATGGACATACACCTTCAGTTCGACATTACGGTCCCAACGAAATTGGTTTCCTCGAATTCCGACTTCATATGCCCACAGAGCGTATTTTTAACCGTCAAAATACTGACTGTTTCTCATATTAAAAATCCGTTCGACCACATAGTGACCCTAAAAATCACGAAACTAGAAATCTAACAACTATTTGACATTGCGGATCCAACAAAATTAGTTTCGTCGAATTCCGACTTCGTTTGCAAAAGTGGCTATTTTTAAAGCACTGTATGACCCATTTAAATATATAAATATATTTAAATTAAATTAAATTAAATATAAATAAATTTATATTATCGTATATATTCACAGTGGAATACCATACAGCTCCACTGGGATTTATAACTCGATATTTCCAATCTGGGTCAACCCGATATTCGATTTATATTGAAATTCCTTTTTAAAATATAAATAATTCCTTTATAAATTATAAGGGAATTCCACAGCAACTTTTCTAAAATTTGATTTGGACGTAAATCAAAATCTACACGAAGAAATCCCGATTTTTCTCTTCCACTGGAAAGATATACTCCACCAGCTCCATACGTTTCTTGTTTCACAGAAATCCGGCTTAAAACGGACCCTGTACATTCAGTTGAAGTTCAAATCGCCGAATAGCGAACTGCCGCGCCATTTCGAGCTTGATTAGAATTATAATATAATTATACGTTCAAACTGTCGTTCAAATAATATATTCGTTATTCTAATTCAATTCTAAACTGAATTAAATATCACAGATGATCCATTTCACACCATATCATCATTTCAGCCAATTTTGATTATTTCAGAATTAAATATATTATTTAATTATTATTTTAATTAAATATTCCCAGCTATTTAATTAAACCACCATTTAACTCATTATATCACTATTTATACAATTAAATTAATTAATTATAATACCTCTGCAAATGCGTTCATTACAATCTTCCCCACTTAAAATAATTTCGTCCTCGAAATTGCTAAGTTAGAGAACGACCCTATCGACTGGTTAGAACATGTTTGTTCACTTCTTAAGTTCAGTTTCAACTGAACCAATTTAATTTCAATTAAATATTAATTAATTCTTATCAACGAAAATTTTCAAAATTCCTAAAAAAAATTAATGCCTTAACTTTTCGAAAAATTTCGCCAGCACCTCCTTTGTACTGGTCAATAGGTCAAACTCCAACTCGCCTCTCTGGGCCATCTCCAACCCAAAAGAAAATCAAACAGCCAAGCGGCTTGCCAATTCGGCTCATAAATCTTATATCCAATAGAAATATAAACTTGTACCTTTTGTCGGCATATCATTTTATCCTTTCCACATGTTATCAATTCAGCGGATACAAGGGTCATCCCCATCAAATTCCAATCTGCTTTTATCCACAACACAACCATTCGCTTATATCCGAGCCGAATATCATTTCAACTCGAGTTTCTTCTCGATTCCCAACTCTTAACTTGATTTTCACATTACACTTCAAATTTGAATCTCACAATCCAATTTGTCTTGATATCATTCTAATTCAATCTCAGTTACCACTTTACTGGCTTTACTTTAATTTAAATTTTCTTTCACAAATTTCTATTAAATTTATTTTTAATTCAAACAGTCTTTCCCTGGGAGTTTTTAAACAGTTTACTCTTTTCAAAAATCAAATTTTCATTTTTGAAATTCAACACAACTTGTCTTTCCCAAAACAAATTCAAAACAGTATCTCTGGTAGTAATTCGTCACTTACAACTCGAAATGAATACTGATGATGCACCTGTCATCATTAGAATCTATTTTCCAGCGAACGAAGTGAGTTCAATACTATAAAACCATTTCTAAACATTTCCACTTTGAAATTCATTTCAAAATATAATTCACACTGCTTGTAAAACAATTTAAAATCTCCCAGGATCTTAAATTTTCCTTATTTTTAATCCAAATCCATTTACGAACACTTATCCAATTCTCTAGAGTTTTAATTCAATTTCTGGTTTAAATTCAGATTTAATTCATTTCGTAACACTTATACGAATTCTACTTGGTTATATATATATAACCATCTCCATTATAATCTTACTCAATTATAATAACAATCAATATATCCAATATATTATAATCATTTCAATATAAATCCTTTATATCAAAAATATAATTGGGGTAAAATTATTTCATTTACCCTCTTTTCAAAACATACCATGATTCATCGTATTTGAGTGTTTACAAAATCCCTACCGATACAGTGGATCAAACTGACCGACCAGAACTCATAAACTACTCAACCAATAAATCTCCACAATATAAAATTATTTTTATATCAATTAACAAATACGTTCACTTGTATATATACACTCAAACTCAATCTAGGGTATTACTAACCCTATCTCTACTGAGTCACGCCACAGAGCCAAGGTAATTCACTTAACTTAAGCTCTGATACCAACTGTAACGACCCGGGTTTTTGACGACCTTGGTTATCGCCATAAACTCAATGATGACTAACCAAACATCGAGAAATACCGGATGATTAATGAAAGAAGATAGAGGGTGAGGAAAGATAAGATAGAAACTTAGAATAGAAGAAGAAGAACAACACAACATCAGAGTAACACGAACCTCACAGCGGAACGAATAACATATAATAGATAACATAACTTTGAAATATAAATCTGTACTTGAATATACATCATTATCAGAGTACAACACTTACAACACAGCGGAAATAACTATAGCTATATAATCCTGAAGCCTCCTGCTCCAACTCTTCAAGTATCTATAAATCCCGACTACTTGACTGCCCGTACAAAATTGGGCACCCAAGAGTTTAGGGAAACAAAACAAAATAAACTCCGGGTCAGTCATGGGACTGGTATGAGTAAAACAGTTTAAAACAGTTTGAGCCATTAAACGATATCTCATAAGACCACAGAACGGGTTTTTCCCTTATGAGAATCCAAAATATCTTTATATCAAAAACCCTTTTGATATTATAATAATGTCTATCAACACAATATAATAATCATCTAGCAGAAACGCTTTCGTCTCACGTTCTACATATATAGTATACAATCAAAACCGCAAGCACATATTGGGTAATGGATTTCCAACTATGACAAGGTATGGAACCACCTTTCGCTAGTGTACCTTTAGAAAGGAATACACTGGGTTCAACAAGAACATCTTGCAACCTGGCCGCACATGACCGACCACTCATTTCGCTTGAGTGTATCGAATGTATATCACCAATGGTTGGGATCAGCAATCATTTCCCGAATGGGACAGCATCAACAATAGATTTTTAGAAGTAAATGAAACTCTAGATCAAGTGATTATACACCCTACTTCGGAGCGACCGATTTAGCCATGCTGCCTGCCCGATTTCTGTCATTTACCGATTGATGAGGCTTGCAGTTACGCTTCATCATCACATCAGATTCACTTCGAATGCCACATTGTCAGATCCATCAAATCACCGATTGACGTCCTCAATAATACAATTTGTGTTAGCTAAAAGAAGTTTCCTTCTCTGCTTCCACTCTTGGTACGGTTGGAGAAATCAATATACGTGATCGTCTGGAAATACTCTGTCAGACATCCGTCCATACAAGTCATCCAGGAACAGGATGAAGCGAAGGCACTATTCAGTACATCCATCTTAGGCACGGTTATCTAAGACTTATACAATAGCCCTTGCACTTTACTCTGTCTTCAATTATCTTTGGCATATATGATTCGCAACGCTTATGCCAATACCACTACACCACAATGGCCAATTGGCAACTCTTATTTTTTTCAACTGCCAACACTTATATGTGTTGTAGACTAGTGACACTTATATGTGTTGCAGTAGCAAAAATGTGTCACCAAAAATGTGCCAACACTTTTATGTGTTGTTGTGCTTAGTCAAGTCTTCTTTTGTAAGGGCAAAAGGGTAACTTATCGCATATAACCCTAATTGGATGTTCAACGCTCAGTCCTCTAACACTTATTCTCTCCAGGCCGCTACAAACGCAATTACACGTTGAAGATTGAAATCACCGTTCTCATCAACATCAGAGAAACTCGAAAATTGAAATCTGCGATTAAAGAATGGACTTCGAATTAGGGCTTTAGGAATTGGGGATTCTTGAAATCACGGCGGCTTCTAGGAATCACGATTTGAGGTAAAAATGCGATTTCACTTCTAGAAATCCTCTAAACCGTGAGCTTTTTCTTCCTCTAGATCTGAAATTCAGAACATATGCTTCTCGTTTTCCTTTAGTGGTCTGGTGAATTAGAATTTGGCATGAATGGATTTTAGGGTATTTTTTATATGCTTCTCGTTTTCCTTTAATTGATAATCCAAGTGTGAGTTTTGTTATGGCGATATAGTATTACTTGTGTGATCTGCTGTTATGCCATCTAAACTCCAAGTCGCTGATTGTGTTTAAAATAATTTCATCCAAACTTTATGCTAATGTTGATATGCACGTTCTATGTGTAAGAGGTACAACAATATTTTATTAAAGTAAACTCCTTTTGTTTTCTTAAGCTTGCCTTTTCTAATATCTGTTACTTTAATTAAGTACTTCAATAGCCTTATATATATGTTATCATCTGCGCATATATGTATATATGTACACCATATGTGATCTACATGTTGCATAACTCCTACTTGTCAAACCATTGAGAATCAGAATCTTTTTCTTAGTCACATTTTCAGTTTTTAGTTAAACCATTTTTAACAATGAGAAAATTTTGAAAATAAATTTGTTGTAGAATCTGTTTTCAGATTCAGTTTTCAGAAAATAAATTTTGAAATTTTTTTAACCATTTTCAGATTCAGTTTTCAGAATCTGTTGCATAACTCCTACTTGTCAAACCATTGAAAATTAACCAATTCAAATACCTCACCTTTAGGTGATCAAAACCTAGGTTGTACAACTAAAAATGTAAATAAATTACGATAGATCTGCTTACTATTTTTTTGTTTTAGTTTAAACATTAAACTAAAAAGAGAAGTGGTGTTAGTTAATTGTTGATAGAGTTAGGCTTATATCCTAGAGCCTAATGTAAAATTTGTTCTATATATATAAAGATACAATATTTAAAATAAAATGTATAAGGTTAGCATCATGATCAACTGTAGTCAACTCAAATTTAAAGTCTTCAACCAGATTAATATATTTTGTAATAATTTTTATTATTGGACAGTGATTTTTGTATTTGGCCTAATCAAGTCAAGTGTGGATAATATTGGGAATTTGACTAAAACCAAATTATTTAAATCGTGATATGATATAGTTTTAACGAGGATAATTTGTGTAAGTAATCATTATTATAAGCTATTAATCATTATAAAAATTGTATTTTACTAATAAGATATACAATCGATAAATTTAACCAAATTGCCATGTTGTACCTGTTTGCATTGCTTTCGAAGGTGGATGTGTCGCCTTAATGTTGATTAAGATCCGGATGATCTTATGTACAATTTATCATCCGCTTATTTTCTTATGTACAATTTATCATTCGCTTATTTTCTCATGCAAATCCGGATGATCTAATGTACCATTTATTGTTCCTGCAGTTCTCATTCGCTTATTTTTTTCTGCACCTCATCATATTGTGTTTGCTCCCTTCATTGGATTTCAGTTTCAGGTGCATATGTGTATTGAATATTTCAGTTTTAGATGCATATATATTAGTTATATTTAGGCTTGTGGCTATTATATATATATTGGTGGTTGGATTTCCCGCAGTATCATTAGCGGATGCCCGGGGTACCATTAGCGGATGATTACCCTATGCGCCCCACGCTATGATAGTGGATGACCTTCATACCGCGATATCCTGCCTCGAAGCAGGATGGGTATTATTTATGTTAGCTAACATATGTGGATGCAGGAAAACAGGTTGGAGGGATCCAACTGGATTCCTAAAAATTTAGTATTTGTTTGATTTCATATTTTAGTTTATTCTATTTCCTTTGTTATTTCACATATTAAATGTAATCTAAATTGTGTTGGTAGCTGCCGTTATCTTTGTTTAATAAATCATGTAGGTTTTAGGAGAATTTTTAATCATTAGATCATCACACTTTTTAATATTTTTTTGTAATTTAAAATGCATTTATACAAGAGATTTTTCTTTCTGAACAAGTTAGATAAATTTTGATGATGATTTGCTGAAAATTTCTTGGGTGGCACTTTTTTGAATTTTTTCTTGATTCCATAGTTTATTTTTTTGATCCTTTTTGAATAAATTTCATAGGATTTATTGAGAATGTCGTTTTGCAAACAGAAAAATTGAAATCTTGCGAGGCAATGAATATTGCAATCAGTTTCTTGAGTCGAGGACGTTATAGCACTTGATAAATCTTACTTCAAATGAAGAGACTGAATTCAATAATGAGAAGTAACTCAAACGATCAAACCTTTACAGATGAGATCACTAATTTGCTATTAAACAGTGAATGCTCCAATATTATGTAAAATTTCGAGTTTGATTTTGAGTACTACACATATTTGAAACAAGAGAAAAAAAAAGATGAAATGTTTTCTCAAATCGATACAAAGTGTTTATAATGTGCGAAAATGGGATTATTAACACATATAAAACATGAAAGAAACAATACACGATTAACACTTATTAGAACCTGCATCTTGAAAAGAAAGTATTAAAGAGTACAAGAGATTAAAAAAAAATAACCGACTGCATGACCGAATATCTTTTTACATCTAGAAACATATCTCCAACTCCGTTTTTCGATGCTCAGTTTCTCTCGCAACTGAGCAATGCTCAGTTTCGAGAAACTGAGCAATGCTCAGTTTTACTCAAAACCGAGCATTGCTCAGTTTCGAGCGATACTGAGCATTGCTCAGTTTTTCTCAGAATAACTGAGTAAATGTTGTAACTAAAGCATATTATAGTTATTAATCGAGTGACACTGTATTGTCATGGGAATAAAATTTTGCATATTTAAACTACAATTATCGTATATTTGTTTAAACTGTCGTGGCATATTTGAAGTTTTAACTTTTAACAAATGCAGTTTTTTAAAAAAAAACCAGTGCAGTTTTTTCTTAAAAAAAAATCAGTGCAATTTTTTTTTAAAACAAGTGCAGTGCAATTTTTTTAATAAAACATATGCTGTTTATTTTTTAAACAAACGCAGTTTTTTTCTAAAAAAACCAGTGCAGTTTTTTCTTTAAAAAAAATCAGTGCAATTTTTTTTTTTAAAACAAGTGCAGTGCAGTTTTTTTAATAAAACACATGCTGTTTATTTTTTAAACAAATGCAGATTTTTTGTTTCAAAACTGTAATAGCATAGTGTCTGGACATTGAGTAATGCACTATAAAATATTAGGTATGATTCTTAAGAATTTCTAACACTAAGACGAAAATAAATAAAAAGTAAATAATCCTTTTTTTAATTGGTAAGGTAACAATCTTACAGAACTTAGATGATGTATTAATTATTTTTTTGAATGTTTTTGATTGATAGTCATGACCGAACAAACATCAAGAAGGTGGATTAGAAATACACATAGAAATGAGGATGAATGTACGCACGGTGTTCAGAACTTTATCAGCTTCGTCAAGCAACATTTACCACATGATACTCAGTTATGTGTGTGTCCTTGTAAGAAGTGCAAAAACTCTAAGAGAAATTCAATAGAAATAGTTGAGAAACACTTGATATTTTTTGGTATGCTTCCGACATATGATGTGTGGTTCTTTCATGGAGAGAGAAATGATACTACCATACAAATGACTCATACATCGGATTTTGTCCAAGAGTCTCACATCCCAGACCAAATGCACGTAGAAGAGTCTATTGAGGGCACTCTAGGAAATCTTGTTAATGATGCATTTAGAGTACATGATATGCCACAAGTTAGCGGTGAAGTAAATTTTGAAGAGATAAATGTTAAGAAAATGTACCATGAATACAAAAGAAAAGCAAATGAGAAATTATATCCTTCTTGTAAGGATGGACTTACAACTTTGAGTGTTATGATAGAGCTTCATAACTTGAAAAAAGAATTTAATTGGTCGGGAAATAGCATGACAGAATTGTTGAAACTATTTAAAAAATGTCTTCCGGAAGAAAACACATTACCTAACAAGTATCCTACCATGAAAAAAATGTTAAAAGATTTGGGAATGAAGGTAAAATGCATTCATGCTTGCATAAACGATTGCATGTTATTTTGGAAAGAGAACGCTAACATTATAGTATGTCCTCATTGTAATACGTCAAGATTTAAAGATAAGACAAATGCGTTAGGCGTAAAAAAAATGACAAATCAACCAAGAAAAGTTTTAAGACACTTCCCTATAATTCCAAGGTTGACTAGATTGTACACTATACCGTGGATAGCTCGTAAAATGCAATGGCATAAGCATGCCGATCCTTCTTGGGATTTCATGCGTCATCCAATTGACTCAGCTGAATGGAGATCAATCAAATGTAAGTGGCCGGACTTTGCAAATGAAGGGCGTAATGTTTGGCTTGGTATCTCTACTGATGGATTTAATCCGAATGGGGTTCTCTCCAATAGTTACAGTTGTTGGCCCGTATATATGATTCCATACAATCTACCCCCTTCATTATGCATGAAATCGCAATTTCAAATGCTAAGTTTATTAATTCCCGGACCGAAAGCACCAAGTCAAGACATTGATGTGTATTTAGAACCTCTTGTAGATGAGTTGAGGGAACTTTGGATGGAAGGCGTAACTTCTTTTGATATGGACAAGAGAGAAATGTTTACGATGAAGGCAATATTATTATGGGGAATCCACGATTTTCCAGCATTGGGAAATTTATCTGGTTGTGTGACACATGGTTATAAAGCTTGTCCAGTTTGTGCTATGCAGACCGAGTCGGAGTACATAGGTAACAAGATTGTTTACCCAAAGTATAGAATTTTTTTGAAGGATGATCATCCATATAGATGCATCAAATATGGATGGTATAAGGATAGCGAAGATAAAGAACCGCCAACAAGGTTAAGAGGACCATCCCTTTTGGAAAAGCTTGATCGTATAAGTTATTTTCCTGGAAAATTACCAAGGAATAAGAAGCGAACAATAATTGAAGCTAGTAATGAATGTTCCTTAATGACCGAAGGTAGTGACGTAGAAAAATCTCCTTGGTATAAGAAGTCAATTTTCTATAATTTAATTTATTGGAGTAGTCATAAAGTACGACATACTATTGATGTGATGCATACAGAGAAGAATGTTACAGAGCATCTTCTCAATTTATTGTTTAATAAGTTAAGGCAATCATCTAAGTTTGCATTCGATGCGATTCATAAAACAAAATGTTGTGAAGTTCTACAAGATACAAAGCTTCCATCGTGCCTTGGAACTAGATTTGGTAGTCTTGTTACTACTCTACCACCTACTTTGCACCTTAAAAAAACATATGAGTATCATATTGTAATGCAATACTTACTTCCTATAATGGTTCAACATGCATATCCGAAGCACCGTGATTTACGTCGAGCTATTTTACAAGTGAGTTTGTATTTTAACTTGATATGCTCAAAAGTTTTAGTTCGAGAACATGTTCAAGCTGCTAAATATATGATTTCTGAGGCATTATGTGTGCTAGTGCATTATTTTTCGGTGGACTTCTTTGATATAAGTATTCATCTTATGGTGCATCTAGCCGACCAAGCTTTGCTATGTGGACCTGCAAACTACATATGGATGTATCCATTTGAAAGGTGATATATTTTTCTTACAAATTTTATGAATGTTATTTCAAAGTGATAATTTCTAAATATATGTGCATGTGTGCTATTTTTAGAGCAATGAAAGAATGCAAAAATATACCTAGCAATAAGCGCTACATAGAAGGATCAATTGCTGAAGCATACCTTGTTTCAGAATCAGTTAGATATGCAATGGAGTATATGCCGAACCCACATGATGGAAATCATAGTTCGACACAAGCATCTTTTTTAGATGATGGTGATGATATATATGAACGTCCCATCATGGAAGGCAAATGTATTAAGCTAACTAGGGTGCAACGTGTTCAAATTCGAAGGTGGATACTTTTTAGTATCGATATTCCTGAAAGAGATGAATATTATACGTATGAATTTTCTCTATATTTTAATAGATACCAATGACATAAAGTATGAAATATATTTACATGATAATATCTAATTTGTAGTGCATATCGCTCGTCCTTAGAAGATGTTTCTCGCGGTAAAAGAAAAGTTACCACAATGGCAGAAGTAATCGTTCAAACCGAATTTATTGATTGGTTACACAAAAAGGTATATTATTTCAATATATATAAAAATTGTAGGTTTTGTTCTTTTTATGTTGGACGTTCAAGTTTGTTCATTCATGGCAGCTTATACAAGAAAAATGCATGAATACAATGTTATG
The DNA here is from genome assembly GCA_030737875.1 of Allium sativum. Taxonomy (NCBI): domain Eukaryota; kingdom Viridiplantae; phylum Streptophyta; class Magnoliopsida; order Asparagales; family Amaryllidaceae; genus Allium; species Allium sativum. The sequence continues at coordinate 902,707,072 of CM060916.1, forward strand.
GCAATATGTTAGTGGTCCAAAGTGGGAATCTAAAAGTTATCTTAAGTACAGAGTGAACGGATATACATTTTCTCCTCAACGTTATGATGACAGTCATTCAATCCAAGATAGCGGTGTTTGCATGGATGCAATCACCACATTTGTTGCAAGTGCAAAAGATATAAATCCTACTGATGATGACACTACTTGGTATGGTATCATTAAAGAAATCATAGAGGTTGATTATTATGATTTCCAACACGTTGTATTCTATTGTGATTGGGTAAACATTGCAGATAAGACAAATGGTTGTAAGATTTGTACCGATTCCCATTTGTTGATGGTGAACTTGAAAAGGCTCAAAAATGGGAATGGGGAGTATGACGAGCCAGCTATTCTAGCAACCGAAGCATGTCAAGTTTTCTATGTGCAAGACACTCAAAATTCTGATTGGTCCATTGTTCGACGTTCTCCAAAGCGCATGACAGACAACGTAGATGACTACACCATACCAACCGATTTTCAGTCTATTTTGAGAGAACAACATAATTTAGTACCATTGTTGAAATGTATTTAAATGAAAGAGATGTAATTTTGGAATATTTGTATTGTTTTGCTTATTTAGGTGAAATGCATTAAATGATTTTGCTTTTTGGATTTTGCTTTGTTCATTTTTAATATCCATTTGTAAAATCAAATCAAGCACGCATATTAGTTTCAATATGCATATTAATTCTTTTTAATGCAGAATGTCGAACAATTGCATTGGTAGTGCAAATGAAGTTACAAATGAGGAGTTTGAAGCAAATAACTGTCCTCCACCAAGTGGTAAAAAGTACTCAATAGTAGTTGACTTCGATGGTGTTAAAGGTGATGATGAAGCTAAATGGGGCACCAGATGCGGAGCGCTAATTCGTTGTCATATACCAATCGGCTATGGTGAGTGGCGAAATGTTGATGGTTACTATAAAGATATTTTGTGGCGAGAACTATTGGTATGTCACAAATTCACCTTATTTAATTATTTACTTAATGCACAAAATTTATTCTTCGTATTGAAATTTCTTTGTTAAAACAGAATGAATTTGACATGGACATCGATCCTGATCTAGCTCGGCCAATTTTAGAAAAAAAATTTCCACGATATTTTCGTACGGTAAAGTCTACTTTGCGAAACAAATTGCTTAGAGTTAAAGGAAACATCATACCCAAGAATATCGCTATCACTAAATGTCCTTCAGACATTGACAAAGTATGGTGGGAGAAGTTTGTAGACAATGAATACACGGATAAGAAAAAAGAGCAATGTAAGAGAAATGCCCAAGCCAAAGCTAATAATACTATCACTCACACGCTAGGAAGAAAATCATACCGTAAAGTTTATGATGAAATGGTAAGCAATCATAGTAAAAATATTTCTTGTGAATACTATTAATAAATAGTTAATTAGTTTAATAATATTTCTTATTGCAGGTTAAGAAAAATCCGGAGGTGAAAGTTACGAGAACAATGGTTTGGAAGGCGGGACATAAAAATAAGAAAACTGGACAAGTTATTCCATCAGCAGCAAAAACCTATGTAAGTTTACACTTTACACCAATCCAACTCATTACCTTTATTTCACATTAACATTACTTAATATGCTCTTCTTCCATTTAACCCAGTTTACTTTGTTTGGCTGAAATACTGGTTAAAATTTAACCCAGTCTACGTAGCTAGCTAGTTAAAATTTATTTGTTCCTAAATAGTAAAAAAAAAAAACCAGTAAAACCACCATTTTTTCTTGGTCTATCATATTCAGTTTTTTGCTCGAAACTGAGCATCAGTTTTTGAAACTGAGCATCAGTTTTTGAAACTGAGCGTGCTCAGTTTCGAGCAAAAAACTGAGCATTGGTCAGTTTTTTGCTCGAAACTGAGCATCAGTTTTTGAAACTGAGCGTGCTCAGTTTCGAGAAAAAAACTGAGCATTGCTCAGTTTTTTGCTCGAAACTGAGCACTTACGATTATATCTATTCCATGTTTTCCCACTTCAGTTTACGTTGAATGTAATTAGTTATGTATTGTTCTATTGCTCGCATATCATCATTGTTAGCTGCTTTGTTTCATTTATTTTTCTCTTTGTTAGCTGGAAGTCTGTTGGGTGTATAATACATCTGACCATGGTAATAGACAGTCTGACCTTAAACCTTGCCGTGAAAACCTGTGTTTTGGGTAATGAATCTACTGTAGATCCCATTGTGTTCCCAGTATATGTACTCGCTTCTTGTTTGTCTTTATACCCTTAAAACTGGTCGCTGTTTAACTCTGAAACACGCATGCATGCATTCTAGCGGGCATAGAAAAAAATCATGTGTGAAATTTTATTATATAAAAAAAAATATTTTGAATTTCCTGACATTATAGTTATGCATATGGATTTTGTCCTTGTCCAAAATATATTTTTCCAGTTTCCATATTAACTCACCTTACATTATTGCTTTATATGCATGGACTAGTTATATTTGCGGCATTTTCTTGCATACTCTTTTGCACTTCTCTGATTATTGTACTGGAATTAATTGATAGGTCGTTTGCTCAGTTTCGAGCAAAAAACTGAGCATTGGTCAGTTTTTTGCTCGAAACTGAGCATCAGTTTTTGAAACTGAGCGTGCTCAGTTTCGAGAAAAAAACTGAGCATTGCTCAGTTTTTTGCTCGAAACTGAGCACTTACGATTATATCTATTCCATGTTTTCCCACTTCAGTTTACGTTGAATGTAATTAGTTATGTATTGTTCTATTGCTCGCATATCATCATTGTTAGCTGCTTTGTTTCATTTATTTTTCTCTTTGTTAGCTGGAAGTCTGTTGGGTGTATAATACATCTGACCATGGTAATAGACAGTCTGACCTTAAACCTTGCCGTGAAAACCTGTGTTTTGGGTAATGAATCTACTGTAGATCCCATTGTGTTCCCAGTATATGTACTCGCTTCTTGTTTGTCTTTATACCCTTAAAACTGGTCGCTGTTTAACTCTGAAACACGCATGCATGCATTCTAGCGGGCATAGAAAAAATCATGTGTGAAATTTTATTATATATAAAAAAAAAATTGAATTTCCTGACATTATAGTTATGCATATGGATTTTGTCCTTGTCCAAAATATATTTTTCCAGTTTCCATATTAACTCACCTTACATTATTGCTTTATATGCATGGACTAGTTATATTTGCGGCATTTTCTTGCATACTCTTTTGCACTTCTCTGATTATTGTACTGGAATTAATTGATAGGTCGTTTGCTCAGTTTCGAGCAAAAAACTGAGCATTGGTCAGTTTTTCTCTGAAACTGAGCAATGCTCAGTTTCGAGAAAAACTGAGCAATGCTCAGTTTTTTGCTCGAAACTGAGCATCAGTTTTTGAAACTGAGCGTGCTCAGTTTCGAGAAAAAAACTGAGCATTGCTCAGTTTTTTGCTCGAAACTGAGCACTTACGATTATATCTATTCCATGTTTTCCCACTTCAGTTTACGTTGAATGTAATTAGTTATGTATTGTTCTATTGCTCGCATATCATCATTGTTAGCTGCTTTGTTTCATTTATTTTTCTCTTTGTTAGCTGGAAGTCTGTTGGGTGTATAATACATCTGACCATGGTAATAGACAGTCTGACCTTAAACCTTGCCGTGAAAACCTGTGTTTTGGGTAATGAATCTACTGTAGATCCCATTGTGTTCCCAGTATATGTACTCGCTTCTTGTTTGTCTTTATACCCTTAAAACTGGTCGCTGTTTAACTCTGAAACACGCATGCATGCATTCTAGCGGGCATAGAAAAAATCATGTGTGAAATTTTATTATATAAAAAAAAAAATTTGAATTTCCTGACATTATAGTTATGCATATGGATTTTGTCCTTGTCCAAAATATATTTTTCCAGTTTCCATATTAACTCACCTTACATTATTGCTTTATATGCATGGACTAGTTATATTTGCGGCATTTTCTTGCATACTCTTTTGCACTTCTCTGATTATTGTACTGGAATTAATTGATAGGTCGTTTGCTCAGTTTCGAGCAAAAAACTGAGCATTGGTCAGTTTTTCTCTGAAACTGAGCAATGCTCAGTTTCGAGAAAAACTGAGCAATGCTCAGTTTTTTGCTCGAAACTGAGCATCAGTTTTTGAAACTGAGCGTGCTCAGTTTCGAGAAAAAAACTGAGCATTGCTCAGTTTTTTGCTCGAAACTGAGCACTTACGATTATATCTATTCCATGTTTTCCCACTTCAGTTTACGTTGAATGTAATTAGTTATGTATTGTTCTATTGCTCGCATATCATCATTGTTAGCTGCTTTGTTTCATTTATTTTTCTCTTTGTTAGCTGGAAGTCTGTTGGGTGTATAATACATCTGACCATGGTAATAGACAGTCTGACCTTAAACCTTGCCGTGAAAACCTGTGTTTTGGGTAATGAATCTACTGTAGATCCCATTGTGTTCCCAGTATATGTACTCGCTTCTTGTTTGTCTTTATACCCTTAAAACTGGTCGCTGTTTAACTCTGAAACACGCATGCATGCATTCTAGCGGGCATAGAAAAAAATCATGTGTGAAATTTTATTATATAAAAAAAAATATTTTGAATTTCCTGACATTATAGTTATGCATATGGATTTTGTCCTTGTCCAAAATATATTTTTCCAGTTTCCATATTAACTCACCTTACATTATTGCTTTATATGCATGGACTAGTTATATTTGCGGCATTTTCTTGCATACTCTTTTGCACTTCTCTGATTATTGTACTGGAATTAATTGATAGGTCGTTTGCTCAGTTTCGAGCAAAAAACTGAGCATTGGTCAGTTTTTCTCTGAAACTGAGCAATGCTCAGTTTCGAGAAAAACTGAGCAATGCTCAGTTTTTTGCTCGAAACTGAGCATCAGTTTTTGAAACTGAGCGTGCTCAGTTTCGAGAAAAAAACTGAGCATTGCTCAGTTTTTTGCTCGAAACTGAGCACTTACGATTATATCTATTCCATGTTTTCCCACTTCAGTTTACGTTGAATGTAATTAGTTATGTATTGTTCTATTGCTCGCATATCATCATTGTTAGCTGCTTTGTTTCATTTATTTATCTCTTTGTTAGCTGGAAGTCTGTTGGGTGTATAATACATCTGACCATGGTAATAGACAGTCTGACCTTAAACCTTGCCGTGAAAACCTGTGTTTTGGGTAATGAATCTACTGTAGATCCCATTGTGTTCCCAGTATATGTACTCGCTTCTTGTTTGTCTTTATACCCTTAAAACTGGTCGCTGTTTAACTCTGAAACACGCATGCATGCATTCTAGCGGGCATAGAAAAAATCATGTGTGAAATTTTATTATATATAAAAAAAAAATTGAATTTCCTGACATTATAGTTATGCATATGGATTTTGTCCTTGTCCAAAATATATTTTTCCAGTTTCCATATTAACTCACCTTACATTATTGCTTTATATGCATGGACTAGTTATATTTGCGGCATTTTCTTGCATACTCTTTTGCACTTCTCTGATTATTGTACTGGAATTAATTGATAGGTCGTTTGCTCAGTTTCGAGCAAAAAACTGAGCATTGGTCAGTTTTTCTCTGAAACTGAGCAATGCTCAGTTTCGAGAAAAACTGAGCAATGCTCAGTTTTTTGCTCGAAACTGAGCATCAGTTTTTGAAACTGAGCGTGCTCAGTTTCGAGAAAAAAACTGAGCATTGCTCAGTTTTTTGCTCGAAACTGAGCACTTACGATTATATCTATTCCATGTTTTCCCACTTCAGTTTACGTTGAATGTAATTAGTTATGTATTGTTCTATTGCTCGCATATCATCATTGTTAGCTGCTTTGTTTCATTTATTTTTCTCTTTGTTAGCTGGAAGTCTGTTGGGTGTATAATACATCTGACCATGGTAATAGACAGTCTGACCTTAAACCTTGCCGTGAAAACCTGTGTTTTGGGTAATGAATCTACTGTAGATCCCATTGTGTTCCCAGTATATGTACTCGCTTCTTGTTTGTCTTTATACCCTTAAAACTGGTCGCTGTTTAACTCTGAAACACGCATGCATGCATTCTAGCGGGCATAGAAAAAATCATGTGTGAAATTTTATTATATAAAAAAAAAAAATTTGAATTTCCTGACATTATAGTTATGCATATGGATTTTGTCCTTGTCCAAAATATATTTTTCCAGTTTCCATATTAACTCACCTTACATTATTGCTTTATATGCATGGACTAGTTATATTTGCGGCATTTTCTTGCATACTCTTTTGCACTTCTCTGATTATTGTACTGGAATTAATTGATAGGTCGTTTGCTCAGTTTCGAGCAAAAAACTGAGCATTGGTCAGTTTTTCTCTGAAACTGAGCAATGCTCAGTTTCGAGAAAAACTGAGCAATGCTCAGTTTTTTGCTCGAAACTGAGCATCAGTTTTTGAAACTGAGCGTGCTCAGTTTCGAGAAAAAAACTGAGCATTGCTCAGTTTTTTGCTCGAAACTGAGCACTTACGATTATATCTATTCCATGTTTTCCCACTTCAGTTTACGTTGAATGTAATTAGTTATGTATTGTTCTATTGCTCGCATATCATCATTGTTAGCTGCTTTGTTTCATTTATTTTTCTCTTTGTTAGCTGGAAGTCTGTTGGGTGTATAATACATCTGACCATGGTAATAGACAGTCTGACCTTAAACCTTGCCGTGAAAACCTGTGTTTTGGGTAATGAATCTACTGTAGATCCCATTGTGTTCCCAGTATATGTACTCGCTTCTTGTTTGTCTTTATACCCTTAAAACTGGTCGCTGTTTAACTCTGAAACACGCATGCATGCATTCTAGCGGGCATAGAAAAAATCATGTGTGAAATTTTATTATATAAAAAAAAATATTTTGAATTTCCTGACATTATAGATATGCATATGGATTTTGTCCTTGTCCAAAATATATTTTTCCAGTTTCCATATTAACTCACCTTACATTATTGCTTTATATGCATGGACTAGTTATATTTGCGGCATTTTCTTGCATACTCTTTTGCACTTCTCTGATTATTGTACTGGAATTAATTGATAGGTCGTTTGCTCAGTTTTGAGCAAAAAACTGAGCATTGCTCAGTTTTTCTCAAAGACTGAGCAATGCTCAGTTTCGAGAAAAACTGAGCAATGCTCAGTTTTTTGCTCGAAACTGAGCATCAGTTTTTGAAACTGAGAGTGCTCAGTTTTTGCTCGAAACTGAGCATCAGTTTCGAAGGCGTGGAGCAATGCTTGTTATTTCTGTTTCGCAAATTTGTTTTGATCAGTTTCGCAAAAAAATAAACAAATCCTTGTTCATTTAGTTAATACAAAATGTTATTTATCAGTTTTGCAATTTGTTATTTCTGTAAAAATGAGTGGGTTTATATTTTGTAGGCACTTGTGGAGGAGGAGGGAAAAAAGCAGGATTTGGAATGTAATAGCAACGAGCATGCAAACATGTTTGATCTTGACAATGATCCTATCGCCAAAGTTTTTGGTTCTGATAAAAGGAAAAATTATTGTCGTGCAATTAGCTCCTCTTCTTCCGCAAAGCACGTAAAGATGATGCAAGCATCAAAAGCAATTGCCGACAAGAATAAAAAGGACGATTTTCGTCAATGGTCTATGGAATTACAAAATCAGGTTGCAAATCAAGTGGCGAGTCAAGTGTCAATCCAAATCAACGATGCTCTTAAATCATTTGCTTCATCCTTTCTTACTATGGTACCGGGGTTACAACAAAACGTTAGTGGCGGTGTTATGACGCCTATGACAGAAATTGCTTCTAATTTGGATAAATCTTCACCGAACGTTGGAATTGCTAATTCGGTGATTCCATCAAATGATGTTGGATCATCAACAAAAGGAAAACAATTTGTAATGCTATTATCACAAGATATGAAGAACGTAGCAAAAGCTTATATTGCTACGCAAACCATGTGTCATTTTAGAGAGATAGTGCCAGATGTTGAGAAAGTTGTTTGGATAACAGAAGTTTTAGATCCGGAAGCACCCATTTACGATGGTCCTCAAAACGGACATTACAAGCTTTGTGAATTCTCGGATGGAGGCTTTGTGATATGGTCCATGTTTCGCTTTCATAATATCTAAAATTCTATGTATCTTTAGTAAAACTTTGTATTGTTTCTTGTAATTTGAACTTGATATTATGGTATTTTAAATTTGAAGCATTATGCAAAAGTGACATTATTGAATTTGAATTGATGTGTTGAATTGTATATATGATTGAAAATCATAAAAACATGCTATATAAGTGTTAGCAATTTATGTATGCCAACATTTATAAGAGTTAGTAGGATTATGATACTGACATTTATAAGTGTTACCATATCTTATAGTTCCAACATTTATAAGTGTTAGCAATGAATATGTTTGTAACTCTTATAAGTGTTACCATACCTTATGGTTCCAACATTTATAAGTGTTAGCAATGAATATGTTTGTAACTCTTATAAGTGTTACCATATATTATAATTCCAACATTTATAAGTGTTAGCAATGAATATGTTCGTAACACTTATAAGTGTTAGCAGTTAGTCTGTTCGTAACACTTATAAGTGTTAGCAGTTGGTCTGCTTGTAACACTTATAAGTGTTAGCAGTTGGTCTGCTTGTAACACTTATAAGTGTTACAGGAAAATTCCTCACAGGCCCTTAGTGACACATAAAAGTGTTACAGAAATTGTTTGTAACACCTATACTTGTTGGGAATCCACTGTTTTGGTGTAGTGTACAGAGTGGTTCTTTGGATAATAATCCAACCGGTCTCTCCATATTAACAACGTTAAAATGGTCAAAACTTTGATAGTCGGTGAGTTAACTATCAAATGAAAACACGTGTGCAAACAACGATATTATTTCCAAATGGAAATACTATCAATCAATCATCAATCATATATATATATATATACTTATGTATATATATTCACATTTCCTTATTTTCTATGTTTTAGAAAATATGCATTATTAACACTGGAAAACATTTCCATTGTTATTTACATATCACTATCATTTCACAACTATCAGTCCCTGGCTGTAAACTAGTAGGAGAACAAATTCTTTAAGTATAAACCCCGAAGGCCGAAACCAACATCAGATCGACACTTAGAAAACCATTCAATTTACTAATCTCTAGTCAGTTTCTAATTTTTCTTGACTCTATTTCTTTTCCTCTATTCGATTAACTCTATTTGATTAACTCTAATTGAATAACACTAATTGAATAACTCTATTCTGTTTTAACTTTATTTCGAATAACTATATTCGATTTAACTCCTTCGAATATAAACTATATTCGATTAACTACTTCGAATATAAACTATATTCGATTAACTACTTCGAATATAAACTATATTCGATTAACTACTTCTTGATATACTCTAATGGAATAACTTTATTTGATTAACACTATTCCCTTTTTATAATTCTATTTGTTTTCTAAATATTCTCCTTTATAATATCCTATTTATTTTCTAATAATATTCCTTTATTCTATTCTATTCGTTTTATCAACATTTTTTCCTTTTATAAAACTCTATTCGTTTTATAAACATTTTCCCTTTTATTTATTTTCAAAATATTTCCTTTTATAAAATCTGTTGATTTTATAAAATCCTTTTTTTTTAATATACATTGAAATAATTCTTTTTACATCTCAGGGTCTCTTTATGATATTTAAAATATCGACTACCAAGGATCAATATCATTCCAACACACATAATCCATAATAGATTATATAACACATCATATATCACAATATATGAAAAACAGTAAAATAAATGTTGAGGAATCCAGTCGGATTCCTCCAACCTGTTTCCCTGCATCCATAGATGTTACACAATAAAATCAACATCACTTTCAGTTCCATATGATATATTTTGTTAAACAGAATCAATATAGAAATTCAACTAACTGACTAGCAGTTCAATCAAACAGCCAACACACAGTCAATCAACCAATATTTAACAGTTCTAAAAATACAACATGAAATTAAAAACTGTTTAGAGTTAGTGAGATTTACTCACATTGGACGATCATGGTTAATAACGATAATCATCGCTTGATTCCATGCTATTTTATCTAACTTTAAATTGGCGTTCGAAATTAGATAAAAATCCAGACTCCTCAGAAAAATACCAATCCATAGCATATACATAGTATTCTCTGTTACGACCTCAACGCAACTGACGGTTCGCGAATCCGACGTCGTACGAGCTAGTTATTGCGTTTTCAAATTAGTATATGATTAAGAGAAATTTAAACTAAATTAAATTAAATAAGTTGGGTTTTTACCATCCTACTTGGCCCGTTCATCCTTACATGTGATTTACTCTCTATCACAAACTCGAATTCAATCTCAGTTTTACAAATCGAACCCTAAATCTCGAGATTTGCTAAGCCCTAGACTAACAATACACTCACGCTTCACAGTAAAATCGTGATCGAGCGCCCAGAGAACATCACGGATTTGTAGAACAGCTCGAAGTGAATTCAAGAATACATGTTTTAGGATTTACAGATTTCTCTTCGATTTTCTTTTGATTTTCTTTTGATTTAAACTTTACTGAAAAAATGAAATCGGTTGCGGCTCAAAGAGATATTATATAACAGTTTTGTGAGGTTGAAAACGATGATGGCATGGCCATTTCTAGGCTGTAGAAATAGGGTAGGATATTTTGGTTTATTTTATTTTATTTATTTATACCTGATCATTGCTTTCTAAAAATTCGTGTGATCACACACGACACCCAAAAATCATGGAAATGGATATACACCTTCAGTTCGACATTACGGTCCCAATGAAACTGGTTTCATTGAACTCCGACTTCGTATGCCCACACAGCGTATTTTTTACCGTCAAAATACTGACTATTTCTCACATTAAAAATCCGTACAGCCACACAGTGACTCTAAAAATCACGAAACTAGAAATCTAACAACTATTTGACATTGCGGATCCAACAAAATTAGTTTCGTCGAATTCCGACTTCGTTTGCAAAAGTGGCTATTTTTAAAGCTCTGTATGACCCATTTAAATATATAAATATATTTAAATTAAATTAAATATAAATAAATTTATATTATCGTATATATTCATAGTGGAATACCATACAGCTCTGCTGGGATTTATAACTCGATATTTCCAATTTGGGTCAACCTGATATTCAATTTATATTGAAATTCCTTTTTAAAATATAAATAATTCCTTTATAAATTATAAGGGAATTCCACAACGGCCTTTCTAAAATTTGATTTGGACGTAAATCAAAATCTACACGACGAAATTCCGATTTTTCTCTTCCACTAGAAAGATATACTCCACCAGCTCCACACATTTCTTGTTTCACAGAAATCTGGCTTAAAACGGACCCTGTACATTCAGTTGAAGTTCAAATCGCCAAATAGCGAACTGCCGTGTCATTTCGAGCTCAATTATAATTATAATATAATTATACGTTCAAACTGTCATTCAAATAATATATTCGTTATTCTAATTCAATTCTAAACTGAATTAAATATCACAGATGATCCAGTTCACACCATATCGTCATTTCAGCCAATTCTGATTATTTCAGAATTAAATATATTATTTAATTATTATTTTAATTAAATATTCCCAGCTATTTAATTAAACCACCATTTAATTCACTATATCACTATTTATATAATTAAATAAATAAATTATAATACATCTGCAAATGCGGGTCATTACAGTAAGGGTAACAATAGCATAGGAAAGAAAATGTGCTTTAATTGTGGAACATCAGGCCATCTGAGCAAGGACTGTAGGAAGAAGAAGAAGACTGGCTGCTTCAACTGTGGTGAGGCAGGATATCTGATTAAAGATTGCCCGAGAAGGCAAGGGCAGAGGACATGGTCTACTTCGGGAGGGCAGGTTCAGGCTCTCATGGCACCAGGGCAAGCAAGAGGGCAGGTTCACGCTCTCATGGCACCAGGACAGGAGAGAGGTAGAAACATTTCTGTTGAAAGTTTGGTTTTTCTGTTTGATCATCATGTTCGTACTTTGTTTGATTCTGGCGCTTCACATTCGTTTGTGTCTGCTTCGTTAGTTGAAACACTGCACCTAAATACTAGTCTAGTTACGGATCCCATAGTAGTCTCAAATCCTATTGGTGGTCCGGTTCATCTTTCAATGATTTGTCGGGATTTAAGAGTGTCTATCTTGAGCGTTGAGTTTGAATGCAACGCCTTCGTCCTTGGCTTCACGGGCTATGGGTTGATTCTAGGCATGGATTGCTTATCCAGTAATGGGGTCATCCTTGATTGTGAAAAGAGAGTGGTTAGACTTATGACTCACCTCGGCAACACTCTCGAAATCTCTTGTAATCCCATACATTCTGTTATGCTTAGCTACCTAAAATCTCTTGATGCGTCTGTTGAAAACTTGCAGTTGGTTAGAGTAGTCCATGAATACTCAGATGTATTTGAAGAGGTGAAGGGCTTACCTCCGATACGGGAGATAGACTTTCGCATATACCTTGTTGATAATGCAAAACCTGTAGCTCTACCCGTTTGACACATGGCTCCAAGGGAGAGAAAAGAGCTCAATAAGCAAGTCAAAGAATTACTCGAAAGAGGGTTTATAAGACGGAGTATTTCTTAATGGGGTGCTCCAGTAGTATTCGCAACCAAAGCGGATGGTTCACTCTGCCTATGCGTTGATTATAAGGAGCTAAACAAGACGACCAAGAAAAATAGGCACCCACTTCCAAGAATAGGCGACTTGTTTGATCAGCTGTAGGTGCGTCGGTTTTCTCCCAACTAGATCTGGCTATCGGGTTTCATCAGCTAAGAGTGGCTGAAAACAGCATTGATAAGATCGCGTTCAGAATCCCGGATGGTTTCTTTGAATGGCTTGTCATGCCTTTCGGCTTGACAAACGCACCCGCTTATTTCGTTGACTTGATGAGCAGGGTGTTCAGAGAGTTCCTTAATAAGCTTGTGGTGGTCTTCGTAGACGACATTTTGATTTTCTTGAAGAATGAAGAAGAGCATGCTTTGCATTTAAGGGAAGTCATGTATACCCTTCGTGCACATCACCTGAAAGTCAAATTCTCCAAATGCCATTTCTGGAGAGAAGAAGTGAGGTTTCTTGGACATGTGGTGTCCAAAGAGGGGTTAGCTGTAAACCCCGCAAAAGTAGTTGCGGTGCAAGATTGGAAGGTTCCATGGAATGCAACCGAAGTCCGAAGCTTCCTCGGGATAGCGGGCTTTTACTGAAAATTCATTAAAGACTTTGCAAAAATCTCAGCCCCACTCACAAGATTGACAAAGAAGAACCTAACTTTCGCTTGGAATTTGGATTGCGATATTGCTTTCCAACATTTGAAAAGGGCTCAAACAACAGCCCCAGTTCTGACATTGCCTGATGGGAGCAAAATGTTTACCGTATTCACAGACGCATGCGGTACAAGGTTGGGCGCTGTCTTGATGCAAGAAGGCAAGGTAGTTTGTTATGGGGGAAGACAATTGAAGGTACATGAGAAGAACTACCCAACGCATGATTTGGAGCTAGCTGGCATTGTTTTCGCTCTAAAGTCATGGCGTCATTACCTACTAGGAGAAAGGTTTGAATTGTTCACTGACCATAAATCATTACAGTACATTTTCTCATAGAAAGATCTTAACTTAAGACAACAAAGGTGGATGGAATTTCTGGCCTCATATGATTTTGAGATTTCCTATACCCCTAGGAAGGGCAATGTGGTAGCAGACGCCTTGAGTAGAAAGAAGCTAACCTTGAGTCCTCTGTTTGTAGAAAGGCAAAGCTTGGAGTACATAAATAACTTTAACTTTAGACCCTCCTCTGAAATTGTGCCTGGTCTGTTAGCATCGCTAGAGGTGCGGCCTACTCTTTTGGACTCAATAGGAACCGCGCAACGAGAAGACCCTCATCTAGTTGATGTGATGGATAAGCTAGTTAGGGGTGAGACTTCTAGTTACCTCAATAGATACCCCATCGATGATAAGGGTTGGTTTAGATGGGATGGAAGGCTATGCGTCCCACAAGTAAGGGATTTAGTGAAGACGGTTCTCGAAGAAGCACACCATTCTAAGCCCCCAGGCGGAGACAAGATGTATAAAGATATAAAAAAGGGTTTTCTTTTGGAATGGCATGAAGAGGGATGTAGCTGAGTTCGTCGCTAAGTGCTTGATATGCCAGCAAGTCAAAGCGGAGCAGAAGAAGCCTGGTGGTCTGCTTCATCCTCTGGGTCCCACAATGGAAGCGGGATAGCATTTCGATGGACTTTGTTGATGGGTTTCCTAGGTCAAGAAGGGGCAATACCAGTATTTGGGTAATAGTGGAAAGGCTCACTAAAAACACTCACTTTTTACCTGTTAAGAATAGAAGGACTGCCTCATCCCTAGCAACCATTTATCTTAAAGAGATAGTTCGACTCCATGGGATACCCTCCAGCATAGTGAGTGATCGAGATCCTATCTTTATGAGCAAGTTTTGGAAGAGTTTGCAAGAGGCTGTAGGCACACAATTATGCTTAAGCACGGCCTATCACCCCCAAACCGATGGTCAGAGGGAAAGGGTGAACAGAGTATTGGAAGACCTCTTGAGATTGTGCATTCTTGACTTTGGACGGACATGGGAGGATCATCTTCCTTTGGTGGAATTCGCTTACAACAATAGCTACCAAGCCACCATAGGCATGGCACCCTTCGAAGCTTTATACGGAAGACCATGCCGATCACCAACTTGTTGGTGGGAGTCTACAGACAAGCTCGTACTTGGGCCAGACACGATTAGAGAAACCTCAGAAAAGGTGGACTTGATAAGAAGACGGATGAAGGATGCACAAGATAGACAGAAGTTCTACGCAGACAAAATAAGGACCGGCCTTGAGTTTGAGGTTGGAGATAGGGTGTTCCTTAAAGTATCTCCTTTGAGGAATGTCATTTGCTTTGGGTCCGTAGGAAATCTAGCACCAAGATTTGTATGACCATTTCCTATCACTGAAAGGATTGGGACGATGGCTTATAGAGTAGAGCTACCCGAAAGACTGGCTGAAGTTCATAATGGTTTTCATGTTTCTCAACTACGAAAGTGCTTACATGAGTCTGCGGAAGTATTGGAGCCAAGTATACTAGAGGAAATAGAAGTGGAACGAGAAGCAACTGTGAGAAGAGTTCCAACTTGTATCTTGGGAACGGAAGTCAAAAAGCTACGCACCCGTGAAGTCAAGCTTGTTAAAGTTCAATGGAGTGACGCTGAGGAAGACGCGACTTGGGAAACTGAGAGGAAAATATGTGCAGCCTACCATTTTCTTTTTGAGGGTACCTCCTTGATCTCTTTTTCCATAAGTTTTTTTATGCTTATATCTATCTTTTAAGTATATCTCCTCGGTCCTAATCCTTAGGTAGAAACCAATGGATGTAAACATGTATTTGAAACATGTTATGATTGATGGTTTCGAGTGGTTGCAAGTGCTTGCTCGTGGATGCATGTACACACACATTAGGCACTAGATCGGCTAAGTCACTATCATATTGCATATAAATATGTGTGCATATTTAAATTAATGGATGTATAATGGTTGTGTTATCATATGGATGCTGCATTTTGATGAATACATTGTGCACACATGTAGAAGTAATATGTATTGTTAGGATTCTTTCGCATACATAATGGATGCATGACACTATCATGATTTGCATTAAGGAGGTCAACTGAATCAGTGGACCGCCTGATTTTGCATTGGATAAGGAACATATACACACACCTTTTGCATATGTTCATACGACATTAGAAATCTTGTAAGGACAATGGATGCCTGTGTTTGATGGTTGAGTAGATGGATGATGGGATGTTAGGATATACATTCTCCTTAACTTGGAGATTTCGAGGGTGAAATCCTTTAAGGAGGGGAGAATGTAGCACCCTGTAATTTTAAATATTAAAATTAATAATTTTAAGAATACTTAATTGTTAAAGTGAGAATTAAGGAAATGGGTTACGCCATTGCGTTCGTCTCGAAATTCTGTTTGGAATAGAGTCCAAGTTTTCGTAAATTGGACCTCGTATGAGGAAGTTATGGCCCTCAGAAGTTTCAATAAATTAATAACAGTTCAGAATTAAAAATTCAAAATTCAAACTAGGAAGCGGGATGGGCGGGATTTCACCCGCCCAAGGCCAGGTCGACGGGGGATCGACCTCTCCTATACAGGTCGACCAGGGGGTCGACCAACCCCTCGGGGCAGATCTAAAATTTGACGATCCTGACTTGTTGCTGAGTCTTACCTGACCTTTTGCTGAGTCAGTAGGACAGAGGTGGCAATTCTAGATAACTCTATCTAGTCTAAATGGTTGGGATTGCTCCTATGATAATCTAACGGCTTAGGTTGATTTAAACTTCTATATAAGCACGCGTAGACTCAAACCCTAAACCTAAACTAAATTAGTCTCTTGGCCACTATGCTGCTGCTAGAATAGTTCTTCTTCCAAAAGCTTAGGGACTGGCAAATCAGAATTCTAAAACAATACGACGAACGAATTACTCTCTTCTCTAAGTTGTCTTTGTGAGTATAATTTCTTTCACAAAATAATTAATAAATTAATTATGATGAGTTATAATTTGGATTATGAGAACATGT
This sequence comes from Allium sativum, assembly GCA_030737875.1. Lineage (NCBI taxonomy): Eukaryota > Viridiplantae > Streptophyta > Magnoliopsida > Asparagales > Amaryllidaceae > Allium > Allium sativum. The sequence continues at coordinate 902,723,723 of CM060916.1, forward strand.
TTGTTGAATCATGTGATGTTATTTAATTTTGTTATCATCTGTTGGGGAACATATGACAGTTTTTTATCTTATGTTAGTAGATCTATTTCATATGTCCAATCACATATGTTTAACTTGATTCATTTTATGACATCAGTTTATATGCAAGTTTGGAATGTTAAATCATATGCTAGTTTGTATGTGAATCTTATGCAAGTCTGTTTTTACATATGCTAGTTCGTATGTGAATCTTATGCAAGTTTGGGATGTTAAATCATATGCTAGTTTGTATGTAAATCTTATGCAAGTCTGTATGCGAATTATACATGTTAGACCAAAAATTGGCTCTAACACCCAGATTAGATATGAATTCAATGAAATAGAATCAAAAAAGCAGTAAAGAACATGCAATTTATAGTGGTTCGGCGTTAACGAGCCTACGTCCACTTTGTTTTCTTTGATTTGATGATTTGAATATGAATACAGCAAGGATTCTCACTCAACCTCACAATTACAATTCATAAACTCACTCAAATCTCTCAAAAATGGGCTTTAAGAGATGATTTTGATCTGAATATGATTGCAGAATTCGTCTATGGAGGAAGTATGGACTGAGAATTTGCCAAAAGATCCATTCAAATGCCTCTAGGTGATGTATTTATGGGTGAAAAATCTCCTTGAAGTGGCTCCGGTTCGGAATTGCGTGGCATTCATCCCTTGATAGTCGGGTTCGAAGGCTCCAAGATGGCTACAGCGCATTGATCCAGTAGGAAATCGTGGGAGAAATGGTCAGATCTTGTCCGAGTCTTCAGGGGATACGTGCGGCAACGGCTACAGGTTCAAAGGAAAACAGGGGTTCGGATCGGGGCCTCCGATCCGACCTGGTGAAGCAACTGGCTGCTCCGAGATGCCGCTGACATACGCATTCGATCCGAACTGATGAGATTGTTTGCTTTCTTCTGATGCCGCTGAAGTGTTCCTCCGATCCGACCCGCTGAAGCCACCTGCTTTATGATGTTGCTGACGTGTTCTTCCATTCCGAACCGATAAGGCCCCTTGCTATCCTTTGATATTGCTGATGTATTACCGATCCGATCCGATGTAATGAGGCTACTGACATATCTCCCCGATTCGATCTGATGTGGACTCTACGCCTTTGATCTTTATTCACCTCCTGCACTATCTACTCTTTGTGTAGCCTAGTTCACAAAATAGGCTAACATTTTGCCCCCTCGAAGTACACTCCTATTTAAAATAAAGTATGTTTCGAAGCAATTTACAAGACGTCCTTTGAGCCAGAGTCATCGAATAATTGCCTTCGGTTCGGATTCCGATCCGGACAGGTTTCCTTCAGTGGCACATCCTAACAGATACACCAATATCACTTTCCCATGGATTAATAGGCCATATGGCCTTTGTGGGCTTGACTTCCGAGCCGAACGGGTTGGGTGAGACTGGGAATACGAGTGGTCACTGCAATTTCATATAAGTTTCCTCCTCGTCTCCTTCTTCCTCCTCCTTCTTTATTATTCTCTTCTAGCGAAATTCGCATCTAAACCCTAGAATTTTAAAAACTCTAAAATTCTTCTCGTTTTAATCTTCGAATTCAACACATAGGTAGGCTTAAAATCTCGAATTACTTTGCTGTAATCGATCTCAATTTGGATTTGTGGTAAAACTGGACGATTTGAACCTGGTGTGCGTTTAATTCCAACGCCGCCGCCCTCTCTCTCTCTCTTCGCCGTCGACGTTCGTGGCTCTTGTCACCACCTCGAGACATTGAGAGGAAGAGTTTGGGTTCTACAGAACATTTAAGCACGTAAGTGCCTAGACTCAGTTGGGTTTTGTGAAATTGAATCAGGTTCAGCGAGAGGGAGAAGGAAGGAGATGAAGGGGAAGAGAGAAGCTGGGATCGGTTCGGATGAAGAAGCGTTGAAGTGAAAGAAAAGGAGAGGTGTTCACATAACCGGATCGGGTCGGGGCAAAAGAAAAAGCAAAAAAGAGGAAACGAAACCCTCTTAACTGGATCGGATGGTGTTTACGAGACCGGATCGGGTCGGAGCAGAGAAAGGCAAAAAAGAAGGGGAAACAAAACTCTCCTGCTCGGATCGGATGGTAATAAGAGACAGAAAAGAATGATTACTCGAACTGGTCCGATCCGCTCCGAAAGTCTTCATCCGAGCCGATCCTGTTTACCTCACTGTCCGATCGAAACTCGAATTTTCCCTCTGATTCGATACCAATGCAGATGTCTGAACCGAACCAAAATAGCCTAATTTAGTGTGCAATAATTTTTTCAACTATCTTAATAAATGCTTGACATAGCCTTCAACTTGGCGAACAGTTAGGATAGCGCCTTTCAGAAATGACAAATATCAAGAATCATTCTGGACATTATTGCTTCCTTGGCCCTTTACATTATGCTTTCATGTATTTGCTCTGCATTTCTGTCACACGTAGCACACACTTTAGTTCACATACACTCACGGGGGACACGGACGACTTTACTCTAATCCTTGCCATTGTTTCTTCAATAGTCTAGCAATCATGGCCGAAAGACGTTCTTCTAGATTAGCAAAGAAGTCGGAAATGGCAGAAGCTTCTAAGAAATATACTCTCGATGACATATCTTCTCCTTCAGACCCTGAATGGGATGACGAGGGCTCAGATTATGTAATAGGAATGCGTAACAACGAAACATCTTCGTACAACGAAGCTTCTCTGGGCTATGAGGAGGAAGGAGAGATTGGAGATTATTGAGCTCCTGACGAATTTGAGTCTGCCATTATCTTGGAATCACGCATGGACTCTATTGAATCAACGATCGACGATGATAGACTTGCAGGCATATGCCTAAAGCACGGTATACTAAGAAGGGATACTCTGGTGCCGTCGAAAACTGACCGTCCTCACAATCCTCCAGAAGGGTTTATGGCAATCACCCGGTTGATGTGCATGGTTGGGACTATCCCGCCGTTTTCTCCATTTGTTGTCGACTTCCTAAGACAGATGCGGATTGCCCCCATGCAGCTGCATCCCAACTCCTATGCTTACCTATATACCTTATATGTAGCATACCGCGAGATCTTAGATACAGAGCTCACTTTTGACGACATTCATTTCTTTTATAACTTCAAGCATCAGACTCGAGAAACTCCTTCTTTCTCTTACTTTGAATCGGTCCCAAAAAGGAAAATAATTTCAGCGCCGTTCAGCAGCAAGACCGGTGATTCCAAGCTGGAATGGTTTTATAAATGGCAACAACCGGGATGTGCTAGGAGATGGGCAAAATAAAGTAAAGCATTGGTTTTCTAGATCTCAACTCTGAGTGTCCACGCCAATACATTAATCTGTTTTCTTTTTGTTTGCAGTTGATAATCCCAAACAAATATCGGGTCAAGTGTATTTTGATCGGATGCATCAGCTCCTTAATGGTGACCAAAAATTCCTAACCATCGACGAAGTCCTTATGGATGAATACCTTCATCGTCACGGGCTACTTTCCATTACCCGTAGCATAGGTCACGAGTCGGGTCCATATGTATACATCCCTCCAGTGGATGTAATTCCAGGAATGGGCGAGAGCTCGAAAAGCCCTACCATACCACTTCAAACTTCACCTTCTCCATCTTCGATTCAAAACGATGAGCTGGCCAACATACCCGAAAAGCACCGAGAAGGGTACATCATCCCCGGGGATGCTATTTCTCCTGAGAAATCACCATCTCCTAAAGAACTTCCAACAGACGCTTCCCAAGGAGATGTACCTACTGCTGAGGGTCCTATGTTTCAGGGCTTAGGAGATCTCCCCCTACCTGAATCTATCTATACCTCCGAGGATTTTGGCTCAAATCCTTTAGTTTTTACCTCTTCAGAGGAGACTACCCCTGTTAAGGCCAGAGAGTCCACTCACGCTGGCTCGGCTTCGGACTCGGGTTTGTCGGGGGGAACATCACTTAGGACGCACTTAACACAATAGCACTACACTTCACAGCACTTACTCCTCACGAGAATACTAATTCTAAATTCCACTTGTATTGTTGCGCAGGTACAATGTCTCGTGCTCACTATGATATCACGAAACTACGCCCAAGCATGACGAGGCCCCCTCACGATGTTGAGCATGATCGCCGCGAAAGCCGCGGTAGAGAGGATAAAAGGCCTTATGACTCTTATCAGTCGCGGACCTCGCGCTTTCGCTCTCCCGTTCGGTCGGATCCAGAGCGATACAAAGGTCACTAAGGTCGTCGAGGGGATGACACGTCGCAGTCAAAAGATCAAACCTCTTCTCAAGAAAAATGCGGTAGGGAAAGAAGCCCGCCAAAAGATACCGGTTCGCGAGACAAGCGTAAGGTTCCCGCTAAGCGGCCTAGGGAGGGTGAGGAGGCCATCGTGCCCTCCACACGTAAGGATACCGAGCTAACATTCCCCACGCCTCCACCATTGGATGCTGAAACTGCAGTTAAGCGGGCATATCTGGAGGAGCAGTTCCCCGAACACTATTTTGAGAACCTGACTTTCTTACCCGCTCTTGAGCCTATTTCCTCGAGGTAGGCAGACGAGGCCAAAGCGAAAATTGACGCAGTCGAAAGATAATATTCAGAGATGTTCATGTATTCGTGTAACATTTCCAGAATCATCCGAACTCTAATCACGGATACTGACTCAATGAAAAAGACTACAGAAGCCGACGCAAGAGACTTGAAAAATTTGGGGAAAGATCTTAAGGATACACAGGCTCAGCTTGCCATCACTCAATGGGATGCTGCCAACTTCAAGCAGCAATTTGAAGAGCTGCAAAAACGTTATCATGACTTGCTCGAGTCTCATAGTCAAGACCGCTCGGAGCTGAAGAAGCAAGCAGAAGATTCTAAGTCGGATAACGCCAAAATGCAACTTGCTTACGCTGCTCTTGAGCGAGAAAAGGCCGAGTTAGCGAGGAAGAACACTGAACTGGAAGAGAAGAACGCTGACTTGGCTTCCAAGCTGATGGAGGCCGAAAACGTGGCTGCCCTAGCAGAGGGCAATGTTGAAAGTGTCATTAAGTCGGCCGAAGAGACTCGCAAGCAGCTGTCAGAGGTCCAGGAGGACGTGCATAGTTTCGGCGAATTAATGATCGAATTTTTTGCGCATATAATTCGTCACCGGAACATCTCTTGGATTGAAGATTATCCGACTACCTTGGTTCACATATGGAGCCAAATTGTTGAATGGGAGAAAGAAGAAACCAAGGTAGATTCCATCGATGAAGACAAGCTCATGGAAAAATATCTAAGAGATGATGAACCGACACCCCTAGCTGAGGGGCATCGCCTCATCGCTACTGTCATGGAGGAGGAAAGGAGGGGGTGGCCAAACAAAAGCATATCTCCGAGGCTGGTTCTTCTTCTACTGCCGCTGACACTTCTGAGGTTGAGAGATACGATCCCGAAAACCCGGAGGTCCCTCAGGCATCTCTTTTATCCCCCATTCCCGAGACGGCATAAGAAACGGCAATCACTACAGCTGAAAGATCTTCGGAAGGTATTTCTATCTTTTTACCCCAATTCGTCAAAGCTGTCTCCACTTTTCACCACATAATTGGGCAATCAATGAAGGATCCTTTATTTTCTCCTGAGTTGATAACTGTTGCTTCTCATTCTGTAGGTGCTGAACCGTCCGAGAAGACAGACATGCCTCAGGGGACCACTGCCGGGACAGAACCTGCGGAGAAGGCTGAAGGAGAAAAGGATAAGGCCGATGCTCCTCATGATGATGAGATGATAGCCGCTTTGAAAGATGATGGCGGTAACGAGGGGCATAAAGAAGACCCTGACGTGGTGGACCCCGAAAGCCTTAAGCCTCTTGCAGTGGTGGACCCTGGATCAAGGTTAGTCGTTAAGCTTTCAACTAGATCTATTACAGAAGAGCTTGCTAAAAAGTCTTCTCTTGATTCCAGCGTTCCTTCTCCCGGGAAAAAACCAACTGACTCTAGCACTTCGGCTCTAGGGAAGAAAAAGTCGAAACGTGTTATGACCGAAGTTGAAAAGGAAGCTACGGCTGCTGAGAAAGCTGCCAAAAAATCTAGGTCTGATCCGAAGCCCAAATGATAAAGTGCTTCATCCTATTTTGGCATTTAGTTGGTTCACAATTGTTGTAGCGAGTGCAGCCCTCGCATCTTCTTTTTTGCTTGTTTTTCATGTACAAACTCACACGTTTGTAAATAAAAATAATTCATTTCCTGCAATGCCTGTTAGTCGTTAGTTCAGTACTTATGTAAAAATACAAATGCATGTCATTCTATAGTTATGTAATGGAATCATGGTGGAGGGGAATATGTGTGTACATGTATGCCCCTAGTCAATCTTGAATAACTGAGGGAGAACTATTCAAGATTAAATTAAAAAGTCCAAATGTCCCCGATTCTCTGACGGGGGTCGTATTCCTTTCGTCATTGACGCCTGTTCTTTCTGGCATCTTTATACTCTCCTGTCTCATATCCAGGTTAGAGTTTTCGTTGAGGCGGTTTCTCATCTGGGTACACCTTCACGCCTCAGAGGAAGTCGTCTTCCCGTCCTTTATACTCTCTCTCGATTCTTGAGAGTTAGAGTTAAGAATGTCGTCTTCCCATTCTTATATGTCTTATCGTACAAACAGTCGTTTTGTTTGTTCCCGCATATAGGTATCTCCAACTTTAATTTAACATTTCGTGTTCCACAGTCATAGCAGAATAATAGTTGAAGATATAAATAACGCAGGAAAGTAAATGACACACGATATTTTTATAGTGGTTCGGCTAAGTCGTAGCCTACATCCACTTTATAATCTTCTGTTCACATAAACAGACTTTTTAAGGCAAGTCGTACCTTTTTACATAGCTTATGAAAACAAAAGAAATGACATTTCATATTTAGCTCAGATATCGTCGTAAGTGTTGAGCGTTCCAGGTTCTGGGAATCTCTTCGCCGTCCACGGTCGTTAGCTTGAATGTTCCTGTATCAAGCTTCCGTTGGACAGCGTACGGTCCTTCCCATTTTGGACCCAACCGGGTTGAAGGCGGGAAGACTCGCTTCAGTACTAGGTCTCCTGGTTCAAAGGTTTTGAGGCGAACCTTTTGGTCATAATAACGTGCCACTTGATGTCGATGTCTTAAGGCACGCAAATCGGCTTCATCTCTTTTTTCTTCAATCATATCAAGAGACTCTAGGAGGAGCGCTTTATTCGTCATCTGGTCATAGTTTGCGACTCGATGAGAAGGGACTTCCAATTCTACCGGGATCACCGCTTCAGACCCAAATGAAAGTGAATAGGGAGTATGGCCGGTAGTCGTCTTAAAGGTCGTCCTGTATGCCCATAAGGCTAACGGCAACTCATCTACCCATCTGGCTTTAGCCTGTTTTAGCCGCTTCTTTAGGATTAATTTAATGACTTTATTTACGGCTTCGACCTGTCCATTTGACTGCGGATGAGCTACCGTAGTGTATCGCTTATTAATCTTGTATTTCTGGCAAAAGTTTCTGAACTCTATGATGTCAAACTGCATCCCATTGTCAGTTGTGATGGTCTTCGATATCCTAAATCGACAAATAATGCTTCTCACCACAAAACTGATCACTTTCCTGGCCGTGATGGTTGTTAAAGGTTCAGCTTCCACCCATTTCGTGAAGTAATCCGCGGCAATGATCGCATACTTGGCTCCTCCTCTGGCAATGGGTAGCACTCCAATAATGTCAATTCTCTACATGGCAAATGGCCACGGACTTACCATTGACTTGAGCTGAATAGGAGGCGCTCTGGGGACTTTGGCATATCTTTGACATCTGTCGCAGCGTCGTGAATAAGCAGCCGCGTCTTTGTTCACGGTAGGCCAGAAATATCTGTACCGTAACACTTTCTTTGCTAAGGTTTGGCCCCCAGTGTGATCTCCACACTCACCTTCATGTACCTCTTGTAGTACATGTTTAATGTCGTCGTGTGCGATACACCGTAGCAGGGGCATCGAAAACCCTTGACGATAAAGGACGTCTTCCTGTAAAACGTATCTGGTGGCCTTGCGTCTTACAGCTCGTCTTTCACTCTTCTTCAATGGGAGGGTTCCATTTTTGAGAAAATTATTAATTGATGTCATCCAAGATTCTTTTTTTGGTTCAACTTCCAGGGCTAGCTCTGTGTCCATTAGATCGAAACTTGGCGAATCCAACACCTCTATCAGAACCATTTCGGATTCTTTAAGACTATCTGAACTTGCTAGCTTCGCCAATCGATCTGCTTTCTAATTTTCTGCTCTCGGAATGTGTGTTATGCTATAATGCTCCAAATCTTCCAACAATTCCTTTACCTTCTTGAGGTAAGTGATGAGTCGAGGTCCTTTAGCAGCAAATTCTTCCCGAACTTGACATACAACTATCTTGGAGTCGCAATATATATCTAGTGTCTTCACTCCCAAATCTTTGGCAAGTTTCAGCCCGGCAACCAGGGCTTCATACTCGGAGTCGTTATTAGTAGCAGCAAACTCTAACCGCAATTCATAGTAGGTAGATCATCCTTCAGGAGTTATTAAGACAACTCCGGCGCCGGACTTCCTATCGTTCTTGGCTCCGTCCGTATATAATTTCCATGGACTAAGATCTAATTCTTGATCCAAAGTGACTGTCTTGTCACCCACCGTTTCGTCTTCAGGAATTATAAATTCAGCTATGAAGTCAGCTAAGGCCTGCCCCCGTATTGATCTTCGCGGCTGAAAGTTCAAATCAAACTGGCTCAGCTTGATATTCCATTTGAGTAGCCGCCCTGCTTCAGGTTTCTGCAACACTTGTCTCAAAGGTTGGTCGGTATACACAACTATTGGGTATGCCTGAAAATAATGGCGGAGTTTGCGGGAAGCAATCAGGATACTATAAGCAAGCTTCTCTATCTTTGGGTAGTTGCGTTCTGCACAGCTAGTTTTTTGCTTACGTAATACACATGTTTCTGGACTTTTTGCTCTTCACGTACTAGTGCTGCACTGACGGCGTGAGATGATACCGCCAAGTAGACGAACAAATCCTCATGTTGCACGGGCTTTGATAATACTGGAGGCTTTTCTAAGAAGTCTAACAGATTCTGGAACGCCTCCACACAGTCGGGGGTCCATTCAAAATTTCGCTTTCCCCGTTTTATGAGATCGAAGAAAGGCACACACTTGTCTGTTGCTTTGGAGATGAATCTGCCCAGTGCTGCAACCTTCCTAGCTAAGCTCTGAACATCCCTAATCTTTCGTGGCTCCTCTATATTCTGGATTGCTTCTATTTGGTCTGGATTGATTTCAATTCCTCTGGAACTCACGATAAAGCCAAGGAACTTGCCTGATGCCACGCCAAAAGAACATTTCAAGGGGTTCAACTTCATCCCATACCTTCGTAGTATGCCGAACATTTCTGCTAAGTCTTTCGTATGATCGGGAGATTGCTTGGATTTCACTAGCATATCATCTACGTAAACTTCCATAGTCTTCGCAATTTGATTGTAAAACATGTGGTTGACCAGGCGATGATATGTGGCTCCTGCATTTTTTAATCCAAACGGCATTACGACGTAACAATACAATCTCAAGTCTGTAATAAAGCTTGTATGCTCTTGATCAGGTATGTGCATGGGAATTTGATTGTACCCGGAATAAGCGTCCATAAAGGATAAAAGTTCATGCCCGGCAGTTGAATCTACTAGTTGATCAATTCTGGGGAGAGGAAAACTATCCTTCGGGCAAGCTGTAAACACCCCACACCCGCTAAGGTCACTCACTAAGGAAATGCCTTAACTTCGGTGGATCATTTTAAGTGAATATAGAACAGAAAAATTACAACAAGACAGATATAATTAATACTTGAAAAATCTAAAACATCATTTCATTGCAGCAGAAGGTAAACATGTTTAGTTACAACACCATAAAAAGAGTCAAGTACCAAATATCCATCCTGATAAAAACATAAGTACATAATCCCACTACATAACTAATAGCCATAATAGAAAAGATAAGCTGGGCTTTACATCACGGTCCAAGCTCCAAAAGATAGATAAAGAAATCTGATCAAAGCCCACTAGCGCGAGGCCCAACCTGAGGACCTGAGGGGGAAAAAGATAAAAACAACGGGGTCAGACATAAGTTTGAGTGAGCCCTATAACTTTAACAACACAATCATTAAAGTAATTAGGGTATGATATAAACTTGGTACGGTGATGAATGGGGATAAATGACTACACTAAATAACCAACTAGACATAGGATGAACTAAGATAACGGTAAAGACGCATCTACCCACCCAAGGGTAATTACTACACTGCACCACACCAGTCATTCCTACTTAAAGGTTGATCCCACCCAAGGACTTAGAAAATTTACCCAGTAGTTTCGTGTACCCCTAGCTGACTACATAGGTGCCGCCTGCCCCTATCTCCACTAGGTGTACCCACTACTCCCCAAGCGATCGGCTCCCTATCGTAGATACCCGTGTTGGCCCCACAGTGGGGTGTATCACTCCCCAAAGTGGCAACCCGATACAACCAATGGTGCACAGCTTATACCTACACGATGCAACAACGTCTTACCTACCAGCCCGGGTCCACACACGCATATGAAACCCGTTGGACTTGCGTTGCCACCGCTAACCCGTTTTGGCCTCTTATAGTCAAGCCCAGTACGCGTGTCCCGTCCTCGACATGGGTCGAGCCCAATAAGATACATATGGGTTACTGGTTGAAATGGGCCCCCACAAGCTACCCACCTAAGCTTGTCCCTTTTTCTAGTGCATCCCACTTAACCCTTCAATCATGTTTAATTACATGTTTCCACTTGGTTAAGTATTCTAATCGTGTTTTCTATTGCCACCCAAGGCAACCCACTAGATTTCCACATGCCACCCAAGGCACTTACTTGATTTCCACATGCCACCCAAGGCACCCACTTAACCCCTCATGCCCCACTACATGCTTATCTGGTTAAGTGTTTCTTAATTGATTAAGAACGTAACCGCTGTAAAGACCTCTCACATTAGACTATCTTTTATGGCAGCTGGATTTGCCGGTCGGGTCCGGGCAGCCTTACGCCATAACCGAGTCTAACCTCGTGTCTTTACACTTGTCACGTATTCAGTTTGTGTGTAAGACCTCTCACATTGGGCCAATCATTTGTAGCCGCTGGATTTGTCGGTCGGTTCCGGGCAGTCTTATGCTACAAAAGGGTCCAACCTCGTGTCTTAGTCGATTAATTACACCTAATTAATCACCCCCATATTTCGAATTAATTTTCCCTAATTAATTTCAATTTTTAATGATGTACATAATTGACTCAATTATGTCCATCCACTTATGGTATGCATAATCATACCAACTTCACACCATTTCATTAACATGAATATTAACCCCATCGTTCCCCACGTAATTCGCCAACATGACATACTTAAAAGGGAAGATTCATCACACATACAATGGGTTCAACTTGCATAACATTAGCATCAACATGGGTTTTAAAGGTGTCAACATGCATATAGCATCAAACCCAACTAGCATAAATAATCAACCCAAACTTGCATGAATCACATATGTCATAAAGAGGTTAACTTGCATAAGTTACTTATGTCATACAAAAGGGTAAACTTGCAAATGTATGTATGACATATAAGGGGTTAACTTGCATATGTATGCATATCATACAAAGGTGTAAACTTGCACATGTTACTTGCATATAATCAAACACTAAACTTGCATAACATGTCATATATGAACTTGCATATAATCAAACACCAAACTTGCATAACATATCATATATGAACTTGCATATAATCAAACACCAAACTTGCATAACATGGTGTCATAATGGATCAATGTTTATCATAGCGATTTGCATAACTAGCATCATGAACACATAGCCTAAAACTTGCATAACTTGCATAACATCATGATCACCTAGCATATGACTTGCATAACTTGCATAACATCATGATCACATAGCATATGACTTGCATAACTTGCATAACATCATGAACACATAGCATATAACTTGCATAACTTGCATAACATCATGAACACATAGCATATAACTTGCATAACTTGCATAACATCATGAACACATAGCATATGATAACATAACTTGCATTGATCCACATTCATAGCCATAACCTCATTATATCCTATCATAATCATTTCAACAATTGGTCATTAAGGCTATAGAAACTCACAACTTGTTGATTAGCACTTCAATGAAGAGGATTAAGTTGCTAGAGTTGATTAGAAGTTGATTTGAGAAGCTATCTTCCTCTTTAATTTGATGGAGGCTCCTTCAAGTTGCATTTTGACGGCATACCGACGTTGTATCTATTTTTAGTATGAATTAGGGTAGTCTTAGGGTGTATTTATAGATTAGTTAAGTGTTTTAGGCCATTATATTAACCCTAAATCAGATTAGAGCCGTCAGATCTCGTCACAAGCCACCAAGCACAGCCCAAAAGCCAAAATGGTGCACCCAGGTCACACAGACCGACGGGGGGAGGGGGGGAGGGAGGGGGGTCGACCCGTGGGTCGACCCTTAGGGAGGCGGTCGACACCCATGTCGACCCTAGGGTCGACACCCTCTATCTGGCGGGAATTTTCCCGCCTCTTCTGAAATGAGAACTTTTTATATTTAAATCTGTTTTGAATTTTCTGAAAACTTCTTCGGGCCTTAACTGGGTCATACGGACTCCGATTTTCGAAAACTCAGACTCTATTTCGCGTATTTTTCCGAGACGAACGCAATGGCACAGCCCGTTTCCCCTGATTCAGATTTTAAAATTTAATTCTGCCTGATTTATATTATAGCAAGTTATTCAACATACGGGGTGTTACATTCTCCCCTACTTAAAGGATTTCGACCCCGAAATCTCTAAGTCAAGAAGAACGTATCCTACCAACCAAACAACCATCTACTCAAACCATCAAACACTGGCATCCATTGTCCTTAGAGTTTCTAATGCTGTATGAACATATGCAAAGAGTGTGTGTATATGTTCCCTGTCTAATGCAAAATCAGGCGGTCTACTGATTCAGTTGACCTCCTTAATGCAAACCTTGATAGTGCCATGCATCCAATATGTATGCGAAAGAACCCTATCGACACATACTATTTCTACATGTGTGCACAACCATACACCAAAATGCATCATCCATATGATAGCACAACCATTATACATCCATTAATATAGCTACCTACCCACAATTATATGCAATATGCAATATGAAGTGATTGAGCCGATCTAGTGTCTAAAGTGTGTGTATATGCATCCACGAGCAACCACTAGCAACCACTTGCATCCACACGCATCCATCAAACATAACATGTCTCAAACACATGTTTCAACCATAGGTTTACCCTATCTAAAGGTCAAAGGTACTAATGAGAGGACATACTAAAGATAAGATAAGTACTAGACAAACGATAAAGGAGAAGTTAAAAGACATACCCTCAAAAAGGAATGGGTACAGTGAACGCATTTTCGCTTCTGTCTCCCAAGTAGCATTGCTCTCGTCCTCTCCCCATTGCACTTTGACTAGTTGAACCTCTCTGTTTCTCAACTTCCTAATCTCTGACCCAAGGATGCGGGTAGGAGCTCGTCGAATAGTCGCATCACGCTCTACCTCCATTTCTCTATGTAAGCTCGGCTCTACCACCTCTGCGGTCTCATGTAGGCACTTCCTCAAATGTGACACATGGAATACGTCATGCACACCACTAAGTCTCTCGGGTAAATCCACTCTATATGCCATCCGTCCAATCCTTTCCTTAATAGGAAACGGTCCTACAAATCTTGGTGCTAACTTCCCAACGGACCCAAAGCGAACAACATTCCGTAATGGAGATAGTTTGACAAAGACCATGTCCCCAACATTAAACTCCAGATCCATCCTCCTCTTATCCACGTAAGATTTCTGTCTGTCTTGCGCCGCTTTCATCCTTCTTCGAATCAAATCAATCTTTTCCGAAGTCTCTCTAACCATATCAGGCCCAAGCAAAATCTTATCCGTAGATTCCCACCAACATGTAGGTGATCGACAAGGCCTTCCATAAAGAGCTTCGAAAGGAGCCATACCAATACTGGACTGAAAGCTGTTATTATACGCGAACTCCACCAATGGAAGATGCTCTTCCCATGTACCTCCAAAATCTAAGATACAAAGCCTCAAAAGGTCTTCCAGAACACGATTCACCCTCTCGGTCTGGCCGTCCGTCTGAGGATGATATGCGGTGCTCAAACACAACTGAGTCCCTACTGCTTCTTGCAAACTCTTCCAAAACTCGCTAGTGAAGATAGGATCTCGATCACTCACTATGCTAGAAGGTACCCCATGCAACCGAACTATCTCTCGAAGATAAACTGAAGCTAGCCATGGAGCAGTCCTCTTGCTCTTCACGGGTATGAAATGGGCGCTCTTAGTAAGTCTGTCTACCACAACCCAAATTCCCGTATTACCCTTCCTCGATCTCGGTAACCCTTCAATAAAATCCATCGAGACGCTATCCCACTTCCATTGCGGAACTTCCAATGGGTGAAGCAACCCACCAGGTTTCTTTTGCTCCGCTTTCACTTGTTGGCACACAAAGCATCTAGCGACATACTCGGCCACATCTTTCTTCATACCGGCCCAAAAGAAAACTCGCTTCATGTCTTGGTACATCTTGTCCCCACCGGGATGAATGGTCATCCTAGAACGATGTGCATCATCAAGAATAGCCTTCCTTAAACCCTCGTCTTGCGGTACACAAAGTCTACCGTCTCTACGCAAGCACCCCCTATCGTCTAGGGTGTACCTACTCAAATGGCTGGACGACTCCCCCCTTATGAGCCTCTCTACCAACTCAACCAACTGCGGGTCGTCCCGCTGTGCCTCGCCAATCCGTCCCAAAAGAGTAGGTCTGACCTCTAAGGATGCTAGCAAACCGGGTACAAAGTCAACGGAAGGTCTGAAATCAAACATCGAGATAAATTACAAGCTTCGTCGTTCCACGAACAATGGACTCAAGGACAACCTTTTTCTGCTCAAGGCGTCCGCCACCACGTTACCCTTGCCAGGGGTATACGCTATCTCGAAATCATAGGGTGCTAAGAACTCCATCCACCTTTGCTGTCTCAAGTTCAAATCCTTCTGAGAAAACAAGTACTTCAATGATTTGTGGTCAGTGAACAATTCGAACCTCTCCCCAAGAAGATAATGACGCCAAGTCTTAAGCGCAAAAACAATAGTGGCTAACTCTAGATCATGGGTAGGGTAATTTTTCTCATGCTTTCTCAACTGCCTTCCACCGTAGGTTATTACCCTTCCCTCTTGCATTAAGACTGCGCCCAGTCCTGTACCACAAGCATCGGTATAAACAACAAATGGCTTACTCCCATCTGGCAACACTAAGACTGGAGTTGTGGTTAAAGCTCTCTTTAACCGTTGGAACGCATCATCACAATCTACGTCCCATGCAAAGACTAGATTCTTCTTTGTCAAGCGAGTTAATGGGGCTGATATCTTCGCGAAGTCCTTAATAAACTTCCTATAGTAGCCAGCCAACCCCAAGAAACTCCTCACCTCGGTAGCATTCTTTGGAACCTTCCAATCTTGGATGGACACTACCTTCGCGGGATCCACAGCTATCCCTTTCTTGGAGACCACGTGCCCCAAGAACCGCACTTCCTTCCTCCAGAAGTGACATTTAGAGAATTTAGCCTTAAGGCTATGCGCTCAAAGAGTCTCCAACACTTCCCTAAGATGTAGGGCATGCTCTTCCTCACTCTTAGAAAAGACTAAGATGTCATCCACAAACACCACCACGAACTTATTAAGGTACTCCCTGAACACCCTACTCATCAAATCAACAAAGTATGCAGGGGCGTTCGTCAAACCAAATGGCATCACCAGCCACTCATAGAAACCATCCGGAGTCCTAAAGGCAGTCTTGTCTATGCTATCCTCAGCCACTCTCAACTGATGAAACCCCGTGGCCAAGTCCAACTGCGAAAACACTGAGGCGCCAACCAATTGATCAAAGAGATCATCAATCCTCGGCAATGGGTGTCTATTCTTCTTTGTGAGCTTGTTAAGTTCTCTATAGTCTACACAAAGTCTGAGGGACCCATCCGCCTTCGTGGCAAAAACTACTGGAGCACCCCACTCCGATACACTTCGTCTTATGAACCCCTTCTTAAGCAACTCCCCTACTTGCTTATGGAGTTCCCTCCTCTCACGAGGAGCCATGTGGCGCACTGGTAAAGATACTGGTTTAGCATTGTCCACCAGATATATTCGGAAGTTTATCTCCCGCTTCGGAGGTAAGCCCTTCACCTCCTCAAACACATCCGAGTACTCCCGGACCACTCTAACAGATCGCAAACTCTCGACCGAAGCATCAAGCGATTCAAGATAAATTAGCATAACAGAATCCATGGGATTACAAGAGATCTCGAGAGTGTTCCCCAAGCGGGTCATGAGCCTAACAACTCTCCTTTCGCAATCAAGAACGGCACCATTACTGGATAACCAGTCCATGCCCAAAATCAACCCATAGCCCGTGAAGCCCAAAACAAAAGCATCACATCTAAACTCAACGCTAAGTATAGAAATATTCAAACCCAAACATATCATGGACAAATAAGTGGAGCCCCCAATTGGGTTTGAAACAACCAAGGGATCATCTACTAGATTGGTGTCTAAGTGCAGTGACTCAACTAATGATGATGAGATAAACAAATGCGATGCGCCAGAGTCAAACAAAGTACGGACAGGATGATCAAACAGAAAAACCAGACTTTCAACGGAAATAGTTCTACCTCTTTCCTGAATCGGTGGAACCACGAGAACCTGAACTTGCCCCTTGCCTGACCTGGTGCCATAAGAGCTTGCACCTGTCCTCCTGAGGTAGATCCCGTCCTTTGCCCCTTCTTAGGGCAGTCCTTCACTAGATGCCCTGCTTCGCCACAGTGGAAGCAGCCCGTCTTCTTCTTCTTCCGACAATCTTTGCTTAGGTGGCCTGGTGTCCCGCAATTGAAGCACTTCTTCTTTCCCTTGCCACCATTGCCTTTCCCACCCTTGTTTTGCTGTTGAGGTCTCTTCTGATCTCCTTTCTTCTCGGGTGCCTTATTAGCATTGGGATCCTCCTCTTCCTCATGCATGAGTGCCATGTCTACTAGCTTCTCAAAGGTGGCCCCCATAGGGATGTGAGTCATAGCCAATCCATGCATTGGTTCATTCAAGCCCTTAACGAACCTCAAAGCCTTCTTCTCTGGTGTATTCACCATGTCTATGCCAAACCTTGCCAATTGATTAAACTTGTTGACATATTCCTTTACTGATAGGTTTCCTTGCTTTAGAGTCAAGAACCTTTCCATATATAGGTTTTCCTCCGCCCTTGAGAGAAACTTTGCCACAAACGTTTGCCTGAAATCCGCCCAAGAGTCAACCGGGCGTTCTCCATTAGTGACCTCCCACCAGAATGAGGCCTCTCCCTTCATTAACCAAGCAGCTAACTTGACTTTCTTTCCTTCTTCCATCTCAAAGATGTCTATCAACTCTTCCACCTCCTTAAGCCAATCTCTAGCTTCCGCAAAAGTTTCTGATCCTTGAAAAGGTTTCCCTCCCATAGCCTTAAATTCCTTGCAAGTCTTAGCAAAAGTATCCGTGCGAGGAGGAGGAGGAGGAGGAAGATCGGGTGCTACTGTTGGTGGAGGAACATTTGCTGGACCCGCAGTGGCGGCCCTAGCCTCCATCAACCTCCTATACCGTACTGGTATCGTCACACCCTCCGGAAAGTTAAGATCTTCAGCCATGCTGAAACGAAAAAGGAAAGATTCAAAACGGAGAATTCGAAAGATAAAGATATGGCTATTGGGGATTATGCTTTTCTTTCAAAAACTTTTCTCTCAAAAAACATGATTTTGAAAATACTTCTTCCAAAAATGTTTTTAGAAAAATAGTTTTCTAAAATTTTTATCTGTTCCGGTAACCTTCAGCTCTGATACCACGTGTAAACACCCCACACCCGCTAAGGTCACTCACTAAGGAAATGCCTTAACTTCGGTTGAGCATTTTAAGTGAATATAGAACAGAAAAATTACAACAAGACAGATATAACTAATACTTGAAAAATCTAAAACATCATTTCATTGCAGCAGAAGGTAAACATGTTTAGTTACAACACCATAAAAAGAGTCAAGTACCAAATATCCATCCTGATAAAAACATAAGTACATAATCCCACTACATAACTAATAGCCATAATAGAAAAGATAAGCTGGGCTTTACATCACGGTCTAAGCTCCAAAAGATAGATAAAGAAATCTGATCAAAGCCCACTAGCGCTAGGCCCAACCTGGGAACCTGAGGGAGAAAAAGATAAAAACAACGGGGTCAGACATAAGTCTGAGTGAGCCCTATAACTTTAACAACACAATCATTAAAGTAATTAGGGTAACACAATCATTAAAGTAATTAGGGTATGATATAAACTTGGTACGATGATGACTGGGGATAAATGACTACACTAAATAGCCAACTAGACATAGGATGAACTAAGATAACGGTAAAGATGCATCTACCCACCCAAGGGTAATTACTACACTGCACCACACCAGTCATTCCTACTTAAAGGTTGATCCCACCCAAGGACTTAGAAAATTTACCCAGTAGTTTCGTGTACCCCTAGCTGACTACATAGGTGCTGTCTGCCCCTATCTCCACTAGGTGTACCCACTACTCCCCAAGCGATCGGCTCCCTATCGTAGATACCCGTGCTGGCCCCACAGTGGGGTGTATCACTCCCCAAAGTGGCAACCCGATACAACCAATGGTGCACGGATTATACCTACACGATGCAACAACGTCTTACCTACCAGCCCGGGTCCACACAAGCATATGAAACCCGTTGGACTTGCATTGCCACCGCTAACCTGTTTTGGCCTCTTATAGTCAAGCCCAGTACGCGTGTCCCGTCCTCGACATGGGTCGAGCCCAATAAGATACATATGGGTTACTGGTTGAAATGGGCCCCCACAAGCTACCCACCTAAGCTTGTCCCTTTTTCTAGTGCATCCCACTTAACCCTTTAATCATGTTTAATTACATGTTTCCACTTGGTTAAGTATTATAATCGTATTTTCTATTGCCACCCAAGGCAACCCACTAGATTTCCACATGCCACCCAAGACACTTACTTGATTTCCACATGCCACCCAAGGCACCCACTTAACCCCTCATGCCCCACTACATGCTTATCTGGTTAAGTGTTTCTTAATTGATTAAGAACGTAACCGCTGTAAAGACCTCTCACATTAGACTATCTTTTATGGCAGCTGGATTTGTCGGTCAAGTCCGGGCAGCCTTACGCCATAACCGAGTCTAACCTCGTGTCTTTACACTTGTCACGTATTTAGTTTGTGCCTAAGACCTCTCACATTGGGCCAATCATTTGTAGCCGCTGGATTTGCCGGTCGGTTCCGGGCAGTCTTATGCTACAAAAGGGTCCAACCTCGTGTCTTAGTCGATTAATTACACCTAATTAATCACCCCCATATTTCGAATTAATTTTCCCTAATTAATTCCAATTTTTAATGATGTACATAATTGACTCAATTATGTCCATCCACTTATGGTATGCATAATCATACCAACTTCACACCATTTCATTAACATGAATATTAACCCCATCGTTCCCCACGTAATTCGCCAACATGACATACTTAAAAGGGAAGATTCATCACACATACAATGGGTTCAACTTGCATAACATTAGCATCAACATGGGTTTTAAAGGTGTCAACATGCATATAGCATCAAACCCAACTAGCATAAATAATCAACCCAAACTTGCATGAATCACATATGTCATAAAGAGGTTAACTTGCATAAGTTACTTATGTCATACAAAAGGGTAAACTTGCAAATGTATGTATGACATATAAGGGGTTAACTTGCATATGTATGCATATCATACAAAGGTGTAAACTTGCACATGTTACTTGCATATAATCAAACACTAAACTTGCATAACATGTCATATATGAACTTGCATATAATCAAACACCAAACTTGCATAACATATCATATATGAACTTGCATATAATCAAACACCAAACTTGCATAACATGGTGTCATAATGGATCAATGTTTATCATAGTGATTTGCATAACTAGCATCATGAACACATAGCCTAAAACTTGCATAACTAGCATAACATCATGATCACCTAGCATATGACTTGCAAAACTTGCATAACATCATGATCACATAGCATATGAATTGCATAACTTGCATAACATCATGATCACATTGCATATGACTTGCATAACTTGCATAACATCATGAACACATAGCATATAACTTGCATAACATCATGAACACATAGCATATAACTTGCATAACATCATGAACACATAGCATATGATAACATAACTTGCATTGATCCACATTCATAGCCATAACCTCATTATATCCTATCATAATCATTTCAACAATTGGTCATTAAGGCTATAGAAACTCACAACTTGTTGATTAGCACTTCAATGAAGAAGATTAAGTTGCTAGAGTTGATTAGAAGTTGATTTGAGAAGCTATCTTCCTCTTTAATTTGATGGAGGCTCCTTCAAGTTGCATTTTGACGACATACCAACGTTGTATCTATTTTTAGTATGAATTAGGGTAGTCTTAGGGTGTATTTATAGATTCGTTAAGTGTTTTAGGCCATTAGATTAACCCTAAATCAGATTAGAGCCGTCAGACCTCGTCACAAGCCACCAAGCACATCCCAAAAGCCAAAATGGTGCACCTAGGTCACACAGACCGACAGGGGGGGTCGACCCCTGGGTCGACACCCATGTCGACCCTAGGGTCGACACCCTCTGTCTGGTGGGAATTTTCCTGCCTCTTCTGAAATGTGAAATTTTTATATTTAAATCTGTTTTGAATTTTCTGAAAACTTCTTCGGGCCTTAACTGGGTCATACGGACTCCATTTTCGAAAACTCGGACTCTATTTCGCGTATTTTTCCGAGACGAACGCAATGGCATAGCCCGTTTCCCCTGATTCAGATTTTAAAATTTAATTCTGCCCTGATTTATATTATAGCAAGTTATTCAACATACGGGGTGTTACACAAGCCTTGTTCAAATCAAAAAAGTCGATGCATGTTCTCCATTTCCCATTTGACTTTTTGACCAGGACATGATTCGATATCCAGTCAGGATACTTCGAATTCTTAATGAATTCGTTACCTTTCAACTTCTCTACTTCTTCTTTCAAAGCTGCTGACCGCTCTGGGCCCAACATCTGTCTCTTCTGCTTGACTGGTGGGTGCTTTGGATTAATACACAAGGAGTGACTCATGATGGTAGGCGAAATTCCACACATGTCAGCGTGAGTCCAGGCAAACACATCCAGATTTGCCTTCAGAAAATCAGCCAATTCTCTTGCTCTAACCGGATCTAGCTGCGAGCCAATCGTTAGCACCTTTATTGGATCCGTTTCATCAATAGGTATATCAACTGTTATTTCATTGGGAGTTACCTTCATGTCCCCAGGTTCTCTATCCTCTCTGGGATCTATATCCTCGAGCACGTTTGAAGGCGACTCTCTTGGGGCAGGACCCCTTAGTTGCTATGTTGAGGCCCCTTTGGAGAGGCGGAATCATCTTTAGCATCTATATTCATCCCCTTCATTAGCATCTTTAACTCTGCCACGTAACAAGCTCGTCCCGTAGCTTGGTCGCCTCTCATCGTTCCAACTCCCGAGTCAGTCGGGAATTTTAGCAGCAAACACCAAGGCGCAATACATGCCCTAAATTCGCCAAGGGGTGTTCGGCCTAGGAAGGCATTATAAGGTGACTCTAAATCTAAAACCACAAACGGTAGGATCCTTACTCTTTGGCGATCCCCCTTCCCTAGTGTGATTGGTAATTCCACAAAACCCATTGGAGTTGTGGATACTCTGTTAAAACCGCGTATCCATCCTTGACATGGCTTTAAGTCTTTTGCTTCGAGCCTCATTTGTTCGAAGACTTTCTTAAAGAGGATATTGACCGAGCTTCTGTTGTCCACTAACACCTTATGAACTAGAGCGGGGCCAATTGTTGTGGTTATTACCAGCGGATCGTCGGTTGGGGATAGAACTCCAAACTCGTCTCTGTTGCGAAATACGACATCATCGGACATCGGTTTTTGCTGCTTTATTGGAGTGACGTCTTCAAGGCTGCTGCATTCTCCCACTTCATAATGCTTAGCGATGTTGACGTACTGGTCCATGGCTTTAAAACTTCGACCAATCAAGTGAGGCCCTCCTATAAAGGAGTTAATGACGATCCTCTTACCCTTTTGCTGAGCCGTGGGTTTTGAAGCAGGCTGTTCTTGGTTCGGGGCTTGTCTCCCTTGACCCCTGTCCCTCGGGGCGGCTTTGTACTCATCCAACTTCCCTTCTCGCAGCAATTTTTCGACGATATCCCTCAAATGACGGCATTCATTGGTGGAATGACCGTGTGTACCATGAAACAAGCAAAACTTTCCTGTTTCAGTCTCCTTCTCAGTAGAATCTCTGGGTGGTGGCTTTTTGTACTGCAATATGCTATATGTGTCTAGATAGATGTTCTCCAACGTATCATTTAACGGCGTGTAGTTTTCAAAACTCTGGAATTTGGGTCTCTTATTGGAGCTATTCCCACGGTTTCTATTCCTTCTATTGTCGTTCCCATTTTTGTTGCTATTACCACCACTCTGGTTGCCAACATTTACTTCTACTTTTCCTGAACTGTCACTAGACTGATTCACAGCGACATTACTCTGAACACCTTCCTTCGAGGTCCCTTCGGACTTTCTCTTCTGATTTGCCTTAGCTTCTTCCTGCCTCAGGCGAACATTAGCCTTTTCGTAGAATAACTCTCTTGTAGGAGGTGGCTTTCCAGCTAAGTAATCCCCGAATTCTGTGTTGGGATCTACTCCTTCTATCAAGGCCATCAGGATTGTGGGCTCATAGGGATCAGTGACTTCAGTGACGGCCAGATTGAAGCGATCCAAATATGACTTCAAAGATTCTCCTGGGCCCTGTTTGATTCGTGACAATTCTGTGACGGTCTTGGACTTTTGGGCATGGAGTCGGAACTGATTCATGAAACGCTCACTGAATTCTGTGAAATTGGACACCGACCGAGGAGTAAGTCGAGTGAACCACATTAACGCTACATCTTCAAGATAAATGGGAAAAGCTTTGCACTTTACGGCATCG
This sequence comes from Allium sativum, assembly GCA_030737875.1. NCBI lineage: Eukaryota > Viridiplantae > Streptophyta > Magnoliopsida > Asparagales > Amaryllidaceae > Allium > Allium sativum. The sequence continues at coordinate 902,746,936 of CM060916.1, forward strand.
GGAGCTGCTGCCGCATTCATAAACCATGCATATCTCATTAGGTGCTGCCCTGGGTCTGTCCTTCCTAAATATCAATCCATTTGAGGCAAATTGAATCGTCGGGGGAACTGGTAATTCAGGATGTCATCTGTGAAAGGGGTATGACTTCGCTCAATGCCCCAATCTTCATTAGTATACCGTCGGCTTTCTGACATAATCTGTTGTACCACTGCCTGTACATCGGCGTTGGTTAATGTCTGCACAGGCTCTCTAGATCTGATGTTCGGATTACCCCTAGGTTCCTGATCAGGGGATAACCTTCTGTTTCTAGCGGCAGCTGCTCTACGTTGCTCTCTGTGTTCCCGATCAATCTCTGGAGGTAAAGGCTGGAGAAGTTGTTGTTGTGTGGGGTTAGTAATATTGGGATCCCTGGGTAAGACGTGGGATCCACGCATAGGTAGCAACATAGGCTGTTGCAGACTCGGGTCATCAGGACCCAATACACGGGCAACATCTTCTCGGGATCCTAAAGATCCAAAAGTCAATTGGTCAATGTTCAGAGGTCGTTCAAGCGGCCTTCTCTCGTGAGGACGTTCCTCCTTCGAAGAAGACGAATCATCTGTAGGAATGTGGCGTGGTGGGGAAGGAGTTCTCTGCCTCCGGAGCTCTTGTAATTACCTACCCATGGTGATCATGTTTTCCTGCATGCAAAGGTTGTCACGCCTTTGGGCTTCTAATGCTTCTTTAGTGCTCTGAAGCATGTCAAGAAAACGTGAAAAGTCTCCCTGAGTAATGGGTGCAGATGGATCAGGCTGGACATTGGTCATCGTGGCTGGAATTGGAGCATCGGATGGAGCTTGAGTAGAAGTTCCAGCTTCATTATGATTCGGATCGGATCGGCCCACAGAAGCCTGGTCGGGGTGGTTCAGATGGAGAGAGTGAGAGCCCCCAACACCATCGGTTCGGATCGGGTCTTCAGGTCGGATCGGTGTCAACACGATCCGGTTTGCTTCCTCTCGGTTTGGATCAGCCCCTCCGATCCGATCCGGATTCTCCTGGTTGGAGTGATCTGCTCCGGAGCTTTGAGCGCGTGACCTTGTTAACACGATATCTTGCCGATTTTCTCTAGCATCATTTCCCCTAGCACCTTGCACTTCCTTTCCTTTGGTCTTAGCCATAATGCTTGATTCTTCAACGATTGGTCAATAAGTACTGAAAGATGTCAGGGAAAGGGGATTAACTTCTTTGAACTTGAAGGTCCAAACAGTAGAATGATAATCCCAAAAAGGCTTAGAATTCGAAAGCTCTTAGTGAAAGCACCAAAATGTTAGACCAAAAATTGGCTCTAACACCCAAATTAGATATGAATTCAATGAAATAGAATCAAAAAAGCAGTAAAGAACACGCAATTTATAGTGGTTCGACGTTAACGAGCCTACATCCACTTTGTTTTCTTTGATTTTAAGATTTGAATATGAATACAGCAAGGATTCTCACTCAACCTCACAATTACAATTCATAAACTCACTCAAATCTCTCAAAAATGGGCTTTAAGAGATGATTTTGATTTGAATATGATTGCAGAATTCGGCTATGGAGGAAGTATGGACTGAGAATTTGCCAAAAGATCCTTTCAAATGCCTCTAGATGGTGTATTTATAGGTGAAAAATCTCCTCGAAGTGGCTCCGGTTCGGAATTGCGTCGCATTCATCCCTTGATAGTCGGGTTCGGAGGCTCCAATATGGCTACAACGCATTGATCCAGTAGGAAATCGTGGGAGAAATGGTCAGATCTTGTCCGAGTCTTCAGGGGATACGTGCGGCAACGACTACAGGTTCAAAGGAAAACAGGGGTTCGGATCGGGGCCTCCGATCCGACCCGGTGAAGCAACTGGCTGCTCCTAGATGCTGCTGACATACGCATCCGATCTGAACTGATGATATTGCTTGCTTTCTTCCGATGCCGCTGAAGTGTTCCTTCTATCCGACCCGCTGAAGCCACCTGCTTTATGATGTTGCTGACGTGCTCTTCCATTTCGAACCGATAAGGCCACTTGCTATCCTTTGATATTGCTGACGTATTACCGATCTGATCCGATGTAATGAGGCTACTGACATATCTCCTCGATCCGATCCGATGTGGACTCTGCGTCTTTGATCTTTATTCACCTCCTGCACTATCTACTCTTTTTGTAGCTTAGTTCACAAAGTAGGCTAACAATACACAAGTTTATATGAGAATCAAGTATATACGTATGTTAGTTTATGTGCAAAACATGTGATATTAGTTTACATGTTTAAATTCATATGCAAGTTTGTAGGAATCCATATGCAAATTTGGGTGAAAACTATATTCCATATATGCAAGTTTAAGTGAAAACTATATTCACATTTTTAGGTGGAAAACTATATTCACATATGCAAGTTTGGGTGAAAATTATATCCCATATATGCAAGTTTAGGTGAAACCCATATTCATATATGCAAGTTCACAATTTCATGTTTAGATCTATATTTAGATCCATGGTAGTTTATGCAAATTTATGTTCTATATGTCCATTGCCTATGCAAGTTATTGGCTTTGCAAAATTATGTTATAATTCTTATTTGCAAGTTAGATCTATTTTATGTGTTATGTAAGTTGTGATGTTTTCTTTTCTTTTTTTATGAGTTAGACTATTTGCGAGTCTAACATATATCATATTAAAATGTACGAATAGCGTGGGGGCAGTGGGAAAATATTAATTATGCAAATTGTGAATTGGCATAAAATGACTTTAAAGGCATATAATAATTTGAGACATTAATTGGTATAATTTATATACCTACAAAGTATGGACATAATTTAGGTGACAATTATGGACATAGTTTAATAAGGAAATTATTGACAATTTGAATAGGGATAATTAATTCATATGGGGGTGAAATAATTATGTGTAATAATAAACGCCTAAAACACGAGGTTAGACTCTTTTGTGGTATAAGACTTCCCAGACCCGCCCGACAAATCCAGCAACCACAAACGGTAGTTTAATGTGAGAGGTCGAAGGCATAAACTAAATGCGTAACAATTGTAAAGGCACGAGGTTAGACTCGTTTGCGGTATAAAACTGCCCGGACCCGCCCGGCAAATCCAACAACCGCAAATGGTAGTCTAATGTGGGAGGTCTAACATGGTTATGGTTATAATGAATTAAGTAACACTTAACCAAGACAAACATGTGGTGGGACATGGAGGTTAAGTGGGTGACATGGGTGACATGTGAAATACGATTAGAAACACTTGACCAAATTGAAACATGTAAGAAGACATGAATAAGAGGGGCTAAGTGGGAAATCCTAAGTGGGGACCAAGCATAGGTGGAAAGCTTGTGTCAAGCATGGGGGACCCTTTTCAAACCAGTAACCCATTAAGTATCTTTGTGAGCTCGAGTTAGATCGAGGACGGGACACGCTTACTGGGTTTGATTGTAAGAGGTCAAAACGGGTTAACGGTTGCAACGCAAGTCCAACAGGGTCATGTGTGTGCGTGGGTCCGGGCTAGTAGGTAAGACGTTGTTGCATCATGTAGATATAAGCAGTGCATCTTTAGTGGTATCGGGTTGCCACTTTGGAGAGTGATACACCCCACTATGGGACCAGCACGGGTATCTACAAGTTAGGGAGCCAATCGCATGGGGGTAGAGGGTACAACTAGTGGAGATAGGGGCAGACGACACCTATGAAGACAGCTAAGGGTACACGAAACTACCATTATGATTATTATGTTCAGTAGGTGGGATCAACTTTCAGGGTGACTAGTAATGGTGCAGTATAGTAATTATCCCATAGTGATTAGGAGCGAGATTAACGCCAGAATATTCCTTTTGTTTCACAATCCTTCCTTGTTTTACCAGTTTTTGTCTTATCCTAATTACTTTAATAATTATATTGTTAAAGTTATTGGACTCGCCAGACTTTATGTCTGACCCCTTTTGTTTTCGCCTCTTTTCTTCCTTTTCCCCCTCCCCCCAGGTTCTCAGGGTGGGACTAGTGCTAGTGGAACTTCACTTGGATCTTTCTCTCTCTTTTGGAAGTGCTTGGATTGCTGAAAGTAAAGTTCAGCTCATCTCTTTTATGGCTACTTATGTTGGGCTATACTTTTTAATTTATGTACTCAGAAAACAATTTGCCAAGATGGTTATTAAGTGTACTTGGTTTTATTGTTGGTTTTTGATGTTGTTGTAACCAAACTACTTCTCCACTGCAATAAAAGTTGTTTTAATTTTTTCAAGTACCAATATATCTTGTTATATTCTGTTCTATACACCAATAATACTCCATGAAAGTTAATGCATTTCCTTTGAGAGCGACATTAATGGACGCGGGGTGTTACAGTATATTTCAAGAGATTGGAAATGATTGTTGGGTGTATTTACTCTTGTATGTGGATGATATGCTCATTGCTTGTAACACCCCACCTCCGCTAGGGTCACTCACAAAGGGAATGCACTAGTTTTGGAGGGGTATTATTGAGATAACATCACAATTATCACAAGACAGAATATTAATAAAAAAAAATTAAGTAAACATCGGAAGAATTTATGAGCAAAACAGAACTTCATTTTATTCCAAAATAAACCATGTCTCTTACAAACATTTCAAATAACTTCATTACAACTGTCTTGTAATAATAGCCAAAGAAGCAATAACTTAAAAACAGAAAAACAGCTTATTCCCCAAGTGCAGTAAAAAGAAGTAGCCATAGCAAACCGTACAAGCTGAGCCAAAGCAAGTGATATCCAAGCTAAGAGCTAGTGTTTCCTCCCTGAGAACCTGGGGGGGGGAACGAAAGAAAAAGAGGCAAAAGGAAAAGGGTCAGTCATAAAGACTGAGTAAGTCCTAGTGACTTTCAGTGTAAAAACGGTTAAAACAACCTGTCATGTATGAACTGGAACTAAACTTAAGAATGGTGTCAAGGTGAACAAGATAGACTAAGGCGATCAGGATAAGTCAAGACAAGTCAAGTAAAGCATCACATGTTCGAGATTCGTTGCATCGACTGTACTAGTATACTAAGCCCATGTCACAAGTTAATCACGAAATAAATCCCACGGCCCAATATCATGAAATGACCCTGAAACGGGGTCTGACCCAAGTACGGGGTCCTACGGAGCGATTATCTAGTCGATCGGCTCCCTACAAGTTCTAGCTCGTCAAGTGCCCGTGTCATACGGCTAATCACGAATGAAGTTACCTGTGCTGGGTCCACCTTCGGGTGTATCAGCCCTAGGGTGTCAACCCCTGACACGATTCAAGATGCAGAGATAAATCTACGGATACCCAGTGCCTGCCCCGGAATACGTGCACGACCGTAGTCCACCGAACCTACACTGGCATACCCCACTGCCGTCGTTCACCTCTTACAATCAGCCCAGTAATCATGCCCCACCCGGCCTAAGCCCAGGGTACCTTGATGCATCTAGAGGGTTACTGCTGAAAAGGGTCGTGTCTAGGGTTTCGCCTACAGATTAGGTCATGTAATTCGTGACCTAACCCGCCTAACCGATTAAGTCATGTAATTCGTGACTTAATCCTTTTCCAGTCTAGTCATGTCGAGATGGTTAAGTATGTCATTTAAATTCGTGACTTAACCCGCTTACGTGTCATGTCAAGTTGGCTAAGTGTTGTCGTTTCAAGTTCATGACTTAGCCCTACAAATCGTGTTCAAGTTGGTTAAGTTGTCTTTTCATGTTCATGACTTAACCCTAATTGGCATTAATTGATTCGTTAATGCACCGAACCACTCACATTGGATCCTATTGTTCGTAGCCACTGGATTTGTCGGGCGGTTCCGGGCAGGTTTACGCTACGAACTCAACCCAACCTCGGGTTTCAAGCGCGATGTGACCAACTACCCACATTGGATCCTATTGTTTGTAGCAACTGGATTTGTCGGGCGGTTCCGGGCAGGTTTACACTACAAACTCAACCCAACCTCGAGTTGGCCACTTTTTTGTTTTCTAAAGTCATGCCCATGTTCTTATCAAATTCGTGCTATTTTCATAGCATGTTCATATGTCAATTTCGTGCCCAACTAAGGCATGTTTCAAGTCAAGTTATGGAATGTTCAAGTCAAGTTTTTCGTGCCATATTTCATGTTCTACTTATGTCAAATTTCACGATTTATGATTATAATCAATTCAAGTTTTGCCTATTCTACCCAATCGTATCCCCAACGCATATAAACGTACTTCGTTCACAAGCATAAACAATTCAAGAGATAAAGGGGAATAACACCAAACATGTGATAGGCATATGTGACAATTCCACCATCACTTGCATAATAAACAGGCTATAACATATCACATGGTTTCAATACTAGCATGATGATAACTTGGCATAGTAATGGTTCCAACTTAGTTCAACATGATGAATTCAACTTTACATCGTAGACATAATAATCATTGCGGGCATAATAATAATTTTATTACAAACATGAAACATTAAAGGCATGGTAATTCTGATAGGCATAGTGGATTCCAATTTAGTATTTTTAACATAATGATTCTCATCTAGCATTATAAACATAATGATTCCAACTTTTCATCATGACCTAGCAATTCCCAATTTGTCATTAGCATGATGGGTATATTAACATCACAGGCGTAGTTTCATTAATATCATAGACATGGTTTAATTAGCATCATAGGCATGATTTTAATCAACATGAGGATTTCAATGAACATAATGATTCCGTGGACATGTATTTGTTCAACTTGCAATAAAATTAAGCCCAAGTGATTCATAACAACATCAACATCATGATAAGTTTAACTTGCAACATTAACATAGCAATATTCTCAAATTTTGATTCAAAGTTAAACAATATAAACATGGATTAATAATAGTTCCTAAATCCGGTTTCAATTCATAGCATGTCCATGTTATTTTAGCGTTTTTGCCTAAAAAGTGACATAGAACTTACAATATGAAGCAAGCAATCCAAATCAAAACTTTAAATCAAATAGCCCCAAATCCGTTGTCTAAAGCGTCGTAGTTGTTGTAGCTTCTAGTTGTAGCCTTCAAGAATCATCCTTCGTCTTCTTTAATTTTTGTTCTTTGTATTTTTAATTTACAGTTCTAGGTTTAATGGCGGCAGCATGAGTGCTAAAATGAAATAGTATGATTTAGGCTAGGTCTTAGGGTCTTTAAATAGTTGTAGGCAACTCATTTAGGCCATTAGATCAACCCCAGAATCAATCCGGACCATCAAAACACATACCGGGCTTCAAAAATGGGTTCTGGGCCAAACCAGGCCGACCAGGTCGACCTGTACGGGGGGGGGGGGGGGGGGGTCGACTCTAGGGTCGGCTCTAGGGTCGACCTGGCCTGGGGAGGTCGACTCTAGGGTCGACTCGGTTCTGTCTGCCAGAAAGTCTGCTGAAACTTGTTTTGGCCATATCTTGGTCATACGGACTCCAATTTTCGAAAACTCGGACTCTATTTCGCGTATTTTTTTCGAGAGGAACGCAATGGTGAAGTCCATTTTACCTAATTCCTGATTCTTTAATTAATTATCCTTATTTTACTATCTTTTCCGTTACACAACCCGTTACCGAACTAATTTTTCTTCTCTTCCAAATATTAATTAATTCTTCTTATGCATCACCATTATTTACCTATCTAAACATATTTTTATATATTTTATTTCATTTTTAATTATACCTTGATTTCTTGTTTTCACATGTTGTTAAAATTCGGGTTGTTACATTCTCCCCTCCTTAAAGGATTTCGTCCCCGAATTCTTCAAGTTAAGAAGAATGTGTCCTACCATCCATCATCCATCTACTCAAAACATCATCCACAAGCAACCCTGGTCCTTAAAAGACTTCTAATGTTTTATGAACACATGCAAAGAGTGTGTGTATATGTTCCTTATCTAATGCTAATGATCAGGCCTGATTGATTTTCTAAATGCAAAATATGTTTAGTGAAATGAATCCAATATGTATGCAAAATTTTCCTATTATAATTCATGATTTCTACATGAGTGCACAAACATTCAATCATATGCAACAACCAAATGATAGCACAACCAAGTTTCCAAAATAATCACTCATGCATATGCAAGTATGAAACTGTGACTGAGCCGATCTAGTGCCTAATGTGTATTCATGCATCCACGAGCAACCACTTGCGACCACTTGCAACCATTTTGCAATCATAACAAGTTTCAATTACATGTTTACATCCAAAAAGATTCTACCTATGGTTCTCAAGATAGGATCGAGGAGATAACAAGATAAAACAAAGCATCTAGAAAAAGAAGTTAAAGATGTACCCCCGGAAGGTCCGGTCTGCTTCTTAGGGCAGTCCTTGCTGATGTGTCCAGTCTCCCCACAATGAAAACATTCACCTTGCTTTCTCTTCCTCTTTCTACAATCCTTGGCTATGTGCCCTTCCGTACCACAGAAATTGCATTTCCTTTTATCACGTGAGTTGTCGTTCTTGCCTCCTTTTCTCGGGGTCTACCTTCTTATTCTGAGAATCGTTGGGCTTGACCTCTTTCTTGCCCTTCTTATCTTCCTCATACAGTAGGGCCATATCCACCAAGCTTTCAAAGGTCGCCCCCATGGGCACATGAGTCATGGCCAAACCATGTAGTGGCTCGTTCAAGCCCCGTGCAAAACGTAGCGCCTTTTTCTGAGGAGTGTTGACTAACTCCAATCCGAAGCGAGCAAGCTGATTGAAACGGTTCACGTATTCTTTAACTGTCATATTTCCTTGTTTAAGGGCCAGAAACCGTTCCATTTGGAGACTCTCCTCTGTTGATGACAAGAACTTAAGCCCAAATCTCCCTCTAAAGTCCGCCCAAGTCTCAATGGGCCTAGTAGCATTGGTGACTTCCCACCAATAAGAAGCTTCCTCTTTCACGAGCCACGCCACCAACTGTACTTTCCTATTGTCCTCTACCTCAAAGATAACAAACAAGTCTTCGGTTTCCTTCAACCAATTCCGTGCCTCAACAAAAGTCTCAGTTCCTAGGAAATCCTTTCCGCCCATGGCCTTAAAGTCCTTGCATATCTTTGAAAAAGCGGTTTCTCGCGGAGGTTGAGGAGGATGAGGAGTAGGATTGGCTGGGCCTGCCACATTAGCCCGAGCCTCGAGGAAACGACGGAACCAAGTGGGTATATTGACACCCTCGGGAAGATTAAGATCGTCGGCCATGATAAGCTGAAAACGAAAAAGGAAAAGATTCAAACGAGGAAACAAAGATTGTGATAATGGCTTTTTGGGGAATAGCCTTTTAAAATAAACCAACTTTTCTTGAAAAGTGCTTCTTTGTAAATGGTTTTGAAAAAAAAATTCAAAAGGTTTTCAAAACTTTTGCCCAGTCTTGGTAACCTTCTGCTCGGATACCAAATGTAACACCCCACCTCCGCTAGGGTCACTCACAAAGGGAATGCACTAGTTTTGGAGGGGTATTATCGAGATAACATCACAGAATTATCACAACACAGAACATTAATAAAAAAAATTAAGTAAACAGCGGAAGAATTTATGAGCAAAACAGAACTTCATTTTATTCCAAAATAAACCATGTCTCTTACAAACATTTCAAATAACTTCATTACAACTGTCTTGTAATAATAGCCAAAGAAGCAATAACTTAAAAACAGAAAAATAGCTTATTCCCCAAGTGCAGTAAAAAGAAGCAGCCATAGCAAACCGTACATGCTGAGCCAAAGCAAGTGATATCCAAGCTAAGAGCTAGTGTTTCCTCCCTGAGAACCTGGGGGGGGGACGAAAGAAAAAGAGGCGAAAGGAAAAGGGTCAGTCATAAAGACTGAGTAAGTCCTAGTGACTTTCAGTGTAAAAACGGTTAAAACAACCTGTCATGTATGAACTGGAACTAAACTTAAGAATGGTGTCAAGGTGAACAAGATAGACTAAGGCGATCAGGATAAGTCAAGACAAGTCAAGTAAAGCATCACATGTTCGAGATTCGTTGCATCGACTGTACTAGTATACTAAGCCCATGTCACAAGTTAATCACGAAATAAATCCCACGGCCCAATATCATGAAATGACCCTGAAACGGGGTCTGACCCAAGTACGGGGCCCTACGGAGCGATTATCTAGTCGATCGGCTCCCTACAAGTTCTAGCTCGTCAAGTGCCCGTGTCATACGGCTAATCACGAATGTAGTTACCTGTGCTGGGTCCACCTTCGGGTGTATCAGCCCTAGGGTGTCAACCCCTGACACGATTCAAGATGCAGAGATAAATCTACGGATACCCAGTGCCTGCCCTGGAATACGTGCACGACCGTAGTCCATCGAACCTACACTGGCATACCCCACTGCCGTCGTTCACCTCTTACAATCAGCCCAGTAATCGTGCCCCACCCGACCTAGCCCCAGGGTACCTTGATACATCTAGAGGGTTACTGCTGAAAAGGGTCATGTCTAGGGTTTCGCCTACAGATTAGGTCATGTAATTCGTGACCTAACCCGCCTAACCGATTAAGTCATGTAATTCGTGACTTAATCCTTTTCCAGTCTAGTCATGTCGAGATGGTTAAGTATGTCATTTAAATTCGTGACTTAACCCGCTTACGTGTCATGTCAAGTTGGCTAAGTGTTGTCGTTTCAAGTTCATGACTTAGCCCTACAAATCGTGTTCAAGTTGGTTAAGTTGTCTTTTCATGTTCATGACTTAACCCTAATTGGCATTAATTGATTCGTTAATGCACCGAACCACTCACATTGGATCCTATTGTTCGTAGCCACTGGATTTGTCGGGCGGTTCCGGACAGGTTTACGCTACGAACTCAACCCAACCTCAGGTTTCAAGCGCGATGTGACCAACTACCCACATTGGATCCTATTGTTTGTAGCAACTGGATTTGCCGGGCGGTTCCGGGCAGGTTTACACTACAAACTCAACCCAACCTCGAGTTGGCCACTTTCTTGTTTTCTAAAGTCATGCCCATGTTCTTATCAAATTCGTGCTATTTTCATAGCATGTTCATATGTCAATTTCGTGCCCAACTAAGGCATGTTTCAAGTCAAGTTATGGAATGTTCAAGTCAAGTTTTTCGTGCCATATTTCATGTTTTACTTATGCCAAATTTCACGATTTATGATTATAATCAATTCAAGTTTTGCCTATTCTAACCAATCGTATCCCCAACGCATATAAACGTACTTCGTTCACAAGCATAAACAATTCAAGAGATAAACGGGAATAACACCAAACATGTGATAGGCATATGTGACAATTCCACCATCACTTGCATAATAAACAGGCTATAACATATCACATGGTTTCAATACTAGCATGATGATAACTTGGCATAGTAATGGTTCCAACTTAGCTCAACATGATGAATTCAACTTTACATCACAGACATAATAATCATTGCGGGCATAATAATAATTTTATTACAAACATGAAACATTAAAGGCATGGTAATTCTGATAGGCATAGTGGATTCCAATTTAGTATTTTTAACATAATGATTCTCATCTAGCATTATAAACATAATGATTCCAACTTTTCATCATGACCTAGCAATTCCCAATTTGTCATTAGCATGATAGGTATATTAACATCACAGGCATAGTTTCATTAATATCATAGACATGGTTTAATTAGCATCATAGGCATGATTTTAATCAACATGAGGATTTCAATGAACATAATGATTCCATGGACATGTATTTGTTCAACTTGCAATAAAATTAAGCCCAAGTGATTCATAACAACATCAACATCATGATAAGTTTAACTTGCAACATTAACATAGCAATATTCTCAAATTTTGATTCAAAGTTAAACAATATAAACATGGATTAATAATAGTTCCTAAATCCGGTTTCAATTCATAGCATGTCCATGTTATTTTAGCGTTTTTGCCTAAAAAGTGACATAGAACTTACAATATGAAGCAAGCAATCCAAATCAAAACTTTAAATCAAATAGCCCCAAATCCGTTGTCTAAAGCGTCGTAGTTGTTGTAGCTTCTAGTTGTAGCCTTCAAGAATCATCCTTCGTCTTCTTTAATTTTTGTTCTTTGTATTTTTAATTTAGAGTTCTAGGTTTAATGGCGGCTGCATGAGTGCTAAAATGAAATAGTATGATTTAGGCTAGGTCTTAGGGTCTTTAAATAGTTGTAGGCAACTCATTTAGGCCATTAGATCAACCCCAGAGTCAATCCGAACCATCAAAACACATACCGGGCTTCAAAAATGGGTTCTGGGCCAAACCAGGCCGACCAGGTCGACCTGTACAGGGGGGGTCAACTCTAGGGTCGACCTGGCCTGGGGAGGTCGACTCTAGGGTCGACTCGGTTCTGTCTGCCAGAAAGTCTGCTGAAACTTGTTTTAGCCATATCTTGGTCATACGGACTCCGATTTTTGAAAACTCGGACTCTATTTCGCGTATTTTGTCGAGAGGAACGCAATGGTGAAGTCCATTTTACCTAATTCCTGATTCTTAAATTAATTATCCTTATTTTACTATCTTTTCCGTTACACACACCGTTACCGAACTAATTTTTCTTCTCTTCCAAATATTAATTAATTCTTCTTATGCATCACCATTATTTACCTATCTAAACATATTTTTATATATTTTATTTCATTTTTAATTATACCTTGATTTCTTGTTTTCACATGTTGTTAAAATTCGGGTTGTTACATTGCTTCCAAGGATCAAAATGAAATCAACAAGTTGAAGGTGCTTTTGAAATCGAATTCGAAATGAAAGATCTTGGAGAAGCAAGAAAAACCTTGGGCATGGAAATTGAAAGGGACCGAAAGCGTTTTGAGTTAAGATTGACTCAAAAGGAATACATTAAGAAAGTGCTTTGCCAATTTAGCATGGAGGATGCAAAAGCGTTAAATACACCTTTACCTTTGCATATGAAGCTTTCGGATAAGGGATCACCTATCAGGAATAAAGACAAGGCTTATATGGCAAAGGTGCCATATGCAAGTACGGTTGGTAGTTTGATGTACGCTATGGTGTGTACAAGGCCCAATATTGCAAATGCCGTTGGGGTGGTTAGTCGGTATATGGCTAATCCGGGGAAATCGCATTGGGAAGCTGTGAAGGCTATATTGAGATACTTGAAAGGCACAACATCTCATGGACTTGTCTTTGGCGGCAGTGATGAGAGGAGTTGCAAGTTAGTTGGTTATTGTGACCCGGACTACGCCGGTGATAGGGACCAGAGGAAATCAACTTCCGGATATGTCTTCACACTTGGCGGGACAGCCATTAATTGGAGATCAAGATTGCAAATCGTAGTTGCTTTATCCACTACGGAGGCGGAGTTGATTGCCGCAGTGGAAGCGGCAAAGGAGGCACTCTACTTGAAGCGATTGTTGTATGACTTGGGTTTCGGACATGAGAGTGTTGATGTTCAATGTGATAGCCAGAGTGCTATCCTTTTGGCGGAGAATTTGGCGTTTAGCTCATGGATCAAGCATATTAAGGTGAGCGAGTCATTTCTTGTAGCCATGGATGAGGGTAAGCTAGTATACCTTCGGAAAGTGCACACAAAGAATAATGCGGTGGATATGTTTACTAAAGCATTGCCGGTAGGGAAGTTCGAGCATTGCTCGAACTTAACTTGTTGAGTTTCTAGGTGCCACGGGGTGGAGAGAGTGCTTTTGTTTGTTGATGATGGAAGGGAATAGCGGTGAGAGATTGGAAATCTATCTTCATGGTAAGTACTCGTTACACTCCCGAGTACATTGTCTTTTGGTGAGACGGCTTTGGTTTGAATACTTTCAACACTTTGTTGGCTAGCGGTGGCCTTGCCGGAGCTCGTTAACGGAGTGCAATGGGTGGTGGCTTTGCTGAAGCTCATTGGTAAAGTATTCATGTTGTTTGGTCGAAGGTAGAAGGAAATGCTTAGGTGCATCGAAGTTTGGAGTTGAAATGGTTATAGTTTCGAGGTGGAGTGTTGTAGTATGTGATACTATATGTTGGAATGAAGAGGAAGAAGATAGCTTTGAGTCGGAGGTGACCGTTCGCAAATTGGAGTTCGCACGAGAAAGTTATGAAATGAAAGGTGTTTGGTGTTAGCGGGCTGGTGTGACAGACATCTGTCGTAGGGGACAACAGACGTCTAAGTTGTCATAGTGGATTTTTCCAAGAGTTCCCACAGACGTCTGTCATCCCCACGACAGACGTCTGAGAGTGGGACATGCGTCTGTCATATTGGAGACAGACGTCTAAGCTGAGAGCTGGAGCCCAAATAATTCCCTGGGAGGGATAGACGTCTGTCACCTCCCATGACAAACGTCTAATGAGTGTTTTGGGCTGGAAACTTGACAAATTGATTTATGAAGATTTGGGTAATTGGCCTATCTCTATATAAGCTATTTTCAGGTGTGTTAGTGAAAAGGAACTTGGATACTTGATTTGGGATCAAGGGTTTATTCTCAAGGGTGTATTAGGGTTTATGACCTAATTCCAATTCGTCGATTTTATTCTCCTCAAACTCTTTTCTATATTGAAATATAGTGATCATTGCATCAATCTCTTGTATTTCTTTCATCGTGGTAATAAAATACTCTCTCCAAAGTGGATGTACAATAACAAGATGTTAGTGCAACCACTATAAATACTTGTGTGATTTATTTTTGCTACTTTTGTCATCAGTTTCTTGCTTGTGATTGAGATTTTGGATTGTTCTTGATTGGTTGATCATTGTGTGTGACTAGAGATATTGTTTTGGTTGTTTTTGCAAGTCTAACAATGGTCTAGTCTTCTGCTAATGCTTTGTGGTTTAGATATTGATTTTGAGTGGTCTTGAGTCGGATTAATCACAATGGTTACAAAATATATATGCAACAGCCACAGGGGTTCATAGAAAATTCAGAACAAGTTTGCAAACTCAATAACCTATTTAACGGCTAGCGCAAGCTTCCAAAGTTTGGTTTGAAAGGTTGAAAACTACTCTGGACACCATGGAATATCACCCAACAAATATAGCCTTGAATAACAGGAAAACATAGAACATTTAGGATTGGACATAACACTGATGTGGCCTAGTCTGTCCTTTATACAAGTTGGATTGACGCATCTGCGTAGATGTTAGACGAGGCTAGTAATCTAGTTTATCTAGATCTAAGCGGATAGCAACAATACCTCTCGTAAGTGGCAACGTAAAAAGAATCTTGTAACACAGACGCAAAGCCATGATTTACTAAATAATATAATATTCTTAACAATTGCAATCTTTTCTCAAAATAGCTTTTAATGACACTTTAAGACACGACGACTAACCACCCTCAGCAGACATATTGATAGGAAAAAAAAAAAAAAAAAAAAAAAAAAGGAATAAAAATGAAAGTTTATTTTATAGCCTTGTTCTATGATTGAGAAAAGTCTATAATCTTAGATAAATAAATGGAGGTTGGCACTCACCGTCTTTTCTTATTAATTATAATATGATCCTCATGTTCCTATCTACAGTGGACCACCTATAATTATCCATTTAATCCTTAACTAATTAAAATAGACGTTGACAGGACTCATTGTACTTATCTTTAAGTTGTAACTTGATATTGACGTAACTCCACAAATTTCCATTTATTTTTTCCCTTGAGATTCCTGCTTTCAAACATGTTCACGCTAATGACGCCTTTTATAGCAATTTCAAACATGAGTAATTAGTTCGTTACCGGCCCAACTTATTCCCATTTTGAAATTCACAACCGTGGCCCAATGGGCTTTCAACTTAAATTTCTTAACATGGTCAATTCCAATTTACTTCGCAGTCACGATTTTCATAAATAAAATTTCTTGATCAATTGCGAGGATTAATTGCAGGGGACAACATTACGTGCACAAAATATACTAATCAGCCTTGTAACAAACCAATAATTATAAAATCGTAAACGCTACACGATGTTCGTGAGCAATTTTTGCAGACAAGCCAAAAGGATGTAACAACTTGAAATCGAATTAAAGTTGAATTTAGCATTGTTTGAATAATCAGTGCGTAACTAGTCCAGCTTAATACTATTTCGAAGTTCATAACCGTAGCCCAATGGGCTTGCAAATAAGATTTCCTGCATGCTGTTTTAACTATTAACTGTGAGGTATAACATTCCTGTATGCTGTTTTATAGGGGGGGTATCATAATCATAGCTTGTTCCTTTCCTTTCAAGATAGAGCAACCGCCACATGTTGTCAAGGGCAGGATCCTAAACTTTGGTGGGTCCTAACGTCGCATCAAAGGGTCTATCAGGCTTGCAATCACTATGATCCGCCGAGCCCCGAGAGCTAGGCATGATAAGAGAATACAATTTTGTTCACATCCTTTTAAGGATGTGAACAAAACACTTCCCCCTGATTGGTGGAAATCAGGGGGACCCATATGGGACCCCCCTGATTTCCACCAATGGGGGCCGGGTGTTTTGTTCACATCCTTAAAAGGATGTGAACAAAATCGGACTCCATGATAAGAGGCCTTAGAGCATTAGGGTACGTTCGATTTGGAAACAAATTTTTTTTATTTTCTATATGTATTTAAAATGATGTCGAATAACATAAAGACATGAGAATAAGATGACGACGACATTAAAAATGATGAAAAAAATAAAAGAAAAAGAGATAGTGGAAAATAATAAGAAACCACTTTCCATTTTAAATGTTAAAACAATTCTATAGATTTTTTTTTAAAAAAAAAAAAAATTCAGTGCTACTCTATCATGCGAATATACAAAATAAACAATTTCAAACTAAACAGACCATAAGTTTTGTTGTTTGAATCACACAAACGAGCACAAAAAGAAAGGTAATTTAGATGTTAATTTTTATCCTCATTTTTTCCACTATTTTTATGGTACATATCTTACTATTGGACAACACTTCACTTTTTTTTTTTTTTTTTTTAATCATGATTTCTAAATTAAAACACCCAACTCTCTTAGATGGACTCAATTTTTATGCATAATTCATTTTATTCATAACTACACCCTACGTCCTATGACCTTTTCGTGGTCATTAAAATATGCAAGTGTGATTCATTTTTAAATTTATGCAATTTTATTCTTCAAACTTAAAAGTAAAATGGATATGTATATCAACCTTTTTATAAGAAAATGAGTGATAATCTCGATTGTGCAGTTAAAACGTTTTGCGGTTTAGTAGCGGTGGAGGTGCAAAAAGTAACAGTAGAGATAAAGAGATGGGATATAGCAAAAATTAACAAAGTTGAAAAAAAAAACCATTAGATATAAAATCAAATATTTAATGTTAAATTCTGACTCTCACATCATATGTGTGGAAAAGCCAATATTATTTAATCTTGTATAATGTTGACCAGCCTTTTTACAAATCTGTCACGCTTTGGATTTTTGACTATCGAAGTGCTCAAGACTTGAGCATGGACCTAAACGAACTTAGAAAGACTTCGTTGGAGTCATAGAGTTTACAAAAACTTTGAGTTTGGGAGGCATCAATTCAAATCGGTATTACTCCAATGGGGTTAGATAAGTATTACTCTAAATGATTTAGATCAATGTTTTTTGGATGGCTTTGGATCAGTATTCCACTTCCTACTTCGGATCAGTGCAGCACCCTAATATCGGACCGACATGCATAAATTGATCCCGATTAGTCCAACTAGTCAAACTTCGGATCGGTAAAGATGGGATCAGCATAACACTTTAGCAACTTAGGGATTTGGACTTCGGAAATTGGCTAAGATAACGCCTTCACCCCGGATCGATATACTCAGACCAGTATGGATTCAGATCTGGATCAATACGGATCCGAGGCACGATGGAATGACCGATCCAGACTATCTCCACTTCAGACCTGGTCTTCTGATCCTATTTCAAGGTATATCTGTAGGTCGATCCGAGCTTCACATCAACTATTAATAAGGATGAACTTGGACATCTTATGTGATTCTTTTTTTGGCTTTTTAGCACTTATACACAGGAACTCTTCCATTTCCAACACTATCTCTCTTAACATCTACATTTCTATAATCCAAATGGATTGTATTTGTAATCGTATAGTATAAACATAAAAATTACTTCATGGTGGATGTAGGCACAATATTTGCCTAAACACTACAAATCTCCATGTCGATTTTTTTTTTACACTCTATTTAGGATTTATTTCATTGTTCTTTGATTACAACTTGGATTTGGGTGTTGGAATTTGATTGACCAAAATAAATGTCAACATTTTGGCACGTCAGAAAAGGGTACGACTACCTTCTATCTGCTAAAGGATTTGGATTGCTCTAGGATTCCACTATGGTGAATATGAAGAAGACAGATGCTACAACTCATGCTGATAGTGCTGGATCGAAAGGAAGCCAAGTGGCTTGCTCCACTAGAAACCCATGTATTTATCTAACTCAGGAAGACATGAATGATGTGATCAAGGATTTGGAATCATGCTTGAAATGGTAGGATGGGCTCCTCAGACGGCAAAAAGAGATGATAAACACTTTTCCCTCAAGGATGGATCAACTCGGAAGGCCAGCAAGCCAAGGGACAACTTCTAGGGTTGGACCGAGTGGCACACAGAAGGCAAGAGTGGGCTTGGAGGGACCCCATGGACTTAACCCGAATCGGCACTGATTCAATTCAAATTGGTAACCTACTCCAATGGCTAGAATACTTTGGTTGAAAGGTCTATCGTACAATTAATGGTCCACATTTCTCAACCCAAGAATGTCATGAATCTCACAAAGATTAACCAAGGGACTGATCTTTTTTGAAGAGGCTTAATGCGGCAATGGCATCGGTAGACTGACCGGATCCATCTATGGTGCTTATGGCTGATGTCTCTTGCATACTGAATAAATCAGACTTTAAGATCTCACTAGAAAGGGATTCGCCGAGGGATCTTAGCGAATTTATTTTGAAGAAGATAGATTTCTATGGGAAGAGGATGTGAGAACAAATAAAGAAGTTCTCGAGGTTAACATTGCTAAATGTGGTGGAACGTTTGGATCTAGTAAAGGAAAGGATAAAGCCAAGGGAAAAGCCTTAACTGGGAATGATCAGAATAATCAACAACAGAGAGAATCTTAATCTCTTTGTATATGGAGCTGACGCTTCTCTAGACGACATCTATCTGGATATTCATCAAATATCTCCATTCAGAAAGCCTCCAAGGAGGGAGCCCGCACAGGGAGAATGAGAATCCGGTAAACATTGTTTTTCCATGAACTAGATGGTCATGATACAAATAAGTGTCGGCATTTAAGAGATATGATTTACGAGCGTGTCAAACACGAAGAGCTAGCATAATATGTCAAAAGTAGGATGGTAGTGGCAGAACATGTGCAACCGCCTACTGCCACTCGGAACCGTAATGAGTCAGGACCTAGCTCGCTTGCATTGGTTATCAATTGATCTGTATTCTTTAGACTGTGGACTCTTTTAATTTTGGTCTTTAGGACATTTGTTTTCTGACTTTTAGTTATTTGGATTTTGGTTTTGGATGACTACGTCAGCCCACCTATGTACGAGATTAGGATTTAATCTTTAAGCATGCTTTGTTCTCAACAGCAAACCATCCACCTCTCAAACAATAAATTTGTAATTAAAAACTGGTACGCTAAATTACCTACGTATGGGGTTAGGATTTAACCCTAGTCGTGCTATGTACTCGACGATAAACCTTTAGGTTTCTCTTTTGGTCTTTTAGTAACTTAGAACTTTTGGAACTATAATAAAATTACTTCATTTGTATGGATTATGCTTGTGAAATATGAAATTGGAATTTGGAATTTGGAATTTCAAACTATAATAAACTGGTCCTCAAGTATGGATTATGCTTGGGAATAGTCCGGCCGTCTTTTCAGAATTTGGTAAGTTTGCTCGGTCAGGACTTGAGGATAAATTATACACAATGGGATCTGAATTTTTTTGTCACGACATAGCAAAGTAGTTCACTTGCTTTTCAAGGTATGGATTATACAACATTGGCTAGGCCCGGGGAGGCCATGTATTTAGTATATGGATATTTGATTGAATATTCTAGATTTCGAATTCCTCGGATTATCGAATTTCTATGTTTTCTTGACACTTGGATTTCTTGATCTTAGATTTCAGATACTTTGGATTTGGTTTTCTCTTATAATAGGATCCGGAGTGGTCATGGATTTGGGATTCTATTTAATATTAGTACAATATGGCACGATCGTGGCTTTCTGAGTTTCCAGTCTTCGGTTATTGGATTTCTATTTATACTTCGCTCAAATTACAGCTTCTGAATTTATGGATTCCTAGATAATCCAAAACATATCTTCCACAAAAAGACATGTTTTGGAGGGAAAATGTTGATCCAACTTTATACAATGTCGTCACACTTTGGATTTCTAATAAACGAAATTCTCTGGACTTGATTATGGACTTAGACAAACTTATAAATACTTAGTTTAAGTCACGGAGTCACAGAAACTTGGAATTCGGAAGGCATCAATTCGGGTCGGTATTACTCCAATGGGGGATGGATCGGTATAACTCCATTTGATTCGGATCTGTGTCCTTTCGATGGTTTTAGATCAGTATTCCACTTCCCCCTTCAGATCAGTGTAACTCCCCAATATCGGATCGACATACATAAATTGCTTCGGAATGGTTCAACCCGACAAACTCTGGATCAGTAATGATGGAATCGGCATAACACTTTGGCAACTTAGGAATCTGAACTTCAGAAATTGGCTAAGGTAAAGCCTCCACCCTGGATCGGTATGCTTGAATCGGTACCAATTCGGATAGATACTGATCCGAGGCATTATGGATTGGCGATACAGGCTCTCTTCACCCTAAGCATGGTCTTCTCAGGATATTATTTACAAAGCATTTCTATAGGTCAATTCGAGTGAAGCTATAAATAGGGATGGACTTGGACATTTTATAGTATGTTTTTGGGCTTTTATCACTTATACATAAGGACTCTACCATTGCTAACACTCACTCTCTTATTCTCTACATTTTTGTAATCCAAATGGTATTTGTAGTTATATAGTATAAACAATAAAGATTACCTCATAATGGACGATGGCAGAATTTACCAAACCATTATAAATCTCTATGTCAATTTACTTTATTACACTCTATTTCTGGATTTATTTCATATTCTGTGATTATAACCCGATTTGGATGTTGGTGTTTGATTGAACAAATCGAGCATCAACATACAAACAAAACCAATGAATGACATGATTTGAATGTACTAAATTTGATGAATACAATAAATTTATAATTTATATCAGGAACTTACGCTATAAAATCAGGTTTTTATCCGAGTTTGCTATTTTTGTTTAAAGAGAGCAGTTAAATTAGCTTATATGTATTGACGTTGTTGAGGAGGATACTAATAAACTTTGATTTAGCAGATCTAGCAAAAATTAATGGGGATTAAAGCAGATCTACTATTTAATAAATTGAAATATCATAGCGAGTTGAAGAATGCAATGTGCTGCAAGGAGATTTTGTGAGGCTTTAACTACATAGTTCATGACAACCGATTAAGATCCTAAGTACATATGTACATACGTAGTGTTGTATTCTTAATGAATAGATTAGATGGAGTGTATGCTAATTTATAGCATGATGATAAATATTTTAAACTCAATATATGTCAATTTGCCACAAAAATATTGTTACATATGTCACGACTATTACAAATTAAAAGTTTTACCTTTAAAATAAGTTGGAAGGATAAAACATTTACTTAGTCAGGTCAAACAAATATTAAAACGGTTTTGAAGTTTATCTGACCTTGGAATTAGTTTATTATTGTGTAGTCTAATAAGTTAATCAATAACTGAATTTTATTAAGGTTATTTGAAAGTTAGAAGTTGCAAAAAAATATGGTGTACAAAAATAATAGGTTTCGGTTAAGGCTATAGAATTTTGAATATTATTATAACATTATTTATTAATTTTAGACCATAAGAGATGGTTTGTGATATATGAGTGTACATACATACAAACATGACACACACACAACTACAAACAAACTCATGAACACACATTACATACATGAACTACCTGAAATTTGGAGGACTTATTAATAGCCAAACTTATATTAATAGAATAATTAAGTAATACTAAGCTATAATAGGATTTATTGTATCAAAATATTACTTTATAGAATATGTTCGAGACTTCTATAAAATAATATGAAAAGCGTATAACTGTTTGATAGGGTAGTTAGGTAAGATGCATTATCATTATTAGATTGTTTAAAAGATCGATGTTTGAATTGTTATTGATATTGAGATGATAAGTTACTACGGCTACATATTACCTTCATATACGTAAATGTAAATTATACGTGTTTGTTAGTTCCATATTTTTAGGCCAGTTCATATATGTATACACACACACATACATATACACATAGAATATATATATGTGTGTATATATATATTCCTTACTTCTCCCAGTAACCTTAATTTGGACATAACAAAACTATGCTTATATATATAGACATATATAGGTTAATTCTATTACGAGACACATTTCTTCTTAGTATCCCTACAGAACACTAAAATTCTTGTATACCCACAGTAATGATTAGTATCCCCCTACTTTCCACAATTACCCTTCTTCCACTTCAGACTTATTCCACCTCAAACATCAAAACAACATCTTCAAAAAAGTCGCATTATCTCCTGAAATCGAAACCTAGTCGTGCTTCTTTGGTGGCATCTTCTTCCATTTCGAGTCGAGCGCCTTCTTCTTTGCACCCATATGGTTAGGGTTTTCGAATCAAATTACCGAATTAGATCTTATATTATAATTGAGAGTATTCTTTTGATTTTGTGAATTTTTATGAGCGTATTGTCGAATTTGATGCGCGCGATTATCATGAGGTTTAATGGGTTTGATTAAATCAAACTTGTGAAAGGATGAAATAGATGTCTTAGTTATTGCTAGTTTTAGCAACAATATAGAAGATACAGCGTGGAAAAAATAGTTTCCATGCATAGGCAATGTGAGAAAACAATATTTTCCACGTAGAAGGACTGCGTGGAAAAAAAAATAGTTTCCTCGCGTTGCCTATGCATGGAAACTATTTTTTCCATGTAGAGGCACAGCGTGAAAACTATTTTTTCCACGCAATCCTTTTATGGGTAAATATTGTTTCCATGCACGATCTTCTAGGTTATTGTTGAAGCTAGCAACAGCCCATTGTAAAACTAGATGAAAAGCATTGTCGAACACTCCACTCTTATTCATTGTGTGAAACTACATGACCAGTCCATCACATTTCCACTCAGTTTATCTTAATGATAGAAAGGCTTTTTCCCACCGACTGTAAAAGCTAAATGAAACGCAGTTTTTGTTATATTCTTATTTCTTATATCTATTGTTCTAATTGTTGTTTTATTACTTGTAAAAAGTTCGAACTCGAATGATAGCATATGAAAGAAAACAAAGATTGGATAAAGCCAAAGATGGTACTAGTTCAAGTTCGAACGAGGATAGGCAAGATGTTGATGTTGTCCAAGATGATGTTGATGAGGGGCAAGAAGATATAGACAATGGGCTTTGAAGCAGTTGCAAGGCAAGAAGATACATATGAGAGTCATCAAGGCGAGGAAGGGAAAGATGAAGAAGAAGATGAGGAATGTAGGGATAGAGATGGTTCCCTATCATGGAGAGATGATGGAGAGGAGACAAACGATGATTTGGGGATGGATGATGGTAAGGGAACAAATGATGAGCCCGAGGAAGAAGATGAAGCTGAAAAAGATGTGAACATGAATGGTGGACCAAAATTCAGTGATGTGATTAGAGAGTTTGACCCTCATGTTACATCTATGATATGGATCAATTAGGTATGTATCTATTATTGTTTTTAATAACTAATTTGTTGCACTTACTAAATGTACATTTGTATAGGAACGAGCACTCTCACATGTGTCAACCATGCTCAAAAGGTATCAGAGTAAAGAATTCCAAATAATACTAATAAATTCAAAGCCATTATTGAATCATCTGGCTTATTTCCCATTGTTAGCCCTTGTTACAAGAGTGTTAACAAGAATTTGATATCAATTTTTGTGGAATGTTGGTGTCCAGAAACTAATACCTTCCATTTCCCATTTAGTGAGATGGCTATTACACTTGATGATGCAGCATCTTTATTACACATCCTACTCGAAGGTAAACCCATTCAAAGTATGACATATGAAATGGAACAAGCAGTTAGTATTGTTTCAAAGTGTCTTAGCCTTAGTATACAACAAATGAGGTTGCAAATGAATGATGGAGTTGAATATAAATTAGGCTTGTCTATGCTGGTTGATAAATTTAAAGATGTAAGTGATGATTGGACCGATCGGGCAATTAGGCGTGTTGCTCGTGCTTATCTATTATCCTTGTTTGGTAGCACATTGTTTGCTGAAAAAAGCAAGTCTCATGTGTACATATCACTTCTGGATCCGCTAAAAAATTTGGACATCGTCAAAACTTACTCATGGGGTTCAGCAAAATTTGCTTTTCTATATATGTAGCTTAGATTAGTGGCCCGTATGGGTGTGAGTCAGATAGCAGGTTTTTTATGTTTGTTGGAGTCATGGATATTTGAACATTTCACATTCTTTCATCCTTCCACAAATATGTACCATGAGAATTTACCATGTACTACTCGTGGAATCCATCTTCAGAAGGTGTTGCAACTTTCTTGATATTATTCAGATTGAGTAGGCAACTACCTATAATAGCTTTCACAATCATCCATTTAATTAATTAACTTATGACTAAATGACTGGATTTACTTATGATAATAGTACTAAGCAATGAATAATTTTTCTCTTTTCATTTGGTTACAGGTTATTCTCTAACCTTGCATCTTTACACGTCACTGTCATCCTTTTCATATTATTTCCTCTTATAGTGGATGCATTCTCTGTCTTAACGTTGTTGAACTGTATCATCCCGATAGAGTACTTAGGAAGTTTGGTAGAGTGCAGAACATTTCGATGACTCATATTCCTCTAATAACAACGAATGCAAGGCGAGGTACAACTTCAACTACATACACTCAGGTGCATTATTAGTTTTTGGAAAGTATATAGAAGAATTGGTACTATCATGTTATTGCAGAAGGACGTAGATCTATACCACTCAATTAGTCTTTTCTGAGTTATACAAATGATTACATGGAGGGGTACAAGGATCACTGTGTTTTACGAGTTCACAATCCATCATGCTTACCAGATAATATAATGATTGAAGCATCTCATTTTCAGCCTACCTACAACCAGCTTTACTTGGTATGTTATATTCGTTATGATTGGATAATATAATTATTGTCGACATACTCGTGACATAAACTTTGTTTTTCTGGACTCTTCATGATGTGCATGGCATGTTAGATGAAGCACACTCAAGTAGCTAGTGTAAGAGTTGCTAGTGGATGCTACATCCGTTGTCAGCAGTAGTTTCATAAGTCGCCTTAGTGTAATGTTTTGTACTTGAACATATATTGATATAGTTTGACATAATGTGGTTTCATATTTTGACTTTGTGTATGTCTATGGTATTCGAGTATGTGCACAGTGTATAGAATAATATGTTTTGATGTTTGTATGGCATGTTGTAATCTTATGAAAAACGTAAGTTATTTAAAATTTTGGTTTGTTCTTGCATTGGCTATGAAATTGTTGTTTGTTGTATATCGACATGTATGGTTGTTTGTTTATTTGTTGGCTATGTACGTGTTTGGCTTGTTGTTTGTTGGTTATGGATATGAAATTGTTATTAGAAAAGTGTATTTCAATGTTATTGTGTTCTGAGTTCAACTGATATATTTCTTTACCTTTTGGTTTATGGGACTAACAAAACAAGAAAGGGAGGCAAATCACGTATGGGCTTTGCGTTGTATGGTTAATAACCACATAGAATGCCAACGAGGTTGGTTGTTTAACAACATAAACTCTAGGTGGATGATTTTTGAACCACGTTGGAGCATCCCAGCCTGGAACATGTTTCACGTAGGCATCAGATGTGATAGACTACAATAGAAAAAGAATAGTGCAAACCTAAGTTTTGCACAACAAACATACAACTCATGTAGGCAAAGTCAGTAATGCATTTTCAACCAACAATAATAATTGCAAATATACAAAGTGCAACTCACTATAGAAAACATACACCATTCATTAATGCATTTCCAAAAAATCTTCACTAGTGCATTTCTAAACAAAATTCAGTAATACATTTGCAATTCCAAACAAAATACATTCATTAATGCAAACAAACACTACACCAGAATGCCAATTAGGCAAGATTCATGGCCGTATCTAATTCGATTTGGTAGTGTTCTGGGCCGTATCAAAAAATGACGTCTTTGTCACTTAAATCAATTGAACTTCTAAGATTACAATGGCGTCTCTGGGCTGTATGCCAATGTAGAGAACTTCTAAGACTACAATGGTGTCTCTGGGCCGTATGCCAATGTAGAGAACTTCTAAGATTACAAGAGCCTCACCAACAGAGCTGACTCAAATCAATTGATGGTGGCCATTTACAATTTGGAGAACTAATATTACCAGTACATTGCAAATATCTAATGGTGGCACCAGATATGCCATCGTCGTTGTTGATTACTTCACCAAATGGGCTAAAGCGGAGCCCTTGACAACAATTAGGACCAAGCGTATGTAATGTCATGTGTCTCTTTTGTGTTTCCAAGACAATTATTACAGACAACGAGACTCAGTTCATCGGATATGCGTTCAAAGACTTCTATCGACATCATCAAATTGAAAATTGATTTGCGACAGTTGTTCAACCCCAAGCCAATGTAAATTTTGAAGTAGTTGACAAAATCAAAAAAGTTCATTTTGAAGTAGCATTAGGAAAAGGCCGAAGGCAAGTGGGTATATGAACTTCCATTAGCTCTATAGGCAGACCAAACTATCCACAAGTCAAAGACTGGTCATACTATAACACAAGGCAACTATAACACGTGTAAGTTAAAATATTTAACCAAAAGTGTTATAGTTTATTTTTAACCACATGTGTTATAATAAGATTTTTAAGCAAAATATTTAAGTTCTAAACTCATATTCATGTGTAACAACCCGAATTCCGACAGACCGATTTTTTTTCTAGAATTCTAATCCAACGAAACCCCTGTTGGCTGCTCTGGTATCCTACAGAAAAGACAGAGATATAAAATATATCAGAGCATAGAAAATATCTCACATATCTCACAACGGAATGGATAAAGTATAATATAATCAAAGTATAACCTTATCATATAAATAATACTGCCTAGCCAGTATCCAACGCTATCATATCTCTGCCACAAATCTAACCTGCGAGTATTTTATGAGGAGGGGGGTCAGAACACAAGTTCTGGTGACTGAATTTAAACTATACATTTTGGATAACCCTACATATCCGTTCAATCACATTTTCTTATTTATTAGTTTACTTGGGTTAATAGCACTCAAGGCTTACACACACGTCGTACCCATTTACTTCCCAGTGGATTAACCTAATACAGTATATATGTAGCTACCCCCATAACATTGAGGTACACCCCATGGTACCCCAATCACACGGTCTCCACCATAATGCTACAAAAATTAACGCAGTCCCTCATCCTACGTCGGAGTGACGTACAGATTTCTACATAACAATGTTACGTTTTGCATATATTTGCCATTACTATGCTACGTGAGCGTACGAACTGCCACCTTCGACCGAATCAGATTCCATAACAGAGTAATGCCCTTAAGCCTACAATATACCACCCAGAGCAGATATGCATGTATCTAGACTTTCCCACGAATGTGTATTTGATGCCTTAACTGAACATAATGTGCACCGAGTTCCATGGCAGGGCCATACAAGAAACACGGAACTCGGTCGGGAGCTTTTCCATATCTGTATAGTCCCTCCATTAAGGGTGACACGACCCAAACTCGCCCTTACGGGACAACCCGGATTGAGTTGAGAATATGACAAATCAGAACACAAGCAGAATAACATTTCATTGCTATTACAACAATTACATCAGAATACAAGAATATCACAAAGTATGAATAAATAATATACAACATAAGATATCAGAGATTTAAATTACATTTAAATACATAGCAGCGAAAAATAATACATAACACAACTGAAAGAAATACACGGATAAAGAGCATTCCGAATATAGCTCCAGCTGTAAATCTAGGATCCTGGAAAAGAAATAATCTAGAAAACCAAAACTACTAGCTGCCCGTGTGGAAAACAGGGGCACCCAGAGTTTAGGTTAAAACAATAAACTCCAGGTCAGTCATGTGACTGGTGTGAACACTAAAACAGTTATTAACTTGATTAATTGATTTTAAAGTTAGGTAAATCAAGGGACCACGCTGTATAACATGGAATGAGTTTACCCCCAAGAATACCAGTGCATAAAACAAACATCGCAATGCTAATTAAAGAAAATGAAGCTATTATAAGACTCAGGTTCCATCACACAATGCAACGCAAGCCGGAGGATAGAGTTTTACCTCATAATAGCCAAATAATGATCGGTATGTGAAATTTTATCTTTTATTATTACTATAAGTGAAGAAATCAACTTCAAATATAAATGTATCAATCATAGGCGACATGGGTAGCATCTATCATGTCGCCATACTAGGCTCTAAAATCAAAACCGAAATGTCACGTATTGCAAATTGGATTTCCGTCATGAGTCAAGGCAAGGGATGTACTCCTCGCCGGCTTCAAGACACTCTAGCAAATGCCTCAGGATCTCCCGTAGAAGACCCTTGGATCCTCCAAGGTCGGTCCTTCATTACGTTTGCGGATTAATTATTCCTAAATACACGTTTCCCAGTGCTATAGGACCAATATCCATCGGCTCCGTAGTAACCGATATATCCGAGGCGCCTCGCAATCAATCATCCACATAGGTTAAAATATAATAAATGTCTGGGATCCATACCATAACACCACCCATAGTTAGAAAGAAACTTCATGTCCTCCTTGGGTCCCTTATCCCGTTTTTGACTCATACCGAGGTGTGAGGCTCGCGAATTAACGTTATACACAAAGTGTGCCCTTTAAGGCCGTGCTTTGATCATCAACCACAATACTCTGCTTTTCAATAGAAGCATTGATCATTTGCATCTCAGCATGCGACACTGACAAATGATGTCATGCAACTGATGTCTATCGATATATAACCTTTGAGCTCGTACGTCTCAGAGAAGGGTGTTAAGCAAGATAATAAATTCTCCGCCACCAAACATATATATATTTAATAGAGATCAATCAACACAGTATAAAAATCCAATGTCAGAAACACATCCATTTAATAGTTCGTTCTGGGTCTGAACGAAACCGGAGGCACCTTATTCCTCGTCCCGTGTCCAATACAGGAGAGAGGTCCTCGCATATCCAATCGATCTCCAAGTACGTCTGGACGATCACCACTTATTACCTTATCTTGGGTGTATCACCCAATCAAGACATCAGTAATCATCCAAACATTGTGAAGACCTCCGGTCTTCAACCACCATCTTCATCGTCGACTTATCGTCGAATCAGTTGTTCAGAATGGGTATAAACCCGGCCTTTTCGAATAACTCGCGTATATAATAAACAAGTGCTATAAAAACACAACATACGCCTCATTCTAATCCAGAATATTGTTTTATTCAAATATTCTTATATTATTAGGGAAAAGTTCCCATTAATTTTATCAAAGATAAATTCTTTAAATTTATTCTTTAATCTTCCTTTGGATATCAATTCAAACCAAATTAAGGTTTATCCAAACTAGTCGGGATTAGCACATCTTACCGAAGTAATCATTTGTTTAATTTCCCAACCCCACCCTATTCATCCCATGGAGAAAAACTGGTAATACTCCATATCTAACACCACGGTGTTATCGGTAAAATTTATCAAATCTAATTAAAGATTTAACTACCACATAGAGTAAAACTAGTGATACTCCATTCTCGATCATTTCCCAAATTTGATAATTTAAATTACCTCATTCACTTTTCAATCTAATTAAGGATTCATTAAAACTTCACATTCCATTTATTTCAACATGGGAAATCAAACATGCCACATTGACAACCTACACCGTACTATTGATTTCTGCCTATATATAGCCTCTAAGATCGTACGTCTTAGAGAAGGGTGTTAAGTAAGAGAATAAATTCTCCACCACCAAACAGATATATATTTAGCGGAGATCAACCATACAGATCGAAATACAATGTTAGACATGTAATCCTGTCTTTAGCTAGGTTAAAGAACTAATGTCATTTCAAACACAGTTCACGATAAACCCAAAATCACATTCCATTAATTATGGAATCTTCAAGGAAAACAGATCGATATATATAATCGATATCAATTTCCGTATCTGACTAATAATACAAATGGAATAACGACTTAGCCTTTTAAATTCCATATATATACATACATATACATATATACATACATATATATATATATATATATTACTAGTCTTCCTCCACAGAAGTTCCCTTCGATTATTATCAAATCGAATTCCATTCCATTCCAATTTGTTGTATTTAAATTAGAAAACTTTACTTTGGAAAATTTCCTTTAAATCTAAATAAAAAGATTTATAAATTCCAAATCACATTTCATTTTAAATCGGGTTAAAGAATGAATGTCGTTAAAAACACAGTTCACTATAAACCCAATTCACATTCCATTTTATTCCAATTATTAAATACACTTGGAAACCCTAATAATCTTAATTAAAAGAATTATTCTTTTCACACGAGGTTCAAGAATAGTGTTACTGAAAACACCATTCATGAAAAACACAAAATCCAATTCTTTTATTCAATTCCAATTAAGTATTAATTAACTGGAAAACTTCACTAAATCTTAATTAAAAGATTTATTCTTTTCTCAACTGGGTTTAAGAACAATGTTATTTAAGACACCGTTCACGACAAACCCTAAAATCCAATTCGATATCAAATACAAGGCTCTGAATAGAAATTATATCGGCTTATATTCAATATCAAATTCTGAAACCAACAAATATCGTATTGGAAATAACGGTATAACTATATCTTCCAAATTTCCATAACAATATCCGTGTAATCACGAAATCCAACATCGAAATATTCCGAAAGTGATTTCCATTCAAATCCACTCCCATTCATATATTGGAAATTCTGGTTATATTAAAACCCATTCTCAATCCTATTTATTTTATTTAAAAATAACACGTTTTCAACTCTAGTTAATAACTAGTTCATTTTGATAAAAAATATATTTTTATCTTTACAAACGTGGAATTTTTCATCCTAATTCTTTCTAAGTCATTTCTTATGAATTTACACAAATTATCAATAATTTTAATAATTTTATTAAGGCCCTTTCAGTCGATTTCCATAAATGGTCATCAATCTGCACTTACAACGACCTTTTTCAATTTTGATTTGGGCATAATTCTGAATCCAACCGTTAGATTTCAAATCTCTTATATTTTTTGGAAAGCTCATTTCGATACGAACCCAATGTTTCTAGTTTTTGGAGAATCCAACGGTCGGATCTCCCGTATTTCCCATTCGAAGTCAATGGTCGAAATTCATGAATGGTCGCGACGAGGCACTTTCTATTCAGGCCATTAAATATATATAATATATATATTATATATATTTCGTTGATTTCTATTTAAAACGTATTTTATAAATCGTTTATACATTTGTTTTAAAACGATTCCAACTTCATTTTCAGTTTTAAATCAAAATTGAATTTTCCTTATCATTATAATATATAAATGATAATATTTTCAAAATATCAGATTTTGAAATCATTTCCTTTTCGATATTCATTTTAAAAATGAATAAAATCGATATAAATATCGTTCACGTCAAAATGGCGTTAATCTAATCAACACGGCCTTATATATTTAAATATTTTCATGTCCATCCCAAATCGGACATCAAAATCATATTTTGATCCGTTACTGAATATTATTTTAAAATATTAGTTATTTTAAAATATTCATTACTTGTTATTTTAAAATATTTGTTAATTTAACTATTCATTCTTTCCGAATTGGAATCAGACACAGTTAATTACCATATAATTTTATTTATATGGATTTCATACACACATGTACACAACAATAATCAAACACAGTCAACCATCATCCAGAGTGCATTACAGAACTGCGTAAGCATTAAATATAAATAATTAACGCTTACAACAGTCTGTCAACCAATCGATTGACATACCACTAAGTAATTGAGATTAGTGTAAGTCAAATATCATCCCAATACCCGTGTGAAGTTTCAACCAACAAATAACGAATGTTGTTTGTGCAGTTGGGCAATGTGCAAAATTTATCGTCCCAATCAATATCAGTTAAATGTGTGTACATAAAAAAAATCGCCGATTTGTAAATGAATATTTATTTTATTCATATACACGTTAAAAATTATATTTTAAATGATAAAATATTTATTTCAACATATGAATATTTTATACAGTTCATTTATACGATGAAAATGATATTTTTATTGTTCTAACATTTTTAGAAAAATTCGGCAGCATAACGGCGCGATACAAGAACCGGGATAAGGTCTAGCCTTATCCCTCGCCTAATACTGGCTCGTGCCATACACATACCAATTCTAATCAATTCATTTTACATCCCAAATCAAATTCAACCAATTTATCAATCGAAACAAACAACCAAATGTCCATGGTTTCAATCAAAGGTGTCGGGTGCTTCTAAGCACCGTCTGCATCCTAGTATATATATTTAACTAGAAAATAAAATTAGAGTGAGAAGTTCTCACCTTTGGGATCCACTTCGTCATTCTTTATTCGATGGTCTGGATTCTTCTTTGCTTCCAGTCAGTTCCATCGCAATCTATTTTCAAGCGGTTTATATTAAAATCCACATTTTTAATAACGCTATATTATATATAAAAATCACATCTTTACAATGCCATCTTACACATTAAAAATCATATTTTTACAATGCCATTACATATAAAAATCGTATTTTTACGATGCTATTATATATATATAATTCGTATTTATTCAATGCCATTATATATACAAAAATCGTATTTTTACAATGCTATTATATATATAAATCGTATTTTTACAATGCTATTATATATATAAAAAACGTATTTTTATATTGTTATTCATATAATGAAAACCATATTTTTATCGCACCATTCAAATATGTAAAAATAATATTTTTAATTTACTATTCAAATAATAAAGATCCAATTTTTATATGCCATTCATATAAATAAAAATCCAATTTTTATTTGCCATTCATATAAATAAAAATCCAATTTTTACTTTCCATTATCATATTAAAAATCATATCTTTATTAACGCTACATATATAAATCACGTTTTTATTTCTAACGTTATTTTTAAAATAAAAATCATAATTTTATTATGCTTTCTATAAAATAAAAATCATATTTTTATTTTGCTAATTTCATAATAAAAATCATATTTTTATTTCACTACTATATAAATAAAAATCACATTTTTATTTAAGATTTTTAATATAAAATCGCATTTTAATTCTCATAAGTAAATAAAAAAAAAACTCACCGGCTGTATTAGGGTTAGAGATGGCGGTGCCGGAGTCGTGGGTGGTCAGCGCAGGCAGCGGCCCAGCGTGGAGCAGCAGCGGTTTTTGGGTGGAAAGGGGGTGATTTGGAGATTGTTGAAGAAGGAGGAGGAGAAGAGAGGAGAGAGGGCGGCGGTGATGGCCTGAGGCGGCGCTAGGGGGCGTGTGACGCGATGGTGGGTGGCGCGGTGGGGCCATGGCGGCTGAGGCGCGGGTTTGGGGGTCATTGTGTAGTGGTCTTTGATGGGAGGAGGGGGGAGAACGACGGAAGGAGGAGGAGATGAAGGAGGGGTGGCGGCTCTCCTGGTGGCGCGCGGTCATCGGAGGCGGCTGGGGGTTTGGGCGACGGAGGGGGGAGGGGGGTTTATGGTTCTGTCGCCCTCCTTTTTTTCCTTTTTCTTTTAAATTTCAAATGCGCCGGGGAGAGAGAAAGTAAGGAGGGAGAGGGGGTTATATTTTTATTTTATTATTTATTTATTTTTCCAAAAAGTTGACTTTCCTTTTGAACTCCAAACGAGACCCAGCGACTATCGCTCCTAACTAATTACCCTCTTTCCGAACATAATGGGATATGTCCCGTAAGCCAATTCAACTGTTACGATCAGTTTTCATCAAAATTAAAATATAAATTAATATAACATTCAAAACTAATTTCTTCGCACATTTTAATTTACCAAGGCCACATACTAACTCAAAAAATTCTAGAAAAATAAATCTAGCTATGTTTAGACGAAATGGTCCTAACCAAACTAATTTCATCGAATTTGGAGACCGTTTGAAAAATAGTCATTTTCGAGTCGATTAAATTCACATTGAATTTACCAAACACGTTTAAATTCACCACGCTCACATATTAATTCCAAAAATTATGAAAATTGGAATCTAGTAATAATTTGACATTCCAGATTCAACAAAAGTGGTTTCGTTGAAAGTGGAGGTCATTTGAAAAAACGCTATTTTTAAGGGCTATATATTATATCAAATTCCATAGCGGCTATTCCGAATTTTCAACTGGACATAACTTTTTATTTCCGTTATGAATCTGGATTTTTCACATCCGTTTCAAAGATATTTTCAAACAGATTTAAATATTTCTAGTTTTGCTGAAATCTGAATTTCTTTAAATCCATTACATTCATTTGAAATTTGAAATCAAATTTTCAAACAGCCGCGCCTTTTTAGGCTCGTTTTATAATTAAATCAATTTATACGTTCTAACATCAATTTAAATAATTTTTTAGTCGCTATTATTTAAAATATTCAAAATTCATTAAAATAACCAAAATAAAAATTTTAAATTGGTTTTGATTTTCCAGGTTGTTACAATCTCCCCCACTTAAAAAAAATTTCATCCTAAAAAAGGAACGAAGCTGAAAGTTGTTTAACCAACCAACTCAACTTTCATTCTGGCTTTCATTTTTCAACTTTTCAATTTCTAAGAATTTTAAAATTCTTCAAAAATTTGGCTAAGACCCTAAATTTTTGAAAAATTTCGCCATAACTTCCTTTGTACGGGGAGACCTTTAAAACCACAACTAGCCATGCAGGGCCCTCACCATCCAAAAAGAAAAAGAAAAAGCCAAGCGGTTAGCCAATCGGCTCATAAAATCATCCAAACCCAAGAAATATAGTAAACATGTACCTATTTGTCGGGCATACAATTTTATTCCTCTTCTTAGCCTCCTTGCTATGACCTGTTCATTATATACGCATGTACATATATGTAATTGCAATCAATTTTCAAGTCAGTTCAATATTTGATTCAATTTGGCTTAATGGTTCAAATTTTGAATTAATCAAACAACACAATCAACAATCAATTAGTTGATTATCGTTTTAAACACATAATTTTAGTACATAGTCAAAATCATATTTTTGATGCCAATTCACAAAATAAACCCTATCTAGTTTTGGTTTTCACATCGGTCAATTGGAAATATATAGAAATCCCATTTTCGAAGCTCGAACATAAATATTGATGATGGAGGTCCATCATCAAAATCATCTCTGGGCGACTAGAGTGTGATTTTATATCTATCTAGCATATTTGAGGCTTCGTATACACATTTGCAAGGCGTATATTCAAAATCTTCATATACTAGATTGTCCAAATTCAATATAAAATAAATAATCAAATACGTATAATAAGGTTTAAATTTTCAAAATATTTTTTTTTTCACTTTTATTTTAAAAATAACACTCTCTCAACTCATTCTAGGATACTACTGATCACATCTCTAACAAGTCATCTTTATTGGATATTACTAATCCGATCTCTAATGAATTCTTTTGTTTAGTTCTAATGTGTCTTGTTCTCAAGCTCTGTAAACCAAAGCTCTGATACCAAGCTGACACGATCCAAACTCGCCCTTACGGGAATGCCCGGATTGAGTTGAGAACACGACAAATCAGAACACAAACAGAAGAACATTTCATTGCTATTACAATAATTACATCAGAGTACAAGAATATCACAGAGTACGAATAAAAAATATACAGCAGAAGATATCAAAGATTTAAATTACATTTAAATACATAGCAACGGAAAATAATACATAACACAACTGAAAGAAATACACGGATATAGAGCGTTCCGAGTACAGCTCCAGTTGTAAATCCAGGATCCTGGAAAAGAAATAATCTCCAAAACCAAAACTACTAGTTGTCCGTGTGGAAAATAGGGGCACCCAGAGTTTAGGTTAAAACAATAAACTCCAAGTCAGTCATGTGACTGGTGTGAGAACTAAAACAGTTATTAACTTGATTAATTGATTTTAAAGTTAGGTAAATCAAGGGACCACGCTATATAACATGGAACGGGTTTACCCCCAAGAATACCAGTGCATAAAACAACCAGCGCAATGCTAATTAAAGAAAATGAAGCTATGATAAGACTCAGGTCCCATCACACAATGCAACGCAAGCCGGAGGATAGAGTTTTACCTTATAATAGCCAAATAATGCTTGGTATGTGAAATTTTATCTTTTATTATTACTATAAGTGAATAAATCAACTTCGAATATAAATGTATCAATCATAGGCTGCATGGGTACCATTTCTCATGTCGCCATACTAGGCTCTACAATCAAAATCGAAATGTCACATATTGAAAATTGGATTTCCGTCACGAGTCGAGGCAAGGGATGTACTCCTCGCCGGCTTCGAGACACTCTAGCAAATGCCTCAGGATCTCCCGTAGAAGACCCTTGGATCCTCCAAGGTCTGTCCTCCCTTACGTTTGAGGATTAATTATTCTTGAAACACGTTCCCCGGTCCTACAGGACCTATATCCATCGGCTCCGTAATAACCGATATATCCGAGGCGCCTTGCAATCAATCATCCACATAGGTAAAATTATAATAAATGTCTGGGCACCATACCATGACACCACCCGTAGCTAGAAAGAAATGTCATGTCCTCTTTGGGTCCCTTATCCAGTTTTTGATTCATACCGAGGTGTGAGGCTCACGAATTAACGCTATACACAAAGTGTGCCCTTTAAGGCTGTGCTTTGATCATAAACCACAAGACTCTGCTTTTCTACAGAAGCCTTGATCATTTTCATCTCAGCATGCTACACTGACAATTCACGCCATGCAACTGATGTCTATCGATATATAACTTCTGAGCTCATACGTCTCAGAGTAGGGTGTTAAGTAAGAGAATAAATTCTCCGCCACCAAACAGATATATATTTAATAGAGATCAATCAACACAGAATAAAATCCAATGTCAGACACATGTCAATTTAATTGTTCGTTCTAGGTCTGAACGAAACCGGAGGCATCTTATTCCTCGTCCCGTGTCCAACACAGGAGAGAGGTCCTCGCATATCCGGTCGATCTCCAAGTACGTCTGGACGATCACCACTTATTACCTTGTCTTGGGTGAACCGCCCAATCAAGACATTAGTAATCATCCAAATGATGTGAAGAACTCTGGTCTTCAACCACCTTCTTCATCTTTGAATTATCGTCGAATCAATTGTTCAGAATGGGTATAAACCCAGCCTTTCCGAATAACTCGCGTATATAATAAACAAGTGCTATAAAAACACAACATACGCCTCATTCCAATCTAGAATATTCTTTTTTCAAATATTCTTATGTTATTAGGAAAAGGTTCCCATTAATTTTATCAAAGATAAATTCTTTAAACTTATTCTTTAATCTTCCTTTGAATATCAATTCAA
The DNA here is from genome assembly GCA_030737875.1 of Allium sativum. Lineage (NCBI taxonomy): Eukaryota > Viridiplantae > Streptophyta > Magnoliopsida > Asparagales > Amaryllidaceae > Allium > Allium sativum. The sequence continues at coordinate 902,784,729 of CM060916.1, forward strand.
ACCAAATTAAGGTTTATCCAAACTAGTCGGGATCGGTGCACCTTACTGAAGTAATCATTTGTTTAATTTCCCAATCCCAACCTATTCATCCCATGGAGCAAAACTGGTAATACTCCATATCTAACACCACGGTGTTATCGGTAAAATTAATTACCATTTCACGTTCAAATCTAATTAAAGATTTAACTACCACCTGGAGTGAAATTGGTGATACTCCATTCGTACATTTCCCAAATTTGATAATTTAAATTGTCTCATTCACTTTTCAATCTAATTAAAGATTCATTAAAACTCCACTTGATTTTAGTCTTCGCAAAAATCAATATTAATGATCATTTAATTTTGGGAAATCAAACATACCACATTGATAATCTACACCGTACTATTGATTTCTGCCTATATATAACCTCTAAGCTCATACATCTTAAAAAATGGTGTTAAGAAAGAGAATAAATTCTCCGCTACCAAACAGATATATATTTAGCAGAGATCAACCATACAGTTCGAAATACAATGTTAGACATGCAATCCTGTCTTTAACTGGGTTAAAGAACTAATGTCATTTAAAACACATTTCACGATAAACCCATAATCACATTCCATTAATTATGGAATCTTCACGGAAAACAAATCGATGTATATATAATCAATATCAATTTCTATATCCGAATACTAATATAAATGGAATTATGATAGCCTTTTAAATTCCATATATATATATATATATATATATATATATATATATATTACCAGTCTTCCTCCACAGAAGTTCACTTCGATTATTATCAGATCGAATTCCGTTCCATTCAAACTTGTTGTATTAAATTGGAAAACTTTACTTTGGAAAATTTTCCTTTAAATCTAAATAAAAAGATTTATAAATTCCAAATCACATTTCATTGTAAATCGGGTTAAAGAACGAATGTCGTTAAAAACACAGTTCAATATAAACCCAATTCACATTCCATTTTATTCCAATTATTAAATATAATTGGAAACCCTAATAATCTTAATTAAAAGATTTATTCTTTTCACACGGGATTCAAGAACAGTGTTACTGAAAACACCATTCACGACAAACCCAAAATCCAATTCTTTTATTCAGTTCCAATTAAATATTAATTAATCGGAAAACTTCCCTAAATCTTAATTAAAAGATTTATTCTTTTTCTCAACTGGGTTTAAGAACAGTGTTATTTAAGACGCCGTTCACGACAAACCCCAAAGTCCAATTCGATATCAAATACAAGGCTCTGAATAGAAATTATATCGGCTTATATTCAATATCAAATTCTGAAAGCAACAAATATCGTAATGGAAATAACGATATAACTATATCTTCCAAATTTCCATAACAATATCCATATAACCACAAAATCAAACATCGAAATATTCCGAAGATGATTTCCATTCAAATCCACTCCAATTCATATATTGGAAATTCTGGTTATATTAAAACACATTCTCACTCCAATTTATTTTATTTAAAAATAATCGGTTTTCAAATCTAGTTAATAACTAGTTCATTTTGATAAAAATATATTTTTATCTTTACAAACATGGAATTTTTCATCTCAATTCCTTCCAAGTCATTTATTATGAATTTACACAAATTAACAATATTTTTAATAATTTTATTAAGGCCCTTTTAGTCGATTTCCTTAAACGGTCATCGAACTGCACTTACAACGATATTTTTCAAATTTGATTTGGACATAATTCCAAATCCAACCATTAGATTTCAATTCCCTTATATTCTTTGGAAAGATAGGTTCGTTCAAACACAACGGTTCCGGTTTTAGGAGAATCCGACGGTCGGATCTCCCGTATTGCTCATTCGAAGTCAATGGTCGAAATTCTTGAACGGTCGCGGCGCGGCGCGTTCTATTCAGGCCATTAAATGTGTATAATATATATATTATATATATTTCGTCGATTTGTATTTAGAACGTATTTTATAAATCATTTATACATTTGTTTTAAAATAATTCCAACTTCATTTTCAATTTTAAATCAAAATTGAATTTTCCTTATCATTATAATATATAAATGATAATATTTTCAATAGTTAACACTTACAATAATCTGTCAACCATTCGATTGACATACCACTAAATAATTGGGATTAGTGTACGTCAAATATCATCCCAATACCCATGTGGGGTTTCAACCAACAAATACCGAGTGTTGTTTATGCAGTTGGGTGATGTGTAAAATTTATCGCCCCAATCAATATCAGTTAAATGTGTGTACATACACAAATCGCCCGATTTGTAAATGAATATTTATTTTATTCATATACACATTAAAATTATACTTTTAATGATAAAATATTTATTTCAACACATGAATATTTTATACAGTTCATTTATACAATAAAAATGATATTTTTATTGTTCTAACATTTTTAGAAAATTTCGACAGCATAACGGCGCGATACTAGAACCGGAATAAGGTGTAGCCTTATCCCTCGCCTAATACTGGCTCGCGCAATACACATACCAATTTTAATCAATTCAATTTAAATACCAAATCAAATTCAACCAATTTATCAATCAAAACATACAACCAAACATCCATGGTTTCAATCAAAGATGTCAGGTGCTTCTAAGCACCGTTTGCATCCTAGTATATATATTTAACTAGAAAATAAAATTAGAGTGAGAAGTTCTCACCTTTGGGATCCACTCTGTCATTCTTTATTGGATTGTATGGATTCCGTATTGCTTCCAGTCAGTTCCATCGCAATCTGTTTTTAAGCTTATATTAAAAATCACATTTTTAATAATGCTATATTATATATAAAAATTACATCTTTACAATGCCATCTTACACATTAAAAAACGTATTTTTACAATGGCATTATATGTATAGAAGCGTATTTTTACAATGCTATTATATATGTAAAAATCGTATTTTTACAACGCCACTATATATATAAAAATCGTATTTTTACAATGTTATTATATATATATATATAAATCGTATTTTTACAATTCTATTATATATATATAAATCGTATTTTTATATTGTTATTCATATAATGAAAACCATATTTTTATCGTGCCATTCAAATAAATAAAAAATCATATTTTTATTTTCTGTTCAAAAAATAAAGATCTAATTTTTATATGCCATTCATATAAATAAAAATCCAATTTTTATTTTTCATTCATATAAATAAAAATCCAATTTTTGCTTGCCATTTTCATATTAAAAATCATATCTTTATTAACGCTACATATATAAATCACGTTTTTATTTCTAATACTATCTTTAAAATAAAAATCATATTTTTATTATGCTTTCTATAAAATTAAAATCATATTTTTATTTTGTTAACTTCATAATAAAAATCATATTTTTATTTCACCACTATATAAATAAAAATCACATTTTTATTTAAGTTTTTTCATATAAAATCGCATTTTTATTCTCATAAATAAATAAATAAACAAAAATTAAAACTCACCGGCCGTATTGGGGTTAGGGATGGCGGCGCCGGAGTCGTAGGTGGTCGGCGCTGGCAGCGGCGGCAGCCTAGCATGGAGGAGCAGCGGTCTTTGGGTGGAAAGGGTGTGATTTGGGGATTGTTGAAGAAGGAGGAGGAGAAGAGAGGTGAGAGGGCGGCGGTAATGGCCTGAGGCGGCGCTAGGGGGCGTGTGACGCGACGATGGGTGGCGCGGGTTTGGGGGTCATTGGGCAGTGGTCTTCAATTGGAGAGGGAGGGGGAGAGAGAACGACGGAGGGAGGAGGAGATGAAGGGGGGTGGCGGCTCTCCTGGTGGCACGCGGTCATCTAAGGCGGCTGGGGGCTTGGGCAACGGGGGAGGGTTTAGGGCTCTATCGCCCTTGCTTTTTAAAAAAAATTCAAATGTGTGGGGGAGAGAGAAAGTAAGGAGGGAGAGGGAGTTATATTTTTATTTTATTATTTATTTATTATTTTCCAAAAAGTTGACTTTCCTTTTGAATCTCAAACGAGACCCAATGGTTATCAACCCCAACTAACTACCTCCATTACGAACACAATGGGATATGTCCCGTAAGCCAATTCGACTGTTACGATCAATTTTCATCAAAATTAAAATATAACTTAATATAACATTCAAAATTGATTTCAATGCATATTTTAATTTAACGGGGCCACATACTAACTTCAAAAATTCTAGAAAAATAAATCTAGCTATATTTTGATGATACACTCCTAACAAAACTAATTTCGTCGAATTTGGCGACCGTTTGAAAAACTGTCATTTTCGAGTCGATTAATTTCAAACTGAATTTACCAAACACGTTTAAATTCACCACGCTCACATATTAATTCTAAAAATTATGAAAATTGGAATCTAGCAATAATTTGGCATTCCGGATCCAACAAAAGTGGTTTCATCGAAAACGGAGGTCATTTGCAAAATCGCTATTTTTAAGGGCTATATTTTATATAAAATTCCATAGCGACAATTCCGAAATTTCAACTGGATATAACTTTTTATTCCCGTTATGAAATCTAGATTTTTCACATCCGTTGAAAGATATTTTCAAACAGATTTAAATATTTCTGGCTTTACTGAAATCCGATTTTTTTTTAATCCTATACATTCATTTGAAATTTGAAATCGAATTTTCAAACTATCACGCCTTTTCAGGCTCGTTTTATAATTAAAATCAATTTATACATTCTAACTTCGATTTAAATAAATTTTTAGTCGCTATTATTTAAAATAAATCATTTTAAGTATTCAAAATTCATTAAAATAACAAAAATAAAAATTATAAATTGGTTCTAATTTTCCGGGTTGTTACAAAGGGCCTCAAAATACAGGTATCCCTCGGGTCTGTTTTTTTCATGGTGTCTGTGGTCCCACCTCGGCCCCTCCCTTAATTAGTAAAGACTGCAAGAGCTAAGCGACTTAGCCCTAACAAACAATCTAAACATCTAGTTGGCGTCTCCCCTCAACCATCGTGCCTCGATAGTGAAAGCTGAATGGTTATTGAGTTTACCTCTAGTCTTTTTGCATCACACTGGCTGCCGATGATGGGTACCCAACGATCTACTATCCTTGTTGGTCTTGACCTCGCCTCCCGTTGAGGCGATCGCCGAATCACCCTAGTGTCACCTCGTCACAGCGTTCTGATTACAAAGCTACTTTTGCAGTCAAGACCCACAACCTGGTAGTGACGCGCAGACCCAACCTCTTTAAGCACAGCCTAAACATCTGCCACCGCACAGAGGACTACCAGGAGCACCTTACATATCTTAGGAAGTCGCGTGCTTCCCCTTCCAGTCCTTTGGAGATACCAAAATAATCAGATGGACGTGCTCTCCCCACGTGACTCATGACACCGTGATGATTTACCCCGTTGGGTTATTCGCTTTTAAATGTACGGACTGGCCCAAGCGCCTTATTTTAATATGTTATTAGACCCTATGTCTAAACATTCAATTATGCGCTTGCTCTACCTCATCAGGTTTCCATTTAACTTGGTTATTTCTATTCACATTGACTTCTTAATCAAGTTACCAAGTTCCTCTTGCTTATTAATTTCAGTCATATAACTTAACCCATTTAAGTTTATTAATAAGCCCACATGTTATTCTCTAGATTGTGATCCACAATCTCTTCGTACTCTTGTTTGATTTCATAGTTACAATAACATGTTCTACTTAATATGTAATTAAGTATATCTCAATTCACATGTTTTATGTTTAACACATCGCTTATTATTTATGATTAAATATAACTTATTTCACTTCATAAGTTTGCCTCATTCTTTCACATCTAATCATAATCCCATCTGATACTATCATTACAACTTATCGTTGTTTACTTATCAACTTAATTCTCTTAACTAAGGTTTACTAATAAGTTCCCTTTTCACAAATATAACTTATGTTGTCCTTATCAACATATCTCAGATTCTCGTTCTCACTGATAACTTAATTTATAATTAAGTACAACTTATCTTATTACATAAGTTATTCCATGTTTATTATAACCTAAGTTATAATTCCCACTTGTCCCTAGGACAAGCCTACCTATTATATAATCTTCTCATTAATGTAATTTACTTATAATAGGTTATTATCATTCCCCGTTTCATTACCTTCCTTTTACTGTTGTAACTTCCATTTATTTCCTTACCCACTTCCTTTCATTTTCATTAATCACAACTAATGCCAATTATTTCTATCCTTATATATATATATATATAAACACTCTTATGTACTAGACCTCTCACATTAAGCCTACACTTGTGGATGCTGGATTTGCCGGGCGGCTCCGGGCAGACTTCTACCACAAGTTGACTTTACCTCGTGTCTTTACACCACTACATGTTTTATTTATGCACTTAGACCCCTTACATTAGATTTACATGTTGTAGATGCTGGATATGCCGGACGGTTCCGGGCAGACTTCTAACACAAATGTAATCTAATCTCATGTCCAAGCACGGTTGCAGTTTCCTATTTACTATAAATTTTCTATATAATTTGGGCATGTCCGTTCTTTTAAATTCTTTACTATAATCTATGTTTTACGTATTATCATATTAAGCCCATTTTATGTTGCATGCCCTTTTAACATGTATTTAATCCCATTCCTACATGAAACCATTTAATCATGCAACTATTCCAATTCATACAAATAAAGGTTCATGTATATAAATGTCACCGGTTAACATGTAATACGAACAACAGTAGTCGCTACCCATATTCTAACAAGTTTATTTTTTTTCCAACATGTAAACATTTCAGAACATTAAACGTTTCAACATATGAATTTTCCAATGTATTCATATTAATATCTCAACATGTATTTTGGCAAATTCACGTTTCATAATAACATGGAATGCTAAACGATAATATATCATTATCTAAAATGATATAATTTAAATCCACTCACCTTATTTGCTATCCAGATCACGGATCTGGTCAAGATCTAGCATTTCATGGTTTTCCCCTTAATTGGATTCAAAACCTAACAACCATGGATTTATAACTTTTACTAAAAGAAAAAGGGAAGAGAGAGGAGAAAATTGGAATAGACCATATCTAGAAAATTACCTTACTACGCATATGATTCTGAACACCTTTTTATTAACATCAATTCTTTTCTCTATATCTTTGATTTAGAATTTTCCATAAACTAATAATCTTAATTTTTCTGAAGAGATTTGAGGAGGAAGAAGAATGGAAGAGCTTCGGCGTTATCTCAAAAATATAAGATTTAGGGTAGACTCTGCAGACTCATTTATAAGTGTTCAATAACGAATTTAGACCAGAAAACATTCCACATTGATGCACAATTATCTGCCAGATCTGCGGTGGGGTCGACCCCTTCTACCGCCCATAATTTCTTCATACGTTATCCGTTTTACGCAAACTTGGGGTCTATTTGAACCAAAATTCTGAGACGAATGCAAAGGTGACACTGGTTCAGCTTAATTCTGAATATATGGTTAAGTTATTCACATTTTATTATTTTAAAAATGTGGGGTGTTACATTCTCCCATCCTTAGAAATTTTGTACTCGAAATTTGATAAGGGTAAAATCGAATAACCCCTCGTCCAATATCCAACCACCATGTGTGCATCGAATTTTTGCAACCATTGAGTACTTATGCAAAGTGTAATACAACATAATAATACATGTATGCCTAAGCGGTACCTCTTATGTGTATGCAGTTTTTTCAAAAATCCTTTAAAAAATGATGCGCACATCCTAAATATACTGGCAATTCTATATGAATGCAATACTTTGAAAATCAAATATATTTTCATCCAAAATTTCCCATACTCTTGTATAACAAGAGCGTAGTTCATCCAATTGTTGCACCCAAAATCCTATCAACCAACTTTATTTTTTGAATTCCAGAAAAATCTAATTTTCTAAATTCGATTTCTTATGTTACAAAAAGGTGGAAAACAGAAAACTTCACATCTTCCACTTTTCTTTTCAACCTTTTTCTTACCGTACTTGGATTTTATGGATCTATTTATAAAGATTCCCCTATTTTCCTATCCAAGCACAGCCCACATAAGAAAATTTTCTTTGTTACAGCTTTTCTTTTTCGTCTTATCTCGGAAAATTTTCATCTTTTCTCATAATTTTCCATTTTTCTTTAATGGTCATGTTTATTGCTTTACTAAATTTGTTGTTTCGTTATTTTTTACTTATTCCAAGACAATTTGATGTAGCAGAAGTTTTCTTACTAGATAGTAGAGTTTTATACATAATAAACAACACACTGCTAAACCTAAGAAAATCTAAAGCATAGGTCTTTCTTCATGAAAATAAAACACAAGCCCTACTATCATAAAGTAGATCTCAAACACAGATTCTATTATAATAAGATAAAACTAAGATAGTCAAGATCTGGCACATGCAGTCAAGAAGATTACCACTAGAATGGAGGCATCGGCTCCTACCCAAAGAAACCGCGGATGAAAGAATCTAATCCACCTAAAGTATCCTCCACTCTACCTAGACGCTCCTCCTATCATCTAGTCCCATCTCTAACCTCTAGCTACATGTCCCGCACATCAACCTACACCTGACCAAATCGCTATTATGTGGCATAGATCTCCTGTAAGCCTGCTGCTGTGTCTATGCAGCCACTATCTGTGCTCGAATCATCTCCTGCTGTCCCTGCAAGATGTCCTGATGCTCCCTAGCTAGCTGAGTCTGTCTATCTGAGATGGTCCTAACCTCAGCTCTCAGGTCTCCGTATTCCCTAGATGACCATGTGTCCTATCTAGAGGTCTGGGAAGATTCGGCACCTCCCGACTGCTGCTTCGTGTTCGCATACTAGTAGTCCTATGAGGGATAAGTACTGATACTGCTATGCTCTAACGCTGGTGAATGCGGAGGCTCCTCTTTTGGTATGGGCTGATACCCTACCATATACCCATAGGGTTGTACACCTAGGTCTTATAGGTCCTCCTCGTTCAGCTGCCCTTCATCCGCCCTAACATGCTCTTCCCCTCCATCTCCCTTGCCTACTCCTTCCCCTTGACCATGCGCCATTGGCTGTGGGTCCACTGCCAGTAACACTTGAAACTCAATCTATATCCTAGTCAACATGCTAAGGTCTATAATGTGTCCAGGGTGTGATATGTGACTTTACCTTGCCAAGGTAACCTGTGATTGCACAAAAACCGTTGTCCAAAGATGTCCATAGAGAATGTTAGTTTGCCTCAACTCTCTAGAAGAGCTATAATACTGTAAAATCAAGCGGGCCCAATTTATTTCGAGTCCAGCAAAGACTGCATAGGTAGCGAGCTTAATCGTGGGAGAAATCTTATCACAACCACCTGTCTTGGCAATCAAATTATATTGCAGTATGCGTATGACTACTCTGGCTAATAGGCGTAGATGTGTCATATTCTAATGCCTTTGATCCTCATCTATAAAAATCCTACGCAAAATTGCTAGATTTGACATTTCCACATCCTTTAAATTTTAGTCACATCCCCTTATACCAAGCATGGCCCCAAACTGGGCCTGAGTAAATCGGCTATGCACCCCTTTTACCTCAGACTCAAAAATCATCATATCATGCTCTTCACTAATTACCAAATGGGCATAAAAAAGATGTACTAACCTTGAAAAACCCCTTCTCTCAACAGTGTTTTGGTCCAAAATGTTGTCCAACCCCACTGTATTGAACAATGCCTCCAAATCGGTGCTTATAAAATCTCCAAACTTGACTAGTCTCCCAAGTAGAATATCGTGTCCTATGGTGCTTGCATATGCCTTCACAATGTCTCTCAGATTGTTACACCAAGCATTTCTTGAGGGGTTAACAGGGAAAACTGGTGGTGAGGGAAGGTTGCGGTTGCATGGCGATTTTTCTTCAAATTGAAGGAAACTCTAGTAAATCCGGGTACAGAGCATCGAGAGCTTCGATTTGGCACCAAAATTGCGCGAAACGGCGGAGATTTGAGGTAGTGGTGGGCTTGGGAAGTGGGAAAAAGGGGTGGGTTTTAGTGGCTGCGTGGGGATCGGAATGGGGATGAAGCTTCAGCTTCGTTCCCTTTTTTTTTCCATCGCAACGTCAGGATGTCGACCCCTTGTAAGGGGTGTCGACCCATTGGTAGACCCCTTGCCTGGTGTGTCGACCCCCATAGGTCGACACTTGGGTTGACCCCCCTTTTTTCTGAGAAAAGGGGAAAGGCTGGTCAAATGCATTTTTTTTGGAAATGTTATATTCTGTTATCTTATCACTTTAAAAGTCCTTCAAATTCCAATGATTCATTTTGGACCAAAATCTCCTTTCTGTCTTATGAAGCGCAAAAGTCCCAATGGTCTAATCTTCCTTCTCATCCTTTATATATATATATATTTATTCCATTCAACCTTTCCTGTTAAGGTTTCAATACTGAACCCACTCATATTAAATATTAACATATGGGATCCTTCTTTCTCTATTTCAAAATATATTGTACACTTTCCACCCAAACTTCCTAATGGTCTCAAAATTTCATATTCATTCCTTTAGTGTACAAAACAGTCATCCCAATTCTCACCATATTATACTCTTTCTATTTAGTGGGTTCCTCTATAGATCTCGGTATATATATAATATATCTATATTTATATTTTAAAAAATACAAATACCTTCACTCACTATTTATACAGGAATCCTAAACTTAAGCTATGATATCAAATGTAACAACCCGAATTCCAACAGACCGTTTTTTTTTCAAAATTCTAATCCATCGAAACCCGTGTTGGTTGCTCTGGTATCCTGTAGAAAAGACAGAGATATAAAATATATCAGAGTTTAGAAAATATCTCACAGAAGAATGGACAAAGTATAATATAATCAAAGTATAGCCTTACCGTATTAATAATACTGCCTAGCCAGTATCCAAAGCTATTATATCTCTGCCACAAATCTAACTTGCGAGTATGTTATAAGGAGGGGGTCAAAATACAAGTTCTGGTGACTGGAATTTAACTATACATTTTGGATAACCCTACAAATACCGTTCAATCATATTTTCTAACTTATTAGGTTACTAGGATTAACAACACTCGAGGCTTACACACACATCATACCTATTTACTTCCTAGTGGATTAACCTAATACAGTATATATGTAGCTACCCCCCCCCAATATTGAGGTACACCCCATGGTAGCCCACTCACACAGTCTCCACCGTAATGCTACAGAAATGAACGCAGTCCCTCATCCTACGCTGGAGTGACATACGGATCTCTACATAACAATGTTACGTTCTGCATATATCTGCCATTACTATGCTACGTGAGCGTATGGAATGCCACCTTTGACCGAATGAGATTCCATACCAGAGTAATTCCCTCAAGCCTATGATACACCACCCGGAGCAGACATGCATGTATCTAGACTTTCCCACGTACATATCGTCAATCGTATTCGATGCCCTAACCGCACATAATGCTCATCTAGTTCTGTGGCAGGGCTATATAAGAAACACGTAACTCGGTTGGGTGTTTTTCCATATCTGTATAGGCCTGACTTTAAAGGCCTCAAAATACAGATATCCCTCGGGCCTTTTTTTTTCGTAGTGGCTATGGCCCCACCTCGGCCCCTCCCTCAACTAGTAAAGACTACAAGAGCTAAGCGACATGCCCCTAAAAAACAATCTAAACATCCAGTTGGCGTCTCCCCTCAACCACAGTACCTCGATAGTGAAAGGTGAATGGTCTATTGGGTTTAGCTCTAGTCTTTTCGCATCCCACTGGCTGCCGATGATGGGTATCCGACGATCTACTATCCTTGTTGGTCCTGACCTCGCCGCCCGTTGAGGCGATCGCCGAATAACCCTAGTGTCACCTCGTCACATCATTCTGACTGCAAAGCTACTTTTGCAGTCAAGGCCCACCCACCTGGTAGTGACGAGCAGCCCAACCCCAGCGAGCACAGCCTAAACATCTGCCACCATACAGAGGACTACCAGGAGCACCTTACGTATCTCAAAAAGCCACGTGCTTCCCCTTCCAGCCCTTTGGAGCTACCAGAATAATCAGATGGACGTGCGCTCCCCTCGTGCCTCATGACACCGTGATGATCTACCCTATTGGATTATTCACCTTTAAACATACGGATTGGTCCAAGCCCCTTATTTTAATATGTTATTAGACCCTATGGCTAAACATTCACTTATGCGCTTTCTCTACCTCATCGGATTTCCATTTAACTTGATTATTCCCATTCACATTGACTTCTTAATCAAGTTACCTAGTTCCTCTCACTTATTAATTTCAGTCATATAACTTAACCCATTTAAGTTTATTAATAATCCCACCACATGTTATTCTCTAGATTGTGACCCAAGGTTTGTGATCCACAATTTCTGTATACTCTTGTTTAATTTCATAGTTACAATAACATGTTCTACTTAATATGTAATTAAGTATATCCCAATTCACATGTTTTGTTTAACATTTCACTTATTATTTATGATTAAATATAACTTATTTCATTTCATAAGTTTGCCTCATTATTTCTTATTTGATCATAATCCCAACTTATACTGCTGTTAGACCAAAAAGTGGTCCTAACACCCAATTTAATAATAATGTGAAGAAATTAAAAGAGAAAAAACAAAGACAACACACAATTTATAGTGGTTCAGTGTTAAAGAGCCTACGTCCAGTTTATACTTTGTTGACGGATGATTGAAAGACAAATACAATGATGATTATCACTCAATCTCTCTAATACAATGAATAAATTCACTCAACCTTTTATGAAGTATGCTCCAAAAATTGATGATGATCTGAATTAAGCTATGGTAATCGGTTGTTAGGAGAGTTCTTGTCAAGATTTTGCCAAAAGATCCCTTTAAATGGTGCTTTGGGGGGTATTTATATGTAGGAATTTAACCCTTTTCGGTGCCATGTGGTAGTCATCTCGTTCGGTTCAAAGTTGGAAGCTTGGAGATCATGACAACACACTTGATCATGGGATAATGGGTGTATAAACGCTTCGAGTTTGGTAGGATCGTGAGACATAACTATTGCTACTTCTGGATATCGGTTTGGATCGGATGGCTACATAGGAGGTCCGGGTCGGCGAACTCCGATCCGATCCGGTTGTGTCTTTGAAATGGCATTTTCTGGTCTGCTTTTGAATGAAGGGGGGTTCGGGTCAGAAGGTCCGATCTAAATTGATATCTTCCGCATCTTTTCCTTCTGAATATAACTTGGTACTTGATTCTTTACTTTGTGTAGCCTAACCACAAAGTATGCTAACATTTTACCCCTCAGAGTGTGCTCTTATCGGAATTGGAGTGTGCTTCGAAATGGTCCATCTATTGGTTTCTAAATTAAAGTCATTGAATAGTTGCTTCCATTCATTCGTAAAGCTATGACGCTTCATCAAGTCATGCCTTTTGGTTTATATAAATACACTATGGGATGTAATAATTACTCCCATTATTTTCAATAACTTCGAGAGTTTCACTTATCGTCCAAATAGTTCTTCCAGGTAAAATTTTAAACATATGATTTGTTACATCCTCCTTTGGGCTTGCTTTATGTGTTGAATTAACTCTAGTGATTATACTCCGATTCGGATTAAGTCTATCCAATTTGGTCCGTGTTTCGATCACCATCGCATCAATGGGCTTAAGTGCTTTATGCTAGCCTGGACCATTTGTTGATCGGACCGTCCTGGAGTGTCTAATCCTCTAGAACACGAAGGGACACCCATTTCCTTCGCATATATGTATTTGCACATTCCTCTTTAATTCCTCATTTCCTGCCGCTGCTCTTCTTATTACCAATACCCTAATCCTTAAATCGTGGAGAAAGTCTCCTAATTCTCGAAATAAACTCATAGATGCGGTTTCAATCTTTGATTAACTCAGTTTTAATCAATTCTTACCTAAATTTAGAAGCAATTTGAGTAATTTCGTTCGCTGTTACATCTAGATTGACGTTGTGTCTCCCGTCCCCTTGCCATCATCGTTGCTGGCCTCGAGGCGGTTGTGGAGGAGGTCAAAGCCAGTGCTGGACATGTTGATTTATAGATACTCAGCTATAAGTGGGATTTTGAAAGGAACGGGTTAGATGGTATTGGAGAAGTGGAAAGGAAGAAGAAGAAGATGAAGAAGAAGAAGAAGAAGAAGAGAGGAATAGGATCGGTTTGAGGCGGAGCGGAAGATCTAGATGTACTTGGGTTTAGGCATGTGGTATTGGTTCGGGTCAAAGGAGGTGACAAAGGGTGGAGTATTAAATTTGGTTAAGTGGATAGGTTTCAGGTTTCGGGGTGTTGGTGCGGTTTGGTTCGGTGTTTGCCGATCCGAATGGAACAACCTTCCTGTAGCTTCATCCGATCTGATCCCCTCCAATCTCACATCTCCGACCTGATCCGTTCAGGAAAGGCCCACGAACCGATCCGCTCATAGCATAGGCACTTGAACCAATTCCCTTCTTATAAGAGACACCTGAACCGATCCGATTGTAATATCAATATCCTAACCGATTCGCAGTCATCCAATATGCAACACATGAATGATTTAACCAACTTAAACAACATTAATTGTGGCTTGTGACCTTACGGACAGTTAGGATAGAGCCTCCATAACTGAAATGATCCTCTAGGACAATTTATGAACACATAATTGTTTTGCTAATTTTTGCATTGCACTCTTTCATACTACTTTTTTTTACCTTTGTTAGTCTTGACTTGAGCATCGTATATACTTGCACAGCTTAGCATACACACACAGCGGGGGAACGGGTAATTATACTCTAACTCTGTTATTTCCTCGACAGTACAGCAACAACGACTAAAATACGTTCGTCTAGATTAGCAGAGAGAAGAGAAGCCATGGGGACATATGAAAATCTTACCATTGAAGATATATCCTCCACCTCAGATCTAGAACGGGATAGTGAGGGTCCAGACTACGAGATGGGAAGTCAAGATAGTGAAGTGTCATCCGGGGTGATGTCTCTACAGATAAAGAGGATGAAGGAGGAGTTGGAGATGATCCTGCTTCCAACGAGTTTGTGAATTTTATTATCTTGGGGATACCCAGTGATTCAGTCACCTTAACAGTTGACAATGGAAAAACTCGCACGTATATGTATAAAACATGGGATATTTCGTAGAGATGCCGAGTTGCCTTCCAAAATGGATCGTCCTCACAATCACCCAGAAGGATACATGGCTATCAGTAGACTAATGTGCCTAGTTAGGGGCAATATCTCCATTTCCGCCATTCGTCGTCGATTTTATAAGACAAATGCGGATTGCCCCAATGCGACTTCAGCCCAACTCCTATGCTTATCCATATACTTTGTACGTCGCATATAAAGAAATTCTAGGTGTAGAGCTTACTTTCGAGGACGTTCATTTCTTCTATAATTTCAAGCATAGAACTCAGGATACCCCTTCCTTTGCATACTTTGAATCTGGGCCCAAAAAGAAAAATCATAACCATCCCATTTAGTAGCAAGGTTGGCGATCCAAGGCTTGAATGGTTCTATGTAACAACCCGTATTTCTAATAACCTGTTATAACGTAAATCGAGGCAGAATTTAATTTAAAAATTTGAATCAAGGGAAACGGGCTGTGCCATTGCGTTCGTCTCGGAAAAATACGCGAAATAGAGTCTGAGTTTTCGAAAACCGGAGTCCTTATGACCCGATTAAGGCCCATTGAAGTTCTCAGAAAATTCCAAAGTAAAAACAGATTTAAAATTCAGGTTTAAATTTCGAGATTAGGGCAACTGGGCGCAGAGGGGAAATTTCCCGCCAGACCACCCATGTCGACAGCCCTGTCAACTGGGCAGTCGACATGATTAGGCCCAAGTCGACTGCCCTGTCGACTTGGGTGTCGACATGGACAGCACGGGCAGTTTTGCCTGGTGCACCTGTTTTGAGCGTTGGCTCGGTCTTTGGGCCAGATTTGGTTTTTAAGGTTGAGATTAGATCTAGGGATGATCCTAAGGCTTAAAACTAATCCTAATCTCTATAAATAAGCCCGTAACCTACCCCTAAATCATTAATATTCATTCATGCAACTAAACTATGGCAAAATTATTCCTCTCATGGCCTCCACTCTCTCTTAAAAATCTCTAAGCTTATTCCTATGAGAGATTCATGTTCATTCTAGTGATTTCAAGTTTAAATGAGCATTATTAGCTTGCATTCAAGTCAAGTTGCAATCTTTACATCATAAAGCAAGGGTTTTTATTGATTTGGAGCTTCATATTTGGGTTTTATTGTTGCATAAGGGCTTCGTCTCAATCTATATATATTTTTGGGTCTTCATAGCATTGTAAGCCCTTTTCCTACTCTTAGATATGAACTATGAAGTTAAATGAATGTTGCAAGTTTGGGTTTGAACATTAAGTATGTTACATGCTATTATGTTATGCAAGTTTGCCATGTTATGATATGCAAGTTTACTATGTTATGCTATGCAAGTTTGCCATGTTATGATATGCAAGTTTACCATGTTATGTTATGCAAGTATGCCATGTTATGATATGCAAGTTTACTATGTTATGCTATGCAAGTTTGCCATGTTATGATATGCAAGTTTACCATGTTATGTTATGCAAGTTTGCTATGTTATGATACGCAAGTTGCCATGTATGTTATGCAAGTTTGGGTTGATCGTTTTACTCATGTTATCATGTTATGCAAGCTTACCTTGAGTTTATGAACCTAAAGCTTCAAGCTTTATGCTAAAGGTTGCATTTTGGCAACATGTAAGTTATCATATCCCTTATGATAACTTGCATGTGAGGCTAAATGCGAACTTATGGCCATTTCTACATGTCATTTATCACCATGTATCACTTATATGCTAAGTTTGGTTTTATGCATGCTTTTGAGGCCTAATAATGCAATATGCAAGTATATGAACATATGAACATTTCATATGCCACCATGTTAAACTTGTGGCTTCAACATTTTTTTGTCATGGTTATGCCAAGTTCCCTATTTTATCCTTTATGCGTTGTTGCGACTATGTAAACGATGGGATTACGTTAGGGTTGGGTAACATTATGACATGAACATGGTTTTTATAACATGACATGATATGTTAACTTGTAATTATGTTTTGGAAACATAATGGACATGACACTTAGAAAATATAAATGTGGCCAACTCGAGGTTGGGTTGAGTTTGTAGCACAAATCTACCCGGAACCGACCGGCTTAACTAGTGGCTACAAACAATAAGACCCAATGTGAGAAGTTGGTCAAGTAGTGCTTGAACCCGAGGTTAGACTAGGTTGTGGTGTAAAGCTACCCGGACCCGCCCGGCTTAACTAGTAACCACAACGAGGTCTGACGTAAGAGGTTAAGGTGCATTAAATTAATTAATGCTACATGATAAGGTTAAGTAAATTTGACTTATGACACTTAACCAATCTGAACTCGGTAAATTAACGGGGTTAAGTTAACCTACACTTAACCAATCTGAACTCGGTAATTTAACGGGGTTAAGTTGAACTATACTTAACCAATCCAACTCAGTAATTTGATAAGGCTGAGAACCAATTTGATACCTGGTCTGGATAAACTAACTTGATTGATAAATTAAACGAACCTGTTTTGCGGATCTGTAGGACCCACACCAAGTTAGGCAAGTTTGTAAATTTGTTATCTGATCCGTTAGTCTGAAAACTGATCGTCTGAACTTTGTATGTCTGAACTCTGTTAATAAGTTAATCTGAATCTGATAGTCTGGGGACACAAGGGGGAATACTTGTGTCATTTGTTGTTTGGGACCCATATTAGTCAGTAACCCTTTCTGGTATCAAAACTTTGACCCAACTGCAGGTAGGGTCCGGGCACGCTTACTGAACTAATTATAAGTGGTTCATTCTGATAATGGCGATGGGTGTTGATGGTGCGTTCCAACCGGGTCATATGCGTGCATGGATCCCGGTCTGCCTCTGAGGATGTAAGACGCCGTGACATCTATAAATATGCCTGTGCCAATTGGTTGCCACTTTAGGGAGTGATACACCCTATCGTGGGACCGACATAGGGTATTTATGTATTAGGGAGCCGATCGCTTGGGTAGGATTTAGGGTACACTTAGCTCTGTCTGATTCTGTTGGTACCGTCTGTTTTGTTGGGTGGTAACACCCGTCTGTTTCTGCATGGTACCGTTTGTTAGGGTGGTAAAGGCCCACTACTAGTGTACACCTAATTGTAGTATTCCGTTTCTGTACTCTGTTCTGTTAGGGTGGTAAAGGCCCATTATTGTTAGCATTCCGTTTCTGTACTTTATCTGTTAGGGTGGTAAAAGCCCATTTTTCCCAAACTCTATCTCTGTATGGACCATTCTGTTCCGTCCTGTTTCGATGTAAACATTGGGGTAACACCTAATCCTGTTATACTAGAATTGGTACCAAGAAGTTGGATCTTGATTTAAGTCAAACACCTGATACTGGGCCAAGTTTAGGCCAAGGGATAAATTCTTGTTTATACATGACATGTTAGAATGCTGGTACACCTATGGTGAAAAACTTTACCTTGATTATGCGATGACTCCTTTGAACTATCTGTTAGATATTCACCATGCTAGTATGTAATTATCCTTATGTTCATCTCAGTTCCTCATGCCAGTTAACTTTACTAGTTTTTATGCTGATAGTAGAAAGGGCTTACCAGTCTTTATGACTGACCCGTTTTCCTTTCGCTTCTTTTCTTCCGTCCCCCCCGCCCAGGTTCTCAGGGTGGGAACATTGGTGCTTAGCTTGGATCGCTTTGCTTGCTTGCTGGATTGAGATCATGTACGTTTGGACAGTGAGCATGCTATGGTTTACCACGTCATTTTGGGGATAGTACTTTATATATTTCAGTTTTTCAGTTGATGTTTTATCTAGACTTGTTTATTTGGAAAGATGATACTTTGTTGTACCTGACTTGTTTTGAAATGGTTTAAAATCTTCCGCTGTTTTATCTATCTTATTTACTCTGATTACATAAATACATATGTTATGTTCTGCCTTGATATATCATTATGCATGTTTACCTGTTTTAACGCCCCTCCAAAGTCAGAGTGCTTGCAAGAGCCACCCTGGCGGAGGTGGGGTGTTACATTTGGTATCAGAGCCAGGTTTACGAGAAGGAACAAAAGCTTTTGAAAAACTATTTTCAAATCAAGTATAAAGTATTTTCCAAAGAAAAGTCTAGTATTTTAAAAAAGGCTATTCCCCAAAAGCCATTAGCAAAATCCTTAGTTATCTATTCTTAGTTTCCTCGTTCTGAATCTATCTTTTCCTTCGTTTCAGTATGGCAGATAACTTTGTTATCCCAGAGGGAGTGCAAGTTCCTGTTTGGTATAGGAGACTTATGGAGGCTAGGGCGACCGAAGCCGGCCCCGCAAATGTTACTCCTCCTCCGGTGGTTAATGTTCCTCCTCCTCTTATCGCTGAGGTTCCTCCTCCTCCCCCTCAGCATCCTCTAGTAGAGTTCACGAAGATTTGCAAGGACTTCAAAGCAATGGGTGGCAAGAACTTTCTAGGTACCGAGACTTTTGTAGAGGCCCGGAATTGGTTGAAAGAGACCGAGGATTTATTCGCTATCTTTGGATTAGATGATCAGAGAAAGATCTTGTTGGCGGTTTGGCTTATGAAGGATGAAGCCGCTTATTGGTGGGAGATCACCACCGCGACTAGGCCCGTTGAGACTAGGGCCGATTTCAGGACAAGATTCGGGCTTAAGTTTCTGTCTTCTGCTGAAGAGAATTTGCAAATGGAGAGGTTTATTGCTTTGAAGCAAGGAGACATGTCTGTCAAAGAATATGTGAACAAGTTCAATCAGTTAGCTCGTTTTGGCTTGGATATGGTGAGTACTACTCAGAAGAAGGCTCTTCGTTTTGCTAGAGGATTGAATGAGCCGTTATAGGAGTTAGCTATGTCTCATGTGCCCATGGGGGCCACGTTTGAGAGTTTGGTAGACATGGCCCTACTCAATGAAGAGAACAAGAGTGCAAAGAAGGAGGTCAAGGTGAATGAGTCTCAAAACAAGAAAACGGGGCCCAAAAAGGAAATGCAAAAGAAGGAGGAGAAGTCTGAAGATAAGAAGTAAAAGAAGTGCTTTACTTGTGGAAGCTCAACTCATCTAAACAAGGATTGCAGAAAGAGGAAGGGCACTTGCTTTAACTGTGGAGAGATGGGACACTTCACTAGGGACTGCCCGAAGAAGAAAGGGACTACATCGGAAGGAACGGTGAATACTCGCATGGCGAGTGAATAGATTAGGGCTAGAATAATTTGTCTGTAGGATGTTTAATTTTCCTTGTCTGATTTTTAGTTTGAAACTCTTTTTCTGGTATTTTGATTCTGTAATGGAAACTCGGTACTTTAATGCTAGTCTTGCTTCTGATCTGGTAATAGTCTCAAACTCCCTGAGAGTTATAACTCATCTGTTTGTGATAAATTGGGGTTTGAGAGTATCTGTGTTGGGCATGAGGGTGACTATGACGAATACATTCTGGGTTTCTACCATGCTTAGTTTCCTAAGAATCATCTGGGGAAATCTGATCTGTACTAGTAGTCTGTAAGTATATGTACCAAGTTTTTGTTTTATCTGTACTCGCTTCCATCACTCGACTGTATCTTGTTGAGATAGGAATCCTATGGATGTAAACATGTATTTGAGACATGTTATGTTTGATGGTTGCAAGTGGATGCAAGTGGTTGCTAGTGGTTGCTCGTGGATGCATAAACACACACTAGGCACTAGATCGGCTTGAAATACACTCTCATATTGCATATGGACGTGTGTACATTTTCAATTCTTATGGTTGCAAGATGGTTAATTCAGCACATGGATGTTGCATATGGACGAATGTTTGTGCACACATATAGTATTATATGATTAGGACTATTTGCATACATAATGGATTCATTTCACTAACATACTTTGCATTGATGATCTTTGCATTAGATAAGAACATATACACACACCTTTTGCATATGTTCATACCGCATTAGAATCTTTAAGGACAATGATTGCTCGTGAATGATGATTTGAGTAGATGGATGATGGATGGTAGGATGCGTTCTTCCTTACTTGAAGATTTCGAGGACGAAATCCTTTAAGGAGGGGAGAATGTAACAACCCGTATTTCTAATAACCTGTTATAACGTAAATCGAGGCAGAATTTAATTTAAAAATCTGAATCAAGGGAAACGGGCTGTGCCATTGCGTTCGTCTCGGAAAAATACGCGAAATAGAGTCCGAGTTTTCGAAAATCGGAGTCCGTATGACCCGATTAAGGCCCATTGAAGTTCTCAGAAAATTCCAAAGTAAAAACAGATTTAAAATTCAGGTTTTAAATTCGAGATTAGGGCAACTGGGCGCAGGGGGGAAATTTCCCGCCAGACCACCCATGTCGACAGCCCTGTCGACTGGGCAGTCGACATGGTTATGCCCAAGTCGACAGCCCTGTCGACTTGGGTGTCGACATGGACAACACGGGCAGATTTGCCTGGTGCACCTGTTTTGAGTGTTGGCTCGGTCTTTGGGCCAGATTCGGTTTTTAAGGTTGAGATTAGATCTAGGGATGATCCTAAGGCTTAAAACTAATCCTAATCTCTATAAATAAGCCCCTAACCTACCCCTAAATCATTAATATTCATTCATGCAACTAAACTATGGCAAAATTATTCCTCTCATGGCCTCCACTCTCTCTTAAAAATCTCTAAGCTTATTCCTATGAGAGATTCATGTTCATTCTAGTGATTTCAAGTTTAAATGAGCATTATTAGCTTGCATTCAAGTCAAGTTGCAATCTTTACATCATAAAGCAAGGGTTTTTATTGATTTGGAGCTTCATATTTGGGTTTTATTGTTGCATAAGGGCTTCGTCTCAATCTATATATATTTTTGGGTCTTCATAGCATTGTAAGCCCTTTTCCTACTCTTAGATATGAACTATGAAGTTAAATGAATGTTGCAAGTTTGGGTTTGAACATTAAGTATGTTACATGCTATTATGTTATGCAAGTTTGCCATGTTATGATATGCAAGTTTACTATGTTATGCTATACAAGTTTGCCATGTTATGATATGCAAGTTTACCATGTTATGTTATGCAAGTATGCCATGTTATGATATGCAAGTTTACTATGTTATGCTATGCAAGTTTGCCATGTTATGATATGCAAGTTTACCATGTTATGTTATGTAAGTTTGCTATGTTATGATATGCAAGTTGCCATGTATGTTATGCAAGTTTGGGTTGATCGTTTTACTCATGTTATCATGTTATGCAAGCTTACCTTGAGTTTATGAACCTAAAGCTTCAAGCTTTATGCTAAAGGTTGCATTTTGGCAACATGTAAGTTATCATATCCCTTATGATAACTTGCGTGTGAGGCTAAATGCGAACTTATGGCCATTTCTACATGTCATTTATCACCATGTATCACTTATATGCTAAGTTTGGTTTTATGCATGCTTTTGAGGCCTAATAATGCAATATGCAAGTATATGAACATATGAACATTTCATATGCCACCAGGTTAAACTTGTGGCTTCAACATCTTTTTGTCATGGTTATGCCAAGTTCCCTATTTTATCCTTTTTGCGTTGTTGCGACTATGTAAACGATGGGATTACGTTGGGGTTGGGTAACATTATGACATGAACATGGTTTTTATAACATGACATGATATGTTAACTTGTAATTATGTTTTGGAAACATAATGGACATGACACTTAGAAAATATAAATGTGGCCAACTCGAGGTTGGGTTGAGTTTGTAGCACAAATCTACCCGGAACCGACCGGCTTAACTAGTGGCTACAAACAATAAGACCCAATGTGAGAAGTTGGTCAAGTAGTGCTTGAACCCGAGGTTAGACTAGGTTGTGGTGTAAAGCTACCCGGACCCGCCCGACTTAACTAGTAACCACAACGAGGTCTAACGTAAGAGGTTAAGGTGCATTAAATTAATTAATGCTACATGATAAGGTTAAGTAAATTTGACTTATGACACTTAACCAATCTGAACTCGGTAAATTAACGGGGTTAAGTTAACCTACACTTAACCAATCTGAACTCGGTAATTTAACGGGGTTAAGTTGAACTATACTTAACCAATCCAACTCAGTAATTTGATAAGGCTGAGAACCAATTTGATACCTGGTCTGGATAAACTAACTTGATTGATAAATTAAACGAACCTGTTTTGCGGATCTGTAGGACCCACACCAAGTTAGGCAAGTTTGTAAATTTGTTATCTGATCCGTTAGTCTGAAAACTGATCGTCTGAACTTTGTATGTCTGAACTCTGTTAATAAGTTAATCTGAATCTGATAGTCTGGGGACACAAGGTGGAATACTTGTGTCATTTGTTGTTTGGGACCCATATTAGTCAGTAACCCTTTCTGGTATCAAAACTTTGACCCAACTGTAGGTAGGGTCCGGGCACGCTTACTGAACTAATTATAAGTGGTTCATTCTGATAATGGCGATGGGTGTTGATGGTGCGTTCCAACCGGGTCATGTGCGTGCATGGATCCCGGTCTGCCTCTGAGGATGTAAGACGCCGTGACATCTGTAAATATGCCTGTGCCAATTGGTTGCCACTTTAGGGAGTGATACACCCTATCGCGGGACCGACATAGGGTATTTATGTATTAGGGAGCCGATCGCTTGGGTAGGATTTAGGGTACACTTAGCTCTGTCTGATTCTGTTGGTACCGTCTGTTTTGTTGGGTGGTAACACCCGTCTGTTTCTGCGTGGTACCGTCTGTTAGGGTGGTAAAGGCACACTACTAGTGTACACCTAATTGTAGTATTCCGTTTCTGTACTCTGTTCTGTTAGGGTGGTAAAGGCCCATTATTGTTAGCATTCCGTTTCTGTACTTTATCTGTTAGGGTGGTAAAAGCCCATTTTTTTCAAACTCTATCTCTGTATGGACCATTCTGTTCCGTCCTGTTTCGATGTAAACATTGGGGTAACACCTAATCCTGTTATACTAGAATTGGTACCAAGAAGTTGGATCTTGATTTAAGTCAAACACCTGATACTGGGCCAAGTTTAGGCCAAGGGATAAATTCTTGTTTATACATGACATGTTAGAATGCTGGTACACCTGTGGTGAAAAACTTCACCTTGATTATGCGATGACTCCTTTAAACTATCTGTTAGATATTCACCATGCTAGTATGTAATTATCCTTATGTTCATCTCAGTTCCTCATGCCAGTTAACTTTACTAGTTTTTATGCTGATAGTAGATAGGGCTTACCAGTCTTTATGACTGACCCGTTTTCCTTTCGCTTCTTTTCTTCCGTTCCCCCCCCCCTCCCCCAGGTTCTCAGGGTGGGAACATTGGTGCTTAGCTTGGATCGCTTTGCTTGCTTGCTGGATTGAGCTCATGTACGTTTGGACAGTGAGCATGCTATGGTTTACCACGTCATTTTGGGGATAGTACTTTATATATTTCAGTTTTTCAGTTGATGTTTTATCTAGACTTGTTTATTTGGAAAGATGATACTTTGTTGTACCTGACTTGTTTTGAAATGGTTTAAAATCTTCCGCTGTTTTATCTATCTTATTTACTCTGATTACATAAATACATATGTTATGTTCTGCCTTGATATATCATTATGCATGTTTACCTGTTTTAACACCCCTCCAAAGTCAGAGTGCTTGCAAGAGCCACCCTGGTGGAGGTGGGGTGTTACATTCTACATTAAGTAGCAACCAGGTTATGCCAGGAGATGGTTTAAATCAAGTAAAGACATCAGCCTTTGAATTCTAGTTCCGACCTCTATCATAAATATATTAACCATTGCTTATTTTCACTTGCAGTTCCTAACCTGCCGCAAGAGAAGCATCAGGTGCAATTTGATCGCTTGAACCGATTGCTCAATGGTGATCAAATCTTTTTGACTATTAGGAACTTCTTAGTGGATGAATATCTTCATCGGCATCGCTTAGTCGCTATAACTCGTAGCATAGGTCATGGAGAGGGCCCTTATGTGTATACACCTCCGGTCAAGAGGCCAATTGAAATTTTACCCGAGCATGGAGAGAGTTGAAGGATCCGATGACACCTCAAAAGAGTCCTTCTCCCTCTTAAACTCAAGATGATGTATTAGAAAATATAGCAGAAAAATATAGAGATAAATACATCATTCCTGAGGATGCAGCCACTCCTGAAAAATCAATTTCCCCAAAAGAGTTGTCGTTAGTCATTCCCCAAGGAGATGATCCCTCTGTAGATGATTCTATATTTCAGGGTTTGGGAAATCTTCCCTTGCCCTAAACCCTTTACACTTCAGAAGATTTTAAAACGAATCCTCTTACTTTCACCTTAGAAGAAGAAGTTACTCCTATAATGACCAGGGGAATTACACATACCAGCCTCACTCCAGGCTCTGGTCCGTTAGAGGGGAATATCACTTAGGATATACACCACACTCTAGCACTACACGTCACAACACTTGTGACTTATATTAATGCTGATTCATACACTTTCTTGTCTCATCTTGTAGGACAAATGGGACGTCCCTATTACTGTACGAGAGATGTTCGTTCAAGTATGCCCTAATGGACTCTGGGATGGGGCATGGTCAACATGAAATTCGGGGCAGAGATGATAGGAGGAATCGACTTTCTCAACCTCATCGGTCCTCCCTTTCTCGGTCTCCTCATCGCAAAGATTTAGACAAGCATAAGAGCCAATCTTCACATCGTGAGGGGGATAAGCATGGCGCCAAGCCTCTTGCTTCATCTAAAGATAAAACTCCTCAAGACAGATCTTCAAAGAAAGGACCCGATACAAAGGAGAAATAAATAGAATCGGTGAAAGAAGTGGAGAAGAGCAGGCCCATTTTGAAACTAGAGCGTCGCACTATCGACAATACTACTACAAGGCTAGTTATACTTGACGACGTGAACCAGGACAGATTGAAAATTTTAAGGGAACAATTTCCTAAGCACCACTTTGCGAACATGCACTTCGTCCCAAAGCTCAAACCAGTAAATCCTGACTAGGCCACTGAAGTTAAAGCTTCTACAGACTTCGTGGATGACCAGTATAAGGAGATGAAGAGGTATGCAAAGAATCTTTCCAAAATCGTTAGCGATCTGATAGCGGATGTGAAAATCATGACGGATGCCGCTAAGTACGATGCAAGGGCTATTGAAAACTCAGAGAAATACCTTGAGGATGCTCAAGCTAAACTTTCCCTTGTACAACGCGATGCAGACAAATATAAGCAACAATTTGAAGAACTACAAAAGTGTTATCATTCTGATCTCGAGTCCCACAGTCAGAAGCGCATAGACCTAAAGAAACAAGCCGAGGATGCTAAGTCTGAAAGCACCGCTGCCAAGCTGGCTTGCACTTGTCTTGAACAAGAGAAAGCGGAGTTAGCGAGGAAGAATGTGGAGTTAGAAGCCAAATTGATGGAGGCTGGAACATGGGAAAATCTCGCTGAAGGGAATGCGAATGTAGTTTTACAACAGGTCGAGAAGGTCAATGATCAGCTTGCAGATGCTCAAAAAGAGCTAGACGAGAGTGCTGAAACTTTGATTGGATTTTTTTCCCAGGTGATCCGTCATTGAAATACTGCATGGCTTAAGGATTATCCTATCCCTTTGGTATATGCATGGGATCAGTTGGTCGAATGGGAAAAGCAAGAACTCAAAGTGGATTCGATCAACGAAAACAAGCTAATAGAGAAAAATCTAAGGGGTGAAGAAACAACACGCTTAGCCGAAGGACGCAAACTTATTGCTGCTGCAGTGGAGGATGGGAGACGCCAAGACAAAGGGAAACAAACTATCGACAGCGGTTCCTCTTCTTCCGCCCCTTGAGATATCGAAATGGACGGATACGATCTAGAGAATCCGGGGATTCCCAGAGCATCTTTGTTATCCCCTATTGTTAAAACAGACTTGGAAACTCCTATTGCTCAAGTCGAGAAATCATCCGAAGGTATCTCCACCTTTTCACCTTAGTTTGTTAGAGCTATTTCAATCTTTCATCAAATTATTGGACAGACAACCGAAGGGCCTATTTTTTTCTCCTATGCTAATACCAGTTACTTCTCATTCTGTAGGTGCATAGCCAGTTGAAAAGGCCAATGAGCGACGAGAAGAGATCACTGATACAAAGTCTACTGAGGATACCTAAGAGAAACATAAAGAAGTCACTGGCTCAAAACCCGTGGAGAGGGTCGAGGATTAGGAAGAGGTTGCTGAGAAAGCTACCATGCCATCTAGCACGGGAAACCCGCGGGATGAGGATATGATAGACGCCTTAAAAGATGATGGCGACAATGATGGGCATGAGGAAGATGATGAAGTTGTCATGACCGGATATTTGGGGAATGCCGATGACATGACTTTGGCTGATATGAAGGCCCAGGAGGATATGCTCTAAAAAGCCAAAGCTGAGAAAGAAGATTTCGAGGCTATTAAACCTCTTGCGACAATCCCTCCTGGATCCAGGTTAGTTGTCAAATTCTTAACCAGGTCGATTACTGAAGAACTAGCTAAAAAGTCTTCTATTGATCCCAGCGCTCTAATTCTAGGGAAGAAGAAACCAAAGCATGTCATGACCGAGGCTAAAAAAGAGGAGAAGGAAAAACTTATAGCTGCCAAGAAAGAGAAGTCCAGTCCGAAATCAAAATGAAAGGCACTATCCTTTGTTTTGCCTATTCCTTGGCCCTTTGTTGTTGTAGCGAGTGCGACCCTCACCTTTATTTGCTTAATCTTTTTGTATGAACCTGCAGTCATGTAAATAAAGTAGTTTATTTCCAACTATGTCAAGTACTTGCAAGTTTGTTACGTGTTTCTATCAATGTCAAAAAGATGATCAAGCGTAAGTGATAAACAATAATTTAAGTCACAATTATGTTCCCTTGCAAGTGTGTATATAGGAGAAAATATTATTTGCAGAAATTGCCACCTAAATAGACAATTGATGAAGGAGGATGTGATGTGTGTGCTCCCAATCAATCTTGAATATAATGCCTGGCCAGGACTCATTCGGGATTGATTAGGTTCAGTTAAACTTCCCCCAGCTCTTTAGCGAGACTAATATTCTTTTTCATTGGTACTTATTCCTAGTACCTTTATACTCTCCTATCGTAGCATCAGATTAGAGTGGATTCGAGGCAGTCTTTTGTCATGGTGCACCTTCACGCCTCAAGGAAGTCGTCTTCCCTTCCTTTATACTCTCTCTCGACTCGTGAGAGTTAGAGTTTGGGATGTCGGCTTCCCGCCCTTTTTATGTCATTATGCAAACGGTTATTCCATTTGCTCTAGTTTGATTCAAATTTCTAATGTTTTCGACTTATATTATGACAATCATAAAATGTACAAGAAACAAAATTCGAATAGGAAAAGTAAATCACACACAATATTTTATAGTGATTCGGCCAAGTCATGACCTACGTCCACTTTATAATCTTTTGTTTATATTAACCAGACTTTTCTAGGCAAGTCATGCCTTTTTACATGGCTTATAAAACAAAAGAAAATAGTACAAATTCAAGTCAAGTACCGCCGCAATTGTTGGGCATTCCAAGCCCTAGGAATTTCTTCACCATCAACGGTCGTTAACTTAAAAGCTCCCGTATCAAGCTTCTGTTGGATGGTATATGGTCCTTCCCACTTTGGACCTAAATAAACTGGAGGCAGAAAGACTCACTTCAATATTAAATCTCTAGGTTCAAAGGTCTGAGGGTGAACCTTTTTGTCATAGTAGCATGCCACTTGGCGTCGGTGCCTCGAGGCATGCAAGTCCGCTTAATCTCTTTTCTCTTCAATCATGTATAGGGACTCTTGGAGGAGAGCTTTGTTTGTCATCGGGTCATAGTACGTCACCCTATGAGAGGAGACTTTGAGCTCCACCGGAATCACTGCTTCTGATTCAAAGGAGAGTGAAAAAGGGGTGTGACAGTTACCGCTTTGAAGTTGTCTGATAGGCCCACAAAGCTAGTGGTAATTCGTTAACCCACATGGCTTTTGCTTGTTCCAACCGCCTTTTAAGAATGGATTTAATAACTTTATTTATCGCTTCAACTAGCCCGTTCGACTGTGGGTGAGCTACGGCAATATACATTTTATCAATCTTATACTTCTGGCAAAAATTTCTAAATTCCGTGCTATCGAATTGGGTTCCATTATCGGTTAAGATGGTTCTTGGTATCCCGAATCGACAAATGATATTCCTGACCACAAAGTTTATGACTCGTTTCGTCATGATCGTGGTTAAGGGTTCGGCCTCCACCCATTTTGTGAAATAGTCCATGGCCACAATTGCATACTTAGCTCCTCCTTTAGCGATTGTTAGGGTTCCTAT
Organism: Allium sativum; assembly: GCA_030737875.1. Classification (NCBI taxonomy): domain Eukaryota; kingdom Viridiplantae; phylum Streptophyta; class Magnoliopsida; order Asparagales; family Amaryllidaceae; genus Allium; species Allium sativum. The sequence continues at coordinate 902,814,037 of CM060916.1, forward strand.
GATGTCTAATCCCCGCATAGCGAACGGCCATAGGTTGACCATTGATTTAAGCTATGTCGGAGGTGCCCTTGGGACTTTGGCAAATCTCTGGCATTTATCACAGTGTCGTGAGTGATCAGCTGCATCTTTATTTATGATAGGCCAAAAATAGCCATATTGTAATACTTTTTTTGTTAAAGTTTGTCCTTCGATGTGGTCTCCACACTCACCCTCATGCGCTTCTCTCAGTACACACTTGATGTTGTCGTGTGCTATACACCATAGTAGAGGCATAGAAAATCCTTGGTTGTAAAGGACGTCGTCCTGTAAAATGTACCTTGTGGCTTTACGTATTACAGCTTGTCTCTCGCTCTTTTTTTGAGGGGATAATTCCGCTCCTAAGGAAGTTCTTAATCGGTGTCATCCATGACTCCCTTTCTGGTTCAGCTTCTAGGTCTAGGTCGACTTTTATTTGGTCAAAGCTTGGTGATTCCAATATCTCTATTGGAACCATCTCGGTTTCATTTGGATTTCCAGAACTTGCTAACATATCCAGTCGGTCTGCCTTCTGGTTTTCTATTCTCGGGATGTCAGTTATGCTATAATGTTCCAGGTTACCTAGTCACTCCTTCACTTTTTCAAGGTAAGTGACAAGTCGAGGTCCCCTGGTTTCGAATTCCTTTCGAACTTGGCAGACAACTATCTTGGAGTGGCAGAATATGTCCAGTGCCTTTACCCCTAGTTCCTTAGTGAGTTTTATCCCGACAATCAGGGCTTCATACTCGGAATCATTGGTTGTAGCAGACAATTCCAACTGCAGGGCGTAGTAAATCGATCGTCCTTCAGGAGTAGTTAAAACAACTTTGTCATCGGACCTCCAATCGTTTTTAGCCCCGTTTGTATATAATCTCCAGGGGTAAGTTCTAAATTATGCACCGAAGGTTCAGCCCTGTCATCCAATGCTTCTTCGTCGAGAATTGCGAACACTGTTATGAAGTCAGCCAGGGCTTACCTCCATAATGATCTCCTTGGTTGAAAATTTAAATCGAATTGGCTCAATTCGATATTCCACTTAAGTAATCGCCCAGATGCTTTAGGTCGTTGCAACACTTGTCTTAATGGTTGATCTGTGTTTATGACTGTCGGATGAGCTTGGAAATAATGACGGAGCTTCCGGGATGCAATCAAAAGACTATAAGCAAGTTTTTCTATTTTCGGATAATTGCGTTTTGTCACTGCTAACTTCTTACTTATGTAGTACAATGGCCTTTGGATCTTCTCTTCTTCACGCACCAAAGCTATGCTGACAGTATGAGATGACACCGCCTGTAACACCCCGTGAATTCTATAATGTTAATCTTCACAAATTAAAGTTAATTAATTCTAAATGAAAGAATTAAGGGGAATGGGTTACGCCATTGCGTTCGTCTCGGAATTCTGCTTGAGATAGAGTCTGAGTTTGCTCGAATCGGACTCCGTATGAAGGAGTTCTGACCTTCGGAAGTTTCAGAATAAAATTTAAATTCAAACAGCTCAGTTTAAAATTCAAAATTCGAATTTCAGGTTCAAACTGGGCTGGGTGGGAAAATTCCCGCCTAGAGACCAGGTCAACCATGGTGTCGACCTGGCCTCCCCAGGTCGACCATAGTGTCGACCTGGCCACCCCAGGTCGATCATAGTGTCGACCTGGGTGTCGACCTGCCAGTCGACCTGCATGGTCGACCTGGCTGGCTAGGTCTGGCTCTGGCTCGAATTTCTGTGGCTCTGTGTGTCACAAGGGCTAACGTGTCACCTCTTGATTGGCTATTTGAACTTTGTATGGCCTAGATTCCTCCTGTCTTCATCTGACGGCTCAAAACAATTTAAAAATCTATAAATACACCCTAAGTCTCAACTAAAAATTAACACAAAAAAATAAGAAAGGAGTCATCATGCTGCCAGGGAGAAAATGAACATAACCGTCAAGAGAGAAAAGCCTAGAGACGAATCAAATTAAGAAGAAGATAAAAGTTTAATCAAATTAATCAGCGCAACGTTTGTCTACCCAAAGGAGCGCATCTCAATTTCAGAATCTAGAATTCAAGATTCTGCATTCGTTGTAAGTATAGTGACCTTTCAGAATATGAATAAAAACTGTGATGTGATTCGATGTAAATGAAAATAGAATTGTGTTATTGTATAAATTCTGTGTATTGTAATGGTTCTATCATGACTTGTATATTGATGTTTGTGGCATAAATTGATTGATGCAAGCCTATTGAACAATTGTATATGAAAACAATGGCACTTGCAAGTTTGTGGCAAAAATTAGAAATTTATCCCTTTATGTTTATGTCGATGGCGTGGACTATTACAATCCCTTAGTCTAAGTTAGAATTTATGTAAACATGTTATAGACCTTTTATGCCTACATAACCCAAAATCTACGATATCATTCTTATGTTTATTTGCAAGTATAATTGGATCTTTGTTAAGTATTGTTTGGGTTACATAAACTATGCAAGTTCATGTTGAAATAGGCTATATGATTAGATGTTAAAATTGGACATTTTGGTGAATATACAACATGCTAGTTTTGTGGTTGACATTATACCAAGTTAAACATGTTTTAATACAAGTTTGTATAAGCCTAAACTGTTCCATTTCATATGTCACCTACTTAGTTATACATTGATTTGAATGCAAGTTCACATGACCCATATTATATGTTAGTTGAATCGCTAAATTGCAAGTTCATGCGCCACACACCTTTACGTATTACATGTTCTTGATTGCCCCTTTTTGTCACGTTTATAAAGTTGGGATGAAGTGTGACAAGCCCAACACATGTTATAACGTTGCGAACAAACGGGGGTAATAACGTTGGGTGTAAAACATTGAAAATATATGTTGGCATTTTTGGCACATGCCAACGACAATGACATTTAAGGCGGTATGAATTGTTATACCCAAGAATAAAAGACATGACATTTACATATATAATTCAGAAGTAATAAAATATGTAAATTTAGAAAACACGATATGCTTAACCCGAGGTTGGATTGAGTTGCGATGTAAACCTGCCCGAACCCGCCCGGCTGTCCAGTAGTCACAACAATACCTATCCAATGTGGGTGGTTAAGCATTGAGCCCAATAATGGCCCGAGGTTAGACTTAGCTACGGTGTAAACCTGCCCAGAACCGACCGGCATATCCAGTAACCGTAGCAATACCTGTCTAATGTGAGTGGTCAGGTGCTCCTAAGAGGCTAAGGATAGATGGTAGGGCTAAGTCAACTATAACACTGAACCAAATTCAACATTTTAACAAGAATTGATGGGTGGGGTTAGGTAAATACAGACACTTAACCACTTAACATGTTTGACTAGAAAATCCTGGTAACGAGGGACCCGTTTCAACAATAACCCAAGTTAGGTATCAACGGTACCCTGAAATTAGGCAGGGTGGGGCACGATTACTGGGTTGATTGTAAGCGGTCAAAACTACGGCGGGGGGTGCACAGTGTAGGTCTAACGGGGTGCGGGCGTGCACACACTCCGGAGAAAACAACCAGGGCACTGAAGATACCAGTAGTATAACCTTTGCCTTCTAGAATTTGTGTCGGGGCCGCCACCATGGATCTTGATACACCCCATGGTGGGACCAACATAGGTATCTACAATTCTTGGAGGCCGTGTGACACATGTTAACGTGAGTAGGGGCCGATCTTTAGAAAAATAGGGATCACTCCACCCTCAGCATGGGGTGCCAGTTGGAATAAACTTAAGAAGGTGCAGAGATATAGCATGGGTGCGATAGTACATTCGACACTTCCTTTGCTTGTGACACTTTCCTATTTTCAGTTTATATCTATCATGCCCTTTTCTTACTCACATACTGAAAAGTTACTAGACTTACTCAGGCTTTATGTCTGACTCTATTTTCTTTTCGTCTTCTTTTCTTTCGCCCCCCCAGGTCCACAGGGATGAAACAGCTAAGCTCAGTCAGACTCTTTACAAGCTCCAAGACCGTATATGTATGATTTGGATCTCTTTTTCTCGGATTATGGCTTTGGATATCACTATGGGGATTTTTGTCACTTTATTTATGTTTTATGCTTCTTTAATAATCAAGACAGTAATGAGGTTGTAATGTTGGAAGTATTTTGAGACAATTGTGGTAATGTTGTGTTAGAACATGTTTTGATGAAATAAAAGTCTGTTTGGTTTCCGCTGTTTAAAATATGTGTATTTATATCTGTCTTTAGTTTATTTGTGGGTTTTACTTATAAACCTCCGCCAAAGTTAAGGCATTCCCTTTGTGAGTGACCTTAACGGAGGTGGGGTGTTTCACTTGGTATCAGAGCATAGGTTTACCAGATAAGATAAAAGTTTTTGAAATGGTTTTCAAAAAGAAAGTTTAAAGAAGCATTTTTCAAGAAAAATGCTATGTTTATAAAAAGACAAAATCCCCCAAAGCCATGTGCCCTATCTTTCTCTCTCTATCCTTCGTTTTGAATTTTTCCTTTCTGTTTCAGCATGTCTGGAGACCTTAACCTCGCGGAAGGAGTGTCGATTCCCGGCTGGTTTAGGAGGTACTTAGAAGCAAGGGCCAATGGCCCGGGCCCAGCAGACATCCCTCCTCTAGTGGCCGCGGTTCCTCCTCCTCCTCCTCGTGGAAATACCTTCGCAAAAACTTGTAGAGACTTTAAGGCTATGGGTGGAAAAGACTTTTATGGAACAGAATCCTTTGTAGGAGCAAGAAACTGGCTGAAGGAGACTGAGGATCTGTTTGTCATCTTCGGAGTTGATGACAGGCAAAAGATACAACTAGCGGTATGGTTGCTTAAGGATTAAGCTTCCTATTGGTGGGAAATTACCAATGCTCAGAGGGCGGTGGAAACATGGGAAGACTTTAGGACAAAGTTTGAGATGAAATTTCTCTCCCAAGCTGAAAGATGCCTACAAATGAAGAAGTTTCTAACTCTGAAACAGAGAAGCATGACGATCAGGGAATATGTTAATCAGTTTAATCAGCTGGCCAGATTTTGGCTAGACTTAGTAAACACCCAACACAAGAAGGCGAAAAAGGAAGACCACAGTAAGAAAGAAACTAAGGTTTGAATGAACCTTTGTTTCTTTCAAACCTATGTATCCACGGGAGCGACTTATGAAAGCTTGGTGGACATGGCGTTGCTACACGAGGAAGACCACGGTAAGAAAGAAACTAAGGTGGAAGAGAAGAAAGAGGGTCTACAAGCAAAGAAAACAGACTTCAAGAAAGGAGGGAAGAACAATAAGCCCCGTGAGAGGAGAAGGTGCAACTTTTGTGGCATTGTGGGACATATATCAAAAGATTGCCGAAAAAGGAAGGCGAAGATGGGTGGTTGCTTCCATTGTGGAGAGACTGGGCATCAAGCTAAGGACTGCCCAAAGAAGAAAGGGCAGGGACAGAAAGCCGGATCCACTTCAGGGGGTCAGGTTCATGCGCTAGTGGCACCTCAGCAGGAACGAGGTAGTAATATTTCTGTAGAAAGTGTAGTCTATCTTTATGATCATCCAGTTCGTACCCTTTTTGACTCTAGCGCATCACACTCTTTTATTTCATCAGCCTTAGTAGAATCTCTGCATCTAGACACTAGTATGGTAGAAGATCCCTTAGTAGTTTCAAATCCAATTGGGGGCTCCGCTTACTTGTCAATGGTTTGTTTGGGTTTGAAAATCTCTATTCTCAGCGTTGAGTTTAGTTGTAATGCCTTTGTCTTGGGCTTCTCGGGATATGGTTTGATCTTACACATGGACTGGTTATCCAGTAATAGTGCCATTCTTGATTGTGAGAAAAGAGTAGTTAGACTCTTAACTCGGCTTGGTAACACTCCAGAAATTTCTTGTAATCCCTTGAATGCTGTTATGCTTAGTTATCTAGAGTCGCTTGATGCTTCTGATGAGAATTTGCAATCAGTAAGAGTAGTCCGGGAATATCCGGATGTCTTTGAGGAGGTGAAAGGCTTGCCTCCGAGACGGGAAATACACTTTCGCTTATATCTTGTGGATAACGCAAAGCCTATAGCTTTACCTGTCAGACACATGGCTCCAAGGAAGAGAAAGGAGCTCAGTAAGCAGATTAAAGAACTTCTCGAAAAGGGGTTCATTAGACGGAGCATTTCGGAATTGGGTGCTCCAGTGGTGTTCGCAACCAAAGCGGACGGTTCGCTTCGTCTTTGCGTCGACTATAGGGAGTTAAACAAATTGACCAAGAAAAATAGGCACCCTCTTACCCGAATCGACGATTTGTTTGATCAGCTTGTTGGTGCGACGGTCTTCTCCCAACTTGATCTGGCAACTGGGTTCCATCTGCTAAGAGTAGCTGAAGATAGTATTGATAAAACGACGTTTAGAACCCTAGACGGTTTCTTCGAGTGGCTTGTCATGCCTTTCGGCTTGACAAATGCACCCGCTTATTTCGTAGACCTAATGAGCAGGGTGTTCAGAGAATTCCTCAACAAATTTGTGGTTGTCTTCGTAGATGATATCTTAATCTTCTCAAAGAGTGAGGAAGAGCATGCTCAGCATCTGAAAGAAATCATGGAAACTCTTCGAGCTCATCAACTAAAAGCCAAATTCTCCAAGTGTCACTTCTGGAGAAAAGAAGTAAGATTTCTGGGGCATATAGTGTCCAAAGAGGGGTTGGCCGTGGACCCCGCGAAAGTGGTGGCAGTGCAAGATTGGAAGACACCAAGAAATGCAACCGAAGTTCAAAGCTTTCTTGGGCTAGCCGGTTTTAACCGAAATTTTATTAGGGATTTCGCGAATATCTCAGCCCCACTCACAAGGCTAACAAAGAAGAATCTGGCGTTCACTTGGGATTTGGATTGCGAGTTTGCTTTCCAACGATTTAAAAGGGCTCTCACAACAGCCCCAGTTCTGACTTTGCCAGATGGAAGCAAAATGTTCACAGTATACACAGATGCATGTGGAACGGGACTAGGCACTGTTCTAATGCAAGAAGGAAGAGTAGTAGCGTATGGTGGAAGACAATTGAAAGTTCACGAAAAGAACTACCCAACCCATGATCTTGAGTTAGCCGCCATCGTCTTTGCGCTTAAGTCTTGGCGCCATTATCTCCTAGGTAAAAAGTTTGAATTATACACTGACCATAAATCGTTGAAATATCTCTTCTCGCAGAAGGATCCTAACTTAAGGCAGCAAAGATGGATGGGGTTTCTTGCCTCGTATGACTTTGAAATTTCCTATACTCCCGGCAAAGGCAACGTAGTAGCAGACGCGTTGAGCCGAAAGAAACTGACCTTAAGCCCACTCTTCGTAGAGAGGCAAAGCTTGGAGTATATAGCCAGTTTTAACTTTAGGCCCTCCTCGGATTTTGTGCCGGGTTTGTTAGCATCTCTCAAAGTACGCCCTACTCTCTTAGACTCAATAGGGGCTACACAATGTGAAGACCCTCAGCTTGTGGATGTGATTGATAAACTTATTAGGGGTGAGACTTCTAGTCACCTCAGTAGATACGCCATCGATGATAAGGGTTGGCTGAGGCGAGATGGAAGATTATCCGTCCCACAAGCAAGGGAGTTGACAAGGAAGGTTCTCGAGGAAGCGCATCATTCCAAGATGACTATACACCTTGGCGGTGATAAGATGTACAAGGATATAAAAAGGACTTTCTTTTGGAGCGGCATGAAGCAAGACATGGCAGATTTCATCTCTAAGTGCATGATCTGCCAACGGGTCAAGGCGGAACAGAAGAAACCTAGAGGACTACTTCACCCTTTAGAGGTCCCACAGTGGAAGTGGGATAGCATTTCAGTGGACTTCATTGATGGACTACATAGGTCGAGAAGAGGCAATACTAGCATTTGGGTAATAGTGGATAGGCTTACTAAGAGCGCCCACTTCATACCTATCAAGAGTAGAAGGACTACCTCATCTCTAACATCTCTTTATCTCAAGGAAATAGTTCGACTCCATGGGATACCCTCCAGCATTGTTAGTGACTGAGACCCTATTTTCACAAGTGAGTTTTGGCGGAGTCTGCAAGAAGCTGTAGGCACACAGTTATGTTTGAGCACGGCCTATCACCCCCAAACTGATGGCCAGACGGAAAGGGTGAATAGAGTTTTAGAGGATCTTTTAAGACTTTGCGTTCTTGACTTTAGAGGGACGTGGGAGGATCACCTTCCTTTAGTGGAATTTTCCTACAACAACAGCTACCAAGCTACCATCGGTATGGCGCCCTTCGAAGCCATGTATAGTAGACCGTGCAAATCACCAAATTGTTGGTGGGAGTCTACAGATAAGCTTATACTTGGGCCAGATATGATTCGAGAGACTTCAGAGAAAGTGGACTTGATACGGAGAAGGATGAAGACAGCCCTAGACAGACATAAATCCTACGCCGACAAAAGAAGGACCGACCTTGAGTTTGAGGTTGGGGACAAGGTTTTCCTTAAGGTATCACCTTTAAGGAACGTTGTTCGTTTTGGATCCGCAGGAAAGCTAGCATCAAGATTTGTAGGACCGTTTCCTATCATCGAGAAGGTTGGGAAGATGGCCTATAGATTAGAGCTACCCGAGAGACTGGCCAGAGTTCACAACGTCTTTCATGTTTCTCACCTTCGGAAGTGTTTGCATGAGTCTGCGGAAGTGGTGGAACCTAACATTCTAGAAGAAGCCGAAGTGGAACGTGAAGCAACTATGAGGAGAGTTCCAACCCGCATCTTAGGAACTGAAGTGAAAAAGCTACGCAACCGCGAAGTCAAACTCGTTAAAGTTCAGTGGAGCGACGCCAAGGAAGACGCGACTTGGGAAACTGAGAACAGAATACGCGCTGCCTACCCTCTTCTTTTTGAGGGTACATCTTTGATCTCTCTTTTTCCTTAAGTTATGCTTTATTTATCTTTTTAGGTATATCTCCTCGGTCCTTTTCCTAACTCCTTAGGTAGAAAACAAATGGATGCAAACATGTAATTGAAAACATGTTATGGATGATGGCTGCAAATGGTTGCTAGTGGTTGCTCGTGGATGCATATACACACACACACCCTATGTTATAGATCGGCTCAGTCACTTCATATTGCATATGCATATATATGTATTCTCATTTGTATATGGTTGAAACTTGATATGCTGTCATATGGTTGTCGCATTTGTATGAATAAGTTGAGCACTCATGTAGAATTATGAGTAGGAAACTTTTGCATACATAATGAATTCATGACACTTACATGATTCGCATTAAGGAGGTCAACTGAATCAGTAGACCGCCTGATTTCTGCATTAGATAAGGACATATACACACACTATGCATATGATCATGAAGCATTAGAAGTCTTTTAAGGACAGTGGATGTCTGTGTTTGTTGGTTGAGTAGATGGACTATTGGATGGTACGATATACATTCTTCCTAACTTGAAGATTTCGGGGACGAAATCCTTTTAAGGGGGGAGAATGTAACACCCCGTGAATTCAATAACATTAAGATTCACAAATTAAGGTGTAAGTAATTCTAATTGAATTAAAAGGAATGGGTTACGCCATTGCGTTCGTCTCGGAATTCTGCTTGAGATAGAGTCCGAGTTTGCGCGAATCGGACTCCGTATGAAGGAGTTATGACCTTCGGAAGTTTCAGAATAAAATTTAAATTCAAACAGCTCAGTTTAAAATTCAAAATTCGAATTTCAGGTTCAAACTGTGCTGGGCGGGAAAATTCCCGCCCAGAGATCAGGTCGACCATAGGGTCGACCATGGTGTCGACCTGGCCTCCCCAGGTCGACTATAGTGTCGACCTAGGTGTCGACCTGCCAATCGACCTGCCTGGTCGACCTAGCTGGCTAGGTCTGGCTCTGGCTCGAATTTCTATGGCTCTGTCACTAGGGCTGATGTGTCACCTCTTGATTGGCTCTTCGTACTTTGTATGGTTTAGATTCCTCCTGTCTTCATCTGACGGCTCAAAACAATTTAAAAATCTATAAATATACCCTAAGTCTCAACTGAAAATTCACACAAAAAATAAGAAAGAAGTCGTCATGCTGCCAAGGAGAAATTGAACATAGCCGTCAAGAGAGAAAAGCATAGAGACGAATAAAATTAATAAGAAGATAAAAGTTTAATCAAATTAATCAGCGCAACGTTAGTCTACCCAAAGGAGCGCATCTCAATTTCAGAATTCAGAATCCAGAATTCAAGATTCTGCATTCGTTGTAAGTATAGTGACCTTTCAGAATATGAATAAAAACTGTGATGTGATTCGATGTAAATGAAAATAGAATTGTGTTATTGTATAAATTCTGTGTATTGTAATGGTTCTATCATGACTTGTGTATTGATGTTTGTGGCATAAATTGATTGATGCAAGCCTATTGAACAATTGTATATGAAAACAATGGCACTTGCAAGTTTGTGGCAAAAATTAGAAATTTATCCCTTTATGTTTATGTCGATGGCATGGACTATATACAATCCCTTAGTTTAAGTTAGAATTTATGTAAACATGTTATAGACCTTTTATGCCTACATGACCCAAAATCTACGATATCATTCTTATGTTTATTTGCAAGTATAATTGGATCTTTGTTAAGTATCGTTTGGGTTACATAAACTATGCAAGTTCATGTTGAAATAGGCTGTATGATTAGATGTTAAAATTGGACAATTTGGTGAATATACAACATGCTAGTTTTGTGGTTGACATTATGCCAAGTTAAACATGTTTTAATACAAGTTTGTATAAGCCTAAACTATGCCATTTCATATGTCACCTACTTAGTTATACATTGATTTGAATGCAAATTCACATGACCCATATTATATGTTAGTTGAATCGCTAAATTGCAAGTTCATGCGCCACACACCTTTATGTATTACATGTTCTTGATTTCCCCTTTTTCTCATGTTTATAAAGTTGGGCTGAAGTGTGACAAGCCCAATACATGTTATAATGTTGCGAACAAACGGGGGTAATAACGTTGGGTGTAAAACATTGAAAATATATGTTGGCATGTTTGGCACATGCCAACGATAATGACATTTAAGGCGGTATGAATGGTTATACCCAAGAATAAAAGACATGACATTTACATATATAATTGAGAAGTAATAAAATATGTAAATTTAGAAAACACGATATGCTTAACCCGAGGTTGGATTGAGTTGCGATGTAAACCTGCCCGGGCCCGCCCGGCTGTCCAGTAGTCACAACAATACCTATCCAATTTGGGTGGTTAAGCATTGAACCCAATAATGACCCGAGGTTAGACTGAGCTACGGTGTAAACCTGCCCAGAACCGACCGGCATATCCAGTAACTGTAGCAATACCTGTCTAATGTGAGTGGTCAGGTGCTCCTAAGAGGCTAAGGATAGATGGTAGGGTTAAGTCAACTATAACACTTAACCAAATTCAAATGTTAACAAGAATAGATGGGTGGGGTTAGGTAAATATAGACACTTAACCACTTAACATGTTTGACTAGAAAATCTTGGTAACGAGGGACCCGTTTCAGCAGTAACCCAAGTTAGGTATCAACGGTACCCTGAAACTAGGCAGGGTGGGGCATGATTACTGGGCAGATTGTAAGCGGTCAAAACGACGGCGGTGGATGCACAGTGTTTGTCTAACGGGATGCGGGAGTGCACACACTCCGGAGCAGACAACCAGGGCATTGGGGACACCAGTAGTATAACCTATGCCTTCTAGAATTTGTGTCGGGGCCGCCACCATGGGTCTTGATACACCCCATGGTGGGACCAGCATAGGTATCTACAATTCTTGGGGGCCGTATGACACATGTTAACGCGAGTAGGAGCTGATCTTTAGAAAAATGGGGATCACTTCACCCTCAGCGTGGGGTGCCAGTTGGAATAAATCAAGAAGGTGCAGAGATATAGCATGGGTGCGATAGTACATTCGACACTTCCTTAGCTTGTGACACTTTCCTATTTTCAGTTTATATCTATCATGCCCTTTTCTTACTCACATACTGAAAAGTTACTAGACTTACTCAGGCTTTATGTCTGACTCTATTTTCTTTTCGTCTTCTTTTCTTTCGCCCCCCCCCCCGGTCCACAAGGAGGAAACAACTCAGCTCAGTCAGACTCTTTACAAGCTCCAAGACCGTATATGTATGATTTGGATCTCTTTTTCTCGGATTATGGCTTTGGATAACACTATGGGGATTTTTGTCACTTTATTTATGTTTTATGCTTCTTTAATAATCAAGACAGTAATGAGGTTGTAATGTTGGAAGTATTTTGAGACAATTGTGGTAATGTTGTGTTTGAACACGTTTTGATGAAATAAAAGTCTGTTTGGTTTCCGCTGTTTAAAATATGTGTATTTATATCTGTCTTGAGTTTGTCTGTGGATTTTACTTATAAACCTCCACCAAAGTTAAGGCATTCCCTTTGCGAGTGACCTTAACGGAGGTGGGGTGTTTCACCGCCAAATATACGAACAGGTCTTCGTGATCCACCGGCTTCGACAATATCAGAGGTTTCTCTAGAAAACTTAACAGATTTTTGAAGGCCTTTACGCAATCAGGGGTCCATTCAAAGTTTAGCTTCCCACGTTTAATTAAGTCAAAGAAAGAGACACATTTGTCAGTTGGTTTGGAAATGAATCTGCTCAACGCCGCAACTTTCCCAGCTAAACTTTGAACATCTTTAATCTTCCGTGGCTCTTTTATGTTCCTGATTGCTGCTATTTGGTTAGGATTAGTTTCAATTCCTTGAGAATTTACGATGAAACCAAGAAATTTTCCTGATGAAACCCTGAATGAGCATTTTAAGGGGTTCAACTCAATTCCGTACCTCTATAGAATATCAAACATTTCTGCCAAATCTTTCGTATGATTGAGTGACTATCTGGATTCACGAGCATGTCTTCTACGTAAATTTCCATAAACTTTTTGATCTGATTATTCGGTTCACCAAGCGCTGATACGTGGGTCCAGCATTCTTTAGTTCGAATGGCATAACCACATAATAGTATAATCCCAAATTTGTAGTAAAACTTGTGTGCACTTGGTCTGGTACATAAATGGGGATCTGGTTATATCCTGAATATGCATCCATGAAAGAGAGAAGTTTGTGTCCGGCTGTTGAGTCCACTAGTTGATCAATCCTGGGGAGTGGAAAGCTATCTTTTGGACAAGCCTTGTTCAAATCGGAAAAGTCAATGCACGTTCGCCATTTCCCATTTGATTTCTTGACTAAGACGGGATTCGTATCCTGTCGGAATATGTCGAATCTCTAATGAAACCGTTACTCTTTAAATTTCTACTTCCTCCTTTAGGGCTGCTCACCTTTCCGGGCCCAACATATGTCTCTTCTGCTTAACGGGCGGATGCTTTGAGTTCATGCTCAGTGAGTGGCTCATGATGGACGGTGATATCCTACACATATCAGCGTGGGTCTAGGAAAATACATCCAAATTTGCCTTCAAAAGTAAGTCAATTCCTTTGCTCGAAGCGGATCTAGTTGGGATCCAATCTTTAAAACCTTTATCAAATCAATATCGTCAATGGAGATATCCACATTGTTTCGTTGGGAGTCTCCATCCTGCCTCCAGGCTCCTCATCCTCTCTGGGATCTATGTCCTCGGGCAATTCTCTAGGCGACTCACTCAGGGTCAACCCCCTTAATTGCTATGCCGAGTCTTCTTCCGTAGGGGAGGAAAAACCTTTAGTTTCTATGTTTAATCCCTTTAGCAACATCTTCAATTCTGCCATATAGTAGGCTTGTCCGGTGGCTTGATCACCTCTGATTACTCCTACTCCCGCTTCGCTTGGGAATTTCAACAATAGGCACCAGGGGGCAATGCAGGCCCTGAATTCTACGATGGCCGGTTGGCCCAAAAAAGCATTATATGATGAGTCGATGTCCAACACAACAAACGAGAGGATTCTCACTCTCCGGCGGTCTCCATGTCCCAATGTCACTGACAATTCTACATATCCCATTGGAGCTGTCGAGGCCCCATTGAAGCCTCGTATCCATCCATCGCAAGGCTTCAAATCTTTCGCTTTGAGTTTCATCTGATCGAATACTTTCTTAAAGAGAATATTAACTAAACTACCATTATCCACTACTACCTTGTGAACTAGAGCTAGATCGATAGTGGTAGTGATCACCAATGGGTCCTTAGTAGGCAATTGAACTCCAATATCATCTCTACCACGAAATATGACATCATCTGGCATCGTTTTCTGTTGCTTCACCGGGGCGGCATCTTCGAAGTTACTGCACTTCCCCACTTCGAGGTGCTTGGCTGCATTAACATATTAGACCATTTCCCTGTAGCTATGGTTAGTTGGATTAGGCCCCCCTACTATAGTGTTGATGACGTTTCCTTTACCTTTTTTTGAGCTGTTGTAACACCCCGCCTCCGCTAGGGTCACTCGCAAAAGGAATGCACTAGCTTTAGAGGGGCATTATTGGTAAACATGCACAGAAATATCACAAGACAGAACATATAAAATAGCGGAAGTAAAATCAAACTTTCATAACATGAATAAATAAGGTCTAAAGCCTTTTACATCAGAGTACATCAAAACCTGTCTTGCAATAGTAAAGAAGCATAAAGACATTTTCATAAATTATTCCCCAAGTAAAAACAGTAAAGTAGCCATTAGCCAAGAAAAGTCCAAGCCATCCATGATGACCTTCAAGCAGAAGAAGTCCGAACTAAACAACAGTATTTCCTCCCTGTAACCTGGGGGGGAACCGAAGAAAAGAGGCGAAACAAAACGGGTCAGTCAAAAAGACTGAGTAAGCCCTATCTACTATTAGCATAAAAACTAGTAAAGTTAACTGACATGAGAAACTGAGATGAACATAAGCATGATAACAAGATAAATAAGCTAAATCAAAATAACAGGATGAACTACTGAACTCAGATAAACTAAGGTGTCATGATAAATTACGATGTCAAGATAAAACAAGGTATCACATCATCAGGTTTCTATCAAGTATAATATCCCCAAGATATCTGTCACGTATAACGCCCCGTGATATCTATCCTGTATTTTAGCTCTGCACCTACCGTACTAGTATCCCCACCGTGTCATGTGTTAACCAAGAATGACCCTCACTCAAAAGTCGTGTAATGGTCCATGTCAACCTAATATATCGCATATATAGGTTACTCAACTTGTATGTTTTATTCCATGTAAATGTTCAGTCCCTTGCCGTAGACCATACGGGCTTTCCCATGAGATTCTATATTACTTTAACATAGTTCCATGATCCTTAAGATCGGTTTGGACTGTTACCCTAAACCTAGCCAGGGTCTTCCAACATGAATTATCGTTTGTACAACTAGGACTTATGCTACCTAGGGCTACTAGGGATTAAGCTTACCTATTGCACGTTTTCGTATCTCGGTTTGGGTTCAACCACTTAGGGCCACTAGGGATTACGCTAACCGCCAACCGCGCCCTTTTTCCCACGCATATATCGTGAATCGTTTTTCCATGACTGTATGCACATGTATCACATCGTGCCATCCGAGTCCTATCACAGGGCAGACCAGGAAATACAGGACTCGGTCGGGAGCTTTCAATTTATCTGCCGATGCAGATGCTAAGGTCTGTTTTTTCCTATACGTGGCTATGGTCCCACGAGACCACTCCCTCAACTAGTGAAAGACAAGACAGGATAAATCC
The DNA here is from genome assembly GCA_030737875.1 of Allium sativum. Taxonomy (NCBI): domain Eukaryota; kingdom Viridiplantae; phylum Streptophyta; class Magnoliopsida; order Asparagales; family Amaryllidaceae; genus Allium; species Allium sativum. The sequence continues at coordinate 902,829,669 of CM060916.1, forward strand.
TGTATGAGAACACAACACTGGCCAACCCACATCCAAGCCTTACCGCAACCATAATTAGATAGCAATTATGGTCTATTGGGTGTTCTCTGCCTTTCCGTACGTACACGCTTGACCAAAGATGGTAGGTAGCCTGACGAAATGCTATCTAGGGTACGACCGTGTATCGTCGACTATCCCCTATCCATCCCCGTCTTTAGGTCGCTCGTATAGCAACCAAGGCATACTCTTGGTTCTTCTAACGCAGACCTTAACCTCTCATGAGCCTAGTATAATCACCTGGCAGCTCATAGAGGGATACCAAGAATACCCTCACGTTCCCCGAAGCCGCTGCTTCGTTACCCAGTTCGCTGGAGCCTTTATCTAAATCAGATACTTGCTCCTACTCGTATACTTAAACGATGACCTACCGTATCAGGTTACTCATCTATCTATGAACTGGTCTAAATTTCCTTGACTAAGAATCATTACTTAGTTATTCTTCAACTAAGGTTTACCACTTAGCATTGTTCCCGTTATCCTTGTTAACTACGGTTATCCACCTAATCCTCAGAACTAGGGTTTACATAATGGATTAAGTGTCACTTAAGTTCATGACTTAACCCGTCTACAAATCCTGTCAAAATTGGCTAAGTATCCAAGTTCAAGGCTTAACCCTACAAACCATGCTCAAGTTGGTTAAGTATATTAAGCAATTCACGACTTAACCTCGTCCAATTATCATTCTAGATTGGTTAAGTATATATTAACTTGACCCTATCAATTTACTTAGTCAAATCGGTCAAGTGTATTCAAGCGATTCGTGACTTAGCCTTATCATGTTTTCACGTTATATTGGTTAAGTATTGGTTAACTTAACCACAATAAATTAAGGAGTTAGATTGGATAAGTATAGGTCACTTAACCACATCAATTCATCACGTTTAGATTAGTTAAGTGTTTAACTTAACCCCATTAAACTACCAAGTGGGATTAATTAAGTCTAGGCTAACTTAACCCCATCCGATTTCCATGTTTAGACTAGTTGAGTCTAATCTTAACCCCATTCGTTAACCGTATTTTTCGGTTAAGCGTCATTAAGAAAACTTACTTAACCTTACCAAGTTATCGCGTTGGATTGATTAAGTGTTGTTAACTTAACCCCATCCACTAGTCATATAAAAATGGTTAAGTGTTATTAGGCAAATCAAGTTACTTAACCTACCCAACCTTGTCATGTTTTGTTAAGTATCATTAGCCTAATCAAATTACTTAACCCATTTATCCATGTCATATTTGGTTAAGAGTCATTAATCAAATTAACTTAACCCTATCATGTGACATTAATTACTTAATGCACCTTCACCTCTCACATTAGACTTTGTTGTGGTTACTAGTTAAGCCGGTCGGTTCCGGGTAGCTTTACACCACAACTTGGTCTAACCTCGGGTTCAAGCACAACATGACCAACTTCTCACATTGGGTCCTATTGTTTGCAACTACTAGTTAGGCCGGTCGGTTCCGGGTAGTTTTACGTTGCAAACTCAACCCAACCTCGAGTTGGCCACACTTATATTATCTAAGTGTCATGCCCATCATGTTACAAGTTTTCAAGCATTTGGGTAGACCTAACTTAATAGGTAAATTCCCAAAGGGTAGACCTAACTTAATAGGTAAATTCCCAAGCTTATGTTTTTATGCATACTTACATGTCAACTTCCATGTTATATTTCAAGTCATGTTTTCAAGTTGTATTTTCATGTCATTAGAAATTACCCATAACATAACCCAACGCTTTTAAACTCGCATTTACGTTCGCGACAACGTAATGGATTAAAAGAAGAGACTTGGCAAAGGCATGACAAAAATGGATATTAAGCCACAAGTTAATCATGGTGGCAAGTGAGGCACAAATGTGTTCATTAACTTGCATGTTACATTCTTAAGCCTCAAAACATGCATAAACCCAAACTTGGCACATAAGCGAATCATGGTGACAAAAGATATGGAATGATGACTAGTAACTCGCATATATCATCATATAAGGGTTATGACTTCATATGCAAGTTGACATAAAGGTTATGAGGGTTCTCATGTTGCCTAATGCAACATTTCAACATAAAGGTTGTAGATTTTAGCTCACAAGATCAAGATAATGACTTCATAAACTTGCATGACATGATAGCATGTATCATACTCAATGATCAAACCCAAACTTGCAACATGAACATTTAACTTCATAGTTAATATCTAAGAGTAGGGAAAGGGCTTACATTGCTATGAAGGCACAAAAGATATGACAAAGCCCTTATGCAATAAAATAGACCCAAAATGCAAGCTCTAACATAAAAACCCTTGAGCCAAAATGATCAAAACCCTTGCTTTATGATGCAAAGATAGAAACTTGACTTGAATGGAAGCTAATGACACTCATACAAGCTTGAAAACACTTGTATGCATGGAAAATCTCTCATAGAAACCATTTAGAAATTTTATGAAGAGAGTGGAGGCCATGAGAGGTAAAATTTTGCCATAGTTTAGTTGCATGAATGAATAATGAGGATTTAGGATAGGTTAGGGTCTTATTTATAGATTAGGCAAGTGTTTTAGGCCATAGGATTAAACCTAGATTCAATCCAAGCCATCAAAGCATGTCTTGGGGAAGAAGTCAAGTGTAGGAACCATCTAGGGCCTTTAGATTAAAGATGAACCATGAGAACCATCCAAATGTAAAATCTGTATTTGAGTGAATCGGCCCACGGGTTGACAGCCAAACACCCTGGATTAACCCCTAGTCGACCCAGCGAGCTCGGGTCGACCTCAAAAATCGGCCGGTTCGGTTATTCCCCTCTCCCAATTCGCTGTTTTGAACATTTTTGCATATTTATTTATTTAATTTTCAATTATATATATATATATATATATCAATATATATATATATATATATTTCTCTGCGCAACCCATTTCACTTAATTAAGTATACTTTAATTTGGGAATTTTTCGTGAAACTTCGCGAGGCCATACCTTGGTCATACGGACTCCGATTTTCGAAAACTCGGACTCTATTTCGCGTATTTTTCCGAGACGAACGCAATGGCATAGCCTGTTTCCTTTGATTCAGATTTTACAGTTTAATTCTGCCTCCATTTATGTTATAACAGGTTATTGAAAATACGGGTTGTTACATTCTCCCCACCTTTTAGGATTTCATCCCCGAAATCTCCAAGTTAGGAAGAACATATCCTACCATCCATCATCCATCTACTCAAAACATCATCCACAAGCAACCATTGTCCTTAGATGATTTCTAATGCTGTATGAATATATGCAAAACGTGTGTGTACATGTTCCTTAGCTAATGCTAATGGTCAGGCCTGAATAATCTTTCTAATGCAAAATATGTATAGTGCCATGAATCCAACATGTATGCAAATAGTCCTAGTCATATAGATACTATATGCGTGCACAATCATTCATTCATATGCAACAACCGCATGATAATAAATTCGATTTCATCCATAAACAATTATAAATACTCGTGCATATGCAATATGAAATGTGACCGAGTCGAGCTAGTATCTAATGTGTATTCGCGCATCCACGAGCAACCACTTGCAACCATATCAATCATAACATGTTTCAAATACATGTTTACATCCATAGGGTTCTACCTAGAATTCCCTGAAACAGGGTCGAGAAGATAAACAGGACAAACTCCTTACAGGGTTTGTAACGGAGAATAGGACCGAGAGGATGTCCACAAAAGATAGCCTACAAGTAAGGTCTACAGAAAACAGGGATCAAGGATATACTCCCAAAAAGAGATATCATGCGCGTATCTAGTCTTTGACCATCAAAGTCGTCTTTTAACTTCGCGATTTTGTAGCTTCTTATTCCTGTTTCCATAACATGAGCTGGAACTCATTTCTTCGTCGCCTCTCGTTCCACTTGCACTTATCCTTTTCCTAGAATACTTGACGCAAACATGGCTGCGTACTCATGATCTTATGCAAGCTTTCCAAAATTCACTAGTGAATCTTGGATCTCGTTTATATACTATAAGGCATTCCATGTAGAAGAACTTTCTCTTGAAAGTAAACAGATGTCAATCAGGTTATCATGCGCACTTACTAGAGTGATCTCTATAACCCATGCATAAATGAAGTAAACCATCCGTCTTATTGGCGAACACCACTCGATCGGGCTTCAAATTTCCAATAAAGGCATCAAGGGATTCTAAGTAACTAGTCATGACAGAACCTCAAAAAGGTTACCCGATACTTCGAGGGCATTACCAAGGCTAGTCAAAAGGTCTAACTACCCTCCTATCAAAACCGAGAGTGGCACCCCCTACTGGATAACCACTTCATCCCTAGAATCCATCCATAGCTTATAAACATAAGCATTATTTCCAAACTCAACACTTGGCATAGACATTCCCAAATCCAAACAAGTCATGTATAAATGGACTGATTCTCCAATAGGACTTTGAGACAAAAATGGGATTCTCTATTACGCTAGTACTTAAGGTGCAGAGACTCAACTATCGAAGCAGACTTAAATGATACGAACAACGAAGTCCTAACGGGATGATAGAGAAGAAAAGCTAAACCTTTAACAAGATCGTTACCCTCCTTCCGAGGTACTCTAGAAATGAGAGCATACTACTGCCCTCCCGATGATCTTGTCCTTGTCCCATAATACTTAACTATCCGCCCCGTTTTACCATGCCAAAGGTACTCTCTCGTCATGGGTTTCATTGTTCATCTTTCTCCCTCCTTTGAGGACTAAGCCATACCAACAAGTTGCTCATCCTTAAGCTCGTATCCTTTATCCTTCTTTCTCATGATCCTTTCTTATAACGCGGCCACTGGTCTCTCGAGAACCACCTCCATCGTATGGAAAGCACTTCCGTAGGTAGAAAAGACTAGTCGCAGTTAAAACTACTGTAACTGCAGATGGAGGAAAAAAAGGAAAAGAGACTCAATTAAGGAAACAAGGATAGTGCTAATGGCCTTTGGGGAATAGCCTTTTTCTTTTAAAAGAAAATTTTCTTGAAAAATGCTTCTTTGTAAACGATTTTTTTTCAAATAGTTTTCAGAAGGTCTTTAAAAACTTTTGCCCAGTCTGGTAACCTTCTGCTCTGATACCACGTGTAACACCCCGCCTCCGCTAGGGTCACTCGCAAAAGGAATGCACTAGCTTTAGAGGGGCATTATTGGTAAACATGCACAGAAATATCACAAGACAGAACATATAAAATAGCGGAAGTAAAATCAAACTTTCATAACATGAATAAATAAGGTCTAAAGCCTTTTACATCAGAGTACATCAAAACCTGTCTTGCAATAGTAAAGAAGCATAAAGACATTTTCATAAATTATTCCCCAAGTAAAAACAGTAAAGTAGCCATTAGCCAAGAAAAGTCCAAGCCATCCATGATGACCTTCAAGCAGAAAAAGTCCGAACTAAACAACAGTATTTCCTCCCTGTAACCTGGGGGGGAAACGGAAGAAAAGAGGCGAAACAAAACGGGTCAGTCAAAAAGACTGAGTAAGCCCTATCTACTATTAGCATAAAAACTAGTAAAGTTAACTGACATGAGAAACTGAGATGAACATAAGCATGATAACAAGATAGATAAGCTAAATCAAAATAACAGGATGAACTACTGAACTCAGATAAACTAAGGTGTCATGATAAATTACGATGTCAAGATAAAACAAGGTATCACATCATCAGGTTTCTATCAAGTATAATATCCCCAAGATATCTGTCACGTATAACGCCCCGTGATATCTATCCTGTATTTTAGCTCTGCACCTACCGTACTAGTATCCCCACCGTGTCATGTGTTAACCAAGAATGACCCTCACTCAAAAGTCGTGTAATGGTCCATGTCAACCTAATATATCGCATATATAGGTTACTCAACTTGTATGTTTTATTCCATGTAAATGTTCAGTCCCTTGCCGTAGACCATACGGGCTTTCCCATGAGATTCTATATTACTTTAACATAGTTCCATGATCCTTAAGATCGGTTTGGACTGTTACCCTAAACCTAGCCAGGGTCTTCCAACATGAATTATCATTTGTACAACTAGGACTTATGCTACCTAGGGCTACTAGGGATTATGCTTACCTATTGCACGTTTTCGTATCTCGGTTTGGGTTCAACCACCTAGGGCCACTAGAGATTACGCTAACCGCCAACCGCGCCCTTTTTCCCACGCATATATCGTGAATCGTTTTTCCATGACTGTATGCACATGTATCACATCGTGCCATCCGAGTCCTGTCACAGGGCAGACCAGGAAATACAGGACTCGGTCGGGAGCTTTCAATTTATCTGCCGATGCAGATGCTAAGGTCTATTTTTTCCTATACGTGGCTATGGTCCCACGAGACCACTCCCTCAACTAGTGAAAGACAAGACAGGATAAATCCTGTATGAGAACACAACACTGGCCAACCCACATCCAAGCCTTACCGCAACCATAATTAGATAGAAATTATGGTCTATTGGGTGTTCTCTGCCTTTCCGTACGTACACGCTTGACCAAATATGGTAGGTAGCCTGACGAAATGCTATTTAGGGTACGACCGTGTATCGTCGACTATCCCCTATCCATCCCCGTCTTTAGGTCGCTCGTATAGCAACCAAGGCATACTCTTGGTTCTTCTAACGCAGACATTAACCTCTCATGAGCCTAGTATAATCACCTGGCAGCTCATAGAGGGATACCAAGAATACCCTCACGTTCCCCGAAGCCGCTGCTTCGTTACCCAGTTCGCTGGAGCCTTTATCTAAATCAGATACTTGCTCCTACTCGTATACTTAAACGATGACCTACCGTATCAGGTTACTCATCTATCTATGAACTGGTCTAAATTTCCTTGACTAAGAATCATTACTTAGTTATTCTTCAACTAAGGTTTACCACTTAGCATTGTTCCCGTTATCCTTGTTAACTACGGTTATCCACCTAATCCTCAGAACTAGGGTTTACATAATGGATTAAGTGTCACTTAAGTTCATGACTTAACCCGTCTACAAATCCTGTCAAAATTGGCTAAGTATCCAAGTTCAAGGCTTAACCCTACAAACCATGCTCAAGTTGGTTAAGTATATTAAGCAATTCACGACTTAACCTCGTCCAATTATCATTCTAGATTGGTTAAGTATATATTAACTTGAGCCTATCAATTTACTTAGTCAAATCGGTCAAGTGTATTCAAGCGATTCGTGACTTAGCCTTATCATGTTTTCACGTTATATTGGTTAAGTATTGGTTAACTTAACCACAATAAATTAACGAGTTAGATTGGATAAGTATAGGTCACTTAACCACGTCAATTCATCACGTTTAGATTAGTTAAGTGTTTAACTTAACCCCATTAAACTACCAAGTGGGATTAATTAAGTCTAGGCTAACTTAACCCCATCCGATTTCCATGTTTAGACTAGTTGAGTCTAATCTTAACCCCATTCGTTAACCGTATTTTTCGGTTAAGCGTCATTAAGAAAACTTACTTAACCTTACCAAGTTATCGCGTTGGATTGATTAAGTGTTGGTTAACTTAACCCCATACACTAGTTATATAAAAATGGTTAAGTGTCATTAGGCAAATCAAGTTACTTAACCTACCCAACCTTGTCATGTTTTGTTAAGTATCATTAGCCTAATCAAATTACTTAACCCATTTATCCATGTCATATTTGGTTAAGAGTCATTAATCAAATTAACTTAACCCTATCATGTGGCATTAATTACTTAATGCACCTTCACCTCTCACATTAGACTTTGTTGTGGTTACTAGTTAAGCCGGTCGGTTCCGGGTAGCTTTACACCACAACTTGGTCTAACCTCGGGTTCAAGCACAACATGACCAACTTCTCACATTGGGTCCTATTGTTTGCAACTACTAGTTAGGCCGGTCGGTTCCGGGTAGTTTTACGTTGCAAACTCAACCCAACCTCGAGTTGGCCACACTTATATTATCTAAGTGTCATGCCCATCATGTTACAAGTTTTCAAGCATTTGGGTAGACCTAACTTAATAGGTAAATTCCCAAAGGGTAGACCTAACTTAATAGGTAAATTCCCAAGCTTATGTTTTTATGCATACTTACATGTCAACTTCCATGTTATATTTCAAGTCATGTTTTCAAGTTGTATTTTCATGTCATTAGAAATTACCCATAACATAACCCAACGCTTTTAAACTCGCATATACGTTCGCGACAACGTAATGGATTAAAAGAAGAGACTTGGCAAAGGCATGACAAAAATGGATATTAAGCCACAAGTTAATCATGGTGGCAAGTGAGGCACAAATGTGTTCATTAACTTGCATGTTACATTCTTAAGCCTCAAAACATGCATAAACCCAAACTTGGCACATAAGCGAATCATGGTGACAAAAGATATGGAATGATGACTAGTAACTCGCATATATCATCATATAAGGGTTATGACTTCATATGCAAGTTGACATAAAGGTTATGAGGGTTCTCATGTTGCCTAATGCAACATTTCAACATAAAGGTTGTAGCTTTTAGCTCACAAGATCAAGATAATGACTTCATAAACTTGCATGACATGATAGCATGTATCATACTCAATGATCAAACCCAAACTTGCAACATGAACATTTAACTTCATAGTTAATATCTAAGAGTAGGGAAAGGGCTTACATTGCTATGAAGGCACAAAAGATATGACAAAGCCCTTATGCAATCAAATAGACTCAAAATGCAAGCTCTAACATAAAAACCCTTGAGCCAAAATGATCAAAACCCTTGCTTTATGATGCAAAGATAGAAACTTGACTTGAATGGAAGCTAATGACACTCATACAAGCTTGAAAACACTTGTATGCATGGAAAATCTCTCATAGAAACCATTTAGAAATTTTATGAAGAGAGTGGAGGCCATGAGAGGTAAAATTTTGCCATAGTTTAGTTGCATGAATGAATAATGAGGATTTAGGATAGGTTAGGGTCTTATTTATAGATTAGGCAAGTGTTTTAGGCCATAGGATTAAATCTAGATTCAATCCAAGCCATCAAAGCATGTCTTGGGGAAGAAGTCAAGTGTAGGAACCATCTAGGGCCTTTAGATTAAAGATGAACCATGAGAACCATCCAAATGCAAAATCTGCATTTGAGCGAATCGGCCCACGGGTTGACAGCCAAACACCCTGGATTAACCCCTAGTCGACCCAGCGGGCTCGGGTCGACCTCAAAAATCGGCCGGTTCGGTTATTCCCCTCTCCCAATTCGCTGTTTTGAACATTTTTGCATATTTATTTATTTAATTTTCAATTATATATATATATATATATATCAATATATATATATTTCTCTGCGCAACCCATTTCACTTAATTAAGTATACTTTAATTTGGGAATTTTTCGTGAAACTTCGCGAGGCCATATCTTGGTCATACGGACTCCGATTTTCGAAAACTCGGACTCTATTTCGCGTATTTTTCCGAGACGAACGCAATGGCATAGCCCGTTTCCCTTGATTCAGATTTTACAGTTTAATTCTGCCTCCATTTATGTTATAACAGGTTATTGAAAATACGGGTTGTTACAGCTGTGGGTTTAGGAGCAGGTTGATTTTGATTCGGGGTTTGCCCTCCTTGCCCCCTGTTTCTTGGGGCATCCTTGTATTCATCTAACTTTCCTTCCAGCAATAGTTTTTCAACAACGTCTCTTAAATGCCGACACTCATTAGTAGAGTGACCATGGGTTCCATGAAACAAATAAAATTTTCCGGTCGCAAGCTCCTACTCAGTGGAGTCTCTGGGAGGAGGCTTCTTATATTGCAAGACATTGTAAGTATCCAGGTAGATGTTTTCCAATGTATCGTTCAATGATGTGTAGTTTTCAAAAGTTTGGAATCGAGGTCTTTTTCCGGAGTTGTTTCCTCGGTTCTTATTTCTTTTATTGTCGTTTCTGTTCCTATTGCCATTTCCTCCGTCTTTGTTGCCAACGTGTACCTCGACCTTCCCTGAACCGTCGTCGGACTTTTCACAGAAACATTACTTTGGATATCTTCTTTTGAAGCCCCATCATATTTTCTTTTTCAACTAGCATATATTTCCTCCTGCCATGGGTGAATATTTGCCTTTTCATAGAATGCCTCCCTTGTCAATGGTGGTTTTTAGCTAGATATCCTCCAAATTCAGTATCTAGATCGACCCCATCTATTAAGGCCATCAAAATGGTTGGTTCATGGGGATCGCTTATTTCGGTAACTGCTAAGTTGAAGCAGTCCAGGTATGACTTCAGAGAATCACCAGGGGCCTGTTTGATTTTGGACAATTCAATAACGCTTTTGGCTTTCCGGGCAAGGAGCCAGAACTGATTCATAAAACGCTTGCTTAGTTCTTTAAAGCTCGACACCGATCGTGGGGGAAGTCAAGTGAACCACATTAATGCAAAATCTTCAAGATATATCGGGAAGGCTTTACATTACACAGCGTCAGGCGCGGCTGCGTCGTTCATATACCATGCATACCTCATCAGGTATTGTACCAAATCTGTTCCACCAGCATATCGGTCCATCTGTGGCAGGTTGAATTGTCGGGGAAATTGGAAGTCCAAAATGTCGTCGATGAATGGAGTGTGACTACGCTCAATATCCCAATCCTCGTTGGTATAGCGGCGACTATCAGCCATGATTTGGCGCACCATCACTTCTACTTCCGCATTGGTTAGATTAGGTTCATGATCTACACTTCTGTCTCTTCTAATATGTTCAGTGCCCACGTCAGGCGATGCCCTCTAGCTTCGATTTGTGCTTGAACTTCCCCGCCTTCTGCGATCCCGGTCGTTCATGGGACTATTTGGCTCGAGAGGTTGGCCTTGAGTAGAATTGACGATATTATGGTTTCTAGGTAAAACATGTGATCCCCTCAAACCTGGATCGCCAGCTCCAAGGGTCCGGGCTACATCCTCACGAGACCCTAGTGATCCAAATGTTAACTGGTCCAAATTCTCAGGCCTTTCATATGGCTTTGTTAGACGCGGGTGCTCTTCATCTGAAGATGATGAATGATCCATGGTAGGATGATGAGTCGGAGAGGACACTCTTTATCTATGAAATTCACTTATTTCCCTACTCATAACCTTCATGTTCTCTCGCATAAGAACGTTGTCTTGTTTATGGGCCTCTAAAGCCTCCCGGGTGCTGTCAAGCATATCAAGCAAGCGCGAAAAATCTCCATGTGTGATGAGTGCAGAGGGGGTAGGCTGATCACTAGTTGTTGTGGTCAGTATCAGAGCATTTGTAGGGGTTCGAGTAGAGTTTCCAGCCTCAACTGCATTTAGTTCGGATCGGCCTAAGGCTATTTCTGTGGTTTGGATTTGAGGGGAGCTACCAACAACATTCAGGGAACCGGATCGCATTGGGTTGGTATCACCGGTTCAGTTCGGGGCTTCATGGTCAGATCGGATCGGAGACGCCCTGCCGGATCGATCAGCTCTCGAACTTTATCCTCTCGATCTAGTAACGACCATAGCTTGCTGATCCTCACCCATTTCACTTTCCCATGCATTTTGTACTTATTTTCCTTTTCCTTTGGTCATAATATCCAATTTTTCAAGACTATTTTGGAGAAAACTTCAATGATATTGACTTTATGGACTATCTTCTTTCGATATACAAACCCAAATAGTATAATGGTAGCCCAAAATGTGGAGAATTCGGAGATTTCTCAGTGAAAGCACCGAAATGTTAGACCAAAAAGTGGTCCTAACACCCAATTTAATAATGATGTGAAGAAATTAAAAGAGAAAAAACAAAGAGTTCACACGATTTGTAGTGGTTCGACATTAAAGAGCCTACGTCCACTTTATACTTTGTTGATGGATGATTGAAAGACAAATACAATGATGATTATCACTCAATCTCTCTATTATAATGAATAAATTCACTCAATCTTTTATGAAATATGCTCCAAAAATTGATGACGATCTGAATAAAGCAATGGTAGTCAGTTGTAGGGAGAGTTTTTGTCAAGATTTTGCCAAAAGATCCCTTTAAATGGTGCTTCGGGGGGTATTCATATGCAGGAATTTAATCCGGTTCGGTGCCACGTGGCAGTCATCCTGTTCGATTCGGAGTTGGAAGCTTGGAGATCATGACAACACATCTTGATCATGGGTGAACGTAGGATAATGGGTGTATAACCGCTTCGAGTTTGGTAGGATCGTGAGACATAAACATTGTTACTTATGGATATCGGTTCGGATCGAATTGTTACATAGGAGGTCCGGGTCGGCAAACTACGATCCGATCCGGTTGTGTCTTTGAAAGGACATTTTGTGGTCTGCTTGTGAGTGCAGGGGGGTCGGGTCGGAAGGTACGATCCGATCCGAATTGATGTCTTCTGCATCTTTTCCTTTTGAATACAACTTGTCACTTGATTCTTTATTTTGTGTAGCCTAACCACAAAGTAGGCTAACAACTGTCATTACAACTTACGTTGTTTACTTATTAACCTAGTTCTCTTAACTAAGGTTTACTAATAAGTTCCCTTTTCATAAATATAACTTATGTTGCCCTTATCAGCATATCTCAGATTCTCGTTCTCATAGATAAACTAAATTACAATTAAGTACAACTTATCTTATTACATAAGTTATTCCATGTTTATTATAACCTAAGTTATAATTCCCACTTGTCCCTAGGACAAGCCTATCTATTATATAATCTTCTCATTAATGTAATTTATTTATAATAGGTTATTATCGTTCCCCGTTCATTCCCTTTCTTTTACTGTTGTAACTTCCATTTATTTACTTACCCATTTCCTTTCATTTCCATTAATCACAACTAATGCCATTTATTTCTATCCTTTTATATACATACATACATACATATATATATGCTTATATACTAGACCTCTCACATTAAGCCTACACTTGTGCATGCTGGATTTGCCCGGCGGTTCTGGGTAGACTTCTACCACAAATTGACTTAACCTCGTATCTTAGAACCACTGTATGTTTTATTTATGCACTTAGACCCCTCACATTAGATTTACCACTTATGGATGCTGGATATGCCGGGCGGTTCCGGGCAGACTTCTACCACAAGTGTAATCTAACTTCATGTCTAAGCGCGGTTACAGTTTCCTATTTGTTGTAATTTTTCTATATAATTTGGGCATGTCCATTCTTTCAAATTTTTTACTGTAATATATGTTTTACATGTTATCATATTAAGCCCATTTTATGTCGCATGTCCTTTTTAACATGTATTTAATCCTATTCCCACATAAAACCATTTAATCATGTAACTATTCCAATTCATACAAATAAGGGTTCGTATATATAAATGTCACAAGTTAACATGTAATACGAACGGCAGTAGTCGCTACCCATATTCTAACAAGTTTATTTTTTTCCAACATGTAACCATTTCAGCACATTAAACGTTTCAACATATGAATTTTCCAACATATTCATATTAATATCTCAACATGTTACAACAACATTTTAGCACTTTTTAATTATTCTGGCAAATTCACATTTCATGATAACAGGGAATGCTAAACAATAATATATCATAATCTAAAATGATATAATTTAAATCCACTCACCTCATTCTCTATCCGAATCCTGGATATGGTCCAGATCTAGCATTCCATGGTTTTCCCCTTAATTGGGTTCAGAACCTAACGACCATGGATTCACAATTTTTACTAAAAGAAAAAGGAAAAAAGGAGAAAATTGCAATAGACCAGATCTAGAAAATTACCTTACTTCGCATATGATTCTGAACACCTTTTTATTAACTTCAATTTTTTTCCTCCATATCTTTGATTTAGAATTTTCCATAAACAAATAATCTTAATTTTTCTGAAGAGAATTGAGGAGCAAGAAGAATGGCAGAGCCTCGGCGTTGTCTCAGAAATATGAGATTCAAGGCAGGCTCTATAGACTTATTTATAGGTGTTCAGTAACGAGTTTAGACTAGAAAACAGTCAACGTTCACGCCCAAGAATCTGCCCAGATCTAACCCCCCCTTTAGGTGGGTCGACCCCCAACGGCATATTTTCCCGCTCACCCTTCCCGCTACGTAAATTTGACTTTTTGGATAAAATTATTTAATATATGCACATCTAAGTACTTTATATGTATACAAACTTCTACCGCTTGTAACTTCTTCACACGTTATCCGTTTTACGCAAACTTGGGGTCTATCTGAACCAAAATTCCGAGATGAACGCAACAGTGACACTGGTTCAGCTTAATTCTGATTATATGATTAAGTTATTCACATTTTATTATCATAAAAATGCGGGGTGTTACATCATGTGTTATAGTTGATATAACACATGTGTTAAACTTTTGTTATAATTCAAATCGAAACAATTTGATTTTTAACAATGACAAAAGAAAGGTTTTTTTTGTTAGAACGTAGAAATGTAGATTTTTTTAGGGTACTTTTGGCATAGGTTCTCATTAAGGTTAAAAATACACGAAAATCCCTTTAATACATTTCAATGTAAATTAGGTCCCTGTTTTTTAATCCCCAATTGTGTCAAATATATCAACAACATTTCATAAAAGTTGTTGACATATTAACAACTTTTCTGTACACTTTATAAATGTTGCTAACATATCAGCAGTTGTTTACAAAAGTTGTTGATATTTCAGCAATAATTTTTCACTTTTCTGTACAATGTGTAAAAGTTGCTGACATATCGGCAATTATTCATAAAAATTGCTGACATTTCAGCAATAATTTTTCCTTATTTTATGCAAAACAGGGGACGAATTTACAATGAAACTTAACAGGGAAAGTTGTTGGCATATCAGCAAATATTTATAAAAGTTGTTGACATATTGGCAATAATTTTCATTGTTTCTAGAAAATAGGGACCGGATTTACAATGACACTTTGACTGGGACCGACTTTACAATATGAAAGTATAATAAGGATGCCTCCCTAATTTTCACTTTTATATATATATATACACACATACATATATATATTTTTATATATGAGTTTTGGACATCAATTTGAATTTGATTCATAAGCTAAGTTCTAAAATGATTTGATATAATTATCAAAGTATAATATGATAAGATTTGAAGATTTCAAAACTTAAACGTTTGCGATGAATTATTTATAATATTATGATTTGACTAGTATTGAACTCCAAACACAAAGCTCGTAGTATTCATATGAATTTGGAAGGTGCAATCACGCTATTTGAAGAATAGTACAGATGGAATTTGGAGATTGGCATCAAGTTTTATCATTATACTCATTTTTGTATTTAATACCTATATTTTGGGTTTATAGGGAATAATGTAGAACCAACTATGATTTATGACTATATTTATACCTTTTGAGTCAAGTATATCTATGTTTTTAAAGTTGGAAAACTATATGATTGATGAATACACTTATTCTGTTGAGGTAAGTTTTTGAATATAATTTCTAAGTATGAAAATGAAAAGATTTGCCAGTATGCTTATTTTTACGAGAAAAGTATATTGAATTGATTTGTAGGAATCGATAAAATGTTTTAAAGAAGAATTGAATTACAAGGGATGAAGATGCTGATATACTTAACTGTACGATTTTTATTGGTGGTTAAACAACTGACTATCAACTAAATCGCTTTTAACTTATAATGTGTCAGTTCAAGGAAAGGGATCAGAATTGGATCTCTGACGACTTCAAGCTAGCGTAAATTCAAAATGGTTATGCAGGTAACTTGAAAACATTTTTTTTTTTTTTTGAAAAGGGTAAAAATAATAAAGGCCTAAAGCCAACTGTTCGGATGAAAACAAATCTGATTACGACACTAGGTATATAACCCCACAAACTAAACCCTAGCCGACAATAGTGTCTGCTTTCTAACCCTCTCAAATAAAACACAATAATGGTGGACGGAAAGGAGTTTCCACCATGTTCTTCATCCAAGTGTCTTCTTTATGGTGGCTTCCAGACATGGTCTTCGATGTCTCTAATTTTCCATTTATGGGATTTAGGGTTATCTAATTCGAGAATAACCTTATCTTCAAATCTACTATCTGAAGCTTCAGATCCATCGGTTCCCTTGCTCAACGAGCTCATATACTGATCTCTGTGACTTTTAAAGCTCGAACCCGCTTCAAGTTGCTTGCTTGTGCTACTTTCTCCATCTTCCGAGCAAGATAAGTGATATGTTTGGTTATTAGTTTTGCTTTTATAGTGGTTTGTGCCAACCTTGTGTAAAAAGCTTCTGTCTTTTCTAATCTTCAACTTATTGTTGTCAGATCCATGAAAAAAGCTACGAGCTTTCCGCTTCTCTAGGGTTTTAATGCGCTCTGAATCACTTCTGAAGTGATTTCTTTCTGATTCAGGTATAAGCTTTAAATTATTATCTAGATTATTAATAAAACAAATATGACATGAATCTGAAAGATGTTTACTTCCCTTACAGAAAGTATCTCTGAAATCAGAATTGGATCTCGCTTCAGTTAGGAAGTTAGAGTTGCCATTATACCCTTGACTCCACTCTGGATCACAACGGGAAGAAAGATTATCTCTATTCCCTGTGATAGGTGAAAACTCCCATTAACATTCGAAAAATTAGATTTTTTTTCTATGATTATCAATAATTAACAGTTCACTTCCCTTGCAGAATTGATGGTTGTTATCAGGATTGAGATAACTTTCCCCAGACAGGAATTCAGAGTACATGTGCTTGTGTTTGTTGCTATTATTGCCTACAACTCTATAAATTGGTGCTGGGGTGTAGTTGCTAATCTTTTGGGAGCTTTGCTTACCATTTAGTAAGAAATATTCTACTTGCTTATTATAATCTGCATCCCTGCTTAGAGTAGCTATATTAGTAGTACTATCAACCTTCTGTCTGTTAGCCTTTTTCATAATAATATGACCATTAGACAGAATAACTCTCCATAGTTGATAACAATTCATGACTTTATTTGTATGAACTCTAAGATTTCTCTCCTTCCAAATGTAATAAACCACAGCAGTGAGAAGAACACAAGCCTTGATGAATAATTTAGACTTGGGTTTGAATTACCATTTTTAATCTTTCGAACCAAAAAATTTCTACCTATGTCCCTACAATCAAGAATGTTTTTCCAGACATAGGAATGGTGATTTTCCTTTCTAGCAATCCAAAAATTCTTATTTTTCAGATATTTAGCCTTCATCCACCTAGCCCATAAAGATTTACCATCCACAAATTTCTAAAATAACTTAAATTTGCAAACTTCAGATATATCCTTGATGTTTCTAAGCCCTAAACCACCATTTCTTTTTGGTTTGCAAACTTTCTCCTAAGCAATTTTATGTTGCTTACCCCTCCAAATGAAATTGGCACACAACTTTTCAATTTTTTGAATTGTACTAAAGGGAATGTTATGTGTTTGAGACCAATAGATGATAACTGCAGTGACGACTATGCGAATAAGTTAAATTCTACCGGCCATGGACAGTAATTTGCTAGACCAACCTTCTAGTTTACCTTGAGTTATGTCAAGTAACCTAGAACAGTCCCTATCTTTAATCTGATTAATGCTAAGTGGTAGTCCAAGGTACTTTACTGGTAACTTCCCCTCTTTGAATTTTAAAATGTTCAAAATATCATCTTTATGCAAAGCATCTTTACTGAAGTAAATTTTGCTTTTATCAGAGTTGACTGTAAGGCCAGCAAATTTTTCCATGTTCTCTAAAATTTTGCAAATAGATAAAGCATTAATCCTATCAGCTTTCTCAAATAAAAGCATATCATCTGCATATAATAAATGCATAATATGTGGCTTATTTCTGTTAATTGGGTTAATGTTCCCCTTACCACTTCAATTTCCATCTGAGTTGAAAAGTATTCCATAATAATAGAGAATAAATATGGAGACAAAGGATCTCTCTGTCTAATTCCTCTATTGCTATGAATAAAACCTTTCAGGGAACAATTAATCATAATAGAATAAGTCACATTGGTTATGCATTCTTTAATTAAACCACAGAACTTATCATTAAAACCCTTTTTAAGCATACAGAAAATGATAAAATTTCTATTAATCCTATCAAAGGCTTTATGCAAGTCCATTTTAATGCACATGAGATTTCTGTTTTTTCAATTAAAATCCCTAATAAGCTCATGGGCTAATAATGTATTTTCAGAAATCAATCTCCCAGGTATGAAAGCACTCTGATTTTCAGAAATCATGAATTTAAGAAAATATTTCAATCTATTACAAAGAATAGAGGAAATACTCGTATAAATAAAGTTGCAACACGCAATAGGTCTATAATCATTTAGATCTAGAGGTGTTTCCACTTTTGGAATCAAAGTTGAAAAAGTATGGTTAATGTTCTTTAACAATTGCCATGAATTAAAAAATTCATTTATTGAAAATTCATTTATTGAATCACACAAGGGAGATTGAATTTCAGACCAATGGGTTTTATAAATTTTGCACCAAACCCATCCGGCCCAGGACTTTTATCATTATTAGCATTAAAAATAATATTTTTAACCTCTTCAGTTTTAATTGGAGCAATCAAATATCAGCACAATTAATGTTGACAGTATATTTGAACTCAATATTGGGAAAAGAGTTGCAATAACTTGAAGAGTTATATAAAGAGAAAAAATAATTAATGGCCTCTTTCTCAACGAAAGAGGCTTCATTAATTATTTTGCCATTGTTATTGATAATTTTCCCAATTTCATTTCTATTCCTCCTATTTGACATTCTAGTGTAAAAAAAATTACTAGCCTCATCTCATGAGTTAACCAGACAACCTTAGCCTTTTGCTTAAGATTAACAGATTAAATATGTAAAGCATTAACTAAGTAGGCTTGAGCATTAAAAAATGAGTCAGCTATGACCTTGTTTGAGCAGTTATCATCTAATTTGTTTTGGAGTTCCCCACATTCATTCCTAATAGTAGTTATATCCCTCTTATTCTTATTATAGTTCCAACTTTTAAGATTCTTTTTGACAATCTGCAAAGTTTTGTTAAATTTAAACTGAGCAGTACCAAATAAGTTGTTAGACAAACTTTTATGAACAATTTCCTTATAATTATCCGCAAATACCCAAGCATTTTTGAATTTGAAAGGTGTGCTAACAACACCACTTTTATTATCATTGAATGAAATCTGAATAGGGGTATGATCACTAGAATTTTGAGGAAGAGTACTATACTTAACTATAAAAAAAGGTTTATAAACATCTGACTAAAAAGAACCCTATTTAATTTGCAGTGAATATTTCTATATTCACCTGATTTCCATGTAAATTTATTACCATGGACGGGGGGCTCAATTAAACCAGATTTTATTATAAAATTGGCAACCCTTTCCAATTTATTAAAGGGGACTGGGTTGCCTCCCCCTTTTTAAATCTATGAAATATAGTGTTGAAATCCCCAATTAAAATCCAAGGGTTGTTATTAGAATAACTAAATTGCTCAAGACAATTCCATAACTTAGTTCTATCCTCCTCAAAACTAGAAGCATATATAAAAGTAATCTTTAATGTAAGACCACCCTTGTTACTAAAATAATAATGTATATATTGCATATCAATAAAGTAATTGGTAAGAGTCCAAATAGTTGGGTCATGCATAACCATAATCCTACCTTTACCCCCCATTACATTACTATTGATGCAGTTCCAGTTAGGGAACCTTCTGTTATGCAAATCAGCAATTTTTTGGTCATTAAGCTTGTGCTCAAGTAAATCTATAATACTGGGTTTGTATTTAACTAAAAACTCAGAAAGGTCTAATTGCCTTTTAGGGGAGTTGAGACCCCTAACATTCCAAGCTATAATATCCATATATAAGATAAAAATAAATGTAAAAATATAAGGATACATCCCAAGGATACACTTCATCTACGGTGGAGCATTGAGCTTGTTATTATCCACCTTTGCTCCTAGCTGTTTTCCGCTTTTCTTAAAATTTGTGTGATCAGTGGCTTTTAGCTGTTTTCCTCAATTGGCATTCTTACCAATGTATTTTTCCCTGAACTCATGATCTTTTGAGTCCTCAGAATCTTCAATAGATGTGATGTCTGATAGACTTTTTGTTCTAGATTTCTTCTTCTTTTTAATTTCTACTGCAGATTTGGGGCTATCAGCGGGTTTTGAAGCCGAGATGGAGCGATTCACTACCCTCTGGATATCAGCTTCAGTGATAGAAGAAACTCTTTTTGGTGCGAGCCCATCAGAAATGAGAGAACTGTTTGTATAAATGGGATCAATAGAGAGAAGAGAGGCGCAGTTTGCTATTTTTTTCTTTTGATGAATTTAAATTCTCTGTAATTGTAATAATACTTGAATCCTTCTTATGGGTCGGGGATTCAATGACCTGTTCTATTGATCCCACATAATCAACTTTACTGAGATCAGAATTTATTGGCTCTGTCATAAACAATGATATTGATGTACAGTTGGTTATGTTTTGAGTCTTTATGGACGGCAAGTTCTTGTAAAGAATAGCAGTTTCCATCTGCTTAGTAGAGTAGTCCATGTCATAATTTCTCCCTTCATCTGCATTTATTTCTGGATTATCCAAATGCATTATATCTTGGGGATTATGAACAATATTGGGGGATTTAAGTGGAATTTCCTCTGGATTGATCTCAGGAGTGTAATGATCATTAATTGAATCAATATTTGCATCTTCTTTGGAGTTTTCATTCCTTTCTTTATTGCGAGCGCAGTCATCTAAGGAATGTCCAAAGCATTTGCAGATCTTGCAGCGATCTGGGATAAGTTCATAAGTAATCTGCTGAGAAATTATCTCCCTATCGTCTAAGTATACTGAAGCTTCGTTGGGGAGATATGCGTCAGCTCTAATCTCTACTAATATTCGAGCGCAGCTTAATCGCGTTTCTTTAGCTGTTTGTTCGTCCATCTTGATTGGTACTCCCACTAAACTCGCTATTGCACTAAAGATTTCCTTATCCCATAATCGCGGATTCAATTCAGGTAATCTTATCCATATTGGCATTGTGCTCAGTAGGTCCCTATCAAGAACTAATTTCTTTGTCCACTTCTTGAGTATTATCAATTTCCCGTTGATGAAATAAGGCCTGCCTCGTAGAAGCTTTTCACTGTCTTCAGAATTGGTAAAACGGATTATAAAGAATCTGTTTTCTCACGTAAAAATTTCAAATGATCCTATCGGATTCCACGTACGAGAGATGAAATCTCTAAAGTGGTGATACGGTGGCCGTTTTCCAAATATATATGCTATAATAGACAACCCCCATTTTCCCTCTCTACGAATGCTTGCTTCTTCAGAAACAACAACTTTCTCTTCTCCTAATGATTCCACAGGAGAAATGTAATTTAGATCATAATTCGAATCTTGACCTCCATTTTTAACCATATCTGGCCACGAGGAAATCTTTGATTTTTTGACCCGATTAATCGTTGCAGATTGATTAAATTCTTGGGTTTTTTTGCTAGGGTTTCTGGTTGGAAACCTAACAGCATTAGAAGCAGGATATAGTTTTTGCTTTGGCTTGAATGGAAGATCCCCTGATTTTCCTGTTCGTCTATCTGATCGATTAGAGGTATTTGGATTCAAGAAGGATTTAGGCCCTTTTTTGCGATTAATAACTCTAGTGAAGCCATCCTCGTCTACTAAGAAATTAGGAGTAGATTGAGGGATACTCGAAGAGGAATTAGAGAGAAGATTAGAAAGAGAAGAATCCCTATACAGATTGGGGTTGTCGTCGAATGCCGAATTAAGGGATGATTTGGGAGTAGCCACGGCTGCAAGCTATTCCTGGAGAGAATCAAGTTGATTTTATCTTTTTAACAACTCGAAAACAATATTTATATCTATGGAGTGAAAGCGTAGACCTATGAATGGAAAGGACTGCTTGTTGATGTACTGATTTGATCCAAGGGTTATATTTCATACTTTTAGCATGAGTTCTTATGTTCTGGATATCTACATGGTATATGGATTTCTTGTTACTTATCCTAGGAGTGATACCTGATAGAATATGGTAAAAGATCTCCTTCGATTTGTCCTGTTCTTGGACAACTTGTATGGTAGGATGTCTGAAATTGCATTTCCAAAATCTTGAACATTGATTTTCATAAACGTACATCTATTTGGAGGTGAAGAAGACAACTTTTCTAAGCTTAACACCTTTCTTTGAGATGTATGAGCCTAAAGGTTTTATTTTTGTGGAAATCATTTAGCGATCGATAGAATGATAGTGTGGCATCCAAAGTGAAGACAATCACTTGGTGTAAGGAACTCTAGCCTCAACAATCAAAGTTGGCAGAAACATGACACCTAGTGAGGTTAAGTGAGTCATGCTCATTAGAAGATGAACCTCGACCTTCAAGATTTTATCATTATAGTCAAAAAGTGGAATATGCAGGATCCGATTAGGTCAGTAATGATCAGGACAGCGACGCATTCGGGTAGTGCACCACCCAAGGGTCTGTGTAACTGTCTCAGCCTTTCCAAAAGTATGGAAGGCAGCAACCCTCCAAAGGTGTACTTTACATAGAAGCAGTCTCTTACCTTGTCATCATATGGAATCCATTTCCACAACCAACCAATTGTATGTATAACTACATTAGAGATGCAAAATTTAATTATGGTAATAATTTTGTAAGTTGATTTGATTTACTTTATGGGTTTTATCCCAAGATAGATATTATAATAATATCACTTGGTTTTCTAGAAATGTTTTGATTATTGCAAGAGAGAAACATGTGCCATGTTTATGTGTAGTTGTATCTTACAAGAAGTCCATTCTTACAAAAAAAAAATTTAATTAAGCAAGTTTTGTTTGTGATGTAAGTTTTCTCACTCTGGTATTACAAACTGATTCAGGAGTTATTTTTCTTACTGATCGAGTCCGACCGAGTATGATTTCCAGATTTGTTTTGAATTTCTCAAAGACTAGGAGACGAGCTTGAGTCGAGATGTATTCTCATATTTCTTGTATTGTTTATTTTCCCCTTGTGCAATGATGATTGATGTCGTATTTTTGTTGTGCTACATGTTGTATGTGTCACCATTTGTGAAAACATATTACCATAGCTATCCAGGCTGATTCATCTATGTACTCTATTAATATATCTTTGTATATATGTAATTGCGCTTTTATGGGAAAGAGTGTTGTTATATTATATTTTCTCATTACGCTGTGAGATTCTACACCTAGTCTAATTCTGATGTTATCATCTTCTTCTTGCTTCTATTCTAAACCTTCTTTTTTTCTTCTCTTATAAATCTTTTTTCTTTTTCTTTTCTCACCTTCAAACTTTTTTCTCACAACTTCTGGCTCGATTTTTCTGGTTTGGCTTGTGTGTGAACCAAATGGACATTGCAGGTTCTCTCAAAACGTTTTAAATGGCTAAGGATAAGAGAAATATCCTAATTTTATTGGAAGTACTTATAGGATAATGGATTGAATTTGATAACATTGGCTAGTTGATCGACTTCAGCGAAGCTCACATTTTGAGGTTAGAGGTAGATAGTCATACATGTAAATACTTGGTTTTGATAATCTAGCAAATAGACATAACCATTGAGTGTAAACAAATATGCATAAATTTGCATTGTGTATAGTGTGCTGATGTTCCATGCATTAGAACGTTGCTATGACTCTCTCCTTATTACAACCCGTAGAATATATTTAGAGGGACAAGTATTTAGATTATGAAGGTGATTGGATACTACTGAAGTTTTTTTTCTATCATACTCAGTGTTGGTGTGGCACTTTGGCTTCCAAGGAATTCTATTGATTAAAAGGAAGTAATCATATTTGATATTTGTTATCTTATCTTATTTTCGTTATGAGTTTAATTTATAACACTCTCATATTGCACATGCTACTTCTTGCAGGTATCAAATCAAATGATCTGTGTTTTGATGATTTCGGTTTTTATTGAAATTTAGGCTTAAAAGAATACATGTTGTTACAAAAATTTTAAAATAGCTTTAGGGTTTTTAGCTTTAAAGGTTTCTATAGTACACTGAAATGTGTTAATTTGGTTGTACACAGAAAATGTGATTGCGCCGATGTATTAATTGTGCTTTTGTATTTGTTTTACAATGTAGAAATAAAGAATATAGTACCATAGTTTAGAGAAAAGGTTGGACCATGGTTCCACTTTGGAAAAATCGTGAACCGTGTGTTTTACCAGTCGGGAGCTTAATCATACAGCTTACACGTGCGAACCTCCGCTGAACCAATAAAATCATGATCAAATCGCATTAAGAACCATCACTATAATTTTATTTGTTTTTTTTTCATTTTCGTTTGTTAGCACATTTACCATAACTCGATTTTACCCAAAAAATAAAAGGAACTCCACTTTTGATTAAGAGGAGTATCATTTTCAATTTATTGTAAAATTGTTAAGGGGGAGTCAAAATAAATTAGCCCCCTCTTAAACGTATAAATAAAATGTTCAGTATTAACCTCATAATCCTCCTTAATGTTAACCTTAAAACATAAACCCTAATTAGTAAGCACAAATTAATGGTGGATAAAAAGTAAAAAAAATGGATATAATTAACGTAATGGAGACACTTGAAAGTTGTGTGGGTGATCAAAAGATATCGGATCAGGTAAGTAAACGTTATATCGTATTGCAATTGGATGGTTGAATTGAAATTGAATTATCGTTAATTCTGGTCGAATATTTATAAATGGCATCGAGTATCTGTGCTGAAGATATAGCGCGTTGGTAATGATCACGAACATGTTTTCGCTTGGATATAAAATAGCGTGAATGATAATTTAATTTGGTATATGCTAAACGTTTATTGTACGAGATGATGGAATTTTGATGTAGCAGTGTTAAACGGCTATATACATTCGAATTTGTTAAGAGAAAACAACATGAAATGGCCAAAAATAAAGTATATACTGCCATCCTTAAACGACAATCATTGATCGTATTCTACTTGTTAAAGCGATAGTATCTGACCGTTTTATATTATATGGTTTGCCCCTCCTGGAAATCATATTACTTGTTTGGACTAAGTAATTAATTATATTACTACTATTTCATTGCAGATTGATGACCAAATTCAAAATGATGTGCTTGCACAACGACATACAAAAGAAAGAATAATAGAACAAGGGGAGTTGGATATGCAGGATGACGGGATTGTTGAGGACAATGCCGAATATTCGGATTTAACCGAATATTTCAGTACTTATAGTGTATGCTTTAATGTCAAATTTATGGCTCAAATATTTTCAATTTTTATACGTTAACAAACCAGATTCAGTTTGTCTTTAAAAATGAAGATGTTTGAATCGAATGGGGAAGTACGAGAATTGTGTATGGAATGAGGAGTAAAAGTCAACAATATCATTGTAATTAAACAAACAAGATTTCGAAATGTTACGACTACTTGAAGAGGTTCATGGATGCTACTGGTATATGGAAGGAGTGATGAATATTGTACCCACAAAGCGAATTATGTACCAAAAACCCAACAAAAGCGAAAAAGATTGAAAAGTAAAAAAATTGTTCGTTTGAGTTAAGTGCTACATGCTGAATTGATGGAAAGTGGACGTTAACAGTAAAAAATGGTTGTCATAATCACAATCTTCTTACCAACCTAACAGGTCAAGCTCGTGTAGAAAAATTAAAAGACAATAAGTTAAAAATTGTTGAAAGTATGACTAATTGTGGAGCTAAACCACGCCAAATATTATCCATAATTAGGATATAGAACCCAAAAAATCGATTGACAAATAGAAATGTGTACAATGCCAAAGTATAATTAATGAATACCGAAGGGGATCTGTAATGAAACAGTTTATGAAATTATGGGTTGAACGACATTATTCTATGTTTCATAGAGGTGATCTAGACATGAATCACATATCCAAGCTATTTTTTTAGTCATCCAAGGTGCATTGATCTTGCAAAATGCTTTCATCCAATTTTATTCTTGGATTATACTTTCAAAACTAATAGGTATATGCTGCCTTGTTTTTGCGTGATGCCACATACGTCAACCGGAATAACATTCACATTTGCACTTGCTTTTGTTAGTTGGGAAACCACGGAGTCATAAATTTGGCCTCTTGAAAGTGTTAGGAGTCTTTACATAGAAAATGAGCATACAAATGTTATTATAACGGATGCATAAGTCGCTCTTATTAAAACTGTATCGTTCATATTTCCACTTTCCCATCATATTTTAGGTGCAAGGCATATCTCTAAAAATGTTCAAGCAAATTGCACCGAAGTTCATTAAGGCAAAACGAGGAATGGTTGGGGAGAAAGAAATTATGGTGGAAGATGAACAAGGTAAAAAGAAATATCAACTTTTTTTGATGGTTTAAGCAATATAATCATCTCTTTAACTATCGAAGAATATGAACGAAACATAAAATCATTCAGAGAAGAGTGGTCTTCCAATCATAAAAGTTTATGTGTTCAAAAATTGGTTGAATATGCATAAAGTAATGTTTGTGATTGCTTGGACTATTAACCGATATAAACATTATGACAATATCTCCACTAGTATTGTATAAAATGTGCCTCATCGATTAAAATTGTATTTTGATTCTGCGGCTAGAAGTTTTGTATAGTGTTGGACGAATGCACATTTGTGCGTTGAAAATGAAATAGTTGCAATCGAACATGCATTTGAATCAAATGCTACAAGATCACTGCATCGTTTCCGTCAACAGCCAATGCAAAAATAACTCAATGGATTTGTATTACATAAAGCTTTCGATTTGCTACTACATGAATTGAGCGTCATTTGTCAGGTTGATTCAACTATTGGAAGTTGTGGATGCTTTCTATGGAAAGATAATAGTTCGCATATGATTACTGAGTTCAAATCGACATAACGTTTTATCCCTTTTAGTAGCATTGATGCATTTTGAAAACAATTAAATTGCATACCTCCTACTGTACACCGTTCGACTATTGGATTTCATGAGTTACCTAAAATTAAATCACTTCAAAATATATATGAGAATGCACCAGATAATGAGCGAGTTGTGTTGCAAAGTGAATTGAAATTATTAGCTTTTTTATCAACAACATTTGAACCTCCAGTTGTTGCGATAAGGAAAGGTAGACCTTCTAAGAAACAAAGAAAAAAAGTTATGTCAACAAAGCGAGATCCTTCTTTTTTCGAGCAAGTTGAAGCTTCTTTATCAGCGGTTCAAATCCTACTCCAGCACAACCATTTAAAAAGTGTGCTATGACAAATACAAAAAATTGAAACCCTCATATCAGTGCTGATCACTTGACGCAGATGCCTGAGATAATGCATTCTTACATAATTGAGTTAGATGATATATCGTCTGATGGAAATTGTGGTTATTTGGGTCATCGTAAATCAATTAAAGTTGCAAAGTAAAAGACCTGATAATATTTGCAAGTATGTACGTGAGGCAATGATTAACAACTTAGAGCTTAATAAGGAAATGTACAATGGGCGTTTTTGGATTTGAAGAACTTAAAAGTAGGATATAATTGAAGACTTATATTATAGAAAATAAATGGATACAAATGCTAGAATGTAGATTTATTATTGCAAAAGCTTTTGGTACAGTTGCTACGTTGTTGAGTAAGTTTACAAGTTGCACTTATGTCCCACAACGGTTCGACTTAATCTAGTGAATCAAAAGAGGATGGTGATCATGGGTTTTGTTGATAATCTAGCGAATCAGAAGAGTATGCACTCAATGTACATGAAACAACAAGGTGGATCGATACACCAGAAACGAAAGAGGACACATACCAGTATAACCAGCTAAACAACCAAAATACAACTAGGCAGTTCACACAACTAATTAGAAAAGAATATAAATCTCAATATAGTTTAATCGCAAGTGCGCGCATACACACACACACAAACATAAACATGCACACACACACACACACACACGCATATATATATATATATATGCACATAAAATGTAATGTATATATTAATCATCAAATTTAGTCAAGAAGACAACTGGAGGAAATTTTCTCAACTTACTTGATATGGACAATAGAACTGAGTGCATCGAGCAATGCAAGACAATATACAAGCGAAGTTAAGATGTGAAAAGTGCTACTGTGCATCAAGGCAAGTGCATATGTTCAGGCTATTCAAGGATCATCATACATCATGAATAAATTAAATTGCAAATTAACTAATATATATAAGACTAAGGTTTCAGCAAGAACACAATGAGCTAAGGTAGGGTACAACACACTAAAGTCAGTAAACCAAGTGATGCACCATAGTGAGGAAAATGCACAAAGCTAGGGCACAACACACATAGAGGCTTGGGTATGCAAACAATAACCATTCCACATTGAAGGATAAAAACCTAAACACCAAAAACATATCCCTAATGATGATTGTTACTAAAAAAATGTTGACTTTGTCATCAAGAACACAATGACAATGTTCAATCTTTCATACAAAATTATCTAGAATGAAACATAAACTTGAAATCAATAGGGTTTATAGACTACTGAAGAAAGAATGGCATCATGGAAAATGTGGAAATTCAACTGGATATGAGGCCATTGTTTTATTCATTTTTCCATATATTTTTTTAATAAATATGCAACAGGCCACTGCTATCTCGATAAATTTGGATCGTTTTTTCATTGTAAGTCACTGCAACACCTCATCTTCACCAAATCATTCGATTTAGAAAAAATAATCCAAAAATCAGAACATTGAACTAACGTTTCATCAATATTAGCCATTACATTCGGATTGCATTGCTTCCGCTTTGTCGTCTTCGTTCGCACCATTGGAAGATAGTAGGATTCAATAGATTTCGTTTATCGTGGTTTGTGGCTTTTGATATTTGGTTTCGAATTTTGCAAGGTTAGGTTTAGGAATAGCTGTTGTTAAAGGTAGATTTGACTTTTTTTAAAATATCTGATCCCCTTTAACAAAAAACATATAAGAATAGGCTAATTTTATTTACACCCCCATTTTCCTCCTTTCACACCCCATTGTTTTTCAATTTTTATATTTTCCAATATTACCCGTTTCTTTTAATATAACAGATTATGTTTAAAATAAACACTCTCGAATATGTCTGTAAGTTGCGAAGTAATGTTTCTATAAAACCTAACTCGGTCCAAGAGAGGTTCATGTACTAACCTAGTTCGGATTGAGTGAGGTTTACACCAACATAGTTCACCTCAAGCGAGATATGTGTAATATTTTAATTTGGTTCTAGCATGGCTCGTGAACAAACCACGTTCCAATTGAAGGTGGTTTAAAAAATATGAGGGAATTTTTGGAAAGAAGCAAGAGGTGAAAAAAAAAGTGGGGTGTAGTCAATTTTTTTAATTACGTAGGGTGTGAAAGGAGGAAGAAGGCATGGAAATAGAACTTTCCATAAGGTCTCCCCTTATTTAACAGTCCCTAAAATAAAATAAAATCCCAAGTTTTTTGTTTGGCACTTTGGCTACCTATACACCGCCTTCGCAGCCACCTCTATGGCGACCTTCACCTTCCATTGGGCTTTGCAATAGATCTGTGATTAGATGCACACAAGCTTCACATTGCAGTAGGTCAATTCCTGTATTTCTTTAATATTATTATTATGCAAAGTGAAGTAATGTGTCCCATGGACTCAATGCTCTGTAGAAATCCTTTCATTTTTTTCATTATGAGTAAAGGCTCAAAAAAGTCAAAACATAGTGGTAAAGCTAGTGGATGAGGATTTGGAAGCGTCGTTGGATGACATTCAAGCTGATACCCATGAGAATAATGATAGCGGAGTCGACGGGGATGGTGTTGTTGGCAATGCACCTGGTTTACAACAAATAAACAATGTAGTAGAACTTTAACTTTGATCCACTAGTATCTTATACAACAATGTTATCTGAAGGCGATGAAGCTGGAGATAATAATAGACTACCATGCTTATGAGCAGCAAATATGTTAGGTGCAGTGCTTTGTTATATTTTGCCTAGGCGTTTGCTATTGATATGGGTTTAAAAATTTGATTTGTTAATAAGTTTTTGTGAACATGGAGTTTAAGCACTGCTAGATTACAGTCAGTTCAAGTATATATAATGTTTGGGCTTCGTGTCTGTATTGTGAAGATAGTATATGTGAATTAGTGTCATGTTATTATATGTGAATTAGGATTCAATAGATTTCTCCATTTTATTTGCCCCCTTCAAATCTAGGGTTAGCTGAAAACCCTAAATTTGACTTCAACCATGAATCGCTGCCTCCATCATCAAATTAAAGTGTCAGGAGATCAAAGCAGACTTCTGATAACCTATTCTCTCTTTATTGTTGTGAATTAGAGATAGGTGTTGCTTAAGTTGTAGCTTTGACTTCAGAAGTGAGTTGTTGCTGGGAGATTTCAATTGACGAACTTGTTGATGATTTGAGAGCTGAATGGTGACGAATCTTCAGTTCTTCACGTAGTCTGACAAAGTTCTTAGATGCCAACGCTTTGGTAAGAATGTCTGTCCATTGGTGAAATGAAGGTATATAATTGATTTGCAGCTTTCTTCTTTAACTTGATCACGAACAAAGTGAATGTCGGTTTCTATGTGTTTAGTTCGTGCGTGTTGAATAGGCTTTGTAGACATGTAAATAGAACTTTGACTGTCACAGCAAATAATTGCCTTTGATGTACTATTGAGCTATAGTTCCTTTAACACAGATTGAATCCACATTATTTCGACGGTTCCACTTGCAATGCTTCGGTATTCTACTTCTGCACTCGATTTTGATATAATAGATTGCTTTTTAGAGCTCCATGATACAAGATTGTCACTGATATAGATTTCGTAGCCTATGATAGATCTTCTATCATCTGGATCTGCAACCCATTCTGAATCTGTAAATCCAGTGTTGTTTAAGTTGTTTCCTCTTTTTAATGTTAATCCATAACCTAGAGTCCCTTTGAGGTATCTTAAAATTCTCTTAAATGCTCTCCGATGTTCATCCTTTGGATTCTGCAAAAATTGAGAAACTTTGTTAACGTTGAACGATATGTCAGGCCTTGTTATGGTAGCGTATTGTAATGCCCCCACAACACTCCAATACTGTTTAATATTGTTCATGCTTTCTCCTCTGTTTTTGGAGTAATGTTGGTTAGATATCATTGGTGTTGGCTGGGGTTTAGCTTCGATCATATCTGTTTTTTGTCAATAGCTCAGTTATGTACTTCTGTTGGCATAGAAACATTTCTCAGATTTTGAATGTCTTTGTGCTTCAATTCCAAGGAAATAAGAAATCTGTCCCATATCCTTAATTGAGAACTCTCTATTCAAGTATTTGATTATGCTAGCTATTTCAACGTCACTGCTACCTGTAACAATCAAGTCATTAACATAAGCAAGTATATAAACATTAGATGTTGAATTAACTTTAATGATTAAAGATTCATCAAATTTTTTGGGCATGTATCCCA
The DNA here is from genome assembly GCA_030737875.1 of Allium sativum. Lineage (NCBI taxonomy): Eukaryota > Viridiplantae > Streptophyta > Magnoliopsida > Asparagales > Amaryllidaceae > Allium > Allium sativum. Next base: position 902,861,076 of record CM060916.1, read on the forward strand.
GTGCACTCAAAGTTGATTTGAGTTTATCAAACCATACTCTTGGTCCTTTCTTTAAACCATAGATAGCTATGTTGATCTTGCAAACTAGATTAGGGTTTTGTGCGTATTTTTCAGGTTGTTACATGTAAATTTCTTCTTCTAGAATTCCATTGAGGAATGCATTATTCACATCTAAGTGTTAAATATCCCTCTGATTTTTGAGTGCAATTATGAATATTAGCTTGATTGTAGTTGGTTTGACTACTGGTGAGAATGTCTAATTGTAGTCAAATCCATACTCTTGGGTGAACCCTTTTTCCATCAATCTAGCTTTATATCTACTTACCTTACCATCTGGATTTTTTTTGATTCTATAAGTCCACTTACATCCAATTAAATTTTTGTTGTTTGGATGAGGTACAAGGGTCTAAGTCTAATTTCTGATGAGGGCATTAAATTTCTCATCCATGGCTGTTTTCCACTCTTTGTGTTTGATGGCCTAGGTGTAAGTAAGAGGTTCATCATTATTTTCAGCAGCTATATAAGCTTTTGGCCTGAATATTCCACTTTTAGCTCTTGTCATCTTGTGATGGCCAGTTGTTGTTTGTGGTCTTTCTGTGTGTTGTTCAGATTGCCTGGTATTATATCTTCAGTAGCTGTAGAGTTTTCATTTGATTTAGTTGACTCTTCACTAGTTATTTCATGGCTTTCTAAACTTATCCTCTCATTTTCATTTGCAGGTGGCAGATTAGCGAGGCTGGATGATTCAAAGTCATCATTACTGAGTTGATTATCCTCAGTAGCATGTGTTGTTTGTTCACCCGCGGCCATTTGATCACTGGTTGTCAGGAGAAATTCAGTACATTGTGGGATGCAAGGTATATTTGATTTTTTTTTCCTTTATCACTTTATCACTTTATTGGTGGTTTTGATATCAGTATTAGCATAAGGGAAACATTTTCGTTAAAGGTGACTACTTATAAAGATTCTATCATTCTCATCAATGCACCTAAATCCCTTTTGTCTAATAGCATAACCTAAAAAGGTGCATGGTCTTGATCTGAAATTTAGTTTGTTTGAGTTGTATGGTCTAAGATAAGGAAAATATAAGCATCCAAAAGGTTTAAGATCAAGATAGTTTGGTTTGAATATATATAGAATCTCAATTGGGCTAACATTATTCAATACCTTAGATGGCATTCTATTAATTACATACACAGCAGTATTAAATGATTCAGACCAGAATTTTATAGGTAATGATGCTTGAGCTAATAAAGTCAAACCACTTTCAACAATATGCCTATGCTTTCTTTCAGCTAAACCATTTTGTTGAGAAGTATAAGGACATGTTGTTCTATGTTGTATTCCCTTACTGTCAAAGTATTTGAATAGTGTTTTATACTCAATACCACCATCTGATTGAAATATTTTCACTCTATTATTGAACTGATTTTCTACCATATTCAAAAAATTTATCACAGTGTCATAAGTATCAGATTTGGATTTTAAAAAATAAATCCAAGTATATCTAGAGTAAACATCAATAAAGGAAATGTATTACTTGTACCCAAAGTCAGAAGTAATAGATGAAGGACCCCACAAATTAGTAGCACTTAAGTCAAATGGCTTAGAGTAAACAGTTAGAGAATTATAAAATGGTAATTTTGATTTTTGTCCATTTGACAATATGTGCAAACATATGGTAAATTAACATCATTATAAGAAATATTATTGCTATTCAGAATAATTTAACTACATTTACACTAGGGTGGCCCAATTTATGATGCCATAGATAAAAAGTATTTTTGTTATTGTTTTCATCTTCAATAGTGGATGAGAAATAGTGTTTTTATTTTGTTGGGTTAAGTTGACCACCAAGGTTGAACTTGTATAAGCCATTAGCTTCATTACCCTGCAAAAGAATTTCATGAGTGAGCATATCTTTAACAACACAGTAACAAGGATAGAATTCAAAGTAAACATTGTTGTCTTTAGAGAATTGAGACACACTCATTAAATTTTTCTTAATTTTGGGTGCCCTGAGTGGTTTATTTAGAAACAATTGTTTCTTTCCTTTTGGAATAGCATTACCAGTCTGAGATATGCTTATGCATTTACCATCACCCATGGTTATTAACTGTTTACCTCTGTACTCTTTACTGCCAAGATTGAGATTATCTAGATTGTTGGTCATGTGATTAGTTGCACCTGAGTTAGGGAATCAGTTGTCATCCAGAACTAGTTCAGAATTTGTGCTTTCAGATTGGTTGCATTGTTTCCCATTAGATTGGTTTGATGATTCTTGCTGTTTTTGAGCAACATTAGCATTAGGATTGCTTTCACTTTGACTTGTACTATCCTGATTTCCAGTGTAATTGTTATTGAACCTGAAGTAACATTTCAGTGTTGTGTGCCTTATTCTTTCACAAATTTGACACATAGGCTTATTATTATTGTTCCATCTTCCCTTTCCTCTTCCTTTTCCTCTATAAGGGTGACCATCTCTTTGGGTTGAATCACTATTGCCTTGACCTCTGCCTTGTCCTCTACCCCTGTTGTTTGCTGCATAGTTGAGGGAATAATCAGTATCAATTGACTTCTTCTTGTCAATTCTTGCTTCATGGATAGTAATATTGCATGAACATATTCATCCCCTACAACTTCATCAAGAGGGGGAATAAATTTTTATATTGTTACAATAGTCACTACAGCTTCATATTCATCTCCTAAACCATTTGGTAAACATAGAACTTGTTTAGATTCTTCAATATTGTTTCCTGCTGCCTTTAACATATCACATATGTTTTTAACATTTGCCAAGTGTTCTCTCATGCTCGTATTTTCTTTCTTGCAATTCTGAAGTTGCCTCTTATAGAATAGAGCTTTAGCTGCAGATTGTGTGTTGTAAACTTTTTCAACTGTTGACCATGTCATTAGTAGTTTTACACCCTATTACTTTTTCGACTGTTGACCATGTCATTAGCAGTTTTATAGCCTATCACTTGAGATGAAATAGTTGCACTTATTGAAGAAAGTAGCCAAGAATCGATTAATCTTTCTTGTTTATGGTATTTTGTATATCTTCATTGCTAACAATGTTGCTTGTTGCATCGGTTACAAACTTTGGAGGGATTTGGATAGTTCCAAGAATGTATCTTTCTAATCCATAACCCTGGATTGTCGTTTCAACCTGCAATTTCCAGAGTAAATAATTGTTTTCTTTGAGATGGATATTGATCAGTTGGCTTTGAGGGCTTATGACATTCTCGATGAATAATTTGGCAGAAGAGGTTTGAGAGGTTGCTGAGTTTTCAGATGTTGCTGAATTGTTGTTGGCCATTGCAACAGCAATGATGAGGATGATACACAAGAGAAACATAGGTAATACACACTAATCTGCTTTGCTTTGAATTAACTTGCTCAAGAATCTGATGTATAATCAAGAAACTGAGCAAAAGAAGGCTTTTAAATGACGAAATCTTGATTTCTCTATGAGTTTTCAGTGAGAACAAATTCTAATGGTCTTCGTGAACTCTTTCTAGAGTAATATAATTGATAAAGATGGATTTAGATATGTTTACCTTAAATTTGACGATTGAATCACAGCTGCAGCCAGTTTAATCTAGACAAGACACTGTGGTTTGATCAATCAAGCAAAATCTCAGATGATAAGATTAAGATTGATCTTTAACGAGTCAAATTCAAATAATGAAATCTAACTGATTAATCTACCCTTAACGAAACACTCACAAGCGTTTGAGGATGAATTGAAATTGCTCTGATACCAAATTAATTTTCTGTAAATGTTTGAGTTATACAGAAAGTGGAGAATGAATTTTCAGAAATGAATTTGCATTATTGATTGATAAAATGAGTATGTACAATATGATACTTATATAGTTGTCTATAGTGTTGATAATTGTACATAGAAAATGAAAGAAAGAATAGTGGGCTAAAGGAATAAACGTTGAGTTGCTAAAGCCCATTATACAGCCCAGTTACAGATAATACAAAATATCTTGTTTTACTCTTCTAAACCAACATCAGCAAGATTCCATTTCTCCATTTTATTTGTTATCATATCTCATGTTCCCCCCTGCCCCCTTTAATCTTATCCATGAATTTGGTTACAACCGTATTCATTGATTATATGACTAGTTTCAGTGTTTTGATGTTTTAATATGACCTGAAATATGGACACTTCTATGCAATATATTATGTTTTAGGCTATCTATAAGGCCTGTGAACAGCACCGACAGCTTTACCATTATATTATGATGCTAGTATCCTCTTCTTCTTGTAAAACATAGCCAATGTTTTTATTTGTTGTGCGTCGTCCATGGAGAGGACGCTTGCCAATGAGTTTTGTTTGTGCTGTTCATTTGTACATCAAAATTCAACTATAATATCATTTTTATTTGTATTTAGGTTACACGTTGTGCTCATATGTATGCTAGCCGTGGAGTTTTAGTTTACTGTTTCGGTTTACATGTTTATGCTCGTACATATGAATTTTAACATGGACAAATTAAATAATAAAAATTGCATAATTTTGACGGCTTAGTTGATCAGACCATCAAAATCTTAAATCCGAGATCAAATCCTCTGTATCTAAATTCCTCTATTATTCTCTGTATCCAACCAATCAGATCTTCTAATTTTCACATTTTTCCAACTAAGTCAAAAAGAAAAGAAGGTTTATGGTACTCATCTCACGCGTGATTACATCACCTGCTTTGCGTGAACAATCCTCCTATAAGCCATGTGTAGTTGAGCTTGAATATTTATTTTTAAATTCTTAATTGCGGTATTTAACTATTTCTCACTTTTAATATTTATCCGTATTATTAACTTATAAAGAACGATTTTGTCAAAAATGTTTATTTATTAGTTTCTGTTTTTGAGTGATATTAAGATTTAAGATTTATTAACATTCATAGGAGTGTAGTTTGAATCTAAAAAAATGATTTAATTGTTAGTTTCTATTTTTAAATGACACGCAAAAATAAAGATATTCAAAGGCAACTTTTGATGCTCATAATTGGGCCTAAAGCTTGGTTCCAACTAGACTATTAATAAAGATTATATTAAATGCTTGTTTAGCCGCCATATTGCATACAAGTAATATCTACTAAGCTTCCTTTCTCTTAATTATCAACGTATTAAAGGGACTAGTGCAAGGAGAATTCTTGTGCATCGGAGACTTTGAGTGTTGTCTGTTAAGCATGTGAGATGTGATATACTAAGTGCATGGATTTTTCTTTTTTTTTTTCCTTTTTTTTTCTAGGGTGGAAACCTTTTTCCCCTCAGTTGTTGGAACTTTATGATATACTCCATGTTTCTGAGTTCTGATACCTGAATGCGTCAGCCTGTTTGAACGTTATACTTACATTGTGCACTTCAAAATGAACATTCATTCTTGTAGAGCTGACACTAGATACCCGAAAAATCTGATATTCGTCCGCATCCATATCCAAAAAGTGGATAAATATCCGATATCCAAAAAAAGGTCTACGGATACAGATATATTGATATCCGCATCCGAAAAATATCCGTCCGATTTTTTTAAACATTACGCACAAAATTATATGTATTTTAGTACAATGAATCAGATTTATTTATAGCTTTATTAAGTCTAAAGTTTATATTATATGCACTAAATGCATATTAGCCACTCAAATCTATTTAATTTCAAGATATATGTTTATTTTAACACTTTAATGATCAATGAAATTGAAAAACATTCATGTTAAACTAGAAATTTTCATTTATATTTCTTGATTTATCGATTATTGACGGATAGGATAATTATCTGATATCCGTCTATATCCGCGGATACGGATATCTGATATCCGAAAATGATTTCGGATACGGATACGAATATAGCACTATCCGTATCCAAAAGTATCCGATGACAGCCCTACATTCCTGCACGCTCAAACAATATATTTTACAAAATTTGTTGTTAATTGTAAAAGTAAGACAATGATATATGGATATCTTAATAAATTATATTTCTACCAAATGAATAAGAATGAAATGCATTTTGTATTTATTTTCCCCCTTTGAAACAAGAACACTATACATACAGATGATAAACTTTAAAACTAAATAAGATCACATTAAAAAGACCATTGTTGTTGATAATGATCAATAAACTACAATAATCATATAGCCTGGTTCACATGGACATGACATCAACATGGGCATCGACTACAATCCTTGCACTATATGAAAATAGGTGAAAGTAAATTGTTTTGATATTTTTATGTATTAATTACAATGTCGTTGGTATACGGATCAACGACTTCCAATGGCAAATAACGCATATTTCTAACGGCTTCCAACTTCCTTACATGACCTTCTTCATTTCTGGCCAAGAAACGTTGGAACGTGTTGAAAACCATTGAAATGTTTCGTGGATAGCCGTTGGAAACCATTGTAAAACAAAGAACTGTAAGCCGTCGCTTGCCGTTAAAAATCAAGTTTTTTTTTTTTTATAGAATTGAAACGGCACACTTCCAGCTACACACAAATATATATCCATCAAAATTGCTTCATTTCGAACATATCAATTTCAGTCACAATCAAATATTCATTCAAACACAATATTATACGAAAATTAAACACAAAACACATACCATAAATCAATATCTACATAGAAAACAACCCAGTATATACAACCATGTCATCACCAACAAAAACATCCATCACTATATCCACAACATCATCACCAATACAACATCCATATATATACAACCATGATCATAAATGTATTAAGCCCCACCAACCCTTAAAGCATATATAACAAAAAACAAACTAACCTCAACTCTCTCCACCAAAGGATGAAGGTGGTGTACCGTATCGAGCAATGAACTCTACCACCTGATGGTTAAGTTGCTCCATCTGCTCTTCACGACAACGATCATGCTCATGAAGCTCTAAAATCTGTGCTCGGAGATGCGCGATCTCCTCCTTATCCTTACCTCTCTAGTCATGAGATGTCTGAAACTGTATATTATTTTAGATTTTCAGAATAGAAGGACTATTAATCAGAATAATATACGATTAATGCTAGTCTCAAATTAAAACAAAATACAACCTAAGTATATGTTATGTAACGACGGTCGGAACAAATCCCCCCTTCCTTGCACGCATATAAGCTGACACAACACTCTCATATAACAAAAGAAATCCCCTGATGTTACGTGCCTACCAACTCATATTTGTAATCAACTCCTTCAATTTATTCCATGATGTGGGACTATTAATTTCAACCCGTCATTCTTTCTTAACAACATGTGAGGCAATCCTAACAGTCTCCCCCTTGAATGGCATCCTACGAGTATCTTTTGAGAGCACTGTCTTGCCCTGCATGGCCTAGTCCGAACCTTCGGCTCCGATACCATTGTTATGTAACGACGGTCGGAACAAAGCCCCCTTCCTTGCAAGCATATGAGCTGACACACAACTCTCATATAACAAAAGGAAACTCTGATGTTACGTGCCTACCAACTCATATTTGTACTCAACTTCTTCAGTTTATTCCATGATGTGAGACTATTAATTTAAACTGTCATTCCTTCTTAACAACATGCGAGTCAATCCTAACAGTATACGACCTTAAATAGGTGAATTACGAGATTGAAAACCCACTGATTTGATAAAACTAATAATAGTATGTCATAATGTTATATGTTTTTAAGGCTCCTTGAAAAAATGCTTATATTTACTTAAAAGAAAATGTAATAATTTAACTAATACGACATTTGAAACTTGTTATCATTTGTTAAATCTAGTTTTTGGAATCTCTGGGTTTTAAATTATGACCGTGGAAACATTAATGGTATATATTTTCCAGGGATTCTTCATTTGCCAACGTCGGTTTCAATGATATGAACGTCAAAGATGACATATACTTCGCAATTATTTGTCTAAATCTTAGTAATAGCAATTGGAGTAAATTTCAGTTTTTATTATAAATTTTAGTTTCTATACCTCTAGGTTTCCAAAACCATATCGTCTATTCCGGGTAGATGGATCCATGATTACATCAAATATCATTTCCTCATCCTCCTTAGTCAACTCAGTCTCCTATTGGATTCCAGCATCAGCGCCCTCTGTTCCTGAAATTTGTCCTATTAAATAAAAAACATTTGAATTTAAATTACACTATAATTAAATTATAACTTTAACCTAATTATGTTATACTTACATATGTTTTACGCGCCTTGGCATCGTGGTCCCAAGAGTAGGAAACCGAGCATGTGTCGTCGACCTCAGTCAATGCATGTGTATGCTCAAATACATCCCAGTACGACACAGGAGCACCACGCGGTCTCTCCTGAAATAAACATATATATATATATATATATATATATATAAGAGTGTGTGTGTGTGTGTGTGTGTGAATTAAAACTTAAAGTTAAAACAACTATTAATTTTAACAACTTATAAATTAAAATCATTAACTATGTAATTAATAAATATACCAGGTCATCGCTATGGTGCTGAAACGACTTAGACCCGCCCCGATGCGTAAATGGATTCTTGCTCCTGTTTAGAGGTCCAAAATCTGTTCGATCATCGGTTATTACTATTCCTCTATTTTCCTCGGCATCTTCTTGATAAGCTTGGTTGTCTAGAATATTATGACCGTCAAATGTAAACCTTACCTTTCTTTTAAAAACAGCTCACCAATCTATTTTGTCTCTTCTTATAGATGGATAAGGAGCGTAATATAATTGAAGAGCTTGTTTGGCAAGTACAAAAGGATCGTACTTATAATAATGGGAAGTATGTCTTACTTCTATAAGATTATATTTTGGGTGCATGTTGGTTCCGGAATCTGGAACGTTGCTGAACCAGTTGCATTTAAACAAAAATACTTCTTCCGCGGGTCTTGTAAAATATGTAAATTGCAGAATCTGGGTTAGCACGCCATAAAAATCATGTATATGGTCATTTGGATCATCACTACCTTTAACAAATACATAGCTATTGTCAGTTAATTTTTCAGCACCATATTCTTTAGTGCTAAATTTATACCCCTTGATAAAGAATATTGGATATGTCTTGACATTTTTATTTGGTCCCATTGCCAAATGTTTCAATTCTTTGTTGATATCGTCGTTTGGATACTGTGATTCATAAATGCTGCAATTATAGGAAAAATGTTACATATATGATTAAAGATACATTACGTGTATATATAGATGTATAAGTTCATTACCTAACGATCGATGCAACTTCAGTGCAATTGAGAAGAATATATGTGTGCTGCATTATAATCTCTATCATTCAACCATCTTTTCACACATCTACTAGAAGGCCAGCCACGTTTTTAAAAAATAGATAAAGTCGTTTGACAGTCATCTTGATCAATGCCTTTATCATTACGCACAGTACTTGCAAATGATATGTTCACATGATCACTAAAATGATGAGAGAAAAAACGAAGTTTCTTCTTCAATGTATGATTTACAAATAGAACCTTCAACTCGAGCTTTCTGCCTCACTTTTTTTTTAGATGATTTATATGCCTATTTAGAATTATTGTAATTTTTTTATATACATTTCATTAACCAAAATTTAATTAACTAAATATTAATATACCTTTCAATTAAATACATCCTTCCGTACTGAACAGGCCCTTGAGGACGTGCTTCTAATGGAAGATGAATAGGTAAATGCTCCATAACATTGAAAAAACCTGGAGGAAATAATTTTTTTAATTTGCAGAGCAATATGGAGATTTCTTCCTCTAGTTTACGTAGACGATCAATTTTTAATATAGTAGAACAAAGCTCTTTGCAGAAAAAACTAAGCTCTGTCACAACAGTCCAAACTTTAACGGGCAACCGTTCTTTGAAAGCGACAGGCAATAAATTTTCCATCATAACATGACAGTTGTGGCTTTTCAACCCGCTAAGTTTATTGTTTTTATAGTTGACAAATCTACAAAAATTGGAAGATATACCATCCGAAAATCTTAATCCTTCCATCTGGTTTAGAAGTACTTTAACTTGGTTATCGTCCAGTTCATAGTACGCTTTCGGTTTTTTGGTGTCATTTGGATTTATATGAAGCTCGGGACGATTACATATTACTTCGATATCACATCTTGATTTGAAATTATTTTTCTTCTTCCCCTTGATATTCAAAATTGTTTTAAATAAATTGTCAAATATGTTTTTCTAATTATGCATCACATCAATATTATGACGAATCAGGAGATCTTTCCAATTTGGCAACTCCCAAATTATGCATTACGTGTTGATACACCTTGAATTTTTGTCTATATTCTGGTTTCATGAATCTTTGGATAATCTTGTACAAGTTCATAAATTTCTTCACTTGTCCATATTTTAGGTGGTCGCGTTGTTTCCTGCCTATTAACTGTAAAAAAATTATTATCTCTTCTAAAAGGATGATTAACATGAAGAAAACATCCATAACAGTCAAACCATGAAATTTTCTTTCCAATAGGTAAAAAAATGCTCTTGATTCTTCCATGCAATACGAACAAGCTAGACAACCAGCCATACTCCAACCTGAAAGCATCGCATATGTAGAAAAATCGCTAATTGTCCACAACAGAGAAGCATGCATATGAAAGTCTTTTTTTGTGAAATATCATATGTTTCTACCCCTTCGTACCACATTTTTTTTAATTCTTCAATCAACGGTTGTAAATAAACATAGATTCCTTATGTCGGATCTTCAGGACTAAGGACGACAATTATGAGAAAGATATAAGGAGTTTCCATACACATCCACGAAGGTAAATTATAAGGTGTGATAATCATAGGTTAGGACGAATATTTAGAACTAAATTGAGAAAATGGTGAAAATTTATCCGTACATAAACCAGGTTTAACATTATGACTTTCAGATGCAAAATCGGGATACTTAGTATCCCGGTCAAAAGTTTCCATGCTTCTCTATTAGATGGGTGTGCTAACGTACCTTCTTCCTATGTTCTCGCACTGTACCATCTCATATGTTGCGCGTTACAGAAGATGCATATAATCTTTGAAGTCTAGGAATAATAGGTAAATAATGCATACGTTTATATGAGACTTCCTTTCTCTTTTTGTTTCTCAGTTTGTATCTTTTCTAATTACATATTTTACAATTCTTAAGGTTGATATCTTACTTACAAAATAGCATGCAACCATTTAGTTATGTATCTATTTTTTGATACGGTAAACCAAAGGACGACATTTTTTTTACTTCATAATGATTTTCGCACATTAAATTATTGGGAGGTATATGCCGCTTCGCAGCTTGTACAACGGTTGTAAATCAAGCTTCTATGAGGTTGTATTTAGATTTCATTGCAATGTATTCAGTAGTTACTGATAATTGAGTTTTTCTTTCACAACCTTCCTAAAGGTTTTTTCGTGGCATAAAATAAATCATATATTAATTGGCTTCAATATTTGGTTCTTCTTCATCATTACCATCGTCTTCATTAAATTATTGATCCGGGAACATTAAACATGTAGCATCTTTAACTATTTGTTCTACGAGATTCGTCATAGCAATTTCATTATTCACTACCTCCTCAACTTGTTCAGAAGTAGATGCTAACAATTCTCCGTGACGATCCCAAACCAAATAGTTCAACACAAAACTGTACTGATGCAAATGAACTCTAACCATTTGCAGTATCAAATGCTTCAATAACTTGCATCTCCTACATGGACAACGGATTTCGACGTCGTTTCCGTTGTTACTTAACGCTAAATCAATAAACACGTCGACCCCACTAATAAATTATTTGTTTATTGTGCCATTAGTTTCTCTTCGTTTGTACATCCAACTTCAATCATTAAAATAATCGTCCATTTTTCCTAAGTACATATAAAATTAAAAAGTATGATAAAATATAGTATAGAGTTTAGTTAAGCAGATGAAAGTTAGTTTTATCACTGTTAATAGTTGAAATAGATTCACAATTTTTGTGTCCAATCGTTAAATTCTCAAAATTCCCGTATAATTGATATATGCAGTCAAAATTTGTATGCTAATCACGCTATAAATATTAATATCTATTGTCTTTTGGAAAGCTCGAAAGCTAAGTTTGTATTTTAATGAAAACATTTCTTTTACGAATTAATGATGATAACATTTGCATTAACATTTTATTAAAATAATTTTATTGCTGAATGCATGTTATGTTAATTGATCATTTACTGGTGGGTCATCCTACCTCCCATTACAAATACAATAACGTAATTAAATTGCATAAATATTTTTAATTTAAACAATTCAACAAAAATTCGGCAGTAGTTCCCTTTAGTTCCCTAGACAGTTCACAATTGCGTGTATACAGGGAACATTAAGGAAGTGCTTTCGAAATTTTGAGAACCGTTTAAAATGAAATGACTTACGAGATCTAATTTCATTATTGTGTTCGTAACTTGTCCAATACAAAGGACAAATCTAACAAATATTGTATATGCTGAATATAAATGTCTGTTCCATTAATAAAATGAAAATTCACATAACGATTATATACAATACTTATCAAACAGGGCCAAAAAAACTCTCTAAGGCTTTATGAATATAATATATTACGATTGGTTCTCTTCAATCTTTAATTGTACGTATATGAATTTTATCACGTATACGTATATTTTCAACATTAAATCGAACTATATAACTGTCCGGTTTCGCTAAACTTTTGTAAAACATAAACTTTATTATTTCCATTTCCACTACACATTTTCAACAAATTAAATATCGTTTTCAATGAATTGGGGATCAACCAAATCAACAAATACATAGATTAATTACCAAGTATATATACACAACACTATATGTATGCATATACAACTTAAAGTAATTAAACCCTAGATTAGCAACATAATTAAATCAATCCATATATACATTTATTAATAGCACTAGACATACAAACATACAATCTAATTAAGCTTAAATTAGTAAACCTATGGTATTAAACAAAATTAGGGTCCATACCTTCAAAGTGGGGAAAATCTAGGATTAAAAAGGAAGAGAGAGTGCATCGAATGAGTTGGAGAGAGTATAGGTAGCTGATAGAGTAGTAGAGATCGATTTCAGAAATTAGGAGGAAGAATATGGGGAATAATTAAATTTTTCGTAAAATGCTGAAATGGGGAAGGAGAAAGCTGCGTTGGCAATTTTCTGTTTGACTATGCAATGGTGACCAACGGCCTCCAACGACATTATAAACAACGGCCTCCACCGGTTTATTTTTTATTCCATAAAGAAATTTCCGGAATTAAGCTTCCGTTGGAAGCCGTTGGTTATAGCCTTTGGAGGTCGTTCCCCCCCTCCGTTGCTCTCAGCTTCCACAAGTTTACCAGCTTCACCAAAAATATGACCAAAAAAGGGCTTATTTTGAAAAGAACATACAATGTCTTATAAATCTCATGACGCATATGTTATATCAATCGATTGGCCGTTAACACGGAATACAAAGCTATAAATATGACGCATATGTATGGGAGAGTATGAATGTGTAGAGAGAAAAATGAAACTTTGATTAAAATTGAGGGCACTATCGAATATTGCATTGTTTGGAATGCAACAAAACAAATCGAGGGCACTAACAGTTCGAATAAATGTCTGAACGGTGAATAATCGAGTTAAAATTTTGAAAATATTACGAATGTTGGAACGAGCTCAAATTTTGGATAGATGAAAATATATATGCGGATTGAACAACTACAAAATCTTGTTGGATTTGGATTAGTGTAGCTCACAGAAGGGTAGGGGTGCTACAAAACAGAGGTGCCCCGGAACGCTCCTTATATATATAATGCGTATATATATACACACACACATACACACATATATGAGGGGGAGGGGGGTTATGGCTCCTATTTTGCATTCTGATAATAACCACTCATTTATAATTATATAAGTTAGTGTGGGAAAAAGAGTTAGTGGAAAAAGAGAGAAACATGGATATGTGGTGAAAATCACGAGGGCTATAGGGGTGTCGCACTGTCTGGCATGTTCATGATTTTATATATATATATATATATATATACACACACACGCACACATATATATATATACACATACACACACAAACACATACATATGCATACATATATACACACACATACACATGTACGATGCACCTCAAATAATGCCGCACCCCTACAACCCATATAATTTCCACTACATTCTCGTTGTTTCTTCTCACTAGCTCTCTCTTTCTACTAACTTATTTATATATGCATAAATGAGTAAACCGTTTCTTCCTCTCTTCTCCATAAAACGAAACCTTCCGGTTTCAAGCCTTATTACAAATTCAATGATAACCCTTTTATCATTGTAAAGCCATATTTAACTGAAGCTGCCTAGGCTTCAAGCCATAAATTATCTTCATTCCAATTCGTCGACCCCATAACCGATCTTGCTGAAATTCGGTTTTCTAACGGTCCACTAGATTTAAAGGTGCTCCTGCTTGATTGTGAAGATACTCTATACTGCAATTTCTCACTTCAGTAAATCAAATCTGTTGCTTTCTGATTTTCATCGAATGAAGCCATTAAGAATGAGTACTTGGTGAAATCCACTCCAAAGTATATCATGCATCTTATGCAGTTCTCGATTCTCCAAACCGATTCTCTAAAACAAACTGATATTACCTGCTGGTCTTATTTTCAAGTGGATTGAAAAAATGTTTACATTTGGTTGATTGGATTCTTATTTGTGGTATTAAGTTATTATTCACAACTTGGATCAATCAAAACAATATTGTCGAAACTGTATAGAAGTCGGAAAGAAGATCCATACGTGCAAAAAATGTACGTAGATTACAGTTGTTGATTGAACGAAGCGTGGTGTTTTTTGTATATCATATTCTATTTTCATACTCAAGACAGTGGTCTCTTTCAACATTCATATTGTATGCCTGAGAAGATATATGTTAAAAGGTTCCATCATGGAAAACATTTGTCACTCAGATGGAGTTGCCAACAACGAATGGGGCATTACCGTGCTTAAAATGTGGATCAACTTACTGCCAATATGCATCAGTTTTGACAGAGAAAACACGGTGTTCATGTGCATAAATTGTGGAGAAAATGAGACTTGCCAACTGGGAAAACATGGTCAACAATTATGAGATACATAGAAAGTATGTAGAAATATAAGGATTTCATTGTGAGCTGAAGTGCAGTAGGATCATACTTGTGGATTTCCAGTAGTTGACCTCATCATAGGTCCATTTTTATTTTATTTTATGTATTACGACTAGTGTTCTTTATGTTTTATGCATGTTTCTTTTAGTTGTACTTAGGTTAGTATGTTACCCTGGTTATGTACTTTCTGAACGGTAATAAAAGCATGCCAATTTTCAAGTGTGTGTGTGTGTGTGTATATATATATATATATATATATATATATATATATAAGATACTATATATGGACACAAAATTGAATTCAATAAATCTCAGTCATTAGATCTCCCCTTGAATTCCACTTTTCACGTAAAGACAAACAAATCCAACGAACTACAATTTGTGCCTCCCATTTTATGATCCAATAGTCATTCCCTATATATATATATATATATATATATATATATATATATAATAACCATGGTAGAGGGTCCGATCGAATCGAATCATGAACTCTTATATCTTGCCTTAGTGCCTTAACCAACTGAGACAAGGACGATTGCCTGAACGCATATATTTATATAAAGGAAAAATATGTATGCATGCGTACATCCTCATATATATACACACACATATACATATGTACATATATATATATATATATATATATGGAAAAATATGCACGAACGTGATCAGCCTTTGTTGACCAGCTTTTTTGGCAAAAGCCATCATAACTCAAATAGTTCAAGGCATACTTTCAAAGATTGCAGAACTAACTCTTTCTTTCCAGGATTGACCCCTATTTGACTCGATTAACGATGATTCAACCAGAGCCAACCTAGCCAAAGATGTAGATGTCCTTCTATGAGCCTGATCTGGACTTCTAAAATCAAGTCGGTTGATCGTTCAAATCGATCCTGAAATAACGGAACAAACTTTGCACTACAAGACGAAGTCCTGTTCCGAAGGCTACAGAACCGGTCAGCTCTGACCTACTCTTCTTTTTATGCACCAAAACTCGAGCTCCATGTACGCCGTAATTCTCGAGGAGAATTATTCCTCAATAGGAGACCAGTTCTCGTCGCCTGTAGCTGATATTCCTGATCGAGTGACACGTGGATAACCCAAGATCAGATCACTGCAATGTAAAACATCGATCAATCTGATATTTTGCCTATAAATACATCTTACTAGAATTGGAAAAGGAGGATTTTCTCTCTTTAGAAAAATTCATGGTTGGCATTCTAAAAATAGCCTACCAATGGAACAACATTGTAACACAAGGATTTTGTGTATAAGCCGCTTCTTTCTCCACTCTCTCAATCAAAGCAACTATAATTTGTAATAAACAGTTTAATCAGAGATTATAAAGTGGATATAGGCTTGATTGAAGCTGAACCACTCTAAAATTGTTGTGTGTCCCCTGTTTTTACTTGTTTTTATTATCCTTTGTGATTGTGTGTGGATTATACACTTTTGGGGTTGTATGTCACTAGACCAAATTTTGATGTCAATACTTTAGCGCTCTAGGTAAGGAGACACGCAACCACCCTAAGCAATTTATAAGCAAGAGGATTTAAATAGCAGTAATGGTAAAGAAGAAGAAGAATACAACATCTTCCTATGCTCATACCGCTAATCCAATAGACACAGCATCAAATGCAAGCCTAGAAGCCACCTTTCATGAAGAGTCATCCCAATACTTGACTA
Source organism: Allium sativum (assembly GCA_030737875.1). NCBI lineage: Eukaryota > Viridiplantae > Streptophyta > Magnoliopsida > Asparagales > Amaryllidaceae > Allium > Allium sativum. The sequence goes on from CM060916.1 coordinate 902,877,890, forward strand.
AGGACGAGATGGATAGAGTTCTAACTGAACTTAGAGCATATATGGCGCACTAGGATGAACTCCTGAAAAAACAGCAGGAGATGATGAGCAACTTCTTTGCTTGGATGGAAGAAAGGTCGAGCAACCAAGCATCACTTCCTGCACCAGTCAAAGCTGCGGCAACAACTAATGTTCGGCTCAATGAAATCCAAGCGCTAGATTGGTCTACCGCTCTCCCACCATCTAGATCAACTTCACTTCCCGATCGGTCGAATCTTGGGTAAGATCGATGCAACCTCCGGATCGACCAAAGCCTGGATCGATGCAACCTTTGGTTTGGTCTGATATCTTACCGTAAGCTGGACTTATGCCGCCTCCGACTCAACCTTGCCAGCCCAGTGATCCAAGCACGGCTGGGGCAGCCACCCTCCGTCTCTCCAAGTCAGCTCCCCAGGCGATGGAGGGAAACGCTACAGTGAACTGCTATGATATCGCCCTAGATGTGGGCAATGCCAAACCTTGAGTTGATAACGCTTGCCTAAGTCGATCCAATCCTACCGGCATGGATATGGTTCGGCCCAATAAGCATGCCAACCAAAAGGTCCTAGACAATCTAGAGCCAACAACCGAGGCTATGGACCACCTTCACCCATCACTAGTAAGCCACACCGAACTAACCCCAAAAACTCAAGGCATGTTTCCACCCTGAACTGAGACTCTCGCTGAAGCCACCGGTGCAGAATTGGATTCGTGGCAATGACTTTCGGGGACGGGAATCAGATCGTTAGCATCATTAAATGCTTCACTCGAGGCACTACTTCACAGCAAGACATGGATAATGTCCATCGCGGTCCTTTCATACAGGAAATCAGAAACTCCCGCAATCCACCAGATTTCAAGCTTCCAGCCCTGGAACCCTATAACGATAGAAAAGATCCCACCATACATCTTATACGCTACAAGCGCCACATGGAAGTACTATAACCATCGGTCAATGTCATAGCCAAGTGCTTCCTTCTCTACCTATCCGTCATCGCTGCTATAGGGTCTCGATAGCTAACAACTGAATCGATCAAAAGCTGGAATATGATGGTCACTCGCTTCATCGAGCAATTCAGAGTTCACATATCCCGACCCAAGATTGTCATGTTCCTCACATCCATCAAACAACGGTCCAGCGAGACCCTATGCACTTTTGTCAAAAGGTTCAACGCGGCGAAAGCATCGGTTGGTCGACCTGAACCATCAACGTTGCTCATGGCCCCCATGGCCGGTGTCTTGGAAAGAACAGATTTCAAGATCTCCCCTAGAGGGATCTACCTAGAGACATTGGTGACTTCTACTTCAAAGCAGAGAGATTCCTCTGGCAAGAGGATGCTAATATCAAGATGGAAAATCTCGATGTACCTACTACAAAAGGATGGAGGACCATCCATTGCTGGCCAAAATAAGGGAAAATGAAAGGCCTTGGAAAAGAATGATAGGAATGTGCAGTTACGGAGAGAACCTAAATATAATCGATACAGAAGCTCAATTCCATACTATTGGACATTTACCTCGACGTGTGAGGGACTCTACCCTTTCCCAAGCCTCCCGGGATGGGGGCCAACTCGAACGGAGCACAAATCAAGAAAGCACTGCATGTTTCGTGATATTGCTGGTCATGGCACCAATGACTTCAGGCATTTGTGTGATATCATCGAAGAATGGGTTAGACATGGAGAGCTACCCGAGTACGTTAAGAAATCCATGGCATCCGCACCGCCACTAATATCCTCTCGTGCTCCTAAGAACAATACCCATGCTCCTCGGAATGGGAAGGATCTCGAGCCTAGCAATCATGGCATCATCATCAATTGATCTGGATTAGATCATTCCAAATCTACTACATTTCTTAGGATATAAGAAATTTACCATCTTTTTCCAATAAGTATGATGAATCATATGCGCAAGGGGGTTAGGTTTTAACTCTCGGGCATACCATATTCTCAATGATAAAGCTACCCTATAAATAAAGTATTTAGGTTGAAGTCACACGTACAGGATTATGATGTAATCCCAAGGCGTGCGTTGGGTTCAACTATAAACCAATCAGGATTTGTGTTGGTTATGTAATAATTTTTTAGGCATGGATAACGTTTTATTTCTCAAGCATCGATTATGTTTGACGAGCATAAGTATCTTGACAGGATTATGCAAGGTCCTCAACCCAAACCCAAGTATGGGTTATATTCATCCCTATACTCTAGGTATGGCTGGTAGCTAAGCACAAAACCCACCCGTTAGGACGTGACAAACAAAACTCTCTTTTGTAAAACGAGTATGTCTATACTCCGCTGTGTGGTATGGATTATACCGCGAGTATGGTTTATAATCATTCCTCTTTTAAGGATTGGTTAATGCCTATGCATAAAATCCCCTTGTCAGGATGTGACAAGCTCAACTCTTTTTCTATATGAGTATGGATTATAATTGAACCAAACTACCAAGTATGGATTATACGTGGACAAATCAAACTACCTTGTCATGGGTTTGGCAAGTAAAACACAAGCAAATCTCGAGTATGGTTTATACTAAATCTCTCGATGAGGATCATACCCTGAGCATGATTTATGCTTGACTCTAGGTTTCCGGGTATGGCTTATACCTGAAGAGTTGGACTATCTTACCAAAATTTGGCCAGATAATGCAATTGCTACCCGAGTATGGCTTAACTCAATTCTTAGATTTTTAAGCATGATTTATGTTTAAAATGATCAGCAGTATTATCAGGATTTGGCATATCTGTCCATCTCTTTCTTTGTAGGTACGAGTTACCCTCACAATTAGATTGGCTCCGTAAGACATTGTTCTTATTTTTTTCTTCAAATAACGACCTGACATGGTCGTTGGTCTTCTGATATTCTTTTCTCTCTTTTGACCTTAATACGATCGTTAACGATCGTAGGTATTCAGGCCATCTTGTAATATGGTTCGGCATAACCATTGCTTTCTGGGTTCCTAATATTGGATCTCTATGCGTCATTCAACAAAGATCCAGAATACACCTTTCTTTATCAAGAAAGGTGTGTTATGGGGAGCAAAGTGTTGACAAGCTTTTTTGGCAAAAGCCATCACAACTTAAATGGGTCAAGGCTTACTTTCAAAGATTGCAGAACTGTTTCTTTCTCTCCAGGATTGACCCTTATTTGGCTCGATTAACGATGGTTCAACCCGAACCAACCTAGCTAAAGATGTAGATGTCCTTCTTCGAGCCTGATCTGGACTTCTAAAATCAAGCTGGTCGATCAGTCAGATCGATCCAAAAATATCATTTCAAACTTTGCGCTACAAGACGAAGTCCCATTCCTAAGGCTACAGAATCAGTCACCTCAGACCTACTCTACTTTTCATGCATCAAATCTCGAGCTCCACTTATGCCACAATTCTTGAGGAAAACTATTCCTTAATCGGAGACCAGGTCCCACTGCCTACAGCTGATATTCCGGATCGAGTGACAGTGGCCAACCCAGGATCAGATCACTGCCACGTAGAACGCTGATCGATCCAGGATTTTGCCTATAAATACACCTTTCCAGAAATGGAAAAGGAGGATTTTCTCTCTTCAGAAAAGTTCATGGTTAGTATTCTAAAAATAGCCTACTAATTGAACAACATTATAACATAAGGATTTTGCGTATAAGCCACTTCTTTCTCTACTCTCTCGATCAAAGCAACACTAATTTGTAATTTGATCACCCCTTTGTCTGGCTTTTGGGCATCACTGTTAGTGTGGGGTCATCAATCCGTTGACGACTCGGCCTTGGTGTTGGCCACACATGAATTCGGGTCGCATGCTACTTGCAACCTAACATTCTCTCGCTGTCCATATTTGTCTGACTCGTCCCAGTCGTCGGTTTCCTCTGCTCTTCCTCTTCTATAGATAGCGATCATTAATGATCGACTATCTCGTCTTACTAAGAACTCTTATCCTGCCAATTCTAGCTCTGTGGTATCAGGTGAGGACTGCACGACTAGACGAGCTTCGAGATTTTCTGCTTCCCACAAGTCATCGGTTACACCGACTTTTCGTACCTCACGACGTATTCGGCGTCCGGTTCCACGCACTCCTCGCCCCATTCGTACACACTCTATAGCAGCGTCAGAGCAGATATTAGATCTACTCGACACATTTATATTTTATCTGAGCTAGGCCATGGGCTTGCCTTGTTTATCCTTCCATTTGTGTTTTTTTGTTCTATTCTTGATGGCGAACTTTCTTTTTTAGAACGTTAGGGGTATGGTAATGATGCGTCGGTAGCTAGGCTCAAGCACATTGTCAATAAGCATTCTGTCTGTTTGGTTGCGCTTCTGCAACCACTATTAGGACCGGAAGCGATCACTTCATCCATTCTTTCTCTTGGATTTGGTTGCGCTTTAGCTAACGTGTCCGACAAGATTTGGATCATTTGGTCAAAAGGAGTTGTGGTCCACCCTATGTTCAATTTGGATTAGCTGTTATCGGTAGCTTGCTCTTTTCCCTCGTTCTCTTCATTTTTTCCGTTCTCAGTGGTTTACGCTAAGTGCGAAAGGATTGATAGACAACCCCTGTGGTCCGATATTCTGTCTCTTTCCATTTTGGGATTCTCTGTTTTTGTAGTGGGTTGATACTTTAATGCAGCCGCTAACCAAGCAAAAAGGCATGGAGGCAATGTCGTTAACCATTTGGCGGTTGCGGATTTCAATGCCTTCATCATCAGCTCCGGTCTATCTGAAGTTTCTTCTGTTGGATTGACCTTCACTTGGTATAACAACCAAGAAGGTCCAAACCGGATTCTCTCTAGACTTGACAGAGTTTTCGCCTCTGAAGGGTGGTTCAACCTACCCTTTTCCGACCATATGCATCATACCATTCATTTCACATTGTTGTGGAAGAGTCCTGGATCTCCCATTTGAGTGGCTCCCCTTGTGTGGTTTTTTCTCGCAAGCTGAAACACCTTAAGACTTATCTTAAGGTGTGTAATATGCTTGTATTCAGGAATATCTTCGATTGCGTTAGAGCAGCAGAAGATATTCTTGTTCTTGCAAAAACGTCTTTTGATGAGGAACCAATAGCGACAACAAGGAGGCCTGGGCATTGGCCTAGCTTGCCTTCTTTTCTGAGCTTCGTATTGAACATGATCATTTACGCCAAAAGGCGATAATCAAATGGGTTGTTGAAGGCGATATGAACTCTGGGTTTTTCACTCATCCATTTGTAAGAAGAATAGTCTTCTCACCATTCATCAGATCTACCGCCCTGACCTATCCTTTGCTTCTACATGGGATGAAGTCAAAGAGACTATTCTATCCTACTTCCAATCCTTCTTAGCTCTCCATCTGTCTCCGTTTCTGATCCGTCCCCTCTTGCATTCATTCCTAGATTAATCCTCCCATCGGATAGCTCTGACCTTGTTGCACCTTCTTCCTTGAAAGGAATACGCGCTTGCATATTTGCTCTAAGCAAGGACAGTGCGAGTGGGCCTGATGGCTTCAACGGTTTTTTTTATAGGAGTCTATGGCCTATTATTTAGGCAGACTTTTGTCTCGTTATTCAGTCCTTCTTCGGTGGAGATCTCCCTGCGGGGTGGACATCCACTAACTTGGTCCTCATCCCAATATGCAACCAACCTAGTTCTTGTGAGGATTTTCGGCCGATCAGCTTGCGTAATTTCTCAAACAAGGTCATATCTAAGGTTCTAACCTCTAGGCTAGCACCGTTTCTCGAGTGTCTAATTTCCTCTTCGTGGGTTGTGTTTGTAAAAGGACATTTGATTGCTAATAACGTCCTTCTGGCCCAGGAGATGATTTCTTAAATTGATAAGAAGGTAGGAAGCTCTAATGTGGTTGTTAAGCTAGATATGGCAAAGGCTTATGACTGCATATCGTGGTTCTTCATCATCAAGGTTTTGAGGGCTTTCGGCTTCCCAGAACCCCTAATCAATGTTGTTTGGAGGTTTAACTCTAACTGTTGGTTTTTCGTTCTAATCAACGGACCGACCACCGATTATTTCAGGTCCGGGAGAGGACTTCGTCAGGAAGACCCCCTCTCCCCATCATTGTTTGTCCTTGCTGTCGAGCCTTTCGTTCGAGGTTTGCACTATCTAAGGATAGTTGGGATGATTCATGGGTTCGACATCCTTCGGGGATGTCCTCTTATCTCTTCATTGTTTTTCGCTGACGACATCATCATCTTTACTAATGGTAGTCGTCGGTCTATTAGTGGCCTGTTGGACCTTATTCGACAGTATGAGAGAAGCTCGGGGTAATTCTTTAACTCTTCTAAAAGCTGTTTCGTGCCCGCAAAGAACCTGTCTCCGGTTAGATCTTCTTGGAATGAGACATCTATAGGTTTCAAGGTGGCCTCGCGTCTGCTCCCTTACCTGGGTATTGTATTATATCAAGGCATGACTCTCAATGCTATCTTCGATCCCTTAACTGACAAAGTCAGGGGTAAGATCATTCGGTGGATTGCTACCCTCCTCTCTCAGGCTAGCAAACTGGTTCTCATAAAGTTTGCTCTTAACTCTATGGGATCTCATATCTTTGCTGCTACGACTCACACTGCTTCCTTCTTCCTCTCTTACCATTCCTTGGCTTCTTCCTTTTTCTGGGGATCCAAGGACAACACTTCTTGCCACCACTGGATTTCTTGGAACTCTATTTTTTGTCCCAAAAGCGAGGGACGTCTGGGCCTCCGTAACCCATTGGACAACTGTATGGTTTTTTCTTGCAAGCTGTGGGCGAGGTTTGGAGCGAACAACTCCCTCTGGGCGACGTTCCTCCATGGCAAGTACCGTAGGCTGGATGGTACGAATTACACCAGTATCCCGTCCTGTGCTAATGAGACGTGGAAATAAATACAATCCATGAAGACTTTAACTGATGCACATTGGGGAGGTTTCATTTGTAATGACAGTCCATTCTCGCTTATGGCGGAGTGGAATTAAGTGCGGACTCCTGGTCCGTGTCTCCATACTTTCTCTTTCGTTCGGAATTTCCAAATTCCTCCAAAGGTTTCTCTTTTTATGTGGAAAACCTTGCATGATGGTTTTTCAGTAGATGGGAATTGTAACAACCAGTAATTTTGGCAATATAAATTAATTATTAGAATTTAAAAAATTGGAATTTATTCAAATGGTGGAATTTGGCTGAGAGACTTAAACCAATGCGTTAGTCTCGGAATTTTGGTCAACTTTCATGTTTGGAGTTTCACGAACGGAGTCCGGGTGAAAAAGTAATGGAAGAAATACGGAAACGAATGGAGAATAAATAAACATAATATTTAATTAATAATATACCTAATATAACCTAGCCTACCTGGGAAATATGGTGCCCAGGCGGTCGACACGGGGTCGCCCGCCCAGGTCACCCAACTAGGCAACAGATCGCTTAGTGGCGGCTAGGTCTTGAAGGGTTTGGTTAATTTTTATATATAATGAATGGATGGATATAATGTAAAATTAATCTAATGGCTCCAGGCCATTTCCACCACTATAAATAAAGGGGTAGAGCCCCATTCTCTTCCATTCAAACCTGTAGAGGCAGCGGAGCTCTGCCATTTTTCTTCCTCTTCTAACCAAATTTCTAAATAAAATATATTCATATATATAACAAATCAAATCAAATTCATATGGAAGAGGATGCTCAATGATAGATTCTTCACTCTCTTCCCTTTTTCTTACATTTCTACAGATCTAGAATTTTCTCCTTTCTAGATAAATTGTAGATTTATAAGAATTTGTGGATTGTAAGCCTAAAGGGTTCAAAACTGAGAAATTGGAAGCAAAAAAGGTGAGTGGGAAATTTACTAATACAATTATAATGACTTATCAATTTCGTTTGAATCCAATCTATGTTTTATGCCTATCAGATCTGTTTATTTAAATAATTGTGAATTGTCGGCAACATCAGATCTAATTATGAATATGGTTAAAAATTGGTAAATGGTAATTTGTGATTATGCATAACATGAATTGTAGGATTCTTAAATATCTTTCCTGCATATTCCTACAGTTATGTCATGAAATATGTTGTACATGTTATATAGCATTGTGGATCTGGAAATCCGTCTCATTAAACATAAATTTGTTGTAGTTATGTTCCAGATCTTTAGTCCAGTGCTAAAATATGAAATATGTGAATTTGGGTAAAAAGAGGAATTCGTGTATTATGTGATTGTAAGAACAAAAGAAATATTTCTGTTTATATTCAATATTGTTGGGATTTTGGCTTAAGCATTGTAAAATATGTCATTTTCCTCCTTTTTGAATAAAAATGCATTATTTTGGGATCACAAGGAGCAAGACTAAAAGAATTAAAAAGGGAAAAGTGGTGCAAAGGTACATATAAATATAAAATATATACATTTGTATGTAATTTGCATCGACTATTCCAATATATATATATATATATATGTATATATATATATATTATTTCTTGTGATTTGAAAATATGTCAATTCCACAAAAATAGGCATTTTTACAATGATTACTACTAACGACCCTTTGTGAAACTTGAAACCTTCCGGCAAGTTTGAATATAAAAAGGGAAGTGTTTGGTTAATTGACTGGACCAAATCATTAATTTAATAATAATAATAATACTAATAATAATAAAATAATAATAACTACGTTGACCGCACGAAAACATAAAAATAAATATATACATATTATCCGTCCAAATCAATGTAAAATGGTAAAATATACATTATATAGAATGTTTGAATGATTGGATAAAGTTCAATTATGGAATTATGTGTATATATAATCCATTTTGAATTAATATATTTGTAGTGACCATTTGTAGCAATCGATGTAATTAACTGCAATAAATAAGACCACAAATAAAGGAATAACCATTGTAACCAATATTGATTTGGAAAAATAAATGTGATGGATAAAATGGTTACAATTCCTAAAATCAATTAGGATAAATGTTGTGAACCCCAATTAGGAAATTTGAATTATAACCACATTTAAACACGAGATTAAACTCAACTTATGGTGTAAGCCTGCCCGAAACCAACCGGCAAATCCAGCAACCGTACGTAGTCAGTTTAATATGAGGGGTCTAATGCATAAATATAATCGTATTATGGCACGAGATTAAGTTCAGTTGTGGTAGAAGTCTGCCCGCAACCGACCGAGAAATCCAGCATCCACAGGTAGTCAACTTAATGTGAGAGGCCTGGTACATAAATATATATATATACACACACACAACAATCAAACAATAAATAAATGAATAAGAATAGAAATTGCCCGTTGAGGTATAACAAATAGATATTGGGACAGATAAATAGTTGCCTTAGGAAAATATGAATGTTAGGGTAATAAAGGGCAATAAAATGGAAATGGGCATCGTAGGAAATTTATGGTTGTCGTTTAAACACTAAGTTCAAATTAGGGATGGTAATAAATAATTATCCTAGGGAAAAAGGAATATGACTTACTTATTAATAGTAATGGAAATAGAAAATATAGTTGGACTTAGTAGGTTAATAACGTAAGATATTATTAACCATATAAACCCGTGGCGCAAATAAATGACATACGTATAGTATTTCCGTATAAAGGACTAAACGGGAATGGCTTAATAACGTGGCCTACTTTATCCCAAAAAGGGAAAGGTGTTAAAGGAAAATGGGGTACGAACTAATAGCCTTCTCGTATAGTCCGCTTCCTGGGTCCTAAAAGGCTAAGAGACTAGATTGAGGAGTTCACCTGGGAATAGGTCCTTCATTTTAGGGGTATTAAACGACATGTGTCGTATTGCCTACCCAACCCAGGAAACTTAAAGTGTCATACATGGATACATATCCTATGGGTAGTACTAAGTGACTATGGTGGTTATCTAATAAGGTCAACTAGAAGGTATAACGAAAGATAAAATACCTTCTCTCACCTTATGCGGTGAAAGGGTATATACATGAATGACAGAAGCCTTTACTAGTAGGGCTCGTAGCTAGTGCCCTTTAGTTTATGTTAACGTTGAATATATTATCGAGGGTTAATATGTGACCAATAGGTCCGCCAAGGGTCTTAAGCGATCAGGAAGAATCCACCCTATCTAACATTGATAGTCAGGTGGTAAATAATAAGGAATAGTGAACGGGAATATATATATACATACATACATATATGGAAACCTCATATTATGGGACCACTCTTGATATAGTAAACCAGTTAAGCTCTAGTATAAAGGCTTCAAAAAAAATGTGTAAAGGTCCTATCTCGGTAATATACTTTGGGGGAATACTACTTTGGGAAGAGTAGTAGAGTCGTGCGTAAACATTAACAAGGCTGGTTTAGAATCACTAACCTTGTCAGGCATATAACTTGGGTAGAACCAAATGGAATATATTTGTGTTATAAGTATGTGTTGTAAATTTCTTTGTCACCAGAACTTGTTGTTCTGACCCTCCCTCCTCATTACAACTTCTCAGGTTTCCTAGAGAAGGTCGGGTTCTCACAGATGATTAAGTTTGGATTTCGGTTCTCGTTCTCCCTCATGCTCGGTATTGGCAAATTGACTTACTTTGAAAAGGTATTTACTTGAGTTAATACTAGTTTATCCTATTTTGTTTCCGCTATGAGTTCTATTTATCGTACTCTGATTATGCTCATACTCATTTGTTGCTGGTACCAGATATATACGCTCCATGCTTGGATGTGTTTAAGCTTTGATTTCTATCAAAATTTGGGTGCAGAAAAGTGTGGGGTGTTACAAGAACCTTTAGCGAATCGGCATCCCTTTCATGTCCAGGTGCAGGTGCTGCAGCACTAGATGTTCCGAATCCTCTTACATTTGTTGTTCTCTGGGTCTTGTGACAAGGCTGTCTGGAATTACTTTGGGAACCTGATGGTTTGCCGAGGGAATGCCACGTTGGTTGAAGATTCACTGAGATTCTAATGGTCTAGCATCTCAGGTAAATCTTTTCGATCGATCCTTCTACATCTAATTCCCTTCTTGATCAGCAAACACATTTGGTGCTCACGGAAAAAAGAAGTTTTTAACGAAGTGGCTACGTACCCTCCTATCAATATCCGGAAAGTTTGGAACGATATGTTCCTAGCGTTTCGTGGTAAGCCTTTCAGGGGTGTATTGGGATCAAGCTCAAGGCGGTTGGCTGTTACCTTTGATGTTTCAACGGTATTGGCCACTCCCAGGGCTGGTATTGGTTGATTTATTGCTTAAACGTTTTGTGTGCTTGACTGCTTTTATCTCATTCTCACACTATCCACCCATTCGAACTTATGTTGTTTGCTAGTTGTGCAGATTTTGGTGTATTGGTTGTTTATTTTGGTCTGCTTGGAGTTGGATGGTGCATTCGTCTCTTCACCCTAGGTGGGATTGCTGGAGCAAGTACAACAGGAGCTTTTGTCGGATCAGGAGATTTGATGCTTTTCTCTGGCTTCGCTAGACACCTTAGATTTGAGGGATCATGTGGACCAGGAGTTTTCAGCGGGTCTGGGCCATCATTTTGATTTTCCCAGCCTTGCCGGATGCTCTTCTCAGAGGTCTTGTCGGTTGCTTCAGTTTTATGCACTTTTCATGTGGATCTAGGGGTTTTTTCGCCTCTTTTCGCTTTGGAGTACATCTGCTGAGGATTCCTGTGTCGAGCCTGATGCTTTACATGCACTTATTTATTGTCCATCTTTATTGTTTTACTTGTATTTTGTTCTGTTTCCTTTCTTCGTGTGTGTGAGTATGATTTCTGCTTTCTATGGAGCCGATTTTGTGAGTTGTTGGAGAATGGCTAGATTCTCGCTTTTTTTAAATGATGTTTTCTTTCTTAAAAAACTGTTGTTTGCAATCGACAATATAAACAGATATTATAAAGTGGACGTAGGCTTGGTTAAAGCCGAACCACTATAAAAAAATTGTGTGTCCCTTGTATTTACTTGTTTCTATCACACTTTGTGATTGTGAGTGTGTGTGGATTATACACTTTGGGGGTTGACTCTCATTAGACCACTTTTTGACGTCAACATCATACATATGTATGTATGTATGTATAAGCATTCTATCACTTATTCTTCAATTATCCATACAGTATATATCTATGGCTACTTTTGAAGATTAAATTTGGTATAACTGGGAATAGAAATATTCCCTTATCTCTTGACAGGCAGATTTAGATTAATAAGCAGCATTCCCATGTCAAGGATGGGGTCTACTAGCAAGCATCTTGTCTATATGATTACTACCATCTACCACGTCTTGCAAGAAAAGAACAACAAAATTTTGAATAAGAAAACTATGAACAAAATAAAAAGACCAAAATTGATGCAAGTGTAAATCATTTATCTTATGTAGAGATCATCAGCAAAACAAAGCAGTAACCCAATGCATGTTCATATCATGAGAAACCGAGGGATTGAACTTCACGATAATGGTCGAATACTCCTTTATTAGCAGTGACCAAATCCCCAAATATGTGAAGGATGTATAGGGTAGGTTTTGAGGAGATATAAGGCATGGGCCGGTTCAGCTTTTGAAGGAAGTTTGTTGTATTTCCTTTGCCATCCTTTTGTTTTCTTGTTTTTTATGATATGTAAATGTGTATATATAAGTTATAATTAGATCGATGTCTTACTTTTTTTTCCCTACTACTTCGTTAAAGTTTTTTAAGGAGATGCATCGGCTAGATTTTCTTTGGCAACTCTAGGAAAGAACCAATTTTCATTTTTTTTTATAAATTGCAATACAAGGAAGTACGTATTTTGTAACTCTAAGCTTATTTAGTTATATGAAATTATCGATATATAAATATACGTATATGAAATATGATGAATTCATTCCACATGTCATAATTATTTAATGTATTTATATAATTTTTTCTATATAGATTTCCTATATTATTAGAACCTAATTGCATAGAGTGTAATTTTTGTGTGCATTAATCTTCAATATATCCTAATTGTTAAATGTGTTCATGTGTGCATGTATGCGTAATTGGTTATGTGTTAATTTCACATGTTATAAAAGATTAATTTTAATGTTTAGCAATTAATTATGAATTAATTGATACACATCATAGTTTATATATACATATATACATACATACATACATACATACATATATATATATATATATATATATATATATATGTATATGCGTGTGTGCATAGGGATAGGATCAAGAGCACCTCAAACAGTGCAGCACTCTTTATCTCCCCTGATTTCCACCTCATATTCAGGTTTTCCCCCCTTCCACTAACCCTCCTCCCTCTAGTAACTTATTTTACTATAAAAAAGTGATGGAAATAAAAGCTAAAGGAGTGCTCCATTCTTAGGTGTTGTTGAACGCTAATATATATATACATATATATATATATATAGGTTGTTTGCACACTTATTACACTTATATTAGAAAAATAGCAAATAAAAATATAGACGTCAAATTTTATACCTAGAGTTTCCTTTATGCATCTTTTGTGTATATTTAATATGAAAACCTACATACATACACATAAAATTAAATACAAGGTGTACAAACCATTAGATCTCTTCCTGAATTCCATCATATATGAAAGATAAACAAATGCAACTATTCATAATTCATGCATCTGATTTTGAGTCTTTATTTCTCCCTTATATATATAACAAGGGAAAGTCTACCGCTTCGCATGGGAATTTTTTTGGAAACTGAGGAGCAGTTCTCAACCCTATAAATGACAATAGTGCACGGGAATGTGAGAGGTCTAAATAACGATAGCCGCAAGTTGGACCTCTACATCTAAGAAGGGCACAGTTATGTTCTATTATGGGTAAACTTGAAAATAAGTTTAATGATGATAACCTAAATTTCTTTTTGTACATGATGTGATGAGTGGGACTGCGTCGTTGGGTGAGAAGAGAATTCACCTACTATTTAACAAATAAACATGGCAAGTACAACTACTAGATAAGGATGGTCAACAAATCATTATTAAGATAAACCAAAGGGGTCTTAATCTTTTTATCTCTTGGGTTCATTGTAGTAGCTTGGCTTCTTATTGAAGTCACACATAAAGCAAGCTAGAACAAATGGTGACTACTATAAATGGCCCGTGGATAGCGATAGGATACTTTAATGTTGTACTAAAAAGTCAAGAGAAAAAGGCATACTTGCACTCAGAGTTTCCCAGTTGGCAGAGTTCAATAGTGGGATTATTGCCACTGGATTGGTGAAATTTGTCCATAGAGGCCTAAATTTCACATAGAAGAGGGGAGAATATGAGAAAACCTCATGCAGACTACATAGATCGAGTATTTATAAATGTAGATTATATTGACACATTTACAAACATAAATGTTAATGTTCTCCCCAATTCTACCAGTGACCACAGCCCATATCATATACAACTGATAGAAAAGCAGAACAACAACAAAGACAACCTTTTCGATATACCAACAAGTAGTTTATGTGTAAAGAGTACGATAATGTTATTGATTTCAACAATATAAAGGGGTGGAAAGATGTCAATTTTATAAATTGGTGCATACTCTTGAAACATCCAAAAACAAAATTAAACAATGGAATAAAGTCAGACGTAAGGAAAAAGGTAGAATAGAAAATCTTCAGAACAAATGCAGTAAATTGCTTACTAAAATTGACGAGGGGATCAGCATGGAGGAGGACATATGGAGGAAATACTACGACAATCAAGAGTAATTCAATGAATGCACGAAAATAAAAGTTGTGGAACTAAAGCTAAAAGCCAAGGAATGAGGGATTCTATACTAAAATATCTATCAAATGTAATACCAATCTCAGTTTTCAATATTTGAAATAAGTTAGTATCTTAGTATGATTCTCAAATGTTGGAGAAGGAAGCGATTAAATATTACACTGGGTTATATAATGGCTATACAGAGGATAACTTCTCCAATGTAGAATGCAGGAAACTCCTGAATGCTGCTAGTAGTCAGAAACCAAGAAGAAAGTTACTGAAACTGAAATTTGGGAAGCTCTGAAGTCCATTCACAACGGCGACGTCCCTGAGCCCGACATAATCGGGTACGAATTCTTCAGAAGGCATTGGGAATACCTTTAAGACCAGATATATATTATCTATGACTCAAGAGGCTCTCAGTATAGACAAAAAAAGATATCAACCACACTTTCTTATGTTTAATTCCTAAATTCGAAGCTCCAAAAAAAATAAAAGATTACAGGCATGTAGCTTGTTGTAATGTCATGTACAAAATCTTAAGCAAAGTTGTACACAATAGAATAAACTTGATATTTCCAGAATTCATATCTGAAACGCAAAGTGCCTTACTTAAAGTTCGCAACATTTTTGAAAATTCCCTTTCGACACATGAATTAATCAGAATTTGTAACAAGAAAGGGTAGAAAAACTTTGTATTAAAGAGGATCTTCACAAGGCATATAATAAAATAAATCATCTCTTAACTATGCATATTCAATGGGAAACGGGCTTTCCCCACACTGACACTGAATTAATCATTGAGTGTATTTCGACTCCTACCTTTACGATCCTAGTTAATGGTGTTCCTAAAGGATACATTACCAGTAACAGAGAGATTAGGAGGGGAATCCCTTATCTCCATATTTGTTTGTGATTACGATGGGGTATTTTTCACTTTAAATGGAATTAGCATGTCATAACAAGCGGACTCAGTCCATTCACAATTTCCAACCTAAATTCAATCATCTACTATGTGTAGATGATCTACTTACCTGTAACAAAGCAAATAAAGTGGAAGCTACAATTATCAAAAGTATTTTTCAGAGCCTGGAGAATAACTTGGGTTTGAAAATGAATGAAATCAATTCTAAATGTTATCTTAACTAGCATAACAAATTTCCAGTCAAATATCTAGGAGTCCCCCTATCCTCTAACAAAAACAAAAACAGTGAACGTGCATAGTTAATCACTAAATTAAGAAATAAGTAGCAAGGGTAGAGTTCTAAACTTCTTTCTTTTACATGTAGAGTGGAATTGTCTCATACAATTATATAAGCCAAAGTGAACTTTTGGCAGCAAAACTTTCAATTGCCTGATGCATCCAATGAAAAGATTGAAAGGGTGTGCAAATATCATATAGAAAGCGGGGGTTCACAAAATCAAATTCTGATTTATGTAGACCGAAGGTGGAAGGAGCGAAGCTTAGAAATATGAAGGAGATGCAAGATGCTTACACTATTAAACAATCTTGGAAGATTATTAAGTTGGCTAGTTTGTAGGTCCGATGGATGAGGCAAAGATATAAAAAGGAGAACTTTTGGCAGATGACCAGCATGAGCAATGCATCTACAATATGGAAATCCATTTTAAAGTTAGAGATAAGTTCGCCACTAACCATATAAGGGAGTTTACCTGTAGCAACCCAAATTTATAACAAACAATAATTAACTAATCAATTAATTGATGAATAAATTGAGAAAATAAATGTTAATCAGAAAATTATTGAAAATTGAGCAAAAAGGATTTCACCATTGCGTCTGTTACAAAATCCTGGTTAAGATAGACATTTGGTTTGCTGAAATCAGATTTAAAACGAAGAAATTATAGACATTTGGTTTGCCAAATATGGAAAATTGCCAAGTGGTTGATCCAAGTTTTTGCCTTTATCTGCCTATAACGATCAGCTGTTTTGAGATGATCGACATGTGAAAAACTAGTTTTTGACAAAACCTTTCCAAATTGCCAGATTTTGAGCCCGTGAGTTGCGCAAGCCATTTTAAGTGATCGTGTCATGCCGATCAGCTATTTTTGAGTGATCGACACAAGATTTTGCCAAATCTGGATTTTACCAAGTTTGATCTCTCTGTGTGTTGCACAAGCTATTTTAAGTGATCTTGTCATGCCGATCAGTTGTTTTTGAGTGCGCGAAACATGATTTTGCCAAATCCTGATTTTACCAAGTTTGATCGTGTCGTGAGTTGCGCAAGCCATTTAAGTGGTAGTGTCATGCCGGTCAGCCGTTTTTTAGTGCGCAAAGCCAGAATCTGTCAGAATCCATATATTTTTCTATGACAAGTTTTGCTACATGATCGAACTGACACGCTCAGGGATTTTGAGATGATCGAACCGAGTCGATCACATATTTTAACTATGTCAGTTTTTCTAAGTTTATTAACAACGATTTCATGAATCGACGCTATTCCCAACTTTTTTCGAAAACGACGTGACTTCGACCAAATCTATTTGTGTTTCTGACAACGTACTTGAGGCTTGAGAGCGTCACTAACCAAAACCTTGACGTGCGACTGCTTTTCCAGAAAATACGTCAACATTGTGTCACTATTATGTAACTACTAGTATATATTTGATGGTATTTTTGTTGTGTTACTAGTGTTGAATGGATTAATATGCAGTAAATCATAAAGGATGATAAGTATGAATGTACATATAGACGCATTATTAGTATTTTCTCCTTTGATTAAATGAGTTGATACTGTGTGTTGCCGATATTGAACGGTTAAGTGTGTTATTACTGTTGTCTTTTTTATATGAAGATTTATTGAGATGATTAAGTATGAATGTTATTTTCTGCTTTTACTATTTCCATTGGTTGTATTTATTGCATAGCTTGTAATGGTTGCATGGATGTTGTTGTGGTTGTAATGTATCACTAAGTATTTTGATATAGAAGAAGTGCAGAAAATTGAAATACATGTGCTTGATTCCCCAAAAGAGGTGTATAGATGTGATTTCCTGTGCAATAGGTACAAAGCTTATGACTATAATATATAGGGTTAGGCGTAGTCCAAGCATTGTTGGAATATTTTTAAAGTTATATATTAGTGTGTGTGTGTGTATATATAAGTTCGCATGTGAAAGTAAAGAAGAGAGCAAAAAGCCTAGAAGTAATAATATTTATTTGATTGGTCAAATATGTAAAGCCCTGGAATTTCCAACCAGTCAAAATTGCCGAAAACGTCGTGCGTCCAAAAACAACAAACATTGATAGTTGTCATTTATTTGATAAGCATACAATATCAATAATTGCTCTACATAATTTTTTTTTATAAATGTCACTTATCTAATTAACCGTTTGTGCTTAAATTAAACACAGTTACCGTAAATCTACCATTGTGCAACTCAAATAAGATGGACATCGATATTCATTCCTGCACACTTGATAAACACATTAGCATGACTTAAATAATAAACATGAAAAATACACCAATCCAATTCAATCCACTCTTACATAATTTATAATAATTTTACAATATTTTTCCATATTTTCAAAACATTAAAAATAACTATTTATGGTTACAGTCGATAATTGCACTTATAGCGTTCTTTTCCGAAACAGTTTGAAACATAACTTGAAAATTATACCCCAAAATTAAAATTTGCTTTCACTCATTTGAAAGCTTTTGTCAATATAAATAAAACGTTCTTCGCTTGGTGAAAATCCGATTTAAATTCCAAAAGTTATAAACGTTTAAAGTTTATAACTCAAATACGCGAATTGCCATTTTATGATAGCTCTATTTTGTAATATCAACAAAAAAAATATATTAATAAAGCAGCTGCGTACTACCCCTTGTGACTGCCTCCGTACCTTTATCTAATTGGGTATTAGATATAAGATCAAGCCGACGAAGTTCTTCTTTACACCAAACATTTAAAATCATCATCATTGTTTACTTTCAAAATACTCTTTGTATCGTGTAGAGATTTTCAAAAGTAATCTTAAATTACTTTTCAAATAATTTTGAATTAACCATCTCGTTCGTCAGATCAGTTAGGGATAGCCAAGGAGAGCAGGAAACTATATTTTCCAAACCCAAGCCTCGACACTATCCTCTCTGTCACCCTAGAACATTCCAGCTTTTTATTTGAAAAACATATATATATCTCGTATAGATCTTCCTTTCAAAAGATAAAAAAAATATTTTAAATATTAACCATCTTCTTTTTGCAAAAGCTTCTTTATAAACAAGTTTCAACCCATCTTTGTATTTCTCTAAAAAATTCTTTAAGCGTTACTCATTTATTAATATTATATGTCAAAACAAATGTCACATCAATTGTCACGTCAAATATCACATCAAATGTCACATCAAGGTCACATCAAAGGTCTCATCAATTATTTATTATTATATGTCATATCAAATGTCAAATCCAAATTTGAGAGGATTTGGAGCAATTTACCATGGTTCTATACTCAAAACATCTATTGCAGCGTTTCGGTTACGCTATGTATAGTTCTGTGTAGTTTGGAATAGTTTTTTTTTTTTTTTGGACACAAAACAGATAATATAGCGTTTCTATGTCGCTATGAAAAGTTCTGCTCATTTTAAAGTACTTCACAATCAACGCATCGAAAGACAGCGTTTCCAGAAATGCTATGACAAGTTCTGGTTAGTTTATAATGATTTTAGACAAAAGCAGCTTAGTATAGCGTTTCTGTGATGCTATGTAAAGTTCTGTATAGCCTATTATGCTTCATAACTAATTCAGGGAAAAGATAGCATTTTAAAATGCTACAAAAAACTCCGAAATTCTATTTTAAGCCTGTTTTTGGGCAAAAAGTTTGACTTCGTTTCTCCATAATAAAAATAGCTTTTGACTCCAAATTTTCTACAGTAAGAAGCTCTCTTAGTCTAATTAATTATCATAAAAAGAGACACTTAAAGTTATTTATTTAATCAATAAATAAAATTCAATAATTCAAGGTATTTTTAACATGTCTAATTCAGGTTGATTTTTACCTTACTTTGCATCCAGTTTTTGGGTATGCAAACGGCCGAACTAGAAAAAAGTGCATATGCGAAAGTTGTAGCCTTTTGAATTTGCTTTCCAAATTGATAGAGAAGTCTAAATTTCATCAAGAATTGTAAAAGTTATGCCCAAAATAACAAACAGCATTTTCAAAGGTCGAGAGTAATCATTCATTCTTAACTTTCACAACTTTTCTTCAAAACATGAAATGAATATATAAACTTAAATAATATTTATCGCCTTATACCTGTATCTTCATATTGTATTTATCCTCTAAGCTTCTCCCAAACTTCTACTCCATCTCTTGCATTTGTTTTCCACTTGTGAATGTATGAAATGAAGTGAATATTTCATCCCTTTATATAGCAGTTTTCAAGGCTAGTTTGGTAATTTAGCTTTGGACACTTATCCACTACATATTCATGCATTCTTCAGGATGTAGAAACATGCCCTCTTATGTGTCTTAAGAGGATTCTACACATGGACACCTAATGTGTATATGTGTCTTTACCTCCTTAATTCTCATGACATGTGCACCTTTCATTTTATGACACATGTCCCTATCATTTTAAGCCATTTCTTATTTTCTAGAACATGTACACGTATACCATTTGTATGTTACTTCTATGATATGTACATACGCATATATGTGTTCTTCTAACGTTACTACATGCACGATATTCCAACAATTTTTAATAAGCAAAACCTCGTTTATCAACAAAATTGTTTTCGGCCACATTATTGATTTTTCTTTGAACTACTTATATTTGTAAACAAAAATTCAACAACATATTTTCTTCTCATTAATTATTAGTTATAAAGGGATTTAATCATGGTTATAAAAATATTAAATCCAACATTTAGATACTTAAATAACCTCAATATTTAAATATTTACTGCCCGAAATTTTAGGTTGTTACATTCTACCCCCTTAAAAGAAATTTCGTCCCCGAAATTCTATGCAATACTTAACCAGATATTCCATAAAAGAAACTCTATATATATCCAGGAAATTTTCTTGCAATTATACTTTCAAGATAATTTTATAAATTGAAATTGTACCTGGATATTTTATGATTCGATCCTTTTAACATTCTGTCACTCCTGCAAGCCGGTCTCCTCTTCTTGTGTGGTACCCATCGAATTGTACCAAAGATTCATCATACTTCGGCTCATCCGACTCATTATCATCAAGGATGTATTCTCCATATTATTGTACTCATCAAAATGCACCCGAGAGTAATCTAGACATCTCACGTAATATCTTAAAAACATGATTATATTCATCAAAGTAATACATCAAATAATGGTGTACTCTCCGTCGAAATGAACCAGAGAATCATGACACTCTTACTATAAGAATTCCCAAGCAGACTTTCAAACAAGTCAAGCAAATTTTTATAAGAAATTCTTTTGTCAAAACTAAGATCATATTCATCAAGGTGGATCCAACGTACTCAATTTAGGATATTTTATCATATTGCGGTCGGCATCCCGTCATCAAATAGGATGTACTCTACTCGGCTCGATACCAACATAGAGTAATAATTGCACTATCCAAGATCTATTGTCTTATGTCGGCATCCCGTCATCAAATAGGATGTACTCTACTCGGCTCGATACCAACATAGAGTAATAATAGTGCACTGCCCAAGATCTATTGTCTTATACCGCACATCGTCATCGTCATCATCATCCGAAAGTATCCACCATTAATGAAATAATCCATAAAAATCTTTAATAAGTTTAAACAAAGTATTCTCTCAAAGTATTTTTATACTTTGTAATCATTACTCCCATGTGGATAGCCATTTCCTTTTGGAAAATCCACACTCTCAACTTCAAAAATCATCTTAAGTATAAAACCCCCTTCTTCTTATTTTTTTGTCAAACACATAGTTCAGTTTGCAAAAAAAATGGTCATAGATAGCAAACTTTTAAGATTTAAAATGTGTACGATATAAGTATTCTATATAATTAATCTAGCTTCCCAATAAGTTATGTTAAATCCCATCAAGCAATCAAAAATTATCACCGAATTGCTGAAAGATCTTTTAGTGGGTAAGCTAACATCATCAGGGCTAAACAATACTAACATCTCATTATGTAAAAGAAACTCTCACCTCGGTTTTGCATGAATGCAGTATTCAATTTACTTCTCTTGGTCTTCTTCAATTTTGTTTGCCTGAGCTCATTCAATTGCTTCCTCAACAAGTTGTTATTCTACATTCGGTCTAAGCCACTCCATTGCATCCATTTTAGGCTACTACATACCTCCCTTAATAAGCCGCTTCAATCCTTTGCTACTTTATAACTTATCATATGCACTTACAACTTCGTCAAACCTCTTTATGTGGTGCTTGAAAATGAATCAACACATTATTCATAAACAAAAGTTAAACAAATAAATAATACTCATATACCTGGTCAGAGGAATGGTGCCTTACCTTATCAAATCGAGGTAACTTCATTTAAAAATTTCTAAAAATGTTTTTCCTAATTTTATATGAAATTTTACTTAGGCACCTAAATTAATCTCTGATACCACTTTGTAACGCCCCGGAATTTCCAACCAGTCAAAATTGCCGAAAACGCCGTGCGTCCAAAAACAACAAACATTGATAGCTGCCATTTATTTGATAAGCATACAATATCAATAATTGATCTACATAATTTTTATTTTTATTTATAAATGCCACTTATCTAATTAACTGTTTGTGCTTAAATTAAACACAATTACCGTAAATCTACCATTGTGCAACTCTAATAAGATGGACATCAATATTCATTCCTGCACACTTGATAAACACATTAGTATGACTTAAATAATAAACATGAAAAATGCACCAATCCAATTCAATCCTCTCTTACATAATTTATAATAATTTTACAATATTTTTCCATATTTTTAAAACATAAAAAATAACTATTTATAGTTATTGTCGATAATTGCACTTATAGCATTCTTTTTCGAAACAGTTTGAAACATAACTTGAAAATTATACCCCGAAATTAAAATCTGCTTTCACTCATTTGAAAGATTTTGTCAATATAAATAAAACGTTCTTTGTTTGGTGAAAATCCGATTTAAATTCCAAAAGTTATAAACGTTTAAAGTTTATAACTCAAATACGCGAACTGCCATTTTATGATAGCTCTATTTTGTAATATCAACAAAAAATATATTTTTTATTAATAAAGCAGTGGCGTCACTACCCCTTGTGACTGCCTACGTACCTTTATCTAATTGTGTATTAGAAATAGGATCAAGCCAACGTAGTTCTTCTTTACACCAAACATTTAAAATCATCATCATTGTTAACTTTCAAAGTACTCTTTGTATCGTGTAGAGATGTTCAAAAGTAATCTTAAATTACTTTTCAAATAATTTTGAATTAACCATCTCGTTCGTTGGATCAGTTAGGGATAGCCAGGGAGAGCAGGAAACTATATTTTCCAAACCCAAGCCTAGACACTATCCTCTCTGTCACCCTAGAACGTTCCAGCCTTTTATTTGAAAAACATCTATATATCTCCTATCGATCTTCCTTTCAAAAGATAAACATCTTTTATTTTAAATACTAATCATCTTCTTTTTGCAAAAGCTCCTTTATAAACAAGTTTCAACCCACCTTTGCATTTCTCTAAAAAGTTCTTTAAGCATTACTCATTTATTAATATTATATGTCAAATCAAATGTCACATCAATTGTCACGTCAAATATCACATCAAATGTCACATCAAGGCCACATCAAATGTCACATCAAAGGTCACACCAAAGGTCACATCAAAGGTCTCATCAAAGGTCACATTAAATGTCACATCAAAGGTCTCATCAAAGGTCTCATCAATCATTTATTATTATATGTCACATCAAATGTCAAATCCAAATTTGAGAGGATTTGGAGCAATTTACCATGACTTTATACTCAAAACATCTACTGCAATGTTTCGGCTACGCTATGTGTAGTTTGGAATAGTTTTTTTTTTTTTTGGACTCAAAACAAATATTATAGCGTTTCTATGTCGCTATGAAAAGTTCTGCTCATTTTAAAGTACTTCACAGTCAACGCAGCGAAAGACAGCGTTTCCAGAAATGCTACGGCAAGTTCTGGTTATTTCATAATGATTTTAGACAAAAGCAGCTTAGTATAGCGTTTATGCGATGCTATGTAAAGTTCTATATAGCCTATTATGTTTCATAACTAATTCAGGGAAAATATAGCATTTTAAAATGCTACAAAAAGCTCCGAAGTTCTATTTTAAGCCTGTTTTTGGGCAAAAAGTTTGACTTCGTTTCTGCATAATAAAAATAGCTTTTGACTCCAAATTTTCTACAGTAAGAAGCTCTCTTAGTCTAATTAATTATCATAAAAAGATACCCTTAAAGCTATTTATTTAATCAATAAATAAAATTCAATAATTCAAGGTATTTTTAACATATCTAATTCGTGTTGATTTTTACCTTACTTTGCATCCAGTTTTTGGGTATGCAAACGGCCGAACTAGAAAAAAGTGCATAGGCGAAAGTTGTAGCCTTTTGAATTAGCTTTCCAAATTGATAGAGAAGTCGAAATTTCATCAAGAATTGTAAAACTTATGCCCAAAATAACGAACATCATTTTCAAAGGTCGAGAGTAATCATTCATTCTTAACTTTCACAACTCTTCTTCAAAACATGAAATGAATATATAAACTTAAATAATTTATCTCACCTTATACTTGTATCTTCATCTTTGTATTTATCCTCTAAGCTTCTCCCAAACTTCTACTCCTTCTCTTGCATTTGTTTTCCACTTGTGAATGTATGAAATGAAGTGAATATTTCATCCCTTCATATAGTAGTTTTCAAGGCTAGTTTGGTAATTTAGCTTTGGACACTTGTCCAATACATATTCATGCATTCTTTAGGATGTAGACACATGCCCTCTTATGTGTCTTAAGAGGATTCTACACATGAACACCTAATGTGTATATGTGTCTTTACCTCCTTAATTTTCATGACATGTGCACCTTTCATTTTATGACACATGTCCCTATCATTTTAAGCCATTTCTTATTTTCTAGAACATGTACACGTATACCATTTGTATGTTACTTCTATGATATGTACATACACATATATGTATTCTTCTAACGTTACTACATGCACGATATTCCAACAACTTTTAATAACTAAAACCTCGTTTATTGACAAAATTGTTTTCGGCCACATTATTGATTTTTCTTTGAACTACTTATATTTGTAAACAAAAATTCAACAACATATTTTCTTCTCATTAATTATTAGTTATAAAGGGATTTAATCATGGTTATAAAAATATTAAATCCCATATTTAAATATTTAAATAACCTCAATATTTAAATATTTACTGCCCGAAATTTCAGGTTGTTACACAATATATGTGTTGCACCAACAAAAATTTCAATAATAATTTTTGTGATTGATATATTCAAAGATGTGTATTATATAGTGAAGTAGATTTTTGTAATTTCTAACTATTTATATGACAATGTTTGCACACATACACACATATACACATGTTAATGTTTAAATTTCGCTGTGACGTTTTCTTCATTTTCTTCATTGTATTATATTATTTGTTTTACCTATCACTAGTCCACTACTTTTTGTTAGAACTTTTGTAAATACACAATTGTATTACAAACAGACAGCAACAAAAATTAGTGTTACTCAATTATACCACAATTATCACGTCAAACTGTGCTTACAATAATCACAAAAAGCGTAAATGGTTGTGCACTAGATCGAAGATATACATAGAGTATTCTGTTTCAGTAATGTCCGAGTCTAGAAATATTATGTTTCCTTGAAAAAATATTGCCATCGTATTCACTAATTGACGTGATTGCAATTTGTTTCTCAGGACAAAATGGACCAACTCCATAGCGTTGTGCCAACAAACGAAGTTCCGACGAACTGAAGTAGATTACAGAAACTAGATCAGAGGATTACTTTGAATAAGAAGGAGTAATGCGAGCAGAAAAAGTGAATTTTGCCTTGTTTTGGTCAATGTATTTATAGGCAAGAGAAGGTGCATGTTTGTATGAATTAGTAACTGTCAAAATTGGAAGGTTACGACCCTTTAACCACCCATTCATTAATGTGCGTGCGCTTAGAATTCAAATGGTTGTACTTATTCAGCTAACAGACATGCCTTTCGAATTCTGGACTGAACGGACACACCTTTAAAATTCTCATTTCAACGCACTAGCCCAATCAGCAATCGTCGGCCATATTCAATCAAGAGACCCCATGATCCCCAAGGCCCAAGACCCAATCTTTGACATTTTAATATATTACTATGTCAAGGCCTAGCCCACATTCCTATATAATCCCTCTTCCTTTTATTTTATATAAGCATACTTGCTTCTTATATATTAGGAGAGATTGTGTTAATATTTTGATGATGTGGACTATAGATTGTTATCTCTTCTTCTCTCCAAATTACTCTTTCTCTTGCTCAATCATTTCCAACAATCCCCACATGAATGAGCAGTCGATCTTAGTTTCACGAACCGTTAATCTCATCAGTTAAAGTAGCACATGGGCCTTGAACTTTCCTTGTGATTACCTATTTGAATCACAGGCGAATCCGTAGACATAGACAGTCCTTGAACTGTAAGCTTTTTGTGCAATTCCAAAGTAGATAGCACATGATAAACGTTTCTTATAACCCTTCGTTCTCTGTATGTGTTCGTTTTTGTCTTGAAAATCTGTCTGGTCTCATAAGTGCTTAGAGAATTTGGCCTCATAATTCTCTTTGAAGCGGCGCCTTTGTACTTACGTAGGTGATTATGCAAAGGGTATTCTCTAATTCCTCAAACATAGACGTCATTAAAAGTACTAATTCTTATCCTTATTCAACATATAATGCACTGACTTATCATAGGAACGGTTTGTGTATCGCAATCCCATCAAGTTTCTCTTAAACTTCGTTGTCCCTTTGAACCTAGATCTTGGGATCTCCGGTCAATTAGGTGGAGTTTCAATTTTAGAAAAACATTTAGTCCATAGGCCTTAGTCCCATTCCCATCGATATGGTTTGAACTTTCTATCCTGGCAAGCCATTGGTAAGTGGATCCGCTAAGTTATCTTTAGATCGAATGTAATCTATTGTTATAAAACCATTGGAGAGTGGTTGTCTTATCGCTTTATGTCTATGGCGAATATGCCTAGATTTACCATTGTATAGTGTACTATTAGCTCTTTCAATAGTTGATTGACTATCACAATGTATACATATTGGAGGCATAGGTTTGCTCCAATTATGAATGTCTTCCAAAAAGATTCGAATCCATTCTGCTTCTTCTGCATTCTTATCTAATGTAGTAAACTCTGATTCCATCATAGTCCTAGCGATACAAGTCTGCTTGGTTGATTTCTTTGAAATTGCTTTATTTCCTAGTGTGAACGCGTATCCACTTGTAGACTTTGTATCATGTGATCCAGTGATCCAATTTGCCTCGCTGTATCCTTCCACTATTGAAGGATAGTTTGTATAGCATAGACCATAGCCCTGCGTATACCTTAGATTTCCTAGAACTCTGATTATCGCTTTCCAATGATGCTTACCAGGACTACTGGTAAATCTACTTAGTTTTCTTACAGCATATGCGATTTCAGGCCTAGTACAGTTCATAACATGCATGATACTTTCTAGTATATGAGAGTATTCCAATTGGTAGATACCATCACCTGTGTTGTTTACCCAATTTTGCTTCATATCTACAAGTGATTTTGCAATAGTTACATTATATTGCTTGAATTTTTCAAGTATTTTGGTGTTGTAATGCGATTGGGATAATGCATATCCTTGTGGTGTTCTCAGAAGTTTTACACCAAATATCACATCAGTAATCCTAGGTCTTTCATATCGAATCAAGAAGATAACATATCCTTTGTAGATTTTCTTGTGGCCTTGTTATTTCCTAGGATCAACAGGTCATCAACATAGAGACAAACAATGACATATCTAATATGTGTGTGCTTTATGTACACACATTTATCTGATTCATTTATCGTGAATCCATTTGATAACATAGTATTATCAAACTTCTCAAGCTGTTGTTTTGGGGCTTACTTAAGGCCATAAAATGATTTTACCAGTTTGCAAACATATTCTCATTTTCTAAGCTTAGAAATCCTTCAGGTTGTTTCATATAGAATTCCTCCTCTAGTTCACCATTCAAGAATGCAGTTTTAACATCCATTTGATGTCTTTCTAACTCATGTATGGATGCAATTGCAATGAGCATTCTAATTGATGTTATCCTCGTTACAGTGAATATGTATCGAAATAGTCCAGGTCTTCCTTTTATCTAAATCCTTGGACCAGACGAGCTTTGTACTTGTCTATTGAACCGTTAGGTTTTAATTTCTTTTTAAATATCCATTTATTACCTAAGGTCTTACATCCTTGAGGAAAATCAACTAAATCTCATGTATGATTGGACATATTGGATTCAATCTCAATGTTAATTGCCTCTTTCCACTAAGGGGCATCGCTGGAAGGCATAGCTTGTTTGTATGTCAATGGATCATCTTCTAACATAAAATTATAGTCCGGTCCAAAGGTTTTAAAGTCCTTGACCTTTTATTTTTTCTTGGTGCCTCCACATGCTACTCAGCACTACTTTGCTGAGTGTTATTTTGTTCAACATCCTCAAGAGAATAAGGAATTTCATCTTCCCTTGGTCTCTTAGGTGTATGATTTTCAGTGCCATCTACTTTGGCAAGACACTCCCACACTTTTAGGTATTTGTAGGATGGTGGTTTGCTTTTCCAAAGTTCATAACTATGCAGTTAATGCCCTGCTACAACTTCGCTATATCCTGTAGCACATTACCACCACTACGTTTTTTCTCAAA
The DNA here is from genome assembly GCA_030737875.1 of Allium sativum. Taxonomy (NCBI): domain Eukaryota; kingdom Viridiplantae; phylum Streptophyta; class Magnoliopsida; order Asparagales; family Amaryllidaceae; genus Allium; species Allium sativum. The sequence goes on from CM060916.1 coordinate 902,906,473, forward strand.
TAGCCTCTGATGTATCTTTTCTGCTTTAAGCCCCACTATATTCCGCTATTCCCGATATATCCTATTATTTCAGCTATATTTCGTTATTCCCGATATATCTTTGATGAAAGAAATGAACCTAAAAATGAAATTTACGCATTATAAAAAGTATGAAATTAGGTATTATAATTAGATTCTTTAATATATATTTTTAGAAACAAAAATACCTTAATATTCTATTAAATTTAATTCATTTAACTGAATTTTTATGTTTATTTGTCGATAGTTGCACATATTTGTATTTAAAATTAAAAATGTACCAAATAGAGTTGAATAAAGTGTTAGTTTTCCACTTAATTATAATATATATATCTATTAAGACATTTTGAAGGAGTTATTTGTGTTATTTTAGGGTCATCCGCTATATCCTGCTATTTCCTCGCTTTATCCCTGCTATGACTTTTCGGACTTTCGCCGCATTGGATCCGCTAAGCGCTTTACCTGTAGGGGTTCATAAGGAGATTTAGATGTTTTCTTTCAGGGTATTTTATTTAAAATATGATTTGCCGAAAGAATAACTTCTCCCCAAAAGTTATCTGGCAAGCCAGAGCTAATTATTAAGGCATTCATCATTTCTTTAAGAATTCCATTTCTCCGTTCGGCTATACCGTTAGATTGAGGTGAATATGGGGATGTAGTTTGATGTTTGATTCCTTGCTCAGCACAGAATTTCTCAAATGGAGACTCGTATTCTCCTCCTCCATCACTTCTTGAAGATTTTATTTTCTTGTTGAGTTGATTCTCAACTTCTGCCTTATACTATTTAAACATTTCGAATGCTTCGTCATTGCTTCTAAGGAGATATACATGACAGTATTTAGTACAATCATCAATGAATGTAATAAAACATCCTTTTCTACCTCTAATTTGACACATTTTCAAATCGTATACATCAATATGTATTAAGTCTAGAGGTTCAGTCTCTCGTTCAACATGATGAAACGAGGTTCTTGCCAATTTTTTTTATACACAAACTTGACATTTATAGTTGGAATCTATATTGCATTTTGGTATAAATTATAGATTAATCCATTTTCGCATTGTATCAAAGTTTACATGCCCTAATCTAGAGTGCGATATGTTAGAAGATTCAACAATATAAGCAGAAGATTCACTTTTATTCATATCAGTGCGTGGTACAATAGTGGTTACATTTACTTTAAAAAAGCCATCACACACATATCCTCTTCCAACATACACTCCATTCTTGGAAAGAACAAATTTATCAGCTTCAAAGGTCAATTTGAAGATATGTTTGCTCAATAACTATCCTAAAATCAGGTTCTTGCGAATTTCTGGAACATGGAGAACATCATTTAAAGTCAGTTCATTTCCAGAAGTCAGTTTCAACATAACTTTTCCTTTGCCTTCGACCTTTGAAGTAAAAGAATTACCCATAAAAAGTTGTTCATTATCGGTTGTAGTTTTATAGGTCGTAAACATCCACTTGTTAGCACATATGTGTCGAGTGGCTCCAGTGTCTACAAACCATTCCTTTGAGTTACCAATAATGTCGCATTCTGAAATTACTGCACATAAATCAAGATCAGAAATGCCTTTCGAAACATTAGCCGAATTTGCCTCTGACTTCTTCTTTTTATGTGCGCGACATTCGGCTGCTTTGTGCCCTTTCTTTCCACAGTTGTGGAAAGAACCCAGAAATTTCTTTGACCTCTTAGGAGCATTATCCCATTTTCTCTTGTCTGTCTTATTTGACTCAACTACATTTGCTTTGGCAGCAATATTCTGAGAAATCTTTTTCTCATAATTTCTGTTATCTTCCTCAATGCACAACCGATCTATGAGCTCTTCCATTAACATTTCTTTACGCTTGTGTTTAAGGTAATTCGTGAAGTCCTTCCAAGAATGAGGCAATTTCTCAATAGTTGCGGCAACTTGAAAAGTCTCGCTAGAAGTCATCTTACTTCTAGTTGATGGATGATAAGTTGCAGTTCATGAGTTTGACCGATCACCATCTTTGAGTCAAACATTTTGAAGTCAAGAAATTTTCCAGCAATGAATTTCTTCAAGCTTGCATCTTCAGTTTTGTACTTCTTTTGCAGAGCCAATCAGAGTTGTTTGTACGTTGTAAAAGTACAATAGACATTGTAAAGGCTGTCGTTCAGACCATTCAGAATACAGTTTGTACAAATGAAATCTGAGTTTTTCCGGATATTAAGAGCCTCTACTTTGGTAGCATCAGGTTCGAGTTAGGCTACCACATGAGCATCTTCAGTCAGAAACTTGGCGAGGCTCAATGTTGTTAAATAAAACAATATTTTATGTTGCCAACGCTTGGAATTAATTCCGTTGAACTTCTCTGACCTTTCGCCATGTGACAGAGCCATTGCTGGAAGCATAGGCGCTGGCTGAGCGTTTGTCACCGCCTGAATTGGTACATAATCACTGTTGTTGTTTTACATCATCTTCAACAAATATTGTTTCAAGATTGTTAGAATTTTTGTAAATACACAGTTGTATTACAAAGATAGCAACAACGATGAGTGTTACTCAATTATGTCACAATTGTCACGTCAAACTGTGTTTACAATAATCATAGAAAGAGTAATCGATTATGCACTAGATTGAAGATATACAAAAAGTATTCTATTTCAGTAATGTTCGAGTCCATAAATATTCTATTTCCTTGAAATAATATTGTCGTCGTATGCACTGGTTGACGTAATTGCAATTTGTTCCCCAAGATAAAACGGACCAACTCCATAGCGTAATACCAACAAACGTAGTTCCGACGAACTGAAGTAGATTACAAAAACTAGATTAGATGATTACTTTGAAGAAGAGGAAGTAATACGAGCAAAAAAAGTGAATTCTGTCTTGTTTTGGGCAACGTATTTGTAGGCAGTAGGAGGTGCCTGTTCGTATGCATTAGTAACCATCAGAATTGGAAAGGTTGCGATCCTTTAATTACTCGGTGATTAATGTGCGTGCGCTCAGAATGAAAATGTTTGTACTCATTCAGCTAACAGACATGCTTTCGAATTCTAGACTGAATAGACACACTTTTAAAATTCTGAGAAAAAATTCATGTTTCAGTGCACTAACTAGCCCAATCAGCAACTGTCGGCCATATTCAATCAAGAGACCCCAAGAGGCCCAAGGCCCAATCCTTGATATTTTAATATATTATTATGTCAAGGCCTAACTCACATTCCTATATAATCCCTTTTCCTTTTATTTTATATAGACATATTGACTTCTAATATATTATGAGAGATTGTGTTAATATTTTGATGATGCGGGACTATAGCTTGCTATTTCTTCTTCTTTCCAAATTTCTCTATATCTTGCTCATTCATTTCTAACACTTTTAACATCTCAACAGGCTCGGCCGTGGGCCTAGGCGGGCTAAGAAGCCGCCTAAGGCCTCAGGCCTGAAGGGGGCCTCAAGAAATATAGTTATGTATTTATACAATGTGTTATTCCCTATATTTTGAAATTGAAGGTGGCCAAGTGGAAAGGGCATTTGGCCTGTTAGTAAATGATGCAAGATCGGTTCTTGGCAACGTTGTTTCCCTAGCACATGAGAATTTTTTTTCTTATTTTTTTTTCACTTTTTCTGCTCCGCATACAAATTTCGCCGAGGGTCTCCCACCACTCAGATCCGACACTGTATCTCAAATTTGTTGTAAACACATCATGACTTCGTTTATAATTAATTTTTAGATTTTGAAAATAGTTGGTTATCGCAAGCAATAAGTAAATAGATATCCATATTTATTTACATTGTTTAGTTTACCCTCTTTTTTTTATTTGATTCCTCGTTTAAACCAATTAACCTATACTCTTATAACTACTTTTCTTAACTAGTATAACCGCATAACGGTGGGAAACCCGACTTTGTAATATGGATCATAAGTCAACAGTAAGAACATTAAATTTAACAAATTAGTTGATTAAGAAGAATAAATAAATTAGGTAAGAATTAACATGGTTAATTAAGAATGCAAATTTAAGAAATAAAGAGAACTGTAATTGTAAATTAATGCAATTTGTGAGAATTAAATTCCTAAAAGGTAATTAATGAAATTAATGTTGTTAATTAAAAGGGGATCATAAGTAAACAGTAAGAAGGTTAAATTTATCAAATTAGTTGGTTAAGAAGAATAAATAAATTAGGCAAGAATTAACGTGGTTAATTAAGAATGCAAATTTAAGAAATAAAGAGAATTGTAATTGTAAATTAATGCAATTTATGAGAATTAAATTTCTAAAAGGTTATTAATGAAATTAATGTTTTTAATTAAAAGTGGAACAATAAATAAATAAGGTAATAAATGAGATTGGAATTCGAATAAGTTTACTAGATATGAACAAATGGATGAATGAGATTGATTTTAAATGAATCAATTACTAATTACAAATTAGTAACTTAACATTAAATGCTTTAATAAATGTCCATTAGTTACTGGTGACAAACATGCATTTGTAGCATATAATTAAAGGGAATTTATGGGAACAAATGAATAACTTGTGACTGATTTCGTTTATTAATGTTAAGTCATGTTTTCAATAGACATTGTAATTAATGCATAAGTCATGATTTCGTTCGAAGGAGGACAACATGAGTATTGTCCGGGGCTTCAGACGGACACAAGTTTTTGAAGGCTCAGTAGATTTAAGAAAAACCGACAAAGTCGATTTGATTAATTGTTCTTTAACTTATGAGTCATTACAGGTAATAATACTCACTTAAACATTAAGATAAAGTTCTGTCTATAGTTTTCTGCACGTTATCTTCCTAAAATACATGCTTGCTTCTTCGCTCGTTGCTCAAATTTTCAATTGGAATTTATTTTGAAGTAATAGGATACTTTATATCTTCTTTTAGAAAAGGAAATAATAAAATGTGAAAGAGGCAAAATGGAACACGCATTTGGGAAACATGGTCATCGCCCTAAAGAACAATATAAGAAACTAACTTAGTGTTTGTTTTATTTTGTATTTTGAGTTTTCGGCTTTAATTATTAAGTTGCTAAGATTTGAAGTGTAGCGGAAGTGAAGGATTAAATGCGGAGGGAGTGACGAAGGGGACAGAATAACGGTGGATGGAATAATTTGTTCTTGTCCTTCTGTTATTTTCTAAAATATGAAAAAAAAAAAAAAATGGTTTTGTATTTTAACTTCGTTTTGTAAAACGGTCGTTTTTCACAAAATATATGCGTCGTTTGTACTTTTGTACTTGCGAAAACTCAAAATAAAAAACTATAAATCGAGCGCGCACCCTGATCTTTTATAAATTACACCTTTTCTTATTTGCGTCATTTTGCGATTTTCACCCGTCTTCCTTGCTGATCGGTCATGCTAATCTTCAATAATAAAATATCAACATATATGAATAGGCAGATGAGGATTATTGGTGGTGCTATCAAAATAATAATGGCAAGTTATGACTTGTATCAGATAGGAAATCGTTAAGGAATTAATATTCCATAAATGTTTGACAACACCATGTTTGGTGCAAGCTTTGCTTAACAAAAACGTTCACTTACGCATTTTCTGCTTTAAATAACAAGCTTAATACATTAGATAGAGTTAGCTACTATGCAATATGGATGCGGGGATTTTTCCCACAAGGACAAACGCACCAAATTATTTATCCAAAAGGATAATCACCAAAAAACTTGTTCAAAAGGATAAGTTTTAGTGCAAATGGTGAATTTGGGTCCCATGTTTTTCCACTTTGCACTAAAACTTGTCCTTTTAGACAAGTTTTTTACTCCTTGTCCTTTTGGGTAATTTTTTTGGTTTTTTTGTCCTTCAGAATTTTTTCCTGTATGGATGCTGAAATAAGAGATAACATGAATGCAATATAAGAAGTCAAAAAAATTCATATGGGGACACAAACAAATTAGTCAAACAACATCATCAAAATAGTTGAAATATTTTTAGACAAGTAGTTCGCAGTTACTTTCCAAAGCGGATTTAATTATTGGGTAGAACTATGTATGGCATGGAATTAAAGGAAGACATGGTGCTTTCCTAGTGGTGTGAGACTCGTGTTAATCAAGATTTAATGTGGAAAACCGAAAACTTATATGTAAATGGTCGACTAAAAGCTTAAATATTGACGTTGGCAATGTAAGTATTTAAACGAGACATCTAAGCCTAGAGCCATAAATTTGTGCGAATGTCCGATGTCCGTTCACATACGTGACCGAAACACGTCCGTCCGAATTCGTTTGATTATCATTTAAGATACGAGTTAGAATAACAAAATTTGTAAAAGAAAAAAAATTACGTTTAGTCCGTGTCCACTCAAATTCTTCGTAATTCGATGTATAGTTGAAAAAAAAGTTTAACACAAAGTATAAAGTTTGATGTAAATAGACAAAGTATAAAGTTTAAACGAGGAATTAATTAATTAGTGTATGTTGAACCCCAGTTGTTGGAAGTGTAAACAAAACAACAGTTCCGTAACAATCAGCCGACCTCACAAATTAAACAAAAATGCTACTATAAAAAAAAAAAAAAAAAAACTTTTTTGTCAAAAAGTAAATCAGAAAAAAAAAAAATTAGGAAGTTTACCCTTGAATTACACAAATACTCCCGTGAATTCAATGCTTACCACCCCTAAATTTCGGAGTTACCCCTGTTTCTTAATATTTGAAAAAAAAAAAAAAAAAAGTTTCGGGTGTTCCAGCGTATCTGCAAATAAAAAATATCACATGGTTTACGTTTCGCTTTCCCCCACACAAGACCGGACACGTGCACCTTCGAGTCCCGTCAAAAAAAGGGGACGTACGTCGTCAGAAAGGGGACCCCGCCATGGCTTTAAAAACACGGCGAGCCAAAGGCCATACCGCTACGTGACCAAAGCGACCGGTCCCCAGCGATTCGTTTCCGCCTACCATGCGCTGACACCTACCCCGCCTATCTGGTCCCACCCCGCGTAACGTGTACTGCTGGGGTTGGTTTCTCGCTGGCGTGTGAATCTGGTCGTCCTTGGATGGCATGCTTTGAATTTTTGTATCCCACTGCTGAGCACTCTGCTTTATCCTCTTCCCTTTTTTTTTTTTTAAAATGCTTTCGCATTCGCAAGAGCAGGGAAGATTCCAGTTGTGGTGCGAGTATCAAAGGATCGTGTTTTTCACGTGGTTGTTTAGCCTAGCGTGAGTTGTAGGTGGTAATGGGAAATTGCCGAAAAGCACAGGGTCGGTTTTGTTCATCTTTTTAGCTTTGGAATTTTGTACGTACACAACTTCAAACGGCACATATACAAATAGAACTTCAAAATACCAATCAATGGTTTTCGAAAATAAAGTTAAAACGTGAAATAAAATAAAATTTTATCTTTCTCATTGAAAATACAAAACATGTCATTCTTTGTTACTAATAAAGAAAATTCGTTGTACTATTTTACTTGACATCCTTTTAAAATATAAAAAATGCTCCTGCAATTTCACGTAAACCCACTTCCTCGGCTCCTTTCGCGATCTGGTAAAACCAGCGCATCATTTCTCCAAATTTCTCAGTCAAGAAACGGTAAGAAATCCCCATTCCCTTCTTTGTTTTGTCAAGTAACCTAATTTTCATAAGTCTAATGTTTCTAACATTCGAATTTACATTATTTCAAGTCAGTCTAAGATCTACCAACATATTATTTTACTTTTGTAACACGTTTTATAAACAATTGATGCGATAAATAACCTATTCATGGTGTTTGTTTTCAATTTCAAACAAGGAGAAACTGCATACTTTTTTACTTATGATAGTCAAATTTGTGCATGGTCAAATAGGAGGACAAAAAAAAATAAAAAAATCTAATGCTAATTTGATGGGGTTGCTTTTAATTATGGTCAGTATAGGTATAATGAATCCAAAAGTAGGTTTTAAATACTAAGATGGTAATAGAATAGGAAGAGGCCCAATTCCGTAAGTATATAATTTTTTATTGAACGCATCAATAGATGGTTAGTATTACTATAATAAAATTCTCTTTATTTATTTAACCGATACAAACAAACTTAGCTCAGTCTTCTATTAACTCAAATTCATTATGTTAACTTAAACAAAGCAGTTATGGTTTATGATATTTAGCACAATATATACTTCACATAAAGAAATATAAAATAGCTATTTATTATATTGTTCTTTCAAAATATCTATTTCCGACTTAAGTATTTATTTTATCATCATATATAAATTCTAAGATTGGATTGACTACTACACAAGTTTAGACCATTATAATATAACATGTGCATGTTACTTCTTTGTTGACGTAGGTTAAAATACCTTAATGAAATTCAACTCTATCGTTTTGTTTGAAAAATTCAACCTTATTGATCGTACATAATGAAATTATAAAAGCACGATCCAGGTGCAGTTCTTGATCTGGGTGAGGGAAAGTGAGTCGCGGAATAATTTACTCCAAATTTGTTCACAAACAAATCGATATAATTGTATTCTTCTGTAAATCCTAGAACATAATTTGGTATTTGACAAGGCATTATGGAAAGTTTCAATAATCCATGGATTTACAAGAAGCGACCAGTGGGCGAAAAGATGAGATTTGGTTCTTTATTTACTAAAGGATCGAAAGAATACACACATGTATATCTTCTTCATATATTTTAAGTTAAACTTCCATTATTTTCAGGTATAATCTGCTCAAACTTATGATGAATTACTTATATTTCTTAATCAAAATTAACAGTCGTAGAAAATGAAACTCAAACTTATGATAAATTACTTAGTTTACATAAAATAGTGGTGGTTGAGTTAAGTATAATATGCTCATGTCTACACTGGATTTCGCACTGTGTACCTCAAACTTTAGTATTGCAAAGATGGATAGAAATATTAGTTTCATGTATACTGTGAATATCAAAAAAGAATTATGCTTTGACTCTATTCTTCTTTTACATCATTTATATTACAGCCAAATGGTGGCATGATTCAATTGTTTAATTATCGTGTATAGTTAAAGACAGAAAATAACAATAATGACAATAACAATAACATTATGTAAGAAGTACAAAAACTAGAATAATGCCACCCTTCAACTTGATCATGGCATAACAGATGGATGCCTAAAGCATAGTAAGTGAGATAAAGCATTAGGCATGTACCGAGTTCGTATTATTTTTTACTATGATTTACATTATTAATTTTTAATTAACTTTAGATGCATGTATGTATTAACTCATCATCTAACAAAATCTTCAGTGTTTGCAATTTGAGTTTTATGTCTCTCCTCGTGTTAAATTTGGTGATGCTAAATCAGATTAAATGGAAGGAAATTTTTCTTAGGTGGAGAAAGAGAAGATATTGATTTCCCTAACTATTGGGATTTTGGTAGATATTGCTTTCCCAAATTTATGGAATTTGGGTAAATACTGCATTCCCAAATTAATGGGATTTGGGAAGTTATTGTAACACCCCGTAATTTTAAAGAACATGGTAATGATAAACTAAAGAATACTTAATTAAATATTGGGAATTAGGGGAAACGGACTGTACCATTGCGTTCTTCTCAGAATTTTGCTTAAGATGGACTCCGAATTTGCATAAAATGGTCATCGTATGAAGAAGATATTAAGATTTGATATTTGTATACATATAAGTAAAATATACATAAACAAAACCTGTCCAGAAGATCAAAATCGAAGAACGGGATTCTGGCCCGTTGGGGGCCGACCCGCACCCCATGGGGGTCGACCACCCAAGGGGGTGTCGACCATAGGGTCGACCCCCATCCCAGATCCGGCCAGATACCTCGCCTACACTTGGATGCGGTTCTGAACGAGATTCGTTGGCGGTAGGCTGTAAATAGGACCTCATTTCTTTTGTTTTATTCACCTAAAAAAATGGAGACACCGAGATGCTGCCCCAGCTTGGATTGAATTAGCCTATTTTCTCTAACGACAGCTTATACGCATACAAGAATTTCTTCTTCAGCTTCAGCCTATTGTTCTCTGTTCTTTAGATCTAGTCTCTGTGTGTCTATGTTGATTTTGGATATAAACAATTAATAAGTAATACTGGCATGTTTATAAGTTTAGATCTACACCTATGTCTGTTAATAACCTGAATCATAACTAAATAGATCTGTCATTACTTGTACACCTAATCTACTGTTCAGTCCTTACATGCCTATCTCTATTATGCACATTTCTATTATCATATGCCTACTCTGTTATTATGCCTATTTCTGTTCTCTTCTCTCCCTCTGTCCTTTTTCATTTTTATAGTCGGGCTATCTTCGAGCCTAGGCCTATCGCTGAAATATGCGAACGAACGAAATTGGGAATGGTTGGGAATGATAAATTGGGGAATAACTTGTATTGTAAAACATGACTAGGATTTGGAGGCATAACCTATACCGCGATCTAAGACTTTAATTTGGGACATTTTTTATATGATGATTTATGACTTGAGGGTAGAGGTATGAAAAACCTATGATAAATATGAATAATTGCATAAGAATGAATATGCCTAAATTTACAGCAAATAGAAAATGTAACCGCACTTAGACGCGAGGTTAGATTACACTTGTGGTAGAAGTCTGCCCGGAACCGCTCGGCAAATCCAGTACCCACGAGTAGTTAATTTAATGTGAAGGTTCTAGTGCGTAAATGTACACGTAACGGTGCTAAGACACGAGGTTAAGTTCAACTAATGGTAGAAGTCTGGTCGGAACCGCCCGACATATCCAACATCCACATGTGGTCAGCTTAATGTAAGAGGTTTGGTGCATTTACATACATGAATTGGGAATGATAATAACCTGTTCACCTGTTTAAATATGTGGGGGTTATATGAACATGTCAAATCGTGTAAGGGTTAAGTAAGCTTGTTTGGATAAATGGGGGGTTAAGTAAATCTGTTAAATCTATGGAGGGTTATACGAACCCGACAAACTTAACATGTTTTATATGTTGGGGTTACGCGGGCTTATTAATCTGTTAGGCATAACATGTCAAAATCCTAGTAGTGGGGATGCAAGCCTAGGGGTGGCTTGCATCATCTGTTGTGTGGGACTTGTATCAATCAGTAACCCATACTAGTATCCAAAGGGGGACATCGAACTAGGTAGGTTTCAGGGTATGCTTACTGAGCTGATTATAAGAGGTTCATATGGGTGGAGGTTTCTGATGGTGCATTCTGACGGAGTCATGTGCGTGCATGGATCCGCTTGCTTGGGAAAATAAGATGTTATAGCACTAGTAAATATGGTTGTGCCTTTCGGGAAAAGAGGTTGCCACTTTAGGAAGTGACACATCCTACTATGGGGCCAGCACAAGGTATCTACGAAATTGGAAGCCGATCGATTAGGGTAGTAATTATGGTACTTCTAGCCCTGCCTGTTTAGGAGCCCGTTATTCGTTTGAGGTAACACCCGTTATTTCTGTTGGGTTGCCTGTTATTATCGTTAGGGGTAAAACCCATCACTAGAAGTACACTTAAGTCTACCATTCTATTTTTGTTGGGATCATTCTGTTTCTGTTATACTAATATTGGTGCAGAGAAAAGTATTTGGGAAGCGTAATCTATTCTTTTGATAATTTGAAGGTGGACGGTGTTGTTGTACCTCCAATGTTGGTCTAGAAGAATCAATAGCTTTTTAGTCGAAGTATCCTACGGGATTTTTCCTAAACTCTCGGCCTTTGTATCGGGCATACCCAATTATTATCGTCACCGTTGGAATATTATGGGTAAACCACATGTGAACTTTAGTAATAACTTGTACATTTTCTATTTTTTTAGGAATGAACTAAGGCTTCATTTGCTAGAGCCAGATCCCCCCATTGTAGTTGGCCAACCATTCATTATTACATCTTGGAGTTTGGCGATGGATAAGATAAAGGAATATATCCTTTCTATTTGAGTTCAGACTCACTTCTCTCATATATCTTTCGTGTTGCAGCTTATGATAGGATTGATCTGGCTAGCGAGAGTTTTTGTTAAAATTAAATGTTTCAATGCGAGTATTGTTGCTTGAAACAAGCTTGTGTGGATGAAATCTCTCCTTGAAATAACTCCTAATAATCCTCTTCTCTCTATAGTGCAACCGACCTCGACGCGGTGGGGTTAGGAGTGGAGCTGTCACGAAGTCGAGTTCATTAGCAGAAGCAGTGATCGATTTCAAGTGTGGTGGTAGAAAGAAGAAGGTATATGATCAACATTGTGGGTTTGATGTACAAGTGACAAGTATGCACTGTGCACGAAATTATGAAGAAAGGAAAGATGATTTAAGAAGGAAATTAATGAATGAACTATGTAATTAATTAATATAATTAGTTTTAAAATTTATAAAATCAATATCCCTTGCATATGAGATCTAAATTGAACTTGGTCTTTTGTGTTGCACTCGTAGGATTATTATCAATGCATTGGAGTTGATTTCGTCAAGGTGAAGTAAGTAGAATTTTGAGCTAAAACCAAATGTTACCCGATTTTAGATCAAGTAGGAATGCAAAAGTGTTAGCTGGAATAAAGGAAGCTTAATCCCCACCGAATGAACGAAATATTATGTATATATTTAACATTGTTATGAGTGCTTGGATGTTTTATTGTTCGATTATTTGGTTTGAGTGAATTGCTGCTTTTGAAAGCGGATAATGTACAAAATGATTGATAGAGGATTTATATGGCTTACAAAGGAATTTTATAGAGACTCTGAGTGGTTTCTCATAACTATTGATTTTTAATTCATATTCTTGTTTGTTGTATAAATTATTGAATACCATAAGCTTGGTTGCTGGCCATACTAGATGTGATTTTAATATGTCATAAAGGTTGAATTCTTTTTAATGTAAAAATAGTGACAACATGTGTTAAGTGTTTTAGTAGTTTTAAGCCTCATTGTAGTATTTTGAAAGAATTATATTTGTTCTTAAATTGAAATTCTTTTATGAATTGGAGAAAGATTTAAAATGTAACTTTTTCGAGGTTCCAATGGCATTTTATTTAGGCATAGGCATGATATTAGAACTTCCCTATTTTAGTTTAACCATTTTAATAATATGTTCTAACATAAGTTGAAATATTTAAAAGTATTTATATTGTAGAAAAGTTAAAATAATAACGAATATTTATTTCAAATTAAAAGAGGGAAATTTTCTTTTATAATAAAGTGATCATGCTTTAAAAGAAGATAGAAATATTTTGAGATAAATATTTGTGAAATGCTTTATATAGAACTAGTATAAAATGCACTTACATGCATCTAATATCCAGATATACTTGCTTTTATGACATAAAAACAAAGTGGATGGATGTGTGTTGCAAGTGCAGATGTTTTGACGGTTGTAACACTTTTATTCAAGTTGGTCTAATGGTGGTATTGATGGAAAGTTAACCGTAAATTCCATTGATGAGTAATAGAGAACATGACAGTGGTCATGGTTACAAATCGATAATGAGATTCCACTGAAAACGAGATTATTTCTGGAATTCTATGAAGTAACTGTGAAAATCGTGTTGATCGAATTCTCTTTATTAATAGTAGAGATGTTATACATAAATATAGATTTATGAATTGTTTTTTAATTAGTAACATAATAGATTTATAAATGATATTTTATAACAAAGGGAGTGATTATCATTTTGATAATAAGAATTCCCTTTAGGAATTTAATGTGATATATTGAATGATCATTTTACGGGAAAATATATAATCATATCTTGAAATAGAAGACTAGTAATCAGAATGATATTTAAAAATCATGAGATTTATAAAATAGTTTTATAAATGGAAAATGAGAATTATAAATAAGAAGAATATTAATAAGAGGAGTTTTAAATATAAAAAGGAATTTTATAGTAAAGAATGAGATTCAGCTTCTATAAACGATTGTTTTAAGTTATGGTTGTGTGGAAAGGCCTCTTTTCATACTTGCACTGGAATTCGTGGTATGGAAACTAGCCCAGAGAATTAAGAATGCATATAGATGCAAGAATTGTTTCTAACCCATCCAAACTTCATTGTTAATGGACAGATGATACAAGTTGAAATCAGAAAGTGATGCAAGTATTTCAGGTCTAATTTTCATACGATTATTTTACTTTCACCAAAAGGAAAGTGTAGGTCTATAATAAGTAATTTACTAAATGACATTTGTTTTTAGCCCATTTAAGCAATGATTTTGAAAAAAAAGAAATATTTCCTAAGTTTTGTTGATATACTTATAACATTTATGAATGTACTTATACGATGAGATGAGTATATGAATATTTTTCAAAAGAGTATAAATGAATAAAGAATAAGCAAATATACATAGAGCACATATTTTGTAGAAATATATTGACACAAGTATCTGGAAAATGGTTTTAATTAATGAATGATTAAGTAAAGAGGCTTAGTTGTTGCTAATATGCTAAATCATGCTTGATTTCCATGTGAAATTAAATCTCTAATTTGGTTGTTTGCTTATTTCATAGTTACATAGCCAAATATCAAGACTTAACCAGTTTCAAAGTTGTCAGATGTTGATTCGGGGAGATGGGATCAGTTAAGCATGTGTTATTTGAAAACCGCTTTGAATTTGCATAAGTTTTCAACTTGAAGATATCCTGAATATGATGGAATTGAAGATGTAGTTCTTTGAAGTGAAACAACTATTTGCTGCTAATCCTAAGGGTGATTCCACAAAAAGTAGCATCTTCGGTTTGCTCATATCCTAGCAACTTACATGAATTAATGTTAGCATTGCGTTATGTCTGAAAGGCAGTTTAAGCATTTTAAGTAAGATTTCCTGAAAAGGTAAAATGTAAGCTCTTGCCTCCCACTCGGTAATGAATGAACATGGGATATGCGGTAGGGCTATGCGACTCACTACCATTAAGGTCTGATGATCTATAATCTTGATTGGTATAATTTTTAGATGTATACTTAGGGCTTGACATGGTTTTGGATTCATCTGCATTATTCAGTAAGGGGTGGTTAGTCCTGTATTGGCAGGGAATCTATGTATGGCCTTAAGAACATTTTCTCCAGATATGTACCATGATACGCGATATTGAATATCCTTGTCATTATGTGGAAACCATTTTACAGTACATGCCTTACAAACTTAGTTGTATACCAAATATGCTAAAATATGACATGAAAGCATTTATGAATGTAAGATGCAAGCATTTCAGAATGTGAGATGCAAGTAGTTTAGCTATGTTATATATTTATTTTATACCCAAGACATTATTATAATATCAAATGATGCCATACAGAAATGATTTGTTTATCGTAAAGTAAAAACCTATTCATGTTTATGTGCGACACGTTTTTACAATACTTTTATTTTTCAAATATTTCATAACAGTTGTAACACCCCACCTCTGCTAGGGTCACTCACAAAGGGAATGCACTAGTTTTGGAGGGGTATTATCTAGTAAACAGGCACAGAGATAACACAAGACAGAACATAAATTAAACAGAGTATATAAAACAGCGGATAAATTTAACCAAATCTCATTACGTGGAAAATAGAGTCAAAACCTTTTACATCAAAATACCAAGTCATTATTTCATTACATCAAGTTCTAAAGAAGCAAAGTACTTAAAACAACATAAGTCCAATATTATTCCCCAAAAAGAGCATGAGTGCAGCCATAGCATAGCTCAAGACCAAACCGTACATGAGCTGTCAGAAAGCAAGCAAAGTCCAAGCTAAGAGCTAGAGTTTCCTCCCTGAGAACGGGGGGGGGGGGGGGGACGAAAGAAAAAGAGGTGGAAGAAAACGGGTCAGTCAAAAAGACTGGTAAGCCGTAGTGACTATCAGCATAAAAACTAATAAAGTTAACTGGACATGAGAAACTGAGATTAAACATAAAGATAATAACTGGACTGGCATGATAATAAAAGGTAACAAGATAAGAGTGGCATCACATATACAAGGTTTACTGCACTAACTGTACTAGTGTCCAAATCCATGTCAAGTATAAATCCAGAAATGATCCCTAAACCCAATAACATGAAATGACCCAATACGGGGTCCAACAGTCCATCCTAATCGATCGGCTTTACTCGTCGTGTGTCGGTGTTATACGGCTCAATCGCGGAATGTAGTCACATGTGCTAGGTCCACCCTAGGGTGTATCAGGTCCTAGGGTGTCAACCACTGACACAAATCAAGCACGCACAATGTAGTACTACGGGTGCCCATGCCTACTTTTTCAACTCCGGACTAAGTGCCTGACCCTAGCCCGCCTGAACATACACTGGCATACCTTACTCAGCCGTTATTCTTGGTCGCTTACAATCAGCCCAGTAATCGTGCCCCACCCTGCCTAGTCGCCAGGGTATCGTGATACTTCTAAGTGGGTTACTGCTGAAAGGGACCACGTGGCTAGGATTTCTAATGGGTTAAGTATTGTCATTAAAAAGGTCATGACTTAACCCCTATCCAAACATGTATCTAGTTGGTTAAGTATATATACAAGCAGTTCAAGACTTAACCCTATCAAATCGACGTGTCAAATTAGTTAAGTATATTCAAGGGGGTCCATGACTTAACCCTACCATGTGGCATTAATTCAATTAACACACCCCAACCTCTCACATTAGACTTGGTTACAGTTACTGGATGTGCCGGGCGGTTCCGGGCAGATTTACACCATAACCTAGTCTAACCTCGGGTTTAAAGTGCTATATGACCAACTACCCACATTGGGTCCTATTATTTGCAACTACTGGATTTGCCGGGCGGTTCCGGGCAGATTTACGTTGCAAATTCAACCCAACCTCGAGTTGGCCATTTTCAAGTTATCTAATTGTCATATCCCAAATTCATGTTTTCAAGCTTATTCTCATGTCAAGTTTTCATGTCATATTTTCATGTCATATCATGTCAATTCCATAGCCAATTTTTCAAGTTTGCCTAATCTACCCAAAACGTATCCCCAACGTACGTGAATTCGCATAAATACAACATGTCAAAATAGGGATATAACACAAAAAGGATAGTCATAGAATGGAAAAAGTGTTCACAAGTTAAGCATGATGACTATAACATTACAGGCATATGAAATAGGGTCTCAACATCAACTTGACAAGACATGGTGATAGACATGATAAAGGATTGACATAAGATAGTACCCCAATAATAGTTTCAACATCACAGGCATGGCAAGATAAAGATCATAAAGGGATTTTAGATTAAACATGAATATATCCAAATCAAGTTCATACTAATATTCCAAAAGTCAACATTTAAGATGAATAGATCTGGGGTGTACAAAGCTAGATTCAAAATAATAGATTTAAAAGTGATAGTCATAGATCCAAGATGTACAATAGTAGATCCAACTTAGTTATCATGTTTAGGCATAATTTCAGTTTACATCGTGTTCAGGTTAAATTTACAGTTTAAATCTAAGAGTGACAAAGGGCTTACAGATCGTAGTCTAGAGAATGAGAAAGCAAAAAGAGTAGAAGCAGAATCTCTAGCAAATCCCCAAACCAACGTAGCACTAACAAAGTCCTGAATAGCCTCCTTGTTCTCTATCTTCCAGTCAGAACTTCAGCAGCATATGGTTGGACAAGAATGTGATAGAAGGTCTAGGGTCAGGGGCTGTTTATATAGTGTTTAGAGAGTGAATCTGGACAAGCAACGAGACCAGATACATCAGGCTCAAAAACAGGCTGGGTGACCAGGTGGACACCCAAGTCGACTGCCCAGTCGACTTTGTTTGGGGGGGGGTCGACGTCCCAGTCGACTCCCTAGTCGACCTGGTGCTGGCGGGATTTTTCCCGCCCAGTCGGTCTGGGTTTTGAAATTTGAATTTTGAACTTGAATTCGAACTGTTTTGAACTCTGGAATTTTCTGAAACTTTGGAGAGCCATATCTTGGTCATACGGACTCCGATTTTTGTAAACTATGACTCGTTTTCAAGCAGAATTTCGAGACGAACGTAATAGCGTAACCCGTTTCCCTTGATTCTTATTTTAAAATTAAATTCTGCCTTGATTTACAGTTATAACACGTTATTAAAATACGGGTTGTTACAACAGTATAAAACCATATGCTTTCAGTATCTCATGTAGGTTTATCAGAATGATCCGGGTATTATTTCCTTATAATAATCACTTTAGATCTGAGTACATTTCTAGATTTATAGATGGATGCTTTGAACCTTCAAAAGACAACCTGGGTGACTCTACGACCTATTAATGTTTTTATTTCCACCATGTTACTTATTTTTGTTTATCACAATAATGAGGTCATGTTGTTATAATTGTCTAGGCCGGTGATAGGTAAGTTTACTCCGACTGATGTATATGTATATATTATTGTAAAGATACATGGTATATTATATATTTCTCTTCATAATTTAAGATTGTGTTCATCTTTTTCCTCCTTTTTACACCTACAATCCATTTTTCCAGCACTCAAAGGCACAACGCGCGACTACCATGGGTATAATAATGTTGATTTTTTAGGGTCAAAAAGTCGGTTATTACAGTTTGCAAACCCTCGTTGTCCTTTATAGTTTTGAGTAATATATTGTCCATTATTTAGAGAGAATTATATACTCTATTCCTTATAGTTGCATCGATACATCTTGCTAGAAATATTTAAATTGATTTGCGTATAATATTATCATATAATACTTCTATTTACAACTACTTGTAATTGTTATCATAATTTATGGGATTTCTGATAAATGTACTCATATTATCTGTAATATTTTATAACTAGTATGTAACAGGAAGGAAAACATCTTTTATTTCATATAAGATTGGTTATCGAGTTAATTCTATGTAACAAAGGTCATAATTGCCCTTAGGGTACACCTCTTATTTTTCATAAGCGAGTGGACATGCCATCATAGACCATTTATATTTACTTGTACATTGGAGACATTACTATACCAAACTATAATGGATTTTGGGTGTCATCATCGTCTAAAGAATTGAATGTTTCTACGTTCTCTTATATCCTAAGTAGAGAAAACGTTTCGCCAATGAAATTTCTTCATAATGGGAACAAGGGTAGGGCTTGGTATTTCAAAATTAAAATGTCTTTAAATTTCTTTGATGTATCATATTTACAATCATGTTAATCCTTTCATTAATCTATGTTCGACATCTTTCGGCTCGACTTTTGGAAGCAGAACCTTCGCCATGCTCTATCCACATGATCGAAGGGAAAGTGACATGAAACTATGATGGAGGAGCCTAATATAAATATTGATATTGAAGTCTTCAATTGAAGTATAAATCCTTCATATCTCATTTTTGATTGTACGACTTATTGGTAATTTTCTCTATAGAAGAAAAAACGTCGAGTCTCAACTTGTTCTTTTGTGACACCGAGTGTGAAAACATCCTCTACAATTGTACACTGAGAAATCTGCTATACAGACTCTTGATGAGCTACTGGTTCACTTCTAAACTTCAAAATTGTAGACCTGTACCCCTAAAAAAACAAAGAGAAAGAATGACAAAAACTAATAAAATAACTTACAAATAGAAAAACTAAACTATGACATAAATATTACCTCCAATGATCGATATATGAGTGCTTCTATTAAATGTTTTCCTCATTATATCTCATTCAAACTACATTTTATTACATATATTATGTCTGACCATTGTTCCTTAAATCCTTTGTACATGTTGGAAACTCGATCACCTGATGTCTATTATTAATCAAAAATAGTTACCAAAACTTCATTCTATGTTATTGCAATGCAAAAATTCGATTGTAGATCATTCAAACTTACTTATTAAAAAAATTAGGAGAAATTTTAGACATTTTCTTTTTAAGAATTTTTGGAAGTAATTAGAAAAGCAAATTTAATGGCTCGAATTTCCATACTCTTTGAGTTGACTAATTACACCACACGTCCAACCCAAATTGCACAGAAATACGAATCATTATTAGAAAGAAGCTAGAGGATGAGAAATAGAAAGAAAGAAAATTTAGAATAGAAGAAAATGAAGAACATAAATCTCATAGCAGAATGAATAAAATATACTATATAACATTGAAAATACAAATAAGTAACTGTATGTACAAACCATTATCAGAGCACAACAGTTATTCCTAGAACAGTTATAAACACATGTTTCCAGATACAACATAGTACATAGCGGAAAATATGATAGTCTATAGCTAATTGATAAAGCCTCCTGCTTCAAGCTCCTCCAAGTGAATCTGTAAAATCCCGACTACTTGACTGTAACACCCCACCTCCGCCAGGGTGGCTCTTGCAAGCACTCTGACTTTGGAGGGGCGTTTGAATCAGGTAAACATGCATAATGATATATCAAGGCAGAACAAGAACATATGTATATATGTAAACAGAGTAAATAAGATAAATAAAACAGCGGAAGATTTCAAACTATTTCAAAACAAGTCTGGTACAACATAATGTCAACTTTCCAAATACACAAGTCTAGATAAAAACAACATTTCTGAAAAACTGAAATACATAAGTACTATCCCCAAAATAAGTGATAACCATAGCTAGCTTCATGTCAAGACCGTACATGAGCTAAAGTCCCACAAGCAAGCGATCAGAAATCCAAGCTAAGCTCCAATATTCCCACCCTGAGAACCTGGGGTGGGGGGGGGGGGGAAACGGAAGAAAAGAGGCGAAAGAAAAACAGGTCAGTCAAAAGGACTGAGTAAGCCCTACTACAATCAATGTAAACTGATAAAGTTAACTGGCATGAGAAGCAGGGATGAACATAAGGATAATTACATACTACCATGGTGAATATCTAACAGATAATTCAAAGGAGTCATCACATAATCAAGGTGAAGTTTTTCACCACAGGTGTACCAGCATTCTAACATGTCATGTATAAACAAGAATTTATCCCTTGGCCTAAACTTGGCCCAATATCAGGTGTTGACCTAAGTCAAGATCCAACTTCTTAGTACCAATACTAGTATAACAGGATTAGGTGTTACCCTAATGTCTACATCGAAACAGGACGGAACAGAATGGCCCATAGATAGAGTTCGGGAAAAATGGGCTTTTACCACCCTAACAGATAAAGTACAGAAACGGAATGCTAACAATAATGGGCCTTTACCACCCTAACAGATAAAGTACAGAAACGGAATGCTAACAATAATGGGCCTTTACCACCCTAACAGATAAAGTACAGAAACGGAATGCTAACAATAAAGGGCCTTTACCACCCTAACAGATAAAGTACAGAAATGGAATACTACAATTAGGTGTACACTAGTAGTGGGCCTTTACCACCCTAACAGACGGTACCACGTAGAAATAGACGGGTGTTACCACCCAACAAAACAGACGGTACCAAAAGAATCAGACAGAGCTAAGTGTACCCTAAATCCTAACCAAGCGATCGGCTTCCTAATACATAAATACCCTATGTCGGCCCCATGATAGGGTGTATCACTCCCTAAAGTGGCAACCAATTGGCACAGGCATATTTACAGATGTCACGACGTCTTACATCCTCAGAGGCAGACCGGGATCCATGCACGCACATGACCCGGTTGGAACGCACCATCAATACCCATCACCATTATCATAATGAACCACTTATAATTAGTTCAGTAAGCGTGCCCGGACCCTACCTACAGTTGGGTCAAAGTTTTGATACCAGAAAGGGTTACTGACTAATATGGGTCCCAAACAACAGATGACACAAGTATTCCCCCTTGTGTCCCCAGACTATCAGATTCAAATTAACTTATTAACAGAGTTCAAACATACTAGGTTCAGACGATCAGTTTTCAGACTAACAGATCAGATAACAGATTTACAAACTTGCCTAACTTGGTGTGGGTCCTACAGATCCGCAAAACATGTTCGTTTAATTTATCAATCAAGTTAGTTTATCCGGACCAGGTATCCAATTGGTTCTCAGCCTTATCAAATTAATGAGTTGGATTGGCTAAGTATAGTTCAACTTAACCCCGTTAAATTACCGAGTTCAGATTGGTTAAGTGTAGGTTAACTTAACCCTAACCACTAGTCGTATTTTTTGGTTAAGTGTCATTAAGAAATCAAGCCCGGTTTCACTTAACCTACCCATTCATGTCAAATTGGTTAAGTGTCATAAATCAAATTTACTTAACCTTATCATGTAACATTAATTAACTTAATGCACCTTAACCTCTCACATTAGACCTCGTTGTGGTTACTAGTTAAGCCGGGCGGGTCCGGGTAGCTTTACACCACAACTTGGTCTAACCTCGGGTTCAAGGTACAACATGACCAACTTCTCACATTGGGTCCTATTGTTTGTAGCAACTAGTTAAGCCGGTCGGTTCCGGGTAGGTTTACGCTACAAACTCAACCCAACCTCGAGTTGGTCACACTTATCTTTTCTAAGTGTCATGTCCATCATGTTTCCAAAACATGTTACAAGTTTTCAAGCATTTGGGTAGACCTAACTTAATAGGTAAATTCCCAAAGGGTAGATTAATAGGTAAATTCCCAAGCTTATGTTTTTATGTCTTTTAAGTTTACTCAACCCCAAACGCAATCCCATCGCTTACATATCGCAATAGCGCATAAAGGATAGAAAGAGGGAACTTGGCATAATCATGACATAAAGGTGTTGAAGCCACAAGTTTAATCATGGTGGAATATGAAATGTACATATGTTCATATACTTGCATATTACATTTTTAGGCCTCAAAAGCATGCATAAAACCAAACTTAGCATATTGGTGATACATGGCGATAAATGACATGTAGAAATGGCCATAAGTTCACATTTAGCCTCACATGCAAGTTATCATAAGAGATATGATAACTTACATGTTGCCAAAATGCAACCTTTAGCATAAAGCTTGAAGCTTTATGTTCATATACTCAAGATAAGCTTGCATAACATGATAACATGAACAAAATGATCATCCCAAACTTGCATAACATACTTGCATATCATAACATATCAAACTTGCATATCATACATTTAACTTTAGAGTTTAAGTATGAAAGTAGAATAGGGCTTACAATGCTTATGAAGACACAAAAATATGACAAAGCCCTTATGCAATCAAATAGACCCAAAATGCAAGCTCTAATAGAAAATCCCTTGAGCCAAAATGATCAAAACCCTTGCTTTATGATGCAAATATAGAAACTTGACTTGAATGCAAGCTAATGATGCTCATACAAGCTTGAAAACACTTGTATGCATGGAAAATCTCTCATAGAAATCTATTTAGAAATTTTATGAAGAGAGTGGAGGCCATAAGAGAAATGATTTTGCCATAGTTTAGTTACTTGAATGAATAATGATGATTTAGGGTTAGGTTAGGGGCTTATTTATAGGATTAGGATGTGTTTTAGACCCTTAGATTAACCCTAGGTTAGATTGGGACCATCATATCTCGGAAGCTTCCAGAAAACAGCCCCAAAACACTGCCAAACCCAAAAAAATGGTGCATCAGGCCAAACTGGCCGAGCACCCCCTGTCGACACCCAAGTCGACAGGGCTGTCGACTTGGTCCTAGCCAAGTCGACTGCCCAGTCGACAGGCCTGTCGACTGGGGTAGCTAGGCGGGAATTTTTCCCACCTGCGCCCAATGGCCCCAATTTCGAAATTTGAACCTGAATTTTAAATCTGTTTTGAACTTTGAATTTTCAGAAAACTTCGTTGGGCCTTAATCGGGTCATGCGGACTCCGATTTTCGAAAACTCGGACTCTATTTCGCGTATTTTTCCGAGACGAACGCAATGACTTAGCCCGTTTTCCTTGATTCAGATTTATAAATTAAATTCTGCCTCGATTTACGATATAACAGGTTATCAGAAATACGGGTTGTTACATTGACCGTCTGTACAAATTTGGGCACCCAAGAGTTTAGGGAAAACAAAACAAAATAACTCTAGGTCAGTCATGGGACTAGTGTGAGTAAACTCCAACCATATGTTTAACTTTCAAAAATTCTTTCAAAAGAAATGATAATCGTAAGATCGATCCACACAAAAACACGGATGGTTTTTACCTTACGATGATCAAAAATATTTTTGATATCAAATCCAATGATATTATTATAGTGTCTACATCAAATAAATAGAATCTAGTGAAATGCTTGCGTCTCACACTCCATATATAATATATAATCGAAAATCGCAGGGCACTTATTGGAGATTGGATTTCCAACATGATAAGGAATGGAACCACCTTCCGATAGTGTATCTTTAGAGGGGAATACACTGGGTTCAACAAGAACGTCTTGCAACCCGGCCCACACATGGCTGACCACTCATTTAATTTGATTGTATCGAGCATCTTATCACCAACGTTTGTGATCAGCAACCGCTACCAAAAGCATATAGCAACGAATAGAATAAGAATCAAATGAAATTTCTCTAGATCAGGTGATAATACCCCTAATGGGAATGACCCACATGGCCATGCTGCCTGCCCGATTTCTTCCATATCCCGGTTGATGAGGCCTTAGGTCACGATCATCTTTGAGAACATCTTGCCATCATTTACTTTGATGGCCACATCATCCGATCCGTCCATATACGTTGTCCTGGGACTGGACAAACCGAAGGCACTATTCCATCAATCCATCTTGGCAAATTCCTACATAGGGTTGGTAGAACATCCTTTGCACTTTACTCCGTGTTCAAATATCTTCAGCATAGGTTTATTCGTAACGCTTATGCCAATACGGAGTGGTTTTCAGATAATAAACCTGATCCCGGTCTCTCCGCATTGACAACAAAGGTATAAAATAAATCAAAACATTGATAGTCGGTGATTTAACTATCAAAGTAACATCCATACAATCAACAGCCCTATTTCCAATTGGAAATTCTACCGATCAACCATCAACAATACTGGCCTATTTTCATATTAATTCCTTATTATATTATCGCTCTAAAATACATTTTCAATCTTCCATATCCTTTCAAATCTCAATCTTGATTCTTGGAAGACATTCCTAATATCCTAATTTCTTTATACAAGAAAATATGTCTTTTTCCATTTAGAAAACATTTCTATATATTAACAAATCCTCATTTTCTATATTCAGAAATTATACCTTATTAATATCGGAAAATATTCCCATATTCCCTTTCTTAATTCATCGTTGACCAATTCATTTCATTTTCTATACGTAGAAACTCTCTCATTTTATTTGGGGAACACATTTCAAAAATCCTTTAAATTAACGTGATATTATAAAACATCGCTATAATAACTCAAACCATTAATCATTTATTAATTAACCATATTGCTAACCAATCTTCACTATCGAACTTTAACCATTCCTATCAATCGTGAAGTCAATCAAGTTGGGGTACAATTATCTCTCAGACCTTAAGTGAACAACATTCTCAACTTTGAAATAGTCAAAGCTCACAACTTCTCACAAAACATCGCTTACGCGATTCTCAGATTCAATCTAAGAATACACTTCCTTTATGGGAAAACATTGATTATAACAGTAGCGTGATAATTGTTGTTTCCAAATATTTGATTTATAAAACATTTATTTTAACGGTAGCGTTAAAATCGCTGTTTAGATTTATAAAACATTTATTACAGTAGTAGTATAAAATTCGTTGTTTAATCTATAAAACATTTATTATAGCGGTAGCATTATATAATCGCTGTTTTCAAATATTTGGTATATAAAAATATAACTTGTACTTATTAATTTCAATAAATAAATTAATAATTAAATAATTAAATTTGATTCACATGGAAAGTAAAAATAACTACTTTCCTAAATTCAATATAATCGAATCAAATAAATAACTTTCTCTCGAATAATTTATATTCCGAACTTCGGAATTTATCTACCATTTTAGGCTAATTCAAATTCCCTTATAATTATTTTCAATCGCAAAATAATTGCTTTTAAATCGTTATTCCCTTCCAAATATGAATCTTGTTCTTAATAGGAATCTAGATACGTTTTATCAAATCAACTTGATTTTACTTTGCAAAGATCATTCTAGATCCAAATCTCAGTTATCGATAAACCCATATCATATTCTACTCCATTTATAGGTTTTGTTTATACAGACAACTACTGACATCATTCTGTTTATATAATACAATTCAAATTCCCTTTTAGACGAATTTACTAGCTTTACATTCCATTCTTCTGAAATCAGCTTATTTGATTCTTACAATCTCCTTCTCGTTTATAAATCTTAATTTTATAAAATTTTCTCTAAAACATGTAATCCTATTTACGTAGCTATAAATATTGAAATATTAGTTTCTTGACATATTTTATATATTCACACTAGATAAAATTTTAAATATCTTTTCTAAAAAAATTTCTTTAAATAAGATCCAACACAGTCGAAATAAAAAATCCTTTGGATTTTATCTAGTTTCATTTTATATTCCAAACATTGGAAAAAAAAACCCATCCTTTTCTTATGAAACCGATTTCTCATTTCCCTTCTCACTCAAATTCCCATTTGAATTGATTGATCCCAACTCAAATCTCTTCTACTATTACTGTGTTTAAGTTCCACACCCAATATCGATGTCAACTAATTTCCACTTTAGTTATATAAATTCAACTTGAATTTATATTTTAATTTATCTTATGATATTTATTGTATTTTCATTATAAACATCGTTATAATCCACTTCTTATTTCTTTTCTACATTCTAAAATATTTTAAGGTTAAATACCAAAATTATGGCCAGTGTAATTCAACCACAACATAATCAGTCACCGATCATACATCACATCGTATATCATAATAAATAAATAGAACAATAAATAAAAGGTTGAGGAATCTAGTTGGATCCCTCCAACCTGTCTCTCTGCATCCACAATTGTTAATAAATTTCACCTCAACATGAAATAAATAGAATAATCGATCAACGATATAACTATACTAACAGTTTTAACCAAATTTATCAACCATTCATGCAAACGACCATCACACGTTATCAAATTACTATGAATAAATTTAAAAAACTCATTTATATGAAAAATATAAAAGTGAGTTTACTCACCTTGTTTTTCCGTTGACAGTTCTGCTTTTATTTTGTTTAAAATCAAATAGGCGTTTGAATTTATCACGAAATTCCAGCAGCTTAGTTCCCAACCACATCAGTTCAATTATGCAGATCTCGTCCAATGATTCTAACGTGAACGAGTTTGCCCGATGCTGCTAACAAATGTCCGAGTTATAATCACTATAATTATATAATTTATATAAATTAATCATTTCTCCTATGGTTACAATAGATTACGTTTGTTTTGAAAATAACTTAATACTTCATTAGCCTCTTAAAAACCGTCGATGCCCCTTTTGATACTTCGCTTCCCATTCCCGCAACTTGCTCTGACCGTCATACTCT
This sequence comes from Allium sativum, assembly GCA_030737875.1. Lineage (NCBI taxonomy): Eukaryota > Viridiplantae > Streptophyta > Magnoliopsida > Asparagales > Amaryllidaceae > Allium > Allium sativum. The sequence goes on from CM060916.1 coordinate 902,933,777, forward strand.
TGTTTCTCCATTTAAACACTATAGCCATCAGAACAAACATCCACCACTGAACTCACTTGCTCCACTCAAACCATCATCTCATAGAATTCATGGTCACTAACCATGCACCAGGACCCTAACGTGCAACACTGATCAACCCTTAACGCCAAGTTTTTTTTCAAACCCTCAAACCATAGTTACTGTTAATACATAGGTCATTATCAATACACCTTCCAGAAAACACAAACTGACGTCCCCTTCTACTTCCCACTTCCTAATCAAAAATCGGCTCCTACCAGAATACCATGATCACACTTTCACCCATTTTACCCCCTTACATTCTTTTTTCTTCTCACTAATTTTGTTTTTAATCCTAACTCCATGCTTAAGTTAATCATTTTCCTTTCCAAATGATATTATACGAAACCAACTTCACAACAATACAATTAACGAACTTAACTCTCCCTATCTCCATGGCGAAACCTACCTCAAAATTTCCCAAACCCGTACACTGTTTCGAACCTAAATACTGCCATCACGTCGCAACACGCAACACAAGGCCAGTGGCCACCCGACTCTGGCTATGGATGCTTCTCAACCCTATGAACCCAGCGCCACTTACTTCTCGACCCAGTCCGCCCCTTGTTGTCATTGATTTGAAACCCTACATCAACCGTAATAAGAACGAGCGATGTGAACTTCCACCGTTCGCGAATCGGAGCCCTAGCTTCTCGAAGTCGAACCCAAATGACCCCAATCACATATGATAAATAATATAGCAAGGGAGAGATCTCCCTCTCACGAATTCGAATTGATAAGAGTTGAATTTTTCTGATTTTTGTTTGATTTGATTATCATTTTTGAATTTGCGTTTTATTTTCCTTGTTTTGCTTTCATTCTGGAAACGAGAATGATCTTGCCAAGTAAATAAAATAGAAGTAGCTTGGCAACTACGGATATAAGGTTTGGAGGCCACAGAATAAAACTTGGCAAGCACAGTGTCTACAGCTTACCGAAGAAGATAATTTTTTGTATATGGTTAACTAGTGTTCCAATTAACTCAAAGTAGTGAAGGAAAAAACAATTTACAGTTTTAATCAGAACAAGGTGATATTGAAGGTTTTTAGGAGAAAAAGCCTCAGTTAATCAACTTACTTGTCTGGTCAAATAAAGATTCACTAATGATCAGACAGGGTTGGAATTTTAGATAGTAAATGTATTCTCTCTCTCTCTCTTTAGAGTTGTACATAATCGATTAAATATGAATAAATTCAAAAAAACATTTTAATTTAATAGTAATAAATTATATTAATCGTATATGTCCGAATAAAACATCAATAGCTCCAAAAATAAATATTTCTGAATTTTAAACTAGATACTTCAAATTAAAACAATATTCAAATTATTTGATATTGATTTATTTATAAAATAAATCGTTATAATTTATAAACGATTCCATAACGACTATTTGAAAATTTGATTTGGGAATAACTCATAATTTCTAAGATGAAATCTCGATTTTTCACTTACATTAGAAGATTATAATCAAATAAATCCAAGGGTTTCTTGTTTCAAAGAAATTCGACTTATATTGAATCCTATATATTCAATAGAAGTTTAAATCATAAATTACGAACTACCATGACTATTTCGAGCTCGTTTTAAATTATATTATAAATTATACATTTAAATATTGTTTTGTTAAATAAATTCCTATTAATAATTCAAATAAAATATTAAAAATAAATTTAAATATTCAGAATTCAACGGCTAAAAATTCGGGTCGTTACAGCAAAACACGGGCAAAATGGGAAGGATGAGAACATAATTTTTTTTAATCTCAAACATGATTGCTTTCTGCCATTTTTTTAACTTAATTTCCATTTGGGTTGTTGATTGAAGGAAGAAGATGGAGAATGTTGGTTATATAAGAGGTTTTTTAAAAACACTTGGAGAGGGGTGATAGAAACCTAAACATGGATGTTAGCTTGACACATATTTCGTTAATGGTGTAAATCCAAGGTTTGCTTAAAAAAACAAAAATGTGGGATGCTTCTAAAATATGGCTAGACAAAAGAAATGTCTACAACCTAAGCTATTTGATACCTATGTGGAAACGAATTGATCTTTTCCATAAAGAAAACGACAGTTCAGAAAAAATTCAGGTGAAAAACACAAGAAAATGAATAATTTTTTATTTTGTCTTTTGAGTGTTAGTGTTTAGCTTAACACATTGCACTTGAAATATGTACTAACAAGCCTCTTCAAGAAGACCTAATCTTCTTAATCACACAACAAGAGTTAAACTAATCCTTTTGTCTTTTTATTTTGACGGCGATGCTTATTCCACTAGGTTGGGGATAACATAAGTTTTTAAATCTAAATTACACTTAATACATTGAAAAGTGGACCAAAACATGACTTTTAGAAAATGAGCCTTTTAATTTTTTATTTAATTTATTAAATGAGAAGCAGGATCTGACTACATTTCAGACCTTTTCCTTGATAAATGCATCCCTCTCTCATATAAAGAAGTGACAATTTGAAAGAAGAGGTTCCTTTAACAAGTTCCTCCTTCATTTGGACTTAGCTTTCGAGGCACATATATGAGATACTGAAAATAGATCATTTCATTGATGCAGAGTGTATCGTAGTGGATCGACGTGACTTATTCACATATATACCAAAGATGGGTAAGCTTTGAACTGCTTGTTTAGAGGGAAAAGGAAAGGAACTAGCCCTTTGCACAATGTTAAAAAAAAGTAGAGGTTTTAGGAAGAACAAAATGACCATCTCTTTTTTAAAGGTAAATTTTACTTCCATCCACAATTTCAATTAGTTAATCCACAATATAATGTTATTAACTTAATCTCCAAAATTATTTGTTAGTTAACTCATAAGTGGATTAACTAATTGAATATTATATCTCTCTTTTTATTCATATATTTGTTCTTATACTTTGTTTTGTATAATTCTATTTCTGCACATACAGAATATAATGTATATTCTCTAGATTACATTTATTACATAAAAAAAAGTCAAAATCATACTTTATCTAATGCAAACACATTAAAGTAAATTAGGAGATGACTATCTACATATCCTTATAAGCTTGAATCACTTTAAGATTTGAACTCTCATACACCGCTAGAAGACATATGAGATTTATGACTGCCAATAAATAAGAGTACTTTTATCTATAATAAAAATTTTCTTACAAATCAGATTTAATTTTTTATTGTAATAAAAAAGAAAGGTGACCTATAATATAAATGGTAAGAATTTTCATGGGTGGATTAGAAGATTAAAATAGTGGATTCATATAAAATTTACCTTTTTAAAATTTGAATAGTATCTCCAATAATTAGTGGATCTTCTCCATTATACTAAAAAATAGTACCTTAATTTTTATCAACCAATAATGTGGTAATTTGGAAAAATATATATTAGCAAAATAATAATTAACGTAACTCGGTCTACTCTATTTAATTACCCAATCAATATGAAACAATTGATATAACATTCAAAGGCAAATTCTATTTCAACCCCTGTTTTTAGTTAGTAGCCCCTCAAAACCGAAGAAAAAACCTATACCCTTGAAATTGATTAGTAGCCCCCCTTATTTCCAACACTACCCTTCCACTCATGAAACTGACCATTTTCTAGGTCTTAGGAGGGAATTTTCGCACGCAAAACATTTTGAATGGGAAGACAATCAGTTTTGCACCCCTACTCAGGGGATTTCGATCGAAGAAAAATACTATGAACAAGGCAATTTCGAATTTTAATTTAGTGTTGTTGATGTTAGGAGTATGAGTTCAGTTTTGATTCAAGGATGGGATCGATTTCGAATAAAGATGGATATCGTTTGTTAATGTTTGGGTTAATTCGATCGGATATCCTATGTCAGAGTTGATTAATTCAGTAGGTTGTTTCCGTTAGAGATTTTTTTTTTTGAATGATCCAGGTTACCATGCAACGATAGAACATAAAAAAATGACTAACCATGAAAAAAAGAAACATGGAAATATTTTCATCCACGTATATATCTTCTGTGGTAACGGGATTTTCCACGTATAGAATCTTCGATGTTACATGAAACGGGGAGTTCATCACGTAATATCCTTATGAGGGAAAAATGTTAAACACATAGGATTTTTGCGAGGAAACAATGTTATCCACGTTGTTGTCACTCGTGGTTTGCTTCTTTTTCATGTATGTTCTATACGTTGTGACCTGTAATTTAAAAAAAATTGTGATGATGTAACTTAAGTAATTCGATATATGCTGCTTATTTCTAAATGTCTCCTCGTAAACGAATGACTGCTTCTAGAAGAAGGAGAATGAAGAAAGGAACCAAAGGCACAAGTGTGGACATGAATGAGGATAGGGATGATGATAAGCACGATGAAGATGGGCAACAATTTACAGTTGCAGTAAGGCAAAATGAAGATCAGCAAGAAGAAGAAGAGCAACAAGATGAAGAAGAGGGAGACCAGGAGGATGAGGAACATTGAGATGGTTCATAGAGTGATTCTGGAGAAGAAGAAGAGGATACGGGTGACAGTTCAGAGGTTAATGGTGAAGAAGTTGTAAATGAGAATGGAGGACCAAGAACCAATGATGTGATTAGAGAGTTTGATACTCATGTTGCTTCTATGATATAGACTGGCCAGGTACGTGGCTAATAATTTTTAGTAATTGAATTTTATTTACTTCATTTTCTAAATTACATATTTATTTGTGTAGGAATGAGCCCTGCTTACATGTCTCAACCATATACAAAAGATATCGGAGTGGAAGATTCTGGATAATGCTACTAGATTCAAAGCCTTCATTGAGTTGTCAGGATTATATCCCATTGTTAGCACTTGCTACAAAAGTATTAACAAGTATTTGATATCGGCTTTCGTAGAACGATGGTATCCAGAAATTAATATTTTCATTTGCCATTCAGTGAGATGACAATAACTTTTGATGATGCAGCGTCTCTTTTACACATTCCAGTTGAAGGCAAACCTATGCAGAGTAGGCCATATGACGTGGAGTTGTCGGTTAACATTTTTTCAAAGTATTGGAATTTATAAAGAAGTGGCTAGGATGGAAATGAATGATCGGGTTGGTTATAAACTAAGTTTGTCAACATTATATGATGCATTTGAAGATGTGAGCAATAAGTGGATTGATCGGGCAATTAGGCGTGCCGCTCACGCGTATTTGTTGTTTTTTCTTGGCAACACATTATTTGCTGATAAAGGCAAGAATCATGTGCATATTTCCCATTTGGACCCACTTAAACACTTGAACTTTGCCAACACATATTCATGGGGTTCAGCAGCACTAGTTTTTCTCTGTAGGCATCTTAGATTAGCAACTCGCATAAGAGTGAAACAAATTACCGGATTTCTTTGTTTACTTGAGTCATGGATATTTGACCATTTTCCCTGCTTTCATCTATCAACAAATCTATACTATGAGAATTTACCCCATGCTGCTCGATGGAATCCATCTATAGATTGTGGTGCTTCACTAGTCGATCTACGTATATTCCTCGATAACATTCAAGTTGAACAGGTAAATATCTTCATTTGTAATGTAACTAATAATAGTAACGACACCATCATCTATTTAGGATTAATGATTTATTACATTTAGAATTAATGATTTCTTAATTATTTGAATAAGTTATTTTTTATCCTTATAGTTCTGCATGACACTATCATCCATTCCATCTTATATCTTGGTATAGTGGTTGCATTCTCTGCTTGAACGTTGTAGAGCCGTATCATTAGAGTACTTAGACAGTTGGCAGAGTTTAGAACATTCCCACAGCCCATATTCCTCCTATAGCATTAAATGCACGTCGAGGTACAACTTCAATTACATAAACTCGGGTGCGTTATCAATTTTTTGAAAGTATATGGGAGAATCAGAACAATCATGTTGGGGTGAGTAATATTCGGTTCAAACCGAATTAACCGACCAAACCAGTTCATTTCGGTCAGTTCGGTTTGGTTTTAAAACTAAATCAGTTTGAATTTGATTTGTAAAATAAATTTGTTTGGTTATCAGTTTAACCGAATTAACTAATATTTTAATTTATTATCTAATTTGACGGTATTATAGCACTTCAAATAATTAGTTAGTTATATAACACAAATGCATTTTTTGCAAATATATCAAATCTTATCATAAACATAAATTTTACGATATAAAATTTCTCTAAACATGAATTTATGTTTTACTTTGAGTGAATATATCATTTGAATTATTATACATCCTTCAAATTCAGTTAAATCGTTTACCAATCAAATTAACCAAAATTAATTCGGTTCGGTTTGGAAAATTTTCGGTTTCAATTCGGTTTGAGTTTTTTTTAGCTCGAAACAAATCGAATCAACCGAACGATCACCCCTACAATCATGTGATAGCAGCAGGGCGCAGATCAGTTACACTTCATCATTCTTTTTTGACTTACACAGATGATTTGTAACAACCCGTAAAATCTGGGCCAGTTTAAAATTTTTATTTTGGCGATTTTAGTGAATTTTGATTATTTAAAATAGATTATTTTAAATAATATCGACGAGAAATTTATTTTGAATATAATTCGAACGTATATATTATACGCGTCGTCGTTAGAATATAAATAATTATATATAATTATAAAAGGAATTGAAAATGGCGCGGTAGTTCGAAAATTCGATTTCTAATTTCAAATGAAAATACAGAATTCAATATAAGTCAGAATTGAACGAAACAAGAAATATTTGAATCTGTATAACTATATCTTTGTAACGAAGTTAAGAAACTGAGATGTCATCTTAGAAATGATAAGATATGTCCAGTTTAAAATTAGAAATAGTCGCTGTGGAATTTATATATATTTTTATATATATAAGGCCCTTAAAAATAGCAATTTTGCAAACGACCCCGGATTTCGACGAAACTAGTTTTGTTGGGTCCGTGATGTCGAATTATTGCTAGGTTTCAAATTTCATAATTTTTCGAATCAATATGTGAGCGTGGCAAAGGAAAATGCGTTTGACCACTTTCAATTGATTTTAATCGACTGGAAATTGGCCATTTTTTAAACGGTCTCAGAATTTGACGAAACTAGTTTTGTTAGGACCGTATCGTCAATACGAAGCTAGAAAATATTTTTCTGCAATTTATAGAGTTCGTATGCGACCCCGGTAATTTGAAATGCACGTTAAAAATTGAATATAAAGATTTAGAATGTAAATTTAATGAAAACGGATCATAACGATCGAATTGGCCTGCGATACATATCCCATTGTGTTCAGAATGGGGGTATTTAGCTAGGGGCGATAGTCGTTAGGTTCAGATTAGAGTTATTAACAACGAACAAAGATTTTTCAAATTAGAAGAAAATAAATTAATAAAATATTATATATAAAAAGGGGCGTTAACCCTAATTTTGCTTCATAATCCAAATCGAGCCCCCAATCTTCAAAAACCCGACTTTCTTAGACCCGTTCCCCAGTTGACCTCCCTCTCAGTCGCCCTCCATCGTCGAACCTCGCCTGACCCCCCCCTCGTCGACACCTTCGCCTCCTCTACCTTCTTCTGTCAAACCCGCCAGCCCTCGAACCAACCGCCGCCGCTGAAGACCGTTGACCGCCACCGCCGCCTGAGGACCTGGCACCACCACCTGGCCTCCTCTACTCGACCGCGCTCTCCCCCCCCAAGCTCCGACGAACAATGGCAAACCCCCCCTTGCGCTGAAAACCAGTGAGCAATTTTATTTATTTTATTTTTACTTTATTTTCTTTTTCAGTTTTTAAATATAAATAACATTGTTTATTTTCAGATTTTTAAATAAATGTACATTGATTTTAAGCAAAGTATTGATTTTTATTTTGCAAAGGATTTGATTTTTATTCATAAAAAGATCATATTCTTCTGTGAGAAAAGATCGTAATTTTCTATGAGAAAAGGTCGTAATTTTCTATGAGAAAAGTTTAGATTTTTATCATGTAAAGTTTATATTTTTATAACATGGAAAATATGATTTTTGTATGATAGAGAAAATAAAAATATGACCTTTGTTTAGATAAAGGTATGATTTCTATAATCTAGCGTTGTGATAAAAATGAGATTTTTATTACTTGAATAGCGATGTTAAAATTTGTTGTTAGCGAAAAGATTTAATTTTTATGAATATGGTTTTTATAGTAAAAAAAAAAAAAAACTGAAACTGATTTTTAAAGACATTAAAAACTGTTTTTTTTTAAGTGATAAAAACGGAATTTGTAAAAGAATTTAAAAAACTGTTTTTTTAGAATATAGAAAACTGAATTTTTAAAAGATTTAAACTTTAAAAAGTAAAAGAAAAGATTAGATCTTTGAAATGGAAAAGGCGGAATCTATAGAAATAAAAATTCGATTTTTATATATTGAACTTTGAAATAAAAATTCGATTTTTATATATTGAACTTCGAATTAAAAATATGATTTTTATATATTGAACTTCGAATTAAAAATATGATTTTTATATATTGAACTTCGAATTAAAAATATGATTTTTATATATTGAACTTCGAATTAAAAATATGATTTTTATATATTGAACTTCGAATTAAAAATGTGATTTTTATATATTGAACTTCGAATTAAAAATGCGATTTTTATATATTGAACATCGAAGTAAAAATTCGATTTTTACATAGGTAGTGAAAGCGGACAACGAAGATGACGAAGATGCGATAGCGATGAAGTTTTCTATCAATGAAGTGCCGTGGAGCTAGGATAGCTATAAGTGAGAATTTCTCACCTTTCAATTTATTTTTCTAGTTATATATATATACTAGGATGCAGACGGTGCTTAGTAGCACCCGACACAATCGTCCACAGACCATGGACTTGTTTGTTTGGTTGCATAGATTAGTTATATGATGTGATTTGAATTGGTTGTTTGGTGATTTTGATTGATGTGTGAATGGCGTGGGCCTTCACTAGACCGGGGATAAGGCTAGGCCTCGTCCCGTTTCTAGTATCGTGCCGTTATGCCGCCGAAATTTTCTAAAATAAGTTAGAAAAATAAAAATATCATTTTATCTATAGAATAAACTGAATAGAAATTCATAAGTTAAAATAAAATGTTTTATCATTAAAAATATAATTTTTAACGTGAATGTGAATAAATCAATATTCATTTACAAACCAGACGGTTTGTTTATGTACACCTATTTGAAGGACATTGATTGGGTCGATAAATTTCACACATCGCCCAACAGCACAAATAAAATATGTGTTTGATTGTTTGAAACCCCACACGTGTGTTGGGATGAAATTTGAAGTTCACTCATCCCGATTGAATGAATATGTCGATCGATTGATTGACGGGCTGTTTTAAGCGTTGGATATCTATATTTAATGCTTATACAGTGTAGTGCACTTTGGTTGATGGTTGATTATTTTTCCATGCTATTATATACATGTGTTGTATGAAAATCCATATAATTAACTTTATATGGTAATTGATTGGGCCTCATTTCAGTTTTAAAATAGAAATATTTGAAATAGAAATATTCGAAATGGAATATTTGAAAATATCAATTTATGAAGCCGTGTTGATTAGATTGACGCCATTTTGACGTGAACGATATTTATGTCAATTTTAATCGATTTCGAAGTGAATTGAATTGAAAGTGATTCCGAAATGAATTGAATTGAAAACGAATTCAAAATGAATTGAATTGAAAACGAATTCAAAGTGAATTGAATTGAAAGTGATTTCGAAATGAAATGAATTGAAAACGAATTCAAATTGAATTGAAAACGAATTCAAATTGAATTGAAAATGAATTGAAAACGATTTCGAAAGAAAATGAATTGAAAATGATTTCGAAATGAATTGAATTGAAAACGATTTCGAAATGAATTGAATTGAAACGATTTCGAAATGAATTGAATTGAAAACGAATTCAAATTGAATTGAAAGTGAATTGAAATGAATTCAAATTGAATTGAAATTTGAATTGAATAGAAATGAATTTTAAAACGAATTTATAAAGAAGAATTCAATTTTGATTTGAATTGAAATGGAAGTTGAAAATGTTTTTGAAACGAATTCAAAACTATTTATATAATTCGTTTTAAATAGAAATCGACGAAATATATATTATATATATTATATATATAATATAATGGCCTGAATAGAACGCGCCGCGCCGCGGTAGTTCGCGAATTTCGACCATTGACTTCGAATGGACATTACGGGAGATCCGACCGTCGGATTCTCCTAAAACCGGAACCGTTGGGTTCGTATCGAAAAGAGCTTTCTAACGAATATTAGAAATTTGAAATCTAACGGTTGGATTTGGAATTATGTCCAAGTCAAATTCGGAAAAGGTCGCTGTAAGTGCAGTTCGATGACCGTTGATGGAAATCGACTGTACGGGCCTTGATAAAATTATTAAAAATAGTAATAATTTGTGTAAAATCATAAGAAATGATTTAGAAAGAATTGGGATGAAAAACTCCATATTTGAAAGGATAAAAATAGATTTTTATCAAAATGAACTAGTTTTGAACTAGAATTATAATTCTATTTATTTTTAAATAAATAAATTGAATTCGAAAAGGGTTTTAAAAATAACCAGAATTTCCAATGATTGCATTGGAGTGGATTTGAATCGAAATTGTCTTCGGAATATTTCGATGTTGGAATTCGTGATTATACAGATGTTGTTATGGAAATTTGAAAGATATATATTTATATTGTTACTTCCAATACGACATTTGTTAGTCGTAGAATTTGATATTGAATATAAGCCGATATATTTTCTATTCAGAGCCTTGTATTGAATATCAAATGTGATTTGGGTTTTTTGTGAATGGTGTCTTCACTAACACTGTTCTTGAACCCAGTTGAGAAAAGATTAAATCTTTTTATTTAGATTTAATGAAGTGTACCAATTAAATAATATTTAATTGGAATGGAATTGATATTGATTTTTGGGTTTATCGTGAACAGTGTTTTAAACAACACTCGTTCTTTAACCCGATAATTAATGAATGTGATTTTGGGTTTATCGTGAACTGTGTTTTAAATGACACTGATTCTTTAACCCAGTCGAAGATTAAAACTAAGTGGAGTTTTAATGAATCTTTAATTAGATTGAAATGATCGAGAATGGAGTAGCACCAGTTTTGCTCCAGGCGATAGTTAAATCTTTAATTAGATTTGAACGTGAAATGGTAATTGAATTTACCGATAACACTGTGGTGTTAGATATGAAGTATTACCAGTTTTACTTCATGGGATGAATAGGTTGGGATTGGGAAATAAAATAAATGATTACTTCGGTGTGGTTCGCTAATCCCGACTAGTTTGAATTGATATTCAAAGGAGATTAAAGAATAAATTTAAAGAATTTATCTTGGATAAAATTAATGGGAACCTTTCCCTATGAATGTGAAATTTAGAAACTAACTGTCGGTTAGCTAAGCAGAATGGTTTTCTGGATATTGATCTGATGTTGGTTTCGGCCTTCGGGGTTAATATTTGGGGAATTATTCTCTTGATTAATTTACGGTTAGTGACTAATGAATTGGAATGAGGCGTATGTTGTGTTTGTGTAACACTTTTATAATATATACGCGAGTTATTCGGAAAGACCGGGTTTATCCCATTCTGAATAACTGATACGACGATAAGTCGAAGATGAAGACGATGGTCGAAGACCGGAGGTCTTCACGTCGTTTGGGTAATTACTGATGATCTTGATTGGGCTGTACACCCAAGAAGATGGAAACAGTTAGTGATCGTCCAGACGTACTTGGAGATCGATGGATATGCGGGGTACTAGGTGCCTCCGGTTTCGTTCAGACCCAGGACGGACTTGTAAATGGACTGTGTGTCTGACATCGGATTTCATTCTGTGTGACCGATATCGGTTGCATAGGATGGTTTGCCTGTGTGGCATGCTAAGTGGCAATTGATCGAGGCTTCTGTTGAAAAACAAAGTCTTGTGGTGATGATCAAAGCACGGCCTTTGTGGCGTAGCTTTGTGTAACGCTTACTTCGCGAGTTTCACACCCGGTATGAACCAAAAACGGGAGAAAGGACCTCAGGGAGGGCCTGCGTTTCCTCCTAGCTAGAAGTGGCGTCAGTGGTTTTACACGCCCTGACGAGTTTGACTTATGTGGTTGTTGCTGTTGCGAGGCACCTCGGTTAGATCGGACGATCCGGGTCCGATGGAGTCATTCGTTGGCTCGCTTACGCCCCAAAGGGCGGCGAAACGCAGTGCTCAGGCATTTTAATCCACATCGGTGGACCGGCCCTGTCGCTCCTAGGGTCACTCGAGCTCTGATCCTGAGATTCGGGCTAGGCAGTCTCGAATCGGTTGAGGACTATCTTTTGCCTCGGTTCATAGATGGAAATCCAACTTCCAAATACGTGACATTTGCGGTTTTGATTGTATAACCTATATATGGCGACATAGTGGTATGGGGCATTCATGCCGCCTATGATTGATACTTATGATTTGAAGTTGTTTTATACACTATGCACTTACAATAGTATCAAATGATTTGTTTTAAACGTATCAAGCATTCTTTGGCTGTTATAAGGGAAAACCCTATCCTCGGCTACGTTGCATTGTGTGATGGGACCTGGGTCTTATAACAGCTTCATTTTTCTTTATTTAGCATTGCGCTGTTTGTTTTATGCACTGGTATTCTTGGGAGGAAACCCGTTCCGTGTTATACGGCGTGGTCCCTTGATTTACCTAACTTTGAAAATAAAGATTAATAACTGTTTTAGTTCTCACACCAGTCACATGACTGACCTGGAGTTTATTGTTTTAACCTAAACTCTGGGTGCCCCTATTTTGACACGGGCAGCTAGTAGTTTTGGTTTTGCAGATTTATATTCACAGGATCCTGGTTTACAGCTGGAACGATATCCGGAAAGCTTTGTATCCGTATATCTCTTCTAGTTGTGTATTGTATTATTTTCCGCTGCTATGTATTTAAATGAAGTTTAAATCTCTGATATTTCTGTGTAATATTCATTTATACTCTGTATATTCTTGTAATCTGATGCATTGTTGTAATATACAATGAAATGTTCTTCTGTATGTTCTGTTGTGGTTTGTTCTCGAACTATCCGCCGCTTTCCTTTACGGGGAAGTTGCGGGTTTTCACAGTTGTTATCAGAGCTTTGGTTTACAAAGCTAGAGAACAAAACACATTAGAACCATACGAAAGAATTCATCAGATATTGGATTAGTAATATCCAACGAGAATGACTCGTTAGAGATGGGGTCAGTAGTATCCTAGAACGAGTGTGAAGAGTAAATTTTTAAAATGAAAACAATTTTGGTTTTGAAAATTTAAATCAATTATTCGTATTTGATTATCTATTTATATTGATGTGGACAATCCAGTATATATAGATTTTGCGTATACGTCTGATCCGCGTGTATTCGAAATTTTAATATACTGGATAGATATAGAATCACACTCTAGTCGCCCGGAGATGATTCAGATGATGAGGCCTCATCATCAGTGTTTATATTCGAGTGACGAAAGTGAGATTTCTATATATTTCCTATTGACTGGTGTGAGAACCAAAATTAGATAGGGCCTATTGTTGTGATTTGGCATCAAAAACATGATTTTTGTATATGTATCAAAATTATGAATTTGAAACTCTAATTCACTAATTGATTGATGTTTGTGTTGCTTGTTTAGTTGTTTGATAAATTTTGAACCATTTAGCCTATTTGAAACAAATATTGAATTGTATTGAAATTTGGTCGCATTTGCTTGCATACATATATATCATTGAACAGGTCATAGCAAGGAGGCTAGAGCAGAGAATAAAATTTGTTTGCCCGACAAATAGGTACATGTTTACTACATAATTTCCTGTTTTGTTTGGGTGATGATGATTTTGTGAGCCTATTGGCTAGCCGCTTGGCTTTTTCTTTTTCTTTTTGAGATTTGAAGGACCGGGGAAGCTATTTGAAATTCCCCGATGCTCCCGGTGCAGGGGAGGTTATGGCGAAATTTTTCGAAAATTTAGGGTGTTAGCCAAATTTTTGAAATTTTGAAAATTCTCAGAAACTAAAAAGTTGGAGAAGGAAAGCCAGATCGAATGTAGAGCTTAATAATTAAACAACTTTCGACTTTGTTCCTTTTCGGGGACGAAAAGTTTTAAGTGGGGGAGATTGTAACAACCCGTAAAATCTGGGCCAGTTTAAAATTTTTATTTTGGCGATTTTAGCGAATTTTGATTATTTAAAATAGATTATTTTAAATAATATCGACGAGAAATTTATTTTGAATATAATTCGAACGTATATATTATACGCGTCTTCGTTAGAATATAAATAATTATATATAATTATAAAAGGAATTGAAAATGGCGCGGTAGTTCGAAAATTCGATTTCTAATTTCAAATGAATATACAGAATTCAATATAAGTCAGAATTGAACGAAACAAGAAATATTTGAATCTGTATAACTATATCTTTGTAACGAAGTTAAGAAACTGAGATGTCATCTTAGAAATGATAAGATATGTCCAGTTTAAAATTAGAAATAGTCGCTGTGGAATTTATATATATTTTTATATATATAAGGCCCTTAAAAATAGCAATTTTGCAAACGACCCCGGATTTCGACGAAACCAGTTTTGTTGGGTCCGTGATGTCGAATTATTGCTAGGTTTCAAATTTCATAATTTTTCGAATCAATATGTGAGCGTGGCAAAGGAAAATGCGTTTGACCACTTTCAATTGATTTTAATCGACTGGAAATTGGCCATTTTTTAAACGGTCTCAGAATTTGACGAAACTAGTTTTGTTAGGACCGTATCGTCAATACGAAGCTAGAAAATATTTTTCTGCAATTTATAGAGTTCGTATGCGACCCCGGTAATTTGAAATGCACGTTAAAAATTGAATATAAAGATTTAGAATGTAAATTTAATGAAAACGGATCATAACGATCGAATTGGCCTGCGATACATATCCCATTGTGTTCAAAATGGGGGTATTTAGCTAGGGGCGATAGTCGTTAGGTTCAGATTAGAGTTATTAACAACGAACAAAGATTTTTCAAATTAGAAGAAAATAAATTAATAAAATATTATATATAAAAAGGGGCGTTAACCCTAATTTTGCTTCATAATCCAAATTGAGCCCCCAATCTTCAAAAACCCGACTTTCTTAGACCCGTTCCCCAGTTGACCTCCCTCTCAGTCGCCCTCCATCGTCGAACCTCGCCTGACCCCCCCCCTCGTCGACACCTTCGCCTCCTCTACCTTCTTCTGTCAAACCCGCCAGCCCTCGAACCAACCGCCGCCGCTGAAGACCGTTGACCGCCACCGCCGCCTGAGGACCTGGCACCACCACCTAGCCTCCTCTACTCGACCGCGCTCTCCCCCCAAGCTCCGACGAACAATGGCAAACCCCCCCTTGCGCTGAAAACCAGTGAGCAATTTTATTTATTTTATTTTTACTTTATTTTCTTTTTCAGTTTTTAAATATAAATAACATTGTTTATTTTCAGATTTTTAAATAAATGTACATTGATTTTAAGCAAAGTATTGATTTTTATTTTGCAAAGGATTTGATTTTTATTCATAAAAAGATCATATTCTTCTGTGAGAAAGATCGTAATTTTCTATGAGAAAAGGTCGTAATTTTCTATGAGAAAAGTTTAGATTTTTATCATGTAAAGTTTATATTTTTATAACATGGAAAATATGATTTTTGTATGATAGAGAAAATAAAAATATGACCTTTGTTTAGATAAAGGTATGATTTCTATAATCTAGCGTTGTGATAAAAATGAGATTTTTATTACTTGAATAGCGATGTTAAAATTTGTTGTTAGCGAAAAGATTTAATTTTTATGAATATGGTTTTTATAGTAAAAAAAAAAAAAAAAACTGAAACTGATTTTTAAAGACATTAAAAACTGTTTTTTTTTAAAGTGATAAAAACGGAATTTGTAAAAGAATTTAAAAAACTGTTTTTTTAGAATATAGAAAACTGAATTTTTAAAAGATTTAAACTTTAAAAAGTAAAAGAAAAGATTAGATCTTTGAAATGGAAAAGGCGGAATCTATAGAAATAAAAATTCGATTTTTATATATTGAACTTTGAAATAAAAATTCGATTTTTATATATTGAACTTCGAATTAAAAATATGATTTTTATATATTGAACTTCGAATTAAAAATATGATTTTTATATATTGAACTTCGAATTAAAAATATGATTTTTATATATTGAACTTCGAATTAAAAATATGATTTTTATATATTGAACTTCGAATTAAAAATGTGATTTTTATATATTGAACTTCGAATTAAAAATGCGATTTTTATATATTGAACATCGAAGTAAAAATTCGATTTTTACATAGGTAGTGAAAGCGGACAACGAAGATGACGAAGATGCGATAGCGATGAAGTTTTCTATCAATGAAGTGCCGTGGAGCTAGGATAGCTATAAGTGAGAATTTCTCACCTTTCAATTTATTTTTCTAGTTATATATATATATACTAGGATGCAGACGGTGCTTAGTAGCACCCGACACAATCGTCCACAGACCATGGACTTGTTTGTTTGGTTGCATAGATTAGTTATATGATGTGATTTGAATTGGTTGTTTGGTGATTTTGATTGATGTGTGAATGGCGTGGGCCTTCACTAGACCGGGGATAAGGCTAGGCCTCGTCCCGTTTCTAGTATCGTGCCGTTATGCCGCCGAAATTTTCTAAAATAAGTTAGAAAAATAAAAATATCATTTTATCTATAGAATAAACTGAATAGAAATTCATAAGTTAAAATAAAATGTTTTATCGTTAAAAATATAATTTTTAACGTGAATGCGAATAAATCAATATTCATTTACAAACCAGACGGTTTGTTTATGTGCACCTATTTGAAGGACATTGATTGGGTCGATAAATTTCACACATCGCCCAACAGCACAAATAAAATATGTGTTTGATTGTTTGAAACCCCACACGGGTGTTGGGATGAAATTTGAAGTTCACTCATCCCGATTGATTGAATATGTCGATCGATTGATTGACGGGCTGTTTTAAGCGTTGGATATATATATTTAATGCTTATACAGTGTAGTGCACTTTGGTTGATGGTTGATTATTTTTCCATGCTATTATATACATGTGTTGTATGAAAATCCATATAATTAACTTTATATGGTAATTGATTGGGCCTCATTTCAGTTTTAAAATAGAAATATTTGAAATAGAAATATTCGAAATGGAATATTTGAAAATATCAATTTATGAAGCCGTGTTGATTAGATTGACGCCATTTTGACGTGAACGATATTTATGTCAATTTTAATCGATTTCGAAGTGAATTGAATTGAAAGTGATTCCGAAATGAATTGAATTGAAAACGAATTCAAAATGAATTGAATTGAAAACGAATTCAAAGTGAATTGAATTGAAAGTGATTTCGAAATGAAATGAATTGAAAACGAATTCAAATTGAATTGAAAACGAATTCAAATTGAATTGAAAATGAATTGAAAACGATTTCGAAAGAAAATGAATTGAAAACGATTTCGAAATGAATTGAATTGAAAACGATTTCGAAATGAATTGAATTGAAACGATTTCGAAATGAATTGAATTGAAAACGAATTCAAATTGAATTGAAAGTGAATTGAAATGAATTCAAATTGAATTGAAATTTGAATTGAATAGAAATGAATTTTAAAACGAATTTATAAAGAAGAATTCAATTTTGATTTGAATTGAAATGGAAGTTGAAAATGTTTTTGAAACGAATTCAAAACTATTTATATAATTCGTTTTAAATAGAAATCGACGAAATATATATTATATATATAATATAATGGCCTGAATAGAACGCGCCGCGCCGCGGCAGTTCGCGAATTTCGACCATTGACTTCGAATGGACATTACGGGAGATCCGACCGTCGGATTCTCCTAAAACTGGAACCGTTGGGTTCGTATCGAAAAGAGCTTTCTAACGAATATTAGAAATTTGAAATCTAACGGTTGGATTTGGAATTATGTCCAAGTCAAATTCGGAAAAGGTCGCTGTAAGTGCAGTTCGATGACCGTTGATGGAAATCGACTGTACGGGCCTTGATAAAATTATTAAAAATAGTAATAATTTGTGTAAAATCATAAGAAATGATTTAGAAAGAATTGGGATGAAAAACTCCATATTTGAAAGGATAAAAATAGATTTTTATCAAAATGAACTAGTTTTGAACTAGAATTATAATTCTATTTATTTTTAAATAAATAAATTGAATTCGAAAAGGGTTTTAAAAATAACCAGAATTTCCAATGATTGCATTGGAGTGGATTTGAATCGAAATTGTCTTCGGAATATTTCGATGTTGGAATTCGTGATTATACAGATGTTGTTATGGAAATTTGAAAGATATATATTTATATCGTTACTTCCAATACGACATTTGTTAGTCGTAGAATTTGATATTGAATATAAGCCGATATATTTTCTATTCAGAGCCTTGTATTGAATATCAAATGTGATTTGGGTTTGTCGTGAATGGTGTCTTCACTAACACTGTTCTTGAACCCAGTTGAGAAAAGATTAAATCTTTTTATTTAGATTTAATGAAGTGTACCAATTAAATAATATTTAATTGGAATGGAATTGATATTGATTTTTGGGTTTATCGTGAACAGTGTTTTAAACAACACTCGTTCTTTAACCCGATAATTAATGAATGTGATTTTGGGTTTATCGTGAAATGTGTTTTAAATGACACTGATTCTTTAACCCAGTCGAAGATTAAAACTAAGTGGAGTTTTAATGAATCTTTAATTAGATTGAAATGATCGAGAATGGAGTAGCACCAGTTTTGCTCCAGGCGATAGTTAAATCTTTAATTAGATTTGAACGTGAAATGGTAATTGAATTTACCGATAACACTGTGGTGTTAGATATGAAGTATTACCAGTTTTACTTCATGGGATGAATAGGTTGGGATTGGGAAATAAAATAAATGATTACTTCGGTGTGGTTCGCTAATCCCGACTAGTTTGAATTGATATTCAAAGGAGATTAAAGAATAAATTTAAAGAATTTATCTTGGATAAAATTAATGGGAACCTTTCCCTATGAATGTGAAATTTAGAAACTAACTGTCGGTTAGCTAAGCAGAATGGTTTTCTGGATATTGATCTGATGTTGGTTTCGGCCTTCGGGGTTAATATTTGGGGAATTATTCTCTTGATTAATTTACGGTTAGTGACTAATGAATTGGAATGAGGCGTATGTTGTGTTTGTGTAACACTTTTATAATATATACGCGAGTTATTCGGAAAGACCGGGTTTATCCCATTCTGAATAACTGATACGACGATAAGTCGAAGATGAAGACGATGGTCGAAGACCGGAGGTCTTCACGTCGTTTGGGTAATTACTGATGATCTTGATTGGGCTGTACACCCAAGAAGATGGAAACAGTTAGTGATCGTCCAGACGTACTTGGAGATCGATGGATATGCGGGGTACTAGGTGCCTCCGGTTTCGTTCAGACCCAGGACGGACTTGTAAATGGACTGTGTGTCTGACATCGGATTTCATTCTGTGTGACCGATATCGGTTGCATAGGATGGTTTGCCTGTGTGGCATGCTAAGTGGCAATTGATCGAGGCTTCTGTTGAAAAGCAAAGTCTTGTGGTGATGATCAAAGCACGGCCTTTGTGGCGTAGATTTGTGTAACGTTTACTTCGCGAGTTTCACACCCGGTATGAACCAAAAACGGGAGAAAGGACCTCAGGGAGGGCCTGCGTTTCCTCCTAGCTAGAAGTGGCGTCAGTGGTTTTACACGCCCTGACGAGTTTGACTTATGTGGTTGTTGCTGTTGCGAGGCGCCTCGGTTAGATCGGACGATCCGGGTCCGATGGAGTCATTCGTTGGCTCGCTTACGCCCCAAAGGGCGGCGAAACGCAGTGCTCAGGCATTTTAATCCACATCGGTGGACCGGCCCTGTCGCTCCTAGGGTCACTCGAGCTCTGATCCTGAGACTCGGGCTAGGCAGTCTCGAATCGGTTGAGGACTATCTTTTGCCTCGGTTCATAGATGGAAATCCAACTTCCAAATACGTGACATTTGCGGTTTTGATTGTATAACCTATATATGGCGACATAGTGGTATGGGGCATTCATGCCGCCTATGATTGATACTTATGATTTGAAGTTGTTTTATACACTATGCACTTACAATAGTATCAAATGATTTGTTTTAAACGTATCAAGCATTCTTTGGCTGTTATAAGGGAAAACCCTATCCTCGGCTGCGTTGCGTTGTGTGATGGGACCTGGGTCTTATAACAGCTTCATTTTTCTTTATTTAGCATTGCGCTGTTTGTTTTATGCACTGGTATTCTTGGGAGGAAACCCGTTCCGTGTTATACGGCGTGGTCCCTTGATTTACCTAACTTTGAAAATAAAGATTAATAACTGGTTTAGTTCTCACACCAGTCACATGACTGACCTGGAGTTTATTGTTTTAACCTAAACTCTGGGTGCCCCTATTTTGACACGGGCAGCTAGTAGTTTTGGTTTTGCAGATTTATATTCACAGGATCCTGGTTTACAGCTGGAACGATATCCGGAAAGCTTTGTATCCGTATATCTCTTCTAGTTGTGTATTGTATTATTTTCCGCTGCTATGTATTTAAATGAAGTTTAAATCTCTGATATTTCTGTGTAATATTCATTTATACTCTGTATATTCTTGTAATCTGATGCATTGTTGTAATATACAATGAAATGTTCTTCTGTATGTTCTGTTGTGGTTTGTTCTCGAACTATCCGCCGCTTTCCTTTACGGGGAAGTTGCGGGTTTTCACATGATTATATGGAGTGGTATAGGGAACATGATGTCTTGCTGTTCATAATCCATTACATCTACCAAATAATGTAGTGATTGGAGCCTCACATTTTCAGCCGACTTATAATCAGTTGTACTCGGTACGTTTCATTCTAGATCACTATGTATTGTCATTTCATATGCTTATATTAAGTTCAAATTCTTTTTCAAGACCTTTCACGATTTGCATGTCTTGTTGAATGAACCTAACCCTCAAGTTGCTAATGTTAGAGTTGCTGATGGACGCTGCTTCAGGCCCCAAGTTTAGATTGTTTACTAGTTTCAGTTTGATGAACATGTATTTTGAATGTGGTTTGTAATTTAATGGATTTACTGCTGGATGGACATGGTTATGATTGTATGGTGTATTTTGGATGTGATTTGCTAATGTAATCGATTTTGTTTTATTTGACTTGTTAGAATGGTATCAATGTTGTCGATTATCGTATTGTTGTTTTCATGTACTGAATATAATGTATTGTTATTTTTTTTAGATGACATTTTTTTAAAACTTTCTGCTGTAATATCGCACTGTAAAAATGTGGTCAGAGATAAAACCACGTGGGTATCCAACGTGGTAGACAAATGAACATAGAGTAGAAAGTACGTGGTTAGTTTGACAACCTCAAAGTACTTCTATGTGGTTTGTCTCCAAACCACGGAAAATAAAATCATAGATTTTTTTTTAATGGTTTTGGGACTTAGCATCGCTCTGTAAAAACAAATTTAATATATTAACCATGATGTATTCATACGTGGTTATATATTAACCACGTATTTAGCCTTCGTGGCTCTAAAAACACGAGTCCATCCAAAATGGTTTCTATGGTTTCTATTATTTCCACGTTTTTACAGAGCGATGTGTACACAGAATGTTAAAAATATATTTCGACCAAAGTTTAACCATACTTAATTAACTCCAAATACTTCCTCTTCATTACACTTCATTTTTCCGAAGATTTCCATTCAATAATACCGATTCAAAGTACATTTCCACTTTACAATTTCAACATTTACATGCGTACTTAAATGAACAAAAAAATTCAAAGTTACATGCGTACTTAAATTAAAAAAAATCGTCAACTTTACTCCCAATTTGCATATGCATTTCTATTATCCTAAGCTTGTCTTCTACAAGTGTAAATATACTCCCAACTACTTGCATCCGTATCATGAGCCGTGAACCATTTTGAATAAATAGGTAAAACCGGGTGCTTCGGCTCTAGTTTTATCTACGATGCCATGAGTTATAAAAAAGAAATGAATGTGTATTCAATTTTTTAATTATCAGAAAAACGTATACCTAAACAAAATGATCATGGTTAACAAAAGCTTAACAATTTCCGTGCTCTGTACTGGGGAGGAACTTTCCTTTTAAACGGAGGTATTTTCAGCATAAGTCTTTCACTAATGCTAAATACGACGACGTTGTACCTAGTTGTAATAACATAACCAGTATCGGGAAATGACATCCACTTTTTCATCAGTGCAAATCCTTCGTCTTCATGCATAAGACTTTTGAGAAGAATTATGCTTCTGCCTTGCTCTATGAACACGTGATCATACAAACTTTGATTTTCGTGTAATTCTTCTTATAACTCTCTTCTAATTTGACTTCAACTTGATTCTCCCAAACCAAACAAAGCAGCCATACATCTATACCCACAGCTACCGTCTGATCTGACGTCAATAATATCAGTAACAAAAAGGTTCAACTCCGACGGTATTTGATGCAAATAAGTTCTCATGTCTTTGGATATTTCTTATAATTGTTAAAAACAATGATATCGTAAGTTAACATGGAACTGACTTGTATTCTTAAAAAAATATGTATGTACGTACCTTTCTTGGTTTACGAATTGGAAGTTTATCAGTATGAGCCTTTTTCGAAGTGCAAGAAGTTTATTGGAGACACAAATCCTATAGCATTTACTAATATCGTCTCTCTGTCGAAAATGAAGAATGATGGTAACTCTGCTTCACAATAAACCATAACTGATTTCAAACACTCTAAAGCCCGTATATAATTTTCTTCAGTTTCCGCAACTGATTATGCAATTGTAATACAGAATGTATGATCTGTGCAAGTAACTCCACCAATATCGAGTAAAGACATTCTGTACCTATTGGTTTTATACGTGTAGTCTAATATAATAAATCTGGAAAATGTAGTAGAAAATTAAGCTGACAGGATGTTCCCAAAAAATATCTTTAATAATACATGTTCGTTTAATATTCTATGATGTCATTCAAAATAACCAAACTCTTTCAATTTACTAAGCAAATATTAAACTTGAAAACGCCCCATCCGCTCTATAGCATTTTATGCTTTGATTATGTTGTAAATCGTTGTGATTGTGGCATAATTGGAAGGTTCATTTCTTTTAATGGTTGCTAAAATTTCTTTTAATTTTACCTAGTTTCTATGCATCTCAACAATTATCGTTGTCTCATCTTCCGTTAGTCGCCCAATATACGAGCGACCTTCCGTATTTTTCAATTCAAAATGATTATGAACTCCACTAACAACATATAATCAGCAATCATCTAAAGTCGGAAATTTTTCACCTTTAAGTTTAAAGGGGCTGTTGCACTTTTTTGTACCTGTCATACGTAAGTTCTTCGGGCTTTTATCATTTCGCTTCTTGTACACACTACTTCGTTCACAACCAAATGTAATTCTTGGTTTTTTGACAGAAGCACCAGTATCCGATTTCAGTATTAAGATAACAAAACCAAGACGGTTTCCCGTATCACGAACCCATTCTATTAATTTTTTTCTATATGAAAATATCTACATTCAAAATATAAAACACTATGTTAGTTGAAATGTTAAACAAATGATGCAAAAAAAATCTGCATTCAAAAAATAAAATACTAGTTTAAACATTCATCTTATACAACTTACATCATATGTCATGAATTCGTTTGAATCAACCAAAACTATTTCATCATGCAATTCTTCATCACTTGGGGACGACACAATCTGCGAAAAAACAAAAATCAGAATGTATAAACTAAATGCTGAAAAATAAAAAAAATTGATGTACTACACATATATTACGTGGTAAATCTGTTTTCCACATTGTTATCAACCGTGGTTCCTTAGTCAAACCTCGTATTGCCTATACTTGGTTTTAAATTTATCCTCGTATAGCTTCTTCACGGTTTTATTTAGACTCCCACATTTTCGGATTCATTCGCTGTTTATAACTTATTTCGAACTTTTTTTTTTAAAATTTGAATTACCCATTATGATTGTGATTAGAAATCGTCTTCTCTTTCAAAATCCATCAAATATTTGTTTACAATTGAATTTTTTTTCTCCACTTATTTGAGAACTAGAGTTTTGAAGCTTTGATGTTTTAATACACTGAGAAAATTATGTGACGTTCAGAATGGATGAGAAGAAAATGAGAAAAAAAGTACGATAAGAGTAGTTTTATCTTTAAAAAATTAATTAATTTTAGGGGATTAATAAATAAAAATATGGGTTGGAAGAGAATTTGCTGGCACATGATGTTGAAAGCAATTTCGTAAATCTTTCTACTGCTGGAAAAGAGATATTAAAGTATAAACTTTAACCTATGTGCCTTCAACTTTTCACATTTCATCATCCTTTCACACCAGATTATAACGCTAGAGTACCTGAAATCATTTCTGGTATTATACCAAAACTAGAGAGCAGAAGTTGAGACCCAACTCCGGATTTTATGGCGGAATTCAAGGGGTCCCAATTCATTATGGGTCCGTTTGATTTTGAACGGGAAGGGTTATTTTGGAAGGGGAATTTGAAGGGGAATTGTTGCGAATGGAGAATGTATTTTTTTTACGAAAGGGGCATTTTGGAAGGGGCAGAGGTATTATTTTATTGTTTGTGTATATATTATTTTTAATTGTTTGTGTGTTTTTATTGTTGAACAGAATAGTAGATTGCAGAATACAAATTGCAGAATTAAAATTACATAGTAGCGGAATACAAATTGCAGAATTTAAAATGCTAATATAAAATACAGAATACAATAAAACTTTTTAATGCATTCCCACGGCAACTAATTCGTTTCATATATTGTCTCGTGCAACCGCCATGGTGGATGTTGTTCTGGTTCTTTGAACGGGTTCTCGATCTCTGTTTCCGGGATTTGATATACTGTAATATTCTTCGAGATATTCGTCTGGCACTAAATCTGGGCCGTCATCATACGACATAAAATCTAGATCGCCAGCGTTGTATTTTCTGATGTAGTTGTGAATAGCCATTGTAGCAGTAACAATATGTACTTGAACATGGTATGGATACGTCTGCATGTTACGTAAGATGGCAAATTTTTTCTTCTAAATACCAAATGTTCTTTCAATTGCCATACGCAAACAAGCGTGATAGTAGTTGAAAAATTCATTTTCTGACTTTGGTTCATTTTGTGTGCCATTAAAGTCTGGTATATGATATCTCACGGATCGGTAAGGAGTTATATATCCTTCCAATAGTGGTCTTGAATCCACTAAGTAATACTGCCCGGCAGGAGGATGAGGGAAATTAAGATCCAGATTATTTATAACTTCCTGAAATACTTTAGCGTCGTGCGCAGTTCCTTCCCATTCCCGTTCTTACAATTGTAAAAGTTAAATCAAATGCACAAATAACCATAATATTTTGTGTAGCATATCCTTTCCGCCCTACAAAACGTTGCATGTCTTCTTGACCCACATCACATGTGTCCCATCAATAACCCCAATACCATT
The DNA here is from genome assembly GCA_030737875.1 of Allium sativum. Taxonomy (NCBI): domain Eukaryota; kingdom Viridiplantae; phylum Streptophyta; class Magnoliopsida; order Asparagales; family Amaryllidaceae; genus Allium; species Allium sativum. The sequence goes on from CM060916.1 coordinate 902,959,406, forward strand.
TTAAAGAAAGGATAATATCGGTTTAAAGAACGAATTTGTTCTGGGATTCAGTTAAATTGGGTATCAGCCGGTCTAATAACATTAACTGCCAATAAGAGAACTAAATCCAAAACTTTATGAAAAATGACATTAATCGTACAATTTGATCGTTGAAACCGCTCAGCAACCTGCCTTGTAGGGAGGGCCAATGCAATAGTATATAAGAATACAGCCACCATTTCTTTAACTGTTATGTGCATTGAGCCTTTCAATCCGTAATTTGCTAACTGTTCACACAAGGATCTAAAACATAATCGCTTCATTCGAAAATTACTATGACAACGATCGGCGTGTCTTGATAGTATTTCATGAACCCAAGCAAGGCCGGAACTTACAGAATTATGTATTCTGCTTCTTTCTCGTAATTTCTTGAACATCTAACAAATCTTGCAAATCTTCACAATCAAATTCATCACTAGCTGCCATAATTTGTTAAAGAATAGGAGGAAAATGAAGAGTGGGTATGGTGATATAGTGTTGAAATGTGTGGAATATATATAGAAAGAGGGGAAAATGAAAGGCAAAAAAATATCTGCCGCGTCGGATCCGTTCGAAGCGTCAGACACGAAAACTAACTTTTGAGCCGTTCAACTTGAAGTAGCAAATACGTAGCTCTCATTGCTGACGCGTCCGACGTAGACGCGAACATAAACTGCCCAGTTGGAAAATCAAACGGTACCTATCTCAGATTCGGGTATTATACTAGAATATTATTCAACATAAACTGCCCAATTGAAAAATCAAACGTCCCTATCTCAGATTCGGGTATTATACCAGAATATTATTCGGGTAAAGCAATAAATTTGATTTTCATTTTATTTCAGTTGAAAGTGCGACTCTCTTTGGCTCGTGAATCATACTCAAATCCGACAATAAATACATTACTTAAATATTTCGTACAAAAATACATTCCAAGACAACAAAGTACCATAGCTTCAAGCGTTCAGGACTAAAATTGCTGTAGAATCAGCTGTACAACCCATTTACTTGTGATACCATAATAAACCAAGTTCTAATCAGCAACAACATTGCAAACAAGCTCTCAACCGCATATCGCCAATGCTACTTATTCAACATTTGAACAAGCACTCATTTATTCAATACTAATCACAGTACTATATCTAAATAACAAGGAAACCCATCATGAATATGACATATATATCAATGCCATGACCAGAATGGATGATCTTCCACCGGAAAATCAAAATTTCCAGTGTGGTCTTCAAGTTTTAAAAACTCATGATATCCTTTAACCTCCTCATTATCATCTCCAACATATGAAATTTCAGAATGTGTTGCCTCAAATGCATTGAAGGAATCATTCCTTAATCTACTCGTTTCTTGTGGGCTACCAGATTCTGACTCCGCACTATTTGTTGAACTCTGATCTTCCTGCTTCACCACCACATCTATTAACTGGCTTTCTCCACTTTTCATGTCCATAACAGATTTTTGATCCAGTAGGTCATCTACTACTTCCAACGTTTCTGCTGTGTTATTGTCATTCAGCTTTCCTTGTACAAGTAGTTTGTTTGTGACATGATCTAGCTGTTGAATATTTTCAAAACAAGGATAATGCTTAACATGTACTCATCATGTAACTAGTAGACAAAGGTTATTACAGTCATGGTATAAGTCCATACCTCCTCTTTAAGCTTTTCTTTCTCCTCCAACATGTTCTCATAATCAGCCATCAAAGCTTTGTATTTTAACCTGAGCACATCATAGTCTTTCTCAAGCTGCTTGTTTTTCCACCTTGCCCTACGGTTTTGAAACCATATCGCGACTTGCCGTGGTTGCAATCCTAGTTCTTTGGCTAACTGAACTTTTCTCTCGGGTTCTAGCTTGTTCTCTACCTCGAAGCTTTTCTCAAGAAACTGAACTTGTGTGGCGGATAACCTTCTTTTCTTCTCTGGTTGGTGTAGGCAATCGTCTAAATCTTCTTCGATCGTCTCTTCTATCTCTCTAGGGATGTAAAACTGTTGACTGATGGTTCTTCCGTTGCGTGCTTCTTCGAAGTTCAGCATTGATCTTGACCCTGAAACAAATAGAACAAAGTTTAATTATGTTTTGGATCGAACATATAAGAACACTAAGCATATTCATAAGCACCAGTAGTAAAGAAATAACCATTACATATCCAGATTTAGAAGCTTCGAAGTACCATCTGTACATGATAGATTCATCAAAGACAAGGCAAATTATAAATTTATTGCAACATGGATCTATTAAATCGGTTAGTTCTCATGCGACAAATTTACACTAGTCCATAAAGTTAGATGTGTTCTAATTAAGCTTCCGAATTTTGATATTTGAATAAATTTTTTGCTATCACGGTATACATCCAACTAAACATACATACATAATTTAGAGGACAATATGGTTACCAGCAAATCCAGCATGAGAGGAATCTGAGTAGAGCAAAGCCTCAAAACTTCCAACAGAAGAATTTTCATTTTGCAACAACACATTCATTTCTGAGCCTCTGTAAACTCTTCTACCGGCCATAGTTTACTTGATTACTCCTAATGACAGGGAAAACGGAAAGGCACAAACTTTTCAAGAAGGTAGTCGTGTATTAATCAAAAGAACATGACTTCTAAAAAAAAGAAAGCTTGTGGCGGAAAAAACTAGTGATCATAAGAATGGAGACATCAGAAGAGCCTTGAGGACAAAAATTTTGGATCCCCATTTCTTTTCCACTCATCAAGAGTTGAAATTTTGGACCAAAATCTGTTGTTTTAGCAAATATCAAACAAATGGAAGAATTTAGAGCAGGGATGGAACTTCAAATTTGCTTGCTAATCTTCTTTTTCGATTCATGACAGTGGCGAGAGATTTGGGATTTTATAAAGAGGAAGGAAGCAGGGTTACTTCCCTTTTTTTCTGCTTAGATTTTGTGAATTACATTATTGCCCAATGCAGTATGAAAAAAAGCCTGTTTTCTTTCTTCCTTTCTTTTTTCCCCAATTTTTTTAGCCATTCCTTTTTCTTTCTTACATAGATTCCGTAGAAATGTGTTTTTTGTTTTTTTGTTTTTGCTTTTTATTGTTAGTTACACATTCATTTACCCTTTCATAATAATAACATCATTTTGCCATCAAGTAACATCATGGCACAGGAAGTAGAATGCATCAGTTAGCTCATTTAACTATCAAAACCTTATCAACTTCATGTAGTATTTGAACATTGCTTGCAACATGCATCAAAAGGACAAGGTTATTAACTTGATATAATCAAAACCAATTCTTTTTGCAGTTAATTCATGAATGTGATCCCCCAGGGTATAATATATTCACCATCGAATTTAGTGATATGGAGAATCCTGGTAACTGGAGGTTGCATCCAATCACATGTGCACGAAAACCGTGCAAGGACAGTCGTTTTTTCTGCAGCAAAAAGAGAACAGGAAATCAGGAATAGGAGTAATTATCTTCAAAAACAAAAAATAGGGGGAATAGGAGTGATATTGAGTGCATGCATGACCCACCAAAGAAACAACTCCATGTGAATGTTGACGTTCAGTCGTATATGTGATATGACATTCATTGTATAGCCTACGGTCATTCGCTTTTTCCACAGCCTAGCAAGTGGGATTTGCTGCAAGCCTACCACTACGATGCTAAAGCTCTAGCAATTAAGACACAACATACACGGCGTTTATAACTTTTTTTCTTCCTCCACTTAGCCGTGATTTTAAACATTATTATATGAATAGCGGTTTTGATGAATTCAACGCTGAGATGACCATAACATACTAAGATTGCGCTGGTACATGTGTAAATGGGCGCAGTCTGTGATTGCATCTGATAAAAACAAAAAACAAAAATCACTGTGACGCAATATGTGATTGCGTGGTTTGAGAACCAAAAAACAAAGATCACCGGCGTGCAATCCGAGATTGCGCCTAACTGGCACAATTATGGATTACGCCGTAGTTACTATAAACAGAAACAACAACATCTTTCTTCCTCTCACTCTAACTTCCTTTTAACAAATAAACCCCAATCCAAGTCTATTTTTTTCCCAAATTCATCGTTGTTTTTCATTATAAGCATTTGGCTTTTGCAGATTTTGATCTTCTTATATTATTGACGAATTGTTTCAGGATGCAAGAATTTAGAGAAGACGATATTATTTCAGGATTGCAAAAAGTGAAAGTCTAATTGAATGAATTACAATTGATGTTACATAATCTATTTATACAATGAGATGTAACGGTAGCAAAACAAAGCAAAGTGGGTAATGGGAATCAGCTCAGTTATAAATAAAAGATTAATGGACGGGCTAATATAACACATATCAACCTGATATCAAATAGGTTATAACATTACCCTTATTCTATAGCAGCCACATATTCTTCATATTTTGTTTGCCCCCTTCAAATCGATATTAGGGTTTCTTCATGTCTTCTGCTGAGTTGCGATTTTGCCTCTTTTCTTTGTCGAGCACGATGTCTTTGAACAAATTAGCTCTCTCTACACCTTTTACATCTTGATTTGTCTTCAATTTAGTGATATATGCTTGTTGTTTCGAGTGCTGATAATTTTTTCTTTCAGATCTGTGAGAGTTTGATTGAGTGCTTGCTTCCTTTTTTTGCTTTGATAATGATTGTGAGATGGATCTATCATTAACTGATCTGACTTGGTTGACGGCATCTAGGGTTTCGATTACTCTCAGATCTGTCCTGAATCCTGATAAATTCTGGTCTGATAATGCTTTGGTTAGTGTATCAGCCCTTTGGTAAGTTGCAGGTACATGCCTAACTTCAAGCTCCCCTTTCTGTACTTGTTCTCTTACAAAATATTGATCAGTTTCAATATGCTTGGTCCTTGCATGTAGAATAGGGTTTGATGACATGTATACGACACTTAAGTTGTCACACCATAATATCGATTTGTTCACATGAATTTTGAGTTCAGAAAGTAGTGACTTTAACCACATGATTTCAGCAGTAGCATTAGCTATGCTATGATACTCTGCCTCAGTGCTAGATCTAGATATAGTAGACTATTTCTTCGAACTCCATGAGACTATATTATGTCCAATATAGATACAGTAGCCAATTGTTGACTTTCTATCATCAGGATCTGAAGCACAATCACCATTTGTGAATCCAGTTTTATTGAAATCTATGCTTGCTTTGATTGACAGCCCATAGTTTATTGTAGCTTTTAAGTATCTTAAGATTCTTTTGACTGCCTTCCAATGTATGTCTAATGGCGCCTGCATAAATTGACAAACTTTGTTAACACTGAACACAATATCTAGTCTAGTGAAAGTTGCATACTGCAAAGCACCAACTACACTTCTATATTGTTTAGCATTATATATGTATTCTCCCCTATGTGTAGAGTAGTGTTGACTGCTTATCATAGGTGTTGGTTGAACTCTTGCATCACTCATTTGTGTCTTTTCCAGTAGTTCATCTATATATTTTCTTTGAGAAAGCACTATTTCTGTTGATGATTTTGTCTTGACTTCAATGCCAAGGAAGTAGTTTAATTGACCTAGATCTTTTACTGAGAACGGTTTGTCCAGCTGTTTGACAATTTCATTAATTTCATCAGCTTTACTTCCTGTAATAATAAGGTCATCAACATAAATTATAATGTATATAGAAGAATTTTTATTGTTCTTAATGAATAGGGAGTTATCTGATTTTGCAGATTGAAAATTCGTTGTATGCAATGTATTTTTCAATCTGTCGAACCACACTTTGGGTGCCTGCTTAAGTCCATAAATGGCTTTCTTAAGCTTGCACACATAATTTAATTGAGTGTTGTAGCCCTATGGCTGAGTCTCATATACATCCTCTTTTAATATGCCATTTAAGAAGGCATTATTGACATGCAGTTGCCTTAATTCACTACGCCATAGATGGCCTACGGCAACTCAGAGAAGTGATGCAGTAGGTGCCAAAATTTGTTGCTATAGGTCTGTGGCAACACTTTTTTGGGGTTGCCTTTTGCCACGTTGCCTTAGAGTCAAAGGCAACGCCTTTGCGACTCTATGGCAATATCGGTACAAGTGTTGCCACAGGTATCAATACAACAAAAAAATACCCTTTCGCAACTGCCAAAAACAGTTGTAATATGTCTAGTACAGATGGCAATTGTAATAAAGTCAACCTTTTTTACAACTGCTTCTAATAGTTGTTAAAAATTATTTTACAATTGCTAAAAGTAATTACACCCCAACTGCTATTAATCAAAGATGTTGTAATATTACAATAAATATTATTATAACACGGTATTTTATTCAAGTAAATATTTTATTTCAACATTTCAAATGCTACAATTTTTTTGACCCGACTATTGTACATTCACTCGTATATCATACAATCATTCATATTTACATACATTCCTCACTACATTATCACTTGATTTACTCATATGAAGACTCACATATACAACCATAAGCAAGAAAAAATACATGAAAATGATTATATAAACTACTACCTTTATTCTTTTCCTTCTGATGATCACGCATGATACATGTTGACTTGAACTCGTTCATCTAAATGACCATTTAGTATAATTCAGATCGATCGTTATTTATTTGATGAATGCATGATACATATTAATAGGGGAGGAAGTAATCAGTACACATGCCCAAGTAGATGTGTTAACAGAAGGACCGTCCTAGCCGATATGAGCTACATGTTTGACATCAGTCGGCAAACCTATTTGCATTTCCGGCTCTTTGTCATCAGACTCTACAACATTCACAACATTATAATAAGGCAGAGGAATGTGTATATGGTTTTATATTTCATGGTTTAGAGGTACATGCTTAACAAATATATTGGTAATGTATCTCAGGCCTTAAGCTGCACAAGGTATTTTACCACCATGCAGAACACAAGATCCTGCTTAGTGGCAAACTTTTGGACCTAATGATTCTATGGTTGCTTCTGTCACTAATAGTCATCGTTGTAACTGACTTTTGGACCTAATAATTCTATGATTTTTTTGAAGAAAAAAAGAAGAACTAGGCCAAATGAGATCGGACTTATATAAACATATGAAAAATTACCTACAGGAATAAAGCCATTATAAGGACATTCGCTTGATATAGGTTATGCCTCCTTCAGATCTACTTATCTCCTTTCGTCTTAGCTCGGAATAAAGCCAAACTTTATTTGCATAAATCACCCATCGCGAACAAACTTTAGTCGCATGAATATCTACAAATTTCCAGCATCAGAGAACTAATTTTGTTCTTCGCGTTTATACTGAACAGATGTGAAACCAAAGCTACAACAACTAAATATTACGTACCACATAGAAGTTGAAGTCCGTAGTAATAACAAATAATGACAATCGGACGAACTTCTGTTCGGGTCGGATAAAAATAGAATATCAATTCAATGCCAAACTATGTAAATTATGAACGAAATTATGTTAACGGCACATAGAGTTGGATATTTGGGTGTACTAGTAATCATACTGAATATTTACTGATGCTCTACAAGTTAGAATGCACCTCACCAACAGTCCACAAATTCGATGCGAAAGAGAACACAAAATTAATTATTTACAGACATGGTTGTGTTCTGTACTTACTATCTTGTGATGGTAGCACACGAATAGGTTCTCTCAACTCTTGAATGCTAGTCGGTGGGGACAAAGTTGGACGACAATAACCTGTGTGCATACAAACTGGTTGATATATCAGATTATGAGAGGAAAAACATGCTTAAAGTTTCAGAAACAAATAAAGCTACATGTATGATTACGATGCACTGAAAGGAAAAATACCAGCAAAGAGAACTAAATCATTAGTGTATAACAAATAAGGATTGAGTTCAATACCTTTATTTGTTTGCTACCACCTTTATTTATCCAGTTAAGAGACTTTTTCTGCAGCAATTCATGCTTTTTTGCCTGCAAGTTCATATGATATACATTCTGAGACTGCATTTCATAAGATTTAAGAACTGAATTCACCGATATATCATATGATTATGAAACCATAATCAGTCACTTACTTGGAGCAATCGGTCTGTATAACCCAGTTTCCATTTGTTCTATTTGCGTCACAGTGGCCAGCCTCCATTTGTTCTGTTTCTCTGTTGTAAACCCAGTTTAGTACTTCACTCATTTCCTGAACTTGAGAGTTGGTCAAAATGTACCAGCAACTACTATGCTGATGAAGATGATGCTAAGTTTCCTTCTGTTATTGAAGGCAATGATTCCTATGTTTCAGATGGCAGCAATTATGAAAACAGTTATTTTGAAGCTTCGGATATGGAGTGTGTGACAGGGTATCATGGAAACTCCATTAAAAACATGAAGAACAAGTTATCAATCGTGTAAGGTAGATGGAAGGAAGCAAAATTCCTTAAGATTGTAGAGAAGTTGAAGAATAAGGAAGCTGCAATTGATGTTTGGGAAAGAAAGAAAACCAGTCAAGCTAAAAACAAGAATTGGTATCAAACAACTATTTAAATTAAAAGCTAAAGCTTGTGGAATTGGAGCATCTGTTAAACAGTTAATACTTCGTACACAACAGAAAATGAACTTCACTTCATTTCATAATGAGACTGACAAAAGCACTGTAAATAACTAGCACTAATGATGGTCTTCACTACAGATAACTAGCATATACAATAAATATCTGGAAAGCAGATATTATGCACATGACATAACAAGCAATAACACTATGTGCTAGAGTCCAATCTAAGCTTCAGCTCGGTTAAAAACTAAACCTGCTCATATTCGATTTAAAAGTTATCTCTAAATCTGTATATCCGTATTCACAAATTACTGTTAATGTTGACAGCATAATTCATTTCTATCATTAAAATCATACAACCACTGAGAATGTATTGATAATTATATCCATCGTTTTCATATGTTACTGTGTAAATGAGATCCATTAAGCTAAGACTTCAAAGAACAATACAAACCTTAATCATATGTTACTGACACATAAAATATAAACGAAAATATCAAAATATTATCCAAGCATCTCTAAATTCCGATTGAGTTTCAAGTATAACAGTAATCTGCACTGTATATCACAAGTAAATCTCTGTATAATAACAGAGATCCATATTCTTCTAATTCCAATCAGAAGCAGGAATATTGAATCCCCATACTGAATCGTAATTTCAATTTCGGCTATTATTTTTCAAACTAAAGATTTTACCTGAATTGAAATCAGAAGCAGAAGGCTGGGAACATCGGATAAGAAGAATCGTTGAGGGGAGAAAAATCGTTGGGAGGAATGATTTAGAGGAGGAACAGGGAAGAAAAAATAGTGTGAACGAAAGGAGCCGGCTCCATTTTTTATTTTTTGACTAACCCTAAAAGCTGAATTATTGATTTGGGGGAGAACGAAATGAGATGAAGCGCGTAAATGAAAATGTTAGCGGGAAATAGAGGAGGCATAGTAGAAAATGGATGGATGGTTAAGATTTAGTTTTACCTAAAGATGTGGATCGCTGAGGTGTCATTGAAAATGGATGGATGGTTAAGATTTTGTTTTAACTAAAGATGTGGATCGCTGAGGTGTCATTTTTATTTTTAATTTTTTTAATTTGAATATATCTGTAGCTACAGCAACACAGTTTGATATCTGTGCTAACACATTGAAGTGTGCGTTGCAATAGACCAAAAACAGCATAGCTATGGCAACATTGTAGCTAGCAACACCATGGATTTTCGTTGTAGTAGGTCATCTATGGCATAGTGATTGCCATCCTCTGCTGATAAAAATGGTTAATACTACTCTGATTGTTGCTGGTTTGAAGACTGGAGAAAATGATTCTTTATAATCAAAGTCTTGTTGTTGAGAAAAACCCTTTGCCACAACCTGTTCTTTATATATGTCTATTGTTCCACTTGGTTTTCTCTTGATTCTATATGTCCACTTACATCCAATGATGTTTTTATCCTTCGGCGGTTTAACTAACTCCCAAATTTGAATTTGTGTAAGGGCATGATATTCAACATTAGTTGATGTTCTCCAGTTGGTATCAGTCTTAGCTTGCTCATAGCTAACTGGTTCATCAACTGTGATGACAGTATGGTATAACTTGGGTTTGGAAATTCAACTTTTAGCTCTTGTGATCATTGGGTGAGTGAATGTTGCTTCAGGATGAAGTGCAGGTTGTCTGTTCTCGTTTTGTTCATTGTTGATTGTTTCTTCTTCCTCTTGATCACATATTGTTTTATCTTCTCTTTCTGTAACAGGTGTTTCACTGTCTTGACTAGAAGATTGAACAGTATCATCAGTTTGTGGTGTTGTTTCTTCATGAGCTCTTGCATTGTCACTTGTACTTAACATTTCTGAATACATAGGTAAAGATGGTATGTAAATTTTTGAATTATATACTTTATTTGAGGTCTGAATATTTTCAGATTTATATGGAAAGATTATTTCATTAAACACAACATGTCTTCTAATAAATATCCTTCCATTATTATCCAAGCATTTATACCCCTTATTATTTTGAGCATATCCTATAAAAGTACATGGTTTTATAAATTCCAATTTGTGTTTGTTGTATCGTGAGATATGGATAACACAGACATCCAGAAGTTTTTAAATAACTATAATCCGGTTTAACACCTTTTAAATTTTCTTGTGGACTAATTCCTTTTAACACTATAGATGGAAATCTATTAATCAAATGGACCGCTGTATTAAATGATTCAGGCCAGAATTTTAGTGACATTCTGGCTTGAGCTAATAGGGTTAGACTCAACGATATGTCTATGTATTCTTTCTACAAGACCATTCTGCTCTGAAGTGTAAGGATAGGTTGTTCTGTGAATTATTCCTTTCTTAAGAAAATACTCTTTCAGAGGTTTATACTCAGTACCTCCATCAGACTGAATGATTTTAACTAAGGAATTGGTTTGTTTTTCAGCCTGTGTAATGAAATAAACAACAGTATTGTAAGTTTTAGACTTAGATTTCATGAAGTAAATCCATGTATATCTACTAAAGGCATCTACAAATGATATGTAATACTTATAGCCATAATTTGAACCTATTGGTGCAGGACCCCATAAATCAATTACAATTAAACTCAGGGGTTCTGTGTATTTAGTGTTGGAATCAATAAAAGGTAACTTATGGCTTTTGCCCATTTGACAGTATGTGCATATGTGTGGTAAGGAAATATCATCAAACTTAATATTGTTTTCAACTAAAACTTGTTTTACTATACTAGTGCTAGTGTGACCTAGTTTCTTGTGCCATATATTGAAAACATCAATTTTTTTTTTCCACATCATTTTCACCGAGATACACATCAATTTGTTTTTAGCATTTCTACTGTTCTTGTTTTGAGTGAAGCAGTATAGCCCATTCACTTCATTGCCCTACAATAAAATATTTCTAGTAAGTATTTCCCTAACTAAACAATGTTTAGGATAAAATTCAAAATATACATGATTATCTTTTGCAAATTGGGACAAACTTAAGAAATTTTTTCTGATTTCTGGAACTCTTAATAATTTCTTTAAAATTAACTAATTATTCTCATGCAAAATACCACAGCCAGTATGAGTAATAGTGATAGGCTTACCATTTCCCATAGATACAATATGATTACCTCTATACTCCTTGCAACCAATGTTTAGGTTATCAAGATTGTTAGTAAGATGATTTGTAGCTCCGAAATCTGGATACCAACTTTCATCATTTATACTTTCTGCTTTGGCTATGTCTGTGTGATTTCCTGTTCTGTTATCTCGTTGCACACTTGGTTCTTGCTGCACATTTTCCACGCTTGCACTTGGATTGCCAGACTTTCGATTGTTTGAGTTTTGATTGAGTGTTAAACTCTGATTAAACCTGAAATAATATTTGAATGTAGTGTGACCAGTTCTTTCTCAAATTTGGCATCTGAGGTCTATTATTATTGTTGTTACTTCTGCATCTTCCCCTTGACCTTCCACTAAAACCACCTCTTTGTTGTTGAAGGTTGGTTCTTGAGTCTTTGTTTTTATTACTATTAGCATAGTTAATATTCAACTCGTTTTTTTGTGGCTTCTTGCTGTCAAGTCTGGCTTTATGTTCCAGTAAAATTGAGTGTACCTCATCTAAGGGTGGAGTAATCCTCTATGATGATATTATATCCTCGACATCTTCATATTCACTTCCAAGTCCATGTAGAATGGTCAATACATGTTCATTTTTGGTACCTTTGTCTTGCTGCATGCAATTAATCACACAAACTTTTTATTTTAGCTAGATACTCACGCATACTAGTATTTTCCTTTCTTGAGTTGTGCAGCTGTCTTCAATATGCATTATTTTGCAGAAGATTGAGAATTGGAATTCTTTTCTACATTGATCCAAATCTTATTAGCAGAATTACACCCTATAACTTGTGAAAGAAGACTATTACTAATGGATGATAGTAGCCAAGCACATGTCAACCTGTCTTGTCTATGATATTTGGTGAACTCTTCATTAATAACCTAACTGTTTTCTTGATTTCTGATAAACTGTTGTGGAATTTATAGTGTTCCATAGAGGTGGCCTTCTAGTCCATATCCTTGTATCGAAGTTTCTATCTGGAATTTCGACAATAAGTAATTGGTCTCATCTAACTTGACTGCGATAAGTTGACTATATGGACTTATCACAGTCTTGACTAGTTGTTCTACAGCTGTTACTGGTGGAACTGGCTAATTAGAATAAGTTAACTGATTGTGTGATGCAACGGATCCAGATGCTGGTGTTGATTCAACCAAGATGAAGAAATTGATAGAAATAAATTTGCAGAACTAAGGATGAGGGATCTTTTTCAATGATGCCGAAAGCAAGAATGAAATTCAGGTAACTGCAATCTGATGCATGTAAGATGATGATAGTGTTTCCGATGACTGGCTCAGGTTGGGCGGTTTTCTTGAATTGATTTCTTGATTTCCTTGGTGGCTTAAATTTGATTTTCTTTGAATTCTTTTTTGCATGACTCTTAAATTTGGATCAGTGCTGCCAATCCAACGATTAGGCGAGGCAGTGATCAGAATTGAGTCAACTCTCAAGTGATGAGTGAAAACTCAGATGAGAGGAACACCCAAGTGATTTCGATTCTCTGATGGGTGTAAAGAAGAATTTCTTCTTTTTTGGATCAAATAGAATTGTTGTTAAGCTTGATGCTCTGATACCATAAAGAGATTTTGATCTTCTTATATTATTGCAGAATTGTTTTTCAGGATGCAAGAATTCAGAGAAGATGATATTATTTCAGAATTATAGAAAGTGAAAGTGTAATTGAATGAATTACAATTGATGTTACATGCTCTATTTATACAATGAGATGTAACGGTAACAAAACAGAGCAAAGTGGGTAATGTGCTTCAGCCCAGTTAAAAATGAAAGATTAATGGACTGGTTGATATAACACATATCAACCTGAAAACAAATAGGTTATAACATAACCGTTATTCTATAACAGCCGCATATTTTTCATATTTGGATTTATTTGTAGAGTAATAGGTTCTGCTTGATTTGGATTAACAAATGTAAGGTTTTCTAAAACATTTTTTTGTTTTTGCATTTAGGAATCCGAGTAGTGTATATTTTGCTATCGATATGATGTAATTACATCGCGACTATATGCTATTTTGATGGAGTGTAACGACCCAGATTTTCTGGTTGATTTATTTTGAATATTTAATATTATTTTAAATATCGAGCTGATAATATAAATCAATTTTTATATTGAATTATCAATACAATTATCGTAATACGAGGATCTTAAATAATTCATTCGAAATTCTAACTGAGTCAGAATGATTCAAATGATTTAGAGAAATAGTATTTGAATATAAACGATAATAATGAATAATTTATTATCAGAGAATTAACGGTTTTTGAATTTAAATTAGATTATACTAAATTAGTATGGTATATATGTTCAAATTAAATTCCATAGTATATTATGTTGAGTTCAGTAACGCTATGATATTTAAACGTCGGTCGGTGCATTAAAATAGCGGTTCACAGTTTCAAGTTGCGAACCCCGTAATATTTGATTAATGGATAAGATCGAAATCAAATCAAAAATCAAATCGATATCTATTTAAAAAGAAATAAAAATCTCTTTAAATCTAATCGAATTAAAAACAAATCAAATTAGATTTAAATCAAAGATCAAATCACATTAAAATTATAGGTACCCTACCTAACACCTATTACTTAACAGTGAAGTATTCTCAAATTATATAAACGTGACTTCCTCCCCTTTAGTCCTTTTTATTTTCGTTCTCTGTAAATCGAATTCTAAGCTTTAACAGAAATCAAATGGCCGATGTCCAATAAGGTCTCTTCCTTTGTTATAGTTATCGCGATTTGGTCTATTTTTTCCATCTATTCGAAACAAATCAGAGCTTGGAAATCAAATTTAAAATGGGTCGGAACCCGACTCCTCATTCTTTTCGAGATTTAAATCAAAAGCGATACCTTAAAAAAAAGGGTAGAAGATCAATTCGAGTTCGGTTAACATGGAATCGGTATGGCTTTCGAGATGAGGGCGAGATTTGGTAGTTTCGAACGCGTTGGTCACTGAGCAGGAGTTGACGTTGGTTCATCGTCGATGGAGGAGGTAGGGAAACCAGCGGTGGCAAGAGGATTCAGGCAGTGGGATTTTTGAAGGATTCAAGGGAAAAAAAATGGTGCAATGATTCATGTAGTACACTAGGGTTCATCAATTGCCGATGTCTGTCGGCAAGGCTTATCAACGGAGGAGATGAGGAGTTTATCGACAAGGATTTTAGGGTATTGGGATTTGGCAGTGAAGTCCGGGAAGATCGACAGTTGGAAAATGGTAGGATTGAAGGACAAATCATGTCACACCTTTATCTGGTGCATGCTGAAGCGGTGTCAGGTCGCGACTTTAGAGGCGACGCTGAGCTCTGGTCTGAAATGGCGATTGGATGGAAGGAGAAGCTGTGAGTCAGATGATAGTGGCAACGATAGTTACTAGGGAATTGATTGGAAGAAGTTCGAATCAAACTAGAAGCAGCTACATGAATTTTTAGGTTTCTAGAACGGGTCTTGCATTCAGAATAATGGAAGAGGAAGGATCAAACATGAGATTATGGTAAAATTTCAGTTAGTTAAAATAGCTAACAATATTTATTATATATAAACACAAACAACTAAGAAAAATATATAATACCAACAGTGGATGGAAAGCAAAATAATGGGAGAAAAATAATGCATTGTTTTTCCTGGATCGTGACTTTGGATAGTGGAAAAGGTGGTCTGATGGTGAGCAAGGTAATATAAACTACTAATCATTTTTCTAGTTAATAACCACTTAAATTTTAGCAAGTTTATAATGCATTTATATGTTTCGTACATTACCAAAATCAAATAATATCAATTTCGTTGGATCCATATGAGCATAGACGACATGAGAGCTGTGAAGCTTTCAGAGATTTTTGTCTAATTTTAAACTGTTGTTTAAAATTAGATAAAACAACTAATAATCATCAAAATAAAAAAACCAGGTGAGTAAATCTCACTCAATTTTATTTAGAATTATTTCTATCAATTAAAAATAATTGCTTGTTGATTGATTGGATGAGTTGAAATATTGTTGTGGCTATTATATATATATATTAGTTATATAGGATTGATGTCTATGGCTATTATCTATATATTGGTGATTGGATAGTTCCCGTAGTACCATTAGCGGATGCCCGCAGTATCATTAGCGGATGACCCTATACGCCCCACGCTATGATAGTGGATGACCTTCTATACCGCGATATTCTGCCACAAAGCAGAATGGGTATTATTTATGTTGGCTAACGTCTGTGGATGCAGGAAACAGGTTGGAGGGATCCAACTGGATTCCTCAAATTTATTATTATTTGTTTGCTTTCACATATATTATCATATATGATGTGTTGATTGATAATTGAATGGTTTGATTGCTTAAATATTACAAGGGCCAAAATGTTTATTTATAAAAATATTGTGAAAAGAGATTTGGATATTTAAAAGGAAAATTCTATTTTTTTTATAGAATTTGGATTTAGAATGTGCTAAAAATATTTACTTGTTTTAATATAAAACAAGTATTGAATTTATAAACGATGTTTATAAATTGAATAATGTGGGGAATTGAAATAAATTTATAAACGGTGTTTATAAATAAAGTGGAAAAATTATCATTGGATAAATTTGAATATTTAAATTCAAATGTGCATTTAAAAATATAAATGGGGATATCGTTCTAAAGAAGTAAACGATGAAATTTATTCTGATGTTCATAACATAAATTGAACTAAAATGAATCCGTAAGGATTTATGATTTGATTTTGATTAATACGAATTTATTTATATAAAAGTTAAATAGAATATGAAAATAAATTGGGTGTTATATGTATAAGTTATTATAAATGGAAATTTTAAAATAAGATTTTGGTTTTAAATAGATTTCGAAATAGACTTGTTTAAAATATATGAAACAAGGAAATTTATAAACGATGTTTATAAATATGATGAATTAATTATCAAGAGATGAATAGAAATATTAAATTCATATATGAATTTAAAAGTATAAATTGAAATCATTTCGAAAAAAGGAAATGATAGTTTTCATTCCGAAATTCGGAATATAAAAGGGTTTGGGTTTCAAATAGGTATTTGAAAGGAAAGCTTGTTTTAATTTTTAATAAAAATAAATAAATTTATAAACAATGTTTATAAAGATAGGGAAATGAATCATCATTGGATAATTTAGAAGTTTAAATTCAAGAAAGAATTTAAAAAGTGAAATTGGAAAACGCATTGAAAATAGAATAATTGATTATATTCCGGGATTTAGAATATAAACTGAATTGAGAAAATCCAAAGGAGTTATAATTGGAATTCGATTATACCAAAATTTATAATTTATTTATAAAAGGAATTGTGATTTAAAATAACAAATCGAGTATAAATAAATTTATAACCGAGTAAGGAAAAATCGACGATTATAGATAATCAGAATTTTTGAGTTGAATTGGGAAAATTGGTTTGATATATATTAAAAATATATTAGAATGGAGTTGAATTTATTTTAAACGAAGTTTAAAAGTTTATATATATAAATATAATTAATACGAACTCGCCGCAGCGTGGCAGTTTGTAAATTGGCGTTTCGAACTTCAATTGAGTATATAGAACTCAAATTAAGTCTGAATTCTTTGAAACAAGAATCGTCAGGACCATTGGATTAATAGTTTTCTAATGGAAGAGAAAAATCTGGATTTCGTTTGATAGATTTTGAGTTATGTCAAAATCAAATTTTCAGAAAAGCATCACCAAAATCGTTTAAAAACTATAATGGTTTATATAAATAAATATAAGGATTTTTAAGCAAATAAAATCTGAATTTCCATTTGGAAAATCTGGACTTGAGTTATAAAATAAATATGAACTCGAGTGGCGTAAATGGATTGATTTTTGAAATAAAATCAGTTATTTATTTTTGAATAGAATTAACTAAGTGGAAGAATAATTTGTTAATCGAATTTTAGATCGAGATATTTCTTTTGATAAGTAAATGAGACTTGTGAATTTCATATTCGAAATCGAATATGAAAACTAAAATGAAAATGGGATTCAGTTGATTTATAAGCAAACTAAAATACATACGAACATGAGACGTTCAAATAACAAGTGAAATAGGCTAAGAAGCTAATTAAAGAATAAATGGGCGAAACTGAATTCAAACGATTGGATTGAGTTGAATTGAATTGAAAACAGGTGAACATGTGTTAAGCAGGTATGGAATGAAGAGAATGAAGTTTATAAATTTAGTGCCCGATGATAAGGTACATGTTTAAATTTCATATGAGGTTTTATCCGCCGAATCGGCAAGTCGCTTGGCTTTTTTATTTTCTTTTTGGATGGAAAGGGCCTAAAGAGGCGAGTTGAGGTTTGAACTTTTTGATCAGGACAAAGGAGGTTATGGTGAAATTTTTCGGAAATTTAAGGAGTTAGAATATTTTAAGAAGATTTGATAATTAGAAATCGATATATCGATATATATATATATATATATATATATATATATATATATAATTCGATAATAAAACGAAATTAAAATGGAATGTTATAAGCAAAAATGAAATCAGTAAATTTAATCTAATAAAAATAGAAAGAGAAACATATACACATTTAAAAGAAATGGATACTTGGTAATATGACGTTGATTATTCGAAGTAAGTGGTCTTGTCCGTTTTGAAGTTAAGATGTTATTCAGTCAAGGTCTGAGAGGTAATTATACCCCAACTTGATTGATTTCATTTTTAACCGATAAATAGCAAGATCCAGTCTCGAAGAGAAATGTTTGAATAAGGGTTAGTTAAATGCAGTATTTTGGGTTGTTGTAACGATGTTTTATACAACATTCGGTTTAACCCAAGTAAGTGGAAATTTGGAAATTTAATAATAAATATTTCCTGAGTATAAAAATAAATGAATGGTCATGAAGGAGATAAGTAATTGGAATGTTTTCCAATTATAAATAAAATTTATTTTTCTAAGTATATAAAATAAAAGATGGCGATGTATGGAAATGTTTTCCAAATAGCGTAAGAGGCCAAGATGATTATTGAAAATATTTGGTTAACAAATATTGATAAAGAAACAGAGAAATGATTTAATTAATGAAATATTAATAAAGGGGCCCAATGATTATTTGATGTTTTGAATGGATGTTTGTTTTTCTTCGATAGTTAAATAACCGACTATAGAAGTATTTGCCAATATCGTTGTCAATATGGAGAGACCGGTTGGATTATTATCCGAGAACCACTCTGTATTGGCAGTAACGTTGCGAATCAGATTATATGAAGATAATCGAAGATGGAGTAAAGTGCAGAGACTTTTTCTATTAATGGAAATGGTGCCTTTGGTTTCGTTTAGTCCCAGAACGAAGTGTATGGACGAATGTCTGACAGAGTATTTCCAATGATCGCATATGTTGGTCTGTATAGATATATATATGGTGGCGGAGAATTTATTATCTTAGCATAATATCCAAAATATATTTGTGCAAATCAATTAGTATTTAACGGATCTGACAATATGGCATTCAAAGTGATTGTGCTATCAATGAATGATAATAAATCGTAGCCTCAAGCCTCAACAACCGGGGAATGACAAAAATCAGGCAGGGAGCATGGCTATGTGGGTCGCTCCCATTAGGGTGTATAATCACCTATCTAGAAAAATTCCTTTTACTTCTTTAATCTATCGATGCTGTCCCTTTTCGGGAAACGGTTGCTGATCCCAACCGTTGGTGATATACATTCGATATACTCAAGCGAAATGAGTGGTCGGTCATGTGCGGGCCGAGTTGCAAGATGTTCTTGTTGAACCCAGTGTATTCCCCTCTAGAGATACACTATCAGAAGGTGGTTCCATACCTTGTCATGTTGGAAATCCAATCTCCAATAAGCACCTTGCTGTTTTTGGTTTTATATTATATATGGAGCATGAGATGCAATCGTCCCGCTAAATTCTATTTCTTTGATGTAGACATTATTATAATATCACTAGATTTGATGTCAAAAATATTTTTGGTTACCGTAAGGTTAAAACCATCCGTGTTTATGTGTGGATCAGTCTTACGATTATCATTTCTTTCGAAAGGATTTTTTTAAAGTTAAACAAATGATTGGAATTTACTCACACCCGTCCCATGACTGACCCAGAGTTTATTTTGTTTGTTTTTCCTGAACTCTTGGGTGCAAAATTTGTACGGGCAGTCAAGTAGTCGGGATTTTACAGATTCACTTGAAGGAGTTTGAAGCAGGAGGCTCCACCAGTTAGCTATAGACTATCATGTATTCCGCTGTGTACTATGTTGTATCTAAAAACAGATGTTTATAACTGTTCCAGGAATAACTGTTGTGCTCTGATAATGGTGTGTATATACAGTTACTGAGTTGTAATTCAAAAGTTAAGTTATTTAATATATTTTATTTGTTCCGCTGTGAGATTTGTGTTCTTCGTTTTTCTTCTATTCTAACTTTTCTTTCTTTATATTCCTCATCCTTTAACTTCTTCCTACTAATGATTCGTATTTCTGTGCAATTTGAGTTGGACGTGTGGTGTCATTAGTCAACTCAGATAGTACGGATTTGCGGGCCATTACAGTTGGTATCAGAGCTTAGGTTGAGCGAATACCTAGGCTTTGGGGGATGTGCTCATTAGAGATAGGGTCAACAGTAACCTAGAATGAGTTGAGTGTATATTTATGAGAGCGCGTATTTGTAAATTGATATAAAAATTGTTTTATATTGTGTTGGCTAGTCTGTTGAGTGGTTTATGAATTCTGATCAAATCGTGGGACACCACGAAGTCGATAAGAATTTCTAAACACTTGAACAGAGAAATTTGACACAATATTGTTTTTAAGTTGGGTAATGAAATAATTTTACCCGAAATTCTATTTTGATAGAAAAAGAATATTTTTTTTGAAATTATTATAATATATGGATGTGTTGGATGTTAAAATTATAATCAAATAAGATTATAAAATTGAAATGGCTATGTATAACCAACTATAATTTGTATAAGAATCAAATATACAAATGATATGAATTAAAATTGGATTTAAATCAAAGTTTGAAATTTAAATCCTGGGTGTTTGGAAAAATATTTTCGAAGTATATTAAAATAATATAGCTTTGTTTTGGAAGGATTTTTGAATAAAAATCATTTTTTGAATGGATTTTGAAAGTGATAATGCACTGAATTCACTTCAGTGGCTGGGAAATAATTCTGATGATGACTGCAGCATCATCAGTGTTCATTTTCGAGTTTCTAAGTGATGAATTGCTACCTTAGAAAAGTTTTTAATGCAAATTTGTTTGCAAGAAAACAAGTTGGTTTTGAAAATTCAATTGTTTTGAATTTGAAATGGAAATATATATATATACATTGGTGTACATATTTAAGTGATTTCAGAAGGATTTGAAATGAAAACTCTTGGATTTGGATTCTGGAATTGAAATTTAACTTAAGCTAGTTAAATGAACCGAGGTAAATAAATTGACTAGAATCAATTTGAATGAGATTGAATGCATATGAGTGGAATATGAAATGCATGTGAATGTATGGTTTGTAAATAATTCAGAATAAATGAATGTGAGTATATATGAGATGCAATATAATCAAGAACCAAAAGTTTTGGTAGAATTAATTTTGTTGAAATAAGAAATGTTCGAGTTTCAACATCAATAGGTTTTTGTAAAGAAATGGGTTCGTACTATTTTTCCTACCTTAGTAATTTCGGGGACGAAATTATTTTAAGGGGGGAAGAATGTAACGACCCAGATTTTCTGGTCGATTTATTTTGAATATTTAATATTATTTTAAATATTGAGATGATAATAAAAATCGATTTTTATATTGAATTATCGATACAACTATCGTAATATGAGGATCTTAAATAATTCAATTCGAAATTCTAACTGAGTCAGAATGATTCAAATGATTTAGAGAAATAGTATTTGAATATAAACGATAATAAATAATAATTTATTACCAGAGAATTAACGGTTTTTGAATTTAATTTATATTATATTAATTTAGTATGGCATATACGTTCAAATTAAATTCCATAGTATATTATGTTGAGTTCAGTAACGCTATGATATTTAAACGTCGGTCGGTGCATTAAAATAGTGGTTCACAGTTTCAAGTTGCGAACCCCGTAATATTTGATTAATGGATAAGATCAAAAATCAAATCAAAAATCAAATCGATATCTATTTAAAAAGAAATAATAATCTCTTTAAATCTAATCGAATTAAAAACAAATCAAATTAAATTATAGGTACCCTACCTAGCACCTATTACTTAACAGTGAAGTATTCTCTAAATATATAAACGCGACTTCCTCCCCTTTAGTCCTTTTTATTTTCATTCTCTGTAAGTCAAATTCTAAGCTTTAACAGAAATCAAATGGCCGATGTCCAATAAAGTCTCTTCCTTTGTTATAGTTATCGGGATCTGGTTTTTTTTCATCTATTGGAAACAAATCAGAGCTTGGAAATAAAATATAAAATGGGTCGAAACCCGACTCCTCATTCTTTTCGATACTCAAATCAAAAGTAATACCTTAAAGAAAAAAGGGCAGAAGATCAATTGGAGTTTGATTAACCTGGAATTGGTATGGCTTTCGAGATGAGGGCGAGATTTGGTAGTTTCGAACGCGTTGGTCACTGAGCAGGAGTTTTACGTTGGTTCATCGTCGATGGAGGAGGTAGGCAAACCTATGGCGGCAAGAGGATTCAGGCGATGGGATTTTCAAAGGATTCAAGGAAAAAAAAAATGCTGCGATGCTTCCTGTAGTACACTAGGGTTCATCGATTGCCAATGTCTATCGGCAAGGCTCATCAGCGGAGATGAGGAGTTTATCGACAATGATTTTAGGGTATTGGGATTTGGCAGTGAAGTCCGGGAAGATCGACAGTTGGAAAATGGTAGGATTGAAGGACAAATCATGTCGCACCTTTATCTAGTGCATGCTGAAGCGGTGTCAGGTCGCGACTTTAGAGGCGACGTTAAGCTCTGGTCTGAAATGGCAATTGGATGGAAGGAGAAGCGGTGAGTCAGATGATAGTGGCTATGATGGTGACTAGGGAATTGATTGGAAGAAGTTCGAATCAAACTAGAAGCAGCTACATGATTTTTTAGGTTTCTAGAACGGGTCTTGCATTCAGAATAATGGAAGAGGAAGGATCTAACATGAGATTATGGTAAAATTTCAGTTAGTTAAAATAGTTAACAATGTTTATTATATATATACACAAACAATTGAGAAAAATATATAATATCAACAGTGGATGGAAAGCGAAATAATGGGAGAAAAATAACGCATTGTTTTTCCTGGATCGTGACTTTGGATAGTGGAAAAGGTGGTCTGATTGTGAGCAAGGTAAAATAAACTGCTAATCATTTTTCTAGTTAATAACCACTTAAATTTTAGCAAGTATATAATGCATTTATATGTTTCGTACATTACCAGAATCAAATAATATCAATTTCGTTGGACCCATATGAGCATAGACGACAATATGGAATTTATCTGGAGAGCTGTGAAGCTTTCAGAGATTTTTGTCTAATTTTAAACTGTTGTTTAAAATTAGATAAAACAGTGAATAATCATCAAAATAAAAAACCCTGGTGAGTAAATCTCACTCAATTTTATTTAGAATTATTTCTATCAGTTAAAAATAATTGCTTGTTGATTGATTGGATGAGTTGAAATATTGTTGTGGCTATTCTATATATATATATTAGTTATATAGGATTGATGTCTGTGGCTATTATCTATATATTGTTGATTGGATAGTTCCCGCAGTGCCATTAGCGGATGCCCGCAGTATCATTAGCGGATGACCCTATATGCCCCACGCTATGATAGTGGATGACCTTCTATACCGCGATATTCTGCCACGAAGCAGAATGTGTATTATTTATGTTGGCTAACGTCTGTGGATGCAGGAAACAGGTTGGAGGGATCCAAATTGATTCCTCAAATTTATTATTATTTGTTTGCTTTCATATATATAATCATATATGATGTGTTGATTGATAATTGAGTGGTTTGATTGTTTAAATATTACCAGGGCCAAAGTGTTTATTTATAAAAATATTGTGAAAAGAGATTTGGAGATTTAAAAGGAAAATTCTATTTTTTTTATAGAATTTGGATTTAGAATGTGCTAGAAATATTTACTTGTTTTAATATAAAACAACTATTGAATTTATAAACTATGTTTATAAATTGAATAATGTGGGGAATTGAAATAAATTTATAAACGGTGTTTATAAATAAAGTGGAAAAATTATCACTGGATAAATTTGAATATTTATATTCAAATGTGAATTTAAAAATAGAAATGGGGAAATCGTTTTAAAGAAGTTAAAAATAAATTCGTAAGGATTTTTGATTTGAATTCGATTAATTCGAATTTATTTAAATAGAAGTTAAATTGAATATGAAAATAAACTGGGTGTTATATATATATATATATATATATATATATATATATATATAAGTTATTATAAATGGAAATTTCCAAAATAAGATTTTGGTTTTAAATAGATTTCTAAATATACTTGTTTAAATATATGAAACAAGGAAATTTATAAACGATGTTTATAAATATGATGAATTAATTATCAAGAGATAAATTGAAATATTAAATTCAAAAATGAATTTAAAAGTATAAACTAAAATCATTTCAGAAAAAAGGAAATGATAGTTTTTATTTCGAAATTCGGAATATAAAAGGGGTTGGGTTTCAAATAGGTATTTGAAAGGAAAGCTTGTTTTAATTTTTAAACAAGAAAAATAAATTTATAAACAATGTTTATAAAGATAGGTAAATAAATTATCATTGGATAATTTAGAAGTTTAAATTCAAGAAAGAATTTAAAAAGTGAAATTGGAAAACGTGTTGAAAATAGAATAATTGATTATATTCCGGGATTTAGAATATAAACTGAATTGAGAAAATCCAAAGCAGTTATACTTGGAATTCGATTATACCGAATTTTATAATTTATTTATAAAAGGAATTGGGATTTAAAATAACAAATCGAGTATAAATAAATTTATAACCGAGTAAGGAAAAATCGACGATTATAGATAATCAGAATTTTTGAGTTGAATTGGGAAAATTGGTTTGATATATATTAAAAATATATTAGAATGAAGTTGAATTTATTTTTAATGAAGTTTAAAAGTTTATATATATAAATATAATTAAAACGAACTCGCCGCAGCGTGGCAGTTCGTAAATTGGCGTTTCGAACTTCAATTGAGTATATAGAACTCAAATTAAGTTGGAATTCTTTGAAATAAGAATCGTCAGGACCATTAGAATAATAGTTTTCTAATAGAAGAGAAAAATCTGGATTTCGTTTGATAGATATTGAGTTATGTCAAAATCAAATTTTTAGAAAGGCAGTGCCAAAATCGTTTAAAAACCATAATGGTTTATATAAATAAATATAAGGATTTTTAAGCAAATAAAATCCGAATTTCCATTTGAAAAATCCGGACATGAGTTATAAAATAAATATGAACTCGAGTGGAGTAAATGGATTTTATTTTTGAAATAAAATCAGTTATTTATTTTTGAATAGAATTAACTAAGTGGAAGAATAATTTGTTAATCGAATTTTAGATCGAGATATTTCTTTTTGATAAGTAAATTAGACTTGTGAATTTCATATTCGAAATCAAATATGAAACCTGAAATGAAAATGGGATTCAATTGATTTATAAGCAAACAAAAACACATATGAACATGATACGTTCAAATAACAAGTGAAATAGGCTTAGAAGCTAATTAAAGAATAAATGGGCGAAACTGAATTCAAACGATTGGATTGAGTTGAATTGAATTGAAAACAGGTGAACATGTGTTAAGCGGGTATGGAATGAAGAGAATGAAGTTTATAAATTTAGTGCCCGATAATAAGGTAAATGTTTAAATTCCATATGACGTTTTGTGCGCCGAATCGGCAAGCCACTTGGCTTTTTGATTTTCTTTTTGAATGGAAAGGGCCTAGAGAGGCGAGTTGAGGTTTGAAGTTTTGACCGGTACAAACGAGGTTATGGCGAAATTTTCCGGAAATTTAAGGTGTTGGAATATTTTAAGAAGATTTGATAATTAGAAATCGATATATCGATATAAGTAGAATTCGATAATAAAATGAAATTAAAATAGAATGTTATAAACAAAAATGAAATCAGTAAATTTAATCTGATAAAAATAGAAAGGGAAACGTATACACGTTTAAAAGAAATGGATACTTGGTAATATGATGTTGATTATTCGAGGTAAGTGGTCTTGTCCGTTTTGAAGTTAAGATGATTCAAGGTCTGAGAGGTAATAATACCCCAACTTGATTGATTTCAATTTTAACCGATAAATAGCAAGATCCAGTCTCGAAGAGAAATGTTTGAATAAGAGTTAGTTGAATGTTGTATTTTGGGTTGTTGTAACGATGTTTTATACAACATTCGACTTAACCCAAGTAAGTGGAAATTTGGAAATATAATAATAAATATTATAGAAATAAATGAATGGTCATGAAGGAGATAAGTAATTGGAATGTTTTCCAGTCATAAATAAAATATATTTTTCTAAGTATAGAAAATAAAAGATGGCGATGTATGGAAATGTTTTCCAAATAGCGTAAGAGGCTAAGATGATCAGTGAAAATATTTGGTTAACAAATATTGATAAAGAAACGGAGAAATGATTTAATTAATGAAATATTAATAAAGGGGCCCAGTGATTGTTTAATTTTTTGAATGGATGTTCGTTTTTCTTTGATAGCTAAATAACCGACTATAGAAGTATTTGCCAATATCGTTGTCAATATGGAGAGACCGGTTGGATTATTATCCGGGAACCACTCCGTATTGGCAGTAACGTTGCGAATCAGATTATATAAAGATAATCGAAGATGGAGTAAAGTGCAAAGACTTTTTCTATTAATGGAAATGGTGCCTTCTGTTTCGTTCAGTCCCAGAACGAAGTGTATGGACGAATGTCTGACAGAGTATTTCCAATGATCGCATATGTTGGTCTGTCAAGATATATATATATATATATATATATATATATATATATGGTGGCGTAGAATTTATTCTCTTAGCATAATATCCAAAATATATTTGTGCAAATCAATTAGTGATTAACGGATCTGACAATGTGGCATTCAAAGTGATTGTGCTATCAATGAATGATATGAAATCGTAGCCTCAAGCCTCAACAATCGGGGAATGACAAAAATCGGGCAGGGAGCATGGCTATGTGGGTCGCTCCTATTAGAGTGTATAATCACCTATAAGAGAAATTCCTTTTACTTCTTTATTCTATCGATGCTGTCCCTTTTCGGGAAATGGTTGCTAATCCCAACCGTTGGTGATATACATTCGATATACTCAAGCGAAATGAGTGGTCGGTCATGTGTGGGCCGGGTTGCAAGATGTTCTTGTTGAACCCAGTGTATTCCCCTCTAGAGATACACTATCGGAAGGTGGTTCCAAACCTTGTCATGTTGGAAATCCAATCTCCAATAAGCGCACTGCGGTTTTTGGTTTTATATTATATATGGAGCGTGAGATGCAAGTGTTCCGCTAGATTCTATTTATTTGATGTAGACATTATAATATCACTGGATTTGATATCAAAAATATTTTTGGTTATCGTAAGGTAAAAACCATCCGTGTTTATGTATGGATCGGTCTTACGATTATCATTTCTTTCGAAAGGAATTTTTTTAAAGTTAAACAAATGATTAGAGTTTACTCAAACTAGTCCCATGACTGACCCAGAGTTTATTTCCCCTAAACTCTTGGGTTCCCAAATTTGTACGGGCAGTTAAGTAGTCGGTATTTTACAGATTCACTTGGTGGAGTTTGAAGCAGGAGGATTTTCCAGTTAGCTATAGACTATCGTGTATTCCGTTGTGTACTATGTTGTATTTGAAAACATGTGTTTATAACTATTCCTGGAATAACTGTTGTGCTCTGATAATGGTGTGTATATACAGTTACTGAGTTGTATTTCAAAAGTTATGTTATTTATTATATTTTATTCGTTCCGCTGTGAGATTTGTGTTCTTCGTTTTTCTTCTATTCTAACTTTTCTTTCTTTCTGTTCCTCATCCTTTAACTTCTTTCTACTAAGGATTCGTATTTCTGTGCAATTTGGGTTGGATGTGTGGTGTTATTAGTCAACTCAGATAGTACGGATTTGCAGGCCATTGCATGGAGATTTAGTTATTGACGAACATAGAGGATCTTACAAACCGAAAAAGGTTCAAACATATTCTAACTTTCAACAAGTAAAATGACCGCTTACAAAGCATGTAGAATAAAAAACAGAGAAGTTCGATATCAAATTAGTTTGCAATTGACCAGGGCAATAACAATGATTTTTTGGATATAATCTATTTATGAATTTTGAGCAAGTATCACAACCTACTTATTCATATCCGACGCAGGATATCATTGCAAACACGAGTCAAAGGAAACTCGAACAGTAAAATTTTGACATTGTTATAATTGTTTTGTGTTTGGTAGGAAAATATTTGTATTTTTCAGTTGTGTTCCGCAATACTTACCAACATAAAATAATGTTGGACCGTAAACAATTTATCAGTCTTATCCCATGCAGTCAACGCCCACTAAATTGTATCACATAAGCCAACAGTAAGATACGCCTACTAATGACATTGAACTATGTTGCGTATAAATATTTACTCAAAATTTTATATTTTCTTATTCCAATAATCCAACATTTTTTATCGAAACAGAATTGAACATGAAACCAAACTATTCCGGTGTTGATATGGATATAGACGAACCTGAAACTGAAGAGTTAAACCACGTTCCTTCACTTAATAGCATGACCATTGTAAGCATTTCGGAGAATGATACGACGTGGATCGGTGTAATGTAAGTAAACAATGCTTCTCTAAATTATGGTTTCGTAGGACAATGCTAACACGTATAGTGATGACCCGAATACGGAGATACCGTTAGATAATGATTTGTGTAGTACACAAATGTTGGCTAGATCCATTGTTGCAAATTTGCAATTTAATAATGAAAATTTCTCATCATCATGTCTTCAGAATGGTTTCAGAGTCGATATGGTGTTCGAGAGGAAAAGAAAATTCATTCAATAACTAAGTGAGTGGTTAATTTTACATGCAGTTTCATTTAAGTCGATAAGGTCAAATAAAGACAAATACACTGCTATTTGCAACGTCGATCCAAATAACCTATAGATAATACATGCCATAGACTCTAAAAATTCGCAAGTTGGATGGTGGTTTATAAAGAAATATCCAGCTGAATATAGTTGCGTAAACCAACAATTAACTCATATCGCAAGCAGGCAACGTCCATGTTTTTAGTCTCAAAGATCATGCCTTTTGTGAAAGAGGATTTGTAACATTACTGCTGGGACTGTGCAGATATTAATGGAAGAACAAATGTCTATAAAAATTGGCTATGTGAAAGCGTGGAGGGCATCATGCAAAACAATCGAATGACACAGGGATTGGTCGGAGTCATACTATAAATTACGACAATATTTTGATGAAATTACGAAAACTAATTCAAAAAGTATTGGACATATAAAAACTGATGAGTGTGGGGTATTCAAAAGAGCCTTTTGGTCGTTTGGACCTTGTTGTGAAGGATTCGTACATTGTCGATCTTTGCTTTGCATAAATGCGAATGATCAACCGTACCCCTTGGCTTTTGTGATTGTTGAGTCTGAATCGTATGATAGCCGGGGCTGGTTTTTTTACATGCATGCGTAGGTTTATTCATAGTGTTAACAATTGACGTATTACTTTCATTTCAGATAGAATGAAAGAAATACCTGCAGCGTTGGAGGTTTCCTCACAAGCGTTGATTATGCGCAAGACATTTAAAAGCTAACTTTCAACCCGTTGGATTTAAAGGTAAACGGTTGATTGGTTAATTCTATGTAATAGCATGTGCTTCGTAGCAGGTTTAATCTCTAAAAACCAGGGAGGAAATTAAAACAACCAATGTTTGAGCTCATGATTGGATTGAGCGAAGTTTTCGAGGGAAAGTGGAAAGAAGGGCTTTGTGTAATTGTGATGGTGGAAGGTTTCATGTAATGACGACAAATGCATCTAAAAGCTTAAATGGTGTATTTATAGGTGCAAGATCTTTTCTTGTCAAAGCTTTAATTGCTCACACGTTCTTTCGGTCGGTAGGTTACTTTTCTCAACGACGAGAATTTCATATGACATTGACAGCTCGATTAACCCCAAAATGGAAGGAAAAAATAGTAGAGAAGGCAAGTAAAACAAGATGTTGTTGGATTGTCCGATTCAGTGCAAACAAATGGCAAGTGATTCACTATTTTGGCAATGAATATAAGGTAAAAATTAATGGAAACATATGTTCATGTACATGCAACATCTCACTACTTCAAAAACTTCCGTGTGACGACCGCCCATAACCCCTGCACTAAACAAGAGGAATAACGCGCTGAAGACGTGCCCGACCGCTATGGATGATCATCAGGGTATGATAACACAAGCGAAACCTGTCGTATAACTCATAGCGCAAGGATAAAATATAATGAACATATACAATAGGCAATAATAGCGAAGCACAATAGGCAATAATAGTAAAGCACATCTGAATAGAAATACCAACTCTCATAATGACTAGAGAAAATATCCATACACTTTAGGATTACAACATAAGTCTGTATAAATTTGCCTCACTACAGCACTCAGCGATAACCTCACACAGTAGAAAATATAGATACTATATAATAGGAAAGATAATACACAAGCCTCCTGCTTGCCTCTGTACTACAACATCGTCCGCACTAAGCTATTACCTATCACCTGTCACTTAGTCTCCACATCCAAAAACTGGACGAATAGCCTAAGGTAATAAGAGGGAAACATAAAACCTTGAGTCAGACAATAGTCTTAGTGAACGATAAAACAACTATCTAACATCATCAATAAAGTATATGAGAATAAGCAGATAAACAAACTAATCTACCCACTTTACCAGAGAAGAACTCAACTCTCATCTTCCACTCATCAGACAGTGATAGCTTTTATGACAAGCATTTCAACCATACATCCATGGCAATCAGAACAACCATCCATTCATGGCAATCAGAAGCAACCAATAATAGCACTCATTACATCCAAATTATATATATATATATGTATATGTGTGTATATATATATCACGCAAACCACCATAATTGAATTCAACATCCCTCAAGCACTGGAAGCCTAAACCAATATCAGACAAGCACCCGAGGAACATCTACTTCGACGTCATACAATCTACGTGAGATGGTACAAAAAAGTATCCAACATTCATGACTGACTTTGGCTATCACCGTCAATCCTGCTTCGAAGCCATCGTTAGTCGTATTACTGGAAATGACACGCCATCAATTGTCAAGGGCCAATGGTAAACCTCAGTTCTAGCTAAAACCCCATACGCCACACAACAAAACGTATCTAGGCCCGTTCGAAACCATGTAACCCCTGCTTTGAGTCCGCTAGAACCAACGACAATGATAATTCCTCGGCCTTCGGTATCTCTAGTCGTCATCGATGGCGACCATCTAACCATTACCAACAAATTCGGGATACCTTTGAGTTGTCATCACATTCATTGCATTCCAGTGATCAATGAACACTTCACTATGCTACAGACATTCCTCCTTGAATTTGTGTCAAAGGTAGAACCATCATCGACTCAAAAACAAGCTTCGTTTGGTCGATACTGCATTTCATAGCATTTCCAACTTTTTCGCTATGAAAAACTGATCAAAATGTCAAAATATCATTTTGAAGCGCTTCTAAAATGCTATAATATCTCATGGTTCAATTTTGCATCATTTTGGTGTGAAAAACTAAGTAAAACATCAAAACAACTTTTCACAGCGCTTCTGAATTGCTATTATATCTGCTGGTTCAATTCTGCATCATTCTGGTGTGAAAAACTAAGTAAAACATCAAAACAGCCTTTCACATCGTTTCTGGAACGCTATCTGAAGTCAGCGACCTAAGCCAAACCTATGTTGTGCACACGACCTACGACCTGAGCCAAACCCGTGCTTTGCACATGACCTGCGACCAGAATCAAAGCCCGTGCTTTGCACACGACCTACGACCTGAACCATAGCCCATGCTTTGCACACGACCTACATCCTGAACCATAACCGGTGCTTTTCACACGACCTGAATTCATTTCTTAGAGAAGAAGAAAAATGACCTAACTCATGAAAAACGATTTAACTCCAGATTTGACCAAATTAGCTCCAAACTTGACCAAATATTCGCCAAACGACAACAACGATTCAAATAACTCATCTAAGTCATCCAAATTGATCAATTTAACAAGCAACCATCATCTAAACATAAGAATTTCGCTAAAATCATGATGGATCAATAAGTAGACAAAATAATAGATCTGTACTTGCATAAACATGAATTAACATAAGAAATTACCGGTTTTAAGTTGCTAGATTAGATCCTATAGCAATTCAGGTGAAAATACACTTACCATGATGTAGACCTATGAGAAAACACTTGAAAATGATGAAATTAAGATCAAACACTCATATACTTGACTGAATCCGTGTGAGAGATGCATATCACCCACCAAGTCTTCAAAACAATACAAAAACACTTGGATATAAATCCAAACAAAGCGAAGAATTAGCTTCAAACTCTTTGATTTGATGAAATCTCTCTTCGATTGATGTAGATCTAGCTTCAAACGATGTAGATCTTCAATTCCCTTATGTAGATCTAGAATTTAATGGTGGAAAGGTGTATTTGATTGAGCAAGGAGGATCGCGAGCTCAACCAAATGAGAGAATAAAGAAAGTAACCTCTTCTCCATGCCCTCAACTGCTTACTTATAGCCTCCCACCATCCTAGTAATGGGCCTTTCCAAATCATCCCATTATGGCTCTAAAAACCTGAACAACAAACTGTGAAACACTAAAACAGTGATCCCTCCCACACCGCTGAGCCAAATATTTAATGTGACCATTCTACGGAATGGGAAACATCATTTCCTTTCCAATGAGACCGATCTCAGCACCTGATTTGATTCGAATCAAAAATTATTCCTATACAAGACTGGCAAGGGTAAAATGGTCACAAACAAAATTGGTAAAAATTATGGACATGTCTTATATTCCCATAGCCAACATATCAAAATATGAGAATTATCTAACCCACAGGGAATACGATAAAAATATTTTACGATCCTCCGATATTTAATACGCAGGCAGTTACATTCTCGTCCCTTAAGAATTTTGCCCCCGAAATTCCAATAACCATAAGCAACCTTAACGATTCCGCATGCCTATCGTCAATAAGCAGCCAATTCTATCATCCAAACTAGCAGCCATCAAACATGCGTCCATAGCCTTATCCTAGCATTTCGGAATTCTAAAACAATCTCAACCAAAATAGTAACAGTTACAGTGATGTAAGGTGACACAATACTAATGGGTCATATCGATAAAGAGTTCTGGATGGGTTGTCTTAATACTCTCTTCCGTCTCCCACGTACAATCGTCGCCATCCTCACTCCATTGTACCTTGACTAGCTTAACAGCCTTCTTCCTAAGTTGTTTCCTGTCATTTCCCACAATACGAAGTATTTTACGAGGTCTTGTAACTACGATCTCTACTTCTAGGTCTTTGTATTGTTCTGGAGATAACACCACATTCGAATCATGCACGCACTTCCATAGAAACGACACAGGGAAAACATTATGCACACTTGACATCTTCTTGGGTAACTCCAATCTATATGCTAGCTTTCCAATCCGCTCGATTATCGGAAATGGTCAAACGAATCTTGGGGCCAACTTTCCTTTGCTTCCGTACCGAACAACATGTTTCAGTGGCGAAATCTTAATGAATACCATATCGGCAACATCAAATTCCAAATCTTTTCGATGCTTGTCGGCTTAACTCTTCTGACGATCTTGGACCGCCTTCGTTCATTTTCGAACGATCTCGATACAATCTGAGGTTTCTCTCATCATCTCAGGCCCAAATATCAACTTATCTCCAGTTTCTATCCAAAATGCCAGAGAATTGCGCGGTCTTCCATACAACGCCTCGTATGGTGCCATCCCAATGCTCGACTGGTAGCTATTATTATAAGAAAACTCGACTAGATGTAGATGGTCTTCCCTTGATCCCCCGAAGTCTAGTACACAAGCTCTTAGGAGATCTTCCAAACTCCATTGACCCTCTCGGTTTGACCATCAATTTGGGGATGATAAGCCGTACTCAAACACAACTCAGTTCCCAAAGCTTCTTGCAAACTCTTTCAAAATCTGCTCATGAACAATTGATCACGGTCACTTACTATGCTTTTTGGGATACCATGGAATCGAACTATCCATTTAATATAAAGCTCAACCAACTTCGATGCTGTCCTAGTCGATTTGACAGGAATAAACCTTGCATTTTGGTCAAGCGATTCATGATGACCTAAATTCCTTCGTTTCCTGCCCTAGTTCTAGGTGGTCCATCGGTATCTGCTCCCACTTCCACATAGGAACATCCAATGCCTGAAGCAATCCATTCGGTTTCTTCTGTTCAGCTTTCACTAACTGACAGTTTAAGCACTTGGAAATGAACTTTCCGATATCTCTTTTCATCCCTTCCCAGTAGTAGACTCGCTTCATGTCCTGATACATCTTGTTACCACCATGATGAATCGTCAACTTCGAGTGATGACATTCCCTCAGAACCTCATCTCTCAATCCGTTGATATCAGGATCAACCAATTGTCCTTGCTTCTGAAGCCAACCTTCTTTATCAACCTCAAACCCTTTTTCCTTGAGTGCCAATTTCTTGATAAACTCGACAAGCTTTGCATCACGCTTTTGGCTTTCGCCAATCCTTTCGATGAGAGTAGGTTTTATCGATAGGCTTGCCAACATTTTAGGTTCCAACTCACACCGTGGCCTAAAATCAAATCTTGCCAAGTACTCAAGATTTTTCCATTCCGAAAACATCATTCCCAAACTTGCATGTCTTCGACTCAACGCATCTGCCACTACGTTACCTTTACCAGGAGTATAAGATATACCAAAATCATATGATGTCAGGAACTCTAACCATCTCTGCTGCCGAAGATTCAAATCCTTTTAGGAGAAAAGATACTTCAACGATTTGTGATCCATAAACAGATCGAACCGAACTTCCAACAGGTAATGTCTCCACATCATCAGCGCAAACACCATCGCTGCCAACTCCAAATCATGAGTTGGATAATTCTTTTCATGAGGCTTCAGATGTCGACTTGTGCAGGCCACAAACATATCCTTCTACATCAGCACTGCTCCAAGTCCAGTACCACATGCATAGGAGTATACCACCATTTCTTCATTCCCACTTAGAATCATTAAAATAGGAGCACTCGACAATCTCTCTTTCAGGATTCCAAACGCTTGCTCACACTTTACATCCCACAGGAACACTTCACTACCAGAAAATACCTCAATTTTCTACATAGAATTTCTTACGCCATTCTTACGCCATTGTACGGGGTGTAGAGAAGGCATAAGAAATAAATAGAAAGAGGTACTGGCGTAGGAAAGTCGTAAAAAATTTCCTATGCCAACCATAGCAGAAAATTAATTAAGGCATTTAAAAGTCATAGGAAATTTGCTACGTTAAAATTATCGTTGTAGCAAAGACGTGGACAATCTTCTACGTCATTCCTACTCCTATGTTAATTTCCTATGCCTTTCCTATGCCACTATTAAAAAGACATGGCATGGGAACGACGTAGGAATTTTCCATGCCTTTGCCACGCCCAATATTTGGTTTGTACAACAAGCCAATCGAATTCATCTTCCACCATTAACATCCAACCATCAAATTGACTTCAATTAACAGTTCAAATAACCAATCCATGCACTCTTCTTCAATTGGCTGGAAGAATGTTACTTTCCCATTATAATTTAATTTACTTGGATCCTCAAATCAGATTATGATTTACGCATCAGTTTATCTTCCTCCTCTTCCACCTTTGAAGTAAAATGAAGCCCTAATCCCCAAATACTCATATCTGAAAATAAAATATGAAACTAGTCCAAATTATAATCCAATCTCCAGGTCTTAGTCTCCCTTCCAAAACTGTAACCCTATATCCAACCGAATCAATATGAGATAAGCAGGTAGAATTTAAGACAAGGATGTTCTTAAATGTTCCAAAATGTTCTCAAATTCACTTAGCTAATCAATATGGATCCAAGCACCAAATCCAACTTCCTCCCTGGCCTTCACTCCCTTCGTCCGCAAATCATCAAACCCAACTTCCTTACATTGATGTGCCGCCCTCAACCACCCTATCGCACCTCCGAAACCACCATCATCCAAGCGTCGTTTGTCGCCTTGCTCTTGCAAAGCCCTACTACAGCCAAATTGCCATCACATAAGAAAAAATTTGGTTTCTTCCCCTTGATTCAAAAACACCATGCATGCGGGCCCTAGCTCGTGCGTGCAGTTCATCACTATTGTCCACGTCCAGATCCCCACATACGCGATTTTTTCATGCCATCTTGCGCGCAGCTTCGTGAGCCACTCTTAAGTTAGGATTCCACTGATCGAATCTATTACTCCTCCTTGTTCATCTATCGATTGATTTTCTTTGCTACCTCTAGTTCGGTCGTGGATCGTTGCTGACCGAGATCGATTTTTGCTTCTGGAATATTGTAAGTGATTTCTACCCTTTTTTCCGAAAATATTTGCATGACAAATATGATGCTACACCTATTTCTCTTATCCTTGCTGCATGTGTATAGTTGGATTTTCTTTTTTTGGTTCCTAGCTTGATGTTGAGCTTGTGCATATGTTCTGTGCATCATGTTTAATACGAGTTTGCAAAATGTGACCCAACCATGTCGAACTTGATTTTGAATTTCCCCTTCGACTTTGCTGCTTGTGTGTCTTCATTCTTGTGTTGTCTTATCTTTCAAGCCTTGTTGTTGTGTCAAGTTGAATTAAAGTTTGGTCGTACTCATGAAATTCCATTCGCATTTATGTAGGTATATATACTCATATGTGTGTATGTACTTAAATCGGTTGGATGGGTGTTCATTATTTTGGATCGAGTCAAGTTCGTAATCCATGTCAATTTTAATGTTCTCAAATTCATCCTTGCCATAAAATGTTCCATAACTTTAAATTACATAACGTGCTAATGGAAAAGCAGATAGAAAATTTGGTAGCCGATGAGGTTGCGCAGTTGAAGGAGTGTGAGACTTTGATTCCATTAAAACTGCCTGGAACTCGTCATGTTATTTTTTAAAAATTAGCTATGAGAAACAATATTTAGGTATCGATTTATATTTCTCATAACTAAGGAGTGTGAGAATTTTCCAGCCTCAATGCTTATAAATGAGTAAGGTTCACATTGCCACAACTGCATTGGGTACCGTTAAGTATCGATTTATATTTGTAGCCTTCACCTTCGTGTGTGAGCACTTATTTTTAACAACTGAGCTTTGTTTGTCTATACCAACTCCATTTGATTTGTTTACTTACTGGTGTTTTAACCATAAACAATTTGCTAAAGTTTTTAAAAGAAGCAAAAGTCTAATGCAAAAAAAAGTGCTAGTGGCATTTGTATATTATCTAACATTGCAATTATGCATGTTTGCTTGTACCCACTTCGTTATTCCACAAGTTAAGCCGTATTGGTATTTAGCATCTAAATTGAGTTATTATATCAACTATTTATCTACTACATCTGTAACAACCCTGAAATTTGGGGCCAATTTAAATTTTTTATTTTAGAGATTTTAGGGGTGTTTAAATATTTAAAATAAATTATTTCACATAAAAATGAATGGAAATTTATTTTGAGCAAAGTTAATGCAAATATATTCAAATAAATTACATAAAGAATTAGAAATAGGAAGGTAGTTGGAAAAGTCAAACTTGAACTTTGACTAACTACACAGGATGCAGAATAAACCGGATTTTGATGGAACGAAAAATATTTAAGTCTGTTAATGAATATCTTTCTAACGAATCTGAAAAATCGAAGTTTCATAGCGGAAATCAAAAGTTACGGCCAAATGAATTTTCAGAAAGGTCACTATAGAGATTATATCGCCCTTGAAAATCGACATTCTGCATACGACCTAGGAATTCGACGAAACCACTTTTGTTGGGTTCGGGATGTAAAATTATTGCTAGGTTTCAAATTTCATGATTTTTTAAGCTAGAATGTGAGCGTGGCAAAGTGTTTTGTCAATTTCGGTCAAAATTGATTGACTGAAAAATAGCCATTTTTCAAACAGTATCAGAATTCAACAAAATAAATTTTGTTAGGATCGTAACGTCTTAAGAAAGCCAAAAATATTTTTTCTGGATTTTTCTGACTTCGTATGTGACCCTGGTAAGATTAGAAAGTACGTTCGAATTAAAAATAAAAGAATTAATTTAAAAATAAATAAAACACACTGTAAACTTCAGAATCGGACTTCGGCAATAGCGCCATTGCGTTCAGAAGGCGTCAAAACCTATTGTTCGACAGTCGTTGAGCACGAATTGGAGTTCGAACGAAAAAACCCTATTTTCCGGAATTAAATAAATTAAATAAAATAGAAAATACGTGGAAAATACTAGTATATATACGGGCCGTACTTCTTCTTCCCCGATCGCAGAAATCCATAGCCCCCCCTCGAAACTCCCTCTCCATTTTCCCATCAATCCACTCACAATTAGACTTAGCCATAGTTGAACCTTTTGAAGCTCATCACTTCCTCTCCAATCTCCGACAAGTTTCATTCGATTTCACGCCCTGTAGCTCTCGGATTTCGAGCCCCAACCCACGCCATACAAACCGCCGCCGCTCCCTGCAAAGGCCGCCGCAACCCCTATTTTCCCGGCATGGATGCGCCTCTCGTAGCTCTCCAATCTCCCGCAAACCGTTCGCAAAACCATCGACTACAGCTCCTGAAATCTGGATTCAAAGTTTTGAACTTTTCTGAAAATTTAAGGTATGAATATTTCTGATTTTGCGACGCTTTTAAGCGTTACATCGACAGTTGTTAAAAGTCAGTTCTGATTTATTTGTATGAACTTCGAATTGAAATCTTTCAGATCCGTAACTGCCGTGACTTTGAACACGAAATCTGATCAAATCCGAACCTTCCTTCCAGTCCCGAGCTAGGTGAGAATTTATTTTTAATATAATTTAATTAATTAAATTATTATTATTGTTGCGTTATGTGAAATTGAAAATCAAACAAGTAGATCTGCGATGAATGTTGCCATGGGATGGATTCAAATTGTTGTGATGCTATGATTTTAGATCCGTTATTTTAATCATAGATCTGTTGATCAAAAACATAGATCGGTAGGAAAAAATAGATTTTTCCTCGTTTAAATTTGTTGAAGTATGCCTTATGGATATGAATCATGTATAAATCTATCATCAAATACATCGTTATGTAATTCACCTCATTTTAACGTGAATTAAAGTAGGAATTTACATCGTAGTGAAATTTACATCATTATGCAACTTACATTATTTTATTGTGGATTAAAGTAGGAATTCATATCGTTATGAAATTTACATCAATATGCAATTTACATTATTTTTATTGTGAAGTAAAGTAGAGGATTTACATTTTTATAATGTTAAATTAAAGTAGATTTTGCATAGTGGTAAAAATTACATTTTTCTTTGTAATTAACATGTGAATTTAATGGTATGTTAAAATTTACATTTTTTATATGTAAATTATATAGGAATGTACACCATATTGTAAAAATTACATGTTTCTTTGTAATTAACATGTGAATTCCATCGTATGTTAAAATTTACATTTTTTTATATGTAAATTATATAGGAATGTACACCGTATTGTAAAAATTATATTTTTCTTTGTAATTAACATGTGAATTTAATGGTATGTTAAAATTTACATTTTTTATATGTAAATTATATAGGAATTTACACCGTATTGTAAAAATTACATTTTTCTTTGTAATTAACATGTGAATTTAATCGTATGTTAAAATTTACATTTTTTATATGTAAATTATATAGGGAATTATACCGTAGGATAAAATTTACATTTTTATGTGTAATTAAAACATGAATTTACATTGTGTGTTAATTATTACATTTTTATATGTAATGTCTATAGGAAAGTATACCGTATGACAAAAACTACATTTTTCTATGAAATTAAAGGATGCATTTCCATCGTATGATAGAATTTGCATTTTTTTTATATATATGTAACGTAGAATGAGAATGAACATTAGAAATTAAATTTATTTATTTTATATGTAATAAGATGTAGGAATGTGGCTTGAGATTAAAAATCATATTTTTACAATGTAAATAGGAAGTAGAGTTTGCATTGTAATTAAAAATCATATTTTTACAATGTAAATAGGAAGTAGAGTTTGCATTGTAATTAAAAATCATATTTTTACAATGTAAATAGGAAGTAGAGTTTGCATTGTAATTAAAAATCATATTTTTTACAATGTAAATAGAAAGTAGAGTTTGCATTGTAATTAAAAATCATATTTTTACAATGTGAATTAGAAGTAGAGTTTGCGTTGTAATTAAAAGTTATATTTGAATAGAGTTTGCTTTGTAATTAAACATACATTTTTATATATAAATTTAGAATAGGATTCACTGCAAATAAAAGTTATAATTTTATTATGTAACTAAGATGAGAATGTACATTGAAGTTGAAATTTACATTTTTATATGTAATTTAAAAGTAGGATTTTGAATGTATCAAAATTTACATTATTACATGTAAATAAAAAAAAAGGAATTTACATAGGAATTAAATTTACAATTTTTTATGTAAATAAAAAGGATGGAATTTACATTTTAAATGTAAGTAAAAGAATGAATTTAGGATGCGGTAATATTATCTTCATTTTCAAATGAATTAAAATTTAGTGAGTATCGGTAATTGTGTAGAGCGTTGTTTTAATCAAACGACGTTATTACGATTCAATGATTATATATATTTATATATATAATTAAAATTAAACGAACAGGGTGGGGTAGTTCGCGTTTTGAAATCGTGCCTTTAAAGGACTATACAGGAAGATCTGACCATCGGATTTTCTTGAAACTGAAACCGTTAAGACCGTCTTGGAAGAATCTTTCCAACGATATATATTACGTTAAGATCCAATGGTTAGATTCTGAGAAATGTAAAAATCAAAAT
Source organism: Allium sativum (assembly GCA_030737875.1). Lineage (NCBI taxonomy): Eukaryota > Viridiplantae > Streptophyta > Magnoliopsida > Asparagales > Amaryllidaceae > Allium > Allium sativum. The sequence goes on from CM060916.1 coordinate 903,000,250, forward strand.
TGGTTGAATGCAGCGCCAAAGTCGCCCATGGACTTAAGGCGTCGTTATATAAAAATTTAATTATTTTAAATAATTAAAATAGGAATGAATCGTTAATAAAAATAATTATTAATGTATAAGAATGATTTTGAAAGTATATATATATATATATACGAGGATTATTTGGAAAGTCCGCGTTCTCTCATTCTAAATAATCAAAACGACGTTAATTGAAGTATGAAGATGGCGTATGAAGACCGTAAATCCTCCCTCGAATGGACAACGATCGAGGCCCTGATTTGACTTGCTCCCAATTCAAGGGTCACGGTCATTGCCCAGACGTACGTGTAGATTTCACGGGTTTGGCCTTCGCTCAGACCCAGAGCATAAGCTAATAAATGGATGGTGTGTCTGACATCATACTCTATCAAATATCATGTTATTGATCTTTTGTCGAAGGTATGGATGTTTGGTGGCGGGGAATTTATTCTCTTGCTTAACACCCGTTCATATCTTTCTTCAAATGATTGGTAGTACGATATGGAGTGATGATGTGGCATGCTAAGATGCATAGGGTCAAGGTTTTGTTGAAAAGCATGCCTTGTGGGACAAACAAAGCATGGCCTGTTTAGGCTTAGCTTTGTGTACAGCGTGACTTCACGAGCCTCACACGCCGGCGGAGTCTAAAACGGGAGAAGGGAACGCAGGGAGAGCAGCATGTTTCTTTCTAGCTAGAAGTGGTGATTGGGTTTTAAAACGGCCCAACATTTCACTTATGTGGATGATGGAATGAGGCGCCTCGGATGATAGGTCCTATAGGACTGGGAAACGTGTGTTCAGGAATAACTAATCTGCAACTCGTATGGTGGACCGGCCCTGCAGCTTTCCAAGGGTTCACTACGGGGGATCCTGAGACATTAGCTAGGTTGTCTCGAATCGGTAGGAGCTCCTCCCTAGCCTTGACTCATGATGGAAACCAAAATCCAAACACGACCCTACGAATTTGATTGTATTACTAGTATGGAGGCATAGTAGTATGGGATACTATTCTTCCTAGGATTTATACATTTACTTTGAAATGTTTTGATATATACTAATAATAATATTAAACTCGTATTTGCCATATTTAACATGTTTAATCACTATAAGGTAAAACCCTATCCTCTGGTTTGTGTTGCATTGTGTGATGGGACCTGGGTCTTATGGTGATTCCATTTTTCTAAAAAGCATAATGTTGTTGTACGATTCACTTATCATTTATTCTGACACTTTTATGCACGGCAATCCATTAGAGAAACCTGTTCCGCATTAGCGGCGTGGTCTTTGGATTTGACCTATTAATGTGATTAATTAGTTAAGAATTCTCACACCAGTCCCACGACTGACCCGTTGTTTGTTTCCACCCTTTTGCAAACTCGGGTGCCCTCCTCTCTACACGGGCAGCCAAGTAAACAGGTTTATTCTTCGCTTGGAGTCTTTTCTTTGGAGCTGCTTATTATTTTCCTTGGGTTTGCTGTTGTGGAGAGGTGATGACTTGGAGTTTGAAGACATCTATCATTCGCTGCTATTGCATTTCTCTTTTTAATTCCAGACATTAAACTTGGTTTATTCCACATTGTTTAATTGGGAGTTGGAACTTATTTCTTTTTCTGCAAACTTGATGTAATAATTTGGAATTCTGTGGCTGTGGCTTTTCTGCGGTTGATGACATTATATTTCCGCTGCTATGATGTTGTTACTCTATGAATTTCTTATGCTATGTTGTATCTGTGATATGTATTATTGTATTTATGTTGTATTCCAAATGATTATTCCTTACTTTCATTCCGTGGAAGTTTGGGGTCATCACTGTTGGTATCAGAGCTTTGGTTAAACATAGCTTTGGGATATAACATATTTATGATAATTCGTTTACATAGAATCACAATATTCTATGGCGAACATTTCATGTGAATACATAATAGTCAGTCATTCTGTCATTATCTTTTATCCGTCCTTTTATCTTGATCAACTCCTCAAATCACATTATAGTTGTTCCGACTCTTTCCTTGATCGTACAGAACTAACTAGAAATAAGTACCGCTGCCGCTAGAGCCTCTAGAGCTAGAGCAAGGAGGCAGAATGCTGCTGGAACTGAGGAGGCTACTGTTCAACAACCACCACCACCGCAGCCCTTTGATTTGGATAAGATGGCAAAGAAATACAAAAACCTGGGAGGAGTGCCATTCAAGAGTACTGAGACTGTCACACAAGATCAAGCTTGGCTGAGGAACTGTGAAAATATTTTTGGAGGATTAGAGTTGGAGGATCATAGGAAAAGATTAGTGGCTTCATGGCTGTTACAAGAGGAAGCTCAAAACTGGTGGGACACTGTCACGGTTAGAGGGATTGCAGACAATATGACTTGGACAAGGTTTAAGGAGCTTTTCAATGACAAATTCATTCCAAGGCAGGAGGTAGAGAAACTACATGACGAGTTCGCCAATCTGAAGCAAGGCGACAAGACCATTTCAGAATATGTACGAAGATTTGAAGACCTCTCCCGCTATGCCCCTGAATTGGTTCAGGATGACTTTCAGAAGAACAAGAGGTTCATAAATAGGCTTGCGAGGAAGTATATTTATAGAGCCACTGCCCACATCGACCTCTCTTTCAATAAGCTGGTGGAGTTCGCTTGTCGATACGAGGAAAATGATAGGAAGAATTCCCAACAAGACAGGGAAAGGAGCTTAGCCAACAATAAGAGGAAGAAAACAAAGAAGAAGACTGAAGGAAGCAATTCTGGAGCTGCTAAGGGGCATGATAAGTCAAAGGTGCAATGCTACAACTGCCAAAAGTTTGGGCACTACAGCAAGGACTGCAGGAATCCTAAGAAGGCCCGAAGCGACGACACCAAGGAATGCTATAATTGCCACAAGAAGGGTCATATCAAGCCAAACTGTCCGTTGTTGAAAGGAGCACAGGTTGCACATGTGTAAGAAGGGGCAAGTGCACCATCTTCTTCCGCTCCTACTTCTTCCGAAGGAGCGGGTAAGCCTGATGTTTTAGATGGTACCATTTCTGTTCAAAATATCCCTGTTACTGCCTTATTTGATACGGGTGCATCGAGAAGCTTTATTTCTAGCAATGTGGTCCAGAAATTGAAACCAAAGCAAAGAAGTCTTAAAGAACAACTAAATGTTCACAACCCTGTAGGAGGTTCTACCACTCTAGATTTATTTTGTAAAGTGCCTGTATCTTACTCCTATTTCAAATTTCCATTTAACTTGATCATTATGAATTTCTCCGAGTTTGATATCATCCTCGGTCTTGATTGGCTAACCAAATATGACGCTGAAGTATTATGTTCATAAAGAGTGGTTAAGGTGAAAACAGGCTTCGGAAACACTGTTGCTATACCTTGCCATGGGCCAAAATCTAACAGAAAGGCATTTTGGTCTTCCCTGGAGATCACTCCCATTTCCTTAGAAAATATTCCCATGGTCAAAGATTACGCGGATGTATTTGAAGAAGTGGACAGCTTACCCCCGCGAAGGGAAATCGATTTCAGGATTGATCTTGTTCCTAATGCAAGATCTGTAGTTCATGCTATCAGAAGGATGACTCCTAAAGAAAAGGAAGAATTGCAAATCCAAACTAAGCAGCTTCTGTGGAAAGGGACTCATCCGACCTAGCTTTTCTAATTGAGGTGCAGCTGTGGTGTTTGTCCCCAAATCGGACGGTACTCTAAGACTTTGTGTCGATTACCGCGATCTTAACAAACAAACATTGAAGAACAAATACCCCTTGCCCCGCATAGATGATTTGATGGACCAATTGAATGGAGCCAAGGTGTTTTCGAAGATGGACCTAGCCACAAGTTTCCACCAACTCCGCATAGCTGAAGAATGCATACCTTTGACCGCCTTCAGAGGTCCCGATATATTCTACGAATGGTTAGTGATGTCGTTCGGTTTATGCAATGCTCCAGCCTACTTTGTTGACTTGATGAATAGGGTCTTCCGGGGGTCGTAAATAAATTCGTCCTAGTCTTCATTGATGATATTCTAATCTATTCTAAAACTATGGAAGAGCATGAAGGGCATTTAAGGGAAGTGTTGGAAATTCTGCGACGAAATGTTCTAAAAGAAAAGTTTTCCAAATGCACATTTTGGCAAGAAGAAGTAAAATTCTTGGGCCATGTTGTGTCAAAAGAAGGAATCGCAGTTGATCAAAGTAAAATTGCTACCATTCGAGATTGGAAGCAGCCCAGTACACCCACTGAAGTAAGAAGCTTCCTAGGATTGGCCGGATATTACAGGAAATTTGTCGAAGGTTTCGCCAAGCTATCTAGCCTATTAACAAAGCTTACCAAGAAGCATGCCAAGTTCAATTGGACATCGGATTGTGAGGAGGCATTCCAAAAGCTAAAGGTGAGTTTGACTACTGCTCCCGTACTTACCATCATCGTTGGCAACCAAGATTTGAAGGTCTACACCGATTCTTCTCAAAGTGGTGGTCTTGGTGCGGTACTGATGCAAAGGGGCAGAGTTGTTGCAAATGCAAGTTGTCAATTAAAGCCGCATGAGAAAAATTATCGTGTCCATGACTTAGAGTTGTTGGTCGTAGTCTTTGCTTTAAAAATTTGGATACATTATCTTTTGGGCGAAAAAATTGAATTATACACAGACCATCAATCTTTGAAATATCTCTTCGATCAAAAGGATCTGAATTTAAGGCAGCAACGATGGCTAGAATTTCTGGCGGCATATGATCTTGACATCTTATATACGCCAGGGAAAGCCAATGTTGTGGCAGACGCAATTAGTAGAAAGGAAGTCATTATCGCAAGCCTCATCATCACCCTTTCTTTGATTGATAAGATCTCCTCTCTCCAGAGAAGTGATGCTTTTATTCGAAAAATGATTGAAAGAATTCAAGGAGGTGAAAATACGGACTTCCAAATAGATGGCAAGGGAGTTCTTAGATTGCACGGGCGGATTTGTGTTCCAGGTATCCCCGAACTCATAAGAGAAGTTTTAGATGAGGGTCACAAATCAAAGCTTTGCATCCACCCCGGTGTGAGCAAAATGTATCAAGACTTAAAGCGCACATTTTGGTGGAGGTCTATGAAGAGGGATATATCCATTTATGTGAGTAGATGCCCCACATGCCAACAAGTAAAAAGTGATCAGCAAAAGCTGGCAGGGTTGTTGCAGCCATTAGAAGTACCAGATTGGAAGTGGGACCAAATCTCCATGGATTTTATAGATGGTCTGCCTCGTACTAGGAAAGGAAATGACAGCATATGGGTGATCGTGGATCGCTTCACCAAGTCCGCTCATTTCATACCTGTCAAATCCCCTAGAACTGCTCAAAGTCTGGCGTAGATCTATTTCAAAGAAATCGTCAGGCTACATGGGTAATAAGACTAAATCTTTCCTTTTCATCACAATCGAAATGAAAATTTCTTTTTCAAAATAAATATTAATCTTTTCTTTTACACAGAGTTCCTAGTAGCATCGTTAGCGACCGTGATCCTATCTTTGCTAGCAAATTTTGGGAAGCACTCCAAAATGAGTTGGGAACGAAGTTAAATCTCAGTACCGCGTATCACCCTCAGACTGACGGCCAGACTGAGCGAGTGAATCGCATCCTTGAAGATCTATTGCGAGCTTGCATACTCGATTTTGGAGGTTCTTGGGAGGATCACTTGCATTTAGTTGAATTCTCGTACAACAATAGCTATCAAGCAAGTTTGAAAATGTCTCCATTTGAAGCCTTATATGGTAGGCCGTGTAGATCGCCAGCATGTTGGGTTGAAAAAGGAAATCGGCTTGTGTTGGGTCCAGACATGATCCAAGAAGCTTCGGACAAAGTTGACTTTATTAAGAAGCGACTATTGGCTGCCCAAAGTAGACAGAAAAGCTATGCGGATGTAAGAAGGCGAGAGCTAGCTTTTGAAGTGGGTGACTATGTCTATCTGAAAGTCGCTCCAATGCGAGGTGTTATCCGTTTTGGGAAGACAGGAAAATTAGCACCTAGATTCATCGGCCCCTTCCCTATTCTTGAAAAGATTAGCACCCTAGCTTACAGAATTCAGATGCCCGACTGGTTACCTGGAGTGCACGATGTATTCCATGTATCTCAACTTCGAAGGCATGTCCATGATCCAGATCTGATTGTGGAAGAAGCAGCACAGCAAGATTTGGAGATTACCCCAAGCCTTGCAGTGAGAAGAGAACCACTGAAAATTATTGGCAAGGAGACTAGGAAGCTGAGAAATAAAAGTATCAACCTAGTCAAGGTGCAATGGAGCGGTGATCCTAGAGACGGCACTTGGGAAACCGAGGAGAGTATCAAACAAGCCTATCCCAAATGCAGAGTGGATATCCCCGATTAGTTTTATTTTGAGGTACGCTTAAAATATTTTCTATTCTTTATGTTGGTTCCTACCCGTCTATTCTTCCCTTTTTCTTTTCGAGGACGAAAAGTTCTTAAGCGGGGGAGACTGTAACAACCCTGAAATTTGGGGCCAATTTAAAATTTTCATTTCAGAGATTTTAGGGGTGTTTAAATATTTAAAATAAATTATTTCAAATAAAAATGAATGGAAATTTATTTTGAGCAAAGTTAATGCAAACATATTCAAATAAATTACATAAAGAATTAGAAATAGGAAGGTAGTTGGAAAAGTCAAACTTGAATTTTGACTAACTACACATGATGCAGAATAAACCGGATTTTGATGGAACGAAAAATATTTAAATCTATTAATGAATATCTTTCTAACGAATCTGAAAAATTGAAGTTTCATAGCGGAAATCAAAAGGTATGGCCAAATGAATTTTCAGAAAGGTCGCTATAGAGATTATATCGCCCTTGAAAATCGGCATTTTGCATACGACCTCGGAATTCGACGAAACCACTTTTGTTGGGTCCGGGATGTAAAATTATTGCTAGGTTTCAAATTTCATGATTTTTGAAGGTAGTATGTGAGCGTGGCAAAAGAAACTGTGTTTTGTCAATTTCGGTCAAAATTGATTGACTGAAAAATAGCCATTTTTCAAACAGTCTTAGAAGTCGACGAAATAAATTTTGTTAGGATCGTATCGTCATAAGAAAGCCAAAAATAAATTTTCTGGATTTTTCTGACTTCGTATGTGACCCCGGTAAGATTAGAAAGTACGTTCGAATTAAAAATAAAAGAATTAATTTGAAAATAAAGAAAACACACTGTAAACTTCAGAATTGGATTTCGGCAATAGCGCCATTGCGTTCAAAAGGAGTCAAAACCTATTGTTCGACAGTCGTTGAGCGCGAATTGGAGTTCGAACGAAAAAACCCTATTTTTCAGAATTAAATAAATTAAATAAAATAGAAAATACGTGGAAAATACTAGTATGTATACGGGCCGTACTTCTTCTTCCCCGATCGCAGAAACCATAGCCCCCCCTTTGAAACTTCCTCTCCATTTTCCCATCAATCCACTCACAATTAGACTTAGTCGTAGTTGAACTTTTTGAAGCTCTTCCCTTCCTCTCCAATCTCCAACAAGTTTCATTCGATTTCATGCCCTGTAGCTCTCGGATTTCGAGCCCCAACCCACGCCATACAAACCGCCTCCGTTCTCTGCATAGGCCGCCGCACCCCGCTATATTCCCGGCGTGGATGCGCCTCTCGTAGCTCTCCAATCTCCCGCAAACCATTCACAAAACCATCGACTACAGCTCCCGAAATCTGGATTCAAAGTTTTGAACTTTTCTGAAAATTTAAGGTATGAATATTTCAGATTTTGCGACGCTTTTAAGCGTTACAGCGACAGTTGTTAAAAGTCAGTTCTGATTTATTTGTTTGAACTTCGAATTGAAATCTTTCAGATCCGTAACTGCCGTGACTTTGAACACGAAATCTGATCAAATCCGAACCTTCCAGTCCCGAGCTAGGTGAGAATTTATTTTTAATATAATTTAATTAATTAAATTATTATTATTGTTGCGTTATGTGAAATTGAAAATCAAACAAGTAGATCTGCGATGAATGTTGCCATGGGATGGATTCAAATTGTTTTGATGCTATGATTTTAGATCCGTTATTTTAATCATAGATCTGTTAATTAAAAACATAGATCGGTAGGAAAAATTAGATTTTTCCTCGTTTAAATTTGTTGAAGTATGCCTTATGGATATGAATCATGTATAAATCTATCATCATATACATCATTATGTAATTCACCTCATTTTAACGTGAATTAAAGTAGGAATTTACATCGTAGTGAAATTTACATCGTTATGCAACTTACATTATTTTATTGTGAATTAAAGTAGGAATTCATATCGTTATGAAATTTACATCAATATGCAATTTACATTATTTTTATTGTGAAGTAAAGTAGAGGATTTACATTTTTATAATGTTAAATTAAAGTAGATTTTGCATAGTGGTAAAAATTACATTTTTCTTTGTAATTAACATGTGAATTTAATGGTATGTTAAAATTTACATTTTTTATATGTAAATTATATAGGAATGTACACCGTATTGTAAAAATTACATTTTTCTTTGTAATTAACATGTGAATTCCATCGTATGTTAAAATTTACATTTTTATATGTAAATTATATAGGAATGTACACCGTATTGTAAAAATTACATTTTCTTTGTAATTAACAAGTGAATTTAACGGTATGTTAAAATTTACATTTTTTATATGTAAATTATATAGGAATGTACACCGTATTGTAAAAATTACATTTTTCTTTGTAATTAACATGTGAATTTAATCGTATGTTAAAATTTACATTTTTTATATGTAAATTATATAGGGAATTACACCATAGGATAAAATTTACATTTTTATGTGTAATTAAAACATGAATTTACATTGTGTGTTAATTATTACATTTTTATATGTAATGTCTATAGGAAAGTATACCGTATGACAAAAACTACATTTTTCTGTGAAATTAAAGGATGCATTTCCATCGTATGATAGAATTCACTTTTATATATATATATATATGCAACGTAGAATGAGAATGAACATTAGAAATAAAATTTATTTATTTTATATGTAATAAGATGTAGGAATGTGGCTTGAGATTAAAAATCATATTTTTACAATGTAAATAGGAAGTAAAGTTTGCATTGTAATTAAAAATCATATTTTTACAATGTAAATAGGAAGTAGAGTTTGCATTGTAATTAAAAATCATATTTTTACAATGTAAATAGGAAGTAGAGTTTGCATTGTAATTAAAAATCATATTTTTTACAATGTAAATAGGAAGTAGAGTTTGCATTGTAATTAAAAATCATATTTTTAAAATGTGAATTAGAAGTAGAGTTTGCATTGTAATTAAAAGTTATATTTGTACAATGTAAACAGGGAATAGAGTTTGCTTTGTAATTAAACATACATTTTTATACATAAATTTAGAATAGGATTCACTGCAAATATAAGTTACATTTTTATTATGTAACTAAGACGAGAATGTACATTGAAGTTGAAATTTACATTTTTATATGTAATTTAAAAGTAGGATTTTGAATGTATCAAAATTTACATTATTACATATAAATAAAAATAATAAGAATTTACATAGGAAATAAATTTACATTTTTTTATGTAAATAAAAAGGATGGAATTTACATTTTAAATGTAAGTAAAAGAATGAATTTAGGATGCGGTAATATTATCTTCATTTTCAAATGAATTAAAATTTAGTGAGTATCGGTAATTGTGTAGAGCGTTGTTTTAATCAAACGACGTTATTACGATTAAATGATTATATATATTTATAAATATAATTAAAATTAAACGAACAGGGCGGGGAAGTTCGCGTTTTGAAATCGTACCTTAAAGGACTATACAAGAAGATCCGACCATCGGATTTTCTTGAAACTGAAACCGTTAGGACCGTCTTGGAAGAATATTTCCAACGATATATATTACGTTAAGATCCAACGGTTAGATTCTGAGAAATGTAAAAATCAAAATTGGTTGAATGCAGCGCCAAAGTCGCCCATGGACTTAAGGCGTCGTTATATAAAAATTTAATTATTTTAAATAATTAAAATAGAATTGAATCGTTAATAAAAATAATTATTAATGTATAAGAAGGATTTTAAATATATATATATATATATATATATATACGAAGATTATTTGGAAAGTCCGAGTTCTCTCATTCTAAATAATCAAAACGACGTTAATTGAAGTATGAAGATGGCGTATGAAGACCGTAAATCCTCCCTCGAATGGACAACGATCGAGGCCCTGATTTGACTTGCTCCCAATTCAAGGGTCACGGTCATTGCCCAGACGTACGTGTTGATTTCACGGGTTTGGCTTTCGCTCAGACCCAGAGCATAAGCTAATAAATGGATGGTGTGTCTGACATCATACTCTATCAAATATCATGTTATTGATCTTTTGTCGAAGGTATGGATGTTTGGTGGCGGGGAATTTATTCTCTTGCTTAACACCCGTTCATATCTTTCTTCAAAGGATTGGTAGTACGATATGGAGTGATGATGTAGCCTGCGAAGATGCATAGGATCAAGGTTTTGTTGAAAAGCAGGCCTTGTGGGACGATCAAAGCATAGCCTGTTTAGGCATAGCTTTGTGTACAGCGTGACTTCACAAGCCTCACACACCGGCGGAGTCTAAAACGGGAGAAGGAAACGCAAGGAGAGCAGCACGTTTCTTTCTAGCTATAAGTGGTGATTGGGTTTTAACACGGCCCCACATTTTACTTATGTGGATGATGGAATGAGGCGCCTCGCATGATAGGTCCTATAGGACTGGGAAACGTGTGTTCAGGAATAACTAATCCGCAACTCGTATGGTGGACCGGCCCTGCAGCTTTCCAAGGGTTCACTACGGGGGATCCTGAGACATTAGCTAGGTTGTCTCGAATCGGTAGGAGCTCCTCCCTAGCCTTGACTCATGATGGAAACCAAAATCCAAATACGACCCTACGAATTTGATTGTATTACTAGTATGGAGGCATAGTAGTATGGGATACTATTATTCCTAGGATTTATACATTTACTTTGAAATGTTTTGATATATACTAATAATAATATTAAACTCATATTTGTCGTATTTAGCATGTTTAATCACTATAAGGTAAAACCCTATCCTCTGGTTTGTGTTGCATTGTGTGATGGGACCTGGGTCTTATGGTGATTCCATTTTTCTAAAAAGCATAACGTTGTTGTACGATTCACTTATCATTTATTATGACACTTTTATGCACGAAAATCCATTAGAGAAACCCGTTCCGCATTAGCGGCGTGGTCTTTGGATTTGACCTATTAATAGTGATCAATTAGTTAAGAATTCTCACACCAGTCCCACGACTGACCCGTTGTTTGTTTCCACCTTTTTGCAAACTCGGGTGCCCTCCTCTCTACACGGGCAGCCAAGTAAACAGGTTTATTCTTCACTTGGAGTCTTTTCTTTGGAGATGCTTATTATTTTCCTTAGGTTTGCTGTTGTGGAGAGGTGATGACTTGGAGTTTGAAGACATCTATCATTCGCTGCTATTGCATTTCTCTTTTTAATTCCAGACATTAAACTTAGTTTATTCCACGTTGTTTAAGTGGGAGTTGGAACTTATTTCTTTTTCTGCAAACTTGATGTAATAATTTGGAATTCTGTGACTGTGGATTTTCAGTTGTTGATGACATTATATTTCAGCTTCTATGATGTTGTTACTCTATGAATTTCTTATGCTATGTTGTATCTGTGATATGTATTATTGTATTTATGTTGTATTCCAAATGATTATTCCTTACTTTCATTCCGTGGAAGTTTGGGGTCATCACAACATCATCATAAACTACCCAATATAATGATTCAGTCAAATGTGATATTATCCAGCATATCACAAAAAATTCTTGCTATAGTCAAGCTACTAGCAACCAATGTTTAAAGAAACTTGGCTTGAATACTAATCTTTTTGTTCAAGCCTTTTCTTCTTATTTTTTAATTCAACAATTTGTTCCTAAAGCATTAGTTTTGACTGCCTAACTACTTGACATTTGTGTAAAGAAATGTAATTTTACTAACATCATCCACCTTTCCTCTTTTGTGATTTTAATATATCACATGCCACAACATCCTGAATGCATGTGAGTAAGAAAAGACGATGTGAGAGTTGTTTAATTTGAATAGCTTCACGGGTGTTTATTTTCTTTTGTTTACTGCCATTGGATAAACGTGTTTTGTAGTTTGTTAACCTAAAATATTAATCTTTTCGAGGGTTAAATTCAAGGATTTTATTGTTGCGTATCTGTACATAACCAGTGTTCCATCCATTTCTATTCTCGTTTAACAAACGACAATTTTTTTTACAAATGCTCTTTAATGCCAATTTATTAACTGCTATTCAGCATAAGAATCAATTTATTAGCTGCTATTCAGCATAAGAATCAATGAACCTAATATCCAACGATCAACTAATTTTACTACATGGTTGAATGTTCTAAGCGTTGAAGCTGGAAAAATACTTAGCATTGAGGCTGGAAAAGACCTAATGCAGTTTCTTGGAATTCCGTTACACCCTAGCTATGCTACGAGAAACAATACTTAGATAGAAAAATGTATGGCCCTTACTCATTTATAAGCATTGAGGTTGGAAAATAAACATCTGGTAAGAATGGGATAGGGTGGAAGAACATGATAGAAGCTGAAGTTGTTGTGGCAATTATCAAAAGCCTTTATAGAGGTAATATGGTATAATATTGTAATTATTCTTATGAAGATATATATTATATTTACACCCTGTAAGTTAACGGTCATCATAAACTTATGTTACTTGTCATTTTCTTTGGCATGGTATTACAACATTCAGTATAAAAAAGGAAGGGATTAGAGGTGGAGTTATTTCACTATATATAACTCAAATTTCATTTATACAAGAAAAAGTAAAGAAGATATATCAAACTACGGATAATGTTTCAGTTAAAGTTCAATACCATCGATGGATTTCAAGGAGGAGAAGAGGATATAATAATTATATCAACATTAAGATCCAATAATGCAGGGAATGTGGGTTTTCTGTATAAGCTTGAAAGGACAAATGTGTCTCTAACTAGCGCAAACTAAGAAGCCTATATACACATAATAATTTTTTATACAATCGTGACTTGAATTACAATATAATTGACAACTTTATGCAGACCTTGCTTGTAGATAGTAGGAAGTGGATCAACCTTGTTAAAAAGCAATTCAATATGGGGGAAAAATAGTAAGAGATGCGATGAATAGGGATTGCTTCTTTGATGCAAAAGATGACCATGGCCTTGATGCTATTATCATCAAGGCAACAGTCGAAAATGATGAACTTTATAATATACTAGAAGTGGACACACTGCGTATTCAAAAGTAAATAGAACTACAACAAATGATTCTAGCTTGGATATGAAACCAATCACGTCTAGTTCTAAAGTAAAGACAAAGATTTGCAGGGACTTTGCCAAAGGTTCCTGCAAGTATGGTGCTAGATGCAGTTTTGCTCATGGTTCATTGGCAATACGGTAGTTTTAAAATTCTGAAGACAAGGTTGTTGGCATCATAGAACTCGGTTGTGACTGAACAGTATAATCATCGTTTCCTCCAATTAGTGGTGTTCTCATGGCAGATTCATGCAATGATCTTATATGGATAGCGGCACCAAAGAGTAGTATAGATATTTGAAATTGTAATATTTATTAGATATTTTACAGTGTAACATTTATTATCATGTTACATTGACTTTGTAATATTTATAAGATATTTGAAATTAATAGATGAAGAATTGTAACATCCTGCATTTTCCATATCAGAAGAACGTGAAATATTTTTATTTTATTCCTTGAGGGTTGTATCATTCTCATATTTTAATATGTTGCTTATGGGGATGTGAGACATGTCCATAATTTTACCGATTTTATTTGTGACCATTTTGCCCCTGTTTGTCTTGTACAGGGAATAACTTTTGACTCAGATCTAATCAGGTGGTGAGACCTGTGCCATTGGAAGGGAAATGATGATTGCCTTTCTGTAGAGTGGCTATATTAAAGATTTGACTCAGCAATTTGGGAGGAATCGCTGTTTTAAGGTTTAACAATTGGTTGTTTAAGTTTGTGAAGCCTTAATGAGCTAATTTGGAGAGGCCCATTGGTGGGCTAGTGGAAGGGTATAAATAGGGGGTAGGAGGTATGAGAAATGTTTTAGTTTCTTTATTCTCTCATTAGGTAGCCTATGTTCCTCCTTCCTCTAACACCTTTACATCGTTAAAATCAACCTCTAAAGAAAGAAAATTGAAGATTTACGTCATTGGAGGCTAGATCTACATCAATTTAAGAAGGATTTCATCGGATCAAGGGGTTTGTTTCGAATTGCTTGCTGTCCGGAATCTTATTGCATTGGTTTTAGCTTGTTTGGGAGAATCAGTGAGTAATTTGCATCTCTCACATGGATTTAATGAAGTATATGAATGTTTCATCATGTTTTTCATCAAGTTCAAGTGTTTTACCATAGATCTATACCATTATAAATCCATTTTCATATGAATCACCTTATGATCCAATCTATTAGATCCATCATTTTGATCATATGTTCATTTTAATGATTGTGGTGAAATTTACATCATTTTAGTGATAATCGTCATATTCATGTTGTTAGCAATCTTATGATATGTTTATGGTTGTATTTGGTGAATTGGTTGAGCATGTTTTGTCGATTTGGTCGATTAGAGAGGTTTTGTTCGAGATTGGGCTCGAATTGGAGATTGCAGGTTTTGGTTCGCACGTGGTGGGTCGGTCGCACCACGTTGTGGTTTGCTTGGGGAACAATACAGAAGTAGGGCCGGTCGAGCGAGCCTAGGGGAGTGAGGGTCGAGCGAGCGAGCCAGGGGTTGATCTCAGTTTGGGTCGGTCTCAGTTTGGGTCGGTCGAGCCAAAATCATGTCTTGGGGAGCAAGTCATGTAACACCCCGTGATTCTGTAATACTAAGATTCACGAATCAAGGCAGAATTAAATGTTAAAATCAAAATCAAGGGAAACGGGCTGCGACATTGCGTTCGTCTCGGAATTCTGCATGAAAACGAGTCCGAGTTTGCGTAAATCGGAGTCCGTATGAGGAAGATATGGCCTCTGGAAGATTCAGCGAAGTTCAGATTTCAAAACTGGTCAAGTTCGAAATTCAAAAACTGACCCAGATTGGGCAGGGCGGGAATTTTCCCGCCCAAGGCACCCAGGACGACTGGGTAGTCGACTTGGGGAACCCAGGTCGACTGGGTAGTCGACCTGGGTCACCCAGGTCGACTGGGTAGTCGACCTGGGGGTCGACCCCCCCTGCTTTTTCCAATTTTCTGCACTTGGTCCGTTCTTCTGTATCTGGACGCCATTCTGACCAGATTCGTCCACCTAACACTATATAAACAACCCTAGTCTTCTTCTCTATTCACAATTCTCCTCTACCCTTATGCTGCAAAGATTATTAGTAAACATGGCCTCTTCTCCTCCTCTTAATTAAAATATAAATAGAATAATATATATAGAAATAAATCAAGACGAGGAGATGCTGCTAAAAGACTTTCAAGAAAAGGTTCAAGTCAGGCTAGGATTTCAAGTGAAGAATCAAAGGCTAGCTCAAAACGGTTTCGAGCAACATCGCACGAATCATAGCAAACGCCATCTTTCTTTTCTAATCTAAATCTCTGTAAGTCAGTTATTTCTAGATTTGAACATTTTTCTCTGCTCGTGACATGAAATTAAAGGAATAAAACAATATGCCGAATCTCTCTCTCTCTCTATTCGAATCAGTGCCTATACTCTTGAACCTGATTAAGAACTATTGTGATTCGAGGACAAATAAGACCGTGACTATGAAACTATGGACCTTAGAACCATATGCCTATGACTATGAACGTTGCCTACGACTATGTGCATTGCCTATGACTATGAATATTTCCTGTGACTATGAGAATTATTTTCTTGACTATGAACACCAACCTATGCCTTTGATTAGGAAAAGCATAAATAATTGCCTATGACATAACAAGGACATCTGTGATTAAACACCTATGATTCATGACTAGGAAAGTGTTGCTTAAGTTCTGTGATTATGAGATTAAACCCAATTATTTATTCTGCATGTCCTTGGTTTTCTTTGGTTTTAGACCTTGGGAATTTACCTATTAAGTTAGGTCTACCCATGTTCTTGAACCTGCGTCTCTATTCCGTCTATCCTTGGTTTTAGACCTTGGGAATTTACCTATTAAGTTAGGTTTACCCATGTTCTTGAACCAACGTCGTTATGCAACCCTTTTTATGCCAATTATTATGTCTATCTTTTGCCTAGCATCTTTGGTTCATTCCCTATTTTCTACGAATCTAGATTTATCTATAATCTAGATTGAATTACGATTATACGAACGGTGGGAATACGATTTGGGCAAAATACGAAATTTACTAAAAACATGGTTATAAACTAGGAAATTGGCATAAATTGGGAACATGTATTATGGCATGTTCATAAGAATGCAAATTGGGTAAATTTGATATGAATTATAGATTGTGTAACCTGAATCTAGTATCCGACGTGTAAATCTAGCATTTACATGAATAGTGAACTAGAGTAATAAGTCTAGTTTGACATGAATTAGAATTGTTGAATCGGAATTGGATTAGCTAATTTGGCACGGTAAGTATATTAGCATAAATTTGAAATTGGCCATAATTGGGAATAATTGGCAGGTCTAGCAAAAGCATGGTTAGTGACACTAAATTTGGTATAGTTTACGTACCAAAAAGCATAAATACGATTTAGAAGGGGAAATGGGACATAAGTATGAATGTAGACAATTTACAGCAAAAGAGTAATTGGGAAATAAGTAAATTAGGAATAATTTACATATAGAATTTGGCCTGAATGAGGAAATATAAATTTAGACAAATTAAAGGTTTATTAACGATATCTCTTTTAATGACACACCAGAAAGTTCTAGGGTGACAGAGAGGATAGTGTCTAGGCTTGGGGTTGGGAAATACAAGTTTCCTGCTCTCCCTGGCTATCCCTAACTGATCCGACGGACGGGATGGTTACTTTTAAAACCAATCTGATTTGAAAATTTATCAAACCCTTTGAACTTAGAAAACACGAATATGCCTAACCCAAGGTTAGACTGAGTTGCGATGTAAACCTGCCTGGAACCAACCGGCACATCCAGTAGTCGCAACAATACCTGTCTAATGTGAGAGGTAGTGGCTTTAATTTATTTAGTTAAAGCTAGAACAAGAATGGTAGGGTTAAGTTAACTAAGACACTTAACCAGTTCAACATGATAACTAGACTGATGGGTGGGGTTAGGTTCAGACTAACACTTAGCACAGTTAAGCTAGAATGGGAGGGTTAAGTCCATAGGAACACTTAATCATCTTAACACAGTTAAGCTAGAATGGGAGGGCTAAATCCATAGAGACACTTAACCAAACTCAATGTAGAAAAACGAGACTTGTAGGGGTTAAGTAAAGTCAATACACTTAGCCAATTTGATATGTTAGCTGGGCTAGACCGTAGGGTTAAGTAAACCTGAACACTTAACCATCAGGTTGTGATAAAAGAATTAGGTTAAGTCTAAACATAAAGGGATAATACTTAACCATTAATAACTTGTTAGTTAAGACAGACGGGCAAGGTTAAGTTAAAAAGGAACACTTAACCAATACAGGGTGAATGGGTAGGGTTAAGTAATAAGAAATACTTAACCAATATAACTTGGTTTGTGGTGGGGTTAAGTCAACATGAATTACTGATAACACTTAACCGGTATAACATGATGAATGAAGAGGGTTAAGTTGGCTTGAATTGACTAATGACACTTAACCAATCCAAATTGACGGGGAAGGGAACTAAGTAGTAAACCTTAGTTAAGAAAACAACGATTCTGGAAACTAAGTGGTAAATCTTAGTTAGCAAAACTAAGTAGTAATTCTTAGTATAACACGGGAAGGAGCGAATGTCCGTCTGAGTAGAAAGAAGGCTCCAACGAATAGGGTTACGAAGCCCGAGGCTTCGAGGGGGACGTGAGGGTACTCTTGGTATCCCTTTGTGAGGCTGCAGATGATCCGCTTGGGCCCACAGAGATTAAGGTCTGCGTAGAAGAACCAGGGGTATGCCTTGGTTGCAATACATGGCAACCTAAAGACTAGGATGGACCGGTGTGATTCGAAGAGCAAACGGTAGCCCTGTGATAGCGACTCGTCGTCTACCATCGATGTTCAGTCAATCGAGATACGTGAAGCGGAAAGGCGGAGAACTCCAAAAGACCATATACTTGCTATCTAGTTATGGTTGAGGATGGCCATAGGATAGTGGGGTACCAGGGGCCGGCGTATAGTTCTCATTTTACAAGGTGTGCCTTTCATTAGTTGAGGGAGGGGTCAAGTGGGACCTTAGCCACTGAAATAAAAATAGACCTTAGCATCTGCATCGGCAGATATCTGAAAGCTCCCGACCGAGTTCTGTATTTCTTGATTTGCCCTGACACAGGACTCGGGTCGCACATTATGGGACATGTGCATCTAGACAAGCGATAACGATTCGCGATACATGCGTGGGGAAGTATAGGAACATATACCACTCTAAGGTAGTGTGTCCTAGACTTGGGGCATCGTTCGACAGGTAGCATAATTCCTTGTTGAACTAGGTGGCATAAATCCTGAATCCGAGAAGCGTTCAGCAGACAGCGTAAACTCTAGTTGAATCTAAAAGGCACTTGGTAGAAAACCCTAGATTAAATCTAGGTAACAAATAAATAAATGGATACCAGAAGGCGATGGAATACAGGGATCGGGATCACGTAAGCGTTACTAGTTGGGACATTAGTTAGCTGGTGCAGAGATATAGAAACCAGTATATAGCGAAGCGGCAAAAGCATTAGAGCATATCCAGTTTACCTTATCTTAGCATACCTTGTGATAATCTTGTCTAATCTTGTTGACCCTATCATCTTGGTGTTATCTTGTATTCAGTTAATTCATGTCGTTTTGTTTTTCCATGTTCACATGCTAGAAGTTACTGAACTTACTCAGGCTTTATGTCTGACTCTGTTTTTCTTTCGTCTTCTTTTCTTCCGTCCCCCCCCCCAGGTAGTAAAGGAGGGAATAGTTTAGCTCATGTTAAGTTGGACTTACACTCTTTCCCAGCTTGAAGATTTGTCGAAGTTTGCTTGGATTCTCTTTTCAGATGCTATGGCTGGCTCTTGCTAAAATCGGGGAATATAAATGTTGTTTTTATGCTTCTTTATTTTGTAAGACAGATGATACTCTGATATTGTAAAGAAACCATTGTACAAACTATTTTATCAATAAAGCAAAGTTTTATTTTCCGCTGTTTAATTTCTGTCTGTCTTGTAATTTATCTGCATCTTTTACCCTAAATGCTCCACAGAACTTAGTGCATTCCCTTTGTGAGTGACACTAACAGACGTGGGGTGTTACACTTGGTATTAGAGCTGAAGGTTACCAGATCAGATAAAGGATTTGAAAAATTATTTTCAAAACGGTTTTTAAAGAAGCATTCTCAAGAGAAAAGATTTGTTTTAAAAACATATTCCCGAAAGCCATACGCACTATCTTCTCTTCCTCTGTTTAAATTCTTGTCTCCTTCTTTCTTGAGTTTGTGGGGCTCCTGGATTTCTGGGAGGTAACCTCATCGAAGGGCAAAGTAGTGCCCGACTTCCATCCATAGCCGTAGTTGTTTCATCTACGGGCAGTTTTCTTTCGAAGCTTATAAGGTTTTCCGGACGATGGAGGCAGTTTTCGAGAGATTTGTCAACATGACTACACACGGAAGGGGATGAGTAGTTTGGCTAGGGAGCACAACCCTAGGGTGATGAGCTCATGGATGTAGAATTAGCTCACGAAGGAGGAAGAAATTATAAAACCTAAGACAGGAGGAAGTATCTTTACTAGGGTATGATAGGGCATGTACTTAAGGACAAGGGCAAGAACGAGGACGAGATTTTCAGAAGGACAAGTACATGCTTTCGCCACCAAACGTACCTAGGAGAAGGGTAGTAAAGTTCTGTTGGAAGGGTCTAGTTTTTCTATTCGTACTATTTCCTTGGTTCTAGCGCTTCGCATTTGTTTATATCCACTTCCATAGTTGAGTCTCTGCACCATAGTACTTGTATAGTAGAAAGATCCCACTAGAGTCTAAAATCCAATTGGTGGTCCGACCAGTTTATTTTTGGTTAGTAGGGATTTGAGAATAGCTATCGAGTTTGCTTATATAATCTCACGTAGATCGTCTAAATTCGGAGGAGATATTCCTTGGATGCTTGTCTGATATTGGTTTAGGCCTTTGGGGCTTGTACTTGAGGAATGTCGAGTTCGGTTTGGATGGTTCGCATGAGAGATGAATAGTTGTGGCAGGCACTCCAAAGAGCACGTAGTGACCTTTCAACTCTTATAGTTATGGCATGGCGGATAAGAGGGAAACCTCTAATCATCTTAGTACGTATACCTGGTACCGTGATTGACATCTGTTTATTTTGGAAATGGAGATTCGGAACTTCACAATCGTGAAGCTAAATTAGTTAAGATACAGTTGAGTAAAGCTCAAGAAGGCTAGATATTAGCATCATACCCTTTTCCTTGAGGGTGCATCCTTGATTTCTTTGTTTTAGGAGCTTTACGCATAATTGTTTCTCTCTTTCCAAAGTATATCACCTAGGTCGTATCTTCGATCCTTAGGTAGAAGTCAATGGATGTAAACATGTATTTGAAACATGTTATGGTTAATGGTTGCAAATGGTTGCTAATAGTTGCTTGTGAATGCATATGCATACGTATTAGGCACTAGATCAGTTCAGACGCTTTCATATTGCATTTACAGATATGTATTTGTTTGTAAATTGAACTTGATATATTATCATATGGGTGTTGCATATGGATGAATGGCCGTGCACGCATGTAGTATTTACATAACTAGGGATGCTTGCATACATGATTGGACGCATGGCACTGACACGATTCGCATTAAGGAGGTCAACTGAATCAGTAGACCGCCTGATTATGCATTAGATAAAGACATATATACACACACTATGCATATGAACATGAAAGCATTAGAAATCTTTTAAGGACAATGAATGCCTGTGATTGAATGGTTGAGTAGATGGGTGATTGGATGGTAGGACACATTCTTCCTAACTTGAAGATTTCGGGGACGAAATCCTTTTAAGTGGGGGAGAATGTAACACCCCGTGATTCTATAATACTAAGATTCACAAATCAAGGCAGAATTAAATTTTAAAATCAAAATCAAGGGAAATGGGCTGCGCCATTGCGTTCATCTCGGAATTCTGCATGAAAACGAGTCCGAGTTTGTGTAAATCGGAGTCCGTATGAGGAAGATATGGCCTCCGGAAGATTCAACGAAGTTCAGATTTCAAAACTGGTCGAGTTCGAAATTCAAAAACTGACCCAGATTGGGCAGGGCGGGAATTTTCCCGCCCAAGGCACCTAGGACGACTGGGTAGTCGACCTGGGTGTCGACCCCCCTGCTTTTTCCAGTTTTCTGCGCTTGGTCCGTTCTTCTGTATCTGGACGCCATTATGACCAGATTCGTCCACCTAACACTATATAAACAACCCTAGTCTTCTTCTCTATTCACAATTCTCCTCTACCCTTATGCTGCAAAGATTCTTAGTGAACATGGCCTCTTCCCCTCCTCTTAATTAAAATATAAATAGAATAATATATATATAAATAAATCAAGACGAGGAGATGCTGCTAAAAGACTTTTAAGAAAAGGTTCAAGTCAGGCTAGGATTTCAAGTGAAGAATCAAAGGCTAGCTCAAAACGGTTTCGAGCAACGTCGCATGAATCATAGCAACACCATCTTTCTTTTCTAATCTAAATCTCTGTAAGTCAATTATTTCTAGATTTGAACGTTTTTCTCTGCTCGTGACATGAAATTAAAGGAATAAAAGACTATGCCGAATCTCTCTCTCTCTCTATTCGAATCAGTGCCTATACTCTTGAACCTGATTAAGAACTATTGTGATTCGAGGACAAATAAGACTGTGACTATGAAACTATGGACCTTAGAACCATATGCCTATGACTATGAACGTTGCCTATGACTATGTACATTGCCTATGACTATGAATATTGCCTGTGACTGTGACTATGAGAATTATTTTCTTGACTGTGAACACCAACCTATGCCTTTGATTAGGAAAAGCATAAACAATTGCCTATGACATAACAAGGACATCTGTGATTAAACACCTATGATTCATGACTAGGAAAGTGTTGCTTAAGTTCTGTGATTATGAGATTAAACCCGATTATTTATTCTGCATGTTCTTGGTTTTCTTTGGTTTTAGACCTTGGGAATTTACCTATTAAGTTAGGTCTACCCATGTTCTTGAACCTGCGTCTCTATTCTGTCTATCCTTGGTTTTAGACCTTGGGAATTTACCCATTAAGTTAGGTCTACCCATGTTCTTGAACCAACGTCGTTATGCAACCCTTTTTATGCCAGTTATTATGTCTATCTTTTGCCTAGCATCTTTGGTTCATTCCCTATTTTCTACGAATCTAGATTTATCTATAATCTAGATTGAATTACGATTATACGAACGGTGGGAATACGATTTGGGCAAAATATGAAATTTACTAAAAACATAGTTATAAACTAGGAAATTGGCATAAATTGGGAACATGTATTATGGCATGTTCATAAGAATGCAAATTGGGTAAATTTGATATGAATTATAGATTGTGTAACCTGAATCTAGTATCGACGTGTAAATCTAGCATTTACATGAATAGTGAACTAGAGTAATAAGTCTAGTTTGACATGAATTAGAATTGTTGAATCGGAATTGGATTAGCTAATTTGGCACGGTAAGTATATTAGCATAAATTTGAAATTAGCCATAATTGGGAATAATTGGCAGGTCTAGCAAAAGCATGGTTAGTGACACTAAATTTGGTATAGTTTACATACCAAAAAGCATAAATACGATTTAGAAGGGGAAATGGGTCATAAGTATGAATGTAGACAATTTACATCAAAAGAGTAATTGGGAAATAAGTAGATTAGGAATAATTTACTTATAGAATTTGGCCTGAATGAGGAAATATAAATTTAGACAAATTAAAGGTTTATTAACGATATCTCTTTTAATGACACACCAGAAAGTTCTAGGGTGACAGAGAGGATAGTGTCTAGGCTTGGGTTAGGGAAATACAAGTTTCCTGCTCTCCCTGGCTATCCCTAACTGATCCGACGGACGGGATGGTTACTTTTAAAACCAATCTGATTTGAAAATTTATCAAACCCTTTGAACTTAGAAAATACGAATATGCCTAACCCGAGGTTAGACTGAGTTGCGATGTAAACCTGCCCGGAACCAACCGGCACATCCAGTAGTCGCAACAATACCTGTCTAATGTGAGTGGTAGTGGCTTTAATTTATTTAGTTAAAGCTAGAACAAGAATGGTAGGGTTAAGTTAACTAAGACACTTAACCAGTTCAACATGATAACTAGACTGATGGGTGGGGTTAGGTTCAGACCGACACTTAACACAGTTAAGCTAGAATGGGAGGGTTAAGTCCATAGGAACACTTGATCAACTTAACACAGTTAAGCTAGAATGGGAGGGCTAAATCCATAGAGACACTTAACCAAACTCAAGGTAGCAAAACGAGACTTGTAGGGGTTAAGTAAAGTCAATACACTTAGCCAATTTGATATGTTAGCTGGGCTAGACCGTAGGGTTAAGTAAACCTGAACACTTAACCATCAGGTTGTGATAAAAGAATAGGGTTAAGTCTAAACATGAAGGGATAATACTTAACCATTAATAACATGTTAGTTAAGACAGACGGGCAAGGTTAAGTTAAAAAGGAACACTTAACCAATACAGGGTGAACGGGTAGGGTTAAGTAATAAGAAATACTTAACCAATATAACTTGGTTTGTGGTGGGGTTAAGTCAACATGAATTACTGATAACACTTAATCGGTATAACAGGATGAATGAAGAGGGTTAAGTTGGCTTGAATTGACTAATGACACTTAACCAATCCAAATTGACGGGGAAGGGAACTAAGTAGTAAACCTTAGTTAAGAAAACAACGATTCTGGAAACTAAGTGGTAAATCTTAGTTAGTAAAACTAAGTAGTAATTCTTAGTATAACACGGGAAGGAGCGAATGTCCGTCTGAGTAGAAAGAAGGTTCCAACGAATAGGGTTACGAAGCCCGAGGCTTCGAGGGGGACGTGAGGGTACAATGGGTTACCATTAGCCCTTGACATGTGAAAGGTTAGCCATAATATGATTTACGATGGTTTCAAAGTAGGATTGGTTGTGATAGACAGTGTTAGTCATGAATGATTGGTCGTTCTGTTTGTACCGTCTCATGTTGGTCGTCCAACATCGAAGGAGATGTTCCTTGAGTGCTTGTCTGATATTGGTTTAGGCCTCTAGGGCTTGTGCTTAAGGTTTGTTGAATTCAATTAGGATGGTTTAGATGAGATATATGTAATCTGGATGTAATGAGTTCTTACCATGATTGAATGAGTTTTCCGGCTTCCATGGATGAATGGTTGAATTGTTTATCGTAAAGGCTATCACTATCCGATGTGGGGAAGATAGGGATGAGTTCTTGTCTCGTGTTATGGGTAATCTATCCATTCTCATATACTTTCTTGTTGAAGTTTGTTAGTTGTTTTATCGCTCATTAAGATTGTTTTCCGAGTCAAGGTTTTATGTTTCCTCTTATTACCTTGGGTTGTTCATCCGGTTGTGGATGGGCAGGCTAAGTAGCAGGTGACAGGTGATTAGTAAGGGTGATGCTACTGTGCAAAGGCGAGCTGGAGGCTTACATACCAGTTTTATTACTATCTATTATTTCTGTTTCGGCTGTTTGAGTTACTCTATGAGTGTTATAGTGAGGCCTTATGTACAAACTTTGGTGTTTCCTATGATGTTTGGATAACCTTTCAGAATGTTGTGAAAGTTTCAAAAGTTTGTTATGTGATGCTTCACTATTATTACATGTTGTATATTTTCTACTATACTTTATCCTTACACTGTGAGCTCTACGACAGGTTCGACTTGTGTTTACCTACTCTGATGGTCGTCCACAACTGCCGTGCACACCTCTCAGCGCATTATTCCTCTTACTAAGTGTGGGGGCAGTGGGGAGTTGTCACATTTGGTATCAGAGCTCTGGTTAACGATTTTAGCCAAAGTTTGAATACGTAATTACGTATGAGAGACATATTTGTAGATTTCAGTTGGATGTATACTATACGATAATATATAGTATAGTAGTGTTTGTATTCCTTTAGCAATTTTACTTGGAAGTGGCTAATTATTCTAAATTGCAGATTTAGAATGAGTAGATGACCGTCAAGTCACGTTGCTAGGGGAGCAAATACTGGAGGGGGAAATGGTGGTGAACCAGACTACCCTACCATGTTTGAAGCCATGATGGAGGCATTCATGCGAAGGTTGCCCGCTCCAGTGGCAGCTACGGTGGACATAGGAGTTCAGTTGCCTAGGGCTGTGGATTTTGCAAAGCTATGCAGAGATTTTACATCTCTCGAGATTAAAACCATTCAAAGGATTTGAGCTAGCTGAAGAGGTTCAAAGGTGGATGGATTCTTGTGCTTTTATCTTTGAAGACTTGCGTTTGGATGGTGCAACCAAGAGAGAGCAGAGAGAGCTTACATCAAGGCAACCGTAAGGCAGGGCCATGGAACGGTGGAATTCGGTCTCGTTTGAGACTCCAGAGGAAGAAATTTCATGGGAGTAATTCCAGGCTAAGTTTGAAGCAAAGTTTAACTCCACTACTCAGAAGTCAGCTTTGTTCAAGAAGTTCGTGGAGGTGAAACAGAATGGTCGTTCTGTGCTTGATTATGTTTTTGATTTCGAGGTCTTGTGTAAATACGCATGTCCCTCATTGATACCTTATTAGTAGAACGAGAAGTTTGTTATGCGTCTGGATACCTATACTGGAAGGCTGTTGGTGGATCATCTTGACAATTCATTCGAGAAGATTATGGAAAAAGCTATTCGTCATGAGAGCTTGTTTCCTAAGGATGGAAATGTTGTTGCTGCAACCAAAGAGGTTCAGAAACCATAGTAGGGTGGTAATAATAAGAAGAGGAAGCAGCAACAGCAGAAAGGAAAGGATGGCCAGAAGAATCCTAAGAGTGAGGTGGTTTGCTTTAACTGCCAACAGAAAGGCCATTTTGCTAATGAGTGCAAGAATCCCAAAGCTGAGAAGAAGTGCTTCAAGTGTGGGAAGTCTGGGCATGAGAAGAAAGATTATCCAGAATCTCCTAAGGGCGAGCAGGTTGTGAAGGCAAATGCTTTGGAAGTTGTATCAACTTCTTCGAGAGCTCCTACTGCAGAGGAAAAGGGAAAGGGTGTTGTCATACAAGGTTCTCTTTCCATCCGAGGTGTTTTAGTTCGAGTTTTGTTCGATACAGGAGCATCACATTCTTTCATTTGCAATGAGCTTGTGTGCCGCTTGGGTTTGGAACCCAAAATTTGTGATAGACCATTGATCATGACTAATCCAGTTGGGGGTTCGCCCAATCTTTGCATGATTTGTCGTGGTCTGGTGTTGTCGAGTCAGGTTGCCCTTTTGTATTTGATTGATTTGTATTGAACTTCGCTGGGTTTGGGATCATCTTGGGTATGGATTGGCTCAAGAGGTATGCGACAAGGGTAAATTGCGAGAAGCTAGAGGTGAGAGTCGAGGATGTGGTAGGGTGAAAGGTGTTGATTAGATGTAAGCGCGAAGAAGTTGTCTTCGTGAGCTATCTATATTCGCTTGGGATTCCACAGGAAGACTTGTCATCTGTGTTGATCGCTAATGAGTATGAGAATGTCTTTGATGAGGTCAAAGGGTTGTCGCTGCATCGTGAGATCGAGTTTAGGATCGATTTTGTCGAGGGTGCTAGACTAATCGTTATGCCTCTTAAGCGAATGGCGCCTAAGGAACAGTGAGATTGGAGGTGCAAATTCGTGACCTTTTAGGGAAGGAATTCATTCAGAGAAGTGTTTCCGAATGGGGTGCATTGGTCGTGTTTGCAACCAAGGCAGATGGCTGGTTAAGATTGTGTGTAGAGTATCGTGAGCTGAACACAATGACTGAAAAGAAAAAGTATCTATTGCCAAGGATTGATGACTTGTTCGATCAACTTCACGAGGCCAAACTGTTTTCTCATATGGATTTGGCAACGAGATTTCACCAGTTGAGGGTGGCAAAGGATAGTGTGATAAAGATTGCTTCTAGGACACCATCCGGTTTCTTCGAATGATTGGTGATGCCATTCAGGTTGACTAACGCGCCAGTGAATTTTGTGGATCTTTTGAATAGGGTTCTCAGAGACCAGTTGAACAAGTTCGTGATTGTGTTCGTGGATGACATTCTGGTTTACTCTCGGAATGAGGAAGAGCACAAGACGCACTTGAGAGTAGTGCTGGAAATCCTACGAACGATTCAGTTAAGAGCTAAGTTTTCAAAGTGTCACTTCTGAAGAGTGAAGTGAGGTTCTTAAGCCATGTTATTTCTGGAAATGGGACAGCGGTTGACCCTACTAAGGTGGCAGCAATACAGGATTGGGATCGACCTAAGAATGCGACGAATGTTAGGAATTTCCTTGGGTTGGCAGGATATTACCGACGGTTTATCAAGGACTTCTCTAAGATAGTTGCACCGTTGACAGGATTAACGAAGAAGAACCAAGTGTTCATATAGGATGTGAAGTGTGAACAAGCGTTCGCAATCCTGACGGAGAGATTGACGAGTGCTCTTGTGTTGACCATTCCAAGTGGGAATGAAGAGATGGTGGTAAACACTGATGCATGTGGTACTGGACTTGGAGCAGTGCTAATGCAGAAGAATAAGGTTGTGGCCTACGCGAGTCGACAACTAAAGTCGCATGAGAGAAATTACCCAACTCATGATTTGGAGTTGGCAGCGATTGTGTTTGCTTTGAAGATGTGGAGACAGTACCTGTTGGGAGTTCGATTCGAGTTGTTCACGGATCACAAGTCGTTGAAGTATCTTTTCTCCCAAAAGGATTTGAATTTTCGGCAACAACGATGGTTAGAGTTTCTGGCATCGTATGATTTCAGTATAGCCTATACTCATGGTAAAGGTAACGCAATGACAGATGCATTGAGTCGAAGATGCGAAAGTTTGGGAGCGATGTTTTCAGAATGGAAGAGCCTCGAGTATTTGGCCAGGTTTGATTTCAAGCCTAGGTGTGAATTAGAACCTGAAATGTTGGCAAGCTTATCGATAAGACCTACTATCATCGAAAGGATTGGCGAGATCCAAAAGCGAGATGCAAAGCTTGTCGAGTTTATCCAGAAACTGGAACCCAAAGATAAAGAGTTCGAGGTCGATCGAGAAGGTTGGCTTTGAAAGCAAGGGCGATTAGTTGTTCCCGATATTGATGGATTGAGAGATGAGGTTCTGAGAGAATGTCATCACTAGAAGTTGACGATTCATCCCGGTGGTAATAGGATGTATCAGGACATGAAGCGAGTTTACTACTTGGAGGGGATGAAGCAAGATATTGAAAAGTTCATTTCCAAATGCATGAACTGTCAGTTGGTGAAAGCTAAACAGAAGAAGCCGACTAGTTTTCTTCAGCCATTGGAAGTTCTTACATGGAAGTGGGAGCAGATATTAATGGATGTTATCGATGGACTACCTAGAACAAGGGCAGGAAACAAAGGGATTTGGGTCATCATGGATCGTTTGACTAAAAGTGCAAGGTTCATTCCTATCAAGTCGACTAAGACAACATCAAAGTTGGCTAAACTTTATGTGAAATGGATAGATAAATTCCATGATACCCCAAAGATTATAGTGAATGATCGAGATCCATTGTTTACGAGTGGATTTTGGAAAAGTTTGCAAGAAGCTTTGGGAACTGAGTTATGTTTGAGTATGACTTATCATCCCGAAAGTGATGGTAGACCGAGAGAGTCAATCGAGTTTCGGAAGATCTCCTGAGGGCTTGTATGTTAGACTGGAAGGATCATGGGAAGACCATCTATATTTAGTTGAGTTTGCATATAACAACTGCTACGAGTTGAGCATTGGAATGGCACCATACGAGGCGTTGTATGGAAGGCTGTGAAATTCTCCAGCTTGTTGGTTAGAAACTGGAGATAAGTTGATACTTGGCCTAGAGATGATTAGAGAGACCTTGGATTGTATTGAGATCGTTCGGCAACAAATGAAGGCAGGGTCGGTCGAGCGAGCATAGGGAGGAGGGTCGGTCGAGCGAGCCTAGGGAGTGAGGGTCGGTCGAGCGAGCCTGGGGTTGATCTCAGTTTGGGTCGCTCGAGCCAAAATCATGTCTTGGGGAGCAAGTCTGGAATGGGTCGGTCTCACTTTTGGGTCGGGTCGGTCCATGCCTGATTGGTCCTTCATGAAGCAACTGGGTCGGTCTAGTGTGAAGAAAACAGTTGGTCACCAAGGGTGTAGGTCGAGCAAGGCGGGTAGGTCGTGCACACATGAAAGGGGGTCGGTCTTTGTTATGATGTTGATTGGGTTGATCGTGCACCAGGATGAATGGTCGGTCGTACGCTCAGGTGAGGGTTCGGTCGAACATGGCTAGGGGTCGATCACAAGGTCGTTTCATGAAAATTTATATTTTTGCGTACGACCCGGATTTGAAGAAAAGAGCTTAAAAAAATTTAGGCGCAACCCCCCCGAACCCTAGCCGCAGCGTAGTGATGTTATTGGCTCGGTGATGGTGTGACTTTGAAGTAAATTTAGGTAGGAAGGTTCGAAGTGTTGAAGGTGTTTATTGGTCATTGTAGAACAATGAATGAGATGACAACTCAAAGGTCGTGAGTTGGTGGATAATGGTTGCTCGAGAGGTTGCTTGGGCTATGAAAAGTCGTCGAGTTGGATGACTAAAGATGAGAAGGCCAAGAGATTATCGTTGTCGTAAGTTCTAGCAGGCTTAAAGCAGGGGTACGATAGGAGCACCTAAAAGACCAGTTGTAGGTCGAGTACCATGGATATCGTCTAAAGGCCTAGTTGTCAAGTTTAGACGTACATACACATCGTTGAAAGACATATGGGGTTTATGCTAGAACTGGGGTTACCATTAGCCCTTAACATATGGCAAGGTTGGCCATCATTCGATTTACGATGGTTTCAAAGCAGGATTGGCGGTGATAGCCAGAGTCAGTCATGGATGATTGGTTGTTCTGTTTGTACCATCTCATGTAGGTCTTCCAACATCGAAGAAGATGTTCCTTGAGTGCTTGTCTAATATCGGTTTAGGCCTTTGGTTCTTGTGCTTGAGGGATGTTTTATTCGGTTAGGATGGTTTAGATGAGATATATGTAATCTGGATGTAATGAGTGCTTACCATGATTGAATGAGCGTTCTAATTTCCATGGATGAATGGTTGAATTGTTTATCGTAAAGGCTATCATCTATCCATTTTCATATACTTTCTTGTTGAAGTTTGTTAGTTGTTTTATCGTTCACTAGGACTGTTGTCTGACTCAAGGTTTTATGTTTCCTCTTTTTACCTTGGGCTATTCATCCGATTGTGGATGGGCGGACTAAGTAGCTGGTGACATGTGATTAGTAATGGCGATGTTGTTGTGCGAAGGCGAGTTGGAGGCTTACATACTACTTTTATTACTATCTGGTATTTCTGTTTCCGCTGTTTGAGTTGCTTTATGTGTGTTGTAGTGAGGCCTTATGTACAAACTTTAGTGTTTCCTATGATGTTTGGATAACCTTTCAGGATGTTGCGAAAGTTTCAAAAGTTTTTATGTGATGCTTCACTATTATTACCTGTTGTATATTTTCTACTATACTTTATCCTTGTGCTGTGGGCTCTATGACAGGTTCCTCTTGTGTTTACCTACTCTGAAAATCGTCCACAACTGCCGTGCACACCGTTCAGCGCATTAATCCTCTCATTAAGTGCAGGGGCTGTGGGCGGTCGTCACAAGAATGATTCGATTTTGATCTTTTTATTGGAATTCATATAGATAAGAAATAAGTCTATTTGGTTTTTGTTTAATATGATGAAATAGAGCATGATAATAATATATTAAAATTACTTTAGAAAAGGAATACAATGGGCATAGGAGAGACGTAGGTAATTTTACTTCAGTGCACTAAAAAATCGTGGGAATGGCGTTGGAAAAAAGTAAAAAAGGCATAGGTAAACCGTAGCTAAATAATTGGCGTAGAAAATGTAATACATATAAATGATGTGGGAAAAACATATGAAAAATGTAGCAAATAATGGTGTAGTTGTGGCATAGAAAACACCCTCACGGATGGTATAGGTAAGTTGTAGCTATGCAGGTTTTAGCCACGCCATATTGACGAAGGGGTTACATAGGTACTACATTTACTTATGCCCCTCCTACGCCATTTTGGCGCTGGTAAAACTGCAGTTTTCTTATAGTGATTGGTTCTTTTCGTCAATCATGTTAATGGTGCAGCTATCTTGGAAAAATCCTTGATAAACCGTCGGTAATATCCTACCAATCCAAGAAAACTTCTCACATCCGTCGTACTTTTAGGTCTATCCCAGTCCTGGATTACTGCCACTTTAGCGGGATCTACCACTATTCCATTTCTGAAAACCACATGGCCTAAAAGCCTCACTTTGCTCTTTCAGAAGTGACACTTTGAAAACTTAGCTCTTAGCTGATGCTTCCCGAAATAACTCTCAAGTGCGTGTTGTGCTCTTCCTCATTCTAAGAGTAAACCATAATATCATCCATGAACACAAGTACGAACTTTTTCAAGTGTTCTATGAAAACTCTACTCATAAGATCCACAAAATATGTTGTCGTGTTAGTCAACCCAAATGGCATTACCAAAGAAACTGGATGGTGTCCTAAAAGTAGTCGTTGGCTCGCTATCCTTTGCCACTCTCGGCTGGTGAAATCGTGTTGGCAAATCCATCTAAGAAAATACCTTGGCTTCATGAAGCTGATCGAACAACTCATCGATCCTCGACAACCGATACTTGTTCTTCTTGGTTATTTTGTTCAACTCACAATAATCCACACACAATCTTAACGAGCCATCCACCTTGGTTGCAAACACAATCAGTGCACCCCACTCAGATTCACTTTTCCGAATGAATTTTTTTCCTAAAAGATCATGAACTTGCACCTCTAACTCTTGATGTTCCTTAGGCGCCATCCGCGTAAGAGGCATAACGATAGGTCTAGCACCCTCGACCAAATAGATTCTAAACTCTATCTCACGATGTGACGACAAACCTTTGACTTCTTTAAAGACATCCTCAAACTTATTAACGATCAGCACAGATAACAAGTTTTCCTGTGGAATCACAAGCGAATATAAAAAGCTCATGAAGATACTATCTTCGGGATTACATCGAATCAAAACCCTTTGCCCTTCCACATACCAAACTCTCACCTTAAGCTTCTGGCAATTCACTCTTGCAGCATACCTCTTGAGCCAATCCATGCCCAAGATGATCCCAAACCCAGCGAAGTTAAGAACAAAGAAATCACATGCAAATGAGTAACTATTACTCGACAACACAAGACCGCGACAAATCATACAAAGGTTGGAAGAACCCCCAACTGGATTAGTCACAATCATTGGTCTATCAAAAATCTCGGGTTCTAAACCCAAGCGGCACACAAGCTCATTAAAAACGAAAGAATGTGATGCTCCAGTATCAAACAAAGCTCGAACTAAAACACCTCGCACAGAAGGAGTAACTTGGACGACGACACCCCTTCCCTTCTCCTTTGCAGTAGGAGCTCTTGAAGAAGATGGTATGGCTTCCAAAGGATAACCCTTTACAACCTGTTTACCCTTAGCTGATTCGGGACAATCTTTCTTCTCATGCCCAGGCTTTCCACACTTGAAGCACTTCTTCTCAGTTTTGAGATTCTTACATTCCTTGGAATATTGGCCCTTCTGCCAATAGTTGTAGCGAATCACCTCTCCCTTCTGCTTCTTCTGGCCATCCTTTCCCTTTTACTGTTGTTGCTTCCTCTTCTTATTATTACTACCCTACTGTGGTTTTGGAGCTTCCTTGGTTGCAACAACAACAACTTCCTCTTTTGGAAACAAGCTTTCATGCCTTACAACTTTTTCCACATGCTTCTCAAATGAATCATCAAGATGTTCTACCAACGGTCTTCCTATGTAGGTCTCCAAACCCATAACAAACTTCTCGTTCTTTTGATAGGGTGTATTAATGTATGAATGAGCATATCTGGACAAGACCTTAAAATCGAGAACATAATCAAGAACTGGCCTAACATTTTTCTTCAACCTCACAATTTTTTTGAATAGAGCAGATTTCTGAGCAGTGGAGATAAACTTCGTATCGAACTTAACTTGGAACTGTTCCCTAGTTATTTCTTTTTCTGGTGTCTCAAGCGTAACCGAATTCCACCACTCCATGGCCCTGCCCTGCAGCTGCCTTGACGCAGGATTTCTCCTAGTTTCATCATCTATACTCAAGTATCCAAAAATACGAATACAATAATCTATCCACCTTTGAACCTCTTCATTCGGTTTAGTTCCTTTGAATGGTTTTCCTCCCAGAGATGTGAAGTCTTTACAAAGCTTTGCGAAATCCACAACTCTTAGCACATGCACGTCTACATCTATCGTGGTTGCCACTAGAGCGAGTACCCTTCTCATGAATGTTTCCATCATGGCATCAAACCTGGCTAGATAATTTGGTGTACCGCCATTTTCCACTCCAGGCGTAGTCCCTTTCCTAGCAGTATGTCTTGAAGTACATCGACTCATTCTAAATCTGCAAATATAAAATGATTAACCACTTACAAGAAAAATTACAAATGGAGTTCAAACGCTACTATACTATATAGTATTATATAGTATACGTCCATCAAAATCTACATATACGTTTCTCATACATGATTAGATCTTCGAACCGTGGTTAAAAAAATCGATAACCAGAGCTCTAATACCAAATGTGACGACCGCCCATAACCCCTGCACTAATCAAGAGGAATAATGCACTGAAAACGTGTCCGGTAGCCATGGACGATCTTCAAGGTATGATAACACAAGCAGAACTTGTCGTATAACTCACAGTGAAAGGATAAAAGATAATAGAACATATGCAGCAGGCAATAATAGTGAAGTACATCTGAGAAGAAACACCTACTCTCGTAACGACTAGAGAAAATATCCATACGCTTTAGGATTACAACATAAGTCTGTACAAATTTTCCTCACTACAACACTCTAAGTAAACCATCACACATCGAAAAATACAGATCATGTATAATAGGAAAGATTATATGCCAGCCTCCTGCTCACCTCCGTACTGCAACATCATCCTTATTAAACGATCACCTATCACCTGTCACTTAGTCTGCCCATCCAAAAATCGGATGAACAACCCAAGGTAATAAGAGTGAAACATAAAACCTTGAGTCAAACAATAGTCTTAGTGAACGGTAAAACAACTATCGAACATCATCAATAAAGTATATGAGAATAAGTAGATAAACAAACTAATCTACCAACTTCACCGGAGAAGAACTTAACTGTCATCTTCCCCAAATCAGACAGTGATAGCCTTTACGACAAACATTTCAATCATACATCCATGGCAATCAGAACAACCATCCATTCATGGTGATCAGAAGCAACCAACAATAGAACTCATAACATCCAAATTATATATATCTCACGCAAACCGTACTAATCGAATTCAACAACCCTCAAACACAAGCCCAAAGGCCTAAACCAATATCAGGCAAGCACCTAAGGAACATCTCCTTCGACATCAGACAATCTACATGAGATGGTACAAGAAAAGTATCCAACATTCATGACTGACTCTGGATATCACCGCCAATCCTGCTTCGAAACCATCGTTAATCGTATGACTGGCAACGACACACCATCAATTGTCAAGGGCCAGTGGTAAACCCCTATTCTAGCCAAAACCTCATACACCGTACAATGAAATGTATCTAGGCCCATTCGAGTTGCCCAGGGTACTCGACCATATGACGAAATCGTGTAAACCCTGCTTGGAGTCCGCTAGAACCTACGACAATGATAATTCCTCGGCTTTCGGTATCTCTAGTCATCATCGATGGCAACCATCCAACCATTACCAACAAACTCGGGACACCTTTGAGTTGTCATCACATTTGTTGCATTGCAATGATCAACAAACACTTCACTATGCTTTAGACATTCCTCCTTGAATTTGCGTCGAAGCAAGAACCATCGTCAGCTCAAAAACAAGCTTTGTTTGGTCGACACTGCATTTCATAGCATTTCCAGCTTTTCGCTATGAAAAACTGACCAAAATGTCAAAACAGCCTTTTGCAGCGCTTCTAAAATGCTTTAATATCTCCTGGTTCAATTTTGCATCATTCTGGTGTGAAAATCTAAGTAAAACATCAAAACAGCTTTTCACAGCGCTTCTAAAATGCTATTATATCTGCTGGTTCAATTCTGCATCATTCTGGTATGAAAGACTAAGTAAAACATCAAAACAGCCTTTCACAACGTTTCTGGAATGCTGTGTAAAGCCAGCGACCTAAGCCAAACATGTGTTGTACACACAACCTACGACCTGAGCCAAACCCGTGCTTTGCACACGACCTGCGACCTGAATCAAAGCCCGTGCTTTGCACATGACCTACGACCTGAACCATAGCCCGTGCTTTGAACCCGACCTACGACCTGAACCAAAGCCCAACCTACGACCTGAACCATAGCCCGTGCTTTGCACACAGCCTTAACTTCATTTCTTGGAGAAGGAGAAAAATGTCATGACTCATGAAAAATGACCTAACTCCAGATTTGACCAAATTAGCTCCAAACTTGATCAAATCTTCGTCAAACGACAATAACAATTCAAACAACTCTTCTAAGTCATCAAATCGATTAATTTAACAAGTAACCATCATCCAAATATGAGAATTTCACTAAAATCACGATAGATCAATAAGCAGACAAAATAATGACCTAAACTGTCATTAACATGAACTAACATAAGAAATTACTGGTTTACCGGTTATAAGTTGCTAGATTAGATCCTATAGCAGTTCATGTGAAAATACACTTAGCATGATTTAGATCTATGAGAAAACACTTGAAAATGATTAAATTAAGATCAAACACTCATATACTTGATTGAATCCATGTGAGAGATGCATATCACCCACCAAATCTTCAAAACAACACAAAAACACTTGGATCTAAATCCAGACAGCGAAGAATTAGCTTCAAAGTCTTTGATTTGATGAAATCTCTCTTCGATTGATGCAGATTTAGCTTCAAACGATGTAAATCTTCAGTTCTCTTATGTAGATTTGGAATTCTAATGGTGGAAAGGTGTATTTGATTGAGTAAGGAGGATCACGAGCTCAACTAAATGAGAGAATAAAGAAAGTAACCTCTTCTCCATGCCCTCAACCGCCTATTTATAGCCTCCATCCAGCCCACTATTGGGCCTTTCCAAATCAGCCTATTATGGCTCTAAAAACATGAACAACAAACTATGAAACACAAAAACAGTGATTCCTCCCAAACCGCTGAGCCAAATTTTTAATGTGACCACTCTACGAAATGGAAAACATCATTTCCTTTCCAATGAGACCGATCTCAGCACCTGATTCGATCCAAGTTAAGAGTTATTCCCTATACAAGACTGACAGGGGCAAAATGATCACAAACAAAATTGGTAAAAATTATGGACATGTCTCATATCCCTATAGCCAATATATCAAAATATGAGAATGATCCAACCCTTAGGGAATATTTTTTTTTAATGATCCTCTGATATGTAAAATGCAGGTTGTTACATTCTGTATGCACATATAATGGCGGCATGTTCAACGGTAGCCAACCGTGCTAACAGAGCTCATCATGAATTTGCTTCAGAGTGGTATTCGGTCAAGACTTACTTGGCGGAATACAAACTAGAATTTCACCCTCTTGCAGATAAACGTTGTTGGAGTGCAAGTGGGGGACCTTTAGTTCTACCACCAATAGTGCGTAGAGCACCTGAGAGGCCTAGATCTACACAAATCAAAGGGACGATGGATGAGATGCGTGCTCCAAAGTCAAATAGATGCAACAAATGTTGAGTGATAGGTCATAGAAGGACTCGTTGTAATTCAGCAAATTAGATTTTATTAGTATTGCTCAAGATTGAGGGTTGAATTCTTCACAGTAGAATTAATGAAGATGTGCACTAAATTATTAATGTTATTTGTAGAAGAATAGCTTTCGTTCATACATTGACGACAATTTGCAATGAGCATACATCACTTTCATTCGTAAGCCTAATATAATGACTTATACATTCACAACATTCATTAAATAAAAACTTCTAACCATACAATTACATTCATGCAAATTACTTATTAGGGTAATCTAAGAGCTTTGCTCATGATTTTTTTTTAAAAACAAATATGTGCGTTTAACATATTCAAGAGAAAATTATTTGCGCGGATATTTGGTTATTTTTATATGTTAAAATCATGTGCAATTAGTTTGAATTAAATATGTGTTAGACCAAATTATGGCTCTAACACCCAAATTGTCTGGAATTGTAGAGAATAATAACTAGAAATGAAAGAAAATGCAACCAACACACCAAATTTATAGTGGTTCGGCGTTAACGAGCCTACGTCCACTTTATATATCTTTGATTATACATTGAATGCAAGTACAATCAATGATTTCTCTCAATCTCACTTTTACAATGACGATTCACTCAGTAATTTCAAGATAATACTGACTAGAAATAATGGAAAAACAGTAATGGTGGGAATAATACTCAGAATTGCCAAAAGTTCCTGAAAAATGCCAAGTATGGGGCTATTTATAGGTGATATCTGAAGGCGGTTCATGAAGAAACGTGGCACAGATCCGTAGGATCTCGGACTGGTTCATTGCTTGATGGAGAAATAGTCAAAATGGTGGCTATGGACAGGTGCCACAAGATCCTTCATTCTCAGTTCGTGAATGACCAAGTCTTGGCCACCATTCTCTGGTCATAGGGTCGGTTCGTGACTCTATATCATGAACGGGTCGTGGGTAGCTTCTCACGAGCGGGTCGAGGAACTAGGTCATGAGTGGGTCGTGACAGGGGGATCACGAGCGGGTGGAGTCGGCTGGGTCACAATCGGGTTATAGTGGTTCACGAACCAAGGTAAATCTGTCTTGAACTTTTGTATATGGGACCTTCTCCATTCACATATGGATATTTGCCTTCTTGGTGGCTTAGTCACAAAACTAGCCAACAATAACTAAGTTGCAGTATCTATTATTTTTATTACTGTTATAATTAATAAGCAATTACTATACCTTATTTTTAATTGTTATTAAAATTTGTTAATAACTGTGGAAATGCAACTGAATTTGTAAATTTTTTAATTATTAGATCTTATTTATAAGTGATGTACAATGATAAAAATATGTAAGGGTGTTTCTAGAACTTCATGGTCTAACCAAAAGTTTACTCTTCAAGATCAACTATTAATAAAGATATAACATGCTACACGAAAAACAAGTTTAAGCCTTGAAATGGGAGAATTGAACCTCTGACAACCAACACCATGTCGAAATGTCTCAACCATGCAAACAATGGTGTTGATCATATGTAATTTCTTTAATACCAAGTCAATTGTATGAACATACGTGCAAGAATTCTTTTAGTACCTATATTACTCAAAATTCGGATACAAAACGCTGAAAATACAAATAAAAAAGGACATTGATACATAAATAAAGAGCTAAAAATATAAACAAATATGGAGAATATCGTAGAGAGATTGAATAGTAATACATACATTGTGTTAGACCGAAAAATGGAACTAACACCCAATGCGGTGTGAAACCCTCATAAACATAGATCAAAGATAATAAATTCAATAAATTACAGAGGACACACAATATTTTTATAGTGGTTTGGCTCAATCCAAGCCTACATCCATGTAACAACCCAAATTCCGATAGACCGAATTTTTTTCCAACAGTCTCAATCTATTGACACCCGAGTTGGCTTATCTAGTATCCTGTAGAAAAGACAGAGATATAAAATATATCAGAGCTCAGAAAACATCTCAAAGCGGAATGGGTAAAATGTAATATAACCAAATGTAGCCTTACCGTTGTAATAACACTGCCTAACCAGTATCCAATGCTATCATATCTCTGCCATAAACCTAACGTACAAGTGTGTTATGAGGAGGGGATCAAAACACAAGTTTTGATGACTAGACTAAATTACACAACCCGAAATAACCCAACATAAACCATTCAGTTATATTACTTATTTTATTAGGTTGTTGGGTTGATAGCACTCAAGGCTTTACACACACACGTCATACCCATCTACCTCCCAGTAGATTAACCTAATATAGCATATATGTAGTTACCCCCAATATTAAGGTACCTCCCATGGTACCCTTCTCGCACGGTCTACGTCGCCAAGCCACAGAAGCGTATACAAATCTCATCCTACGCCAGAGCGACGTATGGATCTCCATAAAACTATGCCATGTTCCACACAAAACTACCATAGCCATGCTACGTAAGCGTACAGACTGCCATATTCTAAACTCCTCGGCCAAGCTCGATCTTAACATGAAATAATGCCTTAGCGTCTACGGTACACCACCTGGTGTGGCTTGCTTATATCTGGATCCTCACATGTACATATTGCCTACTGTACCCTGAGTTCCGTAATAGGGCTGCATCTGAATGCACAAACTAGGTCGGGAGCCTTTCTATATTTGTATAGGTCTACTAAAGAGGTCTAAAGTACATATATCTAAACTATGGTATGCATTTCTACGGTGGCTATGGTCGACCCCTCCCTCAACTAGTGAAAGACTACATAATGAGCTAAGTGACATGCCCCTAGCAAACAATCTACATCCAAATTGGTGTGTCCTGTAACCAAAGTTTCAATAGTGAAAGATCGATGGTCTGTAGGTTTAGCTCTAGTCTTTCTGTATCATATTGACTGCCGATGACAGGTACCCGACGATTACAATCCGTTGTTTGGTCTTGACCAGTCAATGTATAAGCAAATCGT
The DNA here is from genome assembly GCA_030737875.1 of Allium sativum. Taxonomy (NCBI): domain Eukaryota; kingdom Viridiplantae; phylum Streptophyta; class Magnoliopsida; order Asparagales; family Amaryllidaceae; genus Allium; species Allium sativum. Next base: position 903,040,352 of record CM060916.1, read on the forward strand.
CGAATCACCCCAATGTCATACTGCCACAGCCTTATGACTGCCAAACTACTATTGTAGTCAAGATATACTCACGAGGTGGTAACGTGTAGATCCAACTTCTGTGAGTATAGCCTGAGCATTCACCGCAACAGAGGACCACCGTGGAGTACCCTACCACGTCCCTCAGAAGCCACGTGCTTCTTTCCAGTCCGGTAGAGCTAAGAAGCAGAATATCATGCAGAAGAATCAGATGGATGTGCTCCTCTCGTTCCTTTAGACACCACGATGATCTACCCCATTGGGTTCTTCACCTTCAGACCTGCGGACTAGTCCAAGCGCATTATTATAACGTCTTATTAGACCCTATGTCTAAACGTTTAATTACGCGCTTGCTTTACCTCATTCGATTTCCAGTTAATTTAGTTATTTCCAATCATATTAACTTCTTATTCAAGTTACCAAGTTCTCTCTGAACCCCTTTAGTGAAAACCAGTAACTTCCCCGTGAAGGAAAGCGCGGATAGTTCGAGAACAAACCACATCATAACACAAACGGAAGAACATTTCATTGTATATTACAACAATTCCATCAGATTACAAGAATATACAGAGTATGAATAAATATTACACAGAAATATCAGATATTTAAATTACATTTAAATAGCAGCGGAAAATAATATAATACACAACTGGAAGAGATATACGGATACAAAGCTTTCCGGATATCATTCCAGCTGTAAACCAGGATCCTGTGAATATAAATCTGCAAAACCAAAACTACTAGCTGCCCGTGTCAAAATAAGGGCACCCAGAGTTTAGGTTAAAACAATAAACTCCAGGTCAGTCATGGGACTGGTGCGAGAACTAAAACAGTTATTAACCTTTATTTTAAAGTTCGGTAAATCAAGGGACCACGCCGTATAACACGGAATGGGTTTCCTCCCAAGAATACCAGTGCATAAAACAACATCACAATGCTAAATAAAGAAAAATGAAGCTATTATAAGACCCAGGTCCTATCACACAATGCAACGCAAGCCGGGGGATAGGGTTTTTACCTTATAATAGCCAAGAATGCTTGATACGTTTAAAACAAATCATTTGATACTATTATAAGTGCATAGTGTATAAAACAACTTCAAATCATAAGTATCAATCATAGGCGGCATAAGCGCCCCATCCCACTATGTCGCCATACTAGGTTCTACAAATAAAACCGCAAATGTCACGTATTTGGAAATTGGATTTCCATCTATGAACCGAGGCAAAAGATAGTCCTCAACCGATTCGAGACTGTCTAGTCCGAGTCTCAGGATCAGAGCTCGAGTGACCTGGTCGTCAGGGCCGGTCCACCGATGTGGATTATTATGCCTGAACAATACGTCTCTCCGCCCTATGGGGCATAAATGGGCCAACAAATGACTCCATCGGACCCGGATCGTCTGATCAAACCGAGGCGCCTCGCAACTACAACAACCACATAAGTCAAACTCCTCAGGGTCACACTGACGCCACTTCTAAGTAGAAAGAAACGCATGTCCTCCCTGAGGTCCATCTCCCATTTTTGGTTCATACCAGGTGTGAAACTCGCGAAGTAAATGTACACAAAGCTACGCCACAAAGGCCGTGCTTTGATCATCAACCACAAGACTCTGCTTTTCAACAGAAGCCTTGATCATTTGCATCTTAGCATGCCACACAGGCAATCCACTCTATGCAACCGATAACAGTCACACTGAATGAAATCCGATGTCAGACACACAGTCCATTTACAAGTCCGTTCTGGGTCTGAACGAAACCGGAGGCACCTAGTACCCCGCATATCCATCGATCTCCAAGTACGTTTGGACGATCACCAACTGTTTCCATCTTCTTGGGTGTACATCCCAATCAAGATCATCAGTAATCACCCAAACGACGTGAAGACCTCCGGTCTTCGACCACCGTCTTCATCTTTGACTTATCGTCGTATCAGTTATTCAGAATGGGATAAACCAGGTCTTTCCGAATAACTCGCGTATATTATAAACAAGTGTTACACAAACACAACATACGCCTCATTTCAATTCATCAATCACTAACCGTAAATTAACAAGAGAATAATTCCCCAAATATTAACCCCGAAGGCCGAAACCAACATCAGATCAATATCCAGAAAACCATTCTTCTTAGCTAACCGACCGTTAGTTTCTAAATTTCACATTCATAGGGAAATGTTCCCATTAATTTTATCAAAGATAAATTCTTTTAAATTTATTCTTTAATCTTCCTTTGAATATCAATTCAAACTAGTCGGGATTAGCGAACTATACCGAAGTAATCATTTGTTTTAATTTCCCAACCCCAACCTATTCATCCCATGAAGTAAAACTGGTTATACTTCATATCTAACACCACGGTGTTATCGGTAAATTTAATTACCATTTCACGTTTAAATCTAATTAAAGATTTAACTATCACCTGGAGCAAAACTGGTGATACTCCATTCTCGATCTTTTCAATCTAATTAAAGATTCATTAAAACTCCACTTAGTTTTAATCTTTGACTGGGTTAAAGAATCAGTGTCATTTAAAACACGGTTCACGATAAACCCCAAAATCTCATCACATTTCAATCAGTCCCTAACCGTAAATTAGCAAGTGAGCAATTCCCTAAGTATTAACCCCGAAGGCCGAAACCAACATCAGATCAATACCCCAGAAACCATTCAACTTAACTAATCTCCAGTTAGTTTCTGATTTTCTTAACTCCTTTGGGTCTAAGAACAGTATTATTGAAGATACCGTTCACGACAACCCAAAATCTCATTCCATTAATTATCGAGTTAAAGAACAAGTGTTATTTAAAACACTGCTCACTATAAAACCAAAAATCAATATCAATTCAATTCCAATTAAATATTATTTAATTGGCACATTTCATTAAATCTAAATAAAAATATTTAATCCTTTTCCCAACTGGGCTTAAGAACAGTGTTAATGAAGACACCATTCACGACAAACCCAAATCACATTTGATATTAAATACAAGGCTCTGAATAGAAAATATATCGGCTTATATTCAATATCAAATTCTACGACCAACAAATATCGTATTGGAAATAACGATATATGTATATCTTTCAAATTTCCATAACAATATCTGTATAATCACGAAATCCAACATCGAAATATTCCGAAGACAATTTCGATTCAAATCTATTCCAATTCAATTATTGGAATTTCTGGTTATTTTCAAAACCATTTCAAATCCAATTTATTTATTTTAAAAATAAATAAATTATTATTCTAGTTCAAAACTAGTTCATTTCGATAAAAATCTATTTTTATCTTTTCAGATATGGAGTTTTCATCCCAATTCTTCACAAATCATTTCTTATGATTTTACACCAATTATTACTATTTTTAATAATTTTATCAAGGCCCGTACAGTCGATTTCCATCAACGGCCATCGAACTGCACTTACAGCGACCTTTTCCAAATTTGATTTGGACATAATTCCAAATCCAACTGTTAGATTTCTAATTTCTAATATTCGCTAGAAAGCTCTTTTCGATACGAACCCAACGGTTCTAGTTTTAGGAGAATCCGACGGTCGGATCTCCCGCAATATCCATTCGAAGTCAATGGTCGAAATTCGCGAACTGCCGCGGCGCGGCGCGTTCTATTCAGGCCATTATATTATATAAATAATATATATAATATATACTTCGTCGATTTCCTTTTAAAACGTATTATATAAATCGTTTTGAATTCGTTTTCAAAACGATTTCAACTTCTTTTCAATTTCAAACCAAAATTGAATATTCCAATATAAATTCGTTTCAAATCGATTTCAATTCAATTTCAATTTAATTCGAATTTCTTTTCAATTTCAGTTTGAATTCAATTCCTTTCGATTTCAATTCTATTCAAATTAATTCGAACTTTAATTCTTTTCAAAATATCATATTTTGAAATCACTTTCGAGATTCATTATAAAATGAATAAAATCGATATAAATATCGTTCACGTCCAAAATGGCGTCAATCTAATCAACATGGCTTCATATATTTCTATTTTCAAATATTCGATTTCAAATATTTCTATTTCAAATATTTCTATTTCAAATATTTCTATTTCAAAACTGGAATGTGGCCCAATCAATTACCATATAATGTTAATTATATGGAGTTTCTACAACACATGTATACAATAACAGCGATGAATAATCAACCATCATCCAAAGTGCATTCTACACTGTATAAGCATCAAATATAAATATTTAACGCTCATAACAGTCTGTCCATCAATCGATCGACATACAGCAAATTATTGGGACTAGTGTATGTCATATATCATCCCAATACCCGTGTGGGGTTTCAAACAATCAAACACAGATTTTATTTGTGCAGTTGGGAGATGTGTAAAATTTATCGTCCCAATCAATATCAATCAAATCAGTGTATATAAACAAATCTCCGATTTGTTTATAAATATTTATTTTAAATACACGTTAAAAATTCTATTTTTAACTATAAAATATTTTATTTCATTTCACATCACATCACACAATCAACTACACATCAAAATCAAACAAACAAGCATACAAGCCGTCCATGGTATGTGGATGACGGGTGTCAGGTGCTACTAAACACCGTATGCATCCTAGTATATATTTCAACTAGAAAAATAATTAAAAGGTGAGGAATTCTCACAGAGGGTTCCACTCCGCCATGCTTTGCTTTTGAACTGCTGAACATCTGGATTTGTTTGCAATTCCAGTACAGTCCTTTTCACGTTGTTCAAATAAAAATTATATTTTTATCACTTCATTCTAATAAATAAAAATCATATTTTTATTTCTTCTTCATATATATTTTCGACGCTTCATTCTATTTAAAAATTATATTTTTATATTTCTACTTCATATATAAAGATTGAATTTTCATTACATCACTATAAAAATCACATTTTTACTTCGCTATATATATAATAAAAATCAGATTTTTATTTCGCTACATATATAAAGATAATATTTTTACTATCTATCTACTTTATAAAAATTATATTTTTATATTCCACATATGATAAAAATCATATTTTTATTATTTTTATAATATAAAAATCATATCTTTCCTACTTCAAAAGTATAATCTTTTCGCTATTTCATTATAAAAATCATTTCTTTATCGCTCCTATAAATTAAAAATCGAATTTTAATTCTTTCTATAATATAAAAATCACATCTTTCATGTAGATAAAAACTCCACCTTACATTATAAAGTTTTCGCCTTTTTAAATATAAATCTAATCTCTATGTTGTCATTGCTCACAACAATGAAGATCCAATCTATATATGTGAAAAATATAAGTCAAAAATCATATTTTTGTTTGTAAAAATCCCATATTTTATTCGTAAAAACCACATTTTTTTATAATAGCACTAGAAGGATAAAGATCGTATTTTTAACTAAACAAAGATCGTATTTTTATCTAAACAAAGATCGTATTTTTATTTAAACAAAGATCGTATTTTTCATATACTAGAAATCAATTCTTATCTATATGAAATCATAACTTTTTCCTTATCAAAATCTAATCCTTTTAACGTTAAAATCATACTTTTATTTGCCATTCACCTAAATGAAAATCCAACTCTTATATACGCTATTCCATTATAGATTTATATTTTTAAAACTATTTTATACACATACAAATCAGATTTATAAAGTAATTAAACTAAACAAAAGGAAAGCTTACAGTTTGAATCGGGATAGCGCGGAGGAACGACGACCTTTCAGTCGGAGGAGGGGGGGTTGTACGCGCAGGTGGTGGTGGTACCCGGGGCTGGCGGCGGCGTGGGTAACAGGGAGCATCGGTTTTGGTTGAGGAAGGGGGAGGGCACTTGCGTTCGAATTTGGAGGAGATGGGGAGGCATGGTAGGGGGCTGGAGGGGGTAGCTGCAGCGGAGCTCGTGGGGGAGGGAGCGATGGCGTCAGGGCGGCAGCTAGGGCTCGATGGCTTCGGTCATCGGGTCCGTCTCTTCTTTTTTTTTTCTTTTTTTTTCTAAATCTGAAAGTCGGGTAGGGAGAGAGAGGTATAGGAGCATTGACTTGGTTATTTAATTTTTTTTTTTTTTTTTTTAATTCTCTAAAAAGTTGCTTTTTCATTTGAACTCAAAACGAGGCCCAATGACTGTCGTCCATAGTTAATTACCCCCATTCCGAACACAGTGGGATATGTATCGTAAGTTGATTCGATCGTTTCGATCAGTTTTCGTCAAAATCAACATATAACTCTATATATTGAATTTGAACGCACATTTCAATTTATCGGGGTCACATACTAACTCGAAAAATTACAGAAAAATATTTTCTTGCTTCGTATTGACGATACGGTCCTAACAAAACTAGTTTCGTTGAATTCTGAGACCGTTTGAAAATGGCCAATTTCCAGTCGATTAAAATCAACTTAAACTAGTCAAACGCGTTTTCCTTTGCCACGCTCACATATTGATTCAAAAAATTACGAAATTTGGAATCTAGCAATAACTTGACATCACGAATCCAACAAAATTGGTTTCGTCGAAATCCGAGGTCGTTTGCAAAATGGCTATTTTCAACGGTCGAAATTCCATAACGACTATTCTGAATTTTCATTTGGACATATCTTTTGATTCCCGCTATGAAATTTTGATTTCCCGGATTCGTTGGAAAGATATTCTCAATTAGATTCTATTATTTTTGGTTTCACTAAATTCTGGTTTATTTTGAATCGTGTACATTCATTTGAAGTTTGAAATTGAATTATCGAACTACCGCGCATTTTCAATTCCTTTTATAATTATTTATATTTTAACGTCGAACTATATAAATATATACGTTCGAATTACATTCAAAATAAATTTCTCATCGTTATTATTTAAAATAATAGATTTCCGGGTTGTTACACCTTTTATCTCTACGGAATGGACCCCTCTCACTCATTAATTTCAGTTATTTAACTTAACCTATTTAGGTTCATTAATAAGCCCATAACATGTTATTCTCTATATTGTAATTCAAGGCCTGAAGTCTGCGATTTTCCTACATTATTATCCTGTCATTTGTTGTCCAATTTTAGGTTTACAAGTTACAATAACATGTTCTACTTAGGCTGCATTTGTTTATTTATTAAAAGTACTGAATGCAAGTTCTCAGTTATAAATCAGAACTTTATTTGTTGTTTGTTTTTGTCTATGTTCTGGATAAAGGTTATCTATTCAGACAAATAAACTTAGAACATTTTCAGTGCTTATTCTTTGTTCTGAATGCTGAATATTGGTTTTGTTTTGAATGTTGAATGCAAAAAAACAAGTAATTGATTATTTAGAATTCAGCACTTAGACTTTAGAGTTCAGCAACCAGAATTCAGAATTCAACATATTAAACAAACAGAACCTTAATGTATAATTAAGTATATCTTATCCTAATCCACATATTTCCTGTTAACATGTTACTTACTTATTTCATTCAGTTCTATGCCGCCTAAGCAGACTTCCGCTTATTATTAATACCTTTTATTAGACCTCGTAATTCTCTTTTATAAGTCTACCAATAATAAGATTACTTCATTCTTTTCATTAACCATGACTTTTGGTTTGATACAATCTCTTATTGTTATTCACTTATTTACTTAGTTCTCTTAACTAAGGTTTATCAATAAGTTTCTTTCCATTTATTATACCCTTCGTTATAATTCCCACTTACCCAAAGGACAAGTCTACCTATTATATTCTGTTCTCATTAATATTATCAGTTATAATAGGTTATATTCCCCGTTCATCACATTTTCCTTGGTTCTTTAACACTAACCAACCTTTTACTATTGTAACATCTATTCAATTAATGCCATTTATTTATTTCCTATTATATTCATATGTGTATGATTATACACCAAACCTCTAACATTAAGCTGACCACTTGTGGATGCTGGATTTGCCGGGCGGTTCCGGGCATACTTCTACCACAAGTTGAACTTAACCTCGTGCCTTAGTACCGTTTGTTTATGCACCGGACCCCCCACATTAAATTTACCACTTCTGGATGCTGGATTAGCAGGGCGGTTACGAGCAGTAATGACCCGCATTGTCAGAGGTATTATAATTAATTTATTTAATTATATAAATAGTGATATAGGAAATTTAATCGTCGTTTAATTAAATTTAGTGAATATTTAATTAATTTAAGTAATTAAATAATATATTTAATTCAGAAATAACCAGAAATAGTGAATTGACAATATAATGTGAACTGGGTCATCCCCGAGATTTAGTTTTGCTTAGAGTTGAGATATATTAGCAAATATATTCAATCGACGACAGTTTGAATGTATAATTTTAATATAATTAAAATAGAGCTCGAAATGGCGCTGCAGTTCGCTATTTGGCGATTTGAACTTCAACTGGATGTACATGATTCGTTTTAAGCCGGATTTCTGTGAAACAAGAAACGTGTGGAGCTGGTGGAGTATATCTTTCTAGTGGAAGAGAAATATCGAGATTTCGTCGTGTAGATTTTGATTCACGTCCAAATCAAATTTTAGAAAAGTCGCTGTGGAATTCCTTTATAATTTATAAAGGAATTATTTATATTTTAAAAAGGAATTTCAATATAAATCGAATATCGGGTTGACCCAGATTTGAAATATCGAGTTAGAAATCCTATTGGAGCTGTACGATATTCCACTGTGAATATAGACGTTAATATTTAATTTTAAATATTTAATGTAATTATATTTAAATATATTTATATATTTAAATAGGCTATTTAGAGCTTTAAAAATAGCCACTTTTGCAAACGAAGTCGGAATTCGACGAAACTAATTTTGTTGGATCCGCAATGTCAAATAGTTGTTAGATCTCCAGTTTCATGATTTTTTGAGTCAATGTGTGGCCGTATGGATTTTTAGAGTGAAATACAGTCAGTATTCTAACGGTTAAAAATACGCTGTGTGAGCAAACGGAGTCGGAATTCAACGAAACCGTTTCGTTGGGACCGTAATGTCGAACTCTAGCTACATGTCAATTTTGGTGATTTTTAGGTATCGTGGGTGATCACACGAAATTTTAGAAGATAAGTACAAATAGCATTTAATTATAATTGAATATTATAATGAAAATATCCCCTCCTCTTTTCCTATAAATATCACTAAATCCCTTTTCATTTCAAAACCCTTCAGAAAAGTCTCCGTCCACTATTTTTGAGCCGCCACCAAAATCGGAGGATTTCACCATTCGAAATCAAAGAAAAAAAAGTAAATCAAAGAAAATACTAAAAATCCTAATACTTATATTCTTTGGTTCTATGGGTGATGTTATTCGATCTGAAGTCCAGTTTAAGCGGTTCGATCAAACATGGTGCTCGACGTGTTTCACCAGTGAAGCTAGGGCTTCCGATTCCTTCAAATTTGTTGAGGTTTAAGCGAAATAGATTGTGGATTTGAACTTATGGTGAGAAGCAGTTTCAGTTGTGATTCTTTTGTGTGGTTCGGTGCAGGTTTGCGTCGATGGGTTTTTGAGTTCTGGCAAGAAACTGAGTTCGACGGCAGTGTTTTAATGGTGCGGACTGTGTTAAACGGGAATGGAGTAAGGAGTTGGAGATGAGGATTTCTTTTTGAGTATATTTGCTGAGTTTTCGGTTTAATGTTATCACTGGTGACTGCGGTTTTAGGATGCAGAACGACGTTGGTTTACTGGGCATCGAAGTGTGGTATGGTGGGACGGGTTGATGGAGATTTGGAAGTAGATCGAAATGGTGAAGTCAAGAGATGATTCAGTGGTGTCAAGGAAGGGTGTTGAAGTGTTTGTGCGGAAATGGTGTCCTGAAGCAAGGAGCTGTGCGTGTAAATGGGATTTGGGAAGAAGATAGTGCGGTAGTGGGTTGGTAAGGGAAGTGGGCCGGTTATTGGGCCAGTGAAGAATGTAGAGTGAGGCCCATATATTTTTAAGTTAAGTTATATTTCCATTTAAATTTCATTCAAACTTTAAAAGTGTGTAACTTCTACGTACGATGTCAGAATTCCAAACCGTCAGATCCGTTGGAATCGTATGGACGGGAGCAACACAATGAAGCTGATTGGAAGTGAATTGGGGCTCGTATGAATTTATGACGAAATAAATTGTTTGATGCAAATTAAATAACAGTTTATCGTTCTTTAACGATGAACTGCAAATGTGAGTAAATCTCACCAACTCTAAACAGTTATATTTTTATAATGTATTTTTAGAACTGTTAATCATCTGTTGATTGTTGTGTGTTGGTTGATTGATTGAACTGCTAGTCAGTTAGTTGAAATTATATATATATACATAAACCATTAAATATATATATACTGATTCTGTTATCAGAATAATTCGTACTGATCTGTAATGGATGTTGATTATACTGTGTAACATCTGTGGATGCAGGGAAACAGGTTGGAGGGACCCAACTGGGTTCCTCAATATTTATAATACTGTTTTGATTTCATATATTCTGATATATGATGTAGTTTATAATTTGTGGTTGATCATATGTGTTTGGATGAGATTGGTCATCGTGATTTTATATGGTTGAATACCATAACATACCGAATGTTGATAAGGGGATTTTCAAAGTGATATTGAAAATAGCATATTTATAAAATGGGATATTTATAAATAAGAGATATTTATAAAGTGGAATATTTATAAATAAGAAATGTTTATAAATTGGAATATTTATAAATAGGAGATATTTGAAAGGGAAATAAATTCAAAACATTTCTTTTTGAATGGAAAGGCCTGTGTGGCGAGTTTGGGGATTTTCCCGATACTCCCGATACAAAGGAGGTTATGGCGAATTTTCCTGGGAATTTAAGGAGTTAGAATATTTCAAGAATAAATTTGAAAAGGAAATATTTGTAAACCATTTACAAATAGAATTGGAAAGGGAACATTATAAAAAGGAAATCATTTTTAAAGTGTAGAACCGTTATTTAAAAGTAAATCTTTTCAAATGAATAAAACGTTTTTAAAAAGGAAATTTTTATAAAGTGAATAAAGTAAATCGAATATGGTATTCGAAAGGAGAAATCGAATATGGTATTCGAAAGGAGTTAATCGAATATGGTATTCGAAGTTAGTTAATCGAATATGGTATTCGAAGTTAGTTAATCGAATATAGATATTCGAAAGGAGTTAATCGAATATGGTATTCGAAGTTAGTTAATCGAATATGGTATTCGAAGTTAGTTAATCGAATATAGACATTCGAAAGGAGTTAATCGAATATGGTATTCGAAAGTTAGTTAATCGAATATGTTATTCGAAAGGGGTTAGTCAAGTCGAGTTAGTCAAATAGAGTTAACCAGTTAGAGTTAATCAGTTAGAGTTAATCAGTTAGAGTTAATCAGTCAGAGTTAACCAGTTAGAGTTAATCAGTTAGAATTAATCGATTAGAGTTAAAACGAACTAGAGTTAATCAAATATAGTTAAGTGAGACAGAGTTAGTCAAACATAGTATTCAGGGTAAGTTACCATCTTGTACGACTGCTAGCGTAAGTCGCAGGGCTGTAAATAGCCTACGGCGGTCGGATGTTTCCTGAGGGAGTCAGGCGTAACCATTGTGATCGCTGTGATCTAGAGTCAAGCGAATGGAGTTTAATCGAATATTAGTTATTCGATAGGAGTTAATCGAGTTGATCGAGTTGAGAAATAAGTTAAGTTAAATAAGTTGAGTTGATCGGGTGGTTCGACCAAGTTAGTCGAGCCTAGTTAATCGAATCGAATTGGTCGAACCAAGTAAGTCGAGTTAAGTTAGTCAAGTTAGTCGAGCCTAGTTAATCGAATCGAATTGGTCGAACCAAGTAAGTCGAGTTAAGTTAGTCAAGTTAGTCGAGCCTAGTTAATCGAATCGAATTGGTCGAACCAAGTAAGTCGAGTTAAGTTAGTCAAGTTAGTCGAGCCTAGTTAATCGAATCGAATTGGTCGAACCAAGTAAGTCGAGTTAAGTTAGTCAAGTTAGTCGAGCCTAGTTAATCGAATCGAATTGGTCGAACCAAGTAAGTCGAGTTAGTCGAGTCAAGTTAAGTTAGTCGAGTTAAGGAGTATCGATGTTAGTTTCATCGAAGGGAGTTATCGATTATAGTTTAATCGAAGTGAGATTTTCAAATAGGAGATATTTGAAAAGGAAGAGTTATCGAATATTAGTTATTCGAAGAGAGATTATCGAATATCGTTTATTCGAGAAGGAGTAAATCGAATATAGGTTATTCGAAGAAGAGTTAATCAAATAGAGATTTCTCGAAGAGAGTTAATCGGCAAATTCGATTATATCAAATTCGGGAAAGTACTTATACTTTCCAGTGTTTAAATAGAGATTTATTTATAAATAAATAAGTGTTAGGTTAATTATTCACTAATAAGATTAGAAGTTATAATTAAAGTTAGATAATTCGAAAGTAGGGATTATAACGTTATCGTTATAACCAATGTTTTAAATATAGAAGTGGATTAGTAAAATTGGATCCGAGAAAGGTGTAAAGAAGTTGTTAAAGATTAAAAGATAAACTTTGACCATTTCGAAGTTATAACGTTGTTCAGTTAAGGTCTGAGAGGTAATTATACCCCAACTTGAGTGACTTCCTTCTTAACTAAGAAATGGTAAGGTTTGATCGTAAAGGAGTTTTGGAAATGTTTTCCAAACGAGAATCAGAAATGTTTTCTGATAAAAGAAAATAAGAATTTTGAATATAGGGAAACAGGAGATAAGTAAATAAATGAACTAAAGAGATTTATGTTAAATGATGTTTGTTCGATATAATTTCCATTTGAAAATAATATCGTTGTTTGCACACTTATTTTTCTTTGATAGTTAACTCACCGACTATCGAAGTTTTGACCATTTTAACGTTGTTAATATGGAGAGACCAGTTAGATTATCATCCATAGAACCACTCTGTATTGGCATAAGCGTCGCGAATCATATATGCCAAAGATAATTGAAGACGGAGTAAAATGCAAGGGCTGTTGTATAAGTCTTAGATAATAGTAACTAAGATGGATATACGGAATAGTGCCTTCGGTTTGTCCAGTCCCAGGACAACTTGTATGGACGAAGGTCTGACAGAGTATATCCAATGGATCGCGTAAGTTGATCTGTTCAAACGTTTTCACGTTTGGTGGCGGAGGAATTCGTTTCTCTTAGCTGTATACCTGGGTTATTTTTGGATAAGTCAATTTGTGATTTGGCGGATATGACGATGTGACATTTCTAAGTGAATGAAGATGGATGTCTGACATAGTATTTCCAGACGGTCACGTACATTGATTTCTTCAACTATACCAAGAGTGGAAGCGGAGAAGGAAACTTCTTTTAGCTGACACGTAATGTATGGTTGTAGACGTCAATTAGTGATTCTGATAGATCTGACAATGTGGCATTCGAAGTGAATCTGATGTGATGATAAAGCGTAGCTTCTAGCCTCATCAACCGGTAAATGACAGAAATCGCGCAGGCAGCATGGCTAAGTCGGTCGCACCGAAATAGGGTGTATAATCACCTATCTAGTGAATATTCATTTGTTTCTTAAATCTATCAATGCTGTCCCATATATATATACGGGAACGGTTGCTGATCCTAACCGTTGGTGATGTACATTCGATACACTCAAGCGAAATGAGTGGTCGGTCATGTGTGGCTGAGTTGCAAGATGTTCTTGTTGAACTCCAGTGTATCGTTCCTAGAGTACACTGATCGGAAGGTGGTTCCATACCTTGTCATAGTTGGAAATCCATTATCCAATACGTGCTTACGATTTTGATTGTATACTATATATGTAGAACGTGAGATGAAAGCGTTTCTGCTAGTTGATATCTATTTGTACATAGACATTATTATAATATCAAAAGGTTTTTGATATAAAGATATTTGGATTCTCATAAGGGAAAAACCCGTTCCGTTCTGCGGCGTGGTCTTATGAGATATCGTTTACTTGTTCATATACCTGTTTAAACTGTTTTACTCATACCAGTCCCATGACTGACTCGGAGTTTACTTTGTTGTTTTCCCTAAACTCTTGGGTGCCTAAATTTGTACGGGCAGTCAAGTAGTCGGGATTTACAGATATACTTGAAGAGCTGGAGCCGGAGGCTTCTGGATCATATAGCTATAGTTTATTTCCGCTGTGTTGTAAGTGTTGTACTCTGATAAGTGCTATTGTATACATAACTGTTATATTTCAAAGTTATGTTATCTATTATATGTTATTCGTTCCGCTGGGAGGTTCGTGTTACCCTGATGTTGTGTTCTTCTTCTTCTATTCTAAGTTTCTATCTTATCTATCCTCACCCTCTAATTTCTTTCATTAATTACCAGGATTTTTCGATGCTTTGGTTATCGACGTCGTGCTTATGTCGATAACCAAAGTCGCCGAAAATCCGGGTCGTTACAGTTGGTATCAGAGCTTAAGTTAAGTTTTACCTTGGCTCTGTGGCGTGACTCGGTAGAGATAGGGTTAGTAATACCCTAGATTGAGTTTGAGTGTATATATACGAGTGCATATTTGTATTTGATATAAAAATTGTTTTATATTGTGGAGATTCATTGGCTGAGTTGTTTATGAGTTCTGGCCGATCAGTTTGATCCACTGTATCGGTAGGAGTAAATAAACACTTGAATACGATGGACCGACACAGTATGGATATGTGATATATTATCATATATAGGTTGTGATTATAATCGAATGAGATTATAAAGTGAAATAGTTATAAATAACTAATCAGAATCATATAAGTAAAGTATATGAAATAAGATGAATTTAAATCAGATTTGGAATTAAAATAAGGAAATTTTAAGTTCCTGGGAGATTTCGAAATGTTTTCAAAATGGAAGTATTTAGTAATGGTTTTGAAAATGATATAGTATTGAAGTCACTTGGGTCGCTGGAAAATAATTCCGATGATGACTGCGCAGTATCATCGCTGTGATTTTCGAGTTTCTAAGTGGTGGATTACTACCAAAGATTTTAATTTGAATTGTTTTTGAGAAAACAAGTTGTTTAGAAATTCAAAGGTTTTGAATAGGCAGTATGATTTCAAATTGATTTGAAATTTACCCAGGAATTTAAGTTCTAGAAATAAAAATTTAACTTGTGAAGTTAATTCGAATGAGATGGTAAAAATAAATTGAAATTTAACTTGAACTAAGTTAAATAGAATTGAACGGATAAGTCCAGAATTTGAAATTTAGCTAGACTTAGAATTTGAAAATCAAGAATGAAACTTGAGATTGAAAATGGGATTCGGCTTGAGTATAAGCGAATGATTGGGTTTGATGATATAAAAGGTGATTGAGTTTGATTGGGAGGACATTGGTATATGTGGAATGGTAAAAGATGTAAAGGATATAATGATATTCCCGACAAAAAGGTACCAGCTTATATTACATATGAGTTTGGAATTTATGAGCCGATTTGGCAAACCGCTTGGTTGTTTGATTTTCTTTTGGGTTGAAGAAGGCCCAGAGAGGCGAGTTGGAGTTTGAGCTATTGACCAGTACAAAGGAGGTGCTGGCGAAATTTTTCGAAAGTTTAAAGTGTTAGAAAATTTTCAGAATTTTTGAAAATTTTAGTTAGTCGGAAGAAATTAATATTTTAATCGATATTAATTGGTTCTGTTGAAATCAGAAATAAGGGGTAAACAAATCATAGGAATTCCAATAGATAGGGTCATCCTCTAACTTAGCAATTTCGAGGACGAAATTATTTTAAGTGGGGAAGAATGTAATGACCCGCATTGTCAGAGGTATTATAATTAATTTATTTAATTATATAAATAGTGATATAGGAAATTTAATCGTCGTTTAATTAAATTTAGTGAATATTTAATTAATTTAAATAATTAAATAATATATTTAATTCAGAAATAACCAGAAATAGTGAATTGACAATATAATGTGAACTGGGTCATCCCCGAAATTTAGTTCAGCTTAGAGTTGAGATATATTAGCAAATATATTCAATCGACGACAGTTTGAATGTATAATTTTAATATAATTAAAATAGAGCTCGAAATGGCGCTGCAGTTCTTTATTTGGCGATTTGAACTTCAACTGGATGTACATGGTTCATTTTAAGCCGGATTTCTGTGAAACAAGAAACGTGTGGAGCTGGTGGAGTATATCTTTCTAGTGGAAGAGAAATACCGAGATTTCGTCGTGTAGATTTTGATTCACGTCCAAATCAAATTTTAGAAAAGTTGCTGTGGAATTCCTTTATAATTTATAAAGGAATTATTTATATTTTAAAAAGGAATTTCAATATAAATCGAATATCGGGTTGACGCAGATTTGAAATATCGAGTTAGAAATCCTATTGGAGCTGTACGATATTCCACTGTGAATATAGATGTTAATATTTAATTTTAAATATTTAATGTAATTATATTTAAATATATTTATATATTTATATATTTAAATAGGCTATTTAGAGCTTTAAAAATAGCCACTTTTGCAAACGAAGTCGGAATTCGACGAAACTAATTTTGTTGGATCCGCAATGTCAAATAGTTGTTAGATCTCCAGTTTCGTGATTTTTAGAGTCAATGTGTGGCCGTATGGATTTTTAGAGTGAAATACAGTCAGTATTCTAACGGTTAAAAATACGCTGTGTGAGCAAACGGAGTCGGAATTCGACGAAACCAGTTTCGTTGGGACCGTAATGTCGAACTCTAGCTACATGTCAATTTTGGTGATTTTTAGGTATCGTGGGTGATCACACGATTTAGAAGATAAGTAAAAATAGCATTTAATTATAATTGAATATTATAATGAAAATATCCCCTCCTCTTTTCCTATAAATATCACTAAATCCCTTTTCATTTCAAAACCCTTCAGAAAAGTCTCCATCCACTATTTTTGAGCCTCCACCAAAATCGGAGGATTTCACCATACGAAATCAAAGAAAAAAAAAGTAAATCAAAGAAAATACTAAAAATCCTAATACTTATATTTTTGGGTTCTATGGGTGATGTTATTCGATCTGAAGTCCAGTTTAAGCGGTTCGATCAAACATGGTGCTCGACGTGTTTCACCAGTGAAGCTAGGGCTTCCGATTCCTTCAAATTTGTTGAGGTTTAAGCGAAATAGATTGTGGATTTGAACTTATCGTGAGAAGCAGTTTCAGTTGTGATTCTTTTGTGTGGTTCGGTGCAGGTTTGCGTCGATGGGTTTTTGAGTTCTGGCAAGAAACTGAGTTCGACGGCAGTGTTTTAATGGTGCGGACTGTGTTAAACGGGAATGGAGTAAGGAGTTGGAGATGAGGATTTCTTTTTGAGTATATTTGCTGAGTTTTCGGTTCGATGTTATCACTGGTGACTGCGGTTTTAGGATGCAGAACGACGTTGGTTTACTGGGCATCGAAGTGTGGTATGGTGGGACGGGTTGATGGAGATTTGGAAGTAGATCAATGGTGAAGTCAAGAGATGATTCGGTGGTGTCAAGGAAGGGTGTTGAAGTGTTTGTGCGGAAATGGTGTCCTGAAGCAAGGAGCTGTGCGTGTAAATGGGATTTGGGAAGAAGATAGTGTGGTAGTGGGTTGGTAAGGGAAGTGGGCCGGTTATTGGGCCAGTGAAGAATGTAGAGTGAGGCCCATATATTTTTAAGTTAAGTTATATTTCCATTTAAATTTCATTCAAACTTTAAAAGTGTGTAGCTTCTACGTACGATGTCAGAATTCCAAACCGTCAGATCCGTTGGAATCGTATGGACAGGAGCAACACAATGAAGCTGATTGGAAGTGAATTGGGGCTCGTATGAATTTATGACGAAATAAATTGTTTGATGCAAATCAAATAACAGTTTATCGTTCTTTAACGATGAACTGCAAATGTGAGTAAATCTCACCAACTCTGAACAGTTATATTTTTATAATGTATTTTTAGAACTGTTAATTATCTGTTGATTGTTGTGTGTTGGTTGATTGATTGAACTGCTAGTCAGTTAGTTGAAATTATATATATATATATATACATAAACCATTAAATATATATATACTGATTCTATTATCAGAATAATTCGTACTGATCTGTAATGGATGTTGATTATACTGTGTAACATCTGTGGATGCAGGGAAACAGGTTGGAGGGACCCAACTGGGTTCCTCAATATTTATAATACTGTTTTGATTTCATATATTCTGATATATGATGTAGTTTATAATTTGTGGTTGATCATATGTGTTTGGATGAGATTGGTCATCGTGATTTTATATGGTTGAATACCATAACATACCGAATGTTGATAAGGGGATTTTCAAAGTGATATTGAAAATAGCATATTTATAAAATGGGATATTTATAAATAAGAGATATTTATAAAGTGGAATATTTATAAATAAGAAATGTTTATAAATTGGAATATTTATAAATAGGAGATATTTGAATGGGAAATAAATTCAAAACATTTCTTTTTGAATGGAAAGGCCTGTGTGGCGAGTTTGGGGATTTTCCCGATGCTCCCGATACAAAGGAGGTTATGGCGAATTTTCCTGGGAATTTAAGGAGTTAGAATATTTCAAGAATAAATTTGAAAAGGAAATATTTGTAAACCATTTACAAATAGAATTGGAAAGGGAACATTATAAAAAGGAAATCATTTTTAAAGTGTAGAACCGTTATTTAAAAGTAAATCTTTTCAAATGAATAAAACGTTTTTAAAAAGGAAATTTTTATAAAATGAATAAAGTAAATCGAATATGGTATTCGAAAGGAGAAATCGAATATGGTATTCGAAAGGAGTTAATCGAATATGGTATTCGAAGTTAGTTAATCGAATATGGTATTCGAAGTTAGTTAATCGAATATAGATATTCGAAAGGAGTTAATCGAATATGGTATTCGAAGTTAGTTAATCGAATATGGTATTCGAAGTTAGTTAATCGAATATAGACATTCGAAAGGAGTTAATCGAATATGGTATTCGAAAGTTAGTTAATCGAATATGTTATTCGAAAGGGGTTAGTCAAGTCGAGTTAGTCAAATAGAGTTAACCAGTTAGAGTTAATCAGTTAGAGTTAATCAGTTAGAGTTAACCAGTTAGAGTTAATCAGTTAGAATTAATCGATTAGAGTTAAAACGAACTAGAGTTAATCAAATATAGTTAAGTGAGACAGAGTTAGTCAAACATAGTATTCAGGGTAAGTTGCCATCTTGTACGACTGCTAGCGTAAGTCGCAGGGCTGTAAATAGCCTACGGCGGTCGGATGTTTCCTGAGGGAGTCAGGCGTAACCATTGTGATCGCTGCGATCTAGAGTCAAGCGAATGGAGTTTAATCGAATATTAGTTATTCGATAGGAGTTAATCGAGTTGATCGAGTTGAGAAATAAGTTAAGTTAAATAAGTTGAGTTGATCGGGTGGTTCGACCAAGTTAGTCGAGCCTAGTTAATCGAATCGAATTGGTCGAACCAAGTAAGTTGAGTTAAGTTAGTCAAGTTAGTCGAGCCTAGTTAATCGAATCGAATTGGTCGAACCAAGTAAGTCGAGTTAAGTTAGTCAAGTTAGTCGAGCCTAGTTAATCGAATCGAATTGGTCGAACCAAGTAAGTCGAGTTAAGTTAGTCAAGTTAGTCGAGCCTAGTTAATCGAATCGAATTGGTCGAACCAAGTAAGTCGAGTTAAGTTAGTCAAGTTAGTCGAGCCTAGTTAATCGAATCGAATTGGTCGAACCAAGTAAGTCGAGTTAGTCGAGTCAAGTTAAGTTAGTCGAGTTAAGGAGTATCGATGTTAGTTTCATCGAAGGGAGTTATCGATTATAGTTTAATCGAAGTGAGATTTTCAAATAGGAGATATTTGAAAAGGAAGAGTTATCGAATATTAGTTATTCGAAGAGAGATTATCGAATATCGTTTATTCGAGAAGGAGTAAATCGAATATAGGTTATTCGAAGAAGAGTTAATCAAATAGAGATTTCTCGAAGAGAGTTAATCGGCAAATTCGATTATATCAAATTCGGGAAAGTACTTATACTTTCCAGTGTTTAAATAGAGATTTATTTATTTATAAATAAATAAGTGTTAGGTTAATTATTCACTAATAAGATTAGAAGTTATAATTAAAGTTAGATAATTCGAAAGTAGGGATTATAACGTTATCGTTATAACCAATGTTTTAAATATAGAAGTGGATTAGTAAAATTGGATCCGAGAAAGGTGTAAAGAAGTTGTTAAAGATTAAAAGATAAACTTTGACCATTTCGAAGTTATAACGTTGTTCAGTTAAGGTCTGAGAGGTAATTATACCCCAACTTGAGTGACTTCCTTCTTAACTAAGAAATGGTAAGGTTTGATCGTAAAGGAGTTTTGGAAATGTTTTCCAAACGAGAATCAGAAATGTTTTCTGATAAAAGAAAATAAGAATTTTGAATATAGGGAAACAGGAGATAAGTAAATAAATGAACTAAAGAGATTTATGTTAAATGATGTTTGTTCGATATAATTTCCATTTGAAAATAATATCGTTGTTTGCACACTTGTTTTTCTTTGATAGTTAACTCACCGACTATCGAAGTTTTGACCATTTTAACGTTGTTAATATGGAGAGACCGGTTTGATTATTATCCATAGAACCACTCTGTATTGGCATAAGTGTCGCGAATCATATATGCCAAAGATAATTGAAGACGGAGTAAAATGCAAGGGCTGTTGTATAAGTCTTAGATAACAGTAACTAAGATGGATATACGGAATAGTGCCTTCGGTTTGTCCAGTCCCAGGACAACTTGTATGGACGAAGGTCTGACAGAGTATATCCAATGGATCGCGTAAGTTGATCTGTTCAAACGTTTTCACGTTTGGTGGCGGAGGAATTCATTTCTCTTAGCTGTATACCCGTGTTATTTTTGGATAAGTCAATTTGTGATTTGGCGGGTATGACGATGTGACATTTCTAAGTGAATGAAGATGGATGTCTGACATAGTATTTCCAGACGGTCACGTACATTGATTTCTTCAACTATACCAAGATTGGAAGCGGAGAAGGAAACTTCTTTTAGCTGACACGTAATGTATGGTTGTAGACGTCAATTAGTGATTCTGATAGATCTGACAATGTGGCATTCGAAGTGAATCTGATGTGATGATAAAGCGTAGCTTCTAGCCTCATCAACCGGTAAATGACAGAAATCGGGCAGGCAGCATGGCTAAGTCGGTCGCACCGAAGTAGGGTGTATAATCACCTATCTAGTGAATATTCATTTGTTTCTTAAATCTATCAATGCTGTCCCATATATATATACGGGAACGGTTGCTGATCCCAACCGTTGGTGATGTACATTCGATACACTCAAGCGAAATGAGTGGTCGGTCATGTGTGGCTGAGTTGCAAAATGTTCTTGTTGAACTCCAGTGTATCGTTCCTAGAGTACACTGATCGGAAGGTGGTTCCATACCTTGTCATAGTTGGAAATCCATTATCCAATACGTGCTTGCGATTTTGATTGTATACTATATATGTAGAACGTGAGATGAAAGCGTTTCTGCTAGTTGATATTTATTTGTACATAGACATTATTATAATATCAAAAGGATTTTGATATAAAGATATTTGGATTCTCATAAGGGAAAAACCCGTTCCGTTCTGCGGCGTGGTCTTATGAGATATCGTTTACTTGTTCATATACCTGTTTAAACTGTTTTACTCATACCAGTCCCATGACTGACCCGGAGTTTAGTTTGTTGTTTTCCCTAAACTCTTGGGTGCTTAAATTTGTACGGGCAGTCAAGTAGTCGGGATTTACAGATATACTTGAAGAGCTGGAGTAGGAGGCTTCTGGATCATATAGCTATAGTTTATTTCCGCTGTGTTGTAAGTGTTGTACTCTGATAAGTGCTATTGTATACATAACTGTTATATTTCAAAGTTATGTTATCTATTATATGTTATTCGTTCCGCTGGGAGGTTCGTGTTACCCTGATGTTGTGTTCTTCTTCTTCTATTCTAAGTTTCTATCTTATCTATCCTCACCCTCTAATTTCTTTCATTAATTACCAGGATTTTTCGATGCTTTGGTTATCGACGTCGTGCTTATGTCGATAACCAAAGTCGCCGAAAATCCGGGTCGTTACACGAGCAAACTTCTACCACAAGTTGAATTTAACCTCGTGTCTCAGTGCGGTTACAATTTCCTAATTACTGTAAATTTTCCATATAATTTAGGCATATCCATTCTTCCATATTTTACTATAATTCTTTTTACAGCCTTTTAGCATAATAATATTCATAAGCAAATATTCGTGTTTGTTGTAAATTCTGTAATTACAATGTTTATAGTAATTCCCAATTCAGGCATGTAATTAATGGGAACAGGCTTTATACAACAGAAATGTTCTCATCAGATCTAATCTCAATTACCACAATTATCCCCGATTTCACTGTAACTTACCTTACAATATCTAATTAGCAGATTATTAGAACAGATCTGTATACAAAAATAATCCTTTCCACATATTCTAATAGGTTTAATAATCCATTTCCACGATGATCAATTATTCAACAAATTTAATATAACGGGGAATACGAACAACATATATACCGTTATTTAAAATGGTATAAATTAGATCGACTTACCTAACAGCTTTCCAATCCATGAATATGATCTTGATTTCTTGTTCCATGGCTTCCCTAACTGAATCTATTGTAAAAAAATATCCACGGATTCCCAAATTTGTTGCTAAAAGAAGAGGAAAAAAGAAAGAAACCTATATAAACCATATTCAAGGATTTACCTCAGGCTGATCAGAATTCTGAACACCTATTCGTAGAACTATACTCTTTTATCTTCAAATCTTAAATCAGAATTACCTAAAATTAATATTCTATATTTTCTGAAAAGATTTGGGGAGAAAAGAGAATGCCAGAGCCTGTGAAGCATCTCAGATATATGAGATTTAGGCTAGGCCCCGCTAGTCTATTTATAAGTGTACAAGAAGGTCTGAACCATTGGGTTTAATTTATTAAAATCTGACCCCCATGCATAAGAAAAACCACATCACCGAATAGTTTTGGGCCTCGACTGAAACACCTTAGGTCGACCCAGCCACAACTTGGGTCGACCCATATGGATCCAGGCGCGACGTTTGTTTGCTGTACTTAACATTTTTATTTAAATGTTGATTTATTTTCCCATTTTACTTTCTTCGATTTGTTTGATACTTATTATAAATTAGGGTTACATTTGAATTTCAAATTTACGCATTTATACGTGCATGCAATCTTTCAAATTCCTTGCCTGTTAATAGCCACTTAATTAATGCAGTCAATAACGCTATCAATTAGCTGTTTCATTCCTTTTAATACACTCTCACTTCAAAGGCAGTTAATGTCTTTGTTCATTTTCCATTTATTATGCATAAATTATATTCTACCCTTAACTTGCACATTTTGTCTCAATATTTGAATTCGTGTGTATATATACACGCGCAACTTTTATTTCATTTTCAAAATTCAAATGACGTTATGCCGTCATTAAATTATTACCTATTTTTATTGATTGCATGTTTATTTTGGATTTCTTTTTCATTGTAAATATTTATGCACACACATATGCATATATTTACATAAGCATGTATACATATATTTTTATATTCACTTTTATGCATAATTTTCCTTATATGTGCATTTATACATATTTTCCTCTTAGAAATATGTATTATTTTAGTCGTTCCTCTATAATAAAAATATGGCGTCCGTGGAAATCGAACTTGCGCTACTCTCTCGGAAGTCACATGCTCTTACCAACTGGACCACATAGGCTTTTGTTAACAAGACTAAAAACAATGGTGGTCATTTTTCTTTCCTTATACCTTCTTTTCATGTTTGTTGTAATATTTCATTTAAAGCCATATTTTTCATCTCAAATCTATTTTCTATGATCCATAGGCCTAAACTGATCAGAAAATAGACACGGACGCAATGATGATAATTCCGTGACCAAATTCTTAAAACTTTTCAAATTTTATTTTATTATTTCACTAAGATTGCAGGGTTTTACAGTCCACTTTATAATCTTTTATTTATACCGATAGATTATAAGAAAAATCAGTACATTGAGAGAATGAGGAGGAAGAAAAGTGATTATACACGAAATCCTTGTATTATGTAGTGTGTTTGTTGATGGGTTTTCGTGCAAAGTCCTTTCGTGGAGTAATGGTGGAAGCCGTGTAAAAGGAGAGAAAAAGATCCCTTGAGAATGCCTTCGATTCATGAATTTAAAGCTGGAGAGGGTCCTTGGGTCGGATGTGCCATGTGGCGCGTCGAGATGTGATCTTAGAGGAGAGTGGACAATGCTTCTCTAAAACGTGTGCTGCCAAGTGTGACTCGATCCATGTAAATAGGAGTGTGGAGCGAGTTTGGTGCCATAGGAATAGGGCTAAGCTGAAGAATAGTGACCGTGCCAAGCGGGTTGGGTAGGTGAAGTTCGACCCGATACGATGTTTGTTTGCCAAAGCTTTGCCCATTAGATGCACGAAGTTGATGTGGGGTCAGGTTGAATTTGACTCGTAGATTCGACCTGACCCGATGCCAAGTTGGTGTGGCAGAGATGTCTCCATTCGATCTGAAAGGAAAGATCCGACCCGGTATCTTCATACATGCAATGCCAAGTTTTCCATTACTTAGTCACTTCATCCAAGCGAATGTTGATCAATGCAAGTTTGTACTCAAGTCCTGAGTAGCTTTCCTAATAGAATATATGTGATGACCTCCCATAACCCCTGCACTAAACAAGAGGAATAATGCACTGAAAGGTGTGACGGGAAGCTATGGACGATCATCTAGTTATAAAACTCAATCGGAACCTGTTGTATAACTCACAACTCAAGGATAAAATATAATAGAACATATACAACAGGCAATAATAGTGAAGCACATTTGAGCAGATAAACTCCAAAATTTTATAACAACTAGAATGTGTATCGAAACAATAGGATTACAACATACATGTCTGTACAAATTTGTCTCACTACGACACTCAGAGTCAAACATCAAATAGAGGAAATAAAATATACTATGTAGTAGTAAAAGATAATACACCAGCCTCCTGCTCGCCACCGAACTACAACATCGTCTTCACCAAGATATCTCCTGTCCGCTGCCATCTAGTCTGTGCATCCAAAAATCGGATGAAAAGCCCGTGGTAATAAGAGGGAAACATAAAACTTTGCGTTTGGAAACAGTCTTAGTGAGCGATAACACAACTAACTAACATCATTAATAGATTATACGAGAATAGGCAGATAAACAAACTAATTACCTACTTAACCAGAGAAGAAACTCAACCTCATCTTCCCCACATCAGACAGTGATAGCTTTACAAAACAAGCATTTCAACCATACATTCATGGCAATCAGGCAACCATTCATTCATGCAATCAGAAGTATCCAACAATATCAACCATAACAACCAATTATATATCTCACGTAGACCATCCTAATCGAGCTCGAAATCCCTCAAGCACAAGCCCCAGAGGCCTAAACCAATACCAGACAAGCACCCAAGAAACATCTCCTTCGACGTCAGACAATCGTCAGACAATCTACGCGAGATGGTACAAGCGAACAAATAACACTAATGACGGACTCTGGCTATCACTGCAAATCCTGCTTTATAACCATCGCTAATCGTATGACTGGCCATATCGTCCTAGCATCCGTCAAGGGCTAATGGTAACCCCGGTTCTAGCAAAAACTCCATATGTCTTTCAACGATACGTATCTAGGCCTTTTAACGATACCCAGAGTACTCGACCATACAACCGGTCTTTGAGACATCTCTATTGTACCCCTGCTTTGAGCCCGCTAGAACCTATGACAACGATAATATCTCAGCCTTCAACACCTCTTGTCGTCAACACCTGCGACTATTCACAAGTCAAAATACGCTTGAGCAACCATTATCCACAAACTCAAAACACCATAGAGTTATCTTGAACTCAAAACACCCTTGGGTTATCTTAAACTCAAAACACCCTTGAGTTATCTTCGCATTTGTTGCTTTTCAACGATCAACGAACGTCTCACACCACTTTGAACACTCCCCCTTGAACTCGTTTTGATGCTAGAACCATTGTCGATTCAAAAACAAGCTTCGTTTGGTCGATACTGCATTTTATAGCATTTCGAGCTCTTTTGCTATGAAAAACTGGCCATAATGACAAAACAACCTTTTACAGCGTTTATGAAATGCTATTATATCTCCTGGTTCAATTCTGCATCAAGCTGGTTTGAAAAACTAAACTAAACTAGCTTTCACGGCATTTCTTCCTTTTTACAACATTTTAGAAGTACTGTAAATGCTTCCTGTCCATAATTATGCATTTTGGTTCATCAATATATCTTCCACAGCGTTTCCACCTTTTACAGCATTTCAGAAACATTGTCATAGCTCAGGTGCGATATATGACCTATGACATGTGACATGCGCCTTTAGATCATTCTTATTCCAGGACTTTCCACAGCGTTTTCCAAACGCTGTCAGATCTCACACGACCTACGATATGCGACTTTAGCTCATTCTTGTTCCAGGACTTTCCACAACGTTTTTCAAATGCTATCAAATGTTGTAAATTTCCAGAACTTGATTTTTGGCCCGATTCTTGAAAATTCATCCGATCCGCTTGATTTTTCACGACGAACCATGATTTTTCAACTTGCCGAACATGTTGCCAAACACTCCCAAACTCTCCAATCCATCTCAACTCAAAATCAATCAATTTCATCAACAAATCATCAACATCAAAAGAACGATTCAACAAATGATTAAACCAATATACATGGATCTAAACATAGAACTAACACAAAAAATTACCTTTTATAAGTTGCTAGATTAGATTCTATGGTGATTCATATGAAAATACACTTATCATGATGTAGATATAAGGAAAACGACTTGAAAATGATGAAATTAAGATCACAGAACTCATATACTTGACTGAATCCGCTTAAGAATGCATATCACTCACCAATTCTTCAAACCAACTCAAAAGCAATGAATTATTATTCCAGACAGCGAAGATTTTTCTCTAAACTCTTCGATTCGATGAACTCTCTCTTGGAATGGCGTAGATCTAGCTTCAAGCTATGTAGATCTTCAATCTTCACATGTAAATCTAGATTTTTAATGGCGGAAAGGTGTATTTGATTGAGCAAGGAGGATCACAAGCTCAACCAAATGAGAGAATGAAGAAAGTAAACCATTCTCCATGCCTCTAGCCCTCTGTTTATAGCCTCCCACCAGCCCACTAATGGGCCTCTCCAAATCAGCCCACTAATGGTTCAAAAACCTGAACATCCAGCTGTAAAACCTTATAATAGTAATTCCTCCCAAATCAATAAACCAAATCTTTATTATGACCACTCTACGGAATGGGAAACATCATTTCCTTTCCATTGAGACCAATCGCAACACCTGATTCGATCCGAGTCAAAAGTTATTCCCTATACAAGACTAATAGGGGCAAAATGGTCACAAATAAAACTGGTAAAATTGTGGACATGTCTCACATCCCCATAAAAAACATATTAGAATATGAGAATGATACAATCCTCAGGGAATAAAATAAAAATATTTTACGATCTTTCAATACGTAAAGTGCAGGCTGTTATAATATCCTTGCACGCTTACGGAAACGGGCGTAACTTTCAAATCGTAAGGCCGTTTAGGCCAAACGAAAGTTATACCTGAGGCTAATTCAGAGGACTACAAGATTATGGTGCCAAGCACCGTATTTGAAGTTTTTTGGCTCAAAAGAGGTTATCTAAAGGGATTTTGGGCCATTTTATGTTCGTGACGTGACTTTGACCAAACCGCTTTGTGTTTGTTGATGATGTTCTCAATGCTTGAGCGTGTTGCTAACCAAAAACTCGACTTGTGACAGCTTTGACTAAAACACATGCCAACATTTTTCCCATCAGAACACATCTTGTTAGAGAAAGGAGATGTGTTCTGGATAATCCGAGAAACCAATAAATCCTAGAAATCATGAATGCCACGATCGCGCCGGATTGTATTAAGGCCAAAAATCCGACAATCGTTCGGGATCGTATTAAGGCCAATAGAAATCCAAGAAAACCAAGGCCTCGTCAGGCCCGCTAACAGCAAGTATAATACATACCTACAAAGAAAAGAAGGCAAACAGGTGTGTCAAATCCTGATAGTACTACTTAAATTTACGAGCGTAAACCATGCTTGGGTGTCTAGTTGAGCATAAACCGTACTCGAGAGACGTTCGAATCATCCTGCTAAGTCCTGGCGAGGGACCTAACCTTCGTGGAATAATCCATACCAAGAAGTTCAAAATGAGCATAAGCCATACTCGAGTTTCAGATCCTGACAAGACGATTTGATGTTACTGAGTATAATCCATACAAAGGAATCCAACAGAGTACAAACCATACTCATTTTGAGATAGAGCTATACTTACCACATCTTGACAAGATAGTCTGTCCCTAGGCATAATCCATACCTAGAGTTCTGAGAGAAGTACAAGTTATACTTAGGTAAAGATTGAGAACCTTGCCACGGCATGACAAGATACTTAAGGTGCCAAACACAATCCAAGCTAGAAAACTTCATTTTATTCAATTCCAATGCAATTACAAATAAACCCTGTTTGATTTATCGTTGAATACAGAGTAAGCATAGAGATTTCATCCTAATCTCGCACGTGTGAACTTCAACTTAGCCATTCGGATGATTAAAAATGGGAAATAGAAACATATCTTAAGTCCTAAGAAATGTAGAAAATGCAGAGTGATCTGATCCAGATAAGCCGATGATGATCCCGCGAGGGATCGATCCAGGATCTTTCCCTCTCCAGGGAGCGGGAGGTGGCAGCGCAGGGGTAGGAAATGTTGGTTGTTTGTACTCACGTAGCTCTTTCCTTCTAATCCATTCCTCAATCGAGTCTTGCAAATGTCGGCAGTCATTAGTGTTATGACTGTCCATGTCATGAAATATGCACTGCCTTCCAGAATCACATTTTGTTGATGTTGGCTCCCTATTGGGAGGCTTTGGATAAGAGATAGCACAATTTTTTTCCATGTTGATGTTAATGAGTATAGAATTGAGTTCGGTGCATTTATCATGTCTGGGCCCTCTCTGGGGCGGAGCGTTACGATCATTGTTAGAAGCGGGTTTTCCTTTGCCTCTGTCATTACCTTTTCTAGAGTTGGATGGTCCTCCATCCTTGGACATGTTGACGTTGAGGATGTCCTTCTCGGAGTTTGCATCCTCCTCACGTAGGAATCGATCTGCCTCGAAGTAGAATTCACCAAGATCTCGCTGTGTATCTTAGTGCAACGATGTTTTGATATCTTTGTCCAGGATGTTGAATACTGCTGCCATCAGTACCATCGATGGTTCAGGTCGATCAACTGACGCTACTACATCATTGAGTCTTTCCAGAAATGAATGCAGGGTCTCGTCGGACCATTGTTTGATTGAATTGAGTGACGTGACATTCATGGGTCGAGAAATGTGGACCCGAAACTGCTCGATGAAATGGGCGACCACCATGTTTCAACTGTTGATCGATTCATATTCCAACTGACGAAACCACATAGAAACTACATCAGTCAAGTAGAAGGAGAAGCATTTTCCATGACAGTTCTTGATGCCAATAAAACTTCCATGTGGTGCATATAGCACATAAAATGCACGTTAGGATCCGCTCTGGCATTGTAAGGCTCAAAAACTGGAAGTTTAAAATTCGGCGGGTTACGAGAATTCATGATTTCCCGTTTTAATGGATTACGGTTGACGTCATCGATGTCATGTTGAGAAGTGCCGCCTCTTGAGAAGCGTCGAATCACGTTTGCAATGTGATTTCCATCTGCTAGCAACTATTTCCAGTTTTCCAAACCTGCACTGGTGCCCCCTTGCATTATGATTAGAAGAGTTCAGAGGTATATGTAGGGCTCCTTGGTTCGGGTCGAATTGTTCGACCCGAGGATCTGCATGTTGATGTTGCATGAATCTTGATGCTCGAGAAAGTGTTCGAACCAGAGCTGATGCGAGTCGATTAATGCCTAAGTGTTAAGTGATTGTTGAATGCTACACAAGTTCAGGTGGAGGCTGATTCCCCCTTGCTTCATTCAAGCCAACATTGCCTAACTTGTATGGGTTCTCGTTTGACCCGACATGTTTCACTGTTCCTGTTCGAGTCGACTTCATTGCCATTTGTACTCCATCGGAGTTTTTTCCGGCAACTTGATTATTGTTGCTTGGCCTTCCATCCATCGAAGCAAAGAATTAGTTCATCATCTCCTATTGCTTTTGAAGAAGATCATTTTTCTGTGCCATATGATTTCTTAATTCAGCGAGAACGCCATCCATCTCATCTCTAGTCAAATATGCTGATGGATCTCCGCGAGAGGAATTCTCCTATCTTGCCTTGTTCCTTGTGCCTTTTGTTCCAACAACCTCAACAAGAACGAAGGTTCCGTCTTTCTTCCATTTAACCATTGGGCTAAATGTCCAAGCGATCTGTTTCTTTTCAAGCTAGAAGTTGAAGTGATAGCGTGTCCCCTTCCTGGCATGCCATAATGTTAGCCTGAAAAATGGAACTAAGACCGAATGCGGTGTGAAATCCTCACAATCACATATCACAGATAATAAATGTTGTAAGTAACATGGGACACACAATATTTTTATAGTGGTTCGACTCCATCCAAGCCGACGACCACTTTATAATCTTTTATTTATACTGATAGATTACAAGAAACCAGTACATTAAGAGAATGAGGAGGAACAAGAGTGATTATACACGAAATACTTGTGTTATGTAGTGACTTTGATAATGTGTTGTCATGCAAAGTCCTTGCATGGAGCAATGGTGGAAGTCGTGTAAAAGGAGAGAAAAAGATCCCTTGAAGATGCCTTCAATTCATGTATTTAAAGCTGTAGGGGCTCTGGGTCGAATGTGCCGCGTGGCTCCTCCAGAGGTGATCTTGGGGGAGATTGGAGAATGCTTCTCTAAAATGTGTGCTGCGAAGTGTGACTCGATCCATGTAAGTAGGAGTGTGGAGCGAGAATGGCGCTATGGGTATAGGGCCGCTGAATAGCGATGAATGTGCCAGACAAGTCGGGTAGGTGAAGTTCGACGCGATACAATGTTTGTTTGCCAAAGCTTTGTGCATTAGATGCATGAAGTTGATGTGGGGTCGGGTCGAATTCGACCCGGTAGATTCGACCTAACCCGATGCTAAGTTGGTGAGGCGGAGATGTCTCCATTCGATCTGAAATTAAAGATCTGACCCGGTATCTACATGTAAGCAAATGCCAAGTTTTCCAATACTTCGCGTCTTCATCCAAGAGAACGCTGATCAATGCAAGTTTGTACTCAAGTCCTGAGTAGCTTTCCTAATAGAATAACTCTAAACGGGTTTACGGAAACTGGCATAACTTTTAAACCGTAAGCTGCATGGGCCAAACGAAAGTTGTACCTTAAGCTAATTCAGAGGACTGTAAGAGTTATGCTGAAAACACCTTAATTGATGTTTCCGGGTCCAAAAGAGGCCATCTAAAGGGGTTTTGGGCCATTTTATGTTCGTAACATGACTTCGACCAAGCGTCTTTGTGTTTCTGATGATGTTTTTAATGCCTGAGCGCGTTGCTAACCTAGAAAATTGACGTGTGACAGCTTTGACTAAAAAGAATGTCAACATTTTTCCCATCAGAACACATCTTGCTCGAGGTAGGAGATGCGTTCAGGATAATCTGAGAAATTCATAATCCATAGAAATCCTTAATGCCACGATCATGCCGGATCATATTAAGGCCAGAAAACCGATGATCGTTTAGGTTCGTATTAAAGCCAATAGAAATCCAAGAAAATCAAGGCCTTGCTGGGCCCTCTAACTGCAAGTATAATCCACACCTACAAAGAAAAGAAGACAAACAGGTGTGTCAAATCCTGACAGTAATGCTTAGCTTTTCGAGCATAAACCATGCTTGGGCGTCCTATTGAGCATAAACCATACTCGACGGATGTTCAAATCATCCTGCCAAGTCCTGGCGAGGGACCTAACCTTCGTTGAATAATCCATACCACAGACTGAGCATAATCCATACTCAAGTTTCAGATCATGACAAGATGATTTGATGTTCCTGAGTATAATCCATACAAAAGAATTCAACTAAGTACAAACCACAATCAATTCGAGATAGAGCTATACTTGCCACATCCTGAGAAGATAGTCCGTCCCTAGGTATAATCCATACCTAGAGTTCCGAGATAAGTATAATCCATACTTAGGTTAAAATTGAGAACCTTGCCACGGTCTGACAAGATACTTAAGTGCCAAACATAATCCATGTTAGAGAAGTTCATTTTATCCAATTCAAATGCGATTATAAACAAATCCTGTTTGGCATATCGTTGAATCCAGAGCATGCCTACAGATAACATTCTAGTCCCGTACGTGTGTACTTCAATTTAGCCATTCAAATGACTAATAAAGGGAAATAGACACATATCTTAAGTCCTAAGAAATTTAGAAAATGTAGAGTGATTTGATCTAGATCAGCCGATGATGATCCAGCGAGAGCTCGATCCAGGATCATTCCCTCTCTGAGGAGCAGGAGGTGGAAGCGCAGGTGTAGGCGTTGTTGGTTGTTGACATACATAGGTAGCTCTCCGCGTCTAATCCATTCCTCAATCAAGTCACACAAATGCAGTCATTGGTGTTATGACCATCCATGTCATGAAATATGTAGCGTCTTCTTTGGTTGCGTTCTCTCGATGTTGGCTCCCTCTTCAGAGGTTTTGGATTGGAGATAGCACTGATCGTGTCCATGTAGATGTCAATGAGTGAAGAATTGAGTTCAATGTATTTATTGTATCTGGGACCTCTCTGGGGCGGAGCATTACGATCATAGTTAACAGCGGATTTTTCTTCGCCTCTGTCATTGCCTTTTCTGGAGTTGGATGGTCCTATATCCTTAGACATGTTGACATCGAAAATGTCCTTCTTAGAGTTTGCATCTTCCTCATGTAGGAATCGGTCTGCCTTGAAGTAGAATTCACCAAGATCTCACGATGGATTTCGGTGCAATGAAGTTTTGAAATCCGACTTGTCCAAGATGTTGGATACTGCTGCCTTCGGTACCATCGATGGTCCAGGTCGATCAACTCATTCTACTATGGCGTTGAATCTTTCTAGAAGTGAACGCATGGTCTAGACGGACTGCCGTTTGATTGAAGTGAGTGACATTACATTCTTGGGTCAAGAAATGTGGACTTGAAACTGCTCGATGAAGCGAGCGACCAACACGTTCCAGCTATTGATTGATTCAGATTCCAGCTGCTGAAACCACATTGCAGCTATGTAAGTCTAGTAGAAGGAGAAGCAGTTTGCCATGGCATTGCTTGATGCTGATAAAACTTCCATGTGGCGCATACAGTGCATCAAATGCACGGCAGGATTCGCCATGTCGTTGTAAGGATCTAAAACTGGAAATTTAAAATCACGAGGGTACGAAATTCCTAATTTCCAGCGTGAACGAATGGCCGTTGACGTCATCCACGTCATGTTGAGAAGTGCCTCTTATCGAGAAGCGTTGAATCACATTTACAGTGAGATTTCCGTCTGCTAGCAACTGTTGCCAGTCGTCCAAACCTGCACTAGTGCCTCCACCATTGTTATCTGAAGAGATCGGAAGTATATGTGAGGCTCCCTGGTCCGGGTCGAATGTGCCTCCGGGTCACGGGTCGAGTGGTTTGACCTGACCATGTTCATGAGTTTCAACCCAGGGGTCTGCATGTTGAAGTTGCATGAATCCTGGTGCTCGAGCATGTGTTCGAAACGGAGATGATGCAGGTCAATTAATGCCTAAGTTTGAAGTGATTGTTGTATGCTACACAAGTTCAGATGGAGGCTGATTTCCCCATGCTTCATTCAAGCCAGCATTGCCTAACTGGTATGGGTTCTCATTTGACCCGACTTGGTTGACTATGCA
Source organism: Allium sativum (assembly GCA_030737875.1). NCBI lineage: Eukaryota > Viridiplantae > Streptophyta > Magnoliopsida > Asparagales > Amaryllidaceae > Allium > Allium sativum. The sequence continues at coordinate 903,074,321 of CM060916.1, forward strand.
TGTTCGAGTCAAGTTCGTTGTCATTTGTACTCCATCGGCATTTTTTCTGGAAGCTTGATTATTGTTGCTCAGCCTTTCGTCCATGCGAGTGAAGAATTTGTTCACCATCTCCTGTTTCTTTTGAAAAAGATCATCTTACCATGCCATATGAGTTCTCAATTCAGCGAGAACGCCATTTATCTCATCTTTAGTCAAATATGTTGATGGATCTCCACGAGAAGAAGCCTCCTCGCTTGCCATGTTCCTCGTACCTTCTATGCTAACATCCCCAGCAAGAGAGAAGGTTCCTTCTTTCTTCCTTTTAACCATCGGGGTAAAATTCCTAGCGATCTGTTTCTTTTCAAGCTACAAGTAAAAGTGATAGCGTAACTCCTTCCTAATGCACTAAAATGTTAGACCAAATAATGGCACTAACACCCAATGCGGTGTGAAATCCTCACAAACATATATTACAAATAATAAATGCAGTAAATAACAGGAAATACACAATATTTTTATAATGGTTCAGATCAATCCAAGCCTATGTCCACTTTATAATCTTTTATTTATACTGATGGATTACAAGAGAAATTAGTACATTGAGAGAATGAGGAGTAAGAAGAGTGATTATATACGAAATCCTCGTGTTATTTAGTGAGTTTGATGATGCGTTGTCTCGCAAAGTCCTTGCATGGAGTAATGGTAGAAGTCGTGTAAAGGGAGAGAAAAATATCCCCTGAAGATGCCTTCAATTCATGTATTTATAGCCGTAGAGTGGCTCCGGGTCGGATGTGCTACGTGGCGCGTTCAGAGGTGATCTCGGAGGAGAGTGGAGAATGCTTCTCTAAAACATGTGCTGCCAAGTGTGACTCGATCCGTGTAAATAGGAGAGTGGAGCGAGTTTGGTGCCACAGGAATAAGGCTACGCTGAAGAATGGTGGTTGTGCCAGGTGGGCCGGGGAGGTGAAGTTCGACCCGAGATGTTTGTTTGCCAAAGCTTTGTCCATCAGATGCACGAAGTTGATGTGGGGTTGGGTCGAACTCGACCCGGTAGATTCGACCTGACCCGATGCTAAGTTGGTGTGATGAAGATGTCTTCATTTGATATGGAAGGGAAGATCGACTCGGTATCTTCGTACACGCAAATGCCAAGTTTTTCAGTACTTCATCGCTTCATCCAAGCAAACACCGATTAATGAAAGTTTGTACTCAAGTCCTGAGTAGTTTTCCTGATAGAATATCTCTGCACGCGTTTATGTAAATGGGAGTAACTTTCAAACCGTAAGGTCGTTTCAGCTAGACAAAAGTTGTACCTGAAGCTAATTCAGAGGAGTACAAAAGTTACAGCAAAAAGCACTATAATTGAAGTTTTCAGGCCAAAAAGAGGTCATCTAAAGGGGTTTTGGGCCATTTTATGTTCGTGACGTGACTTCGACCAAACCGCTTTGTGTTTGCTGACGATGTTCTCAATGCTTAAGTGTGTTGCTAACCAGAAACTCGATGTGTGACAACTTTAATTAAAAAGTATGTCAACACATTGTCTTTATAAATATACAATATGCAATGTTGAGTACAACAAGTAATACACCACTAACAATTTATAAGGTTAATTATGCCAATCATTAATAAAATTACAAGTAATACAATTAGCTAAAATAACTTCTAGATTTAGTTTGCGCCTCGGCTTCCCTCATTTTGTTTCCATTTACAAGTTAAGGATACATGAGCATATAAGGATATATAGGAAAATGGAATCAATTAATTTGGATTGCGCCGTAAACCTAAGCACCCAAACCAAACTCAAGGGGACCGATGGTCTTACATATAGGAAGATTGCATGCTACCAATGCCAAAATGCACGTATTTCTGTTTTGTGCTCTTTTTTTGAATTGAATACTTGTTAGCACATCAAACTGCATAACACCAAAAATAGAAAACCAAGATGAGAAAAAAAAATCATAACATACTATCATGTCAGTATAATCAATTATCATACATATTAGGTAACAATAATCATATCCAAGCCAATTAAAATGAGTAAGCAACACAACCAATTTAATAGTTCTCGAAGTCAAATACAAATATCAAGTAGACCAACTACATTGAGCATCATTATATATGTATTAATCATCTACCGCTTGTAATAAAACATCAATAGGATAAATGCAATCAAAAATCCATTAAATGCATATTAACCACTACATACTAGTAAAATAACTGTCAAAGTCGGTCCAATGTTGTTTTGGGCCCTGGGAAAAACAATAATTTTGGCCCATTTCAAATTACTAAGACCATTTAGTATAACTACAAAAAATATATGTATAAAAATGCAATATTTGCAATCATAAAATTAATTTTCTCATAAGCAATGAATACAATTTTGTTCAAATGTAGCCTAATTAAATAATATTGATTACAAATGGTATGCAACCTCATCAACAATTCTCATTTAAAATTATCTCTTAAAGTATTTTTTTGAAGTAAAATCATTAATTATATCATTTTGATCAATATTTTGCAATATGCCCTTATCAATCTATAATAACACTAGTTCATTCTATCTATATCGTGACATAGAAGTGCACAAATATCAGTTTAGTACGTAATTCCAGTTTTAAAGACCATTTTTCACCAGATGCAAAACTGGAATCGTCAACAATATCTTATAGGCAATCAATTTCTTTCACAAACTTAAAATTTTAATGCAAGTCTATGGCTTATTTACTCATATGCTTCCTTTCATAACATCAACTGCGACTTGTAATTTGTAATGTAATTTTTTACCAAAGACACCAAAATGACCATCTTTTTTTAAAGCATTTTCAAGGTTCATGCAAGCCATTAACAATTCATTTTCATTAAGATTAATTGACCTTTGATCATCAAACTAGAAACCCGATATTAACTTAAAATATTTCGTTGATTCAAATCTGGTCTTCAGTTGAGAAAGTGCAATATCACATATTCAAGAAAAGTAATCAATTCTAGATGATTATTGTGCTGATAACTTCTCTTTCATTACCTATTATTTCGTTAAATTGCCTTAATCTGTGGCATCGACGTTCCATAGAAAACACAAGCTCAATTTCCATATCTAAAGCTAATTGTCTTGTCTCTTCCAATGCAGAATTAAACCCATCTTTTCCATGCTTTTCAAATAAAAATAAGTGCATCGAATTGTTTAACAACGATATTAAGACGCATATCAAATTGTTCAAAGGCAATATCATACGTTTCATTTTCATTTTCTTCTTCATAAATGGTTTCTTGCATTGATAAATGTAACAAACTTGTATCATTTCATTCTCTCCCCTAAATTAACTTGTTTCTTGGATTCTATCCAAAATTTTGGTTGTTTTTCAAAATATTTATTAAGCAAAAAAAAATAAAAAAAATAAACTTTAAGCAATATTTAATTCTCAATGTTTCTATTTGGCTTCTAGAAATATGTTTCATAATTTCAAACCAATTAACATTCATTAACAATAGGACCTGATCTTCAAGCTGATTTCTTTCCCCTCATACTTGTTTCAACGACCCGAAACCCCCACCCTGCCTAAACTGAACTGGAATGCAAATTGTTTGAGAACACGACTCATTAGAACACAAAACATGTAACGACACGGATTTTGCTCGGACCTAATCGATCGCAAAATCGACCAAGACCGTTCAAAACTCGCATACGTTAACTTTGGGAATACAATACATAAGAACAGATCACAGAAGACTTTTATAAACATTACAATAATGTTACCTCAGAGTACAGAATATCAGAGTACATCAAATAAAGAAATAATACAGCGGAAGTTAAATTACAATAAACTAATACAATATACAACGGAAGACTTTCTATGCTATGGACACAGCTTTAAGCTTCGATCCAGGATCCTGCTAGAGAGATAAATATCTGCAAAACAAGCTACTCGACTGCTCGTGTGGAAAATAAGGGAACCCGAATTTGCCAGTGAAACAAACTACAGGTCAGTCATGGGACTGGTATGAGAAATCTTAACTTAACTATCTAATTATAAGGCTAATCACAAGACCACGCCGCTAACGCGGAACGGATTTACTCCATTGGATTGCCAGTGCATAAATTAAAGTAAATCGTTAAACAACGCAATTCTTTTTAGAAAAAAATGAAACCAGTATAAGACCCAAGTCCCATCACACATTGCAACGCAAACCGGAGGATAGGGTTTTACCTTATAATGGTAAAAAGATGCTTGATACGATAAAACGGATTTAATATTAGTGTGTATATGTTTAATAAAAACATTTCAATCATAATGTATCTATCATAGACGGCATAGTACCCCATCCTACTATGTTGCCATACTAGTTCTACAATCAAAACCGCAAGGTCGTATTGGTAATTGGGTTTCCATCATGAGTCGAGGCTAGGGGAAAGCTCCTCTTCGATTCGAGACACTCTAGCAAATGCCTCAGGATCCCCCTCAGTGAACCCTTGGATGCGGTAGGGCCGGTCCCCGCTTATCGGCAGTGGATTAGTTATGCCTGAACACACGCTTCCCGGTTCCTTTGAACCTATAGTATGACCACTAACGGCCTATAAAAATCCAAGGCGCCTCAAAATCCATCATCCACATGAGTAAAATGGAAGCCAGTTTAAGTACTGACACTACCAATAGCTAGAAAGAAACGTGTGCACTCCCTACGGTCCATATCCCGTTTTTGACTCATATCGGGGTGCGAGGCTCGCAAAGTCATGATATACACAAAGCTATGTCATAATAGGCTATGCTTTGATCATTCCACAAGGCCCTGCTTTTCAACAAAAGCCTTGATCAATTGCATCTTGGCGTGCCACATTGACAATTCACGCCATGCGATCAATCACCATTAACATATACCCGGGTGTTAAGTAGAGAATAAATCCTCCACCACCAAACAGATATACATTAACAGAAATCGATTTAATTCACATGGAACGAAATCCAATGTCAGACACGCATCCATTTACTAGCTTATGCTCTGGGTTTGAGCGAAAACCAAATCTGAACAATCAACCATAGTTCGTACGGCCACCACTGAAGCCCCTTCAAGGTAGCTACTCCCATGATGGGTCTCAGTAGCAACACATCCATTCGATGTGAAGATCGTCGGTCTTCAAACACCGTCCTGACCTTCGACTCTTCATCGTCGTAGTGGGTTAAACCTGGTCTTTCTGAATAACTCTCGTATTTTTATAATTAAAAATCGAGTACTATAAAAACACATCCAACGCCTCATTCCAATTCAGAATATTCTTTTAAATAAAATATTCAAATTATTCTATCAAAGATAAATTCTTTACATTTACTCTTAAATATTTCTTTTAAAGATTTATAAAAACTCCAATTTGGTTTTAAATACCAAAAATAATTCTTTAATGATTATTTAAATTTAAGAAATTAATCTTACCTTCAACTGGGTTAAAGAACTAATGTCATTTAAAACATAGTTCACGATAAACCCAAAATCATCTTCCTTTAAAATATGGAATCTTCACAGAAATCAAATCAATATATAATCGTTATAAATTTCTGTATCCGACCGATAATATAAATGGAATAACGGAAAAGCCTCTTAAATTCCATATGTAGTATCTGTCTTCTTTTACAGAAGCTTATCTCGGTTATTATTAATTTGAATTCCATTCAATTTCAATTTAATATATTAAATTGGAATACTTTACTTTGGAAAATTTTCTATTAAATCTTAATAAAAGATTTATAAATTCAAAGTTATATTCTCACAGATGTCGTTTAAAAACATTGTTCACGATAAACTCAATTCACAAATCATTTTATTCAAATTATTAAATATAATTGAAACTCTAATAATCTTAATTAAAAGATTTATTCCTATCTTAACTGGGGTTAAGAACAGTGTTATTTAAGACACCATTCACGACAACCCAAAAATCCAATTTATTCTATTTAATTCCAAGTAAATATTAATTTATTGGAAAACTTTATTAAATCTTAATTATAAGATTTATTCTAGTTAATAACTAGTTCATATCGATAAAATATATTTTTATCTCTTCACTATTGGACATTTTCATCTAAATTCCTTTTAAACCATTTATTATGATTTTACATGATATTTCCATATTTTTAATAATTTTATCATCGCTCGTACAATCGGTTTTGCAATAACGGCCACCGAACTGCATCCATAGCGACCTTTCTAAATTTTGATTTGGACAGAATTCCAAATCCAACCGTTAGATGTTAATACTCTTATATTCATTGAAAAGCTCTTTTCGATACGAACCCAACGGTTCCGGTTTTAGGAGGATCCGACGGTCGGATCTCCCGTTACGTCCATTTAAAGTTAATGGTCGAAATTCGCGAACGGTCACTGCGCGGCGCGTTCTATTCAGGCCATTAAATTTATATATATATATATATATATATATTTAATACATATTATATCGTCGATTTCTATTTAAAACGTACTTTATAAAATATTTATAAATTCGCTTTAAAACGGTTTTAACTTCATTTCTAATTTAAAGTCAAAATTGAATATTCTACTTTCTTATCATATTAAAAATATTAATATTAAATTTATAAATCACTTCCATTAAATTTTTATTCATTTATATTTTATACTGGGCCAGACCCCCCACATTAAGCCTGCGACTTATGGATGTTGGATATGCCCGTTGGTTCCGGGCAGACTTATCCCATAAGTTGGGCTTAACCTCGTGTCTAAGGCACAATTATAATTTATAATTACAATGTAAAACATTCGTTATTTTAAACTATTATTTTTCTAAAATATTTTTATTTTAAAATATTCCTTATTATCCAAAAGTTCTTTATTTAGAAAGAAATCCTGAATTGGAGTGCGACTCAACCATGTACCATATAATTTGGGTCATATGGGTTTCATACATTTCATGTATAGGATAATAAACAAGAAATAATCATCAAACTATCCATTAACATTCAGAGTGACACTTTCAACTGTGTGAGCATTAAAATGAAACAATAACGCTCATCGAAGCCTGTCGATCATTCGATAGACATACAATTTAAGATTGGGGTTTTCAGCCATCAACATTTCATCTAAATAAAATGATGTCTATATATTAACATGGCATGTTTCAAATAAAATAGTATATTTTGAATTGACATAACATTTTATAATAACAATGATATTATAGTCTAACATGACAATACCAATGTGACATTTTAATCTATTCTTTTTATTGTCTTTAGAAAGACAATAAAATGTTACACAAAATATATTCTTTTTATCGCATCAAAAAGGTCGATAAAATGAAACAATAACATCGCTATTTTTATCACATCAAAGATGTCGATAAAAATGAATTGCTAACATTGCCTATTTTTATCGCACCAAGAATGTCGATAAAATGAATCACTAACCTTGTCTATTTTTATCGCATCAAAAATGTCGTTAAAAATGACAACATTACCCATTCTATTTTCACCGCATTCAAAATGACGATAAAATATTCAACATTAACAATTCTATTTTTACCGCATTCAAAAATGACGATAAAATATAAACATTAACAATTCTATTTTTACCGCATTCAAAAATGACGATAAAATATAAACATTAACAATTCTATTTTTACCGCATTCAAAATGACGATAAAATATAAACATTAACAATTCTATTTTTACCGCATTCAAAAATGACGATAAAATATAAACATTAACAATTCTATTTTTACCGCATTCCAAAATGACGATAAAATATAAACATTAACAATTCTATTGCTACGGAACCGTTCTTTTTTTTATATATAAAAAGAAATGCAACACAAAGGTGTTCTTTTTATCTCCAAAAGAAATAAAAATAAAAATGTGAACTTTTTAACATAAAAAGAGACGAAAATAAAGATAGTTCTTTTTATATGTAAAAGAAATGCGACAAAATACTCTTTTTCATTTCCAAAAAAAAATGAAAGCAAAATGTTCTTTTAACGTTTAAAAAGAAGAAGCGACCAAAAATGACCCTTTTCATGTTAAAAAGAAAAGGTGACAAAATATGCTTTTTAACGATAAAAATTGTCTTTTATTCTAATGCAATATTTTACAAAAGTGTTATTTTAATATCAATGTGACATTTTACAACAAAAATGATATCATTAATCTAAATAAGCATTTTTAACAAAAATGCTGCTTAAATTCTAAATGAACATTTTAACAAGAATGATAATTTAATTCTAATAAACAATTTATAACAAAATGTTAGAATTTGTTTTAAAAGACGATTTATAAAAAAAATGTTAAGTTTGCTCCAACACGACAATTCATAACAAAATGCTAAATTTGTTTAACATAACAATAATCAAAAGATGAGCATGTTAACAAAAATAACAATTTTAAATCTAAATGGACATTATTAACAAAACGATGTTTTTAAATCTAGACACAACAATTTAAAATCCGAAGGTCCATTTTTAACTATCATTAACGTTCATAACAAAATGTAAATTTTGTTTTGACTATTAAATATTCTACACAATTTTACCTTACAGCTATTTTAACACAAACATGAGACACACAAACAGACAGACAATTCATCATCCAAATTATTACAAACAGAACTATTTTCTTAAATACAAACAATTATTAAATAGAAATTAATTAATTAATAAATTTAAAATCGAAAATCTCACCTAACAATTTGGATCTGAAATTTCAAAGTCCTCTTCTTCTTCGTTAACAGTAGGAGACCGTAACCCAAAGCTCGACTTCGAAACCTTCTGAACGCGCCACCCACGAGCCACCGTACCACCATCAGACACCCCCATCTCGAAGCCCGCGCCGACCTCCCCTTGCGCCAATAGCATCGCCACCTGCAGTGGCCTCCACAGCCGCGAATTCCAGTCCAAAGCCGCCGGTTTTGGGTGCAAAATTCAAGAAATCCGTAGCTATATTTCAGATCTTAACCGTTGAAATTATAGAACTTGACATGCTCTTCAATAATTGCTTTGATTCCATGTTTTAATTTTTCGTAATTGGGGAGAAATTAGTGAATGAAATCGGCTGTGTTTAGGCCATTGAAATGAGAACTGGCGGCTATGGTATTAGGATATTAGGGTTTCGTATTTCCAAGTGTATATATATAATATAAATAATTTTATAACACAAATTTCCCTAATTGGAGTTAAAACATTTGTCCCTACATATTTTTGAATTGTAACCTCTTAACATTTATTGACATATTTATTTCCCATAAATTACTTATTTACAATTCTAATCCCCTTATTTAAAATTTGTGACCTTTACAATTCTGCAAACAATTCCATATTTATTGCCAAAATCACAAGATTACAAATTATTTATTTCCCATTTATTACGAGAAACATTTCAATATTCCTGCATTTAATTGAAAATTTCAATCAAAGCTTACTTAACATTGTTTCTAATTCATAATTATACTTACGCTGTTTACATATATTTTTGGGATGGACAATATATATATATGTATATGCATATGTATATATATAATGTAAATGTAGAATTATGTTACCAATTTATTATTTTAGTTCATTTACATTACAACCTATGTTACTGACTGAAATAATCCTTTCATTATTATTTTTCCTTGTTTATTTTTTTCTTGCAATAAATGACACCCCTCTAATTTCCATTGATTATAATTTCAAATTTTATTTATTAATGAAGGAGGTGACTTTCCCTTTTTTATTCTTCCTTATTTGGTTATATATTTTAGATTTTATCTTTCACTTGTTTCTACATATGTAGTAGGTGACAAATGAAATTTAATTAGTTGACTAGGCATGATGGGACCATACTTATTTTTCATTCAAATTTTTATATGAATGTTTGATTCATTTTCTCTGATTATTAAGTTGTGCAACTTTTTATATGTTTCATCTTATATTAAAAATGTGCTTTTAATGTTAACCAATTTTCTTTTAATAGTGATCATTTAATAATGATTCTTTTTCCATTAAAATGTAACTTTTTAATGAATCATATTATTACATAAAAATGTGAATTTTTATGTTACAACAACTTTCCTATTCAAACCAATGCTCATTTTTCATATTTTCTCCTTTACAATAAAAATGTAAACTTTTTATTGTTTAACCCTTTTTTTTGACGCATTTTCTATTAAATTTTTTAAATTGGTTCCAAAATTCCGGGTTGTTACAAAACAAGAGAACTTTTCATTGCTTTTACAACAATTTACGTTAGAGTACAAGAATACTAGAGTACGAATAAATACTCAACGACGAAACAAAATACCAGAGAATAAATTACATAACAGCGGAAATAATATGTATAAATACAATGCATAGCGGTAATACGTAAACTAACACAGCTGAAAGAAATACACGAATACAAAGTTTTCCTTATGTAGCTCCAACCGTAAACTAGGATCTTGTGTAAAGAGAAGATCTACAAAACCAAAACTACCGACTGCCGTGCGGAAAATATGGGCACCCAGATTTTAGGTGAAAACAATAAACTCTAGGTCAGTCATGGGATTGGTGTGAGAACTTAAAAATAGTTATGAAAACTTTACCTTAAGAGCTGGAAAATCATGGGACCACGCCGCCTAACACGGAACAGGTTTACTCCACATGAATACTAGTTTAAAACAAAAACAACGGAATGCTTTTTGAAAAATGAAGCTATTATAAGACTCAGGTCTTATCACATAATGCTACATAAGCCGAAGGATAGAGTTTTACCTTATAATTCCCAAACATGCTTAGTACGTCTTAATACAAATGTTTTTGATTTTATTATAAGTGCATAATGTATAAAACAACTTCGAATATTAATGTATCAATCATAGACGACATATGTACCATATAATATGTCGACATATAAGTTTACAATTAAAACCGTAAAAGTCGTGTATTGGAAATTGGATTTCCATCTTGAGTCAAGGGAAGGGATGTCTCCTTACCGAATTTGGATCACCTCCAGCAAGATGTCCAGGATCACACCTATGGGCAACCCTTGGATCTTTAAGGCCGGTCCACATCAAACATTTGTGGATATGTTATTCCTGAACAATACGTATCCCAGTCCTATCAGACCTGTCAACTGGTCAGTATATCAACCAAGCTGGGCCTTTTTCGGCCATATCCAAGGCGCCTTGCAATCCATCATCCACATAAGTAAAAATGTCTAGGCTCTATACCATGACATCGCTCTTAATTAGAAAGAAATACATGCACTCTCTACAGTCTCTAATCCAGTTTTTGACTTATACCGAGGCGTAAAGTTCACGAATTAATGTTATACACAAAGCTATGCTATATTAAATCCATGCTTTGATCATCATCAACAAAGCTATGCTTTTCAACAAAAACCTTGATCATTACATCTCAACATGACACATTGTCAAGTCATATCATACAACTGATGTCACCGACATATAACCTCTAGGCTCGTACGTCTCAGCGAAGGGTGTTAAGCAAAGAGAATAAATTCCCTGCCACCAAATAGATATATATATATACATATATATATAGTAGAAATCAATTAATATAGCATAAACTACGATGTCAGACACATAATCTGTTTCCAAGTTCGTTCTTGGGCTGAACGAAACCGGAGGCACCTTATTCCTTGTCCCATATGTCGAATATAGGAGAGAGGTCCTCTTATCCGGTCGATCTCCAATTACACCGGAACAACCACCAGTTATTACCTCGTCTTAGGTGTACTACCCAATCAAGACATCAGTAATCATCCATAGGAAGTGAAGGTCTCCGCTCTTCAACCGTCGTCTTCATCTTCGACTTTTAATCGTCGTAACAGTTATTCAGAATATGCTAAACCCAGCCTTTCCGAATAACTCACGCATCTTCAAAAATCAAATGATGAATAAAGATAACACACATTCCATTCCAATCCCGAATATTCCCTTATTAAAATATTCATTTCAACGAGGAAAGGTTCCAATTAATTTTATCAAACGTTATCTCATTTAAACTTATTGTTAAAATCATCCTTTGGATGTCATTTCAAAATATTTTATTATACCTTTTCACAATTTAAACCAAATTAAGGTTTATAATGCTAGTCGGGATTATCGAGCGTTACCGAAGTAATCATTCATTTTATTATCCCAATCCCAATCTATTCATCCTATAGGGAAAAACTATTGGTACTCTATATTTAACACCCATCATTTTATCGGTTAAATTTAATTACCATTTAACGTTTTAATTTGATTAAAGATTCTTCCATCGCGTGGAGTAAAACTGATGGTACTCCATTTCAAAAATTTCTCGAATTCAGTAAATATAATTACCTCTTTTTACATTTCAATCTAATTAAAGATTCAATTAAACTCTTTCTTAGTTTTAAGCTCAAAAATCTTTATTCAAATTATTATTTAACTTTAGAAAATTAATCATGTTTTTTAAATGGGTTTAAGAATAATTGCCATGTAAAAACACCATTTACAATAAACCCAAAATCATCTTCCATTTAATAGGGAATCTTCACGAAAATCTCAACAATTTATAATCGATATAAATCTCTGTATCCGACTAATACTATAAGTGGGATAACGGCAAAGCCTTTTGAATTCCATAAATAGTAAATGGCTTCCTTCACAGAAGCTCATCTTGATTATATTAGTCGAATTCCATTTGATTCCAATTAAATTAAATAAACTAGTAAACCTCTTTAAATCTTAATTAAAAGATTTATACCCTTCACAACTGGGTTCAAGAACAGTATTATTTAAGATATCATTTACAACAAACCCCAAATCCAATTTGATATTAAATATAAGACTTTAAATGGAAATCATATCGACTTACGTTCAATACCAAATTATGAAACTAACAGATACCGTTTCGGAATAACGATATCAATATCTTCCAAATTCCTCAATGATATCCTTATAATCACAGAACCCAATATCGAAATATCTAAAGATATTTCCATCAAAATCAATTCCTGTTTATTAGTTGGAAAACTCTGGTTATGTTAAAACTATTCAAAAATCATATTTATTAATTTAAAATTATTGGATTATTAGCCTAGTTATTAACTAGTTCATTCAGATAAAAGTGTCTTTTATCTTTTCAGATATGGAATATTTTATCCAAAACATTTCCTAATCATTTATTATGATTTTACATAATTTATTTATATTTTTAATAATTTTTGAAAGGCATTAAAATTTATTCACACAAAAAAATTACAAAGAATACAATGTCTAAGACTATACAGACTATACACCGCATATTACATGATACAACAGTAATGAGTAAAAAAAACAAATAAAATGGTGAAATGGAATTAGAAAAAAAACTCAAAACTGTTCAATATGTAAAAGCAGTCTTCAGCAAACATCAGCAGCTAACATCCATGCTAGAAGCCAACTCTAAATATCCTTCTTCAACTCCATCACTATCTTCTTATGAATCATAAAAAATAATTCATTTGAACTCATAGTTCCATAACCAAAAATCCTTATATTCCTCTCAGACCACATCTCATAAATGAATGCTTTTAGAAACTGCAAAAGCATTTTAGTCTTCAAGTTCTTCCATCTTGTAGCTTCATAGATGTAGACCCATTCTACTTCACTAATGTTAGACGGCCTATAAAAATATCCACTCAACAATAATCTCAACCAAATGTTGTAAACAAATGGACACACAAAAAATAAGTGACATTACTTTCCTCATCAACTTTACAAAATTCACATTTTGCATTTGGTAATAATCCCATTCTATGAAGCTTATGTTTGGTGTTGATAGCATTACTCATCAGCTTCCATAAAAGAAAGTTCTTCTTTGTAGAACTATCCAGGCACCATATTCAAGATGACCATGCAAAAATTGGTTTATCCTGTTGTAAAGCCTTGTAAATATTTTGAATAACACTAACTCCTCCATTCCAAATATTCACATTCCCTGATGAAACTTTAATCCTACTATCAGCTGTTACATTCCATAGTTGTCTTAAAGAGTAAGAACTGGTGTAAGGAAGCAAAAATACTCCATCATGTAAATAATCTACAAACAAAGATGCATTAGGAATACCTGAATTCAGCCTGATATTATAGTCCACCACATTACTTAATACCAATCCCTCCTTTCCCCAAGGATCATGCCAGAAAGAACATTTCGTAATCTAGTAATTACATTGAACTTGAGGTAGAAAAACTTCCCTAAGCTTCAAAATGCACCTCCAACTCCAACTACAATTTTGATTAATCTGCATTTTCCAAAAACTCTTGCTTCCTATCAAATTCTTATGCATCCAACGAGTCCATAGACTTCCATCGTTAGATAGGAGCTTATTAAAATATACGGAGATTGCAGCTTTATTCCACTGAAAAAGATTTGTAATTCCCAGTTCTCCCTGCTTTTTATCATCGTAGAGTTTACTATATGCAATGGGAATTAACTTCTTAGAAAAGGGGTCTCCATGCCATAAGAATTTATTAAAGGCACTCGTGATCATCTTAATGAGTTTTATTGGCAAAATATAATGTCTCGACCAGTATGTTGTCATAGCCATAGCTATAGATTGAACAATAGTAAGCCTACCCGCTTGTGAAAACTTACAACTTGGCCATGACATTATTTTCAAATAATTTTCTCAAAAAGAGGTGTACATTTTTCCTTTGAAATTCTAGAGCGTATAAGTAAACCCAAATAAGTCGCATTCCTTAAAAGCTCCAATAACCCAAAAAAACTGATTATCTCCTTCTTATTATTCTCATACAATCCAACAATTAAGATATAAGATTTTTGAATGTTGATCTGTAATCTAGTGGTTATATAGAACTCATGCAATGTGGATAGGATGCATTAAATGTTGGATATAGATGACTTTGTGAAAATAACTAAATCATCTACAAAAAGAAGATGAGTAATACATGGATCTTTACATTTGGGATGGAGGTTCTATTCTTTTTTTCTAACCCTTTCCAGCAACAACGAATTAAGAATTCCATAACAATGATGAACAAGTATGGAGAGATGGGATCCTCCAGCCTAACCCCATTAGACCCTTTAAAATATCCATGCAAACAACCTTTCCTAGCAATGGAATAGAAAGGAGATGTGTTTATACCAAAAATGGTCTAAACACCCAAGGTACTAAACTGTACTTCACCAATTCAGTAAAAAATAAATGGAACCGTGTCCGGTTAGCAATAAACAGTAAAAAATGCGAGAAAAAGTAAAGTAGAGACGAGATTTAGAGTGGTTCAGTCGTTAACGAGGCCTACATCCACTATGAAGGCGATTTCTAGTCTTATAATAAGAATGACAAAGTATATCAATTCTCTAACCTCATACATCTCTATATCTGCTCAATATCCCCTCGTTTATATGTTTTGATCTAAAGAATTATAAAGGAGAACAATAGAGTTTGAGAAGAAGAAGGACGGATGAATGATTAAGAGAGCAAATGCCTTTACTCTAAAATGGTACTTGACGCCCTGACCAGGTTTGTGGTTGAGTTTGAAGTTTAGCAGCACTTCGTGGTTCTACCCAAAAAGGCCTCCTTAAACGTGGGTAGTCATCCTGTATTTATAGGTGAACTCCTCTTGGCAAATGATCTGGAATCTGTTTATCTTGACTGTGGGTCGTTCATTCTGCTAATTACAACCATGCCACTGGACAGTTGTGAAAGCTGTCTACATCATATTCGGTGTTATGCGCGGACGACTTGCTGAGTGTCTCGGATAGCTGAGCGGGTCCTTAAGTGCGGGCGCGGATGCTTTGGGAGATTTCGTAAGAGCGGAGTGTGGAGCTGAGATCAATCCTTCTTTGTTCCTCGCGCAAATTCCCTTCTTGAACCAAGAACGCTCGTCCTCTTGTTTCCTTTGCATGGTGCCGCTTGAGTTTATGGTTATACTACGAGGTCGCTCTAGCTCGTGCAAAGCGGGTGACCTGTCTTATTTTAGCGCCCGAGCGATTCTCTGGACGTGCAATTTTCATCTTTGTTGAGTCGCGCTTCTTACGGCTCGGTCCCACTGGTAGACTTGTCCTGCCTTGGGTCTGATATTTGGATCCCGCTTAGTGCGGTTGCATTATGTACGACCACCCCTGGTAAAACCCGCCTTGTACCCTTTACCCAATGTGCGTATGAATTTTTAGGGATTAACACTTGCCCCTCAAAGCCTGTGATTTCTTTTTGATATGGAATTACTGGCTTTGACATATTTGGTCGCACATTGGTTGATGATTTTGTTCTGACTTGCGGGGGGTCGTTCGTGCCAAATATTAAAATTACCTTGTCGTTGTGAATTGGTACTAGTGAGTGAGAGACTCGATACGTCTTTTGATTATTGTGCGAATAGTCGAGCTTTGGGATGCCAGGTGGGACTTGATGAGACCCTTTCGTGTAGCCAGGCACTAAGCTGACGTGGCGAGAATTTTCGGATGTATGCCTTTTAGTCTTCCTTATTTCCTCTTTTCTGTTTGTTTTTGATTGGTTTTCCCACGTATTTGTTTTGGGCGATTCCTCACTCCTTTGAATGCTGGGCTCTTTGATTTGACCGTTGGGCCGTTGAGCGAACGGATGAAAATACTACTTTGGTTTGCCAGGCCTTCGGTCTGCCTTCTATGTATCATTTTGTTACACACTTCTCAAAAGAAAGCTTTAATGGCGACATCGTTTTGAGTGGTTTTCTTTACCATCGGGATTCCCTTTGCCGGTTCTGAAGGTCAAAGTCCTCTTATCGTTCCAGTTTGCACTTGTGTGTGGCGTTGTCACCAAGGTTTCTGTAATCTTAAGGTCGATTCAGTTGGGTTGCTCGCCTTAGTTTGAAACTGCTTATTTGACTGTAAGCAAATTCCTCCCTTTAACCCACTTTTTGGAGCATGAATTTGGTCGTACGACCCTGGGGTTTAAAGTAGGGTTTTTTCTTTCCTTTTTTTTTAATTTTTTTTCATAATTTCAGGGTGCCATTTATGTCGGACCAGGACGGAAGGTTGGATCGAGAAGAGAGTTCTGACCAGGTTACGTTTTCACCCCATGTTGTTTCTTCGATGGGTGCTGCTCAAGAATTTCCACAACCTCGTGCGCTTTCAAAAGCACCCAGTGAGAGGCCTTCGACGGAACTTTCACTTAGTTCGTTCCATTGGTTATGCAAGCAATTTGGTATTTCAGAAAAGGAAGAAGCCAGGCTGCCTACGGGAAAGGAGTTCGCTGACAACCCCCCTAAAGGATTTGTTGCTGTTACCCGTGGTATGTTAAAAAGTGGACCAGTTCCTCTCTTTAACCCTTACATAGAGATGATTCTTCGGAGTTTGGCCATTGCCCCGTACCAGTTACACCCCAATGGTTACGCGATTTTGACAAGTCTTTATGTCCTTTTTATGAGAGACAAACGTCGGGCTCCATCGTTTACGGATATACGCTCATCGTACGCTTTTAGGACAAGAGCCCAACGCCCTTATTTGTTTTCATGGAAAGCCGGGGTCCGAAAATAATCACTGGTTTAGAGGACAGTGTGCGAGGATTTCCCAGTCAATACTTCTTTGTCCGATGCCCCGATAACTTCTGCGGCCTCTGGAAGGCGGTCAGTGAGTGTCTTTATTCCATGAATTCCAGCTTGCTCTTTCTTTCTTGGCCTTTTGCTTCTCTAAAATTCCTTTGGGTGTATTGTAGTGCTTCCCAATAAGAGCATACCCTTTGACCAGGATCTATGCAACTCGTTATTAGTCGTTAAGAGCAGCAAAGAAACATGAAATTTTTGATTAACGAAGAGTTCCTGAGGCAATACAACGTGCTTCCATCTCCGCGCACCCTCCCGGTGGATGCTTCTGGCAAAAAGAAAGCCATCAGCAAATCCCCTGCCAAATTTTTTTTAGAAGAAGGATGTTCTCGCGTCATGGGGAGCAGCGAGGCGACTTAAAGTAGCAGAGCGATCCCTACCAAAAAAGTTGTATCCGGGCGCCCAAAGCGCAAATGCTCTAAGACTTCGGTAGCTTCTTGCGAGGAAGGTGAGTGTTTGCTAGAGGGAGCCGCCTGAGCACAGGTTCGAGAAGTGGAGCGGCTTGATGACATTGGGGAAGCTTCTGTAGAAAATCTGGGAAGCGAAGAGGCCTCTTCTAAAGAAGACCAAGGAGAAGATGGTTCGGAAGCCTCGAAAGGACTTGATCCTTCCGACTTGGCTGGAGAGCTTGCTCAGTGTAAAAATGCTATCTGGACGTTCATATTTCAAAACTTTTGATCGTGGGGACTTTTTTGGGTAAAATCCCCTTGCTTTTGGGTTAAAATGATATCTCAAAAAGCATTTAACCGCTTTGGCATGTTGTTTTTATTTTTCTCTTTCTGATGTACCCTCTTTCTGGCTTCTTTTCTCATCTTCACACAACCATAGTGCTTATATTTTCTTTTCTTTCCTAGATCTAGGAATGAAGTCACCCCTGTTGGAAAGTTTCTCTCGGCAATCTGCTCTTGTCGATCCATAGAGTATCTTGCAATCTAGCCTTTCCCATTGCCTCAAGCGCCCTCGTCCATCTTCATACCTTCCAACCCAAGATGCTCTTGAAGTACCACTGGCGAGCTTGATAAAGAAGAAAAGGCACGATCTTTCTCGGGTATCTAGAGGAGAAAACCAGGATACTGAGAAGAGAGGAGATAACGATAAATAAGATGGGTTCGACGGGTCTTCTGTACCGGCTCAATTCCCATGCCCCAGTTCCTCGACCCATGCGAAGTCGTTGATTAGATCCCTACTTCGGACTCGCCCGTTCTTCGCCAGATCCAGGCGATTTGTGACAGACCTCCCTGCCCCTGGTAACCCTGAGTTAAAGGACAGGTTCGGAGATTGGGACCTGAGGGGAGTGGACCTCAACATAGATCTGTTTCCATATGATGATCAGAACGTTGTTGGGGAGTTGAGCGACGTAAAAAATTATGTGACCTCCCAGCTTGCTATTGTCTTGGGTCAGCTTGAAGTTCTGCTGCATGAAGACAAACATGCTTCCAAAAAGCGACTTGAGTCTTGGGATAAATTCTGTTTTGAATTTCAGAAGTTGAATACTCAGCATCTTAAGGGCATTGAGCTTCTGAAGAACGATAAAATCGAGTTATGCCGTGTGATTGAAAGTCAAGCAGCCGAAATCGCATTCTTTAAGGGTGGGAACAGCAAGGTGAGTAGCTTAGAGGCTGGTAACAGAAGACTTCAGGAAGAGATTGAAGCCGCCAAAAGAAAACTTGATGAAGCTCAGTCCGGGCATGAGCTAGCTGAATCTCAATTAACTTCTGCTCGATAGAAGGCGGTTTCTTATCAGCGGGAGAAAGCGATGCTTGAAAGTAGACTTGCCTTTCAAAATGGGACCCTGGAAGCTTTAGAAGGAGATAAAGCAAGGCTAACTGGTGATCTTGAGCGGGCTCGAAATAAAGCTGAAGAGACCCTATTTCGATTTTACACCCTCAGCGTATGACCCGCGGGAGCTTGAGTTATTTGAACAAATATTTTCCCCGTATATTAGCCCTTGTTTGGGAGGAGGTGCCCAAGTACTCCAAAGGTAAGGAAGATAGTGCTCTTCAAGAAGCCCTCCTTGAGGATAAAGATCGCGACGCTTTGGAAGAAGGCAGGAGAATGTTGGCTGATGAACGAGCTCGATCCTTTGGAACAGAAGTCCAGAATGTTGCTCCCATTCGTGCCCCTAGTCCTTTGGGAGATGAAGCTTTGGGAGTAGTGATCCCCCTGACTGAACTTCCTATTGCTGATCAAGGTACTTCCAAAGTTTGTTTGGTTGATGGCCATGATGTCCCTGAAAAAATTGTCAAATAATATGCTGTTGTTTTGTATTTTAAAGTTCC
The DNA here is from genome assembly GCA_030737875.1 of Allium sativum. Classification (NCBI taxonomy): domain Eukaryota; kingdom Viridiplantae; phylum Streptophyta; class Magnoliopsida; order Asparagales; family Amaryllidaceae; genus Allium; species Allium sativum. Next base: position 903,094,099 of record CM060916.1, read on the forward strand.
AACTTCATGACCATGTTGTTGTTATGCATTATCGTTGAAGTGTTATAACTTATCGCAATTTATTCTTTTGCGTTGTATTGCGCTTTTATCAGTCGCACGATGATTATGCTTTTACGTCGTACTTCATTTAATATTGTTGATTTGCTTTGAACTTAGAACATCGTATTTTCATTTTAGCCCCTTCTTTGAGGGGTTTAGTTCTTGTCATGCATATGTTTGTGTTTTTATTCGGTCTGATAGTTCAAACTTTTGAAGTTCATTTTTGGATAAGTGCCCTTATATGGCATAGACATTCTGTTGTACATTTAATCTCTTTGCACATTTAATCTCGTTCCCTATTGACTCGGCGTCCCAAGTCCTTTGAAAACATGATTAAACTACTCTATATGTTCAATTAAGGTATATTTTTTGTGTATCCAATCCCATATCTCACTAACTCAGTGACCCGAGCCCTTCGGAGATTGGTTTTGGATACGTGCCCCCTTGGGAGGACTTGGGTTACAATTTTCGACCCAATTCCGATCTTATTTGATCCGGCACGTTATGATCAAATAGAGACCTGGATTGGATACCCCCAAATGGCTAGGATTTCTGATACCCCCTTTCAGCTAGGATTTCTGCTGTTGTAGTCTATCCTTGGATTTGTTTGACTTAGTTAACAACAAAGAACAAGGATGGCCACCTTCCTTTCGGTCGGGCTTTGTTTTGTGCTGGTCCCTCCAGCATTTTTATGGGACTTTTCGATCCTAGGACTGGTGTTATCCAGCCTAGGTTTTTTTCTTCTTTCTTTAAGAAAAGAAAGGAAAGAACGCAGCCTCCAGATGTCGGTGTGCTCTTCGTGAAATGATTTGGAATGGTCCTTTCCCTTTAAGTTCTGTAGGACGACAGACTTGATTACCCCGCCTTTTTTTACCAATGCTCTTGATGCTCGATGCATGACTTGCCCTACATCAGAGACCAATTTTGACATTAGCTTGTAAACAATTTATGAGATTATAATCCGTGAGCGAATGTCCTTCATCATGTAGAGCTTTTACTTAACATAATAAGACAAAAAAGGGGGGAATCGCAGATTACTTCCTAGAGGTACAATTGTAAGGACAAAAGACAAAAATAGTAAAATAAAGAGAATGTAACAACCCGAATTTTGATAACATATTAAAAACGAGAAATCAAGGCAGAATTAATTTTTAAAATCAGAATCAAGGGAAACGGGTTGCGCCATTGCGTTCGTTTCGAAATTCTGCTTGGAAATGAGTCCGAGTTTGCCAGAATCGGAGTCTGTATGAGGGAGATATGACCCTCCGAAGTTTCAGAAATTTTCAGAGTTCAAAACAGTTCGAATTCAAGTTCAAATTCGAATTTCAAAACCCAAACAGACGGGGCAGAAAAAATCCCGCCCAGCACCCAGGTCGACTGGGCAGTCGACCACCCCCCTGACCAGGTCGACTGGGCAGTCGACCTAGGTGTCGACCTGGTCCCCGAGTCTGTTTTTGAGCCAGAATTCATTCTGATGTTTCCAGTCCGATTTCTGTCCAGATTCACTTGCCTAACCCTATATAAACCCCCCTAATGCCTAAACCCTAATTCACTACAACACGTCTAGCCACCGTTATGCTGGAAAAATGAAACCTAAGAATATAGCCTCCAACTAAAATCAAATTGGGATTAATCTACAAAGCAAAGCAAAAGAAAGAGGGGGTTCTAACAAATCAAAGCAAGGATTGTGCAAATGGACGAATTGACAGCAACGACGCCTAGACCATATTGAATCAAACCAGAAGATTAATCAAGTTAGACATTTCAACGCGACAACGAATCAATTTGTCCTCTCTTAGCCAATAAATATAAGTGCTAGTTACTTTTAGATCTAAATATTTAATTATAATATGGCCAAGAAATAAAGTGGAATTGGATCTAAGTATGTTTATCGATTCAGATCTATTTCTGTTGAATCTTGAGTTTTGAGACTTGTCTATCTTTATTCATGCCAAGTTTATGATCTATTCAGCAGTTTTCTTGATTCGTAATGATGTTATCACCAAGTTGTAATCTTTATGCCTATCATGATGATTTATGTTGTTTTCTTTCTTATCTTGTTCTTATTGCAACTTCTACCTCCCCCTATTTATTTTCTTTTGATGAACCTTGGTCAATTTCGGACCTAGGCCTAAACCGCGATCTGCATACGGTTGAATACGGGGGAATATTGGGATAATACCTATTTGGATATATGTGTTTGGTGGAATTGATGGCATAACATAAAAATTGGATTTTGGGTATTATTACCATTAACATGAAATTGAATATTTGGGTATTATCATTATAATAGTAATTGCAAGAATGGGGATTGGCATATGTAAAATGACATGGATCTTGATATATGTAATTTGGCTAGAACTCGTTATGGGTAAATTGGTGTAAACATGTTATACATGTAATTTTGGGTATAAAACTAGATCTATGAAAATTGAGCATAGCTTTGTAAACATGAAAATCATGAATCTTGACATATGTAAAACGACATGAATTGAACATATGTAAATCTGGTATGAATTGGGCATATGTAAAAACTGACATGTAACCTAGGACTTGGGCATATGTTAATTATGTAAAATTTGGAGTAGAAACATATATGATAATTTATGACTTGGAGAAAGTTAAATATGAATGCGCCTAAGTTGGGTTCTGGGTAGTTGGTATGTATTGGACATCTAGAAGGCACGTAAACATGCTTATGAACTTGAAACATGAATTGGTTATGAATATGAATCATTAACTTGATAATAGGCATAAGTGAAAACATGAAACTTGACATGAAACTCGCCATGAAACTAGACACGAACTTGACATGAAACTTGAACATGGACATGACATTTAGAATGAACTAGAAAATGGCCAACTCGAGGTTGGGTTGAGTTTGCAGTGTAATTCTGCCCGGAACCGCCCGACAAATCTAGTTACTGCAAACAATAGGATCCAATGTGGGTATTTGGTCATATCGCACTTGAAAACCCGAGGTTAGACTGAGTTGTGGTGTAATTCTGCCCGGAACTGCCCGACATATCCAGTGACCACAACAACAGGTCTGATGTGAGAGGTTGGGGTGCATTAATGAATTAATGACTTGATAGGGTTAAGTCATGAACCGCTTGAGTATACTTAACCAATTTGACACGATGACTTGATAGGGTTAAGTCATGAACCGCTTGAATATATTTAACCAATTTGACACGATGACTTGATAGGGTTAAGTCATGAACCGCTTGAATATACTTAACCAATTTGACACGATGACTTGATAGGGTTAAGTCATGAACCGCTTGAATATACTTAACCAATTTGACACGATGACTTGATAGGGTTAAGTCACGAACCGCTTGAATATACTTAACCAATTTGACACGATGGTTTGGTAGGGTTAAGTCATGAACCGCTTGAACATACTTAACCAACTTGACACATGATTCGTAGGGTTAAGTCATGAACTTGAACGACAATACTTAGCCAATTTGACATGACACTTAGACAGGTTAAGTCACGAACTTGAATGACCACACTTAACCAACTTGACATGCTAGACTGATGGGGTTAAGTCTCGAATTTAAATGACAACACTTAACCTGCTGGACGGAAACCCTAGTTACGTGGTCCTTTTCAGCAGTAACCCACTAGATGTATCATGGTACCCTGGAACTAGGCAGGGTGGGGCACGATTACTGGGCTGATTGTAAGCGACCAGAACGACGGCTGAGTTGGTGCGCCATTGTAGGTTCAGGCGGACTACGGTCGTGCACGTAGTCCGGAGTTGAAAAAGCAGGCATTGGGCACCAGTAGGTTTACACTGTGCGTGCTTGATTCGTGTCGGTGGTTGGCACCCTAGAGCTTGACACACCCTATGGTGGACCTAGCACAGGTGACTACATTCGTGATAGGGCCGTATGACACAGACACATGAACGAGATAGGACTTGTAAGGAGCCGATCGATTAATAGATCGTTTCTTGAGACCAAGTAATGGATCATTTCATGACATTGGGCAAGGGATCATTTTATAGTCAACACATGACACGGGTTGGGATACTAGTACGGTTGGTGCAGAGCAAATAGATATCATAGAAATATTTTAATGGTAAAGCAGAGAAATCTTGCGATGCTTGATAGAAATCTTGCGAAATTATACTTAGTTTATCTTGAATGGAAACCTGGCGATGTTATACTTGACAAAAACCATATGAGGTTATTCTTATTTATCTTTCCTGTAGCTTATCTTGTCATCATGCTTATGTTTACTTTCAGTTTATTCATGCCATGTTATCTTTACCTGTTTTTATGCTGAAAGTCACTCGGACTTACTCAGTCTTTATGACTGACCCGTTTTGTTTCGCCTCTCTTTCTTCCGTTCTGCCCCCCCCCCAGGTTCGCAGGGTGGGAATACAGCTTAGTTCAGATCTTACCAAGCTCCAAAGCTCTTTCATGTACGGCTTGGATTTCTCTTGGCTATGGCTTGCTTTGCTTTATTGGGGAATGATTTATAACTATGGTTTTATGCTTCTTTACTATTGCAAGACAGATTTCGATGTAATTGACTTAATAGCATTTTGATGTAAAAGGATTTAGACCTTACTAGATTTTAAAGCAATGAAATTTGGGTTTTCCTTCCGCTGTTTTATTTATGTTTTGTCTTGTAATATTTCTGTGTATGTTTACCTAGATAATACTCCACCAAAGCTAGTGCATTCCCTTTGTGAGTGACCCTAGCGGAGGTGGGGTGTTACAATTGGTATCAGAGCAGAAGGTTACCAGGCTGGGCAAAAGCTTTTAAAAACCTTCTGAAATTATTTTCAAAACGTTTACAAAGAAGCATTTTTCTAAGAAAAGTTTTGTTTTACGAATGGCATATTCCCCAAAGCCATATGCACTATCTTTTGATTCTCTCCTTGACACTCTTCTCTCTTTCTTTTTCACCATAGTTTGTAGGCATACGACACATGTCGGAGGGCAAAGTAGTGCCCAACCTCCATCTGTAGCCGTAGTAGTTTTACTTGCGACTAATCTTATTTCAAGCTTTGTACGGTTGCCGTGCGTTGGTGGTAGATTTCGAGAAACTTGTCAACAAGCTATACAAGGATAGTAAGAACGAGGATAAAGAACACAAGCCTAAGAATGAGAAACTTGTTGATAAGGCGTAATCCATGAAGGATGAAAAGATGAAAGGGAAGAGGTCAAAGTAAAAGAATAATAAAACCCATGATAAGAAAGAACATCATTGGTATAGTAAAAAGGAACATGTAGTTAAGTATTATAGGACAAGGACAAGGGAAAAGAACAAGATCTTCGAGAGGGCAATTGTATGCTCTCTCTACTAGCGTACCTAAGAGAGGTGGTAACGTTTCTGTTAAAGGTTCAGCTTTTCTTTTCTATCATCCCATTAGAACTTTGTTTCTGTACATCGCATCCCTTTTACTCTGCTTCGATAGTTGAGTCTCTGCACCTTAGTACTAGCGTAGTAGAGGATCCCATTTTTTGTGTGTCTCAAATCCTGTTGGGAAATCGGCTCACTTATTCATGACTTGTTTGGATTTGAGAATGTCTGTGCTAAGCGTTGAGTTTAGAAGTAATGCTTATGTTTATGTTTTGGGCTATGGGTTGATTCTAGCGATGGAGTAGTTATCCAGTAAGGGCGACATTCTCGGTTTTGAAAAGAGGGTAGTTAGACTCTTGACTTGCCTCGGTAATACCCTCGAAGTCACGTGTAACCTTTAGGGTTCTCTCATGATTTTACCTAGAATCTCTTGATACATTTATTGATCCGCTCGAGTAGTGTTCACCACTAAGGCGGATGGTTCATTTCACTTATGCAAGAGTTGTAGAAAGTCACCTTAGTAAGTACGTTTGGCAACGTGGTTGACATCTGTTTATTTTCAAGAGATAATTTTTCTGCGTAGAATACCTTATAGTGAGTAAACGAGATCCAGGATTCACTAGTGAATTTTTGGGGAGCTTGCATGAAACCATGAGTATGCAGTTATGTTTAAGCCGAGTATACAAGAAGAAGAATAAGTAAAAGTGGCAACAGTGAGTTCCAACTCATATTTTGGAAACAAGAATTAAGAAGCTATGAAATTGTGAAGTTAAAGATGGTGAAAGCACAATGGAGTTAAGCTCAAGGAAATGCGACTCAGAAGATTGAAGATTAGATACGCGTATCATACCTCTTTTTAAGAGTATATCCTTGATCCCTCTTTTCCTGTAGAGATTATTTGCATGCTATCTTTCAAGTATATCCTCTCGGTCCTATTCTCAATCCCATTTCTGTTAGAAACCCCATAGGGAGCATGACTCGTCTATTAGTAATACATTTTGGGGCTTGAGGGTGTCCGTTGGGTTGACTAAACTCTTTGGGTTTTATAGGATATGGGTTGGTTTTAGGAAGGGATTCCCTTGTGACCTAAAAAGAGTCCATCATGCTTAGTTTCCTCGAAATGTATATTGGTTTGATTGAGTAATTCTTTGGGTGTCAGCCTGATGTTGATTTCGGTCTCCGGGGCTGGTGCTTAGGGAGTTCTTCTCCTAATCAGTATATATGTGACGTAGATTTCCAGTTTTGACATTGCCTAATGGGCACAAAGTTTTTACTTGCTTCTATCTTTCGATCCTATCTTGAGAACCTTAGGTAGAACCCTATGGATGTAAACATGGGTTTGAGACATGTTATGATTGATGGTTGCAAGTGGTTGCAAGTGGCTGCTAGTGGTTGCTCGTGATTGCATAACACACATTAGGCATTAGATCGGCTCAGACACATTTCCATATTGCATATGCATGAGTGTTTATACTTGTTTATGGTTGAAATTGGATGTGTTATCATATGGATGATGCATATGGATGGATGTTTGTGCACACATATAGTGTTTATGTGACTAGGACTATTTGCATACATGTTGGACTCATTACACTAAACATATTTTGCATTAGGAAGATCAATCAGGCCTGATCATTTGCATTAGATAAGGAACATATACACACACTTTCTGCATATGTTCATACAACATTAGAAATCTCTTAAGGACGATGGATGGCTGTGATTAATGATTGAGTAGATGGATGATTGGATGGTAGGACACATTCTTCTAAACTTGAACATTTCGGGGACGAAATCCTTTAAGGAGGGGAGAATGTAACAACCTGAATTTTGATAACATGTTAAAAACGAGAAATCAAGGAAGAATTAAATTTTAACATCAGAATCAAGGGAAACGGGTTGCGCCATTGCGTTCGTCTCGAATTTCTGCTTGGAAACGAGTCCGAGTTTGCCAGAATTGGAGTCCGTATGAGGGAGATATGACCCTCCGAAGTTTCAGAAATTTTCAGAGTTCAAAACTGTTCGAATTCAAGTTCAAATTCGAATTTCAAAACCCAAACAGACTGGGCGGGAAAAATCCCGCCCAACACCCAGGTCGACTGGGGAATCGACTAGGCAGTCGACCCCCCCTGACCAGGTCGACTAGGCAGTCGACCTGGGTGTCGACCTGGTCCCCGAGTCTATTTTTGAGCCAGAATTCATTCTGATGTTTCCAGTCCGATTTCTGTCCAGATTCACTTGCCTAACCCCATATAAACCTCCCTAATGCCTAAACCCTAATTCACTACAACTCATCTAGCCACCGTTATGCTGGAAAAATGAAACCTAAGAATATAGCCTCCAACTAAAATCAAATTGGGATTAATCTACAAAGCAAAGCAAAAGAAAGAGGGGGTTCTAACAAATCAAAGCAAGGATTGTGCAAATGGACAGATTGACAGCAACGACGCCTAGACCATATTGAATCAAACCAGAAGATTAATCAAGTTAGACATTTCAACGCGACAACGAATCGATTTGTCCTCTCTTAACCAATCAATGTAAGTGCTAGTTACTTTTAGATCTAAATATTGAATTATAATATGGCCATGAAATAAAGTGGAATTAGATCTAAGTATGTTTATCGATTCACATCTATTTCTGTTGAATCTTGAGTTTTGAGACTTGTCTATCTTTATTCTCATGCCAAGTTTATGATCTATTCCGCAGTTTTCTTGATTCGTAATGATGTTATCACCAAGTTCTAATCTTTGTGCCTATCACGATGATTTATGCTGTTTTCTTTCTGATTTTGTTCTTATTGCAACTTCTACCTCCCCCTATTTATTTTCCTTTGATGAACCTTGGTCAATTTCGGACCTAGGCCTAAACCTCGATCTGCGTACGGTTGAATACGGGGGAGTATTGGGATAATACCTATTTGGATATATGTGTTTGGTGGAATTGATGGCATAACATAAAAATTGGATATTTGGGTATTATTACCATTAACATGAAATTGAATATTTGGGTATTATCATTATAATAGTAATTGCAAGAATGGGGATTGGCATATGTAAAATGACATGGATCTTGATATATATAATTTGGCAAGAACTCGTTATGGGTAAATTGGTGTAAACATGTTATACATGTAATTTTGGGTATAAAACTAGATCTATGAAAATTGAGCATAGCTTTGTAAACATGAAAATCATGAATCTTGACATATGTAAAACGACATGAATTGAACATATGTAAATCTGGTATGAATTGGGCATATGTAAAAACTGACATGTAACCTAGGACTTGGGCATATGTTAATTATGTAAAATTTGGAGTAGAAACATATATGATAATTTATGACTTGGAGAAAGTTTAATATGAACGCTCCTAAGTTGGGTTCTGGGTAGTTGGTATGTATTGGACATCTAGAAGGCACATAAACATGCTTATGAACTTGAAACATGAATTGGTTATGAATATGAATCATTAATTTGATAATAGGCATAAGTGAAAACATGAAACTTGACATGAAACTCGCCATGAAACTAGACACGAACTTGACATGAAACTTGAACATGGACATGACATTTAGAATGAACTAGAAAATGTCCAACTCGAGGTTGGGTTGAGTTTGCAGTGTAATTCTGCCCGGAACCGCCCGGCAAATCCTGTTACTGCAAACAATAGGATCCAATGTGGGAAGTTGGTCATATTGCACTTAAAAACCCGAGGCCAGACTGAGTTGTGGTGTAATTCTGCCCGGAACCGCCCGACATATCCAGTGACCACAACAACAGGTCTAATGTGAGAGGTTGGGGTGCATTAATGAATTAATGACTTGATAGGGTTAAGTCATGAACCGCTTGAATATACTTAACCAATTTGACACGATGACTTGATAGGGTTAAGTCATGAACCGCTTGAATATACTTAACCAATTTGACACGATGACTTGATAGGGTTAAGTCATGAACCGCTTGAATATACTTAACCAATTTGACACGATGACTTGATAGGGTTAAGTCATGAACCGCTTGAATATACTTAATCAATTTGACACGATGACTTGATAGGGTTAAGTCACGAACCGCTTGAATATACTTAACCAATTTGACACGATGGTTTGGTAGGGTTAAGTCACGAACCGCTTGAACATACTTAACCAACTTGACACATGATTCGTAGGGCTAAGTCATGAACTTGAACGACAACACTTAGCCAATTTGACATGACACGTAGACGGGTTAAGTCACGAACTTGAATGACCACACTTAACCAACTTGACATGCTAGACTGATGGGGTTAAGTCTCGAATTTAAATGACAACACTTAACCTGCTGGACGGAAACCCTTAGTTACGCGGTCCTTTTCAGCAGTAATCCACTAGATGTATCATGGTACCCTGGAACTAGGCAGGGTGGGGCACGATTATTGGGTTGATTGTAAGCGACCAGAACGACGGCTGAGTTGGTGCGCCATTGTAGGTTCAGGCGGACTACGGTCGTGCACGTAGTCCGGAGTTGAAAAAGCAGGCATTGGGCACCAGTAGGTTTACACTGTGCGTGCTTGATTCGTGTCGGTGGTTGGCACCCTAGGGCTTGATACACCCTATGGTGGACCTAGCACAGGTGACTACATTCGTGATAGGGCCGTATGACACAGACACATGAACGAGATAGGACTTGTAGGGAGCCGATCGATTAATAGATCGTTTCGTGAGACCAAGTAATGGATCATTTCATGACATTGGGCAAGGGATCATTTTATAATCAACACATGACACGGGTTGGGATACTAGTACGGTTGGTGCAGAGCAAATAGATATCATAGAAATATTTTAATGGTAAAGCAGAGAAATCTTGCGATGCTTGATAGAAATCTTGCGAAATTATACTTAGTTTATCTTGAATGGAAACCTGGCGATGTTATACTTGACAAAAACCATATGAGGTTATTCTTAGTTATCTTTCCTGTAGCTTATCTTGTCATCATGCTTATGTTTACTTTCAGTTTATCCATGCCATGTTATCTTTACCTGTTTTTATGCTGAAAGTCACTAGGACTTACTCAGTCTTTATGACTGACCCGTTTTGTTTCGCCTCTTTTTCTTCTGTTCCCCCCCCCCCGGTTCGCAGGGTGGGAATACAGCTTAGTTTGGCTCTTACCAAGATCCAAAGCTCTTTCATGTACGGCTTGGATTTCTCTTGGCTATGGCTTGCTTTGCTTTATTGGGGAATGATTTATAACTATGGTTTTATGCTTCTTTACTATTGCAAGACAGATTTCGATGTAATTGACTTAATAGCATTTTGATGTAAAAGGCTTTAGACCTTACTAGATTTTAAAACAATGAAATTTGGGTTTTCCTTCCGCTGTTTTATTTATGTTCTGTCTTGTAATATTTCTGTGTATGTTTACCTAGATAATACTCCACCAAAGCTAGTGCATTCCCTTTGTGAGTGACCCTAGCGGAGGTGGGGTGTTATAGAGAAGGACGGTCGCGCAGTTCTGCTATGGATGTTGGACCGTGTCCAGTGGTAATTAGTCAATGACCGGTCGTAAGTCTTCGGGCGTCTGGGTTATCACACGCGACCTGGCCTGATCAGCAACCTTACCTTGCCGCTGGCTTTCTGATGTGTTTTGTGGACTCTTGACATATTGTTGTAGTTGATTTTTCCGGCTGAGCTCGTCAATCAAATTTCTCAAGTGTCGACATTCGTTTGTGTTGTGTCCTGGCTGATTATGAAACTGGCAGAACTTTGCAGAATTTGCCTGTTGATCAGTGATTCTTTGCGGTTTTTCCTGAGGGAAAATGCCTGAGTCCTTCGTGGCAGAGTAAATTTTTTCTGGGATTTCATTCAGGGGAGTCAGTTCTGAATGCCTGAAGAATTTTGACTTCTTGTGTACTCCACTCTCTCTTTCGTCAAACCGTCTCTTATGCCCAGAATTATCCTTCTGAGTTATCTGAGAAGATTCGTCATTCTTCCCTTCTTTAATAATACTATTCCCCGCGTCCTTCTGAACATTCAGGATATCGGTTTCCATGCTCATGTACTCTTCGGCTTTCTTGTAGAACTTCTTTAGAGTCTTTTGTTTCTTCATCTTGAGCCACTTTCCAAATTCTGATTTCTTATCGATGGCTCCTCTTAGGGCCACAAGCAAATACCAAGGTTCTAGATCTACGACCTCCGCTGCTGCAGCGCGGAAGTGTGTATGGAAAGCTCTGATGGTTTCCCCAGGCTGCTGTTCCATCTCGCTGAGTGACATCACGTCCCTTGCTTTAGTGGCCTACAACCAGAATTGATCCTGGAATCTCCTCGCCGGATCTGCAAACTGGTCGATACACCTAGGTGGGAGTCTGGTGAACCATAGTGAGGCCACACCTTCCAGAAAAATGGGAAAGTATAAGCACTTGATTTTGTCGGTGGCTCTAGCTCCATTCATGTGCTGGTCGTATTTGAATAGGAAAATAGTTGGATCTCCGACTCCGCTGTAAGGTGCTATTGGTGGTGGTATAAATTTCATCCGGGATTTTTCTTGACGGATCTCCTCCGTGAATGAATTTTTGCTAGGGGAAAACTCCCATTCTTCCTCCTCATACTCTTGAGCCGCCATCTCCTTCATTACTCGCTGAACTAAATCTGTGATGCGCCTTTCGTCGCCCGCTTGTCCATCATAATCGATACTGATGTTAGCGTAGCCACGGTTTAAGCTTCGACGCCTCGAATCCTTCTTGAGGGAGGCTATGTTGGGGCGATTCGTCGCACATTCTTCTTTGCGTTGTGGAGATCTGACCTTAGGATCCCCAACGTCGGCCTCTTCCCTATCTCTCACTGAGTTGTGAGGTCGTCCAGGGTCTGAGGTTGATGAGTCCTCTTTTTTGTCAGCATTACCCACAGCGTTTGATGGTAACAAATTGGCTTGACTATTGGTCAGGACATCAAACCTTTCCATTACCATCTTCACTGCATTATCCATTTTCTCGTTCAAGCCGGTTACAACCACGTCCAAATCGTCTCGTGTGACAGATGGCCCGGGAGTTTTCCCAGCCCCTTGGTTCAAGATCGAAGGTGTAGCTTCGTTAGCATTATCATTCTCGATGATCGCAGCGACTTTAGCGGATTTACCGCTTTTCTTCGATCCAACCATGATTTCGAAGGAGAAAACAATTTTGGGACGTTTCGACTGCTGAATTATAAAAGGAAATTATGAACACGGCCCCATGGTGGGCGCCAAAATGTTTATGCCAAAAATGGTCTAAACACCCAAGGTACGAAACTGTACTTCACCAATTCGAAAAGAAATAAACGGAACCGTGTCCGGTTAGCAATAAACAGTAAAAAATGCGAGAAAAATTAAAGTAGAGACGAGATTTAGAGTGGTTCAGCCGTTAACGAGGCTTACATCCACTATGAAGGCGATTTCTTGTCTTATAATAAGAATTACAAAGTACATCAATTCTCTGACCTCATACATCTCTATATCTGCTCAATATCCCCTCGTTTATATGTTTTGATCTAAAGAATTATACATGAGAACAATAGAGTTTGAGAAGAAGAAGGACCGATGAATGATTGAGAGAGCAGATGCCTTCACTCTAAAATGGTACTTGACGCCATGGCCAGATCTGTGGTTGAGTTAGAAGTTTAGCAGCACTTGGTGGTTCTACCCAAAAAGCCCCCCTTAAACGTGGGTAGTCATCCTGTATTTATAGGTGAATCCCTCTTGGTAAATGATCTGGAATCTGTTTATCCTGACTGTGGGTCGTTCATTCTGCTAATTACAACCATGCCACTGGACAGCTGTAGCCAGCTGTCTATATCATATTCGGTGTTATGCGCAGACGACTTGCTGAGTGTCTCGGATAGCTGAGCGGGTCCTTAAGTGCGGGCGCGGATGCTTTGGGAGATTTCGTAAGAGCGGAGTGTGGAGCTGAGATCGATCCTTCTTTATTCCTCACGCAAATGCCCTTCTTGAACCAAGGACGCTCGTCCTCTTGTTTCCTTTGTGTGGTGTCGCTTGGTTTTATGGTTATACTATGAGGTCGCTCTAGCTCGTGCAAAGCGGATGACCTGTCTTATTTTGGCGCCCGAGCGATTCTCTGGTTGTGCAACTTTCATCTTTGTTGAGTCGCGCTTCTTATGGCCCGGTCGCACTGGTAGACTTGTCCTGCCTTGGGTATGATATTTGGATCCCGCTTAGTGCGGTTGCATTACATACGACCGCCCCTGGTAAGACCCGCCTTGTACCCTTTACCCAATGTGCGTATGAATTTTTAGGGATTAACAAGATGATATACATGTAAAAATCCAAGCCAAGAAAGGTTTTGGAAAATTCATCCTTGACATTATAGCAACAATGGAACCCCAAGAAACTGTATCAAAATCCTTGCGTATATCCAACTTAATCATGCATCTAGTTGAAATATTCTTCCTATTATAACCTTGCAACAATTCCTATGTTAGAACAATATTATCACTAATTGAACGATCACTAACAAAAGCTGCTAGGTTACTTGAGATAATTGATGGAAGAATAGCTTTCATTCTATTAGCTAGGATCTTAGCTATCACTTTATAAGCTACATTGCAACAAGATATAGGCCTTAAATCCGAGACTATAGTAGGGTTATCCTCTTTTGGGATCAATGCAATGGCCGTAGCTGATAAACTAGGAGGAAAGTATTAAAATTGCCCTTTTGAAGGAGGAAAGCAGTAAAACTGCCCTTTTGAAGGAGGAAAGCATTAAAACCGCCCGAACTACCACAACCTGCAGCATCCAAATTGAAAACAACTTCTTTAATTTCTAAATCAATAAGATTCTCTGATTGCTGATTCGACAGGGAAGGAAGACCAGAGTTGAAAAGTGGCATGATATTTGTTGAAAACCATTAGTTGAAGCCAGGATTGAAGAAAAATAATTAATAAATGCAGTATTAATCCCAGTATCAGTTGTTTGTAGGTTACCATTCATGTCATGATTCATGAAAATCTCATTACTATCCCTTTTAGCCTTCAATGTGGCATGAATTTTTTTTGTATTTCGATCACCCTCCAATTCTCGTCTAGCAAATGCCTTCTGCCTTAATGACTGAATTTCAGCATCAAGTGTAAATTACAGTTTCTTTTTCAACTTATCCTCCATGGATACTAGATTTAAACCTGATGGATTTAAGTTTTTGATGCCCTGCACTTTCATAAGTTCCTTTCTTATGGTCGTGGATTCCAAAGAACCCTTACCAGAATTTTCAACTGCCCATACCCTAAGTTGAAATTTATGAGCCTTCAATTTGTTTACAAGCGTTGTAAGAGGACTCTTATTAGACTGATAGGACCAAACCCACAATAACACAAAAGAAAAAGACGCATGATTTAACCAAAAATTAAAATATTTAAATGAGGATTTCCCAAGTTAATATTGTCAACTGTTCCCCAATGAAGCAGAAGAGGATTATGGTCAGATAAGGAAGGTGGGAGGACATGCTAAAAGGAGGATGGCTAGATATTGAAAAAGAGATTATTGATGAAAATTTGATCAAGCTTGCAAAGAGTGCTAAGACAAGATTTACTCCTATTAGACCGAGTGAAAGAAGGTCCAAAGGTACAAATAGGAGTTAAACAAGAAGAAACTAATGCCTGATTAAGAGGAACAATATCAGAAATGGGTAGTGGACAACCCCCAAACTTTTGAGAGCAAGATGACATACAATTAAAATCCCCTCCAACTATCCAAGGATCACCAGATGGCTGAAGAAGATTAAGAATGTTTAAAAAAGATTGCCTCAAAGAAATTGCATTATGAGCATAAACTGAGGTTAGAAAGAAAGTGATGTTTGAAGGAAGATAGATGCATTTGAAATGAATGTATTGATTAGATGATGAAAGTTTTATAAGAGCGAAAAAAGCAGGATTCCACATTACAAGTATTCTACCAAAACTAGCATCAGGTAGATTATGTTCAAAGAGCCACGAAGATGAAATGAAAGCAGCAATTTTAATTGTGGAGCATAAGTTCATTTTTGTTTCCAATAAATAAATAAGATGGATGTTATTATCTCTTATCAGTGCCTTTATTTCTCCTTGCTTAGAGGTATGATCCATACCCCTAATATTCCAGAATGCAAAAGTTTAAAAGAAAGTGGGTCAATAATAGAAATGGGATGCTTCCTAGTATGCCTTGTAGAGGTTATATTATTTCCACTTGCTAGCTTAACTTCTTTAGAAGAAAATTCCTTACCCTCGTTTAAATCCCCATATTCTACAATTACTTTTTTTAAGGATTTCTTCTTCTTTCCTTTTGTCTTTTTATTACAACCAAGAGATAACTTCCTATCATCCAACTGAGGTGAATTATAAGAGATAAAATTATGAGATGGGGAGGAGGAAGGACTATATGAGGGGGAGTGGAAAGATGAGCATAAGGAGATGAGGAAGTATTAGGATAATTTAGCTTGCAACTGAAAGCATAATTTGAAGGAATGTTGAAGCTAAAGGAAGAATCAGAGGCATTTGATTGAAAAGAAGGAATAGATGATGATGTAGAAGCACCATCAGTTGAAACCATATTTGCACCACCATCCATTGAAATCATGTTATCAAGAGCTAAAAAAGGATTATGGGTCTGAAATTCAACTGCCACTTGAATATTATCAATAACCACTTGCTTTCCCTTATCAACATTACCATTTCTATTTTGACCATTTTTAGAATTACTTTCAAATTCAAAATAATCCCCTAATTCGTTATTTTAATCCCTGATTGATGAACTGTGCCACTGCTATCCACATAGAAAACTTTCCTTTTTATCATTTCATTAACACCTGCCTTATTATTTTTAGAACTCTCATCAAACTTACTGTCAACGGCCAACTTTTCCTTATTTAGATTAACCGATTGATTGAAATTTCCCTTTCTTATCCGGACTTGCTTCTTTTCAGTGGGAACAGTATTCCAATCTTTCCTCTGATCAACTGCTTGATTGCTACCCCAAGATTGATATGAGTTAATCTTCACATAAGGATGCTGTACTTCAGTAATTTCCTCACTCCTGCCACTTTAATATTTTAGATTACCACCCACGTCACATTCTTTTGAATTGTGCCAAAAAAATTTACAATGTGTACAAATTTTTGGTGTCTAGTCATAAGACACTTTGACATTGGGACATTTCTCTCCATTCCCATCCAGTTTAATGACTTCTTATAATTCAAATTCAGGGGAAATCTCTGCTAGCGCCTTTGCATATCTAAACCGTTGTAATTTCTCTGTACTTTCATCAGAACAAAGCAGTTTCCACACATGATATGCCAACCAATTAATGCCAGGCAATGTCCATAATAAGTGAAGAATTCTATGCAGATGAATCCATATCGGTACATGTAACGACCCTGAGATTTTCGACCCTGAAAATCGACATAAAAACCAATGTCGACTATCCAAGCATCGGGAATATCGGACCATTAATAGAAAGAAGTTAGAGGGTGAGAAATAGAAGGAAAGAAATTTAGAATAGAAGAAGAAGAACACAACAGAATCAGAGTAACTATGAATCTCAAACCAGAACGAATAAAATATATTATAACTACTTTGAAAAAAACAAAACTATATTTGCACTTACGTATATCATCAGAGTACATCACATATAGGTCACAGCGGAAATAAACTCTATATACAATTAGTATTGAAGCCTCCTGCTCCAAGCTCTTCCAAGGATATCTGTAAAATCCCGACTACTTGACTGCCCGTACAAATATGGGCACCCAAGAGTTTAGGAAAAACAAAACAAAATAAACTCTGGGTCAGTAATGGGACTGATGTGAGTAAAATCCAACCAATTATTGTAAGACCGATCCACACATAAACACAGATGGTTTTTACCTTACGATAACCCAAAACATTTTTGAAATCAATAATATTCTGATATTACAATAGTGTCTAATACAAGTAAATGTCAGTCTAGCAGAACGCTTACATCTCATCCTCCAAATATATAATATACAATCAAAACCATGGGCACATATTGGGGAATGGATTTCCAACTATGACAAGGTATGGAACCACCTTTCGATCAGTGTACTCTAGAGGGGATACACTATAGTTCAACAAGAACATCTTGCAACTCAGCCACACATGACCGACCACTCATTTCTCTTGAGTGCATCGAATGTCTTGTCACCTTATGGTTTCTAGCAACATAACCATTCCTGGGAGATAAAAAAGCGAATAGAAGTAACAAATATGGATATTCTCTAGATGGTGACAATACACCCTAATGGAAGCGACCCACATAGCCATGTTGCCTGCACGATTTCTGCCATTTCCCGGTTGTTGAGGCTTGAGGTTATAACATATCTGTTGACAGATCACACTTTCATTTACTTTGAATGTCACATCGTCATACCCACAAAATCACAAATTGATTTCCCCAAAAATACCACGGGTATAAAGCTAAGAGAAACGAATTCCTTCGCCACCAAACGTGAATACGTTTGAAGAGATCAACTTACGCGATCTATTAGATATACTCTGTCAGACATTCGTCCATACAAGTTGTCCTGGGACTGGACAAACTGAAGGCACTATCGTGTAAACAGAACAACCCTTGCATAACTCCATCTTCAATTGTCTTCAATATAATTGATTCGCAACATTAATGTCCATACAGAGTGGTTTTCAGATAATAATCTGATCCCAGTCTCTCTGTATTGACAACGGAAAAATGGTCAAAAACTTTGATAGTTGGTGATTTAACTATCAAAGGAAAACATCCATACACACAACGATGTTATCTCCAAATGAAAATTTATTGATCAACCATTCATTTACGCTGAGACCCTTAAATTAATTAATAATTTATTCATTTCCTCGCTTTCCTATTTTTGTCATATTTTCTCAAAACCTGTTTTGCCTCACATGATCCTTGAAAAAAAAACATTTCCATTTATTTTAAACCGTTTTTTCTATATTTAGAAAATATCTCTTTTTAACATTGGGAATTAATTCCAAATATCCACACTCTTATTAGAAAACATACATAATTAATATCGGAAAACATTCCCACTACTTATTCACGCATCGCTATTATTCCCCATTCATCGATCTCTAACTGTAAACTAGTCAAGTATCAACCCTGGAGGCGGAAACCAACATCAGATTGATCCCTAGAAAGCCATTCAACTTAACTAATCTGCAGTCAGTTTCTAATTTCCTTAATCTCATTTTTTTAATTTCTTATCAAATCACTGCTTACGTAACTCTCGAATTCAGTTTACAACTCTACTTCCTTTATGGAAAATATGAATTATAACGATAGCATTATAATCTATGTTTTTAAAATATTCAACTTAAAAATATAACTTGATTCATTACTTTAAATAAATAAATAGTACTTAATAAATTAGTTAAACATATAAATCTTGATTTAAAACGGAAAGTAAACAGTACTTCCCCATGTTCGATATAATTGAATTTTAAGCATAACTCTCTTTCGAATAGACTTTATTCGACTAACGTTCTGAATGTCGGAATAACTCACTATTTCAGGTTAACTTGGTTTCTAAATTCACTTTTGAATTTATCTCTTCAAATACTCGACAATTTCCTTTTCAAATCATTCAAATTTGTACCCCATTATTCACTTTAAATGTGAATATTATTTCTTCACATCAACTGGACTCGTTTTATCAAATCAAATCCTGATTTCCATTTATAAACACTATTACAGTTTAAAAATATTATCGAATTATCTAATAAATTTATACCAATATTCCACTTCATAAACTTTATTTATGATTCAAATCCCTGCCAATCATATATTAAGTTTATAACTCCATCTCGCTTACCTATTCTATTATATTTAAACCAAACATTAACTAAGTTGTCAAATTCTAAATTAATTAATATACAATTTTCTAAGAATAAATTGTAGTTAAAACATTCGACATCGTCGAATTCCTTTTATAAATAATTATTGATTTATCTCCATTCAATTCATATTTCGAACATCGAAATAAATTTCAATGTTTTCCCCCTTTGAAACGGTTTTCCCCTTTGTAACGGTTTTCCACCTTCCCCTTTAAGTCATTTTTGAATTTACATTCCTGAATTATTTAATAATAATTATTTCATATTATTAATAACCATTGTTGATAAATCAAATAACTTGTTCTAATTAAAACAAGTTATTTTATCCTAGTCCAATTGAAATATAATTTCTATTCAAAAATAGTTTTTTTTTCTTTTTAAAACCCCAAATTCTTTTTGATATATTCAATTATATTTTACAGTATTGAAATACCAATTATTTCAGATCAATGTTGTTCAAACATCCCAAAACACACAGTAATCAAATACCGATTATTTGTCACATCATAACATGCAATATATGAAAATTAACAATAAAATTGTTGAGGAATCCATTTGGATTCCTCCGACCTGTTTTCCCTGCATCCACAGATGTTAATCAACATAAATAACACTAATATGAAATATAAATATAACTATCAACCAATTTATTGTGAACCATCCAAACAATCATTACACACAGCATTCAACCATTTTTATCAATATTAAACGACATTTATAAAATTATAAAACTGAACAAAGTTAGTGAGTTTACTCACTTTGGTCGTCAATTGTTGGATAACAGTTAACGGTCAGTTGATCCAATCAGCTGTTTTATTTTGCTATAAATTCAAACCAGCTCCAAACTAGTTCCATTATGTAGCCTTCACCCATACGATTCCAGTATGACAGACCTTCGTAATTCCTACTCTGTATGGACAAGATATAGCATTTATAAGTTAATATGCTATTTTAATTAAATTAAACTAATTAAAAATAGAATTGGGGTTTACCATTCCAATCAGCCCACGTCCCAGGGTACCCAACATTTTATCTCACCCACTAGTTTTAACTTTCCAGTCCCTTTTTGCTTCTTCCACCAATTACACAATCTGGTACAATATTAGATCCATTTCCACTACTTTGCAAATCCCAAACCGTGTATATATGCTACCCAAGCCCACGTGTATTTTGTCTGCGTCATTTCCTACTTTTTTTCCGCGTTGGGCTTGTAGCTTCGGCCCAATACCCATAATCAACTCCATATTTTTCCAACCCACGGCAAATAGCGGTTACTTCTTCCCTGCGAACACAAACACCCCGCTCCCCATTTACATGCCATTTCTGTTATTATTACCCTTGCTGCTCCTTCCTTTCTCCATAAAAATGTTGACCACAAACTTCCAGTACACGAGACTCCATTTCGAAACTCCATAAAAGAAAACACGCACCGATCTCCAGTTTGTTACGGTATGCCACGCAAATGTTCCCCTCCTTCACTTGTACGTAGGCTATTTCCAACCTCCTCCCCTTATCTTCCATACTTGCTGCATGCTTCCAGTATACGTTTCTTCTTCATCAGAAACTCCATCCGTAAAAACGCGAGCTACTCTCTTCCTTTCACCATTTCCTTTCCTCACTTTTTTCTAGCCTTACTATTTTCGTCCCACCCAAACAAAAAACTCAGTACTCCATCTTCTCACACCAGTCACGCTGAAAAGTTTTCCCTCAACATTCTTGTTTTTTTCTCCATCCATTCACCCTCCTGCATGCACCCCACGTACTCCACCGGTCTTAACCTTTGCCATCCTCCAACCTTCATCTAGTCAAGACCAAGGCGTTGCTGTCCTACTTTCTAACAGAATGAACCATCATCGGCTATCATATATGCAACACCATCCTGAAACTCTTGGCAATAGCAGCTAAATGCAATATGTTTTGATTTGATAAATATTTTCAAAAACTCTTGACCTATGTACTGGGAAGCAACAATGACGGGCTTCAAGTGTTTTTGGGTTTTAGGAAAAGGACGGCGGAAGAAATACCTTGGTATTTATAGAATTTGCAAGTCGTAGATGCCAAGGAAACATGGTACATATAGGTCTGTGATGTTTTCTCAGTCTATGATTCGAAAAAACAGTGGTGCGGCATTTTCTATGGCAGGAAGCTTGGGTAGGTGATGTTAGGTGTTCGTTTTAATTTAGGGTAGCTTCTAAAAGATTAAGCATGTAAAGTTTTCTTGGTAGTCAACCAATAGGTTTTGTCAGCAGCATGACAATTCCTGTGATAAACGATGCAGTACGCAGAATATTAACTTAGATTTTTATTTGAATTACTTTTGGTTATTTTGGTACTTCTATTCGTCTCTCTGCTCCCACGGTATGGTCTGTCTATGCTTCTTCCAATCTTTTCCTTTCAGCTTTTCCTTTCAACAGATTTGTTAACATATATGTGTAACCGATACGTGATTCGAAGTGATCAAAAAAAGTCAACCGATATATTATAAATTTCTTATTTGTTTTCAGATGTTCATTCTGCGGTATAATACCTTAATTGAGTAACTTTGATTCCTCTTTTCATAGGCTTGTAGTTGGTTCAATGACAAGACAAGTATTGAATACCAACGAGTTTCATATGGATTGGCAGGAATACTTCTCTTCACATGAGGGAAACTGCAAGTATTACTATAGGAGAACTTTTTTTTCCTGCTCTTGACAGACCAAAAGCACATGTGATTCGTGCAATTGAGGGATTTGAAAATACAATGTAGAAGGTAAAAAAAAACAGTAGAGTAGATAGTTTATTTTTATATATTTCATTGGTAAGAAAATGGTAACGTGGGTTACGATGAAATAAATGGACATAGCATCTGGTATGAGATGATATATAGGTTACTTTAATTTGTTTTTAAGTTATACAGTTCATGCACCTTGCTACGAAAAATTCCGTTCATGTACGTATTGGCCTAGACAAAAATAAAAGTACCATTGTGATGATCAATGTGCCACGATCCCAAAAATATAATAATATAGACTAATTAGCTTATCTTGCGAAACTCCAAAATTCTGATATAGGGTGTAAAATACTTCAATTAAAAATTTGTTTATTTTCCAAAATAAAAATTACAGTAAAATTCTAAAAATTTAATTATAACAACGTCTCAAAAATCTTGTCCAAATTTAAAACCAATATTTAATTATAATTAAATAATCGTTATGCTTTATTAACGATTCCATAACGACTATTTGAAAATTTTAATTTGGACTAACATACAATCTATAAGACGAAATCTCGATTTATCTCTTCCACTAGAAAAATATAGCTCAACAGATTCGAACATTTCAGGTTTCAAAGAAATTCGACTTAAAATGAATCCTGTATACTCAGTTGAAGTTCAAAACTCAATATTACGAACTACCGCGACGTTACGAGCTAGATTATAATTATATTATAATTAATATTTCAACTGTCGTTCAAATAAATGTATTTGTTAGTATAACTCGAATATAAACTAAATTAAAATTCTTATATTGTCTAGTTTACACAATCTTGTAAATTCCGATATTTCCGACTATTCCTGAAATACTAATATTATATCACCATTTATATAAATCAAAATTATTTAATTTAACCCAATTAAATCACTAAACCATTATTTAAATAATTAAATTAATTAATTAATATATCGTTAAAAATATGGTACGTTACGTTCCTTCCCCCTTAAAAGAATTTCGTCCCCGAAATTACTAATGTAAGAAAAATGCTATAAACACTATTACTAGGTAAAAATTATTTTTTATATTTTTTAATTTCAATTCCAACTAAACCAATTAATTTTAATTAAAGTATTAATTCATTCCACCTAATGAATATTCTCAAAAATTCTTAAAATTTTCATATGCCTTAAATTTATGAAAAATTTCACCAACGTCTCCTTTGCATGGCTCAGTTGATACAACTACAACTCACCTCTCTAGGGCTTTTTCCAATCCAAAAGAAAATCAAACAGCTAAACGGCTTGACAAACGGGCTCATAAATCTCATATCCAATTAAAATATAACTTATACCTTTTTTTTGGCATTCCATTTCTATCTCTTCAATTTGCTATCACTTCAGCAAATAAAAACGTATTCCCGATTGATCTCCACTCGATTTATCCTCAAATCCAAATCTTTTGCTTATACCCAAGCTGAACCTATTTCAACTCCAATTTTATTCTTGGTTTCAAATTCTTACCCACCAATCAAATTCTATTCTGGATGTCCTCTAATCAAATTCAATTTTATTTAACTTAGTTTAAGTTAAATACTAATTTATTCATTCACTTTCCCCCTTTCAATCTATTTAAACTTTACAAATTTAAATTAAAAATTTGGAGTTCAAATCCTGGGTGTTCATTTCAAATCAACATGAAATCATATATAATAATAACAACTCGAATCATTTGAATTTCCAAACGACTTATTTTCTCAAAATAATTCAAAAACCAAATCTTTAGTAGTAATCCGTCACTTAGAAACTCGAAAATGACACTGATGATGCAGCCGTCATAACAAGAATTATTTTCCAGTGATCGAAGTGAGTTCAATACTATATCATTCCAAAACTTATTCTTAAATACTTCCATTTTGAATTCATTTCAAAATATCCTTCACAGTATTTGAGAAACATTTTCAAATCACCCAAGATCTTAAAATTTCAATATTTTAAATCCAAAATCCATTGGAAACATTCTTCCAAATTCCAGAATTTTAATTCCAATTCTATTTTAACTTCAAATTTATCTCAAATGATATTATATATTATACGGATATGAATTCTGATTCGTTCTTTATATAACCATCTCGATAATCTTATCCGATTATATTTAACAACCAGCACATCCAATATACATATTTATAACAATTCCTATACATATACTTTTATCTCAAAATATATTTTGGGCAAGATTATTTCACTTACCCAGCTTTTAAAACCATATAGTGGCGGATTACTCTGTTCAAGAGTTTAGAAATACCTATCGATAGAGTTTGCATTACCGTATCGACTAGAATTCATAAACCGCTCGACAAACCACTCAACATAATATAAAACAATTTTTATATCAATGTACAAATACACACTCATATATATACACTAAAACTCAATCTAGGATATTACTAACCCCATCTCTATTGAGTTATGCCATAGAGCTAAGGTAATCACTTATCCTTCAGCTCTGATACCATTGTAACGACCCTGAGATTTTTGACCCTGAAAATCGACAAAAAAACCAATGTCGACTATCCAAGCATCGGGAATATTGGACCATTAATGTAAAGAAGTTAGAGGGTGAGAAATAGAAAGAAAGAAATTTATAATAGAAGAAGAAGAACACAATAGAATCAGAGTAACTACGAATCTCACAGCCGAACGAATAAATATATTATAACATAACTTTGAAAAAAACAAAACTATATTTGCACTTACATATATCATCAGGGTACATCACATGTATATCACAGCGGAAATAAACACTATATACAATTAGTGTTGGAGCCTCCTGCTCAAGCTCTTCCAAGGATATCTGTAAAATCCCGACTACTTGACTGCCCGTACAAATTTGGGCACCCAAGAGTTTACGGAAAAAAAAACTCTAGGTCAGTCATCGGACGGGTGTGAGTAAACTCCAACCATTCGGTTTAACATTTCAAAATCCTTTTCAAAAGAAATGATAATCGTAAGACCGATCCACACATAAACACGGAAGGGTTTTACCTTACGATAACCCAAAACATTTTTGAAATCAATAATATTCTGATATTATAATAGTGTCTAATACAAGTAAATATCAATCTAGTTGAATGCTTGCATCTCACGCTCCACATATATAATATACAGTCAAAACGACGGGCACATACTGGGGAATGGATTTCCAACTACGACAAGGTATGGAACCACCTTTCGATCAGTGTACTCTAGAGGGGATACGCTAGAGTTCAACAAGAACATCTTGCAACTCAGCTACACATGACCGACCACTCATTTCTCTTGAGTGTATCGAATGTCTTGTCACCTTACGGTTGCTAGCAACATAACCTTTCCTGGGAGATAAAAAAGCGAATAGAAGTAACAAATATTGATATTCTCTAGATGGTGACAATACACCATAATGGGAGCGATCCACATAGCCATGCTGCCTGCCCGTTTTCTGTCATTTCCCGGTTGTTGAGGCTTGAGGTTAGAATGTATCTCTTGACAGATCACACCTTCATTTACTTTGAATGTCACATCGTCATACCCGCAAAATTAATAATTGATTTCCCCAAAAATACCACGGGTATAAAGCTAAGAGAAACGAATTCCTCCACCACCAAACGTGAATATGTTTGAAGAGATCAGCTTAAGCGATCTATTAGATATACTCTGTCAGACATTCGCCCATACAAGTTATCCTAGGACTGGACAAACTGAAGGCACTATCCTGTAAGCAGAACAGCCCTTGCATAAATCCATCTTCGATTGTCTTCAATATAATTGATTCGCAACATTAATGTCCATACATGGTGGATTTCAGATAATTATCTGATCCCGGTCTCTTCGTATTGACAACAGAAAAATGGTCAAAAACTTTGATAGTTAGTGATTTAACTATTAAAGGAAAACATCCATACACATAATGATGTTACCTTCCTAATGGAAATTTATTGATTAACTATTCGTTTACACTAAGACCTTAAATTGATTAATAATTTATTCATTTCCCCAATTTCCTATTTTTCCCATATTTTCTCAAAATCTATTTTGCCTTACATGATCCTTGAAAAAAAACATTTCCATCTATTTTAACCCTTTTATTTTCTATATTTAGAAAATATTTCTTTTTAACATCAGGAAGCAATTCCGTATATCCACACTCTTATTAGAAAACATATGTAATTAATATCGAAAAACATTTTCACTACTTATTCATGCATCACTATTTTTCCCCATTCATCGACCTCTGACTGTAAACTAGTAAGAGAATAATTTCTCAAGTATCAACCCCGAAGGCCGAAACTAACATCAAATTGACCCCTAGAAAGCCATTCAACTTAATTAATCTCCAGTCAGTTTCTAATTTCCTTAATCTCATTTCTTAATTTCTTATCAAATCACTGCTTACACAACTCTCGAATTCAGTTTACAACTCTACTTCCTTTATGAAAAATATGGATTACAATGATAGCATTATAATATATGTTTTTAAAATATTCAACTTAAATATATAACTTGATTCATTACATTAAATAAATAAATAGTACTTAATAAATTAATTAAACAAATAAATCTTGATAAAAAAGGGAAAGAAACAGTACTTCCTCATGTTCGATATAATTGAATTTTAAGCATAACTCTCTTTCGAATAGACTTCATTCGACTAACGTTCCGAACATCGGAATAACTCACCATTTCAGGTTAATTTGGTTTCTAAGTTCACTTTTGAATTTATCTTTTCATATACTCATCAATTTCCTTTTCAAATCATTCCAATTTGTACCCCATTATTCACTTTAAATGTGAATATTATTCCTTCACATCAACTGGACTCGTTTTATCAAATCATATCCTGATTTCATTTATAAACACTATTACGATTTAAAACCCAATATCGAGTTATCTGATAAATTTATACCAATGTTCCACTTCATAAACTTCTTATGAGTCAGCTCCTTGCTAATCATATGTTAAGTTTATAACTCCATCTCTCTTACCTATTCAATTATAATTAAACCAAACATCAACTAAGTTGTCATATTCAAAATTATTTAATATGCAATTTTCTATGAATAAATTATATTTAAAACATTCAACATCGTCGAATTCCCTTTATAAATACTTATTGATTTATCCCCATTCTATTCATATTTCGAACATTGAAATAAATTCCATTGTTTTCCCTTTGAAACGGTTTTCCACTTTTAAACGGTTTTCCACCTTCCCCTTTAAGTCATTTTTGAATTTAAATTCCTGAAGTAATTAATAATTATTATTTCATATTATTAATAACCATTGTTTATAAATCAAATCATTTGTTCTAATTAAAACAAGTTATTTTATCCCAGTCAGTTGAAATTTAACTTCTATTTAAAAATATTTTTTTCCTTTTAAAACCCCAAATTTTTTCAATATATTTGAGTATATTTTATCGTATTGAAATACCAATTATTTCAGATCAATGTTGTTCAAACATCCCAAAATACACAATAATCAAATATCGATTATTTGTCACATCATGACGTTTATAAAATTATAAAACTGGACAGAGTTTGTAAGTTTACTCACCTTGGTCGTCAATTGTTGGATAACGGTTAACGGTCAGTTGATCCAATCAACCACTTTATTTTGCTGTAAATTCAAACCAACTCCAAATGTCTCCAAACTAGTTCCATTATGTAGCCTTCATCCATACGATTCCTGTATGACAGACCATTCATAATTCCGACTCCGTATGGACGAGATATATCATTTATTACTTAATACGCTATTTTAATTAAATTAAACTAATTAAAAATAGAATTGGGCTTTACCATTCCAGTCTGCCCATATCCCAGGGTACCCAACATTTTACCTCACCCACTGGTTTTAACTTTCCAGCCCCTTTTTACTTCTTCCATCAATTCCACAATCCGGTCCAGTATTAGATCCATTGCCGCTACTTTGCAAATCCCAAACCGTGTATACATGCTCGCCTATCCCACGTGTATTTTGTCTGCGTCATTGCCTACTTTATTTTTCCACGTTGGGCTTATAGCTTCAGCCTAATATCCATAATCAACTCCAGATTTTTCCAACCCATGGTGAATAGTGGTTTCTTCTTCCCTGCGAACACAAATATCCCGCTCCCCATTTACATGCCATTTCCGTTATTATTACCCATGTTGCTCCTTCCTTTCTCCATAAAAATATTGACCACAAACTTCCAGTATACGAGACTCCATTTCGAAACTCTATAAAAGAAAACACGCACCGATCTACAGTTTGTTACGGTACGCCACACAAATGTTCCCCTCCTTCACTTGTACGCAGGCTATTTCCATCCTCCTCCCCTTCTCTTCCATACTTGCTGCATGCTTCTAGTATACGTTTCTTCTTCATCAGAAACTCCATCCGTAAAAACGCGAGCTACTCTCTTCCTTTCACCATTTCCTTTCCTCAATTTTTTCTAGCCTTACTATTCTTGTCCCACCCAGACAAAAAACTCAATACTCCATCTTCTCACTCCAATCACGCTGAAACATTTTCCCTCAACATTCTTGTTTTTCACTCCATCCGTTCACTCTCCTGCATGCACCCTGCGTAATCCATTGGTCTTGACCTTCGTCTTCCTCCAACCTTCTTCTAGTCAAGACCGAGGTGCTGCTTTCCTACTTTCTAACAGCAGGAACCATCATCGGCTATCTCAAATGCAACACTATCCTGAAACTCTTGGCAACAGCAGCTCAACGCAATGTGTTTTAATTTGATTAATATTTTTAAAAACTCTTGAACTATGTACTGGGAAAGCAACAATGATGGGCTTCAAGTGTTTTTGGGTTTTGGAAAAAAGAACGGAGGAAGAAATACCTCGATATATATAGAATTTGCAAGCCGTGGATGCCAAGGAAACATGGTACATATAGGTCTGTGGTGTTTCCTCAGTCTATGATTTGAAAATACAGTGGTGCGGCATTTCCTATGGCAGGAAGCTTGGGTAGGTGATGCTAGGTGTACATTTTAATTTAGGGTAGCTTCTAAATGATCAAGCATGTAAAGTTTTCTTGGTAGGCAACCAATAGGTTTTTTCAGCAGCATGACAATTCTTGTGATAAACGATGCAGCACGCAGAATATTAACTTAGATTTTTATTTGATTTACTTTTGGTTATTTTGGTACTTCTATTCATCTCTCCGCTCCCACGGTATGGTCTGTCTATGCTTCTTCCAATCTTTTCCTTTCAATAGATTTGTTAACATATATGTGTACCTGATATGTGACTCGTAGTGATCGAAAAAGGCATACAATATATTATAAATTTCTTATTTGTTTTCAGATGTTCATTCTACAGTATAACACCTTAATTAAGTAGCTTTGATTCGTCTTGTCATAGGCTTGTAGTTGATTCAATGACAAGACAAATATTGAATACCATCGAGTTTCGTATGGATTGGCAGGAATATTTCTTTTCACATGAAGGAAACTGCAAGTATTGCTACGTGAGAACTTTTTTTCTGCTCCTGACAGACCAAAAGAAAATGTGATTCGTGCAATTGAGGGATTTAAAAATACAATGTAGTAGGAAAAAAAAGTAGAGTAGATAGTTTAATTTTATAAACTTCATTGGTAAGAAAATGGTGACATGGGTTGCGATGAAATAAATGGACATAGCATTAGTATGAGATGATATATAGGTTGCTTTAATTTGTTTTTAAGTTATACAGTTCATGTATCCCGCTATGAAAAATTCCGTTCATGTACATGTTGCCATAAACAAAAAAATACCGTTGTGATGATCAATGTGCCACGATCCCAAAAATATAATAATATAGACTAATTAGCTTATTGTGAAACCCCAAAATTCTGATATAGGGTGTAAAATACTTCAAATAAAAAGTTTTTTATTTTCCAAAATAAAAATTACAGTAAAATTTTAAAAATTTAATTATAACTACGTCTCAAAAATGTTGTCCAAATTTAAAACCAATATTTAATTATATTTAAATTATCGTTATGCTTTATTAATGATTCCATAGCGACTATTTGAAAATTTTGATTTAGACATAACTTACAATCTATAAGACGAAATCTCTATTTTTGGCTTCCACTAGAAAAATATATCTCAACAGATTCGAACATTTCAGGTTTCAAAGAAATTCGACTTAAAATGAATCCTGTATACTCAGTTGAAGTTCAAAACTCAATATTACGAACTACCGTGACGTTATGAGCTCGATTATAATTATATATAATTAATACGGTCAACTACCATTCAAATAAATATATTTGTTAGTATAACTCGAATATAAACTAAATTAAAATTCTTATATTGTCTAATTTACACAACCATGTAAATTCCGCTATTTCCAACTAATCCTGAAATAATTATATTATATCACTATTTATATAAATCAAAATTATTTAATTTAAGCCAATTAAATCACTTAACCATTATTTAATTTATTTATTTTTGAAATTTGGTTCACTTGATTGCTAAAACCAAATAAAAACCGCCTTTACAAGCCTCGTTAAAACCCTATAATCCCTCTAGTGGGTACCTTATATGGAAAAATAGTACTTATAAATTTGGTATACAACATAGAAATGATCAAATTCATAGTCGATGCAAAATACAACAAAGATAAACAAAATAAAGAAGAAAATCAGGTCCAACAGCAAGACCCACAAAAAAGGCCCATCTGCCACTTCCATTTCAAAACTCGTCACTTCATCTTTAACCCTCATCATTCAACTCAATACCCCGGAACAGTAATTGTTCATTCCTCAAAGTACGAACTGATTTGGAACCACTATTTTGGATCAACGATACAATTTCTCATTCAATTTTCGTAAGAGTAATAGTTGAGTGATTCCTTCTACCTTGAAAGATCCTCAAATTTCTTTCTCTCCAGGTAAAGTAGATTGCTGTTGTGAAAGATGCAAAGGAGCCAAATCCCTTAATTGATCTTTAGCAATGAAGTTCGTAAATAACAATTTTTCTTCTTCTTTTAGTCTGAAGGGATTTTTAATGGAAGCTCCAGCTTTTGCTTCAAAGATAGCCAAATAAAAGCAGCAAAATCACACTGAAACAAAAATGCTGTATTGTTTCTGGATGATTCTCACATAGAAGACATAATATGTTTGCAACACCCATACCAAAATCTCTTCATGGTTTTGCTTCAAACATAGAGGAAATAATATCTGAATTCTTATTTAAAACCATTTGAAATACATATCTAGCTTTATATCAAAGTAGATTTCACTTCGGGATCTCAAACCAAAATCTTTGGAAATATGAATTCCAAAACATAACAATGCATATAAACAAGTATGCAAAAAAATATCGGGCTCCCCTAAGACAAGGCAAAGGGTACTACCTTACCAACTCGATATATATATGTGCACCTCCCACGATGGAGCAGGCTACACTAAGGATGCACAATCTCACGCCCTCGGGGACTACACCGCCATCTCACCATAGTTTTAGTCATCTGGGTTACCAGAATCTTTAGCCACATACTAAATCATTTTTATATCCCAAAGTAGGGGAAATCATTTCACATCATAATAATCACAAGTACTTTCAAACTATAGTACTTCATATCAGTAATTCACACATATGATTAGTCACTATTAATCACATAACTTTTGAACTTGTACATCCCAAAGAAGGGCGTTAAGCAAGAGAATAAATTCTCCGCCACAAACAGATACATCATCAATAGCAACTAATCGGTTACGTGATGAACCACAATGTAAAACCATAATACATTTCGTATTCATTTCGACAACATCGGGTTAGCCCTCGAAATCCTTTCTATTTTATAAAACATTTTTATAAAACATTCCCTATCCAAAATCGGGAATACATTTCTTTTCACTTAAGAAAATATCATTTCAAAATCGTTCACTAAATTTGAAATAAACTCAACAAAATCGCTAAACATCTCATAGTCAAATCGTGAAGTATTTCACAATATGTTAGCATACAAATATTTCTACCCAACCCAATGCTAAATGTAAAAGCATATTTTCTCATAAATTGGTCGAGCACAATTCAAACAATCAATCAATCACAATCAATATCAACAACCAAGAATATTTGGTTTATACCACATCTCATGTTTTCGTAAATTTAATTACCATTCATTCATTCAAATCTAATTAAAGATTTATTAAAACACTTCTTAGTTTCAATCTTAAAACTCAGACTTAATGATTATTCAACTCACTGGAAATTAATCCTGCTTTTACTTGGGTTAAAGAACAAATGTTATTTAAAACAACGTTCACAATAAACCCTAAAATCATTTTCCATTTATTATGGAATTTTCACGAAAATCCGATCAGTCGTGATCGATATAAATTTCTGTATCAAACTAATACTATAAGTGGAATAACAGCAAAGTCTTTTAAATTCCATAAAAATTAATGGTCTTCCTTTACAGAAGCTCATCTCGATTATTACCAAATAGAATTCCATTCAATTCCAATTTAATATTTTAAATTGGAAAACTTTACTTTGGAAAATTTCCATTAAATCTTAATAAAACAATTTATAAACTCCAAATCATCTCTTCACTGTTAATTAGGTTAAAGAACGATTGTTATTTAAAACATTGGTCACTGTAAACCCCAAAATCCAATTTGATATTTAATATAAGGTTATGAATAGAAATAATATCAACTTATATTCAACATCAAATTCTGAAACCAGCAGGTATCGTATTGGGAATAATGATATCAATATCTTCCAAAATCCTCAACAATATCCATATAATCACGGAATCCAATATTGAAATATTCCGAAGATTATTTCCATTTAAATCCTTTCCAATTCATACGTTGGAAAATTTTAGTTATATCAAAACCATTTCAATCCAATTTATTATTTAAAAACATTGGATCGTTATTCTAGTTAATAACTAGTTCTTTTCATTAAAAATATATTTTTATCTTTCCAAATATAGAATTTTTCATCCAAAATCTTTCCAAATCATTTATTATGATTTTACACAATTTTTCCATAATTTTAATATCACCATTTCAGTCGGTTTCCAATGACAGCCACCGAACTGCATCCAAAGCAACCTTTTCTGAAATTGATTTGGATATAAATTGAAATCCAACCATTCAAATTTAAATCTCTTATATTCATTGGAAAGATCTTTTTGATACGAATCCAACGGTTCGGGTTTTAGGATAATCCGACGGTATCAATTTGAAGTTAATGGTTGAAATTCGCGAACCGTCGCTGCGTGGCGCGTTCTATTTAGCAATTATACATATAATATATATATCGTTGATTTCCATTCAAAAGGTATTTTATAAATCGTTTATAAATTCTTTTTAAAATGATTTCAACTTCATTTTCAATTTTTAAATCAAAATTGAATATTCCATATATAGTTAACAATTGTATTTTTAACCATCCAATAATTATTCCATTTCATGACCATTTTATATATTCCATATATATGTTAAATTTTATATTTTTAACGAACAAGTATTTATTTCAACACTTGAGTATTTTATTCACTTCATTTACATGTTAAAAATAATATTTTTAATGAACAAATATTTATTTCAAAACATGACTATTTTATTCACTTCATTTACATGTTAAAAATGATACTCTCAACGAACAAATATTTATTTCATTTCATGACCATTTTATTCACTTCATTTATATGTTAAAAATAATGGTTTTAACGAACAAATATCTATTTCATTACATGACCATTTTATTCACTTCATATACATGTTAAAAATAATATTTTTAACGAACAAATATTTATTTCAATACATGACCAATTTATTCACTTCATTTACATGTTAAAAATAATATTTTAACGAACAAATATTTATTTCAATACATGACCATTTTATTCACTTCATTTACATGTTAAAAATAATATTTTTAACGAACAAATATTTATTTCAATACATGACCATTTTGTATATCGCATATATAAGCCAAAAATAATATTTTTAGCGAACAAATATTTATTTCATTTCATGACCATTTTATATATGTCTATTTTAGTTTTATACAATGCATATATATATATTTTATACAACGCATATTTATTTTATACAGCGCATATACATATACATATACATATATATATATATATATATATATATATATATATTTTTCATACAATGCATATTTATTGTATACAACGCATATATATATTTCATACAACGCATATTTATTTTTTACAATGCATATACATATTTCATACAATGCATATATATTTTATACAATGCATATATTTATTTCATACAACGCATATAAATTTTATACAACGAAATATATTTTCATCCATCGTCGATTTCAATCTAACAATTTTACAACAACACATAAATCATTTCATCGCATTTCAATATTATACATCGCGTATAAATTTTAATTACTCCATTTATATGAATTTAGAAATCTCACTGGGTTCCACTCCTCCTTAATTTGTAGCTAGCTCCAAATCTGTTCCAGTCAATTCCATGTTGTAAATCTCGAATTTACGATTCCAAAGAACCAAGTTTCATCCATTTATGTTTTGATTTGCATAAGATCTAATTATTTAAACCTTTAACAATTTAATAAGCGATTAGGTAAAATAATTAATTAATTATTCAACCTAATTATCAGTTAACCTTATTTCCATCGTCCTCTTCTGGAACCGTAAGAACCTATGTCAACATCACAATCTCCGCCATGCATCGCCGTATAGATGATCAGAGTCTGATCCGCTTTCGCCTGTCCACGCGTCTTCGCCAGAACTCCTCATGCTGGCGGCACCTTGGAGTTAGCTTCCCCTGTTGACCAAAGAAGCCATTCAAACTATAGTTGTTCGAGCTTGAAGATCTCACAAATTTCCACTCCAGAAATGATCACAGTCACACGAAAATGAAGCTTGTGAAAATCTCCACCGTTTTCATTTCAAAATCATAAGTTAATTCACAATGATTTAGCCATGATTAGGGATTTGGTTTCGAACAACTAGGAGCATTGAAATGGGGAGAGACGGCGGCCTGATTAAAACATTGCTAGGGTTTTGCTTAGGGTATTTATACCCATTTTATTCAATTCTAAAAATTACTTCATGGTGAATTTCACGTTCGAACTCCAAACCAAACCCAACGACTATCACCTCTAGCTAAATACTCTCATTCCAAACACAATAGGATATGATTTGTAAGCCAATTCGACTGTTTCGAATAGTCTTTATTAAAATTAAAATATAAATCAATATATATTGAATCTGAATGCACATTTTAATTTACCAGGGCCACATTCTGACTCCAAAAATTACAAAAAAATAAATCTAGCCATGTTATGGCAATACGTTCGTAACAAAACTAATTTCATCAAATTTTGAGATCGTTTGAAAAATGGCCCTTTTTCCAGTCGATTAAATTCAAACTGAAGTTACCAAACACATTTAAATTCACCACACTCACATATTAATTCCAAAAATAATGAAATTTGAAATCTAACAATAATTCGAAATGCCGGATCCAACAAAACTGGTTTCATTGAAAATGGAGGTCATTTGCAAAATTGTGACGACCCCAAACCCCGTACTGACGGTGGCAAGGGTAATCTTTGGAATATAACACATAAACAGATAATAGCAGAACAGAAATAAATAAATACACCGGATAATGCACAAATAATACACTGGATAAAGATAATCATCAGAGTTACACAGTATACAGGATCATACTTAGCACAAATACAGTTCAGCTATACATAAATGTCATCAGCGGAAAACAAACATAATATGTACAATAGGAGTTGAACAGCATAAAAGAGATAAATGATAGAATCCATCTTCAGCTCTAGCTATCCAGAAAGAGCCTGCTAAAACCTGAAGATAAGGCTGCTCGTGTAGAAATAAGGGCACCCGAGTTTGCAAGTGAAACAAACTACGAGTCAGTCATGTGACTGGTATGAGAAATCAACTTAACACATTTTACAATATGGCTAATCACAGGACCACGCCACTTTCGCGGAATGGGTTTACTCCATTGGATTGCCAGTGCTTTAAAACAAGTCAATCTTTTAAACATCGCAATGCTTTTTATAAAAATGAAGCCATTATAAGACTCAGTTCCCATCACACAATGCAACGCAAACCAGAGGATAGAGTTTTTACCTTATAATGGCCAAAATATGCTTGATACGAATAAAATAAAAGCATTTGATATTATTACTAGTGTTTATTTGTTTCAAAAACAATTTCAAGTCATAAGTATCAATCATAGACGACATTAATGCCCCATACCACAATGTCGCCATATATGGTATACAATCAAAACCGCACAGTCACGTATTTGGAAATTGGATTTCCGTTATGAACCAAGGCAAAAGATAGTCCTTACCGACTTCGAGACACTCTAGCCCGTGTCTTAGGCAAGTACTTAGTCAAGCCTTTGGAGCGACAGGGCCGGTCCACCGATGTGGATTAAAATGCCTGAAAAATGCGTTTCCCCACCCTGCGGGGAGTAAATGAGCCAACGAATGACTCCATCGGTCCCGAATCGACCGATATAACAAAGGAGCCTCGCAACAGAAACAACCACATAGGCGAAAATAATATAAATGTCAACCAGTTCAAGCACTGACACCACCTCTAGCTAGAAGGAAACGCATGCCCTCCCAGAGGTCCTCTCCTGTTTTTGTTTCATTCCGGGGTGTGAGGGTCGCGAATCAACGTTATACACAAAGCTACGCCACACAGGCGGTGCTTTAATCATCAACTACAAGACTTTGCTTTTCAACAGAAGCCTTGATCATTGCACCTTAGCATGCCACACAGGCAATTCACACCATGCAACTGATGGCTATCAATCACACAGAATGTATTCCAATGTCAGACACACAGTCCTTTTACAAGTCCGTTCTGGGTCTGAACGAAACCGGAGGCGCTATATACCTCGCATACCCATCGATCTCCACGTACGTCTGGACGATCACCACTCATTATCCATATTTCAGGATGCCTCCCAATCAGGACATCAGTTATCATCCAACCGAGGTGAAGATCTCCGGTCTTCAACCACCGTCTTCATCTTCGACTTCTTATCGTCGATTCAGTTATTCAGAATGGGACAAACCCGGTCTTTCTGAGCAACTCGCGTATATAGTTAACAAGTGCTACACAAACACAACATACGCCTTATTCCAATTCATTAGTCACTAACCTTAAATTAGTAAGAGAACGATTTCCCAAATATTAACCCCGAAGGCCGAAACCAACATCAGATCAAAACCCAGGAAACCATTCGACTTAGCTAACCTTTAGTTAGTTCCTAAATTTCGCATTCCATATCGTTGATAATATTTTATAACGATTTATCGCTATTTTTATTTATTTATAAATAGCCAATTTATTCAAACGACGCTTCAGGCCTTAACGCGATCGTGGCGCTATTTTTCTTCATATTTGATTTACACATATCTGAAAATCTAACCGTTGGATCTTCACAAATTTTATATCATTTGAAAGATCTTTTCAAAACGAATCCAATGGTTCCAGTTTTGGGAAAATCCGACGGTCGGATCTCCTGGTACACTCGTTTGAAGTTTCGATTTCAAAATATGAACTGCAGCGTCTTATTCGATTTAATTTAATTATATTTATATATATATATATATATAATCGATTCTGGCGCTGTTTTTCTTCAGATTTGAATTAAACATTCCAGACAATCCAACCGTTGGATCTTCACAAAGTGGGTGTCGTTGGAAAGATATTTCCAAGGCGAACCCAACGGTTTCGGGTTCGAGAAAATCCAATGGTCGGATCTCCCGCACTAGTCGTTTGAAATCACGGTTTCAAAACACGAACTGCAACTTCGTTATTCAATATATTTCAATTATATTTGTTAGATCAAAATTTGGCTTTAACACCCAAATTGTTCTAATTCATAGGGAATTATAACTGAAAAATGAGAAAAAAAAGCAAAAAACACACACGGTTTATAGTGGTTCGGCGTTAACGAGCCTACGTCCACTTTATATGCTATTGATTATACTTTGGATTTTAGTACAACTAATGATTTCTCTCAAACTCACTCTTACAATTACGATTTATCTCCGTTATCTCGAAGTAAATCTGGTATGAAATAGTGGTATGACAGTAATGGTGGAATCAATCCTTAAAACTGCCAAAAGATCCTGAAAATTGCCCAGCTCTGGGCTATTTATGGCTGATTTTGTCAGGCGGATCGCGGTCATACGTGGCGTAAATCCCGAGAATATCGGATCGGATCGTAGCTTGATCAAGAATTGGTCAATATGACAGTTGGTGACAGGTGTCGCGAGATCCATACATCTCGGATCATGATAGAATGGGTCATGGTCTTCGCTGCATCTTCTGGGCTTGGATCGGGTCGAGGTGGTATAGGCGGATCGATCCGCATAGGGGTTTAGCGACCCGGTAAGGCGATCCAAAAAAGGGACGATCCGACCTTAGGATGGCTGAGCGACTGCGATCCGACTTCTCATGAACTAGAGGAACGAGACTTCATATTTTCTTCTTGTGTGTGAACCTTGATGGCTTGGTCAAAAAACTAGCCAACATTTTGCCCCCTCGAAGTATGTTTTATCGAGGATAGAACATGCTTCGAAACTGTAGAGACATCTTTTTATAGGAAGATACAAATCAATGGTTGCGTCTGTCTAAAATGTCGTGTCACTTCGAAAAGTCGCATTCCTTGATTGGTATAAATATCGGATAAATCCTCAATCATTTCTCTGTTTATCGGATAATATCCATCTCTGGAATTCTCGGAAATGTCATTGTCAAATTACCAGGTATACTTCTGATCTTTCCTTCTCCTTCCTTTTTTTTAACAAGTATTTTTGGAGATTTACTTCTACCCATCCTTAGTCGGCTCGGATCGCTCCAGTGTTCCACGATTCGTGGGAGCGTCCTTTGTCTTGGTCCAGCGATACGAGATGCTCGTTTCGTAACAACCTTCATGTGGAATTTATGTATGGTGGGCCATCCTTCGTAGCGAGTCGACCCAAGGATCGGCCTCATTCTTTTTTGCTGGGCCCGATAGGCTTGCCTCCACGATCCACCGAAGCCCACGGTTCGAAAGACGAAAAAGTGGAGATCAACGGTCACAAACCCATCTATATAAACCCGACCTCTATTCCTTCTTCTCTTCTTCTTCTTTCTCTGCTCCGCCGCCTGAAGCTTTGACCAAACCCATATCTTTTCCGATTTCCAAAAGAGAAAAACCCAAATTTCTTCACTTTTAAGAAAGGTAATGTCATAAAAAACATAGTCTAGCGTCTCTATCTTCGTTTCACTTGAGTTTCAGTCGGTTTGAGTGAAGGCCTAGTGGAGTTTTGTGAAAACTGTAACTTTTGGGAGAGCGGTGGTACTGCTTTCGTGAGTAGGGAGGAGAATCGAAGGAGAAGAAGAAGAAGGATGCTGGATCGGATCGTTGTGATGACGAGGCAGTAGAATTCGGAGAGCGGATCGGGTCGGGGTAGCAGGGACAGATCGGATCAAGGAGGATGAACGAATGCTTCCACGTTGAAATGTCGGTTCGGATCGAGACGATCGAGGCGAATCGCGAGAGGTTAGAGCGATCCCTCCGATTTCCACGATCCAGCTCTCTTACTCAAACTAATGTTTTTTCTACAAGTCTGTGTTTGCTACGCGATCCGTGGATGCTTCGCGATCCGATCCCTGTCTTGCGATCCGAGGAGACATGCGATCCGAGGAGACATGCGATTCGGGGAGTTGTGCGATCTAATTTACTTGCTACACAAACAATGCAACATAACTTTGATACACCAATGTACAGTTAGGTTAGAGCCTACGAGATGATCCCTCTGGACTAAATGACAGTGTAACTTGATAGCGCATTACGACCAATACCTTGCTTATGTAGCTAATTTTATGCTTTTCTCTTATGTATGCACAGGCACACACTTGCACTTACACATACGGGGGACGGGTAATTATATTCTTATTTCTCATGTTTACTCGCCTAAACAGTAATGTCGGATAACCGTTCCCCTTCAAGATCTGATACAGAGATGGATCCCGAGACGTCTGAGCACCACAACCTCGAGGTTCTTCCAATTAATCCAGAGGGTGAGGATTCTGGATCCGAATATGAGGCAGAAACGGAATCGGATTCATCTGAGAGTACCTCGCTTGATGAGGAGTCCGAAGTGGACGATCGAGCTCCCGACGAGATTCCTGGTGCAATAGAAATAGAGAAATTCACTGACTCTTTAGCTTCCAAACTTGATGACATAAAGCATAAGAAAATTTGCTTGAAACATGGGATCCCCTGGGATGATGTGAGGACACCTGGTAGCGAAGATAGACATCATTTGGCTCTGGAGGGGTATATGACAGTTAGCCGACTCATGTGCTGGGTAGGTGCTATTCCTCTGTTTCCTCCAATCGTCATTGAAACCTTAAAACGATTGGGTATTGCTCCGATGCAACTTCATCCCAATGCCTACGCAGCCCTATACACTCTATACATCGCATATGCGGAAAACCTGCAAACTGAGCTCACGTTTAAAGATTTGAAATTCTATTACCTTTTCAAGCATCTCTCTACGGCAACCCCAAATTTTTCTTTCTTCGAATCGGTAGCAAATAGGAAGGTATTATCTGACGGTTA
Organism: Allium sativum; assembly: GCA_030737875.1. Taxonomy (NCBI): domain Eukaryota; kingdom Viridiplantae; phylum Streptophyta; class Magnoliopsida; order Asparagales; family Amaryllidaceae; genus Allium; species Allium sativum. The sequence goes on from CM060916.1 coordinate 903,134,674, forward strand.
CAGCAACATAGGGGATCCCAAGGCCGATTAGTTCTATATAAAGAGATAGGCTGGGTGTGCAAGAAGATGGCTTAAATCAAGTAAATTTTAAACCTTTGAATGAATAACCTGTTTAAGAAATCGAAGCGCTAACATGCTTCTTTTCTCTATGAAGATCACACCTTTCCAAAGACGGAAGGCTCGGTGTATAGTAATCAACTATCCCTTCTTCTGAAAAGAAAATCCGACTTCCTAAAGATCAAGAAATGTATTGCTGACGAGAATCTTCACAAGCACCGCCTTCTGGATATAAGGTTTGGACTTGGCGCGGGTGGCAAACCTTACAAATACGTGCCCCCGGCTAAGGGAGAAGGAATGTCACAGGTAGCAGAGACAACTAAACTTCATAAGAGTCCTTCGCCAATAATTAATTAGGACGACAAAGATTTAAATGTATATATAGGAGATGAGTCCCGTGCTGACAAGTCTAAGGAAATCCCAACCTCTCCGAGGGGTTTCCCCTCAAGGGCCTTTCTACCAGTTGAACCTGCTGCTCCCGATGATTTAATAGAGGAGCAGTTATTTAAAGAATTGAGCAAGATTCCTATACCCGACGATGTATATACATAGGAAGACTTCAAAGGGGAGCCATTTTTTCCTATCTCTAAGGAAACAACTGTTCCAGTTGAAGAACGAGAGACTGCCCAGACGAGCCTAATTATATGGGATGCACAAATCACATGTACTGTCTGACCCCACACTTTTATACCAACAGTATTCATGGTTTTAATATGTACTTTTTTCTTTTGCAGGAAAGATGTCTCGCAAATGATCTTATTCTTATCGCTTTCTTCGTGAAGGCAAACCTAGTCTTCATCCAAATCATGAGCGTGCTCGTAGCAGCAGCCGAGGGGGAGACAGCCATTGGTCCTGGGATTCTCACAAGCCTCCTTCTTCACGGTCCAGATCTCCGTCAAAACAAACCTCTGGAAAGCCTCATAGTCATCCAGTGCCACCTACAGGGGGAAAACAACTTCCCAAAGACTTAACTCCTCCGAAGAGCGCGCCATCTCACAGCAGATCATCCAAAAAACACCACAAGCGTAAGGATAAAAACAAAGATCCAAACAAGGATTCTGAGAAGGAGAAAACTGACATCGTCCCCTCCAGTCAACAAAGTTTAAGTGCCCCCGGGGCGCGAGACTATGTCCATGGTCCTGAGGCTCAAGCTAAACTGGGGAAATTACGAGAACAATTCCCCAATATCTTCTTCGAGAGGATGATGTTCGTTCCAGCTCTGGAACCAGTTCCTAGGAATTGGGATACTGAAGTCATCGGACATGTTCGCCATGTAGCCAAGCAATATGAGGCGATGAAGAAACACGTTGCCAACCTTTCAGACGTCATCCGAACGCTAGAGATGGAAGCGCACATGTCCAAAGTGAGGATAGATAACAATGAAAGGGTCAGGGTGAAAATGGAAAAGGACTTGGAAGATGCACAATCTTTGCTTGCCTTGGCTCAATGAGATGCTAAAAATTACACGACAGAGCTGGAGGAGGCCAGGCAACGTTTTCATAATGAGCTCGATTCTAACAACAAAGAGCGTGCGTCATTGAAGAAGGAGGTGGAAGATCTCAAGATGGCCAACACCGAACTGAAAAATGCACAGGATTATTTCGAAGCTGAAAAAGCTGCTTGGGAGAAAGAAAAGGCAAGCTTGAAAGATAGTTTAGCTCTGGCCGAAAAAGAGAGGGCGATTCTAAATGATCAACTCGCGCGTGCAGAGAAGCGCGCGGTTCTTGCTGAAAATAATGTGGAAAGTTCCATTGAAATGGCTACTATTTCTAATGAAAAGCTCCTCGAGAGAGAAAGATATTGAAGGATTTGAAGAAATGCTGTTTGACTTCCTTGGCTAGGTCATCAAGACCCGTAACATCTCCTGGATCCCGGACTACCATGTCACTTTAGCCAACATATGGGATGCAATCGTCCAGAGCGAGAAACAGCAATTAGGAGTCGATGAGATTGATGAGAATGAGTTGATGCGGACCATTCTTAAGGATAATGAACCCGAGGATTTAGAGAAAGGCAGACGCCTACTCCAAGAAGAGATGGATAAGGAGAAAACTCTAGCCAAGGGAAAAAATAAAATTGAAGAAGGCTCGAGCTCAGCTGCAAAGCCCAAGGCCCCCGAAATTGAGGAATACAGTCCCGATGATCCATTGATTCCTCTGGGTCCGATTTCTCCAGTTGTCGGAGCTTCTTCTGCTAGCTTGGAGGGAGGATCAGCGGAAGGTATCTCTATATTCTCTCTGCAATTTGTCAAAGCTATCGTCACTTGTCGCCGTCTTGCCGAACAATCAACTGAGCAAACCGCATTCTCTCCTGAAATAACATTTGTTTCTCATGTTACAGGTAGCGGGCCAGCCGATAAGGACGCTGAGAAGAAGACAGAGGCGGAGAAGGTTGTCATCCCGCCATGTGCTAGTACTGACGCTCCCAAGCAGTCCGAAGGTGCGACGATGGAGAAAGTCATTCTCGCACCCAGTGCTGATATTTCCCGAGATGCCGAGCCCATCGAGGCTTTGAGAGATATGGACGGGCACCACGAAGACGATGAAGAGGAAGTCGCCATTACCAAAGAAATCAGAGGTGATGATGAGGAAACCTTGGCTGAACAACAAGCTGAAGAGGAGAGGCAGTTGCTCCTTATGAAAAGGGAACAGGATCCAGTATTTGTGCCCCTATTTCCGAGATCGATCCCAAAAACTGGGTTGGTCATAAGATTTTCCTCCCGATCAATAACTTCACAACTATCCTCTAGTTCTTCGCCAGAGCCTCTTGTTGATAAGAGGAAGAGGAAAAAAGGTGATCGTTCAGATGTTGATAAGGAGGAGTCGAGGAGGCAGAAGAAGAGCAAGAAGCCAACATAGCCCCCTCCCCCCCCAGCATGAGTTGGATGCAGATATTAGTTCATATTTTGTCCTTAGGATTTTTAGGCTTTCCACTGGCCGTGAAATGTAATTGTGAGAATGGCCCTCACTTTTGTTTAGGTTCCTCTTTATCATGTAAGCTTGCAGTTTATGAATGAAAGTTTATTTCTTTTGCATCATCGTGTACCTGCATTCAATAAACTCTTCACACTTAGTCACAAGTCATTTGACTATAATCAAGTTGAAATTATATTACAAATCCTTCAAGCAACAGAAAAAATTTAAAAATTTCTATGCACGTTGCCCTCTATCTCTGAATACGGGGACTTGGAATTTTTAGTAGGATTATAGTCCTTGAGGCACCAAATCTCCGGTACCTCTATACTTTCCCGATCCATCAGCGGGTTAAAGTTCGAACTCGTACCATGATCCGCTCACCGATCCTTCAACGGGGCAGAAATTCTGGGGGTGCTGAGTCTCCAGCATCCTTCCCAGCGCTTAATCATAGACGCCTTTATACTCTCCTGGCGGTTGCCAAGGTTAGAGTTCAAGCTCAGCTGTTCTGTCGCCCCCCGATCCTTCAGCGGGGTAAGAACTCTTTCTCCGCACTTAATCATAGACGCCTTTATACTCTCCTGGAGGTCGCCAAGGTTAGAGTTCAAGCTCAACTGTTCAGTCGCCCCCCGACCCTTCAGCGGGGTAAGAGCTCTTTCTCAACGCTTAATCATAGACGCTTTTATACTCTTCTGGCGGTCGCGAAGGTTAGAGTTCTGTCAAGGAGGTTCTTATCATGGTGCGTCGCCTTGCCATGTGGACGTTATTTTCGCGTCCTTTACGTTCTCTCTCGGCTCTGGAGAGTTAGAGTGAAATCAATGGTGTGATTCACTTTATTGCACCTTCAGCGTTCTGGCTGCGGATTACTCTCCATTCTGATGGAAGGCACTTAGAATTACACGTTTCTGTGATCGCTATATGGTTTTACAGCAAACTTTATAAAGATAGAAGAGAAGATAAATAATAGTGCCAATAAAGGTAAACGACACACAATATTTTTATAGTGGTTTGGTCGAATCGTGACCTACGTCCACTTTATAATCCTTTGCTCAAAACATTGGACTATTCTAGGTAAGTCATGCCTTTTACATGGTCCTATGAGACAAAAGTATAAATCTGACAACTTTACATCATATAGGGCCGCAAATGTTGGGCATTCCACACTCTGGGGATTTCTTATCCATCTACGGTTGCTAGCTTGAAGGTTCCATTATCAAGCCTTCGTAGAACGGAGTATGGTCCTTCCCACTTCGCACCCATATGAGTTGGGGGTGGAAAAACACGCTTCAAAACCAAGTCTTCGGGTTCAAAGGTTTGGGCTCGAACTCTTTTGTTGTAGTATCTAGCGACCAGTTGCTTGTGTCTCAAGGCACGCAAGTCGGCTTCATCCCTTTTCTCCTCTATTGTATCTAGGGATTCAAGGAGCAACTCATTAATAGTCATCGGATCGTAGTAAGTGACTCGGTGAGATGGTACTTTTAGCTCAACCGAGATGACTGCCTCTGCTCCAAAAGCAAGAGAGAAGGGAGTATGGCCTGTCGCCGATTTATACGTTGTCCTGTAGGCCCATAATGCCAAGGGTAATTCATCGACCCACATGGCTTTGGCCCGCTTCAATCTTCTTTTGATAATGGACTTAATCACTTTATTTGCTGCTTCGACCTGTCCGTTCGACTGCAGATGTGCCACAGAGGTGTACCGTTTCTCAATGTGGTACTTCTGGCAGAAGTCCCTGAACTCGTTGCTATCAAACTGGGTTCCATTGTCAGTTATGACGATCTTCGGGATCCCAAACCGGCAAATAATGTTCCTAACAATAAAATTAATCACTCGCTTGGTTGTGATTGTAGTTAACGGCTCAGCCTCGACCCATTTGGTGAAGTAGTCAACAGCTACAATAACGAACTTTGCTCCGCCCTTTGCTATAGGGAGGCTTCCGATGATATCAATTCCCCACATAGCGAAAGGCCATGGACTCGCCATTTTCTTTAACTGGCCAGGAGGTACCCTGGGAATTTTTGAAAATCTTTGGCATGCATCACAACGTCGTGCGTATTTTGCTGCATCTTTGTTTATGATAGGCCAGAAGTAACCATACCGCAACACCTTTTTTGCCAATGTTTGTCCTCCAGTATGGTCACCACATTCACCCTCATGTACTTCCTGCAGTACACGCTTGATGTCGTCATGGGCTATACACCGGAGAAGAGGCATCGAAAATCCTTGTCTGTACAAGACTCCGCGCTGCAGAACGTATCGGGAAGCTTTACGGATTATTTTACGCTTCTCGCTCTTCTTAGTCGGAAGCATTCCATTAATCAAGAAATTCTTTAGAGGGGTCATCCATGACTCCCTTTCTGGCTCAGTCTCTAGTATTGGATCAATTTCCATCTGACCTATGCTAGGGAACTGAAGTACTTCAACTGGGGCTAGCCTGGCTTCTTCAGGATCGTCGGAACTAGCCATCTTCGCTAACATGTCCGCCTGTTGGTTCTCTGACCATGGAATATGAGATATACTGTAGTGATTAAAGCCAGTCAACAACTCCTTCACTTTCTCCAAATACGAAATCAATCTTGGGCTCTTAGCTCGGAACTTTCCAGTGACCTGATTTACAACCAACTTGGAATCATAAAATATGTCCAGCTTCGCGATCTCTAATTCCTTTGCGATTCTCAGCCCGACTATCAGGGCTTTATATTCGGAGTCATTGTTAGTGGCGTGAAATTCCAACCGGATAGCATAGGATATCAGTCGTTTCTCAGGAGTTTCAAGCACCACTCCGGCACCAGATCGTTTATCATTCCTAGCACCATCAATATACAATTTCCATGCACTAGGATCGAGAAGTAATTTTGGTGGGTCAGCCTCTTTGTTTACTATGTCATCCTCCGGAACAGTAAATTCTGCTATGAAATCTGCCAGCACTTGCCCCCGTATCGATCGTCGGGGCTGAAAATTCAGATCAAATTGACTCAATTCAATGTTCCATTTGAGCAGTCTTCCAGAAGCTTCCGGTCTCTGTAGAACTTGCTTGAGCGGATGATCAGTGTACATGGTGATAGGATGAGCTTGGAAATAATGTCGAAGCTTCCTAGATGCAATCAATAAACTGTACGCCAGCTTTTCTATCCTCGGATAATTGCGCTCAGTTGCCGCCAATTTTTTACTCATGTAGTACACTGGCCTTTGAACCTTATCTTCTTCTCTCACTAATGCTGAGCTGATCGCGTGGGACGACACTGCTAAGTACACAAATAAATCCTCGTGGTCCACTGGCTTAGACAGTATCGGAGGCCTCTCCAGATGATTCAACAGGTTCTGAAATGCTTCTATGCAATCAGGAGTCCATTTAAAATTGCGTTTTCCTCGCTTTACCAATTCAAAGAATGGAATGCATTTGTCTGTCGCTCTAGAGATGAATCTGCTTAATGCTGCTACTTTCCCTGCAAGGCTTTGCACATCTTTGATTTGTCTAGGCTCCTGAATGCCTCTGATTGCTGCGATCTAGTCTGGATTAATCTCAATCCCGTGCGAGCTGATAATGAATCCCAAGAATTTCCTGGAGGCTACCCCAAATGAGCATTTCGTTGGGTTGAGTTTCATCCCATACTTTCGAAGGATACCAAACATCTCTGCCAAGTCTGTAGTGTGATTGGATGATTGTCTAGACTTAACCAACATGTCATCAACGTACACCTCCATCGTTTTCCCAATCTGGTTATAGAACATTCTGTTCACTAACCATTGATATGTAGCTCCTGCGTTCATCAAACCAAAAGGCATTACCACGTAGCAGTATAATCCTAGATCCGTAATGAAGCTAGTGTGTTCTTGATCTGGAACATGCATAGGGATCTGGTTATATCCTGAATAAGCATCCATGAAAGAGAGAAGCTTATGACCCGCCGTTGAATCTACCAACTGATCAATTCTGGGTAACGGAAAGCTATCTTTTGGGCAGGCTTTATTCAAATCCGAAAAATCAATACACGTACGCCACTTCCCATTGGCCTTCTTTACCAAAACTGGATTTGAAATCCAATCTGGGTAGGTTGAGTCTCTGATGAATCCGTTACTTCTTAACTTTTCAACTTCTTCTTTCAAGGCTGCGGACCTCTCTGGGCCCAGCATTCACCTTTTTTGTTTTACAGGGGGATGCTTTGGGTTAATGCTCAATGAGTGGCTCATGATTGATGGAGATAACCCACACATGTCCGCATGGGTCCAAGCAAATACATCCAAGTTATCTTTCAGGAAATCCGTCAGTTCTTTAGCTCGAACTGGATCCAACTGGGATCCAATCTTCAGGACCTTCTCTGGGTCACTATCATCGATCGGTACATCCACAGTCGTTTCGTTATGAGCCGCCATTCTGCCCCCAGTCTCTTCGATCTCTCTGGGATCTATATCCTCGGGCAGTTCTCTGGGCGACTCACCCATAGTCATTCTCTTTAATTGCTACGGCGTCTCCTCCCTTGTGGGGGAAGAAACGTCTTTAGTTTCTATATCTCTTCCTTTACGGAGTAGCTTTAGCTCTGCAATATAACATGCTCGTGCAGCAACCTGATCTCCTCTGACTATGCCAACACCAGGGGGCTATACAAGCTCTAAACTTTGCTAGGGCCGGTCGGCCCAAGAAGGCATTATAAGGCGATTCAATACCCAAAACCACGAAGGGAAGAATTCTCACTCTTTGGCGTTCTCCTTCCCCAAGTGTTACCGGCAGTTCTACATATCCCATTGGAGCAGTTGAAGCTCCGTTAAATCCACGGATCCATCCTTCACACGGCTTTAAATCTTTCAATTCAAGGTTCATTTGATCGAACGTCTTTTTGAATAGAATGTTGACTGTACTCCCGTTATCCACTAAAACTTTATGGACAGTGGCCGGGCCAATAAGAACTGTGATTACAAATGGATCTTCGGTCAGAGCATGGACTCCAATACTCTTTCGGTTGCCAAAAATGACGTCATCTGACATCATCTTTTGTTGTTTTACCGGGACATTGTCCTCAGGGTTGCTACACTCTCCTGCCTCAAGATGCTGCTTTGCTGCGTTTACGTACTGATCCATCGCCTTGAAACTATGCCCGGCTAGGTGAAGCCCTCCGATTATGGTATTGATAACAAGATCCTTTCATTTTTGTTGGACAGTTGGCCTGGCAGTAGGTTGATTCTGGTTTTGGTTCGGGGTCTGAATAGCTTGCCCCCTGTCTCTTGGAGTCACCCGATACTCATCCAACTTCCCTTCCCGGAGCAGCCTCTCAACTACGTCTCTCAGATGAAGACATTCATTTGTAGAGTGGCCGTGAGTTTGATGGAAGAGACAAAACTTCCCCGTCTCACGTTCTTTCTCCGTCGAATCTCTTGGAGGAGGCCTTTTATGTTGGAGAACGTTGTACGAGTCTACGAATATATTCTCCAAAGTATCATTTATTGGCGTATAATTTTCGAAAGACCTGGGACGGGTCCTTCTCTGGTAGTCATTCCCCCGATTTCTCTTCCGATTATTGCCATTACTGGTTTTACCAGACTGGTGGCCGCCGCCCTGGTTTCAGTTTCCAACATTGACTTCAACCTTTCCCGAGCTGTCTCCGGTTTGCTTGATGGCCACATTACTTTGGATTTCCTCCTTATTTTACATTTTCATCTTCCAATTAGCATATACCTCCTCCTGACGTAAGCCTATGTTTGCTTTCTCGTAGAACAATTCTCTAGTATAAGGTGGCTTGCCGGCTAGGTATATCCCAAATTCAGTATCTTTATCTACCCCATCAATCAGGGCTGCCACAACAGTTGGCTCATGGGGATCCTTGACTTCGGTGGCGGCTAGGTTGAAATGATCCAGATACACCCTTAAGCTCTCGCCTGATCGTTGTTTGACAAGGAACAGATCAATCACACTCTTTGACCACTGTGCATAAATGCGGAACTGTTCCACGAACCTTTCACTCAACTCCCTGAAACTGGAAATTGATCTTGCTGGTAAGCGAGTAAACCATAATAATGCTACATCCTCCAGGAATATAGGGAATGCTTTGCACTTTACAGCGTCAGAGGCTGCGGCAGCGGTCATTGACCAAGAATATCTCATTAGAGGTTGGATTGGATCAGATCTACCCGCGTAACGGTTCATCTGAGGCATGTTGAAGCACCTCGGGAAAGTTACGTCTAGAATGTCATCAGTAAAAGGGGTGTGACTGCGGTCAATTCCCCAATCTTCATTCCTTTGTCCATGGCTATCCGCCAGGATTTGATGGAACATAGCTGCAACATTTGCACTGATCATCGGAGGCTCGGGATCAGCGCTTCTCGCTCGGTGGAATTCTCCGATCTCTCTTCTAGGAACATCCACGAAGTCCGGAGCTCGGATTGGGCTTCGTTGCTCCCTGTTACCATAAGTATTTGTACGGTGAAGGGCCTGAGGTGGTCTATTCTCAACAGGATTGTCCATAACTCGAGCTCTAGGAGTTGCGACACGATTATTCAAGTTGCAGTTTGAGGGTCCTACACCAAGTGTCTCTTCCTCTCGTGATGGCAAGGTTCCAAATCGGAGCTGCTCTATGTTTTCAGCCCTCCCATATGGTCGCCGCGGAGGTCTTGGCGATTCCTATGACGAAGAAGAGTACTCTGGGGTGAGTGGGCGAACTGGGAGTGTTCTTTGTCTTGCGAGATCATCGATCCTTCTATCCATAGCAGTTAAGTTCAGCTGCAGCACAGAGCTTTGCTGCCTTTGAGCAGCTAATTCATCAAACAGCCTATCCCACTTTTCAGAGAAGCGAGAGAGATCTCCTTCAGTGACCAGAGAAAAGGGGTCATATTGATCATCAACATTTTTTCTTATGCGCAGAGAACTTGAGCCAAGTCGAACAGAGGTACCGGGACGGGAAGAGTGAGCCATATCCTCCTTTCCAAGTCGAGTTGTAGTCTGGTCATCACTTCGGATCGTAGTAGACCTGTGTCTGTGGCTCGTAGCGCCCCCCTGGGGTCGGATCGTGGTAACATTAGGGGGAGGGTTCGCGGCGTTGTCGTGGGATCGAGTGACGACCCCTTCAGTTCGGATCGTGGCGCCGCGTCCGGATCGGTCCGGCCCTATGTCACCGCGATCCACGAGGCCCTCCTCAACCTGCTCATGTACACTTTCTTCAACCGCTTCATTTGCGACTTCAATCGCTTGCGAAGCTCGTACTTCCTTAGACTTCTTTCCGATCATGATATCAGATGCCGCTGGAATCTTCAAAAATCTGAATAGTGAAGTTTCGGGACTGTTTCCTTCGGACTTGAATATCCAAACAACGGAGCAACAATCCAATATGCCGAGAAATCAATTCTCAGTGAAAGCACCAAAATGTTAGATCAAAATTTGGCTCCAACACCCAAATTGTTCTGATTCGTAGGGAATTATAACTGAAAAATGAGAAAAAAAAAGCAGAAAACACACACGGTTTATAATGGTTCGGCGTTAACGAGCCTACGTCCACTTTATATGCTATTGATTATACTTTGGATGTTAGTACAACCAATGATTTCTGTCAAACTCACTCTTACAATTACGATTTATCTCAGTTATCTCGAAGTAAATCTGGTATGAAATAGTGGTATGACAGTAATTGTGGAATCAATCCTTAAAATTGCCAAAAGATCCTGAAAATTGCCCAGCTCTGGGCTATTTATAGCTGATTTTGTCAGGCGGATCGCGGTCATACGTGGCGCAAATTCCGAGAATATCTGATCGGATCGTAGCTTGATCAAGAATTGATCAATATGACAGTTGGTGACAGGTGTCGCGAGATCCATACATCTCAGATCGTGATAGAATGGGTCATGGTCTTCGCTGCATCTTCTGGGCTTGGATCGGGTCGAGGTGGTATAGGCGGATCGATCCGCATAGGGGTTTAGCGACCCGGTAGGGTGATCCAAAAAAGGGACGATCCGACCTGAGGATGGCTGAGCGACTGCGATCCAACTTCTCATGAACTAGAGGAACGAGACTTCATATTTTCTTCTTGTGTGTGAACCTTGATGGCTTGGTCAAAAAGCTAGCCAACAATATTCATATATATATATATAATCGATTCTTCGATTTCAAAACTATTTTCTTTTCATATATTTGATAAAAATGATATTTTTATCTAACCGACATTTATTTCAGCACTTCACTATTTTTAACAATTCATGTATATAATAAAAATGTGATTTTTATTGCAAAATAATTTATTTCAAAACACGACTATTTTATATAGTTCATATAGATGATAAAAATTTGATTTTTATTATAAAAAAATTTATTTCAAACACGAATACCATTCAACACATGAATTTCTATTCAACGAATGAATTTCTATTCAACACATGAATGTTTTCTATAGTTCGTATATATAAAATAAAAATGTGATTTTTATTATTAAAACAGTTTATTTAAAACATGAATACCATTCAACACATGAATTTTTATTCAACGAATGAATTTCTATTCAACACATGAATGTTTTCTATAGTTCGTATATATAAAATAAAATTGTGATTTTTATTGTTAAAACAGTTTATTTAAAACACGAATACCATTCAACACATGAATTTCTATTCAACGAATGAATTTCTATTCAACACATGAATGTTTTCTATAGTTCGTATATATAAAATAAAAATGTGATTTTTATTGTTAAAACAATTTATTTAAAACACGAATACCATTCAACACATGAATGCGGTTTCAACATATGAAAATAATTTCAACAAATGAAAATAATTCTAACACATGAATATTTCAGAAAATTTCGGCAGCATAACGGTAGGGTAGTTAAAACCAGGGCCGTCCCTAGTACGGCTCCTCGCTCTACCTTAAAGCCTTGCAGCTTTTGACAATGGGGATTTCATGCATCTAGTTCGCATGCAGGCGACATGCATATTTTTTTTCTTTTCCACAAACTAATCCTATGTGGTTCCAACCAAATAATTCTCAACCACAAACGGGTATTTTTCAACCACAATCAATCAATTTCAACCACAAACAATTCCAATCAACCATTCGTTATCAACCAATTTTCACAACAATTACAACAAATAAATACCGTCCATGGTTTGTGGACGAGGGGCGTATATATATAAGTATATTTCACTTCTATTCAACACATATATAATTTTTACAACGCATATATAACTTATACATCAAACGTACAACTTATACAACGCTTATACATGAGGTGTACAACGCTTATATAACTCATACACCGACTATATTATTTATACATCTTCGTTTTCCATATCGTTTATAATTTAGTAATCTCACATTGGGTTCCACTCCACCAAAAATAGCAGGAGGCTCACAAAAATACGCGGTCTCTTCTAGAATGTAGAAGACGTCCACACGAGTCCACTGTCTCTTGTTTCATTGAATTTCGTCAACATAGCAAAAAGATATGATTTTTACAGTGAAACCAAAAACCGTAGCGCTTTAAAGTGCTATAATATAGTTTAGAATTAAATCAGCCATACCTCAGCTGAAGGGTTCAAAACTAGGTTTCGATTTTTCTTCGAATCTGTGTAGCTATTCGTCGATCGGCCTTTGCAGCGTCGGAGGGGGAGGAGCGGCGTACCTGCGCGCGATGGTGGGGCCCACTCGGTGGTCGGATCTAACGGCGACGGCGGTTTGAACACTCCGACTTCGTGACATCGGTTCTCACAAATCACTCAATGAAAAAATCCAAACTCTATATGGATTTGAAGCTCGTCTCGAGCACTTCAAAATCTTCAACTGGAGCTTTCGATATTTGTGAGTGGATTGGCCAGAAATTAGGAGAGATGGTTTCCCACTTTTTCCGTCGTCGGTTTTTAGAGAGAGTCGGGGAGAGAGAGTTTGCCTCGACCAATGATATTTTTTTATATTTATAAATTTTAAAAATCCGAAAATACCCCTTGTCACACACGAACACCAATCCAAACCCAACGACTGTCGTCCCTAGCTAAATACCCCTATTCCGAACACAATGGGATATGTTTCGTAGGCCCATTCGACTGTTTCAGTCAGTTTTCCTTCACATTAAAATATAAAACATTCAGTATTTAATTTGAACGTACATTTCAATTTGTCAGGGTCACATATTGATTCTAAAAATTCCCGAAAAATAAATCTAGCTATGTTCTGACGATACGGTCCCAACAAAACTAGTTTCGTCGAATTCTGAGACCGTTTGAAAAATGGCCCTTTTCTGGTCGATCCAATTTAATAGAAATCGACCAAACACATTTTCCTTTGCCACGCTCACATACTAGCTTCAAAAATTTTGAAATTTGAAACCTAGCAATAATTTGGCATCCCGGATCCAACAAAAGTGGTTTTGTCGAATTCTGATGTCGTTTGCAAAGTGGCCATTTTCACGGGCTATATAAACTCTATAGCGACCTTTCTGAAAATTCATTTGGCCATAACTTTTGCTTCCCGCTATGAAACTTCGATTTTTCAGATTCATTAGAAAGATATTCACTAACAGATTTAAATATTTTTGGTTTCACTGAAATTTGATTTATTTTGCACCGGTACAGTCAGTCAAAGTTTGAATTTAAATTTTGAAACTACCGCGCCATTTCAGGCCTTGTTTATAATTAGAATTAATTATATTTATTTTCAAACGTCGATTCAGACTTACTTTTCATCGTTTTTATTTAAAATATTTATTTTAAATATTTTAAATTCACTAAAATAGCCAAATTAAAATTTTCAAACTGGTTCAGATTTTCCGGGTTGTTACAAAAATGGCCACTTTTAAGGGGTATATATTATATTAAAAATATATAAATTCCATAGCGACTATTTGAAATTTTAAACTGTACATAACTTTCAATTTATATTATGAAATCTGAATTTTTCACATTCATTAGAAAGATATAATTAAATAGATACTAACATTTTTGGTTTTACTGAAATCCGGTTTATTTTGAATTCTATATATTCAATTCAAGTTTAAAATCGAATTTTCGAACTACCGCGCCGTTTCAAACTCCTTTCAAAATTAAAATAAATTTATACATTCTAACTTCTTTAAAATAATTTTTTAGTTGTTATTATTTAAAATAAATCATACCCAATTAAATTGCTAAAATAAAAAATTTAAATCAGTTCAGAAATTCCGGGTTGTTACAATTAAATAATAGTAAAGCAGAAGCTTTTAAAACTGTCCCCTTAATTCTTTGACTTATCTATTCTCTCCTTGAAAGTCTCTAGATATTTTATTTTAATTTTTTTATTTCATAGATCTTATTTAGGCTGCAATTTCTCATTGCCGTGGACAAAGATATTTTGTACCATCTCCACTTAATATTTATATACGTTTCAATTTCTAATTAGAACACAATTTCCACAATATTCGGTTTCAACGCATGTATAGAGAATGAAAATGTTACTTCATCCAAACCGTAACGGCCCTGATTTTCTGAACCAATTTAAAAATTTTATTTTAGCTATTTTAATGGATTTTGAAATTTTAAAATGATTTATTTTAAATAATAACGACTAAAAATTATTTAAATCTAAGTTTGAATGTATAGATTTATTTTAAATAAAACGAACTCGAAATGGCGCAGTAGTTTGAAAATTTGATCTCTAATTTCAAATGAATGTGCATAATTCAATACAAATCGAATTTTAGTAAAACCAAAAACATTAGAATCTGTTTAATTATATCTTTCTAATGAATGTGAAAAATTCAGATTTCATAACATAAATTGAAAGTTGTGTCCAGTTTTAAAATTTAAAAAAGTCGCTATGTAATATATATATATATATATATATATATATATAATATATCCCTTAAATAGTCATTTTGCAAACGACCTCCTTTTTCTATGAAACTACTTTTGTTGGATCCGGAATGTAAAACTATAGTCATGTTTAAAATTTCATAATTTTTAGAATTAATATGTGAGCGTGGTAAATTTAAACATGCTTTATCAATTCAGTTTAAATTTAGTCGACTAGAAAAAGACCATTTTTCAAACGGTCTCCAAATTCGATGAAATTAGTTTTGTTAGGACCGTATCGTCAAAACATAGCGAGATTTCAAAATTCATAATTTTTGGAGTTAGTATGTGGCTCCGGTAAAATAAAATGTACGTTTAAATTCAATATATATTGATTTATATTTTAATTTTGATAAAAACTGATCAAAATAATAGAATTGGCTTACGAAACATATTCCATTGTGTCCGGAATGGGGTATTTGGTGAGGGGCGACAGTCGTTGGGTTTGATTTCGAGTTCAGAGATTTAAACAAATAATTTATGAATTAAATAATATAAAAATATATAAAAAGCTTAAAACCCTAATCTTTCTTCCATAATCTCGGCCCGCTGCTAGGCAATAAATTAATAGCCCCAATTCACGATTTTTCTTCCTTTAAAATCTCCCAATAGATTCGAATTACCTTCCAACTCTTAAGCGAAAATTAAAGAGATTTTCGTGATCTTTCTTTTAGTATGGGTTTGATCAGAAATGGGTATATGGATTTCGGGATTCATGAGCTCGAAGTGGGAACGTTCGAGGGGTTCTCCTGAGCTCACAAAGCCACTGCATGTGACGCCATGACTGGCATGGAGGGGTCTCGATGGTCTTTGGCATGGCGGCATTGGATCGCCGTTTGATCGTTAGGAGGCGGCGCGCAGGGAAGCCCTTGCAACTGGGCTATTTCGTGAATGGGTTATTTCGAGACAGGAAGCAGATGTTTGTTTGCATGATTAAAATCCTATTTTATTAATAATTTAATTTATGTCATTAATGTGTAAAATATTGTAACTCTTTCATACGAGATCGGAATTCGACGATTTCAGTTGCATTGGATTCGCAATGACGAACGCTAAAACATAGAACTGACCAGGACGGAAATGGAGCACATGGAATTTTTTTAATGATCATTTAATTTAGTTCAAAAATAAAATCTTCAAATAAAGAATTGCGGAGTGGGAACGAAGGTGAGAATTCTCTCACTAAAGTTATTGTACAGTTATTTATTTATTTTATAATCGTAAATATATAGAAATTGTCCATATTGATTTTTATTTGTTGTATGTGACATTGTTTGGGTTCAACATATGAACTTTTCACGACTCATTTGCAGAAGAAGGGGTGTTTGAATAGCCGACACTCGTATTTCAAACAATGTGGATACACTTTGTTGTTGTTGAAATGTGATATAAATATACTTTTATAAGTTGAGTAGTTAAAATTGGTTAATTAGAAAAGTAATTCGAACCTAATTAGAATTGGTTAAACTTATTAACCAATAATTTATTTAAATAAACTGTTGTTTTTTGAAAACCCCACACGGGTATTTGGATGATATTTGACATACACTAATCCCAATATTTAGTTGTATGTTAATCGATGGGTTGACAAGCTATGATAAGCGTTATTTATTTTAATGCTTATACATTTGTAGAATGCACTCTGGATGATGTTTGAATGTGTAATAATTATTTATCATTATTGTTGAATACATGCGATATATGAAATCCATATAACTAAAATTATATGGTAATTGATTGAATCTAATTCCGATTCAGAATATAAACGAATATTTTAAAATAATATTCCGTGAAAATAATCAAAATATGATTTTGATGCCCGATTTTGGATGGACACGAAAATATTGAAATATATGAAGCCGAGCAGGTAGATATTCGTCATTTTAACCCGAACGGGTTTATCGATCGAATTTATTCTTTTTATAATGAATACGAAAAAGAATTGATTTCAAAATCTGATATTTTGAAAATATTATCATTTTAATATTATAACGATATGGAGTATTCAGTTTTGATTTAAAATTGAAAATGAAGTTGAAATGAATTTATAAACGATTTATAAAATATGATTAGAATAGAAATCGACGAAATATATATACTATATTTATGGTTTGAATAGAATGCGCCGTGCAACGACCATTCATAAATTTAGACCATTAACTTCAAATTGATGTAACAGGAGATCCGACCGTCGGATTATCCTAAACCCAGAACTGTTGGGTTCGTATCGAACAGAGCTTTCCAATGGATATAAGAGATATGAATTTGAACAGTTAGATTTGGAAATATGTCCAAATCAAATTCAGAAAAGGTCGCTATGGATGCAGTTCGGTGGTCGTTATTGGAAACCGACTGTAAGGGGCTTAATAAAATAATTAAAAAATATGGAAAAATTACGTAAAATCATAATTAATGATTTGGAATGATTTTGGGTGAAAAAAATCCAGGTTTGATAAGATAAAAATATTTTTTTTATCTAAATGAACAAGTTATTAACTAGAAAAATAATCCAATGTTTTTAAATAAATAAATAGGATTGAAATGGGTTTTAAAATAACCAGAATTTTTCCAATGTATGAATTGGAATGGAAATAATCTCTGGAATCTTTTGATATTAGATTCCTTGATTATACAGATATTGTTGAGGAATCTAGAAGATACAGTTATCGTTATTCCCAATACGATATCCGTTGTTTTCAGAATTTGATATTGAATATAAGCCGATTTAATTTTTATTCAGAGTCTTGTATTTGATATCAAATTGGATTTTGGATTTGTCGTGAATGGTATCTTCAATAACACTGTTCTTAAACCCAGTAGAGAAAAAAATAAATCTTTTAATTAAGATTTAGAGAAGTTTACCAATTAATTAATATTTAATCGGAATTGAATTAAAATTGGATTTTTGGGTTTATCGTGAATGGTGTTTTAAATAGCACTGGTTCTTTAACCCAATTAACAGTGAAGATATGATTTGGAATTTATAAATCTTTTAATCAAGATTTAATGGAAATTTTCAAAAGTAAAGTTTTCTAATTTAATGTATTAAATTGAAATTGAATAGAATCCCATTCGGTAATAATCGAGATGAATTTCTATGAAGGAAGGCCGTTACTATATATGGAATTTAAAAGGCTTTGCCATTATTCCATTTATATTATTAGTCTGATACAAGAATTTATATCGACTATACACTATTATGATTTCCATGTAGATTCCATTTTGATGGAAGACGATTTTGGGTTTATCGTGAACGATGTTTTAAATGACATTAGTTCTTTAACCCAAGTAAAGACTGAATTTATTTCCTAAGTTGAATAATCATTAAATAATGATTTTTGAAAATTAAAACTAAGATGGAGTTTTAATAAATTTTTAATTAGATTGGAAAGTAAATGTTGTAATTAAATTCTCCAAATTTGAGAGGTGTTCGAAAATGGAGTATCACTAGTTTTACTTCATGCGATAGTTAAATATTTAATTAGATTTGAACGTAGAATGGTAATTGAATTTATCAATAACACAGTGGGTGTTAGATATGGAGTACTACCTGTTTTTTCTCCATGGGATAAATAGGTTGGGATTGGAAAAATGAAATTAATAATTACTTCGGTAAGACTCGATAATCTCGACTAGTTTGATAAACCTTAATTTGGTTTAAAGTTGTAAAAAGATAATACAAAATCTTTTGAAATGGTTTATAAGTGAAGATTTAAACAAGAGGTTTAAATGAATTAA
This sequence comes from Allium sativum, assembly GCA_030737875.1. NCBI lineage: Eukaryota > Viridiplantae > Streptophyta > Magnoliopsida > Asparagales > Amaryllidaceae > Allium > Allium sativum. The sequence goes on from CM060916.1 coordinate 903,153,180, forward strand.
ATCTTTGATAAGATTTATGGGAATAATTCCCAATGTAAACAATATTTGAATAAAAGAACATTCTAGATTGGAATGAGGCGTATGATGTATTTTTTATAGCACTTGATCATAAGATACGCGGGTTATTCGGAAAGACCGGGTTTATCCCATTCTGAATAATTGATACGACGACTAAAAGTCGAAGATATTGAAGGCTGTGGTTAAAGACCGGCGATCTTCACATTGAATGGATTACTACTGATTCCCTGGATTGGTTAGCTCCCAGGAAGGGGTTATAGTAGTAGTTTTTCGGACGTACTTGTTGATTGCCTGGATATGGAAGGGCCTTTCTCCTGTATTGGACATATGGGACAAGGAATAAGGTGCCTTCGGTTTCGTTTAGACCTAGAATGGACTTGCATATGGATGGTGTGTCTGATGTTGTTTCCTTTATGTTGTATTCGCTGATCTCTGCTAAATATATATATATATATATGTGTGTGTGTGTGTGTGTGTGTGTGTGTGTGTTTGCTGGCGGAGATTTTATTCTCTTGCTTAACATCCTTCTCTGAGACGTACGAGCTTAGAGGTTATATATTGGCAGAAATCAATGTTATGGTATGGATTGACAATGTAACATGCTGAGATGCATGGATTAAGGCTTTTGTTGAAAAGAAGAGCCTTGTGGATTGTGATCAAAGCATAGCTTTAATTAGCATAGCTTTGTGTAGCATTAATTCGCGGACCTCACATACTGGTATGATGGTGAACTAATGTTCAGGTCAGTATGTTTTTGAGATGAGGATAGACACCCTTAGGGGTGTCATGGATTCAGTCGATCGAGATGAGATGAGTGTGGTTGCTCCATGCTCGAAGGGATAGGGCACACCCCTCGATTCCTAGAGGCATAAAGTAAGCGGTGTTTTCTCTAGCTGGGACATAAGCCGTAGTGATATTTGATTTTCCAAAAGGGAGGATGTGCGTTACGTCCTTTTCTCATGCATGGGACATAAGCTGTTGAGTATTGCATTGCGCGATAGATCTTTCGAATCAGCAGCCATCATGATGGAAATCCAATTTCCAATACGAGCTTTGCGGTTTTAGTTGTAAACCTATATATGGCAACATAATGTATGGTACCTATACTGCCTAGGATTGATACATTTATATTTGAAGTTAATTTCTTCACTTATAGTAATAATAAAAGATAAATTTTGCGTACCAAGCATATTTGGCTATTATAAGGTAAAACTCCATCCTCCGGCTTGCGTTGCATTGTGTGATGGGACCTGAGTCTTATAATAGCTTCATTGTTCTTTTATGTATCATTGCGTTGTTTGTTTTCTAGTATTCATGGGGGATAAACCCGTTCCGTGTTTTACCGCGTGGTCCCGTGATTTACCTAACTTTAAGATAAAAACTAATAACTGTTTTAGCTCTCACGCCAGTCCCATGACTGACACGGAGTTTATTGTTTCTACCTAAACTCTGGGTGCCCATATTTCTACACACGCAGCTAGTAGTTTTGGTTTTCACAGATATTTTACATCTGGAGCTATATTCGGAAAGCTTTATAACCGCGTGTTTCTTTCAGCTGTGGTAGTTGATCTATTTCCGCTGTACTTCGTATTGAATCTCTGATATTATTCTATTTCTGCTTTGTAATATTTATTCGTACTCTAGTATTCTTGTACTCTAATGTAAATTGTTGTAATAGCAATGAAATGTTATTTTGTTTGTGTTTTGATGAGTCGTTTTGTCAAAGCAAACCGGGCTCCTCCCTCTCTTCGGGGATCGGGGAAGTTTGGGTCGTTTCACAAACCATTTACAATTTAGAGTCTCATGAGTTTCATTAAATGACAAAAGTTCAAACCATTCAAAATAAAAGTTTATTATATATATTCAATGATTCACATAATACAAGCTTAATCTTTTGTTCATTTATCAGTTAACATAAGATACTTATATTTAAAATGGTAAATTATATTTATCATGCATGACATTACATAATTCTATATGGTAATTTTAAAATTACCATAATTGTTTACAAAACTCACCCCCACTTTTTTATATGTTTAAATTTATTATGCAATCGTAAGTTTAAAATAATAAGATAATGTAATTAAGCGATATTCATTAGTTCAGATGACAATTTGAGAAATTCCATAGTATACGTCACATTCATACCAATGAAATATGATAAAATTGCATTTTGATTATACTAAAACATGTAAGTCATGTGACGTACAACATAACATAAACAATAGGGAACACTCTTTAAATTTTGAAATATCCATACATTTTTTCTAAAAAAACATGCTTCATTGTCACTTTTAGTTTCAGCCATTCTATGAAAAATTGCAGTCATTTTTGCAAAAAAAGAAGTGCATTTATGCAAAGAAAAATAATAAAAATAAAGTTTATAGAAATGTGAGACTGAGTACAAATTTAATTTTTGAAATAAAATAGAGAATAATAGAAAAAATATCAGAAAAAGTATCAATAATTCTGTCGTGCATAACAAAAATATATATTTTTCCAGTAAAAACCTTAATTTTAACCTTTTACTTAGCCATCTCGATTCTCTTTTAATATTTTACATTTAACTTCAAACACTAGAGTAAATCACAAGTCTTAAGACTATAATTAAATTTAGTAAATTATTAGTTGTTCATGCGTAAAATAAATCATAAAAAAAATGGAATTTTCAATATTTACACAATATTCATATTAAGTAAATGGTATAAAATTCATTTGGGTATACAAGTACATCAGTTATATAACTTAATTATATATGTAAACAATAATCACAAGTTAAATTAAATTCACCTGTATCGATTCATTAGTGCATTACACTATAATTTTTTTTAACTATAGTGCATACCTTTTGAAATTTATGCAGTGCCCAAAAAAATCACCTTAAAATCACATAGTTTTGTACATGCATATCCATATATTTTCAATTAATCACGTAAATGTTGATTTTAAATTATTTGAATAAATTTAGTTAATAATTATTCACTAATTTATTTAATAAATCCTTAAATGTGATGGTTTCAATATGTACATCACATTCATATTAAAATAAGGGAAAAGTCTATTTAAACACAAAATTTTGGTATAATTGGTGACATACTTAATCTCCACTATTAGATCAATCCTGAATTCTACCTCTCTATATAAAGATAAAAAGATCCAGCGCCTCAGATCTCTTGTGCCACCAACTATGTCTAATTTTGTGTCCAAATAGTTGCTCTATTAAAGAAAATAGTCTGGTGAATTTTTCATTTAAATAAAAAGCATATAATTTAGATATCATAAGTAGTATACATGAGTAACATTAATAAAGATAATTTATTATTCGTTTGTTTCAATAAATTTATCTACAATATAGATTTTATTAACTTTAAACATCCATATTTTGACATTTTTATATTTATGTTCACTTCATCGACTATTTACTAATTTTTTATATTTGGATATTGTGTACTTAAATTTCTTACGAAATCTCGAACTTAAAGTATTTTAATAATCTATATATCAGTCACATATGTGTAGGCTTACATATTAATAAATGCTAAACTGATATAGTAATAATATCAACTTTGAAGGTTCCTAGTCAAGATGCATCAGTATAAGATATATTGACACATTCATTGTGACCATATACGCAACACTCTCCTATGCTTAGGGACACCAAATGTTTATATGCATGTGATCAATAGATAATTAAAGAATGACTTAGATGGGAGTTTTATGTAGGATGAATATATCTAAGTGAAAGCAATAGATCTCATCACGATGATGTGTAATAGTCTTTAGACCGGAGAACACTGTATAGCTTGAACAAGGAGGCTGCTTTGGTTTTGGTCAACTCATGCCACTGGTACCATGCTACACCTCAGCTCCTTTTGTGTATATGACACATCGTTTAAAGTGAAGCACTATTCAAATGAGGCTCCGTCTTATCGATTATAAGGGGTTAGTATCACCGTAATTGAAAGTCGATTTAAAATAAAAAAAATATGTTGCTATAGTATTATCGATTATTCGATAAGTGTTATATTAATTTATTCAAGAGAATTAATATTTAAGGATGTCTATATATTTATATATTGGATACCTTTTTAATTAATTAAAATAGACGTAAAATATTTAAATAAGTATGATGGGCATTTAAATTATTTGAAAGTTATTTTTAACCATGGCTAATCTCTTTATATTATAGGTCGCTCCCATTTTTATTGGAACTTTACTTTTTATGTTTTAATGATGACAAATATATCTCTTTTTGTGTATTTGTATACACACACATAATATGTAGGCATAAGGAGCTCATGTCAAAGAGAAAGCAATCTAGACCATCTACATATCAAAAGCAATGCATATTCGTTTTATATGGTCAAATATATGTATTTGCTCTTAAATAAATTCGTAAGATCTCTTTGGTAATCCATATGCACATATATACATACTCTCTTGCATATAAGTACTTTCAAGTATTAAGGAAATTGCATGAGTATTACTAAGAGGTCCTATATATAAAATAGGATTTCAACTGTTTATTAGACTAAATATGCTATCGATTGATTGGGGAGTCAACTAAAACATAATAAATCATATGACCGATGCAATTTTCATATGTGAATTTGTTTTTTAAAATTAATAGGTAGTTCGATGTTCACGTTAAAAAATAAACTGACTTTAATACATTCAGTCGACTGTTTATTTAGGTGTAACGACTACTTTCTAAAAAGTCACCTTAAATAATTGTAATCATTCATAAGCTTCTCTACAAAGTAATGGGTATGATTGAACAATTACAACAACCAGACAAAACTCTTTATTATCTATGTGCATATACATATATATATATATATATGTGTGTGTGTGTGTGTGTGTGTGTGTGTGTTTGTGTGTGTGTGTGTGTGTGTAAACATCGAAAGCCATTAACAACTTTCTAATCTTACTTGTTGATCTCATTTCTCTCTTGTGCTTTCTTGAACTCTTGTGCATTCATACGCTATACTTTACTCAAGAATTAGTTAAAATACTTTCATAGTCACGACGCACACGTCTTGAAAATTGAGGAGATTATAGGAACCCTGTACTATAATTGAATGTATTTGAGTTATCAAGAACTCAACAAGAGTTAGAGATTTATTTTAATATTTTAAACTCATATTGGTGTTCTTCAAGCAAAGGTTGTAGCATGTTTAATGGCTTAGGGAATTAGTCCAAATTTCAAAGGGAAGCTTTAAGGCTGGATTAATATAACAACCCAGATTTTTGGCAATAGAAATTAATTATTAGAGTTTCAAAAATTGGAATTTCTACGAATGATGGAATTTTACTATGAAATTTTAACCGACGCGTTCATCTCGGAATTTTGGTCAACTTTCAAGTTTGGAGTTTCGCGAACGGAAGCTATATGAAGAAGTTACGGACGAAATACACTAACGGACGGAAAGTAAATAAATCATAATAATTATATATTATATACCATATTTAACCAGCCTTACTGGGCAGCTGGCGACCCCAGCGATCGACCGACGATCGACCTACTGGGTGCCAGAACGCCCAGTGACATCTAGGGTTAAGAGGTTATATTATAATATATTATTAAACGAGTGGACGGATATGAACTAAAATGAATCCAACGGCTCATGGACAATTCCACTCTTATAAATAAAGGTGTAAGGCCTCATTCATTTCCATATAAATTTGTAGCAGCAGCGAAGCTCTGCAATTTTCCTCCCTCTTCAAACCTAATTTCTTAATTAAAAACATATTCGTATACAACAAAACAAATGCAAATCATATAGGATTGAAAGGGATTACCGAATCCAATAGAAAAGATTGTGAATTGATGCTCTACATCAGATCCTCTCCTCTCTTCCTATTTTCTTACATAACTACTTATCTGAAAGCATCCCCTTTTCAGATAAATTGTAGGTTTATAAGAATTTGAGAATTGTAGGCTTAAAGATTATCCAAACTTTGGATTTGGATGCTTTCAGATGAGTGGGAAATTTATATACAAAGTTATAACAGCATGTTTATCTCTTTTGAATTAGATCTCAAAATATATGCCTATTTTCATCAGATCTGTTCATAATACTGTTATAATTAAATTGACACCTATCAGATCTTGTTGTAAACATTGTTAAAACTTGTAAATTGTGAATTGTGGTTAGGGATAACATTAATTTTAGGATTCTTAAATTTGTTATACATATTTCATACAGTTATGTTGTAAAACATACTGTAATTGTTGTAAACATTGAGGATTTGGAAATCAGTCCCAATATTACTGTTTAGATGTAGTTTCTACCAAATCTCTAGTTTCAGTGTTGAATGATAAATTATGTAAATTTGGATAACAAGATATAATGGTAAATTATGTGATTGTATTTTTAAAAGAAATATGAATGTATGTGTTCAATTTTGTTGCGGTTTTGGCTTAGTTGTTGTAAATATGTCGTTTTTCTTTTTTTTGAACTAAAAGGAATTATTTTGAATTCACAAGAGAAATGACAAAAATATTGAAAAAGGGAAAGTGGTGCAAATTACGTATAAATATACATATTTGTGCGTAGTTCGCATCAACTATTCGAAATAACATATGCATGTATTTCTTGTGATTTAAAAATATGTCAATTCCATTAATTAGGCATAATTTACAATAGTTATAACTAATGGTCTTTTTGTAAGATTTCGAACCTTGTGGCAAGATTGAATGCAAAACGGATTGTTTCGTTATTGATTAAACCAAATTATTAAATTAATTAAAATAATGATGAAGAAAATAACTACGTTAACCGCATGAAAAATATAAATATAAATATAAATATAAATATATACATTATTCGTCCGAATCTGCGTAAAACGATAAAATATGCATTGTATTGAGTGTTTGAACGTTGGAACGATAATCAATTATGGAATTATACATGTAAATGCAATCCATATTGAATTAATGACCATTTTAGCAATCAATATAATTAGTTGCTATAAATAGGGCCACAAATCAATAAATAACAATTGAACCAATGCTGATTGGGGAAGTGAATATAATAAAATAATGGTTATAATTCCTAAATGGATTAGGATTAATGTTGTAAATCCCAATTAGGGAATTTTAATTATAACCGTATTCAAACATGAGGTTAAGTTCAATTTATGGTCAAATTATGCTCGGAACCGCCCGACAAATCCAGCATCTACAGGTAGTCAGCTTAATATAAGGGGTCTAATGCGTAAATATAAGTATACTAAGGCATGGAGATAAGTTCAACTTGTGGCAGAAGTCTGTCTGGAACCGACCGGCAAATCCAACATCCACAAATGGTCAACTTAATATGAGAGGTCTAGTGCACAAATATACATATGCATACATACACACACACACACACATATATTTATATAACAGGCAACAAATAAATAAATAAGAATAGTTATTTGTTGGGGTACAACAAATAGATACTTCGGGACTGATAAAATAAGGATATCCATGTAAATGGTTGCCTTAGGAAAATATGACCATTATGGTCATAAATGGCAATAAATTTATGAACAGAAGTAATGGTGTAAAAAGGGGATTAATGGGGGTTGATTGTTGTTTAAAATACTAAGTCCAATTAAGGGAATAATTAAATAAATATCCTAGAGCAAGGAGGATATAACTTCCCTGAATTATATTAGTTAACGCATAACCTATAACTAAAATTTAGGGTTGGACTTAGTAGGTTAGTGATGTGAAAACCATAGGAACCCATGACGATAATATATCGTGTGTGTATAGTATTTACGTGAAAAGAAACTAAACTGGAATGACTTAATAACGTAGCCGAGTTTATCGCAACAGGGAAAGGTATTAAAGGCTAATGGAGACGAACTTAATAATCTTCGCGTACAGTCTTCTTCCTTGGGTCTTAAGTGGCTTGGGTTGAGGAGTCCACCTGGGAGTAGGTCGTACAGTTTAAGGGTCTTAAATGGTGTGTGTGTGGGGCCTACCCAAACTTGGAAACTAAAAATGTCAGATGTGGCTATTTATCCTACGGGAACTATTAAGCAACTAAGAAAATTATGCAATAAGGTTAGCTAGATGGTATAGTGAGCTGTAAAATACCATCTCTCACTGTAACGACCCAGGGAATATATGACCTTGGTAATCGACATAAACTCAATGTCGACTATCCAAGCATCGAAAATGCCGCATAGTTAATAGAAAGAAGTTCGAGGGTGAGAATAAATAAGATAGAAAATTAGAATAGATGAAGAAGAATAACACAACAACATCGGAGTAAAGACGAATCTCACAGCGGAACGAATAAAATATAGTGTACAAAATAACTTTGAAACACAAATCTGTGTTTGCATATTAGAGTACAACACTTACATCACAGTGGAAATAAACAATAGCTAGAAAATTCCGCTGAAGCCTCCTGCTCCAAGCTCTATCTAGTATATTTGTAAATCCTGACTACTTGACTGCCCGTACAAAATTGGGCACCCAATAGTTTATGGAAAACAAGACAAAATAAACTCTAGGTCAGTCACGGGACTGGTTTGAGTAAACAATTTAAAACCATTTGAGAAAATAAACGACATCTCATAAAACCACGCCGTATAACACGGAACGGGTTTTTCCCTTATGAGAATCCAAAACACTTGATTTAACCTTCAAAATTCTTTTGAAAGAAACGATAACCTTTATATCAAAAATCTTTTAATATTATAGTAATGTCTATCAACCACAACTAAATAATCATTAGCAGAACGCTTTCATCTCACGTTCCATATACATAATATACAATCAAAAACCATGGGCGCTTATTGGGTAATGAATTCCATCTGGCAAGGTATGGGACCATCTTCCGACAATGTATCTCTAGAGAGGAATACACCGGGTTGAACAAGAACATGTTGCAACCCAGGCTAAACATGACCGGTCACTCATTTCGCTTGAGTATGCCGAATGTATGATCACCAACGGTTGGGATCAGCAGCCGTTTCCCGAAAGGGACAGCATCGAAATAGATTATAGAAGTAAATGGAATTTCTCTAGATCAGGTGACAATACACCCTAATTGGCAGCTAATCACTTAGCCATGTAACCTACCCGATTTTATTCCATTTTCTGGTTGTGAGGCTAGAGGCCATAACGTACAAATCACACATTTATTTACTTTGAATGTCACATCGTCATACCTGCCAAATCACAAATTGATTTCCCCAAAAATACCACAGGTATACAACTAAGAGAAACAAATTCCTCTGCCACCAAACATAAATACGTTTGAAGAGATCAACTTATGTGATCTATTAAATATACTCTGTCAGACATTCTTCCATACAGGTTGTCCTAGGACTCGACAAACCGAAAGCACTATTCTGTAAACCCATATTAGGAAATTTCTACCTAGGATTTGCCAGAACAGCCCTTACACAAACTCCGTATTCAATTATCTTTATCATACTTGATTCGCAACGCTAATACCCATACGGAGTGGTTTTTAGATAATAAATCTGATCCCGGTCTCTCCGTATTCGCAATGGAAATGGCCAAAAACTTTGATAGTCAGTTATTTAACTATCAAAGGAAAACATGTGTACAAACAACAGTCATATTTCCAAACGTAAATCCTATCGAGCAAATCATCAATCACCACTGATCCCCTTTAATTTATTTTGACATTCAATTATCCATTTCCCTATTCATGTTTCCATATATTCGTAAATTCTTATTTTCTAAATTTAGAAAAACACGTTATTAATCATTGGAAAACATTTCCATATTTACTCTTGTTTCTATTTTTTTATATTAGAAAACATTTCTGATTCTTATTTGGAAAACATTTCCAGAACTCCTTCATTGGATTTAAACAGATGTTTAAATAAAACATCGCTATGCCAACTCATTACACTCACTAACTAAATCCACTTAACCCACCTTCACTGTCGAACCTTAACCATTCCTTTGTTAAAAATGAAATCAATCAAGTTGGGGTATAACTAACTCTCAGACCTTAACTGAACAACATTTCTAACCTCGAAATAAACAAAGTTCACCTTTTAAATCTTTAACATACCTCCTTACGTAACTCTCGGATTCTATTTACGAATCCACTTCTTTTACAGAAATCATTTGATTATAACAATATTTTATAATCCCATGCTTCCGAAATATAATAACTTAAATATAACTTTTATTTATTAATTTGGATAAATAAACAAACAACTAATTTATTAATAAATAAATAAATTTTGATTAAAAACGAAAAGTGAATAGTACTTTCTCGAATTCGATAAAATCGAATTTCAACGTATAATTCACTCTCGAATAATCTCTATTTGATAACTCTCTTTCGAATAAACTCTATTCGATAACTCTTTTCTTCGAATAAACTATATTAAATAATCTCTCTTTCAAATAAACTATATTCGATAATCTTTCTTCGAATAAGTATATTCGATAACTCTTTTCTTCGAATAAACTATATGAGATAATCTCTCTTTCGAATAAACTATATTCGATAATCTTTCTTCGAATAAGTATATTCCATAACTCTTTTCTTCGAATAAACTATATTTGATAATCTCTCTTTCGAATAAACTATATTCGATAGTCTTTCTTCGAATAACTATATTTGATAACTCTTTTCTATGAATAAACTATATTCGATAATCTCTCTTTGAATAACTGTATTCGATTAACTCTATTTGAATAACTATTATTTGATTAGCTCTAATTGGGTTAACTCTATTAAAATAACTAATATTTGATTAACTCTGATTCGATTAACTCTATTCGAATAACTATTATTCGATTAGCTCTAATTCGATTAACTCTATTCGAATAACTAATATTTGATTAACTCTAATTTTATTAACTAATATTCGATTAACTCTAATCGAATAACTAATTTTATTTTAACCCTATTTCCTATCTTATTCAAACTACCATTTGAATTCCTATTTCAAAACCCAATTTTACTTATAAATGTTATATTTTATAAAATATTCATTTTAATCCATTATTCACATCGAATGTGAAAAATATTTCTTTTATGTAATCCACTAAGTTTGATTTCGTATTTTGAAATAATATCCCATTTCCAAATTCTATTAACACTTCGATTTATAGAATTATTCATACGAAATCTCCTTTTTATTTCTAACACTTAAATCTCATTTATAATTCCCTTTATAAATGTTGAGTTCACATTCTATTTAAAATACCGATGTCAAAACCGAATTCTACTTCTCTATATAAGTTCAGACTTATATATCCAATTTATTCAATGATAAATAATTTATAAAACATTATTTATAAATCAATCTTCTTAATTTATCTGTTAAGACAGAATCTATTTAAAAACTACTTTAAATTAATCTTTTCCATTTATCTGTTAAAGCCGATTTCCATTTAATATTTATTTTCACATATTTACTTTTATAAAATTTTATTCATTTCCCAAATATTTCCTTTTATAAAATTCTATTCATTTTATAAATATTTCCTTTTATAATTCTATTTATTTTCTAAATAAATGTTCCTTTTATAATTCTATTTATTTTCTAAATAAATATTCCCTTTATCTTTTATAAAATCCTTTGATTTTATAAATAATTTCTTATATCAAATCCTTTGATTTTATAAACATTTCCTTTTATAAAATTCTTTGATTTTATAAATATTTCCTTTTATAAAATCCTTTGATTTTATAAATATATTTTATTTTCAATATACAAGTTGAAAATTCCCTTTTTAATTCCAGTATTATATATGGTATTTAAAATACCAAATAACAAGGATCAATATTATCCAAACACACATAATCATTAAAAAATTATATATCACATCATATATCACAATATATGAAAAACAGTAACATAAATGTTGAGGAGTCCAGTTGGATCCCTCCAACCTGTTTCCCTACATCCACAGATGTTAAACAATATAATTTACATAAAATTTCATTTCAATATGAAATATTCTGATAAACAGAATCAATATTTGATTAACAATATATATATCGTTATTTATAATTTCAACCAATCAATTAGCAGTTCATTCAAACAGTTACCACACAGAAATCAACCAACATTTATCAGTTCTAAAAATATTTTATAAAAATATAACTAGGTAGAGTTAGTGAGATTTACTCACAATGGACTATCATCGTTAAATAACGATAACTGTCGGTTGATTTAGACATACAATTTATTTTGCTATAAATTGTAACGAGCTCCAATTCACTCCCAGTCTATTCCATTGCTTACCCCTCATCCATATAATCCCAAGGATTCTGTTTTGTCCAATTTGGATAAAATATGAGCAAGTTATGAATTTTCCATGCTTGAACACATTTTTATGACTTAAGTTAATTAAAAATTAAATTAATATCCTTAATCCCTTATTAAAACACTAATCCCCGCCCCCATTATCTTCCTACAGGAAAAACGCGACTTACATTCTCCCATAGCCGCAAATTCAGAGACTCCAAACTTGCACCATACCACACGGATTTGCAAATGGTTTTCACCATTGAACTCCACCTCTCCTCCTCTTCAATCATCACCCAATAAGGTCCAACTCGAACCCGCCGTGGAGATTGCGACTCTTGATAGTACCACGCAATGCTACAGGGAAGTAGCGACTTCCACCCCCACCGGAATTCCCCTAACCACCTCCAACAGGCACGTCTAAATCCCATAATCACCTCGCTGCACTTGATTTTCCCAAACTCCCATTGAATCGGCGTCGAATACCAACCTAGGTCACGAACTGGTTTTTTCCAACTCTAGAATTAGTTCGAGTTGTACTAAATGGATACCAGGCGGTAGCGAATGCTCTTCTGAGTCCACACGTATACAAATTATGATTTATAAGAATTTATCCTAATTGTTTTGGATTTTCAAACTTTCATTTTGCTAAAAATAGAAAGAAAAGTGACGGCGGATTTATTTTGACCAAGGAAAATGAATAACTTAGGGTTACGGTAGGGGATGGTATTTATAGGATGATTTGATAATTTTATATTCAAGTAAAATCAACCGTTGCTTATGTTTGACTTTTAAAATTTTGTATGGTCAGATACGATATCCAATTTTTATGAAAATGGACATATAGCTATATTTCGACATTACGGACCCAACGAAACTTGTTTTGTCGAATTCCAAGTCCGTTTGCTCACACAACATATTTTTAAAGGTCAAATTATCGACTGTTTTTCACATTAAAATTCCATAAGTGACTCCAAAAATCACAAAAATTGAAATCTAACAATAATTTAATATTCCGGATCCAACAAAATTAGTTTCGTCAAAAATGGAGGTCGTTTGCAAAACTAGCCATTTTTAAAGCTCTAAATTAACCCATTTAAATATTAATATATTTAGAAATAATTTAATTTAATATTAATAAATTAATATTATCGTATATATATTCCCATAAAATATCGTCTAGCTCCAAAATATATATATCTGGATTTATAACTCGATATTTCAAATCCAGAGTTAAATCAATAGCCAATTTATATTAAAAATCCTTTTATGATATAAATAAATCGTTATAAATTATAAAGGAATTCCATAGCGGCTTTTCTAAAATTTGATTTGGACATAACTCAAAATCTACACAGCAAAATCTCAGTTTTTCTCTTTCATTTAGAAAAATATACTTCACCTGCTCCGAACATTTCTTGTTTCACAGAAATCCGACTTAAAACGGATTTTGTATATTCGTTTAAAGTTCGAATCACCAAAATACGAAGTGTCGTGCCATTTTGAGCTCGATTATAATTAAAATATAAATTATACGTTTAATTGACATTTATAAATAAATTCGTTAATATAATTCAGTTATGAACTAAATTATATATTTAAAATTGTCCAATTCACAACATATTGTCAATTCAACTTAATTCCGATTATTTCGGAAATTACAGATATTATTAAATAATTTATATTTAATTAAATATTAAATATTATTTAATTCAAACCATTTAAAGCTCTAAATCACTTTTTAAATAACTAAATAAATTAATTATTATATCGTAAAAATACAGGATGTTACACTCACCTTACGTGGGGCAAGGGTAGATATGTGAATGACGGAAGTCTTAACTAGTAGAGCCCGTAGTTAGTGCCGTCTAGTTTATGTGAACATTAAATAAATTATCGGCGAATAATAATTAACCAATAGGTTTACCTAGGGTCTTAAGCGATCAGGGAGAACCCACCATACCTATCATTAATAGTCAGACATTAAATGATAAAGGATGAGTGAATGAAGAGATATATATATATATATATATATATATATATAGAAACTTTGTAATTAGGGGTCTATCCTCGGTTAAATAATCATCCATGTTCTAGTACGAAGGCTTCACAAATGTGTGCGTAAACGTCCTATCTCGGTATTATATTTTGGGAAGTCTACCTTTGGAAGGGTAGTTAGAGTTGTGCACAAACATCTACAAGGTTAGGCTAGAATCGCCAACCTTGGTAGGCATACATGTTGGGCTTAAGCAAACGTTATACATCTATGTATTATAATATGTATTGTACATTTCCTATTCACTAGAATCTTGTTGTTCTTACCCCCTCCTCATTATAACCACCCAGGTTTTGTAGAGAAGGTCGGATCCACGTAGGTGTTTAAGTTTGGCCTTCGGTTCTCGTTCTCGTTCTCTCTCATGCTCAGTATTAGCAAAGTGATTTACTTTAAAAATGTAGTTACTTGAGTTATACTAGTTTATCCTATTTAGTTTCCGTTGTGAGTTATCTTATCGTACTCTGATATTGCTCATGCTCATTTATTTGCAGGTACCAAATTTACACGCTCCATGCTTAGACGTATATGAGTTTCGCTTTTTGCCGAAATTTGGATGCTGAAACGGGGTGTTACAAGAGGTATGAACCCATATAAGAATCCTTGTGTTATTACTTGTTTTTATTTATTTTACTATACTCTGTTATATCAATCTATTTAATTTAGAATATATGCACATTTATCGTAGTTGCAGCCACACAATAAATGGCCTCAAACTTTTTATTTATAGAATCCAAAATGAAGCATTAATCCCTTTATTTAAAGCTAGCTAAATTTATGAAGATAAAGATTAATTAAGTCCATTTGGATTAGTTGTCGATTACCATATATATAATAGTACTTCATGAAACCTAGTCGCCAAAATAGATATTTCACATATACACACAGAGAAAAGCTCCATTTATCTCTCCTGCTTTTAAAACTAAGAATTCCATTAGGGTTCCTTATCTAAGATTAAAATCTTGCAGTTTTACTATAAGGGAGAAGAATATCCTTGAAAGGTAGCAATCAATTTCGAGGTGTTAAAGAATAACATAAAGTTACGTAATTCATCTCTAACCTAATATTGTATTTATTTATTTATATGTTACTTTATGATTTTATAGATTTGATTATAAAACAATGAATTCACATTTAAAGTTTAGGTAAATTTGACTGTGAAAGAACTATTCTTTGCATGTGTGTATGTATATATAATCATATACGTATGCAGATCTACCAAAAATACACACATACGTTGTAAATACCATACGTACTGGTTTTGTTGACAATAACCATAAGACATAAAATATAGATGGCAATGATTTTTGAGTTATATATTGAATATAGCATACAATATTAGACATGTGCTGATTAAGAAGGCTGTAGAGTATAAGAACAAATTAAAGGGGAAGGCTAATGAAAATTTTCAAAAATTAAAGATCGAAGACTTATTAGACTCAAGATTTGAGATGTCCAAATAAGTAACAGAGTCTTAAATAATTTTGTTAAAGCCTTAGTAGAATCATCTGATCTCACTTTCTTCTATCGATTTTACGTTTTTGCTATTTTCAAAAATAATTTTGAAATATCTTGGTTTTCCAATTTGTTTTCAAAATATCTTTTCAAAATATTCTTTTAGAATAATTTACCAATAAGTTTTTTGTTTACAAGTACTATAAGTTTTTAAGAAATTTATTTTCCTTACATATGTTTAGATTTAAAATATAACGTTTAATCTTAACAAGTATATTGATTTTATAATTATACTTATAATATGAAAACTATTTTCATGAACCATGTTATATACGTTATTTCAGTCAAAAAATTATATTTAAACCATTTTATACGATAATTATGTATAATTATTTTATTAGATTTTCTTTAGGTTAAAATAGATATTATGTCTCAATAAGCATACAAAGTTACAAACGAATTTACAAAGTCTAACTTTTTGAATTTTAAAATAAATATTTTTAAATTTTGTTGACGTATATGTTGAAATATATTTATTTTGTCATACTTGCCCCAAAATTCAAAATTTGAATTTTGGGGTAAAGTGTTTTTTCGCTATAAATCTTCATGAAAAGACATGACTATAATTCTACTACATGTAAAGGGAGTGTCTGAGCGAATTTTGTAACTAAATTTTTTATATCCTCCCTTCCTTATCATCCCCACTGTTCTTTTAGTTCCTAATAGGGGCTTTCTATGTAATAGAGAAGCGTAAATATTGTAATAATAACTGCAAGCGCACAGATGTGTAGTATGCAGGTCGAACTCAAGGAGGAATTTTTAATTTATTATTTATGTAATCTCGTGGGTGAGTTAGACAAAACTTGGAGATTGATTTTGGAAACAAAAAATTGAAACGACAGTTTGATTCAGAACAAATCTAATTGAACCGACAATCAAATCAAAAGTATCAACTGAAACAGAAAAGAAACAAAACTATTATTGAATTGAATACAAATCCGAATCTAATCAAATCTATATTTAATCATATATGACCTAGGAAAAAAAATAAAAAGTAGAAATTAAAATTGCAGAAGTAAAATAATAAACAAAGAATAAAATTAGGATTGCCTGAATCTAATCAAACGGTCAATCACTAATGAAAAATTAATGAAAAGGACAAATAATGCTCTACCAAGTCTAATTGTGTAGACAACACTAATTGCTAAGAAAAATAAAAATGCTAAAAAATATAAGAAAAAAATTATTAATGAAGAAGAACAAAATGCAAAATAATGAACCGAAGATTTACAGTGAATACAACGGGTATTTATAGGGGATGTAGTCTCCTTTCTATGAGAATAATTGGGCCAAGAATGGATCTCTTGAAATAAAATATTTACAAATAAAATATGAAGATAGACATGAGATATTCCATGGGGATTTCCTCTTTCTGATTAGTGACATGTGGCTGATTGATTAGCTTTTCCTTGGAAACAATTCTATCAAATATTCTTCTACATGACAGTTGAAAATGAATGACTTGATTTGATTTCCATGAGAAGAATATGTCTAACTCTTCAACTCTTCACGAGTGCATATATTATATACGTATATAAGAATATATATAGATATAATATACCACTAGTCCATACATTCTTCAGAGCAAGGGAGACGGTGTGTATATATATCCTTGTTCCTTTCTTCAACAAAAATAGGGCTTGGCAGGGACTGAAATTAGGTCACCCTGTACAAATTTCCAGGTCTTTACCAGTGTGCTATAGCTCCCTTTGTGATTGAAAACTTGTTGATATGGGAGAGTTGCTTTTTTTAGCAATTGGCCTTTAATTGAAGTAAAGGAGACATTTATTGAACCTATGAAAACACATGAAAAAAATACCTAAAGTAATATATTTATTCACAAAAGATAAGATATAAGAGCATAAAATAAACATATTTCTATGCTAATCAGTTCCCTAATTAATTTCCACTCAGATTCCATTAAACTCCAAATTTAATCAAACTATATTGATTTGATTCTCCATCAGTCTCTCTCTACTTTATTACTCAAATCAAGATCAAAGTGCAATTCAAGAGATTATGTAGCAACCCATAATTTTCTGTATAGTTAAATTTAGATTTAAAATAAATAAATGGAATAATATTAGATAAAAATTAAATTTTGTTGATTTTAATGATGATGATTGTTTGAATTATGTATAAATAGATTTTCAAATTTAGTTTTATTTAGAAATGTTGCAATTTGGGATTTAATTATTTAAATGGTTAAGTAGAATTTAACTTGTTTAAGTTAAATTTGAAATTCAAATAATCAATTTTTGGAAATTAGAATTTGGGAAATAAATTTATAATATTTATATAGGTTGAAATTAGATTTGAAGTGGAATTTATAAATATTTAAATTGAATTTAAACAGTTAAATGAGAAATTGAATATTTTATTAATTTATTTACTGTGAAATTTAACTATTTTGGCAACTGTCTCAGAATCCGACGAAACCTGTTTCATTGGATTCGAAACAGTGAATTATGATATGTTTTCAATTTGCATTACAATCGGACTTGTCATTTGACCATACGAGAGAAAGTGTGAAAGAGATCAATGTAATATGATAAATGGTTGTTTCTCATATTTCGGCCTCTTATATATATATAAATAAAATTCATTTTCACCCAACAGCCCATTTACACTCTACGTACAACTTTCTCCTTCAAAACTTGTTTTATTGGCTGGATAAAAATTCAAAATCCTAACATAAATATAAATACAACTTCAAAATCAAATCTCTCCAAACCATGGAAAATTACATATCAAAATGAAGAGCTCGACGATACGAAGCTACAGGACCTCTTAGATTTGACATGCAGTGAGTTGTTTGGCCGGAATTCGCAGTCAAAGCCGGCAGTTTTAGAAACCCTAGGTTTAAATTTGGATTTTTTTGATTTTAGCTTTAAACGGAGAAATGGAGATCTGGGTTTTGCAGCTCTCGTTGATTGGAGTTGATTGATGGTGGTTGTGGGTGCTATTGTCAAAGGGTTGGTCAGAATTTGCTTGTCAAAGGGGGGAAATTCATTTCGTTCATGGTAGCGTCGGGAGAGGAGGAGGCCACGGGAAATGTCGAGACCGGTGTTGGGGGATGTGCCTCAAGTTGGGGATCTCGGGGGATGTGGTCAGAGCTCCTAATTCGGCCAGAATTGGGTGTATGCGACGGTCAAAGTCGAACGGTTTTAGATTCTTTGGTTCACGGTTACTGTAGCGACGGGAGTAAGGAGATGGAGCAGGAAAACTGAGTTGATGTGGCAATAAGAGATTGGGTGAGGATTTATTTTTATTAATTTGTATATTTTAAAATCCAAATGGTAAAATGTTAATAACTTTCTCGTATGAACTCGGATTTGGAAGCAGTTGGGTGCGTTGGAATCGTGGCGGAATTGGGGACGATCCGAGATTGGTTTGGCTGCATTTGGAGACTATCAAATTTTGGGCTCTGGTCAGATGCTCGACCGATTTAAAGACCCGAAGGTGAGTGATTTTCTCACTCACGAATAACTAAATTATTCCCATATTTATTAAATTAAATTGTGAAATAAGTTGGTTGCATGGTTGTGTTTTATTGGTGAATGGTTGCTTAAATTTGACATGCAAGCGTGTAACAGGCAATGAGATAGATAATTAGTTATTTAAATTCAATTAAATTTCTAGTTAGAAAATACAGACACTTGCTAACCAGTGACATGACTAATATTAACCATGGAATAAAGTGGTTGTGATGGATGCCTTGGTCGATGTGATTAATGAATGAATATTGCTTGAAATATTATTTATTTCAGTATATGGATGTTGTGTGCTCATTATTAACGATGAATCCAAACTTTTCACCCTTGATGTTACGGGCATAGAATAAACCCGGGATTTATCGACTTAAAATAAATTAAGAACACAAAGTGAAATGATAAATCTCTGTGACCCTGATTTGGATTGAAATGATAGATCCATCCCTGAAACATCGAGAAATTAAATGTAATATCACTTGGTCATAGGATAGAAAATAATATACGGACATCGGTTGGTTAAATGTTTTTTTTTTAAATACTTGGAAATTTTATTTGATAGAAATTTCAATTAAAGAAATGATCCAATACTCAATAAACTTGTTTCCCTTAAAGATCTGGACTGCGAATGTTTATCTGAAATGGATAAGGAAATTTTCCCAAACGAAGTGGGAATTCTTAAATTGGGAGTTGAATATAATTTGAAAATTTTAAATTAAGGGTTGGATTTGAATGTGATAAATTCTTATCAAATGTAAATTGGAATAAAGGTGATCGAGGATACTTGGAGTTGTTTTAAACTTAATATGAATATGGGTTTGAATCACCTAAGATTAGGAGATTGGTTGAATGGGGTTTGAAACAAGATATTGAACTATGTAAATTTCATCTGAGACTGGAGTATAGATGCAAGTATTTGATGTTAGGAAGAAAGGAACGATTATGGTTAAAGAATTTTATTATATATATATATATATTTACACTATGTGATTCCAAATGAATTATTCCTTTTCTGAATTTATTACTTAACCTTTACCTATAAACTATTTGCTATAGCTAATTTTTCTTATATTTTTATTTCTTAAACTAATTAGTAAACTTTTATTTTTTATATATATACCTAATGATCTAAATTATCTTATTTTGTTTTAACCATTATTTTCTATACACATATGTTTTATATAAAGATTTTATTTAAAAGCATCTAGTTTCAAGTTATATTAAATGATGGTAAATTTCTTTCGAATGGAAAGCGCTGTATTTAAAACGTTGGTTCAAATGGAGTTGAGATAAAGTATATTCTATTTGAATATGAATCGATTTTAAACCGATTTTAATATGGAAATGTAAATTATATTCTACTCGAATATAAATGGATCTCCTAAGAGGTTGAAATGAGCTGTAATGAAAATATATATTCTATTTGAATACGAATGGATTTCCGACCATAAATCGATTTTTGAAATGATTATGATTTTGATATGAAATATATTCTACTCGAATATGAATCGATTTTTGAATTATTTTATGATTATAATATATGGATATGAAAATATATTCTAGTTGAAATATAATCGGGTTTGGGAATGATTGGGATATCTTGATATGAAATTATATTCTATTTGAATATAAATTAGGTTCGAACAAAATATGATATTTTGATGTGAGAGAGAACCTTTGTGAAAAGTAAAAGAATCGGCTGATGTGGAAAAATACAAACGTTGGTTGTTAAAGAGATCGGAATCGACAAATGGCATACTCTCTGTCAGTGTCAATACCACTTTAACAACTGTGAACGTTATGATATATCCAGAATGAAATATGATGACTTGGAGGCGATTTTGGATTAATGAAGATGAACGACGACGAAATAACCTTGACCTTCGAGTCATAATTGAAATGACTAAAACAGGAGTTATATTGTGACTAATTGAGGGAGCACCTTTGACCGGACACACTTCTCCATACTATTTCTATGACTATGATGATGATTATGGGAGTGTGATCCGAGGTGGGCGGTAGTGGCCGCTATGCATTACCACCGGTCCAGGAGTGCAATTGGTAAAATCCTACCCCGGGATTGTCTCGGCTGCCTTGTCATATTTATCCTTATCAAACCCCATACGATTTTGATTTGTATCGTACCTATGGAGTGCACTCTGATGTCATTTGTTACGGTAAGTTTACGGTACTGTATATACTACGGTATTATAAACAGTGTATGGGTAAAAATGTAATCCCGCTTACGCTATTTTCATTATGTTTACTTTACTGAACATACATTATAATAAAATCATATTATACTATGTATGTATTAGTTTAATGGATCCTTGAGGGATGGAAAATCCCGTAACATCTCTTGAGTTATTGCACCCATGACACTCAAGTTATTTCGTATCTTGATTTGACTAATATGAGAATGATTTAGTGCTGATCCGAGTGTTTGTTGTGTTTTCTTTTTATGCAATACGCTCGGGTTAGCAGAATTTACATTTAGCGAAGATTTCTTGTCCTTGGAGATCGAAGACGAAGATTCGGTATATAAATCTATTATATATATATATATGTATTTTCCGCTGCATTTTGTTTCCGCTGTCATGTAAATCTGTATATGTGTAACTCTGATAAGCATTGTATGTTATAGCAAATGTATACATTTAAATTGATTTTAAACTGCTATTTGTTTATTATATGTTGTCCTTCCGCTGTGAGATTCTGTGACTTGTTTTTCTCTTCTTTCTTCCCTTTCTTCTTTTCCCAATAACTACCCATGTTGGTGATTTGTTTGGGTCAACATGTGTGGTTTATTATCGATTTGAACGGTCAAAAATCCAGGTCGTTACAGTTAGTATCAGAGCTTTGGTTAGCGATAACCTTGGTTCTGTTTGGGAATTAACTCATTAGAGATAGGGTTAGTGATGCCCTAGAATGAGTTTGAGTGTATATATATTAGAGAGCGTACTTGTATTTTGATATAAAAACGGTTTTATATTTTGTTAATTTGTTCTGTTGAATATTTATGGATTCTGGTCGATATATGGGATGCCATAGAATCGATAGGAATTTCTAAATAATCGGACAGAATAGATCGACATAATATGGTTTTCGATTATTATATATATCAAATATATTATTGGTTTTATGTTAGTATGCATTTGATATTAGTAAGTAATAATATTAAGTTATTACCTATTACGGTTGATTAGATAATAAATCTAATAAGGAAAATTTAATGGTTAGAAAATATTTGAAAATGAAATAATACCTTTAAGTATAATTGGTTGCAAAACAGTGCGATTAAAATAGCAATAAACTTGAGGACTTGATTTTGGTGCTTCTGAAAATAGATTTGCTAAGATTTTTGGAAAATATAGCATTATAAGCATTTTCAAAAGGGAAATGGTTTTAAAAGATCTCAAATGTAATAAGTGTAATCCTTCTTGAACCTTAAAAATGACTTTGATAATGAGTACATGCATTATCGATGTTTATTTTGAAGAGTCTGAGTGGGGGAGAACCACTCAATGATTATTATAACTTATTTGACCAAAAGGATTTTGGATTTAATTCCTTATGGTATAATTTTTTTATGAAGGTATCAGTATATGTTATTTAAAATTGAATTTAAATTTAACTAGAATTGAAATTTCTATGTTCTTTGTTAATTAAAGGATTTGGATTTAAGATTTTATAGGGTATGATTTTTTCTATGAATTATTATGAGCATGTATATTATTCTAAACTTGGTTTATAAACTTGGATTCAAGCATTTGAGTTTACTTTATCTAATAATAACTCACGTACTAAGGCTAATCGATTTATTGTCACTTTGATTATGAAACCAAGGAATTGGCTTAATTATTAAGAAAGAGAAGTGGTCGTTGAAATGCTTAAGCGTGGGCAATAATAAGTTAAAGAAGTTCTAAGTTTGGTCGATAAGAGGGTTAGAGGAAATTTAAGTTAACTATGAAATAAAATTCAACTAAAGTCGACCAAAATGGAATGGAAGAGTTAGTTGTGTAAATAAGAGAGGTAACAACTCATGACTTGGGTATTTGATGAATATTTCAAGTTAGTGCGAGACGAAATTTACGTTTGTTGACAAAATGCAAATTATTGATAAATCAAAAACAAAGAAATTAAATGGTAAATTAGATGGAATGCAAATCATTTTGTCAAACGAAATACAATTTAGTTTGAGTAGAGGAATCGAAATAAAGTTTAACTAAGGAAATCGAATAAAAATGGGTTAAGAACTAAATATAAAAGTGCGCTATATAAGTCTTCCTTAATTCAATTCATGATTGGTGAGCCAAACAAATAAATTGAGTTAATGGAATAAGATTTGATTTCAAATGAAAATTTGAATTTAGAGTGAATCTAAATGGGTATTTGGAATTTGGTATATGAATAGAGATGTAAGATAATTGAGTTAAACGAATTTCATTTGGAAATTGGAAATATAGACATAAGATATAAAATATAACTTGAGACAGGTTGATAGATTTAATAAAATGAAATCAACTTAGGAAGTTTAAATAAGTTAATCTAGAATCTATATAGATAGTTGGGCCGAGTAAGTAAAGATTGGATCCATACTAACGTGGAAATGAAATAAAATGTGAATTTGAAATATGAATTAAGATATAGGAAATATTAAACCAAAGTCTAATTTATTAACTTCGAACATCGGGAAAATTTGGAACTAAGTGGATCTAATTAGGTCAAATGAATTAGAATAAACGAAATAAACTCGACAAAATTTAAATTGGTCGATTTGGATCCAAATATAAATGAAGATGAGATGAGGATGAACTTAGGTAATTAGAATAAATAAAATCGAAATTTATTCAAATAAATGACTAAACGAATATGAAATGAAGCTAAACTTCGTCGAGTCAAGAGAATTGAATCAATAAGGGCTAAGTTACAAGGTTAAATAAAAATAAATTGAGAATTAAGTACTTGGGGAGGAATGAATTGAAATTTTGGTAAAAATGATTCATGTTAATAAATTAAGGTTAACATAATCGAGTTAGTTCGGAAAATTAGAATGAATCCAAGTTTATTCGAAATTTAATGCTTGGAATAACGAGAAACGAATAGAATATTAGAATGAATTAAGAAATTTAATGAAAATTCATTTCTTGGATTATGAGGTGAATGTAAATGATTGAATGGATGAATGAAAGCAAATGAAAAGGGTGAATTGAAAGGAGCATAAGTAAATGGAATGAAATCCATTTAATACAAGTTAATGAACATGAATACGTTTAAGTATTAAAAGGGTAGATAGTATTATGTGCTTAATGGAGCGATAACCCATTTTAGATGGTTAAGAGTTGCTAAATTTTGGAATCCGAAGGGTTTGAAACCCCAAATAAAATATATCGATGTTTATGCGAAAACCTGAAATATTATATGAGCTGAAGTATAATGACCATAACTTTTGAATGAATGGTCGGAATTCGATGATTACGGACTTTTTTGGAAACCATTGAAACTGAACTAAAACTTTCGTTAATAGAGCCATGTCAAAATTTTCAGGTTACTATTCTGAAATTCAAGTTTAGTCGTAGTGCTATGTGCAGGAAATTTGAAACTGAAGCGCATGTTGATATTGTTTTGACCATAACTTCCTAAAGGAGCGTTAGATTTTAATATGCGAGTACAATTCGGAAAGCCCAAGATGTAAACTAAAACTTTTTCTTAATGTTCTGGGTACAAATTTGATGTTTAAAGGGTTGAAAACCGGGTTGAACAACTTATACCTGCATTTTTCATTGTGTGGGCTGAAGCGTTCGCTCTCGCTAAAACAGTCATAACTTTTGAATGGATTATCTTAATTCGACGAATCCGGACAATTCGGAAAGCCTGAAAAGAATGAAACAACCTTTGCCTGCTTTAGTCAAATTTCAGCATTTAAAGGTTGAGAAACCTCATTTTTTCGCTGCCCTGTCGTTAACATTATGGTTTTAGAGTTGAAATGTTTAATGTATATTGTGTAAGTTGTGTACATTTGCTATGTATCATATATATGTTAATTCTTATGCGTATGTGAGTATGTCGCAGGTCTAAGGAAGTCGCGTTACGCTTTAGAGCCAGCTTGCGCTAAATGCTAAAATGTAAGATAAATAAATTGCAAATAAACGCTAAAGAAAGTACGTATGTGGGTTATATGGTTTGGTGGTTACATATATATTTTGTTTTCCCCATTTTTGGGATGCCTCGTCGTGTGATGAGATGAATATTTGGATTTATATATGTATTGCGATTTTTCTTAACCTCTCTGTACAAAGGAGATGCTGCCGAAAATTTTCTGTGATTTCGGGAGTTAGAAAATTTATGAGAGTTTACAATTACATAACTTATTTTATAAATGCTATTTTATAAGTATGGGTTTGACATATATATATATATATATATGCTCAATATCGTATTTTGTTCTCTTTTCGTGGACAAAAAGATTTTAAGTGGGGGAGAATGTAACAACCCATAATCTTCTGTATAGTTAAATTTAGATTTAAAATAAATAAATAGAATAATATTAGATAAAAATCAAATTTTGTTGATTTTAATGATAATGATTGTTTTAATTGAGTATAAATAGATTTTTCAAATTTCGTTTTATTTAGAAACGTTGTAATTTGGGATTTAATATTTAAATGATTAAATAGACTTTAAGTTGTTTAAGTTAAATTTGAAATTCAAATTTAAATTCATATAATCAATTTTGGGAAATTAGAATTTGTGAAACCAATTTATAAAATTTATACAGGTTGAAATTAGATTTGAAATGGAATTTATAAAATTTAAATTGAATTTAAATAGTTAAATGAGAAATCGAATATTTTATTAATTTATTTACTGTGAAATTTAACTGTTATGGCAACTGTCTCGGAATCCGACGAAACTAGTTTCATTGGACCAGAAATAGTGAATTATGATAGGATTTCAATTTGCATTACAATCGGACTTGTTGTTTGACGGTACGGGAGAAAGTGTGAAAAAGATCAATGCAATATGATAAATGGTTGTTTCTCATATTTGGGCCTCCTCTATATATATAAATAAAATTCATTTTCACCCATCAGCCCATTTACACTCTACGTACAACTTTCTCCTTCAAAACTTGTTTAATGGCCGGAGAAAAATTCAAAACCCTAAATAAAAGTATAACTTCAAATCAAATCTTTCCAAACCAGGGCAAATTACATATCAAAACGAAGAGCACGACGATACGAAGCTACATGATCTCTCAGTTTCGACATGTAGTGAGTGTTTTGGCCGGAGTTCGCAGTCAAAACCTGCGGTTTTCGAAACCCTAGGTTTAAATTTTGGATTTTTCGATTTAAGCTTTAAACGGAGAAATGGAGATCTGGGTTTTGCAGCTTTCGTTGATTGGAGTTGATTGATGGTGGTTCTGGGCGTTATTGTCAAAGGGTTGGTCAGAATTTGCTCGTCGAAGGGTGGAAATTCGTTTCATTCACGGCCGCGTCGGGGGAGGAGGAGGCCACCGGAAATGTCGAGACCGGTGCTGGGGGATACGCCTCGAGTTGGGGATCTCGAGGGATGTGGTCGGAGCTCCTAATTCGGCCGGAATTGAGTGTATGTGACGGTCAAAGTCAAAAATGGGTTTTGGTTCTTTGGTTCACGGGTACTGTAGCGACGAGAGTTAGGAGATGGAGCAGGAAAACTGAGTTGACGTGGCAATAAGAGATTGGGTGAGGATTTATTTTTATTAATTTGTATATTTTGAAATCCAAATGGTAAAATGCTAATAACTTTCTCGTATGAACTCGGATTTGGACGCGGCTGGGTGTGTTGGAATCGTGGCGGAATCGCGGACGATCCAGGACATGTTTCCCTGCATTTGAAAACTGCCAAATTTTGGGCTTTGGTCAGATGTTCGACCGATTTAAAGACCCGAAGGTGAGTGATTTTCTCACTCACGAATAACTAAATTATTCCCATATTTATTAAATTAAATTGTGAAATAAGTTGGTTGCATGGTTGTTTGATTGGTGAATAGTTACTTAAATTTGGCATGCAAGTGTGTAACAGGCAATGAAATCAATAACTATTTATTTAAAATCAATTAAATTTCTAGTTAGAAAATACCAACACTTGTTAACCAGTGACATGACTGATATTTACCATGGAATAAAGTGGTTGTGATGGATGCCTTGGTCGATGTGATTACTAAATGAATATTGCTTGAAATGTTATTTATTTTAGTATATGGATGTTGTGTGCTCATTATTGACGACGAATCCCAATTTTTCACCCTTGATATTACGGGCATCGAATAAACCCGAGATTTATCGATTTTAAATAAATTAAGAACACAGAGTGAATTGATAAATCTCTGTGACCCTGATTTGGATTGAAATGATAGATCCATCCCTGAAATATCGAGAAATTAAATTTAATATCACTTGGCCATAGGATAGCAAATTATATACGGACATCGGTTGGTTATA
This sequence comes from Allium sativum, assembly GCA_030737875.1. Lineage (NCBI taxonomy): Eukaryota > Viridiplantae > Streptophyta > Magnoliopsida > Asparagales > Amaryllidaceae > Allium > Allium sativum. The sequence continues at coordinate 903,180,992 of CM060916.1, forward strand.
TGATTTTTTTTGAAATATTTAGAAATTTTATTTGATAGAAATTTCAATTAAAGAAATGATCCGATACTCGATAAACTTATTTCCCTTAAAAATCTGGACCGCGAATGTTTATTTGAAATGGATAAGGAATTTTTCCTAAACGAAGTGGGAATTCTTAAATTGGGATTTGAATATAATTTGAAATTTTCAAATTAAGGGTTGGATTTGAATGTGATAAATTATTATGAAATGTAAATTAAATAAAGACGATCGAGGACACTTGGAGTTGTTTTAAACTTAACATGAATATGGGTTTGAATCACCTAATATTTGGAGATTGGTTGAATGTGGTTTGAAACAAGATATTGTACTATGTAAATTCCATCTGAGACTGGAGTATAGATTCAAGTATTTGAAGTTTGAAAGAAAGGAACGATTATGGTTAAAAAAAATATTATATATATATTTACGCTATGTGATTCCAAATAAATTATTCCTTTTCTAAATTTATTACTTAACCTTTACCTATAAACTATTTGTTATAGCTAATTTTTCTTATATTTTTATTTCTTAAACTAATTAGTAATCTTTTATTTTATATATATATATACCTAATGATCTAAATTATCTTTTCTTTTTAACCATTATTTTCTATACATATGTGTCTTATATAAAGATTTTATTTATAAGCATCTAGTTTCAAGTTATATTAAATGATGGTAAATTTGTTTCGAATGGAAAGTGCTGGATTTAAACCGTTTGTTCAAATGGAGTTGAGATAAAGCATATTTTATTTTAATATGAATCGATTTTAAATCGATTTTAATAATGAAATGTAAATTATATTCTACTCGAATATAAGTGGATCTCCTAAGCGATTGAAATGAGTTGTAATGAAAATATATATTCTATTTGAATACGAATGGATTGCCGACCATAAATCGATTTTTGAAATGATTATGATTTTGATATGAAATATATTCTACTCGAATATGAATCGATTGTTGAAGTATTTTATGATTATAATATATGGATATGAAAATATATTCTAGTTGAAATGTAATTGGGTTCGGGAATGATTGGGATATCTTGATATGAAATTATATTCTATTTGAATATAAACTGGGTTTGAACAAAATATGATATTTTGATATGAAAGCGAACCTTCGTGAAAAGTAAAAGAACCGACCGATGTGGAAAAATATAAATGTTGGTTGTTAAAGAGACTGGAATCAACAAATAGCATACTCTCTATCGGTGTCGATACCACTTTAACAACTGTGAACGTTATGACGTATCTAGAATGAAATATGATGACTTGGAGGCGATTTTGGATTGATGAAGATGAACGATGACGAAATAACCTTGACCTTCGGGTCATATTGAAATGACTAAAACAGGAGCTATACCGTGACTAATTGAGGTAGCAGCTTTGATCGGACACACTTCTCCGATACTATTTCTATGACTATGATGATGATTTGGGCTCTTTTGATATGGAAGTGTGATCCGAGGTGGGCAGTAGTGGCGGCTATGCGTTACCACCGGTCCGGGCGTGCAATTGGTAGAATCCTACCCTGGGCATTGCCTCGAGTGCCTTGTCATATTTATCCTTATCGAACCCCATACGATTTTGATTTGTATCGTACCTATGGAGTGCCCTCTGATGCCATCGGTTACGGTGGGTTTATGGTATTGTATAGACTATGATATTATAAACAGTGTAAGGGTAAAAACGTAATCCCGCTTATGCTATTTTCATTATGTTTACTTTACTAAATAGACATTATGTTGGCATACTTTGTGGCCAGGCTACTGAAAGCTTAAGGGATCTGCGATGATTTGAATGAAGTAATAGAGAATTGGAAAATTGGTTTATACATACATGAAGGCCCCGGGTCGGATCCCTGCCTTGGTTCGGATCATTAGAAGTTCGGGCTTGGCATATGTAAAGCATCGGGTCGAATCATTGGATCGGATCGGGTCTTGATCCCATGTACAACAACAGATGGAGGACTAGAACTTGAGAGTACTGCACCGGATCGGGTCGAGATAGAGGGACCCGACCCGCTTGGAACGATTGTTGCACACAACTAGGAGAATTGTCCAAACGAGCATCGGTTCGGATCGAAGGAAGACCGATCCGAACCTCTTTTTTGCATGTTTCCCTGAAGCGGTTAACAAGTCAAATGAAGCCCATTTCGTCACTTTCTCCACTACTTGAGAGATTCCCTCTGATGCTGCCACATGGCCACTCACACCCAACAAACTCTCTTCCTCTATATACATGATTTTGCACATAATGAAGGGGGCTTTTGGCAGTTATCTTCTTCATGGCTTCTATGGCTGAATTCCTCTACTGAAATTGACCAACTTCTTCAATAAATTCAATAAATTCAAAGAGAATTATTCGTTGGATTTGAGTGATTGAGTGATTACATTCGTTGTAATTGTAATCTACGAACGAAATGAGAAAATATGTAGTGGATGTAGGCTCGATAACGCTGAACCACTATAAATCTTGTGTGTTGATTGATTTTTCTTGCTTTTAGTTTTTCCTCATTATTATCCCAAAAAACATGATCAATTGGGTGTTAGGACCATTTTTTGGTCTAACACACAACAATAATAGCGTATTATACTATGTATGTATTAGTATAACGGATCCTTGAGAGATGCAAAATCCCATAATATCTCTTGAGTTACTACGCCCATGACACTCAAGTTATTTCGTATCTTGATTTGACTAATATGAGAATGATTTAGTGTTGATCCGAGTGTTTGTTGTGTTTTCTTCGTATACAATACGCTCGGATCAGCAGAAGTTGCAGTTAGCGAAGATTTCTTGGCCTTGGAGATCGAAGACGAAGATTCAGTATATATGTCTATTATACATATGTATTTTCCGCTGCATTTTGCTTCCACTGCCATGTTATGTAAATCTGTATATGTGTAACTCTGATAAGAATTGTATGTTATAGCAAATGTATGCATTTAAACTGCTTTTAAACTTCTATTTGTTTATTATATGTTAACCTTCCGCTGTGAGATTCTGTGACTTGCATTTCTCTTCTTTCTTCCTTTTCTTCTTTTTTGAATAACTACCTGTGTTGGTGGTTTGTTTGGGCCAAAATGTGTGGTTTATTGTTAATTTGAACGGTCAAAAATCCAGGTCGTTACAGGTTATAGGATCAGTTAAACTTAAAATTAAGAATTTGGTCTTATAATTTGTATTAAATAAATACTCTTGTAAGCTTGGTGTGCCCGGTGTTCATAAAATCCAAGTTAGTGTGGTGATGTCTCGTTTAGATCAATTGAGTGTGCTTTTTATCCCATTTAAATCCAAATGGCGTGGTGATGTACCGTTTAAATCCATTGGGCATACTTAGAGCATCAAAAACCTAGAGGGTGTGTCTTATAGTCCCGAAATAGAGATTATACTATATATTATTTTTGAAAAGAAGTATGTATAAGAAATTGTACATGACTGGATGTTGGGTAACTCCGAACTAATATAAAAATACTTAATGTGTCATCTATAACTATTTACTTTTTTAATATCTATATTTATTTCGATATGTTTTTCCTTTTGTTATTATATAGTTTGAATTGTTAAGTATAAAATTAAAAAAGATTCATGATATTCGACAAACTCTGTTCACCTTCCTTCTAGTGTTAGCTTAGCTTGAAGATTCATATTGTCGCATCCTACAACTGATATCAGAGGATTTTTTTCAAAAAATAATAATTTGATTTTGGAAATTTTCAAATTACTAACATTGTCGATACACTTTCTAATCTATTTGCTAATGGGAAATCTACTGCATGATAACAGTTTTTTAATGGCAGAAATTATACTTACTGGTTATGTAGAATGAAAATATATTTGTAGCCAAATGGTTTAGATATTTGCAAGGCCATAAAAAATGAGTACACTAAAACCAAGACTAATTTTTCTTAATTGATTTCTGACCATGCATAAAGAAATTCTAAATTCATGAATATTGTTTTGTTCGCTATATAAGAATGAATATAATTGAGCGCCTACCGTTAAGTTTGCATATGAGACATGGAATATTACATGTTATTATGAGGGAACCAGTAAAGTTAAATAGAATAAAATTTATATGTTAACCTGTCAGTTTCAACTACTTAAAAAGAGTACAAAGGAGTTATTTATGATATTTGTAGTAGATTTCAAGACATTATGCATTATTTAGTTGAATAAGGTAAAAGTTTTCTAAAAGAGGATTAAGGTAGAATAAATGTTCAATTCACTTACTCATGAATCCTACTGGTATACTCTTGCTATTGAAGATGTTAATAACATTAAGACTCTAAAATTAAAAAATTATTTAGTAATCTGGTGTCGGATGAAGTACAAATGCAGGAAAGAGGAGAAAACAAAGCAACAGAAAAGAAATCTATCTTATTCAATGCAACAAAAGATGACTTGGGTTCACATGAGGATGATGATAAGAAATAACATTTATGACCGTAAATTTCTAGAAAATTCCCATGTATAGAAAAATGAACAATATTTGAAGGAACAACATGAAAAATTTAGGAAATTTAGTTAGAAATTTTAACTACAATGAATTTGGTCACATGCTAAGGGACTGCTCATTGCCTAGAAAGTGGAAAGTTGAACCAAAATCTGATTCCTCCAAAAAGGAAGAAGGGTTTACACTACAACACTAGATGATTTAGATATCTCCTCAAGTAATAATGAACAAGATACAAAGGGTGCCAATATGTGATTCATAGTAGTAATAAATTAAAGTGGAAATTAGGTTTCAGTCACAAAACTTTATGCAGCATTTGTTTATAGGACATGCATTTGAAGAAATAAGTTTCTAGGACAACATTCATCCCCGTTTGTTATTTTCATACTACATAAACTTTGGTACCCTTTCTTTCTTTCAATTTAAATTATTTCTTTCATAATTATCACTTATTTTTGCGCTAATTAATTATGTTCTCTACTTGGATTATCAGTCTCAATACGATGATCTCCTTTACATTCAATTTTCGTTGTTGATTTCAAATTTAATTCCGAATTTACTACTACTTTTTCTCCTGCTTTCTATGGGTAGGATTTGTTTGACTCAGATTAAAGAAATTGTTTTCTTGGTTTTTCATTGAGTAGTTTCCTGCACTTGGAAGATGTCATGATAAATTTCGCCTCTTCAAACTTTGTTCCAGATCTAAATGAGAGGTCAGACCTTCATTGAACTATCTTTAGGCTGAGATTATAAACTATGTTAAAGCCATGAAGTTGCACTACTACTAGAAAATGGTGCGATGTCATCTGGTTAAGTTTGATCCACGTATGAAATTGTTCGTAGTAAGATATTATTTATTTTGATGGAACGATCCATTTTAAGATCTGAACGTTGATGCATCTTGCCGTTACCAACGTTGCTTATGAGCTTGAACCTGAAACGCTCACCAGAAGTTGCTATTCGAGATTAGATGCAGAATTTTTGGATCTGCATTGCCATTGGAAGTGGATGACATTGCAGTGCTTGGATAGGAATTGCATTTCTACAAGTAATATTCTGAAGCTATTTGGTAGTTCATACTATGAAGCTTGACGCATGTAGAGTTGTGGCGAATGAGTTAAAATATGATTTGATGATGGTTTAATAGAGGTGCTTAAAACTTGCGATGACATCATTGATTGTTGATTATAAGTCCTCTTAGATTTTGTAATAAAGGTGATCAGATTTTTGTTTGCATCAGATATGCCGTTGAACTAATATGGTGATGAAATTATGTGAGATCGCAATTGCTTCGTTCTATAGGGAGATGACATAGTTGTGCCCAAAATGTATCTGAAGTTGCAACATGGAGATGAAATTTCCTCCTTTTAATTTACATTGAATGTAATAATGGAGACTTTCATTGGTTTGATATTTAATGCCTTTAGTCGAATATGAGACTTCAAATATATAACTTGTAGTAGTACTTTTGAAATTATGCATGTAAATATCTCTCTAAGATTAGATTGATCTGAAAATTGTTGGTGTGTGTATTTGTGTATGCTTTGAGAAGCCTAATGCTCAATGACCTAATATCTAATGAAGTTGTAGTTCATTGTATAAAATTAGCAAATGCATTTTATTTATGATTTTATGGAATGATAAATATATTATTATATACATGTAGATTCTATTATTTTCATTATCATTTGACTAAATTTTTGTATATGTAAAGTATTTTAAGTTTACTATATGATTTATATAAGTTGTGTATAATGTTTATTGAAACATTTTTGTTGGTTTATTTTTGTTTCGGTTAAATTTTAGTTATGTTTTGTAAAATGAAAAACTCTTTTTGTCATTTTTTTTGTTCATTTTTTACTATTATTATTTTTATTAGATAAAATTTGCGTATTTTATGTATTTAAATTTATGATTTTATTGATATTGGTATTACATATTGTTTATTTTTTGCTTGAATTTTTATTTGTTGGCCCATGAATATTTTTGTTAAAGTTTAGTACGGTTTTCTAGAATGGTAAACTCTTTTATCATTTTTGTTAAGCTTTTATTTTTTTTCTAATTAAATTCGTATATTTGTGTATTTTAAATTGACGATTTAATTAATATTAGTACTATGTATCATTTACATTTTTTGTTTAATTTTGTTTTGTTGGTTTATGATTGCTTTAGCTAAATTTTATTTACCGTATTGTACATGATAAACTCTTCTATCATTTTATTTCAATTATTGAAATCATCATTTTTATGTGATTAAAATCGCATATTTTACGTATTTTAAATTTCATTTTTGTGTGTGTTGATATTGCTTATTATTTATATATATACTTTTGAATATTTATTTGTTGGTTGACTGGTTTTGTTGAATTTTACTAATGGTTTTGTGAAATGATAAAATATTTTATTAGATCATAATACGATTAACTTCAACTCCAATGCTTAAGTTGTGTGCAATGTTTATTGAAATAATTTGTTGGTTTAATTTTGTTTTTGTTAAATTTTTGTTATATTTTGTAAAATGATAAACTCTTTTATCATTTTTGTTTATTTTCTAATATTATTATATTAAATAGATAAAATTTGTGTATTTTACGTATTTTAAATTTATAATTTTATTGATATTATTATTGTATATTGTTTATGTAATGGCCTATTCTTCCGAACCCCAATTGAATAGGTAGTCATTGGAATATATCACATTAACATAATACCAGAAGATAAAACATTATATTACCATACATAATGTACATCAGATTCCCATAGAGTATTATTAGAGTTTACAACATCACATGGGATCATAATTTTACATATCAGGTTCAACAAGAAAATAGGCACACAGCGGAAATAATAGTAGTCAACGTGATAGGGCTAGGAGAGCCTGAAATAATATCTGCACCCGGCTCCAAATCCAAAACCAGCTTCCATACATAACTCCCAAAAAGAACTGAGCTAACGACCTGTATACTAGGCTACCCATATTGTGACGGCCCGCCCCGCACCAGCCTGCATTTCCTCCGAAAGTGCGCTGTACACATGCCCGACTAGCACAAGACGGTCGTCAGAAGAAAGGAAAGAAGGGAATGAACTAATCAAAGAACTTGTAGAATGTCTCACAGCGCATGGAATAAAATATAATAATAACATACTTGACATAAAACAGGCGAGACAGTGCATAAGCTGATAACTAATAATCAATGTCAACATCAGAGCAGCGGAAATCCAAATACAGCTTATTACAACTTTCCAAATTTACTGTCTCAAACAAAAGAAAACTAAAGTAGAAGATGCACAACCAATGCCCAAGCAGTGATCTTCATCAATACAGGGAGAATACTATATATATTACGTGGAAGCCTCCTGCTCGTCTCCGGATCGGCTACCCGTGCATCACCAGCTAACCTGTCTCTAGTCTGCTCGTGTGAGCACCCAAAGTAATAAGAAGAGACATAAAACTCTGGGTCAGACATAAAGCCTGGTGTGAGCGATAAGCATCTAAACAGAATGATAACAGGTATACTAAACCATACCTGAACCTGGACCTGCAACCAAAGAGTTAGTACCACATACCGTACAATGCTCTAAGGTGCCATAATAAATAGTGTAAGGATACGGGGGTGGGGTGTGCATGTCATAATGATAGCAAACAAATCAACCATAGCAACCATCCTCACATCTCTCACTCAGTGCGTAAAGCATACGACATCTACCACCTTGGAACACTAGACAAATTGAGGTAACGACGAATCCCGACTTGTAGAAACCCTGCTATGACCAAGCTAAACATATGGAGTCATGACCAAACATTTCAATGACCCACTTCATTGGTTGTAGCCCTTGGTTCTACCGATGCCATAATGGCCCTGAATCCGTCTTCGTACCTCCTACCATAGTAGTCCAAAGCTATAGACGTCGATAACTCCTTGGCACGCGTCCCGCAGCAAAGCCCAACCATGAAGCGAACTCGTTGATTCCCATCTGAATCTTAAGCTCTAACTTCTCATTTGGACTTCCTTTGCATCTCGGGTTTGGTCGAATTGGAGTGGGTCTTCAGAAGAGTTGTCGTGCAGCAGCAGCTCTAGGATTCTGTTCGGTTCGGTAGTCATCACCTTCATCGGTTCGGGTCGGTAGTCCACTTCGGGTCGGGTCGGTGTCTTCCTCCGGGTTGGGTCGGTTCAGTGATTCTCCCCCTTCAGATATCGGTTCGGTTCGGGTGTCTCTACTTGAGTTCGGTTCGGAGGTAGTTCATCCGATCTGATTCCTTCTGTTTGACTTGTTTGCCTGCTCCGATCCGTCCTGTTCCCTTTCTCCAATCCGATCTGCTCTATTGCTCCGATCCGATCTTCTGTCCAACTCCAACTCTAAGCAATGGCCTTCCTTCCTACCAAACTCCTTCCAGTGACAAGTTCCAATCCAGTTCGGATTCCCTTGGCCAGTTCACTAGTCCGATCCGACCCCTGCTCCGATCCGAACCGGTTCGGGACCTGCACATTTCTGCAACTTTCCAGCGAGCTTTCTACGCCATTCGACGACGTTTTCGACCAATTTAACTATTCTAATCAATCATAAAACATACCATAGAGTCATAGCAACATGTAATAGCAACCACAAACAGCAAACAACAATTCAAATGAATCAAAAGGGATCAAAAGTGACTAAAACTTCATATTTTCCCATAATCCCTCTTAATCATGTTTAAGTACATACTTAGTAAAACTTAACCAAATCGTCTAAATTTTATAACAGAGGCATGAAATATTATTTAAGAATTTCTAAACATTTTTCCAGAATTTATTAGTGTATAAATTCGCTAATCTTCACTAATTACCCTTAATTAACTGTAATTAGTGTCAAAACGATGCTATCACTCACCTTGGCCACAAAATAAAACACCAAATCTGAAGTATCCTCTGTTTGGGTCGAATTCCTATGTATAGCAGCAGCTCCAACCTTGCTTTGTTGCTATTTGGCCTTGCTTTGATGTAGTTTATGCTTAATCTTCACTAAAAATGTGTTTTGGAGTGGTTTTAGAGGATGGAGGCCATTACTAAGGTCTCAAGAAGGTTTGTGGCGGCTCAAAACTGAAATGAAAGTGATAACCTAACCCTAATCAGTCCTCCTATACCTCTAAACCCGAAATTCCCCTGTGGGCCTAGCTGCTAATCACCCGGTTAAGCCCAATTAAGCTGTTTTTCACCATCTGAAACTTGTTTCAGCCATATCTCCCAAACGGTGAGTCCGTTTGACTAATGTGACCACTCTACGGAAAGAGAAACCATCATCCGGAGCCAATGGAAGTGGTTTCAGATCAAAATTCCTTTCCAGTCAAAAGTTATGGCCAAAACAGTGTCAACTAGGGGTAAAATGGTCATTTAAAAATCGGGAAAAATCATGAGCATGGGAAATGACCCCAATAGTCGTCCCCCAAAGTTACATGACCATACGACTTCGTATGTGACAGAAATAAATATTCTACGATCCTATGATGCGTAGAATGCGGGTCGTTACACTCTCCCCCCCCTTAAGAAATTTCGCCCCCGAAATTCCTTAACCCAAAACATACAAAGAATCCCGCATGCCTAACAACCACATACAACAATCAAACATGCAAAACAAGCAAACAAGCCTATCCTAGCATGCGGAAAACTAAATCGAAATCAAAATCTTACCAGGCAAAGAGTTCTGGGTGTGTCTTCCTAATGTTCTCCTCTGTCTCCCAAGTACAATCATTCTCGTCCTCGCCCCACTGAACCTTGACTAACTTCACCGCCTTCCTTCGAAGCTGCTTCATGTCGTGCTCGACAATACGGGCCGGCTTGCGGTTCCCAACCGCCTCGGGTTCTACTTCGATGTCCTCTAACTGATCAGGTGAAATAGTCATATCTGAGTCGTGAACGAACTTCCTTAGTTGGGAAACATGAAATACGTTGTGAACTCCCGCCATCTTCTCCGGTAAGTCAATTCTATATGCCAAATTCCCGACTAGCTCAAGAACAGGGAATGGGCCAACAAATCTTGGTGCCAACTTGCCTCTCCTGCCAAATCGTATTACGCTCTTCAACGGAGAAATCTTGACAAACACCAAGTCACCAACGGAGAATTTTAAGTCTCTTCTTCTCTTATCAGCATAACTTTTCTGCCTATCCTGGGCTGCCTTCATTCGTTGTTGAATGATTTTGATCTTATCTGAAGTTTCCCTCACCACATCTGGTCCAAGCATAAACTTCTCGCCAGTCTCTATCCAACATGATGGTGAGTTACACGGTCTTCCGTACAAAGCTTCAAACGGAGCCATACCAATACTGGATTGGTAGCTATTATTATATGCAAACTCTACTAGATGCAAATGGTCATCCCATGATCCACCAAAATCCAACATACATGCTCTCAAGAGATCTTCCAAAATACGGTTCACCCTCTCCGTCTGACCGTCGGCCTGAGGATGATATGCGGTACTGAGATGTAACTCTGACCCTAGAGCCTCTTGTAAGCTCTTCCAAAACCCACTAGTGAACAACGGGTCTCGGTCACTCACAATGCTTTTAGGTACTCCATGAAATCTCACTACCCACTTCATATACAATTCTGCTAACTTAGCTGCCGTTCTGGTCGATCTGACTGGTATAAATCTTGCACTTTTGGTCAATCGGTCCACAATCACCCAAATGCTATCATGTCCCGATCTAGTCCTTGGTAAACCATCGATGAAATCCATCGAGACTTGCTCCCATTTCCATTCGGGAATTTCTAATGGCTGTAACAAACCACTAGGTTTCTTTTGCTCGGCTTTAACTAGCTGGCAATTCATGCACTTGGATATAAACTTCCCAACGTCTCTTTTCATCCCTTCCCAGTAGTAAGTCTGCTTCATATCTCGATACATCTTGTTACCACCGGGGTGTATAGTCAGCTTTGAGTGATGACATTCTTTAAGCACTTCATCTCTCAATCCATTGACATTGGGTACAACAAGCTTTCCGTTCTTTCTAAGCCATCCATCTCGATCAAGCCCATACTTGTTCATCTCCTCATCGATACCCATCTCTAACTTGGAGATGATTTCCAATAGGTTAGGATCGTCCCTCTGACTAGAGCCGATCCGCTCAATCAAAGTGGGTCTGATCGTCAAACTTGCTAACATTTCTGGATCCAATTCGCACTTTGGTCTGAAATCAAACCCCGCGATAAACTCCAGTTGCTTCCATTCAAGGAACATAGCCCCTAAGCTGGCATGTCTTCTACTCAATGCATCAGCCACCGCATTGCCCTTTCCTGGTGTGTATGCGATGTCAAAATCATAGGAAGCTAAGAACTCTAACCATCTCTGCTGACGGAGATTCAGATCTTTCTGAGAGAAGAGATACTTTAACGACTTATGATCTGTAAATAGCTCAAATCTTTCTCCCAAGAGATAGTGTCTCCACATCTTTAACGCGAACACGATTGCTGCCAACTCTAAATCATGGGTAGGGTATCTTCTCTTGTGCGGTTTCAATTGCCGACTTGCGTAAGCTACAACCCTACCGCCTTGCATCAATACAGCACCCAGTCCGGTACCACATGCATCCGTGTATACCGTCATCTCTTCATCCCCCTTAGGAATGACTAACACTGGTGCGCTTGTCAACTTGTCCTTTAGACTTTCAAATGCATTCTCGCACCTTTCATCCCAGACAAAAGCTTGATTCTTCTTGGTCAACTGGGTCAATGGTGCTGCTATCTTGGAGAAACCTTGGATAAACTTACGATAATATCCCGCTAATCCCAAGAAACTTCTTACATCTGTTGCATTCTTGGGCGTAGGCCAATCCTGTACCGTAGCCACCTTTGCCGGGTCCACGGCAATACCATTCTCTGATACAACATGGCCCAAGAACCTCACCTCCCTCTTCCAGAAGTGGCACTTAGAAAACTTTGCTTTCAATTGGTGTTTTCTCAACACCTCCATCACTACTCTTAAATGTTCCTTGTGTTCTTCCTCTGTCCTCGAATAGACCAAAATATCATCAACGAACACAAGGACAAACTTATTCATCTGATCTCTGAATACCCTATTCATAAGATCCACAAAATATGCTGGGGCATTGGTCAGCCCGAATGGCATGACCAACCACTCATAAAACCCAGACGGCATCCGAAATGCCGTTTTAGCTATACTCTCAGCTTCCACTCTAAGCTGATGAAAACCTGTCGCGAGATCCAACTGAGAAAATACTCTCGCGCCACTCAACTGATCGAACAAATCATCTATCCGCGGTAGAGGATACTTGTTCTTCCTCGTCACTTTATTCAACTCGCGGTAGTCTACACACAAACGAAGGGAACCATCCGCCTTGGTAGCAAACACAACTGGTGCTCCCCATTCAGAAACACTCCTTCTGATAAATCCCTTCTTCAAAAGATCGCTGACTTGCACCTCGAGCTCTCGCTGCTCTCTTGGTGCCATACGATGAAGTGGCATCACTATAGGCCTGGCATCTTTTACCAAATCAATGCGAAACTCAATCTCTCGGTGTGGTGGAAGTCCGGTCACTTCTTCGAAAACATCCGGATACTGGCCAACCACGGGCAAACCTGACAACTCACTATGCGGAATGTCGAGGGAGTTTAGAAAACTAGCCAATACCCCCTTACTGGGTAGACCACGAAACACTATCCTCCGCCCATCATCCGCTCTAGCTGTCACCAACAAGCCCTCACAGTCTACCACCACCCCGTATCTTTGGAGCCAATCTACTCCCAAAATAATGCCAAACCCAGTAAAGCCCAAAACAAAGCAATCACAAACAAACATGCATCCATGACTCGATAAGACCACATTACGACAAATCATGCTAAGGCTAGTCGAACCACCAATCGGGTTCGTCACTACTAAAGGTCTATCGACAATCTCGGGCTCCAATCCCAACCTATCTACCAGGTCACTAGATATGAAAGAACTGGAAGCTCCGGTATCAAACAAAACTCTAACAGGAACATCATAAACAGAAAGCATACCTTGAATGACGACATTCTTTCCCTTCTCCGCCGCTGTTGGGGCATTCGACGAAGAAGGAATAGCATTAAGAGCGTAGGCTTTCACCATTTGCTTTTCCTTAGGGGGCTGTGGACACTTGTCCTTGTGATGTCCCAATTGGCCACAATTGAAGCACTTCCTATCCGCTGGCTTGGCCCGACAATTACTAGCATAATGGCCCTTCTTACCACAGCTGAAGCACTCCACATCCTGCTTATTCTTTTTCTTCTGGCCATCCTTAGCCTGATTCTGCTTTCTCTTATTCTGGGAACCACCTTTGCCTCCACCACTAGCTTGTGGCTTTGGCTCATCTGCGGATGCAACCTCAGTCTTTGACTTAGGGTAGAGGCTCTCTGATCTTAACGCTTTCCCCACAATCGATTCAAATGTCTCATCGATGTGGTTAATAAGTTTTTCCCCCAAGTACAGATCCAAACCAGTTATGAATTTCTCATTCTTTTTCTCGGCAGTATCAATAAGAGATAATCCATATTTTGACAAAGTGTCAAATTCAGCAATATACTCCGAGACAGCTCTGCCATTCTGCTTGAGCTCCAAGAATTTCTTAAACAGCATTGACTTCTGAGAAGCCGGAATGAACTTCTCACTAAAACGAGCCTTAAACTGTTCCCAAGTAATCTGATCTTCGGGAGTAGCTGCCTTTATAGCATTCCACCAATTCATTGCCCGCCCTTGCAGCTGACGGGACGCTAGCTTTCTTTTCATCGCATCCTCGATACCCAAATCCTCGAAGATACGTTCGCAACTATCCAACCAATCTTGAACGTACGTGGCCGACTCCATTCCGTGAAACGGCTTCCCACCAAGACTAGTATAATCCTTATTCAGCTTGGCGAAGTCGACTCTTGGCGCCTGCACTATTGGACCACCACCATTTCCACCATTGGGAGCTGCCCTCTGCACATCCCTAAGCATCTCTCTCATGAGGTCAGTAAACATCGTCCTCATGTCAGCAGCATTCCCATTATTGGCTCCCCTACCGGTACCTCTAACATATCGGCTCATCGTCAATCTGAAAAAGGAAATGATTAACGACTCCATAGTGGTGCTAGTGCAGTACGACTTCATCCTTATACTACTAATAGTATATATATATGTATAGCTTTTAAAAACCAAAGTAATCACAAATACGCTCTCTTTTATACGTATATTATCTCTCCCTGATAACTTCCCTAGGTTAACTACGCAACCTAGAGCTCTGATACCAAGTGTGACGGCCCGCCCCGCACCAGCCTGCATTTCCTCCGAAAGTGCGCTGTACACATGCCCGACTAGCACAAGACGGTCGTCAGAAGAAAGGAAAGAAGGGAATGAACTAATCAAAGAACCTGTAGAATGTCTCACAGCGCATGGAATAAAATATAATAATAACATACTTGACATAAAACAGGCGAGACAGTGCATAAGCTGATAACTAATAATCAATGTCAACATCAGAGCAGCGGAAATCCAAATACAGCTTATTACAACTTTCCAAATTTACTGTCTCAAACAAAAGAAAACTAAAGTAGAAGATGCACCACCAATGCCCAAGCAGTGATCTTCAACAATACAGGGAGAATACTATATATATTACGTGGAAGCCTCCTGCTCGTCTCCGGATCGGCTACCCGTGCATCATCAGCTAACCTGTCTCTAGTCTGCTCGTGTGAGCACCCAGAGTAATAAGAAGAGACATAAAACTCTGGGTCAGACATAAAGCCTGGTGTGAGCGATAAGCATCTAAACAGAATGATAACAGGTATACTAAACCATACCTGAACCTGGACCTGCAACCAAAGAGTTAGTACCACATACCGTACAATGCTCTAAGGTGCCATAATAAATAGTGTAAGGATACGGGGGTGGGGTGTGCATGTCATAATGATAGCAAACAAATCAACCATAGCAACCATCCTCACATCTCTCACTCAGTGCGTAAAGCATACGACATCTACCACTTTGGAACACTAGACAAATTGAGGTAACGACGAATCCCGACTTGTAGAAACCCTGCGATGACCAAGCTAAACATATGGAGTCATGACCAAACATTTCAATGACCCACTTCATTGGTTGTAGCCCTTGGTTCTACCGATGCCATAATGGCCCTGAATCCGTCTTCGTACCTCCTACCATAGTAGTCCAAAGCTATAGACGTCGATAACTCCTTGGCACGCGTCCCGCAGCAAAGCCCAACCATGAAGCGAACTCGTTGATTCCCATCTGAATCTTAAGCTCTAACTTCTCATTTGGACTTCCTTTGCATCTCGGGTTTGGTCGAATTGGAGTGGGTCTTCAGAAGAGTTGTCGTGCAGCAGCAGCTCTAGGATTCTGTTCGGTTCGGTAGTCATCACCTTCATCGGTTCGGGTCGGTAGTCCACTTCGGGTCGGGTCGGTGTCTTCCTCCGGGTCGGGTCGGTTCAGTGATTCTCCCCCTTCAGATATCGGTTCGGTTCGGGTGTCTCTACTTGAGTTCGGTTCGGAGGTAGTTCATCCGATCTGATTCCTTCTGTTTGACTTGTTTGCCTGCTCCGATCCGTCCTGTTCCCTTTCTCCGATCCGATCTGCTCTATTGCTCCGATCCGATCTTCTGTCCAACTCCAACTCTAAGCAATGGCCTTCCTTCCTGCCAAACTCCTTCCAGTGACAAGTCCCAATCCAGTTTGGATTCCCTTGGCCAGTTCACTAGTCCGATCCGACCCCTGCTCCGATCCGAACCGGTTCGGGACCTGCACATTTCTGCAACTTTCCAGCGAGCTTTCTACGCCATTCGACGACGTTTTCGACCAATTTAACTATTCTAATCAATCATAAAACATACCATAGAGTCATAGCAACATGTAATAGCAACCACAAACAGCAAACAACAATTCAAATGAATCAAAAGGGATCAAAAGTGACTAAAACTTCATATTTTCCCATAATCCCTCTTAATCATGTTTAAGTACATACTTAGTAAAACTTAACCAAATCGTCTAAATTTTATAACAGAGGCATGAAATATTATTTAAGAATTTCTAAACATTTTTCCAGAATTTATTAGTGTATAAATTCGCTAATCTTCACTAATTACCCTTAATTAACTGTAATTAGTGTCAAAACGATGCTATCACTCACCTTGGCCACAAAATAAAACACCAAATCTGAAGTATCCTCTGTTTGGGTCGAATTCCTATGTATAGCAGCAGCTCCAACCTTGCTTTGTTGCTATTTGGCCTTGCTTTGATGTAGTTTATGCTTAATCTTCACTAAAAATGTGTTTTGGAGTGGTTTTAGAGGATGGAGGCCATTACTAAGGTCTCAAGAAGGTTTGTGGCGGCTCAAAACTGAAATGAAAGTGATAACCTAACCCTAATCAGTCCTCCTATACCTCTAAACCCGAAATTCCCCTGTGGGCCTAGCTGCTAATCACCCGGTTAAGCCCAATTAAGCTGTTTTTCACCATCTGAAACTTGTTTCAGCCATATCTCCCAAACGGTGAGTCCGTTTGACTAATGTGACCACTCTACGGAAAGAGAAACCATCATCCGGAGCCAATGGAAGTGGTTTCAGGTCAAAATTCCTTTCCAGTCAAAAGTTATGGCCAAAACAGTGTCAACTAGGGGTAAAATGGTCATTTAAAAATCGGGAAAAATCATGAGCATGGGAAATGACCCCAATAGTCGTCCCCCAAAGTTACATGACCATACGACTTCGTATGTGACAGAAATAAATATTCTACGATCCTATGATGCGTAGAATGCGGGTCGTTACACATATGATAATATGGGCTCCTGAGTTTGCAAGGGAAAAACAAACTACGAGTCAGTCGTGGGACTAGTATGAGAAACCCTACAATTATGCTTAACTTATTCTAAAGCGAGGCATATCCCGGAACCATGTCGTATAACATGGAACAGGTTTACTCACGCGAATGTCATTGAATAAAACCACGCAACGCTTTTTGAAAAATGAAGCCATTAATACTCAAGTCCCATCACATAATGCAACGCAAACCAGAGGATAAAGTTTTGCTTTATAATAGCCAAACATTTATGATATGAGAAAATTATTTGATATTATTATTAGTTTCTAAGTGTAGAAATAAATTTCAAAAATAAATGTATCAATCTTAGACGGCGCAATACCCCATCCTGTTATGTCACCGTATAGGTTTTATAACTAAAACCACAAAGTTCGTATTGGAAATTGGATTCCATCAATGAACCAAGGCAAAGGATCTTCCTTATCCGATTTGGAACCATCTCTAGCAAGATGTCCAGGAATCACATGCATGTGTCCCTTGATCGGCAGAACCATCCACCTAATTTCCTAGTGAGTTTGATTACTCCTAAACATAATGTTCCCCGGTCGTATCCGACCTTCATTCTGGTCATTAATTGACCATCATCTGAAGGCTCTCGATTCCAACACCCACATTAGTAAATATTCCTAGGCTCCATACCATGGTATTACTTTTAGCTAGAAGGAAACGTATGTCCTTACCCTGCTATCTTTCATCCTGTTTTCGGCTCATTTCGGGGCGTGAGGCCCTAAAGTCAACGTTCCACAAAGCTCTTCTTTTCAACAAAAGATCCACATTGTCAATTCACATACATGATCAGTTTCTATTGATAATATAACCTTTGAGTTCATATGACCAGTTTCAATTTATTTGCTTTATTTGTTAAATAACATTATTGAAATGAATTCTAAGTATACAAAGGTTTTATTAAGAAGTTAGAAATTAAGGATAACTTGATTTGTTAAAAAATATAACTGAAATGAAATTTATCAAGTTAAGATAATCGGATTTTAAGATATGGATTTAAGTAATGAATGGGTTCAATGAATTATTTATGAATATAAAACTTAGTAAATTGATTAGGAAGTAATATATTAAGTAAATGTGTGAATCCATATATAATTAAAGTTAAAATTGAAATTTGATTAAATATAAAACTATTAAGATGTGATTTAAGTGAAAATGAGAAATTCAAAAAAATTGATTTAATTAAGTAATGAAACGAAACCCAACTTGAATATTGTTTTGAAATAGTTGAAAATCTAGAAATACTGTTAAAAGTTTAAACTTGATTTGAATTGAAATCTTTGAATCTAAATTTAATGATAAGCCGAACTTAGAAATATGGATAAGTGGTTTGGATTGGACTATCTTAAATTATTTAAAAGTTGTTTTATTCTATATTATACTATTTAAAATTATATTATTAAAAGTTTACTATTACTTTATAACTATTTCACATACATTTAACTTAATTACTATTTATATAACTATTTCAATTATTTTATTTTAATTTTAACTATAATTTATTTTATAATTATTTCAAATCTAATTATTTTGTATAAATATAATTATTTTTAAATAAAAATATTTTATAGTACATAAACAATTTTACTTCTTATACAAGATAAATTTTTTTGTACCGTAAGAATAAACTTGTCTTCAATCTGGTCTTGAAGTCATTCCATGTCATCTCATCCTTGGGAGTAGTGTGAGTAATAGAACTCCACCAACTCATGGCTCTACTACCTAAAAGCTATCAAGAAACAGGTTCTTCTTCACATCATCATCAATCCCTAAGTCTCTGAAAATACGAGCACAAGTGTCCAACCACTCTTAGACCTCGATAGCATACTCAGACCCACTGGATGGCTTACTTCCCAAAGCAGAACAATCCTTGCATAACTTGGCAAAGTCCATTCACAGTGTTGGCACAGGAACACAACTATCGCATTTGACTACACCCAGAATGGCATGAGCTCTTCCTACGACCGACTCCATCATAGCACCGAACATGGCCAGGTAGTCGAGAGTATCCACACGTGATCCACCTTCACCTTTCACTTCTGAGGTAGAATTGATCCTAATTACATTTCTAGCTATTTGACTCATTCTTGTTCTTCAACAAGAATAGTTAGTCCCAAATAAAGAGAATCAGGAATGATATTTAAGTGCAGCTACTATATATACTACTATATAAAGTATAGATTCGGAAATCTATACATATGTCTCTATTACACATATATGTCCTAAATCTTTAGTTAAATTGCATAATAACAGTTTTAATATCGAATGCAATGACTGCCTCATGCCACTCACATGTAAGTAAGGAAATAGAACGTCGTAACCATGCTAAGCTGGTATGGACAAACCATCATGAGTAATAAGTAAAACCATACCTGTTGTATATTTCAAAGCTCATGGATAAAGTGTAATAAAAAATAGACAATAATGTAGTGAGTAATGATATAAGAACAAAATAGTTGAAACATCAATAAGTAATAAAGTGCTGTTCGTGAAATACAATAATATTGAAATACATGTCATCCTCCCTATAACCCTCAGAGTATGCTCATAACAATGGAAAGAAAATACATACAAGTAAATATTCGATGTATATCCTTCAAGCCAGTCTCTAGCTCACCATTTGTAACATCCCGATATTTTGCGATAATTTAAAATATTAATTTTAATGTGTTTTTGAACAAAATTGCTTTAAATACTAAAATTAATAATTTATAAATTTTGGAAATTTCATATATGTTTTAAATTTTAAATTAATTAATATGGTAATAATATACATTCGTTGGTTGTATGAAGGTCGACTGGTAATAAGTGTCATTATTTATGTGGAGTTAAAATATAAATTATGAATTGATTTGTATGGTAATTATTGAGGGTTATTTGGACTTAATTAAGTCAAAAAATTTAGAATTAAACTTTAAATATTGAAATTATATTAATGCATGTCGGAAACTTAAATAAATTGTTTAAGTGATTAATTTTAACTTATTCTGATAATTATAGCATGTATTGTTTGTAAATAATTTTGTGATCTTGTTTATATTGGTTAACATGGAAGGTTGGAATTTAATATTAATATATTTAGTGAAATTGATTAGTATAATTAATAATTGAAATAAAATTTTGAATTTGTAAATAATGAAATTCGACTTACTTGAACAATAGTAACTTTATTAATTACAGTTGGAATTAAAATTTGGTTTGTTTTGGTAAGTATTAAAATTAATGTTTAAGTATTTGAAGGAAATTGACTTAATCAATTTATAATTGGAATTAAAATTGAATTTGGATAATCAGTCAAAATTGGAATTTAATAGGAATCAATGTAATGGGATAATTGTTTATTTCTCCTATTGGACCCTCTACACATATGCCAGTAAAATTCGGTTCCACCTCATTAGCCAATTTTCATTATACGTATATTTTCCATCTTCTTATTTCTTTCTCTAATGGCAGAAATAAAATTCTAAAACCCAGATCAAAATAAAAAACCCAAACTTTAAATTTGAATCTCCTCAAACCATAGCAAATTATATATCAATTCGAAGAGCTCGATGATACGAAGCTGCGGATATGATTTATTTTGACATGCAGTGCTTGGATTCGCCGGAATTAGTGGTCAAATTTTCTGATTTGCGAAACCCTAAGCATGAATTTAGGCGTTTTCGATTTTGGATTAAATTGGAGAAATTGGCTTATGGGTTTTGTAGAGCAGGGCCATACGAATTCAATGACAGTCATGACATCACCTGGAAGTCAGTGAGGTGCTTGAATTTGGCGGTTTATTAAAACCCGATTCGTTCATAGCAGCAGCGCACGATATAGGTAGGACTGGAGTTGACCGGACAAGTGGGGGAAGGTGCGGAGCAAGCTAGGATCGTCATTGGTGGTGGCCCTCGATCTCCGGTGGTCGGAGCGCTCGACATTCAACGGTCAAACTCAGGAGGGATGGGTTTCTTTTTCCGTGTTGTTCACTATAGATCGAATTAGGAGTGGGAATGGGAAAGCTTGCTGACGTGGAATAAGAGCTGAGGTGGATAAGCATTATTTATTTATTATATATATATATATATCAATTGTTATAATATTAATAACTTGAACATATGAGGTCGGATTTCAGCACGGTTTATTACGTTCGGATCGCGACGAAATCACGGACGTTCTGATACAAAATTGGATGCGTTTGGAGATTGTAAAATTTTGGGCTTTGGTTGGATGTTCTTCTGATTTAATGACCCAAAGGTGAGTGATTAAACCCACTCACATCTAACTAAAATATTTGATTATTGGTTAAATTAAATTCATTTCATTATATGATTGTACTGTTTGTTGTTTGATTGTCTAAATTGCATATTTATGTTAAATCAGCGTAGACTATATAATTTAATTTAACTATTATATAAATTGTACTGTTAGAGATTAATTTCTAGTTTTAATAAAAAAAATTGGTGACTAGGATCTGATATTGTTGAACTGTTTAGATGTGTTGATTTTGATGTATGCCTTGAATTTCAATATTTCATGTATTGATATGAAATTCATTTGGTTATCTATATTGTTTATATATGTTATTGATTTCTATTGATTAATCCTAACTATTACCCTAGATGTTACGGGCGTCAAATAAACCCGGGATTAATCATTAAAATAAATTAATAACGTAGGTTGAAATGAAAAATACCTATTACCCTGATTTGGATTGAAATGATACATCCTTTCACAAAATACTAAAAATTAAGTTTTAAGTATTACTTGGCCATAGGATAGAAAATTATATACGGACACCGGTTGGTTAAATAAAAATTGTTTTTAACCTTGAATTTTTGTATATATTTTTAAAGATAATAAATGATATTATTAATCTATTTTCTTCAAATTTGAAACTTTAAGCCGTGAAATTAAAATTTTCAATTTTAAGGAATTCGTAAGTGTGGATAACTGAAGTTAAACTGAATTGAATATGAACTAAATTTATCAGAATTGAATTGTTTACCCATCTTTGATATTACTTTAAATTAACTAGATTTATAGTAATGATTAAACTGTGAACTCGAGTTTTTTTTACAAATGAATAATTCAAAGTGAGAATTATAATTGAAATTAATTAATAAATCGGATTATTAAATAAAATTGTTGAAATCGAACTATTGAACTGAATTGAATATGAATGGAAAGTCAAATCCTTTTGAATTAAGATATCAAAATTTAGTTGAATTGATTTGAAAATGGAATACAATTTCCAGTTTGGTTAAATTTTGAAGATACGATTCCATTTCCAACTGTAGTATTTAAAACCATTTTATAGACTATTTTAATAATTATTACTTTTCTTCATAAACTATTTACCTTGTAACTATTTTATTTTATTATTTATTTTAAGTTAACTGTTTTAATATTTAACTATTTATTTCATAAACTATATTAATATTTTATCTATAGATTTTACAAAATCTGAAACTCTATTTTGAATACAAATTATTTATTTTCAAACTATTCCAATTATATATCTAAACTATTTAAATATATATATATTTAGATATTTTAATATTCAAATTAATTTACGATTGGAATCGTTTCAAGATTTTAAATTGTTTTAAATGGAGATTTTATTATGAATAATATTCTATCTTGAATATTGAAACGATTTTAAGAAAATCTGATATTTTGATATGAAGTACGGACCCCTTTGAAATGTAAAAGAACTGACTGGCGTGAAAAATGTAAACGATTAGTTGTTAAAGAGACCGGGATCAGATATTGTCATACTCTCTGCCAATACCGAAAACCACTTTAACAACTGTGTACGCGGTGGAGTTCCAGAATTAAGTAGGTTGATTTGGAGGCGACTACTGGATTTGAAGAAAGAGAACGATGATGGATGTCCTTGACCTTCGGGTCATAATTAAAATGACTAAAACAGGGCTATACAGTAACCAAGTGGGGTCAGCTACCTCCATTGGCAACACTTCTTCCATTATTACTATAGTCCCTCGGTCTGATTGATTTGATTTGATGCGCATCCGTGATTTGGGAGTGTTGTCCGAGGTGGGTGATAGTCGCGGCTATGCGTTACCACCAGTTCGGAAGTGCAACTAATATGTTCATACTCTGAGCATTCCTCGTGTGCCTTGTCATATTACCCTGATCGAATCCCCTACGATTTTGATTTAAAGTTGTCGTATCACAACGCATCCCTATCCACCAACGCACTGGTGTGTTATATGCAAACCGTACGGCAACTGTATAAATCGTGTAATGGTAATAATGACATTC
Organism: Allium sativum; assembly: GCA_030737875.1. Taxonomy (NCBI): domain Eukaryota; kingdom Viridiplantae; phylum Streptophyta; class Magnoliopsida; order Asparagales; family Amaryllidaceae; genus Allium; species Allium sativum. Next base: position 903,204,573 of record CM060916.1, read on the forward strand.
CTGCTTACACTATTTTAATATTTTATAATTAACCATAGACACTATTATAATAGCGTACTATATTATATAGTATCTAGTTTAACGGATCCTTAGGAGATGGATATTCCTATAAACGTCTCTTAATTTATTGCACTCATATTATCGCATGAATTTGATCTAACTAATATGAGAATATTTTAGTTCTGATCCGAGTATTTTTATCTTTTCATTTATGCTTGTGTCAGCCTGAGTTTCAGTTATCGAAGACACTGTTTTGGATACGAAGATGGAGCTTGCTAGAAATATTATATTTATTACCGCTGCAAATATTGGTATGTTTATTGTAGTTAACTGTGGTAATTGTTGCAAAATATAATCAAATATATGTTTTAATAACTTCATGAACTGTTATTTATTTATTATACTTTATCCTTCCGCTGCGAGATTTTGTGTTTGTTTTTCTTCTTCTCTTCTTTTTCTTATATAAATCCTAATAACTATCCATATTTTTGATTTTTTTATGTCGACATTGAGGATCATTGTCGATTTGTACGGTCAAAAATCTCGGATGTTTCATTTGGTATCAGAGCTTTGGTTTAGCGAAAACCTTGGCTCTATTTGGAATTAACTCATTAGAGATAGGGTGGTAATACCCTAGAATGAGTTTGAGCGTATATGAGAGAGCGTACTTGTAATTTTGATATAAACTGATTTTGTATTGTGTTGGTTCGTTATGTTGAGTTTTTATGAATCCTGGTCGGTACTTGGGACGCCAAGGCATCGATAGGGATTTCTAGGCACTCGAATAGGACTCGTTGACATAATATTGTTTTGAATTACATTTTTATTTATATATGGAATTATTTGAAAATATATAAATTTTGATTTTGTTGATGATAATATTATATTTTCGTCATTTATTACTCGATTAATCAATAATTTAAAACTATTGGTTATTGAATGATTTAAGAAATAAATATAGAAAATAAATTGATACCTAAATATTGAAAATTTATTGCTAATGAAATAAGAAATTACTGAGAATTTAATTTCGGGTGGTTTTGTAATATCATTTTGTAAATGGTTCAAAAAAATATATTTACATTTCAACGGTTATTTCATATAGAAGTTGTTTCAAATGAATTTTTATACAAGTGTATACTTCCCTCTTTGCCTTTGGAAAAATGATTTCGTTGATGAGTGCACACATTATCGACCTTATTTTTCAGAAACTAAGTGGGGAAGGCCACCTAGAACTTTTATACTTTGTTTGTAAATTTGGATTTCATTTAAATCTTTTAAATTGTGGTTTGATATAAAAGATAATATATATATTATTTTAAAGTTGATTTGGAAATGAACCCGAAGTTGAATTTTTAAATTCTTAAATAGTTAATGATATTCAAATTGTTGAAATGAACAAAAAATTGAAATTATAAAAAAATTATGAACTATACAATAAGAAAATGAATCCAAGAGAGTTATGATTAAAATAAAACTCTTTGTAGTTTGAAATAATGAATTCAAAATAAACTGAAACTAGTGAACTAGTATAAAAATCGAACATTTCTATGGCATATATACACCTTACCAATTAATCAAAAGTTAACATGTTATTGGAATAAAATTGGATAATATACAAGTACTGGTATGAATAATGAATGTTGAAAAATTGACGGTTTATAAATATGAATGAAATTTAAGTTATGAAATGAACGATATATACTTGGTTATGCATGAAATTGAATTTAACTAGGTAATGAAGATAAACCAAATCAATGAAATAAGCTAGTAAAATAAATTGTTTAGTAATGAATTAAATTGTATAGCTATTGATGTTTAAATATTCAACGACTTAGGATACTGGAAATCCTAAATACCATCTTCTAGAGTCATGAATACAATGATATCCGTATGGCAATCCTCATTCAACTAGATACTAATGGAATTTCGAATTCTAATATAAGTTCGTATTTTGCCATCACATGCCCTTTCGGCTTAGGTTCACCACCAATGGTACACAATCCTACCATGCCTAATGGGCCCCCGCACGATACCCCTGCTTTGATTTCATAACGGTCCAAGCTATCGACAATTCCTTGGCAATCCACTATCAGAGTTACTTCACTATGTCTAAAGCTTGAGTCCATCTCAGCTAATCTGTTATACGCAGCCTCGTTCCATAGGAACTGTATTGAAACACCCCACCTCCGTTAAGTCACTCACAAAGGGAATGCCTTAACTTTGGTGGAGCATTATAGGTAAAAGACACAGATAATTTACAAGACAGACATATATAAGCAACGGAAAAGACTAAATTTGTTTCATACGTAGTTCATAACAAAAACATTAGAGTAAACTGTCTCAAAACAACTTCCAAATCATTACATCAAAATCTTTGTCTTGATTATAACATAAAGAAGCATAAAACACAATAAAACTGCATAAATCCCCAAGTAGTAGTGTGTCCAAAGCCATAGCCAAATATAAGAGGTTCCAAGCTATACATCATAGAGTCTTCAAGCTTGAAAAGATGAACGGTCCAAATTACGCTGAGCTACTCCCTCCTTGGGTACCTGAGGGGGGGGGGGAGGAACGAAAGAAAAGAGAGTGAAAGAAAAATGGGTCAGACATAAGTCTGGTAAGTCTAGTGATTATTCAGCATGTAAACTGATAAGAGAACCATGACTTGAATAAGCTGGATATAAGACAATAACAAGGAACTAAGGTAACATAGGATAATACAAGATAAACAAGACAAGATAAACTAATCATACTATCGCACTCATATCCATATTCTCTGCACCTACTAGATATTTCAACCATCATCATGAGTTCAAACCCACCCTTTTTATCGATCGGCTCCTACTTGCACGCATTTACTACTTGTGTCATACGGCCCCGCGATTGTAGATAATTGTGCTAGTCCCACCATGGGGTGTATCAAATCCTATGGCGGCAACCCGACACGATTCAAGATGCACAGTGTATAACTACTGATGCCCAGTGCCTGCTTTTTTCCACTCCAGAGTACGTGCACGCCCGTACTCCGTCGGAACCTACACTGACGCACCAACCGCCGTTGTTTTGACCGCTTATAATCAGCCCAGTAATCGTGCCCCACCCTGCCTAGTTCAGGGTACCATGATACATCTATGTGGGTTACTGCTAAAATGGGTCCCCGTTACCAGGGTTTCCTAATCAACATGTTAAATTGGTTAAGTATCCAAGTTAACCTAACCCCACCCATCAGTTTAGTTAACATGTTGTATTGGTTAAGTGTTGTCTTAATTAACTTAACCCTATCATTCCTGACTTAGCTTTAATTCATTCATTAAAGCACCAACCACTCACATTAGACAAGTATTTTTGCGGTTACTGGATGTGCCGGTCGGGTCCGGGAAGTTTTACACCGCAACTCAGTCTAACCTAGGGTTCTTTTGGGCTCGATGCACTAACCTCTCACATTAGATATATATTGTTATGGTTGCTGGATGTGCTGGGTGGTTCCGGGCAGTCTTACACCGTAACTTAATCTAAACTCGGTTAGGCATATTCATCTTCTCTAAATTTACATATTTACCTCTTTATATTTATATGTAAATTATTGTCATTCAAGTCAAGCCCCGCTTTCCCTTTAAATAAAGTTCATAATTTTAGGTATAAAAATTTATACCACTTTATGCCATAAAACATTTACATGTTTATGAACCAAATATGCCAATTATATGTAATTTCATTTTTTTCCCCAACGTTACCCCCGTTAAACGTTCGCATAAATCACATAAAATGTTAGGCTCGATACATAGCCTAACTTATACACAAAAGGAGAAAAAAAGAACATGTAATAATCCCAACATCATAAAAATATGGATCTAACTACGCATGTATCATATGAATTTGGCATAGAACAATATACATTCAATTATGAACTTGCAAATTTAGATCTACTCAACATGAATCATGAAATAGGGGTTTTACATAGAACTACATAAACTTAAAATTAGGCATGTAGTTGCGAACTTGCAAATTAGTTGGATCAAATTTAACATGAACCTAATCATATTAGCATGTAGTTTTGGTCATATATGTGATCATGGTTGAACTTGCATAAACATAGCAAAATTCCCAAATTGTCATACAATATATAGGTGTCATTACCAAATCATACAACATGTAATGTCATCGCCAAATTATACAACATGGTATGTTATCGCCAATTTATACAACATGATATGTCATTGCCAAATTATACAACATATGGATTCATTTCCGAGCATTTAACATTTATCATCAAATTACATACAACATGGTCACAAACTTAACATGATAAGAGTCATAGTCTTAATCAATTCAGTTTTAACCAGAAGGATAGGCATAAATTTGCATTAGGCATTGTTCTACATCCAGTTATTTAGTCACGATTCTAATATCATTTAAGTCTAAATGATAACTGGACTTACAAAAAGGAGACTAGTCTTGTGTTCTGGGATCTGTATTCTGAAATTGAATAGCTCTCCTTTGTTGTAGACGTTGAATTCTCTTAGCTGAATTAGATTTGATTTGCAATTCCTAACTTGCTTTCTAGTAGATGGACAATGGCGGCTACTCTAGGTTGAGTACTGACAGCATGACGGTCTTAGGAATATTTTTGTGTGGCTTAGGGTTTAGATTTAGGTTGCTTATATAGAAGTTTGATTAAATAGGAACCGTCAGATCAACCCAGGGCAAATCAAAGCCATTCAAACCTAAGAGAACCAACCAGAACTTGCCACACAAGCCCTAATGACACAGCAAATCATCACACAAGGAAACATGTCAGATTTCAGATCTGACCCGAGGGGGAGGTCGACCCCCAGGTCGACCTGTATGGGGAGGAGGTTGACACCCTGATCGGCATCCTGGTCGACCTAGCCTTGGGCGGGAAAATTCCTGCCCAACCCACTTCTGCTTCTGATTTCGAAATTTGAATTTTCTGAACTTTAATCTGAGCTGTTTATTTAAATTCTGAACCTTTTGAAAGTCATAACTCCTTCATACAGAGTCCGATTTACGCAAACACGGACTTTATCTCTAGCAAAATTCCGTGACGAACTCAATGGCGTAACTCGTTTGCCTTAATTCTCACATTTGTAATTATTTACCCTTTAATTCGTTACTTTAATGCTTATAGAAAACACGGGGTGTTACATGTATATATATATATATATCATTATAGCATCGTCAATAGAACCAGTGTCCATAATTCTATTCACCACGAGTCAACTATGCATTGTCACACATCACAAACTAGCTCATCACCATGTAGTTATGTTCATTACGTTCAAACTACTCTACATCCAAGCCTTCAATCAAAGAGTCTACCACCTAATCACATCGTAACTCTCAAACCTAAGAAGCAATTATCAAACCAAGACCAATTATGCGACTATAAATCCTTTGCTTTTCAAACAATGGACCTCATATCCATTTGAGCCATCTTGATGGACCAGTGTCGGTCATTGTAACGACCCAGAAAATCTGAACCAATTTAAGAAATTTAAATTGGCTATTTTAGTGGATTTTAAATATTTTAAATAAATATTTTAAATAATAACAATGAAAAGTAAGTTTGAATCGACATTTGAAAACGAATATAATTAATTTTAATTATAAACAAAGCCTGAAAGGGCGCGGTAGTTTCAAAATTTGAATTCAAACTTCGGCTGATTGTACCGAGTGCAAAACAAAACGGATTTGAGTGAAACCAAAAATATTTAAATTTGTTAGTGAATACCTTTCTAACGAATCTGAAAAATTGAAGTTTCATAGCGGAAAGCGAAAGTTATGGCCAAATGAATTTTCAGAAAGGTCGCTATGGAATTTATATAGCCCGTGAAAATGGCTGTTTTGCAAATGACCTCGGAATTCGACGAAACCACTTTTGTTGGATCCGGGATGTTAAACTATTGCTAGGTTTCAAATTTCATAATTTTTGAAGTTAATATGTGAGCGTGGAAAAAGAAAACGTATTTTGGTCAATTAGAGTTAAATTGGATCGACCAGAAATAGGCCATTTTTCAAACGGTCTCAGAATTCGAATAAACTAGTTTTGTTGGGACTGTATCGTCAAAACATAGCTAGATTTATTTTTCGGGGATTTTTAGAATTAGTTTGTGGCCCTGGCAAATTGAAATGTACGTTCAAATTAAATATTGAATGTTTTATATTTTAATTTGAAGGAAAACTGACTGAAACAGTCGAATAGGCCTACGAAACATATCCCATTGTGTTCGGAATGGGGGTAAAACGCTAGGGACGACAGTCATTGGGTTCGGATTGGAGGTCGTGTTGGAAAACCCCCTTTTAAAAGCTCCCGGCTAATCAGAATTTATAAAAAAAAAATCTCAGAAACCCCCCCCCCCCGATCGACGACGGAAGCCATCTCGTCGCTTCCTGCCCATTTTCTGGCGAATCCACGCCGAATTAGCTCGAGCTCCAGTTGAAGTTTTTGGAGAGCTCCTCCTCCTCTCCAAATCCATACTTGATTCACCTCCCCTCACCCTGTATTTCGTTCGAATGGAGGTCACGAAGTTTCGCCGTTCAATTTCTCCTCCCCAGACCTCCGAATTCGACGCCGTCAGCACCCCAGGCGCGCCGCTCCTAGCCCTTTAAGGTGGTGAAGGCCGATCGTCATATAGCTGCACGGATTTCGTGGAAATCCTCGACCTAGTTTTGAACAAACGTGAGAGGTATACGACTTTGTTATTTTCAACTGTTTTAACACCTTTAAACCGTTGCAAACTTTGAAAAATCATATCTTTTTCGTTTCTTGACGAAATTCAGTGAAACAAGAGACAGTGGACTCGTGTGGACGTCTTCTACATTCTAGAAGAGACCGCATATTTTTCTGAGCCTTCTGCTATTTTTGGTGGAGTGGAACCCAAGGTAAGATTTCTAATTTATAAACGATATGGAAAACGACGATGTATAAATTATATAGTCGATGTATGAGTTATATAAGCATTGTACACCTCTTGTATAAGTGTTGTATAAGTTGTACGTTCGATGTATAAGTTATATATGCGTTGTAAAAATTATATATGTGTTGAATAGAAGTGAAATGCTTATATATATATATATATATATACGCCCCTCGTCTACAAAAATGGACCATATTTATTGGTTGTGATTGGTGTGAAAATTGGTTGATTACGAATGGTTGATTAGAATTGTTTGTGGTTGAAATTGATTGATTGTGGTTGAAAAATACCCGTTTGTGGTTGAGATATATTTGGTTGAAACCACATAGGGTTAGTTTATGGAAATGAAAAAAATATACATGCCGCCTGTGTGCGAACTAGATGCATGATTCCCCATTGTCAAAAGCTGCGAGGCTTTAAGGTAGAGCGAGGAGCCGTACTAGGGACGGTCCCGGTTTTAACTACCCTGCCGTTATGCTGCTGAAATTTTGAATAATATTCATGTATTAGAATTATTTTCCTATGTTGAAACTATATTCGTCTATTGAACAGAAAACCTTCATGTGTTGAATAGAAATTCATTTGTTGAATCAAATTCATGTGTTGAATGGTATTCATGTTTTAAATAAATTGTTTTAACAATAAAAATCACATTTTTACTCTATATATACAAACTATAGAAAATCTTCATGTGTTGAATCGAAATTCATTAGTTGAATTGAAATTCATGTGTTGAATGGTATTCGTGTTTTGAATAAATTGTTTTAACAATAAAAATCACTTTTTTCTCTATATATATAAACTATTGAAAACCTTCATGTGTTGAATCGAAATTCATTCGTTGAATTGATATTCATGTGTTGAATGGTATTCATATTTTGAAAGAAATTGTTTTATAATAAAAATCCTATTTTTATCATCAATATGAACTATATAAAATATTCTTGTTTTGAAATAAATTGTTTTATAATAAAAATCCTATTTTTATCACCTATATGAACTATATAAAATAATCTTGTTTTGAAATAAATTGTTTTATAATAAAAATCCTAATTTTATCACCTATATTAACTATATAAAATAGTCGGGTTTTGAAATGAATCGTTTTACAATAAAAATCACATTTTTACTATATATATGAATTGTTAAAAATAGTGAAGTATCGAAGTGAATGTATGTTGGATAAAAATATCATTTTTATCAAATGTATAAAAAGAATAAAGTTTTGAAGTCGAAGAATCGAAATATATATATAAATAGAATCGAAATATATCGAATAATGAAGCTGCAGTTCGTATTTTGAAATCGTGATTTCAAACGATTAGTGCGGGAGATCCGACCATCGGATTTTCCCGAAACCGCAACTGTTGGGTTTGCTTTGGAAATATCTTTCCAACGGCACCAACTTTGTAAAAATCCAACGGTTGGATTGTCTGGAATGTTTAATTCAAATCTGAAAAAAAACAGCGCCAGAATCGATTATATTTATATACATATAAATATAATTATATTAAATCGAATAACGACGCTGAAGTTCGTATTTTGAAATCGAAACTTCAAATGATTATACCGGGAGATCCGACCGTCGGATTTTCCCGAAAGTGGAACCGTTGGATTCGTTTTGAAAAGATCTTTTTAATGATGTAAATTTTGTGAAAATCCAATAGTAAGATTTTCAGATATGTGTAAATCAAATCTGAAGAAAAACAGCGCAACGGCCGCGTTATGGCCCGAAGCGTTGTTTGAATAAATTGGCTATTTTAAAATAAATAAAAATGGCGATAAATCATTATAAAATATTATAAACGATATGGATGTGAAATTTAGAAACTAACTGAAGGTTGGCTAAGTCGAATGGTTTCCTGGGTGTTGATCTGATGTTGGTTTCGGCCTTCGGGATTAATATTTGGGAAATCGTTCTCTTACTGATTTACGGTTAGCGACTAATGAATTGAAATGATGCGTATGTGTATTTGTGTTGCACTTGTTTATCATATACGCGAGTTGCTCAGAAAGACCGGGTTTATCCCATTCTGAATAACTGAATCGACGATAAAAAATCGAAGATGAAGACGGTGGTTGAAGACCGGAGATCTTCACCTCGTTTGGATGGTAACTGATGTCCTGATTGGGAGGCATCCCGAAAAATGGATAATAAGTGGTGATCGTCCAGACGTACGTGGAGATCGATGGGTTTGCGAGGTATATAGTGCCTCCGGTTTCGTTCAGACCTAGAACAGACATGCAAATGGACAGTGTGTCTGACATTGGAATTTATTCTGTGTGATTGATAGCTATCAGTTGCACGGTGTGAATTGTCTGTGTGGCATGCTAAGATGCAGTTATCAGGGCTTCTGTTGAAAAGAAAACTCTTGTGGTGATGATCAAAGCACCGCCTGTGTGGCGTAGCTTTGTGTATAACGTGAATTCGAGAGCCTCACACCCCGGTATGAACCAGAAACGGGAGAGGACCTCAGGGAGGACATGCGTTTCTTTCTAGCTAGAAGTGGCGTCAGTGGTTTTACACGCCCTGACGAGTTTGACTTATGTGGTTGTTACTGTTGCGAGGCGCCTCGGATATATCGGTCGATCCGGGACCGATGGAGTCATTCGTTGGCTCATTTACGCCCCAAAGGGCGGAGAAACGTATTGTTCAGGCACTATAATCCACTCCGTGTGGACCGGCCCTGTCGCTCCAAGGGGCAGTTGCGGCTGGTCCGAAGACATGGGCTAGATTGTCTCGAAGTCGGTAAGGACTATCTTTTGCCTTGGTTCATGACGAAAATCCAATTTCCAAATACGTGACTGTGCGGTTTTGATTGTATATACATATGGCGACATGATATATGGTACCCATGCCGTCTATGATTGATAGTTATGATTGAAATTGTCTTCGAAACCTATAAACACTAGTAATAATATCAAATGCTTTTGTTTTATTCGTATCAATCATATTTTGGCCATTATAAGGTAAAACTCTATCCTCTGGTTTGCGTTGCATTGTGTGATGGGAACTGAGTCTTATAATGGCTTCATTTTTACAAAAAGCATTGCGAAGTTTAAAAGATTTAATTGTTTTAAAGCACTGGCAATCCAATGGAGTAAACTCGTTCCACGAAAGTGGCGTGGTCCTGTGATTAGCCATATTTTGAATGTGTTGAGTAGATTTCTCATACCAGTCCCATGACTGACTCATAGTTTGTTTCACTTTCAAACTCGGGTGCCCCTTTTTCTACACGGGCAGCCTTGTATTCAGGTTTAGCTGGCTTTATCCGGATAGCTGGAGCTGAAGATGGATTCTATCATTTATCTCTTTTTATGCTGTTTAGCTCCTATTGTACATATTATGTTTGTTTCCGCTGTAGACATTTATGTATAGATGAACTGTATTTGTACTAAGTATGATCCTGTATACTGTGTAACTCTGATGATTATGTTTATCCAGTGTATTATTTGTTCATTATCTGGTGTATTTATTTAATTATGTCCTGTTGTTATCTGTTTATGTGTTATATTCCAAAGATTACCCTTGCCACCGTCAGTACGGGGTTCGGGGTCGTCTCATTCCATGTACTTAGCCAAATTTTAGCTAAGTACTACAGGTCTCGACTAAGCTTCCCTCTTAACCCCCTCTTTTTTACAATAGTCCATCAACTTGCACCTGTAAAGCTTTTCCTACCAATCCATGGACTCTTTGAGTTATCCAAGTCACGCACCTTAGCAAAATGACTCCAATCTTCACCAATGCAATGCCTAAGCTTCCAGGAGCCTCATTAAAAACTTTCAAGTCGAAATATCGCATCTCTATTGACTGGTGTTGGTCCATATACATAGTGAATTTCAACTGAATTTTTTCATGTGGCTTTTCATCACCTTCCAGAGCTTAGCCTCTAAGTTTCACGCAATTCCAATGAAGTGTGATCCCGTTATACTCCGATCTTTAATCCAAGTTCTAATTTAAAAGGCTCCAACCACAAAAGTTACCATCCAAACAAGAATTTCAACAATTCAAATACTAAGCACACAAATCAACAATCATACATAAATCTCTCCAAGAAAAGCTGTATATAGCGGCAGATTTTTAGCAGCGTAAAATTTTATTGCAAATTAGCGATGGATTTTCGTGAACCTTGCAAGAGATAATATTTTGGATTTTATATGTCAACTTATTTTAAATTATTACCATCGAATATTATTTCTATTGCTAAATCATTGGAAATTGCAGCACTTTAACGTCATAAAATATATAACACTAAATTCCGTTGCTGATAGAGGTTGTTAACCATCGTCAAAATTTTAAAGCTATTTTTGCAACAGTTTTTCAAGAGATTTGAAAAGGGCTTTTATATTTATTATTTATAAAATGTTTTACATTTGTGTTTTTACTTGGTAATTAATAAGTAAATATAAATTTTAAATAATTAGTGTTAATAATATATTAAAAATAAATAATAAATGTTTACTATTAAAAGTAAATAATATTCAATAGTTAAAACTGATTAATTATTAATTACTATAAAATATAAATAAGAGGTAATAATAATTAATAAAATACATTAATGTTCGACGTTTAATTAAGTTTATTTTGATAATCAATGATTAATATGTAATCTTTAATATGATTAAAGAAATTACTATCAAGAAATTATTAATAAATATTTACTTTTAAATATTTGATTAGTACGTATTAATTAATAAATAAATAGTAATTAAGTAAAACAAAATGGTCAAAGTTTAAAAATAAGATGTTGAATAAATATTAAACTATTTCAAAATAAAAAAAAAATCAAACATTACCATACAAGTTATTATTTTCATGCATATTAATGTACTATTAAATAATCTATTATATTATATGAAAGCACAATTTTCATCTTGAGGCTTTGGGTTCAAATTTTCTCAAAAATTCCATGTATTGCCTATGTCATAGAAGGTTAGTTGTCTTAAATATGTCATTAGTTTTTCTTATTGCAAGTATTTTTTAAAAGAATTCTAACGGACTCATGAATGTTTTGTTGATTATATTCCTGTTATACATATATTATATTACATCGATTGCACATATATTATATCTATTATATAAAGGAAGTTTAATTGTCTTTAATTTGTCATTATTTTTTCTTATTATAGGTATTTCTTAAAAGAATTCTAATGGACTTAAGAATATTATGTTGATTATCTTCCTACTACATTATTATATTTATTATATAAATCTATTTATATGATCCTTTGTATACTTGCTTCTCATTCAGTTTAAACTCGAATACTCATCCCTATATCTGCCTTCTATTTTCAGTTAATCTAATCCCTATGTATTCCATTATATTTTCAGTTATTCTAATTTCTATATCTACTTGCTTCTCATTCTATTATATTACGTGAAAGCACAATATTCATCTGAAGGCTTTTGGGTTCCATTTTTCTCAAAACATTTACAAGTTGTTACGTATCATAGAAGTTTAATTGTCTTAAATATGTCATTATTTCTGCATGTTGCAAGTATTTCTTAAAAGGATTCTAATGGACTTATGAATGTTTTATTGATTATATTCCTGTTATCATTCTATTATATAATATCAATTACGTAAAGGAAGTTTATTTATCTTCAATTTGTCATGATTTTTGGTTATTGCAAGTATTTCTTAAAAGAATTTTAATGGACTGAAGAATGTTTTGTTGATTATCTTCCTACTAAATCTATTATATCTATTATATTAATCTATTTATACGATTCTTTGTATAATTGCTTCTCGTTCATTTTAAACTCAAGTACTCATCCCTAATTTTCGCATGCAAATTATTTATTTGTTTCATTATATTGTTTCTATGTTTTTTCTCTTTGCTCCATCATTTTTAGGAACTACCTCCTTGATTCAATCTATATCTATGTTTTTATCATTAAATGCGACCTTTCATGCCATTTGTGTGCCTCTAGGAATTATCATATGCTAACTCTAATCCTTAAGCACTTTTCCCACCTTTATTCTCTTCTCCCGATATTATTTCATTTTCTTCATGTTTTGCCTTTGTGCATGACTATCCATGTTCCACTAGCAATTTTATTTCTATATTAAAATCAAAAGAAAATGTTTAAAATTATGAAAAGTAACAGCTATAAACTAAATTATGGCTTTATTGTTGGTCGTATTGGGTTATACACCAAACACAGGTGAAGTTTGTACAAAACGAAAATCAAAACTTACAAGGAGAAATATTAAGGATTTTAGTTGCAAATTTCAGGTCAATGCTTTCATTTGTGACCTATATTTTGCTATTTTGTTAGCATATGCTTTCCGATTTTTTAAGGATTTCATCAATTAAAATTATGTTTATTTCAGGACGAACAAAATTGGATTGAGTAAATGAAAAGGTAAATTTGCTTACATATATATGATAACTAACAATGTATTTCCGTCGAATCTTTTATAATAGTTTAGAGCCATGAACTTTGTAGTTTGTTTGAAATGCAAATTGACATTTATTTTTATATGTAATTAAATTAACTATGTGTGGTTCAATGATTAGGAGAAGCTTGTGTTCTATATATCGATTATTATGTTATTTAAAACATACTAGAATATTAACCTCATATTTATATTTTAAATAATTTTCACTTAAAAATTGTTAATTGATCATCTGGCGAGGACTGGAATACAGTAGACTTGCTAACTTCACAATAATAGGAGTCTAACAGCGGAGTTATGAGGTAACATTGTTAACAATACTCCCATTAGTTTGTTTTTTTACATGCACTTTCTTTTATGTTGTTGATGAAGTACTTTCACTTTTATTAAAAAATTAGTAGGATCCTAATTATGTTTTTTTTCTATAGTTATTATTTTTTAAGCTTTTTTAGCATTGAAAATAATGACGAAAAAAGGTATATGTACTTGGCATTTATTTACAATTTTTCTATTTGTGAACCTAGTGTGCTACTTAACTCTTTAGCTTCATGCATATGGATGACTTGCTATATGTTATATGTACACATTAATTTATATTACATCATCTTTGCATTTTCGTTGGTATACTTTTTGCTTTCCTTTGCAAATAAATAGTCATATTACAAATATTATGATAATTGTATAATTTGATTTTATGGTGAAACCAACAATAGACCATAAAAGATTACCCATTTCGATTCTCAATGTATAATGATTTATATGTTTGATAGCATGTTCTTTCATTACATGAATTCATTAGCTATGTCATAAGCTATTTTATTTAACAACTTCATGGCTATGATTTACTTACGCTAAGTGATCTTATTTTTATTACTAATAAGTTGTGATTTTAGTGCATTTTTAAACGTATTCAAAAGTACTTTTTGTAACAATAATTAATTAATTTATTCTCAATTTTACTATCAACCATATTTTTCAATTGTTACTTTTGTATAAGTATATTAGTTAATGGGAAAATATTATTTGGTTAGCCCAAACACTGGACTGCACAATGTTAATATTTTTGTACTTTAGTCATATTATATAATGATACTTTCATGTAGATTGCTTTGAAGCAGCCGATATCCTCATAATTCAATTCTTGTTGGATAATGTAAAAATTGGAAGAAGCAAATTAATGTTGTTTAGTCAAATAAATTTGAAGCACTATTTCACATATAGATTAATTTAAATGAGGTTTAAAATATTATCATCATACAACCTATATGCATTTAAATTTGTATGTTAAATATATGAAAATTTTATGTTGAATTATATATTTCATATAAAAATTAATATCCAAGCTCAATTATATAATGATCACCATTATATAATAAATTGATAGTTAATGTCAATATTTGTTGTATAAAGTTATTAAGCATCAAAAATGATTTTTATCCTTGAGGTTTTATACTTTGTATGACTTAAGATTATTAAACAAAATTTATTAATAAATTAGTGATTATTGTATTTGGAGAAAAGATTAATTCCAAAAAACCACAATTCGGTAAGAAATGCTTTTCTTGCATAAAACCAAAAAAGTGTTTTATTAGTGAATTAAACGGTAACCCTCATATGCGTAACACAGGTTCACACTAGTTAATAATTGATATGTGATAGTTAATATTAAATATATAATAGTTAGTAATTGTTATCTACTATTAATAATTAGTTATTGGTAATCTATAATTAATAATAAATATTTAATAAGTGATGAATTACAACTAAGAAAAAGCTATTGGTAAAATATAACATTAATAATTTGTCTATAATCCCACTTGCAAAATGTAATCAGAAGTTATTGGTAAAATACAAGCAAAAGTTAATACTTTGTGCAAAATAACATTGCCGACAAAATTATCCCACCTCTTCACACTTAGAACTCTAAATGTTTTTTATCTCCTCTTTATTACACCTCCCTTACCACATAGCTCTTTATAGCTCTCCATAGCGCTGCCCTGTTTGACAGTTGCTCTTCATCGTGTGTCACTCTTCAGGTAATGGAAGTTTTTCTGAGTTTAATTCAAAACTACGGTTTCATTATTATATTGTGGATTGTGTTAAATCTAGGGTTTTAGGCCTAAATTAGGGTTTTGTCATGTTCTAGATCTAACGATTTTACATTTTTATGTTTTAGATGTAACGATTTGTGTCAAAATTAGGGTTTTGTGATAACATGTAGTAAACTATACGGTTGTATAATGTTGCATGTGGTTGTGCCTTCCATGTGTGTGCATTACCCTCATTTAGTGAATGCTATTACACAACAGTTTCACACATTACAAGCTTGTTATTCTGCTAGCCTATGGTCAGTTGAGTTGGTAAGAATTGCATAAATAGGGGTTATGTTATTTGTCTACAGATTAGGCTAGTGATCAATTCTTCTTGTTAATTTCGAATTCTAGTCTGTTCTGGTTCATTTACCGTTGATTATATATCAGTTCTTATAAATTCTTGCAAATTGTTGCTCCTGGGTAATTCCCATTTCCAGTTTTCAAGTTTGTTTTGACTCTTTGATATATGTTCTTGTTATTAGCTCAATGGTTTAATCATTCATATTCTTGAGTTTTTCTGCAATTCAATCTTGTAGTCAAGAGCGAATGTATTTGTACTCAAGGGGGGTCAACTGACTCCCCTCAGTTTCTTAAAATTTTCACCAACGATCCAAAAATTAGAAATTTGACTCCTCTCAGTTTAAAAAAATTACAGGATTTTATGAATAACCTTGCAGTTTCATTTATTTTACAACCTACCCATGTAGCCAAATTCATTTTCCTCTCTTTTAAAATGCAAATACCAAATATGAATCCTGGTACTTTTTTTACAAAATCCTTTGTACTTTGTAATTCTCCTTTGGTGTTCTAGTTGTTGCTGCAATTCTCTTATGTTCTTCTCTAGGGAATCACTTCAAATCTGTTTGTGTGGCTCAAACAGTTGTAGTTCTTTTTTTCTTCACGAATCAATCTACAATAAAGCCAACATACATCAAAATAGGCAGTTTCCAATTGCTGGCAATTAGTAGCAACTGAAACTTTAAATTTAACACTATGTAGTTGTAATTATCTACCACCAAAGCCAGCATAAATCAAAGCCTATACATACAACATGTCAATTGAAACTTTAAACTAGTTGCAATCACTAACAATTGTTGACTAGCAGTGGCGACTGCCCAATTCAATTGCACTTAATCATTCTCCGAATGCAATTGACCTACAATATGAATGGTGTGTTGTAGAGAGCTTTGAAATGAATAAACTTGTTATATTGGCATTGACATTACAAGTAATGATTACAATAGTCAAAAGAGCTTCATTATATAAAAATTGTTAAGAATAGATTGAGTGGTCGTACAAGATGATTGACTTAATGCATGTTTGATTACATACATTAAAAAAGACATTTCCAGAGAAATAGACAATAAATGCATTGTGCAAAGATTTAAAACAGTGAAATCTCGACATTAATAATTATAATTGAAAAATTATAGTTAGTGTAATTTTTTTTAATGAAAAAATGAAAAAAAAAACATTGGTAATCAATGTAATTTTTTGATTCGTTGTTATTTATATTCTGAACCCTCTTATATATTATCTTGGATTCGCCCCTGCTTGTAGTTAGCATCTGCTTGTTAGATTAGTTCATATATCCATATTATATTCGATTTTTGTTAAACGATCTATGTGATTGTTGAATCAAAATCTGTACAGTTTATAACTGTCAACTCATAACCTTCATGCAAATAATATTTGCTCTGATTCATGTAAGGTTGGTGTCAACTTAAAATCAGATATGGTCGAACTGATTCCCTCTTAAAGTTCTTGATAAATTTTTATATCAATTTTTTTTTCAAGTTTATGTAGTTGAGTTTGTCACAATCATATTTGTCCCCCATTTTTATTTTCCTCTGGCTTATGTATTGTGAGAGTTACTATATTCAAGCACAATCACACTATTTCCACATCACTGAATCATTTAAGTTTGAAATCGACTTAGACATTTAAAATAAATGTTGCATTAATATTCTTTTTGCATAAAATTTTAAAGAAATTAGTATTTTTCTCTTTGTAAAAAATAATTTATTTTCTATATTTCAAAGGATAATTTATGCTCTGTCTTTCAAAATGAAATTATATTATTCTGATATATTCTGCTGACCATATGGACACATGTTTAAGCAACTTTCTATTTTTAAGTGTATAAAAGCTGAGATTTATCATGAAACATCTTACTATGTTTGTTAAAACTGGATGAGAGATGTTAGTTGGATTTCTGAAATTTTATTTGTTAAAAGTGAATGACAGCTGTTAAAAGTAAATTAGAAAGTAACAAAGGACATGAAAACCAGATGATTTATTGTTAGATGTGTGTGTAAGGGGACAAGTATTTATGAAAATACCTTATTTTGTCCATATTTCTAACATGTGTAAATTCGTCTGCAGATAATTTACTTTATTTTTCATTATACTGTGTGGTCATATTTAAACCAGGTATAGGTTGTACTACTGATTACAAATATATGTATGTAAGTTCTCTAAAGTGTTGATGTTTTCCCTATTATGTACTGATCACATGCATTAAAAAAACTTCCTGTAAAGATCACATGTAGTTTCGAAATTTATACATTATTGCAGTATTAAAAGTTGAAATGGCTATATGAGGGATCGTACTTGGACGTATAAGCGGAAAGATGAACACAATGCAATATCGGAGGATTTTTTTCAACGGTATAGATGTATTTGTTAATGTAACGAACAGGGATTTTTGACCCGAAAAATTGACATAAAAACACCATGTCGAACATTCAAACATCGAAAACACCAGATCGTTGTTAGAAAGAAATTAGAGGGTGAGATAAGAAAGAAAGTTAGAATAGAAGAAGAATAATACGAGAACAACATCAGAGTCTCACATCGCAGCGAAATAAAATATAATGCAGAAATAATTTTTATTGAGAGCTTGGAATAATACTTACAACTTCAAAGTACATCAATACATTGGAACAGTTATAATAGTCTGTCCTCCTATATGTAACACACAGCGGAATAATAACGGTATAACACCATACGTCTGAACTCCTTCAGCTTGTCTTTGGACTTCACAACATCCGATAACCTGATCCTGTACAACCCGGTCTAACCCGGGCATTACAAACACCGGGTCAGTCTGGTGAACCAGAGTGAGAAAAACTCACATAGTTTATGGCTAACATCCAACTTGATTTTAGAGTTAAAAATCTTTTCGAAAGAAAGGATAATCGTAAGACCAAATCCACACATAAATACAGATGGTTTTAACCTTACAGTTACCCAAAACATTTTGAAAATCATATCTTATTCTGATATTATAATAATGTCTAAATACAAATAAACAGAATCTAGCAGAACGCTTGCATCTCACGCTCCACATATAAACCGCGGGCGCTTGTTGGAGATTGGATTCCGACTATGACAAGGTATAGGACCACCTGCCGATAGTGTATCTCTAGAGGCGAATACACTGGGATCAACAAGAACTTCTGGCAACCCGGCCCACATATGATCGACCACTTATTTCGCTTGAGTGAATCGAATGTATATCACCAACGGTTGGGAGCTACCCACCGTTCCCCGAAAATGGACAGCATCGATAGATTAAAGAAGCAAAAGGAATTTCTCCAGATAGGTGATTATACACCCTGATGGGTGCGAACCACATAGCCATGCTGCCTGCCCGATTTTTGTCATTTCCCGGTTGATGAGGCTTGAGGTTATAATCGACTTTTGGAACATCTGGCCACCGTTCACATCGTCCACATAAGTCATCCAGGAACAGGATGAACCGAAGGCACCCTCCTACCACATCCTAGGAATCACCCTATAGAGCAAGTAATACTTGCAACCTGTAGATTTCAACCACGATAGAATCACAGTATATCTCCGGGGATCAGCCAGAGATTGTAAGTAACTCTTCCGCTTTATGAAGATCTATGGTCTTCAATTACTCCATCTCGATCAACATCTTCGACGTATTCGTATTTATTGGTCAGAATGGTTTTCGAACATAAATTTGATTCTGGTCTTTCTGTACCAATACCATTGGTCAAATTTTGATAGTCGGTTGTTTAACTATCAGAATAAACAACCATAAAAATGATAATAGATCCACTGGTTTACAATACAGCATCTCTTGGCCATTTAAAATAACATATCATTTGTAACACCAAAATAATATAAATATCCTCGAATCATTTTATTAATTTACTTAGAAAAATATCTTAAAACAACATCCAAATTCTCGTTAACTACCATTTCAAAACATTCTCTATAACATCATAATTGATTCAACTTATCATTGTAGAACAGTTATTATGAAATCTCCTTTTGTTTCGCTATTTAAACACCATAATCGTCACATTCCTTTTTAAATAAATTCATTCAAAATCTCATTTCTTATTTTGAAAATATCGCTATATTTTCAAGAATCTCCTTTTATTTCTTTATTTTGGAATTACCATTCTATATTTTGAAGCCCCGTTTTATATTTCTTTTATTTTGGAATCATGTCCTATATATTTCTGAACTCATCAAATTACGTTACATTACTTCTAACATCTTCACTATTACAACTAAAATCATCCTTCGATAATCCTGAAGTCGTTCAAGTTGGGGTATTTAATTACCTCTCAGACCTTGATCAACAACGCTCTTATCTTAGGGTAGATATGAATTGTAATTTAAAAAAACTCATATTCATTCTAGTACCAACAAATACCACTTTGCCATTTATTTGCAGTACAGTTTTATAAACCCTTCTTATTTTGAAACCTCCCTTTCCGAAAATATTATTATTACTAAATTTATTGATTTAGTAAATGATTAGTAAAACAACAACTTTTAAACCTTAACTTTTCATTACCTGGATTTCTATTACAAATCCTATTTCTCGACCCTTTATCCAATTCAATTACCAGAATCCCTTTTTAAAATATTCAATCATTTCCTTTGGGAAATTATATTTCAAAACTCGACCATTTCACTTAATACCAATATTAAGTAACGTTAATTTATAATTAACGCTTTAACCTCCCATTTCTTTTTAGAAACTTTTTTTTTACATCACTCTGGTTCAATATCAAAACCTATTTCATTTCCATTTTTCATAATTCAAATCGTATTTGCTTAAAATCACTTTTATAACTTTGTTTACCAAACTTGGTTTAACATAACCCGCTCATAAACTCACTTTGAAAATTCAATTTATACTTCAACACTACTTCGATTACTTAAACGAACTTCATTTAAGAAATAATTCCTTAAATTATTATTAATTAAAAACTATAATTCGCTTTATCACTAACTGGGAATAATATTAAATTTCCTTTTTAAAATCTTATTAAATTAAACCACTATTTGTTAAATTATCTCATTAGATTAATCGGTATAAACTAATTTAATTTACTAATCAATTTTAGTTGAAACAGTTGGTTTGATCCATTTACAACATGATTAACTCATTGATCAACCCTAACTCGTCTTTTATTTTTAAATTAATAAATATTATTATTAATTTAATAAATCCATTTCAAAATATCTTATTATAATTGTTTCTTAAAAACAATTAATCGCAGTTATTAATCATTTCACAGTTGCTTAAAAATCTTATTAATACAAGAATTAGCTTTATAAAGGATAAAGCACGTGCTTTGGACACGGTAGATTTTGGTACCAAAAATGGTGATTGTTGGTTAAACAATTAACATATATGTGGTTAGTTTATTTCCTTTATATAAACTACATTTTTAAAATGATATATTTAAAAAAAATAGTTATAAAGTAAATTTCATCATTTCATTTTTATCGATTTACCTGACGGTAAATCAATCTTTATAAAACAGTTTGTATTTTGGCCATCGGCTATTAATTCTTCAACCCATATCACCCCTTGGTTAACAACCAAGCAATTGTTGAGTTTGGAATTAACAATCAAATAACAATTCAGTAACCCAACCATGTTAGTTCAACACTTCATATAATGACCATATACAGACAAGTAATCAATTCGACTGATAGCGGTCAACCAATACTAATGATTCAAGCATTCAATACGTTTATATTATTATAAACGTAACCAATAAGGTAAGTTACCTCTATTGGAAATAATCGTTAAAAATAATGATGTTACTTTATTTGAATTAAACAACATTTAATTTAAATAATGTAAAATATTCAACAACCATTCAAACAATTATCAAATCAACCAATGATTGGCAATCATAGCATGCAAACATCAAAACCCAACTTATAATAATTATAAGTGGGAGAACTGAGTGAGTTTTAACTCATCTTGGTTTATTTTTGTTGTTAAACCGCTTTGATTTAATCCAATTAAAATCTCTAACTGCTCTCATCTTCGTCCAAATCTGTTCCATAATGTAGTGCTATTCAATACGGCCCCAACGCAACTATCGGAGTCACATTCTGACATTATATGAGCGGATTACTCCGTTAACAAGTTAATATAATATTTAAATGAAATTAAACTTAATTTTATTCTAGCATTGGCCTTACCCTTTCTCACACGGCCCGACAAAAATTGTGCCTGACTCACTTCTTGTCCATGCCGACCCCCTAGCAAACTTTTCCACGTCTGTTCCTTTTTATTTCTCCTCTCCTTTCATGCTTTGAACACTGCTATAGCTACCTTGCTATTTTTCTCAACTCCACATCATTTTAGCACCATAACCTAGGCAGGTCTTCATGTTTTGCAGCATCCATCCGCTACCCTTAATCAAACATTTTTTTTATATATAATATATTATCAGGCCCAAGCCCAACGATGTCGGCCTTCTTCGATTTGATCCCGCCAGCTATAGTAAGCTTCTCCTACATCTCGCATCTCAGAAACCTCCTGAAGCAAAACAGCCGTACCTCTCTATTCATAATTTTATTTTATTTTTTCCTTCTCAATTCTTCTGTCTGCACATCCACCGACCACTCCCGTAACCTCTCCATACTTTACCAACGCCCATCCATTCCTATTTTATTTACTTACTGTCACGCACCTGTTCGAGTTCAACCTCACCACCCCAACTAAACATGAAACTCTTCGTTTCAATACTCCATGCACAGGAATGTTTATTCAATCTTTCACTGAACTCTCATACAAATGCCGCCCCCACTGTTTACTATGCTTTCTCCCTCATACTTCCTTTTCTTCTGAGACTCTTCTTTAAGTCGTGCACCCCCTTCTTGTGACTACACACTTGTTACCAAAAACAGCTTCCCACTGTTCCCATCCGACCTTCCCAGTCCACCCACATACCCATACTCCTCTCTTTTCTACCCAAATCCAAACTGGTCGTCGTCCCATTGTTTTTTTTTTCTTTTCATATGTTAGCTCAAATATTAGTTTGGCCCAATACCCCCTGCGCAGTCCATCATTCTCCTTGCGTCTTCCCCATCTCTCCATTCTTTCTTCCTAGTTTCCTATTCTTCTTTCCGCATTTTTTTTAAATCCATCTGCTACCTCACTTCCCAATGTAAAGCTTGGCCATTACAGTACTGTTTGGTAGGGGCGTACTCGGTTGGTAGCTGTAGGTAGTCTGCAGTGTCGGTAGGTTAGCATGTATTGTCTTTCCATTGTCACTGTGTGATGATTTTGATTTTTTTTTTGCATGTGGACAGCTGAGACTAAACGCAGGGGAGTTGCGCTAGTTTTGTAGCTCTTTCACTTAGGTATTAGGCATGTGTGTTCTTACTTTCTATCTGTTGATATGAAAATACAGCAGCTTTTTAACGTAGGCTTGTATGTCAGGTATTTTATTTGGGTGAGTTTCTCCTTTTCTATATGGTGTTAGGCTGCGTATTAGAGCATTCCCAGCAGTACCCCCAATTTAGAGCGTAGATCACCTATTCCCAGCGTCGATCCCCCCCCACTGTCCCAGCAGACAGTGGGGCGACGCTGGGAATTTATTTATTTTAAAAAAAAAACACACACTAAACGGTTTTCTGAAAACCGTTTAGTGGCTAAACGGTTTTCTAGAAAACCGTTTAGCGTGCCCAGAAAAAAAAATATATATAGCGAGCATCTGTTTTACAGAGTTATTACTCTATAAACAGACGCAGAACGAAATCCCCAAATCCTCTAAATCCTAGTTCAAGAATTGAGTGAAAAACATCGGATTTTTGCAATAACTTCATTATCTACCCTTCCTCGTCTCTTTAGCACCACCAATTTCATCGTTCTCCACCATAAAAACCCATCATTTTGGTCATCTTCGTTGATTTAACAAATTAGTTGAATTTGTTGAGGATGGAAGAGGAAATCATAGAAGGTTCCAGCGCTGCGAGTGGGTTTCGGAGGAGAAAAAGCTCACGAAAGAGTCGTAAAACGATCGAACGCGAAGAAGGAGGCTACGGTGCTAGGAAGGAGACAGAAATCGAGCCGGGGTTTCCATTCATGTCCATCACAAGTCTACAAGAAGGAGTTTCACATATCTTAAACAGTGGAAAAGAGCTTACGGTATATTTTTGTTTTTAAATTGCGTAAAAAAATTTATTCGATACGAAAACATTATGTAAACCGATTTATTTTTGTAAACAGAATCGAGACAAGATGAGATGTCATGGGGCATTTACAACGATGCTGAAATGGTGGAAGAAAGTTAAGGTCTACCCGCAAATTTATGAGCCGATTGTGAGTATATTTGGTAAATTCATGGAAATTGAGTTGAAAAACTCTGATAACAGATGCATACATGCTATTGTGGAGCGTTGGTGGCCGACTACACATACTTTTTTATTTCCTAGTACGGAGATTGGATTCACACCTTTAGATTTTACCATGCTGACATCCATTCCCGTGGGAATGCATAATCAAACGTTACCGTATGATGAGAGTTGGGGGAAATTCGACAATGCAAAGCAACTACTGTCACTTCTTGAGCCGAACGATATTCGGGTAGGAAATGTTGCATTATCGCATCTTGTGAGGTACTTTCGTGACGACTACCTTGAGGCTACTGATAACAAAAGCCATATTGCGCGCATTTTTGTTTTGTATATGATGGGAACTCTTTTCTTTACAACAACAAATGACACAATTAGTCTGGGATATTTGGAAGCCGTTTTTGATTTATGCTTAGCGGAACAGTTCGACTGGGGTTCTGCGATTATGGGTTACCTCTACCAGAGTTTGAATGTTGCTGTAACTAAGGGAGGACATATCACTGGTTTCGTTGAGCTATTGCAGGTATGGTAACTTATATGAAGCACAAAGTTTTTTAGGTTTACGAAGGTTTATTCTAGTGATTAATATTACATCTTTCCTTACTGCAGTACTGGTTTTTTGAGTACATGACGGTGTGCGGCTATATTGTCAAAGAAGAGGTGAAACAAGCTTCCTATCCGAGATTGAGAGCCTGGGAGAAAGAAAATAGGCTTATCACGCACGATACTTCAGCTCATTTGTTCTCGAGCACACGGTACCATATAGATCATCGCCACGCAGCGCATGTAAATTGGAATCCATGGCATAATTCAGTCGCTTTCGCTAATGTAGAGGTTGTCCATGCATGCAACCTATCTATGAAACGGTTGCCTTTGATTGTTCCGCCCGGTAGCTCCTACGAGATGTATTTAGGAGAGAGATGTATGCGGCAACTTACAGGGTGGGCGACTATTCCACTTGATCCTCCCGCACATATGACCCGCAAGATGACATTTTCCACATATGCGGAGATGCAACAAGCGTTATACGAAGATGACTGTCAACAGTACATATATAAAGAGCCAGACATTGATTACAGCACGTATTGGCGCTCTGTGGCCAGAGATGTTGGTCCATTGTTAGACGCTTCTGTCCGTATCGGTAATATGGATTTTTTCGGACCTTCTGCTTTGAAGACAGGAATTGAAGCTCCAATCGTCACGTCTTCAGAAGTTAATTACGCATCTCAGTTTTACCCACAGCCGCAACATAGTGAGTGGGCCGAGGATCCGGGGTGGAACTTGCAATGGACAGGACATGATCCGTTACCGATTCCTCATTTGACGGATATACCGCCAGTTCCGTCCCATTACACCGTTGATAGTCTATGGGAATTGAGTATGGGTATGCGACAGTTAGCTCTTGACCAGTCGAAATATTATGAAGAGGGCTTGGCTAGGATCAACACAGCTGCAGACGATTTTGTAAGTTATCGATTTAATTTTTGAGAAGCATGTTTGTTTTCCAAAACTGCTCATAACATACAATCCCTAGTATTATTTGTATAATGATAGTGTGTATGTTTTTAAATACTGTGCAGAACATGCAAGTTTATAGGGAACCAGTGTTGCATTTGGGAACCAATGTGGCGGGTCGAACAACAAGCAGGAAAAAAAGAAAAACTCAAGTACATGTGGAAGCGGATGAGGAAGAAGATGACGACGAGGGTGATGAGGAAGATGAGGAGGAAGGTGATGAGGAGGATGACGACGAGGGTGATGATGATGATGATGACGGTCAACCCAGTGATGTACGGACTAATCAGTATGGTGTTAGGTTTAGATATCCATCTGCATCATCGTTGACGCCTGGTACTTGTTCATTTAACTCCATACACACTTGTTACCCGTGCACATAAATCTATTTATTTTGTTCTAAGTTTATTAGAGTTCACATATAACCAAGTGTTTATGTACGTGCAGGCAAGAGTTTAGACAAAGGGAAGCAGAAGAGCGGGGGTTTCGTCAGCAAGGTGAAATCTATATTTACGGGAAAGGGAAAGAAGAAAGGAAGTGGGATTTACATTCCAGGCATTGAGGACATTCAATGATGATTGATGAGTTGATTGTATGACTTTTTAGGTGCTAATGTTAATGTTATGAGATGTTAGTGTAATGGTATGTGAGTTTAATGGTACTATAATATTGTTATGAAGACGGTGTGTTAGTATAGTGGTTTGTACTCGAAATTGGGTCGTCCTATCCTTTTACTTTAGTGCTTTCTTTACAGTTCTCTAGTGCACCAGTGTTGCATTATTACAGTCTATTGCCACTGACTTGTCATACCCTGTCCTTTCATATCGTATCACTTTACTGACTTATTAAAAAACATAACTGGGTCGTCCAGTCCTATCACTGAGGCCACTGAATTGTCATGTCACTTTAGCCATTTGCTATCACCTTAGTCAATGCCCTAGTAATGCATTGTTCTAGTCTTTGCCACGTACTGCTCATATCTTGTCCTTTCATACCCTACAGCTTTGCTGCTCCTAAAAAGCATCACTGGGTCGTCCTGTCCTATCACTGAGCCCGCTGTCTTGTCCTATCCCTTTAGTGCTTTTCCTATCAATCTTAGTGCATTGACTAGTCTAACGTTTCTCAATTATATGTACGTTAGTCCATATATTTTCCCCTATAAATATCTCTATGTTTACTATGTTTTAGTTATCTAGAACCAAATTTTTCATCAACAGAAAAACATGTCTTCATGGTCATGGCCCTCATCAATGGATTCAAACTATGATCAAAACTTTCCTGAGCGCCCCCCTTCAACTCCAAGAACAGATATTGATTGGAATATCGAATACCAAGAGCAGCACTACGAGGACCTGCGTCAAAACTACCCGGAGTTGGCACGCCTGACGATTCATCCACCAATTAATCATGTTCCTGCTATAGCTCATGGACAAGTCCAAACTGGGAGTGAAGAACCCTTACGAGCGGCTACAGTCCCTCGTCCTCCGACTAATCCGGATGTAGCTCGTCCTCCGCCTGTTCAATATGTACGTCATCAGGAGATACGACGAGTTTCAGTTAACCAGACTCCTTACGAGCAGGAGGTTAACTCCTATCCCGTTTGTTGCTACTGTGGTTACGAGACGGAGGTAGTAGTACGGGCGGACGGAGAGAATATTGGTCGTAGGATCCATTTATGCTCGCTGTGGCCTAACGGATGCAATTATTTCGAGTGGATCGACGATCCTTTCCCTCCACGGGCTATTTCTTACACCAACGAGTTAGAACAAGAGAATAGGCGACTTCGAACCGCTTTAGAATCTCTTCAGAATGAGCGTAACAATTAATGTGTTTGCGTACTGAATTTCCTATATTTTACTGGCTAGTTTTTAGTTTTCTCTATTGTATCCTACGTTTGGCTGGTGATATTATAATGAACACCAGTTGTATTGCAAAATCTTTGTATCGTTTTTAATAGCGAGCGTATGTTACCAACTTACAACTAGCAAACTGGAGATAAAAACCAAAATAAAAACTGAGTGGAGGTAAAAATTCACAAATAAAAATTTACAACATATAGGTTACAGCAAATTAAAAATTTACATATAAAAAACCTATTTAAATATAAAACAAGATAAAAACCAAATTTTATCTATAAAACAAGATAAAATTTACATATAAAAAACCACTTTAAATATAAAACAAGATAAAAACCAAATTTTCAAACTTAAACGTAGTTATAAAATTTTAAAAATAATTTTTCAAGCTTAAAAATTCAGTGAATTTAAATATAAAACAAGCATCAAATTTTAAGTGAAACAAATTTAAAAAATAATAATTAAGAACTTTAAAAAATTAAATAAAATAAATATATGACATTTAGATAACCGAATGCTTGAAATCCAGAAAACTCAACATGTTTAACCACGTACAAACCAAGATAAAGTGCAAAAGAATTTGCACTTAAAAAATGCACACAATTATTGTATAAACGGTTTTGTGAAAACCGTTTACACCTTAAACGGTTTTCAGAAAACCGTTTAACGTGTAAACGGTTTTCTCAAAACTGTTTGCATACCGCCGCTCCAAATTGGAAATGGCGAGCCTCGCCATTTCAAATTCGCCCCCACGCTCGTTTCCGCACTGCTGGACAGCGGTAAAAAATATTTCGGAGCCATTTCGTGAAGTATCCCCACTGCCGGGAATGCTCTTAGTAGCTGAGAAAAACATGTAGGCAGTGCGTGTCCTTTTAATATGTATAGGTCTGCATTTCATTTTGGTTAGAAGGCTGCATGTGCTTCTTTAATTTGATTGAACTAGACAAGCTGTGTAATAGGATAGTGGAAACTTAATTTAAAAGATGGCTGCTTTGTGCATTATTTTGGGTCTGTATACTATATTCCATGTTGTCAATAGGTTATGCAAAAATAGTATTTACTTAACTTAAAGAAAATTTGATCATATCTTATATTTTACTTGCTTTGATGGGTTACATTCATTTTATACGGTTTGTTTAGAGATTAAATTAATACTATTTTACTTGTTTAACACTTTGGGTAGAGGTAGTTAATATTCTTAACATGGTTATGTTTCTCTTACTACCGTTACTTAACATCACCCGCTAAATATACGCACTGTCGCACACAAATTCCATTCTATTTGAAATTATAAATCGATATTAATGTATTTGAGGTAAACGATATTTGAATTATATAGAAACCTGTTATTGTTTATTAACGATTTCCCTAGCGACTATTTAAATTTTGATTTGGACATCTCTTACAATATATAAGCTGAAATTCTGATTTTTTCTTTTATTAGGAAATCAAAATCAAATAGACTCTAACGTTTCTTGTTTCATAGAATTCCAACTTAAAATAGATTCTGTATATCCAATTGAAGTTCAAAACTTAATTATACGAACTACCCCACCGTTTCGAGTTCGTTTAAAAATATAAACGTTTAATCGTCATTTTGACTAATAAATTCTTACTTAAATCCATTAATATTTCCAATAAAATATTTAAAAATAATTTAAATATTCAAATTTAAATAGCTGAAAAATCCGGTTCGTTATTGTTAATTTTGCGTCTAGAGAGTTTGGAAATCAAGAAATTCGATGTCCTTGTAAAAAATGTAAAAATGAAGCTCTTAGGGATAGTGATACCGTTAAATGCCATTTGTGCAAATATGGGTTTGTACTTCGATATGAGTTATGGAGATTTCATGGGGAAGTTATTGATGCTACCAGCAATAATGACAATGGAAATAGTACTTGGGATAATGATGATAATTATTTCCAGCAGAATAGGATGGAAGCCAAGGTTTATGATGTTGTAGGTTCACTCCCTCACAACATGTCTGAGAGAGATTCAGATGTTGAGGAACCTCCTAATGTAGAGGCAAAGAATTTTTTTGATTTATTACATGTTGCGAAATGACATTTGTAAGATGGTTGTGAAACCCATACAGAGTTATCTGCAACTTGTAGACATATTGCAATCAAAGAAAAATATAATAGCTCCAAAATCGAATTTGATGAGTGTCTTAAAATCAGTAAGGAAATGTTGCCTCCTGATAATGTCTTGGGTGACAGTTATTACAAGATGAAGAAGTTGATGACTGCATTTGGTTTTCCATATCAAAAAATAGATGCATGTCGAAATGGTTGTATATTGTTCTGGAAAGACGACAAGGAGCTTAAAACTTGCAAATATTGTTCTACTGAGAGATATAAAGCAAAGAAAAATAAAACAAAAGACGTCTCATACTCAAGGTTGCACTACGTGCTGCTTATTCCTAGGTTATAAAGGATGTATACGTCTATAGCAACTGCATCGCACATGAGATGGCATGCTATTCGGAATTATAGTATTGTGTCATCCATCAGACGGAGAAGCATGGATACGTCTATATCCAAACATTGCGAAGGAGGCACGTAATGTTAGATGAGGCCTGTGCAAAAACGGATTTGCGCCATTTGACAAATTTGGTAAATCGTATTCTTCTTGGCCGGTTATTTTGACGTCTTATAATTTGCCACCATGGATGTGCATGAAAAATCCTTATATGTTCTTAACTCTTATAATTCCTAGGCCTAGAGATCCTAAACAAGGAATAAACTTATATTTGCAACCACTAGTTGATGAGTTGAATCTCCTTTGGAATGATGGAGTTCTTACGTATGATGTGTCAATGGAAAATAATTTTATTATGTGTGCGTCTTTTTTATGGACCATTACCGACTTCCCAGCTTATGGTATGCTCTCTGGTTGTAGTACGTCTGGTATATTAGCATATCCGTCTTGCATGGAGTGGGCATCGTCATTTCATTTATCTAATGGAGGCAAAATGACTTGGTTGATTACCATCATTATATTTTAGATTTTTGATCATCAATGTGGACGAAACAAGAAAGATTTTCAACAAAACAGAGTTGTTACCGATGCAGCACCGCTGATGTTGTCTAGTGAAGAAATTTTTGAATGCATGCAATATTTTCCAAAAATATATAATAATCCAAATGGGTTAAATTTCACAATTAAAGGCAAAAGTTTGAGTCATAATTGGTGTAAACAAAGAATATTATGGGAATTTCCGTATTGGAAAAATTTGTTACTTTGTCTTTATATTGTTGTTATGCATAATGAAAAAAAATGTTTTTGAGAATGTGTTCAATACAATTCTCAATGTCAAAAGTAAAACTAAGGAAGATTTGAGATCAAGACGATATACAACTTTATTGCAATCATCCCGAACTTGAGCTTGATGAAGATGATAGTAACTTTAAACCTAAAGCATGTTACGAGCTAAGTCGGGAAAGTTGTAAAATTCTATTGAAGTGGGTGGAGAATCTACGATTACTAGATCGTATTGCTTCAAATTTACGTAGATGTGTTGATTTGGGTAGCTTGAGAACGAACGAAATGAAAACCCATGATTGCCATTTATTTTTTAGAATCCTTTTCCAATTGCTTTCAAAGAGTTGCTTCCGCATAAAGTTTGGTATGTTATAACAAAGCTTAGTCTATTTCACAAGGAGTTATGCACAACAGCACTAAAATTGGACCGAATTGAGAAGCTTGAGAAGATCATACCAGAACTAATTTGCAAATTGGAGGTGATATTTCCTCCCAGTTTTTCTAATGTAATGGAGCATCCTCCAATATATCTTCCTTTTGAAGCTAAAATGTGGGGACCTATTCAATCTGGGTGGATGTATCCGTTTGAAAGGTTATTTTAAAAAACTCGTATCATATTAGTATATACTATATATTTTCAAGTTTGTTTACACATGTCACTTTAGGTTTATAAGACACGTGAAGAAAAAAGTGATTAATAAGGCATGCATGGAAGGATCAATTTGTAGTGCCTACATCATGGAAGAGGCGACAACATTCTTTTCTTATTACTTTGAGGATCATGTAAAGAAAATGAATACAAATATCTCATGCAATGATCATAGTATAGAGGAATTTTTCAATGATCATCCATTATCCATGTTAAAAAAAGAAGGACGTCCCTGTGATGGTTGGAAAAAATATTGGTTGACTGATGAAGAATAGAACGTTGCTCGAAATTACGTTCTTTTTAACTGCAAAGAAGTAGAACCTTATATAAGGTGAATTTTGGTAGCATTCAATGATTTTACTTTCAAAATTTAAGTATCTTACACACTTTAGTGCTCTTGCAAAATGTTTGAGGAGATGATTGTGTTATTCCCCGTGCATCAAATTTTAATGATTGGTTTCTCAATTGTGTAAGACTAGTATAACAAAATCCAGCTACTTTTTATTTGAGAACGTATCAAATATACTTATGTATATATTAATTTACGTCTCTTATAATAGGTATGTGATCATGTTAATAGAGTCGTGGATAAACGACTAAAGTTTATTGCATTTGGACCTTGAAAGGAAGTGAGGAAATGCAAAGTATTATTCATGAACGGGTACAAATTTCAAACAGAGGAGTACGGATATGGAAAATCAACTTATAATTATGGTGTATGTGTTAAAGGCAGCAATGACCCATAAATGCATATGACTATTACGGTATTTTGAAGGAAATTTATAAGCTGACTTACTCTTTCGATCTAGAGCAGAAAGTCCTATTCCAATGTAATTTGTTTGACAATATGCCTAAAAGTGAATTAATGTGCATCCACTATACAATTTCATTGAAATAAATCATAAGTCCAAGTATAAGACCTATGATCCATTTATTCTAGCAACACTAGCAATTCAGGTTCATAATGTAGGATATCCATCCGAAAGGAGAAACAAAATTGATTGGTGGGTTGTGCTTAAAACGAAAGTTGGGTATACATTTGATGAAAACAACTTGAATGATAAAGCTTATCAAGAAGACATTGATCATATTGTTGAATTCACCATGGACAAAGAAGGTGACTTCGGACCTCTTAATGACGGTGTTCAGGTCATGGAAGTTTTTGATACAGACCTTGAGAGTGAAAACGAAAGCTCAAAGATGAAGAATTAGATGTTAATGGAGAATGATAGTTGATAAGTTTGTTAACATTTCTAACTGGGAAATTTGATGTTTTGATTGTTTTCATTTCTCTGTTTCTATTTCAAACAAACCACTGTTTTCATTTCTCTACTTCTATTTCTAGTAAACCATTGTTTTCATTTTTCTGTTTTTCTATTCCTACTTACGCAATTTGTTGATTATTGATCTGCAAAAAATGAATGCTATTACAGAATATATCTGTTTAAAATATAATGCTTGTTTATGTATAATGCATGTTTATATTATGACTGTTTAGAATATAATGCATGTTTATGTACATAATATTATGACTATTTTCCTATTTTTGTGTTTTCTATTTGTAATATAATGCTTGTTTAGAATATAATGCTTGTTTATATTATGATTGTTGGAATATAATGCATGTTTGTATTATGACTTTTTAGAATATATGCCTGTTTATGTATAGAATATTATGACTATTTTTCTATTTTATTTTATTTTTGTTTATAATATAATGCATGTTTATATTATGACCGTTTAGAATATAATGTCTGTTTATATTATGACTGTTCAGAATATAATGTCTATTTATGTATAAAATATTATGACTGTATAGAATATTATGATTGTTTAGAATATTATGTACATAATATTATTGACAGATATGCTTATGTGCATGTTTCTAAATATTTCATTTAATAATATGACTGTTTCTAAACATTTCATGCATGATTTACATATATGGTTGGCGCTATACGTAGACATTTGTATGCTTGCCAGAAACATGAACAAGCAAAAGTGAGAGGATGAGGACGGGGAAATCCTCAATTTATTCAGTCTACTCTACCACCTTGTCATACTATTAAACATATCCTCAAAGTAAATTCAAAAATGATCAGTCGACATCACTTCATCATCGCTGCACTACACGGCTTTCATCAGAGCGTTCTTCTTCCTAACCTCTCTCCCCGCTGCATAGTTAACCATCTACTCCGCAGCCTAATCCTTCGCATGGTGCTCCTCCACAAATGGATCGGCAATCTACTTCTCCGCAACCTAATCCCTTGCATGGTGCTTCTCCACATCTTAATCGGAATCTACTACTCCATAGTCTTCATCACAGTCTTCTTCGCAGCATGATCCTCTGCATGGTGCTTCACAGCTTAATCGGCAATCTACCGCTCCGCAGTCTTCATCACAGCCTTCTCCGCAGCTTAATCGGCAATCTACTTCTTCGCAGCCGTCTCCGCAACATGGTGCTTCTCCGCACCCAGTATTCTATCACTAACTCTCAATTCAGTTGATCAGGATATTTTTCTAGGTTTGTCCAACTCTGATTCTTAGCATAACTCTCAACCCAGTCCTCAACCACAAAACAATATGAATGAGCATAGCCACCCATGTTCATCGATTACACATGATGGTGCAATAATCCCCACAATAAAGTCGATTAATGCAGTAGGTTGTATCGAACTTCGACTTATAGAAACAAAAGATAAGTAAGTGCTTTGTATTTTACTTTTGTTTGACTTGTATTATGATAACATGGAATATATTCTATACATCACTCTTTCAGTGCATACTTCTAGTGAACTTCCGAGGAGGATGACTACGCCTTTTCATAAGTGTTTGGTTGATTTTTGGCCCAATTTTGGAAGGATACCGTCAAACTACAAGGTTCTTCTTTTTGAAGATTTTTTGGTAAGTTCTGACGTCTCTTCGATACAACCATTTTATTTTATATCGCTTTTATCTTGTTCAGACCACGTAAAACGTTTTAGGTTACTTACCGATAACTTTCCCGACTTCAATTGAACAGTCCATCACTTATAAAATAGTTTCTGGAACTTACCGATATTGTTTGTAAGTATTAATGCCTAAATCACTTATAAGTATTAATAGTTTGTGGTACTTACCGAACATGAAAAAGTATTAATAGGTTATTGGTTTACAAACAATATAAGATACAAGTATTTAATATAAACAAAAATTTTATTATAAGGTACAAGTATTAATGCCTAAATCACTTATAAGTATATTGTTTGTAAACCAATGAACAATATAAGATACACTTAAAATAAAAGCACAAATATTTTATTGGTTTACAAACAATATAAGATATAAGTATTACATTATAAGATACAAGTATTAATGCCTGAATCACTTATAAGTATTTATAGTTTCTGGTACTTACCAAAATTGTAAAACAGTCTATCACTTATAAGTATTAATAGTTTCTGGCACTTACAAAAATTGTTTAAAGTTAAAGTTATAAGTGAATTAGGTTTAAAGTTATAAAATAGTTTCTGGTCCTTGCCAAAATTGTAAAGGTGATTTGTGTCTTATATTGTTTGTAAACCAATAAACAGTTTATCACTTATAAAATAGTTTCTAGTACTTACCAATAACTATTTCCCTGAACTCCATTTACACTGTTTGTGGTTCTTATAAAACAGTCGACCCATGTGAAACAGTATATCCAATAACTAGCATTTATAAATATTTCACTTATAAAATAGTTTCTGGTACTTATAACAACCCGTATTTTTTGAACGAATTTAAAATTTTATTTTCAATTGATTTAATAGATTTTAAGAATTTAAAGTGATGTATTTTGAGAATATACGATTTAAAATTTATTTAAATCAAAGTAATAGCATATAAATTTATATTTAATTAAAACGAACTCAAAATGGAGCGGTAGTTTGAATATTCGATTTTTAAACTTTGAATGAATGTATAGAATTCAATATAAATCAGAATTTGATAAAACAGAATCATTGGAATATTTAGAATTGTAATTTTCTAACAAGTGTAAGAAATTGAGATTTCACTTAATAAATTGTAAGTTATGTCTAAATTAAAATTTAGAATAGTCGCTATGGAATTTAAATATATTTTGAAAGGTATATATAGCCCGTAGAAAACTCACATTTTACATATGGATGAATTTGGACTCGAAACCCCTTCCATTGAATTCAAATTGCCACTTGCATGTTCGAAAACTATAAGCATCGATACCTTTGGAATTGGAGAAATTTTGGTCTTTTTCATTGGATATAAGACCAAAATATCACTTGTTGCATACGGATGAATTTGGGCTCGAAACCACTTCCATTGAGTCCAAAATGTCGTTTAGGAGTTCGAAAAGTATAAACTTCGATATATTCTGAGCTTCGGAGTTTTAGCACTTGGTTTGGGGCTTGGTTAGCCAATCTAGCCCATTCACTTAAGTGCCCCATACCCTCTCCTCTTCATTCATTCTCCCAACACTTAAGTAAAATGGAAACGAGGAAGGGAATGGGAAATAGAAATTACCAAAGTTAGGGTCTTCAATCTAGAGCTCAATTCTAGTCCAAATCCAATTCTAAGACATGGATAAGCTTCTCCATCTTCCTCTTCATCTTCTCCAACTTGTTTCCTCTTCAATTTGTGATGATTTCCTAAGCCTAATTCTTAAGAAATGTGTTCATATGAACATAGGTTGTGGATTCTAGTGTTTTTATCGAAGAGAGGTTGTTCTAGTTTGTCATTGGTTCGATTCCTTGCTTCTAACCATCAAAGGTGAGTTCTTTGTGAGTTCTTCTTGAATTCACATTTATGACAAAAGCCTATAGGCTTGTAAAGTGCAGTTAGTATTCATTTGAATTTTCATATGCTTGTGAATTGGGCAGACTAGTATAACTTAGTCGATTTCAAGTATTCATGTTCCATTAAGTTGAGAATTATGACGAGGATTGTCCACACGACCTAATTCATATGATACTAGTTGATTTGGTGATCTTGTGGAGCTCCATTATCACTTCGTCAAAGTCCTAAGTCTTCACAAGTCACTTATATTGCATTTTCATGCCTTGGTTTGGAATTTAGCTCACATTTGAAATTATTAGATGAATCATTGCAAATCTCTTGTATGTACGTTCATGTATGTGTGTTTGGGTGTTATAAGTTGTTTCGGCAAGTCTTTGAAGCCTCATTTGCGTGTATATAACATCATAGGCCTTCGGGCATTAGTTGATAACACTTAGAGCTTGTTTTCAGGGCAAAATATGCTCCGGAATAGGATTCAGACATCTGAATATTTTGGGTCAGACGTCTGATCTACTCCCAATAATTATGGAATCAAGCAACAGAATTCAGATGTCTAAAAATTTTAGCTTAGTCGTTTGATTTTTAATTCAGACGTCTGGCTAAAAAAATTCAAATGTCTGAAATAGCTCGAAAATGAACTAAATCCTTGCTATCTCAAGAAATTGCAAATTCACACGTCTGAATTTTTAATTTAGATGTTTGAATCATGAATTTGGGCTGTTGACCAATGGAGGCCACGGTCAACAGTTCAGATGCATCCTGGCTCTTTCCTAGTCGAGTTTCGGCCCATTTCGATTTCGTTTGTGACTTGTCAGTTTCACTAGTTCGTATATTTCAGCAGCCTGATTCTTGCAAAATCGTTTTTATAAATCATCAGCTAAAGAATGGCGGAGTGGAAACCAATGGTGAGAACTCTCTCACTCAAATATTTTGTACAGTTTTTTTATATATTTTTGTAACTGAATATATGTTGATTGCCGATGATTGCAATATTTGTTTGGTGGATGATGGATGCTACAGTTTTAAATGTTATCATTATTAAACTATGAAAATACATATAAGTCACATGGATTGTGATGTAAACCCCACACTAGTATTGAGACGATAATTATACACAACGCCCAAATATGCAAATTATAATCATTGGATGTTGATTGGAAACCCCACACGGGTCTGGGGATGATAATAACTTCACACATCTCCCTTCTATTTAGTTATATGTCAATCGATTGATCGACAGGCCGTAGTAAGTGTTATTTAATTATTTAATGCTTATATAGTTGTAGGTTTCACTCTGGATGTGAATTGCATGTCTAATAGTTGATCATCACTATTTATGAACACATGCGATGTATGGAATCCATATAATTAAAATTATATGGTAGATTGATTCACATTCTGATTCAGAGTACATACGAACATTTTAAAACAATATTCAGTGAAGAAGCAAAATATGATTTTGATGTTCGATTTTGGATGGACACAAAAATATAAAAGATTTGTATTGATGTCTGATTTTGGATGGACACGAAAAGGAACTGAAATGAATTGAAATGGTTTTGATAACCAGAATTTTTCCAACGTATGAATTGGAATGGATTTGAATGGAAAAAATCTTTGGAATATTTCGATATTGGATTCTGTGATTATACGGATATTGTTGAGGAATTTGGAAGATACAGATGTCGTTATTCCCGATACGATATTCGTTGATCTCAGAATTTGATATTGAAGATAAGTCGATATAATTTCTATTTAGTGCCTTATATTTAATATCAAATTGGATTTTGGGTTTGTCGTGAATGGTGTCTTCAATAACATTGTTCTGAAACCCAGTTGAGAAAAGAATAAATCTTTTAATTAAGATTTAAGAAGGTTTTCTAATTAATAAATATAATTAGAAGTAAATGGAAGTTGATTTTGGGTTGCTTGTGAATAATGTTTTGAACAACATTAGTTCTTAAACCGATTACTAGTGAAGTTAAGATTTGGAATTTATAAATCTTTATTCTAAGATTTAATGGAAATTTTCCGAAGTAAAGTTTTCCAATTTAATAAAAGAAATTGGAATTGAATGGAATTCGATTTAGGGATGATCGAGATGAGCTTCTGTGAAGGAAGGCGTTTACTATTTATGGAATTTAAAAGGCTTTGTTGTTATTCCGCTTATAGTATTAGTCCGATACGGAAAATTATATCGATTCTTTCCTCCTATGATTTCCATGAAGATTCCATTTTGATGGAAGAGGATTTTGGATTTGTTGAACTGTGTTTTAAGTGACATTGGTTCTTTAACCCAAGTAAAAGCAGGATTAATTTCCAGAAAGTTGAATAATCATTAAGTGACGATTTTTGAGATTAAAACTAAGTTGGAGTTTTAATGAATCTTTAATTAGATTGAAATGAGAATGAAGTAGTTAAATTTACCGAATTCAAGAAATGATCGAGATATGGAGTATCACCAGTATTACTCCATGCGACAGTTAAATCTATAATTAGATTTGAAACGTGAAATGGTAATTAATTTTACCGATAAAACAATGGGGGTAAGATATGGAGTACCACCTGTTTTGCTCCATGGGGTGAATAGGTTGGGATTGGGGAAAATAAAATAAATGGCTACTTCGGTAAGGCTCGCTAATCCTGACTAGTTGAAAAACATTAATTTGGTTTAAGTTGTGAAAAGATATTAAAAATCTTTGAAATGATTTCCAAGAAGATTGGAATAAAAGAATATTATGAATTGGAATGGGTGCATATGATGTGCTTTTATAGCACTTGATTATAAGATACACGAGCTATTCAGAAAGACCGGGTTTAATCCATTTTGAATAACTATTACGATGACCAAAAGTAGAAGATTTGAACACGGTGGTGAAAGACCGGAGATCTTCGCATCGATTGGATGATTACTGATGTCTTGATTGGGTTATACACCCAAGACAAGGTAATAAGTGGTGATTGTCTACATTTATGTTTGAAGTTGTTTTGACACTATGCACTTATAGTAATATCAAAATGATTTGTTTTAAAGTGTATCAAGCATGTTTGGCTATTATAAGGGAAAACTCTATCCTCTGGCTTGTGTTGCATTGTGCAATGGGACCTGAGTCTTATAATAGCTTCATTTTTCCAAAGGCATTGCGTAGTTTACAAATTGTTTACTTTAGGATATTCATGGGAGTAAACCTGTTCCGTGACATGCGGCGTGGTCCCGTGATTTACCTTATTTTAAATTAAAAGTTTAATAACTGTTTTGAGTTCTCACACCATTCCTATGATTGATTCGGAGTTTATTGTTTCTACCTAAACTCTGGGTGTCCATATTTTCCACACGGGCAGCTAGTAATTTTGGATTTGCATATTTTTCTTTTCACAGGATCCTGGATCACAGCTGGAGCTATATTCAGAAAGCTTTGTATCCGTGTATTTCATTCAGTTGTGGTAGTTAATGTATTTCCGCGGTGCATTGTATTTATGCGTTTTAAATTTATGTATTCTAATCTCTAATAATTTTCCGTTGTATATTATTTATTTGTACTGATATTCTTATACTCCGATGTAAATTATTGTAATATCAATGAAATGTTCTTCTGTTTGTGTTCCGATGCGTCGTTTTCTCAACACAATCCGCGTTTCCTATCTCTTCGGATGTCGGGCGAATTCGGTGCGTGATAGTTTGCTATTAGAGCTTTGGTTTACAAAGCTCGAGAATAAGACACATTAGAACCAAACGAAAGAATTCATCGGAGATAGGATTAGTAATATCCTATAAGAGTAACTAGTTAAAGATAGGATTAGTAATGCCCTATAATGAGTTAGAAGAGTATTATTTGTAAAGACGAATTTAATTTTGAAATAATATTTTATTACACGTATTTGAGTATTTTATTTTATACTGAATTTGGACTATCAAGTATACGAAGATTTTGCATATACGCATCATGAACGTATATTCGAATTCTCAAATTTGCTGGGTAGATATAGAATCACACTCTAGTCGCCCCGGGATGATTCTGTTGATGACTACGTAGCATCAGTAGTTTATGTTCGAGTTTCGAAAGTGGGATATTTGTATGATTCCAATTGACTGGTGTGAGAACCAAAAACTTAGTTAGGGTTTATGTTTGTGATTTGGCGTTGTAATAAGATTTTTGAGTATATATAAAAGTTATATGTTTGAAAAGTTAATCAACTGATTGTTTGCTGGTTATGATGTGTGATTATTAGTTTAACTAATTAAAAAAAAGCTGGAATACTAAAACCAATAAGAGAATAAAAGGTAAATGAAGCCAAATTGAAAATTGATTGGAATTGGATATATGTAAATGTATATATAATGAACAGGTCATAGCATGGAATCTAAGAAGAAGTATAAAATTGTATGCCCGACAAATATGTACATATTTATTGGGTTTGATGACTTTATGCGCCGATTGGCTAGCCGCTTGGCTTTTGGATTTTCTTTAGTATATGAGAGCCTGTAGAGACCATTTGAAGTTGTACCGATCAACCTGTACAAAGGAGGTTATGGCGGAATTTTTCAAAAATTTAAGATGTTAGCCAAATATTTTGAGAAATTAGAAAGTTCTTAGAAACTGAAAAGTTGAAGAACTTGAGTCAAGCAAAGATTGAGTTGGTTAAGTAATCGACCCTCGGTTCCTTCTTCCTTTTCGAGGAAGAAAAGCTTTTAAGTGGGGTAGATTGTAACAACCCGTATTTTTGGAACTAGTCCAAAATTTTATTTTCCATTGATTTAATAGATTTTAAGAATTTAAAGTGATATATTTTGAGAATATACGATTTAAAATTTATTTAAATCAAAGTTATAACGTATAAATTTAAAATTTAATTAAAACAAACTCGAAATGGCGTTGTAGTTTGAAAATTTGATTTTTAAATTTTGAATGAATGTATACAATTTAATATAAATCAGAATTTGATAAAACAAGAAACATTGAAATATTTTGAATTGTAATTTTCAAACGAGTGTAAGAAATTGAGATTTCACTTAATAAATTGTTAGTTACTAAATTAAAATTTAGAATAGCCGCTATGGAATTTAAATATATTTTTAAAAGGTATATATAGTCTGTAGAAAACTCACATTTTACATACGGATGAATTTGGACTCGAAACCCCTTCCATTGAGTTCAAATTGACATTTGCGTGTTCGAAAACTATAAGCATCGATACCTTTGGAGTTGGAGAAATTTTGGTCTTTTTCATTGGATATAAGACCAAAATATCACTTTTTGCATATGGATGAATTTGAGCTCGAAACCACTTCCATTGAGTCCAAAATGTTGTTTAGGAGTTCGAAAGGTATAAACTTCGATACATTCTGAGCTTCAGAGTTTTTGCACTTGGCTTTGGGATTGATTAGCCAACCTAGCCCATTCACTTAAGTGCCCCATAGCCCTCTCCTCTTCATTCATTCTCCCAACACTTAAGTAAAATGGAAATGGGGAAGGGAATGGGAAATAGAAATTCCCTAAGCCAGGGTCTTCAATTTAGAGCTCAATTTTAGTGCAAATCTAATTCAAAGACATGGGTAAGCTTCTACATCTTCTTCTTCATCTTCTCCAACCTGTTTACTCTTCAATTTGTGATGATTTCCTAAACCTAATTCTTAGAAATGTGTTCATATGAACATAGGTTCTGATTCTAGTGTTTTTATCAAAGAGAGGTTGTTTTAGCTTGTCATTTGATCGATTCCTTGCTTCTAACCATCAAAGGTGAGTTCTTTGTGAGTTCTTCTTGAATTCACAACTATGACACAAGCCTAGATGCTTGTAAAGTGTAATTAATATTCATTTGAGTTTGCATATGCTTGTGAATTGGGTAGGCTAGTATAATTTAGTCGATTTCAAGTGTTCATGTTCCATTAGGTTGAGAATTATGATGAGAATTGTCCGCACGATCTAATTCATATGATACTAGTTAATTTGGTGATTGTAACACCCCGAAAATTCTATAACTGTGAAATTAACAAATTAAAGTATAATTAATTTGAAATCAAAGAACTAAGGGAAACGGGATACGCCATTGCGTCCGTCTCGGAAAAATACGCGAAATAGAGTCCGAGTTTTCAAAAAACGGAGTCCGTATGAAGAAGATATGGCCTTCGGAAGTTTAGAATTAAATTTAAAATTCAAACAGAATAAAATAATTAAAAATCGGGCCCAGTGGGCCAGGGCGGATAAACACCCGCCTAGGCCACCCAGGTCGACTGGGCTGTCGACCTGGGCTACCCATGTCGACAGGGCTGTCGACAGCCCTGTCGACAGGGGTGTCGACCTGGTCGAGCCCAGTCAACCTGGCTGGCTAGGTCTGTGTGTGGTCGAATTTCTGTGGTCTGCTTTGTCATTAGGGCTAGGTGGCGGGTTTTTATTGGTCTCTCTATCTAATGAATGGCTACGATCTAACCTAGCAACATCAATGGTCCTAATCAATTCCTAACCTCTATATAAACAACCCTAGACTAAACCCTAATCTATTCATTCAAAATTAAGAATATAGCCGCCATGTTGCTGAGGAACGACTAAGAGTAGCCGCCGACTAGAGAGAGAATTAGAAAGAAAGTTCTAAAGCCTAAAGCAATTCAAGTAACCTAAAGCCAATCAATTCAACAAAGGAATCATATCTCTTAATTTGAGAATTCGCCGCAACCATTGTAAGTAGAGTATTACTTTGGTATGAATAAACAATTGTATTGATTTGTATGCTTGAATTGGGATAATAAAGTAGTTCATATTTGTGCAA
The DNA here is from genome assembly GCA_030737875.1 of Allium sativum. NCBI lineage: Eukaryota > Viridiplantae > Streptophyta > Magnoliopsida > Asparagales > Amaryllidaceae > Allium > Allium sativum. Next base: position 903,247,506 of record CM060916.1, read on the forward strand.
AATTATGTTATTCATTATAAAGAACTACATGCGGTAGTTCTATGCAAATATACGTTTGGAATATTGCGCAAATTATGTAATCTATGTTGAAGCTACATGTATGTAGTTGAGTGAAATTCATGCAAGTTTGGGGCTTTGTTATTATGTCGTCATGATGTATATTTTGTGCATAAATCATTTTGCAAGTAATTGAAACAAGTTTGGTTGTTATAGTTCATATGAAACTATGTTGGAATTTTGACACCATAATCCATGTATTAAGTCATGCTTTTGCAAACTTATGAATATGGCTAGACTATGAATGATATTTGGCATAATTGAAATCCATGATTAAGTCTATCTTGTTTACAAGAATTATATGATGACATATGTGAGACATGGCTAGGTTAGACTCAAAAATCCCTTTTTGCAAGTTTAAAGCAAACACCATGTTTAGAAATATTTATGCATAAGTATATTTATACTATCGTTATGTGATTAGACTTAAGCCAAAATTTAGTTGATCTATGCTTCTGTGTTAGTAACAAAGTATCCCCTTTGTAACCATGTAGAAACCTTATGAACATGACTTGTTTATGTTTATGCCATGAACAAATTTAACTTTACTTATGCCATGCTTATGTTTGACATTATGCCGTGTTTATGCTAAAAGTATTTATGCCATGCTTATGTTTGACATTATGCTATGCTTATGCTAGGAATATTTATGACATGCTTATGTTTGACATTATGCCTAAATAAGAATATAGGTTCATGTTGTAGTTAAACCTATGCAAGTTCACATGCTTTGATTCATGTCACCTATGTTACCACTATGCAAGTACACCAATTTCTATTTTGTATTTCCAACGTCGTATTGCAAGTTCATACGCTCACCTTCCCCTCTTTGTGTATGTAATCACGCTTTAAGCCTCCCCTTTCGCATGGCTAAATTGGGCTTTAAAAGGCTAAGCCCAATATATATGAACGGACGTGTAAAACGGGGGAAAATAACGTTGGGTTAAAATTAATTAATGAATGAAAATATAAAATAGAAGGGCCCAAATTCAAGTATGGGTTGGGCCCGTGATTGGTGTAACCTTTACACCATTAACTTAATAATGGGCCGCAAATATTTACATATAAGAAACAAAGAAGAATGACAAGATATGTAAATGTAGAACATACGATGTGTTTAACCCGAGGTTGGATTGAGTTGTGATGTAAACCTGCCCGGAACCGCCCGGCTGTCCAGTAGTCACAACAATACCTATCCAATGTGGGAGGTTAAACATGGAGCCCAGCAAGGACCCGAGGTTAGACTGAGTTGTGGCGTAAGACTGCCCGGAACCAACCGGCAACAGGCAGCCACAACAATACCTGTCTAATGTGAGAGGTCAGGGCCTTAATAAGACAATTAAGGCTGAGTCAGGATTGTTAGGATTAAGTGAACTAAAGACTTAATCAAAATGGAACATGCTAAACTAAACGGACTGGTGGGGTTAGGTTAGGAAACACTTAACCAACTTAGCATGTTGGCTAGAGATAGAAAACCTAGAAACGGGGGACCCTTTTCAGCAGTAACCCTAAAAGGTGTATCAGGATACCCTGAAACTAGGCAGGGTGGGGCACGATTACTGGGCTGATTGTAAGAGGTCAAATCGACGGCGGTGGTGTAGCAGTGTAGGTTCTAACGGAGTGCGGGCGTGCACACACTCCGGTGCAGAAAAATAAGGCACTGGACACCAGTAGCATACCTGTGCACTCTAAGGTTGTGTCGGGTTGCCACTATGGGACTTGATACACCCCATGGTGGGACCAGCATAGGTAACTACAGACATCGGGGGCCGTAAGACACATGTAACTATGCGAGTAGGAGCCGATCATCATTGAATGGATCACGTCACCCTGATTATGGGGTGCCAATTGGAAACTAGTTTATATGGGTTCAGAGATCAACATGGGGTACGATAGTATATTCGACCCTAGACAACTTAACCAAGTTTATAGTGCATGCCCACTTCTTGTTTATACTTATCATACCCAGTTCTTTATTCATAGACAAAATAGTACTAGACTTACTCAGGCTTTATGCCTGACTCTACTTTTCTTTCGTCTTCTTTCTTCCGTTTCCCCCCCCAGGTCCTCAGGGAGGGAACACAGCAGCTTGACCAACCTCAACATCCAGCTTGAAGAAGAGAAATGTATTGCTTGGACTTTCCTGTTTTGAACTATGGCTTTGGACAATCCACTATGGGGCTTTTGCAGTTTATCTATGTTTTATTTATGCTTCTTTAAATAATGTACTCAAGACAGATTATGAAAGTGTTATGTTATGTTTTTGGAAAGGATGTTGTTGTAACACGTATTTGACTTTATGAAATAAAAGTTTGTTGTTCTTCCGCTGTTTACAAATATGTGTTCTTACATCTGTCTTGTATATCTGTGACTTGTACTTATAAACCTCCACCAAAATTAGGGCATTCCCTTTGAGAGTGACCCTAACGGAGGGAGGGTGTTTCACTTGGTATCAGAGCATAGGTTTACCAGATAAGATAAAAAGTTTTGAAAAATTATTTTCAAAAAGGAAATTTAAAGAAGCATTTTTAAAAGAAAAATATTATTTTATTTTAAAAAGGCCAAAGTCCACTCCCCAAAGCCATAGGAACTATCTCTTATCCTTCGTTTTGAATCTATCCTTTTTGTTTCAGCATGTCCCAAGAACTTAACTTGCCTGAAGGGGTGCCAATACCTGGTTGGTTTAGACGGTTCTTAGAAGCAAGGGCCACTCAGCCAGGTCCTACCATTCCTCCTCCCCCAGCTGAAGGAAACCATCCAGCTGCAGCAGCACCTTTTCCTCCACCTCCTCCACGGGGAAACACATTCGCTAAGATATGTAAAGATTTTAAAGCTATGGGAGGAAGGGATTTCCATGGAACTGAGTCCTTCGTAGCAGCTAGGAATTGGCTGAAAGAAACTGAGGACCTATTCATCATCTTTGAGGTAGAAGATAGACAAAAAGTACAGTTGGCAGTATGGCTATTGAAGGGCGAGGCTTCCTACTGGTGGGAAGTCACTAATGCTGAAAGACCAGTGGAGACATGGGAGGACTTTAGGGCAAGGTTTGAGACCAAATTTCTCTCAGATGCGGAAAGAAGTTTGCAGTTGGAAAAATTCTTATTTCTTAAGCAAGGAGACAAGACTGTCAGAGAGTATGTGAATCAGTTCGATGAGCTGGCTAGGTTTGGACTTGACCTAGTCAACACCCCGCACAAGAAGGCTCTCCGTTTCGTCAAAGGGTTAAATGAGCCATTACACAGTTTGGCCATGACCCATATACCCATGGGGGCCACGTATGAAAGATTGGTGCAAATGGCATTGCTGAATGAAGAGGATAAGGGCAAGAAGGAGACAAAGGCAGAAAGCTCTCAAGGGAAGAAAGAGGGTTTGCAGCCTAAGAAAACAGACTTTAAAAAAAGCGGGGAAGGCAACAAAGAGAAGAGGACGTGTAATTTCTGTGGCAAAGTGGGGCACTTGGTAAAGGACTGCCGGAAAAAGAAGGCCAAGGAGAATGGTGGGTGCTTTTCTTGCGGTGAGACGGGCCATAGGGCTAAGGACTGCCCAAAGAAACGAGGACAGGGGCAGGGCGCTGGATCCACCCCAGGGGCACAGGTTCATGTGCTAGAAGCGCCACCATTGCAACAGCGAGGTATAAATACTTCTGTAGAAAGCGTAATTTATCTTTATGATCACCCCGTTCGCACTTTATTTGATTCCGGCGCATCACACTCCTTTATCTCGTCTGCTTTAGTAGAATCTCTGCACCTAAAAACTAGTTTGGTAGAGGACCCCTTAATTGTTTCAAACCCAATTGGGGGCCCAGCTCATTTGTCTATGATCTGTGTGGGATTGAAAATTTCTATTCTAAGCGTAGAATTTCTATGTAGTGCCTTTGTTTTGGGCTTTTCGGGTTATGGTTTGATTTTGGGTATGGATTGGCTATCCCGTAATGGGGCCATCCTTGATTGTGAGAAAAGGGTTGTTAGGCTCCTAACCCAGCTCGGTAATACTTTGGAAATTTCTTGTAATCCCTCGTATGCGGTTATGCTTAGTTATCTTGAATCGCTAGAGGCCTCTGTTGAAAATTTGCAATCAGTTAGAGTGGTCCGGGAATATCCGGATGTCTTTGAAGAGGTGAAGGGCTTGCCTCCGAAGCGGGAAATAGACTTCCGCATATATCTTGTAGATAATGCAAAGCCCGTTGCGTTGCCCGTTAGACATATGGCTCCACGAGAAAGGAAAGAGCTCAGTAAACAGATTAAAGAGCTTCTAGAAAAGGGGTTCATTAGTAGGAGCATTTCAGAATAGGGCGCTCCATTAGTGTTCGCCACTAAGGCTGAAGGTTCATTTCGCTGATGCATGAGTTGTAAAGAATCACCTTAGTAAGTACATTTGGCAACATAGTTGACATTTGTTTATTTTCAAGAGATAATTCATCTATGTGGAATACCTTCTAGTAAGTGAACAAGATCCAAGATTCACTAATGAATTTTGGAGAGCTTGCATGGAACCATGAGTACGCAGTTAGGCTTGAGCCAAGTATACTAGAAGGAGAATACGTGAAAAAGGAAACAAGAATTAAGAAGCTACGAAATTGTGAAGTTAAAGACGGACAAAGCATAATGGAGTTAAGCTCAAGAAATGCGGCTTAGAAGATTGAAGGCTAGATTCGTGCATCGTATCTCTTCTTAAGAGTATATCCTTGATCCCTCTCTTCCTGTAAAGCTCACTTGCATGCTATCTTTTCTGTATATCCTCTCGGTCCCATTCTCAATCCAATTTCTGTTGCAAACCACATAGGGAGTATGACTCATCTGTTAGTAACACATGTTGGGGTTCGAGGGTGTTCAATTGGTTTGACTAAAGATTTTGAGTTTTATAAGCTACGGATTGGTCTTAGGAAGGGACTCCCTTGTGACCTAAAAGGAGTCCATCATGCTTAGTTGCCTAGAATCATATATGGTGGTTGGGTTGAGTAACTCTTTGGGTGTCAGTCTGATGTTGATTTCGGTCTTCGGGGCTGATGCTTAGAGAGTTCTTCTCCTAATCAATATATATGTGGTATAGGTTTTCAGTTTTGACATTGCCTAATGGGCACAAAGTTTTTACCGGCTTCCATCATTCGACTATACCTTTAGATAGGAACAATTGGGAAAATGGCCTATAGATTTGAGCTACCCGAGAAGTTGGCCGGAGTCCACAACGTTTTTCACGTTTCACATCTGCGAAAATGTCTACATGAGTCTGCTGAAGTGGTAGAGCCAAATATACTCGAAGAGGCCGAAGTGGAACGCGAAGCAACCATAAGAAAAGTTCCAACCCGCATATTAGGAACGGAAGTAAGGAAGCTACGCAACCGTGAAGTCAAGTTCGTCAAAGTTCAGTGGAGCGACGCCGAGGGAGACGCGACTTGGGAAACTGAAGCTAGAATCCGTACAGCCTACCCTTTTCTGTTCGAGGGTACATCCTTGATCTTTCATTTTCCTTAAGTTGCGCTTTTATCTATCTTTTTAGGTATATTTCCTCGACCGTATCTTTTAGGTAGAATCTTTTTGGATGGAAACATGTAGTTGAAACATGTTATGTATGATGGTTGCAAGTGGTTGCAAGTGATTGCTAGTGGTTGCTCGTGGTTGCATATACACACACAATCTAGGTTTTAGATCGGCTCAGTCACTTCATATTGCATATGCATATATGTTTGCTTTCATATGTGGTTGAACTTTAAAGTGTTGTCATGTGGATGCTGCATTTGTATTGAATGATTGTGCACTCATGTAGAATCAAGAATAGGAAAATTTGCATACATAATGGATTCATGGCACTTACATAATTCGCATTAAGGAGGTCAACTGAATCAGTAGACCGCCTGATTTTGCATTAGATAAGTACATGTACACACACACTTCGCATATGATCATGAAGCATTAGAAGTCTTTTAAGTACAATGGATGCTCGTGTTTAATGGATGAGTAGATGGATGATTGGATGTTAGGATATACATTCCTCCTAACTTGAAGATTTCGGGGATGAAATCCTTTTAAGTGGGGGAGAATGTAACACCCCGAAAATTCTATAACTGTGAAATTAACAAATTAAAGTATAATTAATTTGAAATCAAAGAACTAAGGGAAAGGGGATACGCCATTGCGTTCGTCTCGGAAAAATACGCGAAATAGAGTCCGAGTTTTCGAAAAACGGAGTCCGTATGAAGAAGATATGGCCTTCGGAAGTTTAGAATTAAATTTAAAATTCAAACAGAATAAAATAATTAAAAATCGGGCCCAGTGGGCCAGGGCGGATAAACACCCGCCTAGGCCACCCAGGTCGACTGGGCTGTCGACCTGGGCTACCCATGTCGACAGGGCTGTCGACAGCCCTGTCGACAGGGGTGTCGACCTGGTCGAGCCCAGTCAACCTGGCTGGCCAGGTCTGTGTGTGGTCGAATTTCTGTGGTCTGCTTTGTCATTAGGGCTAGGTGGCGGGTTTTTATTGGTCTCTCTATCTAATGAATGGCTACGATCTAACCTAGCAACATCAATGGTCCTAATCAATTCCTAACCTCTATATAAACAACCCTAGACTAAACCCTAATCTATTCATTCAAAATTAAGAACATAGCCGCCATGTTGCTGAGGAACGACTAAGAGTAGCCGCCGACTAGAGAGAGAATTAGAAAGAAAGTTCTAAAGCCTAAAGCAATTCAAGTAACCTAAAGCCAATCAATTCAACAAAGGAATCATATCTCTTAATTTGAGAATTCGCCGCAACCATTGTAAGTAGAGTATTACTTTGGTATGAATAAACAATTGTATTGATTTGTATGCTTGAATTGGGATAATAAAGTAGTTCATATTTGTGCAAAATTATGTTATTCATTATAAAGAACTACATGCGGTAGTTCTATGCAAATATACGTTTGGAATATTGCGCAAATTATGTAATCTATGTTGAAGCTACATGTATGTAGTTGAGTGAAATTCATGCAAGTTTGGGGCTTTGTTATTATGTCGTCATGATGTATATTTTGTGCATAAATCATTTTGCAAGTAATTGAAACAAGTTTGGTTGTTATAGTTCATATGAAACTATGTTGGAATTTTGACACCATAATCCATGTATTAAGTCATGCTTTTGCAAACTTATGAATATGGCTAGGCTATGAATGATATTTGGCATAATTGAAATCCATGATTAAGTCTATCTTGTTTACAAGAATTATATGATGACATATGTGAGACATGGCTAGGTTAGACTCAAAAATCCCTTTTTGCAAGTTTAAAGCAAACACCATGTTTAGAAATATTTATGCATAAGTATATTTATACTATCGTTATGTGATTAGACTTAAGCCAAAATTTAGTTGATCTATGCTTATGTGTTAGTAACAAAGTATCCCCTTTGTAACCATGTAGAAACCTTATGAACATGACTTGTTTATGTTTATGCCATGAACAAATTTAACTTTACTTATGCCATGCTTATGTTTGACATTATGCCGTGTTTATGCTAAAAGTATTTATGTCATGCTTATGTTTGACATTATGCTATGCTTATGCTAGGAATATTTATGACATGCTTATGTTTGACATTATGCCTAAATAAGAATATAGGTTCATGTTGTAGTTAAACCTATGCAAGTTCACATGCTTTGATTCATGTCACCTATGTTACCACTATGCAAGTACACCAATTTCTATTTTGTATTTCCAACGTCGTATTGCAAGTTCATACGCTCACCTTCCCCTCTTTGTGTATGTAATCACGCTTTAAGCCTCCCCTTTCGCATGGCTAAATTGGGCTTTAAAAGGCTAAGCCCAATATATATGAACGGACGTGTAAAACGGGGGAAAATAACGTTGGGTTAAAATTAATTAATGAATGAAAATATAAAATAGAAGGGCCCAAATTCAAGTATGGGTTGGGCCCGTGATTGGTGTAACCTTTACACCATTAACTTAATAATGGGCCGCAAATATTTACATATAAGAAACAAAGAAGAATGACAAGATATGTAAATGTAGAACATACGATGTGTTTAACCCGAGGTTGGATTGAGTTGTGATGTAAACCTGCCCGGAACCGCCCGGCTGTCCAGTAGTCACAACAATACCTATCCAATGTGGGAGGTTAAACATGGAGCCCAGCAAGGACCCGAGGTTAGACTGAGTTGTGGCGTAAGACTGCCCGGAACCAACCGGCAACAGGCAGCCACAACAATACCTGTCTAATGTGAGAGGTCAGGGCCTTAATAAGACAATTAAGGCTGAGTCAGGATTGTTAGGATTAAGTGAACTAAAGACTTAATCAAAATGGAACATGCTAAACTAAACGGACTGGTGGGGTTAGGTTAGGAAACACTTAACCAACTTAGCATGTTGGCTAGAGATAGAAAACCTAGAAACGGGGGACCCTTTTCAGCAGTAACCCTAAAAGGTGTATCAGGATACCCTGAAACTAGGCAGGGTGGGGCACGATTACTGGGCTGATTGTAAGAGGTCAAATCGACGGCGGTGGTGTAGCAGTGTAGGTTCTAACGGAGTGCGGGCGTGCACACACTCCGGTGCAGAAAAATAAGGCACTGGACACCAGTAGCATACCTGTGCACTCTAAGGTTGTGTCGGGTTGCCACTATGGGACTTGATACACCCCATGGTGGGACCAGCATAGGTAACTACAGACATCGGGGGCCGTAAGACACATGTAACTATGCGAGTAGGAGCCGATCATCATTGAATGGATCACGTCACCCTGATTATGGGGTGCCAATTGGAAACTAGTTTATATGGGTTCAGAGATCAACATGGGGTACGATAGTATATTCGACCCTAGACAACTTAACCAAGTTTATAGTGCATGCCCACTTCTTGTTTATACTTATCATACCCAGTTCTTTATTCATAGACAAAATAGTACTAGACTTACTCAGGCTTTATGTCTGACTCTACTTTTCTTTCGTCTTCTTTCTTCCGTTCCCCCCCCCCCAGGTCCTCAGGGAGGGAACACAGCAGCTTGACCAACCTCAACATCCAGCTTGAAGAAGAGAAATGTATTGCTTGGACTTTCCTGTTTTGAACTATGGCTTTGGACAATCCACTATGGGGCTTTTGCAGTTTATCTATGTTTTATTTATGCTTCTTTAAATAATGTACTCAAGACAGATTATGAAAGTGTTATGTTATGTTTTTGGAAAGGATGTTGTTGTAACACGTATTTGACTTTATGAAATAAAAGTTTGTTGTTCTTCCGCTGTTTACAAATATGTGTTCTTATATCTGTCTTGTATATCTGTGACTTGTACTTATAAACCTCCACCAAAATTAGGGCATTCCCTTTGAGAGTGACCCTAACGGAGGTGGGGTGTTTCAGTGATCTTGTGGAGCTCCATTGTCACTCCGTCAAAGTCTTAAGTCTTCACAAGTCACTTAAATCGCATTTGCATGCTTTGGTTTGGAATTTAGCTCACATTTGAATTTATAAGATGAATCATTGCAAATCTCTTGTATGAATGTTCATGTATGTGCATTTGGGTGTTATAAGTTGTTTCGGCAAGTCTTTAAAGCCTCATTTGCAAGTATATAACATCATAAGCCTTCGAGCATTATTTGATATCACTTAGAGCTTGTTTTCTACGCAAAATATGCTCTGGAATAGGATACAGGCATCTAAATATTTTGGTCATACATCTGACCTGCTCCAAATAATTATGGAATCAAGCAACAGAATTCAGATGTTTAAAATTTTTAGCCAGATGTCTAGCCAAAAAAATTCAGACATCTAAAATAACTCGAAAATGAACTAGATCCTTGCAGTCTCAAGAAACTGCAAATTCATATGTTTTAACTCATATGTCTGAATCTTGAATTTGGGTTGTTGACCAGTGGAGACCACGATCAATAGTTTAGATGCATCCAGGCTCTTTCCCGGTCGAGTTTCGGCCCATTTCGACTTTGTTTGTGACTTGTTAGTATCACTAATTCGCATATTTCAACAGCCTGATTCTTGCGAAATCGTTTTTATAAATCATCAATTAAAGAATGGCGGAGTGGAAATCAATGGTGAGAACTATCTCACTCAAATCTTTTGTACAGTTTTTTATATATTTTTATAATTGAATATATGTTAATTGCCGGTGATTGCAATATTTGTTTGGTGGATGATGGATGCTACAGTTTTAAATGATATCATTATTAAACTGTGAAAATAATATATAAGTCACATGGATTGTGATGTAAACCCCACATGGGTATTGGGACGATAATTTTACACATCGCCTAAGTACGCAAATAATAATCGTTGGATGTTGATTGGAAACCCCACACGGGTCTGGGGACGATAATAACTTTACACATCTCCCTTGTGTTTAGTTGTACGTCAATCGATTAATCGACAGATCATAGTAAGTGTTATTTAATTATTTAATGCTTATACAGTTGTAGGTTTCACTCTGGATGTGAATTCGATATCTAATAGTTGTTCATCACTATTTATGAATACATGCGATGTATGGAATCCATATAATTAAAATTATTTGGTAATTGATTGAGTCACATTTCGATTTAGAGTATGTACGAACGTTTTAAAACAATATTCGGTGAAGAAGCAAAATATGATTTTGATGTTCGATTTTGGATGAACACAAAAATATCAAAGATTTGTTTTGATGTCCGATTTTGGATGGACAAGAAAAGGAAATGAAATGAATTGAAATGGTTTTGATAATCAGAATTTTTCCAATGTATAAATTGGAATGGATTTGAATGGAAATAATCTTCGGAATATTTCGATATTAGATTCCGTGATTATACGAAAATTGTTGAAGAATTTGGAAGATACAGATATCATTATTCCTAATTCGATATCCGTTGATCGCAGAATTTGATATTAAAGATAAGTCGATATGATTTCTATTTAGAGCCATATATTTAATATCAAATTGGATTTTGGGTCTGCCGTGAATGGTGTCTTCAATAACATTGTTCTTAAACCCATTTAAGAAAAGAATAAATCTTTTAATTAAGATTTATGGATGTTTTCTCATTAATAAATATAATTATAATTAAATGGAAGTTGATTTTGGGTTGATTGTGAACAATGATTTAAACAACATTTGTTCTTAAACCCGATTAACAGTGAAGTTAAGAATTGGAATTTATAAATCTTTATTCTAAGATTTAATGGAAAATTTTCGAAGTAAAGTTTTCCAATTTAATAAAAGAAATTGGAATTGAATGGAATTCGATTTAGTGATAATCAAGATGGGATTGTGTGAAGCAAGGTGTTTACTATTTATGGAATTTAAAAGGCTTTGTCGTTATTCCGTTTAAAGTTACGGAAATTTATATCGATTCTTTCCTCCTATGATTTCCATAAAGATACCATTTTGATGGAAGAGGATTTTGGGTTTGTTGAACTGTGTTTTAAGTGACATTGGTTCTTTAACCCAAGTAAAAGCAGGATTAATTTCCAGAAAGTTGAATAATCATTAAGTAACGATTTTTGATATTAAAACTAAGTTGTAGTTTTATTGAATCTTTAATTAGATTGAAATGAGAATGAAGTAATTAAATTTATCGAATTCAAAAAATGATCGAGATATGGAGTATCACCAGTTTTACTCCATGTGATAGTTAAATCATTAATTAGATTTGAAACGTGAAATGGTAATTAATTTTATCGATACAATAGTAGGGGTTAGATATGGAGTACCACCTATTTTGCTCAAAATGGGGGTGAATAGGTTGGGATTGGGATAATCAAATAAATAGCTACTTCGGTTAGGCTCGCTTCCGACTAGTTGAAAAACCTTAATTTGGTTTAAGTTGTCAAAAGATATAAAAATCTTTTGAATGATTTCCAAGAAGATTTGAATAAAAGAATACTCTGGCTTGGAATAGGGAATATGATGTGTTTTTATAGCACTTAATTATAAGATACATTAGTTATTCGGAAAGACCGGGTTTAACCCATTTTGAATAACTAATATGACGACCAAAAGTCGAAGATTTGAAGATGGTGGTGGAAGAGCAGAGATCTTCACATCAATTTGATGATTACTGATGTCTTGATTGGGCTGTACACCTAAGACAAGGTAATAAGTGGTGATCGTCCAGACATACTTGGAGATCGACCGGGTATGCGAGGACCTCTCTCCTGTATTGGACATATGGGATGAGGAATAAGGTGCCTCCGGTTTCGTTTAGACCCAGAATGAACTCGTAGATGGATTATGTTTGACATTGTATTGTGTGTTATATTCATTGATCTCTGCTAAATATGTATCTGTTTGGTGGAGGAGAATTTATTCTCTTGCTTAACACCCTTCTCTGAGATGTATGAGCTTAGAGATTATATGTTGGAAAAAATCAATGATATGGTATGGATTGATATGTGGCATGTTAAGATGCAAATGATCAAGGCTTTTATTGAAAAGCGGGGTCTTTTGGATGACGATCAAAGCACAACTTTAAGTAGCATAGCTTTGAGTATAGCGTTAATTCGCGAGCCTCACACCTCGGTATGAGTCAAAAACGGGATAGTGACTACAGGGAGTGCATGCGTTTCTTTTAGCTAGAAGTGGTGTCATGGTATGGAGCCCAAACATTTTTACTTATGTGGATGATGGATTATGAGGCGTCTCGGAATAGAGCCGACTAAAAGGCTCATGTAATCGGTCTGATAGGACCGGGAAATGTATTGTTCAGGAATAATCAATCCACAAACGTTAGGTATTGACCAACCCTGAAGATCCAAGGGTTGCCCATAGGTGTGATCCTGAGGCATTTGCTAGAGTGTCTTGAAACCGGTAAGGAGACATCCCTTGCCTTGACTCATGAAGGAAATCCAATTTCCAATACACGACCTTTCGGTTTTAGTTGTAAACCTATGTATGGCGACATAATATATGATACTTATGTCGTCTATGATTGATACATTTATGTTTGAAGTTGTTTTGACACTATTCACTTATAGTAATATCAAAATGATTTGTCTCAAAGTGTATCAAGCATATTTGGCTATTATAAGGGAAAACTCTATCCTCCGGCTTGCGTTGCATTGTGTGATGGTACCTGAGTCTTATAATAGCTTCATTTTTCTTGTTTACAAATTGTTTACTTCAAGCTATTCATGGGAGTAAACATGTTCCATGACATGCGGCGTGGTTCCGTGATTTACCTTATTTTAAAGTAAAAGATTAATAATTGCTTTGAGTTCTCACGACAGACTTGGAGTTTATCGTTTCTACCTAAACTCTGGGTATCCATATTTTCCACATGGGCAGCTAGTAGTTTTGGATTTGCAGGTTTTTTTCACAGGACCCTGGATCACAACGGGAGCTATATTCAAAAAGCTTTGTATCCGTGTATTTCATTCAGTTGTGGTAGTTGATGTATTTTCGTTGTGCATTGTATTTATACATTTTAAATTTATGTATTTTAATCTCTGATAATTTTCCGCATTATATTATTTATTTGTGCTTTCATATTCTTATACTCTGATGTAAATTGTTGTAATAGCAATGAAATGTTCTCATGTTTGTGTTCTGATGCGTCGTGTTCTCAACACAATCTGCGTTTCCCATCTCTTCGGATGTCGGGCGAATTCGGTGCGTGATATGTTCTTTTATGGCCACATATACATAATGCCATGGGTATCCTAAAATCGAGAATTTTAAGCAAGAATATTTCTTCATTGTATAAGTTTTTAAACTTGGTTTTGAGTTCATAATCTCAATATAAGCAAATATGTGAATTGCAACGGTGTCGCTGCTTCACAATCTTATGTTGTGAACTTTGTTCAATGTAACATAACGTCTTTCATCCAATTCAAGCTGGTAATTAAACCAACTTGAATCATTCGAAATGACATAATGTTATTAGCTTCTGAGGTAAACAGAATAAATCATAGAATCGCAAACACAGAAAAAAAGAATATCTCGCAGTGGAATAAATAAATTATACAATAGTAGTTCATGAAGCTACTAAATAAAAATCAAAATTTATACATAATATCAGAGTTACTAAATTTAATATAGCGAAAGTATAAATACAAGAATTTCTAATACAAAGGAGAAATAGTCAGAATCAATAGGTAGAGGTGATATCTTCAATAGTCTCCAGCTTCAAATGGTGAAATCTCAACACTGCAATACTCGATCTGACCCAAGCAATAATGCAAAACATAACAACTCGGATCAGGACTAACATTCTCATGGAAGTAAATCAACTTAAATGAAATATTCAATGAAATGCATCAATAACTTAAACGTTGTTTGGGATCACTATCCTCTAAGGATCTGTTAAACTAATATCGTATCATATAATATACTATTATAATAGTGTCTACAGTAAATATACTATTGAAAATAACGTAAGCGGGATTACATTTTTACCCTTACATTATTTATAAACATTGTCGTAAACATTACATATAAAACACTAGTAATGCTCAATGGATAGGGATGCACCACTATACGACAACGTCAAATCAAAGTCGCAGGGGTCTCGATCAGGATAATATGACAAGGCACACGAGGAATGCCCAGAGTAGGAATATACTAGTTTCATGCCCGAACTGGTGGTAACATTGATTCCTATTGTTTGCCTTTTTTCATTGCAGAAAGTAGATTGTAAAGTTTTTATAGTTTTGATGAAGAAACGAAAAACAGCAAAATGAAGTAAATAGAAAGAAAAGAAACATAGATAATGAAAGAACAAGGGCAATTTAGGAATAAACGGGGTGAGAAAAGAAAAAAATGAAATGAAGATTATTTTTTAAAATTACCGGGGTAGGAAGAGCAGATCATGGGGTGCTAATAGATGGAGCCGTAGATTTTAAGGCTAGGTTTGACGAACAAAGAAAGAATAGGAGGATATCAAACGCATCATTTTAGGTTTCTACGAGAAAGTTCTATATTTACGTGATCTATCTTGGGTTCAAGAATACCTAGCGACACTTACCAGATTGTGCGATCTTTTTTATTAAGGAAGAAAATTTTTATTATCCATAGCGAGACAGAGGATGGGGAGGAGTTGATCAGGTGGTATTTGTGGGGGAATGAGCCGGTATACTTCAGGAGGCTCGTCGCATGCTTTGTGAAGAAGAGAAAACTGAAAGAATGACCAAGAGGTTCAACAAAAGGAAAACCAGTTATCACTAAGAGCCCCGGGATCGTGCACGACATTGGCTTAGAATTCCAGTCATTAATTTAAAAAATTCTTCGCATTTCAGCTTCACAGTCAACTCCCATCGATCTTGTGTATGACCTTGAGCATACAATCATATTATTTCAGCTAATCTTGACTCCAGTTTAAGAAGATGAGACTCCGCTCAGAAGAAGGAGAGAAGGGGTTCTCAATGTATTTTCGTGCTTTCTGTGGCATTTTAAAGAGTTATTATCATATGTGAGAAGGCCAGTAGGCTTTCTCCTAGGTCTTGCAAAAGAAATAAAAGTTTAATTATTGTAGCTCTTCCTGCTTCAGGTACTCAAACTAAAAGGATGTAAGCCATATCTAGTTACAACTCAACTACCCTAAACAACTGCATCGGGTGATGGACTAACTGGAACAAGAAAGTGATAGGTGCTTTCCTAGCTAGACACTGATATAGGTGCTTAAGAGATAGGAAAAGTTCAAAGGGATGTTGTAGTTATAGGAGAGAATGAGAAGATCAACAAGCTTAGGTTGGAAGAGATGCTTAAGAAGCAAAAGAAGAAGTTGGCCATTAAGAAGGAAGGTCCCTTCGTCTTTCGTGCCAACTTACCAAGGTAGCATGAGGTAATCCAGATTACGAAAAGATTATGAGGTCCGTCTTTCGATAAATTTTAGATTACAGGCTTCCGCCGAAAGTTAAGCCTAGTAAGGGTTATGAGTTAATAAGTGATAAGGTTTTTAAACAGAAACTCCGAAAGACGTTGGACAATGAGCAACCAAAGAAGCCTAAAAAGGAAGATAAAAATAAGTGAAAATTAATCACTTAGAAATTTCTCCATTTACCATGGCTACTTCTTAGTTATTTGTCGATCTAGATTTGTGATAGTACGACCCTCACTTATTGGATTTATGACAAGCATATGCCTCTTTCTAACTTGTCATAAATAAACTAAATATTTTGCCTAACTATTTTGAGCGTTTTTGTTTTCCATTCAGTGTACTCTCGGTTAAGTTCTTTTCATTAACACTTAAACTAGACATAATCAAATGTGCATGCGAATGACAATTTAATATGTCACTCTCGAGTTTTCTTGTTGTTGCAATCTTGAGTTTTGCAATAAATTAAGTGTATTTCTTGAAGTTTGGATGTCAAACTTGACTCTGTAATTTAATTCAAGTTAAAGTTAGTGGACGTCTAGAAATCTCCCTTTACACTCTCTTTTTTAAGTTTTAGGTTAAAGTTTAAGAATCGAGTGGATGTCATTCTTGGCACGCCCACTTGTCCTTGGTTACATCCCTATCCAAGCTCTGAGAATTAGAATATAAGTGGTAAATGATCAGGCCTTGTCGACTTCATTTTTATGCTCTATCTGATGCTTTGAGGATTATGGCTAGTATGATAGACGATTGATTTAGTCTGTATCAATTCCAATCGAAGCTCTAAGGTATAGAGTTCACATGACAGATAGTTGATTTATGTTTGTCTTGGTTTATACTCGGATCCAAGATTTGATTATTTAAGTTAGTTAATGAGTGGACAAATCATGCCCGCATCGGCGCACGTAGACATTAGTTGGTCGTATTCCAACTGTTAGTCTACGACTTAAGTTACAACAATAAGGAGACCAAGAGCTTTATCAAGAGATGTATATATGACCAGTACATCCTACTTTATTACAATATTTACAAGTAGAATGTCGACCAAGAAAGAAAAACAATTTGCAAGTAAAATAAAGTTTGAGTTCCAAGCTCTTCGTAATTCGTTGTCATCAATGTTCAGTAGCTTGAAAGTTTCATTTCCAAGCCTACTTTGGATGACTCATGGTCCTTTCCATTTTGGGCCCAGATGTGTAGAGCAAGAGAAGACACAATTCAAAATGAGATTGTTCAAGAAGAAACGTTTCGAAATGAGATTTTCAATATCAAAGATTTTAGGTCGAATCTTAGCATTGCAGTTCGAGCGACTTGATGCCTATGTGTAGCGCTCTTAGATCATCTTCTTCCTTCTCCTCATTGATCATATCTAAGGATTTCAACAAGAGCTCCTTACTCAACAGGTGATAATAATATGCTACTTGATGAAAAAGAACATGTAGTTCAACTGGAATGAAGACTTTCGATCCATTGGACAAGGAAAATAGGGTATGGCCAATCGTGGACTTATGTTTTCATTTCAAACCCGGTACCTGTTTTCAAACCTTTTGCCTTTTACGTTTTTCTGCCCAAAACAAAATGCGCTGCTGAATAAAAAAAATTCTAAAATCTGGAATTGTTCTTGGAAGTCCACACAAATTTAAAAACATATTGCAACATGTATGCAACTATTACCATTAATTGCACAGATGTATGCAACTATTGCATATGTTGTTTCTATTGAAAATCTGGACAGAAACTTGCATACATCTGTGCAACTATTTTGAAATACTTGCACATATATATGCAAATATTGCATGAAGAAAAATTAACTGAAATTTTGCCTACAGATCGTTGCTCACATGTGTGCTACTTTTCTGTTTTATTTGCGCACCTGAATGCAAATAAATGTTAACTGATTTGCACGGCTGTGAATTATTGCACATTTTTATGCATGAATTCTACAATACTTGCACAGATGTATGCAAGAAAATCAACACGGATGTATTACAGAAATACTTGCATGGATGCATGCAAGAAAATTCAAATATGTGCATAATGTTATGCATTTAACTGCAGTTTCATTGCTTTTCTGTTTTTTTTTTTTTTTTTGACATCCTTTTTGATGGTTTTTTTATTTGTTTTTTTAACGTTTACATTTTTCATTTAAATATGAATTTACGTGAATTTTTTTGTATTTACTGAATTTTCGAAAAATAGGGACTAAATTTACAATAAGTTTTTGATCGGATGTGAGCCTAATTTTGAAACTTTATAAGGACCTATGCCAAACGGACCCTATAAACTAATGGTTGTTCGCACCTCCCAGAGTCTACAAGCGAAGCTTGGTTTTGTAGGTCTTTAAGTGAATTTGAATATTTTTTAATATATGTTATTATAATTCTTTGTTGTTTCCCATCTGATTGGGGCATCTGTTGCGATCCCTTAGGCTGATATATGTATTAAAGTAGAGTCGACTCCATAGCTGACCAATGATAGCTTGATTTGAGGCTTGATTCACTCAAAGATTGACTATGTTAAAAAGCTTCATCTATTCTTTCAACTTCTTGGGCTTTGAGATGATCAGATCATATCGAACTCATGATTTACTATACTTATAGATAATTGCAATCAGATTAACCTATACCACCTGTGCTTAGGGTAAATTAGTGTAGAACGTGTTGTGTCATGTGCGCATATACAATTCAAACCAAATTCTAAGGTAAGCGGTGATGAGATTCAGTTATGATTGGAGCGACCATCATCGCTAACCTTCTCACTATATTTTGAATTGGTAATTATGTAGCTACGCTAAGATTCAGCATTAGAAATCAACATTTAACTTCAGTTGTTTTGTTATATGTTCATAGTCTTGTTTTATGCCCTATCATATATGCATGTATGATGTCATGTACTGTTTTGAATTCCAATGCTTATATTTGTGTATGGGATGATCAAATTATCAATGCGATAATGAGAAGGCGAGAAATCACTGAAATACAAGTCATGATCGAACCCTCACAAGAATATTCTCACCAAATCCCATTGCTTAATCGAATTGATCCCTTGATCTCACCATCCATTACAATACCAATACGATCCTATGCGGTCCAACCACACCACTTCACCTGAACTGAACCGTTTCACCTTCTTTCTTCTTCTTCTATTCCTTTCCTTATCAAATGGTACGAACGGGTTCCTTCCATGTTCTAACTAAACCCATTTCTTATGTGGCGACCGTTATGCACCACAAATGCTCATGTAATCCAATAATACTTTTACAAGCATCCAGTCAATGTAAAATAGTCGTAAACATAACGAAATAGAAGGGAAGAAGAGAAATGGGATAGAAAAAAGAATGAAGAAGAGAAGATGAAGTAGAGAACACGAAACACAATCATATGACCTATCGTATATCTAACAGCGCATCATATGATATATAATAGTAACAATGTTATATATCAAACAGATGAGATGGTGATAACAATATAAAACATAGTTTATACAGTTATATAAATTAGTAATAGAGACTATACAAGTGAAATAAGCCCAACTGATAATGTGTCTCTAAAATGGATATTCAATACTGTCGAGGATCTAAAATGTCACACTACAAAACAAACAATAATCGTACAAGTATAAATAAAAGAAGACATTGTATCCTACTAAGCCACCTATGCAACTCTGATAATGCTCATACTTGTCACTTAGCCTACTCATCAGCATTATTTATGTATCACTACGCCATAGATTGCATACTGTAACACCAGAGAAGTGATGCAGGAAGTGCCAAAAAATGTTACTACAGGCCAAAAAATTTCTGTGGCAACACTTTTTTGAAGTTGCATTTTGTTGCGTTGTCTTAGAGTCAAAGACAACATCTTTGCGACCCTCAGGCATTATCGGTACAGGTGTTGCCACATGTACTAAATTTACAAAAAGGTGGGGCCCACTAAAATCTGCATCCCGAGTTTACGGAATCCCCACTAAAATCTGTTGCCTGGGTTCACGGATCCTGTTGTGGGGCCCACATGCATTAATCTATG
The DNA here is from genome assembly GCA_030737875.1 of Allium sativum. Lineage (NCBI taxonomy): Eukaryota > Viridiplantae > Streptophyta > Magnoliopsida > Asparagales > Amaryllidaceae > Allium > Allium sativum. Next base: position 903,267,376 of record CM060916.1, read on the forward strand.
CCAACACTTTTACCATCCAGTGGCAACACGATATCATAGCTATGACAATATTTAACATAACATACTGCAACACTATATCATAGCTACGACGACATTAAATAACATACTGCAACATAACAACACTTAACATGACACTAAAATTAACAAAGAACTTTTTATTTCAAATTAACCCGTAACAAAAGTACTACTTAGTCAACTACAAAATAACAAAACATAGCCACTAAATTCAATTTCACAGACATTTTAGTTAAAAACACAGCCAATACTAAATTCTTATATACATCAAATTAAAACAGTTTCAAAATATAGCGCGAACCTCCATTCAGTGCCTCTACTACCTCGAATACCTCTAGTACCTTCAGTAACAAGTTCTTGAACAACCTTATCACTGCCTCCTTCACCTGCATGCCTCAATTCATTTGCATTTTAGCACAAACTGAATTTCATTTGCATTTCAGTTGCATAACTGAATTACATAACTGAGTTTCATTTGCGTTTCATTTGCATAACTAAGTTGCATTTCAGTTGCATACCTCAGCTTATGGCTTGCATGCCTCGGTTGCAAATTGATGCAATGACTCAATTTGTTCAAAGCACAAACGATACTGAGTAAACAATTAGACAGTTACAATGTGGATAAAATTACCACTAATCAGCACTATAGGTTTAATAGGCAATGTGGCAAAAATTATCACTAATCTGCAATGTGGCAAAAATTATCACTAATCTACAATGTGAAAAAATATTAAAGTTATACCTAAAAAACTTTCCAAATATTGCCATAGCAACACACAAAAGAACTTCAAACATGATCCAGGACATAGCTAAAGCTGTTGCAAAGAATTTTTCTCCTTTCTCGTGTTTTCCATATTTAATGCGCATTAGGGCCAACTCTTCCTTCATATCTACCACAAATTCATCGGTTTTTACCCTCTTTTGCTTTTGCTTCAACAGCTTTTCTTCAATTGTCTTCCTTTCCACGAGCGACTGCGATATAGACTTTTCTTTTTCCATCAATTTAACAATAGTATTATTCAATTCTGCATTGCTATTGATTTCATACACTTCGCCATGCCACATAAAATATCCGTAATCGCCATTCTGCACATATCTTAAATTCTCGACTAAAACATCATGAAAGATATGATAATAGACAAAGTAAGAAAAAAACCAATTTATACTTACCAGCCACATGAAACAACCAAAGATGTGATACAATCCTCATCTTCGCTAGGATTTTGTGGTGGCAGTTCTTACAGCCGTTGGTTATGAATTTGAAGTAGAAATTGATTGAGCTATCATTGAACTCGAATTGAAGGAAGAATCAAAGTGATATCACAAACTGCAAATGATTATGTATATATTCCATATCATAAATTTCATGCAGTAGGCTTTCAGGCATGTATTTCATGCATTCAGTACTTGTGTGCGTATATTTAGTAGACAATCTTACACACACACCCCAAAACAAAGCTCACATCAAATTTTAGAAGCATGCATCATGAAGAAATAATCATCCATTAGCAGTTTATTGATTCATGTGTGCAGATACAATGATGTCAATGGTGATGCACACATCAGTGTACATCAGGTTTCTTAAGAAATTTCTGATTGGGAACTAGGTGAAAAACCATGCATATGACAAACATGAATATACTTAAGAAATGAATAGTATCATGTATATGTAAGCATCCTTATGAAACCATTTTCATAAACCATTGTATATCTTATTAAAAAAAAGCTAGCAGTATCATGTCTCAATCACCACTGTATTATTAAATTGATTAACAACCTAATAGCTGCTCAAAAAACATTTTAGCGAATCAAAATACTAGAGAACCACAAATAACAGAAACTGATTGTATACAACTTCAAACTGAAAAAAGTGTGGATTTATTGACAAGTGTGGATTTATTGACAAATAACAGACAAGAATTGTTAATCAATGTGAAAACCCGTAACTTCCCCGTAAAGGAAAGCGTCGGATAGTTCGAGAACAAGCCACAACAGAACGCATATAAAAGAACATTTCATTGCTTATTACAACAATGCATCAGATTACAAGAATATACAGAGTATAAATGAATATTACACAGACATATCAGAGATTTAAATTACATTTAAATACATAACAGCGGAAAATAATACAATACACAACTAGAAGAGATATACGGATACAAAGCTTTCCGGATATCATTCCAGCTGTAAACCAGGATCCTGTGAATATAAATCTGCAAAACCAAAACTACTAGCTGCCCGTGTCAAAATAAGGGCACCCAGAGTTTAGGTTAAAACAATAAACTCCAGGTCAGTCATGTGACTGGTGTGAGAACTAAAACAGTTATTAATCTTTATTCTAAATCATTAGGTAAATCAAGGGACCACGCCGTATAACACGGAACGGGTTTCCTCCCAAGAATACCAGTGCATAAAACAAACAGCGCAATGCTAAATAAAGAAAAATGAAGCTGTTATAAGACCCAGGTCCCATCACACAATGCAACGCAGCCGAGGATAGGGTTTTCCCTTATAACAGCCAAAGAATGCTTGATACGTTTAAAACAAATCGTTTGATACTATTATAAGTGCATGGTGTATAAAACAACTTCAAATCATAAGTTTCAATTATAGACGGCATAAGCGCCCCATCCCACTATGTCGCCATACTAGGCTCTACAAATAAAACCGCAAATGTCACGTATTTGGAGATTGGATTTCCATCTATGAACCGAGGCAAAAGATAGTCCTCAACCGATTCGTGACTCTCTAGCCCGAGCCACAGGAACAGCCGCAACTGCCCCTTGGATCGTCAGGGCCGGTCCACACGGAGTGGATTATTATACCTGAACAATACGTCTCCCCACCCTATGGGGTGTAAGTCTGGTCCGTCAGCCGACCAGAATGCATTCGGCCGAAACCGATATAACCGAGGTGCCTCGCAACCACAACAACCACATAAGTCAAACTCGTCAGGGCGTGTAAAACCACTGACGCCACTTCTAGCTAGAAAGAAACGCAAGTCCTCCCTGAGGTCCGTCTCCCGTTTTTGGTTCATACCGGGTGTGAAACACGCGAGGTAAACGTTACACAAAGCTACGCCACAAAGGCCGTGCTTTGATCATCACCACAAGACTTTGCTTTTCAACAGAAGCCTTGATCATTTGCATCTTAGCATGCCACACAGGCAAACCATCTTATGCAACCGATATCAGTCACACAGAATGAAATCCGATGTCAGACACACAGTCCATTTACAAGTCCGTCCTGGGTCTGAACGAAACCGGAGGCACCTAGTACCCCGCCTATCCATCGATCCCCAAGTACGTCAGGACGATCACTAACTGTTTCCATCTTCTTGGGTGTACAGCCCAATCAAGATCATCAGTAATTACCCAAACGACGTGAAGACCTCCGGTCTTCGACCATCGTCTTCATCTTCGACTTATCGTCGTATCAGTTATTCAGAATGGGATGAACCCGGTCTTTCCGAATAACTCGCGTATATTTTAAATAAGTGTTACACAAACACAACATACGCCTCATTCCAATTCATTAGTCACTAACCGTAAATTAATCAAGAGAATAATTCCCCAAATATTAACCCCGAAGGCCGAAACCAACATCAGATCAATATCCAGAAAACCCTTCTGCTTGGCTAACCGACAGTTAGTTTCTAAATTTCACGTTCAAATCTAATTAAAGATTTAACTATCGCCTGGAGCAAAACTGGTGATACTCCATTCTCGATCTTTTCAATCTAATTAAAGATTCATTAAAACTCCACTTAGTTTTAATCATTATCTGGGTTAAAGAATCAGTGTCATTTAAAACACGATTCACGATAAACCCAAAATCACATTCCATTAATTATCGGGTTAAAGAACAAGTGTTATTTAAAACACTGTTCACGATAAACCCAAAATCACATTCCATTAATTATCGGGTTAAAGAACAAGTGTTATTTAAAACACTGTTCACGATAAACCCAAAAATCAATACCAATTCAATTCCAATTAAATATCATTTAATTGGTACACTTCATTAAATCTAAATAAAAAGATTTAATCTTTTCTCAACTGGGTTCAAGAACAGTGTTAGTGAAGACACCATTCACGACAAACCCAAATCACATTCGATATTCAATACAAGGCTCTGAATAGAAAATATATCGGCTTATATTCAATATCGAATTCTACGACTAACAAATGTCGTATTGGAAATAACGATACAAATATATATCTTTCAAATTTCCATAACAACACCTGTAATATCACGAATTCCAACATCGAAATATTCCGAAGACAATTTCGATTCAAATCCACTCCAATGCAATCATTGGAAATTTTGGTTATTTTCAAAACCATTTCAAATTCAATTTATTTATTTAAAAATAAATAGAATTATAATTCTAGTTCAAAACTAGTTCATTTCGATAAAAATCTATTTTTATCTTTTCAAATATGGAGTTTTTCATCCCAAACTTTCACAAATCATTTCTTATGATTTTACACAAATTATTACTATTTTTAATAATTTTATCAAGGCCCGTACAGTCGATTTCCATTAACGGCCATCGAACTGCACTTACAGCGACCTTTTTCGAATTTGATTTGGACGTATCTCCAAATCCAACCGTTAGATTTCAAATTTCTAACATTCATTAGAAAGCTCTTTTCGATACGAACCCAACGGTTCCGGTTTTAGGAGAATCCGACGGTCGGATCTCCCGCAATGTCCGTTTGAAATAAATGGTCGAAATTCACGAACTGCCGCGGCGCGGCGCGTTCTATTCAGGCCATTATATTATATATATAATATATATAATATATACTTCGTCAATTTTTATTTAAAACGAATTATATAAATAGTTTTAAATTCGTTTCAAAAGCAATTTCAACTTCCTTTTCAATTCAAATCAAAATTGAATTCTTCTTTATAAATTCGTTTCAAAATTCATTTCTATTCAATTCAAATTTCAATTCAATTTGAATTCATTTCAATTCGTTTTCAATTCAATTCATTTCGAAATCGTTTTCAATTCAATTTGAATTCGTTTTCAATTCATTTCATTTCGAAATCGTTTTCAATTCAATTTGAATTCGTTTTCAATTCATTTCATTTCGAAATCGTTTTCAATTCAATTTGAATTCGTTTTCAATTCAATTCATTTCGAAATCGTTTTCAATTCAATTCAAATTCGTTTTCAATTCATTTCATTTCGAAATCGTTTTCAATTCAATTCATTTCGAAATCGTTATATATTCAATTCATTTCGAAAACGTTATATATTCAATTCATTTCGAAATCGCTTTTCAATATTCATTTTTAAGATGAATAAAATCGATATAAATATCGTTCACGTCAAAATGGCGTCAATCTAATCAACACGGCTTCATAAATTTCTATTTTCAAATATTCTATTTCAAATATTTCTTTTTCAAATATTTCTTATTATCAAAATATTTCGTTCAACACATGACCAATCTCAATGAATGAGTACTGTCAACACATGAACTTTTATTTTATATCGATAAAGATGTAAATTTTATTACTAAAATATTTCGTCCAACACATGACCAATCTCAATGAATGAGTACTGTCAACACATGAACTTTTATTTTATAATATTCTTTATTTTTCAAATTGGAATGAGGCCCAATCAATTACCATATAAAGTTAATTATATGGATTTTCATACAACACATGTATATAATTACATTGAAAAATAATCAACCATCAACCAAAGTGCACTACACTGTATAAGCATCAAATATAGATATTCAACGCTTATAACAGCCTGTCAATCAATCGATCGACACATTTAATCAATCAGGATGAGTGAACTTCAAATTTCATCCCAACACCCGTGTGGGGTTTCAAACAATCAAACGCATATTTTATTTGTGCAGTTGGGCGATGTGTAGAATTTATCGTCCCAATCAATGTCATTCAAATAGGTGTACATAAACAAACCGTCCGGCTTATAAATGAATATTTTATTTTATTCACTTCACGTTAAAAATTTATATTTTTAACGATAAAACATTTTATTTCAACCTATGAATTTCTATTCAATTCATTTACACAATAAAATGATATTTTTATTTTTCTAACATATTTTAGAAAATTTCGGCGGCATAACGGCACGATACTAGAAACGGGACAAGGCCTAGCCTTATCCCCGGTCTAGTGAAGGCCCACGCCATTCACACATCAATTTCAATCAATTTCCAATTCAACCAAATGAATAAATCAATCACCCAACATTCAACTAAACAAACAAGTCCATGGTCTGTGGACGGGTGTCGGGTGCTACTAAACACCGTCTGCATCCTAGTATATATATATAACTAGAAAAGAAATTTAGAGTGAGAAATTCTCACCGAAAGCTATCCAACTTCACGGCACTTCTATTGTAGAGATCTTCGCCAACTCGCCTTTCGTCGCTTTCGTTGTCCGCTTTCACTACATATGAAAAAATCGAGTTTTTACTTCGCTATTCAATATATAAAAATCATATTTTTATTTCGAAGTTCTATATATAAAAATCATATTTTTATTTCGAAGTTCTATATATAAAAATCATATTTTTATTTCGAAGTTCTATATATAAAAATCATATTTTTCTATCGAAGTTCAATATATAAAAATCGAACTTTTATCGCTACGTCAAATAGATAAAAATTATATTTTTATCACGCTATTTTCCACATAAAGATTTCGCCTTTTCTAAAATAAAGATTTAGCCTTTTCAAAAATAAAGTTTTCGCCTTTATAAAAATAAAGTTTTCGCCTTTATAAAAATTACCACTTTATCTCAACGTAATAAAGATCAGATTTTTATTTCGCTACATATACAAAGATGATATTTTTATATCCTCTATCCTATAAAGATTATATTTTTAATACTTTAAAAATATAAAAATCATATTTTTAATATTTCTATATAGTAAAGATTATATTTTTAATACTTTAAAAATATAAAAATCATATTTTTAATTCGAAGTCTAACATATAAAAATCACCTTTTTAATTCGAAGTCTAACATGTAAAAATCACCTTTTTAATTCGAAGTCTAACATATAAAAATCACCTTTTTAATTCGAAGTCTAACATATAAAAATCACCTTTTTAATTCGAAGTCTAACATATAAAAATCACCTTTTTAATTCTTTACAACAATAATAAAAATCAGATTTTTAATTCTTTACAACAATAATAAAAACCAGTTTTAAAGTAAATAAGATTCAGTTTTTCAATCCTTGTAAAATCAGTTTTTCAATCCATGTAAAATCAGTTTTCAATCCATGTAAAATCAGTTTTTTTTTTATACAAAATAAAATTCAGTTTTTCTACAAAATAAAATTAAAATAAATCAGATCAAGAAAACTTACTGTGAGGGCTCCATCGAGAGGGAGGGGCGCGGGGTTGACTGGGCGGAGGCGGAGATGGTGGTTGCGGGGTTCGTCGGTGGCGGTCTTCGAGGGGAGCGTGGTGGTTTCGATGACTGGGGGCTAGAGTTCGCGGTTCTGTGGGCTTGGGGAGGCTGGAGGGGCTGTCGAAGGGGAGCGTCGGAGAGGGCCTCCATCGGGGAAGCAGCGGCGGCAGTCCGCCTGGAGGGCGGCGTCGCGCTCGACGAGGCTCTTAGGGTTTTTTTCCCTTTTTTTTTTTTCTGTATAATGAAATTCGAAAGGGGGGGCCAGAAGTTAAGAGAAAAGGGAGTTTTTTTTTTTTATTATTATTTAATTATTTTTATCGGAAAAAGTTGACTTTCACAAACGACCTCGAAACGAGGGCCCCCGCCTGTCGTCCATAGCATTTTACCCCCATTCCGAACACAATGGGATATGTATCGCAAGCTGATCTGACTGTTTCGATCAGTTTCCGTCTAATTTACATTTAAATCACTATATTGAATTTTAAACGTACATTTCAAATTACCGGGGCCGCATACGAACTTTAAAAATTCCAGAAAAAATATTTTCTAGCTTCGTATTGACGATACGGTCCTAACAAAACTAGTTTCGTCAAATTCTGAGACCGTTTGAAAAATGGCCAATTTCCAGTCGATTAAAATCAACTGAAAATGGTCAAACGCATTTTCCTTTGCCACGCTCACATATTGATTCGAAAAATTATGAAACTTGAAATCTAGCAATAATTTGACATCACGGACCCAACAAAACTGGTTTCGTCGAAATCCGAGGTCGTTTGCAAAATAGCTATTTTCAAGGGCCTGAATTTCCACAGCGACTATTTCTAATTTTAAACTGGACATATCTTATCATTTCTAAGATGAAATCTCAGTTTGTTAACTTCGTTACAAAGATATAGTTATACAGATTCAAATATTTCTTGTTTCGTTCAATTCTGACTTATATTGAATTCTGTATATTCATTTGAAATTAGAAATCGAATTTTCGAACTACCGCGCCATTTTCTATTCCTTTTATAATTATATATAATTATTATATATTCTAACGACGACGTATATAATATATACGTTCGAATTATATTCAAAATAAATTTCACGTCGATATTATTTAAAATAATTCATTTTAAATAATCAAAATTCGCTAAAATTGCCAAAATAAAAATTTTAAACTGGCCCAGATTTTCCGGGTTGTTACAATCTCCCCCACTTAAAACTTTTCGTCCCCGAAAAGGAACAAAGTCGAAAGTGGTTTGATAATTCAACTCTACACTCGATCTGGCTTCCATTCTCCAACTTTTCAGTTTCTGAGAATTTTCTAAAATTTCAAAAATTTGGCTAACACCCTAAATTTTCGAAAAATTTCGCCATAACCTCCCCTGCACCGGGAGCATCGGGGAATTTCAAATAGCTTCCCCGGTCCTTCAGATCTCAAAAAGAAAAAGAAAAAGCCAAGCGGCTAGCCAATAGGCTCACAAAATCATCATCACCCAAACAAAACAGGAAATTATGTAGTAAACATGTACCTATTTGTCGGGCAAACAAATTTTATTCTCGGCTCTAGCCTCCTTGCTATGACCTGTTCAATGATATACATGTATATGCAAGCAAATGCGACCAAATTTCAATACAAGTCAATATTTGATTCAGTTAGGCATAATGGTTCAAAATTATCAAACAAACTAAACAAACAACACAAACATCAATCAATTAGTGAATTAGAGTTTCAAATTCATAATTTGATACATATACAAAAATCATGTTTTTAATGCCAATTCACAACAATGTGTTCTAACTATATTAGTTTTGGTTCTCACACCAGTCTAATGGAAATATATAGATAATCACACCTTCGTTACTCGAACATGAATACTAATGACAACTAGTCAATCATCAGCATCATCTTCGGGCTACTAGAGTATGATTCTATATCTATCCAGTATATTAAAACTTCGAATATACGTTCATGACGCGTATATGCGAAATCTTTATATACTCGATTGTCCATATTCAAAATAAATAAATAGTCAAATACGTTTTAAAATGGTTTAAATTTCAAAACAAAATTGTTTTCATTTGAAAAATATACTCTTCACACTCGTTCTAGGATACTACTGATCCTATCTCTAACGAGTCATTCTAATTGGATATTACTAATCCAATATCTGATGAATTCTTTCGTATGGTTCTAAGGTGTCTTGTTCTCGAGCTCTGTAAACCAAAGCTCTGATACCAACTGTGAAAACCCGTAACTTCCCCGTAAAGGAAAGCGTCGGATAGTTCGAGAACAAGCCACAACAAAACGCATATAAAAGAACATTTCATTGCTTATTACAACAATGCATCAGATTACAAGAATATACAGAGTATAAATGAATATTACACAGACATATTAGAGATTTAAATTACATTTAAATACATAGCAGCGGAAAATAATACAATACACAACTAGAAGAGATATACGGATACAAAGCTTTCCGGATATCATTCCAGCTGTAAACCAGGATCCTGTGAATATAAATCTGCAAAACCAAAACTACTAGCTGCCCGTGTCAAAATAAGGGCACCCAGAGTTTAGGTTAAAACAATAAACTCCAGGTCAGTCATGTGACTGGTGTGAGAACTAAAACAGTTATTAATCTTTATTCTAAATCATTAGGTAAATCAAGGGACCACGCCGTATAACACGGAACGGGTTTCCTCCCAAGAATACCAGTGCATAAAACAAACAGCGCAATGCTAAATAAAGAAAAATGAAGCTGTTATAAGACCCAGGTCCCATCACACAATGCAACGCAGCCGAGGATAGGGTTTTCCCTTATAACAGCCAAAGAATGCTTGATACGTTTAAAACAAATCGTTTGATACTATTATAAGTGCATGGTGTATAAAACAACTTCAAATCATAAGTATCAATCATAGACGGCATAAGCGCCCCATCCCACTATGTCGCCATACTAGGCTCTACAAATAAAACCGCAAATGTCACGTATTTGGAGATTGGATTTCCATCTATGAACCGAGGCAAAAGATAGTCCTCAACCGATTCGTGACTCTCTAGCCCGAGCCACAGGAACAGCCGCAACTGCCCCTTGGATCGTCAGGGCCGGTCCACACGGAGTGGATTATTATACTTGAACAATACGTCTCCCCACCCTATGGGGTGTAAGTCTGGTCCGTCAGCCGACCAGAATGCATTCGGCCGAAACCGATATAACCGAGGCGCCTCGCAACCGCAACAACCACATAAGTCAAACTCGTCAGGGCGTGTAAAACCACTGACGCCACTTCTAGCTAGAAAGAAACGCAAGTCCTCCCTGAGGTCCGTCTCCCGTTTTTGGTTCATACCGGGTGTGAAACACGCGAGGTAAACGTTACACAAAGCTACGCCACAAAGGCCGTGCTTTGATCATCACCACAAGACTTTGCTTTTCAACAGAAGCCTTGATCATTTGCATCTTAGCATGCCACACAGGCAAACCATCCTATGCAACCGATATCAGTCACACAGAATGAAATCCGATGTCAGACACACAGTCCATTTACAAGTCCGTCCTGGGTCTGAACGAAACCGGAGGCACCTAGTACCCCGCCTATCCATCGATCCCCAAGTACGTCTGGACGATCACTAACTGTTTCCATCTTCTTGGGTGTACAGCCCAATCAAGATCATCAGTAATTACCCAAACGACGTGAAGACCTCCGGTCTTCGACCATCGTCTTCATCTTCGACTTATCGTCGTATCAGTTATTCAGAATGGGATGAACCCGGTCTTTCCGAATAACTCGCGTATATTTTAAATAAGTGTTACACAAACACAACATACGCCTCATTCCAATTCATTAGTCACTAACCGTAAATTAATCAAGAGAATAATTCCCCAAATATTAACCCCGAAGGCCGAAACCAACATCAGATCAATATCCAGAAAACCCTTCTGCTTGGCTAACCGACAGTTAGTTTCTAAATTTCACGTTCAAATCTAATTAAAGATTTAACTATCGCCTGGAGCAAAACTGGTGATACTCCATTCTCGATCTTTTCAATCTAATTAAAGATTCATTAAAACTCCACTTAGTTTTAATCATTATCTGGGTTAAAGAATCAGTGTCATTTAAAACACGATTCACGATAAACCCAAAATCACATTCCATTAATTATCGGGTTAAAGAACAAGTGTTATTTAAAACACTGTTCACGATAAACCCAAAATCACATTCCATTAATTATCGGGTTAAAGAACAAGTGTTATTTAAAACACTGTTCACGATAAACCCAAAAATCAATACCAATTCAATTCCAATTAAATATCATTTAATTGGTACACTTCATTAAATCTAAATAAAAAGATTTAATCTTTTCTCAACTGGGTTCAAGAACAGTGTTAGTGAAGACACCATTCACGACAAACCCAAATCACATTCGATATTCAATACAAGGCTCTGAATAGAAAATATATCGGCTTATATTCAATATCGAATTCTACGACTAACAAATGTCGTATTGGAAATAACGATACAAATATATATCTTTCAAATTTCCATAACAACACCTGTAATATCACGAATTCCAACATCGAAATATTCCGAAGACAATTTCGATTCAAATCCACTCCAATGCAATCATTGGAAATTTTGGTTATTTTCAAAACCATTTCAAATTCAATTTATTTATTTAAAAATAAATAGAATTATAATTCTAGTTCAAAACTAGTTCATTTCGATAAAAATCTATTTTTATCTTTTCAAATATGGAGTTTTTCATCCCAAACTTTCACAAATCATTTCTTATGATTTTACACAAATTATTACTATTTTTAATAATTTTATCAAGGCCCGTACAGTCGATTTCCATTAACGGCCATCGAACTGCACTTACAGCGACCTTTTTCGAATTTGATTTGGACGTATCTCCAAATCCAACCGTTAGATTTCAAATTTCTAACATTCATTAGAAAGCTCTTTTCGATACGAACCCAACGGTTCCGGTTTTAGGAGAATCCGACGGTCGGATCTCCCGCAATGTCCGTTTGAAATAAATGGTCGAAATTAACGAACTGCCGCGGCGCGGCGCGTTCTATTCAGGCCATTATATTATATATATAATATATATAATATATACTTCGTCGATTTTTATTTAAAACGAATTATATAAATAGTTTTAAATTCGTTTCAAAAGCAATTTCAACTTCCTTTTCAATTCAAATCAAAATTGAATTCTTCTTTATAAATTCGTTTCAAAATTCATTTCTATTCAATTCAAATTTCAATTCAATTTGAATTCATTTCAATTCGTTTTCAATTCAATTCATTTCGAAATCGTTTTCAATTCAATTCATTTCGAAATCGTTTTCAATTCAATTTGAATTCGTTTTCAATTCATTTCCTTTCGAAATCGTTTTCAATTCAATTTGAATTCGTTTTCAATTCATTTCATTTCGAAATCGTTTTCAATTCAATTTGAATTCGTTTTCAATTCAATTCATTTCGAAATCGTTTTCAATTCAATTCAAATTCGTTTTCAATTCATTTCATTTCGAAATCGTTTTCAATTCAATTCATTTCGAAATCGTTATATATTCAATTCATTTCGAAAACGTTATATATTCAATTCATTTCGAAATCGCTTTTCAATATTCATTTTTAAGATGAATAAAATCGATATAAATATCGTTCACGTCAAAATGGCGTCAATCTAATCAACACGGCTTCATAAATTTCTATTTTCAAATATTCTATTTCAAATATTTCTTTTTCAAATATTTCTTATTATCAAAATATTTCGTTCAACACATGACCAATCTCAATGAATGAGTACTGTCAACACATGAACTTTTATTTTATATCGATAAAGATGTAAATTTTATTACTAAAATATTTCGTCCAACACATGACCAATCTCAATGAATGAGTACTGTCAACACATGAACTTTTATTTTATAATATTCTTTATTTTTCAAATTGGAATGAGGCCCAATCAATTACCATATAAAGTTAATTATATGGATTTTCATACAACACATGTATATAATTACATTGAAAAATAATCAACCATCAACCAAAGTGCACTACACTGTATAAGCATCAAATATAGATATTCAACGCTTATAACAGCCTGTCAATCAATCGATCGACACATTTAATCAATCAGGATGAGTGAACTTCAAATTTCATCCCAACACCCGTGTGGGGTTTCAAACAATCAAACGCATATTTTATTTGTGCAGTTGGGCGATGTGTAGAATTTATCGTCCCAATCAATGTCATTCAAATAGGTGTACATAAACAAACCGTCCGGCTTATAAATGAATATTTTATTTTATTCACTTCACGTTAAAAATTTATATTTTTAACGATAAAACATTTTATTTCAACCTATGAATTTCTATTCAATTCATTTACACAATAAAATGATATTTTTATTTTTCTAACATATTTTAGAAAATTTCGGCGGCATAACGGCACGATACTAGAAACGGGACAAGGCCTAGCCTTATCCCCGGTCTAGTGAAGGCCCACGCCATTCACACATCAATTTCAATCAATTTCCAATTCAACCAAACGAATAAATCAATCACCCAACATTCAACTAAACAAACAAGTCCATGGTCTGTGGACGGGTGTCGGGTGCTACTAAACACCGTCTGCATCCTAGTATATATATATATAACTAGAAAAGAAATTTAGAGTGAGAAATTCTCACCGAAAGCTATCCAACTTCACGGCACTTCTATTGTAGAGATCTTCGCCAACTCGCCTTTCGTCGCTTTCGTTGTCCGCTTTCACTACATATGAAAAAATCGAGTTTTTACTTCGCTATTCAATATATAAAAATCATATTTTTATTTCGAAGTTCTATATATAAAAATCATATTTTTATTTCGAAGTTCTATATATAAAAATCATATTTTTATTTCGAAGTTCTATATATAAAAATCATATTTTTCTATCGAAGTTCAATATATAAAAATCGAACTTTTATCGCTACGTCAAATAGATAAAAATTATATTTTTATCACGCTATTTTCCACATAAAGATTTCGCCTTTTCTAAAATAAAGATTTAGCCTTTTCAAAAATAAAGTTTTCGCCTTTATAAAAATTACCACTTTATCTCAACGTAATAAAGATCAGATTTTTATTTCGCTACATATACAAAGATGATATTTTTATATCCTCTATCCTATAAAGATTATATTTTTAATACTTTAAAAATATAAAAATCATATTTTTAATATTTCTATATAGTAAAGATTATATTTTTAATACTTTAAAAATATAAAAATCATATTTTTAATTCGAAGTCTAACATATAAAAATCACCTTTTTAATTCGAAGTCTAACATATAAAAATCACCTTTTTAATTCGAAGTCTAACATATAAAAATCACCTTTTTAATTCGAAGTCTAACATATAAAAATCACCTTTTTAATTCGAAGTCTAACATATAAAAATAACCTTTTTAATTCTTTACAACAATAATAAAAATCAGATTTTTAATTCTTTACAACAATAATAAAAACCAGTTTTAAAGTAAATAAGATTCAGTTTTTCAATCCTTGTAAAATCAGTTTTTCAATCCATGTAAAATCAGTTTTCAATCCATGTAAAATCAGTTTTTTTTTTATACAAAATAAAATTCAGTTTTTCTACAAAATAAAACTAAAATAAATCAGATCAAGAAAACTTACTGTGAGGGCTCCATCAAGAGGGAGGGGCGCGGGGTTGACTGGGCGGAGGCGGAGATGGTGGTTGCGGGGTTCGTCGGTGGCGGTCTTCGAGGGGAGCGTGGTGGTTTCGATGACTGGGGGCTAGAGTTCGCGGTTCTGTGGGCTTGGGGAGGCTGGAGGGGCTGTCGAAGGGGAGCGTCGGAGGGGGCCTCCATCGGGGAAGCAGCGGCGGCAGTCCGCCTGGAGGGCGGCGTCGCGCTCGACGAGGCTCTTAGGGTTTTTTTCCCTTTTTTTTTCTGTATAATGAAATTCGAAAGGGGGGGGCCAGAAGTTAAGAGAAAAGGGAGTTTTTTTTTTTATTATTATTATTGTTTAATTATTTTTATCGGAAAAAGTTGACTTTCACAAACGACCTCGAAACGAGGGCCCCCGCCTGTCGTCCATAGCATTTTACCCCCATTCCGAACACAATGGGATATGTATCGCAAGCTGATTTGACTGTTTCGATCAGTTTCCGTCTAATTTACATTTAAATCACTATATTGAATTTTAAACGTACATTTCAAATTACCGGGGCCGCATACGAACTTTAAAAATTCCAGAAAAAATATTTTCTAGCTTCGTATTGACGATACGGTCCTAACAAAACTAGTTTCGTCAAATTCTGAGACCGTTTGAAAAATGGCCAATTTCCAGTCGATTAAAATCAACTGAAAATGGTCAAACGCATTTTCCTTTGCCACGCTCACATATTGATTCGAAAAATTATGAAACTTGAAATCTAGCAATAATTTGACATCACGGACCCAACAAAACTGGTTTCGTCGAAATCCGAGGTCGTTTGCAAAATAGCTATTTTCAAGGGCCTGAATTTCCACAGCGACTATTTCTAATTTTAAACTGGACATATCTTATCATTTCTAAGATGAAATCTCAGTTTGTTAACTTCGTTACAAAGATATAGTTATACAGATTCAAATATTTCTTGTTTCGTTCAATTCTGACTTATATTGAATTCTGTATATTCATTTGAAATTAGAAATCGAATTTTCGAACTACCGCGCCATTTTCTATTCCTTTTATAATTATATATAATTATTATATATTCTAACGACGACGTATATAATATATACGTTCGAATTATATTCAAAATAAATTTCACGTCGATATTATTTAAAATAATTCATTTTAAATAATCAAAATTCGCTAAAATTGCCAAAATAAAAATTTTAAACTGGCCCAGATTTTCCGGGTTGTTACAATCATCTAACACCAATTATACTCATGGTGATAATAAATTCAGTTTCTCGATAGGCTAATTAATAGCGGTGATCAAAAAAGCAACAGAAACGTACATGAGAAACACATGATAAAAGCTAGCACCTTTTTCTTGGATTGACAGCCGTTTGATGACGGAGAAGGAGAGAGAAGTGGGTGCGTTTGGAGTCGAAGACTAGCTGGAATAAGTGGAGGACGCAGAGTGGGTTGGAGTGGAAGTAGTAGGTAAATGAAAATTAGGGATTGGAACTGGAAATTTGGGGGTAAGAACGAACAGTTCTGAGTTGAGAAAGAGTAATGGAATGAGTACCATAAGTTGATTTCCTATTGGTGGTGGAGGATTATAACAGATTAGTGAGGTGTCAACTACAGATGTTGTTTTGAAAAGGTAAATTGACGGATAGATATGCATCTTTTTATAGATGCAGATCGATGACATGGAAATTAAACTTATTAGTTTATAACCATAGCTACTGCAACACAATTTGATATCTATGCTAGCACATTGAAGAGTGCACTGCAATAGACAAAAATTATCATAGTTGTGGCAACATTTTAGCTGGCAACACCTCGGATTTTCTTTGTAGTAGGCCATCTATGGCGTAGTTTATACCCAAGGTAATAAGAGGAAACAAAATCAAACTTTAGTTTGGTGTGAGCGAAAAGTAAACCTAAAAATAGTATAGAAGTCATGATAGAATAAGATACAGAGCGTATAAAGAATCATAATTGATTTGTTCCTGCATCCACAAAGTAAGCACGTATAAAATAGATACTCTCTTTTATAATCAACATGGGTGAATCCTACATTAGGATACCAAGGGTTTCTAAATATATAAATCATTGATAAATGATTAAGCAAACATAGCATTCATCATCCATCAATAGATACATGATAACGTTCGGTTTCCAAGATACTCGAGTCCATTCCATCGGCTCGGAACTAGGTTGTACCGGCATGCACAACTTGAGGTAAGCACCTCGTTCAGGTAAATGCCATAAATCTTCCAATGTGAAGATAAGGTCCCGACGTGCCCCCAAGTAAATATCACGTTATTACCTCATCATTATGAGTAACCACTAAAACCCGAAGTATCTATGATCCCTTTGCACACATTGTTCTCGGCAAAGCCTATTCCCTGGGACTACTCCGATGACTTCAGACGCGAAGTCCTCGGTAAGGAAAAAGCGTAGACAACTAATGTGCTGTCAAGCTCAAACACAAGCCCGCAACCCTTCCTATAACTTCCATTTTGATTTACCATCGTAAGCTTTATGTCTCCATAAACAACCATTGGTCATCGAAGCCTCGTTTTCCCTAATGGAACACCATCGTCGAAAAACGAACCATTACGTTGAAGCACCACATCGCCTTACGTCAACACCACTGGTCAAAGAGCCATTATGTCGAACCCGCTAACGAACACATCATCATATCATTTCCTTCAGAAACATATCATCATCTACCTTAAATTAGCCAAAGTGGCCAACATCAATAGTAGTTGGTATTGATAACTTCATAGTAAACGATAAAGACCACTCTTATCATGTATTTAACCAAAACGGGTTAAATACACATCAAGTGAAAACTTCAGACATTCATTACGAAACCTAGATTGCGGCCAAGTCCATCCTCCATCTTCGGATCAATTATCAAGCTCGAGTGTCACTCCATCATCAAATCAATCTACATATCCCAAATCAACTTCGTGAATTTATCTCATTTGTTCGAGTCTATCATACTTGTACACTGACTCGATCAATTATGTATCGATGTGTGCATTTGATCGATAGACACCCCAAACTCTAGCAAACGAGATTTCCTAATTTTAGTTTGGATACGAATGATGTTTTAAGGTAAACTATGCAGACAATTCAACCATGCAACCAATAGTCATGTATATTCCTAAATTCGCATACAAATTTTTGTAATAGAATGTGCCGGTACGGAGTGCCCTAACCTGAAGTTGACCCTATTAGAAATTACTCTTTTTCAAAGTATAGGTCTCGTCATCTTGAGTCCAACGCAAAAAATGGAGTCTTAATGGGCATCGTCTGCAAAAGGTATGCTCAATTGAAGTTTACCCTGCCTAACCCCACCTATGTGTATTTGGTATGATCTGGATTTATCTCGATCCAGATTTGTTACAATTCAGATCCATACCCATTTGAACTTCCATCCACCATAACCCAAGTATACGAACTCTAAATGACAATACTTTTTTTGTATTATACAGTACCTTCCTTATTGTCTCCGCCAATGTTCACGCAAATCCGGAAATTCGATCATTATGGATCTACCCCGATATTGAACTATATTCTAAACTATTTTGGACCCATAAATTTGTTTTTATAGCAAGCCTATGACATATACAACATAATCAAACAAGCATAACATTAAAAGGAATAGAACTAAACCATGGATTAGGAGAAAGTTACTAATCACTCACCTCTCCTCCTCTAAACCAAGCTCCAAACTACCAAAACCCATTCCTTTGCTCTTTTGAAACTTGAGATCTCCCTCTAGAATCAAATTTAAGATAATTCAGTTACGGGACTTGTAGAGAATCCAGTAAGAAGAATTGTGGTGATTTTTATTTGGTTTTAGGAAATTTATTTAAATGGTTTAGGGATTGAGAGATTAGAAGGTGATTAGGAAGCCATTAGCAAGTGATAGGGGAAGAGGAAGAAAACGGATGTGAATGGGATGGCTAAGAGGAATTAGTACTAAATGGTTTAGCCTAAATCCATTCCATCCGGCATTATTCACTACCAAAAATCCTGAGTTCCAAACGTGTCGACCCTTATACTCAAAAGAATACAGTAAGCCATTCCAAGCTCAATGGAAAAGGTTTTGGGACCAAATTCCATCACATGCAAAAGCCAGCTTTTTAGACCGATTTACGAGTCGATCTAAAGCCAATAGCTAAAAAATGCATCAGTCGAAATATATTGATGCTTTTACTCTAAAAAGTACCCACTATCGATCCGGAATCAACGAAAATGGTTTTGATTCCTAATCCGATCGTATGTGAAAAGTCACTTTTGGAAACGCCACTTAATTAACGATTAATAAAATATATAAAATAATCGTTAAAATATGGGTCGTTATATTCTCGCCTACTTATAGGATTTCGCCATCTTAATCCTCATGGATAGTAGCGCAACACTCCTGAATGAGTGAAAACTCAAGATGAATTGTCATTCATCCCTCTTTCAAGAACAATCATTGAAAGCGATAACAAAGGGAACAGACTTAGAATTTGGCATGGTGCCATAATTCGCATTTCTAAGTACACCCACAATCAAAATTCAAGATCAACTAAGCAATATATTTAAGTTATACACTTATTTCCAAATGAGTGGATAATGGAAAACAAAAGTAACAACTCATTAGTTGAAAGATAATTCAATTAGACATAATCTATCGGATTTTCTTCCAATTTTAGCTAAATTCATGGAAAAATTAGCAACACCACCTTTGCGTGGCTCAATCCTAAAATCTACAACTCACTAAATATGGCACATCCTAACAAAAAACAAAAGAGAAACACACTAAGGGACAAAACCGCAACTCTACGTCTACTACATACCTCTTTTTAGAGCAAGGTTTGCATTTAGATGCATTCAAATAATCAGTTCACGCTTCATGTACCTAAACATGTACTCAACAAAGAGTGTAATGACCCGAAAATTTATCTCTTGAAAATTGTATATTAAACAAATGTTTAATCAATTAAACATTATATTTTATAACCCAAATATCCTTTTTAAATTAATAACTAATGATGGAGAAATCATTTTTAGAATTAGTTTACATAAGGTTGTATTTTGCCTTTAGAAGTTCATCGAAAGGGTTGTAAACCCACCATTGTTCATGTTCACATACATTTACACATAAGTAAATGCTAGTTTAGAGCTAAGTAAAGTCATTAAAACTTAGTTAGAATCATAATAAAGTGTGATGTGATTTTTAATATAAAGATGTACTTTAAAATTAAAAATTTAGTAAAAAAAAAGGAACCACAAGTACATACACCTTTCCACCATTGTACTTGCACTCAAGTGGTTTGAAAATAAGGGGGTTAACGTGTATTTGAGTAGCAGGAAAATATTTACAAGGACAAAATTGAAGGTGTTTTTAACCATAAGGACAACCCACTAAAAATTTACTCAAAAGGACAATACACTATTTCTTTTCTTCTTCACGTGCGCTTATTCCTTCTTCCTCCGCAATCGGCTATCTCACATTTCTCGATCTCCTCTCTGATTTCCAAAGCGAATTTTTTTCTTTTCCATATTTGATCTTCAGCGATCGTCTTCTAACATGTATATCGATCGCGACTTTCAATTTTGATTAATTCGATCTCGTGCGTATTTGATTGCTGAAATCGTTCACGAAATTAAGATAAATTCGATTGCTATGATTCATTTGGTAGTAAATATGATTTCCTTATTTTTTGATTTTGAGAATTCGTCGTACAAAAGCGAACGAGAGAGATGAACGAGAAAAAAATCGCTAGAAAAACTTTTTTTTACGGTGAAGTTAGCGGTAGTTTTAGGTATCATTTTGCTATTTTTTTAGAGATCATTTTTCTTGTATTAATAGTGTTATGCTGTTTTGTTTATAGTTTTGATGTTATATCAGTTTTGTACTTGTACTGTTGCATTAACTTTGCAACTAAATCGAAATTATGTCATTTAAACAATCAAAGTGGGATGTAAACATTTTTTGTATTAGTTTTCCTTCAAGATATCAAAGCAGTTTCTAGGTATCAGTTCTATATTTTTTTAGGTATCAGCTTTATATTTTCTAGTTGAATTTAAATCATAGCAGTTTTTAGGTATCAATTTTATATTTTTCTAGTTATCAGTTTTATATTTTGTAGTTGAATTTACATTATAGCAGTTTTTAGGTATCAGTTTTATATTTTTTAGGTATCATTTTTGTTTATTTAACACTGTTTTATATTCGTTTGGTCTGTTTTTATTGTTGTATTTATTTTGTAGTCGTATTGTTGCATTATCTATGTATTACAGTCGAACTTATTTCGTTATAATCAACCAAATTGTGATGTAAGTAATTGTTGTGTTACTTTTTATTTAAAACATTACAACAGTTTTTAGGTATCATTTTTTTTTGGGTATCATATTTACAGTATTCACTGTGCTATGTTTTTTTTAGTTACTTTTTGTTGCTGTATTAATTTTATTGTTGTACTGTTGCACTAGCTTTGTAATTCAATTGAATTTATTTCATTTTAATCAATCAAATTGTGATTCAAACATTTTCTATATTACTTTTATCATTAAAATATTATAGCAGTTTTAAGGTATCATTTTTATATTTTTTTAGGTATTTTTTTTATGGCTTTGTGTATGAGAACTGTTGCAAGTAGGTAGATTTGTGTTGTTTGCTTTGGTAATTGACTTTTTTTGATACGCAACATTAATTCTAACTGATACCCACTGATAAAAAAATAACACCCACCTACTCAATTCAAATCTCACGTAAATAATATTTATTCTCAATAATACCTACTAATTAAAAAAATAATAGCAATCAATTCAATTCAATTCAATTATCACAAACAGTTCAATTCAATTATCACAAAAATGAAAATAACAAAAATTGATACCTACAGTGCCATAAAAATGATACCCAAAAACTGTAAAGAAGAAAATAACAAAAACTGATACCTACAATGGTATAAAACTGATATCCTGTACCTGTAACCAATAAATAATATAGAAAACTGATACCTATAGGGTGGTAAAACTGATACCCACTGTAGGTTCAAAGATGATTATGACCAAAAAAAAAGTCGCATACATAATGCTAACAATGATCATACAAACCTGAGATCCTATTATACAGCACCACAATAATTTGAAGATTAAAAAAATACAAAGAATTTTTATAGAAGTTATAAACGATTCAGCACATTTCCATTTGTTTTTTTTAAAACAATGCAGCAGTTTTTAGGTATCAGTTTTATATTTTTTTAGGTATCAGTTTTTCTATTTTAAATGTATAATGTTTTTTTATGTGATTTTGTTGTTGTGTTAATTTTTTAGTTGTATTGTTGCTTCAACTTTGTAACTCAGTTGACATTATTTCATTTTAATCAATTAAATTGTTATGTAAACATTTTTTGCATTAGATTTTCTTTAAAACATTGCAACAGTTTTTAGATATCAGTTTTATATATTTTTTAAGTACCAGTTTTTGAGTATTAACTGTGTTATGTTTTTTTCATGTGATTTCGATGTTGTGTTAATTTTGTACTTGCATTTTGTGCATCAACTTTGTATTCCTCACTTGTATTACAGCAAATATAATATTGAAGTTACACAAAAAATCATATGTTTCCCAATTGAATTTCACCAAAATCTGAGAAAACTATTTTGAAGAAATAAAATGATAAAAACTGATACTTACTTTGTTATAAAACTGTTATCAACAATGATACCGAACTAAAAACCAGCCTTTGAAAAAAAAAACTGATACCTTTATAAATATAAAAATGATACTTAAAAACTGCTATGATGTAAATTCAACTAGAAAAATATAAAAATGATACCTAAAAAAATAAAAAACTGATACCTTAAAACTACTATACTATTTTAAAACTAAAACTAATGCAAAAAATGTTACATCATAGTTTGGTTGATTATAATGAAATAAGTTCGACTGTAATACATAGATAATACAACTACAAAATAAATACAACATTAAAAACAGACCAAACGAATATAAAACAGTGGTAAATAAACAAAAATGATACTTAGAAAAATATAAAAATGATACCCAACTGCTGAAAAGTTGAATATTAAAATTGAAGAACAAAAAAAAACCATGAATCACCATGCAAAATTAAAAAACCTAATCAGTAGAAATGAACATTAAATTATAATGATTATAGCAACAAAAAAAATTCAATCAAGGTTGATTCCTCAGATCGATTTCGTACCCTAGATTTTGCTGTTCGATTTATGTTTGAGGATCGATTGTACGAGATGCCGGATTATGATATGATTGATATTAAAAATGATTTCATGATAGAAAATCGTTCGAGATGATGAACGATAAGGTGATGAACGAGATAATTAGCGACGAGATGAAGAACGATGGAAAAATTTAATACCGCTTGTCCTTTTGAGTAAAATTTTAGGCGCGTGTCCTAATGAATAAAATTTTAATACCGGTTGTCCTTCTTTTGAGTGGTGAGATGGAAGGTGAGGTGCTGAAATGGAGTAGAGGGTAAAATAAGGATATTTTGGTAAATTTGCACGATGAAGCTACATAGAAACAATTTTTTTCTCATTTTATCTCATTCCTTTCTTCTTCAAAAACTTTTCAAGCTTTGAAATTATTTTCCGTGGCTTCTTCATGTATTTCTAAGTTAATAAAATTTTGAATAAATCTAAACATTTCACCTGAATTCACTTAAAAACTAGTTTATACAACTCCTACCTTCATTTCTTCACTTTATCATCAAAGTATAACCACATGCTCCTCAAACCTAATCTTGGACAGTCAAAACAGCGTAAGGACGACCCCTTTTAGGTGTTTAAAACTATTTAAGAGCATCATTTTGTAATTGAAAGTCAAGATCTTATGCGGTTTGAAGTCGTACTAAAGATTTCCTAGAGTTCCATAAGATTGATGTGAGTTAAGCTTTAAATATTAGCAATGATTTAAACTTTAATATTTTACTTAATACGTAATGAATATATATATATATGATTTATTTGATGTGTTTGGATTAGTCATATGCATGAAATCTTGTGTAGTGAACCTTAGGCTTTAAATAGGTCAAAGGTTGGATTTTTGGATGTTATAAGCTTATGTTTGCTTATGTTAGGACTATGGATGGACTATATGACTTATGTATTGATTTGTAATGTTATGTTGTATGTTTGTGATGAATTTATATATGGAATATCTATGTGAACATTTCAAATTGAGATCTTGGTTTGAACAAAAAAGGTTTTGTTTAAGTTAAAAAGGAAATTTCAAGTACTAAGTTGGTTTTAAACTCATAAAACTCTTGTTTCCATGTCATAGTTGAGCCACGCAAGCCATGGACGACCCCAGATTATAGTGTACGAGCCCATGCAAGCATCCTAGCCTAGTCCGAGGATGGATGCTAGACTTTGGAGTGGTTGTTCCCAAAAAAGCTTGTTTTATTTATTTATTTATTTTGTTCTAGTTTGTTTTCATGTAAAAGTTAAAATAAGTTATAAGTTTTTATATTAAAAAACTCTCGTTTGTTTAGTTAGTAGAATTTGTAAAGTTTTGTGATATACATGAAAAATAAGTTACTACATCCACAACGATAGTCGTTGTGAATGCCGTTTTGAGATGAAGTCCTGATTTTTGCTAAAATCAAGTTTTTTTTACACTTAGATGGTTTTAAAAACATTCTATAAACAATTTTCATAATAACCTAGAAAATGGCGTCCTCGAGCCTGACAATGGCGCCCACTCTTCCGATTTCATCACCTAAACTTACCTCTTCTCAAATCGTGGTCCTTCCATTGCTTCCTCTTGTCGTGTTGCCTCTAACGCATGTTCCTCCGTCACCAGACCCGCATCCCACCATCATTACCACTACATACCTAACTCCTCAAAATCCTCTCACATCCTTCATCCTTGTTAACTAGAAGTGGTCTACCTTATTTGTTGTGAAACCTAAGAACAAAGGTATTTTCTCACCGCCACCGATCCCATTTAAATATAGTGGCAAAGTTATCATTCCCACTAAATAAATAATCAATTCTGTTAATGATGAATGGAAGTATTATCTTGTAGGATATTTCCTCGACCAACTATTTTCATACACGACAATCATTATCCACCTCAGACACATCTAGAGGCCGACATGCACCATTAAGGTAAAATTGACCGGTAAAATTTTCATTTTCTCCTTTCTAGCATTAAGGATAGAGACAGACCTGTTTGAGCTGACCTTGTAACTATCAAAAACAAGATATTTATAGTTAAGCCATGGAATGCTAGAATTGGTGATAACAGTATCAAGAGCGTTCCTGTTTAGATCAAACTAACTAATATTCCACTGTATTCTTGGTCCAACTTAGGAATTGGTTGGTTAGCTTCTTGAGTGGGTAAATTCCTTTGTATGGATGCATCAATCGAAAAAATAGATAGGTTAGAATACATGATATGTATGGTAGAAGTCACACCTGAAACAGTTTACCCTTTGAGTTCCCAGTTAAGCTCGTTGATGGACTTAAACAATTTGTTTATGTGCATTATTTGTGGAAACCTGAAATATGTGATAAGTGTAAATCCTTAGGTCACGTGAATGCTAACTGCATGAGTCCTAGTATGAGTCTGAGCGTTGTTAGTGTTAGAGTTAGCATTAATCATGGAAAGGAAAATCCTAATAACAACCAAGACAATCTTTCCAGTATTAGACCTGTTGTACCAAATGAAAAAGTGTTTTATGGTACAAAACCTAAGAAAAAATTTATATGGATAAGGTCTTGAATAAAAAGAAAAGAGTGGTTCTATCCACAAATCAAAGTAATTTTGCTAAAATAATTTTGGAGGGGAATGCTCTTGTAAGGAAAAAACTCTGGATGTAGTTGGCACTAACAATCCTAAAGGCAATAAGTTTAGTACTCTAGCTCAATGTGATGATGATGGAAAAGTTTTAGATAACTGAACAAAAAACAAAGGAAGGTGAGATCGGTAAAATTAATGAATTACTAACTAAGCCTTCACTATTAGTTCAAAATCAGATAATATTTTTGTTAGGAAAGGAAAACAGGTTGCGAATGATGCCAATTCTTATGGTAAAGACTCTGAAAAAGTTGAAGGAAATGTTTGTGAAAAATCAGTGCAACATGGTGTTAGTGAAGCAAATGATAACCTCCTTTAAATACGTCTCTTATAGCTAGTTCTCTTCACTTCAAACCCAGATATTTGAATCTTCAGTCATCTCTGAACAAAGCAAGTAAAGGTGGTGACCTTCCCACTACATCAAGAAAAATTTCTGATAGTGAAAAGTAAAGTGCTACAAATATATTTTTTAGACAAAGTTTCCCTAGCCAACTCGAATAGAAAGAAACTCAAAGAAAAACAATCTCACCCTTATGTTCATTTGGTCCTCCAGTCGCGTACAAAGCACCAACTCCCATGAATATCGATGGTAAAGATGCCCATGCAAGCTCTCCTTTGTCTTCTACTCTTCTAGGGTATGTAACAGGGCGCAAGAAGAATGTTATGTTCAACAAGAATCTCTTCAATAATGATTAATATCCTGGCTAGTGTTGTCGGCTACTTTCTGTCTCCTGATATAGCAGTATGTAAGTTTCAGAAGTAATTTAGGAGCTTCTTTTTTACTCTATGTGTTAATTTTTTCCTTGTATGACTATATTATTGTTTTACTATGTTAATTTGGCTGCATTTGGCAATAGTCTTCCTGACATGGAAGCTATGTTTAGTTGTGTGTAGTAGATATGCCTCTTGTATATCTCTTGAACTCCATGTACTTATTATTTTTATAATAAAACTATTACAGATCACTTTAAAAACGGGTCGACCTTGCCAAAAAATAATTCTATAAACTTGTTAATTATGTTTTCACTACAAATGATGATTTTGGAAAGTTAATTAAGTTTTAACAATTAATTGTGAATTGTACATAATAATTAATTAACTTAATAATTAAGGACTATCAATTGTTTTAACTAAAGGTAATTTACTAATTAATTATTTTTTTAAATAAGTTTAATTTTTAGTAAATTTTGTTTTAATTAATGACTTCATTATTTCAATATTATTTAATTGATAATTAGTACATAAGAAGTTATTTACAATTTATTTCGATGAAAAGGGTTTTAGTTAATTAATAAGAATTAATTATGATTAATTTATTCAATCAAATTTATCATTTAACTTTTACTTCATTAAAGTTTATCTATTTAATTAATTAAAGTTTATTATTGATTAATCAATACTAAACAAGATTAATTAAGGTTTATTTATTTCAAACTAAGACTAACCAAGATTAATTAAGGTTTAATTATGGTTTTATTTTGATTTATTGATGAGTTATTAACCAGTTAGTTTCCAGTTGAGTTATTTAATATTAACTTGAGATTTTATCCAGTAGAGTTTTACTTTTAAACCCTTTTTGGTTATGTTTTTCAAGTTAGTTTTCTTTCCTTAAGCAAAAATTCTTCTCAACCAAGGATATCTTGTTTATATCATTAAGTAGCCAAACAAATAAGAATAGTTACTCTAAAATGGTGACACTCTCCAATTGAAAGTAAGTCATCTTGTATTAGCACAAGGCTAAATGTTGGGAAGGGATAAATACAAGAGGGTTAATTTTGATAAGCAGTCATGATAACTTAAGAATATGGAAGGAACTTTCATATGTAAATTATGACACCCTAGATAATGGAGTTGTCGTTACCAAATAACTTGCCCTTTATATTTGTTGAATGTTGGTTTGGAGAAACCTGAATTAGACATCTAGTTATCGGAAACTGCTCCGAATCAACATAGCGTTCGAACCCTAACAAACCAAGGTATCATTTAAAGAAGAATTTGAAATAGTTATTTGGTTCGTTCAAACCCAGAACGACTTGTGATGATGAATGTTAAGCACTCTAAGTGAGTAGTGATTATATAAAGGTAAATCTAGCTCAGGCATCATCTACCGGCAATAACTAAAACAGGGTATATGCGGTAGCTCTATGTGGGTCGCACCCATTAGGGCATGTTTATCACTAGATCTAGACCAGTTGACCTCATTATGTATGTTTCGTATAGTTTCGAATCCCAGCCATTGTAACACCCAGTAAATTCATAAGTATTAACAAAAATTAAATAATTAAAAATAATCAATTAAAAATATGGCTGGAAATTGAGATTTTGCAGCTTTAGGAATTTGGTTTCGAAATTATTTTATTTTCATTCATGGAGAAATTCTGAATCGTTTTCGTATATAATATGTTGAAAACGGTCAATATATAAAGAAGTTATAAACCAATGAATTTGGACAGTAAACGCAGAGTGTGTACATATATGTATAATTAAATGGATAATATATATATATATATATCCAAAGTATATTCAAAATAAGTATGGAGAATTTGAGTTTTGAAATGAAGATAAGATCATGGGGACAAAGTATATTGTATATAGGGAATAAGATTAAGAGATTAAGGAACGTATTAATTAAAATAAACAACTTAGCAACGCTCCTTTATAGGGCGTTCCAGCCCTCCTTAAGGGGTGTCGACCGTCGGTCAATCGCCTGGCGGCTGGACAGTCCAATAAATCTATGTGGTTAAGTTTTATAGGGACATATATAAATAAAAGGCTTGGATTAATTCTAAGTAATCCAACAGTCTATGCTCACACGAGCAACTATATATAGCCCCTCATATTACACTATGAAATCCTAATCATTCTCTACCCCTGCCTCCATGCTGTCTCTCTTCCATTACTAATTTCCAGAAAATAAAAGGTTAAGAATTTCTTCTATTCCTACAACCTTTATCTTATCTCTTTCTATTCCAATTCATGTAAGTTTAATATCTTGGAATTTGGTATAAGTATATGTATATAAGATTTTAATACATGTTTCTTTTTTTTTGTGTGTATATATATATATATATATATATATATGTATGTATGTTCGGAGAATTGTTGGAGCATGTTTGACCGCAAAGATTAAAGCACAGATCTAGATCCACTATAGATTTCTCTTTATTCTTCCTAGATCTATGAGTGGAATGTTGTTTACTTAGGCATATTCATATTTTTATTAGATTATCATGTTGAAAGATAAGCCTAGAAGGATTTGGAAACTGATAATATAAACACTAAAACCCCCAAATCCTCTATTTTATATTTTCGTATGAATTGTCATGATTATTTGGGTTTTGTGGACTTTTGAATTTAATATTGGGTTAAAGATGAAAATGGGTGTTGCTATTATTGTTTCTATTTTGTATAATTCACCTTTATCAAACATTTGACTGTAACCTAAAAGAGTTTAGATTTGGGTATTTCATGATTTGATTAGGTTTGGATTCTATTTTGAATCCAAACGTATTCATACCTGAAATATGTCAAATATAAATGTTTTTATGTGCATAATACCAAAAAGGGGACGATTAGACAAAGTTGAAATTATAAACATACATGTATAAATGTATGTAATAATTTATTTTTAATCCAATACTGAAATCATTTCAACAAGCCTAGGATGCAAGTTGAAAGTTTGTATGAATGTATATTTTCCATCCACTATTGTATGTTATCTTGTTATTATGTCATCATGCCTAAGTTGTAGCGGTAAAAGTAAGGAAAAGCTAACTTGTATACCTTGATTTGGACAAATTGAAATTGCCATCTCATTATAACGTGTCCTCATTTGTACGAACATTTACGTTACTTAGACAATATAATTATTATACTTATATAAACGTAATTAACGTTGTATTAGCGTAATTAGTGCGATTAGGTTAGAATTCGAATTTGAAATGTACCCATAATAAATATATATTTGATTGCTTATGTGAGCATATATAGAATGGCTTTATAAATATTAATAGTGACACATAGAGACAAGGTTAGCTGCGATTTGTGGTAGAAGTTTGCCCGAAACAGACCGGCAAATTCAGCAACCACAAGTGGATCCAATTAATATGAGATGTCTATATGCCATGGGCCATTCGAAAACTTAGCACACTGGACACGAGGTTAAACCAACTTGTAGTAGAAGTCTTCCCAGAACTGACCGACATATCCAGCATCTACCGGTGTACGGTTTAATGTTAGGGGTCTACTATGCATATATATAAGTATATATGTAAGTCTATGTGGAAATTAGGTTAAAGGGCTTATTTGTTCAGGGTAATAAGTTTTAAGGATAGCACTTTTTGAAATTTTTAGTTTTAAGGACAATTCTGCACGAAAAAGATAAAATCGGTTATATTTTTAAGTTATATAGGAAAAAGATAAAAGTGGTCATCTTTATTTCTATATAACGTAAAAGGATAACAACTTTTATTTTTTCATGCAGAATTGTCCTTAAAACTAATTTTTCAGAAGTGTTGTCCTTAAAACTTATTACCCTGAACAAATAAGTCCTTTAAGTGAAAATCCCCTAAGTCTATTGTGTGTGAAAATAAGCAGGTTTACTATGCCTTGAGAAAGTCTTAAGTGGCTGACTCTCTTTTTATCTAGTTTAGGTCTTAAGTGGTTAGGACTAGGATCCCTCTGAAGGTTTATTCGTTGGAGAGAAACCAAAGTCATGGGACCCAACCTTATTAGATTTGAAGTAAGTCTTTAGGTCCTCCTTCTCTAAAAGTGGTTAGGCATAAATCGTAACGAAGTAGGGTAGTTCACGGGGATGTCCACTTCCTCTATAAGCTTGTAAGGGCTCAACTAGGGACAGATTGGTATTTAAAAGATACATATCCATTGCATGCTCAACAACTATCTAAGGGAAGTCTTAAGGGACATAGGTGTCCTACCGTAATATCAGTTAAGTAGTAATGTTTGCAATACTACTTCTCATATAACAAGTGAGAGTATAGATCTAAGAACGTTAACGTAGTAGGATGGGGTCTTAAGGGGCTAGGGCTCCGCCTCAGGGTTATAAGAGATCATAACAATCAAACTTTAATAGCACCATAAGTGACCGAGAATGCCTATCCATTTGGTCTTTACCCTAAAAACACTAATGGGCGATTGACTTGGATATCCACCCCATTTATTAGATACTTGGTTTGTGTTAATCTTGTGTACTGCATAGACATACTTTGACATATGTAACCTGCTAAAAATATAGGGTATGGGCATTAAGTAACACCATATTTCCGTCACAAAGAACTTTATGTTATGACCCCTCTCCTTAACATATCCAACAGGTCAGTAGATGGTGTAAAAGCTATAGACGTAGCCATGATTGAAGCCGATGAAGAAGACAAAGTTGTTATGCTATTATTAGTAGTTATTGCTTTACTTCTTTTGGAAACTTGTGAGAATGAACTATTTAATGTACCCATTGAACATATGTAACTATGACTGTTGTGTTTATGAGATTTTTAAGTAAACGGTACATCTTATTTCAATATTGTATTTTCTCTTTCCGCTGTGCGAGATTTCCATTCGAAGTATCTGTGTACGTATATTATGTGCAAATGTAATCCTTACATGAATCAAAGACCCGTTTAGAATGGCTCTAAGTTTCAATGGGCTTTTTCTGGGTCGAAATTTTGGCCCATTCCGAGCGGATTGTTACAGCCATGGTAATAACGTATTCGGTACTATCAAATTTAGTGGCAGGTAGGTTCTGTGTTAGTAGGGGTGCCAGTTATTCTTGCGACTTCGGTATACTTATCTAGAGAGGTATTGTGATAGGTGATATCTCATCATCCCAGTCATTGTATGGAATCCATTTTCCAATACGAGCCTTTACGGACTAAGTTGTGTCAAATATGTTTATACATGAGATGCAAGCATTTCAGCTATATTATATATTTACTTTAAACTTCTATAAAAGGTTTTGGTTATCATAAGGTTAGAATTCGTTCGTGTTTATGTAGGCATGGTCTTACGAGATACTTTTGGTTTCAAATGGTTTCCAAGTGATAATTCTGTTGTTAAAGTTTACTCACACTAGAATTGTGTATTATTGAGAAATGCGGATCATGGATCTTAAGGCTAACCTAACACTAGAGGGAAGATGAATAGTGGTGAATAATGTTTAATGGAATTTATGAACTTTTTGAAGTCTTTCCGAGTACATTAGAATCAAATGCAAATCACAGATATAAAATAGTCACAATAGTAACAAACACAAATGCAAACAATAAGCAAAAAAGAACACATCGGGATTTCAAACTGGTTCGAAGTTAACCACATCCAGTCCCACATAACTCTGGGTTGTGTAGATTTCTTTACAAATAAACTTCGATATCAAATCATACAATCCTCGATTTCAAGGGTCACGACGTCCACCCCTAACTGCTTCCGAGGATAGGACGGTCTCTTTATTTAACCAGGCTACAAGATTATTTAATTGATTTGTGGGCTACAATCACACCAGTTGATTTGAACAGCCTACAACCACTCCTTTTTAACAACAATTTAGTAGAGAGACTCAATAGAATTTTGATCTTCCAATCTTTGATTACAAATACTCCTATAACATTGAATAACACTTGGATCTTTAAGAGAGAATGACAGAGAATTAACTAGAAATGATCTATTTGATTCTCATTGAATTTCAGCAAAGTTTGATTATGGAAACTTGAAAATTAAGAGTAAAACTAGAGATGAAAAAATGAGAAAAGAAGACAATGAAATTTAGTTAAAAAATAGAATTTAGATGGGTATTTATAGGGATTCAACAGCCATGGCTATTCAGAAAAGGATTTAAACGAATAGACACTTCTTTTGAAATATATTTTTTTTGAAAAGAAGGGATATGATGTCGACATGTGGGGTAGTGCATGTCGACATGCTCTTTGTAAATTTGAAATTTGAAAGTTTGAAAACAATAGGAATGATGTTTAAACAAATTAAGGTAACTTTGGAGTTTAAACAAACTATTTTCTTATATATTAAAATAGTATAACAGAGTAATAATATAAATTTAAAACATATATTTATAATCTATAAAAGTGATATCAAAACTTAACATAAAACTATAAATATAAATATGAGAAATTTAAAACTTAAGATATGAAACTATAAATATGAATATAAGTAAATAAAACTTAGTATAAAATTAATTATTTAAACATAAACATATATTTAAAAACTATAATATAAATAGGAAAATCTAAAATATTTAAATCAGGAGTTTGATTAAAATTCAAGAAAAAATTTAAATAAATAGGATATATATATATATTATAAAAAGAAAGTAATTTTGAAATCAATTTAAAATAGAATATTTCTGATATATTATAAGATGGAATTGGTGAGAGAACTGGAATAAATAATTTAGTGTTATTATGGAGTTTTAACAAAAATTCTATACTATATTACTTATCCTGGCATCTTTCTTGAACTCTTAAATTCTTGTTACTCATGAGCTTTAATCTTGAACTCTTCTTCCTTATAATCTACAATCTTGAATCTTTAAATTGTACAATCTTTAATAATCAATACCTTCATACACATCATGTGTATACATAGATAATAAAGTTAGTTTATGTTTTATAATAGTAGTTAAAAAGGTTGTTATCATCTAAACCATCATCTCATTCCCTAACAATCTCCCCATTCTTGATGATGACAACCTTTGTTTATAAAATATACTTACCATATACTTACCTGATGCCTTGATTCTTCAATTACTCTCCTAACTCCGAGCACAACCCCTTTTGAAACTACTATTCTATCTAAGCCCTATTTTATAGTTCTCCATCTTTGTCATCAATAAAAAATATATAACTATGTTTAATCAATAATACTCCCCTTTAAACTAATATAAGACTTAATCTAGACTAAAAAAATGACTCTAATACTCCCCCTTAAACTATGACACCACTTAAACAAATAATATCTAGATTTAAACAAGCAATATCAAGATTCAAACTAGAATAATGTCAACATTCAATCATATATCGATCCAAGTCAATTTATTCAACCAATTCAAATCATATTTTTGCACACCATTAATTCAAATTAAACATACCAAGCAAGCTACATTCAACTATAAATTTAAATGTTTCTTGGAACTTCTACCTATCCTTCTTCTCCATAGATAGGATCGACCTTTAAAGCAACACATTCTTCATTTCTTTAGTGAGAGTTCCTTTCAAATAATTATTTTCTTCTTATTTGTTAAGTGCAGAGATCATCCAACAAATGTCATCAAAATGCTTCTGTTGGTTTTTAATCATCTACATTTAACTCAATTCTAAGTGACAATGATTGCGATGAATGATAGATAGAACATTTTTGAAAGCAATGAATGTCTCTTCGATATTTTCATTCTGATTGTAGATTGGAGAAGCCATTATATTGATAAAATTAGTAGATAATTAATGGATACTAAGGAGAAATGAAAAGATAACCTTTTCTAGAATAAATATATTTATAGGCTTTGGAATTCGTTTAAAGATGAATGGAGATAAGTTGCTTAAGACAATTTTTGAATTCAAACAGATTTGAAAATTTGGCAGTTAGATGTCGACATGGGGGGTAGTACCTGTCGACATAAATACTTAAATTTTTGAATTTTGCATTTTTTTTTATTTGGTCGAGTTTCAGTTTATATTTAATCTTTTTTAAAATAGTAATTAAACATTTCGGAGATGTTTTAGAGATAATGAACACAAATAGAAGATCTTCATTGATAATTTTAGATAGTGATACATAAAAATAATACATAACATGGAATTGAAATACGGTAGGAATAGAAACTACCACAACATGAAAATCAAACTAGAATTTGGCGGAAAATGATTAAGATGATGATAATCCAAGCTTGTGACTCACTTTTCCAAAGAATTAATTCATCTTTGTGAGGCTCTTTTCCATTTTCTTACAAAATGGTCTCTTTAAAAAAATTTGATTCTCCACTATAACTTTTTGATTCTTAAGATGGATCGGAGGTACTAGCGGGATATTCTGTGCTTTATAAGGAAGTATTTTCATCTTCTTCCACTTCTTCGATTTCCATTCCTTCTCCTTCCTCTTCCATTTCATAAGCCAATCTTTCCTCCTTTTCCATAAGTGT
Source organism: Allium sativum (assembly GCA_030737875.1). NCBI lineage: Eukaryota > Viridiplantae > Streptophyta > Magnoliopsida > Asparagales > Amaryllidaceae > Allium > Allium sativum. The sequence continues at coordinate 903,302,508 of CM060916.1, forward strand.
TTCATATGGTTGAAACGCTAGTGGAATCTTCATATAATATATATATTTCCACCATTGAAAACTTTTTTGGAGGCAAACTCTTCTCCTTTAAATCAACTCCAAATAATTTGAAAATACGTGTAAGGTAAAATCCATAATATAACCTTTTCTAGCCATCGGAAAAAAATTCGGTCGAAATTCATCTAAAATAACTTGAGCCCAATTGATGTTGTATTTTCCATAAACCGCAAAAAGACCTTTGCAAGCTTTCATAGTTAGGTTATTTAAATTTCCCAATCTTATTGTGATAGTATGTTGAAGAAGTTGCTTGCTTTTGGATGAAAATTAACAGCTTTTGAATTCCACATCGTCGTCATCATCAAAAATATGATGGAAGGTCTCTCGGTCATGTCCATCGATTTTGGAGTCCGAAAGGTCCATTGCGGTACTCTTACAGTCCAAAATATTTTCTAAAGCTTCACAATCCAAAATAATTTGAGTACCTTTTACACTATTTCATATTTCATTCTCATTCCTTCATAAAAACCATGATTCAAATTCGCATAAAACATATTCACAAGATTCAGATAGCTTAAATTATCATTTTCTCGGGAATCAATCAAATTAAGAGATTCATTTTGAGTAAAAATATATTCAAGCTTACATCTTGACTGATAGCGAATTTTCTCGTATCAATTTTATCAAGATTTACATAGTTGATGTAATCTTTGATGGATTTCAGGTTATTGAAAAGAAAGCTTTTGATGGCCTTAGACATCCTCATAGTGCTTGGAGTGCTTAAGAAAGTCATTATTGAAGTTTTCTGAAGAGTAAAAGATAATGAAGATAAGTTTGAATTTTGAAATAAAAGTGAAAAGTGATGATAAGGATAGAGAGACAAATAGAGAATCTACTGACATATTCTCTGGTCTATAGGTACCTTTTAAGTATATTGGAATTAGTGAAAAATTTGGAAGGAATTTCAAAAGTTTGTATTCAAAAATTGAATTAAAAATTTTAGGAGGCATGTCAACATGGGCAGTGAGGCATGTCAACATGTGTCCAATTTTCCAAAAAACATGTGTATCTCTATTTTTAATTATTTATTTACATATATGTAAGAATATCTTATATTCTTATTTGTACAATTTCTAAGATAATATTTACTATAATAATACTTTTACATTAATATTTTATTAAAATAATATTATTTTCAATTTTTAAATTTTATATGATGAATTAAAATTCAAGGAATCTAAATAATGCAAGCAGTAAAACAACCATTCAAACAAGCAATTTTATTCAAAGTAATACAAATGCGTATTTATTTTTAGATATAATTTCCAATGTTTTCTGAATTATAAATAGTCGTGAATCACATATTTGAATTATTCATCTCTTGTTCTTCGTCATTAGAGGATGAATCAGAATCGTCTAGTGCGAAAGCATACGCTCTTTTCCTTTTCTCTGATGTATTGTTATTTGGGGGATGATTTTGTCTATCTGAATATGGACAATCTCTTTTTAAGTAGCTTGATTCATGACAATTGTAGCATCTAACGTTGTTTGGAATCTCGTTATTTTTCATAGAATTCTTATGCTTATTCCTTCTGAGATTGTTCATCTTTCCATATTTTTAAACTATTCTGAAATTTCTTGACATCGGTTCTCTCTCTTCATCATCGTCATTGTTTGGATCTGAATCTTCAGTTATTGCATTGATTTTTTAGCATAACGGTTGTCTAGAGCGGATCTACACAGCCGATTCATATATTATAAATAGTAGGATAATATATCAATCAACAGGCCTAACTGATGGCCAAAATAGCGTTGATCATGCATGCATATATGCATGCAAAGGATGTACGTTGCGCGCAACGCAAATAGTTACATGCATAGTAAATGAATAGACATCCAAAACAAGCATCCAATAAACTAACAAACGAGCTGAAGTGAACATCGCCAAAGTATTACTACTAATAACAAACCAAAATGTCGGCCTGAGTGTACTCGGTGCATGCACGTCGGTCGAGCAGGTAGAGATTACAATGGGCAGGGGAAGTATCTTCGTTGCTGTTGTCTGTTAGCCTCCATGCTGCCAACGGACTTGTCCCAAATGATAGCAGTGTCCAAAATGGTTGGGTTGTACGGTAGTGGTTGAGTACCCGAGGATGATGCATTAAGCCTTGCGCTGTGACGGACGGTTGAAGTTGATAAAGCAGAAGCTACCATCAGAGACTTACCATCCAGCGGGGGAGGAGGTAGTAGTGTAACGGCGAGGGAAAGGGTCTGATCATCAGGGTGAGCGGAGAGGGTAGGCACGGGAAAGGGGTCGGAAAGGTCAATGTCGCTAAGGGGATCCCATTTTGGTTCAGGCGACGACCATGGATCCCAACCATACACCACTAACTTATATGGAGCTGTCAAGTAAGGGAAGCGGTGCAAGGTCAGCTGGAAGCGGTGCAATAGGTTCAGGGATGGTGGCTTTAATTTGCATGGCGTCGAAGCGAAAGTCCGGTTCAGGCTCGGGTAGGTGAAGGGGTTCCACGAGGAATTCTCGGTTGTTCTCCCATAGGTTGCCTAAAAGGAGATCATTAAGGTTAAGGGTTGGGTGGAAGTGATCCCAGTCCCCGACTATGCTGATGTAATGAGCGTTGTTGAGGTAGACGGAGTAGGTAGAGGGTAGGGTGACCGCCCTAATAAGCCAAACTCTAGCAAAAACAAAGCAAAAGTCTCTTTATGCCCAACTGCAATCGTCTGCTTTAACGAAAAGGCCAACAGGGTAGATGGCGGTGGTTAAGCAGTCAGTAGAAGCCGGAGGTGGATGGGTAACTGGTAAGCTCTAATTCTAACCCACGTAGTGGGCCAGAATTCTCTAACGGTGGTCTCCGACGCTGGCATCCAAGCATCCAGAGCAAGGGAACCACCTGGCTTGGAGAGGAAGTGGCGGTTGAGAGTGGCATGGAAGAGGTCAGGTGGTGGAAACTGGATAAGGAAGATGTGGTCAGAAAGGATGTAGTTGTTCGAGTTAAAGTGGTGGAAGAAGTCAGAGAGTGTGGATCAGACAAAGTAGATGTTCCAGTAGCCGGCGACGATGGAGGCGCGGATGAGGTTAGTTGCGTTAGCAGGAAGAGCCATTTCCGCTAAAGAAGAAGAAGAGATGGGATTATTTGAGGAAATGAGTTTATTAGAATAATTAAGGACGGATTTATTGGAGAAAGATGATTTGATGGGGAGAGAAGGAGCGGGTTTGATGACCAGCACGTGCAAATTGAGAGAAGTTGATGGGATGGTCGAAATATCTTCTACAAGGGAATGTGTAGGGACTGTTGTGGGAAACAAAGTAGAATTTGCCTTTTGTTGTTTACCCTAACGTGTGCAGCTTTTATGTGAATGCCCGAAAAAATCCACACTTGTAGCAAATCCTAGCGTTCTTGCATCTCTTCGCCACATGTCCAGAAGAAGCACAGTGAAAACATAGGTGTTTTGATTTCAAAAATTCAACTTTGCGCGCCAGAGAAGTGAACGCTGGTAGAAGACCTTCTTGAATGCCAAAGACGATGACTTCGGCGACAACTTTGACTGGAATATCAGAGGACGTGATTTCAGGGCAGCCATGTAGGATAAACATTGAGAATCTGGTGGTGTAGTAAGGGGAGGCGGCAGCAGAACTGATGCGGGTGGTGGCGGAGCAACAGGTAAAGGCAGTGGGTAAGTTGGTGTCGGTGGAACCGCTGGTAGCTGGGAGGAGATGATTGCTTCCGCTACCATCGGATTAGCGTTGGTGGTAGCCGTTTTTGTTCTGTTTGGAGTATGTTATACAAATTATGTTATAGCATTGATTTCTTTTTCGATGATCACTTTCTCGCCTTCATTGCATATGGACTTCAAACGACATTTGATTTCCTGTTAACCCTTCAATTTTCAAAGTACTGTTATCATTGGCATCTTTAATTGCTAGAGTCTTTTGATCCTATTCTAGAGTTAATGAATTCAGGATTATTATGACTTGTTCTATAGAGAATATCTTTCCCAAGGCAATCTTTAAATGCACAATATCCTGAAAACTTCAATACATTTCAGATATAGACTCATTCGAATTCATTTTAAATAACTGAAACTGATTAGTTAGCATGGATATCTTAGTCTGTTTAACTTTACTTGTTCCTTCATGAGTAACTTGCAAAGTTTTACATATTTCATATGCTGACTTACATACAGACACACAATTAAATTCATTTCTATTAAGTGAACAAAATAAAATATTCATGGCTTTTAAATTATTTTGTGCAATAGCCTTTTTCTCAGTAGTTCGTTGTGCAAAATTAGTTGTGGGTTCCTTGTTCTCAGTTTGTGTGATGTCCCAAGTGTCTAATCTTATTGATCGTAAATATATTTTCATTTTACATGCCCAATATGTATAATTACTTCCATTAAACAATGATGGTCTAGCAATGGATTGACCCTCTACAAATGAATTATAACTAATAATGTTGACGTTACCGGTGTTGGTTGTCATTTAAAAACTTTTCAAAAATCATATTATGAAAACTTTGAAAATCAATGCTTTGATACCAATTGTTGGGAAATGCAGATCACGATCTTAAGACTAACTTAACACTAAAGGGGGTTGAATAGTGTTTAATGGAATTTATGAATTTTTGAAATCTTTTTGAATATGGTAGAATTAAATGAAAATCACAGAAATGAAACGGTCATAGTAATAAACATTAGTAACAAACACAAATGTAAATAATAAGTAAAACAAGTAAAGGAAAGAACCTGTCGGGATTTTATACTACTTCAACATCTAGTCCCCCACAACTTTGGGTTATGTTGATTTCTTTCAAATAATTTTCATTGTCCAATCTTACAATCCTCGAATCAAGGGCATTATCCCCAGCTGCTTCCGAGCACAGGGCACTCTATTGATTTAAACAAGCTACAAGATGACCTAATTGATTTGTGGGATACAATCACACCTAGTTGACTTGAACAGGCTAAAACCAGACCTTTAGTAATAGTTTGGTTGAGAGACTCAATAGGGCTTGGATTTTCAATGTTTGATTACTGATACTCCTATAACTTTGAATAGCACTTGGATCTATGAGATGGAGTGATAGAGAATTAAACTAGAAATGATCTGGTTTGATTTTCTTTGAATTTCGGTAGAGTTTGATTATGAAAACTTGAAAATTAAGAGTATAAATAGAGAGGAGAAAATGGGAGAAGAAAATAATTAAAGCTAGTTAAAAAAAATTAGATGGGTTTTATAGGGGTTCAAAAGTCATGTCTATTTAGGAAGGTATTTGAATGAATAGACAATTCTTTTAAAATTTATATTATTTTATTAAAAAAGGGATATAATGTCGACATGTGAGGTAGTGTATGTCGACATGCCCTTTGTTAATTTGAAATTTGAAATTTTGAAAACAATGGAAATGATGTATAAATAAATAAAGATAATTCTAGAGTACAAACAAACTATTTACTTATATATTAAAATAGTATAAAAGAGCAAGGATATAATTAAATTTAAAACATAAATTAATAATCTGTAAAAGTGATATCAAAACTTATTATAAAACTATAAATATACATATAGGAAATTTAAAACTTAAGATATAAAACTATAAATATGAATATAAAGAAATAAAACTCAATGTAAAATTAATTATTTAAACATAAACTTATATTTAAAACTAAAATATAAATAAGAAAATATGAAATATTTAAATGAGGAGTTAGATTAAAATTCAAGAAATAATTTAAATAATCAGGAGATTTTTCAAAAAAAAAAGTACTTTTGAAATCAATTGAAAATAGAAGATTTTTGAAAAATTATAATACAAAACTAGTGAGAGAAATAGAATAAAGCTTTTAGTGCTATCATGGAGTTCTAATAAAAATTCTAGACTCTATTACTTATCCTAATATCTTTATTGAACTCTGAATTCTTGTTACTCATGAGGCTTCAATATTGAACTCTTCTTCTTTGTAATCTACAATTTTGTATCTTTAAACTTTACGATCATCTCATTCCCTAAAATGTTTGACCCGAACTTTTGCTATTTTTATTTTCTCTTATAGATTCTTGGGTGCTCAATTTGCATGAGCAGCTAAGTGAACCAAGTTTCTTATAGAGACAATTTGGAGGAACTTGGAGCAGGTGGTTTCATCGTAACTATTTATCTATCATATTTTCGTTTTGTTTGTTAATTTGTAGTATTAACTTAATATGTAGGTAATTATAACTATCTCATTTTGGTATTTTACAATTATGACTCTGATGTATCACTATTATTGTAATGACTATGTATGATCTTATATGATTATTGTATATTATTCCACTGCGTGTGCAATTCTATATTGTTTACTTCTTCATGTCTTATATTTATTTTATCCCCAAAGGGTTGTCTTTCAAAGCAACAATGGCGGTTTGTTACATGTGATAGCTTAGGTTGAGCGAGCCACAAGGCTTTGGGTAGGGGTCAACTTCGAGCGTATTTGTAAATTTTTATTCGTGAACATATATATAATCCTTTAGTTAGATCAACTTTAATTGGTTTGATTTTCAGCCTTTCTAAGAGATTATTTGGTCTAATATATGAAGAGATATTTTACTATAATCAGGTAGTAAAAAATGAGCAATAGGCAAGGAAGAGGTAGCAAGCTGGTAGCACAATAACCCCCAATGGCCAAGGTCCAACCGATGGAAGAGTTGGAATTAATGAAAAAGTCACTCAAATGAAACCAAGGATGAGTTTTTTAAACCACATATAAGGATTTTACAAATCTTAGAGGGGAACCTTCTAAAATAACTGAATATATTATGGAAGTTCATAATTAGTTGATGTCGCACGAGAATATTTTCAAGGCCTTGAGTTATCGAATGAGTAGAAAGGCTCATGTCTTCAGGGAAATTGCAGGAAGGAGTAGCAATTTGGTGGGATTCTCAAACAGCTAATATCCTTGAAAAAGAGTTTAGAAAGGATCGATTTAAAGAAGTATATTAGGAGCAGTTCTTGCGTAAAGCTGGAAGGTCTAGGATGTATAAGGATTTCTTAGATTTAAAGAAAGGAGACACGTCTATGGCAGAATAAGAGATTAAGTTCAATGAAATTTCTTGCTTTAGCCTGGAATTGATTATTAAACCTACTAAGAAGAATGAAAGGTTTATGCTAGGAATAAGAGATAATTTCATGAGAAAATGATTGTTCACGTCAAAGATACTTTTCTGGATTTAGTAGGTTTTTCCCTTAGATGTGCATATTTTGATAAGAAAAAACTAGCCATAGCAGCAGTTGTAGCCCTTGGAGGAAACCATAACTAATAGGAGTAAGTCTAATTCTAATTGAAAGAATCCCAAAGGAGGGAAGTTGGGAGGTGATCAAGGAAACAAGTTTAAAGATTATATTTTCTACCAGTGTAATAAAAAAGGCCACATCTCAAAGTTTTGCCAAAGTTCTAAAGCTATTATGCAGCGTGAAGGTCTGGTCTCTCCAATGGTTCAGTATACCCTTTGTTTTAATTGTCATCAACCAGGTCATATGGTGAAGGATTGCCATTTATGAAGAATGGGCGCAAGCTAAGGCTTATGCAATCAAAGATGAGCCATAGACCTCGGTTAGTGTAAAGGGAAAGGGAGTGCTCAAGGGTACTTTACTGACTATTGGAATTTATGTTCAAGATTTATTTGATACTGGTACCTCCCATAGCATTATCTATGGTAAATCGGTTGAAAAATTAAAAAAAAATCCCCGACTTTGTAGAAACCCCTATTTTTGTATCTAATCCCATAGGTGGCATACTCCACTTGAGTGCAATCTGTAGAGAAGTGGAAATCTCCTATCTTTCTCATAGTTTTTCTTTTGACCCGTATGTCCCTAGATTTCAAAGGATTTGACATTATCCTTGGAATTGATTAGCTATCAAAGTACGGAGCTAATATAGACTATAGTGAAAGGATAGTAATGTTATTAACTAGTTTACGAAATATTGGTACAGTTTCTTGTGAGAATCCTAGTGTTCATATGTGTAGTTACTTATATGCATCAAAAACACCTAAGGAGGATTTAAGTACTATCGACGTTGTCTAGTGTTTTTTTGATGTGTTTGATGGGCTTAATAGTCTACCCACACCCCGAGAGTTAGAGTTCTGTATTAACTCATTCCCTGGTGTAAGATTTAACTAAAGCAAAGGATGACTCGAAGGGAGAGGGAGGAGTTAGTTGACCAAACTAATGACTTCTTGAGGAGAGGCTGGATTAGACCTAGTCGGTCGAGTTAGGGATCTGTTGCGGTATTTGTTGTTAAGTTTGATGGATCTTTAGGATTTTATGTGAACTATAAGGGAATTGAATAAGTTGACCATTCGAAATAAGTATCTCTTACCATGCGTTGATGACCTTCTTAAACAATTTCATGGAGCTACGGTATTTTCCCAAAAAGGCATAGCCATCGGTTTTTACCAATTGAGGGTTACCAAAGATAGTATACATTCAATTACATTTAGAGGGCTTATCTTTTTCTTCGAGTGGTTGGATATGCCTTTGGGAAAACTAGTGCACCTACCTACTTCGTCGACCTTATGAATTGTGATTTTAGATAGGTTCTTTATGAGTTTGTTCGACGATATTCTTGTTTATTCCAAATTTTGAGGAAGAGCATAGATTTTATTTGGGAGTAGTGTTAGAAAATTTAAGCAGTCATGTTCTGAAGGCAAAGTTTTCTAATTTCCAATTTTGTAGATCAAAAGTAAGATTCTTAGGATATAACATGTCAGGAGATGGCATTTTAGTAGATCCCACAAAGGTAGAGGCTATGCAGGAATGGAAGAAATTAAAGACTCCTATCAAAAATTCGAAGTTTCTTAGGCTCGGCAGGGTACTATAGGAGATTCATTCAAGATTATTATAAGATTTCCTCACATTCGACAAAACTAATTAAAAAGGACATGAAGTTCTCTTGGAATCTAGAATGTACAGAAGCATTTGTAGAGCTAAAGAAGAGAACTAATGCACTCATTTTAGTTATTATTGATGAGAGTGCTGGTTGATGATGTGTACTGACGCATGTGGAATAAGATTGGGTGTAGTTTTAATGCAGCATGGGAGATGATTGCATATGCTAGCAGATAGTTGAGGCTGCAAGAAATAAATTATGTTGTACATGGCTTAGAGTTATTAGCTATAGTTTTCACATTGGAGATGTAGAGGCATTACTTACTAGGTAAAAATCTTATTTTTTTTCCTCTTTAATTTATTTATTTTCTATAAGGATCTAGTGAGTAAGACTTTTTTTTAAATAGGTGAGAATTATAAGCTCTTTACGGACCATAAACCCTCTAAAACATCTCTTATTCAAAAGCATCTGAACTTAAGGCAACAGAGTTGGTTGGAGTTTCTAGTAGCATATGATCTGGATATTCTCTATATGCACGGAAAAACTAATGTGGTAGCCAATGTCCTGAGAAAAAAAAAGCAAATTTAGCTCTTTTGTAGGTTCCCCCATTTCTTCAGGAAAGGATTGGAAGGAATCAAAGGAAAGATAACGTTTTAGAAGAATTAATCCGAGGAACAATGGTAGGAAAATGTCCAATTTTAAATTAGATAATAAAGGTGTCTTGAGAATGAATGGAATATTGTGTGTTCCTGACGTTGATGGTCTGATACAAAAAGTTTTAGGGAATATCGATATTCTAAGTTAATGTGGGTGTAATGAAAGTGAATCTTAAGGCAAGCCTAACACTAGAGGGGGTGAATAGTATTTGTGGAATTTATATTTTTTTTTTTTGAATTACTTTAATTATGCTTGTATATGTGCAAACTATCATAGATTTATCGTGGAAATCACAATAGAATCAAAATAAATAAAAAGCAGTAAAATAAAGGAAAGAACACACCAGATTATATACAGGCCGGTATTTACCACACATCCAGTCCTCTACCAATGCGTATACGGATTTTTATTATCTTCAATACCTTTACATTTCTTGATTTCAAGACAACAAGGAGACATCTCCTCTAGAGTTTGTGCCTCTTGGCACAATAGTCATGTATTTCCGGACCAACGAGACACACCCAATTGTTTTCCAAATATAATCAAACTTAACATGATTTACGGGCCAACAAGTCACACGCTTTAGAGTGCATTTAAGTATATTTTACAATGGAATCAGAATTGACCTTGAGATCTTAATTAAACAACCTTATAACTCTAGTGTGTACTCTAACCTTGAGAGAGTATGGAGAGGATGAAAGAGAATCAAAGGCTAAGTAGAAATAGTTTGATTCACTTGAAAATTTGACAGAATATATATGCAGCATTTTGTTAATAAACGATAAAGAAGGAGGCAAGAAGAAGAAGAATTTTTGAAGAAAAATCATTAGAAATTGCTATTATTTATGGAGGAATAACACTCATGTCCATTCGTGAAAGGATATGATGAATGGATACTTCTTTTGAAATTTGAAAGCAAATGGATATTATGTCGATAACCTCTAATTGGCATGTCGACATACTTCTGAATTGAAATTTGAAAAGATTGTTTTTTAAATTGTTTTAAAAATATAAATCTACATGATTAAACCTGAAACTTTTAGAAACTTTATATGTAGTAAAAGAGAGTTTTAAACATATAAAATACCCAAGGAAAACTATCAAGATAATTTTAAACAATTTTTTTTTTTTTTGAACAAACAAGGAACTTAATTACATAACAGGAGATAACAAAGAGTTTGAGTTGGCCAAAAATGCAACACACACAACAAATACTATACAAACAGATAAATGGCCAACTCAAACCAAAAAGAGATAAATCCCAACTTCACAGCACATAGACTAGCTACAAATTAACCTAGAAAACACTACATTGAAAAACCACATAAAACAAGACATGGTTGCAAAAGACTTAATATCTGACACCAAGAACTGAATAAACACCAAACCCTAAAGCAAATAGCCAAAGCTGATAATCTCCACAGGTCCAACAAGCAAAGCCAAAAGACAACAAACATAAGATTCAGATGTCCAAGAAGCAAAATTAGTAGCGTAGCACTGATTATGTCATAGCAAACCCAAACAAGTATCAACCCAAAAGTCATATGCAACCTGATAAACCAGAAACCCATCTAACAAGCAAAAACCAAGGCATAACCTGCCACCAATATCCCCAAGCAAACCAAGGAAGAAACATACAGTCAAACCACAACTAGAACAGAAAAGGAAAAAGTTTCAAAGACAAGTAAATCTCCAAAGAACTAAAGCCACTAAATTCAGAATTGCAATCTAAACCCAAATTCAAACCGAAAAGAAGCAGAAAAGAAACTACTTCTTATATATTCCTCCATTCTTCACTCCTTTTGGATTACCACCTTCCTCCTTAGCTATCTTAGTTTTAGACCATGTTTTAATTTGAGACACCAATTTAATCCTTTGGGGATTAGTTTCCACCAAGGGGTCATCACCAATTACCACATTATCCCCTTTTAATTTACTACCCTTGAATTTATATCTTCTTCTTTTAAAACTACTATTAGAAGAGTAGTCAGAATCATTTATCATGTTATCTTGCAGGGAACAGCTGTCTATTTGTTGTTGAACTTGTATAGGGGAAATACATACCTTAGTAAGAATTGGAGAATCTTAATTATTATCAGCAACACAGCGAGTCTTAACCAAACTCTTATTACCAGTTTCATATCTAACACATTTCCCAACATTGTCTCCTTTATCTACGTCTTTAACACTCTCATGCAAAGCAACATTCTCAGCCCTATCTTCCATAGTATTATGTAAATCATTCATCCCTTCTGCATAAGTAGATTCAATAACCATACCTTCTTTGTCCTGTATGCACATACTAAAATCAAACAACATATTAAAAGGATTATAATCAATGACCTTAACTGCCTCATTAAAAATACTTGTTGTCCTTATTTCAGCAGGCTTCTTTTTAGAACCTTTCCCTGTACAAATATTTACATTAGTAGACATATTTACCTTTGCCTGATCAGTATTGTCCCGATCTAGAGAATCCAATATGTCATCAATGTAACGACCCAGATTTTTGAATAATTTATTTTAAATATTTAATATTGTTTTAAATATTTAGTTGATAATATAAATGATATTTTATATTGAATTATCAATTTAATATGACCTTTTATATTTACATTCGAATTTAAAATTTCAATATCAAATCACAGAGTTCAAAATAACGTGGTAATATTGGAGATGTCGGTTGTCACGTTAAAATAGCAGTCCGGGGTTTTAAATTAAAGGACCGCAAGATATTTTTATTATTTAATCAAATCACAATAAACATCAGCCGACCTACGTTTTAATTCTTGCTACCCTAAAACATAACATCGCAGCCTAATTCTTCGAGCAGCACATATTGTCTTCCTCCTTCCCGGCAGAGTAAAGCAAGGATTTAATGGACTTGTACTCCCTGTTTTGCCTTAACGCTTATATAAATTGACCGAGCCTTCATATATTTTCAGATGCAAATCCGAAAACATTTTCTAGTCTCCCCCTTTCATTCTTTTTCCCAATCAAAAATCTCGATCCTCTGCTAAAAAAAAAAAAAAAAAAAAAAAAGTATCGCGACTTGAAATCGAAAATGAAACTGGAAGCTTGCCTCGATCTGGCGCTCGCAAACCAGTGAGCGATGAGTGAAGTAGAAATCGACGCAATGAAGGGGCTGCTCGAGTTGGCGATTTGGGGATGCTCGAAAGGCGGTGCGACGCTCACTTTAACTACAATACTTCGAACAACGATACAAGGGACTTCGAGTTCGTCGACAGGAAAGGAGATTGTTGCGGTAGCTTCTGGAAGGGTCGGAGTTGGTTCAGATCGCACTTGAGTGGAGCGCGATGTACTGGTAAAGGCCGGTGTTAATTGGGAGCATGGTCTAGACAGTAATGAGATGAAGTTCAGGCGTGTAGAGAGGTTAGTCTGTGTTATTGGAAGATGAATTGGGATTGAACCAATGATGTTCGACAGAATGCCGTAAAGATGGAGCATAATTTTAAAGGGCTGATGTAGTCTTGGAACTGTTCGGGCATAGACCTTGTGGATTGATCGAGTATTTGCAATAGAGATAAGGTATATATTTTACCGAGTTTAAATTCATTGAATAATTAAATTATTTATGTTAAGAGTCGTTTAATCGTTAAATTAAAATCTGATAATCATAGAATAGTTTATCTATTTTAGTAAGTTATTTAAATTTAGTAAATGTTTAATCGACAATTAAATAAAATAAATCGTAGGTCCAAAGTAGATTTATGCGAAAGGATCTATAGTCGTGATGAGATGGAATTCAACCGGGGATTCAGCGCAAATGGAAAATCACGGTGAGTAAATCTCACTCACCTGTAGAATTATTTTTATTTCTTTAAAAATAATTGTTGTTGCTTGTTTGGATTTTTTTGCTTGTTTTATATATATTAGTTATTTAGGCTATATATATATATTGGGTTGATTGATTGGTTGGATTCCCGCAGTCTCATTAGCGGATGCCCGCAGTTTCATAGCGGATGATTACCATATACGCCCCACGCTATGATTAGTGGATGACCTTCTATACCGCGATATTCTGCCACGAAGCAGAATGGGTATTATTTATGTGCTAACATCTGTGGATGCAGGAAAACAGGTTGGAGGAATCCAACTGGATTCCTCAAAAATATATTATCTGTTTGTTTATTTGTTTGCACATATATTGTTATATATGATGTGTTAGAAAAATAAATAATTCGTTGCTTTGTGTGTTTGGGCTTAAGCAATGATATTTAAAAATATCGTGGAAGGATATTTGAGATTTAAAAAGGAAAATTCTATTTTTAAATAGAATTTGAATTTTAAATGGAAATAAAATATAAAACTTGTTTTGAAAAATAAAACAAGTAGTTCCTTTATAAACGAAGTTTATAAATAGTTCTTTTATAACGAAGTTATAAATGAAGTGAAAAAAATTACCATTTGATAATTCAGAAATAGAAATACAAGTGTTTTGAAATATGATTCAAAAGGAAATTTAAATATAGAATTTGAATAATAGAAAAGGAAATGGAAATTTGAATTCAAAAAGAAAAGGAAATAGAAAATTTGAATTTAGAATTCAAATAGAAAATCCAAGGTGGATTTGAATATAGAACTTTCAAATGGTGTTTGAATATAGAGAATTTGAAATAAAATTTCCAAATAGAAATTGAAATAGAATTTCAAAATAGAATTTTCAAAAGAGAATTTGAAATAGACTTTGAAAATAGAATTTCAAAGAAGAATTGAATAGAGATTTGAATTGGAATTCAAATATGAAATTTGAATAGAGATTTGAATTGGAATTCAAATATGAAATTTGAATAGAGATTTGAATTGGAATTCAAATATGAAGTTTGAATAGAGATTTGAAATAGAAATTCGAGTGTTGAATTTGAACATGGAATTGAATATAGGAATTCAAGTAGAAATTTGAATATGAGATTTCAAAAATAGAATTTGAAATAAACTTTGAAAGTAGGATTTCAAAGTAGGATTGAAATAGGATTTCAAAATAGGAAATCCAAATAGTTTTGAAATGGAATTGGGATTCAAGGGAATTCCAATGAATTTGAATATTAGAAATTCAAATGGTGTTGAAAATGAATTTGAATATTAGAAATTCAAATGGTGTTGAAAATGAATTTGAATATTAGAAATTCAAATGGGGTCGGAAATGAAAAATGAAATTTGAATGTAAGAGATTCAAATTGAATTCAAATAGGATTTAATCTATGGGATTTGAATATGAAATTCAAAGGGGTTTTAAACTATGGAATTTTGAATATAGAATTTAAAAGGAGTTTGAATATTTGAATTTCAATAGAATTCAAATATAGAGATTGGAATATAGAAGTTCCAATGGAATTTAAATATAGAGTTTGAATAAAAGAATTCAAACATAGAATTTGGATATAGAATTGAAATAGAAAATTCAAGTATTGAATTTGAATATCCAATAGAAAAGGAATTGAGATTTGAAATATAGAATTCAAAAGTAAGATTGGAATTTGAACCAAGGAATTCAAATAGAGTTAAAATGGAATTGAAGTTGTTTTAAGAAGTTTAAAAGTTTATATATATAAATATAATTAAAACGAACTCGCCACAGCGCTGCAGTTCGTAAATTGGTGATTCGAACTTCAATCGAATATACAGGACTCAATTGAAGTCGAAATTTTTTGAAACAAGAAACGTCAGGATCGGTTTGATAATAGTTTTCTAATGAAAGAGAAAAATATGAATTTCGTTGTATAGATTTTGAGTTATGTCAAAATCAAATTTTCAGAAAAGCAGCGCCAGGATCGTTTTAAAACCATAATGGTTTATTTAATATTATAAAAGGATTTTAAGAAAATAAAATCCGAAGTTCTATTTAGAAAATTTCAGAGTGAGTTGTAAAATATATGCGAATTCAAGTTGTGTAAATGAATATGATTTTTGAAACTAAAATCAGATTTTTGATTATTGAATAGAATTAACTAATTCGAATAGTAATTGGTAAATGAGATGTTGAATTGATATTGGGCCTTAAATAAGTGAATTCGATTTGAAAATTTATATTCGAAATGGAAAAGGGAAACTAGAATTGAAATTGAAATTCAATTTGGTTATGAACGAGTTGAATATTTTGTTTGAACATGTTATGTTCAACAAAGGAGTAAAATAGGCAAAATGGCCGATTTAAAGAATAAATGGGCGGAACTAAATTCAAACGATTAGATAGTGTTGAATTGAATTGAAAACAGGTGAATATGTGTAAGCAGGTTTGGGATGAAGTATATGAAGATTTAAATTTATGTGCTCGACAACAAGGTACATGTTTAAATTCGTATATGAGATTTTATGCGCCGTATCGGCAAGCCGCTTGGCTTTTCCTTTTTCCTTTTGATTGAGGAAGATACCGGGAAGCTATTTGAAATTTCCCGATGCTCCCGATACAGGGGAGGTTATGGCGAATTTTTCCGGAAATTTAAGGAGTTAGAATATTTTTAAGAAATTTGACAATTTGAAATCTATATATCGATATATATAGAATTCGATAAGGAAATGAAATCAAAAATAGCGTAAAAGGCCAATATGGTTATCGAAATATTTGGTTAACAAATATTGATAAGGAAATGGAGAAGAGATTTAATTAATGAAATATTAATTAAAGAGCCCAGTGATTTGTTTGATATGTTTGGATGAACACTTGTTTTTATTCGATAGTTAAATCACAGACTATCGAAGTTTTTGACCATCGTTGTCAATATGGAGAGACCGGTTGGATTATTATCCGAAGAACCACTCCGTATCGGCATAAGCGTTGCGAACCAAGTATGCTGAATATATTGAAGACGGAGTAAAGTGCAAGGGCTTTTCTATTAAATAGAAATAGTGCCTTCGGTGTCGTTCAATCCCAGAACGAACGTAAATGGACGAATGTCTGACAGAGTATTTCCAATGATCAAATGGGTTGGTCTGTATGAATATATATGGTTGCAACGGATTTATTCCCTTAGCATAATATCCAGAATATTTGTGCAAACTTAACTAGTGATTAACGGATCTGACAATGTGGCATTCAAAGTGATTGTGCTATCAATGAATGGTAAGTATGCGTAGCCTCAGGCCTCAACAACCGGGAAAGGACAAAAATCGGGCAGGCAGCATGGCTATGTGGGTCGCTCCCATTAGGGTGTATAATCACCTATCTAGAGAAATTCCTTTTGTTTCTAAATCTATCGATTCTGCCCATTCGGGAAACGGTGGTTTGAGTCCAACCGTTGGTGGTATACATTCGATACACTCAAGCGAAATGAGTGGTCGGTCATGTGTGGGCCGGGTTACAAGATGTTCTTGTTGAACCCAGTGTATTCGCCTCTAGAGATACATCATCGGAAGGTGGTCCCATACCTTGTCATGTTGGAAATCCAATCTCCAATAAGCGCCATGCGGTTTTTTTGATTTTATAATATATATGTGGAGCGTGAGATGCAAGCGTTCTACTATTTGGTTATTTACTTGATGTAGACATTATTATAATATCACTGGATTTTTGTATCAAAGTGTTTTGGGTTATAGTAAGGTAAAAACCGTCCGTGTTTATGTGTGGGCTGGTCTTACTATTATCTTTTCTTTCGAAAAGAGTTTTGAAAGTTAAACAAGTGGTTGGAGTTTACTCACACCAGTCCCATGACTGACCCAGAGTTTATTTGTTTTGTTTTTCCTAAACTCTTGGGTGCCCAAATTTGTACGGGCAGTCAAGTGTTTCAGGCTTTTACAGATACACTTGGAGGAGCTTGAAGCAGGAGGCTTCAACGTTAGTTATTTAGAGTTACTTCCGCTGGATCAAATGTTATGTGTACTCTGATGATGGTATGTATGTATGTACAAAACAGATTTGTATTTCGAAGCTTATGTTATATAATATATTTTATTCGTTCCGCTGTGAGTTTGTGATCTTTGTTTTTTCTTCTATTCTAATATTTCTTTCTTTCTATTTCTCATCCTCTAACTTCTTTCTAATAATGAGTCGTATTTCTGTGTTATTTGAGTTGGACGTGTGGTGTTTTTAGTCAACTCAGATAGCACGGATTTACGGGTCGTTTCAGTTTTGTGATCTTTGTTTTTTCTTCTATTCTAATATTTCTTTCTTTCTATTTCTCATCCTCTAACTTCTTTCTAATAATGAGTCGTATTTCTGTGTTATTTGAGTTGGACGTGTGGTGTTTTTAGTCAACTCAGATAGCACGGATTTACGGGTCGTTTCAGTTGGTATCAGAGCTTAGGTTGAGCGAACACCTAGGCTTGTGTGGCATGTGCTCATTAGAGATAGGGTCAGTAGTACCCTAGGATGAGTTGAGTATATAGATACGAGAGAGCGTATTTGTTAGTTGATATAAAAGTTGTTTTATATTGTGTTGGCTAGTCTGTTGAGTGGTTTATGAATTCTGGTCGAATCGTGGGACGCCACGAAGTCGATAGGAATTTCTAAACGCTTGAACAGAAAATTGAACATGATATTGTTTTCAAGAGGGTAAATGAAATAATTTTACCTCAAATTTCTATTTTGATATAGAAAGAATAATTTTCTAGAATTATTATTATATGGATGTGTTGGATGTTGATTTTATAATCAAATGAGATTATAAACTTAGAATGGTTATTTATAACCAAATTGAATGTGTATAGGAATTAAATATACAAATAAGATGAATTAGAATTTAATTCAAACCAGAATTAAAAATTCAAAATCCTGGGAAGTCGAAATATATTTTTCAAAGTATATTAAAATAATATAGATTTGTTTTAAAGGATTTGAAAGAAAATCATGGATTTTGAGATAATAAAGCACTGAACTCACTTCAGTGGCTGGGAAATAATTCTGATGATGATTGCAACATCATCAGTGTTCATTTCCGAGTTTCTAAGTGATGAATTGCTACCTTAGAATTTTTTTTTTTTTTTTTTTGATGGAAATTTGTTTTGAAAGAAAACAAGTAGATTGAAAATTCAAATGTTTTGAATTTGAGATGAAAATAAATATAAGTATACATTTATTTCAAAGGATTTGAAATAAAAACCCTGGGATTTGGATTCTGGAATTAAAATTTAACTGAAGCAAGTTAAATGGTTCGAGGTAAATAAATTGACTAGAATCAATTTGAAATAAATTGAAATGAATATGAATTAGAATGCATATGAATAGAAACCAAAAGTTTTGGTTGGAGTAAATTTGTTGAAATATGAGGAGGTGAGTTTCAACATAAAGGAGTTTTGAAAAGTTAGTGAGTTTATAGTATTTTCCTACCTTAGCAATTTCGAGGACGAAATTATTATAAGGGGGGAAGAATGTAACGACCCAGATTTTTGAATAATTTATTTTAAATATTTAATATTGTTTTAAATATTTAGTTGATAATATAAATGATATTTTATATTGAATTATCAATTTAATATGACCGTTTATATTTACATTCGAATTTAAAATTTCAATATCAAATCACAGAGTTCAAAATAACGTGGTAATATTGGAGATGTCGGTTGTCACGTTAAAATAGCAGTCCGGGGTTTTAAATTAAAGGACCGCAAGATATTTTTATTATTTAATCAAATCACAATAAACATCAGCCGACCTACGTTTTAATTCTTGCTACCCTAAAACATAACATCGCAGCCTAATTCTTCGAGCAGCACATATTGTCTTCCTCCTTCCCGGCAGAGTAAAGCAAGGATTTAATGGACTTGTACTCCCTGTTTTGCCTTAACGCTTATATAAATTGACCGAGCCTTCATATATTTTCAGATGCAAATCCGAAAACATTTTCTAGTCTCCCCCTTTCATTCTTTTTCCCAATCAAAAATCTCGATCCTCTGCTAAAAAAAAAAAAAAAAAAAAAGTATCGCGACTTGAAATCGAAAATGAAACTAGAAGCTTGCCTCGATCTGGCGCTCGCAAACCAGTGAGCGATGAGTGAAGTAGAAATCGACGCAATGAAGGGGCTGCTCGAGTTGGCGATTTGGGGATGCTCGAAAGGCGGTGCGACGCTCACTTTAACTACAATACTTCGAACAACGATACAAGGGACTTCGAGTTCGTCGACAGGAAAGGAGATTGTTGCGGTAGCTTCTGGAAGGGTCGGAGTTGGTTCAGATCGCACTTGAGTGGAGCGCGATGTACTGGTAAAGGCCGGTGTTAATTGGGAGCATGGTCTAGACAGTAATGAGATGAAGTTCAGGCGTGTAGAGAGGTTAGTCTGTGTTATTGGAAGATGAATTGGGATTGAACCAATGATGTTCGACAGAATGCCGTAAAGATGGAGCATAATTTTAAAGGGCTGATGTAGTCTTGGAACTGTTCGGGCATAGACCTTGTGGATTGATCGAGTATTTGCAATAGAGATAAGGTATATATTTTACCGAGTTTAAATTCATTGAATAATTAAATTATTTATGTTAAGAGTCGTTTAATCGTTAAATTAAAATCTGATAATCATAGAATAGTTTATCTATTTTAGTAAGTTATTTAAATTTAGTAAATGTTTAATCGACAATTAAATAAAATAAATCGTAGGTCCAAAGTAGATTTATGCGAAAGGATCTATAGTCGTGATGAGATGGAATTCAACCGGGGATTCAGCGCAAATGGAAAATCACGGTGAGTAAATCTCACTCACCTGTAGAATTATTTTTATTTCTTTAAAAATAATTGTTGTTGCTTGTTTGGATTTTTTTGCTTGTTTTATATATATTAGTTATTTAGGCTATATATATATATTGGGTTGATTGATTGGTTGGATTCCCGCAGTCTCATTAGCGGATGCCCGCAGTTTCATAGCGGATGATTACCATATACGCCCCACGCTATGATTAGTGGATGACCTTCTATACCGCGATATTCTGCCACGAAGCAGAATGGGTATTATTTATGTGCTAACATCTGTGGATGCAGGAAAACAGGTTGGAGGAATCCAACTGGATTCCTCAAAAATATATTATCTGTTTGTTTATTTGTTTGCACATATATTGTTATATATGATGTGTTAGAAAAATAAATAATTCGTTGCTTTGTGTGTTTGGGCTTAAGCAATGATATTTAAAAATATCGTGGAAGGATATTTGAGATTTAAAAAGGAAAATTCTATTTTTAAATAGAATTTGAATTTTAAATGGAAATAAAATATAAAACTTGTTTTGAAAAATAAAACAAGTAGTTCCTTTATAAACGAAGTTTATAAATAGTTCTTTTATAACGAAGTTATAAATGAAGTGAAAAAAATTACCATTTGATAATTCAGAAATAGAAATACAAGTGTTTTGAAATATGATTCAAAAGGAAATTTAAATATAGAATTTGAATAATAGAAAAGGAAATGGAAATTTGAATTCAAAAAGAAAAGGAAATAGAAAATTTGAATTTAGAATTCAAATAGAAAATCCAAGGTGGATTTGAATATAGAACTTTCAAATGGTGTTTGAATATAGAGAATTTGAAATAAAATTTCCAAATAGAAATTGAAATAGAATTTCAAAATAGAATTTTCAAAAGAGAATTTGAAATAGACTTTGAAAATAGAATTTCAAAGAAGAATTGAATAGAGATTTGAATTGGAATTCAAATATGAAATTTGAATAGAGATTTGAATTGGAATTCAAATATGAAATTTGAATAGAGATTTGAATTGGAATTCAAATATGAAGTTTGAATAGAGATTTGAAATAGAAATTCGAGTGTTGAATTTGAACATGGAATTGAATATAGGAATTCAAGTAGAAATTTGAATATGAGATTTCAAAAATAGAATTTGAAATAAACTTTGAAAGTAGGATTTCAAAGTAGGATTGAAATAGGATTTCAAAATAGGAAATCCAAATAGTTTTGAAATGGAATTGGGATTCAAGGGAATTCCAATGAATTTGAATATTAGAAATTCAAATGGTGTTGAAAATGAATTTGAATATTAGAAATTCAAATGGTGTTGAAAATGAATTTGAATATTAGAAATTCAAATGGGGTCGGAAATGAAAAATGAAATTTGAATGTAAGAGATTCAAATTGAATTCAAATAGGATTTAATCTATGGGATTTGAATATGAAATTCAAAGGGGTTTTAAACTATGGAATTTTGAATATAGAATTTAAAAGGAGTTTGAATATTTGAATTTCAATAGAATTCAAATATAGAGATTGGAATATAGAAGTTCCAATGGAATTTAAATATAGAGTTTGAATAAAAGAATTCAAACATAGAATTTGGATATAGAATTGAAATAGAAAATTCAAGTACTGAATTTGAATATCCAATAGAAAAGGAATTGAGATTTGAAATATAGAATTCAAAAGTAAGATTGGAATTTGAACCAAGGAATTCAAATAGAGTTAAAATGGAATTGAAGTTGTTTTAAGAAGTTTAAAAGTTTATATATATAAATATAATTAAAACGAACTCGCCACAGCGCTGCAGTTCGTAAATTGGTGATTCGAACTTCAATCGAATATACAGGACTCAATTGAAGTCGAAATTTTTTGAAACAAGAAACGTCAGGATCGGTTTGATAATAGTTTTCTAATGAAAGAGAAAAATATGAATTTCGTTGTATAGATTTTGAGTTATGTCAAAATCAAATTTTCAGAAAAGCAGCGCCAGGATCGTTTTAAAACCATAATGGTTTATTTAATATTATAAAAGGATTTTAAGAAAATAAAATCCGAAGTTCTATTTAGAAAATTTCAGAGTGAGTTGTAAAATATATGCGAATTCAAGTTGTGTAAATGAATATGATTTTTGAAACTAAAATCAGATTTTTGATTATTGAATAGAATTAACTAATTCGAATAGTAATTGGTAAATGAGATGTTGAATTGATATTGGGCCTTAAATAAGTGAATTCGATTTGAAAATTTATATTCGAAATGGAAAAGGGAAACTAGAATTGAAATTGAAATTCAATTTGGTTATGAACGAGTTGAATATTTTGTTTGAACATGTTATGTTCAACAAAGGAGTAAAATAGGCAAAATGGCCGATTTAAAGAATAAATGGGCGGAACTAAATTCAAACGATTAGATAGTGTTGAATTGAATTGAAAACAGGTGAATATGTGTAAGCAGGTTTGGGATGAAGTATATGAAGATTTAAATTTATGTGCTCGACAACAAGGTACATGTTTAAATTCGTATATGAGATTTTATGCGCCGTATCGGCAAGCCGCTTGGCTTTTCCTTTTTCCTTTTGATTGAGGAAGATACCGGGAAGCTATTTGAAATTTCCCGATGCTCCCGATACAGGGGAGGTTATGGCGAATTTTTCCGGAAATTTAAGGAGTTAGAATATTTTTAAGAAATTTGACAATTTGAAATCTATATATCGATATATATAGAATTCGATAAGGAAATGAAATCAAAAATAGCGTAAAAGGCCAATATGGTTATCGAAATATTTGGTTAACAAATATTGATAAGGAAATGGAGAAGAGATTTAATTAATGAAATATTAATTAAAGAGCCCAGTGATTTGTTTGATATGTTTGGATGAACACTTGTTTTTATTCGATAGTTAAATCACAGACTATCGAAGTTTTTGACCATCGTTGTCAATATGGAGAGACCGGTTGGATTATTATCCGAAGAACCACTCCGTATCGGCATAAGCGTTGCGAACCAAGTATGCTGAATATATTGAAGACGGAGTAAAGTGCAAGGGCTTTTCTATTAAATAGAAATAGTGCCTTCGGTGTCGTTCAATCCCAGAACGAACGTAAATGGACGAATGTCTGACAGAGTATTTCCAATGATCAAATGGGTTGGTCTGTATGAATATATATGGTTGCAACGGATTTATTCCCTTAGCATAATATCCAGAATATTTGTGCAAACTTAACTAGTGATTAACGGATCTGACAATGTGGCATTCAAAGTGATTGTGCTATCAATGAATGGTAAGTATGCGTAGCCTCAGGCCTCAACAACCGGGAAAGGACAAAAATCGGGCAGGCAGCATGGCTATGTGGGTCGCTCCCATTAGGGTGTATAATCACCTATCTAGAGAAATTCCTTTTGTTTCTAAATCTATCGATTCTGCCCATTCGGGAAACGGTGGTTTGAGTCCAACCGTTGGTGGTATACATTCGATACACTCAAGCGAAATGAGTGGTCGGTCATGTGTGGGCCGGGTTACAAGATGTTCTTGTTGAACCCAGTGTATTCGCCTCTAGAGATACATCATCGGAAGGTGGTCCCATACCTTGTCATGTTGGAAATCCAATCTCCAATAAGCGCCATGCGGTTTTTTTGATTTTATAATATATATGTGGAGCGTGAGATGCAAGCGTTCTACTATTTGGTTATTTACTTGATGTAGACATTATTATAATATCACTGGATTTTTGTATCAAAGTGTTTTGGGTTATAGTAAGGTAAAAACCGTCCGTGTTTATGTGTGGGCTGGTCTTACTATTATCTTTTCTTTCGAAAAGAGTTTTGAAAGTTAAACAAGTGGTTGGAGTTTACTCACACCAGTCCCATGACTGACCCAGAGTTTATTTGTTTTGTTTTTCCTAAACTCTTGGGTGCCCAAATTTGTACGGGCAGTCAAGTGTTTCAGGCTTTTACAGATACACTTGGAGGAGCTTGAAGCAGGAGGCTTCAACGTTAGTTATTTAGAGTTACTTCCGCTGGATCAAATGTTATGTGTACTCTGATGATGGTATGTATGTATGTACAAAACAGATTTGTATTTCGAAGCTTATGTTATATAATATATTTTATTCGTTCCGCTGTGAGTTTGTGATCTTTGTTTTTTCTTCTATTCTAATATTTCTTTCTTTCTATTTCTCATCCTCTAACTTCTTTCTAATAATGAGTCGTATTTCTGTGTTATTTGAGTTGGACGTGTGGTGTTTTTAGTCAACTCAGATAGCACGGATTTACGGGTCGTTTCAATCAATCTCCATCTCTTTAACCATACTAAAACTAGCCTTAGGA
The DNA here is from genome assembly GCA_030737875.1 of Allium sativum. Taxonomy (NCBI): domain Eukaryota; kingdom Viridiplantae; phylum Streptophyta; class Magnoliopsida; order Asparagales; family Amaryllidaceae; genus Allium; species Allium sativum. Next base: position 903,327,004 of record CM060916.1, read on the forward strand.
GCCCATACTTTAAAAGATTTACAAACATCACTTGAGTGCCTAAATTTTTTGCAATTATAACACTTCATTGGCACCCATTCGTAAACTACCTTCTGCCACACAATCTGACCGTCAAAACACTATATGTGTATTTCTAGAGGAAAATTGAAATCAAAACTAACTTGTACCAGTATTCTTGCACAAGAAATTCTAACAAATCCCGTAGTTACACTATTCAATTTAAGAGGATGTGCCGAGATAGAAGCTATTCTACTAATGGCTTCTATAGACCAAAAATCTAGATCTAAGTTAGGAAGCCTAATCCAGATAGAGACAGAATAAAGAAATTCCCTGGTTAATTTTAACCCAGGATGCCATTTTTTCATAAAGATTAACTTTTAATATAAAAATAAGGTCTAGAAGCTAAAATACTCTCATAATCTTCTACTTTTTCACACTTAATGACGAAATACCCATTTTCCCTCGAAAAAAGCTGATAATTTCCTTCCAAATTCCAGTTTCCGTCTATATATTGCTTTAGGAAATTGTAATAAGGTTTACAAACACATAAAAGAAAATACAGTTGAACCATTTTTCCCTAGCTTTATTGGTCAGTTCCTCGTTGATTACAGCTAGTTTGAAATTATTCCTTAACTCTGGCTCATAATAATGCAACTGAATAGATTGTTGATGAGATTTATTCTCTATGATTACATCTATCCAAGCCTTTATTTGCTTAACACTATTCTTAATAGCAAGATTTTGGTCGGTTAACACTAGATCTGAAGAATTCGATTTTGATTTACGATCAGGAAAATTAGAAGTACCTTTGATTGAGTTTGTCTTACACTCTGCACGTTCTTGAGATGGATATAGATCGGGAGGAATAAATGAGCAGTAGTTAGAATCGCAGCAGAAAGCGGCTTTTGATTGAGATTTTGGAAGGGAAGGATTCTAGGTCTCCATTGAACTAGTTCGCTAAATTTGTGTCAAATAATCAAAATCAATATATAAAGTAAGTTTAAATCTAAATTTAAATACCCAAAACAATAAGGATTAAAATAATAATATATAACTCAAATAATAAAATGTATCAAACTATAAATATATATTATTAAAAGACTAAAAAATATAGTATCAAATATAATCAGTACAAAAATAGATATAATTAGGGCTGTCAGTGGATATCCGAAAAATCTGAAATCCGTCTGCATCCGTATCCGAAAAGCGGATAAATATCCGATATCCGGGAAAGCGGATGCGGATGCGAATATAGGCATATCCGCATCCGAAAATTATCCGTTCGCTTTTGTTCCCAATTATAGCTTAAATTATGTGTATTTTAACATAATTAAATATACTAATTTATTAATTTGCAAAATTAAAAGTCTACTAAATGCATGTTAATTGCGCAAAATTATATATTATCATCATATTTATTTATTTTTAGCACTTTAGTAATCAATTAGGTTGAAAAAAATTAATATTAAGCTAAAAAAATTTATTTATGTTCATTGATTTATCGATTGTTGGCGGAGTGGATAATTATCCAATATCCGTCCGTATCCGCGGATACGGATATCCGATATCCGAAAATGGTTTCGGATGCGGATATGGATATGGCACTATCCGTATCCGAAAGTATCCGTTGACAGCCCTAGATATAATCTCAAATATAATTTAAATTGAAAGTAGATTTGAAATATAAAATTAATTTAAAACTTAGATCTTAAAAACAATTATAATATATGCTATGAAAAAAACTTTGAGAACTTATTCATTTGAAAGATCATTTGAAAACATTTGACAAACTTTTAAAACAATATAAAATCATTTCAGAAAAGATCAAATGAGTGTAATTAAGCTTTAACATATATAACTAAGACTCTAATACATATGTTGATTATTCTTGAATTCTTGAACTCTTGATAACTCTTGGGCCTTGATTTGAAGTACCAATCTTGGTCATCATCTCTATAGCATTACGGACAATCTTGTTAGTGTATTGTCTTGTTATTAACAACTATTACAAAGCCTGTACTATATGTAATCATTAGTAACAACTATCAATATGATCGTAAATAACTATAAATATATTTTATACCAATACCTTTCATACTTGTTGTTATCATCAAACCATCCTTGGATTAACAATCTCATCCTTTTTGATGATGACAACCTTATTTATGTACATATTTCCCAACTCCCCTTACTTCAACACTATTTTTTTCTCTCTCTCTTTATCATCCATTAAAAAACTCAAATACAAGTAATATTAATTCCAAAAAGTAATCCCCCAGACTAATTATATTATCCTAGTACTAAAGAACTTGGAATTATAGTTCAAGCACTTCGATCCAATATAACTTCAAACATGCTTGTTATATACAAATGCATGATATATACACATAATCAATCAAAACCAAATTGCAAATCCAATCAGAGTATTTCAAATCATACAAAAACCAATCAAATCCTATACTAATCCATATACAACTATTAATCATAAACAAACCTATTTTGATTTACTAATGATAAGAGGCTAATGGATAGGACAATGAGGATAATGGTAACGACCCACCAATTCAAATGATTCAAATTGACAATAATCTTTCCATGTCAGACTTGAATTGCTTAAAACTGTAAATTATTATACAAATTTGGCAGTACTTAACATATACTATAAGTAAATCAATTACAAGATCACATACACATAATATTACAATATCTCACAGAGAAATAAATAATATAATACATCAGAGTTTTCATTTCAAATACAGCGGAAGTTTAATACATAAAATTTCATTAATACCTGAGACAATAACAAAATTTTACAGATAGAAATGAAATCTTCAACCCATTACCAGCTACGAAAGATATATTCTCAAACCTGTAATACTCGGTCTGACCCAAGCATTAAAGTAACATAAAAACACTCGAGTTAGGATTTACATTCTCATATAAGGGATAAATCAAATGAAATGCATCGATATTCGGAGGGTGTTTGGGATTTTATTTGATTTATCCCTTATAAGAGAATGTAAATCCTGACTCGATTGTTTTTGTTTTACTTGGATGCTCTGGTCAGATCGAGTATTACAACTTTGAGAACACATATTTCGAAGCTGGTGACGGGTTGAAGACTTCATTTCTATCTATAAAATTATGTAATTGTCTCGTGTATTAATGAAATCTTATGTATTAAACTTTTGTTGTATTTGAAATTAAAACTTTGATGTGCCGTGTCTATGATTAATTTATTTACAGTATATGCTAAGTATTGCCAAAATTTATATAACAATATATTGTTTAAGAAATTCAATTCTAACATGTGAGGATTATTGTCGATTTGAATCGTTTGAAATGGTGGGTCGTTGCATGTGGTATCATAGCTCTAGTTTTGGAAAATCTTAGGATACAGAGTTGAAACTCATTAGAGATAAGGTAGTATTACCCAAAATTAGTTGAATCGATTACAAAATCATCCATAATCTCGAGTGTATCTTTCGCGCTTATCTTTTCCCTTAATTTTTTTCCATTAGGCTTTCTTTGAATTCGAATCTCTATTCTTGTTCGAAAATCTATTCTTAGAACCATCCTACGAGAAAGCGTAGTTGTATGTATATAGTTTTATTTGGTTTTATGTTGTGTTTAATTTGTTACGATTAAGTGTTTATGAATTTTTGTTGATGCGTCTAGCTAACGTTGTCGATAGGATTTCTAAACACTTGAATACGACAGATCGGCGAAAATTTATTTTCAAATCAATAGATGAAATTTTCCAAGGATTTGATACATATATATAAGTATCATTTAAAAAAAATTATATTGTTCCAAGGATTTGATTTTTATGATCTATTGTCTGATTGGTCAATATTCCCAAACTATTGATTATTAATATGAGATTATAACTGATCTTAAGATGAACATTTAATAATTTAAAACCCAAGTGCAATCAAAATTTGGAATTTTAAAGCTGTGAGAAAACAATATTTGTAGTGTAGTATTCTCAAGTTGAAATTGTTTTCAAAGGATTTTAGTGTAACGACCCGGTAGAAATTCGATGCTCAAATTTCAACAATAATACATTACCTCTTATTACTTGCCAAAACCCAAGGGTCGAAAACCGGGATTGTTAATGTGGTATCAGAGCCAGATTTTTTATACCTAGGTTTTGGCAAATAATACAGGGTAATGTATTATTGTCGAAATTCGGGCATTGAATTTCCACTGGGTCGTTATAGTGATATTAAAAATCTGGGTTTTCAACACTTCTGTTTTGGCAAGTAATATAGTTGTCGAAATTCGAGCAACGAATTTCCACTAGGTCGTTATATTTAGACAGAAATAAGTATTTGAAAGTGTTTTCAAGTATAAATTGTTTCCAAGGATTTATAAAGAAGTAAATCCATTGTTCCTCTCTTTGTCTATAGGAAAACAATTTCAGTGATGACGGCTACATCATCGATGTTCATTTTCAAATCTCAAAGTGGAGGAGACCACTTAGTAGGTTCTTTAAGAAACTGTTTTGTGAACTGGTTTTGGTTTGAATATATTTTGATTTGATATATAATATGTAAAAGATATTTGTCATGATCCTGGTGTTAAAATTTAAATTCTCTATCAAATAAGGATTTTCTATCTCTAAACTAAAGAACTTGAAGAGATCAATTCATGATCCTATATTCATACATGTCGTGATAACGAAACAAGTCATGCCACTGTTAATTTCTCTTTATATTTCAAATAGCCGAAACTACTTGTAGCCATTATTTTTGCTTCCATCGAACTCTTGTCCAAACTCTTTCATTGAGATTAATCAACACAAACAATATTCATACATAAATAAGGCGAATAACATGGTGAATCACACAATTAAACAACGATATATCAAAAATATCAATCCAAGGCACCCATTTAAGTCAATCTATCCAAACAATTCGATATCAAATCAATTTATTAGCTACTAGGTGTCGGGTTTAAACTAGCAATTAAATTTCAAATTTAACCTAACTGTAAAATTTAAATTAGCAATTAAGTTAAATTATACTATCGATGCAAATCAACATAAATATACATTTTACACTACCAAAAAGCAACCAATATAATCATATCATAACATGATTTTAATTTAACTAATAATCAAATATTTTAGTTTTGCGTGAATGTTTTTAATAACTCACTTTTGATTTTGAATCCCTTGGAAATTAAAATAAAGGCCCAAAAAATGACAATCTTAGAATCCATCCAAACTAACTTCATGTTATCCATAATTTTGATACGAGTTCAACGGAACAAACCACGCATTAATCCGAGTTCGTATGTGAAAGTTATACACATTAGCACTTGATTTTTAAATTAAATAAAATAAAATGCCACAAAAACATATACTTGCCACGTCATCAATATCCTCCATTTCAAAACCGCCTATAGCATTCCCACCATGGCTAATGTTATCTGTCCGTCTCGCTTCATCGTCTCTCCATGAAACCATCCAAAAGCTTCAGCGTTAAACTTAACTTTGCGCTTTCCACCACTCCATCACCACTAGGTTGGACTTTCATGCCTCCTTTATTTAATTAAATAGTTTATATAATGGTTTAAAACAAAATAGTTGAATTAGAATTGTTTCTTCTCAATTTTAAATAAACTTGAAGTCACATTCCAATTCCAAATCAAATCGACTCTTGAAATAATATATACCTATATCTTTTATATTAAAATTACAAATAGCTTATAGAATAAATAGTTGATTGTTAAAATTGTTCATTAAGATAGTCTATATATATATATAAATATATATAAGTTAAAAACATAATAGTTTATAAAGTAAAATAGTCATTTATATAGCAGAACAATTAAAAATAGAGGCAAAATTTTCCTTTTTATTCGATAATGTTTCCATCTTTATCGAAACATACCTCTCCAACACATTCTATTTCGTTTTCTCTTACATTTATTCTACTTCTTCTTCCTCTTCACTATCATTTATAGGATAATGAACAACTATACTAGAAGTTTCTTCCTCAATCATAACAGGGTCATCTAAATTATCCAGAATCTTTTTCTATAGATTATGTAGTATCATGCCATGCCTTTGTTGTTCCATCGACATCTGGTTATGTTGTACTTGAATTTCAATCATCATTTGCTTAATGTCTTTCAAAATTTCCTCAGTTTTGATGACTTTTACGAGGATTGTGTTTTGAAAAGGACCTCGGGTAAGGTTTCAAAATGGAAAATGAGAAGAATTTGGATTATTTGAGGGAGAAACCATGGCTTAGAGAGTTTTTAGATTTAGAACAGAGAAAATGATGAATTTTAAAGAAAAAGACTATTTTAATTTAATTTATATATATTTAAAAACTGAATTTAGAGGGAAAATTTTAAAAATCAAATTTAACGTTATATGTCGACATACATAAAGCCACCATATCAACATACTCCTCTCTATTATTTTTGATTTTGAGTTTTTATATAATGATTAAATTTATGACAACAAACACACACTAAATCTCGTCATAACTTAATAAAAGCTTGTTGATTTAAGGGGTTTTGTTAATATATCAGCTATTTGATTTTATGTATTAACATATTTTAAAGTTATTATATCTTTATTTATGTTAGTTCTTATTTAATGATGTATGAAATCAATTTGTTTAATTCTAGAATGGTGACTTGGATTTTTGGATAAGTTTATCGCACTCGTATTATTGTAGTATATAGGTGATTTTGTGAAGTTTCGTACAAAATCTCTTAGGGTTTGTTGCATTTAAATTACTTGGGGATAGGCTAAACTACTAAAATATATTCTTCTTTTGTAATTGATAATGATAGTATATTTTTCTTTTTGCCAAACCGTCCTAAAAAGTGACAAGTTCCACTAGTACTTCCTCTATCTGATTTACATCTAGCATAATCTGCATCACTATATGATATCAATTCAAATGTATCATTCTTGGGATATAATAATCCACAATCTTACGTACCATAATATTCGTTTTACAGATTTTAAATGAGTTTCCACAGGTTGTGATTGATATCTTGTACATAGGCAGACACTATGCATGATATCTGGTCTAGCCATTATGTAAAGTAGAGATCCTATGATACCTCTATATAGTTTTTGACCAGCCTCTTTGAAATTATCTTCTTTATTTAATTTTTTCATTATTTGCCGTTAGTGTTGGTTTTCCACTTGTATTTTCCATTCCAAACTTTTTTACTCAATCTCTAGCATTTTTTATTAATATATAAATATGTTATTTTCTAATTGTTTTATTTGTGGACCTAAAATATAATTTAATTCTCCCATATAACTCATGTCAAATTCTTTCTTCTTTATTTAATTCTCCCATATAACTCATGTCCTTTTAATAATGTGCTTTCGGCTTTCCCGATTTCAAAATTAGATTGAAGTAAATATGATTTGAGTCCATAATACTATAGTCTAGGAGCATGCTTAAGACCATATAAATCTTTCTTAAGTTTGTAAACATGATTGTTTAAACTATTGCCTTCGAAAGTGGAGGTCGCTCTATATAAACATCTTCTTTTATAAAACCATCTAGAAAAGCACTTTAAACATCTATCTAACATAGTTTAAGATTGTTATGATTTACAAAAGAAAGTAAAATTATTATTGCTTCAAATCTATCTACAGTGCAAATGTTCCATCATAATATGTTCCTTCTTCCTGATTATAACTTACATGACTAGACATGCTTTATTTCATACTGCATCTCCTTATCCAATCATCTTGTTTTTATATACCTATTTAATTCCAAATATAGATTTATTTTTCGATCTTGGTACTAATTCCCAAATGTCATTTCTAGTAAATTGATTTAACTCCTCTTATATAGCTAATATCCAAGAGTCATTTGTATATGCTTCTGTTAGATTCATAGGTTCAATTACAACGTTACTCATTTTTTTATTGATTTCTTGTTTTCGCTATAGATTTAATATTTCCTAAATATTTTATACTAGGTCGTCTCTTAGAATTCTTGTTCTCTTGTTAGGTTGAAAATACTCATAATTATTGTTATGATAATTATTATTAACGTCATTTTCTAATGCCTCTTCGATATTATTTTCTTCTTCATCAAAATTTATCTCATCATTATAGCTTGTAGTTTTTAATATTGTCATCAAATGAAACATGAAGAGTTTCTTTCGTTGTTTTGGTTTTAGTATTGTAAACTCTATATGCTTTATTTCTATTTGATTATCCAATAAAAATTCCTTTATCAGATTTCGAATCAAATCAATCTAAATTATCTTTAGTATTTAAAATATGGCATTTACTTCCAAATATTAAAATATGAGACTTTAGGCTTTTTGTTGTATAATAATTTGTATGATGTTTTGTTGGTTAATGGTCTAATTAATATTCTACATAAAATATAACATGAAGTAGTGATTGCTTCAGCACAATTTTTTTTGGTAATTTACCATTGTTGTAACACCTCACATTTCTTAATGTCACCCGTATGAGGATTTCATTAAGAAATTATGGAGTATTGTAGCTATAAAGACATAAAAGATCATAGAGACTAAGATTTCACAAGACATAAAACAATAAATTTACAATGGAAGAAGACATTTTCATTTTATAAATACAAAACCATTTTTGTTTAACCGAATAATTACAAAGTATCATGTCTTAAAATCTCAATCAAAAACAATATCAGAGTAAAATAATACTATCCCCCAAGTAGTCAAAAAAATACAACCTAACCTTGGAAAGAGAACAAGAAGTAATCCTTCTTTTGTTGAAGTCTATCACGACAAAATCAACAAAGAAATCTGAACTATACACTTTTTCCCTGTAAGCCTAGGGGGAAAAAGAGAAAGGAAGAAAGGAAATGAGTTAGACATAAAGCCTGTTGAGCTGCTGGGATCACCAGCCCGACTACTAAGTTAAGGAAAATAGATATATAGTGGTTCTAGTGTCATAAAAGGGTAAGTGTCTGTACATATCTAAAGGTGAGTAGTAACTGATATGAATTGATATAAAGGACTAACTATTCTTATCCAAGAGACAATGATGATAACAATGATCATACTAGAAATGAATGACTGTTTTGCACTTCTAAAGATTCAAACAGAAATAAGTAATTAGGAAGGAATTTCCAAATGCTACCCAGCGATCGGCTTTCTAGATGTGAATAATCTCTGCCGGCTATGACACATGGGGTTATCACTTCCCGAACCCATCAACTAAAAAGACAAAATCTTAATCACAAGAGTTACAGCGTCTTATCTTCCACTTACGGACTCATGCACGCTCATGACTCCACCAGAACGCGTCCGTACCTACCTCTCGTTTGGACCTATTACTACCCAGTTCAATATAAGCATGCCTAGACCCCCTATCTAGTGCGAGGCCCCGTTGATAACCAACGAATACTAACTGATATGGATCTTACACAAAAATGCATACAAGTCTCCCCGAGACTTGGTCCCCAAGTTAACTAGGATTTCCACGAGCCCCTTATATCTCAAAGGAATGGACCCCTCCCCGCTTATTAATCCATTGTTTTAACTTACCCATTTTAAGTTCATTAATAATCCTAGTGACATAACATGTTAATTCTTAGATTGTAATTAATGAAAGTAATCTACAACCTTTTACCCTCAAATTGTAATTAATGAAAGTAATCTACAACCTTTGACCACCGGATTGTAATTAACTAAAGTAATCTACAAACCCTTTTATTATGATTATTAATCCAATGTTTTAGCTTAACCCGTTTAAGTTTGTTAATAATCCCACAACATGTTATTCCCTAGATTGTAATTAACAAAAGTAATCTACAACCCTTTTTCCTTGCTTATTAATCCAGTGTTTTAACTTAAGCTTTTTAAGTTCATTAATAAGATTAGTGTCATAACATCTTCTTTCTTAGATTGTAATTAAAGAAAGTAACCAACAACCTTTTTGCCCTCGGATTGTTATTAACAAAAGTAATCTACAACCCCTTTTATTCTGCTTATTAATCCAGTGTTTTAACTTAACCTTTTTAAGTTCATTAATAAGCCTAATGTCATAACATGTTATTTCTTACATTGTATTAATGAAAGTATTCTACAATAATTTTTACCCTTAGATTGTAATTAACGAAAGTATTCAACAACCCTTTCCATTACCATGTCACTTAATTTTTTAATCACATGTTTGCAAATTACAATAACATGTTTTACTTAATGTATAATTTTGTATATCCTGCCCCAATTCATGTTTTCCAATTGCATGTTAATGTCCAATTAAGTACCATTAATTACAATAAACATGTTTTCCAATACATATTACTTAATGTCATATTAAGTACAATTAATGTGTTTTCCGTATTAATGTCAAACTAACATGCTTTCCAAATTAACGTCACATGAACATGTTTTTCGTTTTTATGTCAAACTAACATGTTAACAAATTAATGTCAAATAAAATGTTTTCCAATGTGAGTGCCAAACTAACATGTTCTCTTAATACAAAGTTAAGTCCAACCTATTCAGTTTTACATGTTTGCATACTCTTCCCTTTTAATTATCCCAATTTTACAGTCGATGGTTCATAAATTCCAATATGCCAAAATTCTCTTTCATCGTTGTTACAGATCATTCCAATTTTATGCAATACAGACGGTAAAGGCCTTAGCTCTTGTTGGCCTAGGCTAGGCGAACGTATAATAGATCCAAACTTAGAAATGAACATATAAGCATAATAAGATTTTAAATAAAACAATAGGAAAAAGGGAGTAGGAAAAAAAATGTACATATAAACAAATAACAACTAAAAAAAGGGATAGGAAACTGACAATAATTTAAAGAACAATAACATACAAGAATAAACTTATAAACACTAATACTTTCAGATCCACTATATTTACAGTCAAAAAACCTTTTTATTTAGATAGTTAATCACCACAACAACTATTACATCTATTTTATCATTACCTTAGAAGAAATCTGAAAATCACATTAATACTTATATTAAATTGTTGTAGATCCAGAAAAGGCCTTTGAAACTGAAGTAGAAGAAAAAGTATCCTTTCAATTTATATTATGACAACACTCTAACCCTTTTTCGAATTTTATTTCAGAACATGATAGAGTAGAGGGAGAAGATGAAGAAATATTTTATGTATGAAAATAGCGAGGGTTGCTAGTTTATTTATAGTAGAGCTAGGTGTCCAGGTTCATTGAATTTATTGTCCGAGTTCATTGTATTTTACACATCAGTAGAATTATCCAGAAATGTTCGAAGGTGGGTCGACCGACCTTAGACCTGGGTCGACCCATGTGTCGACCCAGTGAAGGGTTGGGTCGCACATTAACCATTGCACCATTCTGATTTTATTAATTAAATTGTTTAATTTATTCTCAACTTTGATTGATCATATTTTATTCATATTTAGTCCGATTTACGCAAATAAAAAGTCTATCCGAATCCGAATTTCGTAACGGACGCAATGGTGAAAATACCATTTTGCTTAATTCTCAATATTTTTTTAAATAATATTTATGTTATCATTTTATTCCTCAATTAATTAATCCGTTAATTAATTATTATTTGTTAAAAATTTGGGTTGTTACATTCTCCTTTCCTTAAAGAATTTTGTCCCCCAAAACTCCAAGGCTAGAAGAATGTTATGAATACTAACACCCATCTACTCAACCATCATCCACTGGCATCCATTGTCCTTCGAATTTCTAATGCTTTGTATGAACAAATGCAAAGGTGTCGTCTATTTGTTCTTGAGCTAATGTGAAAATCAGGTGGTCTACTGATTCAGTTGACCTCCTTAATGCAATTTATGTTTGTGCCATGCATCCAATTTGTATGCCAAAGAATCATATTGATACATATAAAATTCTATACGTGTGCAACAATCATTCACCAAAATGCAACTCCCAAGTGATGACTCAACCATTTTTCCATCCATAGTGAAAATAAATTAAAATGCGCACACATCCATATGCAATATGTAAGTGTCCTAGTTCACCTAATCCCTAATCTAGTGCCTAGTGTGTGTATATGCATCCACTAGAAAACACTTGCATCCACTTGCAGCCATCAAACATAACATGTCTCAAACACATGTTTCAACCATATCATATCATTTATAAGCTCAGATCTTAAGATCTACACTTCCCAATGATATATCAGAAGGAAGTCCCTAAACAAAGGAAGAAGCTATTGATAGAATATAAAAGAGGAAATACTTGTCAGAAGAACATGGATAAGAAACTTGAATCCCTCGGTGTAGTTCTTTCATCTCACTCATTTTAGTTACTTCGGGGAGAAACTCTCAAGTGAACTAATCCAAAAACTTCCGTTAATCTTACAAGTAAAGTCACATTTTTCCTCATTACCCATCTTGTTACTTGGTTCATTACACTTATATTGTCCAACCCCATAAAGACTTACCTACCGCCCACCTTTATATATATATATATATATATATATATAATTTTCCAAACCTTATTTGAAAAATATCAATAAGGAAAATTTTGAGCTTTAAAAAATTCGTTTTGAAAATATAGTTGCTTTTATGAAATTCTCAAAATACAAATTTCATTTCAAAATTCATTTTTCTTCCAAAAGTTTCGTTACTTAAAACTTTTTATATATATATATGAGGTTTCGAATCAGAGTGGCTACACAAATTTCCATAAAACATCTCCTTACTACACCCTTTTCTAGGTACATAATTATTCGTTTTATATTCGTCTATCCATTAACTAAGCTTATTATTTACCTCAATTCTTTTGTTATATTAAGGTTTACTCTCTTTTGTCCAAATGAAAAATCCTGATCAAATCTCAAAAAGGTGTCAAACGGTGAATTCATATCCAATCTCAAGCAACATTCTCGGGTTAAATTTCTTAGGTTTACAAAATATTCCCGTTAATGTTACATGAACCCTTTCCAAAAAGCCAAAAAAGTACAACTATTTCAAAAATTCTTTTACTTGGCTTTTTTCGAAAACCCTTTTCATTACAACTGATGTCCAATTACTTCCTTAAAATACATGCGGAAGACTCCAACATAAGAGTCACACTATTCTTTTTCCAAAGATAGGGTTTAGGGAGTAAAATATTCCAATCCAATTATGAAACCCGGTTCTCACTTACAACCCAAAAACCATGTGCTTTACCCAAAATGCTACAAGTTTAGCTTCATCACAAATATAGATCCGAAAATCAGTCTCTCTCTCTCCTAGAATAATCCTTTAATCACTTATTATATTCATAATATATAACATAGAGATAATTGAATCGATACTGCCTAGAGATGCACTAAGAAAAGTAGGAACATCAACATGACTAGCCCTTCGGGTGAAAATAAGTCTCAAAAATTAGCTCATCGCATGACTTAGCCCAATATAGATACCCAACTCTTCTTACTATGGCTATGGCTCCGCGCATCCAACACATCAAAGGGAAAGGGATAAAATACTCCTAAACAAAATAGGAAAACCAGCAAGAACTAAAGACATATAACATTCTTTCCTCTACCAATCCTTGCCTTCTGCCTTCCCTCGACCACTTTTGATCAACACCTTTCCTCATAATCCTTTCGACATTAATATACCCATATTGATCTTTCACTTGCCATCCTTAAATTTACCCTTTTTGGAAGTTTTAATCATCCCTAATTGATTGGTTACCAAAAATGTATAAAACTTACTTTCACAGTATAAGACAATCTATTTTTATAGAAATCTGTAATTGCATGATATTTCTTTTTGTTTATCTTTAAGTTGGCAGATAGTTCCCAATATGGTAAAACCCCTATTTCGCACGAATCCATTTATTCTTGCAATGACGTTTTCTATGTTGATTTCAAACCAAACTATGGAAATACATCCCTTTTTCCTAACCAATCGATCTAGGTTATTCTTAACTTCCAAACTATCCTTTTTTATCCATGATTAACCCTTTTTAATATTTGTCAAGCAACAAATTCCTTTATAACCGCGATCTTTCTCAACTACTAAGCTAACGGGTTTGTCCATTAATAATATTTTCAACCTATAAAGGAAAGCTCAGATAGAATGTTTTATTAACTCAACTAAAATGATATAGATTCAGAAAGAATCAAATATAGGTTGTAACTTTCTATAGGGGATATTTTATTTTCAAAAGTAACTTTTGATTTCTAAAAATGCAGTTTCTTTTGAAAATGTTTCCTTTTAAAACAAAACTTTAGTGATCTTGGTAACCTTAGGATCTGATACCAAATGTAACACTCCACATTCCTAAATTTCACCCGTATGAGGATTACATTAAGAAATTGTGGAGTATTGTACGTATATAGACATAACACATCACAGAGACTAAGATTTCACAAGACATAAAACTATAAATTTACAGTGGAAGAAGAAACTTTCATTTTATATATACAAAACCATTTTTCTTTCAACGAACCAAGTAGTTACAAAGTATCATGTCTCAAAATATTTGTTAAAAACAATCTCAAAGTAAAATAATATTATTCCACAAGTAGTCAAAAGATACAACTCTAACCTTGGAAAGAGAATAGGAAGTAATCCTTTTTTGTTGAAGTCCATCACGACAAAATCAATAAAGAAATCTGAACTATACACTATTTCCCAGTAAGCCTAGGGGAAAGAAAAGAGAAAGGAAGAAAGGAAATGGACCAGACATAAATCCTGATGAGCTGCTGTGATCACCATCCTGACTACTAAGTTAAGGAAAACAGTAGATTGTGATTCTATGTCATAAAAGGGTAAGTGTCTGTACATATCTAAAGGTGAGTAGTAACTGATACGAATTGACATAAAGGACTAACTATTCTTATCCAAGAGACAATGAAGATAACAATGATCATACTAAAACTGATTGATTGTTTTGCATTTCTACAGATTCAAACAGAAATAAGTAATTAGGAAGGAATTTTCCAATGCTGCCCATTGATCGGCTTTCCAGATGTAAACCTATCAACTAAGAAGACACAGCCTTAATCACAGGCGTTTTAGCGTCTTATCTTCCACTTTCAGACTCATGCACACTCATGACTCCGCCGGAACATGCCCGTACCCACCTCTCGTTTGGACCTCTTATTACCCAGTTCACTATAAGCGTGCCTTGACCCCTAAATAGTGTGAGGCCCCATTGATAACCAAGGAATAATGACTAATATGGATCCCATACAAAAATGCATATAAGTCTCCAAGAGACTTGGTCCAAAAGTTAACTAGGATTTCCACGAGCCACTTATATCTCAAAGGAATGGACCCTTCCCCCACATATTTATCCAGTGTTTTAACTTAACACGTTCTAAGTTCATTAATAAGCCTAGTGACCTAACATGGTAGTTCTTAGATTGTAATTAACAAAAGTATTCTACAACCTTTTACCCCCAGATTGTAATTAACGGAAGTAATCTACAATCCCTTTTATTCCGCTTATTAATCCGGTGTTTTAACTTAACCCAATTAAGCTGATTAATAAGCCCATAACATTTTATTCCCTAGATTTTATTTAACAGAAGTAATCTACAATCCCTTTTCCCTTCTTATCGATCCAGTGTTTTAACTTAACCTTTTTAAGTTCATTAATAAGCCTAGTGTCATAACATGTTCTCACTTAGATTGTAATTAGTGAAAGTAATCTACAACCTTTTTACCCTTGGATTGTAATTAACAAAATTAATCTACAACCCCTTTTATTCCGCTTATTAATCCTGTATTTCAACTTAACCCTTCTAAGTTCATTAATAAGCCTAGTGTCATAACATGTTCTTTATTAGATTGTAATTAACGAAAGTAGCCTACAACCTTTTTACCCATAGATTGTAATTAACGAAAATAATCTGCAACCCCTCTCCATTACCATGTCACTTATTTTCCAATCACATGTTTACAATTACATGCTTTACTTAATGTATAATTAATTATATTTTACCCCAATTCACACGTTTTTCATTTGCATGTTAATGTCCAATCAAGTACCATTAATTCTAAGTAACATGTTTTCCAATTTATATTTCTTAATGTCATATTAAGCACAATTAACGTGTTTTCCGTATTAACATCAAATTAACATGATTTTGAAAAATGTCAAATGAACATGTTTTCCATTTTTATGTCAAACTAACATGTTAGCAAATTAATGTCAAATGACATGTTTTCCGATATCAGTGCCAAATTAACATGTTTACAAATTGATGTCAAATAACATGTTTTTCAAATAAACATAAATGACAAATTAACATGTTTTAACATCGAATGAACATAAATGTCATATTTTCCCAAATTAACATCAAATGAACATAAATGTCTAATTAACATGTTTTCCCATATTAACATTAAATGAATATAAATGTCTAATTAACATGTTTTTCCCAAATTAATATCAAACGAACATAAATATCTAATTAACATGAATTTCCCAAATTAACATTATATGAAAATAAATGTCAAATTAACATGTTTTTCCCATATTAACATCAAATGAACATTAATGTCTAATTAAAATATTTTAGCATCAAATGAACATATTTACAAATTTATGTCAAATACATGTCTTCCAAATCAATGCCATATTAACATGTTTACAATCAATGTCAAATAATATGTTTTCTAAATTATTGTCAAACTAATATGTTTACTATCAAACTAACATGTTCTCCAAATAACTGTCAAACTAACATGTTTAGTGTCAAATTAACATCTTTACTATCAAACTAACATGTTTTCTAATTTACTGTCAAACTAACAGGTTTACTTTCAAACCAACGTGTTCTCCAAATCACTGCCAAACTAACATATTTACTGTCAAACTAACATGTTTTCTAAATTACTGTCAAAATAACATGTTTACTATCAAAATAACATGTTCTTCAAATCACTGTCAAACTAACATGTTTTCTTATTACTGTCAAATTAACATGTTTTCTTAATGTAAAGTTAAGTCCAACCTATTCAGATTTACATGTTTGCATATTCTTCCCTTTTAATTATCCTAATTTTTGCAGTCAATGTTTCAGAAATTCCAATATGCCCAAATCCTCTTTTTATTGTTATTATAGATCATTCCGATTTTATGCAATTCAGACGATAAAGGTTAGGCTATCATTGGCCTAGGCTCAGCGCAAAATAAAAGAAAACGAAGAATAGATCCATACTCAGAAATGAATAGATAAGCATAATAAGACTGTAAATAAAACAATGGCCGAAAGGGGGTAGGGAAGAAAGATGTACATATAAACAAATAATATATGAAAAAGGGATAGGTAACTGACACTAATTAAAAGAACAATAACATACATGAATAAACTTATAAATACTAATACTTTTAGATCCACTATATTTACTATCAAAAATCCTTTTATTTAGATTGTTAATCACTACAACAACTATTACTTCTATTTTATCATTACCTTGGAAGAAATCTGAAAATCACAGTAATACTCACATAAAATTGTTGTAGTTCCATAAAAGGCCTTTGAAACTAAAGTAAAAGAAAAAGTATCCTTTCAATTTATATTTTGACTACACCCTCACCCTTTTCCTAATTTTATTTCATATCATGATAGAGTGTAGAAGAAGATGAAGATATATTTTGTGTACGAAAATAGTCAGGGTTGCTAGTATATATATAGTATAGTTGGATGTCCATGTTCATTGGATTTATTGCCCAGGTTCATTGTATTTTGCACATCAGCAGAATTATCCAAAAACGTTTGAAGGTGGGACGACCCACCTTAGACCCAGGTCGACCCAGTGAAGGGCTGGGTCTCCCATTAACCGTTGCACCATTCTTATTTTATTAATTAAATTATTTAATTTGTCCTCAACTTTGATTGATCATATACTATTCATATTTAGTCCGATTTACCCAAATTAAAAGTCTATCCGAATCAGAATTTCATAATGGACGCAATAGTGAAATCCATTTTGCTCAATTCGCAATATTTTTCTGATTAATATTTATATTATCATTTTATTCCTCAGTTGATTAATCCATTAGTTAATTATTGTTTGTTAAAAATTTGGGTTGTTACAATTGTTTAACATCATTCTAGCACACTCTTGAATAGTCCTATTTTTATTTTAAACAACTCCTTTTTTTTGGAGTTCTTGGAAAAAGAGAAGTTGTGAGTTATTCCTTTCTTATCAATTTTTTTTTTCAAAATTCTAATTTTTAATTTTTTTTCTGTGATCAGTATGTATAGTTTAAATTTTAATAGAAAGTTTATTTTGAATTTCTTTAGCGAAAATTCTAAATTGTTCACTAGAATCACTTTTATTCTTTAGAAAAATCATTCATGTAAACCAAGAAACATTGTCTACTATAACAAATACATATTCATTATGACTTAGAGATCGAATTTGTAAAGGACCAAAAAGATCGAGATGTAAGATTTCTAAAGGTTGAGAAGTTGAAATCATATCTTTTGATTTATGGGGATTTTTTGTAAGTTTTCCTAATTGGCAAGCATCACATAGAATTTCTACTATAAAATTAACTTTGGGAGATCTCTAACTAGATTATTTTTAGAAATTTTGACAAGAGTCTAAAATTTACACGACCAAAACATTTGTGTCAAATCAAAGGGTCATTTATATTAGCCAAAAGACATAGACCATGGTCTTAATCTTTCACACTTAATATATAAATATTTCTTTTCTTAACACCTTCAAAAATAATGTTTGAGTTATTACCTTTAATATACAACCTATCTTATTCAAATTTAATCTTGTAGCCTTTATCGGATAATTGACTAATACTAAGCAGATTATGTTTTAAATTACTAACTAATAAAGCATTAGAAATAATAGAAGTTTTAGAATTGCCGACATTGCTGAGATCCTTTAAATCATCTCTAAAATTCACCAATACTCCATCTTTATAAACAACATCTTTTAATAACTCTAGATTTTTTGTCATGTGTCTCGATCATCCGCTATCAAGGTATATGTTTATTCTTTTCGATTTGTTGTGCCTTTCATCAAAATTTTGTACATCAATCATTATGAAGCAAGTTTGTTCCTGTAAAGTATAATTTTCCAGTAGATAAAGTGATATTCTGACAACTATAGATGCAGTTTTACAGAATGCTAACGTAATGATTTTGTGACAAATCTATAAAAAAATAAATTTGATAACTATTTCAAAAATTGCCATTTTAAAAAAAATCACAAAATCAAATTATGAAATTTTTGTAAATCTTGCTCTGCTAACAATTGTAGGTGCAACGGAAGGGGATCTTATGACAAACCTAACACTAGAGAGGGGGATGAATCGTGTTTATGGAATATATATGAATATTTTTGAATTACTTGAATTAAACTTGTATATATGCAACTATCATATATTTATCATAGAAATCACAACAGAATCAAAAGAAATAAAAACAGTAAAGTAAAGGAAAGAACACATTTGATTTTGTACTAGTTCGAAGTTACCTTACATCCAGTCCCAGTCATATGCCTGTACGGATTTTTATTATCGTTAAAACTGTTTACAATCCTTAATTTCAAGTCTACAAGGAGGCACTAAACATTAGAATTTTTGCCTCTAGGCACCACAGTCATGTATTTCCGGGTCAATAAGACACACCCAATTGCTTTTCGGGTACAATGAGACACAACTTGCCTTTTACGTTAAAAAATTACACCCTTCAGAATATATTTGAGTATGTTTTGTACTGCAATGCAGACATGATCTTGAGATCTTGATTACAACAGTCATATAATTCTGATTTGCACTCTAATATTGAGAGAGTATGCAGAGGATGATAGAGAATCAAACGCTATATAGAAATAGTTTGATTCACTTGAAAATTTGGCAAAATATAATTATATTTTTGTTAAGAAATTATGGAGAACAAAAGAAGGAAGAAGAAGATGGTTTTTTGAATAAAAATTCATTGAAAACTACTACTAGTTATAGAGGAATAACGGTCATGTCCATTCGTGAAAGGATATTGTGAATATACACTTTGTTTGAAATTTGAAAATTGTAAAGAAACAGACATTATGTCGATAAATTCAAATTTGCCATGTTGCCATACTTATGATTTGAAGTTTGAAAAGCTTGTTTTGTTAATTGTTTTGAAAATATAGAACTATATGATTAAACTAAAAAATTTTAGAAACTATTATACACAGTAAAAGCAAGTTTTAAACATAGAAAACACTTATATCAAGCTATAAATGTATATTAATCAAAAGTATAAATATATAATATTCCATATAATCAAAACTAAAATAGATATAATATCAAATATATTTGAAATTGAAACCAAATTTTATATGTAAATTAATTTAAAACTTTAAATCTTAAAAACAACTATAATATATGCTATGAAAATAACTTTGAGAATTTATTCATTTAAAAGATCATTTGAAAACATTTGGAGAACTTTTGAAAAACATTTTAAAATCAATTAAGAAGAGATCAAATGAGTGCAATCGAGTTTTTACATATATAACCAAGACTCTAATATATATCTTCCTTATTTTTGATCTCTTGATAACCCATGAGTCCTGATTTGCATTACCAATTTTGATCAGCATCTCTATAGCATCATAAATAGTCTTGTTACTGTATGGTCTTGATTATCAACACTTATTATAAATCATGTATTATATACTACATATATATAATCATTTGTGATAACTGTTAATATATTCATAAATAATTGTAAATATATTTTATACCAATACCTGTCTTATAACCTGTTGTTTTTATCATCAAAACATCCTTGCACTAACAGATAAGTATCAACCCTTGAGTTTCGAAGATGTACAAAGGCATGCAGAGGGAATTTCGATAGCCAACAATGAAGAGAGATATACTTAACCATGTCAGTAGACGTGGGAGTTGTCAACATATCAAAGGATATCATCAGAGGATCATTGGATTATTGCAACCTTTAAAGATCACAAAGTGGAAATGGGAGATGTTCTCGATGGATTTGATTAATAGATCACCTCGATCGAGGAATGGAAATGAAGGAGTATGGGTTATTATGGACGAACTAACCAAGAGTACTCAATCTATTCTGGTGAACCCAACAGGGACTACATCTTTATTAGTGAAAATTTATATGAGGGAGATTGTACATTTTCATGGAGTTACAATAAGTGTGGTAAGTGATAGAGATCCTATCTTTGCTAGCCAGTTTTGAGAAGCTTTGCAGGTTGCCTTCGGATCAAGGTCAAGTTTGAGTACTACACATCACCCTCAAACTGATGGTCAAACGGAGAAGGCTAATCGAATCTTGGAGGGTCTTTTGAGAGCCTATATCATGGATTTTAGAGGACCTTGGGAAAATCATCTACATTTGGTAGAATTTTCCTATAATAATAAGGCAAGCATTGGTATGGCACCTTATGAAACCTTGTACGAACGACCTTGCAAGTCACCAGCGTGTTGGGAGGAGACTGGGAACCATATAGTGCTTGGACCAGATATAATCCAAGAGGCAACTAAGAAATCTGAAGTGACAAGAAAAGGATGAAGGAAGCCTAGGATCGTTGGAAGAGTTACGCAGACAAAAGGCAAAGAGATTAGGAGTTGGCTCTTGGGGATTTTGTCTTTAATAAAATTTCTCCTATTAAAGGGACTGCTAGATTTGGGAGAGCAGGGAAGCTAGCACCAAGGTATGCTGGAACTTTCCGCATTCTTGAGATAATTGGAACGCTTTCTTATAAGATGGAGTTTCCAGAGAGAATTGCTGGGATTCATAATGTATTCCACATGCCCCATTTGAGGAAGTATGTCCATGATTCGTCTTTGATTACAGAGCCTTCTGAGTAAGAGGATTTGGAAGTAGAGTCGGATTTAACCATAGTCAGATATCCTATTAGAAATATAGATGAGAAAAGTCTACATAATAAGATTGGTTAAGATACAATGAAGCGAAGATCCAAGAGATTACAACTGGGAGATAGAAACTCGTATGAAGGAAGTTTCTTATGGTTGTTGTTAGTTATTTGCTTGAATTATGTATGCATCTTTGTGTTATGTATGGTGAATTTATTCTTATGTAAGGGTTATGATATGAATATATTCCCATTTGTGTTAGTTGTGTTATTTCTGCTAATTTGGGGGAAAATTCTTTTAAGGGGGAACGAATGTAACAACCCAAAAATTTATTATTTGGAAAATGGATATTAGATAAATGTTTAATCAATTAAATGTTAGGTTTCATAACCCAAATACCCTTATTAAATTAATAACTAGTGATGGAGAAATCATTTATAACATTAGTTTACATAGGGTTGTAGGTAGGATAAAAACAGAAAATGTGACCGGAAACATTTTCTGAAATTTCAGCGTTTTTCCTTCTAGAAGTAAATCGAGAGGGTTGTTAACACATAAATGTTCATTTACACATACATAAGAACATAATTAAGTGTTAGCTAGAGCTAAGTAAAGTAATTAAAACTTAGTTAAAATCATGATAAGTAATGATGCAATTTTTAAAATAAAGATGTACTTTAAACTTTAAAAAGATTAGTAATAAAAGGAACCAAAATTATATACACCTTTGCATCTTTTTTCTTGCACTCAACTGGTTTTAAAATAAAGTGTGTAACATATATTTGAGTGGTAAGGCGGAAGGTAAGGTGTTGAAAGGGAGAGGAGGGTAAAGTACAAGATTATTTTGGTAAATTTGCATGTTAAAGTTATGTAAAAACATTTTTTTCTCATTTTCTTTCACCCCTTCTTCTTTAAAAAAGTTTCAAGCTTTGAAAATATTTTCCATGGCTTCTTCGTGTCTTTCCAAATTTCTAAAAGTTGAAAAAATATTCTAAACATTTTACTTGAATTCACTTCAAAACTAGTTTAAACAACTCCTAACTTCGTTTCTTCACTTTATCTTCAAATTATAACCACATACTCATCAAATCAATTCTAGAACAGTCCCAAATAGCCCAGGATCAATTTTTTTTAGGTGTATAAACCTCTTTAAAAACTTCGTTTTGCAAGCTAAACTCAAGATCTAGTGTAGTTTCAAGTTGTAGTAAAGATTTCCTTGAGTTTTGTATGATTAAGGTGGGTTAAGCTTTAAGTTTTGGGGAAGATTCAACCTTTAATATCTTACTTAATATTTGATGAATATATGTATATGTGATGATGTATTTGATGTGTTTGGAATTAGTTATATGCATAAAATCATGTGTGGGGAACCTTGGACTTTAAACAAGTCAAAAGTTGGATTTTTGGATGTTATAAGCTTATGTTTGCTTATGTTTGGACTATGGATGCACTATATGAATTAAATTTTGATATTTAATTTTATGTTGTATGTTTTATGATGAATTTATGTATGGAATAATTATGTGAACATTTCAAATGGATTTGAGATCTTGGCTTGAACAAAAAGAAAGGTTTGTTTAAGTTAAAAAGGAAATTTCAAGTACTAAGCTATTTTTATACTCATAAACCTCTTGTTCCCATGTCATGGATGACCCTAGATTATAGTGGATAATCCCATTCAAGCATTCTATGCCAGTCCGAGGATGGGTGCAAGGCTTCGGAGTGGTCGTTCTTTCATAAAAGCTTGTTCTTATTTATTTATTTGTCTTGTTCTATTTTGTTTTGAAATAAAAGCTGAAACAAGGTATGAGTTTCTTTTTAACTTTCATGTTTGTTTAGTTAATAAAATTTGTAAAGTTTTGTGATTAATATGAAAAATAAGTTAATACATCCACAATGATAGTCGTTGTGAATGCAGTTTTACGATTTGCCAAAATCAAGTTTTTACACTTAAATAGTTTTAGAAACGTTTTATAATCTTATTAATGATGTTTTCACTTTCAAAGTATATTTTTGGAAAGTTAATTAAGTTTTAATAATTAACAATTAACTAATAATTAATTAATTGTGAATAATAATTAATTAGTTTAATAATTAAGGGTTATTAAGTTATTTTAACTAAAGATAATTAATTTTCTTTTTAAATAAGGTTAACTTTTAATTAATTTGAGTTAATTTGTGACTTAAATATTTTAAGATTAGTTAATTAGCAATTAAGAAAGTAATTAGTACATAAGAAGTTATTAATAAGTTAATTACGATTTATTCTAATTAAAATATAATTAATTACTTGATAAAAGTAATTATGATTAAATTTAGTTAATCAATATTATCATTTAATTTCTAATTAATCAGATTTTATTTAACTAATTATAATTAACTAAAGTCATTATTAATTAATCAATAATTAAACAAAGTTAAATTAATTATTTTGAACTAAGACTAACCAAGATTAATTATGGTTAATTTATGATTTGATTTTGATTTAATGATGAGTTATCAACCAATTAATTTTCAATTGATTTATTTAATATTAACTTGAGATTATATCTAGTAGAGTTTTATTTTACACCCTTTTTGACTATGTTTTCCAAGTTAGTTTTCTTTACTTAAACAAATTTCTTTTCAATAAGGATCTCTTGTCTATACCATTAAGTAGCCAAACAAATAAGACTAGTTACTCTAAAATGGTGACACATTCTAACTAAAAGTAAATCATTTGGTATTTAGCTCAATGCTAAATGTTGGGAAGATGAGAAATACAAAACAGTTAATTTCGATAAATAGGCCGTGATAACTTAAGCATATGGAAGTACCATATGTAAAATATGACACCCTAGATAATGGAGTTGTTCATTATCAAATAACTTGAACCTTTTTAATTACTAAGGATTGGTTTAGAGAATCCTGAATTAGATACCCACTTATCATAAACTACTTCGATCCAACATAGCAATCGAGTCATAGTAAATCTGTGGTATCAGTTAAAGAAGACTTTGAAATTTTTCTTCAAACTGTTCAAACCCAGAATGACTTATATGAATGAATGATAAACATTCTAAGTGAGTAGTGTTTATAAAAAGGTATAATGTAGCCTCAGGCCTCATCAATCGGTAATGACTAAACATGGGATATGCAGTAGAGCTATATGGGTCGCACCCACTAGGCCATGTTTATCGCCAAATCTAGACCAGTTGACCTTATTATGTATGCTTTGTATAGTTGTCGATCCCAACACAGTGATAACATATTCAGTATTATCAAGTTAAGTGGTAGGTCGGTTCTGTGTTAGCAAGGTTGCAAGACGTTCTTGCAACCTTGATATGCTTATCTGAAGGGGTACTGTGATGGGCAATACCCCAATAGCCCAATCTTTGCATGGATTCTAATTTTCGATACGAGCCTTTACAGAGTTAGTAGTGCCAAAATATTGAAATGTGAGATGTAAGCATTTCATTTATATTGTATATTTACTTTAAACCCTATACATTACCATAATATCACTGAATTTCTATTAAAGGTTTTGGTTATTATAAGATAAAAACCAGTCCATATTTATTTGCTACATGGTCTTACAGGATACCCTTGATTTCAAAAGGTTTCCAAGTGTAAATTAATTTGTTAAAGTTTACTCACACCATAACCTAAACCAGAGTTTTGACATTTTCCCTTAGAAACCCTTGGGTACTCAATTTGTACGAGTAGCCAAGTGAATAAGGTTTCTCGTAGAGGCAATTTGGAGGAGCTTAGAGCAGGTGGCATCATCGTAGCTATCTATCTATCTTATGTTTGCTATGTATGTTGAATTATGTAGTACTAATGTAATGGGTAGGTAGTTATAACGTTCTCATTTTGGTATTGTACTATTATGACTCTGATTATCACTATTATTGTAATGACTATGATGATCTTATATGATTATTGTATATTATTCCTTTGCGTGTGAGAATTTATATTGTTTACTTCTTCTTATCTTTCGTTTCTTTTAACACCTACAGGTTGTCTTTCAAAGTAAGAAAGGCAGTTCGTTACAAAGAGGATTAAACACAGTAGTAGAAACCAACAATAGAAATAAGCATGTCAAGTCATGTATGGAAATAATTGGGCTACAACAAAATGCAACTATTGCATGTCTAACAATTATGTGAACATAAGTGCTCATGTCAAATATCAACAATCAAGCATGTATACAAAAATATAACAATCATGAAAAATAAAATCCATGCCTACCCTAGCATGCAGGATACTAATCTAATCAACACAAGACATCTAATCCATGTATGACCGAGTAAATTCAGTTGTCATTCCACTTAAATGAGGAAAGTATATCTAGCATCTCTCGTCATCAAAGCAAGCACAACTCAAGTGCTATCATGTACCATTAAAATCTTAGCAACCTATAGATGAAAACCATCGAAAATCATTTCCGCGTCTACATAGGAATATCAAGTAGCTATAGAGAACTACACGACTCTACCCAATCAGCATTAGCTAGCTGACTATGCACTCATCCAGAAATGGGTGCCCAAACACTCCCTCTAACGATGTCGGGAATAACATTACCTCTTCAGTGCATAACCAATCACCTTATTATAATCCGCTCAACACTTCAAACTTTAAAGCCATAACCAGTAATAAAATTGAGCACCATCCACTAATGGAATATTGCTCTTAAACTAGTACATCTCCAACTCAACAACAACAAAATTATGAGGCTGAAACCTAAACCGATAATGCAAACGAAGGTCAAGGTCTCACTTAAAGAGGAGAAACTACAGTAAGGTAATACAACAATAACTCCAACTCCATCCTAATAAATGGTGCCTCCGATACTCCTTAGTGAACTCTATATCGCTATCGATTCTAGATCAAGAGCCGAATACTCCTTCACGAGTAGCTTATGTTGTCGACTAGCATGCAACAACCTTCCCTTCTAGTACTACCACCATAGCCTTTGTAGGTTCAACGAATACTCCAGGCAATGTAACTTAAGTACCTCATTTCACTCATCTTGAAGTGAAACTCCAATAAGTCAACCATCAATTAGAGTTTTCTCAATAGCAGCAACACAACCATGCCTTGTGTTCTTGTTTTGTCCATGAGAAGAATAAAATGAAATCAAGTAGAATAAGCAGACCTCATTCAGGCAATCTCGGAATAAGATCTGAAAAATCACAAAATATGCGACTTTTCGATGGACTTGAATAACATAATGAACAAATCAAAATCAAAGTAGTATAAGACGTTGTAGTCGACATACTTCTAATCATTATCAGTTGGAAAAAACCCATTAGGACATCCAATTGAAAGAACCTCCTTTTGAACCATAGAACTAACCCGGCTAGCCGTCTAAAGACAGAATGGATGCTGACTCGTCTTCCATTCTTAAGGTATGTATTCCCTAGATGCATAACCACTAGTCCAACACTTTAACAAGATCGATGCGGAACCTGAATAAAATATGATGGCAATCTGGTCGCCTCATCGATTATATTGAGATATTCTCAAGCTACAAGCTCAGGTAAAAACTCACTACTAGAGAATTTTCTCAGTCCGTTATCATCCAATAATAAGCGACTCATGTACTGAAGACCAAATTCTCAGCCCACTATCGCTAAATCGAGGATGACTTACTATAGAAGAGAAAAACATCGTAACACACTATCGTCACTGGCAGTCTGTCACAACCATTGACATTTCGTACCTCCTTAATAAATGACATAATGATTTCAAATAATCAGCCTGGTCAAGCTCAACAATCAACAACAAGCAAACAATCAACTATGACTTAATGAGATTAAAGTTTTGACGAACCATGTATATTGCCAAGTATGGACAATCTATGTTGTAACTCTCTCCACCTAGAGGCCCGACATTAAGTAGTATGGATGCTACAGTCATCCATTGTATTAATTACTACGACCAAACATGGGATGTTACACCCATATATTGTCTAAATAATCCCTCAATATGGTGAGTCACAATCAGATAAAGGAAATTAATTGTCATGAGCTCCAATCCCATTCCATCTATCAAGCCACAAGATTAAATGAAACGATGAAATTTCGACGTCAAAACAATACATGTTGGAAACACCATTGGTAGAAAACATAGATTAATGATGATGTCTTTTTCCTTTCTCTCTTATCGAGGGAGTACTCGGCGATATAGGAACGACGATCAATACACATGTTTCCATGATTTTTCCATAGAAGGCATGACAAACTTCTATGTTCGGTATAAGCTCGAACATAATGAGCTTCCTTGATCAACTCCTCCAAACCATCATTCGCTCACCGATTGAAAATCAATCACCTCCCGAGTCGATTGCTCAACCTAGTCATAAACTCTAAACTTCCTTATAGGGAGTAATGCAGAGAAAGTAAATCGTATTTTGATAGCACATCAGATTCAGTTATACACTCCGACATAGACACTCATCTAAATCGGTGAAATCCTCGCTCAAAATTGTCTTTTAAAAAAGTCATCCCAAATTCCTTCGATGTGATCGACGAACTAGCAACAAGCGAATCAATTTTAGGAAATTAAACCGATAAGGACTCTCGACCAATTCAGATTCATCCTTGTAGTCTCTTGGGAGTGTATTCATATTCCACTTTAACATCTAACTCCAAGCCATCAAAAAAACTCCTTGTGAGAACCCAAATAACTCTCACGCCACAATAATCAAATCCGTTCCATGAAATATTTTGCCTCATAGACATATAACTATTTATACAATGCGATGTAGTCGACTCACTACACTTGAGCGCCATAATAAAATAGAGATATCAAAGCATCCCTGATAATGACTCATATCATTATTGAAAACTTAACCCTTAGTTCGAGGGTAGTAGTCTCGATTTTACCTAATTCCCAAATCCAGAGATAGTATCTCTCGTTTGCATGCTCTTCTTGGATAAGTGGTTAGGATGATCGATCGCTAATAGAAAAATATTCCAATGGCACCCATGCGCAAAATAACTCATACTATACATATTACGAATATGTATTTGAAAACCAAAATATGTATAAATACATACTCTCTTGTATATATTAAATCTTGATTCGATACTGCTTAAGTAAAACAATGCAAACTAAGCTCTGATACCAAGTGTGACGAGCACCATACACCATTGGTGCATATAATCCAATTATGCGTCGTATAGGCACCCAATAGTTGAAAACAGTTGTCAAGAGAAAGAAATAGAAGGAAAGTAGAGAGATGGAAAAGAAAAGGGAACGAAGAAGAGAAGACGAAGTAGAAAATATGAAACACACTCACAGGACCTATTGTATATCTCCCAATGCATTAGATAACATATAATAGTAACAATCATAAATATAAAATAGAAGAGGCAGTTATAACAATATATACCATATAATTAGAATACATAGACTTATATAGTTATAAAGAACAGTAATAGATTTTATACCAATGAAATAAACCCAACTGGTAATTTGTCTCTAAAAAGGATACGTAAAACTGTCAAGGCTCCATAATGTCACACATCGAAAAAAACAATAATAGTATAAGTATTGTTGACGTCAAAAAGTTGGTCTTTGACAATCAATCACCAAATTCACAATCATGGAATATACAAGAAAAACAAAGGGAATACATAAAGGTTTTAAAATGGTTCAACAATCCGGCCTACGTCCACTCCAAGTAACCTGTTTATTATACTATATTGATTAAAAGTTGCAGTTGATTTCTTATGTAAAAAAGTAAATATAAGAAGTTAATTTTAGCATTAAACAATGTCCTTGCTTGTTTCGTCAACCAGAAAACACTCGATCCTTTCTTCTATCCAGATTCCATGTATTTATAGATGAGAAGCAGGCTCGGTATGCTACATGGCATGAGATCTGACAATCCAAGAGTAGAAGCTTGCTTCTTCAAGCCGTGGGAAACATCATTTCCCAGTTCGACCAACACAGGTGTCCTTCGATCCGAAGTAATAGGGGGTGAGTGACCACGTCTTTAGCTAATAAAATAGGTCAAATGACCAAGCCAATACTCGTTCTAATAATCGATTCGACACGTCGAACCGATTCGATATAGTTAATCTGGCATGAGTCGATGTCCTCCGAACCGGTCCATATGAGACTAAGTATATAAGAGGAGCTTCCATGTTGATCCAGCTATGCCGAGCCGAGATACACCGCTTCAGGTCGAATCGACCCCCTATCCAAAATCCACATATTCCACGCACATATATTCAAGTGCTTTGTCATTCTAATAGAGTGAATCCTGACTCTCTTGAGCATATGTTCAAAACCTAAATTCTTTAATTGTCGAAAATCTATAGTGTGCATGCCTTGCCAAAAGGCGGGTCAATGGTGTTCCCTCTAAAACATATATTTTTGTGGAAGATGTGTTTTGAACAATCTTGAAGAAGTCCTATATCTGAAGTACAGAAATCAACGATCGCGCCAGATTGTAATAATATAAAACCAGAATGCCTTGATTGCTCTAGATCGTACTATCAGAAAACCAATAATCCATGGTTGCACTAGACCATATTATAAGAAAACCCGAAACCATAAGTCCAAAATCCTAAGAAATCCAACGATCATTTCAGATCGTATTATAAGAGAAATCAAAATCTAATAAATCTGAAATTATTGGCCTCAATGATCCTATCCAAAGTGAGTATCATCCATACCTGCAAATAAACCAAATGGACAGTTTTTCAGTCTTGACAATAGCTTTTAGCCTCTTCAAGCATAGACAATGCTTAGCAATCTAGATTGAGTATAGTCCATACTCGATCCATAATTGAATCATCTTGTCAAGACCTAACATGATAGCTTAACCCTTCAAGCATAATCCATACTAGAAAATCCAAACTGAACCATACACTGTCTTTGATTGTGTTTTCTTGCCAAGACCTGACAAAGGGATATAACCTCACAAGTACAAGCTATACCTAGAAATCCAAATCGAGTATAGTCCATACTCAAGCCATGACTAAGAGATTCCGCCAAAACCCGACAAGACAACCGAGTCCTTCAAGCATAATCCATACGCCAAAATCCATTTTATTAAATCATAATTATTATAGTTACAAACCATATAATCAAAACAAAACATAACGGTTTTATCGTTCGATGCAGAGCACGCCCACAGACCAAATCCTAATTCCGTACGCGAGTACACCAACTTAGTCATTCCTCATCGGATGGTTTTATTGTCGAACACAGAACATGCCTAAGGATTAAATCCTAATCCTTGTGCATGAGTGAGTAGACATGGTGTAACATCAAGGATTTTTACCGATCCTATAATTAATTAATTTAATTATTTGAAAGGTGATTTAGAGATTTAAGTGTCTTGAATTAAATTATTTTGAATAATTAATTAATAAATAATGGTGTAATATGATTAATCCCGAAATAGTTGGAAATAAATGGAATTCCATGCAAGGGGTATCGCATGAACTTTAACTTTTCAAAATAAATATTTCACCGCAAAACTTGTTTCAAACTGACCCTAAGATGGTTTTCAAATAGATGGACTGGTACAAACTTATATAAGTTATATTCTCATATATATATATATGTATATGTATATATATACATATTCCAAATATTGGAATGTTTAAATGGTCATTCTTAACGTGTTATAATAAAGAGAATACCAAAGCCATTTAATAAAATATTTATTATAAAACTTTGCTCCATTCAGTGGCATGCCTCCCAAGCATGATTTCGTGTGTGCCACGCAAATGGAAAAAAGAAGAAGCCATTAGAACCGTGCTATCTACGCCATCAGAACTGTGTTCTCCAAGTTTCTCAAAACAGCGTGCGTGCTAAACCATAGGAACTGTGTGTTCCAAGCCAAATGAAAACGTGCCTGCCAAACTACCTTTCCTTTAAATACTCCCCTGTACATCTTCTATCTGGTTCTAAAAACGGAAACCCAAAATGCAAATGACAAATTTAACTAAATAAAAATTTCATAAAAGTAGAATCATTTCCGCATCAAAAATTATCAAGCTTCCATTTCATATGAGTTAAATACAACCCAACGGGTTTTTCGGATCTCAAAAGTAACCCAGTAAGGTGGGGTTAGCGCGCAAGCAACTGGAGGCGGCACAGGCATCTAGGGGAGGAGGAGTTTGAAGGGCATACAAAGAGGAGGTGGTGGCGCTGCTATAAGAGGTGGTGCGGTCAGATGAGGCCTTCGGAGTTCGCCAATATATGGTGATGATGGGTTTCCGGTTACTCGAAGGTACGGGTAAACTGAGTCATCATTAGCGATTGGAGTTTTGGGCGATGGGAAGTGGTGGAAGTGCGGTACTAGTGGCGCTGGCGGCGCGGGGTCACGGGGTTCAGGTCGCCGACGGTGGAAGGAATTGTATAGCATGCTTTTTGGTTTTAAGAACATGAAATGTTACGGGAAGAAGGTGAAGTGGAAGTTTGTATTTTTCCTGATTTCAATATTTGTATGGGTTATGGCAGAGTATGGTTTTCAAATGGAGGTGTTCACAAAAGTAAATATGCAGGATAAGGGGAGCTATAGGTGGTTTAATGTTGTATGTGGAATATAGGTACATGAAGGAGGCTTTTGGTGGGTTTGTCGTAGATTGCGAACTGTTGAAGGTAAGTGGAGTAGGTGTAGTGGTAGTTTCAACGATGAAGAGGCTCTGTGTATCCAGTAGCGTGAGAAAGAGAATGTGACAAGGAGTGGGATGTTGAACCTAAAACGTTGTTGGTATTTTCGGGTCCAAAACCAAAGTTATGATTGGAGATGCAACGTGGGAAATAATGGGATATAAATGAGTGAAATTTTGGGAGGTGGCTGGTCACTGATGTATTCCGGTGTGACGGTTGGTGAATGGAGTTGTGCGTGGGCTAAAGCCAAACAGAAAAAAGCAGTGAAACAAGCAGCTGAGGGAAAAGAATGTCGACCACCATTATATACTACTAAAACAAAATTCGTAAGACTAATTATATAATTAAGAAGTTAGTAAGTTAATTAATTTAATTAAAACCATGTCAACTAAAACACAGATAGCCTTTTAATATGAACAGAATTGAACCAGAGTGGATCCATTGGAACTGTAATGATGAGAGCTGTATTACGGAACCAACGTGACCGAGAATGAAGCTACTGGAATTTCATGGAAAAA
Source organism: Allium sativum (assembly GCA_030737875.1). Lineage (NCBI taxonomy): Eukaryota > Viridiplantae > Streptophyta > Magnoliopsida > Asparagales > Amaryllidaceae > Allium > Allium sativum. The sequence goes on from CM060916.1 coordinate 903,359,931, forward strand.
TCAAATGCATAATTAATTTTGAAAGAAAACAAAAGCAGAATCGTCAACTGCAAAACAATGTGAGTAAACTCACTAACTCTACCTCGTTTATATTTTTATATCAATGAGTTTTATATTTATTTATAGTAATTTTATAATGTGTGATGGTTTGTTGGATGAATAGTTGATAAAATTGGTTGAAATGGTTGAGATAGTTATATATAAATCATTGATCGTGTTTACTATGACCTGTCATATTGATGTGAAATTTATATTATTGATCTTGATTAACATCCGTGGATGCAAGGAAACAGGTTGGAGGAATCCAACTGGATTCCTCAATATTAATGTTTATCGTTTATTATGTTATATGTTGTGATATATAATCCATGGCTGATTATGTTGTGCTTGAATTACACTGGTCCTAGAATTTTAGGTATTTAAATACCGTAAATATTTTCGAATGTAGAAAAGGAATTTGAGATGTAAAAAGGAAATTATTTTTCAAAATAGAAATTTAAATTTTGAATAGACTTAAAAATAAAAAACTGTTTAATAAATAAAACAAGAAGTTTTTTATAAAAGGATGTTTATAAATTAGTAAAGATATTATCTTGAGATAAAGTAAAATATAAATTCAAGTTTGAATTTATATTGGAAAAGTGGAAATCGGGTTAGAAACCGATATTTGTAATGGAAAATGGAATGTAGCGATTATAAAGGAAATTATAAGCATGATTATAAATGGATGAAATTAAAATAAGTTTTCCTGTGAATAAATTTTAAATAGACGTTACAAATGGAAATTTGATTTGAAATGTTATTTACAAGTATAAAATTCAAATAGATTTGATTGTATATAAAAGAAATGTATTCACGATTAAAGTGAATAATGGTTTAAAGGAAATATTAGGCAAATAAAATATCTCTAAAGGAAATTTAGATTTGAAATATGAATCCAGACTGGAAATTGAATGGAAAGGGAAACGAGTAATCGTTTTAAAGAAAACGATGGGTTTTATTTCAAAATTCGGAATATAAAATAAAGTGTGATAACATTGTGTAGACTAGAATGGTTATAAAGGAATTTAGTAATGATTTGGAAAGGATAAATTCAAAAGTGAATTTGGAATTTGAATTAACCTAAAATGGTAGATAAATTCCAAAGTTCGGAATATAAATTGAATATAGATGATTCGAGAGGGAGTTATTTATTGGAATTCGATTATATCGAATATAGGGAAGTAGTTATTTTTACTTTCCGTTTTGAACCAAATTTAATTATTTAATTAATTATTTACTTATTTATTCATTTGTGAAATTAATAAGTACAAGTTATATTTTTATATACCAATTAATTGGAAACAACGATTATAACGCTACCGTTATAAATATAAAAAGCGATTTTAGCGCTGTCGTTATAATAAATGTCTTGTAAATCTAAACAGCGATTTTAGCGCTGTCGTTATAATAAATGTTTGTAAATCTAAACAGCGATTTTAGCGCTGTCGTTATAATAAATGTTTTGTAAATCTAAACAGCGATTTTAACGCTCCCGTTATGATAAATGTCTTATAAATCAAATATTTGGAAACAGCGATTATAACGCTACCGTTATAATCAATGTTTTTCCATAAAGGAAGTGTATTCTTAGATTGAATCTGAGAGTCGCGTAAGCGATATTTTGTTTGAAGTTGTGAGCTTTGGCTATTTCGAAGTTGAGAATGTTGTTCAGTTAAGGTCTGAGGGGTAATTATACCCCAACTAGATTAACTTCATGATTGATGGAGAAATAGTTAAGGTTCGATAGTGAAGATTGGTTAGCAATATGGATAGTTAATAAATGATTAATGGTTTAAGTTATAATAATGATGTTTTATAACATCGCGTCAATTTAAAGGATTTGGAAATGTTTTCCCCAAATAAAATGAGAGATATTTTCTAAGCATAGAAAATAAAATGAACTAGTCAACGAAGAATTAATAAATGGAATATGGAAATATTTTCCATTATTAATATAGTTTATTTTTTGAATATAGGAAATAAGGATTCGTGAAAATGTTTTCTAACTGGAATAAGAGATATTTTCTCGAATAAAGAAATTATGATGTTGGAAATGTTTTTCCAAGAATCGAGAAAGACAATTGAATTTTGAAAGAATCTAGAAGAGGGAAAAGGGGGAATTTGGAATCGATAATATAATAAGAAATTAATATAAAAAGGGCCCAGTGTTGTTTGATGTTTGATCGATAGAATTTCCATTCGGAAATAGGATTGTTGGTTGTATGGATGTTTCTTTGATAGTTAAATCACCGACTATCAGAGTTTTGTTTTATTTTATACCTTCGTTGTCAATATGGAAAGACCGGGATCAGATTTATTATCTGAAAACCACTTCGTATTGACATAAGCGTTACGAATCAACTTATGCTGAAGATATTTGAAGAAGGAGTAAAGTGCAAGGGCTGTTCTGTTAATCCTAGGTAGAAATTGCCCAAGATGGATTGATAGATTGGTGCCCTCGGGTTGTCTAGTCCCAAGACAACGTATATGGACGAATGTCTGACGACGTGACCTTCAAAGTAAATGATGGCAAGATGTGCTGAAAGATAATCGTGACCTCAAGCCTCATCAACTGGGAAATGAAAAAAATTGGGCAGACAACATGGCCATGTGGGTCAATCCCATTAGGGGTATTATCACCTGATCTAGAAAAATTTCATTTGCTTCTTATTCTATTCGTTGATGTATGCTTTCGGTAACAATTGCTGATCATAACCGTTGGTGATATTATGCTCGATACACTCAAGTTAAATGAGTGGTCAGCCATGTGTGGGCCGGGTTGTAAGACGTTCTCGTTGAACCCAGTGTATTCCCCTCTAGAGATATGCTATCGGAAGGTGGTTCCATACCTTGTCATGTTGGAAATCCAATCTCCAATAAGCGCCATGCGGTTTTCGATTTTATATTATATATGGAGTGTGATATGCAAGTGTTCTGCTAGATTCTATTTATTTGATGTGGACATTATTATAATATCACTGGATTTGATATCAAAAATATTTTTGGTTATCGTAAGGTAAAAACCATTTGTGTTTATGTGTGGATCGGTCTTACGATTTTCGGGGTTTACTCACACCAGTCCCATGACCGACCCAGAGTTTTTTTTGTCTGTTTTCCCTAAACTCTTGGGTGCCCAAATTTGTATGGGCAGTCAAGTAGTCAAGATTTTACAGATTCACTTGGAGGAGTTGAAGCAGGAGGCTTCACCAGTTATCTATAGACTATCATATTTTTCCGCTGTGTATTATGTTTGTATCTAGAAATAGGTGTTTGTAACTGTTCCAGAAATAACTGTTGAGCTCTGATGATGGTATGTATATGATGTTACTGAATTGTATTTCAAAATTTACGTTATCTAACATATTTTATTCGTTCTGCTGTGAGTTTGTGATCTTCTTTTTTCTTCTATTCTAATATTTCTTTCTTTCTATTTCTCATCCTCTAACTTCTTTCTAATAATGATTTGTATTCCTGTGCAATTTGGATTGGACGTGTGGTGTTACTAATCGACTCAAAGAGTACGGAAATTCAGGCCGTTACAGTTGGTATCAGAGCTGAATGTTGAGTAGTAACCTTGGCTCTATGGCGTGACTCAATAGAGATGGGGTTAGAAATACCCTAGATTGAATTTGAGTGTATATGTATGAGCGCGTATTTGTAGATTTGAAATGAAATTGTTTTATATTGTGTTGACTGGTTTGTAGAGTGGTTTATGAATTCTGGTCGATACAGAATGTACAACTGTATCGATAGGTGTTTCTAAACTTTCGAACAAAGCAATTTGATACGGTATTATTTTAAAATGGATAAATGGAACAATTTTGGCCAAAAATTATTTTGATATAAAAGGAACAATTTCTGAATTATTATATAGGAATGTGTTGATTGTTATTACAATCAAATGGAATTATGAAATATTGAAATGGTTATATAATTTGTATACGGATAATGTATACAAAACGAGATAAACCAAGATTAAGTTCAAACCAGAATTGGAATTTAAATTTCGGGTATTTAGAAAATATTTTCTGAAATATTATAAAGAAAAATAACATTACTTTAAAGTATTTTTGAATAAGAATGGTTTAAATGGATTTTTAAAGGAATTAAGCATTGAAATCACTTCAATGGCGATAAAATAATTCTAATAATGGATCGCGACATTATCGGTATTCATTTTCAAGTTCCTGAGTATCGGATTGCTACCATAGCAATTTGGAAATGAAAATTTTATTTGAAAAGGACAAGATGTTATAGAAATTCAATGTTTTGAATTGAGTTGATTATAAATATATGCATATAAATATATCGGATTTCAAACTAATTTGAAATAAAACTCGGAAATTTGAATTCTGAAATTAAATTTTAACTTGGATATGTTGAATTGGTTGAAATGGTAAAAATGTATCAAATGAATTAAAATTTAACTTCAGTTAAACAAAATTGGATTGAATTAGAAATAATTCCGAAGGAAATTAAATAAAGAAAATGTTGAGATTCGAAATATTAATATGAATTCGACTTATGACTAAGCAAGTTAAATATATATTGGATGTTAATTGAAATTAAATGGTGATAAATTTAGATTCAAGTCTAATAAGTGGATTGACTTAAATAGAAATCAGATTTGAATTGATAGAATTTGAAGTGAACTAATCAGAAGTTGATTAGAGAGTTAAAAATTGGAAGTTGGATTGATTCGAAACCAACTAGAAATGGGTGTATGTATGCTGAGAAGATATCTAATGGAAGCAAATGCAAGAGATAGAATTATCCCCAACAAAATGGTACATGTTTACAAAACTACTTGGGTTTGATGATTTTATGAGCCTATGGGGAAAGCCGCTTGGCTTTTTGATTTTCTTTTGGATTGGTGAAGGCCTGGAAAGGCGAGTTGTGGTTGTACCGATTGAACCGTGCAAAGGAGATGCTGGCGAAATTTTTCGAAAATTCAAAGAGTTAGAAAATTTTTAAGAAAATTTTGTTAATTGAAAATTGATTATCGATTATATAAGAGATTATAAAACTCAAATGGTTAAGCAAAATGGTAAACTAATTTAATCAATTTGTGTATGTGTGGATACGCGGGAAAACATATGATTAAAGATAAGAATGTGATGATGAATTGTCCAAAAATGATGGACAGATCATTTGGAATAAATAACAAAAGGTTAGATATTATTATGAGAATTAAAAGTTCTAGATAGAAACTGAGTTATGAAAATATAAAGAATGGGATTTCAACCAAGTAGGTTGTGAGGAGTTAGAATTATAGCATTTTTACTGCTTAGCAATTTCGAGGACGAAATTATTTTAAGGGGAAGGAATGTAACATCCCGGATTTTCAGCGATCCTATAATTAATTTATTTAATTATTTAAATGGTGATTTAGAGATTTAAACGACTTGAATTCAATTATTTTGAATAATTAATTAATAAATAATGGTGTAATATATTTAATCTCGAAATAGTTGGAAATAAATGGAATTCCATGTAAGGGGTATCGTGAGAACTTCAACTTTTCAAAATAAATATTTCACCGCAAAACTTGTTTCAAACTGACCCTAAGATGGTTTTCAAATAGATGAACCAGTACAAACTTATATAAGTTACATTCCCATATATATATATATATATATATATATATATATATTCCGAATACTAGAATGTTTAAATGGTCATTCTTAACGTGTTATAATAAAAAGAATACCAAAGCCATTTAATAAAATATTTATTGTAAAACTTTGCTCCATTCAGCGGCATGCCTCCCAAGCATGATTTCGTGTGTGCCACGCAAATGGAAAAAAGAAGAAGCCATTAGAACCGTGCTATCTACGCCATCAGAACTGTGTTCTCCAAATTTCTCAAAACAGCGTGCGTGCTAAACCATAGGAACTGTGCGTTCCAAGCCAAATGAAAATGTGCCTGCCAAACTACCTTTCCTTTAAATACTCCCCTGTACTTCTTCTATCTGGTTCTAAAAACAGAAACCCAAAATGCAAATGACAAATTTAACTAAATAAAAATTTCATAAAAGTAGAATCATTTCCGCATCAAAAATTATCAAGCTTCCATTTCATATGAGTTAAATACAACCCAACGGGTTTTTCGGATCTCAAAAATAACCCAGTAAGGTGGGGTTAGCGCGCAAGCAACTGGAGGCGGCACAGGCATCTAGGGGAGGAGGAGTTTGAAGGGCATACAAAGAGGAGGTGGTGGCGCTGCTATAAGAGGTGGTGCAGTCAGATGAGGCCGTCGGAGTTCGCCAATATATGGTGATGATGGGTTTCCGGTTACTCGAAGGTACGGGTAAACTGAGTCATCATTAGCGATTGGAGTTTTGGGCGATGGGAAGTGGTGGAAGTGCGGTACTAGTGGCGCTGGCGGCGCGGGGTCACGGGGTTCAGGTCGCCGACGGTGGAAGGAACTGTATAGCATGCTTTTTGGTTCGAAGAACAGGAAATGTTACGGGAAGAAGGTGAAGTGGAAGTTTGTATTTTTCCCGATTTCAATATTTGTATGTGTTATGGCAGAGTATGGTTTTCAAATGGAGGTGTTCACAAAAGTAAATATGCAGGATAAGGGGAGCTATAGGTGGTTTAATGTTGTATGTGGAATATAGGTACATGAAGGAGGCTTTTGGTGGGTTTGTCGTAGATTGCGAACTGTTGAAGGTAAGTGGAGTAGGTGTAGTGGTAGTTTCAACGATGAAGAGGCTCTGTGTATCCAGTAGCATGAGAAAGAGAATGTGACAAGGAGTGGGATGTTGAACCTAAAACGTTGTTGGTATTTTTGGGTCCAAAACCAAAGTTATGATTGGAGATGCAACGTGGGAAATAATGGGATATAAATGAGTGAAATTTTGGGAGGTGGCTGGTCACTGATGTATTCCGGTGTGACGGTTGGTGAATGGAGTTGTGCGTGGGCTAAAGCCAAACAGAAAAAAGCAGTGAAACAAGCAGCTGAGGGAAAAGAATGTCGACCACCATTATATACTACTAAAACAAAATTCGTAAGACTAATTATATAATTAAGAAGTTAGTAAGTTAATTAATTTAATTAAAACCATGTCAACTAAAACACAGATAGCCTTTTAATATGAACAGAATTGAACCAGAGTGGATCCATTGGAACTGTAATGATGAGAGCTGTATTACGGAACCAACGTGACCGAGAATGAAGCTACTGGAATTTCGTGGAAAAATCAAATGCATAATTAATTTTGAAAGAAAACAAAAGCAGAATCGTCAACTGCAAAACAATGTGAGTGAACTCACTAACTCTACCTCGTTTATATTTTTATACCAATGAGTTTTATATTTACTTATAGTAATTTTATAATGTGTGATGGTTTGTTGGATGAATAGTTGATAAAATTGGTTGAAATGGTTGAGATAGTTATATATAAATCATTGATCGTGTTTACTATGACCTGTCATATTGATGTGAAATTTATATTATTGATCTTGATTAACATCCGTGGATGCAAGGAAACAGGTTGGAGGAATCCAACTGGATTCCTCAATATTAATGTTTATCGTTTATTATGTTATATGTTGTGATATATAATCCATGGCTGATTATGTTGTGCTTGAATTACACTGGTCCTAGAATTTTAGGTATTTAAATACCGTAAATATTTTCAAATGTAGAAAAGGAATTTGAGATGTAAAAAGGAAATTATTTTTCAAAATAGAAATTTAAATTTTGAATAGACTTAAAAATAAAAAACTGTTTAATAAATAAAACAAGAAGTTGTTTATAAAAGGATGTTTATAAATTAGTAAAGATATTATCTTGAGATAAAGTAAAATATAAATTCAAGTTTGAATTTATATTGGAAAAGTGGAAATCGGGTTAGAAACCGATATTTGTAATGGAAAATGGAATGTAGCGATTATAAAGGAAATTATAAGCATGATTATAAATGGATGAAATTAAAATAAGTTTTCCTGTGAATAAATTTTAAATAGACGTTACAAATGGAAATTTGATTTGAAATGTTATTTACAAGTATAAAATTCAAATAGATTTGATTGTATATAAAAGAAATGTATTCACGATTAAAGTGAATAATGGTTTAAAGGAAATATTAGGCAAATAAAATATCTCTAAAGGAAATTTAGATTTGAAATATGAATCCAGACTGGAAATTGAATGGAAAGGGAAACGAGTAATCGTTTTAAAGAAAACGATGGGTTTTATTTCAAAATTCGGAATATAAAATAAAGTGTGATAACATTGTGTAGACTAGAATGGTTATAAAGGAATTTAGTAATGATTTGGAAAGGATAAATTCAAAAGTGAATTTGGAATTTGAATTAACCTAAAATGGTAGATAAATTCCAAAGTTCGGAATATAAATTGAATATAGATGATTCGAGAGGGAGTTATTTATTGGAATTCGATTATATCGAATATAGGGAAGTAGTTATTTTTACTTTCCGTTTTGAACCAAATTTAATTATTTAATTAATTATTTACTTATTTATTCATTTGTGAAATTAATAAGTACAAGTTATATTTTTATATACCAATTAATTGGAAACAACGATTATAACGCTACCGTTATAAATATAAAAAGCGATTTTAGCGCTGTCATTATAATAAATGTCTTGTAAATCTAAACAGCGATTTTAGCGCTGTCGTTATAATAAATGTTTGTAAATCTAAACAGCGATTTTAGCGCTGTCGTTATAATAAATGTTTTGTAAATCTAAACAGCGATTTTAACGCTCCCGTTATGATAAATGTCTTATAAATCAAATATTTGGAAACAGCGATTATAACGCTACCGTTATAATCAATGTTTTTCCATAAAGGAAGTGTATTCTTAGATTGAATCTGAGAGTCGCGTAAGCGATATTTTGTTTGAAGTTGTGAGCTTTGGCTATTTCGAAGTTGAGAATGTTGTTCAGTTAAGGTCTGAGGGGTAATTATACCCCAACTAGATTAACTTCATGATTGATGGAGAAATAGTTAAGGTTCGATAGTGAAGATTGGTTAGCAATATGGATAGTTAATAAATGATTAATGGTTTAAGTTATAATAATGATGTTTTATAACATCGCGTCAATTTAAAGGATTTGGAAATGTTTTCCCCAAATAAAATGAGAGATATTTTCTAAGCATAGAAAATAAAATGAACTAGTCAACGAAGAATTAATAAATGGAATATGGAAATATTTTCCATTATTAATATAGTTTATTTTTTGAATATAGGAAATAAGGATTCGTGAAAATGTTTTCTAACTGGAATAAGAGATATTTTCTCGAATAAAGAAATTATGATGTTGGAAATGTTTTTCCAAGAATCGAGAAAGACAATTGAATTTTGAAAGAATCTAGAAGAGGGAAAAGGGGGAATTTGGAATCGATAATATAATAAGAAATTAATATAAAAAGGGCCCAGTGTTGTTTGATGTTTGATCGATAGAATTTCCATTCGGAAATAGGATTGTTGGTTGTATGGATGTTTCTTTGATAGTTAAATCACCGACTATCAGAGTTTTATTTTATTTTATACCTTCGTTGTCAATATGGAAAGACCGGGATCAGATTTATTATCTGAAAACCACTTCGTATTGACATAAGCGTTACGAATCAACTTATGCTGAAGATATTTGAAGAAGGAGTAAAGTGCAAGGGCTGTTCTGTTAATCCTAGGTAGAAATTGCCCAAGATGGATTGATAGATTGGTGCCCTCGGGTTGTCTAGTCCCAAGACAACGTATATGGACGAATGTCTGACGACGTGACCTTCAAAGTAAATGATGGCAAGATGTGCTGAAAGATAATCGTGACCTCAAGCCTCATCAACTGGGAAATGAAAAAAATTGGGCAGACAGCATGGCCATGTGGGTCAATCCCATTAGGGGTATTATCACCTGATCTAGAGAAATTTCATTTGCTTCTTATTCTATTCGTTGATGTATGCTTTCGGTAACAATTGCCGATCATAACCGTTGGTGATATTATGCTCGATACACTCAAGTTAAATGAGTGGTCAGCCATGTGTGGGCCGGGTTGTAAGACGTTCTCGTTGAACCCAGTGTATTCCCCTCTAGAGATATGCTATCGGAAGGTGGTTCCATACCTTGTCATGTTGGAAATCCAATCTCCAATAAGCGCCATGCGGTTTTCGATTTTATGTTATATATGGAGTGTGATATGCAAGTGTTCTGCTAGATTCTATTTATTTGATGTGGACATTATTATAATATCACTGGATTTGATATCAAAAATATTTTTGGTTATCGTAAGGTAAAAACCATTTGTGTTTATGTGTGGATCGGTCTTACGATTTTCGGGGTTTACTCACACCAGTCCCATGACCGACCCAGAGTTTTTTTTTGTCTGTTTTCCCTAAACTCTTGGGTGCCCAAATTTGTATGGGCAGTCAAGTAGTCAAGATTTTACAGATTCACTTGGAGGAGTTGAAGCAGGAGGCTTCACCAGTTATCTATAGACTATCATATTTTTCCGCTGTGTATTATGTTTGTATCTAGAAATAGGTGTTTGTAACTGTTCCAGAAATAACTGTTGAGCTCTGATGATGGTATGTATATGATGTTACTGAATTGTATTTCAAAATTTACGTTATCTAACATATTTTATTCGTTCTGCTGTGAGTTTGTGATCTTCTTTTTTCTTCTATTCTAATATTTCTTTCTTTCTATTTCTCATCCTCTAACTTCTTTCTAATAATGATTTGTATTCCTGTGCAATTTGGATTGGACGTGTGGTGTTACTAATCGACTCAAAGAGTACGGAAATTCAGGCCGTTACAGTTGGTATCAGAGCTGAATGTTGAGTAGTAACCTTGGCTCTATGGCGTGACTCAATAGAGATGGGGTTAGAAATACCCTAGATTGAATTTGAGTGTATATGTATGAGCGCGTATTTGTAGATTTGAAATGAAATTGTTTTATATTGTGTTGACTGGTTTGTAGAGTGGTTTATGAATTCTGGTCGATACAGAATGTACAACTGTATCGATAGGTGTTTCTAAACTTTCGAACAAAGCAATTTGATACGGTATTATTTTAAAATGGATAAATGGAACAATTTTGGCCAAAAATTATTTTGATATAAAAGGAACAATTTCTGAATTATTATATAGGAATGTGTTGATTGTTATTACAATCAAATGGAATTATGAAATATTGAAATGGTTATATAATTTGTATACGGATAATGTATACAAAACGAGATAAACCAAGATTAAGTTCAAACCAGAATTGGAATTTAAATTTCGGGTATTTAGAAAATATTTTCTGAAATATTATAAAGAAAAATAACATTACTTTAAAGTATTTTTGAATAAGAATGGTTTAAATGGATTTTTAAAGGAATTAAGCATTGAAATCACTTCAATGGCGATAAAATAATTCTAATAATGGATCGCGACATTATCGGTATTCATTTTCAAGTTCCTGAGTATCGGATTGCTACCATAGCAATTTGGAAATGAAAATTTTATTTGAAAAGGACAAGATGTTATAGAAATTCAATGTTTTGAATTGAGTTGATTATAAATATATGCATATAAATATATCGGATTTCAAACTAATTTGAAATAAAACTCGGAAATTTGAATTCTGAAATTAAATTTTAACTTGGATATGTTGAATTGGTTGAAATGGTAAAAATGTATCAAATGAATTAAAATTTAACTTCAGTTAAACAAAATTGGATTGAATTAGAAATAATTCCGAAGGAAATTAAATAAAGAAAATGTTGAGATTCGAAATATTAATATGAATTCGACTTATGACTAAGCAAGTTAAATATATATTGGATGTTAATTGAAATTAAATGGTGATAAATTTAGATTCAAGTCTAATAAGTGGATTGACTTAAATAGAAATCAGATTTGAATTGATAGAATTTGAAGTGAACTAATCAGAAGTTGATTAGAGAGTTAAAAATTGGAAGTTGGATTGATTCGAAACCAACTAGAAATGGGTGTATGTATGCTGAGAAGATATCTAATGGAAGCAAATGCAAGAGATAGAATTATCCCCAACAAAATGGTACATGTTTACAAAACTACTTGGGTTTGATGATTTTATGAGCCTATGGGGAAAGCCGCTTGGCTTTTTGATTTTCTTTTGGATTGGTGAAGGCCTGGAAAGGCGAGTTGTGGTTGTACCGATTGAACCGTGCAAAGGAGATGCTGGCGAAATTTTTCGAAAATTCAAAGAGTTAGAAAATTTTTAAGAAAATTTTGTTAATTGAAAATTGAAAATTGATTATCGATTATATAAGAGATTATAAAACTCAAATGGTTAAGCAAAATGGTAAACTAATTTAATCAATTTGTGTATGTGTGGATACGCGGGAAAACATATGATTAAAGATAAGAATGTGATGATGAATTGTCCAAAAATGATGGACAGATCATTTGGAATAAATAACAAAAGGTTAGATATTATTATGAGAATTAAAAGTTCTAGATAGAAACTGAGTTATGAAAATATAAAGAATGGGATTTCAACCAAGTAGGTTGTGAGGAGTTAGAATTATAGCATTTTTACTGCTTAGCAATTTCGAGGACGAAATTATTTTAAGGGGAAGGAATGTAACATCCCGGATTTTCAGCGATCCTATAATTAATTTATTTAATTATTTAAATGGTGATTTAGAGATTTAAACGACTTGAATTCAATTATTTTGAATAATTAATTAATAAATAATGGTGTAATATATTTAATCTCGAAATAGTTGGAAATAAATGGAATTCCATGTAAGGGGTATCGTGAGAACTTCAACTTTTCAAAATAAATATTTCACCGCAAAACTTGTTTCAAACTGACCCTAAGATGGTTTTCAAATAGATGAACCAGTACAAACTTATATAAGTTACATTCCCATATATATATATATATATATATATATATATATATATATATATTCCGAATACTAGAATGTTTAAATGGTCATTCTTAACGTGTTATAATAAAAAGAATACCAAAGCCATTTAATAAAATATTTATTGTAAAACTTTGCTCCATTCAGCGGCATGCCTCCCAAGCATGATTTCGTGTGTGCCACGCAAATGGAAAAAAGAAGAAGCCATTAGAACCGTGCTATCTACGCCATCAGAACTGTGTTCTCCAAATTTCTCAAAACAGCGTGCGTGCTAAACCATAGGAACTGTGCGTTCCAAGCCAAATGAAAATGTGCCTGCCAAACTACCTTTCCTTTAAATACTCCCCTGTACTTCTTCTATCTGGTTCTAAAAACAGAAACCCAAAATGCAAATGACAAATTTAACTAAATAAAAATTTCATAAAAGTAGAATCATTTCCGCATCAAAAATTATCAAGCTTCCATTTCATATGAGTTAAATACAACCCAACGAGTTTTTCGGATCTCAAAAATAACCCAGTAAGGTGGGGTTAGCGCGCAAGCAACTGGAGGCGGCACAGGCATCTAGGGGAGGAGGAGTTTGAAGGGCATACAAAGAGGAGGTGGTGGCGCTGCTATAAGAGGTGGTGCAGTCAGATGAGGCCGTCGGAGTTCGCCAATATATGGTGATGATGGGTTTCCGGTTACTCGAAGGTACGGGTAAACTGAGTCATCATTAGCGATTGGAGTTTTGGGCGATGGGAAGTGGTGGAAGTGCGGTACTAGTGGCGCTGGCGGCGCGGGGTCACGGGGTTCAGGTCGCCGACGGTGGAAGGAACTGTATAGCATGCTTTTTGGTTCGAAGAACAGGAAATGTTACGGGAAGAAGGTGAAGTGGAAGTTTGTATTTTTCCCGATTTCAATATTTGTATGTGTTATGGCAGAGTATGGTTTTCAAATGGAGGTGTTCACAAAAGTAAATATGCAGGATAAGGGGAGCTATAGGTGGTTTAATGTTGTATGTGGAATATAGGTACATGAAGGAGGCTTTTGGTGGGTTTGTCGTAGATTGCGAACTGTTGAAGGTAAGTGGAGTAGGTGTAGTGGTAGTTTCAACGATGAAGAGGCTCTGTGTATCCAGTAGCATGAGAAAGAGAATGTGACAAGGAGTGGGATGTTGAACCTAAAACGTTGTTGGTATTTTTGGGTCCAAAACCAAAGTTATGATTGGAGATGCAACGTGGGAAATAATGGGATATAAATGAGTGAAATTTTGGGAGGTGGCTGGTCACTGATGTATTCCGGTGTGACGGTTGGTGAATGGAGTTGTGCGTGGGCTAAAGCCAAACAGAAAAAAGCAGTGAAACAAGCAGCTGAGGGAAAAGAATGTCGACCACCATTATATACTACTAAAACAAAATTCGTAAGACTAATTATATAATTAAGAAGTTAGTAAGTTAATTAATTTAATTAAAACCATGTCAACTAAAACACAGATAGCCTTTTAATATGAACAGAATTGAACCAGAGTGGATCCATTGGAACTGTAATGATGAGAGCTGTATTACGGAACCAACGTGACCGAGAATGAAGCTACTGGAATTTCGTGGAAAAATCAAATGCATAATTAATTTTGAAAGAAAACAAAAGCAGAATCGTCAACTGCAAAACAATGTGAGTGAACTCACTAACTCTACCTCGTTTATATTTTTATACCAATGAGTTTTATATTTACTTATAGTAATTTTATAATGTGTGATGGTTTGTTGGATGAATAGTTGATAAAATTGGTTGAAATGGTTGAGATAGTTATATATAAATCATTGATCGTGTTTACTATGACCTGTCATATTGATGTGAAATTTATATTATTGATCTTGATTAACATCCGTGGATGCAAGGAAACAGGTTGGAGGAATCCAACTGGATTCCTCAATATTAATGTTTATCGTTTATTATGTTATATGTTGTGATATATAATCCATGGCTGATTATGTTGTGCTTGAATTACACTGGTCCTAGAATTTTAGGTATTTAAATACCGTAAATATTTTCAAATGTAGAAAAGGAATTTGAGATGTAAAAAGGAAATTATTTTTCAAAATAGAAATTTAAATTTTGAATAGACTTAAAAATAAAAAACTGTTTAATAAATAAAACAAGAAGTTGTTTATAAAAGGATGTTTATAAATTAGTAAAGATATTATCTTGAGATAAAGTAAAATATAAATTCAAGTTTGAATTTATATTGGAAAAGTGGAAATCGGGTTAGAAACCGATATTTGTAATGGAAAATGGAATGTAGCGATTATAAAGGAAATTATAAGCATGATTATAAATGGATGAAATTAAAATAAGTTTTCCTGTGAATAAATTTTAAATAGACGTTACAAATGGAAATTTGATTTGAAATGTTATTTACAAGTATAAAATTCAAATAGATTTGATTGTATATAAAAGAAATGTATTCACGATTAAAGTGAATAATGGTTTAAAGGAAATATTAGGCAAATAAAATATCTCTAAAGGAAATTTAGATTTGAAATATGAATCCAGACTGGAAATTGAATGGAAAGGGAAACGAGTAATCGTTTTAAAGAAAACGATGGGTTTTATTTCAAAATTCGGAATATAAAATAAAGTGTGATAACATTGTGTAGACTAGAATGGTTATAAAGGAATTTAGTAATGATTTGGAAAGGATAAATTCAAAAGTGAATTTGGAATTTGAATTAACCTAAAATGGTAGATAAATTCCAAAGTTCGGAATATAAATTGAATATAGATGATTCGAGAGGGAGTTATTTATTGGAATTCGATTATATCGAATATAGGGAAGTAGTTATTTTTACTTTCCGTTTTGAACCAAATTTAATTATTTAATTAATTATTTACTTATTTATTCATTTGTGAAATTAATAAGTACAAGTTATATTTTTATATACCAATTAATTGGAAACAACGATTATAACGCTACCGTTATAAATATAAAAAGCGATTTTAGCGCTGTCATTATAATAAATGTCTTGTAAATCTAAACAGCGATTTTAGCGCTGTCGTTATAATAAATGTTTGTAAATCTAAACAGCGATTTTAGCGCTGTCGTTATAATAAATGTTTTGTAAATCTAAACAGCGATTTTAACGCTCCCGTTATGATAAATGTCTTATAAATCAAATATTTGGAAACAGCGATTATAACGCTACCGTTATAATCAATGTTTTTCCATAAAGGAAGTGTATTCTTAGATTGAATCTGAGAGTCGCGTAAGCGATATTTTGTTTGAAGTTGTGAGCTTTGGCTATTTCGAAGTTGAGAATGTTGTTCAGTTAAGGTCTGAGGGGTAATTATACCCCAACTAGATTAACTTCATGATTGATGGAGAAATAGTTAAGGTTCGATAGTGAAGATTGGTTAGCAATATGGATAGTTAATAAATGATTAATGGTTTAAGTTATAATAATGATGTTTTATAACATCGCGTCAATTTAAAGGATTTGGAAATGTTTTCCCCAAATAAAATGAGAGATATTTTCTAAGCATAGAAAATAAAATGAACTAGTCAACGAAGAATTAATAAATGGAATATGGAAATATTTTCCATTATTAATATAGTTTATTTTTTGAATATAGGAAATAAGGATTCGTGAAAATGTTTTCTAACTGGAATAAGAGATATTTTCTCGAATAAAGAAATTATGATGTTGGAAATGTTTTTCCAAGAATCGAGAAAGACAATTGAATTTTGAAAGAATCTAGAAGAGGGAAAAGGGGGAATTTGGAATCGATAATATAATAAGAAATTAATATAAAAAGGGCCCAGTGTTGTTTGATGTTTGATCGATAGAATTTCCATTCGGAAATAGGATTGTTGGTTGTATGGATGTTTCTTTGATAGTTAAATCACCGACTATCAGAGTTTTATTTTATTTTATACCTTCGTTGTCAATATGGAAAGACCGGGATCAGATTTATTATCTGAAAACCACTTCGTATTGACATAAGCGTTACGAATCAACTTATGCTGAAGATATTTGAAGAAGGAGTAAAGTGCAAGGGCTGTTCTGTTAATCCTAGGTAGAAATTGCCCAAGATGGATTGATAGATTGGTGCCCTCGGGTTGTCTAGTCCCAAGACAACGTATATGGACGAATGTCTGACGACGTGACCTTCAAAGTAAATGATGGCAAGATGTGCTGAAAGATAATCGTGACCTCAAGCCTCATCAACTGGGAAATGAAAAAAATTGGGCAGACAGCATGGCCATGTGGGTCAATCCCATTAGGGGTATTATCACCTGATCTAGAGAAATTTCATTTGCTTCTTATTCTATTCGTTGATGTATGCTTTCGGTAACAATTGCCGATCATAACCGTTGGTGATATTATGCTCGATACACTCAAGTTAAATGAGTGGTCAGCCATGTGTGGGCCGGGTTGTAAGACGTTCTCGTTGAACCCAGTGTATTCCCCTCTAGAGATATGCTATCGGAAGGTGGTTCCATACCTTGTCATGTTGGAAATCCAATCTCCAATAAGCGCCATGCGGTTTTCGATTTTATATTATATATGGAGTGTGATATGCAAGTGTTCTGCTAGATTCTATTTATTTGATGTGGACATTATTATAATATCACTGGATTTGATATCAAAAATATTTTTGGTTATCGTAAGGTAAAAACCATTTGTGTTTATGTGTGGATCGGTCTTACGATTTTCGGGGTTTACTCACACCAGTCCCATGACCGACCCAGAGTTTTTTTTGTCTGTTTTCCCTAAACTCTTGGGTGCCCAAATTTGTATGGGCAGTCAAGTAGTCAAGATTTTACAGATTCACTTGGAGGAGTTGAAGCAGGAGGCTTCACCAGTTATCTATAGACTATCATATTTTTCCGCTGTGTATTATGTTTGTATCTAGAAATAGGTGTTTGTAACTGTTCCAGAAATAACTGTTGAGCTCTGATGATGGTATGTATATGACGTTACTGAATTGTATTTCAAAATTTACGTTATCTAACATATTTTATTCGTTCTGCTGTGAGTTTGTGATCTTCTTTTTTCTTCTATTCTAATATTTCTTTCTTTCTATTTCTCATCCTCTAACTTCTTTCTAATAATGATTCGTATTCCTGTGCAATTTGGATTGGACGTGTGGTGTTACTAATCGACTCAAAGAGTACGGAAATTCAGGCCGTTACAGTTGGTATCAGAGCTGAATGTTGAGTAGTAACCTTGGCTCTATGGCGTGACTCAATAGAGATGGGGTTAGAAATACCCTAGATTGAATTTGAGTGTATATGTATGAGCGCGTATTTGTAGATTTGAAATGAAATTGTTTTATATTGTGTTGACTGGTTTGTAGAGTGGTTTATGAATTCTGGTCGATACAGAATGTACAACTGTATCGATAGGTGTTTCTAAACTTTCGAACAAAGCAATTTGATACGGTATTATTTTAAAATGGATAAATGGAACAATTTTGGCCAAAAATTATTTTGATATAAAAGGAACAATTTCTGAATTATTATATAGGAATGTGTTGATTGTTATTACAATCAAATGGAATTATGAAATATTGAAATGGTTATATAATTTGTATACGGATAATGTATACAAAACGAGATAAACCAAGATTAAGTTCAAACCAGAATTGGAATTTAAATTTCGGGTATTTAGAAAATATTTTCTGAAATATTATAAAGAAAAATAACATTACTTTAAAGTATTTTTGAATAAGAATGGTTTAAATGGATTTTTAAAGGAATTAAGCATTGAAATCACTTCAATGGCGATAAAATAATTCTAATAATGGATCGCGACATTATCGGTATTCATTTTCAAGTTCGGAATATAAAATGGTAGATAAATTCCAAAGTTCGGAATATAAATTGAATATAGATGATTCGAGAGGGAGTTATTTATTGGAATTCGATTATATCGAATATAGGGAAGTAGTTATTTTTACTTTCCGTTTTGAACCAAATTTAATTATTTAATTAATTATTTACTTATTTATTCATTTGTGAAATTAATAAGTACAAGTTATATTTTTATATACCAATTAATTGGAAACAACGATTATAACGCTACCGTTATAAATATAAAAAGCGATTTTAGCGCTGTCGTTATAATAAATGTCTTGTAAATCTAAACAGCGATTTTAGCGCTGTCGTTATAATAAATGTTTGTAAATCTAAACAGCGATTTTAGCGCTGTCGTTATAATAAATGTTTTGTAAATCTAAACAGCGATTTTAACGCTCCCGTTATGATAAATGTCTTATAAATCAAATATTTGGAAATAGCGATTATAACGCTACCGTTATAATCAATGTTTTTCCATAAAGGAAGTGTATTCTTAGATTGAATCTGAGAGTCGCGTAAGAGATATTTTGGGCTATTTCAAAGTTGAGAATGTTCTTCAGTTAAGGTCTGAGAGGTAACTATACCCCAACTTGATTGACTTCATGATTGATGGAGAAATGGTTAAGGTTCGATAGTGAAGATTGGTTAGCAATACGGTTAGTTAATAAATGATTAATGGTTTAAGTTATAATAACGATGTTTTATAACATCGCGTTAATTTAAAGGATTTGGAAATGTATTCCCCAAATAAAATGAGAGAAATTTTCTAAGCATAGAAAATGGAATAAACTGGTCAACGAAGAATTAATAAATGGAATATGGAAATATTTTCCGTTATTAATAAATTTATTTTCTGAATATAGGAAATAAGGGTTCGTGAAAATGTTTTCTAACTGGAATAAGAGATTTTTTCTCGAATAAAGAAATTATGATATTGGAAATGTTTTTCTAAGAATCGAGAAAGACAATTGAATTTTGAAAGAATCTAGAAGAGGGAAAAGGGGGAATTTGGAATCAATAATATTACAAGGAATTAATATAAAAAGGGCCCAGTGTTATTTGATGTTTGATCGATAGAATTTCCATTTGGAAATAGGTTCGTTGGTTGTATGGATGTTCCTTTGATAGTTAAATCACCGACTATCAGAGTTTTATTTTATTTTATACCTCTGTTGTCAATATGGAGAGACCGGGATCAGATTTATTATATGAAAACCATTCTGTATTGGCATAAGCGTTACGAATCAACTTATGCTGAAGATATTTGAAGACAGAGTAAAATGCAAGGGTTGTTCTGTTAATCCTAGGTAGAAATTGCCCAAGATGGATTGATAGAATGGTGCCCTCGGGTTGTCCAGTCCCATGACAATGTATATGGACGAATGTCTGACGACGTGACCTTCAAAGTAAATGATGGCAAGATGTGCTGAAAGATAATCGTGACCTCAAGCCTCATCAACTGGGAAATGACAAAAATTGGGCAAGTAGCATGGCCATGTGGGTCATTCCCATTAGGGGTATTATCATCTGATTTAGAGAAATTTCATTTGCTTCTTATTCTATTCGCTGCTGTATGCTTTCAGTAACAATTTCTAATCCCAACTGTTGGTGATAATATGCTCAATACACTCAAGTTAAATGAGTGGTTAGCCATGTGTGGGCCGGGTTGCAAGACGTTCTCGTTGAACCCAGTGTATTCCCCTTTAGAGATACACTAGCAGAAGGTGGTTCCATACCTTGTCATGTTGGAAATCCAATCTCCAATAAGCGCCCTGCGGTTTTCGATTTTATATTATATATGGAGCGTGAGATGCAAGCGTTCCGCTAGATTCTATTTATTTGATGTAAACATTATTATAATATCACTGGATTTGATATCAAAAATATTTTTGGTTATCGTAAGGCAAAAACCATCCGTGTTTATGTGTGGATCGGTCTTACGATTATCATTTCTTTCAAAAGGATTTTAAAAGTTAAATCAATGATTGGAGTTTACTCACACCACTCCCATGACTGACCTAGAGTTTATTTTGTTTGTTTTCCCTAAACTCTTGGGTGCCTAAATTTGTACGGGCAGTTAAGTAGTCGGGATTTTACAGATTCACTTGGAGGAGTTGAAGCAGGAGGCTTCACCAGTTAGCTATAGACTATCATATTTTCCGCTATGTATTATGTTCGTATCTGGAAACAGGTGTTTATAACTGTTCCAAAAATAGCTGTTGAGCTCTGATGATGGTATGTACATAAAGTTACTGAATTGTATTTCAAAGTTTTCATTATCTATTATATTTTATTCGTTCTGCTATGAGTTTGTGATCTTCGTTTCTTCTATTCTAATATTTCTTTATTTCTATTTCTCATCCTCTAACTTCTTTCTAATAATGATTCATATTTCTGTGCAATTTAGGTTGGACGTGTGGTGTTATTAGTCGACTCAAAGAGTACGGAAATTCGGGTTGTTACACATAGTCATCCAGAAAACTAAAACAAACAAAAACAAATATCCTAATAAGTCCAAAAATCGAATGAGATCCAGATCAGGCGATGACAATCCCACGCGAGCTCAGTACTGGATCATTCCCTCTCCAGGGAACAATGGGTGCTAGTGTCTGATCCGGGGTTGTACGCTTAACATATTCTGCCAGCTCTCCTCATCTGACATGCCCCTCAACTATGTTGCACGAATGCCTGCAGTCTATCATAGCATGACCGGCTATATCATGGATTATTCAGTGCTTTCTAGATTCATGTTCCTTTTTGAGTTGGCTCCCTTTTGGGAGGCTCTGGATAAGGAATAGCTGCTCGTGTATCCAGATATATATCTACTAAAGTTGAATCAAGCTCAGTGTACTTGTCAAACTTAGGATTTCTTCGAGGCTAGAACTTCTGATCATTCTTAGCCGGGGCTTTTCCTTTGCCCTTATCCTTATCCCTTCCGTGTTTGGAGGATCCTCTGTCCTTGATCATATTAACTTCAAGAACTTCCTTCTCGACGCGAGCATCTTCCTCATGCAAAAATCTATCTACTTCAAAGTAGAATTCACCAAGGTCCCTTGGTGGATCCCGTTGCAATAAAATCTTGAAATCTGACATATCCAAGATGCTAGGTAGAGCTACCATTAATACCATCAATAGTTCCAATTGATCCATTGATGCCACCGCCGTGTTAAACCTTTCCAAAAAAGAACTCAGAGTCTCTCCGGACCTCTGCTTGATTGTTGTCAAAGTCATTACGTTTTTGGATCTTGCAATATGGACCCGAAATTGTTCAATAAACCGTGCGATAAACGCGCCCCGACTGTTGATCAATCCATATTCCAGATGTCTTTACCACATAGCAGAGATATCAGTTAAGTACAACTGGAAGCACTTAGATATGATGCTTTTCGACCCTGGCACTTCCATATGGCGTGCATAGTGCATGAAGTGTATGGCAGGATCCTTCCTACCATTATATGCCTCTAAAACAGGTAACTTGAAGTCTAGAGGATTTCGAGAATTTCGAATATCCTGGGTGAAAGGGCCACAGTTAACATTATCTACGTCATCCTTGAGTTTCCCCGACTCTTATAAACCATCGAGTCACGTTTGTGATTCGATTTCCATCTCCGAGTAATTGTTGTCAATTGTCCAAACCAACGCTGGTGCCCCAGCACGCAATCCTATAGCCGTTTTATGTGGATCTACGACATTAAAAATTGGTTCGACCATGCCCTCAGTCCTCGGTGTGACATAATCGAACCAGGCTAGTTCGACATTGTCGAACTGAGCTCTTGTAGTACTTGGTTCTCCTGCACCCATCCTTTCCAGATTGACATTAGGCCGAGTTTGGCCTAGGTTTCCAATATTTTCATTCAGAGCATCGCGAGTTGAAGTGTTGCGATGTAAATTACCATCTCCAGGGCGGTTTCCCCTTCCATGCTCGGTTCGACATTGATGCTTGGTCTAACCGGAGCTTCTGCCGAATCCACTTGTGGCCTACCTTCTGGTTAAGATACTATGGCTGCTTCCATCCCTTTAGCACCACTGGTTCCTACTAAATCTTTAACTCCTGGCCTTCCAAGTCCATAAAACCTTACGAATAATTATTCATCATCTCATCCTAATTGTGGAGAAGTTCACCATGTCACTCCATACACGATAGTGAGATAAATGGAAGGATCGATGTGGGAGGAAGCCTCTCGACCTTCCTTGTTAATAGTGTCTGCATCCCTGCTATCCTCAGTATGAGAGAAATCTGAAGGTGCATGCCCCATTCCTGGCATGCCAAAAGTGTTGACAACAAAAAGTGGCTCTTTGACAGTCAACTCGTAAATTCACAATCGCAATCACGTAATATATAAGGAAAACAAAGGAAACACGCAAAGTTTTTATAGAGATTCGGCAATCGGGCCTACGTCCACACCAAATAATCTTTTATTATACTATATTGATTATAAGTTACAGTTGATTTCTTATGAAAGAAAGTAGAGATAAGAAGTGAATTTTAGCCTTAAACAATGTCCTTGTTGGTTCGTCCAACCAGAAAACACTCGATCCATTCTTCTGTCTAGCAACCGTGTATTTATAGTTGAGAAGTGGGATCGATTCAACACTCTACGTGGCATGAGATCCACCCATCGAGGAGTAGAAGCCCGCTTCTGTAGGCCGTGGGAAATATCCTTTCCCGGTTCGACCAACACGGGTGTCGTTCGATCCGAAGTAATAAAGGGTGAGTGACCACGTCTTCAGCTAATAAAATAGGTCAAGTGACCAAGCCAGCATTCGTGCCAGTGATCGGTTCGACATAGTCGATCCGGCATGATGAACTAATTTCCTTCGAACCGATCCATATAAGACGAAGTGAATAGGTGGAGCTTCCATGTTGATTCAGCTATGTTGAGCTGAGATACACCAATAAAAGTCAAACTGATCTCCTATATCCAAAATCTGCATATTCAATGCATATATATTCAAGTTTTTTTCCATTCCAATCAAGTGAATCCAGACTCTCCTGAGCCTATGTTCAAATCTTGAACCCATTGATTGTCGAAAATCAATAATGTGACTTCCTTGCCCAAAGGCGGTCAACAAGTATGAATAAAAGAAAATGTCATTTCCTGCTAATCCACCTGCGCAACTTTGATAATGCTCATACCTATCACATATCCTACTCATTAACATTGTCGACGAGTACCTAAGGTAATAAGATGAAATATAAAATCTTGGGTCAGGCAACAGTCTGGTGTGAGCGATAAGTAAATCTAAAAGTACCGTAGAAGTTGTAATGGAATAAGGTACATACGTATGAAGAACCATACCTGACTTGTTCCTGCATCAACAAAGTCAGCCCATATAAAATATAGACTACTCTTTGATAATCATTATGAGTGTATCCTACATCAAGATATTGGGTGTAACGACCCAATTTTTTAACGACTTTGGTTATCGACATAAACTCAATGACGACTAACCAAACATCGAAAAATACCGGTAGTTAATGAAAGAAGTTAGAGGGTGAGAATAGATAAGATAGAAACTTAGAATAGAAGAAGAAGAAGAAGATACAACATCAGAGTAACACGAATCTCACAGCGAAACGAATAACATATAATAGATAACATATCCTTGAAATAAAATCAATATATGTATACAGTAACATTATCAAAGCACAACACTTACAACATAGCGGAAATAACTATAGCTATATAATCCTGAAGCCCCCTGCTCTAAACTCTCCAAGTATATCTGTAAAATCCTGACTAATTGACTGCCTGTATAAATTTGGGCACCCAAGAGTTTAGGGAAAACAAAACAAAATAAACTTCCTGTATAAACTAACCACAATATAATAATCATCTAGCAGAAACGCTTCCATCTCATGTTCTACATATATAGTATACAATCAAAACCGTAAGCACATATTGGGTAATGAATTTCCAACTATGACAAGGTATGGAACCACCTTTCGCTAGTGTACCTCTAGAGAGGAATACACTGGGTTCAACAAGAACATCTTGCAACCTGGCCACACATGACCAACCACTCATTTCTCTTGAGTGTATTGAATGTATATCACCAATGGTTGGGATCAGCAACCGTTTCCCAAATGGGACAGCATCAACAATAGATTTTTAGAAGTAAACGAAACTCTAGATCAGGTGATTATACACCCTAATAGGTGCGACCTACATAGTCATGCTGCCTGCCCGATTTTTTTCATTTCTCGGTTGTGAGGCTAGAGGTCACGCTTATCTCTGACAGATCACACAATTATTCACTTTGAATGTCACATCGTCATACCCGCCAAATCACAAATTGATTTCCCCAAAAATACCACGGGTATATAGATAAGAGAAACGAATTCCTCCGCCACCAACGTAAATACGTTTGAAGAGATCAACTTACGCGATCTATTAAATATACTCTATCATACATTCTTCCATACAGGTCGTCCTGGGACT
Organism: Allium sativum; assembly: GCA_030737875.1. Classification (NCBI taxonomy): domain Eukaryota; kingdom Viridiplantae; phylum Streptophyta; class Magnoliopsida; order Asparagales; family Amaryllidaceae; genus Allium; species Allium sativum. The sequence continues at coordinate 903,385,130 of CM060916.1, forward strand.
GGACAAACCGAGGGCACTATTCAGTACAACCATCTTAGGCAATCTTTACCTAAGATTTATACAACAGCCCTTGCACTTGACTTCGTCTTCAATTATCTTTGGCATATATGATTCGCAATGCTTATGCCAATACAGAGTGGTTCTTCGGATAATAATCCAACCGGTCTCTCCATATTAACAACGTTAAAATGGTTAAAACTTTGATAGTCTGTGATTTAACTATCAAAGAAAAACACGTGTGCAAACAATGATATCATTTCCAGATGGAAATTTTATCGATCAATCATCATTTAACATTTATCTCTTTAGTTCATTAATTTACTTATCTCCTGTTTCCATATATTCAACATTTCTTATTTTCTATTTTAGAAAATATAAGTTATTAACAATGGAAAACATTTCCATTTCCTGTTTTCTATATTAGAAAACATTTCTGATTTCTTATTTGGAAAACATTTCCAAAGCTCTTTCATTGGATTTAAATTGATGTTTTAAATAAAACATCGCGACGCCAACTCAAACCATTACCTTCACTGACTAAATTCACTTAACCATCCTTCATTATCAAACCTTGCCCATTCCTTAGTTAAGAAGGAAGTCAATCAAGTTGGGGGTATGATTACCTCTCAGACCTTAACTGAACAACGTTTTAACTTCGGAATAGACAAGGTTTATCTTTTAAACCTTTAACAAACTTCCTTACGTAACTCTCGGATTCTATTTATGTATCCCCTTCTCTATTGAAAACATTGATTATAACTATAACGTTATAATCCCTACTTTCGAAATATCTAACTTCCATTATAACTTTTACTCTTTAATATGAATAAATAAATAAACACCTGATTTATAAATAAATAAATCTTGATTTAAACACCGAAAAGTATAAGTACTTTCCCGAATTCGATATAATCGAATTCGCCGATTAACTCTCTTCGAGTAATCTCTATTTGATTAACTCTTCTTCGAATAACCTATATTCGATTATCTCTCTTCGAATAACTTATATTCGATTAACTCACTCTTTCGAATAAGCTATATTCGATCTCTTTCTTTCGAATACGCTATACTCGATTTAACTCCTTTCGAATAAACTATATTCGATAATCTCACTTTCGAATAACTAAATTCAATTAACTCCCTTCAATTAACTAATAATCGATAACTCCTTTCGATTAACTAATAATCGATAATTCCTTTCGATTAACTAATAATCGATAACTCCCTTCGATTAACTAATAATCGATAACTCCTTTCAATTAACTAATAATCGATAACTCCTTTCGATTAACTAATAATCGATAACTCCTTTCGATTAACTAATAATCGATTAACTCGACTTGACTAACCATATTCGACTAACTCGACTAACTTGGTTCGAATAACTTGGTTTGACTAACCATACTCGATTAACTCAACTTGATTAACTCTAACTGGTTAACTCTAACTCTAATCGATTAACTCTAACTGATTAACTCTAATTGGCTAACTCTAACTGATTAACTCTAACTGGTTAACTCTAACTCTAATCGATTAACTCTAACTGATTAACTCTAATTGGTTAACTCTAACTGATTAACTCTAACTGGTTAACTCTAACTCTAATCGATTGACTCTAACTGATTAACTCTAACTAGTTAACTCTAATTAGTTAACTCTAACTGATTAACTCTAACTGGTTAACTCTAACTCTAATCGATTAACTCTAACTCTAATCGAATAACTCTAATCGAATAACTAATATTCGATTAACTCATTTCGATTAACTCATTTCGATTTACTCTTTTGAATTAACTCCTTTGAATTTTCTCCTTTGGATTATCTCCTTTTCTATTTGTTTACTTAACAAATAACTATTCCCTTTTCAATTCTATTTATTTAACAAATAAATATTTCTTTTATCCTTTCTATTTATTTAACAAATAAATATTTCTTTTATCTTTTCAATTCTATTTGTAAATGTTTTACAAATATTCCCTTTCCAAATCTATTTGTAAATGGTTTATAAATATATCCTTTTCATTTCTATTTGTAAATGGTTTACAAATATACCCTTTTTCTATTTGTTTTTGCAAATATCTTCCTTTGTATTTGTCTTACAAATATATTTCCTTTTAAATTCTTTTGATTTTATAATTATTTCCTTATATAAAATCCTTTTTCCTTTTATATATAAAATCCATTGATTTTATATAAATAATTTATTTTCAAAATATACTTTGAAAATCCCCTTTTTACATCCTAGTATTTCTTACGGTATTTAAAACACCAAATAACATTGATCGATATCATTCAAACACACATAATCAACAACAGATTATATATCACATCATATATCACAATATCTGAAAAACAGTAAAATGAATGTTGAGGAATCCAGCTGGATTCCTCCAACCTGTTTCCCTGCATCACAGGTGTTAAACAATATCATTAACATCGATGTCATTTCAATATGAAATATTCTGCTAAACAGAATCAATATTTGATTAACGATTTATATATATCGTTATCTATAATTCAACCAATACACAAGAAATTCAACCAACCAGTTAACACACAGCAATCAACAGATGATTATCAGCTCTAAGAATACGTTATAAAAATATAACTGTTCAGAGTTGGTGAGTTTTACTCAGATTGGACGATCATCGTTAATAATGATAACCATCGCTTGATTCGGACAGACAATTTATTTTGCTATAAATTGTAACGAGCTCTGATTCACCCCTCATCAGTTCCATCGTGTAGCGCTCGTCCATACGATCCCAACGGATCTGATCATTCGCCATTCTAATAACGTATGATAAAGTTATTCATTTAATAAGATCGTATACAATTTAAATTAAAACTAAACTTAAATAAATTTCATTCGGGCTTTACCCAAAGTTACGGCCCACTCCACCCTTAAACAAATGACCGCTCCTGGTCTTCTTCTTCATTGCTGTTTCAACTGTCGTGCTCCCTGCCATGAATTTCACGACATATATCATCACTGAACTCGATCAACACTCCACAAAAATTCCAAATGGAAATACCATTTCAGTACCCTTTCAATCCTCTATCTCCTATACACCTAACACAAACTCGATCTGTTCTTCTTCTCAGTAACACTCACCATTACTGACACTTTCGATCTCACCTTTCTACACTGGTGTTCCCCCTCAAAACAGTGCGCACACCCGCCAGTATCCGTTTTCAGAAAGGAGACATGCCACTATTTTGAAACTTAACTCAAAACCATCCTGTACAACATTTTCACACTCCACATTTCCAAACGAGTCCACCCTGCACCATTTCAAATACACACTGTTTAAAGACTACAGCATTCCAACTACATTCAAAACAAAACGCTGCCCAACACCAAAACCTCTGCCCCAACTCGCTACAGTAAACTCCACCTTACCACATAAGAACAGTCCGCACCCTTATAGTCCTTTACAAATATGATATCCTCCTTCCAGTATCTTTCCTATACCGCCATTACACTTTGTTAAACCCAAAACTGAAAATACCATTACCCCTTCTGCCATTCACTACACATCCCCTTCACGTAACCCAGTATGAAACCGCACGCCATTCCCACCTGTCCTCCTTTCATCGTCCACTCAGCCACACTCCAGTTCGCCTGAGACCAGCGGGCTTTCCCACCACTCCGGCCTCTCCGATGCGTGCCACCTCCCCAAACGATTTCGAATTCAAGCTCAGTTCGAGCTCTAGCTCGCGTCAGCTGATTTCCAGCGAAGAAGAAGGAGTTCGAACTCTTTGAAACTTACGCTAGAATGGAGAGAAACATGAGAGGGTTCACATATATTTGTTTGAGAATTTCTAGGATTTTATTCGCATTTTCCTTGAATGTTTTGAAGCTCGTGTTTTGAAGAAGAGGAGTAAGAAGTGGCGGCTGAAAAATTGGATCGGAGGAAAGTGATTTTCTAGGTTTAGAATGAGGTAAAGGGTATATATATAGGGATGTTATATTATTTTTATATTAATTTATATAGCTACCGTAGTTCGTATTTATCTTCCAAAAATTCCTGTGATCCCATATGATACCCAAAAATCACGAAACTGGACATGCAGCTACAGTTTGATATTACGGACCCAACGAAACTGGTTTTGTCGAATTCCGACTCCGTTTGCTCACACAGCGTATACTTAAAGGTTAAAACATCGACTGTTTTTTCATATTAAAATCCCGTACGGCCACATACTGACTTCAAAAATCACGGAAATTGAAATCTAACAATAATTTAACATTGCGAATCCAACAAAATTAGTTTCGTCGAATTATGTGGTCGTTTGCAAAACTGGCGATTTTTAAAGCTCTAAATAACCCATATGAATATATAAATATATTTAAATATAATTAAATTTAATATTTAAAAATAAATATTATCTTCTATATTCACAGTGGAATACCATACAGCTCCATAATAAATTCTATATGGATTTCTAACTCAATATTTCATCATTAGAGTTATATCGATATTCGATATTCGATATATACTTAAATCCTTTTATAAATCGATATAAATTATAAAGGAATTCCATAGCGACTTTTCTAAAATTTGATTTGGACATAAATCAAAATCTACACGACAAAATCCAGATTTTTCTCTTCCACTAGAAAAATATACTTTACCAGCTCCTAACGTTTCTTGTTTCACAGAAATCCGATTTAAAACGGACCCTGTACATTCAGTTGAAGTTCAAATCGCCAAATAGCAAACTACCGCGCCATTTCGAACTTGATTTTAATTATATTATAATTATACGCTCAACTGTCGTTTATATAATATATTCGTTATTCGAATTCAATTCCAAACTGAATTATATATTTTGAATTTTCCAATTCACACCATATCGCCATTTCAGCCCGTTCTGATTATTTCAGAGTTAAATATATTATTTAATTTATTTTAATTAAATATTCACTATTATTTAATTCAACGACCATTTGAATTCTAAACCACTATTTGTATAATTAAATAAGTTAATTATATATCGTAGAAAAATACGGGTCGTTACACTAGGGATGTCTAAATATCTAAATCAGTAATAAATGATTAAGAAAATATAACATGGATCCATGTTCATATCCACTCACTCAATGCATTTGATATATGATAATGCTCGGTTTCCATGATACTCGAATCCATTCCACTTAGTAGGCCAGGAATTAGGTTGTAATGATGTGCACAACCTGAGGTTAGGACCCCGTCTAGGTGAATGCCATAAATCTTCTGACATGAAGATAAGGACCCAACATGACCCTCAATAGACATCGCACCATTACTTCTTCTTCAAGAGTAACTACTAAAGTTCTGTGTATCCATAATCTCGTTGCATGCTTTGTTCCCGACAAAGCCTATCCTTTGGAATTACTCTGATGACTTTCGACATGAAGTCCTCGTATGGGACTAAGAGTAGACAATCGACGCGTTGTTAAGCTCAAACACATGCCCTCATCCCTCTCTAGTAACTCCCACTTTGATTTACCATTGTATGCTCTACGTCTCGAAAAAAGCCATCCATTGTCAAAGCCTTGCTTCCCATAATGGAATCATCATCGTCAAACAACGAACCGCAATGTTGAAGCACTACAATGCCTCATGTCAACACCACTGGTCAAAAAGACATCATGTCGAACCCACTATCGAACAAACTATCATATCATGTCCATCAGAATCGTACCATCATCTACCCCAAATTATTTGAAGGGGTCAACATTAGCAGTAGTTGATATCGACCACTTCATAGTAGTAGATAAAGATTACTCTTATCATGTATTTAACCAAAATTGTTTAAATACATATCAAACGTAAACATCTGCATTCCTTGCAAAATCGAACTAGTTGCCAAGTCCATCCTCTCTCTTTAGATCAGTCACCAAGCTCAAGTGTCACTCCATCATTGAGTCAATCTACGCCTCTCAAACTTCTTCGCGATTTTATCTCTTTTGTTCAAGTCTATCATCCTCGTTCACTTAATCTGTGACGCCCCACACCCCTTAACATCACCCATATGAGGATGCGTTAAGGTTTATGAAACACTTAGGTATAAAGTAACATCACAGAGGTTAATATTCACAAGGCAAAAATATAAAACACAGTGAAAACTCTTAAAATATTTATTAAATAATCAAATCGAGTCACAAGCACATCATCAAAAATAATGTTGGAAAGAAATAAAATGTTAGCTGAAATTTCGTGTGCAACAAGCTTGCTACAGGCGCCCTGGGTCGACACACCTGCTCCTTAGGTCGACCCACATGCTCCTTGGGTCGACCCAAGGTTAACTCAAGCTGGTTTGGGTCGACCCAAGTGTGAACCGTGTCGTCCCGGTGCTTGTTATATAATTATTTATATATATACCGATTTTTCTGGTCAACTTCTTTAATTCATAACTAATTCATTTTAACTTTGATTTCAGCAAACCAAGTGCCCATTTTAATCGAAAAATTACAACGGGCCCATTGGTGCTAGTCTCGTTGTCTAAATATGGTTATTATTTTGATTAATATTTGGTTTATCAATCTTTTACATTCACTTGGTATTTATTAAAATTTGAGATGTTACATTCTCCCCTCCTTAAAGGATTTCACCCCCGAAATCTCCATAGCTAGAAGAATGCTATAAATGTTATCAACCATTATCTATACCCATCTACTCAAACATTAACCACTGGCATCCATTGTCCTTGTGTTTTCTAATGCTTTTCATGAACATATGCAAATGTGTTATGTATATGTCCCTAAGCTAATGCAAAATTCAGGCGGTCTACTAATTCAGTTAACCTCCTTAATGCAATTTGTGTTTGTGCCCTGTATCCAATGTGTATGCAAAGGAATCCTAATGATAAAATTCTATATGTGTGCAACAATCATTCATCCAAATGCAACATCCAAGTGATAATTCAACCATTTTCCATCCATAATTAAAATAAATTAAAATGTGCACACATCCATATGCAATATGTAAGTGTCCTAGTTCTATTGATCCCTAACTAAAGCTTGGTGTGTGTGTATGCATCCACTGTACCCACTAGCAAACACGTGCATCCACGTGAATCCATTCAAACATAACATGTTTTATTAACACGTCCTAAACCATTTTCTACCATCTATAGGCTTCTACCTATGACTTATGATTCAAACGATAGGAAAAATAGATTAAAGTTTAAAGCTTAGTAAAGAATTAAGAGCGTACTCTCAAAGAGAAATGGAAAAGAAACGTGAATCCTATCTTCTGGTTCCCAAGTCGCGTCATCGTTATCTTCTCCCCACTGAATCTTAACTAGCTTGATCTCTTTATTTCGTAGCTTCGTTACCTCGGATGCTAGTATCCGAGTAGGAACTCTTCTGACTGTTTCTTCCCTCTCTACCTCGATATCCTCTAAAGTACTTGGCTCTACTACTATCGCGGAATCATGTAGACACTTTTGTAAGTGTGAAATATGGAACACATCAGAAACTCCTGCCAATCTCTATGGTAGTCTAACTTTGTAGGTCATCTGACTAATCCTTTCCACTATAGGGAATGGACCTAGAAACCTCGGCGCTAATTTCCCTACTGAGCCGAACCGAACAATGCTTTTCAAAGGTGACACCTTTACAAAAACCATGTCTTCTACCTCAAACTCTAAGTCTATTCTCCGTCGACCGACATACAACTTCAATCTGTCCTGAGCTGCCTTCATCTTCCTTCGAATCAAATCTATATTCTCTAAGGTCTCTCTAACCATCTCAGGTTCAAGTAGAAATCTGTTTGTGGGCTCCCACCAACATATTAGCGATCTACAGGGTCATCCTTATAATGCATTGAAGGGAACCATACAATTACTCCTCTGATAGTTGTTATTATAGACGAACTCTACCATTGGGAGATGCTCCTTCCAAGTCCCTTCGAAGTCTAGGATACACAGCTGCAATAAATCCTCAAGAATCCTATTAACCCTCTCTGTATATCCATCTATTTGAGGGTGATAGGCGGTACTAAGTCGTAGCTGTGCCCCCAATGCCTCCTTCAAGCTCCTCCAAAACTCGCTCATAAGGATGGGGTCCTAGCCACTGACAATGCTAGAGAGAACTCCATCAAACGTTCTCTCTAAGATACACTAATGCCAACTACGCTGTCATCCGCTTACTCTTAAGTGGGATAAAATGAGCGCTCTTAGTCAATCTATTGATTATATCCCAAATACTGGTGTTACCCTTCCTCGATCTTGGAAAGCCATTTATAAAGTCCATCGAGACACTCCCCCGCTTACACTGTGACACATCCAGGGGCCGAAGCAATCCACCAGCAATCCTCTACTCAGCCTTCACCCGCTGACAAGCCATACACCGAGCTACATACTCTACCACGTCCTTCTTCATCTCTATCAAATGAAAGACCCTCTTCATATCTCTGTACATCTTATCATCGCTCAGATAGGTAGTCATCCGAGAGTGATAAGCCTCCTCTAAAACCAATCTCAACAAATCATCAATTCTAGGAACACACAATCTCCCATCATGATATAGCCACCCTCTCTCATCCACAAAATACATAGCAAGGTGACTAAAGGTCTCTCCTCTAATGAGTCAGTCCATGATGTCTACTAACTGCTAATCCTCACGCTGACTGGATCCAATGCGCTCTAAGAGAGTACGTCGCACATCTAACATTACAAGTGATCCAGGTGTAAAATTCGTAGACAGTCTAAATTCGAACAATGATATTAATTCCAAATTATTCCACTCTACGAATAATGGACTCAAAGTCATTTTCTGCCTACTTAATGTATTTGCTACCACATTCCCCTTCCCTAAGGTACATGCTATCTCGAAGTCATAAGATGCAAGAAACTACATCCAACACTACTGTCGCAAATTAAAATTTTTTTGCGAGAAGAAGTGCTTGAGAGACTTACGATATGTATAAAGCTCTAAACTCTCACCTAATAAATAGTATCTCCAAGACTTGAGCGCAAACACTATCGTTGCTAGCTCTAAATCATGGGTAGGGTAGTTCTTCTCATGTACCCTCAACTGCCTACTCGCGTAGCAGACAACCCTACTCTCCTACATAAGCATCGCACCTAAACTTGTGCCGCAAGCATCCATAAAAACGATGAATACCTTTGTACCATCAGGAAGAGTTAGTACTGGAGCTAATGTAAGTGCCTTCTTCAATCTCAAGAATGCATCCTCGCAATCCACATCCCAAGGAAAAACTTTTTTCATCTTCATTAGGTGGGTAAGCAGAGCTGAGATCCACGCAAAATCCTTAAACTTCCAATAGTATCCCGTCAAAACCAAAACACCCCCTTGTCGCGCTCTTGGGGGCTTTCCAATCCTAAACCGCGACAACCTTAGTAGGGTCCACCTCTGTACCATCACTAGTGAAAACATCCCCCAAGAACCTTACCTCCTTCTGCCATAAATGTCATTTAGAAAACTTCACCTTCAACTGATGTGCACATAAAGTACGGAGGACCTCCCCCAAGGCGTGCTCCTCCTCGCTCCTTGAGAATACCAAGATACCGTCAACGGATACCACAAAGAATTTATTCAAGTACTTCCTAAATATCTGGCTCGTCAAATCTACAAAGTAGTCGGTACATTAGTTAGCCCAAAAGGCATAACCAGCCACTCAAAGAATCCTTCGAGAGTCCTAAAAGCAGTCTTGTCTATGTTGTCATCTACTACCCTAAGCTGATGTAAACCTATAGCTAAGTCTAACTGCGAGAAAACTGAAGCGCCCACTACCTGATCAAACAAGTCATCTATCCACGAGAGTGCGTGTCTATTCTTCTTTTTGAGTTTGTCCAGCTTCCTGTAATCCACACATAGACGAAGAGAGTCGTCCGCCTTAGTCGCGAAGACGACTGGTACTCCCCACTTAGAACTGCTCCGTCTAATAAACCCTTTCTCAAACAACTCACCTACTTGCTTACTAAGCTTCATCCTCTCTCAGATTCATGTGGCGCACTGGTAATGCAACATGCTTAGAATTCTCCACCAAGTATATCCGAGAATCTATTTCGCGCCTAGAAGGTAGTCCTCTCACCTCCTCAAATACATCTGGAAAGTCTCTAACTACGGGGACCAAATTAAGATCATCAATAGAAGCATCTAGGGAATCTAAGAAACCAAGCATGACTGACCTTCGCGGTTCGCAATAAATTTCAAGAGTCCTACCATGGCACGTCAAAATTCTAACGACTCACCTCTCAGAGTCAAGGATGGCACCATACATGGCCAGCCAATCCATCCCTAGAATAAGCCCATAACCCATAAAACCCAGTATATACGCGTCACCCTCAAACTCGGTGCCAAGGATAGAAATCCTCAAACCCTTACAGACCATAAATAGGTGAGCAGTACCTCTTATGGGGTTTGAGACAACTACTGGATTAGAAACTATAGAAGTATCTACGTGCAGACTATCAACAACAGAACTGGATATGAAACAATGAGAAGCACCGGAATTGAACAAGGTCCTAATGGGAAAGTCTAAAAGGGAAATCAAACCTTCTACATTGACCTTCCTACCTCTTCCTAACTGCTACCACCAGCCTGAATTGCCTCAAGCGCGTGAACCTGTGCTCTAGATGCACCTGCCCCTGCTTCCAAGGGCGCTGCCTATTGTAATGTCCCATTCGTCCACACTGAAAACAAGCACCCTTCTTAGTTGTCTTCTTACAATCTTTAATGAAGTGTCCCATTATACCACAACCATGACACTTTACTTCCTTCTTGATCTGTTCTTTATGAGGATGCGTTAAGGTTTATGATCTTGTAACCTTAAGCTGTGATACCAAAATTGACACCCCACACCCCTTAACGTCACTCATATGAGGATGCGTTAAGGTTTATGAAGCGCTTAGCTGTAAAGTAACAACATAGAGACTAAAACTCACAAGACAGAAATACAAAACACAGCAAAAACTCTTAAAACACTAATTAAATAAGCAAATCAAGTCACAACACTTATTACATTTCAAAATACCAGATAGTCATCATTATAAAATAAACATATTGTCTCGTGGAAAAAAAATCATAGTACGTAAGTAAAACCACAAAAGTTATCCCTCTCATAAGTCAATACAATGATTAGAAAACAAGAAATGAACCAGTACATGAATCCGGAAAAGTTTGAATCCAATCTGAACCAAATAATCAAGAATCACCACTGAGACCCTCCACCCTACAAACCTGGAAGGGGAAGGAAGGGAGAAGGACAAAACAAACTCTAGGTCAGACATATTCTAATAATTTCTAGCATGAGCATAAGATAAGGAAGCATTTAGAGAGATGAATAGTTCTAAGAGCAATGGACATAAAAGCATAAATGAAATAATAGAAAAGGTAAACATTAATAAAGATAGGATTCTCATTCATATCCTTGTTTGTTACACAAAGTACCAAAATATCACACTTAGGCTTTACCTAATTTCTACCCATTGATAAATTACTTTACCCAAAATGTGATAACCTACGCTAGCTATGGAATTCAGGGTTATCAATCCCGAACACATCAACTAAAAGGACACAACCGTTAATCATAGGCGTTACAACAACTTATCTTCCTCAATCGGAACGATGCACCATCATAGTTTTTCTAGATGCGTCTGTACCCACCTCGGTTGACCTCTTACTGTTAAGTTCAATGAAGTGTGCCCTAGCCTCTACCTAGTATGAGACTCCAGATAACAAGGGATACAAATATGCAATTGACACAAGTCACCCCTAGACTTCGTCCTCATTCATATCTAGGATTTCCACGAGCCCCTTATCTTCCACAATCAGCCCCACACTAGCGAAACAGACTCCTATCTTAGCTTATTAATTTCAACAATTTAACTTAATGCATTTAAGTTTATTAATAAGCCCAATATAACCACATATTATATCATAGGTTGTACTAACATTTTTAATTAATGTTATCTTTTTGTACAACCTGCTCCCATGTCACTCAATGTTCAATTACGTTCATTCTATTCCAGATTACAAGTTTACGTGTTCTCTAATTACATGTTAAGGTTTTATCCCCAATCTACACTCAAATCTGATCACAATACTTAATCAATTTCAATATTCCCTAAATCCCTTTCTAATTCAATTTAGACATTATTCCAATTTAAATGCAAATACAATGATAAAGGCCTAGGCTCTTTTCAGGCCTAGGCTCAGCGCTAAAAGAAAAAGGAAAACAGATTAGGCTACTCGTAAGGCACAGACTCAAAATAAACAAAAGTGAATAAAATAGGCATAAACATAATTGTAAATAAATAATAACAAAAAGGAGAATAAGAAGAAGGAGAATTACTTATAAATAATAAACTAATGGAAAGAAACAAGCATAGACAGTAAATAAACTTCAATAACTTACAGAAAAACTAAACTTATAAATATTGTAAATAATGTAAACATAAAACTTGCAAATTAAAACTACTTAATTGTCTAAACATTCCTACGCAAATAATTAATCTAAAAATTATGTAAAAACTCATAGATCTGATGAACAAAAGCTTCCTCTGTGGCCTTCTTCTAAAATCTAACAGAACCTCCACCTCTAGAAGCGTTTATGAAATAAATATTAAAAACTTGAGAACTTCTTCACCCCTTAAAAATTTAATTATGTGGCCTTTCCTAATTTTGAGGATATGCCTGGGGAAGAAGAAGCAGTAGATAAGAAAGAATGGATGTGAAGAAATGAGAGAGACTCTACTAGTCTATTTATAGGGTTTATTAGATGCCCTCATCCAATCAAATCTAAGATTAGAACTGGTCCAGCCATGTCAGTGGACTAATAAGAGAGTGCCACGTCAGCCCATGGCTTAAAATAAACCAATAAAACAATGCCACATCATCAAAATAACGTTGGAACGAAATAAAATGTTCGTTGGAAATTTCGTGTGCACAAAGCACGCTACAGGCGCCCTGGGTCAATACACCCGCGCTTTGGGTCGACCCAAGCTGGTTTGGGTTGACATAATGTCGACCCAAGTGTGAACTGTTTCGTCCCGGGTGCCTGTTATATAATTATATATGTATAACAATTTTTCTGGTCAACTTCTTTAAGTTCATAACTAATTCATTTTAACTCCGATTTCAGCAAACCAAATGTCCATATTAATTAGAAAATTACAACGTACCAAGTGGTGCTAGTCTCATCGTCTGAGTATGATTATTATTTTGATTAATATTTTTGTTTATCAATCTTTTGCATTCAATTGTTGTTTATTAAAATTTGGGGTACTTACACAATCAATATACACCAACATATGCACTTGATCGATAAGCACCCCAAACTCTCCGATCCAAGAAATGGCTTGTCATTCAAAGCAGAAAATCCTTATAAAGCTTAGAGAAATTAACCGTAGGATTGGGTGGAACTACCGCGGCTACAGCTGAAGGTGGGGCATGTCCTTGCCCTTCGATAGGCGCCGTAGCTTTAAAATATCTACGGAACCATACCAAATGGGAACGCCCTCTGGAAAATTGGGAGCCTCAGACGCATAGGAAAGAAAAGAGAAAATGATTCTAAAAGGGATCAAAAGAATATTGTAATTGACTTGAGGGGATATTTTCAAAAATCAGTTTTACTTGAAAAACATTCTTTTGAAAATAGTTTTTCAAAAAAAAAAAAATCTGATCTTGTAACCTTAAGCTGTGATACCAAACATGACACCCCACACTCCTTAACGTCACTCATATGAGGATGCGTTAAGGTTTATAAAGCGCTTAGGTGTAAAGAAACAACACAGAGACTAAAATTCACAAGATAGAAATACAAAACATAGCAGAAACTTTTAAAACATTAATTAAATAAGCAAATTGAGTCACAACACTTATTACATTTCAAAATACAAGATAGTCATCATCATAAAATAAACATACTGTCTCGTGGAAAAAAATCATAGTACATAAGTACAACCACAAAAGCCATCCCTCTCATAAGTCAATACAATGATTAGAAAACAAGAAATGAACCAATACATGAATCCCGAAAAGTCTGAATCCAAGCCGAACCAAATAATCAAGAATCACCACTGAGACCCTCCACCTTGCAAACCTTGAGGGGGAAGGAAGAGAGAAAGAGAAAACAAACTAGGTTAGACATACATTTGGTGAGTTCTAATAATTTCTAGCATGAGCATAAAATAAGGAAGCATTTAGAGAGATGAATAGTTCTAAGAACAATGGACATAAAAGCATAAATGAAATAGCAGAAAAGGTATACATTAATAAAGATAGGATTCTCATTCATATCTGGGATTATTGCACCAAGCACCAAAATATCACAATTAGGCTTTACCTAATTTCTACCCATTGATCGACAACTTTACCCAAAATGTGATAACCTGCGCCAGCTATGGAATTCAGGGTTATCAATCATGAATTCATCAATCAAAAGGACACAACCGTTAATCAAAGGCATTACATCGGCTTATCTTCCTTAATCGGAACGATGCACCATCACTGTTCTGCCAAAACACGTATGTACCTACCTCGTTTGAACCTCTTACTTTTAAATTCAATAAAGCATGCCCGAGCCTCTACCTAGTATGAGACTCCGTGATAACAAGGGATACAAACTGGCACGGGTTCCGAACCAAATGCAATTGACACAAGTCACCCCTAGACTTCGTCCTCATTCATATATAGGATTTCCACGAGCCCCTTATCTTCCACAATCAGCTCCACACTTATGAAATGAGCTCCTATCTTAGCTTATTAATTTCAATAATTTAACTTAACACGTTTAAGTTTATTAATAAGCCCAATATAACCACATGTTATATCCTACGTTGTACTAACATTATTAATTAATGTTATCTTTTTGTACAACCGGTCCCATGTCACTCAATGTTCAATTACATTCATTCTATTCCAGATTACAAGTTTACATGTTCTCTAATTACATGTTAAGGTTTCATCCCCAATCTACACTTAAATCTGATCACAATACTTAATCAATTTCAATATGCCCTAAATCCCTTTTTAATTCAATCTAGACATTATTCCAATTTAAATGCAAATACAACGATAAAGGCCTAGGCTCTTTTCAGGCCAAGGCTCGGCGCTAAAAGAAAAAGGGAAATAGACTGGGCTACTCGTAAGGCATAGACTCAAAATAAACAGAAGTGAATAAAATAGGCATAGACATAACTGTAAATAAATAATAACAGAGAAGGGGATAAGAAGAAGGAGAATTTATTTTTTAATAATAAACAACTGGAAAGAAACATGCATAGACAGTAAATAACTCGAGCATCTATTTCAAATGCGTATCCCATTTTTGCGCAGAAAAGTTATGAAAATCCACGAGAAGCAAGCGGGCAAATTGCATGCGCCAATTGCCATTTAGCTAATAAGCCTGTGGATATTGAAGCTCCACAAGCTGTACTTCCTGATATTGTATTTGAAGTAGTTGTTCGAATTCCTTATAATATGCAAGTGAAACAAGTCCTAGCTAATGGTAAAAAAGGGGCTTTGAACGTGGGGGCTATTCCTAATTTACCCGAGGGATTCGAATTAGCCCCCACCGACTTCAATAACTTACAGAAAAACTAAACTTATAAATACTGTAAATAATGTAAACATAAAACTTGCAAATTAAAACTACTTAACTGTGTAAGCATTCCTACGCAAATAATTAATCTAAAAATCACATAAAAACTCATAGATCTGATGAACAAAAGCTTGCTCTGTGGCCTTCTTCTAAAATCTAATAGAATCTCCACCTCTAGAAGCGTTCATAAAACAAATATTAAAAACTTAAGAACTTCTTCACCCCTTAAAAATTTAATTATGTGGCGTTTCCTAATTTTGAGGATAGGCTTAGTGAAGAAGAAGAGGAGAAGAAAGAATGGATGTGAAAAAATGAGAGAGACTCTGCTAGTCTATTTGTAGGGTTTACTAGATGCCCTCATCTAATCAAATCTAAGACTAGATCTAGTCCAGCTATGTCATTAGACTAATAAGAGAGTGCCACATCATCCGATGGCTTAAAATAAACCAATAAAACAATGCCACATCATCAAAATATCATTGGAATGAAATAAAACATTTGTTAGAAAATTCATGTGCACCAAGCATGCTACATCGCCCTGGGTCGACACACCCGCGCTTTGGGTCGACCCAAGCTGGTTTGGGTTGACATAGTGTCGACCCAAGTGCGACTTATGTCGTCCCTGGTGCATGTTATATAATTATATATATACCAATTTTTCTGGTCAACTTCTTTAATTTATAACTAATTCATTTTAACTCCGATTTCAACAAACCAAGTGTCCATATTAATTACAAAATTACAACGTACCCAGTGCTGCTAGTCTCATTGTCTAATTATGATTATTATTTTGATTAATATTTTGTTTATCAATCTTTTTCATTCAATTGTTGTTTATTAAAATTTGGGGTATTACACAATTAATATACACCAACATATGCATTTGATCGATAAGCACCCTAAGCTCTAGCAAATGAGGTTTCCTAATAGTAGATCACCTACGAACGATGTTTTAAGTTAAACTAAGCAGACGATTCAACAATGCAATCAATTGTCATACACATTCCTAAACTCGCATACAAGCATTTGTAATAACATATGCCGGTCCAGAGCGCCCTAACCTAAAGTTGCTCATTACCGAAATTGCTCCATTTCAAAGAATAGAGCTCGTCACCTTGAGTTCAATGCAAAAAAGGAGTCCAAACGGACTTAACATGCAAATGGTACGCCATTTGAAGTTAACCCCACCTAACCCCACCGATCTAGATTTGATACGATCCAAATTTATATCGATTCAGATTTTATACGATCCAAATCCATATTGATCTGAACTTTTGTCCATCATAACTCAAGTATACGAATTCCAAATGACTTGAAACTTGTTTTGCATTATTAGGGTACCTTCTTTGTCTTCTCCACCAATTTTCACGCAAATTCAGGTAGTCTGCCGATCCAGATCTACCCTCATCCCAAACCATATTCTAACTTATCCTGACCATTCGATTGGCATTTAAACCCATTCATTTGTCTTTATAGTAAGCATACGACATATACACAATGCTCAAGTAAGTGTAACATCAAAATGAAGTGAATTGAAACATATACAAGGAGAAGTTACTAATAATTCATCTCTCCCCCCACCAAATCAAGCACCAAACCACCAATACTCATTCCTTTGCTCTCTTGAAACTTGGGATCTCACTTTATAATATGATTCGGGCTAATTCATTCACGGGTTTTGCAGAGAATCCCATAAGAAAAGTTATGGTAATTTTTATTTAGTTTAGGAAATTTATTTAAAAGATTTAGGGATTGAGAGATTAGAAGGTGATTAGGAAGAAATTAATCAGTGATTAGGAGAAGAGGAAGAAAATGAATGTGAAATAGTTAAGAGGAATTATGGTTTAGCCTAAATCCTCTCCATCCGGCAATATTCACTCCCAAAAATCTCGAACTCCTAGCATGTCGAACCTTTTATCCAAAAGAATCCGAGAAGACATGCTGAGCTCAATAGAAAAGGTTTCAGGGCCTAATTCTATCACGTGCAAAAGTCAGTTTTTCGACCAATTTATGAATCGATCTTAAGCCAATAACTAAAAATCGATCAGTCAAAATATATTGATGCGGTACTTTAAGAAGTTCCGACTATAGATCCAGACTCAACACAAGTGGTTTCAAGTCCTAATTCGATCGTATGTGAAATCTCAATTTTGGAACCGCCACTCAATTAACGATTAATATTTGAATGAAAAAATGCAATTATCCTATCGTTAAAATATGGGTCGTTATAGCTTATCATACCAGAATCACCTTATCGACCCGTTGTTGCTCCTCTCAAACTATGTCGACTCCATCAGTTCGCAAAACTATTGGTCTTAAAGCTCTCTATCACAAAAGAGTTAAAGGGTCTGCCTTCTTTCAGTTAAAACATGGACGGACTCGAACTTCAAAGGGGTGAAAGGCAGCAATCACAACCGCGATAAGAACTCACGAGGGTGTTTTAGGGAATCGGGTTCAAAAGGTTCAATTGAAAATTGAAGATACCAGAGCTCGGTTCGTAGATGCAAAATTGGAAAGTGGAAGAGGAGACTGGTATATGCATATGTGTGACTGAACTGATCACTCAGTTCAGTTTTCAAAAAATTCAACAAGGATTGGTACCGATCTCATGTATATAACTATAAAGGATAAAAAGTAATAATAATAAACATACATGCATATATTAACCTAGACAATATTTGTACAATCGTAACCTGAACTTATGTGTGTATGCAACATCCAAATGCATTAATTTATGGATACCAATACACAGTATGTGATAACACATATTTCTATATACATGTATGTTTTCATGTGCTATTTATAGGAAAAAGCGAGCGTTTCATATGAATCACGTACATGAAAGTGAGTGCATACGTGACTCCAGACTTATTTACACCTAGGTGTACTTAGAAGCCGATGACCAACAGTTGACCTCTTGACTCAACAGAAGTTAGATGTTCACCTGTGATTTCCAATCGAGGTCTAGTCCAAATGGAAGAAATTTAACAAATAAATTAGACTATCAACAAAGCTTGACTCACTTACTTATACCATCAGAGTTTGATCAAGAATGTCAATTACTCGAAAACGGCATATCCTTTAGTGTATGTAACTCAATAGAAGGACAACGACCATTTATGAAAAGCAGTATGTAATCCGGTCCATCAACCACGATTTATTCCAACTTACAGTACATCATATTCACTACAAGACATACTTTTAGGGGACAAGTTTAACTGAGCTTTGTTCCCGACCATTTCCACCTATTCGGATTGACGCAACTTGACGATTATCAACACTGATAGCCCAGAGAGATAATCTGAAGGCCCAAATATTTGACTCGGATAGCAAACAGTCGAAGAGCCTAACAGAACATCACCTAAGAGCTCACCAAGTGAGGGTTCGGCCTAACTCAATGTTAGAGAATACAACTCGGAGTTAAACCAGCAGAAAATTTCAACTTCAACCAATAACACTTTATATCTCTCTAACGACAAAACCAACTAACAAGCCATTTAAGGGAGGAGTTAGAGAGTAGAGACAACAACTGAGACCCATAAGAGGGATCACGCCCACATACCTCTAAAAAGAGGGATCAGTGTCGATCCCCCACTTGGAGGTAAATTGGGTTGGATCGCCTCATGACCTCCTCAACAACGTCTCTCTGGTTTTTTTGGGATATGTCCAACTACCTACATTTATAAATACCAACTGCATTGAAGAGAAATTGATCTTTTTAGCCATTTGTTTATTTTATTCTATATGTAACTCATATGATATGAGACTTTGTAACTCTTAAAATAACAATAAAATATCCAAAACCTTCCAGACTGACGAAGACAAAACAACGTTGAACCACAATAAACTCCTATGTTCTTATTTACTACACCATTATTCCTATTATCCTCATTTTTCATTTATTTTTGCAGTTTAGTTTATATCGAACTCTTTGGATGTTGTGTCAACTTTTGATACTAACATTTATCACATATTCCATTGAGACACCCTTGAAAATGGTTTACTGAAAACACCACGCTTTTTATTATTTAACATTGATTATTAACTTTAGGTATTCAAATTCAACATAAACACAATGCAACAGTGTTTTGTATGTTAAGTCTTTGCTTATGTGTTTTATAATAGTGTTAATGAGAGGATGTGGAAGTCCCAGTTTTCTCATTTATAACGAGTTTGATTTCAAAAGCTCTTATAATCAATTTTATGATATCTAAAATCATGCATGGTAGTTTAATGTTAATGCTATAGTAATTGGTTTTGAAAAATTATGTAAATCAATTAATACAAAAATATTAATCTTATCTTGGAAGCTAACAATAAGTAAGAAATCAAAACTAAAAAATGATTTTAAATAAACATCATAGTGAATTCTTATAAAGCAATGAGTCGTAACTTTAGATATTCTCTTGGTCTCCCGATTCAATCCAACATTGGAATAGGACATTGTAAATGATTGAGTAAATTAGTCAACCGATCGTTCTAAGAATCCCATATCAATTTAGATAATTGGTTTCTACATTTCAATCGATTGGTGACAATTTTAGGTGACTAGGAACCCCTATGTTTTCACTTTAATTCCCTGGGTTTCTATAAGGAATTAACCAATTAATTGATAGTTATGGTTAATCGGCGGGTTTATAGAAAGTCGATTTCCTTATCGTTTCTTAGGTTTTCCACTAAATATTTGTGCTTCCATTCAAACTTTATATACACTTTGTTATAAATTATTTAAGCGTGATATATATAGAAACAAGAGTATCCCAAATAGTGCAGCATTCCTATAGCCTCTCGATTTTCACCGCATATTCTCATTCCTCCCTCTTCCCACTAGCTCGCTTTCCCACCACTAACTTATTTAAACATAAATAAGTGGTCCAAATTGGGGGATAATTAGTCTGCTTGAAAAATAAGTGTAACGACCCGGGAAAAAGCGACCTTGGTTATCCGATATATAACACCTATCGAATAATCAAAAGTCGAAATTACCGGATAGTCCAAGGAAGAAATTAGAGGGTGAGGATAGATAAGATAGAAAATTAGAACAGAAGAAGAAGAAGAACACAACAACATCAGAGTAACACGAATCTCACAGCGGAACGAATAAAATATAATAGACAACATATCTTGAAATCAAAGTAGTATATGTATATCATACCATTATCAGAGTACAACACTTTCATCACAGCGGAATAATCAATAGCTAGAAAAATCTTGAAGCCTCCTGCTCCAAGCTCTTCAAGCATACCTGTAAATCCTGACTACTTGACTGCCCGTACAAATTTGGGCACCCAAGAGTTTAGGGAAAACAAAACAAAATAAAACTCTGGGTCAGTCATGGGACTGGTGTGAGTAAACTCCAATCATTTGGTTTAACTTTTCAAAATCCTTTTCAAAAGAAAAGATAATCGTAAGACCAATCCACTCATGAATACGGATGACTTTTACCTTACGATAACCCAAAACACTTTGGAAATCATATATTATCTGATATTATAATAATGTCTAATCACAAGTAATTAAAATCTAGTAGAACGCTTGCATCTCACGCTCTACCTATATAATATACAATCAAACTCGCAGGCACTTATTGGAGATTGGATTCCAACTTGACAAGGTATGGGACCACCTTCCGAACGTGTATCTCTAGAGGCAAATACACTGGGTTCAACAAGAACATCTTGCAACCCGGCCCACACATGACCGACCACTCATTTCGCTTGAGTGTATCGAATGTGTATCACCAACGGTTGGGATCAGCAACCGTCTCCCGATAAGGGACAGCATCGATAGATTTAAGAACAAAAGGAATTTCTCTAGATAGGTGATCATACATTCTAATGGGTGCGACCCACATAGCCATGCTACCTGCCCGATTTTTGTCATTTCCCGGTGGATGAGGCTTGAGGTCATAACGTATCTTTTGACAGATCCCACCTCCATTACTTTGAATGCCACATCGTCATACCCGCCAAATCACAAATTGATTTCACCAAAAATACCACGGGTATATAGCTAAGAGAAACGAATTCCTCCGCCACCAAACGTAAGTACGTTTGAAGAGATCAACTTACGCGATCCTTTGAATATACTCTGTCAGACATTCGTCCATTCACGTTTGTCCTGGGACTGGACAAACCGAAGGCACTATTCTGTAAATAGGATAGCCCTTGCATAACTCCGTCTTCAATATATTCAGCATACTTGATTCGCAACGCTTATGCCAATACGGAGTGGTTCTCTGGATAATAATCCGACCGGTCTCTCCATATTAACAACGTTAAAATGGTCAAAACTTTGATAGTCGGTGATTTAACTATCAATTAAAAACATGTCGGTGTGCAAACAACGATATTATTTCCAGATGGAAATTCTATCGATCAATCATCGTTCATCATCAAATTATCATAAATTTACCCTTTTCCTTATTCTTGTTTTCCTATATTTCTTATTTACTATATTTAGAAAATATACGTTATTAACAATGGAAAACAATTCCATTTCTCATTTTCTATATTCAGAAAACATTTCTGATTTTCATTTGGAAGACATTTCCAAATCTCCTTCATTGGGTTTAAACTGATGTTTGAATAAACATCGCTATGCCAACACCAACCATTTCGCTCATTAACTAAATTCACTTAACCCCTTTCACTCTCGAACCTTATCCACTTCTTAGTTAAAAACGAAGTCAATCAAGTTGGGGTATAATTACCTCTCAGACCTTAACTGAACAACATTTCTAACTTCGAAATAAACAAAGTTCAAACTTTACTCTTTAAGAAACTTCCTTGCGAACTCTCGGATTCTATTTATGAATCCACTTCCTTTACTGAATCATTTGATTATAACTATAAATGTTTTAATTCCACGCTTTCAAAATATGTTAACTTAAATATATTTCCATATCTTAATTTGGATAAATAAACAACCAACTACTTTATTAACAGATAATTAAAACTTGATTTGAAATGGAAAGTAAACATTACTTCCCTTGATTCGATATAATCGAATTTCCATGTATGATTCACTCTCGAATAATCACTATCCGATAATTCTCTTTCGAATAAACTATATTCGATTCCCCTGTTCGAATAACTAATATTCGATAATCCTTTTCTTCGAATAACTAATATTCGAAAAATCTCACTTCGAATAAACCATATTCGATAATTCTCTCCTTCGAATAACTATATTCGATTTAACACACTTCGAACGAACTATATTCGATTGCTCTTCTCGAATAAACTATATTCGATAACTCTACTTCGAATAGGTGATATTCGATTAATTCCCTTTTTGACTAACACTACTTAATTTACTAATACTCGACTAACTCGACTTAATTAACTTCTATTGATTAATTACTATTTGATTTAACACCATTTGCTTGACTCTAGATCGCAGCGATCACAATGGTTACGCCTGATTCCCTCAGGAAACATCCGACCGCCGTAGGCTATCTGCAGCCCTGCGAATTACGCTAGCAGTCGTGCTAAATGGAAATTCATCCTTAAATAACTTTGTCTATTTTTAACTCTATCTCGAATAATTAGATTCGATCAATTCTAATTGAATAACTAATATTCAATTAACCCTTATTCGATTACTATATTTGAATAACTCTAGCTCGATTTGACTCAAAACGATTAGCTCTAACTGATTAACTCTAACTGGTTAATTCTAACTGAATAACTCTAACTGGATAACTCTAACTGAATAACTCTAACTGGTTAACTCTAACTAACTAACTCTAACTGTTTAACTTTACGGTTTAACTCTGACAGTTTAACTTCAACGGTTTAACTCTAACAGTTTAACTCCAACTGTTTAACTCTAACAGTTTAACTCCAACTGTTTAACTCTAACAGTTTAACTCCAACTGTTTAACTCTAACAGTTTAACTCCAACGGTTTAACTCTAGTTGATTAACTCTTTTGAATTAATCCCTTTGACTTTTCTCTTTTGAATAATTCCTTTGGAATAATTCCTTTGAATTACTTCCCTTGAATAGATTCTTTTTCTATTCGTTTACTCAACAAATAACTATTCTCTTTTCACTTCTATTTATTTAACAAATAAATATTCCCTTTAACTTTTCTATTTATTCAACAAATAAATATTTCTTTTAACTTTTCTATTTATTTAACAAATAAGTACTTCTGTCAACTTTTCTTTATTCCCTACATGGATATTCCCTTTTCAATTCCATTTGTAAATACTTTTACGAATGTTTCCCTTTTTATTTCTATTTGTAATCGTTTCACAAATATTTCCCTTCTATTTGATTTCACCAATATTTTCCCTTCTATTTGATTTCACCAATATTTTCCCTTCTATTTGATTTCACCAATATTTTTTTTTTTTTTACAAATGCTTTGATTCTATAATCATTTTCTCTCATGAAATTCTCTTCCTTTTATATATAAAATCTATTGATTTTATATAAATAATTTATTTTCAAAATAAACTTTGAAAATCCCTTTTCACTTTCTAGTATCACTTATGGTATAAAAATACCAAATCAAAAGGTTCAATCATCATCCAAACACACAGGTTCAACAACAGATGATATAACACATCATATATCAGAATATATGAAAAACGGTAAATAAATGTTGAGGAATCCAGTTGGATTCCTCCGACCTGTTTCCCTGCATCCACAGATGTTACACAATATAATTCACATCAATTTCATTTCAATATGAGGTATTCTGATAAACAAAATCAACATCGGTTAACGATATATATAACTATATCGGTATTTTCAATCAATTGACTAGCAGTTCAACCAAACAATCAACACTCAGCAATTCAACCAATAATCATCAGTTCTAAAAATACTTTATAAAAATATAAAGTGTTCAGAGTTAGTGAGATTTACTCACCTTGGACGGTTTATCGTTGAATAACGATAATCGGTCATTGATTTGGTTCAGACGTTAAATTTCACCATAAATCCAAACGAGCTCCAATCCACTTGCGGTCAGTTCCATTGCGTAGTGCTCGTCCATACGATCCCAACGGATCCTGTTTCGTTAAATTTCGTTAATGTATGCAAAAGTTATGTTATTCACAATATTTACCTAATTTTAAATGAATATATATTTAATTAAATTAATTAAATTATTTTTATCTTAATTAATTTCTAATTGCGTTATTAGCCAAATTACCTTCCCTGCCCTTCTAAAAAATCCTACTTTCCCATCTCTAGCCATATCCAATTTTTTTTTAAAATTGAAAAACCATTTTAATATTAATTAAATTTAATTTTTAAATAAAATATTTAAAAATATTCGTTTAATTATAACTTAAAATTTTTAACCCGGATCAAAAATCTGCTTCTACTCATTTTAAAGTATTTTTCGATAAGAATCCAACGGTTCTTGTTTCGTGGAAATCCGACTTGTTTTGAAAAAGTTATAAGCTTTTAAAGTTTATGGTTAAAAATTACGAAAATGCCCCTGGTCTGTTTTAAATTCAAATTAAATTCAAATTAAATTTTAAATTTAAATTTAAATTAATCATCCCATCCGTCGGATCAGTTAGGGATAGCCAGGGAGAGCAGGAAACTATATTTTCCAAACTCAAGCCTTAGACACTATCCTCTCTGTCACCCTTAGAATGTTCTGATATTTATTTTTACAAATTCTATTTTAATTATAATATATATATATATATATTACACAAATAAATAAATAAATAAATATTATTTAAAAACTTACCCCGCGAAGCCCAAGCCTCTGCCTAAGAGTCCCTAGCTCCCCGTCTTGCCCTCCTTTCTCCCTTCCTTCCCTTTTCCCTATTTCCTAATATTTTATTATTATTTCTGCCATTGCCAAAGCTTGAAAGAGGAGGAGGAGGAGTGAGTTTAAAATGAGGGGGGGCTATTTATAGCCGAAGGAGTCACATGGATTGCTGAGGTGGCGCGAATCCAACGGTCGAAAATGGATGGCTAGGATTAATCCTTAAATTTATTAAATTATAAATAAATTTAATAATTTATGAATAGTAAAGTGTGTTTTCTCAACCCTATTCGGACGTTAATTTGACTTACTTATTGATACCTTATCCAAAATCTTTTTCAACCATGTTGTTCAATTTTTCTTGCTCTTCAATACTATATAAAAATATATCAATTTTGAATTTGTTTGAACTTTCAAATAATTTAAATTCAAATTCAAAATAGTGTTTTGTGTTAGTTTCAACACCTTCCGGTCTCATGTTGGAGTATCAAACGATAACGGTTTTCAGAAATTCTTCCACCATCTGGTCCGGTTTTTAACGTACTTCAATCCTATGTATTCAAATCAAAAATCGGAGTTCGTTTAGATTTTCAAATAATTTATTTAAATTTTGTTTCCTTAATAACTTTCTATATCCGTTATAGGATTTTCCCAGATTTCATATATAGCTAATATCCTATGTTTAGAATTTTCCTGGATAGGTCTCAGGTTCCAGTTTTGCCGTTAGCATTAGCAAATTCCAATTACCGTCAAAATTTAGTTCAAATTTTGGCCTTTTATTTTTTTCTTTTCCACATACGAATGCCATTTTTGACGTAACTTGGTTGGTTACCTAATTTCATCATTTCGGATTTAATGAAACTGATTTCATCGAAATCCGAGTTCGTTAGCTACTACATCCTTTGTAAACGTACTATTTTAAATTAAAAATTTATCCTTTTATACTGCCAGTTCACATTATATTGCAGATCCACTAAATTTCTACCATTTCGGAATAAAATAAAATATTCAATTTTTTTTTAATTAAACCATTTAAAATTCCAAAACAATAAAAACATTTTTAAATATTAAACTAAATGGTCAAAAAATCTGGGCCGTTACAATAAGGGTGTCATAGAGCGTGCCTACAATGTTATTATGGTGATCATTAAAATTGCTTCTTTTGTGATTATATAACGATACAATTTAAGTCAACATGGATTTTCTTTTTTAATCAGTCATATCAAATCGCTGGTAATCAAAAACTATTTTTATAATAATTATTTCGAAACTAAAACTGATATTTGTAAAACAATTATTTCAAGTGGGTAAAGTAGAAAATAAATTTGAAACCCATTTGATTGGTTCTGAAAGCATGCAAAACCGATACTTGAAAGGCACATCCTTGTTTCTATAATATTGAATGCTACATCCCTTTTGCCAAGGCATCCTAGTATTATACATTGTCTTTTAGTATGTTTTTGTAGTAGTACGAAACGAGACATTTAAACGAGATACAAGATTAAACGGTAACGCGTTTATAACATTAAACAGAGCTTTTAAACGAGACAATTAAATAAAATAATTAAGGAGGAAAACATGATAATTAGGAAAAAAACAAAAAAATAAGGAATAAATGGACGAGAAAAATTAACAGTTGACATCAAATGAAGCAATATGCTTCATTAAGGTAGCGTTTCATTTAGTGAATGGGCAGTCCACGTTTGCATCTGCGTCAGACGCGTCTAACGCATCAAACGTGGGACCCACACGTATACCCCTTCGAGACGAAGAACTCAAAAGTTAGCTTTCGCATCGGACGCATCTGACTCAAAAGAAATTTCTGGACCCGTCAGTCCTCTTCTTCCTCCCCTAGGTATTCACTCCAATTCCTTACATTTTCCTCACCAAAACACACAAACAATCTGAAAGTTCAAGCTTAAATCCTCGTTCAACTGTCGATTCTTTTAGGTTTTTGTTTTTATATTTGTGTTTTTTAGCTTCTTAACTTCGCTATATGTTTTTTTCCGTAGTTTTTTGATTTTTTTTCCAAAATGGCTGCAAGTCAATTCTCTTCTACACGTTCCATTGCCCAATGAAATAACGACACCACCAATACTTTCTTCGATGTGTGCATGGAACATCTGAATTCCCATGCGCATAACATGGGAAATTGTTACCAGCTAACTGTGGCGATGTTCAACCATTGCACTCGATTGGACTATAATGCTGGTAATATAAAGAATAAGTTTGATAATATAAAGAGAACTGGAATCCATGGAACAAGCTGCTTCAGATTCACGGTAGGTAATGGGATAAGCAGATGGATACCATCACTGGGATGAACGATTGGTAGGCGACGGTGTCGGTAGCGTGTCGCAAATTCAAGGATGACTCCGCAACGCGATTCAGAGAGCTAGACTCACTTTTTGGAGGGTTCATTTGTACTGACAAATGCCAGTACATAGTTCTGGCCGCTCGACCAGTTCATCTGCACGAGGCCCATATGTACGGTGCTTTTATTCGGGGTGATGCTACTAAGATCTCGAGCCGTCCGACTCGTAGGCATGCCGGTCCAGTGCTGGCCCTTCTCGTTCTGCTCCTCCTTTCATGGACCGAGATGAGGTTATTGATCTGTGCATGGAAGTATGCCATGATGATGATTATCTCGAGTGGGAGATGGCGGTTGTTCTGTCAGAGAATGACAGAAGGGGCTACAACCCTTTTTATTCTATAATTGACAAGCCCGAACAACTTAGGGATTGTGTTATTCATTATGTCAGTAAGCTGAGGGCTGGACAGCTGTAGTTTTCTTATGTATTTGTTGTTGCTTTTATCTAGGTGTTGTGTTTGTTAATTTTGGTGATGCTAAATCAATGGAAGGAAAATTTTCTTATGGAAAGAAAGGATAGATAACTTGGGTGCCAAGTTTACTTGAAGGTCAAGAAACTTAGGCATCAAGTAATAAATAATTTGGGTGCCAAGTTTACTTGGACGTCAAGAAACTTGGGCATGAAGTAATTGGTCTTATAAAAGAGGCCTAAAGGGGGAAGGAAAGGCAATTGAATTGAATTCAATTCATTCATTCTATCTTTTCATTCAAGTTTTGGGGATTTCTAACCTAAATCTATTTTTCTTCAATTCTTTATCCCCTCAAATAAAATTCTTAAGTGAATTGAGTGACCATTGTAATCAATCTCTTATACTCTTCGTTGGTGTTAATAAAAGGCTCTCTCTCTCTCTCAAGTGGACGTGCACTAACAAATTGTTAGTGGAACCACTATAAATTCCTGTGTGGTTTACTTTTCATTATTGCCCATTTGTTTCTCTTGTGTGGTGCTTGTGATTGGCTTTTGGATTGGGTTGTCCTTGATATTGATTGGTTGTTTTTGCACGTTTACCAAGATCTCATCTTCCGCTGATTTGGGGCTATTTTTATTTGTGCGGTCTTAAATCAAAATTTCTCCTCGACATTTGGTATCAGAGCATTGATGTTGGTAGATTGCTGTAAAAATGCCGGAATCAGATTCAAATAATGTCTCAACAGTTGGTCCAAGTAGTGTAGCTCCTTATATACGTGGGTCGTATGCAGCTTCTGGTTCACAATTGGTTATCGACAAATGGAATAGCGATAATGATTTTAAAAAGTGGAAATGGAAGATGAAAGCGGTTCTTAGGCGGAATCGGGTGCATCGGGTAGTGATACACATTTATTGCCAGAAGTCATCTCAGATGTGGATAGAGAAGAAATGGTAGAGTAGGCATTCACTACACTTCAACTTTCCTTGGGGGAGAATGTTATTTCCGAAATTAGTGGTGGGACGACTGCTAAAGGTATTTGGAGGAGTTATATCTGAAGAAATCACTCACAAATCGACTGAACTTGTTGCGGACTTTCTTTACCTACAAGATAAAGGAAGGAACTTCGCGAAAGACGCACTTGAATGTGTTTGATGATTTGTTAATGAAAATGAAGGCAGTAGATTTGAAGATTGAGGAGGAGCAGAAGGCGATGTTATTGTTATGTTCATTGCCTGAACGCTATATTGGGTTCTCGAATATTTGATCTACGGCTAGGATACATTGACTCTAAATGATGTCAAGACGGGTCTTCTTAGTGAGGAATTGCAAGATCAGATGAAGGAGCTGAGTGATGGTAGTAGTGGTGCTGGTAATGGTCAAGGTTTATTTGCGGATAAAGAAAAGTCAAAGAATGTAACGACCCAACTTTCGAACACATCGGAAGTCGTGTCATTAATAAGAATAAGAATAGATAGAAGATAAAACTGAAGAAAAACCATCAGAATCTCATAGCGGAATTTTACAAAAGATGATACTTTATAATATTACACATCAGGACATATTACATCAGAGCATAATACATCTAGGGATACAAGCCACTTCATAACTTTAATTATACATATCATCGATGACCAAACTTGCATACTTATAATTATACAGTAGACATGATAAGTAGAACAACACACAGAAAGTTTCCATCCAACTTCCCAAGTTTTATCATAACCTGATTCACTTGTCTACACATAACAAGTGTTATGAGTACCCAAGAGTTCAAGGAAAACACAAAAAAAATAAACTTCGGGCCAGTCAGGGGACTGGTATGAGTAAACGATTTAAAAATAAATTAAAGAAACAAAAATATCTCATAAGATCACGCCGTGAATACGGAACGAGTTTTTATCTTATGAGAATAAAACACTTTGTATACTTGAAATCAGATATTATCATAGTGTCTAGGTGTTTCACAAATAATTTAGAATCTAGAAGAATGCTTACATCTCACATTCTCCTATACAGTATACAAATAAAACCACTTGGCGCTTATGGAAATTGGATTTCCGACTTTGACAAGGTATGGGACCACCTTTCGATAGTGTATCTCTAGAGGCGAATACACTTGGGTTCAATAAGAACTTCTTGCAACCCGGCCCACACATGACCGACCACTCATTTCTCTTGAGTGTATCAAATGTATATCACCAATGGTTGTGTATGGCAACCATTTCCCGAATGGGACATAATCGATAGAGTAAGAACAAAAGGAATTTCTCAAGATAGGTGATGCTACACCGTAATGAGAGCGACCCACATAGTCATGCTGCCTGCCCGATTTTTGTCATTTCCTGGGTATGAGGCCTGAGGCTAGACTTACCTTTTTCATCACTGTTTATTTCTATTGAATGCCACATCGTTAAAACTCGCCAACCACTAATTGACTTCCCCAAAAATATATTATAAGTATAAAGCAAGAGGAACAAATTCCTCTGCCACCATATAAATACGTTTGAAGAGATCAACGTACGTGATCAGTTAGAATTACTTTGTCAGACATTCGTTCATACAAGTTGTCCTGAGATTGGACAAACCGAAGGCACTATTCAAGAATAGCCCTTGTATATCACCGTCTTCAATTATCTTTGATAATCTCTGACGCGCGGCGTATAATCAAATCAAAGTGGAATATTTATTCTGGTCTTTTTGAAATGATTAGCGAATTATTTTCTTTTTAAATTATTAATCTAACACGATTAGAAATATGGTTTACAGTTCTTTATTTACAAAACACAGAACAGTATATGATCATTTTCTTGTATCAGGAAATTCAGGCCATAGTTTAAAAACGGACAATTTAAGCGTATGCGTTGCATACGGTTTTTCTCTTCCATTTTTGTTAACTTTAAAATTTAAATATTTTCATTAGAAAATAAATTCTAATTCTAATTATAAAGTAATTTATAATTTAATTTAATTGCCACTTCTGTACTCTATTTTCAACGTTTGACAAAAACTACACTCGATCTTCCATTCCTGATTCACTTCCTTCTTGCCACTTAATAGTTTAAATAAAAATTCTATTTTTATTTTTCTTATTTATTTCAACTATAATTTAATCTATTATTTAATAGAACCTGGTTTTTAATTTAATTTATATAAAAAATCTTATTTTGAAGAAGTATGTGCTAAAGTACCACTTTGGACGAAAGTACCACATCAGGTTCGCGCGATTTCCTTGCCGGATCAGCCCCAGCTCTCACGCCCCTAGCAACTACCACCTGGTAGTACCATCCCCAAAGTACCACCCTGAAATCATAGTTGATCAACCCAAATCCATAGTATACCAGCCCAGTACCCAAAGTACCAGTGCCAAGTACCACTTCATGAAAACACAGCCGATCCCTTCAAGTTCATGGTATCTCCCTCTCCGATCGGCATGCCTGCACGTGCACGTGCACGTGCACACACGCAGGGGCCCACATCCACCACTTCTGACCACCTACACATGCCACACTTCCCTCACTGATCATTTTGCACCACCCCGATCACCTCTTCCACGTCGCCAATGGACTTTCCCCCGTCTATCGCCATTACCAGAAAAGTGCCATCCAGGAAAAACTCCTACAACACCTCGCCTCGACATCTGGCCACCATCCCCTTCTTGTCACGCCACCCTAACATGCCGACGCTGCTAACCCCCTGGACCGCACCCCCCTAGCCACCACATCGAGGAGCAGTTCGGTGATGAAGACCGTACCCAAAAAGAACCCAATTAAACATAATTCGACCAAGTTCTCTAATTTTATACATTAGGAAATCTGTTTAGCATTTTTCCTGTAATCTACAACTCCCCCTACTCCTTCTAGCCGAGCGCCACCACTTCCAGACGAGTAGTTCGCCGGAGTTTCATCATTTTAGCTTTTCCATCCATCTCCCTTTTTCTTACGATTTCCAACCTTAAAAATCTTGATTATACTTTTAAAAATCGTCATTTCAATCCTCCATTCCATTTATATAATTACAACAGGGTTTTAGAACGTTTGAAAATCTACTTTGGTTTTGAGATACAGAGAGCTGCTGTGTTTTTTTTTCTGGTTTCGTACACATTGTTTTGAAATGCTTTGCTTCACTTCTAAACCATTATGTGGCTATGTGAAGGTTTAAAAACTAGTATGGAATCTCATTCTCATCGTCTTATATAGGTTTACTGATCAGTTTGGTTATGTAGAATTTTAAACAAAAAGAACAAGATCTGGTAACATACAGGCTAATACACCTTCCTAAAACATTTGATACTTAAGGGTTTAAGTACCAACCAAAAATTTCTTTGATTAGGCAAAACTAAGATGCGCACAACTTAAACCAAATCATCACACAGTCAAGTTCCACTTACAGTCCAAAACAGAAAAGAACAAGAAGGAATTTTTTGAAAGGTTTACTCACCAGGATGGTTTGAAGCTCTCAGTCTTCTTCACTGATTTTATTCGAATGGTCTTGTGTGAGGAGAGAAATGCATGGTTGTGTCTTTATATAAGAGTAGGAAACTAATAAAATATGTGTGCATTAAATACAGGTTTGGGAAAAAGAGCAAAACAGTTTTTAGATTTTCATCTTTGACAAAAGATTGACAACATAAAATACCCTTTTCTGTCTAAATCAATACACTACTCCCTAAACTCACAGGGCCTTCACCTAAATGTATATGCTCTGAAATCCCCTACACATGTACATTCTTCCCTCCTATTGGTTTCTTAAGTAATGTCACAATTAATGCTCATGTACAACTATGTTCTTTCTCTAAATCTTTCACTAGTATAAACAAAATATAGTAGCCATCTGTTATACTACAAATGTTCAGAAATCCTTGGGTTTCCAAACCACATTTTTCACATGACAATATGATTTAACAAGAAAACATATAAAATTTTTACTTGGCTTCCAAAGTGTTCCAAAATCTGAAGGTTTTGGTACAAAATGATTCACGGCATGTGATGAATGTGCATGAAAAATCTTGAATGATCTATATGCTTGTATAGGCTCTAGTGTAGGCAACATCTTTGGTTTATATGCACAAGAATTTGCAAAATCTTTATGCACATGTGCTATGACAATGTAAACATGTTTTGAAAAGGAAAGTAGTATTTTTAGAAAAATTCACATGTGAGAAGAAAAAAACTGGTTTTAAAACTGAAAATATCTTGATCTAAAATGATTTCGCCATGTGATAAATATTTCCTCCTAGATCCAAGTTGCAAGCCTATTACTAGTGTAGGTTGTACCCTTAAGTTTATATATGAAAACATGTTTGCAAGAAAGGATGGCACTTCATGTTTTTGGTTTGATGCTTATGTGAAAATGAATGGCTTTTCTCTCGAACTTGTATAGGAAATAGTAGCTTTGTATAAAATTGTTCAAATGCCCTTTTATTTTAAAACTCAAGAAATTTGCTTAAAAAAATAAGGATTTGAACTTTTTGTAAAATGCAACAAGACATGTAAAAAAAAGGCATTTTAAAACTTGCTATGCACATGTGTTATCATACATACATGTGTAAAAATGAATTTAAACAAATGCTATCTCACACATGCTATTATATATACATGTAAAGAAAATGGAAAATGAAACCCTTTGACTTGTTTTGAATTATTTAAAGTATGGATTTCAAATCGTATTTGTAAATCTGTACTTACGATCAATCAATATTCGTGTTGACGATATATATATATATAAACTAGGTCATTACAGAGAAGAAGGGAAACCGAGGACGTTCTAAGTCTAGGAAGCCCGGTGGAAGAAGAAAATCGAAGGAAAGAAATGACAAGTGCTTTATATGTAAGAAATCTATTCACTGGAAGAATGATTGTTCAGACAAGGGGAATGTAACAACCCGGAAAATCTGAGCCAATTTAAAATTTTTAATTTGGCTATTTTAGTGAATTTTAGATATTTAAAATAAATTATTTTAAATAATAGCGACGAAAAGTATGTTTGAATCGACGTTTGAAAATAAATATAATTATTTTTAATTATAAACAAGGTCTGAAATGGCGCGGCAATTTCAAAGTTTGAATTCAAACTTTGACTGACTGTACTGGGTGCAAAATAAAACGGATTTTAGTGAAACCAAAAGTATTTAAATCTGTTAGTGAATATCTTTCTAACGAATCTGAAAAATCGAAATATAGTTATATACGTGTGTGTGTGTGTGTATATATATGTATATATACTCCCCTCGTCCACAGACCATGGACGATATATATTGGTTGTGATATTGTTTGGATTATTGGTTGATGTGAAAAATTGGTGAATATCATGAATGGTTGATTTGAAATGATTGATTGTGGTTGAAATCCCAATAGGAATAGTAAATGGGAAAATTCGTCTGCGTACGAACTAGATATTGAAAATCCCCATTGTCAAAAGCTGCGAGGCTTTAAGGTAGAGCGAGGAGCCGTACTTGGGACGGTGCCGGTTTTAACTACCCTACCGTTATGCTATCGAAATTTTCTGAAATATTTCTGTGTTTGATTTAAATTCATGTGTTGAATAGAAATTCATGTGTTGAAACAAAAATCATGTGTTGAATGGAGTTCGTGCATTGAATAAATTCTTCGAAAGATAAAAATAACATTTTTAACATATATATAGACAATATAAAATACTAATGTTTTAAATAAATTGTTTTAACACCAAAAATAACATTTTTACCTTATATATGAACTATATAAAATAATTTTGTTTTTAAATAAATTGTTTTACGATAAAAATCACATTTTTATTATATATATGAACTGTTAAAAATAAAATTCATGTGTTGAAATAAAATTCATATGTTGAAATAAAATTCATGTGTTGAATGTTGAAATTAAATTCATGTGTTGAATAGGAATTCATGTGTTGAAATAAATAGCTGTTGGATAAAAATATCGTTTTTATCAAATGTGTGAAATGAATATGGTTTTAAAATCGAAAAATGAATTATATATATAAATATAATTGAAATAAATCGAATAATGAAGCTGTAGTTCGTGTTTTGAAACTGTGATTTCAAACGATTATTGCGGGAGATCCGACCATCGGATTTTCCCGAAACGGCAACTGTTGGGTTCGCTTTGGAAATATCTTCCCAACGGCACCAACTTTGTGAAAATCCAACGTTTGGATTGTCTGGAATGTTTAATTCAAATCTGAAGAAAAACAACGCCAGAATCGATTATATACATATATATAATTAAAATAAATCGAATAACGACGTTGTAGTTCGTATTTTGAAATCGAAACTTCAAACGAGTGTACCGAGAGATCCGACCGTCGGATTTTCCCAAAACTAAAACCGTTGGATTCGTTTTGAAAAGATCTTTCTAATAATATAAATTTTGTGAAGATCCAACAGTTAGATTTTCAGATATGTGTAAATCAAATCTGAAGAAAAACAGCGCCACGACTGCGTTATGGCCTGAAGCGTCGTTTGAATGAATTGGCTATTTTTAAGTGAATAAAATAGCGATAAATCATTATAAAATATTATAAATGATATGGAATGAAAATAAACTGAATTTACCCGGTTTGTTGGATATTTGATGGTTGAATGTGTTTGGCGTGAAAATTACAACTAAGAACAGAATTATTGATGTCGAATAATTTAACCATTGAAATGAATTGATTTAAATTCTAAATATACGTGAATTATTTGAAAAGGCCGAGTTAAATCTCATTTCAAATAATTGATCGGCGATAAGAATCGATGATGAAGACGGTGGTTGAAGACCGGAGATCTTCACCTCGGTTGGATGATAACTGACGTCTTGATTGGGAGGCATCCCGAAATATAGATAATAAGTGGTGATCGTCCAGACGTACTTGGAGATCGATGGATATGCGGGGTATATAGTGCCTCCGGTTTCGTTCAGACCCAGAACGAACTTGTAAATGGACTGTGTGTCTGACATTGGATTTTGTTCTGTGCTGATTGATCTCTATTAAATATATATCTGTTTAGCGGCG
Source organism: Allium sativum (assembly GCA_030737875.1). Lineage (NCBI taxonomy): Eukaryota > Viridiplantae > Streptophyta > Magnoliopsida > Asparagales > Amaryllidaceae > Allium > Allium sativum. Next base: position 903,421,212 of record CM060916.1, read on the forward strand.
GAGAATTCATTCTCTTGCTTAACGCCCTTCTCTGGGACGTACGAGCTCAGAGGTTATATATCGATAGAAATCAGTCGCATGGAGTGAATTGCCTGTGTGGCATGCCTAAGTGGCAGATGATCAAGGCTTCTGTTGAAAAGCAAAGTCTTATGGTTGATGATCAAAGCACGACCTGTGTGGCATAGCTTTGTGTATAACGTTGATTCGCGAGCCTCACACCCCGGTATGAACCAGAAACGGGAGAGGACATCAGGGAGGGCGTGCGTTTCTTTCTAGCTAGGGTGTTGTCAGTGACCTTCTCGTCCTGACATTTATATTGTTTTCACCTATGTGGTTGTTGCTGTTGCGAGGCACCTCAGATATATCGGTGACTATGTGGAGCCGATGGAGTCATTTGGCTCATTTACGCCCCAAAGGGCGGGGGAACACAGCGTTCAGGCATTTTAATCCACATCGGTGGACCGACCCTGACGATCCAAAGGCTTGACTGAGTACTTGCTGAGGGGCGGGCTGGAGCGTCTCGAATTCGGTGAGGACGATCCCTTGCCTCGGTTCATGATGGAAATCCAATTTCCAAATACGACACTGTGCGGTTTTGATTGTATACCTATATATGGCGACATAGTGGTATGGGGCATTAATGCCGTCTGTGATTGTTACTTATGATTTGAAATTGTTTTTGAAACATATAAACAATAGTAATAATATCAAATGCTTTTGTTTTATTCGTATCAAGCATATTTTGGCCATTATAAGGTAAAACTCTATCATCCGGTTTGCGTTGCATTGTGTGATGGGAACTGAGTCTTATAATGGCTTCATTTTTATAAAAAGCATTGCGATGTTTAAAAGGTTTACTTGTTTTAAAGCACTAGCAATCCAATGGAGTAAACCTGTTCCGCGAAAGTGGCGTGGTCCTGTGATTGGCTATATTATAAAATGTGTTAAGTAGATTTCTCATACCAGTCCCATGACTGACTCGTAGTTTGTTTCACTTGCAAACTCGGGTGCCCCTTTTTCTACATGGGCAGCCTTATATTCGGGTTTTAGTAGGCTCTTTCTGGATAGCTGGAGTTGAAGATGGATTCTATCATTTATCTCTTTTTATGCTGTTCAGCTCCTATTGTACATATTATGTTTTGTTTTCCGCCGTAGACATTTATGTATAGTTGAACTGTATTTTGTACTAAGTATGATCCTGTATACTGTGTAACTATGATGATTATGTTTATCCAGTGTATTCTATTGTACATTATCTGGTGTATTTATTTATTTCTGTTCTGCTGTTATCTATTTATGTGTTATATTCCAAAGATCACCCTTGCCACCGTCGTACGGGGATTTGGGGTCGTCACAGGGAAGAAGGAAGTAACATCTTCATCAGTTGCACTGGAGAGAGATGTTTTGTCGGCTGTAGCGTCGGACATTTCGGGCAACAAATGGGTGCTTGATTCGGGGGCTTCATATCACATGATGCCTAATAGGAATTGTTTTTCTTCTTATGTTGATCGGGAAGGAAATTCAATTTTTATGGGAAATGGTGCAGTTTGTAAGTCAAAAGGCATTAAATCCGTGCAAATTCGGGTGTTTGACGGAGTGGTTTGTACTCTCACTAATGTGCGCTATGTTCTGGGACTACGGAAGTCACTTATCTCTTTGGGACAATTGGATTTTTTAGGTTGTAAGATCATCATTGAGAGTGATAGCTTACGGGTTTCGAAGGGTGCACTTGTAGTTATGAAGGGTGCTAGAACTCATGGTATTTATTTGCTTCAAGGAGTGACTGTGGAAGGTGAAACTTGTGTCAATGTTGATAGTTCTCGTGGCTTAGATGCGACACGGCTGTGGCATTTGAGATTGGGTCATGTCTCGGAGAATAGTTTAGATGTTCTTCGTCAAATGGGGATGATTGATGGTGAGAGTTTCAGCAAGTTGGAGTTTTGTAAGGAATGTGCAATGAGGAAGCAAACTAAAGTGTCATTCGGTGAAGTAAAACATGATTCAAGAGGGATTCTTGAGTATGTGCACACAGATATTTGGGGACCAACGCCTATAACTTCTTTGGGAGGAGCAAGATATTATATTTATTTCATTGATGATTTTTATCGGAAGGTTTGGGTGTATGTAATGAAGGCCAAGTCGGAGGCATTTGCAAAATTCAAAGAATGGAAGGCTCTTGTTGAGAATGAGAGTGGAAAGACTTTGAAGGTTCTTAGGTCCGATAACCGGGGGGGGAAGGGAATATGTTTTCGAAGAATTTCTGATTTTTTTGCAAGCATCATGGTATTCAGAGGCATTTTACTACACCGAGAGATCCGCAATCTAATGGGGGTGGCGGAGAGAATGAACCAAACTCTACGAGTGAAAGCTCGATGCTTGAGATTGACATCGGGTTTGTCTAAGGGATTTTGGGCCGAACCTTTGTCAATCGCGGTGCATATTATTAATCGAATTTTATTCTCGGCTATTGATAATAAAATTCCAAAGGAAGTGTGGAAGGGGAAAAGCATTGACTTGAGTTATCTTCTTGTATTTGGCAGTCCAATTTATGTGCATGACCCGGGAAATGATGAGCTCTCACCTAGAGCTTTCAAAGGGATTTTTCTCGGTTATATGGATGGCATCAAAGACTATTGTAACAACCCGTATTTTCAATAACCTGTTATAACATAAATCAAGGCAGAATTTAATTCTAAAATCTGAATCAAGGGAAACGGGCTATGCCATTGCGTTCGTCTCGGAAAAATACGCGAAATAGAGTCCGAGTTTTCGAAAATCGGAGTCCGTATGACCCAGTTAAGGCCCATTGAAGTTTTCAGAAATTTCCATGTCAAAAACAGATTTGAATTTCAAATTCAAAGTTGGAAATTAGGGCAAACTGGCGCAGGCGGGAAAACTCCCGCCAGGACCCCCATGTCGACAGGCATGTCGACAGGGTCCCCCGGGTGTCGACAGCCCTGTCCACAGCCCTGTCGACACAGGGTGGCCGGGCAGTTTTGCCTGGCGCACCATTTTGGGTCTTGGTCTGGTCTTGTGGCTTGGTTCTAGAGAATTCCGAAATCTGACGGACCAAAACTAACCTAGGGTTAATCCTATGGTCTAAATCACTAGCCTAATCTATAAATAAGACCCTAACCTACCCTAAATCATTCATTATTCATCCTAGCAACTAAACTATGTCAAAATCCATCCTCTCATGGCCTCCACTCTCTTCATACAATTCCTAAACAAATTCCTAAGAGATTTCCATGCATACAAGTGTATTTAGGCTTGTATGATCCTCTTTAGCTTGCATTAAAGTCTTGTTTCTCTATTGTCATCATAAAGGAGGAGTCTTGATCAAGTTTGCTTGCATTTTGGGGTTTTATTTTGGTTGCATAAGGGGTTTCTTACATTTGCTATACTCATTTGAGTCCGCATAAGCATAGTAAGCCCTCTTACCTTCATTTTAGAAACTCTAAAGTTAATATGTGATGAAAGTTGGGATTTATGCATGTTTAATAAGTTATGCATGCTTATGCGAGTTCACTATGCTATGTTATGCATGTTTAATGAGTTATGCATGCTTATGTGAGTTCACTATGCTATGTTTGATAAGTTATGCATGTTTATGCAAGTTCACTAAGCCATGATTTGCAAGTTTAACAAGTTATGCATGTTTATGCAAGTTCACTAAGCCATGATTTGCAAGTTTAACAAGTTATGCATGTTTATGCAAGTTCACTAAGCCATGATTTGCAAGTTTAACAAGTTATGCATGTTTATGCAAGTTCACTATGCCATGATTTGCAAGTTTATTGAGTTATGCATGTTTATGCAAGTTCACTATGCCATGATTTGCAAGTTTATTAAGTTATGCATACTTAGGCAAGTTCACTATGCCATGATTTGCAAAGTTTATTGGGTTATGCATGTTTATGCAAGTTCACTATGCCATGTTATGCATGTTTAATAAGTTATGCATGCTTATGCAAGTTCACAATGACACGTTATGCATGTTTGACAAGTTATGCATGTTTATGCAAGTTCCATATGCTATGTTAGGCAAGTTTAACATGTTATGCATGTTTATGGTAATATGCAAGTTCACTATGCTAAGTTATGCAAGTCTAACATGTTATGCATGTTTATGGTAATATGCAAGTTCACTATGCTAAGTTATGCAAGTCTAACATGTTATGCATGTTTGTTGTGATATGCAAGTTCATCATGTATGTTATGCCAAGTTCCCTCTTCCTATCCTTTATGCGTTATTACGAATATGTAAGCGATAGAATGACGTTGGGGGGTTTGGGTAAACTTAAAATACATGAAAATATAAGATTGGGAATTTACCTATTAAGTTAGGTCTACCCAAGTATTTGTTGACTTGTAATTATGTTTTGAAATAAAGTGGACATGACACTTAGAAAACATAAGTGTGGCCAACTCGAGGTTGGGTTGAGTTTGTAGCGTAATTCTACCCGGAACCTACCGGCTTAACTAGTGGCTACAAACAATAGGACCCAATGTGAGAAGTTGGTCATGTGGGGCCAAGACCCGAGGTTAGACCAAGTTGTGGTGTAAATCTACCCGGAACCCACCGGCTTAACTAGGTAACCACAACAAAGTCTAATGTGAGAGGTTAAGGTGCATTAAACTAATTAATGCCTCATGATTAGGGTTAAGTCAGGGTCCACTAATACTTAACCAATTTGGGGATTCGAGGGATTGAAATGAGGTTAAGTTGTGAACTGTCGGTTACACTTAACCAATTTAATCCATTTGGGGATTTGAGGGATTGAAATGGGGTTAAGTTGTGAACTGTCGGTTACACTTAACCAATTTAATCCATGATGAGTGAAGGGTTAAATCGCACTTAACCCTCTTAGGAAACCCTAGCAACGTGGTCTGTTCCAGCAGTAATCCCAGTTTGGTATCATCACAACCCTAGAGGCTGGGCTAGGGCGGGGCACGATTACTGGACTGATGTAAGCGACCAAAGCGACGGCTGAGTGGTACAGCGGTGCGGGTCCAGGCGGGCTACGGACGTGCACGTAATCCGGTATTGGACAAACTCGAGGCACGGGTACCAGTAGGTTTAGACTGTGCATTATTGCTTCAGTGTCTGGGGTTGACACCCGAGGGCTTGATACACCCGAAGGTGGACCCAGCACAGTCTGACTACATCCATATGTGGGCCGTATGGACACCAACACTTGACGTGTTAGGCTTATAGGGAGCCGATCGACTAGACCGTTTGGTTGGACCTTATATTAAGGTCACTTCATGTTATTGGGTCAAAGCTTGGGCCAAGGGATCAATACCTGTTATGTTGGTTTGCTAGTACACCGTGGTGCAGAACTTAACCTTGTTTATGCGATGACACCTCTATCTATCTTGTAGTTAATTTATCATGCCAGTATGTTGTTATCTATGATCATCTCAGTTTCCATCATGTTGTTAACTTTATTAGTTTATAGACTGATCGTAGCAGGGCTTACTCAGTCTTTTTGACTGACCTGTTTTCTTTCGCCTCTTTTCTTCCGTTTCCCCCCCCAAGGTTCTCAGGGAGGGAATACAGGAGCCTATCTTGGATCTTAGCTGCTTTCTTGGATAGCTCATATATGCTTTGGACTTGAGCTCGCTATGGTTTTTCCACTTTGGGGATAGCTACTTTTATGTTTTCCTTTTCAGTTTCAGATGATGTTATTTTATGTACTAGACTTGTTTATTTGGGAAATTGACATTATGATGTAGCAGACTTGTTTTTGAAATGGTTTAAAATTCTTCCGCTGTTCTATCTATCTACTTACTCTGTTTATTTACATATATATATGTCATGTCCTGCCTTGTTATATCATTATGCATGTTTACCTTGTTTTAAAACGCCCCACCAAAGTCAGAGTTGCTTGCAAGAGCCACCCTGGCGGAGGTGGGGTGTTACATTTGGTATCAGAGCATATGGTTTGCGAGAAGGGATAAAAAGGTTTTTAAAACTTTTGAAAAACTATTTTCAAAACCAAGTATAAAGTATTTTCCAAAGAAAAGTCTAGTTATTTTTAAAAGGCTATTCCCCAAAAGCCATTAGCACTATCCTTTGACCCCTCGTTTGAACTCTTTTCTTTTCGTTTCCAGCATGTCTGATAATCTCATCTTGCCCGAAGGAGTAACAATACCCGATTGGTTTCGTCGGTACTTGGAAGTCACGGCACCGGTCCCGGGTGTCTCTAATGTTGTCTTTCCAGTCGAGGCCGCTGTTCCTCCTCCTCCTCCCGTAGCTGATGTTCCTCTTCCCCCTCAGCCTCCACAAACGGATTTTGCGGAAACTTGTAAGAACTTTAAGATGATGGGTGGCAAGAATTTTAGTGGAACAGAGACTTTTGTAGAGGCAAGGAATTGGTTGAAAGAGACCGAAGATCTTTTAGCCACCTTTGATATAGGTGACCGCAGGAAGGTTTTATTAGCAGTATGGTTGCTAAAGGAAGAAGCTGCACGTTGGTGGGTAGTCACCACCGCTACTAGGCCAACTGAGACTTGGGATGATTTTAGAGGAAGGTTTGGACTGAGGTTCTTATCACTGAAGCAAGGGGACATGACTATTAGGGAATATATAGATAAGTTCAATCAACTGGCTCGGGTCGATTTAGACTCGGTTAATACAGCTCAGAAGAAGGCCCTACACTTTGCTCTAGGATTAAACGAGCCATTGCACGGTTTGGCCATGTCTCACATACCCTTGGGGGCGACTTTCGAGAGTTTGGTGAATATGGCCCTACTTCAAGAAGAAGAAGATAACAATGACAAGAAAGAGGTCAAGGCGAATGAGTCTCAAGGCAAGAGGGTAAATTCCGGGAAACGAGGCAAGAATAACAACAACCGCAAGGACAAGCCAAGAGAGAATAGGAAATGCAACTTCTGTGGTAAAGTGGACATATATCCAGGGAATGCAGGAAGAAGAAGAGAAAGCAGGGCGAATGCTTTCATTGTGGTGAGTTTGGACATCTCAGCAAGGACTGCCCGAAGAAAACAAGGGCACGGTCAGACTCAGTGTGCGGGACTATCTGGAGGGCGAGTTCATCCCCTCAACACCATTCTTCCAGCTCATGATAGAGGTAGTGCTTCTATTGAAAGTCTTGTTTACATTTTCTGACTTTCCCTGTTCGTACTTTGTTTGATTCTGGCACATCGCATAGTTTTATTTCATTTGATCTAGTTGAAAGTTTGCACCTAAGTACTAGTCTAGTTGATGATCCCGTATGTGTTTCAAATCCAATTGGGGGCTATGCCCATTTGTCTGTGGTCTGGATGGATTTGAAAATTTCTATCTTGAGTATAGAATTCTCGTGGGATGTTTATATTCTCGGTTTCAGGGGATATGGGTTGGTTTTGGGCATGGAATGGTTGTCCTGTTTTGGAGCCATTCTTGGTTTTTGTGCATAGGGTTGTGAGGCTCATGACTCACCTCGGTAATACCCTAGAAATTTCTAGCAACCCTATGGGTCCCGTCATGTTATGTTATCTTGAATCCCTCAACTCGTCTATCGATAGTTTGCAATCTGTGAGGGTGGTCCGAGAATATCCTGATATCTTGGGTAAAGTGAAGGGGTTACCCTGGACGTGGGATAGATTTCCGCATTATCTGGTTGGTAATACCAAGCCAGTTTCGTGGCCGGTTAGGCGCATGACCTCGCGAGATGAGAGTTGAGAAAGCAAGTCAAGGAGTTGCTTGAGAAGAACTTCCTGAGACGAAGCATTTTCGAGTAGGATGCTCCAGTAGTATTCGTTACTAATATGGACAGTTTGCTTCGTTTATGTGTTGATTTTCGTGAGGAGAATAGACAACCGTTACCAAGGATTGATGATTTGTTTGATCAGCTTGTAGGAGCATCTGTTTCCTTTTGATCTAGCTACCGGATTCCATCAGCTTAGGATGGCTGAGGATGGAATTGACAAGACTGCGTTTAGGACTCTAGATGGATTTTTTTTAGAATGGCTAGTCATGCTATTTGGTTTGACTAATGCACCCGCATATTACGTGAACTTGATGGGTCGGGTATTTAGGGAGTCCTTGAACAAGTTTGTCGTGGTCGTCGTAGACGATATTTTGATCTCCTTAAAAGAACGAGGAAGAGCATGCTAGACATCTCAAGGAGGTGGTGGATACGCTTAGAGCCACCAGTTGAAGGTCAAGTTCTCCAAATGTCACTTTGGAGGAAAGAAGTTGGATTTCTTGGGCACATAGTTCCTAAGTAAGGCTTAGCGGTGGATTCCGCTAAAGTGGTTGCGGTTTAAGACCGGAAAACCCTGAAGGGGGCAATTGAAGTAAGGAGCTTTCTCCGTTTGGCTAGTTAGTTAGCATTCCCTGAGCTTAGACTTACTCTTCAGGATCAAGGAGGGGGTTTCACAGGAAGAAGACCCGCAGTTAGTCAAGAACATGGACCAGTTGATTCGAGGCGAGATGTTAAGTCACCTCGCTAGATATATTATAGATGACAAGGGATGACTAAGGCGTGATGAGAGATTATGTGTTCCTCGGGTGGAAGACTTGGTAAAGAAGGTTCTTGAAGATGCGCATCACTCGAGGAGGTGGCCGAGTTGGTCTCAGGATGCATGTTGAGCCACCAGGTTAAGGCCAAGTCATAGAGGCCCGGCGGGCCATTGCCTCCATTGGAGATTCCGCAAGGGAAGTGTGAAAACATCTCGATAGAATAGATTACCTAGATCAAAGAAAGGGAATACGGGTAGGTGGGTCATAATAGGTAGACTCACGAAGAGTTCTCATTTCAGTCCGGTGAAGAGCGAGAGGACTGCATCATGGTTAGCAACGGTTTACCCTCAAGAAGTTGGCCAGTTTTGAAATAGCCTACAGGAAGCCATGGGTAGGCAACTGAATCTAGGTATGGCCTATCACTCATAGGCGGATGGTTCATTTCGATTAAGCATGAGTTATAGAAAATCACGTTTGTAAGGGCAATTGGCAACGTGGATTGGTATTTTCAAGAAAAGTTCTGCTGCGTGGAATACTTTATAGTAAGTAGACGAGATCCAGGATTCACTAGTGAATTTTGGAGAGCTTGCATGAAATCATGAGGTTACAGTTATGTTTAAGCCAAGTATACAGAAAGAAGAATAAGTGGAAAAGGAAGACGAGAGGCGATAATGGAATAAGTTCCAACTCGAATTTGGTAAATAGGAGTTAGGAAGCCAAGGAATCATGAAGTAAAAGACGGTCAAAGCACAGTGCAGTTAAGCTCAAGGAAACGTGACTAAGAAGAGTGAAGACTAGATACGCGCGTCATATCTCTTTTTAGGAGTGCATCCTTGATCCTTGTTTTCCTGGGGAGCTTGCTTGCAAGTTATCTTTTGTATATATCCTCTCGGTCCCGTTCTCGATCTTATTTCTGTTGTAAACTCCATAAGGGAGTTATGACTCATCGGTTAGTACTATATGTCAGAGTTTGAATGGATTTCTTGTAATCCAAAAAGGAGTTTATCTCGCTTATCTTCTAAGATCTCTTTTTAGCATATCTCTCTATCCATGTTTATCTAGTTTATCGTGTTTATCTTGTCATGAGAACCTTAGGTAGAATCCTTTGGATGAAACATGTGTTTGAGACATGTTATGCTTGATGTTTGCAAGTGGTTGCAAGTGTTTGCAAGTGGTTACTCGTGGATGCATTATACACATTAGGCACTAGATCGGCTCGCACACTCCTCATATTGCATATGCATGAGTGTTTATGCTTATTCATGGATGAAAATTGTGTGTTATCACATGGATGTTGCATATGGATGAATGTTATGTGCACTCATATAGATAATATGAATTATGTTAGGAATTTGCATACATATGGATTCATTTCACTGACATACATATGCAATAAGGAGGTTTACTGTATCAGTAACCGCCTGATCTTTGCATTAGATAAGTACATATACACACACATCTGCATATGTTCATCCAGCATTTAGAATCTTGTAAGGACAATGATTGCTCGTGGATGATGCTTTGAGTAGATGGATGATTGGATGGTAGGATACGTTCTCCCTAACTTGAAGATTTCGGGGACGAAATCCTTTAAGGAGGGGAGAATGTAACAACCCGTATTTTCAATAACTTGTTATAACATAAATCAAGGCAGAATTTAATTCTAAAATCTGAATCAAGGGAAACGGGCTATGCCATTGCGTTCGTCTCGGAAAAATACGCGAAATAGAGTCCGAGTTTTCGAAAATCGGAGTCCGTATGACCCAGTTAAGGCCCATTGAAGTTTTCAGAAATTTCCATGTCAAAAACAGATTTGAATTTCAAATTCAAAGTTGGAAATTAGGGCAAACTGGCGCAGGCGGGAAAACTCCCGCCAGGACCCCCATGTCGACAGGGTCCCCAGGGTGTCGACAGCCCTGTCGACAGCCCTGTCGACACAGGGTGGCCGGGCAGTTTTGCCTGGCGCACCATTTTGGGTCTTGGTCTGGTCTTGTGGCTTGGTTCTAGAGAATTCCGAAATCTGACGGACCAAAACTAACCTAGGGTTAATCCTATGGTCTAAATCACTAGCCTAATCTATAAATAAGACCCTAACCTACCCTAAATCATTCATTATTCATCCTAGCAACTAAACTATGTCAAAATCCATCCTCTCATGGCCTCCACTCTCTTCATACAATTCCTAAACAAATTCCTAAGAGATTTCCATGCATACAAGTGTATTTAGGCTTGTATGATCCTCTTTAGCTTGCATTAAAGTCTTGTTTCTCTATTGTCATCATAAAGGAGGAGTCTTGATCAAGTTTGCTTGCATTTTGGGGTTTTATTTTGGTTGCATAAGGGGTTTCTTACATTTGCTATACTCATTTGAGTCCGCATAAGCATAGTAAGCCCTCTTACCTTCATTTTAGAAACTCTAAAGTTAATATGTGATGAAAGTTGGGATTTATGCATGTTTAATAAGTTATGCATGCTTATGCGAGTTCACTATGCTATGTTATGCATGTTTAATGAGTTATGCATGCTTATGTGAGTTCACTATGCTATGTTTGATAAGTTATGCATGTTTATGCAAGTTCACTAAGCCATGATTTGCAAGTTTAACAAGTTATGCATGTTTATGCAAGTTCACTAAGCCATGATTTGCAAGTTTAACAAGTTATGCATGTTTATGCAAGTTCACTAAGCCATGATTTGCAAGTTTAACAAGTTATGCATGTTTATGCAAGTTCACTATGCCATGATTTGCAAGTTTATTGAGTTATGCATGTTTATGCAAGTTCACTATGCCATGATTTGCAAGTTTATTAAGTTATGCATACTTAGGCAAGTTCACTATGCCATGATTTGCAAAGTTTATTGGGTTATGCATGTTTATGCAAGTTCACTATGCCATGTTATGCATGTTTAATAAGTTGTGCATGCTTATTCAAGTTCACAATGACACGTTATGCATGTTTGACAAGTTATGCATGTTTATGCAAGTTCCATATGCTATGTTAGGCAAGTTTAACATGTTATGCATGTTTATGGTAATATGCAAGTTCACTATGCTAAGTTATGCAAGTCTAACATGTTATGCATGTTTATGGTAATATGCAAGTTCACTATGCTAAGTTATGCAAGTCTAACATGTTATGCATGTTTGTTGTGATATGCAAGTTCATCATGTATGTTATGCCAAGTTCCCTCTTCCTATCCTTTATGCGTTATTACGAATATGTAAGCGATAGAATGACGTTGGGGGGTTTGGGTAAACTTAAAATACATGAAAATATAAGATTGGGAATTTACCTATTAAGTTAGGTCTACCCAAGTATTTGTTGACTTGTAATTATGTTTTGAAATAAAGTGGACATGACACTTAGAAAACATAAGTGTGGCCAACTCGAGGTTGGGTTGAGTTTGTAGCGTAATTCTACCCGGAACCTACCGGCTTAACTAGTGGCTACAAACAATAGGACCCAATGTGAGAAGTTGGTCATGTGGGGCCAAGACCCGAGGTTAGACCAAGTTGTGGTGTAAATCTACCCGGAACCCACCGGCTTAACTAGGTAACCACAACAAAGTCTAATGTGAGAGGTTAAGGTGCATTAAACTAATTAATGCCTCATGATTAGGGTTAAGTCAGGGTCCACTAATACTTAACCAATTTGGGGATTCGAGGGATTGAAATGAGGTTAAGTTGTGAACTGTCGGTTACACTTAACCAATTTAATCCATTTGGGGATTTGAGGGATTGAAATGGGGTTAAGTTGTGAACTGTCGGTTACACTTAACCAATTTAATCCATGATGAGTGAAGGGTTAAATCGCACTTAACCCTCTTAGGAAACCCTAGCAACGTGGTCTGTTCCAGCAGTAATCCCAGTTTGGTATCATCACAACCCTAGAGGCTGGGCTAGGGCGGGGCACGATTACTGGACTGATGTAAGCGACCAAAGCGACGGCTGAGTGGTACAGCGGTGCGGGTCCAGGCGGGCTACGGACGTGCACGTAATCCGGTATTGGACAAACTCGAGGCACGGGTACCAGTAGGTTTAGACTGTGCATTATTGCTTCAGTGTCTGGGGTTGACACCCGAGGGCTTGATACACCCGAAGGTGGACCCAGCACAGTCTGACTACATCCATATGTGGGCCGTATGGACACCAACACTTGACGTGTTAGGCTTATAGGGAGCCGATCGACTAGACCGTTTGGTTGGACCTTATATTAAGGTCACTTCATGTTATTGGGTCAAAGCTTGGGCCAAGGGATCAATACCTGTTATGTTGGTTTGCTAGTACACCGTGGTGCAGAACTTAACCTTGTTTATGCGATGACACCTCTATCTATCTTGTAGTTAATTTATCATGCCAGTATGTTGTTATCTATGATCATCTCAGTTTCCATCATGCTGTTAACTTTATTAGTTTATAGACTGATCGTAGCAGGGCTTACTCAGTCTTTTTGACTGACCTGTTTTCTTTCGCCTCTTTTCTTCCGTTTCCCCCCCCAGGTTCTCAGGGAGGGAATACAGGAGCCTAGCTTGGATCTTAGCTGCTTTCTTGGATAGCTCATGTATGCTTTGGACTTGAGCTCGCTATGGTTTTTCCACTTTGGGGATAGCTACTTTTATGTTTTCCTTTTCAGTTTCAGATGATGTTATTTTATGTACTAGACTTGTTTATTTGGGAAATTGACATTATGATGTAGCAGACTTGTTTTTGAAATGGTTTAAAATTCTTCCGCTGTTCTATCTATCTACTTACTCTGTTTATTTACATATATATATGTCATGTCCTGCCTTGTTATATCATTATGCATGTTTACCTTGTTTTAAAACGCCCCACCAAAGTCAGAGTTGCTTGCAAGAGCCACCCTGGCGGAGGTGGGGTGTTACAACTATCGGATTTGGAATCCGAAAATGAAGAAGGCTATGGTTTCTCGTCATGTTACTTCTGATGAGTCGACTATGTTCAAGGAGAATGAAGGCTCATCGGATGTTCCAGATTTGGTTCATGGTGAATCAAAGGAGAAGGAAGTTATTCCCACTTTCAGGCCTAGAGAGAGTAGAGTTGTTGGAGGTGCTTGCGAGGTGAATGCGGTTGATGTTACATCACATAGTCCATATGATTCCTCTAGTAGTGTTGGTGACGTGCACGAGCCTAGAGAAGATTTAGTTCAAGGTGGAGCTAAGGAAGACTGGGTAATGGTACTGCTACTCGGGTTAGTCGCTGCTCTGTAAGGCCACCCGAATGATATGGTGATTGGAACTATCTTATCTTTTGTGAGAATTTGGACTATGCTCTTCATGTAGTCCAAGATGAGCCGATGGACCTTGATGACGTCATGGATTCGAGTGATAACTCGAAGTGGATTTGCGCCATGGAGGAAGAGATGCAATCGTTGATGAAGAACCAGACTTGGGAGTTGGTTCCACTTCCTCAAGGAAACCGTGCTATTGGTTGCAAATAGATATATAAGGTGAAGGATGATGGAAGATACAAAGCTAGGCTAGTGGCTAAGGGGTTTGCACAGAGGAAAGGAAAGGAGTATGATGAGATCTTCGCACCGGTTGTGTGGTATACTTTTATCCGGATATTACTTGCCTTAGTTATTATTCACGACTTGGAGTTGGAGCAACTAGATGTGAAAACAATGTTCTTGCATGAAGACTTGAATGAAGACATCTACATAGAGCAAGCAGAAGGGTTTGTTGTAGAAGGTAAGTCAAAACTAGTTTGCAAGTTGAAGAAATCACTATATGATTTGAAGCAATCACTTAGGCAATGGTACAAGAGATTTGATCATTTCATGCTCGAAAGTGGCTTCCATTGAAACATCAAGGATGTTTGCATTTATTTCAAGAAGTTGGGAAATGATTGTTGGGTGTATTTATGCTTGTATGTGGATGATATGCTCATTGCTTCTAAGGACAAGGAAGAAATCAACAAGCTAAAATTGAAATTAAAAGCAGAATTCGAGATGCAAGACCTTGCAGAAGCAAAGAAGATTTCGGGCATGGAGATTGAAAGGGATCGAAAGCATTTTGAGTTGAAATTGACTCAAAAGGGATATATTAGAAAAGTGCTTTGTGGGTTTAGCATGAAATATGCAAAGGTGTCAAATACACCTTTACCTCTGCATGTAAAGCTTTCTAGTAAGGGATCACCTATCGAGGAGAAAGACAAGGCTTATATGGAAAAAGTGCCATATGCTAGTGCGGTTGGAAGTTTGATGTATGTCATGGTGCTTACAAGACCCGATATTGCAAATGCCGTCGGGATGGTTAGTCGGTTAATGGCTAATCCGGGGAAATCGCATAGAGAAGCAGTAAAGCTTAACTGAGATACTTGAAAGGTATAACATCTCATGGTCTAGTTTTTAGGGGTAGTAAGGAGAAGAATTGCATTTTAGTTGGTTATTGTGATTCGGACTACGCTGGTGATAAGGATCAAAGAAAATCAACTTCTGGATATGTCTTCAGTCTTGGTGGTACAGCCATAAGTTAGATATCGAGATTGCATACTGTAGTTGCTTTATCCACTACGGAGGCAGAGTTGATAGCTGCGGTAGAGGCAACAAAGTAAGCACTCTATTTGAAGCGACTGTTGTGTGACTTGGCTTTGAACATGATAGTGTTAATGTTCAATGTGATAGCCAAAATGTTATTCATTTGGCCGATAATTTGACATTTAACCCACAGACCAAGCATATTGAAGTGAGAGAGTCATTTCTAGTATCCATGGACAAAGACAAACAAGTATGCCTTCGGAAAGTGCACACAAAGGATAATGCGGCGGATATGTTCACTAAGGCATTGCCGATTGGGAAGTTCGAGCGTTGCTCAAACTTAATTCGCTTGGAGAGGTGCTAGGTGCCATGAGGTGACAGGGTTAAGAGAAAAGTTTGGCCATGGATGAAGAAGAGTATCGGTGAGAGGTTGAAGTTCTATCTTCTTAGTATGTTTGTCTTTTGGTGAGACTAATTTTGGAGTTGGGTGTTTTTCAACACTTTATTAGCGAGTGGGGGGCTTTGCCTGAACTCGTTGATGGAGTGCAAGGTGGGGGGGGGGGGGAGGCTTCGCCGGAACTCATTGGGAAAACATTCAAGCTTGGTTAAGGTAGATATGATGATAGTTGGAACTATCAGTTACAAGTAATGGTACAGATATCATTAGGTCATGGAGTTGGAGATAGGTGATTTTGCATTAAAGTGGAGTGTTAAATTTGGTGATGCTAAGTCAATGGAAGTAAAACTTTCTTATGGAAAGAAATGATAGATAACTTGGATGCCAAGTTTACTTAGAGGTTACGAATCTTGGACATAAAATAATAGATAATTTGGGTGCCAAGTTTACTTGGAGGTTAAGAAACTTGGGCATGAAGTAATTGGTCTTATAAAAGGGGCCTAAAGGGGAGAAGGAAAGGCAATTGAATTCAATTCAATTTATTCATTCATTCTATCTCTCATTCAAGTTTTAGGGACTTCTAACCTACATCTATTTTCTTCAACTCTTTATCTTCTCAAATAAATTTTTTAAGTGAATTGAGTGACCATTGTAATCAATCTTTTGTACTCTTCATTGACATTAATAAAATGTTCTCTCTCTTAAGTGGACGTACACGAACAAATTGTTAGTGGAAACACTATAAATGTCTATGTGATTTACTTTTCGTTATTACCCATTTATTTCTCTTGTGTGGTGCTTGTGATTGGCTTTTGGATTGAGTTGAGATTGTCTTTGATATTGATTGGTTGTTTTTGCACGTTTACCACGATCTCGTCTTCCGCTGATTTGGGGTTATTTTTATTTTAAGCGGTCTTGAATCAAAATTTCTCCTCAACAGTGTTTGCATGTTTGAATTGTTTTTGTTTTATGTGAACTGGTATTATGCGTTGTATTGATGTTCGAATTATGAAATTTAAATTCTGCAATTTGTATTTTGCATTCAATAAAAGCTACAATAAACACAAATACAAAAACAATAAAATAATAATTCTGTCTCTTCCAATTTGTCTCTTTCGTAAAAACAAACGCATTCCACGTTTGTAACAATTTCCCTTCAAATGTCCATTTCAAAATATCCTCTCAAATGTCCCTTTCCGTTCAAAATTAAACGCATTCTAAGCCAACTTGGCAAAATGTCTGGATTAGTTTTGGACACTGGCCGGTGTTTACAAAAATAGACCGGAAGCGTTCAAATTCAAAACATAAACTGGCCAGTTTGCCCATACCGACACCCTCAGTCGTCTCTTCCCTCCGATGCAAAACCCTAATTACTTGTAAACCCTACTTGTTCCAGTTCGATGATTTCACTGGTATATCGGGCAGCAAAAAGAAATCAGGTTCTTCCACTTTTGAACATCTTTCATTTCCAATCGTTCTGCTCTCACTTAAACAAGCATGTCGACAAAAACGATGACATAGATTTGAGCCAGTATTCAGCTGATAGGATACGTAATTTCTCAATCATAGCTCATGTTGATCATGGCAAGTCTACACTTGCTGATCGGTTACTGGAGTTCACGGGTACGATTAAGAGAGGGCTTGGGCAGCCACAATACTTGGATAAGTTGCAGGTTTGTAGAATATTATTCCTTTTACTGTTGAATTAAATCATCCAATTGTACTTTTCGTTGCAAAAACATATAATAGAGGCACATTGTTATATCTTTTCCAGATGCTCATTTTCCACTTAGGCTGTGCTCTGATTTTAATCAGAAGCTCTGAAATTAACATCTGAACTTTTGTGGTTTGTTTTTTGTTCAGTGTTTTGAATTAGGAAATCTATACAAACAAAATTATTTTTAACGTTTTTCTTGCTTATTTTCTGCTAAGAATGCTGAATGATGTTTTTTGTTCTGACTGTGTTTGGAACTCAGCATTCTCAGAGCACAACAACCACCATCCAAATTCAGAATTCATCGTTTTAGACAGACGGAGTCTACATTCATTTTTTTAATGCATTTGTTACTTTTTTAAGCATGAGCATTTCAGAAGCTCAACTTGGTACAGCCAAAACTGTAGATCCGCAGCAAACAATTTTTGAAATTGTCAAACATTAGACTATTTTTGAAAGACAATCCAGTGCAGTTTATACATAAATGATCATATCTTTGTTTGTAACCGATGTTTAACCAAATTAGGCGACTTTCGATTTGTATCAACCGTACATAGCTAAAACTCTCAAGTGTTGCACAATTTTGAACACCGGTTAGAATGGTCATACCTTCTGCATCCAACACAAAATTGATTAGAATCAGTGACATTGTATCTACATTGTCTAGACCTATATAACAATGCTAGTGTTACTTAATTTCAAGTTGTATTTGAAAATTGCAAGCACTTTTGAACATATTCACTTTTAAGGTAAAATGTACAATATGGTTGTTTTTTCCTCACATAATGAATTGGTTCATGATAAACCATATAGAATTTGTAATAATAATTGAATTAATTGTTGGAATTTCAAAGTAGGATTGAAGTTGAAGCATTAAATCTCGGATTTTGGTTACGTGCCTTCAAAAATTTTATATTATCTCTCTCGCATTAAAGGAAATCTTGGACGAGATGAGCACATCTCGGGTGTGCATCTCGACTTGACATCGCGGTTCTTAAAATACATCCCAGTCAAAGTAGTAAAGGTGAAAAAAACACATGGTTTGCGCGTTGTGCTTTTCTATGTGCTTTAGTTGCGTTTTTTCTCTTAACGCGCTGTCAAAAATTGTTGCTAGTAACTGTTAAAAAACAAATATTGCTTCCAATGAAAGTAAAATAAAGTTTAAAATAATTATATAGATAATAAAAGTAGTTGTAATGTGGCCAAAAAAACCCAAAAAAATCTAAGATTCTGGCACATGGATTGCTAACTACCATGCACTCCTATTCGATACCAGCTCTTCATATATACTTCAATTTCTTAAATCTCTTTTACTATCTCCTTCCAAGTCATTTTAGGTCGAACCCTACCTCTTTTTAGGCCTTCGACGCGGCCTATAATTCCAACGCGTACAGGTGCATCATGCGGTCTATGTTGGAGATGCCCAAACCATCTTAAGCGGTATTGGACTAATTTCTCTTCAATAGGTGCAACTCTAAGTTTGTCCCGAATGTTTTCATTTCTAATTCAATCTCGTTTAGTTTGCCTACAGCTCCAACGCATCATACACATCTCTGCTACACTTGTCTTCTAGACATGTTGCCTTTTAGTAGGCCAACATTCCGCATCATATAACATCGCAGGTCTGATTGCTGTTATATAGAACTTTCCTTTAAGCTTCTGAGGAATCTTCCTGTCACAGAGAATGCCAGATGTTAGTCTCCATTTCACTTATCCTACTTGAGTTCTAAAACTAGCATCCATATCAATCTCTCTATCAAACTGCAACATATATCTTAAATATCGAAAGTATTCCTTCTTAGGTACCACTCGACCGGCCAAGGTGACCTCTTCGTCATCTGACCTGACACCGCTGAACTAACACTTCATATACTCTATTTTAGTTCTTCTAAGTCTGAAATCCGTCGATTCTAAGGTCTTCCTCCACAATTCCAGTTTTCTATTAACCCATATTCTACTTTCATGAATCAGCACAACATCATCAGCAAAGAGAATACACCAAGGGATCTTTCCTTGTATACCTTTTGTGATTTCATCCATCACTAATGCAAAAATATAGGGGTTCAAAGCCGAATCTTGATTGGAAAGCCACTGATCTCACCATCGTATGCCCTGGCGCTAGTCACAACCCCCTCGTATATATTTTTGATAAAGGTAATATACTTTGATGGCACCCTCTTCCTTTCTAGCGCCCACCGCATAACCTTCCTCGGTACTCTGTTATTAGTTTTCTCCAAAGCAATAAAAACCATATGAAGATCTTTCTTTTGCTCCCTGTACCTCTACATAAGTTGCCTAATGAAAAAAATTGCCTCAGTGGTAGACATGTCAAGCATGAAACCAAATTGATTTCTAGAGACACTTGTCAACCTCCTCAAACGCTGCTCGCAAACTTTCTCCCAAATCTTCATTGTATGACTCATAAGTTTAATTCCTCTGTAGTTTATGCAACTTCGAATATCTCATTTATTCTTGAAGATTGAAACTAAAATGCTTCACCTTCACTCATCTGGCATTTTGTTTGATTAGAAAATATTATTAAACAACTTAGTTAGCCAGGTTATCCCTGCATCTCCAAAGCATCTACACATCTCAATAGGGATGTCATCAGACCCTACTGACTTGCCTCTTTTCATCCGTTTCAACGTCCCCTTCACCTCAACTTCTTAAATTCTCCGAACAAAATCTGTCGGTGATGTCGACTGAGTCTTCCAACTCGATCGAGGAGCTATCACTTTCTTCGTCGAAAAATTTATCGAAGTATTCTCTCCATCTATTTTTTATCTCGTTGTCCTTTACCAAAAGTCTATCGTCCTCATCCTTCATGCATTTAATTTGGTTGAAATCTCTTGTCCTCCTCTCGCGTAGCCTAGCTATTCTATAGACGTCTCTTTTACCGTCCTTCATACTTAGTCTTTGATACAAATCTTCATACGCTCGATCTTTTGCTTCATCCACCGCTCTTTTAGTGGTCTTCTTTGCCACTTTGTACTTGTGCATGTTCTCTTCACTCCTATGGTGGTGCATGCATTTGTAACATTCCTTTTTCTCCTTGATAGCTTTTTGCACATCGGTCTTCCAGCACCACGAATCTTTGGGTTCTCGCTTATTTTCTCTTGTTATCCCAAACACCTCAACTGCCACTTGTCGAATGCATGTTGCCATCGCATTCCACATGACATTCGCTTCTTCTTCCACGTTTCAAGCCCCTTTTCCCATCACTCTATCTTTAAACACCCGTGAGGCGTCTACTTTGAGTTTACACCATCTCGTCCTACTAATCTTCGCTCTTTTATCTTTCATCATCCAAAGACGAAACACGCATACCAAGAGCTGATGTTGTGAGATGACACATTCTTCAGGTATGACCTTGCAGTCAACACAATCTCGTTTACTGTCTCTTCTAGTTAGGACGAAGTCAATCTAACTAGAATGTTGGCCACTACCGAAGGTGATCAAATGAGATTGTCTCTTTCTAAAGAAGGTATTAACAATCATGAGATTATAAGAAAAAGCGAAATTCAATATATCTTCACTCAGTTGGTTCCTACTGCCAAAACCACCATGCACTCTCACAAATCCCCCGCTAGTTGAGCCAACATGGCCATTGAAGTCTCCTACTATAAAAAGTTTCTCACTATTAGGCACATCTCTAATCATGACATCCAAGTCTTCCCAGAACTTCCTCTTGACTTCTTCATTTAGACCTACTTATGGGGAATATGCCCTAATGATATTCAAAACCGCATCACCAACTACTAGCCTAACTAGGATGATCATGTCCCCTGTCCTCTAACGTCGACCACTTCGTTCTTAAGGTTCTTATCAATCAATATGTCAATCCTGTTCTTGTTACGTACTTCTCCCGTGTACCACAATTTGAAGCCAGTGTTCTTCACCTTCTTCGCCTTCTGACCCATCCATTTAGTCTCTTGAACACACAAGATGTTTACGCGTCTTCTAATCATAGTATCAACTATCTCTCTTAATTTTCCTGTTAAAGACCCTATATTCCAACTGTCTAATCAAACCCTACTATTGTCGACTGGCTTTCTTGTCCCCCGCACCCGCCGAGAAAGATGCGATGACCCTTGCTCACTTATCACTACACCGGGACATCGATGTAGCGCGCCACTAAGAGAACGGCGGCCCAGCCCTGACATATTTAACACCATACCCAAGCCATGATATAGCGCGCCACTAAGGAAGTGGCGACCCGGCTCTTGCCTATTTAACATCATACCTGAGCCTCGATGTGGCGCGTCACTAAGAGGGTTACGCCCCAACGAAAATGCATAAGGTTTCATATCCATAAGAGGAGCTAAGTTTTTACGTTGGCTTGCCAAGTCTATCACAACCCTCCTCCTTTATCCTGGCTTAGGACAGTCTACATAGAAAACTACACAGGCGGAGTTATATTCCGAATATGGATACAGATGGATTCAGATTTTTCTAGGTATTGGTCGAAACGTGAATGGGTGGTGCAGTTGATTTAGGAATTCGGCTTCCGCCGATGAGGCTGAGAGTTCTATCCACATTACATACATTATCTATGCGACTTATTAGGATTGTGTGTTGGGATATGCAGTGCATACTTTCCTGCGTTTACAACCAATGGCTTGGAAGAAAAAAGAAATAAAAAGAGTTAAGTTTTTTATAGTGTTTTAACCTACAAAGCAGGGGTGCAACAACCATATACCGAATTGCGCACTGGATACGCACGAGGTGCGGGGGTGCATGAGAGTGCGGCAAGATTCGTACGGGGTGCGTCATCTGGTGTGTCACCATATTTTTGCTATGGGATGGAAAGGGGGTGCGGGATCTTCGTCGTATTTCGCCGTTTTTCAATCGATCTTTTTGAGTATCTATCTTTCTAAGTATTCCAATCGAATCGAATCTTGCCGCTGAAATCCGTCATGAATTTTAATCGATCTTTCTGAGTATCCGTCTTTCTGAGTATTCGAATCGATTCGATTCGATTACACCGCATTTCAATTGAAGAATCCATATCAGTAAAATTGGAGGAACCGGCTGTTGTTTGAACGAGGGTATTCTTTCTGAGTACATGGCTTGTTTGGGCTTTTCCGTGGGTTATTTTAATTCCTCTTTTAATTGAAAAACTCAAGCTGGGCTAAGTACACTAAACCTCTAATTAGTGTTTTGTTCAAATTAATTAGGGTTTTGTGTAACTTATAAATATAATATATTTTTAGTATTTTAATATTTGTTGTATCCCTCCACACCCGAATCCTTATATTTTTTAATTTTCCGAATTCCCATATCCCCGTACTGCGCACCCGCATCCGTGCCAATGCTTCCTAGGTTTTAACAAATCCACTTATATCGATTTTACAGCAATTTGAACTCTACATCATATTATAGTTTAAAAATATTAGTGTTTCAAGCTTAATATCTATTCCTAAAATTCACAGCGTAAAGGTGCTAATATCAAATGGATGTTAAATAAATTTATATGATACAAGCAAACGACAACGGTTTGAGTGTAACTATCTTGGTAGTATGATTTATAAAATCTGGTCACACAATTAACATTGCCTTTTGCACTGTTCTTACCCGTTCTTAAAATATCCTCTGAAATTATTTTATAAATTTTAGCTTCCAAGTACCGCAAAAAAGCTTGAGTTAATTTTCCCATTTTTAATTCTCCAGTGCCTTTTGTGCTCCTTTTTCTTTAATTCCAATTAAGTATTTCTTCAACCTTTATCATGCAGGGTGGTATTTGTTGTTAAAAAGTCATGTTGAAATCATTCGATGAAAGCCTGCGAAAGTATTGATCATATATATGTATGTATGTATAATGGAGTTTAAATGTAGTCCTTTAATCGAACGACGATCAAAGGCCATATATGAATAAAATGGTTTACGCCTACCTTCATGATATTCAACACTGATTCAGAGCGTGTGATAATTTTATTTGATTTTTCAATACCAAACAAACAATATGACTAAAAATATCAATTCAAACAATAACAAATGAGGAAATATCAAGTGATAGTGTTATTTCAAACGACACAAGTAATGGTCCAATGGATTTTTTTTTTTTTTGTTTTTTTTAATATGGATCATCATACAATGTAGTATCAATAACACAATTCTGATAAGTAGTAGACTAGACGCTTCTTCATGATTCACCTTCACTTCATTTTTTTATAAAAAAATTCAAGACCTATACGCAGTTTTATCTTGCTAATTCCAAAAAGGTATGAGATGGATGCTTCCCAACTTCAGTATAAATTTGCTCCTCCACTACATGGAGTAGTCACCGTAGGTATCGTTGTATAAAATCATGATATACTTGTGAAAGGTTGAAACTTGCAGCACATCAATAGTCAGATGAAAGGAAATAATAAAATGTAAGGAGAATAAATAATGAAAATCGACACACTGTAGTGTATGTATAAGATTTTCTAGGGCAAAGTACTCAATAATCATAGGTATCCTTCTTGCTTGGTCCCTTGAATTTTTTGTTACACCAAAAAGTTTGAGTGAGTCGTGGAAGTTTTCTCTTTTCAAAAGAGGCAAATACTGTTAAAAAGTGATAAATATTGAAGTGTGGAAGCTCTAATTATAATTACCAATACTTTTGAGCATGCATATAAAACCAAATATCACTATCACAAAATAAAATATTATTTAATTAGGAAAAAAATCTGATTTAAATACTTTATTGTTTATTCAGTATGAATTCAATGTCAAATGGGATGAATAAAAATGAACAAATATTGGATAGAGGACGCATAACAAAAACGCGCAGTATATTAGTTGGGTAGCGTAGCTCCGGGACGGATTGCACAATGTTAGACTCCCACTCTACGTCCTTTATAATCCTACTCCCGCCTTCCTTCGGGCGCCTTCGCTCTCGTTGCTTGCACCCTCCTGCTGGTCGCCTTCGCATACTGAGCTAAAATATAATCTTAATCCTTTCAAAAAAGTTAGATTTTTTATGACTAATTCATGTAAGAGTATTTAATTTTTTTGCCATTGCTAAAACGCATCTGAAGTATTTGCTATATATGTAATATAATGATTGAAGAATATTATTAAATGAAGCATTGAATAAATGTATTAATGCATAAGTTGATATCTGTGCAACGGAGTACAACTTCAATGAAAATGTTTTTGCTTGCTTTTGGGGAACTTCATCAGTCAATCTTTCTCCAACCATAACAAATAAAGATTTACTATATGTTTTGTGTGAATTATTTGGCTAAATTTTATAACTACACAGGGTTCACTGAAGCTTTGCTGTTTTCGTTTTTTTTCCCCATCCAACTATCTAAGCATTCAACTAAGCTCATATTCTGTGTGCCATGTTTCACCAAGCGTAGAGTTTTATGTTTCCATTCCCTTTCCGTATGCTGCATTGTTCTGCGTAAGTAGAAGCTTAGGTCCCGTTTGGTTTGTCATTTTTAGTTTTGCGTTTCCGTTTAAACAATAGTGCATCCGTTGTATGTATTGTTGGAAAACCAACAATTTTGAAAATTAGAATTAATATGTAAAATAGAAAATGAGTTTATTTTGTTTTTCGTGTTTTGGAAGATGATAAAGGCACGAAGACCAGTCCTACTTCTATGTTATCTGTTGGTCCTCCCAATGGCTAAGAACTGTAAAATCTTTTCATATCTCTTGGTATTTCGGTGCAAGTTGAAAACACAAAACTCAAAATCCAAAACGAAACCAAACGGGCCCTTAGTCTTTAAGACGTTCTTGTTGTTTTTGATGTTGACTGGCTAATTTATGACTGAACTCAAACTTACGGTTGTTCCTTGAGTTATCATGGAAAGCCAAATGTAATTGTATAATAAGGATATACAAATTAAGAACCCACAAATCCTAATCTTGTGACTGTTATCATCTTAATATTGTGTGAATGGCTGTCCATCATAAGGATAAGCCTCCTGTAGATGTGAAATCATATTCAAATGAATTTAGAGATCATGCAAGTAATCAACTGAACATGCCTTCAGCTTCATACCCTCCCTCTCCCTCCCTCCTTTCGCCCTCCCTGTCTTTTTTGTTATATTTTTTATGATTATACTGAATGAACTCTGAATGGTAATTGCAAAGCCTCTTCACTAGGTGGAAGTTGTTAAGATGGTAACAGGTATTTGTAATGGAATACAGAAACAGAGCATCTATTTTCATATAGGCTGAAAGCAGATTTTCCTTCTTAACTTCTTTAGGCTAGTAAGATGGGATCAATTTTGAACTGGATAAACCATTACCGTATCCATATAACTTTTATAGGTTTATTTACTCCAATAAGTGCAATTTAATGATAGATTGAAGGTATTTTATCTTTCAATGGTATCCAAATATAGTACTAAGAAGGATATGTTGGGGTATGGGCCAAAAATTGAGCTAATTTTCTGCAGTTCAGACTGAAAAATATAAAGGCATGCTACATCTGCTTTAATATAGTAGAAAAAGAATGCTTACTTGGAGGTTATACGTACCATCTATTAGCAATGTTTAGATTTCTACAATCATGTTTAACGTATAAAGTGGCATGTGCCCATCTTCAGTAGTTGGGATAGACTTTAATTTGCATGTTGGTTATTCGAACTTATTAGACGTGTAAATTCGTAATAGACTTTAATTTGCATATTGGTTATTTGAACTTATCAGATGTTTAAATCCGTGATGCAAACTTAAAAATATAATCAATGTTTCTTCCCAATCATCTCACGATGACAGGTAGAAAGGGAGAGAGGTATTACAGTCAAAGCTCAGACAGCAACTATGTTCCACAAGCATCCAACAAGTTCTGGCACTAATATAATGGAGTCAACAAATTATGTACTGAATTTGATTGATACTCCTGGCCATGTAGATTTCAATTATGAAGTATCAAGATCTCTTAGTGCATGTCAAGGTGTTCTTTTGGTTGTTGATGCTGCTCAAGGCGTTCAAGCTCAAACGGTTGCTAACTTTTATCTTGCATTTGAATCAAATTTAGCTGTTATTCCTGTAATAAACAAAATTGATCAGCCTACCGCTGACCCTGATCGTGTTAAAGCTCAGCTGAAATCATTGTTTGATCTTGATCCTGATGATGCTATTCTTACTTCTGCTAAAACTGGTCAAGGCTTAGAACATGTTCTTCCAGCTGTCATAGAAAGAATACCACCTCCAAGCGGGAATTGTGATTCACCATTGAGAATGTTGCTTTTTGATTCCTATTACAATGATTATAAAGGAGTTATATGCTATGTTGCTATAGTGGATGGCGCTCTTCAAAAAGGCGATAAAATAACCTCTGCGGCAACTTCACAAGTTTATGAAGTTTTAGATATTGGAATCATGCATCCTGAACTTAAACCAACTGGTATGCTTTTTACTGGTCAAGTTGGTTATATAATTTGTGGCATGCGATCAACAAAAGAAGCCCGAGTTGGTGATACACTCTATCATCCTAAAAGCGTTATTGTGCCTTTTCCAGGTATCACGTACATTTCTACATGATTTTGTTTATTCAATTATTCTAATAACAGTAACATATATCTTTGCTTTATGATGTCCTATGCTAAGGGTTCAAGCCCGTGAAGCATATGGTCTTTGCAGGTCTTTATCCTGCTGATGGATCGGATTTTGAAACCCTTAATCATGCAATCGAGAAGTTGACTTGCAATGATGCCAGTGTATCTGTTAATAAAGAGACTAGTACCGCTCTTGGGATTGGATTCAGGTATGCAAGAGTTTCAGAACAGTTCCATTTAAAAAAAAAGGGGGGGGGGGGGGTGGTTGGGTAGCAACATTCAGTGCACAAACTCTTGGAGGATCGTGTTATGGTAAAATAAAATAATATATTAACAGGCTTAGGCAAATGGTCTCCAGAAAGGCTTAAATTTGGCTTTGGCGTAGTACTAAATTCTGCCCTGAGTTTTTTTTTTTTCCACCAGTGTAATATATTGAACAGGTCTTAAGGCGAGTGTCTTTTGCCTCCGAAAACCTCTCAGGTACAACCTTTTTTACTATGTGTGTAGGTGTGGCTTCCTTGGTTTACTTCACATGGATGTTTTTCGTCAGCGTCTTGAGCAGGTACACATATAAGTCCCATTTCTTTTCATGGGTTCTAATGATTGATCTTATATGCAAATTAACATACCAAACGGTGAAGTTTGATTGTTGAAAGAAATATGGGTGGCATAAGCTAGATTACGAATAACCGATGGACCATGGTTCTTGTTCACATCATGAACCAATTGCAACTCTGAACTAATTAGAGTTATCAACCATGATTCATCTGCACCTCAATAATTACTTGAAATAGCCATGTATATATGGTTTTCTCGTTTCTGTTTTTTCTCAGATATATCCATATAAATACTAAAGCGTACAACATAATTTCTATTTATAGCTATTTAAAGTTAAATATAAAGAAGGTAAATTCCAGCAGAAAAGCAAAATACATTTCCAGTCAGATAAAATACCTTACTGAAGTACATAGAGTTTTAATACAACAAAAAAAGCAAGAAAATATTTTAGTACTTAATACAGCTTGTGCCATCAGTCCAAATCCGAATACAGAAAGATAGCATAAATATCTAAGGCGGCGATATTTCGTTCAAATCCCGGAGGTTTCAGAGTTCAACCGATTTTATCGATTAAATCCAAAATACTATGCATTCTCCAAAAAAAAAAAAAAAAAAAAACTCTATACAGAAAAGATTAAAATATATTTATACACTAAATAATTTAGTTAAGCGCAAGGCAAATGCATGAAGTACTGTTATGACTTATGATCATAAAGTCCTAATATCTAGAATCTTCTTAGCATCCTTCTTCATACTCCTGATGTTGTAACTATGCATCGAGGGTTTACCAACTTAAAAGCGAAAACAAATAGAATGCGACAAGATGTTGAAGAGAAAACACTAACTTCAAATTATATATCTATTGGTCTTTCACAATCAAACCGCAAAAATAAAAAACTCTAGACTAACAAATTCTAGCAAACCCTAGGAGACACCAAATCTAACCACCTGAAATACCAAGTGAACAAATGTTTGATTCCTGCAAGCATCTCTCCATAAAAGATGCCAAATGAAAATATGTTTGCTTACTAGCAAACATACCAATCAATACAGAACAAATTTTAACTTCACCAGAAATACAGAACAAAGACCAAACAAATAAAGAATAAAATATAAATACATGCACCAAATTACGTCAATTTGTCAATCAATCAAGCAACCATCTCTACGCCAAACAATCAAATTCCAAATGTTTGCCTGACAAATCTTCCAAAATGAAAAATGGAACACACTAACATACCACAAACATCTAATGTGTACAAAGCTAGATCGGTATAACCATGCTTCTATAAACCTCGATCCACCATATTCGAACTCAAAGAACCAGGATTATAAGAATCATATGAGTTCCAACAATCTACAGGATAATCTACCGCAAGATCAATCTTAACCGAACTCCTTTACTTGCTTACTTAAAAAACCCGTTTCTTTATTTACATCATCACATACACACAAACATAGTTCAACCAATACTATAATTCCAACTATTATGCACATCTCCAATCCTAAAGTCCACGATTGATAGTTAATTGATCATCCCTAAGTCACACTACAATTCCACATCCTTCAAAATGGCAAAATCTCATCAATTGTTAGACTACTTCATTCGCCTGACCTAAAATCTTGATGTAACAATAAGCACATCTTTCTTTACCACCGCACCACTTACAAACTAACATCGATCGCATGTGGATTGCACTGGAGTAAGCTCCACTGATCATCAGACTTTTGGTAACATCACCATCCTATTCTTAGTATACCCCTCTTCATTCTATTTTTGTCCTGCAAGAAATGTCGTCAATTTCAGTCGCCCTGTTGAGTGTTTCTGCTGCCTCAGCAGTTATGTTATCTACCATGTCCACCCCATCTCTATTTTGTTAATCATTTTCTTTGGCCGTTAGTAGGTACGTATTTGAAAAATAAGCCATCCATAAGTATTAACAAATACATTGGAACCGTTAATATCTTTTGGCAATGGACAACTTAGCTCTCGTGTCAATGAAGAATGCCACGAAATGCGACACTTGTGTTAATTACAGAAGCATTTTGTGCATCAGTTCTTTGAGTGCAAGTTGTGCTCGAGCATTGTAGGTTAAGGATAAGTTTGCTTATGCATCGTCTATATTTAGAGACGGATGACCAAAAGAAGAAAAGAAATGGAAAATTTCAGTCCATTCTGATGCAAAAGAAGTTGGAAGTGTTTTTGAACGAGGGTCTCAAAATGAGAATCAAACCGTAAATCTTAAAATTCAAACTATGAATCGAAATGATATTTAATCGTAGTTCGTGGATTCAAAAAACGTACATTTTAAAGTTTGCACACACTTTGAAATTAATTTTAATGTTTAAACTTGTACATCAGAACTTAAAACATCATTTTCTCGCTTGTTTCAATTTTAGTTTGTTTTTAAATGATTAAAATTGGAATTGTAGACCCAAATAGGTATATTGGATATATTAGTTTGAATTGAATGATATTTCTAAAGTGTGGTATTAGTTTGCTTTGATTTGGAATATAAATCGAATCGTAAAGGGAGATATTCGATTTAAAACGGGATTCAAATCGTAGAATTTTAAGATTTTTGATAACAATGTTTTTTTAATAGATTACTAGCATTCTTTTGTTGTATTATGTAATAAAAATTACACCTGGATTATGTGCTACTATTCATGAGCTGCTAATTGAAACAATCTTGTTTTGTATACCGATTGGGTGATCTCAGTGATGGTTCAATTATTAACACTACTGATGACGGACCAATAAAATAGTTCATAATCTTGTGCCACAACTTGCTGTTATAGAGTGGGACTTTGATCAGAGTTCATTTTGGCTTTAAGGATTTTTTGCATTCATCATTTAAACCTTTGCATATGTCAATCGATGAATGCATCGAAAAGCCATGAACAACGCATGTAAAATTTTCTTTGGAAAATGCTCTCTCAGAACACATAACATCTAGTTGGAACTTGATTTGAAGCAACTATCTAGTCTTTGAGAATGGAATACTGGGGAGTCTGTTACAAATGGAGACACGTGACTAAACATAGAAACAGAAAGCTAAAGTAGAAACTAACTGAAAAGAATTTAAACTATTGTTGAAGATATTGGTAGTACTACATTATTTGTATTTGTACTTTTGATATTAGAAGATATGTTTATTTGTGTTGTGATCCTTGAGCGAAATATAAAATCGATCTTGTTAGAGGTTGAGCCGTTGAGCGGTTAATGGAAAAAACCTTGTAATGCGCAAGCAGTCCATGAATTATAATACATAATTAAAAAGCATGCCTATATAGATAAAATGGTGCTAGTAATGTACTCAAAAACACTTTCAACCTCTTTTGCTCCATTTTCGACGTTATATGAAGTTTCAACTAAATGTTTCATATTCCTAAATAGCTTTTTGCGAAAAAGTTTTTCGTGCATTGTTCGTTTTGTTTTTGATGTGGCCATTGATTGATGTACGCAATCACTCAAGTGATGAATTCAACAAATGCTTCAGCCGAGACGAATTCTGATAAAATTCGCACTTCAGAACATCAAGCGGTAACACAATAATGGTTTTTTTTATCGAGTCCATCACTATTGTTAAGTAAATCATAGATGAGATCAGCAAATGTTGTTTTTTGCTGCTAATTCTAGTTTCAGTAGAAGCTCTGTAAGTCATAACAGGAATATTTTCATGCCTATGTTAGTGACTAAAACCTTCGTTAGAAGACATGGTACAAGAAGACAAACATTCATAGTTATTTCCAGATCAACCCTGAATTCGAGAAGGTAAACGTTCGTCAAAGTTATTGACTTATTTCCAAATACCACTATTGAAGCATTCACCTGCAAGGAGGTAACATTCTTTAGACTTATTTCCACACACCGCTATTGTGGCACTCACTTACAAGATTTTTCAAATACCACTATGGATTTAAAAGAAACGTTTTAATAATCGTTCATACTTTGAAATTGGTTTTGACGCCATAGCTTCTAAATATAAAACTTAAAGTTCAAGTTTTCTCCTTGTTCCATCTTTATTTTGTTCGGAAAACATCAAATTAGGATTGTGGATTAAAATGTATTTAGTATGTCATTATGGATTGAATCATTTTTATCCAATTGCGGTTTCAAGTGAGTTTGAATTCAACTGTAAACCAAATCATAAAAAGGTATTTAGCATTTTAAATCTACACTCAAATCGTAAGATTTAAGATTTCCTGATAACAATGTTCGCTTACTTTACGTTTGACAAAGGCTTCTTCCTGTTTAATAAATTCTATAATAACCTCCAACTCAACTTATCCTAACTTCTTAACTGCATTCACAAAAACTTGTACTACCTCTGAAACCGTTCTAGATACAGTCCTCTGCTTCTCCCTCATCCATTTACTACCAACCGCGTTCTCCATGAATGGTGGCAATTGTTTTTTGGTTTGGGGAGATGGAAAGGTTTATCTAATGAGGGTCTAAAATATAATGCTGACAGTTGAGTTATTTGAAAAAACATGCACTGATGTTTTTGATACGAGGGAAGAGAGATATAAGGCTATGGTGGAAGCTAAGGTTAGGAATTATTGTGTACAAAAATTTGCCTTTTTCTATAAGAAAAAGAAAAAGAAAAAGAAAATAGTAATAAAAACCTAAAATCTAAAAGCTAGGTGTAGGCTGCCCTTAGCTACAGGGAATCACAAAAATGAACATCAAACCCAGCCAACTCAGTTTGTGAAAATTTGCATAACTACGGTGTTAAAATGGTCTTATAAAACAAAACAAAGGAGGAAAAGATCACAAATATAAAAACAGACTACATTTTCTTATAATATATTGACCCTGACTACAGAAGAAAATAACTTATACACAAAACAAATCAGTAGTTTATAGGCTAAGCAGTACATTAAAGACTTACTCCCATGAAACCCTAATATTTAGAATATTGTTGACAGTGGTTTGATGACATTCCTTTTCCTTGACGTAACTTGTTGACATAATGTATCTTCTTATGTTAAATCCAAATATCTAAAGTTGATATTATATAATTGGTGAAAAAAAATCTGTTGCTTGATTATTAAACTGGTCATAAACTATCTCGATTGATTCAACAATCTAGTTCGACATCAGTTACCCCCCCCCCCCCCCACACACACATATATATATATGTATGTATACATACATACACATATATATTACATACATACATATATACGTACACAAACACACACACACACACACACACACACACACATATATATATATATGTATATATAGAGGACTAAATACTTCTTTTTTCAATACAATATAGTAAGTGTTTATGAGTTTTGATCATATTGTTCTGAATCCATTTCCAGGAGTACGGGGTGCGAATTTTATCCACCATACCAACTGTACCATATATTTTTGAGTTTTCAGACGGAAGGTGTGGCAGAA
Organism: Allium sativum; assembly: GCA_030737875.1. Classification (NCBI taxonomy): domain Eukaryota; kingdom Viridiplantae; phylum Streptophyta; class Magnoliopsida; order Asparagales; family Amaryllidaceae; genus Allium; species Allium sativum. Next base: position 903,453,764 of record CM060916.1, read on the forward strand.
TTACTTAGTTGAGTCAGTTCCATTATAGGATCGCTTCCATCCTTAATTTTGTTTTTGTTTTGTTTGTTTAGTAAGGTTCACATTCAAAATCCTGCTGCATTGGCATCTAACCCGAAAACTAAACAAGTAACTGGATGTTGGGAGCCAACCGTTATTGCAACCATTATCACTCCTAGTGAGTAAGCTCTAGTTCCTCTTTTTTTTTGCTTTTTTTTTAATTTTTATTTTTTTATTTTTTTGGTGCAAATAAAATTGCATGGAACTCCTTGATGGTTAAGTTGCCTTCACTTGAGGTTATATCCACCTGCAATTCAAATTTGCTTCCACTTTAGCTGCTACCACCAATATTTACCTAACATGAAAATTTCTGAGGGAGTTGGTAGTTGATCGTTTTTTGGGATTCATGTGCATTATAACGAAAATTTCAACTGGATTACTTGTTAACCGTGTGAGTGCTGTATAGTTTATATATTGTTCTCCCATGCGATGGACAATACTCCCGTTATTCTCATTATTCAAAAGAGTGCTCTTTACTCATATTTTTCCTTCCAATCTATAATTAGGTATGTTGGAGCGATCATAACGCTTTGTTCAGAAAGAAGGGGAGAACAGGTGGAGTATACATTTATTGATAGGCAAGTTTTAAAGCTAGTCGTATCTTTTCTTTTTACCTTCTCATCATTACTCAGTTAGTTTCACTTTGCAGTCAGCGGGCACTTATGAAGTACCGAATACCATTAAGAGAAATAGTAGTTGATTTCTACAATGCACTGAAGAGCATAACTTCTGGATATGCATCTTTTGATTATGAAGATGATGAGTAAGTATTTATTTGGTTGAGGTAGCTTGCAGCATTTTGATTTAAGCATAACTTATGGATATGTAAACTAGGGGTGAGCAATATTCGGTTCAAACTGAATTAACCGACCAAACCGATTCATTTCGGTCGGTTCGGTTTTGTTTAAAGCTAAATCTGTTTGAATTCGGTTTGCAAAATAATTTTTTTGGTTATCGGTTTAACCGAATTAACTGAACTTTTAATTTATTATCTAATTTTATGGTATTGTAGTACTTTAAAAAATTAGTTTAGTTATAATACAAAAGGCATTTGTTGCAAAAAGAACAAAGCTTATCATAAACAAAAAATTTACTACACAAAGTTTCTCCAAACATGAATTTATGTTTTACTTTGAGTGAATCCATCATTTGAATAATAATACATCCTTCAAGTTCGGTTAAATCGATTACCGACCGAATTAACCAAAATTAATTTGGTTCGGTTTGGTTTGAAAAAAATCGGTTTCAATTCGGTTTGAGTTTTTTTAGCCCTAAACCAACCGAACCGACCGAACGCTCACCCCTAAATTGTAAACCAATTTTGAATTAAAAATGGGACGAATTTTAATACACGCTTTCCCTAAGTTTTAAGGTGCACGGCGGCTTCCACTTAAAAACGCATTCCACCAAACACCTTTGATTATTTTCAACAATTTGTTCTTTTTCATGTTTTTTTCCACGTTTTGAATCTGCATTGCAATGACACAAAATATGAGAAACTTTTTTTTTCTTTTGCAAATATTTGCAGTTTAAACTGCAATTTGTTTTTTTTTTTGGGGGGAGGGGGTGGGGGGATAGCAGATCACAGTTCTGAGCAATTAAGGAAGTGTGTTTATCATAAGACTAAGCTCTGGAAGCGGTGTTTGTTAATCGTTGTAAATTAGGGGTGTTATTATGTACACACACCTAAATTATCTGTAATGCCACTTAAAGGGAAATTAAAGTTAATTCGAAGAAAATACTACGAACGTCGCTTAACTTAAATTATGTAAAACATAGTAATACTATAGCTTCTCTTATCGTCAATCGATGACAGAGCATATTGAAATTGATAATGAAGTAAGACCTATTTTTTTATCTTTAAACAAATTGTTGTATGAATGGATTGTTTATCTATTATCATTCAAAGTACACAAGGTGTCATTTTTATTGTAATTTCGTTAAATTCAATTTGAATTTATTGTAATTTTTGTTAATATTTTGTTTTAATATAGTATGTATTAATTGTTTGAAAAAGCATCGCATATGCTAATTTTATTTTGGTGAAAAAAAGGTTCCAGAATTAAACAATTTAGTAAAACTATTCTTTGTTTTTGTTGTTGTAGTTTGGAAACTGTTTCCAATATTTGGATTTGAGCGAAATTTGTTTTGAAAGAGGAAATATAATATCGCAAAGTTGTTTTATTTTTGAGAAGAGAACATGAGAGGAAAACTAAAATTTAAATTGGTGGGTGTAGGCAAGTGTGGAATAATTTAGTGGGTGAGGAAAAAAATGGATGGGAGGTTTATATTTGGTGTGTGCAGGTAGTAGTAACCAAGGTTCAAGAACACGGTTTTCGTTTCGGTTTCGGTTGTTAGAAAATTTATTAATATCGGTAGGTTTCGTAAATTTCGGTAGTTTCGATTTTGTTTCGGTTTCGGTCTAGATTTCGGTTTTTATTATTTTGACAATGGACTTGTTAACATTAAATAAGGTGAAAATATATTATATGGGAAACAGGCTACATAATACAAATAAAATCATAAATGAGAAACATGTTACGTGTGAAATGGATGCACCACAAAGCAATATTTTCTAAAAGTTTGTACTGAGAATTGGATTCTCTGCCACGTGTATTAAACACGTGTATTAAACAAATAAAAGACACATGAAACCACTTATTAAAACTAAGTGTCCAAAATTCAAATCCAACCCCTTAACATTTCCGGGTCTCCTTTCACATCAGCCCAAATCCACCCTTCAAACATAACACGTTTGCCCTAATTTGTTGCTGCTGTCTACAAATCTCGACCAAAAGAAAAAAATAGCCGCAACTTCGATTGATTCGAGAAGAAGCGGAAATGTTCGGAAATGCTAAAGGGTTCGACAGAAGAAAATTTGCTTTCTTTTCTATAAATTCGAAGAGGTTCGATTTTTTTTCTGTCCTAGAAACCGAAACCGATTTTGTTGGCTGGTTTCGGCTCGCCGGCACCGGTCCGGTAACCCCGAAATTTCGGGGTGCCGGACGAAATCTTGAACCATGGTAGTAGCACCTTAAATGCCAGAATTCCATTTTTGTTTTATTTTTTGAAAATAAATCTTTATTACTTTACTAATAATATTTGTACTGAATGTCTGCTCAAATGCTTGATGGTTGCCTAATGTATTTGGATGGACATTTTGTACATATATTATCAGTAACGTAAATAATAAAGGTCCATTTAAAATGAAGTTATGGTACTCCACCACAGCTAATGTATTTCAGAGTTGATAATCTAGTTTCATGGTTGGATAAACATACTAAGAAGCTGTGTTATCAAAGCGGGTGCTATAGCGACAAATAGCGCATAGCGCACTGCTTGTGTTGTTGTACTTATAATAGCGCTATTTTGTTTTTGTCTCTTTTTTAAATGTTTGAACAACGAATTAAACCCAAAATAGCATGTTATTTGTATTTATAACGACTCAGAGGAAAAATACCGTAGTATGACTGAAAGAAGAAGAAATTGATGATTGTTTAAATAATGATTAATGGTTATTATTTAGATGAGACTGGTGACTATGTTTTAAAAATTTAGAAGCGTAATATAATTTCTATGTTTTGTTATTGTATACTTGAATCACATTTAACTTTTGTTTAGTTAAATCTTGTTATTGTAGACTTCATATATTATTTCATTTGATCTTATTTTCGCTTTACAACTATTCTTATTTATACTTCTTTTCTTAGTACTTGTTAGTAGATTTTTTTAAAACATTTTGTACAAAAGTAAGGTGGTGCCTGGCGCAACGGTAAGGTTACCCGGCTGGTAATCTGAAGCGCGCAGGTTCGAGTCCCGGCCTCTGCACACATGTGAGGGAAAGGTTGTGCGCACTAATCGACCACCCCCTGAGCCCGGAAAGCCGTGAGAATAGTACTAGGATGGGAGACTGCCTGGGAAGTCTTCTCGCGCTTGAGTACGGGAGCCTTTGGCACTGGGGATCCACCTTTATTTTGTACAAAAGTGTATTTTCATGCATCTTTTCGTAGAATTTTATATCATTATAATTGATAAATATAAATAAATTTCATTATTACTCACGATTATAAGAACAAATTTCAAATTCGTAAGATACAAATATTATATCCATCAATTATTTTGAATGTACAATATGAACTTATCGAATTTTCTGTAATATAGTTAAATTTTACATTAAAAATATATTTAATACGCGTAAAATATGGCAATGCTTGTATTTGGAGTCTTGAAGGTTTGGATATGACACAAAATATGCCCCAAAAAAAAATCAGCTAGGCAAAGTGTACTTGATTAATTTTCTCTCTAAATGAACGCAATAGGGCGCACTATAGCGCATAGCGCTAGCCTTGCGCTATGCGCTATAGACTACACTACTAAGGAGTATATTTAACATTCAAGACCTCCAAATACTAGTGAACAACGATATTGTTGGGACAATGCATGAGCTCTTTTATTAACAGTTTGAGGTTTTCTTGATATAGAGTGCATTTGCTCGTAACGATATCGGACCACTTAAGCGGGCATTTAAACAAAGCTAGAAGTCAAACGGGGTATGCATTTGTATCTTCAAGCGGGGAATACAAGCGGAGTATTTTAATTTATGATTTTTGATTTAATTATTTTATAGTTATTTATTTATTTATTTTGTTGCATATTGTGCGGTTAATTAAAATGAAACAACAATATAGAAACAAAAATATGCATATAATATACAATAGGAAATACTAATAATACAATTACTCAGTGCAGCCCTACTACAACATTTCATTTTTTATATTATCTCTGACTGTTGCCGTTTCGATGTTCCCATGTCGTTGAATCCTTTCGTGTTTTCCATTTGTTCAATTTTCCGTACTGTAATATTTTAGGTACTCTTCTGGATTAAGATATGGATCATCGTCATAAGTCATAAAATCTAGATCATCCATGTTTAATTTTTGTGTGTAATTGTGTATGGCTGTTGTAGCTGCAACAACTTTTACTTGCGTTTCAAATAAATATCTTGGCATATTCTTTAAATTGACGATTTTTTTATATATTCGGAATGTTCTTTCAATTGTCATTCTTGAACTTAGATGGTAGAAATTAAGGTAGTGTTTGGTTTATTTTGCATTTTAAGTTTTTAGTTTTCAACGTTAATTATGGAAGTTGCAAAGATTTAAAAGTATAGTGGAGATGGCGGATCAAAGACGGAGGGGACGGAGAAACAGTGGATGGATGAATTTGTTATATTCCTTCCGTTGTTTTTTAAAATACGAAAATAATAAAAAGTTGTTTTTGGTTTTACGTGTTAACCTCGTTTTGTAAAACAATCGTTTTTCACAATGTGTGTGCGTCGTCCGTACTTTTGTATGTACGAAAACTTAAATTAAAAAATGTAAACCGAACGCACCATAAAATTTTCATTTATTGATTATGGTTGATTTGCAAATTTTTGAAAATAAGAAATATGATACCTAACATTACGGTATGCTGGTAAACACACATTTTAAAGTGAAAAACCAAAATCTAACTACATGATACTGTCCGATTGGAGGATGAGAAAAATTTAAGCTTTTATCATATGCTATTGAATTAAAAATTCTACTATCATGCACAGTATCTTGCCAGCCTGCTACAACATAAGTAAACAGTAAATCGAACGAGAATGCGACCAAGATATTCTGCATAAGATATATTTTTCGACCAGTATATGATACAACTCGATCTTGAGGTAGAGGTACCACCAACACAGTTTTGAAAATATAGATGGTATCTGAGGTAGGTACCACCAACACAGTTTTGAAAATATAGATGGTATCGGGTTGAGCTTATGATTTTATCAGAAACAGTATTGAATTGATGGGCAGTTGGTTTTATAATATCTGAAAAAGTAATTGTACAGTCTCTAAAACAACATGGAAACGATCTGAAATTGTGTTACCTGAACGTTGTGGCCATTTGTCTGCTGGAGAGCGCTACGGCTGTAGTGCATACAAATATAGCTATTGTTTCTCGTACACCAACGCCTTTCTTTGTAGTCAAACCATAATTTTGCAGTCTCAGATAAGGAAATAAAACAAAGTATTTTCATTTGAAAATTCTATCGATAGTATCCTTGATGGTCATTCAAGATTTTTTTTCAACTCACGTTAGATCGGTAAATTCCGACGTGTGCATCTGGTAAATTTTGCTCCTTATTCAACGTAAGTATGCTCCAATAACAACCACACTGCAATTTTTGGTTGTCGGAATCTATTTTTGAATCAACCCGTGTGCATCTGGTAAATTTTGCTCCTTATTCAACGTAAGTATGCTCCAATAACAACCACACATTGCAAATTTTGGTTGTCGGAATCTATTTTTGAATCAACCGTTATTTTTGTATGCCTGAACGTGTTACGATGATAGTAGAAGGGGAGATGAATGGGAGGAATGAAGGAGAAAGGAATGGGAGGTATGGAGGGTGGGGTAGTTAAATTAATTAAATAAAAAATCTACCCATTGACTCGTCTGGCTAGGGGAACGGACGCATCCAACGGGAGGAATGGAGGAGGAAGGGTGGTGTATTATCTTTTTTTTTTTTTTTTTTTTTCAAAAAAAAAGCTACATGTTGGCTTGTCTGGGCAAAATGCCCAGACAGAGGAACAGACACGTCTGTTCCTATGTCTGGCCGGTTTGGCTGGGCGAACGCTACTCTAGTAATTCAATATATCATGTCAAAAACATTTTAGTGAAGTAACATGTGGGGAAAGACAAGATAGAGAGAGGCCTGCGAAACCACTGAAATATGTGTTGCTTGTTATTTAACATAGGTAGCAGTATAAGTTTTTATTTGTTTTTCTTTTAATGTTAAGTGGCAAGCCATAGTTTACAAACTGTGTTTGAGCATTCAATAGTACCCTAAATAATGCAGCACCCTTTTTGGCTCTCTTGATTTCCACCATACATTTTGGCTCGCTTGATTTCCATCATACATTTTCATTTCTCTCTCCTCCCACTAACTCTCTCTCCCCACTCAATTATTTAAATATAAACGAGTGGCTTGTATTGAGGTGCAAATGGTGTGCTACAAAACATGGGTAGCCCAGAACCATTCTCTCTCTCTCTCTACATGCACACATGTATGACACCGCTCTTTCATGACATCCATTTTGCATCCGTATAATAGCCACTCATTTATAATTTTAGTTAGTGGGGGAGGATAGTTAGTGTGAAAAGAGAGAAACGAGAATGTGTGGTGGAAATCGGGGGCTATAGGGGTGTTGCACTGTTTGGGATGCTCTCGCTCTCTCTCTCTCTCTCCCCGTCAATTTTTGTGTGTTCAAGTATAAGTGTGTGTGTGTGTGTGTGTATATATATATATATATATATATATGATTTCACATAACAGTTTCACCAGTTCTAGGTGTTTGGGTTCTTGGTCTGTATTGATATGTGCTAACATTGTGTTGTAGGTATCAAAAATCAGATCTGGTGAAACTTGACATCCTTTTAAATGGTCAACAAGTTGATGCAATGGCTACAATTGTTCATAGGTTGAAAGCACAACGTATTGGGCGTGAACTGGTTGACAAACTCAGAAGTTTCATTGACAGGTTTGGAAGTTGTACATTCAAATCTTTTATGTTCTTATTTCCTCACTGTCATCTGAGTTCTACCTGGCAGGCAAATGTTTGAGATTACTATACAAGCTGCAATTGGTTCCAAGGTTATTGCAAGAGATACGTAAGCCACTTATAATACTTTTTTACCTATCGTCTTTCTTGTTTGCATATGTTTGTCTGAAGAGGCTGTGACTAGAACAGCAGTGCATGCTTTTTAACTTTTTCTGTTATCTTATTCATATGCTTGCACCTACATATCGGTGACTTTTTAGGTGCGTTATGACTTAAAGGTATATTCTAAAAAGGTGAACTAAATATCGTGATTAAACAGAACCTCTGCCCCCAACTTATCCTCACATTGACATCATATGGCAATACAGCATACCAGTAATTTTTTATTTTATTAAGAGATGCCTACCGCATACTATTACATAGTTGGCTTAATCAAAGAGCCGGGATTACTTGAGCTGAATAATGCAATAACTCAGGGGGGCTCTCATATTTATATTTCTCTGCACTGCTATGATCATCATGCCAGTCATTTTTTTACACTTTGAATTTATGTCTTATTTCAGCATATCAGCCTTGAGAAAAAATGTTTTAGCAAAATGTTATGGAGGTGATGTTTCTAGAAAGAGGAAACTTCTTGACAAGCAAAAAGAAGGAAAGAAGCGCATGAAGCTTGTTGGGAATGTTGATATACCACAGGAAGCTTTCCATGAGTTGCTCAAAATGGGTTAGGGACAATACCAGTTACCTTGTAAGTTGCAGCAATTTCTAATTTTGAAGTGAAGTTCAATTATGTTTTACATGTCTTTTGTATAATCAGTAGACGCTATTTGCTTATCTTGTCTTGAAAATATGGATGATACGTTGATGTGAACATAACAGAGAATACCACAATTAGAGTATGCAAATGTTGAAAATCAAATGGAAAAAATGAAAAGCGAACTGTGCAGACATGTTGATACTTTACTATCACAAAAGTTATTTATACCAGACCTAAGCTAAACGTAGAAATTCAAAGTAGTCTTTCAAAATTGTACTTCTCTGCACAAGTGTGGTTAAAGCTTAAACCTTAAATGAATGTTATTGTTGATGTGTATATCATCTGTTTGGATATTTTCAATTTGATTTTCAATCACTAAAGCATCTTTGTATGATTTTTAGAATGTTCCTGCTGAAGGGTAACATTTGGATAAAGAGGGTAGAGCAAATATGTATTCTACTAACTCTTGTTTGTTTATTTTTTTCATATTGTAATTTTTCTTATGTTTTCCTTTTGTTATATGTGCTCTTGCTATATTTGTATCATATTTTTTTGCTATATGCTGTTGCAAGTGCGTTCAATATGAGCAATTTGGTGGGTGGAGTCGTTAACTGTATTTTGCTAATATTGTTTCTATTTATCTAATTTTTAGAAGGATGCTTGTTTGTGGATGCATGGATGTGTTGGTGTTACAACCGTTTGGGAAGTTATTTAAATTTGGGTAAAGAGAGTGTTTTTTCTTTCACATTCTATTGCATTGGTGCAGCGTGTACGATCATATATGTGCACTAACACAGTTTAAGATACGAGATTTGTCCATGATAAAAGTGCAGAATTGAAACATAGAATGGGTAAACATTCTGAACTTTTCTTTTCTTACTGAGCAAACTAGGTTTATAAATAGCTTTGTAAGATGCTAACAGAATAAAGACTACTAGATCTCGTTTTGAGTTAAATGCTGCTGAAAAAAGAAAAAAAAAAGCATTAAACATGTGTGGTGTGCCTTATAGACTTGGACTTGGACCAAGTACAGGTTCTAACTGAAATTCCAGTAGCTAAATAAGCTCTCTTCACTCCCTTCATTAAACTAGTCCGGCTACAGCAATCAGTTTAATTTCCAAAGTTGGTGGATTTCTGTTCACTTCGAAACCGTGGAATTGAATCCACTCTGAGGGGCTGTCAGTACGTCTGTCAGCTGGTCGTGTGTGCCACGATAAACTAACTCATTTGTTCCTTCTCATGTGAGATAACGCAGAAAATGAAAGCGCACATCAATGCGCTTGCTTCGACCATATGACACATGGTTTGCTGACAGTTTAATTGTTAAGGATTAAGGATTGCATTGCTATTCTACGCCTTAAGCTTCTTTAGTACCGCTAATGCTTGCTTTCTTTGCGATGTATAGGTCTCATATGATTGCTGCAATACTTACAAGCAAGAAAGAAAAAGAAAAAAAAATTAGGTCCCCCTAAATCAGTCATGTCAGACTCCCAGATTTCTTAAACTCGGAGGATATTCATTCAGCATTGCCTGCAAATATTAAATCATTTACATACAAACTAACATTGAGAATCTTACCATGTCTGTTTGTTTTGATGAACAAAGCATGTTCACTGTCACACTTCTCAAACTACTCTAACCCTTCCCTTAGGTCTCTCTTTGCACAAGTGAGAAAAGCAACGACTTAAGAGCATCACAAAAAGAGAGGCACCATCATCGATCGATTCATATACGATGATGATGATATACGATGATGATGATGATAATAATAATAATAGCAATTTGCAATTAGTGAAATCGCTAAATGGAGAAACCGAATAACCAAATCATGAATCCGACTCCAAATGTCTGACAATCCAAACCGTGTTCTTAAAGATTGGGAGGCAGGTTGCAATTCTTTCTTAAACTGCAGTTGCCATTTTTGTAAGCTTCTAAGTTTTAGTTGTGTTCCTAACTCCTGGCTGTGATTGGTGGGAAGGTGGAGCTGAGTCATGATGAAATAAAGGTGGAATCCGGTCAGTGGCTTGGTTCTGTGCAGATCGAAGATCAGTTGTTTACCCTGCCCCGGCCGGTGGAGGAATTGATGTTGAAGCGTTTAATCCCATCTCTACTCGATCGAGAAGGTGATCCATCAACTGCTGCTGTCGTTCGAGGAATTTACCCTGAAATGCCATATGGTCTCTGAATTCGGCCATGATTTTATCCATGTCGTCCCAGGTGAAATGTCGGGGCATATCTTCATGAAAGGAGGCTTCCTGACTTGCTTCTGCAGCGTTTGTATCGACTGCATCGGCATTGGTGGGACGAGAAGATGTTGCATCTTTCTTACGTTTATTCGGCATGGATTAAAACTTGCAGAAGGTCGGAGGGTATGTCGGAGCCTATCACCCTTCCTGGCACGCCAAAAGTGTTGATGTCAAAAGTTGGTCACAAGTGACTGTCAACTCCCAATCGTGCAAATGACGCACGAATGATGATTATAGAGTGCAAAAAATATAAAGAGAATAGAGAACACATAAGACTTTTTACAGTGGTTTGGCAGAAGACGGTGTCTATGTCCACTTTATATGTATTGATTTTCTTTTGATTATAAGTACAAAGCTTTTTCTGTTTTAAGAAAGAAGAGAAGATGACAATTTTTGAGTTAGTGGTGAGAGTCGGAGAACTTAAGAATAGAGTGTTCCCAGAGAAATTTTAAGAATTTGAAATCTAGCAGAAGTCCATTTCCTCTTTGAACTTTAAGGTATTTATAGGGGAAATAATGGGTTGAGCGGGTCGCCACGTGACCTTCCTCTTTTTCGGAGCTCGGACACGTGGAGCTCGATCACTGGTAGCAATTGCGGCGATAGGACCCATTCCACTGCTTATTAATAGTCGCGAAAATAGCAGCTTATGTGGCATTCGAGGTGAGGTGTATCAAAAGTAGTGCTTTGTTCGGATATGGTTGACCGTCTTTATTGCCTTGAAAATCGGGCTGAGATTTGAATGACTCAGCTGAATATTTCTAGGCGAGCCCGGTCGATGCGTCTTTAACGGAAGCGATTTACTCGGTCAACTGGGGAGAGCGATTCTTCTATAGTGAGTTATCAGCTGGTAGGAACTGGCTCGAGCCGATGTCTAACTGTTCTGGACCTAGCTTTGGCTGGGCTTCCTGGAGCGTGAATTATCCGAATTGGCTGATTGGGCATTCCTGGAGATTGGACTTCGATCTGATCCGTGGCAGGTTTTGCCAAAACGATGGTTTACAGCTGTGTTCCTAACTTTCGATTTCTGTTGGGATTTTCAATTTTCAATTTTAAATATGAGCTTTCTATTTTGATTTTTCGCTTGAAAACGGAAAGGACATCATTATTCGTTTTTTTGTTTATCCTAATAAGAAATATAAAAATATTTAAAAATCATATAGAATTTAGAGGCTTGTTAAATACACATCGATAGCAAAAAAAAAAAAAAAAATTATAATGTGTAAGATGTAGGAAAGTATCTTTAATTTTGTTTCTTGCATATAAATTTGGTTTTTCATGCTTATGATGTCATTATTCGTTTCTTGTAATGAGTAAGATTCAGAAAGGTTGATATTAATAGGTAAAATATAAATACTTGTTTTTTTAGTTCAATCTGCACAGTTAGTTAATGAGGATGTGATGCCTTATTTCTGCTTCATGTTCTTGTTCTATCCATAAAGGAAATTTTTGCTAAATCTTCAATTTTCACTTTTGAAATCAAGACCATAATAACTTATCGAGCTAAATAAATAAATAGTTATTCTTGCTTGGTTCCAAAGATCGTTTCATTGAGAAAAGTATGCTTATATCTCTTTTAGAGCTGTTTGAATCTGGATGCGTTCATCATCCTCTTTTTTATAATATTATTTTCACTATCTCTAATTTAGAATTCAACATTTATTTATGTTCTTACATACTGTGTTTCATGTTGACCACAATGTATCTTTATAATTATAATGCCATAAAAGAAAGCCCAGTAGAATCCATGTGAGCACTAAAAATATGAATTGAAATTATCTAGCTTATAAGAAATTTAATCAAGTTCTTTGTTTTATACACCATATTATCATATAAACGCTTAAAACATTTATTTTACATTATCTAACAAAATCTACTCAAAAAGATAAGAGTTGATACAACTAGCTGTAACTTTTTGGAGATGTTTCAATTTTTTTAAAGGTTATGGATATAGAATCCAGCAATCGTAAAAAGCTGTAGTTTGCAAAAATATTAAAGAACATAATGGCAGAAAGAATCCAAAGCTATTAACAAATTTTAAAAAGCAATGTAAGTATGCATCATTTGAGAGTTATTCTTTATTAAAGTATTATAAAAAATAGCTTCAATCTTTGCTTCAAATTATGATTGAAAATATTTTTTATAAATTATAACTAGTAGATTACACATAATTTTTTTTGTTTTGTTTTTGTTTTGGTTATTATAATAATCATTTATACGTGGTATTATTCAACGAATTATTCATAAAAAGAAACAGTTCGATGAAGATGTGAATGTTGAAGAATCAATGCAAATACCAGAAGAATTCTTTCCGAATTAATTATTTTCTGTAAGCTGTGGATGAAGCTTGTGTTTCGTTACTGACTTGATTTGAGCATTTCAAAGAATATGATGTTAGATTTGACATTCAATTTAATTTATATAAATTCACATATGTAGATGATGAGAAATTGAAGGGGCATTGTTTAAAATTGAGGTATATGTGAGATATGATTTGCACTCTGATATTGATGGAAGAGAGCTATTCTCAGAATTAGAAGTACTGAAAGTCATATTGCCAAAGGAAAAAACAAAATCAATCGAATTGTTAAATTTCATAAATACTTGTTCGAGAGAGTTAAATTTTCCACATGTTTGGATTACATATAGAATACTTGTCTAATACCGCTTAGATGGTTTGGACATCTCCAATGTAGACCGCATGATGTACCTGTGCGCGTTGGAATTATATGTTGCGCCGAAGGCTCAAAAAGAGGTGGGGGTCAACCTAAAATGACTTGGCAGGAGATAATAAAAGGAGGTTTAAGAAATTGGAGTATATCTGAAGAGGTGGTATCAAATAGGAGTGCATGAAAGTTAGCAATTCATGTGCTAGAACCTTAGGTTTTCATTTATTTTATTTTGCCATATTACTACTACTTTTATTATCTATTTAATTATTTTAAACTTTATTTTACTTTTGTTGAAGCTTTTAACGTTTCTTTTTGTTTTTGGTTCCATCTCTGGCTAGCCCTAACTTGTTTGACATTTATGGCTTAATTGTTGTTGGATTGCATATAGAATAATTCTGGCTATACTAGTTATAGTTGCCTCGATTGAAAGAAGTTTTTCAAAACTAAAATTGATAAAGTCTTATCTTCGTTCCACTATGTCACAAGAATGGCTAATTAGTTTGGTACTTTTATCGATTGAACAAGATATGGTCAATGAACTTAAATATGATAATATTGTTAGCAATTTTACAAGTCCGAAGACTGGAAAAGTGTTCATAGGTAATTAGTATTTATTTTGTTATATAAATTAGATTATTATTATGAATAAAGTTATTTTCTTTTTTAATCTTCTCGTTACTTTTAAACAATATAAATTGTTTTGAGATAATGCATTAGCTTCTGTAAAAGAGCCCGCTTTCGCTTTTCGCTTTAGATACCAAAATTCCTAGAACTGGCTCTCCCTTCATTTTATAAAATATGCTTTAATACGACATGCTCTAGGAGCCTGTTTCAGTCCGTAAAGAGCTTTCTTCAACCTGCAAACTTTCTAAGGTGCAGTCTTAAGCTCATGACCCTTTGGTTGCTCCGCATAGTTTCCACAAAAAAGGGATTTGACATTAAGTTGTTTAGTAGTCTGTAACAATCATGTTTTAAGAGTTGTAATATTAAATAAGTTAAATTCCGATTTCGAGAAAGATAATTGGTATTCTAGAGTAATATTTTATCTTGGTGGATATCTATTGATAATAGATTTCAATTAATTAATAAATTTTTAAGAAAATACATTTATCAGAAGGAATAATGTCATGCTTAAAATGTAAAATTTGGGTGATAAAAGATGTGATGAAATTCTATTTGATACTAAATAAAACCAAAAAAATGGTAAAGATGAACAAATCATTTACATCAATTATATAGAAAATTAAACAGAATGGACGATACTGAATTGAATTGTCTGAATGTTAAGTTATACCTTGTTGTATGAAGTATAAATTGGTTCAAAAGGTTTAAATTGGAATATAATTATAAATAAATTAAGATAAATAATTCAAAAGGGATAAGGTATACATAGAAATGAAAATAAACATTGCTTGGTTTAAGCCCAAACACACTTAGCCTTTTTTACTTCACCTTAACCCTTTATACCCTTGTTGTTAATCTTCCAACACCGGTCCATTTTCCCTTTCATTATCATCGTTATCCAAGCCTGAAATCGAGATCCCCAAAAATCAATTCAGGAGAAAAAATGTGTAAATTGTGACTTAGGTTGGAGCTTGGCATGGCGACCAATGCCAATGCAGTAAATGCCCCTTGCGAGGACCAACTAGGGCGAAGCGACATAACAAGGAAGCAGTTTGGCGGTAGAGGTTGGGTTTCACACATCTGGAGGTCGTGCGCAATCTGAGGGGCGATGTAAACTTCTGTTGTAGGCGTGTATGCACATGTGGTTGTAGTCGCGATGATGGAGGCATAGTTGGTGGCATGCGCAAGGGTTTGGGTGCTACTGTTCATAGAAGGCAGTTATGGTTCTTAGAGGTGACGAATTGAGATTTTGATTGCTTGTCGTGGTTAGTGCAGCTGCTTATATAGACAATCTTTAAAGTGAGTTATTCGCAACTTACACAAACTATGTTTAAATATCAATATTAGTTATTGCATGTTTGATTTGACTTATGGATAGTTGATGAATTGCGTAGGTTTTTAGTAGCACTAGAAAAAATAATTGAAATGGTTGCAGGCTATGAATTCATATTGTTTGATAGATGAATTGCTTGATTTTATGTTTCAGACATTGAAATTGAATCGTTGATCAAATACAATATAACATACATGCATTCGGAGTATAAATATTTAAGTTTATGGAATAAATAATATGGTAAACATGGAATATGGAAATAATACAGCTATATGGAAATTTTGGACAACCTCGTGTATATAAATAAAATTACGGAACAATTCATAGGTATGGACTATTTTATCAAATTCGTGAATATTTTTATAAAGATATAATAAACAGATTTATGAGAAATAATGATTTAACAAACGATTTAATCCTTTAAATTTGAAAGAGAATATTTTGAGAGCCTTAGTTCTGTAATATGGGATGTACATAATCGACTTAGCGCTACTGATTGGTTTAAATGATCTCGAGTAACGCTTCGTTAAAGATAGTATAACTCATAGAATAGATTGTTTGAGTGATATTTACTAATTAATTAGCAAATTCTCGAATTTTACTGGGTAGTATGGGATGCCTAGACTAAAATTTTTGTAGTTGCTGATAGGGAAGTATTTGACACTTTTGGTATTCGATGGGAGGTCGATAGATCCTTGTGAATATAAATTCAGGTTTCCTGTGATATCCGTAATAAGTGAGATTTACTTGTTTCTAATAAATGCTTGAGTTTCACTTTATCACTACAAGAACGACTTCATATAGCGACGGCTAATAGCAGACTGCTGCCGTAATCAGCCATTGTCGGCCATCGCTATATAAGTTGATGCTAACAAAGTAACATCAATTCTAGTGACGTCTTTGGCCATCTCACTTTGTACGGTCTGCGACGACAAATCTAGACACGTGGCCTTTTTGTGGACCATCTATGTCGTCACCAGCCGTGGAAAAATAATTGTAACTAGTCGTCGCAAACCGTAGTTATACTATGCGTACAGGTCGTAACAAGTCGTCGCTAACTGTAGCTATACTGGGCACACAGGCCGTAGCTAGCCGTCGTCAGCTGTAGCAATACGTGACCGATAAGCCGTAGCTAGCCATCGCCAACTGTAGCTTATCTGAAGTTGTTTTGTTGTTTTCCTTTTACAATGCTTTCCTCAAACCATCCATATATATCTATTCACTCCATAACTCATATATGATCAATTCCACAACCGAACATGTCATATATACTCAAAATTATAACACAAACAAACATATATACTATAAACCAACATATATACAACAAACTAACTAATAAACCATAAATAAACAACATTAAACATTCTGAAACAAACCATCACATCCTCCACCATCATAACAGACGATATCCACAATATCATGTCCACAAACAAACATCATATCCACAAACCATCAATAACAAGCCAAATCCATGACCATCATGTTTATATTTACATATGCTACAGAAAATATATTCAAAAATGACAAGTACCTACTTGTCTCCATCATCATCATCATCATCATCATCATCATTCCCATCACCCGGCCCAAGCTCATCCCTATGCATCCTCCCATGCTCAAATAGAAATGCAGTGATCCGCTCATCGAGCATGGCAGTCAGTCCACTCTTCCTTCAACCCTGCATCTCAACCATCTGCTAACGGAGCATGGCGATCTCTCCCACCTGCTGGATATTCTGTAAGATGCCTGGGTCGTCGCTACTTGTAATATTATATGTTATGAGTTTTGATTTATATTATTCTATCATGGTTGATGTAATGGTCTTAATCAACACAAATTCAATATAACATTACGTATAATCATAAGCAATCAACACATAACCATCTCATATCCAAATTCACCGTAAGTCAATATATCCACCATGTATATATTTTTTCTTCTAGAAATTCCTATTTTATTTTATTAAAATCCTTCCATTTTTTGAAATAAATCGCTATAGTTCAAAAGCTACAACACTGTGATTTTTTTAGAAATTTGATTTTGTCATAATCCAAAATCTAGCAGATGAAATCTCAAATTTTCTCTTCCATTAGAAAACTATAATCCAGTAGATTCGGAAGATTCTTATTTCAAAGAATTTCAACTTATACTGTATCATATGCACTCATTCAAAGCTTAAATCGTAAAATTATGAACTGAAGCTGCACGACAAGCTTGTTTTAATTATATAGGAATCTTGCAATGCATGAATTATAAATATGAGTTACACATATAAATTGTGCAGTATATGACTTAAGCAATATATGAATTTTGCAATATGTGATATTATGCAAGTATATCAACATATGACTTAAGCATTATATGTGATATTATGCAAGTATATCAGAATGAATGCTGAATATGCCATATATCTGTTGTGACTTAACATTTAAATCCGGGTTGTCTATATATATCTATATATATATATATGCATGTATGTATGTGTGTGTGTTTATATGTATATGTATGTGTGTATATATATAGTGATATACATAAAAGATTACTGCTTTTAAATATAGCTAAATAATGATAGGCTAAAATTATTAATACCTGCATACCTTGTGTTTGACATTAGGATATGCAAATGAGCATACATACATACATAGTGCAAGTGATACTCTGTTTTGTATGTTTGAATCATGAGCGCATATGTTTATGAGGGGTGTATTTATCAAGTATGAATTTATTCCTAGATGTATATATCAAGTGTGTGTGATCATTTTAAGATTTATTTGGAGTTACTAAAGAAAGTTAATTTTGTGGCCAAGAGGTCTAATATCTTGAGATCGAGTTATCTTGAGAGTTACTAAATCAAGTGACTACATTCAATGGATTGACAATTAATTTGAAATGTGACGCTAACATGGTAGGATCTCCTATCAAAGTTCATTATTAGTGTAATGAGATAACAAATCAAAAGTCTTTCCCTAATATTTTGAATAGCTGTCCCGAATTCAAGTTGATTATGTTTCACTTCTTCCTTGGAGAAAGACGATCAAACAATTCCCAGTCATGGTCCTTGCGGACCGGACCATCTGTATAGGATAAAAAAAGAAACTCCAAATATTTATTATCTTTCTCTTTAAATGAGATCTCAATTCCAGCTATGGTTTTATTAGCTGTCTTACAACTAGAATCCCTCTTTTTTCCGATCTGGTTCCTCCACCGCTGCGAACCCCGATTCGATTCAGGCATGATACACTTTTTATTTATTGAGAGAACCCAAGTACTCTCTTGCGGATCCATGAAACAACTCTCAGAAATATTTTTCTCTTTTGGAATATACGGGAGCGAAACAATCAATCTATTGATATTGGAAAATCAAAAAGACTCTTCCAATGTCTCATTTCTGGGTCCAATGGAATTCATAGGTATAGGATACTACGACTTATTTCCATGAAAATGGAACATTCACGTCTTATTAAGAAGCAAATCACGAGTTTTATGCATATACGTGGAGGTAATAGAGGTATTGACCTACCTTTCCGTGGTTTGGTTGAGAATACACTTTGAAATGATGAAGACTTTAAAATAAAGTTTTCAGTCATTAAAGAGATTCGAAATTTAGTAAATCGACACTATAAGAAAAATGATTTTTATTGCAAAAATCAGTGGCGTTTATTTGTAAATGCAAGAAAAAGTGTTTTCACTCCTAGTATAAACGCGGCAAAAAAAATTCATCTCGCCGCCTAACAAAAGTAAGTCCGCATGGTAAAAAAGCGTGACCACCTATTTTCTATTCCTATCCTGCTCATACTTCGAAATTTTTAACCCTTGTTCGCTTTCCCCCCAAATCCCTCTGCCGAAAATTTCCCTTTCCCCCAAATCGTTCTCTGCCAAAGAAATTGCATCGATTAACGTTCCTTGTGTCATCGTCAACTCCATCGTACTCTTCTCAATAACGTCGCGGAAGCCAGCGAAATATCCGCTCATGATATAGGTAAATTTAGGTATGAATTCTTTAACTCGATTTTGTGATTCTATTCGGGATGTGTATGAAATATTTGAATGCATGCTATTTTCTCATCTCCTATCTTGCTAGGGTTTAGTTATGGTATAGCCGATTAACCCTAATTGCAATTGTTTATTGATCTGTATTCCGTCATTTTCTCATCTCTTATCTTGCTAGGGCTCGATTATGTTATAACTGCTTGATTTTCATATTCTATTTGGATGCTTTTCTGATAGGTTATTTTCATGTTATACGCTTTTGATGTGATGGAATTCTCTTTAGTTATAGGGAGTAATGAGACATGAAAACCATTCAGGAGTTTTGAATAGACAAACTTTCCTGTCTTATATGTGAATCTAGGATCTGTGTGATCTGGTTAACGTATAATAATACGCTGATGATATCATATATGGTGTACATGGGTATAAGCAGTGGCGTACGCAGTCACACTAATCGATACCATGTCTTATATATGAATCTAGAATTTGTCTGGATTTCATATTTTGAATAGTGTGGCTAATTTCTGTGGCTTTTTGATATATCTTGTTTAATAAAAGTAATTAATTAGGCACCACCCTCTAAACTTTTGCATAGCTAAGCCTTAACAATTTTCCTACTTTTGCCTCATCCCAGACATGAACTCCGCCTGTGTAGTTTTCTATGCAGCCTGTCCCAAGCCAGGGTAAAGGAGGAGGGTTGTGATAGGCTTGGCGAGCCAACGTAAAAACTTAGCCTCTCTTATGGATATGGAACCTTATGATATATCGTTGGGGCGTAACCCTCTTAGCGACGCGCTATATCGAGGCTCGGATATGGTGTTAAATATGCAAGGGCTGGGCCGCCATTCTCTTAGTGGCGCGCTACACCGACGCCCAGGTGTAGTGATAAGTGAGCAAGGGTCCTCGCATTTTTCTCGGCGGATGCGAGGGGCAAGGAAGCTAGTCGACGATAGTAGGGTTCGGTTAGGTAGTTGGAATGTAGGGTCATTAACAGGAAAATTAAGAGAGATAGTGGATACTATGATTAGGAGACGGGTTAACATCTTGTACGTTCAAGAGACTAAATGGGTGGGTCAGAAGGCGAAGGAGGTGGAGAACACAGGCTTCAAATTGTGGTACACGGGAGAGGTACGTAACAAGAACGGGGTAGGCATATTGATTGACAAGAACCTTCAGAACAATGTGGTTGACGTCAGAAGACGAGGGGATAGGATCATCCTAGTTAAGCTAGTAGTTGGCGAGGCAGTTTTGAATGTCATTAGCGCATATGCCCCACAGGTAGGTCTAAGTGAAGAAGCCAAAAGGAAGTTCTGGGAAGACTTGGATGTCATGGTTAGGAATGTGCATAGTAGCGAGAAGCTTTTTATAGGAGGAGACTTCAATGGCCATGTTGGCTCATCTAGCGGGGGTTTTGTGCGAGTGCATGGTGGTTTTGGATTTGGCAGTAGGAACCAAGAGGGTGAAGATATTTTGAATTTCGCTCTCTCTTTTGATCTCATGATTGCTAATACCTTCTTTAGAAAGAGGCAATCACATCTGATCACCTTCAGTAGTGGCCAACAGGCTAGCCAGATTGACTTTGTCCTAACTAGGAGAGATAGTAAACGAGATGGTGTTGATTGCAAGGTCATATCTAGAGAATGTGTCGTCTCACAACACCAGCTCTTGGTATGCGTGTTTCGTCTTCGGGTGGTGAAGGATAAGAGAGCGAAGATTAGCAGGACGAAATGGTGGAAACTCAAAGGAGATGCTTCACGGGTGTTTAAAGATAGAGTGATGGGAGAAGGGGCTTGGAATGTGGAGGGAGAAGCAAATGTCATGTGGAATGCGATGGCAACTTGCATTCGAAGAATCGCCACTGAGGTATTTAGGATAACAAGAGGAAGCAAGCGAGAACCCAAGGATTCGTGGTGGTGGAATGACGAGGTGCAAAAGGCTATCAAAGAGAAGAAGGAATGCTACAAATGCATGTACCGTCCTAGAAGCAAAGAGAACATGCACAGGTACAAAGTGGCAAAGAAGACTGCAAAGAAAGCAGTGAGTGAAGCAAGGGGACGAGCGTACGAAGATTTGTATCAAAGGCTAAGTACAAAGGAGGGTGAAAAAGACGTTTACAGAATAGCTAGGCTACGCGAGAGGAGGACAGGGGACTTCAATCAGGTTAAATGCATTAAGGATGAGAATGATAAACTTTTGGTGAAGGACGATGAGATAAAGAATAGGTGGAGAGAATACTTTGATAAGCTTTTCAACGAAGAAAGTGATAGCTCTTCGATCGAGTTAGAAGACTTAGCCGACAGCACAAATAGACATTTTATGAGGAGATTTCAAGAAGCTGAGGTAAAGGGGGCGTTGAAATGTATGAAATCAGGCAAGTTGGTAGGACCTGATGACATTCCTATTGAGATGTGGAGATGCTTTGGAGATACAACAATAAGATGGCTAACTAAGTTGTTCAATAATATTTTCAAATCAAACAAAATGCCAGATGAGTGGAGGAGAAGCATTTTAGTTCCAATCTTCAAGAATAAAGGAGATATTCAAAGTTGCACAAACTATAGAGGAATTAAGCTTATGAGTCATACAATGAAACTTTGGGAGAGAGTTTGCGAGCAGCGTTTGAGGAGGTTGACAAGTGTCTCTAGGAATCAATTTGGTTTTATGCCTGGAAGGTCAACCACTGAGGCGATTTTCTTGGTTAGGCAACTTATGGAGAGAAACAGGGAGCAGAAGAAAGATCTCCACATGGTTTGTATAGACCTGGAGAAAGCTTATGACAGAGTGCCGAGGAGGGTTATGTGGTGGGCGCTAGAAAGAAAGAGAGTGCCATCAAAATATATTACACTTATTAAGGATATGTACAAGGGGGTTGTGATTAGTGTTAGGGGATGCGATGGTGAGACCAGAGACTTTCCAATTAACATAGGGTTACATCAAGGTTTGGCTTTGAGCCCCTATATTTTTGCATTAGTGATGGATGAAATCACAAAAGATATACAAAAGGAGATTCCCTGGTGTATGCTCTTTGCCGATGATGTTGTGCTGATTGATGAAAGTAGAATAGGGGTTAATCGACAACTGGAGTTGTGGAGGGAGACCTTGGAATCAAAGGGTTTCAGGCTTAGCAGAACCAAAACTGAGTATATGAAGTGTGAGTTTAGCGGTGTCAGGTCGGATGACGGAGATGTTACCCTGGCCGGTAAAGTAGTACCCAAGAAGGAATCGTTTCGATACTTAGTGTAACACCCCACCTCCGATAGGGTCACTCACAAAGGGAATGCACTAGTTTTGGTGGAGTATTATCTAGGTAAACATGCACAGAGATATCACAAGGCAGAACATAAATAAAGCAGCGGTAGAAATTTAAAACCAACTTTTTATTATTTCCAAGAAAAGAGTCAAAGGCTCATATATCCAAGATACAAATTATTCCATTACATCAAGTTCATAGTAAAGAAGCATAAACTTTAAAACAAAAGTAAATTATTCCCCATAAATAGCAGAAGCAGCCATAGCATAGCCCAAGACCAAACCGTACATGAGCTGTCAGAAAGCAAGTTGAATCCAAGCTAAGAGCTAGTGTTTCCTCCCTGGGAACCTGGGGGGGGGGGAACGAAAGAAAAAGTGTCAGTCATAAAGACTGGTAAGCCCTAGTGACTTTCAGTATGAAAACTAGTAAAAGTAACGTGATATGTGAAAACTGAAATTAAACATAAGGATGATAACAGAACTAGTTGGATAATTAAGATAACAAGATAAGTCAAGTCTGGCATCGCATGTTCAAGGTTCGCTGCACCAACTGTACTAGTATTCTAACCCACATCAAGTATTAACCATGAAATGATCCCTTAGCACAGTGTCATGAAGTGACCCATTACGGGGTCCTACGGTACGATCTACTAATCGATCGGCTCCCTACAAGTCCTAGCTTGTCATGTGTCTGTGTCATACGGCCCTATCCAGAAATGTAGTTACCTGTGCTAGGTCCACCATAGAGTGTATCAAGTCATATGGTGCCAACCACCGACACGAATCAAGCACGCACAGTGTAAATCTACGGGTGCCCAATGCCTGCTTTTTCAACTCCGAACTACGTGCACGACCATAGCCCGCCTGAACCTACAATGGCGCACCTACTCAGCCGTCGTTCTGGTCGCTTACAATCAGCCTAGTAATCGTGCCCCACCCTGCCTAGTCCTAGGGTATCGTGATACATCTAAGTGGGTTACTGCTGAAAAGGACCGCGTAACTAGGGTTTCTAATGGGTTAAGTGTTGTCATTCAAATTCGTGACTTAACCCTATCCAGATCATGTATCAAGTTGGTCTAGTGTGTTCAAGCAGTTCATGACTTAACCCTATCAAGTCATCGTGTCAAGTTGTTTAAGTATATTCAAGTGGTTCATGACTTAACCCTATCATGTGGCATTAATTCATTAGTGCACGCCAACCTCTCACATTAGACTAACTGTTGTGGTTACTGGATTTGCTGGGCGGTTCCGGGCAGATTTACACCACAACATAGTCTAACCTCGGGTTTTTACGTGCGATATGACCAACTACCCACATTGGATCCTATTGTTTGCAGCCACTGGATTTACCGGGCGGTTCCGGGCAGATTTACACTGCAAACTCAACCCAACCTCGAGTTGGCCATTTTCAAGTTTATCTAACTATCATGCCCACGTTCAAGTTTTCATGTTTAGATTCATGTCAAGTTTTCAAGTCATGTTTTATGTCAAATCGTGTCAAGTTCATGTCCATATTCAGGTCCAAGTCATAATAATGTTCATGTTCAAGTTTAAAGCTAATTCATATTTTACCTAATCTACCCAAATCGTATTCCCATCCCACGAAGGTTCGAATCGATACAAATAAATCTAATTAGGGAGTGACATAAAAAGAAATGGGTATAAGGTGGCAAGAGTGATTACTAGCATAGCATGATATGACTTGAAATAAAACATTACTGGCATATGAAATATTGGCCTCAAACATATAAGATTCCAAATCTAGCAAGATAAGGTACTAGTCAAAATAACAGTTGTCACAAGGTGATAGTATAGTCATGGTAACGACTGTCATAAGGTGATAGTATAGTCATAGTAACAATTGTCATAAGATGATAGTATAGTCATAGTAACGATTGTCATAAGGTGATAGTATAGTCATAGTACGACTGTCATAAGGTGATAATCATAAACATGTGGCTAATAACATGTTCGACATGATAATAAGAGGGGTTTCTCTTTTTGATTTACAACATGAATAGGCCCCAAATTGATGTCATAGTAATATTCAAGAGTCAAGATCCAAGATGAACAAGAATGAATGTAAACATTCATCATACATAGGTCCAATTTCAATTTTACATCATATTCATAATACATTTACAGTTTAAATCTGAAAATAACTGGGGCTTACAGATCGTGGTTCGAGAATTAGAAAGAGAGAGTCGTTTGTTGCTTAGTCAAGTCCTAATAGAAGTCCCCTAATAAGCAATTCCTTTAACGCAGTCTCAACGTAGAAGAAGCAGTCCCTCTCTCAAACTTTTCAACCAGAATCAGAGCAGCATAAGGTTAGAAAGAAATTTGTTGTAGAGAGACTGGTGTTAGGGGCTGTATTTAGAGGGTCATGTCAACGAATGTGGACAGAAATGAGGCCATATACATCAGAGTGAATCTAGCTTCAGAAATGGGCTCGGGCACCAGGTCGACCCCCAGGTCGACACTATGGTCGACCTGGCCCTGGGTAGGTCGACTACATAGTCGACCCCCAGGTCGACCTGGTCCTGGGCGGGATTTTTCCCGTCCAGTCCATTTGGAGGTTTGAAATTTGAATTCGAATTGAGTCTGTTTTGAATTTGAAAATTTCTGAAAACTTCGAATGGTCATAACTTGGTCATACGAACTCCGATTTTCGAAAACTCGGACTCGTTTCCAAGCAGAATTTCGAGACGAACGCAATGGAGTAACCCGTTTTCCTTGATTCTTATTTTAAAAATTAATTCTGCCTTGATTTATGGTTATTACACGTTATAAAAACACGGGTTGTTACATTCTCCTCTCCTTAAAGGATTTCTTCCCCGAAATCTCTAAGTTAGGGAGGATGTGTCCTACCATCCATCATCCATCTACTCAAAGCATCATCCATAGGCAACCATTGTCCTTAAATGATTTCTAGTGCTGTATGAACATATGCAGAAAGTGTGTGTATATTTACTTATCTAATGCAAAAGATCAGGCGGTTACTGATTCAGTAAACCTCCTTAATGCAAAATATGTTAGTGTCATGAATCCAACATGTATGCAAATTCCTAGCATAGTTTATAATCTCTACATGAGTGCACAGTCATTCATCCATATGCAACATCCAAGTGATAGCATAACAAGTTCCATCCATGTACAAGTATAAGCACCCATGCATATGCAACATGAAAATGTGACTGAGCCGATCTAGTGCCTAATGCGTGTCATGCATCCACTAGCAACCACTTGCAACCATTTGCAACCATCGACCATAACATGTTTCAATCACATGTTTACATCCATACGGTTCTACTTAAGGTTCTCAAGATAAGATCGAGAAGATAACAAGACAAACATAGATATTAGAAGCATGATACAAAAAGGTTTTCAAGGAAAAAGAGATCGAGAATGTACCCTTAAAAAGAAATGGGTAAAGCACGCGTATCTTTTCTTCGGTTTCCCAAGTTGCGTCCTCTTGGGCTTCACTCCACTGCACTTTCACTAGCTTGACTTCTCGATTCCTTAGCTTCTTAATCTCCGTTCCTAAGATACGAATCGGAACTCGCCTCAATGTTGCTTCTTTCTCCACTTCCACGTCTTCAAGGATGCTTGGCTCAACCACTTCGGCTGACTCATGCAAACACTTCAGGAGATGCGAGACGTGAAAGACATTGTGTACTCTAGACAACTTCTCGGGTAAGTCTACCTTGTAGCCCATCCGTCCAATCCTCTCAATGATGGGGAACGGTCCTACAAATCTTGGTGCTAGCTTTCCAACTGCTCCAAAACGAACTACATTGCGTAACAGAGAAACCTTTATAAAGACCATATCTTCGACTTCGAACTCTAAGTCTGTCCTTCACTGGTCCGCATAAGATTTCTGTCTATCTTGGGCCGTTTTCATCCGTCTTCGTATCAATTCAATCTTCTCAGAAGTGTCCCTTATCATGTCAGGCCCAAGTATAAGTCTGTCTGTCGTCTCCCACCAACAAGTTGGCGACTTGCACGGTCTTCTATATAGGGCTTCGAACGGTGCCATTCCGATGCTAGCTTGGTAACTGTTATTATACGCAAACTCCATAAGAGGAAGATGGCCTTCCCAAGTACCACCAAAGTCAAGAATGCATAGCCTCAGGAGATCTTCTAGTACCCTACTTACCCTTTCGGTTTGTCCATCCGTCTGTGGGTGATAGGCCGTGCTTAAGTTCAGTCGTGTTCCCATTGCTTCTTGCAGACTATTCCAAAACTGGCTAGTGAAAATCGGGTCACGATCACTAACTATACTAGAAGGAACTCCATGCAATCGTACTATCTCTCGAAGGTAAATAGACGCTAGCCCTGATGCGGTCCTCTTGCTCTTCACCGGAATGAAGTGAGCGCTTTTCGTGAGTCTATCAACTATGACCCATATGCTAGTATTTCCCTTCCTAGACCTAGGCAGTCCATCCACGAAATCCATCGAGATACTCTCCCATTTCCATTGCGGAACCTCCAAAGGATGTAATAGCCCACCGGGCTTCTTCTACTCGGCCTTTACTTGTTGGCACACTATGCACTTCGAAACGAATTCTGCCACGTCCTTTTTCATTCCATCCCAAAAGAAAATGTGTTTCATATCCCTGTACATCTTATCCCCTACGGGATGTATAGTCATCTTTGAGTGATGCGCTTCTTCGAGAACTCTCCTTACTAAGTCTCCCACTTGTGGGACACATAAACTTCCATCGCGCCTTAGCCATCCCTTGTCATCTATGGCATACCTACTGAGGCGACTTGACGTCTCACCTCTAATCAGCTTGTCCATGATTTCAACTAACTGTGGGTCTTCCCTCTGTGAAGTGCCTACTTGATCTATAAGTGTAGGGCTTAACTCAAGAGATGCAAACATAGCAGTCAATGACTCAACAGCAGGTGTAAAATCAAAGGTTGCTATAAACTCAAGGCTTTTCATTTCAACAAACAAGGGGCTCAAAGTCAGTCTTTTTCTACTTAGCGCGTCTGCCACCACATTACTCTTGCCAGGGGTATAAGCTATATCGAAGTCATATGATGCCAAGAACTCCATCCACCGCTGTTGTCTTAGATTCAAGTCTTTCTGTGAGAAGAGGTACTTAAGCAATTTGTGGTCGGTATACAACTCGAACCTCTCCCCTAGAAGATAATGGCACCAAGCTTTAAGTGCAAAAATAATCGCGGCCAACTCCAAGTCATGCATGGGATAGTTTTTCTCATGGACTTTAAGTTGTCTGCCCCCGTAGCATATTACTCTTCCTTCTTGCATTAGGACAGTGCCTAACCCCGTGCCGCACGCATCTGTGTACACGGTAAACATCTTACCTCCATCGGGTAATGCTAAGACTGGAGCTGTGGTGAGGGCTCTCTTAAGTCTCTGAAAAGCAGCATCACATTCTAGGTCCCTTGCAAAAGGTAGGTTCTTCTTTGTTAATTTAGTAAGAGGGGCTGAAATCTTAGCGAAGTCCCTAATGAACTTCCTGTAGTAGCCCGCCAAACTGAGAAAGCTCCTCACCTCCGTTGCATTCTTAGGAATTTTCCAGTCCTGTACCGCAACTACCTTTGCGGGGTCCACGGCTATGCCTTGCTTAGAAACTACATGTCCAAGGAACCGAACTTCCTTCCTCCAAAAATGGCATTTGGAGAACTTAGCCTTTAACTGGTGTGCTCTAAGCATTTCCATGACTTCCTTGAGATGCCTAGCATGCTCTTCTTCATCTTTTGAGAAGATCAAAATATCATCCATGAAAACTACCACAAACTTGTTAAGGAACTCCCGAAACACCCTGCTCATCAAATCTACAAAGTATGCGGGTGCATTCGTTAACCCAAACGGCATAACAAGCCATTCGAAGAACCCATCCGGAGTCCTAAACGCAGTTTTGTCAATGCTATCCTCAGCCACTCTGAGCTGATGGAATCCTGTGGCTAGATCGAGTTGAGAGAAAACAGATGTTCCCACAAGCTGGTCAAACAGATCGTCGATTCTTGGTAGTGGGTGCCTATTCTTTTTTGTCAGCTTGTTTAACTCACGATAATCTACGCACAGACGAAGCGATCCATCCACCTTAGTAGCGAATACTACCGGAGCACCCCATTCAGAAATGCTTCGTCTTATGAAATTTTTCTCAAGCAACTCGTTGATTTGTTTACTGAGCTCTCTTCTTTCTCGCGGGGCCATGTGCCTAACGGGCAATGAAACTGGCTTGGCATTATCAACAAGATAAATTCGGAACTCTATCTCGCGTTTAGGAGGTAATCCCCTCACTTCATCAAAGACATCTGGATATTCTCAGATCACTCTTACAGATTGCAAACTATCGTCGGACGAGTCAAGGGATTCAAGATAATATAACATGACCGGACCCTTAGGGTTACAAGAAATTTCAAGGAGGCGAGTCATGAGCCTCACTACCCTTCGTTCACAATCAAGAATGGCTCCATAATCGGACAGCCAGTCCATACCTAGGATCAAACCGTATCCCATAAATCCGAGAACATAAGCATTACACGTGAATTCTACGCTTAAGATAGAGATCCTAAAATCCACACACATCATAGATAAATGGGCGGAGCCCCCAATTGGATTTGAAACTATAACGGGATCCTCAACCAGACTAGTACTTAGGTGCAGATTTTCAACAATATCAGAAGAAATAAAAGTATGCGATGTGCCAGAGTCAAATAAAGTTCGAACAGGAAAGTCAGAAATGTAAACAAGGCTTTCTACGAAAATATTACTACCTCGGTCAGGAGCTGGAGCGGTGTTGAGAGCATGCAACTGCCCTCCAGAAGGTCCTGCTCGCTGAGTCTGCCCTTGCCCCTGCCCTTGCTTCTTAGGGCAATCCTTGCTGATGTGTCCAGTATCTCCACAATGAAAGCATTCACCCAGCTTCCTCTTCTTCCTTCTACGGTCTTTAGCTAGATGTCCAGTAATACCACAGAAGTTGTACTTCCTCGTCTCACGTGATTTGTTGTTGCTCTTGTTATTCTTATTATTCTTGTTGTTCCCCTTCTTGAAGTCAGCCTTCTTATTCTGAGTCTCATTAGGCTTAACCTCCTTCTTGCTATTCTTATCTTCCTCATGGAGTAGAGCCATATCCACCAAGCTTTCAAAGGTCGCCCCCATGGGTATATGAGTTAGGGCCAAGCTGTGTAGTGGCTCGTTCAATCCTCGAGCAAAGCGTACAACCTTTTTCTGGGCTGTGTTGACCAAATCCAAACCGAACTAAGCAAGCTGATTAAACTTATTCATGTACTCCCTCACAGACATATCCCCTTGCTTGAGTGCTAGGAACCTCTCCATCTGAAGGTTCTCCTCTGCCGACGATAGGAATTTGAGCCCAAACCTTTCTCTAAAGTCTGCCCAAGTCTCAACTGGCCTGGTAGCGTTGGTGACTTCCCACCAAAATGCAGCTTCCTCTTTCAATAACCATGCTGCCAACTGAACTTTCCTATGGTCCTCCATATCAAAGATAACGAACAAGTCTTCTGTTTCCTTTAGCCAGTTTCGTGCCTCAACGAAGGTTTCAGTTCCAACGAAGTTCTTGCCGCCCATCGCTTTAAAGTCTTTGTATATTTTGGCAAAGGCGGTACCAGGAGGAGGAGGAACCGCGGCCACTGGGGGAGGAGGAGGAGGGATGTCTGCCGTGCCCGCGTCGTTGGCCTTGGCTTCTAAGTACCTTCGGAACCATCCAGGCACAGGTATTCCCTTAGGAAGGTTAAGATCGGCCATGCTGAAAAACGAAAAGAAAAGATTCAAACGAGGAAACAAAGGGAAGTGCTAATGGCTTCTTGGGGAATAAACTTTTTAAACATAAAACTTTTCTTGAAAAATGCTTCTTTATAAATGGTTTTGAAAACAGTTTCAGAAGGTTTTTAAAACTTTTGCCCAGCCTGGTAACCTTCTGCTCTGACACCAAATTGTAACACCCCACCTCCGCTAGGGTCACTCACAAAGGGAATGCACTAGTTTTGGTGGAGTATTATCTAGGTAAACATGCACAGAGATATCACAAGGCAGAACATAAATAAAGCAGCGGTAGAAATTAAAAACCAACTTTTTATTATTTCCAAGAAAAGAGTCAAAGGCTCATATATCCAAGATACAAATTATTCCATTACATCAAGTTCATAGTAAAGAAGCATAAACTTTAAAACAAAAGTAAATTATTCCCCATAAATAGCAGAAGCAGCCATAGCATAGCCCAAGACCAAACCGTACATGAGTTGTCAGAAAGCAAGTTGAATCCAAGCTAAGAGCTAGTGTTTCCTCCCTGGGAACCTGAGGGGGAAACGAAAGAAAAAGGGGCGAAAGCAAAAAGGGTCAGTCATAAAGACTGGTAAGCCCTAGTGACTTTCAGTATGAAAACTAGTAAAAGTAACATGATATGTAAAAACTGGAATTAAACATAAGGATGATAACAGAACTAGTTGGATAATTAAGATAACAAGATAAGTCAAGTCTGACATCGCATGTTCAAGGTTCGCTGCACCAACTGTACTAATATTCTAACCCACATCAAGTATTAACCATGAAATGATCCCTTGGCCCAGTGTCATGAAGTGACCCATTACGAGGTCCTACAGTACGATCTACTAATCGATTGGCTCCCTACAAGTCCTAGCTCGTCATGTGTCTGTGTCATACGACCCTATCCAGAAATGTAGTTACCTGTGCTAGGTCCACCATAGGGTGTATCAAGTCCTATGGTGCCAACCACCGACACGAATCAAGCACGCACAGTGTAAATCTACGGGTGCCCAATGCCTGCTTTTTCAACTCCGAACTACGTGCACAACCATAGCCCGCCAGAACCTACAATGGCGCACCTACTCAGCCGTCGTTCTGGTCGCTTACAATCAGCCTAGTAATCGTGCCCCACCCTGCCTAGTCCCAGGGTATCGTGATACATCTAAGTGGGTTACTGCTGAAAAGGACCACGTAACTAGGGTTTCTAATGGGTTAAGTGTTGTCATTCAAATTCGTGACTTAACCCTATCCAGATCATGCATCAAGTTGGTTAAGTGTGTTCAAGCAGTTCATTACTTAACCCTATCAAGTCATCGTGTCAAGTTGGTTAAGTATATTCAAGTGGTTCATGACTTAACCCTATCATGTGGCATTAATTCATTAGTGCACGCCAACCTCTCACATTAGACTAACTTACTGGATTTGTCGGGCGGTTCCGGGCAGATTTACAACACAACATAGTCTAACCTTGGGTTTTTACGTGCGATATGACCAACTACCCACATTGGATCCTATTGTTTGCAGCCACTGGATTTGTCGGGCGGTTCCGGGCAGATTTACACTGCAAACTCAACCCAACCTCGAGTTGGCCATTTTCAA
Organism: Allium sativum; assembly: GCA_030737875.1. Lineage (NCBI taxonomy): Eukaryota > Viridiplantae > Streptophyta > Magnoliopsida > Asparagales > Amaryllidaceae > Allium > Allium sativum. The sequence goes on from CM060916.1 coordinate 903,485,648, forward strand.
GTTTATCTAACTGTCATGCCCACGTTCAAGTTTTCATGTTTAGATTCATGTCAAGTTTTCAAGTCATGTTTTATGTCAAATCGTGTCAAGTTCATGTCCATATTCTGGTCCAAGTCATAATAATGTTCATGTTCAAGTTTAAAGCTAATTCATATTTTACCTAATCTACCCAAATCGTATTCCCATCGCACGAAGGTTCGAATCAATACAAATAAATCTAATTAGGGAGTGACATAAAAAGAAATGGGTATAAGGTGGCAAGAGTGATTACTAGCATAGCATTGTATGACTTGAAATAAAACATTACTGGCATATGAAATATTGGCCTCAAACATAAAGATTCCAAATCTAGCAAGATAAGGTACTAGTCAAAATAACAGTTGTCACAAGGTGATAGTATAGTCATGGTAACGACTGTCATAAGGTGATAGTATAGTCATAGTAACGATTATCATAAGATGATAGTATAGTCATAGTAACGATTGTCATAAGGTGATAGTATAGTCATAGTACGACTGTCATAAGGTGATAATCATAAACATGTGGCAATAACAGGTTCGACATGATAATAAGAGGGGCTACTCTTTTTGATTTACAACATGAATATGCCCTAAATCGATGTCATAGTAATATTCAAGAGTCAAGATCCAAGATGAACAAGAATGAATGTAAACAGTCATCATACATAGGTCCAATTTCAATTTTACATCATATTCATAATACATTTACAATTTAAATCTGAAAATAACTGGGGCTTACAGATCGTGGTTCGAGAATTAGAAAAAGAGAGTCGTTTGTTGCTTAGTCAAGTCCTAGTAGAAGTCCCCTAATCAGCAATTCCTTTAACGCAGTCTCAACGTAGAAGAAGCAGTCCCTCTCTCAAACTTTTCAACCAGAATCAGAGCAGCATAAGGTCAGAAAGAAATTTGGTGTAGAGAGACTGGTGTTAGGGGCTGTATTTATAGGGTCAGGTGTAACACCCCGTATTTCTATTAATAACAATGTTCACAGATTAAAGAATAACTAATCTCAGACGTGAGAATTGTGGGAAACGGGTTGCGCCATTGTGTTCGTCTCGGAATTCTGGTTGAAATAGAGTCCGAGCTTGCGTGATTTGGACTTCGTATGAAGGAGATGTGGCCATCGGAAGTTTCAGAAAATTCAAAAATTCAAAATTCGAAGTCAAACAGGCCAGGCGGGAAATTTCCCTCCCAGCACCCTTGGTCGACTGGGCAGTCGACACCCCCAGGACCAGGTCGACTGCGCAGTCGACTTGGGGGTCGACCTGGTCAAGTCGGCCAGGTTTTGGCAGAGCCCAATCTTGAGCTGCCGATGTGTCTTTAGGGCTGAGTTGGCTAATTTAACGGTTCAGGTTAGTTCCGAGTTGATCTGACGGTCTAAATAAATCCTAAACTCTATATATACCTAGGTAGTCTCTCACTCTAAAATCACATGAAAAATAGAATAGCCACCGTCATGCCATCGCCATGGAACTAAGTGTAGCCGCCGCCAACTAAGAAGGAAGAAAGCTAATCAAAACTCTAATTCTACTCAACTCTAAAGCAAATCAAGACTCTCTTTCTTTTCTAATTGTGAGTATGATGATCTTAATAAGATTATTAGCAAACTAATTAGAGTAAGATGTGATGTGGATCATAAGAAAATGATGTGAATTGTCATATATGTTGTTGTAAACCTTATGCTGTCATGTATGTTGTAAGTCCTATGTTATGTGATGATGATATCCTATATGTTGTAAATCATGCTATGATGATATTATATATGTTGCAAGTTTCTATGCTAAGTTGCGATGTTACAAAGCCATGATGTTATTATGTTGTAGTTAGCTTATGAATCATGATGTTGATTATATATATTTGGGCCATGATGATTCACATGATAAATCACATGTACCTATGCAAGTTTAGATTTATTAGTATGTATAATCTCACATATTGTATGACATCTATTTAGATCTAGAATTATGACATCTATTTAGATCTAGAATTATGCTATGACATGTGTGAGTTCTATGTGTTAGATGCTAGTTCACACCATCATTATGTTGCATAAACCACATATGCAAGTTTATACATGAACTTGGGTTATGATCATATTATGTAAGTTGTGACATTTAACCAAACAAGTTGACACCTTTAGATCCATGACATGTGTAGTTTTATGCAAGTTTCACCCCTATTATGATTAGATCTCTTTTATTTGTCTATATGTTGTGATAATTTATCTTTGTGCTATGAGTTAGACTATTCGAGTCTAACGTATATTTTGCGTTGAATAAGCGAACGTATAACGTGGGGTAGGGGTAATATTAAGGATTTAATATTAAGAAATTGGGGTGCAATTGATATGATTTTGCATACCGTAAGTGGATGGCCATAATTTAGTCAATTATGGACATCATTAAAATTGGAATTAATTAATGATTTTAATAGGGATATATTTAAAATTGGGGTAAAAGATTATAAGTGTTAATCAATGCTTAGGACACGAGGTTGGATTCGTTTGTGACGTAAAACTGCCCGGACCCGCCCGGCAAATCCAGTAGTCACAAATGTCAGCCCAATGTGAGAGGTCCTAGGCCCAAACTAAAGTATAACAGTTGTAATGACACGAGGTTAGACTCTTTTATGGTATAAGACTGCCCGGACCCGCCCGGCGAATCCAGCTGCCATAAATGTCAGTCTAATGTGAGAGGTCTTTATAAGGTTATGTCCTTAATGAATTAAGAAATACTTAACCAGATAAACATGTGAGGTGGGACATGGGGGTTAAGTAGGTGCCTTGGGTGGCATGAAGAATCTAGTGGGTGCCTTTAGTGGCATTTGAAATACGATTAGTAAGACTTAACCAAACACACATGTAAATGAACATGACTAAGAAGAGGGTTAAGTGGGATATACTAGTGGGGACAAGCTTAGGTGGATAGCTTGTGGTAAGTAATTGGGGGCCCATTTCAACCAGTAACCCAAACGTATCTTTGTGGGCTCGACCCAAGTCGAGGACGGGACACGCATACTGGGCTTGACTATAAGAGGCCAAACAGGTTAGCGGTGGCAACGCAAGTCCAACGGGTTTCATATGCGTGTGTGGACCCGGGCTGGTAGGTAAGACATTGTTGCATCGTGTAGGTATAAGTCGTGCATCCTTAGGCTGTATCGGGTTGCCACTTTAGGGGAGTGATACACCCCACTGTGGGACCAGCACGGGTATCTACGAGTAGGGAGCCGATCGAAAGTGGGTAGTGGGGTACACCTAGAGGAGATAGGGGCAGGCGGCACCTATGTAGTCAGCTAGGGGTACACGAAGTTATTTATAAAATTTGTAAGTGAAGCAAGTGGGATCAACCTTTAGGGTGACTGGTGTGGTGCAGTGTAGTAATTATTCGTTAGTATTAGGTGTGCCTTTAACGTTATCTTTATCTGCTCTTCCATACCCAATAGTTCATAGACATTTCCTTGTTTTCCAGCTTATGCCTTAGTCTAATTATTTTGATAATAGTATTGTTAGAATTATCATACTCGCCAGACTTTACGTCTGACCCCCTCCATTTCTATCTTTTCTCCCCCTCCAGGTCCTCAGGGTGGGCCCAGCTCTAGCGGAGTTTGATTGGATTGCTTTATCTCTCTTTTGGAAAGCTTGGACCGTTGAAGTAAAGTCCAGCTTGTTATCTTCTTTAATGGCTATTTATGTAATGGGGTTATGTATTTTGTTTTATCAAGATGGATATTGTACTTGACTCTGATTTATGGTTTTATGATGTAACAAACATGTTTAATTTCCGCTGCAATGAAATAAAGTTTTAGATTTCCAAGTTCTACTTATTATCTGTCTTGTTGTAATTTTTCTGTTCTATATTCACTTAAAACCTCCATGGAAGTTAATGCATTCCCTTTGTGAGTGACATTAATGGACGTGGGGTGTTACACGTGTTATCAGAGCTTAAGGTTACCAGAACAGATAATTTTTTTAGAAAAACTATTTTTCTAAAGTATTTTTGGAAGAAGTGTTTTCAAAAACACGTCTTGATGAGTAATTTAAAGAGGAAAGTTTTTATGAAAAACATAATCCCCAATAGCCATATATCTTTATCTTTCGAATTTTCCATTTTGAATCTTTCCTTTTCGTTTCAGCATGGTTGAAGATCTTAACCTTCCGGAGGGTGTAACGATACCAGGATGGTATAGGAGGTTATTAGAGGCTAGGGCCGCTGCAGGTCCAGCCAATGTTCCTCCACCACCAGTTACACCCGCTCCTCCTCCTCCTCCTCCCCCTCCTCGCACTGATACTTTTGCAAAGACATGCAAGGAATTTACGCCTATGGGTGGAAAACCTTTTCAAGGGTCAGAAACGTTTGTGGAAGCTAGAGATTGGCTTAAGGAGGTGGAAGAATTTCTAGATATCTTTGAAGTAGAAGAAGGGAGGAAAGTCAAATTAGCTGCTTGGTTAATGAAGGGAGAGGCCTCGTTTTGGTGGGAGGTCACTAATGGGGAGCGTCCTGTTGACTCTTGGGCGGATTTCAGACGTAGGTTTGAGGCAAAGTTTCTCTCAAGGGCAGAAGAGAATCTATATATGGAAAGGTTCTTGACATTAAAGCAAGGAAGCTCATCAGTGAAAGAATATGTCAACAAATTTAATCAGTTAGCAAGGTTTGGCTTGGACTTAGTGAACACGCCGGAGAAGAAGGCTCTAAGGTTCGTTAAAGGCTTGAATGAGCCGTTGTAAGGGTTGGCTATGACCCACATCCCTATGGGGGCCACCTTTGAGAAGCTAGTAGACATGACACTCATGCACGAGGAGAAAGGCGCTAATGCTAATAAGGCACCCGAGAAGAAAGGGGATCAGAAGAAACCACAACAGCAAAACAAGAAGGGTGGTAAAGACAATAATGGCAAAGGAAAGAAAAGATGCTTTAACTGTGGGACACCAGGCCATCTCAGCAAGGATTGCAAAAAGAAAAAGAAGACTGGCTGTTTTCACTGTGGTGAAGCGGGACATCTAGTGAAGGATTGCCCAAAGAAGGGGCAGAGGGCAGGGTCTACCTTGGGAGGACAGGTGCAGGCTCTTATGGCACCAGGGCAGGCAAGGGGACAAGTTCAGGCTCTCGCGGTCCCACCGCTGCAAGAACGAGGTAGAACCATTTCTGTTGAAAGCTTAGTTTTTCTATTTGATCATCCTGTCCGTACCTTATTCGATTCGGGCGCATCGCATTCGTTTATCTCTACATCATTAGTTGAATCACTGCACTTAAACACCAGTTTAATAGAGGATCCCTTAGTTGTTTCGAATCCAATTGGGGGCTCAGCTTATTTGTCGATGATATGTTTGGATTTGAAAATTTCTATACTTAGCATTGGGTTTAGATGTGATGCTTATGTTTTGGGCTTCACGGGCTATGGGCTAATTTTAGGAATGGATTGGTTATCCAGAAATGGGGCCATTCTTGATTGTGAAAGGAGAGTAGTTAGGCTCATGACTTGCCTTGGCAACACTCTCGAAATCTTTTGTAATCCCATAAATTCCGTTATGCTAAGTTATCTAGAATCGCTTGACGCGTCGGTGGAAAATCTACGATCTGTTAAAGTAGTCCAAGAATATTTGGATGTGTTTGAGGAGGTGAAGGGCTTGCCTCCGAAGCGGGAGATAGATTTTCGAATATATCTTGTGGATAATGCAAAACCAGTATCTTTGTCAGTACGCCACATGGCTCTTCGTGAAAGGAGGGAACTCAATAAGCAAGTGAAGGTGTTGCTTGAGAAGGGGTTCATAAGACGAAGTATATCGGAGTGGGGTGCTCTAGTAGTATTTGCCACGAAGGCGGATGGGTCCCTTAGACTTTGTGTGGACTATAGAGAACTTAATAAACTTACTAAGAAAAACAGACACCCACTGCCGAGGATTGACGATCTCTTCGATCAGTTAGTTGGCGCCTCAGTGTTTTCGCAGTTGGACTTAGCCACTGGTTTCCATCAGTTGAGAGTGGCTGAGGATAGCATAGACAAGACTGCCTTTAGGACTCCGGACAGTTTCTATGAATGGCTAGTGATGCCCTTCGGTTTGACAAACGCCTCCGCATACTTTGTTGATTTGATGAGTAGGGTGTTTAGGGAGTACCTTAATAAATTCGTGGTGGTATTTGTAGATGACATCTTGATCTTTTCTAAGGACGAAGAAGAGCATACCCTACATCTTAGGGAAGTGTTGGAGACCCTTCGAGCACATAATCTTAAAGCTAAATTTTCTAAGTTTCACTTCTGGAGGAAGGAAGTACGGTTCTTAGGGCACGTGGTTTCCAAAGAAGGGATTGCTGTGGATCCCGCGAAGGTAGTGTCCATCCAAGATTGGAAGGTCCCTAAAAATGCTACCGAAGTGAGAAGTTTCTTGGGGTTGGCTGGCTACTATAGGAAGTTTATCAAAGAATTCGCAAAAATATCAGCTCCATTGACACGCCTGACGAAGAAGAATCTAGTCTTCGCGTGGGACGTAGATTGTGATGATGCGTTCCAACGTTTAAAGAGAGCTTTGACCTCAGCTCCAGTCTTAGTGCTGCCAGACGAGAGTAAGCCATTTACTGTTTATACCGATGCTTGTGGGACAGGTCTAGGTGCAGTCTTAATGCAAGAGGGAAGGGTAATAGCCTATGGTGGAAGGCAGTTAAGGGTGCATGAGAAAAATTACCCTACACATGACCTAGAGTTAGCCGCAATTGTTTTCGCGCTTAAGTCTTGGCGTCATTACCTTCTTGGCGAGAAATTCGAATTGTTCACTGACCACAAATCTTTAAAATACTTATTCTCTCAGAAGGACTTGAACTTAAGGCAGCAAAGGTGGATGGAATTCTTAGCGTCTTACGACTTCGAAATAGCATATACCCCTGGCAAGGGTAACGTGGTGGCAGACGCCTTAAGTAGGAAAAGGTTGTCCTTGAGTCCGTTGTTTGTTGAATGGCGAAACTTAGAATTCATCTCTATGTTTGACTTTAGACCTTCCGTTGACTTTGTACCCGGTTTGCTAGCATCCTTGGAGGTCAGACCTACGCTTTTGGGATGGATTGGTGAGGCACAACGAGACGACCCACAGTTGGTTGAGTTAGTAGAAAAGCTCAAAAGAGGGGAGTCATCAAGCCATCTCCGTAGGTATACCCTGGATGATAAGGGATGGTTACGTAGGGATAGTAGACTTTGTGTACCTCGAGACGAAGGTTTGAGGAAGGCTATTCTTGACGAAGCACATCATTCGAAGATGACCATTCATCCCGGTGGGGACAAGATGTACAAAGACATGAAGCGAGTTTTCTTTTGGGTCGGTATGAAGAGGGATGTGGCCGAGTATGTTGCTAGATGCTTGGTGTGCCAACAAGTAAAAGCGGAGCAAAAGAAACCCGGTGGGTTGCTTCACCCATTATAGGTTCCACTATGGAAGTGGGAAAGTGTCTCGATGGACTTTGTGGATGGATTACCAAGATCAAGGAAGGGTAATACGGGGATTTGGGTTATAGTAGACAAACTTACTAAGAGCGCCCATTTCATTCCCGTGAAGAGTAAGAGGACTGCTCCATGGTTAGCTTCTATATACGTTCGAGAGATAGTTCGTTTGCATGGTGTTCCTTCTAACATAGTAAGCGACCGTGATCCTATCTTCACTAGTGAATTTTGGAAGAGCTTGCAAGAGGCGGTAGGGACTCAGTTATGTTTGAGCACCGCGTATCATCCTCAGACGGACGGCAATACCGAGAGGGTGAATTGCATTCTAGAGGATCTTTTGAGGCTATGTATCCTAGACTTTGGGGGTACATGGGAAGAGCATCTTCCGTTGGTGGAGTTTGCATACAATAACAGCTTTCAGTCCAGCATTGGCATGGCACCTTTTGAAGCTCTTTATGGACGACCTTGTCGTTCACCTACATGTTGGTGGGAATCTACAGATAAGATCTTACTTAGGCCCGATATGATTAGAGAGACTTCGGAAATGATTGACTTGATTCGAAGGAGGATGAAGACGGCGCAAGATAGGCATAAATCTTATGTAGACAAAAGGGAGGACAGATCTTGAGTTTGATGTTGGGGACATGGTCTTTATCAAAGTGTCTCCATTACGGAATGTTGTTCGCTTTGGGTCCTTTGAGAAATTAGCACCAAGGTTTGTAGGGCCGTTTCCTATTAAGGAGAAGATTGGACAGATGGCGTATAGAGTGGAGTTGCCTGAGAGACTTAGTGGTGTACACGACGTATTCCATGTATCACATTTGAGGAAGTGCCTACACGAGACGCGGAAGTGGTAGAGCCGAGCTTGCTTAGAGAGGTGGAGATAGAGTGTGATGCGACGATTCGACGAGCTCCTACATGCATTCTTGGGTCGGAGATCAAGAAGCTAAGAAATCGAGAGGTCAGACTAGTCAAAGTGCAATGGGGAGATGATGAGAGCAACGCTACTTGGGAGACAGAAGAGAAGATGCGTTCATTTTACCCTTTTCTTTTTGAGGGCATGTCTTTTAATTTCTCCTTTATCGCTTAGCTTGTACTTATCTTATCTTTAGTATGTCCTCTCGCTAGTATCTTTGACCTTTAGTTAGAATAATCCTATGGTTGAAACATGTGTTTGAAACATGTTATGTATGATGGATGCATAGTGGATGCAAGTGTTTTCTAGTGGTTGCTCGTGGACGCATATACACACACTATTAGGCACTAGATCGGCTCAGTCACTTCATATTGCATATTGCATGTATATGGATGTATTTAGTAAAATGGATGTATGAGGATTTTTTTATCATATGGATGCTGCATTCAGATGATGATTTTGCACACATATAGAGATAATATGTAGCATTAAGGAACTTTTGCATACATAATGGACGCATGGCACTATCATGATTTGCATTAAGGAGGTCAACTGAATCAGTGGACCGCCTGATTTTGCATTAGATAAGGAACATATACACACTTCTTGCATATGTTCATACGGCATTAGAAACTTTATAAGCACAATGGATGCCAGTGTTTGATGGTTGAGTAGATGGTTGTTTAGATGTTAGGATATACATTCTCCTTAACTTGGAGATTTCGAGGGCGAAATCCTTTAAGGAGGGGAGAATGTAACACCCCGTATTTCTATTAATAACAATGTTCACAAATTAAAGAATAACTAATCTCAGACGTGAGAATTGTGGGAAACGGGTTGCGCCATTGTGTTCGTCTCGGAATTCTGGTTGAAATAGAGTCCAAGTTTGCGTGATTTGGACTTCGTATGAAGGAGATATGGCCATCGGAAGTTTCAGAAAATTCAAAAATTCAAAATTCGAAGTCAAAAAGGCCAGACGGGAAATTTTCCGCCCAGCACCCCAGGTCGACTGGGGAGTCGACTGGGCAGTCGACACCCCCAGGACCAGGTCGACTGCGCAGTCGACTTGGGTGTCGACCTGGTCAAGTCGGCCAAGTTTTGGCAGAGCCCAATCTTGAGCTGCTGATGTGTCTTTAGGGCTGAGTTGGCTAATTTAACGGTTCAGGTTAGTTTTGAGTTGATCTGACGGTCTAAATAAATCCTAAACTCTATATATACCTAGGTAGTCTCTCACTCTAAAATCACATGAAAAATAGAATAGCCGCCGTCATGCCATCGCCAAGGAACTCAGTGTAGCCGCCGCCAACTAAGAAGGAAGAAAGCTAATCAAAACTCTAATTCTACTCAACTTTAAAGCAAATCAAGACTCCCTTTCTTGTCTAATTGTGAGTATGATGATCTTAATAAGATTATTAGCAAACTAATTAGAGTAAGATGTGATGTGGATCATAAGAAAATGATGTGAATTGTCATATATGTTGTTGTAAACCTTATGCTATCATGTATGTTGTAAGTCCTATGTTATGTGATGATGATATCCTATATGTTGTAAATCATGCTATGATGATATTATATATGTTGCAAGTTTCTATGCTAAGCTGCGATGTTACAAAGCCATGATGTTATTATGTTGTAGTTAGCTTACGAATCATGATGTTGATTATATATATTTGGCCCATGATGATTCACATGATAAATCACATGTACCTATGCATGTTTAGATTTATTAGTATGTATAATCTCACATATTGTATGACATCTATTTAGATATAGAATTATGACATCTATTTAGATCTAGAATTACGCTATGACATGTGTGAGTTCTATGTGTTAGATGCTAGTTCACACCATCATTATGTTGCATAAACCACATATGCAAGTTTATACATGAACTTGGGTTATGATCATATTATGTAAGTTGTGACATTTAACCAAACAAGTTGACACCTTTAGATCCATGACATGTGTAGTTTTATGCAAGTTTCACCCCTATTATGATTAGATCTATTTTATTTGTCTATATGTTGTGATAATTTATCTTTGTGCTATGAGTTAGACTATTCGAGTCTAACATATATTTTGCGTTGAATAAGCGAACGTATAACGTGGGGGTAGGGGTAATATTAAGGATTTAATATTAAGAAATTGGGGTGCAATTGATATGATTTTGCATATCGTAAGTGGATGGCCATAATTGAGTCAATTATGGACATCATTAAAATTGGAATTAATTAATGATTTGAATAGGGATATATTTAAAACTGGGGTAAAAGATTATAAGTGTTAATCAATGCTTAGGACACGAGGTTGGACTCGTTTGTGACGTAAAACTGCCCGGACCCGCCCGGCAAATCCAGTAGTCACAAATGTCAGCCCAATGTGAGAGGTCCTAGGCCCAAACTAAAGCATAATAGTTGTAAAGACACGAGGTTAGACTCTTTCATGGTATAAGACTGCCCGGACCCGCCCGGCGAATCCAGCTGCCATAAATGTCAGTCTAATGTGAGAGGTCTTTATAAGGTTATGGCCTTAATGAATTAAGAAATACTTAACCAGATATACATGTAAGGTGGGACATGGGGGTTAAGTAGGTGCCTTGGGTAGCATGAGGAATCTAGTGGGTGCCTTTAGTGGCATTTGAAATACGATTAGTAAGACTTAACCAAACACACATGTAAATGAACATGACTAAGAAGAGGGTTAAGTGGGATATACTAGTGGGGCAAGCTTAGGTGGATAGCTTGTGGTAAGTAATTGGGGGCCCATTTCAACCAGTAACCCAAACGTATCTTTGTGGGCTCGACCCAAGTCGAGGACGGGACACGCATACTGGGCTTGACTATAAGAGGCCAAACGGATTAGCGGTGGCAACGCAAGTCCAACGGGTTTCATATGCGTGTGTGGACCCGGGCTGGTAGGTAAGACGTTGTTGCATCGTGTAGGTATAAGCTGTGCATCCTTAGGCTGTATCGGGTTGCCACTTTAGGGGAGTGATACACCCCACTGTGGGACTAGCACGGGTATCTACGAGTAGGGAGCCGATCGAAAGTGATTAGTGGGGTACACCTAGCGGAGATAGGGGCAGGCGGCACCTATGTAGTCAGCTAGGGGTACACGAAGTTATTTATAAAATTTCTAAGTGAAGCAAGTGGGATCAACCTTTAGGGTGACTGGTGTGGTGCAGTGTAGTAATTATTCGTTAGTATTAGGTGTGCCTTTAACGTTATCTTTATCTGCTCTTCCATACCCAATAGTTCATAGACATTTCCTTGTTTTCCAGCTTATGCCTTAGTCTAATTATTTTGATAATAGTATTGTTAGAATTATCATACTCGCCAGACTTTATGTCTGACCCCCTCCATTTCTATCTTTTCCCCCCTTCAGGTCCTCAGGGTGGGCCCAGCTCTAGCAGAGTTTGATTGGATTGCTTTATCTCTCTTTTGGAAAGCTTGGACCGCTGAAGTAAAGTCCAGCTTGTTATCTTCTTTAATGGCTATTTATGTAATGGGGTTATGTATTTTGTTTTATCAAGATGGATATTGTACTTGACTCTGATTTATGGTTTTATGATGTAACAAACATGTTTAATTTCCGCTGCAATGAAATAAAGTTTTAGATTTCCAAGTACTACTTATTATCTGTCTTGTTGTAATTTTTATGTTCTATATTCACTTAAAACCTCCATGGAAGTTAATGCATTCCCTTTGTGAGTGACATTAATGGACGTAGGGTGTTACATCAGGTCAACGAATGTGGACAGAAATGAGGCCACATACATCAGAGTGAATCTAGCTTCAGAAATGGGCTCGGGCACCAGGTCGACCCCCAGGTCGACACTATGGTCGACCTGGCCCTGGGTAGGTCGACTACATAGTCGACCCCCAGGTCGACCTGGTCCTGGGCAGGATTTTTCCCGCCCAGTCCATTTGGAGGTTTGAAATTCGAATTTTGAATTCGAATTGAGTCTATTTTGAATTTTGAAAATTTCTGAAAACTTCAAATGGTCATAACTTGGTCATACGGACTCCGATTTTCGAAAACTCTTACTCGTTTCCAAGCAGACTTTCGAGACGAATGCAATAGCGTAACCCGTTTCCCTTTATTCTTATTTTAAAAATTAATTCTGCCTTGATTTATGGTTATTACACGTTATAAAAACACGGGTTGTTACACTTAGGATCTATGTTGCAGCTTGATGGAGAGATTGATAAGGATGTTAGTTTTAGAATTCAAGCAGGATGGGTGAAATGGCGACTAGCATCTGGCATTCTCTGTGATCAGAAGATTCCTCAGAAGCTTAAAGGAAAGTTCTATAGGACAGAAATCAGGCCTGCAATGTTATATGGTGCAGAATGTTGGCCTACTAAGAGGCAACACATCCAGAAGATAAGCGTAGCAGAGATGCAGATGCTACTTGGAGCTGTGGGCATACCAAACGAGATCGGAGAAATGAGGACATTCGAAAAAAACTTGGAGTTGCACCTATTGAAGAGAAGTTAGTCCAATACCACTTGAGATGTTTTGCACATATCTAACGTAGACCATACGATGCACCTGTACGCGTTGGAATTCTAGGCCGCGCCGAAGGCCCAAAGAGAGGTAGAGGTCGACCTAAAATGACATGGGAGGAGATAATAAAGAGAGATTTAAGTAACTGGAGTTTATCGGAAGAGCTGGTAGTTGATAGGAGTGCATGGAAATTGGCAATCCATGTACCAGAACCTTAGATTTTTTTTTGACGTTATTTCACGTTTACTGAACCTTTTTACTTATTATTACTCTTTTAGATTTTATTTCACTTTTATTGAACCTTTTTACTTATTATTATTATTTTCAAAAAACCCTTTATCGGACGACTTTTTATTTGTTTGGTTACTTTAAATCCTTTATATATATATATTATCATCATTATTAATTTTATTTTATTTTAATTTTGGGTTCCATATCTAGCCAACCCCAACTTGTTTGGGATATATGGCTTTGTTGTTGTTGTTGTTGTTGCCTCATCCCAGACATTGATGATCCAAGCCTGTACTCTTAATAGCTCCTTCTTGCCTTATAATTGTAAATGAGATATTATGGAGTTTTCCCTTTTCTTATTTTTTGGGTTCACTGACCGTATTTAAATCACGCAGAGCATTCGGTAGATAAGATACTCATGTCTCAAACCTTTGTTTTCTCTTTATGACTTTATTCTATATGGTTCTGAGCAAATTTAATTGTATAATTCTCTTCAGTTGTCTTGGCCTTGTTCAAATCTACTGTAACATTTTGCAAGTAAGATATTCACATATTTTTATTCTTTCATAAATTTTCTTACAGTTTAGATGTATTAGTTTCAGAATATAACTTCATTCCATTATATTGCTTATTTTGCTTGATTGTTGTCATCTTTAAATGGACACACTTATTTAGTATTTAAATGGATATTTGTATTATTATAGCTGATAATAGTACTGGTACCCAATCTTATTAAATGCGAAACGCACACCGAAGCGCCATGCTAGGAGCATAAGCACAATGCGCAAACGCGAAGCGCACGCTTCACGCATAATATATTAAATTTTAGATAATATTAGTGTTGGAACTTCTTTTCCTTCTATCTAATAATTATTCCTAGCGGATTTGTATTTGAACATATAATCAGATTCGCTGAAGTAGAATTAGGTAGTTAGTGCATCATTTATAAAATGCTTGGATGTCTTTTTGGATAATAACTTCAACGTGTAGTTATTTTTTTGCTAACAACAGATAATCAATTTATACGTCAAAGATTGGAAGCTTATTTGCCTTCATAAGTCGATAATGGAAAAAGATTGGTTTTTTTAAGGGTGTTGTTATTGACACTCCAACTATTGTTAAGGGGGGGGGGTCTTTTTTTTAAAAACACTCCACTCTTTGAAAAATTGTTAAGGGGCTACACAAACATATTATTTCACACTACTCAATATTCCTAGATTGCCCCTTCAAATTAGATTTAAAAAATCTTAGGCTAATTTTATTCATGCACCAACAATCTCTTAACATACACCATAATATAAAATGAACTACCATACACCAAAAATTATTTACATACCGTCTCTTTTACAATAGTAGCCTTATTTTATTCTTCATCATCTTCCTTCTTTCAAACCGTAAACTTATTTACAGAAAATAAAATTTTATAGTACAAAATAAAAGTTTACGTTTAGTAAAATGAATTTCAATTTTTTGAATATATGGTAACCAATTTATTATGCTACAAAAAATTCTTAATTTCAACAAAAGAGCCTACACCTAAATTAAATGATTTTAAATTTGAGCATTTACTTGTAAAAAGTTCCCTATTTCAAATTTTAGGTTTCATACTTAAAAACAAATTAAGTTCTTCAAATTTTTTACATAGATATGGTAAATATCGTTAATTGCAACGTTCTAATTTGATGGATTATAATTACAAAAGTAACAATGCAATAAACCATAAGGGTAATTTAATAATATAGTTTTAGCAAAATAGTGGTGTACGTTAGGTAATTTTTGGTGTATGAATAGAATTTGTCAAAAATTTATTCGACAAGGGAAACCGAATTAAAATAAGCAGTTTGTCACCACTGCACTGAATGCAGCATGCAATCAATTATGTACATATTCAATAGTGATATGTCGAAAATTAATAATCATTTCGGTGCATTGCCTTCGTATTATAAAATTCGACATATTTATGTCGACAAAAAAAATAGTTCGATCCCATTCCTCTGAAAACGCTTATCCTTTAGGGTTTTAGAAAATCTATATATGCGAATTAAAAAAAATTATGGTCCTTGCAATATTTGTTAAGGAAAAATTACCTTCATTTGTTAAGGGGCTAAATGGGTAATAAGGTAAAATTACCTTTATTTGTTAAGGGGCTACTTTCCTCATTGGTACTCTCCTTAACAATTTTTGAAAAATTAAAAAATTGGCCCTCACTTAACAATATTTGGAGTGTCAATAACAATGCCCTTTTTTAAGCAAGTGATAAAACAATGTTTAACTTAATACATATTTTGAGATTTAGAATATATAATCTAATATTAAAACTAATTTTTTTATGTTTTTTTTTTTACTTTTTTCATAGAACTAGTATAGAGTACTGACAAGGGGAAGTGAATTTGTGCATGATGCAAAGAGGAACATAAGAAATATAGAAAAAAAATTATGCCCTTATAGAGACTGTCGGAATCTTAGTCGCTATGATGACCAAACTATTGTTGACCATTTAATTATAAAAGGAATGAATCCTAGATACATTGATGGTGATGGTCTAATCATGGTGAAGAGATAAATGTAGAGAAGAAAACAAATACGTTTGACTGTATGATCTATTCAAGATGATTCACTATGAAGATAAAGATTTTACGAATAATGATTTTTTTGATGACGGTAAAGATAATGTTGATTTTCGAAGAAAAGAGGATGAGTTACTCAAGAGCTTGGAAGATGCAAAAACTCCATTATATCCTGGTTGTATAGATCACACAAAATTATCTGTTATCATTGTCTTGTATAAGCTTAAATGTGAGACTGGCTTGTCTGATAATGGGTTTGATAAGCTTTTAGCTGTGCAACATCTATTTCTGCCGAAGGAAAACGTGGTTCCCAAAACCTTATATGAAGTCAAGAAATTTCTTAAAGCGTTCAACATGGGTTTTGAAAAGATAATGCATGTGAGAATGACTGTTGCCTTTTCAGAAAAGAATACAAAGATTTAGAAAATTGCCTAAAATGTGGTTCTTCGAGATGGAAGAAAAATTAAGATACAGAGGTTATATAAGGTGTTCCAGTTAAAGTATTGAGATATTTCCCAATCATTCCGAGATTTAGAAGAATGTATAGATCTCAAAAGATGGTAGAAGATTTAAGATGACATTTTACTAATAAAAGTAACAATGGAAAAATGTGTCATCCCGTGGATTCTGTGACATGGAAAATGGTGGATGAAAAGCATAAATCTTTTTCATCGGATCTACGCAATCTTAGGCTTGTCTTGCTACAGATGGATTCAATCCATTTTCCATGTTGAGTTCGAAATATAGTTGATGGTCGGTAATGCTTGTGGCATACAATCTCTCGCCTATGTTGTGTAGAAAGAAGGAAAATATTATGTTGACTTTACTTATTCCAAGCCCGAAGCAACCCGAGAATGATATTGATGTATATTGGACGCCTTTGGTGGAAGATTTGCATCACTTGTTGTCTTACGGAGTTAATGCTCATAAAGCATTTAGCAAAACTTTATTTAAATTGAATGCAATTTTGCTATGGACGATTAATGGTTTTCCTGCTTATGGAAATCTTGCTGGATGTCGTGTAAAAGGGGAAAAAGCTTGCCCATTATGTAGTGTCAATACCCATTCTCGTTGGTTGAATCATAGTCGAAACTTCGCTACATGGGACATAGAAGATTTCTACTTCCTTCAGATTCACGTAGGAAACAAAAGTCATTGTTTGATAACACCATAGAGACAGATAGTGCTCCTAGATTGCTTGCTGGGAGAAACATCTATGCATTGTTGAAGGATTATCCAAATGCTTTTGGAAAAGGAAAACAAGGCAAATGAAGAAGATGAAATTGATGATACAAACACTTCCACAAAAATGGAGATATCAAGGTGGAAAAAAGATCAATTTTCTTTGATTTTCCTTATTGGGATGTTAGTCGTTAATATGTTTAATTTTTACTGTTTTAGTATAAGAAAAACCCAATAATGCATTATAATTATAATTATAGTTTCGCAGGAACTTCCATTACGTCACAATATTGATGTGATGCATGTGGAGAAGAACATTGATGAAAGCCTAATGGGCACGACGTTGCACGGTAATAAGTCCAAAGATGGAACCAATTGTAGGAAAGATTTATAGGATTGGGGAATTCGACGTGAGCTTCATACACAACCTCATGGGAATAAACATATCTTCCACCGGCTCCGTATTTGTTGTCAAAATCTGAGAGAAAAATATTTTGCAAAAGATTGTACGATTTCAAAGGACCAGATGGCCACTGTTCAAATTTAAAAAATTGGATTTCGTTGTCGGATTGTAAAATTAGCGGATTTACGTCACATGATTATCATGTATTAATGCAACATTTATTGCCAATAGCATCGAGAGGATTATTGGCAAAGAAGGAAAGAAAAGCAATAATTTCTTATGTTCTTTTTTCAACAAATTATGTCAACGTGTTCTTGATAGACAAACAGTAGAACGAATCAATGTTGAGATTATTGAAGTTTTATGTGAGCTTGAAAATTTCTTCCCACCATATTTCTTTGATATAATGGTACATTTATCCATTCATCTTGGAAAAGATGCACTAATATGTGGACCGGTTCATTTTCGTTGGATGTACCCGTTCGAAAGATATATGAAGTCACTCAAAGATTATGTCAGAAACTATGCAAGACCGGAGGGATGTATTGCAGAATCGTATCTAGCAGCAGAATGCATGTTGTTCTTCAATGAATTTTTGAAAAAATCAGGACATATAGAGGAGAAAGGAGCTCGAAATGAAGAGTATGAAAGTAGTGTAATACTCGAGGGACGTCCAATTTCAACGTCGAAGACAATTACATTGCCGACTAATGAGAAAGAAATGGCTCATTTAGCCGTGTTAATGGATATGGCTGCGGTGGAACCATTTATGGAGTAAGTTCATGTTATATATTGTTTTATTTATTTTTATGTATTCGTAATGATATATGTAATTTATTTTTATGTATTCGTAAAAAAAATGCGACCTTACTTTGGGAAACACATACCAATTTTTTTTCCGATTGGATTAAAAGGAAGGCTAGTTAGATTTCAAATATATTCTCATATGACTATTAATATACTATAAAATTTACATGCTAAATGAAATTCTATGTAGATACCTATTACCTCCAAGGGCATAAAGACATGTTGAAATGGATTGCTTACGGCATGAAGGATGATGCCGTGTCTTACAAAGGATATATCATCAATGAGCAACGTTTTCATGTAAAAATATTTAGGGAGACAAACTCAGAATTGTGGGGTGTCTTTTGATGCGACTACTATGTGTAGAGAAAATGCAAAAGATATGCCAAAGGTGGTTGATGTAGTAACTTATTATGGAATATTGACAGATATAATTTTATTAGATTATCATTTGTTTTATATTTCAGTTTTTAAGTGTCATTGGGAATATAAAGGAAATGGAGTAAAATTTAATGATGATGGGTTTACTCTTGTTAATTTACATCAAGCATCATTTTCATGAGACCCGTACATACTCGAATCTTAAGCTAAACAATTATTCAAGAGAGGACGATGATTCTAATTGGTATGTTGCAATGAAAGCACCATCAAGAAGTTTTACTGATTTAGAGGACCCTGATTGCATCGAGAAAGATATCCAAGTAATGGAAGATGAAATAACCGATGTGGATGATGAAGATGTTAGCTATCTTAGAGAGGATTGCGAAGAAAGTAGATTATATGTCCTACTTGAGCATCGTTGTTCATTTGCTTTAGTGTTGGTTGTTCATTGTACTCATATTGATTTTATGTAGTGTTGGTTGTTGATTTACTTTAGTGTTGGTTGTTTGTTGTAATCGTATTGATTTTCTATACATTTGGTTATTCATTGGTGTCGCACCTAAAACTATGTTATATACATTTATGTTGTACTAGAAATTCTGGCATTCCATGGCCATGCGGTCTGACCTGTTTTTCATATTACAGGCACATGCACTAGTACATCGTTGCCTTGTCTTCCCATTAAACTTGAGATTTGTCTGGTCTTGTCTGCTTTTGCATATGCAAATATTACACGCACATGCACTAGTACACGCACATGTGTATACTTTATATACATATATATGTATATACATATACATTGGACTGCATTGTCTGGTCTTGCATTTGTTTACATCAAACCACACAGTTTAAATTAAATATGTATATTTATGACTGTATATACAATTCAAATTATGTATTTTGTTTCATTTGCAGAAAATGATGTCGACAAGCAATGTACGTACTTGCAACCAGATAAAGGCTTCAAAGGAATCCCAAAAGAATAAGCCAGATCAGAAGCGTAAGTCAAAGCTAAAGCGTAATATTCAATGCGAAGAACAACTAGTCAGTTCTAATAAGAAGTAAGCCATTGTTCACAATGAAGGTGAAGAACAAACTATCCTAAATGACCGAAATGAAATAGGTATATGCTCAGAAAATCAAACCTGTCTTAAACAAACTGATGATGCCGAGCTGGAAATTGGGAAACAAAATGTAGCTGACATCGGAAGTACTTCTCGAAAAAGAGACGGTAGAGGTCCAGCAAAAGCAAAAAGCTCCCATTATGCAGTCAGGATCGAATTGAAGTTGAGTTCAATGATATAGGTATACCGATAGGGGAATGGTCTGTATATTTATCCTCTTTTCTTGGACTGCTTCTGCGGGAGCAGGTTCCATACACTATCGATGATTGGCGGAATATAAATGATGGTTTAAAAGAAGTTTTGTGGCAGTCGGTTCAGGTATGAATTAAGACTTAATTTTGGTTACATAATTACATGATAGAAATCTCAGAATTCATGCAACAAATTTTAATATTCTAAAGCTGTGTACTCCAGTTTGGACCATATGCACGGTGAATTATTTGATTTTAATACCATTTTTTTATGAACTGATTCAGGTTAGATTTAAACTGGAAGAGGTATGGCTAAGATAAGCCATATGTCAACAAATGGGAGTACTGTGGAGATCATCAAAAAGCAAATTGGTTTAAAATTTGTAAAAACGGAGAGTGAAGAGGAAAGACTTAAACTGAAACCAACCAACATAAAAAGCTTGAACGAATGGAGAAAGTTTGTGAAGGCGAAAACAAGTGTGGAGTTTAAGCTAAATCTAAGATAAAAATCAATACTTCAACAGCAAATCATTCCTACGCTCATCTCTATTAGTATGATAATTTTAACATCTTTCTACATTTCCAGCAAAAAAGTAAGAAATATTCGGCCCTTAAGTACACACAACTTCCACATACAACCGGTAGTAAGGGAATGGCTAGAATGACCAAAGACCTGGTTAGATTAATAACTATAGCTTTATTTAATATTATTTTATATCTGTCATTTTACTTATTTAATGTTATCTTAAATTTAGAAAAACGAAAGTGTAGATCCATCGCCCATAACTGGAGCTGATGTGTGGATCAATCTCACATAAAAAATGGTCAATCGGTGTCCATGGAAGCTGCAAATACTATTTTATAATTGTTTTTTATTTTATCGGTATTTTTTTTGAAACTTTGATATTTTACCATTGTACATCATCTACGTGTTTTTACTTATGTAGGAGGAGATTAAAAAGTTTGGTAGCGTATCCCAGTCTAGCTCGATACAAAATGTCAATGGAGATGCTCTTGCACATGTATTGGGAGAAGATAGACCGGAAAGGTTAAGGGCATTGGGAAGGGGTTGCGCTTTAACCAAGCTAGCTGTGGCTCAGTCCGAAGATAAACAAGTCTCATGGTGTCGAGAGGAAATAGTATAATTGAAGGGAATGATACAGACTCTAATGGACCAGGAGGTAAAGTTCTAAAATTAATTTTGATTTGTTAAATACAATATTTAGCACACTCTATAATTTCAAATACTAAAAAGAATAAATTTTGGTGCTTTACTGCAGGATAAAGAAAGTTTGCAGGGGAGCACACATGAAATGGTAAAAATAATAAATATATTACCCAATAAATATTTTTATCCAGTGATGTTTTATTTTAAGTATTGTGGCATCCACTTGAATGCTCCTTAGATTAAAATATCGTGATATTTGTGCTTTACAGTAGGGTAAAGAAAGTTCAGGAAAGATCTCACCTGAATCGATAAAATAATAATTATATTACTCAATAAATAAAATTTATGTTTTAAAATTTTAATCTAGTATTTGATATAATTTTCGGTTAAATAATTCTAGAGTGACGATGAGGTATGTTCATTGTTGAATTGGGATGGAACATCTGGAGTTATTGCCTATGGGAGGCTGTTGTCCATGGACCCAAATGATGTTGTCAATGACATTCGTCTTGGACCAAATGCTGCGAGCATTGTTATAGATTATGTGGATAAGCCAGATACTTATTTATGGAGGCCTACACCTAAAATGGCAGTATTAGTAGATGCTATGAATAAGGTAGTAGCTTGGCCATCAGTTTGCGTCAAGGTACCGCTGCGAACACGCTTGAACTTTGGCGAAGCCAATACAGTAAAATTTACACTTCTCATATTATATTTATAGCTATTTTGTGTGTATAGGATAAAGATACCACGATTATTTATTTACAGTTACGCGTGAAGCTATTAGCAGCAACTACATAGAAATAATACAATATTCTCTTGTTTTGAAAGTGTCATGACTAATATTAGCAGTTACGTGTGTGTATAATTGCTAATATTGAAGTATATTCTCATTTTTAGAGTACCGACAGCATCCGCAATAATTGCAAGATTTATGGTTGGAATGAGTGTGAAGGTGTAGTTGCTAGGGAAGAATCCATGCCGATGATCCAAAATACACTGTTAATGGTATTCCGCTCGGTCCGTCTGCTGTTGTCATTTGGGTGGACAACGTAATAAATAAAGATGCTTATTTGTGGCGACCCACATCTGATATGTCGTATATTGGAGATGCAACTGGTAGGAAAGTAGCATGACCAAGATCAAAAGTAGAAGCGGACAAAGAAAATCCAACTGAGAGTCATGATGATAGGGAAAATCATGCGACTTCTCCCTCAAAATCCGAATATGTGTTCAAGAATAAATCATAACATGTAAATATTAATTTTCAACATTGATCACTGTGTAAGCATATATTAACGCGTATGTATATACATTCTACATAATAATCTTTTTTCTTTCAACCGATTGCAAACATGAAAAAAGATGCTAAATGCAAGTTGATAGACGTGGTTAGAACAGAATAGTGGCTGAAAGATCTATTTCATCAACTGATCCGATAGCGATGGTCCATTGTCGTCCATTAGGAAAGGATGTTGTAAAGATTTGGGTTGAACATGTGACAGTTCCAACTGCAGAGCTATGGAGACCAACATCAGCTTTGACGTGCATGGAAGATGCCTTCGGCGTTCCCGTAGCATAGCCAGTGGAAAAAATCATTATTGACACAAAATGAAAGGTATTTTAATGTTTTTTAATATACATTTATGAGTTACTGCCCTCGAGACCACATGACCTAACCGGGCAGATCTACTGAAAATAATCGAGATAGGTTATTCTGGATAATAAGTGTATTGTCTCACTCACCTTATAAATCAAACTTGGTAGTAGGTATAGACAAAACTCTCACTTAATGTGTATTAAAGCTTTTGAAGCCAATTTGGTGAGATATCTTGGATGATTTGCATTATAGATCAAACTTTTATGTACATGGTTAAAATATTATCAAGATAATGTGTATTAATGCAAAAATACCAATAAGCGTTCACCTTAATTAGAGAGAAATCATATATGAAATATACTCCAGGAGGCGGCCAAGGGTAAGCACTGTCATCTCTGAAGTATTCGGTCACAGAATTACATGGTTCATAAGTTAAAAGCCAATCAAATATTAGACATCTATTATATACTGCATTACATGGTTAAGAGTTCTGAGTTCTGGAACATGCTCTACATTTCAGAAACCACAGACATGTTCAAATATAAGGCATCTCCTAGGATTAAAAAAATGGTGAACCGAGGTTCAACCTGCAATGCCTTATAGGCCTTTAGAGTTCTGGAACATGTACTTGTTTCTTTCAATCAAAATTATCTTGCTGTCATTATTGTACGTAATGGACATTGGTTAGGCGAAAATTGAGGTTGAGAAAAAACCAGGTGTTTATGTTATGCAGTGTCCATAGTGTACAGGAAGATGAGTGTGTCTGAAAGGTTTATGTTATGTAGTGTTATGTTTAGAGCTTGCGTCTGAAAGGTTTATGTTATATAGTGTCTTAAAGGTTCAACCTACTATTTCTATTCTTAAGTCATGTTTTGTTATTTGTTTTACAGGTTGATCAATAATATTTCAGGTGTTTTGATGACAACAACACTACAATATTTGCTCAGTAACTTGGTTATTTCAGGTGTTTATTTCAGTATTTATTGTACTTGATTATGACAGTGTTACTGGTAGTCTGGTTGTGTATGTTGTGGTTATGACAATGTTATTGGTAGTTTGGTTGTGAAGGTTGTGGATGTTTGTATGATTATCTTGTGGATGTTTGAAGGTGTATGTTGTGGTTCTATAATATGTTGTGTTCAAAAATGTAGTGTTTGTGGATTATGTTATTTAATTAGCGGAAAAATTATGGGTAGGTACGAAATATTATAATACAAATTTGGTAACAAATGGTGGCAGAGAAAACGCTACGGAATATTAAATTCATTCGTAGCGTTTAAAAGCCGCTACAAATAAATTGTCGTAGAACACAAAAACATTTGTGTTGGCATGTTTTAAACGCTACAAAAAAGCTAAAAGAACGCAATAAAAAAACAACCGTAATGTAGAAACCCTTTCGGTGGCATTTAATTAACGCCGCAAAAAAAAACCATTTGTAACGTTAAAAAAGCGCCATGCAAAAGATTTTATTAGTGGCATTTTTATAAATTGCAATAAAAAAATTATTTTTAGTGGCATGTTTTATCGTAACGATTATCGAAATGCCACCAAAAATACTTAGTGGTGGTTTTTGGGCGCTACAAAAAATCATTTTTTTGTAGTGCAAGTTCTGAAGATCAATAAGTTTCAACGGATCAATTTAGTAACTCCCAAGATAAATTTTGAGGTTAATTGGTTTGTTAATCAGATCAAATTATTAAACAGTAAGCGGTAAAAATATTCGTCTATAAGATCAACTTTATCATTTCGAAGAGTTTCCTCAACCAGCCCACAAAATTCATGTTCAGTACCTCTCTTATCTTCAGGTATACGCATATAACTTGTGATTTAACACTTAATAAAATGTGAGTGTTCCATGGAATTTGGTTGTTGCATCTTAATGTTACTGAACACCTCGTTGACATGGCTCTGGAATATACTTTCTTGTAGTACTACTTAACAATGTCAGGATCTTCGAAAGTTATATCTTGGTTGTGCCTTTTTTCCTACAGTCTTGAATGTTTCATATCATAAAGATATCATACTTATCATAAAAATGTTCATACAAGTGTTACATTAGTTAAGTATACAAGGATTGTATAACATATGTTATGTTTATGACTATGTTGTTCTATAACTGATACATATCATACAAAACTTTGCTGTAGGCTCAGGAGAAGCATTATGTTACATAGTGCAACTCTGTTTCTTCTTAACAGATCATCCTAAGGGGATGAAGACAATTTGTTTTAGTCTCTTGTCCCATCAATATTAATAATCGAGATTGCAATAATTTATGTTAGGTCATCAATGATCAAGTTGAACCTGAACTGTATTTGCAATCGCGATATTGGTATTAATGAGGCCAAAGAAGCATCAATTGATATAGGAAACTCAACAGAGAAATCCACCTTTTTCTAAGTATTTTATAGGTGGTTTAGTTTGTATTTAACCTAGAGATAAGGATGGTGTTATAGAAGAAATCGTTATACTGTACTAGGGGAGCTTGAGATCATTGTTGATACTTATTGCAACTTCCAAAGGTAATGTTATTGCTGATTATTTATTTATTTTCTTAGAAAGTGCTGGTATTAATTTGAGTACAAGTTAAGCATAAGTCGAGTAAATCCTGTGTACATGTTGGCATTTCAACTCAGATACAGTTTCTCTATCTATAAATTAAAATATATGATAGGCTGTTGAGAAGTAGGAATTAATACAGGTGCACAAGATTTCTAAACAGAACCAAAAACAGAACATGATATCTGTCTAAAACTTTGTATTGAAACATGGAATTAGTAAAATTCAAGTATATGTAGTTTTGTTTAATTGCATATTGTTGATTAATTATTTGCACATTAATTTATGTATTGTTTTTGGGGAGTATCTACTGTTTGTTTAGCTTAAATGGGACGGTAGGATACAAAAGTTTGTTTTCGTCCATGAAAGAATTTAGTGTGTGCAAGTTACTCTATGTGTTCGATAATAGGTACCAATTTTGATAAATTTACAATTTTGTTTGCTGTGGCATAGTTTGATTTATTTAACCATTTTGCGGTGATTTATGCCATCTTTTGTTTATTTGCAATGAGTAGTATGCTAGGGAGAATGGATTTTTTTAACTTAATGCCAGATGCTTTCAAGGGGTTAAGAAAAATGGAGTTATCGTTGATAACCTCATGTGAGATTTTATGTACGTTTATTCCATTTTTTTTCTATGTTCTACTAGTTTTTGTGTTGGAGTGATTATTGCCCATAAAGCCGGGGTAGAACTAAAAGCTCTTAGAATAGAAGCGATCAAAAATATCATATGCCATAATTTGTCATCAGTTAATAGAAACTCTTCAATATGTTCATTGTTACCTGATACTGCTTATTCTTTTTAACTTTGTTACGACACTTTTAATGTTGAGAGTCCAATGTCATAGTTGGAATTTTTTTATAATGTACTTGTTGATTTCAAAGTGTAGATATTTCATGGTATCTTAGATGCAGCATTTTGAACTATTAGATCAATTATAGGTTAGTTTTCAAGAATAACTTTACAGAGTTAGAAGCCTTGTGATGTAACTTTTATTCTTTTAGCATGTGCTACACCTCTTTATTTTTTAGTTGTGAATATTTTGAAATCAAATGTTATACCCACGTTCTTGGCAGTTTTTAATGTGATAAAAATTCCAAAATAAACCCAGATATGTAATGGTGATCTCTAATACATGGTATGTCAGTATAACTCTTCTACATAGCGATAAAAACTTGGCAGTTTTGATGAGCTATCTGTATAATACATGGTATGCAGGTAGAAGTTTTAGTTCCAAAGTGAAATTCATATATGTCGATGTAGTTTTATAACTAACGCAATTTTCTTTACGGCAATGTCGCCTGATTGTTTTCTTCCTTCCATATAATCCCCTCTTTTTTATTGAGCGGATTATAATTGATTAGTTTCTAACTTAATTTCTCTATGATATGTTTATTTACTGCGAAAGGATGCTGATTCAAGTAAGTCACAGGTTCTGTCAGTAATTAATTATTGTTGTGAGACTTGCAAATATATCTCTAAATTTTCTAGTAACAGTCGGTTCAAATATTACCAGTTTGGGGTTCAGGTAGAACAATACTACTTGGTTATGATATGCATTAAGTTATATAGTTTTAATTAATTGCTAAACCATGCAGTCACTTAGTGTGGATGAAAAATAGAATGGAGCTCCATTTACATCAACGTTACGAAGAAGTCATTTACACAATCATGGATCCAGGTCTTATTTTTTAATTATTATGATTCTTTGATCTTCATCTATGGCATTCTTTTTTAAAGGTCTTTTTTTACTTATTATTTACTCATATGCACTACTGTATCGGCTTGTCTCTTCTCTCTCTCTCTCTATACACACACACACACACACACACATTTACAATTCAAATTCTAATTGTTTGGTTTTCTCGATTTCAGGTACCTGCTGTGAATAACAAAGTTATAGAGCTAAATGGGATTCTTCTTACTCATGCATTTGTAACATTTCGTGAATTGATTATAAAATGTGTGCAACCTTATTCATGGTACAAGTTTGGATAACTGGCACAATTTTCTGTTATACCCTATGAATATTTTCTAACATTCCATATACTAATACTAATTATTTAACAGAAAGCTAGGTTTATCTCTGCTCCATCTGTTCTAAGTAAACAAAAGTCTCTAATGGATAGAGAGCAGGCATGCACACTTGGACTCTGTTTAGTTCTTCATTATGAGAAATTTTATTGTAATACTAACCATGAAAATGTATGGTTATGCACACTTGGACACTTATGTATGTTGAGGATGTTTGAATATGTATGTATCTTGTGGATGTTTTGAATGTGTACGTATCTTGTGGATCTTTAAATGTGTACGTACTTTGTGGTTGTTTAATATGTTATGTTCAAAAGTGTATGTTTTTGTGTATTGCGTTGTTATATAATTAAAGGAAAACTTATAGTAGGTCTGTAATTTTATGATACAAATTGGGAACAAATGGTGGCGGGGAAAAACACCACGGAATATTATTTTTATCTGTAGCGTTTAAAAGCCGCTATAAATCAATGGTTAAAGTAATCAGGAAACTTTGTGGTGGCATTCACTGAACGCTACAAAAAAGATAAGTGACCGCCATTAAAAATAATATCGTAGTGAAGAAACATTTTTGAGGCGTTTTATAGACGCTGCAAAAATAACATTCGAAACATTTAAAAACGCTATTAAAAACAAATATTTAGTGGCAATATAAAAAGTGCAACTAATACTCAACGAATTTTAGTGGCATGTTTTCTCGTAACGATTATCGAAACGCCATAAAAAAATGCTTGGTAGCGGTTTTTAGGCGCTACAAAAAAATCATTTTTCTTGTAGTGATTCCATAATACACTAAAGCACGTGAACAAACATCCATACAACGGTTTACACTAGAAATCATTGAAACGGGATTCAAACATCATAAACCGAAAAGTTCACACACAAACAATCCAACTCATGTAATTCAAATAGAATACAAACGTACCTATGGAAAACTATTTAAGCAGATAGTTTGAGGTATAGATGTGAGTTATCCAAGAACTCACCTTTATACTTGTTAAAAGCGATGAATTGATCCAATAGCAAACTATAGCAACCTCTCTTCCAATATAGCTTGCTAATCTTCAATCTAAACACATATAAATGAATTTTCTAAGAGTTAGGTTTAGGAGATTTCAGAAACTAAAGAGAAAGCAAGTAGGAGAAAATGGAGAAGGAGAAGGAGAAGCTTCCCTAAGTTTCTATACTTGATTTCCTCAAGAATTGATCTTCTAATTGCAATAATCAGCCTAGGAATTTTAATTTCCCATTCCGTCTCGTCATTTCTATTTTGTTGAAGTATTAGAGTGAATGCGGGAGAAGGGGGCTGGTTTAGCTATAAGAAAGTAGGCTAGGTTTACTAACCTAAGCCCAACTCAGAGTCCCAAATTCACTATGTTGCACCTAACAATTCTAAGATTTTTTTTTGATAAAACAAACATATATTTATTATAATAAATGTGTTTGTAATTGTACTGTTATATTACATCACATACTGAACATAATATTTATATTTAAATAGAATATTACTACACAAGAATTTAAATATTCAAAAAGTATTTTATTTAAATATAATATTTTATTTCTATACTTCAAAAATAAAAATTTATAACTCCACCATTTGTATATCTAACTGAAATACAATACATTTCATTTCATACTCAATTTCATTACATTGTTTCCTCACTATAACACTCGGTTATACAGTCACTCATTTCTATATAGTATTGCCTCAGTACAGTACACTCCGTTTCATTTCACTTATGTTGTACAAATTCTTTTACACACTCATATACTGTGTCATAGCTTTGTCTTCTGTCTTCTGCCTATTTCACTATCAGTCCAGTCTTCATACTTCATCACTATCAGTTCAATCTTCTTACCTGTCACAAAAAGAAACACACACTACAGTAATCTAGAACAGAAATAATTTTATATTCTAGCAAATATAATTTTATTTTAAAAATTTATTTGCCTTAGAATTTTGGTGTGTTTCTCATCATTTTTCATGACTCGATCTGATTTATTATGGACATCCATCTGTGTCTAGACTGCTTGTGATATTCATAGTGATGCACTATAAATACCACAAGGTAGACATCGTCTGCAGTGCTCATATATATATATATATATTCTGTACGTGCACTATTCATGTATACACATACATATGTACATATATACACATATTTCTATGCAGGGGCAATATGGTCAGCATTGGACAAATATATCAATAGGGTGTGTTCAGGTGAAGCCCTACAAACATGCACAGTGCATGGGTCAGGAATCCGTGAACGCACATGCATAGAGGAGCTGCCATGAAGACCAAGCTCGACCCAGTGCAAGTGCATGAGCATGGACCAAAATGAACAAGCAACATTGCAAACATACACAAAGTACACTGGGAAGCCAAAGTGGTCGAGCACAAGGCAAGATAGCATACATAAATAAAGCTAACCCAAGTCCCAAATGTACACAACAAAGCATGATCAACATGGGAGCAAGGGCATGTGCAAAGTCAAGATAGTATTCAAACATGGCAGTAACAATACAGTGTGTGGCAGTCCAGTTTTGATGCTCGAAACAAAGGCAAATTGTTTCAGCTCGACAAAGGAATACATGTACATGTTCATTCATGTGCTGATACCAACTGAAACGACCCAAACTTCCCCGTAAAGGAAAGCCGGGATTGAATTGAGAACACAACGCATCAGAACACAAACAGAAGAACATTTCATTGCTCATTACAAATAATTTACATCAGACTACAAGAATATAACTGAGTATGAACAAATATTACACATTGAAAAATATCAGAGATTTAAATTACATTTAAATATATAGAAGCGGAAAAATAATACATAACGCAACTGAAAGAGATACACGGATACAAAGCTTTACGAATATAGCTCCAGCTGTAAATCCAGGATCCTGTAAAAATAATAATCTGCAAAAATCAACTACTAGCTACCCATGTGGAAAATAGGGGCACCCAGAGTTTAGGTTAAAACAATAAACTCCAGGTTAGTCATGTGACTGGTGTTAGAAATAAAAACAGTTATTAACTTGGTTTTAAAGTAAGGTAAATCAAGGGACCACGCCGTATAACACGGAACGGGTTTTAACCCCAAGAATACCAGTGCATAAACAAACAGCGTAACGCTAAAGATGAAAAATGAAGCTATTATAAGACTCAGGTCCCATCACACAGTGCAACGCAAGCTGGAGGATAGAGTTTTACCTCCTAATAGCCAAATAATGCTTGATATGCGAAATCTAATCTTTTATTATTACTATAAGTGAAGAAATCAACTTCAAATATAAACGTATCAATCATAGATGGCATAGTATCTCATGCTACTATGTCTCCATACTAGTTCTATAATTAAAAACGAAATGTCACATATTGGAAATTGGATTCCATCTATATACCAAGGAAAGGGATCGTCCTTAACGCTTCGAGACAATCTAGCCAACCATGTCTCAGGAATAGCCGCAATTGCACCTTGGATCTTCAGGGCCAGTCCACATTTTAAGTGGATTAATAATCCCTGAACAATACGTTTCCCCGCGCTAGGGGCCGTAAACCTGGTCAGTATGTCGACCATATCATCCATCGGCCCCGTAGTGACCGATATATTCGAGGTACTTCGCTTTCCAACATCCACATAAGTAAAAATGTCTGGGCTCCATACCATGACACCACTCCTGTAACACCCCGCCTCCGCCAGGGTGTCTCTTGCAAGCACTCTGACTTTGGAGGGGCGTTTGAACCAAGTAAACATGCATAATGATATATCAAGGCAGAACAAGAACATATGTATATATGTAAACAGAGTAAATAACATAGATAAAACAGCGGAAGATTTTCAAACCATTTCAAAACAAGTCTGGTACAACATAATGTCAATTTTCCAAATACACAAGTCTAGATAAAAACAGCATTACTGAAAAACTGAAATACATAAGTACTATCCCCAAAATAAGTGATAACCATAGCTAGCTTCATGTGAAGACCGTACATGAGCTAAAATCGCACAAGTAAGCGATCAGAAATCCAGCTAAGCTCCAATATTCCCTCCCTGAGAACCGGGGGGGGAAACGGAAGAAAAGAGGCGAAAGAAAACAGGTCAGTCAAAAAGACTGAGTAAGTCCTACTACAATCAATGTAAACTGATAAAGTTAACTGACATGAGAAGCAGGGATGATCATAAGGATAACAACATACTAGCATGATGATTAACTAACAAGGTAGATAAAGGTGTCATCACATAATCAGGATTAAGGTTTTTGCACCACAGGTGTACTAGCAAACTAACATGACTTGAATAAACAAGTATTGATCCCTTGGCCCAGCTTTGGCCCAATAACATGTAGTGACCCCAATACGAGGTCCAAAGTGTAAACAAGAAGTGATCCCCAGGCCCAAGTTTGGCCCAAACATTATGAATGACCTAAACCAAGGTCCAACTAGCACGGTCTAGTCGATCGGCTCCCTATAAGCCTAACTCGTCAAGTGTCGGTGTCATACGGCCCAACTACGAAGTGTAGCTAAACTGTGCTAGGTCCACCCTAGGGTGTATCAAGTCCTAGGGTGTCAACCACTGACACAAATCAATGCACGCACAGTCTAAACCTACTGGTGCCCGTGCCTGCTTTTTCAACTTCGGACCATGTGCACGACCATGGCCCGCCTGAACCTACACCGGCGCACCTACTCAGCCGTCGTTTTGGTCGCTTACATGGCATCCAGTAATCGTGCCCCACCCTAGCCTAGTCCCTAGGGTATCATGATACAACTAAGAGGGTTACTGGTGCAAAGGACCACGTAACTAGGGTTTCCTTAATGGGTTAAACGTGGTTAACCCAACCCATTCAAGTACCAAGTTGGTTAAGTGTACCCAAGGTTCATGACTTAACCCTACCAACCCATCGTGTTTAATTGGTTAAGCATTCAAGCGGTCCATGACTTAACCCTAATCATGAGGCATTAATTAATTTAATGCGCCTTAACCTCTCACATTAGACTTTGTTGCGGTTACTAGTTAAGCCGGGCGGGTCCGGGTAGCTTTACACCACAACTTGGTCTAACCTCAGGTTCAAGGTACAACATGACCAGCTTCCCACATTGGGTCATATTGTTTGTAGCAACTAGTTAAGCCGGTCGGTTCCGGGTAGGTTTACGCTACAAACTCAACCCAACCTCGAGTTGGTCACACTTATCTTTTCTAAGTGTCATGTCCATCATGTTTCCAAAACATGTTACAAGTTTTCAAGCATTTGGGTAGACCTAACTTAATAGGTAAATTCCCAAAGGGTAGACCTAACTTAATAGGTAAATTCCCAAGCTTATGTTTTTATGTCTTTCAAGTTTACCCAACCCCAAACGCAATCCCATCGCTTACATATCGCAATAGCGCATAAAAGATAGAAAGAGGGAACTTGGCATAATCATGACATAAAGGTGTTGAAGCCACAAGTTCAACATGGTGGCATATGAAATGTACATGTGTTCATATACTTGCATATTACATTTTTAGGCCTCAAAAGCATGCATAAAACCAAACTTAGCATATTGGTGATACATGTTGATAAATGACATGTAGAAATGTCCATAAGTTCGCATTTAGCCTCACATGCAAGTTATCATAAGGGATATGATAACTTACATGTTGCTAAAATGCAACCTTTAGCATAAAGCTTGAAGCTTTAGGCTCATAAACCTAAGATAAGCTTGCATAACATGATAACATGAGTAAAATGATTCACCCAAACTTGCATAACATACATGACAAACTTGCATATCATAACATAGCAAACTTGCATAACATAACATGGCAAACTTGCATATGAACTTGCATATCATAACATGGCAACTTGCATATAAACTTGCATATCAAACTTGCATAACATAACTTGATGAACTTGCATAACACATCATAGTAAACTTGCATATCACATCATAGTAAACTTGCATATCACATCATAGTAAACTTGCATAACACATCATAGTAAACTTGCATATCATGGCAAACTTGCATATCATACATTTAACTTTAGAGTTTAAGTATGAAAGTAGAATAGGGCTTACAATACTTATGAAGGTACACAAAACTATGACAAAGCCCTTATGCAACCAATTAGACCCAAAATGCAAGCTCTAACATAAAAACCCTTGAGCCAAAATGATCAAAACCCTTGCTTTATGATGTAAATATGGAAACTTGACTTGAATGCAAGCTAATGATGCTCATACAAGTTTGAAAACACTTGTATGCATGGAAAATCTCTCTTAGAAATAATTTTAGAGTTTTATGAAGAGAGTGGAGGCCATGAGAGGATTGATTTTGCCATAGTTTAGTTACTAGAATGAATAATGATGATTTAGTGTTAGGTTAGGGCCTTATTTATAGAGATTAGGACTAGTTTCAACCCTAGGATTAAACCCTAGTTCCAATCTCAGCCCTCAAAACCGAATCTGGCCCCCAAGCTCAACACAATCTCTAAATGGTGCACCAGGCTAAACAGCCCGGCTGGACCAAGTCGACAGCCAAGTCGACAGGGCTGTCGACTTGGGTCCAACCAAGTCGACTCCCAAGTCGACAGGGCTGTCGACTTGGGTGCTCTGGCGGGATTTTTCCCGCCTAGCCCAATCTGACCTAATTTTTCAAATTCAAACTTGAATTTGAAATCTGTTTTTACTTTGAATTTTTCTGAAAACTTCGTTGGGCCTTAATCGGGTCATACGGACTCCGATTTTCGAAAACTCGGACTCTATTTCGCGTATTTTTCCGAGACGAACGCAATGGCATAGCCCGTTTCCGTTGATTTAGATTTTAGAATTAAATTCTGCCTCGATTTACATTATTACAGGTTATTGAAATTACGGG
This sequence comes from Allium sativum, assembly GCA_030737875.1. NCBI lineage: Eukaryota > Viridiplantae > Streptophyta > Magnoliopsida > Asparagales > Amaryllidaceae > Allium > Allium sativum. Next base: position 903,519,629 of record CM060916.1, read on the forward strand.
TTGTTACATTCTCCCCTCCTTAAAGGATTCCGTCCCCGAAATCTTCAAGTTAGGAAGAACGTATCCTACCATCCAATCATCCATCTACTCAAAACATCATCCACGAGCAATCATTGTCCTTACAAGATTCTAAATGTTGTATGAACATATGCAAAGGTGTGTGTATATGTACTTATCTAATGCAAATATCATCAATGCAAATTATGTTAGTGAAATGAATCCATATGTATGCAATTCCTAACATAATGTATAACATCTATATGTGTGCACATAACATACATCCATATGCAACATCCATGTGATAACACAAAAATTTTCATCCATGAATAAGCATAAACACTCATGCATATGCAATATGAGGAGTGTGTGAGCCGATCTAGTGCCTAACGTGTATAATGCATCCACGAGTAACCACTTGCAAACACTTGCAACCACTTGCAACCACCAAGCATAACATGTTTCAAACACATGTTTCATCCAAAGGGTTTCTACCTAAGGTTCTCATGACAAGATTAACACGATATATTAGATAATCAAGACAAACATGGATAGCAAAAGATATGCTACAAAGAGATCGGGAAGATAAGCAGGATATACCCCTTTCGGACTACAAGAAATCCCTTCCTAACCCAATCCATATTCTATAAAAGCCCAAAAGGTTTGACCAACCTAACGGACCCCTTCAAACCCTGACATGTATTACTAGCCAACAAGTCATACCTCCCGACAGAAATAGGACCGAGAATGGGACCGAGAGGATATACGTAAAAAGATAACATGCGAGTAAGTTCCACAGGAAAACAAGGACCAAGGATATGCTCTTAAAAAGAGATATGATGCGCGTATCTAGCCTTCAGTCTTCTAAGTCACGTTTCCTTGAGTTTAACTCCACGGTGCTTTGACCGTCTTTTACTTCATGATTTCTTAGCTTCTTAACTCTTATTTCCCAATATGAGTTGGAACCCATTTCATTGTCGCCTCTCGTCTTCCTCTTTCACTTACTCTTCTATCATTCTTGGCTTAAACATAACTATGACCTCATGGTTTCATGCAAGCTCTCCAAAATTCACTAGTGAATCCTGGATCTCGTTTACTTACTATAAAATATTCCACGCAGCAGAACTTTTCTCGAAAATACCAATCCATGTTGCCAATGAACCATCCGCCTGCGAATGATAGGTCGTGCTTAGATTCAGTTGCTTGCCCATGACTTCCCGTAGACTATCCCAAAACTGACTAGTGAAGATTAAGTCATGGTTACTAACTATACTTTAGGGAACCCCGTGCAACTGCTTTATTTCTTGAAAGTAAATTGTCGCTAGCTATGATGCAGTCCTTTCGCTCTTTACCAGAGTGAAATGAGGGCTCTTCGTGAGTCTACCTACTATGACCCACATGCTCGTATTCTCTTTCCTTGACCTAGGCAGTCCATCCACGAAATCCTTCGTGATGCTTTTCCCTCTTCCATTGCGGGGACCTCCAACGGATATAATGGCCCACCGGGCTTCTACGACTCGGCCTTTAACCTGTTGGCACAACATGCACCTTGGGAAAATCTCGGCCACCTCCTCGGGTGATGTGCATCTTCAAGAACCTTCTTTCTCTCATCGCGTCTTAGCCATCCCTAGTTATCTATAGCGAGGTGTCTTAACATCTCGCCTCGAATCAACTTGTCCATAATCTCGACTAACTGCGGGTCTTCTTTCTGCGAAGTCCCTGCTTGATCCAGAAGGATAGGTCTAAGCTCAAGGGACGCTAACTAACTAATTAAACTGAGAGAACTTCTTTTTTTCAATTGTCCTCGTCGGAGCTTTCCGGTCTTGAACCGCGACCACTTTAGCAAGATCCACCGCTAAGCCTTGCTTAGATACTATATGCCCAAGGAATCTAACTTCCCTTCTCCAAAAGTGACACTTGGAGAACTTGGCCTTCAACTGATGCGCTCTAAGCGTATCCATCACCTCCACGAGATGCCTTGCGTGCTCTTCCTCATCCTTAGAGAAGATCAGAATATCATCTACGAAGACCACGACAAACTTGTTCAAGAACTCCCTGAACACCCTACTCATCTAGTCCACGTAGTAGGCGGGTGCATTAGTCAAACCGAATGGCATGACCAGCCATTCTAAGAATCCATCTGGAGTTCTGAACGCAGTTTTGCCTATACCATCCTCAGCTACTCTGAGCTGATGGAATCCAGTAGCAAGATCAAGAGAAAACAGATGTTCCTACAAGCTGATCGAACAAATCATCGATCCTTGGCAATGGTTGTCTATTCTCTTTGTTTAACTCATGATAATCGACACAAAGTCGAAGAGAACCATCTGCCTTGGTAGTAAATACTACAGGCGCTCCCCATTCAGATATACTTCATCTAATGAAGTTCTTCTCAAGCAACTCCTTGACTTGCTTTCTTAACTCTCTTCTTGCGGGGCCATGTGCCTAACCGGCCACAAAACTATCTTGGCATTATCAACCAGATAAATGCGGAAATCTATCCCTCGTTTAGGGGTAACCCCCTTCACTTCACCCAAGATATCAGGATATTCTCGGACCACCCTCACCGATTACAACTATCGATAGACGAGTTGAGGGATTCAAGATAACACAACATGACGGGACTCATAGGGTTACAAGAAATTTTTAGGGTGTCACCGAGGCGAGTCATGAGCCTCACAACCCTATGCTCAAAAATCAAGGATGGCTCCACAACTGGACAACCCATCCATGCCCAAAATCAACCCATACCCCATGAAACCGAGAATATAAGCATCACACGAGAACTCTACACTAAGATAGAGATTTTCAAATCCACGTAGATAATAGACAAATGGGCGGAACCCCCAATTGGATTTGAAACACACACGGGATCATTAACTAGACTAGTACTTAGGTGCAAACTTTCAACTAGATCAGACGAGATAAACTATGCGATGCACCACAATCAAACAAGGTACTAACTGGGAAAATTAGAAATATATACAAGACTTTCAACAGAAATACTACCTCGATCGGGAACTGGAGCGGCATTGAGAGCATGAACTTGCCCTCCTGAAGGTCCAGCACGCTGAGGCTGACCCTGGCCTTGCCCTTGCTTCCTAGGGCAATCCTTGTTAAAATGTCCCGTCTCTCCACAGTGAAAGCACCCACCCAATTTCCTTCTCTTCTTCCTACAGTCCTTGACTATGTGCCCAACAATCCCACAGAAGTTGCACTTTCTTGTTTCCTTTGCCTTGTTCTTGTTGCCCTTGTTGTTCTTGTTGTTCTGATTGCCTTGACTGCTCTGACCACTTGGATTACCCTGATTTCCTTTTCCCTGGGAATCAGTCTTCTTGGCTTGAGTATCATTTTTCTTGACATCTCCCTGAAGTAACGCCATATCAACCAAACTCTCAAACGTGGCCCCATGGGGAATATGTGACATAGCCAATCCCTGCAACGGCTCATTCAATCCTCTAGCAAAACGAAGAGCCTTCTTCTGAGGAGTATTCACCATATCCAAGCCAAAACGAGCTAACTGATTGAATTTGTTCACATATTCTTTGACAGACATATCTCCTTGTTTCAAAGTTATGAACCTCTCCATTTGCAGATTCTCCTCAGCAGAAGATAGAAACTTAAGCACGAACCTTGCCCTGAAATCGGCCCAAGTCTCAACAGGCCTAGTACCATTGGTGACTTCCCACCAATAAGCGGCCTCATCCTTCATAAGCCAAACCGCCAACAAGATCTTCCTCTGATCGTCTAACCCAAAGATAGCAAATAAATCCTCGGTCTCTTTCAACCAATTTCTGGCCTCTACAAAAGTCTCAGTGCCTTGAAAGTTCCTGCCACCCATTGCTTTGAAATCCTTGCAAGTCTTTGCGAAGTCAGCCTGAGGATGCTGAGGGGGAGGAGGAAGAGGAACCTCAGCGACAGGAGGAGGAGGAACATTAACTACCGGAGGAGGAGGAGGAACATTAACTACCGGAGGAGGAGGAACATCTGCGGGGCCGGCTTCGGTCGCCCTAGCCTCCAAAAGTCTCCTATACCAAACAGGTACGTGTACTCCTTCCGGAATAGCAGAGTTATCGGCCATACTGAAAGCGAAGAAAAAGATAGATTCAGAATGGAGGAAAACGAAGGAATTTTTGCTAATGGCTTTTTGGGGAATAGTCTTTGAAATAAACTAGACTTTTCTTTGGAAAATACTTTATACTTGGTTTTGAAAATAGTTTTTCAAAAGTTTTCTAAAAACCTTTTTGTTCCTTCTCGTAAACCATATGCTCTGATACCAAATGTAACACCCCGCCTCCGCCAGGGTGTCTCTTGCAAGCACTCTGACTTTGGAGGGGCGTTTGAACCAGGTAAACATGCATAATGATATATCAAGGCAGAACAAGAACATATGTATATATGTAAACAGAGTAAATAACATAGATAAAACAGCGGAAGATTTTCAAACCATTTCAAAACAAGTCTGGTACAACATAATGTCAATTTTCCAAATACACAAGTCTAGATAAAAACAGCATTACTGAAAAACTGAAATACATAAGTACTATCCCCAAAATAAGTGATAACCATAGCTAGCTTCATGTCAAGACCGTACATGAGCTAAAATCCCACAAGCAAGCGATCAGAAATCCAGCTAAGCTCCAATATTCCCTCCCTGAGAACCTGGGGGGGGGGGGGGAACGGAAGAAAAGAGGCGAAAGAAAACAGGTCAGTCAAAAAGACTGAGTAAGCCCTACTACAATCAATGTAAACTGATAAAGTTAACTGACATGAGAAGCAGGGATGATCATAAGGATAACAACATACTAGCATGATGATTAACTAACAAGGTAGATAAAGGTGTCATCGCATAATCAGGATTAAGGTTTTTGCACCACAGGTGTACTAGCAAACTAACATGACTTGAATAAACAAGTATTGATCCCTTGTCCCAGCTTTGGCCCAATAACATGTAGTGACCCCAATACGAGGTCCAAAGTGTAAACAAGAAGTGATCCCCAGGCCCAAGTTTGGCCCAAACATCATGAATGACCTAAACCAAGGTCCAACTAGCACGGTCTAGTCGATCGGCTCCCTATAAGCCTAACTCGTCAAGTGTCGGTGTCATACAGCCCAACTACGAAGTGTAGCTAAACTGTGCTAGGTCCACCCTAGGGTGTATCAAGTCCTAGGGTGTCAACCACTGACACAAATCAATGCACGCACAGTCTAAACCTACTGGTGCCCGTGCCTGCTTTTTCAACTTCGGACCATGTGCACGACCATGGCCCGCCTGAACCTACACCGGCGCACCTACTCAGCCGTCGTTTTGGTCGCTTACATGGCATCCAGTAATCGTGCCCCTCCCTAGCCTAGTCCCTAGGGTATCATGATACAACTAAGAGGGTTACTGGTGCAAAGGACCACGTAACTAGGGTTTCCTTAATGGGTTAAACGTGGTTAACCCAACCCATTCAAGTACCAAGTTGGTTAAGTGTACCCAAGGTTCATGACTTAACCTTACCAACCCATCGTGTTTAATTGGTTAAGCATTCAAGCGGTCCATGACTTAACCCTAATCATGAGGCATTAATTAATTTAATGCGCCTTAACCTCTTACATTAGACTTTGTTGCGGTTACTAGTTAAGCCGGGCGGGTCCGGGTAGCTTTACACCACAACTTGGTCTAACCTCGGGTTCAAGGTACAACATGACCAACTTCCCACATTGGGTCCTATTGTTTGTAGCAACTAGTTAAGCCGGTCGGTTCCGGGTAGGTTTACGCTACAAACTCAACCCAACCTCGAGTTGGTCACACTTATCTTTTCTAAGTGTCATCTCCATCATGTTTCCAAAACATGTTACAAGTTTTCAAGCATTTGGGTAGACCTAACTTAATAGGTAAATTCCCAAAGGGTAGACCTAACTTAATAGGTAAATTCCCAAGCTTATGTTTTTATGTCTTTCAAGTTTACCCAACCCCAAACGCAATCCCATCGCTTACATATCGCAATAGCGCATAAAGGATAGAAAGAGGGAACTTGGCATAATCATGACATAAAGGTGTTGAAGCCACAAGTTCAACATGGTGGCATATGAAATGTACATGTGTTCATATACTTGCATATTACATTTTTAGGCCTCAAAAGCATGCATAAAACCAAACTTAGCATATTGGTGATACATGTTGATAAATGACATGTAGAAATGGCCATAAGTTCGCATTTAGCCTCACATGCAAGTTATCATAAGGGATATGATAACTTACATGTTGCCAAAATGCAACCTTTAGCATAAAGCTTGAAGCTTTAGGCTCATAAACCCAAGATAAGCTTGCATAACATGATAACATGAGTAAAATGATTCACCCAAACTTGCATAACATACATGGCAAACTTGCATATCATAACATAGCAAACTTGCATAACATAACATGGCAAACTTGCATATGAACTTGCATATCATAACATGATAAACTTGCATATCATAACATGGCAACTTGCATATAAACTTGCATATCAAACTTGCATAACATAACTTGATGAACTTGCATAACACATCATAGTAAACTTGCATATCACATCATAGTAAACTTGCATATCACATCATAGTAAACTTGCATAACACATCATAGTAAACTTGCATAACATGGCAAACTTGCATATCATACATTTAACTTTAGAGTTTAAGTATGAAAGTAGAATAGGGCTTACAATACTTATGAAGGTACACAAAACTATGACAAAGCCCTTATGCAACCAATTAGACCCAAAATGCAAGCTCTAACATACAAACCCTTGAGCCAAAATGATCAAAACCCTTGCTTTATGATGTTAATATGGAAACTTGACTTGAATGCAAGCTAATGATGCTCATACAAGTTTGAAAACACTTGTATGCATGGAAAATCTCTCTTAGAAATAATTTTAGAGTTTTATGAAGAGAGTGGAGGCCATGAGAGGATTGATTTTGCCATAGTTTAGTTACTAGAATGAATAATGATGATTTAGTGTTAGGTTAGGGCCTTATTTATAGAGATTAGGACTAGTTTCAACCCTAGGATTAAACCCTAGTTCCAATCTCAGCCCTCAAAACCGAATCTGGCCCCCAAGCTCAACACAATCTCTAAATGGTGCACCAGGCTAAACAGCCCGGCTGGACCAAGTCGACAGCCAAGTCGACAAGGCTGTCGACTTGGGTCCAACCAAGTCGACTCCCAAGTCGACAGGGCTGTCGACTTGGGTGCTCTGGCGGGATTTTTCCCGCCTAGCCCAATCTGACCTAATTTTTCAAATTCAAACTTGAATTTGAAATCTGTTTTTACTTTGAATTTTTCTGAAAACTTCGTTGGGCCTTAATCGGGTCATACGGACTCCGATTTTCGAAAACTCGGACTCTATTTCGCGTATTGTTCCGAGACGAACGCAATGGCATAGCCCGTTTCCCTTGATTCAGATTTTAGAATTAAATTCTGCCTCGATTTACATCATTACAGGTTATTGAAATTACGGGTTGTTACAACTCCTAACTAGAAAGGAACACATGTTCTCCCTGCAGTCCTCTCCCGTTTCTGGTTCATACCGGGGTGTGAGACTCGCGAATTAAAGCTATACAAAACTATGATATATTAAAGTCGTGCTTTGATCATCAACCACAAGACTCTGCTTTTCAACAGAAGCCTTGATCCTTTGCATCTTTTCGTGCCATATAGGCAATTCACGCCATGCGACTGATGTCTAACTATGTATAATCTCTGAGCTCGTACGTCTCATAGAAGGGTGTTAAGAAAGAGAATAAATTCTCCACCACCAAACAGATATATATTTAATAGATATCAATCAACATAGAATAAAATCCAATGTCAGACACACATCCATTTACAAGTTCGTTCTGGGTCTGAATGAAACCGGAGGCACCTTATTCCTTGTCCCATATGTCCAATACAGGGGAGAGGTCCTCGCATATCTGGTCGATCTCCAAGTACGTCTGGACGATCACCACTTATTACCTTGTCTTAGGTGTACAACCCAATTAAGACATCAGTAATCATCCAAACGATGTGAAGACCTCCGGTCTTCAACCACCATCTTCATCGTCGACTTATCGTCAAATCAGTTATTCAGAATGGGTATAAACCCGACCTTTCCGAATAACTCACGTATTTTATAATCAAGTGCTACAAAAAATCATAACATACGCCTCATTCTAATTCTGAATATTCTTTTATTTAAATATTCAAATCCTTTGGGAAAGGTTCCCATTAATTTTATCAAAGATAAAATCTTTAAATTTATTCTTTGATCATCATTTGGATATCAATTCAAATCAAATTAAGTTTATCCAAACTAGTCGGGGTTAGCGCACCTTACCGAAGTAATCATTTGTTATATTCCCCAATCCCAACATATTCATCCCATGGAGCAAAACTAGTAATACTCCATATCTAACACCACAGTGTCATCGGTAAATTTAGTTACCATTTCACGTTCAAATCTAATAAAAGATTTAACTATCTCTTAGAACAAAACTGGTGATACTCCATTCTCGATCATTTCCCAAATTTGATAATTTAAATTATTACATTCACATTCCAATCTAATTAAAGATTCATTAAAACTCCACTTAGTTTTAATCTTCCCAAAAATCAATATTAATGATTATTTAACTTTGGAAAATCAAACATGCCACATTGACAATCTACACCATACCATTGATTTCGCCGATATATAACCTCTAAGTTCGTACGTCTTAGAGAAGGGTGTTAAGCAAGAGAATAAATTCTCCACCACCAAATAGATATATATTTAGCAAAGATCAACAAATACGGCATAAAGGAATCAATGTCAGACTTGTAATCCTGTCTTTAACTGGATAAAAGAACTAACGTCATTTATAACACAGTTAGCGATAAACCCAAAATCATATTCCATTAATCATGGAATCTTTACGGAAAACAGATCAATATATAATCGATATCAATTTCCGTATCTGACTAATAATATAAATGGAATAACGACAAAGCCTTTTAAATTCCATACATATTTGCAGTCTTCCTCCATAGAAGCTCACTTCGATTATTACCAAATCGAATTCCATCCAATTCCAATTTAATATATTAAATTGGAAAACTTTACTTTGGAAAATATCAGTTGAATCTTAACAAAAGATTTATAAATTCCAAAACACATTTCACTGTAAATCGGGTTAAAGAGCAAATGTTGTTAAAAACGCAGTTCACAATGAACCCAATTCACATCCCATTTTATTCCAATTAAATGTTAATTAACTGGAAACTCTAATAATCTTAATTAAAAGATTTATTCCTTTCGCACGGGGTTCAAGAACAGTGTTATTTAAGACACCATTCACGACAAACCGAAAATCCAATTATTTTATTCAATACAATTAAATATTAGTTAACTGGAAAACTTCACTAAATCTTAATTAAAAGATTTATTCTTTTTCTACACTAGGTTTAAGAACAGTGTTATTTAAGACACCGTTCACGACAAACCCAAAATCCAATTCGATATCAAATACATGGCTCTGACTAGAAATTATATCGGCTTATATTCAATATCATATTCTGAAACCAACAAATATCGTTTTGGGAATAATGATATATATATCTTCCAAATTCCTCCACAATATCCGTATAATCACGGAATCCAATATCGAAATATTCCGAAGATAATTTCGATACAAATCCATTTCAATTCATATATTGGAAATTATGGTTATATTAAAATCCACTCTCAATCCAATTTATTTATTTAAAAATAATTGGATTATAATTCTATTTAATAACTAGTTCATTTTGATAAAAATACATTTTTATCTTTTCAAATATGGAATTTTTCATCCTAATTATTCCCAAAATCATTTATTATGATTTTACATAAATTATTAATATTTTTAATAATTTTATTAAGGCCCTTTCAGTCGATTTCCATAAACGGTTATCGAACTAAACTTACAGCGACCTTTTCCAAATTTTATTTGGACATAATTCCAAATCCAACCGTTAGATTTCGAATCTCTTATACTCTTTGGAAAGCTCTTTTCGATACAAACCCAACAGTTCTGGTTTTAGTAGAATCCGACGTTCGGACCTCCCGTAATGTCAATTCGAAGTCAATGGTCGAAATTCACGAATGGTCGCGGTGCGGCGCGTTCTATTCATGCCATTGAATATATGTATTATATATATTTCATTGATTTCCATTTAAAATGTATTTTATAAATCGTTTTAAATTTGTTTTAAAAACGATTTCAACTTCATTTTCAATTTTAAACCAAAATTGAATATTCCATAACATTATTATATAAATGATAATATTTTCAAAACATTAAATTTTGAAATCACTTCCTTTTCGATATTCATTATAAAAATTGAATAAAATCGATATAAATATCAATCGCGTCAAATCGCGCATAACTGCTCAACACGGCTTTATATATTTAAATATTTTCATGTCCATCCAAAATCGGACATCAAAACCACATTTTAATCATTTATTGAATAATGTTTTAAAATATTCCTTATTTTAAAATGTTCATTATTTTAAAATATTCGTTCTTTCCGAATTGGAATCAGACGTAGTCAATTACCATATAATGTTATTTATATGGATTTCATACATCATATGTATACAACAACAATGATAAACAATCAGTCATCATCCAGAGTGCACTACACAACTGCATAAGCATTAAATATAAATAATTAACGCTTACAACATTCTGTCAACTAATCAATTGACATACAACTAAAAAATTGGGATCAGTGTATGTCAAATATCATCCCAATACCCGTGTGGGGTTTCAATCAACACACACAGATTGTATTTGTGCAGTTGAGCGATGTGTAAGATATATCGTCCAAATCAACATCAGTCAAATGAGTGTACATAAAAAATCATCCGATTTGTAAATGAGTATTTATTTTCATTTATATTTATCAATGAATTACATGAAAAGAAAAATCTGATTTTTCTATGAATTACATGAAAAGAAAGACGTGATTTTTCTATGAATTACATGAAAAGAAAATTGTGATTTTTCTATGAATTACATGAAAAGAAAAATGTGATTTTTCTATGAATTATATTAGAAGAAAAATATGATTTTTCAATGAATTAGATGAAAATAAAAATGTGATTTTTCTATGAGTTACATTAGAAGAAAAATGTGATTTTCTATGAATTACATGAAAAGAAAAATGTGATTTTTCTATGAATTACATTAGAAGAAAAATGTGTTTTTTCTATGAATAACATTAGAAGAAAAATGTGATTTTTCTATGAATTATATGAAAAGAAAAATGTGATTTTTCTATGTAGCATTATAAAAATATGATCTTTATTTTCTATGTAGCGTTATAAAAATATTATCTTTATTTTCTGTATAGCATTATAAAAATTTGATTTTTATTATAGAAATTGCATGATAAAAATATGATTTTATTATATGAATACCATGAATAAAAATATGATTTTATTATTTGATAGCACGATAAAAATATGATTTTTATAATCTAAACATCGTTATAAAAATATGATTTTTATATATGTAGTAGCGATATAAAAATTTGATTTTATTATATGAATGGCAATATAAAAATTTGATTTTTAATATATGAACGGCGATATAAAAATATGATTTTCATAGTATACATAGCACTGTAAAGATATGATTTTTAATGTATACATAGCACTGTAAAAATATAATTTTTAATGTACACAATATTATTTTTAATGTATACATAGCACTGTAAAAGTAAGATTTTCAATGTATACATCGCAGTGTAAAAGTATGATTTTTAATGTATATATCGCACTGTAAAAGTATGATTTTTAATGTATACATCGCACTGTAAAAGTATGATTTTTAATGTAGACATCGCACTATAAAAGTATGATTTTTAATGTATACATGGCACTGTAAAAATATGTTTTTTAATGTATACATAGCACTGTAAAAATAGGATTTTTAATGTATACATAGCACTGTAAAAATATGATTTTTAATGTATACATAGTATTATAAAAATGTGATTTTTAATATAAAAATCGTGTGAAACAGATTGCGATGGAACCGACTGGAATCAAATCCAAATCCAAACAATCGTCCGGTATAGAATGACAGAGTGGAAACCAAAGGTGAGAAGTTCTCACTCTAACTTTGTTTACAGTTAAAAATATATACGAGGATGCAGACGGTGCTTAGCAGCACCCGACACCTTTGATTGAAACCATTGATGCTTGGTTGTTTGTTTTGATTGGTTTGTTTGAATTTGGTTTGGGATGTAAATTGAATTGATTGAATTTGGTTTGTGTATGGCACGAGCCATTACTACGCGAGGGATAAGTTTAGACCTTATTCCGGTTCTAGTATCGCGCCGTTATGCTACCAAATTTTTTTAAAATAAAATGTGTTAGTTAAAAATAACATTTTTAATATTTATATGAACTGTATAAAATATTCATGTGTTGAATAAAATATTTGAACAATAAAAATATCATTTTTATTGAGTGTAAGAACTATTAAAAATATTCATGTGTTGAAATAAATATTTTATCGTTAAAAATATAATTTTTAACATATATATGAACGGCATAAAATAATCCTGAAATGAAAATAAATATTTATTTACAAATCGGACGATTTGTTTATGTACACTCATTTGACTGCTGTTGATTGGGACAATACATTTTACACATCACCCAACTGCACAAATAAAATCTGTGTGTGTTGATTGAAACCCCACACGAGTATTGAGATGATATTTGACATTCATTGATCCCAATTGTTTAGTTGTTTGTCAATTGAGTGGTTGACAGACTGTTGTAAGCATTAATTATTTATATTTAATGCTTATGCAGTTGTGTAGTGCACTCTGGATGACGGTTGGTTGTTTATCATTGTAGTTGTGTACATATGATGTATGAAATCCATATAAATAATATTATATAGTAATTGACTGTGTCTGATTCCAATTTGGAAAGAACGAATATTTTAAAATAATGAATATTTTAAAATAAGGAATATTTTAAAATAAGGAATATTTTAAAATAATAATTAATAAAGGATTAAAATGTGGATTTGATGTCCGATTTTAGATGGACACGAAAATATTAAAATATATAAAGCTGTGTTGAGTAGTTATGTGCCATTTTGACGCGAACGATATTTATATCGATTTTATTCATTTTTTATAATGAATGTCGAAAAGGAAGTGATTTCAAAATTTAATGTTTTTAAAATATTATCATTTATATAATAATGTTATGGGATATTCAATTTTGGTTTAAAATTAAAAATGAAGTTGAAATCGTTTTTAAAACGATTTATAAAATACGTTTTAAATAGAAATCAATGCAATATATATAATAAATATTATATATATTTAATGGCCTGAATAGAACGCGTCGCGCCGCGACCGTTCGTGAATTTCGACCATTACTTCGAATTGACATTACGGGAGATCCGACCGTCGGATTCTCCTAAAACCAGAACCATTGGGTTCGTATCGAAAAGAGCTTTCCAAATAATATAAGAGATTTGAAATCTAACGGTTGGATTTGGAATTATGTCCAAACCAAATTTGGAAAAGGTCGTTGTAAGTGCAGTTCGATGACCCTTTATGGAAATTGACTGAAAGGGCCTTAACAAAATTATTAAAAATATTAATAATTTGTGTAAAATCATAATAAATGATTTGGAAAGAATTGGGACGAAAAATTCCATATTTGAAAAGATAAAATATATTTTTATCGAAATGAACTAGTTATTAACTAGAATTATAATCCAATTATTTTTAAATAAATAAATTGGATTGAGAATGGATTTTAATATAACCAGAATTTCCAATATATGAATTAGAATGGATTCGAATCAAAATTATCTTCAAAATATTTCGATAATGGATTCCATGATTATACGAATGTTGTGGAGGAATTTGGAAGATATATATATATATATATCGTTATTCCCAAAATGGTATTTGTTGGTTTCAGAATTTGATATTGAATATAAACCGATATAATTTCTATTCAGAGCCTTGTATTTGATATTGATTTGGATTTTGGGTTTGCCATCAACGGTGTCTTAAATAACACTGTTCTTAAACCCAGTGGAGAAAAGGAATAAATCCTTAAATTAAGATTTAGCGAAGTTTTCCAATTAACTAATATGTAATTATAACTGAATAAAAGAATAGGATTTTGGGTTTGTCGTGAATGGTATCTTAAATAACACTGTTCTTGAACCCTGTGCGAAAGAAATAAATCTTTTAATTAAGATTATTTGAGTTTCCACTTAATTAACATTTAATTGGAATAAAATGGGATGTGAATTGGGTTTATTGTGAACTTTAATGACATTCGTTCTTTAACCCTATATATAATTAAATGTGATCTGGAATTTATAAATCTTTTTATTAAGATTCAATGGAAAATTTCCAAAGTAAAGTTTTCCAATTTAACATATTAAATTGGAATTGAATGGAATTCGATTTGGCAATAATCGAAGTGAGCTTCTGTGGAGGAAGACTGCTAATATACATGGAATTTAAAAGGCTTTGTTGTTATTCCATTTATATTATTAGTCGGATACGGAAATTGACATCAATTATATATTGATCTATTTTCCATAAAGATTCCATGATTAATGGAATATGATTTTGGGTTTATCGCGAACTGTGTTTTAAATGACATTAGTTCTTCAACCCAGTTAAAGACAGGATTACATGTTTGACATTGATTCCTTTATGTCGTATTCATTGATCTCTGCTAAGTATATATCTGTTTGGTGGCGGAGAATTTATTCCCTTGCTCAACACCCTTATCTAAGACGTACGAGCTTAGATGTTATATATCGGCAGAAATCAATGGTACGGTGTAGATTGTCAATGTGGCATGTTTGATTTTCCAAAGTTAAATAATCATTAATATTGATTTTTAGGAAGATTAAAACTAAGTGGAGTTTTAATGAATCTTTAATTAGATTGGAATGTGAATGTTATAATTTAAATTATTAAATTTGGGAAATGATCGAGAATGGAGTATCACCAGTTTTGCTCCAAGCGATAGTTAAATCTTTAATTAGATTTGAATGTGAAATGGTATTTAAATTTACCGATGACACCGTGGTGTTAGATATGGAGTATTACTAGTTTTGCTCCATGGGATAAATATGTTGGGACTGGGGAATATAATAAATGATTACTTCGGTAAGGTGACTTACCCTGACTAGTTTGGATAAACTTAATTTGGTTTGAATTGATATCCAAAGAAAGATCAAAGTATAAATTTAAAGATTTTATCTTTGATAAACTTAATGGGAACCTTTCCCAAAGGATTTGAATATTTAAATAAAAGAATATTTAGAATTGGAATAAGGTATATGTTGTGTTTTTTTAATAGCACTTGATTATAAAATACGCGAGTTATTCTTAAAGGCCAGATTTATATCCATTTTGAATAACTGATTCAACGATAAGTAGACGATGAAGATGGTGGTTGAAGACCGGAAGTCTTCACATTGTTTGGATGAGTACTGATGGCTTGATTGGGCTGTACAACGAAGACAAGGTAATAAATGGTGATCATCCAGACGCACTTGGAGATCGACCGGATATGCAAGGACCTCTCTCCTGTATTGGACAATGGGACGAGGAATAAGGTGCCTCCGATTTCGTTCAGACCCAGAACGAACTTGTAAATGGATGTGTGTATGACATTGGATTTTATTCTTGATTGATATCTATTAAATATATATCTGTTTGGTGGCGGAGAATTTATTATCTTGCTTAACACCCTTCTCTGAGACGTACGAGCTTAGACATCATATATCGATAGACTTCAGTCGCATGGCGTAAATTGCCTATGTGGCATGCTGAGATGCAAAGGATCAAGACTTCAATTGAAAAGTAGAGTCTTGTGGTTGATGATCAAAGCACAACTTTAATATAGAATAACATTGTGTAGCGTTAATTCACGTGCCTCACACCCCTGTATGAACCAGAAATGGAAGATGACTACAGTGAGAACATGTATTTCTTTCTAGCTAGGAGTGGTGTCATGATATGGAGCCCAGACATTTTTACTTATGTAGATTTTGGAAAGTGAGGTACCTCGGATATATCGGTCACTACGGGGCCGATGGATGATATGGTCGACATACTGACCAGGTTTACGTCCCATATGGCGGGGAAACGTATTGTTCAGGGAGTGTTAATCCACTTAAAATGTGGACTGGCCCTGAAGATCCAAGGTGCAGTTGTGGTTTTTCCTGAGACATGGTAGGCTAGATTTTCTCAAAGCGGTAAGGACAATCCCTTACCTTGGTTCATAGATGGAATCCAATTTCCAATACGTGACATTTCGGTTTTAATTGTAGAACTAGTATGGCGACATAGTAGCATGAGATACTATGCCATCTATGATTGATACGTTTATATTTGAAGTTGATTTCTTCACTTATAGTAATAATAAAAGATTAAATTTCATGTATCAAGAATTATTTGGCTATTATAAGGTAAAACTCTATCCTCCGGCTTGCATTGCATTGCATTGTGTGATGGGACCTGATCTTATAATAGCTTCATTTTTCTTCTTTAGCATTGTGTTGTTTGTTTATGCACTAGTATTCTTGGGGTTAAAACTCGTTCCGTGTTATACACGTGGTCCCTTGGTTTACCTTACTTTAAAACCAAGTTAATAACTGTTTTTAGTTCTCACATCAGTCACATGACTGACCTGGAGTTTATTGTTTTAACCTAAACTCTAGGTGCCCCTATTTTCCACATGGCCAGCTAGTAGTTGGGTTTTGCAGATTATTATTTTCATAGGATCCTGGATTTTCAAATGGAACTATATTCGGAAAGCTCTGTATCTGTGTATCTCTTTCAGTTGTGTTATGTATTATTTTTTCGCTGCTATGTATTTAAATGTAAGTTAAATATCTGATATTTTCCAATGTGTAATATTTATTCATACTCAGTTATATTCTTGTACTCTGATGTAAATTGTTTGTAATAAGCAATGAAATGTTCTTCTGTTTGTGTTCTGATGCGTCGTGTTCTCAATTCAATCCGGGCTTTCCTTTACAGGGAAGTTTGGGTCGTTTCAGTTGGTATCAGAGCTTTGGTTTACAGAGCTCGAGAACAACATACATTAGAACCGAACGAAAGAATTCACCAGAGATTGGATTTGTAATATCCAATGAGAATGACTCGTTAGAGATGGGATTAGTAATATCCTAGAACGAGTGTGAAGAGTGTTATTTTTAAAATGAAAATGAAAATGAATTTTGTTTTGAAAATTTAAACCTTATTCTATGTATTTGAATATTTTATTTTAAATTGATTTGGACAATCAAGTATATAAAGATTTTTCATATACGTCTGATCCATGTGTATAAGAAGTCTCGAATATACTGGATAGATATAGAATCACACTCTAGTCGCCCGGAGATGATACTGATGATTACTAGTATTCTCAGTGTTTATGTTCGAGTTTCGAAAGTGGGATATCTATATTTTTCCAATTGACTGGTGTAAGAACCAAAATATAGTTAGAATACATTGTTGTGATTTGGTATCAAGAATATGATTTTGAATATATATATATACATACTAAAGATATATGTTTGAAAAGCTAATTCACAAATTGATTGCTGGTTGTGTTGTTTGATTATTAGTGTAACTAATAAATTTTTTGGAATGATAATTAATTAAACCAACATGAAAACGAAAGGTAAAATTAGCCAAATCGAATCAAATTTTGAACTGAGTTGAAAATTATTTGAAATTGCATACATGTACACACACACACACACACACACACACACACACATATATATATATATATATATATATGTGAACAGGTCATAGCATGGAAGCTAAGAAGAGGAATAAAATTGTATGCCCGACCAATAGGTACGGGTTTACTAATTTATTGGGTTTAGATGATTTTATGAGCCGATTGGCTAGCCGCTTGGCTATTTCTTTCGGATTGGTGAGGGCCTTGTGAGGCTAGTTGCGGTTTTAAAGGTCTCCCCATACAAAGGTGGTTATGGCGAAATTTTTCGAAAATTTAGGGAGTTAGCCAAATTTTTGAAAAATTAGAAATTCTTAGAAACTGAAAAGTTGAAAAATGAAAGTTGAGTTGATTAGTTAAACAACTTTCAGCTCCGTTCCTTTTCGAGGACGAAAAGATTTTAAGTGTGGGAGATTGTAACCACCCGGAATTTGAGAACCAATTTAAATTTTTTATTTTGGCTATTTTAATGAATTTTGGATATTTAAAATGATTTATTTTAAATAATACCAACTAAAAATTTATTTATTTTTCAAAGTTAGAGCGAATAAAAAAGTGGTCCAAACTCGCCCTCACGGGAAAGCCCGGGTTGAATTCAGAACGCGACAAATCAGAATACAAACGACAGAACATTTCATTGTTTATTACAACAATTTACACCAGAGTACAAGAATATAACAGAGTAAGAATAAATAATACACATTTGATAAACATCAGAGATTTACAAATTACAATGCAACGCAAGCCGAAGGATAGAGTTTTCCCTTATAATAGTCAAACATGCTTGGTACGTTTAAAACAAATCATTTAATACTATAAGTGCATAGTGTAATAAAAAATTTCAAATATAAATGTATCAATCATAGGCGGCATGGGTAACATCTATTATGTCGCCATACTAGGTTCTACAATTAAAACCAAAATGTCACGTATTGGAAATTGGATTCCATCTCTGAACCAAGGCAAGGGATCGTCCTTACCGCTTCGAGACTCTCTAGCTCGAGCCTCAGGGACAAAACGCATCGTCCCTTGGATCTTCAGGGCTGGTCCACATTTTAAGTGGATTAATAATCCCTGAACAATACGTTTCCCAGCCCTAAGGGGGGTAAGTCTGGTCAGTACGTCAACCATATCCATCCATCGGGCCCGTAGTGACCGATATATCTGAGGTACCTTGCTTTCCATCATCCACATAAGTAAAAATGTCTAGGCTCCATACCATGACACCACTCCTAGCTAGAAGGAAACGCATGTTCTCCCTGCAGTCCTCTCCCATTTCTGGTTCATACCGAGGTGTGAGGATCGCGAATTAAAGCTACACAAAGCTATGCTATATTAAGGCCGTGCTTTGATCATCAACCACAAGACTCTGCTTTTCAACAGATTCTTGATCCTTTGCATCTCAGCATGCCACACAAGCAATTCACGCCATGCGACTGATGTCTATCGATATATAACCTCTGAGCTTGTATGTCTCAGAGAAGCATGTTAAGCAAGAGAATAAATTCTCCACCACCAAACAGATATATACATTTAGTAGAGATCAATCAACACAGAATCAAATCCAATGTCAGACACACATCCATTTACAAGTTCAATCTGGGTCTGAACGAAACTGGAGGCACCTTATTCCTCGTCCTATATGTCCAATACAGGAGAGAGGCCATCGCGTATCCGGTCGTTCTCCGAGTATGTTTAGACAATCACCACTTATTACCTCGTCTTGGGTGTACAGCCCAATCAAGACATCAGTAATCATCCAAACAATGTGAAGATCTCCAGTCTTCAACCACCATCTTCATTGTCGACTTATCGTCGAATCAGTTATTCAGAATGGGTATAAACCCAGCCTTTCCGAATAACTCGCGTATATAATAAACAAGTGCTATAAAACACAACATATGTCTCATTCCAATTCTAAATATTATTTTATTTAAATATTCATATCCTTTAGGAAAGATTCCCATTAATTTAATTAAAGAATTTTTTTTAAATTTATTCTTTAATCTTCCTTTGGATATCAATTCAAACCAAATTAAGGTTTATCCAAACTAGTCGGGATTAGCGCACCTTACCAAAGTAATCATTTGTTGTATTTCCCAATCCCAATCTATTCATCCCATGGAGTAAAACTGGTAATACTCCATATCTAACACCACGGTGCTATCGGTAAATTAAATTACCATTTCACGTTTAAATCTAATTAAAGATTTAACTATCGCTTGGAGCAAAACTGGTGATACTCCGTCATTTCCCAAATTTGATAATTTATATTATCAATTCACATTTCAATCTAATTAAAGATTCATTAAAACTCCACTTAGTTTTAATCTTCCCAAAAATCAATATTAATGATTATTTAACTTTGGAAAATCAAACATGCAGCATCGACAATCTACACCGTAATATTGATTTCTGCCTATATTTAACCTCTAAGCTCGTACGTCTTAGAGAAGGGTGTTAAGCAAGTGAATAAATTCTCCGCCACCAAACAGATATATATTTAGCATAGATCAACCATACAGTTCGAAATACAATGTTAGATATGCACGTAATCATGTCTTTAATTGGGTTAAGGAACTAATGTCATTTAAAACACAGTTCACGATAAACCCAAATCACATTCCATTAATTATGGAATTTTCACGGAAAACAGATCAATTATATAATCGGTATCAATTTTCGTATCCGACTAATAATATAAATGGAATAACGACAAAGCCTTTTAAATTCCATATATATTAACAGTCTTCCTCCACAGGAGCTCACTTCGATTATTATTAAGTCGAATTCCATTCAATTCTAATTTATTTTATTAAATTGGATAACTTTACTTTGGAAATTTTCCATTAAATCTTAATAAAAAGATTTATAAATTCCAAATCTCATTTCACTGCAAATCGCGTTAAAGAACGAATGTCATTAAAACACAGTTCACAGTAAACCCAATTCACATTCCATTTTATTCCAATTAAATGTTAATTAACTGGAAACTCAAATAATCTCAATTAAAAAATTTGTTCTTCTCACACGGGGTTCAAGAACAGTGTTACTGAAAACACCATTCACGACAAACCCAAAATCCATTCCTTTTATTCAGTTCCAATTAAATATTAATTAATTGGAAAACTTCACTTAATCTTAATTAAAAGATTTATTCTTTTTCTCAACTGGGTTTAAGAACAGTGTTATTTAAGACATCGTTCACGACAAACCCAAAATCCAATTCGATATCAAATACAAGGCTCGGAATAGAAATTATATCGACTTATATTCAATATCAAATTCTGAAACCAGCAAATATCGTATTGGAAATAGCGATATAACTATATCTTCCAAATTTCCACATATCCGCATAATCATGAAATTCAACATCGAAATATTCCGAAGATAATTTCCATTCAAATCCACTCCATTTCATACATTAGAAATTCTGGTTATATTAAAACCCATTCTCAATCCAATTTATTTATTTAAAAATAATTGGGTTATAATTCTGGTTAATAACTAGTTCATTTCGATGAAAATATATTTTTATGTTTTCAAATATGGAATTTTTCATCCTAGTTCTTTCCAAATCATTTATTATGATTTTACACAGATTATCAATATTTTTAATAATTTTATTAAGGCCCTTTCAGTCGATTTCCATAAACGGTCATGGAACTGCACTTACAGCGACCTTTTCCAAATTTGATTTGGACATAATTCCAAATCCAAGCGTTAGATTTCAAATCTTTTGTATTCGTTGGAAAAATATTTTCAAACAGATTCCAAATATTTCTAGTTTTATTAAAATCAGATTTATTTTGAATCCTGTACATTCATTTGAAATTTGAAATCGAATTTTCAAACTACCACGCCATTTCAAGCTCGTTTTATAATTAGAATAAAATTATTCGTTCTAACTTCGTTTAAAATAAATTTTTAGTCGTTATTACTTAAAATAATACATTTTAAATATTCAAAATTCATTAAAATTGCCAAAATAAAAATTTTAAATTGGTTCTGAAAATCTGGGTTGGGCAGCATAACGGCACGATACTAGAACCAGAATAAGGTCTATCCTTATCCCTCGTCTAATAATGGCTCGCGCCATACACAAACCAAATTCAATCAATTCAATTCACATCCCAAACCAAATTCAAACAAATCAATCAAAACAAACAACCAAGCATCCATGGTTTCAATCAAAGGTGTCGGGTGCTACTAAGCGCCGTCTGCATCTTAGTGTAAATTTTTAACTGTAAACAAAGTTAGAGTGAGAAGTTCTCACCTTTGGTTTCCACTCCGTCATTCTTTAGCGGACGATTGTTTGGATTTGGATTTGAATCCAGTCGGTTCTATCGCAATCTGTTTCACACGATTTTTATATTATAAATCACATTTTTATAATGCTATGTATACATTAAAAATCATACTTTTACAGTGCTATGTATACATTAAAAATCATATTTTTACAGTGCTATGTATACATTAAAAATCATATTTTTACAGTGCTATTTATACATTAAAAATCATACTTTTACAGTGCTATATATACATTAAAAATCATATTTTTACAGTGTGATGTATACATTAAAAAATCAAACTTTTACAGTGCAATGTATACATTGAAAATCATACTTTTACAATGCTATGTATACATTAAAAATCATATTTTTACAGTGCTATGTATACATTAAAAATCATATTTTTACAGTGCTATGTATACATTAAAAATCAGATTTTTACAGTGCTATGTATATATTGAAAATCATATTTTTATATCGCCATTCATATATTAAAGATCAAAATTTTACATTGCCATTCATATAATAAAAATCAAAATTTTATATCGCTACTACATATATAAAAATCATATTCTTATAACGATGTTTACATTATAAAAATCATATTTTTATCGTGTTATTCAAATAATAAAATCATATTTTTATTCATGGTATTCATATTATAAAAATCATATTTTTATCATGCAATTTCTATAATAAAAATCATATTTTTATAATGCTACATAGAAAATAAAGATCATATTTTTATAACGCTACATAGAAAAATCACATTTTTCTTTTCATGTAATTCATAGAAAAATCACATTTTTCTTCTAATGTAATTCATAGAAAAATCACATTTTTCTTATAATGTAACTCATAGAAAAATCACTTTTTTCTTCTAATGTAATTCATAGAAAAATCACAATTTTCTTTTCATGTAACTCATAGAAAAATCACATTTTTCTTCTAATGTAATTTATAGAAAAATCACAATTTTCTTTTCATGTAATTCATAGATGAATAGAAATGAAAATAAAAATTCACAGGAGGTGATGGGTGGCAGAGAGAGGCGTTGGTGGTCGGGGAAGTGGAGGGGGTCGCTCTCTTGCCGGGGGCGGGACTGGTGGCGGCAGATTTGGGTGGTTAGGGTTTGGTTTGGGGTTGTTTTCAGAAGGAGAGAGGGAGAGAGATCAGGAGAGAGGAGAGGAGGGGGAGGAGGGGAGGGCGGCGCCGTTCAGAGGGGTTGGCGGCGGTTGTATGGAGGCGGCGATGGAGATGGGGGGAGCTGCGTCGATCTAGGAGGGAGCGATTTCTTTTGTTTTTTCCTATTTTTATTCTGAGCGTTGGCTGAGAGAGAGGGATGAGGTTATATAATTTAATTATTTTAATTTATCTCCAAAAAGTTACTTTTTTAATTCAAACTCCAAATTGAACTCACCGACTGTTGCCCCTAGCTAATTACCCCTATTCCGGACACAATGGGATATGTCCCGCAAGTCGATTCGACTGTTTTGATCAGTTTTTAACTAAATTGAAATATATATTAATATAACGTTCAAAATTGAATTCAAAATACATTTTAATTTACTGGGGCCACCTACTGGCTCTAAAAATTCCAGATAAATAAATCTAGCTATGTTTTGATGATTTGGTCCCAACAAAACTAATTTCGTCGAATTTGGAGACAGTTTGAAAAATGGTCATTTTCCCAGTTGATTAAATTCAAACTGAATTGACCAAACACGTTTAAATTCACCACGCTCACATATTAATTCAAAAAATTATGAAAATTGGAATCTAGCAATAATTCGATATTCCGGATCCAGCAAAAGTGGTATCGTCAAAAACGGAGGTCGTTTGCCAAAATGACTATTTATTATATTAAAATATATATAAATTCCATAGCGACTATTCTGAATTTTAAACTGGACATAATTTTTTTTCCCGTTATGAAATCTAGATTTTTCACATTCTTTGGAAAGATATTTTTAAACAGATTCAAATATTTCTTATTTTACTGAAATTCGATTTATTTTGAATCTCGTACATTCATTTGAAATTTGAAATCGAATTTGCAAATTATCGCGCCAGTTTAGGCTCGTTTTATAATTAAAATAAATTTATTCGTTCTAATTTCAAAAATAAATAAATATTTTGTCGGTATTATTTAAAATAAATCATTTTAAATATCCCAAATTCATTAAACTGGCCAAAATAAAAATCCTAAATTGGTTTTGAAATTCTGGGTTGTTACAACAGGTGTTCGAGCCAATAGTCAGAAATGGCTTAACATGTTGGTCTCAAGTATATGAAAGAATTGTGGTGAATGGCACATACAAATAAATCAGGGCAAACAACAATGACAAATGCAAATTCATTTACTTGTAGCAGTACTGCATATGCAGATGGTAACCCATGGTTGAGCCAGTTTTTAAGTTCTATCACAATGGGTCAAGTGTTCGAGTTACATAACAACTCAACATAATCAAAATAGTTTACAAGTAAACAAGTATAAATTTGCATGCAAGAAATATGGAATGATTTATTTTGAAACTTGCCAAGGGTTTATCATGAAAAAAATGGGAACACGCATTCTCAAAGGAGAGATATTCAATCAAGCCTTCTCGTTACAAATTCATTCCAGAAAATCAGTTTTGTTTCCAGAAGTTTGAACACTATTATAGGATGAAACAAAATTAATTTTGGCAAGAAACTAATACATTTTTTTTGAAAGCAGTCCTTTACTTGTTTCCAAAATTCAACTCAACAATTTCAAGAAAAAACAATGATGCAGCAGAAAGTTTTGATCTGCATAGTATTTAGTTTGGAAATTGCTTTTGGCAAGTTCAAGATTTATCTCCAGACTAACATTTATTGGGCAGCTTTTAATTACCAAAATTCAACAGTCTATTAAGCAAAGGATTTAAGCATATCAACCATCTCCAGAATTAGCAAAATGTTTAGCAATTCAACGATAAGGACAAAAGTCATTTTAATCAAGGCAACACAACAATCACGCAAAGAAAATGTTGAATTTGTTTTCCAGAAAATTGCATCTCAATGTTTATGGCTAGAAATCATCATTTTTAACCAAAAAAAATCAAGAATCTCGCAATCAATTTTAGGCAACAAATTAAACTACAGAAATCATTTTAGGGAATAATTCTTTTTTGGCAATTCCAAGTATTTCATGCAAATGGTCATGGCACATAATCAATCACGTAACAATTATGACATTCAAGCCGAATCAAATTCAATCAAAGCAACAAACGAAGCCAAATTCACGCACAATCAAGACAAGTCATCTATATGAAATCAGAGAGTTTTTAAAGGATTTTATAATCCTATTTATACACCTTCGACATCACTCGCAAATACTATCAAACAACAAGCAACAAAAAATGAGAACTCAAAGAGAAATCAAAACAGAAGTACACACAGTTTTTTGATCGAGTATCCCGAATCATTGACAAGAGCGACAACGATCAAAGACCGTCAGAGAAGAAATATTCTTTAGCAATCAACATCGAGATTATGGGGGATTTTGAAAACCCTAATTTGTGAAGTCGGTCGACATTTGTTGTTCAAGACCAAGCCAAAGCTAATGAAATAAAAGAAAGAGGGTCGGCCATGCTTTAATTTAGTTTAAAGGGGGGTTTTAAAATTGTTTCTTTTTAAAGTCTTTTTATTTTTGTTTTAAACCATTCTATTTAGTTTTCTAGTTTTCTGTAAAACTAGGTCGTCTAGTTATAGGGGGTTAACTAGCAGTTTTCTAGTGTCCGTAATAACTAGGTTACTAGCTACGGTTTTGTAGCTAGGGGAAAATCTGATCTAGGTGATATAGATCAATCTAGGGTTTTAAGCGTAGGATTAGAACAGGAGCGGGGCTCACGAGTTTACAGGATTTGTAAGTGGGATCTATTTTATTACCTAGTAGAACCCTTAGTGAATGCAGCAGTAGGCAGGGTTTGCCAAAGCTGGATAAAACATGTGTCATTTACATTCCGCATTTACTTACTCTATTATTTTCTGTGTTGTGATTATTTTTAATATCTCGATAAAATACAATAAACCCTATTCACCTCCCATCTAGGGTTAATCTAGATCTAACAAGTGGTATCAGAGCGGGTAATTCATCAACTCTAGAGTCATAGTGCTCCCTAGTTGTCAGTATAGCGAGAGTCAGTCCAGTGATATTCCAATTATTTTCAATGGAACTGATTTTTTTATTTGGAAATCAAAAATCAAATTATATTTAAAATATGTTAATTTTGAATATTGGAATATTATTGAAAATAGTAGATATGCTGGATAAGAAAAATAAAGTTGTTAATGCTCGTGTTATGCATATTATGTATTCTTATCTTAGTAATAATCAGCTTAATCTTATCTCCCATTGTTTGACTACGTAGGAAATCTGGAATACGCTCGATACGAAGTATGGAAGAATTGACAACAGCAGCTCAAAACCCCATAATTCAACTCAGATTCAGATCTATGCTTGGAAGGAGAAATAAATGAAAATTCAAGTAGATCAGACAATGGAGACTCAACGGACAATGAGACTGAAAGTTTCTCATATGAAGATTTGTTTTATATGTGTGTTGATTTACTAAAAACTATTGACAATCTGCGTCGGAAAAACAAATCTTTATAATCTAAAAATCAAGAGTTGAACAGCAGAAATAATTGTTTGGAATCAAAACATTCAGTGTCATGAAATTAGAAAATTCTGATTGTAACGTTTGTTTGAAATTGAAATCTGATCTCGTTCATCTCAATAAAAACATTCAAAATCTTGAAGAGGAAATTCTGATTTTAAAAGATAAAAAGATTTAGTTAAAAGGACCAAACAATTCTTTGTAAACGGAATTTAACAATTTTAAGGCCATCAAAAATTCCAAACACGAAATTGCTGAAAAAGAAAACTTATTGAAAAGTCGTTTGATTTTAAAAGGGCTTGAAAACGAAATTGCAAAATTTAAAGATTCTGAAAAACTTGAGTTTGAAAAGAAAAAACATTTTGAATATGAAATCTCTAAGTCCCAAGCCAATACTAAATTACTTGAAAATGAGAATTTGGTTTTGAAACAGTCCTGTGTTGAATAGAAGATTGCTATAAATCATTGCTCAAATTTAATAAAATAAAATAGAATCCAAAATTCAACGATTAGAATCAACTTTTGATAAATTTTCTAATGGGGAAAAATCATTGAATATGTTGTTGCAAAACCAAGTTTCTGCTGGAAATAAACATGGTCTTGGCTTTAGGAAAATTAATGTTTTTGAAAATCAAAATTCGAATGGTTTTAAAAATCCTTCAAACCTTTTTGGACAAGATTGTTTTGAAAATTTAAACTCTGGTTATTTCAAAGGATTTTTAAATCATAAACGGGATGAAAACTGGTTGTGTAACATTCCATTCAAACCATCTTGGATCCAAAAAGAAATAAGACAACTTTGACTAAATTCAAACAGATTTGGGTCCCTAAGGGTACAAAGGTAAATTCTGATGGGTTGTTGTACAAAAAAGTTTGGGTATCAAAATGTTTGAACAAAACTGTGAGTGGTTTTACAAATTTTGTTAGACCACTCAATCCCCTAAACTGTTACGTACCAGAGGAGGCTGACGAACTGTTAAACAAAAGAGAACTGATTTCAAACTGTTCCATATCATTATATCATTTTGTGTTCCTTGGCCAAGTTTGTTGAGTTGGAGATCCACAACATCTACTGAAAATTTGGTCTGATCGCTAAACTCATGTTTATCTATATTCTCTTTTTTTATTTAATTCCTCCTTCTGTCCCTTCTCTTTATTTTCCTTTTGACTTTTTTGATTTAATTTGTCACTACTATATTCTTTTCTTCTACTAAGCTTTCTTAGCTTCAAATTCCAGAATTCATGATTTTCTTGAAATTCGCTTCATTTGAATAAAACTCTAATGTTTTAATCATTACCAGATCTTGAATTTAAACTTGTAAATATCTGTAATTGTTTTGAAGTTTAATTTTATTTCTGAATTCATAATAGTGCTGAAGCATTCCTGTTATATCTTGAACACTAATAATTTGAATTCTAAATTTTTGAAGATCTTACAATCTAACAAAATTTCACGCACCACTGCTGTTTTGAGTTTCTTTTAATTCATTTTGGAAAGGCTTGAAAATTTATACTCATTACAGAACACTGCTATTTTTTAGTTGTGATAATTTCATTGATTTTTGGATTGGCTTGATTATTTCTAAATTGAATTTTTTGGCTTCAATCGTCGTGATACATCTTGAGATTCATCTTTATTCATGATCATCTTTGTTGAGAATGTGTTTTTTTTGAAATCATTTGAAATTTATGATATTTTGAATCTCACACACTTCTCAGATTTGAAATTATTAATCTTGTGTGATTGATTCACTGTATCTCAAAATTTACATCTACTTAACTGATTTCAAATAAATTATTTTTAGTTTTGGATCATGAATATCTCTCAAACTTGATGTAAATATTCTGAAAAAGTTTCTTTTGTGGTTGTCAGAAATAATGGTGAAATGTTCCTTGAAGATCTTATATTGAAACTCACTATTATTTCATGATCATTTGATTTGATTATTTGTTTGTTTGAAATCATTTGAAATTATTAGTTCGTGAATCTCACACATATCTTGGATTTGAAACTATAATCTGGTGTGATTGATTCATTGAATCTTGAGTTTTTCGTATTCCTTTACATGATTTAAAATAAACTGTATTTTTAATCTTGGGTCATGAATCATCTTTTGTAACTATCAGAAATTTTTGTGAAAAATTCTCCTGAAAAGTCTGCCTTGAATTTGTTTGTCGTGATGCTCTGATAAAAAGGAATCACTTTTGAAAACGTGTTGATTAATGCTTGCTTTTTTGGTAGAAATTATTTGCTGCTCTGATTGATGTAAGTGATTTAATTGCTTGGACTTTGTGATTAAGTTCTGTTGTCTGAGATATCCTTGTTAGCCACCAGTGTTGTATTAAAAATCCTTGTTAGCAGAGAAAACAAGTGGTATCAGCCTTTCATGCTCTGAAATTTTCTCACTCATATATTTTGATTCTTTATTCTAATCTTCACCTTGTATAGATTCCACATATTCTTTTCTCCTTGTATGATTTTTTTAAATCCCTCTTGTAATTGATTTTTCAATTTTAAAATCATTTATTGATTATTTGTTCAGAAATTGAAATCAATAACTGAAATGAACTGTATTTAAAATTCATTAAAATCATTATCAGAATTTTGAAATTGTGATGAATTGTGACCACAATATATTTCACAACAAGAGAAAATTTTATTTAATTTTTCATGATGGCTGAACAATTTTTATAATATCATTGAATTGGCGGTTATTTCACGAACATCTCCTTTATCTACCATTAGTCTGCCGTCCATCATGATTTTATATTAATGTGGAGAGTTTAATAATTTTAAAATCATCTTAAATAAACAGTGGAAAAATTTGTGATGGAGTTGTATATTATTTTTCAGAAATAGTGATAACTGAAAATTTTCGAGAATCCCAGTACAGTTGAGCATATTTCATAATGTGATTAATTCAGAAATTTGTTTCACAAACCATTTATGTACCTACCACATTTCTATAATCCATATTGGTTTTATATACTGAGGAGTTTTTTCTTTTGAAAACAGAAAATTAAAATACAATATTCATAAGTGTTTCTCTAACCTCATTTAAAAATCCAAGCTTTGGTCATGCATGGTTATGAGATTACTTATATTTAAGCTGCAACTGGCCTCATTTAAAAATCCCAGATCTGGTTATGCATGGTCAGTGTGCTCTTTAATTAAAAGAAAACGAAAAGAAAATAATTTGAATAAATAAAAATTTATATGAAATTCTCCTTGATGTGTAAAAACCAGCCTATCAATCCATTTTCTATTTTGTGAAATGTGTTAATATTTTATGATATATTATGATTTGTTGATTGATAGCTATTAGGTTTTGAGATTATTTGATTGAGTCACTTAAATTGAATTTATAATTTTAGTCCAAATCCATCACTGCTTTTGTTATCATTTTTATAAAAATTATTTTGAAAATAATTGGAAATCATTGGTTTTAAAGCACTCTCCATTTATATAAATTTCATCGTAAATCCATCATTCTACAATGTGAAATTTGCCACTTGTTCTTAGAATATTATGATTTTTGTTTGACTGATTGAGATTTATGATGATCGTTCTTCCTCTTAAGCTGATATTATATTTTTAGTCAATTATTTCATCACTATTTTAATTTCTGTATCCTTTTTGATGGTAATAAAAGGGGGAGAATGGGTTAAGATTTTGATCGATGAGTGGATTTTCTTTGAATCTTCTAATATTGAAGTTTTAGTTATCGTTTTTCACTCATGCACATATTTAGGGAGAGTTTTATTGTAGGGGGAGCATTCAAATAGGGGGAGTTCAATAATTCACTGTCAAACACATTTATTGTAATATTATATTTAAAATCTTACTTTATGTTTGTCATCACCAAAAGGAGGAGATTGTTGTATCTGACAATTCTATGATTTTTGTTTGATGATAACAAACATATATTTATAATAAATTTGTTTGTAATTGTACTATTATATTACATCACATACTGAATATAATATTTATATTTAAATAGAATACAACTGCACAAGAATTTAAATATTCAAATAGTATTTTATTTAAATATAATATTTTATTTCTATACTTCAACAATACAAATTTATAGCTCCACTATTTGTATATCTCACTGAAATACAGTACATTTCATTTCATACTCAAATTCATTATACTGTTTCCTCACTACAACACTCAGTTATATAGCCACTCATTTCTATACAGTGTTGCCTCACTATAGTACACTCAGTTTCATTTCACTTATGTTTTATTCTTTTATACGCACATATAATATTTCATAGCTTTGTCTTCTGTCTATTTCACTGTCAGTTCAGTCTTCATACTTTATCACTTTCAGCTTAATCTTCTTACCTGTCACAAAAAGAAACACACACAGAGTAGTCTGGAACAGAAATAATTTTATATTCTAGCAAATATAATTTTACTTTTAAAATTTATTTTCCTCAGAATTTTGATGTGTTTCTCAACATTTTTCATGACTCATTCTGATTTGTTATGGACATCCATCTGTGTCTAGACAACTTGTTATGTCACAGTGATACACTATAAATACCACAAGGTAGACATCGCCTGTAGTGCTTATATATATATTCTGGACGTGCATTATACATGTATACACATACATATGTATGTATATACACATATTTCTGTGCAGAGGTAATATGGTCAGCATTGGACAAATATATCAACAGGGTGTGTTCAGGTGAAGCCCGACAAACATGCACAGTGCATGGATCAGGTATCCGTGAACACACATGCACTAAGGAGCGGCCATGAAGACCAAGCTCGACCCAGTGCAAATGCACAAGCATGGACCAAAATGAACAAGCAACAAGGCAAACATACACAAAGTACACTGGCAAGCTAAAGAGGTCGAGCACAAGGCAAGACTGCATGCACAAATAAAAACAAGCCAAGTTCCTAATGTACACAACAAAGCATGACCAACATGGGAGTAAGGTAAAATGCAAAGTCAACATAGTATTCAAACATGGCAGTAACAATACAGTGCATAACAGACAAGTTTTGATGCCCAAAACATAACAAAGGCAAATTGTTTCAGCTCGACAAAGGAATACATGTACATGTTCATTCATGTGCACCGGTGTTCGAGCCAATAGTCATAAATGGCATAACATGTTGGCCTCAAATATATGAAAGCATTGTGGTGAATGGCACAGACAAATAAATCAGGGAAAACAACAATGGCAAATGCATATTTATTTACGTGTAGCAGTGCTCCATATGCAGAGGGAAACCCATGGTCGAGCCAGTTTTTAAAGTTCAAGCACATATCATAACTGGTCAAGTGTTCGAGTTGCATAGCAACTCAGCATAATCAAAACGGTACACAAGTAAACAAGTGTAAATTTCCATGTAAGAAATATGGAATGATTTATTTTGAAACTTGCCAAGGGTTTATCATGAAAAAATGGCATCGTGCATTCTCAAAGGAGAGATATTCAATCAAGCCTTCTCGTTATAAATTCATTACAGAAAATCAATTTTGTTTCCATAAGTTTGAACACTATTTTGGCATGAAACAAAATTAATTTTGGCAAGAAACAAATACATTTTTTTAAAGCAATCCTTTACTTGTTTCCAAAATTCAACTCAACAATTTCAAGCAAAAACAATGATGCAGCAGAAAGTTTTGATCTACATAGTATTTAATTTGTAAATTGTTTTTGGCAAGTTCAAAATTTATCTCCAAGCTAACATTTATTGGGCAGCTTTTTATTACCAAAATTCAACAGCCTATTAAGGCAAGAAAATCATCTCAATCAGCAAAGGATTTAAGCATATCAACCATTTCCAGAATTGGCAAAATGTTTAGCAATTCAACTGTAAGGACAAAAGTCATTTTAATCAAGGCAACACAATAATCACACAAGGAAAATGAGGAAAGATTGAATTTGTTTTCCAGAAAATTGCATCTCAATGTTTATGGCAAGAAATCAACATTTTTAACCAAAAGAATTCAAGAATCTCACAATCAATTTTGGGCAACAAATTAAATTCCAGAAATCATTTCAGGGAATAATTATTTTTTGGTAATTCCAATTATTTCATACAAATGGTCATGGCATATAATCAATCACGCAACAGTTATGACATTCAAGCTGATTCAAATTCAAACAGAGCAATAATCAAATCCAAATTCATGCATAATCAAGACAAGTTATCTGTATGAAATCAGAGAGTTTAAAGGATTTTATAATTCTATTTATGCACCTTCAACATCACTGGCAAATACTATCGAAAAACAAGCAACAAAAAATCGAGAGCTCAGAGAGAAATCAAAATAGAAGTACTTACAGTTTTTCAATCGAGTATCCCAAATCATTGACAAGAGCGACGACGATTCATCAGAGGAGATTTTTTCTTCAGTAATCAGCATCGAGGTTTTGGGGGATTTTGAAAACCCTAATTTGTGAAGTCGGTCGGTATTTGTTGTTTAAGACCAAGCCAAAGCTAATGAAATAAAAGAAAGAGGGTCGTGCATGATTTAATTTAGTTAAAAAAATTTAAAATTGTTTTTATTTTTGTTGTAAACCATTCTGTTTGGTTTTCTAGTTTTCTGTGAAACAAGATCATCTAGTTATGGGGGTTAAATAGCAATTTTCTAGTGTCTGTAATAACTAGGTTACTAGCTAGGGGAAAAAAATCTGATCCAGGGGATATAGATTAGTTTAGGGTTTTGAGCGTAGGATTAGAACAGGAGCGGGGTTCGCAAGTTTACAGTGTTTGTAAGCAGTTTTTGTTTTATTACCTAGTCGAAACCTTAGTGAATGCAACAGTAGGCAGGGTTTGCCGAAGCTGGGTGAAATCTGTGTCATTTTCATTCCACATTTACTTACTCTGCTATTATCTGTGATGTGATTATTTTTAATATCTCGATAAAATTCAATAAACCCTATTCACCCCCCTCCCTCTAAGGTTAATCTAGGTCCATCACACTAACTCTAAACACATTGTTGTTTATAGTTTTAAAATTCATAAACGACATTTTGAACTCAATGGAAGCGGTCTCGAGTCCAAATTCATTTATATGCAAAAAGTGACTTTTCGGACTTAACTTGACTAACGACGTTATACTAAATAAAATATTTAAATATATTATCGTGAAATATATGGGTTGTTACATCAAAACAAACAACTTTGTAGTTGGCGACAAGTGAAATTTATTACTTTTGGTAGATCTTGATTTTAGAAATTAAGAAGGAAGATGGATTTGAAAAGAAATAGAGAACAGTCAGTTAATTTTCTTGTTTAAAGTAAATAAGTTTTCATGTTAATATAACCAAACTTAAGTTTATTACATAAACATGGATATTATATTCATTTCATAAACAAGTTAACAAATAAATTAACTAAATATTAGAATCATAAACATTATAACATATTTACTTACTCACTTTTACCCATTTCCATGTTTTTGATAAAAAGTGATTGTGAACTCCAGATACTCTCAAGTAATAATAAAACTTTAACCATTATACAAATCAAACAATTTTGAAATTTAAAGATTATATTTTTTATTCTATTTTTTAATTAGAAATAAAACAGAGTTAAGAAAGAAAAGGAAGAAGGAAAACCATTTAAAAAGTGAATAAAAACTACTTTCTTTAAATGACCAAAAGAGAAAAGAAAAAGACCCTTAATCATATTTTTGTTCAATTCTTACACCATTCCAAGACTATCTAAATGTCACATGCTTACATCTGTGTTTGTATGTAAGGCGATCCTTGCCCCTAAATTAACTTACACACATTAGGAATCAGTTCCTTCTGCATCCATCATTTCACTTGAAAGTTAAATAACACGTTTATTCAAATACTTAATATTATTATACTACTTAAAATTAAAATGGGTTACATTCTAAATGTTTTTTAAGGAAATTTAAAATTATTATGATTTATAGTAAGTCGTCTTTGATATATAGCTAAAGTCTTAAAAAATGTGAACTAGTCATAATTTCAGTTTTTCATCAAAGAATGTTATTGACCCTCCTTTTTACAAGAACGTCATGCTCTGGTTTCAGATTGCTAGATTGCTCGAAACTCGAGCAAGGATTAACATATGAGTTTACGTAAAATCTGATTCGCTTGGACTAAGCATTTAGATCAGATAAACTTGGAATATTGAGTTGATGGGAATTGGATCAGCCACCTTCACTGGCCTCAAATCAACCTTGTTTTTGGTCCCGAATTGGCCTTGCTCATTGGATCGGATTGGCCTTATTCGCTCACTTTGGATCGGTTATTCACTACGTAGCTTTGGACCGCCCTGACGCCCTGATCATTACTTTGGATCATATCAACACTCATATTCCAGGGATCGGACCGACTACTATGCATGGGTTCGAATCAACCATTTGATCGTTCATCGAATCGGCCTGATTCATTTTGGTTTGAAGTAAAAAAAAATCGCAATGGTATAAGAGCCGAACAAGGATTGAAGTTTACTTAAGTTTGATGTCGACTTGGCAACTGCCTTAGATCGTTCTAATCGGATCAGTACGATCTGATATGACATTTATAGGCGATCTGACTTCTAGCTTATTGCTTGTTTAGATTCATGACATTGGTTTTCTTACTAAATTTTAGGTCAATCCGAGCTTCTTTACAGCTATAAATACAGCATCTAGTGGCTCATTTAAAGAATATTTTTCCACTTGTTTGGCTCTATTATGCAGAAACTCTGCCATTGCCAAAATTCCAACCCTTTCTCTTCCCATTCTTGGAATCAAATTAAGGCAGTATTGTGATTTAACATCATAGAAAATAGATTACCTCATAATGGACGTAGCTACATTGCCGAACCACTACAAATCTGTGTGTTCATTTAACTTTTTACGCACTATATAACTTAGATCTATTCTAATATTTTATGACGGTATTGGAATTTATCTCATTTGGGTTGTTAGGCGAGAAGTGACAAAATTTTCATCTAATATTTTTAGCACGCCGGAAAGGAGGCTTCCTTAGATTTTGAATTCAGATTGCTCAAAGAATTGGATATGGCTAGAAAGAGGACAATGGATGCTCTTGTTGAAGCTAAGGGAGATGAACATGAATAAAGTTAGGAGGCTTCCTCTATTGGAAACTCCTTCATTTATCTAACTATAAAAGAGATGGACAGAGTGGTGAAGGAATTAGAATCTTGCTTGGAATGGTTATAAGAATTACTCAAATTCCAAGAGGAGATGATAGTTGGATTTATCAATTGGACGAAATAACTCAAAAGGCCAAGATATATAGCTACTGGAACTGGACCTAGAAATGCACAAGACATCAGACTTGGCTTCGGGGCAGGCTTCCTACCATCTTCTCAGATCTGTACCAATCCACCTTGGATTGGGACTGATCTAGCTCAAACTAAGGGCAACTCCCTCGCCTCCCTATAGCGCAACTCTAGCTCACGACACTTCTATTTGTGTTATTTCGGATGTTGGTACTTAAAATGCCACCAAGGATTATGAGGATTTTGGAACCGGAATGGATCATGGAAGAGCATGCTTGGCTCCTGGAATTTGGGCCATACCCAATCCCACTCCTTAGGTCAGTGTCCATTTGAAGGTTGACGTCACGGATCGATGTCCTACTTCTATTAATTTTGACACTAAGGACACTGGTATTGGATTAGGTGGTTAGAAACAATTTTTGAACCATGGAAATCGATTTACGAATGTGATTCGATGGTTTCTCAAAGGGGATGCCTCAATTGTATATAGACTGTGTTAATTGTAGCGCATTCACCCAGGCAATTAGGAATTCACATAATCCACCAGACTTTAAATTACTGATTTTGAAGGATCGTAACGATAGGAAAGATCCTAATATACATCTCATGCTCTACATGCATCATATGGAAGTGCTGGGGGAATCGAAGGATATCACGACAAAGTGCATCCCTCTATTTTGATCAAGCATAGCTGCCATGTGTTTTCAGCAGCTAGAGTCGGGTTTTATCGGTATTTGGAATATTTTGGTAGGGAAGTTTATGAGCAGTTCATGGTCTGTACTTCTCGACCCAAGAATGTCATGACACCTACTGCAATCAAGCAGAAAACTGAAGAAACTCTGTGAAAATTATTAGAAATTTTTAATGAGAGGTAGCATTGGTGGATTGACCGAGCCCAGTTATGGTACTTATGATCGTTGTTTCAGGCATTTTGGATAATTTGGATTTAAAAATCTAAGGGATCATGTTGAATTTTGTTATGAGGTGGATAGATTTCTACATCAGGAAGCTGCGAGGGAGATACTAAAATTTTTAAAAATGTTAACACGATTAAGGACGGAGGACCGTTCAAACTTGGAAAACAAAAGGATAAGATAAGAGAAAGGCCTCTACTGGATTAGATAGGAATAATAGACAATAAATAGAATTTAAGTTTTCTTCGTATGCAGACCTTAATTCATCTCTGAAAGTGATTTACTTGGATACTCAGAAAACTACTCCATTTAGAAAGCCTTCGAGGAGGGATCTAATGGAAAGTGAATGAAAATTTAGTAAACATTGTTTGTTCCATGACCTGGATGGTCACAATACAAATGAATATCGTCATCTTAGGATATGATTGACAAACGTGTCAAATGTTGAAAATTGACAGAGCACATCAGGAACAGGACTGGCATTGCGAAATAGGTGTAGTCATTGATCACACGTAATAGGAGCGAGTCAGGACCAAACTCGCGTAGGATAATTATTAACAGATTTGGATTTGGAATTTGGATGGCTAAGTTCGCCAACCCACATATGAGATTAGGATTTAATCCTTAAGTGTACTCTACACCCGACGATGAACCATATAACCAATTTAATTAATAAATTTATAGTAAAAAACGGCTAAGCCAGCTCACTCATGTACGGGGTTAGAATAATCCCTAAGCATGCTCCATACGCACCATTAGTTTCCCTTTTGGATTTGTAAAAAATTACGGTTTTCGAACTTTAGTAAAATTAACTTCATTTGTATGGATTGTGCTTCTGAAGTATGGAATTGGAAACTAGAATTTTGAACTTTAATAACTTGTAACGACCCGTATTCTACGTATCGAAGGATCGCAAAATATTTATTTCTTTTTCATATGAGGACGTATGGTCATGTAACTTTGGGGAACGACTATTGAGGTCATTTTCCATGTTCACGATTTTTGCCGATTTTTAAATGACCATTTTGCCCCTAACGAATCTTGTTTTTCCCATAACTTTTGATTGGTAAGGAGTTTTGACCTGAAACCACTTCCATTAGATCCGGATGATGGATTACCTTTCCGTAGAGTGGTCACATTTGTCAAATGGATTTACCGTTTAGGAGATATGGCTGAAATAAGGTTTAGAAGGTGATAACGGCTTAATTGGGCTTAACCGGGTGATTAGCAGTTAGGCCTATTGAGGGATTTCCGGATTAGAGCTATATAAGGGTTGATTAGGGTTAGAGAAACCTTTTCTTTGTCATTTCCAGCCGCCATCTACCTCTCTTCAACCCTAACAATAGCCTCCACTTTCTAAATTCATCCCAAATCACTGTTTAATCGCGTATTAGCTTAATCTACACCAAATCAAGGAAGTCTAGTGGCAAAACAGTAGAAAAGTTCAGATCTAAGATTAATTTGTGGCTAAGGTGAGTGATTTGCATTGTTTTTCACTAAGTATGGCTAATTAGGGGTGATTAGTGATAATTATCGAAATTATGGCTCAGAAAAATCTGGAAAAATTTGTAAAATTCTTAAATATTATTTTAGGGCTCTGATAGAAATTTCGGGTAATTTGGATAAGTTTTGCTAATTGTATGATTAAACATGATTAAGGGGGATTAAGGGGAAAACATGGGTTTTTGGGTATGTTTGATCCATATTGACATATTAAATTGTTATTTTGGTATTTATGGTTGATTCTCTATGTTGCTATGACAGTATGCTATGCTTTGTGACTGATTAAGAAAGTTAGAGTGGTCGAAAACGCCGTCGTAAGGCGTAAAATAGTCGCTGGAAAAGTTGCAGGAAATGTGCAGGGTTTCGGATCGGATCAGATATAGGCTCGGATCGGATAGGAGAACCGGGAAAGGGAGTTCGATTCGGACCGGAAATTGGCATAAGTGACTTGGCAAGAAAGAAGACCACTTGCATAGGGTTGGAGTTGGGTTGGGGATCGGATCAGAGCTTAGCATGAGGACCGAATCGGATCAAAACTGGAGCAAAGGAAAGCAGATCGAAATGAAGCATCGGACCGGGCTAGGATTAGGATACAGGACGGGATCGGCATGGGGAGCTGGAGCAACTAATGGGTCGGATCGGTGTAATCGAACCGGAAGCTGGAGATTTGATGTGATCGAGCCGAACCGAGGTGATGTGGAGGACCGAAACAGACTATAGGAAGGGACTTGGTCACTATATACCGAACCGGATGTAGACTTTCACTAGTACTGCACGACGACTCTTCTGAAGATCAACTCCAATTCGACCAAAACCCGAGATGCAAAGGACGTCCAAATGGGAGGTTATTACTTAAGATCCAAATAGGGATCAACGAGATAACTTCATGAATTGGACTTTGCTGCGAGACGTGTGCAAAGGGGTTATCGACGTCCATATCTTTGATTTACCACCAAGACGGATGTTAGGCTACGGATTAGTGCAGTGGGGTAGTTAATACTCCATGGGGCAGAGTGATCGTAGCATGGCTATGAGCCAGTGCAGTGGAGCCGTCATGACTTCATGGGGCAGAGTGGACATAACAAGGGATTAGTAGCCATGGATCAGTGCAGTGGAGCCATCATGACTCCATGGGGCAGAGTGATCATAACAAAGGATTTGGGTGGTCAAAGCAGTGGATATCGTATGATTTACGCACAGAGTGAGAGATGTGAGGATGATTGCTATGCTTGATTGTTTGACATCACTATGACATGCACACCTCTCCCCCGTATCTTTACACCATATGTTAGTGTCACCTTAGAGCATTGTACATCTTGTTGTGCTAACTCTTTGGTTGTAGGTCCAGGTTCAAGTATGGTTTAGTATACCTGTTATTGTTCTGTTTTGCTTCTTATCGCTCATACTAGACTTTTGTCTGACCTAGAGTTTTATGTCTCTTCTTATTACTCTGGGTGCTCTTAAACGGGCAGACTAGAGACATGTCAGGTGATTATGCACGAGTAGCTGTACCGGAGACGAGCAAGGAGCTTACACGCATGATATATATATAATCTCCCTGTGTTGTTGCTGGTCACCACTTTGGGCATTAGTAGTTTACCTCTTTCTTTTGCTTTAGAGACAGTATTTCAAAGTTGTAATAATGAATGGTTTAGATCATAAGCTGTATTTCGAATCTTTCCGTTACTATGATGGTTTAGTTTTCAGCTTATGCACTGTCTCGCCTGTTTTATGTCAAAGTTATGTTATTATTATATTTTATCCCATGTGCTGTGAGACATTCTACAGGTTCCTTGTTATTTCAAATTCCTTTATTTTCCTTTCTTTGGCAACCGTCCCGTCCTAGTCGGGCATTAACACAACGCACTTTCATTGGAAATGTCGGCTGGTGCGGGGCCGGTCGTCACACTTGGTATCAGAGCTCTAAGTTGCGTAGTTAGCCTAGGGGAAGACACCAGGGAGAGATAGTATACGTATATGAGAGTGCGTATTTGTGATATTTTGGTTTTCAAAAACTCTATATATATGTATATATATATATATACTATTAGTATATCTAGGGATGAAGTCGCACTGCACTGGCACTACTGAAGAGATGGTTAATCATTTTCTCCTTACAGATTGAACGATGAGCCGATATACGAGGAATACTGGTTCAAGAGCCAATAATAGGAATGCTGCTAATATGAGGACGATGTTCACTGACTTCATGAGAGAGGTACTTAGGGATGTTCAGAGGGCAGCTCCTAATGCTGCAAATGGTGGTGGTGCAGCGGTGCAGGCGCCTAAGGCCGATTTCGCCAAGCTCTGTCAGGACTACATTAGTTTTGGTGGGAAGCCGTTCCACGGAACGGAATCGGCTACAGTAGTTCAGGATTGGCTCGATAGTTGTGAGCGCATCTTCGAGGACTTAGGGATTGATGATGCAA
This sequence comes from Allium sativum, assembly GCA_030737875.1. Lineage (NCBI taxonomy): Eukaryota > Viridiplantae > Streptophyta > Magnoliopsida > Asparagales > Amaryllidaceae > Allium > Allium sativum. The sequence continues at coordinate 903,560,455 of CM060916.1, forward strand.
TGAAGAGGAAGCTAGCATCCCGTCAGTTGCAAGGACGGGCTATGAATTAGTGGAATGCTATTAAGGCAGCTACTCCCGATGATCAAGTTACATGGAATCAATTTAAAGCTCGCTTCAGTGACAAGTTTATCCCAGCTGCCCAGAAGTCAGAATTGTTTAGGAAGTTCTTGGAGCTTAAGCAGAATGGTAGGGCAGTCTCGGAATACATTGCTGAGTTCGATACTTTATCGAAGTATGAATTATCCCTTGTTGACACCCCCGAGAAGAAGAATGAGAAGTTCATGACAGGCTTAGATCAATACTTGGGGGAAAGGCTTATAAACCATATTGATGAGACTTTTGAATCAATTGTTGGGAAAACATTGAGATCGGAGAGTCTTTACCCTAAGTCAAAGACCGAAGTTGTTGTTGCATCTTCAGGTGAGCCAAAACCGCAAGCAGGCGGTGGAGGCAAAAATAATTCTCAAAATAAGAGAAAGCATAATCAAGCTAAGGATGGTCATAAAAAAAATAAGAAAGATATTGAGTGCTTTAGCTATGGCAAGAAGGGCCACAATGCCAAAGAATGTCGAGAAAAGCCAGCGGACAGGAAGTGCTTTAACTGTGGCCAAGTGGGACATCATAAGGATAAGTGTTCGCAACCCCCCAAAGAGAAGCAGATTGTGAAAGCATATGCTCTTAATGTTGTTCCTTCTTCATCGAATGCCCCAACTGCGACGGAGAAAGGAAAGAATGTCATCATTCAAGGTATGCTTTCTGTTTATGAAGTTCCTGTTCGAGTATTGATTGATACTGGAGCTTCCCGTTCCTTCATATCTAGTGACCTGGTAGATAGGTTGGGATTGGAACCCGAGATAGTCGATAGATCTTTAGCGGTGACGAACCCAATTGGTGGTTCGACTAGCCGTAGTATGATTTGTCGTAATGTGGTCTTATCGAGTCGTGGATGTATGTTTGTTTGTGATTGCTTTGTTTTGGGCTTTACTGGGTTTGGCATTATTTTTGGAGTCGATTGGCTCCAAAGGTACGGGATGGTGGTAGACTGTGAGGGCTTTTTGGTGACAGTTAGAGCGGTTGATGGGCGGAGGGTAGTGTTCGGTGGTCTACCTAGTGATGGGGTAATGGCTAGTTTTCTAAATTCCCTCGACATCCCGCATGATGAGTTGTCAGATGTGTCCATGGCTGGCCAGTATCCGGACGTCTTCGAGGAAGTGATTGGACTTCCACCACACCCAGAGATTGAGTTTCGTATTGATTTAATGAAGCAGTGATGCCTCTTCGTCGTATGGTACTAAGGGAGCAGCGAGAGCTCGAGGTGCAAGTGAGCGATCTTTTGAAGAGGGGATTTATTAGAAGAAGTGTTTCCGAGTGGGGAGCACCAGTTGTGTTTGCTACCAAGGCCGATGATTCCTTTCGATTGTGTGTGGACTACCGGGAGTTGAATAAGGTGACGAGGAAGAGTAAGTATCCTCTTCCGCGGGTAGATGATTTGTTCGATCAGTTGAGTGGAGCAAGAGTGTTCTCCCAGTTGGATCTCGCGACAGGTTTTCATCAGCTTAGAGTGGAAGCTGAGAGTATAGCTAAAAGGGCATTTCGGACGCCGTCTGGATTATATGAGTGGTTGGTCATGCCATTCGGGTTGACTAATTCCCCAACATATTTTGTGGACCTTATGAATAGGGTGTTCAGAGATCAGTTGAATAAGTTTGTTCTGTGTTCGTGGATGATATCCTTGTTTACTTAAGGACAGAAGAGGAACACAAGGAGCATTTAAGTATAGTGATGGAGGTGTTGAGAAAACACCAACTGAAAGCAAAATTTTTGAAGTGTCACGTCTGGAGGAGAGAAGTGAGATTCTTGGGCCATGTTGTTTCTAAAAATGGTATTGCCATGGACCCTGTGAAGGTGGCTACAGTACAAGATTAGTCTACGCCTAAGAATGCAACAGACGTAAGAAGTTTCTTGGGGTTAGCTGGATATTATCGTAAGTTTATCGAGGACTTCTCCAAAATAGCAGCACCGTTGACTCAGTTGATCAAGAAGAAACAAGCTTTCATCTGGGACGAAAAGTGTGAAAATGCATTTAAGAGTCTAAAGGAAAAATTGATGCGTGCGCCAGTGTTAGTCATTCCTAAAGGGAATGAAGAGATGACAGTATACACAGATGCCTATGGAATCGGACTAGGTGTTGTGATGATGCAAGGAGGTAGGGTAATAGCTTACGCTAGTCGACAACTAAAACCGCATGAGAAATTATCCTACCCATGATTTGGAACTGGCAGCGATCGTGTTCGCGTTGAAGATGTGGAGACATTATCTCTTAGGAGAAAGATTAGAGTTGTTTACTGATTATAAATCGTTAAAGTATCTCTTCTCTCAGAAGGATCTAAATCTTCGACAGCAAAGATGGTTAGAATTCTTGGCTTCCTATGATTTCGATATTGCATATACACCAGGAAAGGGTAATGCGGTAGCTGATGCCTTGAGTAGGAGACATGCCAGTTTAGGGGCTATGTTTCTTGAATGGAAGCAACTGGAGTATATCGCAAGCTATGATTTCAGACCAAAGTGCGAATTGGATCCAGTAATGTTGGCAAGTTTGACAATCAGACCCACTTTGATTGGGAGGATTGGTTCCAGTCAAAGGGACGATCCTAACCTATTGGAAATCATCTCCAAGTTAGAGATAGGTATTGACGAGGAGATGAACAAGTATGGGCTTGATCGAGATGGATGGCTTAGAAAGAATGGGAGATTAGTTGTACCCAATGTCAATGGATTAAGAGATGAAGTGCTTAGAGAATGTCATCACTCGAAACTAACTATACATCCCGGTGGTAGCAAAATCTATCAAGACATGAAGCAGACCTACTACTGAGAAGGGATGAAAAGAGACGTTGGGAAGTTTATATCCAAATGCATGAATTGCCAGCTAGTTAAAGCCGAGCAAAAGAAGCCTAGTGGTTTGTTGCAACCATTAGAAATTCCAGAATGGAAATGGGAACAAGTCTCAATGGATTTCATTGGTGGGTTATTAAGGACTAGATCAGACCAAGATAGCATTTGGGTAATTGTGGACAGATTGACCAAGAGTGCAAGGTTTATGCCCGTCAAGTCGAATAGAATAGCAGCTAAGTTAGCAGAACTGTATATGAAGTGGGTAGTGAGATTTCATGGAGTACCCAAAGGCATTGTGAGGGACCGAGATCCCTTGTTTACTAGGGGGTTTTGGAATAGCTTACAAGAGGCTATAGGGTTAGAATTACATATTAGTACCGTGTACCATCCTCAAACCGACGGTTAGACAGAGAGGGTGAATCGTATATTGGAGGATCTCCTAAGAGCTTGTGTATTGGATTTAGGGATGACCATTTACATATAGTGGAGTTCGCATATGATAATAGTTATCAATCTAGTATTGGTATGGCTCCATTTGAAGCTTTGTATGGAAGACCGTGCAACTCACCATCATGTTGGTTAGAAACCGGTGAGAAGTTTGTGCTTGGGCCAGATGTGCTAAGAGAAACTTCAGACAAGATTAAGGTTATCCAACAGCGAATGAAGGCTGCTCAGGATAGGCAGAAGAGTTATGCTGATAAGAGGAGAAGGGATTTAAAATTCTCCATTGGTGACTTGGTGTTTATCAAGATTTCCCCGTTAAAGAGCGTGATTCGATTTGGTAGGAAAGGCAAGTTAGCACCAAGATTTGTTGGTCCATTCCCAGTTCTCGAGCAAGTTAGGAATTTGGCATATAAAGTTGAGTTGCCGGACAAGATGGCGGGAGTTCATAACGTATTTCATGTTTCCCAGCTAAGGAAATTCGTGCATGACTCCGATGTGGCTATTTCACCTGATTAGTCGGATGATATTGAAGTAGAACCCGAGGCGGTTGGGAACCGCAAGCCGATCCGTATTGTCGAAAGCGATACGAAACAACTTCGAAGGAAGGCGGTGAAACTGGTCAAGGTTCAATGGAGCGAGAATGAGAGTGACTGTACTTGGGAAACAGTGGAGAGCATAAGGGAATCACACCCAGAACTCTATGCCTGATAAGATTTTAATAGTGATAACTTCTTCCCTTGTTAGTAAACCGCATGCTAGGGTAGGTTTGTTGTGTATGTTCGATTGTTTGTGAATGACTGATAGGTATGCGGAACACCTTTGTATGTTTTGGTTAAGGAATTTCGGGGATAAAATTTCTTAAAGGGGGGGGGGGGGGAATGGGAGGGGGAGAGTGTAACAACCCGCATTCTACGTATCGAAGGATTGTAGAACATTTATTTCTTTTTCATATGAGGACGTATGGTCGTGTAACTTTGGGGAACGACTATTGGGGTCATTTTACATGTTCACGTTTTTTGCCGATTTTTAAATGACCATTTTGCCCCTAGCGAATCTTGTTTTGCCCATAACTTTTGATTGGTAAGGAGTTTTGACCTGAGACCACTTCCATTAGATTCAGATGATGGTTTATCTTTCTGTGGATTGGTCACATTTGTCAAACGAATTTACCGTTTGGGAGATATGGCTGAAATAAGGTTTAGAAGGTGATAACAGCTTAATTGGGCTTAACCGGGTGATTAGCAGCTAGGCCTATTGAGGGATTTCGGGACTAGAGCTATATATGGGTTGATTAGGGTTATATAAACCTTTTCTTTGTCATTTTCCAGCCGCCACTTACCTCTCTTCAACCCTAACAATGGCCTCCACTTTCTAAATTCATCCCAAATCACCGTTTAATCGCGTATTAGCTTAATCTACACAAAATCAAGGAAGTCTAGTGGCAAATCTGAGTTGGGGCTGCTGTTAAGCATTGGAATTCGACCCAAAATACTAGCAAAGTTATCTAAGATTAATCTGTGGCTAAGGTGAGTGATTTGCATTGTTTTTCACTAATTACGGCTAACTAAGGGTGATTAGTGATAATTAGCGAAATTATGGCTCAGAAAAATCTGGAAAAATTTGTAAAATTCTTAAATATTATTTTAGGGCTCTGAAAGAAATTTGGGGTAATTTGGATAAGTTTTGCTAATTATATGATTAAACATGATTAAGGGGAGTTAAGGGGAAAACATGGATTTTTGGGTATGTTTGATCCATATTGACATATTAAATTGTTGTTTTGGTGTTTATGGTTGATCCTCTATGTTGCTATGACTGTATGGTATGCTTTGTGATTGACTAAGAAAGTTAGAGTGGTCGAAAACACCATCGTATAGCATAAAACAGTCGCTGGAAAAGTTGCAGGAAATGTGCAGGGTTTCAGATCGGATCAGATATAGGGCTCGGATCGGATAGGAGAACCGGGCAAGGGAATTCGATTCTGATCGGAACTTGACATAAGAGACTTGGCAAGAAGGAAGGCCACTTGCATAGGGTTGGAGTTGGGTTGGGGATCGGTGCAGAGCTTAGCATGAGGACCGAATCGGATCAAAACTGGAGCAAAGGGAAGCGGATCGAAATGAAGCATCGGACCGGGCTAGGATTAAGATACGGGACGGGATCGACATGGGGAGCTGGAGCAACTAATGGGTTGGATTGGTGTAACCGAACCGGAAGCTGGAGATTTGATGTGATCGAGCCGAACCGAGGTGATGTGGAGGACTGAACCGGACTATAGGAAGGGACTTGGGCACCATATGCCGAACCGAACCGAATGTAGACTTTCACTACTGCTACGCGACGACTCTTTTGAAGATCAACTCCAATTCGACCAAAACCCGAGATGCAAAGGAAGTCCAAATGGGAGGTTATTACTCAAGATCCAAATAGGGATCAACAAGATAACTTCATGAATTGGACTTTGCTGCGGGACGTATGCAAGGGGGTTATTGACGTCCATAACTTTGATTCACCACCAAGACGGATGTTAGGCTACGGATCAGTGCAGTGGGGGTAGTTATTACTCCATGGGGCAGAGTGATCGTAGCATGGCTATGAGCCAGTGCAGTGGAGTCGTCATGACTTCATGGGGCAGAGTGGACATAGCAAGAACTAGTGGCTATGGATCAGTGCAATGGAGTCGCCATGACTCCATGCGGCAGAGTGATCATAGCAAGGATTTGGGTGATCAAAGCGGTGGATATCGTATGCTTTACGCACTAAGTGAGAGATGTGAGGATGGTTGCTATGCTTGATTGTTTGACATCACTATGACGTGTAAACCCCTCCCCCATATCTTTACACCATATGTTAATGTCACCTTAGAGCATTGTACATCTTGTTGTGCTAACTCTTTGGTTGCTGGTCCAAATTCAGGTATGGTTTAGTATACCTGTTATTGTTCTGTTTTGCTGCTTATCGCTCATACCAGACTTTTGTCTGACCCAGAGTTTTATGTCTCTTTTATTACTCTGGGTGCTTTTAAACGGGCAGACTAGAGACAGGTCAGGTGATTATGCACGAATAATTATACCGGAGACGAGCAGGGGGCTTCCACGCATGATATACATATATATATATATATGTATATATATATAATCTCCCTGTGTTGTTGCTGGTCACCACTTTGGGCATTAGTAGTGTACCTCTTTCTTTTGCTTTAGAGACAGTGTTTCAAAGTTGTAATAATGAATGGTTTAGATCATAAGCTGTATTTTGAATCTTTCCACTGCTATGATGGTTTAGTCTTCAGCTTATGCACAGTCTCGCTTGTTTTTGTAACAACCCGAAAATCTGGGCCAGTTTAAAATTTTTATTTTTGCAATTTTAGCGAATTTTGAATATTTAAAATGAATTATTTTAAATAAAATCAACGAGAAATTTATTTTGAATAGAATTCGAACGTATATATTATATACGTCGTTGTTAGAATATAAATAATTATTTATAATTATAAATAGAATTGAAAATGGCGCGGTAGTTCGATAATTCGATTTCAAACTTCAATTGAATGTACCGGGTGCAAAATAAACCGGATTTCAGTGAAACCAAAAATAATGGAATCTAATTGTGAATATCTTTCCAACGAATCCGGATAATCAAAATTTCATAGCGGGAATCAAAAGATATGTCCAGTTGAAAATTCTGAATAGTCGCTATGGAATTCAGGCCCTTAAAAATGGAAATTTTGCAAACGACCTCGGATTTCGACGAAACCAGTTTTGTTGGGTCCATAGTGTCAAATTATTGCTAGATTCCAAATTTCATAATTTTTCGAATCAATATGTGAGCGTGGCAAAGGAAAACGCGTTTGACCAATTTCAGTTGATTTTAAATCAACTGGAAAATGGCCATTTTTCTAACGGTCTCAGAATTCGACGAAACTGGTTTTGTTAGGACCGTATCGTCAATACGAAGCTAGAAAATATTTTTCGAGAATTTTTAGAGTTAGTATGTGACCCCAGTAAAATGAAATGCGCGTTCAAATTCAATATATAGAGTTATATGTTGATTTCGACGGAAACTATTCGAAACGATCGAATTAGCTTACGATACATATCCCATTGTGTTCGGAATGGGGGTATTTAGCTATGGACGACAGGCGGTGGGCCTCGTTTCGAGGTCAAAATAAAAAGTTGCTTTTTGAAAAAAAATAAAATGAATTAAATATAAAATATATATATTTTCAGAAACCCCCACCCCCCTCTTTCTTGTTTTCACGAATCAGAAAAAAAATAAAAAAAAAAGAAGGAAAGAAGACGGAGCAGCCGCCACCACCCATCGTCGTGGGTCCCTCCGCCACCCGCCGCCTCCTCCCCAGACCCGCCGCCACCCTTCCTCCCCTCGCCCTCTTCTCCTCCTCCGTTCGAAGAAACCGAGCCTGAACCACCTAATCTCCTCACCGCCTTCGCTGGAGCCCCACCGCCCTCGCCGTACCTCCTGAGCCCGCCTCCGCCTGCTGCTCCGACCGGCGAGACCCCATTGACCACCTCCCCTCAGCCTCGTGTGCAGAAGAAATCCGCCCCCCCTTATTTCAATGTAAGTCTTGATTTCTGTTTTAATTTCAGTTTTATTCATTTAAAACATAGCTTTTAAAATATGGTTTATATGCTATAATATTTTTAAAAATTAAAAGGAAGTGATTTGTTTTTATGAAGAGGACTTGAAAAATGAAAAGAAAGTTAGGATTTTTAGGCTATGAAAGATTAGATTTTTTTTGTAGCTAAAGATAATATTTTATGTAGATAAAAATATAAATTTTATCGTATGAAAATAAGATTTTTATATAGAGAATTAAATTGTCAAAATATGATTTTTGTATACATCGCTTTGAAATGCAAATTTGATTTCTCTTTATATGAAATGCGAATATAAAGAAGTGATTTTCATATATAAAATAACGATATGAAGTAGTGATTTTTATAATGTTTTCATAATGGTAAAAATTCGATTTTTATATATGGAATAGCGTAGTAAAAATTCGATTTTTATATATTGAATAGCGTAGTAAAAATTCGATTTTTATATATTGAATAGCGAAGTAAAAATGTGATTTTTACATATGTAGTGGCTACGGGCGACGAAGAGGACGAAAAGGCGAGAACGACGAAGATCTCTACAATAGGAATGTCGTGAAGTTGGGATAGCTTTCAGTGAGAACTTCTCACTCAAAATCTCTTTTTCTAGTTATAAATATATACTAGGATGCAGACGGTGTTTAGTAGCACCCGACACCCGTCATCCACAGACCATGGATGGCTTGTTTGTTTAATTGATTGGTTGTGTAGTTGGTTAGATTATTTGGTTTGAATTGAATTGTTTGGTGAAATGAAATTGATTTGATTGATGTGTGAATGGCGTGGGCCTTCACTAGACCGGGGATAAGGCTAGGCCTCCTCCCGTTTCTAGTATCGTGCCGTTATGCCGCCGAAATTTTCTAAAATAAGTTAGAAAATAAAAATATCATTTTATTTAAAGAATGAACTGAATAGAAATTCATATGTTAAAATAAAATGTTTTATCGTTAAAAATATATAATTTTTAACGTGAATATGAATATAGTGAATGTGAATAAATAAATATTCATTTACGAACCGGACGGTTTGTTTATGTACACCTATTTGAAGGACATTGATTGGGACGATAAATTTTGCACATCGCCCAACTGCACAAATAAAATATGTGTATGATTGTTTGAAACCCCACATGGGTGTTGGGATGAAATATGAAGTTCACTCATCCTGATTGATTAAATATGTCGATCGATTGATTGACAGGCTGTTATAAGCGTTAGATATCTATATTTGATGCTTATACAGTGTAGTGCACTTTGGGTGATGGTTGATTATTTTTCAATGCTATTATATACATGTGTTGTATGAAAATCCATATAATTAATTTTATATGGTGATTGATTGGGCCTCATTCCAATTTAGAGAATAAAGAACAATATAACATAAAGGTTCATGTGTTGACTGTACTCATCCGTTGAGATTAGTCATGTGTTGAACGAAATAATTTAACAAAAATAGTCACACGTGGACAGTACTCATTCGTTGAGATTAGTCGTGTGTTGACAAAAATAAATATTCATTTGTTGAATAGAATAAAGGAATATACGAAGCCGTGTTGATTAGATTGACGCCATTTTGACGGGAACGATATTTATATCGATTTTATTCATTTTAAAATGAATATTGAAAAGTAATTTTGAAAACGATTTCGAAATGAAATGAATTGAAATTGAATTGAAACTTGAATTGAATAGAAATGAATTTTAAAACGAATTCATAAGGAAAAATTCAATTTTGATTTAAATTGAAATAGAAGTTGAAATTGTTTTTGAAACGAATTTAAAAACTATTTATAAAATTCGTTTTAAATAGAAATCGACGAAATATATATTATATATATTATATATATAATATAATGGCCTGAATAGAACGCGCCGCGCCGCGGCAGTTCGTGAATTTCGACCATTTATTTCAAACAGACATTACGGGAGATCCGACCGTCGGATCCTCCTAAAACCGGAACCGTTGGGTTCGTATCGAAAAGAGCTTTCTAACGAATATCAGAAATTAGAAATCTAACGGTTGGATTTGGAATTATGTCCAAATCAAATTTGGAAAAGGTCGCTGTAAGTGCAGTTCGATGGCCGTTGTTGGAAATCGACTGTACGGGCCTTGATAAAATTATTAAAAATATCAATAAATTGTGTAAAATCATAATAAATGATTTAGAAAGAATTAGGATGAAAAACTCCATATTTGAAAAGATAAAAATAGATTTTTATCGAAATAAACTAGTTTTGAACTAGAATTATAATTCTATTTATTTTTAAATAAATAAATTGAATTTGAAAAGGGTTTTAAAAATAACCAGAATTTCCAATGATTGCATTGGAGTGGATTTGAATCGAAATTGTCTTTGGATTATTTCGATGTTGGAATTCGTGATTATACGGATGTTGTTATGGAAATTTGAAAGATATATATATATATATATATCGTTATTTCCAATACGACATTTGTTAATCGTAGAATTTGATATTGAATATAAGCCGATATATTTTCTATTCAGAGCCTTGTATTGAATATCAAATGTGATTTGGGTTTGTCGTGAATGGTGTCTTCATTAACACTGCTCTTGAACCCAGTTGAGAAAAGATTAAATCTTTTTATTTAGATTTAATGAAGTGTACCAATTAAATAATATTTAATTGGAATGGAATTGAATTGATATTGATTTTTGGGTTTATCGTGGGCAGTGTTTTAAATAACACTCGTTCTTTAACCCGATAATTAATGAATGTGATTTTGGGTTTATCGTGAACCGTGTTTTAAATGACACTGATTCTTTAACCCAGTTAGCGATTAAAACTAAGTGGAGTTTTAATGAATCTTTAATTAGATTGAAATGATCGAGAATGGAGTATCACCAGTTTTGCTCCAGGCGGTAGTTAAATCTTTAATTAGATTTGAACGTGAAATGGTAATTGAATTTACCGATAACACCGTGGTGTTAGATATGAAGTATTACCAGTTTTACTTCATGGGATGAATAGGTTGGGATTGGGAAATTAAAACAAATGATTACTTCGGTAAGGTTCGTTAATCCCGACTAGTTTGAATTGATATTCAAAAATAGATTAAAGAATAAATTTTAAAGAATTTATCTTTGATAAAATTAATGGGAACCTCTCCCTATGAATGTGAAATTTAGAAACTAACTGTCGGTTAGCCAAGCAGAATGGTTTTCTGGATATTGATCTGATGTTGGTTTCGGCCTTCGGGGTTGATATTTGGGGAATTATCCTCTTGATTAATTTACGGTTAGTGACTGAGAATTGGAATGAGGCGTATGTTGTGTTTATGTAACACTTATTTAAAATATACGCGAGTTATTCGGAAAGACCGGGTTTATCCCATTCTGAATAACTGATACGACGATAAGTCGAAGATGAAGACGATGGTCGAAGACCGGAGGTCTTCACATCGTTTGGGTGATTACTAATGATCTTGATTGGGCTGTACACCCAAGAAGATGGAAACAGTTGGTGATCGTCCAGACGTGCTTGGAGATCGATGGATATGCGGGGTACTAGGTGCCTCCGGTTTCGTTCAGACCCGGAACGGACTTGTAAATGGACTGTGTGTCTGACATTGGATTTTAGTCCGTGTGATTGATCTCTATTAAATATATACCTGTTTGGCGGCGGAGAATTTATTCTTTTGCTTAACGCCCTTCTCTGAGACGTACGAGCTCAGGGGTTATATATTGATGGATATCAAACGCATGGAGTGAATTGCCTGTGTGGCATGCCTAAGTGGCAATTGATCGAGGCTTCTATTGAAAAGCAAAGTCTTGTGGTGATGATCAAAGCACAGCCCGTGTGGCACAGCTTTGTCTAACGTGAATTCGCGAGCCGCACACCCCGGTGGTGAACCAAAAACGGGAGACGGACCTCAGGGAGGGCATGCGTTTCTTTCTAGGTAGGGTGGTGTCAGTGACCTACCAGCCCTGACATTTATATACTTTTCACCTGTGTGGTTGTTGCTGTTGCGAGGCGCCTCGGTTTGATTGGACGATCCGGGTCCGATGGAGTCATTCGTTGGCTCATTTACACCCCAAAGGGTGGGGAAACGTAGTGTTCAGGCATAATAATCCACATCGGTGGACCGGCCCTGACGATCCAAGGGGCAGTTGCGGTTGTTCCTGAGGGGCGGGCTAGAGCGTCTCGAATCGGTTGAGGACTATCTTTTGCCTCGGTTCACAGACGGAAATCCAATTTCCAAATACGTGACATTTGCGGTTTTATTTGTAGAGCCTAGTATGGCGACATAGTGGGATGGGGCGCTTATGCCGTCTATGATTGATACTTATGATTTGAAATTGTTTTATATACACTATGCACTTATAATAGTATCAAATGATTTGTTTTAAACGTATCAAGCATTCTTTGGCTATTATAAGGTAAAAACCCTATCCTCCGGCTTGCGTTGCATTGTGTGATGGGAACTGGGTCTTATAATAGCTTCATTCTTCTTTATTTAGCATTGCGTTGTTTGTTTTATGCACTGGTGTTCTTGGGAGGAAACCCGTTCCGTGTTATACGGCGTGGTCCCTTGATTTACCTAACTTTAAATAAAGATTTAAAACTGTTTTAGTTCTCACACCAGTCACATGACTGACCTGGAGTTTATTGTTTTAACCTAAACTCTGGGTGCCCTTATTTTGACACGGGCAGCTAGTAGTTTTGGTTTTGCAGATTTATATTCACAGGATCCTGGTTTACAGCTGGAACGATATCCGGAAAGCTTTGTATCTGTATATCTCTTCTAGTTGTATATTGTATTATTTTCCGCTGCTATGTATTTAAATGTAATTTAAATCTCTGATATTTCTGTGTAATATTCATTTTTACTCTGTATATTCTCGTAATCTGATGCATTGTTGTGATATACAGTGAAATGTTCTTCCGTCTGCGTTCTGTTTTGTCTTGTTCTCGAACGATAGGGCGTTTCGAACGGCCTGGGTCGGTTTAGCGACTGGTTCGGACCGAGCGAAATTCCTTTTCGTCACAGTTTTATGTCAAAGTTATATTATTATTATATTTTATCCCATGCGCTGTGAGACATTCTACAGGTTCCTTGTTAGTTCAAATTCCTTTCTTTTCCTTTCTTTGGCGACCATCCCGTGCTAGTCGGGCATTAGCACAGCGCACTTTCATTGGAAATGTCGGCTGGTGCGGGGCGTGTCGTCACATAACTGGTCCCCAATTATGGATTGTACTTAAGAAGAGCCAGACCGTATTGTGAGGACTTGGCAAGACTTCTTGGTCATTCCTCGAGTATGGACTATACTTGGGAATGCTTGGGCCATTCTATCAGAATTTTGGCAAAGTCGCTCAAACGGATTTTGCAGGTATGGATTATACCCACGCTGGCTAAGCCCGAAGCAGTCATAGATTTTAGATTTCTATCTTGATTTTTTGTCATGGATTTTCTAGATTTCAGATTCGTTAGACTTCTCAAATTTATTTGGTTTTCTAGATTTCTTCGGTTATTGGATTTCTTCGGATTTTCGGATTTTTTATTATAGATTCGATCTAGCACGATCGTAGGATTTTTGGACTTCACTTATGATATGATCCGGCGAGATCGTGGAATTGTATTGGCTTTCAGAAATGGATATGGCTTATAATGTGATCCGGTGTGATAGTTGTTATTGAATTTATTATGGCTTTCGATTGGATTAAACTTCTCTGCGATTACGGCTTTCAGATTTATGAAATTTTATATTATACAAAATACGTCATCTACCAGAAGACATGCTTGGACCGGGAAGTGCTGATCCACTTTTTTACAAGACCGTTACGCTTTGGTTTCTAATTGTTGGATTGCTCGAAGCTCGAGCAAGGATGGATATATGAGTTTACACAAATTCGGACTCGCTTGGACTAAGCACCTAGATTGAATGAACTTGGACTATTGAGTTGATAGAAATTGGATCGGCCACCTTCATTGGCCACAGATCGACCTTGTTCTTGGCCATAGATCGGCGTTCCTCACTGGATTAGATCGTCATGATCCACTCACTTCGAATCAGTTCATTACTACTTGGCTTTGGATCATCCATATTAGGTCGGTCTAACGCTGTGATCAACATTTTGGATCAAATTAGCACTCACACTTATGGATCGGATCGATTGGTACGCATGCCTTCAAATTGGTCGTGTGATCATTCATCGAATTGGCTTGATTTACTTCAGTTTTAAACTCAATGTATTTCGCATTGATCGAAGAGGCAAAACATGGATTCAAGTTTACTTAAGTTCGATGCTAGGACTTGGCATCAACCTTGGATTGGTCCAATCAGATCGGTATTGATGGCTTGATGGATTTATAGAAGACACTGCCCAAAACTTTTAAGTATTTTAAAAAAGAGATCTTATTTCATAAAAAAATTGAAGAGGGGAACGAGAAAATATTTCTCTATAAAGTTGTCTTCTTTTTATAAGAGAGAAAATAGAGAATAAAAATAAAACGAAGTTAATTTCTTCATCCAATTAATCCCAATAAATAAATAATCATAAAAATATTTTGTCATTAATGAGCAACGCAGGAGGACAAAAAACCAAAAGATTTGGTTTCTATTTTAATTTTCCAACAAGATGTACATATATCCATACATTAACACATCTCACCCACACACGTCCAGACTCTTGTGACAGTATGAGGAAAGAGTGGGAAAATATAAAAAATCCGAATTTGACCATAGATATTAAATAGAGTTGGGGTTAATAACCAAAGAAAAAAAGACCCATTAAAATCTTCTCTTTTATTTTTTATATGCAACTTGATTTGTCCTTGATCAGTTTTCCTCCTCGTATTGTTAATTGTGGCCTAGGTTGTATTTGTTTTATTTCTGTGAAATGAGAGAATGAAGAGTCCAGTGATTGTTTAGGGGTATAAGCGTTAATAATCAGTGGTTCCCACAAATTTCTCCATGCTTAGTCATAGTAATTTCTTAACCACTTGGTAAACACAATCCCATCATCCATTTACCTCTGTATTTTGGCCAAATTAGCCATGATAATATTTACTATTAGATCGACCCAATTAAAGTGTCTCACATTTGATTAACTAAATTTCCCTTTGGGTAATTTATTTACTCTAATTATTTTCTAATATGTGAATATGAAAATAACCATGGTCTACTTAATTTTATTAATCAGGAAAAGCACCATCTCAAAACATTCAGAAGAAAAATCAAATTCCATCACATGAACTAAACTGACCAAAACTGTACAACCACCTCACCCAAAAAAAAAAAAAAAAGGCAAATCTAAAACTAAAAATCATCCAACTAATGACTTCCATTCTTAATAAGAGGTTGTTGCGAGGTTTTCCCCAGCTCCTCAGCCGAACTCTTAACCTCCATAAGCAATGCGGCTACTTCTTTCATACTCGGTCTTTCAGAAGGCGTTGAATTCACACAGAACATAGCAATTCCCAGCGTCTGCAGCATTTCCTGAACCATTTGATCAGGCAGGCCTCTCAATTTTGAATCCAAAATATTGATGGCAGGTTCAAAACTGCTCATCTTCTTCTTCACATATTCTACTATGTGCAGACCATCATTCACGGTCGGCCCAATGGCGCTCCTTCCAGTCAGTAATTCTAGAAGGACCACTCCATAGCTGTACACATCGCTCTTCTCCGTTATGTTTCCAGTGTATCCATATTCTATAATCATGCATTAATCATAATATGTACATTAGAAAATATGGATACCACATGTAAATTGACCTTTATATTATTTTATTTTCTATTTTATTTTGAATATCAAAATTTCATTAATGTTGGAAAGTTTTCAAAGAGTACTTGCCTGGCGCTATGTACCCATATGAACCTGCAATCTTAGACATGGCATGATGATAATTGGGAGTAGAATGCATAAGCTTAGCCAATCCGAAATCTGCAATATATGCTTCATACTTAGAGTCCAGCAATATATTATTGGACTTAACATCTCTATGCAAAACTGCTGGCACGCAGTCATGATGAAGATAAGCCAATCCTTGTGCCGAACCAATCGCTATCTTATATCTGATTTCCCAGTCCAGGTTTCTACTCTCTTGCATCAGCTGTTGGAGATTGCCATTCGATATGTAGTTAAACAAAAGCAACTTCATATGCTTATTAGAGCAGTATCCTAGCAGCTTCACTATGTTTCTATGCCTTATATGCCCAAGGATTTGAATTTCTGATGCAAATGCATCATGGTGATTGTCTTCTTTCTTTGTTTTCCATAGCTTTTTCACTGCTATCACTTCTCCGTTAGGCATTTCTGCTTTGTAAACTACCCCTGAGCACCCTTTTCCTATGATATTTTCATCTATTAGACATTCCAGTATATTGTCCACTGTGAAATTTAGTTTTTGGAATGGAGTGAACGTCCATGGATATGTGAAGTCTTGAGCATCTGATAGCGACAATGATTTATTCTGGAACCCAGTTTTTCTGTACTTGTTGATAAGAATCCATGATGCGTAAAATAGAATAGCCATGCACCCTAATATAACACAAACAAGTGCTACCATTTTTACAGATTTTATAGCAGTACTTCTAGCAAAATCAGAACTTTCGCTTTCGTGGTAAAGGTTGGAGTTCTGTAGATATGAGTTTTCAGGCAAAGTTCGGAAAAACGGAGTTACTGGAAATGGACCTGAAAAGTTGTTATATGAAATATTAAGAAAAGTCAGGCTAGTTAACATTCCCAATACTTCAATACCTCCATTAAGAAAATTGCTCGATATGTCCAATGATTGCAACTGAGTTAACCGTGACAACTCTTCAGGAATTTCTCCAGAAAATTTATTAAAGCTCAAGTTTAAACTGATAGATAAACTCGATAATGAACCGATATCAGACGGTACCAGTCCTGAAAAATTGTTGCTGCTTAAATCAAGCAATGTGAGCTTCTGCAAATTCTTGAAAGTTTCTGGAAGGTCCCCAGATAAGTAGTTTTTGTTCATAATAAGCTTGTTTAAGTAACTGAAATTACCAAAGCTTTCTGGAACTTCACCTGAAAACTTATTACTACTTAGATCAAGCTGCTCAAGATTCACAAGCTCTCCTAACTGATAAGGTATTTCTCCAGTAAAGCTATTGTTATGAACATCAAACAATTCCAAAACTGTTATGTTTGCAATCTCCTTAGGCAAAGTACCAGTAAAATTGTTACTGTAAAGATCAAGGAAAACCAAGTTTTGCAGCATACCAATTTCTTTAGGAATTTCTCCGCTGAATTTATTTTCACCAAGCCTTAATCTAACCAGTGACTGGCAGTTAGAAACACTTACTGGAAGCTTTCCACTTAATTCATTACCTAACAAAAGAAGCTTGCTAAGTTTTGAAAGTCCGAAAAGCTCATCCGGAATAGAACCAGTAAGCTTGTTATTGGACAAATCAAGAGCATACAACTCAGAACAGTTCCCAAATGTGGAAGGGATAGTCCCAGAGAACAAATTTCCCCACAAAAATAAGCTTTGCATGTACTTCAACTCTCCTATCTCTAAAGGAATAACACCTGAAATTTCATTTTTATCGAGTTGTAAGGTAGTCAGGCTACTACAGTTGCATAACTTAACAGGGATAGAGCCATTAAGCATGTTATCTGATAAATGCAGTTGCTCTAAGAAAGCTAAAGTACCAAGAGAACTTGGTATATTTCCTGATAGTTTATTAGCAGATAAATCAAGAACCACTAACTGTGAACAGTTGGATAGTTCACTGGGAATAGAACCAGTTAACATGTTACCCCATAGAAGAAGACTTGTTAACTTTTGCAACTGACCAAGCTCAGTAGGAATAGGACCAGTTAACCTGTTCAAATGCAAGTACAGATTTCTCAACTCTGATAGCATGCCTAGCTCTCTCGGAACCGACCCAGAAATATCAGTATCATAAAGTGCTAAAGTCTGCAAATTTACCAAGTTTCCAAGCTCTTTAGGTATGGAACCAGATAGACTAGTTGAAGCTGCACCAAAAGTAGTTAGGTTTATAAGAGATCCCAACTCTTTAGGAATTTCTCCTTCTAAAAATGGATTTCCTCCTATACGAAATTGCTCCAATGCATTTAATGAACCAAGTTGTTTAGGAATGGAGCCGTTTAAGAAATTATCCTGAAGACATAGCACTTGAAGAGAGGTCAGGTTAGACAATGTAGACGGTATCGAACCAGACAAGCGATTTGAGTTCAAATAGAGGTACTGAAGAGAAGATAATGCACTAAGTTCTTGAGGTATAGTGCCTGTTAATGCATTTGAAGAGAGATCAAGAATATGAAGAGAGTACAGGGAACCAAGAGAAGGAGGTATGGAACCTGAAATGTTTGAAGAGGAGAGATTTAAGAGCTGTAAAGAAGTTAAAGATGAGAGTCGAGCAGGTATTGATGTGAGGTTAAGAAATGTGTTTGGTAAAGAAAGGGAAACAACTCTTCCTTGAGGTGAGCAAGTAATGCCTTGCCATGAACATGGAGTTTCTTGCTTTGGGTTCCAGGACTGTAGAATCGAAGAAGAAGAAGAAGATGATGATGAGTGTGAAAGAAGTGAAAGAAGGGCCTCTCCATCAGGAGATACTGATTTTGAATATGGAAAGAAAAGGGATGCTGCAAAAATGACATACAAAAAACAAGCTTCTGCCATTTTCATGTGTTGTTGACTCAATCTAAGAAACAACTGATTCTTTTTTGGTAGGGGTTTTAGAGTTAAAACCCAAGCATTTCACAAGACTAGAAAACAAGTGATAGAGAAGAGCAACAAGTGGAGTGATTCTTACTCAGAATGGGAATCTATCATTAATATGTGATCAAATTTAATGAAGAAGAAGAAGGAGAAGAAAGTGTAGAGATTCATTTACATGAAAATCAAATGAAATCGGTACGGCATGTGAATCAAACTTAGAAAGGAAATGAGAGCTTGCTTAAGATTCAACCAACCAAAGCATCATATCATATGAGTACATCCGGAGACTATGGTTTTGGTCTGCTTTTTCACTATTTTTGCTTTAGTAGAGCCAAGCTTGCTCTTTCGTTTTATCTAACATTAGTTTATTGAAGTGATGACCCCTCCAGCGAGAAAAATCAAATTTCAGTCTTCTGTATTGATTACTCACGTGACATCATGGCTCTTTGGTCTGTCCTTTTTTCTACGAACGCAGATGAGTGCATGTTTGACTGGTAGTGAAAGTATAAAATAACTGGCTTTTAGTAGCTACTTCATATTGAGGCACATTCAATAGCACCAGAAACAATTGAGCACCCTTATTCTTTTTGATTTTTCATTTAAGTATTTTTTTTTTTTTTCTTCCACTTATTCTCTAACGTCCCACTAACTTATACTAATGTAAACAAAATGTGGAAATAAGAAGGTTGTTAGGATGCTCCATTTTCGGAGTATAACTCAAAACTTGTCCTTCGTATTTGATAAATTTGAAATCTACACACATTCATGTCCAACAAATCGATTAATAACAAATACTCATATAAATTTACACAGATATCAAGACATCCACATTCAAAAATTGTTGATTTGACTTTTTTTTATGTTATATTTAGATTATGTAATTTAATACATTGGAAGGTGCTATTTTGAGAGATGATAAATTGTCCATGGACATATTTAATACAATACAATACTAAAGTTTCAGCATTGAATATATACATGATAGACAATGTCAGGTTCAATATCTTCATATTCTTATGCAACATATTACTTACCACCAATAAGGCAGCAGTAATTTCAATACTTACGCACCTCTATTGGGATTATTGAAGACTGATTAAAGACAGCCTAACCCTAATCCCCAACAAGCTACATTAAATATCAACACTACCCTTGTACAAACGTTAAGTCGAACACCATGCGTGAAGGGCATTACGGTAAAAGGTTATACTTTGAAAGCAATTTGGGTAGATTCCGGCAAAAACATGTACAAAAATGTGAGCATAGCATCGGGAAGGGAAGAATTGATTAAAAAGGCTTAGGGCTGCGTGTCTAAAGTTAAAGCTTAACCAAACCACCCCACTGCTTGTGCCTCATTAATTATCATTTTTCTTGGTTTACGTTAAGGTTTGTACCACGGTTTACATTTTTTTATTACGAATACGATAGTTATATGAATGTGTTTATCGAAACGCAGTACGTGATATTCAAATATACAAAGATATATTCTAGTTTTTTAGTTCAGTCTGGCGTTTTCAAATTTCTTTTATCCTTCCAAGCTATTGCAAATTTAGCGTTCAGAATTATATTGTAAAGAAATTTGTGATTGTTTCGTATAATATAGTTCTAGGGATTTCGTAAAAAATTAATTATTCGTAGAAATTGAGATAAAAAGAAATACGCTGCACTTAGTGGCATATCAACAATGGCTTAAAAGTAGAGCTATTGTGATATTGGTTACCGTTACCATTTGACATATACCGTTACCGTACCGTTTTTACTGCTAAGTCGGAATTGCTTACCGTTACGACTGCTATACCGATAATCTGGTAACTGTTACTTACTGTTTGTCCACCAAAGTTTATATCTTAACATGGTTTTTGTACACGATGCATCTTTATTACACTATACGTAGTATTAGTTTATAAAAAAACATAAATAAGAAAGAAAGCATGTATACTTGAATTGTTTCACCTAATTATTAACTAAATATAATCATTTATTTGGTTCTAAATACATATAATAAAGCATATCAGATGAATATACATATATTTCAAATTAACTGGTAAAATTACTATTACCGCTGGTTGATGAAATGTTACCGATAATTTACCGTTACTATACCATTTTAATTGGTATGCCGATTTCAGTCAAAAACGGTTATCGATCAACTGGTAATGGCATGGTAATGATAAATTTATCGTTACCATAACAACCCTACTTAAAAGTGCACATTCATAGCATTGGATTTCCCCTTTTTATGTATTATCCGCGTATTTGGTCATATTAGAAAATGCTAGGAACACTCTTGTTCAAGCGAGTGTTCTAATATTTGCAATCTAATTGATAAAAATAAATGAATTATCGACCTAGCAATGGTGGCGGCGACGACTCGTTCATCTTCTCATATCTCCTCCTCCTTTGTCATCGATGTCTTTCCACCTCGCCCTCCACCCCCCAAACCCCTTGATCCACCACTTCCCTCTGGAAATTCCTCTTCTTCGATTATGCTAATTCAGATCTGGCTATTCCATCGCAACCATCTTTTCCAGTGAAATCTGATTACGCATCTCTTTTTAGATCTTCTCCAAGGAATGCAGGACTCCATTTTGATATACCGAGAGATGGAAAGAAGCATGTGATACCAGATCTTGTCAAGCAGCAAGGTCTTAATTACTGGAGTATTTTTCTGATCGGATTTTTCCTCGATGGTACGTTATCGTTTCATGCTGTATCTAATTATTTGCATAGGCATTGGAAGCTTGTTGGTGAGGTTAATATTAAACCCGATGGGTCTCATTTTTACTTTAAATTCTCCAACGACTCAGATAGGAAAAAAAAAATCTCATATCTGATCCCATCTTCATACATTATGATACCTGTCTGGGATCCAACCATAGGATGTGCCCAATCTCAAATTAAAAAAGCCCCTATTTAGATTCATTTATATATGGTACCCATGGTTTTATGGACTCTAATAGGCATCAATTGGCTTGTGAATCATGTTGGCAGATTGATTTGTTATGATGTTAGTACTGAAAGGTTAGATAGGTTCAGATATGCGAAGGCATTGGTCGAAGTATCACCTGAATTTGAGCTACCAAATGTTATTGAGATTGATGGTTTGGGAGATGCTTGTCCTATTGTAAAGGTTAGCTATGACTGGAAACCAAAGATTTGTGTCAACTGTAGGGTATTTGGACATGATTCATCCCACTGTGAATTACATGCCAATAATAATAAGGATAATCAGAATCTGGGTAATGCTAATAGGAGGGATTATTGTCCAGCTGAGAATATGCAAGCACAAAAGCCACGTATTAAAATACATGCAAATGGTAATCAGGAAAAATGGACAAATGTTTACAACAAAAAAAGAAGTATTGGAAGAGAAAGGAGGTAGATACTAATAAGGAATGGCAATGGGGTGGGTACCTTATGCCTCAGAGCCGACCCAGACTTTTTAAACCCCGCCTCAGACCCACTCCGTAGATCCGGTGCGGCTCTGGAGTTTCGTCCTATACCCGAAACCCGTATGGATCAGAGTAGACCCGACCCGCCCCCCGCCCCGGTGATATTGTGTTCTAACGTACAAAAATTTATATACTTGTAATTTTTATCACTAAATGAGAAATTACACACACCATGATAAGAGAATATAATAACAGTGTGTTGCTAAGGGCACCCCAATTTCCTCTTCTTATTACCACAACTAAAAAATACCATAAAAATTAGCCTTCCACTCTTCTTAATACCCCACATTAAAAAATAAGGGCTATCACAGTTTAAACATATTTCTCCCTCTCAGCTTTAATTCGTCCGTTCTTTCTCTTTCGAAAAACCTAGACTGCCATGATTTTTGTTTTCAACATGTTAATCCATCTTTTTCTTCACCAAATTCTACGCTACTACAAGAATGAGTGGATGAGAATAAAAAAGTTGTGAATAAAGATCGAATTTAGCAAAATAGAAGAAGATGTGAAGATGAATTTTGAAGCCGTGAAAAACAGTGGTGGTAAATGAACGAATGAATTAGAATTTTAGATTAGGGTTGAACACGTGAGTATTTCAGTAATCAATGACTGAGTGGGAGATTAGAAAGAAATCAATGTGGTATTAGGAAGCATATAAAATTTTAATGTGTTTTAATTTTTTAGTTGTGGTAATAGGAAGAGGAAACTGGGGTGCCTTTAGCACCACACTAATAAAATGATCTATAAGATAATAATTCAAAATGTATGCATTTGTTATTGTATGATTATCATTGATGCAACTTGATACTATGAAACATTTATAGTTGTTGATTGAAAGAATAAATTATTCACATTATAACCATGTATACCTAAGAAGATTAATAAGTAATCATTATAAATATAAAGTGTTTTAATGATATTTCAATCATGCGGGTCGGGTTGGGGGGGTTGGTAGTGCCCCAGACCCGACCCTAGACCCTAGACCCTAGACCCGGACTTCCAAAAGCGGGTCGCAGGTCTACCAGTCTCGAAGACCTTATGGGGCGGGTCTAAATGGGTCAAAACAGGGGCGGGTCAAGCGGGATTTGGACCCTAGACCCGCCCCATTGTCATCCCTAGTTGCTACTGGCAATGAAAAGGGTAACTCTTTTGCATGCTTAGCTACTGATGATACTCAACAGAATGTTAATATTAATGTTATTGAGAAGAATGTTGATATTGATGGTCATGGTCCTGATGAGCCTAATATTGTTCAATCTAATCCTGTTACCAATGCTCATTCAGACTACACAGTTAATACTAAGATGCAGACCATGTTTGGTAATCTGTTTGATGGTACAAGAGAACATTTAGAAACTTCAAATAAGGCTACAGGTAATAGAACTATTTCTTTTATTGATTTCTTGGGAACTAGTTCATCTTCTAGTGCCACTATTGTTGCTCCTTATTTAGCTCTTTCTGGTTCTATGTCATGTTCATCAACTTACGGTCAGAGTTCTCCTGTTTCTTCTTGTATGAATTTTACTTCGGCTTTGATTGGAACTTCTTCTTCCAGTGCCAAGCAATCTGCTTCCCCATATGCTAATTTAAAGCCACCTAATCATCTAATTCTTCCTCTTCCAACAATTGAATCTTCCATGTTATCCTCTGCAGTTTCAATGAGTGCCTATCCATCTGCAATATCCAAAGGCAAGAAACCTAGAGGAAAATTTTGTGTTGTTGATGACCTTGATAAGGGACATGAGTTCACACTTGAAGACATACTACCCGCTGGTAGCAAGGTGATGCCGCAGAAACGGCACACAAGGCGCAATCCTGGCCCCTTTTTTGATAAATTTTACATGTGAGTTTTGACTTTTGCCTTGTGTCAGAGCCGAGGGATTATGGTGCGTGCAAGCTTGTCATGGAATGTTTTTTAACCGGATGTGTTAGAAGTAAGAACAACTAGAATGTAATTTTATTACTGGAGATTCTTTTGTTAATCACTTGTGGTTAGCGAGTGAGTATTAGTTATTTTGAAGGGTATAGAGAAGGATGGTTATATATCACAGCATACTTGTATATGCTGATATATGTAATGTAAATATTTTGTTGATTAATAAAATTTGCGCTTAACTTTCAAAAAAAAAAAGAATTATCAAAATAGTTATGTAGAAATTAACGATTGCATCATGTGATTCACTGATTTATACCAATTAATATGCATATAATGATACTTTTTTTTTTAGAGAAGAGCGTTGGTAGCGGTGCTTTTAGTAGTAACATTTTAGGCTATGAATGGAAAATAGTTCTTTAATTTATTCGATCTTTTCTGATCTTCACTGAGAGTTTTGTTAAGCCTACTCACTCAAATTGCTCGTTGATCGGATAATATATGTTTTTCAGTTAATAATAATACATTGGGCCTACCATAAGTATGAACAAATATTTCAAAATTATTTACATGAAAAAGCAAGTTGCTTACTGGTTGTCGTTATACGAATGAGCATATATTCCATTTCTTGTTAATAAACGTTTTCTGTTTATTTTTTAGATGTATGAAATAACAGTTTGTTCATTTTCTCTTTATCTCTCTCTTCTTAAAAATACAGTAAAAAAATATTTTATCGTCTCCTTCTCTTTGCAAATTTGTTAATTCTAAAACCCACTTTTAAAATATATAAGTACATGGTAATAACTTCTGCAAATATCTAAGTCATTCGACTTTGAATGCGCAAATTTGAAGCAACATTACGTTAAACTTGTGAAATGGATGATAATTATCGATTACATCATAATTGTGCTAAATTTCACTTTCAAGGAATTCTAATCATTTGCTCTTCGGTGTTCCTACAATATATTTGTTTTACAATGCCTAGTTATGATGATAATAAACCATCTTTTTTGAATAAATGGCTTAATCAACGAATGAATTAAAAGGTGAATTTTCAAATTTTAATGAATTATGACTCGATACCTATTCCATATCATTTGTAATTTTGTTTGTATATGAAAAACCCATGAAGTTTGTTGAAATCAGATAAAATGATAAAATTAATAGACAAAAAGAGGAGCAAGGGAAAAACTGACAATAAAATCAGAAACCAAGCTTTATAATTTTTGAAATAAATTATCTTCTTCTTCATTCTACATTTTCACTTTTCTTCTTCTTTGAAAAGAAATTTATACTTATAAATCATAAAACCTTAATGACTTTTTCATATCTTAATAAAAATTTACAAATAAAATATCTAAATTCAATTTAATTGGTTTTTCTGAAATCTAGCTAATCAAATTTGCTTTTCAATGAGGATTCAGGCTAGAATTTAAAATCAGTATAACTTCAAAGTAGGCTAGTTTGATGTCCGATCTCTTTAGACTTAGCGAGTGTGATCTACTACCTATACTTAGTACTGTATGCCCATGTTCAATGCTAATGGTTGAATTATGGCTTGAGAAATGAACTTGAGTTAGGATTTTAAAGGTGAGAATCATTATTTGGATGGATATTTATCTATATTTAATCATAACATGAACGTTGTTAATCGGTCTTTTGGTCCAGTTCCCAAAAAAGTACAACAGGCCCGCTCGACTCAACTCGTCGTGCGGACCAAAGCCCAAAGTGTCCCAAAGCACTGAGTTTACAATCCTAGAAGGAGTCGAATAAGCGTTGGCCTCATGACTCCTCAAAATGCCAATATTGCATCACCCCCTACTACCCTTGCCTTGCATCGCATCCAATGATGGCATCATACCGCATCACCAACCTCCATCGCACCACTCCACTGGCACACCGCCGCATCCCTTTATCGCATCCCTTTATCGCATCCCCCTAGGATGCGATGTTATCGCATCCATCGGACGCGATGCCACAACGTCCCTCAGGATGCCATCGCGTCCATTGGATGCGATGCCACTGTGTCTCAGATGTGATGCCACTGCGTCCATCAGATGCGATACAACCGCATCCATAGGATGTCAGTATCCATCCTTCCCCTCCCTGCATGCAATGAGGCGCTTCCCCTGGGATGGGATGCGAAAATCGCATCCAATATAAGGGATGCAATTTTCCTCTTTCCAGCAGAAGGGATGCGATTTTCTGGTTCATGCATTCCTGGGATGAGATTTTCTACTGTGTGGTCCCCAAATCTCACATATTCCCACCTAACCCACTACCTATAAATATTCCTTTGTTCATTCTTCACAATGGTTGGAATTTTGGCTGATTTGACACCTCTACAAGCTCATAGAAATCCATTAATGTCAGCATAGCTCTTGACGAAGAAGAAGATATTTTTTCAAGACTTGACATATGGCAACTATAACTCCTAAATGCATAGAGAGACTTGTAAACACATGCCACGATGACGTTCAATGCTTGTAACTCATATTTGTGAATAAAAATCAACGAACTCCTACAAAGTGGACATAGGCCCCTCATGGACCGAATCATTATAAATCACCATGTTATTTACTGCTTTTCACACTTTATTTTCCTATGCAAAACAATATTCTATAGTAATAGAGAATCTTTGGGTGCTATGATATTTTTTGCCATCAACATTCTGGTGCTTTCACTGAGAACTTAGACTTGCCTTCTTTTCGTGCATTTCCATCTCGACTTTGACGTGTTGCTTCGGTTTCTTTTTAACATACTGCTGGAGTCCGCTTACGATGGTTAAGCGATCAAAGAACCCAATAGTTGGAACCTCCGCAGGGGCCGACACTGCTGCTTCCCAATAGCCCCAATCAGCGGGGAACCCGATCGACATGGATATCGTCCCTCCTACAAATCCCGATGCTCCTGCAACTCAACCGCAACTTTACGCGCTTAATAAAAAGTTGGAAGATAGATTTCGAGAACTCAATGGCACGTTGAGGATTAACATTTACCTGATGTATCAACTCCAAGAAAGTCAACATCTCGTCGCTCAACTCCAACTTGCTCATAACAATGCTTGGTCGCAGCTCAATGCCTCGCAAAGTTCCTCTTCTGATACTAGGGGACCAAGCCAAAGAAGGAGGACGACTCTCAACGCTACTCCCCTCGCCAACGCTAATGCCCATGTCAACAGCAACAGAAACGGAAATAGAAACAGTAACAAAACTAACGCATCAACGCGATTGTTCCCGGTTGGTTATCAATGATGAACCAGGTCCAAGTAAACGACCCCATACTCGATAGAACCCAACTGCGCTGCTCTGAACTTTGGGCCTATACTTCCAACAACTCAACAGGCTCAAGTTCCGCCTAATCAGAATCTACATCAACTGGCTCAGCCTCATCGACCACAACAGATCAAGCGAACAATGCCGACAACATGGAGAAGCATGACCCCGATGTCCATCCCAGAAGACGTCCACGGCACAGGACCCCTAAAGTGAACCACAACCGCTGGATCCACTGACAGACGTTCATCCTGCTTATCTCCCCTATATGAACCGAAAAATCATAAGGGCCATCCGAGAGAACGTCAACGACATGTGGGAAACCAACATGAGACGTAACGCCTTCACCAGGGTCATGCACAAAGCCGAGTGGCTCCAAAGCTTCAACATTCCACAACTTGCACTCTATGGAGGAAAAAATGACCTTGTGGATTTCTAAACCGCTACAAGTGGCACATGGACTCAAATCGGGCCACTGATACAGCCAAATGAAAATGATTTCCGGTTTTCTTGGAGGCCACAACTTTGCTTTTGGTTCATCCGTCTCCCAGCTGATTCCATGTCCACTTTTGACCAATTAGCTATTGAAATGGTCAAACAGTTCAGAATGCATGTGCCTACACCGAAGAATACCCTCACTCTCTCCAACCTCTACTAGGGCCTGACAGAAACCCTCAAAAGCTACCTCGAGTGTTTTAACACCGCCCTCGCTGTAACACCCCACCTCCGTTAAGGTCACTCACAAAGGGAATGCCTTAACTTTGATGGAGCGTTTTAGTAGACAGAACAGAATATTACAAGACAGATAAGTAGTAATTGAAAAATTATAACTTTATTACAGTAGAAGCAGAAATAAGTTTGGTTACATCTTTCTAAATCACAATACCAAAACTCAAGTACACAATTATCAGTCTTATACAAAATCCTTTAGAATGTAAAGTTTCAAAGCCATAATCCCCAACATAAGCTGCCATGAAAAGATAGAGTCAAAGCCAAGCAATACTCCAAGCACTTCAAGCAGAGAGAATCAGAATCAAGCTCCTATGTTTCCACCCTGAGCACCTGGGGGGAACCGAAATAAAAGGGGCGAAAACACACGAGGTCAGACATAAAGTCTGGCGAGTCCAGTGACTTCCAGCATATAAACAGATAATATTATCATGACATGTAAATAAAGCTGGATGAGAGATTACATCAACAGGAATATAGATATACTTTAAGTTAACAGAAGAAACAGAATGATGTAAACCAAGTTATGTTCCTTACTTACATCTTACTTCTCTGCACTAATACTAGTATAACAGGATTAGGTGTTACCCTAATGTATAAACTGAAACAGAATCGAAACAGAATAATCTATACAGAAACAGAATGCTAGTAATGGGCCTTCACCACCCCAACAGACAGAAAGTACAGAAGCAGAATACTAATAATGGGCCTTTCCCACCTCCAACAGACAGAAGGTACGGAAACAGAATACTAATAATGGGCCTTTACCACCCCAACAGACAGAAGCTACGAAAACAGAATCGGAAATGAAATCAGAGACGGAAACAGAATAATCCTTACGGAAATATAATGTTAGAATTAGGTGTACACTAGTAATGGGCCTTTATCACCCCAACAGATGGTACCATGCAGAAACAGACTGGTGTTACCACCTAACAGAAACAGATGGTACCAACAGAAACAGACAGAACTAAGTGTACCCTAAGTCCTACCCCAAGTGATCCGCTCCCTAATACATAAATACCCTGTGTCGGCCCCACAGTAGGGTGTATCACTCCCTAAAGTGGCAACCTATTGGCACAGACCTATTTACAGATGTCACGGTGTCTTACATCCCCAGAGCAGACCGGATCCATGCACGCACATGACCCGGTTGGAACGCACCATCAACATCCCTCGCCATTATCAGAATGAACCACTTATAATTAGTTCAGTAAGCGTGCCCGGACCGCTACATAGCGTGGGGTCAAAGTTTTTGATACCAGAAAGGGTTACTGACTAATATGGGTCCCAAACAACAGATGACACAAGTATTTCCCCTCCTAACCTTGTGTCCCCAGACTAACATATTTCAGATTAACTTGTTTACAAGTTTCAAACATACAGAGTTCAGATTTACTAGTTCACAGATCAGATAATCAAGTTAACAAGTTTTCAGACTAACGGATCAGATGTACATCTTTAACAGACTTACAGATTGTCTAACTTTGTGTTGGGCCTACAGGTTCACGAAACGGGTTTGTTAAATTCATCAATCCAGTTGGTTTAACCCTATCCACCTAACACGTTTTAGACATCATATTTATCTCATATTTGCATTAATTAAATATTAATGCACAGACCTCTCACATTAGGTCGGTAGCTTGTGGCCGCTAGATATGCCGGCCGGTTTCGGGCAGACTTCTGCCACAAGCCAGACCTAACCTCGTGTCTAAGCATATTTTAGTTATGCCTACGACCTCTCACATTAGACCGACAGTTTGCGGTCGCTAGTTAAGCCGGTTGGTTCCGGGCAGGCTTCTACCGTAAACGGAGTCTAACCTTGTGTCATAGCCACTTTACAGAAAATATCAGACTAATTATGTCCATTTAGCAGATTTAACTTCTTTACAAGTTACGGTAGATTATCCAAAGTTCTATTAACATGTTTTGCTCAATTTTAGATCAAGCCTCCAAATTACAATTATTCATCTTTCAACAGATTAAGCAATTCAACAAATTTAGCAGATAACAGATCTAGCAGATTAGGAAATTTAGCAGATTAACAGAACAGGCAATTCAATAGATTTAGCAGATTAGCAATTCAACAGATTAGCAGATTTAACATTTCTTAAAAATTCTATTTACATATCTTGCCTAATCATAAATTAAGGCTAAACTTACATGCTTAAATCATGGTCATAATTCATAATACAATATATGCCCCCAAATTTTCGTTAAACTTTGCACAGTACAAAACGCTTTCTAAAAGCCCCAAATCATGATATGAATTATGCCAAATTATAGCCTTTAATGCCAATACCCAAAAATATATATTTAGGCGCATTGACATTAATAGTTATCCTATTTTAATATAGGTCCTTACGCCTAAGTTTCATATTCCTTTTTCAAGTCATGAATCGTTATATAAAATATACCCAAAAATCTAGATCTTTAAATTATATCCACTCAAAATCAGATCTTATTTTTTATATGCATTATGTCCCCAAATTTCAAGTCATATGTTATCATTCAATGATTCCTCTTCTTCCAAATCACAGAGTATGCACAGATCTAGATCTAATTTACAACATATGTCCTTTTCTCAAATTAGTCACAGATCAGTCATGTCCAATTATGCATCATTCATTATTTATCCCAAAATTTAGCATTTATGCGTTAATCTCTTATGAGATTTGGCGCAGTCTCGTAGTAGCCTGGCTATAGAACAAAAAAAAAAGAGAACAGTCACAGAAAAACAGATCTGACAGATAAGAATATGCATAACCTTAGATTCAGATTTATAGCCATGTCAAGATCATAATTAAAGTTCATATCTGAAAATAACTGTACTCACAAAAAGGGAACGATTCTTGTATTCTGGAATCTGTATTCTGACACCGAATAGCTCTTCTTTGGCATAGACTATCGATTAGAATAGAAAATAGTTGTTCTCTTTTAATTCTATTCAGATTGGAAGAAGATGCACTAGTTCTAGCTTAGATTTCAGCAGAGTAGCGACGTCATTATTTTATTTTAATTAGAATAGAGGCAGAGTATAGGCAGAATGAAATTGTGTGGAGAGAAAGTGAGGTTTGGGGGGTATTTTATAGGAGAATAGGGTGATTTTGAGCCTTTAGATCAGTCCCAAAGTCATCAGAACCACCCAGCTCGAAGACAGGTCATCCAGCCACTCAGAAGAAGACACGTCATCACAGAACACTCCAGAATTCTATGCTGGATCGGTATGGGCGCACTTGGCAGGTGCGCCAGTGTATTTTTGTACTGGCGCACTTCACAAGTGCGCTAGTGTATTCTGGTTTGTTTCCGGTTTTTCTGCCTAACTTCGTTCGTCCATATCTTCTTCATACGGTATCCGTTTTACGCAAACTCGGACTCTATCTCAAGCAGAATTTCGAGACGAACACAATGGCGCAACCCGTTTCCCTTAATTCTTCTCCTAAAAATTAAGTATACTTTAATTTGTTACTTATATGTTCATAGAAAATACGGGGTGTTACATTCTCCCCTCCTTAAAGGATTTCGTCCCCGAAATCTTCAAGTTAAGAAGAATATGTCCTACCATCCAATCATCCATCTACTCAACCATCATCCACAAGCATCCATTGTCCTTAGAAAACTTCTAATGTTATATGAACATATGCAAAAGTGTGTGTATATGTCTCTTATCTAATGCAAAGATCAGGCGGTCTACTGATTTAGTTGACCTCCTCAATGCGAACCATGTTGCTGCCATGAGTCCAATTATGTATGCAAGAAATCCTATTTGATACACATAATTTCTATCTGTGTGCATAACCATTCATCCAAATGCAACATCCATGTAATGAGTCAATCATTTTGCATCCACAAAAATTGAAAAATGCGCACACATCCATATGCAGTATGAGAGTGTTTTTGAGCCGATCCAGTGCCTAGTGTGTGTATATGCATCCATGAGCAACCACTAGCAACCACTTGCATCCGCTTGCAACCATCAAACATAACATGTCTCAAACACATGTTTACACCCATTAGTTTCTACCTAAAGGTCGAAGACTCAATCGATAGGATACAGCTGAGTGATAGAAGCAAGTACGATTAAAACAAGAGCTCTGTTCCTATTAGACATCGGTTAAGAAAATAATTCCCTAAGTATCAACCCCGAAGACCGAAATCAACATCTGATTGACACCCAGTGAATTACTCCCATTAAACAATGCCAAACTGGAAATCTACTTCACGCTTCGAGTAAAAACCCCTAACCTTATCAGAAATATTCAAATACTTACAAACTACTGGTACAGATCAGATTATCAAATGATTCCTAGGAAACCAAGCATGATAAAAAAAAACAGAATGTATGCGTCATAGTCAACTTAATGCCCAACACAGATACCCTCAAACCCCAACTTATCACAAACAGATGAGTCATAACCCTTATGGGTTTGAGTCTACATCGGGATCAGAAACAAGACTAGTATTAAAGTGCGGAGTATCAATTACAGAATCAAAATGCTAGAATCAGAAAGAGTTTTAACTCAACAATCAGATAAGGAAATTAAACCTTTTACAGATTTTTTTTCCTATTTCTATCCTATCCACCAGCCTCTAGGGTATTCGCCTGCCCTCCAGAAGTAGGACTTGTCCTCTGCCTTTGCCCTCGTTTCTTCGGGCAGTCCCTAGTGAAGTGTCCCATCTCACCACAGTTGAAGCAAGTGCCCTTCCTCTTTCTGCAATCCTTGTTCAGATGAGTCGAGCTTCCACAAGTAAAACACTTTTTCTCCTTCTTATCTTCAGACTTTTCATCCTTCTTTTGTGTTTCCTTTTTGGGCCCCGCCTTCTTGTTCTGTGGTCCTTCGAGCTTTTCCTCTTTCTTTTTTACTTTCGGCTTCCTCTTCATGCATTAACGCCATGTCCACCAATTTCTCAAAGGTTGCCCCCATAGGAATGTGGGACATCACCAATCCGTGTAGCGGCTCATTTAAACCTTTAGCAAACCTCAGTGCCTTTTTATGCGGTGTATTTACCAAATCTAAGCCGAATCTTGCCAACTGATTAAACTTGTTGACGTACTCTCTCACTTGTAAATCCCCCGGCTTCAACGCCAAGAACCTCTCTACGTATAGACTCTCTTCCGCTCGTGAAAGAAATTTCATCTCGAACCTATGCCTGAAATCCATCCATGTCTCTACCGGACACTCTCGATTTGTGACCTCCCACCAAAAAGAAGCTTCGTCCTTAAGCAACCATACCGCCAACTGTATCTTCTGCCTATCGTCCACCTCGAAGATAACGAACAAATCCTCAGTTTCTTTGAGCCAGTTCCTTGCCTCCACAAATGATTCGGTTCCATTAAAGTTCTTCCCACCCATGGCTCGAAAGTCTCTACATATCTTCGAGAAAATATTCACGCGCGGAGGAGGAGGAGGAGGAAACGTTGCAGCTGGGGGAGGAGGGACGTCTGCTGGGCCTGCATCATTAGCCCTAGCTTCTAGGTACCTTCTAAACCAACCAGGTACCGGTACGCCCTCTGGAAGGTTAAGATCCCCAGACATACTGAAACGAAAAAAGAAAAGGGATTCAAAACGGAGAATGGATAGATATATGGCTTTTGGGGATTATGTTTTTCAAAATAAACTTTACTTTTGAAAATACTTCCTTTTTAAAACCTTTTTGAGAATAGTTTTCAAAAACTTTTTATCAAATCTGGTAATCTTCAGCTCTGATACCAAGTGTAACACCCCACCTTCGTTAAGGTCACTCACAAAGGGAATGCCTTAACTTTGATGGAGCGTTTTAGTAGACAGAACAGAATATTACAAGACAGATAAGTAGTACTTGAAAAATTATAACTTTATTACAGCAGAAGCAGAAATAAGTTTGGTTACATCTTTCTAAGTCACAATACCAAAACTCAAGTACACAATTATCAGTCTTATAATAAAATCCTTCAGAATGTAAAGTTTTAAAGCCATAATCCCCAACATAAACTGCCATGAAAAGATAGAGTCAAAGCCAAGCAATACTCCAAGCACTTCAAGCAGAGAGAATCAGAACCAAGCTCCTATGTTTCCACCCTGAGCACCTGGGGGGGGGGAATGGAAAGAAAAGGGGCGAAAACAAACGAGGTTAGACATAAAGTTTGGCGAGTCCAGTGACCCAGCATATAAACAGATAATATTACCGTGACATGTAAATAAACCTGGATGAGAGATTACATCAACAGGAATAGCAGATATACTTTAAGTTAACAGAAGAAAGAGAATGATGTAAACCAAGTTATGTTCCTTACTTACATCTTACTTCTCTACACTAATACTAGTATAACAGGATTAGGTGTTACCATAATGGCTAAACTGAGACAGAATCGAAACAGAATAATCTATACAGAAACCGAATGCTAGTAATGGGCCTTCACCACCCTAACAGACAGAAAGTACAGAAGCAGAATACTAATAACGGGACTTTACCACCCCAACAGACAGAAGGTACGGAAACATAATCGAAAATGGAATCAGAGACGGAAACAGAATAATCCCTACGGAAACAGAATGTTAGAATTAGGTGTACACTTGTAATGGGCCTTTACCACCCCAACAGACGGTACCACGCAGAAACAGACAGGTGTTACCACCTAACAGAAACAGACGGTACCAACAGAAACAGACAGAACTAAGTGTACCCTAAGTCCTACCCCAAGTGATCCGCTCCCTAATACATAAATACCCTGTGTCGGCCCCACAGTAGGGTGTATCACTCCCTAAAGTGGCAACCTATTGGCACAGACCTATTTACAGATGTCACGGTGTCTTACATCCCCAGAGCAGACCGGATCCATGCACGCACATGACCCGGTTGGAACGCACCATCAACATCCCTCGCCATTATCAGAATGAACCACTTATAATTAGTTCAGTAAGCGTGCCCGGACCGCTACATAGCGTGGGGTCAAAGTTTTTGATACCAGAAAGGGTTACTGACTAATAAGGGTCCCAAACAACAGATGACACAAGTATTTCCCCTCCTAACCTTGTGTCCCCAGACTAACAGGTTTCAGATTAACTTGTTTACAAGTTTCAGACATATAGAGTTCAGATTTACTAGTTCACAGATCAGACAATCAAGTTATCAAGTTTTCAGACTAACGGATCAGATATACGGTTTTAACAGACTTACAGATTGTCTAACTTTGTATTGGGCCTATAGGTTCACGAAACGGGTTTGTTAAATTCATCAATCCAGTTGGTTTAACCCTATCCACCCAACAGTTTTAGACATCATATTTATTTTAGATTTGCATTAATTAAATATTAATGCACAGACCTCTCACATTAGGTCAGTAGCATGTGGCCACTGGATATGCTTGGACCTAATCTGACATGAGCGACATTGATCCAGGAATCGCTTGCCACATGCTCATTATCTACCCGAAGCATCTTCCAGTTAAATAAAAGCACCGAATCTTGGGAACTGAAAGATTGACCGTACTTAAAGAGGAGGTGGATAGGCTATTTGATAACGGATTTATCCGCAACACCCTCTACCACAAATGGGTCTCCAACCCAGTTTTGGTCAAGAAAGAAAATGGCAAGTGGCGAACGTGTGTCGACTACTCAGACTTGAACAAAGTCTGCCTAAAGGACGACTTCCCACTCCCGAAAATCGACCAGCTTGTTGATTCAACGGCCGGCTACCATCTACTCTCCTTCATGGATGTGTACTCAAGCTATAATCAGATTCCAATGTACTTTCCAGATCATGATCTCACCTCTTTCATAACCGAACTTGGGGTTTATTGTTATGTCGTCATGCCCTTTGGTCTCAAGAATGTTGGAGCCACCTATCAACGACTGGTCAACCACATGTTCATGGACCATATTGGGAGATCCATGGAGGTTTACACGGATGATATACCCATGAAAACGAGGATATCGAAGGACCACGTCAACGAGATCGCTGAAATGTCCGGTGTCCTATGTAAATATGGAATGAAACTCAGTCCCTTGAAATGCAATTTTGGCGTTGCATCGGGAAAATTCCTGGTTTTCACTGTTAATTCATGGGGAATTGAAGCCAATCCAGAAAAATTGTGGGCTATCCGGGATATCCAAGCCCTACAGAGCATCAAGGGTGTTCAAAGATTAAGCGGAAAAGTGGTTGCCCTAAGTTGATTCATCTCTAAAGCAACTGACAAATGCATTCCCTTTTTGACTTGATCATAAAAGGGAAGCACAACTTCACATGGACACTGGAATGTGTTGACGCATTCCACAACCTCCTGAATCACTTAGAGCGACCACATATCTTGTCCAAACCTATGGATCATGAAGACTTATATATCTATTTGGTTGTTTTTGTGCGAGAGATTAGCTCAACACTTGTGCGCATCGAAGATCATGTCCAATAGCTCGTTTACTACATTAGCAAGAGATTGACAGGGACATAAAAGAATTATCTAAAGCTCGAGAAGCTCGCTTTCTGCCTGTTGATCTCCTCCCGGAAGCTACGACCCTACTATCAGTCCCATTCAATCAAAGTCTACACTGACCAGCCACTGCGACAGGTTTTGCAATGACCTGAAGCATCTGGGCGACTTTTGAAGTGGAACATAGAACTGAGCTAATTCTAAATTACTTTCGTTTCTCGTTGAGCCATCCTCGGAAAAGCCCTTGTAGATTTCATTCCAGAGTTCATTATTCTAGAAGATCCTCCTTGAGAAGACAACGAATCTCCAGACATTCAATTGAAGCTGTTCATGGATAAATCCTCTAACAGTAAGTGTTTTGGTGTTAGAGTCATACTTGTCACTCCTGAGGAACGCTTGATATGTTATGCTCTGAAGCTCGACTTCACTGCCACCAACAACAATGCAGAATACGAAGCCTTGTTCGCTGGACTTGGAATTGCAATCGAACTTAACATCAAGGCTCTCCAGATTTACTCCAACTCACAACTCATCGTACGCCAGGTGCAGGGCGAATATCAAGCCAATGGGGCACGACTCGCTCCCTACCTTGCTCGAGTCCGCGAATTACTCACCAACTTCAACTACTACATCATTATGCACATCCCTCGACAACAAAATGAGAAAGTTGATTCTTTAGCCAAGCTGGCAAGCTCTTGGGATGCGCAACTCTTAGGGTTAGCCACAGTTGAAGTACCCGACTCTCCGAGCATCGATTATATGCAAACTGATTTGGTTGCGGCGACGGAGATCGAGCCCGAGTCCTGACGTCAATCATAAAATACTTACAACACAGAATCCTCCCTGAACGCTACAAGGAAAGATGATGTAACACCCCACGTTCGCTAATGTCACTCGCAGACTCACTAAGGGAATGCATTAAGTTCCGTGAAGTGTTATAGGTAAATAAGAACATAATAGCACAAGGCATACATGTAAAATAGTAGCAGAATTAAAAACTTTATTTAAATCAAAACATCATGGTCCCAAATACTGAGTTTACATCAAAAATAACTAATTACATTAATAATCTGTCTTGGCAAAAACATCAGAGTACAAAATCATAAAACCATATTTCCCTGTGAAGTTATAAGAGAGTTGACCAGAAGTTAAAGCGATACATCTATATCCAAAATCCAAGCCAAGCTGAAAGAATCCAAATCAACTCTAAGAACTTCAACCCTGAGAACCTCCCGGGGGGGGGGGGAAATGGAAGAGAGAGAAGTGGAAACAAAAAGGGTCAAACATAAAGTCTGGCGAGTCCCGTTACTTTTAAATATAAATAAATAAAAGTATCATGGTAGGTATATAAAACTAGAAGAACAAGATAACAGTAACAATAACAAGTATGAACTGAGCAAGGTAAGATGAACAGGATATATTACGCTTCTTAAATACATTTCTCTGCAGCGCGCAAATACTAGTATATCAGAAGTAGAATGATCCCTACTAATACTGTTCCATTACATTTTCTTGATTATTAGGTTACTTCGGTTAATAGCACTCAAGACTTATACGTGCATCGTACCCATTTACTTTCCCGTGGATGCACCTAATACAATATATGTAGTTATCTCTCAATATTGAGATACACCTCATGGTAACCCACTCGCACGGTCTCTACCGAAATGAACGCAGTCCCTCATCCTACGCCAGAGTGACGTACGGATCTCTATATAACAGTGTTTACGTTCCGCGTATATTTGTCATTACTATGCTACGTAAGCGTACGGACTGCCACCATCGATCGAATCAGATTCCATATCGGAATAATGCCCTTTAGTATACGATACACCATCCAAAGCAGATATGCATGTATCTAGACTGTCTTACGTATGTACTGTATTTGTAGCTCGATGCCTCAATCTCATGTCCTCTAATGTGCACTGAGTTCTGTGGCAGGGATAAACAAGAAACACGCAACTCGGTCGGGAGCTTTTCCATACCTGTACAGGCTGCCTTTAAGTGCCTTCAAATACAGATATTCCTCGGGTATGTTTTCCATGGTGGCTATGACCCCACCTCGGCCCCTCCCTCAACTAGTAAAGACTACAAGAGCTAAGTGACCACCCCTAATACAACAAATCTAAACATCCATGTGGCGTCTAACCTCAACCCCATACCTTGATAGTGAAAGGTGAAATGATATCTTGGGTTTAGCTCTAGTCTTTCGCATCCCGCTGGATGTCGATGACAGATATCTGATGGTCTACTATCCTTATTGGTTGTGACCCTCTCTACCTCCTCGTGAGGCAACCGTCGAATCACCTGGTGTCACCTCGTTACAGCATTCTGACAGCATAGCTACATCTGCAGTCAAGGCCCACCCACCTAGTAGTTACGCGCAGACCCAACCTATGCGAGTACAGCCTAAGACATCTGTCACCGCACAGAGGACTACTAGGAGCACCTTAAGTACTTCAGGAAGGCGCGTGCTTCCCCTTCCGGTTCTTTGGAGCCATCATAACAATCAGATGAATGTGCGCTCCCCTCGTAACTTTTAACACCTCGATGATCTACCCCGTTGGATTAATCACCCTCAAACGTACGGACTGGTCCAAGCGTCTTTCTTTATTATGTTGTTAGACCCTATGTCTAAACATTCTTTTATGCGATTGACTTACCTCACCTAGTTCCCATTTAACTTGGTTATTCCAATTCATATTGAATTCTTATTCCAATTTGCCAAGTTTATCTTGCTTATTAATTTCAATCATATAACTTAATCCATTTAAGTTTATTAATAAGCCCACAACATGTTATTCTCTAGATTGTGGCCCAAGGTTTGTAATCCACAATCTATTTTATATTCTTACTTGGTTAGATCATTACAATAACATGTTCTTGTTAATACGTTATTAAGTACATCTCAATTCACATGTTTCCTAATTAACAAGTCACTCACCATTTATGATTAAATATAGCTTATTTATTTTACAAGTTTTCCTCATTCTTTCTCATTTAATCATAAATTCAATTTACACCGTCACTACAACTTACCGTTGTTTACTTAGCAGATTATTACGCATATCTAATTCTATCATTTCTACAAGTTATGCTTACCCTATAAGGTGTCTTTAATTACATAACTTTATTATATTTTCCACCGATTATGTATACCACTACGTGTCTTTAATTACATAACCTTATTGGGTTAAGTTTGTGGGCCTATATGTAAATATTACCCACCCCCTCTATTTTACTTAACCCACCCACTACCCATCCAATTTTACTTAACCCTAACTTAAGTTCATAATCATACAATCCTTATGGATTAAATTAGGTTAAGTAGTCCAATTCATTACCATGTCCAATTATGGTTATGATGGGCTAGACCTCCCACATTAGGCCTACAACGTGTGGATGTTGGATATGCCGGTCGGGCCGGGAATTCTTATTCCACAATTGGGTCTAACCTCGTGTCTTAGCCCGATTCGTATTTGCACACTTAGACCTCTCACATTAGGTTCAACATTAGTGGCTGCTGGATATGCCGGTCGGGTCCGGGCAGACTTCCACCACTAATGCAACCTAACCTCGTGTCATAAGTAATTACTAGACATTCCATTTTTATCCAAATCTACCTATGTCATTATAGGTGATTATTTCTCTTTTTCCCTATATTTAATAATATCCCCAATTCACTATTCAAATCATAGACTTACACCTCTTTTCAATTCACCTATTAATTATGCACCATATGCTCTTTTTCCCAAGTTATAAATCAAGGCATATACATATATATATGTTATGCACAAACCCAAATCTACATATGTTCCAATTTATGTCCCTA
Source organism: Allium sativum (assembly GCA_030737875.1). Lineage (NCBI taxonomy): Eukaryota > Viridiplantae > Streptophyta > Magnoliopsida > Asparagales > Amaryllidaceae > Allium > Allium sativum. The sequence goes on from CM060916.1 coordinate 903,600,657, forward strand.
GTCCATATTCATCCATTTCAATACTAGTTATACCCAAATCCATATTCGCATATTTTCCAATGTATGCCTAAAAGTCATATTCACATACGTCCCAATTTATGTCCCAAATCAATACTTACACAAGTCCCAATTTATATTCAAATTATATTTTCCAACGTATGCCTAAATTCATATTACCCAACAAGACATATGCCCCCAAACCTATATTCATATATTTCCAAATTTATGCCCAAATTTAGATCCATATTTTCCAATATCAGTTATGCCCCAAATTATGTCTTTCCCCATTATTCCCAATATCGCACGTTCGCGTTTTCAGCGTTAGGCCTAGGCTCAAAGGTAGCCTGGCTATATAAAAATAAAAAGGGAAAAAGAGGGAGAGAAGAGAATCGAGAACATGTATAATAACGAATCAATAATAAACTGATAGAAATAGGCATAAACTGAATAGGCATATTATGACAAGATTTAACATGGCGACGGTATGAACATATAAAAGCAGATCTGATAGTTATGTCATAATAGAACTGATTAGGCACCGATTCAAGATCCTTTTTTTTTACATACATATCAATATTACTATTTAAATATTTAGATCTAAAAATAACATGAACTCACAGTGAATAGATCCAAGGAAATGGATCCAAATTATTGCGAAGAACATGTTGAATAAGTTGTTGTAGCCATCGCTGATTTTGCTGTATCAATCTTCGAATATGTATAATCTTCTTTGAATTGATTTAGAAGAAGAAATGCCATTTTAATTTTCGTTGCGGCAGAGCTTCGCCGTCAGCATTATTTTTGGATGAATAAAACCTAGGTCTAGGGTCCTTTATATAGCCTAGGGTTCAATGAATCTTGCTCAGAAAGGTGTCTAGATAAAAAATGAAGTATTTCGCTTAGATCTGTCAGGGGTGGGTCGACCCCGCTTTGGGTGGGTAGACCCACCTGGGCGGGAAATCTGTCGCCTTCCCAAAATTTGAATTTTGAACCGAATTTCAAATTTCTGGACCCATTTTTGAATTTCTGAACCTCTTGTATTTATATATATTCTTCCTGTGCATATACAAACTTCAAACCTTAATAACGTCTTCATACGATGTCTGATTTACGCAAACTAGGTGTCTATCTTGACCAGGATTTCGAGAAAAACACAATGGCGTAGTTCGTTTTACTTATTTCTGAATATTAAATTAAGTTTTCCTTAATTCATTGTTAATAGTGTATTTCACACTAATTATTCTTTAATTCATCATCTTTAGTGTCGCTAAAATTCCGGGGTGTTACATTCTCCCCTACTCAAAGGATTTCGTCCTCGAATTCTCTAAGTTAAGAAGAACGTATATCCTAACATCCAACAGTCATACATCCATCTAGCAATCACAGGCATCTATTGTCCTTAAGGAATTTCTAATGCTTTTATGAACATACGCAATAGTGTGTGCATATGTCCGTAAACTAATGCAAAAGGTCAGGCAGTCTACTGATTCAGTTGAACTCCTTAATGCAATGTATGTTTGTGCCATGCAACCAAAATGTATGCAAATCGTCCTAGTATAACATGTAAGCTTTATATTTGTGCACAATCATCCATCCAAATGCAACATCAATGCAATGATACACCCATTTTCATCCATAAAATTTAAAATGTATACACATCAATAAGCAAAATGTAAGTGATTGAGCTGATCTAGTGCCTATTGTGTGTGTATATGCATCCACGAGCAATCACTAGCAACCACTTGCATCCATCAAACATAACTTGTCTCAAACACATGTTTACATTCATTAGTTTTCTACCTAAAGACTCGATCGATAGGAGATATTTAAATGATAGATACAAGTATTAATTCGTAGCTTGGGAAAAGAAGTTAAGAATATATTCTCAAAAAGGAAAGGATATGAAGCGCGAATCTTGTCTTCAACCTCCCAAGTAGCGTTCTTGCGTCCCTTTCCCTATTGCGCTCTTACTAGCTTTGCTTCTTTGTTGCACAATTTCTTAACCTCCGATCCAAGTATGCAAGTCAGAACTCGTCCAATCATTGCTTCCTTCTCTACTTTCACTTCTTCTCGCAAGTTTGGCTTCATTACCTCGAACTCTATACATTTTTTTCCACCTCTCGAATGAAGAGTCATCTTAGAATGACGGGCTTCCTCAAGGACTGTCTCTAATAGGTTTCCCATCCCAATATGACTCACCTATCAAACCTCTTCTCAAGTAGCTCTCCTACTTGCTGATAAAGTTCCCTCTTTTCTTTAAGGAGTCACATGTCGCAAATCATCGATGAATATATCAAGAGGTTCTAGGAGACTAAGCATAACAGACCCTTTTGGGGTCATAAGAAATCTCGAGAGTCTTTCTATGGCAAGTCATAAGTCTAACGACCCTCCTCTCACAATCTAGAATGGCTCCGTATATGGTTAACCCATCCATCCTAGAATCAGACCGTATCTTATGAAATTAAGAACATATGCGTTGCAATCAAACTCGACGCCTAACATAGAGATTCTCAAATCCCGACAAATCCTTGATAAATGAGCCGTACCTCAAATGGGTTTGAGACACTAACGTGATCTAAAACCATACTAGTATCTAGGTGCAAAGACTCAACTAAAAGATCAAATACAAAAGAATGCGAAGCGCCAAAAAAAATCCTAACAGGATGATAAAAAATAGAAATCAATCCTTCGATGGAAACTTTCCTACCCCTATCCTATCCACTAGCTATGAGAACATTAGCTTGCACCCTAGAAGTTCTTGCCTTCTGGCCTTGTCCTTGTCTCTTTGGGCATTCCTTAATAAGGTGCCCCGTCTTACCAAAGTGGTAACAATGCCTTTCCTCTTTCTGCAATCCCTTTTCAGATGACCCACCATGCCAAAATTATGGTATTTCCTCTTTTCTTCTTTGGGCTGTGCTCCTTAGCCCCAACTCCCTTATTCTCCTTTTTACCATCCTTGTGCAACATGCTAACAAGTCTCTTGAAAACTGCCTCCATCGCACGGAAATCCTTACAAAGCATGAGAGAAAATAAGACATAGGTGAAACCACTGCGGCTAAAGATGGAGGTTGGGCACTTCTTTCCCCTTCGACATGTACTGCAGTTTTAACATGCCTACGGAACCATACTGAAATAGGGATACCCTCTCGAGAAGAAACGGTTCCCCGAACAAAAAGGAAAAGGAATCAAGCAGAGAATCGAGAAGATATTTATGGATATGGAAAATATGCTTTTCAAAAATAAACTTTTTATTTTAAAATACTTTGTTTTTGAGACGTTTTTGAAAACCATTTTCAAAATACTTTATCCGATCTTATAACCATATGCTCTGATACCAAATATAACACCCCACGTCCGTTAATGTCATCACTAAGGGAATGCATTAAGTTCTGTGAAATGTTGTAGGTAAATAAGAACATAGTAGCACAAGACAGACATGTAAATAGTAGCGGAATTAAAACTTTATTTAAATCAAAACATCATGGTCCCAAATGCCGAGTTTACATCAAAAGTAACTAATTACATTAATAACCTGCCTTTCCATAAACATATGAGTACAAAATCATAAAACCATATTTCCTTGTGAAGCCATAAGAGAGTTGACCAGAAGTCAAAGCGATAGACTGAAATCCAAAATCCTAGCTAAGCTGAAAGAATCCAAATCAACTCCAAGCACTTCAACCCTGAGAACCTAGGGGGGAAATGGAAGAGAGAGAAGAGGAAACAAAAAGGGTCAGACATAAAGTCTGGCGAGTCCCGTTACTTTTAAATATAAATAAATAAGAGTATCATGGCAGGTATATAAAACTGGAAGAACAAGATAACAGTAACAATAACAAGTGTGAACTGAGCAAGGTAAGATGAACATGATATATTGCGCTTCTTAAATACATTTCTCTGTTCCGTGCAAATACTAGTATATCAGAAGTAGAATGATCCCTACTAATACCGTTCCATTACATTTTCTTGATTATTAGGTTACTTGGGTTAATAGCACTCAAGACTTATACGCGCATCGTACCCATTTACTTTCCCGTGGATTCACCTAATACAATATATGTAGTTATCTCTCAATATTGAGATACACCCCATGGTAACCCACTCGCACGGTCTCCACCGAAATGAACGCAGTCCCCCATCCTAAGCTGGAGTGATGTACAGATCTCTATATAACAGTGTTTACGTTCCGCATATATCTGTCATTACTATGCTACATAAGCGTACAGACTGCTACCATCGATCGAATCAGATTCCATATCAGAATAATGCCCTTTAGTCTACGATAAACCATCCAGAGAAGATATGCATGTATCTAGATCTGTCCCATGTATGTATTGTAATTGTAGCTCGATGCCTAAATCTCACGTCCTCTAATGTGCACCGAGTTCCGTGGTAGGGCTAAACAAGAAACACGGAACTTGGCCGGGAGCTTTTCCATATCTGTACAGGCTGCCTTTAAGTGCCTTCAAATATAAATATTCCTCGGGTCTGTTTTCCATGGTGGCTATGGCCCCACCTCGGCCACTCCCTCAACTAGTAAAGGCTACAAGAGCTAAGTGACCGCCCCTAATACAACCAATCTAAACATCCATGTGGCGTCTACCCTCAACCCCGTACATCGATAGTGAAAGGTGAAATGATACCTTGGGTTTAGCTCTAGTCTTTTGCATCCCGCTGGCTATCGATGACGAATATCCGACGGTCTACTATCCTTGTTGGTCATGACCCTCTCTACCTCCTCGTGAGGCAACCGTCGAATCACCCTGGTGTCACCCCGTCACATCATTCTGACTGCATAGCTACATCTGCAGTCAGGGCCCACCCCCTAGTAGTTACGCGTAGACCCAACCTCTGTGAGTATAGCCTAGGACATCTGTCACCATACAGGGGACTACATGGAGCACCTTACGTACTTCAGGAAGCCGCGTCTTCACCTTCCAGTCCTTTGGAGCCGTCATAACAATCAGATGAATGTGCGATCCCCTCGAATCTTATAACACCTCGAGGATCTACCCCGTTGGATTATTCACCGTCAAACATACGGACTGGTCCAAGCGCCTTTCTTTAATATATTGTTAGATCTTATGTCTAAACATTCTTTTACGCGCTTGCCTTACCTCCCCCGGTTCCCATTTAACTTGGTTATTCCCGTTCATATTGAATTCTTATTCCAATTTACCAAGTTTCTCTTGCTTATTAATTTCAATCATATAACTTAATCCATTTAAGTTTATTAATAAGCCCACAACATGTTATTCTCTAGATTGTGGCCCAAGGTCTATAATCCACAATCTATTTTATATTCTTGCTTAGTTACATCATTACAATAACATGTTCTCCTTAATATGTTAATTAGTATATCTCAATTCACATGTTTCCTAATTAACATGTCACTCACCATTTATGATTAAATATAGCTTATTTATTTACAAGTTTTCCTCATTCTTTCTCATTTAATCATAAATTCAATTTACACTGTCACTACAACTTATCGTTGTTTACTTAGCAGATTATTACACATATCTAGTTCTATCATTTCTACAAGTTATGATTACCCTATAAGGTGTCTTTAATTACATAACTTTATTATATTTTCCATTGGTTATGCATACCACTAGTTGTATTTAATTACAAAACCTTATTGGGTTAAGTTTGTGGGCCTATATGTAAATATTACCCATCCCCTCTATTTTATTTAACCCACCCACTACCCATCCAATTTTACTTAACCCTAACTTAAGTTCATAATCATACAATCCTTATGGATTAAATTAGGTTAAGTAGTCCGATTCATTACCATGTCCAATTATGGTTATAATGGGTTAGACCTCCCACATTAGGCCTATAACGTGTGGATGCTGGATATGTCGATCGGGTCCGGGCGGTCTTATTCCACAGTTGGGTCTAACCTCGTGTCTTAGCTCGATTCGTATTTGCACACTTTGACCTCTCACATTTGGTTCAACGTTAGTGGCTGCTGGATATGCCGGTCTGGTCCGGGCAGACTTCCACCACTAATGCAACCTAACTTCGTGTTTAAGTGCAATTACAATTCCTAATTGTAATTACTAGACATTCCATTTTTATCTAAATCTACCTATGTCATTATAGGTGATTATTTCTCTTTTTCCCCATATTTAGTTATATGCCAATTCATTATTCAAATCATAGACTTTTACACCCCATTTCATTTCACCTTTTAATTATGCACCATATGCTTTTTTCCCAAGTTATAAGTCAAGGCATATACATATATATGTGTTATGCACAAACCCAAATCTACATATTTTCCAATTTATGCCCCTAGTCCGTATTCGCCCATTTCAATACAAGTTATACCCAAATCCATATTTGCATATTTTCCGGTGTATGCCTAAAATTCATATTCACATACGTCCCAATTTATGTCCCAAATCAGTATTTACACATGTCCCAATTTATGCTCAAATTATATTTTCCAACGTATGCCTAAATTCATATTATCCAACAGTGAATAGATCTAAGGAAATGGATCCAAATTACTGCGAAGAACATGCTGAATAAGTTGTTGTAGCCATCGCTGATTTTGTTGTAGCAATCTTCGAATATTATAATCTTCTTTGAATTGATTTAGAATAAGAAAGGCCATTTTAATTTTCGTTGTGGCAGAGCTTCACCGTCAGCATAATTTTTGGATGAATAAAACCTAGGTCTAGGGTCCTTTATATAGCCTAAGGTTCAATGAAACTTACTCAGAAAGGTGTCCAGATACAAAATGAAGTATTTCACCCAGATTGTCAGGGGTGGGTCGACCCCTCTTTGAGTGGATAGAGCCACCTGGGCGGGAAATCTGCCGCCTGCCCAAATTTTGAGTTTTGAGCCGAATTTCGAATTTCTGGACCCATTTTTGAACCTGTTATATATATATATACTCTTCCTATGCAGATACAAACTTCAAACCTTAATAACTACTTTATACGATGTCCGATTTACGCAAACCAGTTGTCTATGTTGACCAGAATTTCGAGACGGACACAATGGCGCAGACGTTTTACTTATTTATGGGTATTAAATTAAGTTTTCATTAATTCATTGCTAACAGTGTATTTCACACTAATTATTCTTTAATTCATCATCTTTAGTGTCATTAAAATTCCGGGGTGTTACAGATGTGCACTCACTTGCAAACCATCTCGCTACACCATTCATGATGGAGTGCTCTACTAAAGGGGATTTTTCGTTCCATTACTCTGGTGTGTAGCTCACAACAACACCGAATGCGTGCTGCTGGACGTGCATGAAGTCGAGTGCGGTGACCACACTGAAAGGCAAAAATTGGAAGGAAGATTATCAGATATGGTTACTTCTAGCCCACACTCGACCAAGATGTCGTGGACTACTCCCGTAAGTGTGACAAATGCCAGAGGTTTTCCAAGATTCCAATAGCCCCGCCAATCGAGCTGACAGGTCATTCCTTGTCCATTCGCCATGTGGGATATCATCGGAACTCTTCCAATGGCCAGAGGCGGTGCACGTTATGCTATATTCGCAGTTGATTACTTCACCAAGTGGGCTGAACCCGAGACTCTTACTATAATCATTACTAAGAAGGTGATCAACTTCATCATCACCAGAATTGGAGTCCCCCAATCTGTCATCTCAGACAACGGGACCCAATTCTAGAGCGCTGAATTCAGGACCTTCTGCCGATGACACAACATTGAGAAGTGATTCTCGATAGTAGCTCATCCTCAAGCCAATGGGCATGTCGAGGTTGTCAACAAAGTGATTAAACCCATCATCAAGAAGCGTATGGAAAAAGATGGAGGCTTATGGGTAGATGAGACCCCTCTGGCCCTGCGAGCCTACCAGACCACCCATAAGTCAATGATCGGCCACAGTCCATTTGCTCTCGCCTATAAATCTGAAGCTGTCATTCTCATTGATCTCAAACTCCAATCTCATCGAGTCACTTACTTTGATCCAAAAACCAACCAAGATTTGCTTTTGGAGTCACTCGACTTATTCTAAGAGAAAAGAGACGAAGATGAACTTAGAGCTACCGCTTAGCGCCAACAAGTCATCCGATACTTCAACTCCAAAGTCCGTCCCAAGAACTTCGGCATCGACAACCTCGTTCTAAAGCAAATACTTCCCACACTGACTGGTCTTAGTCCTTGCTGGGAAGGTCTGTACGCCATTTAGCAGAGGCTTGGAGACGGAACCTTCAAGCTAACGACCGTTGACGGTGCTGAACTCCTAAGAGAATGAAACAATGAACATCTCCGCCGGATCTTCACAAAGCTTAGTGTACATATTTACTTCTTTCCAACAATATTTTGTTTTCTTCAAATTCAAGGCATTGTAAAGTACAAGCCATTACTGCCAAAGTTATCAGTAATGATAATTTCAGATGTCTATGTTCTTACTGTATTTACTTTCTGCATAGTATGTTTGAGCAGCTGTTATAACCGACCTGCATACACGAGCGCACAACACTATATTGGCGCCTCGAAGTTGGGAACTGGTCCCCTGACTCGAGTCTCAAACCGATGACGAGATCGAGTATAAATAACTCAACTCGAGTCTCAAACCCACGACGAGGCCGAGTATAAACAACTCCAGACACTCATTCACTTGAGTGTCCAACCCCGTTCCTAAGTCTCCAAACTTGGGGGAATCCCATCAATCGAAGGAGAGTGACATCGACCACTCATTTGGTTCCATCTGACCTGAAGAGTCTGGATCCGGGCAACGATTGGCGAATCAATGATGCATTCGAACTCCAACCCGAACTTAATGACTGGAGAGTCTAAAGAACGAATCAATGACGTTCATGCCTTCTTATGACTCAGGATCAATGACCTCCGGGAGACCCCAAGAGAGAAGACACCGAACCTGAACTCCTTACGACTCGAAACTCTTTACCAAGGAAAATCCCGGAACTCCGCACGGCTTGGGAATCTCAAGAGTGAAGCCTCGGATTACATTTGCTTAAGTGTAACAAAAAATATGTTTGTGCAAGTACAGAAACTGGAAAGCATCGACGAACATTTGAACGCTTAATACAAAATGTGATGTAGGAAAAGTCAACTAGCACTTTCATTTCCAACCAAAAGCAAACTACACCTATCTATTTATCTTTCTTTCTAACGACGCGATGTATATGAAAACTACATCATGCCTCTAAAAGCGAGGGTCATACTCGCATATACTATCAGCCTAAATAACCAAAAGACATCCATAACAATCATTTGGGTAGTTCTCCTTCTTCCTTTTCCTCTTCCTCTTTCTGCCTCTTCTTCTTCTTCCCGCTCAAGTCTTCACTCGATGGGTCATTATTCCTTCTCTTCTTTTTTTCTGGATCTGTTTCCTCCTTTCCTTTTCCTTCCCTTTGTCATAGAAGATAACTTGAGGGTCGCCAATGGAATCTCTTTCTCATCGTCGTCGCCACTCGTAATCTCTGTGATTTCCTCGTCTCTGAGCAGGATCGATTTTAGAGGTTTGGGAGTGGCCTCGCAGGAGAGCGCGAGTATTGCAGGTGTTCCCTCTCCTATTTTTTGCCTGTCCTTCAAGTTGCATTCTTCTGTGCCGCGTTACCAACCTAGAGCTTTTTGGCCTCAACCTCTTGTAGCTTCTTCCAAGTGTTATCAGCCCTCTTCTTGGTGGCCTAGATGTCGACCTGCTTCATAAGATGCTCCGCCACTTTAGCCGCAACATTCTGTTTAGCCTTCTTTCATGCCTCTTTCTGTGTTGTTTGCCTGGCCAAGTCGGCAACCACCTTCTTCTCCTCAACCTCCTCATACTTGTGTGCAATTGAGTGCTTTGTTCTTCGACCAGCTCACGCATTGTATGCGTACTCGTCTCGACATGCCCGACCACTCCCACTTCATTCCCATCTCCTTCATCATCTCCTTGAAGAATGTAATATCAGCTTTGGTTAATGTGTGTAGTGGATCACCTCCTTCGCCCAGTTGTTCCCCTAAGCCTTCCATCACTATCCTTGATTGTACGGGCTGTGTCGGTCCGAAGCCCGTTGTCACTTCTGCTCCGGAGGGACCTGCACGGTGAAGAAAAGGGATAATTACTCTACTTCGGTTCCGTATTTCCATCCTCTTAAGCACTCGTGAGAATAGGACTTTACCTACTACCACCTGAGATGTAGTCGCGGCAGGCACAATGCTTCCACCCACTGCTTGAGTAAAGCTCCCCAGTCCCAACCCCGGTTGATCGGGATTATATTCAGCTTCGGCATGGGCTGGGACCTATGGACCATTTGCGGAGATAAAAGGCATAGAGTGCTACTAAGAACTATCTCCAATAAACTCATGGGCCACTACCAATCTATCGGTGGATGCCATCCTCCCTTTCACAGCAATAAGCTCCGCTTCCCTTACCCTCTCGTCATCCTTTCTCAGCAACTATCTCCCCTCTTGCAGCACCAAACATTCTTTCACGTCCAAGTGAGAGAATATGAACTCAATTTAATTCGCTGCCTCCACCTGCCGCTACCCGACCTCAAACTCCAGCAGCTTATCCCACACTTGAGAAAATGTCTGAGGATCGTCGTCAACCCATGAAATTTCACGATACTTGAGCGCCTTAACATACATCCCCCAAACATATAGCTCAAGATTCAACTCTGCCTAAGCTTCAACATCCTCAGCCGCATTCCTAAGCTCCTCCACATCATTTTAGCGCTCTTCTCTTATCCCATCCAATTGGGTCAGCACCTCTTTAGTATTAGCCTCGGATTTATCGTTTCCCTTCTTGGCCTTTTGCATGAGCCTCTTTTTCTTGGCATTCTCGTTCATAAACCTTTATGCCTTTGCATTCTCAGCTTTTAGCCTTTGGTTCTCCTTCATCGAGGCCTCGTTGTCCGTTTGGAGCTGGTGCACTCTTTCATTCTCCTTAAACAGACGACTATTCTCCTCTGCCAGCTCTTGGTTCCCTCATTTGAGAGTTTTATTGTCGATTACCACCAGAGCTACGGAGTTTTCGAACATCGCGTCCGCGTCCTATGTCGCTTTCTCCATCTTTTTATACTTCTCCTCAAGCTCACCTATTTTGACAACAGAGATTTAGCAGGATAACGTGCTGTCGTATACGTAGAAATGGGTACAACTTCAATTTTTTTCTTACAAAATGCCTCGTCCCTATTCCGGATACTCAACTGCTCGTCCTTGACCACTTGCTTCAGATTTCCAATCTCCACGTTCTTTTTGAAGATAAGCTCTGAAAGATGCCCATCATATTTGTTGAACTCATTGCGTTGGTAGTAGGCAGCATGCACTTTCCTCCACATCGACTCAATGTCCTCGCGGGGGATCGAAAAAAATGTATGGCATTCATTTCAGCTCATCAAAGTAATACTTTGGAAATAGCTCTTTCAACGATGTCTTCTTTTCCTCAGGAGTGCGCTTTGGTGCTTCTGACCCTCCCTTCGACGTGGTCATCGTCGATACCCTACGGTCTACAGGAATTGTATCTTTACTAGTGGACTTGTGAGTGGGCACCGCTAGCGGAGCATGAGGATGAAGATTCAACGCTTGTGGCCTTACACCCGTAGTTTTATATCTTGAGTCAGCTCCCAAAGTAATAGTGATAGGTAGAGGGGACTCCGAATGTTTGGGATGCTCATATCGGTAATCAGCGCCGCGACCATGGGAGTGAGAACAAGATCGCGACAAATCAGTCGTTTTCTTAAAACTGCTTATTATCGGCTCCTTTCTGACTGTTAACCTCCAAACCCATGACTTCGCTGTCTACCACGGCTGCTGTCACGAACCATCTCACCTACATGGAAAAGACTCAAGGCTAGACTCGAGCCCTATGCACACGCAAACAAATGCTATGTTATGCTGTGTTTATAAGTGTGTGCACTAAGTGCGCTCTCCACAGACCAGATTGAGTCCCTCTTGGGGAGTTGTCTTCCCAACAGTAAGTGTTAGGCTTCCAGAACTCGTGCTGTTGGGCCAAGACGGAGGGATATCGATTGGGACTTTACCCAAGTCCTTAAATTGTTCCACTTTCTCCAGCAATGCGATGGTATTAGAGGTGGTAACTGGGGAAACCGGCCTTGCCAACACTCCCACCCCGTCTCAACAGTCATGGACGGGATAGGGGTGGATGACAGACCCTCTCCTCCAACAACCATCTCCACATTACCAGCGCCCCCTCTGCTGGTTCCTTCCCGAGTCTTTGTAGCTTTGGGTCGCTTAGGCACAACAGGAGGCGCTTTACTTTTGTGTCCTGTAGAACTCCCTTCTCCTTTCGATTTCGCCTTCCCCTTCCTAAGAGTAGCTGGGCAGAATATTTTACGCTTAGCGGGAAGTAAGACGATCCGACAAAGAGCCTCCTCATCTAAGATATTCTTTGTAGACTGGGTTGCAATGGGAATGGCTTTCAACTGTTCATATGCCTCTAGTATGTTGTACCCTTCGACGGCGGAGGAATCCCCATTAAAAAATTTAAGATTAACTCAGAGCCAATGACTCAACTAATTTCAAACTGAAAACAACCAAAGATAATTACTTCCTTCCAACTAGTGCCTCACAAATTCCAAGGGACAGTGGTCAAAGAAACATTCATTCTTAAACATGTTGAGTCTGCTCCATGACCCTTCGATGAATCAGGTGCTGTGTATCACCTCTAGATAATACAGGAAGGGCACGCTGCGAACTCCCCGCTTAATCTGAAACAATGACCGGATGTCCTCTCCGATAGGCTCTAAGTGCAGGTACTCTCTAAACAAACGACAAGTGCCGAGGAGGAAGTCATACCCATTCCAACGAAGCTACGTTAGAGCTAGGCGAAAGTAATGCAGCATATCTCGGACGAAGTTGCAAGACGGGGGCACACACCCACAAAATAAACATGTGCCTGTTCCAAGCAGTGTACCCTTTTGGAGGAGCGTGCGCCCTGTCCTCTTTTCTGGGAGTGTGAACGTCAGTCCAAGGCTGTGCAGTATAGCTAGAAATGAAGACTAGATCGAAGAAACTATAGACTTTGGAAGTCGAAGCTTCGCATCACTCGTTGTCCCAATCCAGATCAACTAGCAGCACTAGTTCGGGGGACATCGAGCTTGAGACTTTTTCAAAGTCCAACCATTCTCATATTATTGGTCCCCCGAAAGCACCCTACCATGGCTTGCAGCCGAAAGATCCATAACAGATGATCGAGCACCCGAATGAACCATTGGTGTCGGAGGGGGCTACTGCAGTTGAGGAGAATCTCGAGGACAAAGAAAACATAGACATCGAGGGGGGATGCACTCAAGGCTCCAAATACGATGGTGGATGCCGTCATAGTTGACAACCCACGGAATGAAGTCATACCCATTCGAATGAAGCTACGTTGACGCTAGGAGAAAGTAACGCAGCATATCTCGGATGAAGTCACAAGACGGGGGCATGCACCCAGAAATGCACATGTGCTTGTTCCAACCAGTGTACCCTTCTAGAGGAGCGTGCGCCCTGTCCTCCTTTCTGGGAGTGCGAACGTCAGTCCAAGGCTGTGCAGTTTATTCCCTGCTATTACCCCGTAATATCTCCGCTATAGCGTATTTCTACCGCTGCGCTATTTCCAAATTGCATCTGAAATAGCCTATCCGCTTTAAGTCCTGCTATATTTCGGTATTCCCGATATATCCCATTATTTCGGCTATATTTTGCTATTTCCGCTATATCTTCTATAAAAGAAGTGAATTTTAAAATGATATTATACATTATAAATTTTATAAAATTAACTTTTTAATATAATTTTTGAACATATATTTTTCTGAATATAAAATACAATAATATTCCACTAAATATAATCAAGCTAAACAAAAGTTTACATTTCTTTGCATATATTTGCTTATGATTTTTAAAAAAATTAAGAATGCACTAATTATAATTAAGTTAAATGCTTATTCACCATTTATTTATCATTTTTATATTTGTAAAAGCATTAAATATGAGTTTTGTATGCTATTTTAGACTCATCCGCTATATCTTTCTATTTCCTCGATTTATTCCCGCTAGTGTTTAAATTCTCAAAAACACTATTCACCCCCCTCTAGTGTTTGTTTTGCCTTAACGATCCATTCCACATTCCTTAACAATTGGTATAAGAGCAAGATCTTTCAAAAAGTTCATAATATGATTTTTGAAAATAGTGATAATGGCAACCAACACTAGTAGCAATAATAGTTCTTTTATAAAGGGTCAGTCCACTGTTAGACCACCATTGTTTAATGGTAGTAATTATTCATATTGGGAATGTAGAATGAAAATATATTTGCAATCAGTAGGTTTAGACACATGGAATAATACACAAAATGAATATGTTGAACCCACAACTACATTTGCACAATGGATAAATGAACAAAAGGACGCTGCACAAAGCAATTCTAAGGTCGTGAATATGTTATTTTGTTCATTACATAGGAATGAATTTAATAGAGTATCAGTATGTAAAACTACCTATGAAATTTGGAGAACTTTACAAGTTACTCATTAAAGAACTAATAATTTTAAACAAACTAAAATAGCAATGCTAGTTAATCAGCTTGAATTATTTAAAATGAACAAGAACGAGTCTATTTCAGATATGTATTGCAGATTTCAAGAGATAGTGCATTCATTAACCGCACTTGGAAAAACCTACTCTTAAGCAGATCAAGTCAGAAAAATATTAAGTTCATTAACTCCAGAATGAGATAAGAAAACTTTGGCAATTAAATAAGCCAACGATGTGAATGAAATGAAGATTGAAGAATTAAGTGGAAATCTAATGTCTTACGAAGTCCAATTACAGAAAAGAAAAGAAAACAGATCAATGGAGAAGAAATCTATTACATTGAAAGCAACAACAAATGAGTCTGACTCAAGTAGTGAAGATGATGAAGAAACAACACTTATGACAAATCATTTTAGAAGATTTCTGAGATATAGAAAGAAGAATTATTATCAAGAAAATTCAAAAATTAATGATGGTCGATGTTATAATTGCAACAAAGCAGGACATATAAAGAAAATGTGTCCATATCCAGACAAATCGACTCAACAAACAGACAATAACAATTCATCAAGAAAGAGGAAGAAAGTATACGTAGCAACATTAGATGATTCAGATTCATCATCAAGTGGTGAAGAACCATAAATCGAAAATACAAATATATGCTTTACGGCAATTCAGAGTTCAGAAAATTTCAACGAAAAGGATCTAAAAATCGGGTACACTTTAATTAATTTCTAATTTTACTTGGTTGAATGGTTGCTTTGTCTATTTGCTTTGATTTTAAAACTTTAAAAATTAAAAATTGAAATTTAGAATTGAAATTTGAAATTCAAAATAACAATTTAATAATAAATAACAAATAAAATAATTAAATAAATTGTTTGTTGTTTACTAGGATTAGAATTATTTTAGGAAATCGTTAAACCCGAAATATAAATCAATAATATAAATTTTCATTCACAAAATTTATATTTTCTTTGAAAATAGATATGTATGCCGACATAAAAATAAGTCTATGTCGACATACCTGTCCCGCTTTGAAATTCATATTTTGAATTTCAGATAGTTTAAACTTTCAAACTTCCCTCCAACTTTTCACCAACTCCCAATGTTTGAAAAGGTGTCATTTCAATCTGAAAATTGTGCCTATTCAATTCATATCCATTTAATTCATATCCGTTCAATTTCTATATATACATCTACTCTTTCTACCTTTCATTCACAACTCAAAACAATATTCTTCATATCTATTCTCTTCAAAATTATCAATTCAATGGCTTCCGTTAGTTCATCCTAAAAATTGAAGATAACCAAAACCATCAAAAGCAATCTTCATAATGACAAAGAGGCCATCAAAACCTATGATAACTACTTAGCAAAGGCTAAAGTTGACATAGGTGCTTCCACCGTCTTTAGCGATTTTCCCTTTTATGATCTCATCTCTCTTTTTCAAAACAATGAAGTCTTAAGTCTATTTGACTCCCGTGACAATAATGAAGTATGTTACCCCAAACTCATAAAGATGTTCTTTGTGAATCTCAATCGCGGATTCTACAATGGCAATGAAGACCAAATTTGGAGTAGTGTCAAAGGCACTCAAATTGTTTTTGATGCCGAAATCTTAGGCACTATTCTAAATTATAGAAGCATGGGCTCAAAATTTTTGGATTTTGTTATCGACAAAACTGATTTGGAAACCTACCACGACACATTTGAAGATGGTGCTCCAGTGGAATTCAAAAATCGTTCCTTTCGTCCAAAAACAAGAATTGTCAACCTTCTCCTTCAACATACCATCACTCCCCATTCCGAAAATTTCAACAATCCTACCATCGAAGTCCAAAAGGCTCGTTTTGCTATTATGAGTGACTATACTATCAATTGGGACGAAATGATCCTAAGTGAAATTAAGCCCATAGATTTATCAACAAGTGAAAACACTCTCTACTATGGTGTTTATCTCACTTGCATTTTCAAGTACTTTAACGTTGATCTTCATGGAGAATAATTTGTGCATAGGAAAATGTATGACGTATCAAACATTCATCTCATGCAAATTCCTTTTATTTTCAAACCATATGAGACATTCGAAGCCAAACAAGCTCGAACGCAACAAGAACAAGATCCAATGGAAGTCGAAGAAGAAGAAGAGGATTCTATGGAAAGTGTTGAGTATCGAACCGACACTAGACGCATTTACAAACAGATGATTATTCAAAGTAAAATCATCAATAATCAAAAGAAGCTCAACAAGAGACTTTCCAAAATATCCAAATTCATGGTCAAGATAGGAAGAAAGCTTGTATTTTCATCTTCCTCATCATCATATGAAAACTAGGCTATCTAGTTTAATCTCTCTTTATGTATTCATTTAAATTTCCTATTATTTTCTTTTCGAATCTTGTATTTAAGTGTGTCTTGATTAGTTGGATGTATTTTCTTTCTATTAAGTAATGAATGAAGTTTTATTTATGATAAAATCATCCTTATTTTTTGTAAAATTTTTAGGACTATTTATAATATAATAGAGTTTAAAGAATTTAAAATTTGAAAATTTCAAAAAAATTCACTATAGTATGTCGACATAGTGTTTTTGTATGTCGACATATAACTGCCAGATTTTCAAATTGTTTCAAATTTTAAAATTAAAATAACTACTCAGGTCCATTCAAAATCCAACGAATTCTAGACCCTATTTAAGTTTGTTTCTTCTAGAAAAATTCATAATTCTATTTCTCCTTCTTCCTTGTTCTTTTCTACTCAAATCCATGGCAAATGCTATCCATAATCTTAGTGAAAATCTAGAAAAAACCTTGAATTCCTTCAAAAATATTCTCTCTGTCATTCTACGAAACTAGCGTCATCTCGAACTAAGCCAAATAAAGATGTTTGAACAACAAGAGAAGCATTTTGATGCAATGCGATGGCTATTCTCTTCTCTTTTTAGAGATGAAGATAATAATAAAGGCTCCTCCAACTAAATAATATGAGGATTGAGAAGTCATTAAGAAGGATCCTATCTTTGGAGAAGACGGTTGGGTTGAAGTTCCAAGAAATGTTTAACTGTTCAGTACGATTCGATTGATTTGTTTGAATTTGATTTGAATTATGTGGTTTGAAACTTGTAAATATATATTAAGACATATGGTGTGGTGTGATTTTATTGGATTTGATTTGTTTGTATATATAACAAACAAACATATGTAATTATAATACTTGGATTGGTTTGTATTTTTATCATCATATTATTGGGAATTATAATCATAGATTTGTATTAACTAAGGGGGAGTATTCGAAGGATCATCATCATAAGGTATGTATAGGTATGATATAAACTAAGGTTGTCATCATCAAAAAGGGGGAGATTGTTGGGGAATGGAGTTTTGATGACAACAACCTTATTTCAATATTAATTGATTATAAATACATACTAATACTTTTGTATAAAATATATATACACACACATATGCAGGATTTATATACAGGAAATATTACTGAAGATTGTACAGTTTAAAGATATTAGAGATTCAAAGTTCAGAGAAGTTTCAAGACTCATAAATATTCAAGATTTCAAGAGTTCAAGAGTTCAAGACTAATATAGTTATAGAGTTTAGATTATGTAAGACTCTAAATAGCACTCCAGGTTCAATTTCAAATTCTGATTTTCAAATTCTATCTTCAATCCTTTCTATTTTATTTCCTCTCTATTTTATTTTCTATCTTTTCTATTTTCTTTTCTTACTTTACTTTTGCTTTTCAAACTTAAGTTATATATATATATATATGTGTGTGTGTGTGTGTGTGTATATATATAGTTTAAAACCTTATATAAATATGTTTATATAGTTTAAACTTATGTTTTCATATGATTTTCTGCTTTATAATATTAATTTATAATACTATATTTTAATTCAAGAATTTCTAGAATTATATTTATATCAAAATACTTTGAAAATGCTCAAAAATGAAATTTACACTAAGGGTATATCGACATATATAAAACACTATGTCGACATATAACTGTCATTTTTTTTTTCAATTTTGAATGGAAGTGTCTTTTCACTATTTGTGACGGTTCTGAAGCGTGACATCCTTTCATACATTAAAAAAAGGGCTTAAATTCGAATTTTTTATCATCTCTTCTTCTCTAACTTCATCCTCTTTCTCTACACCATTAATCTTAATCATTTTTATGATTTCTACACTTATACTTTATCGAGTTCAATTCTGTTTTGATCAAACTTCTTCCATCTACACTCTCTACTCTCTGAATCAAGTGCTATTGAAGAGTTATAGAGCTGTTTGTAATTGTTTAGGTTGAGTAAAGTAATCGGTGGTATCCCTTGCAGCCGTGAAATCAAGGAAGGAAAATGGTGATATCCCTTGTAGCTGTGAAATCAAGGACAGAATCGGTGGTATCCCTTGTAGCTATGAAATCAAGGAGGTTGTAATTGGATTTTGATATAGTAATAAAAATCCGCGCAATCCAGCGTTGCGTGGGACTAGATGTAGGAGTAATCCAAACTAGTATAAAATCCGGTGTGCTCTTTCCTTTTCTGCATTTTTATTTTTGTTTATTCTCGTATTTGTGTTTGAATATGTGTCTGTGATTGTGTTTGTGGTGTTTGATTCATCTAGTAATTTACACAAGTTTTAGATTTTGTTTAAATTCTCAAAAACACCATTCACCCCCCTCTAGTGTTTTTTTTGTCTTAACGATCCATTCCGCATTCCCTAACACTTTTGGCTGTAAGCCATGGTCGGGCGCCTTCGGGAAACCTATAATATGAGAATGGGTGGACTTTGAAGAAGTCTCAAGCTTGTTGTCCCCAGAACTAGTGGTTCTAGTTGATCCTGATTGGGAAAACGAGTGATGCGAAGCTTCGGCTTCCAAATTCTACTATTTCTTAGATCTAGTCTTCATCGCTAGCTATACTTTTAATATCGTTGCATTAGACATCGCATTGAAAACCTGTACCCCTCGTGTTGGTGTAAACTAACATGAACGTGCAGTGAAGTGGGATTCTGATACGATTATAATAAATGTATTCGGGACATAACAACGATCACTAGTTTTTTGAACCGTAACCATCGACGTCATCAACCAATACTATCGAATTTGCATCAAGTCGTGACCACGTCGTGATTAGAACTGGGAAACAAACTAAAGTTTGATAGTCCAGTCCTCTGTTTATAATCCAAGTTTTATGCTCTAAATCCTATGTGCCAAGTTTATGTCCCATCCAATCACGAAGCGCCGCGAAAAATGTGAGTTCAAGAGCCAGGGCACCTTGGAGTCGAACTCTTATTGGGAAACGATCGGATGCACTCAAACTAGAAAGAACATAAATCATCTAAGTCCAAGGGATGTGCAAAATTGAATTCCCAAGACCTAGGAATTTCGTATCCCTCTCTGGCTCACAAGCATCGCAACCCTACACTTCACCCTGAAAAACTTGCATCCCTTTGTCCCATGCTCCTCGATCCAGAGCACTTCGCATCATAAAGACGTAAAATATCGCATCACACAGATGCGAAATATTGCATCACACAGATGTGAAATATCGCATCACCTGAATAATGCAAGATCCCATGCCACACGGGCGCGAAAAATCGTATCACTCAGATATGAAATATGGCATTGTTTGTGGTGCAAAATCTCGCATCACCCGAACGCAAGAATCACATCACTCACGATGCGAGATCTCGCATCAGCCTAATGCGAAGTATCACATCACCGGGATGCGATGTTTCACATCACTCACGATTCAAGATCTCGCATCAGCCTGATCTGAATGATCGCACCACTATGATGCGAGGTGCTGAAAATGACCTCTCCTCTTCCCCTGTTTTCTTCTTCTCCACTTCTTCTCCAGCGCCTTCGCAACATCTCTATCGCCATTAATTCAAATTCTAGCTTCTTCGAACCCCGAATCTTAAGCTCCGCGGCTCAGATTATATGCTCACAAAGCACGAATTTAAGTCTAGTCAAAGACAAGATCGTGTCCCACCTAAGTCGAGAATCCGAACTCGAGTTTTTTCTACTTAGTCGAAAACTTAATATCCAAAGATGCGGGAAATAGATAGCAAAAAGGTGGAGAAGGGATGGGTGTTCAGTTCATGTAAAGGAGGCAGGGAAGCGGACCATGGCCCGTTAGTGCATTCTGCATCCCCCTCAAGGACACAAAATATCGCATCCCTCTCGGATGCTAGATTTCGTGTCCTTCATTAGGAATGCGGAGTTTCTCTCCTAAAAAAAGAAAAAGTGAATAATAATAATAACATAATTTTTTTTTTGAAAATGGGTCAAACTTTGTATTAGGCCTTCAGCCCATGAACTGATCCATGCAGCATTCAAAAACGAAGGCACGTGTTCACGATTTCAAAAGTGCAGCAGCACTTTTGAGAGTACAGGGTATTCACTTTACAACTGAAAAGGCAGAGAATAAAATACAGTAATAAAGTAAAAAACCGAAACCCTAAATTGCCTTTGTCTTCCTCTCATGGCGGCTGAAATGATCTATGTGGGTTTCCTGCCGCTGACGCCATCACATCCACTACTTCACTATGAATTACACATGTTCCCCTCCTAGTAAGTTTCTCTGGCACTCGTAGTTTCACGAGGTTTAACTCTCCTTGAATAATTCACTCCAAATCAGTCTGATTTGTGGCTTTGTGTTGAAAAATATGCTTATTTCTTTCTTTCCACACTATCCAAACAGCTACAGTGAAGGAAATAATGTGGTTTTTGGTCTTCAGGCCTTCCGTGGAGCCGCTGCTAACAAAGTACTCAACAATATCCTCTATCTTAAGTAAGTTAGATGAGATACCCCGTATTGCATTGTGTCAAGATGAATTTAGACACAATACATTCGAAGAATAGGTGAGCATGAGTCTCAATTATCGAGTTACACAGCACACACTGCATGTCATCTGTGATACCCCATTTGTTGAGTCTACCCCTAGTAGGAAACCTACCTATGATCGCTTTATAAACATTGAAAGCCATTTTAGGACAATTGACATGGTCCCACACAATTTTTCTCCATGTCTTTTGATGATCCTTTAGCCGCACCTCATTCCATGCTGTTTTTGTCGTAAACTCATTGCCTGTAGGAGTCCATACCCATGTGTCATTCTCTTGATCTAAATACAGAGGCATGTATTTGATTTTGGCTTGTTGAGCCTCATTCAGCAGGATGTCCACAAGATTCCACTGATTGTCTTAAATGATATGGTGGACAAGTTTGTCAGGGCATCCATAATCTGAAAAAGTGTGCATGCCAGCCATATCTATAATCAATTTACCCTCGATCCATGGGTCTCTCCACAAATCCGTGCTATCAACATTCGCTATTTGTCTTTCACTACATTCTGCCAGCTTGTTTTGAATGCACGTAATAACTTTCCAAGTTGTTGACGCATTGTTGTCAATCCCCATTTTCCAAAAATTGTCTCGAATGTATCTCTGCCTCATCCAACGGGCCCACAAACCTCTCTTGTTGATAATTTTCCATCCTTGTTTCAGAGTGTAAACTTCTTTCATGTCATTGAGTCGACGTAGCTCAACACCCCCTTCTGCTTTGGGCACACATAGTGTCTCATATTGAATTTTGTGCAAGCCACCCCTCCATATAAAATCTGCACAAACTCTCTCAATTTTGTTGAGTGACGCTTCAGGTAGCTGAAAGGTTTGCAACCAAAACGCCACTTTTGCTTGAATAACAGTGTGCACGAGTTCAATCCTACTAGCGAGTAATAGTAGCCTGGAGCTCCAACCTTGTAACTTTTCCCTAATCTTAGTTACGAGCTCCATACATTCCCTGTCTATAATTTTGTTCGAGGTCAGCAGCACTCCAAAGTATTTGGCTAGTATTTCCCCCTCCTAAACATTAAGTGCCTCTAAAACCACATTTTTATTATTACAGTGTTCGTTAAAATAACATTTGGTCTTATTTTCATTGAGTTTGAACCCCGTATACTCCTCCAATAGCCCAAAAATGCAATTGATGTGTTCAGCCGTAGTTGCATTAGCTTTTACACATATCAGCAAATCATCCGCATAGAAAAGATGGCTAACCATTGGCTGCAACCCATATATTAGCTGTACCTGTTTCGTGTGACAAGCCAACTCCATTTGCAAGGAAAAAATTTCCATTGCCACCACAAACGAATAAGGGGAAAGGGGGTCACCTTGTCTAATTCCTGTGTTCGAATTGAAATGACCCTTACGAACCCCGTTGATGAGAATAGAGAAAAAGGGGTAGAAATTCATTCATGATTAAATCAATGAACTTTCTAGGAAATCCCATACATCGAAGCATATGTA
The DNA here is from genome assembly GCA_030737875.1 of Allium sativum. Taxonomy (NCBI): domain Eukaryota; kingdom Viridiplantae; phylum Streptophyta; class Magnoliopsida; order Asparagales; family Amaryllidaceae; genus Allium; species Allium sativum. The sequence continues at coordinate 903,623,467 of CM060916.1, forward strand.
TGATGAAGTGTCAGTTGATCTTGTCGTACGCCTTGTGTAAATCCACTTTCAAGCAAAATCTGTTAGCCCCTTTCTTACTGAAATCTCGAACCAGTTCATGTGCTAACAAAGAATTTTCTGAAATGCTTCTCCCCTTAATGAATGCGCTGTGGCATTCTGCAATAATATTAGGAAAAATTAAATTCATACGATTACATATGATTTTGCTAAGTAATTTATAAACAACATTACAGCAGGCAATCGACCTGTAATCTGCAATACTTATAGGTTTATCTGTCTTTGGGATAAGGCATATGAAAGTATGGTTAATTTCCCTTTTGAATCGAGAGTTTTGAAAAGCTTCATTTATGGCCATTAATATGCTGTGTTTCAAGTCCCCCCAATGCACACGGAAGAACATGGAGCTCAACCCGTCGGTGCCGGGGCTGGCCCCAACGTGGGTGGATTGCAAGGCACTCCAAATTTCAGCTTCGGTAATAGCCCTATTCAGCATGCGGCGGCCACGATTGTTCACCAGCCTCCAGCAGTGAATACTAGGTAAGTTGGTGTTGCACTCACCATTATACAGTTCAGAGAAGTAATTGATAACTTCACTTTCAAATTTACCCATATCCATGCGACCATTGCCATCAGTATCAATAAGTTGAACACTGTAGTTAATGTTTTTCCTTACCGACATTTTAGTACAGAAAATTTTTGTCCATTCATCCCCATTAGTGATCCACATTTCTTTTGCTTTCTGTTTTAATTCAATGGCTTTGTTATTCAATGCTTCTTTAAGTTTGCCTTGCATATCATAGTATTGGGTCCACAAGTCACCATTATTAGATTGGTTACCAATTTTGATGAGGAGAGCTTCGCATTGCTTTTGCAATTGATCAACCAGATCATTGCTCTTAGGTCTGAATCGGTACCATTCCTTCAGCCCCGCTTTCATTTGTTTTAAAGTTTGCACCAACTGAAAAAATTGGTTTCCCTCCGTTGCAACAACTCCACTCACTGCTTCATAATATCCATTTAGCTTATGCCACTCATTAGCAAACCTAAACGGTTTACCTTTAATTGTGTAACACCCCACGTCCATTAATGTCATTTTCAAAGGGAATGCATTAACTTTCATGGAGTATTATTGGTGAATTAGAACAGAATATAACAAGACAGATAAATATATTGGTACTTGAAAATTTCCAAAACGACATTTATTACAACGGAGAAATAGTTTGATTACAACAACTCCATAAACCAACAGTAAAACCAAGTACACTTAATATCCATCTATACAAATTGTTTTCTGAGTACAAAAAGTAAAAAAAGCATAACCCTAACACAAGTAGCCATAAAAGAGATGAGCTGAACTTTACTTTCAGCAATCAAAACACTTCCAAAAGAGAGAGAAAGAGATCCAAGATCAAGCTCCACTAGTACTAGTCTCACCCTGAGAACATTGGGGGGGGGGGGGGAAGAAAAGAGGCGAAAACAAAGGGGGTCAGACATAAAGTCTGGCGAGTATAATAATTTTAACAATATAATTATTAAAGTAATTAGGATAAGGCATAAACTGGTAAAACAAAATATGACCGTGAAATAAGTGGGCATGACAAAGCAAACAAGAGGAATATTCTGGCGATAATCTCGTTCCTAATCACTATAGGATAATTACTATACTGCACCATTGCTAGTCACCCTAAAAGTTGATCCCGCCTACAGAACTTAATAATGATAATGGTAGTTTCGTGTACCCCTAGTTGCCTTCATAGGTGCCTCCTGCCCCTATCTCCACTAGTTGTACCCACTACCCCCATGCGATCGGCTCCCTAACTCGTAGATACCCATGCTGGTCCCACAGTGGGGAGTATCACTCCCCAAAGTGGCAACCCGATAACACTAAAGATGCACGACTTATATCTACATGATGCAACAACGTCTTACCTACCAGCCCGGGCCCACGCACGCACATGACCCCGTTGGACTTGCGTTGCCATCGCTAACCCGTTTTGACCTCTTACAATCAAACCCAGTAAGTGTGCCCCGTCCTCGATTTGGGTCAAGCTTACAAAGATACTTAATGGATTACTGGTTTGAAAAGGGCCCCCATGCATAACACAAGCTTTCCACCTATGCTTGGTCCCCACTAAGGTTTCCCACTTAACCCCATTTTTAATCATGTCTTCCTATGTGTTTCAACTTGGTTAAGTGTTTCTAATCGTATTTCACAAGCCACCCAAGGCCACCCACTTAACCCCTATGCCCCACTACATGTTTATCTGGTTAAGTGTTGCTTAATTCATTAGAACCGTAACCTTGTAAAGACTTCCCACATTAGACTACCATTTGCGGTTGCTGGATTTGCCGGGCGGGTCCGGGCAGTCTTATACCGCAAACCAGCCTAACCTCGTGTCTTTGCAATTGTTGCACATTTAATTTGTGCATTTGACCTCTCACATTAGACTACCGTTTGGGGTTGCTGGATTTGCCGAGTAGGTCCGGGCAGTCTTATACCACAAACGAGTCTAACTTCATGTCTTAGGCGGTTAATTATTACACATAATTATTTATCCCCAAATTGGATTGATATCCCTATTCAAACTTGTCAATAAATTCCAAATTTATTTATGTCCATAATTGTCACTAAAATTATGTCCATAATTTCAGGTATATAATTTATACCAATTAATGTATCAAATTAATTATATGCCTTTTAAGGCCATTTTATGCCAATTCACAATTATGTATATTCAATAATTTCCCATTGTCCCCATGCTATTCGTACGTTTTAATATAACATTTGTTAGACTCGCAAATAGTCTAACTTATAAAAAGAAAAGCAACATCACAACTTGCATTACACATAAAATAGATCTAAGAATCATGACATAAGGTTGAATAGCCAATAACTTGCATAGGCAATACACAAATTTGCATAAACTATCATGGATCTAAATATAAATCTAAACATAAAGATGTGAACTTGCATAAATGGATATGGTTTTCATATAACTTGCATATGAATTTCATTCAAACTAGCATATGATTCACATATAAACTAGCATAGGCAATGGGCATATAGAACATAAATTTGCATAACTATGTACTGCCATGGATCTAAATATAGATCTAAACCTAAAGGTGTGAACTTGCATATGGATCTAAACATGTAAATCAATGTCACATGTTTTGCATATAAACTAGCATATGTATCTACATGATTCACATATGAACTTGTGTATAATCCACTTACAGACTTGCATAAAATTCACATGATTTAACATCCCAAACTTGCATAAGATTCATATACATATGATTTAACATCCCAAACTTGCATAAGATTCATATACATATGATTTAACATCCCAAACTTGCATAAGATGAATCAAGTTAAACATGTACAATTGAACATATGAAATAGATCCACAATAACAAAACATCACTTGATTCAAAGCCATATTCTCATAATACCAATTATAAATTATCACAATTAAATTAATTAATTAATTTGTGAAAGAAATTATACTCACTACAAAAGAATAGTCTTATTTTTGTACTGATGGACTTGTGAAGTGCGCCAGTGCATTCTGGTCGACTTCCGGTTTTTCTGCCTAACTTCGTTCGTCCATATTTCCTTCATACGGTGTCTGTTTTATGAACTCGGACTCTATCTCAAGCAGAATTCCGAGACGAATGCAATGACGTAACCAGTTTCCCTTAATTCTCACATTTGAAATTAAGTATTCTTAGATTCGTTAATTTAATATTCATAGAAAATTCAGGGTGTTACATTCTCCACTCCTTAAAGGATTTTGCCCCCGAAATCTCCAAGTTAGGGAGAATGTATAACCTAATATCCAATCATCCATCTACTCAACCATCAAACACAGGCATCCATTGTCCTTACAAGATTTCTAATGCTGTATGGACATATGCAAAAAGTGTGTGTATATGTTCCTTATCTAATGCAAAATCAGGCGGTCTATTGATTCAGTTGACGTCCTTAATGTAAATCATGATAGTGCCACGCGTCCATTATGTATGTGAAAGAATCCTAACGATACATATTATTTCTACATGCGTGCACAACCATTCATCAAAATGCAGCATCCATATGATAACACAACCATTATACATCCATTAATTTAAATATGCACACACATTATGAAAGTGATTGAGTCGATCTAGTGCCTAATGTGTGTGTACATGCATCCACGAGCAACCACTTGCAACCATTAATCATAACATGTTTCAAATACATGTTTACATCCATCGGTTTCTACCTAAGGCCAAAGAATAGGACGAAGGAGATATACTTAAAAAGGTAGATATAAGCATGAATACACTTATGGAAAAAGAGATCAAGGAGGTACCCTCAAAGAGAAAAGGGTAGGCTGCGCGTATTTTCTTCTCAGTTTCCCAAGTCGCGTCTTCCTCAGCATCACTCCATTGAACTTTAACAAGCTTGACTTCACGGTTGCGTAGCTTTTTGACTTTTGTACCCAAGATACGAGTTGGAACTCTTCTCACAGTCGCTTCTCGTTCCACTTCTACTTCTTCTAGTATATTCGGCTCCACCACTTTCGCAGATTCTTGTAAGCACTTTCGTAGTTGAGAAACATGAAAAACATTATGGACTCTAGCCAGTCTCTCGGGTAGCTCTACTCTGTAATCCATCGCCCAATCCTTTCAATGATAGGAAATGGACCTACAAATCTTGGTGCTAGCTTTACTATGGACCCTAAGCGAATGATATTCCTTAAAGGAGATACTTTAAGGAACACCCTATCTCCAACCTTAAACTCAAGGTCGGTCCTTCTTTTGTCTGCGTAGGACTTCTGTTTATCTTGTGCAGCCTTCATCCGTCTTCTTATCAAGTCCACCTCTTCTGAGGTCTCTCTAATCATGTCTGGCCTAAGTACGAGCTTGTATGTAGACTCCCACCAACAAGTTGGTGATCGACACAGTCTTCCATATGAAGCTTCGAAGGGCACCATTCCTATCGTGGCTTGGTAGCTATTGTTGTAGGCGAATTCCACCAAAGGAAGATGATCCTCCCATGTCCCTCCAAAGTCAAGAACGCACAATCCCAAGAGGTCTTCTAATACTCTGTTCACCCTTTCCGTTTGACCATCGGTTTGGGGGTGATAGACCGTGCTTAAGCATAATTGCGTGCCCACTGCCTCCTGCAAACTCTTCCAAAACTCGCTCGTAAAGATAGGATCTCGATCGCTCACTATGGTGGAGGATATCCCATGGAGTCGAACTGTTTCTTTAAGATAAATGGATGCTAGGGACGAGGCAGTCCTTCTACTTTTAACAAGTATAAAGTGAGCGCTTTTAGTGAGCCTGTCCACTATTACCCAAATACTGGTATTGCCCCTTCTTGACCTAGGCAACCCGTCAACAAAATCCATCGAAATGCTATCCCACTTCCACTGTGGGACCTCGAGAGGATGAAGCAGACCACCGGGCTTCTTCTGCTCCGCTTTGACTTGCTGGTATATCAAACACTTAGCGACGAACTCAGCTACATCACTCTTCATGCCATTCCAAAAGAAAACCCTTTTTATATTTTTATACATCTTGTCTCCGCCTGGGTGTATGGTCAGTTTGGAATGGTGCGCCTCTTCGAGAACCGTCTTCACTAAATCCCTTACTTATGGGAAACATAACCTTCCATCCCGTCTCAACCAACCCCTATAATCGATGGAGTATCTATTGAGGTGACTAGAAGTCTCACCCCTAACTAGCTTTTCCATCACATCAACTAGCTGAGGGTCTTCTCGTTGCGCGGTTCCTATTGAGTCCAAAAGAATAGGCTGCACCTCTAGTGATGCTAACAGGCCAGACACAATTTCAGAGGAGGGTCTAAAATTAAAGTTTTCTATATACTCCAAGCTTTGCCTTTCTTCAAAGAGAGGACTCAAGGTCAGCTTCTTCCTACTTAAGGCATCTGCTACCACATTGCCCTTGCCTGGGGTATAGGAAATTTCAAAATCATAAGAGGCCAGAAATTCCATCCACCTTTGCTGTCTTAAGTTAAGATCTTTCTGCAAGAAAAGGTACTTCAACGATTTATGGTCAGTATATAATTCAAACTTCTCACCTAGGAGATAATGACGCTAAGACTTAAGCGCAAAGATGATGGCAGCCAACTCTAGATCATGGGTTGGGTAGTTTTTCTCATGTACTTTCAACTATCTGCCTCCATAAGCTGCTACCTTCCCTTCTTGCATCAAGACAACACTTAGTCCCGTACCACATGCATCCGTGTATACGGTAAACATCTTGCTCCCATCCGGCAATGTCAGAACTAGGGCTGTTGTTAGAGCCCTTTTCAAATGTTGGAAAGCAATATCGCAATCTAAATCCCAAGCGAAAGTTAGGTTCTTCTTTGTTAATCTTGTGAGTGGGGCTGAGATTTTCGCAAAGTCTTTAATAAATTTTCAGTAAAAGCCCGCTCACCCGAGAAAGCTTCGGACTTCGATTGCATTCCGTGGAACCTTCCAATCTTGCACTGCAACTACTTTTTCGGGGTCCACGGCTAACCCCTCTTTGGACACCACATATCCAAGAAACCTCACTTCTTCTCTCCAGAAATGGCATTTGGAGAATTTGGCCTTCAGCTGATGTGTACGAAGAGTATCCATGATTTCCCTTAAATGCAAAGCATGCTCTTCTTTATTCTTCGAGAAGATCAAAATGTCGTCTACGAAGACCACCACAAACTTATTAAGGAATTCTCTAAACACCCTACTCATCAAGTCAACGAAGTAAGAGGGTGCGTTGGTCAAGCCGAAAGGCATGACAAGCCATTCAAAGAAACCATCCGGGGTTCTGAACGCGGTCTTATAAATGTTATCTTCAACCACTCTTAGCTGATGGAACCCAGTAGCTAAATCTAGTTGGGAGAAAATAGATGCACCTACAAGCTGATCAAACAAGTCATCTATTCTAGGAAGTGAGTGCCTATTCTTCTTGGTCATCTTGTTTAGCTCCCTATAATCAACGCATAGGCGAAGTGAACCATCCGCTTTGGTTGCGAATACTACTGGAGCACCCCATTCATAAATACTCCGCCGTATAAACCCCTTTTCGAGCAGCTCTTTGACTTGCTTGCTGAGCTCTTTTCTCTCCCTAAAAGCCATGTGTCTAACGGGTAGAGCTACGGGTTTTGCATTATCAACAAGGTATATGCAGAAGTCTATCTTCCGCTTTGGAGGTAAGCCCTTCAACTCTTCAAATTCATCTGAGTATTCACGGACTACTCTAACAGACTGCAAGTTTTTAACAGACGCAACAACAGATTCTAGGTAACTAAGCATAACAAAATGTATGGGGTTACAAGAGATTTAGAGAGTGTTGCCAAGGCGAGTCATAAGTCTAACCACTCTCTTTTCGCAATCGAGGATGGCACCATTACTGGATAACCAATCCATGCCTAGAATCAATCCATAGCCAATGAAGCCAAGAACGAAGGCATTGCATTCAAACTCAACGCTCAAAATAGACACTCTCAAATCCCGACATATCATTGAAAGATGAGCCGAACCACCAATAGGATTTGAGACTACTATGGGATCTGTAACTAGACTAGTATTTAGGTGCAGTGTTTCAACTAACGAAGCAGACACAAACGAGTGTGAAGCGCCAGAATCAAATAAAGTATGAACAGGATGATCAAACAGAAAAATCAAACTTTCAATAGAAATATTTCTACCTCTCTCCTGTCCTGGTGCCATGAGAGCCTGAATCTTCCCTCTTGCCTGCCCGGGCGCCGTGAGAGCCTGAATCTTCCCTCCAGAAGTGGACCCTTTTCTTTTCCCTTGCTCCTGTTTCCTAGGGCAGTCTTTAACTGGATGTTCTGCCTCCCCACAGTGGAAACAACCAGTCTTCTTCTTCTTCCTAATGTCCTTGCTCAAATGGCCTGATGTTCCACAATTAAAGCACTTTTTCTTTCTTTGCTATTGTTGTTCTTCCCGCCTTTCTTGTTTTGCTATTGTGGTTTCTTTTGGTCTCCTTGCTTCTCCGGTGCCTTATTAGCATTAGCACCTTTCTCCTCTTCATGCATAAGCGCCATGTCAACCAGTTTCTCAAAGGTAGCCCCCATCGGAATGTGGGTCATAGCCAACCCATGTAGTGGCTCATTCAAACCTTTAACGAACCTTAGGGCCTTCTTCTCAGGTGTGTTTACCAATTCCAAGCCAAATCTCGCCAACTGATTGAACTTGTTGACGTACTCCTTTACTAACAAATTTCCTTGCTTCAATGCTAAGAACCTCTTCATATATAAATTTTCTTCTGCTCGTTAGAGAAATTTCATCTCGAACCTATGTCTGAAATCCATCCACGTCTCTATTGGACGCTCTCCATTTGTGACTCCCACCAAAACGAGGCTTCGTCCTTCATTAACCAAGCAGCCAATTGGACCTTCCTTCCATCTTCTATCTCGAAAATACCAAGTAGATCTTCCACCTCCTTAAGCCAATTTCGGGCTTCAACAAACGTCTCTGATCCGTGAAAAGGTATCCCACCCATTGCCCGAATTTTTTTGCATATCTTCAAAAAAGTATCAACGCGAGGCGGGGGAGGAGGAGGAGCGACTGCAGCTGGGGGAGGGGGAACATTTGCTGGGCCTGCGGCATTGGCCCTAGCCTCCAGATACCTTCTAAACCAGCCTGGTATTGGTATGCCCTCGGGCATCTCAGGTTCCCCAGACATGCTGAAAAAGAAAAAGGAAGAGATTCAAAACGGAGAATTCGAAAGAAAGATATATGGCTCTTGGGGGTTATGTTTTTAAAACAAACTTTTCTCTTGAAAACACTCTCCTTAAAACAAACTTTTGAAAGTATTTCTTTATAAAATGTTTTTTGAAAAATAGTTTTTCAAAAATCTCTTATATGTTCTGTTAACCTTTAGCTCTGATACCACATGTAACACCCCACGTCCATTAATGTCACTCTCAAAGGGAATGCATTAACTTTCATGGAGTATTATTGATGAATTAGAACAGAATATAACAAGACAGATACATATATTGGTACTTGAAAATTTTCAAAACGACATTTATTGCAGCGGAGAAATAGTTTGATTACAACAACTCCATAATCCAACAGTAAAACCAAGTACACTTAATATCCATCTTGACAAATTGTTTTCTGAGTACAAAAAGTAAAAAGCATAACCCCAATACAAGTAGCCATAAAAGAGATAAGCTGAACTTTACTTTCATCAATCCAAACACTTCCAAAAGAGAGAGAAAGAGATCCAAGATCAAGCTCCACTAGTACTAGTCTCACCCTGAGAACCTGGGGGGAGGAAGAAAAGAGGCGAAAACAAAAGGGGTCAGACATAAAGTCTGGCGAGTATAATAACTTTAACAATATAATTATTAAAGTAATTAGGACAAGGCATAAACTGGTAAAACAAGATATGACCGTGAAACAAGTGGGCATGACAAAGCAAATAAGAGGAATATTCTGGCGTTAATCTCGTTCCTTATCACTATAGGATAATTACTATACTGCACCATTACAAGTCACCCTAAAAGTTGATCCCGCCTACAGAACTTAATAATGATAATGGTAGTTTCGTGTACCCATAGTTGCCTTCGTAGGTGTCGCCTACCCCTATCTCCACTAGTTGTACCCACTACCCCTGTAACAACCCGAATTCCGACGGACCGATTTTCTTTTCAAAATTCCAATCCACCGAAACCCGAGTTGGTTGCTCTGGTATCCTGCAGAAAAAGAGGGAGAAAAGAGATATGTCAGAGTTCGGAAAACACCTCACTGTGGAAGGAGTAAAATATAATATATTTAAAACATAGCTTTACCTTAATCACAACACTGCTAGATCAGTATTCCCAAAGCTATAAGTCTCTGTCTAACCTGCGAATGTTATGAGGAGGGGGTCAGAACATAAATTCTTTGTGAATGAATTTAAACTACACTTCTTGAATAATCATACATATACCATTCAATTACACTTCCTTATTCATTAGGTTATACGTGTTATTAGCACTCAAAGGTTACACACACGTCACACTCATCTACACCCTAGTAGATTAACCTAATATAGTGTATATGTAGCTATCCCCAAACTGAGGTACATCCCGTGATACCGCACTCGCACGGTCTCCTCCGTATCGCCATAGTAATATGCACAGTCCCTCATCCTATGCCATAGTAATGTACAACGCTACATCCGCATAGAACCACTATCGCTGTGCTATGTAAGCGTACTGACTGCTATCCTCGAACTGTTCGATCAAGTTTGGTTCCATCACCGAATAATGCCCTCTAGTCTACGATACACCACCCAGAGCAGACATGGTTGTACCTAGACTTTCCCATGTACGTATCAACAATCGTACTCGATGTTTCTACTGCACATAACCTCTACTTGTGCACCCAAGTTCCGTGGCAGGGCAACACCAGAAAACACAGAACTCGGTCGGGAGCTTTTCTATATCTGTACGGGCCCGCCTCTAAGAGTGTCCAATGTACATATATCCCTCGGGTCTGGTTTTTCTATGGTGGCTATGGCCCCACCTCAGCCTCTCCCTCAACTAGTAAAGACCACACGAGCTAAGCGACCACCCTTAACAAGCAAACAATCTAAACATCCATGTGGGGTCTCCCCGCACCCGTCCCTTGATAGCAAAGGTTAACGATCTCTAGGGGTTAGCTCTTGTCTTTTCGCATTCCTTAGGCTGCTGGTGACAGGCGTACAACGATCTTGCTATCGTTTGGTCTTGACCCTCCACCTCCACCTGAGGCAATTGCCGAACCACCCTTAATGCCACCGCGTACAACATTCTGACTGCCCCTACTTGTGCAGTCAAGGCCCACCCACCTGGTAGTTCCGCGCGGAACCAACCTCTGTAATACTAGCCCGAAGCTAAACCACTACAGAGGACTACCAAGAGCACCTTTAACGTCGCAGGAAGCCGCGTGCTTCCCCTTCTAGTCCATTGGAGCCGCCAAAATAGCGAACGTGCGCTCTCCTCGTGCCTTATGACACCATCATGATCTACCTCGTTAGGTTATTCATCCTACAACGTACGGACTGCTTCAAGCACCTTAGTTTTATATGTCATTAAACCCTAAGTCTAACCATTTATTTCACGCTTGTGCCACCTCGTCAACTTTCTCATTTAACTTGGTTATTCACATTAGCTTTTTTTTTCTTTCCGTATTCACCAAGTTACCTTGCTTATTAATTCAATTTATACTTAACCCACTTAAGTCCATTAATAAGCCCACAACATGTTATTTTCCAATCTCATAAATTATTCCCTTTTTGGGTTACAACAACATGTTATACTTAATTCATAGTTAAGTATTCCTTATCCCACAACATACTGATTAAGAGAACAATCCTCTAAACACCAGCCCCGAAGACCGAAATCAACGTCAGACTGGCACCCAGAGAATTACTCAACCCAACCAACATATATGATTCTAATTTACTTCTTTTCCACTCATATAACTTATATCATTTTTAATTTCACATTTCTCCTTTCCAAACAACTTAATTTAAGTGTATCTTTAGATATAAGTTATCTCGTCTTCCTTATCGTTTCCTATAACTTATCTTGTCCCATAAGTTATAATTTCCACCTATTATCCTTTCTTGCCTTATTCAAGTTTATTCATAATGGGTTATTTATCATTCCCTATTTCTTGTCATTAATTTTAGATTTGACTTATTTCATAGTATAAGTCGTCCCACCCTTCAAATCTTGTATTACATCTTAAGTCATAACCTGCCCTTGTCCCTATGACAAGTTTGCCTATTATTTAATTTTACATTACCGCAACACAAGTTTATAATAGGTAATTATCATTCCCCCATTACTGTGTCATTAATTTTAGATTTGACATAACCCTTACTTTACTTAACCCGTTACTTAAACTTTACCCAATTCAATTAATTTATGATACCGTTATGGGTCCCATTTGGTTAAGCATATCTAAATTCTGTTTCACATGTCACACGTGTCGCACTTAACCCCCTTTTTTATTACAGTTTCCATCTCTTACACATGTTTTACTGCGGTTAAGTTTACCTTGGTTATGTTTTACATCACATGTCTCACAACGGTTAAGTCCACATTAGTTATGCTTTGCATGTCATTTATATCACCCACTTAACCCTCTAACCATACCCATGTCACCCACATGTCTTATTATGGTTAGTATTTCTTAATTTATTTATAATGTCGTAACGATGTATGACCTCTCACATTAGACGTCAATCGTGGCTGCTGGATTTGCCGGGCGGTTCCGGGCAGTCTTACACCACAAACGCGCCTAACCATGTGTCATAAACCGTTACGCCTCTAGTTCTTGCCGTTGACCTCTCACATTAGACGTCCGCTTGTGGTTTCTAGATTTGCCGGGCGGTTCCGGGCAGTCTTACACCACAAACGCGTCTAACCTCGTGTCATAGGCGTTCATTAACAATCGTCTTTCACCCAAACCCTAAATTCATGTCATATGTTCCAAATTCAACTTAATTACATTTCATTTCTATGCCTATTTCCAATTTGTTATTCACTACACCGGTTACATAATAGTTAGCTAAATTTTGTATTACCCAAATTATCCAATTATAGCCAAATTCACCAATTCCATGTTATTCATACCCAAACATACCAATTTCCAATATCCAATTATAACCAATTTCATATAATAAATATTTTCCCAGTACATATACCCCAACATTCCCATATTCATACATATAATCTAATTCACCCTCTAGGCTTACTTTTCAAGTCACGAATAAATTTCACCAATACATGTTATCCAGTTACATGTTGTTTAATATCGAATTATACCAATTCCATATCCAATGACAATTATGTCAAACTTACATAAATTCAACATTATAGATTATATTCCTCGACTGCATAGAATAGATTATGCCCAATATATGCAATAACAATTGTTATGCCACAAACCCCAAAATTACATATTATATTCCAATATCCCCATATTCCAATCGTGCGTATTGTATAATAAAATTTCGTCTAGGTTTGAGATAACCTAGATCCAAAAATAAAAAGGGGAAAGGATAAAAAGGAGAGAACTCAAACGTAGGCATAAATAAAATAACAGATCTTATTAAATTAACATTATATTCATTATGGGGAATGGTAAACGATTGAAGCAACATTATACAACAAATATAGTTAAAATCCACTCACCTTGACTGGATTAGAGAAATAAGTGATTTGTTATTAATGTAGAACGCTGATTTAATCTTTTCATTTCATTATTGGTGAAGAGCATGAATTGTTGATGAAGAACTTTGCTTCTTGATTTGATTAAACTCCAAAGTTTGTGAAGAACTTGCAATTTAGTTTAGGGTTTTGGGGCGGAGGCCATGTTTGGTTAAAGTTTGGCGGCATGGAGGCATCAGAAGGATTTGTTTATGAATTAGGTTAGGTCTAGGCACTATTTTATAGGTGTAGAGTGTGTTTTAGAGCCCTAGGATTGACCTAGAAGCCATCCGGTCGATACAGTACATCAAAAACCGTCACTGCCCAGATCTGGAAAAATCAGGGGGAAGGTCGACCCCCAGGTCGACCTCCCTGGGTAGGTCGACCCCCAGGTCGACCTGCCTGGGTATTTTTCTGAATTTTTGTTGAATCTTCCGCAGGCCATAACTCTTTCATACGGAGTCCGATTTTCGAAAACTTGTACTCTATTCCATGTAGAACTTCGAGACGAATGCAATGGTGATGTCCATTTTACTTAATTCCTGATATTTAAATTAAGTATCCTTACTTTATTCTCTTCCCTGTTACGTACACTGTTATCGAATTAATTTTTTCTTCTCTTCCATGAATTAATTAATTCTCATTGTACATCACCATTATTTACCTATCTGTGCATATACACATATTTTTACATATTTTTAATTATATTAAAAATGCGGGGTGTTACATTCTCCCACCCTTAAAGAATTTCATCCCCGAAATTCGATAATAGTAAAATAGATAACCCCTCGCAATATCCATCCATCAAGTGTGCATCCAATTGTTGCAAACATTGTGCACATGTGCAAAGTGAGATACATCATAGTAAAGTATGTATGCCTAACTTGGATCCACCTATATAAAAACTCTTTCAGAACATGATGCTCACATCCTAAATATACTTGCAGCTCTATATGAATGCAATATTTTTGAAAAATCAAAACGTTTTTCATCCAAATTTTCCTGCACTCTTACAAAGTAAGAGCATAGTTCATCCAATTTTCGCATCCAAAATCCTACCAACCATCATTAAATTCGAAATTTAGAAAAATCTAATTTTCCAAATTCGATTTCTTATGTTACGAAAAGGTGTAAAACGGAAAAATTCACATCCTCCGTTTTTCTTTTCTAATCGTACTTGGATTTTTATATGACTATTCTATGAAGATTTCCTATTTTCCTATCCAAGTACAATCACATAAAAAAATTCTTCTCTTTTTCCACTTATCTTGGAAATATTTAATATTTATTCATCTTTTTGTTAAGATTTCCATTTTCTTTTCCTGTCTCGTTTTGCTGCTTGATTGATTCTGTTGTTTTCTTTTTTAATTAGGCTAGTTTCTTTCTTAGCTTATTTGACTTAATCAAATTACTTAAGTTTATTATTTTCAAACAAGCCTTTTCGTTTTCAACTCAAACAGCATCCTACACAGCTACTACTATAGGCCAAGAATCTTAGGACTTATGTCACGAGTCCACTCAACAGGATTTATACACTTGCTTGCCCTTCACTACCTAGTAGTCACCATTAGTCCATGCTGTGTATTACTAGCCTATACTTCTCTTTCAAGAAACAATCCTTTTTCTCAAGCAACAAACCTAGGTTTCTCAATGCTTATGCATTCTACGGGAAATTTTCCATTAGTTTAATATTATCTAATCCATGACTGTAAATTGGCAAGAAAATAACTCTCTAAATATCAACCCCGAAGACCGAAATCAACATCAGATTGACAGAGAATTTCTCATCTCAACCAATTCCCAGTTGGTTCTAATAGCTTTAACTTTATCTCGTTCTTTCTAGGCCTTAATCCTTAACTACTCCATTTTTAAAACATGGTTTGGCCTTCTTTCTTTTTATTACATTCTTCCTTTAAAAAAAAACTAAAGTGATAAAACTTTTATTCTTTTCTCAAAAACTTGCTTTTGTCAAACCATAAAACATGTTACAAAGTAAAATTGCAAAATATTTTTTTTTCAAATCACAAAAACTGGAGTAGACAAGGACAACTAATGGGTTACACTGTTCCTATTTATAATGTTAACTTTGGTTGCTAGGGTGCAAATATCTACTATATTCTTGCACTCTACCGCTTATTTTGTTTACCCAACAAAATTTCTTTTTAAAACAATAATCAAAATTTATTGTTAACCGAATAGAGATTTCAAAACTTCTTTTCATATATGAAAACTAGCGAGCTATTTATGTTCCATAATATGCACCTTTTCATGAGAGAATTCTTTTAAAACAAGAAATCATTGTTTTACCCAATATACCTCACTTTACTTTAAAACCCATCATGCACTAAAAACATCAAAATACTTTTAAGATCTAAACTTGGAAAAATATCACAAACTCTCTTATAGATTCAAGTTCTTAAAAGCTTATCATCGGGTTAGACTCAAAGCGGGTCTTCAACTCGACTAGGCTTTCCTAGGCACTTATGCAAATTCAATTCTCTCGACTATACATATTTCTAGTTCATTTTCCATATCTTAACCTTTTCCAATCTATAAGGTTTCACTTCCGAACCCACTACTCTGAAATAACATTCCAGTTTTAATTCTATGGGATACTTTCTTTCTCAAATACCAATTCATATTGTACACTTTCCAACCAAACCACCTAAGGGTCTCAAAAATTTCTATGTTATTACTTTAGTGTACAAACTAAATATCCCAACTCTTTCCCTACCTAGTGGGCTACTTTATGGATTTAGACTTATATATATAATATATTTATATTTTTGAAAATGCAAGTACGGTCACTCGTTATCTACATTGGAATCGTAAACCTATGCTCTGATACCAGATGTAACAACCCGGATTCCGACAGACCGTTTTTCTTTTCAAAACTCCAATCCACCGAAACCCGAGTTGGTTGCTCTGGTAACCTGCAGAAAAAGAAGGAGAAAAGAGATATGTCAGAGTTCAGAAAACACCTCACAGCGGAAGGAGTAAAATATAATATATTTAAAACATAGCTTTACCTTAATCACAACACTGCTAAATCAGTATTCCCAAAGCTAAAAGTCTCTGTCTAACCTGCGAATGTTATGAGGAGGGGGTTAGAACATATGTTCTATGTGAATGAATTTAAACTACACTTCTTGAATAATCCAACAAATATGGTTCAATTACACTTTCTTATTTATTAGGTTATACGTGTTATTAGCACTCAAAGCTTACACACACCTCACACCCATCTACCCCCTAGTAGATTAACCTAATATAGTGTATATGTAGCTACCCCAAACTGAGGTACACCCCGTGATACCCACTCGCACGGTCTCCTCCGTATCGCCACAGTAATATGCACAGTCCCTCAACCTATGCCATAGTAATGTACAACGCTACATCCGCATAGAACCACTATCGCTGTGCTACATAAGCGTACTGACTGCTATCCTCGAACTATTCGATCAAGTTTGGTTCCATCACCGAATAATGCCCTCTAGTCTACGATACACCACCCAGAGCAGACATGGTTGTACCTAGACTTTCCCATGTACGTATCAACAATCGTAATCGATGTTTCTACTGCACATAACCTCTACTTGTGCACCCAAGTTCCGTGGCAGGGCAACACCAGAAAACGCAAAACTCGGTCGGGAGCTTTTCTATATCTGTACGGGCCCGCCTCTAAGAGTGTCCAATGTACATATATCCCTCGGGTCTGGTTTTTCTATGGTGGCTATGGCCCCACCTCAGCCTCTCCCTCAACTAGTAAAGACCACACGAGCTAAGCGACCACCCGTAACAAGCAAACAATCTAAACATCCATGTGGGGTCTCCCCGCACCCGTCCCTTGATAGCAAAGGTTAACGATCTCTAGGGGTTAGCTCTTGTCTTTTCGCATTCCTTAGGCTGCTGGTGACAGGCGTACGACGATCTTGCTATCGTTTGGTCTTGACCCTCCACCTCCACCTGAGGCAATTGCCGAACCACCCTTAATGCCACCGCGTACAACATTCTGACTGCCCCTACTTGTGCAGTCAAGGCCCACCCACCTGGTAGTTCCGCGCGGAACCAACCTCTATAATCCTAGCCCGAAGCTAAACCACTACAGAGGACTACCAAGAGCACCTTTAACGTCGCAGGAAGCCGCGTGCTTCCCCTTCCAATCCATTGGAGCCGCCCAAATAGCGAACGTGCGCTCTCCTCGTGCCTTATGACACCATCATGATCTACCTCGTTAGGTTATTCATCCTACAACGTACAGACTGCTTCAAGCACCTTAGTTTTATATGTCATTAAACCCTAAGTCTAACCATTTATTTCACGCTTGTGCCACCTCGTCAACTTTCTCATTTAACTTGGTTATTCACATTAGCTTTTTTTTCTTTCCGTATTCACCAAGTTACCTTGCTTATTAATTCAATTTATACTTAACCCACTTAAGTCCATTAATAAGCCCACAACATGTTATTTTCCAATGTCATAAATTATTCCCTTTTTGGGTTACAACAACATGTTATACTTAATTCATAGTTAAGTATTCCTTATCCTACATATATACTGATTAGGAGAACAACCCTCTAAACACCAGCCCCGAAGACCGAAATCAACATCAGACTGACACCTAGAGAATTACTCAACCCAACCAACATATATGATTCTAATTTACTTCTTTTCCACTCATATAACTTATATCATTTTTAATTTCACATTTCTCCTTTCCAAACCACTTAATTTAAGTGTATCTTTAGATATAAGTTATCTCGTCTTCCTTATCGTTTCCTATAACTTATCTTGTCCCATAAGTTATAATTTCCACCTATTATCCTTTCTTGCCTTATTCAAGTTTATTCATAATAGGTTATTTATCATTCCCTATTTCTTGTCATTAATTTTAGATTTGACTTATTTCATAGTATAAGTCGTCCCACCCTTCAAGTCTTGTATTACATCTTAAGACATAACCTGCCCTTGTCCCTATGACAAGTATGCCTATTATTTAATTTTACATCACCGCAACTCAAATTTATAATAGGTAATTATCATTCCCCCATTACTTTGTCATTAATTTTAGATTTGACTTAACCCTTCCTTTTACTTAACCCGTTACTTAAACTTTACCCAATTCAATTAATTTATGATACCATTATGGGTCCCATTGGATTAATCGTATCTAAATTCTGTTTCACATGTCACACGTGTCCCACTTAACCCCCCTTTTTGTTACAGTTTCCATGTCTTACACATGTTTTACTGCGGTTAAGTTTACCTGGTTATACCTTACATCACATGTCTCACAACGGTTAAGTCCACATTAGTTATGCTTTACATGTCATTTATATCACCCATTTAACCCTCTAACCATACCCATGTCACCCACATGTCTTATTATGGTTAGTATTTCTTAATTTATTTATAATGTCGTAACGATGTATGACCTCCCACATTAGACGTCCATTCGTGGCTGCTGGATTTGCCGGGCGGTTCCGGGCAGTCTTACACCACAAACGCGCCTAACCTCGTGTCATAAATCGTTACGCCTCTAGTTCTTGCCGTTGACCTCTCACATTAGACGTCCGCTTGTGGTTGCTGGATTTGTCGGGCGGTTCCGGGCAGTCTTACACCACAAACGCGTCTAACCTCGTGTCATAGGCGTTCATTAACAATCGTCTTTCACCCAAACCCTAAATTCATGTCATATGTTCCAAATTCAACTTAATTACATTTCATTTCTATGCCTATTTCCAATTTGTTATTCACTACACCAAATACATAATAGTTAGCCAAATTTCGTATTACCCAAATTATCCAATTATAGCCAAATTCACCAATTCCATGTTATTCATACCCAAACATACCAATTTTCAATATCCAATAATACCCAATTTCATATAATTGATATTTTTCCAATACATATACCCCAACATTCCCACGTTCATACATATAATCTAATTCACCCTCTAGGCTTACTTTTCAAGTCACGAATAAATTTCACCAATCCATGTTATCCAATTACATGTTGTTTAATATTGAATTATACCAATTCCATATCCAATGATAATTATGTCAAACTTACATAAATTCAACATTATAGATTATATTCCTCGATTGCATAGAATAGATTATGCCCAATATATGCAATAACAATTGTTATGCCACAAACTCCAAAATTACAGATTATATTCCAATATCCCCATATTCCAATCATGCGTATTGTATAATAAGATTTCTTCTAGGTTCGAGATAACCTAGATCCAAAAATAAAAAGGGGAAAGGATAAAAAGGAGAGAACTCAAACGTAGGCATAAATAAAATAACAGATCTTATTAAATTAACATCATATTCTTTATGGGGAATGGTAAACGATAGAAGCAACATTATACAATAAATATAGTTCAAATCCACTCACCTTGACTGGATTAGAGAAATAAGCGATTTGTTATTGATGTAGAACGCTGATTTAATCTAATTATTTGATTATTGGCGAAGAGCATGAATTGTTGATGAAGAACTTTGCTTCTTGATTTGATTGAACTCCAAAGTTTGTGAAGAACTTGCAATTTAGTTTAGGGTTTTAGGGCGGTGACCATGTTTGGTTGAAGTTTGGCGGCATGAAGGCGTCAGAAGGAATTGTTTATGAATTAGGTTAGGTCTAGGCACTATTTTATGGGTGTAGAGAGTGTTTTAGAGCCCTAGGATTGACCTAGAAGCCATCCGGTCCGTATAGCACATCAAAAATCGTCACTGCCCAGATCTGGAAAAATCAGGGGGAAGGTCGACACTAAGGTCGACCCCCAGGTCGACCTCCCTGGGTAGGTCGACCCCCAGGTTGACCTGCCTGGGTATTTTTCTGAATTTTTGTTGAATCTTCCGCAGGCCATAACTCTTTCATACGGAGTCCTATTTTCGAAAACTTGGACTCTATTCCAAGAAGAATTTCGAGACGAACGCAATGGTGATGTCCATTTTACTTAATTCCCGATATTTAAATCAAGTATCCTTACATTATTCTCTTCCTTGTTACGTACACTGTTATCGAATTAATTTTTTCTTCTCTTCCATGAATTAATTAATTCTCATTGTACATCACCATTATTTACCTATCTATGCATATACACATATTTTTAATTATATTAAAAATGCGAGGTGTTACAACCCCCATGCGATCGGCTCCCTAACTCGTAGATACTCGTGCTGGTCCCACAGTGGGGTGTATCACTCACCAAAGTGGCAACCCGATACCACTAAAGATGCATGACTTATATCTACACGATGCAACAACATCTTACCCCACGCACGCACATGACCCCGTTGGACTTGCGTTGCCACCGCTAACCCGTTTTGACCTCTTACAATCAAATCCAGTAAGAGTTTCCCGTCCTCGACTTGGGTCGAGCTTACAAAGATACTTAGTGGGTTACTGGTTTGAAAAGGACCCCCGTGCCTGACACAAGCTTTCCACCTATACTTGATCCCCACTAAGGTTTCCCACTTAACCCCATTCTTATTCATGTCTTCCTACATGTTTCAACTTGGTTAAGTGTTTCTAATCGTATTTCACAAGCCACCCAAGGCCACCCACTTAACCCCCATGTCCCACCACATGTTTATCTGGTTAAGTGTTACTTAATTCATTAGAACTGTAACCCTTTAAAGACCTCCTACATTAGACTACCGTTTGCGGTTGCTGGATTTGCCGGGCGGGTCTAGGCAGTCTTATACCGCAAGCGAGCCTAACCTCGTGTCTTTGCAATTGTTACGCATTTAATTTGTGCCTTTGACCTCTCACATTAGACTACTGTTTGTGGTTGCTGGATTTGCCGAGCGGGTCCGGGCAGTCTTATACCACAAACGAGTCTAACCTCGTGTCTTAAACGGTTAATTATTACACATAATTATTTATCCCCAAATTGGATTAATATCCCTATTCAAACTTGTCAATAAAATCCAAATTTATTTATGTCCATAATTGTCACCTAACTTATGTCCATAATTTCAGGTATATAATTTATACCAATTAATGTCTCAAATTAATTATATGCCTTTTAAGGCCATTTTATGACAATTCACAATTATGTATATTCAATAATTTCCCGTTGTCCCCACACTATTCGTACGTTTTAATATGACATTTGTTAGACTGGCAAATAATCTAACTTATAAAAAGAAAAGCAACATTACAACTTGCATAACAAATAAAATAGATCTAAGAATCATGACATAAGTTTGCATAGCCAATAACTTGCATAGGCAATACAAAAATTTGCATAAACTATCATGGATCTAAATATAGATCTAAACATAAAGATGTGAACTTGCATATATGGTTATGGTTTTCATATAACTTGCATATGAATTTCATTCAAACTAGCATATGATTCACATATAAACTAGCATAGGCAATGGGCATATAGAACATAAATTTGCATAACTATGTACTGCCATGGATCTAAATATATATCTAACCTAAAGGTGTGAACTTGCATATGGATCTAAACATGTAAATAATGTCACATGTTTTGCATATAAACTAGCATATGTATCTACATGATTCACATATGAACTTGTGTATAATCCACTTACAGACTTGCATAAAATTCACATGATTTAACATCCCAAACTTGCATAAGATTCATATACATATGATTTAACATCCCAAACTTGCATAAGATTCATATACATATGATCTAACATCCCAAACTTGCATAAGATGAATCAAGTTAAACATGTACAACTGAGCATATGAAATAGATCCACAATAACAAAACATCACATGATTCAAAGCCATATTCTCATAATCCCAATTATAATTTATCACAATTAATTAATTATTTTGTGAAAGAAATTATATTCACTACAAAAGAATAGTCTTGTTTTTCCAGGGATCTGTATTCTGAAACTGAATTGCTCGCCTTTGATGTAGACTAATTGTTATTTAGATTAGATTTGATTTGATTTTGATTCTTGCTTCTATCTTGTTTTGAGTTGAAAGAGAACGGCGGCTACTCTAGGTTCTCCATTGACGGCATGACGTCTCTTGGTATGAATTAGTGTGATTTTAGGTTGAGAGTTAGGTTTCTTATATAGAATTTTAATTAATTTAGAGCCGTCAGATTAACCCTAGAAGCAATCAAGACCATCCAGTCAAGATAGAATAACACCTCAGCCCTAATGACTCACCAATGACTCACTGTTCGGATCAGAACATTCCAGAAATCTGTGCAGGTCTTTAGCCCGACATGGGCACACTTGGCAGTTGCGCCAGTGCATTTTTGTACTGGCACACTTGTGAAGTGCGCCAGTGCATTCTGGTCGACTTCCGGTTTTTCTGCCTAACTTCGTTCGTCCATATCTCCTTCATACGGTGTCCGTTTTACGCAAATTCAGACTCTATCTCAAGCAGAATTCCGAGACGAACGCAATGGCGTAAACTGTTTCCCTTAATTCTCACATTTGAAATTAAGTATTCTTATATTTGTTAATTTAATATTCACAGAAAATTCAGGGGTGTTACAAGTTGTGTCTTGATTATCAATAGTTTAATCAATAGGGGATTGTGATCACTAGTGGAATTTGGCAAGGTGGTTACTTTGATATCATCAAATTTTTTCATACACTTAGCATTAATTAAAACCCGATCAAGTTTGCATTCACCACTTCTCCATGTGTAGTTCAGGCCGTAGTGGCGTGGTTCAACAAGTCTAGCAGCTAGCACACAATTGTTGAACTCCACCAACTGGGAAACTTTGAAGGAATAATAATAACATAATATATATATGTGTTCCTTATGTATGCCTATTCATGTGTTTATATATACGTATGTATAGATTCGCACATACGTATACATACGTGTTTATGAAAACCATGGATGTACGAGAACGAAATTTCCAGACTTCGAGAAATTTCCGACTGCGATTCCGACTATGACCACATACATGAGTTTTCGACGTCATGCCAATCGACACCGATTCTATTCGCTAACCAATAGTATGCTCGTAAGTCTGCATGACTCGAGAACATACGATAAGCGATCGAATCCAAGATTCGACATTGTTTTTCGAAATCCAACTCGCGTAGTTACAAACTAACAATACACTCACTCCTCATGTTTTATTTTCAAACTTAGTTCACATAACATAAAACCACGTGAAAACATGTGAGTGTATACATGATGCTATGTCCACAAAGACTCATTTGTGTTACAACGTAAGTGTGAGTCGACGATTAACATTTGGTTTCGTAAGTAAATAGGAATTAGACTTTCGGCAAAGCTATTGATGGATCGAAATTCTTGATACGCTCAACAGAATGATCACGACCAAGTATTCAATAACTTAGAGGCCTTTTGTCACGGGCACCTCGTACCATCAGACATTTCCCTGAAATGTGTTGTACCAATGTCCAACTACCATGGGACGGTCATCATAAGAAAGGGATTTGAAACTATGAATCATCAAGAACCTGTGGTATATCTCACAGCGCATGGAATAAAATATGATAATAACATAACTTGATATAAAACAGACGAGACAATGCATAAGCTGAAAAACTAAACCGTATCCATCACAGTAGCGGAATCCAAAATACAGCTTATGATCCAAACCATTATTACAACTTCAAAATACTGTCTCTAAAAAGGAAATAAAAGAGGTACACTACTAATGCCAAAGCAGTGACCAACAACAACACAGGGAGAATATATGTATATAGTATGCGGAATCCTCCTGCTCGTCTCCAAAAAGCTACTCGTGCATAACCACCTAATCTGTCTATTGTCTGCTCATTTATGGTCTCTCAGAGTAATAAGAAGGACATAAAACTCTGGGTCAGATGAAAGTCTGGTATGAGCGATAGCAAATCTATACCACTAAATAGAGCAATAACAGGTATAAGAAATCATACCTGACCTGGACCTGAAACCAAAGAGTTAGCACAACAAGATGTACAATACTCTAAAGTGACACTAACATATAGTATAAAAATGGGAGTGCGTGTGTCCTGGTGATAACAAACATCAAACATAACAATCATCGTCACATTTCTCACTCAGTGCGTAAAGCATATGATATCTACCGCTTTGATCACCAGATCCATTGGGGCCATAACGGAGTCCAACTCCGTACAACTATCGCTACGACCACTTTGCCCTTTGGGTCCCTGACGGAGTCCCACTCCATATTACTTAAGACCCCACTGCACTGGTCCATAATCAATAACCCTAATGGGTCAACGTCTACATACCCCCTCTCTTAATGGTGAGCCAAAGTTATGGATATCGATAATTCCTTTGCACATGTCTCGCAGCAAAGTCCAACTCTTGAAGTTCACTCGTTGGTTCCCATCTGGATCCTGAGCGATAACTTATCATTTGGACTTCCTTTGCATCTCGGGTTTTTAGTCTCCTTAGGCTTAGTTAGGAAAACAAGCTTCCATTCGGTTCAATCTTCTTCTCCTTGTCTGGTTCGTGACTGCCTTCCCCCGGTTCGTAAGTCGTGGTACTCACCGGTTTGTGATACTCACCGATTAGGGCTCGAGTCGGGCTATTTGGGTCGGGGTCGGGGTACTTCACAGTCCGTGTCTCCACCAGTTTATGTCTCCACCGGTTCGTGGTTCATTTTCTCTGGCAGTTCGTGGGTGCATCGGTATGGGTTTGGAGCAGTGGTTCAGTTCGTGGGGAGCAGTTCGTGAGCTCCTCCGGGTCGTGGTACCTCATCAGATCGGTTCGTGGTCTCCATTCGCGGTGCAAGCAACTCGATTGCTCCGATTCATGGCTCAATAGGTGGTTCGTGCTTGTAGGCGGCTCGGGGAAGCTCCACGGCTCGCGGTTCGGTGTAGTGAGCACGAGCCAGTTCGGGAGACCCGATCCGATCCAATTTCCTGCACTTTTCCAACGAGCTTGTTTCGTCCATTCTCGCCATACGACGGCGTTTTCAACCATTTTAGCTTTACTAAACAATCATATAGCATCCCAAACAGTAGTGATAACATGTGTAATCAATCAAAAGCATTAAAACATCAATCACATGAATTATTTAGGATCAAACATACCCAAATCCATGGTTTTCCCCTTAATCCCCTAAGTTTCGGGATTGGCGAACTTAATCCAAATTAACCCAAATTTATACAAGTGACTTAAACCAATATTTTATAATTTTTCTGTATTTTTCTAAGTCATAATTTCTCTAATTATCACTAATCACTCCTAGTTAGCCATAATTAGTGTATAAACGTGCAAATCACTCACCTGAGCCACAAATGAATGTTATATCTGAAACTTATATTGATTTGGCATGGATTCCTATGTCGTGCAGTAGCTCCAACTCTAATTTGGTGTTAATCTGACTTGGTTTGACGTAGATATAATCAATTAGTGATTAGAAAGCAATTAAAGAGAGATTTGGAAGATGGAGGCCATGATTAGGGTTAGAGGAATGTTTGTGGCAGCTGAAAAATGAAAGGAGATGATTCTCCAACTGCTTTCAGCCCTCCCATAACCCTAATCCCGAAATGGGTTATGGGCCTAACTGCTAATCACCCTGTTAAGCCCAATTATGCAGTTTTTCATCTTCCAAACCTTATTTCAGCCATATCTCCCAAATGGAAAGTCCATTTGATTAATGTGACCACTCTACGGAAAGGTAAACCATCATGTAAATCAATGGAAGTGGTTTCAGGTCAAAACTCCTTATAATCAAAAGTTATAGGCGAAACAAGATTCGTTAGGGGCAAAATGGACATTTAAAATTTGGCAAAATTTTTGAATGTGGGAAGTGACCCCAATAGCGATTTTCTAAAGTTACACGACCATATGACTTCGTATGTAAATAAAATAAATATTCCACGATCCTCCGATACGTAGAATGTGGGTCGCTACATTCTCCCCCTCTTAACAAATTTCGCCCCTGAAATTCCTTAACCAAAACATACAATGGTTCCCCGCATGCCTATCAGCCATTTACAAACAATCAACGATACATTATAACACAACAAGCCTACCCTAGAATGTGGTGGACTAACAAGGGAATAACTATATCGCGATTAAAATCTTACCAAGTAAAGAACTCTGGATATGACTTCCTAATGCTCTCCTCGGTTTCCCAAGTACAGTCATTCTCATTATCACCCCGCTGGACCTTAACCAGTTTCACTGTCTTCCTTCAAAGTTGCTTCGTATCGTGTCCGACAATACAAATCATTCTGCAGTTTCCAACTGCCTTGGGTTCTACCTCGATATCATCCAACTGATCTGGTGAAATAGTCATATCAGAATCATGTACGAACTTCCTTAGTTGGAAACATGAAATACATTGTGCACTCCCGCCATCTTATTAGGCAATCCAACTTTATACAAAAAAATTCCCACTTGCTCGAGAACTGGAAATGGACCAACAAACATTGGGGCTAATTTACCCCTTCTACCAAACCGAATCACATTATGCAACGGAGAAATCTTGACAAATACCAAGTCACCAATGGAGAATTTCAAATCTCTTCGCCTTTTATCAGCATAACTCTTCTTCCTATCTTGTGCAACCTTCATTCGTTGCTGAATAACGTTGATTTTATCTGAAGTTTCTCTTATTACATCTTGCCTAAGCACAAATTTCTCACTGATTTCTAACCAACATGATGGTGAGTTGCACGGTCTTTCATACAAAGCTTCAAATGGAGCCATACCAATACTAGACTGATAACTATTATTATACGCAAACTCAACCAGGTGCAAATGGTCATCCCATGACCCTCCAAAATCCAATATATAAGCTCTCAAAAGATCCTCTAATACACGATTCACCCTCTTTGTTCTGTCAGTTTGGGGATGGTATGCGGTACTGAGATATAATTATGACCCTAAAGCCTCTTGGAAGCTCTTCCAAAACCCACTAGTAAATAATGGATATCGGTCACTCACAATACCTTTAGGTACTCCATGAAATCTCACTACCCACTTCATATATTTCCGCTAACTTAGCTGTCGTTCTATTCGACTCGACTAGTATAAACCTTGCACTTTTTGTCAATCTATCCACAATCACCCAAATATCATCATGATCCGATCTAGTCCTTGGTAAACCATCGATGAAATCCATTAAGACTTGTTCCCATTTACATTCGGGAATTTCCAACGGTTGCAACAAACCACTAGGCTTCTTTGCTTGGCTTTTACTAATTAGCAGTTCATGCAGTTAGATATAAACTTCCCAACGTCTCTCTTCATCCCTTCCCAGTAGTAGGTCTGCTTTATGTCTCGATACATTTTGTTACCACTGGGATGTATAGTCAGTTTCGAGTGATGACACTCTCTAGGCACTTCATCCCTCAATCCATTAATATTGGGTACAACCAGTCTCCCATTCTTTCGAATCCATCCTTCTCGATCAAGTCCATACTTGTTCATTTCCTCACCGTCGATACCCATCTCTAACATGGAGATGGTTTTCAATAGATTAGGATCGTCCCTCTGACTGGAACCGATCTGCTCAATCAAAGTCGGTCTGATCGTCAAACTTGCTAACATCTCCGGATCCATTTAGCACTTAGGTCTGAAATCAAACCCCGCGATATACTCCAGTTGCTTCCATTCCAGAAACATAGCCCCCAAACTTGCATGTCTCCTATCAATGCATCAGCTACCGCATTTCCCTTCCCAGGTGTGTATACGATATTAGAATCATATGAAGCCAAGAACTCTAACCATTTCTGCTGACGAATATTTAATTCCCTTTGAGAAAAGATACTTTAATGATTTATGATCGGTAAACAACTCAAATCTTTCGCCCAAGAGATAGTGTCCCACATCTTTAACGTGAACACGATCGCTGCCAATTCCAAATCATGCGTAGGATATCGTTTCTCATGTGGTTTCGGTTGCCGACTAGCATAAGCCATAACCCTGCATCCTTGCATTAGTACAGCGCCTAGTCCGGTACCACAGACATCCGTGTATACCGTCATCTCTTCATTCCCCTTAGGACTAACTAACACTAGTGCACATGTTAACTTCTCTTTTAGGGTTTAAATGCATTCTCACACCTTTTGTCCCAAACAAAAGCTTAATTCTTCTTGGTTAAATGAGTTAATGGTGTCGCTTTCTTGGAGAAGTCTTGGATAAACTTACGGTAATATCCAGCTAACCCCTTGAAAATTCTCATGTCCATTGAATTCTTGGGCATAGACCAATCTTGCACCGTAGCCACCTTCGTAGGATCCACGGCAATACCATTTTCTGAAACAACATGGCCCTAGAATCTCATCTGTCTCCTCCAGATTTGACACTTAGAAAATTTCGCTTTCAATTGGTGTTTCCTCAACACCTCCATCACTGTCCTCAAATGTTCCTTGTGTTCTTCCTCTGTCCTCGAGTAAACCAAGATATCATCCACGAACACAAGAACAAACTTATTTAATTTATCTCTGAAGACCCTATTCATAAGATCCACAAAATATGCGGATGCATTGGTCAACCCGAGTGGCATGACCAACCACTCATAGAATCCAGACGGCATCCGAAATGTCGTTTTAGGTATACTCTTAACTGCTACTCGGAGCTGATGAAATCCTGTCGCGAGGTCCAACTGGGAGAACACTTTTGCTCCATTTAGTTGATCAAACAAATCATCTATCCATGGAAGAGGATACTTATTCTTCCTAGTCACCTTATTCAACTCATGGTAGTCCACACATAGGCAAAGGGAACCATCGGACTTGGTAGCAAATACAACTGGTGCTCCCCACTCGGAAAAACTTCTTCAAATAAATCCCTTCATCAAAAGATCGCCTACTTGGACCTCGAGCTCTCGCTGCTTCTTTGGCGCCATATGTCAAAGTGACATCACTAGGTTTGGCATCTTTTACTAAATCAATCTGAAACTCGATCTCTCGGTGTGGTGGAAGTCCGGTCACTTCCTCGAAGATGTCCGGGTACTCGCCAGCAATAGGCACATCTGATAACTCATCATGCGGGATGTCGAGGGAATTTAGAAAACTAGCCATCACCCCATCACTAAGTAGGCAACCCAATACCACCCTCCGCCCATCATCCACTCTAGTGGTCATCAAAGACCCCTCACAGTCTACCACCACCCCATACATTTGGAGCCAATCGACTCCCAAAATAAAGCAAAACCCAGTAAATCCCAAAACAAAACAATCACAAGAAAACACACATCCATGACTCGATAAGACCAAATTACGACAAATCACATAAAGGCTAGTCGGACCACCGATCGGGTTCACAACTAAAGGTTTATTGACAATCTCAGTTCCAATCCCAACCTATCTACCAGGTCACTAGATACGAAGGAATGGGAAGCCCCGATATCAAACAATACTCGAACAAGAACATCATAAATGGAAAGCATAACTTGAATAACAACAACTTTTCCTTTCTCCGCCGCAGTTGGGGCATTCGACGAAGAAGGAACAGCGTTGGTAGCATATGCTTTCACGATCTGCTTCTCTTTTAGAAAGCTGTGGTCATTTATCCTTGTGATGTACCACTTGGCCGCAATTGAAGCACTTCCTGTCCGCTGGCTTTGCTCGACAATCTCTGTCATAGTGACCCTTCTTGGCATAGCTAAAGCACTCGATATCTTTCTTATTCTTCTTTTTCTGACTATCCTTGGTTTGGTTCTGATTTCTCTTATTCCGGGAATTCTTATTGCCTTCACCGCTTGCTCGCGGTTTCGGCTCCTCTACAGATGTAACAGCGATCACAGTCTTTGGCTTAGGGTAAAGGCTCTCTGACCTCAATGCCTTTCCTATAATAGATTCGAATGTCTCATCGATATGGTTTATAAGTCTTTCCCCTAAGTACCCATCTAGGCCAGTTATGAACTTCTTGTTCTTCTTCTCGGCAGTATCAAGAAGTGATAATCCATATATCGATAAAGTATCGGATTCAGCAATATTTTCCGAGACTGTCCTACCATTCTACTTAAGCTCAAAAAACTTCCTAAACAATTCTGATTTCTGAGCAGCTAGAATAAACTTGTCACTGAAGCGAGTCTTAAACTGATTCCAAGTAATTTGATCCTCGGGAGTAGCCGCTTTAATGGCATTCCACCAATTCGTAGCCCGTCCTTGAAGCTGATGCGATGCTAACATTCTCTTCATTGCATCGTCGATTCCCAAATCCTCGAAGATGCACTCACAACTATCAAGCCAATCTTGAACCTCCGTAGCTGATTCCGTTCCATGGAACGGCTTCCCACCAAGACTAGTATAATCCTTTTTATTCTTAGCAAAATCAGCACTAGGCGCCTGCACTACTACACCATCACATTTAGCAGCATTAGGAACTGCTCTTTGAGCATCCCTAAACATATCTTGCAAGAAGGTTGTAAACATCGTCCTTATATCAGGGACATTCCCATTGTTGGCCCCTGAACCTGCTCCCTCTTCAACTCCCAATGCGGGGTTCCTCATTGTACTCCTCGTATTTTGGCTCATCGTTCAATCTATAAAGAGAAAACGATTAACCACCTCCTTAAGGGTGCTAGTGCAGTGAGACTTCATCCTTAGATATACTAATAGTATATTTATAGTTCTTGAAAACCAAAATATCACAATTACACGCCCTCATGTATGTATACTATCTCTTCCTGATGTCTTCCCCTAGGTTAAACTATGCAACCTAGGCTCTGATACCAAGTGTGACGGCCGCCCCGTACCATCAAACATTTTTCCGAAATGCGTTGTTCCAATGTCCAAGTAGCACGGGACGGTCGTCATAAGAAATGGATTTGAAACTATGAATCATCATGAACCTATGGTATATCTCACAGCGCTTGGAATAAAATATGATAATAACATAACTTGATATAAAACAGGCGAGACAGTGCATAAGCTGAAAACTAAACCATATCCATCAGAGCAGCGGAATCCAAAATACAACTTATGATCCAAATCATTATTACAACTTCAAAATATTGTCTCTAAAAAGGAAATAAAAGTGGTACACTACTAATGCCCAAACAGTGACCAACAACAACACAGGGAGAATATACATATATAGTACGTGGAAGCCTCCTGCTCATCTCCAGACAGCTACTCGTGAATAAACACTTAACCTGTCTCTAGTCTGCTCATTTAGGAGCACCCAGAGTAATAAGAAGTGACATAAAACTCTAGGTCAGACGAAATTCTGGTATGGGCGATAGCAAATCTATACTTCTAAATAGAGCAATAACAGGTATAAGAAATCATACCTGACCTGGACCTGCAACCAAAGAGTTAGCACAATAAGATGTACAAAACTCTAAAGTACAACTAACATATAGCATAAAAATGGGAGTGTGCGTGTCATGATGATAGTAAACATCAAACATAACAATCATCGTCACATTTCTCACTCAGTGCGTAAAGCATACGATATCCACAGCTTTGATCACCAGATCCATTTGGGGCCATAACGGAGTCCAACTCCGTACAACTATCGCTACGACCACTTTGCCCTTTGGGTCCCTGACGGAGTCCCACTCCATATAACTTCTGACCCCACAGCACTGGTCCATAATCAATAACCCTAATGGGTCAACGTCTACATACCCCCTCTCTTAATGGTGAGCCAAAGTTATGGATATCAATAACTCCTTTGCACATGTCCCGCAGCAAAGTCCAACTCTTGAAGTTCACTCGTTGGTTCCCATCTGGATCCTGAGCGATAACTTCTCATTTGGACTTCCTTTGCATCTCGGGTTTTTAGTCTCCTCAGGCTCAATTGGGAAAACAGGCTTCCATACAGTTCGATCTTCTTCTCCTTGTCTGGTTCGTGACTGCCTTCCCCTGGTTCGTGAGACATGGTGCTCACCGGTTTGTGATACTCACCAGTTCAGGGTCGAGTCGTGCTCTACGGGTCGAGGTCGGGGTACTTCATGGTTCGGGTCTCTACCAGTTTATGTCTCTACGATTTTGTGGTTCATTTTCTCTGGCGGTTCGTGGGTGCATCGGTTTGGGTTCGGAGCATTGGTCCAGTTCGTGAGGAGTAGTTTGTAAGCTCCTCCGGGTCGTGGTACCTCATCGGATCAGTTTGTGGTCCCCGTTCGCAGTGCAAGCAGCTCGAGTGCTCCGGTTCATGGCTCAACAGGTGGTTCGGTTCAGGTGTTCGTGCTTGCAGGTGGCTCGGGGAAGCTCCACGGCTCGCGGTTTGGGGTAGTGAGCACGAGCCGGTTCGGGAGACCCGATCAGATTCGATTTCCTGCACTTTTCCAACGAGCTGTTTCGTCCATTCTCGCCATACAATGGCGTTTTCAACCATTCTAACTTTACTAAACAATCATATAGCATCCCAAACAGTAGTAATAACATGTGTAAT
Organism: Allium sativum; assembly: GCA_030737875.1. NCBI lineage: Eukaryota > Viridiplantae > Streptophyta > Magnoliopsida > Asparagales > Amaryllidaceae > Allium > Allium sativum. The sequence goes on from CM060916.1 coordinate 903,655,995, forward strand.
CAATCAAAAACATTAAAACATCAATCACATGTATTATTTAGGATCAAACATACCCAAATCAATGGTTTTCCCCTTAATCCCCTAAATTCTTGGATTAGCAAACTTAATCCAAATTAACCTAAATTTATATCAGTGACATTTTTTCCCATATTTTTCTAAGTCATAATTTCGCTAATTGTCACTAATCACCCCTAATTACCATAATTAGTGAATAAATGTGCAAATCACTCACCTTAGCCACAAATAAATGTTAAATATGAAACTTATATTGATTTGGCACGGAATTCTATCTAATGCAGCAGCTCCAACTCTGATTTGGTGTTAATTCGACTTGGTTTGACATTGATTTGATCAATTAGTGATTAGAAAGCAATTAGAGAGAGATTTGGAAGATGGTGGTCATGATTAGGGTTAGAGGAATGTTTGTGGCGGCTGGAAAAATGAAAGGAAATGATTCTCTAACTCCTTTCAGCCCTCCCATAACCCTAATCCTGAAATGGGTTATGGGCCTAGCTGCTAATCACCTTATTAAGCCCAATTATGTTGTTTTTCATCTTCCAAACCTTATTTCAGCCATATCTCCCAAACAGTAAGTCCGTTTGATTAATGTGACCACTTTACGGAAAGGTAAACCATCATCCGAATCCAATGAAAGTGGTTTTTAGGTCAAAACTCCTAACTAATCAAAAGTTATAGGAGAAACAAGATTCACTAATGGAGAAATGGTCATTTAAAATTCGGCAAAAATCGTGAATGTGGGAAATGACCCCAATAGTGGTTTACGAAAGTTATACGACCATATGACTTCATATGTAAAAATAAATATTCTACGATCCTCCGATATGTAAAATGCGGGTCGTTACACCTTTCCATTTTCAAACACGTTCTCTTCAACTCAAAGCACATTATGTCAAGACAAGACGTACTTTGAGGGACAATTGTTAACCAGCATTTTGTTCTGGTTCACAAAAAGTACAACAGGCCCTCTTGACTCAATCCGTCGCGCGACACCAATGTTCTAAGTGTCACCAAAGCATTGAGTTTTCAAGCCTAGAAGGAGTTGAGTATGCGTTGGCCTCACGACTAATCAAAATGCCAATATATCATCACCCTTACCTCACATCGCATCCAATGGATGGCATCACATCGCATCACCAACCTCCATCGCCTCACACTCCATCGCATCATACCACTCACCGGTACACCACCGCATCCCTTTATGTCGCATCACCTAGGATGTGATGTTATCGCATCCCTTAGGATGTGATGCCACTGCATCCATCGGATGCGATGCCACTGCATCCATCGGATGTGATGCCATTGCATCCATAGGAAGTGAGGTATTCATCCTTCCCCTCCTCGCATGCAATAAGGAACATGCTACATAAGGGATGCGATTTTCCACCTTCCAACGGGAAGCGATGCGATTTTCTGGTTCATGCACTCCTAGGATGCGATTTTCTACGGTATGGTCCTCAAATCTCAACTACTCCCACCTAACCCACTACCTATAAATACCCCATTGCTCATACTTTACAAGGGTTGGAATTTGGCTGATTTAACACCTTTACAAGCTCCTAATACTCCTTTAATGGCAGCACAACTCTTGAGGAAGAAGAAGATACTTTTTTCCAAGACTTGACGTATGAAAACTATGACTCCAAAATGCATATAGAGACTTTTAAATACATGCCATGATGACGTTCAATGCTTGTAACTCATATTTGTTAATAAGAATCAACGATCTCCTTCAAAGTGGATGTAGGCCCCTCACGGACCGAACCACTATAAACCACTGTGTTATTTACTGCTTTTCGCACTTTATTTTTCCTATGCAAAACAATATTCTCTAGTAATAGAGAATCTTTTGGTGTTATGACATTTTTTGCTGTCGAAAAACGTCTTAGAGGGATTAAGAATGTATCGGTTGTTTGCATTTTCATCCATAGCACAATGTAGTCAAAAGACATGGAAATAAGCAGAAGGATCGAAATAAAATTATTATCAAATGATCAGAGTGGTAAACAAAATAAAAATACTATTCACTATTAATTTAAAGAGAATTAGAAGAAGCATTTGAATTTCGATAAGAAAATGAGATGGTTCGGTGCAAAACAGTATACCAGAATCTAATGGGAGATGGTTATTATAACACCCCACATTTCTTAATGTCACCTGTTTGAGGATTTCAATAAGAAAGTATGAAGCATTGTAGATATAAAGACATAAAACATCACAGAGACTAAGATTTCACAAGACATAAAAACATAAATTTAAAGCGAAAGAAGAGAATTTCTTTTTAAATACAAAACCATTTTTACTACGGTAAACCAAATAATTACAAAATGTTATGTCTCAAGATCTCAATGTAAAAAACATCAGAGTGTAAAATATTATTATCCCCCAAATATAGTCAAAAAGATACAACCCAACCTTGGAAAGAGAACAGAAAGTAATCCAACTTGCAGAAATCCATAATGACAAATCTAACAGATAAATATGAACTATGTACTTTGTCCATGTAAGCCTGGGGGAAAGAAAAGAGAAAGAATTAAAGGTAATTAGTCAGACATAAAGCCTAGTGAGCTACTGTGATTACCAGCTCTGACTTGCTAAGTTAAGTAAAACAAATAAATAGTGGTTCTAGTGTCATAAAAGGGTAAGTGTCTAAACATATCTAAAGGTGAACAATAACTGATATGAACTGATAATAAGGACGGGCTATTCTTATAAAAAGACAACGATGATAACAATAATAGTAATCAGATTAGGTAGATTGACTGTTTTGCACTTCTATAGATTCAAATAGAAACAAGTAATTAGGAGGGATTTTTTCTAATGCTACCCATCGATCTGCTCCATACAAACATAAATAACCTATGCCAGCCACGCTAGTAGGGGATATCAGTCCTTAACCAGTCAACTTATAAGACACAACCTTATCCGCTGGTGTTACAACGTCTTAGTTTTCTCATCGGACCCATGCACGCTCATGACTCCACTAGAACACGCATGTACCCACCTTCCACCTTTGGACCTCTTACAATGAAGATCAGTAAAGCATTCCCTAGTCCCTACCTTATGCGAGGCCCCTCTATGATACCAACAGGATACTGATTGTTACGGGTTCCACAAAGCAAGATTGACACAAGCCACCTCTAGACTTGTGCCCCCAAGTAACTAGGATTTTAAGAGTGCCAAAACCAGATATGAACTTCAAGACATGGGACCTCTTAGCTTATTAATTAACATGTTTAACTTAGTAGGTTTAAGTTCATTAATAAGCGTGGTTGTAAATGGCATTTCCTATAAATGTTATTCTATGTACAACCCTTCCCCAAAACAGATCATCTCCTCCTCAAATGTATATAGATTACAGTAACATGTTTTACTTAATTTACATCTTATTCTCACATTTTCCTCTGATGTATTTACTTAATTTTAAATTAAGTATAATTCACATGTTTTCCATTTGCATGTTAATTTCCAATTAAATACCATTAATTCCAATTTAACATGTTTCCCATATGGATTACTTAATGTCTTATTAAGTATAACTCATTCTGATTAACACATTTTCCCAATAAGGTTACTTAGTGTCTTATTAAGTATAATTAACGTGTTTTCTGTGTCAACGTCCAATTAACGTATTTTCCAAGTTAACGTCAAATAACATGTTTTCCAATATCAGTGCCAAATTAACATGTTTACAAACTGATGTCAAACAACATGTTTTCCAAATGAACATAAACGTCAAATTAACATGTTTTCCCAAATTAACATCAAATGAACATAAATATCTAATTTACATCAAATGAACATGAATGACTAATTAACATGTTTTTCCCAAATTAATTATGAAATGAACATTTAATTACATGTTTTTCCAAATTAACATGAATGAACATAAATGTTTAATTAACATATTTACCCAAATTAACATTTACATGTTTTCCTAAATTAACGTGAATGGACATAAATGTCTAATTGACATATTTTCTCCAATTAGCATATTCTACTTGATTAATGTCAATGAACATGAATGTAAAATTACCATATTCCTCAAATTAACATATCCTCTTTAATGGCAATTAACATAAATGACAAACTATCGTATTCCTCAAATTAACATATGTTCTTTAATATCAATTAACATGAATGACAAATTAGCATAAATATATATTCAAATTAGGTCAACTACATGTTTTCCTAACAATGCCATATTAAAATGTTTACAATTAATAACATGTTTACCAAGTTAATGTTATGTTCACAAATCAACGTCAAAATAACATGTTTCCTTATTCAATGTCATATTACATGTAAATTAATGTCAAATACTTGTTTTTTCCTTATGACATGCATACTTAATATGCAATCAATTTCAAGCTATTCATGTTTATATATTCTGCCTTAATAATCCCAATTTGTAGAACAAATTCTAATATTCCCAATTTTCCTTTTTACATTATTACATACTTTTCCAGTTCTATGCAATTCAGATGGTAAAGGCATAATAAAATTGTAAAAAAAACAAACAACGAAGAGGGAATAAGGAAGAGAGACGTACACACAAACAAATAGTAACTGAAAATGAGTAGGTAATTGACAGTAATTAAAACAACATATATGAATAAACTTACAAACACTTATACTTTTTAGATCCAATACATATTTACTGTCAAAATTCTTTTTATTTAGATTACTACAACAACTATTGTATCTATTTAACTTTAACTTAGAAGAAATATGAAAATCACAATAACACCTACTTAATATTGTTGTCGATCCAGAAATGGTCTCTTTAAAATAGTTATTGTAGAAGAACTAGGATTATCTCTTAATCTAGTTTTGGTAGCACCTCGGCATCTTCTTATTTTTATTCAGAAATAGCTTGGAGGAAGAAGAATGAAGAGTATTTGTGTGTAAGAAAATGGTGAGGCTTCTATCCTATTTATAGATTAGCTAGGGTAATTCTAAACCATTAAATATCAGGTTTATAAATCCAACCGTACACCTTAAGCGGAGTCAGCGTACGTATGTGGTGGATAAAGCAGTACAGATTTAGAAGCAGGAATCCGTCCTACATGAAAGTGGGTCGACCCACCTTAGACCTGGGTTGACCTATGTTTCGACCCAATTAAGGGATGGGTCGCCCATTTACCATTGGTTTCTAGGTTAAGTTATTTATATTTTTGTCCAATCTTCTTAAGTCCATAACTTCTTCATATATAATCCAACTTACAAAACCAAGAGTATATCTGAACCAAAATTTCATAAGGAACGCAATGGTAAAGTCTATTTTACTCAATTCTCAATATTTTTCTGATTAATATTTATTTCATCATTTTATTCCTCAATTAATTAAACCATTAATTAATTATAGTTTGTTGAAAATTTGGGTTGTTACATTCTCTGTAATAACCCGGAAATTCTGAACCAGTTTAAATTTTTTATTTTGGCAATTTTAGCGAATTTTGAATATTTAAAATAGATTATTTTAAATAAATATCGACGAGAAATTTATTTTGAATAGAATTCGATCGTATATATTATATACGTCGTCGTTAGGATATATATAATTATATATATAATTATAAATAGAATTGAAAATGGCGCGGTAGTTCGATAATTCGATTTCAAACTTCAATTGAATGTACCGGGTGCAAAACAATCCGGATTTTAGTGAAACCAAAAACATTAGGATCTAATTGATAATATCTTTCCAACGAATCCGAAAAATCAAGATTTCATAGCGGGGATCAAAAGTTACACCCAGTTGAAAATTCTGAATAGTCGCTATGGAATTCAGGCCCTTAAAGATGGGAATTTTGCAAACGACCTCGGATTTTGACGAAACCACTTTTGTTGGATCCGCAGTGCCAAATTATTGCTAGGTTTCAAATTTCATAATTTTTTGATTCAATATGTGAGTGTGGCAAAGGAAAACGCGTTTGACCAGTTTCAGTTGATTTCAATCGACTGGAAAATGGCCATTTTTCCAACGGTCTCAGAATTCGACGAAACTAGTTTTGTTAGGACCGTATCGTCAACACGAAGCTAGAAAATATTTTTCTGGAATTTATAGAGTTAGTATGTGACCCCAGTAAATTGAAATGCGCGTTCGAATTCAATATATAGAGTTATATGTTGATTTTGACGAAAACTGACCGAAACGATCGAATCAGCCTACGATACATATCCCATTGTGTTCGGAATGGGGGTAAAACGCTATGGACGACAGGCGGTGGGCCTCGTTTAGAGGTCGTATGTAAAAGTCAACTTTTTTTGCAAAATAAAATAATTAAATAAATAAAAAATTAATCCCCTCCCTCTTCCTATACGTTCTGGCCCCCCCCTTTTTTCAAAATCATTTCAGAAAAAAAAAAGGGGTTACAGAGACCCGATCCCCTTTTCCCGCTTCCCCCTTTCGCCGTTGACCTCGTCGCCTCCGCCCCAAGCACGGCGCCGGCCACCTCCATCTTCCCTTAGCCTCGATTCCCTCCCCTCTCCTTAATCGACGCGTCGGCCACCCTTACCCCAGTCGCCATCGATGTCGCCCCATCCACCGTCGCCCTCCGCTCCACCATCCCTCCTCCTGGCGTTGTGCGAGAGCCAGAGACCCCCCTTGTTCCGCCTCCGCCTCCATCCCATCCTCCGACCTCCATTCTCGAGCCACGATGAACCCTAGGTGGCGGCCTCCTCTGAAAATGGTCAGATCTGGAAAACAGTAAGCTTAGCTTATTTTATTTTATATAAGCAAACTTTTATTAAACAGTAATTGGTTTTTATTTTATTTTAACAACATTGTTTACAAAAGCAGTTTTTTTAATATTATTTACAGTGTTTCCAATCAGTTTATATATATTTATTATAACATTGGAAAATCAGTTTATATGTATGAAAATCAATATAGAAAAATCAGTTTTTATATTTGAAAAGGATGGGTTTTTTAACTTGTAAAAAGAATTGACTTTTGAGTTAGACAAGAAGTGATTTTTAGGTATAAAAAGAATTTTTAAATTAGAAAAGTTAGAATTTTTAAAATAGAAAGGACGTGATTTTTAAAATAGAAAGGACGTGATTTTTAAAATAGAAAAGACGTGATTTTTAAAATAGAAAAGATTAGATTTTAAAAAGAAGAAAGACGATATTTTTAAATGGAGAAAGGTGAGATTTTTACATATGTAGTGGAGTAAAGATATGATTTTTATATATTGAACATCGAAGTAAAAATATGATTTTTATATATTGAATAACAAAGTAAAAATTCGATTTTTATATATTGAATAGCGAAGTGAAAAATTCGATTTTTAAATGTAGGAAGCGATTATAAAAATATGATTTTTAAATTGAAAGTCAACAAATAAAAATGTGATTTTTATTTTAAAGACATCAAATATAAAAATGTGTGATTTTTATATATGTAGTGACTACGGGCAACGAAAGCGACAAAAGGCGAAACAATGATGATTTCCTACAATAGAAGAGTCAAGATGATTGGATAGCTATCTGTGAGAATTTCTCACCTTTCAATTTCATTTCTATTTATATATGTATACTAGGTGCAGACGGTGTTTAGTAGCACCCGACACAATCGTCCACAGACCATGGACTTGTTTGTTTGGTTGCATAGATTAGTTAGATGATTTGATTTGAATTTGGTTGTTTGGTGAATTTGATTGATGTGTGAATGGCGTGGGCCTTCACTAGACCGGGGATAAGGCTAGACCTCGTCCCGTTTCTAGTATCGTGCCGTTATGCCGCCGAAATTTTCTAAAATAAGTTAGATAAATAAAAATATCATTTTTATTTGATAAATGAACTGAATAGAAATTCATATGTTAAAATAAAATGTTTTATCGTTAAAAATATAATTTTTAACGTGAATGTGAATAAATAAATATTCATTTACAAACCGGGTGGTTTGTTTATGTACACCTATTTGAAGGACATTGATTGGGACGATAAATTTTACACATCGCCCAACTGCACAAATAAAATCTGTGTTTGATTGTTTGAAACCCCACACGGGTATTGGGATAATATATGATATACACTAATCCCAATAATTAGTTGTATGTCGATCGATGGATCGACAGGCTGTTATAAGCGTTAGATATCTATATTTGATGCTTATACAGTGTAGTGCACTTTGGATGATGGTTGATTATTTATCGTTGCTATTATATACATGTGTTGTATGGAATCCATATAATTAACTTTATATGGTAATTGATTGGGCCTCATTCCAATCGGAAAAATAAAGAATAATATAAAATAAAGGTTCATGTGTTGACAGTACTCATCCGTTGAGATTAGTCATGTGTTAAACGAAATATTTTAATAATAAAATTTACATCTTTATCATTATAAAATAAAGGTTCATGTGTTGACAGTACTCATCCGTTGAGATTAGTCATGTGTTGAACGAAATGTTTTAATAATAAAATTTACATCTTTATCATTATAAAATAAAGGTTCATGTGTTGACAGTACTCATCCGTTGAGATTAGTCATGTGTTGAACGAAATATTTTAATAATAAAATTTACATCTTTATCATTATAAAATAAAGGTTCATGTGTTGACAGTACTCATCCGTAGAGATTAGTCATGTGTTGAACGAAATATTTTAATAATAAAATTTACATCTTTAATATTATAAAATAAAGGTTCATGTGTTGACAGTACTCGTCCGTTGAGATTAGTCATGTGTTGAACGAAATATTTGAAATAGAAATATTTGAAAACGAAATATTTGAAAACGAAATAATTGAAATAGAAATATTTGAAATAGGAATATTTGTAAACGAAATATTAGAAATAGAAATATTTGAAAATGAAATATTTGAAATAGAAATATTTTAAAACGAAATATTTGAAATAGAAATGTTTGAAAAGAAAATGTTTGAAATAGAATATTTGAAAATAGAAATATATGAAGCCGTGTTGATTAGATTGACGCCATTTTGACGTGAACGATATTTATATCGATTTTATTCATTTTAAAATGAATATTGAAAAGTGATTTCGAAATCGAATATTTTGAAATGGAATTTGATTCGAATTGAATATTTAATGAATTGAATCGAATAGAAAACCAATTTGAATTGAATCGAATAGAAAACCAATTTGAATTGAATCGAATAGAAAACCAATTTGAATTGAATCGAATAGAAAACCAATTTGAATTGAATCGAATAGAAAACGACTTTGAAATTGAATTGAATTGGAAATGAATTCAAATTGAATTGAAAGCGAATTGAAATGAATTCAAAGTGAATTGAAATTTGAATTGAATAGAAATGAATTTTAAAACGGATTTATAAAGAAGAATACAATTTTGCTTTGGATTGAAATGGAAGTCGAAATTGTTTTTGAAACAAATTCAAAACTATTTATATAATTTGATTTAAATAGAAATCGACGAAATATATATATAATATAATGGCCTGAATAGAACGCGCCGCGGCAGTTCGTGAATTTCGACCATTTATTTCAAACGGACATTACGGGAGATCCGACCGTCGGATTCTCCTAAAACCGGAACCGTTGGGTTCGTATCGAAAAGAGTTTTCTAACGAACATTTGAAATTCGAAATCTAACGGTTGGATTTGGAGATACGTCCAAATCAAATTCGAAAAAGGTCGCTGTAAGTGCAATTCGATGGCCGTTGTTGGAAATCGACTGTACGGGCCTTGATAAAATTATTAAAAATATCAATAATTTGTGTAAAATCATAAAAAATGATTTGGGAAAAGTTGGGGGTGAAAAACTCCATATTTGAAAAGATAAAAATGGATTTTTATCGAAATGAACTAGTTTTGAACTAAATTTAAAACCCAATTATTTTTAAATAAATAAATTAGATTTAAAAAGGGGTTTTAAATAATCGGAATTTCTAATATATTTGATTGGATTTGAAATGGGTTTATCGTGAACGGTGTTTTAAATAACACTAGTTCTTTAACCCGATAACAAATAGAATGTGATTTGGGTTTGTCGTGAACTGTGTTTTAAATAACACCTAGTTCTTTAACCCAGTAAAAGGAGTTTTAAGGAATCTGCAATTAGATTGAGATGTGAATCTATAATCTAAATTATCAAATTTAGAAATGAGCGAGAATGGAGTATCACCAGTTTTGCTCCAAAGCAATAGTTAAATCTTTAATTAGATTGAACGTGAAATGGTAATTAATTTTACCGATAACACCGTGGTGTTAGATATGGAGTATTACCAGTTTTGCTTCATGGGATGAATAGGTTGGGATTGGGAAATAAAATAAATAATTACTTCAGAGTGGTTCGCTAATCTCGACTAGTTTGGAAAACCATAATTCGATTTGAAACGACATCCAAAGGAAGATTAAAGGATAAATTTTAAAGAATTTATCTTGGATAAAATTAATGGGAACTTTTTCCCAAAAGATGTGGATATTTAAATAACAGAATATTCAGAATTGGAATGAGGCGTATGTTGTGTTTGTGTAACATTTGTTTTCAATATACGCGGGTTGTTCGGAAAGGCCGGGTTTACACCCATTCTGAATAACCGATTCGACGATATGTCGAAGATGAAGACGGTGGTCGAAGACCGGAAGTCTTCACATCGTTTGGATTATTACTGACAATCCTGATTGGGCTGTACACCCAAGAGGATGGAAATAGTTGGTGGTCGTCCAGACGTACTTGGAGATGGATGGATATGCGAGGAAAGTGCCTCCGGTTTCGTTCAGACCCAGAACGGACTTGTAAATGGATTGTGTGTCTGACATTGGATTTTATTCTGTGTTGATTGATTTCTATTAAATATACATCTTTTGGCGGCGGAGAATTTATTCTTTTGCTTAACGCCCTTCTCTGAGACGTACGAGCTCAGAGGTTGTATATCGATGGACATCAATCGCATGGCATGAATTGCCTGTGTGGCATGCTGAGTTGCATATATCAAGGCTTCTGTTGAAAAGCAAAGTCTTGTGGTTGATGATCAAAGCACGACCTTTGTGGCATAGCTTTGTGTATAGCGTGGATTCGCGAGCCTCACACCTCGGTATGAGTCAAAAACGGGATAAGGACCCAAGGAGTGCATGACGTTTCTTTCTAGCTATGGTGGTGTCAGTGACTTACCAGCCCTGACATTTATATACTTTTCACCTATGTGGTTGTTGGAATGCGAGGCGCCTCGATTATAGGTCTGTAAGGACCAGGAAACGTGTGTTCAGGCATAATTAATCCTCTAACGTAAGTGAGGACCGGCCTTGGAGGATCCGGGGTTGCCCAGAGTGCGTAACCCTGAGGCATTTGCTAGAGTGTCTCGAACGCGGAGAGGAGCTTGCCCCTTGCCTCGACTCATGACGGAATCCAATTTCCAATACGTGTAATTCGGTTTTAATTGTAGAACTAATGTGGCGACATAGTAGATGGTAGCTATGCCGCCTATGATTTATATTTATGATTGAAATTGTTTTGACACTATACACTTATTATAGTATCAAATGATTTGTTTTAAACGTACCAAGCATGTTTGGCTATTATAAGGGAAAACCCTATCCTCCGGCTTGCGTTGCATTGTGTGATGGTACCTGGGTCTTATAATAGCTTCATTTTTCGAAAAAGCATTGCGTTGTTTATTCTATGCACTGGTATTCTTGGGAGGAAACCCGTTCCGTGTTTTACGGCGTGGTCCCTTGAATTACTCTCTTTTAAAGTAAAGTTTTAATAACTGTTTTAGTTCTCACACCAGTCACATGACTGACCTGGAGTTTATTGTTTTAACCTAAACTCTGGGTGCCCCTATTTTCCGCACGGGCAGCTAGTAGTTTTGGTTTTGCAGATTTATAATCACAGGATCCTGGTTTACAGCTGGAATGATGTCCGGAAAGCTCTGTATCCGTATATCACCTTCAGTTGTGCTTTGTATTATTTTCCGCTGCTATGTACTTTATTGTAATCTCTGATAATTTCTGTGTAATATGTATTTATTTATACTCTGTATATCCTTGTATTCTGGTGCATTGTTGTAATATACAATGAAATGTTCTTCCGTCTGCATTCTGATTTGTCCTGTTCTCAAACGACCAGTGGTTTCGAACGGTCTAGATCGGTTTAACGACTGATTCGGATCGAGCGAAATTCCCGGCTGTCACATTCTCCACTCCTTAAAGGATTTTGTCCTCGAAATCTCCAAGGTTAGAAAAATGTTATGCCTGCTAACGCCCATCTAATCAATCATCATCCAATGGCATCTATTGTCCTTAGAATTTCTAATGCTTTGTATGAACATATTTGTCATGTATATGTCCCTAAGCTAATGCCAAAATCAGACGGTCTACTGATTCGGTTGACAACCTTAATGCGACTCATGTTTGTGCCATACATCCAATATGTATGAAAAAGGATCCTAATGATATGTACAAATTCGATATGTATGCACAGCCATTCACCAAAATGCAACATTCATGTGATGATTCAACCATTTTCATCCACCGAAAATTAAAAATGCGCATACATCCATATGCAATATGTAAGTTCTTGAGCCGATCTAGTGCCTAATGTGTGTGTATATGCATCCACTAGCAAACACTTGCATCCTGTTGCAACCATCAAACATAATATGTCTCAAACACATGTTTGAACCATATACTATCATCTACAAGATTAAATCCTAAGATCAACACTTTCCGAGGATATACTAGAGGGAAGTCCCTAATCAAAGTAAGAAGCGATAGATAGAATATCTTAGAGGAAATATTTATCTAAATAATGCGGGTAAGAAACTTAAATCCCTTGGTGTAGTTCTACCATCTTATTCATCTTTAGTTGCTTAGGGAAGAAACTCAAGTAAACTAATCCAAAAACTTACCTTATTCTTACAAGTAAAGTTACACTTTTCCTCCTTTTTGTCCTCCAATTTCTAGTCTTTACTTTACCATTTTGTGTTCCTTAGCTCATTCCACTTATATTGTCCAACCCCATAAAGACTTACTTACTGCCCACTTATATATATATATATAAATTTCCAAAATCTTATTTGAAAAAACTTAATGAGGCAAAATTTAAGTTGCAAAATTGAAACATATATAGTTGGTTTTATGAAATTTCCAACATACAAATTTCATATCAAAATACATTAGTCTTTCGAAATTCCTGCTCTTTAGAACTCTATACATATGGGGTTTCAACTCAAAGTGGTTCCACAAGTTTCCATAAAACTCCTCCTTGTTACACGCTTGTCTAGGAACACAATTATTTCAAAAACCCTTTTACTTGGGTTTTTTCGAAAACTTTTTTATCACAGTTGAAGTCTAATTGCTTCCTTAAAATACATTTGGAGGGCTCTAACATAAGAGTCACACCATTATTTTCAAAAATAGCGTTTATGGAGTAAAATAATCTAACTAATCCTTCACAGGTCAACATTCGAGTTCGAGTGCCCCTAAGAAAACTCATTTTCCTTCCAATATCAGAGACAACTTATTATACTGATGGCTTGCCAAAGCTTCCAACCCATCCATTGAAGGTATTTTCCCGTAGCTAGGAAAGATTCTAGTAAAAACCATGAAACTCAATTCTTACCTACACCATGTGTTTTATCCAAGAATGCTGCAAATTTAGCATTGCTACAAATATAGATCCGAAAATTAATCTCTTTCCTAGAGATAATCTTTCAGTCACTTACTATTTGTAATATATATAACACAAAGAGAACTGAACCGATACTTCCTATAGATGCACTGAGAAAAATAGGAATATCAACATGACTAACCCTTTGGGTCAAGCCAAAAATTAGTCATAGCTTGACTATTTTCTTCTTACAGTTAAAATATCCCCCAGAAATACTTAGCAGATATTAAGCCCTTAACTTTATCTTATAAGTCCCTATATCATATTAAAGTCTACTCCATATTTTAGGCTCGTAATCTTCCCCTGCATTGTAAATCAATATGTCATATGAGGACTAACTATGGCAACCTAATCCATACCAGGAAATGCCCTAAATATCAAGATTTTAGTTTCTACCCCGAATCACTATAGATAAACAGATAATCAAGCCGATCCCTACAGGGTTCAGAAAGTACTATTGGGCCTAAGTGCAAAACAATCACTAGTGCTATCATCACTCCATCGGGGATTTACTACATCTGTAGAGGATCGTTCTAGTAAGCCTACATTATAGAAGCTATACAAGACCCAACTCATGTGGCTATGGCCCCACGCAGCCACCCCAATCAATATATCAAAGGAAAAGGGACAAAATATTTCTAAACAAAAATAGAAAAACTAGCAAGAACTAAAGATAGATAACATTCTTTCTTCCACCAATCCTTGCCTTTTACCAATTCTCTTTTGATGTCCAATTTATTACTGTTTATATGTTCCCTACAATCCTTTTTGTCATTAGTATACTCATGTTGTCCTTTTATTTTTCATCCTTAATTTCACCTTTTTGGAAGTGTCCTAATTAATTGGTTACCGAAAATGTTTAAAAAATATATTTCCATAGTATAAGATAATTTATTTTATAGAAATCTGTAATTGTAAGATATTCTTTTTAATTATCTTTAAGTTGAAGGATAGTGCGCAATACGGTAAAAAACCTTTTTTGCACTAATACATTCATTCTTGCAATGACGTTTTCTATGTTAATTTCAAACCCTACCATGGAAATACATTCCTTTTTCTTAACCAATCAATCTAGGTTATTTTTACTTTTCAAATTATAACTAAACTAATAAGGTGGCTTCATCCATGATTAAACCTTTTAAATATCTGTCAAATAACAAGTTTCTTTTTAACCTTTCTCAATTATTGAACTAAAGGGTTCGTCGATTAACTAGATTTATACCTATCGAGGAAAGCTTAGATAAAATGCTTATAACTTAACTAAAAAGATAAAGATTTAGAAAGAGTCAAAGGAAGTTTGTAACTGACCATAGGGGATATTTTAGTTTCAAAAGTAACTTTTGATTTTTGAAAAATGTGGGTTTTTTGAAAAACATTTCTTTTAAAACAAAACTTTAGTGATCATGGTAACCTTAGGCTCTGATACCAAATGTAACACCTTATATTCCTTAATGTCACCCATATGAGGATTTCATTAAGAAAGAATGAAGCATTGTAGGTATAAAGACATAAAATATCGCAGAGACTAAGATTTCATAAGACATAAAAATATTAATTTACAGCAGAAGAAGAGAATTTAATTTTAAGTCACTAAAAAAAGCTAATTTACAACGGCGTAATCCGTCGCTATACAAGCGTTAGCGATGGATTACCGATGGATCTATGTGGTCGGTAAATTTCAAGATGGTATTTGTGTGAATCTATTGCGACAGATTTTAACGTGAGTTCTCCGACAATTTTCCATCGTTTCACTCAATATAAAACTTATATTTCTAATTAATTTAAATTTTATTTACTGATGTTTTAGCGACGTATACGTATTTTGTAGAAATTATTATTTATACATATCCATCGGTAAACCCTTGCTAATTAGAAAGGGATTTGTGACGAAATATATTTTATTTTAAATATTTTTGTCGGTAATTTGTCGGTAAACTCTTCCAATTTAGTACAGGATTAGTAATATATTTTAGTTTTTGCGAACATTTCATCTAGCATCACTAGTTGGTAATCCGTCGTTATTCTCCTTCGGATCAGACAACAATATATATATATATATATATATATATATATATATATATATGTGTGTGTGTGTGTGTGTGTGTGTATCAAACTAATATCATTCAACTATGAAACACTAAAATAAATAGCATATCAAAAAAAAATTGCAAAGACAAATCTGCCAATAGTATTAATTTTGAACTAAACACAACATCAACCATAATCCTTCATCAATTCATACACTAAGATGAATTATGAACAACAAAACTATTCAGCTGGTACTAACATTATCCCACATACAAACATATATCATCCACAACCATGCTAAAACCACATAAAGTTATATTTACACCAACATAAGTCTTAACATTCTTAACGAATCTACGAAGATGACGGCGACGAAGTTGAAACTCTATCGTATCCCTAAGCATTGCCATCACCTTTTTCATTTACCCTTCAAAGCTCTCCCTTTTTGTCTTTTGTTGTTATGAGAGCCTTGCTTGTTCTTCCTCGAGCCTTTGGCACATCGAATAAAACGAATAGTTTACTATGAAGGATTGGGTAAAATTTTGATACCACTTCTTTTCTTTATCTAAGGCTGCTGTTTTCGCTCTTCGTGTCTATGCTGAACAAAACCGAATCAAGAAATTTACACTTTGGGTTCATTTTATGTTATGTTGTTTTGTGCTTGTGTGAATTGAGCAATATGCCACCACATTAGAAAAATATATTCAAGTCTTTTCACTAGTGATGTGTAAAAATAACTACATTTATTCATATCAATAAATGCTCCCCATAAAATAAAGTAAAAAATGATGAAAAATTCTTACAATTTCTTTAGATTGTGGTATTGAACCATGCCATTTTGGAATAGCTTGTGCTCTTTCTATGTATGATGCATCCAAAGCCTAATATCATGGCTATAACAACATCATTGTCATAGTATCTCCCACCAGCCAATATTCTTATTTTATCATTGATCTATGATAAACAAGTTTAAAATCAAACATCGTTCATACATGTAACATGTTATATCTTGATGTTCCTAGATGAAGGAAGGAAAAATGCTAGAAAGCAGTAATCAGTGTTATGGATACCCTATCTTTTCATTGCCTTTGTCAATTCGGCAACAAAGTATTCCCCTTCCTTGCACAAAAATTGATAATAATAGTAATTATGTAAATATCTACTAAAATCACTTAAAACGATCCAAGGTATGAAGATACAAACAAAGTTAATCCAAAGCATCCTTTTGAGTTTAGCAAAGTTATAAGCATACATAAAAGAGATGTTACACTTAGAATATCCAAAATAAATCTATTCAAGCATAGATGCTGATCAGTCAAGCTAACAATGTTAAACTATCACCCACATGAATCAATGAGCACAAAAATTCTATATTTATAGTCCAATATGAGGCCATACTGTTTTCAAACTTGGACAATTCCTTAAAAGTTGATTTATTCTCAAGCACATGTTTTAAATAAGATTATTAAGTTCTAGACATCTGTTGGGTTTGTGAAAACCCTAGCGTTCCACCATGCAACATACATAATTATTTCTTATGATTACTGCGCAGCTTTCTACTACATGGAATCGCTTCTGAACTCTCTCCATATTTATTTAACATTTCATAAATTGTTTTGATTTTTCACAGCTAATTTATCCTTTTGAACCATTTTATCATTCTGCTTTCCAAAAATGCTTTACCTTTAGCGTGTAAAGTAGGGATGGTATCATCTTTTGACATAAACTGTGCACGTTTACTATCCATCTCCAAAGGAGCCTCCGTACAGTTCATTGCTTGTTCCTTAACTTGTAGAAATATTTTGTAACACCCTGAATTTTTGAGTAATAAGATTAACTAAATTAAAGAATAATTAATTTCAAATGTGGGAATTAAGGGAAACAGGTCATGCCATTGCGTTCGTCTCGGAATTCTGCTTGAGATAGAGATAGAGTTTGCGTAAAACGGATAACATATGAAGAAGATATTGACGAACGAAGTTAGGCGGAAAAACCAGAAACGGGCCAGAATGCACCGGCGCACTTGGGAAGTGCGCCAGAACAAAATTGCACTGGCGCACTTGCGCCCATGCAATATTGCACTGGCGCACTTGGCAGGTGCGCCCAGGCCGAGGTAAAAATCTACATAGGTTTCTGAGGCTCTGGTTCGAACGGTGAGTCAGTGCTAAGTCATTTCTGACTAGTTAATGAGTCATTAGGGTTTCTGGATAGTTCTAATCTGGACCGAATGGTTGCGGTTAACTCTAGGGTCATCCGACGGCTATAATTAAATTGAAATTCTATATAAGCATGTGTAGACTCAAACCCTAGAATCAAAATCAAAATTA
The DNA here is from genome assembly GCA_030737875.1 of Allium sativum. NCBI lineage: Eukaryota > Viridiplantae > Streptophyta > Magnoliopsida > Asparagales > Amaryllidaceae > Allium > Allium sativum. The sequence goes on from CM060916.1 coordinate 903,673,976, forward strand.
GATCAGTGGTCGTCATGTTGTCACTCCAAACCCTAGAGTAGCCGCCACCAACTAGAAGCAAATTAAAGACAACAATTCAATTCAAATCAAGCCTAAAACTACAACAACGAAATTGTCTACAACAAGGGAACGCTAATCAATTACAGAATTCAGATCCCAGAACTCAAGACCCCTTATTCGGTGAGTTCTAGTCACTTTTAGGTTTAAATAAATAAAAGTGAATCGTGGTAGACTATGATTTGGGTATATGTTGTTTGTAGTTATGCAAGTTTATTGTTGTGAATCATGAAATAATGTAAGTTCCTTATTATTGTGAATCATGAAGTTATGCAAGTTCATTATTGTTGTGAATCATGATATGATGCAAGTTTATTATTGTTGTGAATCATGAAGTTATGCAAATTATTATGAGCAACTATGAACCCATGCAAGTTACCTATACAAGTTGTTGTGTTGTTAATTCATGAATCTATGCTAGTTGTTATGTTATGAATCATGAACCTATGTAAGTTACCTATGCAAGTTGATAGGTTGTTAATTCATGGACCTATGCTAGTTGTTATGTTGTGGATCATGAACCTATGTAAGTCACCTATGCAAGAGGTTATGCTATGAATCATGCAAGTTGTTATGTTGTGAATCATGAACCTATCTAAGTTGTTAATTATGTTGAGAATCATGAAACTATGCAAGTTGTTATGTTACAAAATCATGAATCTGTGCAAGTTGTTAATTATGTGGTGAATCACAATTATATGTGAAGTTATCGTGTCATTTTCCCTAGTTGTCATGATTATGCCAAAAATTGTACTGAAAACGATCACCTTGTCATTCCCTTTATTTTATTATTATGGCAAGACTATTTTGTAGCCTCGATGACGCCATAAACGCAAATGGTTACGCTAGTTAAGAAACGGGGAAAATGGGAAATTGTAATAGGCATAATTTACTTAGTGATTATGTAAATCGGACACATGATTCTGGTAGGGAAACATATAAATAATTACCTATTATGACATGGGTAAAATTGGGTAAAAATGGTATAATTTGAATATGACCATTTATGGATAAGAAATTCAAATTGTTAATAAGATAGGTATTGACGCCTATAAAAAGGAACGAATTTATAAAATAACTTAATTAATCAAAAGAGGAATGTTTAAGCAATTAAAGTCCGAAGATTTAATATTGAGAATTGGCATAAATGCCTTAAATGGCATAAAATAAATTTGTGAAGAAATTGGTATGATTTTACATATCATAAATGGATGGACATAATTGAGTCAATTATGGCCATAATTAAATTTGGAATTAATTGATAATTTGAATAGGAAAAGTAATTCAATTTGGGGAATGATTAATTAGGAGTAATTAATCGTCTAAGACACGAGGTTAGGCTCTTTTGTGGTGTAAGACTGCCCGGACCCGCCCGACAAATCCAGCTGCCATAAATGTCAGTCTAATGTGGGAGGTCTTAGGCATAAATTAAATGCGTGACAGTTGTAAAGACACGAGGTTAGGCTCTTTTGTGGTGTAAGACTGCCCGACAAATCTAGCTGCCAAAAATGCCAGTCTAATGTGAGAGGTCTTTATAAGGTTACGATCTTAATGAATTAAGTAACACTTAACTAGATACACATGTAGTGCGACATGAGGGGTTAAGTGGGTGCCTTGGGTGGCATGTGGAATTAAGCGGGTGCCTTGGGTGGCATGTGAAATACGAATAGATGTCTCAATAATAAATTAATGCTACTTAACCTAACTTAATACATATGGACTGTATGATGGTTGACATAAGTTAGGATTAAGCAAAACGAATTGGATTGTGGGTGGGTTAAGTACAACTGAAGGGTAGGTGGGTAATATTAATATATATAGGCCCACAAACTTAACCGTTAAATAAATAGGATTAAATCAGTGGGAGGGTTAAGTACAACTGAAGGGTAAGCGGGTAATATTAATATATATAGGCCCACAAACTTAACAGTTAAATAAATAGGATTAAATCAGTGGGAGGGTTAAGTACAACTGAAGGGTAGGTGGGTAATATTAATACATATTGGCCCACAAACTTAACCATAAAAAACGGGTAATGTAATTAAAGACACCGAATGGTATACATAATCGGGGCAGTATAGTAAAGTTATGTATTAAAGACACCCTTAGGGGTACGCATAACTAATGGGAATAGGTAGAGTTATGTATTAAAGACACCTATAGGTACGCATAACCGATAGGTAGAATAGGGGTTATGTATTAAAGACACCTATAGGTACGCATAACTGATTGAGGCCTATGTAATTAAAGACACCTTAGGGTATATATTGTCAGTAGAAAACCTAGTGGGGATACAAGACATAGGGGAGAGCTTGTATCATGTTGTGTGGGACCCATTTCAGTCAGTAACCCGGAGGGGTATCAAAGTAAAGATCTCCGTACTAGGCGGGGAAGGGGCACGCTTACTGATTGATTGTAAGAGATCCAAAACAAGACGGATGGTGTGGGCAGCACAAACCGACCAGGGACATGTGCGTGCATGGGCCGGGCAGAGGGGGACAAGACGACCGTGACACCAGTTGGTATAACTGTGCACACCATGGGTTGCCACTTTAGGGAAGTGATACCCCCTAGTTGTGGGACCAGCACAGGGTATCTACAGAGTAGGGAGCCGATCGATTAGGGTAGTGGTTAGGGTATACCCGGACGTATGCCCTAAGTCTACCAATTTATAGTAGGACGGTAGTGGGTACGACTAGTTGAGATAGGAGCAGGCGGCACCTATGGCAGTAGCTAGGAATACACGAAACTACCACCATTGTTATCATTAGCGGAAGGGATCATCACATCTTGATTTGACTTGTAATATTGCAGAGTAGTTTGTAGTGAAGCATACATCTTACCTTACTTGTCCTGTCATACCTGCCATCTGCACCGTGAATCCTCTTATCCACTTTGTATGCCTATCATGTTTAACTTTATTTATTTACTGGCTAAAAGTTACTGGACTCACCAGATGTATGTCTGACCTAGATTGTTTCGCCTCTTTTCTTCCGTTCCTCCCCAGGTTCTTAGGGAGGAAACACCCAGGTTTAGTTAGGATTTGGATATCATCTTCTAGGAGCTACTTCTGAAGTATGGCTCGAGTCTTTGTCTCTTATATGGTGTAACGACCCAGAAAATCTGAACCAATTTAAAATTTGTAAATTGGCTAAAATAATGGATTTTAAATATTTAAAATAAATATTTTAAACAATGGCGATGAAAACTGAGTTTGAATCGACATTTGAAAACGAATATAATTAATTATAATTATATATAGAATTGAAAATAGCGCGGTAGTTCGATAATTCGATTTCAAACTTCAATTGAATATACCGGGTGCAAAACAATCCGGATTTTAGTGAAACCAAAAACATTAGGATCTAATTGATGATATCTTTCCAACGAATCTGACCAATCGAAATTTGATAGCGGGAATCAAAAGATATGTCCAGTTGAAAATTCTGAATAGTCGCTATGGAATTCAGGCCCTTAAAAATGGACATTTTGCAAATGACCTCGGATTTCGACGAAACCACTTTTGTTGGATCCGCAGTGTCAAGTTATTGTTAGGTTTCAAATTTCATAATTTTTCGAATCAATATGTGAGCGTGGCAAAGGAAAACGCGTTTGGCCGGATTTAGTTGATTTCAATCGACTGGAAATTGGCCATTTTTCAAACGGTCTCAGAATTCGACGAAACTAGTTTTGTTAGGACCGTATCGTCAATACGAAGCGAGAAAATATTTTTCTGGAATTTTTCTAGTTAGTATGTGGCCCCGGTAATTTGAAATGTACGTTTAAAATTCAATATAGTGATTTAAATGTAAATTCAACGGAAACTGATTGTAACGATCAAATCAGCTTGCGATACATATCCCATTGTGTTCGAAATGGGGGTTAAACGCTATGGACGACAGGCGGTGGGCCTCGTTTCGAGGTCGTGGGTAAAAGTCAACTTTATGCAATTAATTTAATTAATAAAAAAAATAAAAAAAAATAAAAAAATATTTCCCTCCCTTTTACTTTCTTTCTGGCCCCCCCCCCCGATTTCATAAAACAGAAAACAAAAAAAAAAGAAGAAAAGGAAAAGAAGAAGAACGGAGCAGCAGGGCCGCCGCCATCTCCGTCCACCGCGCCTGTCGATCGCCACCCTCCGACCTCGCCAAGCCGCCACCAACGCCCACCATCTCCTCCTCCAACTGGAAGACCCCATCGCCACGAGAAAACCCCCAAGCCCCAAATCCGCGAGCCCTAACCCTAGCCCCGCCTGCCGCCGCCCCTTCGAAGCCAGCTCCGCCTGTCCCTCCTCCAACCGCGACCTCCCCGACGCCGCCAAGAGCAGCAGCAGTCCCCCCCTTTTTTTCCCATTTAAATACAGTAAGTATTTTATTTTTATTTTAATTTTAATTTTGAAATACTTATTGAGTTTTTTTAAAAGATGTAAACTGATTTTAAAACTGATTTTAAAACAGAAAAGATTTAAACTTTATAAAAGAAAAGATTTAAACTTTAAATAGGAAAAGGTTTAAACTTTAAAAAGAAAAAGGTTTAAACTTTAAAATAGAAAAGGTTTGAGCTTTAAAATAGAAAAGATTTGAGCTTTAAAATAGAAAAGATTTGAACTTTAAATAGAAAAGATTTGAGCTTTAAAATAGAAAAGATTTGAACTTTAAATAGAAAAGATTTGAGCTTTAAAATAGAAAAGATTTGAACTTGGAAAAAAATAATAATAAAATAAAGATCATATTTTTAAAATAGAAAAGACGGAATTTTTATTAAGTAGAAGAAGCTTTGATTTTTCATATTCAAGTAAAAATCAGATTTTTATATATTGAAAGTCGAAGTAAAAATCATATTTTTATATATTGAAAGTCAAAGTAAAAAGAAAAAAAATCATATTTTTATATATTGAATAGCGTAGAAAAAATTCGATTTTTATATATTGAATAGCATCGTAAAAATTCGATTTTTACATATGTAGAGAATACAGGTGAAAGCGACAAAAGGCGAGATTGGCGAAGATTTCTGTAAAGGAAGAATCGTAGTTGGATAGCTATTGGTGAGATTTCTGATTTAAAAATTATAATTGTGTGAGAATTTCTCACTCTTCAATTTCTTTTTCTATATATATATATGTGTGGAAATAAAAGTAAATTGCTATATATATATATATATATATATATATACGCCCCTCGTCCACAAACCATGGACGATATTTATTGATTGAAATTGTTGTGAAAATTGATTGATAGCGAATGATTGTTTGGGATTGTTTATGATTGATATTGGTTGATTGTGGTTGAAAAATACCCATTTGTGGTTGAGAAATATTTGGTTGAAACCACATAGGATTAGTTTGTGGAAATGAAATAAATATATACATGCCGCCTGCGTGCGAACTAGATGCATGATCCCCATTGTCAAAAACCGCGAGGTTTTAAGGTAGAGCGAGGAGCCGTACTAGGGACGGTCCCGGTTTTAACTACCCTGTCGTTATGCTGCCGAAATTTTGAATAATATTCGTGTGTTTGAATTATTTTCATATGCTTAAACTATATTTATTCATTGAATAGAAAACCTTCATGTGTTGAATTGATATTCATTCGTTGATTAGAAATTCATGTGTTGAATGGTATTCATATTTTGAAATAAATTGTCTGATAATAAAAAATCACATTTTTATCTATATATAGAAACTATAGAAAACATTCATGTGTTGAATTGATATTCATTCGTTGATTAGAAATTCATGTGTTGAATGGTATTCATATTTTGAAATAAATTGTTTGAAAATAAAAAATCACATTTTTATCTATATATAGAAACTATAGAAAACATTCATGTGTTGAATTGATATTCATTCGTTGATTAGAAATTCATGTGTTGAATGGTATTCGCGTTTTAAAATATAAAAATCACCTTTTATATATATATAGAAACTATAGAAAACCTTCATGTGTTGAATTGATATTCATTCGTTGATTAGAAATTCATGTGTTGAATGGTATTCATATTTTGAAATAAATTGTTTGATAATAAAAATCACCTTTTATCTATATATAAAATCCTATTTTTGTCACCTATATGAACTATATAGAAAAATAGTGTTTTGAAATGAATTGTTTTACAATAAAAATCACATTTTTATTGTATGCATAAATCGTTGAAATGTGAAGTGTTAAAAATAGCCACTTGTTCAAAATAAACATATATGTGTTGAATTATTCATTAATTAGCTAATGAAATGATTTGCACCTATTTATGTAACATTAGAATGAATGGTGTTTTTAAACCAAATAGAAATCAAATATGAAGTTGAATAGAAAAGGATAAATGATAAGAACCGTATATATATGTACATGCATATTCATTGAACAGGTTATAGCAAAGGGGCTAGAGAAGAGGAATAAAATTTTGTGCCCGATAAATAGGTACACATTTACTGTTTTGTTTGGGTGATGATTTTATGAGCCTGTTGGCTAGCCGCTTGGCTTTTTCTTTTTCTTTTTGAGATTAGAAGGACCGGGAAAGCTATTTGCGATTTCCCGATGCTCCCGGTGCAGGGGAGGTTATGGCGAAATTTTCCAAAATTTTAAGGTGTTAGAAAAATATTTGAAGTGAAAACGATATGGAAATCATTGAATGAACTATATTTATATAAATATATAAATATAAATAAAATTAAAACGAAACGAAGCCGTGCAGTTCGTATTTTGAAACCATGATTTCAAACGACTAGTGCGGGAAATCCGACCATTGGATTTTCCCGAAACCTCAACCGTCGGGTTCGCCTTGGAAATATCTTCCCAACGGCACCAACCTTGCAAAAATCCAACGGTTGGATTGTCTGGAATGTTTAATTCAAATCTGAAGAAAAACAGCGCCAGAAACGATTATATATTTATATATATATAAATATAATTATATTTAATCGAATAACGACGCTGCAGTTCGTATTTTGAAATCGAAACTTCAAACGATTGTACCGGGAGATCCGACCGTCGGATTTTCCCGAAACTGGAACCGTTGGATTCGTTTTGAAAAGACCTTTCTAATGATGTAAATTTTGTGAAGATCCAACGGTTAGATTTTCAGATATGTGTAAATCAAATTTGAAGAAAAACAGCGCCACAGCCGCTTTATGGCCCGAAGCGTCGTTTTGAATAAAATAGCTATTTTAAAATAAATAAAAATAGCGATAAATAGTTATAAAATATCATAAGCGATATGGAATAGAAATAAACTGAATTTGTTCGATTTATGTTGTATTTGATGGTTGAATGTGTTTGGTGTGAAAATTACATTAAAGAACAAAATTGATGTTGTTGAATAATTTAACCATTAAAATAAATTGATTTGAAATTCTAAATATACGTGAATTATTTGAAAAGGCCGAGTTAATTCTCATTTCAAATAATCGATCGACGATTGAAAGTCGAAGATGAAGACGGTGGTCGAAGACCGGAGATCTTCACCTCGTTTGGATGGTAACCGAGGTCCTGATTGGGAGGCATCCCGAAATATGGATAATGAGTGGTGATCGTCCAGACGTACGTGGTGATCGAAGGGTTTGCGAGGTATTTAGTGCCTCCGGTTTCGTTCAGACCCAGAACGGACTTGTAAATGGACTGTGTGTCTGACATTGGAGTTTATTCTGTGTTGATTGATTTCTGTTAAATATACATCTGTTTGGCGGCAGAGAATTTATTCTTTTGCTTAACGCCCTTCTCTGAGACGCACGAGCTCAGAGGTTGTATATCGATGGACATCAGTCGCATGGCATGAATTGCCTGTGTGGCATGCTAAGATGCAGTGATCAGGGCTTCTGTTGAAAAGCAAAGTCTTGTGGTGATGATCAAAGCACCGCCTGTGTGGCGTAGCTTTGTGTATAACGTGAATTCGCGAGCCTCACACCCCGGTATGAACCTAAAACGGGAGAGGACATCAGGGAGGGCCTGCGTTTCTTTCTAGCTAGGGTGGTGTCAGTGACCTACCAGCCCTGACATTTATATACTTTTCACCTATGTGGTTGTTGCTGTTGCGAGGCGCCTCGGTTTGATCGGACGATCCGGGTTCGATGGAGTCATTCGTTGGCTCGTTTACGCCCCAAAGGGCGGGGAGACGTAGTGTTCAGGCATAATAATCCACATCGGTGGACCGGTCCTGACGATCCAGGGGGCAGTTGCGGCTGTTCCTGAGGGGCGGGCTAGAGCGTCTCGAATTCGGTAAGGACTATCTTTTGCCTTGGTTCATGACGGAAATCCAATTTCCAAATACGACATCGTGCGGTTTTGATTGTATACCTATATATGGCGACATAGTGGTATGGGGCATTAATGCCGTCTATGATTGATAGTTATGATTTGAAAAAGTTTTCCAAACATATAAACACTAGCAATAATATCAAATGCCTTTGTTTTATTCGTATCAAGCATATTTGGCCGTTATAAGGTAAAAACTCTATCCTCCGGTTTGCGTTGCATTGTGTGATGGGAACTGAGTCTTATAACGACTTCATTTTTATAAAAAGCATAGTGATGTTTAAAAGAAAGATTTATTTTAAAGCACTGGCAATCCAATGGAGTAAACCCGTTCCACGAAAGTGGCGTGGTCCTGTGATTTGCCAAAATATATATGTGTTGAGTAGATCTCTCATACCAGTCCCATGACTGACTCGTAGTTTGTTTCACTCTCAAACTCGGGTGCCCCTTTTTCCACACGGGCAGCCTTGTATTCAGGTTTAGCTGGTTCTTTCTGGATAGCTAGAGCTGAAGATGGATTCTATCATTTATTTCTTTTTATGCTGTTCAGCTCCTATTGTACATATTTTGTTTATTTCCGCTGTAGACATTTATGTATAGCTGAACTGTATTTGTACTAAGTAAGATCCTGTATACTGTGTAACTCTGATGATTACTTTTATCCAGTATATTCTATTGTTCATTATCTGGTGTATTTATTTAATCTTGTTCTGCTATTATCTGTTTCTGTGTTATATTTCAAAGATAACCCTGTTTCCGTGAGAACGGGATTTTGGGTCGTCTCATATGGCTTGCTCTTTAATATGGGGGAATGATGTTTTCTTTTAAACACCTATGTACTCTGATAATACAAGACAGAAGTGTTTTGTTGTAATGGTTTTATGACTCATGGTATTATGTAACAAAATATTTTGGTGATTTAATAAAGTTGTTTATTTTCCGCTGCAAATTTTTTATATCTGTCTTGTGATATTCTGTGTCTATTTACCAAAAACGCTCCACTGAAGTTAAGGCATTCCCTTTGTGAGTGACCTTAATGGAGATGGGGTGTTACACTTGGTATCAGAGCTGAAGGTTACTAGACTTGATAAAAAAAAGCTTTTGAAAAACTATTTTCAAAGAGGTTTTAAAAGAAAGTATTTTCAAAAAGGAATGTCTGTTTTAAAAAACATTCCCCAAGAGCCATATATCTTTCCTTCGGTTCTTTGTATTGAATCTTTCCTTTTTCGTTTCAGCATGTCTGGAGCATCTGAGATATCAGAGGGTGTTCATGTACCCGGTTGGTTTCGTCAGTATCTCGAGGCTAGGGCCGCTACTGCAGGTCCGGCCAACGTTCCTCCTCCTCCTCCCCAGCTCCAGTCATTCCTCCGCATGGAGATACTTTCTCCAAGATATGCAAGGACTTTCGTTCAATGGGTGGAAATCTTTTAGTGGGACTGAAACGTTTATTGAAGCTAGAAATTGGTTGAAGGAAGTGGAGGATCTGTTTGGCATTTTCGACTTGGACGACTGTAAGAAGGTCCAATTAGCTGCTTGGTTGATGAAAGACGAAGCTTCATTTTGGTGGGAGGTCACTAATGGAGAGCGTCCAGTTGATACATGGCCAGATTTCAGGCGTAGGTTTGAGGCGAAATTTCTCTCATGAGCGGAAGAAAATCTATATATGAAAAGGTTTTTGGCATTGAAGTAGGGGGATCTATCATTAAAAGAGTACGTCAACAAGTTCAATCAGTTGGCGAGGTTCAGCTTAGACTTAGTGAACACACCTGAGAAGAAGGCTTTGAGATTTGTTAAAGGCTTGAATGAGCCGCTACACGGATTGGCTATGACCCACGTTCCCATGGGGGCCACTTTTGAAAAGCTGGTGGGTATGGCCCTCATGCATGAAGAGGACAAAGGAGCAAAGAAAGAGGAAAAAGCTGAAGGGACATTGAAAAATGAGAAGGTGGGACCCAAGAAAGGACAGCAACAACAACAACAGAAGAAAGGCAAGAAGGATGACAAGGGAAAGGATAAGAGGAAATGCCACTATTGTGGGAAAGAAGGTCACCTAGTCAAAGAATGTAAAAGAAGGAAGTCCAATTGCTTTAAGTTAGAGAAGTCAGACACTTTTCCAAGGAATGCCCGAAGGTGCAGGGATCGCAAGGGACTTCTGGAGGGCAGGCGAACGCTCTCGTGGCAGATGGATAGGATAGAGATAGGAAAAATTTATGTAAAAGGTTTAATTTCCTTATGAAGTTAAGACTCTTTTGGATTCTGGCATTTTGATTTTGTAATTGACTCTACACTTTAATACTAGTCTTGTTTCTGATCCCGTAGTTGTTTCAAACCCCTTTTGTGGTTCGGCTCATTTTTTGGTGATTTGTAAGGGGTTGAAATTATCTGTGTTAGGCGTCAAAAATTTGAATGTGACATTTGTGTGCTCAAGTTTATGGGCTATTGGTTGGGTCTAAATGGACCAGCTTTCTATGTAGAGGGTCGTTCTAGATTTTGAGAGGAGGGTCGTTAAGTTTCTAACTTGTCATGGGAAGATCCCCAAAAATTTCTTGTGACCCACAAGGGTGTTTTATGTTTAGCTTTCTGAGAATCATTCTGTAATCTGATCTGTACCAGTAGTCTGTAAGTATCTGGATATTTCTGAAGGATACGGCTTTCTACTCGAAGCATGGAGTAGATATCCAGTTTTGACATTGTTTAATGGGGGTAACTCTTTGGGTGTCAGTCTGATGTTGATTTCGGTCTTCAGGGCTGAGACTTAGGGAATTATTCTCTTAACCGATGTCAAATGGGAACAGAGCTTTTGTTTTAGTTTTATCATTTGTTTATATCCCATCGACCGGATCTTCGACCTTTAGATAGGAAATCCATGGATGTAAACATGTGCTTGGGACATGTTATGTGTGGTGGTTGCAAGTGGATGCAAGTGTTTGCTTGTGGTTGCTCGTGGATGCATTTACACACACATTAGGCACTAGATCGACTCAAATCACTTTCATATTGCATATAAATGTGTGTGCATATTTAGGTTAATGGATGAACAATGGTTGTGTTATCATATGGATGCTGCATTTTGATGAATGGTTGATCACACATGTAGAAATAATATGTATCGATAGGATTCTTTCGCATACATAATGGACGCATGGCACTATCATGGTTTGCATTGAGGAGGCCAACTGAATCAATAGACCGCCTGATTTTGCATTAGATAAGGAACATATACACACACTTTTTGCATATGTTCATACGGCATTAGAAATATTTTAAGGACAATGGACGCCTGTGTTTGATGGATGAGTAGATGGATGATTGTATGGTAGGATGCACATTCTTCTTGACTTGAAGATTTCAGGGACGAAATCCTTTAAGGAGAAGAGAATGTAACACCCCGAATTTTTGAATAATCAGATTAACTAAATTAAAGAATACTTAATTTCAAATGTGGGAATTAAGAGAAAAGGGTCCTGCCATTGCGTTCATCTTGGAATTTTGCTTGAGATAGAGTCCGAGTTTGCGTAAAACAAATACCGTATGAAGAAGATATGGACGAACGAAGTTAGGCAGAAAAACCAGAAACGGGCCAGAATGCACTGACGCACTTGGGAAGTGCGCCAGAACAAAATTGCACTAGCACACTTGGGAAGTGCGCCCATGCAATATTGCACTGGCGCACTTGGCAGGTGCGCCCAGGCCGAGGTAAAAGTTTGCACAGGTTTCTGAGGCTCTGGTTCGAACGGTGAGTCAGTGCTGAGTCATTTCTGACTAGTTAATGAGTCATTAGGGTTTCTGAATAGTTCTAATCTGGACTAAATGGTTGCGGTTAACTCTAGGGTCATCCGACGGCTATAATTAAATTGAAATTCTATATAAACATGTGTAGACTCAAACCCTAGAATCAAAATCAAAATTAGATCAGTGGTCGTCATGTTGTCACTCCAACCCTAGAGTAGCCGACACCAACTAGAAGCAAATTAAGGACAACAATTCAATTCAAATCAAGCCTAAAACTACAACAACGAAATTGTCTACAACAAGGGAACGCTAATAAATTACAAAATTCAGATCCCAGAACTCAAGACCCCTTATTCGGCGAGTTCTAGTCACTTTTATGTTTGAATAAATAAAAGTGAATCGTGGTAGACTATGATTTGGGTATATGTTGTTTGTAGTTATGCAAGTTTATTGTTGTGAATCATGAAATGAAGCAAGTTCCTTATTATTGTGAATCATGAAGTTATGCAAGTTCATTATTGTTGTGAATCATGATATGATGCAAGTTTATTATTGTTGTGAATCATGAAGTTATGCAAATTATTATGAGAAACTATGAACCCATGCAAGTTACCTATGCAAGTTGTTGCATTGTTAATTCATGAATCTATGCTAGTTGTTATGTTATGAATCATGAACCTATGTAAGTTACCTATGCAAGTTGATAGGTTGTTAATTCATGGACCTATGCTAGTTGTTATGTTGTGGATCATGAACCTATGTAAGTCACCTATGCAAGAGGTTATGTTATGAATCATGCAAGTTGTTATGTTGTGAATCGTGAACCTATCTAAGTTGTTAATTATGTTGAGAATCATGTATCTATGCAAGTTGTTATGTTACAAAATCATGAATCTGTGCAAGTTGTTAATTATGTGGTGAATCGCAATTATATATGAAGTTATCGTGTCATTTTCCCTAGTTGTCATGATTATGACAAAAATTGTACTGAAAACGATCACCTTGTCATTCCCTTTATTTTATTGTTATGGAGAAACTATTTTGTAGCCTCGATGACGCCAAAAACGCAAACGGTTATGCTAGTTAAGAAGCTGGGGAAAAGGGGAATTTGTAATAGGCATAATTTACTTAGTGATTATGTAAATTGGACACATGATTCTAGTAGGGAAACATATAAATAATTACCTATTATGACATGGGTAAAATTGGGTAAAAATGGTATAATTTGAATATGACCATTTATGGATAAGAAATCCAAATTGTTAATAAGATAGGTATTGACACCTATAAAAAGGAAAGGATTAATTAATTGACTTAATTAATCAAAAGAGTAATGTTTAAGCAATTAAAGACAGAAGATTTAATATTGAGAATTGGCATAAATGCCTTAAATGGCATAAAATAAATTTGTGAAGAAATTGGTATGATTTTACATACCATAAATGGATGGACATAATTGAGTCAATTATGGCCATAATTAAATTTGGAATTAATTGATAATTTGAATAGGGAAAGTAATTCAAATTAGGGAATGATTAATTAGGAGTAATTAATCGTCTAAGACACAAGGTTAGTCTCTTCTGTGGTGTAAGACTGCCCGGACCCGCCCGGCAAATCCAGCTGCCACAAGTGCCAGTCTAATGTGGGAGGTCTTAGGCATAAATTAAATGCGTGACAGTTGTAAAGACACGAGGTTAGGCTTTTTTGTAGTGTAAGACTGCCCGGACCCGCCCGGCAAATCCAGCTGCCACAAATGCCAGTCTAATGCGAGAGGTCTTTATAAGGTTACAGTCTTAATGAATTAAGAAACACTTAACCAGATAAACATGTAGTGGGACATGAGGGGTTAAGTGGGTGCCTTGGGTGGCATGTGGAATTAAGTGGGTGCCTTAGGTGGCATGTGAAATACGAATAGATGTCTCAATAATAACTTAATGCTACTTAACCTAACTTAATACATATGGCTGTATGATGGTTGACATAAGTTAGGGTTAAGCAAAACGAATTGGATTGTGGGTGGGTAAAGTACAACTGAAGGGTAGGTGGGTAATATTAATATATATATATATAGGCCCACAAACTTAACCGTTAAATATATAGGATTAAATCAATGGGAGGGTTAAGTACAACTGAAGGGTAGGTGGGTAATATTAATATTAATATATATATATATATATATATGCCTACAAACTTAACCGTTAAATAAATAGGATTAAATCAGTGGGAGGGTTAAGTACAACTGAAGGGTAGGTGGGTAATATTAATACATATAGGCCCACAAACTTAACCACTAAAAAGGGTTTATGTAATTAAAGACACCAAATGGTATACATAACCGGGGCAGAATAGTAAAGTTATGTATTAAAGACACCCTTAGGGGTACGCATAACTAAAGGGAATAGGTAGAGTTATGTATTAAAGACGCCTATAGGTACGCATAACCGATAGGTAGAATAGGGGTTATGTATTAAAGACACCTATAGGCACGCATAACTGATTGAGGGCTATGTAATTAAAGACACCTTAGGGTACATAGTCAGTAGAAAACCTAGTGGGGATACAAGACATAGGGGAGAGCTTGTATCATGTTGTGTGGGACCCATTTCAGTCAGTAACCCGAAGGGGTATCAAAGTAAATATCTCCGTACCAGGCGGGGAAGGGGCACGCATACTGATTGATTTTAAGAGATCCAAAACAAGACGGATGGTGTCGGCGGCGCAAACCGACCGAGGACATGTGCGTGCATGGGCCGGGCAGAGGGGGACAAGACGACCGTGACACCAGTAGGTATAACTGTGCACACCTTGGGTTGGCACTTTAGGGAAGTGATACCCCTAGTTGTGGGACCAGCACAGGGTATCTACAGAGTAGGGAGCCGATAAATTAGGGTAGTGGTTAGGGTATACCCGAACGTATGCCCTAAGTCTACCAATTTGTAGTAGGAGGGTAGTGGGTACGACTAGTTGAGATAGGAGCAGGCGACACCTATGACAACAGCTAGGAATACACGAAACTACCACCATCGTTATCATTAGCGGAAGGGATCATCCCATCCTGATTTGACTAGTAATATTGCAGAGTAGTTTGTAGTGAAGCATACATCTTACCTTACTTGTCCTGTCATACCTGTCATCTGTACCGTGAATCCTCTTATCCACTTTGTATGCCTATCATGTTTACCTTTATTTATTTACTAGCTAAAAGTTACTGGACTCACCAGACGTATGTCTGACCTAGTTTGTTTCGCCTCTTTTCTTCCTTCCCCCCCTCAGGTTCTCAGGGAGGAAACACCCAGGTTTAGTCAGGATTCGTATATCATCTTCTAGGAGCTACTTCTGAAGTATGGCTCGAGTCTCTGTCTCTTATATAGCTTGCTCTTTAAAATGGGGGAATGATGTTTTCTTTTAAATACCTATGTACTCTGATAATATAAGATAGAAGTGTTTTGTTGTAATGGTTTTACGACTCATGGTATTATGTAACAAAATATTTTGGTGATTTAATAAAGTTGTTTATTTTCCACTACAAAAATTTTATATCTGTCTTGTGATATTCTGTGTCTGTTTACCAAAAACTCTCCACTGAAGTTAAGGCATTCCCTTTGTGAGTGACCTTAATGGAGGTGGGGTGTTACATATTTTGATGTATAAATATTTAATAATACCTCTTATTGCGGTTGAATTCAGACAACCATGGTTGGTTGTTGCATTCAAGGATTCAGATCGACAGTGCAAGAGAGAGAGAGATTATGGCACTGATTGACCATAAACGATGGAGTTAGGGAACACCATTTTAGGTTAAGCAATTGGAATTTTGAAGAGGTTTTGTTTCTGAAAGCGATGAGGTGGATGATAGACTATTTTCTATAGTGCTAAATCGTTTATTCCTGCACAAATTTTTGTTCCTAATTTTTTGATTATATAGCGTTGAGTTCACGATAGTTATGCAGTCAATAGCATTGGAAATCTCAGATCGAACAACATTAAGTGGCCACAAGCGAGAACGTTGATGGTAAGAAAAGCCATTATTTTTGTAGTGAATCTATCACATGAATAATAAAAGATTGAAAATCATAAAGCTAATTTAAACAAGAAGTGAATGAGTGTTATCTTTCATTTCAGGATGTTTGGAAACAAGTCTTTTGAAGTAAAATCAGCTTCTAGAAAATTTTCATTGACTAATTTAAACTTTCCATAAAAGGTAAAACATATTTAAAATTTATGTCTTTCTAAATGATGAAATTTCAATACTTCAAGTATGCAACTTGGGATGGGTGATTTGGACATATACACTTGCACTGGACATGCATTGATATGACGGTAGCTAAATGTAAGCTTCATTAAGATTGACTAAGTTTATGAAACATTGAATAGCGTAGACTATGGCAGAATTTAAAAAGTTTAGGATATATATGGTTATAAGTTATGAAGGAAGGACTATAAAAGACATAATGTGTACTTACTAGAACTAAATGTGTTGCACTAGTTACTACCAAAATTCACAATTTTTTTTAAATAATGCATTGTCATAATTCTTTTCGCAACTATAAAATTTGTTACTACTAAGTACATAAAGAATAACAACAAAAATCGCTAATTACCAAAATCTGAATTGCGATTTTGGTCAGCAACCTAAGTCATCGTTTGTGATCGTATAAACTTTAAAATTTAATAAAACACTTTAAACGAAAATTATAGATTAAACTCTTAACTTTTCAAAATATGAAAAATCGTTGAAATTAGACCAACGGACTAAAAGTATCCCTAAAACAATCCAACTCAGTTTTAAGCAATTTTGAATGCCAGGACAACAACTTATGCCTCTTTTAATTCTCGATTAATATTAGTAAACTACAAATTTTCAAAAACCGACCAACAATAAAGTTTTGCAACAACTAATATCATTCTAATAAAAGAATATCCATCAAAATCGAAATAGCTTATCCTAAGATATGTGAAGTTTTGTAAAAGTGATCACCTCAAATTTTAAATCAGGTCAGCAATATAAAATGTCATTTTCATCCTAGCAAACATCAAAATTTTGTGAATTTCCATAAATGAAGTTTTGAGCTTTTTGGAATGTTTATAATCATCGAGATTGGACTGATCGTATGAAGTTATGATTATATGAAATCAACATTGTTATGTGGTATTACATTGTTTTGTATAGCAAAAATGCTTTTAATTCCTGTTTTTTTTCCAATGCTAAGTCAATGGTTTTCTTTGAAGTACATGGTAAAACAAACCTTTATTTAAACTAAGAAGATTTCAATAAAGATAATTCAGTTGTACAAAATAATGACATGTTATATACACAATTGTTTATAATATCAATATCTGATACCGAACTTATATCTTATAACCACTTGATAAGTGGTAGAAAATCATTGAACCACACCATCGTTAGCGAAAAAATGTTGGAGTATTAGAGGAGTATTACCTGAAAGCTACACTGTCATTAACTATTCCTTCCATCAGCCAACAATCTCAACATTCGAGCACAAAAGGAATCACCAAACTACACCTCCCACGGTGAACCCACTGCTACAACCACCCAATGTACTCCTCGTTATTCCTCTCCTTGATTCAACAACAAACAACACACCACATCCTCTGCCAATACACTTGCTTAAAAATCCATATCACAAACACATGCCGCCTCATCCAGAAACTACAATTATCCCCTGTTCATTGCATCTCCTCCATGACAACGTAACCTATCATAGTTTATACCATCCTACAACCCACTTGAACATCCAAATCACAAGAACCCAACATGGAAACAATCAAATCCGACCACCTACGCTTCCTAACAATGAAACCCCTCTCTATTTACAACATCATAGCAACCTCCTATGCTACCTCTTACCAAAAAATAATCATCAGAATACACTATACAATACGTTCAATCCTCCTCACATCTGCACCGCCCTGAACCGCTAATTAAGACTCCCATTCACCTTAAGAGCAGCCATTTCACCTTAGATTTATCTTACAGGTGATAACTAGTGGGAATTCAGATATACTTAAATAAATATAGAGCAGGGTTGAGTTGAAATTCAGAAATGTTCAAAAAATTACCATTGCTCACAGAGGCACGCAATCAATAGAAGAAAATCCACCAACTAATTCATTTGGAATCGCCATCATCAAGGAGACGATCTTTAGATTCTATTCTAAGGAAGTAAACATATCTCTGTCTTTTTTTCAATTGCCCAAAAAAATTCATTTGTCGATGTTTAATTCGCCTTCTCCTTTGCCTCTGGCGCCTCCTCTACCGATGACAACGATTGCAAGAAATGAAGCAGCAATATTTGAAAATCGCGAAGAAGGCACAAACTCATTTGGATTTCGGACTGAGGACCGATGAAGTTAGAGAAAGAAAACATATGTGGTGAGCGTTTTGTGATTTAGGGGATGATTTTTGGAGTTTAGGGTTAATTAGGAAATTAAAGTAGTGGACACAGTGAAACCAAAATTAGCGGGATATAAAATCTTACGATGGCGCCTTTTTTGGGTTGCAAAAGGTAAGACGGAAGGTTCTTTAGGTTGCAATTTGTAAATTTTCGATTAAATGGTTTACGTTTATTGAGTAATTTTCAACATATTATAATTATCAGTAAAAAAAAATATAGGATCTAAATTTGTAATTTAATCCAATAAACGATCACATTAAAATATTAAGTATATATCATTATTACTTATTACCCCTTTATTATAATAGAACATCAATTATTAAATGATGACTATTATATATATTATTAATTATTAATTATCATATAACTAACATTAATCATTAGATATTAATTACTGAAAATTAATTATAAATTTCAAATATGAAGTATAAATAATAAGTTATTGTAATTACTTATTTTGAAATTTTAAATTTTCTAAATTTAACTTAGCAAATAGTTATTTATTTTTGTATGCGGTGAAAATTTCAAATTTTTGTTTTTAAAATTATTTAATAAACTAAAAGTTTAATTATGAAATATTAAACAATTCACGTTGAATAACAATATGATTATAAAATGTTGATAATAAATATTGCGTCTTAATTATTAAATACTGTTTGCATTGGGTGTTCCATGACTTTTGGAAGAAGTAGACATATTTGGGTTACGGAGCGATGCTGCTGAGAGAGGAGTTGGTGTAGCGGAAGAGAAACAGTGGTTTTGAAGTGTATAGAGATAGAGACAGACGAACCGGAAGAGATTTAAGGTATGATCGACTCACTACCATCAATTAATTACTAATTCTTTATTATAATAGTAATTTTAATTATTATATACTTAAAATCAACTCGAGACCATCGATTATTAAAAACATGTTCAAGAAAAAACAACTTTTAAAAATACATAACGTTCAATGTGTAATTATTAACTAAATTAGCATAATTGAAAACATACTCAACACTTACTATGTGTGGGTGATGATAATTACATGTGAAAGACTGTAAATGGGCATGGAAATAATAACTAGTACGGTAAAGAATTGTATTCTTTGAATTTCAAATTTTTTTAATATTTATAAAATTTATAATTTTTAAATTTCATATTTATTTCAAAATTATGAAAACTTTAAAATTTTAAATTCATTTTATAAAATACAAAAGTAATAATTTTTTGAATTAATATGTATTAAACATAATTATCAGTTATAATTATTGTATTATAGATACTAGATAATAAAATTTACTTCTTAATTATTAAAAATTAATTATTAATCATTGGTTATTAAAGATTACTTATTAATCTATATTATTAATTATTATTACCTCTTAATTAGTTAGCAATTATTAATTAATCAATACCAACTATTGAACTTTATTTACTATTAATAGTAAATATTATTTTTTGTTATTAGTATATTGTTATTAACATCAACTATTTAAAATTTATTTTTACTTATCAATTACTTAGTAAAAACATAAAAGTAAAACATTTTATGAAGAATAAGCATACCAGTCACTTGCAAATCCCTTGAAAACCTGTTGCAAAATAACATCAAAAAATACAAGATGGTAAATTGCCTCAATTTGTAATGGAAATCAGCAATGAAAAAAATGATGATGCTAAATCGCTACAATTTGCTATGGTTTAGCGATGGAAATCGAAACTCGATGGTAATATTTTATAACAAATTGAAATAAAAATCCTAGATAATATCCCTTATAGATCACTTGAAAATCCATCGCTAATTTAGCGATAGAATTTTCCGCTGCTAAAATCTGCAGCTATTTGTGGTTTTTCTTGTAGTAAATACAAAACCATTTTCATTACGGTAAACCAAATAGTTACAAAATGTCATGTCTCAAGATCTTAGTCTAAATAATATCAGAGTATAAAATATTATTATCCCCCAGATATAGTAAAAAAGATACAACCTAACTTTGGAAAGAGAACAAGAAGTACTCCAACTTGCAGAAATCTATCATCAAAAAGTTAACAAAGAAATCTGAACTAGGTTCTTCCTCCCTATAAGCCTAGGGGAAAGAAAGGAGAAAGAAAGAAAGGAAATGGGTCAGACATAAAGCCTGGTGAGCTACTGTGATTACCATCTCGACTTGATAAGTTAAGTAAAACAGATAAATAGTGGTTCTAATGTCATAAAAGGGTAAGTGCTTGAACATATCTAAAGGTGAACAATAACTGGTATGAACTAATAATAAGGACGAGCTATTTTTATAAAAAAGACAATGATGATAACAATAATAGTAATCAGATCAGACAGCTTGACTGTTTTGCAATTCTATAGATTCATACAGAAAAAGTAATTAGGAGGGATTTTTCTAATGCTACCCATCGATCGGACCCCTAAAAACATAAATAACCTGTGCCAGCCACGCTAGTAGGGGATATCAGTCCCTAACCCGTCAACTTATAAGACACAGTCCTATCCGTTGGTGTTACAACGTCTTAGTTTCACCCATCGGACCCTTGCATGCGCATGACTCCACCAGAACGCTCCTGTACCTACCTTTCACCTTTGGACCTCTTACAATCCATATCAGTAAAGCGTTCCCTGGCCCCTACCTAGTGCGAGGCCCCTTTATGATACCAACAGGAATACTGATTGATACGAGTTCCACACAACAAGATTGACATAAGCTACCCCCTAGACTTGTGCCCAAGTAATTAGGATTTTAAGAGTCCTAAAACCGGATATAAACAACAAGACGTGAGACCTCTTAGCTTATTAATTAACATGTTTAACTTAGCAGGTTTAAGTTCGTTAATAAGCATGGATTTAAATGACATATCCTATAAATGTTATTCTATGTACAACACTTCCCCCAATACAGACCGGCACCTGCTCAGATGTATATAGATTAGAGTAACATATTTTACTTAATTTACATCTGATTCTCACATTTTCCCCTAACGTACCTACTTAATATTAAATTAAGTATAATTCACATTTTTCCATTTGCAAGTTAATTTCCAATTAAATTCCATTAATTCCAATTTAACATGTTTCCCATACGAATTACTTAATGTCCTATTAAGTATACCTCATTTTGATTAACACATTTTCCCAATAAGGTTACTTACTATCTTATTAAGTATAATTAACGTGTTTTCCATGTCAACGTCCAATTAACCTACTTTCCAAGTTAACATCAAATAACATGTTTTCCAATATCAGTGCAAAATTAACATGTTTACAAATTGATGTCAAACAACATGTTTTCCAAATGAACATAAATATCTAGTTAACATGTTTCCCAAATTAACATCGAATGAACATAAATATCTAATAAACATCAAATGAACATGGATGTCTAATCAACAAAAAAACATGAATATCTAATTAACATGTTTTCCCAAATTAATTATGAAATGAACATTTAATTGCATGTTTTCCCAAATTAAAATGAATGAACATAAATGTCTAATTGATATGTTTTCCCAAATTAACATGAAATGAACATAAACATTTAATTACATCACACAATCTAACTCGCGTAGTCACAAACTAACAATACACTCACTCCTTATGTTTTATTTTTCGCATCGTGCAAAACCATGTGTAAACATGTGAGCACATACATGACACTATGTCGACAAAGACTCGTTTGTGTTACAACGTAAGCGAGAGTCGACGACTAACATTTGATTTCATAAGTAAACAGGAATTATACTTTCGGCAAAGCTATTGATGGATCGAAATTCTCGACACACTCAACAGAATGATCATGACCAATTATTCAATAGCTTGGAGGCCTTTCCATTTTCCAAAGGCGATCTCTTCAACTCAAAGCACATCATGTCAAGACAAGAAGTACTTCGGGGGGACAAGTGTTAACCGACCTTTCGGTTCGGTTCCCAAAAAGTACAATAGGCTCGCTCGACTCAACCCGTCGTGTGGCACCAAAATACAATGTGTTGCCAAAGCATTGAGTTTTCAAGCATAGAAGGAGTCGAGTTAGCGTTGGCCTCACGACTCCACAAAATGCCAATATCTCATCACCCTTACTACCCTTACCTCACATCACATCTAATGGATGGCATCACACCACATCACCAACCTCGATCGCCTCACACTCCATCGCATCACACGACTCCACCGACATACCAATGCATCCCTTTATGTCGTATCCCATGGTATGCGATGTTATCGCATCCCTTAGGAAGCGATGCCATCGCATCCATCAGATGCGATGCCACCGCATCGATCAGATGCGATGCCACCGCATCCATCAGATGCGAGGTATCCATCCTTCCCTTTTCCTTATGAAATGAGGCACATCCTACATAAGGGATGTGATTTTCCACCTTCTAGCAGGAAGGGATGCGATTTTCTGGTTCATGCACTCCTAGGATGCGATTTTCTTCAGTGTGGTCCCCAAATCTCAGCTACTTCCACCTAACCCACTACCTGTAAATACCCCATTGCTCATTCTTCACAAGGTTTCAAATTTAGATTATTTGACACCTCTACAAGCTTCTCGAACTCTATTAATGGCTGCATAGCTCTTAAGGAAGAAGATGATACTTTTTTCCAAGACTTGGCATATGAAAATAATGACTCCAAAATGCATAGAGAGACTGGTAAACAAATGCCATGATGGCGTTCAATGCTTGTAACTCATATTTATTAATAAGAATCGACAAACTCCTTCAAAGTGGTTTAGGCCCCTCACAGACCGAACCACTATAAACCATTGTGCTATTTACTGCTTTTCGCACTTTATTTTCCCTACGCGAAATAGTATTCTCTAGTAATGGGGAATCTTAGGATGTTATGACATTTTTTGCTATCAATAAACGTCTCAGAGGGCTTAAGAATGGATCAGTTGTTTGCATTTTCATCTATAACACGACATATATGGAAAATGTCAAAAAACATGGAAAGAAGTAGAAGGACCAAAATAAAATTATTATCGAATAATTAGAGTGGTAAAACAAAATGAAAATACTGTTCACTATTATTTCAAAGAGAACTAGAAGAGGCATCTGAATTTCAATAAGAAAATTAGATGGTTTGGTGCAAAATGATCCATCAGAATCTAATGGAAGATGGTTATTGGAACACCCCATATTTCTTAATGTCATCCGTATGAGGATTTCACTAAGAAAGTATGAAGCATTGTAGGTATAAAGACATAAAACATCGCATAGATTAAGATTTCACAAGACCATTTTTAAATACAAAACCATTTTTAGTACGGTAAACCAAATAGTTACAAAATGTCATGTCTCAAAATCTCAGTCAAAATAACATTAGAGTATAAATTATTATTATCCCAAAAATATAGTAAAAAAGATACAACCTAACCTTGGAATGAGAACAAGAAGTAATACAACTTGTAGAAATCCATCATGGCAAATCTAAGAAAGAAATCTAAACTATGTACTTTCTCCACGTAAGCCTGGGAGAAAGAAAAAAAGAAAGAAAGGAAATTGGTCAGACATAAAGCCTGGTGAGCTACTATGATTACCATATCGAATTGCTAAGTTAAGTAAAATAGATAAATAGTGGTTCTAGTGTCATAAAAAGTAAGTGTCTGAACATATTTGAAGGTGAACAATAACTAATATGAACTGATAATAAGGGCGGACTATTCTTATAAAAAGACAAGGATTATAGTAATAACACTAATCAGATTAGGCAGATTGACTATTTCACACTTCTATAGATTCAGATAGAAACAAGTAATTAGGAGGGTTTTTCCTAATGTTATCCATCAATCGGCTCCCTACAAACGTAAATAGACTGTGCCATCAACGCCAATAAGGGATATTAGTCCCTAACCTATCAACTTATAAGACAAATCCTTATTTGGTGATGTTACAACATCTTAGTTTCCCCATCGGACCCATGCACTCTCATGAATCCGCTGGAACGCACCCGTACCCACCTTCAACCATTGGACCTCTTACAATCCAGATTAGTAAAGTGTTTGTGACACCCCACGTCCGTCAATGTCACTCATAAAGGGAATGCATTAAGTTTCGTGAAGCGTTATAGGTAAACAGAAATAGAAATATTATAAGATAGTTATAGAAATGACAGCGGAATTAAAAACTTTATTTATCATAAAGCATCGAGGTTCAAAAACATCACATGTCTGAAATACACAAAAACCGTTACATCATAAAAACTACTGTCTTGTACTTTAAAACATCAGAGTACATAAAAGAAATAAAATTCCCTAAACAAAACATAGCCATAACAACAAGGATAAGAGTTTGAGCCATAAGTCTAAGCAGATCCAGCAAAATGTAAGAAGAATCACGGTCAAGCCTGAGTATTCCCACCCTGAGAATCTGGGTGGGAAACGGAAGAAAGAAGGGGAAACAAAAAGGGTCAGACATAAAGTCTGTTTCTCTGCATTGGTAAAATGGATAAGAAAGATAACATACATAAGGCGGGTATGACAAGGTAAACATGGTAGAGTGTATACGCTTACCTAATAATTACTCTGAATCTCTGCACCGATACAAGTATAACCAAAAATGATATGATCCCAACAACTGTAAAATGGTAGACTTAGGCATATATCCAGATGTACCCTAACTACTACCCTAATCGATCGGTTCCCTATCCACGTAGATACCCTGTGTCGGCCCCACCATAGGATTAACACGTCTTGTAGTGGCAACCCTTCGCTGATATGCACAGCCATATCTATAGGTGTCACAGTCATCTTATCCCCCTCTGCCCGTCCCATGCATGTACATGACCCGGTTGGTTTGCGCTGCGCCCACACTGTCCTCCACGTTTGGATCTCTTACAATCAATCCAGTAAGCGTGCCCCACTCCGACCTAAGGCGGAGTACTTGTTTTGATGCCTATTAAGGGTTACTGACTGAAACGGGTCCCCCGCATACAATGTGATACAAGCTCTCCCCTTGTCTTGTATCCCCACTAGGATTTCTATCGGTTATACATACCACTAGGTGTTTTTAATTACATAACCCTAACATTTCTATAAGTTATGCTTACCCTAAGAAAAGTGTCTTTAATTACATAACTACGACATTTTCGTAGGTTATGCTTACCACTAGGTGTCTTTAATTACATAAACTATCAGGTTAAGTTCGTGGGCCTATATGTAAATATTACCCACCCCCTCAGCTTTACTTAACCCACCCTCTGTTCAACCAAATTTACTTAACCCTATTTCAAATTCATGTTCATACAATTCCTATGGATTCAATTAAGTTAAGTATTTAAGGTTTATTACCATATTTTCATTTATGGTTGTAGTATGCTAGACCTCCCACATTAACCCTACCATTCGTGGATGCTAGACATGCCGAGCGGGTCTGGGCAGACTTATTCCACAAATCGGGCTTAACCTCGTGTCTTAGCACGTCTCGTATTTGTTCACCTAGACCTCCCACATTAGATTCACCACTTGTGGTCGCTGGATATGCCGGGCGGTTCCAGGCAGACTTCCACCACAAGTGTAATCTAACCTCGTGTCATAGGCGCGGTTACAGTTTCTAATTACTGTAAACATAGGCATTCCACTATTAGCTAATTTTTACCTATGTCATTATAGGTTTCATACCCCATTTTCCCAGTAATGGATTATATGTCCATTATTCAAGTTATGCCAAATTAATATTCGCATATTTTATTCAAGTCATGCCTAAACTTACAATTTCAGGTTATGCTCAATTTCAATAATTCCCCTCGTTCCACGTTTAACGCATTCGCTTATTTTAGCGGCATGCCTAGGCTCGAAAGTAGCCAGGCTATAAAATAAAAAGGGGAAAAGATAGAGGGAATAGAACAAAGATGAATATACTAACATGGATGACATAAAATGACAGATTTTAGGCATGAACATATAGTGGCATTAGTGACAATATAGGCATGATAAGATCTAGATGATAATTAAGATGTCCAACTCATGACATGTCCAAATTAACCACAATCATGATAGGTACAAGATCTAAATAGTGAATTAGATCTATAAAAATAGATCTGACATAATAAAGGTTAAGATCCACATCATAGTTATGTCAGAATGTCATGGATTCACAAGTTACAATAGATCTGATACGATAAAGATTAAGATCCAAGTCATAACTAATTCAGAATGTCGTAAATTCATAAGTTACAATAGATCTGGGATAATTCAGTCACAGGAATAGATCCAAACTATAGTCATATCTTGTTTACTTTAGTCATTTAAACCTAAAAGTAACTTCACAATGTTTGGATTTAGAAAGTAGAACTAAATGAGAAGATTGTTGAGTCGCAGATCTACACTTGAATCTCTAATCTTTGATTGCAGAAGAAAAAAGAGTCTGATTCAGTCCAGGCACTAACAACATTTGGCTTCATTGTTTTCCAATGAAGAAAACAAGAGAAATGAGCCTGTATATATAGCTACCAGCCCCCAGAATTCGACCTGCCACCTCAACCCTGGGGGGGTCGACCCCCCCTTAGAGGGTCGACTTCCCAGGGCGGGTAAATTCCCGTTCACCCTGATTTTCGTGATTTCGAATTCCTGAACCTAATTTTTGAATTTCTAGACCCTATATATATATTCTTATTGTGCATATACAAACTTTAAACCTCAATAGCTTCTTCATATGATGTCCGTTTTACGCAAACGAAATGTCTATCTTGACTAGAATTTCGAGAAAGACGCAATGGCGAAGTCTGTTTCCCTTAATTCTGAATATTAAATTAATTATTATTTAATTTATCCTTTTTTAGTGTTGTTAATATACAGGGTGTTACAGCGTTCCTTGGCCCCTCTATGATACCAATAGGGATACTGACTGATATGGGTTCCGCACAAAAAGGTTGACATGTTTCCCATACATTACTTAACAGGGACCTCTTACCATCCAGACGTGGGACCTCTTAGCTTATCAATTAACATGTTTAACTTAGTAGGTTTAAGTTCATTAATAAGCATGGTTTTAAATGTCATTTCCTATAAATGTTACTCTATGTACAACCCTTCCCCCAACCTGCTAAGATGTATATAGATTACAATAACATATTTTACTTAATTTACATCTGATTCTCACATTTTCCCCTAACGTAGTTACTTAATATTAAATTAAGTATAATTCACATGTTTTTCGTTTGCATGTTAATTTCCAATTAAATACCATTAATTCCAATTTAACATGTTTCCCATACGGGTTACTTAATGTCTTATCAAGTATTATTCATTGATTAACACGTTTTCCTAATAAGGTTACTTAATGTTTTATTAAGTGTAATTAACATGTTTTCTGTGCAATGTCCAATTAACGTACTTTCCAGGTTAACATCAAATAACATGTTTTCCAATATCAGTGCCAAATTAACATGTTTAAAATTTGATGTCAAACAACATGTTTTCCAAATGAACATAAACGTCTAATTAACATGTTTTCCCAAATTTACATCAAATGAACATAAATATTTAATTAACATCAAATAAACATGAATGTATAATCATCAAATGAACATGAATGTTTAAGTAACATGTTTCCCTAAATTAATAATGAAATGAACATTTAATTACATGTTTTCCCGAATTAACATGAATGAACATAAATGTTTAATTAACATGTTTTCCCAAATTAACATTTACATGTTTTCCTAAATTAACATGAATGAATATAAATATCTAATTGACATATTTTATCCAATTAACATATTCTTCTTAACTAATGTCAATTAACATGAATGTCAGATTACCATATTCCTCAAATTAACATATCTTCTTTAATGTTAGTTAACATAAATGACAAACTATCGTATTCTTTAAATTAACATATCCTCTTTAATATTGATTAGCATGAATGACAAATTAGCATAAATATATATATACATATATGAAAATTAAGGTTAGTCACATGTTTTCCTAACAACGCCATATTAACATGTTTACAATTAATAACATGTTTACCGAGTTAATGTTATGTTCACAAATCAACGTCAAATAACATGCTTCCTAATTCAATGCCATATTGCATATAAATTAATGTCAAATACATGTTTTTTCCTTACGACATGCATACTTAATATGCAATCAAGTTCAATTTATTCATAATTACATATTCTTCCTTAATAATCCCAATTTACAGTACAAACTCTAATATGCCCAATTTCCCTTTTTAACGTTATTTCATATTTTTTCAATTCTGTGCAATTTAAAAGGTAAAGGCATAATAATACGGTAAGTAAAATAAATAATAGAAAGAAGATAAGGTAGAGAGACGTACATACAAACAGATAATAACTGAAAATGAATAGGTAATTGATAGTAATTGAAATTACATATAAGAATAAACTTATAAACACTTATACTTTTTAGATCCAATACATATTTACTGTAAGAATTCTTTTTATTTAGATTACTACAAAAACTATTGTATCTATTTAACTTTAACATAGAAGAAATCTAAAAATCATAGTAATACCTACTTAATATTGTTGTAAATCCAGAAAAGGTCTCTTTAAAATAGTTTTTGTAGAAAAACTAGGATATCTCTTTAATCTACATTTTGGTAGCACCTCGGCATCTTCTTATTTTTATTCAGAAATAACTTGGAGGAAGAAAAATGAAGAATGTTTGTGTGTAAGAAAATGGTTAGGCTGCTAGCCTATTTATTGATTTGCTAGGATAATTCTAAACCATTAGATATTAGATTTATAAACCCAACCGTACACCTTTAGCTGAGTCAGCGTATTCATGTAGTCTATAAAACAGTCTAGATTTAGAAGCATGAATCAGTCATGCATCCAGGTGGGTCGACCCACCTTGAACCTGGGTCGACACTAGTGTCGACCTGCCTTAGACTTGGGTCGACCTATGTGTCGACCCAGTTAAGGGCCGAGTCGCCTATTTACCATTTGTTTATGGGTTGATCTATTTTAAATTATCTATATTTTTGTCCAATCTTATTAAGTACATAAATTCTTCATATTTAATTTAATTTAAGAAAACCAAAAGTCAATATAAACCAAAATTTTGTAATGGAAACAACGATAAAGTCCGTTTTACTCAATTCTCAATATTTTCCTAATTAATGTTCATTTTATCATTTTATTCCTTAATTAATTAATCCATTAATTAATTACTGTTTGTTAAAAATTTGGTTTGTTAAAATTATGTGGCTATCAACTACTAGACATCAAAAATGGTCTAGTAGTTTTCAATTTCGGGAAAAAGAAGATTGTTTATTGTTATCTACTACAAGTAAGAAAAATGGTTTGGTTGACATTTTTTTGAAAAAATTACTTGTCGAACTGATTGTTGTTGAGTAGAACAATTCAAACATAGAAAGTGACGATTCAATTAAAAAAACTAGATCGATTTTGTCACAACTTCATACCTACAAATACATTATGTAAGAAAGGTAACACTAGACAAGTTTGAGAGCTAAAAAAGTACAAATATAATCCATTTAATAGAATTGCTACAACTAAAATTTTCAATTCTTTAGACCAATATGTCGTTATACTATATTAATGTATTATACTCAAGACTATAAGAAAAATAAGTAGTGATTTATAGTGGGTGTAGGAAATATAATTGAACCATTATAAATCGTGCATGTTCTTTACGTTTAGCAATATTTACTATACATTACCTATATTCAATTAACCCTCTAAAAAAATATTATTCCATATAAAATAGTTTAATATTAGACAACATAGTACCTATGGTTCTATAAAATGATTTGCAGGAGGTTTCCCATTTATATTTTATGGAAAATGTATTTTATCTACTAGGCGTTAGACTCAATTTTGATCAATCGAGACAAACACCCTAAATGTGTAATCTTAGAATAGATTAGAAATCACAGTTATAAAATAACAGAATAGGAAAAAAACATAAAAAAATTATAGAGGTTCGTCAAACTCAGGCCTACATCCAATTGGAATATATGTTATTTAGACTGTCAAATTACAACATAGTTAATTATTTGAGTACAAAAATGTGAACGAGTAGAAGCTGAAATATGAAACTGGTAGGATCTCTACGTAGATAATCTAAGAGAAGAAGATCCTTTTTTTGAAGCCTTGGTGGTCTAGATCTGTAAAACCCCATAATTTTAACAACACTAAAGAGGAAAAATTAAAGAATAATTAATTTATTATTCATAATTAAGGGAAACGGACTACGCCATTGTGTCGTCGAAATTCTGGTCAGGACGGACACTTTGTTTGCATAAAATGGACACCGTATAAAGAAGTTATGAAGGTTTGAAGTTTGTACACACACAAGAGAATTATATATTTTTTGAAAGTGCAAGAGAATTATATATATATATAACACTAAATTCAGAAATCTGAAAATAGTTCAAAAACCAAATTTCCGGAGGTAGCAAATTTCCCGCCCCCGAAGTGTCGACCCCTGGGTCAGCCCCTCAAGGGGGGTTGTCGACCGCTGGGTCGACCCCCTGCGGCAGATCAACAAATTAGGGTTTCGAGGTTTTTAGCTATTAACATGGCCTTATTTCTCTAGTTTTCTCACACTAAAAATAATGGAGAGATAGATGATGTTGCTGCCCGGACTGAATCAAACCTTTTTCTTCTTCTGCAATCAAGTTAATCAAGTTTAGGGCTATTCAAGTGTAGATATGTGATTCAACATTTACTATTCTCCTTCTGTTTTTCCAGATCCTAACACTGTGAGTTTAAGTCACTTTTAGATATGAATAATTTAAAGTAAAACTTGATATGACATTAAATTCGATTTATGCCTGTGACCATTTGAATCAAATTAGATCTGCTATAACCTGTGATGTTATGGCATGATTATGACTTAGATCTAAACCTTCACCTATTTATCATGTCAGATCTGCCGTTGTTTCACTGTTTAAATCACCCTATACCTTTTCTCTCATGTTTGTGGTTACATTGGATCTATTATTAGATGGTTACATAAACCATTGTTTAGATCTTATCATGCCTGTTATAACATCCCTATTACGTTAGAATCAGTTCTATTATCATATGTTCATCAGATATGTTCCTATGTGTCTGTTTTGTCATTATGCCACTATATGTTTATGCCATTATATGTTAGTCTAGTTAGTATGATCATTCCTATCATCTTTCCCTTTTTATTTTATATACCTTGGCTCCGTTTGAACCTAGGCATGCCGCTAAAATATGCGAACGAGGAACGAGGGAAAAAACATTGAAATTAGGCATAACTTGTAACTGGAAATTTGGGGCATAACCTGAATAAAATGTATAAATATGAATTTGGGCATATAATTTATTATGAACATAACTTGGGGGAAAAGGGTCATGAAAACCTATAACGACATAGGTAAAATTGGCTAATAATGAAATGCCTAGGATTACAGTAATTAAAAATTTTAACTGCGCCTAGACACGAGGTTATATTACGCTTATGTTGGAAGTCTGTCCGGAACCGCCCGACATATCCGGCGACCACAAGTGGTGAATCTAATGTGAGGGGTCTAGGTGCACAAATACGTGACGTGCTAAGACACGAGGTTAAGCCCGACTTATGGAAGAAGTCTGCCCGGAACCGACCGACATATCCAGCATCCACAAGCGACAGGCTTAATGTGGGAGGTCTAGTGCATTATAACCATAAATGGACATGGTAATGAATTGAAATACTTAACCTAGTTTAATCCATAGGGATTGTATGAACATGAATTTGAATAGGGGTTAAGTATACTTGGTTGAACAGTGGCAAGGGTATATCTGGGTAGGGTGGGTAATATTTATATATAGGCCAACAAACTTAATCGATTGGGGTTATGTAACCAAAGACACTGTTAGGTAAGCATAACCTGTGGAAATGATAGGGTTATGTAATTAAAGACACCGTTAGGCAAGCATAACCAGTGGAAATCCTAGTGGGGATACAACACAAGGAGGATAGCTTGTATCATCTTGTGTGGGGGACCCGTTTCAGTCAGTAACCCATAGAACGGTATCGGACGAGTACTCCGCCCTAGGTCGGAGTTGGGACACACTTACTGAGCTGATTGTAAGAGATCCAAACGTGGAGGACGGTGTGGGTGGTGCAAACCGACCGGGGCCATGTGCGCGCCTGGTTCTGGCAGAGGGGGACAAGATGACCGTGATACCTATAGATATGGGTGTGCACATTAACGAAGGGTTGCCACTTTAGGAAGTGATACCTCCTACTGTGGGGCTGGCACAAGGTATCTACGGAGTTCAGAGCCGATCGATTAGGGTAGTAATTAGAGTACATCTAGACGTATGCCTAAGTCTACCAACTGGTAGTTATTGGGATCATCTCATTCTGGTTATAGTAGTATCGGTGCAGAGAATCACAGTAATCATTAGAGAAGCGTATACACTCTATCATGTTTACCTTGTCATACCCACCTTTTGTGATATTATCTTTCTTATCCACTTTACATGCCTATCATGATACTTTCACTTATTTATTTGCTAAAATTAACTGGAATCGCCAGACCTTATGTCTAACCCTTTTTGTTTCCTCTTCTTTCTTCCGTTTCCCCCCAGGTTCTCAGGGTGGGAATACTCAAGCTTGACCAGGATTCTGCTATCATTTTGCTGGAGCTGCTTAGATGTATTTCTCAAGCTTTTTTCTTCGCTACTATGGCTATGTTTTTATTTGGGAATTATGCTTCTTTTAGATTGTACTCTGATGTTTTAAGTACAAGATAGAAGTTTTTATGATGTACTGGTTTTTATGTAATTTAGACATATGCTATTTTGAACCACGATACTTTATGATTAATAAAAGTTTTTAATTCCACTGCTATTTTTATATCTGTCTTGTAATGTTTTTGTTTCTGTTTACCTATAACGCTTCACGGAACTTAAAGCATTCTCTTAATGAGTGACATTAATGGACGTGGGGTGTCAAACTTGGTATCAGAGCTGAAGGTTACCAGATTATATAAAAGTTTCTGAAAATTGTTTCCAAAAAGGTTTTAACAGAAAGCATTTTCAAAAGAAAAGTTTGTTTTGAAAAATATATTCCCTAAAGCCATATGTAATATCTTTCGATCCTTTGTCTAAATCTCTTTCCTTTTCTTTTCAGCACGTCCGGGGAACCAAATATTCCTGAGGGCGTTACGATACCAGGCTGTTTCGTAGGTATCTAGAGGTCACAGCGCCCGCCGGTGGCCAAGCTAACGTTCCTCCCCCAGCTGCACCCGTCGTTCCTCTCCTCCTCCTCCGCCTGCAGACAACTTCTCTAAGATCTGCAAAGATTTCCCTGCTATGGGAGGAAAGCCATTCCA
Source organism: Allium sativum (assembly GCA_030737875.1). NCBI lineage: Eukaryota > Viridiplantae > Streptophyta > Magnoliopsida > Asparagales > Amaryllidaceae > Allium > Allium sativum. Next base: position 903,707,712 of record CM060916.1, read on the forward strand.
TGGAACTAAAACATTCGTAGAGGCAAGGAACTGGCTCAGGGAGATAGAGGACTTGTTTGGAATTTTCGAGGTGGACGATCGTAGGAAGATTCAGCTAGCCGCCTAGTTACTAAAAGATGAAGCTTCATTCTGGTGGGAAGTAACCCAAGCGGGGCGTCTGGTGGAAACTTAGGACGATTTTAGACAGATGTTTGAAATGAAGTTTCTTTCTCAAGCTAAGAAAAGCATGCGAATGGAGAGGTTCTTGGCACTCAAACAAGGAAACATGACTGTTAAAGAATATGCGAACAAATTCAACCAGCTAGCAAGGTTTGGATTGGAATTGGTAGATACTCCGCATAAGAAAGCTTTGTGTTTGCTAAAGGGTTGAATGAACTCCTTCATGGGTTAGCTATGTCCCATGTTCCAATGGGGGAAACTTTTGAAAGGCTTGTTGATATGGCCTTGATGCATGAGGAAGACAAAGGAGAAAAGAAAGAAGTTAAGGTGGAGGAAACAACACAAAACTAAAAAGTATGGCCCAAGAAAGGACCACAACAACAAAAAAAGAAGAAGGGCGGAAAGAATGACAAGGCTAAAAATAAGAGGAAGTGCCATAGCTGCAGACGAGAGGGTCACTTAGTGAAGGACTGCAAAAGAAGGAAGAATTTTTGCTTCAATTGTGGAGAGATCAAACACTTTGCTAAAGAGTGCCCGAAGAAGCAGGGACAAGGTCAAAGGGCAGGAGCTTCTGGGGGAAGGTGCATGCTCTTGCGACCAGTGCTCCAAATAGAGGTAGGAAAATTTCCGTGCAAGGTTTGATTTCTCTTTCCAGTCATCCTATTAGAACTCTTTTTGATTCCGGCGCTTCACATTCATTTATATCTAGTTCCGTGGTTGAGTCTCTGCACTTAAATACTAGTATGGTAATGGATCTCGTAGTTGTCTCGAGCCCTACTGGTGGTTTGGCTCATTTGTCCATGATTTAACTGGGTTTGAGAATATCTGTGTAAGGCGTCAAGTTTGATGTAGGATCTAAATTAACCCTAGAGGGGGAGGGGGTGAATAGGGTTTATTGCAGATTTTGCTGAGTATTTAAATAATATCAATCACAGATAATAATCAGAGTAAATGAGGAAAATAAACAACACACAGATATACCCAGCTTCGGAAAACCCTGCCTACTGCTGCATTCTCCAAGGTTTCTACTAGGTATTAGTCAACAATTACAACACCCGTAAACTCATGACAATTCCTAACCTATTTGTCCTAACCCTACGCTCAAAACTTGTACCTAGTTTCTACTAGGAGCTAGACAGAAAGGCCTCACAATCTCGCTCTAGTTGCACTAATCCTACGCTCAAAACCCTACATTGATTTCATCTCTGAGATCAGATTTCCCCGAATTACAACCCCGTAATTCGTCTCCCTAGTTTTATAGACAAACTAGAAAAATTTAAACACGATTTACAAATAAAAAACACTTAAAAAAACAAATAATAATTTAAAACCCTAGTTTTAAATCCTTTTATCCCTTTATAACTTTTGGCCGGCCCTTTTATTCTTTTGCTTATGAAACTTTGGCTTCAATTGGAGGCTTCCTAGGGTTTCCTTCTAGAAATTTAAAATGGAGGCGATTTCGATTCTCCTTAGATTTGTAGTGCCGCCCTCTGGTCGTTGATGATCTTCAATTCGCAGTTGCACTTGCTTTTGATCCAAGTAGTTTCGATTCTCTGGTATGATTTTCAATTCGAATTATAAATTGATTTTTGCATGAACTTAGATAGTTTTGATGCTTGTGATGATTGGTACTATTTATAGAGTTTCGAAATCCAAAAATCTCTTATTTCTTATTAGACTTGGTCTATGATTGTTGCGTGAATTTTGGGGGCTTATGATATCCTTGTCTTTGTATTCATGGACTTTGAAATCTTCAAACTTTTGGAAATTTGCGTGAGATTTTTATTGTTCTGAATTGGTCCTAGATTGAACAAACCTGTATATATTTTTCTGGAATACTTGCGTGATAAAATTCTGGACTCTAAACCTTCCTAATATATTTCATAAATACTCCCAGAATTAAACTCTGACTTCTGGAAATGTATTTTGAAATTTGGGTTCTTGGATTTTGAATTTAAATTGATCCATAAAAAGATATGAACAGATGCTACACCTGTGCTTGACGTTGAACAGATTTGATGCTTGATTATTTTTTAACTGATAAGAATAGAAGCCACTCTGATTTTGTTTGGTTGACAAATAAGAACTGATATTGCGCTTGACATGTTTAGTGCGCTAGGACTTGTTTACTTAAACATGCTTTGAGCAACCTTTCACTTGCATTGCAAACTTGTTGGGTGCACTTTCTTTGTTTCACTGTTTGCACCTATCTTGCTTGTGTCATTTTGGCCATGTCTACCTGAGTTGTCTTTTTATTTATGAACTTGAAACATGATTTACCTCGACCTTGGACACGAGTATAGATACTATATTTTGATTTTGCCACTCTTACTATTTGCTGTCCTGTAGCACCATACTTGAACTTGGAAAGTGATACATAGTGCTCATGTTTGGGGACAGATCCTTTGCACTTGTTGTACTTGCACTATTGTGTTGACCGTACACCATTTTTGATTGTTGAAGTGCTTTGTTTTGTATTAGTTGCTCTGAACCTGTTTTGTTGCTGTGGCCTTTTTCTTATCTCTAGTATGCTTGCTGCACTAAGTTCATGTTTAGTTGTGGCCTTGACTATCTAAAATATGTCTCCTTCCTTATGCTATAATATTTAAAAAAAATCTGAACTATTTTGCACTTTGAATGCGCATCAACTTTGAAATTATTCTCTAGGTCGTGCCTTACTTGATCATGCTACTGCACTTCCCTGACTTGAATACTTTTGAAATTAGTTGGTCCATTTCAATCCTGTTGCACTTGTACTTGAATGATGCACCCTATGTTTAGAACCTTGTTGCACCTGAAACCATAATCGACATTTCCATACTTTACTTGGTATATTGAGGTCTTTGCATTCGCCATGTGATCATATACGTGCACTGAGTCGAGTTGGTCCACGAGACTGCTTCTCAGTTGCAATACTGGTTTCTTCTCTGTACACTTAAACAGATGTGAGCACCAAGTCTAGAAAAATGATGAGACATACACCAAAAATCTGTGGCAAATAAAAATTAAAATAAATTTATATTTGCTTGTACTTAATTTTATTCTTGTTCCAGTTTACTGCATGTGTGTTTTTATGACAGGTACATAGATGACTGGACTGGATTGGAGCACAAAATGACTGTGCCAGTGTTAGTGAATGTAACTGTAACTGTATAACTGAGTGTAAATTGCATATAAGTGACAGTGAATCTGTAGTGAGGCAATGACTGTATACTAGAGTGATGAGAGTTGTAGTGCGGAACAAATGTATAGAATGGAAAAATTGTACTGATATTTGTAATAAACAAATTTGATTGAAATAAAATATTATTTTATTGTATTCAAATCTAACTGTCTATCGTATTCAATTTATTCAGTAGTACAATTTCATGCAAAATATTATAACTGTGAATATACAATAGTGGAATTAGAATGTTTGTATTATTTCAGATTTTTGAAATATATATTTAATTTAATAAATATACTATGAATATATTCAATTGTGTATAATAGTATATTATTCAATGAATATTTCTTTCTGTGAAATGGTGTAATATAAAATAGTACAATTACAAACACATTTAAATAATATCATATGATTGTTATCATTAAAAAAAATCATACAACACATTGTTGCACACAAAAATTTCCCCCTTTTGATGATGACAAACATATACAAGATTTTGAATGTGTTACATGTGTTTGACTGTGAAGTATATTACTCCCCCTATTTGTATGCTCCCCTACAACTGAACTCCCCCTATATATGTGGAAAATATAAATAATGAAATTCAATTGACCATTCTGCCCCTAGATATTTAATTTCAATCTTTAAATATTCTTGAATTAGATACTCATTAATCAAAATCTTGACCATTCCCCCCTTTTGTTATCATCAAAATAATAATAGAAATCGAAACAGTGACGAATATAGACTATAAATATAAATTCAAATTAAGGGAGAGAATATATACCGTAAATCTCATTTAATCAAACAAAAATCAAAATAATCTTTAAATTAGAAGCAAATTTCACTTTCAAAATAAATGGATTTACGATATATTTTATAGAATGAGGAGCGTTCAATAAAATTGAATATTTGAATATGAATTTCAAAGATTTTAAATAAGCTCAAAATGTGTTAAGCACTTGCTAACCATGCATAGCCCAAAGATCTTTTAAATGGGGTTAGTAGTAACTTAACTTTATCCTCTCTAATGAGTTCCATCCATGCACAGCCCAAAGGTCTTTTAAGTGAGAATAGAAGCACTTAGAGATTAAGGTAGTTCACACACGCATAACCGTGAGGACTTTTAAATGGGAGTGAATACCAAGGATAAATAATATATATATATATTACTTTTTCTCTTCTTTTTTTATTTTTATTTCTAAGATATTTTTCTTTCCAAAAATAATTTGAACTCTCCAAATTAAATAAAAACCATGATGAATGATAGAAATTTGGTAGACATAGAAGATGGTCGTGAAATAAGCCCTAATTCAAAGATATTATAAAATCTGTCCAATCATCATGAGATTTTAAAATATCATCTCCTCTAGTTATGAATTATATCATAGTCACAACTCATCATGTTTTCAGAAATCTAGAGTAATTTTGGTGAGTTACAAAGTGGTCCAAAACAATCAATAATTACAAATTTTTAAATAAAAAATCAAAAATAATTTTGAAATTGAAAATATCAATTTCATAAGGAGATTTGAAAATATCAATGCAAGTAGAAAATCAGTTTCAAAAATCAATCAGTAGAATGTGAAATTTTCTAATATTTCTAACACCGATTGCTCTTAGACAATTTAAAAAAAAAACTTGTATATGAAATTCAAATTGCCTATAGATTTCAATAAAATCCAATCACTGATTTTCCAACACATTGTCCAATCACAAAGATATTCAAACGAATTAAATCAAATTCCTTTATCAGAGCAGCACAAAATTTGTTTCGAAGCTAGAGTCACAAGAGAAATTTTTAGAGTATTGTTACAAGCGCAAGAACTAGGCAATAATTCAAATCAAAGGCAAATTATTTGAAACTACTTGAGAAAAAAATATATTTTTAGAATTATAATCGATGAAATTCAACAACCATCCAAAAATGATTTCAAAATCAATATAATCAAGCAGAGAAAAAAAATGAAATTTTCACAACTAATCAATTATAGCGTTTAAGTAATATGATGAATTAAGTACAGTTTTTCAATATATTCCAAAGTGAATTAGAAAACACTCAAAACAACAAAGATGTGTGAAATTTCATTAGTTTTCTATAACATCATAAATTTTAAAAAATTCGATTAACAATGTTTTAGATATGTCAAAAATATCATGGAAATGTCAATATAAATCAGCATAAAATAAAATCAAAAATAAAATAAAATAAAAATCACGAGTTTAAAGTTTATACCTGACTTACCTTTATCGATGTGAATCAATGAATCTCCAACTATGAAATATATGGCTAAGCAACTCCAAATAATTCAATAATATGGAACAATCTGAATTTTATCTCCCTTAAGCACAGTTGTTCCTTAGCCTTTCCTCAGTACCTAAATGTTTATAGGATCGAGTGGTCTAACAAAAACTGTTTTACCACTCTTAGCTTCGTTTATACTTTTTGGTACCCAAACCCGTTTATATAACAATCCATTATTATCCACTAAAGTACCCTTTGGAACTCAAACTCGTTTAATCTTTTTGAATTCATCTTATTATCTTTTAGGATCGAAATTCGTTTAATTGAATTGTTTTTGAACGAGTTTTCATTTTGTTTATGATTTGAAAATCCTTTGAAATTAATAAAATTCAATTTAAACTTTTTCAAACCTATTTAATGGATTTTTAAAATCATTGGAATTTTGTTTTTCAACTTGATCATATCCAAAACCAAGTCCCCATTTATTCTCAACAAAGAATTGATTTTCTATTTCAATGATTTCTCTCGTTTAGAATAGTCAAAGTTGACTCTAGTCGTTGAATTTTAAATTTAAGATCGTTATTTTCTTTCATTAAATTTGAACGACGATTAACAATGATTTTCCTCTTTTCAGTGTCAGTTTGTTTTAAAACCAAATTTTTGTTTTCAAGTGCTTTGATTTTAGAGTTGGACTTAGAAATTTCAATTTCAAATTGTTTTTTCTTTTCGAAATCAAGTTTTTCAAATTCTGTAAGCTTTTCAATCTCCTTCTCAAAATCACTATTAATGTTCTTCAAATTCACGTTTTCACTTTTAAGTAATTCAAAAGATCATTACTTAAAATTTGACATTTTTCTCATTCAGAAAACGGTGAACTCTTAACCCTTTCAAGTTTACTTTCTAATATGTTATTTTCTTGAACTAATTTTGACCTATCAGATTTCAATTTCTTAACTTTTAGTTCAAGAGAATCAACAGTTTTTGCGAGATCGTGACACATTAAAATTAAATCTTTATAAGTAAAATTCAATACCTCGCTTGATTCCTCTTCACTACTTTTTGAATCAGATCGTGCCATATGACACAAATTAGCTTCCTCTTCATCACTTTCAGAAACTTCTTCTCCTTCCTCGTCATCCCATGTAGTAGCAAAAGCCTTCTTCTTTCTTTTGAACTTCTTCTTCTTTTCATTTTTAAGATGTGGGTAATTTGGTTTGATATGTCCGCTTTTCTTACAACTGTAGCAAAACACATCATCGTCTGAACTATCTGAACTTTCGGACTTTTAGGTTTTTGAATTCTTATTTCGTGAACTTGTAATTTCTTTTTGCCATGTTTCTAAAAAAACATGGCTAGCTCTCCAACGAGGTCTTCATCATCACTTTCAATGGTATTATTTAGAGCAATCACCTTTTTCTTTGATTCGTAATTCTTTCGCTCTTCCCTTGCTTTTAGCTCCATCTCGTAGGTGATCAGATTTTCAGTCAACTCCTCGATGCTTAATTTATTTAGATCTTTTGATTCTTGAATCGCCATTACTTTAGCTTCAAAATTCATCAGTGGCACTCTCAATATTTTTCTGATCAATTCCACTTCGGTATAAGTTTTGCTAAGAGCCTTTGCATTGTAAACCAGCAATGAGAAGTGTCCAAACATCTCTTTTATATCTTCATCTTTTTGCATAGAATTTTTTTCATATTCATTGATGAGTAGAGCGAGATGAGATTCCTTAACTTGATATGTTCCTTCGTGTGTGACCTCCAACTTATGCCATACTTCCTACGCAGTTTCACAATGAGAGATTCGATTAAATTCAGTTTTATCAAGAGCACAGATTAAAGCATTCATCGCTTTGGCATTGGTTGAAAATAATTTTTTATCATTAGCATCCCACCTGCCCTTTGATTTAGAAATTTCAACATTATTAACAATAACAATGGGAGATCTATAACCCGTTTCGATAATATCTCACACACCACAATCGACTGAACTCAAATAAATTTTCATCCTAGCTTTCCAATAGGCATAATCAATTCCATTAAACATTGGTGGCCTAGCTATGGACTGACCCTCAGAAAAAGCATTAATAGACAGATTCATGACTCTAGAGTTATTTTAAAATACCTGCTCTGATGCCACTTGTAGGATCTAAATTAACCCTAGAGGGGTGGTGAATAGGGTTTATTGTAGTTTTTGCTGAGTAATTAAATAATATCAATCAAATATAATATTCAGAGTAAATGCGGAAAATAAATAACACACAGATATACACAGCTTCGTCAAAATCCTCCCTACTGCTGCATTCCCCAAGGTTTCTACTAGGCATTAGTCGACAATTACAACACCCGTAAACTTGCGACAATTCCTAGCCTATTTGTCCTAACCCTACGCTCAAAACTTATCCCTAGTTTCTACAAGGAGCAGACTGAAAGGCCTCACAATCTTGCTCTAGTTGCACTAATCCTACGCTCAAAACCCTACACTGATTTTCATCCACGAAATCAGATTTCCTCGAATTACAACCTCGTAATTCGTCTCCCTAGTTTTGTAGACAAACTAGAAAAATTTAAACACGATTTACAAATCAAAAACACTTAAAAAACAAATAATAAATTTAAACCCTAGTTTTAAATCCTTTTATCCCTTTATAAATTTTGGTCGGCCCTTTTATTCTTTTACTTGTGAAACTTTGGCTTCAATTGGCGGCTTCCTAGGGTTCCCTTCTGGAAATTTAAAATGGTGGAGGCCATTTCGATTCTCCTTAGATTTGTAGCCCCGCCCTCTCGTCGTTGATGACCTTCGATTTGCAGTTGCACTCGCTTTCGATCCAAGCAGTTTCGATTCTCTGATATGATTTTCAATTCAAATTATAAATTGATTTTTGCATGAACTTGGATAGTTCTGATGTCTGGAATGATTGGTGCTATTTATAAATTTTCGAAATCCAAAATTATCTCTGATTTCTTATTAGACTTGGTCTACAATTATTACGTGAATTTTGGGGCTTATGATATCCCTGGCTTTGTATTCATGGACTTTGAAATCTTCAAACTTCTGGAAATTTGCATGAGATTTTTATTGTTTTGAATTGGTCCTTGCTTAAAAAAAACCTATATATTTTTCTAGAATACTTGCATGATAAAATTCTGGACTCTAAACCTTCCTAATATATTTTTTAAATACTCCCAAAATTAAACTCTAACTTCTGGAAATGTATTTTGAAATTTAGGTTCTTGGATTTTGAATTTGAATTAATTCATAAAAAGATATGAACGGATGCTACACCTGTGCTTGCCGTTGAATAGATTTGATGCTTGATAATTTTTTAACTGTTAAGAATAGATCCCACTCTGATTTTGTTTTGCCGACAAATAAGAACTGATATTGCACTTGACATGTTTACTGCACTGAGACTTATTCACTTAAACATGCTTTGAGCACTCTTTCACTTGCATTGCAAACTTGCTAGGTACACCTGCTTTGTTTCACTATTTGCACCTATCTTGCTTGTGTCATTTTCTCCATGTCTACCTAGGTTGTCCTTTTATTTTTGAACTTGAAACATGATTTTCCTCGACCTTGGACATTAGGATAGACACTATATTTTGATTTTTCCACTCTTACTATTTGCTATCCTGTAGCACCATACTTGAACTTGGAAAGTGATACATAGTGCTCATGTTTGGGAACAGATCCTTTGCACTTGTTGTACTTGCATTATTGTGTTGACCCTAGATCATTTTTGATTGCTGAAGTGCTTTGTTTTGTATTAACAGCCCTGAACCTATTTTGTTGCTGTGGCCTTTTTCCTATCTCTAGTATGCTTGTTGCACCAAGTTCATGTTTAGTTGTGGCCTCGACTATCTAAAATCTTTCCCCTTGCTTATGCTATAAAATTTAAAAAAAAATCTAAATTGTTTTGCAATTTGAATTCGCATTGACCTTGAAATTATACTCTAGGTTGTGCCTTACTTGATCATGCTACTGCACTTCCCTGACTTGAATTACTTTTGAAATTAGTTGGTCCATTTCGATCCTGTTGCACTTGTACTTGAACGGTGCACCCTCTGTTTAGAACCTTGTTGCACCTGAAACCATAATCGACATTTCCATACTGTACTTTGGTATATTGAGGTCTTTGCATTTTTCGTGTGATCGTATACGTGCATTGAGTCGGTTGGTCCACAAGGCTGCTCCTCAATTGCAATACTGGTTTATTCTCTATACACTTAAACAGATGTGAGCACCAAGTCTAGAAAAATGATGAGACACACACCAAAAATCTGAGGCAAACAAAAATTAAAATAATTTTATATTTGCTTGTATTTAATTTTATTCTTTTTCCAGTTTACTGTTTTTTTTTATGATAGGTACGGAGATGATTGGACTGGGTTGGAGCGCAAAAAGACTGTGTCAGTGTCAGTGAATGTAATTGTAACTGTATAATTGAGTGTAAATTGTATACGAGTGACAGTGCATTTGTAGTGAGGCAATGACTGTATACTAGAGTGATGAGAGTTGTAGTGAGGAACAAATGTACATAATGGAAAAATTGTACTGATATTTGTAATACAGAAATTTGATTGAAATAAAATATTATTTTATTATGTTCAAATCAAACTGTCTATTGTATTCAATTTATTCAGCAGTACAATTTCATATAAAATATTATAACTGTGAATAAACAATAGTGGTGTTAAAATGTTTGTATTATTTAATACTTTTGAAATAAAATATTTAATTGAATAAATATACTATGAATATATTCAATTGTGTATAATTGTATATTTGTCAATAAATATTTATTTATGTGAAATGGTGTAATATAAAATAGTACAATTACAAACACATTTAAATAATATCATATGTTTGTTATCATCAAACAAAAATCATACAACACATTGTTGTACCCAACAATCTCCCCCTTTTGATGATGATAAACATATACAAGATTTTGAATGTGTTAAATGTGTTTGACTGTGAAGTATATTACTCCCCCTATTTTTATGCTCCCTCTACAACTGTACTCCCCCTATATATGTGGAAAATATAAATAATGAAATTCAATTGACCATTCTGCCCCTAGATACTTTATTTCCAATCTTAAAATATTCTTGAATTAAATTATCATTAATTAAAATCTAGAGCATTCTCCTCCTTTTATTATCATCAAAAGAATAATAGAAATCGAAACAGTGACGAATATAGACTATAAATATAAATTAAAATTAAGAGAGAGAATATATATCGTAAATCTCATTTAATCAAACAAAAATCATAATAATCTTTAAATTAGAAGCAAATTTCTTTTTTAGAAAGAATGGATTTATGATGGATTTTGTAGAATGAGGAGAGTTCAATAAAATTGAATATTTGAATATGAATTTCAAAGATTTTAAATTTGCTCAAAATGTGTTTAGCACTTTCTAACCACGCATAGCACAAAGGTCTTTTAAATGGGGTTAGTAGTAACTTAACTTTATCCTCTCTAATGAGTCTCGTCCATGCACAACCCAAAGGTCTTTTAAGTGAGAATGGAAGCACATCGAGATTAAGGTAATTGTACCATGCATAACCGTGATGACTTTTAAATGGGAGTGAATACCAAGGATAAATAATATAATATATATTTCCTTTTCTCTTCTTTTTTTATTTTTATTTCCAAGATATTTTTCTTTCCAAAAATAATTTGAACTCTCCAAATTAAATAAAAACCATGATGAATGACAGAAATTTGGTAGACATAGATGATGGCCGTGAAATAAGCTCTAATTCAAAGATATTATAAAATCTGTCTAATCATCATGAGATTTTAAAATAACATCTCCTTTAGTTATGAATTATATCATAGTCACAACTCATCATGTTTTCAGAAATTTAGAATAATTTTGATGAGTTCCAAAATGGTTCAAAACAATCAGTAATTTCAATTTTTTTATAAATAATCAAAAATAATTTTAAAATTGGAAATACCAATTTCATAAGGAATTTTGAAAATATCAATGATATTTGAAAATCAGTTTAAAAAATCAATCAGTAGAATGCGAAATTTTCTAATATTTCTAACATTGGTTGCTTCTAGACAATTTAAAAAAAAAACCGTATATGAAATTCAAATTGCCTATAGATCTCAATAAAATCCAATCACTAATTTTCTAACACATAGTCCAATCACAAAGATATTCAAATGAATTAAATCAAATTCCTTCATCAGAGCAGCACAGAATCAGTTTCGAAGCAAGAGTCACAAGAGAATTTTTCAGAGTACTTTTACAAGTGCAAGAACCAATCAATAATTCAAATCAAAGGCAAATTATTTGAAAATACTTGAGAAAAAACTTATTTTTAGAATTATAATCGATGGAATTCAACAACCATCCAAAAATGATTTCAAAATCAATATAATCAAGCAGAGAAAAAAAATGAAATTTTCACAATTAATCAATTATAGCTTTCAAGTAATATGCTGAATTAAGTACGGTTTTTCAATATTTTCCAAAGTGAATTAGAAAACACTCAAAACAACAAAGATGTGTGAAATTTCATTAGTTTTCTAGAACATCTTAAATTTTAAAAAATTCGATTAACAATGTTTAATATATGTCAAAAATATCATGGAAGTGTCAATTAGCATAAAAGAAAGTCAAAAAGAAAAGAAAATAAAAATCACGAGTTTAGAGATCATACCTGACTTACCTTTATCGATGTGAACAAATGAATCTCCAAGTCTGAAATCTATGGCTAAGGAACTCCAAATAATTCATTAATATGGAACAATTTGAATTTTATCTCTCTTAAGCACAGTTGTTCCTTATCCTCTCCTTAGTACCTAAATGTTTATAGGATTGAGTGGTCTAACAAAAACTGCTTTACCACTCTTAGCTTCGTTTGTACTTTTTGGTACCCAAACCCGTTTATATAACAATCCATTATTATCCACTAAAGTACCCTTTGGAACCCAAACTCGTTTAATCTTATTTGAATTCATCTTATTATCTTCTGGGATCCAAATTCGTTTAATTGAATTGTTTTTAAACAAGTTTTCATTTCTTTTATGATTTGAAAATCCTTTGAAATTATTCAAATTCAAATTGAACTTTTTTAAAGCTATTTAATGGATTTTTTAAAGTCATTGGAATTTTTTTGTCAACTTGATCATATCCAAAACCAAGTCCCCTTTTATTCTCAACAAAAAATTGGGTTTTTAACAACATATTCAATGATTTCTCTCCTTTAGTAAATTTAGTCAAAGTTGACGCAAGTCACTGAATTTTAAATTTTAGATCACTATTTTCTTTCATTAAATTTGAACAACAATTAATAGCAATTTTCCTCTTTTCAGTGTCGGTTTGTTATAAAACCAAAATTTCGTTTTCATTGCTTTGATTTTAGCATTGAACTTAGAAATTTCAAATTGTTTTCACTTTTCAAAATTAAGTTTTTCAAATTCTATAAGCTTTTCAATCTCCTTCTCAAAATCACTATTAACGTTCTTAAAATTCACATTTTCACTTTTAAGTAATTCAAAATCAGTTTTGAAATTCAAAAGATCATTACTCAAAAATTGATGTTTTTCGCATTCAGAAAACGGTGAACTCTTAACCCTTTCGAGTTTACTTTCTAATCTGTTATTTTTCTTGAACTTTTTTTGACCTATTAGATTTCAATTTTTTAACTTTTAGTTCAAGAGAATTAATGATTTTTGTGAGATCGTGACACATTAAAATTAAACCTTTATAAGTAAAATTCGATACCTCGCTTGAATCCTCTTCACTGCTTTCCGAATCAGATTGAGCCATAGGATACAGATTAGCTTCCTCTTCATCTCTTTCAGAAACTTCTTCACCTTCCTCGTCATCCTATGTAGCAGCAAAGGCCTTCATCTTTCTTCTGAACTTCTTCTTCTTTTCATTTTTAAGTTGTGGTTAATTTGGTTTGATATGTCCGGGTTTCTTATAATTGTAGCGAAACACTTCATCGTCTGAACTATGACACCATATGGCTCCGAGGGAAAGGAGGGAGCTTAGCAAGCAGGTATGGGAGATACTTGAGAAAGGGTTAATTAGGCGAAGCATATCTGAATGGGGTGCTCCAGTGGTATTCACAACTAAGGCAGTTGGTTTGCTTCGCTAATGTGTAGACTATAGGGAGTTGAATAAACTCACTAAGAAGAACAGGCACCCATTCCCAAGGATAGATAACTTGTTTGACCAGCTTATTGGTGCATCAGTATTCTCTCAGTTAAACTTGACCACGGGGTTTCATCAGTTGAGGATGGCTTAGGAAAATATAGATAAGACCGCTTTTAGGACTCTGGATCGTTTCTTTGAGTGGCTCGTTATGCGTTTTGGGTTTACGAATGCACCCGCCTATTTTGTTGATCTGATGAGTAGGGTGTTTCTGGAGTTTCTAAGCAAATTTATCGTGGCCTTTGTTGATGATATCTTGATCTTCTCAAAGAGCGAAGAAGAGTATGCCCAACATTTGGGAGAAGTTTTGAAAACTCTCTGTGTGCATCAGCTTGAGGCAAAGTTATCCAAGTACCATTTTTGGAGAAAAGACGTGAGATTTATAGGGCATGTGGTTTCTAAAGATGGGATAACAATAGATCCCGCAAAGTTAGTTGCAGCTCAAGACTGGCAAATTCCAAAAAATGCAACGGAGCTGAGAAGCTTTCTTGGATTGGCAGGTTAATATTGGAAGTTCATTAAGTACTTCGCAAAGATATCAGCCCCAGTCACTAGGCTAACAAAGACGAATTTAGCATTTTCGTTGGATATAGATTGTGATGTTGCTTTCCAATGATTGAAGAGGGCTCTGACAACCAGTTTTGACCTTGTCTGATGGGAATAAAGTATTTACAATTTACATTGATGCATGTGGTATAGGGCTTGGTGTGGTTCCAATGCAAGAGGGAAAGGTTGTATGTTATGGGGGTAGACAACTAAGAGTTCATGATAAGAACTACCCTACCCATGACTTATAGCTAGCTGCCATAGTATTCGCGCCTAAGACATAGCGTCATTATTTACTTGGAGAGAAGTTCGAGTTGTACACTGATCATAAATTTCTCAAGTACTTGTTCTAGCAGAAGGATCAGGCAACAAAGGTGGATGGAGTTCCTAGCTTCTTATGACTTTGAGATTTATTATACCCCTGGCAAGGGTAATGTGGTGGCAGATGCACTGAGTAGGCAGAGGATGACCTTAAGTCCTCTGTTTGTGGAGAGGAAAAGCTTGGAGTTCATATCGACATTTGATTTTAGACCCTCCACCGAGTTTTTGCCTAGTTTGTTTGCATCGCTAGGGATACGACCTACTCTTATGGATCAAATAGGAGCTTCACAACGAGATGATCCATAGATTTCAAAAATATTGGATAGGATCAGTAAAGGGGAGACTTCTAATCACCTCAATATATATTCCATATACGATAAATGGTGGTTACGACGAGATGGAAGGCTATGTGTTCCCCAAACTGGAAGTTTGTTAAAGACTGTCCTTGAGGAATCCCATCATTCTAAGATGATCATCCTGGCGGTGATAAGATGTATAGGGATATGAAGAGGGTTTTCTTTTGGGCTGGGATGAAGAAAGATGTGGTAGATTTTGTTTCTCAATGTTTGGTTTGTCAGCAAGTCAAAGCTAAACAAAAGAAGCCCAGTGGTTTGCTTCATCCTTTGGAGGTTCCACAGTGGAAGTGGAAGAGCATCTCTATGGATTTCATAGATGGTTTGTCTAGATCAAATAAAGGCAATACTAGTATTTGGGTTATGGTAGATAGACTTACTAAGAGCGCTCATTTCAGTCCAGTTAAGAGTAAGAGAACGACAGCTTGGTTAGTAGCAATTTACGTTCGTGAGATAGTCCGTCATCACTGAGTACCTTCCAACATCGTAAGCGATCGTGAGCCCATCTTCACTAGTGAATTTTGAAGGAGCTTGCATGAAGCATTAGGTACAAAGTTATGTTTGAGCACCGCTTATCATCCTCAGACCGATGGACAGACGGAAAGGGTGAACTGAGTTCTTGAGGATCTTTTAAGGCTGTGTATCCTAGACTTCAGAGGGACTTCGGAAGAGCATATACCTTTAGTAGAGTTTTCCTACAACAATAGTTATCTAGCTAGCATTGGCATGGCACCCTTCGAAGCATTATACGGACAACCCTGTATATCACCAACTTGTTGGTGGGAATCTACAAAAAGGTTATTACTTGGACCGGATATGGTTAGGGAAACATCCGAGAAGATTGATCTTATTAGATGAAGAATGAAGACCACTCAAGATAGGCAGAAATCCTATGCAGAAAGAGAAGGACTGACATTGAATTTGAAGTAGGAGATATGGTTTTTATTAAGATGTCACCTTTGAGGAATGTGGTTCGCTTTGGATCTATAGAGAAATTGGCACCAAGATTCGTGGGGCAATTTCCGATAACAAAAAGGATTGGCCAAATGGCCAATAGAGAAAGCTACCAGAGAGACAATCTAGCCTTCATGATGTTTTCCACGTTTCCCATTTGCAGAAGTGTTTGCATGATACTGTAGAAATAGTTGAGCCAAGTATATTAAATGAAGTAGAGGTGGAACGGGAGCCGACAGTCAGTGAGTCCCTAACCGTATTCTTGGATCAGAATTTAAGAAGCTATGCAATAGAGAGGTCGAGTTGATGAAAGTTCAGAGGGGAGATAACCTAGAGGATGCGACTTAGGAGACCGAAGACAAGATTCGTGCTTTATACCCTTTTCTTTTCGAGGGCATGTTCTTAACTCCTTTTCCAAACCTTTTAATAATGCTTGTTTCTATTATTTAAGTATGTCCTATCGATTGAATCTTTGACCTTTAGGTAGGAATACCATGGATGTAAACATGTGTCTGAGACATGTTATGTTTGATGGATGCAAGAGTTTGCTAGTGGTTGCTCGTGGATGCATATACACACACATTAGGCACTAGATCGTCTTAATCACTCTCAGACTGCATATAGATGTGTCTGCATTTTTCTTCTTTTAATGGATGGAAATGGATGTATCATCACATGAATGCTGCATTTGGACAAATGATTGTGTACCCATATAGAAATTACATGTTATAATAGGATTATTTGCATACATGTTGGATTCATGGCACTAACATACATTGCATTAAGGAGGTCGACTGAATCAGTAGACTGCCTGATCTTTGCATTAGTATTGGGACATACACACACACCTTTGCATGTGTTCATATGAGCATTAGAAGTCTTTAAGGATAATGGATGCCAGTGATTGGTGGATGAGTAGATAGGTAATGGATGGTAGGATATATATTCTTCTTAACTTGGAGATTTCAGGGACGAAATCCATTGAGTAGGGTAGAATGTAACACCACGTAATTTTAACAACACTAAAGAGGACAAACTAAAGAATAAATAATTTAGTATTCAGAATTAAGGGAAATGGACTACACCATTGCGTCCGTCTTGAAATTTTGGTCAAGATAGACACTTGGTTTGCGTAAAACGGACAACGTATGAAGAAGTTATGAAGGTTTGAAGTTTGTATACGTACAAGAGAATTATATATATATATATATATATATATATATATATTTTTAAATTCAGAAATTAGAAAACAGTTCAAAAATC
Organism: Allium sativum; assembly: GCA_030737875.1. Taxonomy (NCBI): domain Eukaryota; kingdom Viridiplantae; phylum Streptophyta; class Magnoliopsida; order Asparagales; family Amaryllidaceae; genus Allium; species Allium sativum. The sequence continues at coordinate 903,724,908 of CM060916.1, forward strand.
GAATTTCTGGAGGCGGCAAATTTCCCGCCCCAGGGGTGTCAACCTCTTAAGGCAGGTGTCGACCTCTGGGACGACCCCTCAAGGAGGGAGTTGACCTCTGGGCCGACCCCTCAAGGAGGGTTTCGACCCATGGGTTGACCCCATGAAGGGGGGGTCGACCCCCTGTAGCAAATCAGAAAACTAGGGTTTCGGGGTTTTTGGCCATAAATATGGCCTCATTTCTCTAGTTTTCTCACACTAAAAAAATGGAGGACTAGATGTTGTCACTGCCCGGACTGAATCAAACCTTTTTTGTAACAACCCGAAATTTAAACGACGCTAAAGGTGATGAATTAAAGAATAATCAATTTGAAATACACTGTTAACAATGAATTAAGGAAATCTTAATTAAATAACCAGAATTAAGTAAAATGTGCTGCAACATTGCGTCCGTCTCGAAATTCTGGTCGAGATAGACACCTGGTTTGCGTAAATCGGACATCGTATGAAGAAGTTATTAAGGTTTGAAGTTTGTATGCGCACAAGAAGAATATATATATATATATAATAGGTTCAGAAATTCAAAAATGGGTCCAGAAATTCGAAATTCGGTTGAAAATTCGAAATGTGGGAAGGCGGTAGATTTCCCACCCAAGTGGGCTACGCACTCAAAGGGGGGTCGACCCATAGGTCAACCTACCCAAAGGGGGGTCGACCCGTAGGTCGACCCACTCAAAGGGGGGTGACCCACCCCTGACAGATTTGGGCGAAATACTTCGTTTTGTATCTGGACACCTTTCGGAGCAAGATTCATTGAACCCTAGGCTATATAAAGGACCCTAGACCTAGGTTTTATTCATCTAAAAATAACTCTGATGGCGAAGCTCTGTTGCAAAGAAAAATAAAAAATGGCCTTTCTTCTTCTAAATCGATTCAAAGAAGATTATACATATTCGAAGATTGCTACAACAAATTCAGCTATGGCTACAACAACTTATTCAACATGTCTTCGCAGTAATTTGGAGTCATTTCCTTAGATCTATGCACTGTGAGTTCATGTTATTTTTGGATCTGAATGTTTAAATAGTATTTTTGATATGTATATAAAAATTGGATCTTGAAACGGCTCCTAATCAGTTCTATTATGAAATAACTATCAGATCTGCTTTTATATGTTCATACCGCCACCATGTTAAATCTTGTCATAATATGCCTATTCAGTTTATGCCTATTTCTATCAGTTTATTATTGATTTTTTATTATGCATATTCTTGATTCTCTTCTCTCCCTCTTTTTCTCTTTTTTTTATATATAGCCAGGCTACCTTCGAGCCTAGGCCTAACGCTGAAAAATGCGAACATGCTAAATTGGGAACGATTGGGAAAGACATAATTTGGGGCATAATTAGTATTGGAAAATATGGATCTAAATTTGGGCATAAAATTTGGAAATATACATATGAATTTGAGGGCATATATTGTGTTGGATAATATGAGTATGAATTTAGGCATATGTTGGAAAATATAATTTGAGCATAAATTGGGACATGTGTAAGTACTGATTTGGGACATAAATTGGGACGTATGTGAAAATGAATTTTAGGCATACATTAGAATATATGCGAATATGGATTTGGGTATAACCTGTATTGAAATGGGCGAATAAAGACTAGGGACATAAATTGGAAAATATGTATATTTGGGTTTATGCATAACATATATATATATATGTATATGCCTTGACTTATAACTTGGGAAAAAGAGCATATGGTGCATAATTAAAGGTGAATTTAAAAGAGGCGTAGAAGTCTATGATTTGAATAATGAATTGGGCATGTAATTAAATATAGGGAAAAAGAGAAATAATCACCTATAATGACATAGTTAGATTTGAAAAAAAATTAGAATGTCTAGTAATTACAATTAGGAATTGTAACTGCACTTATGACACGAGGTTAGGTTGCATTAGCGGTGGAAGTCTGCCCGGACCCAACCGGCATATCCAGCTGAGAGGTCTAAGTGTGCAAATACGAATCGGGCTAAGACACGAGGTTAGACCCTACTGTGGAATAAGATTGCCTAGACCCGACCGACATATCCAGCATCCACACGTTGTAGGCCTAATGTGGGAGGTCTATCCTATTATAACCATAATTGGACATGGTAATGAATTGGACTACTTAACCCAATTTAATCCACAAGGATTGTATGATTGTGAACTTAAGTTAGGGTTAAGTAAAATTGGATGGATAGTGGGTGGGTTAAGTAAAATAGAGGAGGTGGTTAATATTTACATATAGGCCCAAAAACTTAACCCAATAAGGTTATGTAATTAAAGACACCTAGTGGTATACATAACCGGAGGAAAATATAATAAAGTTATGTAATTAAATACACCCTTGTAGGGTAAGCATAACTTGTAGAAATGATAGAACTAGATATGCGTAATAATCTGCTAAGTAAACAACGATAAGTTGTAGCGATGGTGTAAATTGAATTTATGACTAAATGAGAAAGAATGAGGAAAATTTGTAAAATAAATAAGTTATATTTAACCATAAATGGTAAGTGACATGTTAATTAGGAAACATGTGAATTGAGATATACTTAACAACATATTAAGGAGAACATGTTATTGTAATGATGTAACCAAGCAAGAATATAAAATAGATTGCGGATTACAGACCTTTTCTAGAGAATAACATGTTATGGGCTTATTAATAAACTTAAATGGATTAAGCTATATGATTGAAATTAATAAGCAAGAGAAACTTGGTAAATTGGAATAAGAATTCAATATGAACGGGAATAACCAAGTTAAATGGGAACCAGGTGAGGTAAGGAAAGCACATAAAAGAATGTTTAGACATAGGGTCTAACAACATATTAAAGAAAGGCGCTAGGACTAGTCTGTACGTTTGAGGGTGAATAACCCAACAGGGTAGATCATCGAGGTGTTATAAGGCACGAGGGGAGCGCACATTCATCTAATTGTTATGACGGCTCGAAAGGACTGAAAGGGGAAGCACACGGCTTCCTGAAGTACGAAAGGTGCTCCTAGTATCCTCTGTGAGGTGACAGATGTCTTAGGATGTACTCGCAGAGGTTGGGTCTGCACGTAACTACTAGGTGGGTGGGCCTTGAGTGTAGATGTAGCTATGTAGTCAGAATGCTGTGACGAGGTGACACCAGGGTGATTCGATGGTTGCCTCACGAGGAGGTAGAGAGGGTCACGACCAACAAGGATAGTAAACCATCGAATATCCGTCATGGACAACCAGCAGGATGCGAAAAGACTAGAGCTAAACTCAAGATATCATTTCACCTTTCACTATCGAGGTATGGGGTTGAGGGTAGATGCCACATGGATGTTTAGATTGGTTTTATTAGGGGCAGTTGCTTAGCTCTTGTAGTCTTTACTAGTTGAGGGAGGGGCCGAGATGGGGCCATAGCCACATTGAAAACAGACCCGAGGGATATATGTATTTAAAGGCACATAAAGACGGCCTGTACAGGTATAGAAAAGCACACGTCCAAGCTACAATTACAGTACATATGTAGGACAGTCTAGATACATTCATATCTGCTCTGGGTGGTGTATCGTAGACTAAGGGCATTATTCCGATAAGGAATTTGATTCGACCGATGGTGGCAGTCCGTACGCTTACATAGCATAGTAATGACAGATATATGTGGAACGTAACATTGTTATATAGGGATCTGTACGTCACTCCGGCGTAGGATGAGGGACTGTGTTCACTACGGTGAATACCATGCGAGCGGGGTTACCATGGGGTGTATCTCAATATTGAGAGATAGCTACATATGTTGTATTAGGTGGATCCATGGGAAAGTAAATGGGTATGATGCACGTATAAGTCTTGAGTGCTACTAACCCAAATAACCTAATAATCAAGAAAAATGTAATGGAACGGTATTAGTAGGGATCATTCTATTTCTGATATATAGTATCTGTGTGGTGTTGAGAAATGTATTTGAGAAGCGCAATATATCATGTTCATCTTATCTTGCTCAGTTCACACTTGTTATTGTTACTGTTATCTTGTTCTTCCAGTTTTATATACCTACCATGATACTTTTATTTATTTATATTTAAAAGTAACTGGACTCGCCAGACTTTTTTTCTGACCCTTTTTGTTTCCTCTTCTCTCTCTCTTTCGTTTCCCCCCTAGGTTTTCAGGGTGGAAGTGCTTTAGAGTTGATTTGGATTCTTTCATCTTAGCTGCGATTTTGGATATAAATGTATCACATTGACTTCTGGTCAACTCCCTTATGGCTTCACTGGGAAATATGGTTTTATGCTTTTGTACTCTGATATTTTTGGTAAGAAAGATTATTTATGTAATTGGTTACTTCAAACCTATGATGTAAACTCAGTATTTGGGACCACGATGTTTTGATTTAAATAAAGTTTTTAAATCCGCTGCTATTTTACATGTCTGTCTTATGATATCATGTTCTTATTTACCTATAATGATTTACAGAACTTAATGCATTCCCTTGGTGAGTGACATTAACGGATGTGGGTGTTACATTTGGTATCAGAGCATATGGTTATATGATCGGATAAAATATTTTGAATTTTTTTTTGAAAAAGATCTCAAAAACAAAGTATTTTAAAATTAAAAGTCTGTTTTTGAAAAGCACATTCCCAAAGCCATAAATATCTTCTCGATTCTCCACTTGATTTCTTTTCCTTTTTGATCGAGGAACTATTTCCTCTCGAAAGGGTATCCCTATTTCGGCATGGTTCCGTAGGCATCTTAAAACTACGGTACATGTCGAAGGACAAAGAAGTGCCCAACCTCCATCTTTAGCCGCAGTGGTTTCACCTGCGTCTTATTTTCTTTCAAGCCTCATAAGAATTTCCGTGCAATGGAGGCAGCTTTCAAGAAACTAGTTAGCATGTGGCAAAAAGGAGAATAATGGAACTGGGGCTAAGAAGCATAGCCCAAAGATGAAAGAAAATGGTGGCTTAAGAAGGGAATATAAATATAAGGAGAAAAGAGGAAATACCATAACTTCGAAATGGTGGGTCATCTGAAAAAGGATTGTAGAAAGAGGAAAGGCATTGTTACCACTTTGGTAAGGTAGGACACCTTATTAAGGAGTGCCCAAAGAGACAAGGACAAGGCCAGAAGGCAGGAATTGCTAGGGGGCAAGCTAATGTTCTCATAGCCGATGGACATGATAGGAGTGGAAATGTTTCCATCGAAGGATTGATTTCTATTTCTGATCATCCAGTTAGGATTCTTTTTCTGGCGCTTCACATTCTTTTATGCCTGATCTTTTAGTTGAGTTTCTGCACCTATATACTAGTATGGTTTTGGATCCCATTATTGTCTCAAACCCCGTTGGAGGTACGACTCATTTATTGAGGATTTGTCGGGTTCGAGAATTCCTGTGTTAAGCATCGAGTTTGGTTGCGATGCATATGTTCTTGATCTCAGGAGATACGGTTTGATTCTAGGGATGGATTGGTTAACCACATATATGGAGACATTCTAGATTATGAGAGGAGGGTCATTAGACTTATGGCTTGCCATGGAAAGACTCACGAGATTTCTTATGACCCCAAAATGGTCTGTCGTGCTTAGTCTCCTGGAACCTCTTGATATATCTATCGATGATTTGCGACATGTGACTCCTAAAAGAAAAGAGGGAACTTGATAAGCAAGTAGGGGAGCCACTTGTGAAGAGGTTTGATAGGTGAATCATATCGGGATGGGAAACCAATTGAAGACAGTCCTTGAGGAAGCCCATCATTCTAAGATGACTATTCATCCAATCGGCGATAAAATGTATAGAGTTCGAGGCAGTGGAGCCAAATTTGCGAGAGGAAATGAAAGTAGAAGGAAGTAATGATAGGATGAGTTCTGACTTGCATACTTGGATCGGAGGTTAAGAAATTATGCAACAAAGAAGTGAAGCTAGTAAGAGTGCAATAGGGAAAGGCCACGAGAACTCTACTTGGGAGGTTGGAGACAAGATTCACACTTCATATCCTTTCCTTTTCTAGAATATGTCCTTAACTTCTTTTTCCAAGCTTCGAATTAATACTTGTATCTATCATTTGAATATCTCCTATCAATCGAGTCTTTAGGTAGAAAACTAATGAATGTAAACATATGTTTGAGACATGTTATGTTTGATGGATGCAAGTGGTTACTAGCGATTTCTCGTGGATGCATATACACACACAATAGGCACTAGATTAGCTCAATCACTTACATATTGCATACTGATGTGTGTAAATTTTAAAAAATTTATGGGTTATCATTACATTGATGTTGCATGTGGATGGATGATTGTGCACACATATAAAACTTACATGGATTAGGATGATTTTCATATATTTTGGTTGCATGGCACAAACATACATTGCATTAAGGAGATCAACTGAATCAGTAGACCGCATGATCTTTCGCATTAGTTTAAGGACATATACACACACTATTACGTATGTTCATAAAAGCATTAGAAATTCCTTAAGGAAAATGGATGCCTGTGATTGCTAAATGAATGAATGATTGTTGGATATTAGGATATACGTTCTTCTTAACTTAGAGATTTAAGGGATGAAATCCTTTGAGTAGAGGATAATGTAACACCCGAAATTTTAACGACGCTAAAGATGATGAATTAAAGAATAATCAATGTAAAATACACTACTAACAATGAATTAAGGAAAACTTAATTGAATATTTAAAATTAAGTAAAACGGACTACTCCATTGTGTCCGTCTCGAAATTCTGGTCAAGATAGACACCTGGTTTGCGTAAACCGGACATCGCATGAAGAAGTTATTAAGGTTTGAAGTTTGTATACGCACATGAAGAACATATATATTTATAATAGGTTTAGAAATTCAGAAATGGGTCCAGAAATTTGGGAAGGTGGTAGATTTCCCGGCCAGGTGGGTCTACCCACTCAAAGGGGGGACAACCCATAGGTCAACCTACCCAAAGGGGGGTAGACCCATAGGTCGACCCACTCAAAGGGGGGTCGACCCACCCCAGAAAGATCTGGGCAAAATACTTCATTTTGTATCTGGACACCTTTCTGAGCAAGATTCATTGAACCCTAGGCTATATAAAGGACCCTAGACCTAGGTTTTATTCATCTAAAAATGATCCTGACGGGGTAGCTCTGCTGCAACGAAAATTAAAATGGCCTTTCTTCTTCTAAATCAATTCAAAGAAGATTGTACATATTCGAAGATTGCTACAACAAATTCTGCGATGGCTACAACAACTTATTCAACATGTTCTTCACAGTAATTTGGATCCATTTCCTTATATCTATTCACTATGAGTTCATATTTATTTTAGATCAGAATATTTAAGTTGTAATCTTGATATGTATATAAAAATTGGATCTTGAATCGGTTCCTAATCAGTTCTATTATGACATAACTATCAGATCCGCTTTTATATGTTCATACCGCCACTATGTTAAATCTTGTCATAATATGCTTATTCAACTTATGCCTATTTCTATCCGTTTATTATTGATTTGTTATTATGCCTATCCTTGATTCTCTTCTCTCCCTCTTTTCCCCTTTTTTTTATTTTTATATAGTCAGGCTACCTCCGAGCCTAGACCTAACGCTGAAAAATGCGAACATGCGAAATTGGGAACGATTGGGAAAGACATAATTTGGGGCATAATTGGTATTGGAAAATATGGATCTAAATTTGGGCATAAAATTTGGAAATATACGAATATGAATTTGGGGGCATATATTGTGTTGGATAATAGGAATATGAATTTAGGCATACATTGGAAAATATAATTTGAGCATAAATTGGGACATGTGTAAGTACTGATTTGGGACATAAATTGGGATGTATGTGAATATGAATTTTTGGCATACATTGGAAAATATGCGAACATGGATTTGGGTATAACCTGTATTGAAATGGGCGAATATGGACTAGGGACATAAATTGGAAAATACGTAGATTTGGGTTTGTGCATAACATATATATATATATATATATATATATATATATGCCTTGACTTATAACTTGGGAAAAAGAGCATATGGTGCATAATTAAAAGGTGAATTGAAAAGGTGTGTAAAAGTCTATGATTTGAATAATGAATTGGGCATTTAATTAAATATGGGGAAAAAGAGAAATAATCACTTATAATGACTTAGGTAGGTTTGGATAAAAATTGAATGTCTAGTAATTACAATCAGGAATTGTAATTGCACTTATGACATGAGGTTAGGTTGCATTAGTGGTGGAAGTCTGACTGAACCCGACCGGCATATCCAACAGCCACTAATGTTGAACCTAATGTGAAAGTTCTAAGCGTGCAAATACGAATCGGGCTAAGACACGAGGTTTGACCCAACTGTGGAATAAGACTGCCCGAACCCGACCGGCATATTCAGCATCCACACGTTGTAGGCCTAATGTGGGAAGTCTGGCCCATTATAACCATAATTGGACAAGGTAATGAATTGGACTACTTAACCAAATTTAATCCATAAGGATTGTATGATTATGAACTTAAGTTAGGGTTAAGTAAATTTAGATGGCTAGTGGGTGGGTTAAGTAAAATAGAGGGGGTACATATAAGCCCACGAACTTAACCCATTTAGGTTACGTAATTAAAGACACCTAGTGGTATACATAATCGGAGGAAATGTAATAAAGATAACCCTTGTAGGGTAAGCATAACTTGTAGAAATGATAGAATTAGATATCCGTAATAATCTGCTAAGTAAACAACAATAAATTGTAGTGACGGTGTAAATTGAATTTATGATTAAATGAGAAAGAATGAGGAAAACTTGTAAAATAAATAAGTTATGTTTAATCATAAATGGTAAGTGACATGTTAATTAGGAAACATGTGAATTGAGATATACTTAAAAACGTATTAAGGAGAACATGTTATTGTAATGATGTAACTAAGCAAAAATATTAAATAGATTGTGGATTACAGACCTTGGGCCACAATCTAGAGAATAACATATTGTGGGCTTATTAAGAAACTTAAATGGATTAAGTTATATGATTGAAATTAATAAGCAAGAGAAACTTGGTAAATTGAAAAAGAATTCAATATGAACGGGAATAACCAAGTTAAATGGGAACCGAGTGAGGTAAGGCAGGCGCGTAGAAGAATGTTTAGACATAGGGTATAACAACATACTAAAGAAGGGCGCTTGGACCAGTCTGAACGTTTGAGGGTGAATAACCCTACGGGGTAGACCATTGAGGTGTTATAAGGCACGAGGGAAGCGCATATTCATCTGATTGTTATGACGGCTCCAAAGGACTGGAAGGGGAAGCACGTGACTTCCTGAAGTACGCAAGGTGCTCCTAGTAGTCCTCTATGCGGTGACAAATGTCTTAGGTTGTACTCGCAGAGGTTGGGACTGCGCGTAACTACAGGGTGGGTGGACCTTGACTGCAGATGTAGCTACACAGTTAAAATGCTATGACGAGATGGCACCAGGGTGATTCGATGGTTGCCTCATGAGGAGGTAGAGAAGGTCACGACCGACAAGGATAGTAGACCGTCGGATATCTGTCATCGACAGCAAGCGGGATGCGAAAGGACTAGAGCTAAACCCAAGATATCATTCCACCTTTCATTATCGAGTTATGGGGTTGAGGGTAGACACCACATGGTTGTTTAGATTGGTTGTATTAGGGGCAGTTTTTACTAGTTGAGGGAGGGGCCGAGGTGGGGCCATAGCCACCATGGAAAACATACCCGAAGAATACTTGTATTTGAAGGCACTTAAAGGCGGGCTTTATAGGTATGGAAAAGCTCCCGGTCGAGTTCTGTGTTTCTAGTTTAGCCCTGCCACGGAACTCGGTGCACATTAGAGGACGTGCAATTGAGGCATCTAGATACAATTACAGTACATACATGGGACAGTCTAAATACATGCATATCTGCTCTGGGTCGTGTATCGTTGACTAGAGGGCATTATTCCGATAAGGAATTTGATTCGACCGATTGTGGCAGTCCGTACGCTTACGTAGCATAGTAATGACAGATATATGCGGAACGTAACATTGTTATATAGGGATCCGTACGCCACTCCGGCATAGGATGAGGAACTGCGTTCACTACGTTAGAGACCGTGTGAGTGGGTTACCATGGGGTGTATCTCAATATTGGGAGATAGCAACATATGTTGTATTAAGTGGATCAATGGGAAAGAAAATGGGTACGATGCACATATAAGTCTTGAGTGCTACTAACCCAAGTAACCTAATAATCAAGAAAAATGTAGTGGAGCGGTATTAATAGGGATCATTCTATTTCTGATATACTAGTATCTGCATGGTGCAGAGAAATGTATTTAAGAAGCGCAATTTATCTTGTTCATCTTATCTTGCTCAGTTCACACTTGTTATTGTCACTGTTATCTTATTCTTCCATTTTTATATACCTACCATGATACTTTTATTTATTTATGTTTAAAAGTAACTGGACTCGCTATACTTTATGTCTAACCCTTTTTGTTTCCTCTTCTCTCTCTTTCATTTCCCCCCAGGTTCTCGGGGTGGAAGTGCTTAGAGTTTATTTGGATTCTTTCAGCATAGCTGGGATTTTGGATATAGATGTATCGCTTTGACTTCGGGTCAATTCCCTTATGGCATCACAGGGAAATATGGTTTTATGCTTTTGTACTCTAATATTTTTGGAAAGACAGATTATTTACGTAATTGGTTACTTCAAACTTATGATGTAAACTCAGCATTTGGGACCAAGATGTTTTGATTTAAATAAAGTTTTTAATTCCGCTGCTATTTTTCATGTCTGTCTTGTGATATTATGTTCTTATTTACCTATGACGCTTCACAGAACTTAATGCATTCCCTTAGTGAGTGGCATTAATGGACGTGGGGTGTTACATTTTTCTTCTTCTACAATCAAGTTTAGGGTTATTCAAGTGTAGATCTGTGATTCAACATCTGGTATTCTCCTTCTATTTTTCTAGATCCAAACACTATGAGTTTAAGTTACTTTCAGATTTGGATAATAGTAAAACTTGATATGACATTAAATTGGATATATGCCTATGACTCTTTGAATCCAATTAGATCTGCTATAACCTGTGATGTTATGATATGATTATGACTTAGATCTAAACCTTCACCTATTTATCATGTAAGATCTACCATTGCTTCACTGTTTAGATCACCTTATACCTGTTATATCATGTTTGTGGTCAAATTGGATCTATTATTATTTGGATATCTAAACCATTTTTAGATCTTGACATGCCTGTTATAACATCCCTATTACGTTAGAATCAGTTCTATTATCATATGTTCATCAGATCTGTTCTTATGTGCATGTCTTCTCATTATGCCACTATATGTTTGTGACATTATATGTCAATCTAGTTAGTGTGATCATTCCTATCGTCTTCCCTTCATCTTTCCCTTTTTATTTTATATAGCCTGACTCCATTCGAACCTAGGCATGCCTCTAAAATATGCGAACGTGGAACGAGGGGAAAAACATTGAAATTAGGCATAACTTGTAATTAGGAATTTGGGGCATAACCTGAATAAAATGTATGAATGTGAATTTGGGCATATAGTTTATTATGAACATAACTTGGGGGAAAAGGGGCTTAAAAACCTATAACGACATAGGTAAAACTAGCTAACAATGAAATGCCTAGGATTATAGTAATTAAAAACTATAACTGCGCCTAGACTCGAGGTTAGATTACACTTGTGGTAGAAGTTTGCCTGGAACCGCCCGGCATATCCAGTGACCACAAGTGGTGAATCTAATGTGAGGGGTCTAGGTGCACAAATACGAGACGTGCTAAGACACTAGGTTAAGCCCGACTTGTGGAAGAAGTCTGCCCGGAACCGACCGACATATCCAACATCCACAAATGGTAGGCTTAATGTGGGTAGTCTGGCACATTATAATCATAAATGGACATGGTAATGAATTAAAATACTTAACCTAATTAAATCCATAGGGATTGTATGAACATGAATTTGAATAGGGGTTAAGTATACTTGGTTGAACAGTGGAAAGGTTAAGTATATCTAGGTAGGGTGGGTAATATTTATATATATGCCCACAAACTTAACCGGTTAGGGTTATGTAGTTAAAGACACCGTTAGGTAAGCATAACCTGTGGAAATGATGGGGTTTTGTAATTAAAGACACTATTAGGTAAGCATAACCTATGGAAATCCTAGTGGGGATACAAGATAGGGGGGAGAGATTATATCATCTTGTGTGGGGGACCCGTTTCAGTCAGTAACCCATAGAATGGTATCAGACGAGTACTCTGCCCTAGGTCGGAGTTGGGACATGCTTACTGGACCGATTGTAAAAGGTCCAAATATGGAGGATGGTGTGAGCGACGCAAACCGATCGGGGCCATGTGTGTGCATGGTCCGGGCAGAGGGGGATAAGACGACCGTGACACCTATGGATATGGGTGTGCACATCAACGAAGGGTTGCCACTTTAGGAAGTGATACCTCCTACTGTGGGGCCGACACAAGGTATCTACGGAGTAGGGAGCCGATCGATTAGGGTAGTAATTAGGGTACATCTAGACGTATGCCTAAGTCTACCATCTGGTAGTTGTTGGGATCATCTCATTCTAGATATAGTAGTATCGGTGCAGAGAATCAGAGTAATCATTAGAGAAGCATATACACTCTATCATGTTTACCTTGTCGTACCTGCCTTTTGTGATATTATCTTTCTTATCCACTTTACATGCCTGTCATGATACTTTTACTTATTTATTTGCTAAAAGTAACTGGACTCGCCAGACTTTATGTTTGACCCTTTTTGTTTCCTTTTCTTTCTTCTGTTTCCCCCAGGTTCTCAGGATGGGAATACTCAAGCTTGACCAGGATTCTGCAATCATTTTGTTGGAGCTGCTTAGATGTATTTCTCAAGCTCGTATCTTTGCTACAATGGCTATGCTTTTATTTGGGGATTATGCTTCCTTTATATTATACTCTGATGTTTTAAGTACAAGACATAATTTTTTATGATGTACGGGTCTTTATGTAATTCAGACATATGATGTTTTGAACCACGATGCTTTATGATTAATATAAATTTTTAATTCAGCTGCTATTTTTATATATGTCTTGTAATGTTTCTGTTTCTGTTTACCTGTAACGCTTCGCGAAACTTAATGCATTCTCTTAATGAGTGACATTAACGGACGTGGCATGTCACAAGATCCCTTTTTTGAAGCCTTGATTGCCTATTTATAGAGAAAGCAACAAGTTGGATTAATATAGATAAGTAAATGGGCCCATCTAGAAAAGAAAATCTAGCTCGTGAAGTGGGGCTGGATAGCCCCCATAACGAGGGAATCGGTACAGATCACTCAGTGGTTGCACCCTTTGGGTTCAACTCCAAGGGTAGGTCCACCAGCTCTTTTCCTCGATGTTTGTGCCTTTAGTTCTGAAGTTTGATTTATCGTGTTTTAATTATTGACATGATTTTGAGTGAGTTTTGAAATATGAAATTCTGCACCATGGATCCATACTAATCCGACACTTAGCCAAATTATAAGTTCCGAACCTTTACCTTAGATCTTTATCGATCTGACACTTAGCCAAATTATGAGTTCTAAACCTTTGCCTCAGATCCATACTAATTTGATATTTAGCCAAATTATGAGCTCTAGTCGTTTGCTTCAGATCCATACTAATCTGACACTTAGCCAAATTTTTAGCTACAACCCAGTTTGTCCCAAAGCAATATTCCAATAAATCCAACTGCTCATGGGTTTATATAATATGCATACTCAACTCTCGAGATATTTAGTATCCAAGTGCAAAGCATAACGACCTTGTCAAAAAGGCTGGTTAACACTTGCAATTCAAAACATTTCTTTCTGTGAATGATGTATTATTATGAGTCTAGTATCCACAATCCATCCAAATTAGTCTTGTGTTCCAAGACTATTCTGGGCCATTATTTGAGTTTGTGATCTCATTGGATCAATTGTATGCTAAATAGTTTCTCCGAATTAGTTTTGGTGGCTTCACCAGAAATTGTTGAGCTCCAAAACATCTTTAGGTTGACGTTTGGTAAGCGTTATCCGTACTTTTTTTATTTTAGCCTCGTCGGATTTTTGACATGCATCTGCTCTACTACTGGTTTGGAGCCTCGTTTGGCTTTTGCTAAGCATCGGCCATACTCAGCATTCTGTAATTTTATTGGATCTCCATCAAGCATCAGCCATACTTGACGGTTTATAGTTCTGTTGGGGTCCTGTCAAACATCAGCCATACGTGACAAACCATAGTTTGTTGGATTCCTGTTAAGCATCAGTCACGCTTGACAGTTCACCTTTTTGTTTGCATTCTATCAAGCATCAACCATACTTGATAGTCTGTAGCCTTACTTGGCTCTTGCCAAGCATCAACCATACTTGATGATTTATAGCCTCATCGGGCTCCTACCAAACATTATCCATATTTAGCATTCAATTGAGTAGATTAGGTTTAAGAATTGATGGTCGAACTCTTACCAAGCATCAGCCATACTTCTTTCAATCCACTACTGAGATATGACGAAATAGTGATGGTCTAGGTTTTTACAATTCTATGTCATTTAGTAAAATATAAGATTGAATAAGCTATTGAAATTTTTATAGCTTGGTTGCTGAATTGCATTATAATAAATATATTTAAGTAGAACGGTTTTTGAAAACATTATTAGTGTGCTTAAGAAATTTTAGACTTCTTCCTAGTTTCTTTTTATGTATAATTATATTCTAATAATTTTAATTGCTAAAATCAACTAACATTGATATAAACTTTATTTTTCATTTTAAGATTATCAAAATATATTATTCTTCATGTTGTTAATGCGCTTCCATAGTGCCATGAGGCAACACCACATGTTCTATATGTTATTGGTTTATTTATACCTTTCTATGATACTTAATTTTTTTTCATGCATTTATATTTAACGTATTTTCTTTCCAGCTTTTAAATATTTTATTTGTTAATTTTCCTAATTTTAAGGTTACACTTAATCTTTAGGCTTTAGCTATATACAAGTTTTAATTGAGTTCACTTTCTGATATCATTTTCATAAATATTTTTGAATACGTACTGAAAATGTAACTGCATGTTTTACAAATACTATACAATAGAATATTATCTATTTATCTCTATAATCGAAAGTAAGCTAAACCCTAGTTATAATCTTCTGACCCAAGTGAGAAACTTAGATATGAATCTTCTAAAAGGCTGAATTTCTCAAATATTTAACATTATATCCAATATGTAGAATGTGTCATCTAATGTGGAGAAGTTAAATTCTCTTATTTTCAGATCGATCCTTGAATTTAAATTTTATTAATTGAGCCAAAGTAGTAAATTACTATTGATTTAGTTATGTTTTTTTTTGAAATTGCTTACTTTATATGCAAGATTGTAGTATATAACATACTACATGGCAGATGAGTTTGACATATGAATTGAACCCATGATCTTTTGCACCATGTTCAAGCGACATAACCAATTTGGACAAGGTGCTTGTCTAATTTAGTTATGTTTATTTGTAGTTATACTTTTACACCCAAAATAATTGCAAGAATCATTTCATTTAAAACAGCACATCTATTATGGATGAGCATCTATTGGTTAAACCCAATTAACCAACAAAATTAGATAAGCTTTGTCAATTCAATTTGTTTCTTTGTTATTTATAAGATTTGATTTCTTTTTTGAATTTGTTCAGTGTTAATTAAATTTAGATTTCAGCATTAGCAACTGAACTATTCAAATAAACCAAATATAAAATTGTAATTATTCGGAACAAATCAATTAATAATGCTTCACAAAAATCTTTAATGGCGGCATCGTTAGCTCCTGATTCTTCTTCCACCTCCCTTGCCTACTATTCCTCTTTCCCTCTCTTCCATCCTGCTCTACTACCCTTAATCCCTTTGATCCTCCACCTCCCTATACCAATCCCACTTTTGCAATACACTCTGATGCTAATGTGAATCTAGTGCTAGATGTGAATCAAAACAATCCCAGATCTAGAAATCCTCATGAAGCTAATCCTCATCATGTTTATTCGAATCAATTTCCCCCATCTTCTAATTTTAATTCTTCGAATTCGTCTTTTCCCTCTTTTATGAAATGTGATTTTGCCTCCCTCTTCAAATTTGTCCCTAGTAATGATGGTGCTTACATTCAGCAACACTTTGATATTCCTAGAGATGGAGAGCCGAAGCCAGTACCAGATCTGGTTAAGCAAGCATGTACGAATTACCAGAGCAATTACTTGATTGGTTTTTACTTAGATGTCTCTTTGAATTACCTTGCTGTGTTAAACTTTTTGACTTGGTATTGGAAACTACAAGGAGAAGTAGACACTAAATTTGATGGTAAGCACTTTTACTTTGAATTCTCTAATGACATAGATAAGGAAAGGATACTCCACTCTGATCCAATCTTTATTAGAGGCAGGATGTTTATAATTACTAAGTGGGATCCTATGATAGGGAATGCTCAATCAAAGATCAAGAAGGTACCTATTTGGATCCATTTCTATCATATACCTATCATCCTTTGGACCCTTATTGGTATTAATTAGTTAGTGTGTCATATAGGAAGATTAATTTGCTTTGATAGTAGCACTGAAAGAATGAATCGCTTTAGGTATGCTAAAGCTTTGGTAGGGGTATCACCTGAATTTGAATTGCCTACGATAATAGAAATTGCAGATCTAGGTGATAAATGTCCTTCTATATCATATTATTGGAAACATTTTATTTGTACAATTTGTAAATTTTTTGGTCATGATACATCTTATTGTGAGTTAGTAATAAGGATAATGCAGCTGAAGATGAAAAGTGTAAAGTGGGTCATCATGTTGATGAATTTGAACATATTGGTTATCAAAAGAAGAATATTCATGTGAATATTAAACAAAATAATTGGAACACTGTTAATACAAAGAAAAACAAATTTGGAGGAAGAAAGACAATGGTATTAATCAGGTGAATGTAGGAAGTGCTGCTGATGTTGGAAATGACTGTGTAAATCCTTTTGCATCATTAGCAACTGATGGAATAGTTCAAGATGAAGTTCCACAAAAGAATGTTAACATTGAGGAAATGAACAATATGGGTAAGGAAAATATTGAAGTTCAGGAAGAAGATACCCTAGTTGGGAATTTATTTGATGAAATAAATGATCTTACTGAAATATTACAAATGGCTACAAGGATTAATGATCCAGTTTCATGCTCTTCATCTGGTTCTACAAGTTTGAGTAACTATGCTACTTCTTGTGCATCTTTTTCATCTTCTAGTGTTAATAATGCTTCCTCAAGTTCAGCTTCTTTTGCTACCATGTCCTGCTCCTCTACCTTCAGTTATACTGCACCTGCTAAAACAAGTTTTACTACATCTGGATCTGCTGTGATGTCTTCTTCATTGGCAAAGTCCCCTTATGCTAATTTGAAGCCACCATCTCATATACAAGTACCAATTGTTTCTGGTTCAGGTCTAACATTTCCAACGGTGAATACTGCGACTTTGCTACCTTCTGCGGTCTCTAAAAGTTCAATACCTTCATCTAAATCAAAGAGCATAAAGTTGAAAGGTAAATTTTGGGATGAATTAGATGAACGAACAGATTATACACCAGAGGATGTGATGCCATTCAGTTCTAATTTGAAATCATCTAGAAGACATACTAGAAGCAATCCTATGTATGATCCATCACTTACTTGATGGTTATTTCTCTGGTTTCTGGTCTCTACAAGCTCCAATATTTTCTACACCAAGTTTTGTTTAGTGCAATGCTGGAAATAATAGATTCTACTAGTGGTATTAAGATGCAAGGGATCAAATGGAGATAGTGGTCTTTTTAGGCTTGTTATTTTGATTGTTTCGTAATTTTTACTTGTATTGTTAGTATTAGTTTCTGGTTAGTACTACTTTCTTGTTTATTTAGTTAGTGTATATTGTAAACCGATCACATTGTGTAATAAATTTTGCGCTTAAATTTCAGAAAAAAAATTTGAAATTATTCTGTAGGACCCGGATGAAAGGTGTAAAGGAATACCCCCAGATTTCATAAGTCTATAATGTAGGCATGGACGGTCCATCAGAGGTGAAATTTGCATTAGCTTAAAATTTGAAGGGGTACTACCTTAACTGCATAAGTGATCTAAATGGAAGAGGATTGGATAGACAAATTATGCGGCTAAGGTGTGCGTAGGTACGAACACTAAAGGTAACTATTGTGTTAAGATCCCCATACATCTCAGATGCTTATATAACCCAATAATGCATTGTTGGTCGATGTAAAATAGTTGCAAAGAGGAAGAAATAGTAGAAAAGAAGAGAAAAGAGGGAAGAAAAGAAAAACAAGAAGAGAATTGGAAGAAAAAAAATATGAAATACAATCACAAAACCTGTCGTATATCTCTTAATGCATCAAATTATATATAATATTAACTGTTACTACCAAAATTAACCCCTAGCATAAGCAGACAGTGAAGGTTATCGGAGGAACACAAACACAAAAGAACCTTCCGAAAGAACAAATGGAGAAAATTGAAAGGGGGAAAGAATGATTTGACAGCAATATAAATCGGCACCCCTAGGAAGAAAGGAGTTCAGAGCCTACAGAATGATAGCGAAGTTTATCCGACCGAGTCTATCCGAGAGGGTACTCCCGACAAGAAAGCCCAGAAGTGAAAGATACCAAGCCAAAAATACATAAAGACTATCCGGAACCAACTTGCAAAGGAGCTACTTCATGAATGACGAAAAGACACATAAACAGACAACGGAAACATCACCAAAAGCTACCTTCTAAAAAACCAGGCGATCCGAAAAGCCCCATAGAAGGCTAACCAGGACCCTAGCAGAGATACAGGTTATCCGTACTAATTTACCTAGTACAGAAACCAATAACGGTTTCAAACAGGCAGCTATCTACATACGTCACGAGGGCAAGCTCCTTCAAGTATCCAAGAGAAAACCGGAAGCCTACATCTAGAAGCTTGCACCCGGGAGCCTTCACACAGGGGCTGCTACCGGGAATTCAAATGCCATCTGAAAACCGCCATGGGAACAAACCTGCATCAGTCTCGGAGAAGCCCAAGTTGATCGAGACCCTCACTTTGAAGACTATAATTAGCACCACAAGGACGACCGAGAGCCAAACGCTCGAGACCAAGAAAAAAAGCGACCAACAAAGGCCCATGCTGGCCTAATAGCCTAGTAGTAGAAGAGGCCCTGAATTATCTATAAATAGGATCCAAGAGCCACAAAGATGGGGAAAAACTTTCTATTTCTCAATTTAGTTCTTTTCTTCTAAAAAGGAGCAAATGCACAACTCTTGTAATACATCTACGATTTATGAATGGAGAATTCCAGGTCTTAAACATCTTGCGATTTGATAATCTTGTTGTGCTGTAATGACGAAACAGGGAGTTAACACTAATCTTTCTAATGAGAAAATCAATCATGGCACCTTAGCAGTGGAGGAGGGGCTTTGTAGAAATGTGAAGTCTCCTTCTCCCCTCCTCGAGGGTTTGTCATGTTGATCGACACTCTCATGACAAGCCTAATGCTTCCTGAACTCAGGAAAAAGGGGGTCATCTATGAGTTTGTAACTCGATCTCTGACGCAATCTGGACCCCTTTTTATTGCTGGTCCGGTGGGGAATGATTGTCTGAGTTAATGAACATTGCGATACCTTCTTTCCTGAAATAGAGGATGCGTTAGCCTGTTTTCTTCTTATCACTGTACATAGCATCACTTTCATGATTTAGGGAGCAATTGATTTCATAAAGACTAGTAATATCAAGCTAAATAACCATCCCAGGGTCGTTTCGAAACACCGCTGCACAATATGCGTGATATCCATCCTTTGGTGGTGCAATAATTAATCGTTATAATCGGAATCCTAGTACCTGAGGGAAGGTAGACTATCTTAGATTTGTAGGCTTCAGAACGTTCTTCAATAACTCTGAGTCATGACAGTGTCAAATCCCATGAACACATGTTCTAAATAACTTAATCCGTGTATTGATGGAAAATATCGTTAACATTTTGGAACTAGAAGGAGGGCCTGAACCTCCGTCCTTATGGTTAGTTTGTCAAAATTAATTTGGTGAATTTATTTCTCCGTGGCAGGAAAGATGAAATCGAAAAGATTGGAGGAGCGAAACAAGGAACTGGATCCTAAAACAACCATTGAAGGAAATGTGGATCCGACGCTCAACCTAGACAATAACGAAAGGGGAGCCACATCCAATCCACAACAACCACCAAACTCAAACGCCGTAGAAGATAATGTCGCAAGAATCTTGGTCTTGGAGAAGCAGCATCAAGAAATGCAGGCTCAGGTCAACATTTTACAGGCATAGAAGTCCTCAAGGCTCACCAGATTTAATTAGAGAGAGATGAATGAATCTACGAAAAGATAGGCCCCCATTCAGCATTTGGAAGCAAACGAGAATCTTAAGGAGACTTCTTCCAAGAAGAAGAAGTCCTATCTAATGGGAATAGACCATCAAGAATCAGTGAAAGCAGGAACAGTCTGGGAGTTCCACCTCCAAAGGTTATGATCCCAAGAGTGTAAACTATGACAACTCAAAATGTTATATTAAAGACCTCACCCAGAAGACCGTCAAGGACTTGTTAGGAACAAGGGGAAGAGGATCCAAGATGACATAGTTAACGAAAATGAAAGAGTAGCTCCGTTAATCAATGAAATTATGAACCCCATAATACCATCGAGAGTGAAGGTTCCAAACATAAAGTATCTTAGGGCAACTAACCCTGACGATCATCGGATGGCTTTCGAAAGCCTGATGGATCTCTACAACGCCTCCGGAGTCGTCAGATGCCACCTTTTCCCACTTACCTTTCAAGAGGCAGCAACAAAGTGGTATCGCCAGTATAGGGAAAACACCATTTACCCATGGAAACGGTTCTCCTATGAATTTTCCACGCAGTTCTGCATCTGCATATCCGACAGTTGACTACACAGTCATTGCTAACATCAAACAGAGACATAAGGAGTCTCTGAGAGATTATCTTAAGGGATTTAACATCGAGGTTCTAAAGGACAAGGACATGAATGATCATGAGAAATTGATTGTTGTACACCCGGGGTTAATCGAAAATACCCCCTTTTGGAAGGAGAAATATATTCACGGCTGTAAAGACTTGCAAGACTTTCATTTCTAAGGCGACAAGCTTCTTCGAATGGATGAATTGTACTTCGCAAAGAGGAAGTTCAGGCCTCGAGGGGAAGGAGGAAGGCCGAACTTCGGACGATAGCTCCCAGAAGGAAATCAAAAGACGTCAAGGTTGGAAGATTCTAATACCAACTCGGTTGCTCTTAACAAACCCATCTTGTATGTGTACGTTGTTGCAAGAGAAAAGGTTAATAACTTTCCCATCTTGTTCAAAGCCAAGAATTTCCCTGAACCTTATTCCAGTGGTAAGTATTGTGAATTCCACAAAACCAACAGACACAAGGTTGATGAGTGCAAGGTATTGGACAGGAATATTCGAAAATTAATCCGAGAGGGATACCTGAAGGAATTTGTTTTAAACAAGACAACATCAGCTCAGCATGCAAGTGGACAGCAGAAGGTTTCGGTAAATGCGATAGGGGTTGCTACAGAAGGAAGCAACCTAGATTTGAGGCCATCCATAAATTGAATCAATGTGATCCGTGGGGGCTGCACCCTGCCGGAAGTTGTCCAAGAGCTAGTAGCCAGTACATGAAAAAGCCATGGAGGGAATCTTCTCCATTAAAGAAGAACCATCATTGAAAAACGCATGTTATGTCCTCAAAATGCACAACCTAGTCATTTCTCCAGTAGAAATGAAGAAAGGAGTCTGCCACACTCATAACGATCCTCTTATGATAACAGCATAAATAGGGCTCTCTATTGTTTCAAAGATTCTTGTGGATACAGGGAGTGCCGTCAATGTCTTCATTAAGCATGCTTTCGATCAGATGGGGATTTCTAAGAAAAATTTAGAGCTAAGCAACAAACCAATATTCGGCTTCAATAACAAGGGGTCAACTTCGGTGGGGCAAATCAACCTTCTAGTTCAAGTTGGACTATCTCCGCTCCATAGGACCTTCGAAACTCTCTTTGTTGTGATCGATCAACCATCCTATTACAACGCCTTCTTTGGGCGACCAGCTTTGGAAGAGATGGGCGCTTTTATTTCTTACAAGTATCTTATGTCAAAATTCCTAACCAAACAGGGATGGGGTACCATCACGGGAGAATAGTTTAATTCCCGCGAATTGTACTTCGCGACGATTGACAAATACAAAAGGGAGAATTCTTCGTACTTTGATTCTTCTACTGTTTTTATACCTTCGGATAAAGGATACTTACATCCCACATTCAAAGCTAAAATAATAATTAATAAGGCTAACAAACGTGCAAATGGTAGGTACATTTATTTGAGAAGAAAAAGGAAAAGGTCCGATGATGTAAATCTGACTAAAGAGGGAGAAATCGTCATGGAGTTGGACACTAGAGGGGACGTTGAAAGAATAAAACTGATAGAAGACGTGGAAGAGGTAAATGTTGATTCATAAGATAAATCAAGGCTCGTCAACGTAGGGAAAAGGCTGATAGAACCCCTCAGAAGCGACCTAATCCTGTTCCAATAACTCAACAAAGATGTTTTCACTTGGACCCATTCAAACATGATCGGTATCAACCCTTCTATTATGAGCCATGACTTGAACATTGACCCTTCGGTAACACCAGTTCGACAAAAGAAAAGACAATATAATAGAGACGAGATAGAGGCCTTGAAGGAGGAAGTCAAGAGGTTGGAAACAAACGGGTTTATCTGAGAAGTCCTTTACCCGAAATGGTTAGCCAATCCCATACTAGTGAAGAAGTCCAATGGAAAGTGGAGGATGTGTGTTGATTACATGGATTTAAACATGGCTTGTCCAAAAGATTGCTATCCCCTTCCGCGGGTTAACCAATTAGTTGATGCCACGAGTGGTCATAAGATACTATCCCTTATGGATGCTTACTCAGGGTCACTATTTCAAATGTTGCAAATATCGCCCGAGATCTCCTTCGAGATCTCGCTTGGGGCTCCTTCCGAAACGAAACAGCAAATATAACTCTAAATCTCCTTTCGAATATATCGCCCGAGATATTACAATATCGAACGATATATCGACATAGATGAAATACTGGAATATCGTCCGCGATCTTAGTTTTTTTGGTTAAAATTTAAATTTTGCCTGAACTAGAACTATAATTAAAAAAGCTCAAATCTGGCCATATCAATCTTTTGTTATTTTACATTTTGCATGTTAAATGACTATATTGTATGTTTATATATGTTTTACAATGCTTATGATTTTCATATTTGTCCTTTTTACATACATGTTACTTATGTAATTATGTATTTTATGGTCTATTTATGTTGGATTTTTTAATGTTTTGGATCCTTTTAATGTTTCCTGTCTAACAATATTCCTGTTTAAAGCATATTATGATTTGGAGTATGAATGATCTTTTGCAAAACAAAGAATAATAAAGTGATTTTGCATTTTAAGTTTAAGTTACTATGTTTTTGATAGCATTCATAAAAATCATTTTGTTAAAATATCATTTTTAATATATCAGGTACCCCGAGATTGTTCTGATATGAACTTTCGGACCCGAGATGAAAATATGAGACGAACTCCCGAAATAGACTCTTCTCGTCCGAGATCTCCCCCGATACGAGACCGAGTCTATAAAATTCCCAAGGCGAAACGCAACCGATATCCGAGATATAAAACCTTGTTCAGGGTACAACCAAATTCCAATGCATAAATCTGACAAGGAGCATACAAGCTTTATCACTGATTGGGGAACGTTTTGCTATAAAGTGATGCCCTTCGGTTTGAAGAATGCGGGGGAAACATACCAAAGATGGATAAACAGGATGTTCCAAGAACAAATTGGGCGCAATATGGAGGTATATGTGGATGACATGCAAGTGAAGTTCACCAAAACAGAAAACCATCTAAAAGATTTGGAAGAAATGTTCGATGTCTTAAGGAGCTACCAAATTAAGCTAAACCCTCAAAAGTGTTTTTGGAGTTCAATCTAGGAAGTTTTTAGGATATGTGGTAAGCGATAGGGATTGAAGCTAGCCCTGACCAAATACAAGCTATAAGAGACATGGAAGAGCCTAGGACAAGCAAAGAGGTCATGAGTCTGAATGCGAAGGTAACAGCCCTAAGTAGGTTCATTTCCAAAGCAACTGATAAATGTGTTCATTTCTTCGATGATATAAAGAAAAAGAAGAATTTCGAATGGAATGAAGAGTGTAGAAAAGCATTCCAAGAATTGAAGGTTATATGGGGACGCCTCCTGTTTTATCCAGCCCCGAGAAGGGAGAAGAGATATACCTATATTTGGCTTTTTCAGAACATGTGGTAAGCTCAGTCCTGATAAGTGAGAATAATGGGACTCAACACCCCATTTACTACGTTAGTTGAAGGCTAAAGGTTGCAGAAACCCAATACACTATTATAGAGAAACTGGCGTATTGTCTAATCCTTACTGCGCGGAAGCTCAGAGGTTACTTTCAAGCTCACCCTATTAGAGTTTTAACTAGTTTTCCGCTTGGGAAAGTGTTCAGCAAACCGAAAACCTCAGGTAGGCTAATCAAAGGGGGTGTCGAGCTTAGCCAATATGAGATAGAGTTTTATCCTCGAGCAACGATTAAAGGACAAACTCTCGCAGATTTCATGAATGAATGCACGAGCTTCATTTCAGAATAATCAGTTAAAGAAAACGACTAAAAGACCAAGTGGCAACTCTTTGTAGACGAAGCTTCTAACGAATAGGGAGAAGGAGAAGGTTATGTTATAATCACCCCTGACAGACACCGCTTGCACTATGCCATGAAGTTAGGGTTTCCGGCAACCAATGACATGGCCAAGTATTAATTAATGATAACTGGCTTGAATCTGGCATTGCAGTTGAAGATACCACGGATAGAAATCTTTAGTGATTCACAATTAATGGTTAACCAAATAAAACAGACATATCAAACCAAGGATGAATGACTAGTCTTATATATGAAAAGGGTATGAAAGATGCTTTCCCAATTTGAGGACTTCTCAGTTCATCAAATACCCCGCGGAGAGAATGCCCAAGCGGATTCACTGGCCAAGTTAGCTAGTTCCCAGAGGGCCCCTGAAACTCGAATAATTCCCGTGGGATATCAGGATAGGCCGCGTCGAGCGGGAGGAATTGGAAAGGGGGAAAGAGTTATTGGTCTTAACTAGATCCCAAGCTTTGAGAAGGGAGAACAAAGGAAACAAGGAGGGAAATCCCAATGGGGAACCTCCCTTAATGAAAGCAAGTTGCCATCATAAAGTTACATAGATGACTCCCATTTTAAATTTAAACGGAATTTTACCCCTTAATAAGCAAAATGCGAGAAGGATAAAGCACCAAGCTCCTACATTTGTGATCATGGATAATATACTCTATAAAAAGGGGCATTCACTTCCTTATTTGAGATGTGTAAGTTCCGAAGACGGACTTAGCCTGTTAAAAGAAGCTCATAAGGGATGGTGTGGGAACCATTCCAGTGGAGTTAAGCTGGCCAAAAAGGTCATGCGACAAAGTTATTATTGGACGCGAATGTTAGTCAATCAGTTGAGTACATCAAGAAATGTGATAAATGTCAAAACTACTCTAAGGTACCCCGATTTCCTCCTAGCGAACTGATCACTATATCAAGACCCTGGCCATTTGATGTATGGGGAATAGATTTAATTGGGGCTTTACCAATCTACAGAGGTGGAACTAAGTATGTTGTGGTAGCTATCGACTACTTCACTAAGTGGGTGGAGGTAGAACCCCTTCCAACAATCACATCCAAAAAGGTGTTAAGATTCGTAATAAAAAATATCATTACCCGCTTCAGAATCCCTCAGAAAATCATATCAGATAATGGAACACAATTCGAGAGTGAAGAGTTCACCCAATTTTGCGAGAAAAATGGAATTATCAAAAGTTTCTCCTTAGTAACCCATCTGAAAGCTAGCAAAACTGTGGAAGCCGTCAACAAAACCATAAAGACAATTCTTAAAAAACGCCTAAATCAAGCCAAAGGAAATAAGGATGAAGAGTTACCTTTAGTACTTTGGGTGTACAGAACCTCTACCATATAGATGCGAAGCTATGCTTCCGGCTGAGATCGAAATCCCATTACATAGAAGGATAGCATATGTGTTCGAACCCAATCAAGAGTTGAGGAAGGAATCACTAGACTTAATACAAGGATTAAGAGATGAGGCTGCAATAAGAACCACTAAGTATCAAAGGAGGATTACGAAATACTACAACTCAAAGGTCAGAACTATAACCTTCACAAAAGGAGAGTTAGTGTTACGAAGAGTAATGGCTAACACGAAGATCCCAGTGGATGGCCCTCTCGGTCTAAATTGGGAAGGACCCATGATCATCCATCAAGAAGTTATGCCCGGAACGTATCGGCTATGCAGACCCAATAGTGATCTTGTTCTGAGAACATGGAACTTAGAAAATTTAAGATCATATTTCTCAACGATAAAGGAATAAGGAAAAAGACTTTCCACCAAAGTGATTACATAACTAAGGGCACAGAAACCATTCCAGTTGCTCAAGAGAGACCTAGAAGGCGTTCGAGCTGAAAAAAGATCCAAATCCCTCGTTATCGCCACATTGGTCAGGACGAGGCATCCCCCGTAGGGGGATGATGTATTAGTCTTTCTCCATGCCCAAATCATAAGGGACTAGGTTAAAGCATCAAAAGCGTAAGCCTCCGTTTCACACTAGAAATGGTCGTGGTGGTGCAACTAAAATTAGCACGCCCTGCCTCTACTCGCAGAAGAGTATGCCTTGCCTCTGCTAGAACTAAGCACGACTACCTTTGCTTGTAGAAGATCATGTCCTACCTCTGCTTATGTTCCGCGTTACCCGCAGAAGGGAACACAAACCCCTATAATTGCCTATGATGGTCAGGATAGGGCACCCCTCGGAGGGGGTTGGCGTATAAGCCTCTATCAGAACCTACGATGGTCAGTATAGAGCGTCAAAAGAATAAACCTTAGTTTTGTGCCTACGATGGCCCCATCTAAGTTTATAAGACCTTATCATCCCCTATGATAGTTAGGATAAGGCACCACCTAGAGGGAGGTCAGGTAAGTCCTTGGGCCCTGCTTGTGGATATGCTAGCCAAGCGCACCAGGCACACAGGCCTAGAGAGTGGCCAACAAAGCACATACATCCTCTCTGCTTTGACATTAAATACCTAAGGAGTGGCTTAGGAAGCACATACAACCTCTACTTCACAAATCAAATCGAAAAGGAATGCCCAAACAATTAATGCCAGAAGAGGTTTCCGGTCTTATATATATATCAATACCTGAATCTTGGTCGATTCGGTTCTTCACAAATACCAGAGGGGTTCCGGTCTTCTATCTATATTAATACCCAAATCCGGGTCGATTCGGTTATTCACAAATACCGGAGGGGTTTTTGGTCTTCTATATTTTTATACCCGAATCTGGGTCGATTCGGCTATTCACAAATGCCGGAAGAGGTTTCCAATCTTCTATTTATATTAATACCTGAATCTGGGTCGATTCTGTTTTTCACAAATACGGGAGGGTGTTCCGGTCTTCTATATATTAATGCCCAAGTCTGGGTCGATTCGGCTATTTACAAATGTCGGAAGAGGTTTCCGGCCTTTTATCTATATTAATACCCGAATCTGGGTCGATTCGGTTCTTCACAAATACTGGAGGGGTTCCAGTCTTTTATCTATGTTAATACCCGAATTTGGGTCGATTCGGCTCTTCACAAATGCCAGAAGAGGTTTACGGTCTTCTATCTATATTTATACCCGAATCTAGGTCGATTTGGTTCTTCACAAATACCGCAGGGTGTTCCGGTCGTCTATATGTTAATACCCAAATCTGGGTCGATTCGGCTTTTCACAAATGCCGGAAGAGGTTTCCGAAATTCTATCTATATTAATACCGGAATTTGGGTCAATTCGGTTCTTCACAAATGCCGAAAGAGGTTTTCGATCTTCTATCTATATTAATACATGAATCTGGGTTGATTTAGTTCTTCACAAATGCCGGAACAGGCTACCAGTCTTCTATTTATATTAATACCCGAATCTAGGTTGATTCGATTCTTCAAAAATATCGGAAGGGACTTCTGGTCTCCTACCAATACCTTAGTCTAGGTTAAAGGAGATCTCTGATCTTCAACCTTCAGGTTACCCAAGCGAGGGTTGGCTTAAAACTACTGTCAAGGTTTCAAAATGAAATCTAGCATTGAGGAACGATTCAATAGAAAAATAATCTAAAAAGAAAAGTTTGACTTGGAAAGTCAAAGACACCCCTTCACTAGGGGGCAAATGTTACTACCAAAATGAACCCCTAACATAGGCTGACAGTGAAGGGGTATCAAAGGAACACAAACACAAAAGAACCTTCCGAAAGAACAAATGGAGGAAATCGAAAGTGGGATAGAATGATTTGAGAGCAATATAAATCAGCACCCCCAGGACGAAAGGAGTTCAGAGCCTACAAAATGATTGCGAAGTTTATCTGACCGAGTCTATTCGATAGGTTACTCCCGGCAGGAAAGCCCGGAAGTGAAAGATACCAAGCCAGAAATACGTAAAGACTATCTAGAACCAGCTTCCGAAGGAACTACTTCATGAATGACAAAAGGTCACATCGATAGACAACGGAAACATCACCAGAAGCTACCTTCCAAAAAACTAGGCCATCCCAAAAGCTCCACCAAAAGGCTAACTGGGACCCTAGCATAGATATAGGCTATCCGTACTAATTTACCTAGTATAGAAACCAATAACGGTTTCAAACAGGCAGCTATCTACATACGTCACGTGGGCAAGCTCCTCTAAGTATCCAAGAGAAAACCGGAAGCCTACATCTAGAAACTTGCATCCGGGAGACTTCACCCAGGAGCTGCTACCGGGAATTCAAAAGCCATCTGAAAACTGCTACGACAACAAACCCGCATCAATCTCGGAGAAGCCCAAGTTGACCGGGACCCTCACTTTGAAGACTATAATTAGCACCACAAGGACGACCGAGAGCCAAACGCCCAAGACCAAGAAAAAAAGCGGCCGACAAAGGACCATGTAAGCCCAACAGCCTAGCAGTAGAGGAGGCCCTGAATTCTCTATAAATAGGACCCCAAGAGCCACATAGAGGGGGACGAACTTTTTATTTCTCAGTTTAGTTCTTTTCTTCTAAAAAGGAGCAAATCCTCAACTCTTGTAATACATTTACGATTTATGAATGGAGGATTTCGGGTGTTAAACATCTTGTGATTTGATAATCTTGTTGTGTTGTAATGAAGAAACAGGGAGTTAACACTAACCTTTCGAATAAGAAAATCAATCATGGCACCTTAGCAATAGAGGAGTGGCTTTGTAGAAATGTGAAATCTCCTTCTCCCTGCTTCGAGGGTTTGTCATGTTGATCGACACTTTTATGACGAGCCGAACGCTTCCTAACCTCAGGAAAAAGGGAGTCGTCTGTGAGTTTGTAACTCGATCTCTTATGTGATCCGGACACCTTTTCGGTGCTGATACGACGTGGAATGATTGTCTGAGTTAACGAACACTGTAATACCTTCTTTCATGAAATAGGAGGATGCGTTAGCCTGTTTTATTCTTATCAAGGTATATAGCATCACTTTCATGATTTAGGGAGCAATTGATTTCATAAAGTCCAGTAGTATCAAGCTAAATAACCTTCCCAGGGTCATTTTGGAATGCTGTCGCACAATGTGTGTGATGTCCATCTTTCGGGGGTACGATAATTAATCGTTAGAATCAGAATTCCGATACCCGAGGGACGGTAGACTAGCTTAGATCTGTAGGCTTCAGAATGTTCTTCAATAACTCTGAGTCATGACGGTGTCAAATCCCATGAACACGTGTCCTAAATAACTTAATCTGGATGTTGATGAAAAATATCGTTAACATTAACATTCATAGTTAATTATAACACATGCGAGATAGCAATAGTTGTATAAAACACATAATCAGATTCATAGACTCTTATAGTTATACAAAACATTAATAGAATTTATACAAGATATAATTAAACTTCAAGTACAACGTATAATTGGCCTTTGATAAGGATACATAACAATGTCAAGGCTATATGGTATCACACAACAGAGTAAACAAAGACAATAAAAATACAAGTATGAAAAGACATCGTTACCTACTTGTATACCGTGCAACTCCAAATAATACTCATACCTTTACCTGGCCTACTCATCAGCATCGTCGATAGTACCCAAGGTAATAAGAGAGAAATAAAACATTTGTTCAAACAACAATCTGGTGTGAGCGATAAACAAATCTCAAAATACTGTAAGAGTAATAAGAGTATATATAGCATGGGGAGTATGGAGAATCATAGGTGTCATGGCCCTACATCCATACAGTTGGCATATAACATTAGAAAAAATGGTGATAAATAAACATCCATCATCCATCCTCACATTCTTTCGCTCAGTGCATAAAATAAATAGTACTCGATTCTTTGGCCATCAAATACATCAAAGCGTCGATAAGTCAAAAAAGTCAACAGAATCTACCAAATTATCTACCTGTCTTAGCATCACTGACTGGAGATGATAACCCTACCTAATCCAGAACTTGAACAAGTTGTGGGGTCTAGGAATATCAAGTCAAATCAGCTGACTCTGATCCAGTCTTGTGCCATTATCTCAAACTTGTACCAAAATCATGAGTAGTAATAACCCTTTTGCACATGTTCTCCACAACAGATTCCACCTCTAGACTGTCCATAAAACTTCCATCTGAAGTCATCATCTCAATAGATCAAATCATTGGCAGGTGTGAACGTCGATAAACTATGTCAAACTATCACTATGTCACTAAATGTTAGTGATAACTCATCCTCCTCTGGCAGTCACATCAATCCGACTGAATATCATCTTTTCTGCATCTCAGAGAAAATCATCCATCGTAGCAGCCTCACTCCCATCATGGGATCATCATCATCGAATGATGGTTTATTGCGTCGAAGCACCACATCGTTGTATGCTACCAAATCCATTGTTTGAAGATCCTTCATATTAAAATCGCTATCAAACAAACCATCATATCCTGCTCCAAGAAGTCACACCGTTATCCATGTCAAATTGTTCAAAGTGGCCAACAACAATAATAGTCGATATCGACCACCTATAGTAATCGATAACATTTACTTGAATCATGTATTTAACTATAATTAGTTAAGTACATGTACATGAAAAATATTCGGCATTCATCATGAAATCCAGTTCATCGCCAAGTCCATCCTTTGTTTCCAAATCTTCCATCAAGCTCCGGTATTGCTTCATCTTCATATCTATCGACAATCTTCAATGCTGCTCTGTCATCGAATCCACCCATGTGCTCTAAAGCTCCTTCGTGAATTTATCCCATCCATTCAAGTATATTGTACTTATGTGCCCAATCAATATGCATTAGCTTGTGTGTTTGATCGATAAGCACTAAACTCTTACGAAGGAGATTTTCTCTAATACTAGATGGCCTACAAATGGATGTTAAGATAAACTAAGCAAACATTTCAACCATGCAAACAATAGTGATACAAATTTCTAAACATACAAAAAAGCATCTATAACAACATTATAAATTTAATTGAACCTATCCATAGCTATCAAAGTAGGATAAGTGTTCAAATAGCCTAAATCTAGCATTATAGTCGTCTAATAGCGCATAAACAGGTGAAATGTAAAAATAATGATTAAAATACTTAAATTGCTTTTTTATATTTTTATTTACTACTTACAGAGTTCCATTATCTTAGGAATTATGTTTCATAATTAGAAATTAGTTAATAACCACAAATTTAAACTATACAAATAACTATAGTTCAATGAGAGATAATTTCACTCACCTCAATCGAATAGGTCCTAACTAGCTCTAAAGCATAGAGATCGTCAATACGAGTCTAAGGAAAAATAGTGTCCAAATCAGATCTTGTATGCGATATAACAAGTATAAGTTCCACATTCACTTTATTATTAAATAACCAAACTTGTTATAAATAATGACTTAATTAATTTTATTAGCAACCTAACCTTTCTTCTATACATATACATGGACATGGCCATGTTTCTCAAGATCTTTCCATCCAATTTCACATTCATTTATTAACAGAATGTTGATTCATCAGCACTAACGTGCTCTGCTTCATGAAATCTCCGCACCAGATACCAAGAATCCATGCCATGTTAGCCTGCAAAAATCTTGACATTTGTGACGATCGTTATATACCACTGGAGCCTATATAACCATACATCGTGTTGTACCAGCACCCAACCGATGTAAAGCAGTTGTTAAGGGAAATAAATGGTAGAAAGTAAGGGAAAAAGAAAAGAAGGAAATAGAGGAGAAGAGAAAGAAGACAACATAAATACAATCATAGAACCTATCATATATCTCACAGCGCGTCAGATAATATATAATCGTCAATATCAGGTAGAAAACAGATGGAATAGTGATAACTATATAAACCACATAATCAGAGTATACATGCTCATACAGTTATAAAAAACAATAATCGAGTCTATACAGGAGACAAATAAACTCAAACTGATAAATTGTCTATAATAATCAGAGTATACATTTAATTCTGATCAATATTCAGAGCTTAAGCTCTTAATGGCGACTGGCGTTTCACTCTCTCCTTCCTCCTCTCTCCTCTCGTAGCCTTTTTCTCTCAACCGCTTCTCCTTTCTCAACTATTTCTGCTCGCCACTCTTCTTCTCACCTCATATCCCCAACCCAGCTTTTTCCTTATAGTATTTTGTAGTCGATTTCAAACCCTAACTACGATCCCATCGCCTTAACGAGATCCACCCTCTCAACTCCTATCATAATCAGATTTGCCTCTTTTCGACTCTTTCTCATGGTATTCCCATTCTGGTTAGCCTCTAACTAGTTTCACGACTCCCACGATATTCCCTCATTTTCTCAGGCAGCAGGTATGCATACCGAAAGGCGGACCGCTTGCGATTTGGATCAATCTTTGACAAGCTAGTAAGAGTATTTTTTTGGTTCTTGGGTGAGCATTGTGAATCTGTTGGTACTTGTCAAACCGGACAACGTGGGATTTAACTTAAGTACTACAGTCTGGCTTGAGGTGAGTGTGTCGTGCTTTGATTTGGTTTTGGTTGGAGATCTCTTTTATTATTGTTAGGTTTTGTCTTGTAATTTGGGGTAGGTATTCTGTCTTTGGTATCTGCGATGTTGGTTGTTGATTTGTATTCAATTGCCATAGTATAACTTGTGTTGTGCCTTATTGTGGTGTAGTGTTTGAAATGCTCGTTTGAGGTTAAGATGCTGAGCAATGAGATTTGAATGTGATTTGGTGTTGTGTCTACTTCAGCTTGAAACTGTTCTGCTACTTTCTTTTTTTCAAATGACTACCTTGGAAGTTGTGGTTTTTGAACCTTGGTGATATCTGATCTGTTTTCATTGGAAAATTACTATGGAAAAGGATGCTCTCACATGCTTCGAACTTTTGTTCAATTTATTTTTTTGTGTTCTATTGTAATTAGTCTTTTGAAATATGGAATGTAGTAGTAGTTCGACAAATAGCTCGACTTTGTGTTGTAATCTAGTTAGATTTAGTGGACAGTCCACTTCCAAATCGATTGTAGCTTATAGATTTACTCTATATCACATGTACTTCCTTATATCATTACTAGTTAAGTTATAATTACAGTGGCACGGTCCATGATAAAAACCCGGTTGGCCTTGCCAAAAAAAGAATAAATAACTTTATCAAGGCTCCACAATGTCATACAATAAGGATACAAGTATAAATATGTAAAACATCATCTTCTGCCGATCCACCTGCACATCTCCCAATATTTCCCATACCCTTCACCTAGTCTGCTCATCAGCATTGTCGATGAGCACCCAAGGTAATAAAAGAGGAAAAAAACCTGAGGTTATACAATAGTGTAGTGCGAGCAATAAAAAAAAATCTACAACAAAACAGTCTTTTTCCAACAGACAATGCCTGTTGTATTATGTGTTTCACAACGGGCATGCTCGCTAGTTGTATTAGGCCATGTTGTAATAGGGCCATATTACAACAGGCAATAAACATTACAAAAGACTGTTTTACAACGGAAATGGTCCGTTGTATTATGTATTAGCCACAACTGATATTGACCGTTGCAATAGATTTCTATTACAACTATTTTTCCCGTTGTTAAAAGGATGCCAAATTTAAAAAAATTATAGGTGCAACATATATACAAAATGTATTCACAATTGTTAAAAACTAATACAAATTATATATTCACATCGTTTATAAAGTCGTACATTTAATCTTTTTATACATATTGTCACACATTTACAAAAAATAACAAATAACATACCCCATAGTAAATAATAATAACTATTGTTTGGCAATAGATAAGGTACAAGCATTCATGTACTAATCACAAATATACCACATCTATATCATGGCTAGCAAAAACCATATTTCTTAAAAGGAGAGTACAAGAGCAATTTCGCCATCCAATCCCTTGATTCAATCCCGATAAAGGAAGCACATCCACAATCGCCAATCATGTCCCTCCTACGACTGAGTCTCATTCAACACTGAAGAATTATGGTATGTAAAACAAAACATTAGAGATTCAACTCTCATATTCAGATAAGCAACAAGTTAAAAAGGAAACACACAATATGCCAGTATAAAATCTGGAAAAACAAAATGGAAGCAAGGTAATAGATACAGATAAAATAGATGCCTATCGATACCTATCATGAAAGTAATCACATTTTCATATTTTACATTTGACAGGGCTCACATGTTGGTCAATAAGAGGTTTGAATTCAAATAGCTTTGTTAGTTAACAAATATCTATTGATCAATGATGCATTTTGGCCTTCTCTTTTTTCCAAAGGTTTTCACTCTTTATATCGTGAGCTGCAATTTTGAAAAGATAACAACTGTTACTATTACAAATCAGCAACCACGACGTGGTCCTTATTTATACAAATGCCATGTGGCTATACTATTAAATTATCAGCACACTTACTCGAAAACAATGAAACCGGGTAGAAACTAATTGTAATGACCCGGATATTTGTCGATGTAATAATTAACTTATTTAATTATTTAAATAACGAATATATCATTTAATCGACGATGTTAGAACGTATAATTATATTATAATTAAAATCGAGTTTGAAATGGCGCTGCAGTTCGTAATTTGGCGATTTGAACTTCAACTGAATGTACAGGATTCGTTTTAAGCCGGATTTCTGTGAAACAAGAAACGTGTGGAGCTGGTGGAGTATATCTTTCTAGTGGAAGAGAAAAATCAGGATTTCGTCGTGTAGATTTTGAGATATGTCCAAATCAAATTTTAAAATAGTCGCTATAGATTCGTTTATCGACCGTAATGGGTTATTCGATATAACTAGAGATAGGGTTTGAATTTAGACAAGGTTCTTTTGGGAAATAGTGATAAAATAATTTTTAGAATTTTACTGTAATTTTTAATTAATTTAATAAGCGACTTTTTATTTGAAGTATTTCGCACCCTGAAATCAACATTTTGAAGTTTCACAATATAAGTTAATCTACCGGTATTATTATATTTTTGGGATCGCGGCACCTTACTAAACCCGACGGTATTTTTATATCAGTCTGTAACCGAATAGAATTTTCTTGTGTCGGTATACATATATATGTTTATAACATTTAAATAAAAGAGAAAATTTTTGTTAGTAACCCCGACGTTTGATATAAACCAGTGGCATCAGCAAATTGAATACAGAGTGCAGTGTGAAATGGAATCAAGGAAAAGTAGAGCTAAATAACAAGTCAGCAATAGGAATGGGACTGAAACGGGTGTCCACATAACGTTGTGATGTACTTCCTGGCGCGAGAAGTATACCCTTTTTAGCTCATACAGCACCCTCTTTCTCGACCAATCCAAGTCACGCTAATTCCCACCGGAGTTGTTTAAATCTCTATGCTTTTTATGTATGTATATATCATATTTTAAATACCCCACTTGATCATGAATTGGTCACTTCCGTATACAGTAACACTACCTATTTCTTAACAGCAAAGGATTGTACCATCAATCTCAAACAGACGTTGCAACTTGCAACCCTACCCTACCACCTCTAATCCAACAGCCATCTTACCCTCACATCACCGACATCCTATACACCTCGCGCACAGACAAAAGATAGGATAGCAGACCTATGATGTGATAAAACAATTCAGACGTCCCATTAGGGTGTATATAAAAAAACCTATTATCAAACTGCGTACACATTGAATTGTCATCCACCACGAAGCAAGACCATTCAGTAGCATAGCCGATGTATGCCTATACTCCTTTGCTTCACCATGAAGGATTGAAATTCTATAAATACACTCGCCGAACTAATCATTTCTTTTCTTCTTCGGAAAATCTAACACAGCAAAAGCTTATATTAAAGCAAACTTCAAAAGAAATATAAAACATATATCACTGAGGTCCCTGAACCATGCCCATCGTTCTCCTATTCATTTTGTGGCGAGCTGTGTAATGAAATGGTGATGACTGTTTTCATTTGCATGCAAATATGAAGTGGGTTTTGAAATGGTGGAAGTGGAACATGAAGGAAGAACGCTGGAAAATGAGGACAGTGGAAGTCTCGAAACTGGTGAGGTGGGTTTAACGATGAAGGAGTAGGAAGCTTTGTTTTTATATTGGTGATGGAGGCAAGCAGCGAGCGGAAATGGTGTGGAGTGGTTTTTACTGGAGTACGGTGTTTGGTTTTGGGGAAGACGTGTTTAAGGAATACGGGGGTTTGGGCTACGGTGTTGGGCCTTAAAGGTCTGGGCTTGGGCCAAGGTTTGTGGACATGGGCCGAAGTGATAAAAGAAGAGGAGATGGAGAGAAGAAAAGTGGTGAGGTTTGTTTTGGTTGCAGCTGAGTGTTGAAGGGGAAATGATGGTTGGAGGAAGACTTCTGTAAGGAGGATAAAGCGGTTATCATTTTGGGGAAGAAGGGCCAGTTCAATAGCGGGTCAGGTTCAAGTGTGGTAGTGGGACGAAAAAGAAATTGACGAACCGTAAGTTGCGTTGGGATCGTATGGACGGACACTACACTATGGAACTGACTGGAAGTCCATCCGAGCTCGTTACAATTTATAGCAAAATAAATTGTCCGTCTGAATCAAGCGATGGTTATCGTTATTAACGATGATCGTCCAATGTGAGTAAAACTCACTAACTCTCCTCAATTTATATTCTTATATAAATTGTACTTTATTTATTGACTGCTGTATATTGATTGTTAAACTGGACTGTTAAATAGATTTGATTGAAAACGTAGTTATAGTTAATCTATGTACTGTTAATCAAATATGGTTCTGTACAGCAGGATATTTCATTTCAAAATGAAATATGATATATATTATACTGTGTAACATCTGTGGATGCAGGGAGACAGGTTGGAGGAATCCGACTGGATTCCTCAACAATTATTTTACTGTTTTCATATATTCTGATATATGTTGTGTTTTATAATCTATTATTGATTTTGGATTTTAGAACGATATTGATCATCGTTGTTTGATATTTTAAATATCATAAGAAACCCTGAGTTGTGAAAAAGAATATTTCAATGTATATCGAAATAAAGGAATTTTATAAAACGAACACGATTTTATAAAAGGAAAACAATTTGAAAATAGAGTATTTATAAAACAAATAGAGTTTATAAAAGGGATATTTATTTAGAAATAAATAGAATTGAAAAGGAGAATATTTATTTAGAAAATAAATAGAAATAAGAAATATTTATTTAGAAGATAATAAACCGTTGTAAATAGGAAATATTTGTAACGGTAAATAGAAGTTGTAAATAGGAAATATTTGTAACGGTAAATAGAAGTTGTAAATAGGAAATATTTGTAACGGTAAATAGAAGTTGTAAATAGGAAATATTTGTAACGGTAAATAGAAGTTGTAAATAGGAAATATTTGTAACGGTAAATAGAAGTTGTATATAGGAAATATTTGTAACGGTAAGTAAACGTTAAAAAAGGGAAATAGTTGTAACAGAAAACGTAGTTTATCAAAAGGAGTTAATCAAACGTAGTTTATCAAAAGGGGTTAATCGAATATAGAAATTAAGAAGTGAAGTTAAACAAATATTAGAAACTGACTAGAGATTGGTAAGTTGAATAGTTTTCTGAGTGTTGATCTGATGCTGGTTTCGGCCTTCGGGGTTTATACTTAGAGAATTGTTCTCTTACTAGTTTACAGTTAGGGACTAATAGTTGTGGAATGACAGTGATGCGTAAATGAGGATTGGAAATGTTTTCCAATGTTGAAAATATATATTTTCTAGTTTTAGAAAATAAGGAAGTATGGATATATATATATATATATATATATATATGATTGATGATTGGATCGATAATTCCATTTGGAATTAAGATCGTTGTTTGTACACTGACATATTTTCATTTGATAGTTAAATCACAGACTATCGAAGTTTTGACCATTTTACGTTGTTAATATGGAGAGACCGGTTGGATTATTATCCGAAGAACCACTCCGTATCGACATAAGCATTGTGATCAAATACGATGAAGAAATTGAAGACGGAGTAAAGTGCAAGGGCTGTCCTGTTTACAGAATAGTGCCTTCGGTTTCGTTCAGTCCCAGAACGAACGTATATGGACGAATGTCTGACAGAATAGCTCCAATGATCGAAAGAGTTGGACTGTACAAATATATATGGTGGCCAACGGATTTATTCCCTTCGCATAATATCCAGAATCTATTTGTGCAGATCCAACTAATGATTAACGGATCTGATAATGTGGCATCCAAAGTGATCGTGTTATAATTGAATGGAAAGTAAGCGTAGCTTCTAGCCTCACATCTGGTAAATGACAAAAATCGGGCAGGCAGCATGGCTAAGTCGGTCGCACCGAAGTAGGGTGTATAATCACCTATCTAGAGAATATTCATTTGCTTCTTTAATCTATCAATGCTGTCCCATATATATACGGGAAACGGTTGCTGATCCCAACCGTTGGTGATGTACATTCGATACACTCAAGCGAAATGAGTGGTCGGTCATGTGTGGCTGAGTTGCAAGATGTTCTTGTTGAACTCCAGTGTATCGTTCCTAGAGTACACTGATCGGAAGGTGGATCCATACCTTGTCATAGTTGGAAACCCAATCATCCAATACGCACCTGCGGTTTTGATTGTATACTATATATGTAGAACGTGAGATGAAAGCGTTTCTACTAGACTGATATCTATTTGTATTTAGACATTATCATAATATCAGAATGATATTGCTTTTCAAAGATGTTTGGATTCTCATAAGGGAAAAACCCGTTCCGTATTCACGGCGTGGTCTTATGAGATATCATATACCCGTTTAAATGATTTGAGTTTACTCACACCAGTCACATGACTGACCCGGAGTTTATTTTGTTTTGTTTCCCTAAACTCTTGGGTGCCTAAATTTGTACGGGCAGTCAAGTAGTCGGGATTTTACAGATACACTTGAAGAGCTTGGAGCAGGAGGCTTCAGGATCATATAGCTATAGTTATTTCCGCTGTGTTGTAAGTAATGTACTTTGATAATGATATGTATATTCAAGTACAGATTTGTATTTCAAAGTTATGTTATGAAATATATTTATTCGTTCCGCTGTGAGATTCGTGTTACTCTGATGTTGTTGATGTTGTCTTCTTATTCTTCTATTCTAATAGTTCTACCTTATCTTTCCTCACCCTCTATCTTCTTTCTATTAGTTTCTTGAATTTCCAGTACAATTTGTGGTTGGACTTGTGTTATTTAGTCAGCTCAAATTGGACCGGATTTTCGGGTCACTACAGTTGGTATCAGAGCATTGGTTTAGTTAATACCTTGGCTCTGTGGCGTGATTCAGTAGAGATGGGATTAGTAATACCCTAGACTGAGATTGGGTGTATATATACGAGTGAACGTATTTTTTATTGATATAAAAATTTGTTTTATATTGTGGAGATTCATTGGTTGAGTCGTTTATGAGTTCTGGTCGATCAGTTTGATCCACTGTATCGGTAGGAGTTTTATAAACACTTGAACACGATGAACCGACATGGTATGTTTTGAAATTAACATAGTATAATTGGTTGTGATGGTTGTTATTATAATCGAGTAAGATTATAAAAGTGAATAGTTATAAATAACTTATCAGAATTCATATAAGTAAGTATATGAAATAAGTTGAATTAAATCTGAAGTTAAATCAGAATTGGAATTAAAATAAGAAAATTTTAAGTTCCTGGGAGATTTTGAAATGTTTTCAAAATGAAAGTGTTTAGAAATGATTTTCGAAAGAAATATAGTATTGAACTCACTTCGATAAACTGGGAAATAACCCTGATGAGTGTGGCCACATCATCAGTGTTCATTTTCGAGTTGCTAAGTGACGGATTACTACCAAAGATTTTGTTTTTGAATTGTTTTGAGAAGACAAGCTGGTTAGAAATTCAAATGTTGTGAATTGGTATTATGGTTTCAAATTGATTTGAAATAAACCCAGGAATATAAATTCTGGAATTAAGATTTAACTTATGAAGTTAAATAGATTAAAATATTGAAAGTGAATAAATAAAGTTGAATTAAACTTGGACAAGGTTAAATATAATAGGGAATTATATTGGGATGATATCGAGTAAATTGATTGATTTTATAAGGATTTGGAATCAAGAATTGTACTTAAGTTTAAAATGGAATTTGACTTGAGTATAAGCAATTGCTTGAGTTTGAGGATAAAACTGACAGGAGATGGATTGGAATGACATTGGTATATGTTAAGTTGATAACCAATGGGAGTGATATAATGATATACCCGGCAAAAAGGTACAAGTTTATATTTCATATGAGTTTGGTGATTTATGAGCCAATCTGGCAAGCCGCTTGGCTGTTTGATTTTCTTTTGGTTGGAGATGGCCCAGAGAGGCGAGTTGTGGTTTTACCGATAGGGCTGTACAAAGGAGGTTATGGCGAAATTTTCCGAAAATTTAAACTGTTAGAAATTTTTTGAAAATTTAGTAAGTCGGAATGAATTAATATTTTAATCGGAATTTAAGTGGTTCAGTTGAAATTAGAAATAAGGGGTAAACCAATCTTAGGAATTCCAATAGATAGGGTCGTCCTCTAACTTAGCAATTTCGAGGACGAAATTATTTTAAGTGGGGAAGAATGTAATGACCCGGATATTTGTCGATGTAATAATTAACTTATTTAATTATTTAAATAACGAATATATCATTTAATCGACGATGTTAGAACGTATAATTATATTATAATTAAAATCGAGTTTGAAATGGCGCTGCAGTTCGTAATTTGGCGATTTGAACTTCAACTGAATGTACAGGATTCGTTTTAAGCCGGATTTCTGTGAAACAAGAAACGTGTGGAGCTGGTGGAGTATATCTTTCTAGTGGAAGAGAAAAATCAGGATTTCGTCGTGTAGATTTTGAGATATGTCCAAATCAAATTTTAAAATAGTCGCTATAGATTCGTTTATCGACCGTAATGGGTTATTCGATATAACTAGAGATAGGGTTTGAATTTAGACAAGGTTCTTTTGGGAAATAGTGATAAAATAATTTTTAGAATTTTACTGTAATTTTTAATTAATTTAATAAGCGACTTTTTATTTGAAGTATTTCGCACCCTGAAATCAACATTTTGAAGTTTCACAATATAAGTTAATCTACCGGTATTATTATATTTTTGGGATCGCGGCACCTTACTAAACCCGACGGTATTTTTATATCAGTCTGTAACCGAATAGAATTTTCTTGTGTCGGTATACATATATATGTTTATAACATTTAAATAAAAGAGAAAATTTTTGTTAGTAACCCCGACGTTTGATATAAACCAGTGGCATCAGCAAATTGAATACAGAGTGCAGTGTGAAATGGAATCAAGGAAAAGTAGAGCTAAATAACAAGTCAGCAATAGGAATGGGACTGAAACGGGTGTCCACATAACGTTGTGATGTACTTCCTGGCGCGAGAAGTATACCCTTTTTAGCTCATACAGCACCCTCTTTCTCGACCAATCCAAGTCACGCTAATTCCCACCGGAGTTGTTTAAATCTCTATGCTTTTTATGTATGTATATATCATATTTTAAATACCCCACTTGATCATGAATTGGTCACTTCCGTATACAGTAACACTACCTATTTCTTAACAGCAAAGGATTGTACCATCAATCTCAAACAGACGTTGCAACTTGCAACCCTACCCTACCACCTCTAATCCAACAGCCATCTTACCCTCACATCACCGACATCCTATACACCTCGCGCACAGACAAAAGATAGGATAGCAGACCTATGATGTGATAAAACAATTCAGACGTCCCATTAGGGTGTATATAAAAAAACCTATTATCAAACTGCGTACACATTGAATTGTCATCCACCACGAAGCAAGACCATTCAGTAGCATAGCCGATGTATGCCTATACTCCTTTGCTTCACCATGAAGGATTGAAATTCTATAAATACACTCGCCGAACTAATCATTTCTTTTCTTCTTCGGAAAATCTAACACAGCAAAAGCTTATATTAAAGCAAACTTCAAAAGAAATATAAAACATATATCACTGAGGTCCCTGAACCATGCCCATCGTTCTCCTATTCATTTTGTGGCGAGCTGTGTAATGAAATGGTGATGACTGTTTTCATTTGCATGCAAATATGAAGTGGGTTTTGAAATGGTGGAAGTGGAACATGAAGGAAGAACGCTGGAAAATGAGGACAGTGGAAGTCTCGAAACTGGTGAGGTGGGTTTAACGATGAAGGAGTAGGAAGCTTTGTTTTTATATTGGTGATGGAGGCAAGCAGCGAGCGGAAATGGTGTGGAGTGGTTTTTACTGGAGTACGGTGTTTGGTTTTGGGGAAGACGTGTTTAAGGAATACGGGGGTTTGGGCTACGGTGTTGGGCCTTAAAGGTCTGGGCTTGGGCCAAGGTTTGTGGACATGGGCCGAAGTGATAAAAGAAGAGGAGATGGAGAGAAGAAAAGTGGTGAGGTTTGTTTTGGGTGCAGCTGAGTGTTGAAGGGGAAATGATGGTTGGAGGAAGACTTCTGTAAGGAGGATAAAGCGGTTATCGTTTTGGGGAAGAAGGGCCAGTTCAATAGCGGGTCAGGTTCAAGTGTGGTAGTGGGACGAAAAAGAAATTGACGAACCGTAAGTTGCGTTGGGATCGTATGGACGGACACTACACTATGGAACTGACTGGAAGTCCATCCGAGCTCGTTACAATTTATAGCAAAATAAATTGTCCGTCTGAATCAAGCGATGGTTATCGTTATTAACGATGATCGTCCAATGTGAGTAAAACTCACTAACTCTCCTCAATTTATATTCTTATATAAATTGTACTTTATTTATTGACTGCTGTATATTGATTGTTAAACTGGACTGTTAAATAGATTTGATTGAAAACGTAGTTATAGTTAATCTATGTACTGTTAATCAAATATGGTTCTGTACAGCAGGATATTTCATTTCAAAATGAAATATGATATATATTATACTGTGTAACATCTGTGGATGCAGGGAGACAGGTTGGAGGAATCCGACTGGATTCCTCAACAATTATTTTACTGTTTTCATATATTCTGATATATGTTGTGTTTTATAATCTATTATTGATTTTGGATTTTAGAACGATATTGATCATCGTTGTTTGATATTTTAAATATCATAAGAAACCCTGAGTTGTGAAAAAGAATATTTCAATGTATATCGAAATAAAGGAATTTTATAAAACGAACACGATTTTATAAAAGGAAAACAATTTGAAAATAGAGTATTTATAAAACAAATAGAGTTTATAAAAGGGATATTTATTTAGAAATAAATAGAATTGAAAAGGAGAATATTTATTTAGAAAATAAATAGAAATAAGAAATATTTATTTAGAAGATAATAAACCGTTGTAAATAGGAAATATTTGTAACGGTAAATAGAAGTTGTAAATAGGAAATATTTGTAACGGTAAATAGAAGTTGTAAATAGGAAATATTTGTAACGGTAAATAGAAGTTGTAAATAGGAAATATTTGTAACGGTAAATAGAAGTTGTAAAT
Organism: Allium sativum; assembly: GCA_030737875.1. Taxonomy (NCBI): domain Eukaryota; kingdom Viridiplantae; phylum Streptophyta; class Magnoliopsida; order Asparagales; family Amaryllidaceae; genus Allium; species Allium sativum. Next base: position 903,769,194 of record CM060916.1, read on the forward strand.
AGGAAATATTTGTAACGGTAAATAGAAGTTGTATATAGGAAATATTTGTAACGGTAAGTAAACGTTAAAAAAGGGAAATAGTTGTAACAGAAAACGTAGTTTATCAAAAGGAGTTAATCAAACGTAGTTTATCAAAAGGGGTTAATCGAATATAGAAATTAAGAAGTGAAGTTAAACAAATATTAGAAACTGACTAGAGATTGGTAAGTTGAATAGTTTTCTGAGTGTTGATCTGATGCTGGTTTCGGCCTTCGGGGTTTATACTTAGAGAATTGTTCTCTTACTAGTTTACAGTTAGGGACTAATAGTTGTGGAATGACAGTGATGCGTAAATGAGGATTGGAAATGTTTTCCAATGTTGAAAATATATATTTTCTAGTTTTAGAAAATAAGGAAGTATGGATATATATATATATATATATATATATATATATATATGATTGATGATTGGATCGATAATTCCATTTGGAATTAAGATCGTTGTTTGTACACCGACATATTTTCATTTGATAGTTAAATCACAGACTATCGAAGTTTTGACCATTTTACGTTGTTAATATGGAGAGACCGGTTGGATTATTATCCGAAGAACCACTCCGTATCGACATAAGCATTGTGATCAAATACGATGAAGAAATTGAAGACGGAGTAAAGTGCAAGGGCTGTCCTGTTTACAGAATAGTGCCTTCGGTTTCGTTCAGTCCCAGAACGAACGTATATGGACGAATGTCTGACAGAATAGCTCCAATGATCGAAAGAGTTGGACTGTACAAATATATATGGTGGCCAACGGATTTATTCCCTTCGCATAATATCCAGAATCTATTTGTGCAGATCCAACTAATGATTAACGGATCTGATAATGTGGCATCCAAAGTGATCGTGTTATAATTGAATGGAAAGTAAGCGTAGCTTCTAGCCTCACATCTGGTAAATGACAAAAATCGGGCAGGCAGCATGGCTAAGTCGGTCGCACCGAAGTAGGGTGTATAATCACCTATCTAGAGAATATTCATTTGCTTCTTTAATCTATCAATGCTGTCCCATATATATACGGGAAACGGTTGCTGATCCCAACCGTTGGTGATGTACATTCGATACACTCAAGCGAAATGAGTGGTCGGTCATGTGTGGCTGAGTTGCAAGATGTTCTTGTTGAACTCCAGTGTATCGTTCCTAGAGTACACTGATCGGAAGGTGGATCCATACCTTGTCATAGTTGGAAACCCAATCATCCAATACGCACCTGCGGTTTTGATTGTATACTATATATGTAGAACGTGAGATGCAAGCGTTTCTACTAGACTGATATCTATTTGTATTTAGACATTATCATAATATCAGAATGATATTGCTTTTCAAAGATGTTTGGATTCTCATAAGGGAAAAACCCGTTCCGTATTCACGGCGTGGTCTTATGAGATATCATATACCCGTTTAAATGATTTGAGTTTACTCACACCAGTCACATGACTGACCCGGAGTTTATTTTGTTTTGTTTCCCTAAACTCTTGGGTGCCTAAATTTGTACGGGCAGTCAAGTAGTCGGGATTTTACAGATACACTTGAAGAGCTTGGAGCAGGAGGCTTCAGGATCATATAGCTATAGTTATTTCCGCTGTGTTGTAAGTAATGTACTTTGATAATGATATGTATATTCAAGTACAGATTTGTATTTCAAAGTTATGTTATGAAATATATTTATTCGTTCCGCTGTGAGATTCGTGTTACTCTGATGTTGTTGATGTTGTCTTCTTATTCTTCTATTCTAATAGTTCTACCTTATCTTTCCTCACCCTCTATCTTCTTTCTATTAGTTTCTTGAATTTCCAGTACAATTTGTGGTTGGACTTGTGTTATTTAGTCAGCTCAAATTGGACCGGATTTTCGGGTCACTACACTAATAATACTGGAGACAACTAAAGGCAATCAACTGAATATAATGAGAGTTGGTAAACAATTTTTTGATATACGATTGATTATGCAGTACCAACCCAACTCTACTTAGATAAACTACAAACTTATAAAATATGTGATTTAGATAATATTACCCTTGACGGATATCCAGATCAATAACATGAACCCAATCTTCAAACTCCAAAGCTTCATAAATAGACCGATTAGCGCAAACTTAGTGTAATGCCCCACCTCCATTAATGTCACTCACAAAGGGAATGCATTAACTTCAGTGAAACGTAATAGGTAAAAGAAGCAGATAAATTATAAGATAGACAAATAAAGCAGCGGAAAGCAAAGTCATTTTATAAGCAGCGTAGTTCAGTCAAGCTTTTACAACAATTGACTCAATCATACTTAAAAGTACTACATAAAACTTATGTCTTGATTCAAAAACTTCCAAGTATATAAGAAGTATAAAACATAGCAAAGTAGCATAAGTCCCCATATTAAAGTGCAAACACAGCCATAGCCAAAGATAAGAGGATCCAAGCAATACATCAAAGAATCTTCAAGTTTGGAAAGAGAAACGGTCCAAACCGAGCTGAGCTATTCCCTCCCTGACTACCTGGAGGGAGAAACGAAAGAAAACGGGTCAGACATAAAGCCTGGTAAGTCCAGTGACTTTCAGTATGTAAACAGGTAAAAGCAACATGACATGAATAAACTGAACATAAGACAATACCGTGATAAGAGGGATAACAAGATAAGATTAGCATAAGATATGATAAGGCAAGATAAACTGAATGCGCTTCTACTTTTTCTCTACTTCGCTACTACCCTGTTATTCTGGTTTCTATATCTCTTCACCACCTAACTAGTGTCCCAACTAGAAATCTGTATAAAATGATAATGTGATCCCAATCCCCACAATTGTGGTAGCCTTCAGGTGTACATCTATTATGAGGATCCCATCTCAATCTACCTAATTGCCATGGATATGTTAGATGTACCCCTACTACCCTATTGATCGGCTCCCTAACTCGCATGTATGTATTACTTGTGTCGACCTCGCTTGTATGCATTCATTACTTGTGTCATTTGGCCCCGCTTGTATGTAGATACCTGTGCTGGCCCCATCATGGGGTGTATCAATTCTAATGATGGCAACCCGACATGATTCAAGATGCACAGTGTATACTGTTGATGCCCAGTGCCTGCTTTTCCACTCCGGAGCACGTGCACGCTCATACTCCATCGGAACTACACTGCTGCACTACCCCCGCCACTATTTTGACCGCTTATAATCAACCCAATAATCGTGCCCCACCCTGCCTAGCTCAGGGTACCATGATACATCTATGTGGGTTATTGCTGAAATGGGTCCCCGTTACTAGGGTTTCTTAAACAACATGTTTTAATGGTTAAGTATTCTCAATTTAACTTAACCCCACCCATTTGCTTAATTAACATATTGTACTGGTTAAGTGTTTCCTATTCATATGTTACTTAACCCTTTCACTAATTCATGCATGTTTATTTGACGGTAAAGTTTGTAGGCCTATATATACTAATATTACCCACTTTCCCAAGATTTACTTGACCCTTGTCCTTATCAAGTCCATATGTATTATTGGTTAAGCTTGCGTTAACCCTATCCACTTTGTTCATATAATATTGGTTAAGTTGTCTTCTTGTCCATGTTAACTTAACCCACCCACCTAACATGTCATATTGGTTAAGTGTTTCTTATTAACTTAACCCTTCCCATTCATCATGTTGTATTGGTTAAGTGTTCCTATTAACTTAACCATGTCCATTCATCATGTTATATTGGTTAAGTGTTTCCCCTTGACTTAACCTCACTCGTTAATCATGTTATGTTGGTTAACTTAACCCTACTCATTCATCATGTTGAATTTGGTTAAGTGTTTCCTATTAACTTAACCCTTCCACTTGTCATTTTACCTTGGTTAAGCATTGCCCTATCACAAATCATGTTATATAAGTTAAGTGTTTCCCTCTTGTGTTAACATAACCCTACCATTCTTGGCATGTCCGTTCATTAGCATTAATTCATTCATTAATGCTTCAACCTCTCACATTAGAACTGTTGTTTGCAGTTGCTGGATGTGCCGGGCGGTTCCGTGCAGACTTCTACCGCAAACTCATCCTAACCTCGGGTTTTGGGCTTAATGCGCTAACCTCTCACATTAGATCTATATTGTTGCGGTCGCTAGATGTGCCGGGCGGTTCCGGGCAGTCTTACACCGCAACTCAATCTAACCTCGAGTTAGGCACGTTCATCTTTAGCCAATTTACATATTTACCATTCATGTCCAAGTCTAGAATCATATATGCTACTTATCCTAAATTCACCAAACTAGTCATGTTTCAATTCCCAAGTTACGCCCAAAAAATTCAATTACAAGTTATTACTCAAATATAGGTTACACCCAATCCTCCCAAATTTGCAATAATAGTCATGCCCCAAAATCGCAATATACATTATGCTTGGTGTCCCAACCAATAGTTATGCCCAATCTAAATTTAATATTTCGATTTACAGTTTTCGTCTAATCTAGATTTAATCAAGGTTTTAAATCTCGGATATCAGTCGCGTTTCGTCTCAGGGATTTTATTGACTCGGTCTCGTATCGGGGGAGATCTCGGACGAGATGAGTCTAACTTGGGAGTTCGTCTCGGATTTTCATCTCGGGTTTGAAAGTTCATATCGTAACAATCTCGGGGTACATGATATGTTAAAAATGATATTTTAACAAAATGATTTTTGTGAATCCTATCAAAAACATAGTAACTTAAACTTAAAATGCAAAATAACTTTATTATTCTTTATTTTGCGAAAGATCATTCATACTCTAAATCGTAATATGCTTTAAACGGGAATATTGTTAGATAGTAAACATTAAAAAGGTCCAAAACATTAAAAAATTCAGCATAAATAGACCATAAAATACATAATTTCATAATAAAATGTATGCAAAAAGATGAATATGAAAACCATAAGCATTGTAAAACATATACGAACATACAATATAGTCATTTAACATGCAAAATGGAAAATAACAAAAGATTGATATGGCTAGATTTGAGTTTTTTATTTATTAAAGTTCTAGTTCAGGCACAAATTTAAATTTTAACCAAAAAACCTAAGATCTCGGACGATATTCCAATATTTCGTCGCGGTAGATATATCGGTTTATATTGCAATATGTCGGGCGATATATTTGAAAGGAGATTTAGAGTGATATTTGATGTTTCATTTCGGAAGGAGCCCAAATGAGATCTCGGAGGAGATCTCGGGCGATATTTACCAGATTTGAAACAGTGGATTTAATATCTCAATTTACCCCAAGTTCGCAACAATAACAATTATGCCCCCAAATCACAAGTTACAAATTATGTTCCATTATTACCAAATAGATTGTTCCCCAATATCAATTACAAGTTATGCCGAACAATTTCACCAAAATAGGTTATACTCAAATATTCCCTGTATTCCAATCGTTCGTATTTCGCGATTTCATCCTAGGTTCAAAGGTAACCCAGGTTCATAAAATAAAAAGGAAATAGGGGAAGAGAGAGAGAGAGAGAAGGAGCAGAAGAATAGGCATAAAAATAGGCATGTAACAACAGACCTAATACAAGAAATTTAGATCCAACAAAGATAGATTCTTGAATAAGCTGATACAATCACTATCACAGGCATAAGAATAGCATCATCAACCAAAAAGGATTATATATTCGATGTTCAACAAAGATAGGCATGATTGAATCTACATAATAACTTCTTAGGCATGTAAAATCATTGATTCAATAGAAAGATTGAGGTAAATCTGAAAAGATTGTCTCATAATCAAGCATAGACTTAGATCCATTTTATTAAATGCCAAGATTACTATTAAGTGTTTAAATTTGAAAATAACATGAACATACTAAAAAAGAACGGATGTTGTATTCTGGGATCTGATTTCTGAATTTGTTAAGCTATCCATTGATGTAGACGTTTGATTCTCTATTTTGTATTTGGTTTGGAGCTTTCTAACTTGATTTCTAATTTGGAGAAGATGGAGGCTAGGCTAGCATAGGGATGGACAGCATGACGACTTCATAGAATGAGATTGTGAGGTTTAGGGTTAAGGTTTGGGGTGTTTATATAGAAGTTTAGGATTAATTCTAGCCTTTAGATTAGTCTAGGAGAAATCAGAGCCGTCAAACCAAAGAGATGTGTCATCCAGCCAACCATAGCACGACACATAAGCCCTAATACCTCAGAAATTAGTCATCGGCCAATCAGAGAAGGCCACATCAGCTCAGGGCTATAAAAATTCGTCACTGGATCTGGATCAAAAAGGGGTCGACTCCCTACAGGAGGGTCGACACCTATGTCGACACCCCTATATGGGGGTTGACACCTGTGTCTACTCTCCGAGGGGGGTGGACATCTCTGAGCGGGAAATTTCCCGCTCTGACCGAATTTGGAATTTTGAACAGTTTTGACTTTTAATTATTATTTTAATTCAATTTCTGTTTAAACTTGAAATTTTCTGAACTCCATAACTTCTTCATACGAAGCCCGATTTACGCAAATTCAGACTCTATCTCAAGCAGAATTCTGAGATGAACGGGTGTTCTTAGATTTGTTAATTTTAATATTCATAGAAAATACGGGGTGTTACATTCTCTCCCCCTTTAAAGGATTTCGTCCCCGAAATCTCCAAGTTAAGAAGAATGTATATCCTACAATCCAACATCCATCTACTCAACCATTCAATCAAAGACATACATTGTCCTTAAAAAGCTTTCTAATGCTTTCATGATCATATGCATAGTGTGTGTATATGTCATTATCTAATGCAAAATCAGGCGATCTACTGATTCAATTGACCTCCTTAATGCAAATTATGTCAGTGCCATGAGTCCATCATGCATGCAATTATTCAATCGTACCTTATAACCTCTACATGAGTGCACAATCATAAAACAAATGCAATATCCATATGATAACACGTCAAGTTTCAATCCATATCTGAATACATATATGCATATGCAATATGAAAGTGACTGATCCAATCAAGTACCTAATGTGTGTGTATATGCATCTACGAGCAGCCACTAGCAACCACTTGCAACCATTAATCATAACATGTTTCAAATAAATGTTTACATCCATTGGTTTCTACCTAAGGATCAAGAATAGGACCGAGGAGATATACTTGAAAGATAGATACAAGCATGCATAAACTTATGGAAAAAGAGATCAAGGATGTACCCTAAAAAAAGAAAAGGGAAGAATGCGCTTATCTTGTCTCCAGTTTCCCAAGTTGCGTCTTCTTCAACGTCACCCATTGTACTTTAACTAGCTTGACTTCACAATTTCGAAGCTCCTTGACCTCCATTTCCAAAACTCACTAGTAAAGATAGGATTTCAATCACTTACTATGCTAGAGGGTATCCCATGTAGTCGGACTATCTTTCCAAGATAAACAGATGTCAACCATGATACCAAGTGTATATACTAAGATGATTAGAGGTCTCTCCTCTACTTAGCTTATCCATCATGTCACAAATCAGAGGGTCTTCATGTTACGCCGCTTCCATCCGATCCAAAAGCGTAGGCCTCTCTTCTAGCAAGGCTAAGAAACCAGGTACAAACTTGACTTAGGGTCTAAAGCTAAAGGTTGCTATGTACTTCAAACTTTATCCCTTTTAAGGTCAGTCTCTTTCTACTTAGGGCGCCTGCCACAACATTACCCTTGCTAGGGGTATAAGCAATCTCAAGGTCGTATGAGGCAAGAAATTCCATCTATCGTTGTTGCCTCTATTTCAAATATTTTTGCGAGAACAAATATTTTAAGGACTTAGGATCCGTATATAGTTCAAACTCTCTCTCTTAGAAGATAATGATGCCATGACTTAAGAGCGAACACTATAAAAACTAATTCCAAGTCATGGGTAGGATAGTCTTTCTCATGTACTTTCAGCTGTCTTCTTCCATAACTAACTACCCTCTCTTCTAGCATTAAAACAGTGCCTAGCCCTGTCCCCGCATGCATCCGTATAAACTGTAAACGTCTTGTTCCCTTCGGGCAATGTCAAGACTGGGGTTGTTGTCAGGGATCTCTTTAATTGTTGGAAAGCAACATCATGAATCAAATCCCAAGCAAAAATTAGATTCTACTTCGTCAATCTAGTAAGTGGGGCTGATACCTTCACAAAATCCTTAATTAACTTCCTATACCAGCCCGCTAATCCAAGAAAACTTCTTACTTCCGTTGCATTTCTTGGGACCTTCTAATCTTGCACCGCAACTACTTTTGCGGGATATACTGTTATCCCTTCCTTGGATATCACATGTCTTAGAAACCTTACTTCTTCTCTCCAAAAATGATATTTGGAGAATCTAGCCTTAAGCTGATGCGCTTGGAGGGTATCCGATATTTCCCTTAGATACAAAGCATGTTCTTCCCCACTCTTAGGGAAAACCAAAATATCATATATACACAAGCAAAGTGAACCATCCGCCTTTGTAGCTAAAACAACTGGAGCACCCCATTCAGAAATACTTCGCCTTATAAACCCTTTTCTCAAGTAACTCTTTTACTTGTTTACTGAGCCCTTCCTTTCCCTTGGAGTCATGTGTCGTACAGGTAATGGAACTGGCTTTGCATTGTCAACTAGATACATGCGGAAGTCTATCTCGCGATTTAGGGGACAAACCTCTAACCTAATCAAAAACATATGCATACTCGTGGATTACTCTAATGGATCGCAAATCGTCGATAGATGCATCAAGTGATTCTAGGTAGCTAAGCCAAACTGATCCCTTAGGATCGCACGAAATCTCGAGGGTATTCCCGAGGCAAGTCAAAAGTCTAACTACCCTCCTTTCACAATCACTAGCTAACCAATCCATGCCTAGATCAACCCATAGCCTATGAAACCAAAAACATAAGCATTACACTTAAACTCAATACTTAATAAGCTATTCTCGAATCCTTACAAACCAAAGATAAATGAGCCGAACCACCGATTGGATTTGAGACAATAATGGGATCTTATACTACTATACTATACAAGTACTAAAGTGCAGAGACTCAACTATAGAAGTAGATATAACCAAGGTGAAGCGCTAAAATCAAAAAGAGCACTAACAGGATGACCAAAAAGAAAAACTAAACTTTCTCAGCAGAAACTTTACTACTTCACTCTCTGGTACGCTGGCGGTGAGAGAATGCACTTTCTCTCTTGAAAATCCTGTCCTTTGTTCTTGCCCTTGTCCTTAATTATATGACCCGTTATACCATAATAAAGACACTTCCCCTTGTCTTAGGTTTTACTATTCTTTCCTCCCTTCTTGTCCTATGATCCTTCCACTTACACCTCTATCTTTTTACCTCTTTTGTGAACTAAGTCCATATCCATGTGTTTCTCATCCTTGGGTTGTGCTCCTTAGCCAAACTCCCTTATTCTCACCTTTACCATCCTTGTGTAACATGTTGAGAAGTCTCTTGAAAGCTGCCTCCATCGCATGGAAAACCCTACAAAGCTTGAAAGAAAATTAGCCGCAGGTGAAACTACTGCGGCTATAGATGATAGTTGGGCACTTCTTCGCCCTTGGACATGTGTCGTAGTCTCATCAAGCCTATGGAACCATGCCACGATGAGGTTACCTCCCCGAAAGCCAGGAGCCCGAGAGACTCAGAAAAGAAGGAAACAAGGAGTCAAACAGTGGATCATAAGTTAGTGCGTATGGCTTTGGGGAATATGCCTTTAAAACAAAACTTTTCTTTTGGAAATGCTTCTTTTAAAACCGTTTTGAAAATAATTTTTCAAATCTCTTATCTGATTCGGTAACCTTCAGCTCTGATACCAAGTGTAATGCCCACCTCCATTAATGTCACTTATAAAGGGAATGCACTAACTTCAGTGAAAAGTTATAGGCAAAAGATGCAGATAAATTACAAGACAAACAAATAAAGCAGCGAAAAACAAAGTCATTTTATAAGCAACGTAGTTCAGTCAAGCTTTTACAATAATTGACTCAATCATACTTAAAAGTACTACATAAAACTTCTGTCTTGATTCAAAAACTTCCAAGTATATAAGAAGAATAAAACATAGCAAAGTAGCATAAGTCCCCAAATTAAAGTGCAAACACAGCCATAGCCAAAGATAAGAGGACCCAAGCAATACATCAAAGAATCTTCAAGCTTGGAAAGAGAAACGGTCCAAACTGAGCTGAGCTATTCCCTCCCTGACTACATGGAGGGAGAAACGGAAGAAAAGAAGACGAAAGAAAACGGGTCAGACATAAAGCCTGGTAAGTCCAGTGACTTTCAGTATGTAAACAGGTAAAAGCAACATGACATGAATAAACTAAATATAAGACAATACCGTGATAAGAGGGATAATAAGATAAGATTAGCATAAGATATGATAAGGCAAGATAAACTGAATGCGCTTCTACTTTTTCTCTGCTTCGCTACTACCCTATTATTCTGGTTTCTATATCTCTGCACCACCTAACTAGTGTCCCAACTAGAAATCTGTATAAAATGATAATGTGATCCTAATCCTCGCAATTGTGGTAGCCTTCAGGTGTACATCTATTATGAGGATCCCACCACAATCTGCCTAATTGCCATGGATAGGTTAGATGTACCCTTACTACCCTATTGATCGGCTTCCTAACTCGCATGTATGTATTACTTGTGTCATTTGACCTCGCTTGTATGCATTCATTACTTGTTTCATTCGGCCCCGCTTATATGTAGATAACTGTGCTGGCCCCATCATGGGGTGTATCAATTCCCATGATGGCAACCCGACACGATTCACGATGCACAGTGCATACTACTGACGCCCAGTGCCTGCTTTTCCACTCCGGAGCACGTGCACGCACATACTCCGTCGGAACTACACTGCTGCACCACCCGCCGCTATTTTGACCGCTTATAATCAGCCCAGTAATCGTGCCCCACCCTGCCTAGCTCAGGGTACCATGATACATCTATGTGGGTTACTGCTGAAATGGGTCCCCGTTACTAGGGTTTCTTAATCAACATGTTTTAATGGTTAAGAGTTCTCAATTTAACTTAACCCTACCCATTTGCTTAATTAACATGTTGTACTGGTTAAGTGTTGCCTATCCATATGTTACTTAACCCTCTCACTGATTCATGCATGTTTACTTGACGGTTAAGTTTGTGGGCCTATATATACTAATATTACCCACTTACCCAAGATTTACTTAACCCTTCTCCTTATCAAGTCCATATGTATTATTTGTTAAGCTTGTGCTAACGCTATCCACTTTGTTCATATAATATTGGTTAAGTTGTCTTCTTGTCCATGTTAACTTAACCCGCCCACCTAACATGTCATATTGGTTAAGTGTTTCTTATTAACTTAACCCTTCCCATTCATCATGTTGTATTGGTTAAGTGTTCCTATTAACTTAACCCTGTTCATTCATCATGTTATATTGGTTAGGTGTTTCCCTTTGACTTAACCCCACTCGTTCATCATGTTATGTTGGTTAAATTAACCCTACTCATTCATCATATTGAATTTGGTTAAGTGTTTCCTATTAACTTAACCTTTCCACTTGTCATGTTACCTTGGTTTATCGTTTCCCTCTCACACATCATGTTATATAGGTTAAGTGTTGCCCTCTCGTGTTAACTTAACCCTACCATTCTTGGCATGTCCGTTCATTAGCATTAATTCATTCATTAATGCCTCAACCTCTCACATTAGAACTGTTGTTTGCGGTTGCTGGATGTGCCGGGCGGTTCCGGGCAGACTTCTACCGCAAACTCATCCTAACCTCGGGTTTTGGGCTTAATGCAATAACCTCTCACATTAGATCTATATTGTTGAGGTCGATGGATGTGTCGGGTGTTTCCGGGCAGTCTTACACCGCAACTCAATCTAACCTCGGGTTAAGCACGTTCATCTTTAACCAATTTACAAGTTTACCATTCATGTCCAAGTCTAGAATCTTATATGCTCATTATCCCAAATTCACCAAACTAGTCATGTTCCAATTCTCAAGTTATGTCCAGCAAATTCAATTATAAGTTATTACTCAAATATAGGTTACACCTAATCCTCCCAAATTTGCAATAATAGTCATGCCCCAAAATCGCAATATACATTATGCTTGGCATCCCAACCAATAGTTATGCCCAATCTAAATTTAATATTTCGATTTACAGTTTTCGTCCAATCTAAATTTAATATCTCAATTTACCCCAAGTTCGCAACAATAACAATTATGCCCCCAAATCACAAGTTACAAATTATGTTCCATTATTACCAAATAGATTATTCCCCAATATCAGTTACAAGTTATGCCTAACAATTTCACCAAAATAGGTTATACTCAAATACTCCCCGTATTCCAATCGTTCGTATTTTGCGATTTCAGCCTAGGTTTGAAGTTTACCCAAGTTCATAAAAGAAAAAGGAAATAGGGGAAGAGAGAGAAGGAGCATAAGAATAGGCATAAGAATAGGCATGTAACAACAGACCTAATACAAGAAATTTAGATCCAACAAATATAGATTCTTGAATAAGCTGATACAATCATTATCGCAGGCATACGAATAGCATCACAAACCCAAAAGGATTATATATTCGATGTTTAACAACGATAGGCATGATTGAATCGATATAATAACTTCTTAGGCATGTAAAATCATAGATTCAATAGAAAGATAGAGGTAAATCTGAAAAGATTGTCTCATCATTAGGCATAGACTTAGATCCATTTTATTACATGCCAAGATTACTATTAAGTGTTTAAATCTGAAAATAACATGAACTTACTGAAAAAGAACGGATGTTGTATTCTAGGATCTGATTTCTGAATTTGTTAAGCTATCCTTTGATGTAGACGTTTGATTCTCTAGTTTCGATTTGGTTTGGAGCTTTCTAACTTGATTTCTAATTTGGAGAAGACGGAGGCTAGGCTAGCTTAGGGATGGACTGCATGACGGCTTCATAGAATGAGATTGTGAGGTTCAGGGTTAAGGTTTGGGGTGTTTATATAGAAGTCTAGGATTAATTCTAGCCTTTAGATTAGTTTAGGAGAAATCAGAGCCATCAAACCAAAAGAGATGTGTCATCCAGCTAACCATAGCACGACACATAAGCCCTAATACGTTAGAAATTAGTCATCGGCCAATCAGAGAAGGCCATATCAACTCAGGGCTATAAAATTTGTCACTGGATCTGTATCAAAAAGGGGCTGACTCCCTACGGGGGGGGGGGGACCTATGTCGACACCCCTATAGGGGGGTCGACACTTATGTCGACTCCCCTATAGGGGGATCAACACCTATGTCGACTCCCCCTGGGTGGGGGGGAGTCGACATCTCCGAGTGATAAATTTCCTGCTCAGCCCGCTCTGACCAAATTTGGAATTTTGAACAGATTTGACTTTTAATTATTATTTTAATTTAATTTCTGTTTAAACTTGAAATCTTCTGATAACTTCTTCATACGGAGCCCGATTTATGCAAACTCGGACTCTATCTCAAGTAGAATTCCGAGACGAATGCAATGGCGTAACCCGTTTCACCCAATTCTTCTTCTAAAAATTAAGTGTTCTTAGAATTGTTAATTTTAATATTCATAGAAAATAAGGGGTGTTACACTTCACGTAAGGGATGGCTTGATAAAGAATTTAATATAGCCTAAGTGTATTAAGAGATGTAGAAAGAGAGGGTGAGAAGCGAGCAATAGGAGACAAGCATGTATACAGGGAATCAACAAAGCAAGATGTAACTCGTTGCATAGAGTCACTTATGGGAAAGGGTAGCTTACTCAGGTGTAGTAGGAAGCTGCAGGTAGTATTGTAATCTTCTTTTGTGATAGATTCAGCACATGCTAGAAGGACATGGACTAACTCATCCTACTGTCTTGTTCTTGCTTTAAATTTATGTTCAATAAAACAAGATTAGATGGTATAAACGTATATAAGATGAAAAAACATGAATTTCCAGGATAGAAATATATAAAAAAAACAATTGTTTAGATCATAAATTACATAATGCACAACTAAAAGTTAGATTAGGCAGGTAAAAAATCAAATTGAAACAAACTATTTTCCGAATTCAAATAACTTGAATAACATATAATATTCAATTTTATGAAACTGTTATTTTTGTAAGCTTTCTGTTAACAGTTTCAAAAAGTTGACATTCTTTTTTTGGATCAAATACTAGAGCCAAACATTCTATTTGAAATGTGTTTGAAATTTGGAACATAACCGTGACTAAATATGCTCTTTCTAATGCAAGTGCAGATGCATGGTAGCAATGCTCAACAACCCCATATGGCCAGAGCGTCCAGCCCTCTTGCCTCATGAATGCAATGCTCAATAGCAATCCTAGCAAGAAGATCATCCTCAGTCCAGATGGAAGAGTCCCAAAGGTCGCCATGTGTAGGAAAATCCCCATAAAAGGATCCGAGCTTCTTGAGCCTCTCCGCAAAAAGCTTAAAATTGCGGCCTTCATCCAGTTAACTCAAACAAAATTATCTCACCAACATCAAAATAGAAAACTAAGAGAAATAGAATTCACAAATTTCACTTGTAAATAACTTACTCTTGCCCCTAATTCTCCTAGCAAGCTGAATCTCCTTGCATAACTGTATATCATGAATCACTCAGAAATTAGTATCTTTGAACAAATCAATGAGGAAAGTCTCGGCAATGTCTTGAAATTAGTACTTTCATGATATTTCCAAATATCACGAAGAGAGAAACTATCCAAGACCTGAATCTATGATGCTTCTCCATATAGGCGGAGGTCGAGAGGACTTTCGTTCGGCTTTGGTTGCAAGCTGCTATCTAGGTGCTTCGCCTCCTGTTGATTTGCAAGTTATCTACTTAGTAAGAACTATTTAGGAAGAAGATTAGGGTTATAGTTTGAAGGTGACGAAAAGTGGAAAACCTAACTGGGAAGGGAATACAAACCAGCGGAATTTTATAATATAAAGGTTGAAAGTTGTATCGGATTGGGATTTGGCCTATGAAACATTTGTAATTCATTTCTGATCCCATGTCCTGTGCTAACAGAGGCTTTTGAATATTACATTAACTCTAGAATTGTTATATATAGTAATCATATATTTGTTATTTATTATGTAATAACCCGGAAATCTGAGCCAATTTAAAATTTTTATTTTGGCAATTTTAGCGAATTTTGATTATTAAAAATGAATTATTTTAAATAATAATGACAAGAAATTTATTTTGAATAGAATTAGAACGTATATATTTATTTGAATTGATGTTAGAATATAACTATTTATTTTTAATTATAAAAGGAATTGAAAATGGCGTGGTAGTTCGAAAATTCGATTTCAAATTTCAAATGAATGTACAGGATTCAAAATAAACCGGATTTTGGCGAAACCAAAAATATTAGAATCTATTTGAAAATATATTTCCAACGATTCCGAAAAATCAAAATTTCATAGCGGGGATAAAAAGTTATGCCCAGTTGAAAATTCAGAATAGTCGCTATGGAATTCTGGCCCTTAAAAATGAAAATTTTGCAAACGATCTCTATTTTCGACGAAACCACTTTTGTTGGATTGTGATGTCAAGTTATTGCTAAATTCCAAAATTCGTAATTTTCTGAATCAATATGTGAGCGTGGAAAAAGAAAACGTATTTTGACAGTTTCAGTCAATTTCGATCGACCAGAAAATGGCCATTTTTCAAACGGTCTCAGAATTTGATGAAACTAGTTTTGTTAGGACCACATCGTCAATACGAAGCTAGAAATAAATTTTTTGAAATTTTTAGAATCAGTATGTGGCCTCGATAAATTAGATGTGCGTTTGAATTTAAAATATAATGATTTATATTTTAAATTTAGCAGAAATGGATCATAACAGCCGAATTGGGTTACGAAACATATCCCATTGTGTTCAGAATGGGGGTAATACACTAGTAGCGACAGTCGTTGGGTCTCGTTTAGAGATCGGATTAAAAACTTGCTTTTTATGGAAATTAAAAATAATATAAAATATTATAAAACAATAGAAGCCTCCCCTTTCTCCCTTTTTCCTGGTCAACTCTACCCCCCCCCTTTCAAATCATTTCAGAACGGAAAAAAAAAACCTAAAGACGACGGACCTCGCCTGCCCCTTTACCCTCCCGCCGTCGCTCCGTTCATCGCCCCCAGCGCCCCGCACCTCTGCCTCCCCTCTTCTCGCCCGTTCGATCACCCCCTCCTTTCTGACGCTTTCGAGCACCCCCCCAAAACCGACCAGATTTTCCACCGTTGGTCCCACCCGCGATTGTCAGAGGCTCCCCACCCCATCAATCGACCGGCGCCGCCCCTCCAACTCTTCTCCGACGTCGAAACTCTCCTCCTCCGACGAATGGAAACCGTGAGTGTTTTTAATTTATTATTTAATTTAATTTTCAGTAATTATAAATTAAAGGTTTAGATTTTAATCCATGAAAGTTTGGATTTTTAATTCATATAAAGAATAGATTTTTATTTATGAAAAGATAATATTTTTATTTATGAAAAGCTTATATTTTTATTTATATGAAATGTGTATAAGAATATGATTTTTCTAATGTAAAGATTGATGTAAAAATATGGCTTTTATAATGTGAATCACAGTACAAAGGTACAATTTTTAATTAGAGAAAGATGAGATTTTTGGTTAGAAAAAGATTTGATTTTTAGAACATGAAAGTTGCTATTTTTAGAACATATAAAGGTTTGATTTTTAACATTAAAAATCTTTGATTTTTAACATTAAAAATCTTTGATTTTTAACAGTAGAAAGAAATGATTTTTAACCATGAAAAGAATAAATTTTTATTTGTGAAAGTTTATATTCTTATTTAGGAAAGATTATATTTTTAGTCATGAAAAGAAAGGATTTTTGGTTTGTAAAAGAAATGATTTTTACGCATATAGCTTTGTTGTAAAAATATGATTTTTTAGTCATAGGAAAATATGATTTTTATACTATAGAGAGAATAAAAATATAATTTTTATATGATGTAGAGAATAAAAATATAAATTTTATATGATGTAGAGAATAAAAATATATTTTTATATGAGTAGCGCATTAAAAAATAGAATTTTTACATATGGAATAGCGAAGTAAAAAATAGAATTTTTACATATGGAATAGCGAAGTTAAAATAAATTTTTTATCTATATAGTAGCAGTATAAAAATGTGATTTTTGTCCATATAGAGTAGTTATAAAAATGTGATTTTTATATATGTAGTGGGTACGGACAATGAAAGTGACAAAAGGCAAGCACGGCGAAGATTTTCTACATAAGAAGAGTCGCGGTGTTTGGATTAGCTAATCGGTGAGAACTTCTCACTTTTGATTTATTTTCTAGTTGAAATATATACTATGATGCAGACGGTGCTTAGCAGCATCCGACACCCGTCGTCCACAGACCATGGATGACTTGTTTGTTTGATTGATGTGTTGTGAAAGTTGATTGTGTGATGTGGAATGGAATAAAATATTTTATAGTTAAAAAATATAACTTTTAACGTTGATGTGAATAAAATAGATATTCATTTACAAATCAGACCGATTTGTTTATGTACACCTATTTGACTGACATAGATTGGGACGATAAATTTTACCCATCGCCCAACTGCACAAATAGAATATGTGTTTGGTTGATCGAAACCCCACACGAGTGTTGGGATGATATTTGACGTACAGTAATCTCGATTGTTTAGTTGTATGTCAATCGATGGGTTGACAAACTGTGTAAGCGTTACTTATCTATATTTAATGCTTATGCAGTTGTGTGGTGCACTTTGGATGATGGTCGATTATTTATCATTGCTATTATATACATGTGTGGTATAGAATCCATATAAATAACATTATATGGTAATTGAGTGGGTCTCATTCCAATTTAGAAAATACAAATATATGTTCATGTGTTGAATAAAAAAAATTCATGTGTTGAATAAAATATATATTCATGTGTTGAATAAAAAGAAAATTCATGTGTTGAACAAAATATATATTCATGTGTTGAATACAAGAAAATTCATGTGTTGAAGAAAATATTCATGTGTTGAATAGAATAACGAAGTTATTGAAATATATAAAGCCGTGTTGATTAGATATGCGCCATTTTGACGTGAACGATATTTATATCGATTATATTCGTTTTTATAATGAATATAGAAAAGGAAGTGATTTCAAAATATAACGTTTTGAAAATATTATCAATTGTATATCGATGATATGGAATATTCAATTTTGATTTGAAATTGCATAGTAAGTTGAAATCGTTTTGAAAACGAATTTAAAACGATTTATAAAATACGCTTTAAAAGGAAATCGACGAAATATATAATATATATATTATATATATAATGGCCTGAATAGAACGCGCCGCGCTGCGGCAGTTCACGAATTTCAACCATTGACTTCGAATGGACGTTACGGGAGATCCGACCGTCAGATTCTCCTAAAACTGGAACCTTTGGGTTCGTATCGAAAAGAGCTTTCTAACGAATATTAGAGATTTGAAATCTAATGGTTCAATTTGGAATTATGTTCAAATCAAATTTGGAAAAGGTTGTTGTAAGTGCAGTTCGATGGTCGTTTATGGAAATCGACTGTACGGACCTTGATAAAATTGTTAAAAATAGTAATAATTTGTGTAAAATCATAAAAAATGATTTGTGAAGAATTGGGATGAAAAATTCCAAATTTGAAAAGATAAAAATATATTTTTATCGAAATGAACTAGTTTTGAACTAGAATTATAAATCCATTTATTTTTAAAATAAATAAATTGGATTTGAAAGGGTTTAAAAGTAACCAGAAATTCCAATAATTGAATTGGAATGGATTTGAATAGAAATTGTCTTTGGAATATTTCGATGTTGGATTTCGTGATTATACAGGTATTGTTATGGAAATTTGAAAGATATATTTATATCGTTATTTCCAATTTGATATTTGTTGGTCGTAGAATTTGATATTGAATATAAGCCGATATATTTTCTATTCAGAGCCTTGTATTTAATATCAAATGCGATTTGGGTTTGTCGTGAATGTTCTCTTCATTAACACTGTTCTTAGACCCAACGGAGTTAAGAAAATCAGAAACTAACTGAAGATTAGTTAATTTGAATGGTTTCCTGGGTATTGATCTGATGTGCAATACTCTAACAGAGTTAAGAGTTAGCACTACATACCGTACAATACTCTAAGGTGCCACTGAACAGATGGTGTAAAGATAACGGGGGTGGGGGTGTGCATGTTGATTGACATAGAAATGTGTTTATTTTATGCTCTTATATCTTAACTTTTGTATATAAATAAATATTACTTGGGTATTGTTTTGTTACTTTTACAGATATTCCAACCCAGCCCGCATGCAACCAGAAAAGTAGAGAAATGGAGATCAAATTGGTATATATTTACATTTTGAAGAATTATAGATGAAGATCTCACATCTAGTTGCTGTTGGACAAGAAAATGATTGGTAGAAAGACCAAGAATTTCTCAAGGGAAGCTTGTCAAAGAACCAAGAGGAACAGAAGAAAGGCCAAAAATTTAATAGATTTAACTAAGGCCCATTTGAAACTCTCATTGTAAACTCTTTTGTGAATTCCCTAAGCCCATCTAACATTGTATTAGGGTTAGGGTTAGGGTTTGGCTATCTATCCTATAAATACCCTTGTAATGTCATTGTAGCCACCATCTCATTTCTATAAACCATTACTCTAATAAAAATTCTTCTTCTTCTTCTTCTTTTATTTTCTAGTATTTTTTTAGCAACTAGTGTCATCTACCCGATTAGATTCGGTAGAGTACTAGTTGTATTTTACATTTGTTTCATTAGTGATTAGTCGTTTGATTAGTTTCAACGACAATCCTAATTTTATTTTATTTTTGTTGTTCTTCTTATTCTGCACTTTTATTTTCTACATTGTTGTTCTTGTTTTGCAATTTAATTTCTTTAGTGATTAATCGTTGATTAGATTCAACGATAATCCTAAGTTCGCTTCAACAAAATCTCCAGGCTTCGTCTAACTCGCCCAAGAGATTAGATAAATAATAATTTTTAATTACACCTCCCTGTGTTCGACCTGTATGCTACACACCTGTATGCTTGCAGAATTTAATTTAAATGTCGCGCTTTTCTGATTCATAGGAAAGCGTCGAACCAGTTTTTGGTGCCGTTGCCGGGGAGGTAACGATTAAATTTTATTATTTATTTAATTTCCGATTCGTGTAAGTTTCATTTTTTTATTTTCCCTTTTGTTTTCTTGTATATATAGAAAAACAAAATTCTTAGTTGGCTAGATTTGGTATTGTTCAATGATACTGTAATCTCCCAAACAAAAGAAAAAAAACTTGTCAAATTCTGTTGATTTCTTTCCATTTTTCAATTCCTTTCCAATTTATTATGTTACTTCTTTTACAAATCTCACCAAATAATTAAATAAATAATTGCCAATTTTTTTTTGTTTCCAATCTTTCTCCTCCTTTCCATATTTTTCTTGCACCTTGACTTCTGCCTTTCTTTAAAAAAAAATTCCATCTTTCAATTCCTTTTTTTATTCAATTTCTTTCTCTCTTACAAATTGCTTTCCTCTTTTCAATCTCTTTTCCCTTTTTGTTTTCACCTTTCCCATTTATTTATTTCCATCCTGCAAATTCTTGCCTTTCTCACAAAAAAAAATCCTCTGTAATATTCCTTTCCTTCTGTGCCACCCTTTCCACGCAAATAACCACTTCCATAACTTCTGCCTAACATAAAAACTTCACCCCCGCCAAACTTTTCTTCTACCATAATCAAACTCACAAAACTTCCATACCGATCATCAACCCTCACCGACCAAATTCATACAACGAATTGCAATCCCATCAGAAACCAAATCGCTGAAAACATTACTGCCCTAATCCACAACCAAACCAAAACGTCGCATCACATTCACACCCTGTTTCTTGTAACCCAAACCCATACTTTCAGAACACCACGTCAGCTCAGAAAACCCTGTTCGATTTCCCAATCGCATAAACCCGAAACCGAAAATCACAAGATCCGAAATCCAATTCTGAACCCACCTTGCACCGATCTGAACAACCTCAGCATTCATCAACGTTCGCAACAAATCATCACCTCTCGGATTTACCAACCAACGTTCCAACCCACCATCCCCTGTCGCAACCGATATACCAGATACCCGACTCAATTTCACAAAGCCACAAATAGCTCTGCTTATCCCCTTCGCTAATTCGAACCCTAAAGCCCCAGTCGAAGCCAAGCCCTATTCAGAAACCTGAATTGGATCGCATAGATCCGAAACCCGATTCAAGAAAAAAAAGGGGGAAGGAAATGGGGAATATTGATTTTCGTCTGACTGGGTTTGGTGCGTAGCCGTCCTTCTGTTTTGGGGGCATATTATTCTTTATATTGGGAGAGAGAGGGTCAGTAGTTAATTAATTTGAGTGGCCCAAATTCTTGGTACGTGAGTCCTTGGTGATGTGTGAGTTTTAATTTGCCAAAATTCTTGGTGCGTGTGTTCTTAATTTTTTTTTAAAGAAAACTTATGAAATTCTTTTTCTTGGGTTGACCGGGTGAGTCTAGGGTAACTTCTCTTTCTAGTTTTGTTTCAATTCTGTTTTTTTTCTTTTTTTTATTAGCCTGTTTTGAGTTGAGTAGTTTGTTTCATTAATTTTTTTTATTCATCTCGTTGATCGTTAGGTCTTTAGTTTACTCCTTTTTTAGTTCTTTTTATTCTTGTTTTTGTTTTTTTTTAATTTTATTTCAAAAAAAAAACTTGAAATCTCAAATCAAACCAAAGGGAAAAGTGTTCAAGCAAACGAATCAAAGGATTCAGAAGTCAAGCGAATTGCAAATACTGGGATTTTAATCGCTATAGCCACTCAACTGCTCTTGACAGACTGCCATACCCCATTGTAATATTCTCTAAACTCTACAGGTGCTGCATTTGCTTAAAAAATATAGAAATTGCTTGTAAAAGTCTTCTGCAGGGGCAAGGGCTTGCTCGTACAATTTTTTTTTCAATTCTGTTATTATTCTGTGACTGTTCTGTGATTGATATTTCTGAATCTATTTGTGCGGCACGAATTTACATACCTGAAGTCATCACTTTCGTCAATTTCCAATTATAAAACTTGAATTGAACTTTTTTTTTGAAATAATATAATTGAAAAGTGGTGCTTTATGAAGTTGATTGTCTCGTATAATTGGATCGCGGATATATAGTAGTTCAATTTATTGAACTATTAGCAAAAGAGGTTGCATACTACCCGTAAAACATTGGTCGTATCCCTTAGTATTTATACTATATGTGAACGGCCATAAGACCCTCTTCCCCCTTCCAATTGAGTCAGTTAATTAATAGAGCACAACTGAGTATTTTATACTATTTTGAACTGAGAATAATTTCTGTCCTGCCTTGATTTCATTCAAATGTCTAATTCAAAAAAATCATTGAGAGATATGTGGGATAATAATCGGAGTAGACGTCCGTCCGCTTGCAGAGTATGATTTTGAATTACAACTCATGAAGCAAGATTTTCCAAAATTTCGCGAGCCAAATGTCAATAATTTTCAAAATTTTCAAAATGACCAACATTTTCAAAGTTATGATCAAAATGGCGACGTCAATTCAAATTTCAATAATTTCGATTATGGGCCACATCTATATCAAAATAGCTTTGAATCCCAATACATCTTTGATCAACATCAATACGGGGTTGGAAACCAATTCGAAAATAATTTTGGATATGAAAATGATTTTCAAATCGATCAAAATCTTCAAAATAACAACCCGTATCCACATCTTGAATATGACCAAAATTGCAATTTTCCCTCGAATTTCGACAGTTTTGGTTATGAACCTAATCTTCAAAATCAAAATGATTTCCAATATCATTTTTTTGAAAATTCAAACAACTACCACATTGGAAATAATATTGATTGTGAAATTGATGTGGACTATAATTTTGAGAATCAAGAAATCCACAACGAGGGCTTTCAAATCAATGATTCTGAAGAATATCACCTTAACATTCTTAGAGAGTGGATAGAAAAGCAAGATAGACAGCTTGGTGAAAAAGATAGACAGCTTGATGAACTTCTTTGTTTAATGACATCTTTTAAAGAACAACTCGAGCAACAAAATCAAATTCAAACAAGCGATGAATCAGAAAATAATCCATTCTTTACTGATAGTGAAAATTTTCAGATAACAACTTAAAATTGAGAATGACGATCTAAATGAAGTTGTTCACAATTCAGTAAATGATTTAGACTTCAACTCTTTTCAGGAAAAAGATTTAAACTCAGATTTTGATCTTTCTCTTTCAGGCTGTGAGAAACTTGAAAATTTTGAAATTGAACAAAATAAAGATGTTGAATTTTTCAATTCAAAATTGGAAAAGGATTTTAACGAACATGAATTCTTTAGATTGTATGAGGATGAGTTGCCAAATGAGGAAGAAGTGGATTCACGTCACGAGTTCGAAAATTTTAACTTTGAGAAAATTTCAAACGAACTTGAAATTGTCAGTGTCGAAAATACGTTGTCAATTAATGATGAGAAATGTGATCACATAGTCTTGAACAACACTCAAAGTTTAAATTTCACGATTGCAACTGAGTTTACATACGATCTCAAATTTTTGAATAATTACACTGATAAATTCATTGAACACATGAATTATTTTTGGAATGTTAGCTTGATTGAAAAACTTCATGTTAGGATGACCCTAGACATTTATCTTCTGGACTATAAATCTAGGTTTAAAGATGAGATGGTTTTCACAAACCTTTGCCTATTAGAAAACATGCCTAGACTTAACGGGAATGGGACTCATAGGGCAAGAACCAAGTGTGGGGGAAAAAGATGGTGGTATTATTTGCATCGCATGCTTCGCAAACACATATATCATTGTACATATGATCCATTCTAACATATAGTAAGACTGCACTTCATTCTACAAATCATTTTGCACTTAATCCACCTTTGGGTACGATCTTTCAAATTTAGGAAATGTTCACAGTGTGGACACTATTTAGTTCTAGTGTGGGGGGAGTCTGCATTACATCCTTTTTATTTTTATTTATTTTTATTTATTTATCTTCTATCCATCTTCATCATTTAAGTAGGACCGTCATGCATTTTAGATCGTAGTAACATACTATTTTTTTTTTGAAACATGACTCGTTTTAGATTGATGCAACAAAATAAGTTAAGGATTATTAATCAGTTGATAGTATTTTTTTCTCTTAACTTAGATCGAATAAGAAATATAATGAAAAGTTTAATTTTGAGGGATAATAGTGTAACCGGTACATAGGGAGATTCTTAGGTGATGGCCATGAAATCTATTCTATATTGTAGTCTTTGTTTAAATAAGTGGAGGACTTAAAATACTTATATTGGCTTTTCGATTCTCTAAAACTAAGTTGTGTTAAGTTGAATTCGCGTAGCTCTCTTTTGTCCTTATATTTTCAATAATAATAATAGTAATCCAAGGGTATCCAACATTGCTTGTATATCAAGCGTTGGTATGCAAACCCGCCAAGCTCTATCCGACATGTTGTTGACAAAGTCAGCATTGGAATATCTTGGTCTCATTTTATGAGATTGGACACCTAAGGATTACCGACACGTTGTTGACAAAGTCAAAGTCGGCCTGCACAATCCGCCAAGCTCTTTACCCACTCTCCGTTAGTCCGCGAGGCAGTGCATGGGTGGTAAACCTTGGTCTTCTAAGTTAGGTGTATGTACTTAATCATAAATTTTAAAATTCTATAGAATAAAGAATAAGCGATGATGCCCAAACACTTCTTGACCTTATTGATTTAACTAACTATACATGAGAAAATTAGAATACCACTTTACAAACTGTGCCAAGCATACTAAGAATCTATTTCATGGCTGCACTATGTTATCGACCGAACTAACTGGCCAAACTAGAGTTTAACATTGAAAACTTGATTTATGTTGAAAATTTGTGACAAGTTGAGGTATCTAAAATAAAATCAACTGACTAGAAATTGTTAATTTAATCTGTTGTACCACCTTCCTGAAATAAGTCGTGTTTTCATTTTTTGTTTTTATTTGCATATGTCCATTGCATTCATGTAGTTTCATTAGATCATATCATACTGCATTTGGATTTTGTGGGTAGTATCCGCTGAAAACCCTCACGAGACACCACTCGTCCTACTCGGGACACCTAGAGGTTTAACGGCTTGTTGCATACGCTCAATGCAATCGTGTTTCCTACGAAAGTGTGACCTATCTAGTTTAGTTTTTCATTTCTTGTTTTACTCGAGGACGAGTAAAAGATAAGTGTGGGGGTATTTGATTGACATAGAAATGTGTTTATTTTATGCTCTTATATCTTATCTTTTGTATATAAATAAATATTACTTGTGTATTGTTTTGTTACTTTTACAGATATTCCAACCCAGCCCGCATGCAATCAGAAAAGTAGAGAAATGGAGATCAAATTGGTATATATTTACATTTTGAAGAATTGTAGATGAAGATCTCACATCTAGTTGCTGTTGGACAAGAAAATGATTGGTAGAAAGACCAAGAATTTCTCAAATCAAAGGAAGCTTGTCAAAGAACCAAGAGGAAAAGAAGAAAGGCCAAAAATTTAATAGACTTAACTAAGGCCCATTTGAAACTCTCATTGTAAACTCTTTTGTGAATTCCCTAAGGCCCATCTATCATTGTATTAGGGTTAGGGTTAGGGTTTGGCTATCTATCCTATAAATACCCCTGTAATGTCTCTGTAGCCACCATCTCATTTCTATATTCCATTACTCTAATAAAAATTCTTCTTCTTCTTTTATTTTCTAGTATTTTTTAAGCAACTAGTGTCATCTACCCGATTAGATTCGGTAGAGTACTAGTTGTATTTTACATTTGTTTCATTAGTGATTAGTCGTTTGATTAGTTTCAACGACAATCCTAATTTTATTTTATTTTTGTTGTTCTTCTTATTCTGCACTTTTATTTTCTGCATTGTTGTTCTTGTTTTGCAATTTAATTTCTTTAGTGATTAATCGTTTATTAGATTCAACGATAATCCTAAGTTCGCAATTTCAATTTGTTTTTATTTCAACAAAATCTCCAGGCTTCGTCTAACTCGCCCAAGAGATTAGATAAATAATAATTTTTAATTACACCTCCCTATGTTCGACCTGTATGCTACACACCTGTATGCTTGCAGAATTTAATTTAAATGTCGCGCTTTTCTGATTCATAGGAAAGCGTCGAACACATGTCATAATGATGGAAACAAATCAACCATCCTCACATCTCTCACTTAGTGCGTAAATCATACGATGTCCACCACTGTCAATCACTAGTCCCATCGAAGTAGTGACGGAGTTCGACTTGAACAACTACTGCTACTACCAAGCTTACCACATGGAGTCATGACCAAACCTTTACAAATGACCCCACTTCATTGGTCTATAGCTCTTTAGTCGTACCTAGGCCACTGTGGCCCTTAATCCGTTCACGTACTCCCTACACATAGTGATCCAAAGTTATAGACATCGATAAACCCTTAGCATACGCCCCGCAACAAAGCCCAACTCAAGAAGTTAACTCGTTGGTTCCCGACTGGATCCTGAGCTCTACTTCCTATTTGGACTTCCTTTGCATCTCGGGTTTTGGTCGAATTGGAGTTGGTCTTCAGAAGAAGTCGTCACGATGAAGTAAAAGTATGCATCTGGTTCGGTTCGATGCTCCCAACCCGGTTCGGTTCGGTGGTCCTAGTCCATGCCTTGATCAGTGCTCCATCCCTTCTCGGTTCGGCCCACTCACACTTGCTTGGTTCGGTTCGGAAGTATAGTGCCTATCCTCTGTTCGGTTCGGTGGTTGCTCCCTTCTAGGTATCCCGATCCGATCCCATCCTTCTCCATTCGCCCGATCCGATCCCTTTTGGTCTCTCCGATCCGATCCCCTGTCCAACTCCAACTCTAAGCAAATGGCCTTCCTTCTCGCCAAGTCTCCTTTTGTGCGAAGTTCCGATCCGGTTCGGTTTCTCTGTGTAATGACCCGCATTTTTCAATGATATAATAATTAATTAATTTAATTATTTAAATAATGGTATAGAGAATATAATGGTCGTTGAATTAAATAAAAGTGAATATTTAATTAAAATAATAAATTAAATAATTATTTAATTCTGAAATAATTAAAATGGGATGAAATGGCAATATGGTGTGAATTGGGCATTTCAAAATATATAATTCAGTTTAGAATTGAATTTAGATTAACAAATATATTATTTAAAACGAAGATTGAACCTATAATTATATTATAATTATAATTGAGCTCGAAATGGCATTGCAGTTCGTAAATTGGCGATTCGAACTTCAACTGGATATACAGAAGCCGTTTTAAATCGGATTTCTGTGAAACAAGAAATGTATGGAGCTGGTGAAGTATATTTTTCTAATGGAAGAGAAAAATCGGGATTTCGTTGTATAGATTGTAAGTTATGTCCAAATCAAATATTCAGAAAAACAGCGGCATATTCATTTATGGCCATAACGGTTATTTGAGTATATTTAAATATCGGTTTCGAATTTAGCCAAGGTTCTTTTGGGACATAGTGATAATTTAATTTTCAGAATTTTACTGTAATTTTTAATTAATTAAATATGCAACTTTTTATTTGGAGTATTTTGCACCCTATATCAATATTTTTGGGTTCCACAATATGGGTTAACCTACCGATATTTTTACATTTTTGGAACCGTGTCGCCATGCTCGTCACAACGGTATATTTATTTCAGTCGGCAGCACTCGTACATGGATATAATTGTACATAGCAGGGTATATGAACATCTATACCTTAAAAAAATTAAATACAAGGTTAAAAATTAGTCCACGTCCTCTGTGTGCTTAGCCTACCAGTCTCCTTGGTTTAGAAAACACACTCATGGCCGGAAAGGCATCCACAAAAGAATAAAAATTTAAGTCTATAAATAACCCCAAAACACATCCAACCCTAAAACAATTTCCACCGAAGTCAATAAACAAGCCGCCAGTTTTCTTCAATAACCAAAAACGCAAGTTAGAAAAATCAGAAGAAATACAAATAAAATCCTGTAAATTGTTAAAGCCATTTATTTAGGCTTGTTTTCATCTCAACTCTTCGGTGATGCCCTTCGTTCATTGTGCGATGGGGATTTACTGGGTTGTGGCTTGAACAGCAAAGGCTAGGCTTAGCCTGTTCTGGAAAAAGCGAGCATCGATTCAACGTCGGGGGTCTTTACTGGGTTCTGCGGCTTTCTGGGCTGCCGCTGAATCAACCGCGCGAGTCAGGGAGGGATCGACGGCACTGTTGGTGGCCGGAGCGCAGTCCTATGGGTGTTGGGATTTCTGTTGGATTCAATGGTACTGATGGAAATCGCAATTCATATATATTGGGTGCGAAGTATTTGAACGAGGGATGATTTGAGAGAGGAGAGAAGTTGGGGCAGGAGGATGAGTCGGAAAGGAGCACGGTTGGGCGGTTTTGCTGGGCAAGTTCATTAATGTGTATAAGAATTTTACTGTGTTAAATGTGGTGAGGGGGTACAGATATTGAAATGAATAATTCCAAGTACTTTGGTTTTGATGGAGGAGGAATGGTAATCAGAAGACGCGGCTATAGTATTTTGCTTTTGTGAGGAGCAACATTTCGAAAAGAAGATGATGGCTGAGTTTAAGCACTGGTTCGGATTTAATCAAGTAATTAAGCTTCTTATTTATGCTTAAGTATGGGTCAATGGCTTATTTGTGCAAATATAACGTATTAAAAGAGCTCATGGGTCCTGTAGGGTTATGAAGGAGCTACTGCGAACCATTTTTGTGGAAGAATGCCAGTTAGAAAGGCTGGTATGAGAAGAGAGTTGTAAATGAATAATGGTATTATTTGTTTTAGGATTTGTGGCATAGAACGAAGGGATGAATCTAAGTGCATGACATGGCTATCTTGTTTTCGAACAGTTGCATTAGAACGGGGTTACAAGGGAGGAATAGATGAGGAGCGGTATTAAGGGATAATCATAATCAAGGTGTTTATTTAATATAAATTAATAGTTGATTGCACTTAAATTGATTTATAACTTGTAAAATTTATATCTTCTCCATACGTTATCAGAATCAGACGAAACAAGATCTGACAGGATCGTATGGACGGACACTACAAGATGGAACTGACTGGAAGTCCATCGGAGCTCATTACAATTTATCGCGAAATAAATTGTCCATCTAAATCGAGCAATGATTATCGTTATTAACGATGATCATCCAATGTGAGTAAAACTCACCAACTCTGAACAGTTATATTTTTATAATGTATTCTTAGAACTGGTAGTATCTGTTGATTGTTGTGTGTTAACTGTTTGGTTGAACTGCGTATGCATTGGTTGAAATTATAGATAACAATATTTATATATATTGTTAATCAGATATCGATTCTGTTTAGCAGAATATTTCATATTGAAATGAAATAGATGTTAATTATACTGTTTCACATCTGTGATGTAGGGAAACAGGTTGGAGGGGTCCAACTGGACTACTCAATATTTATATTAATGTTCTGTTCATATATTGTAATATATGATGTGATATATAATCTGTTTTTTTATGTGTGTTTGAACGATATTGATCATGGTTATTTGGTATTCTAAACACCTTGAAAAAAATATTGGAATGTAAAAAGGGGGTTTTCAAAGTGTATTTAGAAAATAAATAGAATAAAGGAAAATTTATTTAGAAAATAAATAGAATAAAGGATTTTTTATTGGGAAAATAAATAGAGGAGTTAATCGAATCGAGTAAATCGAAATGAGTTAATCGAACATAGTTAATCAAAATGGAGTTAAACAGAAATTGGAAACTAACTAGAGATTAATAAGTTGAATGGTTTCCTGAGTATCGATCTGATGTTGGTTTCGGCCTTCGGGGTTTATACTTAGGAAGTTGTTCTCTTGTTAGTTTATAGTTAGAGTTTGATAGATGTGGAAGATTAGTGATACGTAATTAAGCCATGGAAATGTTTTCCAGTGTTAATAACGTATATTTTCTAAATATAGAAAATGAGGAAATGTATATATATATATATGGTTGATGATTGGATCGATAATTCCATCTGGAAATAATATCGTTGTTTGCACACGTGTTTTTCTTTGATAGTTAAATCACAGACTATCAATGTTTTGACCATTTTAACGTTGTTAATATGGAGAGACCGGTTGGATTATTATCCAAAGAACCACTCTGTATTGGCATAAGTGTTGCGAATCATATATGCCAAAGATAATTGAAGACGGAGTAAAGTGCAAGGGCTATTGTATAAATCTTAGGTAAAGATTGCCTAAGATGGTTGTACTGAATAGTGCCTTCGGTTTGTCTAGTCCCAGGACAAATTGTATGGAAGAATGTCTGACAGAGTATATTTAATAGATCGCGTAAGTTGATCTCTTCAAACGTATCCATGTTTGGTGGCGGAGGAATTCGTTTCTCTTAGCTGTATACCCGTGTTATTTTTGGGGAAATCAATTTGTGATTTGGCGGATATGACGATGTGACATTCAAAGTGAATGAAGATGTGGTATGTGAAAGATAAGCGTAGCTTCTAGCCTCACATCCGGTAAATGATAGAAATCGAACAGCCAGCATGACTATGTAGTTCACACCTATTAGGATGTATAATCACCTGATCTAGAGTTTCATTGACTTCTATAAAATCTATTGTCGATGTTGTCCCTTATCGGGAAACGGTTGCTGATCCCAACCGTTGGTGATATACATTCGATACACTCAAGCGAAATGAGTGGTCGGTCATGTGTGGTCGGGTTGCAAGATGTTCTTGTTGAACCCAGTGTATTCCTCTCTAGAGGTACACTAGCGAAAGGTGGTTCCATACCTTGTTATAGTTGGAAATCCACTACCCAATACGTGCTTGTGGTTTTGATTGTATACTATATATGTAGAACGTGAGATGAAAGCGTTTCTGCTAAATGATTATTATATTGTGGTTGATAGACATTATTATAATATTAAAGGGTTTTTTGATATAAAGATGTTTTGGATTCTCATAAAGGAAAAACCCGTTCCGTTATACGGCGTGGTCTTATGAGATATCGGTTACTTGTTCAAACTGTTTTACTCATACAAGTCCCATGACTGACCCGGAGTTTATTTTGTTTTGTTTCCCTAAACTCTTGGGAGCCCAATTTTGTACGGGCGGTCAAGTAGTCGGGATTTACAGATATACTGGAAGAGCTTGGAGCAGGAAGCTTCAGGATTATATAGCTATAGTTATTTCCGCTGTGTTGTAAGTGTTGTACTCTGATAATGTTACTGTATAAATATATTGTTTGTATTTCAAAAGTTATGTTATATTTTATTCGTTTCGCGGTGAGATTCGTGTTACTCTGATGATGATGTTCTTCTTCTTCTTCTTCTTCTTCTTCTTCTTTTCTATAAGTTTCTATCTTATCTTTCCTCACCCTCTATATTCTTTCTATTAGTTTTCTGATTTTCCAATGCAATTGGGGTTGGACTTGTGTTATTTGGTCAGCTCAAATTGGACCGGAATTTTGGATCACTACAGTTGGTATCAGAGCTTAAGGTTAAGTATTACCTTGGCTCTGTGGCGTGACTCAGTAGAGATGGGGTTAGTAATACCCTAGACTGAGTTTGAGTGTATATATACGAGAGAGTATTTGTTATTTAATATAAAAATTGTTTTATATTATGGAGATTTATTGGCTGAGTTGTTTATGGATTCTGGTCGATCGGTTTGATCCACTGTATCGGTAGGAGTTTATAAACACTCGAATACGATGAACCATCATGGTATGTTTTGGAAAGAGGGTAAACGAAATAATTTTACCCAAATTATATTTTGATATAAAGGATTTATATTGGAATGATTATAATATATTGGATATATTGGTTGTTATTTTAATCGAGTAAGATTATAAAAGTAAAATGGTTATATATATAACCAAGTAGAATTCGTATAAGTGTTACGAAGCGAATTAAGTCTGAAATTTAAACCAGAAATTGAATTAAAATTCTGGAAAATTGGTAAGTGTTTGGAAATGAATTTGGATTAAAAATATATGTTAATTTTAAGATCCTGGGAGATTTTAAATTGTTTTACAGGCATGGTGAATGGTATTTTGAAAGGATTTCAAAATAGAAATGATTTAGAAATGGTTTTGAAAAGTGATATAGTACTGAACTTGCTTCTGTAGCTGGAAAATAATTCTGATAATGACTGCAACATAATCAGTGTTCATTTTCGAGTTGTAAGTGACGGATTACTACCAAAGAGATTGTTTTTGAATTTGTTTTGGGAAAAACAAGTTGTGTTGAATTTCAAAAAGGAAAAGTTGATTTTTGAAAGAGGTAAACTGTTTAAAAACTCCCAGGGAAAGACTGTTTGAATTAAAAACAAATTTAACAGAAATTTGTGAAAACAAATTTGAATTAAAGTAAAGCTAGTAAAGTGGTAACTGAGATTGAATTAGAATGATATCGAGACAAATTGGATTGTGAGATTCAAACTTGAAGTGTAATGTGATAATCAAGTTAAGAGTTGGGAATCGAGAAGAAACTCGAGTTGAAATGATATTTGGCTCGGATATAAACGAATGGTTGTGTTGTGGATTAAAGCAGATTGGAATTTGATTGGGATGACCCTTGTATCCGCTGAATTGATAACAGGTGGAAAGGATATAATGATATGCCGACAAAAAGGTACAATTTTATATTTCTATTGGATATAAGATTTATGGGCCGAATTGGCAAGCCGCTTGGCTATTTGATTTTCTTTTGGGTTGGAGATGGCCCAGAGAGGCGAGTTGGAGTTTGAGCTCTTAAACAGTACAAAGGAGGTGCTGGTGAAATTTTTCGAAAAGTTAAGGCGTTAGAAAATTTTCAGTATTTTTGAAAATTTTCGTTGATAGGAATTAATTAATATTTTAATTGAAATTAAATTGGTTCAGTTGAAACTGAAGATTTAGAAGTGAACAAATAAGTTCTAACCAGTCAATAGGGTTTGTTTTCTACCTTAGCAATTTCGAGGACGAAATTATTTTAAGTGGGGAAGAATGTAATGACCCGCATTTTTCAGCGATATAATAATTAATTAATTTAATTATTTAAATAATGGTATAGAGAATATAATGGTCGTTGAACTAAATAAGAGTGAATATTTAATTAAAATAATAAATTAAATAATATATTTTATTCTGAAATAATCAGAATGGGCTGAAATGGCAATATGGTGTGAATTGGGCAATTCAAAATATATAATTCAGTTTAGAATTGAATTTAGATTAACGAATATATTATTTAAAACGAAGATTTAACGTATAATTATATTATAATTATAATCGAGCTCGAAATGGCGCTGCAGTTCGTAAATTGGCGATTCGAACTTCAACTGGATATACAGAAGCCGTTTTAAATCGGATTTCTGTGAAACAAGAAACGTATGGAGCTGGTGAAGTATATTTTCTAGTGGAAGAGAAAAATCGGGATTTCGTCATATAGATTGTAAGTTATGTCCAAATCAAATATTCAGAAAAACAGCGGCATATTCATTTATGGCCATAACGGTTATTTGTGTATATTTAAATATCGGTTTTGAATTTAGCCAAGGTTCTTTTGGGACATAGTGATAATTTAATTTTTAGAATTTTACTGTGATCTTTAATTTATTAAATATGCAGCTTTTTATTTGGAGTATTTTGCACCCTATATCAATATTTTCCGGTTTCACAATATGGGTTAACCTACCGATATTTTTACATTTTTGGAACCTTGTCACCATGCTCATCACAACGGTATATTTATTTCAGTCGGCAGCACCCGTACATGGATATAATTGTACATAGCAGGGTATATGAACTTCTATACCTTAAAACAATTTAAATACAAGGTTAAAAATTACTCTATGTCCTCTGTGTGCTTAGCCTACCAGTCTCCTTGGTTTAGAAAACACATTCGTGGCCGGAAAGGCATCCACAAAAGAATAAAAATTTAAGTCTATAAATAACCTCCAAACACTTCCAACCCTAAAACTATTTCCACCGAAGTCAATAAACAAGCCGCCAGTTTTCTTCAATAACCAAAAACGCAAGTTAGAAAAATAAGAAGAAATACAAATAAAATCCTGTAAATTGTTAAATCTGTTTATTTAGGCTTGTTTTCATCTCAGCTCTTCGATGATGCCCTTCGTTCATTGTGCGATGGGGATTTACGAGGTTGCGGCTTGAACAGCAAAGGCAAGGGATAGCCTGTTCTAGAAAACGCGAGCATCGATTCAACGTCGGGGGTCTTCACTGGGTTCTGCGGCTTTCTGGGCCGCCGCTGAATCAACCGCGCTAGTCAGGGAGGGATTGACGGCACTGTTGGTGGCCGGAGCACAGTCCGATGGGTGTTGGGATTTCTGTTGGATTCAATGGTACTGATGGAAATCGCGATTCATATATATTGGGTGCGAAGTATTTGAACGAGGGATGATTTGAGAGAGGAGCGAAGTTGGGCAGGAGGATGAGTTGAAAAGGAGCACGGTTGGGCGGTTTTGCTGGGCGAGTTCATTAATGTGTATAAGAATTTTACTGTGTTAAATGTGGTAGGGGGTACAGATGTTGAAATGAAGAATTCCAAGTACTTTGGTTTTGATGGAGGAGGAATGGTAATGAGAAGACGCGGCTATGGTATTTTACTTTCGTGAGGAGCAACATTTCGAAAAGAAGATGATGACTGAGTTTAAGCACTTGTTTGGATTTAATCAAGTAATTAAGCTTCTACTTTATGCTTAAGTATGGGTCAAAGGCTTATTTGTGCAAATATAACGTATTAAAAGAGCTTATGGGTCCTGTAGGGTCATGAAGGAGCTACTGCGAACCATTTTTGTGGAAGAATGCCAATTAGAAAGGCCGGTATGAGAAGAGAGTTGTAAATGAATAATGGTATTATTTGTTTTAGGATTTGTGGCATAGAACGAAGCGATGAATCTAAGTGCACGACATGGCCATCTTGTTTTCGAACAGTTGCATTAGAACGCGGTTACAAGGGAGAAATAGATGAGGAGCGGTATTAAGGGATAATCATAATCAAGGTGTTTATTTAATATAAATTAATAGTTGATTGCATTTAAATTGAGTTATAACTTGTAAAATTTATATCTTATCCATACCTTATCAGAATCAGACGAAACAAGATCCACAGGATCGTACGGACGGACACTACACGATGGAACTGATTGGAAGTCCATCGGAGCTCGTTACAATTTATAGCGAAATAAATTGCCTGTCTGAATCGAGCGACGATTATCGTTATTAACGATGATCGTCCAATGTGAGTAAAACTCACCAACTCTGAACAGTTATATTTTTATAATGTATTCTTAGAACTGGTAATATCTGTTGATTGCTGTGTGTTAACTGTTTGGTTGAATTGCGTATGTATTGGTTGAAGTTATAGATAACGATATTTATATATATCGTTAATCAGATATCGATTCTGTTTAGTAGAATATTTCATACTGAAATGAAATAGATGTTAATTATACTGTTTAACATCTGTGATGCAGGGAAACAGGTTGGAGGGGTCCAACTGGACTACTCAATATTTATAATAGTGTTCTGTTCATATATTTTAATATATGATGTGATATATAATCTGTTTGTTTATGTGTGTTTGAACGATATCGATCATGGTTATTTGGTTTCCTAAACACTGTGAAAAAAATACCGGAATGTAAAAAGGGGATTTTCAAAGTGTATTTAGAAAATAAATAGAAGAAAGGAATATTTATTTAGAAAATAAATAGAATAAAGGATTTTTTATTGGGAAAATAAATAGAGGAGTTAATCGAATCGAGTTAATCGAAAGGAGTTAATCGAACATAGTTAATTAATATGGAGTTAAACAGAAATTGGAAACTGACTAGAGATTAATAAGTTGAATGGTTTCCTGAGTATCGATCTGATGTTGGTTTCGGCCTTCGGGGTTTATACCTAGGAAGTTGTTCTCTTGTTAGTTTATAGTTAGAGTCTGATAGATGTGGAAGATTAGTGATACGTAATTAAGCCATGGAAATGTTTTCCAGTGTTAATAACGTATATTTTCTAAACATAGAAAATGAGGAAATATATATATATATGGTTGATGATTGGATCGATAATTCCATCTGGAAATAATATCGTTGTTTGCACACGTGTTTTTTTTATAGTTAAATCACAGACTATCAATGTTTTGACCATTTTAACGTTGTTAATATGGAGAGACCGGTTGGATTATTATCCGAAGAACCACTCTGTATTGGCATAAGCGTTGCGGATCATATATGCCAAAGATAATTGAAGACGGAGTAAAGTGCAAGGGCTGTTGTATAAATCTTAGGTAAAGATTGCCTAAAATTGTTGTACTGAATAGTGCCTTCGGTTCGTCCAGTCCCAGGACGACCTGTATGGAAGAATGTCTGAAAGAGTATATTTAATAGATCGCGTAAGTTGATCTCTTCAAACGTATTCACGTTTGGTGGCGGAAGAATTCGTTTCTCTTAGCTGTATACCCGTGTTATTTTTGGGGAAATCAATTTGTGATTTGGCGGATATGACGATGTGACATTCAAAGTGAATGAAGATGTGGTATGTAAAAGATAAGCGTAGCTTCTAGCCTCACATCCAATAAATGAAAAAAATCGGGCAGACAGCATGACTATGTAGTTCACACCTATTAGGATGTATAATGTAATGACCCGCATTTCCAGTGGTATAATAATTAATTTATTTAATTATTTAAATTGTGAATTAAAGGATTTAATGGTCGTGGAATTAAATAATGATGAATATTTGATTTAAATAATATATTTAATTTTGAAATAATCAGAATTGGCTGAAATGGCGATATGGTGTGAACTGGATCATCTGTGATATTTAATTCAGCTTGGAATTGAAGTTGAATAACGAATATATTATATAAACGACGGTTTGAACGTATAATTATATTATAATTAAAATCGAGCTCGAAATGGCGCTACAGTTCGTAAATTGGCGATTCGAACTTCAACTGAATGTACAGGATTCGTTTTAAGCCGGATTTCTGTGAAACAAGAAACGTGTGGAGCTGGTGGAGTATATCTTTCTAGTGGAAGAGAAAAATCAGGATTTCGTCGGGTAGATTTCGATTTACGTCCAAATCAAATTTCAGAAAAGTCGCTGTGGAATTCCTTTATATTTTATAAAGGAATTAATTATATTTTAAAAAGGAATTTCAATAAAAATCGAATAGCCAGAGCTTTAAATATTTTAAAAAGGAATTCCTTTATACGATAATATTTATTTTTAAATATTAAATTTAATTATATTTAAATATGTTTATATATTTAAATGGGTCATCCAGAGCTTTAAAAATAGCCAGTTTTGGAAACGAAGTCGGAATTCGACGAATCTAATTTTGTTGGATCCGCAATGTCAAATAATTGCTAGATGTCAGTTTTCGTGATTTTTAGAGTTAGTATGTGGTCGTACGGATTTTTAGAGTGTAAAACAGTCAGTATTTCGACAGTTAAAAATACGCTGTGTGAGCAGACGGAGTCGGAATTCGACGAAACCAGTTTCGTTGGAACCGAAATGTCGAACTGTAGCTGCATGTCCAGTTTCGTGATTTTTGGGTATCGTA
Source organism: Allium sativum (assembly GCA_030737875.1). Lineage (NCBI taxonomy): Eukaryota > Viridiplantae > Streptophyta > Magnoliopsida > Asparagales > Amaryllidaceae > Allium > Allium sativum. The sequence goes on from CM060916.1 coordinate 903,806,866, forward strand.
TGTAATCACGAGAATTTTTAGAAGGCGTAAACGAATATAATAATATTAAAATAAAATATCTCAACAAAATATCTAACTTCCTCTCTCTATAAATAGACACCAACAAAATTTCTAACCTAATTCTTTCTGGTCAATGCTTCTTTTTGGCGCCGTCACTTTTTGTTTCACAAACCAGAAAGCTTTCATTCACAAAAAAACCAATTCGCCCTCTTCTAAAATCAAATAAAAATCCAAGAAAAATCTCAAAAATCAAATGAGAACATGTACGAGTTGCTAAGAGAATTGGCTAGCACCCTATATCAGTTTTAGCTTGTTCGATGTGCATTTTCGAGGCTTGGATTTTTTGACAGTAAACAAGGGTTGACAACGGTTTAAATTTGGTGCTTCGATAGTTGATTCGGAGTTTAGATTTGAGGTCAGTGGTGAGAATCGCACTTGTATGAGGATTTTTGGGAGGAACGATGCCTATCTTTGTCGTTCGAAAACCCTATAGCCGAGTGGTGCTCGAGACCGTAACAGGAATTTTGGGAACCGAGTTCATCAAAATTGGTGTGAGATGGTTGAGTGTCGGATGAGGAGTAAGAAGGTATTATTTGTTTGATTTCTTAAGTGATGGAGATGGAGGACTTGGTGGATGGATTTGGCGAAATGGTGTAGAAGAGGGGCGGTTCCTGTATACACGATTTGGAGGAGAAAGAGATGCGGTTATGGGTTTTAAGGAGGGTGATGGGCCAAATGGTTTTGGTAAAGCCCAATTGAATTTTTGTTAAGTTTTATTTTATTTAAACCAATGTCTAACTTTAAAATCTCGTATCTAGTTCATACGGAATCGAAATCGTGAACGGTCAGATGCGTTGAATTCGTATGGACGAGCACTACACAATGAGACTGACCGGGAGTGAATCCGAGCTCGTTACAATTTATTTGTTAATCAAATATAAAGGAGATATATTTGAAATCAAATATAGAAGGAATTTATTTGTTAATCAAATATAAAGGAAATACATTTGAAAGCAAATATAAAGGAATATATTGGTAAAACATAAATAAAGAGTTAAAGAATTTATTTATTTAGGAAATAAATAAAAGTAAAAAGGGTTTATTTATTTAGGAAATAAATAAAGATTAAAGGAGATATTTATTTGTTAAATAAATAGAATTAAAAGGAGATATTTATTTGGTAAATAAATAGGATTAAAAGGAGATATTTATTTGGTAAATAAATAGGATTAAAAGAAGATATTTACTTGTTAGAATAAATAGAATAAAAGGAGATATTTATTTGTTAAATAAATAGAAAATGGAAATCTGTTTTTAACAGATAAATAGAAAAGATTAATTTATAAATAACAGTTTATAAATTAAATTTAATATTTATCATTCGATAATTGGAATATATAAGTCTATACTTATATAGAGGAGAGATATTGGTTTTAACACCGATAGGTTTAAATAGAATGGATACATAACACTTGTATAAGTGAAGTAACATCATTAAAGGGAACATTTATAAAGTGCAGAACCGTTACTAAAAGTAAATCTTTATAAATGAATAAACGTTATCAAATAGAGGTACTCGAATAAGAGAAATCGATTAGAGTTAGAGTTAACCAATTAGAATTAACCAACTAGAGTTAATCAAATAGAATTATTCAAACGGAGTTAAATCGAATATTTGTTATTCGATAGGAGTTAAATCAAGTTAAGCTGAATAAGTCGAGTTAATCAGTTAGAGTTAACCAGTTAGAGTTAATCAGTTAGGGTTGACCAGTTAGAGTTAACCAGTTAGAGCTAACCAGTTAGAGTTAGAGTTAAACAAATAGAGTAATTAAATAGGGTTAATCGAATTAGAGTTAATCGATTTGAGTTAATTGATTAGAGTTAGTCGAAAAGGAATTATCGAATTTAGTTTATACAAAAGGGAAGATTATCGAATATCGTTTATTCAAGGGGAGATCATCGAATATGGTTTATTCGAAGGAATTATCAAATATGGTTTATTCGAAGGAGTTATCGATTATTAGTTAATTGAAGGAATTATCAAATATAGTTTATTCGAAGGAGTTATCGAATTTAGTTATTCGATGGGGTTAATCGATATTAGTTAAATCAAATGAGTAATCGAATATAGTTTATTCGAATAGAATTAAAGGGAGTTATCGAATATTAGTCATTCGAATCGAGTTAAAATGAGTTGATCGAATTTAGTTTATTCAAATAGAATTAAAAGAGTAAATCGATTAGAGTTAAACAATTAGAGTTTAAAGGATTTTCGAATATAGTTTATTCGAAAGGTGTTACGTAAGGAAGTTTGTTAAAGAGTTAAAAGGTAAACTTACCCTATTTTGAGATTTGAAATGTTGTTCAGTTAAGGTCTGAGAGGTAGTTATATCCCAACTTGATTGACATTGTTTTTAATTTAGAAATGGTTAAGGTTCGAGAGTGAAAGTGGTTAAGTGAATTTAGTAAATAAGTATAGTGGTTGGAGTTGTCGTCGCGATGTTGATTTAAACATTGGTTTAAATCCAAATAAAGGAGTATTTGGAAATGTTTTCCAAATAGAATCAGAAACATAATCAAATATTGAAATTGGAAATATGGATTAGAAATGGAAATGTTTTCCAGTGTTAATGTATATTTTCTAAACATAGAAAATAAAGAAATATGAATATATATATATATATATATATGATTGATGATTGATTGATAAAATTTCCATTTGGAAATAATATCGTTGTTTGCACACGTGTTTTTCTTTGATAGTTAACTCACCGACTATCAAAGTTTTTGACCATTTTAACGTTGTTAATATGGAGATACCGGTTGGATTATTATCCAAAGAACCACTCTGTATTGGCATAAGCATTGCGAATCATATATGCCAAAGATAATTGAAGACGGAGTAAAGTACAAGGGCTATTGTATAAGTCTTAGATAACAGTGCCTAAGATGGATGTACTGAATAGTGCCTTCGGTTCATCCTGTTCCTGGATGACTTGTATGGATGAATGTCTGACAGAGTATTTCCAGAAAGGTCACGTACATTGATTTCTTCAACCGTACCAAGAGTGGAAGCGGAGAAGGGCACTTCTTTAGCTAACACGTAATGTACTGTTGTAGACGTCAATTAGTGATTTTCGATGGATCTGACGATGTGGCATTCGAAGTGAATTTGATGTGATGATAAAGCGTAGCTTCTAGCCTCACATCCGGTAAATGACAGAAATCGGGCAGGCAACATGGCTATGTAGGTCGCACCTATTAGGGTGTATAATCACCTGATCTAGAGTTTCATTTACTTCTAAAAATCTATTGTCGCTACTGGCCCATTCGGGAAATGGTTGCTGATCCCAACCGTTGGTGATATACATTCGATACACTCAAACGAAATGTGTGGTCGGTCATGTGTGGCCGGGTTGCAAGATGTTCTTGTTGAACCCAGTGTATTCCTCTCTAGAGGTACACTAGCGAAAGGTGGTTCCATACCTTGTCATAGTTGGAAATCCATTACCCAATACGTGCTTGCGGTTTTGATTTGTATACTATATATGTAGAACGTGAGATGAAAGCGTTTCTGCTAGATGATTATTATACTGTGGTTGATAGACATTATTATAATATCAAAAGGTTTTTGATATAAAGATATTTTGGATTCTCATAAGGGAAAACCCCGTTCCGTTATACGGCGTGGTCTTATGAGATATCGTTTACTTGTTCAAACTGTTTTAAAATGTTTTACTCATACCAGTCCCATGACTGACTCGGAGTTTATTTTGTTTTGTTTTCCCTAAACTCTTGGGTGCCCAATTTTGTACGGGCAGTCAAGTAGTCAGGATTTACAGATACTTGAAGAGCTGGAGCAGGAGGCTTCAGGATCATATAGCTATAGTTATTATTTCGCTGTGTTGTAAGTGCTGTACTTGAAAAATGATTTGTATATGCAAGTAAATCGGTTTTTTCAAGTTATGTTATATATTATATGTTATTCTTTCCGCCGTGAGGTTCGTGTTACTCTGATGTTGTGTTCTTCTTCTTCTTCTATTCTAAGTTTCTATCTAATCTTTCCTCACCCTCTAATTTCTTTCATTAACTATTCGGTTATTTTCGATCCTTGGATGTTCGATATGTGTTGTATATCGGATAACCAAGATCGCACTAATCCGGGTCGTTGCAGTTGTTATCAGAGCATAAGGTTAAGTGAATTACCTTGGCTCTGTGGCGTGACTCGGTAGAGATAGGGTTAGTAGTACCCTAGATTGAGTTTGAGTGTATATATACGAGTGAACGTATTTGTAATTGATATAAAAATTTGTTTTATATTGTGGAGATTTATTGGTTGAGTTGTTTATGAGTTCTGGTCGATCAGTTTGATCCACTGTATCGGTAGGAGTTACTAAACACTTGAATACGATGGGTCGTCACGATATGTTTTGAAAAGAGGGTAAATTAAAATAAGTTTACCCAATGTATATTTTGATATAGAGAAGATATATATATCAAAATTATAATATAGTGGATATATTGATTGTTATTATAATCGAGTAAGATTATAAATTAAATGGTTATGTAAATAACCAATCATAATTCATATAAGTGAAATACGTGAAATTAGATGAGTTAAATCTGAAATTTAAACCAGAAATTGAATTAAAATTCTGGAAAATTGGATAAGTGTTTGTAAATGGATTTGGATTGAAAATTAGGAAAATTTAAGATCTTGGGGGATTTTAAATTGTTTTACAAGCAGTGTGAATTATATTTTTGAAATGAATTTCAAAGTGGAAATGTTTAGAAATTGTTTTATAGTATTGAACTCACTTCGATCGCTGGAAAATAGATTCTGATGATGACAGCTGCATCATCAGTATTCATTTTCGAGTTGTAAGTGACGTATTACTACCAAAGATACTGTTTTAAATTTGTTTTGGGAAAGACAGGTTGTGTTGAATTTCAAAAAGGAAAATTTGATTTTTGAAAATAGTAAACTGTTTAAAAACTCCCAGAGAAAGACTGTTTGAATTAAAAACAAATTTAACAGAAATTTGTGAAAGCAAATTTGAATTAAAGTAAAATCAGTTAAGTGGTAACTGAAGTTGAATTGAAATCGAATAAGATTGGACTTGTGAAATTAGAATCCGAAATAGTATTGGATTAAGGAGTTAAGGAATTGAAAATCAAGAATTTGAACTTGAGTTGAAATGGGATTTGTCTTGGTTAAAAACGAATGGTTGTGTTGGAGATAAAACTGATTTGGAGTTTGATTGGCATGACATTGGTATATGCTGAATTGATAGCAGATGTGAGGGATATAACGATATGCCCGACAAAATGGTACCAGTTTATATTATATATTGGGTATGAGATTTTGATGAGCCGAACTGGCAAGCCACTTGGCTGTTTGATTTTCTTTTGGGATGGAGATGGCCCAGAGAGGTGAGTTGGAGTTTGACCGATTGACCAGTAAAAAGGAGGTGCTGGCGAAATTTTTTCGAAAAGTTAAGGAGTTAGAAAATTTTCAGGATTTTGAAAATTTTCGGTGATAAGAATTAATTAATAATTTAATTGAAATTAAATTGGTTCAGTTGAAACTGAAGTTAAGAAGTGAATAAATAAGTTATAACCAGTTAATAGGGTCGTCCTCTACCTTAACAATTTCGAGGACGAAATTATTTTAAGTGGAGAAGAATGTAATGACCCGCATTTCCAGTGGTATAATAATTAATTTATTTAATTATTTAAATTGTGAATTAAAGGATTTAATGGTCGTGGAATTAAATAATGATGAATATTTAATTTAAATAATAAATTAAATAATATATTTAATTCTGAAATAATCAGAATTGGCTGAAATGGCGATATGGTGTGAACTGGATCATCTGTGATATTTAATTCAGCTTGGAATTGAATTTGAATAACAAATATATTATATAAACGACGGTTTGAACGTATAATTATATTATAATTAAAATCGAGCTCGAAATGGCGCTGCAGTTCGTAAATTGGCGATTCGAACTTCAACTGAATGTACAGGATTCGTTTTAAGCCGGATTTCTGTGAAACAAGAAACGTGTGGAGCTGGTGGAGTATATCTTTCTAGTGGAAGAGAAAAATCAGGATTTCGTCGGGTAGATTTTGATTTACGTCCAAATCAAATTTCAGAAAAGTCGGTGTGGAATTCCTTTATATTTTATAAAGGAATTAATTATATTTTAAAAAGGAATTTCAATATAAACCGAATATCGGGTTGACCCAGATTTGAAATATCGAGTTATAAATCCCAGTAGAGCTGTATGGTATTCCACTGTGAATATATACGATAATATTTATTTTTAAATATTAAATTTAATTATATTTAAATATATTTATATATTTAAATGGGTCATCCAGAGCTTTAAAAATAGCCAGTTTTGCAAACGAAGTCGGAATTCGACGAAACTAATTTTGTTGGATCCGCAATGTCAAATAATTGCTAGATGTTAGTTTTTGTGATTTTTAGAGTTAGTATGTGGTCGTACGGATTTTTAGAGTGTTAAACAGTCAGTATTTCGACAGTTAAAAATACGCTGTGTGAGCAGACGGAGTCGGAATTCGACGAAACCAGTTTCGTTGGAACCGAAATGTTGAACTGTAGCTGCATGTCCAATTTCGTGATTTTTGGGTATCGTATGTAATCACGAGAATTTTTAGAAGGCGAAAACGAATATAATAATATTAAAATAAATTATCTCAACAAAATATCTAACTTCCTCTCTATATAAATAGCCACCAACAAAATTTCTAACCTAATTCTTTCTGGTCAATGCTTCTTTTTGGCGCCGTCACTTTTTGTTTCACAAACTAGAAAGCTTTCATTCACAAAAAAACCAATTCGCCCTCTTCTAAAATCAAATAAAAATCCAAGAAAAATCTCAAAAATCAAATGAGAACATGTATGAGTTGCTAAGAGAATTCGCTACTACCCTATATCAGTTTTAGCTTGTTCGATGTGCATTTTTGAGGCTTGGATTTTTCGACAGTAAACTAGGGTTGACAACGGTTTGAATTTGGTGCTTCGATAGTTGATTCGGAGTTTAGATTTGAGGTCAGTGGTGAGAATCGCACTTGTATGAGGATTTTTGGGAGGAACGATGCCTATCTTTGTCGTTCGAAAACCCTATAGCCGAGTGGTGCTCGAGACCGTAATAGGAATTTTGGGAACCGAGTTCATCAAAATTGGCGTGAGATGGTTGAGTGCCGGATGAGGAGTAAGAAGGTATTATTTGTTTGATTTCTTAAGTGATGGAGATGGAGGACTTGGTGGATGGATTTGGCGAAATGGTGTTGAAGAGGGGCGGTTCATGTATACACGATTTGGAGGAGAAAGAGATGCAGTTATGGGTTTTAAGGAGGGTGATGGGCTAAATGGTTTTGGTAAAGCCCAATTGAATTTTTGTTAAGTTTTATTTTATTTAAACCAATGTCTAACTTTAAAATCTCGTATCTAGTTCATACGGAATCGAAATCGTGAACGGTCAGATGCGTTGAATTCGTATGGACGAGCACTACACAATGAGACTGACCGGGAGTGAATCCGAGCTCGTTACAATTTATGGCGAAATAAATTGTCCGACTGAATCAAATAACGCAAACCGTTATTTAAACGGCTAACGTGCAAATGTGAGTAAATCTCACTAACTCTGAACAGTTTATAATTTCATGTTGTATTTTTAGAACTGTTAGAAATTGTCTGTTTGATTGTGTGTTGACTGTTTGATTGAACTGCTAGTCAGTTAATGAAATATTATATATATATAAATATATATATAATATATAAACAGTTATATAGTTATATATTGATTCTGTTTATCAGAATAATCCATATTGAACTGAAAGTGATGACAATCATGTTGTGTAACATCTGTGGATGCAGGGAAACAGGTTGGAGGAATCCGACTGGATTCCTCAACAGTTATTTTATTGTTTTTCATATATTTTGATATATGATGTGAATTATAACATGTTGTTGATTGTGTGTGTATGGACGATATTGGATATCGAAATTTGACATGTTAAATACCGTAACATACCAGAATGTTGATAAGGGAATTTTCAAAGTGATAGTGAAAATAAAATATTTATAAATGGAATATTTATAAATAAGAAATATTTATAAATTGGAATATTTATAAATAGAAGATATTTAGAAAGGAAATAAATTTCAAACCAATTTCTTTTTGAATGGAAAGGACTGTGTGGTGGGTTTGGGGATTTTCCCGATGCTCCCGGTACAAAGGAGGTTATGGCGAATTTTCCCGGGAATATAAGGAGTTAGGATATTTTTCAGAAATCAAAATGAAATAGAAATGTTTGTAAAACCTTTACAAATGAAATTGAAAAGGAGATATATTTGAAATCAAATATAGAAGGAATTTATTTGTTAATCAAATATAGAAGGAATTTATTTGTTAATCAAATATAAAGGAGATATATTTGAAATCAAATATAGAAGGAATTTATTTGTTAATCAAATATAAAGGAGATATATTTGAAATCAAATATAGAAGGAATTTATTTGTTAATCAAATATAAAGGAAATATATTTGAAAGCAAATATAAAGGAATATATTGGTAAAACATAAATAAAGAGTTAAAGAATTTATTTATTTAGGAAATAAATAAAAGTAAAAAGGGTTTATTTATTTAGGAAATAAATAAAGATTAAAGGAGATATTTATTTGTTAAATAAATAGAATTAAAAGGAGATATTTATTTGGTAAATAAATAGGATTAAAAGGAGATATTTATTTGGTAAATAAATAGGATTAAAAGAAGATATTTACTTGTTAGAATAAATAGAATAAAAGTAGATATTTATTTGTTAAATAAATAGAAAATGGAAATCTGTTTTTAACAGATAAATAGAAAAGATTAATTTATAAATAACAGTTTATAAATTAAATTTAATATTTATCATTCGATAATTGGAATATATAAGTCTGTACTTATATAGAGGAGAGATATTGGTTTTAACACCGATAGGTTTAAATAGAATGGATACATAACACTTGTATAAGTGAAGTAACATCATTAAAGGGAACATTTATAAAGTGCAGAACCGTTACTAAAAGTAAATCTTTATAAATGAATAAACGTTATCAAATAGGGGTACTCGAATAAGAGAAATCGATTAGAGTTAGAGTTAACCAATTAGAATTAACCAACTAGAGTTAATCAAATATAATTATTCAAATGGAGTTAAATTGAATATTTGTTATTCGATAGGAGTTAAATCAAGTTAAGCTGAATAAGTCGAGTTAACCAGTTAGAGTTAACCAGTTAGAGTTAATCAGTTAGGGTTGACCAGTTAGAGTTAACCAGTTAGAGTTAAACAAATAGAGTAATTAAATAGGGTTAATCGAATTAGAGTTAATCGATTTGAGTTAATCGATTAGAGTTAGTCGAAAAGGAATTATCGAATTTAGTTTATACAAAAGGGAAGATTATCGAATATCGTTTATTCGAGAGGAGATTATCGAATATGGTTTATTCGAAGGAATTATCAAATATGGTTTATTCGAAGGAGTTATCGATTATTAGTTAATCGAAGGAATTATCAAATATAGTTTATTCGAAGGAGTTATCAAATTTAGTTATTCGATGGGGTTAATCGATATTAGTTAAATCAAATGAGTAATCAAATATAGTTTATTCGAATAGAATTAATGGGAGTTATCGAATATTAGTCATTCGAATCGAGTTAAAATGAGTTGATCGAATTTAGTTTATTCAAATAGAATTAAAAGAGTAAATCAATTAGAGTTAAAAAAATAGTGTTTAAAGGATTTTCGAATATAGTTTATTCGAAAGGAGTTACGTAAGGAAGTTTGTTAAAGAGTTAAAAGGTAAACTTACCCTATTTTGAGATTTGAAATGTTGTTCAGTTAAGGTCTGAGAGGTGGTTATACCCCAACTTGATTGACTTCGTTTTTAATTTAGAAATGGTTAAGGTTCGAGAGTGAAAGTGGTTAAGTGAATTTAGTAAATAAGTATAGTGGTTGGAGTTGTCGTCGCGATGTTGATTTAAACATCCATTTAAATCCAAATAAAGGAGTATTTGGAAATGTTTTCCAAATAGAATCAGAAACATAATCAAATATTGAAATTGGAAATATGGATTAGAAATGGAAATGTTTTCCAGTGTTAATGTATATTTTCTAAACATAGAAAATAAAGAAATATGAATATATGTATATATAGATATATATATATATATATATGATTGATGATTGATTGATAAAATTTCCATTTGGAAATAATATCGTTGTTTGCACACGTGTTTTTCTTTGATAGTTAACTCACCGACTATCGAAGTTTTTGACCATTTTAACGTTGTTAATATAGAGAGACCGGTTGGATTATTATCCAAAGAACCACTCTGTATTGGCATAAGCGTTGCGAATCATATATGCCAAAGATAATTGAAGACAGAGTAAAATACAAGGGCTATTGTATAAGTCTTAGATAACAGTGCCTAAGATGGATGTACTGAATAGTGCCTTCGGTTCATCCTGTTCCTGGATGACTTGTATGGATGAATGTCTGACAGAGTATTTCCAGAAAGGTCACGTACATTGATTTCTTCAACCGTACCAAGAGTGGAAGCGGAGAAGGGCACTTCTTTAGCTAACACGTAATGTACTGTTGTAGACGTCAATTAGTGATTTTCGATGGATCTGACGATGTGGCATTCGAAGTGAATTTGATGTGATGATAAAGCGTAGCTTCTAGCCTCACATCCGGTAAATGACAGAAATCGGGCAGGCAACATGGCTATGTAGGTCGCACCTATTAGGGTGTATAATCACCTGATCTAGAGTTTCATTTACTTCTAATAATCTATTGTCGATACTGTCCCATTCGGGAAACGGTTGCTGATCCCAACCGTTGGTGATATACATTCGATACACTCAAGCGAAATGTGTGGTCGGTCATGTGTGGCCGGGTTGCAAGATGTTCTTGTTGAACCCAGTGTATTCCTCTCTAGAGGTACACTAGCGAAAGGTGGTTCCATACCTTGTCATAGTTGGAAATCCATTACCCAATACGTGCTTGCGGTTTTGATTTGTATACTATATATGTAGAACGTGAGATGAAAGCGTTTCTGCTAGATGATTATTATACTGTGGTTGATATACATTATTATAATATCAAAAGGTTTTTGATATAAAGATATTTTGGATTCTCATAAGGGAAAAACCCATTCCGTTATACGGCGTGGTCTTATGAGATATCGTTTACTTGTTCAAACCGTTTTAAAATGTTTTACTCATACCAGTCCCATGACTGACCCGGAGTTTATTTTATTTTATTTTCCCTAAACTCTTGGGTGCCCAATTTTGTACGGGAAGTCATGTAGTCAGGATTTACAGATACTTGAAGAGCTGGAGCAGGAGGCTTCAGGATCATATAGCTATAGTTATTATTCCGCTGTGTTGTAAGTGTTGTACTTGAAAAATGATTTGTATATGCAAGTAAATCGGTTATTTCTAGTTATGTTATATATTATATGTTATTCGTTCCGCCGTGATGTTCGTGTTACTCTGATGTTGTGTTCTTCTTCTTCTTCTATTCTAAGTTTCTATCTTATCTTTCCTCACCCTCTAATTTCTTTCATTAACTATTCGGTTATTTTCGATCCTTGGATGTTCGATATGTGTTGTATATCGGATAACCAAGATCGCATTAATCCGGGTCGTTACATATAATCACCTGATCTAGAGTTTCATTTACTTCTATAAAATCTATTGTCGATGTTGTCCCTTATCGGGAAACGGTTGCTGATCCCAACCGTTGGTGATATACATTCGATACACTCAAGTGAAATGAGTGGTCGGGTTGCAAGATGTTCTTGTTGAACCCAGTGTATTCCTCTCTAGAGGTACACTAGCGAAAGGTGGTTCCATACCTTGTCATAGTTGGAAATCCACTACCCAATACGTGCTTGCGGTTTTGATTGTATACTATATATGTAGAACGTGAGATGAAAGCGTTTCTGCTAAATGATTATTATATTGTGGTTGATAGACATTATTATAATATTAAAGGAGTTTTTGATATAAAGATAAACCCGTTCCGTTATACGGCGTGGTCTTATGAGATATCGGTTACTTGTTCAAAATGTTTAAACTGTTTTACTCATACTAGTCCCATGACTGACCCGGAGTTTATTTTGTTTTGTTTCCCTAAACTCTTGGGTGCCCAATTTTGTACGGGCAGTCAAGTAGTCGGGATTTACAGATATACTGGAAGAGCTTGGAGCAGGAGGCTTTAGGATTATATAGTTATAGTTATTTCCGCTGTGTTGTAAGTGTTGTACTCTGATAATGTTACTGTATAAATATATTGTTTGTATTTCAAAAATTATGTTATATTTTATTCGTTCCGCTGTGAGATTCGTGTTACTCTGATGATGATGTTCTTCTTCTTCTTCTTTTCTATAAGTTTCTATCTTATCTTTCCTCACCCTCTATGTTCTTTCTATTAGTTTTCTGATTTTCCAGTGTAATTGGGGTTGGACTTGTGTTATTTGGTCAGCTCAAATTGGACCGGAATTTCAGGTCACTACACTCTGCTCTGTCCACCATCCGTTTCGAGCCTCCTATCCCGATCCGATCCGAAACCCTGCACATTTTCCTGCAACTTTTCCAGCGGCTATTTTACGCCATACGACGGTGTTTTTGACCAGTCTAACACTTCTAGGCAATCACAAAGCATACCATACCATCATAGCAACATGTATAATCATCCACAAACAGCAAAACAACAATTATAGCATGTAAAATGGGTCAAACATACCCAAAATCCCATAATTTCCCTTAAGCTTGTTTAAGCAAAACTAATGATATGATTAGCAAAACTTCACCAAATCAAACCAAATTTCTAACAGAGGTCTAAAACATTATTTCAAAATTTATAAATATTTTTCCAAAATTTTATCATGTCTAATTTCGTTAGTCTTCACTAATTACCCTTAATTAACCGTAATTAGTGCAAAACTATGCAAATCACTCACCTTAGCCACAAATAAAACCTTTAGAACTGAAACTCTACTGTTTGGGCGCGAATACCAATGCAACTCAGCAGCTCTGCCTCGATCCTTGTGCTAATCCGCCTTGATTTGATGTTGCTAAGCTTAATCCTTGATTAGAAAGTGATTTGGAGGTGTTTTAGAGGTTGGAGGCCATTATTAGGGTTCTTAGGAGGTAAGTGGCGGCTAGAAAACTGAAATGAAAACCTAACTCATTTAAGCCTCCCCATAACCCTAATCCCGAAATGGGTTATGGGCCCATTTACTAATCAGCACATTTGGCCCGGTTAAGCAGTTTTTCACCTTCTGAAACTTGTTTCAGCCATATCCCCCAAACGGTGAGACCGTTTGGCTAATGTGACCACTCTACGGAAAGGTAAACCATCATCTGGAGCCAATGGAAGTGGTTTTAGGTCAAAACTCCTTTCCAATCAAAAGTTATGGCCAAAACAAGATCAGCTAGGGGCAAAACCGTCATTTAAAAATCGGCAAAAATCAAGAACATGGGAAATGACCCCAATAGTCGTCTCCCAAAGTTACATGACCATATGACTCCGTATGTGAAAGAAATAAATATTCTACGATCCTCCGATGTGTATAATGCGGGTCGTTACAGACCGGGTTTATCCCATTCTGAATAACTGATTAGACGATGTGTCGAGGATGAAGACGGTGGTCGAAGACCGGAGGTCTTCACATCGTTTGGATAATTACTGATGTTCTTGATTGGGCTGTACACCCAAGTGGAGGGAATTAGTTGGTGATTGTCCAGACGTACTTGGAGATCGATGGATATGCAAGGTACCAGGTGCCTCCGGTTTCGTTCAGACCCAGAACGGACCTGTAAATGGACTGTGTGTCTGACATTGGATATCATTCTGTGTGATTGATGGATATCGGTTGCATGGAGTGGTTTGCCTGTGTGGCATGCTAAGATGCAAATGATCAAGGCTTCTGTTGAAAAGCAGAGTCTTGTGGTTGATGATCAAAGCACGGTCTGTGTGGCATAGCTTTGTGTAGCATTGATTCGCGAGCCTCACACCCCGGTTGTGAACCAGAAATGGGAGAGGACATCAGGGAGGGCATGCGTTTCTTTCTAGCTAGGGTGGTGTCAGTGACCTACTAGCCCTGACATTTATATTATTTTCACCTGTGTGGTTGTTGGATTGCGAGGCGCCTCAGATATATCAGTGACTATGTGGAGCCGATGGAGTCATTTGGCTCATTTACGCCCCAAAGGGCGGGGAAACGCAGTGTTCAGGCACTATAATCCACATCGGTGGACCAGCCCTGACGATCCATGGGGCAGTTGAGGTTGTTCCTGAGGCTCGGGCTAGAGAGTCTCGAATTCGGTAGAGGACGATCCCTTGCCTCGGTTCACAGATGGAAATCCAACTTCCAATACGCGACTTTGCGGTTTTAGTTGTAAACCTGTATATGGCGACATAGTGGTATGGGGCACTTATGCCGTCTATGATTGATACTTATGATTGAAATTGTTTTGACACTATACACATATAGTAATAATAAAACATGAAATTTAGCGTATCAAGCATGCTTTGGCTATTATAAGGTAAAACCCTATCCTCCGGCTTGTGTTGCATTGTGTGATGGGACCTGGGTCTTATAATAGCTTCATTGTTCTTTATTTAGCATTGAGCTGTTGTTTTATGCACTGGTACTCTTGGGAGGAAACCCATTCCGTGTTATATGGCGTGGTCCCTTGATTTACCTAACTTTAATATAAAGATTAATAACTGTTTTAGTTCTCACACCAGTCACATGACTGACCTGGAGTTTATTGTTTTAACCTAAACTCTAGGTGCCCTTATTTTCGACACGGGCAACTAGTAGTTTTTGTTTTGCAGATTTATATTCACAGGATCCTGGTTTACAGCTGGAATGATAATCGGAAAGCTTTGTATCCGTATATCTCCTTCAGTTGTGTTTTGTATTATTTTCCGCTGCTATGTATTGTAATCTTTGATATTTTTCTGATGTGTAATATTTATTCATACTCTGTATATTCTTTTATTCTGATGGAATTTTTGTAATTAGCAATGAAATGTTCTTCTATTTGTGTTCCGATTTGTCGTGTTCTCAAAACAATCAGGGGTTTCGAAAGGTCTTGGTCGGTTTAGCGATCGATTCGGATCGAGCGAAATTCCTTATCGTTACATATTACTTATTTGTTGCCAATAGAATTTATCAATTACTTATCAATTATGAATGCATATTAATTCCAAGAAAAATTGTTACTTATCCTCATTTATTAGTTATCAACAATATTTAATAATCGTTGACCCTCAAATATTAAACTATGGTAAACTATTAATATTAATTATCAAATTATAAATTAATTAAGTAGTAAGTATTAAATATTAAACATTAACAATTAAAAATTAGTTACAATAACATAATTAATAATTAAAAAACTATTTAAATTACTTATATTCACAAATTATTTATATAGTTATAATTATAAATTTGAATTTTTAATATGTGTAAATATTTGATTTTGCATCCAAATTTCAACAATACAAAATCGAAATCTATCATCCAGTATCAGTTATATTATTATTACTTCTAAAAGTAAAACTAAGTCTATTAATTTTTAATTTTTAATATTTATATTTTTAATCATAAATTATTAATATATATTATTAATTATAAATTAATATATATTTTATATTAATTACTGATATTACTTATTAATAACTAGAAAGTAAAATTAAGCCTGTTGGAATATTAATTATATATAATTATTAGTAATTAGTGATTATTTATTAATAATAATTAATTATTACAAGTTATAAATGATTATTATAATATTATTAATGATTAAATATTAAACATTAATAAATAATATAATATTATAGTTAATAATTAGTAACATATGATTAATAATATATTATTGATGATTAATTATTAAATAATAAAATATGATCAATATTAATTTTAAGAAAGTACTATAATTATTGATTATTGATTGTTAAAAATTGGTAACATTTATTACATCAGACATTTTATGAACATTGTAAAATTTACATCTGTTAAAACATACAATTTATGATCATTGTCAAATTGGCACCGATTACAACGGGCTTTATCCGTTGTAAAATTGACACCTCTTACAGCGGGCATTTTGCAACTGTTGTAAAACATACACTTATTAAAACGGGAGTTCTGTGAACGTTGTCGAATTGACATCTATTACAATGGGCCTAAGATAGTCGTTGTAATAACACTCTATTGCAAGGGGTAGTACTTTCCCATTGTAAAAAGGGCGTTGAACAGAATATATATTACAATGGTCCGTAAATGACCGTTGTAATAACTCTCTATTACAATGGGCAAAAAATTCCCGTTGTAAAGAGGACGCTGTAATAGGGAATCTTTGTAGTAGTGTCTCCAAGAATTGTAAAAGTCGTAAAAATATATATGGCATGAAGGGTATGGGAATCATACCATTCCTCCCCTTGCATCCACAGAGTTAGCACATAATAATCGGTATATGCTACATAGTGGTAAACATCATATAAAGAGGGTGTGATAAATGTCTAAGTACTAATGATGATAAATAAGTAAACATTCATCATCCATCCTGAAGCCACTCATTCAATGTGTTGCATATACGATAACGCCTGGTTTCCACGATACTCAAATCCATGCCACTTAATCGACTAGGACCTAGATTGTACCGACATGTACGTCATAAGGTAAGGACACCCTTTGGTCCAGATGAATTGCATAAATCTTCCGATATGAAGATAAGGAGACCGATGTGGTACCAAATAAACAATTCCACGATTACCTCCTCTTTACGAGTAAGCCAAAATTATGGATATTGATAATTCCTTTGCATACGTTGGCTACAACAGAATCCATCACTAGACTATCCATGAGACTCCCATTTAAAGTCTTTACGATATGGGAACTATCCCGGACAGTCGTGTTTAGTAGGATATCATCCTATGTCACCCATCTCTCTCTCCAACAGCCACATCAACAAGACATTTGTCGTTTTTCTGCATCTCAAAGAAAACTGTTCATCGTAGTAGCCTTTCTCCTCGTCCAAGAATCATTGTCGTCGAATGACGAATCATTACATAGAAGCAGTACTTCCTCATCTCGAGCTAAAGCTACTGATTAAAGAGCCATTGCGTCAAAATCACCACTGAATTGACCATCATGTTCTGCTCATCAAAATCGCACCGTCCTCCATGTCAAATTGACCAAAGTGGCCAATAACAGCAGTAGTCGACATCGACCACTCCATAGTAATCGATGACGTCACTCAGATAATATATTTAAACAAAATTGGTTAATAGCACATCTAAGGGAAAAAATATTCGTCATTCTTGTGAAATTCATCTCGTCATCAAGTCCATCCTCTACCTTCGGATCCTCCACCAACCTTAAGAGACCACGCTAAACGACAATCTTTAGAATCAGCAAACCCAAACCCACATAGGTTCGGATTGGTGTAACTGATCCGGTTTCTAATCGGTCTACCGGCTTAGGTCCGGAATCCGGTTTGATACACCTATCTGAATCGGATCAGCACACTGATTCGGATCCGGTTTGGTTTGCCAAACCGAAGTCCCCACCATTTCCAATTCAATCATTGAACTCTAGTATTGCTACGTCTTCGAGTCCATCATCGAGTTCCAATGCTGCTAAGGCTTTGGATCGATCCAAGAGCTATGAAGCTCTACCATGAATTTATCTCATCCGTTCGAGTCTATTATACTTGTGCACACAATTAGTATACACCAACATATGCATTTGGTCGATAAACACCCCAAACTCTAATGAACGAGATTTTGTAATACTAGATCGCCTACAAATAGCATTTACAGCTAAACTAAGCGAACAATACAGCCATGCAACCAATAGTCATCCAATTTCCTAAACTAGCATACATGCATCCAAAATAGCATCCAATGGGAAAAATAAAATCTATCTACTAGGGGTGAGCAATATTTGGTTCAAACCGAATACACCGACTAAAATGCTTCATTTCGATCGGTTCGATTTAAAACTAAATCGGTTTGAATTCGGGTTGTGAACTAACTTTTTTGGTTGTCGGTTAAACTGAATTAATCGAACTTTTAATTTATTACCTAATTTTATGGTATTGTAGTATTTTAAATTAATTAATTTAGGGATATAATACAAAGGAATTTGTTGTAAATAGATTAAATTTTATTATAAACATAAAGTTTCTCATAACATGAATTTATATATTACTTTGAGTGAATTCATCATTTGAATAATGACACATCCTTCAAGTTCGGTTAAATCGGTTACCGACCGAATTTACCAAAATTAATTCGGTTCGATTTGGATTTTTTGTTTTAATCAGGTTTGAGTTATTTAACCTTAAAACCAAAAGAACCGAATGAATGCTCACCCCTACTGTCTATAAAAACTAAGGTGAAACACACGTCCAAATGTCCCAAGTCTAGCGAAATTGCCAAAATGACATGTAATGACACGTGATAGCACACAAATGGGTAAAATGTAATGTCTATGCCAAATCTTGTTAGATTACTATTTTTTTCTTTACTTATTACTAGGTTCTCCTATCCAAGGTATCCCATTTTATGACTATAAATTACATGTAAACATCAATCATATACTATACTAAAACTACAATATAATAAGAGATAATATAACTTACCTCTATCAAATCAGTGCAAAGCTGCTCTATAGCGTAGAGCTCACGATCACGAGTCCAATGCAAGAAACGATGCCCAAAAAAGACCTCATATGCAAAAGATACAACCGTTACAACATTTAAACAAATTGAAATAAATAACATAATTAACAACGTAGTTAGCATATGCTAGTTATCTTCATTAACCGGCTTAATCATCTCAAAGTCACGTTCCTCCTCCACGCATAATCTCTCCTCCACCGCGCTTCCTCCAAACCACCAAACCTCCCCGTGACACCCCCTCAAGCTCTGCTTCCTCCCGCGACCTACGACAGCAACCACGGACACCCAAACTCCCCCCTCCATGTGCCACGAAAACCAAGATGAACAAAAAACGTTCATCTCACGAAATTTTCAACCACATCCCACCGTAGCACCTTCGACCATTACCAATTGGAAGATCTCCCTCTTACGCACGTTTCTCCTTCATGTGACTTGACCTGAAAGTTCACTATTGGTGTACTACTGCTAAAAATGCAAAAGGAACCCATTTTGGGTTTTGGCGAAATTTCGGCCACCTTTGACAAATGACCAACGTCGATGAGCTCGTATCATCGATGCAAACAACTTTTTATGATGGTTTTTTTTTGCTAATTGTGGATGATTCAATTCGGACAATTTCGGCTATTGATGAGGAAGATAGAGGCTTGAAATATAAGGAGTGAAGAGAAGGAGATGCTTATAAACCCTTTTTCAAAACACTATCCACTAAGCTCAAAATTTCCCAAACCCAAACAGGTCAAACCTTATACTCAAAAGAATTCAGAAGGCCATTCCAAGACCAATGGAAAAGGTTTCAAGACCTAATTCCTTCACACGTAAAAGTTGGCCATTTGGATTGACTCATGAATCGATCCCAAGCTGCCAGCCAAAAATCCAACATTCGAAACATATCGATACTTACACTCTAAAAAGTTCCCACGATCGATCCAGATTCAATGGAAGTGGACTCGGATTCTGATTTAATCGTATGTTAAAGTTTTATTTTGGAACAACCACTTAATCAACGATTAATATTTAAATAAAAATATTAAAATAATCCAATCGCAAAATTATGAGTCACTACAACATTACCCCAGTTCTTAGCAGTTGTATGAAAGGGATAACTGAGCAAATCTTTGACATAGAGAGATGCTGTTTGTTTAAAATAGGACGCTGGTATTAGTTGTCTCGTCCAAATCCTCTTCATCGAGTGATGAGCTTGAACCCTAGTATTGTTTCCCTTATAACTAGCCCCAGATCGTGAACATCATGCTTGTTAAAATGGTATCGGTGCGTGGCTCTCTTTGTCATGATTCAATGAGGTTTACTGTAGGATCTAAATTAACCCTAGAGGGGCTTGAATAGGGTTTATCGTAGATTTCTGCTGAGTAATTAAATAATAACAACACAGATAATAATCAGAATAAATGCGGAAAATAAATAACACACAGATATACCCAGCTTCGGTGAAACCCTACCTACTGCTGCATTCCCCAAGGTTTCTACTAGGAGTTAAAAAAATCTTGTAAACTCGCGACACTCGCTCCCAACTGTTCTTAACTCTACGCTCAAAATCCTGCACTGGTTTCTATCCCCGAAACCAGATTTCCCCGAATTACGAACCCCGTAATTCGTCGCCTAGGTTTTTACAGATGAACTGGAAAATCTTAAGATGATTACAAACTGAAAAAAATTAGAACACAAATTAAAACCCTTATAAACTAAACCCTAGTTTATAAATAAACTCCTTTAAGCCCTTTGTAACTTGGCCGGCCACTTTTCTTCTTGACTCATCACTTCAATTGTTTGGTGCCTTTATCATTTCTCTCTGGAAAATGGTGGCTCTTAGGGTTTCCTTCTGGAAATTAAAATGGCAACAGTGATTAGGGTTTCGATTCTCTGATTTAAGATAGCCTCTCTCCTCTCTGATGTCCTTCGATTTGCAACTCCACTCGATTCAGATCTAAGTAAATATTGGTATGATTTTTCACTTCGAATTTCTCTTTAATTGTGTTTGAACTTGGATGGATTAGAAGCCTGTGATGATTGGTGGTTATAAAGCGTATTCGAACACTCTAGAATAATAATTCTCTGATTTTGTTTGGTTATTTGGTCTTGAATACATTCGTGAATTTTGGGCTCATTTCTAGATGATACTTGGATTTGAATTTACGTGATTTTTGGCTTGAAAATCTTCGTATATACTGGGTAATCCGATTTGTATATACTCGTGACTTTTGGAATTTGATTTGAGTTTGAAAAATTCAAACTTTCTGGAGTAACTTGCGTTTGATTTTATATTTTGGACTTGAGTTTTCTGCCCTTGATTTTTGAACCATTTGGACTGTACTTTGAATCATTCAAACAAACTCATTTGTTCTGCCTTTAATAAGATCAAAACTATTTATACTCTTGAACATAAATCTAATATGAACAGATGCTACATGATTGATCATGCCTTGTTCGTTGCTGTTTTTATACTACTCGGCTTGTTAAAACAGACATTATACCATAAAGATAGGAACTACACTTGATCATTTCTTGCTTGCACGGGCTTGCCTTGAACCACGCTTGGAATTGAAAAATGTAGTACCCTTTGTTGTTATTACACTTGGCCATGCCTTGGTATTCAGCTTTGAACTAATAAGAATAGATGCTAAAATTCTTGAACTTGCTTATGAGTTATTTGCTAGCTTGTATTTCATGCTGTGCTTCTTGTTAAAACTGGTTGCACTATATACTTGAATTTTTCCTTGAACTTTTATCTATGCATTTGGCATGCTGTTGTACGATATATTGCCACGTTCGGACCTGATACTCTTTTGGGGCTAAACCTAGAATTGTTGGCTTGTGTACTCGGAACTGTTGTTGGCCTATAACACACTTGTATTTTGGCTACCCCGAACTTGCTTCATGTATATATGCTTACTGCTGCTATACTTTTATTTGTCATGAATTATTCACTGTTCCTCAGAATTGACTTTTTTTCATGCCAGACTCACACCATGCTATCACTTGCACTTGTTCTTGTGTTCTGCCTCGAACACTTGTGTTTTGTACACTTTATCACCTTTTTGCACATGCCTGACTTGAACATTGGTTCAATGAATATACATGCACTCTACTGAAATTTTGCCTGCTTCATGCACTGTACATGATTATTTCCATTGTCTATTTGCAATTGGGTTTGGCCTATTGCATTTAAACCTGGTTCCTGTCTTGACCCCTTGTTTAAAAAGTGTTGATCCTGTGGTTGTTGGTTTGTGCAATTTTTTCGAGCCTTATTTGATACATGCACTGAGTTGAGTTGATCCACGAGGTTGCTCCTCAGTTGCAATACGTGTTTCGTCTCTGTACACTTAAACAGATGTGAGCACTTGATATATATCAGACCAAGTCTAGAAAAATGATGAGAAACACACCAAAATTATGAGGCAAAAAATAAACTAAAAATAAATTTATATTTGCTTGTATTTAATTTTATTCTTGTTCAAGTTTACTTCGTGTGAGTTTCTGTGACAGGTATGGAGATGACTGGATTAGATTGGAGCACAAGAAGACTGTGTCAGTGTCAGTGAATGTAATTATAACTGAGTCTGTATATAAGTGTAAATTATATATGAGTGACAGAGTGAATCTATAGTGAGGCAATGACTGTATACTAGAGTGGTAAGAGTTGTAGTGAGGAACAAATATACAGAATGGAAAAATTGTACTGATATTTGTAATAAACAAATTTAATTGAAATAAAATATTATTTTATTGTGTTCAAATCAAACTGTCTATCGTGTTCAAATTAACTCAGTAGTACAATTTCATGTAAAATATTATGACTATGAATATACAATAGCGAAGTTAGAATGTTTGTACTATTTCATACTTTAAAATAAAATATTTAAATAAATATACTATGAATATATTCAATTATGTATAATAGTATATTATTCAATAAATATTTATTTCCATGAAACGGTGTAATATAAATAGTACAATTACAAACACATTTAAATAAAATATTATTTTATTGTGTTCAAATCAAACTGTCTATCGTGTTCAAATTAATTCAGTAGTACAATTTCATGTAAAATATTATGACTATGAATATACAATAGCGAAGTTAGAATGTTTGTACTATTTCAGATTTTGAAATAAAACATTTGAATAAATATACTATGAATATATTCAATTATGTATAATAGTATATTATTCAATAAATATTTATTTCTATGAAACGGTGTGATATAAAATAGTACAATTACAAACACATTTAAATAATATCATATGTTTGTTATCATCAAACAAAAATCATACAACACATTGTTGTACCCAACTATCTCCCCCTTTAGATGATGACAATCATATGAAAGATTTCGAATGTGTTTGAACATGAAATATATTACTCCCCCTATTTGTATGCTTCCCCTACAACTGAACTCCCCCTATATACGTGGAAAATATAAATAATGAAATTCAATTAACCATTCCCCCTCTAGATATTTAATTTCCAATCTTAAAATATTCTTGAATTAAATGCTCATCACTTAAAATCTTAACCATTCTCCCCCTTTTGTTATCATCAAAAGAATAATAGAGATCGAAATAATGACGAATATGGACTATAAATATAAATTCAAACTAAGAGAGAGAATATATATCGTAAATCCCATTGAATCAAATAAAAATCATAATAATCTTTAAATCAGAAGCAAATTTCACTTTCAAAATAAATGGATTTGTGATGGATTTTATAGAATGAGGATAGTTCAATAAAAATTGAACATTTGAATATGAATTTTGAAGATTTTAAATATGCTCAAAATGTGTTAAGCACTTGCTAACTACGCATAGCCCAAAGGTCTTTTAAGTGGGGTTAGTAGTAACTTAATTTTATCTTCTCTAATGAGTTCCATCCATGCATAGCCCAATGGTCTTTTAAGTGAGAATGGAAGCACACAGTGATTAAGGTAATTCACCCACACATAACCGCGAGAACTTTTAAATGGGCGTGAATACAAAGGATAAATTATATATATATATATCTTTTTCTTTATTTTTATTTCCAAGAATTTTTCTTTCCAAAAATAATTTGAACTCTCCAAATTAAATAAAACCATGATGAATGACAGAAATATGATAGACATAGAAGATGGTCGTGAAATAAGCTCTAATTCAAAGGTATTATAAAATCTGTCCAATCATCATGAGATTTTAAAATAACAACTCCTCTAGTTATTAATTATACAATAGTCACAACTCATCACAATTCCATAAATCTATTAATAATTTTGATGAGTCACAAAATGGTTCAAATCGATCTATAATTTCAATTTTTGAGTAAATAATCAAAAATAGTTTTAAAATTGAAAATATCAATTTCATGAGGGTTTTGAAAATATCAATGCAAGTTGAAAATCAGTTTCAGAAATCAATCAGTAGAATGTGAAATTATCTAATATTTCTAAAACTGATTGCTTCTAGACAATTTAAAAAAAAACTTGTATATATAATTCAAATTGCCTATGAATTTCAATTAAAACCAATCACTGATTTTCCAACCCATCGTCCAATCACCACGACATTTAAACAAATTAATTCAATTTCCTTATCAGAGCAGCACAAGGTCATTTTCAAATTAAGAATCAAAAGTGAATTATTTTTAAACAAGCACAAGAAATAGTCACTGGTTCAAATCTAAGGGTAATTATTTGAAATCAATTGAGAAAAATTCAAATTTTATAATCTAAGAACTTCAGCAATCAATCACAAATGATTTCAAAATCAATATAACCAGGCCAAGTAAAAAAATATATGAAATTTTCACAACTAATTAATCATGGCTTTCAAGTAGTCCACTGTATTGAGTTTAGTTTTCCAATATTTTCCAAAGTGAATTAGAAGAAACTCAAAACAGCAAAAATGTGTGAAATTTCATTAACATTCGAGAACATCATAAATTTCAAAATTCCGATTACAGTGTTCAAGATGTGCTCAAAATGTTATGACCCTGTCAATATAAATCAGCATAAAATAAAATAAAAAGGAAATAAAATAAAAAAACAAGAGTTTAGAGATCATACCTGACTTACCATAATCAATGTAAACCAATGAATCTCCAACTCAAAAATATATGGCTAAGGAACTCCAAGTAATTCGATAATATGAATCAATTTGAATTTTATCCCTTTTAAGCACAGTTGTTCCTTAGCCTCCTACGGTCCCTAAATGTTCATAGGATCGAGTGGTCTAACTAAAGTTGTTTTACCATTCTTATCTTCGTTTACACGTTTTGGTACCCAAACTCATTTGTATAACAATCCATTATTATTCACTAACATACCCTTTGGAACCCAAATTCGTTTAAACTTATTCATATTCATTTTGTTATTTTTTGGAATCCAAATTCGTTTAATTGAATTGTTTCTAAACGAGTTTTCATATCGTTTATGATTTAAAAACCCTTTGAAACTATTGGAGTTCAAAATTTCAATTTGTGTTTTCAAAGCCATTTAAAGGATTTTTAAAATTGCTAGAATTTTGTTTTTTCACTTGATCAAATCCAAAACCAAGTCCCTTTTTACTCTGAACAAAAAATTTGTTTTTTAACAACATATTCAACAATTTCTCTCCTTTAGAAAATTTAGTCAAAGTTGATTCAAGCCGTTGAATTTTAGATTTAAGATCGCTATTTTCTTTCATTAGATTTGAACAACGACTAGTAACGATTTTCCTATTTTCAGCATCAGTTTGTTTTAAAACCAAAATTTCGTTTTCAAGAGCTCTGATTTTAGCATTGGACTTAGAAATTTAAATTTCAAATTGTTCTCTTTTCAAAATCAAGTTTTTAAGATTCTCTAAGCTTTTCAAACCCCTTCTCGAAATCATGATTTTCGTTTTTCAAATTCATGTTTTCACTTTTAAGTAACTTAAAATCAGTTTTGAAATTCAAAAGATCTTTACTCAAAAATTAATATTTTTAACATTCAGAAATGGTAAAATTTTAACCCTTTCAAGTTCGCTTTCTAATCTGCTATTTTCTGGAATTAGTTTTGACCAATCAAATTTCAATTTCTTAACTTTTAGTTCAAGAGAATCAACAGTTTTTGTGACATCGTGACACATTAAGGTTAAATCTTTATAAGTAAAATTTGATACCTCACTTGAATCCTCTTTACTACTTTCCGAATCAGATTGAGCAAAAAGACATAGATTATCTTCCTCTTCATCTCTTTCAGAAACTTCTTCTCCTTCCTCGTCATCCCATGTAGCAACAAAAGCCTTCTTCTTTCTTCTGAATTTTTTCTTCTTTTCATTCTTAAGCTGTGGGCAATCTGGTTTGATATGTCCGGGTTTCCTATAATTGTAGCAAAACACTTCATCGTCTGAAATATCTGATATTTCGGACTTGTTGGTTTTTGAATTCTTCTTTCATGGCTTGTAATTTCTTTTCGCCCACTTTCTAAAAACAATGGCTAGCGCTCCAACAGGGTCTTCGTCACCACTTTCAACAGTGTTATTTAGAGCAATCATCTTTTTCTTTGTTTTAGAATTCTTTCGTTCTTCCCTTGCTTTTAGCTCCATCTCGTAAGTAATCAGATTTCCAATCAACTCTTCCATGCTTATTTTATTTAGATCTTTTGATTCTTGAATCACCGCCACCTTAGCTTCAAAATTCATCGGTAGCATTCTCAATATTTTTCTGATCAATTCCACTTCGGTATATGATTTGCCAAGAGCTTTTGCATTGTAGACTAGTGATAAGAAGCGTCCATACATCTTTTTTATATCTTCATCTTTTTGCATAGAAATTTTTTCATATTTGTTGTTGAGTAGAGCGAGACGAGATTCTTTAACATGAGATGTACCTTCATGTGTGACCTCCAACGTATTCCATATTTCCTGCGCAGTTTCACAATGAGAAATTCGATTAAATTCAGTTTTATCAAGAGCACAAATTAAAGCATTCATCGCTTTGGAATTAGTTGAAAATAATTTTTTATCATTAGCATCCCACCTATCTTTTGATTTAGGAACTTCAATACCATTAATAGAAACAGTGGGAGATTTATAACCCATTTCAATAATATCCCACACATCATAATTGACTGAACTCAAATAAATTTTCGTCCTAGCTTTCCAATAAGCATAATCAGTTCCATTAAACATTGGTGGTCTAACTATGGACCGACCCTCAGAAAAAGCGTTAATAGATATAATCATGACTCTAGACTTAAAATAAAATAAAAAATTCCTGCTCTGATACCATTTGTAGGATCTAAAATAATCCTAGAGGGGGTGTGAATAGGGTTTATCGCAGATTTTACCGAGTAATTAAATAATAACAACATAGATAATAATCAGAGTAAATGCGGAAAATAAATAACACACATATATACCCAGCTTCGTCAAAACCCTGGCTATTGTTGCATTCCCCAAAGTTTCTACTAGGAGTTAAAAAAATCTCTACGCTTACAATCCCCTGTAAACTCGCGACAGTCGCTCCCAACTGTTCTTAATCCTACGCTCAAAACCCTGCACTGGTTTCTATCCCCGAAACCAGATTTCTCCAAATTACAAACCCTATAATTCGTCGCCCTAGTTTTTCATAGATAAACTAGAAAATCTTAATATGATTACAAAGTGAAAAACAATAGAAAAAAAAACCCTTAAAAACTAAACCCTAGTTTATAAATAAATTCCTTTAAACCCTTTATAAGTTGGCCGGCCACTTTTCTTCTTCTCGCATAATTTGTTTGGTTCCTTTATCATTTCTCTCTGGAAAATGGCGGCTCCTAGGGTTTCCTTCTAGAGATTAAAATGGCGACAGTGATTAGGGTTTCGATTCTCTGATTCAAGATAGCCGCTCTCCTCTCTGATGTCCTTCGATTTGCAACTCCACTCGATTCAGATCCAAGTAAATATTGGTATGGATTTTCACTTCGAATTTCTCTTTAATTGTGTTTTGAACTTGGATGGATTAGAAGCCTGTGATGAATGGTGGTTATATAGGGTATTATGAACACTCTAGAATAATAATTCTCTGATTTCGTTTGTTAATTTGGTCCTGAATATATTTGTGAATTTTGGGCTCAATTCTAGATGATACTTGGCTTGGAATTTACCTGATTTTTGGCTTGTAAATCTTCGTATATACCGGGTAATTCAATTTGTATATACCTGTGAATTTTGGAATTTGATTTGAGTTTGAAAAATTCAAACTTTCTAGAGTAACTTGTGTTTGATTTTATATTTTGGACTTGAGTTTTCTGCTCTTGATTTATGAACCTTTTGGACTACACTTTGAATCATTCAAACAAACTCATTTGTTGATGCCTTTAATAAGATCAAAACTATTTATACTCTTGAATATAAATCTGATATGAACAGATGCTTCATGATTGATATGCCTTGACCATTACTGTTTTTTCACTACTCGGCTTGTTAAGAACATACATTATACCATAAAAATAGGTATTGCACTTGATCATTTCTTGCTTGCACGAGCTTGCCTTGAACCATACTTGGAATTGAAAAATGCAGTACCCTTTGTTGTTGTTACACTTGGATGTGCCTTGGTATTTACCTTTGAACTGATAAGAACAAATGCTAAAATTCTTGAACTTGCTCATGAATTATTTGCTAGCCTGTATTTCTTGTTGTGCTTCTTGTTAAAACTTGTTGCACTATATACTTGAATTTCTCCTTGAACTTTTATCTATGCATTTGGCATGCTGTTGTACTATATATTGCCATGTCTGGACCTATTACTCTTTTGGGGCTGAACCTGGAATTATTGGCTTGTGTACTCGGAACTGTTGCTAGCCTGTAGCACACTTGTATTTTGGCTACCTTGAACTTGCTTCATGTATATATGCTTACTGCTGTTATACTTTTATTTTCCATGACTTATTCACTGTTGCTCAGAACTGACTTTTTGTCGTGCCATACTCGTACCATGCTATTACTTGCACTTGTTCTTGTGTTCTGCCTCGAACACTTGTCTTTTGTACACTTTGTCACCTGTTTGCACATGCCTGCCTTGAACACTGGTTCAATGCATATACGTGCACTCTACCTGAAATTTTGCCTGCTTCATGCAATTGTACATGATTGTTTCCATTTTGTATTTGCAATTGGGTTTGGCCTACTGCATTTAAACTTGGTTCCTGTCTTGACCCCTTGTTTAAAAAGTGTTGATCTTGTAGTTGTTGGTTTGTGCAATTTTATCGAGCTTAATTTGATACATGCACTGAGTTGAGTCGGTCCACAAGGATGCTTCTCAGTTGCAATATGGGTTTCGTCTCTGTACACCTAAACAGATGTGAGCACTTGATATATATCAGACCAAGTCTAGAAAAATGATGAGAAACACACCAAAATTCTGAGGCGAATAAAATTTAAAATAAATTTATATTTGCTTGTATTTAATTTTATTCTTGTCCAGTTTACTGCGTGTATGTTTCTGTGACAGGTATGGAGATGACTGGATTGGAGCACAAGAAGATTGTGTCTGTGTCAGTGAATGTAATTATAACTGAATCTGTATATATAAGTGTAAATTGTATACGAGTGACAGAGTGAATCTGTAGTGAGGCAATGACTGTATACTACAGTGATGAGAGTTGTAGTGAGGAACAAATGTACAGAATGGAGAAATTGTACTGATATTTGTAATAAACAAATTTGATTGAAATAAAATATTATTTTATTGTGTTCAAATCAAACTGTCTATCATATTCAAATTAATTCAGTACAATTTCATGTAGAATATTATGACTGTGAATATATAATAGTGGAGTTAGAATGTTTGTACTATTTCAGATTTTGAGATAAAATATTTGAATAAATATACTACTAATATATTCAATTGTGTATAATAGTATATTATTCAATAAATATTTATTTTTGTGAAACGGTGTAATATAAAATAGTACAATTACAAACACATTTAGATAATATCATATGTTTGTTATCATCAAAAATAAATAAATCATACAATGCATAGTTGTACCCAATATTTATTTCACGATTGAAGGTGGATCAAACACGTTTATCTTGATCTTTTGAAATAAAGATAGGGGAGGCGGCCATTGAAAAGTAACAATAATAAACTTGCAATTTGGGGGGGGGGGACAGGGTATACTGGCCCATATACTATAACATTTAGATTAAGTTATTTAATTTATTCAAATTCCAAATTAAATCCCCTCTAGAAACAATTGTGCGTTTGATTTCACTGAGAATGATACGCCCAATCACTATGAAACATGGCAGGGTGTATTGTCTCAACTATTCGACTCTAATGTTCAAATTTTCATCGAAATCCAAGACCGTACCATCGAAACAATAATTTACATGTATTTCAAGATCGTTTTGACCATGAAATCGTCTGAACTCGAAATATAGCGATGCATATACATTTTGTTCATGTAGCAAACAATTTAAACTCAATGGAAGCGGTCGGGCCCTAACTCGATCATATGTGAATAGTCACATTTGGAACAATCAATTATTTAACGACCAGTACTTAAATATCCTGCCTTTCAAATACAGGTCGTTGCATGTTACATATTCATTGGATCATCATTAATCTTAACTGTTAAGCATAAAGGACATGAATTACACCTTATTTGAATGTGTTGGATGCAAATACATTGATCGATGCTTTTCTATGAACTAGAAAAAGCCTGAATTTTGTAATAATAACTACAAGCACACAGATCATGTAATATGCAGGTCGAAGGGAGGAATTTTAAATTTTATTATTTATATATTTCTTAGGCGAGTTAGACAATATTTGTAGATGGTTTTGAATTAAAACTAATGAATTTACTATGGATCTGAATCTAATCAGATCAATACCAAATTCCAACAACTAAAACAAAAGGGCA
Organism: Allium sativum; assembly: GCA_030737875.1. NCBI lineage: Eukaryota > Viridiplantae > Streptophyta > Magnoliopsida > Asparagales > Amaryllidaceae > Allium > Allium sativum. The sequence continues at coordinate 903,837,524 of CM060916.1, forward strand.
AATTACTAGAAAAGAAACAGCAAACAAGAACAAAATCCAAATGAAGTATGTTGTGGTTCTAATGCATTGAGCATATGCAATAAGCCGTTAAACCTTTAGGTGTCCTTAGTAGGACGAGTGGTCTCTCGTGAGGGTTTTTAGCGAATACTACCCACAAAATCCAAATGAAGTATGTTGCGGTTCTAATGCAACTACATGAATATAATAGATATATGTAAATGAAAATATAAAAAAAATGAAAACATGGCTTTTTTCAGAAACATGGTACAACAAAGTAGGTTAAAAATTCCTAGTCAGTTGATTGTATTTTAGAAACCTCCACCTGTCACAAATTTTCAACATAATTCAAGTTTTCAACGTTAAACTCTAGTTTGGCCAGTTGGTTCAGTAGATAACATAGTGCAGCCATGAAATAAATTCTTAGCTGTTTGTCACGGTTCACAAAGTGGTATTCTAATTTCCTTGTGTATGACTAATCAAATTGATAAGGTTAAGAAGTGTTTGGGCATCATCGCTTATTCTCTATCTCTATAAAAGTTAAAATTTATGATTAATTTCATACACCTAACTTAAAAGACCAAGTTATACCACCCATGTACTACCTCGCGGACTAATGGAGAGTTGGGAAAGAGCTTGGCAGATTGTGTAGACCGACACTGACTTTGTCAACAACATGTCAGTAATCCTTAGGTGTCTAATCTCATAAAATGAGACCATGATATGCCAACACTGACTTTGTCAACAACATGTCAGATAGAGCTTGGCGGGTTTGCACACCAACGCTAGATTTACAAGCAATGTTGGATACCCTTGGATTACTATTATTATTATTATTATTGAAAATATAGGAACAAGAGAGAGTTACGAGAATTCAGCTTAACATAACTTAGTTTTAAAGATTCGAAAAGCCAATATAAGTATTTTAAGTCTTCCACTCATTAAACAATGACTACAATTTAGATTAGACTTCATGGTCATCGCCTAAGAATCTCCCTATGTACCGGTTACACTATTATCTCTCAAAATTCAACTTTTCATTATATTTCTTATTCGATCTTAGTTGAGAGAGAAAAATACTATCAACTGACTAACAATTGTTAACTTATTCTTTTGCATCAATCTAAACGAGTCATTAAAAAAAATTGACATGTTACTACGATCTAAAATGCACGATAGTCCTATATGAAAAGAATAGTAAAAAAATTTCAAGAAAAATGAAAAGAATGCAATGCAGACTCCCCTCCCTCCACACTTGGACTAAGCAGTGTCCACACTGCAAACACATTTCCTAAATGAAAAAGATAGAACCCAAGGATGGATTAAATGCAAAATGATTTGTAAAATAAAATGCAATTTAGCAACTTTATGCATGAGAAAATCATATGTAAGATGAAATCTACATAGATGATAAATGGTTTGTGATGAATGGTTCTTCCTTTCCCCCCACACTTGCCTTTATAAAAAATGATGTATGATGATTTTGTATTTGATTTTTTAGGTACAAGAGGCATGTCAATAAATTCTGAAATCAAAGTCATCCTTATGAAAAGTTTATTGTGACAATGATTTCTGTCATTTAGTAGAAGATTATCAAAATCCCATAAATTTGAGTATTTAACCTTAGTTTCTTTTGATGATATGGAATTACAATTATCTTTGAGACGTTCCATATATTCATTCTCTTCATTGAAAAGTTTAAGTTCGTCTTCAAAAAGCTCTTCAAAAGATATAGTGGATATGTTTATTGAGGCAAGGGAAACTTCTTGAAGGGCTAAACTTGATGTGTCTTCTACAACTGTTTCAATCACATCTACTTCTATTATTGCTGAATCTTTGGGTTGATGGAAATATTCAATTCAATGGTTAAGTGCCCGAAACATAGTCAAAGTTGGCTGCTCCTACAATTTATGATACCATTTGAGGTGGCTAAGAAGGGACGACCCAAAATCAATGGAATTTGATTACCATGACTCAAAACAGGCTCGTTTTTTAGAACTATGAAATCAGCAGGGAAATAAAATTGTTCGATTTGCATCAAGATGTCTTCGATCTTGCCCACTGGCTTTTTGATAGATCGACCAGCTAGCTAAAGAGTGATGTTTATTGGTTTAATCTCCCCTAGTCCTAGTTGACGATAAATAGTATAAGGAAGAATATTGACACTTGCACCAAGGTCAATTAAGGCATGACTGATATGAGTATTTCCAATTTTACAACCGATTGTAGGGCAACTGGGGTCCTTATACTTGATTGGTGATGGATTTGAGAAAACATAGCTAGTGTTCGAGGTCAAGAAGGCGGTTTTAGGAAAATTAGTGCCTTGTTTTCGGGTGCATAGCTCCTTGAGACACTTAGCATTTTGAGGAATTTGTTCGATGGTATCTAAGAGTGGAATATTGACAAGAACTTGTTCGAAAATTTCAAGAATTTTCTAAGAATTTGCATCCTTCTTCTTATTGTTAAGTCTATGAGGATAAGGAGCACTGGTTTATAAACTCTTTCGTTGATTTGATCATTTGGAGAAGAAGGTGCCGACAAGGGAAGCGAAGGGGGTAGAGATATAGAAGATGAGATGTTGAAATTGCCAACATTAGAGGAAGAGATATTGTTGGGACTGCCGACATTAGGCGAAGATACGTTGGGATTGCCGACATTTGAAGAAGATGGGACTTTGGAAGATTCAGAAGGGTTGGCATTAGTAGCAAATGAACAAGCGTCAAGCTTTTGAATTTGAGGCGAAATCGAAGAACTAGCGGGATTATTAAAAAAAATTCAATTGTTTGTCCGGACTTAAAGGTGGTGATAACGTTGACCGAATTATAGTTTCCATCCTCACAAGAATTTACCACATGAGAACTATATTTTGGATTCACCTCGGGTTGACTAGGCAACTTTACTTTCTCATTAGTTTCCATTAGTTCCGTCATCATATTCATCATTTGTTCGAGTTTAGCACCTTGATTATTTATTTGTTTCTTTAATCGAACAATTTCTTGAGTAGATTGAGGAGACTGGGTTGATGATTGAAAATTGGATTGCCTATAGGGTTGATTCTGTAATGACCCGCATTCTATGTATCGAAGGATCGTAGAATATTTATTTCTTTTTCATATGAAGTCGTATGGTCGTGTAACTTTAAGGAACGACTATTGGGGTCATTTTCCATGTTCACGATTTTTAAATGACCGTTTTGCCCCTATAAAATCTTGTTTTGACCATAACTTTTGATTGGTAAGGAGTTTTGACCTGAAACCACTTCCATTGGATTCAGATGATGGTTTATCTTTCCGTAGAGTGGTCACATTGATTAAACGGACTTACCGTTTGGGAGATATGGCAGAAATAAGGTTTAAAGGGTGAAAAACAGCTTAACTGGGCCTAATTAGGGTGATTAGCAGCTAGGCCCATAACCCATTTCGAGGTTAAGGTTATGGGGAGGCCGAAATCAGTTAGGAAACGATTCTATTTCATTTTTTCAACCACCTAAAACATTTCCCTAACCGCTAGGCCGTGGAGCACCATCACGAACCGAACCGAACGGCTTACACAGGAAGACCCTGACCCGGATGTTCCCCACGAACCAAGAAGCCAGCTCCGAACCGAACCGAAGAGGAATCACGAACTTAACTGACCAGGACCTTGGAGCTCACGATCCGAACCGCTGGAGGAAGGTAACCATGACCCAAACCGGTGGGGAAGTCGACCCGACCCGATGCGATGACCACGAACTACCCGGAGTTCACGAATGGGAGAGAGGCGAACACGACCGATCCGAACTGCCTCAGAAGGGCCGAACCAGATGGAGACTGAACCAGCGATGACCAAAACCCGAGATGCAAAGGTAGTCCAAATGGGAAGTAGAACCCAGGATCCACATGGGAACCAACGAGTTAACTTCTTGAGTTGGACTTTGCTGCGGGACGTGTGCAAAGGGGTTATCGATGTCTATAGCTTTGACTCACCACTGAGAGACGGATTAGTGGCTATGGATCAGTACAGTAGGGTTGTTATGACTCCATGGGGGAAAGTGATCATAGTAGGGCTATGAGCCAGTGCAGTGGAGTTGTTAGGACTCCATGGGGCAGAGTGGACATAGCAAAGTATTAGTGGTTACGGGTCAGTGCAGTGGAGTCATTATGACTCCATGGGGCAGAGTGATCGTAACAAAGGATTGGGTAGTCAAAGTGGTGGATATCATATACTTTACCCACTGAGTGAGAGATGTCAGGATGATTGCTATGCTTGATGTTTTCTATCACCATGACATGCACACCCCCTTCCCATTATTTTCACACCATGTGTTAGTGCCACCTTAGAGTATTATACATCCTGTTGTGCTAACGCTTTGGTTGCAGGTCCATGTTCAGGTATGGTTATGTATACGTGTTATTGTTCTGTTTTGCTGCTTATCGTTCATACCAGACTTTTGTCTGGCCCAGAGTTTTATGTCTCTTCTTATTACTCTGGGTGCCCTTAAATGAGCAGACTAGAGACAGGTTAACTGGTTATGCACGAGTAGCTGTCCGGAGACAAGCAGGAGGCTTACACGTATTGTTCCCATATATTCTCCCTATGTTGTTGCTGGTCGCTACTTTAGGCATTGGTAGTTACCTTCCTATTTTGCTTTAGCGACGATTTTTAAAAGCTGTAATAATGATGGTTTGGATCATAAGCCATATTTTGAATTTTTCGCTGCTATGATGGTTTAGTTTTCAGCTTATGCAATGTCTCTTCTGTTTTATATTGAGTTATGTTATTATTATATTTTGTTCCATGTGTTGTGAGATATACTATAGGTTCTTTGATGATACATATTTTTCAAATTGCATCCCTTTCTTTTCTTTTGACGACCGTCCCGTGCTGGTTGGACATCAGCACAGCGCGTGTTCGGGGAAATGTCCGCTAGTGTGGGTCGAGCCGCCACACTTGGTATCAGAGCTCTAGGTTGCGTAGTTAACCTAGGGAAAGACACCAGGGAGAGATAGTACGTATATGAGAGCGCGTATTTGTGATATTTTGGTTTTCAAAAGCTACATATGTATATACTATTAGTATATCTAAGGATGGAGTCGTACTGCACTGGTTCCACTGAAGAGATGGTTAATCGTTTTCTCCTTATGGATTGAATGATGAGCCGATATACGAGGAATACTGGTTCAGGTCCCAGTAATAGGAATGCTACTGATATGAGGGCGATGTTCACTGACTTCATGAGAGAGATGCTTAGGGATGTTCAGAGGGAAGCTCCTAATGCTGCAAATGGTGGTGGTGCAGCGGTGCAGGTGCCTAGGGCCGTCCGCTGGTGCGGGGCGAGCAGTCGCACTTGGTATCAGAGCTCTAGGTTGCGTATTTAACCTAGGGAAAAACACCAGGAAGAGATATTACGTATATGAGAGCGCGTATTTGTGATATTTTGGTTTTCAAAAGCTATATATGTATATACTATTAGTATATCTAAGGATGGAGTCGCACTGCACTGGTTCCACTGAAGAGATGGTTAATCGTTTTCTCCTTACAGATTGAATAATGAGCCGATATACGAGGAATACTGGTTTAGGAGCCAATAATAGGAATGCTCCTGATATGAGGGCGATGTTCACTGACTTCATGAGAGAGATGCTTAGGGATGTTCAAAGGGCAGCTCCTAATGCTGCAAATGGTAGTAGTGCAACGGTGCAGGTGCCTAGGGTCGTCCGCTGATGTGGGGCGAGCCGTCGCACTTGGTATCAGAGCTCTAGGTTGCGTAGTTAACGTAGGGAAAAACACCAGGGAGAGATAGTACATATATGAGAGCGCGTATTTGTGATATTTTGGTTTTCAAAAGCTATATATGTATATACTATTAGTATATCTAAGGATGGAGTCGCACTGCACTGGTTCCACTGAAGAGATGGTTAATCGTTTTCTCCTTACGGATTGAATAATGAGCCGATATACGAGGAATACTGGTTCAGGAGCCAATAATAGGAATGCTCCTGATATGAGGGCGATGTTCACTGACTTCATGAGAGAAATGCTTAGAGATGTTCAGAGGGCAGCTCCTAATGCTGTAAATGGTTGTGGTGCAGCGGTGCAGGTGCCTAGGGCCGATTTCGCCAAGCTCTGTAAGGACCACACTGGTCTTGGGGGGAAGCCGTTCCATAGAATAGAATCGACTACAGAAGTCCAGGATTGGCTTAATAGTTGTGAGCGTATCTTCGAGGATCTAGGAATCGAAGACACGATGAAGAGGAAGCTAGCATCCCGTCAACTGCAAGGACGGGCTATGAATTTGTGGAATGCTATTAAGGCAGCTACTCCCGAGGATCAAGTTACATTGAATCGATTTAAAGCTCTCTTCAGTGACAAGTTTATCCTAGCTACCCAGAAGTCAAAGTTGTTTAGGAAGTTCTTGGAGCTGAAATAGAATGGTAGGGCAGTCTCAGAATATACTGCTGAGTTCGATACTTTATCGAAGTATGGATTATCCCTTATTGACACTCCTGAGAAGAAGAATGGGAAGTTCATAACAGGCTTAGATCAGTACTTGGGGGAAAGGCTTATAAACCATATTGATGAGACTTTTGAATCGATTGTTGGGAAAGCATTGAGGTCAGAGAGCCTTTATCCTAAGCCTAAGACTGAAGTTGTTGTTGCATCTATAGAGGGGCCAAATCCGCAGGCAAGCGGTGGAGGCAAGAATAATTCTTAGAATAAAAATAAGCAGAGTCAGACAAAGTATGGTCAGAAAAAGAAAAGACATGAAAGATGTAGAGTGCTTTAGCTGTGGCAAGAAGGGCCATTATGCTAAAGAATGTCGAGCAAAGCCAAAGGATAGGAAGTGCTTCAACTGCGGCCAAGTGGGACATCACAAGGATAAATGTCCACAACCCCCCAAAAAAAGTAGATTGTGAAAGCATGTGCTATTAATGTCGTTCCTTCTTCGTCGAATGCCCCAACTGCAGCAGAGAAAGGAAAGAATGTCATCATTCAGGGTATGCTTTCTATTTATGATGTTCCTGTTCGAGTACTGTTTGATACTGGGGCTTCCCGTTCCTTCATATCTAGTGACCTGGTAGATAGGTTGGGATTGAAACCCGAGATAGTCGATAGACCTTTAGCGGTGACGAACCTGATTGGTGGTTCGACTAGCCTTAGTGTGATTTGTCGTAATTTGGTCTTATCGAGTCATGGATGTATGTTTGCTTGTGATTGCTTTGTTTTGGGTGGGGGTCGATTGGATCCAAAGATATGGGGTGGTGGTAGACTGTGAGGGATTTTCGGTGACTATTAGGGCGGATGATGGGCGGAGGGTAGTGTTTGGTGGCCTACCTAGTGATGAGGAGATGGCTAGTTTTCCAAATTCCCTCGACATTCCGCAGGACGAGTTATCAGGGGTTCCCTGTAACAACCTTGAATTTTGTAGCCAATTTAAAAATTTATTTTAAGTTATTTTAAATGAGTTTTGGTTGTTTAAAATAATTTATTTTGAAAAATTAAATATATTCTTTTTAATGTAAATACGGAGCGTATACAATTTGCATGTAATAAAATTTATTCTGTAATGTAATATAATGTAGGAAACATTAAAACAAAAGATTCAATAAATATTCTAACAAGTTGACAAGAAGGGAAGGTAGAAATTTAAAAATGCAATTTATGACAATTTTTATTTTTATTTAAATCAATGAATGCAGTATTAATGAAACAAAATTCAAATTGTTATGTTATATGTTTAATAGAGTGATAATAAAGGAATAAATATTCTTATATGTAAGTATTTCAGGTGCCATGATGCAAGAAACACATTTTCATATTTTTACACATATTACGAAGTAAGTAATCAATGACTCCTGAAGTGTTAATACACGTTAAGGAATTAATGACTCAGGGCATGTTTATATAAAAAGGGTAATATTCCTTTTCATTGAATGCAGGTGTAATTTTATAAAAACAAAAAGATTAAAGGAAAAATTATTCATATGTATTAAAGGAGTAAATAAAGCAGGAAATGAATTTTTCATGCATGGAAAAAAAGCAAATTAATTCTTCATGCTATTTTCGTATTTGTATTCATATGTATATGAAGTAAGGAATCAATGATTCCTAACATTTAATGCATGACCAAGATTTAAACTAAGCAATAAAATTCAAATGGGTTAAATTTTAGTATCACGTGTTACTTTACATTTCTAATAGTTTTACATGTTTTGTTCCTAACGGCGATAAGTATTGTTCCACTAATAAACAGAAACAGTAGTATAAAAACTACAATCAAATCAAACTTATATGTTAAACAAAGATTTAACAAGATGGCAGTTTTATTGTTTGTTTCTGCGAATTACATCTAGCGCTTGTAATATCAGTCCCTCTTGCAATTTAAATATCTTGTATTAATTTGATTGATTGTTTGTTAAATAAGATTGTTACCTAATATAGGCTTGACGATAGATATATATAGACACATTAATAGGTTTATTTGAAAAAGATGCATAAGGCTTTCTTCCCTATATATATATATATATATATATATATATATATATATATATATATACACACACACATATATATCTATATATATATTGATTTTTGTAGTTAAAATTGTTTTATACATTATGTTATTCTTAATTGAACCTTTCAAATTAAATAAAAAGGGTTATAACCAATGCCTCTTCATATCCGTATATATAAAGATGCAACTAAATTAAAGGAAATTTAAATTGGTGAGAAACCATCTGATTCTTTTGGACAATCAACTCTATTTATATCCCTATTCCTTTACTTGGTTTTTGCTATAGTACTCTATTCTCATACCCATCTTCTTTTCTTCCTCTCCAAGCCGTAGCCACCATTCTCTTCTTCCTTCCTCCATAAAATTTCTTCCTCCCTCCATAAATTTCTTCCTTCCTCCATAAAATTCTTCCTTCCTCCATCAATACAGAACTCGACATGTTTGACAATATTGGAACAGAGTGACACAACACAACATGCTAGATTTGTTGTAAACCCATTCCTGACTTTCTTTGACTCTAGTTCTGATCATATCCCAAGGTGAGATATTCTAAATTTAATTTAATTTAATTAAATAATCTTTCTTAAATAATAAATCTGTATATGTGAGAATTCCTATTTACTTAACTGATTTTAATTTATTACTTTTCTCGCTTATGAATCTGTGATTCGAAAGCTATTATCTCTGATTTGCAATGTAAATTTTGTTATTTGTTCGGATCTATCATTGTAAATTTAAGCACACGCATCTACTTTACTTATTTGTTCGGATCTATCATTTTAGATCTATGTACACGCTTCTACTTTTGTTATTTGATCGGATCTATTATTGTAGATCTAAGCACGCGCATCTACTTTACTTATTTGTTCGGATCTATCATTTTAGATCTATATACGCAATGCTAGTTTGTTATTTCATTCTAATTCAATGTTGTTTGAGTTGCTCGTGCTGCCATATTTGATGTAATTAAAAAGAAAAAATTTTGATATGGAATTTGATGTAATTAAAAAGGCGAAATTTTGACGATAAAATTTCCGTGCAATTTGGAATGAAATTTTGACGATGAAGTACACATGCATTTTTGATTGAAATAAAAAGATTAAATGTTGTCAATGCATTTTCATGTAAGATAAAAAGATTATATTTTGTCGACACATTTCATATGCATTTTCATGTAAAACAAAGAATTGAAACTTTAGGTTGCATTTTTAATGAATTAGGAAGATTGAAATCTAGTGTTACATTTTTATATTTATTTTAATGTAATAAAAGATTAGAGTTTAATGTTTACATTTTAATGCAAGTAAAAGAATGAAATGTAGCATAGTATTTTTATTTACAATTTTGGATGCAAATAGAAAAATGAAATTTAGCGTAGTATGTTTATTTACATTTTTTTTAATGTAATAAAAGATTAGAATTTAGGATTGCATTTTTATTCACAATTTTAATGTAATAAAAAGAGTAGGAATTCAACGCTGCATTTTTATGTACATTTTTAATGAAATGAAAGATTAGATTTTGTTAATGCAATTTATATGTATTTTCAATGAATTAAAAAGAATGAAGTTTATTGTAAAGTAATGAATGAAGTGTATTGTTGCATTTTTATTTACATAGTTAATGTAAATAAAAGATTAAAATTTTGTGTTGCATTTTTAATAAACTAAAAGGAATGAAAATTTATGTGCATTTTTAACATTAGTGAAAGAATGAAACTTAAGAGCAGAATTTACATTGTAAATTAAAAATTACATTTTTATATGTAATTAAAGGATGAGAATTTACTTTGTAAAGGAAATTACATTTTTTATGTAATTAAAGAAGAAGAATTTGCATTGAAAATAAAATTTACATTTTTATATGTAATGAAAGAATAAGAATTTGCATAGTCAATAAAATTACATTTTTTATGTGTAATTAAAGTATTAAATTTACATTGCAAATTAAAAAGTAAGATTAGACATGTAATGTTAATTACATTTTTAATGTAATTAAAAAGAAGGATTTGATGTTGTAATGTAAATTACATTTTTGTTGTAATATTAAAAAGACAGAAATTTTCACCGTAATGTTAATTACATTTTTTTATGTAATTAAAAAGAAGAATTGGACATTGGAATAAAATTACATCTTTATGTAAATAAAAAGATAGAACATAGAATGTTAATTACATTTTTAATATAATTGAAAGAGGATTTTGCATTGTAAATTAAAAGACAGAAAATCTAACATAGAATGTCAATTACATTTTTAATATAATTGAAAGAGGATTTTGCATTGTAAATTAAAAGATAGAAAATTTAACATAGAATGTCAATTACATTTTTAATATAATTGAAAGAGGATTTTTCATTGTAAATAAAAAGATAGAAAATATAACATAGAATGTTAATTACATTTTTAATGTAATTAAAAGTGGATTTTGCATTGTAAATAAAAAGACAGAAAATCTAACATAGAATGTTAATTACATTTTTAATGTAATTAAAAGTGGATTTTGCATTGTAAATAAAAAGATAGAAAATCTAACATAGAATGTTAATTACATTTTTAATGTAATTAAAAGTGGATTTTGCATTGTAAATAAAAAGATAGAAAATCTAACATAGAATGTTAATTACATTTTTAATGTAATTAAAAGTGGAATTTTGCATTGTAAATAAAAAGATAGAAAATCTAACATAGAATGTTAATTACATTTTTAATGTAATTAAAAGAGGATTTTGCATTGTAAATTAAAAGATAGGAAATTTAATAGGGAATGTTAATTACATTTGATGTAGTTAAAAAGGAGATTTCACATTGGGGTTAAATAGGTAGGAATTTTGCACTATAATGTTAGTTACAATTTATATCGTAATTAAAAAGGGAGGTTTTACATTGTGATAAAAGAATGGAATTCAACATTGTAATATATTTACATTTCTATGTAAATAATAAAAGAATGTATTTAGAGGTTGAAATATTATCTTCATTTTTAAATAAATTAAAAATGAATGGGTATCGGTAGTTGTTGAGCTCGTTATTGAATTGAACGACATTATTATGGTTAAACGTTTTATATTTATATTAATATATATAAATATAATTAAATTTAAACGAATCGAGCGCGGTAGTTTGCGTTTTGAAATCGTACCTTTAAACGACTATATCAAAAGATCCGACCGTTGGATTTTCCAAAAACGAAAACCGTTAGCACCGCTTTGTGTATTACGTAGATTCACGACACCGTACTCCTTTATATTGTATTTATTGATTTTCTGTCGAATGTATGAATGGTTGGTGGTGGAGAATTTATTCTCTTGCTTAACACCCTTTTGTATATTTTGGCAAAAGATTAATAGTAGGATATGGAGTGATAGTGTGGCATACTAAGATGCAATGATCAAAATTTCTTATTGAAAAGCAGAACCTTGTGGTGACGATCAAAGCACAGCTTGAATAAGCATAGCTTTGTGTATTACGTAGATTCACGAGCCTCACAACCTGATTGAGTCTTAAACGGGAGAAGGGAACGCAGGGAGAGCAGCACGTTTCTTTCTAGCTAGAAATGATGTTTGGGATTTTACACGGCCCGGCATTTTATTTATGTGGACGATGGAACGAGGCGCCTCGGATGATAGGTCCTATAGGATCGGGAAACGTGTGTTCAGGAATTGCCAATCCACAAAGTTATATGTGTGGACCGGCCCTGCAGCTTTCCAAGGATTCACTGCGGGGGATCCTGAGACATTAGCTAGAGTGTCTCGAATCGGTAAGGAGCTCCTCCCTAGCCTTGACTCATGATGGAAAACCAAATTCCCAATACGACCCTACGGATTTGATTGTATTACTAGTATGGAGGCATAGTATATGGTAGCTATGCTTCCTAGGATTGATACATTTATTTTGAAATGTTTTTATATACACTAATAATAATATCAAATTCGTTTTCATCGTACCAAGCATGTTTAATCACCATAAGGTAAAACTCTATCCTCTGGTTTGCGTTGCATTGTGTGATGGGACTTGAGTCTTATGGTGATTCCATTTTTCCAAAAAGCATTGCGTTGTTTTACGATTTATTTATTTATCTGTTCTGTCACCTTAAATTATGCACGGCAATCCATTGGAATAAAACCCGTTCTGCGTTAGCGGCGTGGTCTTTGGATTTGCCTTATTATTATTAGTTAAATTAGTTAAGAATTCTCACACCAGTCCCATTGTAGACTCGTAGTTTGTTTTCACCTTTACAAACTCGGGTGCCCTCTTTTCTACATGGGCAGCCAAGTAGCAGGTTTCACTTTCTTTGGAGTTGCTGTCTTTGAAGTTTTCTTGGAGTTGCTTAGTTGAGGTGATGATTTGGAGCTATGAAGACTATCTATCATTTATCTTTTGTTGCATTTTATTTTTAGACTTTGAGACACCCAGACTTATTTTATTTCTAGTTGTTCTATTTTGAAGTTGGGACTTATCTCCTTTTGCTGAAACTTGATGTAATAATTTAGAACTCTGTGACTGTGGAATTCTGTGTTTGATGACATTCATATTCCACTACTATGATGTTGTTATTCTATAGTTTCCTGTGCTATGTTGTATCTGTGATATGTATTGTTATATTTATGCTGTATTCCAAATGATTACTCCTTACTTTCATTCTGTGGAAGTTTGGGGTTATCACATTGTCGTTGCTGGCCAGTATCCGGATATCTTCGAGCAAATAACCGGAATTCCACCACACCGAGAGATTGAGTTCCGTGTTGATTTAGTGAAAGATGCTAGACCTATAGTGATGCCACTTCATCGTATGGCACCAAGGGAGCTACAAGAGCTCGAGGTGCAAGTAAGCGATCTTTTGAAGAAGGGATTTATCAGAAGAAGTGACTCCGAGTGGGGAGCACCAGTTGTATTTGCTACTAAGGTAGATGGTTCCCTTCGTTTATGTGTAGACTATAGCGAGTTGAATAAAGTGACTAGGAAGAATAAGTATCCTCTTCCACGGATAGATGATTTGTTTGATCAACTGAAGGAGCAAGAGCGTTCTCCCAATTGGACCTCGCGGCAGGATTTCATCAGCTTCGAGTGGCAGCTGAGAGTATTCCTAAAACGGCATTTCGGACGTCGTCTGAATTATATGAGTGGTTGATCATGCCATTCGGGTTGACCAATGCACTGTCATATTTTGTGGATCTTATGAATAGGGTATTCGGGGATCAATTGAATAAGTTTGTTCTTGTGTTCGTGGACGATATACTTGTTTATTCGAGGACAGAAGAAGAACACAAGGAACATTTGAGAGAAGTGATGGAAGTGTTGAGAAAACACCAATTGAAAGCGAAGTTTTCTAAGTGTCACTTCTGGAGGAGTAAAGTGAGATTCTTGGGCCATGTTGTTTCAGAGAATGGTATTGCTGTGGATCCTACGAAGGTGGCTACGGTACAAGATTGGTCTATGCCCAAGAATGCAACAGACGTAAGAAGTTTCTTGGGATTAGCTGAATATTATCGTAAGTTTATCGAAGACTTCTCCAAGATAGCGGTACCGTTAACTCAGTTGACCAAGAAGAATCAAGATTTCGTTTGGGACGGGAGGTGTGAAAATGCATTCAAGAGTCTAAAAGAAAAGTTGACGCGTGCGCCAGTGTTAGTCATTCATAAAGGAAATAAAGAGATGACAGTATACATAGATGCATGTGGTACCGGACTAGGTGTTGTATTGATGCGAGGAGGTAGGGTAGTAGCTTACGCTAGTCGGCAACTGAAACCTCATGAGAAAAGATATCCTACCCATGATTTGGAATTGGCAGCGATCGTATTCGCGTTGAAGATGTGGAGACATTATCTCTTGGGAGAAAGAGTTATTTATCGATCATAAATCGTTAAAGTATCTCTTCTCTCAGAAGGATCTAAATCTCCGACAGCAAAGATGGTTAGAATTCTTGGCTTTCTGTGTTTTCGATATCGCATATACACCAGGAAAGGGCAATGCGGTAGCTGATGCATTAAGTAGGAGACATGCCAGTTTAGGGGATATGTTTCTTGAATGGAAGCAACTGGAGTACATCGCTGGATATGATTTTAGACCAAAGTGTGAATTGGATCCAGAGATGTTAGCATGTTTGACGGTCAAACCCACTTTGATTGAGCGGATTGGTTCCAGTCAGAGGGACGATTCTAGTCTATTAGAAATCATCTCCAAGTTAGAGATGGGTATCGACAAGGAAATGAACAAGTATGGGCTTGATCGAGATGGACGGCTTAGAAAGAATGGGAGAATAGTTGTGCCTAATGTTAATGAATTGAGAGATGAAGTGCTTAGGGAATGTCATCACTAAAAACTGACTATACATCCCGGTGGTAACAAAATGTATCAAGACATGAAGCAGACCTACTACTGGGAAGGCATGAAGAGAGATGTCAAAAAATTTATATCCAAATGCATGAACTTCCAGCTAGTTAAAGCTGAGCAAAAGAAACCTAGTGGTTTGTTGCAACCATTAGAAATTCCAGAATGGAAATGGGAAAAAGTCTCAATGGATTTTATTGATGGATTACCAAGGACTAGATTAGGTCATGATAGTATTTGGGTGGTTGTGGACCGATTGACCAAGAGTGCAAGGTTTATACCCGTCAAGTCGAATAGAACAGCAGCTAAGTTAGTAGAAATGTATATGAAATGGGTAGTGAGATTTCATGAAGTACCCCAAGGCAACTCACCATATTAAGCTTTGTATATAATAATAATAGTTATCAATCCAGTATTGGTATGGCTCCATTTTAAGCTTTGTATGGAACACCATGCAACTCACCATCATGTTGGTTAGAAACCGGTGAGAAGTTTGTGCTTGGGCCAGATGTGATAAGAGAAACTTCGGACAAGATCAGGGTTGTCCAATAGCGAATGAAGGCTGCTCAAGATAGGCAGAAGAGTTATGCTAATAAGAGGAGAAGAGGTTTAAAATTCTCCGTTGGCAACTTGGTGTTTGTCAAGATTTCTCCATAAAAGAGCGTGATTTGATTTGGTAGGAGAGGCAGGTTAACACCAAGATTTGTTGGTCCATTCCCAGTTCTCGAACAAGTTGGGAATTTAGCGTATAAAGTTGAATTACCTGGCAAGATGGCAGGAGTTCAACACGTATTTCATGTTTCCCAGTTAAGGAAGTTCGTGCACGACCCCGATATGACTATTTCACTAGATCAGTTGGATAACATCGAAGTAGAAGCCGAGGCGGTTGGGAACTGCAGGCCGACCCGTATTGTCGAGTACGACACGAAGCAACTTCGAAGGAAGGAGGTAAAACTGGTCAAGGTTCAGTGGGGCGAGAATGAGAATGACTGTACTTGGGAAACAAGCGGAGAGCATAAGGAAGACGTATCAGAACTCTTTGCCGATAAGATTTTAGCGACCATTTAGTTATCCTCTTCTTAGTAAACTGCATGCTAGGATAGGCTTGTTATGTTGCTATATATGTTTGATTGCTTGTGAATGACTGATAGACATGCGGGACACCTTTGTATGTTTTTGGTTAAGGAATTTCTGGGGCTAAATTTCTTAAGGGGAGGAGAGTGTAACGACCCACATTCTACGTATCGAAGGATAGCAGAATATTTATTTCTTTTTCATATGAAGTCGTATAGTTGTGTAACTTTGGGGAACGACTATTGGGGTCATTTTCCATGTTCACGATTTTTGTCTATTTTTAAATGATTGTTTTGCCCTTGGCGAATCTTGTTTTGCCCATAACTTTTGATTGGTAAGGAGTTTTGACCTGAAACCACTTCCATTGGATTCGAATGATGGTTTACCTTTACGTAAAGTGGTCATATTGATCAAAAGGACTTACTGTTTGGGAGATATGGCTGAAATAAAGTTTGGAGGGTGAAAAATAGCTTAATCGGGCCTAATTAGGGTGATTAGCAACTAGGCCCATAACCCATTTCGGGATTAGGGTTATGGGGAGTCTGAAATCAGTTAGAAAACGATTCTATTTCATTTTTTCAGCCGCCTAAAACATTTCCCTAACCCCAGCCATGGCCTCTACCATCTATAATCGTCCCAAATCACCTTCTAATCACTATTTAAGAAGATCTACATCAAATCATGGCAAATCAATACCAAATCAGAGTTGGAGCTACTGTGTTGCCTAGGAAAACACCCCAAAACAGTAGAGTTTCAGATCTAAAGTTTTATTTGTGGCTAAGGTTAGTGATTTGCATTGTTTTTCACTAATTACGGCTAATTAGAGGTAATTAGTGATAATTAGCGAAATCATGGTTCAGAAAAATCTGGAAAATTTTGTAAAATTCTAAAATATTATTTTATGCCTCTATTAGAAATTTGGAATAATTTGGATATGTTTTGCTAATCCTATCATTAATTATGGTTAAATATGATTAAGGGGAAAACATGGGTTTTTGGGTATATTTGGTCCATATTGACATGATTATTCATTGTTTTGGTGTTTATGGTTGATTATACAAATTGCTATGACTGTTTGGAATGTTTTATAATTGCTTAGAATAGTTAGAATGGTCGAAAAACGTCGTCGTAAGGCGCAAACAGTCGCTGGGAAAGTTGCAGGAAATAGTGCAGAAAAAGGGATCGGATCAGATCGCCCTATGGGGTCGTGGAGCACCATCATGAACCGAACTGCTCACACAGGAAGACCCCCACCTGGATGTTCCCCACGAACCAAGAAGCCAGCTCTGAACCGAACCGAAGAGGAATCACGAACTTAACTGACCAGGACCTTGGTGCTCACGATCCGAACCGCTAGAGGAAGTATACCACGACCTGAACCGATGGGGGAAGCCGACCCGACACAATGCAATGACCACGAACCGACCCGGAGTTCATGAATGGGAGAGAGGCAACCACGACCAATCCGAACCGCCTCAGAAGGACCGAACCGGATGGAGACTGAACCAAAGATGACCAAAACCCGAGATGCAAAGGTAGTCCAAATGGGAAGTAGAACTCAGGATCCAGATGGGAACCAACGAGTTAACTTCCTGAGTTGGACTTTGTTGTGGGACATGTGCAAATGGGTTATCGATGTCTATAGCTTTGACTCACCACTAAGAGACAGATTAGTGGCTATGGATCAGTGCAGTGGGGTTGTTATGACTCCATAGGGCAAAGTGATCGTAGCAGGGCTATGAGCCAGTGCAGTGGAGTTGTTATGACTTCATGGGCTAGAGTGGACATAGCAAAGTATTAGTGGTTACGGATTAGTGCAGTGGAGCCATCATGACTCCATGGGGCAAAGTGATCGTAACAATGGATTGGGTGGTCAAAGTGGTGGATATCTTATACATTACGCACTGAGTGAGGGATGTGAGGATGATTGCTATGCTTGATGTTTGTTATCACCATGACATGCACACCCCCTCCCCATTATTTTCGCACCATTTGTTAGTGTCACCTTAGAGTATTGTACATCCTATTGTGCTAACTCTTTGGTTGCAGGTCCAGGTTCAGGTATGGTTGTGTATACCTGTTATTGTTTTGTTTTGTTGCTTATCGCTCATTCCAGACTTTTGTCTGACCCAGAGTTTTATGACTCTTCTTATTACTCTGGGTGCTCTTAAACGAGAAAACTAGAGATAGGGTAGCTGGTTAAGCATGAGTAGCTATCCGAGACGAGCAGGAGGCTTACTCATATTGCTCCCATATATTCTCCCTGTGTTGTTGTTGGTCACTACTTTAGGCATTAGTACTATACCTTTCTATTTTGCTTTAGAGACAGTTTTTAAAAGTTGTAATAATTATGGTTAGGATCATAAGCTATATTTTGAATTTTCCGCTACTATGATGGTTTAGTTTTCAGCTTATGCACAGTATCGTCTGTTTTATATCGAGTTATGTTATTATTATATTTTGTTCCATGCGCTGTGAGATATACTATAGGTTCTTTGATGATATATAGTTTCAAATTCCTTCCCTTTCCTTTTTTTGACGACCGTCCCGTGCTGGTTGGACATCGGCACAGCGCATTTTCGAGGAAATTTCAGCTGGTGTGGGGCGGCCCGTCACAGATTCGAAGGCTTGGATTGAGGTGGAACTTGAAAATTTTGAGGATTGGAAATTGTAATTTGGTAATTCGAATTCGGTATCATGTGAGATGGCTTCGCAACATTATTGGGGTTAGACCACGAGAAATTTGGATGATTTCTCCAACTAGGGTTATACGTAGATGAGTAAGGACTATTTTGAGCTATGACATTTGTAACAACCCACATTTTACATATCGGAAGATCATAAAATATTTTTATTTTATTCCCTGAGGGTTCAATCATTCTCATTTTTTATACGTTGCTTATTGGGATGTGAGACATGTCCATATTTTTTTACCGATTTTGTTTGTGCCCATTTTGCCCCTGTCAATCTTGTATAGGGCATAACTTTTGACTTACGTTGAATCAGAGGATCAGACTTGTGCCATTGGAAAGAAATTGATGATTTCCTTTCTATAAAGTGGTTAATTAAAGATTTGGTTTAGCGGTTTGGGAGAAATCGTTGTTTTAAGGTTTTTCAGTTGTCTGTCCAGGATTAGTAAGCCATAATGGGATGAACTGGAAAGGTCCATTAGTGGGCTGATGGGAGGGTATAAATAAGGGGTGAGGGGTATAGAAAATAGTTTAGTTTTTCATTTCCTCATTTGGTGGCCTTGTGCTCCTTCTTCCTCTAACACCTTTCCACCATTAAAAATCCAAATCTAAGGAGGGAAATCATAGATCTACACCATTGGAGGCTAGATCTACATCATTTCAAAGGTGAATTTATCCGATAGAGGCATTTGGTTCAAATTGCTCATTGTTTTAGCTTGTATTGGAGAATCGGTGAGTGATTACATCTCTCACATGAATTCAATAAAGTGTATGAGTAGTAGATCATGTTTTTCATCAAATTCAAGTGTTTTTTACTTAGATCTATGAATTGGTAAGTTCATTTTCATATAGATCACCCTAGGATCTGATTTAGCAAGTTTAGATAGGTAATTTCTATTATATTTCATGCGAATGTGCAAGTTAGATCCATGTTTTTTGTTCATATGCACATTTGTTTTGATTTTGGTGAAATTAACATTATCCTGGATAGAATTGTCATATTGATGATATTGTTGATTTCATAACATTCTTGTAATCCTTTTTGATGAATTGGATGAGCTAGTTTCATCGAATTTATCGTTTGGCGAAGTTTGGTCGAAACTAGAGTTGAATTGAAATATGCAGGTTTTGGATCGGCCAGAAGTTAGGTCGAACTAAAGTTGGGTCGGACCAAAGCTGGGTCGGACCAAAGCTGGGTCGGACCAAAGTTGGGAAGTTGGGTCGGGACAAAGTTAGGTCGGACCAAAGTAGGGTCGGACCAAAGTTAGGTCGGACTAAAGCTGGGTCGAACCAAAGTTGGGTTAGACCAAAGTGGGTCGGCCTATTCTGGTCAGCCTTTTCTGGTCAGCCATTTTTGCCATTTTTGGTCGGCTATTTCTAGTCGGACATTTCCGGTGATGATGTGACTTCAAAGTGAATTCAATTAGGAAGTTTTGAAGTGTTGGAAAGTGTTTGTTGTTCATTATATGCAACAAATGGGGAGACAACTCAAGGATGTATTGAGGTCATGTGAAATGACAGCTCTAAGGTGTTCTACGCTAATTAATAGACGTAATTGATAATGTTTAGAGAGACGAAGGATGAGCAATATCATTGTCATAGGTTCTAGCGGACTCAAAGCAGAGGTACAATTGAAGACCAATTGTAGGTCGAATGCCTTAGGCGTCATGTATGGCCTAGACACGTGTTGAGTATAGCGATTAGCATGCGTTGAGTATAGCATGTGGAGTTTTGCTAGAACCGTGGCGTCGTGTGTGGTCCTTGACAATTGAAGGCAAACTGTTAGCCAGTTATATGAGAATGAAGTTTCCAAAGCAAGGTTGGCGGTGATAGCCAGAGTCAGTCATGGATGTTTGAATGCATGTTGTGATCATGATTGAGTTGCTTTGCCATATACAAATGAACGTTTTAATTACCGTGATTGAATTGTTATTCCTTTGGGTATATGGATTGTAAAGGCTATCACTGTCATGTAAAGGGGAAGGAAATTAAGAGTTCTTCTCTGGAGTTGGATATATTAGTTTATTATTTACCCATTCTCATATACTTTATTGATGAAGTTTGTTAGTTGTTTAATCGCTCACTAAGATTATTGTCTGACTCAAGGTTTTATGTTTCCTCTTATTACCTTGGGCTGTCATCCTGTTGTGGACGGGCAAACAGAGTAATAGATGGTCAATATTTCTTTAGTGAGGACGACGATGCTGATCGATGGCGAGAAGGAGGCTCACGTACCAGTTTTATTACTATCTAGTATTTGATTCCGCTGTTTGCTATTTCTCTGAATGTTGTAGTGAGGAAACTTGTACAAACACTATTTTTGTTCTCCATGTGTATGGGAAATACTTTCTAGTTGTCATGAAAGTTTAGTGTTTTATGCTTCACTATCACTACCTGTTGTATATGCTCTATTATATTTTATCCTTGCGATGTGAGTTTACGACAGGTTTCGTTTATCTACCATACATGGATGATCGTCCATAGTTGCCTGGCACACCTTTCAACGCATTATTCCTCTTGTATAGTGCAGGGGCTATGGTCGGTCGTCACATTTGGTATCAGAGCTCTGGTTAACGATTTTAGCCAAGGTTCAAAGATGTAATCACGTATGAGAGACATACTTGTAGATTTCAATTGGATTCTAACTATATATATTAGCATATATAGTAGTAGCAGTTGTATTCTTTAGCAGTTTTTCTTGGAAGTGGCTAATTATTCTAAATTGCGGATTTAGAACGAGTAGACGACCATCAAGCACGCTACTAGGGAAGCTAATACTGGAGGGGGTAATGGCAGGGCACAAGACTACCCAGCCAAGTTTGAAGCTATGATTGAAGCATGCCTTCGAAGGAACCCCGCTCCAGTGGCAGCTACGGTTGATGTTGGAGTCCAAGTGCCTAGAGCTGTAGAATTTGCAAAGCTATGCAAAGACTTTTCTTCATTGGGAGGAAAACAATTCAAAGCCACTAAACCAGTTGAAGAAGTCCAAAGGTGGATGGATACTTATGTTAGGATTTTCAAAGACATGGGCATTGATGATGCAACAAAGAGGAAGCTTGCATTAAGGCAGTTAGTGGGCAAAGCAATAGGCTGGTGGAACTCTATCACATTTGAGACCCCTGAAGAGGATATTTCATGGGAGTTGTTCCAAGCTAAGTTTGAAGCAAAATTTATCTCCACCATGCAGAAGTCTGTTCTGTTTAAGATATTCGTGGAGCTTAAGAAGAACAGTTGCCCAGTTCTTGACTATATTTCTGACTTCGAGGCTTTGTCGAAGTATGCTCGTTCATATGTGGATACTCTTATCAAAAGAATGAGAAGTTTGTCTAGGAATTGAATGAATACCTTAGGGATCAGCTTGTGGATCCCCTCGATGAGAGCTTTGAGAAGATCGTCGAGAAGACTTTGAGGCATGAAATTCTGTTCCCTGAGAAGATGTTTGTTGTTGCACCTAAGGAGGAACAGAAGCCACAGCTGTAACACCCCGAATTTTCTAAGAATATTAAAATTAACAAATTCAAGAACACTTAATTTTTATAAGAAGAATTAAGTGAAATGGGTTGCACTATTACGTTCGTCTCAAAATTTTGGTCAAGATAGACATTTGGTTTGCATAAAACGGATACCTGATGAAGAAGTTATTAAGACTTGAAGTTTGTATGCATATGAGAAAAATATATATATAGATATATATAAAAATTGAAAAATAAATATGCAAAAAAGTTCAAACCAGCGAATTGGGAGGGGGAATAACAGAACCGACCCATTTTTGAGGTCGGCCCGAGCCTCGCTGGGTCGACTAGGGGTTGATTCACGGTATATGGCTGTCAACCCGTGGGCCGATTCGCTCTAAGGCAGATGTGGCAACAGATTGGTTCTGATGGACTCCTTGCTGAGTCATTAGGGCTGATGTGGCTATTCTATCTTGTCTGAACGACTTTGATTTGCTCTAGGTTAATCTGACGGTTCCTATTAAATCAAACTTCTATATAAGCAACCTAATACCTCAACCCTAAATCATATTAAAAATCAAACCAAGAGCCGTCATGCTGCCATTGGACAACCTCGAGTAGCCGTTGCTCAACTTGAAGCAAATTAAAAGAGACAAACCAAATCAAATCAAAATTAAACTAAAACAACGATTGCCTACATCAAAGGCGAGCATTTCAACTTCAGAATACAGATTCCAGAAATCAAGATTGTCTTTTGTAAGTGTAGTTATCTTTTAGATGTAAATAAATTTAAGACGTGATTTGATATAAAGTGAAAAATAGAATTATACCATGTTGTATAATATTGACAATGCTAATTCGTGTTTGTTTCTTGTGATGATTTTATCATGAATTGTCTTGGAATGTTTGTGGCTTATTTGACTTGGGGTTGGATCTATTAAAGTTTGAGAATGAAACTATCAATATCATATATGTTTCATGTTAAGATCTACATATATATGTTTATATGATTAATGCAAGTCGTATGTATTATGTTAGATCCTAGTCAAGATCTACATATATATAATCATATGATTTATGTTAGATCCATGTGCCTATATATATGTTCATATGTTCATATGCAAGTTACAAGTTTTATGTTGGATCCATGTCAAAATCTATCTAGGTTCATATGATTAATGCAAGTTATATGTTTTATGATAGATCCAAGTCACGATCTAATTATACATATGTTCATATGCAAGTTACATGTTAGATCCAAAATTAGATCTTTATTTATTTGCCTGTTTGTAAAGTGGACTTATGCAGGTTCACCTTGTTAGATCTAGTTCACACCAATATGTTAATGTTAAAATATACATGCCTTGGGATTGGACATGTCATGATTATGTCATATGCTAGTTTATAATTGAGGTTATGTTCACACATGCCTAGATTTACATATTAACATGTTTTAGGCTTATGATTATCTAAGTCTAAATTATATGCAAGTTCATGTGACATGATAAATTATATGAATAAAGTTTTATGCAAAATTTACATTTTTGGTTGAATCTATATTATGCATGTTCCCTTCTTTACCTCTTGTTTATAAATTGGGCTAATATGCGGGCCCAATGACTTTATGTGATTAATACGAATGAACAAACATGGGTAATGTTGCGATAGTTATTAAATCAAAACATGTGAATAATGTAGGTGGGCCCAAAACCATGTAAATGGTTAAGGCCATGAATGGTATAATTTATACCATTATTCTTGAACATAATTAAAATATGTGACATGAAACACTTGTAGAAAATTCACATATATAAAATGTAAAAGATGAATATGCCTAACCCGAGGTTAGACTGAGTTGTGGTGTAAACCTGCCCGGAACCAACCGGCACATCCAGTAACCACAACAATACATGTCTAATGTGAGAGGTTAGTGCATTAAACCCAGAAAGACCAGAGGTTAGACTAAGTTGTGGTGTAAAACTGCCTGGAACCGACCGGCACATCCAGTAACCACAACAATACCTTTCTAATGTGAGTGGTTGGTGCTTTAATTAATTAACTAATTAATTAAAGCTCATGAACAATCAAGCTAGAAATGGTGAGGTTAAGTAATTAAGGGAACACTTAACCAACTCAACATGTTAACAAAACAATATTGGAAGGGTTAAGTAATTGAGGAAACACTTAACCGACTTAACATGTTAACTAGACAAGATTGATAGGGGTTAAGTCAAACCAAGGACACTTAATCAATTTAGCATGTTGACTAGAAAAAACCCTAGTAACAGGGACCCGTTTCAGCAGTAACCCACATGGATGTATCAAGGTACTCTGAACTAGGCAGGGTAGGGCACGATTACTGGGCTGAATATAAGCGGTCAAAAGGGTGGCGGTTAGGTGCGTCGGTGTAGGTTCCAACGGTGTACAGGGGTGCACGGGCTCCGGAGTGGAAAAAGCAGGAACTGGGCACCAGGCGTACACTTGTGCATCTTTGAATCGTGTTAGGGTTGCCATTATAGGACTTGATACACCCTATACTGGAACCAGCACAAGTACTTAAAAATCACGTGGGGCTGCATGATACCGAGAATACATGAATGCGAGTAGGAGTCGATCAATACATGAATGGGATCACTTTATCATGAACACACATTGCTAGTTAAACAGATCTTAGTGGGTGCAGAGAAGTAAAAGTGGGTGCGATAGCCAAATCTAGTTAAATCTTACTTTACCTCGTTTTAGGACTACCCTATCCTTGTGGTATCATTCTAAGTTCAGTTTATTCATGTCATAGTCTTTTACTTTGTTTACATGCTATTAGATAACTGGGCTTACCAGACTTATGTCTAACCCATTTTCCTTTCGCTTCTTTTCTTCCGTTCCCCCCCCTCCAGGTCCGCAGGGAGGAAACACTTCTTCTTAGTCCAGGTTAGCCAAAGCTTGAAGACCGTAGATGTAAGGCTTGGACTTTCCTTTTTGAGCTATGGCTATGGTCAAGCACTTATTGGGGATTTATGTCATTTTATTTTCAGTATTTCTTCTTTATGTTTTCAAGACAGATGAAAAGTTGTAATAATTTGGAAGGTTGAAGTAGTTATTGAATTGTTGTGTTGAACAAGTATTTATGAAATAATATCGATCTTTTTCCGCTGCATAAAATTTTGTCTTGTAATTTATTAGTATCTTGTACCTTAAAACGCTCCACCGAAGTTAAGGCATTCCCTTTGAGAGTGACCTTAACGGAGGTGGGGTGTTACGCTTGGTATCAGATCTAAAGGTTACCAGATCGGATAAACTTTTTGAAACTATTTTTCAAAAAGAAGTCATAAAGAAGCATTTTCAAGAAAAAGTGTTAAAAAAGGCATAATCCCCAAAGCCATATGCACTATCTTTCTATCCTTCATTTTGAATCTTTCCATTTTGTTTAAGCATGTTTGGGGATCTTAACCTTCCAGACGGTGTACCGATACCTGGTTGGTTCAGGAGATACCTAGAAGCTAGGGCCAATGACGCGGGCCCAGCAGACATTCCTCCTCCCCCAGCTGCTGCTCCTCCTCCTCCTCCGAGAGGAAATGCTTTCTCAAAGATCTGTAGAGATTTTAGATCCATGGGTAGAAAAGACTTTAAGGGGAGTGAATCATTCGTGGAAGCCAGAAACTGGCTCAAGGAGACTCAGGAATTATTCGTTATCTTTAAAGTAGATGAGAGGCAGAAACTACAGTTGGTGGTGTGGTTGCTCAAAGACGAGGCCTCCTTCTGGTGGGAAGTCACTAATGCTGAAAGACCGATAGAGACTTGGGAGGACTTCAGGGCGAGATTTGAAATGAAGTTCCTCTCACAAGCTGAGCAGAGTCTGCAAATGGAGAAGTTCTTATCACTTAAACAGGGCAGCTTGTAGGTCAAAGAATACATCAATAAATTCAACCAGTTTGCTCGATTTGGAATGGAGTTAGTAAACACTCCACACAAGAAGGCTCTCCGCTTTGCCAAAGGACTGAATGAGCCACTACAAGGTTTGGAAATGTCCTATATACCTATGGGAGCGACTTACGAGAGACTGTGGACATGGCTCTGTTGAAAGAGGAGATCAAAGATGGGAAGAAGGAGGTGAAGAAGGAAGAGCCTCAAAACAAGAAAGGAGATGGATCTCAGAATTAGAAGATGAACCCTAAGAAAGGCGGGAAGGATAATAAATCCCGTAAGAAGATGAAGTGCACTTTCTGTGGGATACCTGAACACTTGGCTAGGGACTGTAGAAAGAAAAAGAGGAAATTGGGCGCTTGTTTCCAGTGTGGGGATACTGGACACTTGTCTAAGGACTGCCCAAAAAGGTAAGGGCAGGGACAAAGGACTAGATCATCTTCTGGAGGGCAGGTCCATGCTCTCGTTGCACCTCTGCAGGAACTAGGTAGACATATTTCTGTTGAGAGTTTAGTTTATCTGTTTAATAATCTTGTTCGTACTCTCTTTGATTCTGGCGCATCGCACTCTTTTATATCTACTGCTTTAGTTGAATCTCTGCACCTAGACACCCAGATAGTAGAGGATCCCTTGGTTGTTTCAAATCCAATTGGGGGCTCAGTTTATTTGTCAACGATTTGTTTGGATTTGGAAATATCTATTTTAAGTGTTGGGTTTAAATGTAATGCTTATGTTTTGGGCTTCATGGGATATGGGCTGATACTAGGCATGGACTGGCTATCTAGTAATGGTGTCGTCCTTGATTGTGAAAAGAGAGTGGTTAGACTCATTACTTGCCTCGGTAACACTCTCGAAATCTCTTGTAATCCCAAGAATTCTATTATGCTAAGTAATCTAGAATCTCTTGATGCATCTGTTGCGAATTTGCAGTCTGTTAGAGTGGTCCATGAATACTCGGATGTGTTTAAAGAGGTAAAGGGCTTACCTCTGAAGCGGGAGATAGACTTCCGCATATACCTCGTTGACAATGCAAAACCCATTGCTTTACCCGTTAGACACATGACTCCAAGGGAGAGAAAAGAACTCATCAAGCAAGTTAAAGAGCTACTTGGAAAGGGGTTCATAAGACGGAGCATTTCTGAATGGGGTGCTCCAGTAGTGTTCGCGACTAAAGCCGATGGTTCACTCCGCCTATGCATGGATTATAGGGACCTGAACAAGAAGAATAGGCACTCACTCCCAAGAATTGACGATCTGTTTGATCAGCTCGTAGGTGCATCCATTTTCTCCTAACTAGATCTGGCTACCGGGTTTCATCAGCTAAGAGTGGCTGAGGATAGCATTGACAAGACCGCATTTAGGACCCCGGATGGTTTCTTCGAGTGGCTTGTCATGCCTTTCGGCTTGACAAACGCACCTGCCTATTTCATGGACTTGATGAGCTGGGTGTTCCGAGAATTCCTCAATAAGTTTGTGGTGGTCTTCGTGGACGATATTTTGATCTTCTCGAAGAGTGAGGAAGAGCATGCTTAGCACTTAAGGGAAGTCATGGATACTCTCCGTGCACATCAGTTGAAAGCCAAATTCTCCAAATGCCATTTCTGGAGAGAAGAAGTTAGATTTCTTGGACATGTGATATCCAAAGAGGGGTTAGCCGTGGACCCCGCAAAAGTGGTTGCTGTGCAAGATTGGAAGATTCCAAGAAACACAACTAAAGTCCGAAGATTTCTTGGGCTAGCAGGCTTTTACCGAAAGTTCATCAAAGACTTTGCAAAAATCTCAGCTCCACTTATAAGGTTGACGAAGAAGAACCTAGTTTTCGCTTGGGATTTGGATTGCGATATTGCTTTCCAACGCTTGAAAAAGGCTCTAACAATAGCCCCAGTTCTGACATTGCCTGATGGGAGCAAGATGTTTACCGTATACATGGATGCATGTGGTACAGGATTAGGCGCTGTATTGATGCAAGAAGGGAAGGTAGTAGCTTATAGTGGAAGGCAGTTGAAAGTACATGAGAAAAACTACCCAACCCACGACCTAGAATTGGCGGCCATCATTTTCGCTCTTAAGTCTTGGCGCCATTATCTCCTAGGCGAGAAGTTTGAATTGTTTACTGACCGTAAATCGTTGAAGTACCTTTTCTCGCAAAAAGATCTCAACTTGAGGCAGCAAAGATGGATGGAGTTTCTTGCCTCATATGATTTTGAGATTTCCTATACTCCTGGCAAGGGCAATGTTGTAGCAGATGCTCTGAGTAGAAAGAAGCCGACCTTAAGCCCTCTCTTTGTAGAAAGCCAAAGCTTGGAGTACATAGCCAACTTTGACTTTAGACCCTCCTCTGAATTTGTAACTGGCTTGTTAGCAACACTGGAAGTGCGGCCTACACTTTTTAACTCAATAGGAACCACACAACATGAAGACCCTCAGCTAGTAGATGTGATAGATAAGCTGATTAGGAGTGAGACTTCGAGTCACCTTAATAGATACTCCATCGATGATAAGGAATGGTTGAGACGGGATGGAAGGCTATGCGTACCACAAGTAAGAGATTTAGTGAAAACGGTTCTAGAAGAAGCACACCATTCAAAGCTGACCATACACCCAGCGGAGACAAAATGTATAAAGACATCAAAAGAGTTTTCTTTTGGAATGGCATGAAGAGGGACGTAGCTGAATTCGTTTCTAAGTGCATGATATGCCAGCAGGTCAAGGCGGAGCAGAAGAAGCCTGGTGGTTTGCTTCATCCTTTAGAGGTCCCACAGTGGAAATGGGATAGCATTTCGATGGACTTTATTGATAAGTTGCCTAGGTCAAGAAGGGGCAATACCAGTATTTGGGTAATAGTGGTTCGGCTCACAAAAGGCTCTCACTTTATACCTATCAAAAGTAGAAGGACTGCCTCATCTCTATATCTTAAAGAGATAGTTCGGCTGCATGGGATACCTTCCAGCATAGTAAGCGATCGAGACCCTATCTTTACAAGCGAGTTCTGGAAGAGTTTGCAAGAGGTTGTAGGCACACAACTATGTTTAAGCACGGCCTACCACCCCCAAACCGATGGACAGAAGGAAAGGGTGAACAGAGTCTTAGAAGTCCTCTTGAGATTGTGTGTTCTTGACTTTGGAGGGACATAGGAAGATCATCTTCCTCTGGTGGAGTTTGCCTACAACAATAGCTACCATGCTACAATAGGCATGACACCCTTCGAAGCCTTATACGGGAGACCGTGTATATCACCAACCTGTTGGTGGGAATCCACAGATAAGCTTATACATTGACCAAACATGATTAGGGAAACCTCAGAAAAGGTGGACCTAATAAGAAGACGAATGAAGACTGCTCAAGATAGACAGAAGTCTTACGTAGATAAAAGAAGGACCAACCTTGAGTTTGAGGTTGGAGACAAAGTGTTCCTTAAAGTATCTCCTTTAAGGAATGTTGTTCGCTTTGGATCCAAAGGGAAATTGGCACCTAGATTCATAGGACTATTTCCTATCATTGAAAGAATTGGGACGATGGCCTACAGATTAGAGCTACCTGAAAAGTTGGCCGGAGTTCACAATGTCTTTCATGTTTCTCACCTACGGAAGTGCTTACATGAGTCTGCGGAAGTGGTGGAAGCAAAGATACTAGAAGAGGTAGAAGTGGAACGAGAAGCAACAATGAGAAGAATCCCAACTCATATCTTGGGAACGGAAGTCAAAAAGCTGCGCAACCGTGAAGTCAAGCTTGTTAAAGTACAATGGAGTGACAACGAAGAAGACTCGACTTGGGAGACTGAAAGCAAGATACGCGTAGTCTGCCCTTATCCTTTTGACGGTACATCTTTGATCTCTCCTTTATCATAAGTTTATTCATGCTTAGTTATCTTCTCGGTCCTATTTCTTGATCCTTAGTAAAAATCAATGGATGTAAACATGTATTTGATACATGTTATGGTTGATGGTTGCAAAGTGGTTGCAAGTGGTTGCTAGTGATTGCTCGTTGATGCATATGCACATACACATTAGGTTCTAGATCGGCTCAATCACTTTCATATTGAATTTGCATATGAATGCATGAAATTGTATGTGGATTGAAACTTGATGTGTTATCATATGGACGTTGCATTTGGATGAATGATTTTGCACTCATGTAGAATTATGAATAGGAAAAATTGCATATATAATGGACTCATGGCACTCTCATGATTCGCATTAAGGAGGTCAACTGGATCAGTAGACCGCCTGATTTTGCACTAGATAAGAGATATATACACACACTCTGCATATGTTCATATGGCATTAGAAGTCTTTTAAGGACAGTGGATAATGGATGAGTAGATGGATGATTGGATGTTAAGATGCATTCTTCTTAACTTGAAGATTTCGGGGATGAAATACTTTAAGGAGGGGAGAATGTAACACCCCGAATTTTCTGAGAATATTAAAATTAAAAATTCAAGAACACTTAATTTTTATAAGAAGAATTAAGTGAAATGGGTTGCGGTATTACGTTCGTCTCAAAATTTTGGTCAAGATAGACATTTGGTTTGAATAAAACGGATACCTTATGAAGAAGTTATTAAGCCTTGAAGTTTGTATGCATATGAGAATATATATATATATAGATATATATAATAAATAAATAAATAAATGTGCAAAAAAGTTCAAAACAACGAATCGGGAGGGGGAATAACCGAACCGGCCCATTTTTTAGGTCGACCCGAGCCTCGTTGGGTCGACTAGGGGTTGATTCAGGGTGTTTAGCTGTCAACCCGTGGGCCGATTCGCTCTAAGGTAGATGTGGCATCTGATTGGTTCTGATGGACTCGTTGTTGAGTCATTAGGGCGGATGTGGCTATCCTATCTTGTCTGAATGGCTTTGATTTTCTCTAGGTTAATCTGTTGGTCCCTATTAAATCAAACTTCTATATAAGCAACCTAATACCTCAACCCTAAATCATATTAAAAATCAAACTAAGAGCCGTCATGATGCCATTAGACAACCTCGAGTAGCCGCTGTTCAACTTGAAGAAAATTAAAAGAGACAAACCAAATCAAATCAAAATTAAACTAAAACAACGATTGTCTGCATCAAAGGTGAGCATTTCAACTTCAGAATACAGATTCCAGAAATCAAGATTGTCTTTTGTAAGTGTAGTTACCTTTTTGATGTAAATATATTTAAGACGTGATTTGATATAAAGTGAAAAATAAAATTATACCATGTTGTAGAATATTGACGATGCTAATTCATGTTTGTTTCTTGTGATGATTTTATCATGAATTGTCTTGGAATGTTTGTGGCTTATTAGACTTGGTGTTGGATCTATTAAAGATTGAGAATGAAACTATCAATATCATATGCAAGTTATATGTTTCATGTTAAGATCTACATATATATGTTTATATGATTAATGCAAGTTGTATGTATTATGTTAGATCCAAGTCAAGATCTACATATATATATATATATATATATATATTCATATGCTTTATGTTAGATCCATATGCCTATATATATGTTCATATGCAAGTTACAAGTTTTATGTTGGATCCATGTCAAGATCTATCTAGGTTCATATGATTAATGCAAGTTATATGTTTTATGATAGATCCAAGTCACGATCTAATTATACATATGTGCATATGCAAGTTACATGTCAGATCCAAAACTAGATCTATATTTACATGCATGTTTGTAAAGTGGACTTACGCAAGTTCACCTTGTTAGATCTAGTTCACACCTGTATGTTAATGTTAAAATTATAAATGCCTTGGGATTGGACATGTCATGATTATGTCATATGCTAGTTTATAATTGAGGTTATGTTCACACATGCCTAGATCTACATATTACATGTTTTAGGCTTATGATTATCTAAGTCTAAATTATATGCAAGCTCATGTGACATGTTAAATTATATGAATAAAGTTTTATGAAAAATTTACATGTTTGGTTGAATCTATATTATGCATGTTCCCTTCTTTACCTCTTGTTTATAAATTGGGCTAATATGCGGGCCCAGTGACTTTATGTGATTAATATGAACGAACAAACGGGGGTAACGTTGGGATAGTTATTAAATCAAAACATGTGAATAATGTAGGTGGGCCCAAAACCATGTAAATGGTTAAGGCCATGAATGGTATAATTTATACCATTAGTCTTGAACATAATTAAAATATGTGATATGAAACACTTGTAGAAAACTCACATATATAAAATGTAAAAGATGAATATACCTAACCCGAGGTTAGACTGAGTTGTGGTGTAAACCTGCCCGGAACTGATTGGCACATCCAGTAACCACAACAATACCTGTCTAATGTGAGAGGTTAGTGCATCAAACCCAGAAAGACCCGAGGTTAGACTAAGCTGTGGTGTAAAACTACCCGGAACCGACTGGCACATCCAGTAACCACAACAATACCTGTCTAATGTGAGTGGTTGGTGCTTTAATTAATTAATTAATTAAAGCTCATGAACAATCAAGCTATAAATGGTGAGGTTAAGTAATTAAGGGAACACTTAACCAACTTAACATGTTAACAAGACATGATTGGTGGGGTTAAGTAATTGAGGAAACACTTAACCAACTTAACATGTTAACTAGACAAGATTGATAGGGGTTAAGTCAAACCAAGGAAACTTAACCAATTTAGCATGTTGACTAGAAAAACCCTAGTAATGGGGACCCGTTTCAGCAGTAACCCACATGGATGTATAAAGGTACCCTGAACTAGGCAGGGTGGGGCACGATTACTGGGCTGAATATAAGCAGTCAAAAGGGCGGCGGTTAGGTGCGTCAGTGTAGGTTCCGACGGAGTACGGGCGTGCACGGGCTCTGGAGTGGAAAAAGTAGGCATTGGGCACCAGGCGTACACTTGTGCATCTTTGAATCGTGTCAGGGTTGCCATTATAGGACTTGATACACCCTATACTGGAACCAGCACAAGTACTTAAAAATCACGTGGGGCCGCATGACACCGGGAATACCTGAATGGAGTAGGAGCTAATCATTACATGAATGGGATCACTTTATCATGAACATACATTGCTAGTGAAACATCTCTTAGTGGGTGCAGAGAAGTAAAAGTGGATGCGATAGCCAAATCTAGTTAAATCTTACTTTACCTCGTTTTAGAACTACCCTATCCTTGTGGTATCATTCTAAGTTCAGTTTATTCATGTCATAGTCTTTTACTTTGTTTACATGCTATTAAATAACCGGGCTTACCAGACTTATGTCTAACCCATTTTCCTTTCGCTTCTTTTCTTCCGTTCCCCCCCTCCAGGTCCGCAGGGAGGAAACACTTCTTCTTAGTCCAGGTTAGCCAAAGCTTGAAGATCGTAGATGTAAGGCTTGGACTTTCCTTTTTGAGCTATGGCTATGGTCAAGCACTTATTGGGAATTTATGTCATTTTATTTTCAGTATTGCTTCTTTATGTTTTCAAGATAGATGAAAAGTTGTAATAATTTGAAAGGTTGAAACAGTTGTTGAATTGTTGTGTTGAACAAGTATTTATGAAATAATATTGATCTTTTTGCGCTGCATAAATTTTCTGTCT
The DNA here is from genome assembly GCA_030737875.1 of Allium sativum. Lineage (NCBI taxonomy): Eukaryota > Viridiplantae > Streptophyta > Magnoliopsida > Asparagales > Amaryllidaceae > Allium > Allium sativum. The sequence goes on from CM060916.1 coordinate 903,871,033, forward strand.
TGTAAGTTATTAGTATCTTGTACCTTAAAACGCTCCACCGAAGTTAAGGCATTCCCTTTGAGTGTGACCTTAACGGAGGTGGGGTGTTACAACATCAGGGTGGAAATAATAAGAAAAGGAAGAAACAACAACAGAAAGGATGGCCAAAAGAAGCAGAAGGGAGAAGTGACTTGCTTCAATTGTTGGCAGAAGGGCCATTTTGCTAGTGAATGCAAGAATCCTAAAGTTGAGAAGAAGTGCTTCAAGTGTGGGAAGACAGGACATGAGAGGAAAGATTGTCCAGAATCATCCAAAGGGAAGCAAGTGCCATAATGTTCGAGGGATCCTACTGCTGAGGAGAAGGGAAAGGGTGTCGTGGTGCAAGGTACTCTTTCTATTCATGGTGTTTTAGTTCGAGTTTTGTTTGATATTGGAGCGTCATATTCATTCATTTGCAATGAGCTTGTGTATCGCTTAGGTTTGGAACCCGAAATTTGTGATAGACCATTGATCGTGACTAAACAATTTAAGGGTTCATCCAGTTTGTGTATGTTATGTCGTGGTCTAGTGTTGTCGAGTCATGGTTGCTCATTTGTGTGTGATTGCTTTGTTCTTAACATCGCTGGGTTTGGGATCATCTTAGGCATGGATTGGCTCAAGAGGTATGCGGCAAGGGTGAATTGCGAGAAGCTAGAGGTGAGGGTCGGGGATGTGGAAGAGCGAAAGGTGTTGATAAAGTGTAAGGGCTAAGAGGGTGTCTTCGTTAGCTATCTATATTCGCTTGTGATTCCACAAGAAGACTTGTCATCTGTGTTGATCGCTAATGAGTATGAAGATATCTTTGATGAGGTCAAAGGGTTGCCGCCGCATCATGAGATTGAGTTTAGGATCAATTTGGTCAAAGGTGTTGAACCAATCATTATGCCTCTTAGGCGGATGGCACCTAAGGAACAGCGAGAGTTGGAGGTGCTAGTTCGAGATCTTCTTAGGAAGGGATTCATTCGGAGAAGTGTTTCCGAGCAGGATGCACCGGTCATGTTTGCAACTAAGGCAGACGGCTCAATAAGGTTGTGTGTAGGCTATCGTGGGTTGAACAAAGTGACTAAGAAGAACAATTATCCGTTGCCAAGGATTGATGACTTGTACGATCAGCTTCACGAAGCCAAAATGTTTTCTCAGATGGATTTGGCAACGAGATTTCACCAGTTAAGGGTGGCTGAAGATAGTGTGCCAATGACTGCATTTAGGACACCATCCGATTTCTTCGAGTGGTTAGTGATGCCATTCGGGTTGACTAACGTGCCAGCGTATTTTGTGGATCTTATGAATAGAGTATTCACATATCAGTTGAACAAGTTTGTGCTTGTATTCATAGATGATATTCTGGTTTACTCCAGAAATGAGGAAGAACATAAGACGCACTTGAGAGTTTTGTTAGAGATCTTGCGAAAGTATCAGCTGTAGGCTAAGTTCTCTAAGTGTCACTTCTGGAAGGATGAAGTGAGGTTCTTAAGTCATGTTGTTTCTAGAAAGGCGAAAGCAGTTGACCCCGCTAAAGTGGCAGCAATCCAAGACTGGGATAGACCTAAGAATGCAACAGATGTTGGGAGTTTCCTAGGATTGGCAGGATATTACCAACGGTTTATCAAGGATTTCTCCAAGATAGCTGCACCGTTGATAGGATTGACGAAGAAGAACCAAGTGTTCACATTGGATGCGAAGTGTGAACAAGCGTTCAGAATCCTGAAGGAGAGATTGACGAGTGCTCCTATGTTGACCATTCTAAGTGGGAATGAAGAGATGGTGGTGTATACCGATGCATGTGGTACTGGACTTGGAGAAGTGCTAATGAAAAAGGATAAGGTTGTGGCCTACGCGAGTCGATAGCTAAAGCCACATGAGAAGAATTACCCAACTCATGATTTGGAATTGACGGCAATTGTGTCTGCTCTAAAGATGTGGAGACATTACTTGTTGGGAGTCTGATTCTAGTTGTTTACGGATCACGAGTCATTGAAGTATCTATTCTCCCAAAAGGATTTGAATATTCGGCAGCAACGATGGTTAGAGTTTCTGGCATCATATGATTTTGGTATAGCATAAACTCCTGGCACAGGCAATGCAGTTGCAGATGCGTTGAGTCGAAGACATGCAAGTTTCAGAGCGACGTTTCCGGAATGGAAGAGCCTCGAATATTTAGTAAGGTTTGATTTCAGGCCAAGGTGTGACTTGGAAACTGAAATGTTGGCAAGCTTATCGATAAGACCTACTCTCATCGAAAGGATTGGCAAGAGCCAAAAGCGAGATGCAAAGCTTGTCGAGTTTATCCAGAGACTAGAACCTGAAGATAAAGAGTTCGAATTCGATCGAGAAGGTTGGCTTCGAAAGCAAGAGCGATTAGTTGTTCCTGATATTGATGGATTGAGAGATGAGGTTCTGAGAAAATGTCATCACGCGAAGTCGACGATTCATCCCGGTGGTAACAAGATGTATCAGGATATGAAGCGGGTCTACTACTAGGAGGGAATGAAGCGAGATATTAGAAAGTTCATTTCCAAGTGCATGAACTGTCAGTTGGTGAAAGCTGAACAGAAGAAGCAAAGTGGTTTGCTTCGGCCATTGGAAGTTCCTACATGAAAGTGGGAGCAAGTATCGATGGATTTTATCGATGGACTACCTAGAACCAGGGCAGGAAATGAAGGAATTTGGGTCATTGTGGATCGTTTTACCAAAAGTGCGAGATTCATTCCTGTTAAGTCGACTAGGACGGTGTCGAAGTTGGCTGAACATTATGTGAAATGGATAGTTAGATTCGATGGAGTTCCAAAGAGTATAGTGAGTGACCGAGATCCATTATTTATGAGCGTATTTTGTAAAATTTTGCAAGAAGCTATGGGAACTGAGTTGTGCTTGAGTACGGCATATCATCCCAAAGCTAATGGTCAGACCAAGAGAGTTAATCGAGTTTTAGAAGATCTCCTGAGGGCTTGTGTGTTAGACTTAGGAGGATCATGGAAAGACCATCTACATCTAGTTGAGTTTGCATATAATAATAGCTACCAGTCTTGCATTGGGATGCACCATACGAAGCGTTGTATGGGAGGCCGTGCAATTCTCCAGCATGTTGGATAGAAACTGGAGATAAGTTGGTACTGGGGCCAGAGATGATTAGAGAAACCTCGGATTGTATCGAGGTAGTTTGGTTACGAATGAATGCAGCTCAGGACCGCCGGAACTGTTACGCCGACGAGCGTTGTAAGGACTTGGAATTCGAAGTTGGTGACATGGTTTTAGTGAAGATTTCGCCATTGAATCATATGGTTCGATTTGGGCATAAAGAAAAGTTGGCTCCTAGGTTCGTTGGAACATTTTCGATAGTCGAGCTAATTGGAAAGCTCGCACATAGACTGGAGTTACCCGAGAAGATGTCGAGCATGCATAGTGAGTTCCATGTGTCGTTCCTGTGGAAGTTCGTGCATGATTCAAATGTGGTGGTATCTCCAGAGCAGTAGAAGACCAAGAAGTAGAAACCGTAGTTGCGAAACCTTGTAAGCCACTTCGTGTTGTGGGGAATGACACAAAACAACTTAGGAGGAAGACGGTTAAGCTGGTTAAGGTACAATGGAGTGAAGATGATGACGATTGTACGTGGGAGACGGAAGAGAGCATGAAGGCGACTCATCCCGAACTCTTCATTTGTAGGACTCTTTATTATTGTACCATCGTTATATAGTTGTATCTTTTTGATTGTTTGATAGAATTCCATACGCTAGGATTAGGCTATGGATGCATGACTTGATGGTTACTAATTTGGATGATAGAATTGGCATCTCATGGATGGTAGGCATGCAGAATTGTTGTGTTTGCTTGGAATTTTGGGGGCAAAATTCTTATGGTGGGTGAATGTAACAGCCCGCAGTTTACGTATCGGAAGATCGTAAAATATTATTTATTTTATTCCCTAAGGGTTGGATCATTCTCATCTTTTAGTATGTTGGATGTGAGATATGTCCATAATTTTTACCGGTTTTGTTTGTGACCATTTTCCCCCTGTCAGTATTGTATAGGGAATAACTTTTGACTCATGTCGAATCAGAGGATGAGACTTGTGACATTGGAAAGAAATTGATGATTGCCTTTCCGTAGAGTGGTTACATTAAAGATTTGGTTCAGTGGTATGGGAGAAATCGATGTTTTTAGGTTTTTCAGTTGACTGTCCAGGTTTGGTAAGCCATAATTGGCTTAATTAGAGAGGCCCATTAGTGGGCTGATGGGAGGGTATAAATAGAGGGTGAGGGGTATGGAAAGTAGTTTAGTTTTTCATTTCCTCATTTGGTGGCCTTGTGCTCCTTCCTCTAACACCTTTCCACCATTAAAAATCCAAATCTAAGGAGGGAAATCATAGATCTGCACAATTGGAGGCTAGATCTACATCATTTCAAAGGTGAATTCATCGAATCAAGGAGTTTGGTTCGAATTGCTCGCTGTCCGGATTCATAATTCTATCATTTTAGCTTTTATTAGAGAATCGGCGAGTGGATTACATCTCTCACATGAATTCAGTAAAGTGTATGAGTAGTAGATCATGTTTTTCATCAAATTCATGTGTTTTCCTTAGATCTATAAATTGGTAAGTTCATTTTCATATAGATCACTCTAGGATCTAATTTATCAAGTTTAGATAGGTAATTTCTATTATATTTCATATGAATGTGCAAGTTAGATCCTTGGTTTTTGTTCATATGCATATTTGTGATGATTTTGGTGAATTTGACATTATCCTTGGTAGAATTGTCATATTGATGATATTGTTGATTTCATAACATTCTTGTAATCCTTTTTGATGAATTGGATGAGTTAGTTTCATCGAATTTATCGTTTGGCGAAGTTTTGGTCGAAATTGGAGTTGAATTGAAATATGTAGGTTTTGGATCGGCCGTATCCTTTTTGATGAATTGGATGAGTTAGTTTCGTCGAATTTATCGTTTGGCGAAGTTTTGGTCGAAATTGGAGTTGAATTGAAATATGTAGGTTTTGGATCAGCCATAAGTTGGGTCGGACCAAAGTTGGGTCGGACCAAAGTTGGGTCGGACCAAAGTTGGGTCGAACCAAAGTTGGGTCGGACCAAAGTAGGGTCGGACCAAAGTAGGGTCGGACTAAAGTTGGGTCGGACCAAAGTTGGGTTAGACTAAAGTGGGTCGGCCTATTCTGGTCAGCCATTTCTGGTCAGCCATTTTTGCCATTTCTGGTCAGCTATTTCTGGTCGGACATTTCCGGTGATGATGTGACTTCAAAGTGAATTCAGTTGGGAAGCTTGGAAGTGTTGGAAAGTGTTTGTTGTTTATTGTATGCAACAAATGGGGAGACAACTCAAGGATGCATTGAATTCGTATGTAGTGACAACTCTAAGGTGTTCTGAGCTAATTAATACTCGTAATTGATAACAACTAGAGAGACAAAGGCCGAGGAATTTTCGTTGTCGTAGGTTATAGCGGACTCAAAGCAGAGGTACAATTGAAGACCAATTGTAGGTCGAGTGCCTTGGGCTCGTGTATGGCCTAGACACATGTTGAGTATAGCGCGTAGCATGTGTTGAGTATAGCATGTGGAGTTTTACTAGAACCGGGACGTCGTGTGTGGTGCTTGACAATTGAAGGCATATTGTTAGCCAGTCATAAAAGTAAGGTTGGCTGTGATAGCCAGAGTCAGTCATGGATGTTTGAATGCATGTTGTGATCATGATTGAGTTGCTTTGTCATATATGAATGGATGCTTTAATTATCATGACAGAATTATTATTCCTTTGGGTGTATGGATCGTAAAGGCTATCATTGTCATGTAAAGGGGAAGGAAATTAAGAGTACTTCTCTGAAGCTGGGTAGATCAGTTGATTATTTACCCATTCACATATACTTTATTGATGAAGTTTGTTAGCTGTTTTATCGCTCACTAAGACTGTTGTCTGACTCAAGGTTTTATGTTTCCTCTTATTCCCTTGGGTTGTTCATCCGGTTGTGGATGGGAAGACTGAGTAACAGGTGGCAGTTATTGCTTTAGTGAGGACGATGATGCTGGTTGATGGCGAGCAAGAGGCTCACATACCTGTTTTATTAGTATCTAGTATTTGTTTCCGCTGTCTGATATTTCTCTGAGTGATGTAGTGTGGCAAATTGTACAAACACTATTGTTGTTGTCCATATGTATGGGAAACACTTTCTAGTTGTCATGAAAGTTTAGTGTTTTCTTCTTCACTATCACTACCTGTTGTATATGTTCTATTATATTTTATCCTCGCGCTGTGAGTTTACGACAGGTTTCGTCTATAGCTGTCTGGCACACCTTTCAGCGCATTATTCCTCTTGTATAGTGCGGGGGCTGTGGGAAGTCGTCACATTTGGTATCAGAGCTCTGGTTAATGATTTTAGCCAAGGTTCAATGACGTAATCATGTACGAGAGACGTACTTGTAGATTTCAGTTGGATGCTTACTATATATATAAGCATATTAGTAGTAGCGGTTGTATTCTTTGGCAGTTTTTTCTTGGAAGTGGCTAATTGTTCTAAATTGCAGATTTAGAATGAGTAGATGACCATCAAGACACGCTGCTAGGGAATCTAATACTAGAGGGGGTAATGGCGGGGTACAAGACTACCCGACCATGTTTGAAGCTATGATTGAAGCATGCCTTCGAAGGAACCCCGCTCTAGTGGCAACTACGGTTGATGTTGGAGTCCAAGTGCCTAGAGCTGTAGAATTTGCAAAGTTATGCAAAGACTTTTCTTCATTGGGAGGAAATCAGTTCAAAGGCACTGAACTAGTTGAGGAAGTCCAAAGGCGGATGGATACTTGTGTTAGGATTTTCAAAGACGTGGGCGTTGATGATGCAATAAAGAGGAAGCTTGCATCAAGGCATTTAGTGGGCAAAGCAATGGACTGGTGGAACTCTGTCACACTTGAGACCCCTGAAGAAGATATTTTCTGGGAGTTGTTCCAAGCTAAGTTTGAAGCAAAATTTATCTCCACCGTGCAGAAGTTTGTTCTGTTTAAGAGATTCGTGGAGCTTAAGCAGAATGGTCGCCTAGTTCTTGACTATATTTCTGACTTCGAGGCATTGTTGAAGTATGTTCGTTCATATGTAGATACTCCTTAACAAAAGAATGAGAAGTTTGTCTTGGGATTGCATGAATATCTTGGAGATCAGCTTGTCGATCACGTCGATGATAGCTTTGAGAAGATCATCGAGAAGGCTTTGAGGCATGAAAGTCTATTCCCTAAGAAGATGTCTGTTGTTGCACCTAAGGAGGAATAGAAGCCACAACAAGGGGGTAATAATAAGAAAAGGAAGCAACAACAGAAAGGAAAGGATGGCCAAAAGAAGCAGAAGGGAGAAGTGACTTGCTTCAATTGTTGGCAGAAGGGCCATTTTGCTAGTGAATGTAAGAATCATAAAGCTAAGAAGAAGTGCTTCATGTGTGGGAAGCCAGGACAAGAGAAGAAAGATTGTCCAGAATCAGCCAAAGGGAAGCAAGTGGTTAAGGCTTATGCATTGGGGGCAGTGCCATCATCTTCAAGGGCTCCTATTGGTGAGAAGAAGGGAAAGGGTGTCGTGGTGCAATGTACTCTTTCTATTTATGGTGTTTCAGTTCGAGTTTTGTTTAATACTGGAGCATCGCATTCATTCATTTGTAATGAGCATGTGTGCCGCTTAGGTTTGGAACCCAAAATTTGTGATAGACCATTGATCGTGAGTAATCCCGTTGGGGGTTCGTCCAGTTTGTGCATGTTGTGTCGTGGTCTAGTGTTGTCGAGTCATGGTTGCTCATTTGTGTGTGATTGCTTTGTTCTTAACTTCGCTGGGTTTGGGATCATCTTGGGCATGGATTGGCTCAAGAGGTATGCGGCAAAGGTGAATTGCGAGAAGCTAGAGGTGAGGGTTGGGGATGTGGAAGGGCGAAAGGTGTTGATAAAGTGTAAGTGCGAAGAGGGTGTCTTCGTTAGCTATATATATTCTCTTGTGATTCCACAAGAAGACTTGTCATCTATGCTGATCGCTAATGAGTATGAAGATATATTTGATGAGGTCAAAGGGTTGCCACCGCATCGTGAGATCGAGTTTAGGGCCGATTTGGTCGAAGTGTTAGACCAATCATTATGCCTCTTAGGCGAATGGCGCCTAATGAACAGCGAGAGATGGAGGTGCAAGTTCGAGATCTTCTTAGGAAGGGATTCATTTGGAGAAGTATTTCTGAGTGGGGTGCACCGGCCGTGTTTGCAACCAAGGCAGATGGCTCGTTAAGGTTGTGTGTAGACTATCGTGAACTGAACAAAGTGACTAAGAAGAATAAGTATCCATTGCCAAGGATTGATGAATTGTTCGATCAGCTTCACAAAGCCAAAGTGTTTTCTCAGATGGATTTGGCAATGGGATTTCACCAATTAAGGGTGACTGAAGATAGTGTGCCAAAGACTGCTTTTAGGACACCACTCGGTTTCTTCAAGTGGTTGATGATGCCATTCGGGTTGATTAACGCGCCAGTGTATTTTGTGGATCTTATGAATAGAGTATTCAGAGATCAGTTGAACAAGTTTGTGCTTGTGTTCGTAGATGATATTCTGGTTTACTCCAGAAATGAGGAAGAACATAAGACGCACTTGAGAGTTGTGTTAGAGATAATGCGAAGGCATCAACTAAAGGCTAAGTTCGGAGTTTCCTAGGGTTGGCAGGATATTACCAATGGTTTATCAAGGATTTTTCCAAGATAGTTGCACCATTGACAGGATTGACGAAGAAGAACCAAGTGTTCACATGGGATGCGAAGTGTGAACAAGCGTTCGGAATCCTGAAGGAGGGATTGACGAGTGCCCCTCTATTGACCATTCCAACTGGGAATGAAGAGATGGTGGTATATACCAATGCATGTGGTACTGGACTTGGAGCAGTGCTAATACAAAAGGATAAGGTTGTGGCCTACGCAAGTCGACAGCTAAAGCCGCATGAGAAAAATTACCCAACTCATGATTTGGAATTGGCAGCAATTGTGTTTTCTCTGAAGATGTGGAGACATTACTTGTTGGGACTCCGGTTCGAGTTGTTTACGGATCACAAATGGTTGAAGTATCTTTTCTCCCAAAAGGATTTGAATCTTCGGCAGCAACGATGGTTAGAGTTTCTGGCATCATATGATTTTGGTATAGCCTATACTCTTGGCAAAGGAAACACAGTTGCAGATGTGTTGAGTAATAGACATGCAAGTTTGGGAGCGATGTTTTCGGAATGGAAGAGCCTCGAATATTTGGCAAGGTCTGATTTCAGGCCAAGGTGAGAGTTGGAACCTGAAATGTTGGCAAACTTATCGATAAGATCTACTCTTATCGAAAGGATTAGCAAGAGACAAAAACGAGATGCAAAGCTTGTCGAGTTTATCCAGAGACTAGAACCAGAAGATAAAGAGTTTAAAGCCGATCAAGAAGGTTGGCTTCGAAAGCAAGCGATTAGTTGTTCTGGATATGGATGGATTGAGAGATGAGGTTCTGAGAGAATGTCATCACTCAAAGTAGACGATTCATCCTGGTGGTAACAAAATGTATCAAGACATAAAGTGAGTCTACTACTAGGAGGGGAAGAAGCGAGATATTGGAAAGTTCATTTCCAAGTGCATGAACTGTCAGTTGGTGAAAGCTGAACAGAAAAAGGCAAGTGGTTTGCTTCATCCATTGGAATTTCTACGTGGAAGTGGGAGCAAGTATCGATTGATTTTATCGATGGACTACCTAGAACCAGGGCAGGAAATGAAGGAATTTGGGTCGTTGTGGATCGCTTGACCAAAAGTGCGAGATTCATTCATGTTAGATCAACTAGAACGGCATCGAAGTTGGCTGAACTTTATGTGAAATGGATAGTTAGATTCCATGGAGTTCCAGAGAGTATAGTGAGTCACCTAGATCCATTATTCACGGGTGGATTTTGGAAAAGTTTGCAAGAAGCTTTGGAAACTGAGTTGTGCTTGAGTACGGCCTATCATCCCCAAACTGGTGGTTAGACCGAGAGACTCAATCGAGTTTTAGAAGATCTCCTAAGGGCTTGTGTGTTAGACTTCTGAGGATCATGGGAAGACCATCTACATCTAGTTCAATTTGCATATAATAATAGCTACCAGTCAAGCATTGGGATGGCACCGTACGAAGCGTTGTATGGAAGGCCGTGCAATTCTCCAGCATGTTGGTTAGAAACCAAAGATAAGTTGGTACTAGGGCCAGAGATGATTAGAGAAACCTCGGATTGTATCAAGATAGTTATATATTGTTGATTGTTTGATAGAATTCCGTGTGCTATGATTAGGCTATGGATGCATGGCTTGATGGTTGCTAGTTTGGATGATAGAATTGGCTTCTCATGGATGGTAGGCATGCAGAATTGTTGTGTTTGCTTAGAATTTCGGGGGTGAAATTCTTAAGGGGGAGATGTAACAGCCCGTATTTTACGTACCAGAAGATCGTAAAATATATTTTTATTTTATTCCCTGAGGGTTGGATCATTATAGTCATTTAATATGTTTCTTATGGGGATGTGAGACATGTCCATAATTTTTACCGATTTTGTTTATGACCATTTTGCCCCTATCAGTCTTGTATAGAGCATAACTTTTAATTCTGGTCGAATCAGAGGATGAGACCTGTGCCATTGGAAAGAAACTGATGATTGCCTTTCTGTAGAGTGGTTACATTAAAGATTTGGTTAAGCGGTTTGGGTGAAATCGTTGTTTTAAGATTTTTCAGTTGGCTGTCCAGGTTTGATAAGCCATAATGGGCTGATTGGAGAGGTCCATTAGTGGGCTGATGAGAGGGTATAAACAGTGGGTGAGGGTATGGAAAATAGTTTTGTTTTTCATTTCCTCATTTGGTGGCCTTGTGCTCCTTCTTCCTGTAAAACCTTTCCACCATTAAAAATCCAAATCTAAATAGGAAAATCATAGATCTACTTCATAGGCTAGATCTACATCATTTCAAAGGTGAATTCATTGGATCGAGGAGTTTGGTTCGAGTTGCTCACTGTCCGGATTCATAATTCTATCATTTTAGCTTGTATTGGAGAATTATTGAGTGGATTAAATCTCTCACATGAATTCAATAAAGTGTATGAGTAATAGATCATGTTTTTCATCAAATTCATATGTTTTTCCTTAGATCTATGAATTGGTAAGTTCATTTTCATATGGATCACCATAGGATTTGATTTAGCAAGTTTAGATAGGTAATTTCTATTATATTTCATACGAATGTGCAAGTTAGATCCATGGTTTTTGTTCATATGCATATTTGTGGTGATTTTGGTGAATTTGACATTATCCTTGATATAATTGTCATATTGATGATATTATTGCTTTCATAACATGCTTGTAACCTTTTTTGATGAATTGGATGAGTAAATTTCGTCGAATTTATCGTTTAGCGAAGTTTTGGTTGAAATTGGAGTTGAATTGAAATATGCAGGTTTTGGATCGGCCATAAGTTGGATCGTCCATAAGTTGGGTCGGACCAAAGTGGGTCAGCCTATTCTGGCCAGCCATTTTTGCCATTTCTGGTCGGCTATTTCTGGTCGGACATTTCTGATCATGTTGTGACTTCAAAGTGAATTCAATTGAGAAGTTTGGAAGTGTTGGAAAGTGTTCATTGTTCATTATATGCAACAAATAGGGAGACAACTCAAGGATGTATTGAGTTCGTGTGAAGTGATAGCTCTAAGGTGTTCTGAGCTAATTAATAGTCGTAATTGATAACGACTAGAGAGACGAAGGCCGAGGAATTATCATTGTCGTAGGTTCTATCGGACTCAAAGCAGAGGTACAATTGAAGACCAATTGTTGGTCGAGTGCTTTGGGCGTCGTGTATGGCCCAGACACGTGTCGAGTATAGCGTGTAGCATGTATTGAGTATAGCATGTGGAATTTTTCTAGAACCGGGGCATCGTGTGTGGTCCTTGACAATTGAAGGCAAATTGTTAGCCAATCATACGATAATGAAGTTTTCAAAGCAAGGTTGGCGATGATAGCCAGAGTCAGTCATGGATGTTTGAATGCATATTGTGATCATGATTGAGTTGCTTTGCCATATATGAATGGATGTTTTAATTGTCGTGACTGAATTGTTATTCCTTTGGGTGTATGGATTGTAAAGGCTATCACTTTCATTCAAAGGGGAAGAAAATTAAGAGTTCTTCTCTGGAGCTGGGTAGATTAGTTGATTATTTACCCATTCTCATATACTTTATTGATGAAGTTTGTTAGTTGTTTTATCGCTCACTAAGACTGTTGTCTGACTCAATGTTTTATGTTTCCTCTTATTACCTTGGGCTTTTCATCCGGTTGTGGATGGGAAGACTGAATAACATGTGGCACGTATTGCTTTAGTGAGGACGATGATGTTGATCGGTGGCGAGCAGGAGGCTCACGTACCAGTTTTATTACTATCTAGTATTTGTTTCCGCTGTTTGCTATTTCTCGGAGTGTTGTAGTGAGGCAAATTGTACGAACACTATTGTGGTTATCCTTGTGTATGGGAAATACTTTCTAATTGTCATGAAAGTTTAGTGTTTTCTGCTTCACTATCACTACTTGTTGTATGTTCTATTATATTTTGTCCTTGCGCAATGAGTCTACGACAGGTTTCGTTTATCTACCATACCTGGAAGGTTGTCCATAGCTGCCTGGAACGCCTTTCAGCGCATTATTCCTCTTGTATTGTGCGACGGCTATGGGCATCGTCATATAATTGACTTGGTCTTGAGGGTAATAAAGAGGTTGTCCTTCGAATTGAGGAGTTTGAGTCTCTAAGGGAAATTGAACTGGATCCACTAGATGCACTCCTCTAGTGGAAGTACGGATGGGAACACGAATTGATTCCCATTACATGTCCTTTTCAGAATAATTTTCTTAGAATTTCCAAGCATCGTCGAATGTTTGAACATAAATTCTCCTCCATACATTGATTCTAGTTGTATGCGATTTTGATAGTTTAGCCCTTCATATGCAATTTGACATAAATAATGTTTTGGAATTGCATGATGAGTACAACTATATAGAAGTTGGTTGAATCTTTCAAAGTATATTGAAAATGTTACCCCCTCGTTTTGAGAAAATTGATTTATTTCAGTTCGGATTTTTAGAGTTTTATGGAATGGGAAAATCTTCTTCAAGAACACAGTAACAAATTCATCCCAACTTCTTATGGAATGTTTTGGAAGAGAATTTAACCATCTTTTAGCGCTTTCAAGTAGTGTGAATGGAATTAGCCTTAGCTTGATTGATTCATTAGATAATTATTGCATTTTAGTTGTGGATGAATACAATTTAAAGTCACTTAAAAATTCATAAGCATTTTCAGAACCAGCAAATTTTGGAACCCCTTGAATAAAAGAAAGTTTAAGCTCAAAATTTCCTTCAACTGGTGGAAATACTATGACAGAAGGTTGAACGGTCCTAGTTAGGTAACATTGCTCTTAAAGAGATAAGGGTCTATCCATTCCGACATTGGGATTTTGGAAATTTTGATTTTTCGATTGTTATCCATCTCGTTATCAAAATTTTGATTTATTTGAGGACTCTAGGAGAGTTATGGTGGTTGAAACTTTTTTCACTCATCGTTGTTGAATATAGAAAATCAAACACTTATCGTTGACACAAGTAGCTTTTATTAAAACATAAATAACATACTCAAGTATATCTTATTAGTTGATAATCTCGATTTGAAGGGGAAGAGGGTCTTATGGTCATTTACGTATAGTATAAATACTAAGGGATACAACCAATGTTTTACGAGTAGTACGCAACCTCTTTTGCTAGAAGTTCAATAAATTAAACTAATATATATCCGCGATCAAGCCCTAGAGAGAATCAATTTCATAAAATATACTCTTGTAGTTAAATATTATGAAAATCAAAATTTTATTGTTGAAAAATAAATGATGAGAGTGATGGTTGTAATTATGGAAATTCGTTTCTCACTAAATTAATTCAGAAATTTTAGCCAAACAACAGCCAAATAATAATTGCAGAAAATTAAATTATTGTACAAGCAAGCCGCTGCACCTGCAGATTTTTTTGCAACAGTGTCTATATTTTTTTCTTTGCAGTAGAGCACCTGTAGAGTTCAGAAAATATTACATAGGGGTATGGCAATCCATCCAAAAAATTTGAGTAATGCTCACGCTTCAAACTCCATTGTTTGCAACTTTGTTAATCTTTGAATTTCTTGTTCGTTCGCTTGAATTTGCTCTTTCACTTTGGCCTTTGATTTGTTTTTGGAGTGGTTTTTTTTCTTTTTGGGAATTGAGAAGGAAATAGAAACGAAATTAAGTTAGGAAAAAATTGGAAACAAGAAAAATAACAGAAGAAAATTAAATCGGCCTAACTATAAAATAATAAAATAAACACACACGAGATAACAAGTGAATCCCAAAATAATTTGAAAGAGACCAAAACAAACATCATTATTGCCACAATACAAAATACCACACTGTTCTCAAACACAAGCCGCATGCCTTGACAAATATAAACAGGCCAAATCTCAAAATTAGTTGCCAAAATCCCAAACTCAGCTTGAAGCACAGAAAAAAGAAAAAAAAAGGATACACTCTTCTTTTCGAACCGATTTGGGGTCTTCGAATTGCATTGAATTTGGGCGGAATTTCGAGTTGGGGTGCGGACTGGGGATGAGTTTCAGTGTAGTTGGTGAAGGGCGTATTCGGATCTGCTCGGGTAGAGTATGTTTTGAGGTTTCTCAATCTAGAAGGGTCAACAGTTGTTTGAACGCACATTTTAATTTACCGGGGCCACATACTGACTCCAAAGATTCCAAAAAATAAATCTAGCTATGTTTTGACGATACGGTCCAAACAAAACTAATTTCATCGAATTTGGAGACCGTTTCAAAACCGGCCATTTTTCAATCGAGTAAATTCAAATTGAAATTACCAAACACGTTCTCTTTTGTCACGCTCACATATTAATTCCAAAAATTATGAGAATTGGAATCTAGCAATAATTTGACATTCTAGATCCAACAAAAGTGGTCTCGCCGAAAATGGAGGTCGTTTGCAAAATGGCTATTTTAAGGGCTATATGTGTGTGTATTCCATAGCGACTATTCTGAATTTTCAACTGGACATAACTTTTTATTTCCACTGTGAAATCTGGATTTTTCACATTCGTTGGAAAGATATTATTAAACAGATTCAAATATTTCTAGTTTTACTGAAATCGGGTTTATTTTGAATCATGTACATTCATTTGAAAATTGAAATCGAATTTTCAAACTACTGCGCCATTTCAGGCTCGTTATATAATTAAAATAAATTTATTCGTTCTAACTTCGATTAAAATAAATTTTTAGTCGTTATTATTTAAAATAAATCATTTTAAATATTCAAAATCCATTAAAATTGCTAAAATAAATTTTTTTAAATTGGTTCTGAAAATCCGGGTTATTACAATCTCCCCCACTTAAAATCTTTTCATCCTCGAAAAGGAACGGAGCTGAAAGTTATTTAACTAACCAATTCAACTTTCATTCTGGCGTTCATTCTTCAACTTTTCAGTTTCTAATAATTTCTATTTTTTCAAAATTTGGCTAATACCCTAAATTTTCGAAAAATTTCGCCATAACCTCCTTTGTACGTGGAGACCTTAAAACCGCAACTAGCCACGCAGGGCCCTCATCATCCAAAAAGAAAAAGAAAAAGCCAAGCGACTAGTCATTCGGCTCATAAAATCATCCAAACCTAAGAAATATAGTAAACATGTACTTATTTGTCGGGCATACAATTTTATTCCTCTTCTTAGCCTCCTTGTTATGACCCGTTAATTATATACACATGTACATATATGCAATTGCAATCAATTTTCAAGTCAGTTCAATATTTGATTCAATTTGGCTTAATGGCTCAAAATTTTAATTAATCCAACCAATAATCAAACGACACAATCAACAATCAACTAGTTGATTATTGTTTCAACACATAACTTTTATATCTATACAAAAATCGTATTTTTGATGCCAATTCACAACAATAAATCCTATCTAGTTTTGGTTCTCATGCCAGTCAAATGGATATATATAGATATCCCACTTTCGAAGCTCGAACATAAATGCTGATGATAATCGATTAATTACCAGGATCATCTCCGGGCAATTAGAGCGTGATTCTATATCTATTCAGTATATTGAGACTTCAAATATACGTTCATGACGCGTATATGCAAAATATTTATATACTCGATTGTCCAATTTCAATATAAAATAAATACTCAAATACGTATTAATAGGTTTAAATTTTCAAAACAAAATTTGTTTTCATTTTTATTTTAAAAATAACACTCTTCACACTTGTTTTGGGATGCTACTGATCCCATCTCTAACGAGTCATTCTTGTTGGATATTACTAAGCCAATCTCTGATGAATTCTTTCATTTTGTTCTAATGTGTCTTGTTCTCAAGCTATGTAAACCAAAGCTCTGATACCACTATGAAATGACCCAAACTCGCCCTTACGGGAAATCCCATATTGAGTTGAGAACACAACAAATCTGAACACAAACAGAAGAACATTTCATTTCTTATTACAACAATTTACATCAGAGTACAAGAACATACAGAGTATGAATAAATATTACACATTGGAAAATATCAGAGATTAAAATACATTACATAACAGCGGAAAAATAATGCATAACACAACTGAAAGAAATACACGGATACATAGTTTTCCGAGTATAGTTCCAGCTGTAAATCCAGGATCCTGTTAAAATAATATCTGCAAAACCAAAACTACTAGCTGCCCGTGTGAAAAATAGGGGCACCCAGAGTTTAGGTTTAAAACAATAAACTCCAGGTCAGTCATGTGACTGGTGTGAGAACTAAAACAGTTATTTAAAACTTTACTTTAAAATAGAGTAAATCAAGGGACCACACCATATAACACGGAATAGGTTTTCTCCCAAGAATACCAGTGCATACAACAAACAATGCAATGCTTTTCGAAAAAATGAATCTATTATAAGACTCAGGTCCCATCACATAATGCAACACAAGCCGGAGGATAGATTTTCACCTTATAATAACCATACATGCTTGGTACATTTAAAACAAATCATTTTGGTACTATTATAAGTGTAAAATGTATAAAACAACTTCAAATATAAATGTACCAATCATAGATGGCATAGTGCTCTATCCTACTATGTCGCTATACTAGGTCCTACAATCAAAACCGAAATGTCACGTATTGGAAATCGGATTTTCGTCTATGAACCAAGGCAAGGGATCGTCCTTACTGAATTCAAGACAATCTAGCCTACCATTTCTTAGGCTACAGCCGCAACTGCACCTTGGATCTTCAGGGTCGGTCCTCTCTTACGTTTGAGGATTGGTAATTCCTGAACAATGCGTTTCCCCACCCTATGGGGGCATAATGGTCAGTATGTCGACCATATTATCCATCGGCCCCGTAGTGACCGATATAACCGAGGCGCCTCGCTTTCCATCATCCACATAAGTAAAAATGTCTGGGCTCCATACCATGACACCACTCCTAGCTAGAAAGAAACGCATGTCCTCTCTGCGGTCCTCTCCCGTTTTTGGTTCACACCGAGGTGTGATGCTCGCGAATTAATGCTATACACAAAGCTATGCTATTTAAAGTCGTTCTTTGATCATCAACCACAAGACTCTGCTTTTAAACAAAAGCCTTGATCACTTACATCTCAGCATGCCACATTGACATTCCACGCCATTCAACTGATGTCTATCGATATATAACCTCTGAGCTCGTACGTCTCATAGAAGGGTGTTAACTATGAGAATAAATTCTCCACCACAAAACAGATATATATATATATATTTATTTAATAGAGATCAATCAACACAAAATAAAATCCAATGTCAGCGCACATCCATTTGATAGTTCGTTCTGGGTCTGAACGGACCCGGAGGCACCTTATTCCTCATCCCGTGTCCAAGACAGGAGAGAGGTTCTCGCATATCTGGTCGATCTACAAGTACGTCTGGACGATCACCACTTATTACCTTATCTTGGGTGTATCCCCCAATCAAGACATCAATAGTCATCCAAACGATGTAAAGACCTCCGGTCTTCAACCACCATCTTCATCGTCGACTTATCGTCGAATCAGTTATTCAGAATGAGTATAAACCTGGCCTTTCCGAATAACTCGCGTATATAACAAACAAGTGCTACACAAACACAACATATGACTTATTCCAATTCAGAATATTCTTTTATTTAAATATTCACATCATTAGGGAAAGGTTCCCAATAATTTTATCAAAGATAAACTCTTTAAATTTATTCTTTAATCTTCCTTTGGATGTCAATTCAAACCATATTAAGATTTTCCAAACTAGTCGGGATTAGCGACCTTACCGAAGAAATCATTTATTTTATCTCCTAATCCCAACCTATTCATCCCATGGAGCAAAACTGGTAATACTCCATATCTAGCACCATGGTGTTATTGGTAAAATTAATTACCATTTCACGTTCAAATCTAATTAAAGATTTAACAATCGTTTGGAGCAAAACTGGTGATACTCCATTCTCGATCATCTCAATCTAGTTAAAGATTCATTAGAAATCCACTTGGTTTCAATCTTCCAAAAAATTAATATTAATGATTATTTAACTTTGGGAAATCAAACATGCCGCATCGCCAATCTTCACTGTGCTATTGATTTCTGCCGATATATAACCTCTAAGCTCGTACGACTTAGAGACGGGTGTTAAGCAAGAGAATAAATTCTCTGCCACCAAACAGATATATATTTAGCAGAGATCAACAATACAGTTCGAAATACAATGTTAGACATGTAAACGTGTCTTTACTGGGTTAAAGAACTAATGTCATTTAAAACACAGTTCACGATAAACCCAAAATCATATTCCATTAATCATGGAATCTTCACGGAAAAACTGATCAATATATAATCGATATCAATTTGCGTATTCGACTGATAATATAAACGGAATAACGACAAAGCCTTTTAAATTCCATATATATTAACAGTCTTCCTCCACATAAGCTCACTTCAATTATTACCAAATCGAATTCCATTCAGTACCAGTTTATTTTATTAAATTGGAAAACTTTACTTCACAAAATTCCATTAAATCTTGGAATAAAGATTTATAAATTTCAGATCTTAACTTCACTGTTAATCGGGTTAAAGAACAAGTGTTATTGAAAACACCGTTCACGATAAACCCAAAAATCTAATTCTTTCATTCAATTCCAATTAAATATTAATTAATTGGAAAACTTCTCTAAATCTTAATTAAAAGATTTATTCTTTTCTCAACTGGGTTTAAGAAGAGTGTTAATAAAGACACCATTCACAACAAACCCAAAATCCCATTTGATATTAAATACAAGGCTCTGAATAGAAATTATATCGGCTTATATTCAATATCAAATTCTGAAACCAACAAATATCGTATTGGAAATAACAATATAAATATATCTTCCAAATTTCCATAACAATATCTGTATAATCACGAAACCCAACATCGAAATATTCCGAAGATGATTTCAATTCAAATCAACTCCAATTCATATATTGGAAATTCTGGTTATATTAAAACCCATTTTGAATCCAATTTATTTATTTAAAAATAATTGGATTATAATTCTAGTTGATAACTAGTTCATTTTGATAAAAAATAATATATTTTTATCTTTTCAAATACGGAATTTTTCATCCCAATTCCTTCTTAATCATTTATTATGATTTTACACAAATTATTAATATTTTTAATAATTTTACTAAGGCCCTTTCAGTCAATTTCCATAAACGGTCATCGAACTACCAACGACCTTTTCCAAATTTGATTTGGACATAATTCCAAATCCAACAGTTAGATTTCAAATCTCTTATATTCGTTGGAAATCTCTTTTCGATACGAACCCAAGGTTCCGGTTTTAGGAGAATCTGACGGTCGGATCTCCCATAATGTCAATTCAAAGTTAATGGTCGAAATTCACGAACGGTCGCTGCGCGGCGCGATCTGTTCAAGCCATTAAATATATATAATATATATTATATATATTTTGTCGATTTCCTTTTATAATGTATTTTATAAATCGTTTATAAATTCGTTTTAAAATGATTCCAACTTCATTTGCAATTTTAAATCAAAATTGAATTTTCCTTATCATTATAATATATAAATGATAATATTTTCAAAAATCAGATTTTGAAATCATTTCCTTTTCGATATTCATTACAAAAATGAATAAATCGATATAAATATCATTCATGTCAAAATGGCGTTAATCTAATCAACATGGCTTCATATATTTAAATATTTTCGTGTCCATCCCAAATCGGACATCAAAATCATATTTTTATCCTTTCCAGAATATTATTTTAAAATATTTGTTATTTTAAAATATTCATTATTCGTTATTTTAATATATTCGTTATTTACTAAATTGGAATCAGACACGGTCAATTACTATATAATGTTATTTATATGGATTTCATACAACACATGCATATAACAATCAATCAAAACAAATCAATCATCATCCAGAGTGCAACACACAACTGCATAAGCGCAAAATATAAATAATTAATGCTTACAACAGTCTTTCAACCTCTTGATTGACATTCAACTAAACAATTGGGATTAGTGTATATCAAATATCATCCCAGTACCCGTGTGGGGTTTCAACCAACAAATGTTGAATATTATTTGTGCAGTTGGGCGATGTGTAAAATATATCATTCCAATCCGTGTCAGTCAAATGAGTGTACATAAACAAATCATTCGATTTGTAAATGAGTATTTATTTTCATTTCAGGCGAATTTTATATCGTTCCTATATGCGTTAAAAATTATATTTTTAACGATAAAAATGTTATTTTTAACGATAAACACATGAATATTTATATAGTTCATATACACATCAAAAATGTTATTTTTAACTAACATATTTTATTTTAGAAAATTTCGGCAGCATAACGACGCGAAACTAGAACCGGAATAAGGTCTAGCCTTATCCCTCGCCTAATACTGGCTCGCGCCATACACATACCAAATTCAATCAATTCTATTCACATGCCAAACTAATTCAAACAAATAAATCAATCAAAACAAGCAACCAAACATCCATGGTTTCAATCAAAGGTGTCGGGTGCTACTAAGCACCGTCTGCATCCTAGTATGTATTTCACTGTAAACCAAGTTAGAGTGAGAAGTTCTCACCTTTGGGATCCACTCTGCCGTGCTTTATTGTCGCTCAGATTCGCTGTTCTGATTCCAAAGCAATCTATTTCACATGATATATATATTAAAAATCACATTTTTAATACAGTGTTATTTATTTAAAAATCACATTTTATTCAAAGCTATATATATAAAAGTCACATCTTTACAATGTCATGTATACATTAAAAATCGTATTTTTACAATGCCATTATATGTATAAAAATTGTATTTTTATATTGTTATTCATATAATAAAAACCATATTTTTAAACCGCTATTATATTATAAAAATCATATTTTTATAATGCTACTTTATATATAAAAAATTATACTTTTATAGCGCTACTTCATATATAAAAATTATATTTTTATATCGCTTTATATATAATAAAAATCATAACTTTTCATTAACTAAAAATCATATTTTTCATTAACTAAAAATCATATTTTTCATTAGCTAAAAATCATATTTTTCATTACCTAAAAATCATATTTTTCATTAACTAAAAATCATATTTTTCATAAGCAAAAAATCATATTTTTATTTACGAAAAATCGTATTTTTATTAAATAAAAATCGTATTTTTATTAAATAAAAATCGTATTTTTATTAAATAAAAATCATATTTTTCATTCGTTGATATTTCTTATAAAGATCACATTTTTATTTCAAAACAAGGTTGCTTCTTTTAAAAATCATAGTTTTAATTACATAAATGAATAAAAATAATAAACAAAAACTCACCGCAGCGCCGAAGGGGGAGGTTGGTGGCGCAATGGGGGTGGTAGGGAGTAGAGGACACTTCAAGGGGCCAGCGGCGGGCCCACTTCGGCTGGCGGCGGCAGTTCTCTTCAGGTTTGGGAGGGATGTGGCTCGCAGGTTTAAAGAGGAGAGGGAGAGAGGAAAGAGGATCGGCGGGGGAACTGGAGAGGCGCGATGGCCGGAGCGATGAGGGGGGGGTGCGACGCGGCGGTGGATGGCGGCTAGGGTTGGGCGACGGCTTCGTTTTCTTTTCTTTTTCTTTTTTTGATGTCGAGTATTTTTTGTACGATCGATTTGGGGGAGGGAGGTTTGACCGTTTGACTTGGTGTTGGGAGAGATATTTACAAAAATATATATTATATTATATTATATTTAATTCCTTTATTGCTCGTTTATCGTTTCTAACTCTAAACGAATCCCAATGACTGTCGCCCCTAGCTAATTGCCCCCATTCCGGACACAATGAGATATGTCCCTTAAGCCAATTCAACTGTTACAATCAGTTTTCATTTAAATCAATATATATTGAATTTGAACGCACATTTTAATTTACCGGGGCCACATACTGACTACAAAAATTCCAGAAAAATAAATCTAGCTATGTTTTGACGATATGGTCCTAACAAAACTAATTTCGTTGAATTTGGAGTCCGTTTGAAAAATGGTCATTTTTCAGTCGATTAAATTCAAACTGAAATTACCAAACACGTTTTTTTTGCCACACTCACATATTAATTCCAAAAATTATGAGAATTGGAACCTAGCAACATTCCGGATCCAACAAAAGTGGTCTCCTCGAAAATGGAGGTCGTTTGCAAAATGGCTATTTTCAAGGGCTATATATGTATATATATTCCGTAGCGACTATTCTGAATTTTCAACTGGACATAACTTTTTATTCCCGTTATGAAATCTGGATTTTTCACATTCGTTGGAAAGAGATTATTAAATAGATTCAAATATTTCTGGTTTTACTGAAATCCGGTTTATTTTGGATACTGTACATTCATTGAAATTTGAAATCGAATTTTCAAACTACCGTGCCATTTCAGGCTCGTTATATAATTAAAATAAATTTATTCATTATAACTTCGATTAAAATAAATTTTTAGTCATTATTATTTAAAAAAATCATTTTAAATATTCAAAATCCATTAAAATTGCTAAAATAAAAAAAATTAAATTGGTTCTGAAAATCCGGGTTATTACAATTCTTTGAGAGGATTATGCCAAATTTCAAAAATCCTTTTTAAGTGCATATTATATATATATATATATATATACATACAGATGCATAAATATGACTATATATATAATATCACTTAGTTCATTTTTTCTTCAAAACACATGAGGCGGGGTATGAAGCATTCATGTTCCCCTCTTCATAAAAATAGTACTTGCTAAGGATCGAATTTAGGCCGCTCTGTACATATTTCTATGCCTTCACCTGTGATCTACAACTTCTTATGTAATTGAGACAACAATGATATGGGGAAGTTGCTTTTTCTTTTTAGTTGGGCTTTAATTGAAATGAAGGAGACAATAATTGACAATCTGTAAAAAAAACACATAAAAACACCCAAAGTATCATTTATTTATTTACAAAAGATAAAATATGAAAGCATAAAATAAACACGTTTCTATGTTAATCATACATCTTGGTGGATTATGCAATGTTACAGTCGTTTATCTATATTGGATGTTAGGTGAAACAAATTAACTCGTGTATTGATTTTTTTTCAAATGGGGTGGCAAGGGATGCCTGGTCCATGAAAAATTGAAAGCAGACAAATTAGAGTTTTTTTTTATTAAATTCCATGCAGCGTAGACAACTGGGAGGTCCACTAGCAAAATTCAACACATTAGTTATGCAGACCTTGGACGGTTCGTTATGGATGTAGATGATACGTACTCTAGATATACAATGATCATTTAGTGTGACTGTCGAACCCTAGTGAGATGGTTATGGAAGATACTTGGGGACAATATCTTGGTTCAAGGTGGACCAAGGAATATATATATATAGTAATAAATTAAAGGTAAATCTACTAGAAAGTAGATGCATGTGATTTATGCTCAGTGGTGGAGTCCGAACGACTTAAAATAAATCTTAACAATACATGAATTGTTAGCAATCAACATATGACAGTGACTTTTATTTTATACCCATTCTCTTTGTCAAAACTATATAACTTTGAAACTTATGAAATTTGTATATGGTCAAATTTCCAATATTATCGATATCTAACTCTATATTCTAAATACTAAATCCTTAATTCAATAATAATAATTTTTATTATCATCAACGAAATGTGAAAGCCGACTATGGATCAAGTAATACAGAAATAATGCACTAATGCAGAAGTGTATATGATAATAAATAATAATAGCAGTAGTGAATATAAAAGCAAAAAGGTAAAATGGCACTAGAGATTTTTATACTGATTCGGAGTTCCATTCTATGTCCAGTCCCAGACTCCTTCTGGAATTTCGACCAAACAACAAACCTCACTTAACCCGAAGGAATAGGTTTTGCAACACCTGAGCAGCAGAACATGATTTCACCTCAACAGCCGAAGATGACTTTGTTGTGCCCAAGCAATGGAATAGGACTTTTACCAATATAAATGGTAATTGACTCTTTGTATTCTTAATAACAACAGTATGTCACTTTACAATATACCCTTCCAATAATCTTCTCCTTGATAATATATAGCGTTTGATATATGAAGAATTAAGGAAAAAGTGTAACACTCCACATTCCTTAATGTCACCCGTATGAGGATTTCATTAAGAAAATATGGGGCATTGTAGGTATAAAGACGTAACACATCATAGAGACTAAGATTTCACAAGACATAAAATTATAAAATTTACAGCAAAAGAAGAAACTTTCATTTTAAATACAAAACCATCTTTATTTTGATTCACCAAATAGTTACGAAATACCATGTCTTAAAATCTCAGTCAAAATAATATCGGAGTACAAAATAATACTATTCTCCAAATAGTCAAAAGATACAACCTAACCTTTGGAAAAAACAAGAAGTGATCCAACTTTTGTAGAAATCCTTCACGACATAATCAACAAAGAAATCTGAACTATACACTTTTTCCCTGTAATCCTTGAAGGAAAGAAAAGAGAAAGGAAGAAATAAAATGGGTCAGACATAAATCTTGGTGAGATGCTATGATTACCAGCCCACCTATTAAGTTAAGGAAAATAGATAAACAATGGTTCTAGTGTCACAAAAGGGTAAGTGTCTGCGTACATCTAAAGATGAATAGTAATTGGCATGAATTGATATAAAGGATTGCCTATTCTTATAAAAAAACAGCAATGATCATATTCAAGCTGATTGACTATTTTTGTAACACCCCACTCCCGCATATGGTCACTCACTAAGGGAATGCCATAGCATCGGTGGAGTATTTTAGTGAATATAGAATAGAAAAATTACAACAAGACAGATATAAATAGTACTGGAAATTTAAAACATCATTTCATAACAGCGGAAGTAAAATATGTCTGGTTACATCATAAAACCACAGTAAAAGTTAAGTACAATATCCATCAAAATAAGAAGTACATAATCCCACTCTCATACAATAGCCAAAACAAAAGAAAAGATAACTGGATAACTGGAGCTTTACATCTATCCAAGCTCCTAAAGACTGGAACAGCAATCTGATCAAGCTCCACTACTGCTAGGATCCACCACAGGACCTGAGGGTTGGGAAAAAGATAAAAACAACGGGGTCAGACATAAGTCTGAGCGAGTCCTATAACTTTAACAATACAATCGTTAAAGTAAACAGAGAAGACATGACCTGATATACGGTAACACATGGGGATGAATGGTTACACTAAGCAATTCACTAAACCAAGATAAAAGGTAAAGACGCATCTACCCTTTCCAAGGTAAATTACTAAACCGCACCACACCAGTCGTTCCTAACCTAAAGGTTGATCCCACCCAAGGACTTATAAAATTAACTTAATAGTACTTGCGTACCCCTAGGTGACCAAGTAGGCGCCACGGGGCCCTACAATCCACTAGGTGTACACACTACTCCCCATTCGATCGGCTCCCTAACGTAGATACCCGTGCTGGCCCCACCATGGGGTGTACCATTCCCCAACGTGGCAACCCGATATAATTAACGGTGCACGGCTTATATCTACCCGATGCAACAACGGCTTACCTACCAGCCCGGGCCCACTCACGCATATGAAGCCCGTTGGACTTGCGTTGCCACCGCTAACCCGTTTGCCTCTTACAGTCAAGCCCAGTATGCGTGTCCCGTCCTCGACATGGGTCGAGCCCACAAAGATACGTATGGGTTACTGGTTGAAATGGGCCTCCACAAGCTACCCACCTAAGCTTGTCCCTTTTTCTAGTATATCCCACTTAACCCTTTAATCATGTTTAATTACATGTTTCCATTTTGGTTAAGTATTCTAATCGTATTTTCTATTGCCACCCAAGGCAACCACTAAATTTCTTTATGCCACCCAAGGCACCCACTTAACCCCTCATGTCCCTCTACATGCTAATGTGGTTAAGTGTTTTCTTAATTAATTAATTAAGAACGTAACCTTTGTAAAGACCTCTCACATTAGACTGTCTTTTATGACCGCTGGTTAAGCCGGTTGGGTCCGGGCAGCCTTATGTCATAACCGAGTCTAACCTCGTGTCTTTACATTAATCACGTATTTAGTTTGTGCCTAAGACCTCTCACATTGGGCTAACATTTGTAGCAACTGGTTAAGCCGGTTGGGTCCGGGCAGTTTTACGCTACAACTGAGTCCAACCTCGTGTCTTAGTCAATTAATTACAACTAATTAATCACTCTCATAATTTTATATTAATTATCCCTAATTAATCAAGTTTTCTTAACATGGGTAGACCTAACTTAATAGGTAAATTCCCATGGGGTAGACCTAACTCAATAGGTAAATTCCCAACACATAGTATGGGTACACCTAACTAAATAGGCAAATTCCCATACTATGTTCAATTATTTTATGTTATGCATAATTATATTAATTTCACACAATCTTATTAACTTAAGCATTTAATTACCCCATCGTTCCCACGTAATTTCGTTCTCATGATATAACACATATAAAAGGTGTCAACTTGCATATGAATGAACATGTTTCAAAGATGCCATCTTGCATATTAACAAACACATAACTTGCATATGATCTTGTATAACATGTCACATAACTTGCATATAATATGTCACATAACTTACATATTCACTTGCATAACATTCTTGCATATTAACTCATGAACTTGCATAATATGTCATCATGAACTTGCATATTAACAAATATGTAACTTGCATATTAACAAACATGTAACTTGCATATTAACAAACATGTAACTTGCATAGCATATTTTGCATATTAACATACATGTAGTTTGCATATTAACAAACATGTAACTTGCATAGCATATTTTGCATATTATCATACATGTAACTTGCATATTAACAAACATATAACTTGCATATTAACAAACATGTAACTTGCATAGCAAATCTTGCATATTAACCTACATGTAACTTTCATAGCATATCACCATGAACTTGCATAACATGCATATGATTACATAGCCCACAACTTGCATATTTAGCATCATGAAAACATAACATACATCATACTAAACTTGCATAAACTTGCATACTCAATATGCATAAACATACATACTCAACATGCATAAACATACATACTCAACATGCATAAACATAAGATTAATGCTAACATCATATCATATGATTCAAGACTCATTAACCCACATACAAAACCATAAATCCCATCACATCTCATCTACTTAGTTTACCAAAAGATCATCAAAGTGATAGAAACTCACAACTAGCAATTTTGCACACCAAATGAAGAAGATTAAGATGCTAAGAAGAGATTAGAAGTTGATTAGAGAGTGATTAGCATGCAACCCTCTTCATAAATTAGTGGAGGCCATGAGAGCTAGCATTTTGCCATAGTTTAGTTACTAGATTTAATTATGAATGAATTAGGGTAGGGTTAGGGTCTTATTTATAGGATTAGGTGAGTGTTTTAGGCCTTTAGATTAACCCTAGATTAGGTTAGGACCCTTAGATCCCGGAACCCTCTAGAACATGGCCCTAGACTCAGCCAAGACCAGACCTGGTGCACCCAGATCCACAGAGCCGACACCCTGTGTCGACACCCCTGTCGACAGGGCTGTCGACACCCCTGTCGACAGGGCTGTCGACACCCCTGTCGACACCCCTGTCGACAGGCCTGTCGACACGGGGCTAGGCGGGAATTTTTCCCTCCCCTTTCCTCTTTTGGCTCCAACTGAATTTTAAATCTGTTTTTAAATTTAAATTTTCTGGAAACTTCTTTGGGCCTTAACCGGGCCATACGGACTCCGATTCTCGAAAACTCGGACTCTATTTCGCGTATTTTTCCGAGACGAACGCAATGACGTAGCCCGTTTCCCCTGGTTCTCCCATCTGAGATTAATTATACTTTAATTACTAACTATTAGTATTTAATTGAAATTCGGGGTGTTACAATTTTTCACTTCTTAAACTTCAAAGTAGAACAAATAATTTGGAAGTTATTTCCTAAACTACCCATTGATCGGCTTTCTAGATGTGAATAACTTGTTCCAACTATGGAATTTGGGGTTATCAATCCCGAACCCATCAACTAAAAAGGGGGACATCATTAATCACAGGCATTACAATGTCTTATCTTCCCAGTTCGCAACGATGCACGCTCATCATTCCATCAGAACGCGCCCGTACCTACCTCATTTTGAACCTCTTAGTATCCAGATCATTAAAGTGTGCCCTAGCCTCTACCTAGTGCGAGGCCTCGATGGTAACAATAGGGATATTCATTGATACGGGTTCCACACAAACAAGCATTTGACACAAGTCACCCCTAGACTTGGTCCCCAAGTTATAACTAGGAATTCTACGAGCCCCTTATATCTCATCGGAATGGACCCTTTACCTTATTAATCACACAAGTTTAACTTAACACGTTTAAGTTCATTAATAAGCCCAATATAACCACACGTTATATCCTAGGTTGTAATTAGTATTTCTAACTAATGTAATTTTTTTATACAAACCATTTCCATGATCCCCTTATATCCCTAGTCGGAACAAAATCCTATCCATGATCCCCTTTTATCCCTAATCGAAACGGAATCCTATCTTAGCTTATAAATCTATCAAGTTTAACTTAATCCATTTAAGTTCATTAATAAGCCCAATATAACCATGTGTTATATTCTTAGGTTGTAATTAACATTTCTAATTAAATGCAATCTTTCTGTAGAACCGTTCCCCATTGTCACTTAATGCCATTAAGTCAAATTTATTTCTGCTTACATGTTTTCCATTTACATGTTACTTAATGTCCAATTAAGTGCAATTCGTTCTAATTAACATGTTTTCCAAATACATGTTACTTAATGTCAAATTAAGTGCAATTCACTCCAATTTACATGTTTTCCAAATACATGTTACTTATTGTTAAAATAGGTGCAAATCACTCCAATTTACATATTTTCCCAATAAATGTTACTTAATGTCAAATTAAGTGCAGTTCGTTCCAATTTACATGTTTTCCAAATTACATGTTACTTATTGTTAAATTAAGAGCAATTTATTTCATTTAATATGTTTTCCAACTTACATGTTACTTAATGTCGAATTAAGTGCATTCATTCCATTAAACATGTTTTTGTTACTCAATGTTCAATTAAGTACAATTAATTCTAATTTACAATCCATTATCTTAATATAGTACTCATTAATTTTCAACATGCCCAAAATCCACTTTTTGCTAAATTTCATTATCTTACAAATATTACATTTTGTTTGTTGATTACATATTTCAATTAGATTTCAACATGCTTTTACACCTATTACTGTATAAATTTACTAAATCTTAATTAATCCTCTATATACCTTTTTCTTATTATTATCCAATTGCACTATTATCGTCCTATCATGTGGTTTAACCGAACTTGGGAAAAAATAAGAAAGAAAGGTTTAGGCTCAAAAGACCTAAACTCAATGTCAGAAATAAAAGGGAAATGGCTTAGGCTCTCGTATGGCCCAGGCTTAGACAGACTGAAATAGATCTGAAATAAAAATAGAGCTAATTATAAAACTGCAGTAAAATTTCATACGAAAACAAAGCAATAGATAATTGAAATAAAGTACATTAATGGATTTATTGAAATAGACAAAAAAGGAAGCATAAGAACAAAAATCAGAGAAAAAAGAATTATTTATAGAGAAATGAATTAGGGATAGCTGGATTTATAAATAAACAACAAATGAACTAGATCTGTATATAACTGTAGAGTGATTTAGATCTGAATAACTGTAACAACAATTATATCAATTCTAATCTTAACTTGGAAGAAATCTTGTAATCATAGTAATACTCACAAAAATTTGAGAAAAACTAATAATCCTATGTAGATCCTCTCTATCTATGAATATCCTCAAAAAATATGTATAGTACTAAGCCTCAATACTCCATTATAATTTTATTTGGGAAGAAGGTTGTTTGAGAGAGGTATAGAAATGGAGTAATGAAGATTAGGTTAGGTTTTAGAGGCTATTTATAATAGAGTTAGGGTGTCTAGATTCATTGGATTTTACATCCATGGTCACTGTATTTTATGTTTATATTTTAGGCCATTAGGTATTAGGCTTTTAATTTCATCTACTGAAAACACATCAGCAAGGAAGACTCCAGAATATAACACATCAGGCTCAACATTGATCAAGCATAGTTTTGTGTCTGGCTCGCACTGTGCTGACCCCCCTCTAATGTGGGTCGACACAGGTTTCAACCCATATAAAGGCTGGATCGCCCATTTACCATTGATTTATTTCTGATTATTTATTTATTTATTTTAAATCTCAAACTTTAACTGATCGTTACTTATTCATTTTCGTTTGAATTTCGCAAACTAAAAGTCTATCCGAATCAGAATTTCGTAACGGACGCAACAGTGAAATGCTTTTTGCCCAATTCTGAATATTTTTTGATTAGTATTTTTTGGCAAAGTCGACCGGTTTTTATATTGATCTGTAGCACTTATTATTATAAAAATTAATAATAACAAGATGTACAGTAGTTTGGTAGATTGCAAGACTACTAGTTCGATTTTTAAAGTGTACCATCCACTACATATGGATTTTATGGTTGTCCATCCGCTTAATCTATACTAGATTACAGCACAGGAGCTATTTATACATACTAGACTACTGTTTTTGTTCTCCACGCAGGGAGATAATATAATGACACAACAAGAAATACAACAGACAGTACAATCTGTCATATTTAATCTTGTACGTTACAAGATTCACAATGGTATTTCCATGACATAGTAGTACCTCCTAAACAAAAAAATGTGCAAGTAGCACATCACCTCCAAGAACCCTTACCTCCATCAATCACTTATCATCTTAAAGTGTACCCAACCACATTAGCTCACAAGTTAGCAACCCCGAAACCAAGCAAGGCACCCAGTCTCTGACAATTAGACATGAAAACAATAACATACCAGAACTTAGCAAAGCAAAACCAAAACCTCCAGCAAGTTACATTAGCAAGATTGCATAGGCAAAACCAACGCAATCGTCAAGTAAGAATATGTTGAACAGCTAACCCAAAAACATGGCTCCTTCGTAGCAATAGCTATCGCCGAGAAAACTGTGTCGAGCTGCTGAACAACACAAAAATAAGAGGAAGCAATGCCTGGCAAGTGAACTGAGGTGGCAAGCACCTAGACTCAAGCCTATCTCCAGATATCCATACAAAAACAAAACACTCACCCAAACTAACTTCGCAAACCAACATCAGACAATAGCCTAAATTTACAAGATGAACTGGATAGGTATAGACAACCTAAACTTCAAATAGAGCCCAACAGAGAACATCACCCTACTGAGAATCCATAAACTCTACAACTACCCTCCAAGCAAGAGACAAAACACCTATCACCTTGCATACTTGGTAAATACGAGAGAGGCATACCAGTCGGGTTCGGTGAGTCGCGAAACCGAACTTGCTGATTAAAAAACTGGAACAAAAAAGACTACGCACTGGAACAAGCTAACTTACACCACCAAAGCAATTTGAAACCGAACCCAAAATTTGTTGAATCCCACCAACTAGCATCACCGGAGCAACACCAAATCAAACACAACCCAAAAACACTGACTTAAGTCAGACCATATGTGGCGAGGATCACCTGGCAATGAAAAGGAGCCTAATCGCTTGGGTAAAACGTATGGCACATTATGGTTAACGGGAAGGACAGATTTCGACACAAGTATAGTAGAAGCTACATAGAGGGGTTGCCAAAGACGAGAAGGGACACCGTGCTAAAACGAGATGAAGGATCGGAGCATCGAAGGGATAGGAAGATCTAAGGAGAGTCAAAGGGAAAAGATAGGAGGTGTGACACCCCACGTCCGTTAATGTCACTCATTAAAAGAATGCATTAAGTTTCATGAAGCGTTATAGGTAAACAGAAACATTAAAAGACAGATATAAAATAGAAGCAGAATTCAAAACTTTTTATTAAGCAGAAAACAAAACATCGTGGTTCAAAACATCGTAAGTCTGAAAAAACATAAATCCAGTACATCAACTTAAAATTTATGTCTTGTACTAAACCATCACAGTGGAATAAAAAAAGAAGCATAATCCCCATAACATAGCCATAGTAGAGAGAGTTATGAAATCAAGCAGTACGTCTAAGCAGCTCTAAGCAAGATGATAGCAGAATCCTGATTAAGCTTGAGTATTCCCACCCTGAGAACCTTGGGGGGAAACGGAAGAGAAAGATGAGGAAACAAAATGGGTCAGACATAAAGTATGGCGAGTCCAGTTACTTTTAGCATATAAATATGTAAAAGTATCATGATATGCATATAAAATGGATAAGAGGGATAACATCGTAAAAGGCATGTATGATAAGGTAAATAGGATAAACATGATAGAGTATATTGTGTTTCTCTAGTACTTTCCTTTTCTCTTTGCACCAATACTAGTATAACTAGAATGAGATGATCCCAACAACTATAAGATGGTAGACTTAGGCGTACTTCTAGTGCGAGGTTTTAACCCCATACAATAACAAGCAGCCCAACATACCTGAGTTACCCCTAAGGAAATTAACGGGCTCCTAAACATACCGGAGTCTAGATGTACCCTAATTACTACCCCAATCGATTGACTCCTTACCGTAGATACCATGTGCTGGCCCCACGGTAGGATGTATCACTTCCTAAAGTGGCAACCCTTCGTTTCCAAGATATGCTCAACCATATCTACTGATTTCACGGCGTCTAAACCTCCTCTGTCGGACCTATGCATGCATATGACTCCGTCGGAATGCGCCGCCCACACCGTCCTCCAAATTTGGATGTCTTACAATCAGCCCAGTAAGAATGCCCCGACTCCAGCCTAGTTCGGAGTACTCGTTTGATACCTATATATGGGTTATCAACTGAAACGGGTCCCACACACAAGATGATACAAGTTTCCCCCTACGCTTGCATCCCCACTAGGTTTTCCACAGGTTATGCCATAACAGAGTTAAAGATTGCATAACCCCACAGGTTAAGTTTATGGGCCATATATATATTACCCACCAACCCAAGATATACTTATCCCTCCCACTATTTCATACAAATTTACTTAACCCTACTCAAGTTAACATATAAAGTCCCTATGGATTCAAGTAGGTAAAGTATTCAAGTTTATTACCACAGTCATTTATGGTTATAATGTGCTAGATCTCCCATATTAAGCCTACCACTTGTGGATGCTGGATATGCTGGTTGGTTTCGGGCAGACTTTTTCCTAGGTCGGGATTAACCTTGTGTCTTAGCACGTCTCATGTTTATGCACTTAGACCCCTCACTTTAGATTCACCACTTGTTGTCGCTGGATATGCCAGGCGGTTCCAGGCAGACTTCCACCACAAGTGTAATCTAACCTCGTGTCTAAGCACGGTTACAGTTTCTATTTACTGTAATTCTAGGGATCTTCATTATTAACCAATTATTCCTATATCAATATAGGTTTTAATTCCCCTTTCCCAAGTCATGTTTATAGTGAATCATATGACCCAAATTAAGGTCTTTAATCAAAGTTTGGTTTATGCCCCAAATCCGTATTCATGTATTTCATTCAAGTTATCCACTAAAGTTAATGTTTTCCCCGCGTTCCCAATTTTACATGTTCGCATATTTCAGCGGAATGCCTAGACTCAAAGGTAGCCTGGCTATAAAAATAAAAAGGGAAAAGAAGAAGGGAAGAGGACAGAAATGATCACAATAACAGGACTGACATATAACTGTAAAATAGGCATAGCAACTAATAAACATATGGGACAAAGTTGGGCATAATGATAAGATAGGCATAAAGGAACAGAACGGATGAACATGTGATAACAGAACTGGATCTAACATCATAAACATGCATGATGAGATCTAAACAATGAATTAAATATCCAACTAATAATAGATCCATTGTGACAATAGCACTGATTTAACCATTAACATCACAGGGACAGGAATGATGAGATCTAAACAGTAAATTAGATCCACAAACAATGATAGATCTAACATGAATCAAATAGGTATAGGCTTAGATCAAGTTCATAGTCATGTCAAAATAACTTAGATACACAGGTTATAGCAGATCTGATATGATTCAAATAGTCACAGGCTTAGATCCAAGTTATAGTCATGTCAAGATTAACTTTTAAATGTTTAGATCTAAAAATAACGTAGACTCACTATGATTGGGTCTAAGAAAAATAGAAAAGGGATTGTTGATGTTGAATCGCAGATCTCTAAACTTGAATGACTCTAGTTGATTGCTGAAGAAGAAAAAGACTTGGTTTAATCTAAGCTGAAGCAGCATTTCACCATTGCCATTGATTTAGATGAATAAAAAATGGGTATACGGTCTTATTTATAGCCATCAGCCAGTGATCCAGGACACGCAGTAGGTCCCGATTCATCCAGGGTATCGACCGGGGTGTCGACACTCCCCTTATGGTGTCGACCCATGGGTCTACACCCCTGGGGCTGGGTCGAGCCCCAACGGGCCTGATTTCCACGTTGTCCCGCCTTGTTTGATTTTTGAATTAAATTATATTCTGAACTTATTTTATACATATATATTCTTCTTATGGGCAGACAAACTTCAAACCTTAATAACTTCTTCATACGTGTTAGTTTTATGCAAACCAAGTGTCTATTTTGACCAGAATTCCGAGACAAATGCAATGGCACAGTCCGTTTCATTTAATTATGAATATTTAACTAATTATTCTTTAATTTATCATCTTTAATGTTGTTAAAATTAAGGGGTGTTACATTCTCCCCTACTCAAAGGATTTCGTCCCCGTAATCTCTAAGTTAAGAAGAATGTATATCCTAACATCCATCATCCATCTACTCATCCACCAATCACAGGCATCCAATATCCTTAGAAATTTCTATTGCTTATGAACATATGCCAAAGTGTGTGTATATGTCCTTATACGAATGCGAAGGATCAGGCGGTCTACTGATTCAATTGATCTCCTTAATGCAATGTATGTTAGTGCCAAAAACCCGTCGTGTTTGCAAATAATCCAATCATAACATGTAAGTTCTATATGTGTTCACAATCATCCGTCCAAATGCAACATCCATATGATGATACACACACTTTCATCCATTAAAAGAAGAAAAACACACACACATCCATATGTAGTATGAGAGTGATTGAGTCGATCTAGTGCCTATTATGTGTGTGTGTGTCTGTCTGCATCCACGAGCAACCATTAGCAAACACTTGCATCCATCAAACATAACATTTCTCAAACACATGTTCACATTCATGGGATTCCTACCTAAAGGTCGAAGATTCGATCGATAGGATATACTTAAATGATAGAAACAAGCATAAACAAAAGCTTTGGAAAAGAAGTTAAGAAAATACCCTTGAAAAGAAAAGGGTTCAAAGCACGAATCTTGTCTTCGGTCTCCCAAGTTGCATCCTCTTGGTTATCTTCCAACTGAACCTTCATCAACTTGACTTCTCTATAGCGTAGCTTCTTAACTTCTAATCCAAGGATACGGGCAGGAACTCGTCTAACTATCGCCTCCTATTCCACCTCTACTTCCTCTAATATACTCGGCACAACTACTTCTGCGGTATCGTGAAAGCACTTCCGCAAATGAGAAACGTGGAAAACATCATGAACACGGATAGTTTCTCTGGTAGCTTAACTCTATAACCCACGTGGCCAATCCTTTTTGTTATGTGAAATGGCCCTACTAATCTTGGTGCTAATTTTCATACAGATCCAAAGCGAACCACATTCCTCAAAGGTAACACCTTAATGAAAACCATGTCTCCTACCTCAAATTCAATGTCAGTCCTTCTCTTGTCTGCATAGGACTTCTATCTACCTTGAGCAGTATTAATTCGTCTTCTAATAAGATTAACCTTCTCGGACGTTTCGCTAACCATATCTGGTCCAAGTAGTAGTCATTCTGTAGATTCCCACCAACAAGTCGGTGATCTACACGGTTGCCCATACAATGCTTCGAAGGGTGACATGCCAATACTAGCTTGATAAGTGTTGTTATAGGCTAATTCTACCAAAGGAAGATGCTCTTCCCTCCCTCTGAAGTCTAGGATACACATTCTTAAAAGATCCTCAAGAACTCTATTCACCCTTTCCATTTGTCCATCGGTCTGAGGGTGATAATCGGTGTTCAAACACAACTGTGTACCTAATGCTTCTTGCAAGCTCCTCCAAAATTAACTGGTGAAAATGGGGTCATGATCACTTACGATGCTGGAGGGTACTCCATGAAGACGGACTATCTCACGAACGTAAATTGCTGCCAACCATGATGCCATCCTCTTATTCTTGACCAGAATGAAATGAATGCTCTTAGTAAGTCTGTTTACTACAACCCAAATACTTGTGTTGCCCTCCGTTGATCTAGGCCAACCATCAATGAAGTCCATAGAGGCGCTCTCCCACTTCCACTGTGGAACCTCCAAAGGATGAAGTAAACCACCGGGCTTCTTTTGCTCAACCATGACTTGCTGGTAAATCAAACAATGAGAAATAAACTGTGCCACATTTTTCTTCATCTTAGCACAAAAGAAAACCCTCTTCATGTCTCTATACATCTTATCACCTCCTGGATGAATAGTCATCTTAGAATGATGGGCTTCCTCTAGGACTATCTTCAACAAACTCCCAATTTGGGGAACACAAAGCCTTCCATCTCATCACAACTACCCTCTATCGTCTATGGAATATCTATTGAGGCGACTAGAAGCCTCCCATTTACTGATCCTATCCAAGACGTCTAAAATCTGTGGATCAACTCACTGCGAAGCTCCTATCTGATCCATAAGATTAGGTCGCACCTCTAGTGATGCAAACAAACCAGGCAAAAACTCGGTGGAGGGTCTAAAGTCAAAAGTCGATATAAACTCCAAGCTTTTCCTTTCCACAAACAGAGGACTTAAGGCCATCCTCTGCCTACTCAGTGCGTCTGCCACCACATTACCTTTGCCATGGGTATAAGCAATCTTGAAGTCATAAGATGCCAGGAACTCCATCCACCTTTGTTGCATTAAATTAAGATCCTTTTGCAAGAACAAGTATTTGAGAGATTTATGATCGGTGTATACCTCGAACTTCTCTCCAAGAAAATAATGGCGCCAAGTCTTAAGCGCTAATACTATGGCAGCTAGCTCTAAATCATGGGTAGGGTAGTTCTTCCCATGAAATCTTAGCTGTCTACCCCCATAACATAATACCTTTCCCTCTTACATCAGCACCGCACCAAGCCCTGTACCATATGCATCAATGTATACTGTAAACACTTTGTTCCCATCAAGCAAGGTCAACACCGGGGCTGTTGTCAGAGCCCTCTTCAATCATTGGAAAACAACATCACAATCTATATCCCACGAAAATGTTAGATTCTTCTTCGTCAACCTGGTGAGTGGGGCTGATATCTTTGTGAAGTCCTTAATGAACTTCCTATAATAGCCTACTAACCTTAGAAAACTTCTCACCTTTGTAGCATTCTTTGGGATTTGCCAATTTTGAACTGCAACTACCTTTGTGGGATCTACTGTTATCCCATTTTTAGAGACCATATGCGCTAGAAATCTCACCTCTTTTCTCCAAAAATGACATTTGGAGAATTTTGCCGTAAGCTGATGCGCACATAGAGTTTTCAAAACCTCCCTTATATGTAAGGCATGCTCTTCCTCACTCTTCGAGAAAATTAAGATGTCATCAACAAAGACCATAACAAAATTATTTAGAAACTCCTGAAACACCCTACTCATCAAATCAACAAAATAGGCGGGCGCATTTGTCAACCCAAAAGGCATAACGATCCATTCAAAGAAACCATCTGGAGTCCTAAAAGCGGTCTTTTCTGTACTGTCCTTAGCCACCCTCAACTAATGAAACCCTGTGGCCAAATCTAACTAAGAGAAAACTAATGCACCAACAAGATGGTCAAAAAAAATCATCTATCCTCCGAAGTGGGTGCCCTTTCTTCTTAGTGAGTTTATTCAACTCCCTATAGTCTACACATAAGCGAAGAGAACCATCCACTTTAGTTACGAATACCATCAGAGCACCCCATTCAGATATGCTTTACCTAATAAACCCTTTCTCAAGTAGCTCCCCTACTTGTTTGCTGAGCTCCCTTCTTTCCCTTGGAGCCATATTGTAACGACCCAGATATTTGGACGATTTATTTTAAATATTGTTTAAATATTGAGTTGATAATAGAAATCGATTTTTATGTTGAGTTATCGATTTAATAATCGACATACGATTTATTTTGAATATATATATAATTATCGTAATACAAGAATCTGAATAATTCAATTCGAAATTTAAAACGGTGTCCAATTGATTCAGATAATTAATAGAAATTCTATTTGGAATATAAAAGATAATAATAATATATTATCTAGGAATTAATTCTTTTGAATTTAATTTATATCAATTTAAAATGATATCTTCTCCATACGATCAAATGGAGCTTCAAAACTTGCCTCAGTGTGTCTAGAATAGTGGTATAACCGTAAAAATGTCGGTTGTTGGGTTCAGAAAGGAGTTCGAAATCACATAGTACTTTAATTAGAATCAAACCGGTTCAAACTAAAATAAAATAAAATTTATTTTAAAAATGAATTCCTTCATCCTTAAGCAAACAAAGGGAACTGCAAACCTCAAATCACGCAGACCCTAATTTTCCTTACTAGCTAAGTTTCCATCATCTATTTGTACGCAACCAATTCCCACTTTTCCTCCTTCCATTTTCGATCCTCGGAGAGATTAACCAAAAGTTTTGAATTTAAACAGTAGTCCCCTTCTTTCTTCATTTAAAACGAATTCTCATAGATTTAATTATGGTTCTGTCTTCAGCAAGTTACACCGCATCTCTCTTTCCTTGATTTCGCAAAATCAAAATAGTTCCAAAACAAGATTCCAAAACCGTACACCCTGATGTGAGTTCGAGCAGTATTATGCAAACTGATTTCGAAAATAGGGATTTATAAATTTGGGGAAATCGATTTGATCCTTCGAGCCTCTGCTTACTTCGATGGCCTTCAACGAGGGCGCTGTGACGATCCCTAAATCCGAGGGGCGGTATTAAGGATAATCATTGGAATATAACACATCAATCATCATAGCATAGGACAGATAATAGCAAAAACAATAAATAGAATAATTTTACATGGATATGACAGTGGAATCACAACATGTAACAACATCAGAATAGCACAGCGTGGGATATAACTTAGTAAATAAAAGAGAAATGATCAGTCACCATCGCCAGAGGCGGAATATATACATACAGTGAGACATAATAAGGGTATCAGTCTACATCGCTGAAGGCGGTACATATACATACGATAATAAATACTGAAAGTAAAGCAGTCTGCATCGCCTGTGGCGGAATCATAATATAAGTACAATAATGGCGGAAAATGTCAAAGTCATCTCTGTGAAGTCAGCCTCGCCATGAGCCAAAATGCACTCTATGCAACAGTGCAGAGCCAAAAACAACCTGTCACCTGTGAACTAGGCTGCCCGCGTGGAAATAAGGGCACCCGCGTTTGCAAAGTGAAACAAACAACGAGTCAGTCATGGGGACTGGTATGAGAAATCTATTTAACAGTTCAAACAACAGTAATAAGAAAATCATAGGACCACGCCACTTTCGTGGAACGGGTTTACTCCAGTGATTGCTAGTGCATTTAAAACAAAGTAAATTCTTTAAAACAACGCAATGCTTTTAAAAAGAATGAAGCCATTATAAGACTCAAGTCCCATCATACAATGCAACGCAAGCCGGAAGATAGAGTTTTACCTTATAATGGCCAAATATGCTTGATACGTGTAAAGCAAAGTCCTTTGATATTATTACTAGTGCATATATGTTTCAAAAACGAATAGCATCATAAATATCAATCATAGGCGACATGAGCGTCCCATGCCACTATGTCGCCATACATAAGTTACAATCGAATCCGTTATCTCGTATTGGAAATTGGATTTCCGTCATGAGTCGAGGCAAGAGGAAAGCTCCTCTCCGCTTCGAGACATTCTAGCAAATGCCTCAGGACTACACACTCTGGGTAACCCTGGATCTTCAGGGCCGGTCCTCTCTTACGTTTGAGGATTAATTATGCCTGAACACACGTTTCCCGGTCCTTACAGACCTATAATCGAGGCGCCTCGCATTCCAACAACCACATAAGTGAAAAATAGATATAAATGTCAGGGCTGGTAAGTCACTGACACCACCATAGCTAGAAAGAAACATCGTGCTCTCCCTGCAGTCCTTATCCCATTTTTAACTCATACCGAGGTGTGAGGCTCGCGAATCCACGCTATACACAAAGCCAGGCCACATAGGCCGTGCTTTGATCATCAACCACAAGACTTTGCTTTGGAACAGAAGCCTTGATCACAGCATCTTGGCATGCCACATAGGCAATCCACTCCATACGATTGATTTCTATCAATATATAACCTCTGAGCTCGTACGTCTCAGAGAAGGGCGTTAAGCAAAAGAATAAATTCTCCGCCGCCAAACAGATATATATTTAACAGAGATCAATCAGTACAGAACAAAATCCAATGTCAGACACACAGTCCATTTACAAGTCCGTTCTGGGTCTGAACGAAACCGGAGGCGTCAAATTCCTCGTATATCCGTACGATCAACACATACGTTCAGACGGCTACTACTTCCGTTCCTTCACGGTAGCTACTCCAGTCAGGAACCTCAGCAGCGCCCATCCAACCGATACGAAGATCGTCGGTCTTGAATCGTCTTTGCATTTTCCAATTCGAATCGCTCGATCAATTATTTGAAATGAGGGTTAGCTCGCCCTTTTCAAATAATTCACGTGATTAGAATTCAAATCAATTCTTTCTGTGGTTATATTATTCGACATCCATATTTCAGTTCTTTAGTGTTATTTTCGTGTCAAACACATACAACCATCAAATATCAAACAGATCAAGCCAAATTGGTTTATTTCCAATCTATGTTGCTTATAATATTTTATAATGATTTTTCTCCATTTTTATTTATTTAAAAATGGCCATATTCAATTAAACGACGTTTCAGGTCGTGCCGTGGCACTGGCGCTGTTTTTCCTCTAATTTGTTTTACACATAACGGAAAATCTAACCGTTGGATTTATACAAAGTCTATATCAGTGGGAAGATATTCCCAAAGCGAACCCAACGGTTCCAGTTTCGTGAAAATCCGACGGTCGGATCTTCCACACTAGTCGTTTGAAGTTACGGTTTCAAAATTCGAACTGCAGCGTCGTTATTCGATTTAATTTTAATTATATTTATATTTATATATAAATATAAATGATTCTGGTCGGATTTCTCGTACTAATCGTTTCAAATTTCGATTCCAAAACACGAACTGCACGGCTTCGATTCCTTTTAATTATATTTATATTTATGTATATAAATATAGTTCATTCTATAATTTCAAATATAGTTCATTCATTAATTTCAACTTCGTTTTCACTTCAAATATTTCACTAACGCCTTAATATTTCGAAAAATTTCGCCATAACCTCCTTTGTATGGGAAGGGGTTTGGAAATTTATTGGGCCGTGTTAGGTACCCAATAAATCCTATAAAGCATCCACATATTTATAGTGATATATTCTGGTGTTTACGGGGGAGCGTGTATAGATAATAACTCCAGAGAATAAATTCTCGTCACCCCGCTCCGTGTGGAAATAAATAGTCCATGTGTCGTATCTAATAACTAGAGAGACGTGATTATTGTCAACTCCAGACCCGTGTGGGGTTTTTATTAATCTGGCAATTTATCGTTATATTTTATATAGTCCATATCAGTCATCAGTTCAACCTGTAGTATATAGTCATCGTCATACAAGCCTCTCGCTCGTATGGTAAATCTTCCACCTCGTCACACAAGCTCCAATTGCTTATGTAGAATATGATGAAGTATGCCATGTAGTGTAGTTCAAAATTAATTGTTACTATCCTATGGCGATGTTTATTATTTCACATAGAATAACCAGCACTTCGCATCCAATGGCATTCACAGGAGTTGATATAAAAATAAAATTGCGCAGCCAACTCATCAAGGCTTACCTATTTGTCGGGCACGCAAATAATTTCTTTACTCTACAGCTAATCCATTTTCCCTGTTCAACACATGTATATATGCAGAAAAAAGCTAATAATAATATTTCTAGCAAACTATTATTTATTTCGACATGTGCGTATTTTTATCAAAGCGTATACATGATAAAAGAAATATTTTGATCATCCAAAAATATTTATTCAACACGTGAATGTTTTTAACACTTCATATTCACAATAAAGATGTAGTTTTTATTGTCTATTCATTTTATTTTAAAATGCGATAACATTCAACACATGAATTTCAATTCAACTAATGAATTTCAATTCAACACATGAATATTCTCTATAGTTTATATATATATAAAAATGTGGTTTTTATCGCTAAAGCCATTTGTTCAAATTCAAATAATATTCAACACATGAATTTCGATTCAACGAATGAATTTCAACTCAACACATGAATATTCTATAGTCTGTATATATATATATATATAAATGTGATTTTTATTGCTAAAGCTATTTGTTTATCTTCAAATAATATTCAACACATGAATTTCGATTCAACGAATGAATTTCAACTCAACACATGAATATTCTATAGTTTGTATATATATATATATGTGTGATTTTTATCGCTAAAGCTATTGGTTTATCTTCAAATAATATTCAACACATGAATTTCGATTCAACGAATGAATTTCAACTCAACACATGAATATTCTATAGTTTGTATATATATATAAAAATGTGATTTTTATCGCTAAAGCTATTTGTTTATCTTCAAATAATATTCAACACATGAATTCCGATTCAACGAATGAATTTCAACTCAACACATGAATATTTGTTTCAACATATGTAATTAATTTCAACGAATGAAAATTATTCTAACACATGAATTTTTCAGAAAATTTCGGCAGCATAACGGCAGGGTAGTTAAAACCGGGACCGTCCCTAGTACGGCTCCTCGATCTACCTTAAAACCTCGTGGTTTTTGACAATGGGGATCATGCATCT
Source organism: Allium sativum (assembly GCA_030737875.1). Lineage (NCBI taxonomy): Eukaryota > Viridiplantae > Streptophyta > Magnoliopsida > Asparagales > Amaryllidaceae > Allium > Allium sativum. Next base: position 903,914,830 of record CM060916.1, read on the forward strand.
AGTTCGCACGCATACGGCATGTTTTATTTTTCAATTCCACAATCCTATTCTAATTTGTTTCAACCACAAGAGGGTATTTTTCAACCACAAAGGTATTTTTCAACCACAATATCAACCACAAACAATTATTTCCAACCATTCGTCATACCATATAATATCACGTCAATCACAAGCAATAAATATCGTCTATGGTCTGTGGACGAGGGGTGTATATATATATATATATATATATATATATATATATATATATATTATTTCTATAATTCACTTGCATTTCATCACAATTCAAAGCATATATGTTTCATTCAACGCTTGTATAATTTATACATCGATAATATAACTTATACAACACATGTACATGAGGTATACAATGCGTATATAATTTACACTTCGCTTATATAATTTATACAACGCGATTCCATTCACACGATTTAGTTTAGATTCCTCACATTGGTTTTTGCAGTGCTAAAAATCGTAGGAAGATAAGAAAAATCCGCGACTTCTGCTAGATGGTAGAGAGCCTCCTTGCAGTCACGGTGTCTCCTGTTTCATCAAATTTCGTTAACGAACGAAAAAGATATTATTTTTCAAAGTTTTGCAACACTTAAAAGTGTTATTTTCAATTCAGAATAATAAAGGTCGAACCTTTATATTTCGTTCAGAACTAGGTTAGGGATTTTCGCGAAAACGGTGGAGTATTGGGATGATCGGCGGTGCTGACGTGAAAGAGGGGGGGTGGGGGCTTCCTATCGACGGTGGTCTGGTCCTCTCCGGTGGCCTGTGGCGTCGGCGGCGGCGTTGGGAAGTCTCGAAGTTTAGGGGCTCGATTCAGGCGGAGGAGGTGATGGTGGAGGTCGGGTTGGGGTCGGATCTGAAGAGGGGCGAAGGGGCTTTCGAGGGACGGTGGAGGTGCGGCCTGGTTTCGCCTGTGGCGGCGGGAAAAGGGGAGGGAAGGTTTGGACGACGTGAATCGTCGATGGGAGGGTGGCGGCTAGGGTTTTCCGTGATTTTTTTTTTGAAAGGAAAAATCCTATTGGCCGAGGATTTATAGAAAATTCTTAAATAGTGATTTTACAAACGAACTCCTTTTCAAACCCAACGACTGTCGCCCCTAGCTAAATACCCCCATTCCGGACACAATGGGATATGTTTCGTTAGCCATTTCGACTGTTACAGTCATTTATTTTTCAAATTAAAATATAAAACATTCAATATTTAATTTGAACGTACATTTCAATTTGCCAGGGCCACAAACCGAATCGAAAAATTCCAGAAAAATAAATCTAGCTTTGTTTTGACGATACGGTCCCAACAAAACCAGTTTCGTCAAATTCTGAGCTCATATGCAAAATGTCCATTTTCAGGTCGATCCATTTTAGCAGAAATTGACCAATCACATTTTCTTTTGCCCCGCTCACATACTAGCTTCAAAAATTATGAAATTTGAAACCTAGCAATAGTTTGACATCCCGGACCCAACAAAAGTGGTTTCGTCGAATTCCGAGGTCGTATGCAAAATATCTATTTTCAAGGGCTATATATGCTATATAGCGACCTTTCTGAAAATTCATTTGGCCATAACTTTTGATTCCCGTTATGAAACTTCGATTTTTAGATTCGTTAGAAAGGTATTCATAAACAGATTTAAATATTTTCAGTTTCGCTAAAATCCGTTATATATTCCACCCGGTACAGTCAGACAAAGTTTGTATTCAAAATTTCAAACTGCCATACTAGCCCCCAATTCTTTATTTTATTGAAATATGCTATTTCAATTATTCAAATTCTTTGGTAATACCCAATTTTAAAAATTTTAAATTGGTTCACATTTTTCGGGTTATTACAGGCGCGCAATAGCATTTTTTTTATCGGTTCCAGTCACTAGCTAGGGCACGGGCGATTACTGGTAGGAGGCACAATTCGTTTGGGAAGGCCAGAGCATGGTCTAATATACACGATAGTGATGCAGGGTGTTAAAAATGTTCGAGTTTCTCAACTTGAAGTCAAATTGAAGTAGCACAGTGAAAATTTGGGGTAATGGAGCAGTTGTCTTCCAGTAGAGCTAGGGCTGAGTCACGATGGATATGGATGATCGGAAATGGAGAAAGAGAAAAACAACGTGGATTTGTAGGTACGGTTTGAACAAACACTGGGAATTAATAAGGTATTAATCGTTGTTTATTCATAATTAGGATTTAAGCAAGATTAAAGGTAATTTAATTAATCAGTAAATTCTAAACAAACATTGAGAATTATTAAGGTATCAATCATTGTTTATTCATAGTTAGGATTTGAGCATGATTAAAGGTAATTTAAGTAATTAGTAAATTCTAATTTAAAATCCAACTCGTATAAATTGAAATGGGATAACTTATTCAATTTAGGTCGGTATGGAACAAGGTTTGTTGCATTACAATCATAGCGACGAGGTGTACAATTGGAAAGTGAATTCATTGGAATCTGAGCTTGCTAAGATTTCAATTAATTTCAAATGCAGTTTGAATTACAAGGTGAATCTGGATCGTCAATCGAATTTAAGATGAGTAAATCTCACTCACAATTTATTATTTAGAATTGTTTCTAATCGTTAAAAATAATTGTTGGTTGTTTGGTCGCATTATAATACTGTTGTGGCTGTTATATATATATATATATATATATATATATATATATATATATATATATATTAGTTCTTTAGGATTGGTGTTTGTGGTTATTACATATATATTGGTGATTGGATAGTTCCCGCAGTACCATTAACGGATGACCTTATGCGCCCCACGCTATGATAGCGGATGACCTTCTACACCGCGATATCCTGCCTTATAGCAGGATGGGTATTATTTATGTTGGCTAACATCTGTGGATGCAGGAAAACAAGTTGGAGGGATCCAATTAGATTCCTCAAAAATATTATTATTTGTTTATTTCATATATATTATCATATATGATGTGTTAGAAAACCTGTAATTGATAATTGGGTGCTTTGATTGTTTAAATATCATTGGGCTCGAATGTTGATTTATAAAAAATATCATGAAAAGGGATTTTTGAGATAAAAAGGGGGAATCTATTTTTCTAAAAATAGAATTCAAATTTCGAATGGACTGAGAAATATTAACTTGTTTAAATAATACAAACAAGTAAAGAAATTTATAAACGATGTTTATAAATTAAATAATACATAAAATAGATGTGGTGAATTTATAAACGATGTTTGAAAATTAAATAACGCAAGAAATAGAAGTAAATTTATAAATGATGTTTATAAATAAAATGGAATGATTTCCATTGGATAATCAGGGAATTGAAATGAATTCATAAATGGTGTTTATAATTGAAGTGGAAAAATTATCATTTGATAATTTGAATTTCTAAATTCAAATGTGAATTTAAGAATATAAATGGGGAATCGTTTTAAAGAACCAAATGATGAAATTTATTCTGATGTTTAGAATATAAATTGAACTAAAATAAATCTGTAAGGATTTATGATTTGAATTCGATTAGTTCTAATTTATTTAAATAAAATATGTCTAGAAAAAATATTAGGATTATATTAAATAGAAGTAAAATTTAATATTAAAATAGATTCTATGTTATATATAGATAAGTTAAAATAAATAGAATATTCCAAAAATAAGTTTTTTGGTTTTTAAATAGATTTCGAACTGGAACTTGTTTGAATTTATAAAACAAGTAAATTTATAAACGATGTTTATAAATATAATGAATTAATTATAATCAGATAATTTGGAATATTAAGTTTAAGTTTTAAAAAAAATAGGAATGGAAAACATTTCGAAAAGGGAACGACGGTTTTTATTCCGGAGTTAGGAATATAAAAGGAATTGAATTTCAAAACAGATTTTGAAATGAAACTTGTTTTTTTATATAAAACAAGGAAGTTGGATTTATAAATGATGGTTATAAATCTAGTAAACTATAATATCATTAGATAATTTAGACGTTTAAATTCAAGTATGAATTTAAAAAGTGAATTGGAAAACGGTTTGAAACAGAACGATAAATTTTATTTCGGAATTCAGAATATAAATTAAAGTGAGAGAAATCCAACAGATTTATAATTAGAATTCGATTATATTGAGTTTTATAAATAAATTTATTTATAAAGGGAATTAGAATTTAAAAAGATTATAAGTAAATAAACGAAGTTAAATAAACGAAGTTTAAATGTTTATATATATAAATATAACTAAAACGAACTCGCCGCGGCGCGGTAGTTCGTAAATTGGCCAACTTCAATTGAGTATATAAAACTAAGTTTAAGTCGGAATTGTTTGAAACAAGAATCGTGATGACCGATTTGATAATAGTTTTCTAATGGAAGAGAAAAATCTAGATTTCGTCGAATAGATTTTGAGTTATGTCAAATCAAATTTTTAGAAAAACAGCACCATAACCATTATAAAACCATAATGGTTTATTTAAATAAATAAAAAGATTATAAGTAAATAAAATCCGAATTTAATTTAGGAAAAATCCAGATTTGAGTTATAAATAATATCTGAACTCGAGTGGAGTAACGAAATGATTTTTGAAACAAAATCAAATCAGATGTTTAATTGTTGAGTAGAATTAACTAATTTTAAGAAAAATTAGTTAATGGAATTTTAAATCGAAATTGGACTTTGGATCATAAAAAGGGGTTTGTAAATTCATATTCGAAATTGAATATGAAACTTGAATAAGAAATGGCATTCGATTGCTTTATAAACAAATTAATATATATTAGAACATGATATGTTGAAAAAAAGTGAAACAGGCAAAAGATTTGATTAAAGATAAATTAGCGAATTGAGTTAAAATGACCAGATTGAGTTGTAATAAATTAGGAATGGTTGTATATGGGTTAGACAAGTATGGAATGAAATGTATGAAGGTTATAATTTGTGTGCCCGAAAATAAGGTACATGTTTAAATTCCATATGAGTTTTTATGCACCGAATCGGCAAGCCACTTGGCTTTTTATTTTCTTTTTGAATGGAAAGGGCCTAGAGAGGCGAGTTGAGGTTTGAACTATCGATTGGTACAAAGGAGGTTATGGCAAAATTTTCCGAAAATTTAAGGAATTAGAATATTTTTAAGAAATTTTGATAGTTAGAAATCAGTATATCGATATATATAGAATTCGATAAGGAAATGAACTTAAAAATAGAATATTATAAACAAAAAGGAAATCTATAATTAAATCTGGGAAAATTAGAAAGAGAAACGTATACGGGTTAAAAAAGAATAATTGGTTTTTATGATGTTGATTATTCGAGGTAAGTGTCTTGTCCGTTTTGAAGTTAAGGATGTTTTCAGTCAAGGTCTGAGAGGTAGTTATACCCCAACTTGATTGACTTTATTTTTAACTGATAAATAGTAAGATCCAGACTCGAAGAGAAATGTTTGAGTAAGAGTTAGTTGAATGCAGTACTTTGGGTTGTTTGTAACGATGTTTTACACAATAGTCGATTTAATCCAAGTAAGTGGAATTTTGGAAATATAAAAATAAATATTTCCTCAGTATTTAAATAAATGAATGGTCATGAAAGAGATAAGTAATTAGAATGTTTTCCAATTATAAATAGAATATATTTCCATGTATGGAAAATAAAAGGAGGCGATATATGGAAATGTTTTCCAAATAGCGTAAGAGTCCAAGATGATTATCTAAAATATCGTGTTAACGAATATGGACAAGGAGATGGAGAAGTGTTTTAATTAATGAAATAGTAATTAAAAGGCCTAGTGATTTGTTTGATGCTTTGAATGAATGTTTCTTTTTCTTTGATAGTTAAATAACCGAGTATCGAAGTGTTTGCCAACATCGTTGTCAATGTGGAGAGACCGGTCGGATTATAATCTAAGAACCACTCCACATTGGCAGTAGCGTTGTGAGTCAGATTATATGAAAATAATCGGAGATAGAGTAGAATGCAAGGGCTTTTTCTATTAATGGAAATTGTGCCTTCGGTTTCATTCATTCCCAGAACAAACATATATGGACAAATGTCTGACAGAATATTTCCAATGATTGTATATGTTGGTCTGTATAAATATATATGGTGGCAGAGAATTTATTATATTAGCATTATATCCAGAATATATTTGTGCAAATCAATTAATGATTAACGGATCTGATAATGTGGCATTCAAAGCGATTGTGTTATCAATGAATGGTAAGTTACCGTAGCCTCAGGCCTCAACAACTAGGAAATGACAAAAATGGGGCACGCAGCATGGCTAAGTTGGTAGCTCACAATTAGGGTGTATTATCACCTATCTAGAGAAATTCATTTCATTCTTTATTCTATTCGATGCTATCGCATTCGGGAAAACGGTTGCTGATCCCAACCGTTGGTGATATACATTCGATACACTCAAGCGAAATGAATGGTCGGTCATGTGTGGTCGAGTTACAAGATGTTCTTATTGAACCCAATGTATTCTCCTCTAGAGAAACATTATCGGAAGGTGTTTCCATACCTTGTCATAGTTGGAAATTCATTATCCAATAAGTGCTTGCGGTTTTGATTGTATATTATATATATGTGGAGCGTGAGATGAAAGCGTTCCATTAGATTTCTATTTATTTGATTTAGACACTATTATAATATCAAAAGAGTTTTGACATAAAGATTATCATTTCTTTCAAAAGGATTTTGAAAGTTAAATTAAGTGTTTGGATTCTCACAAGGGAAAAACCCGTTCCATGTTACACGGCGTGGTCTTATGAGATATCTTTTATTTTCTCAAACTGTTTTAAATTGTTTACTCATACCAGTCCCATGAATGACCCAGAGTTTATTTTGTTTTACCTAAACTCTTGGGTGCCCAAATTTGTATGGGTAGTCAAGTAGTTTAGGATTTTACAGATCTATCAAAAGAAGCTTGGAGCAGGAGGCTTCAGTATTAGATATATAGTATTTTTATTCCCGTTGTGTTGTAAGTGTTGTACTTTGATAATGGTATGTTATACAGTTAAAATTTTGTATTTCAAAAGTTATGATATATTATATTTTGTTCCGCTGCGATATGAGATTCTGTGTTGTTATTTCTGCTCTTCTTCTACCTTTTTCTTCTACAAAAAATGATTCGTATTTCTATGATATTTGGGTTGGACGTGCGAGGTATGTAGTCGACTCAGATAGTACGGATTCGCATTTCGTTACACATATGGCGCACAGGCAATGCAATTGGCTTTGCATTGTCCACCAAATATATGCGGAAATCAATCTCGCGCCTCAGGGGTAAGCCCCGAACCTCATCAAAAACATCAGGATACTCACAGACTACTAGTACAGATCGCCGGTCATCGATAGATTCATCAAGTGACTCTAGGAAACTGAGCATGACAGACCCCTTTAAGTCATAAGAAATCTCGACGGTCCTCCCATGGCATGTCAAAAGTCTAACGACCCTCCTATTACAATCCAGAATGGCACCATACATGGCTAGCCAATCCATCCCTAGAATCAAACCATAGCCCATGAAACCAAGCACATATGCGTCGCACTCAAACTCGACGCCTAACACAGATATTCTCAAACCCTGAAAAATCATGGACAAATGAGCCATACCCCCAATGGGGTTTGAGACAACGACGAGATCCACTTCCATACTAGTACTAAGGTGCAGAGACTCAACCACAGAATCAGATGTAAATGAATGTGAACCGCCAGAATAAAAAAGAGTTCTAATAAGATGATTGGAAAGAAAATCAAACCTTCCACAGAAACTATCCTACCTCTATCTGGAGCACTGGTCACAAGATCATGCACCTGCCCTCCAGAAGCTCCTGCCCTTTGACCTTGTCCTTGCTTCTTCGGGCACTCCTTAGAAAAGTGTCCGACCTCTCCACAACTTAAGCAAGCATTCTTCCTTCTTTTGTGTACAACAATGTGTTGTATGATTTTTGTTTGATGATAACAATCATATGATATTATTTAAATGTGTTTGTAATTGTACTATTTTATATTACACCGTTTCATAGAAATAAATATTTACTGAATAATATACTATTGTACACAATTGAATATATTCATAGTATATTTATTCAATTAAATATTTTATTTCAAAAATATGAAATAATATAAACATTCTAACTTCACTATTTTATATTCATAGTTATAATATTTTACATGAAGTTGTACTACTGAATAAATTGAATACGATAGACAATTTGATTTGAACACAATAAAATAATATTTTATTTCAATCAAATTCATTTATTACAAATATCAGTACAATTTTTCCATTTTATGCATTTGTTCCTCACTACAACTCTCATCACTCTAGTATACAGTCATTGCCTCACTACAGATTCACTGTCACTCATATACAATTTACGCTCAGTTATACAGTTACAATTACATTCACTAACACTGACACAGTCATTTTGTGCTCCAATCCAGTCCAGTCATCTCCGTACCTGTCATAAAAAAACACACGCATTAAACTGGAACAAGAATAAAATTAAATACAAGTAAATATAAATTTATTTTAATTTTTATTTGCCTCAGATTTTTGATGTATGTCTCATCATTTTTCTAGACTTGGTGCTCACATCTGTTTAAATGTACAGAGAAGAAACCAGTATTGCAACTGAGGAGCAGCCTTGTGGACCAACTCGACTCAGTGCACGTATATGATCACATGGTGAATGCAAAGACCTCAATATACCAAAGTACAGTATGGAAATGTCGATTATGGTTTTAGGTGCAACAAGGTTCTAAACAGAGGGTGCACCATTCAAGTTCAAGTGCAACAAGATCGAAATGGACTAACTAATTTCAAAAGTAATTCAAGTCAGGGAAGTGCAGTAGCATGATCAAGTAAGGCACAACCTAGAGAATAATTTCAAAGTCGATGCGAATTCAAAGTGCAAAATAGCTCATATTTTTTTTTAAAATATTATAGCACAAGCAAGGAGACAGATTTTAGATAGTCAAGGCCACAACTAAACATGAACTTGGTGCAGCAAGCATACTAGAGATAGGAAAAAGGCCACATCAACAAAAAAGGTTAAGGGCACCTAATACAAAACAAAGCACTTCAACAATCAAAAATGGTCTAGGGTCAACACAATAATGCAAGTACAACAAGTGCAAAGGATCTGTTCCTAAACATGAGCACTATGTATCACTTTCCAAGTTCAAGTATGGTGCTACAGGACAGTAAATAGTAAGAGTGGCAAAATCAAAACGTAGTATCTATACTCGTGTCCAAGGTCAAGGCAAATCATGTTTCAAGTTCATAAATAAGAAGACAACTCAGGTAGACATGGCCAAAATGACACAAGCAAGACAGGTGCAAATAGTGAAACAAAGCAGGTGTACCCAGCAAGTTTGCAATGCAAGTGAAAGGGTGCTCAAAGCATGCTTAAGTGAACAAGTCTCAGTGCAGTAAACAAGTCAAGTGCAATATCAATTCTTATTTGTCGACAAAACAAAATCAGAGTTGCATCTGTTCTTATTAGTTAAAAAATTATCAAGCATCAAATCTGTTCAACGGCAAACACAGGTGTAGCATCTGTTTGTATCTTTTATGGATCAATTCAATTTCAAAATCCAAGAACCCAAATTTCAAAATACATTTCCAGAAGTCAGAGTTTAATTCTGGGAGTATTTATGAAACATATTAGGAAGGTTCAGAGTCCATAATTTTATCATGCAAGTATTCCAGAAAAATATATACAGTTTTGTTTAAGCAAGGACCAATTGAAAAACAATAAAAATCTCACGCAAATTTCCAGAAGTTTGAAGATTTCAAAGTCCATGAATACAAAGCCAAGGATATCATAAGCCCCAAAATTCATGCAACAATCGTAGACCAAGTCTAATAAGAAATCAGAGATAATTTTGGATTTCAAAACTCTATAAATAGCACCAATCATCACAAGCATCAAAACTATCTAAGTTCATGCAAAAATCAATTTATAATTCGAATTGAAAATCATACCAGAGAATCGAACCTTCTTGGATAAAAAGCGAGTGCAACTGCGAATCGAAGATCATCAACGACGAGAGGACGGCACTACAAATCTAAGGAGAATCAAAATCGCCTCCACCATTTTAAATTTCCAGAAGGAAACCCTAGGAAGTCGCCAATTGAAGCCAAAGTTTCACGAGAAAAAAAATAAAAGGGCCAACCAAAAGTTATAAAGGGATAAAAGGATTTAAAACTAGGGTTTTAATTTATTATTTGTTTTTTAAGTGTTTTTTATTTGTAAATCGTGTTTAATGTTTTCTAGTTTGTCTATAAAACTAGGAAGACGAATTACGAGGTTGTAATTCGGGGAAATCTGATTTCGGGGATGAAAATCAGTGCAGGGTTTTGAGCGTAGGATTAGTGCAACTAGAGCGAGATTGTGAGGCCTTTCTGTCTAGCTCCTAGTAGAAACTGGGGATAAGTTTTGAGCGTAGAGTTAGGACAAATAGGCTAGGAATTATCGTGAGTTTGCGGGTGTTGTAATTGTTGACTAATACCTAGTAGAAACCTTGGAGAATGCAGCAGTAGGCAGGGTTTTGCCGAAGCTGGGTATATCTGTGTGTTATTTATTTTCCGCATTTACTTTGATTATTATCTGTGATTGATATTATTTAATTACTCATCAAAAACTACAATAAACCCTATTCATCCCCCTCCCCCCTCTAGGGTCAATTTAGATCCAACATCAAACTCGACGCCTAACACAGATATTCTCAAACCCCGACAAATCATGGACAAATGAGTCGAACCACCAATACGGTTTGAGACAACTACGGGATCCATTAACATACTAGTATTTACGTGCAGAGACTCAACCACAGAACTAGATATAAATGAATGTGAAGCGCCAGAATCAAAAAGAGTTCTAATAGGATGACTAGAAAGAGAAATCAAACCTTGCACGAAAATTTTCCAACCTCTATCTGGAGCACTAGTCGCGAGAGCATGCACCTGCCCCAGAAGCTCCTGCCCTTTGACCTTGTCCCTGTATCTTCGGGAACTCTTTAGCAAAGTGTTCGATCTCTCCGCAATTGAAGCAAGAATTCTTCCTTCTTTTGCAGTCCTTCACCAAGTAACCCTCTCGTCCGCAACTATGGCACTTCCTCTTATCCTTAGCCTTGTAGTTTTTTCCGCCCTTCTTTTGTTGTTGTTGTCCCTTCTTGGGCCATACTTTCTTGTTTTGTGTTTCGTTAACCTTAGCTTCTTTCTTTTCAGCTTTATCTTCCTCATGCATCAATTCCATATCAATGAGCCTTTCAAAAGTTGCTCCCATCGGAATTGGGACATAGCAAAGCCTCAATTGGTAGAAAAAACCACAACTCCTTGGGGTTATCATGCGCTTAGAATAAGAATTCTGAGAAGGAAAAAAAATAGTGATAGTTTTATTCTTCGTCGTTGTAAATAGGAATATTGAAAATAGAATCTTTTGAAATAATAATGCGCATTCCCCACTTTTTTGGAGCGAATAGACAAAACATTTTTTTTCATTTTTTAATATATTTAAAATTAGAAATTGGTTAGTAAGAACCTCAGAATCTCAAATTTATGAATTGGTTCATTCAGTCCTTTAGCAAACTGCAAAGCTTTCTTATGCAGAGTATCCACTAGCTCCAACCCAAGCCTCGCCAATCGATTGAATTTGTTAACATACTCTTTGACAGTCATGCCTCCCTTATAGAGTGTCAGAAACCTTTCCATTTGCATGCTTTTCTCAGCTTGAGAAAGAAGCTTCATTTCAAACCTCTGGCGAAAATCATCCCAATTCTACACTATATGCCCTGCTTGCATCACTTCCCACTAGAATAAAGCCTCATCTTTCAGTAGCCAAACGGCTAACTGAATCTTTCTACGATCATCCACTTCGAAAATTCTGAACAAGTCCTCTGTCTCTTTTAGCCAATTCCTTGCCTCTACGAAAGTTTCGGTTCCTCGGAATGGCTTTCCACCCATAGCACAGAAATCTTTGCAGATCTTGGAGAAATTATCTACTTGCGGAGGAGGAGGATGAGGAACAGTGGGTGCAGCTGGGGGAGGAACGTCTGCTTGGCCACCGGTGGGCGCCATTGCCTCTAGATACCTATGGAACGAGCCTGGTATCGTAACTCCCTCAGGAATATTAGGTTTCCCAGATATGTTGAAAAGAAAAGGAAAAGGGATTCAAACAGAGAATCAAAAGATATTACATATGGCTTTGGGGAATATGTTTTTCAAAACAGATCTTTCTTTTTGAAGATGCTTCCTTTTAAAACTTTTTTGAAAATAGTTTTCAAATCTTTTATCCGATCTGATAACCTTCATCTGATACTAAATGTGGCACTCCACGTCCGTTAATGTCACTCATTAAGAGAATACATTAAGTTTCGTGAAGTGTTATAGATATACAAAAACAGAAACATTACAATACAAATATAAAATAGTAGTGGAATTTAAAACTTTTTATGAAGCAGAAAACATAACATCGTGGTTCAAAACATCGTAAGTCTGAAAATACATAAATCCAGTACATCAACTTAAAATTACTGTCTTGTACTAAACCATCAGAGTACAATAATAAAATAAGCATAATTCCCATAACATAGCCATAGTAGAGAGAGATATGAATTCAAGCAGTACATCCAAGCAGGTCCAGGCAAGATGATAGCAGAATCCTGATCAAGCTTGAGTATTCCCACCCTGAGAACCGGAGGGGGAAATGAAAGAGAAAGAAAAGGAAACAAAATGGGTTAGACATAAAGTCTGGCGAGTCCAATTACTTTTAGCATATAAATAAGTAAAAGTACCATGACAGGCATATAAAATGGATAAGAGAGATAACATCATAAAAGGTAGGTATGACAAGGTAAAAAGGATAAACATGATAGAGTATATTGCGCTTCTCTAGTACTTTCCCTTTCTCTCTGCACCAATCTAGTATAACCAAAATGAAATGGTCCCAACAACTATAAGATGGTAGACTTAGGCGTAATTCTAGTGAGAGGTTTTAACCCCATACAATATCAGGCAGCCTAACATACCGGTGTTACCCCTATGGATATTAACGGGCTCCTAAACATACCGAAGTCTAGATGTACCCTAATTACTTCCCCAATGGATCGGCTCCCTGCTCCATAGATACTCTGTGCGGGCCCCATAGTAGGATGTTTCACTTCTTAAAGTGGCAACCCTTCGTTTTCAGGATGTGCACAACCATATCTACAGGTGTTACGACGTCTAAACCTCCTCTGCAGGACCAATGCACGCACATGACTTAGTCAGAATGCGCCGCCTACACCGTCCCCCACATTTGGATCTTTTACAATCATCCCAGTAAGCGTTCCCCGACTCCGACCTAGTTCGGAGTACTCATTTAATATCTATATGGGTTACTAACTAAAACAGGTCCCACATACAAGATGATACAAGCTTCCCCTACGGTTGCATCCCCATTAGGTTTTCCATAGGTTATGCCATACCAGAGTAAAATATTGCATTATATATATATATATGTATGTATGTATGTATGTATTACCCACAAACCCAAGATATACTTAACCCTCCCACAAACCCAAGTTTATTACCATAGTCATTTATGGTTATAATGTGCTAGACCTCCCACATTAAGCCAACCAGTTGTGGATCCTGGATATGCCGGTTGGTTTCGGGAAGACTTATTCCACAAGTCGGGCTTAACTTTATGTATTAGCACGTCTCGTGTTTATGCACTTAGACCCCTCACATTAGATTCACCACTTGTGGTCGCTGGATATGCCGGGCGATTCCGGGTAGATTTTCACTACAAGTGTAATCTAACCTCGTGTCTAAGCATGGTTACAGTTTCTAATTATTGTAATTCTATGCATCTTCATTATTAATCAGTTATTCCTACGTCATTATAGGTTTTCATGCCCCTTTCCTAAGTCAAGTTCATAGTGAGTCATATGACCCAAATTAAGGTCGTTAATCAAAGTTTGGTTTATGCCCCAAATCCATATTCATGTATTTTATTCAGGTTATGCCCAAATTTCCCAATACAAGTTATGCCCCAAATTTAATGTTTCCCCCTCGTTCCCAATTTTACGCGTTTGTCTATTTCAGCACCATGCATAGGCTCGAAGGTAGCCTGGCTATAAAAATAAAAAGTGAAAAGAAGAAGGGAAGAGGATAGAAATAATCATAATAACAGGATTGACATATGACGGTAAAATAGACATAGCAACTAATAAACATATGGTGACAGAGTTGGGCATAATGATAAGATAAGCATAAAGGAACAGATCTGATGAACATGTGATAACAGGACTGATTCTAATATCATAAACAGTCATGATGAGATCTAAACAATGAATTAGATATCCAACTAATAACAGATCCATTGTGACAATAACACTGATTTAACCATTAGCGTCACAGGGACAAGCATGATGAGATCTAAACAATAAATCAGATCTACAAATAATGATAGATCTGACATGATTCAAATAGGTATAGGCTTAGATTTAGTCCATAGTCATGTCAGAATAACTTAGATACACAGCTTATAGCAGATCTGATATGATTCAAATAGTCACCGGCTTAGATCCAAGTTATAGTCATGTCAATATCAACTTTTAAATATTTAGATCTAAAAACAACATAGACTCACTATGATTGGATCTAAGAAAAACAGAAAAGGGATTACTAATGTTGAATCACAGATCTCTAAACTTGAATGACTCTAGTTGATTGATGAAGAAGAAAAAGACTTGATTTAATATGAGCAGAAGCAGCATTTCACCGTCGCCATTGATTTAGATGAATAAAACAATGGGTATCGGGTCTTATTTATAACCGTCATCCAATAATCCAGGATACGCAGCAGGTCCAGATTCATCTGGGGTGTCGACAAGGGTGTCGACACCCCCTATGGTGTCAACTGATGGATCGACACCCCTAGGGCTAGGGTCGACCCTAACGGGCCTGATTCCCGCGTTGTCCCGCCTTGTTTGATTTTCGAATTAAATTGAATTCTGAACTTATTTCATTTGTTTATATATTCTTCTTATGCGTATACAAACTTCAAACCTTAATAACTTCTTCATACGGTGTCCGTTTTATGCAAACCAGGTATCTATTTTGACTAGAATTCCGAGATAAACGCAATGTCATAGTACGTTTCACATAATTTTGAATATGTAATTAATTATTCTTTAATTTATCATCTTTAGTGTTGTTAAAATTACGGGGTGTTACAGGAGGTTTAGAGAAATCAGGGTTAGATCTGAGATGGGGAAAAATATGGCTTATTGGTCTCTCATGCAGGGGAAAACATGGTCAAGCAGAGAGTGAAGAAACGAGAAAGAAGACCGAAATTAGAAGGGAAAGAAATGGGCGAAGCGAAGTCGAATGCATAGTGGGATAAAAGAGGACAGAAACTCATGTCGCCATTAACGAGAGAACCAACAAGCTGAACCCTTATTGATTAATATTTATTTTGTCAATTTATTCATTGATTCACTAGATAATTATTGTTTGTTTAAATTTGGATTGTTGCAAAAAGTGATTATGTATAATCATAGATTATTTAAAATGAAAGCATGAGATAATATATAGAATGCTTTATAGAATCAGAAAATACAAGATTAGAATCCAGTAAGTTGAGTAAGATGTTAAAGAACTGATTATAGAATGCAACGTCCTAAACATTTTGATAACTGCAATATGGAATTAATTAAAGATTTGACCATTAAAAATCAATTTTATATTAATACTTGGGTTAAAAATCGAATATTTATTATTGAATATTGAACTGGATTTGGCTGGATATTTGAATTGGATCTGAAATTCGACCTAAATTATAAATGGTTGAATTTAAAAATAAATGTTATTAACACCAAATAAATTGGAGATTTTACTTGTTTAAATATATAGAAACTGGCTTGGATAGGTGTTTACTCGTATTTATAAAGAGATTGAACTTAACATTCCAACTTTGGAATCGAACAGAGTTATTGGTGACAAATGTAATAACATCGGTGAACTGTTAAATAATGTAAAACTAAAAATAACGTTGTATACAAACAAAGTCAAATTACAACCAAACTAATTTTATTGATTCAAAACGCGAAGACGAAGAGAAACGTATAATTTTTGTCGTAATTGGAGACTGTGCTTGCGATAAGAATATGGAATGTTCAACGTCAGTTTAAGAAGCAGTTAAATATTAAACTACAAGTAAATAAAACCTGCCTCAGTTGAAATGAAGTCGATCTACTTTTGTACACGCACAGCTTCCCTAACCCTATACGATTTTACTTTGATCTTATCTCCAGTTTTCTTCCTTTAAAAATCACTCTAGCCCCTAATTTTTCTTTCAGCAAGAATCACTTTTTTCCAATTCAATTTTAAATGGCCTCTAAAAGTGCCTTTCCAAATCCCTAAAATTTAAATCGTCCTCTCCAAATTGATGGCGCCCCCTATAGCATCGCCACTTCACTCATCGAAGGTGAACCCGCCACCGTTTTTCGACTCAATGTCTTGGCCACCACTTCTTCACCAAGTGTCACTGAACCTTGCAGCCAAGCTTGACGCTGACCAAAGCCACCTAGAGCCAAGCCCGCAACCAAGAATTCGAGCCACCGCTATACCTATCCGAGCCTTGAATCGCTGTTTAAGGTGAGTATTTTACTCATGATTTGTCCTATTTTCAAGCAATTCAATATCAGTATAAACTAGAATATATTAGTCAAAATTCGTGCTTGATGTTCATTGCTTGTTGGTACATGTTTTTGTTCCTTATGGTTTGGATGATTAGATGCTGAACTTGATATATTCTAGCTATACGAATTGTTTGTTGGTATGTGTCACTGCACTGGCTTAGTTATAAAGCCTGGATATATGAATTGTTTGGTCATGAATATTGGGAATGTGAACATACATTCAAAGATTTGAGAAAATGTATAAACACTTGATCAAATAACCTTTGGTTTACGTTATCTTGAATAATCAACATCTGGAAATTTTATTTTACTATGTATATAAGGGTATGTATGTACGCTCGATTCATCACTCGTATGGGTTACTTACTGGAAATGCTGAAATAATTTTTATTTCGAATGCCTGGTACCAGAATGCTGAGTCATGTTTCTGGCATGTTAACAAACTGAATTTATATATATATAAGACTTAGCCTTCAGGGTGTTCACTTATTCTGATGCATTATTGTGTTGTTAAACCACCATTTGTTGTTCGTTGACCATCCCCCTTGTGCTTCCTTTTGAACGTGCATGCACTTCTTGGTCATTAATGCCGCTTGCACTTTCACTCGACATGCAGCTCCAATTTTTGTATACCTACATGCTTTGATAATTGCTGTAAATCCTCGTGAAAACACACTACTTTATGGTTACCTAGTGCAAGCCGGTTGCCTTGAACTATAAGTACTGTTAAGGGAAATTGGGTATCTTTACATACATTTTTAATTAGCATGCAGTTTAGCCTCTTTCATACGTTGAATTATTTGATCTACTAGCCAATTTGCATTGTTGCATTGTTATGGCTAGGTCCTATGTACTGTTATATGACTGTTTTTACACTTGCTATTATCATGAGAATCTACCCTATGGCGATTGCTTGCCTTGACTTGAAAAGAAACTTTGTATTCCCAATACATGCTTTAGTGGTTCGAACTTGTAAATTTTAAAATCGTCAGTGCCTTGATGTGAACTACCTGTCTGATGTTAGAGATTCATTTGCACATGTCCATGGCATGTGAAATTTAACTATGCTATGTTAATACCTATGTATTAGCATCCCTGAAGTTGATCGGTTGTAGTCTTGAGTTGTTATCAACTTCATGTTGTACAGGACATTCACTAGGCCCTTCATTTTACTATGAAATTATATCATGCTATGTTTTACCTGAGTTCATAAATATGCTACTATATTTGGAGCATTACATTTGAATTATTGTAAGTGGAATTTGGCTATTTGCTTACTATTATAAATGACCTTTGAAAAGATTACTGTAAGTGAAAATGCGCTGCATGCATTCTATATGACATATATATTTAAACGTTAGACTTCACATACAAGTTCAAAGTCTAATTATTGCATTTCAGTGTTTAGTTATAGTTGATTTACTTGAATACAACCTGACTCGAGCTTTTGTTTTGCTTGGGTTGAGGTCAGACCCGAGTATTGCAGGTTTAAAGATTTTAGCTTAGGATTCGAAGATTGGCAAAGCTGGGGATTCTTAAGACGGCGCACTTTGAAGTTTTAAAACAGTAATATTTTTCCTATAATCAATTATATTTTAAATTCCGCTATATAGAAAAATCTTATATCAAAAGAGTTCTAATTAATATATAAAAGGTTATTTTACTGTTCAATATATTTGAGGAAGATGGATGTGTAGCGCAATGCTACATAGACAATTAAAGCATATATACATGTATAGTAGACAATCCAGTTGACAGGCCCAACTGGTGGCGATATGATCAATATCCAGAGATGCAAAACTAGCAAAAACCTACAACCAGTTGTGTGCAAAGCACAACTTACATAAATTTACATAGTTTTACTGAACAACATAAAATACTACTATACTAACCAGCAACCCCTAACTTCAAAAGTCTTCAGTGCAAGTCAGGGCTAGAGCTTCCATGATTCGAACCCATAGATTCAGCAGGGCTAAATGGTAGTGGAACAGCAAGTCTGAAGTGAGCCTGAGATGAAGAACCTGTCCAAGTTTGAAAGAGATGAATAATTGCTTACGAGGTCTATCAAAAGCTGAAGCATTTCTCTCCTTCCAAATACACCAAAAATAAATGGCAATAAAGGAATCCAGTGAAGGATCAACAGTATTATATTTCCAGTAATCAAAAAATGATAAGAAAGTATGAATGTGACCAAGCAAATGAGCACTTGTTGCTGCCAAAATAGGGTATGATACATCACAATCGAGGAATAAGTGAAAATAGTTTCCTTATGGTTGGAACATAAGGCACAATTAGGGTTCGATATCAGATTATAACGATATAGCCTAGCTCTGGTATTAATTCTCTCGTGGATAAGGCACCATTGAAAAAAGAGAACCCTTGGGGGCAATTTACATTTCCACACTCTTGCAAAACTAAAGGATCGACCAACATAGTTGAGAAAGTGATATAATGATGACACCGAAAAGCCTTTAAAAGGAGATAAGGCCCAAATATAATAATCAAGAGAGTAGGAAACATGAGTATGCCGAAGCAAGTTAGAGACAACAAGGAGATCAAGGAAAACAATAATATCGGATATATAAGAAGGAGAAAGACTAAACGAACCAGAGATCAAAGTATGAGCCACATAATTGATATAATATTGTTCAATATTGTGTTATTAATTTATCCTGTGTTTCTTTGTTGATTCGGTTTTAAACTCTGTAAGCTAAATAAAGATCTGTCTATTTGATTGTTTTAAGTTGGTTTAATTACCGAATCGAAGCGATCAAAAAGGCAGGAAGTTACAAGTGGTATCAGAGCTTTGGTTTATTCAAAGCTTATCTTATTTTATTTCAAAAGCGGCTCTTGAAAATAAAAAGGTTTTAAAATAAAAAAATAAAAAGTATAAATAAATTTTGAAGGGTAAATTATTTTTTAAAATATCAAGTATTTTGAAATTAGTATATTGAAACTAATACCGGAAAAAACAAAAATTTATTTTGAAATTTAAAGTTCTTTTCGGAACTCCCAGTCTTCGAATCCAAATTTTCCAGAGCTTTTCTTCAACAAGGTCACCATAGGATTTAATCTCCAATCCATCATCAAATGTTATCAAAGGAAGATAAGAGAATCAATGAACCAATAGTGATTTTAATAATCAAAGATAACCGTAACTGATCTGAAATAAGAGTGCAGATGGGAATGAACGAGATGAAATCATTTCAAAGATGAAACAATGAATTTTATTTCAATATTTCAAATATAAATTAATCAAAATGGGTTATAACTGGAATTCGACTTTGTCAAATTTTGTTACTAATTTAATCAAACTATTCAGAACTTGGCAAGATAAATTATAATTGGTTTCAAGCCAATAATGTATAATCGAATATATGAATTTGGTAGTAAGCTATGAACTTGTTAATTAATTAACAAGAAGTGAAGTGTAAAAGAGAGTTATGAGTGAAGCGCAATATAAATGAAAATTTTAAAGTGATTTGAACCGATATTCAAATGAAATCAAAACTAATATGATGTGACGAGTCCAGATTCCTGTAAAAGGAATAATATTTACTTTTAGAAGTAGATAACGTTTGAAAGCAAAAGGGTTGAAATGAAATTGAGGATAAAGGAAATGGAGTTGACCAGTATAGTGAGATTATTCCGAAGTTTGGAATATAAATCAAATGATAATTTGCCCGATGTTCGGAATGTACTATCGAATAAGAGATCATTCAGAAGAAAGTTATTCATGGGAGTCAACTTTGTTGAATTTCAGGAACGTATTATTTACTTTCCGTTTTAATCAAAATTCAGTATATTATTAATAAATTGTTTATGTAATCAGATTAAAGAATAAAGTATATTTTTGAAGTTACATATTTTAGAAGGCGTAAATTACGGTTATAATCAGCGATTTTTGAAAAAAAGTAAATCCTTAACTCTGGTTCGAAAGTTACTAGAATAAATGTTTTATCGGTGTTCGAATTTGTGAATTTTATTTATTTCAAAGTTATTAGTGTTGTTCAATTAAGGTATGAGAGGTAAATATACCCTAACTTGATTGACTTCATTGTTGACTAAGAAATGGTTAAGGTTCGATAGCAAGAATTGGTTAACAAAAGTAAATTAATGAGTGACAACAGTTAAGTGGGGATAATGCTGTTTTATTTAACATCGTTTTAAATCCAAATAATGAATTTAGAGATGTTTTCCATGAGAGTAACGTATATTTTTTTGTAGAAATTAAAGATTTGTGAATAAATGAAAATATTTTCCAATGATAATAAATGATTTTCTGGAAATAAATACAATAATTGGTAATGTTTTTTTAGAGAACGTGAGAGGCTAACGAGTTTTGATAAATCAGAATGACAAAAACTGAACAACAAAAAGGCACACATTGAGAATAAAGGACGACAAAACGTAAGAGAAGTGGATTTGTAAACTGAATTCGAGAATTGTGTAAGAAACAACTGGATAAGAAATTAAGAATGGAGTTATGGAAATTGGAAACTGACTGGAGATTAGTTAAGTTGAATAATTTCCTGAGTGTTGATCTGATGTTGGTTTCGGCCTTTGAGGTTGATACTTAGGGAGTTGTTCGCTAGCTAATTTACAGTCGAAGGATGTGAATGGAGAAGAGTAATAAGGCGTGAATGAGAAATATGTTCTGAAATTTTGATAGCATAAAGATTTGAATTTGGTGATGAATTTGATGATTGGAAATTTGGAAAGAAATATAACCATTAGATTCATAAATTTGAGTTTGAAAGGTTATCAAATATCAGAATTGATCAAGAGATCAAAACTAAAGTTTTTTAAATTTGAATGGAAATGTGAGCATATTCGATTTTGGATATTGGATATCAAAGTTTTGAATTCTACATGGAGAATATATAAGAATTTAGTGAATTTGAAAACTACTGGATTAAAGGTAATTGATTTGAGATGTGATCTTATACAATGGAATTTATATAAGAATGAGATGTTTGAAAATATGATTTGGAAAGAAAATCGTAAGTATGGTTTATGAGTATGAAATAAAGTGCTATGTGTTTTCAAGTCAAAATAAGGAAAGTACCTTCCTTCTCCTTTGAATATCGAGCTTAGTTGAGATGTGTTGTTGGTGGTAGTATGTTTTCTGAACGTAAAACTCATGAGTTGTCGCTATTCCTGGAAGAACACGTCCATGTAGCGTAATTCGTAAGACTGTAGATGGCCTACGGCAGATGGATACTTCTTGGGGGAACCAAGCATAACCATTGTGTCTGTTGCGATCTACAGTCGTGATAAGGGAGTAATCCGCAGAGCCGTGAAAGCGTACGGGTATGGATGTTTCCTGGGGGATCCAGCTGTAACCATTGTGTACCTATGGTCCATATGGCATATCTACAAGTGAAAGAGATGTAACCATTAGAGTTACTAAAGGTAGAATGGAGCCATGCGATGTTTGGCATATCTGAGTGATGTGGAGCCAGCTGTTTGATGCGACACTGTGTCTTCGTGACTAGATGTGTCTTTGTGACATGATTTGTCATTATGACTTGATTAATCCTCATGTCTTGAATTATTTTCATAATTTGTTGATTTGTTTTCGTGACCCCGAGATAGAGCAGTCAACACTCAGTGACCTCATATTTTCCTTTAATTCTTAAATATCTTCTGTTGATCTGTCCATGAAGAAATTCGCAGGGAAGCGATTTCCTACGGATAGAGATGATTTCTAGGGGATGCAGAAGAAACCATTGTGTATCCATGATTCATGAACAATCAACATCACATTGGTACTTTTTGTACCTGTTTTCTTTTAAAAAAGAATTTTGAAATATTTTCACTGGGAGTTGAAGCAAGGATATTTAATACTTGGAGATTTTAATCGTGCACCTAGCCAGAGTATGCCTAACATCTATGAGAATGACAATTGACTTGTCAAACTTTAAGTTACCAAGTATTTTCAATTCAATAATTTAAATTAAATAAGTGAAGAAAGAGAATTTCATAGTATTTTCATGTCCATGGCTTTGAGATAATAATACAAATATTTTCTGTATAAAACTTATAAAATATTTCTGAATTGGAAAATTTCAAGCTTTAAAATTTGTAACTTGAAGAGGGGATGTTATTTACACTCTTCAACGAGTGTTGGGAAAAATTAAATGGATTGAATATAAGGAGATTTGGCTGAACTTGGATAGTAATGAATAAGTGCAACGATGGATAAGTAAACAATGACATATTAGGTTTATAAAGAAATTTTGAATAATTTGAGATGCATAAATCCAACTTATGCAGAAGTTGAAATTTAATAAGAGATTGGATTTAATTTTGATTTTCCAAGTTAAATGAATATGATGAATATAAACAAAGAGAATCGATGACTTAAATATCGATATTTGAATTAGTTGTCGAAAATTTTCTCACAGATATGAAAATTTGAAGTCTACATTAGTATAACACTAACGATCTCTCCTTTTCGAGGATGAAAGGTTTTAAAGTGGGGAGATTGTAACATCCTAGAAATTTCAACAATTGGAATATGGAATTAATTAAAGGTTTAACTGTTAATAATCAATTTTTATATTAATACTTGGGTTAAAAATTAATTATTCATTATTGAGTACTGGAATTGAATTTTGCTGGAAATTTGAATTGGATTTGAAATTCGATAGAAATTATAAATGGAAAATTAAAAAATAAACGTTATTAACATCAAATAAATTGGAGATTTTATTTGTTTAAATATATAGAAATCGGCTTGGGTAGGTGTGTATTCGTATGTATAAAGAGATTGAACTTAACATTTCGAATTTGGAATCGAACGGAGTTATTGGTGGACAAACGGAATAACATTGGTGAACCGATATATAATTTAAAACTAAAAATAATGTTGTATACAGACAAAGTCGTATTATAACCAGACTAATTTTATTGGATTCAGAACGCGAAGACAAAGAGAAACGTATAATTTTTGTCGTAATTGGAGATTGTGTTTGCGATATGAATATGGAACGTTCAACGTCAGTTTACAGTGCAGTTAAATATTAAATTGTACGTAAAAAAAAACCTGCCTCGGTTAAAACGAAGCCGACCTACTTTTGTACACGAACAACTTCTCTAAGCCTATATGATTTTACTTTGATCTTGTCTCCAATTTTCTTCCTTTAAAAATCATGCTAGCCCCTAATTTTTCTTTCAGCAAAAATCATTTTCCCAATTCAATTTAAAATGGCCACCGAAAGTGTCTTTCCACATCCTAAAATTTAAATCGTCCTCTCCAAATCGTTGGCGCCCTCCCTCTAGTATCGTCACTTCGCTGATCGAAGGTGAACCTGTCACCATCTTTCGACTCAATGTCTTGGCCACCACTTCTTCACCAAGTGTCACCGAACCCCGCAGCCAAGCCTGACGCTGACCGAAGCCACCTAGAGCCAAGCCCGCAACCAGGAATTCGAGCCACCACTGTGCCTGTCCGAGCCTTGATTCGCTATTTAAGGTGAGTATTTTACTCACGATTTACCCTATTTTACAGTAATTCAATATCAGTATGAACTAGAAAATATTATTCAAAAT
The DNA here is from genome assembly GCA_030737875.1 of Allium sativum. Lineage (NCBI taxonomy): Eukaryota > Viridiplantae > Streptophyta > Magnoliopsida > Asparagales > Amaryllidaceae > Allium > Allium sativum. The sequence continues at coordinate 903,939,060 of CM060916.1, forward strand.
TTGTACTTGATGTTCACTGCTTGTTGGTACGTGTTTCTGTTCCTTGTTGTTTGGATGATTAGAAGCTGAACTTGATATATTCGAGCTATACGAATTGTTTGTTGGTACGTGTCACTGCACTAGTTTAGTTTTAAACCCTAGATATATGAATTGTTTGTTCATAAATATTGGGAATGTGAACAAACATTCAAAGATTTGAGAAAATATATGAACACTTGATCAGTTTAACCTCTGGTTTACGTTATTCAGAACAATCAACATTTGGAAATTTTATTTTACTATGTATATAAGGGTATGTATGTACGCTGGGGTCGTCACTCGTATGAGTTACTTACTGGAAATGTTGAAATATGTTTTATTTCGAAAGAAAGAAAGAAAAACTGCCTGGTTCCTGAATGCTGAGTCATATATCCGGCATGTAAACAAAACTGAATTTATATTTTTTTGAAAATTAAAACTGAATTTATATGTGTGTGTGTGTGTGTATTTGAAACTTGGCCTTCAGGGTGTTCACTTGTCCTGATGCATTATTGTGTTGTTAAACCACCATTTGTTGTTCTCTGACCATCACCCTTGTGCTTGCTTTTGAACATGCGTGCACTTCTTGGTCATTGACGCTGCTTGCACTTTCACTCCACATGTAGCTCTAATTTTTGTATACCTGCATACTTACATAATTGTCATAAATCCTCATGAAAACACTCTACTTTGTGGTTACCTAGTGCAAGCCGGTTGCCTTAAACTACAAGTGTTGTTAAGGGAAATTAGGTATCTTTACATACATTTTTAATTAATATGCAGTTTAGCCCCTTTCATATGTTGAATTATTTGATCTATTGGCCAATTTTCATTGTTTCATTGCTATGGCTAGGTCTAATGTACTGTTATATGACCATTTTTACACTTGCTGTTATCGTGAGAATCTACCCCATGGTGATTGCTTACCTTGACCTGAAAAGAAAATTTGTATTCCAAATACATGCTTAAGTGGTTCAGACTTGTAAATTTTAAAATGGCCAGCGTCTTGATGTGAACTGTTTGTCTAATGTTAGCGATTCATTTGTACATGTCCATGGCATGTGAAATTTAATTATGCTAAGTTAATACCTATATATTAGAATCCCTGAAGTTTATCGGCTATAGTCTTGAATTGTTGTCAACCTCATGTTGTGCTGGACATTCACTGGGCACTTCATTTGCCTATGAAATTATATCACGCTATGCTTTACCCAAGTTCATGAATATGCAACTATATTTGGAGTATTACATTTGAATTATTGTAAGTAAAAATTGGCTATTTGCTTACTATTGTAAATGACCATTGATAAGAGTACTATAAGTGGAAATTCACTACTTGCATTTTATATGACATATATCCAAATGTTAGACTTCGCATATAAGTTCAAAGTTTAATTATTACATTTCAATGTTTAGTTATAGTTGATTTACTTGAATTCAACCAGACTCGAGTTTTTGTTTAGCTCGAGTCGGGGTCAGAACCGAGTATTTCATATTTATAAATTTCATTCTTGGATTCGAAGACTGGCGAAGCTGGGAATTTCAAAGACGGCGCACTTTGAAGTTTTAAAACAGAAAAAAAAATCTTAATTCAATTATATTTTAAATTCCGCTATATAGAAAAATCTTATATCAAAAAAATTCTGATTATTATATAAACGATTATTTTTCTGTTCAATATTGTGTTATTTATTTATCCTGTGTTTCTGTGTTGATTCTATTTTAAACTCTGTAAGCTAAATAACGATCCATTGATTTGATCGTTTTAAGTTGGTTAAATTACCAATCTGAAGCGGTCAAAAAGGCGGGACGTTACAATAGAACTTATTCATAGAGTATAAAAGGTCGCTACTATTCGTGAAAGGTTTTTTTTATCAAAAGAGATATATATACACACGTAACTCTTTGATTAAAGAATGAAATTGCCTCTTGTGGTTAAACGGTTAATTGAAGAAGATGATGTTGTAGTTGTTCAGCGAGATGGAGCAATTATTCGTGCATGATGCATGGTGGTATTGCTGACTTTGGGTCATGGACAGCACTTTTCGAAGACAGTTATAGTTTTAATTATATTGTTTTCCAGTTCGTACTTGCATTTTTATTTATTTTACTGGCCTGTATTTCGTTTGGATCTCATATGTACTTGTATTTTTATAGTTAATAAAGTGAACCCATTTTCAAAAAAAAAACTCTTTGATTAAAGAATTATGTCCCCTTAAAAAGTTGCAACTCTTCAGTTCAGCCGGCTAAAAATAAATTTTAGTTGGCTAAAAAATGGTTAGTGTTTTAAAATAGTTGTGTACATGCTCTAGGCACATGAATCCGCCGGTTGAATTGTAGATTTAACCGGCTAGATATTCATATGGTTTTATGAATATTCAGCAACCATCCGGATGAATCTACAATTCAGCTGGCTGCTTGCGCATATTTTTCTGTGCATGTTCACAGCCTAATATTTATAAGTATAAACAATTTATGTTGCTATATATATTTCAGGAGAGATTTTAACAAGAATTTTAACTATAATATCGACTCAAGTACAACAAAAAATAAAACAATTAGCCTTGTCTTCGAATCTTCTTGTATTTGAACCATAATCTCCAATATTTTCTCCTGCAGTAATAGTTAGTGTGCGATATTGTCGATATATAGTCGTTACAATCAAAATATCATAAAATAGAGATTCTAAGATTCTCCTCCTTTTTTATGATGATAACTATATATGACAAGCATATATATATATATGAAATAAAATATATATAAATAATATTTCCATTTCTTTTTGCACCCCATGTGCTCCTCCTGTCTATATGTTATATTTTCTCTGCTTTTGTTATTGATAAAAAGGAGTTAGAGCTCACAAAATAATCAGTTATAAGTGTATATTATAAGCATGTAAGATTATGGCATTATGTTTAACATTAGTCTTGATATATAAAATATGTATGTGTATCACGTATGACATTGAAGCATATAAATTAATACATATGCTTATGTGCAATACATATGCATTCAAATTTGAGCATGTATAAACTTATTATCACATAAGCATTTTTGTATATTGAAAATTTTATATGTGAGTAAGTAAAAAAAAAGTTATATGGTGTAAGTAATAAATTAAATCATACTTAGTATTTAAGGACTTTATTCATGTATTTATTTGAAAATTTTGTATGCTAAAAGATATATAACCATGGCAAATACTAAGTATATAAGTATTATGATAATGATGGCATGACTTAGTAAAACAAACCATGTACGTTAAGCATATAAGATGTGATCTTGGTATATAATAATACTCTAAAAAAATGCTTTAAGAGGTATTTTAAAATAGCATGACTTAACGCATGGTTTCTAAAAAGTATTTTTAATATACTATGGTATTTAACATATATGTAAACTTCTAGATTTCTTTCAATGGCATTATACCTAGTTCTCGTCTTAGTTTTAAAAATGCATTTTCGTTCAATGGTTTTATGAAAATATCAGTCATTTGATTTTCAGAGGATACAAAATACAAATTTATTTACTTTTTTTCAGTGTTACCTCGAAGAAAATGTAGTCTAATATCTATTTGTTTTGCTCATGAATGATTTACTGGATTTTTAGATAAAATTAATTGCACTAGAATTATCGCAATAAATAGTAGATTTGCTAAATTTATTCCATAATCTTGAAGTGTTTATTGCATCTATACGACTTGAGCACATGTCAAAGCTGCAGAAATTTATTTTGCTTCACGCGTCGATAGTGATATGCAATTTTGTTTCTTGCTAAACCAAGAAACTAGTGATTTTCGAATAAAATGACATGTACTACTCATACTTTCTGATCCGTTCGAGATCCACCGAAATTAGCATCGCTAAAAGAGTCCAATCTGAAAGAACATTCTTTCAGATATAAAAGTCTGAAGCCTTGATGTTGCTGGGATAATGCAATATACATTTTACTACTCATAGATGTGATTCCTTTGGATTGGCTTGAAATCTTGTATACAGACAAACACTCATCGTTATATCTGAACAACTTGCTGTTAAATATAGTAATGATCCAATCATACTACTATATAGTTTTTTGTTAACACATTTTCTAGACTCAACTCTATCGAGATGCATTGTTGTACTCGTGAGAGTTAGTTTAGCAAAAGTATTTTCCATCCTAAGACATTCAATTAGGTTTTTACAATATTTTCTTGATTTTGTAAAAAACACCATTTTGTATTTGTTTAATTTGTGACCAAGGAAATAAGATAATTCTCCCATATACGATATTTCAATTCCTTAGTCATTATTAATGAGAAATCTTGACATAAATTTTCATTTGTAGAACCAAAAAAATGTCATCTACGTATATTTGAACTAATAAAATATCATTTTTCGAATGTTTTATATAAAGAGTTTGATCAACTTTCTCGATTTGAAATCTTGAATTAATAAGATAATTTTTAAGTTGTTCATGCCAAGCACGAGTTGCTTGTTTTAAACCATACAAAAGCTTTCTTTAATTTATAGACACGATCATGATATTTTTCATGGATAAATAAGGGAGGTTGTTCAACATATACATTTTCTTTTATATATCCATTAAAAATGCACTTTTTACATCCGTATGATAAAATTTGAAATTATGAATACACACATAGGCCAATATGATACATATTGCTACTAATCTGACGGTAGGAGCAAATTTTTTTTCATAGTCAATTCCTTCCTCTTGTTTACATCCTCTCGCAACTAATCCAGCTTTATTACTAGTTATATTACATAGTTCATTGGCTTTGCTTTTATAAACCCATTTCGTACTAATGACATCTTGATCACTCGGTCTAGGAACTAGTTCCCAAACTTCATTGTATTCAAATTGGTTTAGCTCTTCTTGCATAGCTATAATACAATTATCATCAGTAGAGGCTTCCACAGTGTTTTTAGGTTCTATATTGGAAAGAAATGCTACATGACACATTATGTTAAGCTGATTTCTAGTTCATACATTTAAATTAATTTCTCTAATAATATTTTGAACAGGATGACCCCGTAAAGTCTTTGGCGGAGATCTTAACTCGTTATTATTATGAATAATGTTTTCATCTTCTATTTAATATTATTTTCTAGATTCTTAGTTTCTGTACTTGAGTTATTGATCGGGAATTCTTCATTGTCTATTGTACTCGATTATTAATTAAAATTTTCATCAAAGGACACATGAAGTGTTTCTTCTACAATATTTGTTCTTATGTTAAAAATACAATTTGCTTCCCTTCACTCTGAATATCCAAGAAAGTTTCTGTGACGGCCCGTCCCGCACCAGCCTGCATTTCCTCTGAAAGGGCGCTGTACACATGCCCAGCTAGCACAGAACGGTCGTCAGAAGAAAAGAAAGAAGAGAATGAACTAATCAAGGAACCTGTAGAATGTCTCACAGCGCATGGGATAAAATATAATAATAACATACTTGACATAAAACAGGCGAGACAGTGCATAAGCTGATAACTAAAATCAACATCAATCATCAGAGCAGCGGAAATCCATATACAGCTTATTACAATTTTCCAAATTTACTGTCTCTAAACAAAAGAAAGCTAAAGTAGAAGATACACCAACAATGCCCAAGCAGTGATCTTCAACAACACAGGGAGAATACTATGTATATAGTACGTGGAAGCCTCCTGCTCGTCTCCGGATCATCTACCCGTGCATCACCAGCTAACCTGTCTCTAGTCTGCTCGTGTGAGCACCCAGAGTAATAAGAGGAGACATAAAACTCTGGGTCAGACATAAAGCCTGGTATGAGCGATAAGCATCTAAACAGAATAATAACAGGTATACTAAGCCATACCTGAACCTGGACCTGCAACCAAAGAGTTAGTACCACATACCGTACAATACTCCAAGGTGCCATAATAAAGGGTGTAAGGATACGGGGGTGGGGTGTGCATGTCATAATGATAGCAAACAAATCAACCATAGCAACCATTCTCACATCTCTCACTCAGTGCGTAAAGCATACGACATCTACCACCTTGGAACACTAGACAAATTGAGGTAACGACGAATCCCGACTTGTAGAAACCCTACTATGACCAAGCTAAACATATGGAGTCATGACCAAACATTTCAATGACCCATTTCATTGATCGTAGCCCTTGGTTCTACCGATGCCATAATGGCCCTGAATCCGTCTTCGTACCTCCTACCATAGTGGTTCAAAGCTATAGACATCGATAACTCCTTAGCACGCGTCCCGCAGCAAAGCCCAACCATGAAGCGAACTCATTGATTCCCATCTAAATCTTGAGCTCTAACTTCTCATTTGGACTTCCTTTGCATCTCGGGTTTTGATCGAATTGGAGTGGGTTTTCAGAAGAGTTGTCATGCAGTAGCAGCCCTAGAATACGGTTCGGTTCGGTGGTCATTACCCTCGTCGGTTCGGTTCGGTCCTCCTTCCTTGTCATCTTTCCATTCGGTTCGGGTCGGGTATTCCACTTCAGGTCGGGTCGGTGTCCTCCTCCGGGTCGGGTCGGGTGTCCTTCCTTCCAGCGCTCCGATCCGCTCCCTTATTTCTTCACGTATTCCGATCCGATCTGGCCTCCAATTATTCTTCCGATCCGATCCCCTTGTCCACTCCAACTCCAAGTAAACGGCCTTCCTTCTCGCCAAGCCTCCTCCAGTGACAAGTTCCAATCCAGTTCGAATTCCCTTGGTCAGTTCACAAATCCGATCTGACCCCTTTCTCCGATCTGAACCGGTTCGGAACCTGCACACTTCTGCAACTTTCCAGCGAGCTTTCTACGCCATTCGACGACATTTTCGACCAATCTAACTATTCTAATCAATCATAAAACATACCATAGAGTCATAGCAACATATAAGAACAACCACAAACACCTAACAACAATTCAAATGAACCAAAATGGATCAAAAGTGGCTAAAACCTCACATTTTCCTATAATCCCTCTTAATCATGTTTAAGCATACGATTAGCAAAACACATCGAAATTAACCCAAATTTCTAACAGAACCTTAAAACATTATTTTAGAATTTTAAGAATTTTTCCAGAATTTATTTACGTATAAATTCGCTAATCTTCACTAATTACCCTTAATCACCGTAATTAGTGCAAAAACTATGCAAATCACTCACCTTGGCCACAAATGAAACACCAAATCTGAAATACTCTCTGTTTGGGTCGAATTCCTATGTATAGTAGCAGCTCCAACCTTGCTTTGTTGCTATTTGGCCTTGCTTTGATGTAGTTTAGGCTTAATCTTCACTAAAATGTGTTTTGGAGTGGTTTTAGAGGATGGAAGCCATTACTAAGGTCTCAAGGAGGTTTGTGGCGGCTCAAAACTGAAATGAAAGTGATAACCTAACCCTAATCAGTCCTCCTATACCTCTAAACCCGAAATTCCCCTCTGGGCCTAGCTGCTAATCACCCGGTTAAGCCCAATTAAGCTGTTTTTCACCGTCTGAAACTTGTTTCAGCCATATCTCCCAAACGGTAAGTCCGTTTGGCTAATGTGACCACTCTACGGAAAGAGAAACCATCATCCAAAGCCAATGGAAGTGGTTTCAGGTCAAAATTCCTTTCCAGTCAAAAGTTATGGCTAAAACAGTATCAACCAGGGGTAAAATGGTCATTTAAAAATCGAGAAAAATCATGAACATGGGAAATGACCCCAATAGTCGTCTCCCAAAGTTACATGACCATACGACTTCGTATGTGAAAGAAATAAATATCCTACGATCCTATGATGCGTAGAATACGGGTCGTTACACTCTCCCCCCCTTAAGAAATTTCGTCCCCGAAATTCCTTAACCCAAAACATACAAGGGATCCCGCATGCCTAACAACCATATACAACAATCAAATATGCAAAACAAGCAAACAAGCCTATCCTAGCATGCGGAAAACTAAATCGAAGTCAAAATCTTACCAGGCAAAGAGTTCTGGATACTTCTTCCTTATGTCCTCCTCTGTTTCCCAAGTACAATCATTCTCGTCCTCGCTCCACTGTACCTTGACTAGCCTCACCGCCTTCCTTCGAAGTTGCTTCATGTCGTGTGCGACAATACGGGCCGGCTTACGGTTCCCAACCGCCTTGGGTTCTACTTCGAAGTCCTCTAACTGATCAGGCGAAATAGTCATATCTGAGTCGTGAACGAACTTCCTTAGTTGGGAAACATGAAATACGTTATGAACTCCCGCCATCTTCTCTGGTAAGTCAATTCTGTATGCCAAATTCCCGACTAGTTCAAGAACAGGGAATGGGCCAACGAATCTTGGTGCCAACTTGCCTCTCCTGCCGAATCGTATTACGCTCTTCAACGGAGAAGTCTTGACAAACACCAAGTCACCAACGGAGAATTTTCGGTCTCTTCTTCTCTTATCGGCATAACTCTTCTGCCTATCTTGGGCTTCCTTCATTCGTTGTTGAATGATCTTGATCTTATTTGAAGTTTCCCTCACCACATCTGGTCCAAGCATAAAGTTCTCGCCAGTCTCTATCCAACACGATGGTGAGTTGCTCGGTCTTCCATACAAAGCTTCAAATGGAGCCATACCGATACTGGATTGGTAGCTATTATTATATGCAAACTCTACTAGATGCAAATGGTCATCCCATGATCCACCAAAATCCAATATACATGCTCTCAAGAGATCTTCCAAAATACGGTTCACCCTCTCCGTCTGACCGTCGGTCTGAGGATGATATGCGGTACTGAGATGTAACTCTGACCCTAGAGCCTCTTGTAAGCTCTTCCAAAACCCACTAGTGAACAACGGGTCTCGGTCGCTCACAATGCTTTTAGGTACTCCATGAAATCTCACTACCCACTTCATATACAATTCTGCTAACTTAGCTGCCGTTCTGGTCGATTTGACTGGTATAAACCTTGCACTTTTAGTCAGTCGATCTACAATTACCCAAATGCTGTCATATCCCGATCTAGTCCTTGGTAAACCATCGATGAAATCTATCGAGACTTGCTCCCATTTCCATTCGGGAATTTCTAAGGGCTGTAACAACCCACTAGGCTTCTTTTGCTCGGCTTTAACTAGCTGGCAATTCATGCACTTGGATATAAACTTCCCAACGTCTCGTTTCATTCCTTCCCAGTAGTAGGTCTGCTTCATATCTCGATACATCTTATTACCACCGGGGTGTATAGTCAGCTTTGAGTGATGACATTCTCTAAGCACTTCATCTCTCAATCCATTGACATTGGGTACAACAAGCTTTCCATTCTTTCTAAGCCATCTATCTCGATCAAGCCCATACTTGTTCATCTCCTCATCGATACCCATCTCTAACTTGGAGATGATTTCCAATAGGTTAGGATCGTCCCTCTGACTAGAGCCGATTCGTTCAATCAAAGTGGGTCTGATCGTCAAACTTGCTAACATTTCTGGATCCAATTCGCACTTTGGTCTGAAATCAAACCCCGCGATAAACTCCAGTTGCTTCCATTCAAGGAACATAGCTCCTAAGCTGGCATGTCTTCTACTCAATGCATCAGCCACCGCATTGCCCTTTCCTGGTGTGTATGCGATGTCAAAATCATAGGAAGCTAAGAACTCTAACCATCTCTGCTGACGGAGATTTAAATCCTTCAGGGAGAATATATACTTTAACGACTTATGATCTGTAAACAGCTCAAATCTTTCTCCCAAGAGATAGTGTCTCCACATCTTTAATGCGAACACGATCGCTGCCAATTCAAAATCATGGGTAGGGTATCTTCTCTCGTGCGGTTTCAATTGCCGACTTGCGTAAGCTACAACCCTACCGCCTTGCATCAATACAGCTCCCAGTCCGGTACCACAGGCATCCGTGTATACCGTCATCTCTTCATCCCCTTTAGGAATGACTAACACTGGTGCGCTTGTCAACTTGTCCTTTAGACTTTTAAATGCATCCTCGCACCTTTCATCCCAGACAAAAGCTTGATTCTTCTTGGTCAACTGGGTCAATGGTGCTGCTACCTTGGAGAAACCTTTGATAAACTTACGATAATATCCAGCTAATCCCAAGAAACTTCTCACATCTGTTGCATTCTTGGGCGTAGGCCAATCTTGTACCGTAGCCACCTTTGCTGGGTCCACGGCAATACCGTTCTCTGATACAACATGGCCCAAGAACCTCACTTCCCTCTTCCAGAAGTGACACTTAGAAAACTTGGCTTTCAATTGGTGTTTTCTCAACACCTCCATCGCTACTCTTAGATGTTCCTTGTGTTCTTCCTCTGTCCTCGAATAGACCAAAATATCATCAACGAACACAAAGGACAAACTTATTCAACTGATCTCTGAATACCCTATTCATAAGATCCACAAAATATGCTAGGGCATTGGTCAGCCCAAATGGCATAACCAACCATTCATAAAATCCAGACGGCGTTCGAAATGCCGTTTTAGCTATACTCTCAGCTTCCACTCTAAGCTGATGAAAACCTGTCGCGAGATCCAACTGAGAAAATATCCTCGCGCCACTCAACTGATCGAACAAATCATCTATCCGCGGTAGAGGATACTTATTCTTCCTCGTCACTTTATTCAATTCGCGGTAGTCTACACACAAACGAAGGGAACCATCCGCCTTGGTAGCAAACACAACTGGTGCTCCCCATTCAGAAACACTCCTTCTGATAAATCCCTTCTTCAAAAGATCGCTGACTTGCACCTCGAGCTCTCGCTGCTCCCTTGGTGCCATACGACGAAGTGGCATCACTATAGGTCTGGCATCTTTTACCAAATCAATACGGAACTCAATCTCTCGGTGTGGTGGAAGTCCGGTCACTTCTTCGAAAACATCCGGATACTGGCCAACCACGGGCAAACCTGACAACTCACTATGCGGAATGTCGAGGGAGTTTAGAAAACTAGCCAATACCCCCTCACTGGGTAGACCACCAAACACTATCCTCCGCCCATCATCCGCTCTAGCTGTCACCAAAAAGCCCTCACAGTCTACCACCACCCCGTATCTTCGTAGCCAATCTACTCCCAAAATAATGCCAAACCCAGTAAAGCCCAAAACAAAGCAATCACAAACAAACATGCATCCATGACTCGATAGAACCACATTACGACAAATCATGCTAAGGCTAGTCGAACCACCAATCGGGTTCGTCACTACTAAAGGTCTATCGACAATCTCGGGCTCCAATCCCAACCTATCTACCAGGTCACTAGATATGAAAGAACTGGAAGCTCCGGTATCAAACAAAACTCTAACAGGAACATCATAAACAGAAAGCATACCTTGAATGACGACATTCTTTCCCTTCTCCGCCGCTGTTGGGGCATTCGACGAAGAAGGAATAGCATTAAGAGCGTAGGCTTTCACCATTTGCTTTTCCTTAGGGGGCTGTGGACACTTGTCCTTGTGATGTCCCATTTGGCCACAGTTGAAGCACTTCCTATCCGCTGGCTTGGCCCGACAATTACTAGCATAATGGCCCTTCTTACCACAGCTGAAGCACTCCACATCTTGGTTGTTCTTTTTCTTCTGGCCATCCTTAGTCTGACTCTGCTTTCTCTTATTCTGGGAACCACCCTTGCCTCCACCACTTGCTTGTGGTTTTGGCTCTTCTGCAGATGCAACCTCAGTCTTCGACTTAGGGTAGAGACTTTCTGATCTTAACGCTTTCCCCACAATCGATTCAAACGTCTCATCGATGTGGTTAATAAGTTTTTCCCCCAAGTACTGATCCAAACCAGTTATGAATTTCTCATTCTTTTTCTCGGCAGTATCAATGAGAGATAACCCATATTTTGACAAAGTGTCAAATTCAGCAATATACTCCGAGACAGCTCTGCCATTCTGCTTGAGCTCCAAGAACTTCTTGAACAGCACTGACTTCTGAGCAGCTGGAATGAACTTCTCACTAAAGCGAGCCTTAAAATGCTCCCAAGTAATCTGATCTTCGGGAGTAGCTGCCTTTATAGCATTCCACCAATTCATTGCCCGCCCTTGCAGCTGACGGGACGCTAGTTTTCTTTTCATCGCATCCTCGATACTCAAATCCTCGAAGATACGTTCGCAACTATCCAACCAATCCTGAACGTCCGTAGCCGACTCCGTTCCGTGGAATGACTTCCCACCAAGACTAGTATAATCCTTATTCAGCTTGGCGAAGTCGACTCTTGGCGCCTGCACTATTGGACCACCACCATTTCCACCATTGGGAGCTGCCCTCTGTACATCTCTAAGCATCTCTCTCATGAGGTCAGTAAACATCGTCCTCATGTCAGCAACATTCCCATTATTGGCTCCCCTACCAGCACCTCTAGTATATCGGCTCATCGTCAATCTGAAAAAGGAAACGATTAACGGATCCATAGTGGTGCTAGTGCAGTACGACTTCATCCTTATACTACTAATAGTATATATATAGCTTTTTAAAAACCAAAGTAATCACAAATACGCTCTCTCGTATACGTATATTATCTCTCCCTGATAACTTCCCTAGGTTAACTACGCAACCTAGAGCTCTGATACCAAGTGTGACGGCCCGTCCCGCACCAGCCTGCATTTCCTCCGAAAGGGCGCTGTACACATGCCCAGCTAGCACAGAACGGTCGTCAGAAGAAAAGAAAGAAGAGAATGAACTAATCAAGGAACCTGTAGAATGTCTCATAGCGCATGGGATAAAATATAATAATAACATACTTGACATAAAACAGGCGAGACAGTGCATAAGCTGATAACTAAAATCAACATCAATCATCAGAGCAGCGGAAATCCATATACAGCTTATTACAATTTTCCAAATTTACTGTCTCTAAACAAAAGAAAGCTAAAGTAGAAGATACACCAACAATGCCCAAGCAGTGATCTTCAACAACACAGGGAGAATATTATGTATATAGTACGTGGAAGCCTCCTGCTCGTCTCCGGATCATCTACCCGTGCATCACCAGCTAACCTGTCTCTAGTCTGCTCGTGTGAGCACCCAGAGTAATAAGAGGAGACATAAAACTCTGGGTCAGACATAAAGCCTGGTATGAGCGATAAGCATCTAAACAGAATAATAACAGGTATACTAAGCCATACCTGAACCTGGACCTGCAACCAAAGAGTTAGTACCACATACCGTACAATACTCCAAGGTGCCATAATAAAGGGTGTAAGGATACGGGGGTGGGGTGTGCATGTCATAATGATAGCAAACAAATCAACCATAGCAACCATTCTCACATCTCTCACTCAGTGCGTAAAGCATACGACATCTACCACCTTGGAACACTAGACAAATTGAGGTAACGACGAATCCCGACTTGTAGAAACCCTGCTATGACCAAGCTAAACATATGGAGTCATGACCAAACATTTCAATGACCCATTTCATTGATCGTAGCCCTTGGTTCTACCGATGCCATAATGGCCCTGAATCCGTCTTCGTACCTCCTACCATAGTGGTTCAAAGCTATAGACATCGATAACTCCTTAGCACGCGTCCCGCAGCAAAGCCCAACCATGAAGCGAACTCATTGATTCCCATCTAAATCTTGAGCTCTAACTTCTCATTTGGACTTCCTTTGCATCTCGGGTTTTGATCGAATTGGAGTGGGTTTTCAGAAGAGTTGTCGTGCAGTAGCAGCCCTAGAATACGGTTCGGTTCGGTGGTCATTACCCTCGTCGGTTCGGTCCTCCTTCCTTGTCATCTTTCCATTCGGTTCGGGTCGGGTATTCCACTTCAGGTCGGGTCGGTGTCCTCCTCCGGGTCGGGTCGGGTGTCCTTCCTTCCAGCGCTCTGATCCGCTCCCTTATTTCTTCACGTATTCCGATCCGATCTGGCCTCCAATTATTCTTCCGATCCGATCCCCTTGTCCACTCCAACTCCAAGTAAACGGCCTTCCTTCTCGCCAAGCCTCCTCCAGTGACAAGTTGCAATCCAGTTCGAATTCCCTTGGTCAGTTCACAAATCCGATCCGACCCCTTTTTCCGATCCGAACCGGTTCGGAACCTGCACACTTCTGCAACTTTCCAACGAGCTTTCTACGCCATTCGACGGCATTTTCGACCAATCTAACTATTCTAATCAATCATAAAACATACCATAGAGTCATAGCAACATATAAGAACAACCACAAACACCTAACAACAATTCAAATGAACCAAAATGGATCAAAAGTGGCTAAAACCTCACATTTTCCTATAATCCCTCTTAATCATGTTTAAGCATACGATTAGCAAAACACATCGAAATTAACCCAAATTTCTAACAGAACCTTAAAACATTATTTTAGAATTTTAAGAATTTTTCCAGAATTTATTTACGTATAAATTCGCTAATCTTCACTAATTACCCTTAATCACCGTAATTAGTGCAAAAACTATGTAAATCACTCACCTTGGCCACAAATGAAACACCAAATCTGAAATACTCTCTGTTTGGGTCGAATTCCTATGTATAGCAGCAGCTCCAACCTTGCTTTGTTGCTATTTGGCCTTGCTTTGATGTAGTTTAGGCTTAATCTTCACTAAAATGTGTTTTGGAGTGGTTTTAGAGGATGGAAGCCATTACTAAGGTCTCAAGGAGGTTTGTGGCGGCTCAAAACTGAAATGAAAGTGATAACCTAACCCTAATCAGTCCTCCTATACCTCTAAACCCGAAATTCCCCTCTGGGCCTAGCTGCTAATCACCCGGTTAAGCCCAATTAAGCTGTTTTTCACCGTCTGAAACTTGTTTCAGCCATATCTCCCAAACGGTAAGTCCGTTTGGCTAATGTGACCACTCTACGGAAAGAGAAACCATCATCCGAAGCCAATGGAAGTGGTTTCAGGTCAAAATTCCTTTCCAGTCAAAAGTTATGGCTAAAACAGTATCAACCAGGGGTAAAATGGTCATTTAAAAATCGAGAAAAATCATGAACATGGGAAATGACCCCAATAGTCGTCTCCCAAAGTTACATGACCATACGACTTCGTATGTGAAAGAAATAAATATCCTACGATCCTATGATGCGTAGAATACGGGTCGTTACAGTTTCCTTCATCGGATTTTGAATTGAATTTATCAAGCTGATCTCTTGTGTTAAAGACGTAACGTTTTGAACCAAAACTTTGAAATAAGAAATATTTAGTTTTCTATCATTAAAAAGCTCATAAGAAGTATTTTTCGTAAGAGGTTGAATAGAAATGCGATTTAATACATAACAGGCTGTGCAACTGCTTCTGCCCAAAAATGTTTTGGTAAAATGCTTCCATATAGAAAAGTTTAGCACATTTAGATTTTGGTTTCTCTTTAGAATATTGTCTGAAAGTTTCATTTTAGAATTCTCCTCCGTGATCATTTCTAATATTCTTTATGTTAAATCCATTTAGATTTTGGTTTCTCTTTACAGAAGTTGTATAATGGTCGAAAGTTTTGCTTTTATTTTTCATAAAGGTAGTCTAAATGTATCCTAAAAAAATCATCAATGATCACAAACATATACCTATTATGATTTGTGGATTGAACTTGGATTGGTCCACATAAATCCATATGAAGCAATTCTAATGGTTGTAATGTTGAAATGATTTTATTAGGCTTTAAATACAGTTTAGTTAATTTACCTAATTGACATGCATCATAAATGTTGTTTTCTTTGAAATTCATTTTTGGTAAACCTTTTATTACATCATTTTTAGAAATTTTACCTATAGTTTGAAATTAATATGACATAATCTTTTGTTTTATAACTAATGATCATTTCTTTGGCTATTAAACACATATCCAAATTATGATTTACTATGATGTATAAAACGTATATATTTTTTTCTCTATTATCTTCAAAATTGAGATTTTGATAAAAAAAATATACTACACTTATCTATTGAAAAGGTACTTTGAATCCTTTACCACATAGTTGACTAATACTTAATAAATTATGTTTTAAATTCTTAACTATTAGATCATCTGAAAGATGATGTAAATTAGATGTACCGTAATTGCTCACATCGCCTTTACTGATGGTAAATCCCTTGGAATTATCTCTAAAAGTGACTGAACCACCATTTGAGTAAGTAATATTTGTCAACGTATCTTTGTCTCCAGTCATTTGTTTTTAGAAACCACTGCTGAGTATCCATTTTCTTCTTTTCTTGAGTGGGATCTGCAAAAATAATAAGTGACATTGGTACCTATTTTTTTAATAGAATCTTAAGAGTTAGATCTTAGGCAACCAAAACCAAGAGGGTTCAATATCCTATTTATAATTTTTTATTTATTTTTATGAACAGTTTCCAAAAATGATTTTATATACTTATTTCTATTTAAATTATTGTTTTATTTAGGAATCCATATGCTATTAGTTTTAAATTTTGTTTTTCTTTATGATAACTTTTATGATTTATTGGGTTTAACATCCTTTCTGCTTAAATTATTCTTAGGGAGCCTTAGAATACTTTTTATATCCTAGTCCTTATATGTTTGATGTAGATTGAGAATTTTCCACAATTTTAGATAAGTTTTCTCTTCCTTTATTGAAATTAAAGACATTTTTAGTAATGCCTCTAATTTAGTTTTAAAACTAGAATTTTCCAATTCTATCTTTTTAGCATTTTTTTAACTTGCGATTTTAAAAAACAAGAGCATCATTCTTTTCTTTTTGAGTTTCAATTTCTTGACTCAACAAGATAAATTGAGAATTAGCATTAGAAAATGATTCTTGAATTTTTCAAGCTCTTCTTCTAATATTTCTTTCTCATCTTCGAGCATGTCCCTTTTAAATTATGTCGTTTTCTAATTTTCAAGCGCTTCCTTATATTTCCTTTTGTAATTGTTCCTAGAATCTGAAAGTTCTGAGTTTATTTCTATTAAATCATCAAAACTTAAATCAATAAGCTCATTATTTTTAGCCATGAAGCACATTTTAGCTTGCTCATTATCACTCTTTCTAAGGAAGAGGAATATGAGTCATTCCATGTTACTGAAAGTGCTTTCTTCTTGAATCTATCCTTCTTGTTTTAATTGTGATATGATTTCTTCTGATCTAGACAATCCTTCTGCATATGCCCCTTCTTGCGATAGTTAAAACATTCTAAAACTGATGATGATGGTTTGTTGGAGTTGTTATGACTAGACCTCTTTATCCCATTATTTTTGTTTCCTTCTCTACGCTTCAAATTTTTTTGAAGTTTTTTGCGATAAATGCTAAATCATCTTCGTTTGAATCCGAGTCTTCTTATTCTGCATGGAATGCTACATTCTTTTTGTCTTGAGCTTATATGCATTTACCTTGCAAGTTAACTTTTATATGATATTGGATTTCCTATTAACTCTTCTAGTTTCAAGAGAGAAAGGTAATTTACTTCTTCGATAGCTCAAACCTTTCTTTCCAATTCATTTATTAAAGAGTTTAGGATTTTCAATACAATATCAAAATTGGAATATTTTTCGTCTAGCCCTAACAATGAATGATAACTATTTTGGAATATGGAATACGTATCATTTATGGATTCATCTTTCTTCCTCCTAAAATTTAGAAATTGTCTTTTATGCATGGATATCTTGCTTTGCTTCAACTTGTTAGTTCCTTCATGAGTAACTTTAAGTATTGGCCATATTTCATATGCAGTGTTGCACATGCTAATACGGTCAAATTTATTTCTGTCCAAGGCGCAAAGAAACATATTGATGGCTTTATCATTTGCAGTAGCCTCTAATTCTTGTGTGTTTGACCATATGGAGTACTTTATAGTTGGAGTGTGATATTCAATTTGTATGATATTCCATGAATTAAAAACATTTGCTTGCATATAGATTCTTTTACGTGTATTCTAATAGTTGTAATTCATGCCATTGAATAGAGGTTGTCGTGCAGTGGATTGACCTTCGTGAAACTGGTGTTAGTGTTGTTTCCTATATTACTTAGAATATAAAAATAACAGTATTATGGTTATATGATAGCCCGTTCTAATACTAAGTGAAAGTCGGCTATGGATCGAGTAATACAGAAATAGTGTACTAATGCAAAAGTGTATATAATAATAGTAGTAGTTGAGAATACAAAAGCAATAAAGTAAAATGGCATTGGAGATTTTTATATTGGTTCGAAATTCTGACCTACGTCCAGTCCCAGGCTCCTTCTGGAATTTTGACTAAACAATAACCCTACTTAATCTGGAGGAATAGGTATTGCAATACTTAAGCAGTGGAACAAAACCTATGCAGCAGAACATGATTTTTCCTTAGCAGTCGAAGAGGACTTTGACATGCCTAAGCAGCGAAATAGGACTTTTAACAATACAAATGATAATTGACTCTTTGTGTTCTTAATAACACGGATATGTCATTTTGTAGTACATCCTTTTTATAATCTTCTCCATGAAAATATATAGTGCTTGATATATGAAAAATTAAGGAAGAAGGTGATTATTTATAATCACAGAATAATTAAAATGAGAGCATGAGAGAATATATAGAATGCTTTATAGAATCAGAAATATAGGATTAGAATCGAGGAAGTTGTCACATAACTTATTTATAGAGTATAAAAGGTTGCTACTATTCGTTAAAGGTTTTGATCAAAGGGTATAGGCGTAACTCTTTGGTTAAATAGTTACGTCTCTTTAAAAATTCGCAACCCTTCAGTTCATCCGGTTGAAAATAAATTCTAGATAGCTAAAAAAGGTTAGTATTTTAATATAGTTATGCACATACTCAAGGCACATGAATTAGCTGGTTGAACTATAGATTCAGCCGGCTAAATACTCATATGATTATATGAATATTAAACAACCAACCTGCTGACTCTATAATTCAGGCAGCTGTTTGCACATATTTCTTTGTGCATGTGCATAACCTAATATTTGTAAGTATAAATTTTCATGCTTTTTGGTCAAAGCTGTCACACATCAAGTTTTTGGTTAGCAACGCACTCAAGCATTGAGAACAACGTAACCAAACATAAAGGATTTGGTTGAAGTCACAACATGAACATAAAAGTGGCCCGAAACCACTTTAGATGACCTCTTTTGGTCCCAAAACATCAATTACGGTGCTTAGCACCATAACTCTTGTAGATATCTGAATAAGCTTCAGGTACAACTTTTGTTTGGCCTAAATGGCCTTATGGTTAGAAAGTTACACCCGTTTTGGTAGACGTGAGTATCAGGAGAACTACTCAGGACTTGAGTATAAACTTGCATTGATCGACAATCACTTGGATGAAGTGACGAAGTATTAAGATTACACTCGGTATTGATAAAGTTTTGGATTTCATAGACCCATCGAGTCGGGTCGAATCATTTGGTTAAAATGGTTCGTGTCGAACCCGACCCAACCCCACAGCTGCAATACGCAACCAAGAAAGCTTGACAGATGGACATCGGCTTGGGTCGAACTACATTGATCCGACCCGCCTGAGGCAGTTATTATAACACCCCATAATTTTAAAGAACAATATAATGATAAACTAAATAATACTTAATTAAATTTTGGGAATTTAGTAAAACGGACTAGACCATTGCGTTCATCTCGGAATTTTGCTTAAGATAGACTCCGAGTTTGCGTGAAATGGACATCGTATGAAGAAGTTATTAAGCCTAGAAGTTTGTATATGCACAAGAGAATTGTATATACAAACAAATCAAAATTTTCAAAATAATTCAAAATAGTGGAGCGGGGATGGCAGGGGAGAATCGACCCATTGGGGGATCGACCCGAGACCCGGCTGTGTCGACCCCGAGTTCGACCCAGGGTATTGGGGTTAACCCATGGGTCGACCTAGAAAGGGGAGGGGGTCGACCCCTATACAAATATGGGCAGAATTCACCCTTTTGAACGTGGACTTGTTTTATGGCTTGGTTCGTTGGATTTAGTATATAAATAGGACCCTATTTCTATTGTTTTCACACATAAAAAACAATGGAGACCATGGGATGTTGCCCCAGCTTCGATTGAATTAGCCTATTTTCTCTAACAACAGCTTATACGCACATAAGAATTTCTTCTACAGCTTCAGCCTATTGTTCTTTGTTCTTTGTTCTTTAGTCTAATCTCTGTGAGTTTATGTTGCTTTTAGATATAAACATTTAATAAGTTATCCTAATATGTTTATAAATCTAGATCTAAACCTATGCATGTTGATAACCTGAATCATAATTAAACAGATCTGCCATTACTTGTACACCTGATCTAATGTTCAGTTCTCATATACCCAATTATGTCATCATATACCTATTCTGTTATTATGCCCAATTTTAGCATCATATGCCTATTTTGTTATTGTGCCTATTTCTGTTCTCTTCTCTCCCTTCTTCCCTTTTTATTTTTATAGCCTATGCTACCTTCCAGCCTAAGCCTGCAGCTGAAATATGCGAACGGATGAAACTGGGCACGGTTGGGAAAGATAAATTTGGGGAATAACTTGTATTATGAATCATGACTGGGATTTGGGGAACAACCGATACTGTAATGTAAGACTAAACTTGGGGCATATGTTGTACTGTGAATTATGATCATAATTTGGGGCATATAAATCTGTAGGCTTAATTTAAGATTAAGCGGAACATGCTAATGAAGCTGTAAGCAAACTGTTGTAACTTACAGAGATGTTTAATTTGTTAAAATGACTAATCTGCTAAAACCTGTTGAAACTGAATACATTAATTAAAAAACATATGATGAACATGAATAATTGTTTAAGAATGAATATGCCTAAATTTATAGTAAATAGAAATTGTAGTCGCACTTAGACACGAGGTTAAATTCAACTTGTGGTATAAGTCTGCCCGGAACCGCCCGGAAAATCCAGAATCCACAAGTGGTTAATTTAATGTGAGGAGTCTAGTGTGTATATATACATGTAATGGTGCCAAGACACGAGGTTAAATCTAGCTTGTGGTAGAAGTCTGCCCGGAACCGCCCGACATATCCAGCATCCACAAGTGGTCAACTAAATGTGAGAGGTCTGGTGCATTAACATACATGAACGGGGAATGATTATAACCTATTATTATTAATTACATTAATGAGAATGTTATATAATAGGTAGGCTTGTCCTAGGGACAAAGCGGAAAGTATAACATAAGTTATAATAAATGGAAAGGGAACTTATTAGTAAACCTTAGTTAAGAGAACTAAGTTAATAACCAAACAACGACAAGTTGTAGTGATAGTGTAAGACGGAATTATGATTAAATAAGAAAGAACGAGGTGAATATATGAGGTGAAATAAGTTATATTTGATCATAAATAATAAGTGACATGTTAAATAGAAAACAGGTGAATTGAGATGAAGTATATTTAATTACATATTAAGTAAAACATGTTATTTTAACTATGGAATCGAACAATAAATAATATAAAAGGGTTGTAGATTACTTTTGTTAATTACAATCTGGGGATAAAAGATTATAGATTACTTTTGTTAATTACAATCTTAGAGTAAGGGGTTGTAGATTACTTTCGTTAATTACAATCTGGGGATAAAAGATTGTCGATTACTTTCGTTAATTACAATCTAGGGATAAGGGGTTGTAGATTACTTTCATTAATTACAATCCGGGGATTAAAGATTATAGATTACTTTCGTTAATTATAATCTAGGAGTAAGGGATTGTAGATTACTTTCGTTAATTACAATCTAAAGGTAAGGGGTTAAGTAAATCTGCAGGGTTAATTGAACATGTTAAACCAGTAAATCTATTTAAATCTGTGGGGGGTTATACGAACCCGACAAACTTAACCTGTTTTATATGTTGGGGTTATGCAGGCTTGTTAATCTATTAAGCATAACTTGTAAAAATCCTATTAGTGGGGATGCAAGCCTAGGGGGCTTGTATCATCTGTTGTGTGGGACCCGTATCAGTCAGTAACCCATACTGGTATCCAGAGGGGGACCCCGAACTAGGTAGGGGTTAGGGGCACGCTTGCTGAGATAATTATAAGAGGTTCATATAGGTGGAGGTGTTGACGACGCATTCCAAAGGAGTCATGTGCATGCATGGGTCCGGACTGCTCGAGAAATTAAGACGATGTGACATCAGTAGATATGGTTGTGCTTGTCGGAAAATGGGGGTTGCCACTTTAGGAAGTGATACATCCTACTGTCTGGCCAACACAGGGTATCTACGGAATAGGGAGTCGATCGATTGTGGTAGTAATTAGGGTACATCTTGTTCTGCCAGTTTAGGAGCCCATTATTATCGTTTGGGGTAACAAATATTATATCTGTTGGGCTGCCTGTTATTATTATTGGGGGTAAAACCTGTCACTAGAGGTACACCTAAGTCACTCATTCTATTTCTGTTGGGATCATTTTGTTTTTGTTATACTAGTATTAGTACAGAGAAAAGTATTTGGGAAGCGTAATCTATTCTGTTCTGTTTATTCTTCTTATCCTGCTCATTCTGTTATACCTGTCTTATGGTACTGTTATCTCTCTCATCCAGTTTATATGCCTGTCATGATGCTTTTACTTATTTGTATGCTAAAAGCAATTGGACTCGCCAGATTTTATGTTTGACCCATTTTGTTTCTTTTTCTCCCTCTTCCTTCCCCCTCCCCGGTTCTCAGGGTGGGATAATCAGGCTTGATTAAGATTCTCTCTTCTGTTTCTGCTTGGAGCTGCTTAGATGTATCGCTTTGATTGCCTGTCTATCTTGCTATGGCTATTTTTGGGGACTATGATTTTATATTAATGTACTCTGATGATTTTAGTACAAGGCAGATATTTTAATTTGATGTAATGGGTTTACTGTATTTTAGACTTATGTTGTAACTGGATTTTGGACCATGATGTTTTCTGTTTGAAGAATATAAGTTTTAAATTTCGCTGTGTTTTATATCTGGCTTGTGATGTTTTTGTTTCTATTTACTTATAATGCTTCACGGAACTTAATGCATTCTGTTAAAGAGTGACATTAACAGACATGGGGTGTCACATTTGGTATCAGAGCCTAAGGTTACCAGATCAAATAAAAGGTTTTAAAATTGTTTTCAAAAGGTTTTAAAAAGAAAGTATTTTCAATAGAAAAGTCTATTTTTGAAAAACAAATTCCCCAAAGCCATATAAAATATCTCTAGATTCTCCGCTCGAATCCCTCTTTCCTTCTCTTTTTAACATATCTGGGGAACCGATTCTTCCCGAAGGGTGTTCCCATTGCGACATGGTTCCGTAGGCATGTCAAAACTATGACACATGTCAAAGGTTAAGGAATGACTAACCTCCATCTGTAGTTGTAGTAGTTTCACCTGTGGCTAATTTTCTCTCAAGCTTCGTAAGGATTTCCATGCGATGGAGGCATCTTTCGAGAGACTTGTTAGCATGTTACACAAGGATGGTAAAAAGAAGAATAAGGGAATTAGGACTAAGGAGCATAGCCCAAGGATGAGAAAAATGGTGGCCTAGGAAGGGAACATAGATGAAAGAAGGAAAGCCTAATAAAGTTCAAATAAAGGAAAGAAGAAATGTCATGGTTGTGAGCACTTGGGTCATTTGGTCAAGCAATGCAGAAGAAGGAATAACGCTTGTTTCAACAGTGGAAAAGTCGAACATTATACTAGGGAGTGCCCGAAGAAGCAAGGATAGAGCCAAAGGGTAGGATCTTCAGGGCAGGTGCATGCTCTCAAGGCCAGTGTACCGGACAGAGGAAGGAAAATTTCTGTTGAAGGTTTGACTTCTTTGTCCGATCATCCTAATAGAATTCTTTTTTATTCCAGCGCTTTGCATTCTTTTATATCTGATTCTGTGGTTGAGTATCTGCACCTTAGTACTAATATGGTTTTGGATCCCGTTGTTGTCTCAAACCCCATTAGGGACTCGGTTCATCTGTATATTATTTGTTGTGGTTTGAGGATATCTGTGTTAGACGTCGAGTTTGAGTGCGACGCATATGTGCTTGATTTTATGGGATATGGTTTGATTCTAGGGATGGATTGGATATCCATGTATGGTGCTATTCTAGACTGTGAGAGGAGGGTCATTAGACTTTTGAATTGCTATGGGAGGACTCACGAGATTTCTTATGACCCAAAAGGGTCTGTCATGCTTAGTTTACTAGAATCACTCGATGCATTTGTCGATGATTTGCGATTTGTACCGGTAGTTTGTGAGTATTCGGATGTTCTTAAGAGGTTTAGGGCTTACCTCCAAGGCACGAGATTGATTTCCAGATATACATGGTGGACAATGCAAAACTAGTTGCATTGCCTGTGCGCCATATGGCTCCGAGAGAAAGGAAGGAGCTCAGCAAGCAAGTATGAGAGCTACTTGAGAAAGGGTTTATTAGGCGAAGCATATCGGAATGGGGTGCTCCAGTCGTTTTCGCGACTATTTTGACACCCCACGTCCGTTAATGTCACTCATTAAGAGAATGCGTTAAGTTTCGTGAAGCGTTATAAGTAAACAGAAACAGAAACGTTACAAGATAGATATAAAATAGCAGCGGAATTTAAAACTTTTATTAAGCAGAAAACATCATGGTTCAAAACATAGTTACATCATAAGTCTGAAATACATAAAACCCAGTACAACAACTTAAAACTTCTGTTTTGTACTTAAATTATCAAAGTACAATAAATATGAAAAGAGAATAATCCCCAAAAGCATAGCCATAGAAGAGAAGATACGAAATCAAGCAGTACATCTAAGCAAATCCAAGCAGAAGGAAAGAAGAATCTTGATCTAGCCTGTGTATTCCCACCCTGAGAACCTAGGGGGAAACAGAAGAGAAAGAAGAGGAAACAAAATAGGTTAGACATAAGTCTGTCGAGTCCAGTTATTTTTAGCATATAAATAAGTAAAAGCATCATGACAGACATAAACTGGAGAGATAGATAATAGCATATAAGGAAGGTATGACAAAGTAAACAGGAAAAACAGGATAGAATAAACAAGCGCTTCCCTAACACCCTTCCTTCTCTGCACTAATACTAGTATCATATGAACAAGATGATCCCCAGCAAGTATAAGATGGTAGACTTAGGCATACTTCTAGTGAAAGGTTTAACCCATACAATAACAGGCAGCCCAACTGAACATACCGGAGTTACCCCTAAGGATAATAACGGGCTCCTAAACATACCAAAGTCTAGATGTACTCTAATTACTACCCTAATCGATCGGTTCCCTACTCCATAGATACCCTGTGTTGGCCATACAGTAGGACGTATCACTTCCTAAAGTGGCAACCCTTCGTTTTCAGAATGTGCACAACCATATTTACTGATGTCACAGCGTCTTAGCCTCCTCTAGTCCGGATCTATACACACACATGGCCCCATCGTAATGCGCCACCCATACCGCCCCTTTGTTTTGGATCTCTTACAATCAGCCCAGTAAGCGTGCCCCAACTCCGACCTAGTTCGGAGTACTCGTTTGATACCTATATATGGGTTACTGACTGAAATGGGTCCTACACACAAGATGATACAAGCTTCCCCCTACTCTTGCATCCCCACTACTAGGATTTCCATAGGTTATGCCATACCAGTGTAATAAGATTGCATAACCCCAACGGGTTAAGTTTGTGGGCCTATATATATATATATATATATATATAACCCACCGCTCCAAGATATACTTAACCCTTCCACTGATTCGTACAAGTTTACTTAACTCATACTCAAGTCGACATGTTCATGTAATCCCTATGGATTCAATCAGGTTAAGCATTCTGGTTCATTACCATTCATTCATTTTTGATTATAATGCGCTAGACCTGCCACATTAAGCCTACTACTTGTGGATGCTGGATATGCTGGGCGGTTTCGGGCAGACTTCTACCACAAGTCGGACCTAACCTCGTGTCTTAGCCCGTTACGTGTTTATGCACTTAGACCCCTCACATTAGATTCACCACTTATGGTCGCTGGATATGTCGGGAGGGTCGAGGCAGACTTCTACCACAAGTGTAATATAACCTCGTGTTTAAGCGCAGTTACAGTTTCTAGTTACTATAAATCTAGGCATTTTCACTATTAACCAATTATTCCTATTTCATTATAGGTTTTCATGCCCCTTTCCTAAGTCATATTCATCATGTACCATATGGCCCAAATTAAGATCTAAATTACAATTTGATTTATGCCCCCAAATCCATATTTATGTATTTAATTCAAGTTATGCCCAAATTTCCCAATACAAGTCGTGCCCCAATTTTAAAGTTTTCCCCTCATTACTAATTTCACGCATTCGCATATTTCAGTGGTATGCCTAGGCTCGAAGGTAGTCTGGCTATAAAATAAAAGAGAAAAGAAGAAGGGAAGAGAACAGAAATAAGCATAATAACAAGATTAACATATGGTGACAGAAATAGGCATAGCAGCTGAATAAGCATATAATGACAAAATTGGGCATAATGACAAGATAGGCATATAGGAACAGATCTAATGAACATGTGAAAATAGAACTGATTAGGCATGGTGACATGATCATAAACAGGCATGATGAGATCTAATCAGTGAATTAGATATACAAATAATGACAGATCTGGCATGATTCAATTAGTTACAGGCTTAGATCCAATTCATAACATGTCAAGATAACTTTTAAGTATTTATATCTAAAAATAACGTAGACTCACAGAGAATGGATCTAAGAAACTGAGGAAATCGTGTTGATGTTGAATCAACGTTTTATGAATACGTATGAATCGTCATTGCTGAAGAAAGGCTAATTTAATCTGAGTTGGAGCATCATCTCACTGTCGCCATTGATTTAGATGAATAAAACAATAGGTATTGGGTCCTTTATATAGCCATCAGCCAAAGAATCTTGCACATAAATCAGTCCACGTTCGGAAGCAGGGATCTGCCCAGATCCATATGGGGGTTGACCCCCCTTAGTGTGTCGACCCAGGGGTCGACACTCCCTTGATGGGGTCGAACCATGGGTGGGAATTTTCGCGCTCCCCTTTCTGATGTTCCATTTTTGAATTGGTTTGAATTCTGGATTTATTTTATTCATATATAAGAGGCTTATATATTCATAAACTTCAAATCTTAATAACTTCTTCATACGATGTCTGTTTTAAACAAACTCAGAGTCTATCTCAAAAAGAATTCCAAGACGAACGCAATGACACAGTCCGTTTTACTTAATTCTCAATATTTAATTAAGTATTACTTACTTTGTCATCTTAACGTGTTATAAAAGTACGGGGTGTTACATTCTTCCTTACTCAAAGAATTTCGTCAACGAAATCTCTAAGTTAAGAAGAATGTATATCCTAACATCCATCATCCATCTACTCATCCACCAGTCACAAGCATCCATTGTCCTTAAAAGATTTCTAATGCTTATATGAACATATGCAAAGATGTGTATATGAACATGCTTATATGAACATATGCAAAGATGTGTATATATGTCCTTATACTTATGCGAAATATCAGGCGGTCTACTGATTCTGTCAACCTCCTTAATGCAAGGTATGTTAGTGCCATGAATCCAATATTTATGCAAATAATTCTATTATATCATGTAAGTTCTATATGTATGCACAATCATTCATCCAAATGCAACTTCCACATGGTGATACACCCACTTTCATCCATAAAAGAAAAAAATGCACATCCATACATATGCAGTATGAGAGCGATTGAGCCGATCTAGTGCCTAATGTATGTGCATATGCATCCATGAGCAATCACTAGCGAACACTCGCATCCACTTGCATCCATCAAACATAACCTGTCTCAAACACATGTTTACATGCATAGGATTCTTAACTAAAGGTCGAAGATCCGATCGATAGGATATACTTAAATGATAGAAATAATCATGAATAAAAGATTTACAAAGGAAGTTAAGAACATACCCTTGAAAAGAAAAAGGTACGAAGCGTGAATCTTGTCTTCAGTCTCCCAAGTTGCATCTTCTTGGTTATCTCCCCCATTGAACTTTCATCAACTTGACTTCTCTATTGCATAACTACTTAACTTCTGATCCAAGAATACGGGTAGGAACTCGTCTAAATGTCGCTTCCCGTTCTACCTCTACTTCCTCAAGCATACTAGGCTCAACTACTTCTGCAGTATCATGCAAAAACTTCCATAAATGCGAAACGTGGAAAACATCATGAACGTCGGATAGTCTTTCTGGTAGCTTTACTCTATAGGCCATTTGGCCAATCCTTTCTGTTATAGGAAAGGTCCCTACAAATCTTGGTGCCAATTTCCCCATAGATCCAAAGCGAATCATATTTCTCAAAGGCAATACCTTAATGAAAAACATGTCTCCCACCTCAAACTCAATGTCAGTCCTTCTCTTATCTGCGTAGGATTTCAAACTTACTTGAGTTGTCTTCATTCGCCGTTTAATAAGATCTATCTTTTCAGGAGTTTCTCTAACCATATCCGGTCCGAGTAGAAGTCTTTCTGTAGATTCCCACCAACAAGTCGGTGATCTACAGGGTCGTCCGTACAATGCTTCGAAGGGTGACATGCCAATACTAACTTGATAACTGTTGTTGTAGGCGAACTCTATTAAAGTAAGAAGCTCTTCCCAAGTCGCTCTGAAATCTAGGATACACAACCTTAGAAGATCCTCAAGAACTCTATTCACCCTTTCCGTCTGTCCATCGGTCTGAGGATGAGAAGCGGTGCTCAAACACAACTATGTACCTAATGCTTCTTGCAAGTTCCTCCAAAATTCACTGGTGAAAATGGGGCCATGACCACTTACAATATTGGAAGGTACTCCATGAAGAAGAACTATCTCACGAACATATACTGCTGTCAACCATTCTGCCGTCCTCTTACTCTTAACTAGAATAAAATGAGCACTCTTAGTAAGTCTGTCTATTACAACCCAAATACTGGTGTTGCCTTTCCTAGATCTAGGGAAACCATCGATGAAATCCATAGAGACGCTCTCTCACTTCCACTGTGGGAACCCCAAAGGATGAAGTAAACCACCGGGCTTCTTTTGCTTAGATTTGACCTGCTGGCAAATCAAACATTGAGAAACAAACTGCGCCACATCTTTCTTCATCCCAGCCCAAAAGAAAACCCTCTTCATGTCTTTATACATCTTATCACCACCTGGATGAATAGTCATCTCAGAAAGATGGGCTTCCTCAAGGACTGTCTTCAACAAACTCCCAACTTAGGGAACACAAAGCCTACCATCTCGTCGCAACCACTCTTTATCGTCCGTGGAATATCAACTGAGGTGACTAGAAGTCTCCCCTCTACTGATCCTATCCAAGATTCTAAAATCTGTGGATCCTCTTGCTTCGAAGTTTCAATTTGATCCAAAAGAGTAGGTCGCACCTCTAGTGATGCCAATAAACTAGGTATAAACTCGGTGGAGAGTCTAAAATCAAAAGTCGATAAAACTCCAAGCTTTTCCTCTCCACAAACAGAGGACTTAAGGCCATCCTCTGCCTACTCAATGCGTCTGCCACCACATTACCCTTGCAAGGGGTATACGTGATTTCAAAGTCATAGGACGCTAGGAACTCCATCCATCTTTGTTGCCTCAAATTAAGATCCTTCTGCGAGAACAAGTACTTGAGAGATTTATGATCGGTGTACAACTCGAATTTCTCTCCAAGAAGATAATGGTGCTATGTCTTAAGCGTGAATATTATGGCAGTTAGCTCTAAGTCATGGGTATGGTAGTTCTTCTCATGAACTCTTAGTTGTCTACCTCCATAACATACCACCCTTCCCTCTTGCATCAGAACCGCACCAAGCCCTGTACCACATGCATCACTGTACACTGTGAATACTTTGTTCCCATCAGGCAAGGTTAAGATTGGGGCTATTGTCAGAGCCCTCATCAATCGCTGGAAAGCATCGTCATATTATACATCCCAAGAAAATGTCAGATTCTTCTTCGTTGGCCTGGTGAGTGGGGCTGATATCTTTGCAAAGTCCTTAACAAACTTCCTATAATAGCCCCGCTAAACCAAGAAAACTTCTCACCTCCGTTGCATTCTTTGGGATCTGCCAATCTTGAACTGCAACTACCTTCGCGGGAGCTACTGCTATCCCATCTTTAAAGACCACATGCCCTAGAAATCTCACTTTTTTCTCTAAAAATGACATTTGGAGAATTTCGCCTTAAGCTGGTGCGCACGAAGAATTTTCAAAACCTCCCTTAAATGTAAGGCATGCTCTTCCTTTTTCTTCGAGAAAATCAAGGTATCTTAAACATAGACCACAACAAACTTATTTAGAAACTCCCGAAACAACCTACTCATCAGATCAACAAAATAGGTGGGTGCATTCATCAACCTAAAAGCATAATGAGCCACTCGAAGAAACCATCTGGAGTTCTAAAAGCGATCTTATCTATACTGTCCTCGGCTACCCTCAACTGATGAAATCCCATAACTAAGTCTAACTGGGAGAAAATAGATGCACCAACAAGCTGGTCAAATAGATCATCTATCCTCGGAAGTGGGTGCATGTTCTTTTTAGTGAGTTTATTCAACTCTCTATAATCCACACATAAGCAAAGCGAACCATCCGCCTTAGTTGCGAATACCACTGGAGCACCCCATTCAGATCGTCTAATAAATCCTTTCTCAAGTAGCTCCCCTACTTGCTTGCTAAGCTCTCTCCTTTCTCTTGGAGTCATATGGCGCACAAGCAATGCAATTGGCTTTGCATTGTCCACCAAGTATGTACAGAAATCAATCTCGCGCCTCAAAGGTAAGCTCTGAACCTCCTCAAAAACATCAGGATACTCACAGGCTACTGGTATAGATCATAGATCATTGATAGATGCATCAAGTGAATCTAGGAAGCTAAGCATGACAGACCCTTTAGGGTCATAAGAAATCTCGAGGATCCTCCCATGGCAAGTCAAAAGTCTAATGACCCTCCTCTCACAATCCAGAATGGCACCATACATGGCTAGACGATCCATCCCTAGGATCAAACCATAGCCCACGAAACCAAGCACATATGCATCACATTCAAATTCGACGCCTAACACAAATATTCTCAAACCTCGAAAAATCATAGACATATGAATCATGCCACCAATGGGGTTTGAGACAACAACGGGATCCACAACCATACTTGTACTAAGGTGTAGAGACTCAACCACGGAATCGGATATAAAAGAATGTGAAGAGCCCGAATCAAAAAGAGTTCTAATAGGATGATTGGAAAGAGAAATCAAACCTTCAACGAAAACTTTCCTACCTTTGTCTAATGCACTGGCCACGAGAGCATGCACCTGCCCTCCCCAAGATCCTGCCCTTTGACCTTGCCCTTACTTCTTCGGGCACTCCTTTGAAATGTGTCTGGCCTCTCCATAATTGAAATAAGCATTCTTCTTTCTTTTGCAGTCCTTGATCAAATGACACTCGCGTCCGCAATTATGGCACTTCCTCTTATCTCTAGCCTTGCCGTCCTTTCCGCCCTTCTTTTGTTGTTGTTGTCCTTTCTTGGTCCATACTTTCTTATTTTGGGATTCCTCAACCTTAGCTTCCTTCTTTTCACCTTTATTTTCCTCATGCATCAATGCCATATCAACAAGTCTTTCAAAGTTGCTCCCATCGGAATATGAGACATAGCTAACCGATGGAGGGGTTCATTCAATCCTCTAGCGAACCGCAAAGCTTTCGTATGCGGGGTGTCTACTAGCTCCAACCCAAACATCGCCAGTTGATTGAATTTGTTAACATACTCTTTGATAGTCATGCCTCCTTGATTGAGTGTCATAAACGTTTCCATTTGCGTACTTTTCCCAGCTTGAGAAAGGAACCTCATTTCAGATATCTATCGAAAATCATCCCAAGTCTCCACTAGACGCCCTGCTTGCGTCACTTCCCACCAGAGTGAATCCCCATCTTTCAACAGCCAAGTGGCCAACTGGATCTTTCTACGATCGTCAACTTTGAAAATTCCAAACAAATCCTCCATCTCTTTAAGCCAATTCCTTTCCTCTACGAATGTTTCAATTCCCGGAATGGCTTTCCGCCCATAGCACAGAAATCTTTGTAGATCTTAGAGAAATTATCTGCTTGCCGAGGAGGACTAACAACGGGTGCAGCTGGGGAAGGAACGTCTACTTGACCTCCGGCAGGTGCAATGGCCTCGAGATACCTACGGAACCAGCCTGGTATCGTGATGCCCTCAGGAATATTAGATTCCCCAGACATGCAGAAAAGAAAGGAAAAAGGGATTAAATAGAGAATTGAAAGATATTACATATGGCTTTGGGGAATATGTTTTTCAAAACAGACTTTTCTTTTGAAAATGCTTTCTCATAAAACCTTTTTGAAAACAATTTTAAAAATCTTTTATCCAATCTGGTAACCTTCAGCTCTGATACCAAGTGTGACACCCCATGTCCGTTAATTTCACTCATTAAGAGAATGCATTAAGTTTCGTGAAGCATTATAGATAAACAGAAACAAAAACATTACAAGATAAATATAAAATAGCAGCGGAATTTGAAACTTTTGTTAAGCAGAAAACATCATGGTTCAAAACATAGTTACATCGTAAGTCTGAAATACATAAAACCCAGTACATCAACTTAAAACTTCTGTCTTGCACTTAAATCGTCAGAGTATAATAAATATGAAAAAGGCATAATCCCCAAAAACATAGCTATTGAAGAGAAGATATGAAATCAAGCAGTACATCTAAGCAGTCCAAGCAGAAGGAAAGAAGAATCTTGATCAAGCCTGAGTATTCCCACCTAGAGAACCCGGGGCAAAACGGAAGAGAAAGAAGAGGAAACAAAATAGGTCAGACATAAGTCTGGCGAGTCCAGTTACTTAGCATATAAATAATTAAAAGCATCATGACAGACATATAAACTGGAGAGATTGATAACAGCGTATAAGGCAGGTATGGCAAGGTAAACATGAAAAATAGGATATAATAAATAAGTGCTTCCCTAACACCTTTCCTTCTATGCACCAATACTAGTATCATATGAACAAGATGATCCCCAGCAAGGATAAGAAGGTAGACTTAGGCGTACTTCTAGTGAGAGGTTTAACCCTACACGATAACAAGCAGCCCAACCGAACATACTAGAGCTACCCTTAAGGATAATAACGGGCCCCTAAACATACCAGAGTCTAGACGTACTCTAATTAATACCCAAAAAGATCGACTCCCTACTCCATAGATACCCTTTGCTGGCCCCACAGTAGGAAGTCTCACTTCCTAAAGTGGCACTAGATCGGCTCAATCACTCTCATATTGTGTATGGACGCGTGTGCATATTTTTCTTTTATGGATGGAGATGGGTGTATCATCACATGAATGTTGCATTTGGATGGATGACTGTGCAAGCATATAGCATTTACATGATATGCTAGGACTATTTGCATACATGTTGGGTTCTTGGCATTGACATACATTGCATTAAGGAGGTCAACTGAATCAGTAGACCACCTGATCTTTCGCATTAGTATAAGGACATATACACACACTTTGCATATGATCATATAAACATTAGAAATATTTTAAGGACAATGGATGCCTGTGACTGGTGGTTGAGTAGATGGATGATGGATGTTAGGATATACATTCTTCTTAACTTGGAGATTTCAGGGATGAAATCCATTAATTAGGCGAGAATGTAACACCCCTTAATTTTAAAGAAAACTATAATGATAAACTAAAGAATAATTAACTAAATATTAGGAATTAAGTAAAATGGGCTGCATCATTGCATTCGTCTCAGAATTCTGCTTAAGATAGACTCTGGGTTAGCATGAAACGAACATCGTATGAAGAAGTTATTAAGCCTAGAAATTTGTATACGCACAAGAGAATTATATATATACTAACAAATCAAAATTTTCAAAACAATTCAAAACAGCGATGCGGGAACAGCTAGGGGGGAATCGACCCGTTGGGGGGTCGACCCAAGGTGTTGGGGTCGACCCAGAAAGGGGGGTCGACCCCTATACAGATCTGGGCAGAATTCACCTTTTTGAACGTGGACTTGTTTTATGGCTGGGTTCGTTGGATTTAGGCTATAAATAGGACCTTATTTCTATTGTTTTTACACATAAAAAATAATGGAGACAACGAGATGCTGCCCTAGCTTGGATTGAATTAGCCTATTTTCTCCAACAACAACTTATACGCATACAAGAATTTCTTCTACAGCTTCAGTCTATTGTTATCAGTTCTTTAGATCCAGTCTCTGTGATTTTATGTTGCTTTTAGATATAAACATTTAGTAAGTAATACGACGTGTTTATAAATCTAAATCTATGCATGTTGATAACCTAAATCAGAATTAAACAGATCTTCCATTACTTGTACACCTGATCTATTGTTCAGTCCTTATATACCCAATTTTGTCATCATATGCCTATTCTACTATTATGCCCAATTTTGTAATCATATGTCTATTCTGTTATTATGTCCAATTCTGTCATCATATGCCTATTCTATTATTATGCCCAATTTTATCATAATATGCCTGTTTTGTTACTGTGCCTATTTCTGTTCTCTTCTCTCCCTAATTCCCTTTTTATTTCTATAGCCTAGACTACCTTCGAGCCTAGGCCTGCCGCTGAAATATGCGAACGGACGTGATTGGGAACAGTTAGGAAAAATAAATTTGGGGCATAACTTGTATTATGAATCATGACTGGGAATTACGGCACAACCTATATTGTAATGTAAGACTAAACTTAGGGCATATGTTATACTGTGAATTTTGGCCGTAATTTGGGGAATATAAATCTATAAGCTTAATTTAAGATTAAGCGGGACATGTTAATGAAACGGTAAGCAACCTGCTGTAACTTGCGGAGATATTTAATCTGTTAAAATGACTAATCTGCTGAAACCTGTTGAAATTGAATACTTTAATTGAAAAACCCATGATGAACGTGAATAATTGTATAATAATGAATATGCCTAAATTTACAGTAAATAGAAATTGTAACCGCACTTAGACACGAGGTTAAATTCAACTTGTGATAGAAGTCTGCCTGGAAACGCCCAGCAAATCCAGCATCCACAACTGGTTAATTAAATGTGAGGGGCCTAGTGCATAAATATACATGCAACGGTGCCAAGACACGAGGTTAAGTCTAGTTTGTGGTAGAAGTCTGCCCGGAACCGCCCGGCATATCCATCATCCACAAGTGGTCAACTTGATGTGAGAAGTCTGGTGCATTAACATAGATGAACGGGAAATGATAATAACCTATTATAATTAATTACATTAATGAGAATGCTATATAATAGGTAGGCTTGTTCTAGGGACAAGTGGAAATTTAACATAAGTTATAGTAAATGGAAAGGGAACTTATTACTAAACCTTAGTTAAGAGAACTAAGTTAATAAGTAAATAATGACAGGTTGTAGTGACAGTGTAAGACGGAATTATGATTAAATAAGAATGAACGAGGTGAATATATGAGGTGAGATAAGTAATATTTAATCATAAATAATATGTGACATGTTAAACAGAAAACAAGTGAATTAAGATGAAGTATATTAATTACATATTAAGTAAAACATCTTATTGTAGCTATGGAATTGGACAATGAATAATGTAAAGGGGTTGTAGATTACTTTGATTAATTATAATCTGGGGATAAAAGATGGTAGATTACTTCCGTTAATTACAATCTAGGAGTAAGGAGTTGTAGGTTACTTTCGTTAATTATAATCTGGGGATATGAATTGTAGATTACTTCGTTAGTTACAATCTAGGAGTAAGGGGTTGTAGATTACTTTCGTTAATTACAATCCGGGTTATAAAAGATTGTAGATTACTTTTGTTAATTACAATCTAGGAGTAAGAGATTGTAGATTACTTTCGTTAAGTACAATCTAAAGGTAAGGGGTTAAGTAAGTCTTTGGGGTTAATTAAACCTGTTAAATTAGTAAATCTGTGGGGGGTTATACGAACTTGACAAACTTAACCTGTTTTATATGTTAGGGTTATGTTGGCTTGTTAATCTGCTAAGCGTAACCTGTCAAAATCCTAGTAATGGGGATGCATGCCCAGGAGGTGGCTTGTATCATCAGTTGTGTGGGACCCTTATCAGTCAGTAACCCGTACTGGTATGCAAAGGGGGACCCCGAAATAGGTAGGGGTCAGGGGTATGCTTACTGAGCTGATTATAAGAGGTTCATATGGGTGGAGGTGTTGACGGTGCATCCCAACGGAGTCAGTGCGTGCATGGGTCCGGATTGCTCTGGAAATTAAGACGTTGTGACATCAGTAGATATGGTTGTGCCTATCGAAAAAAAGGGGTTGCCACTTTAGGAAGTGATACATCCTACTATGGGGCCAGCACAGTGTATCTACGGAACAAGGAGCGATCAATTGGGGTAGTAATTAGGGTACATCTAGTTCTGCCTGTCTAGGACATCGTTATTATCGTTTGGGGTAACACCCGTTATATTTGTTGGGCTGCCTGTTATTATTGTTGGGGGAAAAACCTGTCACTAGAGGTACACCTAAGTCTACCATTTTGTTTCTATTAGGATCATTCTGTTTCTATTATACTAGTATTGGTGCAGAGAAAAGTATTTGGGAAGCGTAATCTATTTTGTTCTTCTGCTTATCCTGCTCATTCTGTTATACTTGTCTTATGATATTGTTATCTCACTCATCCAGTTAATATGCATGTCATGATGCTTTTACTTATTTATATGCTAAAAGTAAATGGACTCGCCAGACTTTATGTCTGACCCATTTTTGTTTCCTTTCGCCTTCTTCCTTCCCCCTAGGTTCTCATGGTAGGAATACTCAGGCTTGATTAGGATTCTCTCTTTTGTTTCTGCTTGGACCTGCTTAGATGTACCACTTTGATTGCCTGTCTATCTTGTTATGGCTATTTTTAGGAACTATAATTTTATATTACTGTACTATGATGATTTTAGTACAAGGCAGATATTTTAATTTGATGTAATGGGTTTTCTGTGTTTCAGACTTACGTTGAACTGGATTTTGAACCATGATGTTTTCTGTCCGAAGAATAAAAGTTTTAAATTCCGCTATGTTTTATATCTGTCTTGTGATGTTTCGGTTTCTGTTTACCTATAGCACTTCACGGAGCTTAATGCATTCTGTTAAAGAGTGATATTAATAGACGTGAGGTGTCACAGTTACCTACTTCAACGTAGTCCTATTCTTATAGCAACAATCTCGGTCAACACACTTCGACATAAGTGGATCGGGTTCACTTGTAACCTACGGCCCGGAGAAGCTTTCTCCGCTCCTTCCACTTCGGCCAGAGATCCTCTCGATACTTCCCACATGGAACATCCAACCAGGAGCCTCCTTAAGGCTATAAATACAAATCACATGGCATTTTGAAGGGGACTTCTCCTCCATTCTGAGATGGCTACCTCCATTGCCTGAGCAAGGATTGTGCACCACAATACATAGCCGTTTTCTACTACTTAACAAGAAGATTTCATGTATAATTCACTCTTCTTTCTCCTCTCTCTACAATGTACTAATCTCTCTTGTAATTTTTTAGTGTAAACAAAAGATTGTAAAGTGGACATAGGTTTGTATTGAGCCGAACCACTAAAAAAATATTGTGTGCCCTCTGTTGTTTACTACATTTATTCTCTGTGATCTGTGTTTATGAGGATTTCACACCGCATTGGCTGTTAATGCCATTTTTAACATTTTGGCGTTCCAGGAAGGGGACATGCTATCACATCAACTTTTAGCTTAAAAGGGAATAGATTGCTTGCCTATTGGATCAATGGTAAAACGAAAGAAAGGCAGAACCTTCTCTCATGCTGAGGATGTTGGCACAGAAGGCACAAGGAACAAGGCAAGCCAGGAGGCTTCCTTTCATGGTGATCCATCAGCGTACTTAACTAGAGATGAAATGGATGGCATTCTCTTTGAGCTGAAAACTCAGATGACTCTGCAAGACGAGTTTCTATGGAAGCAATAGGAAATGATGAACGATTCTTTTCTTGGATAGATTGAAGGTTGAAAAGCAACCCTCAACTTAATGGAAACAACGTCATTGGAATGCAAACGTCGATAAACACTGCTCGAACAGCCACACCCCTTCAGATCCAGATTCACGAACCGGGTCGGGTCGAATCATTCGACCCGCGGGCAACTTTGATCCGCAACACAAAGTTCAACATGCACTCCACCACCCTTTTGAACCACATGCTGGTGGCACCAACCCTGATCTTGGTAATCTGTAGCAGCTTTTTGATGGCAATCGACTTACCGACCTAATTCGATGATTCTCAAGAGGCGCCACTTCTCAGCATGATGTGGATAACGTCAATCATAGTCCATTTCCTCAGGAAATCAGAGATTCTTGCAACCTTCCAGACTTTATGCTACCATCCAACTTCGCAAAAGGCAATGGCGGGGGCAAAGGGAAAGCCGCTTCTAAGAATAATCACAATGTTCGGCCTTAGAGAGGGCCTCGATAAGACAAGTACACCGAACTCAGTGCTTCCCCGGTCGACATCTACATGGATACAAGGACTACTATCTCTTACCCTAAACCTTCCCAGAGGGAGCCAACACTCAAAGAGCACAATTCTGGAAAACATTGCCTATTTCATGAGATGGACGGTTATAATACTAATGATTGTAGACAATTGAGATACTTGATTGAAGGACGGGTTAGATGCGGAGAGCTACCTGAATACATTAAATAACCAGTAGCGCCTATATCCTTGCTGCCACATCCTGCTCCCCGGAGAGGGAATGATCCTGGATCGAGTTCTCACGGGAATAACATCAGTTGATCTAGATTGGATCACCTTTGATTTCACACATTTCTTAGGATTTAAGATTTGTTTTCATGTTTCATTTGCTTTTGCATGTTCGAGTGGCTTCATCAACTCACATATGCACGGGGATTAGGATTTAATTCTTGGACATACCGTGTTCTCGACAACAAAACCATCTGATGAATAACTAGCTAAGTTGAAGTACATATGTATGGGGTTAGGATGTAGTCCCTAGGTGTGCTCTGGATTCAACGATAAAGCAAACAGGATTTGTTTTGGCATTGTTATCATTTTTAAATTGAATAACATTGACTTTTCAAGCACAGATTATGTTTGATGAGCTTAAGTGTCTTGTCAAAATGTGGCAAGATTCTCAATCTTAACTTAAGTATGGCTTATACTTATCTCGGAACCCTAGATATGGATTATGCCTAGGGATAGACTACCTTATCAGGCTGTGGCAAGTATATCATCACCCCAATATGAGTATAAATTATGCTCCATTTGAACTTCCGTGTATGGATTATACCTGGAAGGTTAGGTTCTTTGCCAGGACTTGGCAGTATGATTCGAATGTCCCTCGAGTATGGTTTATACTCACCTGGACGCCCAAGCATGGTTTATGATTGAAAGGTTAAGCAGAATTGTTAGGATTTGACATATATCTATTTTCCTCTTTTTCTTTACAGGTATGGTTTATACTCACAGCTGGCGGTCCCTACGTGGCCCTGGTTTTCTTGAATTTATGGCCTTAATACGATCCTGTGCGATCATCGAATTTCTGACCTTCTTTTATTACGATCTGGTGCGATCGCGGCTTTCTGGACTTCTATGGACTATAGATTTCTCGGATTATCCAGAACACATCTTCCCTCTTCAAGAAAGATATGTTCTGCGGGGCAAAATGTTGACATGCTTTTTGGTCAAAGCTATCACACATCAAGTTTCTGGTTAGCTACACACTCAAGCATTGAGAACATCATTACCAAACACAAAGCGATTTGGTCGAAGTCGCAACATGAACATAAAAGTGGCCCGAAGCCACTTTAGATGACCTCTTTTGGGCCCAAAAACATCAAGTATGGTACTTTACTCGTAACTCACGTAGATCTCTGAATTAGCTTCACGTACAACTTTCTTTTGGCCCAAATGGCCTTATGGTTTGAAAGCTACACCCATTTCCGTAGATGTGTGTATCAGGAGAACTACTCAGGACTTGAGTATAAACTTACATTAATTGACAATCACTTGGATGAAGTGACGAAGTATTGGAAAGCTTACACTCGGTATTGATGAAGCTTCAGATTTCATGGACCCATCGGGTCGAGTCAAATCATTAGGTTCAAATGGTTTGGATCGTACCAAACCCGACCCCACAGCTGCTACACTCAACCAAGAAAGCTTGGCAGATGGACATCGGCATGGGTTGAACTACAGTGATCTGACCCACCTGAGGCAGTTACCCACTTCAACGTGGTCCTATTCTTATGGCAACAATCTCGTTCAACACACTCTACATATGCGGGTCGGGTTCCACCTGTAACCCACGACCCGGAGAGGTTTTGTCCACTCCTTCCACTTTGGCTCCTAACAATCTCGGTCAACACACTCCTACATATGCGGATCGGGTTCCACTTGTAACCCACGACCTGGAGAGGTTTTCTCCAATCCTTCCACTTCGGCCCAAGATCCTCTCGATGCTTCCCACATGTTACATCTGACCAGGAGCCTCCTTAAGGCTATAAATACACAATCATATGGCATTTTGATGGGGACTTCTCCTCCATCCTGAGATGACTTCCTCCATTGTATGAGCAAGGATTTTGCACCATAATGCATAGCCGTTTTCTACCACTTAACAAGAAGATTTCGTGTATAATTCACTCTTGTTTCTCCTCTCTCTACAATGTACTAATCTCTCTTGTAATTTGTCAGTATAAACAAAAGATTATAAAGTGGACATCGGCTTGGATTGAGCCGAACCATTATAAAAATATCATGTGTCCCCTATTGTTTACTGCATTTATTTTATGTGATCTATGTTTGTGAGGATTTCATACTGGATTGGGTATTGGTGCCATTTTTTGGTCTAACAATAAACAACTTATATTGCTATATATATTTCAGGAGATATTTTAACAAGAATTCTAACTATAGCACTGACTCGTATGCAACATAAAAAATAACAATTAATCCTATCTTCAAATATTCTTGTGTTTGAATCATAATCTCAAATATTACTCATGCAATAATCATTAGTATAAGATATTGTCAATTTATAGATGTCAAAATCAAAATATCACAAAATAGAGGTTCTAACAAAATGTTCTAGGATGAAACTTTTGTTCGAGATAGTGAATGAAATATACATTACTCCATTTGTCCCACATCAATAAAAAAAATTATATCTAAGTATATCAATGGTTTCCTCAAGAGGAGGTTGGGGCCTTGCGGCACCCAAATGTATTCTTTGTTGTGAGGAGGGAAGTCATGCTTCACCAATAAACACATGCGCGCTGCTGTTATCCGTCCGTCCAACCGAATCAGGCCGGGCTCGGGTTCGGGTAGGAGTCTAATATGACCTTAATTTTTGCTTGAAAAAACCGGGCTATTTTTTAACAGTTGCAAGCACGAATGGACGCGAATGTTGACGGGAAACATGTGCGACCTGTGGCAAAAGAGCTGACGCGTCTGAAGTGGGAAAGTGTGTGACTTCCAGTTATGAACGGATGTGATCCGTTTTGGCAAACAGGCTCGTCCTGCCTGTAT
Source organism: Allium sativum (assembly GCA_030737875.1). NCBI lineage: Eukaryota > Viridiplantae > Streptophyta > Magnoliopsida > Asparagales > Amaryllidaceae > Allium > Allium sativum. The sequence continues at coordinate 903,980,469 of CM060916.1, forward strand.
GCAATAACAAGCGCAGGTTTTGGATCGGGTGCGAGCCATTAATAGCAGTAGAAAAATATAGATAGGTGTGACAGCGAACGAAGGGGTATGGACGCAACTGTACAAATAGGTATGGGCGCGACTGTTCGGAAGAGATTCAGATCGACTATAAATAAAGAGAAGACTGATCGCTTTCCTCATTCCATTCCAATCTGAATCTTCCTTCTCTCTTTTTTATCCACTCTTGTCTAAATTATAAATTAATCACAGAGTGACATACTCATTAAAATCTCATGCAGAATATGTCTATTGTATCTTAGGAGAATTTTGGAAAAAAAAATTCCTAAGGAAATTGTTACGACCAGCCTCAAACATCATGCAGTTAGATTTCTAGTTTATTTATATACTTATATACATTATTCTATTATTTTTCCATTCTCTACGTTGTCCTATTTCTTTAAATAGTATAATGTTATTGTGGTAAATTGATTACAACATACTTATTGCAATTATAAGCTAATATAGAATTCCAAGGTAGTGGAAATTTGATTTATAAGCTTGTATGACGAGTTTATAATTGACTATTCTCCGTATTGGTATACTTGAAGTATAATGTCTTAAGAATTTTATTGTTTTCTTACTAAAACAGAGATGGCAACAGTTGAATTATCAACAAAGGCAACTACCCATAACAGGCCTGATTCGTTCAAAGGAGGCAGTGATGATTTCAAAACATGGCAGAATCAGATGTTGTTTTATCTCACTACACTTGGTCTGTAAAGGTATCTCGAGAAGGGGGAATTGATTCCTGTACCAGGCAAGGAGTTAGATGTTAATACATGGAAACACTCCGACTTTCTATGTAGAAACTATGTTCTGAATTGTCTAGATAAGGTGCTATACAAAGTATATCAGCCTCTAAAGACAACAAAAGCACTCTAGAATGCACTTGCCGTGATGTACAAGATGTAGAATATCGGTCTTAAGAAATTCATTGTAGACAAACTCGTGGACTATAAGATGGTTGACTCCAAACCGATGACTGATCAACTACATGAACTGCAAATTATCATTCATGAACTCGAATCGAAAGGTCACAAGGTGGGAGAATCGGTTTTGGTTGAATCTATCATGGGGAAACCACCGCCGTCATGGAGAGATTACCGCATTTATCTAAAGCATAAGAAGAAGAAAATCTCTTTATAGGATCTCATAGTCCAACTAAAAATCAAGGAAAATAACCATAGGATTACAAAACCAAGCGAGGAGGCACTTATGACTGAAGGGGAAAAGACCAAAAAGAAAAAAGAATATTTTCCAGAAGAAAAGGAAAGCTCTAGACAACAAACCAAAAGACAACAAACGAGCGAGAAGTTCAATGGCGAGTATTGGGTTTGTGAAAAGGTTGAGCATATCGCTAGAGATTGCAGACACAAAAAGGAACGCAATAAAGAGGCAAATATAGTAGATAACATGGAAGTGGACGAGTCCAACTTCTCGGCAGTTGTATCTAAATACAATTTGGTTCAAAATCCTAATAAATGGTGGGCAGATACAGGTGCTACTCTCATGTTTTCTCTATCAAATCCATGTTTTCTACATACCAGAAATCCGATCATGAAGAAAAAAAACTACATAGGTAATTCTGTAGTTTCCATGATCGAAGGCAGTGGCATAGTAATCCTCAAGTTTACTTCAGGAAAAACTGTCAATTGAATGACGTGCTCTACATTCTAGACATACAACAGAATCTTATCTCTGGTGCAGTACTATCCAAGAAAGGATTCAAAATGGTTTTCGAGTCATACAAGATGGTTCTGTCCAAAGCTGGAATGTATATAGGAGGGGGATATCTATGTGATGGCCTATTTAAGGCAAATGTAGTCATATTTGGCAATAAACCTATGTATTCTGATTGTGCTATTAATAAAATTGAAGTTTTTTATTTGCTTGAGCATGAAATCTTATAATGGCATGATGGATTAGGTCACATAAATTTCCAAAAAATAAAAAAGCTGGCAAACTTGGGATTAATTCCTAAATTCCAAGAAGATAAAAACTACAAATGTGAGACATGTGTAGAAGCCAAAATGGTCAAGAAACCATTTCATATTGTTCATAGAAGTACTGGACCACTAGGTTTGGTTCATACAGACTTATGTGATTTTAAATCATTACCTACAAGAGATGGGAAAAAAATACTTTATTACTTTTGTTGACGATTATACGCGATATTGCTATGTATAACTTTTGAACAATAAAGATGAAGCAATTACTTCATTTATAAAGTACAAGGCTGAGGTAGAAAATTAGTTAAATAAAAAGATCCATATATTGAGAATCGATCAGTTTATGCCTCGCTATATCCTCGTTGTATCGTATAGCGGATTTCTACCACTACGCTATTTCCAAATAGCCTCTAGAATGGCCTCTCCGCTTTACGCCCCGCTATATTCCAATATTCCCGATATATCCCATTGTTTCAGCTATATTCCTCTTTTTCCGCTATATCTTCTATAAAAGAAATGAATTGAAAACGAACATTTTCACATTATAAAATTAGTATTCTAATTGAATTTTTTCACATATATTTCTCAAAATAGAAAATACTATAATATTCTATTAAATTTAATCAAACTAAATAATAGTTTGCACTCTTTAACGTATACTTGCACATGCTTTTATTTAAAATTAAGAATGTACTAATTATAATTAAATTGAATGTTAATTTTCCATTTATTTATAATTTGTATATTTGAAAAAGCATTAAATACGTGTTTTATATGCTATTTTAGACTCATCCGCTATATCCCGTCGTTTCCTCGCTTTATCCCCGCTACAACATTCTTAAATGGAGATCTTGATGAGGAGAACTACATGGAGCAACCAAAAGGTTTCATTTCCAAAGGAAATGTGTAGTGACCCGAAAATACGGTCCAATTTGAGCTGACCAAATAACGCAAGTCCAACCCCAATTACACTGGAAAATCAGAAAACTAATAGAAAGAAAACAGAGGGTGAGAATAGATAACATAAAAACTTAGAATAGAAGAAGAAGAAGAACACAACATCGGAGTAACACGAATCTCACAGCGGAACGAACAACATATAATAGATAACATATCCTTGAAATAAAATCAGTATATGTTTACAATAACATTATCAGAGTACAACACTTACAACACAACGGAAATAACTATAGCTATAAAATCCCGAAGCCTCCTGCTCCAAGCTCTTCTAGTATATCTGTAAATCCCGACTACTTGACTGCCCGTACAAAATTGGGAACCCAAAAGTTTAGGGAAAACAAAACAAAATAAACTCCAGGTCAGTCATGGGACTGATATGAGTAAAACAGTTTAAGCCATTAAATGATATCTCATAAGACCACATCGTATAACGGAACGGGTTTTTCCCTTATGAGAATCCAAAATATCTTTATATCAAAAACCTTTTGATATTATAATAATGTCTATCAATCACAATATAATAATCATCTAGCAGAAATGCTTTCATCTCACGTTCTATATACATAGTATACAATCAAAACCGCAAGCACGTATTGGGTAATGGATTACCAACTATGACAAGGTATGGAACCACCTTTCGCTAGTGTACCTCTAGAAAGGAATACACTGGGTTCAACAAGAAACCCGGCCACACATGACCGACCACTCATTTCGCTTGAGTGTACCGAATGTATATCACCAACGGTTGGGATCAGCAACCGTTTCCCGAATGGGACAGTATCAACAATAGATTTTTAGAAGTAAATGAAACTCTAGATCAGGTGATTATACACCCTAATAGGTGCGACCTACATAGCCATGCTGCCTGCCCGATTTCTGTCATTTACCGGATGTGAGGCTAGAAGCTACGCTTTATCATCACATCAGATTCACTTCGAATGTGGTATTGTCAGATCCATCGAAAATCACTAATTTGACGTCTACAACCATACATTACGTGTCAGCTAAAAGAAGTTTCCTTCTCCGATTCCTGTAACGACCCAGAAAATCTGAACCAATTTAAATTTTTTAAATTGGCTAAAATAATGGATTTTAAATATTTAAAATAAATATTTTAAATAATAGCAATGAAAACAGAGTTTGAATCGACAATTGAAAACGAATATAATTAATTCTAATTATAAACAAGGCCAGAAATGGCGCTGCAGTTTCAAATTTTGAATTCAAACTTTGTCGGACTGTACCGGGTGCAAAACAAAACGGATTTGAGTGAAACCAAAAATATTTAAATCTGCTAGTGAGTACCTTTCTAACGAATCTGAAAAATCGAACTTTCATAACGGAAAGCAAAAGTTATGCCCAAATGAATTTTCAGAAAGGTCGCTATGGAATTTATATAGCCCGTGAAATTGGCCATTTTGCATACGACCTCGGAATTCGACGAAACCACTTTTGTTGGATCCGGGATGTGATGTTATTGCTAGGTTTCAAATTTCATAATTTTTAAAGCTAATATGTGAGCGTGGCAAAGGAAAATGGGTTTCGGCCAATTACAGTTAAATTGGATCGACCAGAAATGAGCCTTTTTGCAAACGGTCTCAGAATTCGACGAAACTAGTTTTGTTGGGACCGTATCGTCAAAACATAGCTAGATTTATTTTTCTGGAATTTCTCGAATCATTTTGTGGCCCTGGCAAATTGAAAAGTACGTTCAAATCAAATATTGAATGTTATATATTTTAATTTGAATGGAAACTGACTGAAACAGTCGAATGGGCCTACGAAACATATCCCATTGTGTTCGGAATGGGGGTAAAACACTAGGGACGACAGTCGCTGGGTTTGGATTGGGGTTCGTAGGAGGCAAGGGGTATTTTTAGAATTTTAAAAGTTATAAATAAAAAAAAAACCATTCGCCCACGTCAGCCCCCCCCCCCCCCCCCCCCGCCGCGTCTTCTCTCTCCCCGATTGTGATACACGGCGGAAGGAGCTCCGTTTTTCTTCCCCATTTTCTGGCGAAACCTCTCATCAAAACCCACCACTCCTTTGCAACTTTTTGTAGCTCGTTTCCTCCTCTTCAAATCAAGACAAGCCCAGTCGTCTATCGTGCACCCTATCCCGAGGATTCTCGCCCCAAAAATTGCCAGTTCCGCCCCATTTTCCGATCGCGATTGGAGCTCGAGCTCCATCATTTTCCTGGCGCAGAGGCGCCTCTCGAGGCCCGTCATCGTGGTGCAGTTGGATCTCGACGAAGTGTAGCGGATTGGATTTTAATTCGAACCCTAGTTTTGAAGAATCAAGGAAGGTAAACGGCTTGATTTTTCTGAATTAAAGATAACACTTTTAAGTGTTGCAAATTTGTAAAAATCATATCTTTTTTGTTTCTAGACGAAATTCAGTGAAACAAGAGACGGTGGACTCGTGTGGACGTCTTCTACATTCTAGAAGAGACCGCGTATTTTTCTGAGCATTCTGCTATTTTTGGTGGAGTGGAACCCAATGTGAGATTTCTAATTTATAAACGATATGGAAAACGACGATGTATAAATTATATAGTCGATGTATGAGTTATATAAGTGTTGTACACCTCTTGTATAAGCGTTGTATAAGTTGTATGTTCGATGTATAAGTTATATATGCGTTGTAAAAATTATATATGTGTTGAAATAGAAGTGAATTGCTATATATAAATAAATATATATATATATGCCCCTCGTCCACAAACCATGGACGATATTTATTGGTTGTGATTGGTGTGAAAATTGATTGATAGCGAATGGTTGTTTGGGATTGTTTGTGGTTGATATTGATTGATTGTGGTTGAAAAATACCCGTTTGTGGTTGAGAAATATTTGGTTAAAACCACATAGGATTAGTTTGTGGAAATGAAATAAATAAAACATGCCGCCTGCGTGCGAATTAGATGCATGAATCCCCATTGTCAAAAACCGCGAGGTTTTAAGGTAGAGCGAGGAGCCGTACTAGGGACGGTCCCGGTTTTAACTACCCTGCCGTTATGCTGCCGAAATTTTGAATAATATTCATATGTTTGAATTATTTTCATTTGCTGAAACTATATTTATTCATTGAATAGAAAACCTTCATGTGTTGAATCGATATTCATTCGTTGATTAGAAATTCATGTGTTGAATGGTCTTCGTGTTTTAAATATAAAAATCACATTTTTATCTATATATATAAACTATAGAAAACCTTCATGTGTTGAATCGATATTCATTCGTTGACTAGAAATTCATGTGTTGAATGGTATTCATATTTTGAAATAAATTGTTTTATAATAAAAATCACCTTTTTATCATCTATATGAACTATGTAAAATGACCTTGTTTTAAAATAAATTGTTTTATAATAAAAAAACACCTTTTTATCATCTATATACACTATATGAAATAATAGTGTTTTGAAATAAATTGTTTTATAATAAAAATCACCTTTTTATCATCTATATACACTATGAAATAATAGTGTTTTGAAATGAATTGTTTTACAATAAAAATCACATTTTTATTATATACATGACTTGTTAATATAGTGAAGTGTTGAAATAGAAGACAGTTAGATAAAAATATCATTTTTATCAAATGTATGAAAAAATATAGTTTTGAAATCGAAGAATCGATATATATATTTAAATAGAATTGAAATATATCGAATAACGATGCTGCAGTTCGTATTTTGAAACCGTGATTTCAAACGATTGTACGGGAGATCCGACCATCGGATTTTCCTGAAATCGCAACCGTTGGGTTCGCCTTGGAAATATCTTTCCAACGGCACCAACTTTGTAAAAATCCAACGGTTGGATTGTCTGGAATGTTTAATTCAAATCTGAAGAAAAACAGCGCCAGAATCGATTATATTTATATATATATATATAAATATAATTATATTTAATCGATAACGACGCTGCAGTTCGTATTTCGAAATCGAAACTTCAAACGATTGTACCGGGAGATCCGACCGTCGGATTTTCCCGAAACTGGAACCGTTGGATTCGTTTTGAAAAGATCTTTCTAATGATGTAAATTTTGTGAAGATCCAACGGTTAGATTTTCAGATATGTGTAAATCAAACCTGAAGAAAAACAGCGCCACGGCCGCGTTATGGCCCGAAGCGTCGTTTTAAATAAATTGGCTATTTTAAAATAAATAAAAATAGTGATAAATCGTTATAAAATATTATAAACGATATGGATGTGAAATTTAGAAACTAACTGAAGGTTGGCTAAGTCGAATGGTTTCCTGGGTGTTGATCTGATGTTGGTTTCGGCCTTCGGGGTTAATATTTGGGAAATCGTTCTCTTACTGATTGACGGTTAGTGACTAATGAATTGAAATGATGCGTGTATATGTTAGTGTTGCACTTGTTTATTATATACGCGAGTTGCTCAGAAAGACCGGGTTTATCCCATTCTGAAATACTGAATCGACGATAAGAAGTCGAAGATGAAGGCGAGAGTTGAAGACCGATCTTCACCTCGTTTGGATGGTCACTGAGGTCCTGATTGGGAGGCATCCCGAAATATGGATAATTAGTGGTGCTCGTCCAGACGTACGTGGGAATCGATGCAAATGCGAGGTATTTAGTGCCTCCGGATTCGTTCAGACCCAGAACGGACTTGCAAATGGACGGTGTGTCTGACATTGGATTTTATTCTATATTGATTGATCCCTATTAAATATACATTTGTTTGGCGGCGGAGAATTTATTATTTTGCTTAACGCCCTTCTCTGGAACGCACGAGCTCAGAGGTTGTATATCGATGGACATCAGTCGCATGGCATGAATTGCTAGTGTAGCATGCCTAAGTGGCAAATGATCAAGGCTTCTGTTGAAAAGCAAAGTCTTGTGGTGATGATCAAAGCCCCGCCTGTGTGGCGTAGCTTTGTGTATAATGTGAATTCGCGAGCCTCACACCCCGGTATGAACCAGAAACGGGAGAAGGACCTCAGGGAGGGCATGCGTTTCTTTCTAGCTAGGGTGGTGTCAGTGACCTACCAGCCCTGACATTTATATACTTTTCACCTGTGTGGTTGTTGCTGTTGCGAGGCGCCTCGGATATACCGGTGACTATGTGAAGCCGAAGGAGCCATTCGTTGGCTCGTTTACGCCCCATAGGGCTGGGAAACGCAGTGTTCAGGCATAATAATCCACATCGGTGGACCGGCCCTGAGATCCAAGGGGCAGTTGCGGCTGTTCCTGAGGGGCGGGCTAGAGCGTCTCGAATTCGGTGAGGACGATCCCTTGCCTCGGTTCATGACGGAAGTCCAATTTCCAAATACGTGACTGTGCGGTTTTAATTGTATACCTATATTTGGCGACATAGTGGCATGGGACGCTCATGTCGTCTATGATTGGTAGTTATGATTTGAAATTGTTTTTGAAACATATAAACACTAGTAATAATATCAAATGCTTTTGTTTTATTCGTATCAAGCATATCTTGGCCATCATAAGGTAAAAACTCTATCCTCCGGTTTGCGTTGCATTGTGTGATGGGAACTGAGTCTTATAATGGCTTCATTTTTATAAAAAGCATTGCGATGTTTTAAAAGAAAGATTGGTTTTAAAGCACTGGCAATCCAATGGAGTAAACCCGTTCCACAAAAGTGGCGTGGTCCCGTGATTAGCCATATATTAAATGTGTTGAATAGATTTCTCATACCAGTCCCATGACTGACTCGTAGTTTGTTTCACTTTCAAACTCGGGTGCCCCTTTTTCTACACGGGCAGCCTTGTATTCAGGTTTAGCTGGTTCTTTCTGGATAGCTGGAGCTGAAGATGGATTCTATCATTTATCTCTTTTTATGCTGTTCAGCTCCTATTGTACATATTTTGTTTGTTTTCCGCTGTAGACATTTATGTATAGCTGAACTGTATTTGTACTAAGTAAGATCCTGTATACTGTGTAACTCTGATGATTACTTTTATCCAGTATATTCTATTGTTCATTATCTGGTGTATTTATTTATTTATTTCTGTTATGCTATTATCTGTTTCTGTGTTATATTCCAAAGATAACCCTTGTCTCCGTCAGTACGGGAAATGGGGTCGTCACAATTCCACGCTTGGAACGGTTGAAGAAATCAATGTACGTGACCTTTCTGGAAATACTCTGTCAGACATTCATCCATACAAGTCATCCAGGAACAGGATGAACCGAAGGCACTATTCAGTACATCCATCTTAGGCACTGTTATCTAAGACTTATACAATAGACCTTGCACTTTACTCCGTCTTCAATTATCTTTGGCATATATGATTCGCAATGCTTATGCCAATACAGAGTGGTTCTTTGGATAATAATCCAACCAGTCTCTCCATATTAACAACGTTAAAATGGTCAAAAACTTCGATAGTCGGTGAGTTAACTATCAAAGAAAAACACGTGTACAAACAATGATATTATTTCCAGATGGAAATTCTATCAATCAATCATCAATCATATATATATATATATATATTCATATTTCCTTATTTTCTATGTTTAGAAAATATACGTTAACACTGGAAAACATTTCCATTTCTAATCCATATTTCCAATTTCAATATTTGATTACGTTTCTGATTCTATTGGGAAAACATTTCCAAATCTTCTTTACATGGATTTAAACAGATGTTTAAATCAACTTCGCGATGACAACTCGAACCACTATACTTATTTACTAAATTCACTTAACCACTTTCACTCTCGAACCTTAACCATTTCTAAATTAAAAACGAAGTCAATCAAGTTGGGGTATAACTACCTCTCAGACCTTAACTGAACAACATTTCAAATCTCGCAATAGGGTAAGTTCATCTTTTAACCCTTTAACACTTCCTTACGAACCCTCGGATTCTATTTACGAACCCCCTTCGTTTACAAGTTTATGTGATTATAACAATGGTGTTATAATCTCCTGCATCCGAAATATATTATCTTTAATATGACTTTTACTTCCTAACTCGAATAATATAACGACAACTAATTTATTTACTCCTATTCGGTTAACTCTAATCTATAACTCTTATTTGAATAATTCCAACCTAATAACTCTTACTGGATTAACTCTTATTCGAATAACTTATTCGAATAACTTATATTCGATTTGCTTACTATCGAATACTTATATTCGAAAATCTCTTTCTTCGAATAAATCTTATTCGATTTAACTCCTGTTGACAAACTAGATTCGATCAACTCACTTCGAATATTTCTGATTCGATTATCTCACTTCGAATATCTCTGATTCGATTATCTCACTTCGAATATCTACTACTCGACTCACTTCTTCAAATAACTAAATTCGATTAATTCACTTCGAATATCTCTGATTCGATTTACTTCTTCGAATAACTAAATTCGATTAACTCATTTCAACTCTATTCGAATAAACTAGATTCGATTAACTCCATTTGAATAACTCTAGTTCGATTTAACTCTATTCAATAACTCTAGTTCGATTTAACTCTATCGATTAACTCTAACTGATTAATTCTAACTGTTTAACTCTAACTGTTTAACTCTAACCCTATTCAAATGTGTTTACTCTAATCAATTACCCTAATTGATTTACTCAAATCAATTAACTTTAATCAAATAACTAATATTCGATTAACTCATTTTAATTAACTTCTTTTGATTAACTCCTTTCTACTCTACTCGAATAAACCATATTCGATAACTCCTTTAACTCTATTTATTTAGCAAATAAATATTCCTTTCAATTCTTCTATTTATTTAACAAATAAATATTTCCTTTTACTTCTATTTATTTAAAAAATAAATAACCCTTTTAATAACTTATCCTGTTCCCTAAGTCAATATCTCCTTTATAATTTATTTACTTAACAAATAAGTATCTCGTTTAACATCTCCTATTTATTTAATCAATAAATATCTCATTTATAAAATCTTATGATTTTATAAATATTCCCTTTTCTTTATAAATATTTCATTTATAAAGATTTCCCCTTTCTATATAATTTCACCAATAAAGATTTCTATTTATAAATATTTCATTTATAAATATTTCATTTTTAAACATTTCATTTATAAAACCCTTTTGATTTTATAAATATTTTATTTTCAAATACCATTTGAAAATTCCCCTTTCTCACATTCCGGTATGTTATGGTGTTTAACATATCAAGTCATGATGTCAAATATCGTCCATACACATATAATCAACAACAGATTATAAACCACGTCATATATCACAATATATGAAAACAATAAAATAGTTGTTGAGGAATCCAGTCGGATTCCTCCAACCTGTTTCCCTGCATCCACAGATGTTACATAATAAAATTAACATCACTTTCAGTTCCATATGATATATTCTTTTAAACAGAATCAATATAGAAATTCAACTAACTGACTAGCAGTTCAATCAAATAGTCAACACACAGTCAATCAGCCAATATTTAACAGTTCTGAAAAAATACAACATGAAATTATAAACTGTTCAGAGTTAATGAGATTTACTCACATTGGCAGTTCATCGTTAAAGAACGATAAACTGTTGTTTGATTTGAATCAAATAGTTTATTTCGCCCTAAATTCAAAATAGCTCCAATGGACTTTCAGTCAGTTTCATTTCGAAGTCCTCGTCCCTACGGTCCCAACGGATCTGACCGTTTGTAAATCTGACTCTGTATGGTCACAATATTATAAATACAAGTTAATACATGATTTAGATTTTTAAATTAAACTTAAAATTATAAAATTTAGTCGGCCTCGCCAACAAAAAGAACCGGCCCACTACCACAAAAGCCCACGCTCCCTCCCTTCTTCCCAAAACCAATCGTGTTTTCCAGGAAACCACTCATTTCCATCTTCACGAATTCAATCCCAAACCGCAAGTCATCCCTTCAATCATGACTTCAAACTAAAATCATCAACGTTCCTCTCATTCCCTTCTCGTCATCCCCAACCCCATTTTGATGAACTCGAGTTCATCATCGCAGTTCCGTTCTGCTCGACGTGGTGAATCCAATGGAGAACATCGACGATTTTAAACTTCAGAAAAATCCCAAACAAACAGGAATCAAGCTACTCGAGCTTCTGAATCCCAAAACAAACTCGAAATGACCTATAAATGGCTTAATCGAACCCAGGGACTAACCCTAGCTCGCTCTGTCAATGTTGAGTACTCCGAATTTTTGATCGAGCCTTGTGGAATTGGTCTGCTTTCGAAGTACAGGCCAATACAAGATCAAAGAACTTGTGTTCAGGATTTTAGGATTTTCATTGGAGTTTCTTTTGATTTTTGAGGATCGAGGAAAAGTTTTCCTGAAGAAAATTAACAGCGGAATAAAATGTTGACTTCTGAAGAATGAGGTTTAGGTTTAGAAAATTTAGAGGGTATTATATAGGATTTTTATATGGGTTATTATATTCAGTTATAATCAACCGCTATTTTTATTTGTCCTTTAAAATTCCTATAATTACACATGATACCCAAAAATTACGAAAATTGACATGCCCCTAGAGTTTGACATTACGGTCCCAACGAAACTGGTTTCATCGAATTCCGACTCCATTTGCTCACACAGTGTATTTTTAACTGTCAAAATACTGACTATTTTTCACTCTAAAAATCCGTACGGCCACGCAGTGACCCTAAAAATCACGGAACTTGGAATCTAACAATAATTTGATGTTGCGGACCCAACAAAATTAGTTTCGTCGAATTCCGACTTCGTATGCTCACACAGCGTATTTTTAAAGCTCTGGATGACCCATATAAATATATTTAAATAAAATAAAATTAAATATAGACAAATTTATATTATCTTATATATTCACACTAGAAAACCCTACAGCTCCAGAATAATCCCATATGGATTTCTAACTCGATATTTCATATTTGGGTCAACCCGATATTCGATTTATATTGAAATTCCTTTTTAAAATATAAATAATTCCTTTATAAATTATAAAGGAATTCCACGACGACTTTTCTAAAATTTGATTTGGACGTAAATCAAAATCTACCAGACGAAATCCAGATTTTTCTCTTCCACTAGAAAGATATACTCCACCAGCTCCGTACGTTTCTTGTTTCACAGAAATACGATTTAAAATGAACCCTGTACATCCAGTTGAAGTTCAAATCGCCAAGTAGCAAACTGCCGCGCCATTTCGAGCTCGATTTTAATTATAATATAATTATACGTTCAAACTGTCGTTCAAATAATATATTCGTTATTCTAATTCAAATTCTAAACTGAATTAAATATCACAGATGATCCAGTTCACACCATATCGCCATTTCAGCCAATTCTGATTATTTTAAAATTAAATATATTATATATTTTAATTAAATATTCACCTTTATTTAATTTCCACGACCATTAAATCCTTTTAATCGCCTTTTAAATAATTAAATAAATTAATTATTATACCGCTGAAAATGCGGGTCATTACATTCTTCCCCACTTAAAATAATTTCGTCCTCGAAATTGCTAAGGTAGGAAACAAACCCTATCGACTGGTTAGAACATATTTGTTCACTTCTTAACTTCAGTTTCAACTGAACCAATTTAATTTCAATTAAATTATTAATTAATTTTATCAATGAAAATTTCCAAAAATCCTGAAAATTTTCTAACGCCTTAACTCTTCGAAAAATTTCGCCAGCACCTCCTTTGTACAAGTCAATAGATCAAACTCTAACTTGCCTCTCTGGACCATCTCCAACCCAAAAGAAAATCAAATAGCCAAGCGGCTTGCCAATTCGGCTCATAAATCTTATATCCAATAGAAATATAAACTTGTACCTTTTGTCGACATATCATTATATCCTTTCCACCTGTTATCAATTCAGCGGATACAAGGGTCATCCCAATCAAATTCCAATCTGCTTTTATCCACAACACAACCATTCGCTTATAGCCGAGCCAAATATCATTTCAACTCGAGTTTCTTCTCGATTTCCCAACTCTTAACTTGATTATCACATTACACTTCAAATTTGAATCTCACAATCCAATTTGTCTTGATATCATTCTAATTCAATCTCAGTTACTACTTTACTGGCTTTACTTTAATTCAATTTTGCTTTCACAAATTTCTGTTAAATTTGTTTTTAATTCAAACAGTCTTTCCTTGGGAGTTTCTAAACAGTTTATTCTTTTCAAAAAACAAATTTTCCTTTTTGAAATTCAACACAACTTGTCTTTTCCAAAACAAATTCAAAACAGTATCTCTGGTAGTAATTCGTCAATTACAACTCGAAAATGAATACCGATGATGCAACTGTCATCATCAAAATCTATTTTCCAGCGATCGAAGTGAGTTCAATACTATAAAACCATTTCTAAACATTTCCACTTTGAAATTAATTTCAAAATATAATTCACACTGCTTGTAAAACAATTTAAAATCTCCCAGGATCTTAAATTTTCCTTATTTTTAATCCAAATCCATTTACAAACACTTATCCAGTTTTCCAGAATTTAATTCAGTTTCTGGTTTAAATTTTAGATTTAACTCATCTGATTTCACGTATTTCAATTATATGAATTTTGATTAGTTATTTACATAACCATTTAATTTATAATCTTACCCGATCATAATAACAAATATACTTTGGGTAAAATTATTTCATTTACCCTCTTTTCAAAACATATCGTGTCGACCCATCGTATTCGAGTGTTTATAAACTCCTACCGATATAGTGGATCAAACTGATTGACCAGAACCCATAAACAACTCAACCAATGAATCTCCACAATATAAAACAAATTTTTTTATATCAATAACAAATACGCTCTCTCGTATATATACACTCAACTCAATCTAGGGTATTGCTAACCCCATCTCTACTGAGTCATGCCACAGAGCCAAGTTAATCAATTAACCTTCTGCTCTGATACCAACTGTAGTGACCCGAAAATCCGATCCAATTTGAGCTGACCAAATAGCGCAAGTCCAACCCCAATTACACTGGAAAATCAGAAAACTAATAGAAAGAAAACAGAGGGTGGGAATAGATAAGATAGAAACTTAGAATAGAAGAAGAAGAAGAACACAACATCAGAGTAACATGAATCTCAGAACAACATATAATAGATAACATATCCTTGAAATAAAATCAGTGTATGTTTACAATAACATTATCAGAGTACAACACTTACAACACAATGGAAATAACTATAGCTATAAAATCCTTAAGCCTCCTGCTCCAAGCTCTTCCAGTAAATCTGTAAATCCCGACTACTTGACTGCCCGTACAAAATTGGGCACCCAAGAGTTTAGGGAAAACTAAACAAAATAAACTCTGGGTCAGTCATGGGACAGGTATGAGTAAAACAGTTTAAGCCGTTAAATGATATCTCATAAGACCACGCCGTATAACGGAACGGGTTTTTCCCTTATGAGAATCCAAAATATCTTTATATCAAAAACCTTTTGATATTATAATAATGTATATCAATCACAATATAATAATCATCTAGCAGAAACGCTTTCATCTCACGTTCTACATACATAGTATGCAATTAAAACCGCAAGCACGTATTGGGTAATGGATTTCTAACTATGACAAGGTATGGAACCACCTTTCGCTAGTGTACCTCTAAAAAGGAATACACTGGGTTCAACAAGAACATCTTGCAACCCGGCCACACATGACCGACCACTCATTTCGCTTGAGTGTATCGAATGTATATCACCAACGGTTGGGATCAGCAACCGTTTCCCGAATGGGACAGTATCAACAATTGATTTTTAGAAGTAAATGAAACTCTAGATCAGGTGATTATACATCCTAATAGGTGCGACCTACATAGCCATGCTGCCTGCCCGATTTCTGTCATTTACCGGATGTGAGGCTAGAAGCTACGCTTTATCATCACATCAGATTCACTTCGAATGCCACATTGTCAGATCCATCGAAAATCACTAATTTGACTCCTACAACCATACATTACGTGTCAGCTAAAAGAAGTTTCCTTCTCCGCTTCCACTCTTGGTACGGTTGAAGAAATCAATGTACGTGACCTTTCTGGAAATACTATGTCAGACATTCATCCATACAAGTCATCCAGGAACAGGATGAACCGAAGGCACTATCCAGTACATCCATCTTAGGCATTGTTATCTAAGACTTATACAATAGCCCTTGCACTTTACTCCGTCTTCAATTATCTTTGGCATATATGATTCACAACGCTTATTCCAATACAGAGTGGTTCTTTGGATAATAATCCAACCAGTCTCTCCATATTAACAACGTTAAAAGGGTCAAAAACATTGATAGTCGGTGAGTTAACTATCAAAGAAAAACACGTGTGCAAACAATGATATTATTTCCAGATGGAAATTCTATCAATCAATCATCAATCATATATATATATATGTTCATATTTCCTTATTTTCTAGGTTTAGAAAATATACATTAACACTAGAAAACATTTCCATTTCTAATCCATATTTCCAATTTCAATATTTGATTACGTTTCTGATTTTATTAGGAAAACATTTCCAAATCTTCTTTACTTGGATTTAAACAGATGTTTAAATCAACATCGCGACGACAACTCGAACCACTATACTTATTTACTAAATTCACTTAACCACTTTCACTCTCGAACCTTAACCATTTCTAAAGTAAAAACGAAGTCAATCAAGTTGGGGTATAACTACCTCTCAGACCTTAACTGAACAACATTTCAAATCTCGAAATAGGGTAAGTTCATCTTTTAACCCTTTAACACTTCCTTACGAACCCTCGGATTCTATTTATGAACCCCCTTCTTTTACAAGTTTACGTGATTATAACAATGGTGTTATAATCTCCTGCATCCGAAATATATTATATTTAATATGACTTTTACTTCCTAACTGGAATAATATAATGACAACTAATTTATTTACTCATATTCGGTTAACTCTAATCTATAACTCTTTTATGAATAATTCCAACCTAATAACTCTTACTGGATTAACTCTTATTCGAATAACTTATTCGAATAACTTATATTCGATTTGCTTACTTTCGAATACTTATATTCGAAAATCTCTTTCTTCGAATAAATCTTATTCAATTTAACTCCTGTCGAATAACTAGATTCGATCAACTCACTTCGAATATTTCTGATTCGATTATCTCACTTCGAATATCTGTGATTCGATTATCTCACTTCGAATATTTACTATTCGATTCACTTCTTCGAATAACTAAATTCGATTAATTCACTTCGAATATCTCTGATTCAATTTACTTCTTCGAATAACTAAATTCGATTAACTCATTTCAACTCTATTCGAATAAACTAGATTCGATTAACTCCATTTGAATAACTCTAGTTCGATTTAACTCTATTCAATAACTCTAGTTCGATTTAACTCAATCGATTAACTCTAACTGATTAATTCTAACTGTTTAACTCTAACCCTATTCAAATGTGTTTATTCTAGTCAATTACCCTAATTGATTTACTCAAATCAATTAACTTTAATCAAATAACTAATATTTGATTAACTCATTTTAATTAACTTCTTTTGATTAACTCCTTTCAACTCTATTCGAATAAACCATATTCGATAACTCCTTTAACTCTATTTATTTAGCAAATAAATATTCCTTTCAATTCTTCTATTTATTTAACAAATAAATATTTCCTTTTACTTCTATTTATTTAACAAATAAATAACCCTTTTAATAACTTATTCTGTTCCCTAAGTCAATATCTCCTTTATAACTTATTTACTTAACAAATAAGTATCTCGTTTAACATCTCCTATTTATTTAACCAATAAATATCTCATTTATAAAATCTTATGATTTTATAAATATTCCCTTTTCTTTATAAATATTTCATTTATAAAGATTTCCCCTTTCTATATAATTTCACCTATAAAGATTTCTATTTATAAATATTTCATTTATAAATATTTCATTTTTAAACATTTCATTTATAAAACCCTTTTGATTTTATAAATATTTTATTTTCAAATACCATTTGAAAATTCCCCTTTCTCACATTCCGGTATGTTATGGTGTTTAACATATCAAGTCATGATGTCAAATATTGTCCATACACATATAATCAACAACAGATTATAAACCACGTCATATATCACAATATATGAAAATAATAAAATAGCTGTTGAGGAATCCAGTCGGATTCCTCCAACCTGTTTCCCTGCATCCACAGATGTTACATAATAAACTTAACATCACTTTCAGTTCCATATGATATATTCTTGTAAACAGAATCAATATAGAAATTCAACTAACTGACTAGAAGTTCAATCAAACAGTCAACACACAGTCAATCTGCCAATATTTAACAGTTCTAGAAAAATACAACATGAAATTATAAACTGTTCAGAGTTAGTGAGATTTACTCACATTGGCAGTTCATCGTTAAAGAACGATAAACTTTTGTTAGATTTGAATCAAACAGTTTATTTCGCCCTAAATTCAAACTAGCTCCAATGGACTTCCAGTCAGTTTCATTTCGAAGTCCTCGTCCTTACGGTCCCAACGGATCTGAACGTTTGTAAATCTGACTCCATATGGTCATGATATTATAAACACAAGTTAATACATGATTTAGATTTTTAAATTAAACTTAAAATTATAAAATTAAGCGGGCCTCACCACCAAAAAGAACCGGCCCACTACCACAAAAGCCCACGCTCCCTTCCTTCTTCCCAAAACCGATCGTGTTTTCCAGGAAACCACTCATTTCAATCTTCACGAATTCAATCCCAAACCGCAAGTCATCCCTTCAATCACGACTTCAAACTAAAATCACCAATGTTCCTCTCATTCCCTTCTCGTCATCCCCAACCCCATTTTGATGAACTCGAGTTCATCATCGCAGTTTTGTTCTGCTCGACGCGGTGAACCCAGTGGAGAACATCGACGATTTTAAACTTCAGAAAAATCCCAAACAAACAGGAATCAAGCTACTCGAGCTTCTGAATCCCAAAACAAACTCGAAATGACCTATAAATGGCTTAATCGAACCCAGGGACTAACCCTAGCTCGCTCTGTCAATGTTGAGTACTCCGAATTTTTGATCGAGCCTTGTGGAATTGGTCTGCTTTCGAAGTACAGGCCAATACAAGATCAAAGAACTTGTGTTCAGGATTTTCATTGGAGTTTCTTTTGATTTTTGAGGATCGAGGAAAAGTTTTCCTGAAGAAAATTAACAGCGGAATAAAATGTTGACTTCTGAAGAATGAGGTTTAGGTTTAGAAAATTTAGAGGGTATTATATAGGATTTTTATATGGGTTATTATATTCAGTTATAATCAACCGCTATTTTTATTTGTCCTTTAAAATTCATGTAATTACACATGATACCCAAAAATTACGAAAATTGACATGCCCCTAGAGTTTGACATTACGGTCCCAACGAAACTGGTTTCATCGAATTCCGACTCCATTTGCTCACACAGTGTATTTTTAACTGTCAAAATACTGACTGTTTTTCACTCTAAAAATCCGTACGGCCACGCAGTGACCCTAAAAATCACGGAACTTGGAATCTAACAATAATTTGATGTTGCGGACCCAACAAAATTAGTTTCGTCGAATTCCGACTTCGTATGCTCACACAGCGTATTTTTAAAGCTCTGGATGACCCATATAAATATATTTAAATAAAATTAAATTAAATATAGACAAATTTATATTATCTTATATATTCACACTAGAAAACCCTACAGCTCCAGAATAATCCCATATGGATTTCTAACTCGATATTTCATATTTGGGTCAACCCGATATTCGATTTATATTGAAATTCCTTTTTAAAATATAAATAATTCCTTTATAAATTATAAAGGAATTCCACGACGACTTTCCTAAAATTTGATTTGGACGTAAATCAAAATCTACCAGACGAAATCCAGATTTTTCTCTTCCACTAGAAAGATATACTCCACCAGCTCCGTACGTTTCTTGTTTCACAGAAATCCGATTTAAAATGAACCCTGTACATCCAGTTGAAGTTCAAATCGCCAAGTAGCAAACTGCCGCGCCATTTCGAGCTCGATTTTAATTATAATATAATTATACGTTCAAACTGTCGTTCAAATAATATATTCGTTATTCTAATTCAAATTCTAAACTGAATTAAATATCACAGATGATCCAGTTCACACCATATCGCCATTTCAGCCAATTCTGATTATTTTAAAATTAAATATATTATATATTTTAATTAAATATTCACCATTATTTAATTTCCACGACCATTAAATCCTTTTAATCACCTTTTAAATAATTAAATAAATTAATTATTATACCGCTGAAAATGCGGGTCATTACATTCTTCCCCACTTAAAATAATTTCGTCCTCGAAATTGCTAAGGTAGGAAACAAACCCTATCGACTGGTTAGAACATATTTGTTCACTTCTTAACTTCAGTTTCAACTGAACCAATTTAATTTCAATTAAATTATTAATTAATTTTATCAACGAAAATTTCCAAAAATCCTGAAAATTTTCTAACGCCTTAACTCTTCGAAAAATTTCGCCAGCACCTCCTTTGTACTGGTCAATAGATCAAACTCTAACTTGCCTCTCTGGACCATCTCCAACCCAAAAGAAAATCAAATAGCCAAGCGGCTTGCCAATTCGGCTCATAAATCTTATATCCAATAGAAATATAAACTTGTACCTTTTGTCGACATATCATTATATCCTTTCCACCTGTTATCAATTCAGCGGATACAAGGGTCATCCCAATCAAATTCCAATC
The DNA here is from genome assembly GCA_030737875.1 of Allium sativum. NCBI lineage: Eukaryota > Viridiplantae > Streptophyta > Magnoliopsida > Asparagales > Amaryllidaceae > Allium > Allium sativum. Next base: position 904,001,151 of record CM060916.1, read on the forward strand.
TGCTTTTATCCACAACACAACCATTCGCTTATAGCCAAGCCAAATATCATTTCAACTCGAGTTTCTTCTCGATTTCCCAACTCTTAACTTGATTATTGCATTACACTTCAAATTTGAATCTCACAATCCAATTTGTATTGATATCATTCTAATTCAATCTCAGTTACCACTTTACTAGCTTTACTTTAATTCAATTTTGCTTTCACAAATTTCTGTTAAATTGTTTTTAATTCAAACAGTCTTTCCTTGGGAGTTTTTAAACAGTTTATTCTTTTCAAAAAACAAATTTTCCTTTTTGAAATTCAACACAACTTGTCTTTTCCAAAACAAATTCAAAACAGTATCTCTGGTAGTAATTCGTCAATTACAACTCGAAAATGAATACCGATGATGCAGTGGCATCATCAGAATCTATTTTCCAGCGATCGAAGTGAGTTCAATACTATAAAACTATTTCTAAACATTTCCACTTTGAAATTAATTTCAAAATATAATTCACACTGCTTGTAAAACAATTTAAAATCTCCCAGGAACTTAAATTTCCCTTATTTTTAATCCAAATCCATTTACAAACACTTATCCAGTTTTCCAGAATTTAATTCAGTTTCTGGTTTAAATTTTAGATTTAACTCATCCGATTTCACGTATTTCAATTATATGAATTCTGATTAGTTATTTACATAACCATTTAATTTATAATCTTACTCGATCATAATAACAAATATACTTTGGGTAAAATTATTTCATTTACCCTCTTTTCAAAACATATCGTGTCGACCCATCGTATTCGAGTGTTTATAAACTCCAACCGATATAGTGGATCAAACTGATCGACCAGAACCCATAAACAACTCAACCAATGAATCTCCACAATATAAAACAAAATTTTTTATATCAATAACAAATACGCTCTCTCGTATATATACACTCAACTCAATCTAGGGTATTGCTAACCCCATCTCTACTGAGTCATGCCACAGAGCCAAGTTAATCAATTAACCTTCTGCTCTGATACCCACTGTAGTGACCCGAAAATCCGGTCCAATTTGAGCTGACCAAATAACGCAAGTCCAACCCTAATTACACTGGAAAATCAGAAAACTAATAGAAAGAAAACAGAGGGTGAGAATAGATAAGATAGAAACTAAGAATAGAAGAAGAACACAACATCAGAGTAACACGAATCTCACAGCGGAACGAACAACATATAATAGATAACATATCCTTGAAATAAAATCAGTATATGTTTACAATAACATTATCAGAGTACAACACTTACAACACAACGGAAAAAACTATAGCTATAAAATCCTGAAGCCTCCTGCTCCAAGCTCTTCCAGTATATCTGTAAATCCCGACTACTTGACTTCCCGTACAAAATTGGGCACCCAAGAGTTTAGGGAAAACAAAATAAAAATAAACTCCGGGTCAGTCATGGGACTGGTATGAGTAAAACAGTTTAATCCACTAAATGATATCTCATATGACCACGCCGTATAACGGGACGGGTTTTTCCCTTATGAGAATCCAAAATATCTTTATATCAAAAACCTTTTGATATTATAATAATGTCTATCAATCACAATATAATAATCATCTAGCAGAAATGCTTTCATCTCACGTTCTACATACATAGTATACAATCAAAACCGCAAGCACGTATTGGGTAATGGATTTCCAACTATGACAAGGTATGGAACCACCTTTCGCTAGTGTACCTCTAGAAAGGAATACACTGGGTTAAACAAGAACATCTTGCAACCCGGCCACACATGACCGACCACTCATTTCGCTTGAGTGTATCGAATGTATATCACCAACGGTTGGGATCAGCAACCGTTTCCCGAATGGGACAGTATCAACAATAGATTTTTAGAAGTAAATGAAACTCTAGATCAGGTGATTATACACCCTAATATGTGCGACCTACATAGCCATGTTGCCTGCCCTATTTCTGTCATTTACCGGATGTGAGGCTAGAAGCTACGCTTTATCATCACATCAGATTAACTTCGAATGCCACATTGTCAGATCCATCGAAAATCACTAATTTGACGTCTACAACCATACATTACGTGTCAGCTAAAAGAAGTTTCCTTCTCCGCTTCCACTCTTGGTACAATTGAAGAAATCAATGTACGTGACCTTTCTGGAAATACTCTGTCTGACATTCATCCATACAAGTCATCCAGGAACAGGATGAACCGAAAGCACTATTCAGTACATCCATCTTAGGCACTGTTATCTAAGACTTATACAATAGCCCTTGCACTTTACTCCGTCCTCAATTATCTTTGGCATATATGATTCGCAACGCTTATGCCAATACAGAGTGGTTCTTTGGATAATAATCCAACCGGTCTCTCCATATTAACAACGTTAAAATGGTCAAAAACTTCGATAGTCGGTGAGTTAACTGTCAAAGAAAAACACGTGTTTAAACAATGATATTATTTCCAGATGGAAATTCTATCAATCAATCATATATATATATATATATTCATATTTCCTTATTTTCTATGTTTAGAAAATATACGTTAACACTAGAAAACATTTCCATTTCTAATCCATATTTCCAATTTCAATATTTGATTACGTTTCTGGTTCTATTGCGAAAACATTTCCAAATCTTCTTTACTTGGATTTAAACAGATGTTTAAATCAACATCGCGACGACAACTCGAACCACTATACTTATTTACTAAATTCACTTAACCACTTTCACTCTCGAACCTTAACCATTTCTAAATTAAAAACGAAGTCAATCAAGTTGGGGTATAACTACCTCTTAGACTTAACTGAACAACATTTCAAATCTCGAAATAGGGTAAGTTCATCTTTTAACCCTTTAACACTTCCTTACGAACCCTCAGATTCTATTTATGAACCCCCCTTCTTTTACAAGTTTACGTGATTATAACAATGGTGTTATAATCTCCTTCATCTGAAATATATTATTTTTAATATGACTTTTACTTCATAACTCGAATAATATAACGACAACTAATTTATTTACTCCTATTCGGTTAACTCTAATCTATAACTCTTATTTGAATAATTCCAACCTAATAACTCTTACTGGATTAACTCTTATTCGAATAACTTATTCGAATAACTTATTCGAATAACTTATATTCGATTTGCTTACTTTCGAATACTTATATTCGAAAATCTCTTTCTTCGAATAAATCTTATTCGATTTAACTCCTATCGAATAACTAGATTCGATCAACTCACTTCGAATATTTCTGATTCGATTATCTCACTTCGAATATCTCTGATTCGATTATCTCACTTTGAATATCTACTATTCGATTCACATCTTCGAATAACTAAATTCGATTAATTCACTTCGAATATCTCTGATTCGATTTACTTCTTCGAATAACTAAATTCGATTAACTCATTTCAACTCTATTCGAATAAACTAGATTTGATTAACTCCATTTGAATAACTCTAGTTCGATTTAACTCTATTCAATAACTCTAGTTTGATTTAACTCTATCGATTAACTCTAACTGTTTAATTCTAACCCTATTCCAATGTGTTTACTCTAATCAATTACCCTAATTGATTTACTCAAATCAATTAACTTTAATCAAATAACTAATATTCGATTAACTCATTTTAATTAACTTCTTTTGATTAACTCCTTTCAACTCTATTCGAATAAACCATTTTCGATAACTCCTTTAACTCTATTTATTTAGCAAATAAATATTCCTTTCAATTCTTCTATTTATTTAACAAATAAATATTTCCTTTTACTTCTATTTATTTAACAAATAAATAACCCTTTTAATAACTTATTTTGTTCCCTAAGTCAATATCTCCTTTATAACTTATTTAATTAACAAATAAGTATCTCGTTTAACATCTCCTATTTATTTAACTAATAAATATCTCATTTATAAAATCTTATGATTTTATAAATATTCCCTTTTCTTTATAAATATTTCATTTATAAAGATTTCCCCTTTCTATATAATTTCACCTATAAATATTTCTATTTATAAATATTTCATTTATAAATATTTCATTTTTAAACATTTCATTTATAAAACCCTTTTGATTTTATAAATGTTTTATTTTCAAATACCATTTGAAAATTCCCCATTCTCACATTCCGGTATGTTATGGTGTTTAACATATCAAGTCATGATGTCAAATATCGTCCATACACATATAATCAACAACAGATTATAAACCACGTCATATATCACAATATATGAAAATAATAAAATAGCTGTTGAGGAATCCAGTCGGATTCCTCCAACCTGTTTCCCTGCATCCACAGATGTTACATAATAAAATTAACATCACTTTCAGTTCCATATGATATATTCTTTTGAACAGAATCAATATAGAAATTCAACTAACTAACTAGCAGTTTAATCAAACAGTCAACACACAGTCAATCAGCCAATATTTAATAGTTCTAAAAAAATACAACATGAAATTATAAACTGTTCAGAGTTAGTGAGATTTACTCACATTGGCAGTTCATCGTTAAAGAACAATAAACTGTTATTTGATTTGAATCAAAAGTTTATTTCACCCTAAATTCAAACTAGCTCCAATGGACTTCCAGTCAGTTTCATTTCGAAGTCCCCGTCCCTACGGTCCCAACGGATCTGACCGTTTGTAAATCTGACTCCATATGGTCACGATATTATAAACACAAGTTAATACATGATTTAGATTTTTAAATTAAACTTAAAATTATAAAATTAAGTGGGCCTCACCACCAAAAAGAACCGGCCCACTACCACAAAAGCCCACGCTCCCTTACTTCTTCCCAAAACCGATCGTTTTTTCCAGGAAACCACTCATTTCCATCTTCACGAATTCAATCCCAAACCGCAAGTCATCCCTTTAATCACGACTTCAAACTAAAATCACCAAAGTTTCTCTCATTCCCTTCTCGTCATCCCTAACCCCATTTTGATGAACTCAACTTCATCATCGCAGTTCCGTTCTGCTCGAAGCGGTGAACCCAATGGAGAACATCGACGATTTTAAACTTCAGAAAAATCCCAAACAAACAGGAATCATGCTACTCGAGCTTCTGAATCCCAAAACAAACTCGAAATGACCTATAAATGGCTTAATCGAACCCAGGGACTAACCCTAGCTCGCTCTGTCAACGTTGAGTACTCCGAATTTTTGATCGAACCTTGTGGAATTGGTCTGCTCTCGAAGTACAGGCCAATACAAGATCAAAGAACTTGTTTTTAGGATTTTAGGATTTTTATTGGAGTTTCTTTTGATTTTTGAGGATCGAGGAAAAGTTTTCCTGAAGAAAATTAACGGCGGAACAAAATGTTGACTTCTAAAGAATGAGATTTAGGTTTAGAAAATTTAGAGGGTATTATATAGGATTTTTATATGGGTTATTATATTCAGTTATAATCAACCATTATTTTTATTTGTCCTTTAAAATTCCTGTAATTACCCATGATACCCAAAAATTACGAAAATTGACATGCCCCTAGAGTTTGACATTACGGTCCCAACGAAACTGGTTTCATCGAATTCCGACTCCGTTTGCTCACACAGTGTATTTTTAACTGTCAAAATACTGACTTTTTTTCACTCTAAAAATCTGTACGGCCACACGATGACCCTAAAAATCACGGAACTTGGAATCTAACAATAATTTGATGTTGTGGACGAAACAAAATTAGTTTCGTCGAATTCCGACTTCGTATGCTCACACAGCATATTTTTAAAGCTTTGGATGACCCATTTAAATATATTTAAATAAAATTAAATTAAATATAGACAAATTTATATTATCGTATATATTCACACTAGAATACCCTACAGCTCTAGAATAATCCCATATGGATTTCTAACTCGATATTTCATATCAGGGTCAACCCGATATTCGATTTATATTGAAATTCCTTTTTAAAATATAAATAATTACTTTATAAATTATAAAGGAATTCCAGAGCGACTTTTCTAAAATTTGATTTGGACGTAAATCAAAATCTACCCGACGAAATCCAGATTTTTCTCTTCCACTAGAAAGATATACTCCACCAGCTCTGTACGTTTCTTGTTTCACAGAAATCCGATTTAAAATGAACCCTGTACATCCAGTTGAAGTTCAAATCGCCAAATAGCGAACTGTCGCGCCATTTCGAGCTCGATTTTAATTATAATATAATTATACGTTCAAACTGTCGTTCAAATAATATATTCGTTATTCTAATTCAAATTCTAAACTGAATTAAATTTCACAGATGATCCAGTTCACACCATATCGCCAATTCAGCCAATTATGATTATTTCAGAATTAAATATATTATTTAATTTATTATTTTAATTAAATATTCACCATTATTTAATTTCCACGACCATTAAATCCTTTTAATCACCTTTTCAATAATTAAATAAATTAATTATTATACCGCTGAAAATGCGGGTCATTACAAAATGAAAACAAAGTCTGTAAATTAGTAAATTCATTATATGGATGAAAACACGCTCCAAAACAATGACACACAAAATTTGATAGTGTCATGATGAAAAATGGTTTTCGTATAAATGAATGTGATAAATGTGTTTATTATAAGCAAGTTGGACAATCATACGTGATGGTTTGTTTACATGTAGACGATATACTGATCTTTGGTCCTAACATTAAAATATAGAGACCGTAAGAAAATGTTAACCAGCAATTTCGATATGAAAGATTTAGGAGTTGCAGACGTTATTTTGGGAATCAAAATAATAAGAATTCCTGATGGAATTGAATTATCTCGGTCACATTATGCGGATAAAGTGATTGAAAGATTTCAAAATTTTGGAATTAAAGGTGTACAAGCACCTTTTAATCCACCAGAAGTAATGCATAAATACACTAAGGAAAGTGTAATGCAACCGGAATATTCTCATGCAATAGCATGTCTAATGTATCTCATGAATTGCATAAGACTAGATATAACTTATGCAGTAATTTCGATTGAGTAGGTACACAAGCAGTACAGGAGAAGAACACTGAAAAGAACTAATGAGAGTGCTTGGATATTTGAAAAATATCACAAAATATTCCTTACACCATGGGAAATATCCTGGTGTCCTAGAAGGATATAGTGATGCAAACTGGATTGCTAATTCAGAGGAATCAAAATCAACTAGTGGTCATGTATTAACCCTAGTAGGGGCGGCAGTATCACAGAAATCTACTAAACAAACATGCATACCTCGATCCACCATGGCATCAGAGTTCATCGCTATAGACAAAGCAAACAAAGAAGTAGAATGACTTTATCACTTTTTTAGAAGATATTCCGTTTTGGTCTAAACCTGTGTCGGCCGTATGTATACACTGCGATAACCAAACAGCGCTAAGCAAAGCATAAAACTTTGTGTATAATGGAAAGTCATTACATATTTGTAAACGCCATAACACAGATAGGCAGTTACTCTCAAATGGAACTATTTCCATAGATTATGTGAGAACAAATTATAATCTAGCGAATCTGTTTACTAAAGGTTTATCAAGAGAGAAAATTAACTACGCATCGACGGAAATGGGTTTAAAAGCCTAAACCAACAAGAGTTATCTTATGCGGAAACCTATCCTAGTGACTAAAGATCCCACGAACTAGGATCAATAGGCAAACCAGTTATGAATAACTCAAAACGTAATGCATTTCTTTGGACATAGTCATGCTCTATACCTATGGCGCACAATATATATGCATGCCTATAGAAGTATTAAAAGGTTAAAATATATACTTTTATTGATGACCATATCCTGAAAATAACAAGTAGGGTATATGTAGGATACTCTTAATGGTTGCGATCACCTATATTAGTGTGAGATAGGTCGGCTCTTCTAGAATTTAAAGGCTTAAATTATCTATAATACTCGCAGAACGAAGTAGTGTTCAGGACCTAATTGAACACAACCAAGAGATTTGATGAGAAGGGAATCAATGCTTCGTAAAGCTTATTATCTGGATATACATTAATGACCGACGGTTCAAGATGAAATAATTCACCGATTAGCCAAGTAGATCCGATAAGCTTTAACTAGGAAAGTTCAAAGTGAAACATCTACTTATCCACGATAAAGCATTATTCCAAATGTACTCTGTGATATTTCACTTTGGCGGGGGGGGGGGGAGTATATTACCATTCATGTGAGGGATTGTTGGCAATAATGAATGAAATATACATTATTCCAATTGCCTCACATCACCAAAACAAAAAATTATATCTAAGTATATCATTGGTTTCTTCAAGAAGAGGTTGAGGCCTAGGGCACTCAAATGTGTGCATTGTTATGAGGAGGGAAGTCATGCTTCACCACCACACACGTGTGCTTCGCCGCCGCCGTCCGTCCGACCGAACCGGGCTCGGGTACGGGTCTAATACGACTTTAATTTTTGCATGAAAAAACTGGGCTATTTTTAACAGTTGCAAGCGTGAATGGATGCGACTGTTGACGACAAACAGGTGTGACCTGTGGCAAAAGAGCGGGACGCGTCTGAAGTGGGCAGGCGTGCGACTTCAGTTGTGAACGGATGCAATCCATGCGACAACGAACGAAGGGTTACGGACGCAATCGTACAAAGATGTACGGGTGCGACCGTTCGGAAGAGATTTGGATCAACTATAAATAAAGAAAAAAAACTGATCACTTTCTTCATTCCATTCCAATCTGAAACTTCCTATCTTCTCTATCCACTACTCTCTAAATTATAAATTAATCACAGAGTGACATACTCATTACAATCTAAGGCAAAAATGCATCTGTTGTATCTTAGGATAATTTTGAAATAAAATTCTTAATGAAATTGCTACGACAAGCCTTAGACATCATCGGGTTAGATTTCTAGTTTATTTGTATACTTATATACATTATTTTATTATCTTTTCATTCTCTATGTCGTGTTATTTCTTTAAATAGTATAACGCTATTATTGTAAATTGATTACACCTTACTTATTGTTATTATTAGCTAATATAGAATTTCAGAGTAGTGGAAATTTGATTTGTAAACTTGTGCGACGAGTTTATAATTGACTATTCTCTGTTTTGGTATATTGGATGTATAACAACTTTGAGCCTGAGTTGACTTGAGTTGAAAGTGATACTAACTTCATATAATTAAGGAGTGGGATTCTCTCTTATATAGTGATCCACTTCTAATGTTTCCACTTGAACCTGTTATGGTTATTCGATGAACATCATGTTACGATTTTACTATAATCAAAGTAAGGCTTTCATATAAAAGACCCACAATATTCTCAAATAGAGGAAATTATGCAAATCAGCCTTGTCGATATTTCTTTGTTTGACATTAATTATGTTAACCATAAAAATTCATCAAGTGAGTCATTCCACAATCGTTCAATGACTATCAATACATAACTTCTAGTTGCTGTCAGTTGCCATGAGCAGTATGCTGCCGAACAGTTGGAGACTGTTACGTAGTCTGGTCTTAACGGGTACATCGATATCCAATCTCAATGTGTTTTGACTACAACATTTAAAATGATATATTTATATATGTATTGCGAGACTTATCCAGGTTACGACATTTTGTAACCACTATCATAAGATTATATTATTTGCGGATATTCTATTAAATATATTTTAAATTAAATTTGTTAGTTATATAATACATTGTATTAAGTATATTATAAAAAGAAAATACATTTTATTTTAAACAAAATTGGTTAACGGGTTAGATGTATGTAACAAATTACATAGTTGACAATAGACAACGTAGATAACTCTATCATAATAGTTCAGTGTGACTATTACAGTAAAACTACAATTTTTTTCTTTTGATCTTTCTTTTCTCGGGTTTAAAATATAAGAGAAAAGATAAACAGAAAAATAGTGTGAAGGACAAAAAAAAGGAAAAATTATGTCAAAAGAACAAAAGGCAAAAAAATTGGTTAAAATGACAAAGTTTAAAGTAAACTATAAAGGGGATTTTTGCCACAAGGACAAAAAGAGCAAAAAGTTTATTCAAAAGGACAAGGGCCAAAAAATTTGTCCGAAAGGACATTTTCTAGTGCAAATGGTGGAATTCAGGGGAGCCTCTTGTTTTTCCACTTTACACTAAAAGTTGGCTTTTTGAGCAAATTTTTTTGCTTTTGTCCTTCTGGCAAACTTTTTGTTTTTTTTGTCATTCACACAAGTTTACTGAACTTAACATGAGCTAACTGAACTATAATATGATAGTGAGCCCCTGAATTCCACTATCTAGTGTAAAATTGTCCTTGAGAATAAATTTTTTGTTGACCGTCCTTATGAATAAGTTTTTGGTTGACTTTGTCCTTGTGGCTAAAACCCAAAGTAATAAAATAAGTCAAAAAGTTAAAAGGGTATAAAAGGTAGAACATAAGGGATTAATTTGAATTTTTGATATGATAGTATCTTAATAAAAAGTCAATGGAGTTGGAAACAAGATTAGGGATGAATGTTCCCTAGTTCAAGCTATATAAGCACGTATACTCATATATAAATTTGATCGATTTGATTTGATATTGTAAGGTAAATTGGTAATGGGTTGAGTTTGGTCTTTATTTTAAGTTTTGTCTGGGTTTTTAGTTAATTTCGGTTTTCAGGAAAGTGAACTCAATATAGCTAAATCGAATGTATAACTCAGATTATTCAGAGAATGAACCAACTATTTTGAAGCAAAATAGAACACAATTAGTGACTTAGAATAATGTGGACGACTTTTATCAATATTATGCATCTTTATCTGAAATCATTATATTTTGTATCAAAATTATTTATGATCTTACACGGATAAGATGCAATCCAGTTTATATGAAACCTGTAAAAGACGAAGCGAATAATTTTTGAATGGAGAACGTATGCAGATTTGATGCATGATTCTAGGCCAACTAATTCACGAATTTGGAGAATAATATTTCTGGCTTTTAGGCAGGGATTAAAGTCAATGCAGTGTACAGTTAAAGTTAATATTAAACCTGTTTGTTTTACTCGTCTTTTATACTACAATCTTTCACTCTTTCCGAGTTTGCCTACCTGTGTAGTATAATAGTAACATGCAACCTGCTATATATGGTTTACAAACCCAAGAAAATGTTGGTGCTGGCTGGTGTCTTGGGAATAGGCCAAACCAAATAAACAAAATTATATATATCAGAGCAAGTGATTTGGCATAGGTACCGTTTGATTTTCGAAAGGGGCAAGTTTTGTTTGCGTCTGTGTCGGATGCGTCAGACGCGTCGATGTAGGACCCGCCAATTTGCCTTTTCCATTTGAACGTGAAAAAATGAACTGTTCGACATTCTCTTTCCATCTGTTACCCATTTTACACTCTTTTGCCCCCTTCGTGTACTCCTTCCTGTTCAAAATAAAAACACACGCCACTTTAACTTATTTTCCCCCTTCCCAGCTCTTCCACATACCCCTTCCAAGTACTATTTTTGTTCAAAATCAACGCACCCTTAAGCTGTCAAGTTATACGTAAGTTTTCTTCGCCTTTTATACATGTGGATGAAGCAGACGTTTAGGGTTCAGACTAAAATATTTTAATTCAGGAGTGGCGTTTTGTTGATTAAAACATACTAAAATCAAATCAAACTAATTAAGTCTGTTGGTTCGGTTGATTATACGATAATAAAAAACGAATTACGTCATAAGTTTTGAATATGCATCATAATGTGATAAAACCTAGATATGTGATTAGAATATTCATATTCAGCATTATTAAGCGTTTCAGTAGTAATTTGGACACATGTACGATGGATAAAGTGTATTTAGATCGCTAGATGAATCTACAAAAAGTATTATAACATTAGTTGTTTTTAAAATATAACAAAAATTTGGTTAAACTGATAACGAAACTTTTTTTTTCATGGATTGACTAAAACCAATTTTGTTTTAAAACAAAATCAAAAGAATTAAAATAAATTATTTTGATTGATTAATTTATCCAAACATAGCTTATATGGGCGTTAATCAAACACGACAACCCATTTTGCGACTCGAACCAAAGCTGATAGTTATCCGGTCCATGTCCGTATGATTATCATTTAGAACACAAATTAAGATTAAGAAAAATACACGAAAATATGGTAATCCGAAAAGCATTGATATTTTTTTTATTATCAAACATCATTCGTTATCCCGTTCCTACGAACGATGTGAGCTAGTTCATTATATACTACATCTTTCAAAATAGTTCAAAAGATTATAAAATGAAGATTTAATTAGGTATCTCATAGTCAATTAAAAAGATAAATCATTGATGCCAAACTGAACAGGTGCTCGATAATTTGTTAGAAGCATGTATAATCGATTTTAGAGGACGGTGGAAAAATCACTTGTCCCTTGTTGTATGCGTAAAGCGGTAGTTATCAAGTTAACATAAGTATATTACCATCTGAAGCATTATAGTCAATTGGAAAAGAAAATCATTGATGCAAAACCAAACGAGTGCTCGATATTTGTTAAAAGCTTGTATAATCAATTTTGGAGTATGGTGGAAAAAATCGCTTGTCTTTTGTTGAATCCGCATAAAACCATAGTTATCAAATTAACATAAGTATATTACCATTTAAAGCATTGTATGTCGATCTAATAGGTCATCTACATGTTGACGGGAAAGAGCACAAAAGATACTTAGACTAATATGGTTCGTAGAACTTTGGGGATAGTCAAGCTAATTCATAAATGAAAGAAGACATGTCAAGGTTGGTAAGAATCATATGTCGAACAAAAACCGTATCATGCCAGAGTTTAAAGTGGATGACATTATATTCGTGAATACGTCATCATTAAATAGAGTTATCATACCTGGCAATATGGCGAAAGTTGCACAAGATTCGTTGAACCAACTTTTTTTGGAATAGATTGAAAATCGTGCAAACGTGTAGTTGATCTCACCAAGAAGATAGTCGAAGTACAAGATTGTCATAATTCACGCTTATGAAAGCATGCACATAGATGGATTACGGTGGTGGAGGGAAGTCGGTGTTGTAATGGGTGTGTACTCGGCTAAAGCATTTATTTGTACCGTTGAGAGTGGGATCAGATGACTCTGAACAAGGTTTTGGAGCTTGAAAGTAGGATCAGTAAGCTTTGAACAAGGTCTTGAAGCTTGTTTGAATCCAAACGAGAGTGAGTTTCTAAAATAGCATACGGAAACTAGAAGAGAAGTTGCATACTTTTCGTTTATAAATTCATTGGCAATGATTCAACCTACTATAGGTAAATTTTGTTTCAACATAGTTGACTGAAGTTTCATAATATTATAGAAATTGTTGTGTTTATTATGATTGCTTGCTTGATTTGGCATTCCAATATCAAGTGGTCCTTAGGCATGCTAGGAAGAACTGGTATATTGTTCCATTTTTGAAGATTTCACAACTGAATTCCATTAAAAAGAGGGGAAGATGCAATAATCCATATTTTAAACGTCTAGCATTTAAAGGTAACAAATTATTTTAATTGGATTAATTGACTTCGTCGCATGTTGATTTGAAACTAAATATTCAAAGACAAATGGATTATGGCTTAAGGCCTAAATAAAGACATTTCAAATGCCATGAATTTAAAATATTATTTGTAAGTCAAATCCACTTATTTATAGCAATGAAACTTAACGATGAGTTGGCTGATCCTACCACTTTCAATAAAGTGACCTACTCCCTTCACATCAGTCCCAACAGAACAAATGGCGATGACTACATCCTCATAAATTGACAATGGCATCTTCAAGCTCTAGTTGGTCCCCATCCCATCAGTCTCTGATAAAAGAGTGAACAACAATAAGTAGACTGATCATGCCTCTCTTTGGTGAAGCAGCATACTTCTTAGACTCTGGTTTTGTCTCTCTAGATGGAACATAACGCGATGTCATAGTCTACTTAGACTAGTACTGATCTCTCCAGACATTAATTGGACCCTTCTACTAGTGAGAAGAAGGGGTTCAACGATAAGTAAGTCGATCATATCGCTCTTCGATGAAGTGACTTCTTTCCTACACTCCAATCCCATCTCTGTAAATGGAACATAATGCGATTAATACCATACCGATATACTTTCACTGGCCTCGACATTCTGGTTAAGGTCTTGTGATTATCCATGACGTAAGGTTCATCATATCTCTCTCCGACGAAAGGAATCGCTTTTTGCATTCATCGCTCCGTCTCTCTGGTCAGAGCAATCACGACCTATTTTGTTCATTGCTTCAATGCGGATTTTAATATTTCGGAATCCATTTATTAGATTTGAGTCTTTAACAACCAGAAATTCGAGAAAACCTAATATTACCTCTTTGTATCCTCTTCTCAACGCATACCTAAGGGATGGTCGAAATTCCATACATGTGCAAGTGACTTGGCTGTTTTATTGTTGAGATCGTTGTTAATTTAGTTCATGTCATCCGGATCAAGGGATGATGATTTTTATCCTTGTCGTTCTTCTCGATTATGACCCCAAGGTGCCTTCAACCATTCACGGTATGCTCGCCCAACTCATGAAATATGCAACATGCTACAACATCCTTTCCCTCATGGAGGCTCCATCCAAGTCGGTTTACAACAATGAGTTTCCACTAATACCCATATAAATTCTTTCCAACAATGCATTCATCATATCAGTATAACACGAGAATTTCGGATTTCTTCAAACCGTCATGTCCATCATCTACATTTCTTTTTTCTTTATCCCTTCTTGACTTTTCTCCAGATGGTCCTTCTCCTTTTACAACATTCACCTTTCCTTCTTATCTGTGACTCCCCAGAAATTCCATACCAGTCAAAATTGCTGGAAATTCTTCCATCCAAAACAAACAATGACAACTACCACTTTATTTGAATAAAAATACAACATCACTATATGCATTGGATATAATTTTAATAAATAGCACTTGTTATAATATTCATTTAACTCACAGGGTGTGCCCAAATACAACATAAAACACAATTACCATAAACCTACCATTATGCAACTCTAATGAGATGGACATCGATATTTGTTCCTGCACACTCAATAACACGTTAGCATGGCTTAAATGATAAACATGAGAAATGCACCAACACAAGATGTAATAACAAATAATAAACAAAAAATATTTTTATTAATATAGTAGATGCATCACTACCGCTTGTGACTGCCTATGTACCTTTATCTAATTGGGTGAGCAATTAGATGCAGGATCAAGCCAACGTAGTTCTTCTTTACATAAAACCTATAAAATCAATATTTACTTCAAAAAATACTCTTTATATCAAGTAAGGATAAAACACTCCGCAAATACTCGTGTTGAAAGATATCTATATATTTCTTGCAGAACTTCCTTTTAAAAGATAAACGTTTTCTAGTTTAAATAACAAGAAACTCCTTTGTGATAAAATAGATTATAACTCCAAACTAATCATCAAGAAAAGGAATACTTAAAAATATTGTTTCACATAAAAAATTTGTCAAAGTAACGTATTTCGATAATGTCATTATGGCTATCAAACCGTAGGTATTCCATATCTGTCTCTGTCCCCCACTAATCCTTATGTTCTTGATTTCAAGACTTTATGCAAGTCATACTAGGTCATCAATGTCCTCATAATCATCAGTCATATATGTTGTTTGCTTACCAAAACAAAGATTGCAGTCAATATAGTATGTTGAAGTCTTGCAACATTAAATTAGAACACAATCTTAAGAAATAAGTACTTGTTTAGATGATGTGTATGCTCATAGTACACCTTGCTATATTAATGCAAAAGCTTTGTAGTACTTATCATCACCATAAATCAATCAATTATTTACCTCGAATCATCGTAATTCGCAAAACTCACATCAACCTTCTTTGTTCTTGGTTTTGACACATTTTGATTCTCTTTTACTTTGATTTAACATTCCCACTTTTGGCAGTTTGTTTATAATACTATGAGGAAGCTTTAGTCCAAATTTGAGAGGATTTGGAGTAGTTTACCATGATTTTATACTCAAAACAGTTATTACAG
Source organism: Allium sativum (assembly GCA_030737875.1). Classification (NCBI taxonomy): domain Eukaryota; kingdom Viridiplantae; phylum Streptophyta; class Magnoliopsida; order Asparagales; family Amaryllidaceae; genus Allium; species Allium sativum. Next base: position 904,017,132 of record CM060916.1, read on the forward strand.
CGTTTTTGTCATGCTATGAAAAGTTATATTCGTTTTAAAGTACTTTATAATCAATTCAGAGAAAAGACAACACTTCAAAAATGCTATAGCAAGTTCTGGGTGGTTTATAATAATTTTAGACTAAAAACAGCTACTACAGCGTTTCTGAGATGCTATGAAAACTTCTGGGCAGCTTATTATGCTTCATGAATAATTCAGAGAAAAGATAGCGCTTTAAAATGCTACAAAAAATTCTGAAATTCAGATTTTCAACCATATTTTGGGCAAAATGTTTGATATTATTTCTTTATGATAAAAATAGTTTATGACACCAAATTTTCTACAGTAAGAAGCTCTCTTAGTCTGCTTAATACTCATGAAAATAGAACCTCAAAATCATTTACCAATTTAATATAAATAATTCAACAATACAAGGCATTTTTAATGTACATTTTAGGCAGATTTTTACCTGACTTTGCACCCAGTTTTCAGGTACACAAACGATCAGATTAGAAAATGTGGTACAAGTGAAAAATGTAGGCCTTTGAATTAGCTTTCTAGATTGATAAATAAATCGAAATTTCATCAAGAATTGCAAGAGTTATGCCTAAAATACCGAACTTCATTTTCAGTGATTCGAGTTCTATCGTTTCTTCTTAATTTTCACAACTTTTCTTCAAAATATGAAATGAATACATCTCACCTTAGAATTGAAGATTGAACTTGTATTTATTCTCTTGGCTTCTCCTAAACTTCTCTTTTTCTTATCTTCCTTTTGTTTTGTGAGTGCATGAAAAGAAGGGAATATTTCCACCCTTTATATATTATTTTTCAGAGCTAGTTTGGTAATTTATTTTTGGACACTTGTCCACCTTATCTTTATGCAAGCTTTAGGATATAGACATATGCCTCCTTAGGTGTCTTTAGATTTTTCTACACATGGACACCTAATGAGTTTATGTGTCTTTACCTCCTTAATTCTTATGACATGTGCACCATTCATTTTATGACACATGTCCCTATCATTTTAAGCTATTTTTCACATTCTAGAATATATACACGTATACCATTTGTATTTTTATTTATATGCTATGTACATACACATATATGTGTTCTTTTATTATTACTACATGCATATGATGTTCTAACAACTTTTAATTAGTAAAACGTCGTTTATCGACAAAACTGCTTTCGGTCACATTATCAATATTTCTTCGAACTACTTATCTTTGTAAACAAAAACTCAACAACATGTTTTGAAACGGCCTAGACTTCCCCGATCCTCGAAGAGACAGAGGAACCCGGATTGTTTTGAGAACACGATGTATCAGAACACAAACACGAGAAAATTTCATTGCTATTACAACAATTTACATCGAAGTACAAGAATATATCAGAGTTCAAATAATATACAGCAGAAAAATATCATAGATTTAAATTACAAAACAGCGGAAAATATATACATAAATACAATGTGCAGCGGAAACCATCAACTACCATAACTGAATGAAATACACGGATACAATACTTTCTGAATATAGCTCCAGCTGTAATCCAGGATCCTGTAAAAAGAAATATCTGTGAAAAAACCAAAACTACTAGCTGGGCGTGTGGAAAATATGGGCACCCAGAGTAGAAACAATATACTCCGAGTCAGTCATGGGACTGGTATGAGAACTAAAACAGTTATCAACTTTATTTTAAAGTTTGGTAAATCAAGGGACCACGCCGTATAACATGGAACAGGTTTACTCCCATGAACACCAAAAAAACAACACAATGCTAAAAAGGGAAAATGAAGCCAGTAGAAGACTCATTTCCCATCACGCAATGCAACGTAAGCCAGAGGATAGAGTTTTACCTTATAATGGCCAAACATGCTTGGTACGCGAAATTTATCTTTTATTATTACTATAAGGTAAGGAATCAACTCCAAATATAAATGTATCAATCATAGATGGCATAGTACCCCATCCTACTATGTCGCCATACAGGTTTACAACTAAAACCGAAAAGTCGCATATTGGAAATTGGATCCATCTATGGGTTAAGGCAAGGGAAAGCCCCTCTCTGATTCGAGACACTCTAGCAAATGCCTTAAGATTACACACTCTGGGCAACCGTTGGTTCCTGCAGGGTCGGTCCACACTTACTTTAGTGGATTGGTTATTCCTAAACACGCATTTCCCAGTCCTATCTGACCTATCACTTGGCCAGTAGCGACCAATATATCCTAGGCGCCTCGCAATCCATCATCCACATAAGTAAAAATGTATGGGCTCCATACCATGACACCACTTCTAGCTAGAAAGAAACGTCATGCACTCCCTGCGTCCTTGATCACGTTTTTGACTCATACCGAAGTGTAAGGCTTGCGGATTAACGCTATACACAAAGCTATGCTAATTAAAGCCATGCTTTGATCATCATCCATAAGTCTCTACTTTTCAACAAAAGCCCTGATCATTTGCATCTTATCATGCCACATTGTCAATCCATACCATACCACTGATTTCCGCCAATATATAACCTCTCAGCTCATACGTCTCAGAGAAGGGTGTTAAGCAAGAGAATAAATTCTCCCCCACCAAACATATATACATTTAGCAGAGATCAACGAATACAGTATAAAGGAGTACAATGTCAGACGTACATCCATTTGCAAGTCCGTTCTGGGTCTGAACGAAACCGGAGGCCCCTTATTCCTCGTCCCATATGTCCAATACAGGAGAGAGGTCCTCGCATATCCGGTCGATCTCCAAGTACATCTAAACGATCACCATTTATTACCTTCTCTTGGGTGTACAACCCAATCAAGACGTCAGTAATCACCCAAACGATGTGAAGATCTCCGGTCTTCAACCTCCGTCTTCATCGTCGACTTTTAGTCGCCGTATCAGTTATTCAAAATGGGTTAAACCTGGTCTTTACGGATAACTCGCGTATTTTATAATCAATAATCAAGCGCTATAAAAACGCATCATACACCTCATTCCAATTCAGAATATTATTTTACTCAAAATTCATATCTTTGGGGAAAGGTTCCCATTAATTTTATCAAAGACAAATTCTTTTAAACTTACTCTTTAATCTTCCATTGGATATCAATTTCAAAAGATTTTATTTTACCCTTTAACAATTCTAAACCAAATTAAAGTTTATAAAACTAGTCGGGATTATCGAGCCTTACCGAAGTAATCGTTTATTATATTATCCCAATCCCAACCTATTTATCCCATGGAGCAAAACTGGTAGTACTCCATATCTAACACCTATGGTGTTATCGGTAAATTTAATTACCGTTTCATGTTCAAATCTAATTAAAGACTCAACTACCGCCTGGAGTAAAACTGGAGGTACTCCATTCTTAATCATTTCATGAATCTGATAAATTTAATTATCCCATTCTCGTTTTAATCTACTTAAAAATTCATTAAAACTCTAGTTTAGTTTTAATCTCAAAAATCATTACTTAATGATTATTCAAACTTTAGGAAATTAATCCTGCTTTTAACTGGGTTAAAGAACTAATGTCATTTAAAACAAAGTTCACGATAAACCCAAAATCATCTTCCATCGAAATGGAATCTTCAATAAAATCGTAAGAATATATAATCGATATAAATTTCCATATCAAATCAATACTATAAATGGAATAGCGGCAATGCCTTCTAAATTCCCTAAATAGTAACGGTTTTCATTCAGAGAAGCTCATATCGATTATTAAATTTAATTCCAATTCAATATATTAAATTGGAAAACTTTACTTTGGAAAATTTCCATTAGATCTTAATAAAAATATTTATAAATTCCAAATCAAATCTTCACTGTTAATCGGGTTTTAAGAACAAGTGTTATTTAAAACATTGTTCACAATGGACCCAAAATCATCTTCCATTTAATTCCAATTTATAATTATAAATTGGAAAACTTCATTTATCTTAATTAAAAGATTTATTCTTTTCTCAAGGGGGTTTAAGAACAGTGTTATTGAAGACACCTTTCACGACAAACCCCATAATCCAATCTGATGTTAAATGCAAGGCTCTGAATAGAAATAATATCAGCTTATATTTAATATCAAATTCTGAAACCAACAAATATCGTATTGAGAATAACGATATCTATTCAAATTCCCATAACCATATCCGCATAATTTTGGAATCCAATATCAAAATATTCCGAAGATTATTTCCATTTAAATCCTTCTCAATCCATACGTTAGAAAATTTTGGTTATATTAAAACCATTTCAATTCCTTTCAGTTCTTTACTTAAGTTGATAAACAACTTATTCTGATAAAATATCTTTTATCTTTAAAAACGTGGAATTTTCCATCTAAAATCATTTATTATGCTTTCACATAATTTATTCATATTTTTAATAATTTTAATAAGGCCCTTACAGTCGGTTTCCAACATCGGCCACCGAACTATATCCATAGCGACCTTTTCCAAAACTGATTTGGACATATCTAAAAATCTAACCATTCAAATTTAATTCTCATATATTCATTTGAAATATCTTTTCGATACGAACTCAACGGTTTCTATTTTAGGAGAATCCGACGGTCGGATCTCCCGTTATGCCAATTTGAAGTTAATGGTTTAAATTTGCGAATGGTCGCTACGCGGCGTGTTCTATTCATGCCATTTAAATATAATATATATATATATATATATATATCTTCGATTTCCATTTAAAACGTATTCTATAAATCATTTATAAATTCATTTTAAAACGATTTCAACTTCGATTTCAATTTTAAACCAAATTGAACAATCTATATTATTATAATATAAAAATAATAATATTTTCAAAATATCAGATTTTGAAATCAATTCTTTTAAATATTCATTATGAAATGAATAAATCGACAGAAAAAATCCCTTCGAGTTAAAATGGTGTACATCTACTTAACTCGGCTTCATATATTTCAATATTTTCGTGTCTATCCAAAATCGGACATCAAAATCATTTTTTGATTTTTCATTGAATATTATTTTAAAAATATTTGTTATTTCTTAATTGGAATCAGACTCAATCAATTACTATATAATTTTATTTATATGGATTCCATACATCGCATGTATTCAAAAATAGCGATAAACAACTATTAAACATTCAATTCACATCCACAGTGCAATTTACAACTATATAAGCATTAAATAACGCTTATAACAGTCTGTCAATCAATCGGTTGACAAACATTGAAATCCAGTGGAGATGTGAAATAATTATCATTCCCAGACCCATGTGGGGTTTCAACCAACAACAATGAAGTCAAATTAATCACTGGTTAATAAATTTAACCAATTCTAATTTGATTTGAAATATTTTTCTAATTAACCAATTTTCACTGTTTAAATTATAAATGGATATTTATAATTTAATTTCAACTACCACAATAATATTAACATTATTTTTAATATGTTAAACATCACAATCATAACACAATACAGTTAATCAAATCATCCATGGGTTTTCAAACAACAGTGAAGTGAGCGAACAAGCACCGTACAATATTTTTGAGATAATTAAACAAATAAAAATCAATACTGGCAATTGCTACATTCAGTTATAAAATAAATAACTGAACAAAATTTTAGTGAGAGAGTTCTCACTTTTGGTTTCCACTCGGTCAGTCTTTATTTGAGGACTGTTCTAATAAAATTAAACGAGCGTTTAATTTTATCAAAAATTGCAACAGCTTCCGTTTCTATTCTGGTCAATTCCATGTTGTAGTGTTTGCTGTCACGATCATAACGCAACTGAAATCGTCAGATTCTAATGTCAAACGAACAAGTTATAACCGTCAAAGGTTAATTACACTAATAAATCAACTAATTACAAAATTAACTAAACCATTTCCTTAATTACATTTGAAAATCACGGTCGCTTCCTTCTTCTTCTTCAGGTCGATAAAATGAACCTACCGCTCTGCCATCCTCTCTCCTCACCGCACCTCCCCTGCTCGACCTGACAGCGATTGTTATCCACCACATCCACTGCCTTCGAATCCTCCACCCGCTCCGGGCATGACGGCCCACTCGCACCCCCAGGCGCACAGAAATTGAGGTCGAACGTGGCCTCTTTGAGGCACGAATTCGAGCAGTTCACCACACGGGATACAATCACTCCTATACCAAATCAAAGCCCTTTCGATGTACGTCGATTTTCGTTTTATAATCTTTGATCAATTCGAAATGTTTTGAAAGAAACTGGGGGATTTGTTTTGGAGCAAATTCAGCCGTTCAGGAAGAATTGGCAGCGGGTTTTCTGAAATGAATAGGGCTAGGGTTTTAGGGTCATATATACATATATTTTATATTATTTTATTCCAAAATACTGGTTTATCGATCTAAACCCTAAATCGAACCCAACAACTGTCGTTTCTAACCAAATACCCCCATTCTAAACACAATGGGATATGTTTTGTAAGCCATTCGACTGTTTTGATCAGTTTTCATCAAAATTAAAATACAAATTAATATACAGTCAATATTGAATTACAACACACATTTTAATTTACCGGGGCCACATACTGACTCCAAAAATTACGAATACTGAAATCTAGCTATGTTTTGACGATACGGTCTTAACAAAATTAATTTCGTCGAATTTGGAGATCGTTTGAAATATGGCCTTTTAACTGGCATAATAAATTCAAACTGAAATTGAAAATACATTTAAATTCACTACGCCCACATATTAATTTCAAAAATTACAAAAATTTAAACCTGAATATAATTTACATTCCGGATCCAAGAAAAGTTGTTTCGTCGAAAACGGAGGTTGTTTGCAAAATGACTATTTTTATGGGCTATATATATAATGAAATATAAAAAAATTCCATAGCGACTATTTTAAATTTTAAACTGGACATAATTTACAATTTATAAAGTGAAATCCCAATTTCTTACATTCGTTAGAATTCAAAATATTCCAACATTTCGTATTTCACTGAAATCTAATTTATTTTGAATTATGTACATCGATTTGATGTTTAAAATCGAATTTTCAAACTACCACGCCATTCAAGTTCGTTTTTGATTAAATTTTAAATTTATACATTCTTACTTCGATTTAAATAAATTTTAAATTGTTAATTCTCAAAATAAATCATTTTAAAATCTTAAAACCCATTAAATCAATTAGAAATAAAATTTTAAATTGGTTCCAAAATCTGGGTTGTTACATGTTTTCTCCTCATTAATTTATTATTTATAAAGAGATTTAATCAAGGTTACAAAACCATTAAATCCAAGATTTAAGTATTTAAATAACCTCGATATTTAAATATTTACTGCCCGAAGTTTCAGGATGTTACATTATTATTTTCTATCACTACACCATAAATGTAATTTAGCTACGGTTAAAAAGTCGTTTCTAATGAAGTTAATACAGCTCTTATCCGTAGCTAAAAATGGTTTCTTTAATGATTAGATACGACTTTATACCGTGCCTAATTTCCTCAACAGATACGACATAACAAAGGCATCTAAGCCAACATCAATTTCTAGAATTCGAGAATCACGATTTTAAAAGCAAAACCCTAAGTGTTGACTTTGGTCGCCATCAAAAGAAAAAGAGGAAGCAGATATCATTTTGAAGGGTCAAAACGAAAAAAAGAAAAAGGGGTCGGTTTTTGTTTGTTAATTACAAAAGGGATTTTGTTTATTGTTTTGTTTTTATTTTATTTTTGAAAATAATTCCAATAGTTTTCTAGTTTTCAGTAAAGTGGGGTTTACTAGCTATAGGATTTTAGTTAGGGTTTACGGGTTATGGGTTTGTAATTCGGAGAAAATCTGGTCTTAGAGATAAAAATCAGTCCAAAGTTTTGAGCGTAGGTTTAGAGCGGTAGGAGGGTTTGCGAGTTTACAGGGTTTTGTAAGTGAGAATATGTTTTAATACCTAGCAGAAATATTTGGAATGCAGTAGTAGGCAGGGGTTTGCCAAAGCTGGGTAAAATCTATATTATTTATTTTTCGCATTTATTTTCTCTACTGAAATCTGTGTTGTGATAATTTTAATATCCTGTAAAACTCCAATAAACCATATTCACCTCCCTCCAGGGTTAATCTAGATCCAGCAGAACTAACCTCTATTAAGTATTGTGCATAAATATATATTTTGTTTAAAAATTTTATTCATTCTAAGCATATTTTGTAACCCTTTCCCATATAGAGGGGATCGCCAAAGGCAGCGACAAAGTTAGCTTGACCCTCGTTATTTATAGTCATTATGGTATCAGATATCTTACCATCTATCTCTTTAAATTTAACAACAAGTCTATTTTGAAACACTCTTAGCTCCTTCTATGGTCTGCTATAAACGATGTCTAGGTTTCCATACCATGGTTTTAATTAATATATCATATATATTAATTATGCAGCAAGTTATTTAAGCCTATATATTTAATTAAATAAAAATACAACAATTACATGTTTTTCTAGTTAATTTTAAGATTGTAAATAAGTAACTAAAATCCATAAAAATTCAACAAAACATTTGTAATAATTTTTTTATTAATTTATAATGTTTATAAATCAATTGATCTAAGAATTTGGCTTTAAGTTTGGTCGGTTTGGTTTTGTAAGTTAATAGGTTTGTTTTAGTTTTTATTTTTTATATTACTCCGGTTTATTGGCCGAGTTTGGTTTTTAATATTTGAAAACCAAACCAACTAATCAAACCAAACTTAAAAATTAATTAATTTAAAAGTTAAAAAATTACCACTAACAATGTTATTATTTACAATATTTTCATAATAGTACTTTTTTAATTTCATATTCACATTTTTAATAGAAAAGTTTAATCCTTGAAATATTTGCATCATATGAACTCAATTATTTGTTTTAATCCTATGTTATATCAACAACTAGAAAATGTATTTTATTATAAGATAAACCAAACAAACTGAACCAAATATTATCGGCTCATTTGGTTTTGATTTCAGAAAATATCTGTTTGGTTTGGTTTAGTTTATGGTTCTTGAATGGTTATTTTGGTTTGAATTTTTTTAAACGGTTTAAAGCCGAACCAACAATTTGCTCACCCCTATTCTTAACTTCTCACAAAGGAAGCTTATATGAAAAGTGTTAAAATAAGGATCGACCAAAGCTATAACTATCGAGGGATTGTAACTTTGGTCACCTTTGTTCTAGTAATGTCATATAACGTACAAGACACCAAATATGGAGGGTGAAGACAATTGTTATCATAAGATCAAATACTTAGCCATATAATAAATGAATATCAACGCAGAAGGTATACACTAAACACATGTGACATTAAAAATATGTTATTTATTCTCAACTATTTAACAACCTACGTGTCAGCATTATATCAAGTTTTTAGAAAAAGAAAGATATGCATCAACATATTACATGTTATCCATCGACAACCACGATGGCCAAAATGATTGAGGAAAGCCAAATGCCAACTATCCAATAATTGATGCCAATTTGGTGTATTACATCATCTATTAGCAACATCATCATATCCGTATAAATAAACGGGGATAACCCAACATGTTATAAAAACTCATAATAGGTTCCAACCCGCTTTTGTAGCTTTTATATATGACTACGAGGATTAAAAATGGATGTAGAAATTTGCCTCGAACCACTATTAGACTTCGTCCTTTTTCTTACTATTTAGATTTTTACATTTACTTTTCTTGGTTTTCGTAATAGATGTGATTTTAATTATTCAAGCTTTTGCCCCAAACATCAAAACTTTCGAACCGAAACATAATGGTGGTTTGTTGATTATTGTCTAATGAAAAGCCATATCGAACTTGTAGAAAATATAAACTACCATGGTTGCTTCTTTATTTATTTTGAAAAAAGGCTCGAATGAGGTGGGTAAGAAACTTATGTTGGATTTACGATGAACGCGAATGTGGTATTGAGAAAGGTACTGAGCGTAGTAGTTGGTGAATGTGGTATGCATTTACGGCTACTGAGTGTGATACTGAGCGAGGCATTCTATTTGTGATTTTTAATTTAATTGTTTTGCAAATAACTATTCATTGATGTTTTTTTGTGTAATATGTGATTAATTAAAATGAAATAACAATACAAAATAGAAACAAAAGCAAATTAGCTACTTAAAAATATAACGGTAAAATGCATAGATAATACAACATGAATACAATCATATTAAAAATTCTATATGTTATCACTTCTCTTACTTATAAGATAATTTTGATACTTTCTTGCTTCCCTTTCTGGAAGTCACTTGAGCCAACCAGTTTGTTACTAATTCATCTGAAAGAGCATTAGACCATTTTATTTGTTGTGACTATGCAAGAATTAACAATACTTCATCAAAAGTAAAATCTCCTCTTAGCATTTTTTTTTCTGACTTGTTTAGGAGTGAAACCGACCGGAGTCATAAAACCCTCCCTAGTGCACCTAGCCCGGTCCGCGGGTGCCACACAAATAACTGATCTTAGCGTATGCAAATGTTAAACCCTTAGCATGCCATTTCGGGTTTCGAACTCTTAGTGCAAGCTACTGAATATAGTGTCCGCTTGTGCGTGGTTTAAAAAAATTTATGTTGAACCTACACTGTTTGTGTAGGAACCGTCTAAACTTGTACGTGAATTTTTGTTTGCCTCTTATGCATTAGGCCAGTGATCCTGTATAACTTATCATCAACGTCTGCACGACGTCTTTTGCCACGTGCACCAGAAGACGACAAAACGAATGAAGCTTGTTGCACATGAGTTTTTTGCACTAGAAACTGATATAATGAAAGATTGGTTGATGAATTCAAATTTGGAATGTCACCCTCGTTTTGTGTTTCATCCAATTGAGTGGAAAATAGCTCAAATGCTCATGTTGTATCAAATTTAGTCGGTACAAAAGAGTAAGTACTTTGTTGCATTGGTTGTTTCATAGAAGCAGACATACACGGTGTTTATCCAATTGCGTTCGTTCCTTAAAATAATTGTTGCATTAGTTTCAAAATTTCAAGTGGTGCATTTTGATATTTCATAATACCTGATCCAAATTCCCTTAAGTAAACAAGAAAATTAATATAGAGAAAAAGACAAACTATATAAAAATACTTTTACGTGACTGTTTCACTACTTGAGTTATATATAGCGGTTTGTTAATTGGATCTATATCAACATCAGTTTTGTTACATAAGCTTTTCATTTGATCTAGTCTCTTTTTAGAACAATGTGTTTATTTAAGATATTTTTGGCTCATCTACCAGAGCAATATCTCGATTGCTTTGAACAACTTGATTGAACTTTTTCATTACAACGTTATGCACTCGCCGCAGATGGAACAAGGTGCAACGAAACATTTCAATGGAATTTGAATGATGTCCGTCGTCGAACTCCCACTAATGGGAAATCCTTTGGTTTAACTTTCTGCCATTGTAAAATTTCAGGAATATATATGACGTGAAGAGAAGAAATTGTCCATGGTGTTATAAAATCATACTTGACCACTATTGCGGTTTGACGAAGGTTTGTTGGTTTCTATCATATTGTTATGCGAAAAAAAGTAGATGGGTGAATAAAGTATACAGAGGATGAGGAGGAAGGAGGTGAGCCGTTGAGGAAAAAACGATCCAACATGTCTGATGCTAATGACTACTTTTTCTCGAACAGCTCAAAATGTGTTAACATATTGGTTTTAACTATTGGGGCTACTTGACTTGTCAAACGACTACTCACAAGAACACTACCTTAGAAAGTACCATTTACGTTTCCTACCTAATATTTTTTTTTTTTGAAAAGTGCCTTTTGGTTTGATTGTTTTAGAAGAAAAACTAAAAGTTCAAATTTTTGAAAAGTACCCCATGAAAAACATATTGCAATGACATATTGCAAAAGCATGCGTTAGTGAAAACTTATTGTAAAATTAGGTATTCTTTATAGTTTGTGCTTTAGATAAAATAACAAGCTATATTTTTTAAGTTTGTAATTGCGTACTTTTGAATTGTAGTAGTGCATTTTAAAAGTGCACAAATATAGATTCTTTTAAAAATACCTTGCGTGAGGATTTGTGAAATGCTCTAGCATACATTACTACTATGTTTAAAACAAGACCTATCCTTGTAATAAATTTATACCAATGTAAAATTACGATAATTATGTTTTTTTCCCCTTCCCGGAAAATTGTACAAGGTAAAATGTAGAAAACAGGCTGCAAGCCTGCATATTGTATTTGCGTGGCCCACGGCCCATTAGAATATTTAAATCGACCAACCCCGAAGTTTCTGGACGTAATTCCAACCAAACCAAACTTGGCGCGCAAGACAATCGCCCAAATCCAGACATCTTCCGAACATTCCAGACTCGTTTTCCATATAAGTAACCCTCTTCGTCACCCGTTTCCTCGTCAAATCAAAACTCGACAACAGCAAATTAGAGCTTCATAATCCAAATCCCACAAGTTAAAATGCCGTCCCGATCAACCGGAGCGATCGTCCAGCAATGGGATCCGGTCGTCATCTCCCGCCGCAAACCAAAAACTGCAGATCTGAAAGATCCTAAAGTTGTTAACAGCGCGATCCGCGCCGGTGCGCAAGTCGAGACGATCAAGAAATTCGACGGTGGTCAGAACAAGAAGAAGGCCGAGCCGGTGGTTAACGCGAGAAAGCTCGACGAGCAGACGGAACCTGGGACGCTGAACCGTGTGCCGACGGAGGTGAGGGCGGAGATCCAGAAGGCGAGATTGGCGAAGAAGATGAGTCAGGCGGAGCTGGCGAAGCAGATCAACGAGAGGGTGCAGGTTGTGCAGGAGTATGAAAACGGTAAGGCTGTTTTGAACCAGGGAGTTTTGGCTAAGATGGAGAAGGTTCTTGGGGTTAAACTTAGGGGGAAACATAAGTAAATTTGAAGACTCAGTGGGCATTTTTAGGGCAGGCGTATTGGTCATGATAAGTGTTGCTTGTGTTCATGTTTCTCGTTGAATGGTCTGGGTGCATGTTAGATGTGCTTTTCATATGAATAAAATGATAGATGCTTTGTTGATAAGTTTGTGGATCACTGCCGGGTGCATGGCGTTTTATTTTACATTTTATGTCAAAACATTCATGTTATGATACTTGAGAAATCTTGTTGTTAGTTTTCTTTTCTACGCTTGCGTACATGAACCAATAAGCAATAAAATTAAGGAAATTCAAAGCTGAACTTGCATTTTGCAAGAATATATCGCAAATTTTATTGACTACAGGCTAAAAAATAACGGTAATAAGATCTCTTCTTTTTTATCCTTTTACTCGACAATTGCTGGAAATGGAAAACGAGGGATTGAGAGCATCTTCGGAAGATTAGCTGGAATCAGGAGGAGAGGAAGGGCAAAAATAGCGTGACAAAGCCCCGCTCTTCAACAAGATGTGCGATTTTTTATTTTTTCGTTTTAACTTTATGGGCGAACTGTTCACCGTCTAGCCCATAACGTAAATTAGCTTTCCCTTCATAGGCGACATCTGAAAAAGAAGGGATAATGTTTCAGTTAAATTAAATGTTACTATTTCCCCGGTGTAGTGTCATATATAAGAGATTAAAATTTATTCTATTATTGTGCATCATACTAAATTATGTCCTAAAGAAGACCACGTCTAAATTGATTCTTTTGTGTTTTTGTTGACATCAAAATTTAGATACAACATCTAAAGAGTAAGACAAATGCTAAACTAAATGAAAAACGAGTAAGAAATAGTAGAAATGCAGTAATAGAAGAAGACAACAATTTATATTGGTTCGATGTATGTCTACTTTACAAGTTCAATCACTTTATTGTTGAAATTACGAAGTACATAGATAATAATCTCTAGTAAGTTCATGGTTTCAAATTCTGGATTTTGGAGAAAATCTCGGTTTTATATCTCGGTCAAAACGGACGATATTTAAAACACCTATAACTAAAATTGTAGCCAAATCTCGGATCTCGGGCAAAATCTCGGATATTCATCTTGGGCGAGATAAGCGATATTTAAAACTTTGAGTAAGATAATACAATATAAATGATTTACCAAAAAGATCTTTATTTTGTTGTAAACAAAGCTATTTATAGTTGAGATTCAAATAGGAAACTTAGAACTTGGAATTGTAAAGAGTACATAATGCCCAAGGTCCAAAAACTCATATGATGCAGATCGATATCGACCCCTATTAGGATCGTTACCGACCTACATACTTGTTTTTGGGGGTCTGGTTCGTGTATACTCCGCCTGCTTTATGCACTTTGTCTACGCTTGAAGTTTTGTGGTGAGTTGCCTATCCAATGTGGGAGTATGACTCGTTGAAGTTGTGGTGTTTGGTGGAGTTGCATTGGCTGATGGAGTAGCAGTGATATGTTTTGGGAAGTTGAATTATTTGAAGATAGCGCGGATTTTCCTACTGATCCATAAGGGATTCACGCTAATCGATAGGTTAGCGATTATGTGAACTTTGCTACTTGAAAATACTGGATCCCTACCAGTCCATGTTGGGGGGTTCCCGGCCGATCCATGAATTTGTGATCATTCGAGAGCTATTTCGATGAGCTAAGACAATCGAAGTGGTATGACGTTATCCGGACTAGAGCTACGAGCGACAGTTCTGAGTCATTTAGATTTGCGATCGTCAAGTCGTGTCGATCCAAATTGCAATCTGATGGGATAAAAGGCCGGGTAACACTTAGCTCTTAAAGTGCGTCTTGTGTAAACATGACGTGTTTTGAATCGAAATAAGTTTTAACACTGAGAATGGTATCCTTGTCGTGTTCAACGAACAATTCTGACCTTGCCTTTGAGTTGTGTGTGCCTAGTAGTACGTCGCTGCAAAGAGTCGTAATGCTTCGGCGAACTCCAATTGTATAAATGTATGATTTCCAGTTTTGTTTTGATGGTTCATTCTGATAGAGTTTGACCACTTGGACCAGAAATCGTCTGAACTTGTCACGTAGTCATCTAATTCCTATCAGTTTTAGAAATTAATTATTAGTCCGCGGCCCTCGCTTACGTTGTAGTGTAAGCAAGTCGTTTCCTGTTATGGGACGCGTATGCACTCTTACGCTCGTACGTGGTTTCGTGCTACACGCTTGGGGTTTGTAATGATAGTGTGGTAATGTAAGTGTATGCATATCATCGTGTATGTCAACTTCCAAAGTTCATTTAGAATCAAGCATCGAATGTGTATTTTGGAAATAATCTAGGTAGTTTTATGTTCGTGAATGTGCGTTCAATGTACGATTTAGAATCACGTAAGCGAATTATGTTTCAAAAGCTATCATATACACAGGAGTGCTTGTGAGTGAGTTTGAGAAAGTAATCTCTCTCCTTTTTTAAATAAATATGATATAGGATTTGTACCGGTTCTTGTAGGGATCAATATCAACCCCTGTACTTAAAACTTTTTTCACAGGTGAAATTAACGTGCCCCCTACTTCATCATACAGATGTCCTTTCCCCTTCTCACTTTTTCTTGTTCTATTTTCGTATACAAATACTTAGAGAAAATTTAGGGAAAACAAAATTCTCCCCACTTAGCTAAACTCTTTCTCTTTAAAAAAGAAGAAGATAAATATAGTATAACAAAAAGGAGAATCTAGCCATTCTCCAACGGCTCACAAGAACAATTTCTGTAGTCAACAGAAACTGTGCATGCACACACAAACAGTAGGAACATAGAAATATACAAAGCTAGAACAAAAGATGGTTGCAGCAGCAGCAAAGAAACAAAAAAGCCAGTAAACCGTCGAAGCTGCTGAATCCTCAAAAGTTAGGCCTCAAAACCAACGACTAGGCTCGATGCTCCGATATCCAATCAAAAGAGCGCTCACCCTCAGAAACATGTCTCCAAAAACGCTGGGATGGCTGGGACGACCAAAGTACCCCCACTGTCGATCCAAGAGCAAAAGCAAAGATCACGTAGAGGAAAATCAGTGCATCAGTGTGGGAACTCCACTTATCTCTCCTGGAGCTCCAAGCGGTCCTCCACATTCCCTGTCTCTCCCGTTTGAAGAGCATCACCTTCTGCCAAAAGGAATCAAGAAGCACTCTAATCGCACAACCTAAAACTCCAGCCCCTGCAGAACTTGCAAACAAGTGCGAAAAGGGGGGAGGGAGTATGTAGAAATCACAATAAATGTAGACCAACTGTAATTAAGGAAAGAGAGGGGGGGTCATGTGCAAAAGGAGAAAATGAAGGGTGGTCCAGCCATCAAGGGATCAGCCCACTCCTACCCTGGGAGTGGTCGGTATTGAGGAAAGACCAAGAGTACTTGCTAACCTCCTCGATCGGGAGCCTATCACCCCCTTCAACGGTCTACCCCAGAACGCAATGTAAACGTCATTCCTTACCCTCCTAATGATGGTACTCGGTACTTCGTCAAAAATTGCTTTATTCTGCGAGCACCAAATATGTCAGCAGATAAAACAAGGGATAAGACGAAGCAAAACAGAACGGATAGATTTTCCTGAGATGCCGGACCACCAGAATCTCAGCAAATCGATGAGCGAAGTGGCATTACCTCGACAACCAACCAAGTTCCCAAAGTAATTCCAAACGAAATTGGCACAAGAACCAAGGAGAACAAGTGAGCCATGGATTCCAAGAAACCAGAACTGCAACAACTGCAGTGGGAAACGATTGGGATGCCGATTCTCTACAGGTTCTCATCGTGTGGTAAACCATCATGGAGGGTTTTCCACATAAACAAAGAAACCTTTGGGGCAAGCTTAACATCCGAGATGAAAGAGAAAAGAAGAAGGCGTGGGGACGGTGTCCTAACCGTGTTCCAAGCTGCCTTGATCGAGAAAGGACTTCCGTTCAAATCGGCTCTACCTCCATGTGAATCCGATAAAGCCTTCACGGATTGCATCCATTTCCACTTCTCACTAGCATAAGACGGGACTGTGGTGTAATTCGGGTTTGCCAATCTGTGATACTTAGCATGGGCGTTCTCCCACAAGTAGTCGTTCGCTTCAAACCTCACTCCAAACCTTACCCACAGTCTACAAGCGCAGGCTGAGCAAATGTGCTTGGGGTTTCGGAGGCCTATCCCTCCCTCACACCTGGGATGGAATATGGTGTTCCACAAAATCCAGTGGTGTCGATGCTCGTTGTTCTTGTTAACCCATAAAAAGGACGAAGCCAAGGAGCGATAAGAACGGAAGAAGAAGGAGGCCGTGGGGGCCACTTAGCTAAACTTGGACATACTTCGAGCCCCTCTAGCACCTTACTTCATCCACTAGAGAATCAAAAAAGGTGGGTTTTATCCTGCTTTCGAGTTGAGTTTATTAGGTTTCGTGGGTTTTGATGTGTGAAGTTGCGGAGACAACGAGGTGAAGGTCGGTGATGGTGGTGGGGTGGTGCGATGTTGTAGAAGGTGAATTTTCGAGGGTAGCCATGGCATGGAGGCGTTGTTGCTCGAAAAGTAGGATGGGATAACTTAGAGAAGAAGGGTGAAGCAGGAGAGAGAGGGAGGATCGGTCGGATCCGAAAAATCCTGGATTCGAAGAGAGTGAGGAAGCCTAGGAATACGGGTTCAAAAGAGATAAGGGGAAATTTTATGTAAGCGCCGGATACAAAATTAAATTTCGGATCTGGTACTTAAAGAAATTTATGACTTTTAAAATTTGTATTCCCAAGCTTGGATATTTCGTGAGTTTGCGCGATGGGATCAAGTGGTTAATTAAACGCGATGAATTTTAATAACTTAGAGCATGACTTATGATTATTTTTTTGAAACAAAAAACATGTGATTTTCTAAGCAGAAGAGAGCGCATATATACATATATATATATATATGTATATATATATAACATGACTTATGATGTCCAGATATTATGTAACATTAAAAGTTTAATTTAGACATTCATTAAGTCTAAAATTTTGTCGTTGCTAACTCATCGTTTTAACTTAGCGCATATTTGGATAGATCGATCACCTTGTCAAGCCGACAATTTAAACACATACATAGGACATAACATAAAATTGGATTATGGATACATGAATGAATAGTCAATCCTGATTTTGATGTACACTCACGATTCATTCTGAATGCTAGAAACAGGGGATGACCGTTATTTCAGCCGTGAAACTGAGTCGTAACCTCGTTCCGAAGTTTTTGTAATAAGTAGATGAGCACGCAAGACATTGATGTTGCACAATAGTTTGCACTAATATGGAAGGCAACGGTTTTATCGTGCTAATTGCTGTGAATGTTTTATAAGTTTAGTAAATTATGATGACCGGAAGCTCTCGATGAATCCAGGGTTTAGAAGCTGAAAACATAGACTCAAACTCAAATGCGAGCCGCTTTTTAGATGAAGCAATCCCATCGACGAGTAATATGCCTCCAGAGGATTTCCAGAGGAATCAAATCCGTCCCAACAATCGAGTCAGTTGGTGGATCATAATCTAGAGGAGCAACCTGTTATAGATCAACCTGAAGAGTCACAACCATAAAGTCAGTCTAAGGACGAACAAGTTGTTGAGGAGGAGCATGGAGGAGTACAAGCAGGTCGGTAGCGCTGAGGGTGAGAATAGCGCTGGACGAGTTAGGGATGTTGTCATTTTAGCGAATCCTCCTGATTCGGTCGCTTCCGAATTGATGAAGGTACGTGTAACAACCCGGAAAATCTGAACCAATTTAAAATTTTTATTTTGGCTATTTCAATAAATTTTGAATAGTTACAATAATTTATTTTAAATAATAGCGATTAAAAATTTATTTTGATCGAAGTTAGAGCGAATATATTTATTTTAATTTCAAAAAGAATTAGAAATAGTACGGTAATTTGAAAAGTCAAACCTGAACTTTGACTGAATGTACTGGATTCAAAATTTAACGGATTTTAGTAAAACCAAAAATATCTAAATCTGTTTGAAAATATCTTTCCAGCGAATCCGAAAAATCAAAATTTCATAGCAGAATCAAAAGTTATGGCCAGATGAATATTCAGAATAGTCGCTATAGTATAATTTACAGCCCGTATAAAAGCCATTTTTCAAACGACCTCCGTTTTCGATGAAACCACTTTTGTCCGATCCGAAATGACAAATTATTGCTAAGTTTAATTTTCCAGAATTTTTGGAATTAATATGTGAGCGTGAAAAAAGAAAATGTGTTTTGTTAATTTCAGTCAAATTTAATCGACTTGAAAATGGCCATTTTTCAAACGATCTCCAAATTAGACGAAATTAATTTTGTTAGGGCCATGTCGTCAAAGCAAAGCCAGAAATAATTTTTATGGAATTTTCAAAGTCCGTATGTGGCTCAGGTGAATTTAAACGTACGATCAAATTAATTAAATAAATGAATTGATTTTTAAATTAAATAAAACAGGCTAAAAACGACCGTTTGGGCTGACGGGACCTAGCCCATTGGATCGAGAACGGGGGATATTGGGTAGGATCAACTCCTGTTGGACTAAAATTGGAGTTGTTTAGAACTTATAATTTTTTTTGTAAAATTAACAATAAAATATTATAAAAACACATTCATCTTTCAAAACCCTAGAGCAACAGTACAACCGCCACCCCCCTTTTTCCATGGCCATGATTCCTCCAACCTTCCCCCACTAATTTCCATCGATCCATCAGTCCTTTAGGCTTTATTGAAGAGATTTTCATCCTCTCTCCATCCATACGGACATTAGCACCTATAGTGAGCTATTCCGAGAGCTCCAGGCCCCTAAACCTAGCGGGTTTCGACCGCCGCCGCCCCCTATACTCGCCATTACGACTGTCGCAGGTGGGACCCTCTCCTCCCCGGTGCGCCTCACTCTCCCTTTCGTCGTACCAGTGTTGATCAACCTCTAGCGCCTCGATCCACGTGTAAACCCGAACCCTAGGTTCGAAGTAGTATAAGAACCCATCAGCCAAGTTCTGTAACTAGTGGAAGAAGGCGAAATCCTTTTTATTTATTTTATTTTATTAATTTAAAAAGTTATCGGTCTAAAATAAATCATAACTCATCTGTACTAACTTAGAATAACACGATTTTTGAAGCAATGCGATCGTAGATACGAGATTTATGATTCTAGACTGAAAAGAAGCAATTCTGAGCTGGTTGAATTTTGGGCCAAATTTTCAGATCTGAACTATCCAGATTCAAAAGAACTGTGAGAAATCCTATTTTATTATTATTATTATTTATTTTAAAATGATTAGAATAAATCGTAATTGTATTCTCATTGATTCACTATATATGCTACGTGATTTAATTTGTATGTGATGTGTTAATATAGATCAGTTAGTTTAGATATTTTGTTAATATAGATCTGTATGTGATGTGTTAATTAGAATAAATCATTTTTGTTGATATTTTATTGAATCGTATATATTCAACAAAAATGGAGCATCATGTATATTTATTGAATTGAATTAGAATTTTCAATTCAATTAAAAAAAAAATCATCTTTGTATATTTATTGAATTGAATTAGAACTTTCAGTTCAATATAAAAATATCACTTTGTCTATTTTATTGAATTGAATTAGAACTTTCAATTCCATATAAAAATATCACTTTTTCTATTTTATTGAATTGAACTAGAACTTTCAATTCAATATAAAATATATCACTTTGTTTATTTTGTTGAATTGATTTAAAATTTTCAATTCAATAAAAATACCACTTTGTTTGTTTGTTGATTGAATTAGAATTTTCAATCAAAATAAAAACATCGCTTTTGTTATTTTTGATTGAACTAGAATTTTCAATCAAAATAAAGATACCACTTTAGTTATTGTTTGATTGAATTAGACTTTTCAATCAAAACAAAATATCACTTTGGTTTGTTTTTTGATTGAGTTAAAACTTTCAATCAAAAAGGAAATATCAAATCTTGTTATTTTGTTGAATTATAATATTCAACAAAAATGAAGCGTAAATTTCTATCATATTATGGAATCACTATCAAAAAGGAAATGCTCATGTTTTAGATAAAAAATAAGGAAATTACATTAAAAAGTTTACATTTTAATGTAATGTTAAAAGTAAAGAAAATGTTCATGTTTTAAACCAAAACATGAATTCATTAAAAATATACAATTTTAAGGAAATGTTAAGAATAGAGAAAAATGTACATGTTTAGAAATAAAAGCGTGTAGTCGTTAAAAACCATACTTTTAATGTCGTTGAGGAAATTAGCAAAATGCTCATAGTTTGAACAAAAACATGATTTTCGTATAAAATGTACATTTTAATGGAATGATTGGAAAATAAAGAAAATGTTCATGTTTTTGAACAAAAACATGAATTCAATAAAAGTATACATTTTTAATGTAAAGTTAAAAATAAGAAAGGTGTTTATATTTTAAGATCAAAACATTACTAAACTAAAAATATACTTTTTAATGTAATAGTAGGTAATAAGAAAAATGTTAATGTTTTTAATCAAAATATAATTTCATTAAAAATATACATTTTTAATGAAATGTTGAAAATAGGAAAACTGTACATGTTTTCAATCCAACATGATTCCATGTAAAAGTTCACATTTTTAATATAATATTGAATAAAATAGAAATTACACATGTTTTAAAAGAAAACATGATTTCATTCAAAATATACATTTTAATGTAATATTAAAATAGAGGAAATGTACATGTTTTAAATGCAAAACATGTTATACATTAAAATTTCACTTTTTAATGTAATTATAAAAATGCAGAAAAGAAACATGTTTTAAAATGAAAATAGGTTGTACATTAAAAATTTATTTTTAATGTAATAATAGAAATGGTAAAAATATGAAAGTTGTTCATGTTTCAAATAGAAAACATGATTTCATTAAAAATATGCATTTTTAATGTAAAAAGACAAACACGTAAGTTTTCAAAATAAAACATGTTTACATTAAAAATTTTGTTTCTAATGAAATGGTTAAAATCATATTTATGATTGCATCGCATATATTAGAATTCATATGCGCTGTTAAAATCACATTTATATTATACCGCATATATTAGAATTTATATGCGTTGTTAAATTTGCATTTTTAATTACATCGCATATATTATAATTTACATATGTTGTTAAAATTTATTTATAATTACATCGCATATCTTAGAATTGTATGCACTGCCAAAATTACATTTATATTTACCTTTGCATATATTACCTTTATATGCAAAGTTGGCTTGTCATTGGATAAAATTTCATGTGAATAAAATATACTTTGTTTGACAATACTTGGTTATGATATGCCAATTAAAATGTTCTTTTATTTGGTATGTTAAATGCGTTAGCGAAATCGTCGAAGAATTTGTACATATATATATATATATATATATATATATATATTAATTAAAATTAAACGAATCGCGCGCGGTAGTTCGCGTTTCGAAATCGTAACTTTAAATGATTATACCGAAAGATCCAACCGTCGGATTTTCCCAAAACTGGAACTGTTTGGACCGCTTTGGGAAGACCTTTCCAAGATATAAATTTTGTTAAAATCCAACGGTTAGATTTTGAGATAAGTGTAAATCAAAATTTGATAACAACAACGTCAGGGCCGCCCATCGACTCGAAGCGTCGTTAAATAGATTTGGCTATTTTTATGTAAATAAAAATAGCGATTAATCGTTATTAAATACTATTAACGATATGAAATGATTTTAAACTATATATATGCGAGTATCATTTGTAAAGGCTGAGTTAAATCTCATTTCAAATGATTATACGACGATCTAAATTGAAGATCTTAAAGACGACGATTGGAGACTGGCGATCTTCACATTGAAAGGATAACTACCGATGCCTGATGTTGGCTAGCTACCAATAAAGGGTTAAAGTGGTAGTTGTCTGGACGTACTTGTTGATTGTCCGGATATGCGAGCACCTCTCTTCTGTATTGGACATACGGGATGAGGAATAAGGTGGCTCTGGTTTCGTTCAGACCTAGAACGGACTTGTAAATGGATGTGTGTCCGACATTGAATTTCATTATGTGTAATTAAATTGATTTCTATTAATATATATATATGTGGTGGCGGAGAATTTATTCTCTTGTTTAACACCCTTCTTTGAGACACACGAGCTCAAAGGTTATATATTGGTAGTTATCAATCGCATGGTGTGAATTTGTTGATGTGACATGCCAAGATGCAATTGATCGAGGCTTTTGTTAAAAAGCAGAGCCTTGTGGATGATGATCAAAGCATATCCTATTTCGGCATAACTTTTTGTATTACGTTACCTCGCGAGCCTCACACCCTGGTAGAGTCAAAAACTGGACGAAGGAAAGCAGGGAGTGCATACGTTTCTTTCTAACTAGAAGTGGTGTTTGGGTTTTTACGAGGCCCAACATTTTTACTTATATGGTTGATGGAATGAGGCGCCTCGGATTTGTTGGTCGCCAATGGCCAAATTATAGGTCCAATAGGATCGGGGAGCGTGTGTTCAGGAATTGCCAATCCACTAACGTTATTTGTGGACCGACCCTGCAGGATCCAAGGGTTCCCCGTAGGTGTGATCCTGAGACATTGTTAGAGTGTCTCGAATTGGTTAGGAGATCGTCCCTAGCCTTGACTCATGATGGAAATCCAATCTCCAATACGACATCATGGTTTTGATTGTAAACCTATATATGGCGGCATAGTATATGGTAGCTATGCCGTCTAGGATCGATACATTTACTTTGAAGTATTTTTGAAACATATTAGACACTAATAATAATATTAAAAATATTATTTTCTACGTATCAAACATTTTTTATCATTATAAGGTAAAACTCTATCCTCCAGTCTGCGTTTCATTGTGCGATGGGACATGAGTCTTATAATGATTTCATTTTCTAAAAAGGTATTGCGTTGTTTTGAAATAAAATTTATAAAATTTATAAAACTTATGCACTGACAATCCAATAGAGTAAACCCGATCCGCGTTAGCAGCGTGGTCCAGTGATTAACCATATTGTTAGTTAAGGAAGATTTCTCGTACCAGTCCCATGACTGACTCGTAGTTTGTTTCACTTTGCAAACTCGGGTGCCCTCTTTCCACATGGGCAGCCAAATGACAGGTTTTAGGTATGGACACATTCTAGACTGGAGCTTTCTTATGGAGAAGATGAAGAACTCTTTCCTTTTATCTTTTTATTTACTTCTTGAGACATTTAGAAAGTATTGAGTATTGATGTATTTTGGTGGAGATTGAGATTTTATTTCTTTCCTTGTTTTAGACATCTATTTTGCTAAGTGTATCCTGTACTGCGTACTCTGATGTATGTGATGATATGTTGTGATGACATTTCCATTTCCGCTGCAATGATTATATGTTATGCTATTATCTGAGATCAGTTATTGTTTTAATTATGTTATTCTCTTATGATTATCCTTACTTTCGTACCACGGAAGTTTGGGGTTGTCACTTTTGGTATCAGAGCTAAAGGTTAACCTTAGCTTCGGAGTATAACATTTTTAGAACAGTTCGTCTAGATAAAATCAGCAGTATTTTAAGACGAGTAACTCATTAGAAATAGGATTAGTAATATCCTAAAATGAGCACAGCAGAATAGCACATATTAATCAGTCATTACTTCATTATCATCTTATCATATGTCTCTACTTTTAACCTTTTCGTTGAAATTATCGTTTCTCTTAGTCTGACTCTTTCCTTGATGATACAGACTGATTGAAAAATGAGAACGAGAGCCAGAACTAGAGGAAGAGGTCAAGGTGGAGCAGCAAGCAGGGGCGGAGAAAGAGAGACAATCCCAGCTGCTCCCAGCTGCTCAGGACCAACCTAATTTGGATGCTGAGGTGCCACCACCCCCACCACCTCCATGTGCTTTTGATCTAGACAAGGTGGCAAAGAAAACCAAGAATCTAGGAGGCGTACATTTCACGGGCCGAGAGACGGTGACAGAGGCACAAGCACGGCTTAAGACAATTGTGAAGATCTTGGGAAGATTAGAACGAGAAGATCATAGGAAGCGATTTATGGCGACATGGTTCCTGAAGGACCAGACTCAGATTTGGTGGGAAACGACTATGATTGGTGGTAATGAAGCTAATATAACCTAGGAGAAATTTAAGAGCTCTTCATTGAGAAGTTTATTCTGCCTCACGAAGTTGAACGCCTTCATGATGAGTTTGCCAACCTCCAACAAGGAAGTATGACTATTGCCGAATATGTGAAGAAATTCGACGACCTCTCTAGATATGCCCCTGAGTTATTTCAAGACCCGCTTTAGAAGAATAAGAGATTTATTAATGGTCTTGCGAGGAGGTATCATAATAGAGTGATGGCACACATTGAGCGTCCATTTGCTAAAGTGATCGAGATGGCTTGCAGATATGAGGAGATTGACCAGAAAGGTTCTCAGCAAGATCGAGAAAAGAATCAAGCCAATAATAAGAGAAAAGAGTCTGATAAGAAATCTGAGGCGGATAGTCCTTCTACCGCCAAGCTCCAGGGAAAAAATAAAAGAGACAAGTCAAAGGTGAAGTGCTTCAATTGTCAGAAGATGGGACATTTTGACTATAAATGCCGAGCCCCGAAAAAGACTAAAAGAAATGAGTCTGGACCGAGTCAGAATTGCGGTCAAAATTCTCGGAACACTCAGGAATGCTTTAATTGCCATAAGATGGGCCATTTTATCAGAAATTGCCCTCTGCTCAAGAAATCTGAAGTAGCACATGTCTATGATGGGGTGGCTGCACCGGCTTCTTCCGAAGGAGCAGGTAAACCTGATGTTTTAAGAGGTACCCTTAATATTAAGAACATTCCTATTATAGTTTTGTTTGATACAGGTGCATCAAGAAGTCTTATTTCCAGTGACACGATTAAAAAGCTCAAATTGAAACCCAGAAAACTTAAAGAATCAATTAGAGCCCATAGTCCGATAGGAGGTTCACTTATCCTCGATCAGTGTTGTAGAGTGCCTGTTTCTTACTCTTACTTCAAATTCCCTTTTGACTTGATCGTTATTAGTTTTTCTGGATACAATATCATACTTGGGCTAGATTGGCTAACAAAGTATGAGGCTGAGGTATTATGCGCTGAAAGAGTAGTCAGAATCAAAACCAAATTTGGAGATATTATTGCTACTCCATGCCATGGCTCAGCCACAAGTAGGAAAGAATTTTGATCTTCTCTAGAAGTCACTCATGCTTCTATTGAGGATATTCCTATCGTCAGAGACTATGCGGATGTGTTTGAAGAAGTTGAAAGCTTACCTCCGCGTAGAGAAATCGATTTCAGAATTGACTTAGTTCCGAATGCAAGGCCTGTTGTACACCCTATTCGGAGAATGTCACTGAAAAAAAAGAGGAACTGAGCAATCAAACTAAACAACTTTTGTGGAAGGGTCTGATCAGACCTAACTTCTCGAGCTGGGGTGCCGCAGTGATTTTCGTCCCATGTCAGACGGTACCCTCAGGCTATGTGTGGACTACCGTGACCTAAATAAGCAAACGCTGAAAAATAAATACCCACTGCCATGCATTGATGATCTGCTAGACTGCTTGAATGGAGCATGAGTATTCTCTAGGATGGACCTAGCTACAGGTTTCCACCAATTACGCATTGCCGAGGAATGTGTACCTTTTACAGCTTTCAGAGGACTGAACTTATTTTATGAATGGCTAGTGATGCCCTTCGGCTTATGCAACGCTCCAGCATATTTTGTTGATCTGATGAATAGAGTATTCCGAGATGTTTAAATAAATTCGTGCTGGTGTTCATCGATGACATCCTAATCTTTTCTAAATCCATTGTTGAACACGAAAAACATCTGAAAGAAGTCTTGGAGATTTTGCGTAGAAATGTGCTGAAAGCCAAATTCTTCAAGTGCATATTCTTGCAAGAAGAGGTGAAATTCCTCGGCTATGTTGTATCAAAGGAAGACATTTCAGTAGATCCAGGAAAGATCTCGGCCATCCAAGACTGGAAGCAGCCTAACACACCCACCGAAGTCTGAAGTTTCTTAGGACTGACTGGCTATTATCGGAAATTTGTTAAGGATTTTTCGAAATTATCTTGTCCATTGACGAAGCTGACTAAGAAGCATACAAAGTTCATTTGGACACCCGAGTGTGAGGCAGCTTTCCAAGAGCTGAAACGGAGATTGGCCACTGCTCCTGTGTTGACCATTATTGATGGCAATCAGGATTTGAAAGTCTGGACAGACGCTTCTAGAGAAGGTTACTTTCTTTTTATCTAAATAAACATGTTTGAGACGACATTTTTCTAATGTCAAATCTTGTTTTAACATGTTATCCTTTTATCTATTTAAGGTATTGGTGCGGTGCTAATGCAAAGGGACAAAGTAGTCGCATATGCTAGCCATCAGTTCAAACCGCATGAGAAGAATTATGCCACTCATGATCTTGAGCTAATGGCCATCGTATTTGCTTTAAAGATATGGAGGCACTATCTCTTAAGCGAGAAATTCGAGCTATATACTGATCACAAATCCCTAAAGTATATGTTCACCCAAAGAGATTTGAACTTGAGACAGCAACGTTGGGTTGAATTCCTTGCACCCTATGATCTGGACATCTTATATACTCCAGGGAAAGCCAATGTAGTGGCAGATGCTCTCAGCATGATGAATACGACCAGCACCAATCTTATCCTCGCCAATCTCACTATTACACCTTCCTTGATCGATAAGATCTCTGCTCTTCAGAAGAATGATGAATTTATTCGGAGAATTAGCAAAAGAGTCAGGGAAGGCGAACCCACGAGTTTTCAAATTGACGACAAAGGGGTTCTGAGGCTATCAGGCCGAATCTGTGTTCCGAACCTCCCTGAGCTCAGAAAAGAAGTAATGGATGAATGTCACAAATCTAAGCTCAGTATTCATCCAGGGGTGAGCAAAACGTATCATGACCTCAAGCGCACATTTTGATGGAGATCTATGAAGAGAGACATTTCTATATATGTTGCTAGATGTCCCACCTGCTAGGAAGTCAAAAGTGATCAGCAAAAGCTAACAGGTCTGTTGCAACAGCTAGAGGTTCCAAATTGGAAGTGGGACGAAATTTCTATGGACTTTATTGATGGCTTGCCCTGAACTAGAAAAGGCAATGACGGTATATGGGTGATTGTAGATCGCTTCACAAAGACTGCCCATTTCATCCCTGTCAAATCTAATATAATAGCTCGAAGTTTGGCACAGTTTTATTTCAGAGAGATTGTCAGACTACATGGAGTTCCCAGTAGCATTATCAGTGACCGTGATCCGATATTTGCTAGCAAGTTCTGGGAAGCTTTCCAAGAAGATCTGGGGACCAAGTTGAATATGAGCACTGCTAATCATCCTCAGATAGATGGCCAGACTGAGAGGGTGAACCGCATATTGGAAGACTTGTTGCGAGCATGCATTCTAGATTTTGGTGGGTCGTGGAAGATCATTTGCACTTGGTTGAATTCTCTTATAATAACAGCTACCAAGCAAGCTTGCAGATGTCGCCATTTGAAGCATTATATGGCAGGCCATGCAGATCTCCCGTATGTTGGGTGGAACCCGGCAATCGATTAGTACTGGGTCCCGACATGATTCGTGAAGCAGCAGATAAAGTTGATTTTATTAAGAAGCGATTACTGGCTGCTCAGAGCTGACAGAAGAGCTATGCAGACGCACGAAGAAGGGATTTAGAATTCTCTGTTGGCGATCTTGTGTACTTGAGGGTTTCCCCTCTAAGAGGGGTAATTCGATTTGGGAAGACTGGGAAATTGGCGCCGAGATTCATTGGTCCATTCCCTATTCTCGAAAGGATTGGAACTCTCGGTTATAGGGTGCATTTGCTCGACTGGTTGCCAGGGGTTCACGATGTATTCCATGTGTCCCAACTTCGGAAGCATGTTCATAATCCAGACTTAGTTGTGGAGGAAGCAGCACAACAAAGTTTGGAGATTACCTCGAGCTTAGTAGTAAGGAGGGAGCCAGTAAAAATAGTTGGCAAGGAAACTCGTGTTCTGAGGAACAAGAGGATCCACTTAGTCAAGGTGCAGTGGGGCGGGGATCCTAGAGACTGTACATAGGAGACTAAAGGTAGCATTAAACAGGCCTATCCCAAGTGCAGAGTGGACATCTCCAAGTGACTCTTGTGTTGAGGTACATTTACAATACCTGGCATTTTCCGTTTTGTTTCCTTCTTTACTATTGTTTCCATTTCGGGGACGAAAAGCTTTTAAGTGGGGGAGATTGTAACAACCCGGAAAATCTGAACCAATTTAAAATTTTTATTTTGGCTATTTCAGTAAATTTTGAATAGTTAAAATAATTTTTTAAATAATAGCGATTAAAATTTATTTTAATCGAAGTTAGAGTGAATATATTTATTTTAATTTCAAAAGGAATTAGAAATAGTACGGTAGTTTGAAAAGTCAAACCTGAACTTTGACTGAATGTACCGGATTCAAAATTTAACAGATTTTAGTAAAACCAAGAAAATCTAAATCTATTTGAAAATATCTTTCCAACGAATCCGAAAAATCGAATTTTTGCAGCGAAAATCAAAAGTTATGGCCAGATGAATATTCAGAATAGTCGCTATATTATAATCTATAGCCCGTATAAAAGGTCATTTTTCAAATGACCTCCGTTTTCGATGAAACCACTTTTGTCAAATCCGGAATGACATATCATTGCTAATTTTAATTTTCTAGAATTTTTGGAATTAATATGTGAGTGTGGCAAAAGAAAATATGTTTTGTCAATTTCAATCAAATTTAATCGACTTGAAAATGACCATTTTTCAAACGGTCTCCAAATTCGACGAAATTAATTTTGTTAGGGCCGTATCATCAAAGCAAAACCAGAAATAATTTTTATGGAATTTTCAGATTTCGTATGTGGCCCAGGTGAATTTAAACGTACGATTAAATTAATTAAATAAATGAATTGATTTTTAAATCAAATAAAACAGGCTAAAGACGATCGTTTGGGCTGACGGGATCTAGCCTATTGGATCCGGAATGGGGGCTATTGGGTAGGATCAACTCCTGTTGGACTGAAATTGGAGTTGTTGAGAACTTATGGTTTTTTTTTGTAAAATTAACAATAAAATATTATAAAAACACATTCATCTTTCAAAACCCTAGAGCTACAGTACAACTGCCACCCCCCTTTTTCCATGGACGTGATTCCTCCAAACTTCCCCCACTAATTTTCATCGATCCACTCACTAAAACTCATCAGTCCTTTGGGCTTTATTGAAGAGATTTTCCTCCTCTCTCCATCCATACGGACATTAAAAATATACATGTTTTAATGAAATGTTGAAAATAGGAAAAATGTACATGTTTACAATCCAACATGATTCCATGTAAAAGTTCACATTTTTAATATAATGTTGAATAAAATAGAAACTACACATGTTTTAAAAGAAAACATGATTTTATTAAAAATTTCATATTTTAGTATCAAGAATGAATGTAGAGAAAAGATTCATGTTTTAAAAGAAAACATGATTTCATTCAAAATATACATTTTAATGTAATATTAAAATAGAGAAAATGCACATGTTTTAAATGCAAAATATGTGATACATTAAAATTTCACTTTTTAATGTAATTATAAAAATGTAGAAAAGAAACATGTTTTAAAATGAAAATAGGTTCTACATTAAAATTTTGTTTTTAATGTAATAATAGAAATGGTAAAAATATGAAAGTTGTTCATGTTTTAAATAAAAAACATGATTTCATTAAAAATATGCATTTTTAATGTAAAAAGGCAAACATGCAAGTTTTCAAAATAAAACATGTTTACGCAAAGAACTTTGTTTTTAATGAAATGGTTAAAATAATATTTATAATTGCATCGCATATATTAGAATTTATATGCGTTGTTAAAATCACATTTATATTATACCGCATATATTAGAATTTATATGCGTTGTTAAATTTGCATTTTTAATTACATCGCATATACTAGAATTTACATGTGTTGTTAAAATTTATTTATAATTACACTGCATATCTTAGAATTGTATGCACAATCAAAAATTACATTTATATTTACCTTTGCATATATTACCTTTATATGCAAAGTTGGCTTGTCATTGGATAAAATTTCATGTGTATAAAATAGACTTTGTTTGATAGTACTTGGTTATGATATGCCAATTAAAATATTCTTTTATTTGGTATGTTAAATACGTTAGCGATATCGTCGAAGAGTTTATATATATAATTATATATATATATATTAATTAAAATTAAACGAATCACATGCGGTAGTTCGCGTTTCGAAATCGTAACTTTAAACGATTATACCGAAAGATCAACCGTCGGATTTTCCCAAAACTGGAACCCCAGGACCGCTTTGGGAAGATCTTTCCAACGATATAAATTTTATTAAAATCAAACGGTTAGATTTTGAGTTAAGTGTAAATCAAAATTTGATAAAAACAGCGCCAGGGCCGCCCATCGACCCAAAGCGTCGTTAAATATATTTGACTATTTTTATATAAATAAAAATAGCAATTAATTGTTATTAAATACTATTAACGATATGAAATGAGTTTAAACTATATATATGTGAGAATCATTTGAAAAGGCTGAGTTAAATCTCATTTCAAATGATTATACGACGATCTAAATTGAAGATCTTAAAGACGATGATTGAAGACCGGCGATCTTCAGATCGAAAGGATAACTACTGATGCCTGACACTGGCTAGCTACCAATAAAGGGTTAAAGTGGTAGTTGTCCGGACGTACTTGTTGATTGTCCGGATATGCGAGCACCTATCTTTCGTATTGGACATACGTGACGAGGAATAAGGTGGCTCCGGTTTCGTTCAGACCCAGAACGGACTTGTAAATGGATGTGTGCCCGACATTGAATTTCATTCTATGTAATTAAATTGATTTCTATTAATATATATCTGTGGTGGCGGAGAATTTATTCTCTTGCTTAACACCCTTCTTTGAGATATACGAGCTCGAAGTTTGTATATTGTTAGTTATCAATCGCATGGTGTGAATTGTCGATGTGACATGCCAAGATGCAATTGATCAAGGCTTTTGCTGAAAAGCAGAGCCTTGTGGAAGATGATCAAAGCATAGCCTATTTCGGCATAGCTTTGTGTATTATGTTACCTCACGAGCCTCACACCCTGGTAGAGTCAAAAACGGGACAAGGGAAGGCAGGGAGTGCATACGTTTCTGGCTAGCTAGAATTGGTGTTTGGGTTTTTACAAGGCCCGACATTTCTACTTACGTGGTTGATGGAATGAGGCGCCTCAGATTTATTGGTCGCCAATGGCCAAATTATAGGTCCAATAAGATCAGGGAGCGTGTGTTCAGGAATTGTCAATCCACTAACATTATTTGTGGACCGGCCCTACAAGTTCCAAGGGTTGCCCGTAGGTGTGATCCTGAGACATTGCTAGAGTGTCGAATCGGTTAGGAGATCGTCCCTAGCCTTGACTCATGATGGAAATCCAGTCTCCAATATGACATCACGGTTTTGATTGTAAACCTATATATGGCGACATAGTATATGGTAGCTACGCCATCTAGGATTGATACATTTACTTTGAAGTATTTTTGAAACATATTAGACACTAATAATAATATTAAAAATATTATTTTCTACATATCGAGCATTTTTTATCATTATAAGGTAAAACTCTATCCTCCGGTCTGCGTTGCATTGTGTGATGGGACATGAGTCTTATAATGATTTCATTTTCTAAAAAGGCACTGCGTTGTATTGAAATAAAATTTATAAAACTTATGCACTGGCAATCCAATGGAGTAAAACCGTTTCGCGTTAGCGGCGTGGCCCAGTGATTAGCCATATTGTTAGTTAAGGAAGATTTCTCATACCAGTCTCATGACTGGCTCGTAGTTTGTTTCATTTTGCAAACTCGGGAGCCCTCTTTCCACACGGGCAGCCAAATGACAGGTTTTAGGTATAGACACATTCTGGACTGGAGCTTTCTTATGGAGAAGATGAAGAACCCTTTCCTTTTATCTTTTTATTTACTTCTTGAGACATTTAGATAATATTGAGTATTGATGTATTTTGGTGGAGATTGAGACTGTATTTCTTTCCTTGTTTTAGACATCTATTTTGCTAAGTGTATCCTGTACTGCGTACTTTGATGTATGTGATGATATGTTATGATGACATTTCCATTTCCGCTGCAATGATTTATATGTTATGCTATTATCTGAGATCTGTTACTGTTTTAATTATGTTACGCTCCTATGATTATCCACACTTTCGTACCACGGAAGTTTGGGGTTGTCACAGTACGTTCGCGGGAATACGCGCGAAATGTGACATTCCTCGAGACGATGTTTTGGTCCTGGGCTGGAAAGATAGGACGTGAACACCTTTGGAATGATACATAGCTGGAATTGGCACATGTGCGCTACTGGATGTGTGCCTCCTTCTTGCTCATTCATCTGAATATCCTATATTTCATGCGTTTGGCGCTAACGCTGCATCATGTAATGGGTACGCATTCTTATTCTGTAACACCCCATGTCCATTAATGTCACTCACAAGGGGAATGCATCAATGTCCATGAAGTGTTATTGCCGTATAGAACAGATAAAGTACAAGAATAAATAAATAAAACAACACAGCGGAAGATAAAACTTATTTTATTTCATCATAACTCAAAACGAGTTTACATAAGTAGTTTCCAAAGCCATTACAACAGGATCAGTAGTCTTTTCCAAAAACTTCAAAGTACATAAAGAAGCAAATACTTAAATAACATAAATGCATAAATTCCCACTGAGCATAAGCAAAGCCATAAAGATGAGAAAGTCCCAAGCGATACATCTACTATCTTCAAGCAACTGAAAGAAATCGGCACTAAGCTGTAGTATTCCCTTCTGGCAAACCTGAGGAGGGAGAGGGAGGAAGAAAAGAGGTGGAAGGAAAAAGGGGTCAGACATAAAGTCTGGCGAGTGCGATAACATGAACAATATAATTATCAAAATAACTAGGCTAAGGCATAAGCTGGAAAATAAGGAAATGACTGTGAACAATTAGGTATGACAAAACAAAACGAGGAAATAAGATGAACCAAGATATCGTTAAAGGTGCCCCTAATCACTATAAGATAATTACTACACTGCACCACCACTAGTCACCCTTAAAGGTTGATCCTGCCTATAGAACTTAATAATGATAATGGTAGTTTAGTGTACCCCTAGCTACCTTCATAGGTGTCGTCTGCCCCTATCTCCACTAGGTGTACCCACTACCCCCATTCGATCGGCTCCCTAACTCGTAGATACCCGTGATAGCCCCACAGTAAGGTGTATCACTCCCCAAAATGGAAACCCAATACAACCAAAAATTCATGGCTTATATCTACACGATGCAACAACGTCTTACCTACCAGTCCGGGCTCACACACGCGTATGAACCCGTTGGACTTGCGTTGCCACCGCTAACCCGTTTTGACCTCTTACAGTCAAATCTAGTACGCGTGCCCCGTCCTCGACTTAGGTCAAGCCCACAAAGATACTTAATGGGTTACTGGTTTGAAAGCGGCCCCCATGCATGACACAAGCTTTCCACCTACGCTTGGCCCCCTCTAAGGTTTTTTTCCCCACTTAACCCCATTCTTAATCATGTCTTTTTACATGTTTCAATCTTGGTTAAGTGCATCTAATCGTATTTCAAATGCCACCCAAGGCACCCACTTAATTCCGTATGCCACCTAAGGCACCCACTTAACCCCCTCATGTCCCACTACATGTTTATCTGGTTAAGCGTTTCTTAATTCATTAAGACCATAACCTTGTAAAGACCTCCCATATTAGACTGGAATTTGTGGCAGCTGGATTTACCGGGCGGGTCCGGGCAGTCTTACACCACAAACGAGCCTAACCTCGTGTCTTTACAACTGTTACGCATTTAATTTATGCTTAAGACCTCCCACATTAGACTGGCATTTGTGGCAGCTGGATTTGCCGGGCGGGTCCGGGCAGTCTTACACCATAAAAGAGTCTAACCTCGTGTCTTAGGCGATTAATTACACCTAATTAATTATCCCCAATTTGAATTAATTTCCCTATTCAAATTGTCAATCAATTTCAAATTTAACTATGTTCATAATTGACTCAATTATGTCCATCTATTTATGGTATATGACATTATACTAATTAACATCATATTTAAGGCATTTATGCCAATTCTCAATATTAAATCTTTTAATGTTATCCCCTTGCCCCACGTTGTACGTTCATTCGTTTAACGTGACATATACGTTAGACTCGAATAGTCTAACTTATGGAATAAAGAGAAAACATCACAACATGCATAGAATAAAAACTATATCTAAACATAAGGGGTGAACTTGCATGTGTGAATAAGGTTTTTCATCTAAAACTTGCATAGGCCAAAGTTACAAACTTGCATAAACTATGGATGTCATAGATCCAATCATAAGGTGTAAACTTGCATAGGCAATAGTCACAAACTTACATTACATGATTCATACTCCAATATATATATATATATATATATATATATATATATATATATATACACACACACACACACACACACTTGCATATGTGATTTATACAACATAAACTATGATGTAAACTTGCATCCAACTCACACATGTCATAGCCTAACTTTAGATCCAAATTACACATAAAATAGATGTCATGAAACATGTAAGGTTGTATATGATTCTCACTAACTTGCATATGATTCATATCTAAATTAACATCTAAACTTGCATACATACATATGATTTAACATATGAATTAGTTCCAACAACATAACCAAACTAGCATATGAAACATCATTATGAATTGATTGTACATAAGCCAACAATTAACATAGATTTACAACATAGATGATAACATCACAGCTTTACAACATAGATAATAACATCATAGATTTACAACATAGATAATAACATATGGTCAATGATTCGCAACATTACCATATAATTCAAATCATAACTCAATCCAATTAAATTGTTAATTATCTTATTAAAGAAATCGAACTCACAAAAAGAAGGTCTTGCATTCTGAAATCTGAGTTCTAAAATTGATCTAGCTCATCTTTGTAGTAGATTCGTTATTGTTTAGATTAGAGTTGAATAGAATTGAGTTGATTAGCTTCGTTTTCCCTCTAGTTGGTGGCGGCTACTCTAGGTTACAAGATGACAGCATGACGTCCATGATTCAGATTTTTATTTGATTTTAGGGTTTGAGTCTACCCATGTTTATATAGAATTTCAATTTAATTATAGCCGTCGGATGATCTTAGGGTTAATAAAAACCAGTTAGTCAGGATAGGGTGACACCTCAGTCCTAATGACTCAGCAAGGAGTCAGAAAGGACTCAGCAATGAGTCACAATATGGATCAGATTGCACCAGAAAGTTGTGCAGGCTTTCTGCTCGGCCTGGGCTCACTTGACAGGTGCGCCAGTACCACTTTTGTACTGGCGCACTTCCCAAGTGCGCCAGTGCAAATATTTTTTTCTTCTGATTCTTCCACTTGACTTCGTTCGTCTATATCTCCTTCATCCGGTATCCGTTTTACACAAATTCGGACCCTATCTCAACCAGAATTTCGGGACAAACACAATGGCGCAACACGTTTCCCTTAATTCTCACATCTGAGATTAATTATTCTTTAATTAAGTTAATTCGATTATTCAAAAATCCGGGGTGTTACATATTCGACACTGACCTTCCATATGTTGAAAACCTGAGTATGGAGCTGACAGGCGAAGACATTAGATTATTTTTCTCACTCAAGCGTCGTAGCACCTATCCTTCGCTTGTCTATCTTGAGGCTCTGCCCTATTGCCGGATTATCATAGGGGTCAGAATAAACTGAGTTACTTTGAACATGATTGGTTTTATGTATGTCGCCCGCTAGTATTTGCTAGAAGATGGCTAGGAGGACGTAAGTGTGCTGACATTTAAGTGTTTCACTTTCAAGTTACTCGTGTCGTTAGCTCCATTCTAACTTGAAAAATGATTTGAGCCGCCTTCCCTTCCTGGCCAAGTATATATGGATCGAGTGTTAGCTTTGAGAGATGTCAGTAAGGAATTTCATTGTAACGACCTAGATTTTTAACCGTTAAGTTTGAATATTTAAAATCAGTTTTAAATTGTAACTTGGAAATATAAAATAATTTTTATTTATTAATTTAACAAAGTTTGAACGTGTAACTTATATTGAATTAAAAAAGAGCTCGTAATGTCACGATAGTTTGCAGTTTAGTGTTTTGAACTTTAATTGAATACATAATCCAATATAAGTCAGTATTCATTAAAACAAGATCGTCCAAATCTATTTGATTATAATTTTCTAATGAAAGAGGAAAATCAAGATGTCGTATTATAGATTTTGAGTTATTTCAAAACTAACTTTTCAGAAAGTCGCTATGAGATCGTTTATAAACCATAGCGATTAAATAAATAAATTTAATTTGATTTGAAAGGAATTTGTCCGTAACTTGAGATAACGATTGAACTAAAATGCGAGACCAGTTCCGTTGAATTAATATTGACGTTTAGAGTCAGGATATGTATATAGTTCGTTATTTTTGGAGATCTGGTATTTTGGTGTCCAAAATAGCGATGTTTTTACGTGTAAAATATCATTCCGGGAGAATAGTCTCGGAATGCGACGAAACTTGTGCCATTGGATTTGTATTAGTAAGTTATTATAGGATTTCGATTTTCATATCGATCGTACTTACCGTTTGATCGTGTGAATGACAACGTTAATATTTTTATTTAATCGTTTTATCAATATAATATGAAACTTAAGAATAACCAATTTTCAAACAATCTCGGATTTCAACGAAACTAATTTTATTAAATCTGTAGTGGTTAATTATTATAGGATTTCAAGTTTAAAGTCAATTGGATTTATTTTTTGATCCTGCAGAATTTAAACGCGTATCGATTGACTTTGTAAAATATAAATGAAGTTTTACAAACGATCTCAAAATTTGACGAAACCAGTTCCATCATGTCCGAAATATTGAGTTATGCTAGGATTACAATTTTCATCGCGATTAGAGGTCATGTGATTGTTTTAACATGTTACTTCAAGCGCAAGTTTCGTTAAATATTAAAATAATAATATTTTCCTCTATGAATATACCTATATAACCCTAAAAATAATGGTCAAACAACTCACGTGTGGTCAACGATATAGGCCGCCACCCTAAACTATGAATGACTGAAATCTTTTGAACTCTCACCTTTGATTTCAGCAAATACATCAATCTATTTGAAATCTTCCCAACTACAAACCTGTAGAGCTCGACGAGAGCTAGGATCTGGATGGTGGTGATTGGATTTGGGTTGTTGTAGTGGTAGGAATCACACTCGAAGACAGTGGAGATTCATGGGTTATTGGAGGCGAATGGAAAGGGGAGGCAGGTCGTGGTTCGGGCCGAAGGATGGGGGGATAGGCGCTCAAACTGGCAGGCTCAGATCAAATTCCAGTGGATGAGGTGATGTGCGGTGTTGTGATGTTGCTATCGTGCATGCGTGAAGAAGAAACAACTGTAATTTTAAAAACAAAGGTAATTATTTTATTAATAATTATAATTTGGGAATTAATTGTTTAATTTAAATCGTTTAACTACGAGTGTATATGCACGTCCATGGGGACATGCTTAGTACCAAAAATGCTTTTACTATCAGATCTTAATATCACTTAAAAAAAGATTTAACAATTAATTTTTTATACAAATTTAAAAACTCCATTTACAAATGTTATCAATTATTAATATCATTCAAAAATAGGTTCCAAAAAATAAATTTTATTTTCCTTTTTAACAAATTCAAAGCATTCTTCTACGAACACGGTCAAGTCTTAATATTACTTGCTAAAAGGATTAGCAAATAAATTATTCACTAATAATATTGCTTACAAAAATATATTAGATGTTACAATTTAAAAATAAAATTTAAGCTAACACCAATTGATTCGATGCAAATATATAGTTAAATATTATATAAAACATTTTTTTATTAAATATGTTAAATACATACAATTGAGTGGAAAACAACTCATTAATACATATAATTATAAAATCCTAACAAATACAATTTGAATGCCCATACTTCACATTTGTATGCCTGTTTCTCCCATATCATGTATTTATCCGACTTTTTTTTTATATATAAAAATGGATAGACAATCATGCTCTATGGTGAGCTATTAGATCCAAAACAGAAACCATGTGGTTCACCACATTTTCTTTCATGTGTGTGTGCACTCAAATAAACAATGATGCAAATCTAGAGAAAACTTCAGGTGAAAGCTAACATTGTTGTAAGTAATGCTTAATATCCTCTATCAAACATTATATTGCAACTCACAGTAACTTATCTCATAGCAAAAAAATCATAATACAACCGACATCTACATATATTTTCTTAATCAGCAGAAAATCAAGGCGTTAAAATTTTTTGTTCTAACAAACATGTTTGATTCAAATCAACAACGAACCTTATTCTCAATTAACATCTGAAACTCGTTTGTTTATAGAACTCAACTACTTGATTAGAAGTTTAATTAATTCTTGCATTATGTTTAAAATAAATTATTTTTCATAGTCCCAATAGCAGGAAATTTTTACTTGGCTTTAGAGGGAGTATGGGCAACCATGTTGTCCACAGAATGCACCGTGCTTTGAAGCTCCTCCTAGATAGCTTTGTAAACCATTATATGCCTGCTTACATCTGACTGACCCTCAAATGCATCTGAAACTACATATATGCTGCATGTAAAGGGGATTTGTAAGTGTACAAACACACATGAATTCAAAAGGCTATTCCCTAATCTATAATATCAATTTTTTCCTAAAAGAAGTGATCACGACAACTAAAACATCATTCTTAGGTTGTAATACAAACTACAGCTTAAAAATAAAAGTCATGGTAAGTCAAGAAAAAACTTCCTAAAAGATATGATTTACCAGAAACTATTAAAAGAACAAACATGCTCTAGCAAACTAAAATTATGGCACTTAAATGTTAAACTTAACTTCCAAGCATGTTCAAAATTAGCTGATGCGAAAGAAGAAGAAAAGATAATTAAGGTCTTTTTTGTTGTTGATACATATACTGAGTCAATCTCCTAGGACAAACTCCAAGTTCATAATTATTTGGTTTGGACTGGGTTCTCAGTTGAGCATTCTGTTGAAGCTATTGGTTCTGCTAAAGCTACAGAAGTTGTCGATTCTGCATTTATGACCTTGGTTGCAAACCCTTATTATGAGGCACCTGTTGATTCTGATGATGCTGAAGCTGAATTAACCTTTGCTGCATGATTCTTTGTTGCTGTTGCTAATGGAAATATACAGAGGAATCAACTGAACTGGGTTCCAACTTTACAAGAGCAAGATTTCTTACAACTATTGCAGATCAAACTATGGCTCTGATTTTATTGGAGCTAAATTACTAGCATTACCCATTGCAATTCTAAGCACTTGGTGTTGCTGATAATTTTGCATGGCCTCAGCTGGATTTACTGAGGAATTAGACTCCAGTACACTACTTGTAGACTGGTTA
Source organism: Allium sativum (assembly GCA_030737875.1). Classification (NCBI taxonomy): domain Eukaryota; kingdom Viridiplantae; phylum Streptophyta; class Magnoliopsida; order Asparagales; family Amaryllidaceae; genus Allium; species Allium sativum. The sequence goes on from CM060916.1 coordinate 904,057,576, forward strand.
CTAATAAGAGACGATACATTGGGGATGTTGTTTACTAACATCTTCATGTGACTACTATTATTACTAAACTGGGCTCTTGATGTAGGTACTAAGGGAAAAAACTATTGTGGGTTCGGGTTTGGATTTTGTTGGCCTGTGCCCAGCAATGAAGAACTGGATCGGGTAAGAGACTGGGCCCCTGCTATCGGATTTGGAGGTCCTAAAGGCAGCAATTTTTACCTGAAACAAACAGTCAAACTACCTATCCAACAAACACACCTTTGATTTATGAACAGCTGCGATGAATATTCTGAATATATGATGATATTTAGCTGAATGGCATAGTTAATTGGATCTTACTTTTTTTATCATCTAAAAATCATTTTTAGATAATCCAAAACTAATTTTCCAAATATTATATTCATTACTAATGCATTTTTCATTATATAATATGGGTAAAATAATAATAATTACATGTGATGAATACTGCAACAAAATCAAAGAAGATTAGATAGTAATCACATGCAACATCCTATTAATATTGTTAGCACCAAAATCTTTCTGAACAACCATAAATTTTAAAGGGTCGTTGGAAGGAAAGTACTGGGTAAAAATATAATCTTTTGTGCATCTTCTTCTCAATGATTTGCATGATTGGAAAGGTGAATTTCAAGCCAGGAACATCTCTATGGTTGAATTTCAATGAAAACACATAGGTTTGGTGTTCAAATTAGATGTTGCTCCAACGCAACATCTAAGTTTACTAGGAAGGGATACTTCCAATATGAAAAAAGAGAAGACTACTGTTGAGATGCTTTTTTGGTTAAAGCTGTCACACGTCAAGTTCCTGATTAGTAGCGCACTCAAGCGTCAAGAACATCGTCAGAAAACATAAAGTGATTTGGTCGAAGTCGCCTCTCGATCATAAGAAGGCCCGAAACTCCCGTCAAACGACCACTCACTATAACTCTTGTAGAAGGCAAACCGTCAGCCGAGCCGTTAGCGGGTCCGAGCGCAACGCCGGTGGGGGTCTAGGGCCTCACATTCCCGGTGGTGACTCCCCGATTCATTCGATTTTCCCTCAGCCGGAAGCCGAATCCCTCCAGTTCGAGCTAACCAAAACTCGAATCCTCCCATTTCGTGTTCAGGAACTCCGACTCCCTCGACAACAAGATTTTGCATCCCTTCACCTCACCACACACCACGCCACATTGCAACCCCCCATTGCCTCGCATCCTCCCTCCACACCGCGGCTCGCATCCTACGGGATGCAAATTCGCATCCCCGGGGATGTGAATTTTGCATCCTCCAGGGTGCGAAAATTCGCATCCCTTGGGATGTGAAAATTCGCAACCCTGGGGATGCGAAATTCGCATCCTCCAAAATGCGAAAATTCGTATCCCAGGATGCGAAATTTGCATCCCCCGGGATGCGAGATTCGCATCCTCCGGGATGCGAAAACTCGCATCCCAGGATGCGAAATTCGCATCCCTTGGTGGGATGTGAAAATTTTCTAAGGCGCGAGGAGTGATGTGATTTTTCGGGTTTAGCAGGTGTATGATGCGATTTTCTACCATGTGGTACCCCAAATCTCACCCACTACACTACCCATCTACACTTATAAATACTCCAAGCCTTGGCCTTCATTTGGATCCTTTTTCCCGGGAATTGTTGGCCTTCTAGAGCTTCAAGGGCCTCATTAATGGTTGTCATCCCATTCTTTATGGCCATTGGACATGGCATGAACAACTAAAACGTTGCCCAAACATTTGCATCACTTTTTGGGCATCTACGAGCATAAAAACACCACCTTAGGGCTATTTGAGCTTCTTGGACATTGAATCTTCAAGTCAACTCATTTCAAGGAGGAAGTAGAAGGACATTTTAGTCAAAGTTAAGAATTAACAAGGACATTGTTATTCTATTGTAATACTTTGTACTCGAATATTGTCTAAACTTGTACAACATTGTAATCATATATCATATGATGAATGACCTTATAAAGTGGACATAGGTGTTAATACTGAACCACCATAAAAAGCTGTGTTCTCCCGCATTTTCTTCATTATACCTTTGGATTATTGTGTTCATACTACACACGTATTGGATGTTGACGTGTGACAATTTTCCACCTCAACAACTTTAGTAAAATAAGTAAGGAGAAACCTTAGCCAAATCTTTTCGATGTAGGTCAACAACATGTCACAAAACAGGGGTTTCAAAAACAACCGCCAAAAGTGTATTGATCTCAGGTCTAGGTTAAATTGAATTTATAAGGTAAAAAATATTAAAAAAATTGATATAAAATTACAGTTGACATTATCTCCATCTGCCGTGGATTTGAAGTATAAAGCTGATTATTGACCTTAGTTAGCAGTCTATCCTCCCCATCTTGGCCAAATTACTACAGCTAATGCTGCAAACAAAAATAGGGTTAATCTTTGTCCCTCACCATCCACGGAAACATAAGTTGTAGAACTAAAAAATGAACTACTCAAGAAAGCAATACCTATAGCCAAATAAATCAACTACAACTTCTCTTTGCAAGGCGCGCTAAGCTAAATTAGATCTCTAAAACATCGAGGATTGAGATCTGAAATACTACTGTTATTTGAGAAAAAAGATCGACTGTGTAAGATTATGAGAAAATAAATCAAATTTAATTCACACCTAACTTTAATTTTTACATACTTGAAATAAAGCGAGATGCAAAATGCAAACGATCCTAATAATTCATACCAAATTTGTAAACCAAAAATAAATCATGTTTCTGAAAAAACAAAGCATAGAATCCAATGGACGTTTTCAAAAAACGTAATAGGTTCCACATAGGAAATATTCTCATTATTCATAGAGACATGAATTGTTTATCAAACATAATTATTGATAATACTATTTCATTCCAGAAAAAACCAATCGGACTAAAATTTTTTGCCAACTGTATTGAAAAAGCTTTGCATAACATTCATGAATAAACAAACGTTAACTGGAATCAATTTTAATTAAGAAAACACTAAGAAGGAAAATAGTTCGTGAAATACAAATTGTGAATTGTCGTACTGACCTTAATTAGCAGTCTATCCTCCCCACCTCAGCCAAATCATTGAAAGTGAAAACCGCCTTTATTGCATCTATAAGACCTTACATACCGTTGAAACGAATAGTTTGGATGTTATCGATCAAATTAAGATAGTAAAACAGATCTTGGAATAACCTATAATTTCATCGCGTACGACTCAGCATGAGCGACTCAAATCTATATGCTAATATCATAGATTCGTGTATGAGCGTCTTCAACCGGAGTACGAAAATTTGGGTTTTGGAGAAATTAATGTCTTTTTTACTGCGAGGAAACTAAAAGAGCAGCGATGACGTGAAATTGCAGGGGAATTTGTAGAATTTAAAAAGACACCAATTAAAATAGTGCAATGAATTTTCTTTATTAGTTTTAGAGATATGTGAAACATAACACACTTTTTAAAGGTTTATTTGCTTCATTCAAAATAAAAAATACCAATGCTTAGATATAATGTCAAAACAAGTAACTAAAAATGGAAAACCGAATCCATTTGAATTTTAATATCATAAGTTTGAGTTACACTACAAAATAAAACCTCAAAAGTAAATAAGTAAAAAAAAAAATGGTAGGCATACATAGTAAAGTCATCAGCAATCAGAAATGTAAAGCAAGAATAAAAATAAATAAATATATAAAAGTTACGTTTTGAACAATGCTACATCAAATGACCAAGACTTGGAAAGTCAATTTCCTTTATCAATCGGAAAAGTAGTGAAAGGCGGAAGGGAAGTCCTCTTATCTTACGAATCAAAATAGCATCTTTCTTAGAATAAATATTGAAATAGTCCCTATCTCATATAAGACCACTGATATCAGTTTCTGAAAATAGTATTAGTAAGAGTATGCCAATTTTTTTACTGTATGTGTGACATGCTTGGCATTTGAATTGTAGCAAAATTTAAGTTTTATGCATAATCATTGTTTTAACATATGATCATACATGAACCATAAGCATATTGGCTCAGTTTACTTTATTTTAGTTAGCGTGGTACACTCATTATGGACTTTGCAGAAAATAGTTTATTTATGGAACTATCATCAAAGATTGATCCAGTAAATTATTTATTTTTGACAGTCCACTCTATTTTGTGATATCATTGACCAATGTTTGATACTTAATTTTGTATAATATTCATGAATGTTTGATTTCCAGAAAGGTAACATCAGTGTATTTGCTGCAAATGTTCCCTTAAATCTTCATAGATCAAAAATATACAGTAGGGTTAATCACAGAATAAACTATCAGCAAAGATCTATCCAGTAAAAAAAAATCAAACATCTTGTTAACCTTTAGGAAACTAAGGTTTGAATACCTCAAGTTATAGGCAAGCCTTTTCAAAATAGAGTAGACTGCCTCCTTTGTTCACAGCAAAACCGTTGGGGGTTGTCGACTCTCTTGTGATCATTTAAAAAAATTAACTATAATAAACACAAAATTCAAAATATAAGGAAGAAATAGGTTAACTGGTAAATAGAATTATTATCAGGCTTGCTTAGATATTGTAAGTCATCCCTTTGTTGACTTGCGGTGGGAAAAAAATCTGTCATAAGTCTATAAAAAGCTTTCGAAATATTGAAAAATCTGCTACTGTTATTCTCCTTTAATTCTAGTTGCAATAAATTGACAAAAGTGTTATAAATCTGGAAAACTGACATGGATTAGATTGTGGGGACAGCTCATCCAATGACTGCTCGTAATATTTACCCAATCATCATGGAGATGGCTCAGTGTAAAGCTCTGTAATCTACTTCAGTAGTATACAGAAAATAAAATGATCAAGCTCTTTTATAGTAGTCTACATCAAAAAGTAGGAAGAATTATGAAGAAGAGTAATAAATGAAAATAAAAAACTAATATCGAACTCAGTATAGTCGATTAATAAACCGAAGATTATAGCAAGTGAAAATGTAAACTTTACGGGCTGTTTATAAATAAAAAAAAATCTATGTTGAAGCTTATAGATGAAATTGTGTTGTGGTTGAGATATGACAACAAATGCACCCTTCTTACCTTTTACATGTGATCTAACTTAGTTTGAAATTCTTGGTGCCTCACAATTCAACTATGTTACAAAAATTTATATGCTACTCTAATAAAATTTCATGCATAGTTTTTATGTTTTACAAAAATTTCGAAGGATTGATGTTGTTTCATCCAACAAAATAATTTCAACCAAGGTTAAGCAACCAAAAATATTGTTCTTGCTCGCAAAAATTGTTAAAACATGAATGAGATGTAACTAGAACTGAAGTAATAAGCGATAGAGGTAGTTTTCCACAGCCAAATATGCTTTTGAATAAAGAGTTGCTATGTAAAAAAATAAAAAATTGAACCACCAAATTAGTTGTTCAAATGGTGAAAGGATAGGTAGTTAGGTATCATAGTGAAATCTGAACTTGTTTACCTGACATCAAATAAATAAACACGACTAAACCGTGCAAGTTAATTGTGTGATTTTGAAAAAGAAAAAAAAAACTTTTCTCCCTTCTTCAGTTTCCACCCCAAGCTCTCCTCTTAAGACTACGTGTTAGGTAAAGGGATCTTAAACAGTGATTACGGAAATCCCAGGATCATATGTATTTGGAAGGAATTGCAACCTACCCGATCCAAGAGTTTTATTGGACCACAACCCATGTAGAAATTGATATTTTGTTTCAAAATGAAAATATTAGAGTCCAATACTTAATAATGATTCTAGTTGAAACATCTAATTTAAAGAAAATAAAAAAAGAGCTAATTCGGCATCGTGACCTATATTCGGCAAGGAAAAAAAGAAACAGGAAGAAGAAGAAGCAACAAACCTAATTTTTTTTTTCTATAAACCCTAGGCTTTAGGGGGAGACGATTGATAATATGTATTAAGATTATGTCAGTTTATCTCCATCCATGCACACAACCACTATATTCCAAATTCTCCACGTATGAGTCCAACCCTTCTATGCAAGACATGCTAGATCTCTAGTATTTCTAGGCTCGAGATTCGAAATTTGAGACTATCTGTATAAAAAAATATTAATAACTTAAGAAAATAAGAAAATAAATAGCACTTAGTTCACATCGAACTTTGTTAGTGCTTTAAAAATTTCTTCGAACATGTTATGTGCACTTGGGCTTCATAACTGCAATTCTACAAACACATTGGTAAACCCTACTTGCTTACCTATCGTCGATGAGCTGAAGGCCAGAGAAGATCGTCAAGGACCTGAGATTGACCAGCTTGAAGAGCCTGACAAGTTGACGCCAATATTCTGCAGTTCTGACAAGAGAAGCATGTGTGCACGTGCACAACTGAAGGAGTGCACACTTGATTATTGAATATAGTCAATTATGTTCTGGGCTTGTAACTAATGGGCTCTGGTTTGTTTAAAGCAATATATGTTGAGATTTGTCCTATAAATAAGTAGTAAATTCAGTGGAAATGTAGGATGAAACATTCAAAATTCTTAATGAAATCTCCTCACTTCTGTTCTTCTGCAATTCTCATATCCTATTACTAATTCCTTAGCTCTCGTTTCCTTCACTTTCCCTTCATCTAAATTTTCTGCTAATACTCTGCATTATTTCTGCTTTTCACTCTTACCACCATTCATTCTTCTGCATTTCTCCTATATGATAATCAGATCACAAATGAAAGGAAAGAACCCTAAAAAACTTTCATTTGCAAGCATTTAATCTTCTCCCTTGATTGTACCCTTTTGTCCTCTATGAAGAAGCTACAAATCAGTTCAAACTTACACTTTGATCCAATATTCATGAAAAACCAATAAATACTAAACCAAAAATCCTAAAATCAATCACATTTCAAACAAAATAAGTCAATTTACCTTCTGATAATTCTCAGGATTTCCAGAAACATATTGTTTGAAATCGATCAAAGCAGCAAGAAAAGAAGCATTTGTATTCAATCTTTTAGTAGACGGAATGAATTCGTTAGATTCAAATTATTGAAAAAGCATATAGTTGTTGAACGCTTGTTTTGGAGTCGCGTTTCAGCCAATCTAAATTAGGGATAGACAATTGGGGAATCGGAGAAGATGATGGCGAGCAGATAGAACTCCGATATGTTTTTAGGATTTGGAGACAACAGAAGCCAAGTTTGGAGAAGTTCTTCAACTTCTAAGATTGTTGGGCAAATGAAATCGAGTTCGTAGAAGATTATTTACGTTTCAGGAATTGGGATTCCATCTAGATCTGAGAATGAGCAAAACAAAAAGGACACTGTGGGTATTTCAAAACGCCAATGCATATTCAACCACTTTTGGGTTCTGTCAAAAGCTGCGGCAGAAACATAATTTACGGAGGGTCCACCATATTTTACAGATTTAACAAAACACCCCCCCATTACACTAATTTACAGTATTACCAACCCTGAATTGCACTAATTCGGATGTTTTCACCGGGTTTATAGCCGGGCGATGTAGCATTACCCATTTCAAAATGGCACCTGGTAATTTAGTTCATTGAATTCACTTTATTAGTAGTAAAGACAATGTTTATAACTCGTGTCTATGTTATCAGAATTGGACCAAACAAGTTGCTTTGGTATTGTGCTGACGAACAAAAAATTCTGGAACTGATTTGGACAAAGCTGAAGACAACTGGAATTTTTAGTTAAATTAAACGCCTGTTTAATTTAACTGAAATTGAATTGGTCAACGATAAGTGGAATCAAAGTGAGTATAACTCACTCAGTTTTACCCACTTATATTTCATATAAGTCGAGATTTTTATTGTGTGCTATGATTGATGATTGTTTGATATAAATTGAACATATTTATATATATTAGATGAATTGGTTAAATTAAACGTTCATTTAATTTAATTGAAACCAAATCGTTATTTCAACGATTATTACCAAATAAGGTAACTTATCTTATTGGTCACGTTTATAGTAATATGAATGTATTAAATTAAAAGACGGATGCTTGGATTGTTGTTATTGGTTAATTGTTGAAAATTATATCTGTATATTGAAGTGGATGATATTATTTTGAGGTAACGTGTATGTGATGCAGAAAAATATAGGTTGAAGGAATCCAATAGGATTCCTTACTAGTATTGATAATGTTTACCGTATATGTCGGATATCTTTGATTGACTGTGAAATTGGATGAAACAAACCTTTATTTCACAGTTTGGTATTTAAGCAGCAATTTGGCTCCTTAATACCATCAATAAATTAAGAAATTTGTTAAATGAATTTTAAATCGAGTTTGTAACGGTTTTAGATTTATATATATTGGATTAGTCATTTAAATTAAAGGAAAAGTTTATTCCCTTAAAAGGTAAACTACAATTTTGTTCAAAATAATTTTCCGAAGTTTAACTTATGTTTTCATTTTATATAGTTGTTTAAATACAACTAAAGTAAATTTCGAAATAAAAAGGATTTTGTAAATGAGATATGTAAAATAACATATTCCATATTTTTAATGGAATAGTAAATGAAATCTGATGTGATATTATAATTAATATTAGTTTTAGAGTTGTAAATTTTATCTATCTTAAGATAAGAATGTTGCGATTAAGCTAGGTCTGAGAGGTAAACAGAATACCCCAACTTGAATGACTTCACTATTTTCAAGGGATAGTATTATTTTGTAATGGTAAAAGATGTTGAAAATAGTTTATTTTTCCTACAAGAGGAATACATCAACATATTTGCAAGTTTTTGAGGTGTAACTAGAACTACTAGATTTTAAAGTAAACGATGTATAATTTGACATTGGTTGGCCCAAGTATAAAGTGTACCAGTCTGTTAAGTATATAATACTGTTTTCTAAATTATGGAAATACTATGGTTTTCCAAAGGTAAGGTTATAAATGGAAATATATATATATAAGTTGAATTATTTTGAAAAGGATTATAAATTGGATTTTTAATAAAAGGAATCACTAAATAGAAATATAAAATGTCAATAAAGAGGTTTAAGGGCATGTTAAGGAAGGATATCAACTATTGAGAAATGTTGGCAAAATTGAATACAAATGTTAAACATTTGACTTATAAACATGGATTTTTATGAAAGAACTTTTTTTTTCAGTTTTAGAAAATAAATAATGGTTATTGCAAATGGTTTGCAAATGATATTTTATAATGGGATTTGACAAAAAATGTGAAATCAGATGTAACAATCCGCATATATAACGATAATATATTTAAATATTTTATGTACTATAACATCGTTAATCGTAAATCAATATAGGTCCAAAAAGTCACATTTGACATACAGATGAATTTGGACTCGAAAACACTTCCATTGAGTTCAAAATATCATTTACATAATCGAAAACTACAAACTTTGATATATTTCGAGTTCGTGGAAATTGGCACTTGGATCGGGGTCTAGGTTAACGAACCTAGCCCACTTACTCAACAAACCCCATCATCCCACTCTTCCTCATCCTCTTCCTCTCTTCAAAACAAAATTAAAAATAGGGCAAAAGATGGGAAATTAAATTTTTTTAAGCTAGGTTTGGCAATTAGATGCTCCATTCAAGAGGAAATCAAGCAAAGAAGCTTAGGTAAGCCTCCTCTACATCTTCTTCATCTTCTCCATCTTCTCCTACTTGCTTTCTCTCTAATTTCTGAAATTACCTATGACCTAATTCTTTGGAAACTCATTTATATGTGTTCAGATTGAAGTTTAGCAAGCTATATTGGAAGAGCGGTTGTGACACCCCATGTCCGGGAATGTCACTCTTTATTAGAATGCATTAAGTTTCGTGAAGCATTATAGGTAAACAGAAACTGAAATATCACAATACAAATATAAAATAACAGCGGAATTAAAACTTTATTAAGTAGAAAAGCTTCACGGTCCAAACCCAATTACATAATTAGTCTGAAATACTGAAAACACATTACATCAACATAAAACTTCTGTTTTGCACCAAAATCAACATAAGAGTACAATAATACATAAAAAGAGCATAATCCTCAAAATATAGCCATAGTATAGAAGATACGAAATCAAGCAGTACATCTAAGCAGCTCCAAGTAGAATGACATAAGAATCATGATCAAGCTTCAGTATTCCCACCCTGGAACCTGGGGGGAAACGGAAGAGAGAAAAGAAGAAACAAAATGGGTCAGACATAAAGTCTGGCGAGTCCAGTTACTTTTAGCATATAAATAAGTAAAAGCATCATGACAGGCATAAAAAATGGAAAGGGAGATAACAATGTCGTAAGGCAGGTATAACAAGGTAAACAGGATAAACAGAATAGAATATATTATGCTTCTCTAGTACTTTTCTCTGCACCAATACTAGTATAACATAACAAGACGATCCCAACAGGTACAAGATGGTAGACTTAGGTGTAGTGAGAGGTTTTACCTCATACAATAACAGGTAGCCCAACAGAACTGACGGGTGTTACCCCTAACGATAATAACGGGCTCCTAAACAAGCAAGACTTGATGTACCCTAATTACTACCCCTAATCGATCGGCTCCCTAACTCGTAGATACCCTATGCTGGCCCCACAATATGATGTATCACTTCCTAAAATGGCAACCTCGTTGTTTACAAGGTGCACAACCATATCTACAGGTGTCACGACATCTTTTCATCCTCCCTGAAATTCAGACCCATGCATGCACATGACGCCATCGGAATGCGCCGCCCACACCGTCCCTTAGATGGATCTCTTACAACGAACTCAGTAAGCATGCCCTGACCTCGACCTAGTTCGGGGTTCTCCCTTTGATACCAAGACAGGTTACTGACTAATATGGGTCCCACACACGGGATGATACAAGCTTCCCCCTAGGCTTGATCCCTACTACTAGGATTTCAACAGGTTATGCCTACTAGTTTACAAGATTGCATAACCCCAACTGGTTAAGTTTGTCGGGTTTATATGTATAATCCATCCTCACATATTTATCAAGATTAACTTAACCCTCCTACTAATTTAAGCAAGTTTACTTAACCCCTACTTAAGTTGATAGATTCATTCACCGATTCAAACAGGTTAAGTATTACAAGTTTATTACCATTCATTCATTTATGATTATTAATGCGCTAGACCTCTCACATTAAGTCTACCACTTGTGGATGCTGGATATGCCAGTTGGGTCCGGGAAGACTTCTACCACAAGTCGGACTTAACCTCGCATTTTAGCACTGTTATGTGTCATTTATCACTCGACCCCTCACATTAGATTAACCAGTTGTAGGAGCTGGATTTGACGGGCGGTTCGGGGCAGCCTTCTACCATAAGTGTAATTTAACCTTGTGTCTACATGTGGTTAAAATTTCTAGTTACTGTAAATCTAGGCATGTTCATTAATAACCAATTTTCATGTTTATAATGCTCTAGACCTCTCACATTAAGTCTACCACTTGTGGATGCTGGATATGCTGGTTGGGTCCGAGAAGACTTCTACCACAAGTCGGACTTAACCTCGCGTTTTAGCACTGTTATGTGTACATTTATGCACTCGACCCCTCATAGTAGATTAACCAGTTGTGGAAGCTGGATTTGCCGGGCGGTTCGGGGCAGCCTTCTACCACAAGTGTAATCTAACCTTGTATCTACATGTGGTTAAAATTTCTAGTTACTGTAAATCTAGCATGTTCATTACTAACCAATTTTCATTTTATTATACCCCAAATCCCCGTCTGATTCACGCTACTAGTTTTGCCCCAGGGTAAAGTTTTAGATCAAGTATAGATTATGCCCCCAATTCCCAATCGTTATTTACAACATAAGTTATGCCCCAAGTTAACATTCCCAACCATTCCCAATTTCGTACACTCGCGTATTTCAGCGATAGGCCTAGGTCGAAGGTAGCCTGGCTATAAAAACAAAAAGGGAAAGAGGGAGAGAAGAGAATAAGAATAGGCATAGTAAATAAAACTGGCATATGATGATAATGGTCATACTAGCAGAATGGCATACAGTGACATGATTAGGCAAACTAACATAATAAGCATACAGTGACATGATTAGGAAAATTAACAGAATAGGGATATCATGAACAAGCATATGAGAACTAAGCAGTAAATTATGTATACAAGTAATGACCGATCTGTTATGATTCAGGTTACTAACAGGCATAGGCTTAGATCCAAACTTATAAACATGTCAAGATTACTTTTTAGTTGTTTATATCTAAAAGCAACATAAACTCACTGTGACTGGATCTAAAGAACAGAGGATTGATTGTAGATGCTATAGCACAGATCCTTGAATACGTATAACTTGTTGTTGAAGAAGAATAGACTAATTCAAATTGAGTTGGGGCAACACCTTGTTGTCTCCATTGTTTTTGGTGAATAAAAAAATGAGAATGAGGTCCTATATATAGCCTAAGGTCAAGAAATCATGCACAGAAATGCGTCCAGGTTCTAGGCAGGAATCTGCCCAGATCTCAGTGGGGTCGACCCCGGGGTCGACACCCCTGTGGAGGGTCGACCTATGGGTCGACACCTATAGGGGATGGGGTCGACCCCTAACGGGCTGATTTCCCTCCCCTTTTCCGCCGTTTGGTTTTGAATTTTGAATTTGTTTTATTTATATATAAACAGCTTATATGTATATAATATTCAGACCTTAATATCTTCTTCATACGATGTCCGTTATATGCGAACTCGGAGTCTATCTTAAGCAGAATTCCGGGACGAACGCAATCACACAGTCCGTTTTACTTAATTCCTAATATTTAATTAAGTATTCGTTAGTTTATCATTACAGTTTACTTTAAAATTACGGGGTGTTACAACGATTGTTTTTGCTTGCTTTTGGATCGAATTCTTGCTTCTAACAAGCAAATGTGAGTTCCCTATGAACTCACATCTATGCCACAAGCTATTAGCTTGTAAAAGTGTAATTTAGTGTTCATATAAGTTTTCATATGCTAATGAATTGATTAGGTTAGCGTAACTTGGCTGAATACCATGTGTTTATGTTCCATTGAGTTAAAATCGTAGTTAGGGTTGTCCATGCGATCTAATTCATATGCTACGAATGGATTTGGTGATCTTGTGAAGCTCCATTGTGGCCCTTGCAAACTCTGAAGTCTTCACAAGTCGCTTGAATCACTTTTGCATGCTTTGGTTTATAATTTAGTCCACTTTTGAGCTTATAATCAAAATCATTGCAATCTCATGTGTACATGTGTTTATACATGTGAGTTTTGTGTTATAAATTATTTCGGCAAGCCTTGGGGCTCCATCTTTGCGTATATAACATTATAGGCCTTCGAGCGTTCATCGATATTATTTTGAGCATGTTATCTAGGCAAAATTAGGCCATGGCCCAGATTCAGTCATTTGAATATTCTTGGTCAGACCTCTGACTTGCTTCAAATAGTTATAAAAACGAGCTTAGAGCAATTAAGAAGTCTGAATTGCAATTCAAAAGTCTGAATTTTCCAATCCAGACGCCTGAATCTCAGACAGAGACTTACGTCTTTGGAAACCCAATTCAGACATCTGAATTTATATTTCGGACATCTGAACCCTGTTTTGGACTGTTGACCGTCACTACAAGAAAATGATTTTTTGTAGCGCTCAAAAAACACCACCAGTCATTTTTGGTGGCGTTTCGATAATCGTTACGAGAAACATGCCACAAAAAATAAAAAATATTAATAAACGCCACTTTAAATACTTTTATTGTAACATTTTCTAAACGCCACCATAAATATTTCTATAGCGCTTTAAAAATGCCATAAAAAAGATTTTTGATGCTACTAATAAAATTTTCAATTTTACCCCTGATTTACCGTTGCGTTTACTCAATGCCACTGTATGTATTTCTGTAGTGTTTTTAAAATGCTACTAGACATTATTGATTAATTTACTGTATTTTTTCGTGCAATTATTTCTTGTTAGTAGTCTATTTTGTTTCTATAATATCAATCAATAATCATTCATATAATCATCATGTTCAAACAATTAACCATATAATCAAATAGAATATGCATAACCATTTCAATACAATAGGAATAAATGACAAAACTCCATACAAGAACCATTGATATACAAATTTACGCATCTAGTACAAAGAAAATGTTATACCTAACTAGTACTTACAAAACGCTTAATTACCCATAATTCTTTGTTTTATACACCCCCGTTAGTTTACTTAATCCTACATTTCTATGAAATCCCACCATCATCCTCTAGCATTTTCTATAAGTTTGAAACATAAAAATAAAACTTCCAAGTCAAAGTATCAACTTAGTTTTGTTCATCATTCAGCTTCAAATTTTACCTAATCATCATTCTATGTTCAGGTCATGAATCCGTATTTGTAGCCAACTCCTTTTTCGGTATTCTATATTCGGACTTTTGCTTATGATGTTTAGAAGTGACATTCATGTGTCCACCCACTTCATTTCCTCTATATTCAGCCATTACTTTCTTTTACCCAAACTCAGAAGGATAATTGTGTAAAATTCTTGTAGAATGAATTAGTTACAAAAAAAAAAGAAAAAAAGAGAGAGAGATAATATGATCACACTCTTGTGAAAAGTTCAGTATCAACACAAAACTAGGACTAAAACTGAATTTTGTTATGGCTCAAAAGCTACTACTCATGTATTTATCAAAATATTTCTGGATCCCATTGAACGTCAGGTCGGATCCAAATTAGGTATTTCATTGGTTTGTTAACAATCATTTATCTCTACCACTAATAAAGTGAATTCAATTAACATAATTTCCATGGAATCTTGTGAAATTCTAAAAAATACACATAGCCATCACTAAATGCCATCAACGACATTCGCAAACTCCACTGCCATTTCTTTTCAATTGCTCATCAACGGAATACACAACCAATTTGCCACCATACCACAATAAAATAATTTTGAAATAAAAGTGTTGTTAACTTAATACCAAATTTTTCTAATTAAAACGCATATCTATCCACTCATTTTTTTAAAATAAATAAAAGATGAATATATCTAGCTACTAGATGTACAAATGTGTGGTTTATGCTAGTACATTTAACACAATTACAATGTACAAGCAGGTGGTCCGTGATAGCAAACTATTTACCAGGTCGAACGGACAATGACATTAAAAACCACTGGAACACTAAGTTAAGAAAAAACTTCACCAACTAGATATTGGTCCGGTTACTCACAAACCAGTCTCTGAGATTAGCGAACATCTTATCTATCTTACAACCACTCATAATCAATATCATACCGCTCCTGAGAGTTATATCACAAACCTCAATCAATAAAAAGAAATTAGAAATTTATGCACAAAGGGTTAGTTATGCGCGCGCGCACACACACACACACACGCACAGAGATATATATAACTTCTTGGATGATTTTTTTTATTAGAGTTAGCTATGCACAAAGGGTTTCTTTTTTCATTCGTATACAGTTTTAGTTTTTCAAGTCCAAAGAAAATACCATCTTGTATAGTAGAAAAAGAAATAAGAAAGCTATGCAATCACAACTATTTACCATTTTACTTTCGGACACAAGTAAAGCTCTTATTATAACAATTTTTTATACTTAAATTCATTAGAAAAGGAAAATAGAATGAATCTAATTTGTGTAAATTTTTCTACTACCATACCCTTCACTAAACTGAAGTGCAGCGAACATAAAATATTGTATTGAAATTAAAATTCAGCATCTAATAGATTTCTCAAACTATACGTTTAACTAAACAAATCACTGATTATATGCAAGTATGGATGGAGACTCACATAAATGTTTCTTCTTGCATATTCCTTTGTGATGGTTTTGGTTAAACCTATCACTCCTGTTTTGCAGCACTATAGTTGGCTTGACCAACATTTCCAACTAGACCTACTACTGATGTTATATTGATTATTCTACCCTGTATATATACACTCCAATTATCAGATAAGAACTATATATCATAAATAAAATGTCAAATGCACCGTATACATATACAAATATAGTACTTAATCTATAGCACCAATAAGCCAACAATAATTTTCTTTAAGGTTGATGAATGTCAATGAAAAAGAAAAATTGTGAAATAATACATCAAACACTCATAAGGAATTTGATTACCTTCCTCTTTTTCATAATAACTTTAGCAGCAACCTGTCCATTACTAATAAATATGCAGATTAAAACTAAGAATTGCTAAATGGTGACAACTTGTAAAAAAAGACTAGTAAGAAAGCAAAAAAACCTGTGTGCAAAGGAAAACACCAGTTAAGTAATCCGTCTACTGTTTTGCGAGCTGATTTGCAAGTCTGCACATCACCTGCTCACCCATCCTTGGTAACTCATGTAATGTGAACAACTAAACACTTATTTATGATGTTTTGCACTTGTTGGACATTTTCTTGAACCTAGTCAGAATCAACTGTTCAAATGTGATTTTAACAAAGCAAAAAAGGCTCAATTGCAAAGAACCCTTGGACATTATGGACCTAAAAGTTACAGGTTCTTTAACTTAAACAGACACGCGGACACATGCATACATGCACACATAGATAAGAAAACTGTTACGTATGGTTGATTATTATTATTATTAACTCTAAAATAGGTTCACTACAACTATGCCAACCATGATAAATATGTCAACTGAAGGTCATAGAACAATGCTGAACAAAACAACATGGATTTAGTTTCTTGATGAAACATATGCAACCTTGATCAAAATCCATACCTCTTCTAAGTGAAGTTTAGCCAAATAGGAAGCGGAAGACTTGGAAATTGACATATCACTATGCATATATACAATGCAGACAAAAAGGAGGAAGAAGAAGCGTTAAATTAGCATAAGTGATTCCCTGAGCAGTGAGATGTTAATAAACTTTTAGTATACCTATAAGAGTGCACATTAGCTGTTAGTATATTAGTAACAGATGTTAGTAAGATGCAAGAATATATATAACACAATATATAGAATCTACCCATCAAATGTTCAATAATAATTCAAACTCACTCTGCTGTTTCCCTTGACGCCATAAAAATGTAAAAGAAACTATAAGATAGTATATGATCAACTTATAAATCTTTATTTAGTCCTAGATGTTATCCTACTCTTAGTCCTGCTCAATTGAGTGAGAGACGACATCTAAACATAGTAACAACATCCAAAGACGAACCACGAGCCATGTCACTTAGTAGTTTTAGGACTGGAACAATACTGATTGCAGAGATGCATTGCTTCAGTAATATCATTGATCAGCGTATGACGGTTAAGCTGGATGCTGACACGGAGTAAACCTCGATTATGTACCAATTAATGTAACATCTATCCTTCACCAGTGTATGTTTCATCAAATTGTAAGTAGAGTTAACCATTAATCATTCTATTTACCTGCTACAAACTGTCCATCTATTGACACGGATTAACTGTGCATGAAGAGCTTCTTGAATATCTTTCCGATTCAAATAGTTTAGAGTCTCATCTTCTACACAAACGTCTATTCTCTCAAACGCTTGCTGCACAAATTAAGAAGTCTACCATTCTCAAAATCATCGCATGAAAAAGGGAAAAACCTCTTACAAAAAAAGATTTGGTTGATGCAAACTAACTTGAGGACTCAATAGTGTGGACTGTGATAGAACTGAAGAGATGCATACATCTAATGTAACATCATACTTGTCGACAAATCTACTAGTTTCTTTAGTCACTTGGCTCATCACTCTTTCACAAATTGGGTTAAGAGAATCTCTATAGTACTCACGAGCATATCTTAAATAGTTGCCTACTGAAGTGAAAATGTTATATATAGAGTCTGAAATTAAGTCATGTGACCAATAATATTCAGCTCTAGAATTGAAGTCGGTTGCAAATTCAAGAACTGGATTGCCCAACTGCAAGTTTCATAACATAAGAAAACAATTACTATATAGTGAAATGGCACATTTTTCATATTTTAAAGTCATAATTCTGAATGTTAGGTGCTTACAACAATTCCTTTGAGATTAAAGATCTTTTCTTTCTTGTTTAATTGAACTATTAGATTCGCCAGCTGAGGAATATAATGACTTGATTGATAATGAACATGAAATTACATTCACATTGTTTAGAGAGCACCAAAGAAATAGTGTTTGCATTCTTCTAACCTGCATAGCTTTCTCCTGAAATATAGAGATCTTTAAGCTTATACTGAGGGAATTTATCAGACCAACGTTGTAGAAACACAATATTTCCCTAGCTTCAGAGTCAAAGCAAACAAACAATTTGAGAAATCATATTTACAAATTTAATCTTTTATAAAGTTATAAATTTGAAGATAGTAATTCATACATGTCATCACATTGCCAACTCCATTATAATAATTGCTATTAAAAGAACAAGAAAAGCCAACTCCTGCTGGGGTTTCCAAGTACAACATATTTTCTTCTGCATATTTTCAAAATTGAAGATGTCAACTTTGAACACAAACAAAATAAATTTTTGTAACGTGGTACCTTTGTTCCAACTATACTCATTTTTTACCAACAGGTTTCCATGAGGTCTAAAAAGGTCCATTTCCTGAAAATGCACCAACTCCAACAGAAGAACAACCAGGCCCCTTTTCATAAGAAACAAAATATAAAGTAAATAACTTTCCGAAAAAAAGAAAGGGAAAAACATGCATCTTTTCTAACTTCTCACTTTTAAGTTTTCATGTGAAATTATTATTAAAAATGATAAATTTTGCATCTTTATTATAAATTTTAGCTCCATTTAGCCAAAGAACAAGAGGTCTAGTCAATGGATCTATTTCAGCTTTAGTAAAGTAGTAAAATGGCTTGAACAAAGATGACACTATCATCAAGTGAGACAACAGTTTTAGCACCAATAGATCCCGATGTTGTTAAGCCCATGTGTGCTACAACCACACTAACTCCAGCCTTAGCCATTGAAATAGCTTCAATTGGATTGAAGGCATATGGAGTCATCAAAATACCTATTCTATGAGGCTTATGAATCATCTCAACCTCCAAACTAGTAATAAAACGGAACAAATTACTAACACGTAATGCAAATCAAGCGCTAAAACGAACACTATTGGAATAATAGCAACATGAACTTATCTCAGTATGGAATTCCAGAGGGGTCTACTCAAACCATAATTATACCATGAACGATATAACAATTAGGCACAACCAACACTGTACTGTCAATTCAGATTTTAAGATTACGAGTGTAAACAACCTTAACAAATATTAAATCCAGTAAAAATACAAGTATCGAAATTCGTACCTTCAACGAAATAAAGAGTCAACGGAAAAGTAAAATAGGACTTATTTTTCCCTAACTGCTGAAGTTTAGAGTGAGTTTCGCTATTCGGGTCGCTGCGTAGATGGAGATTCGCTTGACATGATTTGTTTTCATCTGCTCTGTATCAGCAACAATAATTTGATGCCCTAATATTTCCGGTGTTAATTTGGGGGGAAAGAGAAAAAAGGGTCAAAAAATTAGAAGTATAAGCGGGAGAGAACAAAAAATAAATGGTTATGTTTATTTTGGATAAGGGGGACTACTTTTTTTAAGCGGGAAAGTGAAATTTTTTTGTCGCATTTATATTATGGGTGAAAACACCTTTGTTTGCATTTGTGGATAAACGCCACTGATTTTTGCAATAAAAAAATAATTTTTCTTATAGTGCGTGGAGACCTCAATCAATAGTTTAGGTCCATTCAGGATCTTTCCCAACCGAGTTTCGGCCCGTTTGGCCTTTTTCTGCACTTTCCAGTTCTTCTGGTTCGTGGATTTCAACAGCTTGATTTTTAGTCTTTGATGGACTTTCGATTTATTCGGGGTAAACAAATTCATAATCGATAGTCATGTTATTCACTTTACATTATTAAAACATGAATTATTCATTCGATCGTTATTTCGATTGCTGTTACACGAGATTTGCCACTTCGAATTTATCAAAAAGGGTTTTAAATTATTATTAGGTACCAAATCTTTTACTATACTGTTACTTACTGTACTTTATTATATGAAGTTATTTTTCAAATTGGTTTCTAATCCGACTTCATTATATGAAGTTATTTTATAAATTGATTTACAAATCTACTTGTATATAATTGAAAATCGTTTTCTCGTTCGTATGAGAAATTTAATTAAACGCCTTTGTAAAAACAAGGATTATGAACCCTTGCGTTTGCATCGACGGTAAATTCTTGGAATCAATCGATTGAACACTGTGGCAATGATCATTTCGTATTTCTAGTGGAATTTACAACTTGTTTGTAAATATTCGAGTAGAACAAGTGGTTATGGGACATGTAGCTCGACTCTTATATTTACTAGCTTGGCGTAGTTTACAATATATTTGATCAATTTTAATCATCGATGAACTTCGGATCATCATGAGGAACTTTGGTTCATTCGCCTGTGCCGATGTTCTTTGGATCATCATGAGGAACTTTGATTCATTCGTCTACACCGATGATCTTCGAATCATCATGAGGAACTTCGGTTCATTTGGGATTTTATCGATTTGAGTTATCTATTTCATGTGGACTTGATGGGAGACATCATTTCTCATGAATATTCTTTTGTTGAGATCGTGTAATCTGTTTCATGTGGACTTGATGGGAGACATCATTTCTCAAGAACATTCATTCGTTGAGATCGTGTTTTCTATTTCATGTAGACTTGATGGAAGACATCATATCTCATGAATATTCATTTATTGACATCGTGTTTTCTGTTTCATGTAAATTTGATGGGTGACATCATTTCTCATGAATATCCATGTGTTGTTATCATATTTTCTATTTCATGTAGACTTGATGGATGACATTATTTCTCGTGAATAACTATATCTTTAGAGTGTGATAATCTTTTATAGCAACGATATTTCTGTGAGATATGTTATAAACATTTTTCTGAGCCTTCATATTCTTCATGTGAACATCATTGTTTTCGCATATATGTCATTTTCTGTTCATATCACTATTTCCATTTCAGTTTGTATTGATGAGTATAGTTAGACTGATCCATTTATTGTTTATTCTTATAAATAGTACTCGGGTCAGACCGAACTTCACAAGTGCATATATTGGATTTCTAGCAGGGACCACCCTTTGGATTTGTATCTACATTATTATTGTAGTAATTTAAGCTTTATGTATATGAGACATCTTTGTATACATATTCTTTTGGCTAGGATATGTACCTATTCTTTTGATGTATAGTGGATCGACTATGATCACTATCATTGTATTTATACTCATGTGTTATATTCATATCTTTTTCGTCTTAGTTATGTGAATATTCGTGTCTGACTCTGATTTTATTGTTATGTGTTTTATATTGATTCAGAATTATATATAGCCGACATGTAGCAGTTTTGAACTTGAATTAGATTTTTCGGATTTCCTCATTAGATTTGAAAAGTAAGACAACATTATCCGATACATGTAACACTCGTTCAAAGCTATTATACAGATGATCACTCCTCAACAACCTTATTCTTCAGGTTAGTTGACACCATTGCTTGCAATGGCCTTCACTAACATGAGTATAGAGGTGGGGAGTTACACCAGATCGTTTTGAATTGTTAAAAGGTGGAATGGATACACATTAAAGTTGGACAATTAATTAGTAAATATTATGAAATGGTATTTCAGAACAAAGTTGGGAAGGATTTGTTGAGATATTAAAGGAATATAATTGTTTAAAAATGGTTAAAGGGAATTGAATCGAACTTCAAGAATATTCATGGAAATTATTAATTACTTCTAAGTAAAGTTCAACATAGATTTGAATAATATTTAATTTATTTTCGAAGTATGGAAAGGAATTTTGGAAATATATTTAAAGTATAAATCAAATGAATTCCGAAATTGAAGTGGGAAAATATATTTTTACATATGGTAATTAAATTCCGATTATAATATTTGGAGTTGTCACAACGATGTTTTACATAAAATTTGATAAACCCAAATTGTGGTGTGTATATATATATGAATTATTTCTAAAGTATTTAAAGTGGTTTGAGAATATTCTTATATTAAAACAAGAAGTGAAAAGCTATGTTCGAAATATTAAAAGATTTAGAAGACTTAATTAAGGAATGGTTAATTAAAGAGGCCTAGTGATACTGAGTACTGAAGCAGTGAATTCATTTTATTTTCATGGTTGAATGGATGTTTATTTTGATAGTTAAATTACCGACTATCAAATCTGGCCTATTATCAATTGTTGGCGAAAAGACCGGGGTTGAATTTTTATTCGAATACCATTCCGACCAGTAAAAACGTAAAAGTAGAAGATATCAGATGCTGATCGAGATGGAGCAATTGAAGACCATGGATCTTCATAAACGGTAGAACTACTTAAAATCTCTAGGTTTCTTCTGGAGATATATTGCGGTTCTATCGTGGTTGAAATCTATGGATTGCAAGGACTACTTGTTACTAATCCATAGGTTGATTACTAGGATGTTGTAGTAGGGTGCCTTCGGTTCATTTTGTTCCTGGATAACTTATATGGATGGATGCCTGACAAAGTATTTCAAAAGGGGTTACGTACGTTGATTTTTACAAATGTACCATAGTTGGCGGCGGAGAAGGCAACTTCTCTTAGCTTAACACCCACTGATTTTAAAGATGCGCTAGTTATTTGGAAAGACCGGGTTTTTACCCATTGCAATAATTATACGACGTGGTGCTGATGTTAAGATATCGACGACGATGGTGGAAGACCCAAATTTCTTCACATCAGATGGATGGCCTATTGATGACTTGGGCGACGGCCCATATGAGGTTAAAGTAACGGTCAATTTGATCGCACTTGAAGTGATTTGGTTTGCAAGGACTTGCACTCACAGGTGGGGACATGGAATCAAGTGCCTTAGATTTCGTTCCTATTACCGAAATGGACTTGTTGATGGATTTCGTGTCTGACATTGTATTTTATGAAATACAGACTGACATTTACTAAACATACTTCTGTTTGGTGTCGGGAATTATTTCCCTTATCTTACCACCCTTTTTTGAGACGTACAAGATCAAAGGTTGTATGTTGGTGAATAACAGTTTGTGTTTTAAGGAATGATAGTGTGGCATGATAAGTGGGAATGATCAAGGCTTTTGTTGAAAAGCAGGGCCTTGTGGTTGAAGATCAAAGCATGGCTTAAATGCGTAGCTTTGTGTATGGCGTGACTTTGTGGGACTTACAACCCAGAATGAGCTGAAACAGGATTATAGAACGTAGGGGTAGGGACTTAATGTTCAATCTAGCAAAAGGTAACACCATGGTATGGAGCCCAGGCATTTACTTATGTGGTTTGTTGGATGAGGTGCCTCAGACAAGGTTAGTATACGTAGAAGACACTCTACACACAAGCGGAGTGACGTTATGTTCAGGCTGTTACTTTAATCCACGAAGTAGGGTGGACCGACCCTACCACTCTAAAGGAGCCAGACGGGATCCTGGAACCTAGCTGGGGGTTTAAAATTGGATTAGGAAGATCCTTAGCCAAGGCTTATTGATGGAAATCCAACTTCCAATACGTAACCCATTTTGATTTTCGGTTTATCTATGTAGCCAACATAGTGGGATGGAGAACTATGCGAGCTAAGATCCATAAGTTTATTTTCGAAAGGATTTTTCACACCCAAGTCATTATCATAATTTCAAATGTTTTTGTTTTGAACTATATTAAGCATATTTTGCGATTATAAGGCAAACCCCTATCCTCTCATGTGCGCTTGCATTGTGTGATGGGACCTGGGGATTATAATCGTTTATTTTTCTAAAGTCATGTTTTCAAATCTGTTTTATGATTGATATAGTTAGTTATGGTTGCTACGTTTGTGCATGTATCCTTGGGAGGAAGCCCGTTCCGCAACATGTGGTGTGGTCCCGAGACACCTTATTCAAAATAAGGCTAAGTATAAGACTAATTAACAAAGTTTTCTCACACCAGTCCCATGACTAACCATAGTTTGTTTTTTTCTTGCAAACTCGGGTGCCCATATTTTTCCACACGGGAAGCTCGGTAGTTTGTTTTGCAGATGTAACTTGCAGTCTTCTTAGAGCAGGATTTTGGATTGAAGCATAAAGCTGTGTCCACAGCATTTAAGAGCCTTCCGCTGATGTAATTTTGTATTTCCGCTGTGCATCGAAATCATTATACTCTGATATATATTCTTGTACTCTGATGGTACATTTTATGATGTTAATGAAAGATCCTTTGCATTTTTTTTGATGTTGTTGTTTGTCCAAAGTTAATGATTCAAGGAATTCCGCCATTTTGGATCAGACCTATGCGGCTTACAGTCGATTCGAGGGGCAAAGGTGTTCAGGTCGTTATAGTTGGTATCAGAGCTTTGGTTAATTCAAAAGCTTTGGGGTACAACTCGTTAGAACAGATAGAAAAGAGTTATTAGAGGTAGGATTAGTAACATCCTATAAAAGAATACTCATTAGAGATAGGATCAAGAGTATCCTAGAATGAGTGACTCGTTAGAGATAGAGTTTTTATGCCTCAGAATGAGTTAAGAGTATTACGTCTTTCTTTCTTTTCGAGGACGAAAAGTTTTTAAGTGGGGGAGCATGTAACGACCAGGAAATTTGGAACCAATTTAGAACTTCCAAATTTCATAATAATCAGAATAAAATTGAAAATGGGTTATGATATAATTGGAACAAGGTTATAATAATGAGTTTTAATATTAAAATAGCACATTTACAAAGGAAGTATAAGAAATATTTATTTTCAGACTCTGAAACTGGTAAATTAAATCCGGAATAATGAAATTAGGTAACCAACTAAGTTTGGCCAAAAACAGAATCCGTTTAATATTGATTAAAGATTGAAAGGTTAAAATTTGAACTAAAAATGGACGATTTTGAGGATATCTTGAGAATGGGATATCGCTAGATCGTGTGACCACCTCTGTTGGATTCAGAATAGTGAATTTTAGTACTCAGGAAAGTTTCACGTAAAACGACATCTGTATGTGAAAAAAAAAAAAAAAGACCAAAATATGAACTAAATTTTAATGGTAATTGGAATTTGATAGTGTTAACGGCAAAACTGTAACCTGAGACCTATCCAAGAAAATTCTAAACGTTGGATGTTATCTATGTATAAAGTCTGAGGAAATTCCCTATCGAACATAAAAAGTTATTAACAAAATAGAAGTAAAGTAAATTACTTGAAAATGCAAACGAACTCAGATTTTGGATCTGAACACATAGGATTGAAGTACATTAGAAACGGCACCTTATGGTTATAGAATTTTTGAAAGTCGTTATCATTTGATACTTCGACACAATGCCGAAAGGTGTTTGAGAAAACACATTTTACTATTCATAAGTGGATAAGTATGAAATAAGTGGATAAGCATAAAACTTAAGGTTTAATCATAGCCAGACATTTTCTACCCTTGGATTTAAGACTCATAAGCAATCCATACCCTTTTCACCATTATGAATACTACTTCTTTCACTCTTTTATCATCCTTTTATTCATTTCCTTTTTATGAAAGTTTCATCTTGTCTTGAATCCATTAATGGCCGAAAATAATATGCTATGGACAGAAAAAAGTAAAGAAAAGAAGAGAAATAAGTGAAGGATGTAGATCATGGAGCTAGAGATTGTTAGGCAAAGCTTAGACTTTACGGCGTGAGGAAATCTAAACATATTAAGGGTTTTGGTTTCTTATTTATGTGATGCACATATGATGTTTGATGAAATGTTTCTTATAAAATTTATAGTATATTTGTTGTTATGTTGATGGTGTATGTTTGTTAATAACCCTTAAGTAGATTCATAAAGTTAAAATGACATCTTGCTTAGATTTGGAAGTGGAACACCCTATGTTAGTTCCCAAAAATCATACTTTTATGGAATATCATAAATATACACGCCTTATTTAATTTTGGTAATATGTTAGGGTTATTAGTGAGTGATTTGATATGGTTAAAGATGTTAAAACCCTAGTGGTTTGTCCTTCATGGATAAAATCGCATAAACGTGTGATCTTTAGGTGAAAATCCATGAATACATGAAAGAAAACCAAGATTGCGACACCCCATATCCGTTAATGTCACTCTTTATCAGAATGCACTGAGTTTCGTGAAGCGTTATAGGTAAATAGGAACATAAACATTACAAGACATATATAAAATAACAGCGGAATTTAAAAAATAACTTTATTTAATAGAAAACATCGTGGTCCAAAACATGATTACATCATAAGTTTGAAATACTAAAAACGTAAAACTTCTGCCTTGTACAAACATCATCATCAGGGTACAATAATACATAAAAGAGCATAATCCCTAAAATATAGCCATAATAGAGAAGATACTAATTCAAGCAGTACATCTAAGCAGCTCCAAGCAGAAGGAAAGAAGAATCCCAATCAAGCTTGAGCATTCCCACCTTGAGAACCTGGGGGGAGGGTAAACGAAAGAGAAAGAAGAGGAAACAAAATAGGTCAGACATAAAGTCTGGAGAGTCTAGTTATTTTTAGCATATAAATAAGTAAAAACATCATGACAGGCATATAAACTGGATAAGAGAGGTACAATATATAAGGCAGGTATGACAAGGTAAACAGGATAAACAAAATATAACATGCAATGCACTTTTCTAATACTTTTCTCTGCACCATTGCTAGTATAACTGAAACAAGATGATGCCAAGTACAAGTTGGTGGACTTAGGTGTACTTCTAGTGAGATGTTTTACCCCATACAATAACAGGTAGCCCAACTGAACTGACAAGTGTTACCCCTGTAGCGTCCCGGAAAATTCAACACTCGAATTCAGACACTAATACATCCCCTATCCAAACTCAACCATCGAAATCTTAGAAAGCTAATAGAAAGAAGTTAGAGGGTGAGAGAAGAAAAAAATATTAGAATAGAAGAATAAGGGGATCAGAGTCTCACAACGGAATGGACAAAGTATAATAATACTTTATACAAAAGAAACTATATACATATGATTACAACATCAGAGTATACATTCAGATCAACACAACACACAGTGGAATATAAACTAGTACCAGTAAATATATGGAACACGTCTCGACTTTATCTCCTTTTCTGAAGCTCTAGGCGATACCTAACCTAATAACATACTCGATCTGACCCGAGTACATTTGAAGCAAAGAAAAATTCACCCGGATCAGTCTGGAATACTTTCAGTGATAAATTCATAACACAAACAACTTGTTTAACTTTCAAACCCCTTTTTGAAACAAAAGGATAATAGTAAGACCAGTCCACACATAAACATGGACGGTTTTTACCTTACTATAACCCAAAACATTTTGAAGTCAATATCTTGTTCTAATATTATAATAGTGTCTAATTACAAATAGATAGAATCTAGCAGAACACTTGCATCTCATGCTCCACATATATAGTATACAATCAAAACCGCGGGCGCTTATTGGGGATTGGATTCTGACTATGACAAGTTATGGAACCACCTGCCGATAGTGTATCTCTAGAGAGGAATACACTAGGTTCAACAAGAACGTCTTGCAACCCGGCCCACACATGACCGACCACTCATTTCTCTTGAGTGTATCGAATATATTGTCACCTTACAGCTGCGCAACTACCGTTTTCCAGGGAGATACAAAAATGAAAAGAAGTATCAAATATGAATATTTTATAGATGGTGACAATACACCCTAATGGGTGCGACCCATATAGCCATGCTGCCTGCCCGATTTTTGTCATTTCCCGGTTAATGATGCTTGAGGTTATAACCGACTTTTGGAACATCTGGTCACCATTCACATCGTCCATACAAGTCATCCAGGGACAGGATGAACCGAAGGCACCCTCCTACCTCATCCTAGGAATCACCCTATATATCAGTAGCGAGTAGTCCTTGCAATCCGTAGATTCCAATCACGACAGAATCATCGTTAACTCTGGGGATCATCCAGAGGTATTTAATAATAGTTCTTCCGCTCATGAAGATTTACGGACTTCAATTGCTCCATCTCGATCAGCATCTTCGACGCATTCGTGGAATGGTTTTCGAATATAAATTCGATCCCGGTCTTTCCTTACCAATAATGTTGGGTTAGATTTTGATAGTCGGTTATTTAACTATCAAAATAAACAACCATAAAAACAAACAGATCCATTGGTTTATTACACAACATCACTTGGCCATTAAAATAATATATCAGTTGAAATACCCAATAATATATTGGTATAATTATGTTAATATTCTCAAATCCTGTTACCAATATACCTACGAAATATCTTAAAGTCATATATAATTTATCCTTCAACTAGCCTTTCAAAATATGGCTATAACATTTCTTATTATCTTATCGATTCAACTTATCATTTAATCATTACAACATCATCTTTGGCTTTATTATTTGAAACCCAAAATCACTACTCATCCCTTTATAATAATCCCATTTAAATCTTATTTCAATACTTTGAAAATACCGTTATACTTTCACCAATCTCCCTTTTTATTTCTTTATTATAGGGATATCATTTCATACCATCAAACCCTTTTTTATTTCCTTTCATTTAGGAGTCTTGTTATATATATATATATATCCAAATTCTTCAAATAACGTTACGCTGTATTTTTTCCAAACTACTTTAATCTAACATCTTCACCATTACGACTAATATCATCCTTTGATAATCCTGGAGTTGTTCAAGTTGGGGTATTTTAATTACCTCTCAGACCTTGATCAACAACGTTCTCGTCTTAAGATAGA
Organism: Allium sativum; assembly: GCA_030737875.1. Lineage (NCBI taxonomy): Eukaryota > Viridiplantae > Streptophyta > Magnoliopsida > Asparagales > Amaryllidaceae > Allium > Allium sativum. The sequence continues at coordinate 904,086,279 of CM060916.1, forward strand.
TATCAGTTGTAATACAAAAACCGACACTTATTTCCCATATCACAACAAAATCCCGTTTTTGTTATATCTTGATGAAATATCACCTCTTCTTTAAAATTGTGGTTATGTATGGCATCTTTATAATTTATCTCGTTTAACTACTCTAATCCAAATTTGGTTTTACGTTTGGTTTCCCATTTCATCTCTCCACTAGTTCCTAACTGTAAATCAGTCAGAAAATAATTCTCTAAATATTGACCCGAAGGCCGAAACCAATATTTGATCAATATTCAAAAAAAAATCCATTATCCCAACTGATTCCTAGCTAAGTTCTAATTCGTTAAATTTCAAATTCTGGCATTTACTTTATTCAAATGTCACTTCGAATAACCCATTCCATTTATATATTCAATAAAATTGGGTTTTATAACTTCATACAACATGGATTCATAGAATCCAATTAAATATAATTCGGTAAGGATCAAGTTAAAACTTCGATTTTACATAAATATTAAATCGCTTTATTAATTATGAACACAGTTTTAAACTTTACAAACTTCCTTACTATATTTTACATTCCAAATTATTACTTCGATGACTAATAATCAGGTTTCAACATTTATTGAAATAAAACTGGGTTTCTTAACCATTATCTACCCCCTTTAAATTAATGAATTAATTTAATAACCAATTCCAGTTAACGCCGTTAACTTGTTCAACTCTAAACATGACTAACTCGTTAGTCAATCGTTGGTGATCTTGCCATTTAAATTAATTAATTAATCTAAATAATTCTATTCACTTTGATTTTAATTAAATCAATATTAATATAAACCCATTCTAATAGTTACGTTAATTCTGGTCACTTGAATTAGTTAAATTAAATCGTTTAATAATCACTTAATAAGCACGTGCTTCGCGCATGGTAGATTTGGTAGCAAAACAGTGATTTGTGGATCAATCAATCAATATATATATGGTTGGTTTATTTCTCTTTTAGAAACTTCATTTAAAATAATATATTTAAAAATCTATACTCGGTTATAAAATAAATTTCATAACTTTATTTCTAGCGATTCACATGGCGATGAATCGATCTTTATAAAACAGTGTATATCTGGGCCATCTGCTATTTATTCTGTAATCAATACTATGTATTGATTCAAAGCTCAACCACAATCAACAACCAATAGGGTTTTAAAGCCAACGGGTTTTAACAGTTCATATAAAATATGAAATAACAGCAAACTAAATATTTGAGGAATCCGGTTTGATTCCTCCTACCTGTTCTTCCATGCATGATAGATCAGCATATAATTTATAACAGCATATAATTTTAATTTGCATATATTAACCGATAATACAATTCACATCAACCATATAAATCAACCGTAGGCATTCAAGGCATCCAATTAACCAGTTATCAATGATTTAATCTAATTATATGAATTTAGCACAACCTAACATTTCAGAAATGTGTGAGAATTAACTCACCTTTATTTTGATCGACGGTTGTTGCGTTATTCCGTTTAATTTTAAACTGGCATTTAAAATTAATGAAATTCTGATTGCGTCCAGTTTGTTCTGAATCTATTCAACACCGTAGTACTCTTCTCTGTGATTCCAATGAATCCGGTTTTGCTTGATTCTGATTAAAAACGAGTAAGTTATTGCGATTTCAGTCCTTAACTTAAATTAAAAAAAATGTTTTTAAATCCTAAAATAAATTAATAAATCTTAACTACAATTAATTACCGATAAATCACGTGACTATACCAGGCAAATCCTTTCCCTTCCACTCGCACAAGCCCGATTACCAAACCCACCATTTTGGTGACCTTAGAAAAACACGGCGGTTACAAATTTAAAGATATATTAAATTAGCTTAACATTAAGTATAATTTAATTAACTTAGTAATTTAATTACCGTTAATAATTCCCTGAAGCCATGTCATCTTTAAATCACTGTAGCTTCACTCGGTTTGTTCATCCACCTGTGCTCTTCCCCGGTCTCCCCACTTTTCTTCTACTACCCATAATTTTCTCATTCCAAAAACCGAACTTCCTTTCAACATGATGCCCATCTATTCTTTTCTATTTTCTTTTTATTTGTTTTACAATGGGAGGCCCAAGCCCATCAGCTTCATAACAGCCCGCATGCTATCCGCCACGACGTCATCTTCTCCACAATATAATTTCTTCATTCCTTCTATATTTCGATGCCATCTACAGACAAAAGAAAATATGGCCATGTCTTCTTTTCCACGTGAGCTCGACCCCCCTTTCTCCATGCAAATGCTTTTCCTGAAATATACTTTGCCATTTTTTTTCTTTTTCTGTTAATCCACTTCATCACGTTAAAATTTCCACCAGCCTGAATCTTTTCTTCTGCACGGTTTGGTCATGTCTTCCATTTGAAACTGATTTGCTTTCTATTCTTTTTTCTTCTTTCTTTTAAGGCGCAAAGCTTGTCACCAGGTAAACTTCTCCTACCAATATTTTCATGCATGTACAATACACGCCTTCTTTGTTTTCTTCCCTTCACGCCAGTCCCAATAGCCATAAAACTCCATGTTCTCCACATCGTTCCTCATTCCTTCACTGTCCACTGTTGTTTTCTTCCCACACCGTCCATGCACATACCCAGACCCGTTTCTTCCCTTGCATGAACCGTACCTTCAACGCGATAGCCTCGTCACCGGACTTCATGAACTGAACCCATCTTGAAATAGTGACTTCACCGGATTTTCTTCACTTAGACCATAACCAACCATCCGTTCTGTTCAGTTATTCTCTCTCTTGTTTTTCAACTGGTCCAACGAGCCGAGCAACCAGAAGGGAGGAAGCAGCCACGGGGCTAGCCACAGATGGGAATTATAACGGCAAACAGTTTGCCGTTATAATCAAACTTCGCACATTTCATTTTATAACGGCAAAATCTTTGTCGTTATAAACTTATAACAGCAAAGAGTTTGCCGTTATAAGCTTAGACCAAAACCAACCATCCATTCTATTCAGTTATTCTCTCTCATGTTCTGCAACTGGTCCAACGAGCCGAGTACCCAGAAAGGGCGAACCAGCCACAGACTGGTTTGGGGGAGGGGGTTACAACGGCAAACTCTTTGCCGTTATAACGGCAAACTCTTTGCCATTATAACTTATAACGGCAAAGAGTTTGCCGTTATAAGCAAACCCTCTCAAAACCCTCCCCCAGCCGCCTCCTGCTTCATTATCCCCTTCCTCTGTTTTCCTAACCCGAAAACCATCTTCCAACCCCCATTTTCACCTAAATTTTACCTTCAATTCACCAATCCGTCAGCTTCTAACCAAATTAAATACCGTATTTGAAATATTCGTTCGAAAATATGGCTAGATTACTAAAAAAATTCGCCAAAAAATTCATGCACGGCGACGATCGTGGCACCGGGGGAAGTGGCGCAGGCGGGAGTGGTGCAGGGGGTAGTGGCGAACAACCAGTGCTCGGAATAGAAGACTTGCTTGTAGCCGCCGAGAACATGGATAACGAAGAAATAGGGGCGCACGAGGAAGGCGCCCATCGGGGACGTGGCGGGCGTAGAGGCGGACGAACAGGCAGAGCGCGTAGGGGTGTTGGATCGGTTTCCGCTAGACAGGTCGATCTCGATGGCTATGTGGATATGAACCTCAGCGCGGCGAAGCTTCCTATGCTATCCAACTTTCGCATTCTTCCAGATGACGAAGTACACGTTAGCACGCAGTCGAGTTTGTCTGTAAGTATTTTTAGTAATATTTAAATAGTATTCTTTGAGTGTTAGATATTGGGTAGATAGTATAACATTTTGTTGAACCGTTAACAGTCGGGGAATATACGTCCACGTGGTTCGTTAGCGACCACACTTAGATATTATCATGCACACTTGGCGAGTAAGGAGGGGGTCGCAGGACTGTTACATGCTCTTGGATTTCAATTTTTTCTAGGTAATATTATAGACCTTTTAATGAAATAAGTGGATAATTTAGTAGTCATATTTTATCTTATTGTGCTCTTTGCTATTTTAGGAATAAATCATGTTATAAATGCCGATGTCCAATTGTGTGCAGCCATTGCTCTACGGTGGTACAAAACCACCCACACATTTCACTTTCCTTGTGGTGAGTTAGGACTTACACCGCTTGATTTCTCCATGCTTACTGGTATTAGCATTGGAGTAGGTGCTTATCCCCCACTGCCTTATGACGATGGTCGATGGCGTGATCGTGCACTTGTTCATGATCTACTGCCTCATTTGGATGTTTCTGCTACGTCGTATCAGGCAGAAGGCGCTATTAGAGTGAGCGCGATCCGTGCGGCTATGGACATGATACTCGATCACTACTCTGTTGATGACGACTTGGAGCTTGCTCGATTATTTATGTTATACCTTATGGGTAACCTTTTCTTTAGTTCTTCGAGCAGTAGCGTTCCTGTGGGGTTTTTTGCGGTCGCGGCTGAGATAAATGCCGATGGGGCGATTTTATATGATTGGGGCACACTATCCTTGCATACCTATACAGATGTCTCGACATGCAGTGCACCATCACTGATTCTCAGGTTTCTTTTTTTGGATTCTGGGAGTTGTTACAGTATTGGTACTTTGAGTACTCTAGGAACTTTCATTTTATCACTCGTACTGCAGACCCATCGACCTTTTTCCCCCGTATATGCTTTTGGACTGCGGACAACCGGGGGTCCAGAGATAATGAGTCACACCATGTGTATCCCGCTGCCCATAACCAGATCGAGTTGAGGATGTATAGGGATCAGATTCTATGGCATCCATTTGAGCAGAGTACATCCATCGATCTTGAGATCATACAGATTGCAAGGATGCTTGCCGGACGGAGATTTCCACTTATATCTTCTCCCGTGGCGCTAGGTGCTTATTGGTATCTTGGTGAGAGGTGCTGGAGATAGTTGTATGACTTCGATGCTATTCCGGATGATCCACACCCACATACTTATCGGTGTATGATTTACCCGAGGGAGCAGCTAGATATAGCCAGGGCAGCAGGCTGGTGGACGGCTGAGAGCTTTGTTATTATCGGGGAGTGTTACCTTACCTTCTGGCGTAGATTTTTCACCGGGTCCTCAGACACGATTACGCATGCAACATTGATTGATTTAGTAGGGCCATCTGCTATACGACACGGCATACGTCCACCTGTTGTCGAGGATATTACCTAGCCCAGCCAGAGTTTTCGTGCAGCTGATCATGTGGCGGCCGCCAGTCATTTTGGATGGACCATGGCAGTGCCCACCATTGGACCGGATCGTTACGTTGACGTGTTTCATCCTCCGGCCCATCACGATTACCCGGATCCTACACAGATATCATATCATGATCTGTATGATATGCAGATGGGGATTAGGCATACGGGCTATATAGAGCATAGGCGTAGCCTAGATTACTATGATGGTGAGCTACGTCGTGTTGCAGAGGAGGCACGACAGCAGCAGGCGCATTTAGAGGCCCAGCTTGAGGCAGAGCGCAACAGACTTCAGGACTTGCAGATGTATTACCACCATAGGTCTAGTGCTGGGTCCAGTCAGCCTCCAGATGTTGGTGATGATGAGAGACGTCATCGGCGCCGCACACGTCCACGTACACATTCAGATGACTCGGACGACTGAGTTACTACCACTTTTATGTACTTTCGCAGTTGTCAGTTGTATGGTCCTACTGTTGGAGTAGACGTTCTGCATTTGTTGACTACCACTGTTATGTATTTTGGTTGTATTACCACTGTTATGTACTTTTGTTGTATTACGTTTTCCTAGTTGATAGTTGTATGTTCCTGTTGTTTGAGTATGCATTCTGTATTTGTTGACTACCACTATTATGTACTTTCGATGTATTTTGTGTACGTTTTGATTATGTTTCTGTGTAGAGACTGCATTTGGTTATGTGGAGAGACTGTATTTCTGTGTAGAGAATGTTTTTGTGTATAGCCGGTATGTTATGTTGTTCTAGTTCCTGTAAGTGTTGTTTGGAATGTAATAGCGTTTGAATTTGAGGTTGAACAAGGTTTCCCTATTCTCGTGTATAAATGCAAAATTCTTAAATAGCACGCCAACATAACAAGGTTTGCAGATAACTCCATAGTCTACGCACAAACACGTACACCTACCATGGTCTAGGGAAAGGACCATCTCTTGTCGTACCCGCCTTAGTCTTGCTCAAGCATCTTATTTCTGCTTGCGCTTCGAGTGCATACTGACGTCCACGTTCGCAAATGGGAGGGTCAATCCACTCCTTAAAGCAACAACAATCAATGTCACCAGGATCATTCATGTGGTCGTTGAAGGCTTGACAACCGAAAAATCGACGACCGACATTTGTTTCGGTCTCGTCAACAACAACGACCGACACTTGTCCACAATGGCAAATAGGGTTGTATCCAATCGTCCATAGTGGCTCGGATACCTTCCCTTCGAGTACAATCTCTTTTCCAGATCTTTGATGAACGGAAGAGGCATCTTCGTTTGAATACGTTGAGTATCTGTATTCGTGAGTTGGGCGAAACGATTGCTGGTCTTGGACCGGACGTTGCATGGCATACGATGACGAGTGCGATTGGGCCATGGGTTTCTTGCTTGCAGATTTTTTGCCGGTACGCTTCGGTTCAGACGAAGACATTTTTCTGGTTGTCAAAAAAGAATTTGAGAAGGTGGTCTAGTTGTGTGGAACAAGGAGGAGGTAGGTTGGTATATAAAGGGAGGGAATGCGACCGATTAAGTAGCCACTGTGGTGCCACGATAAAAAATATAACGGGAAACAGTTTGCCGTTATATTTTAATACAGGATATATATTTTCCTAGTGTGTAGGCCGGTCACTCTTTTTCTACAGTTTTCAGACCAGAGTGTGGTCATGTCACTCTTTTTCTAAAGTTATGAACGCATTTTCCAATGTAGCTATAGGAAACAGTGCACAGTGTACAGTATACAGCGGACAATGTGCAGTAAATAGTGCACAGTATACAGAGCACAGTCCAACGGTTGCAATTACCCGTTGTCAATTTGTTTTCACATTCCGTGTCTTTTGAAAACGGGAAGTAATTTCCTTATGTAGTGGTAACTAAATCTCCTCCTATATATAGCTAACATTGCTTAAGCAATACCCGATCCATACGGACTGGAAACTGTATCTCAAATAAGAAAAATGCCAATATCGTATCCATCTTCTTACAATTACACGGACCTTCTCTCAGGACCATCTTACAATTACACAGAACCTAGTGTTTGTCTAATCTACCGTTCGTTTAATTTATCATTATTTGTAACTTATTATCACATTTTCGATATTACGAGTTAAAAATAGGGGTCGTCCGCGGGTGCATTAACCTTTTCAATACGTGTAGGAGTTTAAAAAAAGGGTCCGCATACTTTATGTCAAACATTTTTCGGAAACGGGCAAACAGTACACAGTGCAAACAGTGATACACTATACATTGATACAGTACCAGTAATTCTGTTACTGAAAAAGTTGATGCATTAAATAACAAAACCATAAATTTATCACGGGTATCACCTACTTTTTGTTTCTGTTGGGAAGTTCAACATTTCTTTTTACAAATCTAGCCCTGCTTTTTGCGTAAACGCAGCAATAAATATGCACCAGGTTAATATCTCTAACAAAACAAAAATTCCATACACTTCCCATCCAATTCAATTGATTAACGATTTGTTTTGTATTGAAGCTATGGACAACTTGGAGATTGACGATGAAACAATGAATAACTGTTATGAAGAGTTTGAACGGTCAAGGAGTAGTGTACAACACAACAAGCCTACGGTGGAATTCGGTGAAGGAGCACAAGTTCATTCTAAATCAGTGAAGCCGAGAACAAAATCTTTCAACGCTCGATTACGCAAAGTTGTAGCAAATCAAAGACCTGGTAAGCAGATCATATACGAAGGACAAGAAATCGAGCCCCTACATCCGATCGGTCCAACGCTACCTAGTGGAGCTTACCCTATTTGCTGTTGCGGAGATGAATCGGTTGTTGTTGTTGCCAAAACTAAAAAAAATGCTGGACGCCGATTCTTCGGAATACCTGCCTTCGAAGACCATAGGTATTACCCCAATGATATTCACTGTTGTAATTTTATGCAGTGGATAGACCCGCCAATGTGCCAACGTGGACTTCAATATGCACTGGAAGCGCAAGCCGAAATAAGGCGGTTGAATAAGATTGTTGCGGATGCAACTAGATCTGGCTATCTCAGAAATTGTTAGGATTTAGTTTTTCTTGAATCGAAGATTTATTACTCTACTTTGAATTTGATGTTGCTATGTTCTGTTGTTCTGGTTCCTGTAAGTGTGGTTTGGAGTGTATTACTGTTTCAATTTGATCGTGAACAAGATTATCGTCTTCTCGTTTACAAATGCAAAATTCTTACATAACGCGCCAACATAACAAGGTTTGCAGATAACTCCATATTCTACGTAAGAACGTAATGGGTCAACCAACTATAGCGCAATGACTGGTCAAGTCTTGCATACTTCGCATAGTGCAGTCATGTCATCTGCCAGATTCCATTTAGTGTTCCCTACAGTGTAGCTTTTGACCGTTTACACCATTGCCCATCTTCCAGCTATATATACATATGTTAATTTACTCACAACATGCAAAACTCAAACAACTTCTTCCCCATTCTTAGAGCACATCCTTTGATTCGCACTCACTGAAAATGTCTTCGTGGGCAACATCTACAGATTCCGAGGAACAAGCTTACGAAAACATGAGGCTACAGGAGCTTGAAGACGAACTTCAGTTCCTAAACCAAATGAAACCGCAAACTATACCGCCGTACGAACAAGTGAACGTTCAAACTCCACATGAAACCCCAGTACCCCCTGTTCAAGTTCCATCTCAACAAGAGGTACTCAAACAACGCAAGAAGAAGAGTTCTTTCGTGTACCACTGCATGAACATGTAGTGGATTCTTATCCAGTTCATTGCTATTGCGGGTATGCAGTTGAAGTTGTCGTTCAAGCAGAGGGCAACAATATAGGTCGGCGCGTGCAGCGATGTCCAGCCTATCCAAATGGTTGCAAATACACGGACTGGATAGACCAACCTTTGTGTCCTCGGGGAATAGCATATTGTAACGAACTCGAATGCGAGAATAGACGTGTTCGAAGTGAAAATGCCCAGTTGCGATTGAACATCCTGCGATTCCCATAAGACTAAAACGTAAAATGGGGTTTACTGAAGTTGCTAATTTTCACTTCATACTTTGACGAAGCTAGTTCGCATGTTATGTCGGCAGTTGTTGTACCTTTATAAACTATTGTATCTTTATGCTTATTGTTGTATCTTTATAAATTGTTGTATCCCCGTATCCTACTCCACGGGTTGGATTTAGTGGAGATTTTAAACATATTTGGATATCACTTTATATCACATCATCTGTCCGAATTGACAACTCAACGCAGAGATATTATCCAAACCATTATAAAGGAATTTGACTACTCAACGCAGACATATTATCCAAACCATTATTGCCTACTCAATCTGCCAACCATTAGTGCCAACCGTTCACAACACAACAACTTTCTGAATTGACTACTCAATGACAGAATCATTACTATCCCAACCTTTATGTCGGACCCATTATTGCCAACCATTAGTGCCAACCGTTCACAGCACAACAACTTTCTGAATTGACTAGTCAATGACAGAATCATTACTATCCCAACCTTTATGTCGGAACCATTATTGCCAAAAAATATATTTAAAATATGTTAACCATCATTGCTTATATATATCTGTCGTACGTCTACACTTAGGCAGAACAACGAAACGCAATTTATGAAAAAAGCAAGCAATGGATCCAAATCTACGTCACCATTACTACCACATGAATCAAACTGAAGATTACGACCTAGAAGATGAGGAAGAGACGGAGGAGCAGCTGGAGAAACACACAATGGTTGGGTATTCCAATAATTTCGCTGAAAGCTCAATTAGCAACCATCGAGGTAGTATGCCTGGCCGGCGTGACCGGCGGTATAAGAGAGACTACAGGATTGGACATGAAAGACTAATGAGAGATTACTTCATCGACAATCCAACCTACGATATAACTTTGTTCCGCCGTTATTATCGTATGAGTCCGACAATCTTCTCTAAAATTTATCTTAAACTTAATCAGTCAAATCCATATTTCACTTATAGACTGAACGGAGCACAAGAAATTGGCCATTCGCCCCACATCAAAATTTCAACGGCATTGAGGATGTTAAGCTATGGAACAGCTGGCGACCAAATGGATGAATATTTCAGAATTGCAGCATCAACAGCAATAGAGTGTCTGAAAGAATTCTGTAAAACAGTTGTTCAAGAGTTCGGGAACGAGTATCTACGGACACCTGGACCAAACGATATAAGCAGGATACTACGCAGGGGAGAAGCTAGAGGATTTCCAGGTATGCTTGGAAGTTTAGATTGCATGCTCTGGCCTTGGAAAAACTGCCCAACGGGATGGAAAGGAATGTTCACCGGACATAAGAAAGTGCCATCAATGATCCTTGAAGCAGTAGCAACAGACGATTTATGGGTTTGGCATGCTTTTTTTGGAGTCCCAGGTTCATTGAATGATATAAATGTTTTAAAACAATCATATCTTTTCACAGAGCTTGCTAACGGACTGTCAACAGATGTTTCATATAACGTTGGTAATATCGAACACAAAACTGGATACTATCTAGTGGACGGAATATACCCAAAGTGGAGAACTTTGATTCAAGGATACAGAGTACCATCAAATGACAAAGAACGTTATTTCACTGAGAAAGTAGCTAGCTACAGAAAGGACATCGAACGTACGTTTGGTGTTCTACAAGCCCGATTTCATATTTTACGCAATCCTGCTCGTTTTCATGATGCAAGAGTGCTTTCAGAAATCATGTACGCTTGTATAATAATACATAACATGATTGTGGAGTCTGAAAGAGGTGGGTATAAGAATCAAAAGTCTAATTATCCTGACATGTTTACGGGGTCAAATGCAAAACCCCATAAAGATGTAAACTCAATGGACGAGTATGTTGATATGGTTCAACATATTGAAGATCAAGCTGCACACTTCCAATTGCGTGACAAGTTAATGGATCATTTGTGGGCGCATAAAGGAACAAATAGTCAGAATCAGTAGTTGGTACTAGAACTATGTATCGGTTTGCACTCGTGCACTATGTATCGGTGTGTATGTTGGATCAATAAATCTAGTTTCCAATCATATTGTCGATTGTATCATTGTTTCAACAACCAGTACATAAATACTACAAACAGATCACAATCATATTACCACTCAACCCAACATATACAGCTACTACATAAACAACTACTGCATACATACTACAAATAGGACACAATCATATTACAACTAAACCCTAGCTAGTACATAAATACCCACTAGTATGTAACTACTACAAACAGTTCACAGTCATATTACAACTTAACCCAACATACATAGCTAGTCCTCAAACGAGCCACTATAGCTTCCGCCTCCGCTTCCTTTGCTTCTTCTGTACTCTACAATCTGCTCTTTTACTAGTTCTTGCTGTAAAGGGGAAAGCTTACTAAAATCACATGTAATCATTTTAACATAATTGCTCTCCCGCACTAGTGATTCCTTCTTCTCCAGCCTTGCTCGTAACAGGGCTTGTTTCTCCGTATGTTGTTGTCTGCGAAGCTCTCTATCAACACTAACTGCTTTGTGGAACTCTTCGTCACTGCGGTTTCTTTGCTTCGAAAATCGTAGTCTATGCTCTTTTGTCTCCGTAGCTGAATTCTCTACTGTTTCAATAAATCTAGAGAACTCTGCACCGCGTTGCTCCAGCTGAATTGACTTGGCTCTGCCAACAGGTCGTCCGTCACTAGTTCCAAATAAAGGGTTTCTTTCTTGCGAGCTCGGGTCACTTCCTGGACTAGATTCAGAGTAGTTCATCCTTCTAGCTTTGTTCTGCTGTTCAACCATGAAGTTGCTTGGGTTCTTCCACTTAGGCAACCTAGATAGAAGCTCGAAACAGTCGTTAAATTTAAATGGAAGTCCATACTTTCGTTGGTAGGCCGTTCGTGACTCTTCAATCTGTAACATAAAGTCGAAATTGTATGAGTGTATGACATTTCTAACTAATCAAGCATTGTATACTAACTTATTTTTAAAAGTAATCTACGATACTTACAACGTCATAAGGTGCAGCACCGCTTTGCTGCCTGTTCTGCAAGCCTGTCAGTATTGCCAGATAGTTCTGACATGCAGCATTCATAACTCTATAACTGCCTCTAAGTGATCCCCATGTTCTACTCCTCGTTTCCAACGAATTGTAGAAATCTGCAACTCTTTCCCAAAATTTCTGACCTTTCATATTATTCCCAACAATGCTGTCTTGTGAAATGCGTATCCACGATTTAGCAAGTGAAACGTACTGCTCAGAAGTAAACTTACATTGTTTTCTTCTTCCATCCGCTGCTATTTCTTCCTTTTCAGCATGATCATCCTCAACATCTTCTATTCCGGGATCCGGCTCCGATTCAACTTCGGTTTGGTGTCGTTTACTGAAAATGTCGCTTAAAGACTTCCACTTCGTCTTCTTTTGGTTATATTCGGGACTGACAGGTGCAGTGTATTCTTGACTAAATTCTTCAGAATTTGTAACATTCGCATCCTCATTTGCATCTTCGTCCTCCGGCTCCTCCGTTGAAGTTTCAACATTTTCTTCGTTACTAGGAGAGACAAACCCGTACGAAAACTGTCTTTGCAGATTTTGTGTACCTTCGCGGTCACGAACCTCGGTCTGTTGCGGAGGTAGGTGAGGTTGTTGACTTTGATCGGTCTGCATCATCATTGACATATACGACGAATGATCATCGTACACGCCTGACACGGGCGGTCGTTGGTAAAAATGTGGCGGGGCGGACGAATGGACGGGAGGAAAGTTAGGAGGAGCGAGCGGTTGGTACGATGGTCGATATGGATAATTTGAATACGGCGAGTAGCCATATTCGTGAGATGGCTGCAACGATTGATGTTGTTGGACTGACCGTTGCATGGCATACGATGAAGAGGGCGGTTTGGACATGGGATTCTTGTTTCCACATTTTTTGATGCTTCGCTTGGGTGCGGAAGAAGACATTTTTGTTGTTGAAGAAGTTGAAGAAGTTAAAGTTGAGAAGGTGGAGTGGTTGTTTGGAAGAAGAAGGAGGAAAGTTGGTGTATTAGAGCACAACCAACCATGGCTTGTTCAGTTACTAAACAAGCCACGGAGCAACCAGGTGTGGCTTGTTCACTCACCCGTGGTTGGTCTGTGGCTAGTTTTGAGCTCCTTCGTGGCTGGTTCACTGAACAGAGGCTAGTGCTTATAACGGCAAAGAGAAAGCCGTTATAAGAGCACAACCAACCATGGCTTGTTCAGTTACTAAACAAGCCACGGAGCAATCAGGTGTGGCTTGTTCACTCATCCGTGGCTGGTTCGTGGCTAGTTTTGAGCTCCTTCGTGGCTGGTTCACTGAACAGAGGCTAGAGCTTATAACGGCAAAGAGAATACCGTTATAATCTTATAACGGCAAACTCTTTGCCGTTATAAGTTTATAACGACAAAGAGTTTGCCGTTATAAGCTTATAACGACAATCTCTTTGCCGTTATAATACATAGCCGTTGCACTCCAACGGCTACCCCATTTTCCCCTCTAAGACCAAAACCAACCATCCGTTCTGTTCAGTTATTCTCTCTTATGTTCTGCAACTGGTCCAACGAGCCGAGTACCCAGAAAGGGCGAACCAGCCACAGACTGGTTTGGGGGAGGGGGTTACAACGGCAAACTCTTTGCCGTTGTAACGTTATAACGGCAAACTCTTTGCCGTTATAACTTATAACGGCGAAGAGTTTGCCGTTATAAGCAAACCCTCTCAAAACCCTCCCCCAGCCGCCTCCTGCTTCATTATCCCCTTCCTCCATTTTCCTAACCCGAAAACCATCTTCCAACCCCCATTTTTCACCTAAATTTTACCTTCAATTCACCAATCCGTCAGCTTCTAACCAAATTAAATACCGTATTTGAAATATTCGTTCGAAAATATGGCTAGATTACTAAAAAAATTCACCAAAAAATTCATGCATGGCGACGATCGTGGCACCGGGGGAAGTGGCGCAGGCGGGACTGGTGCAGGGGGGTAGTGGCGAACAACCAGTGCTCGGAATAGAAGACTTGCTTGTAGCCGCCGAGAACATGGATAACGAAGAAATAGGGGCGCACGAGGAAGGCGCCCATCGGGGACGTGGCGGGCTTAGAGGCGGACGAGCAGGCAGAGCGCGTAGGGGTGTTGGATCGGTTTCCGCTAGATAGGTCGATCGCGATGGCTATGTGGATATGAACCTCAGCGCGGCGAAGCTTCCTATGCTATCCAACTTTCGCATTCTTCCAGATGACGAAGTACACGTTAGCACGCAGTCGAGTTTGGCTGTAAGTATTTTTAGTAATATTTAAATAGTATTCTTTGAGTGTTAGATATTGGGTAGATAGTATAACATTTTGTTGAACCGTTAACAGTCGCGGAATATACGTCCACGTGGTTCGTTAGCGACCACACTTAGATATTATCATGCACACTTGGCGAGTAAGGAGGGGGTCGCAGGACTGTTACATGCTCTTGGATTTCAATTTTTTCTAGGTAATATTATAGACCTTTTAATGAAATAAGTGGATAATTTAGTAGTCATATTTTATCTTATTGTGCTCTTTGCTATTTTAGGAATAAATCATGTTATAAATGCCGATGTCCAATTGTGTGCGGCCATTGCTCTACGGTGGTACAAAACCACCCACACATTTCACTTTCCTTGTGGTGAGTTAGGACTTACACCGCTTGATTTCTCCATGCTTACTGGTATTAGCATTGGAGTAGGTGCTTATCCCCCACTGTCTTATGACGATGGTCGATGGCGTGATCGTGCACTTGTTCATGATCTACTGCCTCATTTGGATGTTTCTGCTACGTCGTATCAGGCAGAAGGCGCTATTAGAGTGAGCGCGATCCGTGCGGCTATGGACAGGATACTCGATCACTACTCTGTTGATGACGACTTGGAGCTTGCTCGATTATTTATGTTATACCTTATGGGTAACCTTTTCTTTAGTTCTTCGAGCAGTAGCGTTCCTGTGGGGTTTTTTGCGGTCGCGGCTGAGATAAATGCCGATGGGGCGATTTTATATGATTGGGGCACACCTATCCTTGCATACCTATACAGATGTCTCGACATGCAGTGCACCATCACTAATTCTCAGGTTTCTTTATTTGGATTCTGGGAGTTGTTACAGTATTGGTACTTTGAGTACTCTAGGAACTTTCATTTTATCACCCGTACTGCAGACCCATCGACCTTTTTCCCCCGTATATGCTTTTGGACTGCGGACAACCGGGGGTCCAGAGATAATGAGTCACGCCATGTGTATCCCGTTGCCCATAACCAGATCGAGTTGAGGATGTATAGGGATCAGATTCTATGGCATCCATTTGAGCAGAGTACATCCATCGATCTTGAGATCATACATATTGCAAGGATGCTTGCCGGACGGAGATTTCCACTTATATCTTCTCCCGTGGCGCTAGGTGCTTATTGGTATCTTGGTGAGAGGTGCTGGAGACAGTTGTATGATTTCGATGCTATTCCGGATGATCCACACCCACATACTTATCGGTGTATGATTTACCCGAGGGAGCAGCTAGATATAGCCAGGGCAGCAGGCTGGTGGATGGCTGAGAGCTTTGTTATTATCGGGGAGTGTTACCTTACCTTCTGGCGTAGATTTTTCACCGGGTCCTCAGACACGATTACGCATGCAGCATCGATTGATTTAGTAGGGCCATCTGCTATACGACACGGCATACGTCCACCTGTTGTCGAGGATATTACCCAGCCCAGCCAGAGTTTTCGTGCAGCTGATCATGTGGCGGCCGCCAGTCATTTTGGATGGACCATGGCAGTGCCCACCATTGGACCGGATCGTTACGTTGACGTGTTTCATCCTCCGGCCCATCACAATTACCCGGATCCTACACAGATATCATATCATGATCTGTATGATATGCAGATGGGGATTAGGCATACGGGCTATATAGAGCATAGGCGTAGCCTAGATTACTATGATGGTGAGCTACGTCGTGTTGCAGAGGAGGCACGACAGCAGCAGGCGCATTTAGAGGCCCAGCTTGAGGCAGAGCGCAAGAGACTTCAGGACTTGCAGATGTATTACCACCATAGGTCTAGTGCTGGGTCCAGTCAGCCTCCAGATGTTGGTGATGATGAGAGACGTCATCGGCGCCGCACACGTCCACGTACACATTCAGATGACTCGGACGACTGAGTTACTACCACTTTTATGTACTTTCACAGTTGTCAGTTGTATGGTCCTACTGTTGGAGTAGACGTTCTGCATTTGTTGACTACCACTGTTATGTATTTTGGTTGTATTACCACTGTTATGTACTTTTGTTGTATTACGTTTTCCTAGTTGATAGTTGTATGTTCCTGTTGTTTGAGTATGCATTCTGTATTTGTTGACTACCACTATTATGTACTTTCGATGTATTTTGTGTACGTTTTGATTATGTTTCTGTGTAGAGACTGCATTTGGTTATGTGGAGAGACTGTATTTCTTTGTAGAGAATGTTTTTGTGTATAGCCGGTATGTTATGTTGTTCTAGTTCCTGTAAGTGTTGTTTGGAATGTAATAGCGTTTGAATTTGATGTTGAACAAGGTTTCCCTTTTCTCGTGTATAAATGCAAAATTCTTAAATAGCACGCCAACATAACAAGGTTTGCAGATAACTCCATAGTCTACGCACAAACACGTACACCTACCATGGTCTAGGGAAAGGACCATCTCTTGTCGTACCCGCCTTAGTCTTGCTCAAGCGTCTTATTTCTGCTTGCGCTTCGAGTGCATACTGACGTCCACGTTCGCAAATGGGAGGGTCAATCCACTCCTTAAAGCAACAACAATCAATGTCACCAGGATAATTCATGTGGTCGTTGAAGGCTTGACAACCGAAAAATCGACGACCGGCATTTGTTTCGGTCTCGTCAACAACAACGACCGACACTTGTCCACAATGGCAAATAGGGTTGTATCCAATCGTCCATAGTGGCTCGGATACCTTCCCTTCGAGTACAATCTCTTTTCCAGATCTTTGATGAACGGAAGAGGCATCTTCGTTTGAATACGGTGAGTATCTGTATTCCTGAGTTGGGCGAAACGATTGCTGGTCTTGGACCGGACGTTGCATGGCATACGATGACGAGTGCGATTGGGCCATGGGTTTCTTGCTTGCAGATTTTTTGCTGGTATGCTTCGGTTCAGACGAAGACATTTTTCTGGTTGTCAAAAAAGAATTTGAGAAGGTGGTCTGGTTGTGTGGAACAAGGAGGAGGTAGGTTGGTATATAAAGGGAGGGAATGCGACCGATTAAGTAGCCACTGTGGTGCCACAACAAAAAATATAACGGGAAACAGTTTGCCGTTATATTTTAATACAGGATATATATTTTCCTAGTGTGTAGGCCGGTCACTCTTTTTCTACAGTTTTCAGACCAGAGTGTGGTCATGTCACTCTTTTTCTAAAGTTATGAACGCATTTTCCAACGTAGCTATAGGAAACAGTGCACAGTGTACAGTATACAGCGGACAGTGTGCAGTAAATAGTGCACAGTATACAGAGCACAGTCCAACGGTTGCAATTACCCGTTGTCAATTTGTTTTCACATTCCGTGTCTTTTGAAAACGGGAAGTAATTTCCTTATGCAGTGGTAACTAAATCTCCTCCTATATATAGCTAACATTGCTTAAGCAATACCCGATCCATACGGACTGGAAACTGTATCTCAAATAAGAAAAATGCCAATATCGTATCCATCTTCTTACAATTACACGGACCTTCTCTCAGGACCATCTTACAATTACACGGAACCTAGTGTTTGTCTAATCTACCGTTCGTTTAATTTATCATTATTTGTAACTTATTATCACATTTTCGATATCACGAGTTAAAAATAGGGGTCGTCCGCGGGTGCATTAAACTTTTCAATACGTGTAGGAGTTTAAAAAAAGGGTCCGCATACTTTATGTCAAACATTTTTCGGAAACGGGCAAACAGTGATACACTATACATTGATACAGTACCAGTAATTCTGTTACTGAAAAAGTTGATGCATTAAATATCAAAACCATAAATTTATCACGGGTATCACCTACTTTTTGTTTCTGTTGGGAAGTTCAACATTTCTTTTTACAAATCTAGCCCTGCTTTTTGCGTAAACGCAGCAATAAATATGCACCAGGTTAATATCTCTAACAGAACAAAAATTCCATACACTTCCCATCCAATTCAATTGATTAACGATTTGTTTTGTATTGAAGCTATGGACAACTTGGAGATTGACGATGAAACAATGAATAACTATTATGAAGAGTTTGAACGGTCAAGGAGTAGTGTACAACACAACAAGCCTACGGTGGAATTCGGTGAAGGAGCACAAGTTCATTCTAAATCAGTGAAGCCGAGAACAAAATATTTCAACGCTCGATTGCGCGAAGTTGTAGCAAATCAAAGACCTGGTAAGCAGATCATATACGAAGGACAAGAAATCGAGCCCCTACATCCGATCGGTCCAACGCTACCTAGTGGAGCTTACCCTATTTGCTGTTGCGGAGATGAATCGGTTGTTGTTGTTTCCAAAACTGAAAAAAATGCTGGATGCCGATTCTTTGGATGTCCTGCCTTCGAAGAACATAGGTATTACCCCAATGATATTCACTGTTGTAATTTTATGCAGTGGATAGACCCGCCAATGTGCCAACGTGGACTTCAATATGCACTGGAAGCGCAAGCCGAAATAAGGCGGTTGAATAAGATTGTTGCGGATGCAACTAGATCTGGCTATCTTAGAAATTGTTAGGATTTAGTTTTTCTTGAATCGAAGATTTATTACTCTACTTTGAATTTGATGTTGCTATGTTCTGTTGTTCTGGTTCCTGTAAATGTGGTTTGGAATGTATTACTGTTTCAATTTGATCGTGAACAAGATTATCGTCTTCTCGTTTACAAATGCAAAATTCTTACATAACGCGCCAACATAACAAGGTTTGCAGATAACTCCATATTCTACGTAAGAACGTAATGGGTCAACCAACTATAGCGCAATGACTGGTCAAGTCTTGCATACTTCGCATAGTGCAGTCATGTCATCTGCCAGATTCCATTTAGTGTTCCCTACAGTGTAGCTTTTGACCGTTTACACCATTGCCCATCTTCCAGCTATATATACATATGTTAATTTACTCGCAACATGCAAAACTCAAACAACTTCTTTCCCATTCTTAGAGCACATCCTTTGATTCGCACTCACTGAAAATGTCTTCGTGGGCAACATCTACAGATTCCGAGGAACAAGCTTACGAAAACATGAGGCTACAGGAGCTTGAAGACGAACTTCAGTTCCGAAACCAAATGAAACCGCAAACTATACCGCCGTACGAACAAGTGAACGTTCAAACTCCACATGAAACCCCAGTACCCCCTGTTCAAGTTCCATCTCAACAAGAGGTCACTCAAACAACGCAAGAAGAAGAGTTCTTTCGTGTACCACTGCATGAACATGTAGTGGATTCTTATCCAGTTCGTTGCTATTGCGGGTATGCAGTTGAAGTTGTCGTTCAAGCAGAGGGCAACAATATAGGTCGGCGCGTGCAGCGATGTCCAGCCTATCCAAATGGTTGCAAATACACGGACTGGATAGACCAACCTTTGTGTCCTCGGGGAATCGCATATTGTAACGAACTCGAATGCGAGAATAGACGTGTTCGAAGTGAAAATGCCCAGTTGCGATTGAACATCCTGCGATTCCCATAAGACTAAAACGTAAAATGGGGTTTACTGAAGTTGCTAATTTTCACTTCATACTTTGACGAAGCTAGTTCGCATGTTATGTCGGCAGTTGTTGTACCTTTATAAACTATTGTATCTTTATGCTTATTGTTGTATTTTTATAAATTGTTGTATCCCCGTATCCTACTCCACGGGTTGGATTTAGTGGAGATTTTAAACATATTTGGATATCACTTTATATCACATCATCTGTCCGAATTGACAAATCAACGCAGAGATATTATCCAAACCATTATAAAGGAATTTGACTACTCAACGCAGACATATTATCCAAACCATTATTGCCTACTCAATCTGCCAACCATTAGTGCCAACCGTTCACAACACAACAACTTTCTGAATTGACTACTCAATGACATAATCATTACTATCCCAACCTTTATGTTGGAACCATTATTGCCAACCATTAGTGCCAACCGTTCACAACACAACAACTTTCTGAATTGACTAGTCAATGACAGAATCATTACTATCCCAACCTTTATGTCGGAACCATTATTGCCAAAAAATATATTTAAAATATGTTAACCATCATTGCTTATATATATCTTTCGTACGTCTGCACTTAGGCAGAACAACGAAACTCAATTTATAAAAAAAGCAAGCAATGGATCCAAATCTACGTCACCATTACTACCACATGAATCAAACTGAAGATTACGACCTAGAAGATGAGGAAGAGACGGAGGAGCAGCTGGAGCAACACACAATGGTTGGGTATTCCAATAATTTCGCTGAAAGCTCAATTAGCAACCATCGAGGTAGTATGCCTGGCCGGCGTGACCTGCGGTATAAGAGAGACTACAGGATTGGACATGAAAGACTAATGAGAGATTACTTCATCGACAATCCAACCTACGATATAACTTTGTTCCGCCGTCATTATCGTATGAGTCCGACAATCTTCTCTAAAATTTATCTTAAACTTAATCAGTCAAATCCATATTTCACTTATAGACTGAACGGAGCACAAGAAATTGGCCATTCGCCCCACATCAAAATTTCAACGGCATTGAGGATGTTAAGCTATGGAACAGCTGGCGACCAAATGGATGAATATTTCAGAATTGCAGCATCAACAGCAATAGAGTGTCTGAAAGAATTCTGTAAAACAGTTGTTCAAGAGTTCGGGAACGAGTATCTACGGACACCTGGACCAAACGATATAAGCAGGATACTACGCAGGGGAGAAGCTAGAGGATTTCCAGGTATGCTTGGAAGTTTAGATTGCATGCTCTGGCCTTGGAAAAACTGCCCAACGGGATGGAAAGGAATGTTCACCGGACATAAGAAAGTGCCATCAATGATCCTTGAAGCAGTAGCAACAGACGATTTATGGGTTTGGCATGCTTTTTTTGGAGTCCCAGGTTCATTGAATGATATAAATGTTTTAAAACAATCATATCTTTTCACAGAGCTTGCTAACGGACTGTCAACAGATGTTTCATATAACGTTGGTAATATCGAACACAAAACTGGATACTATCTAGTGGACGGAATATACCCAAAGTGGAGAACTTTGATTCAAGGATACAGAGTACCATCAAATGACAAAGAACGTTATTTCACTGAGAAAGTAGCTAGCTACAGAAAGGACATCGAACGTACGTTTGGTGTTCTACAAGCCCGATTTCATATTTTACGCAATCCTGCTCGTTTTCATGATGCAAGAGTGCTTTCAGAAATCATGTACGCTTGTATAATAATACATAACATGATTGTGGAGTCTGAAAGAGGTGGGTATAAGAATCAAAAGTCTAATTATCCTGACATGTTTACGGGGTCAAATGCAAAACCCCATAAAGATGTAAACTCAATGGACGAGTATGTTGATATGGTTCAACATATTGAAGATCAAGCTGCACACTTCCAATTGCGTGACCAGTTAGTGGATCATTTGTGGGCGCATAAAGGAACAAATAGTCAGAATCAGTAGTTGGTACTAGAACTATGTATCGGTTTGCACTCGTGCACTATGTATCAGTGTGTATGTTGGGTCAATAAATCTAGTTTCCAATCATATTGTCGATTGTATCATTGTTTCAACAACTAGTACATAAATACTACAAACAGATCACAATCATATTACAACTCAACCCAACATATACAGCTACTACATAAACAACTACTGCATACATACTACAAATAGGACACAATCATATTACAACTAAACCCTAGCTAGTACATAAATACCCACTAGTATGTAACTACTACAAACAGTTCACAGTCATATTACAACTTAACCCAACATACATAGCTAGTCCTCAAACGAGCCACTACAGCTTCCGCCTCCGCTTCCTTTGCTTCTTCTATACTCTGCAATCTGCTCTTTTACTAGTTCTTGCTGTAAAGGGGAAAGCTTACTAAAATCACATGTAATCATTTTAACATAATTGCTCTCCCGCACTAGTGCTTCCTTCTTCTCCAGCCTTTCTCGTAACAGGGCTTGTTTCTCCGTATGTTGTTGTCTGCAAAGCTCTCTATCAACACTAACTGCTTTGTGGAACTCTTCATCACTGCGGTTTCTTTGCTTCGAAAATCGTAGTCTATGCTCTTTTGTCTCCGTAGCTGAATTCTCTACTGTTTCAATAAATCTAGAGAACTCTGCACCGCGTTGCTCCAGCTGAATTGACTTGGCTCTGCCAACAGGTCGTCCGTCACTAGTTCGAAATAAAGGGTTTCTTTCTTGCGAGCTCGGGTCACTTCCTGGACTAGATTCAGAGTAGTTCATCCTTCTAGCTTTGTTCTGCTGTTCAACCATGAAGTTGCTTGGGTTCTTCCACTTAGGCAACCTAGATAGAAGCTCGAAACAGTCGTAAAATTTAAATGGAAGTCCATACTTTCGTTGGTAGGCTGTTCGTGACTCTTCAATCTGTAATATAAAGTCGAAATTGTATGAGTGTATGACATTTCTAACTAATCAAGCATAGTATACTAACTTATTTTTAAAAGTAATCTACAATACTTACAACGTCATAAGGTGCAGCACCGCTTTGCTGCCTGTTCTGCAAGCCTGTCAGTATTGCCAGATAGTTCTGACATGCAGCATTCATAACTCTATAACCACCTCTAAGTGATCCCCATGTTCTACTCCTCGTTTCCAACGAATTGTAGAAATCTGCAACTCTTTCCCAAAATTTCTGACCTTTCATATTATTCCCAACAATGCTGTCTTGTGAAATGCGTATCCACGATTTAGCAAGTGAAACGTACTGCTTGGAAGTAAACTTACATTGTTTTCTTCTTCCATCCGCTGCTATTTCTTCCTCTTCAGCACGATCATCCTCAACATCTTCTATTCCGGGATCCAGCTCCGATTCAACTTCGGTTTGGTGTCGTTTACTGAAAATGCCGCTTAAAGACTTCCACTTCGTCTTCTTTTGGTTATATTCGAGACTGACAGGTGCAGTGTATTCTTGACTAAATTCTTCAGAATTTGTAACATTCGCATCCTCATTTGCATCTTCGTCCTCCGGCTCCTCCGTTGAAGTTTCAACATTTTCTTCGTTACTAGGAGAGACAAACCCATACGAAAACTGTCTTTGCAGATTTTGTGTACCTTCGCGGTCACGAACCTCGGTCTGTTGCGGAGGTAGGTGAGGTTGTTGACTTTGATCGGTCTGCATCATCATTGACATATACGACGAATGATCATCGTACACGCCTGACACGGGCGGTCGTTGGTAAAAATGTGGCGGGGCGGACGAATTGACGGGAGGAAAGTTAGGAGGAGCGAGCGGTTGGTACGATGGTCGATATGGATAATTTGAATACGGCGAGTAGCCATATTCGTGAGATGGCTGCAACGATTGATGTTGTTGGACTGACCGTTGCATGGCATACGATGATGAGGGCGGTTTGGACATGGGATTCTTGTTTCCGCATTTTTTGATGCTTCGCTTGGGTGCGGAAGAAGACATTTTTGTTGTTGAAGAAGTTGAAGAAGTTGAAGTTGAGAAGGTGGAGTGGTTGTATGGAAGAAGAAGGAGGAAAGTTGGTGTATTAGAGGGGAAAATGGGGTAGCCGTTGGAGTGCAACGACTATGTGTTATAACGGCAAAGAGATTGCCGTTATAAGCTTATAACGGCAAACTCTTTGCCGTTATAAACTTATAACGGCAAAGAGTTTGCCGTTATAAGATTATAACGGTATTCTCTTTGCCGTTATAAGCTCTAGCCTCTGTTCAGTGAACCAGCCACGAAGGAGCTCAAAACTAGCCACGAACCAGCCACGGATGAGTGAACAAGCCACACCTGATTGCTCCGTGGCTTGTTTAGTAACTGAACAAGCCATGGTTGGTTGTGCTCTTATAACGGCTTTCTCTTTGCCGTTGTAAGCACTAGCCTCTGTTCAGTGAACCAGCCACGAAGGAGCTCAAAACTAGCCACAGACCAGCCACGGGTGAGTGAACAAGCCACACCTGGTTGCTCCGTGGCTTGTTTAGTAACTGAACAAGCCATGGTTGGTTGTGCTCTTACTATCCATGCGCCTTCAAAATTCCTCCTATGCATGAAAGAACTCCAGCTGCTTTACGTCCACGCAATAGTGTCAATGCCGTACCCAGTCCGATGACCGGACCTCCCTACTTCGACGCCTTCACCTGCATCTCAAACGCCACTATCCCGGGTCTTCCTTCTTCTTTCCACAAAACATGCCTGCGCCACTTTTTAATACTACTTCCAGTCCTTCGAACTTTTTTCCATTCTTTCCTCACTTTGAAGTGTACAGACCTCGTGCACCATTTCCCCTTTTCTTTATTTACTGTATGCACCAGAAAGATAAACCCCGCACCTCTTTGCTCCCAAAACACCATGTAGACACCATTACAAATCTCCATATTCCTACGTCCATCTCGAAGAGCACGCAAACCTCACTCAAAACGCTGCTCTGTCGAACTTCTCGGCACTGAAGGAAATAACAACGAACCTTTATAGCATGCTATTCCACAAAAATTCACCAATACATGCCAATCTTCATCCCGATCAACACCCTATACCCCAATGTTTGAATTGATACTCCAACACCTCACGATATCCAACCTTAGCGCACCCTGCTCCATTTTGGTGCAACGGAAAATTATTTCGAATCCACTGAAATATACATGAAAATGAGGAGAAACACTCGAGGATTGTAAACATATATATTTCAGATTTTTGTGTTGAGTATACGCATTGGAATGAATTTTAAAAGAGGATCACCATTTGTTTTCATAGTACTCGGCCATTATTAGTTCACTATGTTCCTTCGAATGAGGATGAGATGACGCTCTATTTATAATGCAAGGATCCTTGGGTCGCAAGGGTTTGGTGTGGGAGGCACGACATTTTAGTTTAGCTATCACGTATGAATTTGTAGGCTTGTATAGTTGGGTAGGATTGTTGTAACAGAGAATAACTGAGTGATGAGAACAAAAGAAAAAACTCTGCATAGTTCTTATTATTTAGATGGCTTTAAATAGCCTATTACAAAAGCTGCCTCCTACATATTAGGAGATCTTTCTATAGACTAAATCAAATAAAGAGCGAAATAAATAAAGAGCTATTAAACTGCAAATACTCCTACATTACTGACTATTATTCCTGATATTATTCTGACTAATTCCAAAGACCAAGTCTAAAGATACAAACAAATTTCTTCCCTAAACTGATATGTGCAAGCATGTCAGTTTACTTCGGCACTTCAACAAGACCTAGCAGCTCCTTTAATTTCTTGAACAAGTCCAGCTTCAACGGTTTGGTCATGATGTCAGCTAATTGATCTTGCGTTCCACAGTGTTTTAGCCTCACTTTTCCTTCTCTGGTTAAATCTCTCAAATAATGAAACCGCACCTCGATGTGCTTGCTACGCCCGTGATGTACTGGATTTTTGGATAACTGAATGGTCGAACTATTGTCACACTTGATCGTGATGCAGTCTTCATTATTCTCTCCAATCTTGCTAAGTACCCTTGACATCCAAATTCCCTGTGTAGCACATGATACTGCAGCAATGTATTCTGGTTCTGTCGTAGACAATGCAACAACGGGTTGTTTCTTTGAACTCCATGAAACAGCTCCTCCAGCTAATAGAAACAAAAACCCGGACGTGCTCTTCCGATCATCCAAATCTCCCACATAATTGTTGTCTGTATAGGCTTGAAACTCTTTGTTTCCTCCACGAATATACTTGATTCCAATCCCCACCGTGTTCTTTACATACCTGAGCTTTCTTTTCACCACTTGGAAATGTGCTTCAGTCGGATTCTCCATGTACCGACTAACAAGACTCACTCCAAATGTCAAATATGGCCGAGTGACTGTAAGATACATCAAACTTCCTATCAATTGCTTGTAAAGCGTTGTGTACAGAGCTGCTCCACCTCCTTTCTTTGAAAGTTTTACCCCTGGAACAATCAGATTGTTCACTCCATTGCAGGTTTCCATCTTAAATCTTTCAAGAACTTCTTTAGCAAACTTCCTTTGACACATATAAATTCCTTCCTTCTTCTGTAATATCTCTACCCCAAGAAAGTATCTCATCTTTCCAAGATCGGTCATATCAAAATTGTTCTTCATCGACTCCTTAAACATAATAATCAGACTTTCACAATTACCAGTAAAGATTAGATCGTCAACATATAGACTGACAATAAGAATCTGACTTTGTTCCCCTGTTTTGACAAACAAAGTATGCTCAAAGTCGCATTTCTCAAATTCTTCCCTAATGAAGTAGCTTTCGATCTTGCTGAGCCAAGCCCTCGGTGCTTGCTTTAAACCGTATAATTCAGTTTGTAAGCTTTCCCTTCACTTCCTTTCCTTATGAAACTTTGTGGCTGGTCGACATAAACAACTTCATTTAGCTCCCCATGTAGAAATGCACTCTTCACGTCAAGCTGATAAATAGTCCAGTTTTTGTATGCTGCAGTAGCAATGATGATTCGAATAGTATCCCATCTTGCCACAGGTGCATAAACCTCATTATAATCAACCCCAAACCTCTGTGCATACCCCTTAGCGACCAACCTGGCTTTGAACTTGTCTATCTCACCATCTTCATTCTATTTAGTCTTAAATATCCACTTGACTGCAATTGTTTTTGTACCTTTAGGTATTGTCGAGAGCTCCCAAGTCTGATTTCTTTCAATGGATTCAATCTTTGCTTTCATGGCTTCTCTCCATGCAGGATACCTGACGGCTTCATAGGTTGTGGGATCACTAAGTGCAGTGATAACTTGTAATGTGTGATCATCAAGCAAGTAATCTTCGGTGACATAAGCAACAATTTCTTCATCTATCAGAGCTTGTCCACATTCATAATCCCGCAAATAACTAGGAGGTGCTCTTTTTCGTCTTCCACGTGCTTCAAGGTTGGAGTCCACACTTTCATGATCTGCTGCTTCCGCTACAGTAATCCCTTCATGGTCATTTTAAAGATCTACAGTTTCTTCTTGGAAGTATTCTTCTTCACCAGGCATACTTTCTCCATCATTCTCCCACGTAAGTATAGTTGATTGATTGCTCACATCTTCGTCATTCCTTCCCCAATCCCAGTTTTCTTCTTCTTCAAAGACTACATCTCTACTCACCATGATTTTTTTAGAAATGGGATTATACATTCGATAAGCCTTTGATTATTCCCTAACTCCAAGAAAGATGCACTTACAGCTTTTATCATCAAGTTTTGTTCGTTTTGCCTCTGGTATGTGAACATGTCCAATGCACCCGAAAACTTTGAAGTGTTTAACATTGGGTTTGATACCACTCCAAGCTTCTTCTGGCGTTTGATCTTGCAATGCGGTTATGGGACTACGGTTGAGGACATAGGTTATCCACTTGACTCCTTCTGCCCAAAACCCTTTAGGCATTTTCCTCTCTGACAATGTGCTATGGACCAGATTCATAATTGTTTGATTTCTTCTTTCAGCCACTCCGTTTTGTTGAGGCGTGTATGTCGTTGTCAATTGTCGTTTGATGCTATGAGACTTGCAGAAATCTTCAAATTCCTTTGAACAGAACTCCCCTCCTCTGTCTGTTCTTAAACCACACACTAACAAACCCGATTCTTTCTCCACGCTGGCTTTATAGTTTTTAAACATTTAAAATGCTTCTGATTTTTCTACAATCAGATAGCTCCACAATTTTCTACTGTAATCATCAATGAAAGTGAGAAGATACCTCTTATGACTGATGGAAGCCGGGGTGATTGGACCGCATATGTCAGCATGTATCAACTGCAATGTTTTTGAAGCTCTCCATGTACTTTTCTTTGGGAAAGATTCTCTTTTTTGTTTTCCAATAAGGCAATTCTCACACACCTTCTTGTATGAACCAATGAGAGGAAGCCCCACTACCATTCCTTTGGAGCTTAGAGTCTTTAGGCTTTTGTAATTCAAATAGGCAAACCTGCAGTGCCAGAGATGTGTATCACTTGATGTTTCCATCCGAAAACAAGAGTTTGAGCCTATCATTTGTGTAAGAATTACAAACATCCGATTTGTACTCATTAGGGTTTCAATGATGAGCCCCCTAGACGGATGGAAGATTTTACATACGCCGTCTTGTATTAGAATTGCAAGGTTCCGCTCTTGCAGTTGTCCCATGCTCAGAAGATTGTTGCTTAGCCCGGGGACGTAATACACGTCTTGAATAACTTGAACCAAGCCATTTACTTTAATTTTTATGCTTCCTTTTCCTTGTACTGTCATCTTTGCATTGATCCCGAGTTTCACCGAGTGTCGAAAGCTTTCATCGATCTCGAAAAACCACTTCTTCGTTCCAGTCATGGGGTTACTGCATCCACTGTCCAGAAACCACAAATCTTCCATTTTAGACCCCTTCAGCTCCACATGCGCCATTAGAAGAAGCTCCTCCTCTTCATTGGATTCTATGTAATTTGCTTGCTTCTCTGAGGTAGGACATTCAAACTGCAAGTGTCCTAGCTTGTGACAGTTATAACATTCCACCAATGCTTTGTTGAATGACCCTCCTCTGCCACGTCCTCTGCCACGTCCCCTAAATGAGCTTCCTCTTCCTCTACCTCTTGCTCCACTCGCTTCAGACATCACCTTCAACACTTGTTCATCATTGTTGGATCCTTTAGAGTGTCTTGTGATCTTCTGCTCATGACACAAGAGTGAACTTTGAAGAGCATCCACCGAAAGGCTGTCTATATCCTTGGATTCTTCAATTGAACACACAATGTATGTAAACTTCTCCGAGAGTGTCCGTAGGATCTTCTCAACAATCTTGGTGTCCTGCATATCTTCTCCAAGATTTCTCATGTCCATTGCGATGAGCAACACTCTTGAGAAGTAATCCGTGATGCTTTCTATTTCCTTCACCTCTAAGATTTCGAAATCCCTTCTTAAGCGTTGAAGTTGCGCTCGCATCACACGCTCGTTTCCCTAGTACTTTGTTTTCAATGAATCCCACAATTGTTTGGCTGTGTCTTTTTGAATTATGGTCTTCAAAATGGATTTGTCAATCGCTTGAAACAGATAGTTCTTCACTTTCAAATC
Source organism: Allium sativum (assembly GCA_030737875.1). Classification (NCBI taxonomy): domain Eukaryota; kingdom Viridiplantae; phylum Streptophyta; class Magnoliopsida; order Asparagales; family Amaryllidaceae; genus Allium; species Allium sativum. The sequence continues at coordinate 904,115,726 of CM060916.1, forward strand.
TTTTAGCTTCTTGTCTGCTAACTCTTGTCTTTGCGCTCCATTGAGAATCTCTCCTCGAGCTGGCTCAACATAACCTGTCTCTATCAAATCCCACCACTCTTTTGACCTCAGGAGATTTTCCATCAGCATGCTCCAGTGCTCGAAATCTCCATCGAACTTAGATATCGCCAACATGTTCTTCCCTTCTCCTGACATGTCTTACTTCTTTTAATTATCACCACCCAGACCCAAAACGTGGCTCTGATACCAATACGTTGTAACAGAGAATAGCTGAGTGATGAGAACAAAAGAAAAAACTCTGCATAGTTCTTATTATTTAGATGGCTATAGCCTATTACAAAAGCTACCTCCTACATATTAGGAGATCTTTCTACAGACTAAATCAAATAAAGAGCGAAATAAATAAAGAGCTATTAAACTGCAAATACTCCTACATTACTGACTATTATTCCGAATAATTCCAAAGACCAAGTCTAAAGATACTAACAAGGATGGGTTTCTGACTCACAATGGATAGTCTTTTTTTTATTTTAAATATTTCCTTAAGGCTTAAGGCTAAGTATGTAGGCTATCAAATTTAGGATTGTGATGGGGTAGCTATTAGATAGGTTGGTACATTTCAAAGCCTTCAACGTGGGGAGATTAGCTGGAAAATGGAAAATATGGTGTACACATTTTAGATCAAAACTAGGGCAGACTGTCTTCTTCATGTATTTAAGTCAATAGGGTAGGAACCTGTGTTTCAGTAAAGCATGTGCTCTTAAATCTGTACGTGCGTGAGTTGCTTGGGGTAGGTTGTTTCTCCCCTTCTTCTTAGTGCAAAGGAAATGGTTTTGTATGGTATACACTAGGATAGGCTTTGTTTTGTTACTTTCAGTATTTAATGAGCCATACATTTGTTTCAAAGTTGGAAAAGAACAATGATTTTTCCTTGAAGATGATATTTAGTTTTAAAATTAACGTACCCCACTATACCAAAATCCGTCCGCATATGACTTGTTATAGACAGAAATAAATATACTGTCGCACTCAGCAGCATGCCACGATCACAACCATATAATAAAATAGACCGGTTAATTAATTCTGTGAAATTCCAAAATGCTGATATAGGGTTGTAAAATACTCCAGATAAAAAGTTGTTTATTTTCTAAATTAAAAATTACAGTAAAATTCTAAAAATTAAATTATAACTATGTCTCAAAAATCTTGTCCAAATTCGAAACAGATATTTAATTATATTAAATTATCGTTTTGGTTTATAAACGATTCTACAACGACTTTTAGAAAATTTGATTTGGACATAAAACAAAATCTATAATACGAAAAATCGATTTTTCTCTTCCATTAGAAAAATATTATCAATTAGATTCAGACATTTCTTGTTTCACTGAAATCCGACTTAAAACGGATTCGGTATAATTAATTGAAGTTGAAATTCAATTTTATGAACTACTGCACCGTTCCGGGTTCGTCATATAATTTAAATATAAATATAAATGTTCAGTCACCGTTTAATTTATGAATTCGATATTAAAATGCACAAATAATTCAAATATAATATTTAAAATAAATTTAAAATTTTGAATTCAAATACCCGATAAATACGGGTCGTTACAACCCCTAACGATAATAGGCTCCCAAACTAGCGAGACTAGATGTACCCTAATTACTACCCCAATCGATCGGCTCCCTAACTCCGTAGATACCCGTGCTGATCCCACAGTAGGATGCATCACTTCCTAAAGTGGCAACCCCGTTATTTCCAAGAGGCACAACTATATCTATTAATGTCAAAGCGTCATATTTTCTCGAGCAGGCGGACCCATGCACGCACATGACCACGATGGAATGCGCCGTCACACACCTTTACCCAAGTAACCTCTTACAATCGGAGCAGTAAGCATGCCCATACCCCAACCTAGTTCGGGGTTCCCCATTTGATACCAAGATGGGTTACTGACTGAGATGGGTCCCACACGACAAATGTTACAAGCTTCCCCCTAGGCTTGTATCCCCACCATTAGGATTTCAACAGGTTATGCCTACTAGTTTAACAAGATCGTGTAACACCCTGAATTTTCTATAACTATTAAAATAACGATTTAAAGAATACTTAATTTTTAAAGTGAGAATTATGGGAAATGGGTTATGCCATTGCGTTCGTCTCGAAATTCTGCTTGGAATAGAGTCCAAGTTTTCGTAAATCGGACTTCGTATGAGGAAGTTATGGCCTTCATAAGTTTCAGAAATTTTATATAAATTGAAACAGTTCAAATTAAATTCAAAATTCAAATTCAAACAAGGTAGCGGGCTGGGCGGGATTTTTCCTGCCCTAGGCCAGGTTGACCTCCCCGATACAGGTCGACTTGGGGGTCGACCTACCCCCTCGGGTAGACCTGAACTGTGACGATTCTGACCTGTTGCTGAGTCTTTTCTGACCTGTTGCTAAGTCACCAGGGCATAGGTGGAAATTCGGGATAACTTTATCTAGTCTGAATGGTTCTGATTTGCTCCTATGATAATCTAACGGCTTATATTGATTTAAATTTCTATATAAGCACGCATAGACTCAAGCTCTAAACGTAAACTAATTTAATCTCTTAGCCTCCATGCTGCTGCAGGAATAGTTCTTCTTCTTAAAGCTTAGGAATTGCAAGTCAGGATTCTAATACAAACGACAAATGAATTATTCTCTTCACTAATCTGTCTTTGTGAGTACAATTTCTTTCACAAAATAATTAATAAATTAATTATGATGAGTTATAATTGGGATTATGAGAACATGTCTGTTGAAATCTTGTGATGTTACATAACTTTGTTATCGTCTGTTGGTGAACATATGACAGTTTTGTTAACTTATGTTAGTAGATCTATTTCATATGTCCAATCACATATGTTTAACTTGATTCATTTTATGACATCAGTTTATATGAAAGTTTGGTATGTAAATCATATGCTAGTTTGTATGTGAATCTTATGTAAGTCTGTTTTTACATATGCTAGTTTGTATGTGAATCTTATGCAAGTCTGTATGCGAATTATACACAAGTTTAGATGTGAATCAAGTATATATGTATGCTAGTTTATATGCAAAACATGTGATATTGGTTTACATGTTTAAATTCATATGCAAGTTTGTAGGAATCCATATGCAAGTTTAGGTGAAAACTATATTCACATATGCAAGTTTAGGTGAAAACCATATTCACATATGCAAGTTTAGGTGAAAACTATATTCACATATGCAAGTTTAGGTGAAAACCATACGTGAAACTATAGTCACATATGCAAGTTTACGTGAAAACCATATTCACATATGCAAGTTTTTGTGGAAAACTATATTCACATATGCAAATTTAGGTGAAACCCATATTCATATATGCAAGTTCACAATTTCATGTTTAGATCTATATTTTGATCAATGGTAGTACATAGTTTATGCAAATTCATGTTCTATATGTTCATTGCCTATTCAAGTTATTGGCTATGCAAACTTATGTTATATTCGCAAGTTAGATCTATTTTATGTGTTATGCAAGTTGTGATGTTTCTTCCCTTTTAATGAGTTAGACTATTTGCAAGTCTAGCATATTTCATATTAAATGTACGAACGACGTTGGGTCAATGGGAAAATATTAAATATTAATATTGTGAATTGGCATATAATGGCTTTAAAAGCATATAATTAATTTGAGACATTAATTGGTATAATTTATATACCTGAAAATTATGGACATAATTTAAGTGATAATCATGGACATAGATTAATTTGGAAATTATTGACAATTTGAATAGGGAATATTAATTCATATTAGGGTGAAATAATTATGTGTAATAATAAACGCCTAAGACACGAGGTTAGACTCATTTGTGGTACAAGACTGCCCGAACCCGCCCAGCAAATCCAGCAACCACAAACGGTAGTCTAATGTGAGGGGTCAAAGGCATAAATTAAATGCGTAATAAATACCTAAGACACGAGGTTAGACTCGTTTGTGGTATAAGACTGCCCAGACCCGCCCGGCACATCCAGCAACCGCAAACGACAGTCTAATGTGAGAGGTCATAGGCATAATTAAAAGATGCTTGGACACGAGGTTAAGTCTGGCTTGTGGTGGAAGTCTGCCCGGAACCGCCCGGCATATCCAGCGGCCACAAGCAATCGACTTAATGTGAGAGGTCTGTGCATTAATAATTAATTAATGTTGATCAAAGATGAATATGAATGACAAACAGAAGTTTGGTTGAGTTGAGTAATTCTCTAAGTACCAATCTGATGTTGATTTCGGTCTTCGGGGTTGATACTTAGGGAGTTATTCTCTTAACCAATATATCTGTGAACTAAGATGTACTTAATCATAAATTAAGTAAAATATGTTATACGATATATATATATATATATATATATATGATACATATAACATGATAAGTGGATAGGGTTAAGACCAGCTTAACCAATAATCTGATAAGTAGGTAGGGTTAAGACCAACTTAGCCAATAATATATAAGTGGATAGGGTTAAGACCAACTTAACCAATAATATATAAGTGGATAGGGTTAGGACCAGCTTAACCAATAATATATATATAAATATATATTGATCAGATTAGCGGATAGGGTTAAGACAAGCTTAACCAATAACACATGTTGATAAGTGGGTAACATGGCTGACATGTGGGATATAATTATAAACACTTAACCAAGTTGAAACATGTAAGAAGACATGAATAAGAGGGGGTTAAGTGGGAAATTCTAGTAGGGACCAAGCATAGGTGGAAAGCCTATGTCAAGTGTGGGGACGCTTTTCAACCAGTAACTCATTTAGTATCTAAGTGAGCTCGATCTAGATCGAGGACGGGACATGCTTACTGGATTTGATTGTAAGAGGTCAAAACGGGTTAGCGGTGGCAATGCAAGTCCAACGGGGTCATGTACGTGCGTGGGCCCGGGCTGATAGGTAAGACATTGTTGCATCATGTAAGTATAAGCTGTGCATCTTCAGTGGTATCAGGTTGCCACTTTGGGGAGTGATACACCCTACTGTAGGACCAGCATGGGTATCTACGAGTTAAGGAGCCGATCGAATGGGGAAGGTAGTGGGTATGACTAGCGGAGATAGGAGCAGGCGGCACCTATGAAGATAGCTAGGAGTACAACTACCATATTATGAATAAATGTTGTAATTAGAATGGGGAGGGTAGTGGGTACAACTAGTGGAGATAGGGGCAGGCAGCACCTATGAAGACAGCTAGGGGTACACGAAACTACCATTATGATTATTATGTTCAGTAGGCGGGATCAATTTTTAAGGTGACTAGTAATGGTGCAGTATAGTAATTATCCAATAGTGATTAGGAACGCAAATTAACGTTATCTTATTCCTCTTGTTGGTTTTGTCATGCCTATTTGTTTCACAGTCATTCCTTGTTTTACCAGTTTATGCCTTATCATAATTACTTTAATGATTATATTGTTAAAGTTATTGGACTCGCCAGACTTTATGTCTGACCCCCTTTGTTTTCGCCTCTTTTCTTCCGTTTCCCTCCCCAGGTTCTCAGGGTGGGACTAGTGCTAGTGGAGCTTGATTTGGATCTCTTTCTTTCCCTTTTGGAAGTGCTTGGATTGCTAAAAGTAAAGTTCAGCTTATCTCTTTTATGGCTACTTATGTTGGGGTTATGCTTTTTTACTTTATGCACTCAGTAAATAATTTGTCAAGATGGATATTAAGAGTACTTGGTTTTATTGTTGGTTTTTGATGTTGTTGTGACCAAACTATTTCTCCGCTACAATAAAAGTTGTTTTAAATTTTCAAGTACCAATATATGTATCTGTCTTGTTATATTCTGTTCTATACACTAATAATACTCCGTGAAAGTTAATGCATTCTCTTTGAAAGTGACATTAATGGACGTGGGGTGTTACACGTGGTATCAGAGCTGAAGGTTACAAGAACATATAAGAGATTTTGAAAAACTATTTTTCAAAAGCGTTTTATAAAGAAATACTTTCAAAAATATGTCTTAGGGAGAGTATTTTTAAGAGAAAGGTTTATTTTGAAAAACATAACCCCTAAGAGCCATATATCTTTCCTTCGATTCTCCGTTTTAAATCTCTTCATCTTTCCTTTTTGAATTTCTTCCTCGACGTATAGACGCTTTTTCTAAGATATGTAAGAACTTCTGTACGGTGGGCGGAAAACCGCTTCATGGGACTGGGACGTTTGTCAAAGCTAGAAAGAAGTGGAGGACTTGTTGGTACCTTTAAGATAGACGATGGGAGGAAGGTTCAATTAGCTGCTTGGTTAATGAAGGATGAAGCCTCATTTTGGTAGGTGGTCATGAATGGAGAATGTGCAGGAGAGAAATGGATAAGACACATGATAAGAAAGTAGATCCAAAGAAAGGCGGTAAGGATAACAAGGGGCCAAGAGAAAAGGAAGGGCCACACTTGTGAAATACCTGACTACTTAAATAAAGACGTTAGAAAGATGAAGACTAGTTGTTATCGTTACGGAGGAATAGGACATCTTATTAGGATCATCCAAAGAAGCAAAAGGCAAAGGTAAGGACAAAGTACATGATCTTCTGGAGGGCAGACGCGTTCCCTCACGGCTGGCATACCTGATAGAGGTAGAAATATCTTGGTTGGAAGTTTGGTTTTTCTTTTTGATCATCCTTTTCGAACCTTGTTTGAATTTTAGCGCTTCACACTCGTTTGTATCTGCTTCGTTAGTTGAAACACTGCACCTAAATACTAGTCTAGTTACGGATCCCATAGTAGTCTCAAATCCTATTGGTGGTTCGGCTCATCTTTCGATGATTTGTCAGGATTTGAGAGTGTCTATCTTAGCATTGGGTTTGAATGCAACACCTTCGTTCTTGGCTTCATGGGCTACGGCTTGATTCTAGGCATGGATTGGCTAGCTAGATACGGTGCCATCCTAGACTGTGAAAGAAGGGTAGTTAGATTGTTGACTCGTTGTGGCAAGACCCTTGATATTTCTTGTGACCCCAGAGGTCCGGTGATGCTTAGCTACCTAGAATCTCTTGACGCATCCAATGATGACTTGGAAACCGTTCGTGTGGTCCGTGAATATGGTGATGTCTTTGATGAAGTTCAGGGTTTACCCCTGAGGCGCGAGATAGACTTTCGAATATACCTAGTAGATAATGCAAAGCCAGTTGCATTACCAGTGCGCCACATGGCTCCGAGGGAGAGAAGAGAACTCAGTAAGCAAGTGAAAGAGTTGCTTGAGAAGAGGTACATAAGAAAAAGTATTTCGGAATGGGGTACTCCAGTTGTTTTTGCTACAAAGGCTGATGGTTCACTTAGATTGTGCGTGGACTATAGAGAGCTGAATAAGCTCACAAAGAAGAACAGACACCCATTGCCGAGGATAGATGATTTATTCGATCAATTGGTTGGTGCTTCGGTTTTCTCGCAGTTGGATTTGGCTACAGGATTTCATCAGCTAAGAGTGGCTGAAGACAGCATAAATAAGACTACATTTAGAACTCCTGACGATTTCTTCAAGTAGCTCGTCATACCTTTTGGTTTGACGAATGCACCCGCATATTTCGTTGACTTGTTGAGTAGGGTGTACAGGGAGTTTCTAGAGAAGTTCAAGGTAGTCTTTGTGGATGATATCTTGATTTTCTCAAGTAGCATGGAAGAATATGCCCTACATCTTAGGGAAGTATTAGAAACCCTTCGAGCACATCAACTCGAAGCTAAGTTCCCCAAATGTCATTTTTGGAAGAAAGAGGTAAGGTTCTTAGGGCATATGGTCTCTAAGGAAGGAATAGCAGTGGATCCTGCAAAGGTGGTGGCAATCCAAGATTGGAAAGTTCCCAGAAAAGCCACGGAAGTAAGAAGTTTTCTAAGGTAGACGGGCTACTATAGGAAGTTCGTTAAAGGACTTTGCGAAAATATCAGCCCCAGTTTTGACTTTGCTAGATGGGAGTAAACCGTTCACAATACATATGCCGGTGCTTGCGGGACAGGGCTTGGAGCAGTTTTCGATGCAGGAGGAAAAGGTGATATGCAAAAGGCGGCAAGTACGAGCATCGTACGAGCATCGCTTATCATCTACAAATTGATGGATGGACATAAAGGGGTGAATAGAATCCTTGAAGATCTTTTGAGGTTATGTATCCTAGATTTTGGAGGGACATGAGAAGAGGCAACGAGCTTAGTGGTGTTCACGACGTGTTTCACGTATCACATTTGCGGAAGTGTTTGCAAGATATCACGGAAGTAGTAGAGCCGAGCAGGCTTAGAGAAGTGGAAGTGGGGTGAGATGCCCCAATTAGACGAGCCCCTACATGCATCCCTTGATCGGAGGTCATAAAGCTACGCAACAGAGAGGTCAAATGGTCAAGGTGCAATGGGGAAATGATCAAGGAGACACGAATTGAGAAACGAAAGACGAGATGCATACGCTGTACCCTTTCCTTTTTTAGGGTATGTTTTAAACTTCTCCTCTTTCTACCACTTTGTTTATGCTTGTCCTATCGTTTAGTATGTCTTCGCGATTATATCTTCGATCTTTAGTTAGGAAAAATCCTATGGTTGTAAACATGTGTTTGAGACATGTCATGTTTGGTGAATGCAAGTGGATGCAAGTGTTTGCTAGTGGTTGCTCATGGATGCATTTACACACACATTAGGCACTAGATTGGCTCAATCACTTTCATACTGCATATAAATATGTGTGCATATTAATGGATGTATGTTGGTTGTGTTATCATAAGGATGCTGCATTTTGATGAATGGTTGTGCACACATGTAGAAATTATATGTATCGTTAGGATTCTTTCGCATACATAATGGACGCATGGCACTATCATGATTTGCATTAAGGAGGTCAACTGAATCAGTAGACTGCCAGATTTTGCATTGGGTAAGGAACATATACATACACTTTTTGCATATGTTCATACAGCAGTAGAAATCTTGTAAGGACAATGGATGCCTGTGTTGATGGTTGTGTAGATGGATGATTAGATGGTAGGATATACATTCTTCTTGACCTGAAGATTTTGGGGACGAAATCATTTAAGGAGGGGAGAATGTAACACCCTGAATTTTCTGTAACTATTACAAGAACGAATTAAAGAATACTTAATTTTTAAAGTGAGAATTAAAGGAAATGGGTTACGCCATTGCGTTCGTCACGAAATTCTGCTTGGAATAGAGTCTAAGTTTTCGTAAATCGGATTTCGTATGAGGAAGTTATGGCCTTCATAAGTTTCAGAAATTTTATATAAATTAAAACAGTTCAGAAATAAATTCAAAATTCAAATTCAAACAAGGAAGCGGGCTGGGCGGGATTTTTCCCGCCCCAGGCCAGGTCAACCAGGGGGTCGACCTACCCCTCGGGTAGATCTGAACTGTGATGATTCTGACCTATTGCTGAGTCTTTTCTAACATGTTGCTGAGTCACTAGGGCATAGGTGGCATTTCTGGATAACTCTATCTAGTCTGAATGGTTCTGATTTGCTCCTATGATAATCTAACGACTTATATTGATTTAAACTTCTATATAAGCACGCATAGACTCAAGCTCTAAACCTAAACTAATTTAATCTCTTAGCGTCCATGCTGCTGCTGGAATAGTTCTTCTTCTTAAAGCTTAGGAATTGCAAGTCAGGATTCTAATACAAACGACGAACGAATTATTCTCTTCTCTAATCCATCTTTGTGAGTACAATTTCTTTCACAAAATAATTAATAAATTAATTATGATGAGTTATAATTGGGATTATGAGAACATGTCTGTTGAAATCATGTGATGTTACTTAACTTTGTTATCGTCTGTTGGTGAACATATGACAGTTTTGTTAACTTATGTTAGTAGATCTATTTCATATGTCCAATCACATATGTTTAACTTGATTCATTTTATGACATCAGTTTATATGCAAGTTTGGGATGTAAATCATATGCTAGTTTGTATGTGAATCTTATGCAAGTCTGTTTTTACATATGCTAGTTTGTATGTGAATCTTATGCAAGTCTGTATGCGAATTATACACAAGTTTAGATGTGAATCAAGTATATACGTATGCTAGTTTATATGCAAAACATGTGATATTAGTTTACATGTTTAAATTCATATGCAAGTTTGTAGGAATCCATATGCAAGTTTAGGCGAAAACTATATTCACATATGCAAGTTTAGGTGAAAACCATATTCACATATGCAAGTTTAGGTGAAAACTATATTCACATATGCAAGTTTAGGTGAAAACCGTATTCACATATGCAAGTTTAGGTGAAAACTATATTCACATATGCAAGTTTAGGTGAAAACCATATTCACATATGCAAGTTTAGGTGAAAACTATATTCATATATGCAAGTTTAGGTGAAACCCATATTCATATATGCAAGTTCACAATTTCATGTTTAGATCTATATTTAGATCCATGGTAGTACATAGTTTATGCAAATTCATGTTCTATATGTTTCATTGCCTATGCAAGTTATTGGCTATGCAAACTTATGTTATATTCTCAAGTTAGATCTATTTTATGTGTTATGCAAGTTGTGATGTTTCTTCCCTTTCTAGGAGTTAGACTATTTGCAAGACTAGCATATTTCATATTAAATGTACGAACGACGTGGGGGCAATGGGAAAATATTAAATATTAATATTGTGAATTGGCATATAATGGCTTTAAAAGCATATAATTAATTTGAGACATTAATTGGTATAATTTATATACCTGAAAATTGTGGACATAATTTAAGTGACAATTATAGACATAGATTAATTTGGAAATTATTGACAATTTGAATAGGGATAATTAATTCATACTGGGGTGAAATAATTATGTGTAATAATAAACGCCTAAGACACGAGGTTAGACTCGTTTGTGGTATAAGACTGCCCGGACCCGCCCGGCAAATCCAGCAACCACAAATGGTAGTCTAAGTGAGAGGTCAAAGGCATAAATTAAATGTGTAATAAATACCTAAGACACGAGGTTAGACTTGTTTGTGGTATAAGACTGCCCGGACCCGCCCGACACATCCAACAACCGCAAATGGCAGTCTAATGTGAGAGGTCGTAGGCATAATTAAAAGATGCTTAGATACGAGGTTAAGTCTGGCTTGTGGTGGAAGTCTGCCCGGAACCGCCTGGCATATCCAGCGGCCACAAGCAATCGACTTAATGTGAGAGGTCTATGCGTTAATAATTAATCGATGCTGATCAAAGACGAATATGAATGACAAACAGAAGTTTGGTTGAGTTGAGTAATTCTCTGAGTACCAATCTGATGTTGATTTCGGTCTTCGGGGTTGATACTTAGGGAGTTATTCTCTTAACCAATATATCTGTGAACTAAGATGTACTTAATCATAAATTAAGTAAAACATGTTATACGATATATATATATATATATATGAAACATATAACATGATAAGTGGATAGGGTTAAGACCATCTTAACCAATAATCAGATACGTATGTAGGGTTAACACCAACTTAGCCAATAATATATAAGTGGATAGGGTTAAGACCAACTTAACCAATAATATATAAGTGGATAGGGTTAAGACCAGCTTAACCAATAATATATATAAATATATATTGATCAGATTAGCGGATAGGGTTAAGACAAGCTTAACCAATAACACATGTTGATAAGTGGGTAACATGGCTGACATGTGGGATATAATTATAAACATTTAACCAAGTTGAAACATGTAAGAAGACATGAATAAGAGGGGGTTAAGAGGGAAATCCTAGTAGGGACCAAGCATTGGTGGAAAGCCTGTGTCAAGTGTGGGGACCCTTTTCAACCAGTAACCCATTTAGTATCTAAGTGAGCTCGATCTAGATCGAGGACGGGACAAGCTTACTGGGTTTGATTGTAAGAGGTCAAAACGGGTTAGCGGTGACAACGCAAGTCCAACGGGGTCATGTGCGTGCGTGGGCCCGGGCTGGTAGGTAAGACATTGTTGCATCGTGTAGGTATAAGCCGTGCATCTTCAGTGGTATCGGGTAGCCACTTTGTGGAGTGATACACCCCACTGTGGGACCAACACGGGTATCTGCAAGTTAGGGAGCCAATCGAATGGGGAAGGTAGTGGGTACGACTAGCGGAGATAGGAGCAAGCGGCACCTATGAAGACAGCTAGGAGTACAACTACCATATTATGAATAAATGTTGTAATTAGAATGGGGACGGTAGTGGGTACAACTAGTGGAAATAGGGGCAGGCGACATCTATAAAGACAGCTAGGGTACACGAAACTACCATTATGATTATTATGTTCAATAGGAGGGATCAACTTTTAAGGTGACTAGTAATGGTGCAGTATAGTAATTATCCTATAGTGATTAGGAACGCAAATTAACGTTATCTTATTCCTCTTGTTGGCTTTGTCATGGCCATTTGTTTCACATTCATTCCTTGTTTTACCAGTTTATGCCTTATCCTAATTACTTTAATGATTATATTGTTAAAGTTATTGGACTCGCCAGACTTTATATCTGACCCCCTTTGTTTTCGCCTCTTTTCTTCCGTTTCCCCCAGGTTCTCAGGGTGGGACTAGTGCTAGTGGAGCTTGATTTGGATCTCTTTCGTCCCCTTTTGGAAGTGCTTGGATTGCTGAAAGTAAAGTTCAGCTTATCTCTTTTATGGCTACTTATGTTGGGGTTATGCTTTTTTACTTTATGTACTCAGAAAATAATTTGTCAAGATGGATATTAAGAGTACTTGGTTTTATTGTTGGTTTTTGATGTTGTTGTAACCAAACTATTTCTCCGCTGCAATAAAAGTTGTTTTAATTTTTCAACTACCAATATATGCATCTGTCTTGTTATATTCTGTTCTACACGCCAATAATACTCCATGAAAGTTAATTTCTTTTCCTTTGAGAGTAACATTAATGGACGTGGGGTGTTACAGATCGCATAACCTCAATAGGTTAAGTTTGTCGGGTTTATATGTATAACCGTCCCCACATATTTAATAAGACTAACTTAACCCTCCCATTGATTCAAGCAAGTTTACTTAACCCTACTCAAGTTATCAGGTTCATGTAATCTTTTTTTATTCAAACAGTTTAAGTATTACAAGTTTATCACCATTCATTCATTTATGGTTATTAATGCGCTAGACCTCCCACATTAAGCCTACAACTTGTAGACGCTGGATATGCCGGTTGGGTACGGGTAGACTTCTTCCACAAGTCTAACCTAACCTCGTGTCTTAGCAATGTCACATGTACATTTATGCACTTATACCACTCACATTAGATTCACCATTTATGGTTGCTGGATATGCAAGGCGGTTCCCGGAAGACTTCTACGACAAGCGTAATCTAACCTCGTGTCTAAGCGCGGTTACAATTTCTAATTACTGTAAATCTACGCATTTTCATAACTAACAAATTTTCATGTTTATTATGCCATAAATCCCGGTCCAATCTACAATATAAGTTATTCCCACGGTTAAGGTTTGGATCAAGATACAGATTATGCCCCCAAATCCCAAGTTTTGGCTCAAGGTACAAATTATGCCCAAAATTCCCAATCATGTTTTACAATATGAATTATGCCCCAAATTAATCGTTCCCAATTTCGTGCGAAGGCGTATTTCAGCGATAGGCCTAGGCTCGAAGGTAGTCTAGATATAAAAACAAAAAGGGAAAGAGGGAGAGAAGAGAACAATAATAGGCATAGTAAATAAAATGGCATAAGATGACAGAATTGGTCATACTACAGAATAAGCATAGTGATATGATTAGGCAAACTAACAGAATAGGCATAGTTGACTTGATTAGGCAAACTAATATAATAGGCATATCATAAACAAGCGTGAGATCTAAACAGTGAATTAGATATACAATTAATGGTAGATCTGTAATGATTTCTGAATACATATAACTTATTGTTGATGTTGAAGCATATATATCTGAATACATATAACTTGTTGTTGAAGAAGAATAGGCTGGATCAAATTAAGTTGGGGTAGCACCTCATTGTCGCCATTGATTTAGATGAATAAAACAATGGGTTTAAGGTCCTTTATATAGTCTATGGTTAACGAATCTGGTCAGAAAAAATTCTACATACGCAGAACTGAATCTGCCTCAGATCTCTGGGGATCGATAGGGGTGTCGACACCCCTGTTGTGGTGTCGACCCATGGGTCGACACCCCTAGGGTGGGGTCGACCCATGGGTCGACACCCCTAGGGTGGGGTCGACCCCTAACGGGCTAAACTCCCACCCTGTCCCGTGTCTTCTGATTTCGAATTATTTTGAATGTTTTCAATTTATTTGTATATATATAATTCTCTTGCATGTATACAAACTTCAACCTTAATATCTTCTTCATACGATGTCTGTTTTACACAAACTTGGTGTCTATCTTAATCAGAATTCTGAGACGAACGCAATAGCGTAGTCTATTTCCCTTAATTCTCAATATTTAATTAAGTATTCCTTAGTTTATCATTATAATGTTGTTTAAATTACGGGGTGTTACAAATATTTTTATGGAATATTAGGTATATACATGCCTTAGTTGTTTTATAGTGGTATGTCAGAATTTTTTGCAAGTGATTTGAAGTGGTAAAGAAATTTAAACCCTTAAAGACTCGATCTTTAAGTAAATTTTGGGTAGTCTCTTAAGCAGGTGAGAAAGCCAAACTTTAAAAGGACTAATTTAGTTATATGCATATAAGCCGTTCGATGAAATGCCTAAAAGAAAAATATTAAGTAAATGGTTGGAAATTGGTTGCTAATGGTTTCTAAGTAAATTTATGAAGTAGAAATAACATCTTAGTTAGGCTTGGGAATGAAACTCGTTAGTTTAGTTCACAAAATTTCACTTTTATGGAATATTAGATGTATACATGCTTTGGTTGATTGTTGGTGGTTTGTTAGTGGTAAAAGATGATGAACCCCTAAGGTTTTGATCTTCATGTGTAACTATACTTAAAGATGAAGTTTGTATGAGAAATCAATTTGTTAAAAGGGCTTTTAAGTTTGATTTAAAACATGCACACAACATGTTTGTTAAATTGTCTTAAAGAAATCTAAAGGGATTTTGTGATGAAATCTTCATGGATTAGGGTTGAATTTAGTTTCTTAACACCCTTATGTAGTATACATGTCACCATGTTTGGATTATGAGCCTAATTTTGAAAGTTAGTAAGCTAATTCCTTATTGTGTGATTAGCGAAATTTGTCGATAATATAGGTCGGTTTGTTGAAGGTTAGGGAAGTAAAACATGGTCTAAATTTGGCTAAAGACATAAAGAAACATTCTTTATGTTTAGACTCATTTGAAATTTAGAGATCCTAGTCTTACGAATATGTATATGTGTGTAACATTAGCTAATGGATATGAAATCATCTTTTGTGATTAGTACTTAAGCATTATTCAAGTGTGAATATTATTGGTTTGAGATGTCAATCTTTGGATATTTTGGTTTGAATGTTTGGTGGCTGAATTGGTTGTATTGTTGGTATTGGGATTGGTTATGAGTACCGTTTGGTTGTTAATTAATAAGAGGGAACCCAATTATGGCACCGACATCTGATCTTAAATAACTAATGAGTTTGGTTACAACTCGTTAGACACATGACATCTTGTTTGTGTTTATTGGATGTTTGTATATACCTAAATTCTAGGATATACAGGAGTTGAATGAGTCTCATTCCAGAAATTGGATTTTAAATGATTATTTTAATAATAAAATAATCGGGGAAAATAAAAGGTTGAATTTAAGTTCTAATACCTTTTGGATATGAAATTAAGTGATAATGTTGAACTTTTGCAAAAGAATGAACAAGGTATGAATAAGTTAAGAACAAGTTATGGCTTGTCGAGTTTTGAAATCAATAATAAATGATTTCAAACGTTTTTGAAAGGAAATATTAAGTTTTAAAGATTTATGAACCCTTTGGGGGAAAACCGGATTTGATATTTAACTGAACCTTTATTTAAATATAAGGGTATTTAGACTTTTAATTAATAATCGAATCGTTAATGGTGATTAACTAGAGTTTCCAATGGTTAAATTTTAAATTGGAATTAAATAGAAACAAGATTGGTCTTGGTCATTGGCTGAGATAAGTCTCTATAGATGATGACTTAGACTATTTGAGGGATTTTAAAAGGCTATGCTGTTATCCCGCTTAAACTGTTTGTTGGGTATGGAGGTTTATATCGATTATAAACCAATGTGATTTCTGTAGAGATTCATATATAAAAGGAAATATGAATTTGGGTTTGTTGTGAATGATATCTTCAATGACATTGTTCTTTGGCCCATGTGAAAGTAGGATAATTTTCCTAGTTAAGTGAATAAAAATCTTTATTTGTGAAGATGGTTTGAAAGAGGAACGAACATGTTTTTGCATGAAGCAAATGGTGAATAATCGATAAGGATTATTCGAAAGAGTTAACTTAGAATTTGAAGTTAAGAAATCACTTAAAGAATTGTTTGAATATCTAAAGCTGAATAAGTTTTAATGGAAACTTAAATGATGAATATTCCGAAAGGGAATGAGATTCAAGGAATCCTATATACCCATTGATTTTAAAGATGCGCTAGTTATTTGGAAAGACTGGGTTTTTATCCATTCCGAATAATTAAACGACATGAAGCTGATGTCCAGATATTGATGACGATGATGGAAGACCCAGATTTCTTCACATCGGATGGATGGCCTGTTGATGCCTTGGGCGACGACCCATATGAGGTTAAAGTAGCGGACAATCTGACCGTACTTGAATGAATTTGGTCTGCAAGGACTTGTACTCCCAGGTGGGGACGTGGAATCTAGTGCCTTCGGTTATAAAAAAGTAATAAGAGAAGCGCACAGACCAATTAATCGTATCGGTCGTATTCTTGAATTTGGAATTAAAAGAGGACTAATGCTTCCTAGCACATGACACAAAATAGGACACTTAGCTTGGAATAACATTCACATATTCGTTCCTATTCCCGAAATGGACTTGTTGATGTATTTTTTGTCTGACACTGTATTTTATAAAATACAGATTGACATTTACTAAACATACTTCTGTATGGTGTCGGGAATTATTTCCCTTAGCTTAACATTCTTCTTTGAGACGTACGAGCTCAAAGGTTGTATGTTGGTGAATAACAGTTTGTGTTTTAAGGATTGATAGTGTGGCATGATAAGTGGAAATGATCAAGGCTTTTGTTGAGAAGGAGGGCCTTGTGGTTGAAGATCAATGCATGCCTAAATGTGTAGCTTTGTGTAAGACGTGACTTCACGGGCCTCACAACCCGAAATGAGCCAAAACAAGATTTTAGACCGTAGGGGTAGGGACTTAACTTTCCATCTAGCAAAAGGTAATGCCATGGTATGGAGCCCAGACATTTACTTATGTGGTTAGTTGGATGAGGTGCCTCAGACTAGGTCAGTATACCTAGATGACAGTGTTCACAAAAACTGAGGGACGTTATGTTCAGGCTGTTACTTCAATCCACGAAGTAGGGTGGACCAACCCTGCCACTCTAAAGGAGCCAGATGGGACCACGGAACCTAGCTGGGGGTTTTGAAACGGATTGGGAAGATCCTTAGCCCAGGTTCATTGATGGAAATCCAACTTCCAATACGAAACCCTTTACAATTTTCGGTAGTATATCTATGTAGCCAACATAGTGGGAGGGGCACTATGCGAGCTAAGATTCATAAGTTTATTTTCGAAAGGATTTTTCACACCCAAGTCATTATCATAATATCAAATGTTTTTGTTTTGTACTATATCAAGCATATTTTGCGATTATAAGGCAAACCCCTATCCTTTGGTGTGCTCATGCATTGTGTAATGGGACCTGGGGATTATAATCGTTCATTTTTCTAAAGTAATGTTTTCAAATATGTTTTATGTTTGCTATAGTTAGTTATGGTTGTTATGTTTGTGCACGTACCCTTGGGAGGAAGCCCGTTCCGCAACATGCGATGTGGTCCCGAGATACCTTATTCAAAATAAGGCGAAGTATAAGTTAATCAAGTTTTCTCACATCAGTCCCACGACTGACCCATAGTTTGTTTTTCCCTTGCAAACTCGGGTGCCCATATTTTCCACATGGGCAGCCGGTTAGTTTGTATTGCAGATGTGACTTGAAGTCTTCTTAGAGCAGGATTCCGGATTGAAGCACAAAGGTGTGTCCAGAGCATTTGAGAGCCTTCCGCTGATGTAATTTTGTATTTCCGTTGTGCATCATAATCATTATACCTTGATATAGATTCTTATACTATGATGTAACGTTTTATTATGTTAATGAAAAGTCCTTTGTATTTTGTTTTGATGTTGTTGTATGCCCATAGTTTATGGTTCGAGGATTTCCACCATTTCAGATCAGATCTGTGCGGCTTACGGTCGATTCGAAGGGCTGGGATTTTCGGGTCGTTATAGTTGGTATAAGAGCTTTGGTTAATTCAAAAGCTTTGGGGTGCAACTAGTTAGAATAGAAAGAAAAGACTCAACAGAGGTAGGATTAGTAACATCCTACAAAAGAATACTCATTAGAGATAGGATCAGGAGTATCCTAGAATGAGCGACTCATTAGAGATAGGGTTATTAATACCCTAAAATGAGTTAAGAGTATTATATCTTCCTTTCTTTTCGAGGATGAAAAGTTTTTAAGTGGGGGAGAATGCAACGACCCAGAAATTTGGAACAAATTTAGAACTTCCAAATTTCATAATAATCAAAATAAAATTGAAAATGGGTTATGATATAATTGGAACAGGGTTATAATAATGAGTTTTAATATAAAAATAACACGTTTACAAAGGAAGCATAAGAAAATTTTATTTTCAAACCCTAAAACTGGATAATTAAATCCGAAATAATGAAATTAGGTAACCAGCCAAGTTTGGCCAAAAACAGAATTCGTTTAATATCGATTAAAGATTGAAAGGTTAAAATTTGAACTAAAAACGTATGATTTTGAGGATATCTTGAGAACGGGATATCGCTAGATCGTGAGACCACCTCTGTTGGATTCAGAATAGGGAATTTTAGAACTCAAGGAAGTTTCGCATAAAACGACATCCGTATGTGAAAAGAAAAAAATAAATAGCCAAAATTTGAATTAAATTTTGACGGTAATTGGAATTTGATAGTGCTAACGGCAAAACTGGAATCTGAGACCTATCCAGGAAAATTCTAAACGTAGGATATTATCTATGTATAAAGTCTGAGTAAATTCCTTATCGAAAACAAAAAAGTTATTAAAAAAAACTAAAATAAATTATTTGAAAATGCAAACGAACTCAGATTTTGGATCTGAACACATAGGATTGAAATACGTTAGAAACAAGACCTTATGGTTATAGAATTCTGAAAACCGTTATCGTTTGGTACTCCGACATGAGGCCGAAAGGTGCTTGAGAAAACAAACTTTACTATTCATAAGAGGATAAGTATGAAATAAATGGATAAGCATGAAACTCAAGGTTTTATCATAGCTAGATATTTTTACCCTTGGATTTAAAACACATAAGAAATCTACACCCTTTTCACCATTATAAATACTACTTCTTTCATTCTTTTATCATCCTTTTATTAATTTCCTTTCCATGAAAGTTTCCTCCACTTGAATCCATTAATGGCCGAAAATAATATGCCATGGAGAGAAAAAAAAGGTAAAGAAAAGAAGGAAAATAAGTAAAGGAGGTAGATCTTGGAGCTAGAGATCGTTAGGCAAAGCTTGGAATTGGACTTAGATTAGGAAAATAATAACCCTTAAGTAGATTCATAAATTTAAAATGACATCTTGCTTAGATTTGGAAGTGGAACACCTTATGTTAGTTCACAAAAATCATACCTTTATGGAATATCATAAATATACATGCCTTGATTTAATTTTGGTAATATGTTTGGGTTATTAGTGAGTTATTTGATATGGTTAAAGATGTTAAAACCCTAATGGTTCGGCCTTTATGGATAAAATCACATAAAGGTGTGATCTTCAGGTGAAAAACAATGAATACTTAAAAGAAAACCAAGATTATGACCCCCCACGTCTGTTAATGTCACTCTTTATCAAATTGCATTAAGTCTCGTGAAGCGTTATAGGTAAATAAGAACATAAACATTGCAAGACAGATGTAAAATAACAGCGGAATTTAGAAAAAAACTTTATTTAATATAAAATATCGTGGTCCAAAACATGATTACATCGTAAGTCTGAAATACTGAAAACATAAAACTTCTGCCTTGTACAAAAATCATTATCAGGGTACAGTAATATATAAAAGAGCATAATCTCCAAAACATAGCCATAGTAGAGAAGATGCTAATTTAAGCAGTACATCTAAGCAGCTCCAAGCAGAAGGAAAGAAGAATCCCGATCAAGCTTGAGTATTCCCACCCTGAGAACCTAGAGGGGGGGGGGGGACTGAAGAGAAAGAAGAGGAAACAAAATAGGCCAGACATAAAGTCTGGCGAGTCCAGTTACTTTTAGCATATAAATGAGTAAAAGTATCATGACAGGCATATAAATTGGATAAGAGAGGTATAGTAAATAAGGCAGGTATGACAAGGTAAACAGGATAAACATAATAGAGAATGCAATGTGCTTCTCTAATACTTTTCTCTGCACCAATACTAGTATAATCGAAACAATTTGATCCCAACAAGTACAAGTTGGTAGACTTAGGTGTACTTCTAGTGAGAGGTTTTACCCCATACAATAACAAATAGCCCAACAGAACTGACAGGTGTTACCCTAACGATAATAACAGGCTCCTAAACAAGTGAGACTAGATGTACCCTAATTACTACCCCAATCGATCGGCTCCCTAACATCGTAGAAACTCGTGATGGCCCCATAGTAGGATGTATCACTTCCTAAAGTGGCAACCCCGTTATTTCCAAGATGCACAGCTATATCTACTGATGTCACAGCGTCTTATTTTCCCGAGCAGGCGGACCCATGCACGCACATGACCCCGATGGAACACGCCGTTAGACACCTTTACCCAAGTGACCTCTTATAATCGACCCAGTAAGCATGCCCAGACCCCGACCTAGTTCGGGGTTCCCCGTTTGATACCAAGATGGGTTACTGACTGAAACGGGTCCCACACAACAAATGTTACAAGCTTCCCCCTCGTCTTGTATCCCCACTACTAGGATTTCAACAGGTTATGCCTACTAGTTTAACAAGATTGCATAACCTCAACAGGTTAAGTTTGTCGGGTTTATATGTATAACCCGTCCCCACATATTTAACAAGATTAACTTAACCCTCCCACTGATTCAAGCAAGTTTACTTAACCCTACTCAAGTTAACAGGTTCATGTAATCCTTATGGATTCAAACAGGTTAAGTATTACAAGTTTATCACCATTCATTCATTTATGGTTATTAATGCGCTAGACCTTCCACATTAAGCCTACAACTTGTGGACGCTGGATATGCCGATTGAGTCCAGGAAGACTTCTTCCACAAGTCGGGCTTAACCTCGTGTCTTAGCATCGTCATGTGAACGTTTATGCACTTAGACCCCTCACATTATATTCACCACTTATGGTTGCAGGATATGTCGGGCGGTTCCGGGCAGACTTCTACCACAAGTGTAATCTAACCTCGTATGTAAGCGTGGTTACAATTTCTAATTACTGTAAATCTAGGCATTTTTATAACTAACAAATTTTCATGTTTATTATGCCCTAAATCCCCGTCCGATCTACGGTACAAGTGATGCCCCCGGTTAAGGTTTGGATCAAGATATATATTATTCCCCCAAATCCCATGTTTTGGCTCAAGGTACAAGTTATGCCCAAAATACCCAATCATGTTTTACAATATGAATTATGCCCCAAATTAATCATTCCTAATCATTCCCAATTTCGTGCGTTCGCGTATTTCAGTGATAGGCCTAGGCTCGAAGGTAGCCTAGCTATAAAAACAAAAAAGGAAAGAGGGAGAGAAGAGAAAAATAATAGGCATAGTAAATAAAATGGCATAAGATGAGAGAATTAGTCATACTACAGAATAGGCATAGTGACATGATTAAGTAAACTAACATAATAGGCATATGGTGATATGATTAGGCAAATTAACATAATAGGTATATCATAAACAAGCATAATGAGATCTGAACAGTGAATTAGATATACAATTAATGGCAGATCTGTAATGATTTCAAATTACTAATAGGCATAGACTTAGATCTAAACTAATAGGCTTGTCAATATTACATTTTAGGTGTTTACATCTAAAATCAATATAAGCTCACTGTGATTGGATCTAAAGAACATAGAATTTTTTGTAGATGTTGAAACACAGATCTCTGAATACGTATAACTTGTTGTTGAAGAAGAATAGGCTAGATCAAATTGAGTTGGGGAAACACCTCGTTGTCGCCATTGATTTAGATGAATAAAACAATGGGATTAAGGTCCTTTATATAGCCTAGGGTTAACGAAACTGGTCAGAAAATAAGTCCACTTACACAGAACTGAATCTGCCTCGGATCTATGGGGGTCGACATAGGGTTCGACATGGGTGTCGATACCCCTGCTGTGGTGTCGACCCATGGGTCGACACACCCCTAGGGTGGGGTCGACCCCTAACGGGCCGAACTCCCGCCTGTCCCGCGTCATATGATTTTGAATTATTTTGAGTGTTTTGAATTGATTTGTATATATATAATTCTCTTGCATGTATACAAACTTCAAACCTTAATATCTTCTTCATACGATGTTCGTTTTACACAAACTTGGTGTCTATCTTAAGCAGAATTCCAAGATGGACGCATTGGCGTAGTCCGTTTCCCTTAATTCTCAATATTTAATTAAGTATTCCATATTTTATCATTATAATGTTGTTAAAATTACAGGGTGTTACAAAGATTTTTATGGAATATTAGATATATACATGCCTTAGTTTATTTATAGTGGTATGTTTGAATTATTTGCAAGTGATTTGATGTGGTAAAGAAAATTTAACCCTTAAAAGGTTCGATCTTCAAGTAAAATTTGGGTTATATCTTAAGTAGGTGAGAAATCCGAACTTTAAAAAGGTCTAGTTTAGTTATATGCATATAAGATGTTCGATGAAATGCCTAAAATAAAAATATTAAGTAAATGGTTGGAAATTGGTTGCTAATGGTTTCTAAGTAAATACATGAAGTAGAAATAACATCTTAGTTAGTCTTGGGAATGAAACTCTTTAGTTTTGTTCACAAAATCTCACCTTTATGGAATATTAGGTGTATACATGATTTGGTTGGTTGTTGGTGGTAAAAGATGATGAACCCCTATGGTTTTGATCTTCACGTGTAACCATATGTAAAGATGACGTTTGTATGAGAAATCAACTTGTTAAAAGGGCTTTTAAGTTTGATTTAAAACATGCACACAACAAGTTTGTTAAATTGTCTTAAAGAAATATAAAGGGATTTTGTTATGAAATCTTCATGGATTAGGATTAAATTTAGTTTCTTAACACCCTTATGTAGTATACATGTCACCATGTTTAGATTATGAGCCTAATTTTGAAAGTTAGTAAGCTAATCCCTTGCGTAATTAGCAAAATTTGTTGATAATATAGGTTGGTTTGGTAAAGGTTAGGGAAGCAAAACAAGGTCTAAATTTGGCTAAAGACATAAAGAAACATTCTTTGTGTTTGGACTCGTTAGAAATTTAGAGATCCTAGTCTTATGAATGTGTATATGTGTGTAACATTAGCTAATGGACATGAAATCATCTTTTGTGATTATTTATGAAGCATTATTCATGTTTGAATATTATTGGTTTGAGATGTCAATCTTTGGATATTTTGGTTTGAATGTTTGGTGGCTGAATTGGTTGTACTGGTGGTATTGGGATTGGTTATGAGTACTGTTTGGTTGTTAATTAATAAGAGGGAACCCAATTATGACACTGACATCTGATCTTAAATAACTAACGAGTTTGGTTACAACACGTTAGACACATGACATCTTGTTTATGTGTATTGGATGTTTGTATATACCCAAATTCTAGGATATACATGAGTTGAGTGAGTCTCATTCCAGAAATTTGATTTTAAACGATTATTTTAGTAATAAAATAATTAGAGGAAATAAAAGGTTGAATTTAAGTTCTGATACCTTTTGGATATGAAATTTATTAATAACAATGAACTTTTGCAAAAGAACAAACTGGGTATGAAGAAGTTAAGAACAAGCTATGGCTTGTTGAGTTTTGAAATCAATAATAAATGATTTCAAATGTTTTTGAAAGGAAATATGAAGTTTTGAAGATTTATGAATCCTTTGGGGGAAAACCGGATTTGTTATTTAACTGAACCTTTATTTAAATATAAGGGTATTTAGACTTTTAATTAATAATCGAATCGTTAATAGTGATTAACAAGAGTTTCCAATGGTTAAATTTTAAATTGGAATTAAGTAGAAACCAGATTGGTCATTGACTGAGATAAGTCTCTATGGATGATGACTTAGACTATTTAAGGGATTTTAAAAGGCTATGCCGTTATCGTGCTTATAGTGTTTATTTGGGATATGGGGGTTTATATCGATTATAAACCAATGTGATTTTGCATAGATTCCAATATAAAAGGAAATATGATTTTGGGTTTGTTGTGAATGATGTCTTCAATAACATTGTTCTTTGGCCCATGTGAAAGTAAGATAATTTTCCTAGTTAAGCAAATAAATATCTTTATTTATGAAGATGGTTTGAAAGTGGAACGAACATGATTTTGCATGAAGCAAATGGCGAATAATCGATAAGGATTATTCAAAAAGGTTAACTTGGAATTTGAAGTTAAGCAATCGCTTAATGAATGGTTTGAATATTTAAAACTGAATAAGTTTTAGCGGAAACTTAAATAAAAAATATTCCGGAAGGGAATGAGATTCAGGGAATCCTATATACACATTGATTTTAAAGATGCGCTAGTTATTTGGAAAGACTAGGTTTTTACCCATTCCGAATAATTATACGATGTGATGCTGATGTCCAGATATCGATGACGATGGAGGAAGACCCAAATTTCTTCACATCGGATGGATGGCCTATTGATGCCTAGGGCGACGACCCGTATGAGGTTAAAGTAGCATCCAATCTGACCGTACTTGAAGTGATTTGGTTTGCAAGGACTTGCACTCCCAGGTGGGGACGTGGAATCAAGTGCCTTCGTTTTCGTTCCTATTCCCGAAATGGACTTGTTGATGGATTTCGTGTCTGACACTGTATTATATAAAATACAGACTGCCATTTACTAAAAATACTTCTGTTTGGTGTCGGGAATTATTTCCCTTAGCTTAACACCCTTCTTTGAGACGTACAAGCACAAAGATTGTATGTTGGTGAGTAGCAATTTGTGTTCTAAGGAATGATAGTGTGGCATGATAAGTGGAAATGATCAAGGCTTTTGTTGAAAAGCAAGGCATTGTGGTTGAAGATCAAAGCATAGCTTAAATGTGTAACTTTGTGTAAGACATGACTTCGCGGGCCTCACAACCCATAATGAGCCGAAACAGGATTATAGACCGTAGGGGTAGGGACTTAACGTTCCATCTAGCAAAACGTAACGCCATGGTATGGAGCCAAGGCATTTACTTATGTGGTTTGTTGGACGAGGTGCCTCGGACTAGGTCAGTATACCTAGATGATACTATTCACACAGACTGAGGGACGTTACGTTCAGGCTGTTACTTTAATCCACGAAGTAGGGTGGACCGACCCTGCCGCTCTAAAGGAACCAGACGGGATCCTAGAACCTAGATGGGGGTTCCGAATAGGATTGGGAAGATCCTTAGCCCAGGCTCATTGATGGAAATCCAACTTCCAATACGAATCCCTTCACAATTTTCGGTTGTATATCTATGTAGACAACATAGTGGGATGGGGAACTATGCGTGCTAAGATTCATAATTTTATTTTCGAAAGGATTTTTCACACCCAAGTCATTATCATAATATCAAATATTTTTGTTTTGAATTATATCAAGCATATTTTGCGATTATAAGGCAAACCCCTATCCTTTGGTGTGCGCTTGCACTGTGTGATGGGACCTAGGGCTTATAATTGTTCATTTATCTAAAGTCATGTTTTCAAATCTGTTTTATGGTTTCTATAGTTAGTTATGTTTGCTATGTTTATGCACGTATCCTTGGGAGGAAGCCCGTTCCGCAACTTGCAGCATGGTCCTGAGATACCTTACTCAAAATAAGGCTAAGTATAAGACTAGTTAATAAAGTTTTCTCACACCAGTCCCATGGCTGACCCGTAATTTGTTTTTCCCTTGCAAACTCGGATGCCCATATTTTCCACACGGGCATCTGAGTATTTTGTTTAGCAGATGTGACTTGCAGTCTTCTTAGAGCAGGATTCTAGATTGAAGCATAAAGCTATGTTCAGAGCATTTGAGAACCTTCCGCTGACGTAATTTTGTACTTTCGTTGTGCCTCGTAATCATTATACTCTGATATATATATTCTTGTACTCTGATGTAACATTTTATGATGTTAATGAAAAGTCCTTTGTAATTTGTACTGATGTTGTTGTATGACTAAAGTTAATGGTTCGAGGATTTCCGCCATTTTGGACTGGACCTGTGCGGCTTACGGTCGATTCGAAGGGCGGGGATTTTCCGGTCATTATAGTTGGTATCAGAGCTTTGGTTAATTCAAAAGCTTCGGGGTACAACTCGTTAGAACAGAAAGAAAAGACTCATTATATGCAGGATTAGTAACATCCTATAAAAGAATACTCATTAGAGATAGGTCTAGGAGTATCCTAGAATGAGTGACTCATTAGAAATAGGGTGAGTAATGCACTATAATGAGTTAAGAGTATTACGTCTTCCTTCCTTTCCGAGGACGAATTTTTTTCAAGTGGGCAGAATGTAATGACTCGCAAATATTGAACCAAGTTAGAACTTCCAAATTTCGTAAGAATAAAAAAATAATTGAATATGGGTTATGATATAATTGGGTTATAATAATGAGTTCTAATATAAAATCAACACGTTTACAAAGGAAGTAAAAGAAATATTTATTTTCGGACCCCGAAACTGGTTTCATTGAATCCGGGATAATGAAATTAGGTAATCAGCCAAGTTTAGCCAAAAACAGAATACGTTTAATATTGATTAAAGATTGAAAGGTTAAAATTTAAACTAAAAACGGACGATTTTAAGGATATCTTGAGAACGAGATATCGCTAGGATCATGAGACCACCTCTGTTGGATCTGGAATAGGGAATTTTAGTACTCAGGGAAGTTTCGCATAAAACGACATCTGTATGTGGAAAAGAAAAAAAATAAAAGGCCAAAATTTGAACTAAATTTTGACGGTAATTGTAATTTGATAGTGCAAACTGTGGCACCACACGTCTGTTAATGTCACTCACAAAGGGAATGCATTAAGTTTCGTGGAGCGTTATAAGTAAACATAACGGAATATTACAAGACGGATAAAGTAGTACTTGAAAAAATTATAACTTTATTGCAGCGGAAACAGAAATAGGTTTGGTTACACCTTCAAAACAACAAAACCAGGTACATAATATCAGTCTTGTACAAAAGCCTTCATAGTACATAATTTTAAAGCCATGACCCCTAACAGAAAATGCCATAAGCAGAATCAAAGCCAAGCAATACATCTTTCAACTTCAAGCTGGAAGAAAGAGACATCTGAACTAAGCTTGAGTTTTTCCTCCCTGAGAACCTTAGGGGGGGAGGGGAGGGAACGGAAGAAAAGAGGTGAAACAAACTAGGTTAGACATTAGTATGATGAGTCCAGTAACTTTAACAATATAATCATTAAAGTAACAAGATAAGAACATAAACTGGAAAGTAAGAAATGACTGTACATAAGCATGCACGACAAAGTATGCAAGATGAATAAGATAAACGTTGATTGCGCTTCTAATCACTATAGGGTAATTACTACACTGCACCAATGCTAAATATATCGCACCATTACTGGTTCCATACTGAAAGTTGATCCCAACCCCGCAATTGGTAGCCCTAAGGCATAACATCTAGTAAGAGGTATCCACCCCATACTATTCTTGACAGCCTACTAAATACTAGATGTCCCCACACTATCCCCTTATCGCTTAATCGATCGGCTCCTTAACTCGTATGTATTCATTACTTGTGTCATTCGGCCCTGCTTGTTTGTAGATACCTGTGTTGGTCCCACCATGGGGTGTATCAATCCCTACGATGGCAACCCGACACAATTCAAGATGCACAGTGTATGACTACTGAAACACCCCACCTCCGTTAAGGTCACTCACAAAGGGAATGCCTTAACTTTGGTGGAGCATTATAGGTAAAAGATACAGATAATTTACAAGACATACATAAAAACAGCGGAAAAACTAAATTTATTTCATAAGTACGTGGTTCAGATAAAACATTACAACAACTGTCTCAAACCAACTTCCACATTATTACAACAAAAACTCTGTCTTGAATTAAAACATAAAGAAGCATTAAAACAACAGTAAGGCAACATAAATCCCCAACAAGAGAGTATCCAAAGCCATAGCCCAAGGAAAAAGATTACAAGCAATATATCTACTCTCTTCAAGCTGGAAATGATCCGATCTAAGCTGAAGTATTCCCTCCCTGCGGACCGGGGAGGGGACGGAAGAAAAGAAGACGAAAGAAAATGGGTCAGATATGAGTCTGGTAAGTCCAACGACTATTTAGCATGCAAACAAGAAAAAGGGTTATGACATGAATAAATTGAATCTAGGACAACACCCTAGAAATAAGATAATAAGGCTGAATATGCTATCGCACCCATTTTACTTCTCTTCACCCCCTTACAAGTGTTTCAACTAGCACCATGTGTTCAAGATAAATGATCCCCTTTTTATCGATTGGCTCCTACTCGTATACGTTACCACTTGTGTCATTCGGCCACGCATGATTGTAGATACCTGTGCTGGTCCTACCATGGGGTGTATCAAGTCCTATGGTGGAAACCCGACACAATTCAAGATGCACAGAGTATAACTACTGATGCCCAGTGCCTGCTTTTTCCACTCCGGAGTACGTGCACGACCGCACTCCGTCGGAACCTACACTGACGCACCACCCGTCGTTGTTTTGACCGCTTATAATCAGCCCAGTAATTGTGCCCCACCCTGCCTAGTTCAGGGTACCATGATACATCTATGTGGGTTACTACTGAAATAGGTCCCTGTTACTAGGATTTCCTAATCAACATGTTAAAATGGTTAAGTGTTCTCAAATTAACCTAACCCCACCCATCAGTTTAGTTAACATGTTGCATTGGTTAAGTGTTGTCTTAATTAACTTAACCCTACCATTCTTGTCTTAGCTTTAATTCATTCGTCAAAGCACCAAGCACTCACATTAGATATGTATTGTTGCGGTTGTTGGATGTGTCGGTCGGTTCCGGACAGTCTTACACTGCAACTCAATCTAACCTCGGGTTCTTTTGGGCTTGATGCACTAACCTCTCACATTAGATATATATTGTTACAGTTGCTGGATGTGCCGGGCGGTTCCGGCCAGTCTTACACCATAACTCAATCTAACCTCGGGTTAGGCATATACGTCTTTTACTTAATTTACATATTTACTTTTCATATTTGTATGTAAATTTTCCACAAAGTCATGCCCAATTTTTCCTCTAAATCATATTCAAAATTTTTGGCATATAAATTATACCATTTTTATGCCACTAACCATTTACTTATGAGCCAAATTATGCCAATAATAATAATTTTTAAGGTTTTCTGAACGTTACCCCCGTCATACGTTCGCAAAATTCACATAGAATGTTAGGCTCGTAACTTAGCCTAACTTATATACAAAAGTGGAAACAAGGGAGCATGTACCATTCACACAACATAAAATAATAAGGATCTAACTAAACATGTGTCATGTACATGTGGCGTAAAATAATGAACTTGCATTTTTGGGTCCAACTAACATGAGTCTTTAAGCATATGAAATTACCCAAATCCAACTAGGCATGTAAATGTAAACTTTTATTTTGGGTCCAATAAACATAAACCTTAAGCATATAGAATTACACAAGTTCAACTAGACATGTGAATGTGAACTTTTAATTTGGATCCAATAAACATGAATCTTAAACATATGGAATTACACAAGTTCAACTAGGCATGTAAATATGAACTTTTATTTTGGATCCAATTTTCATAGGTCTAAATATAGATCTAAACATAATACATGTCTTGGCCTAACAACTTGCATGTAACATAACATGAATAAGTCACCAATTTTACATGATTGGTTTACATCAACATAATAACCACAATAGCCTAACAACTTGCATGTAACATAACATGAATAAGTCACCAATTTTACATGATTGGTTTATATCAGCATAATAACCACAATATCCTAACAACTTGCATGTAACATAACATGAATAAGTCACCAATTTTACATGATTGGTTTATATCAACATAATAACCACAATAGCCTAACAACTTGCATGTAACACAACATGAGTAAGTCACCAAACTTTACATAATACATGATTGGTTTAACACCAACATAATAACCACAATAATCTCATAAGTATATACGATAGAATCGTTACAAGAATAAGCATGAATCAACATCATCATTATCTTACAACTAGGAATAATGCTAGTTTTCATTCTATTACAAATCATAACTTTTAATCGTTCACATCTAAATAATAACAGGACTTACAAACAAAAGAAAGTCTTGTTTTCTGGAATCTTTTTTATGAATTTGAAAAGAAATCCCTTGAAGAAGACTATAAATTCTCTAAGTTAGTATTGATTCGTAGCTTATAACTCGTTTTGTAATTGAAGAAGAAATGGTGGCTAGGCTAGAACGATCATGGACAGCATGGTGGCTCCTTGGATTGAATTTGTGTGATTTAGGGTTTGAGGATTAGGGTTGCTTTTATAGAAGTTTAATCTTATGTGAGCCGTTAGATCGTTCTAGGAGCAATCAAAACCGTCCAAACTAGATAGAGTTATCCAGAATTGCCACCTATGCCCTAGTGACTCAGCAACAGGTCAGAAAAGACTCAGCAACTAGTCAGAACCGTCACTGTTTTGGATCTGGGCGAGGGGGTTGGTCAACCCCCAGGTTGACCCCCTGGTCGACCTGGCTTGGGGAGGGAAAAATCCTGCCCAGCCCGCTTCTCTGTTTTTCGTTTGAATTTTGAGTTTTAACTCCGCTTGCTGAAACTTCTGAGGGCCATAACTTCCTCATACGAAGTCCGATTTATGAAAACATGGACTCTATTCCAAGCAGAATTTCAAGACGAACGCAATGGCATAGCCCGTTTCCCTTAATTATCACTTTAAAAATTAAGTATTCTTTAATTTGTTCTTTTGATAGACACAGAAAATTCAGGGTGTTACATTCTCCCCTCCTTAAAGGATTTCGTCCCCGAAATCTTCAAGTCAAGAAGAATGTATATCCTACCATCCAATCGTCCATCTACTCAACCATCAAACACAGACATCCATTGTCCTTAAAAGACTTCTAATGCTTTCATGATCATATGCATAGTGTGTGTACATGTCCTTATCTAATGCAAAATCAGGCGGTCTACTGATTCAGTTGACCTCCTTAATGCAAATTATGTCAGTGCCATGAGTTCATTATGCATGCAATTGTTCCTAATCATACTTTCTACATGAGTGCTCAATCATTCATACAAATGCAACGTCCATATGATAACACATCAAGTTCCAATCCATATACAAATACATATTTGCATATGCAATATGAAAGTGACTGAGCCGATCTAGTACCAAATGTGTGTGTATATGCATCCACGAGCAACCACTTGCAACCACTCGCAACCATCAATCATAACATGTTTCAAATACATGTTTACATCTATTAGTTTCTACCTAAGGATAAAGAATAGGGCCGAGGAGATATACTTAAAAGATAGATATAAGCATGAATAAACTTATGGAAAAAGAGATCAAGGAGGTACCCTAAAAAAGAAAAGGGTAGGCTGCGCGTATTTTCCTCTCAGTTTCCCAAGTCGCGTCTTCCTCAGCGTCACTCCATTGTACTTTAACAAGCTTAACTTCTCGGTTGCGTAGCCTTTCGACTTCCGTACCCAAGATATGAGTTGGAACTCTTCTCACAGTCGCTTCTCGTTCCACTTCTACTTCCTGTAGTATACTTGGCTCCACAACTTCCGCAGATTCATGTAAGCACTTTCGTAGTTGAGAAACGTGAAAAACATTATGAACTCCAGCCAGTCTTTCGGGTAGCTCTACTCTATAAGCCATCGTCCCAATCCTTTCAATGATATGAAATGGTCCTAAAAATCTTGGTGCTAGCTTTCCTACGGACCCAAAGCGAATGACATTCCTCAAAGGAGATACTTTAAGGAACACTCTATCTCCAACCTCAAACTCAAGGTCGGTCCTTCTTTTGTCTGCGTAGAACTTCTGTCTATCTTGCGCAACCTTCATCCGTCTTCTTATTAAGTTCACCTTTTCTGAGGTTTCTCTAATCATGTCTAGTCCAAGTACGAGCATGTTTGTAGACTCCCACCAACAAGTTGGTGATCGGCATGGTCTTCCATATAAAGCTTCGAAGGGTGCCATGCCTATGGTGGCTTGGTAGCTATTGTTGTAAGCGAATTCCACCAAAGGAAGATGATCTTCCCGTGTTACTCCAAAGTCGAGAATGCACAATCTCAAGAGGTCTTCCAATACTCTGTTCACCCTTTTCGTCTGACCGTCGGTTTGGGGGTGATAGGCCGTGCTTAAGCATAATTGTGTGCCTACAGCCTCCTGCAAACTCTTCTAAAACTCGATCGTAAAGATAGGATCTCGATCACTCACTATGCTGGAGGGTATCCCATGGATTCGAACTATCTCTTTAAGATAAATGGATGCTAGGGACGAGGCAGTCCTTCTACTCTTAACAGGTATAAAGTGAGCGCTTTTAGTGAGTCTGTCCACTATTACCCAAATACTGGTATTGCCCCTTCTTGACCTAGGCAACCCATCCATAAAGTCCATCGAAATGCTATCCCATTTCCACTGTGGGACCTCTAGAGGATGGAGTAGACCACCAAGCTTCTTCTGCTCCGCTTTGACTGGTTGGAATATCAAGCACTTAGCAATGAACTCAGCTACATCCCTCTTCATTCCATTCCAAAAGAAACCCTTTTTATGTCTTTATACATCTTGTCTCCGCCTGGGTGTATGGTTAGCTTAGAATGGTGTGCTTCTTCGAGAACCATCTTCACCAAATCCCTTGCTTGTGGGACGCATAGTCTTCCATCCCGTCTTAACGAATCCTTATCATCGTTGGAGTATCTATTGAGGTGACTAGAAGTCTCATACCTAATTAGCTTATCCATCATATCAACTAGCTGAGGGTCTTCACGTTGCGCGGTTCCTATTGAGTCCAAAATATTAGGCCGCACCTCTAGTGATGCTAACAGACCAGGTACAATTTCAGAGGAGGGTCTAAAGTTAATGTTTGCTATGTACTCCAAGCTTTACCTTTCTACAAAGAGAGGACTTAAGGCCAACTTCTTTCTACTCAAGGCGTCTGCTACTACATTGCCCTTGCCAGGGGTATAGGAAATCTCAAAATCATATGAGGCCAGAAATTCCATCCACCTTTGTTGTCTTAAGTTAAGATCTTTCTATGAGAAAAGGTACTTTAACAATTTATGGCCAGTAAACAATTCAAACCTTTCTCCTAGTAGATAATGACGCCATGACTTAAGAGCGAAAACAATGGCAGCTAGCTCCAAATCATGAGTTGGGTAGTTCTTCTCATGTACCTTCAATTGCCTTCCCCCATAACCAACTACCTTGCCTTCTTGCATCAAGACAACGCCTAATCCTGTACCGCATGCGTCTATGTATACGGCAAACATTTTGCTCCCATCAGGCAATGTCAGAACCGGGACTGTTGTTAGAGCCCTCTTCAAACGTTGGAAAGCAATATCGCAATCCAAATCCCAAGCGAAAGTTAGGTTCATCTTTGTCAATCTTGTGAGTGGGGCCGAGATTTTCGCAAAGTCTTTAATGAACTTTCGGTAAAAACCCGCTAGCCTGAGAAAGCTTCGGACTTCGGTTGCATTCCGTGGAACCTTCCAATCTTGCACCGCAACTACTTTTGCGGGGTCCACAACTATCCCCACTTTGGACACCACATGTCCAAGAAACCTCACTTCTTCTCTCCAGAAATGGCATTTGGAGAATTTGGCTTTTAGCTGATGTGCACGAAGAGCATCCATGACTTCCTTAAATGCAAAGCATGCTCTTCTTCATTCTTCGAGAAAATCAAAATGTCATTTACGAAGACCACCACAAACTTATTAAGGAACTCGCTGAACACCCTGCTCATCAAGCCAACGAAGTAAGCGGGTGCGTTTGTCAACCCGAAAGGCATGACAAGCCATTCGAAGAAACCATTCGGGTTTCTGAACGCGGTCTTATCAATGCTGTCTTCAGCCACGCTTAGTTGATGAAACCCGGTAGCCAGATCTAGTTGGGAGAAAACAGATGCACCTACAAGCTGATCAAACAAGTTGTCTATTCTTGGAAGTGGGTGCCTATTCTTCTTGGTCAGCTTGTTTAGCTCCCTATAATCAATGCATAGGCGAAGTGAACCATCCGCTTTGGCTGTGAATACTACTGTAGCACCCCATTCAGAAATACTCCGCCTTATAAACCCTTTTTCGAGCAGCTCTTTGACTTGCTTGCTGAGCTCTTTTCTCTCCCTTGGAGCCATGTGTCTAACGGGTAGAGCTACGGGTTTTGCATTATCAACAAGGTATATGCGGAAGTCTATCTCCCGCTTCGGAGGTAAGCCCTTCACCTCTTCGAATATATCTGAGTATTCATGGACTACTCTAACAGACTGCAAGTTTTCAACAGACGCATCAAGAGATTCTAGGTAGCTAACCATAACAAAGTGTATGGGATTACAAGAGATTTCGAGAGTGTTACCGAGGCGAGTCATAAGTATAACCACTCTCTTTTCACAATCGAGGATGGCACCATTACTGGATAACCAATCCATGCCTAGAATCAACCCATAGCCCGTGAAGCCCAAAACATAGGCATTACATCTAAACCCAACGCTTAGTATAGAAATTTCCAAATCCAAACAAATCATAGACAAATAAGCTGGGCCCCCAGTTGGATTTGAAACAACTAAGGGATCCTCTACTATACTGGTGACTAGGTGCAGAGATTCAACTAAAGCAGTGGATATAAAAGAGTACGATGCGCCAGAATCAAAGAGTGTACGAACAGGATGATCAAAAAGATAAACTAAACTCTGAATAGAAATATTTCTACCTCGTTCTTGCGGAGGTGCCATGAGAGCGTGAACCTGCCCTCTAGAAGTAGATCCAGTCCTTTGCCCTTGCCCGTGCTTTCTTGGGCTGTCCTTAGCCATGTGTCATGTCTCACCGCAGTGAAAACAACCACCCATCTTCCTCTTTTTCTTCCTGTAGTCCTTAATCAGATGTCCAGGAATGCCACAAAAATTACACTTCCTCTTGTCATGGGGTTTGTTGTTCTTCCCGCCCTTCTTTGAGTCTGTCTTCTTATTCTAGGATTCCTCCACTTTCTTATTTTGAGGTACTTCCACCTTTGCCTCTTTCTTGCCATCCTTGTCTTCCTCCTATAGAAGTGTCATGTCCACCAGTCTCTCATAAGTTGCACCCATAGGTATATGGGACATAGCTAGGCTATGCAGTGGCTCGTTCAACCCTTCAACAAAATGGAGAGCCTTCTTATGGGGAGTGTTCACTAACTCCAGTCCGAATCTAGCCAGCTGGTTGAATTGGTTGACGTATTCCTTGACCGACATACTTCCCTGTTTGAGAGCTAAGAATTTCTCCATCTGTTGGCTGTGCTCAGCTTATGAGAGGAATTTCATTTCAAACCTCATTCTGAAATCCTCCCAAGTTTCAACTAGTCTCTCAGCATTAGTAACTTCCCACCAATAAGAGGCTTCGTCTTTAAGCAACCACACGGCCAACTATATCCTCTGCCTATCGTCCACTTCGAAGATAACAAACAAGCCCTCGGTTTCTTTGAGCCAGTTTCTTGCTTCTACAAATGACTCAGTCCCATTAAAGTTCTTTCCACCCATGGCTCGAAAATCCCTACATATCTTGGAGAAAGCATTTGCACGAGGAGGAGGAGGAACAGCTGTG
Organism: Allium sativum; assembly: GCA_030737875.1. Taxonomy (NCBI): domain Eukaryota; kingdom Viridiplantae; phylum Streptophyta; class Magnoliopsida; order Asparagales; family Amaryllidaceae; genus Allium; species Allium sativum. Next base: position 904,151,919 of record CM060916.1, read on the forward strand.
ACTGGGGGAGGAGTAATGTTTGCTGGGCCTGCATCATTAACCCTAGCCTCTAGGTACCTTCTGAACCAGCCAGGTACCGGTACACCCTCTGGAAGGTTAAGAACCCCAGACATGCTGAAACGAAAAAGGAAAGATTCAAAATAAAAGATAGGAAGATAGTGCATATGGCTTTGGGGGGGATTATGCCCTTTTTAAAACAACATTTTTCTTGAAAATGCTTCTTTAAACTTCTTTTTGAAAATTAGTTTCCAAATATTTTATCTGATCTGGAAACCATCAGCTCTGATACTAAGTGAAACACCCCCACCTCCGTTAAGGTCACTCACAAAAGGAATGCCTTAACTTTGGTGGAGCATTATAGGTAAAAGATACAGATAATTTATAAGACAGACATACAAACAGCGGAAAAACTAAATTTATTTCATAAGTACGTGGTTCAGATAAAACATTACAACAATTGTCTCAAACCAACTTCCACACTATTACAACAAAAACTCTGTCTTGAATTAAAACATAAAGAAGCATTAAAACAACAGTAAGGCGACATAAATCCCGAATAAGAGAGTATCCAAAGCCATAACCCAAGGAAAAAGATTCCAAGCAATACATCTACTCTCTTCAAGCTGGAAATGATCCGATCTAAGCTGAAGTATTCCCTCCCTACGGACCTAGGGGGGATGGAAGAAAAGAAGACGAAAGAAAATGGGTCAGACATGAGTCTGGTAAGTCCAGTGACTATTTAGGATGTAAACAAGAAAAAGGGTTATGACATGAATAAACTGAATCTAGGACAACACCCTAGAAATAAGATAATAAGGCTGAATATGCTATCGCACACATTGTACTTCTCTGCACCCCCTTACAAGTGTTTCAACTAGCACCATGTGTTCAAGATAAATGATCCCCTTTTTATCGATCGGCTCCTACTCGTATACGTTACCACTTGTGTCATTCGGCCCCGCATGATTATAGATACCTGTGCCGGTCCCACCATGGGGTGTATCAAGTCATATGGTGGCAACCCGACACAATTCAAGATGCACAGAGTATAACTACTGATGCCCAGTGCCTGCTTTTTCCACTCCGGAGTACGTGCACGACCGCACTCCGTCGGAATCTACACTGACGCACCACCCGCCGTTGTTTTGACCGCTTATAATCAGCCCAGTAATCGTGCCCCACCCTGCCTAGTTCAGGGTACCATGATACATCCATGTGGGTTACTGCTGAAATGGGTCCCTGTTACTAGGGTTTCCTAATCAACATGTTAAAATGGTTAAGTGTTCTCAAATTAACCTAACCCCACCTATCAGTTTAGTTAACATGTTGCATTGGTTAAGTGTTGCCTTAATTAATTTAACCCTACCATTCTTGTCTTAGCTTTAATTCATTCGTTAAAGCACCTACCACTCACATTAAATATGTATTATTGCGGTTGCTGGATGTGCCGGTCGGTTCCAGGCAGTCTTACACCGCAACTCAATCTAACCTCGGGTTCTTTTGGGCTTGATGCACTAACCTCTCATATTAGACATATATTGTTACGGTGGCTGGATGTGCCGGGCGGTTCCGGGCAGTCTTACACCGTAACTCAATCTAACCTCGGGTTAGGCATATTCTTCTTTTACTTAATTTACATATTTACTTTTCATATTTATATGTAAATTTTCCATAATTATTGCCATTCAAGTCATGCCCAATTTTTCCTCTAAATCATATTCAAATTTTTTTATATAAATTATACCATTTTTATGCCACTAACCATTTATTTATAAGCCAAATTATGCCAATAATAATAATTTTTAAGGTTTTCCCAACATTATCCCCGTCATACGTTCGCAAAATTCACATAGAATGTTAGGCTCGTAACTTAGCCTAACTTATATACAAAAGGGGAAAGAAGGGAGCATGTACCATTCACACAACATAAAATAATAAGGATCTAACTAAACATGTGTCATGTACATGTGGCGTAAAATAATGAACTTGCATTTTTGGGTCCAACTAACATGAGTCTTTAAGCATATGAAATTACCCAAATCCAACTAGGCATGTAAATGTAAACTTTTATTTTGGGTCCAATAAACATAAACTTTGAGCATATAGAATTACACAAGTTTAACTAGACATGCGAATGTGAACTTTTAATTTGGATCCAATAAACATGAATCTTAAACATATGGAATTACACAAGTTCAACTAGGCACGTAAATATGAACTTTTATTTTGGATCCAATTTTCATAGGTCTAAATGTAGATCTAAACATAATACATGTCTTGGCCTAACAACTTGCATGTAACATAACATGAATAAGTCACCAATTTTACATGATTGGTTTACATCAACATAATAACCACAATAGCCTAACAACTTGCATGTAACATAACATGAATAAGTCACCAATTTTACATGATTGGTTTATATCAACATAATAACCACAATAGCCTAACAACTTGCATGTAACATAACATGAATAAGTCACCAATTTTACATGATTGGTTTATATCAACATAATAACCACAATAGCCTAACAACTTGCATGTAACACAACATGAATAAGTCACCAAACTTTACATAATACATGATTGGTTTAACACCAACATAATAACCACAATAATCTCATAAGCATATATGATAGAATCGTTACAAGAATAGGCATGAATCAGCATCATCATTATCTTACAACTAGGAATAACGCTAGTTTTTATTTTATTACAAATCATAACTTTTAATCGTTCACATTTAAATAATAACAGGACTTACAAACAAAAGAAAGTCTTGTTTTCTAGGACCTATTTTATGAATTTGAAAAGCAATCCCTTGAAGAAGACTATCAATTCTCTAAGTTAGTTTTGATTCGTAGCTTATAACTCGTTTTATAATTGAAGAAGAAATGGTGGCTAGGCTAGAACGATCATGGACAGCATGGTGGCTCCTTGGATTGAATTTGTGTGATTTAGGGTTTGAGGATTAGGGTTGCTTTTATAGAAGTTTAATCTTATGTGAGTCGTTAGATCGTTCTAGGAGCAATCAAAACCGTCCAGACTAGATAGAGTTATCCAGAATTGCCACATATGCCCTAGTGACTCAGCAACAGGTCAGAAAAGACTCAGCAACTAGTCAGAATTGTCACTGTTTTGGATCTGGGCGAGGGGGGTAGGTCGACCCCCTAGTCGACCTGTTTAAGGGAGGTCGACCTGGCTTGGGGCGGGAAAAATCCCACCCAACCCGCTTCTCTATTTTCCACTGGAATTTTGAATTTTAACTCCGAACTATTTTCAATTTATTTAAATTGCTAAAACTTCTGAGGGCCATAACTTCCTCATACGAAGTTCGATTTACGAAAACTTCGACTCTATTCCAAGCAGAATTTCGAGATGAACGCAATGGAATAACCTGTTTTCCTTAATTCTCACTTTAGAAATTAAGTATTATTTAATTCGTTCTTTTAATTGACACAGAAAATTCAGGGTGTTACAACTACTGATGCCCAATGCCTGCTTTTTCCACTCCGGAGCACGTGCACGCCCGTACTCTGGTGGAACCTACACTGACGCACCACCCGGCGCTATTTTGACCGCTTATAATCAGCCCAGTAATCGTGCCCCACCCTGCCTAGTTCAGGGTACCGTGATACATCTATGTGGGTTACTGCTAAAACGGGTCCCCGTTACTAGGGTTTCCTAATCAACATGTTATAACGGTTAAGTGTACTCAATTTAACCTAACCTGTAATGACCCGAAAATCCGGTCCAATTTGAGCTGACTAAATAACACAAGTCCAACCCCAAATTTCACTGAAAATTCAAGAAATTAATAGAAAGAAGATAGAGGGTGAGGATAGATAAGATAGAACTATTAGAATAGAAGAAGAAGAAGAACATCATCATCAGAGTAACCACGAATCTCACAGCGGAACGAATAAAATATAACATAACTTTTGAAATACAAACAGTATATGTATACAATAACATTTCAGAGTACAACACTTACAACAACAAAGGAAATAATAATAGCTATAGAATCTTGAAGCCTCCTGCTCCAAGCTCTCCAAGTGTATCTGTAAAATCCTGAACTACTTGACTGCCCGTACAAATTTAGGCACCCAAGAGTTTAGGTAGAACAAAACAAAGTAAACTCCGGGTCAGTCATGGGACTGGTATGAGTAAAATAGTTTAAAACAATTTGAACAAGTAAACGATATCACATAAGACCACGCCGTATAACGGAACGGGTTTTTCCCGTATGAGAATCCAAAATATCTTTATATCAAAAACCTTTTGATATTATAATAATGTCTATCAACCGCAATATAATAATCATCTAGCAGAAACGCTTTCATCTCACGTTCTACATATATAGTATACAATAAAAACCGCAAGCACGTATTAGGAAATGGATTTCTAGTTATGACAAGGTATGGAACCACCTTCCGATCAGTGTACTCTAGGAACGATACACCGGAGTTCAACAAGAACATCTTGTAACTCAGCCACACATGACCGACCACTCATTTCGCTTGAGTGTATCGAATGTATATCACCAACAGTTGGGATCAGCAACCGTTTCCCGTATATATATGGGACAGCATTGATAGATTAAAGAAGCAAATGAATATTCTCTAGATAGGTGATTATACACCCTACTTCGGTGCGACCGACTTAGCCATGCTGCCTACCCGATTTTTTTCATTTACCGGATGTTGAGGCCAGAGGCTACGACTACTTTCCATTTATTTATAACACGATCACTTTGAATGCCACATTATCAAATCCGTTAATCATTAATTGGATTACACAAATATTCTGGATGTTATGCTAAGGGAATAAATCCGTTGCAACCATATATATTTATACAGATCAACCCATTCGATTATTGGAAATACTTTGTCAGACATTCGTCCATTTACGTTCGTTCTGGGATTGAACGAAACCGAAGGCACTATTCAGTACATCCATCCTAGGCAATCTCTACCTAGGACTTATACAACAGCCCTTGCACTTTACTCCGTCTTCAATTTTCTTTGGCATATTCGCAACGCTTATGCCAATACAGAGTGGTTCTTTGGATAAGAATCCAACCGGTCTCTCCATATCAACAACGTTCAAATAGTCAAACTTTGATAGTCGGTGATTTAACTATCAAATGAAAACATGTCGGTGTACAAAAAACGATCTAAATTCCAAATGGAATTATCGATCCAATCATCAAAACATATATATACATATATATATATATATCCACATTCCGTATTTTCTATGCTTAGAAAATATATGTTATTAACACTGGAAAACATTTCCAATCCTCATTCACGTTCCACTAACTTCCACAACCATCAGTCCCTAACTATAAACTAGTAAGAGAACAGTTCTCTAAGTATAAATCCCGAAGGCCGAAACCAACATCAGATCCACACTCAGAAAACCATTCGAATTAACTAATCTCTAGTCAGTTTCCAATATTGTTTTAACTCTATTTGATTAACTCTTATTCGAATAACTAATATTCGATTACTCCTTTTAATAACGTTTATCCATTTATAAAGATTTACTTCTAGTAACGGTTCTTCACTTTAAAAATGTCCTTTTTATATCGTTTCTCCACTTATACAGATTTCCTTTTTGTACATCTTATTCCGTTAGAAATGATTTTCCTTTTTCTTTATAACATCCTAATCCATTAGAAATATTTTCCTTTTTATAACATCCTAATCTGTTAGAAATATTTTCCTTTTTCAATTCTATTTATTTTCTAAATAAATATTCCTTTTATAAAATCCTATGATTTTATATATATTTCATTTTCAATATATGTTTTTGAAAATTCCCTTTTTACTTTCCAGTATTCACTATGGTATTTAAAATACCGTATACCATGATTACTATCAACCAAGCACACATAATCATCACATATTATATAACACATCACATATCACAATATATGAAACAAAACAGTATTTTATATATTGAGGAACCCAGTTGGGTCCCTCCAACCTGTTTCCCTGCACCACAGATGTTAAACCATATAATTAACATTAACTTCATTTCAATATGAAATTTTCTGTTAAACAACATCAATATATATATATAACGGTTTATATATATAATTTCAACTAACTGACATGCAGTTCAATCAACCCATCTACACACAACAGTCAATCAATATCTAACAGTTCTAAAAGTACGTTATAAAAATATAACTGTTCAGAGTTGGTGAGTTTTACTCACATTGGACGATCATCGTTAATAACGGTAACCATCGCTTGATTCACACGGCAATTCATTTTGCCATAAATTATAACGATCTCCTATTCACTACCCGTCAGTTCCATTGCGTTGCGCTCGTCCATACGATCCTAACGGATTCAGTTTCGTCTGATTCTGATATCATATGTTCAAGATATTAAAATAACAAGCTGATACCTTATTTAAATTAATTTAAAACTTAAAATTTATTTAAACCCTTGGGCTTTACCTATCACGTTGACCCAAATCTCCTGCGCACAGACCCGATGACAACAGACTGTTACAAAACCTTGTACTCCCCTTCACAATTACTTGCCAACGAACTGTTCAATTTACTGCAAATGAATCTACACATGCTTTGCCAATGCATGTTTCCAACTCTTTATTCAATCATGCTACCATCTCAATCGCTAATCAGCTGCTGCCAAGCTTTCTACTTCCTTCAATTCGTATGTAAATAAATACGCTCGATCCTCTTGATATTTCAACGTCCCGTCCTCTTCACTTCGATACAGTACCCCATTCACTTTGATACAGTACCCCAGTTCTAGGCCTCTTCACGTTGAAAAAAAAACACACAGGCAAAGATATTTTCTTCAATGCATAGTTGTATAGGTTGATAGACTTTAAACCCGTTTGTTTTGTTTTGGTGCCTTCACGTTTTGGAGACTTTTGTTTCCATCTGCTATGCTCATTTCTTTCTACCCTTCTGTCCCTTAGTTCTTTTGTATCCGAACATTTCCCCTTTCAACTTTTTTTCGTTCATGCTAGCAAACCCAATGCAGTCCATCTCATCTAATTGCAAAGATAAATATAATGCAGTACCCTTTTGTTTCGCTCGAGCTTCCCAGGTCTTATTTAAAACGAAGACCATGCTACCCCAAAACAATACAAGACATGCTTTATTTGCGTGCATTTTTATTTGTCACCACCCTCGCCATGACATTCTTCACGTTTTAAAAACTGTCCCTCCATCACCGAAAATGAATAGCACCTTATCGGTCTTCTCGCCAATGCTACAGTCCCCTCCTTTAAGACATGACGCATGCATCAACAGCTCTTGTCCCATACAAAACATTTCCTCCTTCCATATTATAACTAACGCATACCTAGTCCTTTCATAGTAAACAAAAAAAACTTCACTACTTAAAACGTCCCTCCCCTTCCTTAAAACAATACTGACGCCACAGCTTATCGCACACCCAACTGTTCAGCTCGACAACCCCTCTCAGTAAACCCGTCTCCTCCTCGTTTGGCACGAACTCCCATGCCCAGACCTCCAACCTTCATCCCTTCGAGAATATAATCGCCCCATGCCCTAAAAGTTGAACTCGAGCTCCTCTGTCTTGGTCACGGCTTCAGGCCAACCTCCCCTGTACAGAAACGAACTCGACCAAAATGAATCGCACACACTGAAATGCATACAGAAATGAAGAGTGACTCAAGGTGATCTGAACAAACCTTGTTTCAAGATTTAAGGAATTTTATTTGAATTACTATTGATTTTTGGAGGTCACGAATTGGTTTTGTTAGAAAGAAACTGGCGGCGCTCTTTCTTTGGTTTACAGAAAACGATTTAGGTCTTAAGGTATTTTACGAGTGGGGCATTATATGGGATGAAAATTTGATTTGTATGGACTCCCTATCTCCACGTTTTCTTCTTTGTTTGTGGCGGTGGAGAAGTAATGAAGGCGTGGCCTTCCTTTTGACCACAGAAAGTTAGATATTTTATTTTACAAGTATTCAAGGGTGTTTTGAGCATCGTCCCTTTTGAAATCTTCTACCTGGTGCATTATAAATATATCCATGTATGAGGTTGTGGACTGAGATAAATACACCGTTGAGATGAGCTCGGTGTCACGATTCCAAAAACAAAATAATACCGGTAGATTAACTCATATTGTGAAACCCCAAAATCGCTGATTAAGGGTGCAAAATACTCCAAATAAAAAGTTGCTTATTAAATTAATTAAAAATTACAGTAAAATTCTAAAAATTAAATTATCACTATTTCCCAAAAGAACCTTGTCTAAATTCAAACCCAATCTCTAGTTATATCGAATAAACCGTTACGGTCAACAAACGATTCTATAGCGACTATTTTAAAATTTGATTTGGACATATCTCAAAATCTACACGACGAAATCCTGATTTTTCTCTTCCACTAGAAAGATATACTCCACCCGCTCCACACGTTTCTTGTTTCACAGAAATCCGATTTAAAACGAACTCTGTACATTCAGTTGAAGTTCGAATCGCCAAATTACGAACTGCAGCGCCATTTCGAGCTCGATTATAATTATATTATAATTCCACGTTCAAACTGTCGTCGTTTAAATATATTTGCTAATATAATTCAACTCTAAACTGAATTAAATCTTCGGGATGACCCAGTTCACAGAATAATGTGATTTCCCTTATTTTTTATTATTTCTGAATTAAATATATTATTAAATTATTATTTTAATTAAATATTTACCATTATCTAATTAATTCACCATTTAATCCACTATATCACTATTTATATAATTAAATAAATTAATTATAATACCCCTGCCAATGCGGGTCATTACATTCTTCCCCACTTAAAATAATTTCGTCCTCGAAATTGCTAAGGTAGTGGACGACCCTATCTACTGGGTAAATATTTATCTGTTTACCTCTTAACTCCCATTTCAACTGAACCAATTAATATCGACTAAAATATTAATTTATTCCGAATAACTAAAATTTTCAAAAATTTTGAAAAATTTTCTAACGCCTAAATTTTTCAGAAAATTTCGCCATAACCTCCTTTATACAGCCCTATCGGTAAAACCATAGCTTGCCTTTCTAGGCCTTCTCAATCCAAAAGAAAATCAAGCAGCCAAGCGGCTTGCCAAATCGGCTCATAAATCACCAAACTCATATGAAATATAATCTTGTACCTTTTTGCCGGGTATATCATTATATCCCTTCCATCTGTGAACACTTGGTATATACCATTGTCATACAAATCCAATCAAACTCAAATCGATTCATTCTCAAACCAACTCATTTGCTTATACTCAGGTCAAATTCCATTTCACTTTAGTACAATTCTTGATTCCAAATTCTTATATCATCAATCAACTTACTCGATATCATCCCAATATAATTCCATATTATATTTAACCTTATCCAAGTTTAATTCACATTTATTTATTCACTTTTAATATTTTAATCCATTTAACTTCATAAGCTAAATTTTAATTCCAGAATCTAAATTCCTGGGTTTATTTCAAATCAATTTTAAATCATAACACCAATTCAAAACCTTTGAATTTCTAAACAACTTGTTTTCCTCAAACAATTCAAAAACAAAACCTTTGGTAGTAATCCGTCACTTAGAACTCGAAAATGAACACTGATGATGTGGCCACACTCATCAGGGTTATTTCCCAGTTTATCGAAGTGAGTTCAATACTATAACACTTTCAATTTGAAAACATTTTCAAAATCTCCCAGGAACTTAAAATTTACTTATTTTAATTCTTGATTCTGATTTAAATTCAAATTTAATTCATCTTATTTCATATACTTTACTTATATGAATTCTGATTGGTTATCTACAACTATTTCACCTTTTTATAATTTCTTTCGATTATACTAACAACCAACACAACCAATTATACTATGTTAATTTCAAAACATATCATAGGTTCATCGTATTCGAGTGTTTAGAAACCCCTATCGATATTGCGGTGCCCCACTATCGACCAAAATTCATAAGCCACTCAACCAATAAAGCTCCACAATATAAAACAAATTTTTATATCAAATAACAAATACGTTCACTCGTATATATACACTCAAACTCAATCTAGGATATTACTAATACCATCTCTACTGAGTCACGCCACAGAGCCAAGGCAATTCACTTAACTTAAGCTCTGATACCAACTGTAATGACCCGAAAATCCGGTCCAATTTGAGCTGACTAAATAACACAAGTCCAACCCCAAATTGCACTGAAAATTCAAGAAATTAATAGAAAGAAGATAGAGGGTGAGGATAGATAAGATAGAACTATTAGAATAGAAGAAGAAGAAGAACATCATCATTAGAGTAACCACGAATCTCACAGCGGAACGAATAAAATATAACATAACTTTTGAAATACAAACAATATATGTATACAATAACATTTCAGAGTACAACACTTACAACAACAGCGGAAATAATAATAGCTATAGAATCTTGAAGCCTCCTGCACCAAGCTCTCCAAGTGTATTTGTAAAATCCGGAACTACTTGACTGCCCGTACAAATTTAGGCACCCAAGAGTTTAGGTAGAACAAAACAAAGTAAACTCCGGGTCAGTCATGGGACTGGTATGAGTAAAACAGTTTAAAACAATTTGAACAAGTAAACGATATCTCATAAGACCACGCCGTATAATAGAACGGGTTTTTCCCTTATGAGAATCCAAAATATCTTTATATCAAAAACCTTTTGATATTATAATAATATCTATCAACCGCAATATAATAATTATCTAGCAGAAACGCTTTCATCTCACGTTCTACATATATAGTATACAATCAAAACCGCAAGCACGTATTGGGAAATGGATTTCCAACTATGACAAGGTATGGAACCACCTTCCGATCAGTGTACTCTAGGAAAGATACACTGGAGTTCAACAAGAACATCTTGTAACTCAGCCACACATGACCGACCACTCATTTCGCTTGAGTGTATCGAATGTATATCACCAACAGTTGGGATCAGCAACCATTTCCCGTATATATATGGGACAGCATTGATAGATTAAAGAAGCAAATGAATATTCTCTAGATAGGTGATTATACACCCTACTTCGGTGCGACCGACTTAGCCATGCTGCCTGCCCGATTTTTGTCATTTACCGGATGTTGAGGCCAGAGGCTACGACTACTTTCCATTTATTTATAACACGATCACTTTGAATGCCACATTATCAAATCCGTTAATCATTAATTGGTTTACACAAATATTCTGGATGTTATGCTAAGGGAATAAATCCGTTGCAACCATATATATTTATACAGACCAACCCATTCGATTATTGGAAATACTTTGTCAAACATTCGTCCATTTACGTTCGTTCTGGGATTGAACGAAACCGAAGGCACTATTCAGTACATCCATCCTAGGCAATCTCTACCTAGGACTTATACAACAACCCTTGCACTTTACTCCGTCTTCAATTTTCTTTGGCATATTCGCAATGCTTATGCCAATATAGAGTGGTTCTTTAGATAAGAATCCAACCGGTCTCTCCATATCAACAACGTTCAAATGGTCAAACTTTGATAGTCGGTGATTTAACTATCAAATGAAAACATGTCGGTGTACAAACAACGATCTAAATTCCAAATGGAATTATCGATCCAATCATCAAAACATATATATACATATATATATCGACATTCCTTATTTTCTATGCTTAGAAAATATATGTTATTAACACTGGAAAACATTTCCAATCCTCATTCACGTTCCACTAACTTCCACAACTATCAGTCCCTAACTATAAACTAGTAAGAGAACAGTTCTCTAAGTATAAATCCCGAAGGCCGAAACCAACATCAGATCCACACTCAGAAAACCATTCGACTTAACTAATCTCTAGTCAGTTTCTAATATTGTTTTAACTCTATTTGATTAACTCTTATTCGAATAACTAATATTCGATTACTCCTTTTAATAATGTTTATCCATTTATAAAGATTTACTTCTAGTAACGGTTCTTCACTTTAAAAATGTCCTTTTTATATCGTTTCTCCACTTATACAGATTTCCTTTTTGTACATCTTATTCCGTTAGAAATGATTTTCCTTTTTCTTTATAACATCCTAATCCATTAGAAATATTTTCCTTTTTATAACATCCTAATCTGTTAGAAATATTTTCCTTTTTCAATTCTATTTATTTTCTAAATAAATATTCCTTTTATAAAATCCTATGATTTTATATATATTTCATTTTCAATATATGTTTTTGAAAATTCCCTTTTTACTTTCCAGTATTCACTATGGTATTTAAAATACCGTATACCATGATTACTATCAACCAAGCACATATAATCATCACAGATTATATAACACATCACATATCACAATATATGAAACAAAACAGTATTTTATATATTGAGGAACCCAGTTGGGTCCCTCCAACCTGTTTCCCTGCACCATAGATGTTAAACCATATAATTAACATTAACTTCATTTCAATATGAAATTTTCTGATAAACAACATCAATATATATATAACGGTTTATATATATAATTTCAACTAACTGACTTGCAGTTCAATCAACCCATCTACACACAACAGTCAATCAATATCTAACAGTTCTAAAAGTACGTTATAAAAATATAACTGTTCAGAGTTGGTGAGTTTTACTCACATTGGACGATCATTGTTAATAACGGTAACCATAGCTTGATTCACACGGCAATTCATTTTGCCATAAATTGTAACGATCTCCTATTCACTACCCGTCAGTTCCATTGCGTTGCGCTCGTCCATACGATCCTAACGGATTCAGTTTCGTCTGATTCTGATATCGTATGTTCAAGATATTAAAATAACAAGCTGATACCTTATTTAAATTAATTTAAAACTTAAAATTTATTTAAACCCTTGGGCTTTACCTATCACGTTGACCCAAATCTCCTGCGCACTGACCCGATGACAACAGACTGTTACGAAACCTTGTACTCCCCTTCACAATTACTTGCCAACGAACTATTCAATTTACTGCAAATGAATCTACACATGCTTTGCCAATGCATGTTTCCAACTCTTTATTCAATCATGCTACCATCTCAATCGCTAATCAGCTGCTGCCAAGCTTTCTACTTCCTTCAATTCGTATGTAAATAAATACGCTCGATCCTCTTGATATTTCAACGTCCCGTCCTCTTCACTTCGATACAGTACCCCATTCACTTTGATACAGTACCCCAGTTCTAGGCCTCTTCGCGTTGAAAACAAACCACACAGGCAAAGATATTTTCTTCAATGCATAGTTGTATAGGTTGATAGACTTTAAACCCGTTTGTTTTGGTGCCTTCACGTTTTGGAGACTTTTGTTTCCATCTGCTATGCTCATTTCTTTCAACCCTTCTGTCCCCTTAGTTCTTTTATATCCGAACATTTCCCCTTTCAACTGTTTTTCGTTCATGCTAGCAAACCCAATGCAGTCCATCTCATCTAATTGCAAAGATAAATATAATGCAGTACCCTTTTGTTTCGCTCGAGCTTCCCAGGTCTTATTTAAAACGAAGACCATGCTACCCCAAAACAATACAAGACTTGCTTTATTTGCGGGCATTTTTATTTGTCACCACCCTCGCCATGACATTCTTCACGTTTTAAAAACTGTCCCTCCATCACCGAAAATGAATAGCACCTTATCGGTCTTCTCGCCAATGCTACAGTCCCCTCCTTTAAGACATAACGCATGCATTAACAGCTCTTGTCCCATACAAAACATTTCCTCCTTCCATATTATAACTAACACATACCCAGTCCTTTCATAGTGAACAAAACAAACAAAACAAACTTCACTACTTAAAACGTCCCTCCCCTTCCTTAAAACACTACTGACGCCACAGCTTATCGCACACCCAACTGTTCAGCTCGACAACCCCTCAATAAACCCGTCTCCTCCTCGTTTGGCACGCACTCCCATGCCCAGACCTCCAAACTTCATCCCTTCGAGAATACAATCGCCCCATGCCCTAAAAGTTGAACTCGAGCTCCTCTGTCTTGGTCACGACTTCAGGCCAACCTCCCCTGTACAGAAACGAACTCGACCAAAATGAATCGCACACACTGAAATGCATACTGAAATGAAGAGTGACTCAAGGTGATCTGAACTAACCTTGTTTCAAGATTTAAGGAATTTTATTTGAATTACTATTGATTTTTGGAGGTCACGAATTGGTTTTGTTAGAAAGAAACTGGCAGCGCTCTTTCTTTGGTTTACAGAAAACGATTTAGGTCTTAAGGTATTTTACAAGTGGGGTATTATATAGGATGAAAATTTGATTTGTATGGACTCCCTATCTCCACGTTTTCTTCTTTGTTTGTGGCGGTGGAGAAGTAATGAAGGCGTGGCCTTCCTTTTGACCACAGAAAGTTAGATATTTTATTTTACAAGTATTCAAGGGTGTTTTGAGCATCGTCCCTTTTGAAATCTTCTACCTGGTGCATTATAAATATATCCATGTATGAGGTTGCGGACTGAGATAAATACACCGTTGAGATGAGCTCGGTGTCACGATTCCAAAAACAAAATAATACCGGTAGATTAACTCATATTGTGAAACCCCAAAATCGCTGATTAAGGGTGCGAAATACTCCAAATAAAAAGTTGCTTATTAAATTAATTAAAAATTACAGTAAAATTCTAAAAATTAAATTATCACTATTTCCCAAAAGAACCTTGTCTAAATTCAAACCCGATCTCTAGTTATATCGAATAAACCGTTACGGTCAATAAACGATTCTATAACGACTATTTTAAAATTTGATTTGGACATATCTCAAAATCTACACGACGAAATCCTGATTTTTCTCTTCCACTAGAAAGATATACTCCACCCGCTCCACATGTTTCTTGTTTCACAGAAATCCGATTTAAAACGAACTCTGTACATTCAGTTGAAGTTCGAATCGCCAAATTACGAACTGCAGCGCCATTTCGAGCTCGATTATAATTATATTATAATTCCACGTTCAAACTGTCGTCGTTTAAATATATTCGCTAATATAATTCAACTCTAAACTGAATTAAATCTTCGGGATGACCCAGTTCACAGAATAATGTGATTTCCCTTATTTTTGATTATTTCTGAATTAAATATATTATTAAATTATTATTTTAATTAAATATTTACCATTATCTAATTAATTCACCATTTAATCCACTATATCACTATTTATATAATTAAATAAATTAATTATAATACCCCTGCCAATGCGGGTCATTACATAACCTCATCCATCTATTTTAATTAACATGTTGTATTGGTTAAGTGTTGCCTATTCGTCTGTTACTTAACCTTTCCATTGATTCACGCATGTTTATTTAACGGTTAAGTTTGTAGGCCTATATGTACTAATATTACCCACCTACCCAAGATTTACTTAATCCTTCCACTTATCAAGTCCATATGTGTTATTGGTTAAGCTTTCCTTAACCCTATCCACTTTGTTCATGTAATATAGGTTAAGTTGTCTTCTTACCCATGTTAACTTAACCCCACCCACTTAACTCGTTTAGGTATCATATTCATCTTTGATCAGCACTAATTAGTTATTAATGCACAGATCTCTCACATTAAGTTGATCACTTGTGGCCGCTTGATATGCCGGGTGGTTCCGGGAAGACTTCCGCTACAAGCCAGACTTAACCTCGTGTCTAAGCATCTAATTTACGCCTTTGACCTCTCACATTAGACTGCTGTTTGCGGTTGCTGGATATGCCGGGTGGCTCTGGGCAGTCTTATACCGCAAAACAAAGTCTAACCTCGTGTCTTAGCATTCATCTTTTAGCCAATTTACATATTTACTATCCAAGTCTAGATTTGTATGTAAATTATCCATAAGTGTGGTCAATTCAACTTATGCCACATTAACTTGTTATGCCCAAAATTACTTAATTAAGTTATACCCAATTCCCCGCGTTTCAATCGCACGTACAACATAGTCCAAAAATAAAACGGAGAGGGATAGAGGAGAAACACAAGAATTGACATAAGGAACAAAAATAGGCATGTAAATGTGTACCCAACTCAAGAATCATGTTTCCAGTAGGCATGTTGTACATTAACAATAAGTATGGCTAAACTGAGCAAGTTACATCATAGGCATAAAGATTCGATTGAATTGAACATAAAAGAATCACCAATTTGGTGTACAACATGATAGATTCCATTGTATCAATCACAATAGTCTCATAGGCATAGGTAATTCAGATTTGAAAAAAGGACAAGCATGAATCAGAATTGATTATCTTACAATTAGGCATAGTTCTAGATTCGATTCATTACAAGTCACGATTCCTATTACATGTTCCAAATCTGAGAAATAACTGAACTTACCAAATTACCACAAGTTTACACCCAAACCCATTTACGTCAAGTCTCATGTTTGCTTATTATATACAGTTTTTCCCAAACCATAGCCATCATCAATTTATGCCTTTTTACAAATCACATGTAATTCAACATTCCTAACTTTTTCCCTATCATTCAAGCGTTATACGTGCGCGAATTTCGCATAATATGTTAGGCTCAAAGTTAGCCAAACTCATAAAAAGAAAAAGGAAAAAGGAAGAGGGAAGAGAGTCATGGTATCAAAATAGGCATAAATATACAAGCTCAAACAGGCATGAACTGATAGAATTGATCAGAAAAGCATAGGTTATGTATCAAAAAAGATGACAACTTGCAAAATTGATAAGATCCATTACAGGCATAATCATATGATCCCAATTTACAACTTATCATAATTACTTTAGTTTAATTATCTTGTGAAAGCTACATGAACTCACAGAGATTAAGAAGAGAAGATCTGGAATCTTATTTCTAAAGTTGATAAGCTAATCCATTGATGTAGAATTTGTTCTTTCTCTTTTATCTTGAATTTGATTAGAGTTAGGTGGAGGCTAGCTTAGCTTAGAGATGGACAGCATGACGACTTCATAGAATAGGGTTATGAGGTTTAAGGTTTAGGTTTGATGTGATTATATAGAAGTATAGAATTAATATAAGCCTTTAGATCAACCTAGGATCCATCCAAACATCCAGTCCAAGAAAATGCGTCATCAGGCCAATCAGAAGTCGCCACGTAGCCCTACGACTCATAAAGTCGTCACTGTCCAGAACAGTCAGCAGGGGTCGACCCCTACAGGTGGGGTCGACACCCATGTCGACACCCCTATAGGAGGGTCGACTCCCATGTCAACACCCCCTGGGGAGGTGGTCGACACCCCTGAGCGGGAGATTTTCCGCTCAGCTGCTTTCCTGAAATTCGAATTTCGAATCTATTTCGATTATTTAATTATTATTTTAGTTTAATTTCTGCTTAAGCTTGAAATCATCTAACCTCCATAACTTCTTCATACGGAGTCCGATTCACGCAAACTCGGACTCTATCTCAAGCAGAATTCCGAGACGAACGCAATGGCGTAACCGTTTCACCTAATTCTTCTTCTAAAAATTAAGTGTTCTTAAATTTGTTTATTTTAATGTTTTAAAATTACGAGGTGTTAGATTCTCCCCTCCTTAAAGGATTTCGTCCCCGAAATCTCCAAGTCAAAAGAATGTATATCCTACCATCAAACATCCATCTACTCAACCATTCTATCATGGGCATCCATTGTCCTTAAGAAGTTTTCTAATGCTTTTCATGAACATATGCATAGTGTGTGTATATGTCCTTACCTAAATGCAAAATCAGGCGGTCTACTGATTCAGTTGATCTCCTTAATACAAATCATGATATTGCCATGCATCCATTATGTATGCAAAAGAACCCTATTGATACATATCATTTCTATATGAGTGCACAACCGTACATTCATACAAATGCAACATCCATATGATAACACATCAAGTTCCAATCCATATACAAATACATATATGCATATGCAATATGAAAGTGACTGAGCCGATCTAGTGCCTAATGTGTGTGTAAATGCATCCATGAGCAACCACTAGCAAACACTTGCATCCACTTGCATCCGCCAAACATAACATGTCTCAAACACATGTTTACAAACATAGGATTTTCCTATCTAAAGATAGAGGATGCAAGCGAGAGGACATACTAAACGATAGACAAGTATAAACAAAGCGGTAGAAAAGGAAGAAGTTAAGAACATATCCTCACAAAAGGAAAGGGTATGACGCATGTATCATGTCTTCCTTCTCCCAAGTCGCGTCTCCTTGATCATCTCCCCATTGGATTTTAACCGACATGACCTCTCTGTTGTGTAACTTCTTGATCTACGATCCAAGGATGCATGTAGGAGCTCATCTAATCGTGGCATCTCACTCCACTTCCACTTCTCTAAGCATGCTCGGCTCCACTACTTCCACGGTATCCTGTAAACACTTCAGCAAATACGACATGTGAAACACATCATGAACACTACTAAGCTTCTCCAGCAACTTCACTCTGTACGCCATCCGTCTAATCCTCTCTGTAATGGGAAAGGGTCCTACAAACCTTAGTGCTAATTTCCCAGCAGCTCCAAAGCAAACTACGTTCCTCAATAGCGACACTTTGACAAAAACCATGTCCCCAACATCAAACTCAAGATTGGTCCGTCTCTTTTAAGCATATGACTTTTGTCGGTCCTGTGCCGTCTTCATTTGCCTTCGAATCAAGTCTATCTTCTTCGAAGTCTCCCTAATAATGTCGGGCCCAAGCAAAATCTTACCTGTAGACTCCCACCAACAAGTTGGTGATCGACACGGTCGTCCATAAAAACCCTAATACGAGCTTAATAATTGTTATTATAAGTGAACTCCACAAATGGAAGGTGCTCTTCTCATGTCCCTCCAAAATCTAGGATACATAACTTCAAAAAGATCGTCAAGGATTCTATTCACCCTTTCTGTCCGTCCATCCGTCTGTGGACGATACGCGATGCTTAAACATAACTACGTACCTACCGCCTTTTACATGTCGCCCTTTTCCTTTTGCATCGAAAACTGCTCCAAGCCTTGTCTCGCAAGCACCGGTATATACTGTGAACGGTTTACTCCCATCTAGCAAAGTCAAAACTGGGGCTAATATCTTTGAAAGTCCTTAACGAGCTTCCTATAGTAGCCCGCCAACCCTAGAAAACTCCTTACTTCCGTTGCTTTTCTAGGAACCTTCCAATCTTGGATTGCCACCACCTTTTGCAGGATCCACCGCTATCCCTTCCTTAGAGACCACGTGTCCTAAGAACCTCACTTCTTTCCTCCAAAAATGACATTTGGAGAACTTAGCTTTGAGTTGATGCGCTTGTAGGGTCTCTAAGACTTCCCTAAGATGTAGGGCATGCTCTTCCTCGCTTCTAGAGAAAATCAAAATATCATCCACAAAGACTACCACAAACTTGTTTAGAAACTCCCTAAACACCCTATTCATTAAGTCTACGAAATATGCGGGTGCATTCGTCAAACCAAAAGGCATGACAAGCCAATCGAAGAAACCGTCAGGAGCCCTAAAAGCAGTCTTGTCTATGCTGTCCTCAGCCGCCCTTAGCTGATGAAATCCTGTAGCTAAATCCAACTACGAGGAAACCAAGGTGCCAACCAACTGATCGAACAAGTCATCTATCCTCGGCAATGGGTGTCTGTTCTTCTTCGTGAGCTTATTCAGCTCCCTATAGTCCTCGCACAATCTAAACGAACCATCAACCTTCGTAGCCAAAAACAATTGGAGCACCCCATTCCGAAATACTTCTTCTTATGAACCCTTCCTCAAGTAGCTCCCCAACTTGCTTACTGAGTTCCCTCCTCTCTCTCAGAGCCATGTGGCGCACTGGTAATGCAACTGGCTTTGCATTATCTACTAAGTATATACGGAGGTCTATCTCGCGCCTTGGGGTTAAACCCCGAACCTCATCAAAGATGTAACCATACTCACGGACTATACGAACATATTTCAAATCATCGATGAATGCGTCAAGAGATTCTAAGTAGCCAAGCATCACTGAACCCCTAGGGTCACAAAAAATATCAAGGGTCTTTCCACAACGAGTCAACAGTCTAACTACCCTCCTTTCGCAATCTAGGATGGCACCATACATGGCTAGCCAATCCTTTCCTAGAATCAAGCCGTAGCCCATGAAACCAAGAACGTAGGCGTTGCATTCAAACCCGACGCCCAAGATAGACACTCTCAAATCCCGACAAAGCATAGATAAATGAGCCGAACCACCAATAGGATTTGAGGCTACAATGGGATCCACAACTAGACTTGTATTTAGGTGCAGCGTTTCAACTAACGAAGCAGATACAAACGAGTGTGAAGCGCCATAATCAAACAAAGTTCGAACAGGATGATCAAAAAGGAAAAATCAAAATTTCAACAAAAACGTTTCTATTTCTCTCCTGTCCTGGTGCCATGAGAGCATGAACCTGTCCTCCGGAAGTAGGTCACGTCCTCTGCCCTTGTCCTTGCCTCCTCGGGCAGTCTTTAATCAGATGTCCTGCCTCATCGCAATGAAAACAACCAGGCTTCTTCTTCTTCCTACAGTCCTTAATTGTATGGCCCGTTATACCACAATAAAGACACCTTCTTTTGTCATGGGGTTAATTTTCCACTTTTCTCCTTTACCTTCTTCGTGGATTAAAGCCATATCAACAAATTCCTCATCCTTGGGTTGTGCTCCTTAGCCTAAATTCCCTCATCGACCAAGCAGCTAGCTGAACCTTCCTTCCATCGTCTATCTCAAAGATACCAAACGAGTCCTACACTTCCCCAAGCCAATTCTAGCTTCGACAAACGTCTCAGTCTTATGAAAAGGTTTTCCACCCATCGCACGAAATTCCTTACATATCTTAGAAAAAGCATCTACATGCAGGGAAAGAGACTCAAGAAGGAAAAAAGAAGAAATTCAAAACAAAGAATCGAAAGAAAGATATATGGCTTTTGGGGATTATGTTTTTCATAATAAACCCTTCTCTTGAAAACTCCTTCTTTAAAACATGACTTTTTTTTGAAAATACTTCTTTATAAAAATGCTTTTGAAAACGGTTTTAAAAATCTTTTATCTGTTCTTGTAACCTTCATCTCTAATACCAAGTGTGACGCCCCACGTCCGTTAATGTCACTCACAAAGGGAATGCATTAAGTTTCGTGGAGCATTATAAGTAAACAAAACGGAATATTACAAGACGGATAAAGTAGTACTTGAAAAATTTATAACTTTATTGCAGCGGAAACAGAAATAGGTTTGGTTACACCTTCAAAACAACAAAACCAAGTACATAATATCAATCTTGTACAGAAGCCTTCAGAATACATAATTTTAAAGCCATAACCCCCAACAGAAACTGCCATAAATAGAATCAAAACCAAGCAATACTTTCTTCAACTTCAAGCTGGAAGAAAGAGACATCTGAACTAAGCTTGAGTATTTCATCCCTGAGAACCTGGGGGAGGGGGGGAGGGAACGGAAGAAAAGAGGCGAAACAAATTAGGTCAGACATTAGTCTGGTGAGTCCAGTAATTTTAACAATATAATCATTAAAGTAACAAGATAAGAAAATAAACTGGAAAGTAAGAAATGACTGTATATAAGCATGCATGACACAGTAGGCAAGATGAATAAGATAAACGTTGATTGCACTTCTAATCACTATAGGGTAATTACTACACTGCACCAATGCTAAATATATCGCATCGTACTAGTTCCATACTGAAAGTTGATCCCGACCCAGCAATTGATAGCCCTCAGGCGTTACATCTAGTAAGAGGTATCCACCACATATAATTCTTGACAGCCTACTAAATGTTAGATGTCCCCACACTACCCCCTTATCGCTTAATCGATCGGCTCCTTAACACGTATGTATTCATTACTTGTGTCATTCGGCCCCGCTTGTTTGTAGATACCTGTGCTGGTCCTACCATGGGGTGTATCAATCCCTATGATGGTAACCCGACATAATTCAAGATGCACAGTGTATGACTATTGATGCCCAGTGCCTGCTTTTTCCACTTCGGAGCACGTGCACGCCCGTACTCCGTCGGAACCAACACTGATGCACCACCCACCGCTATTTTGACCGCATATAATCAGCCCAGTAATCGTGCCCCACCCTGCCTAGTTCAGGGTACCGTGATACATCTATTTCGGTTACTATTGAAATGGGTCCCTGTTACTAAGGTTTCCTAATCAACATGTTATAACGGTTAAGTGTTCTCAATTTAACCTAACCCCATCCATCTGTTTTAATTAACATGTTGTATTGGTTAAGTGTCGCCTATTCATATGTTACTTAACCTTTCCATTGATTCATGCATGTTTATTTAACAGTTAAGTTTATGGGCCTATATGTACTAATATTACCCACCTACCCAAGATTTACTTAAACCTTCCACTTATCAAGTCCATATTTGTTATTGGTTAAGCTTGCCTTAACCCTATCCACTTTGTTCATGTAATATTGGTTAAGTTGTCTTCTTACCCATGTTAACTTAACCCCACCCACCTAACTCGTTTAGGTATCATATTCATCTTTGATCAGCATTAATTAGTTATTAATGCATAGACCTCTCACATTAAGTCGATCACTTGTGGCCGCTGGATATGCCGGGCGGTTCCGGGCAGACTTCCTCCACAAGCCAGACTTAACCTCGTGTCTAAGCATCTAATTTATGCCTTTGACCTATCACATTAGACTGCCGTTTGCGGTTGCTGGATATGCCGGGCGGTTCCGGGCAGTCTTATACCGCAAACCAAGTCTAACCTCGTGTTTTAGGCATTCATCTTTTAGCCAATTTACATATTTACTGTCCAAGTCTAGATTTGTATGTAAATTATCCATAAGTTTGGTCAATTCAAGTTATGACTCATTCACTTGTTATGCCCAAAATTACTTAATTAAGTTATACCCAATTCCCCACGTTTCAATCGCACGTACAACAAGGTCCAAAAAATAAAACGAAGAGGGATATAGGAGAAACACAAGAATTGACATAAGGAACAAAATAGGCATGTAAAGGTGTACCCAACTCAAGAATCCTGTTTCCAATAGACATGTTGTACATTAACAATAAGTATGGCTAAACTGAGCAAGTTCATCATAGGCATAAAGATTCGATAGAATTGAACATAAAAGAATCACCAGTTTGGTGTACAACATGATAGGCTCCATTGTATCAATCACAACAGTCTCATAGGCATAGGTAATTCAGACTTGACAAAAGGATAAGCATGAATCAGAACTGATTATCTTACAATTAGGCATAGTTCTAGATTTGATTCATTACAAGTCATGATTCCTATTACATGTTCCAAATCTGAGAAATAACTGAACTTACCAAATTATCACCAGTTTACTCCCAAACCCATTTACGTCAAGTCTCATGTTTGCTTATTATATACAAATTTTCCCAAACCATAGCCATCATCAATTTATGCCTTTTTACAAATCACATGTTATTCAAAATTTCCCAAACTTTTTCCCCATCATTCAAGCGTTATACGTGCGCGAATTCCGCATAATATGTTAGGCTCGAAGTTAGCCTAACTCATAAAAAGAAAAAGGAAAAAGGAAGAGGGAAGAGAATCATGGTATCAAAATAGGCATAAATATACAAGCACGAACAGGCATGAACTGATATAATTGATCAGAAAAGCATAGGTTATGAATCAAAAAAGATGAAAACTTGTAAATTTTATAAGATCCATTACAGGCATAATCATATGATCCTAATTTACAACTTATCATAATTACTTTAGTTTAATTATCTTGTGAAAGCTACATGAACACACAGAGATTAAGAAGAGAAGATCTGGAATCTGATTTCTGAAGTTGATAAGCTAATCCATTGATGTAGGCTTTGATCTTTCTCTTTTATCTTGAATTTGATTAGAGTTAGGTGGAGGCTAGGTTAGCTTAGAGATGGACAGCATGACGGCTTCAAAGAATAGGGTTATGAGGTTCAGGGTTTAGGTTTTATGTGATTATATAGAAGTATAGAATTAATATGAGCCTTTAGATCAACCTAGGATCCATTCAAACCATCCAGTCCAAGAAAATGCGTCATCAGGCCAATCAGAAGTCGCCACATAGCCCTACGACTCAGAAAATCGTCACTGTCCAGAACAGTCAGTAGGGGTCGACCCTTACAGGGGGGTTCGACACCCATGTCAACACCCCTATAGGGGGGTCGACTCCCATGTCGAGACCCCCTGGGGGTCGACACTCCTGAGCGGGATATTTCCCGCTCAGCTGCTTTCCTGAATTTTGAATTTCGAATCTATTTTGATTATTTAATTATTATTTTAGTTTAATTTCTGCTTAAGCTTGAAATCTTCTAACCTCCATAACTTCTTCATACGGAGTCCGATTCACGCAAACTCGGACTCTATCTTAAGCAGAATTCCGAGACGAACACAATAGCATAACCCGTTTCACCTAATTCTTCTTCTAAAAATTAAGTGTTCTTAAATTTGTTAATTTTAATGTTTTAGAATTACGGGGTGTTACACTAACGGCAAACGAACTCAGATTTTGGATTTGAACACATAGAATTGAAGTACATTAGAAACCGAACCATGTGGTTAAAGAATTTCTGAAAACCGTTATCGTTTGATACTCCGACACGAGGCCGGAAGGTGCTTGAGAAAACACACTTTACTATTCATAAGAGGATAAGTATGAAATAAGCGGATAAGCACGAAACTCAAGGTTTAATCCTAGCCACACATTTTCTACCCTTAGATTTAAGACAGATAAGCAATCCACACACTTTTCACCATTATAAATACTAATTCTTTTATTCTTTTATCATCCTTTTATTCATTTCCTTTCCATGAAAGTTTCCACTTCTCTTGAATCCATTAATGGCCGAAAATAATATGCCATAGAGAGAAAAAAAATAAAGAAAAGAAGAAAAATAAGTAAAGGAGATAGATCTTGGATCTAGATATCGTTAGGCAAAGTTTGGACTTCACGGGGTGACGAAATATAAATGTATTAAGGGTTTTGGTTGCTTATTTATGTGATGCACATATCATGTTTGATGAAATGTTTCTTAGAAAATTTATAGTATATTTGTGGTTATATTGATGGTGTATGTTTACTAATAACCCTTAAGCATATTCATAAAGTTAAAATGACATCTTGCATAGATTTGGAAGCGGAACACCTTATGTTAGGTCACAAAAATCATACCTTTATGGAATATCATAAATATACATGCCTTGATTTAATTTTGGTAATATGTTTGGGTTATTAGTGAGTGATTTGATATGGTTAATGATGTTAAAAGCCTAAAGGTTCGGCCTGTATGGATAAAATCACGTAAAGGTGTGATCTTTAGGTGAAAATCCATGAATACATAAAAGAAAACCAAGATTTTTATGGAATATTAGATATGTACATGCCTTAGCTGATTTATAGTGGTATGTTTGAATTATTTGCGAGTGATTTGAAGTGGTAAAGAAAATTAAACCCTTAAAGATTCGATCTTTAAGTAAAATTTGGGTAGTCTCTTAAGTAGGTGAGAAAGCTGAACTTTAAAAATGGCTAGTTTAGTTATATGCATATAAGGTGTTCGATGAAATACCTAAAAGAAAAATATTAAGTAAATGGTTGGAAATTGTTTGCTAATGGTTTCTTAGTAAATTCATGAAATAGAAATAACATCTTAGTTAGGTTCGAGAATGAAACTCTTTAGTTTAGTTCACAAAATCTCACTTTTATGGAATATTAGGTGTATACATGCTTTGGTTGGTTGTTGGTGTTTGTTAGTGGTAAAAGATGATGAAACCCTAAGGTTGTGATATTCATGTGTAACCATACGTAAAGACGAAGTTAGTATGAGAAATCAATTTGTTAAAAGGGCTTTTAAGTTTGATTTAAAACATGCACACAACATGTTTGTTAAATTGTCACAAAGAAATCTAAAGGGATTTTGTGATGAAATCTGCATGGATTAGGATTGAATTTAATTTCTTAACACCCTTATGTAATATACATGTCACCATGTTTAGATTATGAGCCTAATTTTGAAAGTTAGTAAGCTAATTCCTTGTTGTGTGATTAGCAAAATTTGTCGATAATATAGGTTGGTTTGGTGAAGGTTAGGGAAGTAAAACATGGTCTAAATTTGGCTAAAGACATAAAGAAACAGTCTTCATGTTTGGAATCAATTGAAATTTAGAGATCCTAGTCTCATGAATGTGTATATGTGTGTAACATTAGCTAATGGACATGAAATCATCTTTTGTGATTATTACTTAAGCATTATTCATGTGTGAATATTATTGGTTTGAGATGTCCATCTTTCGATATTTTGGTTTGAATGTTTGGTGGCTGGATTGGTTGTATTGGTGGTATTGGGACTGGTTTTGAATACCGTTTGGTTGTTAATTAATAAAAGGGAACCCAATTATGATTCTGACATCCGATCTTAAATAACTGAAGAGTTTGGTTACAACTCGTTAGACAAATGACATCTTGTTTATGTTTATTGGATGTTTGTATATACCCAAATTCAAGGAAATACAGGAGTTGAATGAGTCTCATTCCAAAAATTGGATTTTAAACGATTATTTTAATAATAAAATTGTCGTGGAAAATAAAAGGTTGAATTTAAGTTCTAATACCTTTTGGATATGAAAATAAGTAATAACGATGAACTTTTGCAAAAGAACGAACTAGTTTGAAGAAGTTAAGAACAAGTTATGGCTTGTCGAGTTTTGAAATCAATAACAAATGATTTGAAAGGTTTTTGAAAGGAAATATCAAATTTTGAAGATTTATGAACCCTTTCGGGGAAAAACAGATTTGATATTTAATTGAACCTATATTTAAATATAAGGGTATTTATACTTTTAATTAATAATCGAATCGTTAATAGTGATTAACTAGAGTTACCAATGGTTAAAATTTAAATTGGAATTAAATAGAAACCAGATTGGTCACTGACTGAGGTAAGTCTCTATAAATGATGACTTAGACTATTTGAGGGATTTTAAAAGGCTATGTCATTATTCCACTTATAGTGTTTGCTGGATATAGAGGTTTATATTGATTATAAACCAATGTGATTTTTATAGTGATTCCAATATAAAAGGAAATATGATTTTTGGTTTGTTGTGAATGATGTCTTCAATAACATTATTCTTTGGCCCATGTAAAAGTAAAATAATTTTCCTAGTTAAGCGAATAAAAATCTTTGTTTATGAAGATTGTTTGAAAGAGGAACGAACATGTTTTTACATAAAGTAAATGGCGAATAATCGATAAGGATTATTCGAAAGAGTTACTTGGAATTTGAAGTTAAGCAATTGCTTAAAGAATGGTTTGAATATTTAAAACTGAATAAGTTTTAATGGAAACTTAGATGATGAATATTCTGGAAGGGAATGAGATTCATGGAAACCTGTATACCCATTGAGTTTAAAGATGCGTTAATGATTTGGAAAGACCGGGTATTTACCCATTATGAATGATTATACGACGCGATGTTGAAGTCAAGATATTGACGACGATGGTGGAAGACCCAGATATCTTCACATCGGATTGTTGGCATGTTGATGCCTTGGGCGACGGCCCATATGAGGTTAAAGTAGCGGCCAATCTGACCGTACTTGAAGTGATTTGGTTTGCAAGGACTTGCACTCCCAGGTGGGGACGTGGAATCAAGTGCCTTCGGTTTCGTTCCTATTCCCGGAATGGACTTTTTGATGGATTTTGTGTCTGACATTGTATTTTATAAAATACAGACTGACAATTACTAAACATACTTCTATTTGGTGTCAGGAATTATTTCCCTTAGCTTAACACCCTTCTTTGAGACGTACAAGGTCAAACTTTGTATGTTGGTAAATAGCAGTTTGAGTTTTCAGGAAAGATAGTGTAGCGTGATAACTGGAAAGTATCAAGGCTTTTGTTGAAAAGCAGGGCCTTGTGGTTGAAGATCAAAGCATGGCTTAAATGTGCAGCTTTGTGTATGACTTGACTTCGTGGGCCTCACAACTCGGAATAAGCCGAAACAGGATTATAGACCGCGGGGGTAGGGACTTAACGTTCAATCTAGCAAAGGGTAACGCCATGGTATGGATCTAGGCACTTACTTATGTGGTTTGTTGGATGAGGCACCTCGGACTAGGTTAGTATACCTAGATGACAATCTACACACAGACCGAGTGACGTTACGTTCAAGCTGTTACTTTAATCCACGAAGTAGGGTGGATCGACCCTACCGCTCTAAAGGGGCCAAACGGGATCCTAGAACCTAATTGGGGGTTCCGAATCAGATTGGAAAGATCCTTAGCCCAGGCTCATTGATGGAAATCCAACTTCCAGTACGAAACCCTCTACAATATTCGGTTGTATATCTATGTAGCCAACATAGTGGGATGGGCACTATGCGAGCTAAGATTCATAAGTTTATTTTCAAAAGGATTTTTCACACCCAAGTCATTATCATAATATCAAATGTTTTTCTTTTGAACTATATCAAGCATATTTTGCGATTATAAGGCAAACCCCTATCCTCTTGTGTGCGCTTGCATTGTGTGATGGGACCTGAGGCTTATAATAGTTCATTTTTCTAAAGTTATGTTTTCAAATCTGTTTTATGGTTGCTATAGTTAGTTATGGTTGCTATGTTTGTGCATGTATCCTTGGGAGGAAGCCCATTCCGCAACATGCGGCGTGGTCCCGAGATACCTTATTCAAAATAAGGCCAAGTATAAGACTAGTTAATAAAGTTTTCTTACACCAGTCCCATGTCTGACCCATAGTTTGTTTTTCCCTTGCAAACTTAGGTGCCCATATTTTCCATACGGGCAGCTGGGTAGTTTGTTTTGCAGATGTGACTTGCAGTCTTCTTAGAGAAGGATTCTGGATTGAAGCATAAAGCTGTGTCCAGAGTATTTGAGGGCCTTCCGCTGATGTAATTTTGTATTCCCACTGTGCATCGTAATCATTATACTCTGATGTATATTCTTGTACTATGATGTAACATTTTATGATGTTAATTAAAAGTCCTTTGTATTTTTTTTCTGATATTGTTGTATGCCCAAAGTTAATGGTTTGAGGATTTCCGCCATTTTGGATCGGACCTGTGCGGCTTATGGTCGATTCGAAGCGAGGGGATTTTCGGGTCGTTACAATGTTCTTGTTGAACCTAGTACAGTCCTTTCTAGAGATACACTATCAAAGGTGGTCTCATACCTTGTCATAGTTGAAATCCATTCTCTGCCTTGCGGTTTTTGATTATATACTAAGTATGTAGAGCTTGAGATGCAAGCGTTCTGCTAGATGGTTATTTATTTGATTTGGACACTATTATAATATCAGAATACTGTTGATACAAAGAATGTTTTGGGTTATCGTAAGGTAAAAACTGTCCGTGTTTATGTGTGGATTGGTCTTACGATTGTCCTTTTCTTTCCAAAGAATTTTTAACTTTAAATCAGTTGGATGATACCTATAAACATGGTGAGTTTTCTCACACTGGTTCACTAGACTGATCCGTGGGGTTTACAATGCTCGGGACAGACCGAGTTTTATAGGTTTGGGATACTATGGACTTCAGAAGACATGCTAAAGGAGTTCAGACGTATTGGTGTTTATTTCGCTGTGTGTTGCATATGAGGGAAGGTTGTAATAACTGTCCAGATGTATTGGTTATTTGTTGTACTATGATGATTTAAGTATTATTTCAAGCTCTCAATAAAGATTTATTTCTATATTATATTTGTTCCACTACGATGTGAGACTCGGTGTTGTGTTGGTTAGTTTGATCCTCCTTCGTTTTCTTCTATTCTATTATTTCTTTCTTTCTTTTCTCACCCTCTAATTTTTTGTTTGTTAACTATCTGGTCTTTTCAGTATTTGGGTTTTGGAAAGTAATATAGAATTAAGTATTTTTGTCGAAATTCGAGCATCAAATTTTCGTCGGGCCGTTATAATGGTATCAGAGCATAACGTGTAGTGTTAACCTTGGCTATATGGTGTAACTCGATAGAGATGGGGATAGTAATACCCTAAATTGAGTTTAAGTGTATATATATGAGAGTGCGTATTTGTAATTGAATATTAAACTATTTTTGTATTTTTCCCTAGTATTTTGAAAAGAGGGTAAATCAAATAATTTTTCCCAAATTATATTTTTATATAAAGACATAATTTTTCTTAAATTAAGGTAATATTGGTCTATTTGATTGACTTGAATGGAATTTAAATGGGATTATGAATTTGAATGATTTAATATAACTAGAAGAAATTTCACATATAGAATTTGTGAATGAGAATTTTAATATAGAATCGAATGAATCAGAATTTAACTTAAAGATAAGTTAAATGAAATTAGAAGGGAAAATGGATGATTTTTTTTCGGAATGAAAATCAGAAGATGAAAGTGAAAAATCAATTAGTTAATTGAATATGAAATGAGACTAAACTTGGTTTAGTAAAGAAGCGGGTGAATTAAATTTGAATTATATATAGATTTTGGGATAAATGGAGGCATAATTGTGACTAATGAAAATGTGCTAAATGCTTAAAAGCTAATGAATTGGATAATAATAATGGAATGGAAGTCAATTTGACGTCAATCAATTATTATTTAAGTATGTTAAACACAAGCGAATGTAAACAAATAAACATTAATGTTGAACATAAATTAATTTTGTTTGGTTACGTTGATTGTGCATTTTTTGTTTATTGGGTGGTAGATTGATTGAATAAAATTCATCAATAGTTTAATGAGTTGAAACTAAACAAATGAATTCCAATATAATAATTTTGGATGGAACATAAAGGATAAATGTGTAAATTCAAGTAATTAGAAAGTTGGACTTGCATATGAATGAGCCAATTAATATAAAATTACAATTTTCATGATTACAGAACTAATGTGTTCTATTGAGATAAGTATAATTACCTAAAGGCTATGATGATTGATATCGGTTGCATAGATTGCACATAAGTTAAGTAAGTACGCTTAATAGCGCTTGTATAAGGTACACCTATGCAAAAATATAAAATTTTAGTATATGAATTGGATTTTTCGAACGTGTGGGTTGATGTATATATATTTGTTGTTCTTGCGATATCGCAGAAGTCCCTCTGTACAGGGGAGATTCAACCGAATTTTCCAAGGATTTAAGGTGTTTGAATTTTTTTGATATTTTTGTTAATAGAAAAAAATTAGTGTTTAAATTGAAACCACTAGAATCAGTGGAATTATAAATTTAGAAAGTGGAACTGAAGATTTAACATAGTAGATTTTTGAAAAGTTTATGGGTTTGTAGCATTTTTCCTGACCTAGTAATTTCGGGGACGAAATTCTTTTAAGGGGGAAGGAATGTAACAACCCAGATTTTAAACGTTAAGTTTGAATATTTAAAATTAGTTTTAAATGTTAATTTGGTAAAAAAAACTATTAATTAATTTAACGAAGTTTGAATGTATAATGCATATTTAATTAAAAACGAGCTCGTAACATAGCGATAGTTTATAGTTTAACGTTTTGAACTTCGATTGAGTATAAAGAATCTAATATAAGTCTGAATTCTTTAAAACAAGAATTGTCTGAATCTATTTGATTATAATTTTATAATGAAATAGGAAAATCAAGATTTCATATTATAGATTTTGAGTTATGTCAAAACCAAATTTTCAGAAAGCCGCTTTGGAATTGTTTATAAATTAACCATAGCGATTAATTAAATAAATTTAATTTGATTTGAAAGGAATTTGTACGTAACTTCATATAACAACCGAATTAAAATGTGAAACTAGTTTCGTTGAATTCGTATTGACGTTTAGTATCAAGATATGTATATAATTCATTATTTTTGGAGATCGAGTATTTTGATGTCCAAAATAGCGACGTTTTGCTTGTAAAATATCATTTTGAGAGAACAGGCTCAAAATGTGGCAAAACTTTAGTCATTGAATTCGTATCAGTAAGTTACTATTGGATTTTGATTTTCTTATCGATCGGACTTACCGTTTGATCGAGCGAATGATAAACATTTAGATTTTTATTTAATCGTTTTATCGATTTAATATGAAACTTAAGAATAATCAATTTTCAAGCGAACTCGAATTTCAACGAAACTAATTTTATTAAATCTGTTGTGGTTAATTATTGTAGGATTTCAAATTTCAAGTCAATTGGATTTATTTTGTGATCATGCGCAATTTAAATGCATATCGATTCATGTTGTGAATTATAAAGGAAGTTTTACAAACGACCTCGGAATTCGATGAAACCAGTTCCGTCGTGTCCGGAATGTTGATTTATACTAGGATTACCATTTTCATTGCGATAGGAGATCGTATGTGGTTGTTTTAACGTGTTACTTCAGGTGTAAGTTTTGTTAAATATTAAAATAATAATATTTTCCTCTATAAATATACCCACATAAACCTAGAATTCTTGTCAAACAGCTCACCGTGGTCAACATATACAGGCCGCCACCCTAAACTATGAATGGCCGAAATTTTTTGAACTCTCACCTCCGATTTCTGTAAATCCATCAATCTATTTGAAATCTTCCCAACTACGAACCTGTAGAGCTCGACGAGAGCTAGGATCTGGATGGTGGCGATCAGATTTGGGCTGTTGTAGCAGCCGGAATGACACTCAAAGACAGTGGTGGCTCTCGAACTGGTTGGCTCAGATCAAATTCCGGTGAACAAGGTGACTTGCGGTGGTGTGATGTTGCCATCATGCGTGCATGCGAAGGAACGAAGAATTGTGGGAACAATGGCATGAAGAAGAAACAAACGTTATTTTTAAAACCAACCGCAATTTGTTTATTAATAATTATAATTAAGGAATTAATTGTTTAATTTAAGTCGTACAACTATAATGTTTATAACTCGTGCCTGTGTTATCAGAATTGGATCAAACAAATTGCATTGGAATCGTAGAGTCGAAAACAACATTCTAGAACTGATTTGGACAAAGCGAGAGACATTTGGAATTTTTAGTTAAATTAAACGTCTGTTTAATTTAACTAAAATGAATCGCTCAATGATAAATGGAATCAAAGTGAGTATAACTCACACAGTTTGACCCACTTATATTTTATATAAGTCGTGATTTTTGTTGTGTATTATGGTTGATGATTATTTGATTTATGATGAACATATTTATATATATTGGATAGATTGGTTATATTAAACGTTCATTTAATTTAATTGAAACCAAATCATTGTTTCAAGGATTATTACCAAATGTGGTAGCTTACCTTGTTGGTCACGTTTATAGTAATATAAATGTATTAAATTAAAAGATGGATGTTTGGATTGTTGTTACTTGTTGATTGTTGAAAATTATATCTGTATATTGAAGTGGGTGATATTATTTTGAGGTAACTCCGCATGTGTAATTTTCTACGCAGCCTGTCCCAAGCTAGGGTAAAGGAGGAGGGTTGTGATAGGCTTGGCGAGCCAATGTAAAAACTTAGATTCTCTTATGGATATGGAACCTAATGATTTTTCATTGGGGCGTAACTCTCTTAGCGACGCGCCATATCGAGGCTCGTGTATGGCGTTAAATAGGCAAGGGCTGGGTTGCCACTCCCTTAGTGGCGTGCCATATCGTGGCTTGGGTATGGTGTTAAATATGCATGGGTTGGGCCGCCATTCTCTTAGTGGCGCGCTACATCGACACCCCGATGTAGTGATAAGTGAGCAAGGGTCTTCGCATCTTTCTTGGCGGGTGCGAGGGGCAAGAAAGGTAGTCGATGATAGTAGAATTAAGTTAGGTAGCTGGAATGCATGGTCTTTAACATGTAAGCTAAGAGAGATAGTCGTTACTATGATTAGGAGATGCATAAACATCTTGTGCGTTTAAGAGACTAAATGGATGGGACAGAAGGTGAAGGAGGTGGAGAACACTGACTTTAAATTGTGGTATACGAGAGAAGTACGTAACAAAAACGGGGTAGGCATATTGATTGACAAAAGAACGAAGTGGTCGACGTCAGAAGACGAGGGGATAGGATCATCCTAGTTAAGCTAGTAGTTGGTAACACGGTTCTGAATACCATTAGTGCATATGCCCCTCAGGTAGGCCTAAGTGAAGAAGCCAAGAGGAAGTTCTGGAAAGACTTGGATGTCGTGGTTAGAGATGTGCCTGATAGCGAGAAACTTTTGATAGAAGGAGACTTTAATGGTCATGTTGGCTCATCTAGCGGGGGATTTGAGAGAGTGCATGGTGGTTTTGGTTTTGGAAGTAGAACCAAGAGGGTGAAGAAATGTTGCATTTTGCTTGTTCTTACGATCTCATGATTGCTAACACCTTCTTTAGAAAGAGACAAATATCCTCTGATCACCTTCAGTAGTAGCCAACATTCTAGCCAGATTGACTTTGTCCTAACTAAAAGGGACAGTAAACGAGTTTGTGTTGATTGCAAGGTCATACCTGGAGAATTGCATGCTCCGTTTTCGAGCGGTGAAGGATAAGAGAGCGAAGATTAGTAGGACGAGATGGTGGAAACTCAAAGGAGGCGACTTACGGGTGTTTAAAGATAGAGTGAGGGGAGAAGAGGCATGGAACGTGGAAGGTGATGCAAATGTCATGTGGAATGAGATGGCAAATGCATTAGAAGAGTGGCTACTGAGGTGTTTGGGAAAACAAGTGGAATTATGCGTGAACCCAAGGATTCGTGGTGGTGGAACAACTAGGTGCAAAAGGCTATCAAAGAGAAGAAGGAATGTTACAAATGCATGCACCATCATAGGAGCGAGGAAAACATACAGAAGTTCAAAGTGTCAAAGAAGACTGCAAAGAGAGCAGTGAGTGAAGCAAGGGATTGAGCATATGAAGATTTGTATCAAAGGGTGAGTGCGAAGGAGGGTGAAAGAGACGTCTGCATTATAGCCAAGCTATGCAAGAGGAGGACAAGAGATTTCAACCAGGTTAAATGCATTAAGGACGAGAAGGATAGACTTTTGGTGAAGGATGATGAGATAAAAAATAAATGGAGAGCATACTTCCATAGGATTTTCAATGAAGGAAGCGATAGCTCCTCGATCGAGTTGGAAGACTCTGCCAACATCACAAATAGATATTTTGTTCAGAGAATTCAAGAGGCTGAGGTAAAGGTGGCATTGAAACGGATGAAGACAAGCAAGTCGGTAGGGCCTGATGACATTCCTATTGAGGTGTGGAGATGCTTTGAGAAGAAGGGATAATCTGGCTAACTAAATTGTTTTATAATATTTTCAAATCAAACAAGATGCCAGATGAGTGGAGGAGAAGCATTTTAGTTACAATCTTCAAGAATAAAGGAGATATTCAAAGTTGCACAAACTACAGAGGAATTAAGCTCATGAGTCATACAATGAAGCTTTCAGAGAGGTTTGTGAACAACGTTTGAGGAGGTTGACAAGTGTCTTTAGGAATCAGTTTGGTTTCATGCCTGGAAGGTCAACTACTGAGGCGTTTTTCTTGATTTGGCGACTCATGGAGAGATATAGGGAGTAGAAGAAAGATCTTCACATATTTTTTATCGATTTGGAGAAAGCTTATGACAGAGTACCGAGGAAGGTTATATGGTGGGCGCTAGAAAGGAAGAGGGTGCCATCAACATACATTACCCTTATTAAGGATATGTATTAGGGGGTTGTGACCAGTGTCATGGCATGCGATGGTGAGACTAGTGACTTTCCCATTAGCATAGGGTTACATCAAGGTCGGCTTTGAGCCCCTATATTTTTGCTTTAGTGATGGATGAGATCACAAAAGGTATACAAGGAGAGATTCCTTTGTTTATGGTCTTTGCTGATAATGTTGTGCTGATCGATGAAAGTAGAATAGGGGTTAATAGACATCTAGAGTTGTGGAGGGAGACCATGGAGTCGAAGGGTTTCAGGATTAGCAGAACTAAAATGGAGTACATGAAGTGCGAGTTCAACGGGGTCAGGTCAGATGACGGAGATGTCACCCTGGTCGGTCAAGTAGTACCCAGGAAAGAATACTTTTGATATTTAGGTTCTATGTTGCAGTTTGATGGGGAGATTGATAGGGATGTTAGTTTTAGAGTTCAAGCAGGATGGGTGAAATGACGACTTTCATCTAGCATTCTCTGTGATAGGAAGATCCCTCAGAAGCTTAAAGGAAAGTTCTATAGAACAGCAATCAGGTCGGCGATGTTATATGGTGCAGAATGTTGGCCTACTAAAAGGCAATACGCGCAGAAGATCAGTGTAGCAGAGATGCGTATGCTGCGTTGGAGCTGCGGGCATTCTAGATGAGATCATATTAGGAATGATGATATTCGGGACAAACTTGGAGTTGCACCTATTGAAGAGAAGTTAGTCCAACATCGCTTGAGATGGTTCAGACATCCCCAACGTAGACCGCACGATGCACCAGTGCACGTTGGAATTATAGGCCGCACCGAAATCCCATGGAGAGGTAGGGGCCGACCTAAAATGACATGGTAGGAGATAGTAAAAAAAGACATAAGAAATTGGAATATATCTGCCTAGCTGGTTTTAGATAGGAGTGCATGGAAGTTAGCAATCCATGTACCAGAACCTTAGATTTTTTTTTTCAAACCTTTTTTTTTTTTTTACTTTTTCGAAAGTTTCTAATCTTCGTTTTTTCCCACAAACCTGGATTCTACTTTTATGAAAGTTTTTAATCTTTTTTTGGGGTTCTATATCTAGCCAACCCCAACCTGTTTGGGATTTATGGCTTAGTTGTTGTTGTTATTGTTGTTGTGTTTGTGATGTAGGAAAAGACAGGTTGGAAGGATCCAACAGGATTCCTCACTAATATTGATAATATTTATCATATATGTTGGATATGTTTGACTGATTATGAAATTGGATGAAACAAACCCTTATTTCATAGTTTGGTTTTTTAGCAGTAGTTTGGCTCTTTAATACCATCAATAAATTAAAAAATTTGTTGAAATTGATTTTTAAATAGAGTATGTAATGGTTTAAGATATATATATATATATATATATTGAATTAGTCGTTTAAAGTATTTAAGGAAAAGTTTATTCCCTTAAAAGGAAAAATACAATTTTGTTCAAAATAAAATCCAAAGTTTAACTTATGTTTTCTTTTTATATAGTTACTTAAATACAAGTAAAGTAAATTTCAAAATAAAATGGATTTTGTAAATGAGATATGCGAAATAGCAAATTCCATATTTTTAATGGAATAGTAAATGGAATTTGATGTGATATTATAATTAATATCAGTTTTAGAGTTACGAACTTTTATCTACCTTAAGATAAGAATGTTGTCGATT
The DNA here is from genome assembly GCA_030737875.1 of Allium sativum. Lineage (NCBI taxonomy): Eukaryota > Viridiplantae > Streptophyta > Magnoliopsida > Asparagales > Amaryllidaceae > Allium > Allium sativum. The sequence goes on from CM060916.1 coordinate 904,189,163, forward strand.
AAGGTCTGAGAGGTAAATAGAATACTCCAACTTGACTGACTTCACTAATATCAAGGGATGTTATTAGTTTGTAATAGTAAAAGATGTTGAAAATAATTTATTTTTGGTATAAGAGGAATATTGCAACATATTTGCAAGTTTTTGAGGTGTACTAGAACTAATGGATTTTAAAGTAAACGACGTATAATTTGACATTGTTTGGCCCAAGTATAAAGTGTACCATTCACTTAAGTATATAATACTGTTTTCTAAGTAATGGAAATAGTATAGTTTCCAAAGGTAATGTTATAAACAGAAACACACACATATATATATATAAGTTAAATTATATTGAAAAGGATTATAAATTGAATTTCCGATAAAAGTAATCGCCAAATAGAAGTTTAAAATGTCGATAAGGAGGTTTAAGAGCGTGTTAAGGAAGGATATCAACTATTACAAAGTGTTGGCAAAACTGAATACAAATGTTAAGTTAAATGTTTGATTTATAAACATGGATTTTTATAAAAGGACTTTTTTTTCCAGTTTTATAAAATAAATAATGGTTATTGCAAATGGTTTGCAATGATAATTTATAATGGGATTTGATAAAATAAATGTGAAATCAGATCGTTTTAAAATACTAGGAGGTGGAATGGATACATATTAAAATTGGACTATTGATCAATTAATACTATGAAATGGTATTTCAGAATAAAGTTGGGAAGGATTAGTTGAGATATTAAAGGAATATATGACTATTTAAAAATGGTAAAAGGGAATTAAATCGAACTTCGAGAATACTCAAGAAAATTATGAATTACTTCTTAAGTAAAGTTCAACAAAGATTTGAATAATATATAATTTATTTTCCTAAGTGTTGGAAAGGAATTTTGGAAATATATTTGAAGTCTAAAGCAAATGAATTCCGAAAGGGAAGTGGTTTGAAAATATATTTTGTCATAAGGTAATTAAATCCCAATTATAATATTTGGAGTTGTCGTAACGATGTTTTACATGAAATTTGTTAAACCCAAATTGTGGTGTGTATACATATGAATTGTTTCTAAAGTATTTGTAACACCCCGAATTTTTGACGACACTAAAAGAGGATAAATTAAACAATAATTAATTTAATATTAAGAATTAAGGGAAGCATACTACGTCATTACGTCCGTCTCGAAATTCTGGTCAAGATAGATACCTAGTTTGCGTAAAACGAATAACATATTAAGTTACTGACGATAAAAGTTTGACAATCAAAACAGGGGTAACTGGCGCACTTGACAAGTGCACTAAGGCAATTTTATACTGGCGCACCTGTAAAGTGCACCCATAGGGGTTTTTGGGTATCCGGGCCCTTTTCAAGTGGGTAGCGACCCATGACCTGATTCACTCTAGGGCTGAGATAGCATTCGAATTCTGGATGCCGGCAGCTACAAATATACCTCAATTCTTTTATTTTCTTCACAAAGAATCAATGGCGGCCAAATTCTGCCAGTGTCTGAATTGAACTGGATCCCTTATCTTCTACTATCAACTAAAGCAAATCAATTGGATATTCAAGATCCAATCTTTCCTAGTTCTATCTTCTAATACAAACTTAGTGAGTACTTTGTTACTTTCAGAATTAAATACTTAAAAGTAAACTTGATAGAATTATAGTTTGGATTTGCTCATGTGACTATATTATATTGGATCCATAGTAAATTATTAACATATGACATTTTGGATTGGTTATAACTCAAATCTAAATTTCTATAATGTAGATCGTATCCCTATTTGTGTTAGATTTACTTTTATCTATTAGATCTGAATTATGTGGACATTCTATGAGGTAGATCTTAATCCCTATTTGTGTTAGATCTACTTTTATCTATTAGATCTGAATTATGTGGACATTCTATGATGTAGATCGTATCCCTATTTGTGTTAGATCTACTTTTATCTATTAGATCTGAATTATGTGGACATTCTTTGATGTAGGTCTTATCCCTATTTGTATTAGATCTACTTTTATCTATTAGATCTGAATTATGTGGACATTCTATGATGTAGATCTTAATCCTTATTCGTTAAATCTACTTTTACCCATTAGATCTGTATTATGTGGACACCTAAATTATTAATCAGATCTACTTTATTATTTGGATCCCCTTGTGCTTCTTATATTAGATCTGAACCTGTTGGACATCTAAATTAAATTTAGTTCTTGTCATGTTCATCTTATCACCTTTGCTATGTTACAACTAGTTAACTGCCACAAGTTCATTAGATCTATGCTTATATGTTCACCATGTTAGTATATGTTTATGCTAGTTATGTTAGAACATTCACCTTTGTCATATTTCCATTACCTTCCCTTTTCATCGTTTATGATTAGGCTATTATTTAGCCTATACATGCTGTAAATTATGTGAACACGCTAGTTAGGGAATGGGGAGGGGGAAAAAGGTTAATATTGGCATAATTTGAATATAAACATGAGTTGGACGTATAATTCAATAATTGGGTAAATGGGAATAAATACCTAATAAGGCATAGGTACAAGTAATTGGACATATAATTCAAAAAGGGGGAAAGTGGGGACATAATTACCTATAAAGATATAGGTAAGAATTGGATAAAAACGGAATGTTTAATAAGTACAATTAGAAATTGTAATTGCACTTATGACACGAGGTTAGGTTGCATTAGTCGTGGAAGTCTGCCCGGACCCGACCAACATGTCCAACAGCCACTAATGTTGAACCTAATGTGAGAGGTCTAAGTGCGCAAATACGAATCGGGCTAAAACACGAGGTTAGACCCAACTTGTGGAATAAGATTGCCCAGACCTGACCGACATATCCAGCATCCACAAGTTGTAGGCCTACATAATTGGACATGGTAATGAATTGGACTACTTAACCTAATTTAATCCATAGGGATTGTATGATTATGAACTAAAGTTAAGGTTGAGTAAAAACTTGTTGGACAGTGGGTGGGTTAAGTAAATTTGAGGGGGTGGGTAATATTTACATATAGGTCCTCGATCTTAACCCAATAAGGTTATGTAATTAAAGACACTTGGTGGTATACATAACCGATGGAAAATATAAAAGTTATGTAATTAAGACACCTTTTAGGGTAAGCATAACTAGTAGAAATGAATAAGGTTATGTAATTAAAGATACCTAGTGGTATACATAGTCAGTGGAAACCTAGTGGGGGATACAAGACAAAGGGGAGAGCCTTTATCATATTGTATGGGACCCATTTCAGTCAGTAACCCGGATAGGTATCAAACAAAGTACTCCGTACTAGGTGGAGAAGGGGCACGCTTACTGATTGACTGTAAGAGATCCAAATGTGGAGGACGGTGTGGGCGGCGCAAACCGACTAGGCCATGTGCGTGCATGAGCCGGGAAGAGGGGGATAAGACGACCGTGACACCTATACATATGGGGCTATGCATATCAGTGAGGGGTTGCCACTTTAGGACGTGATACATCCTACTGTGGGGCCGACACAGAGTATCTACGGAGTAGAGAGCCGATCGATTAGGGTAGTAGTTAGGGTATATTTGGACGTATACCCAAGTCTACCACCTTGAATTGTAAGGGATCATCTCATTCTGATTGTACTAGTAATAGTGCAGAGTAATCATTAGAAGAATATACACCTTATCTTGACTACCTTGTCACACCTGCCATTTATGTAGTGATCTCTCTTATCCACTTTATATGCCTGTCATGCTACTTTTATTTATTTACTCGCTAAAAGTCACTAGACTCGCCAGACATTATGTCTGACCCTTTTTGTTTCTCCATCTTTCTTACGTTCTCCCCTCCCCCCCCCCCAGGTTCCCAGGGAAGAAACACTCAGGCTTGAACATGATTCTGCTTATTTTTGCTGGAGTTGCTGATATGTATGGCTCGAGCTCCTATCCTTGTTGCTATGGCTATTTTTTTTTTTGGCAAGGCCGACCGGTTTTTAAGGTGACCGCAAACACCTATATTAAGAATAGGAACTGGTACTCTGCACATGCACAGAGTAACATTTCTGGTTTGAAGTGTCCAGTCACTATCAAAACAACAAAATAGCCAAAATAACAACATTACTACATACTATGGGTAAACACTAGGAAATCAACATAACTACAGAAGAACCTGATAGGATCAAGGCGGGTCCATGAACATCTTACGGATCATCACCTTCGTCGTAGTAAAATCCGGTATAAGTAGTCATATTACGCTTAAAGATCCAAAAACGAAGAGCCAAGTCATTAACATTGGAAAGAGCCAAAAGATGATTTCGGTCCCATGTAGGATCATTCATAATAACCTCATTATTTTCACCAACTTCACCGTCATTTCTCAGAATCAGTTTCCCATCATCAGGTGTGTAGAATAAACGACTACGTTCTTCCACCTCTATGGCTATATTTTATTCTTGGGGAATTTTAATTCTTTTATGTACTCTGATATTTTTGAAGTACAAGACAGTAACTTTTATGTTGTAATGGGCTTTTCTGTTTCAGACATGTGATGTTTTTGGACCACAGTATCTTATGATAAATAAAGTTTTTATTCCGTTGTTACTCTCTATATATCTGTCTTGTAATATTCTGTGTCTGTTTACCTATAACGCTTTACGAAACTTAATGCATTCCCTTTGTGAGTGACATTAATGGACGTGGGATGTCACACTTGGTATCAAAGCTAATAGATAAAAGTAGATCTAACACAAATAGGGATACGATCTACATCATAGAATGTTCACATAATTCAGATCTAATAGATAAAAGTAGATCTAACACAAATTGGGATTAAGATCTACATCATAGAATGTCCACATAATTCAGATCTAATAGATAAAAGTAGATCTAACACAAATAGGGATACGATTTACATCATAGAAATTTAGATCTAAGTTATAACCAATCCAAAACGTCATATGTTCATAATTTACAATGGATCCAATATAATATAGGCACATGAATAAATCTAAACTATAATCCTATCAAGTTTACTTTCAAGTATTTAATTCTAAAAGTAACTAAGAACTCACTAAGTTTTGGATTAGAAGATATAACTAGAAAAGATCGGATCTTGAATCTCCCATTGATTTGCTTTAGTTGATAGTAGAAGATAAGAGATTTAGTTCAATTCAGACATAGGCAGAGTTTGGCCGCCATTGATTCTTTGTGAAGAAAACAAAAGAGTTGAGGTATATTTATAGCTTCCAGCATCCAGAATTCGAATGCTATCTCAGCCCTAGAGTGAATCAGGTCATGGGTCGCTACCCACTTGAAAAAGGTCCAGATACCCAAAAATCCCTATGGGCGCACTTTACAGGTGTGCCGGTGTAAAATTGCCATGGCGTACTAGTCAAGTGTGCCAGTTATTCCTGTTTTGATTGTCAAACTTTTATAGTCCGTAACTTCTTCATATGTTATCCGTTTTACGCAAACCAGGTATCTATCTTGACCAAAATTTTGAGACGGACGTAACGACATAGTTTGTTTCCCTTAATTCTTAATATAAAATTAATTATTCTTTAATTTGTCCTCTTTTAGTGTCGTTAAAAAATCGGGGTGTTACATTCTCCCCTACTCAAAGGATTTCGTCCCCGAAATCTCTAAGTTGAAAAGAATGTACCCTACCATCCATCAACCATCTACTCATCCACCAATCACTGGCATCCATGGTCCTTAAAGATTTCTAATGCTTATATGAGTATATGCAAAGGTGTGTGTATATGTCCTAATACTAATGCAAAGATCAGGCAGTCTACTGATTCAGTTGACCTCCTTAATGCAAAGTATGTTAGTGCCATGAATCCAATATGTATGCAAATAATCCTATTATAACATGTAAGTACTATATGCGTGCACACTCATTCGTCCAAATGCAACATCCATATGCTAATCTATCCATTTCCACCCATAAAAGAAAAGAAAATGCACACACATCCATATGCAGTATGAGAGTGATTGAGCCGATCTAGTGCCCAATGTGTGTGTATATGCATCCACAGGCAACCACTAGCAAACACTTGCATCCACTTGCATCCATCAAACATAACATGTCTCAAACACATGTTTACATTCATAGGATTCTTATCTAGAGGTCGAAAATACTATGGATAGGATATACTCAAATGATAGAAACAAGTATTGATAAAGCTTTGAAAAAAAAGAGTTAAGGACATACCCTCAAAAAGAAAAGGGTACGAAGCACGAATCTTGTCTTCGGTCTCCCAAGTCGCACCCTATGGGTTATCTCCCCATTGAACCTTTAGCAACTTGATCTCTTTATTGCGTTACTTCTTAACTTCTGATCCAAGAATACGGAAAGGAACTCGCCTGACTGTCGTCTCTCGTTCCACTTCTACCTCTTCCAATACACTCGGCTCAACAACTTCTGCGGTGTCATGCAGGCACTTCCGCAGATGAGAAACGTGGAAAACATCATGAACGCCTGACATATTTTCTGGAAGCTTTACTCTATAGTCCATTTGGCCAATCCTCTCGGTTATGGGAAATGGTCCCACAAACCTAGGCGCCAACTTCCTTACTGACCCGAAGCGAACCACATTCCTCAGAGGTGATACTTTGATAAAAACTAAGTCTCCCACTTCAAATTCGATGTCGGTCCTTCTCTTGTCTGCATAGGATTTATGCCTATCTTGAGCTGTCTTCATCCGCCGTCGAATTAGGTCAGTCTTTTCAGATGTTTCTCTAACCATATTTGGTCCAAGTAATAATCTTTCTGTAGATTTCCACCAACAAGTTGGTGATGTACAGGGTCGTTCGTACAATGCTTCGTAGGGTACCATGCCGATGCTAGCTTGATAACTGTTATTATATGCAAACTCTACTAAAGAAAGATGCTTTTCCCAAGTCCCTCCAAAGTCTATGATACACAGCCTTAAAAGATCTTCAAGAATTCTTTTCACCCTCTCCGTTTGTCCATCGGTCTAAGGATGATAAGCGGTGCTTAGACATAACCGTGTACCTAATGCTCCTTGCAAGCTCCTCCAAAATTCATTGGTGAAGATGGGGTCGCGATCGCTCACGATGCTGGAAGGTGCTCCATGAAGACAAACTATCTCTCGGATATAAATTGCTGCCAACCATGGTGTTGTCCTCTTACTCTTAACTGGAATAAAGTGAGCGCTCTTAGTGAGTCTATCTACCACAACCTAGACACTGGTGTTGCCTTTCTTCAATCTAGGCTAACCATCTATGAAATCCATAGAGACGCTCTCCCATTTCCACTGAGTAACCTCCAAAGGATGAAATAAACCACCGAGTTTATTTTTCTCCGCTTTAACTTGCTGGAAGACTAAACATTGAGAAAAAAAATTCGGCAACATCTTTCTTCATCCCAGCCCAAAAGAAAACCCTTTTCATGTCTTTGTACATCTTCTCACCGCCTGGATGAATGGTCATCTTAGAATGGTGGGCTTCTTCTAGGGCTGCTTTTATCAAGCTTTCAGTTTGAGGAACAGAAAGCCTTCCATCTCGTCGTAACCACTCCTTGTCATTTATGGCATATCTACCGAGGTGACTATAAGTCTCCCCTCTTCCGAGCTTTTCCATGACGTCTAAAATCTATGGGTCACCTTGCTGCGAAGCTCCTATCTGATCCATAAGAGTTGGTCGTATTTCTAACGATGCAAACAAATCAGGAAAAATCTCGATGAAAGGTCTAAAATCAAAAGGTGATATGAATTCCAAGCTCTACCTCTCTACAAACAGAGGACTTAAGGCCATCTTCTGTCTACTTAGTGCGTCTTCCACCACATTACCCATGGAAGGGGTATAAGCAATCTCAAAATCATAAGAAGCTAGGAACTCCATCCACCATTGTCACCTTAAATTGAGGTATTTCTACGAAATAGATACTTGAGAGATTTATGGTCAGTGTATAACTCGAACTTCTCTCCAAGTAAATAATGACACCACGTCTTTAACGCGAATACTATGGAAGCTAGCTCTAGATCATGGGTGGGGTAGTTCTTTCCATGAACTCCTAACTGTCTACCCCCATAACATACTACATTCCCTTCTAGCATCAGAACCGCACCAAGCCCTGTACCACACGCATCAGTGTAAACGGTAAACACTTTACTCCCATCTGGCAAGGTCAAGACTGGGGCTGTTGTAAGAGCCCTCTTTAAACGTTGGAAAGCAACATCATAGTCTATATCCTATGAAAACTCCAAGTTCTTCTTCATTAGCCTGGTGAGTGGGACTGATATCTTTGCGAAGTCCTTAATGAACTTCCTATAGTAACCTGGCAACCCAAGAAAGCTTCTCACATCTGTTGCATTTTTAGGAATCTACCAATCTTGCACCGTAACTACTTTCACGGGATCTACAACTATCCCTTCTTTGGAGGCTACATGCCCTAAGAATCTCACCTCCTTTCTCCAAAAATGGAATTTGGAGAACTTTGCCTTAAGCTGATGGTCACAGAGAGTTTTCAAAACTTCTCTCAAATGCTAGGCATGCTCTTCTTCGCCCTTGGAGAAGATCAAGATATCATCAACAAAGACTACGACAAATTTGTATAGGAACTCCCGAAGCACCCTACTCATCAAATCAACAAAATAGGCGGGTGCATTCGTCAACCCAAAAGGCATAACTAGCCATTCAAAGAAACCATCCGGAGTCCTAAAAGCGGTCTTATCTATACTGTCCTCAGCCACCCTCAACTGATGAAATCCCATGGCCAAGTCTAACTGAGAAAATACCAAGGCACCAACAAGCTGATCAAATAAATCATCAATCCTCAGAAGCGGGTGCCTATTCTTCTTATTGAGTTTATTCAATTCTCTATAGTTAACACATAAACGAAGCTAACCATCCGCTTTAGTTGTGAATACTACTGGAGCACCCCATTCAGATATGCTTCGTATGATAAACCCTTTCTCAAGTAGCTCCTCTACTTGCTTACTCAGCTCCCTCCTTTCCCTTGGAGCCATATGGCGCACGGGCAATGCAACTGGCTTTGCTTTGTCCACCAAATATATATATGAAAGTCGATCTCGCGCCTCGGAGGTAAACCCCGAACCTCATCAAAAACATCGGAATAACCTTGGACTACTGGAACAGTTTGCAAGTCATCGATAGATGCATCAAGAGACTCTAGGAAACTAAGCATAACCGACCTTGTGGGTCACAAGAAATCTCGAGGGTCCTCCCATGACAAGTCTGAAGCCTAACGACCCTCTTCTCACAATCTAGGATGGCACCATATGTGGTAAGCCAATCCATTCCTAGAATCAACCCATAGACCATAAACCCGAGCATATACGCGTCACATTCAAACTCGACGCCTAACAAAAATATTTTCAAACCCCGAAAAATCATAGATAAATGAGTCGAACCGCCAATAGGGTTTGAAACAACCACGGGATCCACTACTATACTAGTAGGGGTGTAAATCGGTCGGACCGGACCGGACAGAGGCGTGTTCAGTTTCTATCCTAAAAAAAATCGGACCGGACACGGACCAGACCAAATTTTTACTCGGACAAATTTTGTTGTCCTAATTCGTGTCCTAAATAAAATCGGTCGGACACAGACATATGTTTTTCGGACACGAACACAATCGAACTCGGTCGGACATGGCTATTTAAATCACATTTCGTACATTTAATTAGATTTTCTCTCAACTATATGCCGAATTACAAGGAATTCAGACGAGCCCGGACCGGACATCATTTTTTTAGTATAAATTTTGTTGTCCTAACTCGTGTCCTAAATGAAAATCGGACGGACTCGGACGGACGTATTTCGGTCACGGACACGAACGGACGTCGGACATTCGTACAAATTTTACAGCCTCACATACTAGTAATTAAGTGTAGAGATTCAACTACAGAACTTGATATAAATGAATGTGAGGCACTAGAATAAAAAAGTGTTCTAATAGAATGGTTTGAAAGAGAAATTAAACCTTCCATGGAAATTTTTCTACCTCTATCAGAAGCACTGGTCACGAGAGCATGCACCTGCCCTCCAGAAGTTCCTACCCTTTGACCTTGTCCCTGTGATCCACGTTTCTTCAGGCACTCTCTAGCAAAGTGTCCGACTTCTCCGCAATTAAAGCAAGTGTTCTTCCTTCTTTTACAATCTTTGATCAAGTGACCCTCTTTCCCACAACTTGACACTTCCTTTTCTCCTTACCCTTTTCATTCTTGCCACCTTTCCTCTGCTGTTGTTGTTGTCCCTTCTTGGGCCATGTCTTCTTGGTTTGCACTGTTCCTTCGGCTTTAACCTCCTTTATTTTTTCGTTGTCTTCCTAATGCATAAGGGCCATATCAACAAGCTTCTCAAAAGTGGCTCCCATTGGAATATGGGACATGGCTAACCCGTGAAGGGGTTCATTTAGCCCTTTAGCAAACCGTAAAGCCTTTTTTTGTGGCATATCCACCAACTCTAACCCGAACCTTGCTAGCCAGTTGAATTTGTTCACATACTCTTTCACCATCAAGTTTCCTTGTTTGAGCGTTAAGAACCTCTCCATCTGCATGCTTCTCTCAGCTTGGGAGAGAAATTTCATTTCGAACCTCTGTCTAAAATCTTCCCAAGTTTCCACCGGACATCCAGCTTGGGTGACTTCCCACCAAAATGTGGCTTCGTCTTTCAGTAGCCAAGCAACTAACTGAATATTCCTTCTATCCTCTACGTCAAAGATTATGAACAAGTCCTCGGTCTCCTTGAGCCAATTCCGCGCTTCTACGAATGTCTCATTCCCACGGAATGGCTTCCCTCCCATAGCATGGAAGACTTTGCAGATCTTAGCGAAATTATCTACTCTTGGAGGGGGAGGAGGAGGAATGACTGGTGCAGCTGGGGGAGGAACGTTTCATTGGCCTTCGGCAGGCGGTGTGGCCTCCAGATACCTTCGGAACCATCCGGCTATCGTAAAGCCCTCTGGGATATTAGGAATGTTTTGTTCCCCAGACATGCTGAAAAGAAAAAGGAAGAGATTTAAACAAAGGACCGAAGGGTATTACATATGGCCTTTTTGGGAATGTTTTTCAAAACAGACTTTTCATTTTGAAAATGTTTTCTTTTAAAACCTTTTTGAAAATAATTTTCAAAAACTTTATCCAATCTGCTAACCTTCAGCTCTAATACCAAGTGTGACACCCCACATCTGTTAATGTCACTCACAAAAGGAATGCATTAAGTTTCGTGAAGCGTTATAGGTAAACAGACATAGAATATTACAAGACGGATATATAGAGAATAACAGCAGAATAAAAACTTTATTTATCATAAGATACCATGGTCCAAAAACATCACATGTCTGAAACATAAAAGCCCATTACAACATAAAAGTTACTGTCTTGTACTTCAAAAATATCAGAGTACATAAAAGAAGTAAAATTCCCCAATAACAAAATATAGCCATAGCAACAAGGATAGGAGCTCGAGCCATACATATCAGCAGCTCCAGCAAAATAAGAAGAATCACGTTCAAGCCTGAGTGTTTACTCCCGGAGAACCCGGGGGGGGGGGGGGGGAAGGGGGAACAGAAGAAAGAAGGAGAAACAAAAAGGGTCAGACATAAAGTCTGGCGAGTCTAGTGATTTTTAGCAAGTAAATAAATAAAAGTAACATGACAAGCATATAAAGTGGAAAAGAGAGATCACTACATAAATGGCAGGTGTGACAAGGTAGACAGGATAAGGTGTATATGCTTCTAGTAATAGTGCAAAGTAATCATTAGAAGCATATACACCTTATCCTCTCTACCTTATCACACCTGCCATTTATGTAGTGATCTCTCTTATCCACTTTAAATGTCTGTCATGCTACCTTTATTTATTTACTTGCTAAAAGTCACAAGACTCGCCAGACTTTATGTCTAACCCTTTTTGTTTCTCCTTCTTTCTTCCGTTCCCCCCAGGTTCTTAGGGAGGAAACACTCAGGTTTGAACGTGATTATGCTTATTTTGCTGGAGCCGCTGATATGTATGGCTCGAGCTCCTATTCTTGTTGCTATGGCTATATTTTGTTCTTGGGGAATTTTATTTCTTTTATGTACTCTGATATTTTTGAAGTATAAGACAGTAACTTTTATGTTGTAATCGGCTTTTATGTTTCAGACATGTGATGTTTTTGGACCACGGTATCTTATTATAAATAAAGTTTTTATTTCGCTTTTATTCTCTATATATCTGTCTTGTAATATTTTGTGTCTATTTACCTATAACGCTTCACGAAACTTAATGCATTCCCTTTGTGAGTGACATTAACAGAGGTGGGGTGTCACAGTATTTAAAATGGCTTGAGAATAATCTTATGTTAAAATAATAAGTGAAAAGCTATGTTCGAAATATTAAAAGATTTAGAAGTTTTAATTTATGAATGGTTAATTAAAGAGGCCTAGTAATGTTGAGTACTGAACCAGTGAATTCGTTTTATTTTCATGGTTGAATAGATGTTTATTATGATAGTTAAATTACCAACTATCAAATCTGGCCTATTATCGATTATTGATATGGAAAGACAGGGATCAAATTTATATTTGAATTCCATTTTGACCAGCAAATACGTAAACGTGGAAGATACCGGATGTTGATCGATATGAAGCAATTGAAGACTGTGGATCTTCATAAAATGGAGAACTACTTAAAATCTCTAGGTCGCAACCGGAGACATACTGTGGTTATATCGTGGTTGAATTCTACAGATTGCAAGGACTACTCGCAATTGATCCGTAGGATGATTCCTAGGATGTGGTAGGAGGGTGTCTTTGGTTCGTCTTATTCCTGGATGACTTGTATGGATGGATGTCTAACAGATTATTTCCAAAGGGGTCACATACGTTGATTTTTACAAACGTGTCATAGTTGGTGGTATAGAAGGCAATTTATCTTAGCTTAACACCCAGAGTATTTTTGCGGAATTAATTAGTGATATCTAATGGATCTGACAATGTGGCATTCAAAGTAAATGATGACATGATGTTTACAAAAAGGTAATAGTAAGCTCAAGCCTCATCAACCGGGAAGTGAATAAAATCGGCCAGGCAGCATGGCTATGTGGGTCGCTTCCATTACGGTGTATTGTCACCTGATCTAGAGAAAATCCATTTGCTTCTTTATTCCATCATTGTTGTATGCTTTTGGTAACGGTTGTTGATCCCAATCATTGGTGATAATACATTCGGTATACTCAAGCGGAATGAGTGACCATGTTGCGATGTTCTTGTTGAACCCAGTGTATTCCTCTTTAGAAATACACTATCGAAAGGTGATTCCATACCTTATCATAGTTGGAATCCATTCTCTAATAAGTTCCATGCGTTTTTTGACTATATACTAAGTATGTGCAGCGTGAGATGAAAGAGTTTTGCTATATGGTTATTATTCGATTTAGACACTATTATAATATCATAACATTGTTGATACAAAGAATGTTTTGGGTTATCGTAATGTAAAAACCATCTGTGTTTATGTGTGAACTGGTCTTATGATTATCCTTTTTTTTCAAAAGGATTTTTAACTTTAAATCGGTTGGATGTTACTTATAAACTTAGCGAGTTTTCTCATGCTGGTTCACCAAACTGATCTGTTGCATTTGTAATGCTCGGGTTAAACTGAGTTTTACAGGTTTAGGTTAGGATTCTATGGATTCCAGAAGACATGCTGGAGGAATTTAGACGCATTAGTATTTTATTCATTGTGTTTTGTGTATGAGGACATGTTGTTATAACTGTCCAGATGTACTGTACTTTATTGTGTACTGTCCTTTGTTGATTGGAAGTATTATTCCAAGCTCTCAATAAAGATTTATCTCTATATTATATTTATTCCGCTGCGATGTGAGACTTTGTGTTATGTTGGTTAATTTGATCTTTTTTTCCTATTCTATTATTTCTTTCTATCTTTCTTTTCTCACCCTCTAATTTCTTTCTATTAACTATCTGTTGTTTTTGGTATTTGGGTTTTGGCAAGCAATACGAAATTAAGTATTATTTTTGAAATTCGAGAATCGAATTATCCGTCGAGATGTTACATTTGTGATGTCCAAACATTGATTTTCTATTATCTTATCTGCATCCTTGGACTGCTTCCTTAGAATCATTTCATCATTGTAGGAATGCCGATGTAGTTTCCCAACAGGATGAGCTAGTGTGCCCCCGGCCGCGCATTCGATGTTGCCTCACATTGAAGAAGAGTAAGCCGGAGCTCAGCGGGATGAGGAAGATGAGGATATGGACCATCATGAAGATCCCATAAGAGAAGTGGACTTGTCTCATCCTATCCCTTCTCCATCGACAGGGACAAGGATGGGAGAAGTGACCATGTCAATATCTCCCACAACTACTGCTGGTACCGCCACATCCATAGAGGTAGAGGGTCAATTCCAAGGCTTGGATAAAATTCCAAGGCTTGGAGTAAATGTTGAAAGCTTTCTTGAAATCTCTAAGATGGCTTCAACACCATTGCATGCTGCGGAGATAACTCACTAGAGTAAATTAAAAATTGATTCATTGGTGGGAACATAAGGACATACGTTCATAAGCATTGCATGTCACCACACTTATTTGTATGTTGATTGATCCCTTCGGATTCGAGTTTTGTTTTGTATAGGAACAATGGTTCGAGAGGGATATCGAGACAAAGGGAAAGCAAAGTAAGAGAGTGTAGGAAGAGATATAGGTTGGGACAACACTTGCTCACTGTATTATAGAGTTAGGGAAAACATTTTTAAGGATGCTCAACCACACGAGTTGCGTCGAAAGCACAACTTTATATATACCAGTGATTTTCGAAAGGAAAGCTATCCTTGACATCCTGAATCCCCACCTTCCACTACAAAACCAATTGAGGTGGGAAAGGCTCTGACTCAAGAGATACAAAATTGTCTTCTGTTCCTCCACCTATCACTCCTTCTATTAGAACTTTTCTCACATCACCTCCTCTTAGAGATATAAGTAGAGACAAGCTGAGCGGGGGTTCGTCGGCCACAAGGAGGTCGGAGCGGGGGGGGGGGGGGAGAAGAGGAAAAGAAGTTGAATAAAATTTTAAAGGTGATGACATGACCTCGCCCGAGCGGAGTGCCTATCTGTAAAAGCATTTTCTCAAAATTAATTTTAATGAACTTGTTTGGCTTTCAAAAATGCACTCAATCCCTTTGCTTATAGATAAGGAAACATATGATAGGATTTTTTATATCTATAATCAATATAAGGTTGCTGCTAATTATAACAGAATGCTATCGAAGCTGATTGTGAAAAGAACATTAGGATTGAGGGTTTAAAGCTTGAAGCCAATGCCGATCAGGAAATAATCAAGGCAAGGGAAAAAAGATTGAGGAATTGAAAGACTAGATGGGAGTGGCTAACAAAAAGGCAATAGATGCAACCACAACAATTGTTCATGCGAGAGAGAGTATAAGGAGGTTGTGGGCATCTAAGTTTGCTCGAATCACATTCATTGAGGAAGAAAATAATCAGGTTAGTAAGGAAAATCAACGATTCATAAAAGATAATGAGCTGGTTGATCTACTAAGGAAAGAAAACAAAGATTTAAAAAGATTGATGGAGGCCTTACAAAGTTGAAGCTGAGGAGGCAAGGCACCGACGGAGGCGTCGAACAGAGAACTAGGACACATCGAAGAAGTAAGAAAGGAGTTCGAGACTCAATGGGCGGAACTCAGGGAAAAATTGCATGGAAAGACGCTAAGGTTAGGGGAAAAAATCTGTTTGGCTATCCTAAGGTTTTACGCCCATGTCATCCGCCATCGTGGGATCTTATGGACGATGATAATCCAAGGGTAATTTCCTTGACTTGGGAGAGATTTCTAGATGATGAAGCTGTTTACTTGGATGTTGTGGAGTTGGACGAAGAAGCACTGGCGTCTTAGTATTTGAATGATAGTGAGCGTTAAGTATTTGAAGAGGGAAGGCTGTAGTTGAAAGAAGACGCTGAGGCGGCGGCGGCAGCCAAAGCGAAAGCGAAAGTTGCAATGACTGAGAGCATTATTGTCGCACATACTGTTAAAGAGGGTGGTACTTCAAAGTGATTTGGATGGTTGTAAATGTTGTATTTTTAGATTTCCTAGTCGCGTATGTTGCAAGTACAGCCCACGCTTTTGGATTCACACGATAAGACTCGTATACATATTGTGACATTGTAAATACTTGTAATTTAAAGACTTTTTGTAAAATAGTCTTAGTGTTTGAATATTTGCATACTTTCTAGTCATTGTACTTGTAATAACCCGCCCGGAATGGGCCTAAATTTCGACCTAGAAAAGGCCCATCGAAACTTAGAGCCATTCTTAACGGGTCGTTGGTTTCTGTAAGGATTACATTTGCACAGATAACAATAAACATATACTTCGAATGGAAATCTCACACAGCGGAAAGAGAAAATATAATATTTAAATAAGATGTAACATTATTTCAAAAATCTCAGAAATACACAATCGCAGTTACATTTATTCAGAAGGTACATCAAATAGTTCATCTTTATAAGATTCCAAAAGAAGTACAGCAATAACAGCTAATAATATCATAATAACTTCATCTTCTCTGTCGGCTTCAATCAGGACTTCATCCATGGCTTTACCCCATTTACTGATCTGTTTGGATGTTAAGGAGAAGGGGTCAGAACATAAAGTTCTGTGTGACTGAAATATTGTATTACTTAATGTCTATACCCTATATTTTTAGCAGGTTACATATGTCAAGGTATGTCTACGAAGCACATAAGATTTCACACAAACTCAAATATCTAACCAATAGGGTGGATATCCAAGTCAATCGCCCATTAGTGTTTTAGGGTAAAGACCCAACGAGGTGGCATTCTCGGTCACTTATGGCCCTATTAAAGTGGATTCTTTTAATCTCTTATAATCCTGAGGCGGACCCCTAGCCCTTTAAGAACTCCTTCCTAGTACGTTAACATTATTAAATCTTTTCTCTCATTTGTAATATGAGAAGTAGTATTGCAAACGTTACTACTTAACTGATGTTACCCGGTAGGACACCTATGTCACTTAAGACTTCCCTTAGACAGTTGGTGAGCATGTAATGGCCACATATCCTTCAATTACCAACCTGTCCCTAGTTGAGCCCTTACAGGCTTCTAGAGGAAATGGACATCCTCCGTGAACTACCCTACTCCGTTAACCGTTTTTTTATGCCTAACCACTTTTAAAGAAGGAGGGCCCAAAGACTTACCTTAATACAAATAAGGGTGGGTCCCATAACTTGGGTTCCTCTCCAAGGAATAAACCTTCGAAGGAATCCTAGTCCTCTCCACTTAAGACCAGAATTACACAAAGAGGCGAGTGAGCCACTTAAGATCTTCTTAAGGCGTAGTAAACCTATTTGTTTTCACAAATCAACTTATATATATAGTTATACATATATACACACTAGACCTCTAACATTAACCCATATACTTGTAGATGCTGGATATGCCGGTCGGTTCCGGGCATGCTTCTACTACAAGTCGGTTTAACCTCGTGTCTAGTGTACTAAGTTTATGAATGGCCCATGGAACCTAAACATCTCACATTATTTGGGCCTATTTGTGGTTGTTGGATATGTCGGTCGGTTCTAGGCAGGCTTCTACCACAAATGGAAACTAACCTCGTGTCTTTGTGCCAATTATTTATTTATTTATATATATATATAAGCCATTCTACATATATACGCACACACAAGCAAACAAATATATATATATATTTGTTAAGGAGACATTTCAAATTCAAATTCTAAACTAATCGCATTTATTACGCTAATATAACGTTAATTACGTTAATTCCATTTAAATAATTAATATAACAATAGTGCCTGATTAACGTAACATTCGTATAAATGGGGAAACATTCTAATCGGAATGAGAATTGTCATTTATCCAAATTTAGGCATACAAGTTAAGGTTTTTCCATATTTTACCACTACAATGTAACATGATGGCATAATGAACATATAACAAATAGAAGTAATGGAAAACATACATATACATAACAACTAAACTTGTATCCTAGGCATGTGGAAAAAGGTTTTAATATTAAATTAAAATAGAGTATTTCATACATTCAATCTATATTTTACCCAATCCACCCTTTTTGTGGTGTTATGCACCCAATTTTTTTTGCATTTGACTTATTCCAATTCATGAATGCATTTACACCCAAATTAGGATCCAAACCCAATTCAATTGTAAAACAATTAAAATCCCAACCTTTTTAGGCCAAATCAAATGATAATAGCAGTGAATTGCATAAAATATAGATAATAATACAATACTCATGTTTACCATTAATCAATACAAAAACACAATTCTACAAAACCAATTCAACATGTCAATTCCTATGTGATTACAAAGTAGAAGATTTGGGGATTTTTCATGTTATATTATCGCATAACCAAATCTTCATAGGCATAATAACTCATATAGCAAACTGATAATGACGTGAATATGCCTTTAAGAAAAACTAGATTCCACTCACAAATCAAGTGGAGTTGTGATAGAAATCTCAAGATCTGCGACGGTTCTCAACATTCAAGGAGTTCTGATTAATATCCTAACAATATAAATACAAGAAACATATAATTAGATACTCATATATATTGTTCATGCTAAATTCCAAATTCCTAAACTTATATAAATTAAAATAAAGAGATATAGAATGGTGGTAGAGAAGTAGAAGAACCTTCACCATTTTTCTCTTTATTTTTCTATGGAATTCAGCAGCATAGAGACAGAGGTTTAGAATAATTAGGGTTTCTAGTGTGGGGTTTGAGGGGTTATTTATACTTGCTCGTCTGAGCAAGAGCCATCGGATTTATGAAAATTAATCTGAACCATCCATATAAACATAACCTCTTTAGAAAACCCTAATTACATAGCCTCACGGGCCTGTTCCAGCCGTCATTGGTCGACCCCTAGCGGTCGACCGTCGGTCGACACCCCTTAGGTGGGGGGCGGTCGACCACCTTCAGGCTAGAATGCCCAATTTGGCTCGTTTGCTGAGCTGTTAATTTTTAATAATACGTTCTTGATTTAGTTTATTGTTTTCCTTATATTCAATATATGTTGTCCCCTAAGCCTTATCTCCAATTCAAAATTTCAATTTTCCCTCTTTTTATTTTAAGTTATTATTTGGACAATATATATAATTTTTACACAATTATATATATATATATATATATATATATATATATATTCTACGTACACTGTCCAAATTCATTTGTTCATAACTTTTTCATATGTTAACAGTTTTCAACATATTATATATGAAACGATTCAGAATTTTGCCATGAATCCAAATAAAAGAGCTTCATAGCCAAATTCCTAAAGCTGCAAAATCTCATTTTCCGGCCATATGATTTAATTTCTTATTTTTAATTATTTAATTTACTATTAATACTTATGAATTTTACGGGGTGTTACATTCTTTCTCCTTAAAATAGATTTCGTCCCAAAATATGTTTAAGGGGCGAAAAATACACCCCGCTCGAAACATCCATGTTGCACACCCATGTTATTTATAATTCATCCATAAGCATCCATGATTCGCGGTAATTATGAACTGCAGACCCACTAAAGTGAGCTCTACCCTAGCATGTAGATGTAATAAGTGATGCAACATGTATGCAAACAATCTAAATATGCATATATTTCTATATGAGTGCTTAGTGCGATCGTGTTGCATCCATTCCCTAAAATCCAATCTAGCAATCACGGTGCATCCATAAACGGAAATTTTAAGGAAAAATTTACCCATGAAAAGATCTGGGTAGTCTGTCTCATCTTATCCTTGGTCTCCCATGTGCTTTCCGCATGGTCATTTCCCCATTTTACTCGGACGAGGCGAACAGTTTTATTTTGAAGTCCCTTGATTCCGTGCTCCACAATCCTTGCAGTTGCATGGGGCACCCTGAACTCCGACTCGAGTTTCTCTATGTCCCTAATTTCATCAAGCTCGAGTCTGATAGCAGAATCATGAAGGTATTTCCTTAGATGAGATACATGAAAAACATTATGGATTCCGAATAGATGCTCTCGGGATCTACTCGATAAGCAGAAGATCCTATCTTCTCGATGATATTAAAAGGCCCAATAAGTCTGGGAGCCAACTTCCCAGTCTTTCTAAACCAAACAGTCTTCTTAAGAGGGGATGCTGTCACGAACACTAAGTCTCTAGCATTAAATTCAAGTTCCCTCCTTTGCTTATCGACATACAATTTGTGACAGTCTTGGGCTGCCTTCATTCTCTGCCTAATCAAAGATATCTTCTCCGTGGATTCACGGACGAAGTCTGGTCTGAGTATAACCTTATCGGTAGTTTCCCACCAACAAGTTGGTGATTTGCATGGCCTCCCATATAGCTCTTCGAAAGGGGCCATACCAATCGTCACTTGAAAACTATTATTATACATGAACTCTACAAGCAGTAGGTGTTGCTCCCAAACTCCTCTAAAGTCGATGATGCAAGCTCTGAGCAAGTCTTCTAAGATTCTGTTTACTCTCTCTGTCTATCCGTCGGTTTGTGGATGATAAGTTATGCTTAAGTTAAGGGTTATCCCCAATGCTTCTTGTAGGCTTCTCCAAAATTCGGTTGTGAATAAGGGATCTCTATCACTCACGATACTTGATGGAATACCATGGATTCTAACTATCTCTTTAACATATAATTGGGCTAACGATGCTGCAGTCCTTGTCTTCTTGACTGGTATGAAATGGGCGCTTTTGGTTAAACGGTCCTTCACAACTCATTCGCTTTTTGGCTTCTAGGAAGTCCATCTATAAAGTCCATGGAAATATGCTCCCACTTCCACGTGGGGATCTCTAAAGTTAATAACAATCCTCCAGGCATCCCTTGCTCTGCCTTGACTTTTGGCATGTTAAACATTTGTCCACGAACTCGGCTACATCTCTCTTCATTTCTTCCCAATGGAGATTCCTTTTCATATCCTTGTACATATTATCTCCACCGAGGTGTATGGTCAATCTCGACCTATGGCACTCCTCTAGAATTTCTTTCCTCAACCCTTCATCCTTAGGGACGCAATGTCACCCGTCCCAAAGTAAACTCCCATCATCGTGGATCGAATACCTAACCGAATGAGGAAAGATCTCTCTCTCTCTTTACCACTTTCTCCTTTATGCCTTTTAACTCTTTGTCGATGTCTTATGCACTTTGTATCCTTTCCCTTAGGGTAGGTCTAATTATCATAGCCTCAAGAAAACCATTGGTAGTGGTCGGTGAGGGTTGGAAATTGAAATTGGCGAGGAACTCTAATTGTTTCCATTCTATCACCGCATTCAATGTCACATGTTTACTACTTAAAGCATCCACCAAAACATTACCCTTGCCCAGGGTATACTGAATCGTAAAGTCAAATGAGGCAATATATTCCATCCATCTTTGTTTTCTCAAATTTAAGTCACATTGAGAAAATAAATACCTGAGGGATTTATGGTCGATAAACAATTCAAACTTCTTTGCTAAGAGATAATGCCTCCACATCTTAAGGGCGAACACCACTGCGGCTAACTCAAGTTCATGCATTGGATATCTCTTCTCTAGATCCTTGAGTTGTCTACTAGCATAGGCAGCTACTCTTCCTTCTTGCATAAGGACTACTTCTAAACTGGTCTCACATGCATCAATGTAAACGGTGAATGATTTTGAACCATCAGGTATAATTAGGACTCGTGCGCTAGTTAATTATTCCTTTAATTTCTTAAAGGCTATATCATTGTTATTACTTCAAGTGAACACTAAATTATTTATCGTCAATTGGGTTAGTGGAGTAGCAATCTTTGTTAAATCTTTAATGAATTTCCTATAATACCCGACCAATCCAAGGAAACTTCTTACCTCTGTAGCATTTCGGGGTATCCTCCATTCCTTAATTGCCTCGATCTTCGCGGGGTCTATGGCCAAGCCTTTACTCAACACAATATGTCCTAAAAATCTTACTTCTTCCCTCCAGAAATGGCACTTCGAGAATTTTGCTTTCAGTAGGTTCTTTCTTAATATCCCTAACACTTGTCTCAAGTGTTTTTCATGCTCTTCATGATCTTTTGAAAATATAAGGATATCATCTACTAAGACTACCACAATTTTATTTAGAATGCCCCTAAACACTCTATTCGTGAGGTCTACAAAGAAAGCGAGTGCATTCGTGAATCCGAAGGCATAACTTCCCATTAGAACAATCCGTTTGGCGTCCTAAACGCAGTTTTATCCTTGCTATCCTCCGCAATTCTCAACTAGTGAAATCCAATAGCAAGGTCTAGTTGGGAAAATACACGGGCTCCTCCCAAGTGGTCAAAAAGGTCATCGATTCTTGGTAAAGGGTCTGCTCTTTTTGGTCAACTTATTAAGTTCTCTATAGTCCACACAAAGTCTCAAAGATCCATCTGCTTTGGTGGAAAATACAACAGGTGCACCCCATTCTGAGGTACTTCGGCGAATAAAACCTTTTTGCAACAACTCTGAAATCTACTTATCTAAATCCCTTCTTTCCTTGGGAGCCATAGGCCTCAGGGGCAATGCTACAGGTCTAACATCCTTCTCTAGGTCAATGCGAAAGGAGATTTCTCCGTGGGGCGGAATCCCCGTAACTTTTTCAAAAACGTCTAAGAATTCACAAACTATAGGGACTGAAGATGGTCGTTCAAAACTAGGTGACAAGGAATATAAAAAGGCTTTGTCCCTGTTTCTAACATTACAAGGAATATTTAGGCTGCGTCCTCCTCGACTCCTAAGACGAAAGAGTCTCTTTTCATAATCTAGGACGTCCTCATAAAACGATAGCCAATCCATACTTAGGATAAGGTCATACCCTATAAAATCCAACACATACGCTTCGCAATGGAACTCGACATTGTTGTCCTCCAATACTAGGTCTTTACACAACCGATCATGATACTTAGATCCTTCGATAGGGTTAGCCACCTCAATCGGACTATCCGTGATAGATATGGAAAGGTTCAACAGATTTACTAATTACTTGAAGATAAAAGAATGGGTAGCTCCAAAATCAAACAAGGTGTATGCTGAATTTCCTAAAATAGAGATTATACCTTCAAGTATGGGCTTCCCTTGATTTCTCGGGGGTCGGCTTTGAACTGGGGTTGCTTCAATTGCATAGTTCTGGATACTTTTGGCATCTTTCGGCTTTGGGCAGTCTTTGGACATGTGTCCTTCTTCGTGGCAGTTGTAACATTTTCCATTGAGCTCCTTCTTTGCCAGTGAGACCCTACAATCCTTGGCCTCATGGCCCTTGCGGTTGCACCTCGCACAAGTCTTTGCATCCTTTTTGAAGTTTTTCTTCTTGTTTATCCACCATTCTTTCTTCTTGTTCTTATTGGAGCTTTCTCCTTTCTCACCCTCCTTATCCTCCTTGGAGCTTTCAGCCATGCAAAGGGTAGTTGTCTCAACTGGAGTCTCAAAAGTCTCCCCAACTTATACTTGGTCTAACAAGGTTTCCTTCAACGGGGACTTCAGTCCTTTCACAAACCTAAGGGCTTTGTTCATGGGGGTGTCTACCAATTCCCTACCAAAATTACTTAATTCAGTGAATTTGGATACGTATTCTTGTAGACTCAAGCTTCCATGCTTCAGGTGGATGAATTTCTCTAGTTGAATAGTTATTTCTTCCCTAGGCAAAAATTTCACTTCAAAACGGGTCTTGAATTCGGCCCATGTGAAGATTCGACCCTCGTTCTCCATTGATATTAAGTTCCACCACTCTAAGGCTTCATCCTTCAAATGCTAGACCGCTATCCTTCTTCTTATTTCATCGGGCCAGGCAATAGCCTCGAAGATTCTTTCACAGTCCATAACTCAAGATTGGACACTAGCAAAGCCTTACTTTCCAGAAAATAGTTTCCCTCCATAACTCGTAAAGACCTTACATAAGCAAGAAAAATCAAAGGCCACATCAGCTGTAGGAGCTATGGGAGCCAATGGATAAGATTAGCTACAGGGACCTGCTCCATAGTACGGAGGTACTGATGGAACCATTCTGGCAAGTAGCGGGGTCTTTCCTGGTTGCCCTGCTCATTAGGATTTTCAACCATTCTACTATCTGAAAAGAAAAGGAAGAATCCCTTAGTGGAAACTCCCGAGATAGTATTTGAGCTGAAAAAAGGAAGAAACGATAAAGATGCCTCGTATAAGTGTGTATGATTATTGGGGTAAACATATATATATATACACACACACACATAGTTTGAAAAATCTTTTCAAATTACAAATACGCCTCTCATACATATATTTCCCTTATAATCGGGTAACCTATGCGCTGATACCAAATGTAATAACCTACCCGGAATGAGCCTAAATTTCAACCCAGAAAAGGCCCATCAAAATTTAGAGCTATTCTAAACGGGCCGTTGGTTCCTATAAGGATTACATTTGCACAGATAACAATAAACATATACTTCGAATGGAAATCTCACACAGTGGAAAGAGAAAATATAATATTCAAATAAGATGTACCATTATTTCAAAAATCTCAGAAATACACAATAACGGTTACATTTATTCAAAAGGTACATCAAATAGTTCATCTTCATAAGATTCCAAAAGAAGTACAGAACAATAACAACTAATAATATAATAATAACTTCATCTTCTCTGTCGTCTTCAATTGGGACTTCATCTATGGTTTTACCCCATTTACTGACCTGTTTGGATGTTAAGGAAAGGGGTTAGAGTATAAAGTTTTGTGTGACGAAATATAGTATTACTTAATGTCCATACCCTATATTTTTAGCAAGTTACATATGTCAAGGTATGTCTACGCAGCACACAAGATTTCACACAAGCACAAATATCTAACCAATGGGGTGGATATCCATGTCAATCGCCCATTAGTGTTTTAGGGTAAAGACCTAACGAGGTGGCATTCTCGGTCACTTATGGCCCTATTAAAGGTGGATTCTTTCAATCTCTTATAACCTTGAGGTGGACCCAGCCCTTTAAGAACCCCGTCCTAGCACGTTAACGTTCTTAACTATATTCTCTCATTTGTAATATAAGTAGTATTGCGAACGTTAATACTTAACTGATATTACCTGGTAGGACACCTATGCCACTTAAGACTTCCCTTAGATAGTTGGTTAGCATGCAATGGCTACATATCCTTCAATTACCAACCTGTCCCTAGTTGAGCCCTTACAGCTTCTAGAGGAAGTGAACATCCCCCGTGAACTACCCTACTCCGTTAACCGTTTTTTAATGCCTAACCCCTTTTAAAGAAGGAGGATCAAAGAATTACCTTAATACTAATAAGGGTGGATCCCATGACTTGGGTTCCTTTCCAAGGAATAAACCTTCGG
The DNA here is from genome assembly GCA_030737875.1 of Allium sativum. Classification (NCBI taxonomy): domain Eukaryota; kingdom Viridiplantae; phylum Streptophyta; class Magnoliopsida; order Asparagales; family Amaryllidaceae; genus Allium; species Allium sativum. Next base: position 904,214,477 of record CM060916.1, read on the forward strand.
AGGGATCCTAATCCTAACCACTTAAGATCCGAATTAGATAAAGAGGTGTGTCGGCCACTTAAGACCTTCTTAAGGCATAGTAAACCTATTTGTTTTCACACATCAAATTATATATATATATATATAGTTATATATATATACACACTAGACCTCTCACATTAACCCATATACTTGTAGATGCTGGATATGTCGGTCGGTTCCGGGCAGGCTTCTACTACAAGTCGGTTTAACCTCGTGTCTAGTGTACTAAGTTTACGAATGGACTATAGACCTAGACATCTCACATTAGTCAGGCCGACTTGTTGTTGTTGGATATGCCGGTCAGTTCCGGGCAGGCATCTACCACAAATGGCAATTAACCTCGTGTCTTTTTGTCATATATATATATGTATGTATGTATGTATATATTTAAGCCATTCAACATATATATACACACACACAAGCAAACAAATATATATATATATATATATATATATATCTGTTAACGGGACATTTCAAATTCAAACTCTAACCTACTCGCATTTATTACGCTAACGTAATTATTAACATTATACGTTTAAATAATTAATATAATAATAGCGTCTGATTAACGTAACATTCGTATAAGCGGGGAAACGTTCTATTCAGAATTGGAATTATCATTTATCCAAATTTGGGCATACAAGTTTAGGTCTTTCCATATTTTACCGCTACAACATAACATGATGGCATAATAAACATATAACAAATAAAAGTAATGGAAAACATACATATACATAACAACTACAACTTGTATCTTAGGCATATAGAAAATGGTTTCAATATTAAATTAAAAGTAGAGTATTTCATACATTCAATCTATATTTTACCCAATCCACCCTTTTTGTGGTGTTATACACCCAAAAATGTTCGCCTTTTACTTACTCCAATTTCTGAATGCTTTTACACCCAAATTAGGATCCAAAACCTATTCAATTATGAAACAATTCAAATCCCAACCTTTTTAGGCCAAATAAAATGATAAAAGCGGCGAATTGCATAAAATATAGATAATAATACTGGTTTACCTTTAGTTCAATACAAAAACACAATTCTACAATACCAATTTAACATGACAATTCCTACGTGATTACAAAGTGGAAGATTTGGGGATTTTTCATGTTATATTATTGCATAACCAAATCTTTATAGGCATAACAATTCATATAGCAAAATGATAATAATATGAATATTCCTTTAAGCAAAACTTGATTCCACTCACAAATCATGTGGGGATGTGATAGAAATCTCAAGATCTGCAGCTGTTCTCAACGTTCAAGCGAGCTCTGATTGATCTCCTAACAATATAAATATAAGAAACATATAATTAGATTCTAATATATACTATTTGTACTAAATTCCAACTTCCTAAACTTATATAAATTAAAATAGAGATATACAGAATGGAGGTAGAGAAGAAGAACTTTCACCCTTTTTCTCTTTATTTTTCTATGGAATTCAGCAGCATGGAGGCAGAGGTTTAGAATAATAAGGAAAGTCCGGATTGCTTTGAGGACAAGACGAATCAGAACACAAACAGAAGAACATTTCATTGTTTATTACAACAATTCCATCAGAATACAAGAATACACAGAGTATGAATAAATATTACACATTTGACAAATATCAGAGATTTAGATTACATTTAAATACACAGCAGCGGAAAAACAATACAAAACACAACTGAAAGTAACAAACGGATACAGAGCTTTCCGAGCATCGTTCCAGTTGTAAATCAGGATCCTGTGAATATAAATCTGCAAAACCAAAACTACTAGCTGCCCGTGTGGAAAATAGGGGCACCCAGAGTTTAGGTTAAAACAATAAACTCCAGGTCAGTCATGTGACTGGTGTGAGAACTAAAACAGTTATTTAAAACTTTACTTTAAAAGAGAGTAATTCAAGGGACCACGCCGTATAACACGGAACGGGTTTCCTCCCAAGAACACTAGTGCATATAACAAAACAGTGCAATGCTTTTTGGAAAAAATGAAGCTATTATAAGACCCAGGTCTCATCACACAATGCAACGCAAGCCGGAGGATAGGGTTTTCCCTTATAATAGCCAAACATGCTTGGTATGTTTAAAACAAATCATTTGATACTATTACAAGTGTATAATGTCAAAACAATTTCGATCATAGACGACATGGGTACCATATATCATGTCGCCATACTAGGCTCTACAAATAAAACCGCAATGTCACTATTGGAAATTGGATTCCATCATGAGTCGAGGCAAGGGGCAAGCTCCTCTCCGTTCGAGACACTCTAGCAAATGTCTCAGGACCACACACAGCGATCCTTGGAATCAGTTGGGCCGGTCCTCTCTTACCTTTGAGGATTAGTTATTCCTGAACACACGTTTCCCGGTCCTATAGGACCTATATAATGGTCTGTACGTCGGCTCACATAGTGCCAGTTATCGACCATATATTCGAGGCGCCTCGCATTCCAACAACCACACAGGTAAAAAGTATATAAATATCAGGGATGGTAGGTCACTGACATCACCCATAGCTAGAAAGAAACGTCGTGTTCTCCCAATGGTCCTTATCCCATTTTTGACTCATACCGAGGTGTGAGGCTCGCGAATTAACGCCATACACAAAGCTGCGCCACACAGGCCGTGCTTTGATCATCAACCACAAGACTTTGATTTTCAACAGAAGCCTTGATCATATGTCACTTAGGCATGCCACACAGGAAATTCACTCCATGCGACTGATGTCCATCGATATACAACCTCTGAGCTCGTACGTCTCAGAGAAGGGCGTTAAGCAAGAGAATAAATTCTCCGCCGCCAAATAGATGTATATTTAATAGAGATCAATCAACACAAAATAAAATCCCATGTCAGACACACAGTCCATTTACAAGTTCATTCTGGGTCTGAACGAAACTGGACGCACTTTCCTCGCATATTTGTCGATCTCCAAGTACGTCTGGACGATCACCAACATATTCCTTCATCTTGGGTGTACAGCCCAATCAAGATTGCCAGGAATCATCCAAACGACGTGAAGACCTCCGGTCTTCAACCACCGTCTTCACCTTCGACATATCGTCGAATCGGTTATTCAGAATGGGTATAAACCCGGCCTTTCCGAATAACCCGCGTATATAATAAGCAAATGTTACACAAACACAACATACGCCTCATTCCAATTCAGAATATTCTTTTATTCAGATATTCACATTCTTAGGGAAAGGTTCCCATTAATTTTATAAAAGATAAATTCTTCTAAATTTATTCTTTAATCTCCCTTTGGATATCATTTCAAACCATATTATGGTTTTCCAAACTAGTCGGGATTAGCAAACCACACCGAAGTAATTATTTATTTTATTTCCCAATCCCAACCTATTCATCCCATGGAGCAAAACTGGTGATACTCCATATCTAACACCACGGTGTTGTCGGTAAAATTAATTGCCATTTCACGTTCAAATCTAATTAAAGATTTAACTATCGCTTTGGAGCAAAACTGGTGATACTCCACTCTCGATCACTTTAATCTAATTAAAGATTCATTAAAACTCCACTTAGTTTTAATCTTCCCACAAATCAATATCCTGTCTTTAACTGGGTTAAAGAACCAATGTCATCTAAAACACAGTTCACGATAAACCCAAAATCACTTTCCATTGTTTATCGGGTTAAAGAACAGATGTTATTCCAAACATCGCTCACGATAAACCCCAAAAATCTATTTAAATTCAATTCCAATCAAATACTAATTAACTGGACAATTTCACTAAATCTTAATTAAAAGATTTATTCTTTTCTAGATTGGGTTCAAGAACAGTGTTATTTAAGACACTATTCATGACGAACCCAAAATCCCATTTGATATTAAATACAAGGCTCTGAATAGAAGATATATCGGCTTATATTCAATATCAAATTCTGAAACCAACAAATATCGTATTGGAAATAACGATATAAATATATCTTTCAAATTTCCATAACCATATCTGTATAATCACGAAATCCAACATCGAAATATTCCGAAGATAATTTCGATTCAAATCCATTCCAATTCGTATATTGGAAATTCTGATTATTTTTAAAACCACTCCAAATCTAGTTCAAAACTAGTTTATTTCGATAAAAATATATTTTTATCCTTTCAAATGTGGAATTTTTCATCCCAGTTCTTCACAAATCATTTCTTATGATTTTAAACAAATTATTAGTATTTTTAATAATTTTATCAAGGCACGTACAGTCGATTTCCAATAACGGTCGTCGAACTGCACTTACAACGACCTTTTCCAAATTTGATTTGGACATAATTCCAAATCCAACCGTTAAATTTCAAATTTCTAAAATTCATTGGAAAGCTCTTTTCGATATGAACCTAAAGGTTCCGATTTCAGGAGAATCCGACGGTCGGATCTCCCGTAACGTCAACTCGAAGTCAATGGTCGAAATTCACGAACTACCGCAGCGCGACGCGTTCTATTCAGGCCATTATATATATAATATATATACATATATATATTATATATTTCGTCGATTTCCTTTTAAAACGTATTTTATAAATCGTTTTAAATTCGTTTTCGAAACGATTTCAACTTCATATTCAATTTCGAATCAAAATTGAATATTCCACATCATCGATATACAAATGATAATATTTTCAAAACGTTATATTTTGAAATCACTTCCTTTTCTATAATCATTATAAAAACGAATATAATCGATATAAATATCGTTCGCGTCAAAATGGTGCATCTCTAATCAACACGGCTTTTTATATTTCGATAACTTCGTTATTCTATTCAACAAATGAATATTTATTCTATTTAACACATGAATCTATATTTCTTTCAACACATGAATATCCTCAACACATGAGTATCGTCAACACATGACTATTTTTGTTATTTAATATATTTTATAAAATTATGATAAAGATGTAAATTTTATTGTTTAAAATATTTTACTCAACACATGAATATATATTTTATTCAACACATGAATATTCTTTATTCTATTCAACACATGAATATATATTTTATTCAACACATTCAACACATGAATATATATTTTATAATATTCTTTATTTTCCCAATTGGAATGAGGCTCAATCAATTACCATATAATGTTAATCATATGGATTCCATACAACACATGTATATAATAGCAACGATAAATAATCAACCCTCATCCAAAGTGCACCATACAACTGCATAAGCATTAAATATAACTAATTAACACTCATACAGTCTGTCAATCAAACGATCGACATACCACTAAACAATTGGGATTAGTGTACGTCAAATATCATCCCAACACCCGTGTGGGGTTTCAATCCACAAGCACTGAATATTATTTGTGCAGTTGGGCGATGTGTAAAATTTATCGTCCCAATCAATATCCTTCAAATAGGTGTACATAAACAAATCGTTCGATTTTTAAATGAATAATTATTTATTCACATTCACGTTAAAAATTATATTTTTAAAGATAATAAATTTATTTCAACACATGAATGTTTTATTATCCATTTCACATCAACATCACAAACAAACTTCACAACACATCAAACAAGCATACAAGTCGTCCATAGTCTGTGGACGACGGGTGTCGGTGCTGCTAAGCACCGTCTGCATCCTAGTATATATTTTTAACCAGAAAACAAGAGTTAAAGTGAGAAGTTCTCACCGACTAGCTAAACCAATACACCGCGACTCTTCATATGTAGAAATCTTCGTCGTGCTCGCCTTTTGTCAATTTCATTGTCCGTAGCCACTACATATATTAAAATCACATTTTTATATTGTTGTTATGTATATAAAAATCACATTTTTATAATCACTCTATATGGATAAAAATCACATTTTTATACCGCTACTGTATAGATAAAAATTCTATTTTTATACCGCTACTATATAGATAAAAATTCTATTTTTATACCGCTTTTATATAGATAAAAATTCTATTTTTATACTGCTACTATATAGATAAAAATTCTATTTTTCTATTCAAATAAAAATCACATTTTTATTATGTTTACTTCATCGTAAAGATCACATTTTTATTTCAAAGCCATATTATAAAAATTCAATTTTTATATCGCTACTTTCTATATATAAAAATCAAATTTTTATATTCTTCATATATATAAAAATTATATTTTTATTATCTCTACTATATAAAAATCATATTTTTCCACCGCCTTCGTGATAATAAAAATCAAAACTTTATTATTTTAAGAATCATTTCCTTTCTACTTTGAACATCCCGCCTTTTCACTACTAAAAAATCTAACCTTTCTATATTATAAAAATCTAATCTTGTTTACTATAAAAATCAAATCTTGTCTATTCATATATAAAAATCATATTTTTAATACTCACATATAATAAAAATCATATTTTTAATACCCACATATAATAAAAACCATATTTTTATTAATAAAAATCATATTTTTATTAATAAAAATCATATTTTTATTAATAAAAATCAAATATTTGTCTTGCCTTTTAATGTAAAAATCGAAATTTTATCTTTAAAAATACTTCCGTATCGATCTACAAAGATCTGATCATTAAAACTGATTTTAATTGGTTTATACTAATTATTTTAAACAAATAACCTAAAATAAAAACTTACAGCCGCATTGGAGGGGTTTTTGGCATCGTCGGTTGGTGGAGGGCGCTGGCGTCGGGCGCTGGCTGCTGGCGTAGGGGTCTTCGCGGTTCCAGTGGGGGTGCGTGGCGGTTCAGGCGGTGGCGGGTTTTACTGGGTGCGGTTTTAGGGCTGAATCGATTTGGGCACGGGGTTTTAAGGTAGAGGAGGAAGGAGGTGCGGAGGGGGAAGAGGGGGTGGTCGGCGGTGGGGGCGCGCTCGTCGGGAGCGCGGTGGCGCCACTCATCGGAGGAGCGATAGGCTCCTCCTTCTTCTTCTTTTTTTCTTTCGAATGAAATGAAACGGCGGGAGGGGGGAGGGGCTGAGAGAGAATAGGGGGAGAGAGGGAGGTTTTTATTTTTTAATTTATTTAATTTCAAAAAGCAACTTTTTATTTTGACCTCGAAATCGAACCCACTGACTATCATCCATAGCTAATTACCCCCATTCCGAAAACAATGGGATAGGTATCGTAGGCTGATTCGACTGTTTCGATCAGTTTCGTCAAAATTAAAATATAAATCTATATATTGAATTTGAACGCACATTTCAATTTACCGGGCCACATACAGCTCTAAAAATTCCAGAAAAATTATTTCTAGCTTCGTATTGACGATACGGTCCTAACAAAACTGATTTCGTCAAATTCTGAGACTGTTTGAAAAGTGGCCATTTTCCAGTCGATTAAAATCAATTGAAACTGGTCAAACGCGTTTTCCTTTGCCACGCTCACATATTGGTTCGAAAAATTACGAATTTTGGAATCTAGCAATAACCTGACATCACGGATCCAACAAAAGTGGTTTCGTCGAAAACCGAGGTCGTTTGCAAAATTTCCATTTTAAGGGCCAAAATTCCATAGCGACTATTCTGAATTTTCAACTGGGCATAACTTTTGATTCCCGCTATGAAATTTCAATTTTTCGGATTCGTTGGAAAGATATTCTCAATTGGATTCTAATATTTTTGGTTTCGCTAAAATCCGGTTTATTTTGAATCCTATACATTCATTTGAAGTTTAAAATCGAATTTTCGAACTACCGCGCCATTTTCAATTCCTTTTATAATTAAAAATAAATATTTATATTCTAACGATGATTCAAATAAATACATACTTCTAATTCTATTCAAAAATAAATTTCTCGTCATTATTATTTAAAATAATTAATTTTAAATATTCAAAATTCACCAAAATTGCCAAAATAAATTTTTTAAATTGGCTCAGATTTCCGGGTTATTACAATCTCCCCCACTTAAAACTTTTCATCCCCGAAAAGGAACGAAGCTGAAAGTTGTTTAACAAACCAACTCAACTTCCATTATTTTCATTACGGCTTAAGTTCTTCAACTTTTCAATTTCTAAGAACTTTTCAAATTTTTCAAAAATTTGGCTAACACCCTAAATTTTCGAATTTTTTTGCCATAACCTCCTTTGCACCGGGGACTTCGGGATATTTCAAATAGCCTCCCATGGCCCTCATCAATCCAAAAAGAAAATGAAACAGCCAAGTGGCTAGCCAATTGACTCATAAAATAATCCAAAACCCAAGAAATTAGTAAACATGTACCTATTTGTCGGGCAAACAATTTTATTCTTCTGCTCTAGCCTCCTTGCTATGACCTGTTCAATGTAAGTACATGTATATGCATGCAATTGTAACCATTTTTCTATACAGTTCAATATTCGGTTCAATTTGGCATAATGGTTCAAAATTACCAAACCAATAATCAAACAACACAACCATCAATCAACTAGTTGATTAGCTTTTCAAATTCATAATTTTGATATATATACAGAAAATCATGTTTTTGATGCCAAATCACAACAAATAATCCTAACTAAGTTTTGGTTCTCACACCAGTCTATTGGAAATATATAGATATCACACTTTCGAAACTCAAATATAAATTCTGATGATGTACGTACTATAGCGATCATCAGAACCATCCCCGGGCGACTAGAATGTGATTCTATATCTATCCAGTATATTAAAACTTCGAATATACGTTCATGACGCGTATATGCAAAATCTTTATATACTAGATTGTCCAAATTCAATACAAATAAAATATTCAAATACGTTTAAAATGGTTTAAATTTCAAAACAATATTGTTTTCATTTGAGAAATATACTCTTCACACTCGTTCTAGGATACTACTGATCCTATCTCTAACGAGTCATTCTAATTGGATATTACTAATCCAATATTAGATGAATTCTTTCGTATGGTTCTAATGTGTCTTGTTCTCGAGCTCTGTAAACCAAAGCTCTGATACCACTCTATAACGACCTGAACTTCCCCGTAAAGGAAAGCCCGTATTGCTTTGAGGACAAGACGAATCAGAACACAAACAGAAGAACATTTCATTGTTTATTACAACAATTCCATCAGAATACAAGAATATACGGAGTATGAATAAATATTACTCATTTGACAAATATCAGAGATTTAAATTACATTTAAATACATAGCAGCGGAAAAACAATACAAAACACAACTGAAAGTAACACACGGATACAGAGCTTTCCGAGCATCATTCCAGTTGTAAATCAGGATCTTGTGAATATAAATCTGCAAAACCAAAATTACTAGCTGTCCGTGTGGAAAATAGGGGCACCCAGAGTTTAGGTTAAAATAATAAACTCCAGGTCAGTCATGTGACTGGTGTGAGAACTAAAACAGTTATTTAAAACTTTACTTTAAAAGAGAGTAATTCAAGGGACCACGCCGTATAACACAGAACGGGTTTCCTCCCAAGAACACAAGTGCATATAACAAAACAGCGCAATGCTTTTTGAAAAAATGAAGCTATTATAAGACCCAGGTCCCATCACACAATGCAACGCAAGCCGGAGGATAGGGTTTTCCCTTATAATAGCCAAACATGCTTGGTACGTTTAAAACAAATCATTTGATACTATTATAAGTGTATAGTGTCAAAACAAATTCAATCATAAATATCAATCATAGACGACATGGGTACCATATATCATGTCGCCAAACTAGGCTCTACAAATAAAACCGCAATGTCACGTATTGGAAATTGGATTCCATCATGAGTCGAGGCAAGGGGCAAGCTCCTCTCCATTCGAGACACTCTAGCAAATGTCTCAGGACCACACACAGCGATCCTTGGAATCGGTTGGGCTGGTCCTCTATTACTTTTTAGGATTAGTTATTCCTGAACACACGTTTCCCGGTCTTATAGGACCTATATAATGGTCTGTACGTCGGCTCACATAGTGCCAGTTATCGACCATATATTCGAGGCGCCTCGCATTCCAACAACAACACAGGTAAAAAGTATATAAATGTCAGGGCTGGTAGGTCACTGACATCACCCATAGCTAGAAAGAAACGTCGTGTTCTCCCAACGGTCCTTATCCCGTTTTTGACTCATACCGAGGTGTGAGGCTCGTGAATTAAAGCCATACACAAAGCTGCGCGACACAGGCCGTGCTTTGATCATCAACCACAAGACTTTGCTTTTCAACAGAAGCCTTGATCATCTTCCACTTAGGCATGCCACACAGGCAATTCACTCCATGCGACTGATGTCCATCGATATACAACCTCTGAGCTCGCACGTCTCAGAGAAGGGCATTAAGCAAGAGAATAAATTCTCCGCCGCCAAACAGATGTATATTTAATAGAGATCAATCAACACAGAATAAAATCCCATATCAGACACACAGTCCATTTACAAGTTCGTTCTTGGTCTGAACGAAACCGGAGGCACTTTCCTCGCATATCCGTCGATCTCCAAGTACGTCTGGACGATCACCAACATATTCCCTCATCTTGGGTGTACAGCCCAATCAAGATTGCCAGGAATCATCCAAACGACGTGAAGACCTCCGATCTTCAACCACCGTCTTCACCTTCGACATATCGTCGAATCGGTTATTCAAAATGGGTATAAACCCGGCCTTTCCGAATAACCCGCGTATATAATAAACAAATGTTACACAAACACAACATACGCCTCATTCCAATTCAGAATATTCTTTTATTCAGATATTCACATTCTTAGGGAAAGGTTCCGATTAATTTTTTCGAAGATAAATTCTTCTAAATTTATTCTTTAATCTCCCTTTGGATATCATTTCAAACCATATTATGGTTTTCCAAACTAGTCGGGATTAGTGAACCACACCGAAGTAATTATTTATTTTATTTCCCAATCCCAACCTATTCATCCCATGGATCAAAACTGGTAATACTCCATATCTAACACCACGGTGTTATCGGTAAATATTAATTACCATTTCACGTTCAAATCTAATTAAAGATTTAACTATCGCTTGGAGCAAAACTGGTGATACTCCATTCTCGATCACTTTAATCTAATTAAAGATTCATTAAAACTCCACTTAGTTTTAATCTTCCCACAAATCAATATCCTGTCTTTAACTGGGTTAAAGAACCAATGTCATCTAAAACACGGTTCACGATAAATCCAAAATCACTTTCCATTGTTTATCGGGTTAAAGAACAGGTGTTATTCCAAACATCGCTCACGATAAACCCCAAAAATCAATTTAAATTCAATTCCAATCAAATACTAATTAACTGGACAATTTCACTAAATCTTAATTAAATTTTTTATTCTTTTCTAGATTGGGTTCAAGAACAGTGTTATTTAAGACACCATTCACGTCGAACCCAAAATCCCATTTGATATTAAATACAAGGCTTTGAATAGAAAATATATTGGCTTATATTCAATATCAAATTCTGAAACCAACAAATATCGTATTGGAAATAACAATATAAATATATCTTTCAAATTTCCACAACCGTATCTGTATAATCACGAAATCCAACATCAAAATATTCCGAAGATAATTTCGATTCAAATCCATTCCAATTCGTATATTGGAAATTCTGATTATTTTTAAAACCACTCCAAATCTAGTTCAAAACTAGTTCATTTCGATAAAAATATATTTTTATCCTTTCAAATGTGGAATTTTTCATCCCAGTTCTTCACAAATCATTTCTTATGATTTTACGCAAATTATTAATATTTTTAATAATTTTATCAAGGCCCGTATAGTCGATTTCCAATAACGGTCGTCGAACAGCACTTACAATGACCTTTTCCAAATTTGATTTGGACATAATTCCAAATCCAACCGTTAGATTTCAAATTTCTAATTTTCATTGGAAAGCTCTTTTCGATACGAACCCAACGGTTCCGGTTTCAGGAGAATCCGACGGTCGGATCTCCCGTAACGTCAACTCGAAGTCAATGGTCGAAATTCACGAACTGCCGCAGCGCAGCGCGTTCTATTCAGGCCATTATATATATATATAATATATTATATACATTTGGTCGATTTCCTTTTAAAACGTATTTTATAAATCGTTTTAAATTCATTTTCGAAACGATTTCAACTCCATATTCAATTTCAAATCAAAATTGAATACTCCACATCATCGATATACAAATGATAATATTTTCAAAACGTTATATTTTGAAATCACTTCCTTTTCTGTAATCATTATAAAAACGAATATAATCGATATCAATATCGTTCGCGTCAAAATGGCGCATCTCTAATCAACACGGCTTTTTATATTTCAATAACTTCGTTATTCTATTCAACAAATGAATATTTATTCTATTCAACACATGAATCTATATTTCTTTCAACACATGAATATCCTCAACACATGAGTATCGTCAACACATAACTATTTTTGTTATTTAATATATTTTATAAAATTATGATAAAGATGTAAATTTTATTGTTTAAAATATTTTACTCAACACATGAATATTTTCAACACATGAATATTTTCAACACATGAATATATATTTTATTCAACACATGAATATTCTTTATTCTACTCAACACATGAATATATATTTTATTCAACACATTCAACACATGAATATATATTTTATAATATTCTTTATTTTCCCAATTGGAATGAGGCCCAATCAATTACCATATAATGTTAATCATATGGATTCCATACAACACATGTATATAATAGCAACGATAAATAATCAAACATCATCCAAAGTGCACCACACAACTGCATAAGCATTAAATATAACTAATTAACGCTCATACAGTCTGTCAATCAAACGATCGACATACCACTAAACAATTGGGATTAGTGTACGTTAAATATCATCCCAACACCCGTGTGGGGTTTCAATCAACAAGCACTGAATATTATTTGTGCAGTTGGGCGACGTGTAAAATTTATCGTCCCAATCAATATCCTTCAAATAGGTGTACATAAACAAATCGTTTGATTTGTAAATGAATAATTATTTATTCACATTCACGTTAAAAATTATATTTTTAACGATAATTAATTTATCTCAACACATGAATGTTTTATTATCCATTTCACATCAACATCACAAACAAACTTCACAACACATCAAACAAGCATACAAGTCGTCTATGGTCTGTGGACGATGGGTGTCGGGTGCTGCTAAGCACCGTCTGCATCCTAGTATATATTTTTAACTAGAAATCTAGAGTTAAAGTGAGAAGTTCTCATCGACTAGCTAAACCAATACACCGCGACTCTTCATATGTAGAAATCTTCGTCGTGCTCGCCTTTTGTCAATATCATTGTCCGTAGCCACTACATATATAAAAATCACATTTTTATATTGTTGCTATGTATATAAAAATCACATTTTTATAATCACTCTATATGGTTAAAAATCACATATTTATACCGCTACTGTATAGATAAAAATTCTATTTTTATACCGCTACTATATAGATAAAAATTCTATTTTTATACCGCTACTATATAGATAAAAAATCTATTTTTATACCGCTACTCTATAGATAAAAATTCTATTTTTATACCGCTACTATATAGATAAAAATTCAATTTTTCTATTCAAATAAAAATCACATTTTTATTATGTTTACTTCATGGTAAAGAACACATTTTTATTTCAAAGCCATATTATAAAAATTCAATTTTTATATCGCTACTTTCTATATATAAAAATCGAATTTTTATATTCTTCATGTATATAAAAATTATATTTTTATTATCTCTACTATATAAAAATCATATTTTTCCACCGCCTTCGTGATAATAAAAATCAAAACTTTATTATTTTAAAAATCATTTCCTTTCTACTTTAAAAATCCCGCCTTTTCACTACTAAAAAATTCTATATTATAAAAATCTAATCTTGTCTATTATAAAAATCAAATCTTGTCTATTCATATATAAAAATCATATTTTTAATACTCACATATAATAAAAATCATATTCGTAATACTCACATATAATAAAAATCATATTTTTATTAATAAAAATCAAATCTTTGTCTTGCCTTTTAATGTAAAAATCGAAATTTTATCTTTAAAAATACTTCCATATCGATCTACAAAGATTTGATCATTAAAAACTAATTTTAATTGGTTTATACTAATTATTTTAAATAAATAACTAAATAAATAACCTAAAATAAAAACTTACTGTAACACCCCGTGTATTCTATAACAGTGAGATTCACAAATTAAAGTATAATTAATTTCAAATCAAAGAATTAAGGGAAACGGGTTACGCCATTGCATTCGCCTCGAAATTCTGCTTGAGATAGAGTCCGAGTTTACGCAAAACGGATAACGTGTGAAGAAGATATCTTTAATTTAAATATCGCAGCAAAACATGAAAAAAAAAGAAGAATGGGAAACGAATAATGTTTAGCATTGTTCTAGGGTTTGTAAGCAAAAGACTTAGTAGCTCATTTGGTTGGAACACATGACTTGCATACAAGAGGTACAGAGTTCGATCCCCTCCAGCGCCCTATTTTTGTTTTAGGGGAATGGCTTAAAATAGCCTAGTGTGAACGCAGTTCAAAAAGTGGTTTAGTGTGAAAATGGGTAATTGGGAAGATAGAGAAAAAAATGAATATATATATATAATATATATATACATATACGCATATATATATATATATATGACGTGTACGCATCATGTAGCGTACGTTGCGCATTTTTGGTTGTCAAGGATGGTTTTTTTTGGCCTTCTCCAATTTTTAATTATGACAAATTAAAGGTAAGAAAATATTTATTCATATATAAATAAATATTTATATATGGGTAATTAATACGGTAAAGGGGAAAATGTATCTATTAAATACGTATTTACGTTTGAATTGGTGAACATTTAATACGCTGAGTCATTTCTGACTCATCGCTGAGTCAATGCTGAGTCATTTCTGACTCATGGCTGAGTCAATAGGATAACTCTATCCTGACTGAACGGTTATGGTCATTTCTAGGATTAATCAAACGGCCTAAATTAATCCTAAAATTCTATATATACAACTCAAACCTAACCTAAACTCACACAAAAAAATAAGAATGAGGCCATCATGCTGCTGAGGAACGACTAGGAGTAGCCACCAATTTGAGAGAAGATTAGGAGGCAAATTCTAAAGCATAAAGCAACTTAAACAAATCAAATCAACGCCTACGTCAAAAGGAGTCGCATCTCCAAATTCCTGAATTGGAGAATTCACCACACGATTGTAAGTAGAGTATTATTTTGGTATGAATAAATAACTGTGTTGGTTTGTACACTTGATTTGTGGTGATAAGTAATTCATATTTGTGCGTTACTATGATTCTTATCGATTTGGAATACTGTATAACGATTGGATATTCGCAAAGTATGTTATTCATTATAAAAACTACATGTTTGCGGTAGTTTTATGCAAGTATACGTTTGGATATTCGCAAAGTATGTTATTCATTATAAAAACTACATGTTTGCGGTAGTTTTATGCAAATATACGTTTGGATATTCGCAAAGTTTGTAATTCATGTTGAAGCTACATGTATGTAGTTCTTTAATTGAAATTCATGCAAGTTTGTGGTTTTGCTACTATGCCATCATAATGTATATTTTTGTACAAAAATCATTTTGTGTGTAATTGGAACAAATTTGGGTTATTATAATTCATATGAAATTATGTTGAAAAATTTGGCATCATGATCTATGTATAAGACCATACTTTTGTATTAGAAACAAAAGTAAGCCTCTTTGCGAACTTACGAATATGACTAGGCTATGTTTGATATTTTGCATAATTGAAAAACATGTTAGGTCTATATTGTTAACAAGAATTATATGATGACATATGTTGTACATAGCTAGGTTAGATTTAAAATCCCATTTGCAAGTTTGCATGACTAAAGTAAAAATTATGATTTCATGTTTAGAAATATTTATGCCATAGGTATATGTGTGCCATGGTTATGTGAATAGATTTAAAATCATGATTAAGTTGGAATAATTCTAGTTGAACTATACTTTTGTATTAGTAACAAAAGTAAGCACCTTTGTAAACATGTAGTAATCTTATGAACATGATTTGCTTATGTTTGACATTATGCCTAAATAAAAATATAGGTTTATGTTGTAGTTAAGACTATGTGTCAATGATGATATCCAATTTAGATTCTTAACTTAACTACAAGTTTACATGCTTTGATCCATGTCACTTATGCTTTATGACCAAAGTATACGTTACTACTATGAAAGTACACCAGTTTCTATTTTGTAGTTCCAACGTTATGTTGCAAGTTCATGCGTTCACATTCCCCTTTTTGTGTATGCAATCACGCTTTAAGCCTCCCCTTTTTCACGTGGCTAAGTTGGGCTTAAAAAGGCTAAGCCCAACATATATATATATAATAAACGAGCGTATTAAACGGGGGGAAATAGCGTTGGGCCAAAGTAATTAATGAATGAAAAACATGAAGCAAAGGGGCCCAAATTCAAGTATGGGTTGGGCCCATGATTGGTGTAAACCTTTACACCATTAGCTTAAATTGATTTTTGAATAATGGGCCGCAAATATTTACATATAAAAAGAAGAAAGACAAAATATGTAAATGTAGAAAATACGATGTGTTTAACCCGAGGTTGGATTGAGTTGTGATGTAAACCTGCCCGGAACCGCCCGGCTGTCCAGTAGTCACAACAATACCTATCCAATGTGGGTGGTTAAACATGGAGCCCAATAAGGACCCGAGGTTAGACTGAGTTGTGGCGTAAGACTGCCCGGACCCAACCGGCAACAGGCAGCCACAACAATACCTGTCTAATGTGAGAGGTCAAGGCTTTAATAAGACAATTAAGGCTGAGTCAGGATTGATAGGATTAAGTAAATTATATTAATACTTAATCAAAATGGAACATGCTAAACTAAACAGACTGATTGGGGGTTAGGTTTACAAAACACTTAACCAAATTAGCATGTTGGCTAGAAATAGAAAACCTAGTAGCGGGGGACCCTTTTCAGCAGTAACCCTATAAGGTGTATCATGATACCCTGAAACTAGGCAGGGTGGGGCACGATTACTGGGCTGAATGTAAGAGGTCAAATCGACGGCGGTGGTGCAGCAGTGTAGGTTCTAACGGGGTGCGGGCGTGCACACACTCCAGCGCAGAAAAATAAGGCACTGGGCACCAGTAGCATACCTGTGCATTCTAGATTTGTGTCGGGCCGCCACCATGGGACTTGATACACCCCATGGTGGGACCAGCATAGGTAACTACAACATCGGGGGCCGTAAGACACATGTAACTATGCGAGTAGGAGCCGATCATCGTAAAATGGATCACTTCACCCTGGTTATGGGGTGCCTATTGGGAACTAGTTTATATGGGTACAGAGATTAATATGGGGTACGATAGTATATTCGACCCTAGACAACTTAACCAAGTTTATAGTGCTTTCCCCATTTCTATTTTATACTTATCATACCCAGTTCTTTATTCATAGACAGAGTAGTCCTCGACTTACTCAGGCTTTATGTCTGACTCTGCTTTTCTTGCGTCTTCTTTCCTTCTGTCCCCCCCAGGTCCACAGGGAGGGAATACCGCAGCTTGACCAGCCTTCATATCCAGCTTGAAGAGAAAGAATGTATTGCTTGGATCTTTTCGTTTTGGACTATGGCTTTGGACAGCAACTATGGGACTTTTGCAGTTTATTTATGTTTTCTTTATGCTTCTTTAAATAATGTAATCAAGACAGTTATGATTTTGGAAATATTGTAAGACAATTATGGCATGGTTTGTGTAACACATATTTTAATGAAATAAAAGTTGTTGTTTTTCCGCTGTTCAAAAATATGTGTTCTTATATCTGTCTTGTATATCTGTGACCTATACTTATAAACCTCCACCAAAATTAGGGCATTCCCTTTGAGAGTGACTCTAACGGAGGTGGGGTGTTTCACTTGGTATCAGAGCATAGGTTTACCAGATAAGATAAAAAGTTTTGAGAAATTATTTTCAAAAAGGAAATTTAAAGAAGCATTTTTAAAAGATAAAATATTATTTTTATTTTAAAAAGGCAAAGTCCCCCCCCCCCCCCCAAAGCCAAAGGTACTATCTCTTATCCTTCGTTTTGAATCTATCCTTTCTGTTTCAGCATGTCTGGAGACCTTACTCCCCAGCTGCTGACGCTTTCACTTCTCCTCCTCCACGTGAACCATCAAGCGGAAGAGTCCCAGAGTAGGAAGACGAATAATAGTCAAACAAGAAAGGATCGTAACAGTAATAATAAGAAACGAGAAAAAAGGAAATGCAATTTTTGTGGTACGGAAGGGCACATAGCGAAGGATTGTAGAAAAAGGAAAAGAAAGCAAGGAGAATGTTTTCATTGTGGGGAGACTGGACACATCAGCAAAGACTGCCCTGAGAAGCAGACCGGACCTTCTGGCGGTACATCGTTAACTTATTCTAGATGCTTTGTTTTATCCGATTTCTCTCCTCGATCCTACCTTGAGAACCATAGGTAGAATCTTTTTGGATGTAAACATGTAGTTGAAACATGTTATGGATGATGGTTGCAAGTGGTTGCAAGTGATTGCTAGTGGTTGCTCGTGGTTGCATATACACACACAATCTAGGTTTTAGATCGGCTCAGTCACTTCATATTGCATATGCATATATGTTTGCATTCGTATATGGTTGAACTTTAATGTGTTGTCATATGGATGTTGCATTTGTATGAATGATTGTGCACTCATGTAGAATCATGAATAGGAAAAATTTGCATACATAATGGATTCATGGCACTCACATAATTCGCATTAAGGAGGTCAACTGAATCAGTAGACCGCCTGATTGTGCATTAGATAAGTACATTTACACACACACTTCGCATATGATCATGAAGCATTAGAAGTCTTTTAAGGACAATGGATACTCGTGTTTGATGGATGAGTAGATGGATGTTTGGATGTTAGGATATACATTCCTCCTAACTTGAAGATTTCGGGGACGAAATCCTTTTAAGTGGGGGAGAATGTAACACCCCGTGTATTCTATAACAGTGAGATTCACAAATTAAAGTATAATTAATTTCAAATCAAAGAATTAAGGGAAACGGGTTACGCCATTGCATTCGCCTCGAAATTCTGCTTGAGATAGGGTCCGAGTTTACGCAAAACGGATAACGTGTGAAGAAGATATCTTTAATTTAAATATCGCAGCAAAACATGAAAAAAAAAAAAGAATGGGAAACGAATAATGTTTAGCATTGTTCTAGGGTTTGTAAGCAAAAGACTTAGTAGCTCATTTGGTTGGAACACATGACTTGCATACAAGAGGTACAGAGTTCGATCCCCTCCAACGCCCTATTTTTGTTTTAGGGGAATGGCTTAAAATAGCCTAGTGTGAACGCAGTTCAAAAAGTGGTTTAGTGTGAAAATGGGTAATTGGGAAGATAGAGAAAAAAATGAATATATATATATAATATATATATACATATACGCAATTATATATATATATATATATATATATATATATATATGACGTGTACGCATCATGTAGCGTACGTTGCGCATTTTTGGTTGTCAAGGATGGTTTTTTTTTGCCTTCTCCAATTTTTAATTATGACAAATTAAAGGTAAGAAAATATTTATTCATATATAAATAAATATTTATATATGGGTAATTAATACGGTAAAGGGGAAAATGTATCTATTAAATACGTATTTACGTTTGAACTGGTGAACATTTAATACGCTGAGTCATTTCTGACTCATCGCTGAGTCAATGCTGAGTCATTTCTGACTCATGGCTGAGTCAATAGGATAACTCTATCCTGACTGAACGGTTATGGTCATTTCTAGGATTAATCAAACGGCCTAAATTAATCCTAAAATTCTATATATACAACTCAAACCTAACCTAAACTCACACAAAAAAATAAGAATGAGGCCATCATGCTGCTGAGGAACGACTAGGAGTAGCCACCAATTTGAGAGAAGATTAGGAGGCAAATTCTAAAGCATAAAGCAACTTAAACAAATCAAATCAACGCCTACGTCAAAAGGAGTCGCATCTCCAAATTCCTGAATTGGAGAATTCGCCACACGATTGTAAGTAGAGTATTATTTTGGTATGAATAAATAACTGTGTTGGTTTGTACACTTGATTTGTGGTGATAAGTAATTCATATTTGTGCGTTACTATGATTCTTATCGATTTGGAATATTGTATAACGATTGGATATTCGCAAAGTATGTTATTCATTATAAAAACTACATGTTTGCGGTAGTTTTATGCAAGTATACGTTTGGATATTCGCAAAGTATGTTATTCATTATAAAAACTACATGTTTGCGGTAGTTTTATGCAAATATACGTTTGGATATTCGCAAAGTTTGTAATTCATGTTGAAGCTACATGTATGTAGTTCTTTAATTGAAATTCATGCAAGTTTGTGGTTTTGCTACTATGCCATCATAATGTATATTTTTGTACAAAAATCATTTTGTGTGTAATTGGAACAAATTTGGGTTATTATAATTCATATGAAATTATGTTGAAAAATTTGGCATCATGATCTATGTATAAGACCATACTTTTGTATTAGAAACAAAAGTAAGCCTCTTTGCGAACTTACGAATATGACTAGGCTATGTTTGATATTTTGCATAATTGAAAAATATGTTAGGTCTATATTGTTAACAAGAATTATATGATGACATATGTTGTACATAGCTAGGTTAGATTTAAAATCCCATTTGCAAGTTTGCATGACTAAAGTAAAAATCATGATTTCATGTTTAGAAATATTTATGCCATAGGTATATGTGTGCCATGGTTATGTGAATAGATTTAAAATCATGATTAAGTTGGAATAATTCTAGTTGAACTATACTTTTGTATTAGTAACAAAAGTAAGCACCTTTGTAAACATGTAGTAATCTTATGAACATGATTTGCTTATGTTTGACATTATGCCTAAATAAAAATATAGGTTTATGTTGTAGTTAAGACTATGTGTCAATGATGATATCCAATTTAGATTCTTAACTTAACTACAAGTTTACATGCTTTGATCCATGTCACTTATGCTTTATGACCAAAGTATACGTTACTACTATGAAAGTACACCAGTTTCTATTTTGTAGTTCCAACGTTATGTTGCAAGTTCATGCGTTCACATTCCCCTTTTTGTGTATGTAATCACGCTTTAAGCCTCCCCTTTTTCACGTGGCTAAGTTGGGCTTAAAAAGGCTAAGCCCAACATATATATATATAATAAACGAGCGTATTAAACGGGGGAAAATAGCGTTGGGCCAAAGTAATTAATGAATGAAAAACATGAAGCAAAGGGGCCCAAATTCAAGTATGGGTTGGGCCCATGATTGGTGTAAACCTTTACACCATTAGCTTAAATTGATTTTTGAATAATGGGCCGCAAATATTTACATATAAAAAGAAGAAAGACAAAATATGTAAATGTAGAAAATACGATGTGTTTAACCTGAGGTTGGATTGAGTTGTGATGTAAACCTGCCCGGAACCGCCCGGCTGTCCAGTAGTCACAACAATACCTATCCAATGTGGGTGGTTAAACATGGAGCCCAATAAGGACCCGAGGTTAGACTGAGTTGTGGCGTAAGACTGCCCGGACCCAACCGGAAACAGGCAGCCACAACAATACCTGTCTAATGTGAGAGGTCAAGGCTTTAATAAGACAATTAAGGCTGAGTCAGGATTGATAGGATTAAGTAAATTATATTAATACTTAATCAAAATGGAACATGCTAAACTAAACAGACTGATTGGGGGTTAGGTTTACAAAACACTTAACCAAATTAGCATGTTGGCTAGAAATAGAAAACCTAGTAGCGGGGGACCCTTTTCAGCAGTAACCCTATAAGGTGTATCATGATACCCTGAAACTAGGCAGGGTGGGGCACGATTACTGGGCTGAATGTAAGAGGTCAAATCGACGGCGGTGGTGCAGCAGTGTAGGTTCTAACGGGGTGCGGGCGTGCACACACTCCGGCGCAGAAAAATAAGGCACTGGGCACCAGTAGCATACCTGTGCATTCTAGAGTTGTGTCGGGCCGCCGCCATGGGACTTGATACACCCCATGGTGGGACCAGCATAGGTAACTACAACATCGGGGGCCATAAGACACATGTAACTATGCGAGTAGGAGCCAATCATCGTAAAATGGATCACTTCACCCTGGTTATGGGGTGCCTATTGGGAACTAGTTTATATGGGTACAGAGATTAATATGGGGTACGATAGTATATTCGACCCTAGACAACTTAACCAAGTTTATAGTGCTTTCCCCATTTCTAGTTTATACTTATCATACCCAGTTCTTTATTCATAGACAGAGTAGTCCTCGACTTACTCAGGCTTTATGTCTGACTCTACTTTTCTTTCGTCTTCTTTCCTTCCGTTTCCCCCCAGGTCCACAGGGAGGGAATACCGCAGCTTGACCAGCCTTCATATCCAGCTTGAAGAGAAAGAATGTATTGCTTGGATCTTTTCGTTTTGGACTATGGCTTTGGACAACAACTATGGGACTTTTGCAGTTTATTTATGTTTTCTTTATGCTTCTTTAAATAATGTAATCAAGACAGTTATGATTTTGGAAATATTGTAAGACAATTATGGCATGGTTTGTGTAACACATATTTTAATGAAATAAAAGTTGTTGTTTTTCCGCTGTTCAAAAATATGTGTTCTTATATCTGTCTTGTATATCTGTGACCTATACTTATAAACCTCCACCAAAATTAGGGCATCCCTTTGAGAGTGACTCTAACGGAGGTGGGGTGTTTCACTTACAGTCGCATTGGAGGGGGGGTTTGGCGTCGTTAGTTGCTGGAGGGCGCTGGCGTCGGGCAGTGGCTGCTGGCGCAGGGGTCTTCGCGGTTCCAGTGGGGGTGCGTGGCGGGTCAGGCGGCGGCGGGTTTTACAGGGTGCAGTTTTAGGGCTGAATCGATTTGGGTACGGGGTTTTAAGGTAGAGGAGGAAGAAGGAGGTGCGGAGGGGGAAGAGGGGGTAGTCGGCGGTGAGGGCGCGCTCGTCGGGGGCGCGGTGGCTCCAGTCATCGGAGGAGCAACAGGCTCCTCCGTCTTCTTCTTCTTTTTTTCTTTCGAATGAAATGAAAGGGGGGGGGTGAGGGGGGGGGGGGGCTGAGAGAGAATAGGGAGAGAGAGGGAGGTTTTTATTTTTTTATTTATTTAATTATTTAATTATTTAATTTCAAAAAGCAACTTTTTATTTCGACCTCGAAATCGAACCCACCGACTGTCGTCCATAGCTCATTACCCCCATTCTGAACACAATGGGATAGGTATCGCAGGCTGATTCGACTGTTTCGATCAGTTTTCATCAAAATCAAAATATAAATCTGTATATTAAATTTGAACGCACATTTCAATTTACCGGGCCCACATACAGACTCTAAAAATTCCAGAAAAATTATTTCTAGCTTCGTATTGACGATACGGTCCTAACAAAACTGATTTCGTCAAATTCTGAGATCGTCTGAAAAATGGCCATTTTCCAGTCGATTAAAATCAACTGAAACTGGTCAAACGCGTTTTCCTTTGTCACGCTCACATATTGATTTGAAAAATTACAAATTTTGGAATCTAGCAATAGCCTGACATCACGGATCCAACAAAAGTGGTTTCATCGAAAACCGAGGTCGTATGCAAAATTTCCATTTTTAAGGGCCAAAATTCCATAGCGACTATTCTGAATTTTCAACTGGGCATAACTTTTGATTCCCGCTATGAAATTTCAATTTTTCGGATTCGTTGGAAAGATATTCGCAATTGGATTCTAATATTTTTGGTTTCACTAAAATCCGGTTTATTTTGAATCCTGTACATTCATTTGTAGTTTAAAATCGAATTTTCGAACTACCCCGCCATTTTCAATTCCTTTTATAATTAAAAATAAATATTTATATTCTAATGACGATTCAAATAAATATATACTTCTAATTCTATTCAAAAATAAATTTCTCGTCGTTATTATTTAAAATAATTCATTTTAAATATTCAAAATTCACCAAAATTGCCAAAATAAAATTTTTAAATTGGCTCAGATTCCCGAGTTATTACAGCTTGTGTGAGAAGGAATCGTCCGATTTATAAAAATTAATCTGAACCATCCATATAAACATAACCACTTTCAAAAACCATAATTACATAGCCTCTTGGGGATGTTTCGGCTGTCAGGGGTCGCCCTCTGGTCGACACCCCTTGGGGGGTCGACCTCCTTTTGGCCGGAACACTCAATTTGGCTCGTTTGCTGAGCTGTTAATTTTTATTAATACGTTCTTGATTTGGTTTATTGTTTTCCTTATATTCAATATACGTTGTCCCTTAAGCCTCATCTCCAATTTCAAATTTGAAATTTCCCTCTTTTTATTTTAAATTATTATTTGGACAATATATATATATATATATATATATGTATGTATGTATGTATGTATATTCTGCATACACTGTCAAAATCCATTTGTTCCTAACTTTTTTGTACGTTAACCATTTTCAGCATATTATATATGAAAACAATTCATAATTTTGCCACGAATCTAAATAAAATAGTTTTGTAGCCAAATTCCCAAAGTTGCAAAATCTCATTTTCCAACCATATGATTTTATTGCCTATTTTTAATTATTTAATTTATTATTAATACTTATGAATTTTATGGGGTGTTACAACACTAGTGTGTTGTAACTCACTGTCACTCTTATATTTCGATGGAACATTGGAAGCTTCACTCTCAAGATCTCCTTTTGGCCATGAACTTGAGTCATGTGAAGTTTCGAGTTGTTAATTTAATTCCTGAGATATTCTTTCGGTTGTTGATCCCAAGTTGTATGGAATTCAAAGTTGGGCACTCCACTTTCGAGACCTCCGTTTGGATGTTATCCCTATGTCTTGAGGATTTTGGAGTTGGGTGTCGTTATCAACCCTTTATAGTTACCTATTGTTTTTTTAGGCTTGAGTTATGGACGTCGTTTCGTTCATCCTTTATACTCTCTCATCATTTCGTTTGGGTTAGAGTTGACAACATCGTTTGTTCGCTTATTATACTCAAATCCAAACCATGAGGATCGGAGTTTCCAAGTGAACGATCGGAATCACATTCTCTTAGCTGAAGTGGTTTCACCCAAGTCCGAAGAATTAGGGTTAGTGATCAGATATTTGAGCTGCGGATGCCATGAGGTTTTAATACTCGGACTTGTTGTTTGTTCAAAGCCCGTGTTGGTCTTCGTCCAATAGTGGACTTACTGGGAAGAAGTAATGCCAAGCATTAAGGCAATACGTTCATTGTGTCACGATCATGTATGAAAGTTCGTTGTATCACAAGTAATCATACTACACGTGGTGGAAATCCATCAGAAATGTAGTTCATTGGGTAAATGGAAGAATCACATTCGACTCTAGTCGCACTTCACTTGTTAGGTTGGAGTTTGAATCAACTGATGGATTGTTACACATGCCTGGGCGTTACAGGCATGAGTAAATCGTGTCACTCCTATTTGACTCATGAAGTCTTTTGGAGAATGGAATTTTGATGATAACGACCTTGTTTCTTTTATTTACATTATTGATTATAAAATATATACTAGCATCTTTTGCTTAGAATATATATATATATATATATATATATAGGATATATATGTGTAGGTTATAAATATTGAAGACTGTACAGTATTAGAGATTCAAGAAATCAAGGAATTCAAGACTGATGAGTATCAAGATAATCAAGATTTCACGAGCTAAAGATTGTTAAGTAATAGAGTCTAGTATATATGTACAACTCCCGGTTAGGACTTTCAAATTCTTATTTCAAATTCCTTTTCAAAATAATTTCAAACTCCTATTTTAAAATGATTTCAAATTATTAAGATTTTACTTACGATTTCATATATATATATATATATGTTTATAGTTTATAAAGTTTTATAATATATATTTTTGTACATCTTATATAACATAATTTTATAAGTATGTCTATATTATATTTTTATATGGTTTTACACTTTAGAAAACTCATTTTAAAACATTAATTTTGATTCAAGAATTTCTAGAAAATAAATATTGGTTTTAACACTTTAAAAATGATTTTAAATTAGAAAACACCATGCATATGTCGAAATACATATTTGAGCATGTCGACATATAACTATCATTTTTTCAATTTTCAAAGGAAAAGTCTTTTCATATTTGAAACGCTTCAGAAATGTAGCAACCTTTCAACCTCTATAAATAGAAGTTAATTTCAATTTTTTTTAATCACTTCTTCTTCTTCTTCCCCATTATCATCCTATCTTATACCACCATTATTATACATAAATTTCTTGATTTCTATTCTTATACTCTGCCGATTTCTACACAAATTATATTAAACTTCTTCTCTTCTCAATCTCTGTCTGCTACTCTATGTTTGAAGTTCTATTCAAGAGTTTTAGGGATATTGTAACCATTTAGGAATTGTTTGAGAAAGGGTGTGTTCCTTGTAACCCGTAAACCAAGGAAAGGGAGCGGTGTTAACCTTGTAACCGTGAAATCAAGGGTGGTGGAATCGGTGTTAACCTTGTAGTCGTGAAATTAAGGGTGGTGGAATCGGTGTGAACCTTGTAGCCGTGACATCAAGGGTGTTGTAAGATTGATACTAGTATTAATAAAACTCTGCGCAATCCAACGTTGTGTGGGACTAGACGTAGGAATAATCCGAACTAGTATAAAATCTGGTGTGTTCTTTCCTTTTCTGCATTTTATATTTATTTATATATGTGTTCGTGATCATTTCTGGTGTGATTCGCATAGTATTTCAAGATTGTTTAAGTTTTCCGTACTCTCTTTAAAACACTATTCATTTTCCTCTAGTGTTATTTTTTCCTTAAGATCCTTAATCAACATTCTTTAACAATTGGTAGCAGAGCATATGTTTTCAAAAGTTCATCATCTGAATTTTGGAAATATTAAATGGCAACCAACACTGGAATTTCTAGTAATAATAATTCATTTGTAAATGGTCAGTTCACCGTTAGACCACAATTATTTAATCATAGTAATTATTCATTGAGCATATAGGATGAAAATATATTTGCAATCCATAGGATTAGACACTTGGAATATCACACAGACCGAATATGTTGAACTCACTACTAATTTTGCACGTTGGACAATTGAACAAAAGGCTATTGCGCAAAGTAATTCTATGGCTATGAATATGTATTATGTTCATTAGATAGAAATGAATTTAATAGGGTATCAGTTTGTAAATCTTTTTATGAAATATAGAGAACATTGCAAGTTACTCATAAAGGAACCAATAAAGTTGAATAGACCAAGATATCTTTGTTAACTAATCAATTTGAGTTATTTAAAATGAACTAAATTGAATCTGTCTCCGATATGTACTGTAGGTTTCAGGAAATAATGCATTCGTTAGTGGCTTTATGAAAAACTTATTCTTAAGAGGATCAAGTCAGAAAAATTCTCAATTCACTAACGCCAGAATGGGATCAGAAAACATTGCCAATAGAAGAAGCAACTAATGTTAGTGAAATGAAGATTGAGGAGTTAAAAGAAAATTTGATGTCATTCGAAGTCCAGTTATAGAAAAGAAAGGAGAATAAGCCAATAGAAAAGAAATCCATAACATTCAAAGCAACAACTGATGGTTCTGATTCAAGTAGCGAGGATGATGAAGAAATTGCCTTAATGACAAGGAATTTCAAAAAAAATCTGAGATATAAAAGGAGAAATAATTTCCAGAGAAATAATTAAGGAAGTTCGAGAAGAAATGATGACACATGTTTCAACAACAACATACCAGACCATATAAAGAGAATGTGTCCATATCTAGATAAGGCAAATCAACCAACAGATAATAATAATTCGTCAAAGTAGAGAAAAATGACATATGCAGCAACTTTAGACGATTCAGATTCATCATTAAGCGATGAAGAACCAGAAATAGGAAATTCGAATATGTGCTTCTCAATGATTCAAAATTCAGAAAATATCGAAGAAATGGATCTAAAAACCAGGTATGCCTTAATTAATTTTTGATTAAGTTGGTTGAATGGATGTTTCTAGATGTTTTGATTGCTTGCCTTGTTTGAATTTAAAATAAAAAAAAAATCAATTTTGAACTTTAAAATTCAAATTTTGAAATTCAAAATAATAATAAAACAATAAGATAATAAAAATTAATTTTAGATGTTTGTTTGAATTAATATTATTTCAGGAAATAGTAAACTTGAAAATATAAAATGTTAAATTAAAAACAAAGTCAAAAAGAAACATGACTTTTCAAAAACATACATATAACTCGACATTCCCAAATTGTCATTTCGACATATTTACTGGTAAATGAAATTCAAAATTTGAATTTCAAAAGTTTAAACTTTCAAACTTCCCTCCATCTTTTCACCAACTCTCAAGGTCTGAAAAGGTGTCCTTATTTTCATAAAAGTAATGACCATTCACCTCTATTTATTTATCTATTCAATTCTATTCTCTTTACCTCTTATTCAAAATTTAAAACAACTATCTTCGTTCTATTCTCTTCAAAAACTTATCTCCAATGGCTTTCTCAAGTACACCAAAAACCATGAGACTGGCCAAAACTCTCAAAGGTCATCTTTATAATGATTCGGAAGCTATTCAAGCCTATATTGACTATATGGAAAATGGAAAAGTCAATATGGGAGCCTTCGCTATCTTTGAAGATTTCCCTTCTTATGATCTTTGTTCTCTTTTTCATCAAAATGAAGTTCTAAGTTTAATAGATTCTCGGGATAACGATGAAGTATGTTACCCGAATCTCGTCAAAATGTTTTACGTGAATATGAATCGTGGATTTTACGAAGGAAATGAGAATCAAGTATGGAGTAGCGTAAAAGGCTCTCAAATCGTTTTGGATTGGGAAATTTTGGGTGCCATTTTAAATTGTAAGAGTGTGGGCTCAGATTTTTTGGAATTTGAAATGGATGAAACGGGTTTGGAAACTTATCATCACATTTTTGAAAGCGACGAAAACATGGATTTTAAAAATTGCTTTTTCCGCCCGAATGCAAGAATAGTTAACCACCTTCTTTAACATACCCTCACTCCTCATTCCAGAAATTTCAACAACCCTACCCTCAAAGTCCAAAAAGCCTTTTTGCTATTTTTGGTGTTTATGATATTAATTAAGCCGATGTGATTTTGAAAGAATTTAAGCCCAAAGAGATTCCACTAAGGAAAACACTCTTTATCATGGAGTTTATCTTACCCTTATCTTTATATACTTTGGAGTGGATCTCAAAGGGGAAGAATTTTTATCAATAAAGGTTTTTAACTCGGGAAATATTAACCTTATGCAAATTCCAATCATTTTTAAGCCTTATGAAACATTTGAGGATAAACAAGCTAGAATGCAACAAGAGGAAAATCCAATGGAAATTGACAAAGAAGAAGATTCTTCTTTAGAAAGTGTAGAATATCCCACAAATTCTATGACCATAACCAAATAAACGCTTGTTCAAAACCAAGTCAAATTAGCCAAGAATCAAAAGAAGATCAAGATGGCTCTTACCTAAATGTCTTCTAAAATGAACAAGTTCTTTGGAAAAGTAGGAAGAGACCTTGGAATATCATCTTCCTCCTCCTCATCTGCTGAAATCTAAGCCTATCTAGTTTATGTTATCTTTCGTATTTGCTTTCGAATCTCGTATTTGTACCTTGTATTGTTTGAATGCATCTGCTTTTTAGTAGTAATGAATGATATTTATTTCTATTAAATCATTCCTAAGTTTATTGTAAAATGCATTAGAACTAAATAAATTAATATAATATAACAATATATAACTTTAAATTGTGCGAAAACTCAAATAACCAAATTGACTAGGGTATGCCGACATGTGCAAAATGACATGTTGACATATAACTGCCAGAAATTCAATTTTGTTCAAAATTTGAATTTCAAATAACCAACTAATGTCTATTCACTTTTAACGAATTCCAAACTCTATAAATACCTCTTTCTTACAGAAAAACATATTTTAAACTATCTCCTTCTTCTCTAATCATTTCTTATCCATATAATCAAATAATGGCCAATCCTATTCACAATTTGAGTGAGAATCTTGAAGAAACACTCAATTCGTTTAAGAATATCCTTTCTATAACACTTCGTAATCAGCATAATCTCGAATTGAGTCAAATAAAGATGGTTGAACATCAAAAGAAGCACTTTAATGCCATACGTTGGTGAATCTCTTCTCTTTTTAGAGACGAAGACAACAACCTCGCTAAAGAACCACCCACAAAAGAAGATGAAGATTGGGAAGTCATCAAGAAAGATCCAATCTTTGGAGGAGATAATTATACATAAATTTCTTAATTTCTACACTTATACTCTACCGATTTCTACTCAAATTATATCAAACTTCTTCTCTTCTCAATCTCTATCAACTACTCTCTATTTGAAGTGCTATTCAAGGGTTCCAGAGCTATTGTAATCATATGGGAATTTTTTGGGAAAGGGTGTGTTCCATGTAGCCCGTAAATCAAGGAAAGAGAGCGGTATTAATCCTGTAGCCGTGAAATCAAGGGTGGTGGAATTGGTGTTAACCTTTTAGCCGTGAAATCAACGGTGGTGGAATCGATGTGAACTTTGTAGCCATGAAATCAAGGGTCTTGTAAGATTGGTACTAGTATTTATGAAACTCTGCGCAATCCAGCGTTGCGTGGAACAGGACATAGGAGTAATCCAAACCAGTATAAAATCTAGTGTGTTCTTTCCTTTTCTGCATTTTATATTTACTTATATCTGTGTTTATGATTGTTTCTGTGTTTGTAATCATTTCTGTTGTGATAGTCATTGTGTGATTCGTATAGTATTTCAAAATTGTTTAAGTTTTCCATAATCTCTTTAAAACACTATTCACCCCCTCTTGTGTTAGTTTTGCCTTAAGATCCTTAATTTGCATTCCCTAACAAAGTCTTCAGCTTAAATGATGGTAGGCTGATGGATAGACTCCCAAATGTACCCAAATTGTGTCATATCTTGTTTGACATATACCATTGCCCCAGCATATGAGGCTATTAGGAGTGTGGAATAACTTTATTGCCATTGTCTCAGTAGTACTTCAATGATCCACAAATGGGTCACGAAGGTTTTTTTGTTTTGCTTAGTCATTTCAATAACTCAAACAACAAGTAGACACGAGGCACATAATCTAACTATTTATTGAAATGAAACAAACTACAAAGTTCAATTCTGAATTGAAACTGAAATGGAATGAAACAAATGATGCAACGTCGAATGTCTAAGCCACTTATTCCTATAGTAAGTTTTCTAATGGAAGTTGATCCTGGGGGATCTAGTGTATGACCACGGCCCTCGTTGGTTGTCGTTACCGAGGAGAATTAGAAGACTCAGGAACTAGAATAGAAGGACCTTGTTTGTATTGTTCAAGTTTTATGTGACAAATGAGTTTTTCGATTGTATCTCTCAAGTGACGACAGTCATTTGTATCATTGCCGTACATATCGTGATATCTGCAGTACTTTCCATATCCTTTTCCTTTGATTTTCCAAGGGTTGATTTTTTTGTATTAGAGAGTGTTGCAGCTCCCAAGATTGATGTTTTCAAGAGAGTTATTGAGTGGAGTATACTTGTCGTATGACTGGAATTGTGGCTGATTCTTAGAATCTTCAGTTTATCTTTACCATCTCTATTTTGCTTCCACCTTGAGATGGTTTATTTCGGGGCACTTCCATTGTCTTTTCCATAGTTTTCTCCAGACGGTTTGAAAGCGACGTTGCTTTGCACAGTATCACGATGTTGGTTGTGGGGATGACTATGCATTGCGTGATTTCTATGCACTTTTTTTGGCGTAGATATCCACTGGTCATTTTGTAGAAAATCTCCAGTGACCTTGGAGGGTTTCAGTCCATCCATTTTTCGAGCTCCACATCCGGATGTGCTTCCTTAATTAGTTGTAGACGCATAACATTTATGTCCAGATCAACAGCCACTGCAAGAGCGTTATTAAATCTCTTGAAGTAGTTTTCTAATGTCTCGTTGGCTCCTTGGAAGATGTTGAAAATGGTCAGGATGTCATTCGGCATGGTAGTGTGCATCCTAAATTGTTTTACCAGCTAATTAGCAAGATGGTCGAAAGCGGATATAGTTATTGGCGTGAGTCGAGATAACCATAGCAATGGCATGCCTTCGAGGAAATACAGGGAAACACTTACACTTCATCGCATTAGTGGCACTTAGTGGTGTGTGATGAATCCATATGACATTCATATCTGTTGAGAAATTCTAGAGGATAGATCTTCCCTGAGTAAGCGGTAGTTTTGGCATATTGAACCTTCGAGGCCACTGGTAGTTAAAATGGCTACGGTGAAAGGATTACGCCTCGTACAGGTTTCCCATATGTTGGTGGTGCCTCCTCGTATCTCACGTACAATCCTCGAGATCATAGCATCGATATCCAGAGGTGATGTCTCTGCTAGATCCTGACGGTTGTGGTCTCCCTTCAAAGTGTATTGTGTGCTTCTTCTTCTTGATGGATGTTCATCTTCATCTTTAAGTTGGAACGCATTAGCGGCCTAGTCCGAGGAGGTTGGACAGGAGCATTCTAGTACCGAATGATGATGGAAAGGCCGGAAATTAGATTCTAAGCAGGGGTGGCATGAGATTGAGTGTTATAGGGCATGGATCCAGTCCTATGATTAGGGCTGGACTAGGCCTGAATGAGTAGGATGTCTCGTCCTCTATGATATTTCCTATCGTGTTATTGTGAGAAATCCTTCTCCAATGGATTTGGTCACCTTGGTAGGATGTGGATGAAGAACTCACGGAGCCATGATTGTTATTGGGTGAATGAACGCTCTTATCTCCCTCCAGACGAGTAATATCCCTTCGGGTAGATTGTTGCAGCGCTTCTATAGGTTCTAGGTTTCTGGAAATTTGATGATATAGATCCCTCATGTGTTCTCCAACTTCTTTATCAACTTAAACATCTGAGTTTGACTGACTGAAGTATCAGGGTTGGAGGAGGTTGCTACATCGGTTGTGGCAAGGATATTGGCACTAGGATTATCAGAAGTTTGCTATTAGAGCGATGCCTCCTAATGATTGGCATGAGAAGGTCTTGCAACCACGGATTTAGTTTTTTGGCCATTAGGTTAAGCTTCGTGTGTAGACTATAAAATAGGAAACTCTGAAACATCTATGGCTTGAAAAAAAACGAATTTTTGTTCTTTTCTGAATGAAAGCACCAGAATGTTGAAACCAAAATTCAGCACAACACCCAAAGCGTTCAACAAACGTTAAATTAAAATAAATGAAAAATGAGTAAGAAATAGTGGAAATGCAGTAATATATGAAGACAACGATTTATAATGGTTCGACGTGAATCGACCTACGTCCACTTAGCAAGGTCAATCATTTTATTGCTGAAATTCACGGAGTACAATGTTTGGATTGGTATGGATCAATTATAAGATATAATGATTGTAATTGAATTTCCAAAAAGTTCCTTATTCCATCGAAAACTAGGCTATTTATAGTTGAACTTTGAGTTGGAAACTCGGGATCCAAAATAGTAGGGAGTATATACGGTTCAAGACCCAAAAACTCATGTGATGCAGACTGGTACCGATCCCAATTGGGATCGGTATCGATCTCCATACTTGTTGCTTTTGGGGATCTAGTCCGTGTATAATCCATCTACTTCATGCCTTTGTCTACTCTTGAAGTTTGGTGGTTAGTTGCCTAACCAATTTGGAAGTATGACACGTTGAAATTGTGGATTTTGAGGAGTCACATTGGCTCATGGAATTGTACCAACCTGTTCTACGAAGTTGAGTTATTTGGAGATAGGTCAGATTCCTACCGATCCCGTAACGGATTCGCACCAATCCGAACTTTAGCGATCTTGTGAGCTTGGCTTCTTGAAAATGGTGGATCCCTACCAATCCATGTTGGAGGATCCTTACCGGTCCATGAATTTGTGATCATCCGGGAGCTATTTTGATGAGTAAGACGGTCGTAGTCGTGTGACGCTATCCGCACTCGACCTTTAGGCCTTCAAGTGACACTTCTGAGTCGTTCAGCCTTGCAATCATCAAGAAGTGTCAATCCAGATTGCTTTCTTATAGTCAGGCCAAAAGTTCGAGTAACAGTTTTAAAGTTAAATTAAAGTGAGTCTCTTCTGTTTAAAAGTTGACTTTTGGTGTTTAATATGTCTAGTATGGTTTAAACAGTATTTCATGTTTTTAAAATTGAATAAAATTCTTATTTGGAAGACATTATGATTAACGTTTGAAAAAAATGCAAATAGCATCGTTATGAAGCAAATGTTTAGTAATAATAAGTCGTAATATGAAGAAATTTCACATAAAGACTTAGTGTCCCACCTGCTAAAAGTAATCACTTTTTGCAATTATTTAATTAAATAAGTATGCATTGCACTTAATATGTGTGCAAATTACGATATGAGTAGGATTGTTTCTTGTGGAATGTAACTATAAAATAAAAAGAATAAAATGACATTATTGTTATAATAAGTGATAGAAGTAAATAACATGTAAAGTGCATGACATACCATTTTATCTTCTTTGTATAATGAGAAGTTGAGACCGTATCATTTAATATCTCCTCTTATTGTGTTTTCAAAAGAAAAATAACTACTGATGTCTTAATTTATATGTAATGGTTTGCAAGATACAGTAAAAATCCATAGATCATTGACTATATGTCATTCCTATAGAAAAAGCATATAAATTAGGATTTTACCTTTATTAAAGGAATTTTTAATTTATACATTTATGATGAAAATGCAATTTGATTTGTGATTTCTCCAAAAAAGGTACTCTATAAAATGTGATAATGACAAAAGGCTATCATTAATATTAAACTTAAACTTAAACAAAAATTATTACTATTAATTTCTTAATTAAAAAATTCGTTACTCATCTGACTTTGATGATAACAAGAAATTTTAAAAAAATTCATTTTGATGGTAAGTTTAATCAAACTTTCTAGTGCGACTCTTTTGAATGATCGAATCTTTCTTATTTCAAACAATATCATCCTAAACTCAAAATCATATAGGTATTTGTTTCATTAATATTTGTTTTGGTGAAATTTCGGCGCTGCATGGATTTTTTTTTTTCTATATCATTTGTTTGTTCATTCATTGCAATCTTATTTTCTATTGTATAATCAAAAGGTTGACCTTAATTTTTTGGTTATCTTTTCATTCCTATTTTGTCGTTTTATGTTAAAATGCATAAATTGTTGCTTTTGTTGAAACATTGTAATTAATTTTTTCCTTGTGATTCCTTAGATTTTCTTAAAATATTGGTGATAATATAAAATCATATAATTTGTTAAAATACCTTCCATTAAATTATAATAAAATAAAAAATAAATATTATCATCTCTAATATAATCCATGTTTAGAAATTTGAATATTAGTAACTAAGTTCGTATGCATCTCCGAATTTCAAATATGAAGAGAATCAAAAGTTGGGAATGACAACTATAGGATTTATACTTGCTTTTTTTTTCCAGAAACTACTAGTAGGAAAAAAATAGATGTAAAATTAAACTAGAATAATAAAGGCATTAAAATTTCACCTTCTTCCTTAAAAATAAGACCGTAATTTATTTTGACTGGTGGT
Organism: Allium sativum; assembly: GCA_030737875.1. Classification (NCBI taxonomy): domain Eukaryota; kingdom Viridiplantae; phylum Streptophyta; class Magnoliopsida; order Asparagales; family Amaryllidaceae; genus Allium; species Allium sativum. Next base: position 904,250,146 of record CM060916.1, read on the forward strand.
TTGTTTCTTCTTCCTCCCTCAAGTAATTCGATCACAACTTCCTTAAACAGTTAAGCACACATGAATTTTCCAATTTCAGTACACCATTTTCTTCTTCTTCTTTTTGGTACGCAACCTAGTTTTGTACATGATTTTCCTTAAGCAATATGATAAGTATTTTTTTTGGATGCCCTAGTAATTTTGATGCTTCATGTAACGGTTCCTATCTATGTGATAATTCATTTAGCACTCGATCAGGACCTACTATGTGGTTGTATCGACTATTTTAATTTCTTATAGAAATCACTATGCGCTCATTCTAGTTTAATGTACTTCATACTAGATAAAATGTTATAAACTCTTTTTCAAAAGTGGTGCCACTTCAAGTTTATAAAGGGGTGTATTTTTTTTAACATATTTGTCATGTAGGCTATTACATAGATTTAACTCTACATCTTCAAGTTCTTTAGTAGCAAACATTCAATTTAGATTTTAGTGCTGCTTAGTTATTGTAACACCCCGTAATTTTAACGATACTAAAAGAGGGTAAATTAAATAATATTTAATTTAATATTCAGAATTAAGGGAAATGGACTACGCTATTGCGTCCATCTCGAAATTCTGGTCAAGATAGAGATTTGATTTGCGTAAAACAGACACCGTATGAAGAAGTTATGAGGGTTTGAGGTTTTATATACACACAGAAGAATAATTTATATATATATATATATATATATAAAACCAAAAAGTCAGAAAAAAGTTCAAAATTCGAAAAGAAAAGTGGCGGTAGAATTCCCGCTCTAGGGAGTCGACCCCTCAAGAGGGGTGTCGACCCCGGGGTCGACCCCCAAGAGGGGTGTCGACACCAGGGTTGACCCCCCTAAGGGGGTGTCGACCCCTCTAGGGCTGAGGTGGCAGTCGAATTTCTGGGGCTGGCAGCTATATATACAGGCTCATTTCTCTTGTTTTCTTCACTGGAAATCAATGGAGGCCAAATGCTGTCAGTACCTGGACTGAATTGGACCCTTTTCTTCTTCTGCAATTACAGATTTAAGATTCAAGTGTAGATCTGTTCTTCTTCTATTTTCTTAATGCAAATGATGTGAGTTTCACGTTACTTTTAGATGTAAATGATTAAAAGTAAAATGATATGACTATAGTTTGATCCATTCCTGTGACTGAATTATACTGTGAATCTATGACATTCTAAATTAGTTATGACTTGAATCTCAATCCTTATCATATCGGATCTATTGTAACTCGTGAATCTATGACATTCGGACATAACTATGATATAGATCTTAAAACCTTTATTATGCTAGATCTAATTTTGATTTTTAGATCTAGCTCATTATTTAGACAATCTTGTGCTTATCATATTAGATCTGAACCAGTTGGACATCTGAACTGTTATTTAGATCTTATCATACTCATTATGACATCCTTAATATGATAGAACTAGTTTAATTATCACAAGTTCACTAGATCTATTCTTATGTCCACCTTATCACTATGCTAGTATATGCTTATGCCAGTTATGTTGGAATAATCACTTTTGTCATCTTCCTATCACCTTTCCCTTTTTATTGTTTATGGCCAGGCTACTTTCTAGCCTAAGCATGCCGTCAAATATATGCGAATGCGTTAGTTAGGGAATGGGGGAAAACATTAAAATTGGCATAACTTGAACGATGTTTATGGACATGAATTTGGACCTATAATTCACTATGAACATGATTGGGGAAAAAAGGGCATGAAACCTATAATATATAACGACATAGGTGAAAATTGGATAATAATGACATGCCTAGGATCACAGTAATTAGAAACTATAAATGCACTTATGGCATGAGGTTAGATTGCACTTGCGGTGGAAGTCTGCCCGGAACCGACCGGCATATCCAGCGACCGCAAGTGTTGAATCTAATGTGAGAGGTCTAAGTGCACAAATATGAAACATGCTAAGACACGAGGTTAAGTCCAATTTGTGGAATAAGTCTTCCCGGACCCGCCTGGCATGTCCAGCATCCACAAATGGTAGGCTTAATGTGGGAGGTCTATCACACCTTAACCATAAATGAAAATATGGTAATAAAATGGAATACGTAACCTGGTTGAATCCATAGGGGTTGTATGAACATGAACTTGAATAGGGGTTAAGTAAACTTGTTTGGAGAGAAGGTGGGTTAAGTAAATCTGAAAGGGTGGGTAATATTTATATATAGGCCTACAAACTTAACCTGAGGGGGTTGTGTAAGTAAAGGCATCAATAGGCATACATAACTTGTGGTAATCCTAGTGGGGATACAAGACAAGGGGGAGGGCTTGTATCATTTTGTGTGGGGACCCGTTTCAATCAGTAACCCATATGAATGTATCAAAAGAATACTCAGTCCTAGGTTGGAGTGGGGCACGCTTACTGGGTTGAATACAAGAGATCCAAAAGTGGGGACGGTGTCCAACAGTGCGTTCCATCAGAGTCATGTGCGGGCACGACACCGCCTGACCGGGAAAATAAGATGTTGTGACATCGGTAGATATGGTTGTGCACATCAACACGAAGGGTTTCCACTTTAGGGAAGTGATACCCCCTATTTTGGGGTCGGCACAGGGTATCTACGGAATAAGGAGCCGATCGTTTAGGGTAGTAGTTAGGGTACATCTGGACGTATGCCTAAGTCTACCATTTGATAGTTGTTAAGGGATCATCTCATATTTGGTTATACTAGTAATAGTGTAGAGTAATCATTAGAGAAGAGTATACACTCTATCATGTTTACCTCATCATACTTATCCTTTGTGGTATTATCTTTCTTATCCACTTTATATGTCTGTCATAATGCTTTTATTTATTTACTTGCTAAAAGTAGCTGGACTCGCCAGACTTTGTGTCTGACCCTTTTTGTTTCCTTATCTTTCTTCCATTTCCCCCCAAGGTTCACAGGGCGGGAATTCTCAGGCTTAGTCAGGACTCGGTTATCATCTTGCTTGGAGAAGCTTTTGAAGTATTGCTCAGTTTCTATCTTCGCTACTATGGCTTTGTCTCTTTTGAGGAATTATGCTTTTTTATGTATTTTCTGTACTCTGATGGTACAAGACAAAAGTTTTATATTATTGTAATGGGTTTTATGTAGTTTCAGACTTATGGTATTTTGGACCACGATGTTATGACTTATGTTTGAAACAAAATTTAAATTCCGCTATTGCTTTTATATATGTCTTGTAATATTTCTGTTTCTGTTTACCTATAACGCTTCACAAAACTTAATGCATTCCCTTAGTGAGTGATATTTACAGACGTGGGGTGTCACACTTGGTGTCAGAGCTGAAGGTTACTAGATTAGATAAAGGTTTTTGAAAATTATTTTCAAAAAGGTTTTAAGAAAGTGTTTTTCCAAAAAGAAAAGTCTATTTTGAAAACATATTCCCCCCCAATCCATATGTAATATCCTTCAATCCTTTGTCTAAATCTCTTTCCTTTTCTTTTTCAACATGTCTGGGGAGCCTAATATCCCAGAGGGCATTATGATACCAGGTTGGTTTCGTAGTTATCTAGCGGCCACGGTGACTGCTGGTGGTCAAGGTGACATTCCTCCCCCATTTGCACTCGTCGTTCCTCCTCCTCCTTCTAGAGCAGATAATTTCGCCAAAATCTGCAAGGATTTCTATGCCATGGGAGGGAAGTCATTCTGAGGAAGCGGGACATTCGTAGAGGCAAGGAATGGGCTCAAGGAGACCGAGGAATTGTTTGTAATCTTTGAAGTAGAAGACCGAAGGAAGATTCAGCTAGCTTCCCGACTACTGAAAGATGAAGCTTCATTCTAGTGGGAAGTTACCCATGTTGGACATCCGGTGGAGACATGGGATGATTTTAGGATGAGGTTTGAAATGAAGTTCCTTTTCCAAGCTGAAAGAATCATGCAAATGGAAAAGTTCTTGACACTCAAGCAAGGGAGCATGATGATTAAAGAACATGTTAACAAATTTAACCAGTTGGCCATATTTGGAGTAGAGTTGGTGGACACTCCGCGTAAGAAATCTTTATTGTTTGTCAAAGGACTGAATGAGCCCCTTCATGGGTTGGCTATGTCCCATATTTCAATGGGAGCTACTTTTGAAAGACTTGTCGATATGGTCTTAATGTATGAGGAAGGAAAAGGAGAGAAGAAGGAAGGTAAGGATGAGGGAACAACACATAATCAGAAGGTATGGCCTAAGAAAGGACAGCAACAACAACAATTGAAGAAAGGAGGAAAGAATGATAAGGCTAAGGATAATAAGAAGTGCCATGCTTATGGGCGTGAAGGCCATTTGTCTAAGGATTGTAGGAAAAGGAAGGGTAGTTGCTTCAGTTGTGGAGAGCACGGACACTTTTCTAAGGAGTGCCCGAGGAAACAAGGAGCTTCTGGAGGAAAGGTGCATGATCTCGTAATTGGTGCTCCAGATCAAGGTAGGAAAGTCACCGGAGAAGGTTTGATTTCCCTTTCCAGTCACCCTATTAGAACTCTTTTTGACTTAGGTGCTTCACATTCATTTATATCTAGTTCTGTAGTAGAATCTCTGCACTTAAATACTAGTATGGTAGTGGATCCCGTTGTTCTCTCAAACCCCATTGGTGCTTCGGCTCATTTGTTGCTGATTTGTCGGAGTTTGAGGATATCTGTGTTAGGCGTCGAATTTGAATGTGACACATATGTGCTCGGATTTATGGGCTATGGGTTGATTCTAAGAATGGATTGCCTAACCATGCATGGTGCCATTCTAAATTGTGAGAGGAGGATCGTTAGGCTTCTGACCTACCATGGGAGGACCCTCGAGATTTCTTGTGACCTTCAAGGGTCTGTTATGCTGAGTTTCCTAGAGTCTCTTGATGCATCTATTGATGATTTGCGATCTATTCAAGTAGTCCGTGAGTTTTCCGATGTCTTTGATGAGGTTCGGGGTTTAGCCCCAAGGCGCGAAATCGACTTCCACATATATTTGGTGGACAATGCAAAGCCAGTTGCATTGCCCGTGCGCCACATGGCTCCAAGAGAAAGGAGGGAGCTTGGAAAACAAGTAGGGGAGCTTCTTGAAAAAGGATTTATTAGGCTAAGCATATCTGAATGGGGTGCTCAGTAGTGTTCGCAACTAAGGCGGATGGTTCACTTTGCTTGTGTGTAGATTACAGAGAACTGAACAAACTCACTAAGAAGAACATGCACCCACTCCCGAGGATAGATGATTTGTTTGATCAACTGGTTGGCGCATCTGTATTCTCTCAGTTAGACTTAGCCATAGGGTTTCATCAGTTGAGGGTGGCCGAGGTCAATATAGATAAGACTGCCTTTAGGACTCCAAATGGTTTCTTTGAATGGCTCGTTATGCCTTTTGGAATGACAACTGCTCCCGCCTATTTTGTTGATCTAATGGGTAAGGTTTTTCGGGAGTTCCTAAATAAATTCGTTGTGGTGTTTGTGGATGATATCTTGATCTTCTCAAAGAGTGAAGAAGAACATGCCTTGCATATAAGAGAAGTTTTGAAAACTCTGCGAGCACATCAGCTGAAGGCAAAATTTTCCAAATGCCTCTTTTGGAGAAAAGATGTGAGATTCTTAGGGTACGTGGTTTCTAAGGAAGGGATAGCAGTAGATCCCGCAATGGTAGTAGCAGTCCAAGGCTGGCAGATCTCAAAGAATGCAACAGAGATGAGAAGCTTTTTGGGCCTGGCAGTCTATTATAGGAAGTTCATTAAGGACTTCACAAAGATATCAACCCCACTCACCAGGCTGACAAAGAAGAATTTGACATTTTCATGGGATATAGATTGTGATGTTGCTTTCTAACGATTAAAGAGGGCTCTGACAAATACCCCAGTCTTGACCTTGCCTGATGGGAACAAGGTATTTACAGTTTACACTGATGCATGTGGTATAAGGCTTGGTGCAGTATTGATGCAAGAGGGAAGGGTAGTATGTTATGAAGGCAGACAATTAAGAGTTCATGAGAACAATTACCCTACCCACGATTTAGAGCTAGCTTCCATAGTATTTGCGCTCAAGACATGGCGCCATTATTTGCTTGGAGAGAAGTTCGAATTGTACACTGATCATAAATCTCTCAAGTACTTTTTTTCGCAAAACGATCTTAATTTGAGGCAGCAAAGGTGGATGGAATTCTTAGCATCTTGTGACTTTGAGATTGCTTATACCCCTGGCAAGGGTAATGTAGTGGCAAACGCGCTAAAGTAGGCAGAGGATGGTCCTAAGTCCTTTGTTTGTGGAAAGGAAAAGCTTGGAGTTTATATCAACTTTTGACTTTAGACCCTCCATCGAAATCTTGCCTGGCTTGTTAGCATCACTGGAGATACAACCTACTCTTATGGACCAGATAGGAGCTTTACAGTGAGATGACCCACATATTTTAGACATTGTAGACAGGCTCGGTAAAGCAGAGACTTCTAATCACCTAAATAGATAACCCATTGACAATAAAGGGTGGTTGCGACAAGATGGAAGGCTTTGTGTTCCCCGAGTTAGGAGTTTGTTGAAGAAAGTCCTAGAGGAATCCCATCATTCTAAGTTGACTATCCATCCTGGTGGTGATAAAATGTACAGGGATATGAAGAGAGTTATTTTGGGCGGGGATGAAGAAAGATGTAGCAGAGTTTGTTTCTCAATGTTTGATTTGTCAGCAAGTCAAAGCTGAGCAAAAGAAGCCCGGTGGTTTACTTCATCCTTTGGAGGTTCCACAATGGAAATGAGAGAGCGTCTCTATGGATTTCATAGATGGTTTGCCTAGATCAAAAAAGGCAACACCAGTATTGGGTGGTAGCGGATAGACTTACTAAAAGCGCTCATTTCATTCCCGTTAACAGCAAGAGGACGACAGCATCACTGGCAGCAGTTTATGTTCGTGAGATAGTTCGTCTTCATGGAATACCTTCTAGCATCGTAAGCGATCGTGACCCCATCTTTACTAGTGAATTCTGGAGGAGCTTGCAAGAAGAATTAGGTACACAGTTATGTCTAAGCACCGCTTATCATCCTCAGACTGATGGACAGACGGAAAGGGTGAACAGAGTAATAGAGGATCTTTTAAGACTGTGTATACTTGACTTCGGAGGAACTTGGGAGGAGCATCTTCCTTTAGTAGAATTTGCCTACAACAACAGTTACCAAGCTAGTATTGGAACGACACCCTTCAAAGCATTGTACGGACGACCCCGTAGATCACCGACTTATTGGTGGGAATCTACAGAAAGGCTTTTACTTGGACGGATATGGATAGAGAAACGTCCGAGAAGATTGATCTCATTAAGCGGCAAATGAAGACTGCTCAAAATGCAGACAAGAGAAGGATTGACGTCGAGTTTGAAGTGGGTGACATGGTTTTTATTAAGGTGTCACCCTTAAGAAATGTGGTACGCTTTGGATCTGTAGGGAAATTAGCTCCAGATTTGTAGGGCCATTTCCCATAATAGAAAGGATTGGCCAAATGGCCTATAGAGTAAAGCTATCGAGAGATTATCCGGCGTTCATGATGTTTTCCATGTTTATCATTTGCGGAAGTGTTTACATGACACAACAGAAGTTGTTGAGTCAAGTATATTGGAGGGAGTGGAACAGGAGGCAACAGTTAGACGAGTTCCTACCCGTATTCTTGGATCAGAAGTTAAGAAGCTACGCAATAATGAAATCAAGTTGATAAAGGTTCAATGAGGAGATAGCTCGGAGGATGCAACTTGGGAGACCGAATATAGGATTCGTTCTTCGTACCCTTTCCTTTTCGAGGGTATGTTCTTGACTCCTTTTCCAAAACTTTTATCCATGTTTGTCTCTATCATTTGAGCATTTCCTATCGATTGAATTCTTTGACATTTATGTAAGAGTCCCATGATTGAAAACATGTGTTTAGACAAGTTATGTTTGGTGGATGCAAATGGATGCAATTGTTTGATAGTGGTTGCTTGTGGATGCATATACACACACATTAGGCACTAGATCGGCTCAATCACTCTCATACTACATATGGATGCATGTGCATTTTTCTTTTTTTTTTGGATGAAAATGGATATATATCATATGGATGTTGCACTTGGATGAATGATTGTGCATGCATATAGAACTTACATGTTATACTAGGTTTGTTGCGCTACGTGTTGGACTCATGGCACTAATATACATTTCATTAAGGAGATCAAATGAATCAGTAGATTGCCGGATTTTCGCGTTAGTATTAGGACATATACACACACCTTTGCATATGTTCATATAAGCATTAGAAATCCTTTGAGGACAATGTATGCATATGATTGGTGGATGAGTAGATGGATATAGATGGTAGGATACATTCTTCTTAACTCAAGAGGGGTGTCGACCTCGGGGTCGACCCCCTAAGAGGGGTGTCGACACCAGGGTCGACCCCCCTAGGGCTGAGGTGGCAGTCGAATTCCTGGGGCTGGCAAATAAGTATACAAGCTCATTTCTCTTGTTTTCTTCACTGGAAATCAATGGTGGCCAAATGCTGTCAGTACCTGGACTGAATCGAACCCTTTTCTTCTTCAGCAATTACAGATTTGAGATTCAAGTGTAGATCTGTTCTTCTTCTATTTTTTTATCCAAACGCTACGAGTTTCACGTTACTTTTAGATTTGAATGATTCAAAGCAAAATATATGACTATAGTTTGGATCCATTCCTATGAATGAATTATATTGTGAATCTATGACATTCTGAATTAGTTATGACTTGAATCTTAATCCTTATCATACCAGATCTATTGTAACTTGTGAATCTATGACATTCAGACATGTAACGACCCAGAAAATCTGAACCAATTTAAAATTTTTAAATTGGCTAAAATAATGGATTTTAAATATTTAAAGTAAATATTTTAAATAATAGCAATGAAAACTGAGTTTGAATCGACAATTGAAAATGAATATAATTAATTCTAATTATAAACAAGGCCTGAAATGGCGCGGTAGTTTCAAAATTTGAATTCAAACTTTGTCGGACTGTACCGGGTGCAAAACAAAACGGATTTGAGTGAAACCAAAAACATTTAAATTTGTTAGTGAACACCTTTCTAACGAATCTGAAAAATAGAATTTTCATAGCGGAAAGCAAAAGTTATGGCCAAATGAATTTTCAGAAAGGTCGCTATGGAATTTTTATAGCCCGTGAAATTGGCCATTTTGCATACGACCTCGGAATTCCGCGAAACCACTTTTGTTGGATCCGGGATGTGAAGTTATTGCTAGGTTTCAAATTTCATAATTTTTGAAGCTAGTATGTGAGCGTGGCAAAAGAAAACGTGTTTTGGTCAATTACATTTAAATTGGATCGACCAGAAATGGGCCTTTTTGCAAACGGTCTCAGAATTCGAAGAAACTAGTTTTGTTGGGACCGTATCGTCAAAACATAGCCAGATTTATTTTTCTGGAATTTTTCGAATCAGTTTGTGGCCCTGGCAAATTGAAATGTACGTTCAAATCGAATATTGAATGTTATATATTTTAAATTGAATGAAAACTGACTGAAACAGTAGAATGGGCCTACGAAACATATCCCATTGTGTTCGGAATGGGGGTAAAACGCTAGGAACGATAGTCGTTGGGTTTGGATTGGTGTTCGTGTGTGACAAGGGGTATTTTAGAAATTTTAAAAATATATAAATAAAAGAAAAAATATGATTGGCCCATATCTTTTTCTCTCTCCCCGACATTCCTAACTCGCGAACGACGGTAGCAGCCTCCGACCTTCTCTCTTCGATTGCTCCTCCCACACTCCACGAAATCGAGCGCCACCACCACCATTTCAAAGCCCTCCTTCCCCTCTTTAAATCCATACCAGAACCACCCCTTCTCGTTGAGTGTTGAGCCCGAATCGAGCCCTCAAAGTTGCGCCCTTTCGACCGCCGCCACCACCGGTAGGGACCACCGAACTGCACCCCACCATCACGCGCGCGAAGGTCTTTCGAAGCTCTTCAACGCTGTGTGAGCTGATTCTCCTATCGCGCAACGGTTTGAACGAAAGATCAAAACCTAGTTTTGAACCATCGTGAAAGGTGCGTCTTTTATTACATCTGAACTTTGAAAAATCATATCTTTTTCGTTTCTTGACGAAATTCGATGAAACAGGAAACATCGTGACCGTGTGGACGTCTTCTACCTTCTAGAAGAGACCGCATACTTTTCTGAGCCTTCTGCTATTTTTGGTGGGGTGGAACCCAATGTGAGATTTCTAATTTATAAACGATATGGAAAACGACGATGTATAAATTATATAGTCGATGTATGAGTTATATAAGCGTTGTACACCTCATGTATAAGCATTGTATAAGTTGTACGTTCGATGTATAAGTTGTATATGCATTGTAAAAATTATATATGTGTTGAAATAGAAGTGAATTGCTATATATATATATATATATATATATATACGCCCCTCGTCCACAAACCATGGACGATATTTATTGGTTGTGATTGGTGTGAAAATTGATTGATAGCGAATGATTGATTGGGATTGTTTGTGGTTGATATTGATTGATTGTGGTTGAAAAATACCCGTTTGTGGTTGAGAAATATTTGGTTGAAACCACATAGGATTAGTTTGTGGAAATGAAATAAATATATACATGCCGCCTGCGTGCGAACTAGATGCATGATCCCCATTGTCAAAAACCGCGAGGTTTTAAGGTAGAGCGAGGAGCCGTACTAGGGACAGTCCCGGTTTTAACTACCCTGCCGTTATGCTGCCGAAATTTTGAATAATATTCACGTGTTTGAATTATTTTCATTTGCTGAAACTATATTTATTCGTTGAATAGAAAACCTTCATGTGTTGAATCGATATTCATTCGTTGATTAGAAATTCATGTGTTGAATGGTGTTCGGGTTTTAAATATAAAAATCACATTTTTATCTATATATATAAACTATAGAAAACCTTCATGTGTTGAATCGATATTCATTCGTTGAATTGAAATTCATGTGTTGAATGGTGTTCGTGTTTTAAATATAAAAATCACATTTTTATCTATATATATAAACTATAGAAAACCTTCATGTGTTGAATCGATATTCATTTGTTGATTAGAAATTCATGTGTTGAATGGTGTTCGTGTTTTAAATATAAAAATCACATTTTTATCTATATATATAAACTATAGAAAACCTTCATGTGTTGAATCGATATTCATTCGTTGAATTGAAATTCATGTGTTGAATGGTATTCATATTTTGAAATAAATCGTTTTATAATAAAAATCACATTTTTATCGTCTATATGAATTATATAAAATAATCTCGTTTTGAAAGAAATTGTTTTATAATAAAAATCCTATTTTTATTACCTATATAAACTATATAAAATAATAGTGTTTTGAAATGAATTGTTTTACAATAAAAATCACATTTTTATTATATACATGAATTGTTAAATATAGTGAAGTGTTGAAATAGAAGACAGTTAGATAAAAATATCATTTTTATCAAATGTATGAAAATAATGTAGCTTTGAAATCGAAGAATCGATATATATATATATAAATAGAATTAAAATATATCGAATAAAGACGCTGTAGTTCCTATTTTGAAACCGTGATTTCAAACGATTATACCGGGAGATCCGACCATCGGATTTTCCTGGAATCGCAACCGTTGGGTTCGCTTTGGAAAAATCTTTCCAACGGCACCAACTTTGTAAAAATCCAGCGGTTGGATTGTCTAAATTGTTTAATTCAAATCTAAAGAAAAACAGCGCCAGAATCGATTATATATATATAATTATATTTAATCGAATAACGACGCTGCAGTTCGTATTTTGAAATCGAAACTTCAAACGATTATACCGGGAGATCCGACCGTCGGATTTTCCCGAAACTGGAACCGTTGGATTCGTTTTGAAAGAATCTTTCAAATGATGTAAATTTTGTGAAGATCTAACGGTTAGATTTTCAGATATGTGTAAATCAAATCTGAAGAAAAATAGCGCCACGGTCGCGTTATGGCCCGAATCGTCGTTTTGAATAAATTGGCTATTTTAAAAATAAATAAAAATAGCGATAAATCGTTATAAAATATTATAAACGATATGGATGTGATTTAGAAATTAACTGAAGGTTGGCTAAGTCGAATGGTTTCCTGGGTGTTGATCTGATGTTGGTTTCGGCCTTCGGGGTTAATATTTGGGAAATCGTTCTCTTACTGATTGACGGTTAGTGACTGATGAATTGAAATGATGCGTGTGTATGTTAGTGTTGCACTTGTTTATTATATACGCGAGTTGCTCAGAAAGACCGGGTTTATCCCATTCTGAATAACTGAATCGACGATAAGAAATCGAAGATGAAGACGGTGGTCGAAGACCGGAGATCTTCACCTCGTTTGGATGGTAACCGAGGTCCTGATTGGGAGGCATCCCGAAATATGGATAATGAGTGGTGATCGTCCAGACGTACGTGGTGATCGATGGGTTTGCGAGGTATATAGTGCCTCCGGTTTCGTTCAGACCCAGAACGGACTTGCAAATGGACAGTGTGTCCGACATTGGAATTCATTCTGTGTGATTGATAGCCATCAGTTGCACGGTGTGAATTGCCTGTGTGGCATGCTAAGATGCAGTGATCAGGGCTTATGTTGAAAAGCAAAGTCTTGTGGTGATGATCAAAGCCCCGCCCGTGTGGCGTAGCTTTGTGTATAACGTAAATCCGCAAGCCTCACACCCCGGTATGAACTAGAAACGGGAGAAAGGACCTCAGGGAGCGCCTGCGTTTCCTCCTAGCTAGAAGTGGCGTCAGTGGTTTTACACGCCCTGACGAGTTTGACTTATGTGGTTGTTGCGAGGCGCCTCGGTTAGATCAGACGATCCGGGTCCGATGGAGTCATTCGTTGGCTCGCTTACGCCCCAAAGGGCAGGGAAACGTAGTGTTCAAGCATTTTAATCCACTCCGTGTGGACCGGCCCTGACGATCCAAGGGTCGATGCGTTCTGATCCTGAGACTCGGGCTAGGCAGTCTCGAATTCGGTAAGGACTATCTTTTGCCTTGGTTCATGACGGAAATCCAATTTCCAATTACGTGACTGTGCGGTTTTGATTGTATATATATTTGGCGACATGATATATGGTACCCATGCCGTCTAGGATTGATAGTTATGATTTGAAATTGTTTTCGAAACATATAAACTCTAGTAGTAATATCAAATGCTTTTGTTTTATTCGTATCAACCATATTTTGGCCATTATAAGGTAAAACTCTATCCTCTGGTTTGCGTTGCATTGTGTGATGGGAACTAAGTCTTATAATGGCTTCATTTTTATAAAATGCATTGCGTTGTTTAAAATAAAGATTTGTTTTAAAGCACTGGCAATCCAATGGAGTAAACCCGTTCCACTAAAGTGGCATGGTCCAGTGATTAGCCATATTTTGAATGTGTTGAGTAGATTTCTCATACCAGTCCCATGACTGACTCGTAGTTTGTTTCACTTTCAAACTCGGGTGCCCCTTTTTTTACACGGGCAGCCTTGTATTCAGGTTTTGCTGGTTCTTTCTGGATAGCTGGAGCTGAAGATGGATTCTATTATTTATCTCTTTTTATGTTGTTCAGCTACTATTGTACATATTTTGTTTATTTCCGCTGTAGACATATATGTATAGCTAAACTGTATTTGTACTAAGTATGATCCTGTATACTGTGTAACTTTGATGATTACTTTTATCCAGTATATTCTATTGTTCATTATTAGGTGTATTTATTTATTTCTGTTCTGCTATTATCTGTTTCTGCGTTATATTCCAAGGATTACCCTTGCCGCCGTCTGTACGGGGTTTGGGGTTGTCTCATTTGGTATCAGAGCAGTTATTACCGGAAGTTCGTCTGAAAGCGAGCACGAAAAACATTTGGAATAAGTGTTAGAAATCCTCAGAAGGAATGTATTAAAAGCAAAGTTTTCCAAATGTATATTCTGGCAAGAAGAAGTAAAATTTCTGGGCCATGTCGTATCAAAAGAAGGAATTGCTGTGGATCCAAGTAAAATCACAGCTATTCAGAATTGGAAACAGCCCGGTACCCCTACAGAAGTCCGTAGTTTTCTCGGGTTGGCTAGTTATTACCGGAAGTTCGTCAAAAACTTTTCGAAGATATCTGGCCACTTAACGAAGCTTACAAAGAAACACTCTAAATTCAAATGGACTCCAGAGAGTGAAGAGGCTTTTGAAGAGCTAAAGTTGAGATTAACAACTGCTCCAGTGTTAACCATCATCGATGGCAACCAGGATTTGAAAGTCTGGACTGATGCTTCTAGAGAAGGCCTTGGCGCAGTGTTAATGCAAAGGGGTCAAGTGATTGCTTATGCTAGCCGTCAACTGAAGCCGCACGAGAAAAACTACATCACTCATGATCTTGAGTTATTGGCGATAGTATTCGCCTTGAAAATCTGGAGACACTATCTTCTGGGTGAGAGATTTGAACTGTTTACAGATCACCAGTCGTTAAAGTATCTGTTCACTCAGAAGGACTTGAATCTGAGGCAGCAGCATTGGCTGGAGTTTCTTGCAGCATATGACTTTGGGATTATATACACTCCAGGGAAAGCCAATGTGGTAGCTGATGCGTTAAGCCGAAAGAATGAAATGATCGCCAGTTTTATTATCACGACTTCATTGATAGATATAATATCTGCTCTTCAGAAGGATGATCACTTCATTCAGAAGATCAGAGAGATAGTTCAACAAGGCGAACCCTCGAGTTTTCAAGTTGATAATGATGGGATTCTAAGGCTCAAAGGTCGAATCTGTGTCCCTAACATTCCTGAGCTCCGAAAGGAAGTACTGGATGAATGTCATAATTCAAAACTTAATATCCATCCGGGAGTAAGAAAAATGTATAATGACATCAAACGCACTTTCTGGTGGAAGTCGATGAAGAGGGACATTTCTTTATATGTTAGTCGATGCCCTACTTGCCAGCTAGTCAAAAGCGACCAACAGAAACTAGCTGGATTATTACAACCGCTAGAAGTTCCTGGTTGGAAGTGGGAACATATTTCTATGGATTTCATTGATGGTCTTCCCAGAACCAGAAAAGGGAATGACAGTATTTGGGTGATCGTAGATCGCTTCACGAAGACCGCCCATTTCATACTTGTCAGATCAAATAGAACTGCTCAGAGTCTGGCGCAGATATACTTCAAGGAAATAGTTAGACTACATGGAGTGCCGCTCAGTATAGTCAGTGATAGAGATACAATATTCACTAGCAAATTCTGGGAAGCATTTCAAGTCGAGCTGGGAACGAAGTTGAACTTGAGCACCGCTTATCATCCTCAGACAGACGGTCAGACTGAGAGGGTGAATCGTATTTTAGAAGATCTATTGCGGGCTTGTGTTCTAGATTTCGGCGGATCATGGGAATACCATCTACATTTGGCTGAATTCTCATATAACAACAGCTACCGGGCGAGTCTGACAATGTCGCCATTCGAAGCGTTGTATGGTAGACCGTGCCGATCTCCCGCTTGTTGGGTCGAACCCGGTAATAGACTTGTGTTGGGGCCTGATATGATTCGAGAAGCTGCCGACAAAGTCGATTTTATTAAGAAGCGATTACTCGCCGCTCAGAGCCGACAAAAGAGCTACGCCGATAGGAGAAGAAGAGATATATCCTTTGTTGTTGGCGACTATGTATATCTGAAAGTATCGCCGATGAGAGGAGTAATCCGGTTCGGTAAAACAGGGAAATTGGCGCCCAAATTCATTGGTCCGTTTCCTATTCTGGAACGGATCGGAACTCTCGCTTATAGGGTCAAATTTCCTGATTGGTTGCCTGGAGTTCATGATGTATTTCACATATCTCAACTTCGAAAGCACGTTCATGATCCAGACTTGATCGTGGAAGAAGCAGCTCAGCAGGATATTGAAATTACTCCAGAACTAGCTGTGAGAAGAGTGCCGCTAAAGATTATCGGCAAAGAAACCAAAGAGCTGAGGAACAAGAAGGTTCGCTTAGTCAAAGTGCAATGGAGCGGAGATCCACGAGATTGTACTTGGGAAACTGAGGAGAGCATTCAGAAAGCTTATCCTAGATGCCGAGTGGATATCTCTGATTGACTCCGGTGCAAGGTATATTTACCATACTTTGCATTACCAATCAGTTCTCTATTCTGTTGTTATTTTCTTTCCATGGATGTGCACTTTTAATTCTATAGTCTGAATGATTTTAAAAGAATATAGAAATTGATTTGTGTGATTTTGAAAAGTTAAAAACAATTTGATTGTTGTTTGTGTTGTGTGATAGTAAATTTGATTTATTGAATTATTGAAACAATAGTTAATTTAATCAACAATAGAATAATGGTAGAATTTATTCAATTAAATCACACATTGAACTGATTAAAAATAGATAGAAATATATATACTTGTGCATTAGATATGTTTGAACAGGTAACTGGATTAGCTGTTGAGTAAAGATTTTATTTGCGTGCCCGACAAATAGGTAAACCTTAATGAGTTGGATGCGAAATATTATTATATCAACTCCTGTGAATGCCATTGGATGCGGAGTGCTGGTTATTCTGTGTGAAATAATAAATATCGCCATAGGATAGTAACAATTAATTTTGAACTACATTACATGGCATACTTCTGAAGATAGGCATACTTCATCATATACCACATAAGCATTTGGAGCTTGTGTGATGAGGTGGAAGATTTACCATACGAGCGAGAGGCTTGTATGGAGATGACTATATTTTACAGGTTGAACTGATGACTGATATGGACTATTTAAAGTATAACGATAAAATTGCCAGATTAATAAAAACCCCACACGGGTCTGGAGTTGACAATAATCACGTCTCTCTAGTTATTAGATACGGCACATGGACTATTTATTTCCCACACGGGACGAGGTGACGAGGATTCATCCTCTGGAGCATTTAAAATACACACTCCCTCAGGCTTTGACAGGGTGACGAGAATTTATTCTCTGGAGTTATTATCAATACACGCTCCCCTGTAAACACCAGAATATATCACTATAAATATGTGTATGCTTATTAGGATTTATTGGGTACCTAATACGGCCCAATAAATTTCCAAACCTCTCTCCGTACAAAGGAGGTTATGGCGAAATTTTTCGAAAATTCCGGGTGTTAGCCAAATTTTTGAAGAATTTGAAAATTCTCAAAAACTGAAAAGTTGGAGAATGGAAGCCAGATCGAACGTAGAGTTGATTAATCAAACCACTTTCGACTTTGTTCCTTTTCGGGGACGAAAAGTTTTAAGTGGGGGAGATTGTAACGACCCAGAAAAACTGAACCAATTTAAAAAATTTAAATTGGCTAAAATAATGGATTTTAAATATTTAAAATAAATATTTTAAATAATAGCAATGAAACTGAGTTTGAATCGACAATTGAAAACGAATATAATTAATTCTAATTATAAACAAGGCCTGAAATGGCGCGGTAGTTTCAAAATTTGAATTCAAACTTTGTCGGACTGTACCGGGTGCAAAACAAAACGGATTTGAGTGAAACTAAAAACATTTAAATCTATTAGTGAACACCTTTCTAACGAATCTGAAAAATCGAATTTTCATAGCGGAAAGCAAAAGTTATGGCCAAATGAATTTTCAGAAAGGTCGCTATGGAATTTTTATAGCCCGTGAAATTGGCCATTTTGCATACGACCTCGGAATTCCACGAAACCACTTTTGTTGGATCCGGGATGTGAAGTTATTGCTAGGTTTCAAATTTCATAATTTTTGAAGCTAGTATGTGAGCGTGGCAAAAGAAAACATGTTTTGGTCAATTACAGTTAAATTGGATCGACCAGAAATGGGCCTTTTTGCAAACGGTCTCAGAATTCGACGAAACTAGTTTTGTTGGGATCGTATCGTCAAAACATAGCCAGATTTATTTTTCTGGAATTTTTCGAATCAGTTTGTGGCCCTGGCAAATTGAAATGTACGTTCAAATCGAATATTGAATGTTATATATTTTAAATTGAATGAAAACTGACTGAAACAGTCGAATGGGCCTACGAAACATATCCCATTGTGTTCGGAATGGGGGTAAAACGCTAGGGACGACAGTCGTTGGGTTTGGATTGGTGTTCGTGTGTGACAAGGGGTATTTTAGAAATTTTAAAAATATATAAATAAAAGAAAAAATATGATTGGCCCATATCTTTTTCTCTCTCCCCGACATTCCTAACTCGCGAACGACGGTAGCAGCCTCCGACCTTCTCTCTTCGATTGCTCCTCCCACACTCCACGAAATTGAGTGCCACCACCACCATTTCAAAGCCCTCCTTCCCCTCTCTAAATCCATACCAGAACCACCCCTTCTCGTTGAGTGTTGAGCCCGAATCGAGCCCTCAAAGTTGCGCCCTTTCGACCGCCGCCACCACCGGTAGGGACCACCGAACTGCACCCCACCATCACGCGCGCGAAGGTCTTTCGAAGCTCTTCAACGCTGTGTGAGCTGATTCTCCTATCGCGCAACGGTTTGAACGAAAGATCAAAACCTATTTTTGAACCATCGTGAAAGGTGCGTCTTTTATTACATCTGAACTTTGAAAAATCATATCTTTTTCGTTTCTTGACGAAATTCGATGAAACAGGAAACATCGTGACCGTGTGGACGTCTTCTACCTTGTAGAAGAGACCGCATATTTTTCTGAGCCTTCTGCTATTTTTGGTGGAGTGGAACCCAATGTGAGATTTCTAATTTATAAACGATATGGAAAACGACGATGTATAAATTATATAGTCGATGTACGAGTTATATAAGCGTTGTACACCTCATGTATAAGCATTGTATAAGTTGTACATTCGATGTATAAGTTGTATATGCATTGTAAAAATTATATATGTGTTGAAATAGAAGTGAATTGCTATATATAAATATATATATGCCCCTCGTCCACAAACCATGGACGATATTTATTGGTTGTGATTGGTGTGAAAATTGATTGATAGCGAATGATTGATTGGGATTGTTTGTGGTTGATATTGATTGATTGTGGTTAAAAATACCCGTTTGTGGTTGAGAAATATTTGGTTGAAACCACATAGGATTAGTTTGTGGAAATGAAATAAATATATACATGCCGCCTGCGTGCGAACTAGATGCATGATCCCCATTGTCAAAAACCGCGAGGTTTTAAGGTAGAGCGAGGAGCCGTACTAGGGACGGTCCCGGTTTTAACTACCCTGCCGTTATGCTGCCGAAATTTTGAATAATATTCACGTGTTTGAATTATTTTCATTTGCTGAAACTATATTTATTCGTTGAATAGAAAACCTTCATGTGTTGAATCGATATTCATTCGTTGATTAGAAATTCATGTGTTGAATGGTGTTCGTGTTTTAAATATAAAAATCACATTTTTATCTATATATATAAACTATAGAAAACCTTCATGTGTTGAATCGATATTCATTCGTTGAATTAAAATTCATGTGTTGAATGGTGTTCGTGTTTTAAATATAAAAATCACATTTTTATTTATATATATAAACTATAGAAAACCTTCATGTGTTGAATCGATATTCATTCGTTGATTAGAAATTCATGTGTTGAATGGTGTTCGTGTTTTAAATATAAAAATCACATTTTTATCTATATATATAAACTATAGAAAACCTTCATGTGTTGAATCGATATTCATTCGTTGAATTGAAATTCATGTGTTGAATGGTATTCATATTTTGAAATAAATCGTTTTATAATAAAAATCACATTTTTATCGTCTATATGAATTATATAAAATAATCTCGTTTTGAAAGAAATTGTTTTATAATAAAAATCCTATTTTTATTACCTATATAAACTATATAAAATAATAGTGTTTTGAAATGAATTGTTTTACAATAAAAATCACATTTTTATTATATACATGAATTGTTAAATATAGTGAAGTGTTGAAATAGAAGACAGTTAGATAAAAATATCATTTTTATCAAATGTATGAAAAGAAAGTAGCTTTGAAATCGAAGAATCGATATATATATATATATATATATATATATATATAAATAGAATTAAAATATATCGAATAAAGACGCTGTAGTTCGTATTTTGAAACCGTGATTTCAAACGATTATACCGGGAGATCCGACCATCGGATTTTCCTGGAATCGCAACCGTTGGGTTCGCTTTGGAAAAATCTTTCCAACGGCACCAATTTGTAAAAATCCAACGGTTGGATTGTCTGGAATGTTTAATTCAAATCTAAAGAAAAACAGCGCCAGAATCGATTATATTCATATATATATATATATAATTATATTTAATCGAATAACGACGCTGCAGTTCGTATTTTGAAATCGAAACTTCAAACGATTATACCGGGAGATCGGACCGTCGGATTTTCCCGAAACTGGAACCGTTGGATTCGTTTTGAAAAGATCTTTCTAATGATGTAAATTTTTTGAAGATCCAACGGTTAGATTTTCAGATATGTGTAAATCAAATCTGAAGAAAAACAGCGCCACAGTCGCGTTATGGCCCGAAGCGTCGTTTTGAATAAATTGGCTATTTTAAAAATAAATAAAAATAGCGATAAATCGTTATAAAATATTATAAACGATATGGATGTGATTTAGAAATTAATTGAAGGTTGGCTAAGTCGAATGGTTTCCTGGGTGTTGATCTGATGTTGGTTTCGGCCTTCGGGGTTAATATTTGGGAAATCGTTCTCTTACTGATTGACGGTTAGTGACTGATGAATTGAAATGATGTGTGTGTATGTTAGTGTTGCACTTGTTTATTATATACGCGATTTGCTCAGAAAGACCGGGTTTATCCCATTCTGAATAACTGAATCGACGATAAGAAATCGAAGATGAAGACGGTGGTCGAAGACCGGAGATCTTCACCTCGTTTGGATGGTAACCGAGGTCCCGATTGGGAGGCATCCCGAAATATGGATAATGAGTGGTGATCGTCCAGACGTACGTGGTGATCGATGGGTTTGCGAGGTATATAGTGCCTCCGGTTTCGTTCAGACCCAGAACGGACTTGCAAATGGACAGTGTGTCTGACATTGGAATTCATTCTGTGTGATTGATAGCCATCAGTTGCACGGTGTTAATTGCCTGTGTGGCATGCTAAGATGCAGTGATCAGGGCTTCTGTTGAAAAGAAAAGTCTTGTGGTGATGATCAAAGCCCCGCCCGTGTGGCGTAGCTTTGTGTATAACGTAAATTCGCGAGCCTCACACCCCGGTATGAACCAGAAACGGGAGAAAGGACCTCAGGGAGGGCCTGCGTTTCCTCCTGGCTAGAAGTGGCATCTGTGGTTTTACACGCCCTGACGAGTTTGACTTATGTGGTTGTTGCTGTTGCGAGGTGCCTCGGTTAGATCGGACGATCCGGGTCTGATGGAGTCATTCGTTGGCTCGCTTACGCCCTAAAGGGTGGGGAAACGTAGTGTTCAAGCATTTTAATCCACTCCGTGTGGACCGGCCCTGACGATCCAAGGGTCGATGCGTTCTGATCCTGAGACTCGGGCTAGGCAGTCTCAAATTCGGTAAGGACTATCTTTTGCCTTGGTTCATGACGGAAATCCAATTTCCAATTACGTGACTGTGCGGTTTTGATTGTATATATATTTGGCGACATGATATATGGTACCCATGCCGTCTAGGATTGATAGTTATGATTTGAAATTGTTTTCGAAACATATAAACACTAGTAGTAATATCAAATGCTTTTGTTTTATTCGTATCAACCATATTTTGTCCATTATAAGGTAAAACTCTGTCCTCCGGTTTGCGTTGCATTGTGTGATGGGAACTGAGTCTTATAATGGCTTCATTTTTATAAAATGCATTGCGTTGTTTAAAAGAAAGATTTGTTTTAAAGCACTGACAATCCAATGGAGTAAACCCGTTCAACGAAAGTGGCGTGGTCCAGTGATTAGCCATATTTTGAATGTGTTGAGTAGATTTCTCATACCAGTCCCATGACTGACTCGTAGTTTGTTTTACTTTCAAACTCGGGTGCCCCTTTTTCTACACGGGCAGCCTTGTATTCAGGTTTAGCTGGTTCTTTCTGGATAGCTGGAGCTGAAGATGGATTCTATTATTTATCTCTTTTTATGCTGTTCAGCTCCTATTGTACATATTTTGTTTATTTCCGCTGTAGACATATATGTATAGCTGAACTGTATTTGTACTAAGTATGATCCTGTATACTGTGTAACTCTGATGATTACTTTTATCCAGTATATTCTATTGTTCATTATTAGGTGTATTTATTTATTTCTGTTCTGCTATTATCTGTTTCTGCGTTATATTCCAAGGATTACCCTTGCCGCCGTCAGTACGGGGTTTGGGGTCGTCTCAAGACATAACTATGATGTAGATTTTAAAACCTTTATTATGTTATATCTAATTTTGATTTTTAGATTACGGTTATTATTTAGATTACCTTTTGCTTATCATATTAGATCTGAACTAGGTGGACATCTAAATTGTTATTTAGATCTTATCATACTCATTATGACATCCTTAATATGATATAACTAGTTTAATTATCACAAGTTCACTAGATCTATTCTTATATGTCCACCTTATCACTATGCCAGTATATGCTTATGCCAGTTATGTTGGAATAATCACTTTTGTCATCTTCCCATCACCTTTCCCTTTTTAGTGTTTATGGCCAGGCTACTTTCTAGCCTAGGCATGTCGTCAAATATATGCGAATGCGTTAGTTAGGGAACGGGGGAAAACATTAAAATTGGCATAACTTGAATGATGTTTATGGACATGAATTTGGACCTATAATTCACTATGAACATGAATGGGGAAAAAAAGGGGCATGAAACCTATAATCTATAACGACATAGGTGAAAATTGGATAATAATGACATGCCTAGGATCACAGTAATTAGAAACTGTAAATGCACTTATGACACAAGGTTATATTGCACTTGCGGTGGAAGTCTGCCCAGAACCGACCGGCATATCCAGCTACTAAAGTGTTAAATCAAATGTGAGAGGTCTAAGTACACAAATACGAAATGTGCTAAGACACGAGGTTAAGCCCAATTTGTGGAATAAGACTGCCCGGACCCGCCCGACATGTCCAACATCCACAAATGGTAGGCTTAATGTGGGAGGTCTATCACGCCTTAACCATAAATGAAAATATGGTAATAAACTGGAATACGTAACCTGGTTGAATCCATAGGGATTGTATCAACATGAACTTGAATAGGGGTTAAGTAAACTTGTTTAGAGAGAAGGTGGGTTAAGTAAATCTGAAGGGGTGGGTAATATTTATATATAGGCCTACAAACTTAACCTGAGGGGGTTGTGTAAGTAAAGGCATCAATAGGCATACATAACCAGTGGAAATCCTAGTGGGGATATAAGACAAGGGGGAGGGCTTGTATCATTTTGTGTGGGGACCCGTTTCAACCAGTAACCCATATGATGGTATCAAACGAATACTCTGCCCTAGGTTGAAGTGGGGGCACACTTACTGGGCTGAATATAAGAGATCCAAAAGTGGGGACGGTATCCGACGGCGCGTTCCATCGGAGTCATGTGCATGCACGACTCCGCCTGACCGGGAAAATAAGACGTTGTGACATCGGTAGATATGGTTGTGCACATCAACATGAAGGGTTGCCACTTTAGGGAAGTGATACCCCCTACCGTGGGGTCGGCATAGGGTATCTACGGAATAGGGAGACGATCGTTTAGGGTAGTAGTTAGGGTACGTCTGGACGTATGCCTAACTCTACCATTTGATAGTTGTTAAGGGATCATCTCATATTTGGTTATACTAGTATTAGTGAAGAGTAATCATTAGAGACGCGTATACACTTTATCCTGTTTACCTCATCGTACTTGTCCTTTGTGATACTATCTTTCTTATCCACTTTATATGTCTGTCATAATGCTTTTATTAATTTACTTGCAAAAAGTAGCTGGACTCGCCAGACTTTTTGTCTGACTCTTTTTGTTTCCTCTTCTTTCTTCCGTTCCCCCTCCCTCCCAAGGTTCGCAAGGCAGGAGTTATCAGGCTTAGTCAGGACTTGGTTATCATCTTGCTTGGAGCAGCTTTTGAAGTATTGCTCGGTTTCTATCTTCGCTACTATGGCTTTGTCCCTTTTGGGGAATTATGATTTTTTATGTATTTTTTGTACTCTGATGGTACAAGACAGAAGTTTTATATTATTGTAAGGGGTTTTATGTAGTTTCAGATTTATTGTATTTTGGACCATGATGTTATGACTTATTTTTGAAATAAAATATAAATTCCGTTGTTGCTTTTATATCTATCTTGTAATATTTCTGTTTTTGTTTGCCTATAACGCTTCACGAAACTTAATGCATTCCCTTAGTGAGTGACATTAACGGACGTGGGGGTGTCACCGTTATACACTATGTTTGATATTATATGTTAAACCTTGAATTTGAATATAATATTAAGGTTGAGTTACCGTTACAATTGATTCTCAAGACAAGGTTTACGACTTATTCCAATTGATGTAGACCTTATTATTCATTGGTCGTGGCTTTGTGAACGACTCAGCTTAATTACCATTTAATCTTGCATTGGTTATCATGTCAACATTAACTATTTTTCTAAGATATTCATGTCCTAAGGTAGCCGTTATATCTTGATTTTCCATTGTATGCATTATTGTATCCTCTAAACATAGTTGTTTAAACATCACTATGCAAAGATATAACAAGGTCGACCTTAATCGTAACTTAATGTCTTGCAATATATTTTATAACTGTTTCATCTTCTTCAGCGATTGTAGTATTATAAATTCAAATTTTATTATTGGTTGCGTGATGCACCATTTTCCTCTAATATCCACGAAACAACATCGCCATTTAACATAACGTAAAACTCCAACATAAGCTTAATTTGGTGTCGCAAGTGCTAGTTATCGAACTTGCATATGTATAGTTGCGTGCTTGGAAGCCATTATAGAAAAGTAGTAGATTTTGTATGTATTTAAGAAGTAAGAAATTTGATAATTACTTTCTAACGTTTTACATCAGGATTACATGTGTATCGTGCAGGTTTTGTAATAACCCCAATGTTGAGTATCTAGGTAAATAAATCATAATGCGGTATGTAGTTTAAAATTAGAGAAAACAAAATAAGAACCGAAGAAGGAGAACTCATATAATTAATTAAATTACATAAGCAAAGGATTCTAGGGATTAGATGAGTAGTTGTGTTGAATTGAGAATAAATTGGATTTAATAATGAGATAAGGGAATTAAATTCAACATGTGTTTGTTGAATAAACATAAATATTAAAAAATTGAAGTTTTGAACATCATATAACATGTGTTTGTGAGAAAGATACGTGTTAAAAGATTTATTTAGTCAAAGTGCAATAATTTTGTAATTATTGCTAAATAACGATTTTGGTTTAGTGAAATTTTATGAAAATATTGAAAATATGAAATATTAAATATTAAATAAAATCAATATTCAATTTCAACAGGTTATAGATAAAACTTGGACATGAAATTCAACATGCAAGTAGAGCAACATCCAAACTACAATCCGAAAGATATTACATTACATATACTTCCGACGTGATTCAACAAAGATATAAGACAACCAAGTTCAGTCCACAATAATATTTTACTGAACATTAACGCATGTTTTGTTTACATCAGATATAAAATCATAGGAAATTAAAGATTATAGACATGCAATATTTTTAAACTAGAATTGTGAGTTAACAACTCACCTTAATCGGCTATGCAAATGAACTATTGCGATTTAGCATACATGATAAGATCTCTTGTCCTTGAGACGGTTCAAGAAAGTCTTTGAGAACATGAAGAACTGAAGATACAGACATGCAACAACAAAAATGAAACCTATAGTACATTTCCTTTTCAAATTTGAGAAATTGTAAAATTTGATATTCAGGTTATGGAGATTACCTACAGAACAAAGATTATCAAAAAATTTTGCTTTAGTTTTGATGCAATTAGAACTTGGATCTAGTAAAATTTAGAAAGGGGAAGCAAATTTCTTTTATAGGTTTTGAAAGTTTAGGTAGAGGACGAGGTGTGAAAGAGAAGATACATACTTCTCTTCCCATTCTTCCGCCTAATCTAAAAATAGAGCTTGGGTTTGGGTTTTGTACCTAAAATCAATCCAATAACCCATGTGTTATTAATATTTTGCTTAGTTAGGCTTTAAACCTCTAATTAACATAAATGCTACACTTTTAACATCAAATTTTCACAAAGAAAATTTACAACTCAATGTTTCTAACTTACAAAATATTGTAACAACGTGTTATAAAAATATTTATAACCATTTAAACACATATTTCAATATGAACACAACTTAAAATTTTACATTTACATTATGTTAAGAACTACATTTTTACAACTAAATTTACAGAAAAATTTGCTTAAAAAACCAATATGAGGCAGGGATTCTTTCCTGTAGAATCATGTACAGTATAACGACCCAAAATCCCCCTTACGGGAAATCGCGGATTGTACTGAGGACGAGACGAATCAGAACATAAACAGAAGAACATTTCATTTTCAATTACAACAATTCCATCAGAATATAAGAACATACAGAGTATGAATAAATATTACACATCATAAAATATCAGAGATTTACAATACATTACATAGCAGCGGAAAATAATACAAAACACAACTGAAAGGAATATACGGATACAGAGCTTCCGAATATCACTTTAGCTGTAAATCAGGATCCTGTGAATATAAATCTGCAAAACCAAAACTACTAGCTGCCCGTGCGGACAATAGGGGCACCTAGAGTTTAGGTTAAAACAATAAACTCCAGGTCAGTCATGTGACTGGTGTGAGAACTAAAACAGTTATTAGTCTTTATTTTAAAGTTAGGTAAATCAAGGGACCACGCCGTATAACACGGAACGGGTTTCCTCCCAAGAATACCAGTGCATAAAACAACAACGCAATGCTAAATAAAGAACAATGAAGCTATTATAAGACCCAGGTCCCATCACACAATGCAACACAAGTCGGAGGATAGGGTTTTACCTTATAATAGCCAAAGAATGCTTGATACGCTAAATTTCATCTTTTATTATTACTATAAGTGTATAGTGCCAAAACAATTTCAATCATAAATATCAATCATAGACGGCATGGGTACCATATATCATGTCGCCATACTAGTTCTACAATTAAAACCGCAAAGTCATGTATTGGAAGTTGGATTTCCATCTATGAACCGAGGCAAAAGATAGTCCTCTACCGATTCGAGACAATCTAGCCCATGTCTCAGGACCCAGACACAGGTGGGCCCTTGGATCGTAAGGGCCGGTCCATCGATGTGGATTAAAATGCCTGAACACTGCGTTTCCCCGCCCTTTGGGGCGTAAATGAGCCAAATGACTCCATCAGCTCTACATAGTCAACGATATATCCGAGGTTCTTCACAATCCAACAATCACACAGGTGAAAATAATATAAATGTCAGGGCTGGTAGGTCACTTACACCACCCTAGCAAGAAGGAAACACATGTCCTCCCTGAGGTCCTCTCCCGTTTCTGGTTCATACCGGGGTGTGAGGCACGCGAATTAACATTATACACAAATCTATGCCACATAGGCGATGCTTTGATCATCAACCGCAAGACTATGCTTTTCAACAGAAGCCTTGATCATTTGCATCTTAGCATGCCACACAGGCAAACCACTCCATGCAACCGATATCCATCAATCACACAGAATGATATCCAATGTCAGACACACAGTCCATTTACAAGTCCGTTCTAGGTCTGAACGAAACCGGAGGCACCTTGTACCTCGCATATCAATCGATCTACAAGTACGTCTGGACGATCACCAACTGATTCCCTCCTCTTGGGTGTATAGCCCAATCAAGATTATCAGTAATTATCCAAACGATGTGAAGACCTCCGGTCTTCGACCACCGTCTTCATCCTCGACACATCGTCGAATCAGTTATTCAGAATGGGATAAACCCGATCTTTCTGAATAACTCGCGTATATAATAAACAAGTGTTGCACAAACACAACATACGCCTCATTCCAATTCAGAATATATTTTTATTCAAATATTCTTATACTTTGGGAAAGGTTCCCATTAATTTTATCAAAGATAAATTCTTTAAATTTATTCTTTAATTTTCTTTTGAATATCAATTCAAACCAAATTATGGTTTATCCAAACTAGTCGGAATTAACGAACCTTACCGAAGTAATCATTTGTTTTAATTTCCCAATCCCAACCTATTCATCCCATGAAGTAAAACTGGTAATACTTCATATCTAACACCACGGTGTTATCGGTAAATTCAATCACCATTTCACGTTCAAATCTAATTAAAGATTTAACTATCGCCTGGAGCAAAACTGGTGATACTCCATTCTCGATCATTTCAATAATTAAAGATTCATTAAAACTCCACTTGGTTTTAATCTTCCCAATAATCACTATCAATGATTATTTAACTTGGGAAATCATATCCCGTCTTTAACTGGGTTAAAGAACCAATGTCATTTAAAACACGATTCAAGATAAACCCAAAATCACATTCTATTTACAATGGAATCTTCATGGAAAACAAATCGATATATATAATCGATGTAAACTTCCATATCCGACTAATAATATAAATGGAATAATGGCAAAGCCTTTTAAATTCCAGATGTATTAGTTGTCTTCCTCCACAGAAATTTGCTTCGATTATTACCAAATCGAATTCCATTCTATTCCAATTTATTTTATTAAATTGGAAAACTTTACTTTGGAAAATCTCCTTTAAATCTTAACAAAAGATTTATAAATTCCAAATCACATTTCACTGTAAATCCGGTTAAAGAACGAATGTCATTAAAACACAGTTCACGATATCCATTAATTATCGGGTTAAAGAACAAGTGTTATTTAAAACACCATTCACGATATACCCAAAAATCAATTCAAATTCAATTCCAATTAAATACCATTTAATTGGAATACTTCATTAAATCTAAATAAAAAGATTTAATCTTTTTCTCAACTGGGTTTAAGAACAGTGTTAATGAAAACACCATTCACGACAAACCCATATCCCATTTGATATTAAATACAAAGCTCTGAATAGAAAATATATCGGCTTATATTCAATATCAAATTCTACGACCAACAAATATCGTATTGGAAATAACGCTATAAATATATCTTCCAAATTTCCATAACAATATCTGTACAATCATGAAATCCAACATCGAAATATTCCAAAGACAATTTCGATTCAAATCCATTCCAATTTAATTATTGGAAATTCTGGTTACTTTTAAAACCCTTTCAAATCCAATTTATTTATTTCAAAAATAAATGGATTATAATTCTAGTTCGAAACTAGTTCATTTCGATGAAAATCTATTTTTATCTTTTCAAATATGGAATTTTTCATCCCAATTCTTTCCAAATCATTTCTTATGATTTTACACAAATTATGGCTATTTTTAATAATTTTATCAAGGCCCGTACAGTCGATTTCCATAAACGGCCATCGAACTGCACTTACAACAACCTTTTCCACATTTGATTTGGACATAATTCCAAATCCAACCGTTAGATTTCAAATCTTTAATATTCTTTAGAAAGCTCTTTTTGATACGAACCCAACGGTTCCAGTTTTAGGAGAATCCGACGGTCGGATCTGCCGTAATATCCATTCGAAGTCAATTGTCGAAATTCGCAAATTGCCGCAGCGCAGCGCGTTCTATTCAGCCCATTATATATAATATATATATATATATATTTCATCGATTTCCTTTCAAAACGTATTTTATAAATCGTTTTAAATTCATTTTCAAAACGATTTCAACTTCATATTCAATTTCTAAGCAAAATTGAATATTCCATATCATCGATATGTAAATGATAGTATTTTCAAAATATTATATTTTGAAATCAATTCCTTTTCGATATTCATTATAAAAATGAATAAAATCGATATAAATATCGTTCATGTCAAAATGGCGCATATCTAATCAACACGGCTTTATATATTTCAATAACTTCGTTATTCTATTCAACAAATGAATATTTTCTTCAACACATGAATTTTCTTTTATTCAACACATGAATTTTCTTTATTTTCCAACTTGGAATGAGGCCCAATAATTACCATACAATGTGATTGATATGGATTTCATACACACACATACAATACAACAATCAAACACAGTCAACCATCACCCAAAGTGCATTCTACACTGCATAAGCATCAAATATAAATATTTAACGCTTATAACAGCCTGTCAATCAATCAATCGACATACAACTAATTACCGGGACTAGTGTATGACCAATTTCATCCCAACACCCATGTGGGGTTTTCAAACAATCAAACATAGGTTTTATTTGTGCAGTTGGGCGATGTGTAAAATTTATCGTCCCAATCCATATCAGTCAAATGTGTGTACATAAACAAATCGTCCAATTTGTTTATAACTATTTATTTTATATACACATTAAAATTTTTATTTTTAACTATAAAATATTTTTAACGATAAAATATTTTATTCCATTCCACATCACACAATCAATTTTCACAACACATTAATCAAACAAACAAGTCATCCATGGTCTGTGGACGACGGGTGTCGGGTGCTGCTAAGCACCGTCTGCATCCTAGTATATATTTCAACTAGCAAAATAAATAAAAATGAGAAGTTCTCACCTTGTGGTTCCACTCCTCCATTCTCTATTTCTGAACTATTTGGATTTGTTCGAAATTCCTACGCATCCTTTTCACGCTGTTCAAATATAAAAACCATATTTTTATCGCTTCATTCCAATAAATATAAATCATATTTTTTATTTCTACTTCATATATTTACAACGCTTCTTTTTATATAAAAATTATATTTTTATATTTCTACTTCTTATATAAAGATCGAATTTTTATCTTAAGGATATCCATATAAAGATCGAATTTTTTCTATCTATATAATATAAAATCATATTTTTATTATCTCTATAATATAAAAATGATATTTTTATTACTTCTATAAGGTAAAAATCATATTTTTATACCGCTACCTTTAAAATAAAAATCACATTTTTATTACTTCGCTATATTTATAAAAATCAAATTTTTATTCAATAACTATATAAATAAAAATTATATCTATATTCACTAGAAATATAAATAAAAATCTTATCTTTTATAATTTCAAAATCTAATCTTTATATTAATGAAAGATGTAATCTTATCATTAAAGAAAAATCAAATTTTTTCTATGTTAAAAACCAAAGCTTTTTATCCTATGTAAATAATTAAAAATCGTATTTTTTTTTCTTTATAAAAAAAATCCAACCTTTCTACCTATAATAAAAATCTTCTTTTCATATTTAAAAATATAATCTTTTCATATTTAAAAATACGATCTTTTTTATTTCTAAAAATACCATCTTTTCATTTAAAAAAAAATTTATCGTATGTTCTCGTTAATAAAAAACTAATCTTTATAAACAATGAAAATCATTTCTTAGATTTCTAAAAATTACTTCTTTTATCATTAAAAATCGAAAAGAAAACAATACTATTTTTATATATATAAAAACTGAGATGCAAACCGTTCCAGGAATTCACAGCTCAACCCGTCACTGCCTCCTCCGCTGATCGGAGTCGCGGTTGACAACAGGTGGCGCACCGGGTGGTTGCGCGCTTCCCCGGGCGTATGATGGACTTGCGATGGTCATTCACGGTGGAGCTCGAGCGCTGGGTTGGGGGGCTTCTGCATCGAAGAATGGGGGAGGAGGGAGGCGATGGAGGAGGGGGGCATCGCGGCCTGGTAGCGGCTCTGATGATGTGGAGCGGTGCGACGAGGGTCCAGCGACGAGTTTTCCCCCGTCGATGCTTTGTTTTTCTTTTCTTTGTTTTCAGATCTGAATTGGATCGTTGAAAAGTAAGGGGAGGGAGGGGTTTTAGTGAAAAGAAATTATATTTATATTTATTTAATAATTTTATCTTTCAAAAAGTTGACTTTTCTTTTAAACCCCAAACGAGGCCTAACGACTGTCGTCCCTAGCGTATTACCCCCATTCGGAACACAATGGGATATGTATCGTAAGCCAGTTCGATCTTTTCGATCAGTTTCCATCAAAATCAAATTATAAATCTATATATTGAATTTGAACGCACATTTCAATTTGCCGGGGCCACATACGGACTCTAAAAATTTCCGAATTTTTTTTTCTAGCTTCATATTGACGATACGGTTCTAACAAAACCAATTTCATCAAATTCTGAGGCTGTTTGAAAAATGGTCATTTTTCAGTCGTTCGAAATTGACTGAAACTGTTAAAACACGTTTTCCTGTGCTACACTCACATATTGATTCAGAAAATTACAAATTTTGGAATCTAGCAATAACTTGACATCCCTGATCCAACAAAAGTGGTTTCGTTGAAAACAGAGGTCGTTTGCAAAATGGCTATTTTTAAGGGCCAAAATTCCATAACGACTATTCTGAATTTTCAACTGGACGTAACTTTTTATTCCCGCTATGAAATTTTGATTTTTCGGATTCGTTGGAAAGGTATTCTCAAATAGATTCTAATAATTTTTGGTCTCGCTAAAATCCGGTTTATTTTGAATCCTGTACATTCATTTGAAATTTGAAATCGAATTTTCGAACTACCG
Source organism: Allium sativum (assembly GCA_030737875.1). Taxonomy (NCBI): domain Eukaryota; kingdom Viridiplantae; phylum Streptophyta; class Magnoliopsida; order Asparagales; family Amaryllidaceae; genus Allium; species Allium sativum. Next base: position 904,282,789 of record CM060916.1, read on the forward strand.
CACCATTTTCAATTCCTTTTATATTTAAAATAAAATATTTATATTCTAACGACGATCTATATAAATATATACGTTCTAATTCTATTCAAAATAAATTTCTCGTCGTTATTATTTAAAATAATTCATTTTAAATATTCAAAATTCGCTAAAATTGCCAAAATAAAAAATTTTAATTGGCTCGGATTTCCGGGTTATTACATACAGTAGGTCGACTAAGGGCCTGTGAGGGTCGACCTAAGCCAAGTAAAGGTCGACTTGTAGGTTGATCTTAACATTTTGCAAAGGTCGACCTATGAATTCTTTTTCTTGTGTGTTCGTGGTTTTATTCCTTATTTCCTGAGTTTTCGTGCTTTGTTCCTTTGAGTTCTTGTTGTTCTGTTTATTGAATTTTGATACCATGTTTCAAGTGTTTTCAAAAGGCTAATTCCTTCATATGAAAGGTCGATATTAACGTTGATTGGAACAACAAATTGACGATTTTTGGTATATTCTGCGTATTGTGATTTTACCGAGTTTTCTGTGAACTTTGTTGAGTTTATGCACATGTTTTATTAAATCTATTTCTAAAGGATTTTCAACTTATAAAGTGTATAATTATTTCTAAAGCTAATTTATGTATGTATATAATTTCTATTATAAAGAGATTTTAATATTAATGATTTCCAAACAACGGTCAGCCCTCCCGCTGTATTAGGCCATGTTGTAATATGTCCTCTTTTACAATGGGCAATGAATGTGGTAACAGACGGTTTTAATAGAATTTTTACAATGGTCTTATGTTATTGTTGTATGTTCCTCAATAGAATAGCAGCCCGTTGTAATCTTTTTTGCAACAGCTATTGACCATTGTAATATCTTCTATAACAACAATTAATGCTCGTTGTAAAATGCTGAAAGTTGCAATGGATTTGAATATTACACATAATATTAATAATATTTACAAGAACTGAATATTTAATTCAAAAGTTATTTTTAAACAAATATTTATTACACTTTCAAATAGTACACATAATGTTTTCCCTTTATTTACACAATCACTTGTACATACACTTCCTCACTACATTTCACTCGTATACATTGACTCCTCACTACACACTTATTCACTTATATACACGTACACAGTCACATGGTTTGAGGGGAACGTGGGATATGTACTAACCAGCAAAAGTGGGCAGAAATTATAAAGTGGGCAATCCACAATCAAAATCCAGTCTGTACATGATGAAGTTCTCCTGCTTTCATTACATGGATGATTTTGTTTACCTATAAGCACTCAACCACATGCATTAACAAAAACAATTATAAAGTGATTTTTATTACCTATAAGCTCTTATAGCTTGCACCTCGGACATCTCAACTTGAAGGATAATGGTTATTCCTAGATAAACAAGCATCTGATCATATTAAGATAAATCTATGAACAATAATAGACATAACTCATAAGGATAAATTGACAAAGATAATTCTTATACAATCGATCATGTATAGTAAAAAAATTCAAAGCTTAACATGAAGACTCACACATGCGTAAATTTAAAAGTGGTTACGAAATATCGGTAGCTAAAATCACTTGAATACCAAAGAAGTTTGCTAGCATCAATCTAGCAGAAGGGACTATACTGAAACTCGCTCTTTTATTGCTACGAATCCACTTTAAATTAATGAAAAATATAAAACATGCAGCTAATCAGTAAATGAGAAAGCATGAGAGACTACTCTACAATACTTAGAGATAACGTCCATAGCAACTCTCATCAAATAAACATGGGGCATTCAGGTCAATATTAAATTTATTTTTGACAGAACTAACCGTAAAAGCAATTGGTGTAACATTGTAATTACAACTACCATTTATAAATACTCTATTAAATTATTTTGCAAATAAAGTCATTATTGTAAACATTGCACCATTGAATGCAAATTGTATTCATTATCATCAACTTCCAAGTTTTATTACCAAAAAATGAAGTCGTCTAGATGAAGTTTATTTTCTTGGTAAGATTTTTGTCTTGGGCTATACCTTGCTAAAGTTTTTATTTTCTCAGCAAGGTTTTTACCATGAGCTATACCTTGCTGAAGTTTTTCTTGTTTTCTTCCAAATCGGCCTTCCAGTCTTAATAGCGTTATTACTTTATCGTTTTGTTGCTATGTTTATTTTATCTTCTTTCGTACAAGTAATCTGTTTCTATATTTTTGTGCATGTTCATATTATCTTTAGGGCACTTTATCAAATAAACTTATTCATAGATATTATTCCCACTTTTCATGTGACTAGTTAATCGACTAGTTTTAACTAACAATGTAACGACCCGCATTCTACGCATCATAGGATCGTAGAATATTTATTTCTCTCACATACGAAGTCGTATGGTCATGTAACTTTGGGAGACGACTATTGGGGTCATTTCCCATGTTCATGATTTTTCCCGATTTTTAAATGACCATTTTACCCCTAGCTGATCTTGTTTTGGCCATAACTTTTGATTATAAAGGAGATTTGACCTAAAACCACTTCCGTTGGCTCTGGATGATGGTTTACTATTCCGTAGAGTGGTCACATTAGCCAAACGGACTCACCGTTTGGGAGATATGGCTGAAACAAGTTTCAGACGGTGAAAAACAGCTAATTGGGCTTAACCGGGTGATTAACAGCTAGGCCCAATGGGGGATTTCAGGATTAGAGGTATATAGGGGCTGACTAGGGTTAGAAAACATTTCTTTCAGCCGTCACTTTCAGTCTTGGAACCCTAATAATGGCCTCCAATCTCTAAAACACCTCCAAATCACTTTCTAATCAACGATTAAGCTTAGCAACATCAAATCAAGGCGGATTAGCACAAGAATCGAGGTAGAGTTGCTGCGTTGCATTGGTATTCGCACCCAAATAGTAGAGTTTCAGTTCTAAAGGTTTTATTTGTTGCCAAGGTGAGTGATTTGCATAGTTTTGCGCTAATTATAGTTAATTAAGGGTAATTAGTGAAGATTAACGAAATTAGACATGATAAAATTCTGGAAAAATATTTATAAATTCGAAAATAATGTTTTAGACCTCTGTTAGAAATTTGGTTTGGTTTGGTTAAGTTTTACTAATCATATCATTAGTTTTGCCTAAACATGTTTAAGGGAAAATATGGGGTTTTGGCTATGTTTGATCCATTTAACCTTGTCATATTGTTGTTGTGGTGTTTGTGGTCACTTCTATTTGTTGCTATGACTGTATGGCATGCTTTGCTATTGATTAGAGCTGTTAGATTGGTCGAAAACGCCATCGTATGGTGTAAAACAGTCGCTGGAAAGTTGCAGGAAATGTGCAGGGTTTCAAACCGGATCGGATCGGATCATTGGGCTCGGATCAGATAGAAAACTGGGCAAGGGGACCTGATTTGGATTGGAACTTAGCATAAAGGGCTTGGCGAGAAGGAAGGCCATTTGCTTAGAGTTGGAGTTGGGCAGGGGATCAGATCGGAGAGACCAAAGGGGATCGGGTCGGAGAGACCAAAGGAGAACGGATCTGGAGACATGAGGAGGCACACCTGAACCGAGCCACTTCGGGGCATCCGAACCAAACCGAGCTAGAAGGGGAACACCGAACCGAACCGCACCCAGGAGCATACTAGGAAGCATTGGACCAAACCAAACCGATGAGGACTGGAGCACTATGCATATCCGAACCGAACCGCACCCAGGAGCATACTAGGAAGCATTGGACCAAACCAAACCGATGAGGACTGGAGCACTATGCATATCTGAACCCAACCGCACGTGTGCTATTACTACTAGGCGAAGACTCTTTTGAAGACCAACTCCAATTCAACCCAAAACCCGAGATGCAAGGGAAGTCCAAATGGGAAGTAGAACTCAGGATCCAGTTGGGAACCAACGAGTCGACTTCATGAGTTGGGCCTTGCTGCGGGACGTGTGCTAAGGAGTTGTCGATGCCTATAACTTTAGATCACTATGTGTAGGGAGTACGTGAACGGATTCAGAGCCACAGTGGCCTAGGTATGACTAAAAGGGATATAGACTAATGAAGTGGGGTCATTTGAAAAGGTTTGGTCATGACTCCATGTGGTAAGCTTGGTAGTAGTAGTAGTCGTACAAGTTGAACTCCGTCACTACTTCGATGGGTCTAGTGATCGAAGCGGTAGATATCGTATGATTTACGCACTGAGTGAGAGATGTGAGGATGGTTGCTATGTTTTATTTGTTTGCCATCATTATGACATGCACACCCCACCCCCGTATTCTTTATACCATCTATTCGGTGGCACCTTAGAGTATTGTACAGTATGTAGTGCTAACTCTTTGGTTGCAGGTCCAGGTATGGTTTAGTATACCTGTTATTGTTCTGTTTAGCTGCTTATCGCTCATACCAGACTTTTTCTCTGACCTAGAGTTTTATGTCTCTTCTTATTACTCTGGGTGCTCTCACGAGCAGACTAGAGACAGGTTAGCTGGGTATGCACGAGTAGCTGATCCGGAGACGAGCATGAGGCTTCCACGTATGATACATATAGATATTCTCCCTGTGTTGTTAAAGAACACTGCTTGGGCATTAGTAGTGCATCTTCTACTTTAGCTTTCTTTTGCTTTAGAGACAGTTTAAAGTTGTAATAATGACGCTGAATCATAAGCTATATTTGGATTTCCGCTGCTATGTTGGTTTAGTTTTCAGCTTATGCAATGTCTCGCCTGTTTATATCAAGATTATGTTATTATTATATTTTGTTCCATGCGCTGTGAGACATTCTACAGGTTCCTTGTTAGTTCATTGTCTTCTTTCCTTTCTTTGATGACCGTCCCATGCTAGTCGGGCATGTGTACAGCGCACCTTCGGAGGAGATGCAGACTGGTGCGAGGCGGGCCGTCACACCTGGTATCAGAGCTCTAGATTGTGTAGTTAACCTAGGAAAGTTATCAGGGAGCGATAGTATACGTATATGAGAGCGCGTATTTGTGATTATTTTGATTTTTTTTAAAGCTATATATATATACACACTATTAGTATAGCTAAGGATGAAGTCGCACTGCACAAGCACCACTATAGAGATGGTTAATCGTTTTCTCTTTACAGATTGAACGATGAGCCGATACGCAAGAGGTGCTGGTAGGGGAGCCAATAATGGGAATGCTGCTGACATGAGGACGATGTTTACTGACCTCATGAGGGAGATGCTTAGGGATGTGCAGAGGTCGGCTCCCAATGGTGGTAATGGTGGTGGTCCAATAGTGCAGGCGCCTAGGGCCAATTTCGCCAAGCTGAATAAGGATTATACTAGTCTTGGTGGGAAGCCGTTCCACGGAACGGAGTCGGCTACGGATGTTCAGGATTGGTTGGATAGCTGCGAGCGTATCTTCGAAGACTTGGGTATCGAGGATGCGATGAAGAGAAGGCTAGCATCCCTTCAGCTGCAAGGACGGGCTATGAATTGGTGGAATGCTATAAAGGCAGCTACCCCAGAGGATCAGATTACTTGGGATCAGTTTAAGGTTCGCTTTAGCGATAAGTTCATTCCAGCTGCTCAGAAGTCAGTGTTGTTTAAGAAATTCCTAGAACTCAAGCAGAATGGCAGAGCTGTCTCGGAGTATATTGCCGAATTCGACACTTTGTCGAAGTATGGGTTATCTCTTATCGATACTGCCGAGAAGAAGAACGAGAAGTTCATAACCAGTTTGGATCAGTACTTAGGGGAAAGGCTTATTAACCACATCCATGAGACATTTGAATCGATTGTGGGGAAAGCATTGAGGTCAGAGAGTCTTTACCCTAATCCTAAGACTGAGGCTGCATCTGCAGAAGAACCGAAACCGCAAGCAAGCGGTGGAGGCAAGAGTGGTTCTTAGAATAAAAGGAAGCAGAACCAGAATAAGGATGGCCATAAAAAGAGTAAGAAAGATGTTGAGTGCTTCAGCTGTGGTAAGAAGGGCCATTATGCTAGTAATTGTCGGGCCAAGCCAGTGGATAGGAAGTGCTTCAACTGTGGCCAAGTGGGGCATCACAAGGACAAGTGTCCGCAACCCCCTAAAGAAAAGCAGATGGTGAAAGCATATGCCCTTAATGGTATTCCTTCTTCGTCGAATGCCCCAACTGCGGCGGAGAAGGGAAAGAATGTCGTTATTCAAGGTATGCTTTCTGTTTATGATGTTCCTGTTAGAGTTTTGTTTGATACCGGAGCTTCCAGTTCTTTCATATCTAGTGACCTGGTAGATAGGTTGGGATTGGAGCCTGAGATTGTCGATAGACCTTTAGTAGTGACGAACCCGATTGGTGGTTTGACTAACCTTAGCATGATTTGTCGTAATGTGGCCTTATCGAGTCATGGATGCATGTTTGTTTGTGATTGCTTTGTTTTGGGCTTTACTGGGTTTGGCATTATTTTGGGAGTCGATTGGCTCCAAAGATACGGGGTGGTGATAGACTGTGAGGGCTTTTTGGTGACAGCTAGAGCGGATGATGGGCGAAGGGTAGTGTTTGGTGGTCTACCTGGTGATGGGGTAATGGCTAGTTTTCTAAACTCCCTCGACATCCCGCATAGTGAGTTGTCAGCTTTGCCCGTGGTTGGCCAGTATCCGGACGTTTTCGAAGAAGTGACCGGGCTTCCACCACATCGAGAGATTGAGTTCCGTATTGATTTAGTGAAAGATGCCAGACCTATAGTGATGCCACTTCGTCATATGGCACCAAGGGAGCAGCGAGAGCTCAGGGTGCAAGTCAGCGATCTTTTGAAGAAGGGATTTATCAGAAGGAGTGTTTCTGAATAGGGAGCACCAGTTGTGTTTTCTACCAAGGCCAATGGTTCCCTTCGTTTGTGTGTAGACTACCGCGAGTTGAATAAAGTGACGAGGAAGAACAAGTATCCTCTACCGCAGATAGATGATTTGTTTGATCAGTTGAGTGGCGCGAGAGTGTTCTCCCAGTTGGATCTCGCGACAGGTTTTCATCAGCTTAGAGTGGAAGCTGAGAGTATAGCTAAAACGACATTTCGAACGCCGTCTGGGTTTTATGAGTGGTTGGTCATGCCATTCGGGCTGACCAATGCCCCAGCATATTTTGTGGATCTTATGAATAGGGTATTCAGAGATCAGTTGAATAAGTTTGTCCTTGTGTTCGTGGATGATATTTTGGTCTACTCGAGGACAGAGGAAGAACACAAGGAACATTTGAGGATAGTGATGGAGGTGTTGAGAAAACACCAATTGAAAGCAAAGTTTTCTAAGTGCCACTTCTGGAGAAGGGAAGTGAGATTCTTGGGCCATGTTGTTTCAAAAAATGGTATCGCCGTGGACCCTGCGAAGGTGGCTACGGTACAAGATTGGTCTATGCCCAAGAATGCAACGGACATAAGAAGTTTCTTGGGATTAGCTAGATATTATCATAAGTTTATCTAAGATTTCTCCAAGATAGCAGCACCGTTGACTCAGTTGACCAAGAAGAATCAAGCTTTCGTCTGGGACGAAAAGTGCGAGAATGCTTTCAAGAGTCTAAAGGAAAAGTTGACGCGCGCACCAGTGTTAGTCATTCCTAAAGGGAATGAAGAGATGACAGTATACACGGATGCCTATGGTACCAGACTAGGTGCTGTATTGATGCAAGGCGGGAGGGTTGTAGCTTATGCAAGTCGGCAATTGAAACCGTACGTGAGAAGATACCCTACCCATGATTTGGAATTGGCAGCGATCGTGTTCGCATTGAAGATGTGGAGACATTATCTCTTGGGGTAAAGATTCCAGTTATTTACCGATCATAAATCACTAAAGTATATTTTTCTCTTAAAAGGATCTAAATCTCCGACAGCAAAAATGGTTAGAGTTCTTGGCTTCCTATGATTTCGATATCGCATATACACCAGGAAAAGGCAATGCGGTAGCTGATGCATTGAGTAGAAGACATGCCAGTTTAGGGGCTACGTTTCTTGAACGGAAGCAACTGGAATACATCGCTGGGTATGATTTCAGACCAAAGTGCGAATTAATCCAGAAATGTTAGCAAGTTTGACGATCAGACCCACTTTGATTGAGCGGATCGACTCAAGTTAGAGCGACGATCCTAACCTATTGGAAATCATCTCCAAGTTAGAGATGGGTATCGATGAGGAGATGAACAAGTATGGGCTTGATCGAGATGGATGGCTTAGAAAGAATGGAAGGCTAGTTGTACCCAATGTCAATGGATTGAGAGATGAAGTGCTTAGAGAATGTCATCACTCGAAACTGACTATACATCCCGGTGGTAACAAAATGTATCGAGACATGAAGCAGACATACTACTGGGAAGGGATGAAAAGAGACATTGGGAAGTTTATATCCAAAAGCATGAATTACCAGCTAGTTAAAGCTGAGCAAAAGAAGCCTGGTGGTTTGCTACACCCATTAGAAATTCCAGAATGGAAATGGGAACAAGTGTCAACGGACTTCATTGATGGGTTACCAAGGACTAGATCGGGCCATGATAGCATTTGGGTGATTGTGGACCGATTGACCAAAAGTGCAAGATTTATACCCGTCAAGTCAAACAGGACGGCAGCTAAATTAGCGGAACTGTATATAAAGTGGGTAGTGAGATTTCATGGAATACCCAAGGGCATTCTGAGTGACCGAGATCCGTTGTTCACTAGTGGATTTTGGAAGAGCTTACAAGAGGCGTTGGGATCAGAATTACATCTCAGTACTGCCTATCACCCTCAAACCGATGGTCAAACCGAGAGGGTGAATCATATATTAGTAGATCTCTTGAGAGCTTGTGTACTGTATTTTGGTGGGTCATGGGATGACCATTTGCATCTAGTAGAGTTTGCATATAACAATAGCTATCAGTCCAGTATTGGTATTGCTCCATTTGAAGCTTTGTACGGAAGACCGTGCAACTCCCCGTCATGTTGGTTAGAAACTGGTGAGAAGTTTGTGCTTGGACCAGATGTGATAAGAGAAACTTCAGCCAAGATTAAAGTTATCCAACAGCGAATGAAGGCTGCCCAAGATAAGCAGAAGAGTTATGCTGATAAGAGGAGAAGAGAAATAAAGTTCTCCATTGGCTACTTGGTGTTTGTCAAGATTTCTCCGTTGAAGAGCGTGATACGATTTGGCAGGAGAGGCAAGTTAGCACCAAGATTTGTTGGTCCATTCCCAGTTCTTGAGCAAATTGGGAATTTGACATATAAAGTCGAATTACCAAAGAAGATGGCAGGAGTTCACAACGTATTTCATGTTTCCCAGTTAAGGAAATTCGTACACGACCCAGATGTGACTATTTCACCTGATCAGTTGGATGATATCGAAGTTGAACCCGAGGCGATTGGGAACCGCAGGCCTATGCGTATTGTTGGGAACGATACGAAGCAGCTTCGAAGGAAGGCGGTGAAATTAGTCAAAGTTCAGTGGGGCGAGAATGAAAATGACTGTACTCGGGAGACAGAGGAGAGCATTAGGAAGACGTATCCAGAACTCTTCGCCTGGTAAGATTTCAGTTTCGATTTAGTCTTTCTGCATGCTAGGATAGGTTGTTTTGTTTGTTTTGCATGTTTGGTTGTTATATATGATTGGTAGGCATGCGGGATCCTTTGTATGTTTTGGGTTAAGGAATTTCGGGGACGAAATTTCTTAAGGGGGCGAGAGTGTAACGACCCGCATTCTACGCATCATAGGATCGTAGAATATTTATTTCTCTCACATACGAAGCCGTATGGTCATGTAACTTTGGGAGACGACTATTGGGGTCATTTCCCATGTTCATGATTTTTCCCGATTTTTAAATGACCGTTTGCCCCTAGCTGATCTTATTTTGGCCATAACTTTTGATTGGAAAGGAGTTTTGACCTGAAACCATTTCCGTTGGCTCCAGATGATGGTTTAAAATTCCGTAGAGTGGTCACATTAGCCAAACGGACTCACCGTTTGGGAGATATGGCTGAAACATGTTTTAGATGGTGAAAAACAGCTAATTGGGCTTAACCGGGTGATTAACAGCTAGGCCCAATGGGGGATTTCGGGATTAGAGGTATATTGGTGCTGACTAGGGTTAGAAAACATTTCTTTCAGCCGTCACGTTCAGTCTTGGAACCCTAACAATGGCCTCCAATCTCTAAAACACCTCCAAATCACTTTCTAATCAAGGATTAAGCTTAGCAACATCAAATCAAGGCGGATTAGCACAAGAATCGAGGTAGAGTTGCTGCGTTGCATTGGTATTCACACCCAAACAGTAGAGTTTCTGTTCTAAAGGTTTTATTTATGGCCAAGGTGAGTGATTTGCATAGTTTTGCGCTAATTACAGTTAATTAAGGGTAATTAGTGAAGATTAACGAAATTAAACATGATAAAATTCTGGAAAAATATTTATAAATTGAAAAATAATGTTTTAGACCTCTGTTAGAAATTTGGTTTGATTTGGTTAAGTTTTACTAATCATATCATTAGTTTTGCCTAAACATGTTTAAGGGAAAATATGGGGTTTTGGCTATGTTTGATCCATTTAACCTTGTCATATTGTTGTTATGGTGTTTGTGGTCACTTCTATTTGTTGCTATGATTGTATGGCATGCTTTGTGATTAATTAGAGCTGTTAGATTGGTCGAAAACGCCATCGTATGGCGTAAAACAGTCGCTGGAAAGTTGCAGGTAATGTGCAGGGTTTCAAACCGGATCGGATCGGATCATTGGGCTCGGATCGGATAGGAAACTGGGCAAGGGGACCTGATTTGGATTGGAACTTAGCATAAAGGGCTTGGCGAGAAGGAAGGCCATTTGCTTAGAGTTGGAGTTGGGCAGGAGATCAGATTGGAGAGACCAAAGGTGATCGGGTCGGAGAGACCAAAGGAGAACGGATCTGAAGACATGAGGAGGCACACCCGAACCGAGCCACTTCGGGGCATCCGAACCGACCTAGAAGGGGAATACCGAACCGCACCCAGGAGCATACTAGGAAGCATTGGACCAAACCAAACCGATGAGGACTGGAGCACTATGCATATCCGAACCGAACCGCACCCAGGAGCATACTAGGAAGCATTGGACCAAACCAAACCGATGAGGACTGGAGCACTATGCATATCCGAACCGAACCGCACGTGTGCTATTACTACTACGCGACGACTCTTTTGAAGACCAACTCCAATTCAACCCAAAACCCGAGATGCAAGGGAAGTTCAAATGGGAAGTAGAACTCAGGATCCAGTTGGGAACCAACGAGTCGACTTCATGAGTTGGGCTTTGCTGCGGGACGTGTGCTAAGGAGTTGTCGATGTCTATAACTTTAGATCACTATGTGTAGGGAGTACGTGAATGGATTCCGGGCCACAGTGGCCTAGGTATGACTAAAAGGGCTATAGACCAATGAAGTGGAGTCATTTGAAAAGGTTTGGTCATGACTCCATGTGGTAAGCTTGGTAGTAGCAGTAGTTGTACAAGTTGAACTCCGTCACTACTTCGATGGGTCTAGTGATCGAAGCGGTATATATCGTATGCTTTACGCACTGAGTGAGAGATGTGAGGATGGTTGCTATGTTTGATTTGTTTGCCATCATTATGACATGTACACCCTACCCCCGTATTCTTTATACCATCTATTCGGTGGCACCTTAGAGTATTGTACAGTATGTAGTGCTAACTCTTTGGTTGCAGGTCCAGGTTCAGGTATGGTTTAGTATACCTGTTATTGTTCTGTTTAGCTGCTTATCGCTCATACTAGACTTTTTGTCTGACCCAGAGTTTTATGTCTCTTCTTATTACTCTGGGTGCTCTCACGAGCAGACTAGAGACATGTTAGCTGGGTATGCACGAGTAGCTGATCCGGAGACGAGCAGGAGGCTTCTACGTATGATACATATAGATATTCTCCCTCTATTGTTGAAGATCACTGCTTGGGCGTTAGTAGTGCATCTTCTACTTTAGCTTTCTTTTGCTTTAGAGACAGTTTAAAGTTGTAATAATGACGCTGAATCATAAGCTGTATTTGGATTTCCGCTGCTATGTTGGTTTAGTTTTCAGCTTATGCACTGTCCCGCCTGTTTTATGTCAAGATTATGTTATTATTATATTTTGTTCCATGCGCTGTGAGACATTCTACAGGTTCCTTGTTAGTTCATTCTCTTCTATCCTTCTATGGCGACCGTCCCGTGGTAGTCGGGCATGTGTACAGCGCACCTTCGGAGGAGATGCAGGCTGGTGCGGGGCGGGCCGTCACAAACTAGCACATGCAGTACTGAATTTCTTTTTAAATTAATACTGAATCGACAAAAAAGGGGAAAATTCATAAAAAAAAAACTTACTAATAATCAACCAAATCAAGCAGAATAGGTTCTACGCTAGATTCAAAAACGATAGATGCTCGAACCTCTTCCCTTCCGGACCAAATTTCTTAGTAGATCTAAATACATACTAAACTAGAAATAACCATTTCTCATAATTCCCGACTTTACAGAAGAAAATCAAACTTACACAGTCTCTCAAAGAACGCCCTATGTTATAGAGGAAGTCCAGATACCGGCGACACAAAAGACAAGGATGAACACAGGCCCAAATCTGCATGCTTCCATGTTTCACTTAATTGACGTTATGAATTAGCGAAAAATCCGCTAAAATTCCTGCTAACGCCCGAAATTAGGGGTAATGCTGATGACATCGCCCCTCCTGATTTCCGCCCTTGATTTTAGATCCACGCTGTTCTACACTCTTCACAGTAAATATAATTTCGAGCATCAGAAATATAATCTACAAAAAGATCACTCGTAGGATATCCCTGTTGCGGTGATTAAGGAAGAGAAGATGAGATTTAATTTAAAGGAAAGGAGATTAACAAATTTGGATAGAACTGAAGGGACGAAGTGGAGATGAGGTGTTTGTGGACAATGTGAAGCAGATGAAGTGGGAAACGAAAATTGTACGCGTAAGATGAAAATCTGGGGTTTGGAGCCAAAAAAATCAGCGTTGGAGACAAAAGTATCATATTGGAGCCAAATGAAAGTTTGTATGCATCCTTAGATTATTTTAAACAACCAATAACATGAGTATTGAGATTGAAACATAATATTTATATTTTTCAAATGGTTTAAAAGTCTAGCAAAGTGATTAATTAAAACTTGTGTGTTTGGTTAATGCGTCAAACGTGCTTCTACATTTTAGAAAATTATTAATTATTAAATACTAATTGTTATGTGCATACTATTAATTATTAATCGTTACTTATTACTTCTTAGTTATAAACAAATATTAATTATTAATTATTCGATAGTAATAATTTAATATTATATTAATTATATTAATTAACTTTTAAGTGTAATTAAAAAATATATAGTTAATTAATATACAGTGCAACATTCATATCCAACATAGATGTAATTATTTAATAGTAATATTTATTATTAGGGTACTTTTGCGCCATATCCCTATTAAAGTCTGAAATACACGTCACGTCCCTCCCATGTTTTTCTTCAAACCCGGTCCCTATTTTTTTCTTTTGCCTCCTGCCTTGAAAACTTCCGCCTCCTTCATTTTGTGCCAGAAAAAAATGCGGCACTGAGTAAAAAAAATATATTCTAAAATCAAGAAATAATCCCAGAAGTCCACGCCAATTTTTTTTAAAAAAGTTGCATACATGTATGCAACTATTGCCAATAGTTGCATACATGTATGCAATATAGCATAAAGGAAATTCAGCTAACATTTTACCTACAGATATGTTGCACACATGTGTGCATGTTTTCTGTTTTACTTGCACACTTGAATACAAATAAAAATGAACTGAGTTTCACTATTATGAATTATTGCACATTTTTATGCTAGAATTATGCAATAATTGCACTGAAATATGCAAATAAATCAACATAGATGCAAAAACTGAAATACACACACATATGTATGCAATAAAATTATAATATGTGCATAATATTATGCATTTAACTTCACTTTTCGCTGTTTTCTATTGTTTTCTTGTTTTTGCGGTGTTATTTGATGTTTTTTTGGCTGAATTTTTTGTCGAATGCATAATTTATTTTAATATTAATTTATGTATTTTTTTTTATATTTTTTGGTCTACTTTTGAAAAATAGGGACCTAATTTATAATAAGTTTATGACCGGACATGAGCCTAATTAAGTTTGGTTTTAGGGATGCGTGCCTAATATTCACTTAATATTATTTATCAATTATATATACTAATTATAAAATATAGTTAATAAACATTAACTTAATTTTTTAATTACTAATAATTAACTATAATAAATAATATAATTAAATATTAATATAAGTAATTATTAATGTCTAATATAATATTATTAATGATTAATTATTAAATATTAATAAATAATATTAATATAATTAATTATTTTATTGTTTGTTAAATATTAGTGTAATTAATTATTAATTATTAAATAATATTAAAATTAATATAATTATTTATTAATGATTAATATAATATTTTTAATGGTTAATTATTAAATATTAGTATATAATATAATATTATTAATGACTAGTAATTAGTAATAAAATATTATAATTAATAATTAGTAACATGTAATTAATATGTATTAATAAATAACAAATATAATTTCAAGAAAACATTGTGATTATTAATTATTGATTGCCGAAAATTGGCAATAGACGTTTATTACCATAGGGATTTTAGGATTATTGTATAATTGGTAAACTTAATAACTCGATATTACTTACTAATAGTAAAAATAAACCCGTTGGAATATTGATCATATATAATAATTAGTAATTAGTGGTTATTTATCAATAATAATTAATTATTATAAGTTATAAATGATTAATATAATATTATTAACGATTAATTGTTAAATATTAATAAATAATATAATATGTTAGTGATTAGTAATTAGTAATATTTTTGACCGTTGCAAAATAGACATCTATTACAATTGACATTTGTAAAGGTTGTAAAATTAACATCTGTTACAAGGGGCTGGAAATAACCGTTGTAATAGAACTTTATTACAATATGCAATTTTTACCACTTGTAAAAAGAGCGTTGGAAAAGATATTTATTACAACGGTCAAGAAAAGACCGTTGTAATAGTATTCTATTACAAGGGGCAGTCTTTGCGCGTCATAAAAGGGTGTTGTACAGGCATCTATTACAACGGTCCAGAATGTGACCATTGTAATATCATTCTATTACAACGGGCAGTCGTTGCCCGTTGTAAAATGGATGTTGTGATAGGGTATTTTTGTTGTAGTGAAAAATAGTTTTAAAACTCATTTTCTTTAAGTAAGTTTTCTATATATAAAGCTTTCTATTGTAACAAGCTGGGATTTTAGACCTAGAAAATCAACATAAAAACCATGTCAACTATTCCAGAATCGAATAAACAGAATCATTAATAGAAAGAAGTTAGAGGGTGAGAATAGATAAGATAGAAAATAAAAATAGAAGAAGAAGAATATAAATACAACATCAGAGTAACACGAATCTCACAGCGGAACGAATACAATATAGTATACAACATAACTTGGAAATACAAATATGTCGTTTGAGTCTAACACTTACACCACAACGGAAATAAACAATAGCTATATATTCTTGAAACCTCCTGCTCCATCTCACCAAGTATATCTGAAAAATCCCGACTACTTGACTGCCCGTACAAAATTGGGCACCCAAGAGTTTCGGGAAAACAAAACAAAATAAACTCTAGGTCAGTCATGAGACTGGTGTGATTAAACAATTTAAAATAGTTGGAGAAAATAACGATATCTCATAAGACCACGCCGTATAGCACGGAATGGGTTTCTCCCTTATGAGAATCCAAAACTCTTGATTTAACTTTCAAAATCTTTTTGAAAGAAACGACAATCTTTATATCAAAACTCTTTTGATATTATAATAGTGTGTATCAAACAAAGTTAAATAATCATCTAGTAGAACGTTTTCATCTCACGTTCCACATGCATAATATATATAATTTAAAATATACAGACGCTTATTAGGTAATGGATTCCAATTGGAAAGGTATGGGACCATCTTCCGACAGTGTATCTCTAGAGAGGAATACATCGGGTTTAACAAGAACATCTTGTAACCCAGGCTAAACATGACCGGTCACTCATTTCGCTTGAGTGTACCTAATGTATTATCACCAACGGTTGGGATCAACAACCGTTTCCCGAAAGGGACATCATCGAAATAGTTTAAAGAAGCAAATGGATTTTCTCTAGATCAGGCGACAATACACCCTAATTGGAAGCTAACCACTTAGCCATGCGACCTACCCAATTTTTTACCATTTCCTAGTTGTGAGGCTAGAGGCTATAACGTATAGATCACAACTTTATTTACTTTTAATGTCACATCATCATACCCGCCAAATCCAAATTGATTTCCCCAAAAATACCACTGGTATGCAGCTTAGAGAAATAAATTCCTCCGCCACCAAACGTAAATACATTTGAAGAGATCAACTTACGCGATCTATTAAATATACTCTGTCAGACATTCTTCCGTACAGGTTGTCTTGGGACTGAACAAACCGAAGGCACTATTATGTAAATCCATCTTAGGCAATTTCTACCTAGGATTTCCCGAATATCCCTTGCATAAACTCGGTCTTCAATTATCTTCATCATAGTTGATTCGCAATGTTGTTGCCCATACGAAGTGGTATTCAGATGATAAATCTGATCCCATCTCTCCGTATTGATGACGGAAAATGGTCAAAACTTTGATAGTCGGTTATTTAATATTAAAGAAAACATCCATACACACAATGATCTTATTTCCAAATGGAAATTTTATAGATCAATCATTAATCAACATTTTTTCCCTTTATATTAATTTGTCATTAATTTATTCTTTTCCCCATTTCCCATTTCCATATATTCATAAATCCTTATTTTCTAAATCTAGAAAATATACGTTATTAACATTGGAAAACGTTTCCATTTCTTATTTACACGTCACTATCCTCCCACATACATCAGTCTCTAATGTAAACTAGTAAGAAAACAATTTCCTGAATATCAACCTCGAAGGCTGAAACCAACATCAGATCGACACTCAGAAAACCATTCAACTTAACTAAACTTCAGTCAGTTTCTAATTTCCTTAATTCCATTTGTTATCTTCTTATCAAATCATTTCTTATGCAACTCTTGGATTCAGTTTATGAATCTAATTCTTTTATGAAAAACATTGGTTATAACGATAACGTTATAATCCATACTCTCAAAATATCTAACTTTAAAATGTAGCTTTTATTCATTAATTTGAATAAATAGTAATTAATAAATTTATTAAATAAATAAATCTTGGTTTAAAAACAGGAAAGTAAATAAATACTTTCCCGAATTTGATATAATCGAATTTCAGTGCATAACTCTCTTTCGAATAAACTATATTCGATAACTCTCTTTTGAATAAACTATATTCGATTAACTCTCTTCGAATAACTTATATTCGATTAACTCTCTTTCGAATAACTTATATTCGATTAACTGTCTTCCGAATAAACTATATTCGATTAAATCTCTTCGAATAACTTATATTCGATTAACTCTTTTTCGAATAAACTATATTCGATAACTGTCTTTCGAATAACTTATATTCGATAACCCTCTTTCGAATAAACTATATTCGATAGACTCTCTTTCGAATAAACTATATTCGATTATCGTTACGAACTCCAGCATATTTTACCCTTTTGAGTCAACTAAATTTCTAAATGCATTTTTGAATTTAGTACTTCCCGACAATTACCAAATTCCTTTTATAACTGTTTTAATTCTGCAAAAACGTTTGCTTTCAAATCGCTATTCACTTTAAATCGTGAATATTATTCCTTTATAGAAAACTAGACTCGTTTTATAAAACCAAAACTTGATTTCAATTTAAAACTGTTATTACAGGTTCCAATTCTATGTATCGAGTCATTTTATAAATTCCCAACCAATCTATTTCTCCCAAAATAGAATCCACTATTTTATTTGATCACCATTTCCTATATCATTCAAATTCCTATTTGAATTCCTATTTCAAAATCTAATTTCCTTTATAAATGTTTTAATTTATAAAATATTTATCCATTATTCACATCGAATGTGAATAATATTTCTTTATATAATCAATCAGTTTGATTTTGTATTTTAAAATAATATCCCATTTCCAATTTCTATTTATACTTCTATTTATAGAATAAATTATACAAAAACTCCTTTTAACTTCTAACACTAAAAGTCTCATTTATAATTCCCTTTATAAATGCTAAGTTCAATTTCTATTTGAAATATCGGTGTTAAAGCCGATTTCTACTCCTCTATATAAATTCAGACTTATATATTCAATTTATCCCATGATAAATAATTTTACTTAATTTATAAAAACATTATTTATAAATTAATCTTCTCCATTTATTTGTTAAAACATATTTCTATTTACAATCTACTTTAAATTAATCTTGTCCATTTATCCGTTAAAAAGGATTCCTATTTAATATTTATTTTTCCAAATATTCTCTTTTTATAAAATTATATTCATTTTCCAAATATTTCCTTTTATAAACTTCTATTCATTTATAAAATATTACTTTTTATAACTCTATTTATTTCCCA
The DNA here is from genome assembly GCA_030737875.1 of Allium sativum. Taxonomy (NCBI): domain Eukaryota; kingdom Viridiplantae; phylum Streptophyta; class Magnoliopsida; order Asparagales; family Amaryllidaceae; genus Allium; species Allium sativum. The sequence goes on from CM060916.1 coordinate 904,301,347, forward strand.
AATAATTCTATTTATTTTCCAAATAATTCCTTTTATAAAATTCTATTCATTTTCAAAATATTTCCTTTTATAAAATTCTATTCATTTTCTAAATATTTCCTTTTATAAAATTCTATTCATTTTCCAAATATTTCCTTTTATAAGATTCTATACATTTTATAAATATTACTTTTTATAATTCTATATATTTCCCAAATAATTCTATTTATTTTCCAAATAATTTCTTTTATAAAATTCTATTCATTTTCCAAATATTTCCTTTTATAAAATTCTATTCATTTTCCATATATTTCCTTTTATAAAATTCTATTCATTTTCCAAATACTTCCTTTTATAAAATTCTATTCATTTTACAAATATTACTTTTTTATAATTCTATTTATTACCTATAAATATTTTATTTTCAATATACACTTTGAAAATTCCCTTTTTACATTCCAGTATTTCTTATGGTATTTAAAATACCAAATAACAAGACCAGTGTCATCATAATCAATCACATATTATATATCACATCATACATTACAATATATAAAAAAAACAGTATTATAAATATTGAGGAATCCAGTTGGATCTCTCCAACCTGTTTCTTTGCATCCACATATGTTAAACAATATAATTAACATCAATTTCATTTCAACATGAAATATTTTGATCAACAGAATCAATATTTAATTAACGCTATATATATATATATATATATTCAACCAAATAAATTAACAGTTCATCAAAACAATCATCACACAACAATCAATCATCATTTATCAATTCTAAAACTATGTTAAAAATATGAACTGGCAGAGTTAGTGAGTTTTACTCACATTGGTCGGTTATCGTTAAATAACGATAAGCGATCGATGCAGATCAGGCAATATATTTGGCTATAAATTGTAACGAGCTCCAATTTATTCCAAATTAGTTCCATTGTGTAGCCGTCGTCCATATGATCCCAACGGATTTGACCGTTCGTCAAACTGACATTGTATGACGAAGATATAGCATTTACAAGTTAGAGCGCTATTTATTTAGAGTTAAACCTAACTTAAATTGGATTTATAATTAGTTGGGCCTCACCTCAGATCGTTTAAATCTCACGCAACCCAAACCCGCTCCAAATTGATTCTTCTTCCCCGTCGCGTTACATAACTCCCTGCTCCTTGTTCCTTGCCATTACCGCATCTCTCAAAGCCTAATCCTCCTTCCATCACTCAACCGAACAACGCAACACCACCTCCATCGTTCTCCTATCCGCGATCACTCCCATCTCAACACCGAAATTCCACCTTCGCGCCGCCTATCTGAAACGCGACAGGAGAACTCCCCTCCCCCACGGCTACAGGTATCGACAGTTTTTTTCCTTAAAAAATCTCCAAACATCACCAACCAAACTGCCTCGCTACCACGAACCCACCAATGCACTCAAGACGAATTCCGGCTTCCCAATCCGTACTCGCCATCCAACCCTAGTCTCACGTCATTATACAACATCGAACAAAAGTTTGTTCGAACCATCGGACAATCATACCAAGATGAGCAATTCATACTGAATCCATATATATACGTTTGAAGATTTATAGAGTTTGATTTGAATTATCCTTGATTTTTAAACTTGCGAATTGTTTTCTTTTTCTTTGTGGCGGCTTGAACACCATTAACCAGACAAATGAACGAGAGGAATTAGGGTAAAGGAACTGAGATATTTATGGGGAAAAAATATAATTTTTTAATTGATTATTATATTTATTTTTAATCCAACGTTGTCTATATTTGTCATTAAAAATTCCTATGACCACATACAATATCTAAATTCGATAAAAATGGAAATGCGGCTACAGTTCGACATTACGGTCCAATAGAACTTGTTTCATCGAATTCTGAGTTCGTTTGCTCACACAGCTTATTTTTAAAGTGAAATTATCGACTGTTTTTCAAATTAAAATTCCGTACGGCCACATACTGACTCCAAAAATCACGAAAATTGAAATCTAACAATAATTTAATATTTCGGAACCAACAAAATTAGGTTCATCGAAAACGGAAGTCGTTTGCAAAAATGACTATTTTTAAAGCTCTAAATAAACCCATTTAAATATTAATATATTTTAAAACAATTTAATTTAATATTAATAAATTAATATTATCGTATATATTCACATAGAATATTACCTAGCTCCAGAATAAACATATCTGGATTTTTATTACTTGATATTTCAAAATTCCAAGTTATATCGATATTTAATTTATATTAAAAATCCTTTCATAATATAAATAAATCATTATAAATTATAAACGAATTCCATAGCGACTACTCGAAAATTTGATTTGGAAATTATTCAAAATTTACTCAACGAAATCTCGATTTTTCTCTTCCATTAGAAAAACATCATTCAACAAATTATAACGTTTCTTGTTTCACAGAAATCCGACTTCAACAGATTCTGTATATTCAGTTGAAGTTCAAAACTCCATATTATGAACTACCACGCCATTATGAGCCCAATTTAAATTATATTATAATTATATGTTCAAACTTCGTTTAAAATAAATAAATTCATTGTTATAATTCAATTCTAAACTGAATTAAATCCTATAAATAATCTAATTCACACAATATTTTGAATTCAGCTATTTCCGACTATTTCGCAAATATATATATTATTCTATTATTTATATTCATTAAATATTCAATATTATTTAATTAAACAACCATTTAAATCTCTAAATCGCTATTTAAATAATTAAATAAATTAATTATTATACCATTAAAATACGGAACGCTACATTCTTCCCCTCTTAAAATAATTTCGTCCTCGAAATTGCTAAGGTAGAAAACAAACCCTATTAACTGGGTTAAAAATTATTTGTTTATTTATTATCTTTAGTTTTAACTGAACCAATTTATTCCAACTAAAATATAAATTTATTTCTATTAACGAATATTTTCCAAAATCCTGAAAATTTTCTAGCACCCGAAATTTTCGAAAAATTTCGCCAGCGTCTTCTTTGCAAGGCTCAATCGGTACAACTACAACTCACCTCTCCAGGCCTTCTCCAATCCAAAGAAAATCAAACAGCCAAGCGGCTTGCCAAATAGGCTCATAAATCACCAAACTCATATAAAAATAAACTTGTACCTTTTTGTCGGGCATATCATTATATCATTTCCATCTGCTACCAATTCAGCATATACAAATGGCATCCTAATCAATCTCCAATCGATTCATCCTCAAACTCAATCACTTGGTTCTGTAACACCCCACCTTCGCCAATGCCACTCTTGCAAGCACACTAGCTTTGGAGGGGCGTTAAACGAGGTAACATGCATGCAGATATCACAAGACAGAACATATAAGTAAAAACAGAGTAAATAAAGCAGCGGATAAAACTAGCATTTCAGAACCATAGTCAAGTTACATAAAAGTACTTGTTCATTATTTTCCCATAAAACAAAGTCTAGAACATAAACTGAAAACTGAAAAAGAAACATAAAGTAACTATCCCCAAAGTAGCATAAGGCCATAGCATGCTCAAACCATACGTGAGCTATCCAGAAAAGCAGCAAAAGATCCAACTAAGTAACAGTGTTCCCACTCTACAAACCTTGGGGGGAAACGGAAGAAAAGAAGCGAAAGAAAACGGGTCAGTCAAAAAGACTGGTAAGTCCTATCTACTATTAGTATAAAAACTAATAAAGTTAACTGAACATGTAAAACAGAGATGAGATGTAGGGTGATAACTGGCATGGTGAAAGGTTAACAAGATAGATCAAGTGTGGCATCGCATATACAAGGTTAAGTTGCACCAGGTGTGTACTAGTATTCCTATCCATGTCAAGTATGAACAAGAAATGATCCCTTGGCCCAAAGCTGGCCCACATCATGAGATGACCTAAATCGAGGTCCAACTACTCGGTCTAGTCGATCGGCTCCCTATCAGCCTAACTCGTCGTGTATCGGTGTCATACGGTCCAAACATGAAATGTAGTCGACTATGCTAGGTCCACCCTAGGGTGTATCCGGCCCTAGGGTGTCAACCACTGACACGAAACAAGCACGCATAGTCAAAACCTACTGGTGCCCAAGTCTGTCTTTCATCCTCGGACAATGTGCACGACCATGGTCCGTCGGAATCTACTATGGCGCACCTACTTTTGTTGTCTTTTTGGTCGCTTACACTCCAGCCCAGTAATCGTGCCCCACCCTAGCCTAGTCCCTAGGGTATCCGATACTCCCTAGTGGGTTACTGCTGAGAAGGACCACGTAACTAGGGTTTTCTAGTGGGTTAAGTGTGGTTAACCCATCCAATCAAGTATCAAGTTGGTTAAGTGTACCCAAGGTTCATGACTTAACCGCGTCAACCCATCATGTCTAATTGGTTAAGTATTCAAGTGGTCCATGACTTAACCCTACCATGTGGCATTAATTAGTTTAATGCACCCAACCTCTCACATTAGACCTTGTTGTGGTTACTAGTTAAGCCGGGCAGGTCCGGGTAGCTTTACACCACAACTTGGTCTAACCTCGGGTTTCTAGTGCAACATGACCAACTACTCACATTGGGTCCTATTGCTTGTAGCCACTAGTTAAGCCGGTCGGTTCCGGGTAGATTTATGCTACAAGCTCAACCCAACCTCGAGTTGGCCACACTCATATTTTCTAAGTGTCATGTCCATCATTATGTTTACAAACATAATCACAAGTCAATGTTCATGTCATATTTTAAAATCATGTTTTCATGTCATTAATATTACCCAAACCCAACGCATTCCCATCACATGTACATTTCGCATAACATAACATAGATCAAAAAAGGGAACTTGGCAAAAACATGACAAAAAGGGGCATAAGGTAATAAGGTTGACCACAAGTTAAACATGGTGGCATATAAGGCATAAATAGGTTCATAAGCTTGCATATTACTTCATAGGCCTCAAAGCATGCATAATATCAACTTAAGCAAATAGGTGAAACATGATTATGAATGACATAGGATGATGGCTAGAAGTTCGCATATAACATTATATGCAAGTTATCATGAAGGTTATAAGAGTTCTCATGTTGTATAATGCAACATTTCAACATAAAGCTTATAGCTTTTAGCCCACAAGGTCAAGGTGATAGGTTTACAAACATGCATAGAATATATTCATGCATAACAAGATAAGATCATAGGTTTACAAACATGCATAGAATATATTCATGCATAACATGATAAGATCAAAGCACATATCATACTTAGGCCCAAACTCAACTTGCAACGTGTCACATTTAACTTCATAGTTAGAATCTAAGAGTAGTATAGGGCTTACAATGAGTGGTTATGCGATCTAGATCAATATATATAAAGATTGAGACGAAGCCACAAGCAAAATCCGCAAAGAAAATAATAAGCTCCACTTAAACGCCTTGAAACAAGAAGTAATAACTCCAATGACAAAGAAAGAAGGCTCTTTTACTTAAGAAAGATGGCTCTTTTATGACATAGATTGATTTGAGACACTCATGCTTTCATGAAGAAGATGGAGGCCATGATTGGTGAATATTTGGATAGCATTTAGTTGTAGGAATGATTAATGAGGGTTTAGGCTAGGTCTAGGGGTCTTTTTATAGGTGATTAGGTTAATTTAGACCATAGGATTAACCCTAAATCGAATCTGAGCCATCAACTCCCGTCAAAAACTTCCAGAGCAAGACCTAACCTGTCAAAATGGTGCACCAGATAAACTGGTCCGACCGGGGGGGTTGACCCCTGGGTCGACATGGGTGTCGACCCATTTGGGGGGGTCGACACTAGTGTCGACCCCTGTGTCGACCCTGCCTGGGGCGGGAGAATTCCCGCCTATCCTGTTTTGGCTGAAATTTAAACCTAAATTCGAATATGAACTGTTTTCGGGCTTGGCATTTTCTGAACACTTCATTGGGCCATAACTTGGTCATACGGACTCCGTTTTTCGAAAACTCGGACTCTATTTCGCGTATTTTTCCGAGACGAACGCAATGGCACAGCCCGTTTCCCTTGCTTCAGATTTTACAATTTAATTCTGCCTTGATTTACATTATAACATGTTATTAAAAATACGGGTTGTTACATTCTCCCCTCCTTAAAGGATTTCGTCCCCAAAATCTTCAAGTTAGGAAGAACGTATCCTACCATCCATCATCCATTTACTCAAAACATCATCCACGTGCAGTCATTGTCCTTAAAGGATTCTAAATGCTGTATGATCATATGCAAAAGGTGTGTGTATATGTACTTATCTAATGCAAAAATCATGCGGTTACTGATTCAGTAAACCTCCTTAATGCAAAGTATGTTAGTGAAATGAGTCCATATGTATGCAGATTCCTAACATAATCTATGATCTCTACATGAGTGCACATAACATTCATTCATATGCAGCAACCACGTGATAGCATAACAAGTTTCATCCATGAATAAGTATAAGCACTCATGCATATGCAACATGAAAGTGTGTGAGCCGATCTTAGTGCCTAATGTGTATCATGCATCCACGAGTATCCACTTGCAAACACTTGCAACCACTTGCAACCATCAAGCATAACATGTTTCAAATACATGTTTCATCCAAAGGGTTTCTACTTAAGGTTCTCATGACAAGGTTAACGAGATAACAAGATAAGCAGGATAAACATAGATATCAAAAAGGAAGATATGCTACTTAGGAAAGGAGATTGAGAATGTACCCTCAAAAAGGAATGGATAAAGCCCACGCATCTTCTCCTCGGTTTCCAAAGTTGCATCTTCATCGGCTTCACTCCACTGAACTTTCACCAATTTGACTTCTCGGTTCCTTAACTTCTTGATCTCTGTTCCCAAAATACGAATCGGAGCTCTCCTCAAGGTTGCCTCTTTCTCTACCTCCACATCTTCAAGGATGCTTGGTTCAACCACCTCAGCGGACTCATGTAAGCACTTTCGGAGATGCGAGACATGAAAGACGTTATGCACTCCGGCTAGCTTCTCGGGCAATTCCACCTTATAGGCCATCTTTCCAATTCTCTCTATGATAGGGAAGGGTCCTACGAACCTTGGTGCCAGCTTCCCAATTGCTCCAAAACGTACCACATTACGCAAAGGAGAAACCTTCACGAAAACCATGTCTCCCACTTCGAATTCCAAATCTGCCCTTCGCTTGTCAGCATAGGATTTCTGTCTATCTTGGGCCGCTTTCATCCGTCTTCTCACCAATTCAACTTTCTCGGATGTGTCCCGTATTATATTGGGCCCAAGTATAAGCCTATCTGTTGTCTCCCACCAACAAGATGGTGACCTACACGGCCTCCCATACAAAGCTTCAAATGGTGCCATCCCTATGCTGGCTTGATAGCTATTATTATAAGCAAACTCTACAAGAGGAAGGTGGTCTTCCCGAGTACCACCAAAGTCAAGAACACAAAGCCTCAAAAGATCTTCTAGCACTCTATTCACCCTTTCGGTTTGGCCATCCGTCTGGGGGTGATAGGCTGTACTCAGATTCAATCGCGTACCCATCGCTTCTTGCAGACTATTCCAGAACTGGCTAGTGAAAATTGGGCCACGATCGCTAACTATGCTAGAAGGAATTCCATGCAACCGCACTATCTCCCGAAGATAAATAGATGATAGCCATGATGCGGTCCTCTTGCTCTTTACAGGAATGAAATGAGCACTCTTCGTAAGTCTATCAACTATGACCCATATGCTTGTATTCCCTTTCCTTGACCTAGGCAATCCATCCACAAAATCCATAGAAATACTCTCCCACTTCCATTGCGGGACCTCCAACGGATGTAATAGCCCACCTGGTTTCTTTGACTCGGCTTTCACTTGTTGGCACACCATGCACTTTGAAACATACTCTGCCACATCTTTCATCATTCCGGCCCAAAAGAAAATGCGCTTCATATCTCTATACATCTTATCTCCTCCAGGATGTATAGTCATCTTCGAGTGATGTGCTTCTTAGAGAACTTTATGCACCAAGTCTCCTACTTGTGGAACGCATAGCCTTCCATCACGCCTTAGCCAACCTTTATCATCAATAGTATATCTAGCAAGGTGACTAGACGTCTCACCACGAATCAACTTGTCCATGACCTCGACTATCTGTGGATCTTCCTTCTGTGAAGCCCCGACTTGATCAAGAAGTGTGGGTCTAAGCTCAAGGGATGCTAATGAACCCGTCATCGACTCAACAGCCGTCGTGAAATCAAAGGTTGCCAAGAACTCTAAGTTCTTCATCTCAATAAACAAGGGACTCAAAGTCAACCTCCTTCTGCTTAGTGCGTCTGCCACAACATTACCCTTGCCAGGGGTATAAGCTATCTCGAAGTCATATGATGCCAAGAATTCCATCCACCTTTGCTGTCTTAAATTCAGATCTTTCTGCGATAAGAGGTACTTGAGTGACTTGTGATCAGTATACAACTCAAACCTTTCACCTAGAAGATAGTGGCGCCAGGATTTGAGTGCAAAGACGATCGCCGCCAACTCCAAATCATGAGTGGGATAGTTCTTCTCATGAACTTTAAGTTGCCTACCCCCATAACATATCACTCTTCCCTCTTGCATTAGAACAGCACCTAACCCCGTACCACATGCATCGGTGTACACGGTAAACATCTTACCGCCATCGGGTAATGCCAAAACTGGAGCTGTGGTAAGGGCTCTCTTGAGCCTTTGAAAAGCAAGATCACACTCCAAGTCCCATGCAAAGACTAAGTTCTTCTTTGTCAACTTAGTAAGAGGGGCCGAAATCTTAGCGAAGTCCCTGATGAACTTCCTATAGTAGCCCGCCAGACCGAGAAAGCTTCTTACTTCGGTTGCATTCCTAGGAGTCTTCCAGTCTTGAACCACAACCACTTTCGCGGGATCCACCGCTATGCCTTGCTTAGAAACTATATGTCCAAGAAACCGAACTTTCCTTCTCCAAAAATGACATTTGGAGAACTTGGCTTTCAACTGATGCGCCCTAAGCGTATCCATCACTTCCTTGAGATGTCTGGCATGTTCTTCCTCATCCTTTGAGAAGATCATAATATCATCCACGAAGACAACCACGAACTTGTTAAGGAACTCCCTGAACACCCTACTCATCAAATCTACGAAGTAGGCGGGTGCATTAGTCAAACCGAATGGCATGACAAGCCATTCAAAGAATCCATCTGGAGTCCTAAACGCAGTCTTATCAATGCTATCCTCAGCCACTCTAAGCTGATGGAATCCGGTGGCTAGATCAAGCTGAGAGAAAACAGAAGCACCAACAAGCTGGTCAAAGAGATCATCAATCCTCGGTAACGGGTGCCTATTCTTCTTTGTCAGCTTGTTCAATTCTCGATAATCAACACATAGACGAAGCGAACCATCCGCCTTAGTAGCGAATACCACAGGAGCACCCCATTCAGAAATGCTTCGCCTAATAAAAAATTTCTCAAGCAGCTCCTTGATTTGCTTACTGAGCTCCCTTCTTTCACGTGGGGCCATGTGCCTAACGGGCAATGATACTGGCTTGGCATTATCGACTAGATAAATGCGGAAATCTATCTCTCGTTTAGGGGGTAACCCCTTAACTTCTTCAAAGACATCAGGATAGTCTCGGACCACCCTTACAGATTGCAGATCATCGATGGACGAGTCAAGAGATTCAAGATAACATAACATGACGGGACCTCTAGGGTTACAAGAAATTTCTAGGGTATTACCGAGGCGAGTCATGAGCCTCACCACCCTATGTTCACAATCGAGAATGGCTCCATAACTGGACAACCAATCCTTGCCCAAGATCAACCCGTATCCCGTGAACCCGAGAACATAAGCATTACACGTGAATTCTACAGTCAAGATAGAAATCTTCAAATCCACACAAATCATAGATAGATGGGCGGAACCCCCAATTGGATTTGAAACACTGACGGGATCCTCAACTAGACTAGTACTTAGGTGCAAACTTTCAACAATGTCAGAAGAAATAAAACTATGCGATGCGCCAGAATCAAATAAGGTGCGAACAAGATAATCAGAAATATAAACAAGACTTTCTACAGAAATACTACCTCGGTCCTGAACTGGAGCAGCGTTGAGAGCATGCACTTGCCCTCCCGAAGGTCCTGCACGCTGATTCTGCCCTTGCCCTTGTCCTTGCTTCTTGGGGCAATCCTTGCTATAGTGTCCAGTCTCTCCACAATGAAAGCATTCGCCCCGCTTCCTCTTCTTCTTTCTGCAATCCTTGGCTATGTGCCCAACAATCCCACAGAAGTTGCATTTTCTTGGGTCCTTTGCCTTGGCCTTGTTGCCCTTGTTGTTCTTGTTGTTTTGATTGCTCCGATTGCTCTGATTTCCTCCCCACTTGGAGTCTGTCTTCTTGGCTTGAGTCTCATTAGCCTTGACTTCCTTCTTGCCATTCTTATCGTCTCCTTGAAGCAATGCCATGTCTACTAGACCTTCGAAAGTGGCCCCCATGGGTATATGAGATAGGGCTAAACCTTGTAATGGCTCATTCAATCCTCGTGCAAAGCGTAAAGCCTTCTTCTGGGGAGTATTAACCATGTCCAAACCGAATCGAGCAAGCTGGTTAAACTTATTCACATACTCCCTCACTGTCATGTTCCCTTGCTTCAAAGATATAAAATTCTCCAATTGCAGATTCGCCTCAGCTGATGATAGAAACTTAAGCCCAAACCTCGTCCTAAAGTCGGCCCAAGTCTCTATAGGTCTAGTAGCATTGGTGACTTCCCACCAATAAGAAGCCTCTTCTTTTAATAGCCATGCTGCCAATAAAACCTTTCTATGGTCTTCCACATCAAAGATAGCGAAGAGATCCTCAGTTTCTTTCAACCAATTTCGTGCCTCCACAAAAGTCTCCGTCCCAATGAAATTCTTGCCACCCATCGCCTTAAAGTCTTTGCAAATCTTAGCGAAATCTACTTGTGGATTCTGAGGAGGAGGAGGAGGAGGGACCTCAGTTACGGTGGGGGTGGTTGCTGGGCCCACATTGTTGGCCCTAGCTTCCAAGTACCTCCGGAACCATCCGGGAATGGTCACTCCCTCGGGAAGGTTAAGATCGGCCATACTGAAAAAGTAAAAGATAGATTTAGAACATGGAAACGAAGGATAGTGCTAATGGCTTTTGGGGAGTAGCCTTTTAAAATAACTAGACTTTTCTAGGAAAATACTTAATTGGTTTTGAAATAGTTTTTTAAAAGGTAAGTTTTAAAAACCTTTTGCTCAAATCTTGTAAACCTTATGCTCTGATACCAAATGTAACACCCTACCTCCGCCAATGCCACTCTTGCAAGCACACTAGCTTTGGAGGGGCGTTAAACGAGGTAACATGCATGCAGATATCACAAGACAGAACATATAAGTAAAAACAGAGTAAATAAAGCAGCGGATAAAACTAGCATTTCAGAATCATAGTCAAGTTACATCAAAGTACTTGTTCATTATTTTCCCATAAAACAAAGTCTAGAACATAAACTGAAAACTGAAAAAGAAACATAAAGTAACTATCCCCAAAGTAGCATAAGGCCATAGCATGCTCAAACCATACGTGAGCTATCCAGAAAAGCAGCAAAAGATCCAGCTAAGTAACAGTGTTCCCACCCTGCAAACCAGGGGGGAAACGGAAGAAAAGAGGCGAAAGAAAACGGGTCAGTCAAAAAGACTGGTAAGTCCTATCTACTATTAGTATAAAAACTAATAAAGTTAACTGAACATGTAAAACAGAGATGAGATGTAGGGTGATAACTGGCATGGTGAAAGGTTAACAAGATAGATCAAGTGTGGCATCGCATATACAAGGTTAAGTTGCACCAGGTGTGTACTAGTATTCCTATCCATGTCAAGTATAAACAAGAAATGATCCCTTGGCCCAAAGCTGGCCCACATCATGAGATGACCTAAATCGAGGTCCAACTACTCGGTCTAGTCGATCGGCTCCCTATCAGCCTAACTCGTCGTGTATCGGTGTCATACGGTCCAAACATGAAATGTAGTCGACTGTGCTAGGTCCACCCTAGGGTGTATCCGGCCCTAGGGTGTCAACCACTAACACGAAACAAGCACGCACAGTCAAAACCTACTGGTGCCCAAGTCTGTCTTTCATCCCCGGACAATGTGCACGACCATGGTCCGTTGGAATCTACTATGGCGCACCTACTTTTGTCGTCTTTTTGGTCGCTTACACTCCAGCCCAGTAATCATGCCCCACCCTAGCCTAGTCCCTAGGGTATCCGATACTCCCTAGTGGGTTACTGCTGAGAAGGACCACGTAACTAGGGTTTTCTAGTGGGTTAAGTGTGGTTAACCCATCCAATCAAGTATCAAGTTGGTTAAGTGTACCCAAGGTTCATGACTTAACCGCGTCAACCCATCATGTCTAATTGGTTAAGTATTCAAGTGGTCCATGACTTAACCCTACCATGTGGCATTAATTAGTTTAATGCACCCAACCTCTCACATTAGACCTTGTTGTGGTTACTAGTTAAGCCGGGCGGGTCCGGGTAGCTTTACACCACAACTTGGTCTAACCTCGGGTTTCTAGTGCAACATGACCAACTACTCACATTGGGTCCTATTGCTTGTAGCCACTAGTTAAGCCGGTCGGTTCCGGGTAGATTTATGCTACAAGCTCAACCCAACCTCGAGTTGGCCACACTCATATTTTCTAAGTGTCATGTCCATCATTATGTTTACAAACATAATCACAAGTCAATGTTCATGTCATATTTTAAAATCATGTTTTCATGTCATTAATATTACCCAAACCCAATGCATTCCCATCGCATGTACGTTTCGCATAACATAACATAGATCAAAAGAGGGAACTTGGCAAAAGCATGACAAAAAGGGGCATAAGGTAATAAGGTTGACCACAAGTTAAACATGGTGGCATATAAGGCATAAATAGGTTCATAAGCTTGCATATTACTTCATAGGCCTCAAAGCATGCATAATATCAACTTAAGCAAATAGGTGAAATGTAACGACCCGGATTTTTAGCTGTTTTATAATTAATATTTAAATTAGTTTAAATATTTAATTGGAAATAATAAATAAATATTTATAATTTATCGATCAAATAATCGATATAGATTTAATTTCGAATATATAGAGTCATCAACAAACAATATAACTCGTAGTTAAAATTAAATCGAAACGATGATTTGTATAAACTCTATATTAGAACGATAATAGTAATTTAGATTGGTTTGAATTTAAAAATCAAAATTTAATACAGATAAATTTCAGCCGACCTAAGACTATAACAAAGCCGACCTCTTCTTTAAAACGCTGAGCCTACTCTTAGCTTTAGCCGTCTTCTTTCTAATCGAGTACGTTCTGTCTCCCTCCTTCAAGATCAAGGAAACATTCAGTTAATGGTGCGCGTACAGTTGGTTCCCTCATTTCCATATATAAATATCACGAGTGAACCCCCTTCTTCTTATTATTTTTCTGCCTCTTCTATGTTTCTTTTTTTTCTGATTAGAACGGAAGAAACACCTTCCTTCATCATCCCAATGAAATCAAAACAAAAGCGAGTCCATGCCTCGATCGAAAACCAAATACTTGATTAAAACCAACGAGTTCTGTTTCGTTGTAATTGGGTAAGGGAGAGCGTCACCATGGCATGCTCGATTTTGGGTCCGATCATCACTGGAAGGGGGTCGATTTTAGATCGCGATGGAGTTTGTGGCTTTTCTGGGCTAGCGGTGAGAATTGAAAGGGTTGCAATGAGGTGTGGCACTCGTTGAGCGATGGTAAGGGTATAGGATCATCTCAGTTGCGGCTATTGAAGCAGGGGATAGGAGGGCGAGGTAGCGAGGTAGAGGAGTGATGCGATGTACTGATGATGGTGGTGGGAATTCGGTAGTTGGTGATGACAGGGAGGTAGCCGATGCTAAAATGGAGGCTGATTTTGGTGACTGTCAGAGGGTGCGTGTTCCAGAGGGAAGAAGACTTCTCAGAGAAATTAAGGAGTTGCTCTGGTATTTGGGGTTGACGGATTCTAGAATCATTAAGGTATTTGTTTCTACTAAAATTTAGAAATACTTAGCGAAATTTAATTACTTAAATGTTAAGTTAATTAGATTAATTAGAAATGTTTACTTTAATGTACATAATCAGTTTATTTAAGTAGTTTAAATAAATAAGTGCAAATTTGACAATTAAGGATTTAATTAATTATAGGGGCAAATATTATTCATTTGAGACGATCCATAGCTGCGGTGGGATGAATGTAAATTGGATATTTCGCATCACGGTGAGTAAATCTCACTCACCTTTTATTTATAATTATTTTTATTTCGTTAAAAATAATTATTGCTGCTTGTTTGGATTTTCCTGCTGGTTTTATATATATTAGTTATTTAGGCTATATATATATATATATTGGGTTGATTGAATGGTTGGATTCCCGCAGTCTCATTAGCGGATGCCCGCAGTTTCATAGCGGATGATTACCCTATACGCCCCACGCTATGATTAGTGGATGACCTTCTATACCGCGATATTCTGCCACGAAGCAGAATGGGTATTATTTATGTGCTAACATCTGTGGATGCAGGAAAACAGGTTGGAGGAATCCAACTGGATTCCTCAAAAATATATGATCTGTTTGTTTATTTGATTGCATATATATTGTTATATATGATGTGTTAGAAAAATAGATAATTCGTTGATTTGTGTGTTTAAATATCACTGGGCTTAAGTAATGATATTTAAAAATATCGTGAAAGGATATTTGAGATTTTTAAAGGGGAAATTCTATTTTTAAATAGAATTTGAATTTTAAATGGAAATAAAATATAAACTTGTTTTTTTTTAAACAAGTAGTTTTCTTTATAAATGAAGTTTATAAATAGTTCTTTTATAACAGAGTTATAAATGAAGTGAAAAGAATTATCATTTGATAATTCAGAAATAGAAATACAAGTGTGAAATTTGAATTCGAAATGCAATTTCAAAATAGGATGTGAAATGAAATTTTTAACTCAAATGGAATTTGAGTATAACATTTGAATTTTAAAGGGAGTTTAAATATTTGAATTTTAGAAGGGGATTGAATATTAGAAATTTAAATAGAAGTTCAAATAGAATTTGAATAAACGAGATTAGAATGAAAAATAGAATTTGCATTCAAGGAATTAAATTATAATTTGAATTCGAAGGAATTCAAATAAAGGAATTCAAATAGAGATTTGAATGTAGAATTTCAAAATAGAATTTGAAATATAGAATTTCAAAGAAGAATTAAATAGAATTTGAAATATAGTATTTCAAAGAAGAATTCAAATGTGAAATTTGAATAGAGATTTGAAATGGAATTTAAATATGAAATTTGAATCGAGATTTGAAACAGAAATTCAAGTGTTGAATTTGAACATGGAATTGAACATAGAAATTCAAGTAGAAATTTGAATATGAGATTTCAAAATAGAATTTGAAATAAACTTTGAAATAGAATTTCAAAGTAGAATGGGAAATGGAATTTCAAATAGGATTTCAAATAGGAAATCCAAAGGGTTTTGAAATGGAATTTGAATTCAAGGGAATGAAAATGAATTTGAATATTAGAAATTCAAATGGCGTTGAAAATGGGTTTGAATACTAGAATTCAAATGGTGTTGAAAATGAATTTGAATATTAGAAATTCAAATGGGGTCGGGAATGGAAAATGGAATTTGAATGTAAGAGATTCAAATTGAATTCAAATAGGATTTAATCTATGGGATTTGAATATAAAATTCAAATGAGTTTTAAACTATGGAATTTTGAATATAGAATTTAAAAAGGAGTTTGAATATTTGAACTTCAATAGAATTCAAATATAGAAATTTGAATATAGAAGTTCTAATGGAATTTAAGTATAAAGTTTGAATAAAAGAATTTAAATGAATTCAAGTATCGAATTTGAATATAGGGAATTCAAATAGAAATTCAAATATTGAATTTGAATATCTAATAGAAAGGAATTGAAATTTGAATATGGAATTCAAAGTGAGATGGGAATTTGAATCAAGGAATTCAAATGGAGTTAAAGGAAGTTGAATTCATTTTTAAGAAGTTTAACGTTTATATTTATAAATATAATTAAAAACGAACTCGCCGCAGCGCTGCAGTTCGTAAAATAGCGATTCGAACTTCAATTGAATATACAGAACTCAATTGAAGTCGGAATTCTTCGAAACAAGAAACGTCAGGACCGGTTTGATAATAGTTTTCTAATGAAGGAGAAAAATCTGGATTTCGTCGTATAGATTTTGAGTTATGTCAAAATCAAATTTTCAGAAAAACAGCGCCAGAATCGTTTTAAAACCATAATGGTTTATTTAATATTATAAAAGGATTTTAAGCAATAAAAATCCGAATTTTCTATTTAAAAAATCTCAGAGTTGAGTTGTAAAATATATGCGAATTCAAGTTGTGTAAATGAATATGATTTTTGAAACAGAAACCAGATTTTGATTTATTGAATAGAATTAACTAAATTGAGTAGAAATTAGTTAATGAGATTTCGAATTAATATTGGGCCTTAAATAAGTGAGTTCGATTTGAAAATTTATATTCGAAATCAAAAAGGGAAACTAGAATTGAAATTGAAATTCAATTTGTTTGTGAGCAAGTTAAACATTGTATTTGAACGTGTTATGTTCAATAAAGAAGTGAAATAGGCAAAATGACTAATTAAAGAATAAATGGGCGAAACTGAATTCAAACGATTAGATAGTGTTGAATTGAATTAAAAACAGGTGAACAGGTGTTAGACAGGTATGGGATGAAGTATATGAAGTTATTAATGTAGTGCTCGACAAAAAGGTACATGTTTAATTCATATATGAGATTTATGCGCCGTATCAGCAAGCCGCTTGGCTTTTCCTTTTTCTTTTTGAGATTAGAAGATACCGGGAAGCTATTTGAAATTTCCCGATGCTCCCGATACAGGGGAGGTTATGGCGAAATTTTCCGGAAATTTAAGAAGTTAGAATATTTTTAAGATATTTTGATAATTTGAAATCATTGTATCGACGTATTGAATTCGATAGTAAAGTGAATATAAAAATCGAATGTTGTAAACAAAAGGGGATAAAGATAAGTGATTGAAATTGATTTCAATTGCAAATAGGGACATTTTCTAATATATAGAAAATAAAGGAAGTTAATATTTGGAAACGTTTTCCAAATGGCATAAGAGGCAAGATTGATTATTGAAATATTTGGTAAACAAATATTGATAAGAGAATGAAGAAGTGGTTTAATTAATGAAATATTAATTAAAGGGCCCAGTGATTTGTTTGATATGTTGGATGAACACTTGTTTTTATTCGATAGTTAAATCACAGACTATCGAAGTTTTTGACCATCGTTGTCAATATGGAGAGACCGGTTGGATTATTATCCGAAGAACCACTCCGTATTGGCATAAGCGTTGCGAACCAAGTATGCTGAATATATTGAAGACGGAGTAAAGTGCAAGGGCTTTTCTATTTATAGAAATAGTGCCTTCGGTGTCGTTCAGTCCCAGAACGAACGTAAATGGACGAATGTCTGACAGAGTATTTCCAATGATCAAATGGGTTGGTCTGTATGAATGTATATGGTTGCAACGGATTTATCCCTTAGCATAATATCCAGAATATTTGTGCAAACTCAACTAGTGATTAACGGATCTGACGATGTGGCATTCAAAGTGATGGTGTTATCAATGAATGGTAAGTATGCGTAGCCTCAGGCCTCAACAACCGGGAAGGACAAAAATCGGGCAGGCAGCATGGCTATGTGGGTCGCACCCATTAGGGTGTATAATCACCTATCTAGAGAAATTCCTTTTGTTTCTAAATCTATCGATTCTGCCCATTCGGGAACGGTGGTTTGAGTCCAACCGTTGGTGATATACATTCGATACACTCAAGCGAAATGAGTGGTCGGTCATGTGTGGGCCGGGTTGCAAGATGTTCTTGTTGAACCCAGGTGTATTCGCCTCTAGAGATACATCATCGGAAGGTGGTCCCATACCTTGTCATGTTGGAAATCCAATCTCCAATAAGCGCCATGCGGTTTTTGATTATATACTATGTATGTGGAGCGTGAGATGCAAGCGTTCTGCTATTTGGTTATTTACTTGATGTAGACATTATTATAATATCACTGGATTTGATATCAAAGTGTTTTGGGTTATAGTAAGGTAAAAACCGTCCATGTTTATGTGTGGGCTGGTCTTACTATTATCTTTTCTTTCGAAAAGAGTTTTGAAAGTTAAACAAGTGGTTGGAGTTTACTCACACCAGTCCCATGACTGACCCAGAGTTTATTTTGTTTTGTTTTTCCTAAACTCTTGGGTGCCCAAATTTGTACGGGCAGTCAAGTGTTTCAGGCTTTTACAGATACACTTGGAGGAGCTTGAAGCAGGAGGCTTCAACGTTAGTTATTTAGAGTTACTTCCGCTGAATCAAATGTTATGTGTACTCTGATGATGGTATGTATATATGTACAAAACAGATTTGTATTTCAAAGCTTATGTTATATAATATATTTTATTCGTTCCGCTGTGAGTTGTGATCTTCGTTTTTCTTCTATTCTAATATTTCTTTCTTTCTATTTCTCATCCTCTAACTTCTTTCAAATAATGGTTCGTAATTCTGTGTTATTTGGGTTGGACGTGTAGTGTTATTAGTCAACTCAGATAGCACGGATTTGCGGGTCGTTTCAGTTGGTATCAGAGCTTAGGTTGAGCGAACACCTAGGCTTGTGTGGCATGTGCTCATTAGAGATAGGGTCAGTAGTACCCTAGAATGAGTTGAGCATATATATACGAGAGAGCGTATTTGTAAGTTGATATAAAATTGTTTTATATTGTGTTGGCTAGTCTGTTGAGTGGTTTATGAATTCTGGTCGAATCGTGGGACGCCACGAAGTCGATAGGAATTTCTAAACACTTGAACAGAGGATTGAACATGATATTGTTTTTAAAGTGGGTAAATAAAATAATTTTACCCAAAATTTCTATTTTGATATAGAAAGAATAATTTTCTAGAATTATTATTATATGGATGTGTTGGATGTTGACTTTATAATCAAATGAGATTATAAAAATTAAAATGGTTATTTATAACCGAATAGAATTTGTATAGGAATTATATATACAAATGAGATGAATTAGAATTTAATTCAAACCAGAATTAAGAATTTAAAATCCTGGGAAGTTGAAAAATATTTTTCAAAGTATATTAAAGTAATATAGCTTTGTTTTAGAAGGAGTTGAAAGAAAATCATTTTAGATGAATTTTGAAATAATAAAGCACTGAACTCACTTCAGTGGCTGGGAAAATAATTCTGATGATGATTGCAACATCATCAGTGTTCATTTCCGAGTTTCTAAGTGATGGATTGCTACCTTAGAAAGTTTTTGGTGGAAATTTGTTTTGAAAGAAAACAAGTAGATTGAAAATTCAAATGTTTTGAATTTGAAATGAAAATAAATATATGTATATATATTTATGTGACTTCGGAAGGATTTGAAATAAAATCCAGGGATTTGAATTCTGGAATTGAAATTTAACGTAGACTAGTTAAAGAGATCGAAGTGAATGAATTGATTAAAATCAATTTGAATAAGTTTAATGGAATATAGATTGGATATAAATGGATTGATCGTCGATCATTCGAATTGAATAAAGGAAGACCAAAAGTTTGGTGGAATTAAATTTGTTGAAATAAGAGGAGTTGGGTTTCAACATAGGTGAGATTTTGAAAAGTAATGGATTCGTACCATTTTCCTACCTTAGCAATTTCGAGGACGAAATTATTTTAAGGGGGGAAGAATGTAACGACCCGGATTTTTAGCTGTTTTATAATTAATATTTAAATTAGTTTAAATATTTAATTGGAAATAATAAATAAATATTTATA
Source organism: Allium sativum (assembly GCA_030737875.1). Classification (NCBI taxonomy): domain Eukaryota; kingdom Viridiplantae; phylum Streptophyta; class Magnoliopsida; order Asparagales; family Amaryllidaceae; genus Allium; species Allium sativum. The sequence goes on from CM060916.1 coordinate 904,321,252, forward strand.
ATTTATCGATCAAATAATCGATATAGATTTAATTTCGAATATATAGAGTCATCAACAAACAATATAACTCGTAGTTAAAATTAAATCGAAACGATGATTTGTATAAACTCTATATTAGAACGATAATAGTAATTTAGATTGGTTTGAATTTAAAAATCAAAATTTAATACAGATAAATTTCAGCCGACCTAAGACTATAACAAAGCCGACCTCTTCTTTAAAACGCTGAGCCTACTCTTAGCTTTAGCCGTCTTCTTTCTAATCGAGTACGTTCTGTCTCCCTCCTTCAAGATCAAGGAAACATTCAGTTAATGGTGCGCGTACAGTTGGTTCCCTCATTTCCATATATAAATATCACGAGTGAACCCCCTTCTTCTTATTATTTTTCTGCCTCTTCTATGTTTCTTTTTTTTCTGATTAGAACGGAAGAAACACCTTCCTTCATCATCCCAATGAAATCAAAACAAAAGCGAGTCCATGCCTCGATCGAAAACCAAATACTTGATTAAAACCAACGAGTTCTGTTTCGTTGTAATTGGGTAAGGGAGAGCGTCACCATGGCATGCTCGATTTTGGGTCCGATCATCACTGGAAGGGGGTCGATTTTAGATCGCGATGGAGTTTGTGGCTTTTCTGGGCTAGCGGTGAGAATTGAAAGGGTTGCAATGAGGTGTGGCACTCGTTGAGCGATGGTAAGGGTATAGGATCATCTCAGTTGCGGCTATTGAAGCAGGGGATAGGAGGGCGAGGTAGCGAGGTAGAGGAGTGATGCGATGTACTGATGATGGTGGTGGGAATTCGGTAGTTGGTGATGACAGGGAGGTAGCCGATGCTAAAATGGAGGCTGATTTTGGTGACTGTCAGAGGGTGCGTGTTCCAGAGGGAAGAAGACTTCTCAGAGAAATTAAGGAGTTGCTCTGGTATTTGGGGTTGACGGATTCTAGAATCATTAAGGTATTTGTTTCTACTAAAATTTAGAAATACTTAGCGAAATTTAATTACTTAAATGTTAAGTTAATTAGATTAATTAGAAATGTTTACTTTAATGTACATAATCAGTTTATTTAAGTAGTTTAAATAAATAAGTGCAAATTTGACAATTAAGGATTTAATTAATTATAGGGGCAAATATTATTCATTTGAGACGATCCATAGCTGCGGTGGGATGAATGTAAATTGGATATTTCGCATCACGGTGAGTAAATCTCACTCACCTTTTATTTATAATTATTTTTATTTCGTTAAAAATAATTATTGCTGCTTGTTTGGATTTTCCTGCTGGTTTTATATATATTAGTTATTTAGGCTATATATATATATATATTGGGTTGATTGAATGGTTGGATTCCCGCAGTCTCATTAGCGGATGCCCGCAGTTTCATAGCGGATGATTACCCTATACGCCCCACGCTATGATTAGTGGATGACCTTCTATACCGCGATATTCTGCCACGAAGCAGAATGGGTATTATTTATGTGCTAACATCTGTGGATGCAGGAAAACAGGTTGGAGGAATCCAACTGGATTCCTCAAAAATATATGATCTGTTTGTTTATTTGATTGCATATATATTGTTATATATGATGTGTTAGAAAAATAGATAATTCGTTGATTTGTGTGTTTAAATATCACTGGGCTTAAGTAATGATATTTAAAAATATCGTGAAAGGATATTTGAGATTTTTAAAGGGGAAATTCTATTTTTAAATAGAATTTGAATTTTAAATGGAAATAAAATATAAACTTGTTTTTTTTTAAACAAGTAGTTTTCTTTATAAATGAAGTTTATAAATAGTTCTTTTATAACAGAGTTATAAATGAAGTGAAAAGAATTATCATTTGATAATTCAGAAATAGAAATACAAGTGTGAAATTTGAATTCGAAATGCAATTTCAAAATAGGATGTGAAATGAAATTTTTAACTCAAATGGAATTTGAGTATAACATTTGAATTTTAAAGGGAGTTTAAATATTTGAATTTTAGAAGGGGATTGAATATTAGAAATTTAAATAGAAGTTCAAATAGAATTTGAATAAACGAGATTAGAATGAAAAATAGAATTTGCATTCAAGGAATTAAATTATAATTTGAATTCGAAGGAATTCAAATAAAGGAATTCAAATAGAGATTTGAATGTAGAATTTCAAAATAGAATTTGAAATATAGAATTTCAAAGAAGAATTAAATAGAATTTGAAATATAGTATTTCAAAGAAGAATTCAAATGTGAAATTTGAATAGAGATTTGAAATGGAATTTAAATATGAAATTTGAATCGAGATTTGAAACAGAAATTCAAGTGTTGAATTTGAACATGGAATTGAACATAGAAATTCAAGTAGAAATTTGAATATGAGATTTCAAAATAGAATTTGAAATAAACTTTGAAATAGAATTTCAAAGTAGAATGGGAAATGGAATTTCAAATAGGATTTCAAATAGGAAATCCAAAGGGTTTTGAAATGGAATTTGAATTCAAGGGAATGAAAATGAATTTGAATATTAGAAATTCAAATGGCGTTGAAAATGGGTTTGAATACTAGAATTCAAATGGTGTTGAAAATGAATTTGAATATTAGAAATTCAAATGGGGTCGGGAATGGAAAATGGAATTTGAATGTAAGAGATTCAAATTGAATTCAAATAGGATTTAATCTATGGGATTTGAATATAAAATTCAAATGAGTTTTAAACTATGGAATTTTGAATATAGAATTTAAAAAGGAGTTTGAATATTTGAACTTCAATAGAATTCAAATATAGAAATTTGAATATAGAAGTTCTAATGGAATTTAAGTATAAAGTTTGAATAAAAGAATTCAAATGAATTCAAGTATCGAATTTGAATATAGGGAATTCAAATAGAAATTCAAATATTGAATTTGAATATCTAATAGAAAGGAATTGAAATTTGAATATGGAATTCAAAGTGAGATGGGAATTTGAATCAAGGAATTCAAATGGAGTTAAAGGAAGTTGAATTCATTTTTAAGAAGTTTAACGTTTATATTTATAAATATAATTAAAAACGAACTCGCCGCAGCGCTGCAGTTCGTAAAATAGCGATTCGAACTTCAATTGAATATACAGAACTCAATTGAAGTCGGAATTCTTCGAAACAAGAAACGTCAGGACCGGTTTGATAATAGTTTTCTAATGAAGGAGAAAAATCTGGATTTCGTCGTATAGATTTTGAGTTATGTCAAAATCAAATTTTCAGAAAAACAGCGCCAGAATCGTTTTAAAACCATAATGGTTTATTTAATATTATAAAAGGATTTTAAGCAATAAAAATCCGAATTTTCTATTTAAAAAATCTCAGAGTTGAGTTGTAAAATATATGCGAATTCAAGTTGTGTAAATGAATATGATTTTTGAAACAGAAACCAGATTTTGATTTATTGAATAGAATTAACTAAATTGAGTAGAAATTAGTTAATGAGATTTCGAATTAATATTGGGCCTTAAATAAGTGAGTTCGATTTGAAAATTTATATTCGAAATCAAAAAGGGAAACTAGAATTGAAATTGAAATTCAATTTGTTTGTGAGCAAGTTAAACATTGTATTTGAACGTGTTATGTTCAATAAAGAAGTGAAATAGGCAAAATGACTAATTAAAGAATAAATGGGCGAAACTGAATTCAAACGATTAGATAGTGTTGAATTGAATTAAAAACAGGTGAACAGGTGTTAGACAGGTATGGGATGAAGTATATGAAGTTATTAATGTAGTGCTCGACAAAAAGGTACATGTTTAATTCATATATGAGATTTATGCGCCGTATCAGCAAGCCGCTTGGCTTTTCCTTTTTCTTTTTGAGATTAGAAGATACCGGGAAGCTATTTGAAATTTCCCGATGCTCCCGATACAGGGGAGGTTATGGCGAAATTTTCCGGAAATTTAAGAAGTTAGAATATTTTTAAGATATTTTGATAATTTGAAATCATTGTATCGACGTATTGAATTCGATAGTAAAGTGAATATAAAAATCGAATGTTGTAAACAAAAGGGGATAAAGATAAGTGATTGAAATTGATTTCAATTGCAAATAGGGACATTTTCTAATATATAGAAAATAAAGGAAGTTAATATTTGGAAACGTTTTCCAAATGGCATAAGAGGCAAGATTGATTATTGAAATATTTGGTAAACAAATATTGATAAGAGAATGAAGAAGTGGTTTAATTAATGAAATATTAATTAAAGGGCCCAGTGATTTGTTTGATATGTTGGATGAACACTTGTTTTTATTCGATAGTTAAATCACAGACTATCGAAGTTTTTGACCATCGTTGTCAATATGGAGAGACCGGTTGGATTATTATCCGAAGAACCACTCCGTATTGGCATAAGCGTTGCGAACCAAGTATGCTGAATATATTGAAGACGGAGTAAAGTGCAAGGGCTTTTCTATTTATAGAAATAGTGCCTTCGGTGTCGTTCAGTCCCAGAACGAACGTAAATGGACGAATGTCTGACAGAGTATTTCCAATGATCAAATGGGTTGGTCTGTATGAATGTATATGGTTGCAACGGATTTATCCCTTAGCATAATATCCAGAATATTTGTGCAAACTCAACTAGTGATTAACGGATCTGACGATGTGGCATTCAAAGTGATGGTGTTATCAATGAATGGTAAGTATGCGTAGCCTCAGGCCTCAACAACCGGGAAGGACAAAAATCGGGCAGGCAGCATGGCTATGTGGGTCGCACCCATTAGGGTGTATAATCACCTATCTAGAGAAATTCCTTTTGTTTCTAAATCTATCGATTCTGCCCATTCGGGAACGGTGGTTTGAGTCCAACCGTTGGTGATATACATTCGATACACTCAAGCGAAATGAGTGGTCGGTCATGTGTGGGCCGGGTTGCAAGATGTTCTTGTTGAACCCAGGTGTATTCGCCTCTAGAGATACATCATCGGAAGGTGGTCCCATACCTTGTCATGTTGGAAATCCAATCTCCAATAAGCGCCATGCGGTTTTTGATTATATACTATGTATGTGGAGCGTGAGATGCAAGCGTTCTGCTATTTGGTTATTTACTTGATGTAGACATTATTATAATATCACTGGATTTGATATCAAAGTGTTTTGGGTTATAGTAAGGTAAAAACCGTCCATGTTTATGTGTGGGCTGGTCTTACTATTATCTTTTCTTTCGAAAAGAGTTTTGAAAGTTAAACAAGTGGTTGGAGTTTACTCACACCAGTCCCATGACTGACCCAGAGTTTATTTTGTTTTGTTTTTCCTAAACTCTTGGGTGCCCAAATTTGTACGGGCAGTCAAGTGTTTCAGGCTTTTACAGATACACTTGGAGGAGCTTGAAGCAGGAGGCTTCAACGTTAGTTATTTAGAGTTACTTCCGCTGAATCAAATGTTATGTGTACTCTGATGATGGTATGTATATATGTACAAAACAGATTTGTATTTCAAAGCTTATGTTATATAATATATTTTATTCGTTCCGCTGTGAGTTGTGATCTTCGTTTTTCTTCTATTCTAATATTTCTTTCTTTCTATTTCTCATCCTCTAACTTCTTTCAAATAATGGTTCGTAATTCTGTGTTATTTGGGTTGGACGTGTAGTGTTATTAGTCAACTCAGATAGCACGGATTTGCGGGTCGTTTCATGAAACATGATTATGAATGACATAGGATAATGGCTAGAAGTTCGCATATAACATTATATGCAAGTTATCATGAAGGTTATAAGAGTTCTCATGTTGTATAATGCAACATTTCAACATAAAGCTTATAGCTTTTTTCCCACAAGGTCAAGGTGATAGGTTTACAAACATGCATAGAATATATTCATGCATAACATGATAAGATCATAGGTTTATAAACATGCATAGAATATATTCATGCATAACATGATAAGATCAAAGCACATATCATACTTAGGCCCAAACTCAACTTGCAACGTGTCACATTTAACTTCATAGTTAGAATCTAAGAGTAGTATAGGGCTTACAATGAGCGGTTATGCGATCTAGATCAATATATATAAAGATTGAGACGAAGCCACAAGCAAAATCCGCAAAGAAAATAATAAGCTCCACTTAAACGCCTTGAAACAAGAAGTAATAACTCCAATGACAAAGAAAGAAGGCTCTTTTACTTAAGAAAGATGGCTCTTTTATGACATAGATTGATTTGAGATACTCATGCTTTCATGAAGAAGATGGAGGCCAAGATTGGTGAATATTTGGACAGCATTTAGTTGTAGGAATGATTAATGAGGGTTTAGGCTAGGTCTAGGGGTCTTTTTATAGGTGATTAGGTTAATTTAGACCATAGGATTAACCCTAAATCGAATCTGAGCCATCAACTCCCGTCAGAAACTTCCAGAGCAAGACCTAACCTGTCAAAATGGTGCACCAGAAAAACTGGTCCGACCGGGGGGGTCGACCCCTGGGTCGACATGGGTGTCGACCCATGGTTCGACATGGGTGTCGACCCATTGGGGGGGTCGACACTGGTGTCGACCCTGCCTGGGGCGGGAGAATTCCCGCCTATCCTGTTTTGGTTGAAATTTAAACCTGAATTCAAATTTGAACTGTTTTCGGGCTTGGCATTTTCTGAAAACTTCATTGGGCCATAACTTGGTCATACGGACTCCGTTTTTCGAAAACTCGGACTCTATTTCGCGTATTTTTCCGAGACGAACGCTATGGCACATCCCGTTTCCCTTGATTCAGATTTTACAATTTAATTCTGCCTTGATTTACATTATAACATGTTATTAAAAATACGGGTTGTTACAGGTTCTATCCAAGCCAAATTTCATTTCAAACTCAGGTACTATTCTTGATTCCAAATTCTTAAATCATCAATCCAACTTACTTGATATCATTCTAATCCAATTCAATTTGGTTTTAAATCAAACAATCTTTCCTTGGGATTTTTAAACCATTTACCCTATCAAAAATCAACTTTCCTTTTTATGATCCAAAATAACTCGTTCCCCTAAAATAATTCGAAATCAATATCTTTGGTAATAATCTATCACTTAGAACTCGAAAATGAACATTGATGATGTAGCCAGCATCATCAGGATTATTTCCCAGCTATCGAAGTGAGTTCAATACTATATCACTTTTCAAAACTCATATTTAAACATTTCCATTTTCAAAATTATTTCAAAATATCATTCATAATGCTTGTAAAACAAATTTAAAATCTCCCAAGATTTTAAAATTTTCATATATTTAATTCAAATCCATTTACAAATTTTTATTCAAATTTCCAAAGTTTTAATTCTAATCCTGGTTTAAATCCATAATCAGTTTATCTTGATTTATATATCTTACATTAACACGAATTCTGATTGGTTATATCTAACCTTTTCACTTTTTATAATCTCATTCGATTATAATAACAACCAATATATATAATTTCTTCATATCAAAATATATTTTTGGTAAAATTATTTCATTTACCCTCTTTTCAAAACATACTGTGTCGGTTCATCGTACTCCTGTGTTTAGAAACCCTTTCCGATAAAGTGCATCAAACTGATCGACCAGAATTCATAAACCACACAACCAATGAATCTCCGCAATACAAAACCATTTTTATAAAATCTACAAATACGTTCACTCATATATATACACTCAAACTCAATCTAGGGTATTACTAACTACATCTCTATTGAGTCACGCCACAGAGCCAAGGTAATTACTTAACCTTCAGCTCTGATACCATTGTAACGAACTGGGATTTTCAACCTAGAAAATCAACATAAAAACCGTGCCAACTATTCCAGAATCAAATAAAACAGATCATTAATAGAAAGAAGTTAGAGGGTGAGAATAGATAAGATAGAAAATTAGAATAGAAGAAGAAGAAGAACATAAATACAACATCAGAGTAACACGAATCTCACAGCGGAACGAATAAAATATAGTATACAACATTACTTGGAAATACAAATATGTCATTTGAGTATAACACTTACACCACAAAGGAAATAAATAATAGTTGTATATTCCTGACGCCTCCTACACCATCTCTCCAAGTATATCTAAAAAATCCCGACTACTTGACTGCCCGTACAAAACTGGGCACCCAAGAGTTTAGGGAAAACAAAACAAAATAAACTCTAGGTCAGTCATGAGACTGGTGTGAGTAAACAATTTAAAACAGTTGGAGAAAATAATGATATCTCATAAGACCACGTCGTATAACACGGAACGGGTTTTTCCCTTATGAGAATCCAAAACTCTTGATTTTAACTTTCAAAATCTTTTTGGAAGAAACGATAATCTTTATATCAAAACTCTTTTGATATTATAATAGTGTCTATCAACCGCAACTAAATAATCATGTTGCAGAACGTTTTCATCTCACGTTCCACATACATAATATATGTAAATTTAAAATCTGCGGGCGCTTATTAGGTAATGGATTCCAATTGGCAAAGTATGGGATCACCTTCCGACAGTGTATCTCTAGAGAGGAATACACCGGGTTCAACAAGAACATCTTGTAACCCAGGATAAACATGACCGGTCACTCATTTCGCTTGAGTGTACCGAATGTATTATCACCAACGGTTGGGATCAGCAACCGTTTCCTGAAAGGGACAACATCGAAATAGTTTAAAGAAGCAAATGGATTTTCTCTAGATCAGGTGACAATACACCCTAATTGGCAGCTAACCACTTAGCCATGCGACCTACCCGATTTTATACCATTTCCTGGTTGTGAGGCTAGAGGCAATAATGTACATATCACACGTTTATGTACTTTGAATGTCACATTGTCATACCCGCCAAATCACAAATTGATTTCCCCAAAAATACCATGGGTAGCTAAGAGAAACGAATTCCTCAGCCACCAAACGTAAATAAGTTTGAAGATATCAACTTATGCAATCTATTAAATATACTCTGTCAGACATTCTTCCATACAGGTTGTCCTGGGACTGAATAAATCGAAGGCACTATTCTGTAAATCCATCTTAGGCAATTTGTACCTAGGATTTTCCCGAATAGCCCTTGCATAAACTCCGTCTTCAATTATCTTCATCATAGTTGATTCGCAACGCTATTGCCCATACGGAGTGGTACTCGGATAATAAATCTGATCCCGGTCTCTCCGTATTGACGACGGAAAAATGGTCAAAACTTGGATAGTCGGTTATTTAACTATCAAAGAAAACATCCATACACACAACGATCTTATTTCCAAATGGAAATTTTATCGATCAATCATTAATCAACAATTTCTCCCTTTATATTAATTTGTCATTAATTTATTCTTTTCCACATTTCCAATTTCCATATATTCATAAATCCTTATTTTCTAATTTTAGAAAATATATGTTATTAACCTTGGAAAACGTTTCCATTTCTTATTTACACATCAGTATCCTCCCACATATATCAGTCTCTAACTGTAAACTAGTAAGAAAATAGTTCCCTGAATATCAACCCCGAAGGTCGAAACCAACATCAGATCGACGCTTAGAAAACCATTCAACTTAACTAAACTCCAGTCAGTTTCTAATTTACTTAATTCCGTTTCTTATCTTCTTATCAAATCATTTCTTATGCAACTCTTGGATTCAATTTACGAATCTAATTCTTTTATGAAAAACATTGGTTATAACGATAACATTATAATCCATACTCTCAAAATATCTAACTTCAAAATATAACTTTTATTCATTAATTTGAATAAATTATAATTAATAAATTTATTAAATAAATAAATCTTGGTTTAAAAACCGAAAAGTAAACAAATACTTTCCTGAATTTGATATAATTGAATTTCAATGCATAACTCTCTTTCGAATAAACTATGTTCGATAACTCTCTTTCGAATAAACTATATTCGATTAACTCTCTTCGAGTAACTTATATTCGATTAACTCTCTTCCGAATAACTTATATTCGATTAACTCTCTTTCGAATAAAATATATTCGATTAGCTCTCTTCGAATAACTTGTATTCGATTAACTCTTTTTCAAATAAACTATATTCGGTAACTCTTTTTCGAATAACTTATATTCGATAACCCTTTTTCGAATAAACTATATTCGATAATCTCTCTTTCAAATAAACTATATTTAATTATCGTTACGAACTCTAGCATATTTTACCCTTTCGAGTCAACTAAATTTCTAACTTCATTTTTGAATTTAGTACTTCCCGACAATTACCAATTTCCTTTTATAACCATTTTAATTATGCAAAACATTTGCTTTCAAATTGCTATTCACTTTAAACCGTGAATATTATTCCTTTATAGAAAATTGGACTCGTTTTATCAAATCAAAGCTTGATTTCAATTTAAAAATATTATTACTGGTTCCAATTCTATGTATCGAGTCATTTTATAAATTCCCAACCAATCTATTTCTCTCAAAATAGAATCCACTATTTCATTTGATCCCCATTTCCTATCTCATTCAAATTCCTATTTGAATTCCTATTTCAAAATCCAATTTCCGTTATAAATGTTTTGATTTATAAAATATTTATTTTAATCCGTTATTCACATCGAATGTGAATAATATTTCTTTTATATAATCAATCAGTTTGATTTTGTGTTTTAAAATAATATCCCACTTCCAATTTCTATTTATACTTCTGTTTATAGAATAAATTATACAAAGTTTCCTTTCTACTTCTAGCACTAAAAGTCTCATTTATAATTCCCTTTATAAATGCTAAGTTCAATTTCTATTTAAAATATTGTTGTTAAAACTGATTTCTACTCCTCAATATAAATTTAGACTTATATATTCAATTTAAACCATTATAAATTATTTTACTTAATTTATAAAACATTATTTGTAAATTAATCTTCTCCATTTATTTGTAAAAACAAATTTCTATTTACAATCTACTTTAAATTAATCTTTTCCATTTATCTGTTAAAACAAATTTCTATATAATATTTATTTTTCCAAATATTCTCTTTTTATAAAATTATACTCATTTTCCAAATATTTCCTTTTATAAAATTCTATCCATTTTATAAATATTACTTTTTATAATTTTATTTATTTCCCAAATAATTCTATTTATTTTCCAAATAATTCCTTTTATAAAATTCTATTCATTTTCCAAATATTTCCTTATATAAAATTCTATTCATTTTCCAAATATTTCCTTTTATAAAATTCTATTCATTTTCCAAATATTTCCTTTTATAAAATCTATTCATTTTATAAATATAACTTTTTATAATTCTATTTATTTCCCCAATAATTCTATTTATTTTCCAAATAATTCCTTTTATAAAATTCTATTCATTTTCCAAATATTTCCTTTTATAAAATTTTATTCACTTTACAAATATTACTTTTTATAATTCTATCTATTTCCAATAAATATTTTATTTTCAATATACATTTTGAAAATTCCCTTTTTACATTCCAGTATTTCTTTTGGTATTTAAAATACCACATAACAAGACCATTGTCATCATAATCAATCACATATTATATATCACAATATAAAAAAATACAGTATTATAAATATTGAGGAATCCAGTTGGATCCCTCCAACCTGTTTCCCTGCATCCACGGATGTTAAACAATCTATTAAACATCAATATCATTTCAATATGAAATATTCTGATCAATAGAATCAATATTTAATTAACGTTATATATATATATATATCTATATTTTCAACCAAATAAATTAACAGTTCGTCAAAACAATCATCATACAGCAATCAATCATCATTTATCAATTCTAAAAATACATTATAAAAATATGAACCGGCAGAGTTAGTGAGTTTTACTCATGTTGGTCGGTTATCGTTAAATCGATCTTCGATACAGATTAGGAAATTTATTTTGCTATAAATTGTAACGAACTCCAATTTACTCCGAATCAGTTCCATTATGTAGCCATCATCCATACAATCACAACTGATCCGACCGTTCGTCAAAATGTCATTGTATGACGAAGATATAACATTTATAAGTTAGCGCGCTATATATTTAAAATTAAACCTAACGTAAATTGGATTTATAATTAGTTGGCCCCCACCTCAGCCCGTTTAAATCTCACGCAACCCAAACCCGCTCCAAATTGATTCTTCTTCCCCGTCGCTTTACATAACTCCCTGCTCCTCGTTCCTTGCCATTACCGCGTATCTCAAAGCCCAATCCTCCTTCCATCACTCAACCGAACAACGCAATACCACCTCCATCGTTCTCCTCTCCGCGACCACTCCCATCTCAACACCAAAATTCCACCTTCGATCTACCTATCTAAAACGCGACAGGGGCACTCCCTTTCCTCCACTGCTATAGGTATCGACGATTATTGTCCTTAAAAAATCTCCAACCTTCACCAACCAAACCGCCTCGCTACCATGAACCCACCAATGCACTCAAGACGAACTCCGGCTTCCCAATCTAGACTCGCCAACCAACCCTAGTCTCATGACATTATACAACGTCGAACAAAAGTTTGTTCGAATTCCGAGTCCGAGTCCGTTTTCACACACAGTATATTTTTAAAGTGAAATTATCAACTGTTTTTCACATTAAAATTCCATACGGCGACATACTAACTCCAAAAATCACTAAAATTGAAATCTAACAATAATTTAATATTATGGATTCAACAAAATTAGTTTCATCAAAATCGGAGGTCGTTTGCAAAAATGGCTATTTTTAAAGCTCTAAATAAACCCATTTAAATATTAATATATTTAAAAACAATTTAATTTAATATTAGTAAATTAATATTATTGTATATATTCACATAGAATATTACTTAGCTCTAGAATAAACATATCTGGATTTTTATAACTTGATATTTCAAAATTCCAAGTTATATCGATATTTAATTTATATTAAAAATCCTTCCATAATATAAATAAATCGTTATAAATTATAAACGAATTCCATAGTGAATATTCGAAAATTTGATTTGGATATAACTCAAAATCTACACAACGAAATCTCTAATTTTCTCTTCCATTAGAAAAATATCGTTCAACAGATTAGAACATTTCTCGTTTCGTAGAAATCCGACTTCAAACGGATTCTGTATATTCAATTGAAGTTGAAAAATCCATATTACGAACTACCGCGCCATTGCGAGCTCGATTTAAATTATATTATAATTATACGTTCAAACTTCATTTAAAAAAATAAATTTCGTTATTATAATTCAATTCTAAATTGAATCAAATCCTATAAATAATCAAATTCACATAATATTGTGAATTCATCTATTTCTGACTATTTCGGAAATATATATATTATTCTATTATTTATATTAAATAAGTATTCAATATTATTTAATTAAACACCCATTTAAATCTCTAAATCACTATATAAATATTTAAATAAATTAATTATTATACCGTAGAAATACAGGACGTTACATATATCTTTGCACTCTTCATGTGAATAAGGAAATGACTTAAACGATATAATAAACCATTTGATATAGGACATGTTGGTATATTACATCGAACGATACCAGACTTGTTCGGTTAAAGCTATTTTATTTTGGAACTGAATAACTTGTAGTTAACCGATAAGTGAGTACATGTGCTATGGGACACACTGTTGTCATTATTTTGGTTACTATTTGGATGTCTATGACTGTAATGTCCCGTATTTTTCAGGCCATTTTATTGAAATATTTTATTTAAAATATTGATTTGAATATATATATATTCTATTTAACCATTTTAATTTGAATATTTAATTATACTAATAATATAATAATATTTTAATTTCAGAATATTTGGAAAAATGTTGAATTTGAAGTATAGTGTGAACGAGCGATTTAAAATGGTTTGAATATGGTTTATATTGAATTATATAAATATATTCGTTATTAAAACGATGTTAGAACGTTTTAATTTATAATTTAATTATAAAACGAGCTGCAGCGGCACGGCAGTTCGTAATTTGGCATTTTGAACTTTAAACGGCTGTACATGGCCCAATATGAGTCGGATTTTCTCGAAACAAGAAACGTCCGAATCTGTTTGGTAATATTTTTCTAATGAAAGGAAAAAATCGATTTTTTGCATTGTAGATTTTGTTTTATGTCCAAATCAAATTTTAAAATAGTCATTGTGGAATTCCTTTATAAATTTTATCGTTATTTAAATTAAATAAAGGGGTTTTAAAAATTTTATAATATCGATTTGTCTTCAAACTCAACCCGAGATATTTTATTGTGGTAGTGTATGAAATTCTGGTCGTGTATGCCAATTATAATATTTTATTATTATTATATTGAGGTATTTTAAAATTGGTTTATTTTATTTGAATTGGGAAGTTATAAAAGGGACTTTATTCAAACGACCTTCGTTTTCGACGAAACAAATTTTATTGGGACCGCAACCGTAAATTATTGCTAGATTTTAAGTTGCACGTCAATCGAGGTTAATTTGTGAGTGTGACAAAATAAAATACAAATAAAACGACCATTTGGGCGTGAATGAGCGCTGTTTGAGCAAACGGACTCGGAATTCGACGAAACAAGTTTCAGTAGGACCGTAACGTTAAATTATATTACGCCGTCCATTTCTGTCTCGAACGGGGTTTGTATGTGAGCACAGAAGCGAATAAACAGCGTTTAGAAATAGCGATAAGCATGAAATAAAAATCGTTAGTCACATCTCAGAAAATATCATTGATCAAATCAACAACAAAATAATATTAATTTATCTATATATATTTCCCTCAAAACCCATTCCTTCAGCATACCCCAAATCCCTAAATTTTCCAGTCCCGACATTTTTCTCAGCTCAACAAAAACAATTCGGTTTCTCCTTAGAAATTCGAAACCAAGAATAAATTGATTTTTCCAATGGAATCCTTCTTACCAACAAAAATCTCCAATTTTTATTTACGTATTTTGAGCTGAATTCCGTTCTTTCAGTAAAAGAAAACGAAACACAGTCTTGTTTGGATCTTTCCAAAATTTGATTTTTGATCCCCTAAAAATCGTTGAAAGAAAGCTTTATAAGAGGGTATGTTTCTCAAGTTTGAACTTATCATGTTCGCACTAAATCTCGAACAGAAGACGGACGACCGACCTTTGCTGGTGGTATTGATGTCGAAGGGGAAGAAGTGACTGAAGAGAAAAGGAGGGGGAGACGGAGAGGTGCTGACCGGTGGTGGTGCGGCTCCCTCTGGCAGTCGGAGGCGGTTGATCTTTGGCGATGTTGGGTTTCGTTTGTGCTGCGTTTTGCTGGTGATTCTGGCGGTTTGGAGAGGTGTCGTTTAGAGCAATAGAGTTTCTGAGTGAGGGGGTTGCGGTACCGGTGTCGAAGTCGGAGCAGGAGGTATGATTGGGCAGCGGTGGCTGAAGTACCAGGACATGCTATGTTCGTTCCTTTCGGGAGGAAGAATGGTATATGATGAACAGTTATTTAATTAAAATAATTAAGTTTTCATTAGGGGTAAATTATTAAATTAAGTGAATAAGCTTTTATGGGATGCTGTAGGTGGTGTATTCGGTGGATATTGTGGAAAGTAGAGGAGCTGTTGAGAGATTGGGCCTACGTGGATTATTTATAATTAAAGTAATGATTTGTATTAATTAAGAAATCGTTAAATAGATCAAATCGCATCCATTCAAACATGAATAACTCTTCATTCTGTGAATAGGATTGAATGAAACAAGTATCGTTGGAACCGTATCAGGAAATACTACTAACACGAACTGATCTGGAAGTATTCGGAGCCAAGTGGAATTTTATGCAATTTCAAACATCTGTTTGAATTTGTATAATCAACCAGAACCGTCGAATCAAATCAAAAGGTGAGTTAATTCTCACACCTTATGGAATCCTGTGATGTGGTAAATGCATATTAAAATATAATTTACCCTTTAAAAGTATAAATTGGTTGATTGGTTGCTATGGACGTTATTGGTTGTTTGATTGGTTGCTGTTTTTCATCGTTTAAATGCTTTATATTATTGAAATTTATTATTATGAAATGTTTAACGAGCTGTGGTGCAGGGAAGAACAGGTTGGAGGGATCCGACCGGATTCCTCAAATATTATATATGTTGTTTGTTTGTTTTATATTGTTGATATTTGAACTGATTAAACCCCATATGGTAGTTAAACCTGTTTGAACATGATGGTTGAACAAATAATCACCTGTGTTGTGTTTAAAATCAATCGACAGTGTTGATTGGGTAATTGGCAGTGAATGGCCATAAATGTGTTGTTTTAGATGTCAGTTTACCGTTCGGTGAATTGATGCAGTTTTAAAGTTATAAATTATTCTATAACTGAATTGACGCTCTTTAGTGATTTTGTATTATAATTAAATTAGAAATTTATAAATAAACATTTTAAATCGAGTTTTAAAAGAAATGATTTAAAATGGGTTATGTAACAAGATTTTACTTAATTGCCAACTATGGTAAAGGGGATTCAATTGAAATGAAATGATAACGAAGATGATAAATATATTAGTAACATACTGAAATATGGTAATGGTATATGTTTTACAAGAATTTGTTCAAGAAGTTTATCGGATTTGTATAAGTGAGTTGGAAGGAATTGAAATAAGATTTTAAAAGGGATTCTTTAAACCAAAATGTCGACCTTAAAGGTCAAAGTATTCAATTAAGCAAAACATTTGTAAAAGAGACAAGAATTACAAATATAAAGAAAATACATATAAATGGGGATGTGTTAAACTTTGGTAATGGGTTTTTGAAATAAAATCCAAGTTAACGAGTCTTATTTAAAGAAAGTGGAAAAGCGGATTTTTAATCCAAGATAAAGTGCATTATAAGAAGGCCAATAAAGGGAAGCATATTTTTTTAACGGGAGATTTTTATTAAAATCAAAGGGGTATAAGCGAGATATTGGTTCAAGATAAAAGTGGCGATTATTGGACATTTACTTGATCAAACCAATCAAGTAAATAGATTATATTGAAACGGATTTCAAATGAAGAAATTGTTTATGAAAACCAGATTTGAAATCAAAGTGGTAAAGGAGATTTTATTATCAGTGGTTAAGTGACAAACTGATATTATTCTGAGATAAGGACGTTGTCGATCAAGGTCTGAGAGGTAAATAAAATACCCCAACTTGAACGGCGTCATTATTATCAAGGAATGGTATCAGTTTGAAACGAGTAAAAGATGTTGAAATTGGGGTGATATCCCATACGAGAAGTATTAAGTATAAGTGCGAGATTTTTGAATATGAATAATACTACAATATTGGTTTCAATGTAAATAAGGATATTTAGTTTTAAATTATAAAAGTCGACATTTGTTTGGCTATACCTAAATTTGACAATTTGTTTTATACCGTTAAGTACACGATATATATATATATATATATATACATATATATATATATATATATATATATATCTAGATCGAGATGCCGAGTAAAGGAAATGGGAAGTTATGTATATATATGTATATATACATACCCTAAAACGTATAAAATAGTTTTGTTAATATAAATTAAGAATAAATATAATGTTTTGAATATATGGGAAGATTTAGAAGTTTATTAACCATTTTGGTAAATATATTTTAACGAGGCCAGGTCATGCCAAGTACCGAATCAATAAATTCATTCACACTATTGTTATTTGATAGTTAAATCACCGACTATCAAACCAGACCAATACGATTGTTGGTACAGAAAGACCGGGATCGAATCTATATTCCAAAACCATTCCGACCAGCAAATACGTGAAGACGCTGATTCAAGATGGAGCAAGTAAAGACCGTGGATCTTCATAAATGGGAGGACTACTTGTTGAATTTCTCTGGCTTGCAACCAGGGTTATTTGATTTGTGATTCTGTCGTGGTTGAATCTACGGATTACGAGGACTGCTCGCTACTGATCCTTGGGGTGATTTCCATATTGGATGCAGTAGGAGGGTGCCTTCAGTTCATCCTGTTCCTGGATGACTTGTATGGACGAGTGTCTGACAGAGTATTTCTTAAGGATCACGTACGTTGATTTTTACAAACGTATTTCTGTTAGTGGCGGTGAGGGGCACCTCTCTTAGCTTAACGACCAGAATATTTTTGTGGACGTCAATTAGTGATTTGGAGGATCTGACAATGTGGCATTCAAAGTGAATGATGACCAGATATGTTCTAGCTTCAAGCCTCATTAACCGGGAAATGATAAAAATCGGCCAGGCAGCATGGCTATGTGGGTCGCTCCCATTAGGGTGTATAATCACCTATCTAGAGAAATTCCATTTGTTTCTTTAATCTATATTCGATGCTGTCCCTTTTCGGGAGGCGGTTGCTGATCCCAACCGTCGGTGATATACATTCGATACACTCAAGCGAAATGAGTGGTCGGTCATGTGTGGGCCGGGTTGCAAGACGTTCTTGTTGAACCTAGTGTATTCGCCTCTAGAGATACACTATCGGCAGGTGGTTCCATACCTTGTCAAGGTTGGAATCCAATATCCAATAAGCGCCCGCGGTTTTTACTTATATACTATATACGTGGAGCGTGAGATGCAAGCATTCCGCTAGATTGTTAATTATTTGTATTTAGACATTATGATAATATCAGTGCAAGTTATGATTTCTAAAACGTTTTGGGTTATAGTAAGGTAAAAACCGTCCATGTTTATGTGTGGGATGGTCTTACTATTATCCTTTGATTTCGTAAAGGATTTTCCAAAGTTAAACAAGTTGTGTGTTCTGTGAATTTATCACTGAAAGTATTCCAGACTGACCCGGTGTACTTTGCTTTGCTTCAAATGTGCTCGGGTCAGACCGAGTAAATTTCAGATTAGGTTTCGCTTGGAGTTTCAGAAGCTGGAAGCAGGCGGCTTCACCGTTAGTTATATACAGATATTTTTCCATTGTGACAGTTATATGTTGTACTCTGATGATTGATATGTATATACAATCCTTTTGTATAAAGAGATTTGATATTATATTTTATTCGTTCCACTGTGAGATTCTAATGTGTTCTTCTTTCTTCTATTCTAATATTTCTTCCTTTCTTTTCTCACCCTCTAATTTCTTTCTATTAACAATCTGGGATTCGATACTTGGGTTTTTGGGTAAGTAATACAGGTTATGTATTATTATCAAAAATTCGAGCGTCGAAGTTTTCCCCTGGTCGTTACAGTGGTATCAGAGCTATTGGTTTAGTGATAACCTTGGCTCTGTGGCGTGACTCGATAGAGATGGGGTTAGTAATGCCCTAGATTGAGTTTGTGTATATATATGAGAGCGCGTATTTGTAAATTTGATATAAAATTATTTTTGAAATTATTTTTGCCCAATTTAATTTATAATAAAATAAAAGTAAAGGTTATTATAGTACGGGCAATCGGTTGATTTGTTAATGTTGGTTGGAATGATATGTTTGGATTGTGTGGTTTATTGTTTGAATATAAGTCTGAAAATGATCGATGTGGTTGAAAACCAATATGAAATAAATAAGTTGGATAATCATTCCAAATTCAATAAATTTGAATGGATAATTAAAGAAATAAATGAAGTGATTATAAATAATTATAATTCATGTAGATTGAATTGTGTGTAAAATTGGTTGATATGGATGTTTTTGAACATAACTGACATTTTTCTGGAGATTAATGAATTGGTTTGAGTTGAGAACAGGTGCAGAAATGTCAATTCAGCTTTAAAACCCATCCAAGAAAATTCTGGAGTAAATTGAATCCAGTTTCAATAGAGCTGCGTTATAACTAAGCAAGCTCGAATATAAAATATTGCTTATCGCGTAATAACGCTCGCAAAAATGTACACCTATGTAGAATATGAATTTTGGTTTTTGTTTGGATTTTGGGTTTGGATTTTGATTTTGATTTTTCCGACCATGTTGGTCGAGGTATATCTATTGCTTGAACTTGCGATATTGCAGATGTCCTCCGTACAGGGGAGACTCTGCAGAAATATTTCCAAAATTTAAGGTGTTAGAATTTTTTTGAACTTTTTTGGAAAATTCTTTTATTTGAATTAATTTGGTTTTACGACCGATCAGATTAGTTTTGGAAATAAAATCGAGTTTTAAATTAAATATTATTATAAAGATAATGGGTTGTAACATTCTTTCTACCTTAGCAATTTCGAGGACGAAATATTTTAAGGGGGAAGGAATGTAATGTCCCATATTTTTCTGGCCATTTAATTGAAATATTTTATTTAAAATATTGATTTGAATATATATATTCGATATAACCATTTTAATTTGAATATTTAATTATATTAATAATATAATAATATTTTAATTTCAGAATATTTGGAAAAATGTTGAATTCGAAGTATAGTGTGAACGAGCGATTTAGAATGGTTTGAATATGGTTTATATTGAATTATATAAATATATTCGTTATTAAAACGACGTTAGAGCGTTTTAATTTATAATTTAATTATAAAACGAGCTGTAGTGACGCGGCAGTTCGTAATTTGGCGTTTTGAACTTTAAACGGTTGTACAGGGCCCATTATAAGTCGGATTTTCTCGAAACAAGAAACGTCTGAATCTGTCGGGTAATATTTTTCTAATGAAAGGAAAAAAATCGAGTTTTCACATTGTAGATTTTGTTTTATGTCCAAATCAAATTTTTAAATAGTCGCTGTGGAATTCCTTTATAAATTTTATCGTTATTTATATTAAATAAAGGGGTTTTTAATATAATATCGATTTGGCTTCAAACTCAACCCGAGATATTTTATTGTGGTAGTGTATGAAATTCTGGTCGTGTATCGCCAATTATAATATTTTATTATTATTATATTGAGGTATTTTAAAATTGGTTTATTTTATTTGAATTGGGCAGTTATAAAAGGGACTTTATTCAAACGACCTTCGTTTTTTATGAAACAAATTTTATTGGGACCGCAACAGAAAATTATTACTAGATTTCAAGTTGCGCATCAATCAAAGTTAATTTGTGAGTGTGGCAAAATAAAATACAAATAAAACGACCATTTGGGCGTGAATGAGCGTTGTTTGAGTAAACGGACTCGGAATTCGATGAAACAAGTTTCTGTAGGACCGTAACGTTAAATTATATTACGCCGTCCATTTCTGTCTTGAATGGGGTTTCTATGTGAGCACAGAAGCGAATAAACAACGTTTAGAAATAGCGATAAGCATGAAATAAAAATCGTTAGTCACATCTCAAAAAATATCATTAGTCAAATCAACAATAAAATAATATTAATTTATCTATATATATTTCCCTCAACACCCATTCCTTCAGCATACCCCAAATCCCTAAATTTTCCAGTCCCGACATTTTTCTCAGCTCAACAAAAACAATTCGGTTTCTCCTTAGAAATTCGAAACCAAGAATGGATTGATTTTTCCAATGGAATCCTTCTTACTAACAAAAATCTCCAATCCTTATTTACGTATTTCGAGCTGAAGTCCGTTCTTCCAGTAAAAGAAAACGAAACACAGTCTTGTTTTGATCTTTCCAAAATTTGATTTTTGATCGCCTAAAAATCGTTGAAAGAAAGCTTTAGAAGAGGGTATATTTCTCAAGTTCGAACTCATCAGGTTCGCACTAAATCTCGAACAGAAGACGGACGGCCGACCTTTGCTGGTGGTATTGATGTCGAAGGGGAAGAAGTGACTGAAGAGAAAAGGATGGGGAGACAGAGAGGTGCTGACCGGTGGTTGTGCGGCTCCCCCTGGCAGTCGGAGGCGGTTGATCTTTGGCGATGTAGGGTTTCTTTTGTGCCGCGTTTTGCTGGTGATTCAGGCGGTTTGGAGAGGTGTCGTTTAGAGCAGTAGAGTTTCTGAGTGAGGAGGTTGCGGTACCGGTGTCGAAGTCGGAGCAGGAGGTAGGATTGGGCAGCGGTGGCTGAAGTACCTGGACGTGCTATGTTCGTTCCTTTTGGAAGGAAGAATGGTATTCGATGAACAGTTATTTAATTAAAATAATTAAGTTTTCATTAGGGGTAAATTATTAAATTAAGTGAATAAGCTTTTATGGGATGTTGTAGGTGGTGTATTCGGTGGATATTGTGGAAAGTAGAGGAGCTATTGAGAGATTGGGCCTACATGGATTATTTATAATTAAAGTAATGATTTGTATTAATTAAGAAATCGTTAAATAGATCAAATCGCATCCATTCAAACATGAATAACTCTTCATTCTTTGAATAGGATTGAACGAAACAAGTATCATTGGAACCGTATCAGGAAATACTACTAACACGAACTGATCTGGAAGTATTCGGAGCCAAGTGGAATTTTATGCAATTTCAAACATCCGTTTGAATTTTTATAATCAACCAGAATCGTCGAATCAAATCAAAAGGTGAGTTAATTCTCAAACCTTCTGGAATCCTGTGATGTGGTAAATACATATTAAAATATAATTTACCCTTTAAAAGTATAAATTGGTTGATTGGTTGCTATGGAAGTTATTGGTTGTTTGATTGGTTGCGGTTTTTTGTCGTTTAAATGCGTTATATTATTGAAATTTATTATTATGAAATGTATAACGAGCTGTGGTGCAGGGAAGAACAGGTTGGAGGGATCCGACCGGATTCCTCAAATATTATATATGTTGTTTGTTTGTTTTATATTGTTGATATTTGAACAGATTGAACCCCATATGGTAGTTAAACCTGTTTGAACATGATGGTTGAACAAATACTCACCTGTGTTGTGTTTAAAATCAATCGACAGTTTTGATTGGGTAATTGGCAGTGAATGGCCATAAATGTGTTGTTTTAGACGTCTGTTTACCGTTCGATGAATTGACGCAGTTTTAAAGTTGTAAATTATTCTATAACCGAATTGACTCTCTTTAGTGATTTTATATTATAACTAAATTAGAAATTTACAAATAAACATTTTAAATCGAGTTTTAAAAGAAATGATTTAAAATGGGTTATGTAACAAGATTTTACTTAATT
Source organism: Allium sativum (assembly GCA_030737875.1). Classification (NCBI taxonomy): domain Eukaryota; kingdom Viridiplantae; phylum Streptophyta; class Magnoliopsida; order Asparagales; family Amaryllidaceae; genus Allium; species Allium sativum. The sequence goes on from CM060916.1 coordinate 904,344,130, forward strand.
GCCAACTGTGGTAAAGGGGATTCAATTGAAATGAAATGATAACGAAGATGATAAATATATTAGTAACAGACTGAAATATGGTAATGGTATATGTTTTACAAGAAGTTGTTCAAGAATTTTATTAGATTTGTATAAGTGAGTTGGAAGGAATTCAAATAAGGTTTTAAAAGAGATTCTTTAAACCAAAATGTCGACCTTAAAGGTCAAAGTATTCAATTGAGCGAAACATTTGTAAAAGAGACAAGAACTACAAATGTAAAGAAAATACATATAAATGGGATGTGTTAAACTTTGGTAATGGATTTTTGAAATAAAATCCAAATTAACGAGTCTTATTTAAAGAAAGTGGAAAAGCGGATTTTTAATCCAAGATAAAGTGCATTATAAGAATGCCAATAAAGGGAAGCAGATTTTTTTAACGGGAGATTTTTATTAAAATCAAAGGGGTATAAGCGAGATATTGGTTCAAGATAAAAGTGGCGATTATTGGACATTTACTTGATCAAACCAATCAAGTAAATAGATTATATTGAAACGGATTTCAAATGAAGAAACAGTTTATGAAAACCATATTTGAAATCAAAGTGGTAAAGGAGATTTTATTATCAGTGGTTAAGTGACGAACTGAAATTATTCTGAGATAAGGACGTTGTCGATCAAGGTCTGAGAGGTAAATAAAATACCCCAACTTGAACGGCGTCATTATTATCAAGGAATGGTATCAGTTTGAAACGAGTAAAAGATGTTGAAATTGGGGTGATATCCCATACGAGAAGTATTGAGTATAAGTGCGAGATTTTTGAATATGAATAATACTACAATATTGGTATCAATGTAAATAAGGATATTTAGTATTAAATTATAGAAGTCGACATTTGTTTGGCCATACCCGAATTTGACAATTTGTTTTATACCGTTAAATACACGATATATATATATATATATATATATATATATATATATAGATCGAGATGCCGAGTAAAGGAAATGGGAAGTTATGTGTATATATATATACACATACCCTGAAACATATAAAATAGTTTTGTTAATATAAATTAATAATAAATATAATGTTTTGAATATATGGGAAGATTTTGAAGTTTATTAACCATTTTGGTAAATATGTTTTAATGAGGCCAGGTCATGCCAAGTACCGAATCAATAAATTCATTCACACTATTGTTATTTGATAGTTAAATCACCGACTATCAAACCAGACCAATATGATTGTTGGTACGGAAAGACCAGGATCGAATCTATATTCGAAAACCATTCCGACCAGCAAATACATGAAGATGCTGATTCAAGATGGAGCAAGTGAAGACCGTGGATCTTCATAAACGGGAGGACTACTTGTTGAATTTCTCTGGCTTGCAACCAGGGTTATTTGATTTGTGATTCTCTCGTGGTTGAATCTACGGATTGCAAGGACTGCTCGCTACTGATCCTTGGGGTGATTTCCATATTGGATGCAGTAGGAGGGTGCCTTCAGTTCATCCTGTTCCAGGATGACTTGTATAGACGAATGTCTAACAGAGTATTTCTTAAGGATCACGTACGTTGATTTTTACAAACGTATTTCTGATAGTGGCGGAGAGGGGCACCTCTCTTAGCTTAACGACCAGAATATTTTTATGGACGTCAATTAGTGATTTGGCGGATCTGACAATGTGGCATTCAAAGTGAATGATGACCAGATGTGTTCTAGCTTCAAGCCTCATCAACCGGGAAATGTCAAAAATCGGGCAGGCAGCATGGCTATGTGGGTCGCTCCCTTTATGGTGTATAATCACCTATCTAGAGAAATTCCATTTGTTTCTTTAATCTATATTCGATGTTGTCCCTTTTCGGGAGGCGGTTGTTGATTCCAACCGTCAGTGATATACATTCGATACACTCAAGCGAAATGAGTGGTCGGTCATGTGTGGGTCGGGTTGCAAGACGTTCTTGTTGAACCCAGTGTATTCGCCTCTAGAGATACACTATCGGCAGGTGGTCCCATACCTTGTCAAGGTTGGGCCAATAAGCGCCCGTGGTTTTTAATTGTATACTATATATGTGGAGCGTGAGATGCAAGCGTTCCGCTAGATTGTTAATTATTTGTATTTAGACATTATGATAATATCAGTGCAAGTTATGATTTCAAAAACGTTTTGGGTTATAGTAAGGTAAAAACCATCCGTGTTTATGTGTGGGCTGGTCTTACTATTATCCTTTGATTTCGTAAAGAATTTTCCAAAGTTAAACAAGTTGTGTGTTCTGTGAATTTATCACTGAAAGTATTCCAGACTGACCCGGTGTATTTTGCTTTGCTTTAAATGTGCTCGGGTCAGACCGAGTATGTTCCAGGTTAGGTTTCGCTTGGAGTTTCAGGAGCTGGAAGCAGGCTACTTCACCGTTAGTTATATACAGATATTTTTCCGCTGTGACAGTTATATGTTGTACTCAGATGATTGGTATGTATATACAATCCTTTTGTATAAAGAGATTTGATATTATATTTTATTCGTTCCGCTGTGAGATTCTGATGTGTTCTTCTTCTTTCTTCTATTCTAATATTTCTTCCTTTCTTTTCTCACCCTCTAATTTCTTTCTATTAACAATCTGGGATTCGATACTTGGGTTTTTGGGTAAGTAATACAGGTTATGTATTATTGTCGAAAATTCGAGCGTCGAAGTTTTCCCCGGGTCGTTACAATGACCTATTCTGTTGTTGATGTTGTCGAGCACTGGGCCTCGACCATTTATTGGGCTTTCTAGTTGGTATTTGTTAGGCTTTGTCCACTTGTTAAACTTTCTAGGTGTTAGTTGTTGGGTTTCGACCATCTGTTGGACCTTTGGGTCTACTAGTGGGCTTTCAAGTCTTTCGTTCAACCTTTGGGTTAGTTGTTAGGTTCCACTGTTGTTGTAATTAGTATTTAGCAGTTGACTATTTGAGTAGAGCACGTGCAGGCTTAGTTAAGACTCGCCTTTTGGATCCAATCTGAGTAGTGTGATCTAATATAAGCGGTGTTTTCTAGATTTCATTATCTTTAGAATTCTAGAATTTGAAATTTTATAATGTTTTCACCATTTTAAGTATGATGAGTTTTTATACATAGCCTATGATCTTTTTAATGTTCTTTTACATGATGTTTACATTCTTGGGTGATGCACTCTTAAAGGAGTTCTAACTTTGATATTATATTGGTTTCTATTTTACTATTATTTGTTTTAGGTTCATATATACACATGTTTTTTTTTTGAAGGTTAATATACACATATATATACATACATGCATATATATATATATATAAGCGCGCACACACACACACACACATATATATATATATATATATATATATAAAGCTTAGCTTTAGGTCTTAAGCAACTCATTGTTAATGAAAACACTTTACTTGATGTTTTTGTCTATTTCATGTATCTTATGTTGATTCGAGATTATGTTGATACTTTTTATAGAGAATTCTTACTATCGTTTTACTATTATCCTTCACTTATCATATTCTATTCATCATGATTTAGCTAGACTGGCACATGTATTTTATGTACTCAGGTCGGACCAAGTTATTTAAGGTTTAGCTCGTAGTACATCTGTGCTTTGCAATGCTTTCACTTTGGATTAATCTATGTAAAGCGAGTACTTGAGTGGAGTAGTTGAGTGTTCGTGCCTTATATTTTGTAAACACATTTATTGGGACATGATGAAAGTGTGTATGGTTTCTAAGAATCATTTGTATATATGACACATGTAATATTGTATTTCATATGTTTGTATATATATATATATGTATTCTGTTCTGTGATTTGTTATGTGTCTGAGCTTATGTTTGGTTTTGAAAGGTTCTTTAGCCATTGTAATTTTGTGTTAAACATGAATTGAGTAAGTTGATCCATATAAGGTAAGAAAATATATAGGGTAATAAATCGATGCACACGATAGTTGTTTAATACAAGGCTTACGGATAGTCACTCCTGACCAGTCATGTTCTCTGTTTTAACGAATGGTATTACCTAGTAATGTTTTTCCTAGTGTGGGTCTCGAGATGGAGCGTTATAGGATTGCACATTGCATATGCTATTTTAGGTGTTGGAAAACTAATGGCGAAGTTACGTACAATGTTGCTCTCTTGAAGACGTTTCGGCTATCTGCTCATTGGTGTAAAGTAGTTCGTACCTTTCACCACCGCCTCTAGGATAAAACAGCCTCTTCTATAATATAAATTCGCTTGCTCAACAAATTATGCCTGATTTGCATTTAAGTTTAAAAATTGTACTGCTATTTTGTATTGTTGTAATAAAATTCAATGATGACAAGAGAGTTTTCGAGAAAGAAAGCAAAGAAAAAGATCGTTGTATATGAGGCTTTGTCTATTTTATTCCTTATATAACAAAAGAAAAGAGTAATATTAGCTTGGTTAATGGGAGGAAAATTGGACCGTAATAATTACCATTATTAAATAAAAGAAACGTTCAAAAAAAGGTTGTAATTTTTAACATATAAATTGCATACGTTTCAAAATAGATGAATGATAATAAATTTTAACTGATTATCATTCATAGCATATTTAATACCATTTATTTTTGTAAAAGCTCCATAAAAGGTCACATACATATATGATCATAACTGTTTAATCACAATAATGGCTCATAAAAATATTTACATATATAAATATTTTACCGCTATAACTTTCAACGGCTCTATTGCATTAATTACTCAATTATAAATTTTTGGTAACTGCAATTAATTTTTAAATAAATTCATTGCATATATAAAATATTTCCAACAATCCCCCACTTGAATTTTTCTTAAAATATTTTTCGAGTAGTTTCTAAAAGAATATAAGATTGTGAATAAACAAAGGTGTCTTCTGACTTGAACCTTTGCATAGTGGATAAGATTCAGTTTTTACAAGAGTGACACGTGGTCTTGAACTCTATTCCTGACATCAAACCACACACAACCTTTTCTATAGTGCAATAAAATAACCCTGTGCATTAATGGCCATGCACATCTATCCCAGTTTAGTGAACGCTCTAGATGTTTTGCCCAAAACTTCATAGGAAACGACCACATTTCCACATTCACATAGGTGAGACTATCAAGAGCACTCCTAAAGGTAGGTACTCAACTCCAAATAGAGTATAGATCTCATTAAGAATTTCTATTAACTCATCCTCTAATTACTTCAGGAATACATGCTTTTTAATATATAAATTTAGCGTGTTCATCTACTATCACAACACAACTTGTTTTTACCCATTGAACCTAGTTCTTGGGATCTTCAGTCATTTAGGCCGGGTTACCATTGTGTGTGATTTCTCAATCTCATAACAATAGTCTCATTCTTTTAGAATAATTACAGACTTTCTTTCTGGTCAGTCCTTTCGTCAAAGGATCTGCCAAATTATCATCACTTCATATGTGATGTTCTCTAACAACACTATGCATACGACTGTCATTTCTTACTGTTGTAATATCGGTTTTGTCTCTTTTTTCAATATTCGTCAAATTGTCATCACTACATATGTGATGTTCTCTTACAGTATTGTGCTTATGACTATCGCAATAGATTACACCACTAGTGCCGGTTTTTCTCATATGGAGATCTTAACTAGTAGATTTCTTTTGTTCTCTGCTTCTTCACTTGCTGTGGCTAGTGCTATTATCTCAGTCTCTATAGTAGACTGAGTCAAAATAATATGTTTCCTTGATTTTTCAAGAAACAACTCCTTCAGTAATGCTAAATACTTATACCCATTGGTCGCTTTTGTATCATCATATAAAGTATTTCAGTCTGCATCAGAATAACTTTCAAGAATAGCAGGAAACTTTTCATAATGTAATCCAAGGTTCATTCGTTTTAGGTATCTCATGACCCTCCCAATAGCTTCCCCGTGCTCTATACTAGGTCTACTGATAAACCTGCATAATAATCCCACGACATCGGTAATGTCGGGTCTAATACAATCAATGGCATACCGAAGGCTGCCAATGATGCTCGTATAATCAAAGTGTCATACACCTTCACCAGTGTTCTTAAATAACTTTATACTGGGATCATATGGTGTACATGCAGGTTTACAGTTAAAGTAATTGTATTTCTTTAGTATCTTCTCAATGTAATGAGATTTATCCAAATAAAGTCCCTTTTCTGACCTAGTAATCTTAATGCCAAGGATTACACTCGCCTCACCTAGATCATTTATATCAAAATTGGCACTTAGTAAAGATTTGACTATGTTTATGGCATGAATGTTTAATCGAATAATAATTAAATCATCCACATACAAACATATAATAGTGTAAATGTCATTTCTAATTTATAATAAATGCATTTGTCACTTTCATTAACTCTAAAACCATATTAAGTTATCAATTTTTTTATGCCATTGCTTAGGGGCTTATTTTAAACCATATACTTATTTATCTAATTTGCAAATTTTATGTTCTTGACCATGTACTACAAATCCTTCAGGCTGGTCCATATAAATTTCTTCGTCTAATTCACTGTTTAAAAATGCAGTTTTGACAACCATTTGGTGTATTATTAAATTATGAATAAAAGCAAGTGAGATTAATAATCGAATGGATGTAATTCTTATTGTAGGTGAAAAAGTGTCGAAGAAATCAACATTTTATCTTTGTTTAAAACCTTTAGCTACCAGACGGGCTTTATATTTATCGACAGTGTCATCAGGTTTTAATTTTGTTTTAAGCACCCATTTACAGCCTATAGATTTACAATCAGGCGGAAAATCAACTAAGTGCCAAGTCTTATTGGATTCTAAAGAATCCATCTCATCATTTATATCCTCTTGCCAAAAAAATAGGCATCTAGTGAGGATAAGGCCTCTTAGAGGTTTAAGGGATCCTCCTCTATAGTAAAAACACAAAAATCTGAACTAAAATATTTTGTGGTTCTTGCTCTTTTACTTCTTCTAGGTTCATTTTCATAATGTTCATTAGGTTCTTTCTTACAGGTAATAAATTACTTGATGTGCCCCTACTATTCCTTAATTTAAAGGAATGTTTTTTCATAAAATTCAGCATCATTTGATTCAATTATATTATGTGTATTTGCTTTATAAAATTTGTGCGCTTTGCTATTAACTGCATAGCCGATAAATACACATTCATATGCTCTACTAGCAAATTTTATTCTCTTAGGGTCTGGAATGCGAACATATGTCAAGCATCCCCATGTTCTAAAATAGGACACATTGGGTTTGTAATTTTTCAAAATTTTAAAAGGTGAAATTTTACTTTTTTTTGGTTTAGGGATTCTATTTAGTACATAACACACCATTAATAATATATCCCCCTACCAATGTTTTGCTATACAAGAATTTAATAATATAGCAACTACTAATTCATTGAAGGTCCAATTTTTTTCCTTTTTGTTTTATCGTTCATTTTAGGTGAATAAGGTGCAGTTTTTATATATAATACCATGTAGTTTATAGAAATCCAGATAGAACTAGATTTATGTTCCTCTATCACTACGAAGTCTTTTAATTTTCTTGTTTGGCTGATTTTCAATTTCAGTTTTGAATGTCTTAGACATATCAAATGCATCACTTTTATTTTTCATGAGATACACATATGTGAAATCAGATCAACCATTAACAAAAGTGATAAATTAGTGGTGTCCATGTCTAGTCAATGTTATTCATTTTCACCTAAAATATACTCATTGATTATTAAATGTACGTCATTTGAGTAAATTTCATTTCTTAATGACATTTTCAAAAAAAAAAACATTATGCATGTAATTAAGGCCCATTTATAATAAAGGAATATTCAAATTTTGCATTCAATTAATCTTAATTTTAGTGTCATTTTCAAAAAACCTTCTTCCATTTAATTCTTATTGTCCATAAGATGTACATAAGTGACATTAAAATAATCGTCAATAAATGTAATAGAGTAGAGATTATTTTTACACATTACTTAAGTGGTTCACATGAATTAATTTCGAAGGTCCAAATTCTCTAGTACCAAAGTCACATTTTCAAAATAGTAACCTTAAGTCAAAAATAAATGTAACTTAATTTTTCTATCAAAATTACTATATCATTTATCATTCTATTTAAATGTTTACAAAACTAGAAAGTCAACATTTTAATATTTAAAGATTTGCTCAATTTTAATTATACTTAAATCAACCTTATTTCAGTCAAAATTAATTTCAAGGCTTGTTATCTTTTCCAAAGGTAAACTTGATTTCTACATTTCCAACCCCAGCAACTTTAGTGTTGTGAGAATCTTCCAACAACACCTTCTAATCATTAGCAGCCGTGTATGTAATGAACATATCATGATCATAACAGACATGGAGAGAAGCACTAGTATCTACCCACCAACCCTCTGATCCACCAACAAGGTGAATCTCAGTAATCATTGTCATTAAAGGCTCCTTAGTCAGGTTATCCTGCAGTGCAGGGCCTGGTCTATTCCAACACTTACGTGCCATATGACCTAGTTTTCCACAGTTGTAACAGAAAAACAACTGTCCAAGTTCATCTTTTGGGTTGGTCACTGCTGTCCTTTTTGGTTCCCTTATGGGTTTCAATTCTGTTTGTTGCGATGATTTTGATTTTTGAATGCTTTCGCATTTGGTTTCAGAATAACTGGTTTGGTCTTATTTTTTAGTGTTGTTGTTTGTGACAACTAATACTTCTTCTTTCTGGTTCTGTTTGTGTGCCTCCTCAATATGTAGGCCGGTGATCAAGCTCTCCGAGGAAAATTCTTTAGTCTTGTGCCTTAGCACATTCTTCCAACCTGGGGCAATTTGTCAATTATAACAGCGATCTGAAAATTTTCAACCAAAACCATACGTCGGAGATGATCTCATAAGCTATTTTCTGAAGCTAATGAGACTACATCTCTACTGACCTGTTGTTAGCAGAGGATGAAGAAGCGGAAGCCATTAGTTGTTAGAACGTCTTCAATTTGTTGGAAAACTAATGGCTGAGTCACGTACAAAGTCGCTCTCTTGAAGACGTTTCGACGATCTGCTCAATGGTGCAAAGCAGTTTGTACCTTTCGTTGCCACCTCTAGGATAAAATAGCCTCTCCTATAATATCTATTCGCTTGCACAACGAATTGAGCCTAATTTGAGCTCAATTTTAAAAATTGTACTGCTCATTTGTATTGTTGTAATAAAATTCAATGAAGACAAGAGAGTTTTCGAGAAAGAAAGCAAAGAAAAAGATTGTTGTATATGAGGCTTTGTCTTTTATATTCCTTATATAGACAAAAGAAAAGAGTAACATTAGCTAGGTTAGGGGGATGAAAATTGGACCGTAATAAATGCAATTATTAAATAAAAGAAACATTCAAAAAAAGGTTGTAATTTTTAACATATAAATTGCATACATTTCAAAATAGATGAATGATAATAAATCTTAATTGATTATCATTCGTAGCAATATTTAATACCATATATTTTTGTAACAGCTCCATAAAAGGTCATATGCATATATGACTGTGATTTTTTAATCACAATAATGGCTTATAAATATATTTACATATATGTAAATATTTTGTAATAAATACCATTATTAAATAAAAGAAACATTCAAAAAAAGGTTGCAATTTTTAACATGTAAATTCCATACGTTTCAAAATAGATGAATGATAATAAATCTTAATTGATTATCATTCGTAGCAATATTTAATACCATATATTTTTATAACAGCTCCATAAAAGGTCACATGCATATATGACTGTGATTGTTTAATCACAATAATGGCACATAAATATTTTACCGTTATAACTTGCAATGGCTCTATTAGATTAATTGCTCAATAATAAATTTTTGGTAACTGCAATTAATTTGTAAATAAATTCATTACATATGTAAAATATTTCTAACATTAGGTAACACCTATATAACGCTACCGTGCTCATGTAATACCATACCATCACTTTTACTTAGGTTTTCCCTTTGGTCTATTAGAGTATTGGTATCTTTATTCTTTAGACGTTTAATTTTCTAAGGCACTTTCTTGATGTACTGTGATTGACTTTGTATGCTTCTCACCCATTCTATTCTTAACGTCGTGTCAAGTCATAATAATTTAATTTTGAACTTTAAATTTGGCTACTATATGTTTGGGTAATCTATGTCGCATAGTATTGTTAGGAATTGCGGAAAGGATCGTTAAGGCAAAACAAACACTAGAGGGGGTGAATGATGTTTTTGAGAATTTAAACAAAATGTAAAACTTACGTGATAAACTATATGAATCAAACACCGTAGAAACAATCACAGATACAGAATCAAACACAGACACAAATTAAACAGAAATAAAAATGCAGAAAAGGAAAGAACACACTGGATCTTATACTGGTTCGGATTGCTCCAACGTCCAGTCCCGCACAATGCTGGATTGCACAGAGTTTTATTACTATATCAATATCCAATTACACCCCTTGATTTTACGGCTACAAGGTTAACACCGCTCCCGTTCCTTGATTTCACGGCAACAAGGTAAACACCGATTCCATTCCTTGATTTCAAGGCTGCAAGGAAAATACTGATTCCATTCCTTGATTTCACGGCTACAAGGAAAACATTGATTTCCAAATACTTCCCGAACAATTACAATAGCCCTATAACTCTTCAATAGCACTTGATTCAGAGAGTAATGAGTAGAGAGTGTAAAGAGAAGAAGATTAGTGAAAACAGAAATGAATTCGGCAGAGTATACGCGTTGGAATCATAAAAATGATAAGAAATAATGGTGTAATGAAAGAGAGTGTAAGTAGAGAAGGAGTGAATAAAAATTTGAAATCAAACTCTTTTTATAGTGTTTGAAGGGTTGCAACATTTGTGGTGCATTACAAATGGTGAAAAGACACTTCCTTTCAAATTTAAATTTCTAACAGTTATATGTCGACATAGCTATAAATTTATGTCGACATATCCATCAATTTTACGATTTTTAAAGCATTTTTAAAGTACTTAAATCAATATTTAAATTCTAGGGATTCCTGAAACAAAACTAGTTTCTAAAACATTATTTTTCAAGTATAAAAACATAAGAAAAAATTATTTAAACATATGGTTAAATACTTAATATATATGTGATATGAAAACTATATATAATATAATTATAAACATATATATAGGAATTTATAAAGAGATACTAAACCATATATAAACAAAAGGTTATATGAAGAATCAAATTTAAACTTAGTAAAATATATTTAATAAAACTATAAAAATAAGAATACTTATAAATTAGAAAATATATTTGAAATCATAAGTTTGAAATTCTTTAATCAAAACTTGATAATATAAATAAATACTCTAAAGTGTAAAATCATATGAAATCATATACATCTTATAAAGTTAAAAGGTTTGAAACTATAAAACTATGTAATTATATAAACTTATATAAGCATATATAATATAACTAAAACTTTAAACTTATGTGTTTGAAATCAAAATTAAAATAATTTAGAATTTGAAAATCGGAATTTTGGAATTTGAAAATTTAAAAGGAGAATTTGAAATTTTAAAAACAGAATTTGAACCTGGAGTGCTATTCAGAGTCTTACATAAACTAGACTCTATTACTATATTTTTTATCTTGAGCTCCTTAACTCTTGAAATCTTGATTACTCATGAGTCTTGAATCTTGAATCTCTTGAATCTCTAAAACTCTAAAACTTTACAGTCTTCGGTTTTTAAGTCCTGTATACAAATCCTGCATATATATGTCTATATATTCTAGATAGTGATGTTAGTATATATATTTTATAATCAATGATAATTGAAATAAGTTTGTAATCATCAATACTCTATTTTCCAACAAGTATATCATTCATGTTGATGTTGAATATTGATAATCCATCAAGAACAAAAAATTTCTCTACATTGTTTGCCAAATTCAGAGTAATACATTTGTCAACATCGTCATATGTGAAATTATGTTCAAAAATTGTCGAATCAAACTTTGTACATCATTATTATTGTACATACTTTAATTCTTATATTTGTTTTGTCATGTTGAAAGTTTTTAGTTTCATTTTAGGTTGAACAAACCTTTGTGGCTTTTCCACGTAATATTAACCATTTAGGGAAGTCATTTCAGTATATAATAGTAATTTGATGTATGCAAACTTTAAATTGATTTCAATGCCATCAAAGCTCAAATGAATATTATTCTGCAACGTCAGCCCAAGTGTTAGAAACAACCTGAGTAATAGATACTTATAGTTTCATATTCACGTTTATATCAGAAAGCTGCATTGCGGGTACAAGTGGATATCAATATTTATCTTGTCCATTGATGGTTGTTAAATCAATAATCATATATAAATTTTTTGGTTTATGATAAATATTTTTCAGTCCATTGATTATAGAACTATAAAAATAAACAAATATGATGATAGTAAGTAGCTTTGAGTAGTTAATATGTGCATAAATTTATTAAAACATTAAAAGATATTTTTATTACATTAAAATATACATAATATAATCTACAATCTTGATAAAGTAAATTTATAGATTTCGAATCTAATGCTTTAACTGCATTTGGTTTTAATATATTAGATACTTATTCTTTTTTCTGGTACGAATGTGGTTAGATTTCTGGTTTTTGGGTATTTATTGACATGTCGAGTCTAATAAATATTCATTTGTAACTCCGTTGATTACTAATTAATAAAGCCTTAAGAATTTGAAATTTGCAAACTACCATAATTAACGGAGGTCTGCCTATCTACTTCTGCCAACTAAAATAAAATAGGAGCTCTATGATACCCGAAACTAGTACGTCCTAAAATGCGGATCAATATTTCAATGGTGGAAATCACGGGGGTATGCAGATCAGTCCAAAATTTGAAAAGAATCCAACGGCATGCAGTGCAGACGCACTAAATAACAAAAGAAATTTCGGGAGTAATAGCATTTTCGAATAAAACAATCTGAAGCCAAAATAAATGATACTTAACAACTTCAATAATTTCAACATCCATGTCAATTAGAACAGATAAATATGTGATATGAAATAGAAAATAAATAGACACATTATACATGCTATCTAAAAAATTGTCAAAAGGCATAATTAGTATTGAATTTTTAAATTTTTTATCGAGGTGTGAAGATCAATTAGTGGGGTGGAAATAGATGGACCCTATAACTAAATCAATTTCCTAAGATAAATCTTCCAGACCGTTAATAAGGATCCCTTCAATCTCAATCAACTTCTCGTCTTCACTCTTCAGCCCTTTTATAAATTCATTTTTTTAGGTACGGGTATCATTTTGAATTACTGAAATTAAGTGGGGATTTAAATGCCAGATGCAAGAAGTCCTTGGAGATGAAAGTATATGAGACTCAAAAACAAGAAACGGTTCGTTTGAGATAAACTTGTTAATGGAAACTGGGGACAATTCCTCATCTCCCTAGGTGTGTAAATCGGTCGAACTAGACCGGACGGAGGGGTGTTCAGTTTTTATCCTAAAAAAATCAAACCGAACACGGACAGGACCAAATTTTTTCTCGGACAAATTTTGTTGTCCTAATTCATGTCCTAAATAAAATCGTTCGTACACGGACATATGCTTTTCGGACATGGAAACGATTAGACTCGGTCGGACATAGCTATTTATATCACATTTTGTACATTTTACTGGATTTTCTCTCAACTATACGCCAAATTACAACTAAATCAGATGAATTCGGATGAGCCCGGACCGAACATGATTTTTTCTCGTATAAATTTTGTTGTCCTAAATGAAAATCGGATGGACTCGAAGGGTCATATTTCGGTCAAGAACACGAACGGACGTCGGACATTCGGAAAAAATTTATAGCCCTATGAATAAGAGGACATAAATATATGGCCAATCGAAGATTGATTGGATAACCTCAAGCTCGACACCAATGCCCAATGTGGTAACTTTAACTTTGTGAGCCAAAGTAAGGGTACGACGCCCAAATATCTTACTCTTTCTGACCCACGATTCGAAGGGATGAGACAAGTTTGAATAGAAAAAAAGAGGGCACCTTTATCCTCAAGTCAGGGTTTAGAGATAGCACCTTGGCAAGCGTGATACAACCACTAACCTGACAAGCTCCATACGCTAGTGTGAAGCATGAAGTATGGATTAGAATCGAGTACAAGACAACACTCAAACCGGCAGAATCCTGCTTTTGAATATAGATTGTAGAAGGAAAGACGGGGCGAATGGCATGATCGTTCGCCTGATTAACTCAAACTCTCTCGATTCGAGAGTGAGTATAAATGTAGGCGTGACTGGTGCACCATGATTAAAGATCGTCGCAACCACACTCTAACCTGGCATACAACAGGAGAGTATAAAGGCATTGAGACCAAGTGCCTAAGGAAAAGGCTTCCTACCCCCACTGAAGAATTGGGGGTATACACATGTCAGACCCATAGGATAATTGCAATGTAATGTGTTGTTTATTACTTAATTTAGTAATAATTCCTTGATTGCAGTGATTTTGATTTTTGATTTGCAGGGAGGCTAAATAGGAATCATGGTTTGATATGTGATACGATTTATTGTTTACTACTTAGCATAATGATATTTCGATCACCGTTACATTTTATTGAAATAAATAATAAAATTTGCAAACGTATGATATTGCAGGGAAACTACTTCATTAACAACGTGTAGATTTACGTAGACAATTGGTCAAAAACACGAAGGCTGCACTCACAACAACAACCACAGGCTGTGGAAAACAAAATAGAAATCAAAAGCAACATTTCATTTGGACTTAGGAGAATGTTTGACTTTCTTGTCATCTTTCAGCTTCTGCCTCTCCTCCTTTTCAGCGTCAGCAAGAATACACCTTTTCTTCTTCTTGTCAGAAGGAGGATCTTCTGGACTGACAAAGGACTTGGAAGCTAGCTCCTCAGTGATTGACCAGGACGGGATCTTAATTGTTATTTTGCCACCAGGAGGGACCATTTGGGGGGGGGGGATCAACCGATATGGGTTGTTCCTCTTTCTTGGCCTTGAAGAGTGCCTCGAAACTAGCTTTCATCTAAGCAAGTGTCAAGTTTTAAGTCTTATCTGTTGCTCCAGTAATTGCATCTACATCCTCTTCATCCTCCTTGCTCTCCATACCCTTTAAAGCATCAATGATTTTCCCGTCTTTGGGAGCTTCACTGCTG
The DNA here is from genome assembly GCA_030737875.1 of Allium sativum. NCBI lineage: Eukaryota > Viridiplantae > Streptophyta > Magnoliopsida > Asparagales > Amaryllidaceae > Allium > Allium sativum. The sequence goes on from CM060916.1 coordinate 904,359,297, forward strand.
GAGAGCACTATGGCCTTATCCGTGATCTCCTCTTGTTTCTTTTCAGTCTCCTTAGTAGTATTGGTACCTAGAGAACGCAAAGCAATAGTTATTAACTCTATAGAAAACATAGGTATTTCAATTGTATGCTCCACAATACGACAACACGCTATGATAGTCTTGACAAATTGCGGTGAAAAGGAAGAGATACCTTCGGTGGACTTATCTTCAGGAGTGGCAGGAGTAGCTCCTTCCTCGATAGGAGATAGGAGATAAACTTTGGGAATCGTTGGATGTTCGGGATCATATCCCTTAGTCTCTTAGCTCCAGGCATGGAGGAAGAGGAACTAGAACGACCTTCAGTGGTATTCTTTCCCTTTGCTTGACGTGTCTCCCCTTCTTGAGCCTCTTAAATTAATTTACACCCCTCAGATAAACGCTCTGACTCCTCGCCTCTCAAATATGTCTTCATCAACTCCTCCTCATCGATGTTGTCACAACACCAAAATGACCAATTTAAAATGACAATTAAATGTTGTTGAAATTTTTAGAAACACATTTTAGGTGTTGCGGATTTTTGAGACACGTACATTATGTTTCAAATTCACGAATTGAAACACTTAGCAGATGTTTCAGTTTGATAATCTGCAACACTCGATGAGTGTTTCAAGCTGGTAATCAGCAATACTCGGTGAGTGTTTCAAGTCCAGAATCTGCAACACTAGGTGAGTGTTTCAAGTTGATAATCTGCAACACTCAATGAGTGTTTCTAGTTCATAATATGCAATACTCAACGAGTGTTTCAAGTTCATAATATGCAACACTCAATGAGTGTTTCAAATCGACCACCTGCAATACTCATAAATGCTTGTTTAAACTGATAATTTATGAGACCACTAATGTGTTATGGGTTTTGAAATATGAAAATTACTTTAAAATATACAATTGACAGTTTCAGTAACATAAATAGACTCAACCATTCTTCAAATTAAAAGCTAAAAAATATGAAAAGAAATTCCACAAGCAAGTTTACCATAAATAAATTAGCATACAACATAGATAAACCATATATTCAAAGGAACAAAAACATACAAATATAAAGCAGTAATTCAAGTTACATAAATATAAGGTTGACAAGATAATAAAATAATTGATAAAAATAACAAAAGTTGCTCGTAAGCACTTTCTATCCTTATTCATTGTATTTTCTTTTGAATTCCATATCTGCAAAAAAAAAAAACAATTTGAAAAATATCAAAATCTAATGCTGTTATTGGCATGTTTTTTTCTATCTCAATAAAACTTCATATCACTTATACACTAGTACAAAAATAACAAACTATACCATGCCTAAATCGATATGACCCAGATATAACACAAGACAGATATAAACACATATATATAAGTAGCGGAAAACAAACAGACTTTTATTTCATAAATACGTGTTCAAACAAAACATTTCCATAATTGTTTCACAATAACTTCCAAAACATTACATCATCCTTTCTGTCTTGATTATTAAATAAAGAAGCATAAAACATAATTAAAACTGCATAAATCCCCATAGAACGTGTCCAACAGCCATAGCCAAGGAAAGAGAGTCCAAACCATACATCTACTATCTTGAAGCTTGCAAAGAGTCTGACTAAGCTGGGTTGTTTCCTCCCCGTGGACCTTGGTGGGGGGGGGGGGGGAACGGAAGAAAAGAAGATGAAAGAAAAATAGAGTCAGACATAAAGCCTGGTAAGTCTAATGACTCTTCAGTATGAGAATAAGAAAAAGGGCATGATAGGTATAAACCAGAAACAGGAAAGTATCGTAAACTAAGATGAAGCAGTTTTGAACCGAATATACTATCGCACCACACACTACATCTCTGCACCTACTTGTATTTGTTCTGATTGGCGCCCCATGATCGGGGTGAGGTGATCCCCTTTTCTAAAGATCGGCTCCTACTCGCAAAATCATATGTGTCATACGGCCCCCAATGATTGTAGATACCTATGCTGGTCCCACCATGGGGTGTATCAAGTCCCATGGTGGTGGCCCGACACAATTCTAGAATGCATAGTGTATACTACTGGTGCCCAGTGCCCTGTTTGTCTGCTCCGAAGTGTGTGCACGCCCGCACTCCGTTAGAACCTACACTGCTGCACCAACCGCCGTCGCTTTTGACCGCTTACAATCAGCCCAATAATCGTGCCCCACTCTGCCTAGTTTCAGGGTACCATGATACCTAATTGGGTTACTGCTGAAATGGCTCCCCATTACTAGGGTTTTCTAGTCAAACATGTTAAGTGGTTAAGTGTCTGTATTTACCTAACCCCACCCATCAGTTTAATTAACATGTTGAATTAGTTAAGTGTTTTAGTTAACTTAACCCTACCATCCTGACTTGTCTGTCCTTAACACTAATTAGTTAAAGCACCGACCATTCACATTAGACAGGTATTGTTACGGTTACTGGATGTGCCGGTCGGTTCCGGGCAGGTTTACACCGTAACTCAGTCTAACCTCGGGTCCTTATTGGACTCAATGCTTAACCTCCCACATTGGATAGGTATTGTTGTGATTACTGGACAGCCGGGCGGGTCTGGGCAGGTTTACATCACAACTCAATCCAACCTCGGGTTAAGCATACTCGTATTTTCTAAATTTACATATTTGTTCTTTTATTCTTATATGCAAATTTGTTAACAATTAAATGTTATGGCCCACTTTCCAAGTTCATCATTTTTGGTATAAGAATTTATACCATTTAAGTGCCACCAATTATTGGCATGTGCCAAACATGCCAATACATATTTTTTTTCATGTTTAATCCCAACGATATTCCCCCGTTTGTACGTTCGCAAGATTATAATGAATGTTGGGCTAGATATTTCAGCCCAACTTATAAACATAGAAGGGAAAGCCAAGAACATGAAATATTCTAAATGACAATAAGGGTGTGTGACATATGAACTTGCAACTTTAAGATCTAATAATCATAAATCATGGGTTTCAACTTGTCATGTGAACTTGCATTCAAATAAGAATCTAATTAAATAGGTGTCACATGAAATGGCATAATTTAGACTTGCATAAAACATAAGCCTAAACATATTTTTATCTAGGCATAACTTCAAACACAAACTAGCATGTCACAAAGTTATTACATGTCCATAAAAATGTCTATTTTTGACATTAACCCAAAAGCGTGAACTAGATCAAATCATGTGTCCTATTATAACATGAAACTTGTAATAATCGTGTGAAACTAAATGGTACTTGGCATGGACCCAATTACAAACTTGCAAAGAACATATACATGGGATTTAATCATGTAGGCATAATGCTCTTAATATAGAACATGTGTATATAAGTCTTAACTTAGACTTAGAAAAATGTATACAACCTATGTTAAACATATAAACATATAGGTGTAAATTCTAACATTAACCATATACTTGTATGTGATGTTGCTTTCATTCTAAATGTACAATAGGACCAACATCAAGTCAATTATACCACAAACATCCCAATACCATTCACAATACAATCATTGCAATACACAGATATGAATTAGCATCGTAGTTATACAATGGTAAAATTCCATTTCCATTTTACATCGAATCAAGTCTTAATTTTATTCTCATCGGAAAAATCACTATACTTACAACAAACGACGAACTTGAATTCTAGTTTCTGAGTTCTGAATTTGCAATGCTTTCCTTTGGGTAGATAAACGTTGTTTGAATCTTGTTTTTACTTTAGTTTTTCTTGTCTCTAAGCTTTCTCCAACTGACGGCTACTCTTAGTTTCCTCCCGGCAGCATGACGGCTCTAGCTCTGTTTTATTTGTGTGAATTTAGGTTGAGTGTTGGGTTGTATTTATAGAATTTCAGATTGATTTGAGCCGTCAGATGATCATAGAGTGAATCCAGACCATACACACCAAGAGGAGCCAATCAAAAAGTGACAAATCAGCCCTAGTGACACACCAGAACTCAGAAAATCGCTCAGAACCCGACCAGGCCAGCCAAGACCTGACCAGGTCGACTTGGCAGGTCGACCCCCAGGTCGACCACATGGTCAACCTGGGTACCCAGGTCGACCCCCTGGTCGACCTGGGTCCTGGGCGGGAATTTTCCCGCCCAGCCGAATTTGGGTCTGTTTTCGAATTTTGAACTGAATTTTGAACTGAATTTTGAGCTGTTTGAAATTTAAATTGAATTCTGAAACTTCCGGAGGTCATAACTTCTTCATACGTAGTCCGATTTACACAAACTCGGACTCTATCTCAAGCAGAATTCCGAGACGAACGCAACGACGTAACCCATTTCCCTTAATTCTTTCGTTTGGAATTAAGTATACTTTAATTTGTTAATTTATTGTTAATAGTAAATTCGGGGTGTTACATTCTCCCCTCCTTAAAGGATTTCGTCCCCGAAATCTTCAAGTCTAGAAGAACGTATATCCTAACATTCAATCGTCCATCTACTCAACCAACAAACACAGGCGTCCATTGTCCTTAAAAGACTTCTAATGCTTCATGATCATATGCATTGTGTGTGTATATGTCCTTATCTAATGCAAAAATTAGGCGGTCTACTGATTCAGTTGACCTCCTTAATGCGAATCATGTAAGTGTCATGAATCCATTATGTATGCAAAATATTCCTTACTCATAATTCTACATGAGTGCGCAACCATTTATACAAATGCGACATCCATATGACAATTTATCATATTTCGACCTCATACAAATATGAATACATACATGCATATGCAATATGGAAGTGGCTGAGCCGATCTAATATCTAGGGTGTGTGTATATGCATCCACGAGCAACCACTAGAAAACACTTGCAACCACTTGCAGCCATCAATCATAACATGTTTCAAATACATGTTTACATCCATTAGTTTCTACCTAAGGAGTTAGGAGAAAAAGGACTGAGGAGATACACTAAAAGGTAGATACAAGCATAAACTTAAGGAAAAAGAGAGATCAAAGATGTACCCTCAAAAAGAAAAGGGTAGGCAGCACGTATTCTGTCCTCAGTTTCCCAAGTCGCGTCTTCCTCGGCATCGCTCCATTGAACTTTAACAAGCTTGACTTCACGGTTGCGTATCTTTTTTATTTCAGATCCTACGATTCGAGTTGGAACTCTCCTCACAGTTGTTTCTCGTTCTATTTCAACTTCTTTTAGAATGTTTGGCTCCACCACTTCCGCAGACTCATGTAAACATTTTCGGAGATGAGAAACGTGAAAGACATTGTGAATTCCAGCCAACCTTTCGGGAAGTTCTACTCTATAAGTCATCTTCCCAATCTTCTCGATGATAGGGAACGGTCCTACAAATCTTGGTGCTAGCTTTCCTGCGGATCCAAAGCGAACGACGTTCCTTAAAGGAGATACCTTAAGGAAAACCTTGTCCCCAACCTCAAACTCAAGTTCGGTCCTTCTTTTGTCTACGTAGGATTTCTGTCTATCTTGGGCAGTCTTTGTTCTCCTTCATATCAAGTCAACTTTTTCTGAAGTCTCTATAATCGTGTCTATCCCAAGTATAAGCTTGTCTGTAGACTCCCACCAACTAGTTGGTGATCGGCACGGTCTTCCATACAAAGCTTCGAAGGACGCCATGCCGATGGTGGCTTGGTAGCTGTTGTTGTAGGCGAATTCCACTAAAGGAAGATGATCTTCCCATGTCCCTCCAAAGTCAAGAACGCACAGTCTCAAAAGATCTTCTAATACTCTGTTCACCCTTTCTGTCTGACCATCAGTTTGGGGGTGATAGGCCGTGCTCAAGCATAACTGTGTGCCTACAGCTTCTTGCAGACTCCGCCAAAACTCGCTTGTAAAGATAGGATCTCGGTCACTCACTATGCTGGAGGGTATTCCATGGAGTCGAACTATATCCTTGAGATAAAGAGATGCTAGAGATGAGGCAGTCCTTCTACTCTTGACAGGTATAAAGTGGGCGCATTTTGTGAGCCTGTCCACTATTACCCAAATGCTAGTATTGCCCCTTCTTGACCTAGGCAACCCATCAATGAAGTCCATTGAAATGCTATCCAACTTCCATTGCGGGACTTCTAGAGGATGAAGCAGTCCTCCAGGCTTCTTTTGTTCTGCCTTGACCTATTGGCATATCATGCACTTAGAAATGAAATCTTCCACGTCCTTCTTCATGCCGCTCCAAAAGAAAACTCTCTTTCCGTCCTTGTACATCTTGTCTCCACCTAGGTGTATTGTCATCTTGGAATGGTGTGCTTCCTCGAGAACCATCTTTACCAAATCACTTGCTTGTGGGACGCATAGTCTTCCATCTCGCCTCAGCCAACCCTTATCATCGATGGAGTACCTATTGAGGTGATTGGAAGTTTCACCCCTAATTAGCTTATCAATCACATCAACAAGCTGAGGGTCTTCACGTTGTGCGTCCCTTATTGAGTCTAAAAGAGTGGGCCGTACTTCTAGTGATGCCAACAAACCAGGTACAAAATCAGAGGAGGGCCTAAAGTCAAAATTGGCTATATACTGCAAGCTTTTCCTTTCTACAAAGAGAGGGCTTAAGGTCAGCTTCTTTCTACTCAAGGCGTCTGCTACTACGTTGCCCTTGCCAGGAGTATAGGAAATCTCAAAATCATACGAGGCAAGAAACTCCATCCACCTTTGCTGTCTTAAGTTAAGATCTTTCTACGAGAAAAGATACTTCAACGATTTATGGTCAGTATATAATTCGAACTTCTCACCTAGGAGATAATGACGCCAAGACTTAAGCGCAAAGACAATGGTGGCTAACACAAGATTGTGGGTTGGGTAGTTCTTTTCATGAACTTTCAATTGTCTTCCACCATAAGCTACTACATTCCCTTCTTGCATCAGAACAACGCCTAGTCCCGTACCACAAGCATCCGTGTATACTGTGAATGTCTTGCTTCCATCGAGCAAAGTCAGAACCGGGCTGTTGTAAGAGCCCTTTTCATGCATTGGAAAGCAATATCACAATCCAAATCCCAAGCGAACGCTAAATTCTTCTTTGTTAGCCTTGTGAGTGGAGCTGAGATTTTCACGAAATCTCTAATGAACTTTCGGTAAAAACCTGCTAGCCCAAGAAAGCTTCGGACATCGGTTGCATTTCTTGGTGTCTTCCAATCTTGCACTGCCACCACTTTCGCGGGGTCCACAGCTAACCCCTCTTTGGACACTACATGTCCAAGAAACCTTACTTCTTCTCTCCAAAAGTGGCACTTGGAGAATTTTGCTTTCAGTTGATGAACTAGAAGAGTTTCCATGATCTCCTTCAGATGCTGAGCATGTTCTTCCTCATTCTTTGAGAAGATCAAAATATCGTCTACGAAGACCACCACGAACTTATTGAGGAATTCTCTGAACACCCTGCTCATTAGGTCTACGAAATAAGCGGGTGCGTTTGTCAAGCCGAAAGGCATGACAAGCCACTCAAAGAAACCGTCTGGGGTTCTGAACGCCGTCTTATCAATGCTATCTTCAGCTACCCTTAGCTGATGGAACCCAGTAGCCAGATCAAGTTGGGAGAAGACCGATGCACCTACAAGCTGATCAAACAAATCGTCTATTCTGGGAAGCGGGTATCTATTCTACTTAGTCAACTTGTTTAGCTCCCTATAGTCCACACAAAGACGTAGTGAGCCATCTGCTTTGGTGGCGAACACCACTGGAGCACCCCATTCCGAGATACTCCTCTTTATAAACCCCTTCTCGAGAAGCTCCTTAACTTGCTTACTGAGCTCCTTTCTCTCCTTCGGAGCCATGTGTCTAACAGGTAAAGCTACGGGCTTTGCATTATCAACAAGATATATGCGGAAGTCTATTTCTCGCCTCAGAGGTAAGCCCATCACCTCTTCAAAGACATCCGGATATTCACGGACCACTCTAACCGACTGCAAATTCTCAACAGAAGCATCAAGCGACTCCAGATAACTAAGCATAACAACATTCAATGGATTACAAGAAATTTCTAGAGTGTTACCGTGTCGAGTCAAGAGTCTAACCACTGTAACACCCCACGTCCATTAATGTCACTCACAAAGGGAATGCATTAACTTCTATGGAGCATTTTAAGTGTGTATAGAACAGAAACTTAACAACAAGACATATATAAACAGTACTTAAAACTTTAAAATTTTATTCATTGCAGCGGTAAACACATAAGTTTGATTACATCATCAAAAACCAGAGTCAAAGTACATAATATCCATCTTGACTAAATCAGAGTACATAAATTGAAAAACATAACCCCAACACGAAATAGCCATAAATAAGATAGGTTGAACTTTTACTTCAGCGATCCAAGCAACTTCTAAAAGCAAGAGATACAGCTGTCCAAAATCAAGCTCCACTGGTGCTAGTTCCACCATGAGCACCTTGGGGGGGGGGGGGAAGGAAGAAAAGAGGTGGAAACAAAGGGGGTCAGACATAAAGTCTGGCGAGTGCGATAACTTTAACAATATAATTACCAAAATAACTAGGCTAAGGCATAAGTTGGAAAATAAGGAAATGACTGTGAGCAATTGGGTATGACAGAGTAAACAAGGAAATAAGATGAACAAAGATAACGTTAAAGGCGCACCTAAACAACTATAAGATAATTACTATACTGCACCACCACTAGTCACCCTAAGGTTGATCCCGCCTACAGAACTTAATAATGATAATGGTAGTTTCGTGCACCCATAGTTGCCTTCATAGGTGCCTCCTGCCCCTATCTCCACTAGGTGTACCCACTACCCCCATGCGATCGGATCCCTAAGTCGTAGATACCCATGCTGGCCCCACAGCGGGGTGTATCACTCCCCAAAGTGGCAACCCGATACCACCAACAATGCACGGCTTATACCTACACGATGCAACAACGTCTTACCTACCAGCCCGGGCCCACACACGCACATGAACCCGTTGGACTTGCGTTGCCACCGCTAACCCGTTTTGGTCTCTTACAGTCAAGCCCAGTACGCGTGTCCCGTACTCGACTTGGGTCAAGCCCACAAAGATACTTATGGGTTACTGGTTGAAACGGGCCCCCATTACTTGACACAAGCTATCCACCTAAGTTTGGTCCCCTCTAGCACATCCCACTTAACCCTCTTCTTATTCATGTTCACTTACATGTTTCAATTTTGGTTAAGTGCATCTAATCGTATTTCAAATGCCACCAAAGGCACCCTCTAAATTCCACATGCCACCCAAGGCACCCACTTAACCCCCTCATGTCCCACTACATGTTTATCTGGTTAAGTTTTCTCTTAGTTCATTAATACCGTAACCTTGTAAAGACCTCCCACATTAGACTGGCATGTGTGGCAGCTGGATTTGCCGGGCGGGTCCGGGCAGTCTTACACCACAAACGTGCCTAACCTCGTGTCTTTACAACTGTCAAGCATTTAATTTATGCCTAAGACCTCCCACATTAGACTGGCATTTGTGGCAGCTGGATTTGTCGGGCGGGTCCGGGCAGTCTTACACCACAAACGAGCCTAACCTCGTGTCTTAGATGATTAATTACACAAAATTAATTATCCCCCAATTTGAATTAATTTCCCTATTCATATTATCAATCAATTCCAAATTTAACTATGGCCATAATTGACTCAATTATGTCTATCTATTTATGGTATGCAAAATTATACCAATTATCATCATAAATTTATTTTATGCCATTTAAGGCATTTATGCCAATTCTCAATACTAAATCTTTTAATAATATCCCAATGCCCCACGTTGTACGTTCGTTCGTTTAACGTAAAATATACATTAGACTCGAATAGTCTAACTTATGGAATAAAGAGAAAACATCACAACATACATATAGATAAAACTAGATCTAAACATAAGGGGTGAACTTGCATGGGTGAATGAGGTTCTTCATCTAAAACTTGCATAGGCCAAAGTCACAACTTGCATAAAACTACATATGTCATAGATCTAAATCTAAAGGTGTAACTTGTTTAGGGAATAGTCACAAACTTGCATAAACCATGTATATCATGGATCTAATCATAAGGTGTAAACTTGCATAGGCAATAACCACAAACTTACATTACATGATTCATACTCCAAACATATATATACATATACTTGCATATGTGATTTATGCAACATAACGATGGTGTAAACTTACATCTAAACATGTAAACTAGCATGTAGAATTTTGTATACTAGCATATAACTCACACATGTCATATCATAACCTTAGATCCAATTTACATATAAAATAGAGGTCATGAAACATGTAAGGTTGTATATAATTTTCATTAACTTGCATATGATCCATGCCTCAATTAACATCCTAACTTGCATACATACATATGATTTATCATATGAATTAGTTTCAACAACATAACCAAACTAGCATATGAAACAACATCATGAATTGATTATACCTAAGCTAATCATAGAATTACAACATAGATGATAACATCACAACTTTACAACATAGATGATAACATCATAGAATTTACAACATAGATAATAACATGCGGTCAATAATTCACAACATAACCATATAATCCACATCATATCTCAATCCAATTAAATTGTTAATTAATTTATTAAAGAAATCGAACTCACAAGAAGAAGGTCTTGCGTTCTGAAATCTGAGTTCTATAATTGATTAAGCTCGCCTTTGTAGTAGATTTGTTGTTGTTTAGATTAATGTTGAATAGAACTGAATTGATTAGCTTTGATTTCCCTTTAGTTGGTGGCGGCTACTCTAGGTTACAAGATGACAGCATGACGACCATAGTTTCAGTTTTTATTTTGATTTAGGGTTTGAGTCTACCCATGTTTATATAGAATTTTAATTTAATTATAGCCATCGGATGATCTTAGGGTTAATCAAAACCATTCAGTCGGGATAGGGTGACACCTCAGCCCTAATGACTCAGCAAGGATTCAGAAAGGACTCGGCAATGAGTCACAACATGGATCAGACTGAACCAGAAAGCTGTGCAGGCCTGCTGCTCGGCTTGGGCGCACTTGGCAGGTGCGCCGGTGCAAATTTGTACTGGCGCACTTCCCAAGTGCGCTAGTGCAATATTTTTTTTCCTAACTTTCCCGCCTGACTTCGTTCGTCCATATCTCCATCCGATATCCGTTTTACGCAAACTCGGACTCTATCTCGACCAGAATTCCGAGACGAACACAATGGCGCAACCCATTTCCCTTAATTCTCACGTCTGAGATTAATTATTCTTTAATTTAGTTAATTCGACTATTCAAAAATCCGGGGTGTTACAACCACTCTCTTCTCACAATCAAGAATGACACCATTACTGGATAACCAGTCCATGCCTAAGATCAATCCATATCCCGAGAAACCCAAAACAAAGGCACTACATCTAAACTCAACACTTAGAATAGAGATTTTCAAATCCAAGCAACCATTGACAAATAAGCTGAGCCCCCAATTGGATTTGAAACAACCAAGGGATCTTCTATCATACTAGTGTCTAGGTGCAGAGATTCTACTAAAGCAGATGAAATAAAGGAGTGTGATGCACCAGAATCAAAGAGAGTGCGAATTGGATGATCATAGAGACAAACTAAGCTTTCTACAGAAATATTTCTACCTCGTTCCTGCGGAGGTGCCACCAGCGCGTGAACCTGTCCCCCTGAAGTGGATCCAGTCCTCTGTCCCTGCCCCCGCTTCTTTGGGCAGTCCTTAGCCATGTGTCCAGTCTCGCCGCAATGGAAACAACCACCATTCATCTTCGCCTTCTTCTTTCTGCAGTCTTTCACTATATGTCCAACAATGCCATAGAAATTACACTTTCTCTTTTCACGGGATTTGTTGTTCTTCCCGCCCTTCTTGAAGTCTGTTTTCTTAGCCTGTAAACCCTCTTTCTTTTCTTGAGGCACTTCTACCTTTACCTCTTTCTTGCCTTTATCTTCCTCGTGTAGCAGCGCCATGTCCACCAAGCTTTCATAAGTCGCTCCCATGGGTATATGGGTCATAGCAAGGCTGTGTAGAGGCTCATTCAGACCTTTGACAAAGCGAAGAGCCTTCTTGTGTTGGATGTTTACTAAATCCAGCCCAAATCTGGTCAGCTGATCAAACTGATTGACGTACTCCTTGATCGTCATACTTCCTTGTTTAAGAGTTAGGAACTTCTCCATATGCAGGCTTCTTTCAGCTTGGGAGAGGAATTTCATCTCCAACCTCAGCCTGAAATCTTCCCAAGTTTCCACTGGCCTCTCATCATGGGTAACTTCCCACCAATAAGAAGCTTCATCTTTAAGCAACCACACCGCTAGCTGTATCTTTTGCCTGTCGTCAACTTCGAAGATGACGAACAAATCTTCGGTCTCCTTCAGCCAGTTCCTTGATACCACAAAGGATTTAGTTCCATAAAAGTCCTTTCCACCCATAGCCTTGAAGTCTCTACACGTCTTAGCGAAAGCATTTCCACGAGGAGGAGGAGGAACCGCTGCCACTGTGGGAGGAGGAATGTCTGCTGGTCCCGCATCATAGGCCCTAGCCTCTAGGTAACTTCGGAACCAGCCAGGTATCGGTACTCCTTCTGGAAGGTTAAGATCTCCAGACATGCTGAAACAAAAAGGAAAGATTCAAGACAAATGGATAGAGAGATAGTGCATATGGCTTTGGGGAATTTTGCCTTTTAAAAACAACGCTTTTTCTTGAAAAAAAATGCTTCTTTAAACTTTTTTTTGAAAATAGCTTCAAAAACCTTTATCAAATCTGGTAAACCTGTGCTCTGATACCAAGTGAAACACCCCACCTCCGTTAAGGTCACTCACAAAGGGGATGCCTTAACTTCGGTGGAGGTTTATAAGTAAAAGTCACAGATAAAACACAAGACATATATAAACACATATATATAAGCAGCGGAAAACAAACAGACTTTTATTTCATAAATACGTGTTCATATAAAGCATTTCCATAATTGTCTCACAATAACTTCCAAAACATTACATCATCCTTTATGTCTTGATTATTAAATAAAGATGCATAAAACATAATTAAAACTGCATAAATCCCCATAGAACGTGTCCAACAGCCATAGCCAAGGAAAGAGAGTCCAAACCATACATCTACTATCTTGAAGCTTGCAAAGAATCTGACTAAGCTGGGTTGTTTCCTCCCTATGGACCTGGGGGGGAGAAAAGAAAAGAAGACGAAAGAAAAATAGAGTCAGACATAAAGCCTGGTAAGTCTAATGACTCTTCAGTATGAGAATAAGAAAAATGGCATGATAGGTATAAACCGGAAACAGGAAAGTATCGTAAACTAAGATGAAGCAGTTTTGAACCAAATATACTATCGCACCACACACTATATCTCTGCACCTACTTGTATTTGTTTCGATTGGAGCCCCATGATCGGGGTGAGGTGATCCCCTTTTCTAAAGATCGGCTCCTACTCGCAAAATCATATGTGTCATACGGCCCCCAATGATTGTAGATACCTATGCTGGTCCAACCATGGGGTGTATCAAGTCCCATGGTGGTGGCCCGACACAATTCTAGAATGCATAGTGTATACTACTGGTGCCCAGTGCCCTGTTTGTCTGTTCCGAAGTGTGTGCACGCCCGCACTCCGTTAGAACCTACACTGCTGCACCAACCGCCGTCGCTTTTGACCGCTTACAATCAGCCCAATAATCGTGCCCCACTCTGCCTAGTTTCAGGGTACCATGATACCTAATTGGGTTACTGCTGAAATGGCTCCCCGTTACTAGGGTTTTCTAGTCAAACATGTTAAGTGGTTAAGTGTCTGTATTTACCTAACCCCACCCATCAGTTTAATTAACATGTTGAATTAGTTAAGTGTTTTAGTTAACTTAACCCTACTATCCTGACTTGTCTGTCCTTAACACTAATTAGTTAAAGCACCGACCATTCACATTAGACAGGTATTGTTACAGTTACTGGATGTGCCGGTCGGTTCCGGGCAGGTTTACACCATAACTCAGTCTAACCTCGGGTCCTTATTGGGCTCAATGCTTAACCTCCCACATTGGATAGGTATTGTTGTGATTACTGGACAGTCGGGCGGGTCCGGGCAGGTTTACATCATAACTCAATCCAACCTCGGGTTAAGCATACTTGTATTTTCTAAATTTACATATTTGTTCTTTTATTCTTATATGCAAATTTGTTAACAATTAAATGTTATGGCCCACTTTCCAAGTTCATCATTTTTGGTATAAAAATTTATACCATTTAAGTGCCACCAATTATTGACATGTGCCAAACATGCCAATACATATATTTTTTCATGTTTAATCCCAACGATATTCCCCCGTTTGTACGTTCGCAAGATTATAATGAATGTTGGGCTAGATATTTCATCCCAACTTATAAACATAGAAGGGAAAGCCAAGAACATGAAATATTCTAAATGATAATAAGGGTGTGTGACATATGAACTTGCAACTTTAAGATCTAATAATCATAAATCATGGGTTTCAACTTGTCATGTGAACTTGCATTCAAATAAGAATCTAATTAAATAGGTGTCACATGAAATGGCATAATGTAGACTTGCATAAAACATAAGCCTAAACATATTTTTATCTAGGCATAACTTCAAACACAAACTAGCATGTGACAAAGTTATTACATGTCCATAAAAATGTCTATTTTTGACATTAACCCAAAAGCGTGAACTAGATCAACTCATGTATCCTATTATAACATGAAACTTGTAATAATCGTGTGAAACTAAATGATACTTGGCATGGACCCAATTACAAACTTGCAAAGAACATAAGAACATATACATGGGATTTAATCATGTAGGCATAATGGTATTAATATAGAACATGTGTATATAAGTCTTAACTTAGAGTTAGAAAAATGTATACAACCTATATTAAACATATAAACATATAGGTGTAAATTCTAACATTAACCATATACTTGTATGTGATGTTGCTTTCATTCTAAATGTACAATAGGACCAACATCAAGTCAATTATACCACAAACATCCCAATACCATTCACAATACAATCATTGCAATACACAAATATGGATTAGCATCGTTGTTATACAATGGTAAAATTCCATTTCCATTTTACATCGAATCAAGTCTTAATTTTATTCTCATCGGAAAAATCACTATACTTACAACAAACAACGAACTTGAGTTCTGGTTTCTGAGTTATGAATTTGCAATGCTTTCCTTTGGGTAGATAAACGTTGTTTGAATCTTGTTTTTACTTTAGTTTTGCTCATCTCTAAGCTTTCTCCAACCGACGGCTACTCTTAGTTTCTTCCCGGCAGCATGACGACTCTAGCTCTATTTTATTTGTGTGAATTTAGGTTGAGTGTTGGGTTGTATTTATAGAATTTCAGATTGATTTGAGCCGTCAGATGATCGTAGAGTGAAACCAGACCATACACACCAAGAGGAGCCAATCAGAAAGTGACAAATCAGCCCTAGTGACACACTAGAACTCAGAAAATCGCTCAGAACCCGACCAGGCCAACCAAGACCTAACCAGGTCGACTGGGCAGGTCGACCCCCTGGTCGACCTGGGTCCTGGGCGGGAATTTTCCCGCCCAGCCCAGTTTGGGTCTGTTTTCGAATTTTGAACTAAATTTTGAGCTGTTTGAAATTTAAATTAAATTCTGAAACTTCCGGAGGTCATAACTTCTTCATACGGAGTCCGATTTACACAAACTCGGACTCTATCTCAAGCAGAATTCCGAGGCGAACGCAATGGCATAACCCGTTTCCCTTAATTCTTTCGTTTTGAATTAAGTATACTTTAATTTGTTAATTTATTGTTAACAGAAAATTCGGGGTGTTACAAAACCAGTCTACATCAACACACTATTATTCAAACAGAAAAAAGAGGATTAGATATAATGACTGATCATGCCAAAATGATAAAAAAAAGTCATGTGTACCTTTAAATTCGACGTCCTCTACTTCCTTCCTCTTGATAAGTCTAGCAATATTGCCAAGTAATAGTGTCTCGTTGATAACCTATAATTACAAGAAGATCCATATAAAAAGAAACATTTATGGTCTCAAAGTTTCATTGCTTACAGTTTTATCGTCCAAATGAAGTAACGTGTAACCAACTAGACCATGTATATCCTTGCAACTTTGCCATTTGTATCGCCCAGGCTTTAAAAACAAAAGATGTTGACATAAAATATGGCAAAATATTGACAAGTCTTTATTATTACCATACTAGGTTGGATATCTGATCTATAACAAGATGTGATGAATTACCTACTTCTGTTCATGAATAAGAGTATCAGCAGGTAGGTTATTATATGTCGGAGGATGCAAACAGTCTTAGGAGGATGCCTTTCACTTGAATGTCGAAGGAGATGGCATTATAGTAGGTGGATTATCCATGGCGGAGATTGTGATTTTGAAGTTGTTTGAACTGTGGCAGTGGATTGGTATGACTTGTACTCCCGTCCTCCATCTGAAATCCCTATCAAATCTGGAATACAAACAGCAACATATTCTTTTAGCGTTTTTTGATCGAGAAAGAAGAAGACAATTCACAATTGGTATTGGGTATGCTTTACTGAATGATGCTTTGATGGCGGACTGCATGAACTATACTTGCTTTGCTTCTTTTTCCTGTATAGAGTGAAAATGATAAAAAGAAAACCAAATAATGAAATAAAATTTTCATGTGTGGTAATAACAAATTATCAAATTATAACTTGTTATCAAATTATCAAAACTTTCCTGTATAGAACAAAAATTAATTAAATAATTATTAAATTAAAGACGTGCATCAACAACTAAGAAGCGCTAAGGTATTATTATCAAATTAAGTTTTGCCAATTATCAAATTATAACCTTTTTGAAAGTTATCCCAGTTATCTAGTTCATATGTAATCCTAGTTATCTAGTTCATATGTAACTTTTTGAAATAAAGACGTGCATCAATAGTTATTAAGTTCATATATAACTTGTTGAAATAAAGAGGTACACTCAGCATAATGCAAGTAGTCTAAAGAAACAGGAAGAAATGATTGATGACTTCAAGTACTAAACATGAAGAAATAGGAAGAAATTATTAATATCTGGAGTTGTGATTGTAAATTGTAATGACTTCAAGTACTAAATTGCCTTATCCAACATTGATGCTTTATCTGGCTGAAAAACAATTGATTGTTTTGCAATAGAAAGTTAATTTTTGTAAGGCATAGTTTTTAGTTTTAACAATATCAATAATAAAATAAAATGGACATCAAATTTATTTCCAACTTTACCTTGTTGCAATGAGCAGGGATGGCAATGGGGCGGGTCTAGGGTCCAAACCCGCTTGACCCGCCCCTGTTTTGACCCATTTAGACCCGCCCCATAGGGTCTTCAGAGTGGGTAGACCCGCGACCCGCTTTTGGAGGTCCGGGTCTAGGGCCGGGTCTGGGGCATGACTAACCCGCCCCAACCCGACCAGCATGATTGAAACATCATTAAAACTCTTTGTAACTATAATGATTTTTTGTTAATCTTCTTAGATATACATGGTTATAACTTGAACATTATATTTTTCCAATCAAAAAAACTATAAAATTTCCATATTGTTAAGTTGCATCAATGATAACCATATAATAACAATTGCATACATTTTGAACTATTATCTTACAACTCATTTTATTAAATACACTTATCCTTGTGAACACATTATAATATGTATATAATTATTATTTAGTGATAAAAATATAAGTATATAAATTTGTGTACATTAAAACACAATATCACTGGGTCGCGGGGCGGGTCGAGTCTACCCTGACCCGTACGGGTTTCGGGTACGGGACGAAATTCCAGACCCGCACCGGGTCCACGGGGCGGGTCTGGGGCAGGGTTTGAAAAGTCCAGGTCAGGTCTGGGGCATGAGAAACCCGCCCCAACCCGCCCCATTGCCATTCCTAGCAATGAGAGATGAGCTCCTGCAAAGCTCTCATCTTTTCATTAATTCTGAATCTTCTTCTTTGCGTTGGAAGAAACATTAATCTGTATTTTTATATTAAATACATGTAAAAAAATAGTGTGGATATATACAAGTGTTACCCTTTTTGATGGATTATGAATTTCAGTTGAACGGCTTTTACATGTTAAGGAAGTTTGTCAACTTTATTTGTTTGTTTCAATTGAATCATTTTCAGCCTCCTATAATGCAACCAAAATATTTTACCGCTTGCCTGCAATAAGGAGTACAATTCTTTTAATCTTTTAAAACCAAAATTAAGTTAATAGTGTAGATGATTATCAATCATAATGACATTAGTGACTAAAATATCATGAACATATATTCAGATATCAAAAAAGCCAAGTGCATAACTAGTAAATAAAAAAACAAACATCTCCATCACACTCGGATTCTGTTGCACCTATTACCTTTCTATTGTTATTCAATCTACCAGTACCTTGTTGTGTGCTATTCCTACTGTAACTACACCCAAACCCACTAGACGATGAAGACAACGTAGTATTAAATGTGTTTTTTGTCGTGGAAACAACAATATTTTGCGAATAAAACAAAAAATGATGTATACATTTTAAGATTTTTTTAGAGTGGCAAGTTCATCGGAATACAACATATGCTTTGCTAATGCATAGTCAGAAGTTAGGGAAAATATCCAATCACTGTGTATATGAACGTAACAATGATGACGATGATAAGATAGGCAATCACCATTCAATTGAGAAGTGTTCCAAACTATGTCATATTGCAATCACGTACATCAAAGTTTGTGAGAGTTAAACCTGAGTAATAAGATTTTGCTTGACATGGTTAGTAATTTATCCTGCTATTGCCAAGCCATTCACTACAGTTTTGTACATGGTTATGAATTGAAATGTAAGAGTTAGTAAATGCTCCCCTATTCCCTGCCTTACTGCGATTACTTCCATTTACTACTATGGCTTGTTGGAATTTTCCGATCAAATCGACATCCATTAAAACAATTTGACTAGTTTAAAGTTTAAACACAGGATCTATGCAAGAAAAGGTAAATTGAAATTAATTCAGGGTAATCATTCATACCTACTGTTATGAATCGATGATTGAACAGATGAATTTCGATTCTGAAAAGAACATGGAAGGAATCATAATGCCAAATTTGGACAGATGAATTGAACATATGATTGAACAGATGAATTTTCTTTATACTAGTCTAGTGCAAACGCAAATATTAATATACAGTAAATGAAATGTTAATTTGCAATCATGAATAAGATGCCTCTTCATCTGTCTACTAGGTGTCAACATCCAAATATCTATTATAAAAAACAATTAGTTTTGCAATGCACATGTTGTTCTTGAACGTAGATAATGTGTCTTCTCTGGGCTACGTTCTGTACTATCAAATCCCATTTCAATATGTGCTTTTTATTTGATATCATTGACACTTTTGAACTCCATCCTCAGTAGATGTATATAGTCCAAATCAATGCAAGATTCATGCGAAATATCATGTAACATATACATAAAACAATTTTTGTTAGCTACGTGATAAATATATGTATATACAACATATAGTTTTGCAGCATTATACCTTCATCATCCTTGCCATTGACAGCTCAAGACATTAAAAAAGAATGAGAGTTGCACGGCAAATCTCCTTTGGCCTCTCCAACATAACATAATAAAATTTGCAGCAAACCAGTGTTCATATACTACAACAGCAAAGCATCCCAAACGTCATTTTCCGACCTATCATGACCATCGCCTACCATGTCTGTTTCTTATATTATACAAATGCTACAGTAGATCGATATCATTAATGCTATTTAATTGGATGTATCACATTAATGTTATAATAAATATTGAAGCACTATCCTATTACCAGAACCAATAAGCGTGTAGGAACATAGAAAAAAAATTTATAAGCTTTCTAACTGTATTTCCGCAGGAAGTAAATTAAGTGTAGACTAAGAAATAAAATTGTTCTTCTAACTGCATCACTATAACATGTTACGGTAGCATGGAACTAGCAAATTGGAGCAATAAAACTTTGTTGAATAATAAAATGAATGGACATAAATTGTTGAATAACAAATCATGCATTTCTTTTCGTTTTTCTGGTCCACAAACTCCACAAACACCCTACAACTAAGACAATGCAATCATATTGAGACAGAGGGACCTCAAGGTCAGAAACTGCTAATACCACACTAGTAGTTTTCTCCGAATCTCAAATTCCAACATTTGAAACTCCCAGCTTTTCCAATTTAAGGAGGAATATAAATATACTGAAATAGGCTGAAACTGTTAGGGACTGCAGAATGGATCATTAAGGCAAAGCAAACACTAGAGGGGGTGAATAGTGTTTGTAAGAACGTAAACAAGTCTTAAAACTAAAGAGAATTATGGAATGAATCAAACACTACAAACACAATCACAGACACAGATTCAAACACAAATGCAAAATAAACAGAAATAAAAAATGCAGAAAAGGAAGAACACACCGGATTTTATACTGGTTCGGATTACTCCTACGTCCAGTCCTGCATAACGCTGGATTGTGCAGAGTTTTATTACTATTTCCAATAATCAAATACACCTCCTTGATTTCACGGCTCAACAAGGAGACACCGACTCTTATTCCTTGATTTCACGGCTCAACAAGGAGACACCGAATCATATTCCTTGATTTCACGGCTCAACAAGGACACACCGACTCCTATTCCTTGATTTCGCGGCTACAAGGATACACCGATTCTTCTTTGACTCACAAACAAGGTGTGATAGCCCGTAACTTCCTGGTAAGGAAAGCCCGGATTATCTTGAGAACACGACAAAATAGAACGCAAACAGAAGAACATTTCATTGTTATTACAACAATTCCATCAGATACAAGAATATACTGAGTATGAATAAATATTATACAGCAAATATTATCAGAGATTTAAATACAGTACTGCAGCGGAAAAATAATACAAAACACAACTAGAAGTAATACACGGATACAGAGCTTTCCGAGTATCGTTCCAGCTGTGAATCAGGATCCTGTGAATATAAATCTGCAAAACCAAAACTACTAGCTGCCCGTGTGGAAAACAGGGGCACCCAGAGTTTAGGTTAAAACAATAAACTCCAGGTCAGTCATGTGACTGGTGTAAGAACTAAAACAGTTATTAAAACTTTACTTTTAAAAGAGAGTAATTTAAGGGACCACGCCGTATAACACGGAACGGGTTTCCTCCCAAGAATACTAGTGCATATAACAAAACAACGCAATGCTCTTTGGAAAAATGAAGCTATTATAAGACCCAGGTCCCATCATACAATGCAACGCAAGCCGGGGGATAGGGTTTTCCCTTATAACAGCCAAACATGCTTGGTATGTTTAAAACAAATCACTTGATACTATTATAGGTGTATAGTGTCAAAACAATTTCAATCATAAATATCAATCATAGGCGGCATGGGTACCATATATCATGTCGCCATACTAGGCTCTACAAATAAAAC
Source organism: Allium sativum (assembly GCA_030737875.1). Lineage (NCBI taxonomy): Eukaryota > Viridiplantae > Streptophyta > Magnoliopsida > Asparagales > Amaryllidaceae > Allium > Allium sativum. The sequence goes on from CM060916.1 coordinate 904,380,724, forward strand.
CGCAAGTCACGTATTGGAAATTGGATTTCAATCATGAGTCGAGGCAAGGGGCAAACTCCTCTCCGATTCGAGACACTCTAGCAAATGTCTCAGGACCCCACTATGATCCTTGAATCTTCAGGGTCGGTCCTGTGACGGCAAGGAATTTCGCTCGGTCCGAACCAGTCGCTAAACCGACCCAGACCGTTCGAAACGCCCTATCGTTTGAGAACACGACAAAACAGAACGCATACAGAAGAACATTTCACTGTTATTTTACAACAATGTACCAGATTACAGGAATATACAGAGTATAAATGAATATTACACAGAAATATCAGAGATATAAATTACATTTAAATACATAGCAGCGGAAAATAATACAATACACAACTAGAAGAGATATACGGATACAAAGCTTTCCGGATATCGTTCCAGCTGTAAACCAGGATCCTGTGAATATAAATCTGCAAAACCAAAACTACTAGCTGCCCGTGTCAAAATAGGGGCACCCAGAGTTTAGGTTAAAACAATAAACTCCAGGTCAGTCATGTGACTGGTGTGAGAACTAAAACAGTTATTAATCTTTACTTTAAATCATTAGGTGAATCAAGGGACCACGCCGTATAACACGGAACGGGTTTCCTCCCAAGAATACCAGTGCATAAAACAAACAGCGCAATGCTAAATAAAGAAAAATGCAGCTGTTATAAGACCCAGGTCCCATCACACAATGCAACGCAGCCGAGGATAGGGTTTTCCCTTATAACAGCCAAAGAATGCTTGATACGGTTAAAACGAATCGTTTGATACTATTATAAGTGCATAGTGTATAAAACAACTTCAAATCATAAGTATCAATCATAGGCGGCATGAGCGCCCCATCCCACTATGTCGCCATACTAGGCTCTACAAATAAAACCGCAAATGTCACGTATTTGGAAATTGGATTTCCGTCTATGAACCGAGGCAAAAGATAGTCCTCAACCGATTCGTGACTCTCTAGCCCGAGCCACCGGAACAGCCGCAACTGCCCCTTGGATCGTCAGGGCCGGTCCACCAATGTGGATTATAGTGCCTGAACAATACGTTTCCCCGCCCTTTGGGGCGTAAACGAGCCAACTAAATGACTCCATCGATTCGAGAACGACCGATCAATCCGAGGCGCCTCGCAACAGCAACAACCACATAAGTCAAACTCGTCAGGGCGTGTAAAACCACTGACGCCACTTCTAACTAGAAAGAAACGCATGCTCTCCCTGATGTCCTCTCCCGTTTCTGGTTCACAACCGGGGTGTGAGGCTCGCGAATTCACGTTACACAAAGCTGTGCCACACAGGCTGTGCTTTGATCATCACCACAAGACTTTGCTTTTCAACAGAAGCCTCGATCAATTGCCACTTAGGCATGCCACACAGGCAATTCACTCCATGCGTTTGATATCCATCATATATAACCCCTGAGCTCGTACGTCTCAGAGAAGGGCGTTAAGCAAGAGAATAAATTCTCCGCCGCCAAGCAGATATATATTTAATAGAAATCAATCGCACGGACTAAAATCCAATGTCAGACAAACAGTCCATTTACAAGTCCGTTCTGGGGCTGAACGAAACCGGGGGCACCTAGTACCCCGCATATCCATCGATCTCCAAGTACGTCTGGACGATCACTAACTGTTTCCATCTTCTTGGGTGTACAGCCCAATCAAGATCATTAGTAATTACCCAAACGACGTGAAGACCTCCGGTCTTCGACCATCGTCTTCATCTTCGACTTATCGTCGTATCAGTTATTCAGAATGGGATAAACCCGGTCTTTCCGAATAACTCGCGTATATTTTAAATAAGTGTTACACAAACACAACATACGCCTCATTCCAATTCATTAGTCACTAACCGTAAATTAATCAAGAGAATAATTCCCCAAATATTAACCCCGAAGGCCGAAACCAACATCAGATCAATACCCAGAAAACCATTCTGCTTGGCCAACCGACAGTTAGTTTCTAAATTTCACATTCATAGGGAAAAGTTCCCATTAATTTTATCCAAGATAAATTTCTTGAATTTATTCTTTAATCTATTTTTGAATATCAATTCAAACTAGTCGGGATTAACGAACCTTACCGAAGTAATCATTGGTTTTAATTTCCCAATCCCAACCTATTCATCCCATGAAGTAAAACTGGTAGTACTTCATATCTAACACCACAGTGTTATCGGTAAATTCAATTACCATTTCACGTTCAAATCTAATTAAAGATTTAACTATCGCCTGGAGCAAAACTGGTGATACTCCATTTTCGATCATTTCAATCTAATTAAAGATTCATAAAAACTCCACTTAGTTTTAATCTTTAACTGGGTTAAAGAATCAGTGTCATTTAAAACACGGTTCACGATAAACCCAAAATCACATTCCATTAATTATCGGGTTAAAGAACAAGTGTTATTTAAAACACTGTTCACGATAAACCCAAAAATCAATACCAATTCAATTCCAATTAAATATCGTTTAATTGGTACACTTCATTAAATCTAAATAAAAAAGATTTAATAATTTTTTTTTTCAACTGGGTTCAAGAACAGTGTTAGTGAAGACACCATTCACGACAAACCCAAATCACATTTGATATTCAATACAAGGCTCTGAATAGAAAATATATCGGCTTATATTCAATATCAAATTCTACGACTAACAAATGTCGTATTGGAAATAACGATATAAATATATATCTTTCAAATTTCCATAACAACATCCGTATAATCACGAATTCCAACATCGAAATATTCCGAAGACAATTTCGATTCAAATCCACCCCAATGCAATCATTGGAAATCTTGGTTATTTTCAAAACCCTTTTCAAATTCAATTTATTTATTTAAAAATAAATAGAATTATAATTCTAGTTCAAAACTAGTTCATTTCGATAAAAATCTATTTTTATCCTTTCAAATATGGAGTTTTTCATCCCAATCCTTTCTAAATCATTTCTTATGATTTTACACAAATTATTACTATTTTTAATAATTTTATCAAGGCCCGTATAGTCGATTTCCATCAATGGCCATCGAACTGCACTTACAACGACCTTTTTCAAATTTGATTTGGACATAATTCCAAATCCAACCGTTAGATTTCAAATTTCTAACATTCATTAGAAAGCTCTTTTCGATACGAACCCAACGGTTCCGGTTTTAGGAGAATCCGACGGTCGGATCTCCCGTAATGTCCGTTTGAAATAAATGGTCGAAATTCACGAACTGCCGCGGCGCGGCGCGTTCTATTCAGGCCATTATATTATATATATAATATATATAATATATATTTCGTCGATTTCTATTCAAAACGAATTATATAAATAGTTTTAAATTCGTTTCAAAAGCAATTTCAACTTCCATTTCAATTCAAATCAAAATTGAATTCTTCTTTATAAATTCGTTTTAAAATTCACTTCTATTCAATTCAAATTTCAATTCAAATTTCAATTCAATTCGAATTCGTTTTCACTCCATTTCATTTCAAAATCGTTTTCAATTCAATTCATTTCGAAATCGTTTTCAATTCAATTCATTTCGAAATCGTTTTCAATTCAATTCATTTCGAAATCGTTTTCAATTCAATTCATTTCGAAATCGTTTTCAATTCAATTCATTTCGAAATCGTTTTCAATTCAATTCATTTCGAAATCGTTTTCAATTCAATTCATTTCGAAATCGTTTTCAATTCAATTCATTTCGAAATCGTTTTCAATTCAATTCATTTCGAAATCGTTTTCAATTCAATTCATTTCGAAATCTATTTCAATTCAATTCATTTCGAAATCGTTTTCAATTCAATTCATTTCGAAATCGTCGATTTCGAAATCACTTTTCAATATTCATTTTAAAATGAATAAAATCGATATAAATATTGTTCACGTCAAAATGGCGTCAATCTAATCAACACGGCTTCATAATTTCTATTTTCAAATTTTCTTTATTTTTCAAATTGGAATGAGGCCCAATCAATTACCATATAAAATTAATTATATGGATTTCCATACAACACATGTATATAATAGCATTGAAAAATAATCAACCATCAACCAAAGTGCACTACACTGTATAAGCATCAAATATAGATATTCAACGCTTATAACAGCCTGTCAATCAATCGATCGACATATTTAATCAATCAGGATGAGTGAAATTCATATTTCATCCCAACACCCGTGTGGGGTTTCAAACAAACAAACACAGATTTTATTTGTGCAGTTGGGCGATGTGTAAAATTTATCGTCCCAATCAATGTCATTCAAATAAGTGTACATAAACAAACCGTCTGGTTTGTAAATGAATATTTATTTATTCACATTCACGTTAAAAATTATATTTTTAACGATAAAACATTTTATTTCAACCTATGAATTTCTATTCAATTCATTTACACAATAAAATGATATTTTTATTTTCTAACATATTTTAGAAAATTTCGGCGGTATAACGGCACGATACTAGAAACGGGACAAGGCCTAGCCTTATCCCCGGTCTAGTGAAGGCCCACGCCATTCACACATCAATCAAATTCACCAAACAACCAAATTCAAATCAAATCATATAACTAAGCTATGCAACCAAACAAACAAGTCCATGGTCTGTGGACGATTGTGTCGGGTGCTACTAAGCACCATCTGCATCCTAGTATATATATATGACTAGAAATAGAAATTGAAGAGTGAGAAATTCTCACCTATAGCTATCCTAGCTCCACGGCCCTTCTAATGCAGGAAATCTTCACTGTTCTCGCCGATATCACTTTCTTTGCCCGTAGCCACTACATATGTAAAAATCACATTTTTATTTTGCTATTCAATATATAAAAATCGAATTTTTACTTTGCTATTCAATATATAAAAATCACATTTTTAGTTCGAAGTTCAATATATAAAAATCACATTTTTAATTCGAAGTTCAATATATAAAAATCATATTTTTAGTTCGAAGTTCAATATATAAAAATCACATTTTTAATTCGAAGTTCAATATATAAAAATCACATTTTTAATTCGAAGTTCAATATATAAAAATCACATTTTTAGTTCGAAGTTCAATATATAAAAATCACATTTTTAATTCGAAGTTCAATATATAAAAATCATATTTTTAATTCGAAGTTCAATATATAAAAATCATATTTTTATTTCAAAGTTCACATATAAAAATCCTATTTTTATTTTACGAAGCTATTTTATATTTTTCAAAAACAAAGCATCGTTATATTTTTTCTAAACATATCATATTTTTTCTAAACATTGTTATTTTATAAACAATTTTAATTTCTATTTTAAAATAAAGATTTTCCTATTTTTAAAACTAAGTATAATTTATATTTTAAAACTGATTTTATTTAAACTGCTAACATAAACAAAAAAAAACTGAAAAGAAAATAGGAAAAAAAAACTGTTAAACCTTGTTTTCAGTTCGGCCGAACCTCCCTTGAAAGCTAGGGTTCGATATTGTCGCTGCCTCGCTCCTCCAGACCTCGATCGGCCACTGCCACATCCTCCGCCTCCGCACCACGCACCTGCACCACCCCCTCAGTGCCTACTCGACGGCGGCCTCGCATTCGAATTGGAAGGGAAGTGGCGGAGCACTGATCGGCAGTGCAAGGAGGTGGGCGGCGCGTTCTTCGACGTTCGATGGAGGCTCCACCATCGATTCCGGTCTTCCCCTTTTTTTTTTTATTCTGGTTTGAAGTCAATCGGGGGAGGGGCCAGAACGAGATTAAGGGGAAGAGGTTTTTTTTTATTTAATTATTTATTTATTTTTCCACCAAAAAGCATCTTTTATTTTCGACCACAAAACGAGGCCCACCGCCTGTCGTCCATAGCGTTTCACCCCCATTCCGAACACAATGGGATATGTATCGTCAGCTGATTCGGCTGTTACAATCAGTTTCCGTTAAATTTAAAATATAAATCTGTATATATTCAACTTAAACGCACATTTCAAATTACCGGGGCCACATACTCACTCTAAAAATTCCCAGAAAAATATTTCTAGCTTCGTATTGACGATACGGTCCTAACAAAACTAATTTCGTCGAATTCTGAGGCTGTTTGAAAATTGGCCAATTTCCAGTCGATTAAAATCAACTGAAACTGGTCAAACGCGTTTTCTTTTGCCACGCTCACATATTGATTCGAAAAATTATGAAATTTGAAACCTAGCAATAACTTCACATCCCGGACCCAACAAAACTGGTTTCGTCGAAATCCGAGGTCGTTTGCAAAATTGCTATTTTTAAGGGCCTTATATATATAAAAATATATATAAATTCCACAGCGACTATTCCTAATTTTAAACTGGACATATCTTATCATTTCTAAGATGAAATCTCAGTTTGTTAACTTCGTTACAAAGATATAGTTATACAGATTCAAATATTTCTTGTTTCGTTCAATTCTGACTTATATTGAATTCTGTATATTCATTTGAAATTAGAAATCGAATTTTCGAACTACCACGCCATTTTCAATTCCTTTTATAATTATATATAATTATTATATATTCTAACGACGACGTATATAATATATACGTTCTAATTATATTCAAAATAAACTTCTCGTCGATATTATTTAAAATAATTCATTTTAAATAATCAAAATTCGCTAAAATTGCCAAAATAAAAAATTTCAAACTGGCTCGCATTTTACGGGTTGTTACAGGTCCTCTCTTACTTTTGAGAATTAGTTATTCCTGAACACATGTTTCCCTGTCCTAATAGACCTATATCCGAGGGGCCTCGCATTCCAACAACCACACAGGTGAAAAGTATATAAATGTCAGCCAGTTTCAGCACTGAAACCACCACTAGCAAGAAAGAAACGTCGTGCTCTCCCTGCAGTCGCTATCCCGTTTTTGACTCATACCGAGGTGTGAGGCTCGCGAATTACGCTATACACAAAGTTATGCCACACAGGCTGTGCTTTGATCATCAACCACAAGACTTTGCTTTTCAACAGAAGCCTTGATCATCTGCCACTTAAGCGTGCCACACAAGCAATTCATGCCATGCGACTGATGTCCATCGATATACAACCTCTGAGCTAATACGTCTCAGAGAAGGGCATTAAGAAAGAGAATAAATTCTACGCCGCCAAACAGATGTATATTTAATAGAGATCAATCAGCACAGAATAAAATCCAATGTCAGACACACAGTCCATTTACAGGTTCGTTCTAGGTCTGAATGAAACCGGAGGCACTTTCCTCGCATATCCATCGATCTCCAAGTACGTCTGGACGATCACCAACTGATTCCCTCCTCTTGGGTGTACAGCCCAATCAAGATCATCAGTAATCACCCAAATGATGTGAAGACTTCCGGTCTTCAACCACCGTCTTCATCTTCGACTTATCATCGAATCAGTTATTCAGAATGGGTATAAACCCGGCCTTTCCGAATAACTCGCGTATATAATAAACATGTGTTACACAAACACAACATACGCCTCATTCCAATTCATAATATTCTTTTATTCAAATTTTCACATTCTTAGGGAAAGGTTCCCATTAATTTTATCAATGATAAATTCTTCTAAATTTATTCTTTAATCTTCCATTGGATATCATTTCAAACCATATTATGGTTTTCCAAACTAGTCGGGATTAGCGAACCACACCGAAGTAATTATTTATTTTATTTCCCAATCCCAACCTATTCATCCCCTGGAGCAAAACTGGTAATACTCCATATCTAACACCACGGTGTTATCGGTAAAATTAATTATCATTTCACGTTCAAATCTAATTAAAGATTTAACTATCGCTTTGGAGCAAAACTGGTGATACTCGATTCTCGATCACTTTCCAAATTTGATAATTTAAATTATCAATTCACCTTTCAATCAAATTACAGATTCATTAAAACTCCACTTAGTTTTAATCTTCCCAAAAATCAATATCCTGCCTTTAACTGGGTTGAAGAACCAATGTCATCTAAAATACGGTTCACGATAAACCCAAAATCACATTCAAATTCAATTCCAATTAAATATTATTTAATTGGTACACCTCATTAAATCTAAATAGAAAGATTTAATCTTTTCTACACTGGGTCCAAGAACAGTGTTATTTAAGACACCATTCACGACAAATCCAAAATCCCATTTGATATTAAATACAAGGCTCTGAATAGAAAATATACCGGCTTATATTCAATATAAAATTCTGAAACCAACAAATATCGTATTGGAAATAACGATATAAAGTATATCTTCCAAATTTCCACAACCATATCTGTATAATCACGAAATCCAACATCGAAATATTCCGAAGATAATTTCGATTCAAATCCATTCCAATTCGTATATTGGAAATTCTGATTATTTTTAAAACCACTTCCAAATTCAATTTATTTATTTAAAAAATAAATTGATTTTGATTCTAGTTCAAAACTAGTTCATTTCGATAAAAATAAATTTTTATCTTTTCAAATGTGGAATTTTTCATCGCAGTTCTTTCCAATTCACATATTATGATTTTACACAAATTATTAATATTTTCAATAATTTTATCAAGGCCGATACAGTCGATTTCCATAAACGGCCATCGAACTGCACTTACAATGACCTTTTCAAAATTTGATTTGGACATAATTCCAAATCCAACCGTTAAATTTCAAATTTCTAATATTCATTGGAAAGCTCTTTTCGATACGAACCCAACGGTTCCGGTTTTAGGAGAATCCGACGGTCGGATCTCCCGTAATGTCAATTCGAAGTCAATGGTCGAAATTCACAAACTGCCGCGGCGCAGCGCGTTCTATTCTGGCCATTATATATATAATATATATAATATATTTCGTCGATTTCCTTTTTAAAACGTATTTTATAAATCGTTTTAAATTCGTTTTCAAAACCATTTCAACTCTATATTCAATTTCAAATCAAAATTGAATATTTCATATCATTACTATATAAATGATAATATTTTCAAAACGTTATATTTTGAAATCACTACCTTTTCTATACTCATTATAAAAACGAATATAATTGATATAAATATCGTTCACGTCAAAATAGCGCAACTCTAATCAACACGGCTTTATATATTTCAATAAATTCGTTATTCTATTCAACAAATGAATATATATTCTATTCAACACATGAATCTATATTTCTTTCAACACATGACTAATCTCAACACATGAGTACTGTCAACGCGTGACTATTTTTGTTATTTAATATATTTTATAAAATTATGTCATTAAATTTTTAATCAAACTCTAACCATAAATTAGCAAGAGAGCAATTCCCTAAATATTAACCCGGAAGGCCGAAACCAACATCAGATCAATATCCAGGAGACCACTCACCTTATCTATTTTCCAGTTAGTTTCAAATTTTATATATGATAAAGATGTAAATTTTATTGTTAAAATATTTCGTTCAACACATGACTAATCTCAACAAATGAGCACTGTCAACACATGAACCTTTATTTTATAATATTCTTTATTTTTCCAATTGGAATGTGGCCCAATCAATTACCATATAATGTTAATTATATGGATTCCATACAACACATGTATATAATAGCAACGATAAACAATCAACCATCATCCAAAGTGCACCACACAACTGCATAAGCATTAAATATAAATAATTAACGCTTACACAGTCTGTCGACCAATCGATCGACATACAATTAAATAATTGAGATTAGTGTACGCCAAATATCATCCCAACACCCGTGTGGGATTTCAAATCAACAAACACTAAATATTATTTGTGCAGTTGGGCGATGTGTAAAATTTATCATCCCAATCAATGTCCTTCAAATAGGTGTACATAAACAAACCGTCTGGTTTGTAAATGAATATTTATTTGCTCACATTCACATTAAAAATTATATTTTTAACGATAAAATATTTTTAACTATATAAATATTTTATTTTATTTCACATCACACAATCAATTTTCACCACAACAAACAATCAAACATACAAGCCATCCATGGTCTGTGGACGACGGGTGTCGGGTGCTACTAAGCACCGTCTGCATCCTAGTATATAATTTAAACTAGAAAAGAAAATTTAAAGTGAGAAATTCTCACCGACTAGCTAAACCAAACACCGCGACTCTTCATATGTAGAAATCTTCGTCGTGCTCGTCTTTTATCAATTTCATCGTCCGTAGCCACTACATATATAAAAATCACATTTTTATATTGTTGCTATGTATGTAAAAATCATATTTTTATAACTATGTTATATGGATAAAAATTCTATTTTTACACCGCTACTATATAGATAAAAATTCTATTTTTACACCACTACTATATAGATAAAAATTCTATTTTTATCTTCCTAGTAATATAATAAAAATTATATTTTTATTACTCTACATGAGTAAAAATCATATTTTTAATAATTCTACTTTATAAAAATTATATTTTTATATTTCACATATGATAAAAATCATATTTTTATTATTTTTATCATATAAAAATCATATCTTTCCTACTTCAAAGACATAATCTTTTCGCTATTTCATTATAAAAATCATTTTTTTATCTCTTCTATAAATTAAAAATCGAATTTTTATTCTTTCTAAAATATAAAAATCAAATTTTTATAAATAAAAATATAATCTTTTCGCTTATGCAAATCATTTCTTTCTCATAATAAAAATCAAATCCTTATACCGTTAAAAATCATTGCTTTTATATTAAAAATCGTTCCTTTTATATTATTACACTTCATATATACAAACCGATTTTAATTTATGCTAAAAACCAGATTTTTAAATTCATAAAAACAATTACATGAAAAATAAAACAAATAAAAAAAAGATATTAAAACTTACAGTTTTTAATCGAGAATGGGAGGGCTGGTGTTGCGCATTAGAGGTGGAAGAGGCGCTGACCGCCGGAGGAGGACCAGCAAGGGGCAGCGGCGACCTTGGTTGGTGGCTATCGAGAAAAGTGTGGAGGTTGAAAGAAGAGAGGGGAGGAGAGGGAAGGTCGACGGAGCAGAAAAGGGGGCGTGCGCCTCCGCCTGACGCGGCGGCGGTCTGGAAGAGCGGGCCTGGAGGGTGCGCGCGACTGAAAGGGGACTCGTGGTCTTCGATGAGGGAGCAGGCAGAGGTGAACTCGGCAGTGGGAGGCGCGGCAAGGGGGAGAGGGTCCTGCGCGATGGCGTCGCTTGGAGGAGGGGCGACGTTCACTGTCGACGTTTTTTTTTCATCGATTTGTTCTGAATGGTAGAGGAAGATGGGGGAAAAGTAAAAAAGGGGGGTTTGACCTTTTCTTTATTATTTTATTTTAAAATTTTCAAAAAGTAACCTTTTATTTCGAACTCTAAATCGAACCCACCGACCGTCGTCCATAGCTAATTACCCCTATTCCGAACACAATGGGATATGTATCGTAGGCTGATTCGACTGTTTCGATCAGTTTCCATCAAAATCAACATATAACTCTATTTATTGAATTTGAATGTGCATTTTAATTTACCAGGGTCACATACTAACTCGAAAAATTCCAGAAAAATATTATCTAGCTTTGTATTGACGATACGGTCCTAACAAAACTAGTTTCATCTAATTCTGAGACCGTTGGAAAAATGGCCATTTTCCAGTCGATTAAAATCAATTGAAACTAGTCAAACGCGTTTTCCTTTGCCACGCTCACATATTGAATCGAAAAATTATGAAATTTGAAACCTAGCAATAATTTAACATCGCGGATCCAACAAAAGTGGTTTTGTCGAAAACCGAGGTAGTTTGCAAAATGACCACTTTTAAGGGCCAGAATTTCATAGCGACTATTCTGAATTTTCAACTGGGCATAAAATTTTAACCCCGCTATGAAATTTTGATTTTTCGGATTCATTGGAAAGATATTTTCAAATAGATTATAATATTTTTGGTTTCGCTAAAATCCGGTTTATTTTGAATCCTGTACATTCATTTGAATTTTGAAATCGAATTATCGAACTACCGCGCCATTTTCAATTTCTTTTATAATTATAAATAAATATTTATATTCTAACGACGATCTATATAAATATATACGTTCGATTCTATTCAAAATAAATTTCTCATCGATATTATTTAAAATAAATCATTTTAAATGTTCAAATTTCATTAAAATTGCCAAAATTAAAATTTTAAATTGGCTCGCATTTCCGGGTTATTACAATCTCCCCCACTTAAAAAATTTCATCCCCGAAAAGGAACAAAGCCGAAAGTTATTTAATTAATCAACTCAACTTCCATTATTTTCTTTACGGCTTAAGTTATTCAACTTTTCAGTTTCTAAGAACTTTTCAAATTTTTCAAAAATTTGGCTAACACCCTAAATTTTCGAAAAATTTCGCCATAACCTCCCCTTCACCGGGGACTTCGGGATATTTCATATAGCCTCCCATTGCCTTCTTCAATCCAAAAGAAAAAGAAAAAGCCAATCGGCTCATTAAAATCATCATCACCCAAACAAAACAGTAAATTATGGTAAACATGTACCTATTTGTTGGGCAAACAATTTTATTCTTCTGCTCTAGCCTCCTTGCTATGACCTGTTCAATGTAAGTACATGTATATGCATGCATTTTCAAACAATTTTCAATACAGTTTAATATTTGATTCAATTTGGCCTAAATTCACTGTTCGTTCACATAATGGTTTAAAGGAATAATCATACAACACAACCATCAATCAATTAGTGCATTAGAATTTCAAATACATAAGTTTGATATATATCTACATAAAATCATGTTTTTGATGCCAAATCTCAACAATAAACCTATCTAGTTTTGGTTCTCACACCGGTCTAATGGAAATATATAGATATCTCACCTTCGTCACTCGAAAATAAATACTGGTGATGGTATACTTCATCATCAGGACCATGTCCGGGCAACTAGAGTGTGATTCTATATCTATCCAGTATATTAAAACTTCGACTATACGTTCATGATGAGTATACACGAAATCTTTATATACTCGATTGCCCAAATTCAAAATATATAAATATTCAAATATGTTTAAAACGATTTAAATTTCAAAACAAAATTGTTTCCATTTGAAAAATATACTCTTCACACCCGTTCTAGGATACTACTGATCCTACCTCTAACGAGTAATTCTAATTGGATATTACTAATCCAATATCTGATGGATTCTTTCGTTCGGTTCTAATGTGTCTTGTTCTCGAGCTCTGTAAACCAAAGCTCTGATACCAGTTGTGATAGCCCATAACTTCCCCGGTAAGGAAAGCCCGGATTATCTTGAGAACACGACAAAATAGAACACAAGCAGAAGAACATTTCATTGTTATTACAACAATTCCATCAGATACAAGAATATACAGAGTATGAATAAATATTACACAACAAAGAATATCAGAGATTTAAATACAGTACTGCAGCGGAAAAATAATACAAAACACAACTAGAAGTAATACACGGATACAGAGCTTTCCGAGTATCATTCCAGCTGTAAATCAGGATCCTATGAATATAAATCTGCAAAACCAAAACTACTAGCTGCCCGTGTGGAAAACAGGGGCACCCAGAGTTTAGGTTAAAACAATAAACTCCAGGTCAGTCATGTGACTAGTGTGAGAACTAGAACAGTTATTAAAACTTTACTTTTAAAATAGAGTAATTTAAGGGACCACGTCGTATAACACGGAACGGGTTTCCTCCCAAGAATACTAATTCATATAACAAAACAACGCAATGCTCTTTGGAAAAATGAAGCTATTATAAGACCCAAGTCCCATCACACAATGCAACGCAAGCCGGGGGATAGGGTTTTCCCTTATAATAGCCAAACATGCTTGGTACGTTTAAAACAAATCACTTGATAATATTATAGGTGTATAGTGTCAAAACAATTTCAATCATAAATATCGATCATAGGCGGCATGGGTACCATATATCATGTCGCCATACTAGACTCTACAAATAAAACCGCAAGTCACGTATTGGAAATTGGAATTCCGTCATGAGTCGAGGCAAGAGGCAAGCTCCTCTCCGATTCGAGACACTCTAGCAAATGTCTCAGGACCCCACTATGATCCTTGGATCTTCAGGGCCGGTCCTCTCTTACTTTTGAGGATTAGTTATTCCTGAACACACGTTTCTCGGTCCAAACAGACCTATATCCGAGGGGCCTCGCATTCCAACAACCACACAGGTGAAAAGTATATAAATGTCAGCCAGTTTAAGCACTGACACCACCACTAGATAGAAAGAAATGTCATGCTCTCCCTGCAGTCGCTATCCCGTTTTTGACTCATACCGAGGTGTGAGGCTCGCGAATTCAAGCTATACACAAAGCTATGCCACACAGGCTGTGCTTTGATCATCAACCACAAGACTTTGCTTTTCAACAGAAGCCTTGATCATCTGCCACTTCGGCATGCCACACAAGCAATTCATGCCATGCGACTGATGTCCATCGATATACAACCTCTGAGCTCATACGTCTCAGAGAAGGGCGTTAAGCAAGAGAATAAATTCTCCGCCGCCAAACAGATGTATATTTAATAGAGATCAATCAGCACAGAATAAAATCCAATGTCAGACACACAGTCCATTTACAAGTTCGTTCTAGGTCTGAATGAAACCGAAGGCACTTTCCTCGCATATCCATCGATCTCTAAGTACGTCTGGACGATCACCAACTGATTCCCTCCTCTTGGGTGTACAGCCCAATCAAGATCATCGGTAATCACCCAAACGATGTGAAGACTTCCGGTCTTCAACCACCGTCTTCATCTTCGATTTATCGTCGAATCGGTTATTCAGAATGGGTATAAACCCGGCCTTTCCGAATAACCCGCGTATATAATAAACATGTGTTACACAAACACAACATACGCCTCATTCCAATTCAGAATATTCTTTTATTCAAATTTTCACATTCTTAAGGAAAGGTTTCCATTAATTTTATCAATGATAAATTCTTCTAAATTTATTCTTTAATCTTCCTTTGGATATCATTTCAAACCATATTATGGTTTTCCAAACTAGTCGGGATTAGCGAACCACACCGAAGTAATTTTTTATTTTATTTCCCAATCCCAACCTATTCATCCCCTGGAGCAAAACTGGTAATACTCCATATCTAACACCACGATGTTATCGGTAAAATTAATTACCATTTCACGTTCAAATCTAATTAAAGATTTAACTATCGATTTGGAGCAAAACTGGTGATACTCCATTCTCGATCACTTTCCAAATTTGATAATTTAAATTATCAATTCACCTTTCAATCAAATTACAGATTCATTAAAACTCCACTTAGTTTTAATCTTCCCAAAAATCAGTATCCTGCCTTTAACTGGGTTGAAGAACCAATGTCATCTAAAACACGGTTCACGATAAACCCAAAATCACATTCAAATTCAATTCCAATTAAATATTATTTAATTGGTACACCTCATTAAATCTAAATAGAAAGATTTAATCTTTTCTACACTGGGTCCAAGAACAGTGTTATTTAAGACACCATTCACGACAAATCCAAAATCCCATTTGATATTAAATACAAGGCTTTGAATAGAAAATATACCGGCTTATATTCAATATCAAATTCTGAAACCAACAAATATCGTATTGGAAATAACGATATAAAGTATATCTTTCAAATTTCCACAACCATATCTGTATAATCACGAAATCCAACATTGAAATATTCCGAAGATAATTTCGATTCAAATCCATTCCAATTCGTATGTTGGAAATTCTTATTATTTTTAAAACCACTTCCAAATTCAATTTATTTATTTCCAAAATAAATTGATTTTGATTTTAGTTCAAAACTAGTTCATTTCGATAAAAATATATTTTTATCTTTTCAAATGTGAAATTTTTCATCCTAGTTCTTTCCAATTCACATATTATGATTTTACACAAATTATTAATATTTTTAATAATTTTATCAAGGCCCGTACAGTCGATTTCCATCAACGGCCATCGAACTGCACTTACATCGTCCTTTTCAAAATTTGATTTGGACATAATTCCAAATCCAATCGTTAAATTTAAAATTTCTAATATTCATTGGAAAGCTCTTTTCGATACGAACCCAACGGTTCCGGTTTTAGGAGAATCCGACGGTCGGATCTCCCATAATGTCAATTCGAAGTCAATGGTCGAAATTTACGAACTGCCGCGGCGCGGCGCGTTCTATTCAGGCCATTATATATATAATATAGATATATTATATATATTTCGTCGATTTCCTTTTTAAAACGTATTTTATAAATCGTTTTAAATTCGTTTTTAAAACCATTTCAACTCTATATTCAATTTCAAATCAAAATTGAATATTTCATATCATTACTATATAAATGATAATATTTTCAAAACGTTATATTTTGAAATCACTACCTTTTCTATACTCATTATAAAAACGAATATAATCGATATAAATATCGTTCACGTAAAAATAGCACAACTCTAATCAACACGGCTTTATTTATTTAAATAAATTCGTTATTCTATTCAACAAATGAATATATATTCTATTCAACACATGAATCTATATTTCTTTCAACACATGACTAATCTCAACACATGAATATTGTCAACGTGTGACTATTTTTGTTATTTAATATATTTTATAAAATTATGATTTCTATCGTTAAATTTTTAATCAAACTCTAACCGTAAATTAGCAAGAGAGCAATTCCCTAAATATTAACCCCGAAGGCCGAAACCAACATCAGATCAATATCCAGGAGACCACTCACCTTATCTATTTTCCAGTTAGTTTCAAATTTTATATATGATAAAGAAGTAAATTTTATTGTTAAAATATTTCGTTCAACACATGACTAATCTCAACAAATGAGCACTGTCAACACATGAACCTTTATTTTATAATATTCTTTATTTTTCCAATTGGAATGTGGCCCAATCAATTACCATATAATGTTAATTATATGGATTCCATACAACACATGTATATAATAGCAACGATAAACAATCAACCATCATCCAAAGTGCACCACACAACTGCATAAGCATTAAATATAAATAATTAACGCTTACACAGTCTGTCGACCAATCGATCGACATACAATTAAATAATTGGGATTAGTGTATGCCAAATATCATCCCAACACCCGTGTGGGATTTCAAATCAACAAACACTGAATATTATTTGTGCAGTTGGGCGATGTGTAAAATTTATCGTCCCAATCAATTTCCTTCAAATAGGTGTACATAAACAAACCGTCCGGTTTGTAAATGAATATTTATTTGTTCACATTCACGTTAAAAATTATATTTTTAACGATAAAATATTTTTAACTATATAAATATTTTATTTTATTTCACATCACACAATCAATTTTCACCACAACAAACAATCAAACATACAAGCCATCCATGGTCTGTGGACGACGGGTGTCGGGTGCTACTAAGCACCGTCTGCATCCTAGTATATAACTTAAACTAGAAAAGAAGATTTAAAGTGAGAAATTCTCACCGACTAGCTAAACCAAACACCACGACTCTTCATATGTAGAAATCTTCGTCGTGCTCGCCTTTTATCAATTTTGCCGTCCGTAGCCACTACATATATAAAAATCACATTTTTATATTGTTGCTATGTATGTAAAAATCATATTTTTATAACTACGTTATATGGATAAAAATTCTATTTTTACACCGCTACTATATAGATAAAAATTCTATTTTTATCTTGCTAGTAATATAATAAAAATTATATTTTTATTACTCTACATGAATAAAAATCATATTTTTAATACTCTACTTTATATAATTATATTTTTATATTTCACATATGATAAAAATCATATTTTTATTATTTTTATCATATAAAAATCATATCTTTCCTACTTCAAAGACATAATCTTTTCGCTATTTCATTATAAAAATAATTTCTTTATCTCTTCTATAAATTAAAAATCGAATTTGTATTCTTTCTAAAATATAAAAATCATATTTTTATAAATAAAAATATAATCTTTTCACTTATACAAATCATTTCTTTCTCATAATAAAAATCAAATCCTTATACCGTTAAAAATCATTGCTTTTATATTAAAAATCGTTCCTTTTATATTATTACACTTCATATATACAAACCGATTTTAATTTATGCTAAAAACCAAAATTTTAAATTCATAAAAACAATTACATGAAAAATAAAACAAATAAAAAAAAGATATTAAAACTTACAGTTTTTAATCGAGAATGGGAGGGCTGGTGTTGCGCATTGGAGGTGGAAGAGGCGCTGACCGCCGGAGGTGGACCAGCAAGGGGGAGCGGCGGCCTTGGTTGGTGGCTATCGAGAAAAGTGTGGAGGTTGAAAGAAGAGAGGGAAGGTCGACGGAGCAGAAAAGGGGGCGCGCGCCTCCGCCTGACGCGGCGGCGGTCTGGAAGAGCGGGCCTGGAGGGTTCGTGCGACTGAAAGGGGACTCGTGGTCTTCGATGAGGGAGCAGGCAGAGGTGTACTCGGCAGTGGGAGGCGCGGCAAGGGGGAGAGGGTCCTGCGCGATGGCGTCGCTTGGAGGAGGGGCGACGTTCATTGTCGACGGTTTTTTTTTTCATCGATTTGTTCTGAATGGTAGAGGAAGATGGGGGAAAAGTAAAAAGGGGTGTTTGACCTTTTCTTTATTATTTTATTTTAAAATTTTCAAAAAGTAACCTTTTATTTCGAACTCAAAATCGAACCCACCGACTGTCGTCCATAGCTAATTACCCTCATTACGAACACAATGGGATATGTATCATAGGCTGATTCGACTGTTTCGATCAGTTTCCGTCAAAATCAACATATAACTCTATATATTGAATTTGAACATGCATTTCAATTTACCGGGGTTACATACTAACTCAAAAAATTCCAGAAAAATATTTTCTAGCTTTGTACTGACGATACGGTCCTAACAAAACTAGTTTCAACTAATTCTGAGACCGTTGGAAAAATGGCTATTTTCCAGTTGATTAAAATCAACTAAAATTGGTCAAATGCGTTTTCCTTTGCCACGCTCACATATTGAATCGAAAAATTATGAAATTTGAAACCTAGCAATAATTTGACATCGTGGATCCAACAAAAGTGGTTTCGTCGAAAACCGAGGTCGTTTGCAAAATGGCCACTTTAAAGGCCAGAATTCCATAGCGACTATTCTGAATTTTCAACTGGGCATAACTTTTTATCCACGCTATGAAATTTTGATTTTTCGGATTCGTTGGAAAGATATTCTCAAATAGATTCTAATATTTTTGGTTTCGCTAAAATCCGGTTTATTTTGAATCCTGTACATTCATTTGAATTTTGAAATCGAATTATCGAACTACAGTGCCATTTTCAATTGCTTTTATAATTATAAATAAATATTTATATTCTAACGACGATCCATATAAATATATACGTTCGATTCTATTCAAAATAAATTTCTCGTCGATAATATTTAAAATAAATCATTTTAAATGTTCAAACTTCATTAAAATTGCCAAAATAAATTTTTTAAATTGGCTCGCATTTCTGTGTTATTACACAATGTTTATTCAACCCAAGCAATTACAAAACAGCCCTATAACTCTTCAATAGCACTTGATTCAGAGAGTAGAGAGTGTAGATCCCTAAAAAAACCATACGCACATTGAGCTACAAAATCTGAGCAGAAACTACAGGACGAGCGCCATCAGGCCCGATCATGCATATTGTTGTCCAAGGCACTTAAACGACCCACAAAGAATAGGAAGCAATCATACATAACAGGATTCAGATGTTTATCTCTTAAAGGACCAAGCCTGGGCTAGAATTACAAAGCAAGTACTCACAACATTTTTATGTGACCATGTCTCAAACCAAAGCCAGATGCAAGTCGTGGCCTGGTCACGGAAGCAAAGGTCGGTCGTTCGTATTAGAGCAAAGCTGCTCGAACAGCAAAACAAGACGAGTCATTCACTTAATAGGATCAGGAGCGACCACATAGCATAGCCATACTGAGAAACGGCGTGGTGAAAAGGCAGTAAGAATGAATATCCATGAGCAACCTGCTAAGAGCGTCCGAATTAGAGAAGGTTGCACATTCTTAAACCGAGGAATTCAGTCGAGCAAAGCACAAAGAAGAATTGATCACAGTCTCATGCTCTGCTCTAGAGTCGCACGACCATAATTACAATCCTAGTCACCCGTTCATTTTACAATCAATCGAATCAGATAACCGCTCACCGATTGCTTAAGATAGCCACGCCCGAAGAACACTAGCTAAAGTCACCCACTTGACTATTTGAAACACTTGCTCCTACAAAGTCGCTCACGCATGACAGCTGGATACAGATATAGACAGCTGGCAACAACCAGGCAGTGGCATTTTGGTAATTACCGGCTGAAACGACCCGTTGCTTGCATATATGAACTTCAGCTCATTTCTCCGGGGAGGGACACTTATAAATAGGCCATGGCTGCCAACATAAAGGGGATCCAATCTTTTGAACCACAGAGTGCTGCTGAATTCTATCTTCAACCATTCCTTACATCTTCTCCATTCAAAGGTTCATCACCAGTTTGGCCATGGCGCCTAGTACAACCTTATAATCAAAAAATCAAAGACATCCTCCTTCTCGATCATTCATCCGTCTTTCTCCTCCTCATATTCTACCATTTTCTCATAAAATCCCAGGATTGACATGTATAAATGAGAGTATGTTGAGTGAATATAGAGATGTATGAAAAAAAAAGAGTAGGTGTATTTTGTAATCTCCATTTTAAGAATGCAAGTAATCTTCATAGTGGTTGTAGGCCTGGCACAAGGCTGAACCACTCTAATTCTTGTCTCTGTTTTTCCTTATTCGCGTTTTTACTTTCAATCATTATTAAGTACGGCTCCATTTATTTTCTTACCGTATCGATGAAGTACAATTCTAGTACCTTTGGTGTTTAAGCCATTTTTTGGTGAAAACATTTGGCGCCCACCGTGTGGCCGTATTTATATCTCTCCCTAATAAAGTCTGACGAGATTCTATGAGAAAACTGTGCATGGAATCATGGACATGCTGAGGGAAGTCACTGACGAAGTCAATAGCCTAATCAACGGTGTTAATATCATCACATCGTCCACTACCCGTTCTGGGGCAGGACAACTGCCTGGAGTTGAAGAAACCGTAACCAGGAAAGAGTTGGAAGAAGCAATGACAGGATTAACGAGTCAAATAACTATTGTGAACAATGCAATGATAAAGAAACTCGAGTCAATACTCGCTATTCAAGCCGCCATCGTAAAAGCCGCGCTAAGGCCCACTTGTTTTCCATTCACTCAAACGCGCCACGGATCCGAGGGAGAATTCTCTGCTTCGAGCTCGAAACAAGAAAATTCCATTCAAGAAGTAGCGTATCATGTCAATCAAGATCATGGAAAGAACAAAGCACCTGTGCATGACTACTTCGATGACACAATCTTGAAGCGGCTAGACCGCTCCGCTGCCAGAGGGAGAGTCCTCCTAGAAGAATGCCAGAATTCCTTGACTCCAGATCATGATTATACACCTAAACCAGAAGTTGGCAAGGAAGAGGGCGCTCAGTCCATGGATCAGAGCAGAAAGAAGAAATACATTTTAGGAATGACACGTGAAATTGTGGAAGAAAGTCTAAAGAAGAAGGATGATAAAAAAGAATGGGAATCCTTTCCAACTAAAACCCCACTTACTGAAAGGATTAAGAAGACTGTATGTCCTCAGAAATTTGAACCTCCAACGTTGCAGTCCTATAATGGGACAAGCAACCCTAATATATTCCTGTGCAAATATGACCAGTATATGAATGGGGCATGTGCTACCGACGAGATTAAGTGCTTATATTTCCCGACTTATCTAGAAGGGGTGGCTTACCTATGGTTCACAAAGCTATCGCCGAAATCCGTGGATGACTTCACTACCCTGGCTAAACTATTCGGTAAGCAATTCAAAGTCCAGGCACCCAGAGTTCTGGATGCTACAGAGCTAAGAGAACTACAACAAGGACCAGGAGAGTCCATCAAAGCTTTTCTCACTCGCTTTCAGTGGCTGAAGTCAAAAATTTTGAGCCCCGTCTAGTCCCGATGGCTTTGAAAGGGGCCATATGTAGAGAAATCAGATTAGGACGGTGGATCAAGAAGAAGAAACCAAGTACACTCAAACAATTACTCAATAAAGCTGAAAAATACATGATTATTGAAGAAAATTCAGCACATGGACAGATAAAGAAGAAAATTAATGCGTAAAGTAGCTCTGATAGTCAGAAAAGGAGCAACGAGGGGGGAAAATAGCCGAGCTAGAAAGAAACTACGCTTTTTCAAGAACTTCGAGTTCACTCCTCTTAATGATACTATTGGAAATATCTTCATGGAAACTGAGGACACCGAGAGATAACTGGTTTTGAAACAAAGGCAGGTCAAAGATGTTGCTATGAAATTAGGAAGGTTTTGTCAATTCCATAAATAGCCAAGACACGATACCAACGACTGCAGGCATTTGAAGTCATTAATCAAGGGACTAATCAGGAAAACCCATTTGCAATAATACGTACAAGACCATGAATATTGTTCCAGCTCTCCGCGAACAAGGCGCAACAAAATTTAAAGAAAAAGGCCCAAGCCTATCTGAAACCAACGCTTGCTTAAGGATCAATAACTAGTGTCCTGATTATGGAGTTTTAGACAAGAACCTCCACTACTTTGCTTTACTACTTTGTTTTTATCTTATAACTGAAATCGTTTTACCCTATTTTGTTACTCGCTATATTCATGCAAATGTTCAGCAATGGTTTACTTATAAAAAACCTTGCGCATCAAAATCAATTATATGCTTACTGAATAACATATTTATCAGTTCATGCTAAAAACCGATCTCTTGGAATGTAGGCATGATAGAAGCAATTGATCATATAGAGCTAAAATGGAACGGGAAGAATCTCAAAGCACTCTTAAGCAAAGCGGCTTGAAAACCATGAACATCAGGCAAAATAAAAAAGGATGAATAAGCTCACCGCCTTAAGAGAATAAGCTGTTCTAAGACAAAAAATGAGTCAAAGGGCTGTACTTCTCATTGTGAAATATGCCGAACTGTTAGCAAACATCCATTCAAGAAATTGGCATCAGGCTTCAGTAGAGATGCAAGAATATTACCAAATTTGTCCCACGGATAAAAATTGCTAGTCCCGAAGAGGCACCTTGTCAGGTGCAGGACACGAACTGCTTAAAATCGAAACCAAATTCGGTAACAAGGATTAGTGTCTGCCTCCTAGGGGCAATGCAAAAAAAAACTAGACTGGAAACCCCAGTCCTAGTGTCGGAAGGGCCAACAAACATGCTGGAAAGACCAGCGCAATCAGAAATCCTAACCGCAAGGGGGTAACAGAAGTCCTTGCCGCAAGGGGTAACAGAAATCATAGTCGCAAGGGGGTATCCATTCTAGACCTTTTTTGAAAAAAAAATCATATCAAACAAGGCCTAGAGTGGGTCGAAAACTTATAAACCAAGTCCTCCCCGGGGGCACGTATTCAAAACCAGTCTCCGAAGGGCTTGGTCCACCAAGTTAGTCAGGCGAGGGGTTGATACAACTTAATAAAAAAAATAACAAACACGCTTATGAGTATACAAACAAGTGCATAATAACCAATGGTAAATAACGAATCATCAAGACAAACCGATAAAAAAAGCTTAAATTAAGTGTAGCCACGCGATTAAGAGAGCACCCGACCAAACATGAAAATTAAAATAAGGTGCAGCGTGTGACGCACCAACGTAAAGGTGGTTGGGTAAAAAAAACCGCAACACACTAAGGTCCAAAACAGGCCATAAAAATCACCAACATGAGCGTACGATAATAGGCGAGGCTGGCACCCGCATATACAAGCCAGACTAAATGTATCATCTTAAAATAACATCGGAAATAATAAAAGATAAAGCTAATAAGCCACAAGATTCAAATAAGGGAAGAAATGATCTTCTCTTGGGGTTCAAGGGCCTTGACGAGCTCGAACCTGTCTTTTTCTAAAGCATAGATTCGATCGACATTCTTTTTATTTGACTCCTGAAGATCTATAACAAGAGTATGCCAAGCACCCAATTGCTTTACAATGTAATCCCTGACCTCTATGATAAAGTCTTCAACCAAGTTCGGACGTGCCTCCAACTGATTAAATTCAGCTAATATGCAATCCTTCGTAGCATTCATTTTTCCTGCAAAAATCCATCGATTGAACGGGTCTATGTATGCACCAAAATATGTACCAACTGGGCACCAACACTTGAATCGCTCAGCAAGTTCGGGATGAATAGGATTGGGAACACAAAAAGGACTCGGAACAGTCATTTGAAAGTTAGCAGGGTTTAAAGTAATGGACGAAGAAGCCAACGGTAGTTGATCAGGGACAATCTGAACATCTGGGATAGGGGGTTCACCGAAGGAATGATGGCTTTGCATATCATTTGCACCCAAGTTCTTTTTACCTTGATGCATCTTTTTGCTACCAGCCTTTCCCATTGATTTCTTCTTTAGTCTCTTTGACATAAAGAATGTCATCATTCAGCGGCCTATTTTAGAGAAAAAGAGGAAGAAAAGGAAAATCAATATGGACACAAACAACAATCGTAAATGACCAAGAATAGCTCAACCAGACTCAGACGTAAACAAAAACGTTTCACCTAGAGAAGCCTGGGGTATTCCATCAAACAACTAATAAGCAATACTAACATCAAGTTTTCAAAAGTCACCAGGTGATTCAGATTCTTCAAGATAATTACAAAAATGGTATCTTCGCTAGGCAAAATCTGACTATTACCAAGATCCCAATTCAAACTTAAGCCAGTCAGACTACACTTGAAGCATCTTAGCTTGGAGGTATACCCCTTTTCAGACATAAAAGGCAAAATGAATGGAGAATTGCTTTGATTAAACAGATGTTACTGCAAGCACTAAGAAAGATAATAAGGAAAAATATTTTTGAAGAAGGGTCTGAACAAGAATAAGAGATATAAATTACCTGGTAAAACTGTAAGGACCCGTAACTTCCCCGTGAAGGAAAGCGCGGATACTTTGAGAACAAAACAAAATATAACGCAGACGGAAGAACATTTCATTGTTATTACAACAATTCCATCAAATACAAGAATATACAGAGCATAAATGAATAAAATACATTCGAATAATATCAGAGATTTAAATTACATTTAAATATATCGCATCGGAAAATAATACAAAAGCACAACTAGAAGTAATGCATGGATACAGAGCTTTCCGAGCATCGTTCCAGCTGTAAATCAGGATCCTGTGAATGTAAATCAGCAAAACCAAAACTACTAGCTGCCCGTGCGGAAAATAGGGGCACCCAGAGTTTAGGTTAAAACAATAAACTCCAGGTCAGTCATGTGACTGGTGTGAGAACTAAAACAGTTATTTAAAACTTTACTTTAAAAGATAGTAATTCAAGGGACCACGCCGTATAACACGGAACGGGTTTCCTCCCAAGAATACTAGTGCATATAACAGAACAGCGCAATGCTCTTTGGAAAAATGAAGCTATTATAAGACCCAGGTCCCATCACACAATGCAACGCAAGCTGGAGGATAGGGTTTTCCCTTATAATAGCCAAATATGCTTAGTACGTTTAAAACAAATCATTTGATACTATTATAAGTGTATAGTGTCAAAACAATTCAATCATAAATATCAATCATAGGCGGCATGGGTACCATCTATCATGTCGCCAGACTAGTTCTATAATCAAAACCGCAATATCACGTATTGGAAATTGGATTCCATCATGAGCCGAGGCAAGGGGCAAGCTCCTCTCCGATTCGAGACACTCTAGCAAATGCCTCAGGACCCCACTATGACTCTTTGGAACCTCCAAGGCCGGTCCTCTCTTACTTTTGAGGATTAATTATTCCTGAACACACGTTTCCCGGTCCTTACAGACCTATATCCGAGGCGCCTCGTATCCAACAACCACACAGGTGAAAAGTATATAAATGTCAGGGCTGGTAGGTCACTGACATCACCATAGCTAGAAAGAAACGTCGTGCACTCCTTGGGTCCGTATCCCTTTTTGACTCATACCGAGATGTGAGGCTCGCGAATTCACGTTATACACAAAGCTACGCCACACAGGCCGTGCTTTGATCATCAACCACAAGACTTTGCTTTTCAACAGAAGCCTTGATCAATTTCCACTTACGCGTGCCACACTGGCAATTCACTCCATGCGACTGATGTCCATCGATATACAACCTCTGAGCTCGTACGTCTCAGAGAAGGGCGTTAAGCAAGAGAATAAATTCTCCGCCGCCAAACAGATGTATATTTAATAGAGGTCTATCAACACAGAATAAAATCAAATGTCATACACACAATCCATTTACAAGTTCGTTCTGGGTCTGAACGAAACCGGAGGCACTTTCCTCGCATATCCATCCATCTCCAAGTACGTCTGGACAATCACCAACTGTTTCCCTCATCTTGGGTGTACAGCCCAATCGAGATCATCATTAATCACCCAAACGATGTGAAGACTTCCGGTTTTCAACCACCGTATTCTACTTCGACATCTCGTCGAATCGGTTATTCAGAATGGGTATAACCCCAGCCTTTCTGAATAACCCACGTATATGATAAACAAATGTTAGACAAACACAACAAATGCCTCATTCCAATTCAGAATATTCTTTTGTTCACAACATCACATTCTTAGGGAAAGGTTCCCATTAATTTTATCCAAAATAAATTTTTCTAAATTTATTCTTTAATCTTCCTTTGGATATCATTTCAAACCATATTATGGTTTTCCAAACTAGTCGGGATTAGCAAACCACACCGAAGTAATTATTTATTTTATTTCCCAATCCCAACCTATTCATCCCATGGAGCAAAATTGGTAATACTCTATATCTAACACCACGGTGTTATCGGTAAAATTAATTACCGTTTCACGTTCAAATCTAATTGTAAAGACCCGTTACTTCCCCGTAAAGGAAAGCGTCGGATAGTTCGAGAACAAGCCACAACAGAACGCATACAGAAGAACGTTTCATTGTATATCACAACAATGCATCAGATTACAAGAATATACAGAGTATAAATGAATATTACACAGAAATATCAGAGATTTAAATTACATTTAAATACATAGCAGCGGAAAATAATACAATACACAACTAGAAGGAGATATACGGATACAAAGCTTTCCGGATATCGTTCCAGCTGTAAACCAGGATCCTGTGAATATAAATCTGCAAAACCAAAACTACTAGCTGCCCGTGTCGAAATAAGGGCACCCAGAGTTTAGGTTAAAACAATAAACTCCAGGTCAGTCATGTGACTGGTGTGAGAACTAAAACAGTTATTAATCTTTATTTTAAATCATTAGGTAAATCAAGGGACCACGCCGTATAACACGGAACGGGTTTCCTCCCAAGAATACCAGTGCATAAAACAAACAGCGCAATGCTAAATAAAGAAAAATGGAGCTGTTATAAGACCCAGGTCCCATCACACAATGCAACGCAGTCGAGGATAGGGTTTTCCCTTATAACAGCCAAAGAATGCTTGATACGTTTAAAACAAATCATTTGATACTATTATAAGTGCATAGTGTATAAAACAACTTCAAATCATAAGTATCAATCATAGACGGCATGGGTACCATATATCATGTCGCCATACTAGTTCTACAATTAAAACCGCAAAGTCACGTATTTGGAAATTGGATTTCCATCTATGAACCGAGGCAAAAGATAGTCCTCAACCGTTTTCGTGACTCTCTAGCCCGAGCCACAGGGTCAGAGCGCATCGACCCTTGGAGCGACAGGGCCGGTCCACCGATGTGGATTAAAATGCCTGAACACTACGTTTCCCCACCCTATGGGGTGTAAGTCTGGTCCGTCAGCCGACCAGAATGCATCGGCCGAAACCGATATAACCGAGGCGCCTCGCAACAGCAACAACCACATAAGTCAAACTCGTCAGGGCGTGTAAAACCACTGACGCCACTTCTAGCTAGAAAGAAACGCAAGTCCTCCCTGAGGTCCGTCTCCCGTTTTTGGTTCATACCTGGTGTGAAACACGCGAGGTAAACGTTACACAAAGCTACGCCCCAAGGGCCGTGCTTTGATCATCACCACAAGACTTTGCTTTTCAACAGAAGCCTTGATCATTTGCATCTTAGCATGCCACACAGGCAAACCATTCTATGCAACCGATATCAGTCACACAGAATGAATTCCGATGTCAGACACACAGTCCATTTACAAGTCCGTTCTGGGTCTGAACGAAACCGGAGGCACCTAGTACCCCGCATATCCATCGATCTCCAAGTACGTCTGGACGATCACTAACTGTTTCCATCTTCTTGGGTGTACAGCCCAATCAAGATCATCAGTTATCACCCAAACGACGTGAAGACCTCCGGTCTTCGACCATCGTCTTCATCTTCGACTTATCGTCGTATCAGTTATTCAGAATGGGATAAACCCGGTCTTTCCGAATAACTCGCGTATATATTATAAAAGTGTTACACAAACACAACATACGCCTCATTCCAACTCATTAGTCATTAACCGTAAATTAATCAAGAGAATAATTCCCCAAATATTAACCCCGAAGGCCGAAACCAACATCAGATCAATATCCAGAAAACCATTCTACTTAGCTAACCGACAGTTAGTTTCTAAATTTCACGTTCAAATCTAATTAAAGATTTAACTATCGCCTGGAGCAAAACTGGTGATACTCCATTCTCGATCTTTTCAATCTAATTAAAGATTCATTAAAACTCCACTCAGTTTTAATCGTTAACTGGGTTAAAGAATCAGTGTCATTTAAAACACGGTTCACGATAAACCCAAAATCACTTTCATTAATTATCGGGTTAAAGAACAAGTGTTGTTTAAAACACTGTTCACGATAAACTCAAAAATCAATATCAATTCAATTCCAATTAAATATTATTTAATTGGTACACTTCATTAAATCTAAATAAAAAGATTTAATCTTTTCTCAACTGGGTTCAAGAACAGTGTTAGTGAAGACACCATTCACGACAAACCCAAATCACATTCATTAATTATCGGGTTAAAGAACAAGTGTTATTTAAAACACTGTTCACGATAAACCCAAAAATCAATATCAATTCAATTCCAATTAAATATTATTTAATTGGTACACTTCATTAAATCTAAATAAAAAGATTTAATCTTTTCTCAACTGGGTTCAAGAACAGTGTTAGTGAAGACACCATTCACGACAAACCCAAATCACATTTGATATTAAATACAAGGCTCTGAATAGAAAATATATCGGCTTATATTCAATATCCAATCCTACGATTAACAAATGTCGTATTGGAAATAACGATACAAATATATCTTTCAAATTTCCATAACAACACCTGTATAATCACGAATCCCAACATCGAAATATTCCGAAGACAATTTCGATTCAAATCTACTCCAATGCAATCATTGGATATTCTGGTTATTTTTAAAACCCTTTTCTAATTCAATTTATTTATTTAAAAATAAATAGAATTATAATTCTAGTTCAAACTAGTTCATTTCGATAAAAATCTATTTTTATCTTTTCAAATATGGGGTTTTTCATCCCAATTCTTTCTAAATCATTTCTTATGATTTTACACAAATTATTACTATTTTTAATAATTTTATCAAGGCCCGTACAGTCGATTTCCATCAATGGCCATCGAACTGCACTTACAGCGACCTTTTTCGAATTTGATTTGGACATATCTCCAAATCCAACCGTTAGATTTCAAATTTCTAACATTCATTAGAAAGCTCTTTTCGATACGAACCCAACGGTTCCGGTTTTAGGAGAATCCGACGGTCGGATCTCCCGTAATGTCCGTTTGAAATAAATGGTCGAAATTCGCGAACTACCGCGGCGCGGCGCGTTCTATTCAGGCCATTATATTATATATATAATATATATAATATATATTTCGTCGATTCCTATTTAAAACGAATTATATAAATAGTTTTGAATTCGTTTCAAAAGCAATTTCAACTTCCATTTCAATTCAAATCAAAATTGAATTCTTCTTTATAAATTCGTTTTTAAAATTCATTTCTATTCAATTCAAATTTCAATTCAATTTGAATTCATTTAAATTCGCTTTCAATTCAATTCGAATTCGTTTTCAATTCAATTCATTTCGAAATCGTTTTCAGTTCAATTCATTTCGAAATCGTTTTCAATTCAATTCATTTCGAAATCGTTTTCAATTCAATTCATTTCGAAATCGGTTTCAATTCAATTCATTTCGAAATCGTTATATATTCAATTCATTTCGAAATCGTTTTCAATTCAATTCATTTCGAAATCGTTTTCGATTCAATTCATTTCGAAATCGTTTTCAATTCAATTCATTTCGAAATCGGTTTCAATTCAATTCATTTCGAAATCGTTATATATTCAATTCATTTCGAAATCGTTTTCAATTCAATTCATTTCGAAAACGTTATATATTCAATTCATTTCGAAAACGTTTATATATTCAATTCATTTCGAAAACGTTTTATATTCAATTCATTTCGAAAACGTTTTATATTCAATTCATTTCGAAAACGTTTATATATTCAATTCATTTCGAAATCGTTTTCAAAATCGATATAAATATCGTTCACGTCAAAATGGCGTCAATCTAATCAACACGGCTTCATATATTCCTTTATTTTCAAATATTCTATTTCAAATATTTCTTTTTCAAATATTTCTTTTTCAAAACTGGAATGAGGCCCAATCAATTACCATATAAAATTAATTATATGGATTTTCATACAACACATGTATATAATAGCATTGAAAATAATCAACCATCAACCAAAGTGCACTACACTGTATAAGCATCAAATATAGATATCTAACGCTTATAACAGCCTGTCAATCCATCGATCGACATATTTAATCAATCAGG
The DNA here is from genome assembly GCA_030737875.1 of Allium sativum. Lineage (NCBI taxonomy): Eukaryota > Viridiplantae > Streptophyta > Magnoliopsida > Asparagales > Amaryllidaceae > Allium > Allium sativum. The sequence continues at coordinate 904,411,653 of CM060916.1, forward strand.
ATGAGTGAAATTCATATTTCATCCCAACACCCGTGTGGGGTTTTCAAACAATCAAACACAGATTTTATTTGTGCAGTTGGGCGATGTGTAAAATTTATCGACCCAATCAATATCATTCAAATAAGTGTACATAAACAAACCATCTGGTTTGTGAATGAATATTTATTTATTCACTCCACTATTTTCATATTCACGTTAAAAATTATATTTTTAACGATAAAACAATTTATTTCAACCTATGAATTTCTATTCAATTCATTTATTCAATAAAATGATATTTTTATTTTTCTAACATGTTTTAGAAAATTTCGGCGGCATAACGGCACGATACTAGAAACGGGACGAGGCCTAGCCTTGTCCCCGGTCTAGTGAAGGCCCACGCCATTCACTCATCAATCAAATCAATTTCATTATGCAAACCACAAGATTTGGAGTAAGGGTCTAACCTAGCCTTACTCCTTCGCCTTATAACGGCGCACGTCTAATCCTAACCAATTCATCGATTCGATTTTTCATACCACAAATCATATTCAAACCAATATCGCAATCAAACACCAATCAATCAAACAAACAAGTCCATGGTCTGTGGACGATTGTGTCGGGTGCTACTAAGCACCGTCTGCATCCTAGTATATATATATAACTAGAAAAATAAATTGAAAGGTGAGAAATTCTCACATATAGCTATCCTAGCTCCACGGCTCTTCTTTGTAGAGATCTTCGTCGTTCCCGCCTTTTAGTCACCTTCGTTGTCCGCTTTCACTACATATGTAAAAATCGAATTTTTACTTCGCTATTCCATATATAAAAATCATATTTTTACTTCGATGTTCAATATATAAAAATCGAATTTTTATTTCAAAGTTCAATATATAAAAATCGAATTTTTATTTCAAAGTTCAATATATAAAAATCGAATTTTTATTTCGATGTTCAATATATAAAAATCGAATTTTTATTTCGATGTTCAATATATAAAAATCGAATTTTTATTTCGATGTTCAATATATAAAAATCGAATTTTTATTTCAAAGTTTAAATCTTTTCTTTTACTTTTCAAAATTCAAATCTTTTTCCTATTTAAACAAACATCAGTTTTTCCGCTTTATTAAAATTCAGTTTTTCTATCTTATTAAAATTCAGTTTTTCTATCTTATTAAAATTCAGTTTTTCTATCTTATTAAAATTCAGTTTTCAACTTTATTAAAATAAAAATCAGTTTTCAAACTTTAAAATAAAAATCAGTTTTCAAACTTTAAAATAAAAATCAGTTTTTATATTATAAAATAAAAATCAGTTTTTATATTATAAAATAAAAATCAGTTTTTATATTTTTTTCTGTTTTAAACATTTTCTGTTTTATAAAAATAAAAAGAAATAAAATAAATAAATTAAAAATAACTTACAGGGGGGGCGCTGAGGCGGCGCTGTGGCCATCGGGGGGGGGGGGTTTCCGTTCATCGCGATAGGAAGGGGGGGGGTTTCCGTTCATCGCGATAGGAAGGGGGGGTGTGCGGTCTTTGGCCAGAGGAGGGGAGAGGCAGGCGGCTTCGTCGAGGGTTCGGAGGAGGGAGAAGAAGAGGGTGGCGGCGCGGCAGATGAAGAGGAGGCGGCGGCGATCTCGAGGGAGGGAGGGCGGCTCCGTCCGTCCTCTTCCCCTTTTTTTTTTTTTTTTTTTTTTATTTTTAGTTTTGATTTCTGAAATAAATCGGGGGGGTGGGCCAGAACGTATAAAGGAAGAGGGTTTTCCCTTTTTTTTTTTTTTTTTTAATTATTTTATTCTGCTAAAAGTTGACTTTTACATACGACCTCTAAACGAGGTCCACCGCCTGTCGCCCATAGCGTTTTACCCCCATTCTGAACACAATGGGATATGTATCGCAAGCTGATTTGATCGTTACAATCCGTTTCCTTTTCAATTTACATTTAAATCATTATATTGAATTTTAAACGTACATTTCAAATTACCGGGGTCTCATAATAACTCTATAAATTGCAGAAAAATATTTTCTAGCTTCGTATTGACGATACGGTCCTAACAAAACTAGTTTCGTCGAATTTTGAGACTGTTTGAAAAATGGCCAATTTCCAGTCGATTAAAATCAACTGAAACTGGTCAAACGCGTTTTCCTTTGCCACGCTCACATATTGATTCGAAAAATTATGAAATTTGAAACCTAGCAATAACTTAACATCACGGACCCAACAAAACTGGTTTCGTCGAAATCCGAGGTCGTTTGCAAAATTGCTATTTTTAAGGGCCTTATTATATTAAAATATATATAAATTCCACAGCGACTATTTCTAATTTTCAACTGGACATATCTCATCATTTATAAAGTGAAATCTCAGTTTCTCAACTTCGTTGGAAAGATATCATCAATTAGATCCTAATGTTTTTGGTTTCACAAAAATCCGGATTGTTTTGCACCCGGTACATTCAATTGAAGTTTGAAATCGAATTATCGAACTACCGCGCCATTTTTAATTCTATTTATAATTATATATAAATATTTATATTCTAACGACGACGCGTATAATATATACGTTCGAATTATATTCAAAAACAATTTCTCGTCGATATTATTTAAAATAATTCATTTTAAATAATCAAAATTCGCTAAAATCGCCAAAATAAAAATTTTAAACTGGCCCAGATTTTCGGGTTGTTACAATCTCCCCCACTTAAAACTTTTCGTCCCCGAAAAGGAACAAAGTCGAAAGTGGTTTGATTATTCAACACTACGCTCGACCTGGCTTCCATTCTCCAACTTTTCAGTTTCTGAGAATTTCTAAAATTTCAAAAATTTGGCTAACACCCTAAATTTTTGAAAAATTTCGCCATAACCTCCCCTGCAATGGGAGCATCGGGGAATTTCAAATAGCTTCCCCGGTCCTTCAGATCTCAAAAAGAAAAAGAAAAAGCCAAGCGGCTAGCCAATAGGCTCACAAAATCATCATCACCCAAACAAAACAGGAAATTATGTAGTGAACATGTACCTATTTGTCGGGCAAACAAATTTTATTCTCTGGCTCTAGCCTCCTTGCTATGACCTGTTCAATGTAAGTACAAGTATATGCAAGCAAATGCGACCAATTTTCAATACAAGTCAATATTTGATGCTATTAGGCTAAATGGCTAAAAATTAGCAAACAAATAAACAAACAACACAAACATCAATCAATTAGTGAATTTAACGTTTCAAATTCATAATTTTGATACATATACAAAAATCATGTTTTTGATGCCAATTCACAACAAAGCGTTCTAGCTATATAAGATTTGGTTCTCACACCAGTCTAATGGAAATATATAGATATCACACCTTCGTCACACGACTATAAATTCTGACGATGAGTACTCAACCATCAGAATCATCTTCGGGCCACTAGAGTATGATTCCATATCTATCCAATATATTAAAACTTCGAATACACGCGGATCAGACGTATACGCAAAATCTTTATATACTGGACTGTCCAACTCAATATAAATAGATAATCAGATACGAATAATTGATTTAAATTTTCAAAACAAAAATTGTTTTCATTTTAAAAATATACTCTTCACACTCGTTCTAGGATACTACTGATCCTATCTCTAACGAGTCATTCCCATTGGATATTACTAATCCAATATCTGATGAATTCTTTCGTATGGTTCTAATGTGCCTTGTTCTCTGAGCTTTGTAAACCAAAGCTCTGATACCAACTGTAAAGACCCGTTACTTCCCCGTAAAGGAAAGCGTCGGATAGTTCGAGAACAAGCCACAACAGAACGCATACAGAAGAACGTTTCATTGTATATCACAACAATGCATCAGATTACAAGAATATACAGAGTATAAATGAATATTACACAGAAATATCAGAGATTTAAATTACATTTAAATACATAGCAGCGGAAAATAATACAATACACAACTAGAAGGAGATATACGGATACAAAGCTTTCCGGATATCGTTCCAGCTGTAAACCAGGATCCTGTGAATATAAATCTGCAAAACCAAAACTACTAGCTGCCCGTGTCGAAATAAGGGCACCCAGAGTTTAGGTTAAAACAATAAACTCCAGGTCAGTCATGTGACTGGTGTGAGAACTAAAACAGTTATTAATCTTTATTTTAAATCATTAGGTAAATCAAGGGACCACGCCGTATAACACGGAACGGGTTTCCTCCCAAGAATACCAGTGCATAAAACAAACAGCGCAATGCTAAATAAAGAAAAATGGAGCTGTTATAAGACCCAGGTCCCATCACACAATGCAACGCAGTCGAGGATAGGGTTTTCCCTTATAACAGCCAAAGAATGCTTGATACGTTTAAAACAAATCATTTGATACTATTATAAGTGCATAGTGTATAAAACAACTTCAAATCATAAGTATCAATCATAGACGGCATGGGTACCATATATCATGTCGCCATACTAGTTCTACAATTAAAACCGCAAAGTCACGTATTTGGAAATTGGATTTCCATCTATGAACCGAGGCAAAAGATAGTCCTCAACCGTTTTCGTGACTCTCTAGCCCGAGCCACAGGGTCAGAGCGCATCGACCCTTGGAGCGACAGGGCCGGTCCACCGATGTGGATTAAAATGCCTGAACACTACGTTTCCCCACCCTATGGGGTGTAAGTCTGGTCCGTCAGCCGACCAGAATGCATCGGCCGAAACCGATATAACCGAGGCGCCTCGCAACAGCAACAACCACATAAGTCAAACTCGTCAGGGCGTGTAAAACCACTGACGCCACTTCTAGCTAGAAAGAAACGCAAGTCCTCCCTGAGGTCCGTCTCCCGTTTTTGGTTCATACCTGGTGTGAAACACGCGAGGTAAACGTTACACAAAGCTACGCCCCAAGGGCCGTGCTTTGATCATCACCACAAGACTTTGCTTTTCAACAGAAGCCTTGATCATTTGCATCTTAGCATGCCACACAGGCAAACCATTCTATGCAACCGATATCAGTCACACAGAATGAATTCCGATGTCAGACACACAGTCCATTTACAAGTCCGTTCTGGGTCTGAACGAAACCGGAGGCACCTAGTACCCCGCATATCCATCGATCTCCAAGTACGTCTGGACGATCACTAACTGTTTCCATCTTCTTGGGTGTACAGCCCAATCAAGATCATCAGTTATCACCCAAACGACGTGAAGACCTCCGGTCTTCGACCATCGTCTTCATCTTCGACTTATCGTCGTATCAGTTATTCAGAATGGGATAAACCCGGTCTTTCCGAATAACTCGCGTATATATTATAAAAGTGTTACACAAACACAACATACGCCTCATTCCAACTCATTAGTCATTAACCGTAAATTAATCAAGAGAATAATTCCCCAAATATTAACCCCGAAGGCCGAAACCAACATCAGATCAATATCCAGAAAACCATTCTACTTAGCTAACCGACAGTTAGTTTCTAAATTTCACGTTCAAATCTAATTAAAGATTTAACTATCGCCTGGAGCAAAACTGGTGATACTCCATTCTCGATCTTTTCAATCTAATTAAAGATTCATTAAAACTCCACTCAGTTTTAATCGTTAACTGGGTTAAAGAATCAGTGTCATTTAAAACACGGTTCACGATAAACCCAAAATCACTTTCATTAATTATCGGGTTAAAGAACAAGTGTTGTTTAAAACACTGTTCACGATAAACCCAAAAATCAATATCAATTCAATTCCAATTAAATATTATTTAATTGGTACACTTCATTAAATCTAAATAAAAAGATTTAATCTTTTCTCAACTGGGTTCAAGAACAGTGTTAGTGAAGACACCATTCACGACAAACCCAAATCACATTCATTAATTATCGGGTTAAAGAACAAGTGTTATTTAAAACACTGTTCACGATAAACCCAAAAATCAATATCAATTCAATTCCAATTAAATATTATTTAATTGGTACACTTCATTAAATCTAAATAAAAAGATTTAATCTTTTCTCAACTGGGTTCAAGAACAGTGTTAGTGAAGACACCATTCACGACAAACCCAAATCACATTTGATATTAAATACAAGGCTCTGAATAGAAAATATATCGGCTTATATTCAATATCCAATCCTACGATTAACAAATGTCGTATTGGAAATAACGATACAAATATATCTTTCAAATTTCCATAACAACACCTGTATAATCACGAATCCCAACATCGAAATATTCCGAAGACAATTTCGATTCAAATCTACTCCAATGCAATCATTGGATATTCTGGTTATTTTTAAAACCCTTTTCTAATTCAATTTATTTATTTAAAAATAAATAGAATTATAATTCTAGTTCAAACTAGTTCATTTCGATAAAAATCTATTTTTATCTTTTCAAATATGGGGTTTTTCATCCCAATTCTTTCTAAATCATTTCTTATGATTTTACACAAATTATTACTATTTTTAATAATTTTATCAAGGCCCGTACAGTCGATTTCCATCAATGGCCATCGAACTGCACTTACAGCGACCTTTTTCGAATTTGATTTGGACATATCTCCAAATCCAACCGTTAGATTTCAAATTTCTAACATTCATTAGAAAGCTCTTTTCGATACGAACCCAACGGTTCCGGTTTTAGGAGAATCCGACGGTCGGATCTCCCGTAATGTCCGTTTGAAATAAATGGTCGAAATTCGCGAACTACCGCGGCGCGGCGCGTTCTATTCAGGCCATTATATTATATATATAATATATATAATATATATTTCGTCGATTCCTATTTAAAACGAATTATATAAATAGTTTTGAATTCGTTTCAAAAGCAATTTCAACTTCCATTTCAATTCAAATCAAAATTGAATTCTTCTTTATAAATTCGTTTTTAAAATTCATTTCTATTCAATTCAAATTTCAATTCAATTTGAATTCATTTAAATTCGCTTTCAATTCAATTCGAATTCGTTTTCAATTCAATTCATTTCGAAATCGTTTTCAGTTCAATTCATTTCGAAATCGTTTTCAATTCAATTCATTTCGAAATCGTTTTCAATTCAATTCATTTCGAAATCGGTTTCAATTCAATTCATTTCGAAATCGTTATATATTCAATTCATTTCGAAATCGTTTTCAATTCAATTCATTTCGAAATCGTTTTCGATTCAATTCATTTCGAAATCGTTTTCAATTCAATTCATTTCGAAATCGGTTTCAATTCAATTCATTTCGAAATCGTTATATATTCAATTCATTTCGAAATCGTTTTCAATTCAATTCATTTCGAAAACGTTATATATTCAATTCATTTCGAAAACGTTTATATATTCAATTCATTTCGAAAACGTTTTATATTCAATTCATTTCGAAAACGTTTTATATTCAATTCATTTCGAAAACGTTTATATATTCAATTCATTTCGAAATCGTTTTCAAAATCGATATAAATATCGTTCACGTCAAAATGGCGTCAATCTAATCAACACGGCTTCATATATTCCTTTATTTTCAAATATTCTATTTCAAATATTTCTTTTTCAAATATTTCTTTTTCAAAACTGGAATGAGGCCCAATCAATTACCATATAAAATTAATTATATGGATTTTCATACAACACATGTATATAATAGCATTGAAAATAATCAACCATCAACCAAAGTGCACTACACTGTATAAGCATCAAATATAGATATCTAACGCTTATAACAGCCTGTCAATCCATCGATCGACATATTTAATCAATCAGGATGAGTGAAATTCATATTTCATCCCAACACCCGTGTGGGGTTTTCAAACAATCAAACACAGATTTTATTTGTGCAGTTGGGCGATGTGTAAAATTTATCGACCCAATCAATATCATTCAAATAAGTGTACATAAACAAACCATCTGGTTTGTGAATGAATATTTATTTATTCACTCCACTATTTTCATATTCACGTTAAAAATTATATTTTTAACGATAAAACAATTTATTTCAACCTATGAATTTCTATTCAATTCATTTATTCAATAAAATGATATTTTTATTTTTCTAACATGTTTTAGAAAATTTCGGCGGCATAACGGCACGATACTAGAAACGGGACGAGGCCTAGCCTTGTCCCCGGTCTAGTGAAGGCCCACGCCATTCACTCATCAATCAAATCAATTTCATTATGCAAACCACAAGATTTGGAGTAAGGGTCTAACCTAGCCTTACTCCTTCGCCTTATAACGGCGCACGTCTAATCCTAACCAATTCATCGATTCGATTTTTCATACCACAAATCATATTCAAACCAATATCGCAATCAAACACCAATCAATCAAACAAACAAGTCCATGGTCTGTGGACGATTGTGTCGGGTGCTACTAAGCACCGTCTGCATCCTAGTATATATATATAACTAGAAAAATAAATTGAAAGGTGAGAAATTCTCACATATAGCTATCCTAGCTCCACGGCTCTTCTTTGTAGAGATCTTCGTCGTTCCCGCCTTTTAGTCACCTTCGTTGTCCGCTTTCACTACATATGTAAAAATCGAATTTTTACTTCGCTATTCCATATATAAAAATCATATTTTTACTTCGATGTTCAATATATAAAAATCGAATTTTTATTTCAAAGTTCAATATATAAAAATCGAATTTTTATTTCAAAGTTCAATATATAAAAATCGAATTTTTATTTCGATGTTCAATATATAAAAATCGAATTTTTATTTCGATGTTCAATATATAAAAATCGAATTTTTATTTCGATGTTCAATATATAAAAATCGAATTTTTATTTCAAAGTTTAAATCTTTTCTTTTACTTTTCAAAATTCAAATCTTTTTCCTATTTAAACAAACATCAGTTTTTCCGCTTTATTAAAATTCAGTTTTTTTATCTTATTAAAATTCAGTTTTTCTATCTTATTAAAATTCAGTTTTTCTATCTTATTAAAATTCAGTTTTCAACTTTATTAAAATAAAAATCAGTTTTCAAACTTTAAAATAAAAATCAGTTTTCAAACTTTAAAATAAAAATCAGTTTTTATATTATAAAATAAAAATCAGTTTTTATATTATAAAATAAAAATCAGTTTTTATATTTTTTTCTGTTTTAAACATTTTCTGTTTTATAAAAATAAAAAGAAATAAAATAAATAAATTAAAAATAACTTACAGGGGGGGCGCTGAGGCGGCGCTGTGGCCATCGGGGGGGGGGGGTTTCCGTTCATCGCGATAGGAAGGGGGGGGTTTCCGTTCATCGCGATAGGAAGGGGGGGGTGTGCGGTCTTTGGCCAGAGGAGGGGAGAGGCAGGCGGCTTCGTCGAGGGTTCGGAGGAGGGAGAAGAAGAGGGTGGCGGCGCGGCAGATGAAGGGGAGGCGGCGGCGATCTCGAGGGAGGGAGGGCGGCTCCGTCCGTCCTCTTCCCCTTTTTTTTTTTTTTTTTTTTTATTTTTAGTTTTGATTTCTGAAATAAATCGGGGGGGGGCAGAACGTATAAAGGAAGAGGGTTTTCCCTTTTTTTTTTTTTTAATTATTTTATTCTGCTAAAAGTTGACTTTTACATACGACCTCTAAACGAGGTCCACCGCCTGTCGCCCATAGCGTTTTACCCCCATTCTGAACACAATGGGATATGTATCGCAAGCTGATTTGATCGTTACAATCCGTTTCCTTTTCAATTTACATTTAAATCATTATATTGAATTTTAAACGTACATTTCAAATTACCGGGGTCTCATAATAACTCTATAAATTGCAGAAAAATATTTTCTAGCTTCGTATTGACGATACGGTCCTAACAAAACTAGTTTCGTCGAATTTTGAGACTGTTTGAAAAATGGCCAATTTCCAGTCGATTAAAATCAACTGAAACTGGTCAAACGCGTTTTCCTTTGCCACGCTCACATATTGATTCGAAAAATTATGAAATTTGAAACCTAGCAATAACTTAACATCACGGACCCAACAAAACTGGTTTCGTCGAAATCCGAGGTCGTTTGCAAAATTGCTATTTTTAAGGGCCTTATTATATTAAAATATATATAAATTCCACAGCGACTATTTCTAATTTTCAACTGGACATATCTCATCATTTATAAAGTGAAATCTCAGTTTCTCAACTTCGTTGGAAAGATATCATCAATTAGATCCTAATGTTTTTGGTTTCACAAAAATCCGGATTGTTTTGCACCCGGTACATTCAATTGAAGTTTGAAATCGAATTATCGAACTACCGCGCCATTTTTAATTCTATTTATAATTATATATAAATATTTATATTCTAACGACGACGCGTATAATATATACGTTCGAATTATATTCAAAAACAATTTCTCGTCGATATTATTTAAAATAATTCATTTTAAATAATCAAAATTCGCTAAAATCGCCAAAATAAAAATTTTAAACTGGCCCAGATTTTCGGGTTGTTACACTAATTAAAGATTCAACTATCGCTTTGGAGCAAAACTGGTGGTACTCCATTCTCGATCACCTTTCAGATTTGATAATTTAAATTATCAATTCGCTTTCAATCTAATTAAAGATTCATTAAAACTCCACTTAGTTTTAATCTTCTCAAAAATCAATATCCCGTCTTTAACTGGGTTAAAGAACCAATGTCATTTAAAACACGATTCACGATAAACCCAAAATCACATTCTATTGTTAATCGGGTTAAAGAACAGGTGTTGTTCAAAACACCGCTCACGATAAACCCAAGAACCAATATAAATTCAATTCCAATTAATATTATTTAATTGATACACTTCATTAAATCTAAATAGAAAGATTTAATCTTTTTCTCTCTTGGGCTTAATAACGGTGTTAATGAAGACACCATTCACGACAAACTCAAATCACATTTGATATTAAATATAAGGCTCTGAATAGAAAATATACCGGCTTATATTCAATATCAAATCCTGAAACCAACAAATATCATATTGGAAATAATGATATAAAATATATCTTTCAAATTCCCATAACAATATCTGTATAGTCACGAAATCCAACATCAAAATATTCCGAAGATAATTTCGATTCAACTCCAGTCCAATTCACGTATTGGGAATATTGATTATTTTTTAAATCACTTTCAAATTCAATTTATTTATTTCAAAAATAAATTGATTTTAATTCTAGTTCAAAACTAGTTCATTTCGACAAAAATCTATTTTTATCCTTTCCGATATGGAATTTTTCATCCCAGTTCTTTCTAATTCATATATTATGATTTTACACAAATTATTGATATTTTTAATAATTTTATCAAGGCCCGTACAGTCGATTTCCATCAACGGCCATCGAACTGCACTTACAGCGACCTTTTCTGAAATTGATTTGGACATAATTCCAAATCCAACCGTTAGATTTCAAATTTCTAATATTCATTGGAAAACCCTTTTCGATACGAACCCAACAGTTCCGGTTTTAGGAGAATCCGACGGTCGGATCTCCCACAAAGTCAATTCGAAGTCAATGGTCGAAATTCACGAACTACCGCGGCGCGGCGCGTTCTATTCAGGCCATTATATATATAATATAGATATATTATATATATTTCGTCGATTTCCTTTTTAAAACGTATTTTATAAATCGTTTTAAATTCATTTTCAAAACCATTTCAACACTATATTCAATTTCTAATCAAAATTGAATATTTCATATCATTACTATATAAATGATAATATTTTCAAAACGTTATATTTTGAAATCACCACTTTTTCTATATTCATTATAAAAACGAATATAATCGATATAAATATCGTTCACGTCAAAATGGCGCAACTCTAATCAACACGACTTTACATATATATTTCAATAAATTCGTTATTCTATTCAACAAATGAATATATATTCTATTCAACACATGAATCTATATTTCTTTCAACGCACGACTAATCTCAACACATGAGTACTGTCAACACACGACTATTCTTGTTATGTAAAATATTTTATAAAATTATGGTATCTATCGTTTGATTTTTTAATTAGACTCCACCGTGAAGTAGTTCTAATTTTAAATATGATAAAGATATAAATTTTATTATTAAAATATTTTACTCAACACATGAACGGTTTCAACACATAAATATCGTCAACACATGACTATTTTTATATTCAACACATGAATTTTCTTTTATAATATTCATTATTTCCCCGATTGGAATGAGGCCCAATCAATCACCATATAATGTTAATTATATGGATTCCATACAACACATGTATATAATAGCAATGATAAACAATCAACCATCATCCAAGGTGCACCACACAACTGCATAAGCATCAAATATAAATAATTAACGCTTACACAGCCTGTCGACCAATCGATCGACATACAATTAAATAATTGGGATTAGTGTACTCAAATATCATCCCAACACCCGTGTGGGGTTTCAAATCAATAAATGCAGATTTTTATTTGTGCAGTTGGGCGATGTGTAAAATTTATCGTCCCAATCAATATCAGTCAAATCAGTGTATATAAACAAATCGGCCGATTTGTTTATAAATATTTATTTATTCACTTTCACGTTAAAAATTATATTTTTAATGATAAAATATTTTTAACTATATAAATATTTTATTTCCTTTCAACACAAGAATATTTTATTATTCAATCATTCCACAACACAATCAATTTTCACAACACATCAATCAAACAAACAAGCCGTCCATGGTCTGTGGACGACGGGTGTCGGGTGCTACTAAGCACCGTCTGCATCCTAGTATATATATATATATATATATATATAACTAGAAAAAGAAATTTAAAGTGAGAAGTTCTCACCAAAGCTATCCCAACTCCACGACACTTCTAATGTAGGGAGTCATCACTGCTCTCGCCTTTTGTCACTTTCGTTGCCCGTAGCCACTACATATATAAAAATCACATTTTTATATTGTTGCTACGCATATAAAAATTATATTTTTATACTACTACATAATAGATAAAAATTCTATTTTTATATCGATACTATGTAGATAAAAATTCTATTTTTACATCGCTACTATATAGATAAAAATTCTATTTTTATATCGATACTATGTAGATAAAAATTCTATTTTTATATCGATGTTCCTATAATAAAGATTATATTTTTATCACGTTAATCTCTATATAAAGATTTCGCCTTTTCAAATATAAAGATTTAATTTTTATTTCATCACTATAAAAATCACATTTCAATTTCAACGTATATATAATAAAAAATCATATTTTTATTCTTTCTACTTCATAAAAATCGTATCTTTACAATGCTGTTACTATAAAGATCACATCTTTATTACTCTACTATATAAAAATCGCATCTTTATGATTTCTACTATATAAAAATCATATTTTTAACCTTTCTATATTATAAAAATTATATTTTTATAAATAAAAATCATATTTTTACTTTAACCTTCAACGAATAAAAATCTAATTTTAACATTCAAAGAGTAAAAATCTAATTTTTACTTCGCTATTCAACATATAAAAATCGAATTTTTATCATGTTAAAAATCACCACTTTATTATGTTATGATATATATAAAAAAATTCAGTTTTTAAACTATGCTCTTTTCATATAAAAACTTCCTTTTATCTCTTTTCCAAATAATTACTTTAAATTAATTAACATAATTAATTAAATAAAATTAAATAATAAATAAACTTACAATAGGTTTTGGCATTGGGGTGTCGTAGGTATTCGAGGAGGGAGAGGTTGGAGGAGGACTCGCCGGAGAAGAAGTTGGTGGTGGCGCGCGTCGCTAGGGGGCTGGGCTAGGGCACGGGGGAGGAAAAGGCGAGGCTGGAGGAGGAGAAGCGGCGTGAGGAGGAGGAAGAGAAGAAGGGGAGGAGGAAGAAGGAGAAGGGGGAGGCGGCGCTTTGGCCCCGCCTTGGGCGGCGGCAGCGATCGATCGGGGGGGCGGCGGCGTGAATCGCGTCCCCCCCTTTCTCTTTCTTTTTTTTTATTTTCTTTCTGATTTAAATCGGGGGGTGGGGGGGCTGAAAGATAAAGGGAGAGAGAGAGTTTAATTTATTATTTTATTATTTTTAATTACAAAAGTTGACTTTTTAATTCGAACTCGAAACGAGGCCCACCGCCTGTCGTCCATAGCTAATTACCCCCATTCTGAACACAATGGGATGTGTATCGTAAGCTGATTCGACCGTTTCGATCAGTCTCCGTTAAAATCAACATATAACTATATATATTGAATTTGAACGCGCATTTCAATTTACCGGGGTCATATACGAACTCTAAAAATTCCAGAAAAATATTTTCTAGCTTCGTATTGACGATACGGTCCTAACAAAACTTGTTTCGTCGAATTCTGAGACCGTTGGAAAAATGGCCATTTTCCAGTCGATTAAAATCAACTGAAACTGGTCAAACGCGTTTTCCTTTGCCACGCTCACATATTAACTCAAAAAATTATGAAATTTGAAACCTAGCAATAATTTGACATCACGGACCCAACAAAAGTGGTTTCGTCGAAATCCGAGATCGTTTGCAAAATTTCCATTTTTAAGGGCCTGAATTCCATAGCGACTATTCAGAATTTTCAACTGGACATATCTTTTGATTCCCGCTATGAAATCTCAATTTTTTAGATTCGTTGGAAAGATATTCAAAGAGATCCTGATATTTTTGGTTTCACTAAAATCCGGTTTATTTTGCACCCGGTATGTTCGATTGAAGTTTGAAATCGAATTATCGAACTATCGCGCCATTTTCAATTCCTTTTATAATTATATATAATTATTTATATTCTAACGACGACGTATATAATATATACGTCGAATTCTATTCAAAATAAATTTCTCGTCGATATTATTTAAAATAATTCATTTTAAATATTCAAAATTCGCTAAAATTACCAAAATAAAATTTTTAAACTGGCTCGTATTTTCTGGGTTGTTACAAAAATCCTCGAAGAGCTCGGCTACATTCGTAAAGAAAAAAAATTCAAGGAGAAGAGGTAAAATAAAGAGGGGTAAAAGTAAATAAAAGGGAAGATTAAAAGACATACATCCAGAGCATTCTCACCACGTCAATTCAGTGCTCGATTGCACATGTAAGTGTCCCATCAAGATCCAGCTGGCATCCCACAACTCGGCCGTTAACAGCAATGAAAAGATATGTCAGGCGTCTCGCTCATGGAAAGGGACGATATCAATCCTCCACAACCGAACAATTTTAAGTTATGCACGAACGACCCTTCGATGAGTCAGATTAAACTTACCAAACAATGTTGCGATTAATCACGTTGAAGCCAGTAACTCTTCGCCAAGAGATTACATGCTTCGAAGGGCAAGTGTTGATCCTTAAAAAAACATACGCACATTGAGCTACAAAATCTGAGCAGTAACTACAGGACCAACGCCATCAGGGTTGGTTATGCATATTGTTGTCCAAGGCACTTAAACGACTCACAAAGAATAGGAAGCAACCACATACAACAAGATTAAGATGTTTATCTCTTAAAGGACTGAGCCCGGGCTAGAATTACAAAGAAAGTACTCATAATATTTTTATGTACCCATGTCTCAAACCAAAGCCAGATGCAAGTCGTGGTCCGACCACGAAAGCAAAGGTCGGTCATTCGTATTAGAGCAAAGCCGCTCGAACAGCAAAAAAACGAGTCATTCACTTAACAAGATCAGGAGTGACCACATAGCATAGCCATACTGAGAAACGACACGGTGAAAAGGTTGTAAGAATGAATATCCTTAAGCAACCTGCTGAGAGCGTCCGAATTAGAGAAGGTCGCACATTCTTAAACCGAGTAATTCAGTCGAGCAAAGCACAAAGAAGAATTGATCCCTGTCCCGTGCTCCACTCTAGAGTCGCTCGACCAAAGTACAATCCTAGTCACCCGCTCATTTTACAATCAATCGAATCAGATAACCGCTCTCCAATTGCTGAAGATAGCCACGCCCAAAGAACACTAGCTAAAGTCACCCACTTGACTATTTGGAACACTCGCTCCTATAAAGCCGCTCGCGCATGACAGTTGGATACAGATAAAGACAAATGGCAACAACCAAGCGGTGGCATTTTGGTAATTACTGGCTGAAATGATCAGTCGCTTGCATATATGAACTTCAGCTCATTTCTCCGGGGAGGGACACCTATAAATAGGCCATGGCTGCCAACATAAAGGGGATACAATCTTTTGAACCACGAAATACTGCAAAATTATATCTTTAATCATTCCTTACATCTTCTACATTCAAAGGTTCATCACTAGTTTGGCCATGGCGCCTAGTACAACCTTGTAATCAGAAAATCAAGGACATCCTCCTTCTCAATCATTCATCCGTCCTTCTCCTCCTCACACTCTACCATTTTCTCATAAAATCCCAGGATTGATATGTATAAATGAGAGCATGTTGAGTGAATATAGAGATGTATGAAAAAAAAGAGTTAGTGTATTTCGTAATCTCCATTTTAAGAATGCAAGTAATCTTCATAGTGGATGTAGGCCTGGCACAAGGCTAAACCACTCTAAATCTCGTCTCTATTTTCCCTTATTCGCATTTTTACTTTCAATTGTTATTAAGTACGGCTCCATTTATTTTCTTACCGTATCGGTGAAGTACAATTCTAGTACCTTTGGTGTTTAAGCCATTTTTTGGTGAAAACAGAGAGTGCAGAGGGAAGAAGTTTGATCAAAACAGAATTGAATTCAGCAGAGTGTAAGTGTAAATCATAAAAATGATTAAGAATAATGGTGTAGTGAAAGAGGATGAAGTTAGAGAAGAAGAGAGATAAAAAATTTGGTTTTAACCTCTTTTTATAGAGTATGAAAGGTTGCAACGGTTCTTAAGCGTTTCAAATAGTGAAAAGACACTTCCTTTCAAAATTGGAAAATATGACAGTTATATGTCGACATTGAGTTTTTGCTATGTCGACATACTCATGTGTATTTTTTATTTTCAAAGCATTTTCCAAGTTTTTCGATATAAAAATAATTCTGAAAATTCTTGAGTAAAATTCTAGTGTTGTAAATTAATATTATATAATAGAAAAACATATGAAAACATAAATTTAAACTATACAAATATATTTATAAAATTAAAAGGTTTTAAACTATAATGTATAAATATAGAGTATATAAATATAGAGTAAAAAACTTAAGTTTGAAAAAACAAAGAAGAATAAAAATAGAAAAATAAAATAGAGAGGATTGAGGACAGAATTGAAAATTAGAATTTTGAATTTGAAAAATAGAATTAGAATTTGAACCTGGAGTGCTATTTTGAGTCTTTACAAAATCTGGACTCTATAACTATATTAATCTTGAACTCTTGAAATCTTGATTATTCATGAGCCTTGAAATTTCTTTGATCTTTGAATCTCCTATCATCTTTATAACTGTAAAGTATTCAGTAATATTTCCTGTATATATATACATATACACAAAAAGTATTATCATATATTTTATAATCAATGATAATTAAAATAAGGTTGTTGTCATCAAAACTTCATTCTCCAACAATCTCCCTCCTTTTGATGATGACAACCTTAGTTTATAAAATATCATACCTGTATACCTGTTTAATGATGTTCCTCTTATACTCCCCCTATCTATAAGTTTCTTATATTTTATAATTTCTCCCCCTTTGGCATTATCAAAAAGAAATTTTAAAGATACTCCCCCTAAATAATATAACTGTAGAACCAAATTAATGTTCCTAAAAATACTCCCCTTAAGTTGTATAATTCTCTGAATAGAACATAAGTAACTATCCCTAATAAAAATACTCCCCCTCAATTTATTAACTATCTCTAAGTAGAATACTTTCTTAATCTATTCAAACTTACAATAATACTTAATATGATGATTAAACACAAACCAATCCAAGTATCATTATTACATACGTTTGTCTGATATATATATATATATATATATATATATATATATATATATATATATAAACCAAACCAAATCACACCATATATCTTAATTTATACAAGTTTCAAACAATATAATCTAAATCACACCACACCATATGTTTTTAAAAAAGCAAATCAATCAAATCGTACCAAACAACTAAAAGTTTCTTAGAACTTCAACCCAACCATCTTCTCCAAAGATAGGATCCTTTTTAATTACTTCCCAATCTTCATCTTATTTGGTTGGTGGAGCCTTTGCGAGATTATTTTCTTTACCTCTAAAAAGAGAAGTGATTAGCCATCTCACTGAGTCAAAGTGCTTTTCTTATTGTTCGAACATCTTTATTTGACTTAATTCAAGTTGACGCTGATTTCGTAGAATGATAGGAAGGCTAATTTTGAACGAATTGAGAGTTTCTTCTAGATTTTCACTTAGATTATGAATAGGATTTGCCATAGAATTTGATGAGAAATGATTAAGGAAGGAGTAATGGAATAATAAAGTTTTCTGGGAGAAATGGAATTAAATTCGGTCTGGAATTCATTGGATTTTGAATGGATATGAGTTGTTATTTTAATTTTAAAATTTGAAAAAATTTGAAAATATGTCTATTATACGTCGACATACACTTATTGTCATGTCGACATACTATAATAAATTTATTGAAAATTTTGAATTTTTTAATTCTTTTGAACTCTTGTAAAATTATAGTGTTTTTATTGCTTTTCCAGAAACATAAAGATGATTTAATTAGAAATAAAACTCCATTCATTACTTAATAGAAAGCAAATACATCCAACTAAACAAAACACACTTTAAATACGAGATTCGGAAGCAAATACATGGAAATATATAAAGATATATTAAACTAGATAGCCTAGTTTTTGGATGATGATGAGGAAGAGGAAATTCCAAGCTTTCTTCCTATCTTGATCATGAATTTGGATATTTTGGAAAGCCTCTTGTTAAGATTCTTTTAATTTTTGACGATTTTCACTTGATTTTGAACAATCGTGACTTTGAGGATACGCTTTGAGGTTGGATACTCAATGCTTTCCATAGAAGTCTCTTCTTCTACTTTGACTTCCATTGGGTCTTGTTCTTATTGCAATCGAGCTTGTTTAGCCTCAAATGTCTCATAAGGTTTGAAAGTGAGAGAAATTTGCATAAGACGAATGTTTGATGCGTCAAATACTTTTCTAGGGACCAATTCTTCTCCGTGAAGATCAACTCCAAAGTATTTGAAAATGCGAGTGAGATAAACACCATAGTAGAGGGTTTTTTCTCTTGTAGATAAATCTATGGACTTAATTTCATTAAAAATCATTTCAGACCGATTAATACTATATCCACCTATTATGGCAAAGAGAGCCTTTTGGACTTTAAGAGTTGGATTGTTGAAATTTTCGAAACGGGGAGTGATGGTGTGTTAAAGGAGAACGTTGACAATTATTATTTTTGGACGAAAGATACAATTTTTGAAATCCATTGGAGCACCATCTTTGAAAACATCATGAAAGGTTTCCATATCGGTTTCATCGATAGCGAAAGTTGAGAAATCCATGCCCATGCTTCTACAATTCAGAATTTCTCCTAAAAGATTGGCATCGAGAACAATTTGAGTTCCCTTTACACTATTCCAAATTTGGTTTTCATTGCCTTGATAAAATTCGCGATTGAGATTTGCATAGAACATCTTCACGAGTTTGGGATAACATACTTTGTCGTTATCACGAGAGTCAATTAGACTCAAGACTTCGTTGTGTTGGAAAAGAGAGGTGAGATCATAAGATGGAAAGTCGCTAAAGATGGTGAATGCATCCATGTTAACTTTAACATCTGCTAAATAGTCACCATAGGTTTTGATGGCCTCTTTGTCATTGTAAAGATAACCTTTTATGGTTTTGGTTATCTTCAATTTCTGAGATAAACTTGAGGGAACCATTGAAATGATAATTTTGAAGAGGATAGATATGAAGAATATTGTTTTGAGTTGTGAATGAAAGGTAGAAAGGATATATATATATATATATATACATAGAAAATGAATAGAGTTGAATTGAATGAATATGAATTGCATAGGCACAACTCTTCAGATTGAAAGGACATCTTTTCAGACCATGCGAGTTGGTGAAAAGATTGGAAGGAAGTTTGAAAGTTTAAACTTTTGAAGTTAAAAATTTAAATTTCAAAATTGTTGGATACATCGACATGTATTTTCTTTTATGTCGACATAATAGGTTTATTTAAAAAGGGAATTAGATTTCGAAATATATTATCGATCTATATTTCAGGTTTAACTATTTCCTGAAATAATTCTAATCCTAATAAACACATAAAAATTTATTTTAATAATTTATTGGTTATTTATTATTATATTTATCATTTTGAATTTCAAATTTCAAGTTTTGAATTTCAAATTTCAAAAATATTATTAAAATTTTTGAATTTTTAAATTCAAACCAAAGCAACCATTCAACCAAATAAAATTAAAATTTAATTAATGCATACCCGGTTTTTTGATCCTTTTCTTCATGATCTTCTGAACTCTGAATTGTTGTAAAGCATATTTGTTTTTCTGGTTTCTGGTTCTTCAGCACTTGATGACGAATCTAAATCATCTAATGTTGCTGCATATGCTTTCTTTCTTTTCCTTGATGAATTGGTGTTGCCAGTTTGTTAAGTAGATTTGTCTGGATATGGACACTTTTTCTTTACATGACCTGGTTTGTTGAAGTTAAAACGTCGTCCGTCATTTAATTTTGAATTTGCTTGATTATAACCCTCCCTTCTATATTTTAGAAATCTTCTAAAATGAATTGTCACGAGTGTTGTTTCTTCATCATCTTCACTACTTGAGTCAGAATCCTTTATTGTTGCTTTCAGTGCAATAGATTTCTTTTCAGTTGATATATTTTCTTTTCTTTTTTGTAATTGAACTTCGTATGACATCAAATTTCCAATTAGCTCCTCAATCTTCATTTCATTAACATCCTTGGCTTCTTCTATAGCCAAAGTCTTCTGATCCCATTCTTGAATTAATGAATTCGACATTTTCTGACTTGATATGCTTCGGAATAAGTTTTTCCAAGTGCTGTTAGTGAAGGCACTATCTCTTGAATTTGCAATACATATCTGAAATAGACTCACTCTCATTCATTTTGAATAATTCAAACTGATTAACTAGCATGCCTATCTTAGTTTGTTTAACTTTACTACCTTCATGAGTAACTTGTAAATTCTCCAGATTTCATAAGCAGTCTTATATACTGATACTCTATTAAACTCAATTCTATTTAATGAACAAAATAACATATTCATGGCATTACAATTGCTCTGTGCAGCAGCCTTTTGTTAATTTGTCCATTGTGCAAATGCAGTTATGGGTACAACATTTCCATTTTGTGTACTATTCCATGTGTCTAATCCAACAGACTGTAAAAAAAAATTCATTTTACATGCCCAATATTAATAATTACTACCATTAAACAATGGTGATCTAACAATGGATTGACCCTCTAAGAACTATTATTGCTACCAGTGTTGGTTGCCATTATCACTATTTTCAAAATCATATTATGAACTTTTTGAAAGACCTTGCTCCAATACCAATTATTAGGGACTGCGGAATGGATCGTTAAGGCAAAGCAAACACTAGAGGGGGGTGAATAGTGTTTGTAAGAACTTAAACAAATCCTAAAACTAAAGAGAATTATGGAATGAATCAAACACAATCACAGACACAGATTCAAACACAACTGCAAAATAAAAAGAAATAAAAAATGCAGAAAAGTAACACATCGGATTTCATAGTGGTTCGGACTACTCCTACGTTCAGTCCTGCATAATGCTAGATTGTGCATAGTTTTATTACTATTTCCAATAGCCAAATACACCCTCCTTGATTTCACGGCTCAACAAGGAGACACCGACTCATATTCCTCGATTCCACGGCTCAACAAGGATACACCGACTCTTATTCCTTGATTTCATAGCTACAAGGATATACTGATTCCTCTTTGACTTATAAACAAGGTTTATTCAACCCAAGCAATTACAAAGCAACCCTATAACTCTTCAATAGCACTTGATTCAGAGAGTAGAGAGTGTAGAGAGAAGAAGTTTGATCAAAACCGAATTGAATTCGGCAAAATATAAGAATCATAAAAATGATTAAGAATAATGGTGGAGTGAAAGAGAATGAAGTTAGAGAAGAAGAGAGATAAAAAATTCAATTTTAACTTCTTTTTATAGAGTATTGAAGGTTGCAATGGTTTTGAACCATTTCAAATAGTGAAAAGACACTTCCTTTCAAAATTGGAAAATATGACAGTTATATATCGACATTGAGTTTTTGCTATGTCGACATACTCATGTGTATTTTTTATTTTCAAAGCATTTTTCAAGTGTTTTGATATAAAAATAATTCTGAAAATTCTTGAGTAAAATTCTAGTGTTGTAAATTAATATTATATAATAGAAAAATTTATGAAAACATAAATTTAATCTGTATAAATATATTTATAAAATTATAAGGTTTTAAACTATATAAAGTATAAATATAGGGTATATAAATATAGAGTAAAAAACTTAAGTTTGAAAAACAAAGAAGAATAAAAATAGAAAAATAAAATAGAGAGGATTTAGGATAGAATTGAAAATCAGAATTTGAAAATTAGAATTTTGAATTTGAAATTAAAATTCGAATTTGAACCTGGAGTGCTATTCAGAGTCTTTACAAAATCTAGACTCTATAACTATATTAATCTTGAACTCTTGAAATCTTGATCACTCATGAGTCTTGAAATTTCTCTGATCTTTGAATCTTTTATCATCTTTATAACTGTACAGCCTTCAGTAATATTTCCTCTGTGTATATATATATATATATATATATATATTCTATACAAAAAGTGTTAGCATATATTTTATAATCATTGATAATTGAAATAAGGTTGTTGTCATCAAAACTCCATTCTCCAACAGAAACATAGAATGCAAGTGCACAAAAAAAACATGTATAACCTACCTAAAACAGAACTGATAAGAAAAAACTAGAAAGTTCATGTTCGAACCCAATTAACTGAAACTGTTGTTTGATATTTATAGTGAAATTAAATGGTTTGTTATGTATGACTGTACTTGTAGTTAGCTTAACCTCTTATATCTGCATCAAACAAGGTTCAAAGTGGGAGTAATGCATGTCAAGTGCACCAACTACCTAGACTTTCAGTCATATTAAAAAACTTGATCAATATTACAAGTACTTCTACAGTTCACCTACACAGCTACATTTTACGTTGAGCTATATATATATATATTTAACGTTGAGTTAAAATACAGTAGGAAAGAAACAAAAGGAAAAGGAAACAATAATGCATATTACGTTGAGGTAGAAGTACAAAATGTAAATATGACTGACACTATGCTATTTATTTTTTGTAGATCCTTCCACCTACCTTATTGTCTACCAGCTACCTGAATGTCAAATGTAGATTGTGAAAAAGGCGTTTTGGGAAATTAAATATTATACTTTCAGTCCAGGGGGAAAACGGAAGTTTGTTGGTATGCAATGCATGTCAGAAAGTTAAACACTATGAAGCATAAGCTGTTCACATGATTTTTTTGACATGTCGTAATGATGATAACCCCCTCTATGGTTCCCTGTGGAATATGTAAACAAAATTTAATATAAGCCTGGTAAACATAGGAAACACAAAGTTGCTCCATTGGAAACATGAAAAAATTATAGCTGTCTTTTGATTGCTAAAATAAAAAAATTCAACTCTCGACACAGACAAATTCACAAAATGTTAACCACAACTTTAATTTCCTATTTATACAATTGTCACTCTACTATGATAAATAATAGAAATCTAAAGTAGACTATTTAGGAGCATGGTCACAACTTAATTTAAAAAGAGCATGTTACTTATACTCTTTTTGTATTATGTTTCGTCAACATAATAAATAAGAACTGCTCTATAAACCATTGACCAAATTTAATCCTTTCAATTTCGTAGTGACTTCTCTTAGTAATATCTGTAGGTACTGCTCTACCACAATTTATTCCTTGTTAGTTCTCATGCAAAAGAAGATTATAGGATAAAATAAAATATAAAGACAAATACTGTAACTTTGTGAATCATAGTGTTACACTGCACTTATTTTGGCTAGCAAAAATAACATTTTTCTCCATTAAACGATCCACTGAACATAACCAATCATATAATAATGTAACCAAGTAAGGAGTCACTTAGGCTTCAAATCCTAAGGAAACAATATGCCATGGACTAAAACTCCATAATAAAAATTTAGAAGATAGAATCAGCATGCTAATCAACTGTAATGATAATAAGTGCAAAGAGGCAAAGGGTTAGCTAATAAAATGCCATCTATATATCACAAATTCAGAGTACATAAATGGTAAAGGGATGCCTAATAGGAATGAAAATTATTTTGCATGATATTGATGTCATGCTAGAATACAGGCATTTACTAAGATTTCCATTTTAGGCTTATGAAAGAATATTTTAAAATAATGTCATGTAAGCAGCAAGGGTAAGAGGAAAATGATATTTTTGCAAAGAAAAAACACTAAGAGGGCAAAAAATGTATAGCAAGGAGTCAAATTGATGTAAAGGTTACCATTCCAAAGGTTATCCATTCCGTTATTGAAGAATTTGTAATTAAAAAGCCTACAATTATAAGCAAAGCGAGTTAAGGAATGCATTAGGTAGGTAATACTTTGGCTAATGCTAAGTTGATAAGCAAAAGTTCACATTCTAACTCTTAAGTATGAAACATACCTTGTTTAATTTCAAATCAAATACAATCTATAGTTACGAAAACCACAACACAAAAGAACTTGAAATACAAATAAAGTATAGGTATTACACATATGCAATGCATGAAACCATGACCACAACATCCATTTTACATTATAACCAATTAGTGAATGTGAGTGTAATACATGAGATGGAAATATCAATAAATTCATGTCCAGTACAATCTATAAGATGAACAACACCTTCTCTTTTTGAATGAAGAGGAGTTCTAGACATCATGATTTATACTTGCTGGAATTTGTACATAAGCATTACTAATATACACTACTACCCATTTCATATAAATCTGATGTAACCACTAATTTAGTGTGGTAATTAACCAAAATTGCAAGTACATGGCTAAACTTTCACAACTGTTGTAGCAGAAAACCTTTAGAGACTATCCCATCATATAAGAGGAGGTTTTGTAACATATTTTATTGAAGTGTGTATTAAAAAACATTTGATGATCCTCCTTATATGGAGGCGAGGGGTCATATAAGAGGAATCACAATATATAAAGTGAGATGGAGCTGAAGATTTGGAATAACTTTAAGGGTTCAAACAACTTAACGATTTAACAGAATAGGTCTTACGTGATAATACTCAACTTATTTGATTGTCTATTAATTTTATTTTCTTACTGTTTACCCAAAATTTGATCCATATAGAAAAGGCAAACAAAACAGAAGAATATGAAATCATCGAGGGCATATTGAATTACTATCCATGATTTTTTTCCTTACTATGCACATGATTTAACTGTTAAATGGGAAAAATGCACTCATTCATTCAACACAAAAAAGGATGAACATACATGTTAATGGGCCACAGCATATGCCCAAGTCCCAAATCATAAAACAAATCCTTAACATTTTTATCAGCTAAAAATTTATTATCTCTGTTGTTTTAAGAACTGATGCATTAGTAAGAAAAATTGAATAATAAACTTGAGCTCGGTTTCGTTTCAAGTAAAATAAATCACCTAAACATTTTGGAGATGATCCAATTTCAAGACGAAGTCATGTTTTCTCAAAACCTATCAACGGACATTCTCGATGAGTTTTTATCTCTGAAAACCTACATAAATTGAATTTTGTTTGATTTGGGAACGCATCAAACAACATTGAAAATCAACAAATCAAAATTAAATACGCATCAATATATAAAGACATACCTACAGAGATAGATTTGGGAACGTAGAACGCTGGATTACTGAAAGCGGCGAAGGCTAGAACGGGAGATATGAAAAAATCGCATGAAGAAGGGTTTGCGAAAATAAAGAGGAACGCAGCCTAATTTTTCGTTTCTTTCAAACACGGGCTGAAGAGGAGGGAAGGAAATTTCGGTCTTGGGCTGGAATGATTTTATGGACCAAGTGAGAGTTAATATCTTAAATGAGAAAATATACATTTAATATAAAAATAATAATGGAAACACTTTAGTAGATATAGAAACACCAAATAAATATTAAAAGCCTAGAAACAAAAAAAAGTGTTTCAAACAAAAAGTATCATATGTTTCAAATTTGCTTATTTGGTGTAGTGTGTCAACCTTCAACCGCCTCTTCTCATCTTCAACAATCTAATCCCATACATCGAACAGACTTGTCAGATAATGTTGGATCCAAGATAAATCCCGAGTCCGAAGAACTTGAGCGAAGAAAGATATTATGAGATCCCCATATTCATCTAACTCTTTTTGGGCTTCAGTAAGCTGTGCAGTGGACTTAGAAGCAGATTTGAGAGCAATATTGGCATTCCCTTCAGCAAGTACTGCCCTCTCCTCAGCCTCTAGCAGTCTGGCCTTTAATTCAGCGTTTTCCTATTCCAACTCATTCTTTTCTTGTTCAAGGAGAGTACAAGATAACTTCGCCTTGGTGCTCTTTGGCTTAGCATCCTCAACTTGCTTTTTCAAAGTTGTGCATTTTTTATCTCAGTATAATAGTGCTATGGCAGTTCAACGTGTTGTTTCTTATAACTTGCAGCATCACGCCGTAGAGAGCAAGTTTGGCCTGTGTCTCCTCATACTCTTTCTCCGCGGTATCTTTGGCCTTTAAGTCATATTCAGCCATCTACTTCATTTTATCCACATCTGCCAATTGATCGCAGATGATCTTAGAAAGCTTTCGGGTTAATTTGCAGGTTTCCTTGTACTGTTTATCCATAAAGTATATTTGGGCTTTGACTTCTATCGCCTAATCTGAAGGCACCGGCTGAAGGTTCAGAACAAAATGCATGATCCCGAAATGATAGTCTGGAAATTTCTTTCTCAAATTCTTTAGCTTGGCCTCATTCCTGGAATCAAGAACTATGGGACTCATTGTGTTTATGTCAATGTTCCGGTGTTTGGCGGGTATAACCATTGTGCTACTCTTACTCTTCTTCTTATCCAAATCTTTTCCCTTATCTTTGGTATCGGAGTGTTTCCTAGGCGGTTTCTCTTGGGAGTGAGAGCCTTTTGGGAGAACTGGAGCTTTAGAGGGTATTTATCTCCTCCGGGCGGGCTTTGATAACCCTTGTACTTCTCCATATCTAGGCAAGATGGGGAGCGGGAGCAGGAAGATCGGAGACTGATAAGGCCTCCTATCATCTCTCCAACAACTTTCCCATCTATTATGTTCAGTATCGGACTGTACCGAGGAATGCTTGCACGAACGTCCTTGAGATCATATCTCTGGCAAGTCATCCCTCCTACAAGTCAATAGAAATCGGTATTAGGGCCAAGAAGTATTGTAACACACGAAAGCTGTAACGTGCAGTGTTGGTGTGGTGTATGTCTTAAGTGATCCCCGATAGATCAGAGCATGGAGTGAGGCTTGTTTACGTAGTCTCCTCGGTTTTTACGGGAGTAATTTCCTCCACAGATTAGGAAAGAATGATCCTATGCCAATATCCTTGGAAATGTATATTTTGTCAAGTAAAGGAAGCTTGAAAAGTCTACGAATATGGGATCATCCAGCTGAGACTCGCCAACAAGAGACCTAATTGGGGACGATGTCTTTGGGGAAGTCAGTCTTTCCGAAACTGAAGCGTCTTTCGGATAAGCATCCCGGAGTTTATCTCCAATTGGCCTATTCAGAATTTCTTCATCTTGGATTTGCATCGGAGAGGGACTCTTTAGAAAGGTGTCGGGGTCTCGTACAGGAGTCCTCTCTTTATCTCCTGACTATGGTACTTCCCCGAAACCCTAAGGTTATTGGGCTTTGTAACTCTCTCCCTTTTCAACTGAGGTTATAACTCGCCCCTCGAACTGGGGACGCACCGCTGGTTCCTGTAGAAGTGAGGGGAACCTGAGCTGGGGGAACGTATGTGTAACCCCGGCCTCCGTGACCAATACTCCGACTTATATCAAGTAGACAATGCCTATGCAAAACCTCATCCACCAAGCATTTCCTAACATTTAAAAAGTCCGGGTTGCCATCTAACAGACGGCTTAAATGATCATAGTATATTTGGCTCTACTGCTTTTTGGAATTTGCAATTGCGAATAGAAAAGAAAAGTCAGTGCATCTACTGATCTCAGTTGAAGCGGAAACATTGGAACTTGAAGCTCACTTGATTGCAGCCACCTTCTAGCACACCCGGCCTGGTGGTTAATATCGAACCACTCGGGCTTTATTTCCTTTGTGTTGTTGTATCCTTCATTTAGAATTTTTCTGTTCAGCACAGATTCGAAGAAAACGAAGGAAGGAGTTCCCTTTGAATGATGCTTGAAATGGTAAAAGAATTTCAAATCCTCGAAAATATGCTCTGTGCTTAAGATTTCCATATATCCTACGTATAATGTATTGCATAGGAACGATCTGCATTCGTCTTAGAAACTCGATGACGAATAACGAAAACGGTGGAATGGCTATCATTATGCACATCAACCGACTGATGGACATGTACCCCTTTGGGGGATTATAGGGTTTGTTCGCCCTGGTTGTAACTAAAACTTCTTCCCAAGGAATTCCATGCCTTAGGCATATTCGCCTAAGTTTAGCTTCATCGATAGTAGAGGTCACGAAATCATTAGGTGCATTTAGAATGGTCGCACTCCCAAATTCATCGGGAGCTTGGTTGTCACCTACTCCCTTCTTCTTCATCTGCTGAAACCTATGCCCCAGACGATTCCGCAGTCTCATGAAGCTCAATCTCGAAGTCGGATCCTTTACAGTCCCATCCTTAATTTGATGTTAATGAAATGTCATCGATGTTGTGATGGCTAGATGATTCTCGTGCTTTACTCTTGTCCAACTCTATGTATCTCATCTGATATCTCCTCGACATACTAGCTATACTATTGAAAAACATCAAGGATTAGAGTATAGTTTCCCGTGTCCCCCTGTGTGTTAGCTAATATATGCCAGTGTGTGCAGTGCTGAAACAAGAAGAAATAAAGAAAGCAAGAAAAGCGAGAAGTTAATCAATATGCATTGAATGGCCTTATGTTCCATAGGTCCTGAAAATTCTACTCTGAAAGATCTATCCTAACTGTCCGCGAATTCATAAGATGTGATTGACTTCAATTAAGTTAAATGCAAGTGTGTATTGCAAGTTTGCGTTGTCAAAGTTTTCGTTTTGATCAAGTTCAATGGTATGTAGAAAGGCGTATGTTACATGTTGAAGGTCTTCAGGTCGGATCACATTTCCCTCAACAGGTGCAGCGGATCGGGTTCCAGAACTGGATCGGGTTGAACCAACTCGACCCGACTCGATCTCGGTGGAGTTGCCACTTCTTCTCCGATCGTATGTTCCTGACTCAACTCACTCCTCTGACACACTTACGCATATTCCTTCTAGTCAATCATCTTCTCTTATCTCCTACTCCACTGATACCCATATCCCTATCCTTTTCTCTTCATAGAGATAAAAGGCAAACCCATGCACCAACAACTTCGACGCTGAGCATAGATCACCAAAGCTGCCACTTTGAGGTGGTAGTTACGCCACTAACGGCGGCGGCAGGCCAGAATGCCTTGATATCAACAACGACGTCAACCTGGAAAAAGTAACACAAATTGACATGAGATTCAAGTATTATTTAATCAAAATTGAAAGAAATAGCATTTCGCACCCACCTTTGAATCAGATTTGAAGATTGAAAAGGTTTATGTAAATTTGGAATTAGGGGTTTTAACCTAAATCAGAATAGTGCAGTTCAGTAAAAAGAACTAAGGTAAAAGGAAAAAAGGGTATCATCTTATATACTAAAACTAGGAGGTCATTCATGTTCCATCGACTTAATGGACCAGTCTGATCCGCTCTAATAGTCGAGCAATTGAAGTGCTTTGAAGCCCTTCGAACTATGCACAATTGCAGGTCAGAAAGATTCGACCCAGTTCGGGAAGCAGGGAGAGAAGAAACTCCATGCCAATCGGGTCAAATGCAAAAAAAGAGTAAAAAAAGCACGATCTGACCCGCTGCAGAATTCTCGGTCCAGCCACAAAGCTGTGGAAGACGAATACAAATGAAATTGAAGGAAATGATTGAAGACTATGCATATATGTATCAAGAAAATTTAACAAGGTAATGTAGATTCATTCAGATAAATTCAATCCTTGAGCTCGAAAAAAGACCAGAGAATGTACCTAGAGACCCATTTTTTCTCAATTGAAAGCTGAATTTTGTTGAGCATAATAGATATGATTGGAGACTGGATCTCGTATTTATACTTGATGTAGAAATCATGGGACATGTAACAACCCAAATTCCGTCGGACCGATTTTTTTTCAAAAACCCAATCCATCAAAATCCGAGTTGGTTGCTCTGGTATCCTACAGAAAAGACAGAGACAAGAAATATGTCAGAGTTCGGAAAACACCTCACAGTGGAAGGAATAAAATATAATATATATAAACATAGCTTTACCTTAATTACAATACTGCTAAATCAGTATCTCCAAAGCTATAAGTCCCTGTCATGAATCTAACCTGCGAATGTTATGAGGAGGGGTCAGAACATAAGTTCTGTGTGAATGAGTTTAAACTAAACTTCTTGAATAATCGTACATATACCGTTCAATTACATTTTATTGTTTACTAGGTTATTTGTGTCGTTAGCGCTCAAGGCTTACACACACGTC
Organism: Allium sativum; assembly: GCA_030737875.1. Lineage (NCBI taxonomy): Eukaryota > Viridiplantae > Streptophyta > Magnoliopsida > Asparagales > Amaryllidaceae > Allium > Allium sativum. The sequence continues at coordinate 904,442,378 of CM060916.1, forward strand.
GCACCCTTCTACTCCCAGTAGATTAACCTAATATAATGTATATGTAACTACCCCCAAACTGAGGTACACCCCATGGTACCCCACTCGCATGGTGCCCAATGTATCCTCGCAGTGATATACGCAGTCCCCCGTCCTATGTCATAGCAATGTATATTCCTCTTATATATATAATACAACACTACGCCCACATAGGATCACTCTAATTTGACTGTCGTTATCGAATAATGCCCACCAGTCTACGATACACCACCCAGAGCAGACATGGTTATATCTAGACTCTTCCACGTATGTATTCTCTATCGTATTCGATATCTAACCCGCACACCCATCGTGTGTGCGTGTCCGAGTTCCGTGGCAGAGCTACACAAGAAACACGGAACTCGGTCGGGAGCTTTCCTTATATTTGTGCAAGGCCCACCTTTAAGAGCCTCCCACACAAATATCTCTAGGGTCTATTTTCTATGGCGGCTATGGCCGCCCTCGGCCCCTTCCATAACTACTAAAGCTAAGCGATAAGCCCCTAAGAAACCAATCTAAACATCCACTTGGCATCTCCCCTCAACCACCGTCCCATGATAGTGAATGGTTAATGGTATATTGGGTAGTCTTTCCGCATCCTACTGGCTGTGGTAACAGGCACTCGACGACCTACTATCCTTGTTGGTCCTGACCCTCCACCTCCTTTGAGGCAGCCGTCGAATCACCTTTTCCATCACCATGAACAGCATTCTGACTGCCCAACTATTCTTGCAGTCACGCCCCACCCACCTAGTAGTTACGTTACGTGCAGACCCAACCTCTGCGGGCATAGCCTGAAACGTCTGCCACCACACAGAGGACTACTAGGAGCACCTTTAACGTCTCAGGAAGCCGCGTGCTTCTCCTTCCAGTTCGTTGGAGCCGCCAAAATAATGAATGTGCGCTCCCCTCGTGTCTTATGACACCGTGATGATTTACCTTGTTGGGTTATTCATCCTACAACATACGGATTGCCCCAAGCGCCTTGATTTTATATGTCATTAGACCCTACGTCTAATCAATTCTTACGCGCTTTTGTTACCTCGTCAGTTTTTCTTATTTAACTTGGTTATTCTTATTCATATTGACTTCCTTTTCAAGTTTACCAAGTTACCCTTGCTTATTAATTCAATTTATACTTAACCCATTTAAGTCCATTAATAAGACCACAACATGTTGTTTTCCAACTTCATAAATTATTCCCTTTTAGGGTTACAACAACATGTTATACATAATTCATAGTTAAGTATGTCTTATCCACATATATACTGATTAGGAGAATAATCCCCGAAACACCAACCCCGAAGACCGAAATCAACATCAGACTGGCATCCAGAGAATTACTCAACCCAACCAACATATATGATTCTAATTTACTTCTTTTCCATTCATATAACTTATATCATCTTAAATTTCACACTTCTCCTTCCCAAACTACTTAATTTATAATTAAGTACATCATCACATATAAGTTACCTTATTTTCCTCTATCGTTTCTTATAACTTACCTTATCCCATAAGTTATACTTTCCACTTGTCCCTAGGACAAGTCTAACCTATTATCCTTCCTTTTCTTATTCAAATTCATTCATAATAGGTTATATACCATTCCCCACTTTTGCCATTAATTTTGATTTACTTAACCCTTTCCATTTATTTAACACGTTACCTAAACTTTACCCAATTCAATTAATTTGTGATGCCATAACGGGTCCCCTTTGGTTAAGCATTATTTATTTATGTCTTACATGTCGCCCATGTCCCACTTAACCTCTTTTATTATTGTTTCCATATCTTACACATGCTTTACTACGGTTAAGTCCACCTTAATCATGTTTTAGTTCATGTATCTTGCTACAGTTAGGTCCACATTTACATGTGTTACATGTCTTGTCTTACTACGGTTAAGTCCATATTTACATGTTTTACATGTCTTGTCTTACTACTGTTAAGTCCATATTTACATGTCATATTTTACATGTCACCCACTTAACCCTCTAACCATACCCATGTCACCCACATGTCTTATTATGGTTAGTATTCCTTAATTCATTCATTATGACGAACGGTGCATGACCTCCCATATTAGACCGAACACTTTGTGGCTGTTGGATTTGTCGGATGGTTCCGGGCAGTCTTACACCACAAAGCGGGTGTAAACTCGTGTCACCAACCGTTACGCCTACAATTCATGCCTTTGACCTCTCACATTAGATGTCCAATTGTGGCAGCTGGATTTGTCGGGCGGTTCCGGGCAGTCTTACACCACAATTGCGCCTAACCTCGTGTCAAAGGTTCATTAACATCGTATTTCACCCAAATCCCAATTTTCATGTTATGTGTTTCCAATTCAACATATAGTCATGTTTACAATTTTTCCTATTCCAACTTGTCACTAATTACATATTAATTAGCCTTAATTACAAATTTCCAATTATAGGCAATTTCATCAATTCCATGTAACCCATACCAAAATATGACAATTTCTTTTATATTCTAATTATCCAAAATATACAATAATACTCAAGTTCATAAAATCAATATTTTTCCAATATATTTCCCAATGTTCTCATGTTCATACATATAACCGAATTCACCTTTTAGGTTTATCTTACCAATAAATTTCACCAATCCATGATATCCAATTACATGCTATTAATATTAAATTGTACTAATTCCATATCCAATTTCAATCATGCCAAACTACATAAATTTAAAATTACCATACAATTACGTCCATAATTCTATTCAAATCATACATAAATCCTTCCAACCCATATTATGCCCGAACAACCCCTTTTTTCCCTTTTACTTTCTCGTTCTCGTTTACAACGCATAAATTCATGATAGATGTAGGATCGAGATAGCCTAGGTATAAAAATAAAAAGGGGAAAGAATAAAAAGGAAAGAACTCGATCGTAAGCATAAATGAAATAACTGATCTTATTAAATTATCATCATATTAATTATGGGGAATGGCAAACGATAGAAATATAATTATACAACAACTGTATTTTAAACCACTCACATTAACTGGATTGGAGAAATAAACAATTGGTTGTTGAGGTAGAACGTTGGTTTAGGCTTCTTATTTGATTATTGACGCAAAACGTGAATTATTGTTGAAGAAACTTGCTACTTGATTTGATTAAACTCTAAAATTGATTAAGAACTTGCAATTTAATTTAGAGTTTAGAGGCGGCGGCTATGCTGGGTTGAAGTTTGGTGGCATGGAGGCATCTTATAAGAGATAGAATGATTTTAGGGTTAGGTTAGGTGTTCTTTTATAGGTGGGTTAGAGCAACTAGGACCTTAGGATTAAATAAAAACTCATCTAAACCGTCCACCACACCCTAGAAAAGAACCATCCAGAATAACCCTTTTTACACTTAGTGCTCCTTTAAATAAATAAAAAAAGAAACCGCTTTATTTATTTCTAATTAATGCATTACATACTATTTTTAACGTATAGCAACCTCTTTCCTTCCTGCATTCAAATTATTTATTTATTTATTTATTTGCACTTATACGTGAACCTTTATTTGCTATATTCTTCTCCCAATCAAGTAATTAATTTCTTTCTCTTTTTGTCTACTCTTTTTGAAAAGAAACCGCATGTCCTTAACCATTTTCTTTTATTTATTTACATCTAATCACATGTGCATGCGTCTCTGATTTGAATGTTATTTAATAACATTAACCTTCCTCCAATTGTGGCTTTCTTATGGCCTTATTAGTTTACTTTTTAAACGTTTAAATTTCAAAAGTTGATTCCCTTCACATTTAATTGCTCCATTTTAATGTTTACAACTTTTTTCTATGCATGCTTTAATTGCACATTTGACTTGTTTTGCATTCCGTATTCTCTTTCTTTTATTTGCATCACATTAATTTATTTTTATTCAGGTTCATGCATCATCCATTTATTTAATGCAATAATTTCACATATCCTCTTTTCCTTGTTGCATTAATTTCAAATAACATGTATACATATATGCCCCCTTTTTGTTTGTCTCTATGTTCGAGCGTAACTTCAAATTTGAATCATGTTCATACGCATCCATCTCTTATGCATATACTAATTTTTATATGCGAACAATTGTCTATTTTATTTAGAAACTATCTTCCTTAATCAATTAATGATTTATTTCCATTCTTTCAATTAAACCTCCAATTAACTTATCCCCTTTCGCACTGAACCAATTTGCTAAGCCACTATTTAGCCGGTCCTTAAAACAAAAACAAAAATATATGGCACTGGTGGGGATTGAACTCACAACCTCTTATGTACAAGTCTCATGTATTAACCAAATAAGCTACTAAGTCTTTTGTTAACAAGACTTAAGATCAAGCTACATATTATTCTTTTCTCATTGCTCTTTTTCATGTTTTGTTGCATTTCTTAAACTATAGGTCTAAATTGACCAGAAATTCGCCATGAACGTAATGATGCTAATTTCATGACCAAATTCTAGAGTCTCTTCAAATTCTCCTTTTTATTTCTTTTTCAATGTTCGCATGTATGTCTTTGCATTTCACTGTATTTCTTCTTATTTCAAATATTGCATGTAATTTCTTTATTAATTTTTTTCTTTATTTCACTGCATAAACTTCTTACATGCAATTACATTAATGTTATTTAATTTCCTTTAAATATATCCATGCATATATACACATATCTCATTTTTAATTATATTAAAAATGCGGGGTGTTACATTCTCCCACCCTTAAGGAATTTCGTCCTCGAAATTCGATAGGGGTAAAATATATAATTCCTCGCATAATATCAAACCATCAAGTGTACATCCAATTTTTTTGCAAACATTGTGCATATGTGCAAAGTGAAATACATCATAGTAATGCATGTATGGCTAATTTGGTACCACCTATATGTATGCAAACTTTCAATTTTTTTTTTTCAAAACATGATGCTCACATCCTAAATATACTTGCAGTTCTATACGAATGCAATATTTTTGAAAGACCAAAACATTTTTCATCCAAATTTTCCCATACTCTTATAGAATAAGAGCATAGTTCATCCAATTGTTGCACCCAAAATCCTACCAACCATTATTAAATTCGAAATTTAGAAAAAACTAATTTTCCAAATTCGATTTTTTATGTTACAAAAAGGTATAAAATGGAAGAATATACATTTTCCGTTTTTCTTTTATGTACCTTTTCTGGTTGCACTTGGATTTTTACTGTAACGACCCGGATTTTTCGAACAGTTTATTTTAAATATTTAATTTGGTTTTAAATATTTACTTGATTATATAAACGAATTTTTAAATTGAGTGGTCGATTAAATAATCGATTTCAATTTAATATCGAATATATATTAAATTATCGTTATACGAAAAATAATTCAATTAGAAATTCAAAACTGAATTGAAAACAGTTCAGATAATCAACACAAACTTCTGTTTGAATTAGATAATAATAATAAGGTATTATTGAAGAATTTATTTGTTTTGAATTTAAATTATATTATAATTTGGTTATTTTATAATATATGTTCGCATTAAATTTTGTAATCTATTCTGTTGAATCCAGAATAGTGTAGTTACGTTGAAACGTTAGTCGATACATTAAAATAGCGATTCACGATTTTTAATTGTGAACCCCGAGATATTTATAATGGATAAGATCGAAATCGAATCAAAAATCAAATCAGAATTCGTTTAAATAAAATAAAGATCTCTTTATATCAAATCATATTAATTATAAAACCAAATCAAATCTAATTAAAATATTTTAAATATCAAATCAAAATCTATTTAGTTTATTTCAAAATCTTAAGGACAATTCAGCCGACCTGCTACTGCTTGTTTTCACCTATAAAATCGCGTCCCCTTACTTCTGATATTAACATCAGCAAGTTTCCCTTCTTTCCAATTCAAATCCAACGCGAGCTTCTAAAATAAAATGGAAACAGTGTTCTCCCTAAATCCTCAAAATCGAAATTGATACAGTATAAAAAAAGAAAGAGTGGAAAGGAAATCCCATTCGCGATTTAAATCATCATAGAGCTCGAGTAGCAGGGGTGCGCGTTGACAAATCAAAATGGCAAGTGATTGGTGATTCATACCGGGGGGTGGAGCGACATCAAAGGAATAGTTGGCGTTGGTAGAAAGGGAAGCGTTGTGTTTTTAGGTGGAGCGATTTTGGGGATTTCGATTGATAATTTTAAGGTTGCGTGAGAAGACTTTGGCATCGAAGAACATGGCGACAGAAGAAGGGGCTTGTACTGATCGGAGTAGGGCAGGACTCGACGGTCTCTGGCGCTGTCGGTGAACAACCAAAGAAGGTTGTTGTCTGGTCGGTGCTATCGCGAAACACCTGAAGGAAGTAAACAGCCTAAACAGAGGGATCAATGAACGTAATAAAGGTAATTAATTTTAATGAAGTTTAAATTTTATTTCAATTCAAATAGAAAACCTTCTTGGCCTCGGTAAGCCCAAACTGTAATTTGGATCAGTGATATTGAATTGTTAGTATCAATATTGCATTTGTGTTTATTCTAGTTTTATTAACATAAAATAAAAACAAGACTGAATTGATGAGTGTTGCATTGAATAATTTAAACTTGACTTAGAATTTTAGAAAGGGTTTATAACACATGTAAATGTTAGATTCTTGTATAAAATCAAATGTTTATCTCCTATCAAAACTAAATACAGTGGGAATTAGTGACGTATCCTTAAATCAATGTTTACTAATTTTTTGTAAATATTAGTTTATTAGTTAATGACGAACAATTATTTTCAAACTTGTAAGTTGTTTGAATTTTTCGTACGATAACAGTTTCGATGAAAACAAAATCTCATTGGATTCATAATGGCTCAAGCTTGCGATGGAATCGAGTTTGGAAATTTTGGAGTTAGCAAGGGTTTTAAATTTAATCGAACGTGATTCGATTTGATTTAAAATTGGAGCGGATTGCAATAAAAATCACGGTGAGTAAATCTCACTCACCATTTATTTAAAATTATTTTTATCTGTTAAAAATAATTGTGTTTTTGATTATTTGGTTGCATTCAATATTTTTGTGCATCTAAAATATATTAGTTATTTGAGATTTAAAGGGGGAATTCTATTTTTCTAAAATAGAATTTGAATTTTTAAATAGATTTGAAATGTAAACTTGTTTTGAAAAATAAAACAAGTAGTTCCTTTGTAAAAATAAGTTATAAATAGTTTGTTTATAAATGAAGTTTATAAATGAAGTTAAATGATTTATCATTGGATAATTCAGAAAATAGAAATACAAGTGTGACTTTGGGAAAGGAAAAAATATTTTTCCAAAGTAGAAATATTTATTTGAAAGAAAGACGTGTTTAATGATTGTATTGTAAATAGAAATAAAGTGAGAAAAATTATCATTGGATAATTTTAATATTTAAATTCAAATGTAAATTTAAAAATAGAAATGGGAAAATCGTTTTAAAGAAATAAACGATGGAATTTATTTTGATGTTCAGAATATAAATTGAACGTAAATAAATCGATAAGGATTTATGATTTGAATTCGATTAATTCGAATTTATTTAAGTAGAAGTTAAATTGAATATGAAAATAAATTGGGTGTTATATTTATAATTTAATATAAATAGAATTTCCAAAATGAGATTTTGGTTTTAAAAAGAAATTTGAAAAGGGGAACTTGTTTAAATATTAAACAAGGAAATTTGTAAAATGGTATTTATAAATAACATAAATAAATTATCAAGAGATAATTTGAATATTAAAATTCAAATAGAATTGAAATGAAATTCTAATAAAGAAAGTTCAAATATAGAATTTGAATATAGAAATTGAAATGGAAATTGAACATTGAATTCAAATAGAATTGAAATGGGATTTGAATATAAAGGATCGAAGTATAAATAAATTTATTTACGAGTTAGGAAAAATCGACAATTTTAGATAATCGAAAATAGTAAGTTGAATTTGGAAAATTGGTTTAAAATATATTAGAATGGAGTTGGAATTTATATATAAACGAAGTTTAAAACGTTTATATATATAAATATAATTAAAACGAACTTGCCGCAGCGCTGCAGTTCGTAAATTGGCGTTTCGAACTTCAATTGAGTATATAGAACTCAATTGAAGTCGGAATTCTTTGAAACAAGAAACGTCAGGACCGACATTCGCTTATGTGGTTGATGGAATTTTTGCAAGGCCTCAGTTTATTCTTATCGGTCGCCCACGGGTGATTTGTAGGTCCAATAGGATCGGGGAGCGTGTGTTCAGGCATAACTAATCCACTAAAGTATTTGTGGACTGGCCCTGCTGTATCCAAGGGTTCGCCAGCGTCCGAATCCTGAGACATTGCTAGAGTCTCGAATCGGTCAGGAGCTCCTCCCTAGCCTTAACTCATGATGGAAACCCAATTTCCAATACGCCCTTGCGGTTTTGATTGTATAACTAGTATGGCGACATAGTATATGGTAGCTATGCCGTATAGAATTGATATTATATTTGAAATGTTTTAAATAAATATATATATATACACACTAATAATAATATCGTTTTTACGTATCAAGCATCTTTTGACCATTACAAGGTAAAACCCTATCCTTCGGTTTGCGTTGCATTGTGTGATGGGACCTGGGTCTTATAATGGTTTCATTTTTCTAAAAAGCATTGTGTTATTTGACGATTTACTTTATTTATGCACTGGCAATCCAATGGAGTAAACCCGTTCCGCGTTAGCGGCGTGGTCATGTGATTAGCCTTATTATTAGATAAATTTGGTTAAGAATTCTCACACCAGTCCCACGACTGACCTGTAGTTTGTTTCACTTTGCAATCTCGGGTCCCCTCTTTTCACACGGGCAGTCGAGTAGCTTTTTGCAGATATAGTTAAGCAGGATCCTGGATTGAAGTCTGAAGCTGGGTCCAGAATATTGATGGCCTTCCGCTGAGATTAGTTCCGCTGCAATGTATTTAATTTCTTGTAAATGTATCTTCCGCTGTATTGTGTATCGATGTACTCTAATATTCTGTACTCTGATGTAACATTTATTATTGATGTTATAAAAGTCTGTGTTGTTGTTCTGATGTGTTGTATGCCCAAAGTTAACGTACGCGGAATTTGAACGGCCTTGATCGATCTTGCAATCGATTGGGGTCGGGCAAAATCCGGGTCGTTACAGCTGGTATCAGAGCCAGGTTAGCTCAAATCTTTAGGGTACAACTCATTAGAACTGAATAAAAGACTCATCAGAGGTTGGATTAGTAATATCCAATAAGAATACTCATTAGAGATAGGATCAGCAGTATCCTAGAATGAGAATACTCATTAGAGATGGGGTTAGCAATGCCCTAGAATGAGTCAGAGTGGAAAACTTATAATTAACGTACTTGTTATTATATATAATTCGATTTTAGAAAATATGATTTTGGATATATAAAAGTAATATATTTTTGAAAATTTAATCAACTAATTGATTGATGATTGTGTTGTGTGAATATGAGTTCAACTAATAAAATTATTAAACAATTGAAGAATGAAAATTAAATTAGTTAAATAAACAACTTTAGCTTCATTTCCTTTTCGAGGACGAAAAGATTTTAAGTGGGGGAGATTGTAACAAACCGCAAATTCTGAACCAATTTAAAATTTTTATTTTAGAAAATTTTAATGAATTTTGAAAATATAAAGTGATTTATTTTAAATAATAATGGCTAGAATTCATTTTTATCGAAGTTAAAACGAATATATTTAATTTAAAGATAAATGGAGTTAGAAATAGCGCGGTAGTTTTAAAATTTTAATTTGAATTTTAACTGAATGTGCAGGATTCAAAATAAATCAGAATTGAGTGAAACCAGAAATATTTAAATCTGTTTAATCATATCTTTCTAACGAATCTGAAAAATTGAAATTTCATAGCGGGAATCAAAAGTTATGGCCAATTCAATATTTAGAATGGTCGTTGTAGAATTTATATATATAATATATATGGCCCGAAGGGCTACTTTTCACATATGAAGGAATTTCGACTCGAAACCACTTCAATTGAGTCTGGAATAATGTTTCTGCTTTTAAAAAGTATAAACATTTATATATTTCGAGTTTCAGAAATTATTTGTTTAAAAATGTATTTTTAATATTAAATATATAGCCCTTGAAAATAGTCAATTCTCAAACGACCTTTCGACGAAACCACTTTTGTCGGAACAGGAATGTCAAATTATAGCTAAGTTTCAATTTTCAGAATTTTTCGAATTAATATGTGAGCATGGCAAGAGAAATTGTGTTTTGACTATTTCAGTTAAATTTAAACGACTTTAAAATAGCCATTTTTCAAACAGTCTCAGAATTCAACGAAATCAGTCTTGTTAGAACCGTATCATCATGAGAAAGCTAAAAATAACTTTTCTGGAATTTTCTGAGGTCGTATGTGGCCCCGGTGTATTTAAATGTACGGTCAATATTTAATTAATTAATTTTTAATGGGATTTTAAATAAATATTCTACAGATTTCGGAATTGGACCCCGAGACCTATCCCATTGCGTTCAGAAGGCCTCAAAACGTTAAGATCGACAGTAAGCAAGCCCAATTCTGAGACAGTCCAGAAATCCACCTTTAAAACACGTTTTTCAATGAATTTAATAATAAAAAAATAAAAAGAAACCCTAATTCTCTCAGCCGCCGCCTATTCAAAACAATGGCCAGAAAGCTCCGAATTTCAAACGTTAATTTCTCTCAATCCGTTCAGTGAAAATCAACAAATTATATATCAAATCGAAGAGAATTCAGAGAGCTTCGAATCTATACGGTTAAGATCGGGTTTTGGTGCACGGATTTCGAGGATTTTGAGCAGGAAGGCGGTGCGTTCGGGTTTCGAGGCGAGGAGGGGGCCGAGCTTGGTGGGTCTCTGGGCGGTGGTGGCTCGTGGTTCGGGCTTCGGAGTGGCGGTGTTCGATCGCCGCCAGGGTGGCCGGTGGTGCGTGCGCAGGGGAGGATTGGAGGTTGAGAATTGGGTTCGGCCGTTACGTTTGAAAGAGACTGTGCTTTGATCATCAACCACAAGTCCTGCTTTTCAACAAAGCCTTGATCATTTGCATCTTAGCATGTCACATTGTCAGACCCTACCATATTATTGATCATCTACCAATATATTTATAACCTCTAAGCTCATACGTCTTAGAGAAGGGTAATAAGTAAAGAATAAATTCTTCACCACCAAACAGAAATATATAATCAGTAGCGTTCAACAAGTACAGTAGAAAGGAATACAATGTCAGATGCACAATCCATTTACAAGTCCGCTCTGGGTCTGAGCGAGACAACGTGTCCGTCGATCTCCAAATGCGTTTGGACGATCATTACTAAATACCTTGCCTTGGAAGGCCAATCCCAATTCAAGATACCAGTCATCATCATCCCAACGATGTGAAAACCTTCGGTCTTCAATCACCGTCTTCATCTTCGACTCTTGATCGTCGTGATGATTATTCAGAATGGGTCAAACCCGGTCTTTCTGAATAACTCGCGTATTTTGTGATTAAAAAAGTAAATATTGGAAAATCACACATTACACCACATTCCAACTCAGAGTATTCTTTTAATAAGATATTCGCTTTAAAAGATTCTCATTAATTTTATAAAAGATAAACTCTGAAAATAAAATCTTAAATCTTCCTTAAAAGATTTATTAAAACTCCAGTTTTGATTTGATATCAAAAATCATTATTACAAGATCATTTATTTTAAGGAATAAATCTTGTCTTAAACAGGTTCAAGAACTAGTGTCCTTTAAACACAGTTCACAATAAACCTACAATCTATTTCCAAAATATAGAATTCCACAAAAATCAAATCAATACATAATCGATATAGATTTCTGTATTGGACTAATAATATAAATGGAATAACGGCAAAGCCTCTTAAATTCCATCTATAATATCGGTCTTCTTTTACAGAAGCCCATTTCGATTATTACCAATCGAATTTCCACTTAATTCCAATTTAATATATTAAATTGGAAAACTTGATTTTTAGAAAATGCCTTTTTAAATCTATAAAATAGAATTATAAATTCCAAATAATAATTTTAATGTAAATTGGATTAAAGGACAAATGTCGTTTAAAAAACACCGTCCACGATAAATCCACTTCACATCTCAATTTATTCCATATCACAAATTATAATTTCAAATGCTAGTAATCTTTAAAAACATATTTTAAGATAATCATAAAAATGTTCTTTATATAAAAGATTCTAAATGAGAAGTTTTTCTTATATTATAGATTTTTATCTTTTACAAACATTCTTTGTTTTAAACATATACTTGATTAAAATATAATTTCTCTTTTATGAAAGAATATCCTTTATATAAAAGAAAATTTCAAATTTAAAAATATTCTTATTTAAAAGAACACCTGAATTGAAATGTGACTCAATCATTTACCATATAATTTGGATTATATGGATTTCACACACATCATATATATGATAATAACAGTATAATCATCAAGTCATCCATCTACATCCAAAATGTAATTTCCACTGTGTAAGCGTTAAAATTAAATAATAACGCTCATCGCAGCCTGTCGATCTAACGATCAACATACAACTGAATATTGGGATTAGTGTATGTAAATTTTCATCCCAACACCCGTGTGGGGTTTCAACCATCAAACAAATAATAAACTAATTTGTGCACTCGGGCGATGTGTGAAAATAATCGTCCCAATCACATAAACAAGTCGGGTAACTTGTGAATGGAAGTGTAATACATAACATATAATCATGACAAGAAAATATCTCTATTGCAATGAATGAATAAGCATAATAACTTCGTCTCTATTGATCATTCCTATTTTGCTAGTTTAAACTCAAGCAAAAATGTTTATATTGTTTTGGAAATTCTAATGCGACAAAAATGATAATTTTCGTTTCGACAAAAATAAATATTTTGATTTAACAAACCTATCTTGACAAGTATATATCTTGCCAAACATAAGATATATATATATATATATATAACTATATGTAAATTTCTTTAACTAATTCATTTTGACAAAAATGAATATTTTTGACAAAATGTCTTTTTTGGTTTAACTAGTATAAATTAACTAAAATAAATAATTGTTTTTAACTAATATAAATTAACAAAAATGAATAATTGGTTTTAACTAATGTAAATTTACAATAGTGATTAATTTGTGTTTCAATTCTAATAAAATATTCCAGTGCTATATTTGTTTCATTCTTTTAATTTAGACAAAAAATGTGGGTTTTTGTCTATTTTACTTTAATGATAAAAATACAAATGTTTAGTTATTCATTCTTTACAAAAGCTTAAATAAACATTTTCAATTCATTCTTACCATTTTTGCTATAACTAAAATGTAACTTTAAATCTTATCCTTTATTTATATCTAAAAATGTGAATAAAAGGGTAACTCTTAATTTTGAAAGTAAAATGAAACTTTCAATTCATGTTTTTGTTTGCATTAAAGAATGCAAATAAAACTACAACTTTAAAACGATGTTTTATTCATATCAAACATGCAAATTCACAAATGTAACTTTTATTTCTAGTTTGTTTGAAACAAGGAATAAATTTAAGAAACAAATTCTATTTTTAATGTATATTTTCATTTGTGATTAAAAATGAAAGAACAACTTTGTTTTCAATATATATATATATGTGCATTTGTGAATACAAATAAAAGAACAATCCTTATTTCAATGGGTATTTGTATTTGTGAATGCAAAGTAAATACAACTTCCATTTGTAAAGTTTATTTGCAGTAATAAATGCAAATCAAAGAACAAATTTCATTTTTAAAGTTTATTTCATTTCAAAGCATATTATATTTCAAAATATATTTTATTTCAAAGTATATTCTATTTCAAAGTATATTTGCATTTGTGAATGCAAACAAAAGAAACAACATTTATTTCCAAGGTATATTTTTAACAAATTCTACTCAATATGTAAAAATGTGTACATTTGTATTGGTAAATGTAGATAAAGAAAATAGACTGTAGTTTCATTGAATATTTGCATTGATAAATGCAAACAAAAGAATAAACCTTAATTTCAATGCATATATGCATTGATAAATGCAAATAAAGGAATAACTTTATTTTCAATATATGTATTTGCATTAGTGAGTGCAAATGAAAGAATAATTTGTTTCAAAATATAATTGCATTGGTAAATGAAAATAAAGAACAATTTCTATTTACTATATGTATTTGCATTGCTGAATGTAAATAAAAGAATAAATTTTATTTTTAAAGTTTATTAGCATCATAAAATTCAAATAAAGAATAAATTATATATCTAAAATATTTTTGCAACAAAAATGTAACTTCTGAAAATAATTTCTTATTTACATATAAAATGTAAACAAAATTGTGATTTCCAAAACATGTATTTTTATTTACATAAAAATGTAAACAAAAAGGTGGTTTCCAAATATAACCTATAATTTACAAATACAATGTAAATAAAGTTTTATTTTCCAATATGTTTTTAATATCAACAATAAAATTTAATATTTTATTGTTATACTAATCCTAGAACATCTTACGTTTAATGTGACGGTAAAAAGAAGAATTTTTTACTGTAATTCATAAAACGTGTTCTAAACGTAAACAAATAAAAATAGAATTTTATTTGTTAGCCAAATTCTGTTGTAATGGAAACAAATAAAAATATATTCTATTTGTTGTTCATATTCTATTGTAAATAAACAAATAAAAATAATATTTTATTTGTTGTTCAAATCCTGTTCTAAAATAAACAAATAACAATAAGGTTTATTTGTTGTTTAAATTCTATTGTAGGGTAAACAAATAAAAATAAGGTTTTATATGTCGTTCAATTTCTATGGTAAAATCAATAAATGAAAATGAGTTTTTATTTGTCATTCCAATTCTATGGTAGTATCAACAAATGAAGATACGTTCTATTTGTCGTTCAAATTTTATTGCAACATCAACAAATATAAATAAATTTTTATTTGTCGTTCAAATTTCGTTGTTCATTTAAAAATAATAAAAATAATATTTTAATAATTTAAAATAAATTAGAGCAACTAGATTACGATTTAAATCTGAATAAAATATGATTTAGATCTAATTTTAGATCTAATTCTCTAACCATAAATAAATTCAATAGTATATAAAATTCAACGCAGATCTAGCCTATCATGAAAAACAAAACATATCACCAACAACCATCAACAATTCATCAATCACAGAACATTTTAGATCTGAATTAGTATTATAATACAATAATTTTTAATGCGAGAAAATAATTAAAAATAAATTAAATAATAAAAATTAGAGTTCTCACATTGATTTGGCTGAAAATTCAACTGTCTCGGTTTTAGCTCTGGTCTGCGCCATTGCGAAGATCTCTGAAAGGCGAGTCCAACGCAAGTCGCTTCGTTGAATTCTGATATCGCAGTAAAAATATATTCAATTTTAAACATTGGATAAATTAAATATTAAATAAATAATAATATAATAATTAACCTATCTTCCTCGTTCAAATGTAACGGTCGAACCCAATTCTCAACCTCCAATCCTCCCCTGCACACGCACCACCGGCCACCCTGGCGCCGATCGAACACCGCCACTCCGAAGCCCGAACCACGAGCCACCACCGCCCAGAGACCCACCAAGCTCGGCCCCCTCCTCGCCTCGAAACCCGAACGCGTCGACTTCTTGCTCAAAATCCTCGAAATCCGTGCACCAAAACCCGATCTTAACCATATAGATTCGAAGCTCTCTGAATTCTCTTCGATTTGATATATAATTTGTTGATTTTCACTAAACGGATTGAGAGAAATTAACGTTTGAAATTCAGAGCTTTCTGGCCATTGTTTTGAATAGGCGGCGGCTGAGAGAATTAGTGTAACACCCCGAAAATTCTATAACTGTGAAATTCATGAATTAAAGTATAATCAAATTCAAATCAAAGAACTAAGGGAAACGGGATACGCCATTGCATTCGTCTCGGAAAAATACGCGAAATAGAGTCCGAGTTTTCGAAAAACGGAGTCCGTATGAAGAAGATATGGCCTTCGGAAGTTTTGAATTAAATTTAAAATTCAAACAGAATAAAATAATAATTTGAAATGGGGCCCAATGGGCCAGGCGGATAAAACACCCGCCTAGCCACCCAGGTCGACTGGGCTGTCGACCTGGGCTACCCATGTCGACAGGGCTGTCGACAGCCCTGTCGACAGGGGTGTCGACCTGGTCGAGCCCAGTCAACCTGGCTGGCCAGGTCGGTGTGTGGTCGAATTTCTGTGGTCTGCTTTGTCATTAGGGCTAGGTGGCGGGTTTTTATTGGTCTCTCTACCTAATGAATGGCTATGATCTAACCTAGCAACATCAATGGTCCTAATCAATTCCTAACCTCTATATAAACAACCCTAGACTAAACCCTAATCTATTCATTCAAAATAAGATTATAGCCGCCATGTTGCTGAGGAACGACAAAGAATAGCCGCCAACTAAAGAGAGGATTAGGGAGAAAGTTCTAAGGCCTAAAGCAATTCAAGCAACCTAAAGCTAATCAATTCAACAAAGGAATTTGCGTCTTCAATCCCTAAACTAGAGAATTCATCAAACCATTGTAAGTAGAGTATTACCTTGGTATTAATAAACAACTGTGTTGATGTGTATGCTTGAATTGTGGCAATGGAAGTAATTCATATTTATGCAAAATTATGTTATTCATTATAAAGAACTACATGCGGTAGTTCTATGCAAATATACGTTTGGAATATTGCGCAAATTGTGTAATCTATATTGAAGCTACATGTATGTAGTTAATTGAAATTCGTGCAAGTTTGGGGCTTTGTTATTATGCCATTATGATGTATATTTTTGTGCATAAATCATTTTGCAAGTAATTGAAACAAGTTTGGTTATTATAGTTCATATGAAACTATGTGGAATTTTGACACCATAATCCATGTATTAAGTCATGCTTTTGCAAACTTATGAATATGGCTAGGAATGATATTTGGCATAATTGAAATCCGTTATTAAGTCTATCTTGTTTTAAAGAATTATATGACGACATGGCTAGGTTGGACTCAAAAATCCCCTTTTTGCAAGTTTAAAGCAAACACCATGTTTAGGAATATTTATGCATAAGTATGTTTATACCATCGTTATGTGATTAGGCTTAAATCATGATTAAGTTGAATTATGCTATGTTCATGCTAGAAGTATTTATGCCATGTTTATGTTTGACCATATGCCATGCCTATGCAAGAAGTATTTTATGCCATGCTTATGTTTGACAATATGCCATGTTTATGCTAGAAGTATTTAGGCCATGCTTATGTTTGACATTATGCCTAAATAAGAATATAGGTTCATGTTGTAGTTAAACCTATGCAAGTTTACATGCCTTGATTTATGTCACCTATGTTTTATGACCAAAATACATGTCACCACTATGCAAGTACACCAATTTCTATTATGTATTTTCCAACGTCATATGCAAGTTCATGCGCTCACTTTCCCCTCTTTGTGTATACGCCATAAGCCTCCCCTTTTCGCATGGCTAAATTGGGCTTTAAAAGGCTAAGCCCAATATATATAAACAGACGTGTAAAACGGGGGAAAATAACGTTGGGTTAAAAATTAATTAATTAATGAAAATATGAAATAGAAGGGCCCAAAGTCAAGTATGGGTTGGGCCCATGGTTGGTGTAACCTTTACACCATTAACATAATAATGGGCCGCAAATATTTACATATAAGAAATAAAGAAGAATGACAAAATATGTAAATGTAGAAAAGACGATGTGTTTAACCCGAGGTTGGATTGAGTTGTGATGGAAACCTGCCCGGAACCGCCCGGCTGTCCAGTAGTCACAACAATACCTATCCAATGTGAGAGGTTAAACATGGAGCCCAGCAAGGACCCGAGGTTAGACTGAGTTGTGGCGTAAGACTGTCCGGAACCAACCGGCAACAGGCAGCCACAACAATACCTGTCTAATGTGAGAGGTCAGGGCCTTAATAAGACAATTAAGGCTGAGTCAGGATTGTTAGGATTAAGTGAACTAAAGACTTAATCAAAATGGAACATGCTAAACTAAACGGACTGGTGGGGTTAGGTTAGGAAACACTTAACCAACTTAGCATGTTGGCTAGAGATAGAAAACCTAGTAACGGGGGACCCTTTTCAGCAGTAACCCTAGAAGGTGTATCAGGATACCCTGAAACTAGGCAGGGTGGGGCACGATTACTGGGCTGATTGTAAGAGGTCAAATCGACGGCGGTGGTGTAGCAGTGTAGGTTCTAACGGTGTGCGGGCGTGCACGCACTCCGGCGCAGAAAAATAAAGCACTGGACACCAGTAGCATACCTTTGCACTCTAAGGTTGTGTCGGGTTGCCACTATGGGACTTGATACACCCCATGGTGGGACCAGCATAGGTAACTACAGACATCGGGGGCCGTAAGACACATGTAACTATGCGAGTAGGAGCCGATCATCATTGAATGGATCACCTTCCCCTGATTATGGGGTACAAATTGGAAACTAGTTTATATGGGTTCAGAGATTAACATGGGGTACGATAGTATATTCGACCCTAGATAACTTAACCAAGTTTATAATGTTGCCCACTTCCTGTTTTACTTATCATACCCAGTTCTTTATTCATAGACAAAGTAGTACTAGACTTACTCAGGCTTTATGTCTGACTCTATTTTCCTTTCGTCTTCTTTCTTCCGTTTCCCCCCCCCCCAGGTCCTCAGGGAGGGAACACAGCAGCTTGACCTACCTCAACATCCAGCTTGAAGAAGAGAAATGTATTGCTTGGACTTTCCTGTTTTGAACTATGGCTTTGGACAATCCACTATGGGGCTTTGGCAGTTTGTCTATGTTTTATTTATGCTTCTAATGTACCCAAGACAGATTATGAAGTGTTATGTTATGTTTTTGGAAAGGATGTTGTTGTAACACGTATTTGACTTTATGAAATAAAGTTTGTTGTTCTTCCGCTGTTTACAAATATATGTTCTTATATCTGTCTTGTATATCTGTGACTTGTACTTATAAACCTCCACCAAAATTAGGGCATTCCCTTTGAGAGTGACCCTAACGGAGGTGGGGTGTTTCACTTGGTATCAGAGCATAGGTTTACCAGATAAGATAAAAAGTTTTGAAAAAATTATTTTCAAAAGGAAATTTAAAGAAGCATTTTTAAAAGAAAAATATTATTTTATTTTAAAAAGGCAAAGTCCACTCCCCAAAGCCATAGGAACTATCTCTTATCCTTCGTTTTGAATCTATCCTTTTTGTTTCAGCATGTCCCAAGATCTTAACTTGCCGGAAGGGGTGCCCATACCTGGTTGGTTTAGACGTTTCTTAGAAGCAAGGGCCACTCAGCCAGGTCCTACCGTTCCTCCTCCTCCAGCTGAAGGGAATCATCCAGCCGCAGCAGCACCTTTTCCTCCACCTCCTCCACGGGGAAACACATTCGCTAAGATATGCAAAGATTTTAAAGCTATGGGAGGAAGGGATTTCCATGGAACTGAGTCCTTCGTGGCAGCTAGAAATTGGCTGAAAGAAACGGAGGACCTATTCATCATCTTTGAGGTAGAAGATAGACAAAAAGTACAACTGGCGGTATGGCTATTGAAGGGCGAGGCTTCCTACTGGTGGGAAGTCACTAATGCTGAAAGACCAGTGGAGACGTGGGAGGACTTTAGGGCAAGGTTTGAGACCAAATTTCTCTCAGATGCAGAAAGAAGTTTGCAGTTGGAAAAATTCTTATTTCTTAAGCAAGGAGACAAGACTGTCAGAGAGTATGTGAATCAGTTCGATGAGCTGGCTAGGTTTGGGCTTGACCTAGTCAACACCCCGCATAAGAAGGCTCTCCGTTTCGTCAAGGGGTTAAATGAGCCATTACATAGTTTGGCCATGACCCATATACCCATGGGAGCCACGTATGAAAGATTGGTGCAAATGGCATTGCTGAACGAAGAGGACAAGGGCAAGAAGGAGACCAAGGCAGAAAGCTCTCAAGGGAAGAAAGAGGGTTTGCAGCCTAAGAAGACAGACTTTAAGAAGGGCGGAAAGGGCAACAAAGAGAAGAGGAAGTGCAATTTCTGTGGCAAAGTGGGGCACTTAGTAAAGGACTGCCGGAAGAAGAAGGCTAAGGAGAATGGTGGGTGCTTTTCGTGCGGTCAGACTGGCCACAGGGCTAAGGACTGCCCAAGGAAACGAGGACAGGGGCAGGGCACTGGATCCACCCCAGGGGCACAGGTTCATGTGCTAGAAGCGCCACCATTGCAACAGCGAGGTACCAATACTTCTGTAGAAAGTGTAGTTTATCTTTATGATCACCCCGTTCGCACTTTATTTGATTCTGGCGCATCACACTCCTTTATCTCGTCTGCTTTAGTAGAATCTCTGCACCTAAAAACTAGTATGGTAGAGGACCCCTTAATTGTTTCAAACCCAATTGGGGGCCCAGCTCATTTGTCTATGATCTGTTTGGATTTGAAAATTTCTATCCTAAGTGTTGAATTTCTATGTAGTGCCTTTGTTTTGGGCTTTTCGGGGTATGGTTTGATTTTGGGTATGGATTGGCTATCCAGTAATGGGGCCGTCCTTGATTGTGAGAAAAGGGTTGTTAGGCTCCTAACCCAGCTCGGTAATACTTTGGAAATTTCTTGTAATCCCTCGTATGCGGTTATGCTTAGTTATCTTGAATCGCTAGATGCCTCTGTTGAAAATTTGCATTCAGTTAGAGTGGTCCGGGAATATCCGGATGTCTTTGAAGAGGTGAAGGGCTTGCCTCCGAAGCGGGAAATAGACTTCCGCATATATCTTGTAGATAATGCAAAGCCCGTTGCGTTACCCGTTAGACATATGGCTCCACGAGAAAGGAAAGAGCTCAGTAAACAGATTAAAGAGCTTCTAGAAAAGGGGTTCATTAGGAGGAGCATTTCAGAATGGGGCGCTCCAGTGGTGTTCGCTACAAAGGCGGATGGTTCACTCCGTCTATGTGTTGACTATAGGGAGCTCAACAAGCTAACGAAAAAGAATAGGCATCCTCTCCCTAGAATTGACGATTTATTTGACCAGCTTGTAGGAGCATCTGTTTTCTCCCAACTCGATTTAGCAACCGGTTTTCATCAGCTAAGGGTGGCTGAAGATAGCATCGATAAAACGGCGTTCAGAACCCCAGACGGCTTCTTTGAATGGCTTGTCATGCCTTTCGGCTTGACAAATGCACCTGCGTACTTCGTGGACCTGATGAGTAGGGTATTTAGAGATTTCCTCAACAAATTCGTAGTGGTCTTCGTAGATGATATCCTTATCTTCTCAAAGAGTGAAGAGGAACATGCTCAGCACTTAAGGGCAATCATGGAAACTTTGCGAGTCCATCAACTAAAAGCCAAATTCTCCAAATGCCACTTTTGGAGAGAAGAGGTGAGGTTCCTTGGGCACATAATATCCAAACAAGGGTTAGCGGTGGACCCTGCTAAGGTAGTGGCGGTACAAGATTGGAAGACACCAAGGAATGCAACTGAGGTCCGAAGCTTTTTAGGACTAGCAGGTTTCTATCGAAAATTCATAAGGGATTTTGCGAAAATTTCAGCTCCGCTCACGAAATTGACCAAGAAGAATCTAGTATTCAATTGGGATTTGGATTGCGAGTTTGCTTTCCAACGACTGAAGAGGGCCCTCACAACAGCCCCAGTTTTGACGCTGCCAGATGGGAGCAAGATGTTCACT
The DNA here is from genome assembly GCA_030737875.1 of Allium sativum. Lineage (NCBI taxonomy): Eukaryota > Viridiplantae > Streptophyta > Magnoliopsida > Asparagales > Amaryllidaceae > Allium > Allium sativum. Next base: position 904,464,161 of record CM060916.1, read on the forward strand.
GTTTATACGGATGCATGTGGGACAGGGCTAGGCGCCGTCTTAATGCAAGAAGGAAGGGTAGTAGCTTATGGCGGGAGGCAGTTGAAAGCGCACGAAAAGAACTACCCAACCCACGATCTCGAGTTAGCCGCCATCGTCTTTGCACTCAAGTCTTGGCGACACTATCTCCTAGGTGAGAAGTTCGAACTTTACACTGACCATAAATCGTTGAAATATCTTTTCTCGCAGAAAGATCTTAACTTGAGGCAACAAAGATGGATGGAGTTTCTTGCCTCGTACGATTTCGAAATCTCCTACACTCCGGGCAAAGGCAACGTAGTGGCAGACGCGTTGAGCCGAAAGAAATTGACACTAAGCCCGTTATTTGTTGAAAGACAAAGCCTAGAGTTTATAGCCAGTTTCGACTTTAGGCCCTCCTCCGATTTCGTACCAGGTTTGCTTGCATCTCTCGAAGTGCGCCCAACTTTAGTAGATTCAGTAGGGACAGCACAACGCGAAGACCCTCAGCTTGTGGAAATAATTGATAGGCTAATTAGGGGTGAGACTTCAAGTCACCTCAACAGATACTCCATTGACGATAAGGGTGTACTAAGGCGAGATGGAAGACTATGCGTCCCACGGACAAACGATTTAATAAAGAAGGTTCTCGAGGAAGCACATCACTCCAAGATGACGATACACCCAGGCGGAGATAAAATGTACAAAGACATAAAAAGGACTTTCTTTTGGAACGGCATGAAAAAGGACGTGGCAGAATTCGTTTCTAAGTGTATGGTGTGCCAACAGGTTAAGGCGGAACAGAAAAAGCCTGGCGGACTGCTACATCCTCTGGAGGTCCCGCAGTGGAAGTGGGATAGCATCTCAATGGACTTCATCGATGGGCTGCCTAGGTCTAGGAGAGGCAACACTAGTATTTGGGTAATAGTGGATAGGCTTACTAAAAGCGCCCACTTTTTACCTGTCAAAAGTAAGAGAACTGCCTCATCCCTAGCATCACTTTACCTCAAGGAAATCGTGCGACTCCATGGAATACCATCTAGCATCGTTAGTGACTGAGACCCCATCTTCACCAGCGAGTTTTGGCGGAGTCTGCAGGAAGCAGTAGGAACGCAGTTATGCTTGAGCACGGCCTATCATCCCCAAACTGACGGCCAAACAGAGAGAGTGAACAGAGTTTTGGAAGACCTCTTAAGGCTATGCGTCCTTGACTTCGGAGGGACATTGGAAGACCACCTTCCTTTGGTGGAATTTGCCTACAACAACAGCTATCAAGCAACCATCGGAATGGCGCCCTTCGAAGCTTTATATGGAAGACCGTGCCGATCGCCCACTTGTTGGTGGGAGTCCACGGATAAGCTCATACTTGGACCAGACATGATCCGAGAGACCTCAGAGAAAGTAGACTTAATACGAAGAAGGATGAAGACGGCCCAAGACAGACAAAAGTCCTATGCCGACAAGAGGAGGACCGACCTTGAATTTGAGGTTGGAGACAGAGTTTTTCTCAAGGTATCACCGCTAAGGAACGTTGTTCGTTTTGGAACCACGGGAAAGCTAGCGCCAAGATTCGTAGGGCCATTCCCTATTATCGAGAAGATTGGGAAAATGGCCTATAGATTAGAGCTACCCGAGAAGTTGGCTGGAGTCCACAACGTCTTTCACGTTTCACATCTCCGAAAATGTCTACATGAGTCAGCTGAAGTGGTAGAGCCAAATATCCTCGAAGAGGCCGAAGTGGAGCGCGAAGCAACCATAAGGAGAGTTCCAACCCGCATCTTAGGAACGGAAGTGAAGAAGCTACGCAACCGCGAAGTCAAGCTCGTCAAAGTTCAGTGGAGCGACGCCGAGGGAGACGCGACTTGGGAAACTGAAGATAGAATCCGTACTGCCTACCCTTTTCTGTTCGAGGGTACATCCTTGGTCTTTCTTTTTCCTTAAGTTGCGCTTTTATCTATCTATCTTTTTAGGTATATTTCCTCAACCGTATCTTTTAGGTAGAAAACCTTTGGATGAAAACATGTAGTTGAAACATGTTATGTATGAATGGTTGCAAGTGGTTGCAAGTGATTGCTAGTGGCTGCTCGTGGTTGCATATACACACACAATCTAGGTTTTAGATCGGCTCAGTCACTTCATATTGCATATGCATATATGTTTGTATTCATATGTGGTTGAACTATAATGTGTTGTCATGTGGATGTTGCATTTGTATTGAATGATTGTGCACTCATGTAGAATCAAGAATAGGAAAATTTGCATACATAATGGATTCATGGCACTTACATAATTCGCATTAAGGAGGTCAACTGAATCAGTAGACCGCCTGATTTTGCATTAGATAAGTACATGTACACACACACTTTGCATATGATCATGAAGCATTAGAAGTCTTTTAAGGACAATGGATGCTCGTGTTTGATGGATGAGTAGATGGATTATTGGATGTTAGGATTTACATTCATCCTAACTTGAAGATTTCGGGGACGAAATCCTTTTAAGTGGGGGAGAATGTAACACCCCGAAAATTCTATAACTGTGAAATTCATGAATTAAAGTATAATCAAATTCAAATCAAAGAACTAAGGGAAACGGGATACGCCATTGCATTCGTCTTGGAAAAATACGTGAAATAGAGTCCGAGTTTTCGAAAAACGGAGTCCGTATGAAGAAGATATGGCCTTCGGAAGTTTTGAATTAAATTTAAAATTCAAACAGAATAAAATAATAATTTGAAATGGGGCCCAATGGGCCAGGCGGATAAAACACCCGCCTAGCCACCCAGGTCGACTGGGCTGTCGACCTGGGCTACCCATGTCGACAGGGCTGTCGACAGCCCTGTCGACAGGGGTGTCGACCTGGTCGAGCCCAGTCAACCTGGCTGGCCAGGTCGGTGTGTGGTCGAATTTCTGTGGTCTGCTTTGTCATTAGGGCTAGGTGGCGGGTTTTTATTGGTCTCTCTACCTAATGAATGGCTATGATCTAACCTAGCAACATCAATGGTCCTAATCAATTCCTAACCTCTATATAAACAACCCTAGACTAAACCCTAATCTATTCATTCAAAATAAGATTATAGCCGCCATGTTGCTGAGGAACGACAAAGAATAGCCGCCAACTAAAGAGAGGATTAGGGAGAAAGTTCAGCCCCAGAACGGACTTGTAAATGGACTGTGTGTCTGACATCGGATTTTAGTCTGTGTGATTGATCTCTATTAAATATATATCTGTTTGGCGGCGGAGAATTTATTCTCTTGCTTAACGCCCTTCTCTGAGACGTACGAGCTCAGGGGTTATATATTGATGGATATCAAACGCATGGAGTGAATTGCCTGTGTGGCATGCCTAAGTGGCAATTGATCAAGGCTTCTGTTGAAAAGCAAAGTCTTGTGGTGATGATTAAAGCACAGCCTTTGTGGCGTAGCTTTGTGTAACGTTTGCTTCGCGAGTTTCACACCCGGTATGAACCAAAAACGGGAGACGGACGTCAGGGAGGGCATGCGTTTCTTTCTAGCTAGAAGTGGCGTCAGTGGTTTTACACGCCCTGACGAGTTTGACTTATGTGGTTGTTGCTGTTGCGAGGCGCCTCGGTTTGATCGGACGATCCGGGTCCGATGGAGTCATTCGTTGGCTCGTTTGCGCCCCAAAGGGCGGGGAGACGTATTGTTCAGGCATAATATTCCACATCGGTGGACCGGCCCTGACGATCCAGGGGGCAGTTGCGGCTGTTCCTGAGACATGGTAGGCTAGATTGTCTCGAATCGGTTGAGGACTATCTTTTGCCTCGGTTCATAGATGGAAATCCAATTTCCAAATACGTGACATTTGCGGTTTTATTTGTAAACCTATATATGGCGACATGATATATGGTACTCATGCCGCCTATGATTGATACTTATGATTTGAAGTTGTTTTATACACTATGCACTTATAATAGTATCAAACGATTTGTTTTAAAACGTATCAAGCATTCTTTGGCTGTTATAAGGGAAAACCCTAGATAACATGGGGTACGATAGTATATCATGTCCCTAGATAACATGGGGTACGATAGTATATTCGACCCTAGATAACTTAACCAAGTTTATAATGTTGCCCACTTCCTGTTTTACTTATCATACCCAGTTCTTTATTCATAGACAAAGTAGTACTAGACTTACTCAGGCTTTATGTCTGACTCTATTTTCCTTTCGTCTTCTTTCTTCCGTTTCCCCCCCCCCCAGGTCCTCAGGGAGGGAACACAGCAGCTTGACCTACCTCAACATCCAGCTTGAAGAAGAGAAATGTATTGCTTGGACTTTCCTGTTTTGAACTATGGCTTTGGACAATCCACTATGGGGCTTTGGCAGTTTGTCTATGTTTTATTTATGCTTCTTTAAAAATAATGTACCCAAGACAGATTATGAAGTGTTATGTTATGTTTTTGGAAAGGATGTTGTTGTAACACGTATTTGACTTTATGAAATAAAGTTTGTTGTTCTTCCGCTGTTTACAAATATGTGTTCTTATATCTGTCTTGTATATCTGTGACTTGTACTTATAAACCTCCACCAAAATTAGGGCATTCCCTTTGAGAGTGACCCTAACGGAGGTGGGGTGTTTCACTTGGTATCAGAGCATAGGTTTACCAGATAAGATAAAAAGTTTTGAAAAAATTATTTTCAAAAGGAAATTTAAAGAAGCATTTTTAAAAGAAAAATATTATTTTATTTTAAAAAGGCAAAGTCCACTCCCCAAAGCCATAGGAACTATCTCTTATCCTTCGTTTTGAATCTATCCTTTTTGTTTCAGCATGTCCCAAGATCTTAACTTGCCGGAAGGGGTGCCCATACCTGGTTGGTTTAGACGTTTCTTAGAAGCAAGGGCCACTCAGCCAGGTCCTACCGTTCCTCCTCCTCCAGCTGAAGGGAATCATCCAGCCGCAGCAGCACCTTTTCCTCCACCTCCTCCACGGGGAAACACATTCGCTAAGATATGCAAAGATTTTAAAGCTATGGGAGGAAGGGATTTCCATGGAACTGAGTCCTTCGTGGCAGCTAGAAATTGGCTGAAAGAAACGGAGGACCTATTCATCATCTTTGAGGTAGAAGATAGACAAAAAGTACAACTGGCGGTATGGCTATTGAAGGGCGAGGCTTCCTACTGGTGGGAAGTCACTAATGCTGAAAGACCAGTGGAGACGTGGGAGGACTTTAGGGCAAGGTTTGAGACCAAATTTCTCTCAGATGCAGAAAGAAGTTTGCAGTTGGAAAAATTCTTATTTCTTAAGCAAGGAGACAAGACTGTCAGAGAGTATGTGAATCAGTTCGATGAGCTGGCTAGGTTTGGGCTTGACCTAGTCAACACCCCGCATAAGAAGGCTCTCCGTTTCGTCAAGGGGTTAAATGAGCCATTACATAGTTTGGCCATGACCCATATACCCATGGGAGCCACGTATGAAAGATTGGTGCAAATGGCATTGCTGAACGAAGAGGACAAGGGCAAGAAGGAGACCAAGGCAGAAAGCTCTCAAGGGAAGAAAGAGGGTTTGCAGCCTAAGAAGACAGACTTTAAGAAGGGCGGAAAGGGCAACAAAGAGAAGAGGAAGTGCAATTTCTGTGGCAAAGTGGGGCACTTAGTAAAGGACTGCCGGAAGAAGAAGGCTAAGGAGAATGGTGGGTGCTTTTCGTGCGGTCAGACTGGCCACAGGGCTAAGGACTGCCCAAGGAAACGAGGACAGGGGCAGGGCACTGGATCCACCCCAGGGGCACAGGTTCATGTGCTAGAAGCGCCACCATTGCAACAGCGAGGTACCAATACTTCTGTAGAAAGTGTAGTTTATCTTTATGATCACCCCGTTCGCACTTTATTTGATTCTGGCGCATCACACTCCTTTATCTCGTCTGCTTTAGTAGAATCTCTGCACCTAAAAACTAGTATGGTAGAGGACCCCTTAATTGTTTCAAACCCAATTGGGGGCCCAGCTCATTTGTCTATGATCTGTTTGGATTTGAAAATTTCTATCCTAAGTGTTGAATTTCTATGTAGTGCCTTTGTTTTGGGCTTTTCGGGGTATGGTTTGATTTTGGGTATGGATTGGCTATCCAGTAATGGGGCCGTCCTTGATTGTGAGAAAAGGGTTGTTAGGCTCCTAACCCAGCTCGGTAATACTTTGGAAATTTCTTGTAATCCCTCGTATGCGGTTATGCTTAGTTATCTTGAATCGCTAGATGCCTCTGTTGAAAATTTGCATTCAGTTAGAGTGGTCCGGGAATATCCGGATGTCTTTGAAGAGGTGAAGGGCTTGCCTCCGAAGCGGGAAATAGACTTCCGCATATATCTTGTAGATAATGCAAAGCCCGTTGCGTTACCCGTTAGACATATGGCTCCACGAGAAAGGAAAGAGCTCAGTAAACAGATTAAAGAGCTTCTAGAAAAGGGGTTCATTAGGAGGAGCATTTCAGAATGGGGCGCTCCAGTGGTGTTCGCTACAAAGGCGGATGGTTCACTCCGTCTATGTGTTGACTATAGGGAGCTCAACAAGCTAACGAAAAAGAATAGGCATCCTCTCCCTAGAATTGACGATTTATTTGACCAGCTTGTAGGAGCATCTGTTTTCTCCCAACTCGATTTAGCAACCGGTTTTCATCAGCTAAGGGTGGCTGAAGATAGCATCGATAAAACGGCGTTCAGAACCCCAGACGGCTTCTTTGAATGGCTTGTCATGCCTTTCGGCTTGACAAATGCACCTGCGTACTTCGTGGACCTGATGAGTAGGGTATTTAGAGATTTCCTCAACAAATTCGTAGTGGTCTTCGTAGATGATATCCTTATCTTCTCAAAGAGTGAAGAGGAACATGCTCAGCACTTAAGGGCAATCATGGAAACTTTGCGAGTCCATCAACTAAAAGCCAAATTCTCCAAATGCCACTTTTGGAGAGAAGAGGTGAGGTTCCTTGGGCACATAATATCCAAACAAGGGTTAGCGGTGGACCCTGCTAAGGTAGTGGCGGTACAAGATTGGAAGACACCAAGGAATGCAACTGAGGTCCGAAGCTTTTTAGGACTAGCAGGTTTCTATCGAAAATTCATAAGGGATTTTGCGAAAATTTCAGCTCCGCTCACGAAATTGACCAAGAAGAATCTAGTATTCAATTGGGATTTGGATTGCGAGTTTGCTTTCCAACGACTGAAGAGGGCCCTCACAACAGCCCCAGTTTTGACGCTGCCAGATGGGAGCAAGATGTTCACTGTTTATACGGATGCATGTGGGACAGGGCTAGGCGCCGTCTTAATGCAAGAAGGAAGGGTAGTAGCTTATGGCGGGAGGCAGTTGAAAGCGCACGAAAAGAACTACCCAACCCACGATCTCGAGTTAGCCGCCATCGTCTTTGCACTCAAGTCTTGGCGACACTATCTCCTAGGTGAGAAGTTCGAACTTTACACTGACCATAAATCGTTGAAATATCTTTTCTCGCAGAAAGATCTTAACTTGAGGCAACAAAGATGGATGGAGTTTCTTGCCTCGTACGATTTCGAAATCTCCTACACTCCGGGCAAAGGCAACGTAGTGGCAGACGCGTTGAGCCGAAAGAAATTGACACTAAGCCCGTTATTTGTTGAAAGACAAAGCCTAGAGTTTATAGCCAGTTTCGACTTTAGGCCCTCCTCCGATTTCGTACCAGGTTTGCTTGCATCTCTCGAAGTGCGCCCAACTTTAGTAGATCCAGTAGGGACAGCACAACGCGAAGACCCTCAGCTTGTGGAAATAATTGATAGGCTAATTAGGGGTGAGACTTCAAGTCACCTCAACAGATACTCCATTGACGATAAGGGTGTACTAAGGCGAGATGGAAGACTATGCGTCCCACGGACAAACGATTTAATAAAGAAGGTTCTCGAGGAAGCACATCACTCCAAGATGACGATACACCCAGGCGGAGATAAAATGTACAAAGACATAAAAAGGACTTTCTTTTGGAACGGCATGAAAAAGGACGTGGCAGAATTCGTTTCTAAGTGTATGGTGTGCCAACAGGTTAAGGCGGAACAGAAAAAGCCTGGCGGACTGCTACATCCTCTGGAGGTCCCGCAGTGGAAGTGGGATAGCATCTCAATGGACTTCATCGATGGGCTGCCTAGGTCTAGGAGAGGCAACACTAGTATTTGGGTAATAGTGGATAGGCTTACTAAAAGCGCCCACTTTTTACCTGTCAAAAGTAAGAGAACTGCCTCATCCCTAGCATCACTTTACCTCAAGGAAATCGTGCGACTCCATGGAATACCATCTAGCATCGTTAGTGACCGAGACCCCATCTTCACCAGCGAGTTTTGGCGGAGTCTGCAGGAAGCAGTAGGAACGCAGTTATGCTTGAGCACGGCCTATCATCCCCAAACTGACGGCCAAACAGAGAGAGTGAACAGAGTTTTGGAAGACCTCTTAAGGCTATGCGTCCTTGACTTCGGAGGGACATTGGAAGACCACCTTCCTTTGGTGGAATTTGCCTACAACAACAGCTATCAAGCAACCATCGGAATGGCGCCCTTCGAAGCTTTATATGGAAGACCGTGCCGATCGCCCACTTGTTGGTGGGAGTCCACGGATAAGCTCATACTTGGACCAGACATGATCCGAGAGACCTCAGAGAAAGTAGACTTAATACGAAGAAGGATGAAGACGGCCCAAGACAGACAAAAGTCCTATGCCGACAAGAGGAGGACCGACCTTGAATTTGAGGTTGGAGACAGAGTTTTTCTCAAGGTATCACCGCTAAGGAACGTTGTTCGTTTTGGAACCACGGGAAAGCTAGCGCCAAGATTCGTAGGGCCATTCCCTATTATCGAGAAGATTGGGAAAATGGCCTATAGATTAGAGCTACCCGAGAAGTTGGCTGGAGTCCACAACGTCTTTCACGTTTCACATCTCCGAAAATGTCTACATGAGTCAGCTGAAGTGGTAGAGCCAAATATCCTCGAAGAGGCCGAAGTGGAGCGCGAAGCAACCATAAGGAGAGTTCCAACCCGCATCTTAGGAACGGAAGTGAAGAAGCTACGCAACCGCGAAGTCAAGCTCGTCAAAGTTCAGTGGAGCGACGCCGAGGGAGACGCGACTTGGGAAACTGAAGATAGAATCCGTACTGCCTACCCTTTTCTGTTCGAGGGTACATCCTTGGTCTTTCTTTTTCCTTAAGTTGCGCTTTTATCTATCTATCTTTTTAGGTATATTTCCTCAACCGTATCTTTTAGGTAGAAAACCTTTGGATGAAAACATGTAGTTGAAACATGTTATGTATGAATGGTTGCAAGTGGTTGCAAGTGATTGCTAGTGGCTGCTCGTGGTTGCATATACACACACAATCTAGGTTTTAGATCGGCTCAGTCACTTCATATTGCATATGCATATATGTTTGTATTCATATGTGGTTGAACTATAATGTGTTGTCATGTGGATGTTGCATTTGTATTGAATGATTGTGCACTCATGTAGAATCAAGAATAGGAAAATTTGCATACATAATGGATTCATGGCACTTACATAATTCGCATTAAGGAGGTCAACTGAATCAGTAGACCGCCTGATTTTGCATTAGATAAGTACATGTACACACACACTTTGCATATGATCATGAAGCATTAGAAGTCTTTTAAGGACAATGGATGCTCGTGTTTGATGGATGAGTAGATGGATTATTGGATGTTAGGATTTACATTCCTCCTAACTTGAAGATTTCGGGGACGAAATCCTTTTAAGTGGGGGAGAATGTAACACCCCGAAAATTCTATAACTGTGAAATTCATGAATTAAAGTATAATCAAATTCAAATCAAAGAACTAAGGGAAACGGGATACGCCATTGCATTCGTCTCGGAAAAATACGCAAAATAGAGTCCGAGTTTTCGAAAAACGGAGTCCGTATGAAGAAGATATGGCCTTCGGAAGTTTTGAATTAAATTTAAAATTCAAACAGAATAAAATAATAATTTGAAATGGGGCCCAATGGGCCAGGCGGATAAAACACCCGCCTAGCCACCCAGGTCGACTGGGCTGTCGACCTGGGCTACCCATGTCGACAGGGCTGTCGACAGCCCTGTCGACAGGGGTGTCGACCTGGTCGAGCCCAGTCAACCTGGCTGGCCAGGTCGGTGTGTGGTCGAATTTCTGTGGTCTGCTTTGTCATTAGGGCTAGGTGGCGGGTTTTTATTGGTCTCTCTACCTAATGAATGGCTATGATCTAACCTAGCAACATCAATGGTCCTAATCAATTCCTAACCTCTATATAAACAACCCTAGACTAAACCCTAATCTATTCATTCAAAATAAGATTATAGCCGCCATGTTGCTGAGGAACGACAAAGAATAGCCGCCAACTAAAGAGAGGATTAGGGAGAAAGTTCTAAGGCCTAAAGCAATTCAAGCAACCTAAAGCTAATCAATTCAACAAAGGAATTTGCGTCTTCAATCCCTAAACTATAGAATTCATCAAACCATTGTAAGTAGAGTATTACCTTGGTATTAATAAACAACTGTGTTGATGTGTATGCTTGAATTGTGGCAATGGAAGTAATTCATATTTGTGCAAAATTATGTTATTCATTATAAAGAACTACATGCGGTAGTTCTATGCAAATATACGTTTGGAATATTGCGCAAATTGTGTAATCTATATTGAAGCTACATGTATGTAGTTAATTGAAATTCGTGCAAGTTTGGGGCTTTGTTATTATGCCATTATGATGTATATTTTTGTGCATAAATCATTTTGCAAGTAATTGAAACAAGTTTGGTTATTATAGTTCATATGAAACTATGTGGAATTTTGACACCATAATCCATGTATTAAGTCATGCTTTTGCAAACTTATGAATATGGCTAGGAATGATATTTGGCATAATTGAAATCCGTTATTAAGTCTATCTTGTTTTAAAGAATTATATGACGACATGGCTAGGTTGGACTCAAAAATCCCCTTTTTGCAAGTTTAAAGCAAACACCATGTTTAGGAATATTTATGCATAAGTATGTTTATACCATCGTTATGTGATTAGGCTTAAATCATGATTAAGTTGAATTATGCTATGTTCATGCTAGAAGTATTTATGCCATGTTTATGTTTGACCATATGCCATGCCTATGCAAGAAGTATTTTATGCCATGCTTATGTTTGACAATATGCCATGTTTATGCTAGAAGTATTTAGGCCATGCTTATGTTTGACATTATGCCTAAATAAGAATATAGGTTCATGTTGTAGTTAAACCTATGCAAGTTTACATGCCTTGATTTATGTCACCTATGTTTTATGACCAAAATACATGTCACCACTATGCAAGTACACCAATTTCTATTATGTATTTTCCAACGTCATATGCAAGTTCATGCGCTCACTTTCCCCTCTTTGTGTATACGCCATAAGCCTCCCCTTTTCGCATGGCTAAATTGGGCTTTAAAAGGCTAAGCCCAATATATATAAACAGACGTGTAAAACGGGGGAAAATAACGTTGGGTTAAAAATTAATTAATGAATGAAAATATGAAATAGAAGGGCCCAAAGTCAAGTATGGGTTGGGCCCATGGTTGGTGTAACCTTTACACCATTAACATAATAATGGGCCGCAAATATTTACATATAAGAAATAAAGAAGAATGACAAAATATGTAAATGTTGAAAAGACGATGTGTTTAACCCGAGGTTGGATTGAGTTGTGATGGAAACCTGCCCGGAACCGCCCGGCTGTCCAGTAGTCACAACAATACCTATCCAATGTGAGAGGTTAAACATGGAGCCCAGCAAGGACCCGAGGTTAGACTGAGTTGTGAAGTAAGACTGCCCGGAACCAACCGGCAACAGGCAGCCACAACAATACCTGTCTAATGTGAGAGGTCAGGGCCTTAATAAGACAATTAAGGCTGAGTCAGGATTGTTAGGATTAAGTGAACTAAAGACTTAATCAAAATGGAACATGCTAAACTAAACGGACTGGTGGGGTTAGGTTAGGAAACACTTAACCAACTTAGCATGTTGGCTAGAGATAGAAAACCTAGTAACGGGGGACCCTTTTCAGCAGTAACCCTAGAAGGTGTATCAGGATACCCTGAAACTAGGCAGGGTGGGGCACGATTACTGGGCTGATTGTAAGAGGTCAAATCGACGGCGGTGGTGTAGCAGTGTAGGTTCTAACGGTGTGCGGGCGTGCACGCACTCCGGCGCAGAAAAATAAAGCACTGGACACCAGTAGCATACCTTTGCACTCTAAGGTTGTGTCGGGTTGCCACTATGGGACTTGATACACCCCATGGTGGGACCAGCATAGGTAACTACAGACATTGGGGGCCGTAAGACACATGTAACTATGCGAGTAGGAGCCGATCATCATTGAATGGATCACCTTCCCCTGATTATGGGGTACAAATTGGAAACTAGTTTATATGGGTTCAGAGATTAACATGGGGTACGATAGTATATTCGACCCTAGATAACTTAACCAAGTTTATAATGTTGCCCACTTCCTGTTTTACTTATCATACCCAGTTCTTTATTCATAGACAAAGTAGTACTAGACTTACTCAGGCTTTATGTCTGACTCTATTTTCCTTTCGTCTTCTTTCTTCCGTTTCCCCCCCCCCCCCAGGTCCTCAGGGAGGGAACACAGCAGCTTGACCTACCTCAACATCCAGCTTGAAGAAGAGAAATGTATTGCTTGGACTTTCCTGTTTTGAACTATGGCTTTGGACAATCCACTATGGGGCTTTGGCAGTTTGTCTATGTTTTATTTATGCTTCTAATGTACCCAAGACAGATTATGAAGTGTTATGTTATGTTTTTGGAAAGGATGTTGTTGTAACACGTATTTGACTTTATGAAATAAAGTTTGTTGTTCTTCCGCTGTTTACAAATATGTGTTCTTATATCTGTCTTGTATATCTGTGACTTGTACTTATAAACCTCCACCAAAATTAGGGCATTCCCTTTGAGAGTGACCCTAACGGAGGTGGGGTGTTTCAATTAGGGTTTCTTTTTATTTATTTTTTATTATTAAATTCATTGAAAAACGTGTTTTAAAGGTGGATTTCTGGACTGTCTCAGAATTGGGCTTGCTTACTGTCGGTCTTAACGTTTTGAGGCCTTCTGAACGCAGTGGGACAGGTCTTGGGGTCCAATTCTGAAATCTGTAGAATATTTATTTAAAATCCCATTAAAAATTAATTAATTAAATATTGACCGTACATTTAAATACGCAGAGGCCACATACGACCGCCGAAAATTCCAGAAAAATTATTTTTAGCTTTCTCATGATGATACGGTTCTAACAAGACTGATTTCGTTGAATTATGAGACTGTTTGAAAAATGGCCTATTTTCAAGTCGTTTAAATTTAACTGAAATAGTCAAAACACAATTTCTCTTGCCACGCTCACATATTAATTCGAAAAATTCTGAAAATTGAAACTTAGCTATAATTTGACATTCCGGTTCCAACAAAAGTGGTTTCGTAGAAAACAGAGGTCGTTTGAAAATCGACTATTTTCAAGGGCTATATATTTAATATTAAAAATACATTTTTAAACAAATAATTTCTGAAACTCGAAATATATAAGTGTTTATACTTTTTAAAAGCAGAAACATTATTCCGGACTCAATGGAAGTGGTTTCGAGTCGAAATTCCTTCATATGTGAAAAGTAGCCCTTCGGGCCATATATATTATATATATAAATTCTACGGCGACCTTTCTAAATATTGAATTGGTCATAACTTTTGATTCCCGCAATGAAATTTCAATTTTTCAGATTTGTTAGAAAGATATGATTAAACAGATTTAAATATTTCTGGTTTCACTCAATTCTGATTTATTTTGAATCATGCACATTCAGTTAAAATTCAAATTAAAATTTTAAAACTACCGCGCTATTTCTAACTCCATTTATCTTTAAATTAAATATATTCGTTTTAACTTCGATAAAAATGAATTCTAGCCATGATTATTTAAAATAAATCACTTTATATTTTCAAAATTCATTAGAATTTCTAAAATAAAAAATTTAAATTTGTTCAGAATTTGCGGGTTGTTACAAAGGCGATATATGGAAATGTTTTCCAATAGCGTAAGAGGCCAAGATGATTATCGAAATTATTTGGTTAACAAATATTGATAGAGAAATAGAGAAGTGAATTAATTAATGAAATATTAATTAACAGGCCCAGTGATTGATTGATTTTATGGATGAATGGATGTTTGTTTATTTTTCTTCGATAGTTAGAGAACCGACTATCGAAGTGTTTGCCATATGGAGAGACCAGTTGGATTATTATCCGTGAACCACTCTGTATTGGCAGTAGCATTGCGAATCAGATTATATGAAGAGAATCGAAGATGAAGTAAAGTGCAAGGACTTTTTCTATTAATAGAAATTGTGCCTTCGGTTTCGTTCAATCCCAGAACGAACGTAAATGGACGAATGTCTGACAAAGTATTTCCAATGATCGAATATGTTGGTCTGTATAGATATATATATGGTGGCAACGGATTTATTCCCTTAGCATAATATCCAGAATATATCTGTGCAAATCAATTAGTGATTAACGGATCTGACAATGTGGCATTCAAAGTGATTGTGCTATCAATGAATTGCAAGGAAACGTAGCCTCAGGCCTCAACAACTGGGAAATGACAAAAATCGGGTAGGCAGCATGGCTATGTGGGTCGCTCCCATTTGGGTGTATTATCACCGATCTAGAGATTCATTTAATTCCTTATTCTATTCGATGATGTCCCATTCGAGAAACGGTTGCTGATACCAACCTTGGTGATATACATTTGATACACTCAAGCGAAATGAGTGGTCGATCATGTATGGGCCGGGTAGCAAGACGTTCTTGTTAAACCCAGTGTATTCCTCTCTAGAGATACACTATCAGAAGGTGGTTCCATACCTTGTCATGTTGGAAATCCAGTCTCCAATAAGCACCCTGCGGTTTTTGATTTTATACTATGTATGTGGAGCGTGAGATGCAAGCGTTCTGCTAGATTCTATTTATTTGATGTAGACATTATTATAATATCGCTAGATTTGATATCAAAGATATTTCTGGTTATCGTAAGGTAAAAACCTTCTGTGTTTATGTGTGGATCGGTCTTGCGATTATCATTTCTTTCGAAAGGATTTTAAAGTTAAACAAATGGTTGGAGTTTACTCACACCAGTCCCATGACTGACCCAGAGTTTATTTTGTTTGTTTTCCCTAAACTCTTGGGTGCCCAAATTTGTACGGGCAATCAAGTAGTTGGGATTTTATAGATTCATTTGGAGGAGTTGGAAGCAGGAGGCTTCACCAGTTAGCTATAGACTATCATATTTCCGCCGTGTACTATGGTGTATCTGGAAACAGGTGTTTATAACTGTTCCAGGAATAACGGTTGTGCTCTGATGATGGTATGTATATAAAGTTACTGATTGTACTTCAAAAGTTATGTTATATAATATATTTTATCCGTTCCGCTGTGAGTTTGTGATCTTCGTTTTCTTCTATTCTAATATTTCTTTATTTCTATATCTCATCCTTTAACTTCTTTCTAATAATGATTCGTATTTCTGTGCAATTCAGGTTGGAGATGTGGTGTTATTAGTCAACTCAGATAGTACGGATTTGCGGGCCATTATAGTTGGTATCAGAGCCAGGTTGAGCGAATACCTAGGCTTGTGTGTCATGTACTCATTAGATAGGATCAGTAGTATCCTAGAATGAGTTGAGTGTATATATATACGAGAGAGCGTATTTCTTATTTGATATAAAAAACTGTTTTATATTGTGTTGACTAGTCTTTTGGGTGGTTTATGAATTCTGGTCGAATCATCGGACGCCATGAAGTCGTTAAGAATTTCTGAACACTTGAACAGAAGATTGGACATAATAATTGTTTTAAAGAGGGTGAATGAAATAATTTTACCCAAAATTCCATTTTTATAGAAATAATAATTTTTGAAAATTATTGGATGTGTTGGATGTTAATATTATAATCCAATAAGATTATAAAATTGGAATGGTTATATATAACCAAAATTTATTTGTATATGAATAAGATATACAAATGAGATGAATTAAAATTGGGTTCAAAATTTGAATTAACAAATTAAATCCTGGGAAGTTTGAAAATATTTTCGAAGTATATTAAAAGAATATAGCTTTGTTTTGAAAAGACCGTTTGAATAAAAATCATATTTGAATGGATTTTGAAATAGATAAAGCACTAAACTCACTTCAGTGGCTGGAAAATAATTCTGATGATGACTGCAGCGTCATCAATGTTCATTTTCGAGTTTCTAAGTGATGGATTGCTACCGTAGAAAAGTTTTTGATGGAAATTTGTTTGAAGGAAAATAAATTGGTTTGAAAATTCAAATGCTTTGAATTTGAGATGGAAATAAATATATGTATGTATTTACGTGATTTCGAAAGGATTTAAAATGAAATCCCAGGAATGTGAATGTGGAAATTTAAATGAATCAAAGTGAATAAATTGAATCAGAATCAAGTTGAAGGAATTAGAATGCATATGAATGGAAACCAGAATTTTTGGTTGGAATTAAAGTCATAGAAATATGATGAGTTGAGTTTCAACATAAGTATGTTTTGAAAAGTACATAGGATTGTAGCATTTTTCCTACCTTAGCAATTTCGGGGACGAAATTATTTTAAGGGGGAAGAATGTAACGACCCGGATTTTTCGAACAGTTTATTTTAAATATTTAATTTGGTTTTAAATATTTAGTTGATTATATAAAAGAATTTTTACATTAAGTGATCGATTAAATAATCCATTTCGATTTAATATCGAATATATATTAAATTATCGTAATATGAAAAAAAAATCAATTAGAAATTTAAAACCGAAATGAAAACAGTTCAGATAATCAACTCAAACTTCTGTTTGAATTAGATAATAATAATAAGGTATTATTGAAGAATTTGTTTGTTTTGAATTTAAATTATATTATAATATGGTTATTTTATAATATATGTTCGCATTAAATTTTGTAGTCTATTACGTTGAATCCAGAATAGTGTAGTTACGTTGAAACGTTAGTCGGTACATTAAAACAGCGGTTCACGACTTTTAATTGTGAACCCCGAGATATTTATAATGGATAAGATCGAAATCGAATCAAAAATCAAATCAGAATCCATTTAAATAAAATAAAGATCTCTTTATATCAAATCGTATTAATTATAAAATCAAATCAAATCTAATTAAAATATTTTAAATATTAAATCAATATCTATTTAGTTTATTTCAAAATCTTAAGGACAATTCAGCCGACCTGCTACTGCTTGCTTTCACCTATAAAATCGCGTCCCCTTACTTTTGATATTAACATCAGCGAGTTTCCCTTCTTTCCAATTCAAATCCAACGCGAGCTTCTGAAATAAAATGGAAACAGTGTTCTCCCTAAATCCTCAAAATCAAAATCGATACAGTATAAAAAAGAAAGAGTGGAAAGGAAATCCCATTCGCGATTTAAATCATCGTAGAGCTCGAGTAGCAGGGGTGCGCGTCGACAAATCAGAATGGCAAGTGATTGGTGATTCATACCGGGGGGTGGAGCGACGTCAAAGGAGTAGTTGGCGTTGGAAGAAAGGGAAGCGTTGTGTTTTTAGGTGAAGCGATTTTGGGGATTTCGATTGATAATTTTAAGGTTGTGTGAGAAGACTTTGGCATCGAAGAACATGGCGACTGATGCAGGGGCATGTACTGATCGGAGTAGGGCAGGACTCGGCGGTCTCTGGCGCTGTCGGTGAACAACCAAAGAAGGTTGTTGTCTGGTCGGTGCTATCGCGAAATACCAGGAGGAAGTAATCAGCCTAAACAGAGGGATCAACGAACGTAATAAAGGTAATTAATTTTAATGAAGTTTAAATTTTATTTCAATTCAAATAGAAAACCTTGTTGGCCTCGGTAAGCCCAAACTGCAATTTGGATCGGTGATATTGAATTGTTAGTATCAATATTGCATTTGTGTTTATTCTAGTTTTATTAAAATAAAATAAAAACAAGAATGAATTGATGAGTACTGCGTTGAATAATTTAACCTTGACTTAGAATTTTAGAAACGGTTTATAACAGATGTAAATGTTAGATTCTTGTATAAAATCAAATGTTTATCTCCTGTCAAAACTAAATATAGTGGAAATTAGTGGCGTATCCTTAGATCAATGTTTACTAAAAAAAATTAAATATTAGTTTATTAGTTAATGACGAATAATTATTTTCAAACTTGAAAGTTGTTTGAATTTTTCGTACGATAACAGCTTCGACAAAAACAAAATCTCATTGGATTCGTAATGGCTCAAGCTTGCGATGGAATCGAGTTTGGAAATTTTGGAGTTAGCAAGGGTTTTAAATTTAATCGAACATGATTCGATTTGATTTAAAATTGGAGCGGATTGCAATAAAAATCACGATGAGTAAATCTCACTCACCTTTTATTTAAAATTATTTTTATCAGTTAAAAATCATTGTGTTGTTGATTATTTGGTTGCATTCAATATTTTTGTGCATCTAAAATATATTAGTTATTTAGGCTTGGTGGTTGCTATTATATATATATATATATATATATATATTGGTAGTTAGATTTCCCGCAGTATCTTTAGCGGATGCCCCCGGTACCATTAGCGGATGATTACCCTATACGCCCCACGCTATGATAGTGGATGACCTTCTATACCGCGATATCCTGCCTCGAAGCAGGATGGGTATTATTTATGTTGACTAATGTCTGCGGATGTAGGAAAAACAGGTTGGAGGGATCCAACTGGATTCCTCAAAAATATATTATCTGTTTGTTTATTTGTTTGCATATATATTGTCATATATGATGTGTTAGAAAACCTGAAATAAATAATTTGGTTGTTTGGTGTTTAAATATCACTGGGCCTAAGTGTTAATTTATATACCCTAAAAGGGTTATTTGAGATTTAAAGGGGAAATTCTATTTTTCAAAAATAGAATTTGAATTTTTTAAATAGATTTGAAATATAAACTTGTTTTGAAAAATAAAACAAGTAGTTCCTTTATAAACAAAGTTATAAATAGTTTTTTTATAAATGAAGTGAAATGAATTATCATTGGATAATTCAGAAAATAGAAATACAAGTGTGACTTTGGGAAAGGAAAATATATTTTTTCCAAAGAAGAAATATTTATTTGAAAGAAAGACGTGTTTAATGATGGTATTGTAAATAGAAATAAAGTAGAAAAATTATCATTGGATAATTTGAATATTTAAATTCAAATGTAAATTTAAAAATAGAAATGGAAAAATCATTTTTAAAGGAATAAACGATGGAATTTATTTTGATGTTCAGAATATAAATTAAACGTAAATAAATTGATAAGGATTTATGATTTGAATTCAATTAATTCGAATTTATTTAAGTAGAAGTTAAATTGAATACGAAAATAAATTGGGTGAAATATTTATAAGTTATTATAAATAGAATTTCCAAAATGAGATTTTGGTTTTAAAAAGAAATTTGAAAAAGGGAACTTGTTTAAATGTTAAACAAGGAAATTTGTAAAATGGTATTTATAAATAAAATAAATAAATTATCAAGAGATAATTTGAATATTAAAATTCAAATAGAATTGAAATGGAATTCGAATAAAGAAAGTTCAAATATTGAATTTGAATATAGAAATTGAAATAGAATTTGAATATTGAATTCAAATAGAATTGAAATGTGATTTGAATATAAAGGATCAAAGTATAAATAAATCTATTTACGAGTTAGGAAAAATCGGCAATTTTAGATAATCGAAAATAGTAAGTTGAATTTGGAAAATTGGTTTAAAATATATCAGAATGGAGTTGGAATTTATATATAAACGAAGTTTAAAACGTTTATATATATAAATATAATTAAAACGAACTCGCCGCAGCGCTGGAGTTCGTAAATTGGCGTTTCGAACTTCAATTGAGTATATAGAACTCAATTGAAGTCGGAAATCTTTGAAACAAGAAACATCAGGACCGATTTGATAATAGTTTTCTAATGGAGGGAAAAAATCTGGATTTTGTCGAATAGATTTTGAGTTATGTCAAAATCAAATTTTCAGAAAAGCAGCGCCAGAACCATTATAAAACCATAACGGTTTATTTAAATAAATTAAAGGATTTTAAGCAAATAAAATCCAAATTTCTATTTAGAAAAATCAAGATTTGAGTTATAAAATATATCGGAACTCAAGTGGAATAATGAGTTGATTTTTGAAACAGAAATCAGATTTTTGATTATTGAATAGAATTAACTGATTTGAATATTAATGAGTTAATGAGATTTTGAATTGATATTGGGCTTTGAATAAATGAATTCGATTTGAAGTTTTTTATTCGAAATCGAAAAGGAAACTAGAATTGAAATTGAAATTCGATCTTGGTTATGAGCAAGTTAAATATTTTGTTTGAACATGTTATGTTCAAACAAAGAAGTGAAATAGACAAAATAGCTAATTAAAGAATAAATGAGCGAAACTGAATTCAAACGATTGGATTGAGTTGAATTGAATTGGAAACAGGTGAGCATATGTTAGACAGGTATGGGATGGAGTATATGAAGATTTTAATTTATGTGCCCGACAAAAAGGTACATGTTTAAATTCATATATGAGATTTTATGTGCCGTATCGGCAAGCCGCTTGGCTTTTTCTTTTGGATTGGTGAGGGCCATGGGAGGCTATTTGAAATATCCCGATGCTCCCGGTACAAAGGAGGTTATGGCGAAATTTTCCGGAAATTTAAGGAGTTAGAATATTTTTAGGAAATTTTTGTAGTTAGAAATCAATACATCAATATAAAGTGAATTCGATAAGGAAATGAATTTAAAAATAGAATGTTATAAACAAAAAGGAAATTGATAGGCTGGTAATAGGAAGAGAAACATATATACGTTTAAAAATGAATAATTGGTTTTTATAATGTGGATTATTCGGGGTAAGTGGTTTTGTCTGTTTTGAAGTTATAGATGTTTTCAGTCAAGGTCTGAGAGGTAATTTTACCCCCAACTTGATTGATTTCATTTTTATTGATAAATAGCAAGACCCAGCCTCCAAGAGAAGTGTTGAATAATAGTTAGTTGAATAAAATATTTTGGGTTGTTGTAACGATGTTTTACACAACATTCGTTTTAACCCAAGTGATGAAATTTTGGAAATATAACAGTAAATATTTCCTGAGTATAATTAAAGTAGTCGGGAAAGAGATAAATGATTGAAATTGTTTCAATTTCAAATAGAATATATTTTCTAACTATAGAAAATAATAGAAGGCGATATATGGAATTGTTTTCCAATAGCGTAAGAGGCCAAGATGATTATCGAAATTATTTGGCTAACAAATATTAATAGAGAAATAGGGATGTGAATTAATTAATGAAATATTAATTAACAGGCCCAGTGATTGATTGATGTTATGGATGAATGGATGTTTGTTTATTTTTCTTCGATAGTTAGAGAACCGACTATCGAAGTGTTTGCCAATATCGTTGTCAATATGAAGAGACCGGTTGGATTATTATCCATGAACCACTCTGTATTGGCAGTAGCGTTGCGAATCAAATTATATGAAGAGATTCAAAGATGAAGTAAAGTGCAAGGACTTTTTCTATTAATAGAAATTGTGCCTTCGGTTTCGTTCAATCCCAGAACGAACGTAAATGGACGAATGTCTGACAGAGTATTTCCAATGATCAAATATGTTGGTCTGTATATATATATATATATATATATATATATATATATATATGGTGGCAACGGATTTATTCCCTTAGCATAATATCCAGAATATATCTGTGAAAATCAATTAGAGATTAACGGATCTGACAATGTGGCATTCAAAGTGATTGTGCTATCAATGAATTGCAAGAAAACGTAGCCTAAGGCCTCAACAACCGGGAAATGACAAAAATCGGGCAGGCAACATGGCTATATGGGTCTCTCCCATTAGGGTGTATTATCACCGATCTAGAGATTCATTTAATTCCTTATTATATTCAATGCTGTCCCATTCGGGAAACGGTTGCTGATCCCAACCGTTGGTGATATACATTCGATACACTCAAGCGAAATGAGTGGTCGGTCATATGTGGGCCGGGTTGCAAGACGTTCTTGTTGAACCCAGTGTATTCCTCTCTAGAGATACACTATCGGAAGGCGGTTCTATACCTTGTCATGTTGGAAATCCAGTCTCCAACAAGCGCCCTGCGGTTTTCGATTTTATACTATGTATGTGGAGCGTAAGATGCAAGCGTTCCGCTAGATTCTATTTATTTGATGTAGACATTATTATAATATCACTGGATTTGATATCAAAGATATTTTGGGTTATCGTAAGGTAAAAACCTTCTGTGTTTATGTGTGGATCGGTCTTGCGATTATCATTTCTTTCGAAAGGATTTTAAAGTTAAACAAATGGTTGGAGTTTACTCACACCAGTACCATGACTGACCCAGAGTTTATTTTGTTTGTTTTCCCTAAACTCTTGGGTGCCCAAATTTGTACGGGCAGTCAAGTAGTTGGGATTTTACAGATTCATTTGGAGGAGCTGGAAGCAGGAGGCTTCACCAGTTAGCTATAGAGTATCATATTTCCGCCGTGTACTATGTTGTATCTGGAAACAGGTGTTTATAACTGTTCCAGGAATAATGATTGTGCTCTGATGATGGTATGTATATAAAATTACTGATTGTACCTAAAAAGTTATGTTATATAATATATTTTATCCGTTCCGCTGTGAGTTTGTGATCTTCGTTTTCTTCTATTCTAATATTTATTTATTTCTATTTCTCATCCTCTAACTTCTTTCTAATAATGATTCGTATTTCTGTGCAATTCAGGTTGGACGTGTGGTGTTATTAGTCAACTCAGATAGTACGGATTTGCGGGCCATTACAGTTACATAGCTATTCTATAAAAAGTTCCTATTTTCCTATCCAAGCACAAGTACATAAGAAACTTTTTTTTTCTTTTAACTTATCTTTTTCGAGCAACAATTCTAGTCTTTATAATGCTTATGCATTCTACGCGAATTTATTTTTATTATTCTAGGATAGTCCTTATTATTTACTTCCTAGCCTCAAACTCGTTCTTTCTAGACACTAATCCTTACCTACTCCATTCGTTTTAAAACATGGTTTGGTCTCTTTTTTTTCTAAATTTTTCTCCTAAAAATTAAAAATGGTAAAACTTTATTTTCTTTACCAAAACTTGCTTTTGCCAAACCATAAAAACACACCGTAATAAAAATGCAAAACATTTTTTTCAAACATCAAAAGTTGGAGTAGACAAGGACAACTATTTCTTAATCGGGTTTCCAAATTAACTAGGTTTTCCTAGACACATCCACGAAATCATTTCTTTTAACTATATATATTCCTAATCCATTTTCCACTTTATAAGGTTTCCCTACTAAACCCACTAATCTCAGTTACTATTGTATGGGATACATCTTTCTTAACACCAATCATTTTGTACACTTTCCACCCAACATACCTAAGGGTCTCAGATTTCCTTGCTCATTCTTTTAGAGTAAAAAACAGTTATCCCAATTCTTTCCATATTTTACTCTTTCTATTTAGTGGGCTTCTTTTTAGATCTAGGTTTATATATAATATATTTATATTTTTGAAAATACAAATACGCTCTCTCATAATATATATAGGAATCGTAAACCTATGCTCTGATACCACATGTAACAACCTGAATTCCGACGGAACGATTTTTTTTTCAAAAACCCAATCCATCAAAACCCGAGTTGGTTGCTCTGGTATCCTGCAGAAAAGACAGAGACAAGAAATATGTCAGAGTTCGGAAAACACCTCACAGCGGAAGGAATAAAATATAATATATATATATATAAACATAGCTTTACCTTAATTACAATACTGCTAAATCAGTATCTCCAAAGCTATAAGTCTCTGTCATGAATCTAACATGCGAATGTTATGAGGAGGGGGTCAGAACATAAGTTCTGTGTGAATGAGTTTAAACTACACTTCTTGAATAATCCTACATATACCGTTCAATTACATTTTATTGTTTATTAGGTTATTTGTGTCGTTAGCGCTCAAGGCTTACACACACATCGCACCGATCTACTCCCAGTAGATTAACCTAATATAATGTATATGTAGCTACCCCCAAACTGAGGTACACCCCTTGGTACCCCCACTCGCATGGTCCCCACCGTATCCTCGCAGTGATATACACAGTCCCCCGTCCTATGTCATAGTAACGTATATTCCTCTTATATATAATACAACACTACGCCCACATATGATCACTCTAATTTGACTGCCGTTATCGAATAATGCCCACCAGTCTATGATACACCACCCAGAGCAGACATGGCCATATCTAGACTCTTCCACATACGTATTCTCTATCGTATTCGATATCTAACCCGCACATCCATCGTGTGTGCATGCCTGAGTTCCGTGGCAGGGCTACACAAGAAACACGGAACTCGGTCGGGAGCTTTCCTTATATTTGTGCAAGGCCCACCTTTAAGAGCCTCCCACACAAATATCCCTAGGGTCTGTTTTCTATGGTAGCTATGGCCCCACCTCGGCCCCTCCCATAACTAATAAAGACTACGAGAGCTAAGCGACAAGCCCCTAAGCAACCAATCTAAACATCCATGTGGCGTCTCCCCTCAAACACCGTCCCACGATAGTGAATGGTTAATGGTATATTGGGTCTAGCTTTAGTCTTTCCGCATCCTACTGGCTGTGGTAACAGCCACTCGACGACCTACTATCCATGTTGGTCCTGACCCTCCACCTCCGTTGAGGCAGCTGTCGAATCACCTTTTCCGTCACTGCGAACAACATTCTGACTGCCCAGTTATTCTTGCAGTCAAGGCCCACCCACCTAGTAGTTACGTGCAGACCCAACCTCTGCGGGCACAGCCTGGAACATCTGCCACCACACAGAGGACTACTAGCAGCACCTTTAACGTCTCAGGAAGCCGCGTGCTTCCCCTTCCAGTCCATTGGAGCCGCCAAAATAACGAATGTGCGCTCCCCTCGTGTCTTATGACAGCGTGATGATTTACCTTGTTGGGTTATTCATCCTACAACATACGGATTGCCCCAAGCGTCTTGATTTTATATGTCATTAGACCCTACGTCTAATCAATTCTTACGCGCTTTTGCTACCTCGTCAGTTTTTCTTATTTAACTTAGTTATTCTTATTCATATTGACTTCCTTTTCAAGTTTACCAAGTTATCCTCGCTTATTAATTCAATTTATACTTAACCCATTTAAGTCCATTAATAAGACCACAACATGTTGTTTTCCAACTTCATAAATTATTCCCTTTTAGGGTTACAACAACATGTTATACATAATTCATAGTTAAGTATGTCTTATCCACATATATACTGATTAGGAGAATAATCCCCTAAACACCAGCCCCGAAGACCTAAATCAACATCAGACTGGCACCCAGAGAATTACTCAACCCAACCAACATATATGATTATAATTTACTTCTTTTCCATTCATATAACTTATATCATCTTAAATTTCACACTTCTCCTTCCCAAACTACTTAATTTATAACTAAATATATCATCACATATAAGTTACCTTATTTTCCTCGATCGTTTCTTATAACTTACCTTATCCCATAAGTTATACTTTCCACTTGTGCCTAGGACAAGTCTAACCTATTATCCTTCCTTTTCTTATTCAAATTCATTCATAAAAGATTATTTACCATTCCCCACTTTTGTCATTAATTTATATTTACTTAACCCTTTCCATTTATTTAACCCGTTACCTAAACTTTACCCAATTCAGTTAATTTGTGATGCCATAACGGGTCCCCATTGATTAAGTATTATTTATTTATGTCTTACATGTCGCCCAAGTCCAACTTAACATCTTTTATTATTGTTTCCATGTCTTACACATGCTTTACTACGGTTAAGTCCACCTTAGTCATGTTTTACTTCACGTATCTTACTACATTTAAGTCCACATTTACATGTTTTACATGTCTTGTCTTACTACGGTTAAGTCCATATTTACATGTTTTACATGTCTTGTCTTACTACGGTTAAGTCCATATTTACATGTCATATTTTACATGTCACCCACTTAACCCTCTAACCATACCCATGTCACCCACATGTCTTATTATGGTTAGTATTCCTTAATTCATTCATTATGACGAACGGTGCATGACCTCCCACATTAGACCGAACACTTTGTGGCTGTTGGATTTGCCAGGCAGTTCCGGGCAGTCTTACACCACAAAGCGGGTCTAACCTCGTGTCACCAACCATTACGCCTACAATTCATGCCTTTGACCTCTCACATTAGACGTCCAATTTTGGCAGATGGATTTGCCGGGCGATTCCGGGCAGTCTTACACCACAATTGTGCCTAACCTCGTGTCAAAGGTTCATTAACATCGTATTTCACCCAAATCCCAATTTTCATGTTATGTGTTTCCAATTCAACATATAGTCATGTTTACAATTTTTCCTATTCCAACTTGTCACTAATTACATATTAGATAGCCTTAATTACAAATTTCCAATTATAGGCAATTTCATCAATTCCATGTAATCCATACCCAAATATGCCAATTTCTTTTATATTCCAATTATCCAAAATATCCAATAATACTCAAGTTCATAAAATCAATATTTTTCCAATATATTTCCCAACGTTCCCATGTTCATACATATAACCTAATTCACCTTTTAGGCTTATCTTACCAATAAATTTCACCAATCCATGATATCCAATTACATGCTGTTAATATTAAATTGTACTAATTCTATATCCAATTTCAATCATGCCAATTAAAATTACCATACAATTATGTCCATAATTCTATTCAAATCATACATAAATCCTTCCAACCCATATTATGCCCAAACAACCCCTTTTTCCCTTTTACTTTCTCGTTCTCGTTTACAACGCATAAATTCATGATAGATGTAGGCTCGAGATAGCCTAGCTATAAAAATAAAAAGGGGAAAGAACAAAAAGGAAAGAACTCAATCGTAAGCATAAATGAAATAACTGATCTTATTAAATTATCATTATATTAATTATGAGGAATAGCAAACGATAGAAGTATAATTATATAACAACTGTATTTTAAACCACTCACCTTGACTGGTTTGGAGAAATAGACAATTGGTTGTTGAGGTAGAACATTGGTTTAGGCTTCTTATTTGATTATTGACGCAGAACGTGAATTGTTGTTGAAGAAACTTGCTACTTGATTTGATTAAACTCCAAAATTGATGAAGAACTTGCAATTTAATTTAGAGTTTAGAGGCGGCGGCTATGTTGGGTTGAAGTTTGGTGGCATGGAGGCGTCTTATAAGAGATAGAATGATTTTAGGGTTAGGTTAGGTGTTCTTTTATAGGTGGGTTAGAGCAACTAGGACCTTAGGATTAAATAAAAACTCATCTAAACCGTCCACCTCACCCTAGAAATGAACCATCCAGAACAACCCTTTTCACACATAATGCTCCTTTAAATAAAATAAAATAAAATAAACCGCTTTATTTCTTTCTAATTAATGCATTACATACTATTTTTAACGTATAGCAACCTCTTTCCTTCATGCATTCAATTTTTTTTATTTTTTTTATTTATTTGCACTTATACGTGAACCTTTATTTGTCATATTCTTCTCCTAATCAATTAATTGATTTCTTTCTCTTTTTGTCTACTCTTTTTGAAAAGAAACTGCATGTCCTTAAACCATTTTCTTTTATTTATTTACGTCTAATCACATGTCCATGCGTCTCTGATTTGAATGTTATTTAATAACATTAACCTTCCTCCGATTGTGGCTTGCTTATGGCCTTATTAGTTTACTTTTTAAACGTTTAAATTTCAAAAGTTGATCCCCTTCACATTTAATTGCTCCCTTTTAATGTTTACAACCTTTTTCTATGCATGCTTTAATTGCACATTTGACATGTTTTGCATTCCATATTCTCTTTCTTTTATTTGCATCACATTAATTTATTTTTATTCAGGTTCATGCATCATCCATTTATTTAATGCAATAATTTCACATATCCTCTTTCCCTTATTGCATTAATTTCAAATAACATGTATACATATATGCCCCCTTTTTGTTTGTCTCTATGTTCGCGCGCAACTTCAAATTTGAATCATGTTCATACGCATCCATCTCTTATGCGTATACTAATTTTTATTTGCGAACAATTGTCTATTTTATTTGGAAATTATCTTCCTTAATCAATTAATGATTTATTTCCATTCTTTCAATTAAACCTCCAATTAACTTATCCCCTTTCGCACTGAACCAATTTGCTAAGCCACTATTTAGCCGCTCCTTAAAAAAAACAATGGTACTGGTGGGGATTGAACTCACAACTTCTTATGTACAAGTCTCATGTATTAACCAAATGACCTACTAAGTCTTTTGTTAACAAGACTTAGGACCTAGCTACATATTATTCTTTTCCCATTGCTCTTTTTCATGTTTTGTTGCATTTCTTAAATTAAGGACAACTTCTTCATTTTAAATCAGTTTTCTGCAAACTATAGGTCTAAATTGACCAGAAAATCACCATGAACGTAATGTCGCTAATTTCATGACCAAATTCTAGAGTCTCTTCAAATTCTCCTTTTTAGTTCTTTTTAAATGTTCGCATGTATTTCTTTGCATTTCACTGTATTTCTTCTTATTTCAAATATTGCATATAATTTCTTTATTAATCTTTTTCTTTATTTCACTGCATAAACTTCTTACATGCAATTACATTAATATTATTTAATCTTTCCTTTAAATATATCCATGCATATATACATATATCTCATTTTTAATTATATTAAAAATGCGGGGTGTTACATGACAAGACTGCGCAAAGCGTCATGACTTTACGGGCAGACATGACTATTGGTGACCTCCAATTCAAGAATTGACATGTTGATAATTTCGAAGCCCGTCTCACCCGCGATAGGACCTACTTCGAGGGGGGAATGTTGGCCTACTTTGTGACTAGGCCATACAAAGTTCAAGCGATCATTCGTGAGTAACGAAGTCGGCTTGGATCGATAGAGAAGTCTCAAGTCAAAGAAGAAAACTCGTGTATCAATGAGCACAAAGCCAACCGGATCGAATCGAGTGTACGTGACCCGACCCATCTATATTTGGATAACTAGACCACGTCCTAAGCGGCTCGGCTTGCATAAGGTCCTACTCGACCCACGTATGCCTTGATCAATCGAAGAGGGCTCCCCGCTTCGGATCGCATGAAGTTCAACCTCATCCCTGACCTGCTACCTTGAAGCGGCTACTGAGTCAAACCAAACCCTATTATTAAGCCACCAAATGCGAGTCGATCCCATGTCACACCCACGATCTGAAGCATGTTTCCACTCTCCAATAACCAACTCCGAGATCTTAGGGATTACTTCCACGTCATCACGCGACCCGCCTGCTCCTTATGCCTACAAATACACCACTACTTGGTATTTTGAAGGATCTTTTAGCACTCTACGCACTCGAGCTCCACTGTTAATATTTATCCTTTTTATTCATATTTTACTCTAGATTTTTGAGTATAATCCCATAGATTCTGAGAGATTATTGACTGTACTTGTGAGACTGAGATACTATTTGTATTATACTTGTAATTTATAGATCAATCAAGGAACTATAAAGTGGACGTAGGCTCGTTAACGTTGAACCACTATAAATCACGTGTGTTTGATTGATTTTCTTTGTTTTTAGCTTATAATTCTTCATCATTTTCTACAAAATATAGTCAATTGGGTGTTAGTGCCTTTTTTGGTCTAACATAAACGAAACAAAGACATTACTTCTTTTATGGCCTAAGGATTCAAAGCAAGTAACCTTTTCACTTTAAATCTTTGTCTTTTATTTTGTTGTCTTTGAGTTGTCTTCCAAATTCAAATCTTCTGTTGGATTGATGTGCTTTTCAAAAAACTTGATATAATCCTAATCTCTTTGAAACGATGGTTAATAATTTCTAGTAAACTCAACTCCAATTCTTTTGGAAGTAAACATATAATCCAGAAGTACAAAGTTCACCTCCTAATCATGAACGATTTTCCTTGTCTGTTATGTTATAATTTTCCAAACTAAAGATGGTCAATATTTGATAGTTGGTTATTAAATCATCAAGTAAAATAGATTTTATTTTCCAAGAAATCACTAAGTTTCATATTAATATTTTGTTGATTAAATCTCTTTGATTATTCCCTCTTAAATAATTCATATACTTTTACCTCCGTTGCAAGTATATATTAATAAAATACTATAGAAATTCCTCTTTCAAACTTATATTAAACAAGTCAAATAGGCATCATTTGAAAATATTAGCTACTACAAACCTAAACCACTTATCCTCTAGTGTTAATAAAGGTAAGTGCGTTTCCTTATCACCCTGATTCTTTGAAGGATAATTTAATCATTTAAAACTTGGCTTTCTTAAGTTCCAAAATTTACGTATGGAATAATATTTCAAATTTCAAAACATATACTTTTGATCTCAAACTAACGCTATCCATCAGATAATAATGAAGTCTTTTAAGTTAGGATATTATTATCTCTCAGACCTGGACCCAGAAACATTCTTATCTTCAAGATGGATAAAAGTTTGTTGTCATAAACTTAAATGTCCAGCATATGATTTTACAAGTTCCATTTATCACCCATTTAAAAGGTAATTCAATGAATCATCTTTGGATTTCAAAATTTTCTTTCCAATTTATAAGTACGTTTTATTACTTAATTCTTTCATTATGTACATCTTTATAAAAATTAAACCCATTAGTCTTAAATCCCTTTTTATAAGCCAATGTTACAATGAAAGGCTTATTCTTAAGTTAATTATATTAACTTAACCATGTTTTTTAATTTATTAATTAATATTAATTAATTATATTAAATATTATTAGTAAAAGTGATTAACAAAATTCAAATTTGATTGTTGAATAATTAATCAACATTTAATTACTATTCAAACCTAGTTATCATGTCTAATCCATGCTATAAAATAACTAATTATTTTTAAATACCTTACTTAAAATAAATAATTAACTTAAAACATCCTTTATTGCAAAAATCAATTAACTTAAAAGATAATTAGCATAATCACTTCTAAAAAAGATAATAGTTATCTTAGACATAATTATTTAAATAATAATTAACTTCATAATTTGAATTTAAATTAATTTTAGACATTATTAAAATAAATTTACTGTGAAACCATTTTTAATAAAATCAGTAATAAATCATCATTCGTAAGTTGAGCAATTTTTATCAAAATTGTTATAAACTCAAAATTTGATTTCAATCGATAAGTTGATTAACTTCCAAAGAGATTCAGAAAAACTTAGTGGTACTTAACAAGTTACCATTTAATATAATTACAATTTTCCAAGTTGTTTCACTTATATTTACATTAACACATATATACATAAAAAATATGTAATTAGCAACAAACAGCGAATCCGTTACATACTAAATGTAAGTTATATCTCATATATATAAACTGACATTAGAATAACTTCCCAAATTAATGAATTGCATAATAGAGATACATTTTTTTAACAAATGTCATCAATAAATGTCCAATTTAACAAGTAAAAGAAAATGTGTTTTATTCTATTAAATAGATGTTAACTAACATTTTTACAAGGCCATTGCACTTTGGACTTGAACGCATTGATTACCAAATCATCGAGTACAAACGATAGCATGCAGGCAGACTGCTTGGATGAAGCGATGGAACTCAACTAGTTTGGATTTATGAAGTCAAAAAAGTCTGGATCGACATAGGTTACATGCTCCAAATAAGATTAGTTTGTGCGTTAATACATTAGATTGGTTGGACTACCATGCTTCGGACTGGCAACTCATCACAACTGGTCGGATGACCTAAATGCTCTTCTAGATTAGGGAAAACTAATGCACACTGAAGTTGAACGTTACACCATGGTGCAACTCGCAAAGCATGGACTAACTGGAAATCGTGATATGCCCATGTTTGGATCGACCGAAGAGGACGTCACAAGATAAAGAACCATATCAACCTTCCTATATCGGTTTGATCTGATCAAGATTGGCCAACGTATTCCGATCCAATACCCACTATTCCAAGTGCACGGCCACCCATTTTCTCCATGTTTTGCACGCACCGCTCCACTATGCCTACATGGCTTCATAACAATCGGGATTCAACCCACACCTGTAAATATGAACTTATTTCTACATTTGAGGGGATCATTTTTCTTTGAGACATCAATAATTTGTCGAATCCAAGATTGAACTTTTTTCTTCAAAAATTTATTACATCAAAACATAACTATACTTGTAATCATACAATATAAAAAGTTGATTGCATCAAGTGAACATTGGCTAGATTTCAAGACTATTATTAAATCTGTTTTTTATTTACTTTTATACATTATGTCATCTATGAAATTATGATTATCTTTGTAATCTTTTATTTAGTATAAATCGGGTGTTAGCCACCAATTCATAAACTAACATTTTGGCATAACAGTTTTGGGAGAAATCACTTGAAACTTGAAAGGCTCAGGAAACATATTCACAATGTCTAAGAAGAGAAGGGACACTTCTCAAACTCAAAGGAATGAAGAAGGCCATGAGGTCTTTTCACACAGAAATACCTCCGTCCACTTGACTAGGGAAGATATGGATAAGGCAATGCATGGATTGCAAGCTCATTTTAAGCATCAAAAGGTCGTGATGTAGGAGATACTCTCATGACTAGTAAGAATGGAAAATAAAGTCAATAAATTGGAATTGGGCTTAGTAGAAGGACGAATGAAACTATGAACTCAAGGGAAACCCCCACAAGCACCTTGGATCGATGCTAATTTAAAAATCTGGATCGATACCGATCTGGTTCGATTAGTGGCCACATCCCCGAGTGACATTAAAGAACATCTGGATCTAAGAGCTTATGTTGATGGAATTCAAGCTCATTATGTGAATTTGGATAGATAAGGGGAAGCTATTGCTATTGGAAATCAATTCAAGACAACTCCGAACTTAGTAGGTGCAGTGAGGAAATCTAGCTTGGAATATCTCAATGCTTAGGCTATGAGTGCTGATGTTCATTACTAAAGGATGTTTTTAAGAAATGGCAATAAGATTGCTAAAATTATTCAGTAAGTTACTCATGGTGGCTAGTCAAACCAGGATATTAATAATGCGCATCGGAGTGTATTACTCTAAAAATCAGGAACTCTTGAAATCTATTGAACTTCAAATTACTGGTGTTGGAAGCTTAGACGAAATCAATAGAGATCCAATTGTTCATTCATGTGCTATATGAGATAAATGGTAGTGCCAGGGGAAATGGACGAAGTGATGTCCAAGTGCTTCCCTCTCTTCCTATCAGACATTGCTACTTTAAGGTTTATATAGCTAGAGAATTGCTTGATCGAAAGCTCCATTGGACCAGTTAAAGGTTTATAGGAAAAAATCAGATATCATGTGGTCGAGCAACGAGATGACGTTGACAATATTGAAGCAATGATTAGAAAAACTCTATCTTCTTCTATGGAAAGATTTAATGTTGCAATCGTTGTAGTTGACTGGCTGGTCCCATAATGGTTTTTGATGGCGGTTGTTTCGAGAACCTTGCCCATATTGGTTTTTGATGGCCGTTGTTTCCAGAACCTTAGGTAACACATAATTTAAGGTGTCGCTAGAATGGGATCCCCTGAGGATTTCCGGGTGTTTTATCACAAAGGCGATGGGTTTCTCCGGCAAGAGGAGGCTAGGGTAGATTGTGAAGCTCTTAAGATCAATGTTTTTTTAGGATAGAGGACCGTCTGACAAAGGGAAATGCAAGTTGAAAAAAATCAAGGTCGAGAGCACAAGTTTAAGAAAGGGCCAAAATACAGCTCGTATACAAGGATGAATGTAAGTCTAGAAAGAATTCTCGAGGACATCGGAGATCGCCTCCCAATGAGGAGGTTGACTAGAAGTGGGCCAACGGAGCGGGAGCAGACTTCTGGGAAATTCTGTTTGTTTCGTGAAATCACTGGTCATGATACAAAGGAATGCAAAACCCTACAGAATGTCATCGAGAAGCTGGAAGGGAAGTGACAATCGCATTAGTATATCCTGAATATGGTAGTGACAATGACACTTAAACAACCATTGATCATACGACATCTAATCGAGGCTAGCTCACGGGGAGAAATCATTATTAACTGATGGTTCTACTTGGAAATCATACAATAAAATGGCTAAGTCTCTTACCTTTATACAGAATCTATCAATACTCCTAGCCAAGCTCTTAGATGACGATAAACCATTACTTTTATTTTTTCTTTTAACGAATCTGTAATGAATGGAAAAACCTCACCCTTTTGTATGAAATCTGTCGAGATTCCCAGACAAGCTCTAAGACGGTGGTAAATCATCATTTTCCATTGCTATAAAATTACTTAAGTTTTTTGCACTTCAATGAAAAATATTTAGCGACCATGGCTGATGCCGTCAGGCATGAAACTAACAGTTATAGTTGAAATTTTAACAATTTTTTTGGATCGTAGTGTGTGGCTGATGCACAACAAGGAGTTGAATACTTCGCCAAGTGCTTAGCAAGGTTATCTACTTAGGTTCGCCAAGTACTACCGACAAGGGTTGAGCAACCTCAGATATGAGACCGTTTAATAAGGATTGTCGAGTATCACTTATACTCGACAAGAACCTTGTGTGGTTAGGATCGTCAAGTAAGGATGGTTCCTGGCAAGGGTTGAGTAGCCTTAGACTTGGCTCCATTCAATTAGGATCATCAAGTATGGTTTATGCTCGGCAAGAACCCGATGTTGTCAGGATCGTCAAGTGCGGTTGGTGCTTTGCAAGGGTTGAGCGGCATCAGACTTGAGTCCATTCAATAAAGATCGTCGAGTATTGTTAATGTTCGATAAGAACCCGATGTGTTTAGGATCGATAAGTTCTGGATGCAGACCCGCTTGATCATGGTTGTTGAGTATGGTTGATGCTTAGCAAGAGCCCGACGATTCTATGGATCATCAAGAATGATTAACGCATGGTAAGAGCCCAGCGAGGTTATGGATTACCAAGTATGGATGATACTTGGTAGGAACGCGGTGAGGTTATGGACCACTGAATATGGTTGATGCTTGAGAAGAGCCTAGTTTTACTATGGGGTCGCTAAGTACGATTGATGTTTGGCAATGACCCGACGAGGTTACGGACTACTTGACATGGTTTACATCAAGCACCACATGACTTGGATCGTTAAGTGTGGATGACGATTGGCATGCAAAAACCTGGATCATTAATTACCACTGATACTAGACACAAGCTTGTATGACCATGGATCGTCTAGTATACCTGGTGCCTGATAAGAGCTCGGTGTAGTTATAGATCATTAAGTATGTTTAGCACATAGTAAAAGATCAATAGATCATCGAGCATGGCTAGTGCTCGGCATGAACCCGGAAAGGTAATTAATCATTGAATATAGTTGACGCTTAGCTTGGGATAGCAAGGATCATTGGACGTGGCTTACAGCCGATAAGATCTCAGTGAGGTTACAAATTCAACACTCAGCTCAATACAACTATGGACATGGAGAACGTAAGCCGGTCCAAAGAGATCACGAACCTAGAAAATATTGATTAACATAAATTCAAAGTAAATCTTCCACGATAAGGTTTTTTGATGGGAAAGTGTAAACTCGTGTTTTTACAAGGCCGTTGCACTTTGGACTTCGATGCATTGGTTGCCCAGTAATAGAGTACAGATGATAATACAAGGTTGTGGACAACGACACCTACTTAGATGAAGCAATGGAACTCAACTAACTTGGGAATTATAAAGTGATAGATTAAACTTTTTTCGCCGGAACTTTCTTAGATCAAAACATAACTAATATTGTAATCATATCTTATAAAAAATTGATTGCATCAAGTGGACGCTTGCTAAATCGTTAAACCACTATAAATCTCGTGCGATCTTTACTTTTATGGATTCAGTGATCTGTGAAATCTATGATGATCTTTGCTATATGTGGTTTGGATCCAATCGAATGACTATTACCAAATATGAAGCTAGCAATAAATGTTCATAAATAATATACTAAATTCATTTTAATATATTTTGTGTTCCATTCTTTCAAAAAGATGTCAACAACAAGGTATAATTAATTTAATGACGTTATCATTAAATAATAATGCAATTGAACTCAACCCTATCAAAATATAATAATTTTTCAAAATATCAATTCTAACAATATGCTATACTACAATATCTTGCTCGAAGAAATGAGTCTAATGCAAAAAAATCCTTATTTTAGTTGGGTTTCATATGAGAAGTTTCCGTGTTTTTAGCCGACACACATACTTTAAATAATAAAACATGAAAAAAAATCATCACTTAAGTGGGCTGATTCCTTGATCCAACCATATAAACCCATTTCCTACTATATCTTCCTCCACCCCGATTCTCCTCTCCCATTCCCTGAGACAAAATAATTTGCAAGGATATACATGCAAACAACCATTCCACCACCTGAATAAACGAACTGAGCATACACCCATTCTCCACTTCGCGAACCTGGCCTATTATACCTCTCTATACCTCCACAAAGGCGACCTTCAACTAGATCCGGTCATCCATGGCAGGGACGAAGCCAGGATTTGGGTTAGAGGGGGCGAATTTATGGGGGGCCAAAAAAAAATCAATACAAGTTAAGGGGTATAAATACACATAAAAACTTCTTAAAAATGGTTAAAAATGTCTATTTTTGTATAGCGGTACACGAATTTACCACAAAAAATATATATGAAATTATGGGACCAGGGGGGCCATGGCCCCTACTTGCCCCCCCCCTTTGGCTTCGTCCCTGGTCCATGGTAGAGAATAAAACATGAACCCAAGCAGCAAAAAAGCCCGCGACATCCCTTCCTCTCTGTTGCACCTTCCTATCCACCACTGTACCACCTCAAACTCACTTGATAGTTTTCTCCAAGCTAAAGCCAATCCCGCCATTCATTCCACCTATCGGCAACCTTATCTCTTTTTAACCTAAATCCAAGTTTCCACCTCCATCAATGACATTACCAAGCTCCACAAAAAAATCACCGAAAATATTATAGAACCATACTAATGATGCTACTGACGTCATTTAATTCATGTGTAATAGAGAGAACTTGATTTTCAAAATTTATGTCCAAATTTTCCTGTTTACTTCCAAATTTTCCCATGTACTAATTTTATGCCATAACTCACTCGTCTCTTGAAGAAAAATCAAGCAACTTTTTTTTAAAAAAATATTATAGTTTGAAACAAACTACATCAATGTTGATCGCACTTATTAATTCTTGATGGGTTAAGGGTAATGATTTTTGAATGGGGAAGTGGTGTTTTTTTTCAATTTATAAAAGAGTAGAAAACCAGAAAAGGAAAGTAGAAAAAGATAATTCCAGTGTATGCATATCTTTTAGATAAGCTTATCTATCATTTATCAAATCAACTTATCAACAAAACATGACTTTGAACCAATTATCAAAACACAAATATAATCTAAACCAAGCCAGCACAAAATATTTAACATTTATTCACAAAAGTTAAATCTAGAGATTAGTGTTTTTCACCATCCATAATTGTTTGAATACAAAATCCAAGTTTCAATTGTGATTTTTTTAAGCAAAGAAAACTTATTTTCATTATTAACAAAAATTCTAGATCTTTGGAACTAAAAGGAATTATTATTTTTTAAAACTAAGGGAGGTAGAAAAGGTGAACAAAGAAAGGTTAATAAATATGAAGATAGGAAATGATATATAAAATGAGTAATGTATGTATATGAGATGAAATTAAAATGTAATAATGATAATAATAATGATGATGATGATAACAATAATAATATAACAAGATAAAGACAGAATTGCCCCAAAATCATAATTTTCAAGCTTACACAACATAAGCAACTAAGTACAAAGACATTAATGCTAATGTTGGAAATAATGGTTTATATATACTAAACACACTTTTACACTAAATCTTCTCTTCCATGTCAGATCACTCTTTTTTTAATATGAGTATTACCTTATACACTTATTAATATTATATAATTCAAGTTAAAAGTTTGCTAATAAATTACATGTTATTTTAAACAAAAACCAAAATATCTACAACATCAAATAACAGTCATTCAACAAAAGGCTGAAAAATCCAAAATTTTCATACTCGTCATATTTACAAGTTTTTGTCAAACTATTTATTTATGTAAACGAATTTTCTATTATTAATTATAAATTAAAAAGTGAATATTTTTACTATTGAAAACTGTTAATTGAATTTTTAAATTGAATTAAATATTCAAAAATTAAAAGAACAAATTCGTTATGTTTGGCGACATTGGATTAAGCATGTTACATTATTCATGAGCTCCGCAGTTGCTTCCACTGCAAGGAGAATACTCTTGTATTTATGGTATACATTACTCATCTTTTAAATGGCCAAATCATCTACATACCATAAAAAATGTATTTGTGTTAAGAAAGCAAACGAGAAGTTTTCATGCATTTATTAAAAGAAGTTGCGCAATATGAACTATTTAAAATTTACGGACAACATGCTTAAGACTAAAGAAGTGGACAAACTCAAGTTCAATCCTCAACTCTACAAGATAAAGGAAAACAACTGGCTATTCAACAAAAGTGATGATAACAAAAATGATGATGAATCTTGTAATTAAAATAAAAAGGGTGTAAATTAAGTCGGTACAAGAAACATATACTGATTTAAAAGCTTGTGGAAAAAGTGCTATCACTACGATTAAAAATTAAAAGAACCACTAAAATTAAATGTCTAGAGGTTTTTAGTTAATTTAAGAATTACTTAACAAGAAAACAATGTTGACCGTGTTGCCAATGTAGTCAAAGAGTCACACCTATTTCTAAATGGTATGGAAAACTTACTCTAGCCAGCCTCTAGCTCCCTCTCCTAATAGAAAGATCGGTGAGATGGTATTTTCCTTATCTCTGCTTATTTTTCAAAAAAATTACATTCTTATTAATCTCTTCAGCCATGAAATTTTCATATGTTGGTGTCACATAGTATTTCATGAAGTGAAGCCTTTGTCAAGTTCTGTTTCTACTTTGTGGAATATGTCATGTTTATGTTATATGAAGTCCTTTGTTTTTGTTTGAACATTGATTTTTCTTGGTTATGTCATGTTACGTTACATAATGTTATGCAGTGCGAATGTGTTGTTATAGTATCAAAACATTGATTTTTATTTTTGATGTTATGTCTTGTCTCTAACCTATCGATTTTTCCTTAACTGTATTTTTAGTTTTTTGATGACAAAGAAGAAGAAATAACATGTGGGTATTGTGATAAAGGGAGTTTTATATAGTGGGTATTTTGGTAAGGGAACTTTTCATTGCATGTACATCAAAAATAAAATGTGTATTTTTCATCTTTAGAAAGGTAGAGAATGTTAGATGATGCCTTTTTAAGTTTTAATGAGACAACTATGCATTTCCATATATACACACCATATTATACTTGTAGGAATTTATACAAGGAGAAAAGTTGGAATATAGATCGAATTATGAAGATAAAAACATTGTTAGTTGTACTTTGTTATCTATGTACAATCTCTTATACAATGATTTTACACACACTCGTATATTGATTTGAAAATTTGTTTTTACAAAAAGATATATTTAAAAATATTAAAGAATTTAATAGTATTAAAGGATAAAAGGGGGAAAAATAAATTATTAGTTGAAAAGTCTATTATATAATTTTGAAACTAAATTTTAGGCATTTGAAATAAAATTCAACCATTTTTGAAAGTTGATTTCTAATGCCTAAGAATAGTGCTTTTGAACTACAGTCTTTCTACCTTTCTCTATATATATTCAGCCAACTGAAACAAAATTTTAGACGTGTGAAATAAAATTCATATGCTTGTAATTATTTTTAAACATATTTAAATACTAACTTCAATCTATGTTCTTTATTTCTCTATATATTTTCATAGCCTAATTTTGAAATTAGCCTATTGGCCTAAATGAGAAGAGGTGTATATTCACTAAAGTTCAAATTTCGAACAGTCTTCTTCCATAAGGTCCTCAATTTTTCTAATGGCTATAATCTTTTAATAAGAACCTTTTAGAATTTTAAACAAAGTCAGAAATTATGTTTTCGACTTCTAATTTTTACTTGTTTTTAACTCTACATACTAATGATTTAAAAGCATTCAATTTCTTGTATTTCCTATAGCAACACGTTTAAATCATCGTATTAAGAAGATTATAAGAAGAGTGTACTCTATTGACCCTTTCGTGTTATTTGATTACAATTTTTTTTAGGAAGACGGGTGTGTAGCGTGGAGCTACACAGCCGGTTACGCATAATAATAAGTAGCAAGTAATATAACTGGTTGACATGCCCAACCAGTGGCATAAAAAGTATAGGCCAAGTAGAACAATAAAGATAGTACAAGCATAGGCAAAATATGTACATCAAACAGTAGAGATCATAGCATATAATGTTTAACTACAAACCAAAATACTAATTAGCTTCAACTGATTTCAAAGAGGGAAGCGGGAGCTACTTTCCCGCGATCCAAGAGGGTATGGCATGAGGGAGAGAGCCTGAAGCGAGCGTGTCTAGCTGATCCTGTCCGTGATTCGAAAAGGTGCAAGATGTGATAAAATGTACCTATCAAGAGTTTCTTAAGCCTGCCGAAGATGTGTGCATTGCGTTCTAACCAAATACTCCAGATGAAGAACGCCACTAAAGAATCCAGATTTGGGTTAGGGGGATTGTGCTACCAATATTCGAAGAATGAGTGAGTAGAAGGGATGAAGCCAAGTAGGAAGGACTGGTAGTAGCCCATACAGCATAAGAGAAGTCACATTCGAAGAAAAGATGAGCGAGAGATTTGTTATGCTGATTGCAGAGAACAAAAGTGGGATCAATATTGATATTGAAGCGATGCAGTCGGTCTCTGGTGTTGATGCAATTATGAATGAGGAGCCATTAAAAGAAAATAACTCGAGGAGGTAGATGACAGTTCCATATGCGAGAGAAAGAGAAACATCAGCCTGGATGGATCAAAAATTTATAATAGGCTGCAACTGAAAATTTGTTAGCTGATCCCAAGGCCCATGTGAACACATTAGGCCCATTAGAGAATTGGGTAGTGTTAAAGATTTGCCTAGTAGTGTTATTTAATTACATTGAAAGTCATATTTCTTTTTATCAGTTGCATCCATAGTCCTGTTGGAGTTCTTCAAACTTAAAGTCATATAAAAAACTACAGAATTATACAAATTTCTTTGGGTTTGTGGGGGTGTTGCTCTTTAAACTCTTAAGAGTTGCTTTTGGACCAAACATAGGAGAGGTGCTTTGAACCACTCTCAAAATCTTATTGTGTTCGTTTTACTTTTTGTTACTCGACTTATTTATCATTACTAACATAGTATATATAGCTATATTACTGCTACACATCTCCAAGGCATTTGCAGTAATTACTTTACTATATAGAGATTCAATCAAACAATAAGATTAAAGTGAACGTAGACGGGTAATTCTTATCAAGTACCATTGATGGTTCTGGTTTTAACCCCTTGGGTATTTTCCTCTATTCCAACTTATATCAAGTTCGGTTACTTAGCTTCTCCCTAATGGGTAGTTAATGAAACTAGAATAACAAATGGTGCATAGCATATACTCAACATATGTGCATACATTCCAAAATTACAAATACACTTTCTTAATACATGGTAATTCTATACTAAGATCGTTTTTTGCTCAAATACGAAATGTACAACTAATAAAGCTTTCATTTATTTTATATAATGTAAATATAACGTACACGACATTAAATATAGGCTTGGGCCTCAGCCCAATGCTTACCTTCTCATTTTCTGATTTTACTATTGGATCTTTGTATATAAAAGGTCCCATGTTATGAACAAGATTAATTATTTAATTCAATAATAATTACAACATCAATTTCTGTAGAATTTCTATTATGGTATCGGAGCTGAATTAGGCCAAACGACATCGATCATTATCGTTGATCATCATTCAATTTCTCAAATCATAGGAAAGGGTGAGTTGTGTTGATTCTCCTCAGTTTATTCTTCATCATTGGAGAACATACCTTCCTAAGTTATAAGTATTATTTTCGCTTGTGCTTCTCTATCTGAATTGCCTTGCCAAGGGGTTGAACCAAAGAATTCTCATCACTTTCTCCCTCCGTGGCTGCAATTTTGGTCTTCTGACATTATTGTAATCATTTGACCTGAGATCTGGTTGTAGGAATCATAATTCTGTGATCTTGCCATCTAAGAATCCCCTTTCTACTTGAAGTGAATTCAATTCCCAATGGAAATCTATTTGCAGAAATCATTTTACAGTGATTTTGCCATCCAAAAATTCCCTTTCTATTCGAAGTGCATTCAATTCCCATTGGAAATCTGGTTACAGAAATCACTTTTCAGCGATTTTGCCATCCAAGAGATCCCTTTTTCCATTCTAGAAAGCTTTGTTTTTAGCAATTCTTGATTTCAAATGGCTGGAAGCAATGAAGCATTTAGTTCAGCAACTTCTGCAGTTAACCCAATAGTCATATCTTCATCCAATTTATCTCTTATAAAACCAAAAAGCCACATAATTAACATCCCTTTATATGAGGATAATTATATGTGATGGAAGTATCAGGTGGAAGCAACACAGAACGGATATGGACTGCTTGATTACAATAGAAGTACTGTTATAACTCCACCTGCAATGATTCATGGAAAAGATGGAAATCTTGTTAATAATGAAGAATACCCGAGAATTCATAAACAAGATAGCCTACTAGTATTATGGTTAATATCATCCATTAGTGCAAACATGTTATCACAAATAATTGGATGTAATAAATCCTTTGTTGTATGGAATGATATTGAACAAATATTCAGTACACAATCTGCTGCAAGAATTGTGCTTTTCAGAAAGCAACTATAATGCATAAAGAAGGATGAAATGTCTATGAATGATGGGTACAACTGGACATAAAATCAGTGAGTGTGAACATGTTATTTATATTACTAGAGGCCTAGATGATGATTATGAATCAATTGTAACGTTCATAGCATCACAGAAAGTTGTACCTAATCTACAATATTTGCATTCAACTCTTCTTGCACATGAAGGGAGAATTGAGCAGAAAAAGCTATCTCAACCTGGATTTTCTATCAC
This sequence comes from Allium sativum, assembly GCA_030737875.1. NCBI lineage: Eukaryota > Viridiplantae > Streptophyta > Magnoliopsida > Asparagales > Amaryllidaceae > Allium > Allium sativum. The sequence goes on from CM060916.1 coordinate 904,507,452, forward strand.
CTATGCCTCCGCAGCAAGAAACAAAGCTCAACAGAAAAACAATACTAATCAAAACAGCAAACAAGAAAATCAATTCTTTAGAGGAAATTCTTGCCAAAGAGCCAGAGGCAGAGGGGGCAGATTTAACAACAACAGAGTAAAATGCCAAATTTGTGAAAAATTTGGGGATATTGCAAACATATGATACTTTACGTTCAACGGTGATTATAATGTGAATCAACAAAATCAAGGAAGCTAAAGAGGAACAAACATCAATGTGTCACAAATGGGACAACAAAGAGCAAGGGTTCAAACACTAATGATTCAAACAAATCAGATGACACAAAACTTGATGACTAATATCCAGATTATAGAGCAATGAATCATGTCACCAACAATCTACAAAATTTAAATTTGGGGAACAAAAACTACACAGGTATGTACTTTGTCTATATGGGAAATGGTGGAACTATTAGTATATCACATACTGGATATGGGTACATTAAGGGAAAAAGGGAACTCTATCTTAATAATGTTCTGAGAGTACCTAAGATTAAGAAAAACTTAATCAATGTATCACAATTTGCAAATGACAACCATGTATCCTTCGATTTTCACCCAAACTACTGTTTTGATAGAGATTTACTAAATAAAAACATACTGCTACATGGAAGTTTGAATAATGGGCTATACAAGTTCAAGAACTTAAAGTCAAGACATGCTACTAATAAAGGGAATTGCTTCTATAATGTTGAAACTATGGCTATTACCAATAATAAAACCAAAACATTTGATGAATGGCATTGTAAATTGGAATTTCCTAGTATAAAAATTGTAAAAACATGTTTTGAATGAAAATAAAATTGATTGCAATTATGTACCTGATCATTATATATGCACACATTGCCAAATAGGCAAAAGCAATAAATTGCCCTTCATTGGGTCTAACACTCTATACAGTAGACCACTCGAACTTGTTGCTGCTGACTTATGGGGTCCTTCTCCGGTGAGGACAGATCTAGGCTACAGGTATTACCTTTCCTTTGTTGATGCTTTACTAGAAATACATGGATATATCTTCGTAAAAATAAGTCAAATGCATATAATATAACGCAGTTTTTCATTCGAATTGAAAAGCAAACAAACTGTACTGTTAAAATCAGGCAGACTGATGGTGGTGGAGAGTTCAAATCTTAAAAGAAATTCTTTGATACTAAAGGCATTATACATAGAATAACATGCCCATATACATCTGAGCAAAATGGGCTGGTGGAAAGGAAGCATAGACATATTGTTGAAACTTGGCTCACACAAATGTCACAAGCATCTCTGCAATTAAAGTTTTGGTCGGAGGCATTTGTGGCATCGGTGTATTTGATTAACGTGATGGCCACTAAAATTTTAAAATACAAAAGTCCATATGAGATGATGTATGGCATTAAACTAGATTATTCTATATTGAAAACATCTGGTTGCCTATGCTTTCCTTGTCTCAGAGCCTATAATAAACATAAATTAAGTCTTAGATCCACCCTATGTACCTTTCTGGGCTATGCAGAAAACCAAAAGGGGTACAAGTGTTTAAATGATAGTGGGGGGTTATATGTATCAAGACATGTAGTGTTTAAGGAACATGTTTTTCCTTTTACAAAAAAAGATATCAGAACTACTAAAAGAATCATCAATTCAGAAAGAAACATAGTTGCACCACCAGAATTATCAGAAAGCATGATCGACAATTACAAACATTAGGTCCATAGTGAAGACAAATGTAACGACCCGAGGATTTTCGACCCTGAAAATCAACATAGTTACGCATCTTGTATAACATCTTGACCATTTAAGTATCGTGAATGTCAGATCAGTAATATAAAGAAGTTAGAGGGTGAGAAATAGAAATATAGAAAAGTAGAATAGAAGAAATAAGATAGAAGATAACATAACAGCAACAGAGTGACAGGAATCTCATAGCAGACTGAACAAAATATAATATATAACATCGTTTGAAATACAAAATATTATTTGTACATACATACATCACATATACTATACAACGGAAATAAACTCTATATATCTATCATTGAAGCCTCCTGCTCCAAGCTCCTCCAAGTATATTATAAAATCCTGAAGTACTTGATTGCCTATACAAATTTGGGTACCTAAGAGTTTATGATAACATAGAAAAATAAACTCTGCGTCCGTTATAGGACTAGTGTGAGAAAACAACTTTAAAACAGTTTGAGAAATAAATGGTATCTTATAAGACCATGCCACACATAAACACGGAACAGGTTTTTCCCTTATGGTGATAAAGAATAAAAAAGGAAATGAAATTTCTCTAGATAGGTGATAATACAACCTAATTTGGAGCACCCCGCTTAGTCATGCTGCCTGTCCGATTTTTGTCATTTCCCAGTCGTGAAGCTTGAGGCTATACTTACCTTTTTGGATATATCACATCTTCATTTACTTTGAACGCCACATTGTCAAACATGCCAGATCATACATTTGATTTCCCCAATACTACGGGTATAAAGCTAAGAGAAACGAATTCATCTGCCATCAACATAGTTTGAAGAGATCAATCATATGATCTGTTAGGTATACTCTGTCAGACATTCGTCCATACAAGTTGTCCTAGGACTGGACAAACCGAAGTTACTATTCCATAAATCCATCTTAGGCAATTTCTACCTCACAGACAGCCCTTGCATAACTCCATCTTCAATGGTCTTTAACTCGACTTCAAATTAATCAATACCTAAGTCAAAACAAAGTGGTTTTTGGATTTCATTGAGAAAACCAATTCCGACCTCTTTAAATCGATGAACGTGAATATCTTTTAGGGCCAAGTGATACTTAAAGTAATCAGGTTATCATATTCAAACATATTTCAATATTAATATTGGTTGTTAGGACTCATCTACTGAAAATATTTAACATATAAGATCCTAGATTTCAATAGTAGTTTGTATAAGTCAATATTAACGAGATGTGATCAACAATTTAGTTGGGTCATGTCATATAATTAAAATCAGATCAAATCAATAAATCACAACAGATCCGGACTATCACAATTCAATAATTCAAATAAACATTGTTCATCAATTGGTTGATCTGGGAAAATAATTATTCCAAAATCATATCTATTTAATTTCGTTTAAGAATTTATATTGATTATAACAGTATTATTATAATCCATAATTCAATATCTACGACTTACACTATAATTACCATTTTATTTCCTCAGATGAATAATTAATTCACTATTTATAATCAGTTTAAATATTTATTTAAAACCGAAAGTAAACGTCACTTTCCTTAATCGATTATTAATTCAAAATCCCTTGTCAATTCATTTCTATATCCCATTTCTGAACATCAGAATAATCCTGTCGGTGCTAGTCTTACCAAATTTCTTTTCCCAACATCCCTCACAACCATTCTTATCTGCAAACCACTTGCTTCTAAAGTTATTCACTTCGGCTTTGAATATTTTTCTTTCAGGACTTGTCTATCCCATTAACTCAATTTCATTAATAATTCCTAGAACAGAGTTAAATTCTGTTTATCTAGTTCATATTCACAAAATTTTCTCTATTTCGTTTAACCACCGTTAAATTCACTTTTAAATCTTTCTTGATTTAAAATATATTTATGAACCTACTTTGATTTAATTTAAGATAACATTTAAATGTTTATTCCGAATGGTTGAGTTTATTACACACAATATTATTAACGATCAGACATAATATAAATTTGCAGTTCAACTATTCTAACTTGAACTAGTTTTAGACCTAAGTGAATCTATATAAAATCATTATTTTATTTTTATTTGGGATAAAATAAATATAACTCTATTTTTTTATTATAAAATAACTTAGTTAAATTCTACGAAGTACAATGTCATTTATAATGATCATTGTCTGATCGTTTACCATCTCCATTTTCGATTTCATTTCCTACATTAATCTTTTAATTTCTTCTTAGATATATATATACGTCTTTAATATTATATTCTTTTTTTAAAAGGAATTCTTATTTTTCATTTCCTACAATTTCTATTCCTTTTATATTCCCTTTCCCTATTTTCTTTTATTTTTCTCCCTCCACGTTGATATGATGACAAATATCATAATAAATTTGTACATGTCACCTAGCATCTACCTGGGTGTTATAATAAAATACTGGAACTCTATTTATCTTCGTTCCTTCACATCTTGTTTAGATTTAGTGAATATCATTCTCTACAATGATTTCTGCATTTATCAACAATATATTTCCAAGTAGTACTATATGTATGTGTCATGCTCTACTAAAATTATGTTTCACTTTATAAGCCGAATACAGTTGAATAAGATTTGCAATAATTTGACTCTTCTTTTCTTCTTTGTTTTTTTCTTTCCTTTATTTCTTTTTCTTAACTTTCTTTTTGTTTTATTCATTTTTCTTGTTTCTTCTTCAGCGCTTTGTTCTAGTTGGTCAGCAAGAAAGCTTGCACCCATTCCATAAAAATACCATAAGTTAATCTTTTTGTTTGTTTTGTTTCGCCTGAACTGATTTCATACTCAAGCTTACCAATCCATCTAGCAGCCCGTTTCCCACTCTTATTTGCATTTCCTTAAGCCTTAACTCACTTCTTCTTGTCAAAACCAAACATACCATCTGTTCTCATAGATATATATACATGCCAAAACTGAGTACATATACATCAATTCATATTTTCTTTGTTGCCAGAACCAAGTGAAGTATCAGTTCTTATACATATTTGTAAAAACCAAGGATATTAATTATTTATTTTTTAGCCAAATATCCTTTCTTTATTTTACTTTCTTGCCAAAAACAGAAAATAACATCATCTTTCATGTATTTATGCCAAAACTGAGTGTGTGTGTGTATGTGTGTGTATGTATTAGTTTATATCTTCTTACCCTCCTTTGCTGCTCCAGTCCATGTGCACTGTGTTCACCGTGCATGTGCACTCCTTCATCTGGCTACTGGAGATCATCACGGTACCTTCACCACGTCGAACTCACACTGGCCATCACCATTTGCTTCAACTCCAACAACATCATCACTTCCATCCAAAAATCCACTTCAACCCAAAACAACGAGCAAATGTTGATCCGAGAAAATGCCACACGTAACCACCATACATCACCAGTCATCACCAACTTACGACCAGTGACGCTTACCTCTCCCCTCCATCAAACCCCCTGGGGCGCACGCTCAGTTTACTTCCATGCAATGCAGTCCCAAATGAACAAGGATTAAAAGAAAATGGTCGAAGAACCTGATTCCATTTCGTTGTCTTGGATCATGTTATGAAAATTCTATCTAATGATTTTTCTCTAATCCCTGCTCCTCTACGCCACTCGGGTACCAATGCCACGTTTTTCGATCACCTGCATTGCCGAAATTTCATTAGAGTTTAAAAATGCATTTATCTAAAAATTCTCTCCAATTTGATTACTAAAAATCATGATTTAGCTACCAAAATTCATGGTTTTTCCTAACAATCACACTCGTATACGTAAATGCAAAAATTTATACTGTTAGAAATTTGGTAAGGTTATTCCCTTTATTGTATTTAAGCCATACGCAACTAATTTAATTGAATTTTTTTTTAATTTTTTTCATAAACATTTACGAACCATCTCCTATTGAACTAAATCCTTGATTCGAACTAGATTAAGAGTTATTGAAATTTAGATCAACAGATGAGAAGTGTTTTTTTGTGAAACTTATGAAAACTGTTAGTATACAGTAGCATATACAGTGCTTCCTTTCAGATATTAAACAACATGACTAGTGATTTATCTATGACATAACAGAAGCATACAAATAGGTATATAAAGAAATAAAGAATGGCCTGGCTTGCCTTTTATTGATATATTTCTGTCATATATATAACATGATACAAAGGAACTGGCAATTGGCAATTACTGTAAACCAGGAAACTCATTAACTCATTCTTATCCTAAATACTATAAACAAGGAAACTCATTAACTCATTCCTATCCTAAATACTGTAAACCAGGAAACTTATTAACTCATTCTTATACAAATCCTAAACTCATATCTACAAAATATCTTAATAATATCTCAACACCCCCCTCAAGATGGAGCATGCGGATCATAAATGCCCATCTTGGAAAGCAAATTCTGAAATTGATGTGTACCCAAAGGCTTAGTAAAGATGTCTGCAAGCTGAATTGTGGTAGGAACATATGAAGGAAGAATAGTTCCATCTTGGATTGCATCATGAACAAAATGACAGTCAACTTCAATGTGCTTTGTGCGTTCATGGAAGACCGGATTTTGTGCAATATGTAAAGCCGATTGGCTGTAACAGTGAACCTCAATGGATGCAGTATGTTGGATTACCAAGATAAGGAGAAGACCTTTCAAGCATTTTAATTCAGAAGAAAGAGCGGCCATAGATCGGTATTCGGCCTCTGCTGAAGAATGTGCCACAGTAGGTTGTTTCTTAGTTTTCCAAGAAATCGGGGAATGACCAAGAAACACAACCTAACCAGTGAGAGAGCAACGAGTAAGAGGGCAAGCTGCCCAGTCGGAATCACACCATCTTGTCAAAGATAGAGCGATATTGGTTCGAAGTAAAATACCTTGTCCAGGAGAACGCTTAAAGTAGCGAACAACACGCAAAGCAACTTCCCAATGTTCATGTCTCAGTTCTTGTAGAAACTGGGATAAATTATGGATAGAATATGCCAAATCAGGTCGCCTGACTGTTAAGTAAATCAAAAGTGCGAGCAAACGACTATAAGATTCCGGATTAGACAAAGACTCCCCTAAAGCATGTGCAAGACGATGGATTTGCTCAATGGGAAAACATGCTGGCTTAGCACATAGAACACCAGTCTCAGAAATAATATCAAGTAAATACTTTCGTAGACAAAGAAATATGCCTTCATAATTTCGTGCCACCTCAATCCCAGGAAATATTTAAGAACTCCAAGATCCTTCATATGAAAACACATGCTCAAATACTTCTTAAAGACTCTCAAAGAAGCTGAATTATTTCCAAAAATAATTAAATCATCAACATACACCAAGACATTAATTTGAGTAGCACCCTTTTTGTAAGTAAAAAGAGAATAATCAGAATATGATTGGAGAAAGCCATATTCTTTAAAGGCAGTAACAAGTTTGGAAAACCAACATCTCGGTGCTTGTTTCAAGCCATATAATGACTTTCGAAGACGACAAACCATATCAGGTTGAGAAGACCCAAAACCAGGAGGAAGCTTCATATAAACTTCTTCATTGAGATCCCCATGCAAAAAGCATTGTGCACGTCCATCTGATGCAGCTCCCAATTTTTAGATGCTCCAATGGCTAAGAAATAACGAATTGTAACCATCTTTGCAATGGGTGCAAAAGTCTCAATATAATCAATCCCAGTGGTTTGGTGATTGCCACAAACAACTAAACGAGCTTTAAGCCGCTAAACTTTGCCTTCGGAGTTATATTTGATTTTGTAGACCCATTGACTACCAAGAGCACGTTTACCAGATGGTAATTTTTCCATAGTCCAAGTACCATTGTCCTCTAAAGCATTAATTTCTGTTTGCATAGCATGAAGCCATCCTATATCTCTCATAACTTCTTTAAATGATTTCGGTTCACGACCTACTGTAACAGCGGCTAGAAATTGTCGATGACTAACAGAAAATTTTGCGCAATTAATATAATGTGTTATAGGAAAGAGCGTACCTGAGGAAGTAGATGTCGTGGGTGAATTTGGAGAAAGATTAGATGGACTTTTTGTGAGGATAGTGCTAGTAACATAGTCATGAAGTCGAAGGGACGTAACTTTTTCACGGAATCCATGTCCCATGCGAGGTTCATTAGTAGCATCCTAGCAACCTCTATGTTCCCATCTTTAGAAGAATGATGGTATAAAGATGGTGATGTAACATAAATTTGTTCAACATTCGGGTTAAACTAAAATTCATCGGTTGTTGAAGAAATAGTGGGAACAGGCTCTAAGATGGTACTTGTTGGATTTCGGATGGTGATATTTATTGGGGAGGATTTAGTTGCAGGCTCAAACTCATTTGCAGGTTCTAAAGTGGCAGTTGGGGAGCTTTGGGTTGTGATATGTAGTAGGGTAGATTCATTTGTAGGTTCAAGTTCATTTGCAGGCTCTCCAAAATATCAAAATCATCATCACTCAAATTCATACTTCCAATATTATATTTAGAACAAATAGTAGCAGGAGCATGTTCAGCAAATGGAAATTGATTTTCAAAAAAATTAACATCTCTAGAAACATTTTTTTTATTTTCTAGATAAAAAAGTCTCCACCCTTTCTTACCAAAAGGATATCCAACAAAGATGCATTTTCGACTTCGACTTGCAAATTATCACTCTTAGCTCGTTGGTTATGGGCATAACATAGAGAACCAAATACTTGTAGATTATCAAAATCCGGCAAAGTATTGAATAAAATTTCATAAAGTGTTTTATTGTGAAGAACACAGGAAGGTGTTAGATTGATCAAATGAGAAGCTGTTAAGACACATTCACCCCAAAAATAAAGAGGAAGACGACTATGAAAACGCAAGGCCCGTGCCACTTCTAAAATATGACGGCACTTACGTTCAAATCTATCATTTTGTTGTGGAGTCCCCACACAAGAGGTTTGAAATAAAATCCCACTTGAAAGAAAATTATCTATCAAACAATTAAATTCTGTTCCATTATCACTCTAAACAATCTTAATTTTTTTTCCAAACTGACGATCCACCATAGCCAAAATGACATAAAATTTTTAAATAACTCTAATTTATCAATCAAAAAATAAACCCATACAGCTCGAGAAAAATCATCCACAATAGTTGAGAAATAACGAGCCCCACAAGAAGAAACTGTATTGTAGGGACCCCATAAATCATAATGAACCAAATCAAAAATTCGGGAGGCCTTATGACCACTAAGAGAAAAAGAATCACGAAGTTGTTTAGCATGAAGGCACACATCACACACCTTTTTCAATCTATCTGTAGAATTACGTAAGAAAGGTAATGACTTTACTACTTTCTCTGAAGAATGTCCAAGACGTTGATGCCAGAGTTCCAAAAAAGATGAAGAAGCATCCACTGATATAGCATGCACTATAGATGTAGATTATATTGTAAAAGGTTGTTGGAAGTAGTAAAGTCCATCTCTCCGTTCACCCATTCCAATTAGCTTCCTTGTATGATGGTCCTGCATAACACACATATTAGAAACAAATTGTACAAAACAGTGCATGTCATCAATGAGTTGTGTAATCGACATTAAGTTGCAGTGCAATTTAGGAATATAAAGAACATTTTTAAGATACAATCCATGCAAGAGCCTCACACTTCCTTTTTTGGTAGCAACTATTTTTTGACCATCAGGAAGTCCAATAGGACATGCAACAATATCATGAACATCAAACAAATATGACTCGTCCCCCGTTACACGATTAGAAGCACCGGTATCAATAATCCAAGAAAATTTAGAAAACTCACCATGTAATCGATCGGTAGAGTATTGAGTATTGCCAAATATAGTGGTTGTAGTCTTCCATTTTTCGACAGTCAAATTAGGTATATGGTCATTTCAGGAAGATATAGGTGAAGGTGGATCTGTATTTTTACCGTTACCCATTGCTGGATCTATATCTTAGCCGTGTGGCTCTGATACCATGAAGAAATAAAGAATGACTTGGCTTGCCTTTTATTGATATATTTCTGTCATATATGTAATATATATAACATGATATAAAGGAACTAGCAATTACTGTAAACCAGGAAACTCATTAACTCATTCTTATCCTAAATATTGTAAACCAAGAAACTCATTAACTCATTCATATCCTAAATACTGTAAACCAGGAAACTCATTAACTCATACACATCCTAAACTCATGTCTACAAAATATCTCAATAATATCCCAACAGTGTATAAGTTTAAACCAAATATACACCATCATGGGATGGTTTGAAGGGGTTTCACTCACCCATATAGGTACTTTGTTTTGTGAGCTATTACCAGGTTTTAAACATACAGCGAAAAGAAAATGATGATCAATGATTTGATCGAGCATACAAACCAGACCTTGGATTCAGAAGTGATACAATATATTTATAACATGTATAACACATATATAAGTTGCATCCAACAAGGGTACATTTTAAAAGGAAACGCGAGTGATGTTTTACTCACAGAATGTTGCTCACTGCCTCAGGTTTTTGGTTTCCATTTCCTCTCAAGTTTATGTTCAGTCTTAGTTTCTGGTTTCATTTTCTAGTTCGAGTGAGATGTGGATGCTTTATGACCATGGTATGTATTTATAGAACTATTTTAGGCTTAAAATATTATAGCATTAATTGGTTGGTGGGGGAAATATAGTTGTAGTTTTTCTTTGATTGAAGTGAGGTTATATATTGGCCATTTCACTATTGGTACTTTCCAGCTTGTTATGTATGCATGGCCATGTGCATATTAAAGTACATATATGTGCTCATCCATGTTCTAATTGGTTGAAAACAATACTTGGTTCTTAAGTAATCTAGCCTAGCTAATAGGGTAGCTGCACTATTTATTTTGATTAAATGGAAAGGGTGTCAAGGCTTATCACATTTCCTATTCTTCCCAGTCATGTATGCAGGCCAGTCTTGTATGTCACCAACATGTACATATATTTGTAAAAAAAGCACATGTGCAGCTTGGTTTTTAAAGACATCTTTATTGCCAGGTTACTCTTTCATAGCTATGTACAAGTAATTTTTTTAAAGATATATTTAGTTGCCAAGTAACCCAAAATTATTAAATGGCCTTGTACCATCTTTACTACATATTTTAAAGCTTTGTTCTAAAGCAATCTAACCATGTTCTTGCTTACATGTCTTGTACTTGATGGGAAAAAAGAAATCTTAGCTATTTAATGTACTTGACATGTTATTTCATAGGTGTTAAATCTCTCATTAATGCATATATTAATTTAATGCACATGTTCCTTTTAAATGAAGTAATCTTCATTTACCTTAGTTGTTTATTTCCTTTCATAAGTTTTAAAATGATTTAGAAATTACATAAAACTATTGTATAAAGGTTTACATACACATTAGAGAATATATATATATATATATATTATAAAAAGATAAATTTTAACTCTCAAATATTTAAATCTAATTTTACTCAAGTAATTCTGTTTTATATAAATCAAAACAAGTTTAAATGAAAAATGTCAAAACAACATTTACTCGTGTATATATACAAGTTAAAAATATACAAATGAGATTTAAAAAAATGATTATTCAATATTTCTAAAATATTCAAATTCAATATTATTTAATTGAATTTAAATACCAGATATAATCTAAAAACTGTAGACTATAAAGTTGGTCAAAAACAGGGACGTTACAACAAAGATACTGGAAGTATACCCAATATCAAGTCTAACTACAGTCCAATTGACTCATTAATTGATGAAAATGATGCGAATAACGACATTACTGACGCTAAAAATATGGGTGAACATTCTACTAACAATAATACTGATACTTCATCCAACAAAAGCAGTCAAGGTGAAGAACAACAAATTCAAAATAAACATCACATGATGAATAGAGCAAAGCATGGAATTTTCAAACCCAAAGCATATGCTGCATCACTTAATGATAGAGAGCCAGTCAACTTTAATGAGGCTATGTAATGTGAAAGAATGCTACGAATGAAGAATATGATGCATTAGTCAAAAACAAAACGCGGAGCTTAGTTTCAGCACCCTATCATAAACATAGGGTGTAAATGGACATACAAGTTAAAAAGAGCAACAGATGGTAGCATATAAAAGAATAAGGCCAGACTGGTGGCTAAAGGGAACACACAAGAGTATGGGTTTGATTTCAATGAGACGTTTTCTTCTGTAATCAAGCCCAATACTATAAGGAAAATTATCAATATTGCCTTACATAAGCAATGGTGCATAAGGCAAATTGCACAAGCCAATTTATGGGTTGAAGTAGGCTTCGAGTGTTTAGTATGATAAACTCAAAGAAAAATTTCTAAGACTTGGGTTTACAACAGCTAAATCAGACGGTTCATTACAGATTGAAAGATATGAAGAAAACATCACATATATCCAAGTATATTTTAATGATATACTTATTAAAGGCAGTAATCAAGCAGAGATTAACAAGATCATTCAATACCTGGAACAAAAATTTTCCATCAAAGACTTGGGGACTTTTAATTACTTCTTTGGAATACTATTGATTCAGAAATCAAAATCAAATATCTTGTTATCTCAAAGAAAATATATTTCAGAGTTACTGATTCGAGCTAAAATGGATAAAGCTAACCCAGTGCCAACTCCTATGACCAGCAAATTAAAACTATATAAATATAAAGGAGAAGTTATACATAACATCAAGGTATACATGAGCATTGTGGGTGCTTTGCAGTATGTGACTGTGAGAGGACCAGGCATTTGTTATAGTGTCAATATAGTGTGTCATTTCATGCAATCACTACTTAATGAACGTTGGACCGTCGACCATACTATGATATCTAAAAGAGACAATCAACTATGGTGTTACCTTAAAAGCAAGCAGAGATTTACATATACAAGATTACAGTGATCCAAGTGTGGCGTCTGATCCAGATGATCGTAGATCAACTACTGGGTATTGCATATTCATGGGTCCAAACCCTATTTCGTGGTGCTCAAAGAAGCAATCAACTATATCTCGCTCCAGTACTGAAGCAGAGTACAGTGTTAGAAATTTGCAATAAAACGTTTCATTTACCTTTAACTTTATGTGGTTTCTAATCTTAATGTGACCCTATTAATTGGGTCATAAATAGAACGTTTTATTTTCCATTATGCATTTTCTAATCTTAATGTGACCCTATTAATTGAGTCATAAACCGAACGTTTCATTTTCCATTATGAATTTTCTAATTTTAATGTGACCTGATTAATTAGGACATAAATAGACCGTTTATATTTAGAACGTTAGGTCTGCGATTAATTTTAAGCATTGAATTGGTGCATGATGGACATACTAGATTTAGAAATAAATGTTATATAAAGGATTGGGTCATTTCTCTCCTTAAGAAAAGAGTTGTATTCTTCTCCATCTAGAAACACATAAGGAAATAGGGTTATAGAGAGAAACCGAATTCTGAGAAGAAGAGTAAACATTAGAAGTCAAAAAAAGAAGATGGCAGACATTACTTCTTCCACTTTTAATCAAGGTACATCATCTTAAACAATATATCATATTAAGTTTCTCCTTTTAGTTTGTGAAATATCCAGTATTGGTGATCCTAGGGCTATTCAATTGAACTGTATATCAATAGTAATGAAAAATCAAATAATAAAGAAAATTTTAACATGTGGTATCAGAGCCAAGCAATAAATATTTCCTATAATTGCAATTGATCTACTCTATGTTTTACTCATGACGTTTAATCGAGTACGTTTAATAAATCTTTTATGCACATGAGATTTATGATTTTGTGAATCACCAAAGTGGTCAAAATCAGAATAATCATTTAGTGCACAAGTGACATAATGATAATTGATAGAAACTGATAGTTATAACTATACCAATAAAAAAAACGGCGTCACATTGATAGAACCTGAGAACTTACCCAAAGGAAAGTCTTGTTCTATAACTAGTTGACAAGATGAAGTTTAATAGATATTTTGATTAAATAAATATTGATCATCCAAATATGTCACTACTATTTAATTGAATATATATACTACTCACTTATGTTTTTCTATTTAATTATGTTAAGTATAAGATAGTATCTACCCAACGGAGTGCTATATTATACTGTTATGTACATATCTGAATCCCATTAGTTATGAGCTTATAGTTATTCTAATTTTTATTTGTCATAGTTCCCATGAACACACATGCTTCATCTGTTACATTTTTCACTGATGTTAATTTTTTTTGAATGGAGAGAACAAGTCTATTTCCATTTAGGTGTTCAGGATCTTGACTTGGCACTCCTTGAGGATAAACCTGTTGCTCGTACAGCAGCTGGTACGAAGGAAGAAAAATCACACCATAAAGCATGGGAATGTAGTAACAGATTGATCATTATGTTTATCAAGATGATTGTTTATAACAACATCAAGTCAACAATTCCACAAACAGAAAGTGCTAAGGCATATATGCAGTTTGTGGAAGAGCGTTTTCGTTTACCTGATAAGTCACTCGCTGGTACTCTTACGGTAGAACTCACGACCAGGAAGTTTGATGGGTCGCAACAATGAAAGAGTACATTATGGAGATGACTAATCTTGTAGCAAGGTTAAACTCCCTTAGGCTTATAGTAGAAGATTCTTTTATTATCCAGTTTATTCTGAACTCGCTACCTTCTGAATATGGACCTTTTCAAATTAACCATAACCCTACAAAGGATAAGTGGAATGCTAAAGAATTGGCCAGTAGACTTGTTCAGGAAGAAGGACGTTTAAAAGTGAAATGAATCACTCAGTAAGTTTTGTATGTAATAAAGCTGGTAAAGAAAAGAATGGAAAATCAAGTCATTTCAAGAAGAAAAAACCACCTACGAAGAATGGGCAGGATAAGGAGAAGATGGAACTAAAGGATGTTCGATGTCATTTCTGTAAAAAGAAAGGACATTATCAAAATGACTATCCGAAAAGGAAAGCTTGGTTCGAAAAGAAAGGTAATCATCTATCTTTTGTTTGTTTTGAATCAAATTTAACTGAAGTTCGTATTAATACATGCTGGCTTGATACTGGTGCTACAACACATGTTTCCAATAATGTGTAGGAATTTCTTATGATCCGACTATAAATCCAAAAGGACATTTTCTCTTTATGGGAAACAGAATGAAATACACAGTAGAAGTCACTGGGATTTATTGTCTAATTCTAGAAAGTGGATATGTATTTGACTTATATAGTACCCTTTATGTATCTTCATTATCTAGAAACCTTATTTCCATAAGTAAATTGGATATTTCTGATTTGAGATGTACGTTTGGATCTAGTTGTTTTGATTTATATAAGAATACTGATAATGTTGGTTATGTTATTCTAATTGATGGTCTATATAAGTTGAAACTGAATGAAAATTATGTGAATTCCTTGCTAAATGTAGTAAATAATGTTGGATGCAAACATAACATGTTAAATGAAAATTCTGCTTTCTTATGGCATAAAAGACTAGGTCACATATCCAAAGAAAGAATGATGAGATTAGTAAGTAATGAAATTTTTTCAAATCTAGACTTTAGTGATCTACAATTATGTGTGGAGTGTATTAAAGGTAAACTAACCAAACATAATAAGCAAGGAGCCACTTGAACCAGCTAGCTCCTTGAAATAATTCACATTGATGTTTGTGGACCTATGGACACTCTAGCCTTTAATGAAGAAAAGTATTTCATCACTTTTATTGATGATTTTTTCCATTATGGTTATGTCTATTTACTTCATGAAAAATCTCAATCTGTGAATGTCCTTGAGACGTTTATAAAGGAAGTTGAGAGGCAATTAGATAAAAAGGTGAAAATCATAAGGTCTGATAGAGGTGCTGAATATTATGGCAAACATAATGAGTCAAGCAAGTGTCTAGGTCCATTTGCAAAATTCTTCGAAAGTCATGGCATATGTGCACAATAAACAATGTCAGGTACACCATAGCAAAATGATATAGCGGAAAGGCGCAATAGGACGTTAATAGATATGATTAGGAGTATGATGTAAGATTCTACACTACCTAAGAATTTGTAGTCGTATGCACTCAAAAACACTAATTATTAGTTGAATAGGGTTCCTAGTAAAGCTGTTCAAAAGACTTCTTTTTAATTATGGACTAACAGGAAACCTAGCTTAAGACACCTGCATGCTTGCGGTTATCCAGCGGAAGTGAGAATTTATAATCCACATAAAAAGAAATTAGATTCTCGAATGGTTAGTGGGTACTTCTTAGGTTACCTTGAAAAATCTAAAGGGCATGTGTTTTACGGTCCTAATCATAGTCTAAGAATTGTAGAAACAGGTAAGGCTAGATTCATTGAGATTGGTGAAGTTAGTGGGAGTACTAGAAGAGAAATAGTAGAAATAAAGGAAACAGGGGGTAAATGTTACATTGTCTAGAATAGTTCCTCCATCTACTATTACTCCAAATGTTGTTCCAACTATTGAAGAACAACATGATGATGAACACCATTAAAATAAAGAAGTACTTCCTAAAGGAAATGACTTACATAATGCTAAAACACATGAACCACAACAAGTAGCATTACGAAGATATCAAAGAGATCATAAGTCAACTAAATCTAATGATTATGTGGTTTATATGCAAGAATCAGATTATGATATAGGAATCAATAAGGACTTAGTTTCATTTTCACATGTTATAGAAAGTAAAGAGTCAAAGGAATAGATTAATGCCATGAAAGAAGAACTGAAACCCATGCAACAGAAGTTTGGGATCTCGTTGAGTTACCTCATGGGTGTAAAAGAGTCGAATGCAAGTGGGTTTGTAAAACCAAACACGACTCTAGTGGTAATATCGAACGATATAAAGCTAGACTTGGTGCTAAGGGTTACACTTAGAAAAATGGTGTTGACTACAAGGAGACATTTTCTCCCGTTTTGAAAAAGGACTCATTAATAATTATAATGGAATTAATAGCTCATTATGATTTGGAATTGCATCAAATGAACGTTAAAACAGCCTTTTTGAATGGAGATCTTGATGAGGAAGTTTATGTGGATCAACCCGAGGGTTTTTCTGTAGAAAGTAAAGAACAATTGGTGTGTAAACTTAAGAAGTCAATATATAGACTTAAACAAGCATCCCGACAATGGTATATTAATGTCAATACCATTTACGTCTTTTGGTTTTAAGGAAAATACGGTTGACCATTGTTTATACCAAAAGATCTGTGGGAGAAAGTTTATTTATCTAGTCATTTATGTTGATGACATCTTGCTTGTTGCAAATAATTTAAGCATATTGCATGAGACTAAAAAAATTCTCTCCATGAACTTTGAAATGAAAGATATGGGAGAGGCATCCTATGTGATTGAAATAGAAATATTTCGTGATCGATCACAAAGAATATTGGGATTATCTCAGAAAGGATATATCGAAAGGATTCTAGGGAGATTTGGAATGAGTAAATGTTCACCTTAGAAAGTTCCTGTACAAAAAGGTGATAAATTCAATCTCATGCAATGTCCTAAGAATGATGTAGAATGAAAGGAAATGGAAGCAATTCCATACGCATCTGTAGTTTGTAGCCTAATGTATGCTCAAACCTGTACTAGACCGAATATCAGTTTTGCGGTCGGTATGTTAAGGAGGTATCAAAGTAATCCAGGAAGGGAACATTGGCAAGCTGCAAATAAAGTTTTGAGATACTTACAAGGCACAAAAGATTACATGCTCATGTATAGTGGATTCAATGAATTGGAGGTAACTGGATATAACGATTCAGAGTTTTCTGGATGCATCGATACTAGAAAATCGACTTTTAGTTACCTGTTTATGTTTGCTCAAGGTGCCATATCATGGAAAAGTGTGAAACAAACTATCGTCGCTTCATCTACTATGGAGGCAGAATTTGCGGCATGTTATGAAGCCACAATTCATCCATTATGCTTGCGGAATCTCATTTCAAGACTTGCGGTTGTCGACACCATTAGCAAGCCACTGAAAATTTATTACGATAACCCTGCAGCAGTTTTTTTCTCAAATAATGAAAAGTACTCTAAAAGTGCCAAACATATGGAACTAATGTATCTTGTTGTGAAAGATGAGGTTCATAATGAAAGAGTGTCAATCATGCACATCAGGTAAGAACTTATGATTACAGACCCTTTGACGAAAGGGTTACAGCCAAAACAATTTGACGAACATGTTCTAAGAATGGTCTTGGTTGTATTAATAATGATTGATGTGTGACATTTTGAGCTCTTTTATGCGTTTCTGATGTACAATTATGTTTTTGTTTTAATGTGGTCATACATACTTTATTTAATTTCAAACAAGAAAGAGTCTTATAGAGATATTATGTTTATACATTATGATATAAGACATTATGCAGACTATTATATTGTTTTATATAAATTATGAATGTAAATTGATGGATTGCTGGTATTGTATTATATGGAAGTAAATGCATTAAATTAATAATGCACAACTGCCACAACTCTCAGCAATTTATCATAGTATGATGTTCAACGATTGATATTATGAATAATCACGTCACACTACAAGAAATTTGACATTTACCTATCAATATTTTATCTACCAATAAATATGGATAGTAAAGAGAAACTTTATCTACCAATATTTAATGGTAAAATTTATTAGTAGATAAATATTGTCAGTGTTACAAAATTGTTGAAGGATGATTATCTACCAATAATTATAGGTAGGTAAAATGTATTATCTACACATATACAAATGGGGAAGATATTTCGCAATTAGTCCCTACATTTTTCTCATATCATTATAATTTTTTTTTTTAAATAATGCTGAGTTGTGTGATGATGTGTCAAAAATATTCTAGCAAAATTTTTGAATTGAAGATTTCATTTACATATCTTAACAATGTTTTTTGTTAAATTATTTCTTTATTAATTATTACAATTATTTTGAAATATGAAATAATTAACAGTTAATGAATTGATAAACAATAATTAAATTGTAAACAATTAATATTAAATAACTATTCGTGAATAACTTATAATGCATTGTTATTTTTCCAAACAATTGACTACAAAAGTTTTAACTTTAATTTTTTCTAAAATGTTTCACAATTTAAGTGTCATCATCTAAAATAACTAAAACAAATTTTCTCTAATTTATTGCAAAGATGCCATACCATCCTCTCCGGATACAAATTTAACTGTTAATTTTAAATCAAAATTAACGGAACAAATCTCAATCCATGTGATTTCATTTGTGGCATCAATCCACGTAGTCTCTTTTGATTGGTCACCTGCAGAATAGGATATTAAAAGCAAAGATAAATAAAATTGCATTAATAACGAAAAATCAAATTTGTATACGTCTTGCCCTTTCAAAATCCACATAGCCTTAAGTATACACTCAATCCTTCTCCAAAACGAAACCGTCCAGGTTTCATTCCATAAAAATACCACATAAATCCAAATCGTAAAGTATAATCGGATTCTCTGTCTTCTCTTATTACTCAAATTAAAATCACAAATCTAGTTTTGTTGTACAAGATTCGTCGAAATGGGATATTTCTTCCATTTGGTCCTTCTGCAAATTAGAGGAGCGGTAGATTCAACAGTAGGTCGATTTACTGCGGATCAAGCAATTAGAGAAACTGAATTTTCCAACGTAATAGACTACGATTCCGATTTCTTTGCTGATTATCCATGTTCTCACAACGGATCTTCGGGTTGATCAGATCTTCTACCAACGTCGCTTTAGCCTGATTTGCGTAGGGTATGAATTTTGTTTCTGGTTTATAATAAGATTTGGATTAATACTTCGTTGGACAACCCATATTTTCAGGTTGTTGATTCTAATGCCGATTTTCAATTCCTATTTAAGTTATTCAGAGATGAACAAAAATTGGTTTTTTTTGTTCTGGATCCTAGTCTGTGTTACCGAGTAAAGGTATCAGTTTCACGATGTAAATATTTGAAGGGAGTATTGGTTTCTCTATTTTATAATCCTACACAAATTTTGACTACCTAATGCCGAATTTATTATCACTATTATTTTATGCGGTTATGAAACTTTCTAGTTTAGACAAATTTTCAAGCAGGTTGCAGCATTTTTAACTGATGAGAAATTGGAGTTTGCACACATTTATGATGAGGAAAATTGTGTGTTGTCGACTATGTAAATGATGAGATTGTCAAGAGGGTTAATAGTTATCCAATGTTTGGGGTTCCATCACTAGGTTCAAATGGGAAGTTATTAGTTAGTGCAACGATTGGGACCAGAGAGGAAGATAAGGCAAGGTTCAGATTGGAGTCTGCTCATGATCTTCTGAGATCTGGAGATCTTAGAATTGTGGTTAGGACTGGGGCTGCGCAGGCTGAAGGTTATGAGAAGAAAGCTTTTTGAAGATGACTAAAAAGCAGTTAGCTTGTGTACATCTTCGTTTTTCTTCCTAGTTAATCAATCATATTAAGTTGTCTCTAGATTTTTGGCAAGTTAAGTTATTTTAATGCTAGTTTATGAACTATTATCAATGTGATATTTAGTAATGAATAGAAATATGTGTTTAAAAAAAGAGTACTAGAAGGGTTCATAATCCCAATAACTAATAATTTGTTGCATTTTTTATGGGAGGAAAAAATTGACCTAAAATTTGGAAGGTGAAAAATGAAACAGTTAGGATATTTCATTAAACATCAGTTCTTATTTTCTATTCTACGTTAGTTTTAGACATGATGGTTGCGCTTCCTATTATGCGCTGCAAAATCAAGGACAAAGTAAGTTGAAACTTACACCACTGATTGCATTTTATAGTTAATGAGCTTGATTCCTTAGTTAAAGTAAGTTCATTAGACCATTTTTTTTTTTGTTATCTTTTTCTTATTGCCAACATCACATTATTAATTTATATTTTATTGCTGTCTAGTAGCAGATTGTATAATGGTCTGCCATAGTTGTCTGAAACCTTGTGTATAATCTGGAGCTTGTATTTTGTCTCCTGTTTTTGGAGTTAATAGCTTGGGAGTTTGTATGCACTAGTGCATTCTCTTGTCAAATATATGTAGGCTGATCTTCTATTTCTTCTGTTATTTTTGGATCTGCTGTAGACCTGTTTATGCTGGATTTTCTTCCTTCCTTTATTTTCGAGTTAGTTGGGTATCTTGGAGTTGAATGCATGTAGGGACTCTTGCCGGTGAAGTTATGTTGATGACTTTCCTAAATGGATTTTGTCCTTTGCTGATGGTTGTTTGGTTTTGGAGTTGTTGCTTTGGCTCCTGTGTGGTCCTTCTAGTGTATAATGTGTCTTTTGGGTTGTTTGCATGTTGTATTTTCTTGTTGTTCTTATTTTGCTATGTCGCAGTGTTTAAAAGGATTGAGTTGGATTTGTTTTATTTTTGTATTGTATTCCTTTTGTGTTAGGTTGTCATTTATATCTAGTTTAATTCTTTCCTCTCTTTGTACCTTGTATTATTGCAATATAAGTTTTATTCAGAAAAAATACTGTTATGCAATTGTTGAACATTCATTAATCTATTTATGCTCATTTAATTGCTAGTTTGTTATTCTTTCTACTTTTGATGTAATAAATTGTGTTACAGCATTGAGATTTATATTTAAATTGTATTGTTGACAATTATTAATCATTATTATGAATATTAATTTTTAAAGTAGAAAACTAATAATGATGCCACATGGACAAATTGTTATTTGACACATGGACCAACCATAAGATGCCAAGTGACAGCAATTATGTATGCCACATTTGTGTTAGTGTACCAACCATGTCAACAGCGACGTAAGATGGTACGTCATCAAACACATCAAACGATGATTCGTCGTTTGATTCACAATTTAGTGGGTTTCACGAATTCTTTTACCTTCCAATATTAATAAATGTTGGTAAAAATTCTTTCTCTATTAAGCTTTACCTACCAATGCCTACTAATTCAACATTGGTAGCTAAAACATATTACCCACCATTATATTAGTTTTATCTACACTTATAATTGGTAGGTAAAGACCTCATTTTCTTGTAGTGTCAAGTGGAAGAATGTTAGAAATCTGCTATTAGAAACTGCAATAAAATGTTTCATTTACCTATAACGTTATGTGGTTTCTAATCTAAATGTGACCATATTAATTGGGTCATAAATATAACATTTCATTTTTCGTTATCCATTTTCTAATCTTAATGTGACCATATTAACTGGGTTATAAATAGAACATTTCATTTTCCATTATGCATTTTCTGATCTTAATGTGACCCTATTAATTAGAACATAAATAGACTGTTCATATTTAGAACATTAGGTCTATAATTAATTTTAAGCGTTGAATTAGTATACGATGGACATAACAAATTTAGAAATAAGTGTTATAAAAGGATTGGGTTCTTTCTCTCTCTAAGAAAAGAGTTGTATTCTTCTCCATCTAGAAAAACATAAGAAAATAGGATAAAAGACAGAAACCGAATTCTGAGAAGAAGAGTAAACATTATAAGTCAAAGAAACAAGATGACAGCCATTATTTCTTCCGCTGCTAATCAAGGTACGTCATCCTAAACAGTATCTCATATTAAGTTTCTCCCTTTTGTTTGTGAAATATTCGGTATTGGTGATCCTGGGGCTATTCAATTGAACTATACATCACTAGTAATGAAAGATCGAATAATAAAGAAAATTCTAACATACAGATATGTGGCAAACATGACAGTAGAAATCATGTGGATAAATTCTCCGCTTTGAGAATTATGGTTTCTTTCTAGTGAGAAACCAGTGATATGGTGCGATAATTTAAGTACTGTTTCTCTCTCAGCTAACCTCATCCAGCATGCTCATGCAAAGCATATTGAAATCGATCTATGCTTTGTATGAGAGCAGACTGTTGCTGGAAAACTAGATGTTAATCATGTGTCTTCCCTTTCCCAGAAGACAGACATACTCACGAAATCGTTCTCATCAAAGAATTCCGCTTGTTTCAGAGAAGATTTGAAGATTTTCCATAGAGTCAGCGCAAAAGAGATAGGGAACCCTAGATAAAATTGGGAGGGACTAATAAGCTTTCGTATATTACGTATAATGTAAATATAATGTACGGCCTTGATCCAATACTTCTCATTTTACACCCATGTTATGTACAAGATTATTCATTCAATTCAATAATGATTACAACATTAATTTTGGTAGAATTTCTATTCATAACCCATCATTTTTGGCCCTTTTACTGAAGAATGAAACTGATATTCAAACTACAAAAGCTAGAAACAATGGACCATTAGGTTAAGAAGGGAAAAAAAAATGTTTTATAACAAATATTTACAAACAATGTAAAAATAAGTATTTACGACTAATTATTGGTAAACAATGGCTAAGTCATGTACTTCATCGCTTTCTTGAAGACGATTCGACGATCTGGTCGGTGGTGTAAACCAGTTCGTACTATCGCCGCCGCCTTTAGGATAAAATAGTCTTGGACAAGAATAACTTATTTACTTGCACAACAAATCAGTGCAGATTTGCACTTTTGAATTAAAAATATTGCTCGTCTTTTTTTTTTTCTGAAAGAAGTTTTAATGGCGGAGATAAGAAAATGTTATTTGGTGATTTTTTTTGTCTCGTCCAGTACTAAAGATAATGTTGATGGGAAATTAGTGCTGAACGATTTTACTGGGCAGTGGGGGATAGTCGGAAGAAAAATAGGATCAAAGTTTTACTACTTCATGTAAAAATTGACTCCGAAATTTTTACCGACTAAAATAAAAAATGGTTCGAAAAATGTAGTGTTTTTCCATCCAAAAATATATGTGTCTACACAACAAAGCCAAGGCCCAAGCCCAAGATCAAACCCGAACCGGGCCAGTTTGAGACGGTTGGTCGTGCGCGCGCATGTGTTGGTCATGATACATAGTCTCCCTCCTCACAACAAAGCATGTATTGGAAGCCCCAAGGCCCCAACATGTCTTCTAAGAAACAAATATAAACACTTTGATTCTTTCTTCTAGTCACATCATGTGGGACTATTCACATATAGCTAGGAGCCATTTAACACTTATTCATTTTTTTTTAATAAATTCACCTTTTGGTTTTTCAAAACAATTTCCAACAAATAATAACACAGCTATTTATCCTAAACACACTAATATCTATTACACCACTTCATAATTTATGCACATCAATCACAAAACCTCGCCAAAATATAGATAGTTCATATTGTATATCTGTAAAATATACAATATTTACGTACATATTCTTCATCACTATGTTACTATTTAGTTTATGTCGCTTTGCTCGAACAATGGTCTAACAAAATTTGTAAAGGGACAGACATTAGTTTGAGTGGCTGGAATATGTCTATCTCTTGTATACTACAAAGATAACCATATATAAAAACTTGATGGACGTGCCCTGTGCTTTACCAAATTGTATTACAATCAAATATGCATAACCATATACATAATCAATAGGAACAGAAATTTTCATATTGCAAAGGGAACAAAAATTCGCATATTGCAAAAGGAACAACAATTTTCCTTGCACAACTGTTCTCTGCATTACACATGCATTACAATAATTATGGAGTATATACCATTAGCACGGTAAAGCATACCCTATACTTGCCAACCATCAGAATAAATCTAATCTAATAACCAAATATGAATGTGCCTTTCATACATATAATTCTTGTATAATAGGCACACAGACAATCAATGTCAACTACATTCTACACACCTCGCTACATCAGTTATATTGCATACTCACCTACATAATGGTCCAAAGCATTACATAAAGTCCAATTGAGTTATCTTAATTAAAATATTCCAAACAAGTCATAAAATTCCTGCTTACATCAACATCTGCTTGGTACGGCCTTATCTGAGTCCATGTTCCAACTTGTTCCAAGATAACAGCCATGGTCGAACAATGGTTAAGAAATTGATCGTTGTTCCAAGAAAATGCTGATCATTCATCTATTTCATCCAGTTCACCCCTTTTTTTGTTTAAGTCCAGATAATTTATCATGCATTTCTACACCGTATGACCGTCATACAATTTATATTGAATTGAGTCAAACTAATATCCAGTTTTGTTTACAATAACCTTAGCCCGATTTGGTATATACATTCATTTTGAATATTTTTGTCAATTATTAATCATATTATATAGACACTGAATCATTATGATACACGTTAGCACATCTACCACAACAGCACTAGCAGACAATCAGGGTACCAACACAGAATAGAATTTTGTTTACATTTTTTTTCTAAGTGTGAACAAAACACTTTCCTCCTATTGGAGAAATCAGGTGGATCACACATGGACCCCCCTGAATTCCTCCAATATGAGCCGAGTATTTTGTTCACACTTGCTAAAAAGTGTGAACAAAATCGGACTCACCAACACACATCCTAAATTAGTTATACATTTGCCTAGAAGATATTTGGATGGAAGAAAAGGTTGTAATGTAATTCAGTTATTGGTGGGGGACATGCAGACGTGCTGCAGGAATCATTTTTTTTTTATTTTTTTTATTCAAAAATGGTCTCCATTCTATTATATGGATGCCAATTTTTTAAGAAAAGTAATTATATCGTGTACCTAGGTATAGCCACCTATGACAATGTAAAAAAAAGCTGAGATAGAAAATTTGAGAGCAAATCTACTAAAATGAATAGTCGAGAGATAGAAAAGTTGAGAGCAAATCCTCTATACCCAAAATCCTCTATCCTTCTATTTCTAACCAATCAGAACTTAGTTTTTCATCATTTTTGCAATTAAGTCAGAGATAGAAAAAGGGCTTAATTGTAAAAAGGTGGAATTCAGGGGGCTATGATTAGTTGGAGATAAGGGATAGAGAATTTTGGGTACATAAGATTTGATTTGAGAAACGTTATTGCATTATTTTCTCGTCTTCCTTTCCTTACCTATTTTTCATCCATGTCTTCTTCCTTTAAATCTATTCTTCCAATCTTCTGCTAATCTTCCCATCAACGTGATGCTTTCACTTATTGTTCTTGTTGGGAAACAATGGCTGAGTCACGTACTTTGTCGCTTTCTTGAAGACGATTCGGCGATCTGGTCGGTGGTGCAAAACCAGTTCGTACTTCCGCCGCCGCCTCTAGGATAAAACAGCCTCTCTAAAATAAATAACTGATTTGTTTTGCACAACAAATCAGTGCAGATTTGCACTCTCGAATTTAACTGCTCGAAAATTTCTGGAAGAATTTTTTTTAATGGCGAAGGAAGAGATTTTTTTTCTGTTTTTAAATCTCGTCTACAACTAAGGATAATATATAGACGAGATTAGGGCTGAATGAAAATACTGGTCAGTGGAGGAAAATAGGATCTGCGAAATACTTGATCAAAAGTTTACCGCTTTATATATAAAAGTCGGCTCAGGAATATTTTCCGTATTGAAAAACTGGTTCGAAAAATGTAGTGTTTTCTGGACTAAAAATATAAGTGTCTACACCACATAGCCAAGGCCCAAGGCCCAAGCCCAATCCCGAACCGAACCGAGCCGAGCCGGGCCGGTCGTTCGGTCGCGCGCGCGTGTGTGGTGGTCATGATGCATGGTCTCCCTCCTCACAACAAAGCATGCATTGGGAGCCCAAGGCCCCAACATGACTTCTTAGAAACAAGTATAAATACTTTCATCTTTCTTATAATCCCATGATGTGGGACTATTCACAAATAGGAGGCATCATAAACTTATTTCATATTTTAAATAATTCATAAAATTTCCAACAATCCCCCACTTGATTTTTTTTAAAATATACTCGAGCAGTTTCTAAAAACATAAGACTGTGCATAAACAAAGGTGTCATCCGATTTGAACCTTTGCATAGTGAATAAGATTCAGTTTTTACTAGAGTGACACGTAGTCTTGAACTCTATTCCTGACATCAAACCACACATAATCTTTTCTATAGTGCAATCAATTAAGCCCGTGCATTTATGGCCATACACGTCTATCCTAGTTTAGTGAACGCTCTAGAAGTTTTGCCCAAAACTCCATAGGAAACAGCCACATTTCCGCATTTACATAGGTGAGTCTATCAAGAGTACTCCTGAAGGTAGGTACTCCACTCCAAATAGAGTATAGATCTCATTAAGAGTTTCTATTAACTCATCCTTTATCACTTCAGGAATACATGCTTCTTAGTTTTTCATATAGCATGTTCAACTTCTATCACTACAGAACTTGTTTCTACCCATTGAACCTATTTCTTGGGATCTCCAGTCATTTAGGTCGGGTTACCATTGTGCGTGACTCAACAATCTAAGGGCAATAGTCCCATTCTTTTAGAAGAATTATGGACTTTCTCTCTGGACAGTCCTTTCGTCAAAGGATCTGCCAAATTTTCTTCGCTACGTACATAATCTACTCTAACGGTACCAATAGAGATTAGCTCTCTAACCGTGCTGTGCTTACGACGTATTAGTCGTCCCTTACCGTTATAATAACGGTTCTGAACTTTTGTAATAGCCGCGGTACTATCGCAATATATCAACACAGCCGGTATCGGTTTTTCCCATAAGGGAATCTCTGCTAGCAGATTTCTCAAATACTCAGCTTCTTCACTAGCTGTAGCTAGTGCTATCATCTCAGACTCCGTAGTAGACTGAGCCAAAATAGTCTGTTTCTTGGATTTTCAAGAAACAGCTCCTCCAGCGATGCTAAATATATAGCCACTAGTCGCTTTAGAATCATCTGATAAAGTATTCCAGTCTGTATCTGAGAATCCTTCAAGTACAGCTAGAAACTTTTCATAATGTAATCCAAGGTTCATAGTTCGTTTAAGGTATCTCAAGACCCTTTCAATAGCATGCAGTGTTCTATACTAGGTCTACTAGTAAACCTACACAATAATCCCACAACATAGGCAATGTCGGGTCTAGTACAATCAGTGGCATACCGAAGGCTGCCAATGATGCTCGCATAATCAGACTGTCTTACACCTTCACCAGTGTTCTTAAATAACTTTACACTTGGATCGTATGGTGTACATGCAGGTTTACAGTCAAAGTAATTATATTTCTTTAGTATCTTCTCAATGTAATGAGACTGATCCAAAGAAATTCCCTTTTCTGAGCTAGTAATTTTAATACCAAGGATTACACTCGCCTCACCTAGATCTTTCATGTCAAAATTGGCACTTAATAAGTATTTGACTGAATTTATGCATGAATGTTTGACCCAAAGATGAGTAGGTCATCTACATAAAGGCATATGATAGTGCAAATGTCATTCTCAAATTTGTAATAAATGCATTTGTCACTTTCATTAACTTTAAAATCATTTGAAATGATTAAGTTATCAAATTTTTCATGCCATTGTTTAGGTGCTTGTTTTAAACCATATAATGATTTATCTAATTTGCATACTTTATGTTCTTGACCATGTACTACAAATCCCTCAGGCTGGTCCATATAAATTTCTTCGTCTAATTCACCATTCAAAAAAGCGGTTTTAACATCCATTTGGTGCATTGGTAAATTATGAATGGAAGCAAGTGAGATTAATACTCGAATGGATGTTATTCTAGTTACAGGTGAAAAAATATCAAAGAAATCTATATTTTCTTTTTGTCTAAAACCTTTAACTACAAGTCATGCTTTGTATTTATCTATAGTACCATCAGGTTTTAGTTTCTTTTTAAGTACCCGTTTACAGCCTACAGATTTACAACCAGGGGGTAAATCTGCCAAATGCCAATTTTATTGGATTCAAGAGAATCCATCTCATCATTTATAGTCTCTCGCCAGAAATCGGCATCTAATGAAGATAAGGCCTCTTGGAGGTTTAAGGGATCCTCCTCTATAGTAAAAGCGCTAAAATCCGAACCAAACTCTTTTATGGTTCTTGCTCTTTTACTTCTTCTAGGTTCAACTTCAGAACTTTTATTAAGTTCTGTTCTAATAGGCGTACTTAATGTGCCCCCACTATTCCTTAATTTAAAAGGAAATTTAGTTTCATAAAAATCGGCATCATTTGATTCAATTATGTTATGTGCATTTATATCATAAAATCGATATGCTTTGCTATTAATAGCATAGCCTACAAATACACATTCATATGCTCTACTTGCCAATTTTATTCTCTTAGGGTCTGGAATGCGAACATATGCTAGACAACCCCAAGTTCTAAAGTATGAGACATTGGGTTTATGATTCTTTAAAATTTCATAAGGTGAAATTTTATTCTTAGATTTAGGGATTCTATTTAGAACATAACATACAGTCAATAAAATATCCCCCTACCAATGTTTTGCTGCACCAGAATTTAGTAGGATGGCAACTACTAATTCGGTAAAAGTCCTATTTTTTCTTTCAGCTTTACCGTTCATTTCAGGTGAATAGAGTGCAGTTCTCTCATGTACAATACCATGTAATTTATAGAAGTCCAGAATTGAGTTAGATTCATATTTTGTTCCTCTATCACTACGAAATCTCTTGATTTTCCTATTTGTTTGATTCTCAATCTCAGTTTTGAATGTTTTAAACATGTCAAAAGAATCACTTTTATTTTTCATAAGATAAACATATGTGAAATCAGAACAATCATCGATAAAAGTGATAAAATAACGATGTCCATGTTTAGTCAATGTGCCATCAAGTTCACATATGTCAGAATGAATCAAGTCTAAGGGTTCAGATTCTCTATCAACAGATTTATGAGGTTTCTTTGTGATTTTTGCTTATGTACATAATTCACATTTATCAGATTCAGATTCTGCTATCTTAGGCATCATATCTAGAATGCTCATGTTATGAATTATCCGTTTATTAACATGACATAATCTAGAGTGCCAAATATTAAAATCACACAACATATAAGCAGAATTATTCACTTTATTAGATTCAACATTTAATTTGAACATTCCCTCACAAGCATAACCCTTTCCTACAAAGTTTCCCTTATACACTATGGTATACAAATCAGCCCCAATAAATTGAGTAAACCCTGCCTTATTAAGGAAATAGCCAGATACCAGATTCTTCCTCATCTCTGGAGTATGCAAAACATCTTTGAGGATCACAGTCTTTCCATAGGTAAACTTGATCTCCACGTTTCCAATCCCTGCAACTTTAGTGGTGTGAGAATCTCCCAGCAACACTTTCTGATCATCAGCAGCCGTGTATGTGGAAAACATAGCACGATCATAGCAGACATGGCGAGAAGCACCAATGTCTACCCACCAACCCTCTGATCAACCAACAAGGTGAATCCCAGTAATCATAGCCATAAGAGGCTCCTCCTCAGTCAAGTTAGCCTGTGGTACAGAGCTAGGCTTGTTCCGACACTTTCGTCCTATATGACCTGGTTTTCCACAGTTGTAACATAGAAACAACTGTCCAGAGTCATTCTTTTAGGCTGATTTTTGCTGTCCTATTGGGTTTCCTTGCGGATTCCCATTCTATTTGTTGCGTCTGTTCTGATTCTTAAAAGACTTCTGGTTTGGTTTCAGAACTGCGGGTTTGGTCTTTTTAGTGTTGTTGTTTGAAACAAACAACGCTTCCTTTTTCTGGTCCTGTTTGCGTGCCGCCTCCTCAATGCGAAGGCGAGTGATCAAACTCTCTAAGGAAAATTCCTTAGTCTTATGCCGTAAGAAATTTTTGAAGTCTTTCCAACCTGGGGGCAGTTTGTCAATAATAACAACAATTTGAAACTGTTCATCCAAAACCATACCTTCGGAGATGATCTCATGAGCTATTTTCTGTAGCTCATGAGACTGCATCTCTACTGACCTATCGTCTGTCATCTGGTACTTGAGATAGCGGCTTATAGCATACTTCTTTGCCCCTGCCTCCTCTGTATCGTATTTCTTCTGCAGTGCTTCCCATATCTGCTTTGCTGTCTTGTCCTCTAAATTATAGTAATCATACAGAACATCGCTCAATCCGTTCAGAATAAAATTCTTGCGCATATAATCATGTTCAGTCCAGTTCTGCAACTGCTTTGATTGTTCAGTCTAGGATGTCATCTGCGCTTCATCAGTTCTATCAGGCTTGTCTGGCAGTTGCGGTTTGTCGGTGGTCAGAGCAGCAGCCAACTTCCTCATCGTCAGGTAGAACTCCATTTTCTGACGCCATCGTTTGAAGTGCAGACCTTCGAAACGAAACGGGGCAGCAGTCACCAATGGGATCTGGAATGCAGAGGAAGGAGCAGCATCATCTATGGTTATTGTCGAAGCCATTGTTACTAATCGTCTTCAAATTGTTGGGAAACAATGGCCGAGTCACGTACTTTGTCGCTTTCTTGAAGACGATTCGGCGATCTGGTCGGTGGTGCAAAACTAGTTCGTACTTCCGCCGCCGCCTCTACGATAAAACAGCCTCTCTAAAATGAATAACTGATTTGCTTTGCACAACAAATCAGTGCAGATTTGCACTCTCGAATTTAACTGCTCGAAAATTTCTGGAAGAATATTTTTTTTTTAATGGCGAAGGAAGAGAATTTTTTTTTCTGTTTTTAAATCTCGTCTACAACTGAGGATAATATATAGACGGGATTAGGGCTGAACGAAAATACTGGTCGGCGGAGGAAAATAGGATCTGCGAAATACTTGGTCAAAAGTTTACCGCTTTATATATAAAAGTCGACTCAGAAATATTTTCCGTATTGAAAAACTGGTTCGAAAAATGTAGTGTTTTCTGGACTAAAAATATAAGTGTCTACACCACATAGCCAAGGCCCAAGGCCCAAGCCCAATCCCGAACCGAGCCGAGCCGGGCCGGGTAGGGTCGAGTCAGTCGGTCGCGCGCGCGTGTGTGGTGGTCATGATGCATGGTCTCCCTTCTCACAACAAAGCATGCATTGGGAGCCCAAGGCCCCAACATGACTTCTTAGAAACAAGTATAAATACTTGCATCTTTATTATAATCACATGATGTGGGACTATTCACAAATAGGAGGCATCATAAACTTATTTCATATTTTAAATAATTCATAAAATTTCCAACAGTTCTCTTCTGTTCTTCACACAACCCATCTATCCTATCACATTGTCAAGGGTCGACGACGCATTCCAGCTGCTCGCAGAGAACCAAAACACTATCAGTACCATCCAAACCAATCAAACCACCATCTAAACCACCCAAAATGCCCATATTGCCATGCTCGAAACTTTAACGGCCAATAACATTGACATCAAAGCCACATTGGCTGATATTAACTACAAGCTGGATACCCAATCACCCATTTCACCAACCAACCAATCCTTCTATCACCCGCCAACCACCATTATTGGCCACTCCAACACCTGCTTGTAACCCAAAATGCTCACTCACAACCTTCAACGACACCAACCCAGATTATTGGATATTCCAAGCGGACCAAGTATTTGCTCATTACTCCACTCCCGACGATCAAGGAGTAGACCTTGCAATCTTCCACATGGAAGGCCAAGCCCTATCATGGTTTCAATGGATGCGCCACAACAATCAAATCTCAACATGGACAGCGTTGACAAAAGCAATAGAGAAGCGATTTGGTCCATCGATGTCCTCCAACCCGCAAGCCACTCTGTTTAAGCTAAAGCAGGTAACAACAATAGAAAATTATCAAGCAACTTTTGAAAATCTCTGTAATAGAATTACTACACTCTCCAAAGAATCTATATTGCAATGTTTTATCTCTGGCCTCAAAATCAACATACAAAATAAACTCCACATCCTCAAGCCTACCAATATCTCTGATGCTATAGGTGGAGCTAAACTTATAGAAAGAAAATTAACCGATTTACACAAATTTCCATTCTCAAAACAAAACCAACAATACCAGAAACCACACAACAACCCCTCACCCACACAAATAATTTCACAAACACAACAACTACAAAAACCCCAAACCACAAGTACCCATCAAACAATTGTCAAAGGCAGAATTGAACATCTGAAAGCAATAAGGGCTATGTATTAACGGCGATGAGAAGTATCAGTTCGTCCATCGTGTAAACCTACTAACATTCTCATGATCCTCCCTGACACCAACCCCGATGACGAACCCCCAACTAATGAATTGGCAATCCATCTCACACCAAAAACTAAGGTAGCGTTTGGTTCATGTTTTGTTTTGCATTTTGAGTTTTCAACGGTAGCTACACAAAATGAGGAGAGTAAATGGATGATGAAGGAGAAGTAATGAACATGGACGGGACCACGGCGAGGTTGGAGGATGATGGAAGGATGAATTTTGTGTCATTTATCCGTTGTTTCCGAAAAAATGGTAAATAAAAAAAAGTTGTTTTCCGTTTTATATGTTGGCTTCATTTTCTAAAACGGTCATTTTTCATGGTTTATGTACGTCGTTTCCAATTTTGTATTGGCAAAAATTGAAAACTAAAAATGGTGAACCGAACGCACCTTAACTCTCGTGAAATCGCTGCCCCAATAGCCGAAAACCCACAAGAAATTTCATTCCATGCCCTCACTGGCTCATCTCACCCACCAGCACTTTGCCTCCCTGCCTTAATCAATAACAACCCAATCTCGATCCCCGTTGACACAGGCTCCACACACAATTACCTTCACCTGAAAACAACAGAGTTCCTAGGCTTGGAAATAGACAACACCAATACTTTCGTAGTTACAGTAGGCACAGAGATAAATTGAAGAGTTCGGGTGGCTGTGCCAACGTATGCGTGGAAATTCAAGGGCATGTGTTCGAAATTGATTTTCACTAGCTTGAGATAGTCCGATCAGATGGAGTAATTGGATTCAATGGTTAGGACAACTGGGTCCTATTACTATGGATCACCGAAAAATAACGATAGCATTTATCCATAAAAATCAAACCATTTGTCTTACTAGGTTGGGCCTAGCTTCCAGCCCATCACAAATTTGCATTCAGCAGTTAAAACGCCTTGACAATACCTCTGTTATAACCACCTTCCTATATTTACAACTCCAGCCCACTACACCGTCGGCCCAAACACAGCCCACAACACATACCGAACCACAGCTCGATAACCTATTGTCTGCCTTTAACCATGTCTTTGTAACACCAACCACAATCCCACCATACCGTGAATTTCAACACCGAATAAACCATATGTCCAACTCCAATCCGATAAACACAAAACCCAATTGTTACCCATACTACCAAAAAAATGAAATCGAATGGCAAATAAAAGACATGTTAGCCTAAAAAATAATCGAACCCTCAACTAGTCTTTTTTCCTCCCTAGTCCTATTAGTTATAAAGAAAGATGGGTGATGGTGCTTTTGCGTCGCTTAGAGCACTCAGTGCCATCACCATCAAAAACCGTTTTCCAATATCGACAGTTGATGAATTATATGAAGCGGTATTTTATTCCAAGCTAGATCTTCCAAGTGGATATTTTCAAATTTTCCTACACACCCCCGACATTCCAAAAATAGCCTTTTTGTACACATGAAGGCCACTATGAATTTCTCATTATGCCATTTGGCCTAAAAAATGCCTTATTAACATTCCAAACCACAATGAATAACATATTTCATCCATATTTACGCAAATTCATTCTCGTCCTTTTTGACGATATTCGTGTCTATAGCTCCTCATGGGATTCCCACATCAAACATTTTAAAACCACTCTGAAATATTGAACCAAAACCAATTCTTTGCCAACATATCCAAACGCAAACTCTGTCTCAAAGAAATAGATTATTTGGGCCAACTAATTTCTCGTGAGAGCATGCGAGTTGACCCATCCAAAATAGAAGCAATGATACATTGGCTAACACCCAAATCAGTAACCAAAGTACGTGGATTTTTGGGCTTAATGGGGTTTTACCGCCAATTTATAAAGAATTATGCCTAAATTGTAGCCCACTAACCGATTTGTTAAAACATAATAATTTCAATTGGGGGCCGCAAGCCCATTTAGCCTTCAATTCCCTGAAGCAAGATGTGTCCTCCATACCTGTTGACGGCAAAAAATGTCGTAAACACCAAAGATTCCGATTTCTAGGAATAGTTAATTTGGTCGTATAGACAAGAGTATAAAAGCAGTAAATAACAAAAGAAATTTATAGTGGTTCGGCTCATGAGGGGTCTACGTCCACTTTGAAGCGTTGTTGGAATATTAGTACTTACTCAAAGTTACAAGTGTGAGACCCTCTCATGACATCTCGTTACACTTCATTACATTCATCTTTATGCTAGATGATGTCATCATTCCCATATATGATGTCATAATTATCATATATTAAATATATTAAGAAATGGAAACTTTTGCCCTTCTTCTTCCTCAAATAGAGGATGCCATTAATGGAGCTCTATAGAGGTCCCAAGGTCTCAAATTCCAACCCCTTTGAAGTGTAAAGTCATGGGGTATTTATAGGAAAGGAGTAGGTAGGGATTAGGTTGGAGTAGGAAGAAATAGGGGACCACATGCAGAAATTCGCACCTGGAGCCTGCATATATGGGAAATTCGCACCTGAGCTTGGGGCACAAAATTTCGCACCTCGTGGGTGCGAGATTTCATGCCTTGAGGGTGCGAGATTTCACGCCTCGAGGGTGCGAGATTTCCCACCTCGAGGGTGCGAGATTTCGCCACCTCGAGAGTGCGAGATTTTGCATCTCGAGGGTGCGAGGTTCTGCACCTCAACCTCGCCCCTCGAAAGCTGCACCAATGGGTTTGGGGTGCCGTGAGGTCTCTGTTAGCGCGATCCCTCTTCATCTTGTTTCCTTTGCTCCTAAGCGTCCTTTTCGGCTTTAATTCCATGCGATGCGTTGAGTCGAGCGTATTTTGTGTACTTTTGGGAACCGAACCAAAATGCCAGTTAACATATGCCCCCCAAAGTACGTCTTGTGTTGACATGATGTGCTTTGGATTGGTTGAGTTAGTGATTGAGTTGCTGGTTTTATCCTGTAAGTTAAAGGAGAACACATGTTAGTCGACAGACTCGTTTGCTACAGGATTGCGAGTGATCCATTGCCGATGTGGCGCTATGCTCATGTTACTAAGTATTCGCAGTGCGTTGTCGCTGCGTGCTCGCGAGGTCAGTATGCGCAGGGAATACATGTACATGAGCGCAAGGCGTGAAGTTTTGAACTCTGGGGGTTCGGTTTTTTCCTCCTCTTTTTTTTCGTGGGGTGCGATATTTCGAACCACAGAAGTTCAAGATTTCGACCCCAAGGGGTTCGGAGTTTCGAACTCATGGGTTCGAAATTTCTAACCCTGGGGGTTTGAAATTTTGAACTCGTGGGGTTGAAATTTTGAACCTGTGGGCTTGAAATTCTTGGGAATGCAAAGAGACTGTTTCCTTTTATTATAAATAGCCCCCTCCTCATTTCCTTCTTCTACTGTTTTTTCTATCTCGATCGCCACTAATTCCGAGCTTCGAGGCCTACTAATTTTTGAACTTAAGCTTAGGTAAGGCATGGGGTCAAGGCACGAGGAGGAAGGAGTTTGATTCGTCGAAGCTTGGCCGGAGTGGTTCGACGCGAGGCAAAGAGAGGCAAAGACTTGAACCGGGTCGGAAATTTCAATCCTCTTTGAGGTTCAAAATTTTGAACCTCTGGAGTTCGAGATTTTGAACCTTCGTAGGTTCAAGTTCCTGAACCTCCAGCGGTCGAGATTTCGAACCCGAGGGGTTCGAAGCTCCGGACCTCAAGAGTTCGGAGTTTCGAATCCTTCGGGTTCGAAATTTCGATCCTTGACGGATTCAGATCCTCGAGCCTGGGGTTCGAATTTTCGATCTTTTGGGGTTCGAATTTTCAAGCCCAGTCAGA
Source organism: Allium sativum (assembly GCA_030737875.1). Classification (NCBI taxonomy): domain Eukaryota; kingdom Viridiplantae; phylum Streptophyta; class Magnoliopsida; order Asparagales; family Amaryllidaceae; genus Allium; species Allium sativum. The sequence goes on from CM060916.1 coordinate 904,543,868, forward strand.
TCCTTGAGCCTGAGGCTCAAATTTTCGACCCTTTGGGGTTCGAATTTTCGAACCTCAAGGCTTGAATTTTCGAACCCTTAGGTGTTCGAATCTTTGGAACCTGAGTTTTGGACTTTCGAACTTTGAAGCTTGTTGGAGCCTCTCTTGCCTATCGCGGTCCTTTGGTTTGCCGCTAGACCAACTACTTTGCGCCATGCCTTGGCGAGGTATCGTTTTTCCCATTCAGTACTTTGATCTCCTAACTACCCGTCCTTAAGTTTACTTATCACTACTTGCTTGCGTGATTGCACGAATGCAAATGACGGTACTTGCATGGACACGGACATGAATCTTTCACATAGGATAGCGCATATAACCGAACTATGACCGAGCTGACTTTCCTATGTATACCTTAATCTTGCACGACACCGCGCACACATGTTAGTTTCCACCAATATGAGGGGTACATGTTATTCCAATGTGATGTCTAATACTGGTGTCTTAAAGTATAGTTAACCATGTAAACAAGATCAAAGACGGGAACAATCCCGGAAGCCGAGGCTTCCCCGACATCGTCACATTCATCTGATTCTACCAATAGCGGTAGCTTGAGTGGCAGCGAGCTTGAGACTACTGAAGGGTCTGTTCCTTCTCAATCGGCCAGTTCACCCGAAGTGTTTGATCACGGGGAACAACTTGAGAGGCTACACTCTCTGATCATATGCGAAGAGGTTGAGAATATGGACATTATGAACGAAGATGCACCAGCGGGCCCCGGAGCCCCGGATATGTTACCCGATGTTGTTGTCTTGGAAAATCCGACGGACTCGGTGTCATCGTCCCTGGATGCTATGGCAGTTATGAAAATGGCACAACGGTTTAACATACGAGTAGGTGATGCTTATGCGCCGGGAGGAGATGGAAGAGCTCACGCACCGCTCGAGGGTTTAACTGCCTGGAATAGGCAAGCTTGTTTCGCGAGGTGCATGCACCCTGCCAATGATTTTATTCGGGATATTCTGTCCTATTTCCACCTTGCACCTTCGCAACTGCATCCAAAAGCTTTCTCGTTTCTCTTAGGCACTTACGTTATATACTGAGGGTATTTGAACACGGAACCCACCGGAGAGGATATTCGGTATTTCTTTAGCTTGAGGAGAACGTCTAGCAGATCGCCTTCCCAGTGGTTCCTAGAAGCGAAAGCCGCCACCAAATTCTTTAGCGGGACGTGGCCCAGGCTATCGGTGTTCAAACAAGACTGGTTCTTTGTGCACTGCCCTCCTGGATTTGCAAGGAGTTGGATTGTAGGGAGTAAATGCTTTCAAACTTTGCTTCCAACTATAAAGTTCCTGGGACCCTTATCTTATTATTATCCTTTTTTGATTGCGGTAGGGAATCCAGAGGCACCACCGGTAAAGAGTATAGGTAGCGTCTTAATGCCTAGCGGGCAATTCCCGAGGAATTTCACAAAACGGAAAATGTGATGAGCCAAGAGCACCTTCGTCGTGTGGGGTTGCTCCCTGACGATCGGGCTGTAATTAGGCACGCAGTGGCAAGCGAAGTACCGAAAAAGGTCGTGGCGAAAGGCCCTGCGACCCTGGTCAGAAAAGAAAGATGCCCTCTGTTGGGCCTCGACCGAAGAAGTTCATCAAGTTTCAAGGAGACATTGGTGGAGATGGGGCTCACGGTGAGGAGGCTGCAGCTGGAGATGAGGGCCTATTGAATGTGCCCGTTCCACCCCTGACTGGAGGGCCAGTGGAGGGAGAGTCCATTATCTCCAGCGGCTTCTCCTAGAGCTGCTACCCCGCTCGAGGAAGAGCGCTAGTTTAAGCTGTCATGGACGAATTAGCTCTTGCTGCGGAGGGGTTAACTCCTTCGAGTGGACCACAATCTGGTCTGTTGAGAGAACACTTAGGACATACACTCATTAACACTGCATAGCATAGTTGCTTATCTGAGCATGCGAATTAACTAATTTCACTTCTTTTCTTTGACAGGTGATATGGCTAGAGGGCGTGGAGGACGAGGTTATGGACATAGAGGTCGTCAACGCCCTAGGAATCCTTTCTTTGAAGTTTTTAGAAGAGGGACCAGTTTGTATGGCACTCTACCCCAGATTGGTCGTGACAATGGACATCAATATGGGAATTGATGTCAACGGTCTCCTCCTCCTCCCCTCCGATTCGGGTGCTCGAGGGAGATTCCCGACTTAACTTGGGGGGCTCTCGGCATCCGTCTTCGATAGCGCCTCCGCATATAGTGGCTCCCACGCCCATTCCAGCTACTAAAGAGATAGAGAGAGCCGCCACTCGACCAACCAAGGCCAAAGAGGGTGAACGTAATCAGGACAAGAGAATTAGCGGCCTCTGAGCAACTAGGCCTTTTTGTGGAAGAACAGAGGGCACGGTTAAAGATGGCTTTCCCTCAACACTACTTTGATGATCTAATGATTCTTCCCTATCTTCGCCTGTCCCTGTTAGGGACTCCGGAGAGATCTGGATGCATGTAGAGGAAGCGTACCACTAGGCTGATGAGTTACCACCTATTCCTTTCATCTATCAGAGTTGATTAAGAGGAAGAATATGGAGCTCTTGAATCATAAGTTAACTATCAATGCTGATAAGACTACCGCCGTTCATCTAAATGCAAACATTGATGAGTTTGCTTTTGTACCGTGAGCACATTGTCATTCATTCCTGTATCTTTAAACGCTAGCCCGTTGAATCTCAATGTTGTAGCTGAGATAAAGAAAGGGTACAAGGCACTCAAGAGGGAGGCTGATCACTCCAGCTTCGTTTTTATTGAAACCATAGCCGATCTTACTACCCAGAACATGGCCCTAAAGAGGGACAAGGCCGAGGCAGATAAAGTGTGTGCCGATCTGGAATGAGAGAACGCACGAGTTTTCGACCTCCAAACTGACAATAATACTCTAGGGCGGAGAATGACAGCTTGAAGAGGCAGCTCGAGGAAATGAGAAAGGCCAAGGAGGATGCAGAGGCCAGTAACCGGGATGTGTTGGGCACAATGGATGGACTGAGAGAGGCACACCTGAGAGAGGTGGAATAATTGAGGGAGGAGCTGGAGGATATAGAGTTCCAAGTGAAATCTTCTATGGTGGAGGATATCCAAAAAATGTACGTTAAGGTTTTGAGATTCCATGGACTCTCGTAGGCTGACGATTATCCCCGGGAACTAGCTCAGACTTGGGAGAGGTTGGTGTCGTATGAGGCCTTCTTGGCGAAGTGGAGGTGGGAACTTTAGATGAACGCCAACTTGCAATTGATCTTCTGACTATCGAGGAGTGCGAGAAGCTAGAAGTGGGTCAGAGGTTGCTTCATGAGGATGCCGAGAGAGAGAGAGGTTGGAGAGGCTCACTACTGAGAAAGGGAAAGTAGCCATGACTGAGAGTGTTGTGGTTACAGAGACATTTGCAGAAGCAAGCTCTTATCGACCATTACCCCCTGACCCAGGCATGGTGAGTGATCCCGTAGCTTTAACTCGGGCTTCGACTAAGTATTACCCTGAGCACCACGAGCTAGGAGAGACTGCGTTCACTTTACCTACCACCACTAGTACCCCGCTGGACATCTAAACCATCCCTGCGCGGAGGTAAATTTATTTTGCCATGCATCCTCGAGGATGATGTAATTACCGAATTTGCATACTAGAGTTTGTGTTTTCAATGTACATCCCTTCCCGGACCGACCACGACATCGGGCCCTGCACCCTTGGTCCCATGATTAACTGAATCTAGGACAGGGCTCACGGCAGCGTAACTTGGAGAGGGCGATGACTAGCTGGATACCTACTCAGATATAAGGTTAAATCCCAGTATGATCAATACCCTCATGGAGGAAGGAGAGGAGAGGTGGTTGTTGGCAAAGTGCGTCTGCCCGGGGCCGAGTTGAGGCTGATGTGCCTTCGATGGATGCTATGATGGAGACCTAAAAAGCAAATATGGTAGCTAAGCATGAGTAGGTGGAGGAGCAGCAGAGGCAAGATGAGGCTGCCATGTAGGAGATCCTAACGACGACCAAGCGGGATGCTGAGACGAGAGTCGCTGAAACGGTCGCAAAGAGGAAGGCCAATGAGGAGGGCGAGAAGAAGAGGACTGATGTCGAGGCTCGGAAGAAAAGGGAGAACGAGCTAGCCCAGCAGAAGGCTACCGAGTCCCTCGAGAAAACCAAGGCTGGTACTGTCACGCCGCAAAGTCCTAAAAGCTTGCCGAGTGTCAGGCTGCCAGAGAGGCCAAGGAACGGGCTGAGCGAGAAGGCAAGGAAATACTGGAGAGGAGTAACGCTGTAGTAGGCCTTGCTGCCGGAAGTGCCCCCGTGCCTACAACGCATGCCGCCCTTGTTGACATCACCAAGAACTCTAAAGGCGAGGGTGCAGGCGAGAAGCATCTCTCGGCTTCTCATGAATCGACTACCCCTCAGAAGGGCTAAGATGGGAGGAGTGGTTCAGGTAAGAAGAGGCCCAGTGCAAAGGATGAATAATCGAGCGTGGAATCTATAGAAAAGAAACACAAGCACAAACGGAAGAAGCATGATTAGTGTTAGTAACCTAAGTAGGATTTACCGTTTCATTTTGGTAGTGTAGGCTGATAGTTTACGCAAGTACGACCCTTGCTTTTGGTTTTTCAAGACATGGTATGGTTTTCATGTACACCCTGTCATCTGAAAGAAAGATGTTAGACATGTTGTTTGTCTTAATGCGTGTGTATTGAAAGGGAAATATGAATTAGTAAAGATCGCAATTTGTGTTAAATATTTGGATGTTCTTCTTATGTTTTCAGGCGTCCCGTACTTGCACAAGCATACTTATCGTTACACTTGACAAAAAAGCGATGGTGTACCGCGCTCTGGGTTGATTATTCCAGAGGGGTGTGATTGTGTACCGCGCTTCGGGTCAATTATTTCGGACGGGTGTGATACAGCGCACGCTTCTAGTAGGTTTCCCTCAGCTCATGAAACCCATAGTTTGCGAAGCCAGGCTGAGCACCTGCTGTATTTAGGTTGCCTGGAATTAATCATAATTGTAGCAAAGGCGTATGACATTGCGTTGTACGGTCCGTCCGGTGTGTGGCTCTCCTGTCGTTCATCGGGTTGAGGCAAGCCACATGTATCATTTATTCACCTGAGAAGAGAAGCCCGGATCATCGGCTCGTAGGGTCCGATCGTGGCCGTGGGCTACCCTTAGCCTTGAGAGCTTCAGAGAAGAAACGATTTATGGGTCGGTCTCGGTGCTGCGCCAAGATTCGACCGGTACCCGTAGCCGGGGGAGGGATTTACATCACTCACGCCTGGCTGTTGGGTGGCATTAAGTCGCTTGGGACTTGGGCGTGGAACGATTTATCCTCGGTCTCGGTTCAGGGCCGAGATTCGAGTTCGTGGTTATTTATAATCGGTTGCGCCGTGGGCCAGTGACTCAAGTAGCGTTGTCGGCTCCCATGCTAGGAATGTTGGTCGTAGCCATTGTGTTTTGGCCTCGAGGTTGGCTCGAGACTTGGACGACGGTGCCAACTCCGTGCTCCGAGGCCGATACGACAACTGACTGTTTGAATGTAAGCTGGTTGCCAGGATAAGTCAAATGTGTCATGCGCGGAGTAAACACAAACAAGAAGAGATGGTAAGTTGAACTTCATTTCTACTAATAACTTTGGCAGTAATAGCCTTTACAATGCATTGAATTGTTAGAAAACAAAACATTGTTGGAAAGCGTAAATAGCTATGTACTGAGTTATGTGAAGTAGCGGCGAAGATGTTCACTATTCCATGCCCTTGGAGTTTAGCTCCATCCACGGTTGCGAGTTTGAAAGATCCATTGCTGAGCTTTCGTTGTATGGAGTATGGACCTGCCCAATGAGGAGCGGGGCTTGTTGGTGGAGGGAAGACCCATTTTAAGACGAGGTCACCGACGTTGAGGTCCTTATGGAGGACCCTAGAATTAAAGTATCGAGAGATTCGTTGTCGTTGGGCGGCGGCTCAAGATCAGCTTCGTTCCTTTTCCCTTCCAACAAGTCAACTGATCCTAAAAGTAAATCTTGGTTTATCCTTGGATCGAAATAGGTGACTCGGCGAGATGGAATATTGAGTTCAATAGGAATGACGACTTCTGATCCATAGGCGAGGCCAAAGGGAGTTTGTCTGGTTGTTGTCTTGTGCGTTGTTCGGTATGCCCAAAGAGCTAGCGGAAGTTCGTTTGCCCACATCCCCCCAGCCTTTTCCAGGCGCTTCTTAATGACGGACTTAATAACTTTGTTGACCACTTCGACTTTCCCATTGGCTTGAGGATGAGCCACTGCCGAGAATCTTTTTTTGATGTTGTGCTGCTGGCAAAAGGCTTTGAATTCCGCGCTCTCGAATTGAGTGTCGTTATCAGAAATGATAGCTTGATGGACCCCATATCGAGAATTGAGTTTGCGTACAATGAAGTTGATCATCTTCTTGGCTCTACCCATTTGTTAAAATAATCAACTATGACGACGTCGTATCGTGCCCCGCCTCTGGCCATTGGAAGAGCCCCAATGATGTCGATTCCCCACATGGCGAATGGCCATGGGCTGATTATCTGTGTTAACTCTATAGGCGGGGCTCTTGGGATCTTCGAGAAGCGCTGGCATTTGTCTCATTTACGAGCATAGTCTGCGGCGTTTTGGTCGAGCGTGGGCCAATAGTAACCATGTCTAAGTATTTTTCTGGCCAAGGTTTGCCCTTTAGTATGCTCGCCGCACTCCCCTTCATGCACATCGGTTAAGATTTTGATGGCGCCATGATGGGCTACACATCTGAGCAATGGGACAGAGAAACATCTACGGTAGAGAATCCCATCCATAAGAAGATAGCGAGCCGATTGGCGGGTGAGTGCTCGCCTTTCCTTGTAGCTCCCCGGAAGGGTCCTGTGTTATAGGTAATTCTTGATTGGTGTTATCTAAGATTCAGGTTCGGGTTTGGTATTCATGATTGCCTTAGTTTGAGTTTGCTTGATACTAGGAGAATTGAGCACTTCGACGGGGGCGAACCCCAAAAGTTGCGGATCCTCGGAGCTTGCTATTTTGGATAGTGAATCGGCCTTTTCATTTTGTTCTCGGGGTATGTGAGTGATGACGAAGTGGTCGAGGTGAGTGAGTAGTTCCTGAACCTTGGTTAAGTAGAGGGCGAATCGTTCCCCCTTAGCTTGATATTCCCCTTGTACTTGACGCACAATGAGTTGTGAGTCGGAGAAAATTTGGATTGTCTTTATTTTGAGCTCGATCTCGATTCTGAGTGCGGCGATCAAGGCTTCATATTCTGCGTCGTTGTTGGTAGCAGGGAAATTTAGTTTTAGCTTGTAGCATATTGGGTGTTCCTCAGGGGTGATGAACACGACTCCAGTCCCAGCGCATTTGCTGTTGGAGGACCCGTCCATGAACAATTTCCATTGGGTGCTGAGAGTTTCCGTGTTCTCTGCCGGAGTCTCCTCGGGGGCAGTGAACTCTACTATGAAGTCAGAAAGAGCTTGGCCGAGGATAGCTCAGTGGGAAATGAATATTATCTCAAATTGGCTTAGCTCCATACTCCATTTCAGTAGCTGTCCCGACGCTTCGGGTCGCTGCAGGACCAGTCGTAGTGGTTCATCGGTGAAAACCTTTATAGGATGAGACTGGAAGTATGGTCGGAGTTTTCGTGAGGAAATGAGCAAGCAGAATGCCATGTTTTCCAGCTTTGGGTAATTCTCTTCTGCCCACGTCAATCGTTTGCTTATGTAGTAGACAGGTCGTTGGATGCAATCCTCAAGGCGGATTAACGCCGAGCTGATTGCCTACGTAGAAACAGTCAAATAGATGTATAAGTCCTCATGGTCTATGGGCTTAGATAGGATAGGTGGTCGCTCTAAGTGATCCAGAAGTTATTTGAATGCAGAGATGCATTCCTTCGAAATTGCTTTTCCCCTTTCGAAGTAAATCAAAGAAAGGAATGCACTTGTTGGTGGCTTTGGATATGAACCGACTTAAAGCAACGACCTTTCCATTTAAAATTTTGTACATCCTTAATGTTCTTGGGGATTCATATGTTCCGAATAGCTTGGATTTTCTCTAGATTAGCTTCGATTCCCTGGGAGTTGATGATGAAACCCAAGAATTTTCCTGAGGCAACTCCGAATGAGCATTTCAAGGGGTTGAGTTTCATATCGTAATGGCGGAGGATATCGAACATTTCAGAGAGGTCGTGGACGTGACCGCTTGATACTTTAGATTTTACAAACATGTTGTCCACGTACACCTCCATGGACTTTTCGATTTGGTTTTTAAAGAATCGGTTAACCATTCGCTTAAAAGTAGCGCCAGTATTCTTGAGGCCGAAGGGCATGATGTGAGATCAGTAAATTTCGAGGTCGGTTATGAAAGAAGTATGATCCTGGTCGCGTAGGTTCATGGGAATCTGATTGTAGCTTGAGTAGGCATCCATGAAAGATAGTAGCTGGTATCCAGTGGTTGAGTCAACAAGCCGGTCGATCTTTGGAAGAGGAAAGTTGACTTTGGGACATGCCTTGTTTAGGTCGAAGAAGTCGATGCACGTTCACCATTTACCGTTGTCCTTCTTGACCAGAAATAGATTGGAGACCCATTAGGGGTAATCGGCCTCGCGGGTGAAATTTTTGTTGAGTAGACGGTCTACCTCTTCCTCAAGTGCTTTTGACCTCTCATGTCCTAGGAAACGGCGCTTTTGCTTGACTAGAATTGTTGTCTGATCGATACTTAGACAATGGCAAGCGATTGCAGGGTCGATGCCTTTCATATCATAATGATTCCATGCACACATGTCTAGGTTAGCCTTCAGGAAATGTACAAGATCTTCTTTGATTGCGGGAAGGAGTTGCAATCCTATCTTCAGTACCCTTGATGGATCATCGGGATTAACGGGAATATCCACTGTAGAATCGACCGAGGTAGCCCTCTCGTACTCGGGCTCTCCATCCTTCCATGGGTCGAGGTCTTTGGAAGACGGCAGTGACGCCTGAGCTAAGGCCCAAACGCCGCTGATTGCTATGCTGAAATAGTCTAGGCGCAAGAAGGCGAGGGAATTGCTTTTCCCATGTCCTTGTTGCGTGCATTCTTCCATTCTATTGCATAACACTGTCTGGCGCTTATTTGGTCGCCTCTGACTATTCTAATCCTGTTTTCTGTCGGAAATTTCATTAGGAGAGACCATGGTGACATGTAGACTTGAAAATCTGTGAGAAAAGGGTGTCCAAGGAAAGCGTTGTAGGGGGAGTCGATGTCTATAAGCACGAAAGTGAGGATTCGGGCCCGGCTTCGATCCCCCTCGCCTAGCTCCACAGGTAGATCGATCATTCCCATCGGGGAACTAGAAGCTCCATTGAAGCCATGGATCATGGCGCGGCATGGCATTATGTCTTTTATTTCTAACCTCATCTTGTTATAATCAGCTTTGAAAATGATGTTGACCGAGCTTCCGGAATCAATTAACACTTTTCGGACAGAAGCAGCACCGATCTGGCCTGTGATAACTAATGGATCGATGGTTGGTATCTCCACTGTAATACCCCACATCCATTAAGGTCACTCACAAGGGGAATGTCTTAACTTCAATGGAGCATTATGGGTACTGGAACAGAAATATTACAAGACAGACATATATAAAACAGCGGAAAGTAAAGTGGAAGTACTTAAAATCATTTATTAAATATGATTGTTTACAATAAAAGCCCATCAACTTCCAATACCCAATTACATAGTTAAAATATCTGTCTTGCTCAAAAACAAAGAAGCATAAAATAAGTTATAGTATTCCCCAATAAAGCAAAGCAAGCCATGGGCAAGAAAAATCCAAGCCTTGCATGAAAGAGCCTTGGAGCTTGATAAGGTCCGAGCTAAGCTGTATTCCCACCCTGCGAACTTTGGGGGGGCGAACGGAAGAAAAAGAGGCGAAACAAAACGGGTCAGTCATAAAGACTGAGTAAGTCCTAGTGACTTTCAGCATAAAAATAGTTAAGGATAATATGGCATGAGTAAACTGAAAGTAAACATAAGCATGATGACAAGATAAGCAACAGGCAAGATAACTAAGGTTAACATGATGTGGTTTTTGTCAAGTAACATCGCAAGGTTCCCATTCAAGATAAACTAAGTATAATTTCGTAAGATTCCTATCAAACATAACAAGATTCCTCTGCTTCGCCATTAAAATATTTCTATGAGATCTACTTGCTCTGCACCACCTAAATAGCATCCTTACAATTGTCTTGCAAGGAATGATCCGTATTCTTACTAATACTCCAACTAGTGTCCTCTATAACAAGGATCCTTACCCCCTACTAGTGTCCCAACTAGTAGCCCGTGTTATATAATAAGGTGATCCCACCCACTACTTAGAAATAATAATACTAGTCTTATGTACCCCTAGCTGACTACATAGGTGTCGCCTGCCCCTATCTCCACTAGGTGTACCCACCAACTACTTAGAAATCATAATACTAGTCTTATGTACCCCTAGCTGACTACATAGGTTCCGCCTGCCCCTATCTCCATTAGGTGTACCCACTAACCACTTAGAAATCATAATACTAGTCTTATGTACCCCTAGCTGACTACATAGGCGCCGCCTGCCCCTATCTCCACTAGGTGTACCCACCAACCCCCATGCGATCGGCTCCTTAACTCGTAGATACCCGTGCTGGCCCCACGGTGGGGTGTATCATTTCCCAAAGTGGCAACCCGATACAACTTGAGGATGCACGGCTTATACCTACACGATGCAACAACGTCTTACCTACCAGCCCGGGTCCACACACGCATATGAAACCCGTTGGACTTGCGTTGCCACCGCTAACCCGTTTTGACCTCTTACAATCAAACCCAGTATGCGTGTCCCGTCCTCGACATGGATTGTGCTCACAAAGATACGTAATGGGCTACTGGTCTGAAAAGGGTCCCCTTTCCTCGACACAAGCTTCCCTCCTATGCTTGGTCCCCTCTAGTAATTCTTACTTAACCCCTTCTTATTCATGTCCACTTACATGCATAAATTTTGGTTAAGTATACACCAGTTATGTCTTACATGTTACCCATGTCCTCCACTTAACCCCTACATCATCCTCATGTCTTAATACATGCTTTATCTTGGTTAAGTGCTTATTGGTTATATTTTACATGTCATTCATATTACCCCCAACGTCTGGGTTTAACCAAGTGCCTTGGCTTTATCTGCCATTAGACCCTATGTCTATCCATTAACTATGCGCTTGTGCTACCTCATCAGTCTTATCGTTTAACTTGGTTATTTCCATTTATACCAACCTTCAACTTGCTTATTAATTCAATTCTTAACTTGAACTATACTAAGTCCATTAATAAGCCCGCAACATGTTATTCCTATGATTCATACATTAACCCCTGTTATGGTACAATAACATGTTCTTATTCAGTCTTTACAACCAAGTACCCCTTAACTTCAAACACACTGGAGAGAGAGAATAATTCCCTAAATACCAACCCCGAAGACCGGAATCAACATCAGATTGATACTCAGAGGATTATCCAACCTAACCAATGTTTTGTTCCTTTTTATAATATAACTTATGTCACCTTCAATTGTAAATTCATTCCTGTCTTTACATATTGCTTAATCTACAATGAAGCACATCTTTCCTTATTACATAAGTTATCTCATCTTACCTATTGTTCCGCCTAACTTACTTTATTCCATAAGTTATCATTCCCACTTAGGCGTTAATTAAGATTTACTTAACTCAACCATTCATGTCATAACAGTTAAGTGTCATTAGCCTGGTCATATTACTTAACCCACCCATTCATACCATATTGGTTAAGTGTCATTAGCCTAGTCATATTACTTAACCCACCCACTCATACCATATTGGTTAAGTGTTATTAGCCTAATCATATTACTTAACCCACCCACTGGTCTAATTACCATGTTATGTTGGTTAAGTATTACTATTCGTATTTCCACATGTCACCCACATGTCACCCACTTAACCCGCATGTCCCACCACATGTTTATCTGGTTAAGTATTTCTTAATTCATTAAGGCTGTAACCCTATAAAGACCTCTCACATTAGACTGACATTTATGGCAGCTGGATTTGTCGGGCGGGTCCGGGCAGTCTTACACCATAAAAGAGTCTAACCTCGTGTCTTTACAACTGTTACGCTTTTAATTTGGGCCTAGGACCTCTCACATTGGGCTACCATTTGTGACTACTGGATTCGCCGGGCGGGTCCGGGCAGTTTTACGTCACAAATGAGTCCAACCCCGTGTCCTAAGCATTGATTATCGCTTATAATCTTTTACCCCAGTCTTAATAATTTCCTTATTCAAATTATTAATTAATTCCTAATTTAACGATGTCCATAATTGACTCAATTATGTTCATCAATTAATGGTATGCAAAATCATACCAATTTTATCACAATTTATCTTATACCATTAAAGGCAACCTATCTCAATTTATATTTATCCCTCCTTTAAGGCTATTACATGCCAACTACCCAAACCCCACTTAGGCGTGTTCATATTAGCCCTTTTTCAAGACATAAATTTTCATATGTGTTTCAACTACAAATCTCACATAATTAACATATGCCCAAGTTCTAGATTACATATCAGTTTTTACATATGCCTAATTCATACCAAATTTACATATGTTCAGTTCATGCCATTTTATATGTATGCCAAATTTATGCCAATTTACCCCTATCAAGTTCTAGCCAAATTACATAAGCCAATCCCAATTCTTGCAATTACTATTTTAATGGCAATACCCAATTATCAAATTTCATATTAATGGCAATAATACCCCTATATCCGATTTTCATGTTATGCCATCAATTCCACCAATCACATATATCCAAATAGGTAATATTCCCATACTTTTCCCCGTATTCAATCGTACGCAAAATCGTGGTTTAGGCCTAGATCTGAAATTGATCTAGGTTCATCAAAAGAAAATAAATAGGGGAAAGGTAGAATTTTGCAATAAAACAAGATCAGAGAGAAAACAACATAAATCATCATGATAGGCATAAAGATTAGATCTTGATAATAATATCAACATGAATCCAAGAAACTGAGTTACAACGACTGAATAGAGCATGAACTAGACATAAGAATGGAGATGAACAAGTCTCAAAACCCAAGGTTCAAAGGTAAATAGTAATAGATCTTAATTGATGAACATGCTTATATCCAATTACACTTTATTCCATAGCCATATTAAAATTAAGTATTTTAATCTAAAAAGTAACTAGAACTTACATAGCATGGCTAGCGAATTAAGAACTGAAATCGATGTAGAAACGTTGTAGAGTTGTTGATTCATCTCCTTGAATCGTTGTAGAAGTCTTCATCTTTGCATTGGATTGCGTATGAGAGCTTAAGAAGAAGATTAGAGACGGCGGCCATGATCAGGAGGGATTTTAGCAGTATAACGGTGGCTAGACATGTTGTAGCGAATAAGGGTTTAGGCATCAGGGGGTTTATATAGGATTTAGGACTAGTTTAGGCCCTTAGATTAACCCTAGTTTAGATCTAAACCATCCAATCTCATCACAGGCCAACAGAACAGACCCAAAGGAGGAAGCAGGTGCACCAGGCCAACCTGGCCCGACCAAGGAGGTCGACCCCCAGGTCGACACCCAGGTCGACTCCCCAGTTGACCTGGTCCTGGGGGGTCGACTCCCCAGTCGACCTGGGGCTGGGCGGGAAATTTTCCCGCCCAGTCTGTTTGGGGCTAAATTCGAAATTTGAAAATCTATTTTCGTTTTCTGATTTTTCGTGAAACTTCTAGAGGCCATATCTCGGTCATACGGACTCCGATTTACGAAATTTCGGACTCGTTTCCAACCAGAATTCCGAGACGAACGCAACGGCGCAACCCGTTTCTCTTGATTCTTATTTTAAAATTTAATTCTGCCTTGATTCTTGTATTAACATGTTATAAAAATTCGGGTTGTTACATCCACCCCAATGGAATCTCTTTTGTGGAAAATGATGTCATCCCGCTTGGTCTTTTGGAGCTTGGATGAGACGGATTCGTGGGGTGCGTATCAAGTTTCATAAGTAGCATGTTTTATGGAACTCACATACTCTTCCATTTTTCGGAAGTTGTCATGTGTGGGGTAAGGTCCGCCACATATGGTGTTGATTACGATCCCATGCCTTGGGTTAGATGTACCGGGAGCTTCTTTGGCAGCTGCCTGAGGCGTTGGTGCCTGAGGCTGTGGATTTGCTTCGGGAGGAAAAGGTTCTTAGACGTATTTCTCAAGTCGCTTTTTGCGGATAAGCTTCTCAATTGCATCCCCGAGTTGGTGACATTCATTGGTATTGTGGCCGTACACATCATGGTATCGGCAGTACCTCCCAGTATTTTTCTCAAGGTCGGTTGATTCTCTGGTGCGCGGTTTCTTGTATGGCAAAAATTGTTTCTAGATCTCGTTTAGCAGGGTGTATGTCTCGAAGGCTTGGTAAGGGCCGGGCTTCCTTGGCTCGGTCGGGGCCTGATCGTTGTTCCGACCATCTTGCCTACCATTGTTCGGTCTTTGCCTGTTAGGACCTGCCCCTTGTTCTAATCAAAATGCTCTCCTACTTGTTTTCTTCTGAGGTTGTTATTTACAGTGCCTGCTTGAGGGCCATTGGGGTGACTAGTGGCTGAGAGTCGATTGGGCCTTGCTTCCTCTTGGCACAAGTACTGATTCGCCTTCTCATTGAAGGCATTGAAGCTTTTTGGCTGCTTCCAATCAATCCGTGCCCCGAATTTTAAGTAGGGAGGACATTTTTAGCTAATTGGAAGGGTATGGTGCGAAGACCCAGATCCTCAACCTCAGCAAGGGAAATGTTGAACCTCAAGAGGTAGCTTTTGAGCAACTCAGCGGGCCCTTGGTATAAGTTAGAAAGGGTGAGGGCATTCTTTGGAGTTAGTATATGCATTCTGAATTGCTTGATCAACTGTGTTGCTAACTAGCCGAAGTTGTTAATGGAATTGAGTGGGAGGCGAAAGAACCATAATAGAGCGGTTCCTGATAAGAAGACTGAGAAACATTTGCATTTGACCGGATCGTTGCCCCGACTCGACTCCATTTGCCATTCATATCGATTAAGAAAGGTATGAGGGTCAGTGGTGCCGTCATACAGCGGCATGCTGAAGCGTCGTGGCCATTCAGCTTCGTTTACCCTTCTTGTGAAGGGGTTACGCCTAATGTGCACTTCCCATGAATCGTGCATGTTTCCTCGCATCTCCCTCATGATTCTTCGAACCATGTCGGGTAGGTATGTTGGATGGGGATCCGCCATTAGGACCCATGGGTTTCGACGAGGTTCCCGAGTTCTGTTGCGAGGGATCTCCTATGATGGACGTCCGGATCATCTTCCTCTATGTCCTCGACATCTATGATTGGGTCTTGGTGTGCATGGTGAGGTGGAGCAGGATAATGTGGTTCATGTTCTGGAGGAACGCGGGCCGCTGGAATAGCAAGCCCATCATCCTGATTATCCACCGTCAGGTTGTGTCTAGGAAGAGGTTGGTTTGTAGGACCTGGTCCGTCATTAATGGTCAAGTGAGAGCGGCTTCAGTATTGTGCCCCACCGCTATATGTGACTGTGGTTCGGTCACTGTTTACGTTCTCATTGCCGTTGGCGTAGCCATTGCCATTATCATTGTCGAGGGCATTGGTGCGGGCGGCGACGTTGTTGATGAGGCTAAACCTCCTCCTTTGATGTGGGCCCTTCGACTCGAAAGAGGAAGTTTCCAATATAGTTGGTCGAGGTCGAGCATTGTTCCGAGTTAATTGAAGTCGAGCGACTATACGCTGAATTTCTTGAAGTTGTCGCATAAGGTCGATGTTATTCCTTAATGCTTGATTAAGCTCGACCGTTGTGTTCTCATATTTCTCTTAATAGTCTATTTTCTCTGACTTGACTCCGCTTCTTCGATCATGTCTTTCACCCTAGAAGCGTAGCGGCGCCTTTGATTCAAGGTGCTGAGTCAGCGGTTAGGGAGCTGGGAGGTAGGCAGCAGTTAGGGAGTTCGTACCGTGGCTAAGGGAGAGCGAGCCTGGTATTAAGGAGCCTATTAATATACTGGTGCAACTCAAGACCTAAGGCCATCTTCTCTACTCCTAGACCTTAAGAAAGAGTTGCTTTATATGATTGACTCAGCGAATTGCTAGCTCTCTGTATTCCCCATGCACGATAGATGATTTTTTGCATAGAGGGGCAACCGAACTAATCGCTCAAAGGAATAACGGAAGCTGGGCATTGAGTAAGCGACGCCTTTCCCCTAGATGCTATTGAAAGCTAAACGACCTACTTGTGGGCCAAGGCCTTCTTGTCTGCTTGAATCTAACCAGTTGGAACGCGTTATCTTAGATTGATGTAGGATCTTATTCCTGAGCTGGAGCTCACAACTTAGAACTAATATATTGCACCAACCGCGGAGTGAGCGATGCACAGTTACTTGCCCCTTTCTTCATGGGAGAAATGGAATCTCTTTGGTGGAACGATGTAAGTGAACTAGCAGATGTGAGGGGCTGCTTTGATTGGTTGGCGTTGGGAGTACAGACCGCTGGGCAAAGCCCTAACTTTACGTTGAACAAGTTCTACCTGCTCACAAGAAAGCTAGCCCCAAGGGCACTAAGTTACGTAGGCTCCTCAGTCTGTCCAATTCATCCATTGTTACCCCGTCTTTTTCAATTCCATCAAACAGGAAAATTGAGATGGCTTAGGAAATTCAAGAAAATCACTCCCATTGGTCGCCTATCACTTTTCGTCTCATATAGCTGGTAAAGGAAATTCGCTGATCCCTAGGGAAGTAGTCAAATCAGGGTAAAGTAGTAGAAAAGTGCCTTCTTGCTTTGGATCTTCTTGCTTCTTCTTCGTCCCGCTCGCAATTAATATACTGGCGCCTCTTGCTCCAAGTCTTCTTTCTTCGCCCAGTATAAATATTGGCCTGCATAGGGATAATCAAATTCTCTAAGACTATAAGGGCTTCCCCTCTTATTTATGTCACTACATATCGAAAAGTGAAATTCGGATGCAAAGGTTATTGATTCTCGCTAGGCCACAAATGAAGCGGACCTGGTCGGTACTTTGTAAGGCATATCCGTCTTCCAAGGAATGGCGCTTCGGGGTCCACAGTAGGAGGGACGGTTTCATTAGTGGTCGGGATGCCCGTCAGTTGAGGTTGTTGGGATGTACCGGCCTCTGCTGCGGCTGAAGAGCTGACCATTGCGTTCTTTGGTCACTTTGCCATCGTAAGCGGACTCGACAGCAGGTTTAGCAAGGAACCTCAAGCTCGTCGGTGGTCGAGATACCAAAGTATGACAAAGGCACAGGATCGAGTGCTCTCAGTGATAACACCAAATGTTGACGGCAAAAAATGTTGTAAACACCAAAGATTCCAATTACTAGGAATAGTTAATTTGGTCGCACAGACAAGAGTATAAAAGCAGTAAATAATGTTAGGGACTGCAGAATGGATCGTTCAGGCAAAGCAAACACTAGAGGGGGATGAATAGTGTTTGTCAGAATTTAAATAAAACTAAAAACTAAAGAGAACTGTGGGATGAATCAAACACCATAAACATAATCTCAGACATAGATTCAAACACAGATGCAAAATAAACAGAAATAAAAGTGCAGAAATGGAAAGAACACGCCGTATTTTATACTGGTTTGGATCACTCCTATGTCTAGTCGCACACAACACTGGATCTGAGTTTTATTACTATTTTCAAATAGCCAAATAAACCTCCTTGATTTTATGGCTCAACATGGAGACACCGACTCCTATCCCTTGATTTCATGACTCAACAAGGGCACACCGACTCCTATTCCTTGATTTCATGGCTACAAGGATATACTGATTACTCTTTGACTTACAAACAGGGTTTATTAAACCCAAGCAATTACAAAACAACCTTATAACTCTTCAATAACACTTGATTCGGAGAGTAGAGAGTGTAGATAGAAGAAGTTTGATCAATTCAAAAGTGAATTCGGTAGAGTATAAGTGTAAAAACCATAAAAATGATGAAGATAATGGTAGGATGAAAGAGGATGAAGATGGAGAAGAAATGACATTAAAAAAAATTCGGTTTTAACCTCTTTTTATAGAGTATAAAGGGTTGCAACGGTTCTGAAGCGTTTTAAATAGAGAAAAGACACTTCGCTTCAAAATTAGAAAAATAGCTATTGTATGTTGACATACATATTTTGCTATGTTGACATAGTCATGTGTAATTTTCATTTTCAAAACATTTTTCAAGTATTTTGATATAAAATTAATTTTGGAAATTCTTGAGTAAAATTTTAATTTTGTAAATCAATATTATATGATAGAATAACATATGAAAACATATTTTTACACTATATAATTATATTTATAAAATTATAAGGTTTTAAACTATATAAAATATAAATAAAGTATATATATATATATATATGAAAATTTTAGTTTGAAAAACAGAGAAGAATAAAAATAGAAACAAATATAAAAACAAAATAAAGAAGATTGAGGGAAAAAACAATATATAGAGGATTGAGGAAAGAATTGAAAATCAAAATTTGAATTTGAATTCTGATTTGAACCTACAGTGCTATTTAGAGTCTTACAAAATCTAGACTCTATAATTATATTAATCTTGAACTCTTGAATTCTTTGATCTTTGAATCTCTATCATCTATCATCTTTGAATCTCTATCATCGATACTCCATTATCCAACAATCTCCCCATTTTTGATGATGACAACCTTAGTTTATAAAATATCATACCTGTATATACCTGTTTGATGATGTTCCTTCTATACTCCCCTTGTCTGTAAGAATCCTATAAACTATGCCTATATTTTATAATTTCTCCCCATTTGACATTATAAAAAATAAATTCTAAAAGTACTCCCCCTAAATCCTATAACTATCCAAATAATTTGTAACGACTCAGTTTTTTAACCGTTCTAATCGATAATAAACCACACATGTTGACCCAAACAAATCACAAATACAGGTAGTTATTGGGGAAAAGAAAAACACGAAGGAAAGAAGGTAAACAATCACAGATCTCACAGCGGAAGGATAACATATAATAAATAACTAACAGTTTAAAAGCAGTTGAAATATATACATTTGGCTATAACATACAACAGTTATCATAGTTACACACATACACATGACAGCGGAACAAAGTGCAGCAGAAAAATACGTATGTGTATATATGTAATAGATGTATACCAAATCTTCGTCTTCGATCTCCAAGGCAAAGGAACTTCGCTAACTGCAAACTTCTGCTGACCCGAGCGTATTGCATAAAAAGAAAACACAACAAACACTCGGATCAGCACAAAATCATTCTCATATTAGTCAAATCAAAATACGAAATAACTTGAGTGTCATGGGTACAGTAACTCAAGAGATGTTATGGGATTTTCCATCTCTTGAGGATCCGTTAAACTAATACATACATAGTATAATACGCTATTATGATAGTGTCTATCCAGTAAAGTAAATATCACAAAAATAGCATAAGCGGGATTACCATATTACCTTTACGCCGTTTACAGGCATCAACAGTCTATACAGTATCGTAAATTCCCCGTACTGGTGTTATCAGAGGTCACTCAATAGAAGACAAAGCTAAATCAAAATTGTATAGGGCTCGATATGGATCAATATGACAAGGCACTCGAGGCAATGCCCAGGGTAGGATTCTACCAATTGCACTCCCGGACCGGTGGTAACGCATAGCAGCCACTACCGCCCACCTCGGATCACACTCCCATAATCAAAAGGGCCCAAATCATCATCGTCATCATAGTCATAGAAATAATATTGAAGAAGGGTGTCCGATCAAAGGTGCTACCTCAATTAGTCATGGTATAGCTCCTGTTTCAGTCATTTCAATTCTGACCCAAAGGTCAGGGCTATTTCATCATCGTTCATCTTCTTCAATCCGGATACGTCATAATGTATACAGTTGTTAAAGTGGTATCGACACTGACAGAGAGTATGCCACTTGTCGACTCCGGCCTCCTTAACAACCAATGCTTACATTTTCCACATCGGTTGGTTCTTTTATTTTTCACAAAGGTTCGCTTTCATATAAAAATATCATATTCTGTTTCGAACCAATTTATATACAAATAGAATATAATTCCATGTCAAAATTTTCGTAATCATATAACATTTCCAAACCCGACTTATATTCGAGTAGAATATATTTCAAATTCAAGATTTTTCTTATCTCAAATCGATTTATGTTCGAAACCATTTATATCCAAATAGAATATATATTCATAGCTCATTTAAATCCTTCAGGAGATATATTTATATTTAAATAGGAAAATTCACATTTCCATAAAAAAAACATGTTTAGAAATCGATTCATATTCAAAGAGGATATAATTTTATCCCAACTCCACATGAACAACGACTTAGACCCGAACACTTTCCATTCGGAAGAAATTTACGATCATTTAATATAACTTGAAAATAGACGCTTATGAATAAAATCCTTATATAATATATATATAATTTAATAAATAAAATAAAATAAGGTAATTAAAAATTATGTATATACACGATTTAAAGGTTTACAAATTAGTTTAAGAAATAAAATATAAGGAAAATATAGTTATAACAAAATAGTTTTTAGAGAAAAGGTTTAAATAAATAAATTTCCAAGAAAGAATAGTTATTTGAAAATCATCAGTGTAAATATATACAAATTTTTTTTTGACTATAATCATTCCTTCTACCGAACTTCAAGTACTTAAATCTAAACTCCAGTCTCAATAGAGTTTTTATTGTTCAGTACCTTGTTTCAAACCCCATTTCAAGCCTATCTTACAATTTAGAGAATCCAAACTCAACTTCATATTAGGTTTAAAATACTTCGAGGATCCTCGGTTGTCTTTATTCCACATTAAATTCAATGAGAGTTTATAAATTTGAGTCTGACCAATTATTTGAAGTAATCCTGAATCATATTAAATTTCTAATTCAAAACTTCAAATTCGATTAGGAAACTTCCTTAGCCATTTCAAATAACATCCAAGGTTCAGATCTTTAAAGGAAAGAAAAAAAATTATCGAAATCGACACATTCCTTTAAATCAAATTCTTCATCAAATAGAATTCCAAATAATAAAAATCATTTAACCAACTGATGTCCATATATAATATTCTATCCTATGGCCAAGTGATTTTAATTTTTCGATATTTCAGGAATGGATATATATCATTTCAATCCAAATCAAGGTCACAGAGATTTATCATTTCACTCTGTGTTCTTAATTTATTTTATCGATAAATGCCGGTTTTATTAGATGCCCGCCACATCAAGGATAAATGGGATTATCGTCACAATCAACATGCAATACAGGGTTCTGAAATATGGAGCATTAGTAGTGTTAACATCAATTCAGTAATAAATTCCAACCAAACATCCATCACAACCATTCCATTCAACAGATTAGCATTAATTTGTTTCAGGATCTAGCAAGGGCTCGAATTTCCAACTAGAAATTTAAATTTAATTAAATAACTAATCATTATCCTAAATTTGCATGGTGACACACTTGCAAGTCAAATTTTAAAGAACACATCAACAATCAAACACAACCATGCGACCAAACTTATTTCATAATTCAATTTAATAAATATGGGAATAATTCAATTCATCGTGAGGGGAAAAATCAATTACTTTTGAGTCTTAAGTTGATTGTACGTCCAACTAAAGGCCAAAATTTCGCAGTCTCCAAATGCAGCGAAACTAGACTCAGATCGACTGCAATTCCTCCACGATCCCAACACACCCATCCGCATCCAAATCCGAGTTGGCATGTAAAAGTTATTAGTGTTTTACAATTTGAATTTTGAATATATATATATATGTATACATGAAAATAAATTAAAAATTCCGTACCCACTTGGAAAATGACACATCAGCAAACCAGGCCTCTTCTCGCTCCTCTCAAACCCGTGAACCTGAACGACGCGAGAACCCCTTTTTCCACCAACTTTGACCGCCAAAATCGCCCAACTCCGGCCACCTGAGATTGAGCGACCACCCTCAATCAGAAGATCTCCGAAATCCGCACCATCTTATACCCTTGTCGTGAGCTCCGGTGGTCACTGCCACCTCCGGCGTTGGAAAACACGAAATGCGTTTTAAACCCTAAAATCCAATTCGTGGCCAACTCCGGCCGTTCTGATGCTCGATACCACCATAAATCAACTTCTAATGACCATCCGAACCAAACCCGTATCTTAGATTCCACGATTACCGCCTCGAACAAAAAGCCCCAACTCATGACCTAGGGTTTCAACATTTCGTGACTTTGACCAAGAATTCCAACTACTCCATCCACTACATGTCGAAATTGAGAGCACCCGTAGGTTTGTATCATCGAGATCTTCGTTTTAACATATAATAAGCTATGGTTTAAGGAGATTTGATTTTCAGCTTGAATTTCATTTTAGATCTAGGGTTTCTGATTTTAATTCAGCCATAACGATGAATTTTGATGGAGGAAAGTATATGTAAGATGAAAATGGCTGATGACGTGTATATAGATTTTAATTTGCATATATTAGAAGACCCAATAATGAGGAACAACAATTATTTGATTATGTTGATTCCATTCACGTTTTATCCCGTATGCTCAAACGATAAGTCCGATTTTGACGAAAATTGAAATCCTATAATTATTCACCGTTCCGGATCCAATGGTGCCAGTTTCATCGAATTCCGAAACAGTCATCAAAACAGTTAAATTCCACAGTTAATTAATAAATAAAATATCCAAAATTCATTTAACTGTTTAATTCAATTTAACTAATTATAAAATTCCATTTAAATTAACTTAACTAAAATTTCATAAATCAATTTCACATATTTTAAGTTCCCGAATTAATTTATTTATCCATTTAAATATATATTCCAATTATTATTCAACAACTTAGAATTCCCCCATTCAATAAATAAAACTTAAATTCATAAATCACTTAAATTCAAATTAGTTATTAAAATATTAAATTCCATATTACAACATTCTCAATAACTAAATTTGAAAAATCTAATTTATACTCAAACCAAACAATTATCATCATTCAAATCCATCTTTTTGATTTCTTTTCTAATATTATACCATTTGTTTATTTCAAAGCTAAATTTAAATATACAGGAAATATGGGATGTTACATTCTCCCCCACTTAAAAATCTTTTCGTCCTCGAAAAGAGAACGAAATAATGTATTAACAAATCATACTTTCAAATTCATACTTATAAAATAGTATTCATAAAATAAGTTATATAGTTGTAAAATCCCATTTTTTTTTCCAACTCCCGAAATCACGGAAAATTTCTATAGCATCTCCTTTGTATGGAGAGGTCCGAAAAAACTCAATACATATATAAATCCAAATATTCATCTCATCACACGTTGAGGCATCCCAAAATGGGGGAAAACACATATATACTTAACCATAAAACTATATAACTCAAATATGTACCTTTCTTTAGCGTTATTTGCAATTTTATTTAGCTTAGCCTTTTAGTATTTAGCGCAAGAGAGCTCCAAAGCATAGCATGACTTTCTTACACCTGCTACATACTCACACCCACATAAGAATTAAACATACATATAATACATAGCGAAGGTATACAACTTACACAACATATATTGAACATTTCAGCTTTAAACCATAGTGTTAACGACAGGCCAGCGAACAAATCATCGATTATCACGCTATAAATGATGGAATCTGACTAAAACACACTAGGAAAAAGTTGTTGCATTCGTTTCAGGCTTTTTGAATTGTCCGGATTCGTCAAATTCGGATAATCCATTCAAAAGTTATGACCGTTTAAGTGAAGGCAAGCGCTTCAGCCCATACACATAAAATTGCAGACCTGAGTTGTTCAACCCAGTTTTTAACCCTTTAAACATTGAAATTTTAGCAAGCATATTAAGGAAAAGTTTTAGTTTACATTCTGGCCTTTCGAATTGTGCTCGTACAACAAAATCCGATGCTTCGTTAGGAAGTTATGGCCAAAACAATATCGACATACGCTTCAGTTTTAAATTTTCTGCGCATACAACTATAACTAACACTTTGATTTCAACCTAATAGACTTGAAAAATTTAGGCAAGGCACTATTAAAAGTTTTAGTTCAGATTCTAAGGTTTCCGAAAAGTCCAGAATCGTCGAATTCCGATCAGCCCATCAAAACTTATGGTCACTTTAGTTTCAGCTTATCTAATATTTCAGGTTATTCGCATAAGCATTGATTCATTTTATTTGGAGTTTCAACATTCTCGACTTTTATACTTTTGTAAATCTTTAACACCTTAATTTGTTATCACTTCGTTGTTCGAGAAACGGATTCATATTCGATTGCTTTCCCTATTCCGATATATTTTCTATCCATTTTCTCGTCCGTTTCAAGCACTCACTCTAGTTAAAACTTGAATTCATTTAATTTTTTTCTTTTCCCAGTTAACTTGATTATATTAAATCATGAATTCATGAACATGCATCAAGTTGCCCAATTTCATTGCTCATTAGTATAGACCATTTTTTTTTACTTACCTAATCCAACAATCTATATAAATTGTAAAACAACTTATTTAAATTTTCCTTAGTTAATTTCATTAAATCCATTAACCTCGGATCAAGTTTTAGTTTACATCTCACTTCAATATCTTCAATTCTAAATTTGAAATCGTTTCATTGTTGTCTTATTTTGAATAAGCCACTTTGATTATTTGCATCACATTCCCTTGTTTTGGCACTTCTACTCATTCATTTAACCATCTTCTTGTTCACTTATTCCAATTTTCATTTTAAATTAAATCTTTATTCCACTAACTCAATTTATTTATTCGACGCACAAATCATAAATTGAATTAATGACTGTTCATAATTCAAATTCATACTTAGTTCTCAAACCATTATAATTCGATTTCCTAAGTTTAACTTTATTGAACTCGATTTCTCTACAAATGAAGTTATATTTCATTCAACAAAACGATTTGCATTCCATTCATTTCACATGTACACTAACTAACCATTTAATTCCTTGTTTTTAATTTATCGACCATTCATATTCTTTCAACTAAACTAAATTCTTTTCAACCTATCTCGAACTAAGTTAATATGCTTATTAAATTATTCCAAGCCATAAGCTATTGTCATTTAAATTTCACAACTAATTTTTTCCCAATCCATTCTAGTCGACTTTAATTGAATTGTATTCCAAGGTAAATTTCAATTTCCTTTAACACCTTTATCGACCAATCTTGGAACTTATTCAACTTACGTATCATCCACGCTTATGAGTTTAGACGATGGTTTCCATCTCTTAACACTCAAGTCCATTTCTTAGTTTCAAAATCTAAAATTTTCATAAATCGTGTTACCTTAATACTTGAATCGATGTCATCAGTTAAGATGAACTTGAATTGCTCGATTTCGATTTTATAACCCAAGTTTAAAATGTTATATGTACTTATACTATTTATAGAAAATCGCACCACATAAACTTAAATTCGAAACCTAATTTAATAAAGAACATATGAAATTTCACTTCTAAGCTAAATTTAAATTCAACCTTTAAATAACATATACCAATAACTTTATATAAAATTTTATACTACATGAAATTTAAATAAAAAAAATCCCTTGTCAAACTGGATATGAAAATACTGAGTGGTCTCCTCCACTTAGATGCTTCAGAATAAACGTCGATAATGCGTGCACTCATTACCAAAGTTATTTCCAATGTTTTGAGAAGGGATTACACACTTACTCCTTTAAAATCCTTTGAAGACTATTTTCAAAACTTTTTCAAAAGCCTCCCAGAATCAAGTTTCAAGGTCATTTCTATTTTATCGCAAATATTATGCAACTAATTATACTCAAGAGATTTCATTCACAAATATTTTATAAAACCATTTGATTTTCCTTATTAGATTTATTATCAAATCAACCATAATAGGAAATAACTTAATATTATCACCTACTAGTAACGAATGAATATGCACTTAAAACCAATAATAATATATTTGATATATTTAAAATATAATCGAAAACCATATTATGTCGATCCATTCTGTTCGATTGTTTAGAAATTCCTATCGATGCCATGGCGTCCCATATATCGACCAGAATCCATAAATATTCAACAGAACAAGTCAACAAAATATAAAATCATTTTATATCAAAATACAAGTACGCTCTCTTGTATATACACTCAAACTCATTCTAGGGCATTTTTAACCCCATCTCTAATGAATTAATTCCCAAACAGAGCCAAGGTTATCGCTAACCATCGCTCTGATACCAAATGTAACGCCCCATATTTTTGACCATTCAAATCGATAATAAACCACACGTGTCGACCCTAACAAATCACAAATACAGGTAGTTTTTGGGGAAAAGAAGAACACGAAGTGAAACACCTCACCTCCCTTAAGGTCATTCACAGAGGGAATGCATTAACTTTGGTGAAACATTTTAGGTAAAAGGCACAGATAATTTACAAGACAGACACATAAACAGCGGAAAACTGAAATTATTTCATAAATAACATGGTTCAGTTAAAACATTACAAACATTGTCTCAAATCCCAACTTCTAAATTATTAAACTAAAACATCTGTCTTGATTTTAAAACTCCAATAAAGAAGCATAAAGCAGTAGTAAATCAACATAAATTCCCAATAAAATTGTAACCACATCCATAGCCCAAGAAAAGAGAATCCAAGCAATACATCTACTCTCTTCAAGCTGGAAAAGATCTGCACTAATATGAAGTATTCCCACCTAGCGGATCTGGGGGGAGGGGAGGAAACGGAAGAAAAGAAGGCGAAAGAAAAACAAGTCAGACATAAGCCTATTAAGTCCAGTGATTATTCAGCATGTAAACAGGTAAAAGAATCATGACATGAATAAACTGAACATAGGACAATACCATAGGAATAAGATAACGTAAGATAAGGCAAGATAAACTGAATATACTATCGCACTCATTTCCCTATCTCTGCACCTACTAACAAATGTTTCAACTACCATCATGTGCTCATAACGAAGTGATCCCTTTTCCGATCGGCTTCTACTCGCATGCATTTATTTCTTGTGTCATTCGGCCCCGCTTGATTGTAGATACCTGTGCTGGTCCCACCATAGGGTGTATCTATTCCTATGGTGGCAACCCGACACAAATTCAAGATGCACAGTATATACTATTGATGCTCAGTGCCTGCTTTTTCACTCCGGAGTACGTGCATGCCCATACTCCGCCGGAACCTGCACAGCTGCACCAGCCACCGCTATTTTGACCGCTTATAATCAGCCCAGTAATCGTGCCCCACCCTGCCTAGTTAAGGGTACCGTGATACATCTATGTGGGTTACTGCTGAAATGGGTCCCCGTTACTAGGGTTTCCTAATCAACATGTTATAATGGTTAAGTGTTCTCAAATTAACCAAACCCCACCCATCTGTTTAATTAACATGTTATATTGGTTAAGTGTTGCCTTAATTAACTTAACCCTACCATTCTTAGTCTGTCTGTCCCTTAGCTTTAATTGATTCATTAAAGCACCAACCTCTCTCATTAGATCTATATTGTTGCGGTCGCTGGATGTGTCGGGCGGTTCCGGGCAGTCTTACACTGCAACTCAATCTAACCTTGGGTTTTTGGGCTTAATGAGCTAACCTCTCAAATTAGATCTATATTGTTGCGGTCGCTGGATGTGTCGGGCGGTTCCGGGCAGTCTTACACTGCAACTCAATCTAACCTCGGGTTAGGCATGATCATCTTTAGACAATTTACATATTTGGCATATGTGTCCAAGTTTAGGTCTTTTTATATCAATATTCTCCAAGTGTAGTCAGTACCAGTTTTATGCCACATTCACTTGTTATGCCTAAAATTTACTTCATTAAATTTTACCCAATTTTTCCCTGTCTTACAATCGCACGTACAATGAGATTCGGTCTAAGTTTCAAATGAACCTGGTACTCATAAAAGAAAATAAAAAGGGAAAAATAGAGAAGGAGCGTAATAATTGACATAAGGAAAAATAGGCATGTAAAGGTGTACCCAATTCAAGAATCATATTTCCAATAGGCATGTTGTACATTAATAATAAGTGTGGACAAGCTAAGCAATTCACAACATAGGTAAAAAGACTAGATAGAATTGGACTTAAGAGAATCACTAATTTTGATGTACAACATAATAAGTTCCATTATATCAATCACAATAGTCTCATAGGCATAGGATGTACAACATGATAGGTTCCATCATATCAATCACAACAGTCTCATAGGCATGAGAGGTTCCATTATGTCAATCACAACAGTCTCATAGGCATGATATGCTTCATTATATCAATCACAACAGTTGCATAGGCATGATAGGTTTCATTATATCAGTCACAATAGTCTCATAGGCATGGGCAATTCAGATTTGACAAAAGGATAAGCATGAATCAGGATTGGGCATAGTTGTAGATCCGATTATTACAGTCATGATTTCTATTAGGTGTTCAAATCTGAGTAATAACTAAACTTACAGAAAAAGAACGGATCTTGCACTCTCGGATCTGATTTCTGAATTTGTTAAGCTTAATCCTTGATGTAGACGTTTGATTCTCTAGTTTGGGTTTGGTTTGGAGCTTTCTAACTTGATTCATAGTTTAAAGAAGATGGAGGCTAGGCTAGCTTAGACATGGATATCATGACGGCTTCAGAGGATAGGGTTATGAGGTGTAGGGTTAAGGTTTAGGGTGATTATATAGAAGTTTAGGATTAATATAGGCCTTTAGATCAACCTAGGAGTCATCAGAGCCGTCAAGTCTAGGAAAATGCGTCATCAGGCAAATCAGAAGTCGCCACGTAGCCCTATGACTTAGAAAATCATCATTGTCCAGCACAGTTGGTAGGGCTCGACCCGGGGGGGGTCGACACCTATGTCGACACCCCTATAGGGGTTTGACTCCCATGTCGACACCCCTTGGGGGGGATCGATACCCCTGAGCGGGAGATTTCCCACTCAGCCAATTTCTGAGTTTTTGAATTTCGAACTGAATTGATTATTTATTTATTATTTATAATTTATTTTCTTCTTTCACTAGAAATCTTCTAACCTCCATAACTTCTTCATACGGAGTCCGATTCACGCAAACTCGGACTCTATCTCAAGCAGAATTCCGAGATAAACGCAATGGCATAACCCGTTTCACCCAATTCTTCTTCTAAAAATTAACTGTTCTTAATGTTTTTATTCTAATATTCATGGAAAATACGGGGTGTTACATTCTCCCCTCCTTAAAGGATTTCGTCCCCGAAATCTCTAAGTTAAGAAGAATATATCTTAACATCCAACATTCGTCTACTCAACCATCAATCACAGTCATCCATTTTCCTTAAAAGATTTCTAATGCTTTCATGATCATATGCATAGCGTGTGTGTTATGTCCTTATCTAATGCAAAATCAGGCGGTCTATTGATATAGTTATTCTCCTTGATGCGAATCATGTCGATGCTATGAGTCCATCATGTATGCAATTATTCCTAATCGTATTTTGTAACTTCTACATGAGTGCACAATCATTCATACAAGTGCAACATCCATATGATAGCATATCAAGTTTCAATCCATATACAAATACATATATGCATATGCAATATGAAAGTGACCGAGCCGATCTAGTACTTAATGTGTGTGTATATGCATCCACGAGCAACCACTAGCAACCACTTGCAACCATCTATCATAACATGTTTTTACATCCATTGGTTTCTACGTAAGGATTAAGAATAGGGCCGAGGAGATATACTTAAGAGATAGACACAAGCATGCATAAACTAATGGAAAAAGAGATCAAGAATGTACCCTAAAAAAGAAAAGGGTAGGATGCGTGTATCTTGTCTTCAGTCTCCCAAGTCGCGTCTCCTTCAGCGTCACCCCACTGTATTTTACATAGCTTGACCTCGCGATTGCGTGGCTTTTTAACTTCCGTACCCAAGATACGAGTTGGAACTCTTCTCACTGTCGCTTCTCGCTCCACTTATACTTCCTCTAGTATGCTCGACTCCACAACTTCCGCAGACTCATTTAAGCATTTCCATAGATGAGAGACATGAAAAACATTATGAACTCAAGCCAATCTTTCCGGCAGCTCTACTTTATAAGCCATCTTCCCAATCCTCTCAATGATATGAAATGGCCCTACAAATCTTGGTGCCAATTTTCCTACGAACCCCAAGCGAAGGACATTCTTCAAAGGAGATACTTTAAGAAAAACTCTATCTCCAACCTCAAACTCTAGGTTGGTCCTTCTTTTATCAGCGTAGGACTTCTGTCTATCTTGTGTGGTCTTCATTCGTCTTCGTATCAGGTCCACCTTCTCTGAAGTTTCTCTGATCAAGTCAGGCCCAAGTACGAGCTTGTCTGTACACTCCCACCAATAAGTTGGTGATCGGCATGGTCTTCCATATAAAGCCTCAAAGGGTGCCATGCCTTTGGTGGCTTGGTAGCTATTGTTGTAGGTGAACTCCACCAAAGGAAGATGATCCTCCCATGTTCCTCCAAAATCAAGAATGCACAATCTTAAATGATCTTCTAATACTCTGTTCACCCTTCCCGTCTGACCATCGGTTTGAGGGTGATAGGCAGTGCTTAAGCATAGTTGTGTGCCTACATCCTCTTGAAAACTCTTCCAAAACTCGCTCGTAAATATAAGATCTCAATCACATACTATGCTAGAGGGTATTCCATGCAGTCAAATTACCTCTTTAAGATAAATGGATGCTAACGATGAGGCAGTCCTCCTACTCTTAACATGTATTAAGTGATCGCTTTTAGTGAGCCTTTCCACTATTACCCAAATACTAGTTTTGCCCCTTCTTGACCTAGGCAACCCATCAATAATTCCATCGAAATGTTATCCCATTTCCACTGTGGGACCTCTAGAGGATAAAGCAGACCACCAGGCTTCTTCTTCTCTGCCTTGACTTGTTGACATATCAAGCATTTAGAGACAAACTCAACTACATCCTTCTTCATTCCATTCCAGAAGAAAACTCTTTTTATGTCTTTATACATCTTGTCCCCACCTGGGTTATTTTCAACTTAGAATGGCGTGCTTCTTCGAGAACGGTTTTCACCAAATCCCTTGCTTGTGGGATGCATAGTCTTCCGTCCCATCTCAACCAACCCTTGTCATCAATGGAGTATCTATTGAGGTGACTAGAAGTCTCACCTCTAATTAGCTTATCCCTCACATCAACTAGCTGAGGGTCTTCACATTGCGCGGTTCCTATTGAATCCAAAAGAGTAGGCCGCACCTCTAGCGATGCTAACAAACCAAGTACAAATTCAAAGGTGGGTCTAAAGTCAAAGTTTGCCATGTATTCCAAGATTTTCCTTTCTACAAAGAGAGGACTTAAGGTCAGCTTTTTCCTACTTAAGGCATCTGCTACCACATTGCTCTTGCCAGGGGTATAAGAAATCTCAAAATCATATGAGGCAAGAAATTCCATCCACCTCCGTTGTCTTAAGTGAAGATCTTTCTGTGAGAAAAGGTACTTTAACGATTTATGGTCAGTAAACAATTCAAACTTTTTTGCTAATAGGTAATGACGCCATGAATTAAGAGCAAAAACAATGGCAGCTAGTTCTAAATCGTGAGTTGGGTAGTTCTTCTCATGTACCTTCAACTGCCTTCCCCCATAACTACCTTGCCTTCTTGCATCAAGACAGCACCTAGTCCGGTACCGCATGCGTCTGTGTATACCGTAAACATCTTACTCCCATCAAGAAATGTCAGAATTGGGGCCGTTATCAGGGCCCTTTTCAGCCATTGGAAAGTAACATCACAATCCAAATCCCAGGCAAAAGTTAGGTTCTTCTTTGTCAACTTAGTAAGGTGGGTTGAGATCTTCGCAAAGTCCTTAATCAACTTTCTGTAAAAGCCTGCTAGTCCGAGAAAACTTCGTACTTCGGTTGCATTCCGTGGAACCTTCCAATCTTGCACCACAACTACTTTTACGGGATCCACAACTATCCCCTCTTTGGACACCACATGTCCAAGAAACCTTACTTCTTCTCTTCAAAAATGGCATTTGGAGAATTTTGCTTTCAGTCGATGTGCTCGAAGAGTATCCATAACTTTCCTTAAATGCAAAGCATGTTCTTCCTCATATTTTGATAAAATCAAAATGTCATCTATGAAGACCACTACAAATTTATTAAGGAACTCTCTGAACACCCTACTCATCAAGTCTACGAAATAGGTGGGTGCGTTGGCAATCCGAAAGGCATGACAAACCATTCGAAGAAACCATCTGGGGTCCTGAATGCGGTCTTATCTATGTTGTCTTCATCCACTCTTAGCTGATGAAATTCGGTGGCCAGATTAGTTGGGAGAAAACCAAGGCACCTACGAGCTGGTCGAACAAGTCGTCTATTCTAGTAAGTGGGTGCCTATTCTTCTTGGTCATCTTGTTTAGCTCCCTATAATCCACGCACTGGCGAAGTGAACCATCCGCTTTGGTTGCATACATCACTGGAGCACCCCATTCAGAAATACTCTGCCATATGAACCCCTTTTCAAGCAACTCTTTAACTTGCATGTTGAGCTCTTTTCTTTCCCTTGGAGCCATGTGTCTAATGGGTAAAGCAACAAGTTTTGCATTATCAACAGGGTATATGCGAAACTCTATCTCTCGCTTCGGAGGTAAACCCTTCACCTCTTCAAAGACATCCGAGTATTCATGGACTACTCTAACAGATTGCAAGTTTTCAACGGACGCATCAAGAGATTCAAGATTGCTAAGCATAAAAAAATTCATGGGATTACAAGAGATTTCGAGAGTGTTACCTAGGCGAGTCATAAGTCTAGCCACTCTTCTTTCACAATCAAGGATGACACTATTACTGGATAACATATCCATGCCTAGAATCAACTCATAGCCCGTGAAACCCAAAACATAAGCATTACATCTAAACCCAACGCTTAGTATAGAAATTTCCAAATCCAAACAAATCATTGATAAATAAGCCGAACCCCCAATTGGATTTGAAACAACCATGGGATCCTCTACTTTACTGGTATCTAGGTGTAGAGATTCAACTAAAGCAGTAGATATAAAAGAGTGCGATGCGCCAGAATCAAAAAGTGTACAAATTGGATGATCAGAAAGATAAACTAAACTCTCAACAGAAATATTTCTACTTCTTTCTTGCGGAGGTGCAATGAGAGGGTGAATCTGCCCTCTAGAAGTAGCTCCAGTCCTCTTCCCTTGCCCTTGCCTTCTTGGGCAATCCTTAGCCATATGTCATGTCTCGCTGCATTGAAAACAACCACCCATCTTCCCCTTCTTCTTCCTGCAGTCTTTAATTAGATGTCCAGGTAAGCCACAAAATTTACACTTCCTCTTGTCACGGGGTTTCTTATTTTTCCTGCCTTTCTTGGAATCCGTCTTCTTATTCTACGATCCCTCCACTTTCTTGTCTAGAGGTTCTTCCACCTTTGCCTCTTTCTAGCCATCCTTGTCTTCCTCCTATAACAGTGCCATGTCAACCAGTCTCTCAAAAGTCGCACCTATAGGTATATAGGACATAGCTAGGCTGTGCAGTGGCTCATTTAACCTTTAACGAATTGGAGAGCCTTTTTATGTGGAGTATTTACTAGCTCTAGTCCGAATCTAGCTAGCTGGTTGAATTGGTTGACGTATTCCTTAACCGATAGGCTTCCCTGTTTGAGTGCTAAGAACTTCTCCAACTGTAGGCTTCGTTCAGCTTGCGAGAGGAACTTCATTTCAAATCTCATTCTGTAATCCTCCCAAGTTTCAACTGGTACCCCAGCATTAGTAACTTCCCACCAGTAAGAGGCTTCGTCCTTTAGTAACTATACAACCAATTGTATCTTCTGCCTATCGTCCACTTCGAAGATAACAAACAAATCTTCTGTTTCCTTGAGCCAGTTTCTTGCTTCCACAAATGACTCTGTCCCATTAAAGTCCTTTCCACCCATAGCTCGAAATTCTCTACATATCTTCGAGAAAGCATTCACACGCGGAGGAGGAGAAGGAGGAACGGCTGCAACTGGGGGAGGAAGAATGTATGTTGGGCCTGCGTCATTTGCCCTAGCCTCCAGATACCTTCTGAGCCAGCCAGATCGGTACGCCCCCGGGAAGATTAAAATCCCCAGACATGCTGAAACAAAAGGAAAAGGTTCGAAACAAAGGATAGAAATATAGTGCATATGGCTTTGGGTATTATGCCTTTAAAATAAAACAACACTTTTCTTGAAAATGCTTCTTTAAACTTCTTTTTGAAAAATAGTTTTCAAAAACTTTTATCTGATCTGGTAAACCATCGCTCTGATACCAAGTGAAACACCCCACCTCCGTTAAGGTCACTCACAAAGAGAATGCATTAACTTTGGTGAAGCATTTTAGGTAAAAGGCACAGATAATTTACAAGACAGACATATAAACAGTGGAAAACTGAAATCATTTCATAAATAATGTGGTTCAATCAAAACATCACAAGCATTGTCTCAAAACCCAACTTCTAAATTATTACAATAAAAAATCTGTCTGGATTTTAAAACTCCAAGTACATAAAGAAGCATAAAACAATAGTAAATCAGCATAAATCCCCAATAAAAGTGTAACCACAGTTATAGCCCATGAAAAGAGAATCCAAGCAATACATCTACTCTCTTCAAGCTGGAAAAGGTCTACATTAAGCTGAAGTATTCCCTCCCTGCGGGCCTGGGGGGAAAGGAAGAAAAGAAGGCGAAAGAAAAATAGTCAGACATAAGCCTGGTAAGTCCAGTGATTATTCAGCATGTAAACAGGTAAAAGGATTATGGCATGAATAAACTGAACATAGGACAATAACATAGCAATAAGATAACATAAGATAAGGCAAGATAAACTGAATATACTATCGCACTCATTTCCATCTCTCTGTACCTACTAACGAATGTTTCAACTACCATCATGTGCTCATAACAAAGTGATCTCTTTTCCGATGGGCTTCTACTCGCATGCATTTATTTCTTGTGACATTCATCCCCCCTTGATTGTAGATACATGTGCTAGTCTCACAATGGGGTGTATCAATTCCTATGGTTGCAACCCAACACAAATTCAAGATGCACAGTGTATACTGCTGATGCCCAGTGCCTGCTTTTTCCACTCCGGAGTACGTGCA
Organism: Allium sativum; assembly: GCA_030737875.1. NCBI lineage: Eukaryota > Viridiplantae > Streptophyta > Magnoliopsida > Asparagales > Amaryllidaceae > Allium > Allium sativum. Next base: position 904,579,106 of record CM060916.1, read on the forward strand.
CGCCAATGCTCCGCCGGAACCTACACTGCTGCACCACCCGCCGCTATTTTGACCGCTTATAATCAGCCCAGTAATCGTGCGCCACCCTGCCTAGTTCAGGGTATCGTGATACATCTATGTGGGTTACTGCTGAAATGAGTCCGCATTACTAGGGTCTCCTAATCAACATGTTATAACGGTTAAGTGTTCTCAAATTAACCTAACCCCACCCATCTGTTTAATTAACATGTTGTATTGGTTAAGTGTTGCCTTAATTAACTTAACCCAACCATTCTTAGCATGTCCGTCCCTTAGCTTTAATTCATTCATTAAAGCACCAATCTCTCACATTAAATCTATACTGTTGCAGTCGTTGGATGTGCCGGGCGGTTCCACTACTACAAAATTGGTCATTTTCTTCGATTGTTTACCCCCTGTTGCTTCAGTTCAGTAACCGAAGCAAGTGCAAACGACGCAATAGGCCTAAACTTTTTTGCTTATGTTAAACAATCGAAGCAAAATCTTGTTTTTTTGCTTCTATTGTTCTTGACATTGGAAGCAAACAAGTGTTTTTATGATTTATTAACAGGACCTTTATTGCTTCTGTTGTTGCTTACAATAGAAGCAATAGGTCATGCTCTTTAAAAAGAAATCTATAGCTAATTTTCTATAAATAACACCATATTAAATCATTTTGATTAATAGACTAAAAACTATAAAATATAACAAATATAGCAACTACAATGAATCTAATTAATCAAAATTTGATGAATCAGCTTTACTCTATCAATTTTATAATCCAAAAGTGAAAAACTATCCATGCCCAACAATTTTATACAACAGCAGCAAAGCAAATAACAGTAACATAATTTCAGTGGAATAAAAACAAACGCTGGCACCGATGGGATATTCAAGATCAATAGAACAATGAGTATTGATTAGCAATTTATACACATAGATGAATACACATACAAACATAAAAACAAATACACACACAACCGCCGTACCATCTGAACTTCTCTGAGCAAGCTTTACTTCAGATATGATTGTATGTGTTTTCCATCAATTTTCACATTCAAAAAGCCTGAAACCTGCAATTTATGCACAAACTTATGTTGCAGCTTTAACTTGGGTTTAGAAAGAAAAAAATATGTCAAACCAATGATACTTCTGTTCCGCGTAAATTATATATAATAATTAAAAAAGCTTATATCCATATACATCAAAATGTTAAGTTGCGATCAATGGATATATTGGTGATTTCCTATGTCATACCAGTGGCAGTCTTTATGTGTATGATTACCTGAGTGGTATAGTGATTTCTTCAAGCATCATGTTTGACACTTCATCATAGAAAACACCAACATTGAGAGCTAGCTGTGAGCCATATCATGAGCAGAATTGAGACACAAATACATTTAAACAAACTGAGTTATACATAATCTATTAGATTGGATAATCTTTCAAGCTTATACCAAACAATTGCATATGTTCTCATCTGACCTTGTCAATGTAAGTTTCCACCAGGCATGTTAGGTGCATTTTTTAGACGAACAAGTGCACATTCATGAATATTTTAGCAGTTGTCAGTATCGGATACATTAGAAGGTGGATACCCAATGCGGAAGGCTCCCGTACTCAAGCGTGAGGACTTCCTAGACAGTCTCCCATCTGGTACTATTCTCACGACTTTCCGGGCTCTGGGTGTAACAACCCGTATTTTTATAATGTGTTATAACCATAAATCAAGACAGAATTACTTTTAAGATAAGAATCAAGGGCAACGGGTTACGCCATTACGTTCGTCTCGAAATTCTACTTGGAAACGAGTCCGAGTTTTCGAAAATCGGAGTCCGTATGACCAAGTTATGACCCTTCGAAGTTTTCAGAAATTTTCAAGTTCAAAACAACTCAGAATTCAAATTCAAATTTCGAATTCAAATCCTAGAACGGACTGGGCGGGAAATTTCCCCCCCCCAGGACCAGGTCGACCTGGGGGTCGACCATAGTGTCGACCTGCCCAGGACCAGGTCGACCTGGTTGCCGAGCCCATTTTTGAGTCAGAGTTCACTCTGATGTTTCTAGTTCGATTTCTGTCTAAATTCGTTGGCCAGACCCTGTATAAACAGCCCCTAACTCTAGTCTCTCTACACAAATTCTCTCTGACCTTATGCTGCTAAAACTCTGGTTGAAAAGTTAGAAAAAAGGGATTGCTTCTTCTCCAACAAGGCTACATGTAGAGTATTGCTGTTTGGGGGATTCCTGTTAGACTCGAGATTCAACATCGCCTCTTTGTTTTCTAATTCTTTAACCACGATCTGTAAGCCCCAGTTACTTTTAGATCTAAACTTTAAACTTAATATGGACATGTTGTAAATCGAGATTGAACCTAAGTACGATAATTATCTTGGATCTATCATTGTATATCTTGGATCTATCATTGTACATTTTGGATCTATTATTTTGGATCTACTATTTGTTCACCTTGGATCTATTCATCTTGAATCTTGACTTGTAGGAATATTTGCATGAAATTGATTTGGGGCCTATATATGTTGTAGATTTAAAACCCTTAATGTCCATAATATTCATGCCTGTGATGTTGAAACAGTTGTTATTCACAAGTTTGGGGTTATTATCTTATGTCAACTGTTACCATGACTATCACCCTATTTTGCTAGATTTGATATTTGAGACCACTATTCCATATGCCAGTATTGTTGTAATCATTTATCTCAAGTTATACCATGCTTGACTTGTAATCACTTTTGCCACCTTATGCCAGTTCTTTCTATGTTATTCCCTAATTAGATTTGTTTGTATCGATTTGAGTTTACGTACGGTGGGAATGCGATTGGGTAGATTAGGCAAAACCTGAGTTTACTATGAACTTGAAACATGAACATTGTTATAACTTGAACCTGGATATGGACATGAACTTGACATGAAAACTTGAACATGGACATGATGCTAGAATGAATTTGAAAATGGCAAACTTGAGGTTGAGTTGAGTTTAAAGTGTAAATCTGCCCGGAACCGCCCGGCGAATCCAGTGACTGCAAACAATAGAATCCAATGTGCGTAGTTGGTCATATCGCACGTAAAACTCGAGGTTGGACTATGTTGTGGTGTAAATCTGCCCGGAACCGCCCGGCAAATCCAGTGACCACAATAACTAGTCTAATGTGAGAGATTGGGGTGCATTAATGAATTAATGCCACATGATAGGGTTAAGTCATGAACCACTTGAATATACTTAACCAATTTGACACGATGATTTGATACGGTTAAGTCATGAACCGCTTGAGCACACTTAACCAACTTGATACATGATTTGGTAGGATTAAGTCACGAATTTGAATGACAACACTTAACCCATTAGAAACCCTAGTTACGTGGTCCTTTTCAGCAGTAACTCACTTAGATGTATCACGATACCCTGGGACTAAGTAGGGTGGAGCACGATTACTGTGCTGATTGTAAGTGACCAGAACGACGGCTGAGTAGGTGCGTCATTATAGGTTCAGGCGAACTATGGTCGTGCACGTAGTCCGGAGTTGAAAAAGCAGTAATTGGGCACAAGTAGGTTTACACTGTGCGTGCTTGATTCATGTCGATGGTTGGCACCCTAGGGCTTGATACACCCTATGGTGGACCTAGCACAGGTGACTACATTTCGTGATTGGGCCGTATGACACAGACACATGACGAGCTAGAACTTGTAGGGAGCCGATCGATTAGTAGATCGTACTGTAGGACCCCATAATGGGTTATTTCATGATATTGGGTCAAGGGATCATTTCATGGTTAATACTTGACATGGGTTAGAATACTAGTACATTTGGTGCAGCGAATCTTGAATATGCGATGCTAGACTTGATTTATCTTGTTATCTTAGTTATCATGCCAGACTTATCATCATCCTTATGTTTATTCTCCGTTTATTCATGTTTTGATTAACTTTACTAGTTTTTATACTAAAAGTCACTAGGGCTTAACAGTCTTTATGACTGACCCTTTTCTTTCGCCCTTTATTCTTTCGTTTTCCCCCCAGGTTCTCAGAGAGGAAACTCTATCTCTTAGCTTGCATTTAGCTTGCTTTCTGTCAGCTCATGTACGGTTTGGTCTTGAGCTATGCTATGGCTGCACTTCTGCTATTTTTGGGGAATAATTTACTTTTATTATTTTAAGTTTATGCTTCTTTATCTAGAACTTGATGTAATGGAATAATGACAATTTGTACTTTGAATATATAAGGTTTTGACTCTTTTCTTGAAAGTAATGAGATTTGGTTTTTAATTACTACTGCTGCTTCATTTATGTTCTGTCTTGTGATATCTCTGTGCATGTTTTCCTAGATAATGCTCCACCAAAACTAGTGCATTCCCTTTGTGAGTGACCCTAGCGGAGGTGGGGTGTTACACTGGGGGTGGTCGATTAGCGCGCGCAGCCTTTCCCTCACATTATATGAAGAGACCGAGGCTCGAACCTGTGCGCTCCAGATTACCAACCGGGTAACCTTGTCGTTTGCGCCAGGCACCACCTTATCAGATACATTAGACATTAAACTAATTTATTTCATACTTTGTGTTGCAAGGGTTCCCTAAAACCAACATTTTACTGTAATGTTGAGTGCTTTTCAGTGAACTTAAAACAAACTTGTGAATCAAACGAAGATTTTTAACTGTTCAAAGTTGCAAAAACTACAAGACTAAAAAAGAAAAAAGAAAGGATCGAAAACCTATTCTGCAAAAATCTGACCGCTCAGGTAGGTCAGCATGTGCCGTGTTTGAGCCTTAAGGCTTGACTCTAATGAGCAGGGCCCACTATATCACGAAACAGTTCACAGAAAATCAATGCTTATGCTAACTACCCATAAAGGGAACAAGGGATCTTCATGCTCTATAGCCATTCATGTTGACCATGCTTCATACGACATAGATTACAATGTGTTAATTATTTAACTCTTGATACATATAATATATACTCTTGAATGTAGGAAAAATAAAAACAGATTAAACAGGATGAATAGCAAAAAAAAAATACCTTCACAAACTTGAAAGGACCTTCTAGAACTTAGCAATCTGGGAGTAATAGGTTGGTCCAAATACTTCGCCAGATGTAAGCTGCATTCCCAGATCATAACAATCAACACATTATTTAATTATGTAACCAAAATAAGGATAATAGTAAATCATACATTTATAGTGCTGAAGAAAAGAAAATAGGTGGTTTAATATAATCTGAATAGTAGATGATTAGGTATTATTCCAACTTCTCTTGAAACTCATATAGTAATCAGTTTCTACCATGACTGCCATCCTACCAATAAAGAATACTTTTAATCTAAAGCACCACTTGAGATGGTTATGTAACTAAATGTATGGTAGAAGATAAATCTAACTTATTGATTTGAGTTTGTAAGCAGCACAAAAAACTCCAAAACATTTGACTTTGGTTGTTGTTACCCCTTCAGAGGTTACAACTACCTCTGACTAAATTTGGTGCAAAAGCATAATTATTGTCACTAAGTGTTAATAATATTATGAATGTATAAGTAGATAAGGGAAGAAACTTACATGTTCATGGTTATACAAGCAATAAATTATACCATAACTGATTAGCAGGTTTGATTAGGTGACAGAACATCAAAAGGAATTAGGCCAAACATATGCATGAGTTGATACATTTTTCATAAGCAGACTGTTGAAATCTCTTGAATATTGCAATAATACCAAAAGTAATGTAAAATTCAGACACTTTTTATCGGGCCATCTTTTTAACCAAGACTGCAATATTTTGACAAAATATAAAATGATGGCCTAAAAGAAAGATTTCAAAACAACATTTAAATCAAGACCTTCCTGCTACGATCTCATTAAACATGATGCACTTGCATTTAAATGACCTGAAATAAAGCTTCCAAAACTACATTTAAATCATCTCTATATGAAGGATATCTAGTAGCAACTCATTATTCAGCTTTGCAGAATTTTTCCATTATCTATGTACATAACAAGGAAATAAACTACTTGTTGTTATGTCACAAGATACTTCTGCCATAGAAAATCCATTGACGTTTGTAAATCCAAACTACTTATCGTTTTACACCATCACCATATATTACAATATAAATTACTATTAGTTCAACTACAAAAATCCTTTTATGCATAAACTAGCTTATGTTCATGTTAACTACACAAAAGCATGCACTTAAATCTATCTTAAATTTTCCCTACACATCTGATGAATAACGCAAGCACATGTCATGCAAGAATTATATTGCACACAAATAATTGTTTAAAACAAACACTTATACCCTTCGCTCTTTCATTGTCAGCACGAATAGAATCTCGAAGCAAGAAGAAAAACTGAAATTGCTCCATCTCAAGACACAAAGAGCTTGTTTTATCTTCTTAAACCAAGATTCTGCTGCTTGCACGCAAGCATACACAAATTATCTGGCCTAAAAAACTCATAATACATAGGAATAACATGGATAAGCGATACGTATACCAGACCTTCTCAAAAGAGTGAACAAAAGAATTGATGTAGTATAGTGTGCTCATACCTTTCGAACCACAACTCAACAAATGTCAACATGTATATATACAAATGTTAACCGCCAAAAAAGTTAAGGTTAGACCATACTGTAGGTCCAACTTGCTAAGTTGTTGCCGCAACCCAGATGTTACCATATTATAATAGTCTATTCATCAAGCATATTGCCCGCTCTCAAAAAATTACTGTGTTTTGCTCCTTCCAGCAGAATTACTCTAGTACTTGTCTGCGTCACTTCTCGATTAGGATAGATGGTAGCATTAAAAATGAAGGAGGATGACGACAAGGGTCTAGTGGAGTACACGTTTCCTGAAGTTGGATCCGGAGGAGCACAAGCTTTTCGACGTTGGATCGAGGGAGCAAAGGCTTGTGAGACGAGAAGCGTTCTCGAAATAATAGCCTGGAGGCTTCCTGAGAGAATGATTAACGAGTTTTTTTTCGAAGCTTGAGTTTAGAAATTTCCTTTCGTTTTTATTTTGTTTATGGCAGACGGAGAAGAGAAGGGGAAGCACGTGAAAAGGGTAAATGAACAATGATGATGGAGGAGCAGGGGAATAGAAAATGGGGAACCGAAAAGAAAAGAGAAGCAGGAACAGGAACAAAATGTTAGGCGGGAACCAAAAGATAAGCGCGGGAAGCGAAAATTGAAAAGTTGGGAAAGGGTTGAATATCAACTAATTATTAATGAAACGTTAACTCTTTTACTTTTAGTTCCAAAATTTTATTTTTAAATTTTATGTATATTTTTTAACTTATTTTGTATTATGAATAAATAGTATGCATAAGTTATTATTCTACTTTAAATAGTAAATATCAAGGATTGTTTTTTTCATTATTAAATGTTAATTAGTTATTAGTTTTTACTACTTAACTATTTAATAAAATATTCATTAAAAGTTAATAATTAGTATTAATTGTCTAATTGTAGTTATTTAATTGTAATTTTTGTTGCTAAATACTATATATTAAAAATTAATAATCAATATTAAAAATAAGTTATTCAATAATACTTATTATTTATTGAAAATTGATGTTAATTACTATTTGTTAATTCTCTAAATTAATTATCTAAGTGAATGTTTAATGTTAGTTTTCAATTATATGTGAAATAATCAACATAAAATAATAAATAAATTACTAATTAATCTACGGTATTTATAAAATTTTAATTATTAAATAGAGATTATCATTTGTTGGTTTCAAAATTTTAAGTTTTTTAAAACTACTAAATATTAATTAATTGTAAAATATAAAACACTAAATATTATATCTTAATTATAAATATTTATAGTTAATTAATATTTATTATACATTTTCTTTATTAAATAACACTTATTAATCAAAATATTAATATTGCTTATTAATTACTAAATAATACTTATTAATTACATGCCAAGTGGTAAACAGTAATTATTTTGTACTGATCATTAACCTTTTAGTATTAAACATTAATATATTTATTAATTAATAAATATTAACTGTACTTGCTAATTATTGCTAATTTACAATGATAGATTATTAAATATAAAAATGAATATTAATTATTTATAATATTTAATAATTATAAGGTATTTATTGATAAACATTAATTATAATAAATTATGAATAATGACATATGTAAGTCATTTTCCTTGATTACTGATATGTGCATTTGGTCTAATTAAAATAATTTGCATTTTATTCAATGCATTGCTTTAGTTTCTAAGAAACCAGTGCAAATAAAACTATTTACTTTGGTGCATTTGCTTCAGTTCCTAAAAACAGATGCAAATAACATTATGCTTCGGTTGTAAGGACAATAGAAGCAAATGACGTTTTTTGGTTCAGCCCATTTGCTTCAGTTGCTAACACAACCGAAGTAAATGACATTATTTGCTCCGGATGTAAGCACAGCCGAAGCAAATAACATTATTTGCTTCTGTGCATTTGTTTCGATTGTTAAAACAACAGAAGCAAATGATAGTATTTGCTTCTGCTGTAAGAACAACTGAAGTAAATGAGGCGAAGCAACAGATATATTTTGTACTAGTGTTCCGGGCAGTCTTACACCGCAACTCAATCTAACCTCGGGTTTTTGGGCTTAATGCATTAACCTCTCACCTTATATCTATATTGTTGCGGTCGCTGGATGTGCTGAGCGGTTCCGGGCAGTCTTACACCGTAACTCAATTTGACCTCGGGTTAGGCATGATCTTCTTTAGCCAATACACATATTTGTCATATGTGTCCAAGTTTAGGTCTTTTTATATCAATATTCTCCAAGTGTAGTCAGTACAAGTTTTATGTCACATTCACTTGTTATGCCTAAAATTTACTTAATTAAATTATACCCAATTTTTCCCCACATTATAATCGCACATACAACGAGATTCAGTCTAAGTTCCGAATGTACATAGTATTCATAAAAGAAAATAAAAAGGGAAAAATAGAGAAGGAGCATAAGAATTGACATAAGGAAAAATAGGCATGTAAAGGTGTACCCAATTCAAGAATCATATCTCCAATAGGCATGTTGTACATTAACCATAAGTGTGGGCAAGCTAAGCAATTCACAACATAGGTATAAAGATTAGATAGAATTGGACTTAAGAGAATCACTAATTTTGATGTACAACATGATAAGTTCCATTATATCAATCACAACAGTCTCATAGGCATAGTATGTACAACATGATAGGTTCCATCATATCAATCACAACAGTCTCATAGGCATGAGAGGTTCCATTATGTCAATCACAACAATCTCATAGGCATGATATGCTTCATTATATCAATCACAACAATCTCATAGGCATGATAGGTTTCATTATATCAATCACAATAGTCTCTTAGGCATAGGCAATTCAGATTTGACAAAAGGATAAGCATGAATCAGGATTAGGCTTAGTTCTAGATCCGATTATTGCAGTCATGATTTCTATTAGCTGTTCAAATCTGAATAACAACTGAACTTACAGATAAAGAACGGATCTTGTATTCTGGGCTCTGATTTCTGAATTTGTTAAGCTTAACTCTTGATGTAGACGTTTGATTCTCTAGTTTGGATTTGGTTTGGAGCTTTCTAACTTGATTTCTAGTTTGGAGAAGATGGAGGCTAGGCTAGCTTAGACATGGACAGGATGACGACTTCATAGGATAAGGTTATGAGGTATAGGGTTGAGGTTTAGGGTGATTACATAGAAGTTTAGGATTAATATGGGCCTTTAGATCAACCTAGGAGTCAACAGAGCCGTCAAGTCCAAGAAAATGCGTCATCAGGCAAATCAGAAGTCGCCACGTAGCCATATGACTCAGAAAATCGTCACTGTCCAGCACAGTTGGCAGGGGTCGACCCCTACAGAGGGGTCGACATCCATGTCAACACCCCTATTGGGGAGTCGACACCCATGTCGACACCCATGTCGACACCCCGGAGTGGGAGATTTCTTGCTCAGCCAATTTCTGAGTTTTTGAATTATGAACTAAACTGATTATTTTTAATTTATTTTCTACTTACACCAGAAATCGTCTAACCTCCATAACTTCTTCATACGGAGTCCGATTCATGCAAACTCGGACTCTATCTCAATCAGAATTCCGAGATGAACGCAATGGCGCAACCCGTTTCACCCATTCTTCTTCTAAAAATTAAGTGTTCTTAATTTTGTTATTTTAATATTCATCGATAATACGGGGTGTTACACAAAGGAAAGAAGGGAAACAATAACAGAATCTCACAGCGGAAGGATAACATATAATAAATAACTAATAGTTTAAAATCAGTTGAAATATATACATTTGGCTATAACATAAACGGTTATCAGAGTTACATACATTCAGATTTACGTAACATGACAGCGGAACAAAGTGCAGCGGAAAAATAAATATGTATATATATGTAATAGATGTATACCAATTATTCGTCTTCGATCTCCAAGGCAAAGAAACTTCGCTAACTGCAAACTTATGCTGACCCGAGCGTATTGCTTAAAAAAACACAACAAACACTCGGATCAGCACTAAATCATTCTCATATTAGTAAAATCAAAATACAAAATAACTTGAGTGTCATGGGTATAGTAACTCATGAGATGTTACGGGATTTTCCATCTCTCGAGGATCCATTAAACTAATACATACATATTATAATACACTATTATGATAGTGTCTATCCAGTAAAGTAAATATCATAAAAATAGCATGAGCAGGATTACCATATTACCCTTACACCGTTTACAGGCATCAACAGTCTATACAGTACCGTAAATTCACTGTATTGGTGTTATCAGAGGACACTCCATAGAAGGCAATGCTAAATCAAAATCGTATGGAGCTCGATATAGATCAATATGACAAGGCACTCGAGGCAATGCCTAGGGTAGGATTCTACCAATTGCACTCGCGGACCGGTGGTAACGCATAGCAGCCACTACCGCCCACCTCGGATCACACTCCCATAATAAAAAAGGGCCCAAATCATCATCGTCATCATAGTCATAGAAATAGTATCGAAGAAGTGTGTCCGATCAAAGGTGCTACCTCAATTAGTCACGGTATAGCTCCTGTTTTAGTCATTTCAATTCTGAACCGAAGGTCAGGGCTATTTCGTCATCTTTCATCTTCTTCAATCTAGTAATAGCCTCCAAGTCATTGTATTTCATTCTGGATACGTCATAACGTATACATTTGTTAAAGTGGTATCGACACTGATAGAGAGTATGCCACTTGCCAACTTCGGCCTCTTTAACAACCAACGTTTACATTTTCCACATCGGTTGGTTCTTTTATTTTTCACAAAGGTTCGCTTTCATATCAAAATACCATATTCTGTTTCGAACCAATTTATATTCAAATAGAATATAATTTCATGTAAAAAAAATTGTAACCATATAACATTTCAAAAATCGACTTATGTTCGTGTAGAATATATTTCATATTCAAGATTTTTCTTATCTCAAATCGATTTATATTCGAAACCATTTATATCCAAATAGAATATATATTCATAGCTCATTTAAATCTTTCAGGAGATAAATTTATATTCAAATAGGAAAATTCACATTTCCATAAAAAAATCGGTTTAGAAATCGATTCATATTCAGAAAGGATATAATTTTATCCCAACTCCACATGAACAACGGCTTAGACCCAAACACTTTCCATTCGGAAGAAATTTACGATCATTTAATATAACTTGAAAATAAATGCTTATGAATGAAATCTTTATATAATATATATATATAATTTAATAGATAAAATAAAATAGGGTAATTAAAAACTATGTATAAACATAATTTAAAAGTTTACAAATTAGTTTAAGAAATAAAATAAAAGGAAAAATTTAGTTATAACAGAATAGTTTTTAGAGAAAAAGTTTAAATAAATAAATTTCCAAGGAAGAATAGTTATTTGAAAATCATCATTATAAATATGTACAATTTTTTTTTGACTATAATCATTCCTTCTTTCGAACTTCAACTACATAAATCTAAACTCTGGTCTCAATGGAGTTTATATCGTTCAACACCTTGTTTCAAACCCCATTTCAAGCCTATCTTACAATTTAGAGAATCCAAACTCAAATTCATATTAGGTTTAAAATACTTCAAGTATCCTCGGTTGTCTTTATTCCAAATTAAATTCAATGAGAATTTATAAATTCGACTCTACCCAATTATTTAAAGTAATCCTGAATCATATTAAATTTCTAATTCAAAACTTCAAATTCGATTAGGAAACTTCCTTTACCATTTCAAATAACATCCAAGGTTCAGATCTTTAAAGGAAAGAAAAAAAAATAAAATTTATCGAAATCGGCACATTCCTTTAAATCAAATTCTCCATCAAATAGAATTCCAAATAATAAAAATCATTTAACCAACCGATGTCCATATATAATTTTCTATCCTATGGCCAAGTGATTTTAATTTTTCAATATTTCAGGGATGGATATATATCATTTCAATCCAAATCAGGGTCACAGAGATTTATCATTTCTCTCTGTGTTCTTACTTTATTTTATCAATATATCCCAGGTTTATTAGATACCCGCAACATCAAGGATAAATGGGATTATCGTCAGAATCAACATGCAATACAGTATACTAAAATATGGAGCATTAGCAGTGTCAACATCAATTCAGTAATAAATTCCAACCAAACATCCATCACAACAATTCCATTCAACTGATCAGCATTAAACTGTTTCAGGATTTAGCAAGGGTTCGAATTTCCAACTAGAAATTTAAATTTGATTAATTTACTAATCATTGACCTAAATTTGCATGGTAACACACTTGCAAGTCAAATTTTAAAGAACACATCAACAATCAAACACAACTATGCAATCAAACTTATTTCATAATTCAATTTAATAAATATTGGAACAATTCAGTTCATCGTGAGTGGAAAAATCACTCACCTTTGAGTCTTAAGTTGATCGTACGTCCAACTAAAGGCCAAAATTTCACAGTCTCCAAATGCAGTGAAACCAGACTCAGATCGACCGCAATTCCGCCACGATCCCAACGCACCCAATCGCGTCAAAATCCGAGTTCGCATGTAAAATTTATTAGTGTTTTACAATTTGAATTTGGAATATATATATATATAAATTAAAATTTCCGTACCCACTTGGAAAATGACACATCAGCAAACCATGCTTCTTCTCGCTCCTCTCAAACCCATGAATCTGAATGACACGAGAACCCATTTGTCCACCAACTTTGACTGCCAAAATTGCCCACCTCCGGCCACCTGAGATCGAGCGACCACCCTCAATCAGAAGATCTCTGAAATCCGCACCATCTTATACCCTTGCCGTGAGCTCTGGTGGTCACCGCCACCTCCGGCGACGGAAAACACGAAATGGGATTTAAACCCTAAAACCCAAATCGTGGTCGTAGCCAACTTCGGTCGTTCTGATGCTCGATACCACCATAAATAAAGTGCTAATGATCATCCGAACCAAACCCGTATCTTAGATTCCACAATTATCGCCTCGAGCAAAAAGCCCCAACTCATGACCTAGGGTTTCAACATTTCGTGACTTTGACCAAGAATTCCAACTACTCCATCCACTGCATGTCAAATGACCCGTAGGTTTGTATCGTGGAGATCTTCGTTTTAACATATAATAAGCTATGGTTTGAAGAGATTTAATTTTCAGCTTGAATCTTATTTTTGATCTAGGTTTTTGAATTTTAATTCAGCCATTAACGATGAGTTTTGATGGAGGAAAGTATACGTAAGGTGAAAATGGCTGATGAGATATATATATTTTTTCGTTTGCATATATTAAAAGGCCCAATAATGAGGAACAACAATTATCTGATTATGTTGATTCCATTCGCATTTTATCTCGTACGCTCAAAAAACAAGTCCGATTTTTGACGAAAATTGGAATCCTATAATAGTTCACCGTTCCAGATCCAACGGCGCCAGTTTCGTCAAATTCTGAGACAGTCGTCAAAACAATTAAATTCCACAGTTAATTAATAAATAAAATATCCAAAATTCATTTAACTTTTTAATTCAATTTAACTAATTATAAAATTCCATCTAAATTAATTTATAACTTAACTAAAATGTCATAAATCAATTTCACATATTTTAAGTTCCCTAAATAATTTATTTATCCATTTAAATTTGTATTCTATTTATTATTCAACAACTTAGAATTCCCCCATTCAATAAATAAAACTTGAATTCTCTTTTTAACTTAAACCACTTAAATTCAAATTAGTTATTAAAATATTAAATTCCATATTACAACATTATCAATAAATAAATTTGAAAAATCTAATTTATACTCAAAGCAAACAATTATCATCATTCAAATCCACCTTTTTGATTTCTTTTCTAATGTTATACCATTTGTTTATTTCAAAGCTATTAAATATACAAGAAATATGGGATGTTACATAATTCCTATACTAAAGTAAAATACTCCCTCTGAGTCCTAAATCTATAATCATAAAATACTCCCTCTAAATCCTATATATATCTATACATATTCTATTATAATATTCTATATAACTATCCCTGAATCTATGATACCCTTATATGTCCCTCTAACTCTATGATTATAAGCCTAAAAGATTATAAATCCCCCTAAACTTATGACCATACTAGTCTAATAGAAGAATAATAAACAAGGCAATCTAATCAATGCTTATAATCAATTCTAACAATCAATCCAAACAAGCAATTCAAGCAACTAATTCAAGCAAACAATTCAAGCGATCTATTTAAGCAATTAATTCAAGCAATCAATGTAAGCAATCAACCAAATCAATAAAATTAAATAATATGTGTTAATAAACACTTCTTGTACCTTTAATCAAACCTAGAAACTATAAAACTCCCCCTTAATCTAATATAAGACCGAACCTCCAATTGTTAGTGGTCATCACCAACCAGTGGCCTAGTCTATACTTTAGTTCCCTTAAATCTATAATAAGACCTTAATCTAGACTTAGAAATAACTCTGATAAGATATACTTAAAATTATGATATAAGTAAAGTAATTCAATCCAATCAATGAATCAATTTAAGTTTTGTTGTCACAAAACATCAACTCAAACATGAAACTAAACATTTCTTGTAACTTCTATCTATCCTAAAACCTATAAAGCTCCAATCAACTATAAATTCATAAGTATATTTCTAACAAACCTATCAACCACTAATGAAATTTAACCATGTCAAGAAAGTAAATCAAGTCAAACTAACAAACCAAATAAGTCAATCAATTCAATCAAATCAATCAAGACAAAGTAAGTATGTTATGTATTTAATTAATAATCCTATATATCTAAAAAACTTTTCATACTATATACTTGTTATTGTGGAGTTAAAGTTAATATGTAATGCAGTGTGTGAAGTATGTTGATTATAATGTAGTATGAAATGTATGTCATACGCAAAACAATATGAAATGCAACTTATGGTGTGAATAATCTTGATTTGAAATGCAATTGTAATTTATAATGATGATATGAAATAAGATGTATAATAATAGTATGCAGAATGATTTGGTGATAATATCTATTTAGGTAAAATATATTCAAAGTACTATCTAACTATCATAAATTATTTAAATCAAACAAAGATAATGTTAATTTCTAAACATAGGTTAATTATTTTAATGAAATTGATTAAAAGAATAATAAAGATAAGAGTTTAATTTTAAAAAAATTCATGATAAGTAGTAAAATATTCAGAAAAATCACGAAGTTAAATAATATTAGTAGGGTAAATATTGTAAAGATTGAAGATCTTTCTAAAGAGAATGTAAAATCTGTATAATATAAAGTAAGCTATATAAACATATATTCATAAGTATATATAAAATTAGTTTAAAAAGAACTTTAAAATTTAATTTATGAGATATACATTAATAGTTTGATAGAAATCAATTTTAAATTTAAACTTTAGAAATCAAAACATATTTATTTGCTAAAAAACCATTTATACTTTAGAAGGAAACATTATAAAGTAATTTATAAAACTTCTTATATTTAAACTACTTAAAAAATCATGTGTATATATATATTTCTTTATATTGAATAAAATATACAAGTTTTATAAATCTTAATATGAAGTCAAAATAAGTATTAAGTTACAAATAGTATTTATGATAATGTCAGCCAAAATTGTTATGAAATCATAAGAATAATATATAAGTTAAAGTATGCATGTTTAAACAATATAAAAGATGAATAAATTTATATTTTATAACAATATCAAAAAGTTATTTTAACTCTGTATATAGTACTAACGTGTTTATATAATTTAATTAAATTATATATTTTAATATATATATATATATATATATATATATATATATTGAGACATGATATATGAAATAAGTAGATAAATTTAATAACTAGAATTTTAACTGGCATTTTCTAATTTGAAAAAAGATGAAGGGAAGTTTGAAAGTTTAAATCTTCTAGATAAAAAATTTGAATTTCATTCTATAGGCTGATATGTTGACATATAGATATATGTATGTTGGCATATATGTATTATTCCAAAGAGAATATGGTTTTGGGATTTTTGTTTTAAAATATTGATTTAAATTTCAAGTTTTACTATTTCCTGAAATAATATTAATCCTAACAAACATCAAAATTTATTTTATTATTATATTAATTTTATTATAATTATTTTTGAATTTCAAATTTGAATTTTAAATTTCGAAATTAAATTTTAATTTTCAAAATTGAATTTTAAAGTTCAAATTCAAATTTAAAATAAAGCAATGCAAGCAAAACATCCATTCAACAAAAAAATTAAAAATTAATTAACACATAACCAATTTTAGATCCATTTCTTCAATATTCTCTAAATTCTGAATTGATCTTCTGGAATTTGATGATGAGATCTGCTCTGTTGCGATAGGCTCATTTTTCTGATCAGGATAGTGTACTCTTTTGCTCAATTTGAGCACCATATGAGAAAGATATTGTAGATTTAGTAATTCAACCAACTTAGTGCCAAAATTTAGAATTTGAATGAAAAGACACTTCAGCCATTATAAATAGGTCCAAAAGTCTTGTCTCTTCACATTCTCTTCTCTTCTTCTTCCTCCTCTCGTTTTTCACTTTCAATCAAACTTTCAGGAGGCATAACTTCTTCATTTCTTAACGGAATTGGACGAAATCAGCGGTATATCGAAGAGGATTTTGAGGACTACGATTAGCACTTTGGGGATGAATTTGGATGATATTGGGGTGTAGCAAGTCTAAAAAGTAAGAGGTACGCATAAAATCCGGTAACAGTTTTCAGTTTTGAATCGCCAACTTCAAAATGCAATATCTCACTCATTTTTTATCGGAATTTGATGATCTAACCATCAAATCGACCGCTAGAATGAGAACTAAAATGTTGAAAGGGATTTGGGACAACATAGTCTAACCTGTGAATGCAATATGAAGATCTTTGTCGACAGTTTTGGTTTCGTTCTCTCTTTATTCACCAAAAATTCATTTGATCATTACTTGATCAATTCTTGATGGAATCTCATGAAACAACGGCATTACGAAGCAAATGAAGGGAAGTACAGTATGAAGATAAGTTGTAGATGAAAATATAAAGTTATAAAGTGATATGGTACCCATTTCTTTGTTGATTTTTTTTTGTATATATATCCATTTCTTCTTGATGTCTCTTCACCAACCGTCGTTACTCTTCTCCTCTTTTTAATTTCTTTTTAGAATTTGAATTTTAAATAGCCAAAATTTTGGAATTTGAATTACAACATCCACCTTTTCAGAATTTGAATTTTCAATAGCCACCATTTCTGAATTTGAATCACCAACAGTCACTTTACCTATCTTTTCAACTTTTGAATTTTCAAAAGTCATATAACACATCTTTTCAAAGAATCGATTGGATTTTCAAAAAATAAATGACTCTTTAAATAAACAAGTGACTTTTCAAATAATTGACTGCAATTTTAAACAATAATATCATGATAGTTTTGTAACACATCCACAGATCAAAATTTTCAAAATTTAAAATATTTCAAAATTTGAAAAATCAAATCATAGTAACTTGAATTCTCAATAAAATTGAATGCAGACTCATCTAATACTTGATGCAATACATGAATTAAAACTAGTGTTCAAAATTTTACATTTAACATTTTCAAAAATCATATTATGAACTTTTTGAAAGACCTTTCCCTGATACCAATTGTTAGGGACTGCGGAATGGATTGTTCAGGCAAAGCAAACACTAGAGGGGAGGAGAATAGTGTTTGTAAGAATTTAAACAAAACTAAAAACTAGAGAGAACTATGGGATGAATCAAACACCACAAAGACAATCACAGACACAGATTCAAACATAGATGCAAAATAAATAGAAATAAAAGTGCAAAAAGGAAAGAACACACCGAATTTTATACTGGTTCGGATCACTCCTACGTCCAGTCCTGCACAACGCTAGATTGTGCAGAGTTTTATTACTATTTTTAGATAGCCAAATACAACCTCCTTGATTTCACGGCTCAACAAGGAGACACCGACTCTTATCCCTTGATTTCACGACTCAACAAGGGCATACCGACTCCTATTCCTTGATTTCACGGCTACAAGGATACACCGATTACTCTTTGACTTACAAACAGGGTTTATTCAACCCAAGAAATTACAAAACAACCCTATAACTCTTCAATAGCACTTGATTCACAGAGTAGAGAGTGTAGATAGAAGAAGTTTGATCAATTCAGAAGTGAATTCGGTAGAGTATAAGTTTAAAAACCATAAAAATGATTAAGAATAATGGTATGATGAAAGAGGATGAAGATGGAGAAGAAGAGATGTTAAAAAATTCGGTTTTAACCTCTTTTTATTGAGTATGAAGGGTTGCAACGGTTCTAAAGCATTTCAAATAGTGAAAAGACACTTCCCTTCAAAATTAGAAAAATAGCTGTTATATGTCGACATACATATTTTGCTATGTCGACATAGTCATGTGTAATTTTCATTTTCAAATCATTTTTCAAGTATTTTGACATAAAATGTAACAACCCGAAAATCTGGGCCAGTTTAAAATTTTTGTTTTGGCAATTTTAGCGAATTTTGAATATTTAAAATGAATTATTTTAAATGAAAACGACGAGAAATTTATTTTGAATAAAATTCGAACGTATATATTATATAGATCGTCGATAGAGTATAAATATTTATTTATAATTATAAATAGAATTGAAAATGGCGCGGTAGTTCGATAATTTGATTTCTAACTTCAATTGAATGTACCGGGTGCAAAACAATCCGGATTTTAGTGAAACCAAGAACATTGGGATCTAATTGATAACATCTTTCCAACGAATCCGAAAAATCAAGATTTCATAGCGGGAATCAAAAGATATGTCCAGTTGAAAATTCTGAATAGTCGCTATAGAATCCAGGCCCTTAAAAATGGAAATTTTGCAAACGACCTCGGATTTCGACGAAACCACTTTTGTTGGGTCCGTGATGTAAAGTTATTGCTAGATTCCAAATTTCATAATTTTTCGAATCAATATGTGAGCGTGGCAAAGGAAAACGCGTTTGACCAGTTTCAATTGATTTTAATCGACTGGAAAATGGCCATTTTTCCAACGGTCTCAGAATTCGACGAAACTAGTTTTGTTAGGACCGTATCATCAATACGAAGCTAGAAAATATTTTTCTGGAATTTTTCGACTTCGTATGTGGGCCCGGTAAATCGAAATGCGCATTCAAATTCAATATATAGAGTTATATGTTGATTTTGACGGAAACTGATCGAAACGATCGAATCAGCTTACGATACATATCCCATTGTGTTCGAAATGGGGGTGATACACTAGGGACGACAGTCGGTGGGTTTGATTCCGAGTTGAAAATAAAAAGTTACTTTTTCTTTGAATTAAATAATTAAATATTTTATATATATATATATAAAAGCCCCTTGCCCCTTTTTCTCTTCAGAAGGTCAACGAAGCAAAAAAAAAAAAAAAATAGAATCCCGCTCCGATCGAAGGCGCCTCCCCACCTCGATCCTGTCGCCTGCGCCTGCGCCGGCCTCGCCCCACCACGCGCCACTCGCCTGAGCCACCCCTTCGTCGACGGAGCCCCCCTCCCTTCCAATTGAACCGCAATCCCCAAAAACACCCCAAACCCAAACGCCAGTGATCGAACGCCGCCCCGCCACCTCCGACAACTCGCCACTCGCCTGAGCCACCAACTCCTCTGCCACCTGTCGTTCCTCCTTTGGCCGTGCCCCCCCCCCCCCCCCCCGCGGAAAAAAAAGGTGAATAACATTGATTTTTTTTTCTTTTCAGCTTTTAATTTAAATTCGAATTTAATTCTTTTTATCTTCAGTTTTTATTTCTATAAAGGCTGATTGGAAACATATGAACTCTTGGATTAAAAAGAAAAAAAGTTAGAATTTTTAATATAAAAATTATATTTTTATCTATGGAAAAGAGCTATGAAAGGTTAAAGATCGAATTTTATGATGTTAGAGATCGAATTTTTATACGTTTAAAGATCGGATTTTTACGATGTTAAAGATTGAATTTTTAATAAAGTAGCGATATTAAAAATATGATTTTTATATATTTAATAGCAAAGTAAAAATTCGATTTTTATATATTGAATAGCATAGTAAAAATTCGATTTTTATATATTGAATAGCATAGTAAAAAATCGATTTTTATATATTGAATAGCAAAGTAAAAATTCGATTTTTATATATTGAATAGCGAAGTAAAAATTCGATTTTTATATATTGAATAGCAAAGTAAAAATTCGATTTTTATATATGGAATAGCATAGTAAAAATTCGATTTTTATATATTGAATAGCAAAGTAAAAATTCGATTTTTATATATTGAATAGCGAAGTAAAAATTCGATTTTTATATATTGAGTAGCATAGTAAAAATTCGATTTTTATATATTGAATAGCGAAGTAAAAATTCGATTTTTATATATTGAATAGCATAGTAAAAATTCGATTTTTATATATTGAATAGCGAAGTAAAAATTCGATTTTTATATATTGAATAGCGAAGTAAAAATTCGATTTTTATATATTGAATAGCGAAGTAAAAATGTGATTTTTATATATGCAGTGAATACGGGCAACGAAATAGACAAAAGAAAAGCACAGTGAAGATTTCCTACCCATGAAGAATTGCGTCATTCAGTTTAGCGAAAGGGTGAGAATTTCTCACTTTTTAATTTTATTTCTAGTTAAAATATATACTAGGATGCAGACGGTGTTTAGTAGCACCCGACACCCGTCGTCCACAGACCATGGACGGCTTGTATGCTTGTTTGTTAGATTTTGATGTGTAGTTGATTGTGTGATGTGAAATGAAATAAAATATTTATATAGTTTTAAATAGTTAAAAATATAATTTTTAACGTGTATATAAAATGAAATAAAAATAAACAAATCGGACGATTTGTTTATATACACACCTTTGACTGATATTGATTGGGACAATAAATTTTACACATCGCCCAACTGCACAAATAAAATCTGTGTTTGATTGTTTGAAACCCCACACGGGTATTGGGATGATATATGACATACACTAATCCCAATAGTTAGTTGTATGTCGATCGATTGATTGACAGACTGTTATGAGCGTTAAATATTTATATTCGATGCTTATACAGTGTAGAATTGGATGATGGTTGATTTTTCATCATTGTTATTGTATACATGTGTTGTAGAAAATCCATATAATTAACATTATATGGTAATTGATTGGGCTTCATTCAATATTTGAATAGAAATATTTGAAATGGAAATATTTAAATAGAAATATTTGAAATAGAAATATTTGAAATAGAAATATTTGAAATAGAAATATTTGAATAGAAATATTTGAAATAGAAATATTTAAATAGAAATTTTTGAATAGAAATATTTGAAAAGAAATATTTGAAAAAGAAATATTTGAATAGAATATTTGAAAATAGAAATATATGAAGCCGTGTTGATTAGATTGACGCCATTTTGACGTGAACGATATTTATATCGATTTTATTCATTTTATAATGAATATCGAAAGTGATTTCAAAATCTGATATTTTGGAAAGAATTGAATAGAAAACGAATTCGAATTTAATTTAATAGAAAACGAATTTGAATTGAATAGAAAATGAATTTGAATTGAATTGAATAGAAAACGAATTTGAATTGAATAGAAAACGAATTCGAATTGAATTTAATAGAAAACGAATTTGAATTGAATAGAAAATGAATTTGAATTGAATTGAATAGAAAACGAACTTGAATTGAATTGAATAGAAAACGAATTCGAATTGAATTGAATAGAAAACGAAATCGAATTGAATTGAATAGAAAACGAATTCGAATTGAATTGAATAGAAAACGAATTTGAATTGAATTCAATTGAAAACGAATTGAAATCGATTTGAATTGAAATCAAATAGAAGTGAATGGAAAAAGAATTTATAAGGAAAAATTCAATTTTGATTTGAATTTGAAACAAAGGTTGAAATTGTTTTTGAAACAAATTTGAAATGATTTATAAAATTCATTTTAAAAAGGAAATCAACGAAATATATAATATATATATATATTATATATATAATGGCCTGAATAGAATGCGCCGCACCGCGGCAGTTCGTGAATTTCGACCATTGACTTCGAACGGACATTGCGGGAGATCCGACCGTCGGATTCTCCTAAAACCGGAACCGTTGGGTTCGTATCGAAAAGAGCCTTCTAACGAATATTAGAAATTTGAAATCTAACGGTTGGATTTGGAATTATGTCCAAATCAAATTTGGAAAAGGTCGCTGTAAGTGCAGTTTGATGGTCGTTGATGGAAATCGACTGTACAGGCCTTGATAAAATTATTAAAAATATCAATAATTTGTGTAAAATCATAAGAAATGATTTGGGAAAAATTGGGATGAAAAACTCCATATTTGAAAAGATAAAAATATATTTTTATCGAAATGAACTAGTTTTGAACTAGAATAATAATTTATTTATTTTTAAAATAAATAAAGTGGATTTGAAATGGTTTTGAAAATAACCAGGATTTCCAATATATTGATTGGAAATGGATTTGAATCGAAATTGTCTTCGGAATATTTCGATGTGGGATTTTGTGATTATACAGGTATTGTTATGGGAAATTTGAAAGATATATTTATATCGTTATTTCCAATACGATATTTGTTGGTCGTAGAATTTGATATTGAATATAAGCCGATATATTTTCTATTCAGAGCCTTGTATTTAATATCTAATCTGATTTTGGGTTGTCATGAACGGTATCTTCAATAATACTGTTCTTAGATCCAAAGGAGTTAAGGAAATCAGAAACTAACTGAAGATTAGTTAAGTTGGATGGTTTCCTGGGTATTGATCTGATGTTGGTTTCGGCCTTCGGGGTTAATATTTGGGGAATTGTTCTCTTGCTAATTTACGGTTAGTGACTGTTGAATTGGGATGAGGCGTATGTTGTGTTTAGGTAACATTTGTTTACTATATACGCGGGTTGTTCGGAAAGGCCGGGTTTATACCCATTCTGAATAACCGATTCGACGAAAAGTCGAATATGATGACGGTGGTCGAAGACCGAAAGTCTTCACATCATTTGGGTGATTACTGATGATCTTGATTGGGCTGTACACCCAAGATGAGGGAATCAGTTGGTGGTCGTCCAGACGTACCTGGAGATCGACGGATATGCGAGGAAAGTGCCTCCGGTTTCATTCAGACCTAGAACGGACTTATAAATGGATGGTGTGTCTGACATTGTATTCCTTTATATTGTATTCGTTGATCTCTGCTAAATATATATCTGTTTGGCGGCGGGGAATTTATTCTCTTGCTTAACGCCCTTCTCTGAGACATACGAGCTCAGAGGTTATATATTTCCAGAAATCAGTGGTACGATATGGATTGATAGTGTGGCATGCTGAGATGTAGTGATCCAGACTTTTGTTGAAAAGCAAAGTTTGGTGGATGATGATCAAAGCGCAGCTTTAATACAGCATGGCTTTGTGTATAGCGTTGATTCGCGAGCCTCACATCCCGGTATGGTGGTAAACTGATGCTTTGATCAGTATGCTTTTTAGTGGATGGGCACCTTAGTGGTGTCGTGGATTCGGTCGATCGAGATGAGCTTAGTGCTCAGGGATATATAGAGTAAGCGGTGTTTTCTCTCGCTGGGACGTAAGCCGCGGTGATACTCTGGTCCCAAATGTGCGGATGTGCAGACGGTGTTTTCTCTTGTTGGGACGTAAGCCGTGGGGAATTGCATTACGCGATCGATCTTTCGAATCAGGAGCCACCATGATGGAAATCCAATTTCCGATACGTGTATTTCGGTTTTATTTGTAGAGCCTAGTATGGGAACATAGTGGGATGGGGCGCTTATGCCGTCTATGATTGATACTTATGATTTGAAGATGTTTTATACAATATGCACTTATAATAGTATCAAATGATTTGTTTTAAACGTATCAAGCATTCTTGGCTATTATACGGAAAAAACCCTATCCTCCGGCTTGCGTTGCATTGTGTGATGGGACCTGGGTCTTATAATAGCTTCATTTTTCTTTATTTAGCATTGCACTATTGTTTTATGCACTGGTGTTCTTGGGAGGAAACCCGTTCCGTGTTATACGGCGTGGTCCCTTGATTTACCTTACTTTGAAAATAAAGATAAATAACTGTTTTAGTTCTCACACCAGTCACATGACTGACCTGGAGTTTATTGTTTTAACCTAAACTCAGGGTGCCCTTATTTTCGACACGGGCAGCTAGTAGTTTTGGTTTTGCAAATTTATATTCACAGGATCCTGGTTTACAGCTGGAATGATATCCGGAAAGCTTTGTATCCGTATATATCTTCTAGTTGTGTATTGTATTATTTTCCGCTGCGATGTATTTAAATTTAATTTAAATCTCTGATATTTCTGTGTAATATTCATTTATACTCTGTATATTCTTGTATTCTGGTGCATTGTTGTAATAACAATGAAATGTTCTTTCGTCTATGTTCTGTTGTGGCTTGTTCTCGAACTATCTGCGCTTTCCTACCGGGGAAGTTACGGGTTTTCACAGTTGGTATCAGAGCTTTGGTTTACAAAGCTCTGAGAACAAGGCACCTTAGAACCAAACGAAAAAATTCATCAGAGATTGGATTAGTAATATCCAATAAGAATGACTCGTTAGAGATGGGATCAGTAGTATCCTAGAACGAGTCAAAAGAGTGTTATTTTTAAAATAAACATTTAAACAAACTTTGTTTTGAAAGTTTAAACCATTTTATACGTATTTGAATTTTTGTTTTATATTGAATTTGGACAATCCAATATATAAAGATTTTGCATATACGCCTTGCAAACGTGTATTCGAAGTTTTAATATATTGAATAGATATAGAATCACACTCTAGTCGCCCGGAGATGATACTGATGATTGAGATCTCATCATCAGTGTTTATGTTCGAGTTTCGAAAGTGAGATATTTATATATTTCCAACCGACTGGTGTGAGAACCAAAATAGATAGGTTTATTGTTGTGATTTGGCATTAAAAACATGTTTTTTTAAGTATGTATAAAAAAAATTATTATACGTTTGAAAGTTAACCAACACATTGATTGCTAGCTGTGAAGATTATTAATTCAACTAATAGAAATACTGGAATGATATATAAAGCATAAATCAAGATATTTGTTAATTGAAAAGTAATGCAAACTCTCTTGATAAAATCCTCAAAATATAATGTAGGAGATGGTTCTCTATGGCTTATCTAATGCTGACTTCAGTATGACTCCGAAACAAACAAGGTGGGCCCACCAGAAAACAGAAAAAGAAAGGAAGTTGAACTTAGGAACATACGTGGGTGTTTATTGTCGTATATGCAGAGAAGAAGGGCATTATGCGGTTCGGTGCCCTGAGAGAAAGAAAAGCAAGGAGAAAGAGATAAGAATGGACATAGTTTGTTTTAAGTGCAAAGAAACGGGACATTTTGTGGATAAGTGTCCAAATGTTAAGAAAAAATCCAGAAAATTAGGAAAAGAAAAGAAGTGCTTCCGATGCAAAGAAGTAGGGCATCTAGCCCGAAATTGCCCGTTAAAGAAGGGCGATAAGAAATCCAAAGGAAAGGAGATATCTACTTTGGAAATTATGCAAGAAGGAGGCACGACTTCCTAGAAAGTTGGGTTTTAATGTAATGAACTAGCATTTTGGATATATGTATGGATGTGTATGATGCTTGTATGAACTTAAGTATGCTTTTGTTTTAAAAATGTAACGATATTGTATAATATAGCTAGTGTAAGAAGAATGTTGAACTAAGGCGAATTTAGCACCGCAAATTAGACTGTTTTGAAATTTGATTGAAATTGCATGCATATACTTGTACTTACATTGAACAGGTCATAGCAAGGAGGCTAGAGCAGAGAATAAAATTTGTTTGCCCGACAAATAGGTACATGTTTACTATAATTTACTGTTTTGTTTGGGTGATGATGATTTTATGAGCCGATTGGCTAGCCGCTTGGCTTTTTCTTTTTCTTTTTGAGATCAGAAGGCCTTTATGGCAATTTCGGGATTTTCCCGTGGCTCCCGGTGCAGGGGAGGTTATGGCGAAATTTTTCGAAAATTTAGGGTGTTAGCCAAATTTTTGAAAAGTTCTTAGAAACTGAAAAGTTGAAGAACTTAAGCCGTAATCAAAACAATGGAAGTTGAGTTGAATTGTTAAACAACTTTCAGCTTTGTTCCTTTTCGGGGACGAAAAGTTTTAAGTGGGGGAGAGTGTAACAACCCGAAAATCTGGGCCAGTTTAAAATTTTTGTTTTGGCAATTTTAGCGAATTTTGAATATTTAAAATGAATTATTTTAAATGAAAACGACGAGAAATTTATTTTGAATAAAATTCGAACGTATATATTATATAGATCGTCGATAGAGTATAAATATTTATTTATAATTATAAATAGAATTGAAAATGGCGCGGTAGTTCGATAATTCGATTTATAACTTCAATTGAATGTACCGGGTGCAAAATAGACCGGATTTTAGTGAAACCAAAAATAATAGGATCTAATTGAGAATATCTTTCCAATGAATCCGAAAAATTGAAATTTCATAGCGGGAATCAAAAGATATGTCCAGTTGAAAATTCTGAATAGTCGCTATGGAATTCTGGCCCTTAAAAACGGGAATTTTGCAAACGACCTCGGATTTCGACGAAACCACTTTTGTTGGGTCCGTGATGTAAAGTTATTGCTAGATTCCAAATTTCATAATTTTTCGAATCAATATGTGAGCGTGGCAAAGGAAAACGCGTTTGACCAGTTTCAGTTGATTTTAATCGACTGGAAAATGGCCATTTTTCCAACGGTCTCAGAATTCGATGAAACTAGTTTTGTTAGGACCGTATCGTCAATACGAAGCTAGAAAATATTTTTCTGGAATTTTTCGAGTTCGTATGTGGGCCCGGTAAATCGAAATGCGCGTTCAAATTCAATATATAGAGTTATATGTTGATTTTGACGGAAACTGATCGAAACGATCGAATCAGCTTACGATACATATCCCATTGTGTTCGAAATGGGGGTAATACGCTAGGGACGACAGTCGGTGGGTTTGATTCCGAGTTGAAAATAAAAAGTTACTTTTTCTTTGAATTAAATAATTAAACTTTTTTTATATATATATAAAAGCCCCTTGCCCCTTTTTCTCTTCAGAAGGTCAACGAAGCAAAAAAAAAAAAAAATAGAATCCCGCTCCGATCGAAGGCGCCTCCCCACCTCGATCCTGTCGCCTGCGCCGGCCTCGCCCCACCACGCGCCACTCGCCTGAGCCACCCCTTCGTCGACGGAGCCCCCCTCCCTTCCAATTGAACCGCAATCCCCAAAAACACCCCAAACCCTAACGCCAGTGATCGAACGCCGCCCCGCCACCTCCGGCAACTCGCCACTCGCCTGAGCCACCAACTCCTCTGCCACCTGCTGTTCCTCCTTTGGCCGTGGGCCCCCCCGCGGAAAAAAAAGGTGAATAACATTGATTTTTTTTCTTTTCAGCTTTTAATTTAAATTCGAATTTAATTCTTTTTATCTTCAGTTTTTATTTCTATAAAGGCTGATTGGAAACATATGAACTCTTGGATTAAAAAGAAAAAAAGTTAGAATTTTTAATATAAATATTATATTTTTATCTATGGAAAAGAGCTATGAAAGGTTAAAGATCGAATTTTTATGATATTAGAGATCGAATTTTTATACGGTTAAAGATCGGATTTTTACGATGTTAAAGATCGAATTTTTAATAAAGTAGCGATATTAAAAATATGATTTTTGTATATTGAATAGCAAAGTAAAAATTCGATTTTTATATATTGAATAGCATAGTAAAAATTCGATTTTTATATATTGAATAGCATAGTAAAAATTCGATTTTTATATATTGAATAGCAAAGTAAAAATTCGATTTTTATATATTGAATAACGAAGTAAAAATTCAATTTTTACATATGTAGTGGCTACGGGCAACGAGGATGACAAAAAGGCGAGAACAACGAAGGTTTTTGCAAAAGAAGTGTCGTGGAGTTGGAATAGCTATCGGTGAGAACTTCTCACTCTTCAATTTCTTTTTCTAGTTATATATATACTAGGATGCAGACGGTGTTTAGTAGCACCCGACACCCGTCATCCACAGACCATGGATGGCTTGTTTGTTTAATTGTTTGGTTGTGTAGTTGGTTAGTTTATTTGGTTTGAATTGAATTGTTTGGTGAAATGAATGGATTGGATTGATGTGTGAATGGCGTGGGCCTTCACTAGACCGGGGATAAGGCTAGGCCTCGTCCCGTTTCTAGTATCGTGCCGTTATGCCGCCGAAATTTTCTAAAATAAGTTAGAAAAATAAAAATATCATTTTATTTAAAGAATGAACTGAATAGAAATTCATATGTTAAAATAAAATGTTTTATCATTAAAAATATAATTTTTAACGTGAATATGAATACAGTGAATGTGAATAAATAAATATTCATTTACAAACCGGACGGTTTGTTTATGTACACTGATTTGACTGACATTGATTGGGTCGATAAATTTTACACATCGCCCAACTACACAAATAAAAATCTGTGTTTGATTGTTTGAAACCCCACACGGGTATTGGGATAAAATACGGTATACACTAATCCCAATAATTAGTTGTATGTCGATCGATTGATTGACAGGCTGTTATAAGTGTTAGATATCTATATTTGATGCTTATACAGTGTAGTGCACTTTGGATGATGGTTGATTATTTATCGTTGCTATTATATACATTTGTGGTATGGAATCCATATAATTAACTTTATATGGTAATTGATTGGGCCTCATTCCAATCGGAAAAATAAAGAATATTATAAAATAAAGGTTCATGTGTTGACCGTACTCATCCGTTGAGATTAGTCATGTGTTGAACGAAATATTTTAATAATAAAATTTACTTCTTTATCAATATAAAATAAAGGTTCATGTGTTGACCGTACTCATCCGTTGAGATTAGTCATGTGTTGAACGAAATATTTTAATAATAAAATTTACTTCTTTATCAATATAAAATAAAGGTTCATGTGTTGACAGTACTCATCCGTTGAGATTAGTCATGTGTTGAACGAAATATTTTAAAATAGAAATATTTAAAATAGAAATATTTGAAATAGAAATATTTGAAAAAGAAATATTTTAAAATAGAAATATTTGAAATAGAAATATTTGAATAGGAAATATTTGAAAAAGAAATATTTGAAATAGAATATTTGGAAATAGAATTATATGAAGCCGTGTTGATTAGATTGACGCCATTTTGACGTGAACGATATTTATATCGATTTTATTCATTTTAAAATGAATATTGAAAAGTGATTTCGAAATCGAATACTTTGAAATGAAACTTGAATTGAATTGATTAGAAAACGAATTTGATTTGAAGTGAATAGAAAACCAATTTGAATTGAATCGAATAGAAAACCAATTTGAATTGAATCGAATAGAAAGCCAATTTGAATTGAATCGAATAGAAAACCAATTTGAATTGAATCGAATAGAAGACCAATTTGAAATGAATTGAATATAAAACGATTTTGAAATGAATTGAATATAAAACGATTTCGAAATGAATTGAATATAAAATGATTTCGAAATGAATTGAATATGAAACGATTTCGAAATGAATTGAATATAAAACGATTTCGAAATGAATTGAATATGAAACGATTTCGAATTGAATTGAATAGAAAACAAATTTGATTTGAATTGAATAGAAAACAAATTTGATTTGAATTGAATATATAACGAATTGAATTCGAATTGAATATATAACGGATTTGATTCAAATAGAATATATAACGAATTTGATTTAAATAGAAAACGAATTGAATTTGATTCGAATAGAAAACCAATTTGAATTGAATCGAATAGAAAACGAATTGAATTTGATTCGAAAAGAAAACCAATTTGAATTGAATCGAATAGAAAACCAAAACGAATTCGAATTGAATTGAAAACGAATTCGAATTGAATTGAAAACGAATTCGAATTGAATTGAAAACGAATTGAAATGAATTCAAATTGAATTGAAATTTGAATTGAATTCAAATGAATTTTAAACGAAATTATAAGGAAAAATTCAATTTTGATTTGAATTGAAATGGAAGTTGAAATTGTTTTTGAAACGAATTCTAAACTATTT
Organism: Allium sativum; assembly: GCA_030737875.1. Lineage (NCBI taxonomy): Eukaryota > Viridiplantae > Streptophyta > Magnoliopsida > Asparagales > Amaryllidaceae > Allium > Allium sativum. Next base: position 904,609,863 of record CM060916.1, read on the forward strand.
ATAAAATTCGTTTTAAATAGTAATGGACGAAATATATATTATATATATTATATATATAATATAATGGCCTGAATAGAACGCGCTGCGCCGCGGCAATTCGTGAATTTCGACCATTTATTTCAAACGAACATTACGGGAGATCCGACCGTCGGATTCTCCTAAAACCGGAACCGTTGGGTACGTATTGAAAAGATCTTTCTAACGAATATTAGAAATTTGAAATCTAACGGTTGGATTTGGAGGTACGTCCAAATCAGATTTGAAAAAGGTCGTTGTAAGTGCAGTTCGATGGCCGTTGATGGAAATCGACTGTACGGGCCTCGATAAAATCATTAAAAATAGTAATAATTTGTGTAAAGTCATAAGATATGATTTGGGAAAATTTGGGATGAAAAACTCCATATTTAAAAAGGTAAAAATAGATTTTTATCGAAATGAACTAGTTTTGAACTAAAATTAAAACCGTTTATTTTCAAATAAATAAATTGGATTTGAAATGGGTTTTAAATAGAATTGATTCATGGGTTTATCGTGAACTGTGTTTTAAATAACACTAGTTCTTTAACCCGATAATAAATAGAATGTGATTTGGGTTTATCGTGAATTGTGTTTTAAATGACACTAGTTCTTTAACCTAGAAAAAGAAGTTTTAATGAATCTGCAATTAGATTGAAATATGAATTGATAATCTAAATTATCAAATTTGGCAATGAGCGAGAATGGAGTATCACCAGTTTTGCTCCAAAGCGATAGTTAAATCTTTAATTAGATTTGAACGTGAAATGGTAATTAATTTTACCGATAACCCCGTGGGGTTAGATATGGAGTATTACCAGTTTTGCTTCATGGGATGAATAGGTTGGGATTGGGAAATAAAATAAATAATTACTTCGGTGTGGTTCGCTAATCTCGACTAGTTTGGGAAACCATAATATGGTTTGAAATGACATCCAAAGGAAGATTAAAGGATAAATTTTAAAGAATTTATCTTGGATAAAATTAATGGGAACCTTTCCCTAAGAATATGAAATTTACGGTTAGTGACTGCTGAATTGGAATGAGGCGTATGTTGTGTTTGTGTAACATTTGTTTTAATATACGCGGGTTGTTCGGAAAGGCCGGGTTTACACCCATTCTGAATAACCGATTCGATGATAAGTCGAAGATGAAGACGGTGATTGAAGACCGGAAGTCTTCACATCGTTTGGGTGATTACTGATGATCTTGGTTGGGCTGTACACCCAAGATGAGGGAATCAGTTGGTTGTCGTCCAGACGTACTTGGAGATGGATGGATATGCGAGGAAAGTGCCTCCGGTTTCGTTCAGACCCAGAACGAACTTGTAAATGGATTGTGTGTCTGACATTGGATTTTATTCTGTGTTGATTGATTTCTGTTAAATATATATCTGTTTGGCGGCGGAGAATTTATTCTCTTGCTTAACGCCCTTCACTGAGACGTACGAGCTTAGAGGTTATATATTGATAGATATCAATCGCATGGCATGAATTGCCTGCGTGGCATGCTGAGATGCAATGATCAAGGCTTCTGTTGAAAAGCAAAGTCTTGTGGTTGATGATCAAAGCACGGCCTACGTGGCAGCTTTGTGTATAGCGTGGATTCGCGAGCCTCACACCTCGGTATGAGCTAAAAACGGGATACGGGCCGTTGGGAGAACACGACGTTTCTTTCTAGCTTTGGTGGTGTCAGTGACTTACCAGCCCTGACATTTATATACTTTTCACCTTTGTGGTTGTTGGAATGAGGCGCCTCGATTATAGGTCTGTAAGGACCGGGAAACGTGTGTTCAGGAATAACTAATCCTCAAACGTAAGAGAGTACCGGCCCAACCGATCCAAGTGGCTGCCCAGAGTGTGTAGTCCTGAGCATTTTCTAGAGTGTCTCGAAAGCGGAGAGGATCTTGCCCCTTGCCTCGACTCATGACGGAAATCCAATTTCCAATACGTGTATTGCGGTTTTAATTGTAGAACTAGTATGGCGACATGATAGATGGTACCCATGCCGCCTATGATTGATATTTATGATTGAAATTGTTTTGACACTATACACTTATTATAGTATCAAATGATTTTTTTTAAACGTACCTAGCATGTTTGGCTATTATAAGGGAAAACCCTATCCTCCGGCTTGCATTGCATTGTGTGATGGGACCTGGGTCTTATAATAGCTTCATTTTTCGAAAAAAGCATTGCGCTGTTTATTCTATGCACTAGTATTCTTGGAAGGAAACCCGTTCCGTGTTATACGGCATGGTCCCTGGAATTACTCTCTTTTAAAATAAAGCTTTAAATAACTGTTTTAGTTCTCACACCAGTCACATGACTGACCTGGAGTTTATTGTTTTAACCTAAACTCTGGGTGCCCCTATTTTCCGCACGGGCAGCTAGTAGTTTTGGTTTTTGCAGATTTATATTCATAGGATCCTGGTTTACAGCTGGAATGATATCCGGAAAGCTCTATATCCGTATATCACCTTCAGTTGTGCTTTGTATTATTTTCCGCTGCTATGTAATTTATTGTAATCTCTGATATTTATCGAATGTAATTTATTCATTTATACTCTGTATATTCTTGTATCTGATGGAATTGTTGTAATAGCAATGAAATGTTCTTCCGTCTGCGTTCATTTGTGTGTTGTTCTCAAAGTATCCGCTCCTTCCCTCACGGGGAAGTTACGGGTTCTTACAGTTGTTCAAAATTCGCTAAAATTGCCAAAATAAAAAATTTAAACTGGTTCAGATTTTCCGGGTTATTACACAGCTGCTTTGCGCTAAAAACCATCAGAGTATAGAAGTAAAAAGCCATAGTCCTCATAAGTAGTCATAAGAAAGTAGACAAAAATTCAAGGTCGTACATCGAAGCAAATCCAAATCCAAGCAGAAACAGAAGAGAGAGTCCTAATCAAGCCTGAGCGTTCCCACCCTGAGAATCGGGGAGAAAGGAAGAGAGGGGAAAGGAAACAAAATGGGTTAGATATAAAGTCTGGCTAGTCCGGTTACTTTTAACATATAAATAAGTAAAATTATCATGACAGGCGTATAAACTAGATGATAGATAACAGTATCGTATAACAGGTATGAACATGATGGACAGGAGAAATAGAATAAATAGAATAGATTATGCTTCTCAAATACTTTTCTCTGCACCAATACTAGTATACCGAATTAAGTGTTTTTTAATTATTAACAGAAACAAAATGATCCCAACAGAACATAAATGGTAGACTTAGGTGTACTTCTAGCAACGGGTTTTACCCCAAACAAAAATAATAGGTACCTAAACAGAAATAATGGGTGTTACCCGAAACAGAAATAACAAGTACCTAAACAGGACTAGATGTACCCTAATTACTACCCCCAATGACCGGCTCCCTACCCCATAAATACCCTTTGCCATCCCCACAGTAGGGTGTATTACTTCCTAAAGTGGCAACCACCACAAGCACATAGACCTGTTTACAGGTGTTATAACATCTTATTTTCCCAAACAAAGTGGACCCATGCACACACATGACCCCGTTAGAAAATGCCATCAGAACACCCCATCCCAAATGAACCACTTATAATTAGCTCAGTAAGCATGCCCTGACCCCTACCTAGTGTGGGGTCCCCTTTTAATACCAAAATGGGCTACTAACTAATATGAGTCCCACACAACAGATGACATAAGTCAACCACCTAAACTTGTGTCCTCATTCAACTAGGGTTTCCACAGGTTAAGTTTTATATGGGTTAATAGTGTCCCTACAACCCTAACAGATTAACAAGTTTACTTGACCCCCAACAGATCAAAAAGGTTACATAAGTGACATACAGTTCCATTAACATGTTCCATTTAAACTTTAAATTAAGCCTACATGTTTACATGTTCATACACCCTATATTTCGGTTATATTCCACAATATAAGTTATGCCCCAAATTTTCGTCGTATTCACAGTACGGGTTATGCCCCCAGATTACCATTCCCAATTTAACCCCATTTCGTTCATACGCATATTTCAGCGATATCGGCCTAGGCTCGATGGTAGCCTAGGCTATAAAAATAAAAAGGGAAAGAGAGAGAAGAGAAAAATAGGCATAAAACAAAATAAGCATATAATAACTGAGATGGGCATGTGATAGTAGAAATGGGCATACCAGAAATTGGCATATAAGAACTGAACAACAGATCAGGTATACATGTAATAGCAGGACTGATTAGGTACGAACCAGATTCTTAACAGGCATAAGTTTTAGATCCAGATTTATAAACATGTCATGATTACTTGTTAAATGTTTATATCTAAAAATAACATGAACTCACAGAGATTGGATCTAAAGAACAAAGAATGATATGCTGAAGTTGTAGAATATAATCTTGTGTATGTACACACTATTATTGAAGAAAAATAGGATAACTCAATCCAAGATGGGGCATCATCTTATTGTCTCCATTATTTTAGGTGAATAAAACAATAGAAATACCATCCCTTATATAGACTTTTTCCAATAAACCTCGTTCAGAAACAAGTCCAGGTTTAGGAAACAAACGTGGATGGATCTGGGGTGGGTCGACCCCGGTGCCGACCCTAAGGTCAACACCCCTTTGAATGGGTTGACCCCCAATAGGTCCAACTACCGCGTCGTTCTCCCGCTTTCATTTTTGAACTTTTCTGAAAATTCTAGATTGATTTGTTTATATATAATACTCTTATATGTATACAAACTTCAAACCTTAATATCTTCTTCATACGACGTCCGTTTTACGCAAACTCGGAGTCTATCTGAATGAGAATTTTGAGACGAACGCAATGGTACAATCCATTTTACTTAATGCCAAAAATTAAGCATTCTTTATTAATGTTCTTTAAAATTATGGGGTGTTACATTCTCCCCTACTTAAAGGATTTCGTCCCCGAAATCTCTAAGTTAAGAAGAATGTTTATCCTAACATCCATCAACCATCTACTCATCCATCAGTTGCAGGCATCCATTATCCTTAAGGAATTTCTAATGCTTGTATGATCATATGAAATGGTGTGTATATGTCCTTACATTAATCAGGCGGTCTACTGATTCAGGTGACCTCCTTAATTCAATGTATGTTAATGTCATGAATCCAATATGTATCCAAATAGTACTAGTATATCACGTAAACGTTATATTTGCTCAAAATCATTCATCCAAATGCAATACCCATATGATGATACAATCATTTCCATCCATAATATTTAATGAAAATGCACACATCCATATGCAATATGTAAGTGATTGAGCTGATCTAGTTTATATGCATCGACAAGCAACCACTAGCAACACTTGCATCCACCTGCATCCATCAAACATAACATGTTTCAAACACATGTTTACATTCATTGGTTTTCCATACCTAAAGGTCGAAGATTCGATCGATAGGATATACTCAAATGAAAGAAGCAATTATGAATAAAAAATGGAAAAAGAAGTTAAGAACATACCCTTGAAAAGAAAAGGGTGCGAAGCACGATACTTTTCTTCAATCTCCCAAGTTGCATCTTCATGGTCTTCTCTCCATTAAACTTTCATCAATTTGACTTCTCGGTTGCGAAGCTTCTTAACCTCTGATCCATGTATATGGGTAGGAACTCGTCTAACTGTCGCCTCCCGCTCTACCTCTACTTCTTCAAGCATGCTCGGCTCAACTAACTCAGTTGTATCATGCAGACACTTCTACAAATGAGAAATGTGGAAAACTTCATGAACACCCGCCAATCTCTCTGCTAGCTTTACTTTGTAGGCCATTTGACCTATTCTTTCCACTATTGGAAACAACCTTATGAACGTTTGTGCCAACTTCCCTATAGATCCAAAGCGAACTACATTCCTCAACGGTGATACTTTGATGAAATCCATGTCTCCCACCTAAAACTTAATATTTTTCCTTCTCTTATATACCTAGGACTTTTTCCTATCCTGAGCAGCCTTCATGCATCTGCGGATAAGATCAATCTTTTTTGAAGTTTCTCTTATCACCTCATGTCTAAGTAGAAGCCTATCCGTAGACTCCCACCAACAAGTCGGTGATCTACAAGGTCGTCCATACAATGCCTCGAAGGGTGCCATGCCTATGCTAGCCTAATACCTGCTGTTGTAGGCGAACTCAACCAATGGAAGATGCTCCTCCCAAGTCCCTCCGAAGTCTAAGATACACAATCTCAAAAGATCCTCAAGAACTCTATTCACCCTCTCAGTCTGTCAATTGGTCTAAGCGTGATATACGGGGCTCAAACATAACTGTGTACCTAATGCCTCTTGTAGTCTCTTCCATAACTCATTAGTGAAGATGGGACCACGATCACTCACTATGCTAGAAGATGCTCCATGTAGATAGATTATCTTACGAAGATAAACTGATGCCAACCATGCTGCTGTTCTCTTACTCGTAACAGGAATGAAATAAGCGCTCTTAGTAAGCCTATTTACTATAAACCAAATATCGGTGTTACCTTTCCTCGATCTAGGCAAACCATAAATGAAATCCATAGAGATGCTTTCCCACTTCCACTGTGGGACTTCCAAAGGATGAAGCAGAGCTGATAAACCAAACATCGAGAGATAAACTCCGCTACATCTTTCTTCATCCTAGCCTAAATAAAACCCTTTTCATATTTCTATACATCTTTTCACCGCCCGGATGGATAGTCATCCTAGAACGGTGGGCTTCCTCAAGGACTGTCTTCAATAGACTCCCAACTTAGGGGAACATAAAGCCTCCCATCCCGTCGTAACCATCCTCTTCATCCATAGAATATCTACTGAGGTGACTAGAAGTCTCCCCTTTACCGAGCCTATCCAAATTGTCTGCAATTTGTGGATCCTCTCGCTGCAAAAATCCTATGTGATCCCTAAGAGTAATTCGCACCTCTAAATATGCCAACAAACCAGGTGTAAGATCTGTAGAAGGCCTAAAATCGAAGGTCGATATGTACTCCAAGCTCCTCCTCTCTACGAGTAGAGGACTCAAAGTCATCCTCTACCTACTCAACGCGTCCGCCACCACATTACCCTTACCAGGGATATAAGCAATCTTAAAGTCATAGGACGATAGAAACTCCATCCATCTCTGCTGTCTCAAATTGAGATCCTTTTGCGAGAACAGATACTTGAGAGACTTATGATCTATGTATAACTCGAACTTCTCTTCAAGTAGATAATGTCGCCAAGACTTAAGTGCGAACACTATAACAGCCAATTCCAAATCGTGAGTGGGGTAGTTCTTCTTATGAACCTTCAACTGTCTACTTCCATATCATACTACCCTTCCCTCTTGCATCAAAACAGCACTGAGCCCTGTACCACATGCATCAGTATACACTGTGAACACCTTGCTCCAATCAGGTAAGGTCAAAACTAGGGTTGTTGCCAGATCCCTCTTTAATCGCTGAAAATCATATTCACAGTCAATAATCCAAGCAAAGGTCATATTCCTCTTCATCAGTCCGGTGAGTGGGGCTGATATCCTTGCGAAGTCCTTAATAAACTTCCTGTAGTAGCTCGCTAAACCAAGAAAACTTCCCACCTCCGTTGCATTCTTTGGAACTTTCCAATCTTGAACTGCAACTAATTTTCTGGGATCCACTACTATCCCTTCCTTGGAGACCGCATGCCCTAAAAATCTCACCTCCTTTCTCCAAAAGTGGAACTTGGTATTTCGTCTTAAGCTGGTGTGCTCAGAGAGTCCTCAAAACCACCCCTAAATGTTGGGTACACTCTTCTCCGTTCTTTGAAATATTAAAATGTCATCCATAAGGACCACAACGAACTTATTCAGAAACTCCCGGAACACCCTACTCATCAGATCCACAAAATACGCGGGTGTATTCGTCAACCCAAAAGGCATGGCTAATCACTCAAAGAAACCATCTGGAGTTCTGAAAGCCGTCTTTTCTCTACACTATCCTCGGTCACCCTCAACTGATGGAACCCATGGCCAAGTCCAACTAAGAAAAGATAGATGCACCAACAAGTTGGTCAAATAGATCATCTATCCTCGGAAGTGAGTGCTTATTCTTCTTAGTGAGCTTATTCAACTCCCTATAATCCACACATAAGCGAAGCGAGCCATCCGCCTTAGTTGTAAAGATGACTGGAGCACCCTGTTCTGATATGCTTCGCCTAATAAATCCCTTCTCAAGTAGCTCCCCTACTTGCTTGCTAAGCTCCTCCTTTCCCTAGGATCCATGTGGCGTACCGGTCATGCGACTGGTTTTGCACTATCTACCAAATATATTTGGAAATCAATCCCGCGCCTCAGAGGTAAGCCCTTAACCTCGTAAAAACATCTGGATACTCATAGACTACAGGTAAAGATTGCAAATCATCTACAGAAGCATCAAGCGACTCTAGGAAACTAAGCATGACAGACCCCGTTGGGTCACAGGAAATCTCGAGAGTCCTCCCGTGGCAAGTCAAAAGTCTAACGACCCTCCTCTCATGGTCTAGAATGGCACCATACATGGCTAGCCAATCCATCCTTAGAATCAAAACGTAGCTCATGAAACTAAGTACATATGCATCGCACTTAAACTCGACGCCCAACACAGATATCCTCAAACCCCGACAAATCATAGACAGATGAGCCGTCCCCCCAATGGGGTTTGAGACAATAACGGGATCAGAAACAATACTAGTACTAAGGTGTAGAGACTCAACCATAGAATCTGCTATAAAAGAATGAGAAGTGCCAGAATAAAAAAGAGTCCTAACTGGATGATCGGAAAGGGAAATCGAACCTTCAACGGATAGTTTTCTACCTCTGTCCGGCCTGCTAGCCTCGAAAGAATGCACTACCCTCCAGAAGGACCCACCCTTTTCCCCTGTCCTTGCTTCTTCGGGCATTCCCTACTATAGTACCCAGTTTCACCGCTGTTGAAACAAGAATTCTTTCTTTTTATGCAATCCTTGATCACATGACTCAAGCCTCCATAACCATGACATTTTTTCTTAGCCTTATCGTTCGTTCAATCTTTCTTTTGCTGTTCTTTCTTGGGCCACACCTTCTTGTTTTGCACCTCCTCAGTCTTAGCCTTCTTTTTCTCATCTTTACCCTCTTTGTGCATTTGTGTCATATCAACCAGTCTCTCAAAAGTTGCCCCAATCAGAATGTGAGATAACACCAATGCTTGAAGGGGCTAATTCAACCCTCTTGCAAATCTCAAAGTTTTCTTGTTTGGGGTATTCACTAGCTCCAAAACCGAACATTGCCGACTGATTGAATTTATTGACATACTCTTTAATGGACAAGTTCCCTTTCTTAAGTGCCAAGAATTTTTCCATCTACATACTCTCTTCTGCCTGAGAAAGAAACTTTATCTCGAATCTCTGTCGGAAATTAGCCCAAGTCTCTACTGGATTCCCTGCTTGCATCACTTCCCACTAGAACGAAGCCTTATCCTTCAGCTGCCATGCAACCAACTGAATCTTCCTCCGGTCATCAACCTAGAAAATCCCAAATAAATATTCTATCTCTTTTAGCTAATTCCATGCTTCAACAAAAGCATTCAGTTCCACAGAATGGTTTTCCTCCCATAGCACAGAAGTCCTTGCATATCTTAGAGAAATTATCCGCTCGCGGAGGAGGAGGAATAGCGGCAACAACTGAGGGAGGGGAGTTTTCTTGGCCTTTGGCAGACGCCGTAACCTCAAGATATCTACAGAAACAAGCCGGTATCTGAATGCCCTCAGGAATATTTGGTTCCCCAGGCATGCTAAAAGAAAAGGAAAAGTGATTTAAATAGAGAATCAAAAGTTATCTTATATGGCTTTGGGGAATATGTTTTTCAAAAACAGACTTTCCTTTGAAAATACTTTCTTTTTCAAACCTTTTAAAAATAATTTTTTTAACATCCCGTAATTTTAACAATACTAAAGATGATAAATTAAAGAATAATTAAACAAACATTCATAATTAAGGGAAACAGATACACCATTGCGTTCGTCTCGGAATTCTAGTCAAAATAGACACTGGTTTGAGTAAAACGGACACCGTATGAAGAAGATACTAAGGTTTGAAGTTTGTATACACATAAGATATATATATATACACACACACACACACACATACATAATAACTCAAAACTGTTCAAAGAAATTCAAAATCAGAAGCGGGAAGTCTGGGAGGGAATTGGACCCATTGGGAGTTGACATACCAGAGGGGTGTTGACCTATGGGTCGACACCATAAGGGGGGTGTTAACACCCATGTCGACACCCCACAGATCCGGGCGAAGTACGTTTCTGCGTATGTAGACTTGTTTTCTGACCAGATTCGTGAACCCTAAGCTATAATAAGACTCCATTCTCATTGTTTTATTAACATAAAAACAATAGAGAACTAGATGTTGTGTCTGCCCAGATTAAATTAAGCCTTTTCTTCTTTAGCAATCAAGTTATTCAAGTTTAGAGATCTGTGACTCAACATCTGCAATTACTCTTCTATTTCTTAGATCCAATCACAGTGAGTCTACATTATTTTTTGATCTAAATATTTAAAAGTTAATCTTGAAATGACTATAACTTGTATCTAAGCCTGTGACTATTCGAATCATATCAGATCTGCTATAACCTATGTATCTAAGTTATTCCGACAAGACTATGAATTATATCTAAGCCTATACCAATTTATCATGTCAGATATACCATTGTTTGTTGATGTAATTCATTTTTTAGATTTCATCATGCCTGTTTATCATGTCCCTATTATGTTAGAATTAGTTCTACTATCACATGACCGTTAGATCTATTCCTATATGCCTATCTTGTCATTATGCCCAACTTTGTCACTGTATGTTTATTAATTGCTATGCCTGTTTCTGCCATTATATGCCAATCTTATTATTATGTTCATTTCTATCCTATTCCCTTCTTCTTTTCCCTTTTATTTTTACATCTAGGCTACCTTCGAGACTAGGCATGCCGCTGAAATATGCAAATGCGTAAAATTGGGAACGAGGGGAAAACGTTAAAATTGGGAACGAAGGGAAAACATTAAAATTGGGGCATAACTTGTATTGGGAAATTTAGGCATAACTTGATTGAAATACATGAATATGAATTTGGGGCATAAACTAAACTTTGATTAAAGAACTGATTTTGGAGCATATGATACATGATGAATATGACTTGGGAAAAAGGGGCAAGAAAACCTATAATGACATAGGAATAATTGGTTAATATTGGAAATGCCTAGGATTACAGTAATTAGAAACTATAATCGCGCTTAGACACGAGGTTAGATTACACTTGTGATGAAAGTCTACCCGGAATGAACTGGCATATCCAGCAACCACAAGTGGTGAATCTAATGTGAGGGGTCTAAGTGCATAAACATGAAATGTGCTAAGATACGTGGTTAAGCCCGGCTTGTTGAAGAAGTTTGCCCAGAACCAACTGACATATCCGGCATCCACAAGTTGTAGGGTTAATATGGGAGGTCTAGCACATTATAACCATAAATGAATATGGTAATAAACTTGAATACTTAACCTAGTTGAATCCATAGGGATTGTATATGTTAACTTGAGTAGGGGTTAAGTAAAATTGTATGAAATAGTGAGAGGGTTAAGTATATCTTGGGTTGGTGGGTATTATTTATATATAGGCCCACAAACTTAAACTATGGGGTTATGCAATCTTTTTATCCTTGTATGGCATAACCTATGGAAACCTAGTAGTGGGGATGCAGGTGTAGGGGGAAGCTTGTTTCGTCTTGAGTGTGGGACCCGTTTCAGTCAGTAACCCTTATATAGACACCAAACAAGTGCTCCGAACTAGGTTGGATTCGGGGCACGCTTATTGGGCTAGTTGTAAGAGATCCAAATGTGGGGGACGGCGTGGGCGGTGCATTCCGACAGGGTCATGTGCATACATGGGTCTGGTAGAGGAGGTTTAGACGTCGTGATACCTGTAGATATGGTTATGTACATCCTGAAAACGAAGGGTTGCCACTTTAGGAAGTGATATATCCTACTGTGGGGCTAGCACAAGGTATTTACGGAGTAGGGAGCCGACCGATTGGGGTACTAATTAGGGTACATCTAGACTCCGGTATTTTTAGGAGCCCATTATTATCCTTAGGGATAACTCCGGTATGTTGGACTACCTGTTATTGTATGGGGTTAAACCTCTCACTAGAACTACGCCTAAGTCTACCACCTTATACTTGTTGGGGTCATCTTGTTCATACGACATTAGTATTGGTGCAGAGAGAAAGAGAAAGTACTAGAGAAGCGCAATATATTCTATCATGTTTATCATGTTTACCTTGTCATACCTGCCTTTTATGATGTTATCTCTCTTATCCACTTTATATGCCTGTCATAATACTTTTACTTTTTTATATGCTAAAAGTAACCGGACTCGCTAGAATTTATGTCTAACCCATTTTGTTTTCCTTCTTTCTCTTCTGTTCCCCCCACCCAGGTTCACAAGGTGAGAATACTCAAGCTTGATTAGGATTCTGCTTTCATCTTGGTTGGAGCTGCTTAGATGTACTACTTGATTTCATATCTCTTTCTACTATGGCTATGTTTTGGAGATTATGCTTCTTTTATTATTGTACCTTAATGATTTAAGTACAAGATAGAAGTTTTAAATTGATGTACTGGGTTTTATGCATTTCAAACATATGATGTAACCATGTTTTGAACTACGATGTTTTCTGCTTAATAAAATTTTGAATTCCGCTACTATTTATTATCTGTCTTGTAATGTTTATGTTTCCGTTTACCTATAACACTTCATGAAACATAATGCATTCTCTTAATGAGTGACACTAATGGACGTGGGGTGTCACAATTTTCAAAACCTTTTTATCTGATCTTACCTTCAGCTCTGATGCCAAATGTAACACCCCACGTCCGTTAATGTCATCTTCAACAGAATGCATTAAGTTCAGTGAAGCTTTATAGGTAGAAAGAAAAAGAATCTCACAAGACAGATATATAAAATAGTAGCAAAAATTAAAAACTTTATTTTTCAGCAGAAAACACCATCGTCTCAAAATCCAGTTACAACATCAAACTGAAATACTGGAATAAAATACATCAAATAAAAGCATCTGTCTTGCGCTAAAAACCATCAAAGTACATAAGTAAAAAGCCATAGTCCCCATAAGTAGCCACAAGCAAGTAGACAAAAAGTCAAAGCGGTACATCGAAGAAAATTCAAATCCAAGCAGGAACGAGAAGAGAGAGTCCTAGTCAAGCCCGAGCATTCCCACCTTGAGAACCCGAGGGAGGAAGAGAGAAAACAAAACAAAACGGGTCAGACATAAAGTCTGGTGAGTCCAGTTACTTTAACATATAAATATGTAAAAGTACCCTGATAGGAATATTAACTAGATGAGAGATAACAGTATTGTATAACAGGTATGAACAGGATGGACAAGATAAATAGAATAAACAAAACAAATTAAGCTTCTTAAATACTTTCCTCTGCACCAATACTAGTATACCGAATTAAGTGTTTTCCAATTACTTAACAGAAATAGAACGATCCCAACAGAACATAAATGGTATAGTTAGGAGTACTTCTAGCAATGGGCTTTACCCCAAACAGAAACAATAGGTACCTAAACAGAAATCACGGGTGTTACCCCCAAACAGAAATAACATGTAACTAAACGAAACTAGATGTACCATAATTACTACCCCCAACGATGGGATCCCTACCACATAAATACCCTGTGTCGGCCCTATAGTAAGGTGTATTAATTCCTAAAGTTGCAACCACCAGAAGGACACAAACCTATTTACAAGTGTTATGGCATCTTATTTTTCCAAACAGAGTGGACCCATGCACGCACATGACCCGGTTGGAACGCGCCATCAGAACACCCCATCCCAAATGAACCACTTATAATTAGCTCAGTAAGCGTGCCCTGACCCCAACCTAGTGCGGGGTCCCCTTTCAATACCAGAATGGGTTACTGAATAATATGGGTCCCACATAACAGATGACACAAGTCAACCCCTAAACTTGTGTCCCCAACAACTAGGATTTCCATAGGTTAAGTTTTACATGGGTTAATAGTGTCCCTACAACCCCAACAGATTAACAAGTTTACTTAACCTCTAACAGATCAAACAGGTTACATAAGTGACATACAGTTCCATTAACATGTTCCATTTAAATTTTAAATTAAGCCTACATGTTTACATGTTCATACACCCTGTATTTTAGTTATATTCCACAATATAGGTTATGCCCCAAATTTTTGTCATATTCACATTACAAGTTATGCCCCCAAGTTACTGTTCCCAATTTAACCCCTTTTCGTTCGTACGCATATGTCAACGATATTGGCTTAGGCTCCAAGGTAGCCTAGGCTATAAAAATAAAAAGGGAAAGAGGAAGAAGAATATAATAGGAATTGAAAAAAATAAGCATATAGTAACAGAGATGGGCATGTGGTAGTAGAAATGGGCATATCAGAAATATACATATAAGAACTGAACTGATGATCAATTATACATGTAATAGCAGTGCTGATTAGGTATGAATTAGATTATTAACAGGCATCGGTTTTAGATCCAGATTTATAAATATGTCAGGATTACTTGTTAAATGTTTATATCTAAAAATAACATGAACTCACAAAGACTGGATCTAAAGAACAGAGAACGATATGCTAAAATTGCAGAAGAGATTCTTGTATACGTATACGCCATTGCTGAAGAAAAATAGGCTAACTCAATCCAAGCCGGGGCAACATCGCAATGTCTCCATTATTTTAGGTGAATAAAACAATAGAAATACCAGCCCTTATACAAACTTTTTCCAATGAACCTCGTTCAGAAACAAATCTAGGTTCAGGAAATGAACTTGGATGGATCTAGGGTGGGTCGACCCCGTTGTCGTCCCTAGGGTCGACACCCCCTTGAGTGGGTCGACCCCCTTAGGGCGTGGGTCGAACCGCAATGGGTCCAACTCCTGTGTCATTCTCTCGCTTTGATTTTTGAAATATTTTGAAAATTCCGGACATATTTATTTATATATAATACTCTTATATGTTTACAAACTTCGAACCTTAATATCTTCTCCATATGATGTCCATTTTATGCAAATTCAGAGTCTATTTAAACCAGAATTCCGAGATAAATGCAATGGTACCATCCATTTTATTAATTCCCAAAATTAAATTAAGCATTCTTTATTATTATTTGTTAAAATTACGGGGTTTTACAGAGATAGTTGCTTGTTTTTTTGAACTCCATGAGATAAACTGTGTCCAAAGTATATATAGTACCCACTTTTAGATCTTCTATCATCTGCCCAGTTAACATCTACATACCCCCACAATGTTCAGATGCTGACTGGCTTTTAATGTAAGTCCATAATCTGTAGGTCCCTTGAGATATCTTAAAATTGTTTTCATTTCTTTCCACTATGTTTTAAGAGGCTTCCACATAAATTGATATACTTTATTAACAATATAAGCAATCTTAGGCCTGGTTATAGTAGCATATTGCAGTGCTCCTACAACCTTACTTTATTCAGTGATGTTGATTATTTCTTCTCCTATAAACTTTGAATACTTTTGACTACTTATCATAGGTATTGGTTGAGGATTGGCATTCAGCATCTTTTTTTTGTAAAGTAGTTCGATAATATACTTTCTTTGGTATAGAAATATTTCATTGTTGTTTCTAGTTACTTCAATGTCTAAGAAGTAATTTACATCACCAAGTTTTATTATAGAAAATTGCTAATCTAAGTATTGTGTTAATTCATCTACGTCTATAATTCTATTGCCATTTATTATCAAATCATCTATGTATATTTATATGTTGATCACTGGTTGATCTTTGTGAATAGAGTTATCTGATTTGGTAGACTGAAATCCCAATTTATATAAAGTGTTTTTTAGTCTATCAAACCATACTCGAGGAGATTGCTTTAGACCATATATGGCCTTGTTTAGTTTATAGACATATCTTGAATTAATGTTGTACCCTGGAGGTTGCTTCCTGTATATCTCTTCTTCAAGAATTCCATTCAAAAAGTATTATTAACATCTAAACGTTTAATATGCCAGTTTTTGCACAAAGATAGAGTTAGTATTAGTATTACAGTAGTGGGTTTTACCATAAGAGAAAAGTTTTGAATAAAATCAAAACCATACTATTGTGTAAAACCTTTAGCTACTAATTTAGATTTGTACTTGTTTATTGAACTATATGTGTTCTTTTTCAATCTCTATGTCCATCTGCAACCTACTATATTTTTGATAGCAGGCGGACATACAAGATTCCATGTGTTACTCTTGATTAGAGCATTATACTCTTCATCTATTGTAGCCTTCTAGTTCTTATCTATGATTTACTAACCAAATGATTAAGATTCATTAGAAATGGATGTTGCTGCAAATGTTTTGATTTTAAAGATGCCACTTTTGGCCCTGGTAATCAATTGATGGCCAATCCGAGCTGGTTGCTCAGTTGGTGGTGAGTCACTAGAGCTTTCAGAATTTTCAGATGTAGGCTGTTGAGTACTTGATTCACTCTTATTTTCTTCTTGAATTGGATTTGATGCAGGTGGATGAAAAGTCATGCTGGGTGGCTCAAATTTTCATAATCATCATTGATTTGAGTTGATGAACTTTGAGCATAAGAATTTTGATTCATCTCCATCTACTGCCAACTTTCATTGGTGTGTGGAACAGTAGGTATAGATGCTTTTGATTTCTCACTTTACCTGTTGTTCTTAAATCTTTTATACTATATGGAAAAACTTTTTCATTGAAAACAACATGCCTGCTAACATATATTCTGCCATTATCATCAATGCATTTATATCCTTTTTGATTAGTTGTGTGGCCCAGAAAAGTACACTGTTTTGACGTGAAAATACTTACACAAATATTTGGTTTCACTTCCACCATCTGTCTGAATAGTTTTAACTTTATAATTAATTTGCTTCTCTATCATTGTTATAGAATTTATTATAACATTATATGTTTCATACTTGGTTTTTAGGAAGTATATCCAAGTAAATCTAGTGTAGGTATCTATAAATGACACATAGTACCTATAGCAAAAATCTAAATAAATAGGTGATGGTCCCCACAAATCTATGGCAACTAATTATAGTGGTTAAGTATATATAATGTCTGAATCATTAAAAGGCATCCTATGATTCTTACCCATTTGACAAATTCACATACATATGGTAAAAAATAAGATCAAACTTGTTTCATTATCATTCAATATTTTCTGAACAATTTTAACACTTGGATGTCCAAGTTTGCAATGCCAGAAATCAAATACATTTGTGTTGCTTTTTTGCTTTGTCCTTAATATTCAAATTAAAACATTTTCTTTCACTAATGGCATCACAATTTTCTTCACTCACATCACTTTGGCACTTGATTGAAATAAATTTGTACAATCCATTGGTCAAATCACCATGTAAGATAATTTTTCTAGTTAGAATATCCTTAAATAAACAATGTTTTGGGAAAAATTCGAAATAAACATTGTTGTCCTTAGCAAATCGTGATACACTAATTAGGTTTTTGGTGATTTTAGGTACTCTAAGTAAATTGTACAAATGTAATTGTTTTTTGCCTTTAATATAAATATTATCAATATGTGTATTTTGAATACATTTACCATTAGCTATGGAGATAGAATTATTACCTCTATATTCCTTGCATCCAATATTCAAGTTGTCAAGATTGTTTGCGAGGTGATTTGTTGCTCCAGAATCGGGGTACCAACTATCATCTTGGAAATGCTTTATTCTGGCAATATCATTTTTATTGTCTTGATTGCTGGTTTCCTAATTCATTTATGCAACATTTGCATTTGGATTGTTACTGTTTTTCTGATTCTGGTTGTTAGAGTACCTGAAATAGCATTTTAAGGTAGTGTGGCCATTCTTCTCATAGATTTGGAATTTGGTATGTTAATATTGTTCCATCTACCTCTGCCTCTTCCTCTGTTGGCACTACCACCCCTCTGGTAAGATGTTTCGGGTTTATTATTATTCTGATTCTGGTTCTTTTTGCCAGTAGCAAGATTTGCACTATAATCTGTTTCTTGAATTCTCTTAATGCTAATTCTTGCTTCTTGGGACAACAGAATAGAATTAACTTCATCAATAGGAGGAACAATTCTTTGAGATGTTATGACTGCCACAACATCTTTATAATCATCATTAAACCATTTAACAAATATAGCACATGATCTCCATTGGGCATCTTGTTTCCTATTGCACTAAGTAAATCACATTTTTTTCTTTACCTTCGAAATGTATTCCCTCATATCACCTTTGGAGAAAATTGATTGTTGAATTAATGTTTTAATAGTGGTCCATATTTTATTTGTTGAACTACAACCAATAATAGTAGGTAGTAAATTTTCACTTACTGAAAATAACACCCATGAGCTAATTAACCTATCTTACCTGTGATATTGCACGTATGCCTCATTAGAAATGGTTCTGTTATCTTGATCAGTAATAAACTTTGTTGGAACAGAGGTGTACCCAGAATAAACCCTTCTAAACCATACCCTTGTTTGGATTTACCACTATCTTAACCAATTTTTGTGTAGATGTACTTATTGGATTCGCTGGATTAACTCCAGCAGCAGATGCACCAGAAATGGTGTTGTCACCCATGATGAAAAGAACAGAAGAATGTTTAAATTTAGATCAAATATCATTTCTGATCGAAGATTAAGGAAGAATCAATAAATCAGGTATAAAGCAGCCGATAGATTTGATGATGAGGTATGTCTTTACGATTAGAAAAACTTCTAATGAATCTTTCTGGTGAGGCTTTGACTGATTTCTAGTGACATTCTTGATCTTATTATATTGGATTCCTGGTGATTGATTCTGAATAACACCGAGTATAGTGTGTATTATTGAATTGCCGCCAAATTCAAAAGAATTTATAGCAAGGCACCAATGATCACATTGTATTCAATCTCTCAAATGACGTGAATAATCACTGATGATAGAAAATACCTGAATAATGATAATTATCTGATGGGTTATACACACCAGACCAATCGAAGAAGACGATGCCGTGAGGCTGTAAGATGTTCCGATACCAAATTAATATTTATGTAAGATTTGTATTTGCAGAAGTAAATTTGCAAAGAGAAGAAATGGAAATGATTGTATTATTTCAGAATAGAATAAATGTACAGTAATCGACTATGTATATGTTGCCCAAATACAACCGTAAAGAAAATGCAACAGTAATAAAAGTAAAACAGATCATAGTAAATGGGCCAGGCCCAATCTGCTTTTGTAATGCCTGTTGCCCATTACTATTGTATGCGGTGGAAATATATCTGATCGGTTAATTTATGTTGGCCATTCTAATAATAATTTTTTACTTTCTTACAAATGTTGAAAGGCCCATACTACCGATCATTCTTTCAGAGGAAAAGGGAGAAATAAGTTGGACAAATGTACTAGTTCACAAGTTAATTATGATCATAAATATATCCAGGCATGTAGTCATATCTTTTATGAGTTATAACATCCATCTCATACTCATTTTCTCCTGAGTTTTTTAATCATGCTTCCAATAATATTTTTTATTTGAGACAAGATGTAGTAATACTACATGTTTATTCTATAAATTACTTTATGTATTCGAATTCAGTGCAGAATTATGAAGGCGCAGAGAGACCAAAGGATAGTTCAACATAAAGCACAAAGAAATCTACATACATGAAATAATAAATTATGTTCAGTCACTGTAAAAGTAAGTTAAGGTAAATCTTCGTATTTTTTAATGGTGAATTTAGATATAAGAACTAAATGGAAGTGTTTCAGTTTTGCGGTTTTATCAATGAAGTTGGCCACTATGAGTCGAGAAATCAATAATGATACTAGGGACATATTTGCAGAAGGAGTACGAGAAATAAATGTATCATGTATGAACATATAACATATTAACGGCTATATACTTATTTCATAGTACATTTTTTCTCTGTAGAAAATGTAATCAAGGTATGGGAACTATACACATGGACATTTTTATAAAATGATCATTCCTGATGTTTTATGTAGTCGAGAATAGAAATTCGTAGTGCATATAGTAACTAGGATTTTTTTTGGAAAAACTAACAACCATCAGCTTCTAGATTTGAGCCAGGTTGCTCTCATTTCTCTATAGCTATCACTACTACAAAAGTGGGCATATTCGAAACAAGTTTTATGTGGCCTAAGATCGAAAAAGTGTTGCATTTTCCCCTTTTTTGCAATAGGCAACACCGGAAGGGCGTGGCATCTGTGGCTGTTGCCTTAGCCCTCTAAGGCAATGTTTTAGCACATCTACTTCCATGGAAAGAAAGTGTTGCATTATAGAAGTAATGCAATACTATTTTCACGTAATGCAACAATATTTAGCATTGCTTGAAAATTAGTTAGAACCTTGCTACTAGGTCACGATTGCGGCGGCCACGTCAGCTTTCCATGTCAGTTGCCTATGTGTCACACGACACGTCAGCTCTCTACGTCAGCTGCACACGTCTCACATGCCACATCAACTGTGGCGTCTACGTGCCATGTGGACTTACTACTATTTTATGTAATGCAACACCACTGTATTATGGAATGCAGCACCATTATCTTGAAATACAACATCAGGAAAAAAGCAAATGCAACAGTAAAAGAAGGCAAATAAAACGCTTATTATAAATTTTGTTATATCAGTTTTGTACATAGAAGAAACACATCCGTTACATTCATCATCACATTCAAACCTTCCAAAACATTCATCATCACATACCATACCAATTCTTCAAATATAACACATACAATCAAATACATAATTTAAAAGTAGCACAAGTGCCAACACATACCACCTTGATCTGTACAAGTACCAACAATTATGATCAGTGTGCATTCTACAAAGTAGCAATGCCATGAACCAGAAACTGTATCTCTTCATGTCATTTTAGGTCCTCCACTTGTCGGTTGTATCTCTCCTTGTCATTTCAGATCCTGCAATTTGAATTTACAAGTTATTTAATAAGTGCATATGTGTTGTTTGCATCTGTGCATTTGGCCATCTAATTAACTTATGAATCTTATGCATACAATTATAACATTTGATCATTCACCATCGGTCACTCGTGCCACCTCAGAATTGAGTATGCTTCGTCTTCTGTGCAAGCATTTCCAATTCACATATTTACCTGACACCATCCATTGGGTCCCTCACACATCCTTTTAAGCTTCAGAACATCATCATCTCCATATTCCCTAAACCCTAATCTTCGAAAGTTAAAAGAAAAAAAATCAATGGAGGACTCGTCTCTATACATCACTGCCACTGTTATTAAGGGACATTGGAATTTTGAAGCTGCGCATAACGTTCTTAAGGTGACTCTCAATCATAATTCGTGGCTTATATGGGTAATACCCAATAACTCTTTTCTAGTATCATGCCTATCTTACAGTAGCGTGATCATGTGCTAATGTTGAAAGTCTTTACAAAACCTGGTGGTGCTCTTTACCTGCAAGCATGGTCTGATGAAGAATTTGAGCCTGAACCAACGTTAGAAGTGAAATCATGGGCTAAAGTTGATGGCTTTCCCGAGTTCCTAAAGAGTAATGTTCCTGCCGTTGAAGAAATAATGAAGCCAATGGGACGTGTGCTTGCAATTGACGACTGTAACTGGTCTTAGTATGACCATACATCTTTCTACCTGAAAATGCAATTTTATGAAGGCATTGACATATTAATACATTTGTTGCTCAATTCAATAACAAGGTTTACCTCATTACGGTTCAGCGCTGTACCCATGCTCATCCGGGAACAAGGCCTGAACTTCTTGAGCAATAGGGAGGAACAGGTGGTTCCATGTTTGTATCATTCCAAATAGGAATAGGAAATGGATTTAAATGAAAGATTTGATGCAATGATACAAGAAGCTGTTGTGCTATCCCCCTTCCCAAGCTTATTTCTTGAAGCCACCCATGACATACATGTTGATAACTAAGCCCCAATGGACCAGAGGAATGATCAGTGGGTAGATATAGAAGTTGATCAGGAATTTGACTGTCCAAACTACCTCACCCCTTGTCCTGATGCTGCGGGTCCATCACATGCGACTACTCACTTCGGACTGGCTCTCCACAGCCGCAATGCACTAACGAATCAGTAGGAAGTTCCACAGCCCCGCAAATCCCTGATCTGATATAAACCGATGCTACTATAATGTCATTTTTTTGGATGTGTATGTATTAAGTTAACTTTATGATACTTTTGGATGTGGATGCGTATGTCATTTTTTGGATGTGTATGGTATGAACTGATGCTGCCTTACTTGTGCATGTATGGTATGAGCTGATGTGTATTGTATGGATTGATGCTGCCTTATGATACTTGTGTGTGCGTATGTGGCATAATATGGATGCAATACTGTGCATATGTTTCCAAAATCGCAACACTGAAATTGGTAGTTTCCAAAATCAAATGGATATACCTCGTGTAGCGGATTAGATACAGATGAATGACTTGTCCGGATCGGGAAATTGGTAGTTTCCAAAGCCTCTACATAAACACACCGCAGTGCAAACACACCGCAGTGCTACACATGTATTTGTATAACAAAACCTCAAGTATACAATTATATGCCATTTTTTGGATGTGTATGGCATGAACTGATGCTGCCTTATGATACTTTTGCTGCCTTATGATACATTTTTGTATGACTGCTTTATGATACGTAGTAAGGCATAATACGGTTGCAAAACTGATCATACATTTCCAAAATCGAAACATTGAAATTGGTAGTTTCCAAAATCAAATGGAAAATACCTGTACATGTCAGATACAGGTGAATGACTCGTCCGGATCGGGAAATTGGTAGCCTCAAGCACACCGCAGTGCTACACATGTATCTGTATCACAAAACCTCAAACATACAATTATATATCAATGTAAATGCACGCAAAGTGCATATCAATTTCGACGGTAAAGTCCTCATTCCTTAACTGCTCGACCGCTATAATAAATCAATGTCTTTTTTCATTCCAATAGCCCAGTTCTCATGGTCCAAAAAGGTACCACTTGAGAGTGTCGATAGACGACTTTAGGCAGGATCAGTAATATGGATATGCGGAATATATAATATATACTAAGAAAGATCTCACAGTAGCAATATCATAGATAAGTAAATGCAGTAATAGAAAATTCACACCAGGGATTTTTATACCGGTTCAGAGCACCGTCCTACGTCCAGTCCCAGATCTCCTATCTGGAATTTCACTAAACACTATCCTCACTTAACCCTGAGGAAAACAGGTTCACAACACCCGAGCAGCCGAACGGGATTTCACGCCTCTATCAACACGAGGACTTTACAACTCGCCTCTTACAACACCGAGGACTTCACAACTCGCCTCTTACAACACCAAGGACTTCAAACAAGATATAAACTTGTAGTTTGACAATGTGTGTTCTTAATAACACGAATTTGTCAATTCTTGTACAACCTTCCTATAATCTTATCCTCAAATATGATTTTGATATTATGAAGATTTGGAAGATGATATCGTTGTTTGAATCTAAAGAATAATATATAGATTCAAGGATTCAAATAATGATATATGAGAATAGTGAGCTTTTGAATGCTTTTAAAGAGTAAGAATGAAATCAGCACTTAGATAGCAAGATTAGAAAGAATTGTTGTTGTTAAAAATGATGATTTCATGATGCTTTTATAGAGTATGGAGAGATGTAATCATTGGTGAAGAGAAACCATGAAAAGAGATGATTTTTGGCCAAGAGAAAGAATCATAACCATTGATGAAATAGGGTGTCTATTCGAAAAGATGGTTTCAGTTCGTAGACCAGTCGACTGGTAAAAAATGACCAGTAGACTGGTGTTTGAATATATGTACGTTATATATATGTGTGCACGTTCATTGTGCATTCTGCCAGAAAGGTCGACCGCCTATATATGAACCGGTCGACCGGTTTCTGTTAGCATGCACAATGAATGTGCATACATGTATAAACATATATATATTCAAACCATATAGGAATATGATTATTTGAGGATAGATTTTAACATATTTAACTACACTCATACTCTAAATAATCAACCTATACCATCGAATATCTTCTTTTTGTCGATATTGAATTTCTCTTTGTCATTGATCAAAACACCTTGAATTCCTTGACTCAACATTCTCCCCCTTTTTGATTGATGGCAATATAGATCTGAAAGAATTTATTACTCCCCCCGAATGTATACTCCCCCTGAAATACATACTTAAGAAATATTTGCAAAACACAATGTTAGTAACATTTTCTCCCCCTTTGTCATCGACAAAAAGGAGTAGAGATTACACAAGTTATAAACAACACGATAAGCATTATATTATACAACCCAAGCATACCAAAAGCAAGTCAAGTACCAAATGTTTTAAGACGTACACACCCAAAATAAATACGATACTATTTACATACAAGTGCCATTTAAGTTTTTGCAAAATAAAACATAAAGCATATATGAATGATAACAAACTAGTGCGATGGAGAATCAGATTCCGTAGATTCAGAATGAATCACTATCCTTCCACCTCCTTCCTTGTCTCCTTCATCTTGAACGTCTTCTTCGTTGTCGTCGTTATCTTCTTCCTCCTCGGTCTCGTGAGATCCACGACCACGTCCAACATTACTTCCTGAACTTGCGCCTTCCTCAGATGATGACCATGTAAATGTTGGAGGCATGGGTCGTTTTCCCGGATCTTGTATTTGAGTGGAAGAAGAGGTCGATACACATGAAATAGCTTCCCAAATAGTACCGAAGAAAGACTTAAGCTTGGAGAACCGTTTATCGAGCTTTGTGTCTAAACGGTCGAGTTTGGTGTCGGTTCGTTTAAGTCTAGCTTCTAAAAGAAATTGGTTTTGTGCAATTTGTGCAAGTGAGTCCTTAGTTGACGAAGAGGGTTCAAGGAGTTTAACTTCCTCCGTTTTAGGCTTGGGAGTAGTAGGAGGAGCGGTTTCTGAAGGACCTTGTTGTTGGTATTGATCAAACGGAATGATATTAATACAAAGGTCAGGGAGCTTCATCCT
Source organism: Allium sativum (assembly GCA_030737875.1). NCBI lineage: Eukaryota > Viridiplantae > Streptophyta > Magnoliopsida > Asparagales > Amaryllidaceae > Allium > Allium sativum. The sequence continues at coordinate 904,634,958 of CM060916.1, forward strand.
TTTTCGGGTTGCTTTGTCGATGCACTTTGGCTTGGAGATTTTAGAATCACAAGACGAGACAAAGCCGCATTACATATTCATTGTAAAATATATGTGGCCTTTTGCGATCATTAACAAGCAAAATCTCGTCGAAGATCATGTTTATCCAATTTATTTCAATATCTCCATAAATCGCATACAAAGCCTTGAAATTTTCTTTGTAAACGGCATCAAAGTTTACAACCCTCGAAAATAAAGAATGGATGAGGGTATGATGAATAACACGAGCCGTAGGACGCAAGTTAATCGCCTTGGTACTAATTTTATTGTAACAACCCGTATTTTCAATAACCTGTAATAACATAAATCGAGGCAGAATTTAATTCTAAAATGGGAATCAAGGGAAACGGGCTATGCCATTGCGTTCGTCTCGGAAAAATACGCGAAATAGAGTCCGAGTTTTCGAAAATCGGAGTCCGTATGACCAAGATATGGCCTCGCGAAGTTTCACGAAAATTCCCAAATTAAAGTATACTTAATTAAGTGAAATGGGTTGTGTAGATATATATATATATATATATTGATATATATATATATATATATAATTGAAAATTTAATAAATAAATATGCAAAAATGCTCAAAACAGCGAATTGGGAGAGGGGAATAACCGAACCGGCCGATTTTTGAAGTCGACCCGAGCCCGCTGGGTCGACTAGGGGTTAATCCAGGGTGTTTGGCTGTCAACCCGTGGGCCGATTCGCTCAAGTGCAGATTTTGCATTTGAATGGCTCTCATGGTCCATCTTTAATCTAAAGGCCCTAGATGGTTCCTACACTTGACTTCTTCCCCAAGACATGCTTTGATGGCTTGGATTGAATCTAGGGTTAATCCTATGGCCTAAAACACTTGCCTAATCTATAAATAAGACCCTAACCTACCCTAATTCATTCATAATTAAACCTAGTGACTAAACTATGGCAAAATGCTAGCTCTCATGGCCTCCACTAATTTTATGAAGAGGGTTGCATACTAATCACTCTCTAATCAACTTCTAATCCCTTCTTAGCATCTTAATCTTCTTCATTTGGTGTTCAAAGTTGCTAGTTGTGAGTTTCTATCACTTTGATGATCTTTTGTTAAACTAAGTAGATGAGATATGATGAGATTTATGGTTTTGTATGTGGATTAATGAGTCTTGAATCATATGATATGATGTTAGCATTAATCTTATGTTTATGCATGTTGAGTATGTAAGTTTATGCAAGTTTAATATGATGTATGTTATATTTGCATGATGCTAAATATGCAAGTTGTGGGCTATATGCATGTTATGCAAGTTCATGGTGATATGCTATGCAAGTTACATGTATGTTAATATGCAAGATATGCTATGCAAGTTACATGTTTGTTAATATGCAAGTTACATGTATGTTAATATGCAAGATATGCTATGCAAGTTACATGTTTGTTAATATGCAAGTTACATGTATGTTAATATGCAAGATATGCTATGCAAGTTACATGTTTGTTAATATGCAAGTTACATGTATGTTAATATGCAAGATATGCTATGCAAGTTACATGTTTGTTAATATGCAAGTTACATGTATGTTAATATGCAAGATATGCTATGCAAGTTACATGTTTGTTAATATGCAAGTTACATGTATGTTAATATGCAAGATATGCTATGCAAGTTACATGTTTGTTAATATGCAAGTTACATGTATGTTAATATGCAAGATATGCTATGCAAGTTACATGTTTGTTAATATGCAAGTTACATGTATGTTAATATGCAAGATATGCTATGCAAGTTACATGTTTGTTAATATGCAAGTTACATGTATGTTAATATGCAAGATATGCTATGCAAGTTACATGTTTGTTAATATGCAAGTTACATGTATGTTAATATGCAAGATATGCTATGCAAGTTACATGTTTGTTAATATGCAAGTTACATGTTTGTTAATATGCAAGTTACATGTTTGTTAATATGCAAGTTACATGTTTGTCAATATGCAAGTTGACACCTTTTATATGTGTTATATCATGAACGAAATTACGTGGGAACGATGGGGTAATTAAATGCATAAGTTAATAAGATTGTGTGAAATTAATATAATTATGCATAACACAAAATAAATAAACATAGTATGGGAATTTGCCTATTTGGTTAGGTGTACCCATACTATGTGTTGGGAATTTACCTATTGAGTTAGGTCTACCCCATGGGAATTTACCTATTAAGTTAGGTCTACCCATGTTAAGAAAACTTGATTAATTAGGGATAATTAATATAAAATTATGAGGGTGATTAATTAGGTGTAATTAATTGACTAAGACACGAGGTTGGACTCAGTTGTAGCATAAAACTGCCCGGACCCAACCGGCTTAACCAGTTGCTACAAATGTTAGCCCAATGTGAGAGGTCTTAGGCACAAACTAAATACGTAATTAATGTAAAGACACGAGGTTAGACTCTGTTATGACATAAGGCTGCCCGGACCCAACCGGCTTAACCAGCGGTCATAAAAGACAGTCTAATGTGAGAGGTCTTTACAAAGGTTACGTTCTTAATTAATTAATTAAGAAACACTTAACCACATTAGCATGTAGAGGGACATGAGGGGTTAAGTGGGTGCCTCGGGTGGCATGAGAAAATCTAGTGGTTGCCTTGGGTGGCAATAGAAAATACGATTAGAATACTTAACCAAAATGGAACATGTAATTAAAACATGATTAAAGGGTTAAGTGGGATATACTAGAAAAAGGGACAAGCTTAGGTGGGTAGCTTGTGGAGGCCCATTTCAACCAGTAACCCATACGTATCTTTGTGGGCTCGACCCATGTCGAGGACGGGACACGCATACTGGGCTTGACTGTAAGAGGCAAACGGGTTAGCGGTGGCAACGCAAGTCCAACGGGCTTCATATGCGTGAGTGGGCCCGGGCTGGTAGGTAAGCCGTTGTTGCATCGAGTAGATATAAGCCGTGCACCTTTAGTTCCATCAGGTTGCCACATTGGGGAATGATACATCCCACGGTGGGGCCAGCACGGGTATCTACGTTAGGGAGCCGATCGAATGGGAAGTAGTGTGTACACCTAGTGGATTGTAGGGCCCCGTGGCGCCTACTTGGTCACCTAGGGGTACGCAGGTACTAATTAGTAAATTTTATAAGTCCTTGGGTGGGATCAACCTTTAAGTAGGAATTAATCTTAGGTAGGTAAAACTGGTGTGGTGCAGTGTAGGAATTATCTTTGAGTAGGTCTGGGGCGGTGTAATTTAGTAATTATCCTTGGGTGGGTAAATGCGTCTTTACGGTGATCTTAGTTTATCCTAAGTTTACCAAGCTGCTTAGTGTAGCCATTCATCCCCAGTCGTTACCGTATATCAACTTATGTCTTCTCTGGTTATTTTAATGATTGTATTGTTAGGGTTATAGGACTCACTCAGACTTATGTCTGACCCCGTTGTTTTTATCTTTTTCCCCCAACCCCAGGTTATTAGAGTGGGCCTGGTGCTAGTGGGCTTTGATCTGATTGCTGTATCTATCCTATGGAGCTTGGACCTCTGAGTGAAGCCGAGCTTATCTTTCCTTTTATGGCTATTAGTTATGTAGTGGGATTATGTACTTCTATTTTATCAAGATGGATATTATGTACTTGACTCTGGTTTATGGTTTTGTGATGTAACCAAACATGTATTACTTTCCGTTGCAATGAAATGATGATTTAAATTTTCAAGTATTACTTATATCTGTCTTGCTGTAATTTTACTGTTCTATATTCACTCAAAATACTTCACCGAAACTAAGGCATTCCCCTGGTATGAGTGACCTTAGCGGACGTGGGGTGTTACACGTGGTATCAGAGCTTAAGGTTACCAGAACAGATAAAATTTTTAGAAAAACTATTTTTCTAAGAAAATTTTTGAAGGAATGTTTTCAAAAACATGTCTTTTAAGAGAAAAGTTTTTGAGAAAAGCATAATCCCCGATAGCCATATCTTTATCTTTCGAATTCTCCGTTTGAATCTCTTTCTCTCTCGTTTTGAGTTTCCCCTCCATGTGTAGATGATCTTTCTAAGATAGATAAGAATGGAAAACCGCTTCAAGGGAATTAGACGTAAATCAGATTAGAAGTTGGTTCAAGAAGGAGGAGGACTTGTAAGTACTTATTGGATGGACGATGGGAGGAAGGCTCTAATAGTTGTTTGGTTAATAAAGGACGAAGCCTCATTGATGGGAGGTTACGAGTGGAGAATGGGAAGGAGAAGGCTAGTAGTTATCCTTTTGGGAGGAATAGGACACCTTATTAGGATTGACCAAAGAAGCAAGGACAAGGTATGGAATCTTCTGGAGGGTAGTTGTATTCCCTCACGACTAGGGTGCCGTATGGGGATAAGACCGTCTAGGTTGGAATTTGGATTTCTTTATTATCCGATTCGAACTTTATTTGATTTGGATGCATTAAGTTCATTTATCTCATCATTGTTAGTGAGTCACTGCACTTAGACACCAGTTTAGTAGATGATCCCTTAGTTGTTTCAAACCCAATTGGGCGCCATGATGTGTTTGGGTTTGAAAGTTTCTATACTTAGCATTGAGTTTGGATGTGATGCTTGTTGGGCTTCACGAGCTATGGGTTAGTTTGGGCATGGACTGGTTATCCAGTAGGGATGCCATTCTTGATTTTGAAAAGAGAGTTGTTAGGCTTATGACCCGCTTGGGTAACACTCTCGAGATCTCTTGTAATCCCATAGAGACTGTTATGCTAAGTTATCTAGAATCGCTGGACACGTCGGTCGAGAGTTTGCGATCTGTTAGAAGTGGTCCGGGAATACTCGGATGTGTTTGAGAAGGTGAAGGGCTTACCTCCGGAGCGGGAGATTGACTTCCGAATATATCTGGTAAACAATGCCAAACCAGTGACTTGGCCAGTGTACCACAAGGCTCCTCGTGAGAGGAGGGAACTCCATAAGTAAGTAGGCGATTGCTTGAGAAGGGGTTCATAAGAAGAAGTATATCGGAGTGGGGCGCTCCAGTAGTTTTTTCCATGAAGGCGGATGGGTCCCTCAGACCTTGTGTAGGCTAAAGAGAACTAAATAAACTCACAAAGAAGAATAGACACCCATTGCCAAAGATTGATGATCTCTTTGATCAGTTGGTTGGCGCCTCAGTATTTTCGCAGTTGGACTAAGCCACATGGTTTCGTCAGTTGAGAGTGGCTGACGATAGTATAGAGAAGATTGCCTTTAGGACTCCGGATGGTTTTATGAGTGGCTGGTGATGCTATTTGGTTTGACGAACGCCCCCGCATACTTTGTTGATTGGAAGAGAAGGGTGTTCAGAGAGTACCTAAATAAGTTTGTGATGGTCTTTGTGGATGACATCTTGGTCTTTTCTAGGAGCGAAATAAGTTTTCATATGTGCTCAATAGGTTGAGCAAAGCCAGTTATGGGATAAAACAGTGGTTTTGGAGCGAGACTGGCAAGGACATCCAAAGTTGGTCAAAGGCTTAATTGTTTAGCCATTATTATTATTATTTTTAGTATCATCTCACGTAGGTTGCCTGAACTCGAAGGAGATATCCCTTGGGTGTTTGTCTGATATTGGTTTCGGCCTTTGGGGCTTGCATTTGGGGGATGTCGAATTCGACTAGGGTGGTCTGCGTGAGAGATGGACAGTTGTGACGATTTTGGATAGGATTCTTAGCATCTTATGAGTTGAGATAGCGTATACCCCTAACAAGGGAAGCATGGTAGCAGACGCCTTAAGAAGAAAAAGGTTGTCCTTGAGTTCATTGATCGATTAAACGACGGAGCTTAGGGTTTATTTCTATGTTTGACTTTAGACCTTCCGTTGACTTTGTACCCGGTTTGCTAGCCTCCTTGGAGGTTAGGCCTACTCTTTTGGGACGGGGTGGCGAGGCACAGCAAGACGACCCACAGTAGGTTGAGCTATGAGAGAAGCTCATAAGGGGGAGGAGTCGTCCAGCCATTTGAGTAGGTACACCCTAGATAGTAAGGGGTGGTTGCGTAGAGACGGTAGACTTTGTGTACCGCAAGACGAGGGTTTGAGGAAGGCTATACTTGATGATACACATCGGTCGAAGATGACCATTCATCCCGGTAGGGACAAGATGTACCAAGACATAAAGCGAGTTTTCCTTTTTGCCAATCTGAAGAAACCCGGAGGGTTGCTTCACCCGTTGGAAGTTCCGAAATAGGAAGTAGGATAGTGCCTCGTTGGATAACCGAAATCAAGGAAGGGTAATACGGGGATTGGGCTTATGGTAGATAGACTTACTAAGTGTGCCCATTTCATACCCGTGAAGAGCAAGAGGACTATTCCATGTCTAGCTTCAGTTTACCTTCAAGGGATTATTAGATTTCATGGTGTACCTTCCAGCATTGTGAGTGATCAAGATCCTATCTTCACTAGTGAGTTTTGGAAGATTTTGCAAGAGGGCGGTAGGGACTCAGTTGTGTTTGAGCACCGCATCTCATCCTCAGACGGACGGTCAGACCAAGAGGGTGAACCGTATCTAGAACATCTTTTGAGGTTATGTATTTTGGATTTTGGAGGTACATGGGAAGAGCATCTTCCGTTGGTGGAGTTCGCATATAATAGCAGCTTTCAGTCCAGTATTGGTATGGCTCATTTCAAAGCTCTTTATGGAAGGCCTTGTCGATCTCCTACATGTTGGTGGGAATCTACGGATAAGATCTTGCTTGGGCCAGATATGGTTAGAGAGACTTCAGAGAAGATGGGTTGGATTCGAAGAAGGATGAAAGCGGCGGAATCTTATGCGGACAAGAGGAGAACAGAGCTTGAGTTTGATATTAGGACATGCTTTTTATCAAGGTGTCTCCGTTACGGAATGTGGTTCACTTTGGATCTGTTAGGAAGTAAGTACCAAGGTTTGTAGGGCCATTTCCCATTAAGGAAAGAATTGGAGGGATGGCATATAGAGTGGAGTTGCCTGACAGACTTAGTGGTGTACCGGATGTATTTCATGTGTCCCATTTGAGGAAGTGCTTACATGAGACCGCTGAGGTGGTAGAGCCGAGTTTGCTTAAAGAAGTAGAGTTAGAGCACGATGAGACGATTCGACGAGCTCCTACTCGCATCATTGGGCCAGAGACTAGGAAGTTGAGGAACAGAGAAGTTCAGCTAGTTAGAATGCTACTTGGGAGACGGAAGCGAAGATGCGTTCTTTGTATCCATTTCTTTTGGAGAGTATGTCTTTTAACTTCTCCTTTATCGCTTGCCTAGTACTTATCTTATCTTTAGTAGGTCCTCTCGTTAGTCCTGTTTGACCTTTAGATAGGGAAAACCTATGGTTGAAACATGTGTTTGAGACATGTTATGGTTGATGGATGCAAGTGGATGCAAGTGTTTGCTAGTGGTTGCTCGTGGATGCATATATACACACATTAGGCACTAGATCGGCTCAGTCACTTCATATTGCATATCGCGTAAATGGATGTGGTAGTTAGATTGATGGATGTATCATGGCTGTGTTATCATATGGATGATGCATTTTTGTGTATGGTTGTGCACGCATGTAGAAATTTGTATGTGTCAATAGGGTTTCGCATACATATTGGATGCATGGCACTATCATGGTTTGCATTAAGGAGGTTTACTGTATCAGTAACCGCCTGATTTTCGCATTAGGTAAGTACATATACACACACTTTTGCATATATCCATCCAGCATTTAGAATCTTGTAAGGACAATGATTGCTCGTGGATGATGCTTTGAGTAGATGGATGATTGGATGGTAGGATACGTTCTTCCTAACTTGAAGATTTCGGGGACGAAATCCTTTAAGGAGGGGAGAATGTAACAACCCGTATTTTCAATAACCTGTAATAACATAAATCGAGGCAGAATTTAATTCTAAAATGGGAATCAAGGGAAACGGGCTATGCCATTGCGTTCGTCTCGGAAAAATACGCGAAATAGAGTCCGAGTTTTCGAAAATCGGAGTCCGTATGACCAAGATATGGCCTCGCGAAGTTTCACGAAAATTCCCAAATTAAAGTATACTTAATTAAGTGAAATGGGTTGTGTAGATATATATATATATATATATTGATATATATATATATATATATATAATTGAAAATTTAATAAATAAATATGCAAAAATGCTCAAAACAGCGAATTGGGAGAGGGGAATAACCGAACCGGCCGATTTTTGAAGTCGACCCGAGCCCGCTGGGTCGACTAGGGGTTAATCCAGGGTGTTTGGCTGTCAACCCGTGGGCCGATTCGCTCAAGTGCAGATTTTGCATTTGAATGGCTCTCATGGTCCATCTTTAATCTAAAGGCCCTAGATGGTTCCTACACTTGACTTCTTCCCCAAGACATGCTTTGATGGCTTGGATTGAATCTAGGGTTAATCCTATGGCCTAAAACACTTGCCTAATCTATAAATAAGACCCTAACCTACCCTAATTCATTCATAATTAAACCTAGTGACTAAACTATGGCAAAATGCTAGCTCTCATGGCCTCCACTAATTTTATGAAGAGGGTTGCATACTAATCACTCTCTAATCAACTTCTAATCCCTTCTTAGCATCTTAATCTTCTTCATTTGGTGTTCAAAGTTGCTAGTTGTGAGTTTCTATCACTTTGATGATCTTTTGTTAAACTAAGTAGATGAGATATGATGAGATTTATGGTTTTGTATGTGGATTAATGAGTCTTGAATCATATGATATGATGTTAGCATTAATCTTATGTTTATGCATGTTGAGTATGTAAGTTTATGCAAGTTTAATATGATGTATGTTATATTTGCATGATGCTAAATATGCAAGTTGTGGGCTATATGCATGTTATGCAAGTTCATGGTGATATGCTATGCAAGTTACATGTATGTTAATATGCAAGATATGCTATGCAAGTTACATGTTTGTTAATATGCAAGTTACATGTATGTTAATATGCAAGATATGCTATGCAAGTTACATGTTTGTTAATATGCAAGTTACATGTATGTTAATATGCAAGATATGCTATGCAAGTTACATGTTTGTTAATATGCAAGTTACATGTATGTTAATATGCAAGATATGCTATGCAAGTTACATGTTTGTTAATATGCAAGTTACATGTATGTTAATATGCAAGATATGCTATGCAAGTTACATGTTTGTTAATATGCAAGTTACATGTATGTTAATATGCAAGATATGCTATGCAAGTTACATGTTTGTTAATATGCAAGTTACATGTATGTTAATATGCAAGATATGCTATGCAAGTTACATGTTTGTTAATATGCAAGTTACATGTATGTTAATATGCAAGATATGCTATGCAAGTTACATGTTTGTTAATATGCAAGTTACATGTATGTTAATATGCAAGATATGCTATGCAAGTTACATGTTTGTTAATATGCAAGTTACATGTTTGTTAATATGCAAGTTACATGTTTGTTAATATGCAAGTTACATGTTTGTCAATATGCAAGTTGACACCTTTTATATGTGTTATATCATGAACGAAATTACGTGGGAACGATGGGGTAATTAAATGCATAAGTTAATAAGATTGTGTGAAATTAATATAATTATGCATAACACAAAATAAATAAACATAGTATGGGAATTTGCCTATTTGGTTAGGTGTACCCATACTATGTGTTGGGAATTTACCTATTGAGTTAGGTCTACCCCATGGGAATTTACCTATTAAGTTAGGTCTACCCATGTTAAGAAAACTTGATTAATTAGGGATAATTAATATAAAATTATGAGGGTGATTAATTAGGTGTAATTAATTGACTAAGACACGAGGTTGGACTCAGTTGTAGCATAAAACTGCCCGGACCCAACCGGCTTAACCAGTTGCTACAAATGTTAGCCCAATGTGAGAGGTCTTAGGCACAAACTAAATACGTAATTAATGTAAAGACACGAGGTTAGACTCTGTTATGACATAAGGCTGCCCGGACCCAACCGGCTTAACCAGCGGTCATAAAAGACAGTCTAATGTGAGAGGTCTTTACAAAGGTTACGTTCTTAATTAATTAATTAAGAAACACTTAACCACATTAGCATGTAGAGGGACATGAGGGGTTAAGTGGGTGCCTCGGGTGGCATGAGAAAATCTAGTGGTTGCCTTGGGTGGCAATAGAAAATACGATTAGAATACTTAACCAAAATGGAACATGTAATTAAAACATGATTAAAGGGTTAAGTGGGATATACTAGAAAAAGGGACAAGCTTAGGTGGGTAGCTTGTGGAGGCCCATTTCAACCAGTAACCCATACGTATCTTTGTGGGCTCGACCCATGTCGAGGACGGGACACGCATACTGGGCTTGACTGTAAGAGGCAAACGGGTTAGCGGTGGCAACGCAAGTCCAACGGGCTTCATATGCGTGAGTGGGCCCGGGCTGGTAGGTAAGCCGTTGTTGCATCGAGTAGATATAAGCCGTGCACCTTTAGTTCCATCAGGTTGCCACATTGGGGAATGATACATCCCACGGTGGGGCCAGCACGGGTATCTACGTTAGGGAGCCGATCGAATGGGAAGTAGTGTGTACACCTAGTGGATTGTAGGGCCCCGTGGCGCCTACTTGGTCACCTAGGGGTACGCAGGTACTAATTAGTAAATTTTATAAGTCCTTGGGTGGGATCAACCTTTAAGTAGGAATTAATCTTAGGTAGGTAAAACTGGTGTGGTGCAGTGTAGGAATTATCTTTGAGTAGGTCTGGGGCGGTGTAATTTAGTAATTATCCTTGGGTGGGTAAATGCGTCTTTACGGTGATCTTAGTTTATCCTAAGTTTACCAAGCTGCTTAGTGTAGCCATTCATCCCCAGTCGTTACCGTATATCAACTTATGTCTTCTCTGGTTATTTTAATGATTGTATTGTTAGGGTTATAGGACTCACTCAGACTTATGTCTGACCCCGTTGTTTTTATCTTTTTCCCCCAACCCCAGGTTATTAGAGTGGGCCTGGTGCTAGTGGGCTTTGATCTGATTGCTGTATCTATCCTATGGAGCTTGGACCTCTGAGTGAAGCCGAGCTTATCTTTCCTTTTATGGCTATTAGTTATGTAGTGGGATTATGTACTTCTATTTTATCAAGATGGATATTATGTACTTGACTCTGGTTTATGGTTTTGTGATGTAACCAAACATGTATTACTTTCCGTTGCAATGAAATGATGATTTAAATTTTCAAGTATTACTTATATCTGTCTTGCTGTAATTTTACTGTTCTATATTCACTCAAAATACTTCACCGAAACTAAGGCATTCCCCTGGTATGAGTGACCTTAGCGGACGTGGGGTGTTACATTTATGATCCTCGATGAACTGATGACTAATTCTATCACGAGTATGAACGGTGCAAAAGTCAGAAGAAATTTCTCTTCCGCTATTAGGTGAACCGAGTACCATAGCCATTCGTTCCTTGGAAATGAAAATATGATGACCAAAACTACGGACCAAAGGCAATTCGCTGCATTTTCTGGCTTGAATTTTTGTAGGTTAAGGTTGGCATAGAACAATTTAATCATAATATGATTAATTTCTACATTGTTCTTATCAAAAGTAAGTAGAGATTTTATACGAGCCTTAACCAATTGTTCTTCAACATCATATAGGATAAAAGCATTGATATTTATGAAAGAACCTTCATGGATTGTGAAATCCTTCATGGCATTCCATCGTCTTATAGCAATAGGATCCATGAGCCATTGTTTTATGTTGGAGTCTATTGGTTAGAGAGAAGTGGAAGATGATTTCTTTTGTTTCTTCTGAGGAGGTGCTATTGAATTTGAAGAAATTAAAAAGGAATTTTTGGATTTCTAAGAGTTTGAGAAGAGGGAAGTATAAAAACAAAGTGAAGGGATGTATAGGAGATGAATCGACGTATCGTTTGGGGGCTAAAATTCTGGAAAACGCGTGACTGGTCGACCGGTTTTAATGGAACAGTCGACTGGTTACTGGGTAAATATGTTCCAGAGAAGTTTGCCGGTTGACCGGTGGATTTTAAACGGTCGACTGGTTCCTGGAGGAAATTAATTCCAGAGGACTTTACCGGTCGATCGGCGGAAATAAAACGGTCGACTGGTAAGCATTTGAGATGAAAAATTTCCAGAGAGTTGAACGGTCGACTGGTATTTTTTAGACGGTCGACCGTTTCAAGTATATGATCATTTCTAGAGATAAAAATGGTCGACTGGTCCAAAAATATTGTAACACCCCGCCTCCGCTAGGGTCACTCGCAAGGGAATGCACTAGCTTTAGAGGGGCATTATTGGTAAACATGCACAGAAATATCACAAGACAGAACACATAAAATAGCGGAAGTAAAATCAATCTTTCATAACATGAATACATAAGGTCTAAAGCCTTTTACATCAGAGTACATCAAAACCTGTCTTGCAATAGTAAAGAAGCATAAAGACTTTTTTTATAAATTATTCCCCAAGTAAAAACAGTAAAGTAGCCATAGCCAAGAGAAGTCTAAGCCATCCATGATGACCTTCAAGCGGAAGAAGTCCGAACTAAACAGCATTGTTTCCTCCCTGTAACCTGGGGGGGGGGGAAACGGAAGAAAAGAGGCGAAACAAAACGGGTCAGTCAAAAAGACTGAGTAAGCCCTATCTACTATTAGTATAAAAACTAGTAAAGCTAACTGTCATGAGAAACTGAGATGAACATAAGCATGACAACAAGATAGATAAGCTAAATCAAAATAACAGGATGAACTATTGAACTTAGATAAACTAAGGTATCGCGATAAATTACGGCATCATGATAAATCAAAGTATCCCTTCGTCAGATTTCTATCAAGTATACTATCCCAAGGTATCTACCCCGTCTAACATCCCATGGTATCTGTTTCGTATATTCTTCCTGGTTCTAACATGTATTTTTGCTCTGCACCTCTCGTACTAGTATCCCAACCCGCGTCATGTGTTAACCATGAATGTCCCTTGCCCAATGTTATGTAATGGCCCATGTCAACCTAATATATCGCATATATAGGTTACTCAAATCATATGTTTCTTTCCATGTATATAAGTTCAGTCCTTTGCCGTACCTCGTACGGGCTTCCTCATGTCGTATTATCCTTGAAACCGTTTGGACTGTCACCCTTGTTCTAGCTAGGCTCTTCCATATGAATCATCGTTTGAACTACTAGGACTTACGCCATCTAGCACCACTAGGGATTACGCTTACCTATTGCACGCTTTCGTATTTCGGTTTGGGTTAAACCACCTAGACCACTAGGGATTACGCTAACCCTCAACCGCGCCCTTTTTCCCACGCATTCATCGTGAATTGTTTTTCTATAACTGTATGCACATGTATCACATCGTGCCATCCGAGTCCTGTCACAGGGCAAAACAAGAAATACAGGACTCGGTCGGGAGCTTTAGATTTATCTGCCGATGTAGATACTAAGGTCTGCTTTTCTACACGTGGCTATGGTCCCACGAGACCCCTCCCTCAACTAGGTAAAGGCAACACAAGAGAAAATCTTGCATGAGAACTACACTCCGGCCAGCCCACATCCTACGGCCTACCTCACCCATAATTAGATAGCAATTATGGTCTGTTGGGTGTTCCCTGCCTTTCCGTACGTACACGCTTGACTCAAGATGGTAGATGATCGACGAACTTGCTATCTCGGGCACCTTATGTATTCGTCGACTCACTGCTATCCACCCCAGTCTTTAGGTCGCTCGCATAGCAACCAAGGCATATTCTTGGTTCTTCTAACGCAGACCTTAACCTCTTGTGAGCCCAGGATGATCATCTGCGACCTCACAGAGGGATACCAAGAATATCCTCACGTTCCCCGAAGCCGCTGCTTCGTTACCCAGTTCGCTGGAGCCTTTATCTAAATCAGATGGCCCGCTCCTACACGCATACTTAAACGTTGACCTAATGTATCGGGTTACTAATCTATCTAAGAAATGGTCCAAATTTCTTGACTAAGAATTATTACTTAGTTTCCCTTAACTAAGGTTTACCACTTAGCCTTATTTCCATAATCCTTGTTAACTATGGTTATTTACCTAATCCTCCGAATTAGGGTTTATCTAATGGGTTAAGTGTCACTTAAGTTCATAACTTAGCCCGTCTACAAACCATGTCAAAATTGGCTAAGTATCCAAGTCCAAGACTTAACCCTACAAACCATGTGTCAAGTTGGCTAAGTATATTAAGCAATCCATAACTTAACCTCGTCTAATTATCATTTTAGATTGGTTAATTATATAAATTAACTTGACCTTGTCAAATTACCGAGTCAAATCGGTCAAGCGTATTCAAGTGATTCGTGACTTAGCCTTATCATGTTTTCACATTAGATTGGTTAAGTATAGGTCACTTAACCACATCAAACTAACGAGTTGGATTAGTTAAGTGTAAATTAACTTAACCCCGTCCAATTACCATGTTTAGATTAGTTAGGTCTGAGTTGCCTTAACCCCATCCATTAACTGTATTAAACGGTTAAGTGTTACTAAGAAAATTTACTTGACCTTATCAAGTTATCGTGTTGGATTGATTAAGTGTTGGTTAACTTAATCCCGTCCCCTCGTCGTACAAAAATGGTCAAGTGTCGTTAGGCAAATCAAGTTACTTAACCTACCCAACCCTGTCATGTTTTGTTAAGTATCATTAGCCTAATCAAATTACTTAACCCATTTGTCCATGTCATATTTGGTTAAGCCTCATTAATCAAATTAACTTAACCCTATTATGTGGCATTAATTATTTAATGCACCCCAACCTCTCACATTAGACTTTGTTGTGGTTACTAGTTAAGCCGGGCGGGTCCGGGTAGATTTACACCACAACTTGGTCTAACCTCGGGTTCAAGCACAACATGACCAACTTCTCACATTGGGTCCTATTGTTTGCAACTACTAGTTAGGCCGATCGGTTCCGGGTAGATTTACGTTGCAAACTCAACCCAACCTCGAGTTGGCCACCTTCATGTTTAGTCTAGTGTCATGTTCATATTCAAGTTTTCAAGCAATTGGGTAGACCTAACTTAATAGGTAAATTCCCAATGGGTAGACCTAACTTAATAGGTAAATTCCCAAGCTTATGTTTTTATGCATACTTACATGTCAACTTTCATGTTACATTTCAAGTCGTGTTTTCAAGTATAAACACATGTCATATTTAACGTTACATGTTGTCATGTTTATACCCATTTACCCAAATCATGTTCATATCATTATGTTTTCCCATAATATGACCCCAACGCTTTTTAAACTCGCATATACGTTCGCAACAACGTAGTGGATTAAAAGAAGAGACTTGGCAAAGGCATGACACAAATGGATATTAAGCCACAAGTTAATCATGGTGGCAAATGAGGCACAAGTGTGTTCATTAGCTTGCATGTTACAATCTTAAGCCTCAAAAACATGCATAAACCCAAACTTGCAACATAAGCGAATCATGGTGACAAATGACATGGAATGATGACTAGAAACTCGCATATATCATCATATAAGGGTTATGACTTCATATGCAAGTTGACATAAAAGGTATGAAGGTTCTCATGTTGCATAATGCAACATTTCAACATAAAGGTTGTAGCTTTTAGCTCATAAGATCAAGATAATGACTTCATAAACTTGCATGACATGATAGCACAAACCATACCCAATGATCAAACCCAAATTTGCAACATGAACATTTAACTTCATAGTTAATATCTAAGAGTAGGAAAAGGGCTTACATTGCTTTGAAGGCCTAAATCGATTAAACTAAAGCTTGTGAGGAAGCCTATGCATGCAATCACCCAAAAACCCAAAGATGGATGCCCCAAATCAACAAAAACACCATCTTTATGAACAAAGATCAAAGCTTTTGCCTTGAAATCAACTTAAGAGGCTCTCATACTAACATAGGGACTCTCTAACACTCTCATGATCATGAAACCTTTCATAGAAATGAAGTGGAGGCTAGGATAGTTGAGTGGAGGCCATGAGAGTAGAAATTTTGCCATAGTTTAGTTGCATGAATGAATAATGAGGATTTAGGATAGGTTAGGGTCTTATTTATAGATTAGGCAAGTGTTTTAGGCCATAGGATTAAACCTAGATTCAATCCAAGCCATCAAAGCATGTCTTGGGGAAGAAGTCAAGTGTAGGAACCATCTAGGGCCTTTAGATTAAAGATGAACCATGAGAACCATCCAAATGCAAAATCTGCATTTGAGCGAATCGGCCCACGGGTTGACAGCCAAACACCCTGGATTAACCCCTAGTCGACCCAGCGAGCTCGGGTCGACCTCAAAAATCGGCCGGTTCGGTTATTCCCCTCTCCCAATTCGCTGTTTTGAACATTTTTGCATATTTATTTATTTAATTTTCAATTATATATATATATATCAATATATATATATATTTCTTTGCGCAACCCATTTCACTTAATTAAGTATACTTTAATTTGGGAATTTTTCGTGAAACTTCGCGAGGCCATATCTTGGTCATACGGACTCCGATTTTCGAAAACTCGGACTCTATTTCGCGTATTTTTCTGAGACGAACGCAATGGCATAGCCCGTTTCACTTGATTCAGAATTTAAAATTAAATTCTGCCTTGATTCTCGTCTTTAATCATGTTATCGAAATACGGGTTGTTACATTCTCCCCACCTTTTAGGATTTCGTCCCCGAAATCTCCAAGTTAGGAAGAACATATCCTACCATCCATCATCCATCTACTCAAAACATCATCGACGAGCAACGATTGTCCTTAGATGATTTCTAATGCTGTATGAATATATGCAAGACGTGTGTGTACATGTTCCTTAGCTAATGCTAATGATCAGGCCTGAATAATCTTTCTAATGCAAAAATATGTATAGTGCCATGAATCCAACATGTATGCAAATAGTCCTAGTCATATAGATACTATATGCGTGCACAATCATTCATCCATATGCCACAACCGCATGATAATACATTCGATTTCATCCATAAACAAGTATAAATACTCGTGCATATGCAATATGAAATGTGAGCGAGTCGAGCTAGTATCTAATGTGTATTCGCGCATCCACGAGCAACCACTTGCAACCATATCAATCATAACATGTTTCAAATACATGTTTACATCCATAGGGTTCTACCTAGAATTCCCTGAAACAGGGTCGAGAAGATGAACAGGACAAACTCCTTACAGGGTTTGTAACGGAGAATAGGACCGAGAGGATGTCCACAAAAGATAGCCTACAAGTAAGCTCTACAGAAAACAGGGATCAAGGATATACTCCCAAAAAGAGATATCATGCGCGTATCTAGTCTTTGACCATCAAAGTCGTATTTCCTTGAGCTTAATTCCATCGTGCCTTGACCGCCCCTTTTACTTCACGATTTCGCAGCTTCTTATTTCCTGTTTCCATAACATGAGTTGGAACTCATTTCCTCGTCGCCTCTCGTTCCTCTTGCACTTATCCTTTTCCTAGAATACTTGACGCAAACATGACTGCGTACCCATGATCTCATGCAAGCTTTCCAAAATTCACTAGTGAATCTCGGACCTCGTACCATAAGGTATTCCACGTAGAAGAACTTTCTCTTGGAAGTAAACAGATGCAAACCAGGTTATCAAGCGCACTTACTAGGGTGATTTCTATAACCCATGCATAAGTGAAATAAACCATCCGTCTTATCGGCGAACACCACTCGATCGGGCTTCAAATTTCCAATAGAGGTATCCAGGGATTCTAGGTAACTAATCATGACCAAACCCAAAAGGTTCCACGAGACTTCGAGGGTATTACCAAGGCTAGTCAAGAGTCTAACTACCCTCCTATCAAAACCGAGAGTGGCACCCCTTATTGGATAACCACTTCATCCCTAGAATCCATCCACAACTTATAAACATAAGCATTATTTCCAAGCTCAACACTTGATATAGACATTCTCAAATCCAAACAAGCCATGAGTAAATGGACCGATCTTCCAATAGGACTTGAGACAAAAACGGGATCCTCTACCACGCTAGTACTAAGGTGCAGAGACTCAACTATCGAAGCGGACTTAAAAGATGCGGTGATCAAAACAAAGTCCCGACAGGATGATAGAGAAGAAAAGCTAAACCTTTAACAAGATCGTCACCCTCCTTCCGAGGTACCCTAGAAATGAGAGCATACTACTACCCTCCCGATGATCTTGTCCTTGTCCCTTGATACTTAACTATCCGTCCCGTTTTACCATGCCAAAGGTACTCTCTCGTCATGGGTTTCATTGTTCATCCTTCTCTCTCGTCCTGGGCTGAGCCATACCAACAAGTTGCTCATCCTTAAGCTCGTATCCTTTATCCTCTTCCTCACTATCCTTTCTTATAATGCGGCCACTGGTCTCTCGAGAACCACCTCCATCGTAAGGAAAACACTTTCGTAGATAGAAAAGATTAGTCGCAGTTAAAACCACTGTGACTACAGATGGAGGAAAGAAAGGAAAAGAGATTCAATTAAGGAAACAAGGATAGTGCTAATGGCCTTTGGGGAATAGCCTTTTTCTTTTAAAAGAAAATTTTCTTGAAAAATGCTTCTTTATAAACGATTTTCAAATAGTTTTCAGAAGGTCTTTAAAAACTTTTGCCCAGTCTGGTAACCTTCTGCTCTGATACCACGTGTAACACCCCGCCTCCGCTAGGGTCACTCGCAAGGGAATGCACTAGCTTTAGAGGGGCATTATTGGTAAACATGCACAGAAATATCACAAGACAGAACACATAAAATAGCGGAAGTAAAATCAATCTTTCATAACATGAATACATAAGGTCTAAAGCCTTTTACATCAGAGTACATCAAAACCTGTCTTGCAATAGTAAAGAAGCATAAAGACTTTTTTTATAAATTATTCCCCAAGTAAAAACAGTAAAGTAGCCATAGCCAAGAGAAGTCCAAGCCATCCATGATGACCTTCAAGCGGAAGAAGTCCGAACTAAACAGCATTGTTTCCTCCCTGTAACCTGGGGGGGGGGGGGGAAACGGAAGAAAAGAGGCGAAACAAAACGGGTCAGTCAAAAAGACTGAGTAAGCCCTATCTACTATTAGTATAAAAACTAGTAAAGCTAACTGTCATGATAAACTGAGATGAACATAAGCATGACAACAAGATAGATAAGCTAAATCAAAATAACAGGATGAACTATTGAACTTAGATAAACTAAGGTATCGCGATAAATTACGGCATCATGATAAATCAAAGTATCCCTTCGTCAGATTTCTATCAAGTATACTATCCCAAGGTATCTACCCCGTCTAACATCCCATGGTATCTGTTTCGTATATTCTTCCTGGTTCTAACATGTATTTTTGCTCTGCACCTCTCGTACTAGTATCCCAACCCGCGTCATGTGTTAACCATGAATGTCCCTTGCCCAATGTTATGTAATGGCCCATGTCAACCTAATATATCGCATATATAGGTTACTCAAATCATATGTTTCTTTCCATGTATATAAGTTCAGTCCTTTGCCGTACCTCGTACGGGCTTCCTCATGTCGTATTATCCTTGAAACCGTTTGGACTGTCACCCTTGTTCTAGCTAGGCTCTTCCATATGAATCATCGTTTGAACTACTAGGACTTACGCCACCTAGCACCACTAGGGATTACGCTTACCTATTGCACGCTTTCGTATTTCGGTTTGGGTTAAACCACCTAGACCACTAGGGATTACGCTAACCCTCAACCGCGCCCTTTTTCCCACGCATTCATCGTGAATCGTTTTTCTATAACTGTATGCACATGTATCACATCGTGCCATCCGAGTCCTGTCACAGGGCAAAACAAGAAATACAGGACTCGGTCGGGAGCTTTAGATTTATCTGCCGATGCAGATACTAAGGTCTGCTTTTCTACACGTGGCTATGGTCCCACGAGACCCCTCCCTCAACTAGGTAAAGGCAACACAAGAGAAAATCTTGCATGAGAACTACACTCCGGCCAGCCCACATCCTACGGCCTACCTCACCCATAATTAGATAGCAATTATGGTCTGTTGGGTGTTCCCTGCCTTTCCGTACGTACACGCTTGACTCAAGATGGTAGATGATCGACGAACTTGCTATCTCGGGCACCTTATGTATTCGTCGACTCACTGCTATCCACCCCAGTCTTTAGGTCGCTCGCATAGCAACCAAGGCATATTCTTGGTTCTTCTAACGCAGACCTTAACCTCTTGTGAGCCCAGGATGATCATCTGCGACCTCACAGAGGGATACCAAGAATATCCTCACGTTCCCCGAAGCCGCTGCTTCGTTACCCAGTTCGCTGGAGCCTTTATCTAAATCAGATGGCCCGCTCCTACACGCATACTTAAACGTTGACCTAATGTATCGGGTTACTAATCTATCTAAGAAATGGTCCAAATTTCTTGACTAAGAATTATTACTTAGTTTCCCTTAACTAAGGTTTACCACTTAGCCTTATTTCCATAATCCTTGTTAACTATGGTTATTTACCTAATCCTCCGAATTAGGGTTTATCTAATGGGTTAAGTGTCACTTAAGTTCATAACTTAGCCCGTCTACAAACCATGTCAAAATTGGCTAAGTATCCAAGTCCAAGACTTAACCCTACAAACCATGTGTCAAGTTGGCTAAGTATATTAAGCAATCCATAACTTAACCTCGTCTATTTATCATTTTAGATTGGTTAATTATATAAATTAACTTGACCTTGTCAAATTACCGAGTCAAATCGGTCAAGCGTATTCAAGTGATTCGTGACTTAGCCTTATCATGTTTTCACATTAGATTGGTTAAGTATAGGTCACTTAACCACATCAAACTAACGAGTTGGATTAGTTAAGTGTAAATTAACTTAACCCCGTCCAATTACCATGTTTAGATTAGTTAGGTCTGAGTTGCCTTAACCCCATCCATTAACTGTATTAAACGGTTAAGTGTTACTAAGAAAATTTACTTGACCTTATCAAGTTATCGTGTTGGATTGATTAAGTGTTGGTTAACTTAATCCCGTCCCCTCGTCGTACAAAAATGGTCAAGTGTCGTTAGGCAAATCAAGTTACTTAACCTACCCAACCCTGTCATGTTTTGTTAAGTATCATTAGCCTAATCAAATTACTTAACCCATTTGTCCATGTCATATTTGGTTAAGCCTCATTAATCAAATTAACTTAACCCTATTATGTGGCATTAATTATTTAATGCACCCCAACCTCTCACATTAGACTTTGTTGTGGTTACTAGTTAAGCCGGGCGGGTCCGGGTAGATTTACACCACAACTTGGTCTAACCTCGGGTTCAAGCACAACATGACCAACTTCTCACATTGGGTCCTATTGTTTGCAACTACTAGTTAGGCCGGTCGGTTCCGGGTAGATTTACGTTGCAAACTCAACCCAACCTCGAGTTGGCCACCTTCATGTTTAGTCTAGTGTCATGTTCATATTCAAGTTTTCAAGCAATTGGGTAGACCTAACTTAATAGGTAAATTCCCAATGGGTAGACCTAACTTAATAGGTAAATTCCCAAGCTTATGTTTTTATGCATACTTACATGTCAACTTTCATGTTACATTTCAAGTCGTGTTTTCAAGTATAAACACATGTCATATTTAACGTTACATGTTGTCATGTTTATACCCATTTACCCAAATCATGTTCATATCATTATGTTTTCCCATAATATGACCCCAACGCTTTTTAAACTCGCATATACGTTCGCAACAACGTAGTGGATTAAAAGAAGAGACTTGGCAAAGGCATGACACAAATGGATATTAAGCCACAAGTTAATCATGGTGGCAAATGAGGCACAAGTGTGTTCATTAGCTTGCATGTTACAATCTTAAGCCTCAAAAACATGCATAAACCCAAACTTGCAACATAAGCGAATCATGGTGACAAATGACATGGAATGATGACTAGAAACTCGCATATATCATCATATAAGGGTTATGACTTCATATGCAAGTTGACATAAAAGGTATGAAGGTTCTCATGTTGCATAATGCAACATTTCAACATAAAGGTTGTAGCTTTTAGCTCATAAGATCAAGATAATGACTTCATAAACTTGCATGACATGATAGCACAAACCATACCCAATGATCAAACCCAAATTTGCAACATGAACATTTAACTTCATAGTTAATATCTAAGAGTAGGAAAAGGGCTTACATTGCTTTGAAGGCCTAAATCGATTAAACTAAAGCTTGTGAGGAAGCCTATGCATGCAATCACCCAAAAACCCAAAGATGGATGCCCCAAATCAACAAAAACACCATCTTTATGAACAAAGATCAAAGCTTTTGCCTTGAAATCAACTTAAGAGGCTCTCATACTAACATAGGGACTCTCTAACACTCTCATGAAACCTTTCATAGAAATGAAGTGGAGGCTAGGATAGTTGAGTGGAGGCCATGAGAGTAGAAATTTTGCCATAGTTTAGTTGCATGAATGAATAATGAGGATTTAGGATAGGTTAGGGTCTTATTTATAGATTAGGCAAGTGTTTTAGGCCATAGGATTAAACCTAGATTCAATCCAAGCCATCAAAGCATGTCTTGGGGAAGAAGTCAAGTGTAGGAACCATCTAGGGCCTTTAGATTAAAGATGAACCATGAGAACCATCCAAATGCAAAATCTGCATTTGAGCAAATCGGCCCATGGGTTGACAGCCAAACACCCTGGATTAACCCCTAGTCGACCCAGCGGGCTCGGGTCGACCTCAAAAATCGGCCGGTTCGGTTATTCCCCTCTCCCAATTCGCTGTTTTGAACATTTTTGCATATTTATTTATTTAATTTTCAATTATATATATATATATATCAATATATATATATATATTTCTTTGCGCAACCCATTTCACTTAATTAAGTATACTTTAATTTGGGAATTTTTCGTGAAACTTCGCGAGGCCATATCTTGGTCATACGGACTCCGATTTTCGAAAACTCGGACTCTATTTCGTGTATTTTTCCGAGACGAACGCAATGGCATAGCCCGTTTCACTTGATTCAGAATTTAAAATTAAATTCTGCCTTGATTCTCGTCTTTAATCATGTTATCGAAATACGGGTTGTTACAAATACGGTCGACCGTTCTATTTGAAAATTGTTTTTCTGGCTTGAAAAGATTATATACCGTCATATAACTTGAAATTTATTCTTACTCAAAAAGAATTCGAATAAAGAATGTGAAAACAAATACAAAAATAAAAAAATTATTTTGCAATACGAAAACAACATAACTTAATGAAAGGTAGATGACTTGTCTTCGGATATTTCATGAATATTCGAAACTCTCGGCGTCCATGGTGACCAATTATCTCTTGATCCTTCATTTCTCGCATAATTACGATCCCATGAGTTAGGACTTCGAGATGTAGACGGAGGGTGTGGCATTGGTATTGGTTCGTGTACCCCATGTCTATCCGTGCTATAGAAATATGACGCCATTCGTTCTAAGAGAGTTAAACGATCAGATGTGAGTTTTTGTTCATAATGCAGTTGACGCTGGAGATCCAACTGATGTATCTGGTAGTGAAGAATTTCATTGATCTTCTCTCTCGTACCTAGAGAAAAAAATAGTGCTTTCTTACCTCGTTTGGGTTTGGGTGTATGTCTAGGAATATGCGAACATTCCGGTCTGCTCTTCGGTGTTTCCGGAGAGTAGTACTACTCCGGTTCGGAGCTAGTGACCGAGATGTGAGACTGTTGAGCACATTCATCACATATGTGTGCCATAAGAGTATATGGACTTGTGTATGAATGTTAAAAACTAGACACTAAGAAAGTGATGCAGAAAACAATAAGAAGGAGTATGTATTTATAGCTTTTACGAAGTAGGAAGTAATGGATGGAAAGCATTCAGAGAATATGAACCACTCAAAGTTTGTAAAGCTCAAAATGAATAGCTAATAATAGTAAAAGACTATTAATTAGCTAAGTTAAGAAACAAATGAATGTACCAGCTAGAGAAGAACTCAATAGTGTATATATATATTTATATACATTATACACCAAGTTCGTTTCTAGAAATCAAGCCGAGCTCTCTACGTAAAGAGATAAAACTAGATTCGAGTAGAGGCTTGGTAAAAATGTATGCTAATTGGTTGTCAGTCTGGACATATTCGAGACATATTGTTCCTTCTTCAATATTATCTCTTAAGAAATGATATCGAATATCAATGTGCTTTGTTCGGGAATGATTGACTGGGTTTTTTGATAAATTGATTGCGCTTGTGTTATCACAATATATGATGGACTTTGATAAATGAATATCGAAATCTCGAAGTGTTTGTTGCATATATAAAACTTGAGTACAAGCTAGAGCAGCTGATATGTATTCAGCTTCACGTGTTGAGAGTGAAACGCAATTTTGTTTCTTACCAAACCAAGAGACAAGTGATTTTCCAATAAAATGGCACGTACCACTTGTACTCTTTCTATCCGTGCGAGAGCCACTGAAATCAGCATCGCTATACGATACCAATTCAAATGGACAATATTTCGGGTAGAAAAGACCAAAGTCTTTGGTGTTATTAAGATATCGTATTATTCGTTTTACAGCTCGTAAATGTGATTCTTTAGGATTAGCTTGAAACCTTGCACATAAAAAAACACTCATCATAATATTAGGACGACTCGCGGTAAGATACAGGAGAGAACCTGTAATGACCCGCATTTCCATAACATCGGAGTTGACTATATACATCATACGTCCAACCCAAATATCACGAAAATACGAGACATTTTTTTTTTGAAGAAAGAGGTAGAAGAAGAACAGAAATAACAACACAGAATCTCACATCGCAGCGGAACAAAATATAATATATCACATCTTTGAAATACAAAATCTTAACTGTATAACATACACTTATCAGAGTACAACACTTACAACATAGCGGAACAAACTATAACTAGATAACGCTGAAGCCTCCTGCTCCAAGCTCCTTTAGATGTATCTGAAAAATCCTGAACTACTTGACTGCCCGTACAAATTTAGGCACCCAAGAGTTTAGGTAGAACAAAACAAATAAACTCCGGGTCAGTCATGGGACTGGTATGAGTAAACAGTTTAAAACAGTTTCAGAAAACTAAATGATATCTCATAAGACCACGCCGTATAACACGGAACGGGTTTTTCCCTTATGAGAATCCAAACACTTGATTTATCTTTATATCAAAACTCTTTTGATATTATAATAATGTCTAAATCAAGTAGATAACAATCTAGTGGAACGCTTGCATCTCACGTTCCACATATATAATATACAATCAAAACCGCAAGCACGTATTGGGTAATGGATTTCCAACTATGACAAGGTATGGGATCACCTTCCGCTGGTATATCTCTAGAGGAGAATACACCGAGTTCAACAAGAACATCTTGCAACTCAGCCACACATGACCGACCACTCATTTCGCTTGAGTGTATCGAATGTATATCACCAACGATTGGGATCAGCAACCGTTTCCCGAAAGGGACAGCATCGACAATAGATTTTTAGAAGTAAATGAAACTCTAGATCAGGTGATTATACACCCTAATAGGTGCGACCTACATAGCCATGCTACTTGCCCGATTTCTGTCATTTACCGGATGATGAGGCTAGAAGCTACGCTTTATCATCACACCAGATTCACTTTGAATGCCACATCGTCAAATCCATCAAATCACCGATTGACGTCCTCAACAGTACATTACGTGTCAGCTAAAAGAAGTTTCCTCCTCCGCTTCCACTCTTGGTCCAGTTGAAGAAATCAATGTACGTAACCTTTCTGGAAATACTCTGTCAGACATTCATCCATACAAGTCACCCAGGAACAGGATGAACTGAAGGCACTATTTCTATTAATAGAAAAAGTCCTTGTACTCTACTCCGTCTTCGATTATCTTTATATAATCTGATTCGCACGCTACTGCCAATACGGAGTGGTTCTTCGGATAATAATCCAACCGGTCTCTCCATATCGACAACGATGGTCAAAACTTCGATAGTCTGTGATTTAACTATCGAATAAAAACAAGTGTTTCGATAGTCGATGATTTAACTATCGAATAAAACAAGTGTTCATCCAAACATCCAACAATCACTGAACCTTTAATTAATATTCCATTAATTAAATCTCTTCTCTATTTCTTATCAATATTTGTTAACCAAATATTTTCAATAACCATATTGGCCTTATACGTTCTTTGGAAAACATTTCCATATATCGCCTTCCTTTATTTCTAGCTTTAGAAATATTCATTATTCTATTTCCAAGCTTTGCACATATTTGGGTTAAAACAGATGTTGTGTAAAACATCGTTACGACAACCCAAATACAGTATTTAACTAATTCTCATTTCACATTGATCTTCGAGCCTGAATCTTGCTACTTATCGGTATATCATGAAATCAACCAAGTTGGGGTATAATTACCTCTCAGACCTTGACTGAATAACATTTAACGTCAAAACAGACAAGACTACTTACTCGAATAATCAATACCATACAACTGATTATTCACCTTTAAACACATATATTTTCTCTTTCTATTTCTACGAGATTTATTTCTTATACTTCCCTTTATAATTATACTATTCTATTTCTAAGTTCGTTTCCTTATCGACTTCTATATATTTTGATACGTTGATTTCTAACTATCAAATTATCTTAAAAATATTCTATCTCCTTAAATTTCCGGAAAAATTCGCCATAACCTCCTTTGTACCGGGAGCATCGGGAAATTTCAAATAGCTTTCCCGGTCCTTCTCATCTCAAAAAGAAAAAGAAAAAGCCAAGCGGCTTGCCGATACGGCGCATAAAATCTCATATGGAAATTAAATACGTACCTTTTTGTCGGGCATTCTATTTATTTCACTTCTATACTTTATTCCATACCTGTCTCCTGTATGTCTATACCTGTCCAATCTATTTTAACTATACCAAATCGTTTTAACTCAATTCGTTGATTATTTCTTTAGTCTATTTCTCCTTTTAATATTTAAATTCTATATTCAAACTCCAATTCGCTTCTATTATTCAATTTCTATATATCAAATTCTATTTTAATTCTCTTTTCAAATTCCATTTGAAATACTATATTCAAAGTCTATTTGAAATTCTCTGCATTATTTATAAACAACGTTTATAACTTCAATTCAAATCCCACCTTTCCATTTATAAACAAAGTTTATAAATTCGATTCAAATTCCATATTTCCATTTATAAACAAAGTTTATAAATTCGATTCAAATTTCATATTTCCATTTATAAACAAAGTTTATAAATTTGATTCAAATTCCATCCTTCTATTTATAAACAACGTTTATAAATTCGATTACTTGGTTTATATACCTTCAAACAAGTTAATATTTTCTATGGTTTTATTTAAAATTCAAATTCTATTTATAAAAATAGAATTTCCTTTTTAAATATCAAATACCCTTTCCGATATTTTTATGAATCAATATTCAAGCTCTAATGGTATTTTCAACAATCAGATCAACCAATTTTCAATCACTTGATTTTTAACACATCATATAGGAATATATATGAAATCAAACAAACAACAAACAGATAATATATTTTTGAGGAAATCCAGTTGGATTCCTCCAACCTGTTTTCCTGCATCCACAGATGTTAGTCAACATAGTAATACCCATCCTGCTTCGAGGCAGGATATCGCGGTATAGAAGGTCATCCACTAATCATAGCGTGGGGCGTATAGGGTAATCATCCGCTATGGTACCGCGGGCATCCGCTAATGAGACTGCGGGAATCCAACCAATCATCAACCCAATATATATATAATAGTCAACCAATCCTAAATAACTATATATATTTTTAAAGCAATCAGACAGCATTCAAACAAGCATAACAATTATTTTTAACTATATAAAAATAAATTCTAAATAAAATGGTGAGTGAGGTTTACTCACCTTTGATTTTTATTTCCAATCCATTCTGGTTCCTAAATTATTTCCAGTTAACTCCATAGTTGACTTCAAACAACTCCGGAAATTCCAAAGCTAAATTTCTTGTGAAGTTTAAGCTCTTAAGATTCCAATGAAAAAAATCTTTTCTCTTCAAAAAAAACTAATTCATGCTGAACAACTTCTCCACCGATCTTTGCCTTTATTTCCATTTAGATATAACCTAGATATTATTTCCACTTGATTGATCTCAGACATTGTCATCCCTAAAGCCATCGATTTTACTGTAATAAAAAATCTAATTACTAAATTTAAAAACTGATTTACTGTATAAATTCAAGTAAAAAGGAAAACTGATTTTACTGTATAATTTACACCTTTCTTCCCCAAAATGTTGTCGTACTTCGCTGAGAACAGAGACCGAATGCTCTTTTTCCTGCACCATCGAACACCCGAACCCTAGCTTCTACAGAACATCAAACTTGCCCATCTACATGATTTGCTCCTGTCGCCATTTTCTTTGATGACTGAAGCCCCCTCATGCGAAACCCAAAAATCCATCTGCTGCCACCGTTTTGACCTCGTCTTCCATCAAACTTGCGACATCTCTTTGCATCGAACCAAGCCAATCCTTGTTCGAACTTCATCTCAGCATCAAAGACCGATTTTTCCAGAAACCCTCCACTTGACCGCGCCTCACTTCAGTCGAGTTTCTCATGGCTTTAAATCGTGAATCCCCTAAATCGAGCTTAAGAATATCATTCGAACTCAAACTGGTTTTCGCGTTTCCGTTAGGCTTTGAATCGATTTTGCTGCGGTTGAGGAAAAAGTATGAAGGCTTCGATTTTTGGTCAGGAAATGGAAGAGAGAATCACTGTTTTATTTGCTCGATCTGAAAATGGAAGGAGGCTCGGGCTTTTAAAGAGAAGGGTGTGCTTTTTGAATTGAACAACAAGGCTCTGGGATTTTATCCTCGTTGTTCTTGCTAGCGGCCATGTAAAAATAGAAGAGGGGGTGCGGGTGTGGAATCGAACAGCTAGGCCCT
This sequence comes from Allium sativum, assembly GCA_030737875.1. Classification (NCBI taxonomy): domain Eukaryota; kingdom Viridiplantae; phylum Streptophyta; class Magnoliopsida; order Asparagales; family Amaryllidaceae; genus Allium; species Allium sativum. The sequence goes on from CM060916.1 coordinate 904,663,910, forward strand.
CCTTGGTGTTCTGTTTATATCCAACAAAGATTTTATTTCTTTTATTTTTATTTTATTTTATTTAAGTTAAACCGATATCCTTTAATTACAATACACCCGTGATTTCAAACTCATTTCTGAACCCAACAACTGTCAATCCTAGGGTAATACCACTGTTTCGGACACACTGCGATAGGTATCGAAGTCCAGTTCGATCATCCGGAACCGATATTAATTTAAATTGATATAAATTAAATTCAACACAATTTATTCTACGGAAATAAATTAATATTATAATTCGAATTCAAACAGAAGTTTGAATTGATTTTCTGAATTGTTTCTAATTCAGTTTCAACTTCTCGAACTGACGTATTACGATAATTTAATATATTCGATATTAAATCGAAATTGATTATTATTAAATTGATAACTCAATACAAAAATCTCATTTATATTTATCCACCCAATATTTAAAACTGTATTAAATATTCAAATCTAAACGACGGAATATCCGGGTCATTACATTCTTCCCCACTTAAAAAAAATTTCGTCCTCGAAATTGCTAAGGTAGAAAAGTGCTACAAACCCATTAACTTCTCAAAATCTTATTTATGTTGATACTCAACATTTCAAACTTCCTTGTCTCTCTTTCGAATAAATCCTATTTGATAACTTCTCCCTTCGAATAACTATATTCGATAATCTCTCTTTCGAATAACTAGATTCGAAAACCTTTCTTCGAATAAACTATATTCGATTTACTCTATTCAATTTACTCTTATCAATTAACTCTATTGGATTTAACTCTTTTCGATTAACTCCATCGAATAACTAAATTCGATAACTCCTTCGAATATCCAATATTCTATAACTCACTTCGATTAAACTAATCGATAATTCCTTTCGAATAAACTATAATCGATAACTCCTTTCGATTTACAAATAATCGATAACTCCTTCGATTTACTAATAATCGATAACTCCTTCGATTTACTAATAATCGATAACTCTTTTCGATTAAACTATAATCGATAACTCCTTCCGAATAACCAAATTCGATAATTCCTTTCGAATAAACTATATTCGATAACTCCTTTAGTCCTATTCGAATAAACTAATATTTGATTTAACTCCATTCGCTTGACTCTAGATCGCAGCGATGACAATGGTTACGCCTGATTCTCCCAGGAAACATCCGACCGCCCTAGGCCATCTGCAGCCCTGCGAATTACGCTAGCAGTCGTACGAAATGGCAACTTATCCTGAGTAACTATGTTTGACTAACTCTTTCTCAATAACTATATTCGATTAACTTTAATTGAATAACTAACATTCAATTTAATCCTAATTCGATTAACTATGTTCAATTAACTCCATCTGGTTAATTCTAACTCTAATCGATTATTTCTATCTCTAATCGATAATTTCTATCTTAAATCGACTATTTCTATCTCCAGTCGACTTCTCCTATTCGAATAGCTCCTATTCGATAGCGTTTATTCATTTATAAAGATTTACTTTTAGTAACGGTTCTTCACTTTATAAATGTTCTCTTTAATAGCGTTACTTCACTTATACAAGTGTTGTGTACCCCTTCTATTTAAAACTACCGGTGTTAAAAACCAATATCTCTTCTCTATATAAGTTCAGACTTATATATTACATTTATCGAATGATAAATATTCAATTTAATTTATAAACTGTTATTTATAAATTAATCCTTTTTGTTTATCTGGTAAAAACAGATTTCCATTTTCTATTCATTTTCTATATATTCCTTTGATTAAATTCTATTTATTTAACAAATAAATATCTCATCTATAACATTCTATTTATTTTCTATAAATAAATATTTCCATTGAATCTATTTGTAAATGTTTTACAAATGTTTCCTTTTAAAATTTCTATTTGTAAATGTTCTTTTTACAAATATTTCTCCTTCTACTTGTTTGCACATAACATCCTTTGTATTTGTATTACAAATATATTTCCTTTTATATTTGTTTTACAAATATATTTTCTCTTTAACTCTTTTGGTTTCTTCTTTATTCACACCCAAAATTTATTTCATTCACATTGATTTTACTCCATTTATTCATTTCGATCCATTTAACTCACTTAAGTTAAATTTAAATTCAATCGTTCAACTTCCCATTAACTAGTTGCTAATTTACCGTTTTGCCTATTTCACCCTTTTTATTTGAATATAACTTGTTCAAATATATGTCAATTAAATTATAAACTAATCTAATTATATTTTCAACTCGAGTTATATATTCGATTTCGAATATAAATTCTCAATCTCTTTCACTTATCCAAAAACCCAATTTCGATTCAACTTTGATTAACTAATTTCTCTTTTACTTAGTTAATTCTACTCAATAATCAGAAATATGATCATTGTTTCCCAAATCATTTTATCTACTTCACTTGAGTTCATATTTATTTTATAACCCAAGTCTATATTTTCCTCATGGCCATTCGGATTTTATTTACTTTAAAAATCCTTTTACTTATATATATAAACCATTGTGGTTTTTAATGGTTTCTGGCGCTGCTTTTCTAAAAATTTGATTTTGACATAACTCAAAATCTATACGACGAAATCTAGATTTTTCTCTTTTATTAGAAAACTATTGTTCAACCGGTCCCGACGATTCTTGTTTCAAAGAATTCCGACTTAATTTGAGTCCTGTATACTAAATTGAAGTTCGAATCGCCAATTTTCGAACTACCGCACTACGGCGAGCTCGTTTTAATTATATTTATAAATATAAACGTTTTAACTTTGTTTATAATAATTTCAACTCCATTTTGATATATATATCAAATCCATTTTTCCATTTCAACATAATATTCCTGATCTATTTCATACTATTCGAAATTCTGTATATTTACAATATTCAAATTCCATTTGAATTTCTTTATTCCCACTCTTTTGAATTTCCTTCTATTCAATTTCTATTTGAATTTTCTTCGATTCAAATTCTAATTCAATTTCCTTATCTTCAGATTCTATTTGAATTTCTTATCTTCAATTCCTATTTGAAATCCTTTATTCAGTTTCCATTTCAAATGCCTTATTCAAATTCCATTTGAAATCCTTTATTTGATTTCTATTTTAACTCCTTTGAATTCAAATCCTATTAAATTTCACTTTGAATTCAAATTCTATTAAAACTCCTTTTATCTAAAATTCCATTTGAATTCTAATATTCAAATCTATATTTGATTTTTCATTATTCAAATCCATTTGAATTCCTTTGAATTCAAATTCCATTTCAATTTTTCTTATACAATTTCTATTTGAATTTTCTTTATTCAAATCCATTTGAATTCCTTTGAATTCAAATTCTATTTCACTTCTGTTTGAAATCTATATTCCCATTTCACATTTCAAAATTCCTTTGAAGTTATATAAATATATACATATATTTATATCTATCTCAAATTCAAAACATTTGAATTTTCAAACAACTTGTTTTTTTTTTCAAACAAATTCCATCAAAACTTTTCTAAGGCAGCAATTCAACACTTAGAAACTCGAAAATGAACACTGATGATGTTGCGACCATCATCAGAATTATTTCCCAGCTACTGAATGAGTTCAGTGCTTTATTTCTTTCAAAACCCATTTAGAAAAATATTTTCCCAACTCCCAGGATTTTAAATTCTGAATTCTGGTTGGAATTCAATTTCAATTTATCTCATTTGTATATTTGATTTCATATACAAATTCCATTGGTTATATATATAACTTTTTCTGTTTTTATAATCTAATTTGATTATAATCCTAACAATCAACTTAACTATTTGAAAACAATATCGTGTCCAATCTTCTGTTCAAGCGTTTATAAACTCCTATCGACTTCGTGGCGTCCCACGATTCGACCAAAATTTATAATCCACTCAACAGACTAGTCAACCCAATATAAAACGGTTTTATATCAAATAACAAATACGCTCTCTCGTATATATATACACTCAACTCATTCAAGGATACTACTGATCCTATCTCTAATGAGCACATTTCCACACAGCCTAGGTATTCGCTAAACCTAAGCTCTGATACCAACTGTAATGACCCGCATTTCCATAACATCGGAGTTGACTATATACATCATACGTCCAACCCAAATATCACGAAAATACGAGACATTTTTTTTTTTGAAGAAAGAGGTAGAAGAAGAACAGAAATAACAACACAGAATCTCACATCGCAGCGGAACAAAATATAATATATCACATCTTTGAAATACAAAATCTTAACTGTATAACATACACTTATCAGAGTACAACACTTACAACATAGCGGAACAAACTATAACTAGATAACGCTGAAGCCTCCTGCTCCAAGCTCCTTTAGATGTATCTGAAAAATCCTGAACTACTTGACTGCCCGTACAAATTTAGGCACCCAAGAGTTTAGGTAGAACAAAACAAATAAACTCCGGGTCAGTCATGGGACTGGTATGAGTAAACAGTTTAAAACAGTTTCAGAAAACTAAATGATATCTCATAAGACCACGCCGTATAACACGGAACGGGTTTTTCCCTTATGAGAATCCAAACACTTGATTTATCTTTATATCAAAACTCTTTTGATATTATAATAATGTCTAAATCAAGTAGATAACAATCTAGTGGAACGCTTGCATCTCACGTTCCACATATATAATATACAATCAAAACCGCAAGCACGTATTGGGTAATGGATTTCCAACTATGACAAGGTATGGGATCACCTTCCGCTGGTATATCTCTAGAGGAGAATACACCGAGTTCAACAAGAACATCTTGCAACTCAGCCACACATGACCGACCACTCATTTCGCTTGAGTGTATCGAATGTATATCACCAACGATTGGGATCAGCAACCGTTTCCCGAAAGGGACAGCATCGACAATAGATTTTTAGAAGTAAATGAAACTCTAGATCAGGTGATTATACACCCTAATAGGTGCGACCTACATAGCCATGCTACTTGCCCGATTTCTGTCATTTACCGGATGATGAGGCTAGAAGCTACGCTTTATCATCACACCAGATTCACTTTGAATGCCACATCGTCAAATCCATCAAATCACCGATTGACGTCCTCAACAGTACATTACGTGTCAGCTAAAAGAAGTTTCCTCCTCCGCTTCCACTCTTGGTCCAGTTGAAGAAATCAATGTACGTAACCTTTCTGGAAATACTCTGTCAGACATTCATCCATACAAGTCACCCAGGAACAGGATGAACTGAAGGCACTATTTCTATTAATAGAAAAAGTCCTTGTACTCTACTCCGTCTTCGATTATCTTTATATAATCTGATTCGCACGCTACTGCCAATACGGAGTGGTTCTTCGGATAATAATCCAACCGGTCTCTCCATATCGACAACGATGGTCAAAACTTCGATAGTCTGTGATTTAACTATCGAATAAAAACAAGTGTTTCGATAGTCGATGATTTAACTATCGAATAAAACAAGTGTTCATCCAAACATCCAACAATCACTGAACCTTTAATTAATATTCCATTAATTAAATCTCTTCTCTATTTCTTATCAATATTTGTTAACCAAATATTTTCAATAACCATATTGGCCTTATACGTTCTTTGGAAAACATTTCCATATATCGCCTTCCTTTATTTCTAGCTTTAGAAATATTCATTATTCTATTTCCAAGCTTTGCACATATTTGGGTTAAAACAGATGTTGTGTAAAACATCGTTACGACAACCCAAATACAGTATTTAACTAATTCTCATTTCACATTGATCTTCGAGCCTGAATCTTGCTACTTATCGGTATATCATGAAATCAACCAAGTTGGGGTATAATTACCTCTCAGACCTTGACTGAATAACATTTAACGTCAAAACAGACAAGACTACTTACTCGAATAATCAATACCATACAACTGATTATTCACCTTTAAACACATATATATTTTCTCTTTCTATTTCTACGAGATTTATTTCTTATACTTCCCTTTATAATTATACTATTCTATTTCTAAGTTCGTTTCCTTATCGACTTCTATATATTTTGATACGTTGATTTCTAACTATCAAATTATCTTAAAAATATTCTATCTCCTTAAATTTCCGGAAAAATTCGCCATAACCTCCTTTGTACCGGGAGCATCGGGAAATTTCAAATAGCTTTCCCGGTCCTTCTCATCTCAAAAAGAAAAAGAAAAAGCCAAGCGGCTTGCCGATACGGCGCATAAAATCTCATATGGAAATTAAATACGTACCTTTTTGTCGGGCATTCTATTTATTTCACTTCTATACTTTATTCCATACCTGTCTCCTGTATGTCTATACCTGTCCAATCTATTTTAACTATACCAAATCGTTTTAACTCAATTCGTTGATTATTTCTTTAGTCTATTTCTCCTTTTAATATTTAAATTCTATATTCAAACTCCAATTCGCTTCTATTATTCAATTTCTATATATCAAATTCTATTTTAATTCTCTTTTCAAATTCCATTTGAAATACTATATTCAAAGTCTATTTGAAATTCTCTGCATTATTTATAAACAACGTTTATAACTTCAATTCAAATCCCACCTTTCCATTTATAAACAAAGTTTATAAATTCGATTCAAATTCCATATTTCCATTTATAAACAAAGTTTATAAATTCGATTCAAATTTCATATTTCCATTTATAAACAAAGTTTATAAATTTGATTCAAATTCCATCCTTCTATTTATAAACAACGTTTATAAATTCGATTACTTGGTTTATATACCTTCAAACAAGTTAATATTTTCTATGGTTTTATTTAAAATTCAAATTCTATTTATAAAAATAGAATTTCCTTTTTAAATATCAAATACCCTTTCCGATATTTTTATGAATCAATATTCAAGCTCTAATGGTATTTTCAACAATCAGATCAACCAATTTTCAATCACTTGATTTTTAACACATCATATAGGAATATATATGAAATCAAACAAACAACAAACAGATAATATATTTTTGAGGAAATCCAGTTGGATTCCTCCAACCTGTTTTCCTGCATCCACAGATGTTAGTCAACATAGTAATACCCATCCTGCTTCGAGGCAGGATATCGCGGTATAGAAGGTCATCCACTAATCATAGCGTGGGGCGTATAGGGTAATCATCCGCTATGGTACCGCGGGCATCCGCTAATGAGACTGCGGGAATCCAACCAATCATCAACCCAATATATATATAATAGTCAACCAATCCTAAATAACTATATATATTTTTAAAGCAATCAGACAGCATTCAAACAAGCATAACAATTATTTTTAACTATATAAAAATAAATTCTAAATAAAATGGTGAGTGAGGTTTACTCACCTTTGATTTTTATTTCCAATCCATTCTGGTTCCTAAATTATTTCCAGTTAACTCCATAGTTGACTTCAAACAACTCCGGAAATTCCAAAGCTAAATTTCTTGTGAAGTTTAAGCTCTTAAGATTCCAATGAAAAAAATCTTTTCTCTTCAAAAAAAACTAATTCATGCTGAACAACTTCTCCACCGATCTTTGCCTTTATTTCCATTTAGATATAACCTAGATATTATTTCCACTTGATTGATCTCAGACATTGTCATCCCTAAAGCCATCGATTTTACTGTAATAAAAAATCTAATTACTAAATTTAAAAACTGATTTACTGTATAAATTCAAGTAAAAAGGAAAACTGATTTTACTGTATAATTTACACCTTTCTTCCCCAAAATGTTGTCGTACTTCGCTGAGAACAGAGACCGAATGCTCTTTTTCCTGCACCATCGAACACCCGAACCCTAGCTTCTACAGAACATCAAACTTGCCCATCTACATGATTTGCTCCTGTCGCCATTTTCTTTGATGACTGAAGCCCCCTCATGCGAAACCCAAAAATCCATCTGCTGCCACCGTTTTGACCTCGTCTTCCATCAAACTTGCGACATCTCTTTGCATCGAACCAAGCCAATCCTTGTTCGAACTTCATCTCAGCATCAAAGACCGATTTTTCCAGAAACCCTCCACTTGACCGCGCCTCACTTCAGTCGAGTTTCTCATGGCTTTAAATCGTGAATCCCCTAAATCGAGCTTAAGAATATCATTCGAACTCAAACTGGTTTTCGCGTTTCCGTTAGGCTTTGAATCGATTTTGCTGCGGTTGAGGAAAAAGTATGAAGGCTTCGATTTTTGGTCAGGAAATGGAAGAGAGAATCACTGTTTTATTTGCTCGATCTGAAAATGGAAGGAGGCTCGGGCTTTTAAAGAGAAGGGTGTGCTTTTTGAATTGAACAACAAGGCTCTGGGATTTTATCCTCGTTGTTCTTGCTAGCGGCCATGTAAAAATAGAAGAGGGGGTGCGGGTGTGGAATCGAACAGCTAGGCCCTCCTTGGTGTTCTGTTTATATCCAACAAAGATTTTATTTCTTTTATTTTTATTTTATTTTATTTAAGTTAAACCGATATCCTTTAATTACAATACACCCGTGATTTCAAACTCATTTCTGAACCCAACAACTGTCAATCCTAGGGTAATACCACTGTTTCGGACACACTGCGATAGGTATCGAAGTCCAGTTCGATCATCCGGAACCGATATTAATTTAAATTGATATAAATTAAATTCAACACAATTTATTCTACGGAAATAAATTAATATTATAATTCGAATTCAAACAGAAGTTTGAATTGATTTTCTGAATTGTTTCTAATTCAGTTTCAACTTCTCGAACTGACGTATTACGATAATTTAATATATTCGATATTAAATCGAAATTGATTATTATTAAATTGATAACTCAATACAAAAATCTCATTTATATTTATCCACCCAATATTTAAAACTGTATTAAATATTCAAATCTAAACGACGGAATATCCGGGTCATTACAGAACCGATCATGCTTCTATATAACTTCTGGTCAACATTCTTACCATGTTCATCTTTTTCAAGATGTGTGGTCGTACTCATAGGAGTTGGTTTACCAGAGGTATTTTCTAAACCGAAGCGTTTGACTAAGTTTCCACAGTATTTTTCTTGACTAATAAAAATACCATTAGAAAGTTGTTTGATTTGAAGACCAAGGAAATACGATAGTTCTCCCATATGAGACATTTCAAATTCTTTGGTCTTGATATTTGCAAACTCTTTGCAAAGTTCGTCGTTTGTTGAACCAAAGATAATGTCGTCTACATATATTTGGATAACTAATATATCTTTTTGAGAATGTTTAATGAATAGAGTCTGATCAACTTTACCAATTTGAAATCCAGAATCGATAAGATAGCTTCTTAATCGTTCATACCAAGCACGAGGTGCTTGTTTCAATCCATATAAAGCTTTCTTAAGTTTATATACGTGATAAGGATATTTCTCATGTACGAACAAAGGAGGTTGTTCGTCATATACATTCTCTTTGTTAAATCCATTTAAAATGCACTTTTGACATCCATTTGATAAAGTTTAAAATCATGATGACAAGTAAAGGATAGTAAAAATTCGAATAGCTTCTAATCGAGCTACGGGAGCAAAGGTTTCTTCATAATCGATACCTTCTTCCTGATTATATCCTTGTGCTACTAATCTTGCTTTATTTCTGGTTATATTTCCTTGTTCGTCAGCCTTATTTTTATAGACCCATTTCGTACCAATGACTGACTGATCAGTCGGTCTTTGAACAAGTTCCCATACATCATTGCGCTCAAACTGATTTAGTTCATCTTGCATGGCAATGATCCAGTAATCATCAGTCGCAGCTTCTTTCGGATTCTTAGGTTCGATATTTGAAAGGAATGCGACATGACCCATTTGATATAGTTGACTTCTTGTTCTAATTTGTGATGTTACTTCTCCAATAACATTTTGAACTGGATGATCTCTTAGAATTCTTGGAGGAGATCTAAATCTTGGTGGAGAAGGTATCACAGCAGGTTGAGGGATATCGTCAACAATTTCTGAGTCAGAATCGTTATTTGTGATGACAGGATTATCAGTGACTATGGTTTCTTCGTCATCTGATACGATATGAGATGATTTAAAGAATTCATCAAAAGAAACATGAAGTGATTCTTCAATAGTTTTAGTTCTCTTGTTAAATATACGATAGGCCTTGCTTCGTTTCGAGTATCCGACAAATATACTTTCATCGGATTTGGAATCAAATTTTCCAAGATGGTCTTTCATATTTAAAATAAAGCATTTAGAACCGAAAACTTTGAAATATGAGATATTTGGTTTTCTTTGATTAAATAGCTCATAGGATGTATTTTTGGTCAGAGGTCGAATAGATACACGATTCAAAACATAACACGCAGTTGCAACAGCTTCTGCCCAAAAATGTTTTGGTAGAGTGGATCCATTTAATAATGTTCTTGCAAATTCTTGTAAAGTCCGATTTTTCCGTTCTACAACTCCGTTTTGTTGGGGAGTTCTAGGAAATGAAAAATTATGATTTATACCTTTCTTTGTGCAAAAATGTTCAAAATCATTATTTTCGAACTCTCCGCCATGATCACTTCTTATGTTTTTAACTTTAAGCCCTTTTGATTGTTGAATTCTTTTGACGAAGGATTTGAAATGTTTGAAAGTGTCACTTTTGTTTTTCAAGAAAATTACCCATGTATATCGAGAGTAATCGTCAACAATTACAAACACATATCGATTATGATTTATTGACTGAACCTGTGTTGGTCCAAATAAATCCATATGTAATAGCTCCAATGGTTGTAACGTTGATATGACTTTCTTGGATTTGAAAGACGATTTGGTCAATTTTCCTAATTGACATGCATCACAAAGATTATCAACCTTAAAGCTTACTTTGGGTAGTCCTTTAACTAGATCATTCTTGGCTAGCTTGTCAATAGTTTTGAAGTTTATGTGACAGAAACATTTATGCCAAAGCCATGGATCATTATCATTTGCTACAAGACACATATCTGAATTATGATTGGTATTCATATTCAGAATATAGATGTTTCTGTCTCTATATCCTTCAAAAGCTATATTTCGATCTTTATCTAAAATACTACATTTATTGTCCGAAAAAGAAATGATAAAACCTTTATCGCACAATTGACTGATACTTAGTAAATTATGTTTCAAATTCCTAACTAGCATGACATTAGTAATAAGAGGTAAGTTTGATGTACCGTAATTGCTCACATCGCCTTTGCCGATGATATAGCCTTTTGAATTATCTCCAAAAGTGACCGAGCCACCATCCGAATAAGTGATATTTGTTAATAAGCTCTTGTCTCCAGTCATATGCTTCGAGCAACCACTGTCTAGTATCCACTTTCTTCTTTTCTTAAGTGGGACCTGCAAAAAATAAAATTAAGTCCATGGTACCCACCTTTTAATAGGGTCCTAAGAGTTAGGTCTCAGGAGTCCAAACCCATACGGGTCCGGTATCCCCTTTATATATATAATTTGGATTATGATGCACAGAACTCAAAATTTTTTGAATGTACTTGTTCCTAATCAAATTGTTATTTGTTTTAGGAACCCACATTTTTATAGATTTGACATTCTTCTTTTGAAATTTCACAATCGGTTTTGGTTTGGAATATAATAAACTAAGATTTTTCTTAGCTTTAGTTTCTCGTACTTCCTTATTTTTCTTTTTTCTTTTCCAAGATGTTTCTTGATAACTTGTTTCTTATATCCCAAACCTTGTTTATTTGTAGCAGTTTGTGAACTTTCAATAACTTTTGTCAAATTTTCTCGACCTTTGTTAAAGTTAGAAACATTTTGAGTAATGTCGTCTAACTTTGTTTGTAAACTAGCTTTTTCAAGGTCTAACATCTTGACTTTTTCCTTAAGCTCATGATTTTTGGTAGTTAGAGCATCATTTTTCTTTTTCTGAGTTTCAATTTCTTGACTCAAAAGAGATAGTTGAGAATCAATATTAGATGATGATTCTTGAGCTTTTTCAAGTTCCTCCTCTAATATTTTCTTCTCATCTTTTAACATATCTCGTTCAAATTCTGCTCTACTTAAATTAGCTTGAGCTTGCTTGCATTGTCGTTTTACATCTTTAAATTTATACATTAACTCAGAATTTATATCTAGAACTTCTTCAAAAGTCGGAATTTGTACCTCATCTTCTTTAGCCATAAAGCATACATTAGCTTGTTCATTGTCTGAGTCACTTTCATTATCAGATGAAGATGATTTTGAATCATCCCATGTCACTGAGAATGCCCGTTTCTTTGACTTGTCCTTTTTGTGTTTGAACTTGTCATTTTCTGTCTTCTTCTTTTGTTCTGGACAATCATTTTGCATGTGTCCCTTCTTATGATAGTTAAAGCATTCTACATTTGATGATGATGGCTTATTTGATCCGAACTTCTTTCTGTTGTATCGACTAGCTTTTCGTTGCTTTAAGAATTTTTTGAATCCTTTTGCAATGAATGCTAGATCCTCATCTTCAGAATCTGAGACGTCTTCATCTTTCTCAGCATGAAAAGCTACATTACTCTTTTCTTCTTTTTGTTCTTTTCGAGCCTGCAAGTTTGCTTCATAGGACATAAGATTTCCTATCAATTCATCTGGCTTCATGGTGGAAAGATCATTAGCTTCTTCTATTGCTAATACTTTTCCTTCCCATTCATTAGTCAGTGAATGTAGGACTGTTGAAACTACATCAAAGTCAGAATATTTTTGTCCTAAACCGATAAGAGCATGATGAATGGTTTGAAACCTTGAATACATCTCATTGATTGTTTCATTCGGCTACATTTTGAAATTTTGAAATTTAACTTTTCAACAAAGCTATTTTTGCTTGTTTAACCTTGTTAGTACCTTCATGTGTGGTTTTTAGTGTTTGCCAAATTTGATATGCAGAGGTACAGATACTAACACGGTTATATTCGTTTTGATCTAATGCACAAAACAACATATTTATTGCTTTTGCATTTACAATAGCTGCGGTTTTCTCAGCAGCTGTCCATTCTGCATACTCAGTTGTTGGATTGACTATTTCTTTCTGAGTAGCATTCCAAGCATCATAACTTGTTGATTGCATATAAAAAGCCATATGTGTTGCCCAATAGCTATAGTTTAGGCCATTAAAGAAAGGAGGTCTTTCTGTTGACTGACCTTCTGTGTAAGTGGTGTTACTAGTGCTTGCGTTATTTGCCATTTTACTAGAATATATCAAATAACTGTGTTACAGTTATGAGATGACCTGCTCTGATACCAAATGAGAGTGTTGATAGACGACTTTAGGCAGGATCAGTAATATGGATATGCGGAATATATAATATATACTAAGAAAGATCTCACAGTAGCAATATCACAGATAAGTAAATGTAGTAATAGAAAAATCACACCAGAGATTTTTATACTGGTTCGGAGCACCGTCCTATGTCCAGTCCCAGATCTCCTATCTGGAATTTCACTAAACACTATCCTCACTTAACCCTGAGGAAAACAGGTTCACAACACCCGAGTAGCCGAACGGGATTTCACGCCTCTATCAACATGAGGACTTCACAACTCGCCTCTTACAACACCGAGGACTTCACAACTCGCCTCTTACAACACCGAGGACTTCAAACAAGATATAAACTTGTTGTTTGACAATGTGTGTTCTTAATAACACGAATTTGTCAATTCTTGTACAACCTTCCTATAATCTTATCCTCAAATATGATTTTGATATTATGAAGATTTGGAAGATGATATCGTTGTTTGAATCTAAAGAATAATATATATATTCAAGGATTCAAATAACGATATATGAGAATAGTGAGCTTTTGAATGCTTTTAAAGAGTAAGAATGAAATCAACACTTAGATAGCAAGATTAGAAAGAATTGTTGTTGTTAAAAATGATGATTTCATGATGCTTTTATAGAGGATGGAGAGATGTAATCATTGGTGAAGAGAAACCATGAAAAGAGATGATTTTTGGCCAAGAGAAAGAACCATAACCATTGATGAAATAGGGTGTCTATTCGAAAAGATGGCTTCAGTTCGTAGACCAGTCGACTGGTAAAAAATGACCAGTAGACTGGTGTTTGAATATATGTACGTTATATATATGTGTGCACGTTCATTGTGCATTCTGCACAGAAACGGTCGACCGCCTATATATGAACCGGTCGACCGGTTTCTGTTAGTATGCACAATGAATGTGCATACATGTATAAACATATATATATATATATATTCAAACCATATAGGAATATGATTATTTGAGGATAGATTTTAACATATTTAACTACACTCATACTCTAAATAATCAACCAATACCATCGAATATCTTCTTTTTGTCGATCTTGAATTTCTCCTTGTCATTGATCAAAACACCTTGAATTCCTTGACTCAACACCACTCAGTTGGGTGAAACCTAAATCCTAGTGGCAAACCCACTAGCGCCATCTCCTTTTTGTGGTTTATTGCTAGGTATAATTTTCGAATAAACCTCAGCATAATCCTAAATCCCAAATCAATGGTCAAAGCACAATTACTTACTCATAATCTAATCTTTCACTGACTAATCACTTATAAGCGAACGGGTTTTCCAAAATGTAACAAATGAACTAATTACTAATTACTCATAATCCAATCTATAATAAGCGCAACTAATTCACAGTGCTATACAAACTGAACCTGAGGGAAAAACTGGCGATGTCAACGCCCTGAGCAATCAAAGCTAGAAAGCGTTTCAAAGCTTCAACCTTTTTGGAATAAAATTTGCTGCTGATGAGAGGAGCGATACTGACGTGAATTTAGGTTTGAATTTTTGTCAATGGTAAAAAGGGGGGAAAACGATTAGATGATAGAGAAGAAGAACGATTTGTGACCAGATTGTTTTTACATTATTTCGTGAAGGTAGAAGATCGCGCCAAAATTTCGTCAAAAGAATGCAATGACGTAGCTGTCAATGATTGGATGATGGCTAACGTTTAGAATCATCAGAACCATAGATGGTTTGAACCGTTAGATTAATCTTGCATCTACGGTTGGGGTTTTTATATATTGATAACGCGGATCGCTGAGCTGGATTGTATATACATAATGCTACGCTTTTAACTGGTGTTGCACGTCAAAACACTAGAATTCCCACCGCAACAGTGCATTCACGTATAATGCAACAACATATGAATATTGTTGTAGAAGATCAAAGAAATCACAGCTTTCGCCAGACTTTTCATGCAACGCACACAGATTAGTGTCTAATATGCCCACTTTTATAGTAGTGTATGTATGGCCAGGTTTATTTTAGATACATAATACTAATTTGTGTGCTATCTTATAGAGAAGAGAATCTTTAAAATATTTTCTAAAACAACCCAAAACATCCACAGATTCTACTATCAAGTTTTTATTTTTTTTATTAATAGGAAAACTTTGTTATCTGCGTTATGTGATGTGTGCATAGGATTAAGGATTGATTTATGGTTTTTTGTATACTGCATCCATAAAACATATTGAAAGTATACATAATTTTTATATATATATATATATACACAACCCATATATGTCAAAAACAAGAGTCAAATTTCACTAATATTCAAATTCACATTTCAAAGTGTTCATAAATGCTTATTCTCGGCATTTTCATCTCATAACAATAATACTTCATGTGTTCTTACACATCATACAATGCTACGTATTAAAAATACAAATTCTAAGAACTTAGTTCAAATTTACTAATTCAAATTTTGTTATGTAAAAACCAGATGCATGGGATAACCAGTCAAGTAGGTTGTAGTTCTAGTCAGCTTCAAGAAGGAAATAACATAAATGGGAGGAGATATTTTTGATGAACGATAGTTTTGATTTTATCTGACATACGGTTAAACCTATATAGTCATTTCACTACAAGTATGAATTGATTTTTTTTTTTACATTTTTGAACAGTATATAGGTCTAAGTTATTGTTACTAGACAAGGTGAGATCTATTCTTCGGGTGAAGAATCAGGAGGTAGGCTTGGCCATGGTATAGATTCTACCATGTTGCAACCGAAACTTATAGATTCTCTATCTAATATAAATTTTAAGCATGTAGCATGTGGACAAAATCATAGTTGTGCTGTAACACTCTCTAGAGATTTGTACACATGGGGTAATGGTATTTTTTTTGGAATTCTAGGTCATGGAAATGAAGTCAGCCATTGGGTCTCAAGAATAGTAAATGGACCATTATAAGTTTTTCATGTGTTAACGACCTAAAGTTGGTCATAAACACTCGAGAGTTCCAAAATTTTGAAACTAGTTGTCCAGAGCGGAAAAGCAATGTGTGGGAAGTAAAGAACACAGTATTTTATAGTGGTTTGGTTTGGATTGAACCTACATCCACTTTAAAGTCTTTGCTAGTTTTATTCACTACTGAGAAAGTACAGTGGTAGACACCATTACAAGTGATTACAACAATTAATGAAGTTCTATTAATCCTAGTCGAGATTCTCCGTTGTCCGGGAGTTGCCAGGGTCCTCGGTTGTTCCAGAGTTTCTGGGTTTCTCGGCTGATCGGGAGTTTTTGGGGTTCTCTGCTTTTCGGGAGTTGCCGGCATTCTCATATTATCCAGAGTTGCTAGGGTTCTAGGCTGTTCGAGATTTGTCGGGATTCTCGACTGGTCGGGAGTTGGCGGGGTTCTCGACTGTTTGAAAGTTGTAGGGTTCTCGGATGGTTAGGAGTTTCCGAGGTACTCGACTGGTTGGGTGTTACCAGGGTTCTTGCTTGTTTGGGAGTTGTTGGGGTTCTCGATAGTTTGGGAGTTGTCGAGGTTCTCTGCAATCTGGGAGTTTCAGAGGTCCGACAGGTGTTGGGAATTTCCGAGCTATCCCGGGGATTGAGATTCTTAAGTATCCCGAAAGTGGGGAGTTTTAAGTATCCCGAGCTTCCTCTTCCCAATGTGCTCTAATGGTGTCCAAGTTCCTCTCAAGAAGTGAAGTGAGCCAAATGCCAACCTCTTTCATACGTGAGGTCAAGGGGTATTTATAGGAAGTGGAGTTGATGAGAAGTCATCGAGAAATGAGGACCACATACCAAATTTCGTATCCTGAGGTCCATCTGAAAATAGGTGATCATCACGTGTTGATCAGCTGTTTTTGAGTGATCGACATGTGTCTGGCTCTTGCTAGATCACTTGGTTGATAACAGTAGAAAACACGGTGTATGGAAGCCAAAATGGATGATCAAGACGGGGAAATCCTTGCAATGTCATGGTTGAGATTTTTCATATCCCAAGTTGGGATACAAATTCTCTCATATCAGGTTGGGATATGAGTTCCAACCCAGATTCTCAGCTTGGGATTTTTGTTGATCGGCACATATCGATTAGGGCTTTTCGCCTGATTTGCACAGGGTCTTAACTGTCTTTGGGGGGATACGAAATTGGCTAGGCCCGAGTTTTTGGGGTGATCCATGTGGGTTACGCAGGGTTTTTGGAGTGATCGACATAGGATGCGCAGCCATTTTGGTGAGGCTTATCAGGAGTTGGGATATGAAGATCATGGTGGCTAGGCCGAGTTTCTGGAAGTGATTGACATGAGGTGTGCAAGCTTTTTGGAGTGATCGGCGTGTGGTGGTCCGAAGTTTGAGGTGGCTGATCCAAAACGAAGCTGCTTGTTTTTCTGAGTGATCAACATAGCACGATCACGTGTTTTGAGGTGATCGACACACGTTGGGCAAACGATCTTTGATATTGGTGAATTTCATATTCTAGGGATATAAAATTCGGTTGGTGATCTGATCCAGGTCTTCTAGTGTCAGAACCATGATTTGCACGATCCAATCATAGAGTTTTGCATGCGTACCCTTGATCTGGAACTTGTATTGTTTGAGAGCAGTCTTGATGAGGCATGACAACCGTTCTTGTGCGATCCTACCTTGGTTTAATTCATAAGGATGTTGGCAACACATTTGGGCAATTAAACCACACGATGAGCCGAGTCGTGTGGGCCTGCACTGCTTCTTGCAACTGGGCAAAAATGTCGGTTAACACTTGCCCTCCAATGTATGTATGTGTTAATGGAACATGCTTGGAGATGAGACAAGGCTGGTGATGGCCAGATAGATCTTCATGCTGTGCTTAGCAATCGGTTGTGACATTTCCATTGAGTTGTATACCAGGGAGTGCGCTTCTTCGGAGCGGTTAAGACACATTGTTGAGCATGTTGGTATAAGTTTGAGATTCCAGCATTATTGAGAGTTTTGACTCACTTGAATCTTGCGATCGGGAATGGAAACTGTTTGAGACATCTAATCTCTATAAATTCAAGAAATCAAACATAAGTCACCGACACCTGATTAGACTGGAGTGCAAACAGTTCATTGTAGGGTTGGAGTCACTTACGCACTCACACGTTTTGCATGTGATTTTGTGCGATGTGATCAGAGTTGAAATAATTAGTAAACGTAAGATGGTATGTCGTGGTTGTGCGATCGCGCAAGTTAGCTTCCGAAAAGTTGTCGAACTGAGATTCAATCATTTGGTATGCACTCTTGGATCGCTCAAATCCGTGAGCACACAATTAGTTAGCGAATCAAGTTGGTTTGATCGATCGAGATTCCGAAAGCGCATATGCATGGTCGCAGTTGTAGCTTGGGCACACAACCGTGTAACTTACTTTTTGAAGCATTGTTGAATTGAGGTTTGGTCGTTTGGCATGTTCCATTGAGTACACAATCCTCGATGTAAGCGTGAAACATAACATATCTTGTAGCATAGGATCATATAGGATTTCTTTCGAAGTGGGATTAAACTCAAATGCCAAGCACGTATACTCGAATGGTTAAACACCTTGTGAGTATATGGGTGGTCGTTGAGTCGAGATTGATTTAGCCATCGATGCTTCAAAGACAATTGAATATGACCATAGCTGGGTTTAGACTCCAGAATCTCGATCCAAAAATTCAAATTTTGAGTATGGCGATCTCATAGTTGGATTTACTTCCTCTTTTTTCTCCTTTGGATGGAAAATCAAGTAAGGCATATGTAACAACCCGGAAAATCTGGGCCAGTTTAAAATTTTTATTTTGGCAATAATAGCGAGTTTTGATTATTTAAAATGAATTATTTTAAATAATATCGGCGAGAAATTTATTTTGAATATAATTCGAACGTATATATTATACGCGTCGTCGTTAGAATATAAATATTTATATATAATTATAAAAGGAATTGAAAATGGCGCGGTAGTTCGAAAATTCGATTTCTAATTTCAAATGAATATACAGAATTCAATATAAGTCAGAATTGAACGAAACAAGAAATATTTGAATCTGTATAACTATATCTTTGTAACGAAGTTAACAAACTGAGATTTCATCTTAGAAATGATAAGTTATGTCCAGTTTAAAATTAGAAATAGTCGCTGTGGAATTTATATATATTTTTATATATATAAGGCCCTTAAAAATAGCAATTTTGCAAACGACCTCGGATTTCGACGAAACCAGTTTTGTTGGGTCCGTGATGTAAAGTTATTGCTAGATTTCAAATTTCATAATTTTTCGAATCAATATGTGAGCGTGGCAAAAGAAAACGCGTTTGACCAGTTCCAGTTGATTTTAATCGACTGGAAATTGGCCATTTTTCTAACGGTCTCAGAATTCGACGAAACTAGTTTTGTTAGGACCGTATCGTCAATACAAAGCTAGAAAATATTTTTCTGGAATTTTTCTAGTTAGTATGTGACCCCGGTAATTTGAAATGTACATTTAAAATTCAATATAAGGATTTAAATTGTAAATTCAACGGAAACTGATTGTAACGATCATATCAGCTTGCGATACATATCCCATTGTATTCGGAATGGGGGTATTTAGCTAGGGGAGACTGTCGTTGAGTTTGATTTGGGGTTCGTGGTGTTAAATTTGATAACAAAGTAAAAGTAGAATATAATATTAATATATAATAATATAAATATACTAGGAATTCCCCCTTTACCCTAATTCAACGTCCAGGTCGCCAGAATAAAATCGATGGTCAAAAACCGCTCGAATTTTCTCCCTCAAAAATCGACTTATTCACTCAATAATCTTTGGAATCATAAAGCAAAGATTGTAGAGGATCTTTTGCTCTTCCAATCTATACCGACCTCGCCTTTCATCATGGTGTTAATCGTTCGAATCAAGCCTCCAAGAAGCCGCCGCATCGCCTCGTTTTGCGCGCCGTCCTGGCCACCGAGCTGGCCAAGTGGGGTGTCGACGGGAAGCCCTCTCGATGGCGAAGTAGGAGGTGCACTCTGATCGACCTCCAACGACCCTTTGGCGAAGCAACGACCAACCCTAGTTTTGAGCAGGGTTTTGAGCGAAAACCTGTAGCGCGATACGGTGAAGAAGAAGACGCAGGTGATTACTTTAATTTAATTACCACATTATTTTTTTTTATTAGTTTTATTTAAATTTACATTGTTTTAATTTAGTTTTTTTATTAAGCATAGAAAAATAAATAGATTGGTTTAAAAGTAAAACAGAAAAAAAAATAATAAATACTGTTTTTAGAAATAGAAAAGTATTGTTTTTTAGAAATAGAAAAATATGACATTTATATGAACTTGTTCTAGTTTGAAAGCTTATATTTTTTTATATAACTTGAAGTCTAGAATTTTTATATATTGAACTTCGAAATAAAAATAGAATTTTTATATATTGAACTTCGAAATAAAAAATAGAATTTTTATATATTGAACTTCGAAACAAGAAAAAATAGGATTTTTGATATATTGAATAACAAGAAAAAATAGGATTTTTGATATATTGGATAACAAGAAAAAAATAGGATTTTTGATATATTGAATAACAAGAAAAAATAGGATTTTTGATATATCGAATAATAAGAGAAAAATAGAATTTTTATATATTGAACATCGAAGTAAAAATTCGATTTTTATATATTGAATAGCGTAGTAAAAATGTGATTTTTACGTATGTAGTGAAAGCAGCAACGAAGGTGACAAAAAGGCGAAACGACGA
Organism: Allium sativum; assembly: GCA_030737875.1. Taxonomy (NCBI): domain Eukaryota; kingdom Viridiplantae; phylum Streptophyta; class Magnoliopsida; order Asparagales; family Amaryllidaceae; genus Allium; species Allium sativum. The sequence continues at coordinate 904,684,815 of CM060916.1, forward strand.
AGACTTCTGCAAAAGAAGTGCCGTGGAGCTAGGATAGCTAATAAGTGAGAATTTCTCACCTTTCTATTCTTTTTCTAGTTATATATATATACTAGGATGCAGACGGTGCTTAGTAGCACCCGACACCCGTCCACAGACCATGGACTTGTTTGTTTGACTGTTTGGTGATTGATTGCGATATTGGTTTGAATGTGGTTTGTGGTGTGAAAAATCGAATCGATAAATTGGTTAGGATTAGACGTGCGCCGTTATAAGGCGAAGGAGTAAGGCTAGGTTAGACCCTTACTCCAAAGTTTGTGGTTTGCATAACGAATTGATTTGATTGATGTGTGAATGGCGTGGGCCTTCACTAGACCGGGGATAAGGCTAGGCCTTGTCCCGTTTCTAGTATCGTGCCGTTATGCCGCCGAAATTTTCTAAAATATGTTAGAAAAATAAAATATCATTTTATTGAAGAAATGGACTGAATAGCAATTCATGTGTTGAAATAAAATGTGTTATCGTTAAAAATATAATTTTTAACGTGAATGTGAATAAATAAATATTCATTTACAAACCAGACGGTTTGTTTATGTACACCTATTTGAATGACGTTGATTGGGTCGATAAATTTTACACATCGCCTAACTGCACAAATAAAATATGTGTTTGATTGTTTGAAACCCCACACGGGTGTTAGGATGAAATTTGAAGTTCACTCATCCTGATTGATTAAATATGTCGATCGATTGATTGACAGGCTGTTATAAGCGTTGAATATCTATATTTGATGCTTATACAGTGTAGTGCACTTTGGTTGATGGTTGATTATTTTCAATGCTATTATATACATGTGTTGTATGAAAATCCATATAATTAATTTTATATGGTAATTGATTGGGCCTCATTCCAGTTTTGAAAAAGAAATATTTGGAATAGAAATATTTGAAAATAGAAATTTATGAAGCCGTGTTGATTAGATTGACGCCATTTTGACGTAAACGATATTTATATCGATTTTATTCATTTTAAAATGAATATTGAAAAGTAATCTCGAAATCGAATTTTTCGAAATGAATTGAATTGAAAATTTTTCGAAATGAATTGAATTGAAAACGATTTCGAAATGAATTGAATTGAAAACGATTTCGAAATGAAATGAATTGAAAACGATTTCGAAATGAAATGAATTGAAAACGATTTCGAAATGAATTGAATTGAAAACGATTTCGAAATGAATTGAATTGAAAACGTTTTCGAAATGAATTGAATTGAAAACGATTTCGAAATGAAATGAATTGAAAACGTTTTCGAAATGAAATGAATTGAAAACGATTTCGAAATGAATTGAATTGAAAACGTTTTCGAAATGAAATGAATTGAAAACGATTTCGAAATGAAATGAATTGAAAACGATTTCGAAATGAATTGAATTGAAAACGATTTCGAAATGAATTGAATTGAATATGAATTCAAATTGAATTGAAATTTGAATTGAATAGAAATGAATTTTAAAAACGAATTTATAAAGAAGAATTCAATTTTGCCTTGAATTGAAATGGAAGTTGAAATAGATTTTGAAACGAATTTTAAAAACTATTTATATAATTCGTTTTAAATAGAAATCGACGAAGTATATATTATATATATTATATATATAATATAATGGCCTGAATAGAACGCGCCGCGCCGCGGCAGTTCGCGAATTTCGACCATTTATTTCAAACGGACATTACGGGAGATCCGACCGTCGGATTCTCCTAAAACCGGAACCGTTGGGTTCGTATCGAAAAGAGCTTTCTAACGAATATTAGAAATTTGAAATCTAACGGTTGGATTTGGAATTATGTCCAAATCAAATTCGAAAAAGGTCGCTGTAAGTGCAGTTCGATGGCCGTTGATGGAAATCGACTGTACGGGCCTTGATAAAATTATTAAAAATAGTAATAATTTGTGTAAAATCATAAGAAATGATTTAGAAAGAATTGGGATGAAAAACTCCCTATTTGAAAAGATAAAAATAGATTTTTATCGAAATGAACTAGTTTTGAACTAGAATTATAATTCTATTTATTTTTAAATAAATAAATTGAATTTAAAAAGGGTTTTGAAAATAACCAAAATTTCCAATGATTGCATTGGAGTGGATTTGAATCGAAATTGTCTTCGGAATATTTCGATGTTGGAATTTGTGATTATACGGATGTTGTTACGGAAATTTGAAAGATATATATATATTTATATCGTTATTTCCAATACGACATTTGTTAATCGTAGAATTTGATATTGAATATAAGCCGATATATTTTCTATTCAGAGCCTTATATTGAATATCAAATGTGATTTGGGGTTTGTCGTGAATGGTGTCTTCACTAACACTGTTCTTGAACCCAGTTGAGAAAAGATTAAATCTTTTTATTTAGATTTAATGAAGTGTACCAATTAAATAATATTTAATTGGAATTGAATTGATATTGATTTTTTGGGTTTATCGTGAACAGTGTTTTAAATAACACTTGTTCTTTAACCCGATAATTAATGAATGTGATTTGGGTTTGTCGTGAATGGTGTCTTCACTAACACTGTTCTTGAACCCAGTTGAGAAAACATTAAATCTTTTTATTTAGATTTAATGAAGTGTACCAATTAAATAATATTTAATTGGAATTGAATTGATATTGATTTTTTTGGGTTTATCGTGAACAGTGTTTTAAATAACACTTGTTCTTTAACCCGATAATTAATGAATGTGATTTGGGTTTGTCGTGAATGGTGTCTTCACTAACACTGTTCTTGAACCCAGTTGAGAAAAGATTAAATCTTTTTATTTAGATTTAATGAAGTGTACCAATTAAATAATATTTAATTGGAATTGAATTGATATTGATTTTTTTGGGTTTATCGTGAACAGTGTTTTAAATAACACTTGTTCTTTAACCCGATAATTAATGAATGTGATTTGGGTTTGTCGTGAATGGTGTCTTCACTAACACTGTTCTTGAACCCAGTTGAGAAAAGATTAAATCTTTTTATTTAGATTTAATGAAGTGTACCAATTAAATAACATTTAATTGGAATTGAATCGATATTGATTTTTGGGTTTATCGTGGACAGTGTTTTAAATAACACTCGTTCTTTAACCCGACGATTAATGAATGTGATTTTGGGTTTATCGTGAACCGTGTTTTTAAATGACACTGATTCTTTAACCCAGTCAAAAGATTAAGACTAAGTGGAGTTTTAAATGAATCTTTAATTAGATTGAAAAGATCGAGAATGGAGTATCACCAGTTTTGCTCCAGGCGATAGTTAAATCTTTAATTAGATTTGAACGTGAAATTTAGAAACTGACTGTCGGTTAGCCAAGCAGAATGGTTTTCTGGATATTGATCTGATGTTGGTTTCGGCCTTCGGGGTTAATATTTGGGGAATTATTCTCTTGATTAATTTACGGTTAGTGACTAATGAATTGGAATGAGGCGTATGTTGTGTTTGTGTAACACTTATTTAAAATATACGCGAGTTATTCAGAAAGACCGGGTTTATCCCATTCTGAATAACTGATACGACGATAAGTCGAAGATGAAGACGATGGTCGAAGACCGGAGGTCTTCACGTCGTTTGGGTGATAACTGATGATCTTGATTGGGCTGTACACCCAAGAAGATGGAAACAGTTAGTGATCGTCCAGACGTACTTGGAGATCGATGGATATGCGGGGTACTAGGTGCCTCCGGTTTCGTTCAGACCCAGAACGGACTTGTAAATGGACTGTGTGTCTGACATCGGAATTCATTCTGTGTGACTGATATCGGTTGCATAGAATGGTTTGCCTGTGTGGCATGCTAAGATGCAAATGATCAAGGCTTCTGTTGAAAAGCAAAGTCTTGTGGTGATGATCAAAGCACGGCCTTTGTGGCGTAGCTTTGTGTAACGTTTACCTCGCGTGTTTCACACCAGGTATGAACCAAAAACGGGAGACGGACCTCAGGGAGGGCATGCGTTTCTTTCTAGTTAGAAGTGGCGTCAGTGGTTTTACACGCCCTGACGAGTTTGACTTATGTGGTTGTTGCTGTTGCGAGGCGCCTCGGATTGATCGGTCGTTCTCGAACCGATGGAGCCATTCGTTGGCTCGTTTACGCCCCAAAGGGCGGGGAAACGCAGTGTTCAGGCATTTTAATCCACATCGGTGGACCGGCCCTGACGATCCAAAGGCTTGACAGAGTACTTGCCTGAGGCTCGGACTAGACAGTCTCGAATCGGTTGAGGACTATCTTTTGCCTCGGTTCATAGACGGAAATCCAATTTCCAAATACGTGACATTTGCGGTTTTATTTGTAAACCTATATATGGCGACATGATATATGGTACCCATGCCGCCTATGATTGATACTTATGATTTGAAGTGTTTTATGCACTATGCACTTATAGTAGTATCAAATGATTTGTTTTAAACGTATCAAGCATTCTTTGGCTGTTATAAGGGAAAACCCTATCCCCCGGCTTGCGTTTGCATTGTGTGATAGGACCTGGGTCTTATAACAGCTTCATTTTTCTTTATTTAGCATTGCGCTGTTTGTTTTATGCACTGGTATTCTTGGGAGGAAACCCGTTCCGTGTTATACGGCGTGGTCCCTTGATTTACCTAATGATTTAAAATAAAGATTAATAACTGTTTTTAGTTCTCACACCAGTCACATGACTGACCTGAAGTTTATTGTTTTAACCTAAACTCTGGGTGCCCTTATTTTGACACGGGCAGCTAGTAGTTTTGGTTTTGCAGATTTATATTCACAGGATCCTGGTTTACAGCTGGAACGATATCCGGAAAGCTTTGTATCCGTATATCTCCTTCTAGTTGTGTATTGTATTATTTTCCGCTGCTATGTATTTAAATGTAATTTAAATCTCTGGTATTTCTGTGTAATATTCATTTATACTCTGTATATTCTTGTAATCTGATGCATTGTTGTAATATACAATGAAATGTTCTTTTATATGCGTTCTGCTGTGGTTTGTTCTCGAACTATCCGACGCTTTCCTTTACGGGGAAGTTACGGGTCTTCACAGTTGGTATCAGAGCTTTGGTTTACAAAGCAGAGAACAAGGCACATTAGAAACATATGAAAGAATTCATCAGATATTGGATTAGTAATATCCAATTAGAATGACTCGTTAGAGATGGGATCAGTAGTATCCTAGAACGAGTGTGAAGAGTATAATTTTGAAAGTGAAAACAATTTTGTTTTGAAAATTTAAATCAACTATTCGTATTTGATTAATTATTTTATATTGATTTTGGACAATTCAGTATATAAAGAATTTGCATATACGCCTTGCAAACGTATATTCAAAGTTTTAATATATTGGATAGATATAGCATCGCACTCTAGTCGCCCGAAGATGATATTGATGATAGCGATCGCATCATCAACATTTATGTTCGAGTTTCGAAGGTGTGATTTCTATATATTTCCATTAGACTGGTGTGAGAACCAAAACTTATATAGTTAGAACACCTTGTTGTGAATTGGCATCAAAAACAAGATTTTCAGTATATGTATCAAAATTATGAATTTGATAATCTAATTCACTAATTGATTGATGTTTGTGTTGTTTGTTTATTTGTTTGCTAATTTTTAACCAATTAGCCTAATTGAACCAAATATTGAATTATATTGAAATTTGGTCGCATCTGCTTGCATATACTTGCACTTACATTGAACAGGTCATAGCAAGGAGGCTAGAGCAGAGAATAAAATTTGTTTGCCCGACAAATAGGTACATGTTTACTACATAATTTCCTGTTTTGTTTGGGTGATGATGATTTTGTGAGCCTATTGGCTAGCCGCTTGGCTTTTTCTTTTTCTTTTTGAGATCTGAAGGACCGGGGAAGCTATTTGAAATTCCCCGATGCTCCCGGTGCAGGGGAGGTTATGGCGAAATTTTTCAAAAATTTAGGGTGTTAGCCAAATTTTTGAAATTTTAGAAATTCTCAGAAACTGAAAAGTTGGAGAATGGAAGCCAGGTCGAGCGTAGAGTTGATTAATCAAACCACTTTCGACTTTGTTCCTTTTCGGGGACGAAAAGTTTTAAGTGGGGGAGATTGTAACAACCCGGAAAATCTGGGCCAGTTTAAAATTTTTATTTTGGCAATAATAGCGAGTTTTGATTATTTAAAATGAATTATTTTAAATAATATCGGCGAGAAATTTATTTTGAATATAATTCGAACGTATATATTATACGCGTCGTCGTTAGAATATAAATATTTATATATAATTATAAAAGGAATTGAAAATGGCGCGGTAGTTCGAAAATTCGATTTCTAATTTCAAATGAATATACAGAATTCAATATAAGTCAGAATTGAACGAAACAAGAAATATTTGAATCTGTATAACTATATCTTTGTAACGAAGTTAACAAACTGAGATTTCATCTTAGAAATGATAAGATATGTCCAGTTTAAAATTAGAAATAGTCGCTGTGGAATTTATATATATTTATATATATATAAGGCCCTTAAAAATAGCAATTTTGCAAACGACCTCGGATTTCGACGAAACCAGTTTTGTTGGGTCCGTGATGTAAAGTTATTGCTAGATTTCAAATTTCATAATTTTTCGAATCAATATGTGAGCGTGGCAAAAGAAAACGCGTTTGACCAGTTCCAGTTGATTTTAATCGACTGGAAATTGGCCATTTTTCTAACGGTCTCAGAATTCGACGAAACTAGTTTTGTTAGGACCGTATCGTCAATACAAAGCTAGAAAATATTTTTCTGGAATTTTTCTAGTTAGTATGTGACCCCGGTAATTTGAAATGTACATTTAAAATTCAATATAAGGATTTAAATTGTAAATTCAACGGAAACTGATTGTAACGATCATATCAGCTTGCGATACATATCCCATTGTATTCGGAATGGGGGTATTTAGCTAGGGGAGACTGTCGTTGAGTTTGATTTGGGGTTCGTGGTGTTAAATTTGATAACAAAGTAAAAGTAGAATATAATATTAATATATAATAATATAAATATACTAGGAATTCCCCCTTTACCCTAATTCAACGTCCAGGCCGCCAGAATAAAATCGATGGTCAAAAACCGCTCGAATTTTCTCCCTCAAAAATCGACTTATTCACTCAATAATCTTTGGAATCATAAAGCAAAGATTGTAGAGGATCTTTTGCTCTTCCAATCTATACCGACCTCGCCTTTCATCATGGTGTTAATCGTTCGAATCAAGCCTCCAAGAAGCCGCCGCATCGCCTCGTTTTGCGCGCCGTCCTGGCCACCGAGCTGGCCAAGTGGGGTGTCGACGGGAAGCCCTCTCGATGGCGAAGTAGGAGGTGCACTCTGATCGACCTCCAACGACCCTTTGGCGAAGCAACGACCAACCCTAGTTTTGAGCAGGGTTTTGAGCGAAAACCTGTAGCGCGATACGGTGAAGAAGAAGACGCAGGTGATTACTTTAATTTAATTACCACATTATTTTTTTTTATTAGTTTTATTTAAATTTACATTGTTTTAATTTAGTTTTTTTATTAAGCATAGAAAAATAAATAGATTGGTTTAAAAGTAAAACAGAAAAAAAAATAATAAATACTGTTTTTAGAAATAGAAAAGTATTGTTTTTTAGAAATAGAAAAATATGACATTTATATGAACTTGTTCTAGTTTGAAAGCTTATATTTTTTTATATAACTTGAAGTCTAGAATTTTTATATATTGAACTTCGAAATAAAAATAGAATTTTTATATATTGAACTTCGAAATAAAAAATAGAATTTTTATATATTGAACTTCGAAACAAGAAAAAATAGGATTTTTGATATATTGAATAACAAGAAAAAATAGGATTTTTGATATATTGGATAACAAGAAAAAAATAGGATTTTTGATATATTGAATAACAAGAAAAAATAGGATTTTTGATATATCGAATAATAAGAGAAAAATAGAATTTTTATATATTGAACATCGAAGTAAAAATTCGATTTTTATATATTGAATAGCGTAGTAAAAATGTGATTTTTACGTATGTAGTGAAAGCAGCAACGAAGGTGACAAAAAGGCGAAACGACGAAGACTTCTGCAAAAGAAGTGCCGTGGAGCTAGGATAGCTAATAAGTGAGAATTTCTCACCTTTCTATTCTTTTTCTAGTTATATATATATACTAGGATGCAGACGGTGCTTAGTAGCACCCGACACCCGTCCACAGACCATGGACTTGTTTGTTTGACTGTTTGGTGATTGATTGCGATATTGGTTTGAATGTGGTTTGTGGTGTGAAAAATCGAATCGATAAATTGGTTAGGATTAGACGTGCGCCGTTATAAGGCGAAGGAGTAAGGCTAGGTTAGACCCTTACTCCAAAGTTTGTGGTTTGCATAACGAATTGATTTGATTGATGTGTGAATGGCGTGGGCCTTCACTAGACCGGGGATAAGGCTAGGCCTTGTCCCGTTTCTAGTATCGTGCCGTTATGCCGCCGAAATTTTCTAAAATATGTTAGAAAAATAAAATATCATTTTATTGAAGAAATGGACTGAATAGCAATTCATGTGTTGAAATAAAATGTGTTATCGTTAAAAATATAATTTTTAACGTGAATGTGAATAAATAAATATTCATTTACAAACCAGACGGTTTGTTTATGTACACCTATTTGAATGACGTTGATTGGGTCGATAAATTTTACACATCGCCTAACTGCACAAATAAAATATGTGTTTGATTGTTTGAAACCCCACACGGGTGTTAGGATGAAATTTGAAGTTCACTCATCCTGATTGATTAAATATGTCGATCGATTGATTGACAGGCTGTTATAAGCGTTGAATATCTATATTTGATGCTTATACAGTGTAGTGCACTTTGGTTGATGGTTGATTATTTTCAATGCTATTATATACATGTGTTGTATGAAAATCCATATAATTAATTTTATATGGTAATTGATTGGGCCTCATTCCAGTTTTGAAAAAGAAATATTTGGAATAGAAATATTTGAAAATAGAAATTTATGAAGCCGTGTTGATTAGATTGACGCCATTTTGACGTAAACGATATTTATATCGATTTTATTCATTTTAAAATGAATATTGAAAAGTAATCTCGAAATCGAATTTTTCGAAATGAATTGAATTGAAAATTTTTCGAAATGAATTGAATTGAAAACGATTTCGAAATGAATTGAATTGAAAACGATTTCGAAATGAAATGAATTGAAAACGATTTCGAAATGAAATGAATTGAAAACGATTTCGAAATGAATTGAATTGAAAACGATTTCGAAATGAATTGAATTGAAAACGTTTTCGAAATGAATTGAATTGAAAACGATTTCGAAATGAAATGAATTGAAAACGTTTTCGAAATGAAATGAATTGAAAACGATTTCGAAATGAATTGAATTGAAAACGTTTTCGAAATGAAATGAATTGAAAACGATTTCGAAATGAAATGAATTGAAAACGATTTCGAAATGAATTGAATTGAAAACGATTTCGAAATGAATTGAATTGAATATGAATTCAAATTGAATTGAAATTTGAATTGAATAGAAATGAATTTTAAAAACGAATTTATAAAGAAGAATTCAATTTTGCCTTGAATTGAAATGGAAGTTGAAATAGATTTTGAAACGAATTTTAAAAACTATTTATATAATTCGTTTTAAATAGAAATCGACGAAGTATATATTATATATATTATATATATAATATAATGGCCTGAATAGAACGCGCCGCGCCGCGGCAGTTCGCGAATTTCGACCATTTATTTCAAACGGACATTACGGGAGATCCGACCGTCGGATTCTCCTAAAACCGGAACCGTTGGGTTCGTATCGAAAAGAGCTTTCTAACGAATATTAGAAATTTGAAATCTAACGGTTGGATTTGGAATTATGTCCAAATCAAATTCGAAAAAGGTCGCTGTAAGTGCAGTTCGATGGCCGTTGATGGAAATCGACTGTACGGGCCTTGATAAAATTATTAAAAATAGTAATAATTTGTGTAAAATCATAAGAAATGATTTAGAAAGAATTGGGATGAAAAACTCCCTATTTGAAAAGATAAAAATAGATTTTTATCGAAATGAACTAGTTTTGAACTAGAATTATAATTCTATTTATTTTTAAATAAATAAATTGAATTTAAAAAGGGTTTTGAAAATAACCAAAATTTCCAATGATTGCATTGGAGTGGATTTGAATCGAAATTGTCTTCGGAATATTTCGATGTTGGAATTTGTGATTATACGGATGTTGTTACGGAAATTTGAAAGATATATATATTTATATCGTTATTTCCAATACGACATTTGTTAATCGTAGAATTTGATATTGAATATAAGCCGATATATTTTCTATTCAGAGCCTTATATTGAATATCAAATGTGATTTGGGGTTTGTCGTGAATGGTGTCTTCACTAACACTGTTCTTGAACCCAGTTGAGAAAAGATTAAATCTTTTTATTTAGATTTAATGAAGTGTACCAATTAAATAATATTTAATTGGAATTGAATTGATATTGATTTTTTGGGTTTATCGTGAACAGTGTTTTAAATAACACTTGTTCTTTAACCCGATAATTAATGAATGTGATTTGGGTTTGTCGTGAATGGTGTCTTCACTAACACTGTTCTTGAACCCAGTTGAGAAAACATTAAATCTTTTTATTTAGATTTAATGAAGTGTACCAATTAAATAATATTTAATTGGAATTGAATTGATATTGATTTTTTTGGGTTTATCGTGAACAGTGTTTTAAATAACACTTGTTCTTTAACCCGATAATTAATGAATGTGATTTGGGTTTGTCGTGAATGGTGTCTTCACTAACACTGTTCTTGAACCCAGTTGAGAAAAGATTAAATCTTTTTATTTAGATTTAATGAAGTGTACCAATTAAATAATATTTAATTGGAATTGAATTGATATTGATTTTTTTGGGTTTATCGTGAACAGTGTTTTAAATAACACTTGTTCTTTAACCCGATAATTAATGAATGTGATTTGGGTTTGTCGTGAATGGTGTCTTCACTAACACTGTTCTTGAACCCAGTTGAGAAAAGATTAAATCTTTTTATTTAGATTTAATGAAGTGTACCAATTAAATAACATTTAATTGGAATTGAATCGATATTGATTTTTGGGTTTATCGTGGACAGTGTTTTAAATAACACTCGTTCTTTAACCCGACGATTAATGAATGTGATTTTGGGTTTATCGTGAACCGTGTTTTTAAATGACACTGATTCTTTAACCCAGTCAAAAGATTAAGACTAAGTGGAGTTTTAAATGAATCTTTAATTAGATTGAAAAGATCGAGAATGGAGTATCACCAGTTTTGCTCCAGGCGATAGTTAAATCTTTAATTAGATTTGAACGTGAAATTTAGAAACTGACTGTCGGTTAGCCAAGCAGAATGGTTTTCTGGATATTGATCTGATGTTGGTTTCGGCCTTCGGGGTTAATATTTGGGGAATTATTCTCTTGATTAATTTACGGTTAGTGACTAATGAATTGGAATGAGGCGTATGTTGTGTTTGTGTAACACTTATTTAAAATATACGCGAGTTATTCGGAAAGACCGGGTTTATCCCATTCTGAATAACTGATACGACGATAAGTCGAAGATGAAGACGATGGTCGAAGACCGGAGGTCTTCACGTCGTTTGGGTGATAACTGATGATCTTGATTGGGCTGTACACCCAAGAAGATGGAAACAGTTAGTGATCGTCCAGACGTACTTGGAGATCGATGGATATGCGGGGTACTAGGTGCCTCCGGTTTCGTTCAGACCCAGAACGGACTTGTAAATGGACTGTGTGTCTGACATCGGAATTCATTCTGTGTGACTGATATCGGTTGCATAGAATGGTTTGCCTGTGTGGCATGCTAAGATGCAAATGATCAAGGCTTCTGTTGAAAAGCAAAGTCTTGTGGTGATGATCAAAGCACGGCCTTTGTGGCGTAGCTTTGTGTAACGTTTACCTCGCGTGTTTCACACCAGGTATGAACCAAAAACGGGAGACGGACCTCAGGGAGGGCATGCGTTTCTTTCTAGTTAGAAGTGGCGTCAGTGGTTTTACACGCCCTGACGAGTTTGACTTATGTGGTTGTTGCTGTTGCGAGGCGCCTCGGATTGATCGGTCGTTCTCGAACCGATGGAGCCATTCGTTGGCTCGTTTACGCCCCAAAGGGCGGGGAAACGCAGTGTTCAGGCATTTTAATCCACATCGGTGGACCGGCCCTGACGATCCAAAGGCTTGACAGAGTACTTGCCTGAGGCTCGGACTAGACAGTCTCGAATCGGTTGAGGACTATCTTTTGCCTCGGTTCATAGACGGAAATCCAATTTCCAAATACGTGACATTTGCGGTTTTATTTGTAAACCTATATATGGCGACATGATATATGGTACCCATGCCGCCTATGATTGATACTTATGATTTGAAGTGTTTTATGCACTATGCACTTATAGTAGTATCAAATGATTTGTTTTAAACGTATCAAGCATTCTTTGGCTGTTATAAGGGAAAACCCTATCCCCCGGCTTGCGTTTGCATTGTGTGATAGGACCTGGGTCTTATAACAGCTTCATTTTTCTTTATTTAGCATTGCGCTGTTTGTTTTATGCACTGGTATTCTTGGGAGGAAACCCGTTCCGTGTTATACGGCGTGGTCCCTTGATTTACCTAATGATTTAAAATAAAGATTAATAACTGTTTTTAGTTCTCACACCAGTCACATGACTGACCTGGAGTTTATTGTTTTAACCTAAACTCTGGGTGCCCTTATTTTGACACGGGCAGCTAGTAGTTTTGGTTTTGCAGATTTATATTCACAGGATCCTGGTTTACAGCTGGAACGATATCCGGAAAGCTTTGTATCCGTATATCTCCTTCTAGTTGTGTATTGTATTATTTTCCGCTGCTATGTATTTAAATGTAATTTAAATCTCTGGTATTTCTGTGTAATATTCATTTATACTCTGTATATTCTTGTAATCTGATGCATTGTTGTAATATACAATGAAATGTTCTTTTATATGCGTTCTGCTGTGGTTTGTTCTCGAACTATCCGACGCTTTCCTTTACGGGGAAGTTACGGGTCTTCACAGCATAGGGGATACAAAATGTGATTTCTCGTATCTCGGATACTCAAGTTCTTCTAAGGCTTCTCGGCCTCCCGTTCCACTTCTACTTCCTCCAATATACTCGGTTCAACTACTTCTGGAGTATCATGCAAGCACTTCCGCAAATGAGAAACGTGGAAAACATCATGAACGCCGGATAGCCTCTATGGTAGCTTTACTTTATAGGTCATTTGGCCAATCCTTTCTGTTATGGGAAATGGCCCTACAAATCTTGATGCCAATTTCCTTATAGATCCAAAGCGAACCACATTCCTTAAAGGCGACACCTTAATGAAAACCATATCTCCCACCTTAAACTCATTGTTAGCCCTTCTCTTGTCTGTGTAGGATTTCTACCAATCTTGAGCGGTCTTCATTCACCGTGTAATAAGGTCAATCTTCTCGGACGTCTCTCTAACCATATCTGCTCCAAGTAGTAGTCTTTCTGTAGATTCCCACCAAATTGGTGATCTGCAGGGTCGAACGTATAATGCTTCGAAGGGTGCCAGCCAATGCTAGCTTGATAACTGTTGTTGTAGGTGAACTCTACTAAAGGAAGATGCTCTTCCCAAGTCCCTCCGAAGTCTAGGATACACAACCTTAAAAGATCCTCAGGAACTCTATACACCCCTTCTGTCTGTCCACCAGTATGTGGGTGATAAGCAATGCTCAAACACAACTGTGTACATAATGCTTCTTGCAAGCTCCTCCAAAATTCACTGGTGAAAATGGGGTCACGATCGCTTACGATGCTAGAAGGTACTCCATGAAAACGGACTATCTCATGAACGTAAACTACTGCCAACCAAGCTGCTGTCCTCTTTCTCATAACCGGAATGAAATGAGCGCTCTTAGTAAGTCTATCCACTACAACCCAAATACTGGTCTTGCCTTTCTTTGATCTCAGAAAACCATCTATGAAATCAATAGAGACGCTCTCCTACTTCCACTGTGGAACTTCCAACAGATGAAGTAAGTCATCGGGCTTCTTTTGCTCAGCTTTAACTTGCAGGAAAATTAAACATTGAGAAACAAACTCTGCCACATCTTTCTTCATCCCAGCCCAAAAGAAAACCCTCTTCATGTCTCTATACATCTTACCACCTCCTGGATGAATAGTCATCTTAGAATGATGGGCTTCCTCTAGGATTCTTTAGCAAACTCCCAATTTGGGGAATACAAAGCCTTCCATCTCGTCGCAACCACCCTTTATCGTCTATGGAATATCAACTGAGGTGACTAGAAGTCTCCCCTTTATTAAGCCTATCCAAGATGTCTAAAATCTGTGGATCCTCTCGCTGCGAAGCTCCTATCTGATCCATAAGAACATGTCGTATCTCTAGCGATGCAAACAAACCAGGAAAAAACTCAGTGGAGGGTCTAAAGTCAAAAGTCGATGTGAACTCCAAGCTTTTTCTCTCCATAAACAGAGGACTTAAGGGCATACTCTGCCTAGTCAGTGCATTTGCCACCACATTACCCTTGCCAGGGGTATAAGCAATCTGGAAATCATAAGAAGCTAGGAACTACATCCACCTTTTTTTCCCTTAAATTAATATCTTTCTGCGAGAACAAGTACTTGAGAGATTTATGAATGGTGTACAACTCGAACTTATCTCCAAGCAAATAATGATGCCATGTCTTAAGCGCGAATACTATGGCAGCTAGTTCTAAGTCATGGGTAGGGTAGTTCTTCTCATGAACCCTTAGTTGTCTACCCCCATAACATACTACCTTCTTGCATCAGAACCGCACCAAACCCTGTACCACACACATCAATGTATACTGTAAACACTTTGCTTCCATCAGGCAAGGTTAAGACTGGGGTTGTTGTCAGAGCCTTCTTCAATCGTTGGAAAGCAATATCACAATCCGTATCCCATGAAAATGTCAGATTCTTCTTCGTCGGCCTGGTGAGCGTGGATGATATCTTTGCAAATTCCTTAATGAACTTCCTATAATAGCCTATCAATCCAAGAAAGCTTCTCACTTCCGTTGCGTTCTTAGGAATTTGCCAATCTTGAACTACAACTACCTTTGTGGGATCTACTGCTATCCCATCTCTGGAGACCACATGCCCTAGAAATTTCACCACTTTTCTCCAAAAATAGCATTTGGAGAACTTTGCCTTAAGCTGATGCGCACACAGAGTTTTCAAAACTTCTCTCAAATGTTAGGTATACTCTTCCTTGCTTTTTGAGAAATCAAGATATCATCAACAAAGACCACGACGAACTTATTTAGAAGCTCCTGAAACACTCTACTCATTAGATCAACAAAACAGGAGGGTGCATTCGTCAACCAAAAAGGCATAACGAGCCATTCAAAAAACCATCTGGAGTTATAAAAGTTGTCTTATCTATACTGTCCTTGGCCACCCTCAACTAATGAAACCCCATGGCCGAATCTAACTAAGAGAATATTGATGCACCAACAAGCTGCTCAAATAGATCATTTATCCTCGGAAGTGGGTGCCTGTTCTTCTTAGTGAGTTTATTTAACGCCCTATAATCCACACATAAGCGAAGCCAACCATCCACCTTAGGTTCGAATACCACCGGAGCACCACATTCAGATATGCTTCGCCTAATAAACCCCTTCTCAAGTAGCTCCCCTACTTGCTTACTAAGCTCCCTCCTTTCTCTTGGAGCCATATGGCGCACAGGTAATGCAACTGGCTTTGCATTATCCACCAAATATATACGAAAATCGATCTTGTGCCTCAGAGGTAAGCCCCGTACCTCATTGAAAACATTAGGATAGTCACAGACTACTGGTACAGATCGCAGATTATCGATAGATACATCAAGAGATTCTAGGAAATTAAGCATGACAGACCCTTGCGGGTCACAAGAAATCTCGAGTGTCCTCCCATGGCAAGTCAAAAGTCTAATGACCCTCCTCTCACAATCCAAAATGGCAACATACATGGTTAGCCAATCCATCCCTAAAATCGAACCATAGCCCATAAAACTAAGCACATATGCGCCGCACTCAAATTCGACGCCTAACTCAGATATTCTCAAACCCCGAAAAATCATGGACAAATGAGCCAAACCACCAATGGGGTTTGAGACAACAATGGGATCCATTACCATACTAGTATTTAGGTGTAGAGACTCAACCACAGAATTAGATATAAATGAATGTGAAGTGCCAAAATCAAAAAGAGTTCTAGTAGGATGATTGGAAAGAGAAATCAAATCTTCCACGGAAACTTTCCTACCTCTATCTGGAGCACTGGTCACAAGAGCATGCACCTTCCCTCCAGAAGCTCCTGCCCTTTGACCTTGTCCCTATTTCTTTGGGCACTCCTTAGCATAGTGTCTGACCTCTCCACAATTGAAGCAAGTATTCTTCCTTCTTTTGCAGTCCTTTACCAAGTGACCCTTGCGTCCGCAACTGTGGCAATTCCTCTTATCCTTAGCCTTATCATTCTTTCCGTCCTTCTTTTATTGTTGTTGTTGTTGTTGTTGTCCTTTGTTGGACCATAATTTCTTGTTTTGTGTTCCCTCAACCTTAACTTCCTTCTTGTCGCTTTTGTCTTCCTAATGCATCAAGGCCATATCAAAGAGCCTTTCAAAAGTTGCTCCCATTGTAATATGGTACATAACTAACCCATGAAGGGGTTCATTCAGTCCTTTAACAAATTGCAAAGTTTTCTTATGCGGAGTATCTACCAGTTCCAATCCAAACCTTGCTAGCTAGTTGAATTTGTTCACATATTCTTTGACAGTCATGGTTCCTTGCTTTAGCGCCAAGAACCTTTCTATTTGCATGCGTTTCTTAGCTTGAGAAAGAAACTTCATCTCAAACCTCTGTCTAAAATTATCCCAAGTTTCCACCAGACGCCTCGCTTGTGTTACTTCCCACCCTAACGACGCTTCATCTTTCAGTAGCCAGGTGGCTAACTGCATCTTCTTACGACCGTCCACTTCGAAAATTCCAAACAGATCCTCTGTTTCCTTGAGTCAATTCCTTGCCTCTACGAATGTCTCGGTTCCACGGAATGACTTTCCTCCCATAGCACATAAATCTTTGCAGATCTTTTTCTGCATGTGGACGAGGAGGAGGAAGAATGACAGGTGCAGCTAGGGGAGGAATGTCTTCTTGACCACCAATAGGCGCTGTGGCCTCTAGATACCTACGGAACCAGCCTGGTATCGTAACGCCCTCAGGAATATTAGGTTCTCCAGACATGCTGAAAAGAAAAGGAAAGAGATTCAGACAAAGGATCGAAAGATATTACATATGGCTTTGGAGAATATGTTTTCAAAATAGACTTTTATTTTTGAAAATGCTTTCTTTTAAAACCTTTTTGAAAATAATTTTCAAAAACTTTTATCTAATCTGGCAACCTTCAGCTCTAATACCAAGTATAACACCCCACGTCTGTTAATGTCACTCATTAAGAGAATGCATTAAGTTTCGTGAAGCATTACAGGTAAACAGAAACAGAAACATTACAAGATAGATATAAATAGTAGTGGAATTTAAAATCTTTATTAATCATAAAGCATCGTGGTTCAAAACGTCATAAGCCTGAAAATACATAAACCCAGTACATCATTGAAATTTCTGTCTTATACTTAAAACATTATAGTACAATAATAAAAGAAGCATAATCCCCAAAAGAAACATCCATAGTAGAAAAGGTAAGAGTTTGAGCAATACATCTAAGCGGCTCCAAGCAAGACAATAGCAGAATCCTGATCAAGCTTGAGTATCCCCACCCTGAGAACCTGGGGGGGAGGGGGGAGGGAATGGAAGAGAAAAAATAGAAAACAAAATGGGTCAGACATAAAGTCTAGCGAGTCCTGTTACTTTTAGCATAGAAATACTTAAAAGTATCATGACAGACATATAAACCGGATAAGAAAGGTAACAACTTAAAAGACAGGTATGACAAGGTAAACAGAATAAACATGATAGAGTGTATACGATTCTCCAATGATTTCTTTGCACCAATACTAGTATAATCAAAATGAGATGATCCCAACAACTGTAAGATGATAGACTTAGGTGTACTTCCAGCGAGAGGGTTTCACCCCATACAATCAACAGGTATCCCAACGTTCTGGAATCACTTCTGAGGGTAATAACGAGCTCCTAAGCATACCAGAGTCTAAATGTACCATAATTACTACCCTAATCGATTGGCTCCCTACTTCGTAGATACCCAGTGCTGGCCCCACAATAGGGTGTATCACTCCCTAAAGTGGCAACCCTTCATTTCCCAGATGTGCACAACCATATCTACTGATGTCACAAAGTCTTATTTTCTAGAGCAAGCGGAGTCATGCACGCATATGACCCCGATGGAATGCACTGTCAGACACCGTCCTTACTCTTGGATCTCTTACAATCAACCCAGTAAGCGTGCCCCGACTCCGGCCTAGTTCGGAGTACTCGTTTGATACATATATATGGGTTATTGATTGAAACGGGTCCCATACACAAGGTGATGCAAGCTCTCCCCTTTGTCTTGCATCCCCACTGCCAGGTTTTCCACAGATTATGCCTACCTACTGGTGTCATAAAATTGCATGATCCCAACAGGTTAAGTTTGTGGGCTTATATATATAAATATTACCTACCAACCCCAAATATACTTAACCCACCCACTGTTTCAAACAAGTTTGCTTAACCCTTATTCAGTTAAACATGTTCATACAATCCCTATGAATTCAACTAGGTTATGTATTCAACTTTATTGCCATATTCATTTATGGTTATAATGTGCTAGACCTCCCACATTAATCCTACCACTTGTGGATGCTGGATATGCCGGTCAGTTCCGGGCAGACTTCTTCCACAAGTTGGACTTAACCTCGCCTTAACACGTCTTGTGTTTATGAACTTAGACGCTTCACATTATATTCACCACTTGTGGTCGCTGGATATGCCAGGCAGTTCTGGGTAGATGTAACAACCCGAAAATCTGGGCCAGTTTAAAATTTTTATATTGGCAATTTTAGCGAATTTTGATTATTTAAAATGAATTATTTTAAATAATAACAACGAGAAATTTATTTTGAATGTAATTCAATCGAATATATTTATATAGATCGACGTTAGAATATAAATAATTATATATAATTATAAAAGGAATTGAAAATGGCGCGGTAGTTCGATAATTCAATTTCAAACTTCAAATGAATGTACCGGGTGCAAAATAGACCGGATTTTAGTGAAACCAAAAATAATAGAATCTAATTGAGAATATCTTTCCAATGAATCCAAAAAATTGAAATTTCATAGCGGGAATCAAAAGATATGTCCAGTTGAAAATTCTGAATAGTCGCTATGGAATTCTGGCCCTTAAAAATGGGAATTTTGCAAACGACCTCGGATTTCGACGAAACCACTTTTGTTGGGTCCGTGATGTAAAGTTATTGCTAGATTCCAAATTTCATAATTTTTCGAATCAATATGTGAGCATGGCAAAGGAAAACGCGTTTGACCAGTTTCAGTTGATTTTAATCGACGGGAAATTGGCCATTTTTCAAACGATCTCAGAATTCGACGAAACTAGTTTTGTTAGGACCGTGTCGTCAATACGAAGCTAGAAAATATTTTTCTGGAATTTTTCAAGTTAGTATGTGACCCCGGTAAATTAAAATACGCGTTCAAATTCAATATATAGAGTTATATGTTGATTTTAACGGAAACTGATTGTAACGATCAAATCAGCTTGCGATACATATCCCATTGTGTTCGGAATGGGGGTAAAACGCTGTGGACGACAGGCGGTGGGCCTTGTTTAGAGGTCGTATGTAAAAGTCAACTTTTTGCAATTAAATTAATTAAATTAAAATCCTCTCTCTCCTCACCCTCTTCCTTTAGCTTCTGCCCCCCCTCTTTACTTCAGTTCGATCCAATCCAGGAGAAAAAAAAAGAGAAAGCAAAAATCGATCGCGCCTCTCGTTCGAAGCACCCACCACCTCCCTACGGCGCCGCCTCACCTGATCGGAGCCCCAATTCGCGAGCCCCAATCTCGAACCCCCCCTTTCCTTCGTCTGGAACCCGAGACCACCGCCCCTCTCGAAACCCGTGCCCTAGTTCCCCAAAACCACCCAACCCCGACGCTGGCCACCCCTCCGACCTGACGCGACCCCCCCAGCCTCCCTGGCTCCGCCCGCGCAACCACCTGCAGCCTCGCCATCAGCGAGCGACGCCACCTACGACCAACGCATCCATCTGCGAGCAGCCCCCCCTTCAACGTTCAGGTGAGTTTTCAATTTGTTTATTTTTATTTTCTGATTTTTATGTAAAGGTTAGATTTAAAATAAAATAGAAAAGACGATATTTTTTAAAAAATAGAAAAGACGATATTTAAAAAAAAAAAAAGACGATATTTTTAAAATAGAAAAGACGATATTTAAAAAAAGAAGAAAAGACGATATTTTTAAAATAGAAAAGACGATATTTTTAAATAAGAAAAGACGATATTTTTAAAATAGAAAAGACGATATTTTGATTTGAGTAGGGAAGTAAAAATATGATTTTTACTTCGAGAAAAATAAAAACTTTATTTTTGAAAGGGCGAAAACTTTATTTTTGAAAAGGCGAAATCTTTATATATGAAGGATAGCGTGATAAAAATATAATCTTTACTATATGAACATCGGAGTGAAAATATAATTTTTATCTATATAGTAGAGGTATAAAAATTCGATTTTTATATATTGAATAGCATAGTAAAAATTCGATTTTTATATATTGAATAGCATAGTAAAAATTCGATTTTTATATATTGAATAGCATAGTAAAAATTCGTTTTTTGTATATTGAATAACGGAGTAAAAATTCGATTTTTACATATGTAGTGGCTACGGGCGACGAAAGTGATGAAAGGCGAGAACGACAAGATTTTCCTACAAATGAAGTGTCGTGGAATTGGATAGCTTTGGTGAGAATTTCTCACTCAAAATTTCTTTTTCTAGTTAAATATATATACTAGGATGCAGACGGTGTTTAGTAGCACCCGACACCCGTCATCCACAGACAATGGATGACTTGCTTGTTTAATTGTTTGGTTGTGTAGTTGGTTAGATTATTTGGTTTGAATTGAATTGTTTGGTGAAATGAAATTGATTTGATTGATGTGTGAATGGCGTGGGCCTTCACTAGACCGGGGATAAGGCTAGGCCTTGTCCCGTTTCTAGTATCGTGCCAGTATGCCGCCGAAATTTTCTAAAAATAAGTTAGAAAAATAAAGAAAACATTTTATTTAATAAATGAACCAAATAGAATATTCATAGGTTGAATAAAATAGTTTGATCGTTAAAAATATAATTTTAACGGGAATGTGAATAAATAAATATTCATTTACAAACCGGACGGTTTGTTTATGAACACTGATTTGACTGACATTGATTGGTACGATAAATTTTACACATCGCCCAACTGCACAAATAAAAATCTGTGTTTGATTGCTTGAAACCCCACACGGGTATTGGGATGATATTTGACGTACACTAATCCCGATTGTTTAGTTGTATGTCGATCGATTGATTGACAGGCTGTTATAAGCGTTGGATATTTATATTTGATGCTTATACAGTGTAGAATGCACTTTGGATGATGGTTGATTATTCATCGTTATTGATAAATACATGTGTTGTAGAAAATCCATATAATTAACATTATATGGTAATTGATTGGGCCTCATTCCAGTTTTAAAATAGAAATATTTGAAAAAGAAATATTTGAAATAGAATATTTGAAAATAGGAATATATGAAGCCGTATTGATTAGATTGACGCCATTTTGACGTGAACGATATTTATATCGATTTTATTCATTTTATAATGAATATCGAAAGTGATTTCAAAATCTGATATTTTGAAAAGAATTGAATATAAATAAATTCGAATTGAAATTGAATATAATTGAATTCTAATTGAAATTGAATATAAATGAATTCGAATTGAAATTGAATATAATTGAATTCGAATTGAAATTGAATATAAATGAATTCGAATTGAAATTGAATATAAATGAATTCGAATTGAAATGGAATAGAAATGAATTCGAATTGAAATTGAATTGAATTGAAAACGAACTGATATTTAATTAGAAATCAATTTGAATTGAAATCAATTTGAAATGAATTTAAAATGAATTTATATTGGAATATTCAATTTTGATTTGAAATTGAATATGAAGTTGAAACCGTTTTGAAAACGAATTTAAAACGATTTATAAAGCACGTTTTGAATAGTAATCGACGAAGTATATATTATATATATAATATAATGGCCTGAATAGAACGCGCCGCGCCGCGGCAGTTCGCGAATTTCGACCATTGACTTCGAACGGATATTGCGGGAGATCCGACCGTCGGATTATCCTAAAACCGGAACCGTTGGGTTCGCATCGAAAAGAACTTTCTAACGAATGTGAGAAATTAGAAATCTAACGGTTGGATTTGGAATTATGTCCAAATCAGATTTGAAAAAGGTCGTTGTAAGTGCAGTTCGATGGCCATTGATGGAAATCGACTGTACGGGCCTTGATAAAATTATTAAAAATGGTAATAATTTGTGTAAAATCATAAGAAATGATTTAGAAAGGATTGGGATGAAAACTCCATATTTGTAAAGATAAAAATAAATTTTTATCGAAATGAACTAGTTTTGAACTAGAATTATAATTCTATTTATTTTTAAATAAACAAATTGAATTAGAAAAGGGTTTTAAAAATAACCAGAATTTCCAATGATTGCATTGGAGTGGATTTGAATCGAAATTGTCTTCGGAATATTTCGATATTGGAATTCGTGATTATACAGATGTTGTTATGGAAATTTGAAAGATATAAATTTATATCGTTATTTCCAACACGACATTTGTTAATCGTAGAATTTGATATTGAATATAAGCCGATATATTTTCTATTCAGAGCCTTGTATTGAATATCAAATGTGATTTGGGTTTGTCGTGAATGGTGTCTTCACTAACACTGTTCTTGAACCCAGTTGAGAAAAGATTAAATCTTTTTATTTAGATTTAATGAAGTGTACCAATTAAATAATATTTAATTGGAATTGAATCGATATTGATTTTTGGGTTTATCGTGGACGGTGTTTTAAATAACACTCGTTCTTTAACCCGATAATTAATGAATGTGATTTTGGGTCTATCGTGAACCGTGTTTTAAATGACACTGATTCTTTAACCCGGTTAACGATTAAAACTAAGTGGAGTTTTAATGAATCTTTAATTAGATTGAAATGATCGAGAATGGAGTATCACCAGTTTTGCTCCAAACGATAGTTAAATCTTTAATTAGATTTTGAACGTGAAATGGTAATTGAATTTACCGATAACACCGTGGTGTTAGATATGAAGTATTACCAGTTTTACTTCATGGGATGAATAGGTTGGGATTGGGGAATTAAAACAAATGACTACTTCGGTAAGTTTCGTTAATCCCGACTAGTTGAATCGAAATTCAAAAGGATAGATTAAAGAATAAATATAAAGAATTTATCTTTGATGAAATTAATGGGAACCTTTCCCTATGAATGTGAAATTTAGAAACTAACTGTCGGTTAGCCAAGCAGAATGGTTTTCTGGATATTGATCTGATGTTGGTTTCGGCCTTCGGGGTTAATATTTGGGGAATTATTCTCTTGATTAATTTACGGTTAGTGACTGATGAATTGGAATGAGGCGTATGTTGTGTTTGTGTAACACTTATTTAAAATATACGCGAGTTATTCGGAAAGACCGGGTTTATCCCATTCTGAATAACTGATACGACGATAAGTCGAAGATGAAGACGATGGTCGAAGACCAGAGATCTTCACGTCGTTTGGGTGATTACTGATGATCTTGATTGGGATGTATACCCGAGAAGATGGAAACAGTTGGTGATCGTCCAGACGTACTTGGAGATCGATGGATATACGGGGTACTAGGTGCCTCCGGTTTCGTTCAGACCCAGAACGGACTTGTAATGGACTGTGTGTCTGACATTGGATTTTAGTCTGTGTGATTGATCTCTATTAAATATATATCTGTTTGGCGGCAGAGAATTTATTCTCTTGCTTAACGCCCTTCTCTGAGACGTACGAGCTCAGGAGTTATATACTGATGGATATCAAACGCATAGAGTGAATTGCCTGTGTGGCATGCCTAAGTGGTAATTGATCGAGGCTTCTGTTGAAAAGCAAAGTCTTGTGGTGATGATCAAAGCACAGCCTGTGTAGCACAGCTTTGTGTAACGTGAATTCGCGAGCCTCGCACCCCGGTTGTGAACCAAAAACGGGAGAGGACCTCAGGGAGGGCATGCGTTTCTTTCTAGCTAGGGTGGTGTCAGTGACCTACCAGCCCTGACATTTATATACTTTTCACCTATGTGGTTGTTGCTGTTGCGAGGCACCTCGGTTAGATCGGACGATCCGGGTCCGATGGAGCCATTCGTTGGCTCATTTGCGCCCCAAAGGGCAGGGAAACGTAGTGTCCAGGCATTTTAATCCACATCGGTGGACCGACCCTGTCGCTCCAAGGGTCACTCGAGCTCTGATCCTGAGACATGGTAGGATAGATTGTCTCGAATCGGTTGAGGACTATCTTTTGCCTCGGTTCATAGATGGAAATCCTATTTCCAAATACGTGACTTTGCGATTTTGATTGTATAACCTATATATGGCGACATAGTGGGATGGGGCGCTTATGCCGTCTATGATTGATACTTATGATTTGAAGTTGCTTTATACACTATGCACTTATAATTGTATCAAATGATTTGTTTTTAAACGTATCAAGCATTCTTGGCTATTAATTATAAGGTAAAAACCCTATCCTCCGGCTTGCGTTGCATTGTGTGATGGGAACTGGGTCTTATAATAGCTTCATTTTTCTTTATTTAGCATTGCGCTGTTTGTTTTATGCACTGGTATTCTTGGGAGGAAACCCGTTCCGTGTTATACGGCGTGGTCCCTTGATTTACCTAACTTTAAAAATAAAGATTAACTGTTTTAGTTCTCACACCAGTCCCATGACTGACCTGGAGTTTATTGTTTTAACCTAAACTCTGGGTGCCCCTATTTTGACATGGGCAGCTAGTAGTTTTGGTTTTGCAGATTTATATTCACAGGATCCTGGTTTACAGCTGGAACGATATCCGGGAAGCTTTGTATCCGTATTTCTCTTCTAGTTGTGTATTGTATTATTTTCCGCTGCTATGTAATTTGTTGTAATCTCTGATATTTCTGTGTGATATTTATTTGTTTATACTCTGTATATTCTTGTAATCTGATGCATTGTTGTAATATACAATGAAATGTTCTTCCGCCTGCGTTCTATTTTGTCGTGTTCTCAAACGATCAGGCGTTTCGAACGGTCTGGGTCGGTTTAGCGACCGGTTCGGACCGAGCGAAATTCCTTTTCGTCACAGCAGACTTCCACCACAAGTGTAACCTAACCTCGTATCTAAGCGCGATTATAATTTCTAATTACCGTAATCCTAGGCATTTCCATTATTAACCAAATTTACCTATGTTGTTATAGGTTTTCATGCCCCTTTTCCCAAGTTATGCTCATAATGAACCATATGCCCCAGATTAATATTATTTATTCAAGTTATGCCCAAATTCCCAATTACAAGTTATGCCCCAATTCAACGTTTTCCCCTTGTTCCCAAATCTAACGCATTTCGCATATTTCAGAAGCATGCCTAGGATCGAAGGTAGCCTAGCTATATATAAAAATAAAAGGGAAAAGATAGAGGGAATAGAACAGAGATGATCACACTAACATGATGGACATATAATTACATAAACAGGCATAAAACATATAACGGCATAATGACAATGTAGGCATATAGGAACAGATCTAATGAACATATGATAATAGAACTGATTCTATCATAATAGGGACAAGCATGATGTGGCCTAAACAATGATTTAGATGTCTAACTAAAAACAGATCTGATTTGGCCATAAACATAATAGAATAGGTATAAGGTGATCTAAATAGTGAATTAGATCTACAATCAAAGGCAGATCTGACATGATAAATAGGTATAGGTTTAGATCTATTTCATAATATGTCAAAATCACTAAGATAAATAGGTTATAGCAGATCTGATGCGATTCAAATGGTCATAGGCATAGATCCAAGTTATAGTCATATCAAGATTAATTTTTTGATTATTTAAATCTAAAGGTAACTTAAACTCACAGTGTTTGTATCTAGAAAATAGAGAAGGGATTGCTAGAGTTGAATCACAGATCCCTAAGCTTGAATAACTTGATTACAGAAGAAGAAAAGAGTTGATTTGATCTAGGCAGAGGCAGCATCTAGTTCTCCATTATTTTTGTTGTGCAAAAACATGAGAAATGAGGCCATATTTATAGATGCCCCGAAACCCTAATCTGCTAGGTCTGACATAGGGGGGTCGACCCCACTTATAGGGTCGACCCATGGGTCGACACCCCTGAGCGGGAAATTTCCCGCTTCCTCAATTCTACATGATTTTGAATTCTGGACCTAATTATTGAATTTCTGAACTTATATATATATATATATTCTTGCGCGTATACAAACTTCAAACCTTCATAACTTCTTCATACGGTGTCCGTTTTATGCAAACTAGGTGTCTATTTTGACCAGAATTCAGAGAAGAACGCAATGGCACAATCCTTTCCCTTAATTCTGAATATTAAATTAATTATTCTTTAATCTGTCCTCTTTAGTGTTGTTAAAATTATGGGGTGTTACAAGGGAGTGGTTGGTTGTTGGAAGCATATACGCAAAGTTCGGACTCACGATAGTTTGAATCTGCTTAGTAGGGGCTTGAGCGCTAGCCCCTTGGTTGAGATTAGGTTGAAGCCAGGAACAGTTGGGATGACGCGTTCCCTCTTTGATGGTGATTCCAACACCACTAAGGTTAATTCTGCGACGAGTACTTTGGTTACCGGGAAAGGAAACAAAGGTGTAGCTCGAGGAGACATGATTTGAATGAGGCTGAGTTCTCCTATTTACTTGTAACGACCCAGAAAATCTGAACCAATTTAAAAATTTTAAATTGGCTAAAATAATGGGTTTTAAATATTTAAAATAAATATTTTAAGTAATGGCGATGAAAACTGAGTTGAATCGACATTTGAAAACCAATATAATTAAATATAATTATATATAGAATTGAAAATAGCGCGGTAGTTCGAAAATTCGATTTCTAATTTCAAATGAATATACAGAATTCAATATAAGTCAGAATTGAACGAAATAAGAAATATTTGAATCTGTATAACTATATCTTTATAACGAAGTTAACAAACTGAGATTTCATCTTAGAAATGATAAGATATGTCCAGTTTGAAATTAGAAATAGTCGCTGTGGAATTTATATATATTTATATATATATAAGGCCCTTAAAAATAGCAATTTTGCAAACGACCTCGGATTTCGACGAAACCAGTTTTGTTGGGTCCGTGATGTTAAGTTATTGCTAGATTCCAAATTTCATAATTTTTCGAATCAATATGTGAGCGTGGCAAAAGAAAACGCGTTTGACCAGTTTCTGTTGAATTTAATCGACTGGAAATTGGCCATTTTTCAAACGGTCTCGGAATTCGACGAAACTAGTTTTGTTAGGACCGTATCGTCAATACGAAGCTAGAAAATATTTTTCTGGAATTTTTCTAGTTAGTATGTGACCCCGGTAATTTGAAATGTGCGTTTGAAATTCAATATAGTGATTTAAATGAAAATTCAAAAGGAAACTGATTGTAACGATCAAATCAGCTTGTGATACATATCCCATTGTGTTCGGAATGGGGGTAAAACGCTATGGACGACAGGCGGTGGACCTCGTTTCGAGGTCGTATGTAAAAGTCAACCTTTTTACAAATTAAATAAATAAATAAAAAAATATATATATTATTTTAATTTCCCTCCCTCCCTCTTATCTCCCGCTTGCCCCCCCCTCATTCGATTAAAACCAGAGAAAGAAAAAAAAAAAAAAACAAAACCCTAAATCGAATCATCGCGCCGCCCTCCCCACTGGCCTCGACGCCGACGAACCCTTCGCCGCACCCCTCCGTCAGAGCTCCTTCCAGCGAAGGCGACGCAACCATCGAGCAACCCCCCCGAAGTCAACGCCTTCTCCGTCGAAACGAAGCCGCCGCCCGTTCGAAGCCATAGCGCCGCCCCTCGAAGCTTGCCGCCGACGAGCCACCAGAAACCCCCCCCCTTCGCAGCTACATTCGGTGAGCAATTTTTTTTTTTTTTTATTATTATTATTTTACTTTATTTTATTTATTCAGTAAAAACTGTTTTGTTTTAAATTAAAATCTGTTTTGAAAAAGTATAAAACTGATTTAATTTTAGAAGTGAAAACTGAATTTTATAAAAAGTAAAAAAACTGAGTTTTTATAAACAGACATAAAACTGATTTTTATAAAAGAATAAAAACTGATTTTATAAGATTTTAAATAAACTGATTTTATAAAACCTTTTAAAAACTGATTTTGTTGAAATAGAAAAAAAACTGATTTTTATAATTTTAATAAACTGATTTTATAAAACCTTTTAAAAACTGATTTTGTTGAAATAGAAAAAAAAACTGATTTTTATAATTATAATAAACTGATTTTATAAAACCTTTTAAAAACTGATTTTTTTGTAAAGAAAGAAAAAAAAACTGATTTCTTTTAAAAGAATTTTAAAACCTGATTTTTAAAAAAATTGGACTTTAAAAAGTAAAAATCATATTTTTATTTAGTGAAAGTCGAAGTAAAAATCATATTTTTATTTAGTGAAAGTCGAAGTAAAAATCATATTTTTATTTAGTGAAAGTCGAAGTAAAAATCAGATTTTTATATGTTGAAAGTCGAAGTAAAAATCATATTTTTATATATTGAATAGCGAAGTCAAAATTCGATTTTTATATATTGAATAGCATAGTAAAAAATTCTATTTTTACATATGCAGAGAATACGGGTGAAAGCGACAAATAGGCGAAGATTTCTATAAGGAAGTGTCGTGCAGTTGGATAGCTATTGGTGAGATTTCTGATTTAAAATTTATATATATATGTGTGAAGTAAAAGTGAATTGCTATATATAAATATATATATATATATATATACGCCCCCTCGTCCACAAACCATGGACGATATTTATTGGTTGAAATTGTTGTGGAAATTTGATTGATAGCGAATGATTGTTTGGGATTGTTTGTGATTGTTATTGGTTGATTGTGGTTGAAAAATACCCATTTGTGGTTGTGAAATATTTGGTTGAAACCACTTAGGATTAGTTTGTGGAAATGAATAAATATATATACATGCCGCCTGCGTGCGAACTAGATGCATGTTTCCCATTGTCAAAAACCGCGAGGTTTTAAGGTAGAGCGAGGAGCCGTACTAGGGACGGTGCCGGTGTAACTACCCTGCCGTTATGCTGCCGAAATTTTGAATAATATTTGTGTGTTTGAATTATTTTCATATGCTTAAACTATTGAAAACATTCATGTGTTGAATTGATATTCATTCGTTGTTTAGAAATTCATGTGTTGAATGGTATTCATATTTTGAAATAAACTGTTAGATAATAAAAAATCACATTTTTATCTATATCTAAAAACTATTGAAAACATTCATGTGTTGAATTGATATTCATTCGTTGTTTAGAAATTCATGTGTTGAATGGTATTCATATTTTGAAATAAACTGTTCGATAATAAAAATCACATTTTTATCTATATCTAAAAACTATTGAAAACATTCATGTGTTGAATTGATATTCATTCGTTGTTTAGAAATTCATGTGTTGAATGGTATTCATATTTTGAAATAAACTGTTAGATAATAAAAAATCACATTTTTATCTATATCTAAAAACTATTGAAAACATTCATGTGTTGAATTGATATTCATTCGTTGTTTAGAAATTCATGTGTTGAATGGTATTCATATTTTGAAATAAACTGTTCGATAATAAAAATCACATTTTTATCTATATCTAAAAACTATTGAAAACATTCATGTGTTGAATTGATATTCATTCGTTGTTTAGAAATTCATGTGTTGAATGGTATTCATATTTTGAAATAAACTGTTAGATAATAAAAAATCACATTTTTATCTATATCTAAAAACTATTGAAAACATTCATGTGTTGAATTGATATTCATTCGTTGTTTAGAAATTCATGTGTTGAATGGTATTCATATTTTGAAATAAATTGTTTTATGATAAAAATTCTATTTTATCACCTACATGAACTATATAAAAAAAAAATAGTGTTTCGAAATGAGTTGTTTTACAATAAAAATCACATTTTTGTTGTATGCATAAATCGTTAAAATATGAAGTGTTAAAAATAGCCACTTGTTCAAAATAAACATAGATGAGTTGAAATATTCATTAATTAGCTAATGAAATGATTTGCACCTATTTATGTAACATTAGAATGAATGGTGTTTTTAAACCAAATAGAAATCGAATATGAAGTTGAATAGAAAATGAAAAATGATATGGACTGTATATATATGTACATGCATATTCATTGAACAGGTTATAGCGAAGGGGCTAGAGAAGAGGAATAAAATTTTGTGCCCGACAAATAGGTACACATTTACTGATTTGTTTGGGTGATGATTTTGAGCCTATTGGCTAGCCGCTTGGCTTCTTCTTTTTCTTTTTGAGATTAGAAGGACTGGGACGCTATTTGCGATTTCCCGACGCTCCCGGTGCAGGGGAGGTTATGGCGAAATTTTTCCAAAATTTAAGGTGTTAGAAATTTTTTTGAAGTTAAAACGATATTGGAATTGTTGAATGAACTATATTTATATAACTATATAAATATAAATAAAATTAAAACGAAACGAAGCCGTGCAGTTCGTATTTCGAAACCGTAATTTCAAACGACTAGTACGGGAAATCCGACCATTGGATTTTCCCGAAACCTCAACCGTTGGGTTCGCCTTGGAATAATCTTTCCAACGGCACCAACCTTGTAGAAATCCAACGGTTGGATTGTCTGGAATGTTTAATTCAAATCTGAAGAAAAACAGCGCCAGAAACGATTATATTTATTTATATATATAAATATAATTATATTAAATCGAATAACGACGCTGCAGTTCGTATTTTGAAATCGAAAATTCAAACGATTGTACCGGGAGATCCGACCGTCGGAATTTCCCGAAACTGGAACCGTTGGATTCGTTTTGAAAAGACCTTTCTAATGATGTAAATTTTGCGAAGATCCAACGGTTAGATTTTCAGATATGTGTAAATCAAATTTGAAGAAAAACAGCGCCACGGCCGCCTTATGGCCCGAAGCGTCGTTTTAAATAAAAGGGCTATTTTAAAATAAATAAAAATAGCGATAAATAGTTATTAAATATCATAAGCGATATGGAATGGAAATAAACTGAATTTGCTTGATTTATGTGATATTTGATGGTTGAATGTGTTTGGTGTGAAAATTACATTAAAGAACAAAAGTGGTGTTGTCGAATAATTTAACCATTGAAATAAATCGATTTGAAATTCTAAATATACGTGAATTATTTGGAAAGGCCGAGTTAATTCTCATTTCGAATAATCGACCGACGATTGAAATTCGAAGATGAAGACGATGGTCGAAGACCGGAGATCTTCACCTCGTTTGGATGGTAACCGAGGTCCTGATTGGGAGGCATCCCGAAATATGGATAATGAGTGGTGATCGTTCAGACGTACGTGTTGATCGAAGGGTTTGCGAGGTATTTAGTGCCTCCGGTTTCGTTCAGACCCAGAACGGACTTGTAAATGGACTGTGTGTCCGACATTGGAATTTGTTCTGTGTGATTGATAGCCATCAGTTGCACGGGGTGAATTGCCTGTGTGGCATGCTAAGATGCAGTGATCAGGGCTTCTGTTGAAAAGCAAAGTCTTGTGGTGATGATCAAAGCACCGCCTGTGTGGCATAGCTTTGTGTATAACGTGAATTCGCGAGCCTCACACCCCGGTTTGAACCTAAAACGGGAGGAAGGACCTCAGGGAGGGCATGCGTTTCTTTCTAGCTAGGGTGGTGTCAGTGACCTACCAGCCCTGACATTTATATACTTTTCACCTATGTGGTTGTTGCTGTTGCGAGGCGCCTCGGTTTGATCGGACGATCCGGGTCCGATGGAGTCATTCGTTGGCTCGTTTACGCCCCAAAGGGCGGGGAAACGTATTGTTCAGGCATTTTAATCCACATCGGTGGACCGGCCCTGTCGCTCCTAGGGTCACTCGAGCTCTGATCCTGTGGCTCGGGCTAGAGAGTCACGAATTCGGTAAGGACTATCTTTTGCCTTGGTTCATGACGGAAATCCAATTTTCAAGTACGTGATCGTGCGGTTTTGATTGTATACCTATATATGGCGACATAGTGGTATGGGGCATTAATGCCGTCTATGATTGATAGTTATGATTTGAAATTGTTTTCAAAACATATAAACACTAGCAATAATATCAAATGCCTTTGTTTTATTCGTATCAAGCATATCTTGGCCGTTATAAGGTAAAAACTCTATCCTCCGGTTTGCGTTGCATTGTGTGATGGGAACTGAGTCTTATAACGGCTTCATTTTTATAAAAAGCATAGCGATGCTTTAAAAGAAAGATTTGTTTTAAAGCACTGGCAATCCAATGGAGTAAACCCGTTCCACGAAAGTGGCGTGGTCCTGTGATTAGCCAAATTATATATATGTGTTGAGTGGATTTCTCATACCAGTTCCATGACTGACTCGTAGTTTGTTTCACTCTCAAACTCGGGTGCCCCTTTTTCCACACGGGCAGCCTTGTATTCAGGTTTAGCTGGTTCTTTCTGGATAGCTGGAGCTGAAGATGGATTCTATCATTTATTTCTTTTTATGCTGTTCAGCTCCTATTGTACATATTTTTTTTATTTCCGCTGTAGACATTTATGTATAGCTGAACTGTATTTGTACTAAGTAAGATCCTGTATACTGTGTAACTCTGATGATTACTTTTATCCAGTATATTTTGTTGTTCATTCTGGTGTATTTATTTAATTCTGTTCTGCTATTTTATGTTTCTGTGTTATATTCCAAAAGATAACCTTGTTTCCGTGAGAACGGGAAATCGGGTCGTCTCATTACTGGAAGGCGAACAACGTCTCAATAAGAGTATCGTTGGAGTTAATGGATCAATTCCGCATTCTGCCAGACTTGGGCATCGTGCTATCGATCTGTTTCTTCTAATCTCCCTGTAAGTGCAAGAAACTAAGCCTGAGTTAGCAGAGCCTCGAGAGCCAGAGTTGGTGCCACATCAACAGTGGCTAAGTTATCGAAAAGAGGTCCTTAATGGACCAGAGCTTCATCATTAGAGGGTAAGCCAATAATGGTTTTTCCCTCGTTCGCCATTGACGACAAGTTTGCTAGGTGGATGAGAATGAATTGGAGTAGCAATACAAACTCATGATTGAAGAACAACGGGAAAAGGCGGCTTCGTCAAACGATGGTATTGGTCGAGGGTGCGTTTTATGCCCTTTCCTCATGTGCTAAAGTGTTGACACTCAAAAGTTGGCCCCAAACGCTTGTGAGTTCCAAAATTTTGAAACTAATTGCCCAAAGCAGAAATGCAACATCCTGGATTTTTAGCGATTGAATAATTAATTAATTTAGTTATTTAAATATCGATTTGGAGATTTAAATGATTTAAATTCAAATATTTTGAATATTTAATTAATATAAATAGTGGAATAATGAATTTAATTTCAATAATAGTCTGGAATTAGTTGAATTTACAATATTGTGTGAATTGGATAGTTTAAAAGATTTAAACGAGTTTAGATTCGAGTTATAATAACGAATTTATTTACAAACAAATTTGAATGTATTAATTATAGTATAATGTAAAACGAGCTCATAACATCGTAGCTGTTCATAGTTTTACATTTTGAACTTAAATTAAGTGCATAGGATTCGTTATAAGTCAGATTTCGTTGAAACAAGAAACGTTCGAATCTATTGAACTATATATTTCTAATAAAAGTGAAAAATCGAGATTTCGTATTATAGATTGTAAGTTATGTGCAAATCAAATTTTCAAAAAGTCGCTATGGAATCGTTTATAAATCATAACGATTTATTTAACAAAACAAAAGGATTTTAATATAAATTGAATATCAATTTAACAATGAAATTTTATAACGTTCAGCTTAGAATCCAAACATGTCTATTCTGAAGCTATATGATATTCTATTTAGGAATGCATGATAATATTAATTTATTTTTATTTAGTTAAATTGTTTATGAATTTACTGATATTTTATTGGTTATTTAAGCCTTAAAAATAGCTATTTTGCAAATGACCTTCTGATTGACATAGAAATGTGTTTATTTTTACGCTCATATCTTATCTTTATTGTAAATAAATAAATGTTACTTTGGGTATTTTCGTGTGTTTTCACAGGTTGTTAAATAAATGTCTCCTTCACTCAATTAAAGACCAATTGCATAGGAAATGCTACTTCTTGGAATCAACAAATTTTCAATCATAAAGGAAGCTGTAGCACACTGATAAAGCCTGGAAATTTGGACAGAGTGTTCTGAGTTCAGCCACCGTCAAAGCCCTATTTTTTTGCTGAAGAAAAGAACATATACATTGCCTCCGTCGCTTTGAAGAATAAAGAGACTAGTGCTATAATATATATATATATATATTTATATGTGTATAACATATGCACTAAGATTTGAAGAGCTAGACATTTTCTTCTCAAAGAAATCAATTGAAAATCTTGCATATTTACTTGCCATTGAGGAGAAGACTTGACATATATTTACCAGAATACAACTCAATCAAATGCCATATGTCAGCAATCAAGGAGGGAGAATCTTCATAGAACATCTCAAATCTATATCCATATCTCTTTTATTTGTAAATAGAATATCTCAAGAGATATTTCTTGGCCCAAAAGTCATATAGGATGGAGGCTACATCCCCTATAAATACCCATTGTATTCATTGTAACAATCATCGATTATTCTGTATCATAGTTTCTCTTCTTAATAAAGTTCTTCTTTTATTTTCTAGCATTTTTTCTATTTTCTTAGCAATTAGTGTTGTCTACACGATTAGATTCGGTAGAGCGCCAATTGTATTTTACAATTTTTTTAATTTAGTGATTAGTCGTTTGATTAGTTTCAACGACAATCCTAATTTACCTTTTGTTGTTCTTCTTTTCCTGCAATTTTAATTTCTGCATTCTTGTTCTTGCTTTGCTATTTACTTTTTTTGTGATTAATCGTTAGATTAGATTCGACGATAATCATAAGTTTGCAATTTCAATTTTATTGTTTTCAAAATCAACCTCCAGCTTCGTCTAACTCGCCCACGAAACATATAAATAATAAAATTTAACTTTCCTCCCTGTGTTCGACCTGTATGCTACACACCTGTATGCTTGCAGAATTTATTACAAATGTCGCGCTTTTCTAATTCATAGATTAGCGTCGATCAAGTTTTTGGCGCCGTTGCCGGGGAGGTAACGATTAAATTTTATTATTTATTTAATTTCTGATTCGTGTTAGTTTATTTTTATTTTTATTTTCCTTTTGTTTTTGTATATATACATATTTAAAAAAAAAAAAAGCTTGCCAATTTTCATTCAGTACCTTTCCTTTCTTTCATTTTCTTTCCCTCCTTACCTTTGCTATACAATTGATTTCTTTACAAAAAGCAAAAAAAAAAAAAGAAAAAAATCAAAAACAGATTTGCTTTTACAAATTTCCCTTTTTCTGCCTTGCAAATCTTTTTTCTTCTTCTCTCAAACATCAACCCCACTACCATTTTGCCATCTTCCCGACCGTCCCCGTTGCCAACACCACCAAGCAATCACCTTTCAACCACTCACCAGTACTCATCACGCACAAAACCTTCTACCACTTCCATTACCAATTACCATAACCACACAAATCATTCCAGTCTCCACTCCCACAAATACCAAACCACCACCGTACCATAAACAACCCTCCTCACAAACCATCAAGTCCCAACCACAGACATCCCAGTCCGCAACACAAAGTCAACCGTCCTCATCACCCTTTCCATCAAAAACAGACATCATCATCAGTAGTTCACCAAACGTACTCGCACTTTTCAGCGGTTCAAAACCCAATACCAATCCGCAGTATTCACAAATTGATAGTACACAAACTCCGATCAACACTCTCTTCCTAAGATCATACTACCATCTGCAACCTACATCTACTGCAAGCCTCACGCAACTACAAAACATCCACTCATCTTCATCGCAGCGAACAAGACTTCAACAGGCCACATCTCAGCACAAACCTTCCCTTGGCGCTAGAAGGAGGGCGTGTTGATTCCCAATTCGTCAAACCCCAAAAAAAAAAAAAAAAAAAAAAAAAACTCCAACAACTTCGATGACCTGAAACCCTATCCGAAACCCAGAACCAAATCGCAACAGTACAAACCCAAATTGCCATCTCAAATCAAAACAGCAGGCTGCGGATTCGAATACCTAACCCAAAAATTAAGATTCCCGTTTGCTCGAATCCGTATCGAACAAAGAAACAAGCATGTTTTTCGTTTCCTTTTATTGAGGGGGCGTGTTGATTTTATTCTCTGTTGTGTTTTGGGATATTTTGGAGGATTGACACTTGACTGATTTATATTGACCAGGTTGGATCTCTAATTTTTGTGGTGACTTAAAGAAACGAATAAAGATTCGTTGTGTAAGTTGCCTTGGTAAAAAAGGGACTCTGAATTGTTTTGGAGGATTG
Organism: Allium sativum; assembly: GCA_030737875.1. Taxonomy (NCBI): domain Eukaryota; kingdom Viridiplantae; phylum Streptophyta; class Magnoliopsida; order Asparagales; family Amaryllidaceae; genus Allium; species Allium sativum. The sequence goes on from CM060916.1 coordinate 904,721,707, forward strand.
GTTGTTTCCAAATTTCGTGATTTATTTCCTGAAACGAAAAAAAGGGGGCACGCATGTATTAAAGAAGAAAGAACTGATTTTGTTTTGTTCTTACTGAGGGAGAATTGTACCCTAAATCAGTTTCGTCTGAAAAAGAAACAAAGAGAGGTGCGTGAAATATTGGTTTCCATTTTTTTGGCCAGTGAGAATCAACAATTGTGTGATTTGCAATTTTATTTGGGAGTGGGATTTGTACTTAGAAACCGCCTGGCTTTAGTTGTTATTGAGTTGCAAGTGTTTGGTTCGATTAAGTCTAGTTTTTTTTATTTTTATTTTGAATCAGTTCTGTTCTTTTCAGCTTTCTTTACTTTTTTTTTTTAAAAAAAAAAGGAGAATTTTTCAAAAACAGGTACAGCTGAAAAAAAAAAAAAGGGTCTTAAAAAAATTAATAGAAGGGGACAACAACAGAAAGCAGCGGACGATTCAAATGGGGTGGAGCGGTTGCACACCAAGTGGGGTGTGAACGCGCTAGCGCTTCCCAAATTCACTGGAGGACTGCCGATCAAGGTGAAAATTTTCTAAACTCTACAGGTGCAGAAGCTATTTTGAAAATATAGAAATTGTTGTAAAAATCTTCTGCAGGGGCAGCGGCTTGAATGTAAAAATTTTAATTCTGCAATTTATATTTCTGTGACTGTTCTGTGTTGTTGTTTCTGAATCTATTTGGTGAGGAGCGAATTTCGATAATTAAAATCATCACTTCCATCGTTTTTCAACAGATTAGATATTTCAAATTATTTAACTACAAAAGTGTATTTCATGAAATTGATTTTCTCAACGGTTTGATCGCGGATATATATTAGTTCAATTTATTGAACTTCTAGCAAAAGAGGTTGCATACTACCCGTAAAACATTGGTCGTATCCCTTAGTATTTATACTATACGTGAACGGCCATAAGACCCTCTTCCCCCTTCAAATCGAGATTATCAATTAATAAGATATACTAGTGTACGTTATTTATTTTGAAGTGAAGCTCATTTTGTCAACCTCGAATCTAAGATTTTCTTTGTTTACATTTGATAACGATGAGTGAAAACAGTGTTAGCCAACATAACTCTCCTAGGGGTTCTCGAGTAAATCAGAACTTTCCAAACGAGTTGGATCAAAACCGAGTAAATCAAAACTTTCAAAATCTCAATTTGGAAATGAATAGACCCTTATCTCTTCGAGAACGTTGTTATCCAAATAGAACCGTTCAACCCTCTGTCATCATATTTCCACCAGCTGAAGGAAATTTTGAGCTTAAACATTCTTTCATTCGAGGGGTACCAAAATTCACTGGTTCTGAAAATGCTTATGAATTTTTAAGTGAATTTGAATTGTATTCATCCACAACTCAAATGCAACAATTATCCAATGAATCAATCAAGCTAAGGCTAATTCCATTTGCACTACTTGAAAGCGCTAAACGATGGCTAAATTCTCTTCCCAAACAGTCAATAAGAAGTTGGGATGAATTCGTCAGTGTATTCCTGAAAAAGTTTTTCCCTTTTCACAAAACTCTGCAAATCCGAACTGAGATACATCAATTTTCTCAAAATGAAGGGGAAACTTTTTCAAAATATTTTGATAGGTTCAACCAATTACTGTATAGTTGTCCTCATCATGGAATCATAAAAGATCACTTATGTCAAATTGTATACGAGGGTCTAAACTATCAGGCTAGAATTCAACTAGAATCAATGTGTGGGGGAGATTTTATGTCTAAAACGGCCGATGAAGCTTGGAAATTCTTAGAGGATTATTCTGAAAGGGACATGCAATGGGAGTCCATTCGTGTTCCCATCCGTGCTTCCACTAGAGGAGTGCATGTCGTGGACACAATTCATATTCCCTTAGAGACTCAAACTCCTCAATTCAATGGACTACCCCAATATTACCTTCAAGACCAAGTCAATGCCATACCTCAAAATGGTCTTTACTCATCCACATCTGACCCTAGTTGGAGAAATCATTCAAATTTCTCATGGTCTAATCCAAATAATGTCGTAAATCCATCTCACATGATATCAAATTCGAATTACCAAGCTCCTTTTTCTTTTGGTCCTCAAACTTTTCAAGTTTCACCTCAATTCGAGCCTTCGAGTGAACCATATAGACATTCTAACTTTCAATCTACTTCATCTTCTCAATCGTCACCAGAAATTGTGCGTTTAGAGAAACGAATGGAACAAATGATGGATATGATAAAGGAACTAAGAAAAAATAATGGTGAGAATGAAAATTTGCTTAGTCAACCCGAGGTGACTCCAAAATATAATTCTCGTACAGTGAACTCTTGCAAGGACAAAAACATTAATTCGAACAACTCAGTCATCACCCTCAGATCAGGAAAAACGGTTGACAACAGTGTCGGCAATCCCGATAATCATTCGGTTTCAACCCCAATCGAAATCATTGACACTCATCCAATGACTACTAATGCCCACCATTCTGAACTTTCTAAACTTCCACCGAATGTTGGCAATCCCAACATCTACTCCTCTAATTACAGTAATCCCAACATATCTTTTTCTAATGTCAGCAACCCCGACAACATGTCTTCCCCTAATGTTGGCAATCCCAACAAACCATCTTCTACACCCGTGACTCTTTCACTTCCTATATCGAAACCTTCTTCTTCAAACGATCAAAAGTCTGAAAGAGTCTATAAATCAGTAGCTCCATACCCTCATAGACTTAACAATAAGAAGAAGGATGCGAATTTCGAAAAAATTCTGGAAATCTTCAAACAAGTTCGTGTCAATATTCCACTCTTAGACACTATCCACCAAATTCCACAATACGCAAAGTGTCTCAAAGAGCTATGCACCCAAAAACGAGCCACCAACATTCCCAAAACTGCCTTCTTGACGGCAAATACTAGCTCTGTTTTCTCGAATCCTTCACAAATCAAGTACAAGGATCCCGGTTGCCCTACAATCGGTTGTAAAATAGGAAATACTCACATCAGTCACGCCTTACTTGATCTTGGTGCAAGTGTTAACCTTCTTCCCTACACTGTTTATCGTCAACTTGGACTAGGAGAGTTGAAACCTACGAATATCACACTTCAACTAGCTGATCGATCTTTTAAAAAACCCTTAGGCATTGTTGAAGATGTCTTGATTCAAATTGAACAATTTTATTTCCCGGTTGACTTCATAGTTCTTGAAACCGAGCCTGTTTCGAATTCAAATAATCAGATTCCATTGATATTGGGTCGACCATTCTTAGCTACCTCGAATGCCATCATCAATTGTAGGTCCGGCCTACTTCGACTATCATTTGGGCATTTAACCATCGAACTGAATATTTTTCATCAACCCAAAGAAATCGAAATAGGAGAAGTCGACATAATAGAAACAGTTTTGGATGCCACGTCTAATTTATCTCCTCAGAAAACTTCACTTTCTTCGATAGACGTGACCACTATGTCTTTTGAAGAATTATTTGAAGATGAACTTAAGCTTTTAAATGGAGAAAATGAATATTTGGGAAGTCTCAAAGATAACCATAATTCCATATCATCAAAAGAAATTATGATTGAAAACTCAAATTTATGGGATTATGATAATCTTCAGTTGAATGATACAAATCATTGGCACGATAAAAAATTTGTTGGAAGGATTTTGATCTCAGAATCCATTGATATGCCTAGGGTACCTCACAAATCAAACATGAAATCATCAATCATCATTTTAGACAAAGGCAAGTGTGGGGGGAAAAGAAAATTTCATTCTTCACAAACCATTCATCATCTTCACAGATTTCGTCTTGCATATGATTTTCATACGCAGATAGTTGCTAAATTGCATTTTATTTTACAAATCATATTGCAATTAATCCATCGTTGGTTTCTATCTTTCAAATATAGAAAAAAATTACAGTGTGGACACTGTTTCGTTCAAGTGTGGGGGGGAGTCTGCATTTCATCCATTTTCATTTTTCTTTGTTTTTATTCTTTTTATTTCAGCCATTTAAGTAGGACCATCATGCATTTTAGACTTCAAGTGATACAACAAAATAAGTTTACAATTTTTAGCCAGTTGATAATATTTTTCTCTCTCAACTTAGATCGAATAGGAAATATAATGAAAAGTTTAATTTTGAGGGATAATAGTGTAACCGGTACATAGGGAGATTCTTAGGTGATGGCCATGAAATCTATTCTATATTGTAGACTTTGTTTAAATAAGTGGAGGACTTAAAATACTTATATTGGCTTTTCAAATCTTTAAAACTAAGTTGTGTTAAGTTGAATTCGCGTAACTCTCTTTTGTGCTTATATTTTCGATAATAATAATAATAATAGTATTCCAAGGGTATCCAACATTGCTTGTATATCGAGCGTTGGTGTGCAAACCCGCCAAGCTCTATCCGACACGTTGTTGACAAAGTCAAAGTTGGAATATCTTGGTCTCATTTTATGAGATTGGACACCTAAGGATTACCGACACGTTGTTGACAAAGTCAAAGTCGGCCTGCACAATCCGCCAAGCTCTTTACCTACTCTCCGTTAGTCCGCGAGGCAGTGCATGGGTGGTAAACCTTGGTCTTTTTAGTTAGGTGTATGTACTTAATCATAAATCTTAAAATTTTATAGAATAAAGAATAAGCGATGATACCCAAACACTTCTTGACCTTATTGATTTGACTAGCCATGCATGAGAAAATTAGAATACCACTTTGCAAACTGTGCCAAGCAAAACTAAGAATTTATTTCATGGCTGCACTATGTTATCGACCGAACTAACTGGCCAAACTGGAATTTAACATTTGAAAACTTGATTTATATTGAAAATTTGTGACAAGTTGAGGTACCTAAAATAAAATCAACTGATTAGAAATTGTTAACTTAATTTGTTGTACCACTTTCCTGAAATAAGTCGTGTTTTCATTTTTCGTTTTTATTTGCATATGTCCATTGCATTCATGTAGTTTCATTAGAATCATAGCATACTGCATTTGGATTTTGTGGGTAGTATCCGCTGAAAACCCTCACGAGACACCACTCGTCCTACTAGGGACACCTAGAGGTTTAACGGCTTGTTGCATACGCTCAATGCAATCGTGTTTCCTACGAAAGTGTGACCTATCTAGTTAGTTTTTAACTTTTGTTTTACTCGAGGACGAGTAAAAGATAAGTGTGGGGGTATTTGATTGACATAGAAATGTGTTTATTTTTACGCTCATATCTTATCTTTATTGTAAATAAATAAATGTTACTTTGGGTATTTTCGTGTGTTTTCACAGGTTGTTAAATAAATGTCTCCTTCATTCAATTAAAGACCAATTGCATAGGAAATGCTACTTCTTGGAATCAACAAATTTTCAATCATAAAGGAAGCTGTAGCACACTGATAAAGCCTGGAAATTTGGACAGAGTGTTCTGAGTTCAGCCACCGTCAAAGCCCTATTTTTTTTGCTGAAGAAAAGAACATATACATTGCCTCCGTCGCTTTGAAGAATAAAGAGACTAGTGCTATAATATATATATATATATTTATATGTGTATAACATATGCACTAAGATTTGAAGAGCTAGACATTTTCTTCTCAAAGAAATCAATTGAAAATCTTGCATATTTACTTGCCATTGAGGAGAAGACTTGACATATATTTACCAGAATACAACTCAATCAAATGCCATATGTCAGCAATCAAGGAGGGAGAATCTTCATAGAACATCTCAAATCTATATCCATATCTCTTTTATTTGTAAATAGAATATCTCAAGAGATATTTCTTGGCCCAAAAGTCATATAGGATGGAGGCTACATCCCCTATAAATACCCATTGTATTCATTGTAACAATCATCGATTATTCTGTATCATAGTTTCTCTTCTTAATAAAGTTCTTCTTTTATTTTCTAGCATTTTTTCTATTTTCTTAGCAATTAGTGTTGTCTACACGATTAGATTCGGTAGAGCGCCAATTGTATTTTACAATTTTTTTAATTTAGTGATTAGTCGTTTGATTAGTTTCAACGACAATCCTAATTTACCTTTTGTTGTTCTTCTTTTCCTGCAATTTTAATTTCTGCATTCTTGTTCTTGCTTTGCTATTTACTTTTTTTGTGATTAATCGTTCGATTAGATTCGACGATAATCATAAGTTTGCAATTTCAATTTTATTGTTTTCAAAATCAACCTCCAGCTTCGTCTAACTCGCCCACGAAACATATAAATAATAAAATTTAACTTTCCTCCCTGTGTTCGACCTGTATGCTACACACCTGTATGCTTGCAGAATTTATTACAAATGTCGCGCTTTTCTAATTCATAGATTAGCGTCGATCACCTTCGTTTTTAATGAAACAATTTTACTTAAATCTATAATGACTAATTATTGCTAGATTTCAAATTTCGCGTCAATTGAAATTGATTTGTGACCGTGCGTAAATAAAATGTGAATTAAACAGTAATTTGAATTTAATATAATGCTACGTGAGAAAATAGTCTTGCATTGCGACGAAACAAGTTTCACTAGTCCTTAATATTAAACTATAGTTGTACGTCCATTTTCATCGCAAACGGGATTTGTATGTGATTATACAGATTTTTAAATGACAAATGCAAACAACGATACAATAAAAATTAATAAATAAAATATGAAGCTTACCCTAAAAGCTAACCTACCCAATAAATATACCACTACCTAACCTATAACCCTCATTTTCTTTCTCTTTGCAGTCAACACAGTCATGTCGCCACTCTTTTTTATAATTCATGATCTTTAAAAATCCAAATCAAATGAAATAAAAAACAATAAATCCTGAAACTTATATATTTGAGTTCGTGGAGTGATTCTTTACATTCCAATATGAGTTACATGAGATTTCAAAGATATTTTTTACGCTAGTCTATATATAGTGGATTCTAGGGGTTGGGTTTTTGGGGAATTGAAGCTTTGATTCACGAATTAGCTTTTGTTTTTGGTATTGTGACGGAGAATAGCTTCATTTGTGATTTTTTGGGGATTCCAAAAAATAAAAGAGTTCAGTCTTTTACTAGAAGCCATGGGTTGAGACCTCGACGTGTTTTAAGCCTGGAGTGCGAGTTTGAGGAAATGCATATAGTAGAAGGAGAATTCAATAAGAAGAATTTTTGTAACGGCCCGCATTTTTGACTGCTTTAAACCAGTTATTAAACCAATTTAAAAGGTCCAAATCGATGGATCGTTATTTAGCTTACAGAGTTTAAACACAAAATCAACACAGAAAACACATAATAAAGAATAACAAAGTATTGAACAACACAATAACTTTTATATATAATCAGAGTTTTTGTACAAGAGGTTCTATATAGCAGAATTTAAAAAAAAACAATTTAAATGCAAATAAAAGTCTTTACTATTTAAACTTCAGAGTGCGCCGTCTCTTGGAATCCCTAGCTTCGTTGATCTTTGAATCACAAGTTGTATTCTTTAAATATGTACTGCTCAGGTCTGACCCGAGCGTTCCATGCAAAATATACAACACTCGAGTCAGAATTAAATCATAGTTCAAGTAAATTAACTTCGATGGAAACTGAAATAAATAGTTAATCCTAAAATTTATCACATTTCAAGTACATCGGGCCCGTGAGGAACTGCCGAAGCAAAGCAACTTAGAATAACACAAATCAGACAGTCTATGACTATAAATATATATACATACATATATGTATATATACACGCACACACACACACATGTATGCCAATGGCATATACACACACATACAATTGTATATACATATGTGTACAATGGCCACCACATATACCAAGGTCATGGGTTCAAACATATATATGTATGCCAATACATATACACGAAGCATATACATGTATTGACCACCACGTATATCACGGTCTTGGTTTCAACAAAGGGAATTAAAGAAGTGCAACTAGATTTGAGTAATTTCTTCCACACTGTGTTCATGAACAAAGGTCATGCATTCGAATGGAACAACATTATAGTGGCTCAAACCTGGTAAAATAAGGCACAAGATAGAATTTCACAGCTGCCTCACCGATCAAGGGAGAATCGCATGCATCAGTTTTGTGTGCAATTGGAATAATCAAATGAATCAAAGAATTAAAGCATTCTATTTACAGTTTCTCAAATACGGTTTGACACCAGTTTAGAAAATCATAGTCACATACAATTTCAGATTTTTCAACACCGGGGTATATGTTTAGATTTTTCAACAAGGTAGGTTGACAAGACAAATAGTTAAATTTTAATGCCAGAAGATATCTCCGATAACATAATACCAGGTCTCAATGAAGGTTGTACTCAACTACAGAGCAATATCTAAAATGGCTCGGTCCTACCCTAACATTGGAACGCAACAAAATAGGTTGATTTAGCATGAATATTTCATGTTTTAAATTTAAGTTAGGTCAAATATATGACTTGCATATTTAACACTCTTCAGCATGGCAAAGAGATTTCCAGCAACAGGAAATTATAAATGAGACTTAATAAATCTTAATATATATCTGACAAATGTCAATGCATGGTGTGGCTTGTAACTGGCATGTATGTCAAATGCTAAAATTTCATAGTTAGCGCAAAAATGGTGCACAATATTGGGTACATACAATCTCCAGTTTAGTTTATAACGATGTACAAATATCATAGGAATACAGTGTAGGCAACAAAACATTATTGAAAATAAGCAGAGTGCGAATACATTTTTTTTCAAGTGTATACGTTTAAATACTTAGACCATACACATATGGAATGCTCAACACATCTCCAGGTATTAAAATGGCTACATATAACCAAGTTACTTTCATGTATGAATAGGAAGGTCAGCTGAAAATATTGGATTTACATAGTGTGATGAAAGAATGAGTAATTCCAAGTATTCAAGAGAACTGGTGAAGATATATTCTTGCCCAACTGACAGCATGTAATAAGACACATCAAATAACATACTTATATATATATATTTGGGTTCCATTCAGATGGACCAATATCGGATAATTTCAGAAATAATTATGTTTTAGTCGAAATGTCTCATGTGTACGATAAATATCATATTATCCAGGCTTCAGGTTTGTTTCAAAATTTGCATCATTTTAAAGGACCAGAATACAGTGGGTAATTAGAATCCAATTTAAAAAAAACAACCCAAAATTGTGCGCAACTAATACCCCCATATTATCAGGTGTTAAAAAGGATTCAAACAAGATAACTGACAGAGATTCATGACCAGGTGCGACAGGGTATTAAATGTGCAGCAAATTTCAAGTTTTTCAAGCCCTAACATGTTTAGGGGTACATAAAAATATATTTTTAAGTTTACAAACAAGAAAGGAGTACATGAACATATGCCTACTGCATGTTCAGGTCACAAGAGAATGGTCTACGCTAATAACAATAGGCCAGGGTAACGGTTCTACCCAACTTATTTTCGTTTAAAGTATAACAAGAAATGACTGTCTTTATTTGTTACTCGCTAAGAAAATGATTATTCACATAAGGAAATGAACCATGGACTATAAAATATTATAATTGTTTAATTACATGTACTGGTATGTATTGAATTGAATGGGAAAATTGATTGGTTGAATCAATTTCAATAGATTTAGTGTACAGGCAGTTATCTATGTAGCATACTGCATACTGTGCCAAAAGGATAAACGTGCCCATTTATAATATGCAACATACCACATTTTATGCCAACATGATAAATAAACCGATTTACAATAGATATCTTGTAGAAAATATTGTTACAGGTAAATCTAAGTCATTTTACATATCCAAAATTTCAATGCTTGTTTGATTTACTTTGACGTGGTATTACTTTAAATAGGGTGTCCTGGTTAAGCATTTGTTAAAAATAATGAATGGCAAATGCTAGAAGTAGACAAATTAGCAAGCAGTAGATTACATAGAAACTTAAATCGATTTTCATAAGTAATGATCCTTTTCCAGTAAAGAAATTTGAATACATGCCACGCCATTACCAATAAAATATTTGCCTTTCCAAAAAGGTTTATCACGGTTTTACATTCTTATTCAAAAGGCAAAATTATTTCATAAGAAAAATGTTTAGCCAATTAATTAAGTGTTGCCAGATGCTCAAGGGTATACCATTTTCCCAAATTCTCTAACTACCCAACTTTAATTAAACAGTGCAAAAGAATCTTTCTAAACTTCATCAACAAGTGGTAGATTTATCCCTTAAATTATTAAGCAATACGTTTAATACTTCTGCCTTATGCAGATAATACATTTATCTCTTAAATACTATTTTCCAAGAAACCGAGTATTACTTAGTGCATATTGTTACACTTACTGTCTGTTAACTTTCTTAGACAAAGCAGCAATTAAATTTTTTTAACAGTTTTTCACTACTTAGTTTTTGGTTGAAACACTGTAAAGGACACAAGTATTCGGTCCATCGAAGTGCAACTAAACCAACAATTCAAAATGGTTTAAAGATAACTGCAATGGCCAGCAAGCCAGATCAAGTGGGTTTACAATATGTAAGTGCAAACTAAAATACAATCTCCATACAACCAGAAGCACAATTAACATAACTAGCATGTGAGTGCAACAAACAAAATTAACCCAAAACTAACTATCTTAATCCGATTTCTACAGAAATTAAAATACTTGAAAACATGAATTAATCGTGAGTGAGATGCTCACCTTTGTAGTGGTGATAAAATAGGCGAGTGACTGCATGGCCACGGCCAAAATTTTCAGTGGATCTGACGGTGGTTTCAGATGAGCGGTTGCCACGCTTCAAACACGAAGAGAACGGGCTTTTGCCACATGAAAGAAGCAACTTGATTTAGGAAAAATGGAATTTGTATGGAGCAATTTTTAGGGGGATCGCCATTAAAATGGAAGAGGTTTCGATTTAGTCTTCGATCTGCTAAGGTGTGCTTGCAGTTCGTGGTGGCGGCGGAAAGGTAGAGGCTTCGATTTTGAGGCTGCCATCATTTTCGAAGGTGGAGAAGATGAATTTAGGGTGGCCTTTAAAACTGAGTTGGGAATTTGATTTTTAAAGACATGGAGTGAATAATTTCAGTCACTAAAATGGGAGAGTGAAATGATTTTTGTCTGGAGAAAATTGGGGAAATGAAAGCGTGATTTATAGAGTAGAACCGTAGAAAGCATGGAATTGAAATAAGCAGAAATTGGGGTGGGTGGTTTCTGTGTACGGGAATACTTGACGCTGAAGGAATACAAATGTGGACCCTTTTGTAATTTAATTCTACCGACATTTGCGTTACATGTTTTATTTTTATTCCATCGTAACCGAACTACAAACGCTACGGAACTTGACATGCTGATACGTTTTCACATTCTGAACATAATGAAATTAGTCTGGTCGTTGTCTGACTCCGTTAGTATATACCGTTATTTTATTTTTACTTATTCATTGGTTTACCGATTTTATTTCATTTGTCTACCGATAACTCCGTTCGCTTCAAAATTTGAAACGTTAAATTCGATTTCTTCAAATATATGAATATACGCATATCCAAGTCGATTTTCATCTTTTTCGACAAATAGAACATCCGACTTAAGTAACGTTTATCTTTAAATTCATCCATTTATGTTTCTAAACGAATTTCATATCCCATTCAAATATTCAACCAAATCCATCTCAAATATTCAAAAATAAATATATGATTCCTAACCATCCATTCAGGATTAAATATTGAATTCATACTCAAAATCATATATTCGATGTTTAACTCAAGTATTAGTATAAAATTGTTTATTCATCGTTGATTCTTTAATTAATTCCATATTACACTTGTCAGAATTTCTAGGTTATTACAATCCTTCCCCCTTTAAAACTTTTCGTCCTCGAAAAGGGAAGATCGTCAGAGTTATACCATTGTATATTTAAAATGTTCATATTTATGTGGAAAGATTTCACAGCCAATTTAAATATCAATTTTTAAATCATCTACCATCTCTGTTTATCCAACATATTCAATTCACTCGGACAAATAAATTTCCTCACAAGACCAATTTTCTTTTAAATTCCAATTTCTGCATAAGTTCGATTTATGCATCTCAACGTATTTTGAATTCCTTTGTAGTCGTCTTTTTTCGATGTTTATGTATCCATCGTGCACTTATTACTTACAATCAAAATCCAACTCAATCTCCTTGTATATCATTCAATTAATCCCCCCAACACTCATTGAAGAGTGTAAATAAAATCTCCTTTCCAAGTTATAAATTGTCGACTTGAAAATTTTCCAAAATCTGAAGTCTTTGATATTTTTTTTTGAAATTCTCTTTCTTAGCTTATTAATTTAGGTATACTTTTAATTAAATTATTGATTTAATAACTCGAAATTTGACAAGTCTATTGTCGTTCTCACAGATGTTAGGCGTACGCTAGCCGGACGCACAACTAAAATCTCCAAGTACTAAATATCCTTGCTTCCACTACCAGTAAAAATATTTCCAAAAATTCTTTTAAAAACAGATACAGAAAGTACCAATGTGATATTGATATGTTGATTGTTCATGAATCGCAAATACACAATGGTTTCGTCTGGATCCCCCCAGAAAACATATGTATCCAAAGGAAATCACTTCCCTGCGAATTTCATCATGGACAGATCAACGGATAATATTTAAGAATCAAAAGAAAATCTGAGGTCATGGAGTATTGACAGCTCTATCTCAGGGTCACGAAAACAAATCATGAAAACAAATCAAGACACGAGGAACAATAAGGTCGCATGGACAATTCTCGTCACGAAGATGAATCAAGTCACGAAGATAAATCCAGTCATGAAGACACAGTGCTGCATCAAACAGGTGGTTCACTATCACTTAGATATCTCAAACATCTCATGGCTCCCATTATACCTTTAGTAACTCTAGTGGTTACATCTCTTTCACTTGTAGATATTCCATGTGGACCGCAGGTATACAATGGTACGCCTGGATCCCCCAGGAAACATCCATACCCATAAGTTTTCACAGCTCTGCAGATTACACCATTATCACGACTGTAGATCGCAGCAGACACAATGGTTACGCTTGGTTCCCCCAAGAAACATCCGTCCGTCATAGGCCATCTACAGCCCTGCGAGTTATGCTACATGGTCGTGTTCTTTCAGACAACTCGAGTTTTATGTCCGGACAACCTACTACCACCAGCAGCACATCTTACTAAGATTGAAATTCAAAGGAGAAGGAAGGTACTTTCCTTATTTTGCTTTGAAAAATATAATATTATATAGTACTTCATTTCACACTCCTCATAATCATACTTATGATTTTATTCCAAATCATATGACACGACCCGAACTTCCCCATGAAGGAAAGCACGGATTGCGTTGAGGACAAGACAAATCACAACGCAGATGGAAGAACATTTCATTGTTATTTCAACAATTCCATCAGATACAAGAATATACAGAGTATGAATAAATATTACACAGAAAATATCAGAGATTTAAATTACATTTAAATACATCGCAGCGGAAAATAATACAAAAACACAACTAGAAGTAATGCACGGATACAGAGCTTTCCGAGCATCGTTCCAGCTGTAAATCAGGATCCTGTGAATATAAATCTGCAAAACCAAAACTACTAGCTGCCCGTGTGGAAAATAGAGGCTCCCAGAGTTTAGGTTAAAACAATAAACTCCAGGTTAGTCATGTGACCGGTGTGAGAACTAAAACAGTTATTTAAAACTTAACTTTAAAAGATAGTAATTCAAGGGACCACGTCGTATAACGCGGAATGGGTTTCCTCCCAAGAATACTAGTGCATATAACAAAACAGCGCAATGCTCTTTGGAAAAATGAAGCTATTATAAGACCCAGGTCCCATCACACAATGCAACGCAAGCCGGAGGATAGGGTTTTCCCTTATAATAGCCAAACAAGCTTGGTACGCTTGAAACAAATCATTTGATACTATCATAAGTGTATAGTGTCAAAACAATTCAAATCATAAATATCAATCATAGGCGGCATGGGCACCATCTATCATGTCGCCATACTAGGCTCTACAAATAAAACCGCAATATCACGTATTCGAAATTGGATTTCCGTCATGAGTCGAGGCAAGGGGCAAGCTCCTCTCCGTTCAAGACACTCTAGCAAATGTCTCAGGACCCCACTATGATCCTTGGAATCGGTTGGGCTGGTCCTTACCTAACTTTGGAGGATTGGCAATTCCTGAACACACGTTTCCTGGTCCTAACAGACATATATCCGAGGCGCCTCGTATCCAACATCCACACAGGTTAAAAGTATGTAAATGTCAGGTCTGGTAGGTCACTGACATCACCCATAGCTAGAAAGAAACGTCGTGTTCTCCCAACGGTCCGTATCCCGTTTTTGACTCATACCGGGGTGTGAGGCTCGCGAATTCACATTATACACAAAGCTACGTCACACAGACCATGCTTTTATCATCAACCACAAGACTTTGCTTTTCAACAGAAGCCTTGATCATTTGCTACTTACGTGTGCCACACTGGCAATTCACTCTATGCGACTGATGTCCATCGATATACAACCTCTGAGCTCGTACATCTCAGAGAAGGACATTATGCAAGAGAATAAATTCTCCGCCGCCAAACAGATGTATATTTAATAGAGTTCAATCAACACAGAATAAAATCCAATGTCAGACAGACAATCCATTTAAAAGTTCGTTCTGGGTCTGAACGAAACCGGAGGCACTTTCCTCGCATATCCATCCATCTCCAAGTACGTCTGGACGATCACCAACTGATTCCCTCATCTTGGGTGTACAGCCCAATCAAGATCATCAGTAACCACCCAAACGATGTGAAGACTTCCGGTCTTCAACCATCGTCTTCATCTTCGACATCTCGTTGAATCGGTTATTCAGAATGGGTATAAACCCGGCGTTTCTGAATAACCCACGTATATGATAAACAAATGTTACACAAACACAACAAACGCCTCATTCCAATTCAGAATATTCTTTTATTCACAAAATCACATTCTTAGGGAATAGGTTCCCATTAATTTTATCAAAGATAAATTCTTCTAAATTTATTCTTTAATATTCCTTTGGATATCATTTCAAATCATATTATGGTTTTCCAAACTAGTCGGGATTAGCGAACCACACCGAAGTAATTATTTATTGTATTTCCCAATCCCAACCTATTCATCCCATGGAGCAAAACTGGTAATACTCCATATCTAACACCAAGGTGTTATCGGTAAAGTTAATTACCATTTCACGTTCAAATCTAATTAAGGATTTAACTATCGCTTTGGAGCAAAACTGGTGATACTCCATTTTCGATCACTTTTCAGATTTGATAATTTAAATTATCAATTCACTTTCAATCTAATTAAAGATTCATTAAAACTCCACTTAGTTTTAATCTTCTCAAAAATCAATATCCTGTCTTTAAGTGGGTTAAAGAACCAATGTCATCCAAAACACGATTCACGACAAACCCAAATCACATTTGATATTAAATACAAGGCTCTGAATGGAAAATATACCGGCTTATATTCAATATCAAATTCTGAAACCAACAAATATCGTATTGGAAATAACGATATAAATATATCTTTCAAATTCCCATAACAATATCTGTAAAATCACGGAATCCAACATCGAAATATTCCAATGACAATTTCGATTCAAATCCACTTCCACTTTATATATATTGGAAATTCTGGTTATTTTCAAAACCAATTCAAATTCAATTTATTTATTTCAAAAATAAATTGATTTTAATTATAGTTCAAAACTAGTTCATTTCGATAAAAATCTATTTTTATCTTTTAAAATGTGGAATTTTACATCCCAGTTCTTTCCAATCATTCCTTATGATTTTACACTAATTATTGATATTTTTAATAATTTTATCAAGGCCCGTACAGTCGGTTTCCATCAACGGCCATCGAACTGTACTTATAGCGACCTTTTCCAAATTTTATTTGGACATAATTCCAAATCCCACTGTTAGATTTCAAATTTCTAATATTCATTGGAAAGCTCTTTTTGATACGAACCCAACGATTCCGGGTTTAGGAGAATCCGACGGTCGGATCTCCCGTAACGTCAATTCGAAGTCAATGGTCGAAATTCACGAACTACCGCGGTGCGGCGCGTTCTATTCAGGCCATTATATATAATATATATATATATATATTATATATATATATTTCGTCGATTTCCTTTTAAAACATATTTTATAAATCGTTTTAAATTCGTTTTCAAAACCATTTCAACTCTATATTCAATTTCAAATCAAAATTGAATATTTCCTTATAAATTCATTTTAAATTCATTTCAATTCAATTCAAATCTCAGTTCAATTTGAATTTATTTCAAATTGATTTTGATTTTATTTTAATTCGTTTTCAATTCAATTCGAATTCGTTTTATATTCAATTCAATTCAAATTCGTTTTAAATTCATTTCAATTCAATTCAAATCTCAGTTCAATTTGAATTTATTTCAAATTGATTTTGATTCTATTTTAATTCGTTTTCAATTCAATTCGAATTCGTTTTATATTCAATTCAATTCAAATTCGTTTTATATTCAATTCAATTCGAATTCGTTATGTATTCAATTCAATTCGAATTCGTTTTGTATTCAATTCAATTCGAATTCGTTTTATATTCAATTTTGAAATCATTATATATTCAATTTTGAAATCACTATATATTCAATTTTGAAATCACTATATATTCAATTTTGAAATCACTATATATTCAATTTTGAAATCACTTTTCGATATTCATTAAAAAATGAATAAAATCGATATAAATATCGTTCACATCTAAATGGCGCATCTCTAATCAACACGGCTTTATATATTTCAGTAAATTCGTTATTCTATTCAACAAATGAATATTTATTCCATTCAACACATGAATCTATATTTCTTCTTACTTACAATAAAAAGGTAAATTTTATTGTATAAATATTTTATTCTACACATGAATACACTTTTATAATATTCATTATTTCCCAATTGGAATGAGGCCCAATCAATCACCATATAATGTTAATTATATGGATTTCATACAACACATGTATATAATAGCAACGACAAATAATCAACCATCATCCAAAGTGCACCACACAACTGCATAAGCATCAAATATAAATAATTAACGCTTACATAGCCTATCGACCAATCGGTCGACATACAATTAAATAATTGGGATTAGTGTACGTCAAATATCATCCTAACACCCGTGTGGGGTTTCAAATCAACAAACACAGATTTTTATTTGTGCAGTTGGGCGATGTGTAAAATTTATCATCCCAATCAATATCTGTCAAATCAATGTATATAAACAAATCGACCGATTTGTTTATAAATATTTATTTATCCACATTCACGTTAAAAATTATATTTTTAACGATAATTAATTTATTTCAACCATCTACATTTTATTATTGATTACACATCAACATCACAAACAAATTTCACAACACATCAAACAAGCATACAAGCCGTCCATGGTCTGTGGACGACGGGTATCGAGTGCTACTAAGCACCGTCTGCATCCTAGTATATATATATATATATATGTAACTAGAAAAAGAAATTAAAGTGAGAAGTTCTCACCAAAGCTATCCCAACTCCCCGACACTTCAAATGTAGGAAATCTTCGCCGTTCTCGCCTTTCGTCAATTTCGTTACCCGTAGCCACTACATATATAAAAATCACATTTTTATATTGTTGCTATGTATATAAAAATTCTATTTCTACACCGCTACTATATAGATAAAAATTCTATTTTTACACCGCTACTATATAGATAAAAATTCTATTTTTACACCGCTACTATATAGATAAAAATTCTCTTTTTACACCGCTACTATATAGAAAAAATTCTATTTTTACACCACTACTATATCGATAAAAATTATATTTTGAACTTCTACATATAATAAAAATTATATTTTTAACGATCTACTATAATAAAAATATCGTCTTTCATAGATTAAAAATCACTTCTTTCTTTGTTTAAAAATACGTTCTTTCTTTGATTAAAAATCAATTCTTTACCTTGTTTAAAAATATAACCATTCTTTGTTATTCATAATATATAAAAATCGTGTATTTAATTTAAATCTATATACATAAATTCAAATTTTTATTCTCTAACCCATACTATAAAAATCATAGTTTTAATCTCGGTAAAAAAAAACTGAAAAGAAAATCGAATAAAAACTCACTTTGCATTTTTCAGAGGGGGGGTTTCACTTTGCTGCGAAGGGGGAGGAGTTTGGACGTCGGAGTGGTTGCGCTACAGGTGGTCGGAGGGTGTCTGAAGGTCGGGGGAGGTCGCGGTTTGGTCTTGGGGTAGGGTCTCGGGTTTCACGTCGGAGGGAAGTAGAGAGAAGGGGGAACGGGAGTCGGAGACGAGGTGGGTGGCTGTGGGAGAACGGGCGTTGGCGGCGCTGCATAGGACGGAGGCGGCGGCGGTGGAGGAGCGTTGAGCGTTGTGGTTTTTTTTTCTTTTCTATTTTGATTTTGAAAAATCAACGGGGAGGGGGGTGGGTGACTGAGTAAAAGGGAAAGAGAGGGGTGAGGGAAGGGAGAGAATTATAATTTATATTATATTATATTTTATAATCCAAAAGTTGGCTTTTTCATTCGACCTCTAAACAAGGCCCACCGCCTGTCGTCCCTAGCGTTTTACCCCCATTCCGAACACAATGGGATATGTGTCGTAGGCAGATTCGATCGTTTCGATCAGTTTTCGTCAAAATCAAAATATAACTCTATATATTGAATTTGAACGCGCATTTCAATTTACCGTGGCCACATACGAACTCTAAAAATTCCTGAAAAATATTTTCTAACTTCATATTGACGATACAGTCCTAACAAAACTAATTTCGTCAAATTCTGAGATCGTTTGAAAAATGGCCAATTTCCAGTCGATTAAAATCAACTGAAACTGGTCAAATGTGTTTTCCTTTGCCACACTCACCTATTGATTCGAAAAATTATGAAAATTGAAATCTAACAACAATTTGACATCACGGATCCAATAAAAGTGGTTTCGTCGAAATCCGAGGTCGTTTGCAAAATGGCTATTTTCAAGGGCCGAAATTCCATAGCGACTATTCTGAATTTTCAACTGGACATAAATTTTGATTCCCGCTATGAAATTTCGATTTTTCGGATTCGTTGGAAAGATATTCTCAAATAGATTCAAATATTTTTGGTTTTGTTAAAATCCAGTTTATTTTGCACCCGGTATGTTCATTTGAAGTTTGAAATCGAATTATCGAACTACCGCGCCATTTTCAATTCTATTTATAATTATAAATAAATATTATATTCCAACGACGACGTGTATAAATATCAGTTCTAATTCTATTCAAAATAAATTTTCGTCATTTTTATTTAAAATAATTCATTTTAAATATTCAAAATTCGCTAAAATTTCCAAAATAAAAATTTTAAACTGGCTCGCATTTCCGGGTTGTTACATTCTCCCCCACTTAGAACTTTTCGTCCCCGAAAAGGAACGAAGCCGAAAGTTGTTTAACAAATCAAATCAACTTCCATTATTTTCATTACGACTTAAGTTCTTCAACTTTTCAGTTTCTAAGAACTTTTCAAATTTTTCAAAAATTTGGCTAACACCCTAAATTTTCGAAAAATTTCGCCATAACCTCCCCTGCACCGGGAGCACCGGGAAAATCCCGAAATTGCCATATAGGCCCTCTGATCTCAAAAAGAAAAAGCCAAGCGGCTAGCCAATCGGCTCATAAAATCATCATCACCCAAACAAAACAGTAAATTATGGTAAAAATGTACCTATTTGTCGGGCAAACAATTTTATTCTCTGCTCTAGCCTCCTTGCTATGACCTGTTCAATGTAAGTACATGTATATGCAAGCAAATGCGACCAATTTTCAGTACAATTCAATATTCGATTCTATTGGGCTAAATGGTTCAAAATTAGCAAACAAATAAACAAACAACACAACCATCAATCAATTAGTGGATTAATGTTTCAAATTCATAATTTGATATATATACAGAAAATCATGTTTTTGATGCCAAATCACAACAATAAATTCTAGCTATATTTTGGTTCTCACACCACTCTAATGGAAATATATAGATACCACACCTTCGTCACTCGAATATAAATACTGATAACGTTGCAGCCTTATCAGAATCATCCCCGGGCAACTAGAGCTTGATTCTATATCTATCCAGTATATTAAAACTTTGAATATACGTTCATGACGCATATACGCAGAATCTTTATATATTGGATTGTCCAAATTCAAAATAAATATATATTCAAATACGTATAAAACGATTTAAACTTCAAAACAAAATTGTTTTCATTTGAAAAATATACTCTTCACACTCGTTCTAGGATACTACTGATCCCATCTCTAGCGAGTCATTCTAATTGGATATTACTAATCCAATATTTGATGAATTCTTTCGTATGGTTCTAATGTGTCTTGTTCTCGAGCTCTGTAAACCAAAGCTCTGATACCAAACTGAAACAACCCGAAGAAATCCGGTAGGCTTTGCAACCATCCCTTCATCCCCCAAAGCAGCAGGTAAAACCCACCGTGGCTGCCAGTGGTCCCCCAGTACACTTGTTTTATGGCGACCCTCTCGAGCCTCCCGGCCACTGCCTAACCAACCCTCACAAGGGACATGTGGGGGGTAAGAGTCTCCCGTTCGCCACCAAACCGCGAAGCGAGAACCCCCCATCATGACTGCAACAAGAACGGAGAGCCGCCACCCTCTCAATTTCGACGCTCAGAAATTTCCGGAAATTCCTCCTCGCGATTATCCAAATCCGCTAAATGATCTTCAAAAATTCCAAACCCAAATTCAAGAGGAAAGTGAGGCCTTCACATCCATAAAAGATTGACCAATTATCGTTGAAGAAATAGATGGGATTTCGGGTTCAAAAACCACCGGTTCGCGGTGAATTCCAGGGCGATGGGGACCTCCGATTGCGATGTGGTGGTGGCTGAGGGGAGCTTCGGCGACGACGAACAAGATGGAGTGCTCCGATCTAGGTCCGGGGCGTTGGGGTTCGTGCGACGGTGGAAGGTTCACGGTGAAGGCGGGTTTTCTCAATGCTGAAGATGACGGGATTAAAATAGTGTGATTAACACGTGAAATGGTTGAGTTGGAATGATCAAGCGAATTTGAACCGTTCACAACACAGAATGGAGGAGTGGATCCCTCGGTGAGAACTCCTCACTTTTATTTTAAATTTGTATTTTAAAATATATAGTAGGATGCAGACGGTGCTTAGCAGCACCGGACACCCGTCGTCCACAGACCATGGACGGCTTGTATGCTTGTTTGTTGTGTTGTGAAGTTTGTTTGTGATATTGATGTGAAGTGGATAATAAAATATTCTTGTGTTGAAATAAAATCAAATATTTATATAGTTAAAAATATTTTATCGTTAAAAATATAATTTTTAACGTGAATATGAATACAGGGAATGTGAATAAATAAATATTCATTTATAAACCGGATGATTTGTTTATGTACACCTATTTGAAGGACATTGATTGGGACGATAAATTTTACACATCGCCCAACTGCACAAATAAAAATCTGTGTTTGTTGATTTGAAACCCCACACGGGTATTGGGATAAAATACGACATACACTAATCCCAGTAATTAATTGTATGTCGATCGATTGATTGACAGGCTGTTATAAGCGTTAGATATCTATATTTGATGCTTATACAGAGTAGTGCACTTTGGATGATTGTTGATTATTTATCGTTGCTATTTATATACATGTGTTGTATGAAATCCATATAGTTAACGCTATATGGTGATTGATTGAGCCTCATTCCAATTTAGAAAATAAAGAATATTATAAAATAAAGGTTCATGTGTTGACAGTACTCATCCGTTGAGATTAGTCATGTGTTGAACGAAATATTTTAACAATAAAATTTACATCTTTATCATATATTAAATTAGAAACTAACTGGAAAATAGATAAGATGAGTGGTCCCCTGGATATTGATCTGATGTTATTTTCGGCTTTCGGGGTTAATATTTAGGGAATCGTTCTCTTACTAATTTACGGTTGGAGTCTGATTTGAAATCAAATAATAGATACAATAATTTTTATAAAATATATTAAATAACAAAAATAGTCGCGTGTTGACAGTACTCATCCGTTGAGATTAGTAATGTATTGAAAGAAATATAGATTCATGTGTTGAATAGAATAAATATTCATTTGTTGAATAAAATAACGAAGTTATTGAAAAATATAAAGCCGTGTTGATTAGAGATGCGCTATTTTGACGCAAACGATATTTATATCGATTATATTCGTTTTATAATGAATATTGAAAAGAGATATAAAAAAAATCGAATTGAAATTGAATTGAAATTGCATTGAAATTGAAATGAATTCGAATTGAATAAAATAGAAAATGAATTCGAATTGAATAGAATTGAAATTGAATTCGAATTGAATAGAAAAAGAATTCAAATTGAATAGAATTGAAATTGAATTCGAATTGAATAGAAAAAGAATTCAAATTGAATAGAATTGAAATCGAATTTGAATTGAAATGAATTTAAAATGAACTTATAAGGAAAAATTTAATTTCTATTTGAAATTGAATATGAAGTTGAAATTGTTTTTGAAACGAATTTAAAACGATTTATAAAATTCGTTTTAAATAGAAATCGACGAAACATATATTATATATATAATATAATGGCCTGAATAGAACGCGCCGCGCTGCGGCAGTTCGCGAATTTCGACCATTGACTTCGAATTGACGTTGCGGGAGATCCGACCATCGGATTCTCCTCAAACCGGAACCGTTGGGTTCGTATCGAGAAGTGCTTTCCAATGAATATTAGAAATTTGAAATCTAACGGTTGGATTTGGAATTATGTCCAAATCAAATTTGGAAAAGGTCGCTGTAAGTGCAGTTCGGTGGCAGTTATTGAAAACCTACTGTACGGGCCTTGATAAAATAATTAAAAATATCTATAATTTGTGTAAAATCATAAGAACCGATTTGGGAAAGAACTGGGATGAAAAACTCCATATTTGAAGAGATGAAAATAGATTTTTATCGAAACGAACTAGTTTTGAACTAGAATTAAAATCAATTTATTTTTGAAATAAATAAATTGAATTTGAAATAGGTTTTAAATAACCAAAATTTCTAATATATTTAATTGGAATTGATTTTTGGGTTTATCATGAACTGTGTTTTAAATGACATTAGTTCTTTAATCCAGTAAAAGGAGTTTTAATGAATATTTAATTAGATTGAAATGTGAATTGATAATTTAAATTACCAAATTTGGAAAGTGAGCGAGATTGGAGTATTACCAGTTTTGCTCCAAAGCGATAGTTAAAATCTTTAATTAGATTTGAACGTGAAATGGTAGTTAACTTTACCGATAACCCCGTGGTGTTAGATATGGAGTATCACCAGTTTTGCTCCATGGGATAAGTAGGTTGGGATTGGGAAATAAAATAAATAATTACTTCGGTGTGGTTCGCTAATCCCGACTAGTTAGGAAAACCATAATATGGTTTGAAATGATATCCAAAGGAAGATTAAAGAATAAATTTAAAAGAATTTATCTTTGATAAAATTAATGGGAACCTTTCCCTAGGAGTGTGAATATTTGAATAAAAGAATATTCTGAATTGGAATGAGGCGTATATTGTGTTTTATAGCACTTGTTGATTAAGATACGTGAGTTATTCAGGAAGTCCGGGTATAACCCATTCTGAATAACTGATTCGACGACGAGTCGAAGAGATTGAAGACGGTGCAAGACCGACGATCTTCACATCGAATGGATGGGTGCTACTGATGCTCACGATGGGAGTAGCTACCTTGAAGGGGGCTAAAGTAGTAGCCGTCCGGACGTGCTTGGAGGTCGACGGATATGCGAGGAAAGTGCCTCCGGTTTCGTTCAGACCTAGAACGGACTTGTAAATGGATGGTGTGTCTGACATTGTATTCCTTTATATTGTATTCGTTGATTTCTGCTAAATATATATCTGTTTGGCGGCGGAGAATTTATTCTTTTGCTTAACGCCCTTCTCTGAGACATACGAGCTCAGAGGTTATATATTGGCAGAAATCAGTGGTACGATATGGATTGATAGTGTGGCATGCTGAGATGAAGTGATCCAGACTTTTGTTGAAAAGCAAAGTTTGGTGGATGATGATCAAAGCGCAGCTTTAATATAGCACGGCTTTGTGTATAGCATTGATTCGCGAGCCTCACACCCCGGTATGGTGGTAAACTAATGGTTTGATCAGTATGCTTTTTAGTGGATGGGCACCTTAGTGGTGTCGTGGATTCGGTCGACCGAGATTGAGCTTAGTGCTTAGAGGAATAGGGTAAGCGGTGTTTTCTCTCGCCGAGACGTAAGCCGCAGTGATACTCGATTTTCCAAAAGTGCGGATGTGCATTACGGTGTTTTCTTTAAGTGAGACGTAAGCCGTTGTAGATGGCACTACGCGATCGATCTTTCGAATCAGGAGCCACCATGATAGAAATCCAATTTCCAAATATGACATTTTGCGGTTTTGATTGTAGAGCCTAGTATTGGCGACATGATATATGGTACCCATGTCGTATATGATTGATACATTTATATTTGAAATTGTTTTCTTCACTTATAGTAATAATATAAGATGAAATTTCACATATCAAGCATATTTGGCTATTATAAGGGAAAACCCTATCCTCCGGCTTGCGTTGCATTGTGTGATGGGATCTGGGTCTTATAATAGCTTCATTGTTCTTTATTTAGCATTGCGCTGTTTGTTTTATGCACTGGTATTCTTGGGAGGAAACCCATTCCGTGTTATACGGCGTGGTCCCTTGATTTACCTAACTTTAAAAACAAAGATTAATAACTGTTTTAGTTCTCACAGCATTCACATGACTGACCTGGAGTTTATTGTTTTAACCTAAACTCTGGGTGCCCCTATTTTCCACAATATCATAAGTGTATAATGTCAAAACAATTCAAATCATTAATATCAATCATAGGCGGCATGGGTACCATCTATCATGTCGCCATACTAGGCTCTACAAATAAAACCGCAATATCACGTATTGGAAATTGGATTTCCGTCATGAGTCGAGGCAAGGGGCAAGCTCCTCTCCGTTCGAGACACTCTAGCAAATGTCTCAGGACCCCACTATGATCCTTGGAATCGGTTGTGCCGGTCCTCACCTAACTTTGGAGGATTGGCAATTCCTGAACACATGTTTCCCGATCCTAACAGACCTATATCCGAGGCGCCTCGTATCCAACATCCACACAGGTAAAAAGTATATAAATGTCAGGGCTGGTAGGTCACTGACATCACCCGTAGCTAGAAAGAAACGTCGTGTTCTCCCAACGGTCCGTATCCCGTTTTTGACTCATACCAGGGTGTGAGGCTCGCGAATTCACGTTATACACAAAGCTACGTCACACAGACCATGCTTTGATCATCAACCACAAGACTTTGCTTTTCAAGAGAAGCCTTGATCATTTGCCACTTACGCGTGCCACACTGGCAATTCACTCTATGCGACTGATGTCCATCGATATACAACCTCTGAGCTCGTACTTCTCAGAGAAGGGCGTTAAGCAAGAGAATAAATTCTCCGCCGCCAAACAGATGTATATTTAATAGAGATCAATCAACACAGAATAAAATCCAATGTCAAACACACAATCCATTTACAAGTTCGTTCTGGGTCTGAACGAAACCGGAGGCGCTTTCCTCGCATATCCATCCATCTCCAAGTACGTCTGGACGATCACCAACTGATTCCCTCATCTTGGGTGTACAGCCCAATCAAGATCATTAGTAACCACCCAAACGATGTGAAGACTTCCGGTCTTCAACCATCGTCTTCATCTTCGACATCTCGTCGAATCGGTTATTCAGAATGGGTATAAACCCGGCCTTTCTGAATAACCCACGTATATGATAAACAAATGTTACACAAACACAACAAACGCCTCATTCCAATTCAGAATATTCTTTTATTCACAAAATCACATTCTTAGGGAATAGGTTCCCTGTAACACCCCACCTCCGCCAGGGTGGCTCTTGCAAGCACTCTGACTTTGGAGGGGCGTTTGAATCAGGTAAACATGCATAATGATATATCAAGGCAGAACAAGAACATATGTATATATGTAAACAGAGTAAATAAGATAAGTAAAACAGCGGAAGATTTCAAACTCTTTCAAAACAAGTCTGATAAAACATAATGTCAACTTTCCAAATACACAAGTCTAGATAAAAAAAACATCACTGAAAAACTGAAATACATAAGTACTATCCCCAAAATAAGTGATAATCATAGCTAGCTTCATGTCGAGACCGTACATGAGCTAAAATCCCACAAGCAAGCGATCAGAGATCCAAGCTAAGCTCCAATATTCCCACCCTGAGAACCTGGGGGAGGGGGGGGGGGACGGAAGAAAAGAGGCGAAAGAAAAACAGGTCAGTCAAAAAGACTGAGTAAGCCCTACTACAATCAATGTAAACTGATAAAGTTAACTGGCATGAGAAGCAGGGATGAACATAAGGATAACAACATACTAGCATGATGATTAACTAACAGGGTAGATAAAGGTGTCATCGCATACTCAGGTTTAAGGTTTTTGCACCACAGGTGTACTAGCAAGCTAACATGACTTGAATAAACAAGTATTGATCCCTTGGCCCAAGCATTGGCCCAATGACATGAAATGACCCTAATATGAGGTCCAACCAAACGGTCTAATCGATCGGCTCCCTAAGCCTAACTCGTCACGTGTTGGTGTCAATACGGCCCAAACATAATTGTAGTCGGACTGTGCCGGGTCTCCCGTCGGGTGTATCAAGCCCTAGTGTGTCAACCCCGGACACCATAAACATAAGTGCACAGTCTCGATCTACTGGTACCCATGCTTTACTTCTCCAAATACGGACTACGTGCACGACCATAGTCCGTCCGGAACTACATCGGCGTACCACTCGACCGTCGTTTTTGGTCACTTACCTCAAGTCCAGTAATCGTGCCCCTCCCTAGCCTAGTCCCTAGGGTCTTAATGATACAAACTTGGGATTACTACTGGAGTGGACCCCCATTGCTAGGATTTTCTAGTGGGTTAAGTACGGTTTAACCCTTTTTCTAATCATGGATTAACTTGGTTAAGTGTAACGATGAGTTCATGACTTAACCCTGATTAATCTACCAAGCCCAAATTGGTTAAGTATTAAGTGGACCATGACTTAACCCTAATCATGAGGCATTAATTAATTTAATGTGCCTTAACCTCTCACATTAGACCTTGTTGTGGTTACTAGTTAAGCCGGGCGGGTCCGGGTAGCTTTACACCACAACTTGGTCTAACTTCGGGTTCAAGGTACAACATGACCAACTTCTCACATTAGGTCCTATTATTTGTAGCAACTAGTTAAGCCGGTCGGTTCCGGGTAGTTTTACGCTACAAACTCAACCCAACCTCGAGTTGGTCACACTTATATTTTCTAAGTGTCATGCCCATCATGTTTCCAAAACATATTACAAGTTTTCAAGCATTTGGGTAGACCTAACTTAATAGGTAAATTCCCAATGGGTAGACCTAACTTAATAGGTAAATACCCAATCTTATGTTTTTATGTCTTTTAAGTTTACCCAACCCCAAACGCAATCCCATCGCTTACATATCGCAATAGCGCATAAAGGATAGAAGAGGGAACTAGGCATAATTATGACATAAAGGTGTTGAAGCCACAAGTTTAACATGGTGGCATATGAAATGTACATATGTTCATATACTTGCATATTACATTTTTAGGCCTCAAAAGCGTGCATAAAACCAAACTTAGCATATTGGTGATACATGGTGATAAATGACATGTAGAAATGGCCATAAGTTCGCATTTAGCCTCACATGCAAGTTATCATAAGAGATATGATAACCTACATGTTGCCAAAATGCAACCTTTAGCATAAAGCTTGAAGCTTTATGTTCATATACTCAAGGTAAGCTTGCATAACATGATAACATGAGTAAAATGATCAACCCAAACTTGCATAACATACATGGCAAACTTGCATATCATAACATTGCAAACTTGCATAACATAACATGGCAAACTTGCATATAAAAACTTGCATATCATAACATGATAAACTTGCATATCATAACATGGCTAACTTGCATAACATAACATGATTAACTTGCATATCATAACATGGCAAACTTGCATATCATAACATATCAAACTTGCATAACATGACATAGTAAACTTGCATATCATAACATGGCAAACTTGCATATCATAACATATCAAACTTGCATAACATGACATAGTAAACTTGCATATCATGGCAAACTTGCATATCATAACATATCAAACTTGCATAACATGACATAGTAAACTTGCATATCATGGCAAACTTGCATATCATAATGATCAACCAAACTTGCATCATTCATTTAACTTTAGAGTTTAAATATGAAAGTAGAAAAGGGCTTACAATGCTTATGAAGACACAAAAATATATATAGATTGAGACAAAGCCCTTATGCAATCAAATAAACCCAAAATGCAAGCTCCAATAGAAAAACCCTTGAGCCAACATGAATCAAAACTCTTGCTTTATGATGTAAATATGGAAACTTGACTTGAATGCAAGCTAATGACACTCATACAAGCTTGAAAACACTTGTATGCATGGAAAATCTCTCGTAGAAGTAACTTAGAAATTTTATGAAGAGAGTGGAGGCCATGAAAGGAATGATTTTGCCATAGTTTAGTTACTTGAATGAATAATGATGATTTAGGGTTAGGTTAGGGGCTTATTTATAGAGATTAGGATTAATTTCAACCTTAGGATTAAACCCTAATTCCAATCTCAGCCCTTAAAACCGAATCTGGCCCCAAAACCTAACCAAAACCCCAAAATGGTGCACCAGGCAAAACTGCCCGGCTGAACCAAGTCGACAGGGCTGTCGACTTGGGTCCAACCAAGTGGACTGCCAAGTCGACAGGCCTGTCGACTTGGTTGGCTTGGCGGGAAATTTCCCGCCTAGCCTTCCAGGCCCGAAAGTCGAAATTTGAACTTGAAATTCAAATCTGTTTTGAACTTGAAATTTTCTGAAAACTTCATTGGGCCTTAATCGGGTCATACGGACTCCGATTTTCGAAAACTCAGACTCTATTTCGCGTATTTTTCCGAGACGAACGCAATGGCATAGCCCGTTTCCCTTGATTCAGATTTATAAATTAAATTCTGCCTCGATTTACGTTATAATAGGTTATTGAAAATACGGGTTGTTACATTCTCCCCTCCTTAAAGGATTTCGTCCCCGAAATCTTCAAGTTAGGAAGAACGTATCCTACCATCCAACATCCATCTACTCAAAACATCATCCACGAGCAATCATTGTCCTTACAAGATTCTAAATGTTGTATGGACATATGCAAAGGTGTGTGTATATGTACATATCTAATGCAAATATCATCAATGCAAATTATGTTAGTGAAATGAATCCATATGTATGCAATTCCTAACGTAATGTATAACATCTATATGTGTGCACATAACATACATCCATATGCAACATCCATGTGATAACACAAAAATTTTCATCCATCAATAAGCATAAACACTCATGCATATGCAATATGAGGAGTGTGTGAGCCGATCTAGTGCCTAATGTGTATAATGCATCCAAGAGTAACCACTTGCAAACACTTGCAACCACTTGCAAACATCAAGCATAACATGTTTCAAACACATGTTTCATCCAAAGGGTTTCTACCTAAGGTTCTCATGACAAGATTAACACGATATAGATAATCAAGACAAACATGGATAGCAAAAGATATGCTATAAAGAGATCGGGAAGATAAGCAGGATATACTCCTTTCGGATTACAAGAAATCCCTTCCTAACCCAACCCATATTCTATAAAAGCCCAAAAGGTTTAGTCAACCTAACGGACCCCTTCAACCCCTGACATGTATTACTAATTGATGAGTCACACCCCCTTATGGAGTTTACAACAGAAATCGGATCGAGAATGGGACCGAGAGGATATATGTAAAAGATAACATGCAAGTAAGTTCCACAGGAAAACAAGGATCAAGAATATACTCTTAAAAAGAGATATGATGTGCGTATCCAACCTTCAATCTTCTAAGTCACGTTTCCTTGAGTTTAACTCCACTGTGCTTTGACCGTCTTTTACCTCATGATTTCTTAGCTTCTTAACTCTTATTTCCAAATATGAGTTGGAACCCATTTCCTTGTCGCCTCTCGTCTTCCTCTTTCACTTACTCTTCTATCATTCTTGGCTTAACATAACTATGACCTCATGGTTTCATGCAAGCTCTCCAAAATTCACTAGTGAATCCTGGATCTCGTTTACTTACTATAAAGTATTCCACGCAGCAGAACTTTTCTTGGAAATACCAATCCATGTTGCCAATTGCTCTTACTAACATGATTTTCTATAACTCATGCTTGAACGAAATGAACCATCCGCCTGCGAATGATAGGCCGTACTTAGATTCAGTGCTTGCCCATGACTTCCCGTAGACTATCCCAAAACTGGCTAGTGAAGATTGAGTCATGGTTACTAACTATCCTTTAGGGAACCCCGTGCAACCGCTTTATTTCTTGAAAGTAAACTGTCGCTAGCTATGATGCAGTCCTTTCGCTCTTTACCGGAGTGAAATGAGCACTCTTCGTGAGTCTACCTACTATGACCCACATGCTCGTATTCCCTTTCCTTGATCTAGGCAGTCCATCCACGAAATCCTTCGTGACACTTTACTACTTCCATTGCGGGGACCTCCAATGGATATAATAGCCCACCAGGCTTCTATGACTTGGCCTTTAACCTGTTGGCACAACATGCACCTTGGGACAAACTCGGCCACCTCCTCGGGTGATGTGCATCTTCAAGAACCTTCTTTCTCTCATCGCGTCTTAGCCATCCCTTGTCATCTATAGCGAGGTGACTTACCATTTCGCCTCGAATCAACTTGTCCATGATCTCGACTAACTGCGGGTCTTCTTTCTGTGAAGTCCCTACTTGATCCAGAAGGGTAGGTCTAAGCTCAAGGGACGCTAACTAACTAATTAAACTGAGAGAACTTCTTACTTCAATTGTCCTCGTCGGAGCTTTTCGGTTTTGAACCGCGACCACTTTAGCAGGATCCACCACTAAGCCTTGCTTAGAAACTATGTGCCCAAGAAATCTAACTCCTTTTTCTCCAAAATGACATTTGGAGGACTTGGCTTTCAACTGGTGCGCTCTAAGCGTATCCATCACCTCCTTGAGATGTCTAGCATGTTCTTCCTCGTTCTTTAAGAAAGTCAGGATATCGTCTATAAAGACTACCACAAACTCGTTCAGGAACTCCCTAGACACCCTACTCATCAAGTCCACGAAGTAGGCGAGTGCATTAGTCAAACCGAATGGCATGACCAGCCATTCTAAGAATCCATCTGGAGTTCTGAACGCAGTTTTGCCTATACTATCCTCAGCTACTCTGAGCTGATGGAATCCAGTAGCAAGATCAAGAGGAAACATATGTTCCTACAAGCTGATCAAACAAATCATCGATCCTTGGTAATGGTTGTCTATTCTTCTTGTTCTACTCACGATAATTAACATACGGGCGAAGCGAACTGTCTACATTACTAGAGAATACTACTAGAGCACCCTCCTCGGAAATGCTCCATTGTATGAAGTTCTTCTCAAGCAACTCCTTGACTTGCTTTCTTAACTCTCATTTCGCGGGACCATGTGCCTAACCGGCCACGTAACTGGCTTGGCATTATCAACCAGATAAATGCGGAAATCAATCTCTCGCTTAGGGGTAACCCCCCTTCACTTCACCCAAGATATCAGGATATTCTCGGACCACCCTCACCGATTGCAAACTATCGATAGACGAGTTGAGGGATTCAAGATAACACAACATGACGGGACCCATAGGGTTACAAGAAATTTTTAGGTATTACCGAGGCGAGTCATGAGCCTCACAACTCTATGCTCAAAAATCAAGGATGGCTCCAAAACTGGACAACCAATCCATGCCCAAAATCAACCCATACCCCATGAAACCGAGAATATAAGCATCACACGAGAAATCTACACTCAAGATAGAGATTTTCAAATCCACGTAGATAATAGACAAATGGGCGGAACCCCCAATTGGATTTGAAACACACACGGGATCATTAACTAGACTAGTACTTAGGTGCAAACTTTCAACAAGAGCAGATGAGATAAAGCTATGCGATGCTCCAGAATCAAACAAGGTACGAACTGGAAAATCAGAAATATATACAAGGCTCTCCACAGAAATACTACCTCGATCGGGAACTGGAGCGGCATTGAGAGCATGAACTTGCCCTCCTGAAGGTCCAGCACGCTGAGTCTGACCCTGGCCTTGCCCTTGCTTCTTCGGGCAATCCTTACTGAAATGTCCAGTCTCACCACAGAAAAAGCATTCACCATTCTTCCTTTTCCTCTTCTTACAATCCTTAATAAGATGCCCAACTGAACCGCAATAATGGCACTTCCCCTTGTTGTTATTGCCCTTGTTGTTGTTCCCCTTGTTGCCTTGACTCTTGTTCTTGTTCTTGTTTTGATTGCCTTGACTGCTCTGACCACTTGGATTACCCTGATTTCCTTTTTGGGCTCCGTTTCCTTGTTTTGAGACTCATTCATCTTGACCTCCTTCTTGTCACTCCTATTCTCTTCATTGAGTAGGGCCATATTCACCAAACTCTCGAAAGTTGCCCCCAAGGGTATATGAGACATGGCTAAACCATGTAATGGCTCGTTTAGTCCTAGAGCAAAGTGCATGGCCTTCTTCTGAGCTGTGTTAACCAAGTCTAAACCGAACCGAGCAAGTTGATTAAA
Source organism: Allium sativum (assembly GCA_030737875.1). Classification (NCBI taxonomy): domain Eukaryota; kingdom Viridiplantae; phylum Streptophyta; class Magnoliopsida; order Asparagales; family Amaryllidaceae; genus Allium; species Allium sativum. The sequence continues at coordinate 904,754,646 of CM060916.1, forward strand.
CTTATCCACGTATTCCCTAATAGTCATGTCCCCTTGCTTTAGTGATAGGAACCTCTCCATCTGAAGGTTCTCCTCTGCTGACGATAAAAACCTCAGTCCAAACCTTCTTTTGAACTCATCCCAAGTCTCAATTGGTATAGTAGTGGTGGTGACTACCCACCAATAAGCAGCTTCCCCTTTCAATAACCATACCGCCAACAGAACTTTCCTACGATCTTCTACATCTAAGATAGCAAAGAGGTCTTCAGTTTCCTTTAACCAGTTTCTTGCCTCAACAGAAGTCTCCATCCCAACAAAATTCTTGCAACCCATCGCCTTAAAGTCTTTGCAAATCTCCGCGAAATCCGCTTGTGGATGCTGAGAGGGAGGAGGAATGTCCGCGGGGTCGGCTTCACTTGCCCTTTCCCCCATGTATCTCCTAAACCAAATAGGTACGTGTACTCCCTCCGGAATAGCAAAGTTATCGGCCATAATGAAAACGAAGAAAAAGATAGATTCAGAATGGAGAAAAACGAAGGAATTTTTGCTAATCGCTTTTTGGGGAATAGCCTTTAAAATAAACTAGACTTTTCTTTGGAAAATACTTTATACTTGGTTTTGAAAATAGTTTTCCAAAAGTTTTCTAAAAACCTTTTTGTTCCTTCTCGTAAACCATACGCTCTGATACCAAATGTAACACCCCACCTCCGCCAGGGTGGTTCTTGCAAGCACTCTGACTTTGGAGGGGCGTTTGAATCAGGTAAACATGCATAATGATATATCAAGGCAGAACAAGAACATATGTATATATGTAAACAGAGTAAATAAGATAAGTAAAACAGCGGAAGATTTCAAACTCTTTCAAAACAAGTCTGATACAACATAATGTCAACTTTCCAAATACACAAGTCTAGATAAAAACAACATCACTGAAAAACTGAAATACATAAGTACTATCCCCAAAATAAGTGATAACCATAGCTAGCTTCATGTCGAGACCGTACATGAGCTAAAATCCCACAAGCAAGCGATCAGAGATCCAAGCTAAGCTCCAATATTCCCACCCTGAGAACCTTGGGGGGGGGGGAACGGAAGAAAAGAGGCGAAAGAAAAACAGGTCAGTCAAAAAGACTGAGTAAGCCCTACTACAATCAATGTAAACTGATAAAGTTAACCGGCATGAGAAGCAGGGATGAACATAAGGATAACAACATACTAGCATGATGATTAACTAACAGGGTAGATAAAGGTGTCATCGCATACTCATGTTTAAGGTTTTTGCACCACAGGTGTACTAGCAAGCTAACATGACTTGAATAAACAAGTATTTATCCCTTGGCCCAAGCTTTGGCCCAATGACATGAAATGACCCTAATACGAGGTCCAACCAAATGGTCTAATCGATCGGCTCCCTAAGCCTAACTCATCACGTGTTGGTGTCAATACGGCCCAAACATAATTGTAGTCGGACTGTGCCGGGTCTCCCGTCGGGTGTATCAAGCCCTAGGGTGTCAACCCCTGGACACCATAAACATAAGTGCACAGTCTCGATCTACTGGTACCCATGCTTGACTTCTCCAAATACGGACTACGTGCACGACCATAGTCCGTCCGGAACTACATCGGCGTACCACTCGACCGTCGTTTTTGGTCACTTACCTCAAGTCCAGTAATCGTGCCCCTCCCTAGCCTAGTCCCTAGGGTCTTAATGATACAAACTTGGGATTACTGCTGGAGTGGACCCCCATTGCTAGGATTTTCTAGTGGGTTAAGTACGGTTTAACCCTTTTTCTAATCATGGATTAACTTGGTTAAGTGTAACGATGAGTTCACGACTTAACCCTGATTAATCTACCAAGCCCAAATTGGTTATGTATTAAGTGGACCATGACTTAACCCTAATCATGAGGCATTAATTAATTTAATGTGCCTTAACCTCTCACATTAGACATTGTTGTGGTTACTAGTTAAGCCGGGTGGGTCCGGGTAGCTTTACACCACAACTTGGTCTAACCTCGGGTTCAAGGTACAACATGACCAACTTCTCACATTGGGTCCTATTGTTTGTAGCAACTAGTTAAGCCGGTCGGTTCCGGGTAGTTTTACGCTACAAACTCAACCCAACCTCGAGTTGGTCACACTTATATTTTCTAAGTGTCATGCCCATCATGTTTCCAAAACATATTACAAATTTTCAAGCATTTGGGTAGACCTAACTTAATAGGTAAATTCCCAATGGGTAGACCTAACTTAATAGGTAAATTCCCAATCTTATGTTTTTATGTCTTTTAAGTTTACCCAACCCCAAACGCAATCCCATCGCTTACATATCGCAATAGCGCATAAAGGATGGAAGAGGGAACTTGGCATAATCATGACATAAAGGTGTTGAAGCCACAAGTTTAACATGGTGGCATATGAAATGTACATATGTTCATATACTTGCATATTACATTTTTAGGCCTCAAAAGCGTGCATAAAACCAAACTTAGCATATTGGTGATACATGGTGATAAATGACATGTAGAAATGGCCATAAGTTCGCATTTAGCCTCACATGCAAGTTATCATAAGAGATATGATAACCTACATGTTGCCAAAATGCAACCTTTAGCATAAAGCTTGAAGCTTTATGTTCATATACTCAAGGTAAGCTTGCATAACATGATAACATGAGTAAAATGATCAACCCAAACTTGCATAACATACATGGCAAACTTGCATATCATAACATAGCAAACTTGCATAACATAACATGGCAAACTTGCATATAAACTTGCATATCATAACATGATAAACTTGCATATCATAACATGGCTAACTTGCGTAACATAACATGATTAACTTGCATATCATAACATGGCAAACTTGCATATCATAACATATCAAACTTGCATAACATGACATAGTAAACTTGCATATCATAACATGGCAAACTTGCATATAATAACATATCAAACTTGCATAACATGACATAGTAAACTTGCATATCATGGCAAACTTGCATATCATAACATATCAAACTTGCATAACATGACATAGTAAACTTGCATATCATGGCAAACTTGCATATCATAATGATCAACCAAACTTGCATCATTCATTTAACTTTAGAGTTTAAATATGAAAGTAAAAAAGGGCTTATAATGCTTATGAAGACACAAAAATATATATAGATTGAGACAAAGCCCTTATGCAATCAAATAAACCCAAAATGCAAGCTCCAATAGAAAAACCCTTGAGCCAAAATGAATCAAAACTCTTGCTTTATGATGTAAATATGGAAACTTGACTTGAATGCAAGCTAATGACACTCATACAAGCTTGAAAACACTTGTATGCATGGAAAATCTCTCATAGAAGTAACTTAGAAATTTTATGAAGAGAGTGGAGGCCATGAGAGGGATGATTTTGCCATAGTTTAGTTACTTGAATGAATAATGATGATATAGGGTTAGGTTAGTGGCTTATTTATAGAGATTAGGATTAGTTTCAACCTTAGGATTAAACCCTAATTCCAATCTCAGCCCTTAAAACCGAATCTGGCCCCAAAACCTAACCAAAACCCCAAAATGGTGCACCAGACAAAACTGCCCGGCTGAACCAAGTCGACAGCCAAGTCGACAGGGCTGTCGACTTGGGTCCAACCAAGTCGACTGCCAAGTCGACAGGCCTGTCGACTTGGTTGGCTTGGCGGGAAATTTCCCGCCTAGCCTTCCAGGCCCGAAATTCGAAATTTGAACTTGAAATTCAAATCTGTTTTGAACTTAAAATTTTCTGAAAACTTCATTGGGCCTTAATCGGGTCATACGGACTCCGATTTTCGAAAACTCGGACTCTATTTCGCGTATTTTTCCGAGACGAACGCAATGGCATAGCCCGTTTCCCTTGATTCAGATTTATAAATTAAATTCTGCCTCGATTTACGTTATAATAGGTTATTGAAAATACGGGTTGTTACATTCCCATTAATTTTATCAAAGATAAATTCTTCTAAATTTATTCTTTAATCTTCCCTTGGATATCATTTCAAATCATATTATGGTTTTCCAAACTAGTCGGGATTAGCGAACCACACTGAAGTAATTATTTATTTTATTTCCTAATCCCAACCTATTCATCCCATGGAGAAAAACTAGTAATACTCCATATCTAACACCACGGTGTTATCGGTAAAGTTAATTACCATTTCACGTTCAAATCTAATTAAGGATTTAACTATCGCTTTGGAGCAAAACTGGTGATACTCCATTTTCGATCGCTTTTCAGATTTGATAATTTAAATTATCAATTCACTTTCAATCCAATTAAAGATTCATTAAAACTCCACTTAGTTTTAATCTTCTCAAAAATCAATATCCTGTCTTTAACTGGGTTAAAGAGCCAATGTCATCCAAAACACGATTCACGACAAACCCAAATCACATTTGATATTAAATACAAGGCTCTAAATAGAAAATATACCGGCTTATATTCAATATCAAATTCTGAAACCAACAAATATAATAGCAACGACAAATAATCAACCATCATCCAAAAGTGCACCACACAACTGCATAAGCATCAAATATAAATAATTAACGCTTACACAGCCTGCCGACCAATCGGTCGACATAAAATTAAATAATTGGGATTAGTGTACGTCAAATATCATCCCAACACCCGTGTGGGGTTTCAAATCAACAAACACAGATTTTTATTTGTGCAGTTGGGCGATGTGTAAAATTTATCGTCCCAATCAATATCAGTCAAATCAGTGTATATAAACAAATCGGCCGATTTGTTTATAAATATTTATTTATCCACATTCACATTAAAAATTATATTTTTAACGATAATTAATTTATTTCAACCATCTACATTTTATTATCGATTTCACATCAACATCACAAACAAATTTCACAACACATCAAACAAGCATACAAGCTGTCCGTGGTCTGTAGACGACGGGTGTCAGGTGCTACTAAGCACCGTCTGCATCCTAGTATATATATATATATATTTATATATAACTAGAAAAAGAAATTAAAGTGAGAAGTTCTCACCAAAGATATCCCAACTCCACGACACTTCAAGTGTAGGAAATCTTCGCCGTTCTCGCCTTTCGTCACTTTCGTTACCCGTAGCCACTACATATATAAAAATCACATTTTTATATTGTTGCTATGTATATAAAAATTCTATTTCTACACCGCTACTGTATAGATAAAAATTCTATTTTTACACCGCTACTATATAGATAAAAATTCTATTTTTACACCGCTACTATATAGATAAAAATTCTATTTTTACACCGCTACTATATAGATAAAAATTCTATTTTTACACCGCTACTATATAGATAAAAATTCTATTTTTACAACGCTACTACATAGATAAAAATTCTATTTTTACACCGCTACTATATAGATAAAAATTATATTTTGAACTTCTACATATAATAAAAATTATATTTTTAATGCTCTACTATAATAAAAATATCGTCTTTCATACATTAAAAATCACTTCTTTCTTTGATTAAAAATACGTTTTTTCTTTGATTAAAAATCAGTGCTTTACCTTGTTTAAAAATATAACCTTTCTTTGTTATTCATAATATATAAAAATCGTGTTTTTAATTTAAATCTATATACATAAAAATCAAATTTTTATTCTCTAACCCATACTATAAAAATCAGAGTTTTAATCTCGGTAAAAAAACTGAAAAGAAAATTGAATAAAAACTCACATTGCATTTTTCAGAGGGGGGTTTCACTTTGCTGCGAAGGGGGAGGAGTTTGGACGTCGGAGTGGTTGCGCTACAGGTGGTCGGAGGGTGTCTGAAGGTCGGGGGAGGTCGCGGTTTGGTCTTGGGGTAGGGTCTCGAGTTTCACGTTGGAGGGAAGTAGAGAGAAGGGGAAACGGGTGTCGAAGACGAGGTGGGTGGCTGTGGGAGAACGGGCGCAGGCGGCGCTGCATCGGACGGAGGCGGCGACGGTGGAGGAGCGTCGAGCGTTGTGTTTTTTTTTTCTTTTCTATTTCGATTTTGAAAAATCAACGGGGAGGGAGGGTGACTGAGTAAAATGGAAAGAGAGGGGTGAGGGAAGGTAGAGAATTATAATTTATATTATATTTTATTTTATAATCCAAAAGTTGACGTTTTCATTCGACCTCTAAACGAGGCCCACCGCCTGTCGTCCCCAGCGTTTTACCCCCATTCCGAACACAATGGGATATGTGTCGTAGGCTGATTCGATCGTTTCGATCAGTTCATCAAAATCAAAATATAACTCTATATATTGAATTTGAACGCGCATTTCAATTTACCGGGGGCACATACGAACTCTAAAAATTCCCGAAAAATATTTTCTAACTTCGTATTAACGATATGGTCCTAACAAAACTAATTTCCTCAAATTATGAGACCGTTTGAAAAATGGCAATTTTCCAGTCGATTAAAATCAACTAAAACTGGTCAAACGTGTTTTCCTTTGCCACGTTCACCTATTGATTCGAAAAATTATGAAAATTGAAATCTAACAATAATTTGACATCATAGATCCAACAAAAGTGGTTTCGTCGAAATCCGAGGTCGTTTGCAAAATGGCTATTTTCAAGGGCCGAAATTCCATAGTGACTATTCTGAATTTTCAACTGGACATAACTTTTGATTCCCGCTATGAAATTTCGATTTTTAGGATTCGTTGGAAATATATTCTCAAATAGATTCAAATATTTTTGGTTTCGTTAAAATCCGGTTTATTTTGCACCCAGTATGTTCAATTGAAGTTTGAAATCGAATTATCGAACTACCGCGCCATTTTCTATTCTATTTATAATTATAAATAAATATTATATTCCAACGACTACGTGTATAAATATACGTTCTAATTCTATTCAAAATAAATTTTCGTCGTTTTTATTTAAAACAATTCATTTTAAATATTCAAAATTCGCTAAAATTGCCAAAATAAAAATTTTAAACTGGCTCGCATTTCCGGGTTGTTACATCATATTTCCAGACATCTCATTCTTATATAAATTCTGTCATAAGATTTCATTTCAATCTATTACCTTCCAAATCGACAGTTTCTGAATTTGTCATATTCTCGTATATTTTTCCATAAAAGTTTAGAAAACTTCTATGTCCATCACCTAAAATCGAAAATACTCAAATTCCACTTCAATTTGAAAATTTTAGTTTTGATCTCTTAATAACTTCAGATATTTAATATTTGTTCAAACTTAGATTTACAAATCTGTTGGTTGTAAACCAGAAATTTCCCCAAATATCCATTTATTAAGTTCATCACTTACTTCAAATCTTCATTCTCTCACCATCTTTTCATTCTTATAACATGTTTACGCATCACTACTCTTCCGTATTCACATCCTTCGACTGTAAATTAGTAGCGAACAGTTACCTAAGTATCAACCCCGAAGGCCGAAACCAACATCAAATCAACACTTAGGAAAATCATCCAACTTAACTAATCTCCAGTCAGTCTTGAAATTTCTTATTCTATTTCTTGTATTCTTATCAAAACATTTCTTATAAATTACTTGAATTCAGTTTCAAATCCATTCGTCTTACGTTATGCCGCCCTTCATTTCCGATGTGCGGTTCTTTGTTCTTCAGTTCTTGTCATTCTGATTTATCCAAACCCGTTAGCCTCTCACTATCTTTTGAAAGCATTTCCAGCTATCAAATTTGATTTCTAAAATTCTAGAAAATATCCTATCACTATTGGAAAACATTTCCAAATATCCACAAATCTTTATTTTCTATAGACAATGTACTATAAATTCGTTATTTGGATTGAACCATATGTTAAACAAAACATTGTTATTCTCACGTAACCATTGACACTTATTAGCTTACTTTACTTAACCATATCTTAATATTGAACCTTAACCATTTCTAAGTCAATAATGAAGTCAATCAAGTTGGGGTATAATTACCTCTTAGACCTTAATTGAATGACATTATCAACCTTGAAATAGACAAAGCTCACAACTTCGAATACCAACAAAACATTCATTCTCGTAACTTCTGAATTCATGTTAAGAATTTCTTCTTTTACAATAATCATTGATTGTAATCATAATTTGCACCTTTAAAATATTTAACTTTAAATTTATACTTTATTCTTTAATCTGAATAACCAATTTATTAATAATATATTAATTTTGTTTTTTATTAAAATGAAAAGTAAATAACATCTCCTTGAAATCCAACACAATTAATTCAAGGTTTCGGTAATCTAGCAAATAAAGGACATTTTCTCCCTTTCTCCTTCACGAGGTGTCAAATGTGATGTTGTACCTGGTCGTCTTTCCATATCATATCAAGAGGGTTTGGGTTCAGGATTCGGAGCCCCAAGTGGATTTAACCCACCTGCTCCATTTCCTCCGTTGGCACAAAGACTCTTTTGCCATCAATGTGCTTCTGGAATCTTCCTCCACGGCGGAAACTACCCTTTCCAATAACTAATGCTGCTCTGGCTGATGCAACAATTGCATTTCAAACTTCTATTGATTTTCACAACCTTCTTCTGAATAATCCCTTATTGGATAATATATTCCGAACTTTAGGAAAATCTAATTTGATTTATATTCTGATCTTCAAAATAATCTCACCGTACTGGTCAACTCCTTTCCGTCATCTCCAATTTCATTTGCAACATTTTTGCTTTCAAGCGTTATTTACTTCTTGAAAGTAAATATTATTCTTGAACTCGTCACATCAAATTTGCTTTGATTTTATTTAAATATCGATTCAAATTTGTACATGGTCTTCATTCATATTGAAGAATCTAAATTAACCCTAGAGAGGGGGGTGAATATGGTTTATTGCAAATTAAATGAATTTAAAATAAAATAAAATATCATAGAAAAATTGCTGAAAGAAAATCACACACAGAAGATACCAAGATTCGGCAAAATTGTGCCTACTGCTGCACTCAAGGTTTCTACTAGGAATTATAAACATTCTCTTCGCTTGCAGACTCTTGTAAACTCGCGACCTTCGCTCCCGACTGTTTAAACCCTACGCTTAAGACCTTGACACAACTCGATCCGTTAAGTTGTGATTTTTCTAACTACAAGACGTAGTAGTTATTGACTCTCAAATAAAAAAAACTTGAATTTTAAAAGAATAAACAAAGCTAAAGAACCCTACGAGTTTAAAGTTAAGGGTTATCCCCTTTCTAAATTAAAAGATGGCCGACCCCCTTTGTAATTCGGTTCAACCCTTCTCTTTTTCTCTGAGAATTAAAAATGGTGGCGACGGATTTTCAATCTAGGGTTCTATGAAATCCCTAATCGATTTTGATTGCTTGAGTTGTTGATGTAATCCCAGATGACCTTCTCGTGATGTTGTTCTCTGTTGCTTCGATTTCGGGAATTTTTCTCTTTGGCTCTCAAACAAAAGTGAGAAAATCTATCGATTTATGCTCTCTTAAATTTGGGTTATGTATTTTCGATTTTGTTGCGCTGCCTGTGATGAAACGTGTGTATTTATAAGGTTTTTAAACCCTAGAATATCTGATTCTAGTTACTTTGTTCCCCCTTGAATTGTTCTTCCATTATACGCTGGGATATTGTGGATTTTTCTTTGGTTTCAGTTTTGTGTTTTGGGGTTTGAAAACTTCAACCTGTTCTGGAACTTTGATATTGCGAGATTACTTGAATTTTTTACTTTGCCCGTACGTTTCTGGAAATTTGGATTAGTCTTTGATCCTTTTGGCTTTGATTTAATCCCTTATTTGCTGGAATTTTACTTTTAAAATATGAGCAGATACTCTTTGATCCTGTTAAGAACTGAAACATGTTATACTTGACCAAATCTTCGACTCTGAATTGTTGCTCCTGATTTAACTTAACCAGCTTTGATTTCTTGCTGATGTAATGTTGAAAAACCCTTTGACCATTCAACTGTTTTACCTTGTGTACCGTTTTTGTATTCATTTTGCATTTGCTTTACTGATGCTATATACATCTATGAGTTACTTTACCCATTCATGATACTGCAACCATGTGATTACTCGTTCATGATATTGCTGCCATGTAATAATTGTTGTACATATCCATGCTAGCTGAACTGATTTTCCATGTAGAGAAATGCAGATTCATTTGCTGTGTATATCACTTATTGTACCTTGACATGTTCATTAATTTGACTTGAGCTTTACTAGTTTGCTTGGTTCGGTCACCAGAATTTTTCTTCCCTTGCTGTCATGTATGGTGCTGAAGCACAATTTGATCTTCTATGTCATAAGCACTTTCTTGTATCCTTTCATATCGTCAAACATATGCTTCCTTGTGCATGATCTTCATGATGGCTGCACCATGTGACAAACTACACACCAGTTATTGTACGTGTACATAATACAGAACAGAAATGTGCACTTTCATTTGAACTTGGTTAAAAAAATTGCTATGCCACTTCTTTTTAGTTCTGTTCTTGCTATATTTGATGTATATGAACATATTGATGGATGAGCTGTTGTGTTCACTGACACTTGTATTTGCATGCACCAGTTTTGAGTTTATACTATTTTTCTTGTACTCGGCTCCATGTGCTTGTCCATGTATATTGATGTGTTGCCCATAAACTTGTCACCATATATGCTCGGCCATTTGTAGCAGCACCAATTTCCTTGTATGAATTTGTACACCCACTGATACACCATCTTGCTCGAACCATGCTCACCTATTTATTTATTTTTAAAAAATTATTGCTGCCATCAACTTTGTTTATCCAGTTTGTTGTACCATTTTAATGAATCACCATTTTGTTGTTTATGTTGTAGTTCCATTCTCAATTATGCTTGTTCACTTGATCACTCACGCCTTGTATCTTGACATTTGATTTGGGCCATGATTTGCTGTGCTGACTTTATTTCTTAAACTTGTATTTGATTGTCCCATTTTATTGTGCACTTGGTCGAGACGGTTCATATGGCTACTCCTCAGTCTACACTGATTGGCGAGGCAGTGCACATGTGTATGCACGTGTGTAAATGCAGCCGTCAGACGAGATTTTCCTCTTCCTGTATATAAAACAAAGTCTAGAAATTTTTTGAGAAGCACATCGTAATTCCGAGGAAAATAAAATTTTAAAAATCGGTTTTTTTTATTTGCTTTTATTTAATTTTATTTTTGTTGCAGTCTACTGTGTGTGTTCTTCTGTATGTGACAGGTATGAAGATGACTGGATTGGAGAGCAGTGAAGACAGAAGATGGAAGACAGTGAAAAAAATAACAGTGTTAGTGTAAATGTACTTGTATAGAGTGAGTGACTGAGTTGTAATAAGGATGAACGAAGTGTAGTATATCAAATAGAGGAGTTATAAAAGATGTACTTTTTGAAATTGAAATAAAATGTTTTTATTTAAATAAAATATTGTGTGATTGTTTAAATTTCTGTACAGTTGTATTTTATTTAAATAAAAACATTATATTCATGCCTGTTGTGTAGTATATCAGTACAGTTACAAACACATTCAATAATAAAATATATTTGGTTGTTATCATCAAACAATAATCATATAATTGTGTATACAACACTGTTATATACAACAATCTCCCTCTTTCGATGATGACAAACAAATAAAAGATTTTGAATGTGTTTGAATGTGAAGTATATTACTCCCCCTATTTGTATGCTCCCCTCACAACTAAGCTTCCCTTATTGATGCATACATTTGAAAAAAATTTAAATTAATTAATCAAAACTCCAAATTTCAAAAGAAATATTCTATAAATGTTTGCTCATCCATCAAATTCTTGACCTTTCTCCGCCTTTTGTTATCATCAAAAGAATAACAAAAATTGAAACAGTGACGAATGTAGACTAGAAATATAAATTCAAATCAAGAGGGAAAATATATCGTTAATCTCATTTGATCAAACAAAAATCATAATATTCTTTAAAATTAGAAGCAAATTTTACTTATTAGAATGATGGATTTATGATTAATTTTATAAAAATGAGGAGAGTTCAATAAAATTGAATATTTGAATTTGAATTTCAAAGGATTTAGATAGGCTCAAAAAAGTGTTAAGCACTTGCCACGCATAGCCCAAAGGTCATTTAAATCTCAATGAGTTCTATCCATGCATAGCCCAAAGGTCATTTAAGTGAGAATAGAAACACATAGAGATTAAGGTAATTTACCAACGCACAACCACGAGGTTTTGTAAATGGGAGTGAATACCAAGGATAAATTATTATTATTATTATATATATTTCATGATTTTCTTTATTCTTCAAATTAAACTCCCCACATTATATTAAATCATGATGAATGTCAGAAGGATGAAAGTAGTTGAAAATGATCGTGAAAAAATGCAATAATTTAAAGATATTATAATATTTGTTCAACCATCATGAGAATTTAATAATACTTCCTCATGATACCATAGTCAATACCCATCACAACTTCAAGATCTGACATAATTTCAACAAATTCCAAAATAGTTCAAATGGTCAATCATTTACTTTTGAATAACCATTTAAGAATATTTAAAAAAATGGATATTGATCAATCAATTTCTATTATTCCCAAATCTAAGCGTAATCGTGAAAATCTATCTTCGGGAAGAGGTTTTGTAAAAATATCAGCAAGTTGACAATCAATTGAAATGAACTCTATACAAATATCTTCTCGTGAAATGTGATCTCTAATAAAATGGTGTCTCACATCTATGTGTTTAGTGCGTGAATGGTGAACAGGATTATTAGACAAATCTACAGCACTTTTACTGTCACATTTTAGTGGTACTTTTTTATAAATTAGACGAAAATCTAAAAGAGTTTGCATCATCCATAATATTTGTGCACAACAACTTCCTAAAGAAATGTATTCAGCCTCAGTTGTGGATAAAGCAACACGATTTTGTTTTCGACTTGACCATGAAACTAATGAATGTCCTAGCATAAAACAAGTTCCACTAGTGCTTTTTCTATCCACAAGGGATCCAGCATAATCGACATCAGAATATCAAATTAATTCAAAATTATTACATGTGGGGTACCATAAACAAAATTTATGTGTGTGCAAAAGATATCTCAATATTCTTTTTGTGGCCTTTAAGTGAGATTCTTTTGGATTAGACTAAAAGCATGCACACAAACAAACAGCAAACATAATATCAGTCCTAGATGCGGTGAGATAAAGAAGTGAACCAATTATTCCATGATATTTTTTCTGATCAACTGCTACTCCTTTCTCGTCTTTGTCAAGCTTGGTTGAAGGACTCATCGGTGTTCTGAGTGGTTTTGCGTTTTCTAATCCAAATCATTTCAGCAATTCAGCGATGTACTTTGTTTGTGATATGAAAATGCCCTTGGTGCTTTTTTTGATTTGAAATCCAAGGATGTACTTTAATTCACCTACTAAGCTTATTTCGAATTTATCCTACATGACTTTTTCAAATTTCTCACACAGAAGATCATTAGTAGCACCATATATAATATCATCAACATAAATTTAGACTATTAAAAAATCTTCATCTTCATGTAATAGAAATAATGCCGTGTCAGCACTCCTCTTTTTAAAACTGTTTTCCAAAAGATATGCACTTAAACAATCGTACCAAGCTCTAGAGCTTGTTTAAGACCATATAATGCTTTTTCAAGTTTAAATACATGATTTGGAAATTCATGATTTTCAAAACCAGGGGTTGTTCCACAAAAACTTCTTCTTTTAATTCTCCATTTAAAAATGCACTTTTTACGTCCATTTGTTTAAGTTTGAAACCTTTATAACATGCAAAACTAAGCAAAATTCTAATGGCTTCTAACCTAGCTACTGGTGCGAATGTCTCATCAAAATCAATGCCTTCAATTTGATTATATCTTTTTGCAACTAACCTAGCTTTGTTTCTAATTACATTTCCAGATTCATCTAGTTTATTTTTGAACACCCATTTAGTTCCTACTACTGGATAGTCATTTGGTCTAGGAACTAATTTCCAAACTTTATTCCGTTCAAATTGATTAAGTTCTTCTTGCATCGCTAAAATCCAACTTTCATCACTAAGTGCAATTTCAACATTTTTAGGTTCAGTTTCAGAGATAAAACAACTGTGAATACAAAAGGCACAGATATCTTTATTAAATGATGAACGGGTTCGTATACCTCCCATTGGATTTCCTATTACCAATTCTAGAGGATGGTTGGCTTTGAATTTCAACTTCTCGACTTCAAATGTTTGTTTTGTTGAATCATCACTGCCAGTCTTCTCTTTGTTATTTTCTTTTTCACCCTCATATGTAATTCCCTCATCGTTTTTTTCTTTGTCCACCGTATCCAGATCTGATTCATCAAATTTCACGTTTATGGTTTCAACAATAGTTTTTGATCGTTTGTCGAAGATTCGATAAGCCTTGCTTCTTGAAGAGTAACCCATGAAGATTCCCTTATCGGCCTTTGATTCAAACTTACCAAGATGATCACCTGTATTAAGAAGATAACAAGGGCATCCAAAAACTCTAAAATATGAAATGTTAGGCTTTCTGTCAAACCACAATTCATAGGACGTTTTGTTAAGTATTGGTCTAATCATTACTCTGTTCATTACATGGCAGGATGTATTAACTGCCTCTGCCCAAAAAGTTAAATGCAATTTATATTTACTTAACATAGATCTAGCCAATTCCTGTAATGTACAATTTTTCCTTTCGACTACCCCATTTTCTTGGAGTGTTCGAGGAGCAGAAAATTCGTGTTTAAAACCATTTTCTTCACAAAAATTTTCAAAATCCAAAATTTTAAATTCACCACTATGATCACTTCTTAAAGTTTTTATTGAAACACCTTTTCATTTTGAACGAGTTTTGCAAACTTTGAAAAGTAATCAAACGTTTCAGATTTTTTGGCTAGAAAATAAACTCTTGTAAATCTAGAATAATCATCAATCAACACATAACAATAACGTTTTCCATTCAAGCTAGAAATTTCATTCGGTCCAAATAAATCCATGTGAATTAATTCAAGTATCCTATTAGTACTAACAACAATTTTGGGGCGAAATGATGATCGACTAAATTTTCCCATAGTACTTGATTTACACATTTTATTACTTCTATATTTCTGATGTGGTAATCCCCTTACCAATTCTTTTGATTCAAGTTTTTCTAAGAGACTCATACTAGCGTGACCCAATCTCCTATTCCATAAGAAAACTTCTTCATCTGTAGCTACTAAACATTGTGAGAGAGTCAAATCATCAAATGAAAGCGTATAAACATTTCCTTTTCTTTTTCCTATGAACACAATATTGTTGGTGGATTTTTCAATAATTTTGCAAGATTCACTATCAAATATCACACTCATTCCTTTGTCACATAGTTGGCTTATGGAAATGAGATTGTGATGCAAGTTTTCAACATATAAAACATCAATTAAGGAGAAAGTACTATTACCTACTTTATCTTTGCCGATAAATTTACATTTTCTGTTATCGCCCATTATCACACTTCCACCTTTATGTTTTTCAAGGCTAAGGAACTTTGATTTATCTCCTATCATATGTTTGGAACAACCTGAATCCAAGTACCATTCTTGTTTCTCATTAGCCCGCCAACATACCTACACCCAAGAAGAAGAGATTGACCTAGAGAAACTCATAGGTCTAATGAAATTAGTAACTGAAATTTTTTGATTTTGAACAATAGATCCTTTTGGAATCCAAATTTGTTTATTCTTACCAAGTCCAAATCTATAACAATTGCTTGTCGACCCTTTTGGAACCCATATTTGTATGAATTTTTTATTATTGTTCCTACTTTCACATTTTTTATAGCTATGTCCAATTTTTCCACATCTTATACATTTAGGAAAAACATTCCACCCTTCGCATTATCATTTATATTAATGTGTGTTTTCCCAAATCCTAATCCTTTGCTATTGTTAGCATATAATTGATTTCCAAGCAGCATCCTAACTGACTTTTCTCCTTTTGAAAACTTACTCAATGTTATTTCAAGATTTTTTTTCTTTGGTTATAAGTTTTGCATTTTCATTTACAAGAGAGGTGCATCTGTTGATGAAATTCTTTCTTTTTGTGTCACCACTTTCTTTTAAAGCCAAGTGTTCTTGTTTTAATTTTTCAAAATTTGCTTTAAATTCTGTTTGTTCTTGTTTTAAAAACTTGCAGTTTTCACAATCAAGATTTGTCACTTTTTCAAGCTCATTTTCTGACCTATTGTTTTCATGAACCAATTTTAACCTATCAGATTTTAATTTCTTAACTTTTAGTTCAAGAGAATCAACGGTTTTGGTAAGATCACGACACATTAAAATTAAATCTTCGTAATTGTAGTTTGGTACCTCAGTGGAATCTTCTTCTCTACTTTCTGAATCTGACTATGCTATAAGACACAAATTGGCTTCCACTTTATCACTGTTAAAGTCTTCTTCTACTTCTTCATCGTCCCATGTAGCTGCAAAAGCTTTCTTTTTCTTCTTCTTCTTTCTGTCTTTATGAAGTAGTGGACAATTTGGTTTGATATGGCCTGGTTTATTGCAGTTGTAGCATTTGACTTCATCGTCTGAGTTGTCTGAATTCTTGGATTTGTTGGATTTTGAATTCTTCTTTCGTGACTTGTATTTCTTGTTAGACTACCTTCAAGAACCATGGCCAATTCTTCAATGGGATTCTCGGCTTCATCATTACTTTCAATAGTGCTGTTTAGAGCAATTGTCTTTTTCTTTGATTCTGAATCATCGCGTCCTTCTTTGGCTTTTAACTCCATTTCATAAGCGATCAAGTTTCCAATTAACTCTTATATTCTCAACTTACTTAGATCTTTTGATTCTTGAATGGCTGTTACTTTGGCTTCAAAGTTCATTGGTAGTACTCTCAGTATTTTTCGTATTAATTCCACTTTAGTGTAGACTTCACTAAGAGCCCTTGCATTATAAATCAGTGTGGAGAATCGACTATACATCTCTTTTATATCTTCGTCTTTACGCATCGTGAAATTTTCATATTTGTTGCAGAGTAGTGCGAGACGAGATTCCTTGACTTGAGATGTTCCTTTATGTGTAACTTCCAGAGTATGCCAAATTTCCTGCGCAGTTGAACAGTGAAATATACGATTAAACTAAGTTTTATCAAGGGCGCAAATTAAAGCGTTCATTGCTTTGGCATCAGTTGAGAATAATTTTTTATCATTAGCATCCCACTTATCTTTTGGCTTAGGAATTTCAATATCATTAATAATCGTAACAAGAGGTTTGTAGCCCATTTCAACAATATCCCATACATCATAATTGACTGAACTCAAATAAATTTTCATCCTAGCTTTCCAATAGGCATAACCAGTTCCATTAAACATTGGTGGCCTAACTATGGACTGACCCTCAGAAAAAGCATTGTTAGACAAATTTATGACTCTAGAGTTAAAAATACCGTCTCTGATACCACATGAAGGATCTAAATTAACCCTAGAGGGGGTGAATACGGTTTATTGAAAATTAAACAAATTAAAAATAATATAAAATATCATAGAAAAATTGCAGAAAGAAAATCACACATAAAAGATACCCAACTTCGGAAAAACTATGCCTACTGCTGCATTCAAGGTTTCTACTAGGAATTATAAACAATCTCTTCGCTTACAGACTCTTGTAAACTCGCGACCTTCGCTCCCGACTGTTTAAACCCTACGCTCAAGACCTTGACACAACTCGATCCATTAAGTTGTGATTTTTCTAATTACAGGACCTAGTAGTTATTGACTCTTAAATAAGAAAAACTTGATTTTTAAAAGAATAAACAAAGCTAAAGAACCCTAGGAGTTTATAGTTAAGGGTTATCCCCTTTCTAAATTAAAAGATGGCTGGCCCCCTTTGTAATTCGGTTCAACACTTCTCTTTTCCTCTGAGAATTAAAAGTGGTGGAGGTGGATTTTCAATCTAGAGTTCTATGAAATCCCAAATCGATTTTGATTGCTTAAGTTGTTGATGTAATCCCAGATGACCTTCTCGTGATGTTATTCTCTGTTGCTTCGATTTCGGGAATTTTTCTCTTCGGCTCTCAAACAAAAGTGAGTAAATCTACCAATTTCTGCTCTCTTAGATTTGGGTTATGTATTTTCGATTTTGTTGCACTGCCTGTGATGAAGCATGTGTATTTATACGGTTTTTAAACCCTAGAATATCTGGTTCTAGTTACTTTATTCCCCCTTGAATTGTTCTTCCATTATACGTTAGGATATTGCGGATTTTTATTTGGTTTCAGTTTTGTGTTTTGGGGTTTAAAAACTTCAACCTGTTCTGGAACTTTGATATTGCGAGATTACTTGAATTTTTACTTTTCCCATACGTTTTTGGAACTTCGAATTAGTCTTTGATCCTTTTGGCTTTGATTTAATCCCTTATTTGCTGGAATTTTGCCTTTTAAAATATGAGCAGATACTCTTTGATCCTATTAAGAACTGTAACATGTTATACTTGACCGAATCTTCGACTCTGAACTGATGCCCCTGATTTAACTTAACCAGCTTTGACTTCTTGCTGTCTATGTAATGTTGAAAAACACTTTGACCATTCAACTGTTTTACCTTGTGTACCGTTTTTGTATTCATTTTGCATTTACTTTACTGATGCTATATACATCTATGAGTTACTTTACCCATTCATGATACTGCAGCCATGTGATTACTCATTCATGATACTGCTGCCATGTAATAATTGCTGTACATATCCATGCTAGCTGAACTGATTTGCCATGTATAGAAATGCAGATTCATTTAGTGTGTATATCACTTGTTGTACCTTGACTTGTTCATTAATTTGACTTGAGCTTTACTGGTTTGCTTGGTTCGGTCACTAGAATTTTTCTTCCTTGCTATCATGTATGGTGCTAAAGCACAATTTGATCTTCTATGTCATGAGCACTTTCTTGTATCCTTTCATATCATCAAACATATGCTTCCTTGTGTATGATCTTCATGATGGCTACACCATGTGCCAAACTACACACCAGTTATTGTATGTGTACATAAGACTGAATAGAAATATGCACTTGCATTTGAACTTGGTTAAAAAAATTGCTATGCCAGTTCTCTTTAGTTATGTGCTTGACATATTTGATGTATATGAATATATTGATGGCTGAGCTGTTGTGTTCACTGACACTTGTATTTGCATGCACCAGTTTTGAGTTTATACTGTTTGTCTTGTACTCAGCTCCATGTGCTTATGCATGTATACTGATTTATTGCCCATAAACTTGTCACCATATATACTCGGCCATTTGTAGCAGCATTAATTTCCTAGTATGAATTTGTACACCCACTATTACACCATCTTTCTCTAACCATGCTCACCTATTTATTTATTTTTAAAAAATAGTTGCTGCCATGAACTTTGTTTATCCAGTTTGTTGTACCATTTTAGTGAATCACCACTTTGATGTTTATGTTGTAGTCCCATTCTCAATTATGCTTGTTCACTTGATCACTCACGCCTTGTATCTTGACTATTGATTTGGGCCATGATTTGCTGTGTTGACTTTATTTCTTTAACTTGTATTTGATTGTCCCATTGTTGATTGTGCATTAGGTCGAGACAGTCCATGTGGCTACTCCTCAGTCGTACACTGATTAGCAAGAAAGTGCACACGTGTATGCACGTGTGTACATGCAGCCATCAGGTGAGATTTTCCCATTCCTGTATATCAGACAAAGTCTAGAAAAATGATGAGAAACACATCGTAATTCTGAGGCAAATAAAATTTTTAAAATCGTTTTTTATTTGCTTTTATTTTATTTTTGTTGCAGTCTATTGTGTGTGTTCTTCTGTATGTGATAGGTATGAAGATGACTTGTAACAACCCGAAAATCTGGGCCAGTTTAAAATTTTTATTTTGGCAATTTTAGCGGATTTTGAACATTTAAAATAGATTATTTTAAATAATATCGACGAGAAATTTATTTTGAATGGAATTCGAACGTATATGTTATATACGTCGTCGTTAGAATATATATAATTATATATAATTATAAAAGGAATTGAAAATGGCGCGGTAGTTCGATAATTCAATTTCAAACTTCAATTGAATGTACCGGGTGCAAAACAATCCGGATTTTAGTGAAACCAAAAACAATAGGATCTAATTGATGATATCTTTCCAACGAATCCGAAAAATCGAAATTTCATAGCGGGAATCAAAAGATTTGTCCAGTTGAAAATTCTGAATAGTCGTTATGGAATTCAGGCCCTTAAAAATGGGAATTTTGCAAACGACCTCGGATTTCGACGAAACCACTTTTGTTGGGTCCGTGATGTCAAATTATTGCTAGATTCCAAATTTCATAATTTTTCGAATCAGTATGTGAGCGTGGCAAAGGAAAATGTGTTTGACCAGTTTCAGTTGATTTTAATCGACTGGAAAATGGCCATTTTTCCAACGGTCTCAGAGTTTGACGGAACTAGTTTTGTTAGGACCGTATCGTCAATACGAAGCTAGAAAATATTTTTCTGGAATTTTTCGGGTTATTATGTGGCCCCGGTAAATTGAAATGCGCGTTCAAATTCAATATATAGAGTTATATGTTGATTTTGACGAAAACTAATCGAAACGATCGAATCAGCTTACGACACATATCCCATTGTGTTCGGAATGGGGGTAATTAGCTATGCACGACAGGTGGTGGGCCTCGTTTCGAGTTCGAATAGAAAAGATACTTTTTGAATTAAACAATTAAATAAAATAAAAACAAAACCTCTCTCCTCACCCTTATCTCTCTCTGCCCCCCATTGAAATCGATTTCAAAATAAAAAAAGGCCAACGGGGGGGGGGGGGGGGGGGTGAACCACCGCTGCCGCCACGTCCTCCTCGCCCTCCCCAGGTGCCACTACCCCCTCCCCCCGTCTCTTCCCTCGCCTCCCCCTTCGATCGTGACCCCACGCCCCCTCCTTCCTCCGTCGTCCCTACTCCACCTCCGCCCAGACCCCCTCGTCCACCTTCATCCGTGAGCCCCTCCCCTTCCACAAATCGAGCACCGCTAGAAGCCCTAGCCCCCTTTTGAAACCGCAGCCACCCGAACCCCCAACCACCCCTCCAAACTCCGACGAACCTCCAGCGCGCCCCCTCCAGTGACGCAGACAGCACCCGACGCCCTCATTCCCCCTTGCGCAGTGAGTTTTCTTCCCCTTTCTTTATTTTATTTTATTTGATTTTAAAAACTAAAAATAACATGATTTTAATACTGAAATTAATGTGATTTTAAAACTGAGATTAGTATTGTAACGACCCGGATTTTGAGCGACTTTGGTTATCGACGTAAGCACGACGTCGATAACCAAACCGTCGAAAAATCCTGGTAATTAGTGAAAGAAATTAGAGGGTGAGGAAAGATAAGATAGAAAATTAGAATAGAAGAAGAAGAAGAACACAACATCAGAGTAACACGAATCTCACAGCGGAACGAATAAATATATTTCATAACATAACTTTGAAATATACATCTGTATTTGAATATACATCATTATCAAAGTACAGCACTTACAACACAGCGGAAATAACTATAGCTATATGATCCTGAAGCCTCCTGCTCCAGCTCTTCAACTATATCTGTAAAATCCCGACTACTTGACTGCCCATACAAATTTAGGCACCCAAGAGTTTAGGGAAAACAACAAAGTAAACTCCGGGTCAGTCATGGGACTGGTATGAGTAAAACAGTTTAAAAACAGTTGAACAAGTAAATGATATCTCATAAGACCACGCCGCATAACGGAACGGGTTTTTCCCTTATGAGAATCCAAAATATCTTTATATCAAAAACCTTTTGATATTATAATAATGTCTATCAACCACAGTATATATATAATCATCTAGCAGAAACGCTTTCATCTCACGTTCTACATATATAGTATACAATCAAAACCGCAAGCACGTATTGGGTAATGGATTTCCAACTATGACAAGGTATGGAATCACCTTTCGCTCGTGTACCTCTAGAGAGGAATACACTGGGTTCAACAAGAACATCTTGCAACCCGGCCACACATGACCGACCACTCATTTCGCTTGAGTGTATCGAATGTATATCACCAACAGTTGGGATCAGCAACCGTTTCCCGAATGGGACAGCATCAACAATAGATTTTTAGAAATGAATGAAACTCTAGATCAGGTGATTATACACCCTACTTCGGTGCGACCGACTTAGCCATGCTGCCTGCCCGATTTCTGTCATTTACCGGATGATGAGGCTAGAAACTACGCTTTATCATCATACCAGATTCACTTTGAATGTCACATCATCAAATCCATCAAATCACCGATTGACGTCCTCAACCATACATTATGTGTTAGCTAAAAGAAGTTTCCTTCTTCGCTTCCACTCTTGGTACAGTTGGAGAAATCAATATACGTGATCGTCTGGACATATTCTGTCAGACATCCATCCATACAAGTCATCCAGGAACAGGATGAACCGAAGGCACTATTCTGTAAACAGGATAGCCCTTGCATAACTCCGTCTTCAATTTCCTTTGGCATATATGATTCGCAACGCTTATGCCAATACAGAGTGGTTCTTTGGATAATAATCCAACCGGTCTCTCCATATTAACAACGTTAAAATGGTCAAAACTTCGATAGTCTGTGATTTAACTATCGAATAAAAACAGGTGTGCAAACAACGATATTATTCCCAAATGGAAATTATATCGATCAAACATCATTTAACATTCATCTCCTTAGTTCATTAATTTACTTATCTCCTGTTTCCCTATATTCAATATTTCTTATTTTCTAAATTTGGAAAATATACGTTATTAACAAATGGAAAACATTTCCATTTCTTGTTTTCTTTATTAGAAAACATTTCTGGTTTCTTATTTGGAAAACATTTCCAAAGCTTCTTTATTGGACTTAGGCAGATGTTTAAACAAACCATCGCGATGCCAACTCAAACCATTTCCTTTTACTGCCGAACATTAACTATTCCTTAGTTAAAACGAAGCCAATTAAGTTGGGGTAGAACTACCTCTCAGACCTTAACTGAACAACATTTCTAACTTTGAAATGGGCAAAGTTCACTTTGTATTCCATTTATTAACTTCCTTACTTAACCCTCCTTCGAATAGCTATATTCGATTGACTCTTTTTACTTAACTCCTTTGGACTAACCCCTATCAATTAACTCTATTGGACTAACACTATTTGACTAACGCTATTTATTTACTCATTTCACTTACTCTTTTCGAATAAACTATATTCGATAACTCCTTTTACTTTCTATTCGAATAACTATATTCGATTTACTCATTTGCTTCTATTCGAATAACTATATTCGATTAACTCATTTGCTTCTATTCGAATAACTATATTCGATTAACTCATTTGCTTCTATTCGAATAACTATATTCGATTAACTCATTTTCTTTAACTCTAATCGATTAACTAACATCGATTATCTCCTTTTACTTTAACATTAATCGATTAACTAACATCGATTATCTCCTTTTACTTTAACATTAATCAATTAAACTAACATCGATTAACTCTTTTTAACTTTATCACTAATCGATTAACTAACATCGATTAACTTCTTTTACTTTAACACTAATCGATTAACTAACATCGATTAACTTCTTTTACTTTATCACTAATCGATTAACTAACATCGATTAACTTCTTTGATAAACTACGTTTTCCGTTACAACTATTTCCTTTTTATAACGTTTACTTACCGTTACAAATATATCCTATTTATAACTTCTATTTACCGTTACAAATATTTCCTATTTATACCTTCTATTTACCGTTACAAATATTTCCTATTTATAACTTCTATTTACCGTTACAAATATTTCCTATTTATAACTTCTATTTATTTTCTAAATAAATATTCCTTTTCTGTTTCTATTTATTTTCTAAATAAATATCCCTTTTATAAAACCGTGTTCGTTTTATAAATAATTCCTTTTATAAAATCCTGTGATTTTATAAAATTCCTTTATTTCAATATACATTGAAATACTTCTTTTTACATCCCAGGGTCTTTTATGATATTTACAATATCGAATAACAATGATCAACATCATTCCAACACACATAATCCATAACAGATTATATAACCCATCATATATCACAATATATGAAAACAGTAAAATAAATGTTGAGGAATCCAGTCGGATTCCTCCAACCTGTTTCCCTGCATCATAGATGTTAGACAATATAGATAACATCACTTTCAGTTCTATATGATATATTCTGTTAAACAAAATCAATATAGAAAATTTAACTAACTGACTAGCAGTTCAATCAAACAGTCAACATACAGTATCAGCCAATATCTAACAGTTCTAAAAATATAACATGAAATTATAAACTGTTCAGAGTTAGTGAGATTTACTCACATTGGCAGTTCATCGTTAAAGAACGATAAACTGTTGTTTGATTTGAATCAAACAATTTATTTCGCCATAAATTCAGATGAGCTCCAATCCTCTTCCAGTCAGTGTCATCGTGTTGTTCCCGTCCATACGATCCTGTCAGATCTGATTCCATCAAATTCTTACTTCGGCCCAATTCCAAACGTTATCACCCAGACCCGCAAAACATTTCCTCTTCTTCCCCGTTGCTTTCTCAAAGCTGTGCTCCATACTTCATAAACCTTAAAACTGAAAACTCCACAATTTTCCATTGACTTCTTCACCATTTGTTTATCCATGTCGGTCAGTCTTTATTATTTGCATCATGCTTTGATCCTAGTGGCACTCTTTTTGTAACTGCTACCATCACTGGGTATAGTATAAATGTATTTTCGGATTTTGCCAATACGTCTGCATAACGCAAGGAGTTCTACTTGTTATGATTATGACTCATCACCTGTTCATCTTTATAAGCTTTATCATGGGATAACCACTGCAAAAATACAATACATCGACTTCAGTCATTCTAGCCACTGGGTAGCGATTATTTCTCAACACTGAAACTCTTCTCTTTCCCCTTCTTCTCCGATCAGAATAACAAACTCCAGGCAACCACCCAACCTCCAAACTTCACTCCAAAAACGCAGCAATACAATTCAGTCCAAAACCGAACTTAATCACTCTTTAACCAAGATTAGCCCCGTTAAACACTTCCTTACTTCTTCCTCGTTCAGCTTCCATTCGCCTGCTGTATAGAGAGGGCAGCGAACCCTTTTTGCCACCAACCTTCAAGCTGTAGCATTCTCACGTTGATCTCCCTCATATACACACAACTGCACTTACCACTACTTCTCAACCCATTACCAAACACTCCTTCCCACTCACGTTTTCTTCTCCTTCTATTTTTATTTGTTTCTCACGAGTGCACCTTACCACTTTCAAGTCTCCTACTCCGGAACACCACCCTCCTCCTTTTCGCAGCACCCAAAAACGAAGCCTTGATTTCGACTGTGGGAATCTCGAGCAACACAAATTGAATAGAAGGATAAAGCACTAGTGATTCACGGGTTTGAAGTGGGATCCGGTTTTATAAAAAAAAAGAAGGCTTTGGCTGTTAATGTGTGGACGAGGAGATGAGGAGTATTTAGTGTTACGGGTATATTTGTACTCCAGGGGAATTCATGGGTAAAAAAATGGTACACGCGCATTTAGATGGAGAGGGGACGTACGGGACTTAGTTGCCGCACAAGTAAAGATTTTTATATGAATAAATTTACTCAATAATACCCAAGAACATATGTTATCTCATTACCATGTATTAAAATATCGAAATGTTTATCATTATAAATAAAGTGATATTGTACCATCTGGATTGTTTAAGTAGTATCACATTCGCCCTTTTGGATATTTAAGTTATTTAACATGTCCCGCTCAATAAAATTGTATCCATATAGAAACGCTACAGACTAAAATAAAAATACCGTTGTGATGAGCAACGTACCCCGGTCCCAAAAATATAATAATACCGGTAGGTGGTCTTATCTTTTGAAACTTCAAAATGTTGATTACAGGGTGCGAAATACTTCAAATAAAAAGTTGCATATTAAATTAATTAAAAATTTCAGAAAATTTCTAAAAATTAAATTATCACTATGTCCCAAAAGAACCTTGTCTAAATTCATACCCGATATCTAGTTATTTTGAAATAACCGTTATGGTCGATAAACGATTCTATAGCGACTATTCTAAAATTTGATTTGGACATATCTCAAAATCTATACGACGAAATCCTGATTTTCCTCTTCCACTAGAAAGATATACTTCACCAGCTCCTAACGTTTCTCGTTTCACAGAAATCCGATTTAAAACGAACTCTGTACATTCAGTTGAAGTTCGAATCGCCAATTTACGAACTGCAGCGCCATTACGAGCTCGTTTATAATTATATTATAAACTATACGTTCAACTGTCGACAATTGAATATATTCGTTATTCAAGTTCAATTCCAAGCTGAATGAAATATCACAGATGATCCGGTTCACACCATATCGTCATTTTAGCCAAATCTGATTATTTCATAATTAAATATATTATTTAATTATTATTTTAATTAAATATTCACTATTGTTTAATTCCACAACCATAAAATACTCTAAACCACCCTTTATATAATTAAATAAATCAATCATAATACCTCTGCCAATGCGGGTCATTACAAGTATTGTTTTAAAATATATATACGTAGTATAGAAAGGCGGGATTTTTAATTTATAAAAGTGAAAAGGCGATATTTTTAAATATGAAAAGACGATATTTTTAAATATAAAAAGACGATATTTTGATATAAGTAGTGAAGTAAAAATATGATTTTTACTTCGATAAAAATATAATTTTTATAATGTAGAAGGGTTAAAAATATAATTTTCAAACTTGTTGAAGGATAAATATATGATTTTTACATAGTAGGAATTATAAAAATATAATCTTTATCGATACGAACACTGTTATCAAAATATGCGAAAGGTTTGATTAGTGAAATAGAAAGAGATTTGAATTTTTACAAGAGGAAAAGATGAAATTTTTATATTTAAAAAGTTGAGATTTTTAGAAATAGAAAGGCGAAATCTTTAGAAATAGAAA
Source organism: Allium sativum (assembly GCA_030737875.1). NCBI lineage: Eukaryota > Viridiplantae > Streptophyta > Magnoliopsida > Asparagales > Amaryllidaceae > Allium > Allium sativum. Next base: position 904,781,651 of record CM060916.1, read on the forward strand.
GGCGAAATCTTTATATAGAGAATAGCATGATAAAAATATAATTTTTATCTATATAGCATCAATGTAAAAATAGAATTTTTATCTAGAATAGCGATGTAAAAATAGAATTTTTATCCATATGGAGTGATTATAAAAATATGATTTTTATATACATAGCAACAATATAAAAATGTGATTTTTGTATATTGAATAACAATATAAAAATGTGATTTTTATATATTGAATAGCAAAGTAAAAATTTGATTTTTACATATGTAGTGAAAGCGGGCAACGAAAGTGACAAAAGGCGAGCACGACGAAGATTTCTACGCAAGAAGAGTCGTGGCGTTGGGATGGCTAATCTGTGAGAACTTCTCACTTTAACTTTTATTTGCTAGTTAGAAATATACACTAGGATGAAGACGGTGTTTAGTAGCACCCGACACCACTGTCCACAGACTATGGACTTGTTTGTTTGGTTGCATAGATTGGTTAGATTATTTGATTTGAACTTGATTGTTTGGTGAAATGGAATGGATTGATTGATATGTGTATGGCGTGGGCCATCACTAGACCGGGGATAAGGCTAGACCTTGTCCATTTTCTAGTATCGTGCCGTTATGCCGCCGAAATTTTCTAAAATAAGTTAGAAAAATAAAAATACCATTTTTACTTTGTAAATGGACTGAATAGAAATTCATGTGTTAAAATATAATTTTTAACGTGAATATGAATATAGTGAGTGTGAATAAATAAATATCCATTTACAAACCGGACGGTTTGTTTATGTACACCTATTTGAAGGACATTGATTGGGATGATAAATTTTACACATCGCCCAACCGCACAAATAAAATCTATGTTTGATTGTTTGAAACCCCACACGGGTATTGGGATAAAATACAGCATAAACCAATCCCAATAATTAGTTGTATGTTGACCGATCGATTGACAGGCTGTTATAAGCGTTAGATATCAATATTTGATGCTTATACAGTGTAGTGCACTTTGGATGATGGTTGATTATGTATCGTTGCTATTATATACATGTGTTGAATGGAATCCATATAATTAACTTTATATGGTAATTGATTGGGCCTCATTCCAATTTAGAAAGTAAAGAATATTATAAAATAAAGGTTCATGTGTTGACAGTACTCATCCGTTGAGATTAGTCATGTGTTGAACGAAATATTTTAACAATAAAATTTACATCTTTATCATTATAAAATAAAGGTTCATGTGTTGATAGTACTCATCCGTTGAGATTAGTCATGTGTTGAACGAAATATTTTAACAATAAAATTTACATCTTTATCATTATAAAATAAAGGTTCATGTGTTGACAGTACTCATCCGTTGAGATTAGTCATGTGTTGAACGAAATATTTTAACAATAAAATTTACATCTTTATCATTATAAAATAAAGGTTCATGTGTTGACAGTACTCATTCGTTGAGATTAGTCATGTGTTGACAAAAATATAGATTCACGTATTGAATAGAATAAATATTCATTTGTTGAATAGAATAACGGAATTATTGAAATATATAAAACCGTGTTGATTAGAGATGCGCTATTTTGACGCAAACGATAATTTTATCGATTATATTTGATTTGAATTGAATAGAAAACGAATTCGAATTGAAATTGAGTTAAATAAAATTTGAATTGAATCGAATAAAAGTAGAATTTGAATTGAATTGAATAAAAGTAGAATTTGAATTGAATTGAATAGAAAACGAATTTGAATTGAATTGAATAGAAAACGAATTTGATTTGAATAGAAAACGAATGTGATTTGAACTGAATAGAAAACGAATTGAATTTGAGTTGAATAGAAAATGAATTTGAAATGAATTCAAATTGAATTGAAATTTGAAGTTGAAATGTTTTTGAAACGAATTTAAAACTATTTATAAAATTCATTTCAAATAGGAATCGACGAAATATGTATTATATATATAATATAATGGCCTGAATAGAACGCGCCGCACCGCGGCAGTTCGTAAATTTCGACCATTGACTTCAAACGGACATTACGGGAGATCCGACCTTCGGATTCTCCTAAAACCGGAACCGTTGGGTTCGTATCGAAAAGAACTTTCTAACAAATATTAGAAATTTGAAATCTAACGGTTGGATTTGGAGATACGTCCAAATCAAATTTGAAAAAGGTCGCTGTAAGTGCAGTTCGATGGCCGTTGATGGAAATCGACTGTACGGGCCTTGATAAAATTATTAAAAATAGTAATAATTTGTGTAAAATCATAAGAAATGATTTGGGAAAAATTGGGATGAAAAACTCCATATTTGAAAAGATAAAAATAGATTTTTATTGGAATGAACTATTTTTGAACTAAAATTAAAACCCATTTATTTTTAAATAAATAAATTGGATTTGGAATGGGTTGTAATTAGAATTCATTTGTGGGTTTATCGTGAACTGTGTTTTAAATGACATTAGTTCTTTAACCCAGTAAAAGGAGTTTTAACGAATCTGCAATTAGATTGAAATGTGAATTGATAATTTAAATTATCAAATATAGAAAGTAAGCGAGAATGGAGTATTACCAGTTTTGCTCCAAAGCGATAGTTAAATCTTTAATTAGATTTGAACGTGGAATGGTAATAAATTTTACCGATAACACCGTGGTGTTAAATATGGAGTATTACCAGTTTTGCTTCATGGGATGAATAGGTTGGGATTGGGAATTAAAATAAATAATCACTTCGGTGTGGTTCGCTAATCTCGACTAGTTTAGAAAACCATAATTTGGTTTGAAACGACATCCAAAGGAAGATTAAATGATAAATTTTAAAGAATTTATCTTGGATAAAATTAATGGGAACCTTTCCCTAAGAATGTGGAATTTAGAAACTAGCTGTAGGTTAGTTAAGAAGAATGGTTTCCTGGGTATTGATCTGATGTTGGTTTCAGCCTTCAGGGTTAATATTTGGGAAATTGTTCTCTTGCTAATTTGCGGTTAGTGGCTGCTGAATTGGAATGAGGCGTATGTTGTGTTTGTGTAACATTTGTTTTTAATATACGCGGGTTGTTCGGAAAGTCCGGGTTTATACCCATTCTGAATAACCGATTCGACGATAAGTCGAAGATGAAGACGGTGGTTGAAGACCGGAAGTCTTCACATCGTTTGAGTGATTACTGATGATCTTGATTGGGCTGTACACCCAAGATGAGGGAATCAGTTGGTGGTCGTCCAGACGTACTTGGAGATCGATGGATATGCGAGGAAAGTGCCTCCGGTTTCGTTCAGACCCAGAACGAACTTGTAAATGGATTGTGTGTCCGACATTGGATTTTATTCTGTGTTGATTGATTTCTGTTAAATATATATCTATTTGGCGGCGAAGAATTTATTCTTTTGCTTAACGCCCTTCTCTAAGACGTACGAGCTTAGAGGTTATATATCGATAGATATCAATCGCATGGCATGAGTTGCCTGTGTGGCACGCTGAGTTGCATGGATCAAGGCTTCTGTTGAAAAGCAAAGTCTTGTGGTTGATGATCAAAGTACGGCCTTTGTGGCGTAGCTTTGTGTTTAGCGTGAATTCGCGAGACTCACACCTCGGTATGAGTTAAAAACGGGATAAGGACTGTAGGGAGAGCACGACGTTTCTTTCTAGCTTTGGTGGTGTCAATGACTTACCAGCCCTGACATTTATATACTTTTCACCTATGTGGTTGTTGGATGAGGCGCCTCGATTTTAGGTCTGTAAGGACCGGGAAACGTGTGTTCAGGCATAATTAATCCTCAAACGTAAGAGAGGACCAGCCCTGAAGATCCAGGGGTTACCCAGAGTTTGTAGTCCTGAGGCATTTGCTAGAGTGTCTCGAAGCGGAGAGGAGCTTGCCCCTTGCCTCGACTCATGACGGAAATCCAATTTCCAATTCGTGATATTGTGGTTTTAATTGTAGAACTAGTATGGCGACATGATATATGGTACCCATGCTGTCTATGATTTATATTTATGATTGAAATTGTTTTGACACTATACACTTATTATAGTATCAAATGATTTGTTTTAAACGTACCAAGCATGTTTGGCTATTATAAGGGAAAACCCTATCCTCCGGCTTGCGTTGCATGGTGTGATGGGACCTGGGTCTTATAATAGCTTCATTTTTCGAAAAAGCATTGCGCTGTTTATTCTATGCACTAGTATTCTTGGGAGGAAACCCGTTCCGTGTTATACGGCGTGGTCCCTTGAATTAATCTCTTTTAAAGTAAAGTTTTAAATAACTGTTTTAGTTCTCACACCAGTCACATGATTGACCTGGAGTTTATTGTTTTAACCTAAACTCTGGGTGCCCCTATTTCCACACGGGCAGCTAGTAGTTTTGGTTTTGCAGATTTATATTCACAGGATCCTGGTTTACTGCTGGAATGATATCCGGAAAGCTCTGTATCCGTATATCACCTTCAGTTGTGCTTTGTATTATTTTTCCGCTGCTATGTAATTTATTGTAATCTCTGATATTTATTCGAATGTATAATATTCATTTATACTCTGTATATTCTTGTATCTGATGGAATTGTTGTAATAACAATGAAATGTTCTTCCGTCTGCGTTCTATTGTGTGTTGTTCTCAAAGTATCCGCTCTTTCCTTCACGGGGAAGTTACGGGTCCTTACATTTGGTATTAGAGCTTTGGTTTACAGAGCTCGAGAACAAGACACATTAGAACCATATGAAAGAATTCATCAGATATTGGGTTAGTAATATCCAATTAGAATGACTCGTTAGAGATAGGATTAGTAGTTTCCTAGAACGAGTGCGAAGAGTATATTTTTCAAATAAAAACAATTTTGTTTTGAAATTTAAAATCGTTTTATTCGTATTTGAATATTTATTTATATTGAATTTGGACAATCCAATATATATAGATTTTGCATATACGCGTCATGAACGTATATTCGAAGTTTTAATATACTGGATAGATATAGAATCACGTTCTAGTCGCCCAGAGATGGTACTGATAATTGTCATGACATCATCAGTATTTATGTTCGTGTTTCGAAGGTGTGATACCTATATATTTCCATTAGACTGGTGTGAGAACCAAAACTTATATAGATAGATTTATTTGTTGTGAATTGGCATCAAAAACAAGATTTTCAGTATATATATCAAAATTATGAATTTGAAACTTTAAATTCACTAATTGATTGATGGTTGTGTTGTTTGTTTATTTGTTTAAATAATTTTGAACCATTATGCCTAATTGCATCAAATATTGAATATTATTGAAAATTGGTCGCATTTGTTTGCATATACATGTACTTACATTGAAAAGGCCATAGTAAGGAGGCTAGAGCAGAGAATAAAATTTGTTTGCCCGACAAATAGATACATATTTACTGTAATTTACTGTTTTGTTTGGGTGATGATGATTTTATGAGCCGATTGGCTAGCCGCTTGGCTTTTTCTTTTTCTTTTTGAGATCAGAAGGCCTGTATGGCAATTTCGGGATTTTCCCGTGGCTCCCGGTGCAGGGGAGGTTATGGCGAAATTTTTCGAAAATTTAGGGTGTTAGCCAAATTTTTGAAAATTTGAAAATTCTCAGAAACTGAAAAGTTGGAGAATGGAAGCCAGATCGAACGTAGAGTTGATTAATCAAACCACTTTCGACTTCGTTCCTTTTCGGGGACGAAAAGTTTTAAGTGGGGGAGATTGTAACAACCCGAAAATCTGGGCCAGTTTAAAAATTTTATTTTGGCAGTTTTAGCGAATTTTGAACATTTAAAATATATTATTTTAAATAATATCGACGAGAAATTTATTTTGAATGGAATTCGAACGTATATGTTATAAACGTCGTCGTTAGAATATATATAATTATAAAAGGAAGTGAAAATGGCGCGATAGTTCGATAACTCGATTTCAAACTTCAATTGAATGTACCGGGTGCAAAACAATCCGGATTTTAGTGAAACCAAAGACAATAGGATCTAATTGATGATATCTTTCCAACGAATCCGAAAAATCAAAATTTCATAGCGGGAATCAAAAGATATGTCCAGTTGAAAATTCTGAATAGTCGCTATGGAATTCAGGCCCTTAAAAATGGGAATTTTGCAAACGACCTCGGATTTCGACGAAACCACTTTTGTTGGGTCCGTGATGTCAAATTATTGCTAGATTCCAAATTTCATAATTTTTCGAATCAGTATGTGAGCGTGGAAAAGGAAAACGTGTTTGACCAGTTTCAGTTGATTTTAATCAACTGGAAAATGGCCATTTTTCCTACTATCTCAGAATTCGACGGAACTAGTTTTGTTAGGACCGTATCGTCAATACGAAGTTAAAAAATATTTTTCTGGAATTTTTCGGGTTATTATGTGGCCCCGGTAAATTGAAACGCGCGTTCAAATTCAAGATATAGAGTTATATGTTGATTTTGACGAAAATTGATCGAAACGATCAAATCAGCTTACGATACATATCCCATTGTGTTCGGAATGGGGGTAATTAGCTATGGACGACAGGCGGTGGGCCTCGTTTCGAGTTCGAATAGAAAAGATACTTTTTGAATTAAACAATAAAATAAAATAAAAACAAAACCTCTCTCCTCACCCTTATCTCTCTCAGCCCCCCCGTTAAAATCGATTTCAAAATCAAAAAAAAAAAGAAAAAAGAAAAAAAGAATAAAAGGGCGACGGGAGGGGGGGTGAACCACCGCCGCCGCCACGTCCACCTCGCCCTCCCAAGTGCCGCGACCCCCTCCCCCCCTCTCTTCCCTCGCCTCCCCCTTCGATCGTGACCCCACGCCCCCCTCCTTCCTCCGCCGTCCCTCCTCCACCTCCGCCCAGACCCCCTCGTCCACCTTCATCCATGAGCCCCTCCCCTTCCACAAATCGAGCACCGCTAGAAGCCCTAGCCCCCTTTTGAAACCGCAGCCACCCGAACCCCCAACCACCCCTCCAAACTCCGAAGAACCTCCAGCGCGCCCCCTCCAGTGACGCAGACAGCACCCGACGCCCTCATTCCCCCTTGCGCAGTGAGTTTTCTTCCCCTTTCTTTATTTTATTTTATTTGATTTTAAAAACTAAAAATAACATGATTTTAATACTGAAATTAATGTGATTTTAAAACTGAGATTAGTATTGTTTTAAAATATATATACATAGTATAGAAAGGCGGGATTTTTAATTTATAAAAGTGAAAAGACGATATTTTTAAATATGAAAAGATGATATTTTTAAATATGAAAAGACGATATTTTGATATAAGTAGTGAAGTAAAAATATGATTTTTACTTCGATAAAAATATAATTTTTATAATGTAGAAGGGTTAAAAATATAATTTTCAAACTTGTGGAAGGATAAAAATATGATTTTTACATAGTAGGAATTATAAAAATATAATCTTTATCGATACGAACACTGTTATCAAAATATGCGAGAGGTTTGATTAGTGAAATAGAAAGAGATTTGAATTTTTATAAGAGGAAAAGATGAAATTTTTATATTTAAAAAGATGAGATTTTTAGAAATAGAAAGGCGAAATCTTTAGAAATAGAAAGGCGAAATCTTTATATAGAGAATAGCATGATAAAAATATAATTTTTATCTATATAGCATCGATGTAAAAATAGAATTTTTATATAGAATAGCGATGTAAAAATAGAATTTTTATCCATATGGAGTGATTATAAAAATATGATTTTTATATACTTAGCAACAATATAAAAATGTGATTTTTGTATATTGAATAACAATATAAAAATGTGATTTTTATATATTGAATAGCAAAGTAAAAATTCGATTTTTACATATGTAGTGAAAGCGGGCAGCGAAAGTGACAAAAGGCGAGCACGACGAAGATTTCTACGCAAGAAGAGTCGTGGCATTGGGATGGCTAATCTGTGAAAACTTCTCACTTTGACTTTTATTTCCTAGTTAGAAATATATAGTAGGATGCAGACGGTGTTTAGTAGCACCCGACACCACTGTCCACAGACCATGGACTTGTTTGTTTGGTTGCATAGATTGGTTAGATTATTTGATTTGAACTTGATTATTTGGTGAAATGGAATGGATTGATTGATATGTGTATGGCGTGGGCCATCACTAGACCGGGGATAAGGCTAGGCCTTGTCCCGTTTCTAGTATCATGCCGTTATGCCGCCGAAATTTTCTAAAATAAGTTAGAAAAATAAAATACCATTTTTACTTTGTAAATGGACTGAATAGAAATTCATGTGTTAAAATATAATTTTTAACGTGAATATGAATATAGTGAATGTGAATAAATAAATATCCATTTACAAACCGGACGGTTTGTTTATGTACACCTATGTTAAGGACATTGATTGGGACGATAAATTTTACACATCGCCCAACTGCACAAATAAAATCTGTGTTTGATTGTTTGAAACCCCACACGGGTATTGGGATAAAATACAGCATACACCAATCCCAATAATTAGTTGTATGTCGATCGATCGATTGACAGGCTGTTATAAGCGTTAGATATCAATATTTGATGCTTATACAGTGTAGTGCACTTTGGATGATGGTTGACTATGTATCGTTGCTATTATATACATGTGTTGAATGGAATCCATATAATTAACTTTATATGGTAATTGATTGGGCCTCATTCCAATTTAGAAAGTAAAGAATATTATAAAATAAAGGTTCATGTGTTGACAGTACTCATCCGTTGAGATTAGTCATGTGTTGAATGAAATATTCAACAATAAAATTTACATCTTTATCATTATAAAATAAAGGTTCATGTGTTGACAGTACTCATCCGTTGAGATTAGCCATGTGTTGAACGAAATATTTTAACAATAAAATTTACATCTTTATCATTATAAAATAAAGGTTCATGTGTTGACAGTACTCATCCGTTGAGATTAGTCATGTGTTGAACGAAATATTTTAACAATAAAATTTACATCTTTATCATTATAAAATAAAGGTTCATGTGTTGACAGTACTCATTCGTTGAGATTAGTCATGTGTTGACAAAAATATAGATTCACGTATTGAGCAGAATAAATATTCATTTGTTGAATAGAATAACGGAATTATTGAAATATATAAAACTGTGTTGATTAGAGATGCGCTATTTTGACGCGAACGATAATTTTATCGATTATATTTGATTTGAATTGAATAGAAAACGAATTCGAATTGAAATTGAGTTAAATAGAATTTGAATTGAATCGAATAAAAGTAGAATTTGAATTGAATCGAATAAAAGTAGAATTTGAATTGAATTGAATAGAAAACGAATTTAAATTGAATTGAATAGAAAACGAATTTGATTTGAATTGAAAACGAATTTGATTTGAATTGAATAGAAAACGAATTGAATTTGAGTTGAATAGAAAACGAATTTGAAATGAATTCAAATTGAATTGAAATTTGAAATGTTTTTGAAACGAATTTAAAACTATTTATAAAATTCGTTTCAAATAGGAATCGACGAAATATATATTATATATTATATATATAATATAATGGCCTGAATAGAATGCGCCGCACCGCGGCAGTTCGTAAATTTCGACCATTGACTTCGAACGGACATTACGGGAGATCCGACCTTCGGATTCTCCTAAAACCGGAACCGTTGGGTTCGTATCGAAAAGAGCTTTCTAACGAATATTAGAAATTTGAAATCTAACGGTTGGATTTGGAGATACGTCCAAATCAAATTTGAAAAAGGTCGCTGTAAGTGCAGTTCGATGGCCGTTGATGGAAATCGACTGTACGGGCCTTGATAAAATTATTAAAAATAGTAATAATTTGTGTAAAATCATAAGAAATGATTTGGGAAAAATTAGGATGAAAAACTCCATATTTGAAAAGATAAAAATAGATTTTTATTGGAATGAACTAGTTTTGAACTAAAATTAAAACCCATTTGTTTTTAAATAAATAAATTGGATTTGGAATGGGTTGTAATTAGAATTCATTTGTGGGTTTATCGTGAACTGTGTTTTAAATGACATAAGTTCTTTAACCCAGTAAAAGGAGTTTTAACGAATCTGCAATTAGATTGAAATGTGAATTGATAATTTAAATTATCAAATATACAAAAGTAAGCGAGAATGGAGTATTACCAGTTTTTCTCCAAAGCGATAGTTAAATCTTTAATTAGATTTGAACGTGGAATGGTAATAAATTTTACCGATAACACCGTGGTGTTAGATATGGAGTATTACCAGTTTTGCTTCATGGGATGAATAGGTTGGGATTGGGAAATAAAATAAATAATTACTTCGGTGTGGTTCGCTAATCTCGACTAGTTTAGAAAACCATAATTTGGTTTGAAACGACATCCAAAGGAAGATTAAATGATAAATTTTAAAGAATTTATCTTGGATAAAATTAATGGGAACCTTTCCCTAAGAATGTGGAATTTAGAAACTAGCTGTAGGTTAGTTAAGAAGAATGGTTTCCTGGGTATTGATCTGATGTTGGTTTCGGCCTTCGGGGTTAATATTTGGGAAATTGTTCTCTTGCTAATTTGGGGTTAGTGGCTGCTGAATTGGAATGAGGCGTATGTTGTGTTTGTGTAACATTTGTTTTTTAATATACGCGGGTTGTTCGGAAAGCCCGGGTTTATACCTATTCTGAATAACCGATTCGACGATAAGTCGAAGATGAAGACGGTGGTTGAAGACCGGAAGTCTTCACATCGTTTGGGTGATTACTGATGATCTTGATTGGGCTGTACACCCAAGATGAGGGAATCCGTTGGTGGTCGTCCAGACGTACTTGGAGATCGATGGATATGCGAGGAAAGTGCCTCCGGTTTCGTTCAGACCCAGAACGAACTTGTAAATGGATTGTGTGTCCGACATTAGATTTTATTCTGTGTTGATTGATTTCTGTTAAATATATATCTGTTTGGCGGTGAAGAATTTATTCTTTTGCTTAACACCCTTCTCTGAGATGTACGAGCTTAGAGGTTATATATCGATAGATATAAATCGCATGGCATGAATTGCCTGTGTGGCACGCTGAGTTGCATGGATCAAGGCTTCTGTTGAAAAGCAAAGTCTTGTGGTTGATGATCAAAGCACGGCCTTTGTGGCGTAGCTTTGTGTTTAGCGTGAATTCGCGAGCCTCACACCTCGGTATGAGTTAAAAACGGGATAAGGACTGCAGGGAGAGCACGACGTTTCTTTCTAGCTTTGGTGGTGTCAGTGACTTACCAGCCCTGACATTTATATACTTTTCACCTATGTGGTTGTTGGATGAGGCGCCTCGATTTTAGTTCTGTAAGGACCGGGAAACGTGTGTTCAGGCATAATTAATCCTCAAACGTAAGAGAGGACCGGCCCTGAAGATCCAGGGGTTACCCAGAGTGTGTAGTCCTGAGGCATTTGCTAGAGTGTCTCGAAGCGGAGAGGAGCTTGCCCCTTGCCTCGATTCATGAAGGAAATCCAATTTCCAATATGTGATATTGCGGTTTTAATTGTAGAACTAGTATGGCGACATGATATATGGTACCCATGCCGTCTATGATTTATATTTATGATTGAAATTGTTTTGACACTATACACTTATTATAGTATCAAATGATTTGTTTTAAACGTACCAAGCATGTTTGGCTATTATAAGGGAAAACCCTATCCTCCGGCTTGCATTGCATTGTGTGATGGGACCTGGGTCTTATAATAGCTTCATTTTTCGAAAAAGCATTGCGCTGTTTATTCTATGCACTAGTATTCTTGGGAGGAAATCTGTTCCGTGTTATACGGCGTGGTCCCATGAATTACTCTCTTTTAAAGTAAAGTTTTAAATAACTGTTTTAGTTCTCAAACCAGTCACATGACTGACCTGGAGTTTATTGTTTTAACCTAAACTCCGGGTGCCCCTATTTCCACATGGGCAGCTAGTAGTTTTGGTTTTGCAGATTTATATTCACAGGATCCTGGTTTACAGCTGGAATGATATCCGGAAAGCTCTGTATCAGTATATCACCTTCAGTTGTGCTTTGTATTATTTTTCCGCTGCTATGTAATTTATTGTAATCTCTGATATTTATTCGAATGTATAATATTCATTTATACTCTGTATATTCTTGTATCTGATGGAATTGTTGTAATAACAATGAAATGTTCTTCTGTCTGCGTTCTGTTGTGTGTTGTTCTCAAAGTATCCGCTCTTTCCTTCACGGGGAAGTTACGGGTCCTTACATTACTGGATTGGAGAGCAGTGAAGACAGAAGATGGAAGACAGAAGACAGTGAAAAAAATAACCGTGTTAGTGTAAATGTAGTTGTATAGAGTGAGTGACAGAGTTGTAATAAGGATGAATGCAGTGTAGTATATCAAATAGAGGAGTTATAAAAGATGTACTTTTTGAAATTGAAATAAAATGTTTTTATTTAAATAAAATACTGTGTGATTGTTTAAATTCCTATACAGTTGTATTTTATCTAAATAGAAATATTATATTCATGTCTGTTGTGTAGTATATCGGTACAGTTATAAACACATTCAATAATAAAATATATTTTGTTGTTATCATCAAATAAAAATCATATAATTGTGTATACAACACTGTTATATACGACACATATATCATTTCATTTACAGTTCTCGTTTACAATTCATCTCATGTTAACTAATTAACAGGTTTATACTTCATTATCGAATTCTTGTATTCGATTATACATTATTAGTTTGAACCCAATTATAAATCACCTTGCTAAATTCTGAATAACTCAAATAAATTAATAATAAAATTTTGACAAAATCGAATTTCAATTATCCTCCTATTTTTTCTTTTCATTAATTTATATCCTGAATATAAAAATAAATTTCATCGTTTCATTTTCTTGAATTGATTTCGAATTTCCCCTTTCATTTAAATTCTAATCTGAAATTTATCCCCACTAAATTTCAGTCGTCTTTGTTTCCTAAAATACACGATTACAAAAATTTATTCATTGATTTTATCATACCAACGTTACTTTGATACCATTTGATGATGGATTCAAGATTCAAATCTAAGAGAACTTATCGAAGAGCAGCTCTGGAAAATCCGAATTCGAAGTCTGGGGATTCTGAACAACTTTTGAATCTCAAAACGATTTTTTTATTTCCGTTCAATTCAAAATAATATTTCCAAAATAATTTAACTTTCAAAATTTGTTGTAAAATTACTTATTCTTTTAAAATTTACATTTCAGAATTTTTTTATTTTCAAAAATTCGCTTTTCTAGTGTCGATCCTATTCATTTAAACTTAATAAGCTACGCTTTGAATAAACCAAATATCTGATACCAACTGTAACGGCCAGCCTTTTTGACCGCTTTAAACCAGTTATTAAACTAATTCAAAATGTCTAAATGACGGATTGTTATTTAGCTTATAGAGTTTAAACACAGAATCAACACAGAAAACACATAATAAAGAATAACAAAGTATTGAACAAAATAGTAACTTTTATATATAATCAGAGTTATACAAGAGGTTCTATATAGCGGAATTTAAAAAAAACAATTTAAATGCAAATAAAAGTCTTTACTGTTTAAACTTCAGAGTGCGTCGTCTCTTGGAATCCCCAGCTTCGTCGATCTTCGAATCATAAGTTGTATTCTTTAAATCTGTACTGCTCAGGTGTGACCCGAGCGTTCCATGAAAACATATAACACTCGAGTCAGGATTAAATCATAGTTCAAGTTAATTAACTTCAATGGAAACTGAAATAAATATTTAATCCTAAAATTTATTACATTTCAAGTACATAGGGCCCGTGAGGAATTGCCGAAGCATAGCAACTTAGAATAACACAAATCAGACAGCCTATGACTATATATATACACACATGTATACCAATGACATATATATACACATACAATTGTGTGTATATATATATATGTAATGTACAATGGCCACCATATATATCAAGGTCACGGGTTCAAACATATAAATGTATGCCAATACATATACACGAAACGTATACATGTATCGACCACCACGTATATCACGGTCCTGGGTTCAGCAAAGGGAATTAAAGAAGTGCAGCTAGATTTGAGTAATTTCTTCTACACTGTGTTCACAAACAAAGGTCATGCATTTGAATGGAACAAGATTATAGTGGCATAAACCTGATAAAATAAGGCACAAAATAGAATTTCACATCTGCCTCACCGATCAAGGGAGAATCGCATGCACCAGTTTTGTGTACAATTGGAATAATCGAATGAATCAAAGAATTAAAGAATTCTGTTTACACTTCTCAAATATGGTTTAACATCAGTTTAGAAAATCATAGCCACATACAATTACAGATTTTTCAACACCGGGTTATAAGTTTAGATTCCGCAACAAGGTAGGTTGACAAGACGAACAGGTAAATTTTAATGCCAGAATATATCTCCGAAAACATAATAGCAGGTCTCAATGAAGGTTGTACTCAACTACAAAGCTATATCTAAAATGACTCAGTCCTACCCTAACATTGGAACGCAACAAAATAGGTTGATTCAGCATGAATATTTCATGTTTTAAATTCAAGTCAGGTCAAATATATGACTTGCATATTTAACACTACTAAGCATGGCAAAGAGATTTCCAGCAACAGGAAATTATAAATGAGACTTAATAAATCTTAATATATATATCTAACTAATGTCAATGCATGGTGAGGCTTATAACTGGCGTGCATGTTAAATGCTAAAATTTCATAGTCAGCGCAAAAATGGTGCACAATATAGGGTACAGACAGTCTCCAGTTTAGTTTATAACCATGTACAAATATCATAGGAATACAGGGTAGGCAACAAAACCTTATTGAAAATAAGCAGAGTGCAAATACATTTTCTTTTTTTTCAAGGGTATACGTTTAAATGCTTAAACCATACACATATGGAATGTTCAACATAGCTCCAGGTAGTAAAACGGCTAAATATAACCAAGTTACTTTCATGTATGAATAGGAAGGTCAGCGGAAACTATTGGGTCAACACAGTGTGACGAAAGAATGAGTAATGCCAAGTATTCAAGAGAACTGGTGAAGATATATTCTTGCCCAACTGGCAGCATGTAATAAGACACATCAAATAACATATATATATATATATATATATATATGGGTTCCATTCAGCTGGACCAATATCAGATAGTTTCGGAAATACTTATGTTTTAGTTGAAACGTCTTATGTGTACGATAAATATCATACTATTCATGTAACGACCCGTATTTTTGGTCGATTAATTTTTAATATTTATATCATTTTAAATATTGTATTGATAATGTAAATAAATTTTTATTTATTAATTCATAGTTATACGAAATAAAATTGGAATCGAAGATGACCGATATAAATTCTATTTGAATATAGACGATGATAATAATAATTTATTATCAAAGAATTTATTTGTTTTGAATTTAAATTATTTTATATCAATTTAATATGGTTATTTTATATATACGTTTAAATTAAAATTTATTGTCCATTCTGTTGAGTCCAGAATAGTGTAATTACGTTGAAACGTCGGTCGATAGGTTAAAATAGCGGTTCGTGATGTCGAGTTATGAACCCCAATATATTTGATTAATGGATAGGCTCGAAATCAAATCAATATCCATCTAAAAAGAATAAAAATCTCTTTGTTTCAAATCAGATTAAATCAGAAATGAAATCAATATCCATACTCCTACACTAGCTTCAGCCATTCCCTATTACGTGCCTTTCATGTCCTCTTCTTCTATTAAAAAGCAGCCTCCTCTACTATTCTCTTCAGCAAAAATCGAATGTCCTCAGATCAAAAGAAATATGGCCACGTCCCACTTAATTCTAAACCAAGCTATTTCTTTTACCTGAGCTAGTTTCTCCTTATTCCCAAAATCATGGATACTTTTCCCCCTCCAATCGAAACCGCCCTCCGATAAGATTTTTTTTTAATAGAAATCAAATTGGGAATTTCCTTTCCCCAACACATCGAAGTCCTAGCACGCAAGGGGTACGGCAGCTCGATAGCTCGAGCGGAGTTCTAAGGTTCTGGTCACCTTCAATTTGGAGCGACGTGAAGGATCCTGGTTAATTCGAAGTCGCGATATATGAAATTGCTTATGCAAGGCATATAGGGAGTTAGTTTTGGGATAGATGGAGATTTGAAGCTCAAGACAAGAGCACTCGCGACTTGTAGAGTTGGGAGAAGGGTTTCCGACAGTGTAAATAAGGTTCGTTCTTTTCTGTGGGGCTTGATATCAGGACTAGAGATCGAACTCGGTGGAGTTCGATTCTCTGATGGCGATCTGGGATCCGACAGTGGGTTGATAGGGGTTCAACTTCTGTTTTTAGGAGTTATCAGTGGATGGAAGGGGTCATTACAGTGGTGTTTATCTGCTGTCAAAGACGGTGCTGCTAAGATCAGAGAGCAGTAGGGTGGGATTGACTGAGTTCAGCAGTAGATGGGGAGTTCGGTAGGTGATTTTGGGTTTGAATGATGCGATGTTGATAGCAGGGGGTGCGGCGTTGCATGGACAGAAATGGGTTGAGGCAATGGTGATTGCTGTGGTACTGAGTTGAAGAAGCAGTACAGTAAATTGAAGTGCGAATGGCAGTATTGTGCAGGTTAATTTCAGATGGTTTGCAGTGGAGAAGGATGTTTAGTGCTGGTGATTAAGGTAAAATTTATTTATTTAATTTAAGTGATTATTAATTTTTAAATTAGAAGAAAGAAAATACATACATATATATATATATATATAACGCATATGTTCGCTTCATACGATGTTAGGATTTAAAATGGCTTTTCTCGAGCTCGACTTTGAGTTAGAAAGTCTAGGGCTGTCGTTTACATGCAACAGAGATAAGTGGAGAAGTAAATCATGATGAGGTAAGTAATTTAAGTATTTTATTAGTATGGAATAATTCTAATTACACTACTTAGAGTAAGTTATCTATTCATTGGTTAATATGAATAAATGACGGAAAAATCGATTAAAGGAAAATAAATAATCATAGGTGTAGGCGATTCGAGTAGATCCGTTAACGCAACAGTATGAAATTAAACAGGGATTTTGCGCAAATAAACCAGGTGAGTAAGTCTCACTCAAAGTTTTATTTTAATCGTTAAAAATAAATTCTTAGTTGCTTGGATGCTTGGATGAGTTTTGAATTACTGTGGTCATATATGTTAGTTATACCTAGGATTGGTGATTGTGGTTATTGAATATTTCCCGCAATACTATTAGCGGATGCCCGCAGTATCATTAGCGGATCACCTTACGCCCACATATATAAGTGGATCCCCTTTTTATACTGCGATATCCTGCCTTGAAGCATGATTGGTATTATTTATGTGACTAACATCTGTGGATGCTGGGAAAACAGGTTGGAGGGATCCAACTGGATTCCTTAAAATTTATTTACTGTTGTTTACATATTTATATATGTATGTGATGGGTGAATTGAATGGATGATTTGTGTGTTAGATATTAGCATACCACAGGCCGTGAATATTCATATTTAAAAATATCAAAAAGGGAATTTTAGATTTAAAAGGGGAAATTTGTTTTCCATAGTAGGAATTGAATTTTTAATGGAATTAGGAATCAAAACTTGTTTAAATATTTAAACAAGAAGTGAAATTTATAATCGATGGGTTTAAATGGAAATCGGATATTTGATTATACAAATTCAAGTTGAATTTTTAAAAGGGAAATTTATTTTCCAGAATGAGAATTTGATTTCAAATAAGATTTGAAATGGGAACTTGTTTATATAATTTAAAACAAGAAGTGGAATGTACAAACAATGGTTATAATTTAAAAAGAGAATTTTTATTGGGCAATTTATTTAAGTTCAAGTATGAACTTAAAAAGAGATTTATAATTCGTAATCGTTTCGAAAAAAAAACGACGAAATATATTCCGGTGTTCGGAATGTAAATGAGTTGAAATAAATTCATACGGGTTTATGATTAGAATTCGACCATGTCAAATGTATAAAATAAATAAATTTATTTCTAGATAAAATATCGGGATTGTATTGGATATAACTAAAATTTAAAATGTAAATATGAAGACAGATTCCATATTGATTTCTATATAAGTTATGAAAATAAAATATTCCAAATTTTGAATCGAGTATTAAATAGATTATTAAAAATAGAAGTTTAATTAATAAAGAAGTTAATTTATAAACAATACGTTTATAAATGTGATGATGTAATTTTCATCGTATAATTGGGAAATAAATTTCCAAATGTAAGATATGGAGTAGAAGGCGAGACTTAAATCGAGTTTGTGTATAACAAGCTTTTATTCATCTCAAGATAAGAACGTCATCGATCAAGGTCTGAGAGGTAAATAAAATACCCCAACTTGAACGACATCACTATTATCAGGAGATGATATCAGTTTGTAATGGTAAGTGATGTTGAATTTATTTTTTATTTGCATCAAAGGAATTAATAATTGAAATTCGACGATATGGATATTTTTGAAATAATTCAATTTCGTGTGAATTGGACTTAATGTAGAGAATCGAGTTTGAACAACTTCATAACGGAGTTATGAATGGGAAATGAAATAATCGATGAGTTTGGATAACTTAAGTTATTAAGATTAAATTTGGATAATGAGCTTGTGGTATTTTTAAATATTGAAAATGGAGTTGAGATTTATTTTATAAGCAAAGTTAATGTTTATAATTTAATTTTAATTAAAACGGACTCGCCGCGGCGCGGTAGTTCGTAATTTGACAATTCGAACTTCAATTGAGTATACAGAACTCAATATAAGTCGGAATTTGATGAAACAAGAAACGTCCAGACCGATTGAACGATAGTTTTCTAATGGAAGAGAAAAACCTGAATTTCAGTTCATAGATTTTGAAGTATATCAAAATCAAATTTTCAGAAAAACAGCACCATAATCGTTTTTAAACCATAATGGTTTATTTAATAAATTTAAAGGATTTTTCCAAATCTTTTTTAGGAAAAATGCGGGTTTGAGTTATTAAATAAATATGAACCCAAGCAAAGTGAATGAAGTGATTTCTGTTATAATAATCAGATTTTTGGATTAGTATTAACTAATTTGAAAAAAAATATGTTAATAGGATTTCGAACCAAACTTAACCTTTGTTAAGTAAAATCGGATTTGTGAATTCAAATTGGAAATCGAACCTAATACTCAAGTTAGAAATGGAACTCGATTTGTGTATTAGCGAATTAAAATATATTCGAGTATGATATGTTCAAATCGAAGGTACATTATGCAAAAGAGCGAACTAAAGAAACGATTAATAGATTTGTTAAAAAGGGAACGGATTGAGTGAAATGAGTTAGAAATCGACATATATATGTAAACAGGTGTGGGATGAAGAGTATGAAGAGAATGAAGAATATTATTTGTGCCTGAGAAAAAGGTACACGTTTAAATTTCCATATTAGGTTTTATGCGCCGAATCGGCAAGACACTTGGCTTTTTGATTTTCTTTTTGAATGGACAGAGCCTAGAGAGGCGAGTTAAGGTTTGAACTATTTGCCGGTACAAAGGAGGTTATGGCGAATTTTTCCGAAAATTTAAGGAGTTAGAATATTTTAAGAAATTTTGATAATAGAAATCGATATAACAATATATATAGAATTCACTAAGAAAATGAATATTAGAAAGGGACATTGATTGTGAAATTGTTTGATGGATGTTTGTTTTTCCTTTGGTAGTTAAAACACCGGCTATTAAAGATTTTTACCATCGTTGTCAATACGGAGAGACTGGTTGGATTTAATATCATAAAACCACTCCATATAGGCATAGGCGTTGCGAATTAGATTATGCTGAAGATAATCGAAGACGGAGAGAAATTCAAGGAGCTGTTATGTTTGTCCAGTCCCAGGACAACTTGTATGGACGAATGTCTGACAGAGTATTCCTAACAGTCACATAAGACGATCTTTTCAAGGTATTACGTCTGGTGGTAGAGAAATTCATTTCTCTTAGCTTTTATACCTGTAATACTTTTGGGAAGTTCAACTAGTGATTTGACGGGTTTGACGATGTGGCATTCAAAGTGTATGGTGGCCAGATAGACGTAGCCTCAAGCTTCACAACCGGGAAATGGCAAAAATCGGGCAGGCAGCATGGCTATGTGGGTCGCTCCCATTTGGGTGTATAATCACCTATCTAGAGAAATTCCTTTTACTTCTTTAGTCTATTTCGATGCTGTCTCTTTTTAGGAAACGGTGGTTTGAGCCCAACCGTTGGTGATATACATTCGATACTCTCAAGCGAAATGAGTGGTCGGTCATGTGTGGGCCGGGTTGCAAGACGTTCTTGTTGAACCCAAGTGTATTCCCCTCTAGAGATACACTATAGGAAGGTGGTCCCATACCTTGTCATAGTTGGAATCCAATCTCCAATAAGCGCCCTGCGGTTTTTGATTTTATACTATATATGTAGAGTGTGGGATGCAAGCGTTCTACTATTTGGTTATTTATTTGACTAGGCATTATTATAATATCACTTGATTTTGATATCAAAAATATTTTGGTTATAGTGAGGTAAAAACTGTCGGTGTTTATGCGTGGACTAGTCTTGCTATTATCTCTTTCTTTTAAAAGATTTTTGAAGTTAAACCATATGGTTGGAGTTTACTCACACCAGTCCCATGACTAACCCAGAATTTGTTTTGTTTTTCCTAAACTCTTGGGTGCCCAAATTTGTACGGGCAATCAAGTGTTTCAGGCTTTTTCAGATATACTTAGAAGAGCTGGAAACAAGAGGCTTCACCGTTAGTTATCTAGAGTTATCTCCGCTGTATCAAATGTTATGTTGTACTCTGATGATGGTATGTATATATGTACTAAACTGATTTGTATTCCAAAGTTACGTTATATAATATATTTTATTCGTTCCGCTGTGAGATTCTGTGTTGTCATTTCTGTTCTTCTTCTATCTTTTCTATTTTCTTTAACCCTAATGACTCATATTTCTGTATTATTTCAGTTGGATGTGTGTTGTATTAGTCAGCTCAGATAGTATGGATTTGCGGGTCGTTACAATTGGTATCATAGCTTAGGTTTAGTGAACACCTAGGCTTTAGTGGGGATTCACTCATTAGAGATAGGGTCAGTAGTACCCTAGAATGAGTTGAGTGTATATATATGAGAGAGCGTACTTGTACGTTGATATAAAAATTGTTTTATATTGTGTTGGCTTGTCTGTTGGGTAGTTTATGGATTCAGGTCGAATCGTGGGACGCCACGACATCGATAGGATTTTCTAAACACTTGAACAGAAGAATTGACATAATATTGTTTTAAAATGGATAAATGAAATAATTTTGCCCAAAACTACATTCTGATATAAAAAAATAATTTTCTGAAATGATTATAGTATATTGATGTGTTGGTTGCTATAATCAAATGCAATTATAAAACTGAAAAGGTTATATATAACCAAATAAAATTTGTATGTGAATAAAATATACAAATGAGATGTAATTGAATTAGATTCAAACCAGAATTTGGAATTTAAATCCCGAAAGGTTGGAAAATATTTTTCCAAAATATATTAAAATCATATAGCTTTGTTTTAGAAAGATTTTTGAATAAAAATCATTTTGAATGGATTTTGAAAGTGATAAAGCACTGAACTCACTTCAGTGGCTGGAAAATAATTCTGATGATGACTGCAGTACCATCAGTGTTCATTTTCGAGTTTCTAAGTGATGGATTGCTACCTTAAAAAAAGTTTTTGATGGAAATTTGTTTGAAAGAAAACAAGTTGTGGAAAAAATTCAAATGTTTTGAATTTAAAATAGAAATAAATAAATGTATATATATTTATGTGACTTCAGAAGGATTTGAAATAAAATCCGGGGATTTGAATTCTGGAATTTAAATTTAACTTAAACAAGTTAAATGGATCAAAGTAAATAAATGAATGGAAACCAAAAGTTTGGTAGAACTAAAATTTGCAGAAATATGAAATGTTGAATTTCATATAAGTGAATTTTGAAAAGTAAATGGGTTAGTAGCATTTTTCCTACCTTAGTAATTTCGGGGACGAAATTCTTTTAAGGGGGGAAGAATGTAACGACCCGTATTTTTGGTCGATTAATTTTAAATATTTATATCGTTTTAAATATTGTGTTGATAATGTAAATAATTTTTTATTTATTAATTCATCGTTATACGAAATAAAATTGGAATAGAAGATGACGATATAAATTCTATTTGAATATAAACGACGATAGTAATAATTTATTATCAAAGAATTTATTTTTGTTGAATTTAAATTATTTTATATCAATTTAATATGGTTATTTTATATATACGTTCGAATTAAAATTTATAGTCCATTCTGTTGAGTCTAGAATAGTGTAATTACGTTGAAACGTCGGTCGATAGGTTAAAATAGCGGTTCGTGATTTCGAGTTATGAACCCCAATATATTTGATTAATGGATAGGCTCGAAATCAAATCGATATCCATCTAAAAAGAATAAAAATCTCTTTGTTTCAAATCAGATTAAATCAGAAATCAAATCAGAATCTGTTGATAAAATAAAAAAATTACTTTATATCTAATCGAAATAAATAAAAATCAAATCATTATCATTTAAAAAAGGATAAAAATCTCTTTAAGTCAAATTAAATTAAACTATATTTAAAATCAAAATCAAATGAAGTTAAATCAACATCAAATCAAATTAATTTACCATACTCCTACACTAGCTTCGGCCATTCCCTATTATGTGCCTTTCATGTCCTCTTCTTCTATTAAAAAGCGGCCTCCTCTACTATTCTCTTCAGCAAAAATCGAAAGTCCTATGATCACAAGAAATATTTACACGTCCTACTTAATTATAAACCAAGCTATTTCTTTTATTTGAGCTAGTTTCTCCTTATTCCTAAAATCATGGATACTTTTCCCCCTCCAATCGAAACCGCCCTCCGATAAGAATTTTTTTTTAATAGAAATCAAATCGCGAATTTCCTTTCCCCAGCACATCGAAGTCCTAGCACGCAAGGGGTACGGCAGCTCGATAGCTCGAGCGGAGTTCTAAGGTTCTGGTCACCTTCAATTTGGAGTGACGTGAAGGATCCTGGTTAATTCGAAGTCGCGATAGAAGAAGTTGCTTATGCAAGGCATATACGGAATTTGTTTTGGGATAGCTGGAGATTTGAAGCTCAACATATGAGCACTCGCGAGACAGTGGTGAGGTATAAGTTCGGAGTAAATAAGGTTCGTTCTTTTCTGTGGGGCTTGATATCGTGACTAGTGATTGAACTGGGTGGAGTTCGATTCTCTGATGGTGATCTGGGATCCGACAGTGGGTTGATAGGGGGTTCGGCTTCTATTTTTAGGAGTTATCAGTGGATGGAAGGGGTCATTACAGTGGTGTTTATCTGTTGTCGAAGACGGTGCTGCTAAGATCAGAGAGCAGTAGGGTTGGATTGACTGAGCTCAGCAGTAGATGGGGAGTTCGGTAGGTGACTTTGGGTTTGAATGATGCGATGTTGATAGCAGGGGTGCTGCATTGCATGGACAGAAATGGGCTGAGGCAATGGTGATTTCTATGCTACTGAGTCAAATAAGCAGTACAGTAAATTGAAGTGCGAATGGCAGTATTGTGCAGGTTAATTTCAGATGGCTTGCAGTGGAGAAGGATGTTTAGTGCTGGTGATTAAGGTAAAATTTATTTATTTAATTTAAGTGATTATTAATTTTTAAATTAGAAGAAAGAAAATACATATATATAACGCGTATGTTCACTTCATATGATGTTAGGATTTAAAATGGATTTTCTCGAGCTCGACTTTGAGTCGGAAAGTCTAGGGCTGTCGTTTACATGCAACAGAGATCAGTGAAGAAGTAAATCGTGATGAGGTAAGTAATTTAAGTATTTTATTAGTACAGGATAATTCTAATTTACACTACGTAGAGTAAGTTATCTATTCATTGGTTAATATGAATAAATGATGGCAAAATCGATTAATGGAAAATAAATAATCATAGGTGTAGGCGATTCGACCAGATCCGTTGACGCAACAGTATGAAATTAAACAGGGATTCAGCGCAAATAAACTAGGTGAGTAAATCTCACTCAATGTTTTATTTTTAATTGTTAAAATAACTTCTTGGTTGCTTGGATGCTTGCATGAGTTTTGAATTACTGTGGTCATATATGTTAGTTATACCTAGGCTCGGTGATTGTGGTTATTGGATATTTCCCGCAATACTATTAGCGTATGCCCGCAGTATCATTAGCGGATGACCCTACGCCCACGTATATAAGTGGATCTTTTTTTTATACCGCGATATCCTGCCTTGAAGCAGGATTGGTATTATTTATGTGACTAACATCTGTGGATGCAGGGAAAACAGGTTGGAGGGATCCAACTGGATTCCTCAAAATTTATTTACTGTTATTTACATATTTATATATGTATGTGATGGGTAAATTGAATGGATGATTTGTGTGTTAGATATTAGCATATCACGGGCCCTGAATATTTATATTTAAAAATATCAAAAAGGGGATTTTAGATTTAAAAGGGGAAATTTGTTTTCCATAGTAGGAATTGAATTTTTAATGGAATTAGGAATCAAAACTTGTTTAAATATTTAAACAAGAAGTGAAATTTATAATCGAGGGGTTTAAATGGAAATGGGATATTTGATTATAAAAATTCAAGTTGAATTTTAAAAAGGGAAATTTATTTTCCAGAATGAGAATTTGATTTCAAATAAGATTTGAAATGGGAACTTGTTTTAAATAATTTAAAACAAGAACTGGAATGTACAAACAATGGTTATAATTTAAAAAGAGAATTTTTATTGGGCAATTTATTTAAGTTCAAGTATGAACTTAAAAATAGATTTATAATTTGTAATCGTTTCGGGAAAAGAAAATGATGAAATATATTCCGATGTTCGGAATGTATATGAGTTGAAATAAATCCATACGGGTTTCTGATTAGAATTCGACCATGTCAAATGTATAAAATAAATAAATTTATTTCTAGATAAGATATCGGGATTGTATTGAATAGAACTAAAATTTAAAATGTAAATATGAAGACAGATTCCATATTGATTTCTATATAAGTTATGAAAATAAAATATTCCAAATTTTGAATCGAGTTTTAAATATATTATTAAAAATAGAAGTTTAATTAATAAATAAGTTAATTTGTAAACAATACGTTTATAAATGTGATGAAGTAATTTTCATTGTGTAATTTGGAAATAAATTTCCAAATGTAAGATATGGAGTAGAAGGCGAGACTTAAATAGACTTTGTGTATTACAAGCTTTTATTCATCTCAAGATAAGAACGTCGTCGATTAAGGTCTGAGAGGTAAATAAAATACCCCAACTTGAACGACATCACTATTATCAAGAGATGATATCAGTTTGTAATGGTAAGTGATGTTGAATTTATTTATTATTTGCATTAAAGGAATTTATAATTAAATTCGATGATATGGATATTTTTGAAATAATCCAATTCCATGTGAATTGGACTTAACGTAGAGAATCGAGTTTGAACAACTTCATAATGGAGTTATGAATGGGAAATGAAATAATCGATGAGTTTGGATAACTTGAATTATTAAGATTAAATTTGGATAATGAGCTTGTGGTATTTTTAAATATTGAAAATGGAGTTGAGATTTATTTTATAAGCAAAGTTAACCTTTATAATTTAATTTTAATTAAAACGAACTCGCCGCGGCGCGGTAGTTCGTAATTTGACGATTCGAACTTCAATTGAGTATACATAACTCAATATAAGTTGGAATTTGATGAAACAAGAAACAACCGGACTGATTGGACGATAGTTTTCTAATGGAAGAGAAAATCGTGAATTTCAGTTCGTAGATTTTGAATTATATCAAAATCAAATTTTCAGAAAAACAGCACCATAATCGTTTTAAAACCATAACGGTTAATTTATTAAACTAAAAGGATTTTTTCGAATCTTTTTTAGGAAAAATCCGGGTTTGAGTTATCAAATAAATACGAACCCAAGCAGAGTGAATGAAGTGATTTCTGTTATAATAATCAGATTTTTGGATTAGTATTAACTAATTTGAAAAGAAATCTGTTAATGGGATTTCGAACCAAACTTAACCTTTGTTAAGTAAAATCGGATTTGTGAATTCAAATTGGAAATCGAATCTGGAACTCGAGTTAGAAATGGAATTCGATTTGTGTATTAGCGAATTAAAATATATTTGAATATGATATGTTCAAATCGAAGGTACATTACGCAAAAGAGCGAACTAAAGAAGCGATTAACAGATTTGTTAAAAAGGGAATGGATTGAGTGAAATGAGTTAGAAATCGACATATATATGTAAACAGGTGTGGGATGAAGAGTATGAAGAGAATGAAGAATATTATTTGTGCCCGACAAAAAGGTACACGTTTAAATTTCGATATGAGGTTTTATGCGCCGAATCGGCAAGCCACTTGGCTTTTTGATTTTCTTTTTGAATGGAAAGGGCCTAGAGAGGCGAGTTGAGGTTTGAACTATTTGCCGGTACAAAGGAGGTTATGGCGAATTTTTTCGAAAATTTAAGGACTTAGAATATTTTTAAGAAATTTTGATAATAGAAATCGATATAACGATATATATAGAATTCGCTAAGAAAATGAATATTAGAAAGGGCCAGTGATTGTGAAATTGTTTGATGGATGTTTGTTTTTTCCTTTGATTGTTAAAACACCGGCTATCAAAGATTTTTACCATCGTGGTCAATACGGAGAGACCGGTTGGATTTAATATCCGAAAACCACTCCATATAGGCATAGGCGTTGCGAATTAGATTATGCTGAAGATAATCGAAGACGGAGTGAAATTCAAAGAGCTGTTATGTTTGTCCAGTCCCAGGACAACTTGTGTGGACGAATGTCTGATAAAGTATTCCTAACGGTCACATAAGGTGATCTTTTCAAGGTATTACGTCTGGTGGCGGAGAAATTCATTTCTCTTAGCTTTTATACCCATAATATTTTTGGGAAGTTCAACTAGTGATTTGACGGGTTTGACGATGTGACATTCAAAGTGTATGGTGGCCAGATAGACGTAGCCTCAAGCTTCACAACCGGGAAATGACAAAAATCGGGTAGGCAGCATGGCTATGTGGGTCGCTCCCATTATGGTGTATAATGACCTATCTTGAGAAATTCCTTTTACTTCTTTAATCTATTTCGATGCTGTCCCTTTTCGAGAAACGGTAGTTTGAGCCCAACCGTTGGTGATATACATTCGATACACTCAAGCGAAATGATTGGTCGGTCATGTGTGGGCCGGGTTGCAAGACGTTCTTGTTGAACCCAAGTGTATTCCCCTCTAGAGATACACTCTCGGAAGGTGGTCCCATACCTTGTCATAGTTGGAATCCAATCTCCAATAAGCGCCCTGCGGTTTTTGATTTTATACTATATATGTAGAGCGTGAGATGCAAGCGTTCTACTATTTGGTTATTTATTTGATTAGGCATTATTATAATATCACTGGATTTTGATATCAAAAATATTTGGTTTATAGTAAGGTAAAAACCATGTTTATGTGTGGGCTGGTCTTACTATTATCTCTTTCTTTCAAAAGATTTTTGAAGTTAAACCATATTGTTGGAGTTTACTCACACCAGTCCCATGACTGACCCAGAGTTTGTTTTGTTTTGTTTTTCCTAAACTCTTGGGTGCCCAAATTTGTATGGGCAGTCAAGTGTTTCGGGCTTTTTCAGATATACTTAGAAGAGCTAGAAGCAGGAGGCTTCACCATTAGTTATCTAGAGTTATCTTCGCTGTATCAAATGTTATATTGTACTCTGATGATGGTATGTATATATGTACAAAACAGATTTGTATTCCAAAGTTATGTTATAAAATATATTTTATTCATTCCGCTGTGAGATTCTGTGTTGTCATTTCTGTTCTTCTTCTATCCTTTCTATTTTCTTTAACCCTAATGACTTGTATTTCTGTATTATTTGAGTTGGACATGTGTTGTATTAGTCAGCTCAGATAGTATGGATTTACGGGTCGTTACAATGCAGGCTTCAGGTTTGTTTCAAAATTTGGATCATTTTAAAGGACCAAAATACAGTGGGTAATTAGGATCCAATTTTAAAAAAAACAACCCAAAATGGTGCGCAACTAATACCCTTGGATTATCAGGTGTTAAAAAGTATTTAAAGAAGATAAATGACAGAGATTCATGACCATGCGCGACAGGGTAGTACAGTTTGCAACAAATTTCAAGTGTAATAGCCAACAATGCAGTGCTTTCAAGCCCATACATGTTTAGGGGTACATAAAAAAATATTTTTAAGTTTACAAACAAGAAAGGAGTACATGAACATATGCCTACTGCATGTTCAGGTCACAAGCGAATGGTCCACGCCGATAACAATGGGTTAGGTTTATGGTTCTACCCATCTTATTTTCATTTGAAATGACTGCCTTTATTTGTTACTCGCATAGAAAATGATTATTCACATAAGGAAATGAACCATGGACTTTACATTATTATTATTGTTATTATAATTGTTTAATTACATGTACTGGTATATATTGGATTGAATGGGAAAATTGATTGGTTGAATCAATTTCAATAGATTTAGTGTACAAGCGGTTATCTATGTAGCATACTGCATATTGTGCCAAAAGGATAAACGAGCCCATTTATAATATGCAACATACCACATATTATGCCAACATGATAAATGAGCCGATTTACAATAGATATCTTGTAGGATATATTGTTACTGGTAAATATAAGTCATTTTACAAATCCAAAATTTCAATGCTTGTTTGGTTTACTTTGACGTGGTATTACTTTAAATAGGGTGTCCTGGTTAAGCATTTGTTAAAAATAATGAATGGCAAATGCTAGAAGTAGACAAATTAGCAAGCAGTAGATTACATAGAAATTTAAATCAAGTTTCATAAGTAATGATCCTTTTCCAGTAAAGAAATTTGAATACATGCCACGCCATTACCAATAAAATATTTGCCTTTCCGAAAAGGTTTATCACGGTTTTACATTCTCATTCAAAAGGCAAAATTATTTCATAAGAAAAATGTTTAGCCAATTAATTAAGTGTTCAGCCAGTGCCAGATGCTCAAGGGTTTACAACATTTTCCCGAATTCTCTAACTACCCCACTTTAATTAAACAGTGCAAAAGAATCTTTCCAAATTTCATCAACAAGTGGTAGATTTATCCCTTTAATTATTAAGCAATACGTTTAGTACTTCTGCCATATGCAGATAATACACTTATCTCTTAAATACTATTTTCCAAGAAACCGAGTATTACTTAGTGCATATTGTTACACTTACCGTCTGTTAATTTTATTAGACAAAGCAACAATTAGATTTTTTAACAGCTTTTCACTACTTAGTTTTTGGTTGAAACACTGTAAAGGACACAAGTATTCGGTCCATCGAAGTGCAACTAAACCAACAAATCAGAATGGTTTAAAGATAACTGGAATGGCTAGCAAGTCAGATCAAGTGGGTTTACAATATGTAAGTGCAAACTAAAAGACAATCGCCATACAACCAGAAGCATAATTAACATAACCAGTAGGTGAGTGCAACGAACAAAATTAACCCAAAACTAACTATCTTAATCCAGTTTCTATAGAAATTAAAGTACTTGAAAACATGAATTAATCGTGAGTGAGATGCTCACCTTTGCAGTGGTGATAAAAGTGGCGAGCGACTGCATGGCCACGGCCAAAAATTTTGGTGGATCTGACGGTGGTTTCAGATGAGCGGTTTCCATGCTTCAAACATGAAGAGTACGAGCTTTTGCCACAGGAAAGAAGCAACTTGATCTAGGAAAAACGGAATTTGTTTAGAGCGATTTTTAGGGAGACCGCCATTAAAATGGAAGAGGCTTCAATTTAGTCTTCGATCTGCTAAGGTGTGCTCGTAGTTCGTGGTGGCGGCGGAAAGGTGGAGGCTTCGATTTTGAGGCTGCCATCATTTTCGAAGGTGAAGAAGATGAATTTAAGGCGGTCATTAAAATTGAATTGGGAAATTGATTTTGAAAGACAGGGAGTGAATAATTTCAGTCATTAAAATGGGAGAGCGAAATTATTTTTGTTTGGAGAAAATTGGGGAAATGAAAGCGTGATTTATAGAATAGAACCGCAGGAAGCAAGGAATTGAAATAGGCAGAAATTGGGGTGGTTGGTTTCTGCATACGGGATTACTTGATGCTGAAGGAATACAAATGTGAACCCTTATGTAATTTAATTCTACCGACATTTGCGTTACACGTTTTATTTTTATTCCATCATAACCGAACTCCAAACGCTACGGAACTTGACGTGCTGATACGTTTTCACATTCTGAACATAATGAAATTAGTCTCGTCGTTGTCTGAGTCCATTAGTATAAACCGTTATTTTATTTTTACTTATTCATTGGTTTACCGATTTTATTTCGTTTATCTACAGATAACTCCGTTTGCTTCAAAATTTGAAACGTTAAATTTGATTTCTTCAAATATATGAATATACGCATATCCAAGTCAATTTTCATCTTTTTCGACAAATAAAACATCTGACTTAAGTAACGTTTATTTTTAAAGTCATCCATTTATATTTCTAAATCGAATTTCATATCCCATTCAAATATTCAACCAAATCCATCTCAAATATTCAAAAATAAATATGTGATTCCTAACCATCCATTCAGGATTAAATATTGAATTCATACTCAAAATCATGTATTCGATTTTTAACTCAAGTATCAATATAAAATTGATTATTCATCGTTGATTCTTTAATTAATGGCATATTACAATTGTCGGAATTTCTAGGTCATTACAATTTCGGTGTTTTTTATTTAACTTATTATGGATTGTGGAATGAAAATGGTCAAAGAGAAGGTCAGAAAATGGCCACTAAAGCTGCGAGTATTTCCTTGCTTGTAGGAGAAGAGAGGTAATGAGCAGTGGATTAGTGTTTAAAGGGTAATTAAGATTTTTAATTAAATATTAATTAATGTTAATTACCGTTAATTGTATTCAAATTTGAAAGTTTTATATCTCGTGCATACGTGATCAAAACTCGATGAAACAAAATTCGTTGGGACCGTATGGACACAGGCTACGCAATGAAACTGGTTTGGAGCGATTCGAAACTCATGAGTATTTATTGAAAACTAAAACGTCTGATTGGATCAATCGAAAATTAATCGTTTTTCGACGATTAATAACCAATGTGAGTAAACTCACTCAATCTCTCCAGTTTCTAATATTATAAACATATTTTAATCTTGACAAATGATGATTGAATGTTGTGTGATTATCCTTTGGATGGACTGATATATTATTATCAATTATTTCTACTATATAGTAGTTACATTTAAGGTTAGTAGTTGGATACCCCTGCAAATTTCAGTAGATGAGAGCCTATGCGCTCGCATAATAGCGGATGACCTTTTATACCACGATATTCCATCTTGAAGCGGAATTGAAATTATTTATGTTGTATAACATCTGTGGATGCAAGAAAAGTAGTTAGAGTGATCCAACTGGATTCCTCAAAATTTATTACTATTTGTTTTCATATATCATGATATATGATGTGTTAGATGTTTGTGATAGATTTTGTAACGGCCCAAGGATTTTCAACCTCGAGAATTGACACAAAAACACCATGACGACTATTCATGCATCGAAAACACTAGAATGTTAATAGAAAGAAGTTAGAGGGTGGGATAAGAAAGAAAGAAATATTAGAATAAAAGAAGAAGTACAAGAAACAACACAACACAGAGTCTCACATCGCAGCGGAACAAAATATACTATAAAAATAGGTCTTTACTGAGAGCTTTGAAAATATACTTACAATCGTCAGAGTAATACATCAACTCACCTGGACAGTTATAATAATTTGTCCTTACATACAAAACACAGTTGAATAACTATTAGATATCACACGTCTGGACCCTTCTATCTCATCTCTTCACTGCATCCGATAAGCTGAACCTGTACAACCTGCTCTAACCCGAGCATTACAAATGCCAGATCAGTCTAGTGAACCAAAGTGAGAAAAACACATTAATTTTGAAGGTATTATCTAACTTGATTTTTAAAGTCAAAATCCTTTTGAAAGAAAAGGATAATCGTAAGACCAAATCCACACATAAATACAGATGGATTTTACCCAACGATAACCCAAAACATTTTTGAAATCAATATCTTCTCTGATATTATAATAGTGTCTGAATACAAATAAATATCAATCTCGCAGAACGCTTGCATCTCACGTTCTACATACAGAGTATACAATCAAAACCGCGGGCTCTTATTTGAGAATGGATTTCCATGGAAAGGTATGGGCAACCACCTTTCCGAAAATGTACCTCCGGAGATGAATACATTGGGATTTAACATAAACATCTTGCAGCCCAAACTAAACATGACCGACACCTCACTTACTTGAGAGTACCGAATATATCATCACCATGGCTGGGGCTAGCCAACCGAACCTATTGCATGCGTACAATTAAAATAAAAGGGACAACCGAAGGCATTTGATTTCTCAAGATGAGGTAATGATATACCCTTTTTATGGGTGCGACCCACATAGCCATGCGACCTACCCAATTTTAACCATTCCCCGGTTGATGAGGCTTGAGGTCATAAATTATTTATTTAATTACCTTTATTATTATTTTTAGAACATCTGGCCATCATTCACTTTGAATGACACATCGTCAGATCCATCATAAAATCATTAATTAATGTCCACAAAAATATTCTGCGTATTTAGCTAAGAGAAGGTGTCCAGTCATCTCCACCATCAACAGAAATATGCTTAAAGAAATCAATGTATGTAATCCTTTGGAAATACTTGGTCAGACATTCATCCATACAAGTCATCCAGGAACAAGATGAACAGAAGGCAAAATCCTGCCACATCCTATATAGGTATCACCCCAAGCATCAGTAGCGAGTAGTCCTTGCAATCTGAAGATTTCACTATCGACAGAGCCACTGCCGAAACATCTCTAGCCGCTAAACTAGAGAAATTCAACAAGTGGTTCTTCCGCTCATGAAGGTTGATGGCCTTCAATTTCTCCATCTTCAATCTGTGTTTTCACGTATTTGCTTGTTCAGAATGGTTTTCGAATAATATTCGATCCTGGTCTTTCCATACCAATAATCGTATTGGCCAGATTTGATTGTCAGTTATTTAACTATCAAATAAATAATCATGAGAATAAAATAAGTTCAATGATTTAGTACTCGACATTACTTGACCTTTTTAATTAACATATGTTAATTATATTCTTAAAATCTTCCAATATTTAGGGTTTTATCTGTTACTTCTTATAAACTTTTAGAATATAGCTTTTCGTATCATTTATGGAAATTATAAATTATGTTTCGCTCAATTGCTCTCGTTGTTAAACTAATACCGTTCTTGGATAATCATGAAGTCATTCAAGTTGGGGTATTTTATTTACCTCTCAGACCTTGACCAGCAACATTCATATCTTTAGAATAGATAGAAGTTAATTAACCACACGTTTTCCTTTGAAAACCTTATTTAAATCTCAACAACGCTTACTTAATCAATTATTAAGTAGATTATTATTTTAATAATTCTCTATTAATCTTTAATGATCCTTTATAATATTATACCCGAGCTTCGATTCCATTAAAAATAGAATCCATTATAAAATTCTTCAAAACTTGTTTGCAAATCATATATTTGTTTTAAATCATATATAACTGTCTTTAACAAATCTAATATAAATATCTTTACAAATCTTATACACACATCTTTATAAATCTTACACTTATCTTTTACAGTCCATATATTGGCCTCTTTTGCGCATCCTTATATTAATTTTATCTAAACAATCCAACTTATCATCTGTAACAAATGTTACAAATTTCATTTCAAAACTTTTTATTTCCTTATATTATACCCTTTTTCAAATCATTCCGACAACTTATGCATTGTCTAAAATCACATAGCGATCTTTCTAAAGATCTTCAGTTTATAAATTAAAGTGTTCAATTTATTATTTGTAAGTATTGTTACAAATTCAATTTTTTCAAAATTCGTACTTCATTTACAAATCCCATTTTTAAATTATTGTTGATAACTAATATTTCAATTACATTTATAAAATCTTAACTTCCATTTACAAAATCGTTTGTAAATCATTACAACAACTTATATTTGTTGTCATTTCCAAAACTTTTTACTTAGCTTATACTCTCGCCTTTGGTTAACATTTCGAACTTCGGAACATAACATTACAAACTTCGGAATAATTTCAACTCCGATTAACATTCCGAACTTCGGAATATCACATTCCAAACCTCGAAATAAATCTCACTTAGCCCTTTTCATACCATTTTCCAGTTTCTCAATTTACTTTTTCCAACTTCAAATATTAAGTAAATATTTAATTTAAGCTATTATATTTGCTTAAAAATCCCTTTTATAACTTCATTATAAAACTTAGTTTTAATATAAAACCTGTTCATAAAGTCCTTTCACAGTTTGATTAGATTCATTTCAACTTCGATCACCTTTTATATGAATTTCAATTAAAAAGAAATCACCTAAATAATTATTAGTTGAAATAATAATTTACTTCAATCATTAACTACAGTAGCAGTAGTTAACTTCTTAATTAACTAAAATAATAGTCAATTCCTTTTCAAAATTTATTGAAATTAAAACAAATATTCGTTAAACTATTTCATTAGATTAATTCGAAATGAATTAATTTAATAATCAATCCTAGTTAAAACAGTTTAGTCAACTCAGTACACAATTAATTTGTAAACCAATTTCAATTGGTCCTCCCTTTAAATTAATTATAATATAATTAATTTAAATAATTCCATTTAATTTTTTCTTAAAAACAATTATCCAATTCTTAACTGTTAGGTTAATTTTATACTCTCATGTTTATAAATATGATTAACATCAGAATTTACTTCATAAAATCATTTAATACTCCCTTATAAATTTAAATAATAAATAATAAATATTTATTTCCTTTTAATAACTTTTATTCAAAATAATAGATTTAAAAAAAAAATCTATTTTCAGTTAAACAAATTTTATAACATCACTTCAATCGATTCACCTGACGGTAAATCAATATTTATAAAACGATTGATTTATAGGCTATATACTGCCAAATACTCAACCAACACTGCCCATTGTTTAAAACAAAACAAACGTTGAATTTCACTTCAACGGTCGACAACCAAATAAATTGTCCAATCAGAATAGTTCATATAATCGTAATACGAAAATAAATATCATTAAATATATTTGAGGAATCCCGTCGGATCCCTCTAACCTGTACTTCCCTACATCCCAATATGTTATCTCAAATATAATCACTCAATTCAAATAAATAATGGTTTTCATAACAGTCAATAACGACCTCTCAATATCAACCAATTTATTTCACACAATCATAACAATTCAAACAATTCATTAAATTAAGCATGTTTATTTTATAAACATGACCAATAAGGTAAGTTACCTTAATTGGGACAAATCGTTAAAATAACGATTTGTTTTCACTAAAATTAAACAATGTTCAATTTCATTGGTTTAATCAATATATGGATATATATTTAACAGATAGTAAATCATGAGCAACCATAGCACACAATAATAAAACCCGACTTATATAAAATATAAGTGGGAAAAACTGAGTGAGTTTAACTCACCTTGAGTTGATTCGTTGTTTAAATGGCCTGTTTCAGTTAAATTAAACCAGCGTTTAATTTAACTGAAAAATTCAGTTGATTCAAATCACATTCATTTCTGTTCCATAGTGTAGTGTTCGTCAACATGGTTCCAACGACACCTTGTTTGTCCAACTCTGATGATATGTAAGCAAGTTATAATTATTCTAAGCATTCACTAATTTAATTAAAATTAAAATTTCTTAATTATGCAATTAATAATACTTTTAATTACATTTAAGATGATCAATGCAAAACTATAATTTTTCTGCTTCGTGGACAGTCGACTTCCTCTTCACTGTCAAAACCTATCACAATTTACACAAACCTATTAACTTTTAATTATAGGTCAAATAAAATTCTAATTTTCTAATTACTTTATTTATAATTAGTTTAAACTAATTATTCTACAGAAAACGCTTCATAGGTTTGATTCTCTTCTATTTCTTTCTTTGTGCGTTTACTCCTTCCCATCTTGTTTACATCTGCTGTTGGATAAGCAATAACGAACTTAAATAAACAACTAATCCATTAATTATAAAATTAACTGATAAATTTCAGTTGGTTGAAATTATATAGACTGATGTTTTCCTTGATCCGTTCGTTCGCGTTATCCTCTTTCCAGGACACTAGTTTTTTAACTTGTCTTCATCGTTCACGCCAGATCATTCACGTTCGAAAGTTCACCGCGCCACTTCAATAAACCCCATGTCGTACTTCACCACCATCAACAAGAACAAGATCAACACTGACTGGCGCGAGCGTCTCGAAGCCGTTCATCAACGCTTTGAACCTACCGTAACTCGATCAGCTCCTTGCTCTTAAGATCTAGTTCGAACCCGCTAGCTTCCTGCTATGAATTCTTAAAATTGACGAAGCCAGACTCCATCATTACCATTCATATGGGATATCTCAGAATGCAGGACATTATTTTAGTTGGAGTATTTCGGTTTTAGTGCATGGATCAAAAGTTTAGGGAGGAAAAGAATTGGAGCTTCCAGCACCATTCAATTTTTGGTGGAGGTGGAACTATCCGAAGGGTTAACCACGCAAAAATGTTTGACCAGGCAAAATAGGGTTACGTATGGATATATACAGAGTTTGGATAAAAAAAATATTATTTTATTATTACGAAACTTACCTGTGAAGTATCGTGTTAAATAAAGCGCATATGACGTGCATTCGAGAACGAAACTCCTAATCCGAGCAAAAAAAAATTTTTGGACCCAGTGGAACAGGTTTCGTCAAATTCCGAGGTCGATTGTAAAAAGTCCTTTATAAATCACAAGAAAAAATTCACGCATTTAAATTTCCCACGATCACAAAATAAATCCAATCAACTTAGAACTTTAAAATTCTACTAAATCTTTTCCTTATGGATCCAATGAAATTTGTTTCATTAAAATCGGAGTTCATTTGGCCAGTTGTTTATTCCTCCAAAGTTACTCCTGTCTAAATTGGCCAAAATAATATAAACTATTAAGGCATTTATCGTTGCCACGATCGAACGGTAAGTACGATTGACTCGAGAATTGGAATCTTACAATAATTAATTAATACAAATCCAACTACACTAATTTCATCGCATTCCGAGACAATTTCCTGGTACGCTATTTTATTTGCCAAACAACGCTATTTTGGACCAAAATACCCGATGTTCAAAAATAACAAACTACCTGCCTGCTCTTTCTCTAATCGCCGATACAAACTCAACAGAATTATTTTCGTGGCCTAATTCGATCGTCTAATCAAGTTATACACAAATATCCCTCTATTAAATTAAATAAATTTAATTACGTGCTATACAAAATGACTGGGCATTTACGGCTGCCGTTATCACATACGACATCAGTTTGCCATGAAATTTAATAACGTACAGTAATTTAACATTATGATTTCAATGAAACTAATTTCGTTGAAAACGCACTCTGTTTGCAAAATGACCACATTTAAGGCCTATAATAGTATCGATTAAAATATAATAAAATCCAAAATAATCAAATAAAATGATAATAAATTATTATTATCATAAATACCCAACTGGAAATATCGCATAGCTTCAAATATAAATTATACAACTCAATATCATCAAATTTGAGTTACATGATGTCCAAATTATATTGAAACCCTTTTAAATATATTAAATAAACATTATAATTTAATAATGATTTCCATAGCGACTATTTTTAAATTTGAATTGGAAATTTATATGAAAATTTTAATCAACAAGTTTCCAATGTTTCTTGTGTCACAGAAATCCGACTTAAAACGAATTTTGTATATTCAATTGAAGTTCAAAACTCAATATTACGAACTACAACGCAATTTCGAGCTCGATTTAAATTTACTATTAATTTTACGTTCAAACTTCGATTTAATAAACGAATTTAATAATCCATTAATATTCTGAATATAATATTTAAATTAATAAAATATTTCAAATATCTAACTGCCAAAAATACGGGATATTACATTCTTCCCCTCTTAAAAGAATTTCGTCCCAGAAATTACTAAGGTAGGAAAAATGTTACAATCCATTATTTTTCTAAATTCAATTTATAATAAATCGAAACCCAATTCATTATTGTTAATAAAAAAATTAAAAATATCGAAAATTTTCTAACACCTTAAATTCTTGGAAAAATTCAGTTGAGTCTCCCATGTACGGATGGACTTCTGCGATATCGCAGGAACAAATAATATATATACATCGACCTACATGGTCTGAAACCTAAAACCAAAACCCAAAATTATATTTTTTCATAGGCGTACCTTATGCAAGCGCTATTGAGCATACTTGCTCAATTCACGTGCAAATTATGCAATCTATATAATTCCAAAGCCTTTCAGTACCTGTACTTAACTTAGTTCAACATGTACGATTACATGAAATTTTAAATGACATTTAATTGATTAACAAGTAAAAATTCCAATAACTAAACATGAAATATCAATTCAACTGCAAATACCGGGTTGACTCCTTAATTTTGATTCATATGCAGTTTCATTCTTGTTTATAATATTGGAATTTATTTCTCTTGGTTTCCAATTTGTTTAATTTATTTTAAACTATTTATGAATTTTACTCAACCATTCTAGCAAATAAGCAAGTGTAATGACCCGGGATTTTGTCGACTTTGGTTATCACCATAAACTCACTGATGACTAACCAAACATCGAAAAATACCGATCATTAATGAAAGAAATTAGAGGGTGAGAATAGATAAGATAGAAACTTAGAATAGAAGAAGAAGAACAAAATATCAGAGTAACACGTATCTCACAGCGGAATGAATAAATATATTTCATAACATATCTTTGAAATACAAATCTGTACTTGAATATACATGTCATTATCAAAGTACAACACTTACAACACAACGGAAATAACTATAGCTATATGATCCTGAAGCCTCCTGCTCCAAGCTCTTCCAGTATATCTGTAAATCCCGACTACTTGACTGCCCGTACAAAATTAGGCACCCAAGAGTTTAGGGAAAACAACAAAATAAACTCCGGGTCAGTCATGGGACTGGTATGAGTAAAACAGTTTGAACAATTCAACGATATCTCATAAGACCACGCCGTATAACGGAACGGGTTTTTCCCTTATGAGAATCCAAATATCTTTATATCAAAACCTTTTGATATTATAATAATGTTTATCAACACAATATAATAATCATCTAGCAGAAACGCTTTCATCTCACTTTCTACATATATAGTATACAATCAAAACCGCAAGCACGTATTGGGTAATGGGTTTCCAACTATGACGAGGTATGGAACCACCTTTCGCTAGTGTACCTCTAGATAGGAATACACTGGATTCAACAAGAACATCTTGCAACCCGGCCGCATATGACCGAACACTCATTTCGCTTGAGTGTATCGAATGTATATCACCAACGGTTGGGATCAGCAACCATTTCCTGAATGGGACAACATCAACAATAGACTTTTAGAAGTAAATGAAACTCTTGATCAGGTGATTATACACCCTACTTCGGTGCGACCAACTTAGCCATGCTGCCTGCCCGATTTCTGTCATTTACCGGATGTGAGGCTAGAAGCTACGCTTTATCATCACACCAGATTCACTTTGAATGCCACATCGTCAAATCCGTCAAATCACCGATTGACGTCCTCAACCATACATTATGTCTTAGCTAAAATAAGTTTCCTTCTCCGCTTTCACTCTTGGTACGGTTGGAGAAATCAATATACGTGATTGTCTGGAAATACTCTGTCAGACATCCGTCCATACAAGTCATCCAGGAACAGGATGAACCGAAGGCAGTATTCTATAAACAAGATAGTCCTTGCATAACTCCGTCTTCAATTTCCTTTGGCATATATGATTCGCAACGCTTATTGTAACGACACGGATTTTGCCCGGACCTAATCGATCGCAAAATCGACCAAGACCGTTCAAAACTCGCATACGTTAACTTTTGGAATACATTTCATAAGAACAAATAACAATAGAGTTTTATAGACATTACAATAATGTTACATCAGAGTACAGAATATCAGAGTACATCAAATTAAAGGAATGATACAGCGAAAGTTAAATTACAATACATAAATACAATACACAGCGGAAGACTATAAATGCTCTGGACATAGCTTTAAGCTTCAATCCAGGATCCTGCTAAAAGAATAGATATCTGCAAAACAAGCTACTCGACTGCCTGTGTGGAAAAATATGGGCACCCGAGTTTGCCAGTGAAACAAA
Source organism: Allium sativum (assembly GCA_030737875.1). Lineage (NCBI taxonomy): Eukaryota > Viridiplantae > Streptophyta > Magnoliopsida > Asparagales > Amaryllidaceae > Allium > Allium sativum. The sequence continues at coordinate 904,822,101 of CM060916.1, forward strand.
CTACAGGTCAGTCATGGGACTGGTATGAGAAATCTTAACTAAACTAATCTAATGATAAGGCTAATCACAGGACCACGGCGCTAACGCGGAACGGGTTTACTCCATTGGATTGCCAGTGCATAAGTAAAGTAAACCGTTCAAATAACGCTATGCTTTTTAGAAAATGAAACCATTATAAGACCCAAGTCCCATCACACAATGCAACGCAAACCGGAGGAGAGGGTTTTACCTTATAATGGTCAAAAGATGCTTGATACGGTAAAACGGATTTAGTATTAGTGTGTATATATTCTAATAAAAACATTTCAATCATAATGTATTAATCATAGACGACATGGGTACCATATATCATGTCGCCATACTAGTTCTACATTCAAAACCGCAAGGTCGTATTGGAAACTGGATTTCCATCATGAGTCGAGGCTAGGGCAAGCTCCTCTCCGATTCGAGACACTCTAGCAAATGCCTCAGGATCCCCCGCAGTGAACCCTTGGATGCGGTAGGCCCGGTCCCCGCCTATCGGCAGTGGATTGGTTATGCCTGAACACACGTTTCCCGGTTCCTTTGAACCTATAATATGACCACTATCGGCCTATAAAAATCCGAGGCGCCTCAAAATCCATCATCCACATAAGTAAAATGCCAGGCCGTGTTAAAGCACTGACACTACCACTAGCTAGAAAGAAACGTGTGCACTCCCTACGGTCCATCCCCCGTTTTTGACTCATATCGGGGTGTGAGGCTCGCGAAGTCACGATATACACAAAGCTATGCCGTAATAGGCTATGCTTTGATCATCCCACAAGGCCCTGCTTTTCAACAAAAGCCTTGATCATTTGCATCTTGGCGTGCCACATTGACAATTCACGCCATGCGATCAATCACTATTAATATATACCAGGGTGTTAAGTAGAGAATAAATCCTCCACCACCAAACAGACATACATTAACAGAAATCGATTTAATTCACATGGAACGAAATCCAATGTCAGACACGCATCCATTTACTAGCTTATGCTCTGGGTCTGAGCGAAAACCAAATCCGAACAATCAACAATAGTCCGGACGGCCACCACTGAAGCCCCTTCAAGGTAGCTACTCCCATCAAGGGTCTCTGTAGCAACACATCCATCCGATGTGAAGATCGTCGGTCTTCAACGACCGTCTTCATCTTCGACTCTTCATCGTCGTAGTAATTATTCGGAATGGGTTAAACCCGGTCTTCCCGAATAACTCACGTATTTTATAATTAAAAATCAAGTACTATAAAAACACATCCAATCGCCACATTCCAATTCAGAATATTCTTCTAATAAAATATTCGTATTATTCTATCAAAGTTAAATCCTTTAAGTTTATTCTTAAAATTTTTCTTTTAAAGATTTATTAAAACTCCAATTTGGTTTTAAATATCAAAATCATTATTTAATGATTATTTAATTTTAAGAAATTAATCTTATCCCTATTTGAGTTAAAGAACTAATGTCATTTAAAACATTGTTCACGATAAACTCAAATTCATCTCCATTAAATAGGGGATTTTCATAGAAATCAGACCAATGTATAATCGATATGAATTTATGTATCAGGCTATTAATATAAATGGAATAATGGTAAAGCCTTTTAAATTCCATATATATTAACGGTCTTCTTTTACAGAAGCTCATCTCGAATATTATTAAATCAAATTCCATTCAATCCCAATTTAGTATATTAAATTGGAAAACTTTACTCTTGGAAAATATTCCATTTTAAATCTTAATAAAAGATTCATAAATCCCAAATTATATTTCACTGCAAACTGGGTTAAAGAACAAGTGTTGTTTAAAACACTATTCACGATAAATCCAATTTACATTTCATTTTATTCCAATTATCAATTATGATTGAAACTCTAAAAATCTTAATTAAAAGATTTATTCTTTTCTCAACTGGGGTTAAGAACAGTGTTATTTAAGACACCATTCACGACAACCCAAAAATCCAATTTATTCTATTTAATTCCAAGTAAATATTAACTTATTGGAAAACTTTATTAAATTTTAATTATAAGATTCGTTCTAGTTAATAACTAGTTCATATCGATAAAATATATTTTTATCTCTTCACTATTGGAAATTTTCATATAAATTCCCTTTAAATCATTTATTATGATTTTACATAATATTTCCATATTTTTAATAATTTTATTTTCGCTCGTACAGTTGGTTTCCAATAACGGCCACCGAACGCATCCATAGCGACCTTTTCTAAATTTGATTTGTACATAATTCCAAATTAAACCGTTAGATTTTAAAACTCTTATATTCATTGAAAAGCTCTTTTCGATACGAACCCAACGGTTCCGGTTTTAGGAGAATCCGACAGTCGGATCTCCCATTACGTCCATTTAAAGTTAATGGTCGAAATTCGCGAACGAGCGCTGCGCGGCGCGTTCTATTCAGGCCATTATATATATATATATTTAATATATATTATATCGTCGATTTCTATTTAAAACGTACTTTATAAAATATTTATAAATTCGCCTTAAAACAGTTTTAACTTTATTTCAATTTAAAGTCTAAATTGAATGTTTTATTTTCTTATCATATTAAAAATATTAATATTTCTAAAATATTAAGTTTACAAATCACTTCTTTTTAATATTCATTTTAAAATGAATACATTAAATCGGTAAACACGTTTGGTTTAAAACGATGTTTCTATTTAAAACAGATTAAATAGGCCAATTCAATTTCTTATTCATTTGTATTTTATACTGGGCCTGACCTCCCACAATAAGCCTGTGACTTATGGATGCTGGATATGCCGGTTGGTTCCGGGCAGACTTATCCCATAAGTTGGGCTTAACCTCGTGTCATGACCCATTTCGTATTTTTAACTCAACCCTTTCCATTGTGACTTTTTAACCCATATAATAAAATCTTTTGAACTTTAAAAGATCAAAACCATTATTCGATTTCTTTTAACTGAATATTATATTAAAATATTCTTTTAATTCAAAATTGGAATGGACCCAACAATTACCATATAATTTAATTATATGGATTTCAAACACCGCAATGTATTCTACACTAATGATAAAAATCATTAATAACATCCAAACATCCAAAGTGAATATTAATACTGTATAAGCGTCAAATAAATAACGCTTAAAACTAATCACAAGGGAGATGTGTGAATATCATCCCAAGACCTGTGTGGGGTTTTCAACCAACACATAACATATAACAAATAATTAAATAAATTATTTGTGCACTTGGGCGATATGTAAAAATTATCGTCCCAATCAACATAAACAAGTCAGGAAACTTGGTAATGGCAGTGTAGCATATTTTTGAATTCCAATATAAATGTTTATTTCTAACATAAATGTTCTTTTAATTCTAACATAAATGTCATTCTTTGAATGCTAACATAAATGATATTTTTATTCTAATTAACTATTCTTAACAAAATGACATATTAATACAACATTTGATAACTAAAAGGCATTTTTAATCAAATGCAACATTTTAAAATAAAAATGTGACTTTTCTATTTACTCTAACATTACATTTAAAATGTGAAATTTTAAATGTAAACATGTTTTTATTTAAAACATGACTTTTTCTATATTCTGTTCATGACATTTAAAATATGAGTTTTAAATGAAAACATGTTTTTACATAACATGTTTTTATTTAAATGACATGTTAATTCTAACCTTATACAAATGACTAGTTTATTTCTAGATAAACACTTTTAACAAAAGCGATGTTTTAATTCTAGCTAAGCATTTTGACAAAAGTGTTCTTTTATTCTAATACTAACGTTTATGACAAAAAAATTGTTCTTTTCATATATTGCATTAAACTAGAGTTTTTAATGTTACCATGTTTTACATTTTAAAACATGAACAAATTTTGTTAAACCATTCATTATATTAAAATATACGTTTTAATGTAAACATGTTTCATAAGTTTAAACATGGACAATTTATATTACGCCATTCATTACATTAAAATATACTTTTTAATGTAAACATGTTTTATAAGTTTAAAACATGGACAATTTATATTACACCATTCATTACATTAAAATATACTTTTTAATGTAAACATGTTTTATAAGTTTAAAACATGGAGAATTTATATTATTCTACTCCTTTTGTTAAATGACATAATGAAACCTAGTCTCTTTATTTCATTCTTTATATTGTAAAACAAGTGACGATAAAAAGATATTCTTTTTGTTTTAATACATTTTATGGTTACAAATGACAATAAAAATACATGTTTTATAATGATCCTTTTACGTTGAAATATGAATTCCAATGTGAAAATAATTTAACATGACAATGATTCTTTTTAATGTCTTATTAACATTAAAAATGTAAAGTTAATGTGTGCACATTTTTATTTAGAAATGATCATCTTATTAAAAATAAATTTTAATGTAAAAACATGTTTCATCTCATAACATGTACAATTTTGTAAATCTATTCATTACACTGAAAATAAAGTTTTTGTAATGATGTTTCCTATGACAAAATTTGTTTACCTTAATAACATTAAAATGTAAATTTAATGTGAAACGTGTTTTCCTAATATGAACTAATTCTTATGTACATTCTTAACATTAAAATATAATTTAACGTGAAACTTATTTTCTAAATGCGAACAAATATTTATGTACATTCAATACATTAAAATAAAATTTTAATGTAAAAATTATTTTCTAAACACGAACTAATGTTTATGTATATTCAATACATTAAATTATAATTTTAATGTAAAACAAGCTTTCTAACACGAACTATTTTATTAACATACTTTACATTTAAATGTGGTTTCCAATGTATTCATGTTATACATTTTAAAACATAAACAAATTTATTCATAACACTAAAATATATTTCCACCACATTCACAATTCATTTTCATTATTATAACCAAAGTCAAACATACCAAAATTTCAATTCAAGCCACATCACAACACAACCAACATTTCAATAAAGATATACAACATCACATGAACTTTATGAAATAAATATAAATTTCACATTTCAGTAAATAATTAATTTGAATCATAAAATAGAAATCTCACAAATAGATTTCCATTCAGATCAGTTCAGATTGGAATTTCCCTCAAATCATGATTTGCTCCGTTTCAGTTCTGGACTGTTTCATAGCGAAGCCCTTGTCCATACGAGTTCAACGAACTTTGTTTCGTTCGATTTCGTTTCTGTTTGAAGAAGTTATTGTATTATAAACATTTGATTTCAAAAAAATGAAATAATTAAATAATTAATTAAGGATTAATTGCATTGGTTAAGGGACTTAACCCCTTTCTTCTTCGTTCCTTTCTGTTGTACATTGAAACCCATATCGACCGCCAACTCCTCACTTGCGCACGCCGTACGAGGCATCAGACCTCGATCCGAGACCACCACACTGACCACCATCGAGCCACCATCCATCGCCCAGAAGGACCCCCAGCTCGCACCTCACCATTGGTTAGCAAGATCTTGAATTGTTCTTCGATTTGTGGTCAGAGCTTTGTTTTAATTCAAGACATTTAGGGAAAAAAAGAGAAAAAAAATAAGGGATTAAGTTTGGAGGAGTTCGGCCATTGATTCATAAGGAAGGTGGCTGGAAGAAGGTGTTTAGGGTTTCGTATTCTATACCATATATATACCTTGGGTTACATATATATTAAATAATATTTAATTTAATGGGTGTTTATCTTATCTTTTCTTTCTTGTATTAAAAAAAAAGAATAAAATATGGCATATTTATTTTATTCTGGAAAAATAGTCTTAATTCATGCGATTGATTTTGTTGGTGCAAACATTGATTACCTTTTTATGTTCAACGTACCTCTCTTAATATTAATGTTTCCCTTACATGTTCATTATTTTCTAAATTTGAACCATTATTTTCTTTTTCCCAATATTTATATAGGCCATTAGTGTTTACCATATAAGACTTGTATCCATTTATAACAATCTGTTTAATTTACCTAACGTTTCCATTCATCTTTTATTCTCACGTATATTCACAGTTGATTATTCTCTCAAAATTTCTTTATAATTTTTGTCCTTCCCTAATCCTCGCAAGCTTCATATTAAAACATTTTTTTATATATAATCGTTTGCAAAAGAGAGATATCAAAGAAACAAAAGGAAATAAATTATTCTTTATTTAAAAACGCATGCAACATGTATTATTCTCATTTTTCTTGTATTTAAAAACGCATGCAACATGTATTATTATTGTTGTCCTTATGTTTCTGATAAGGAAGTGATGATTCAATACTTAATGCATAAATGGAATTCAAAGTATTTCATTTGATGTTGAAATAGGTTAGTTAAGTGCTTAGAGATTTTAGACATACATTTAGCGAACGTTTCCAATTCTGTAAGAAAATGTAATAAATGAACTTTTAGCGTTAACGTTGTCTCACTTTTGTCATTTGAAAATATTTCTATTGATGCCTGTAGTATTACTAGAATTCTTTTTTTTTTTAATATTTTAGCGAACGCGTACTGCGTATAAGCAACATTGTTCGTTTTAAATTCTAATATTATGTAACAAATTATATTAATGTGAATGAAGCACCGCACGTTTCTTATTTCACAATTATAGAAGAATTTCATATCTAATTACAAATAATTGTTTATTAAAAACAAATTTGAAATCATTCATTAATCATAAAATTTATATACAAAGTCATTCAATAGTTTAATAAAAAAAATGAAAATTTTAAATTCTGACGCATTTTTCATTAAAATTTGTTAAAATAAAATTTTTAAATTGGTCCTGATTTTCCGGGTTGTTACACTTATGCCAATACAGAGTGGTTCTTTGGATAATAATCCAACCGGTCTCTCCATATTAACAACGTTAAAATGGTCAAAACTTCGATAGTTTGTGATTTAACTATCGAAGAAAAACAGGTGTGCAAACAACGATATTATTTCCAAATGGAAATTTATATCGATCAACCATCATTCAACATTTATCTCTTTATTTCATTAATTTACTTATCTCCTGTTTCCCTATATCCAATATTTCTTATTTTCTAAATTTGGAAAATATACGTTATTAACAATGGAAAACATTTCCATTTCTGGTTTTCTTTATTAGAAAACATTTCTGGTTTCTTATTTGGAAAACATTTCCAAAGCTTCCTCATTGGACTTAGACAGATGTTTAAACAAACATTGCTATGCCAACTCAAACCATTTCCTTTACTGTCGAACCTTAACTATTCCTTAGTTAAAAACGAAGCCAATCAAGTTGGGGTAGAACTACCTCTCAGACCTTAATCAAACAACATTTCTAACTTTGAAATAGGCAAAGTTCACTTTATATTCCTTTTACTAACTTCCTTACTTAACCCTCCTTCAAATAGCTATATTCGATTGACTCTTTTCACTTAACTTTATTCGATTAACCCTTATAAATTAACTCTATTGGACTAACACTATTGGATTAACTCTAATTGACTAACGCTATTGATTTACTCATTTCACTTAACTCCTTTCGAATAAACTATATACGATAAATCCTTTTACTTTCTTCGAATAAACTATATTCGATTAACTCATTTGCTTCTATTCGAATAAACTATATTCGATTAACTCATTTTACTTTCTATTTGAATAAACTATATTCGATTAACTCATTTTACTTTCTATTCGAATAAACTATATCCGATTAACTCATTTGCTTCTATTCGAATAAACTATATTCGATTAACTCCTTTTACTTTCTATTCGAATAAACTATATTCGATTAACTCCTTTTACTTTCTATGCGAATAAACTATATTCGATTAACTCATTTGCTTAAACTCTAATCAATTAAACTAACATCGATTAACTCCTTTTACTTTCTATTCGAATAAACTATATTCGATTAACTCCTTTTACTTTCTATTCGAATAAACTATATTCGATTAACTCCTTTTACTTTCTATTCGAATAAACTATATTCGATTAACTCCTTTTACTTTCTGTTCGAATAAACTATATTCGATTAACTCCTTTTACTTTCTATTCGAATAAACTATATTTGATTAACTCCTTTTACTTTTTATTCGAATAAACTATATTCGATTAACTCATTTGCTTTAACTCCAATCGATTAAACTAACAACTATTAACTCCTTTTACTTTCTATTCGAATAAACTATATTCGATTAATTCATTTGCTTTAACTCTAATCGATTAAACTAACATCGATTAACTCCTTCCGATTAAACTAACATCGATTAACTCCTTTTAACTCGATTAAACTATTCATTGATAAAGATTTACTTTTAGTAACAGTTCTTCACTTTACAAATGATTTCCTTTTTATAAAACTCTATTCGTTTAAAAACATTTTTCCCTTTTATTTACTTTTGAAATATTTCATTTTATAAAATCTGTTGATTTTATAAAATCCCTTTTATTTCAATATACATTGAAATAAATTCTTTTTACATCCCAGGGTCTTTCATGATATTTAATATATCGAATAACGATGATCAACATCATTCTAACACAACATAATCCATAACAGATATACATCACATCATATATCACAATATATGAAAACAGTAAATAAATGTTGAGGAATCCAGTCGGATTCCTCCAACCTATTTCCCTGCATCACAGATGTTAAACAAGATAGATAACATCACTTTCAGTTCCATATGATATATTCTGTTAAACAGAATCAATATAGAAATTCAACTAACTGACTAGCAGTTCAATCAATACACAAACAACTCAACCAAACAGTTAACACACAACAATCAGTCATCATTTATCAGTTCTAAATATACGTTATAAAAAGAGAACTGTTCAGAGTTGGTGAGTTTTACTCACTTTGGCAGTTCATCGTTAAAGAACGATAAACTGTTTGTTCGATTTGAATCAAATAATTTATTTCGCCATAAATTCAAACGAGCTCCACTCCACTCCCAGCCAGTTCCATGTTGTAGTGTCCGTCCCTATGATTCCAACGTGACTGACGGTTTGTAAAACTTTCTTGACCCGGCCCATAACTTTTATAAACCCCATGTCCGCTCATACTCGATTTCTTCCCTGGGCAATCTTCACGAACCCGTCAATTTCGTCAGCACCCAAAAACCATAACTACACCACGTCACATTCTCCTAAATTGACGTAGCAAACCTCCCCATTCAATGTTCACGTTTTCCCTTCACACCGGCCCATCACTATATAAATACATTCGGCCCAATACCCACTCCAATATACACCCGTATGCGCATAAACTACTTCTTCCACGTGAGATCAACCCGTAATTCCTGCTCTACTTTCTCCTTTATTTCCGAATCTTCAAACCTCAACGCTCCTCTGATTCTCCTCGAATCCAGAAACTAAGATCACCGTAATGCTCCTCATTCATGAAACCAACCCAAACAAAAACCAACTTCTCCTTGTTTTCATTCATGCACACGCGGGGGTCGAACTCCCAGTTCTTGGTCATTTCCGCACATCCTCCTGAACCCAGTTCCTTCTCTACTTCACGGGTGTCCTTCAACCAACCTCAGCTCGTCCACGGACTCCTTTCTGTACATGTTACCACATCCGACCACGCCTGCTTCACCATCTCGCAAACCACGGCAGCAGGTACCCTCCTCCCTTACAAACTCATCTTACTATTTTGTGGATAACCCCCTCTTCATTCACCTCAACATGCCTCAAACTTCCACACGTACACGCATGGCCATCCCTCTTTCCATTCACATCCTTGCCACCCTGTACAAACATTTGTATTGCAACGTTCCCATTTCGGCCCCCACTCAGTACAGTCGTGCTTCCTTAACAAACGCGAGTTCTTGTATTTCTCCCTCATCAAAATGAACCTTAGGCTGTCACTCTACCTACCAACGAGCTGAAACTGCGTTGCAACCCAAAATGTTGGTTCCAGAAAAACAAGGATGTTTTCAAGGATTCGGTATACGTAGTCTTTGGAATCTTCTGTAGAGTAACTAGTTTTAAAATGATTGTTGAAGCCCCTTTGAAAACTTTAAAGCCCGAGGCTCTCTGAAGCAAGAAGGAAAAAGAATGGAGTTCGTCGGCTTTGTTTCAGGAGAAGAAAGAAAAAATGAAGTTTTGCTTGGGTGCGTGTATTTATAATAAGGGAATACTTCACCCTTAAGTATTTTATTTATGGTCTCTGCTAGCACACGTTTTGGTGATTACTCAATGGCCTCTGTTAGCACACGTTTGTATTGGCAGTGAGAGGTCCTGAGGTAAACAACACGCAGAACATACACGATGGTGAGAGGACCTGAGCTAAACAACACTTAGTAATTGAAAATGGGACAGGCAAACACACATGACAGACATAGGAAGAAACGTGCCTATGTTTTATAAAAAAAAAATGAAGTATAACGGTACCCCATTTCACACTATCTCCTATACATACGAGCCACGAACAATGAAAACAAACTTACCATTGTGATCAGCGATGTGCCAGGATTCCAAAAATATAATAACATCGGTAGGTTAACTCATATTGTGAAACCCCAAAATGTTGATTACAGGGTGCAAAATACTCCAAATAAAAAGTTGCTTATTTAATTTATTAAAAATTACAATAAAATTCTAAAAATTAAATTATCGCTATGTCCCAAAAGAACCTTGTCTAAATTCAAAACCGATCTCTAGTTATATCGAATAAACCGTTACAATCGATAAACGATTCTATAACGACTATTTTAAAATTTGATTTGGACATATCTAAAAATCTACATGACGAAACCCTGATTTTTCTCTTCCACTAGAAAGATATACTCCACCAGCTCCACACGTTTCTTGTTTTACAGAAATCTGGCTTAAAACGAATCCTGTACATTCAGTTGAAGTTCAAATCGCCAAATTACGAACTGCAGCGCCATTTCGAGCTCGATTTTAATTATAATATAATTATACGTTCAACTGTCGTTTATAAAATATATTCGTTATTCAAATTCAATTCTAAACTGAATTAAATATCACAGATGATCCAGTTCACACCATATCGCTATTTCAGCCAATTCTGATTATTCCAGAATTAAATATATTATTTTAATTAAATATTCATCATTATTTAATTCTATGACCATTTTATTCACTAAACCACCATATATATATATAATTAAATAAATTAATTATATTACCTCTGCCAATGCGGGTCATTACAGCAAGAATCAACCAACAACCAAGGCACAACCAACTCTATCAAATCAATTGAATTTACATTCAATATTAAAATTTACTTTAGTTTAAAATGTTTGAACATCAATCGATTGATATTTGGTTGATTTCTATTTAATTATTATTTATTCAAATTACAAATTTATTAAACTTAATTTCAATATCATTATTCATTTAATTTAACTTAACTGGTTAAGTTTCAATTCAAGTTTTTAATCCATGTTTGAATATCATTCAAATCAATATAGCACACATATATCACAAAAATTTGGTAAAATGATTTCTCTTTTATACAAAAATATAATTTGGGTAAAATTATTTCATTTACCCTCTTTACAAAACAATACTGTATCCATTGACAGTTCAATGCTTCTCAACACTTGATCAATCAAATAACACAATACAAAACATTTGTATATAAAATTTACAAATACGCTCTCATGCATATACACTCAAACTCAATCTATGGTATTACTAACCACATCTCTATCGACTTACGCAATAAAGCCAGAGTTATTACTAAACCAATAGCTCTAATACCACTGTAACGGCCTAGAAATTTTCAACCCCGAAAATCGATATAAAAACACCATGTCGACTATTCAAGCATCGAAAACACTGGAACGTTAATAGAAATAAGTTAGAGGGTGAGATAAGAAAGAAAGAAATATTAGAATAGAAGAAGAAGTACAAGAAACAACACAACACAAAGTCTCACATCACAGCGGAACAAAATATACTATAAAAATAGGTCTTTATTGAGAGCTTTGAAAATATATTTACAATCATCGGAGTAGTACATCAACTCACCCGGATAGTTATAATAATCTGTCCTCACTTACCACACACAGTAGAATAACAACTAGATATCATATAAAGAGGATGATATGACCCATGCCTCCAATTTAATCTTGGATATATCGGTTAAAAGGATTAAATTATATTGAGACACTATTCACCAAAGGTTATATTGAATCATCGATATTATTATAACTTGGGTAACAGTGATGTATTACTAGATGCCGCTCACTTTTTATAGTTTGAATATTGTTTGAATTGTTGCCAAAGTTATAATAACCTATAGGGTCGCACATAAGGACATTTGAATAAGGTGAGAACTATTTAAATAAAAGTGGATTCAAAATGGTTGACATTTTCTTTAATTTAAAGAGATAGAACGGGTAAAAGGGGCAACGAAATCAACGTGATTTTCATTATAAGAAGGGTCGCACCTTCTCTTTACTTTATCATCTGAAATCACGTTCATCTCTTAACCCTAAAACCTAATATTGGCTAGTAACAAATCCACCTTCCTCGCTTTGTTCGACATAGCAGAGATCATCGTCCATGGATCTCCAATAGAGACGCTCGAATTCAAGCGTTTGATTCGATTCAACCTAGAACAAGAATCCGTCGGTTTTGTGATTTCAAGTTCAAACCTTTGTGTTTGATTCAACGAATTGAAGAAAGATACATGTTTAAATTCATCTTTGGATTCAAATTTCATACTTGATGTGTAAAATTATTAAAATCCGTTGCTAAATCGATCCAATTTTTCGTTCTTCCATCTCGTCTCTTCACTGCATCCGATAACCTGAGCCTGTACAACCCGGTCTAACCCGAGCATTACAAACATCGGATCAGTCTGGTGAACCAGAGTGAGAATAACACGTTAAGATTAAAGGTATCATCCAACTTGATTTTCAAAGTCAAAATCCTTTTAAAAGAAAAAAATAATAGTAAGACAAAATCCACTCATAAATACGAATGGTTTTTATACGATAACCCAAAATATTTTTGAAATCAATATCTTCTCTGATACTATAATAGTGCCTAAATACAAATAAATTGCAGAACACGTGCGTCTCACATTCTACATACATAGTATACAATCAAAACCGCGGGCTCTTATTTGAGAAAGGGTTTCCATGGCAAGGTATGGGCAACCACCTTTCTGACAATGTACCTCCGGAGATGAATACATTGGGGTTCAATAAGAACATCTTGCAGCCCAAGCTAAACATGACCGACCCCTCACTTCACTTGAGAGTACCGAATATATCATCACCACGGTTGGGGCCCAGCCAACCGAACCTATAGCATGCATACAATTAAAATAAAAGCAAAGGCATTTGATTTCTCCAAATCAGGTAATGATATACCCTTTTTATGGGTGCGACCCACATAACCATGCGACCTATCCGATTTTAACCATTTCCCAGTTGATGAGGCTTGAGGTCATAAATTATTTATTTAATTACCTTTATTATTATTTTTAAACATCTGGCCATCATTTACTTTGAATGCCACATCTTCAGATCTATCAGAAAATCACTAATTGATGTCCACAAAAATATTCTACGTATTTAGCTAAGAGAAGGTGTCAAGTCTTCTCTGCCATCAACAGGAATACGTTTGAAGAAATCAACATACGGGATCCTTTGGTAATACTTTGTCAGACGTTCGTCCATATAAGTCATCCAGGAACATGATGAACCGAAGGCACCCTCCTACCACATCCTATATAGGTATCACCCCAAGGATCACTAGCAAGTAGTCCTTGCAATCCAAAGATTTCACTACCGACAAAATGACTACCGAAATATCTCTGGACGCTAAATCAGAGAAATTCAACAAGTGGTTCTTCCGCTCATGAAGATCAACGATCTTTAATTTCTCCATCTTCAATCTGTGTTTTCACATATTTGCTGGTTCAGAATGGTTTTCGAATATAAATTCGATCCCGGTCTTTCCGTACCAACAATCGTATTGGCCAGATTTGATAGTCGGTTATTTAATTACCAAATAAATAATCATGAGAATAAAATGAGTTCACTTATTCAGTATCGGCATTACTTGGCCTATTTAATTAACATATGTTAATTATATTCTTAAAATCTTCCAATATTTGGAGTTTATCTTTTATTTCTTATTATAAATAAGAATATTCTTAAAATCATTTCACTTACATACAAACTTTTCGAATACAACTTTTCATTTCATTTACGAAAATCATAACTTACATTTCCCTCAATTGATCTAGTTCACAAACTAATACCATTCTTGGATAACCGTGAAGTCGTTCAAGTTGGGTTTTTTTATTTACCTCTTAGACCTTGACCAGTAACATTCATATCTTTAAAATAGATAGAAGTTTATTAACCACACATTTTCCTTTGAAAACCTTATTTAAATCTCAACAACGTTTACTTAATCAATTATTAAGTAAACTATTATTATTATTATTCTCAATTAATCTTTAATGATCTTTTATAATATTATACCCGAGCTTCGATTCCATTAAAAATAGAATCCATTACAAAATTCTTCAAAACTTGTTTGCAAATCATATATTTGTTCTAAATCACATATAACAGTCTTTAACAAATCTAATATAAATATCTTTACAAATCTTATATACACATCTTTTTAAATCTTACAGTTATCTTTTATAGTTCTTATATTGACCTCTTTTACGCGTCCTTATATTAATTTTTATCAAAACAATCCAACTTGTCATCTGTAACAATTGTTATAGATTTCATTTCAAAACTTTTTATTTCCTAATATTATACCCTTTTTCAAATCATTCCGACAACTTATGCGTTGTCTAAATCACATAGCGATCTTTCTAAAGATCTTCAGTTTATAAATCAAATAGTTCTATTTATTATTTGTAACTACTGTTACAAATTCATTTTTTGCAAAACTCTTACTTCATTTACAAATCCCATTTTTAAATAATTATCGACAACTAATATTTCGATTACATTTATAAACTCTTAAGTTCCATTTACAAAATCATTTGTTAATCATTACGACAACTTATATTCATTGTCATTTACAAAACTTTTTTCTTAGCTTATACTCACTCCTTTGATTAACATTCTGAACTTCGGAACATAACATTCTGAACTTTGGAATAATTTCATCTCCGATCAACATTCCGAACTTCGAATATCACATTCCGAACCTCGGAAGAAATATCAATTAGCCCTTTTCATACCATTTTCCCATTTCTCAATTTCCTTTTTCCAGCTTCAAATATTAAGTAAATATTCAATTCAAGCTATCATATTCGCTTAAAAATCCCTTTTATAACTTCGTTATAATACTTGGGTTTAGAATAAAATTCTTTCATAAACTCCTTTCACATTTCGATTAGATTTATTTCAACTTTCATCACTTTTTAAATGAATTTCAATTAAAAAGTAATCACCTAAATTATTATTAATTAAAATTATAATTTACTTCAGTCATTAACAACAGTAGCTGTAGTTAACTTCTTAATTAGTTAAAATAAATAGTAAATTCCTTTTTAAAATCTTATTAAAATTAAAACAAATATTCGTTAAACTATTTCATTAGATTAATTCAAAATGAATTAATTTAATAATCAATCCCAGTTAAAACGGTTTAGTTAACTCAATACACGATTAATTTGTTAACCAATTTCAATTGGTCCTCCCTTTATATTAAATAATACTATAAATAATTTAGATAATTCCGTTTAATTGTTTCTTAAAAACAATTATCCAGTTCACCATTTGGTTAATTTTGTACTCTCATGTTTATAAATATGATTAACATCAAAATTTACTTCATAAAATCATTTAAAACTCGCTTATAAATTTAAATAATAAATAATTATTTCCTCTTAATAACTTTTATTCAAAATAATAGATTTAAAAAAAATATTTAGTTATAAACAAATTTTATAACTTCATTTCTATCGATTCACCTGACGGTAAATCAATATTTATAAAACGATTGATTTATAGGCCATATACTGCCAAATACTCAACCAATACTGCCTATTGGTAACGTTGAATTTCAGTTCAAAGGTCAACAACCAAATCAATCATCCAATCAGAGCAGTTTATATAACAATAATATGAAAATAAATATCATTAAATAATTTGAGGAATCCCGTTGGATCCCTCCAAACTGTACTTCCCTACATCCCAATATGTTATCTCAAATATAATCAATCAATTCAAATAAATAATGGTTTTCATAACAGTCAATAACGACCTTTCAATATCAACCAAATTATTTCACACAATCATAACAATTCGAACAATTTTATATATTAAACATGTTTATTTTATAAACATGACCAATAAGGTAAGTTACCTTAATTGGGACCAATAGTTAAAATAACGATTTTGTTTCACTGAAATTAAACAATGTTTAATTTCATTGGTTTAATTAATATATGGATATATATTTAATAGACAATAAATCATAAGCAACCATAGCACATAATCATAAAACCCAACTTATATAAAATATAGGAGGAAAAAACTGAGTGAGTTTAACTCACCTTGAGTTGATTCGTTGTTTAAATGGATTGTTTCAATTATATTAAATCAACGTTTAATTTAACTGAAAATTTTAGTTGATTCCAATCACGTCCATTTCTATTCCACAGTGTAGTGTTCATCAAGATGGTTCCAACGACCCCATGTTTGTCCAATTCTGATGATATATAAGCAAGTTATAATTATTATAAGCATTCACTAATTTAATCAAAATTAAAATTTCTTAATTATGCTATTAATAATAATTTTAATTACATTTAAGATGATTAATGCGGAACTATAATTTTTCTTCTTCATGGACAATCGACTTCCTCTTTACCGTCAAAACCTGTCACAGTTCACACAAATCTATTAACTTTTTGTTATAGGATAAATAAAATTCTAATTTTCTAATTACTTTATTTATAATTAGTCTAGACTAATTATTCTGTAGAAAACACTTCATAGGGTCGATTCTCTTCTATTTCTTTCTTTGCGCGTTTACTCCTTCCATTTTGTTTTCATCTGCTGTTGGATAAGCAATAACAAACATAAATTAACAACCAATCCATAGTAGGTTGAAATTAAATAGACCAATGTTTTCCTTGATCCTTTCGTTCGTGTTATCCTCCTTCCAGGACACTAGTCTTTTACTTTGTCTTCATCGTTCATGCAATTTCACTTATATTCGAAAGTTCACCGTGCCGCTTCAACAAACCCCATGTCGTACTTCACCACCGTCGACAAGAGAAAGATCAACACCGATTAGCACGAGCGGCTCGAAGACGTTCATTAACACTTGGAACCCACTGTATCTCGATCAGCTCCTTGCTCTTAAAATCAAGTTTGAGCCCACTAGCTTCCTGCTACAAATTCTAAAAATTGGCCAAGCCAAAATCCATCATTACTGTTTAGATGGGATATCTCAGAAGGCAAAACATTATTTTAGTTGGAGTATTTCAGTTTTAGTGTGTGTATTAAAAGTTTAGGGAGGAAAAGAATTAGAGCTTCTAAGACTGAACAATTTTTAGTGGAGGCGTAATTATCTGAAGGGTTGAACACGTAAAATTGTTTGACCAGGCAAAATAGGGTTACGCATGGACATATATATAGTTTGGATTGAAAAAATATTATTTTATTATTACGAAACTTATCAGTGAAGTATCATGTTAAATAAAGCACATATGACGTCCATTTGAGACGAAACTCCTAATCCTAGCATAAAAAATATTCCGAACCTAATGGGGTAGGTTTTGTCAAATTCCGAGGTCATTTGTAAAAAGTCCTTTATAAATCATAGTCTAAAAATCATGCGTTCAAATTTCCCATGATCACAAAATAAATCCAATCAACTTGGAACTTTAAAATTCTACTAGATCTTTTCGTTATGGATCCAAAGAAATTTGTTTCATTAAAATCGGAGTTCGTTTGGCCAGTCGTTTATTCCTCCAAATTTACCTCTGTCTAAATTGGCTAAAATAATATAAACTATTAAGGCGTTTATCGTTACCATGATCAAACAATAAGTCCGATTGACGTGAAAATTGAAATACCACAATAATAAACTAATACGAATCCAACGGCACTTATTTCATCGCATTCCGAGACAGTTTCCCGATACGCTATTTTTATATGCCAAACAACGCTATTTTGGATACCAAAATACCCGATGTCTAAAAATAACAAACTACCTGCCTATTCTAACTCTAATCATCGATACGAACTCAATGGAGTTAGTTTCGTGGCATAATTCGATTGTCTGCTCAAGTTATATGCAAATACCCCTCTATTAAATTAAATAAATTTAATTACGTGATATAGAAAATGACTGGTGTTTACGGCTGCCGTTATCACATACGACATCAGCTCGCCATGAAATTTAATACTGTACAATAATTTAACGTTACAGTTCCAATGAAACCAATTTCGTTGAAAATGGACTTTTTTTGCAAAATGTCCAAACTTAAGGCTTGTAATAATATCGATTAAAATATTTTAAAAATCCAAAATAATCAAATAAAATAACAATAAATTATTATTATCATAAATACTCAACTGGAAATATCGTATAGCTTCAAATATAAATTATACAACTCATTATCGTAAATTTCGAGTTAAACAATGTAACACCCCGTATTTTCTATGAACATAAAAGTAAAAAAACAAAGTATACTTAATTTTTAAAAGAAGAATTAAGGGAAACGGATTACGCCATTGCGTTCGTCTCAGAATTCTTCTTGAGATTGATTCGAGTTTGCGTAAATCGCACTCCGTATGAAGAAGTTATGGCCCTAGAAGTTTCAGGAATTTAAATAAATTAAAACAGCTCAGATTTAAGTTTGGAATTCAAATCACACACCTGGGCAGGGCGGGAGATTTCCCGCCTGGGACCCAGGTCGACCAGGGGGTCGACCTGTGGGTCGACCTGGCTTACATAGGTTGACCAGGGGGTCGACCTCCCTCTATTTCCAGATCCGAGGACTGGTTCGTTTTTCTACATTTGGACGCCCGTTCTGACCAGATTCGTTAATCCCTATGCTATTTAAACACCCCCAAACCCCACTTTCTCTCCACACCAAACCATTGTAACGCTATGCTGCCTCAGTTCTAATTAAA
This sequence comes from Allium sativum, assembly GCA_030737875.1. Classification (NCBI taxonomy): domain Eukaryota; kingdom Viridiplantae; phylum Streptophyta; class Magnoliopsida; order Asparagales; family Amaryllidaceae; genus Allium; species Allium sativum. The sequence continues at coordinate 904,841,223 of CM060916.1, forward strand.
ATAAATTAATGGCGTCTCTACTCTGCTGAAACCTAAGCCCGAACTAGTGATTTTTCTTATTCCAATCTGAATAGGATTAAAAGAGAACAACTACAACCCTTTTCTTTTAGAATCCAACCAAGGTGAGTACAGTTATTTTCAGATATGAAATTTAATTATGATCTTGACATGGCAATAAATCTGAATTTGGGATTATGCATATTCTTGTTTATCAGATATGTTTTTCTGTGTAGATCTATCTTATTAATATTATAGTAACTATTCTGTATCTTTTCCTTCCTTCTGTTCTGTAGCTAGGCTACCACGAGCCTGAGCCAAATCTCATAAAAGATTGATGCACGAACGCTAAATTTTGGAAAAATAGTGAATGATGCATAATTAGACATGATTTATTTGTAACTGATTTGAGAAAAGAACATATATTGTAATTTAAGATTTGGATCTGGGCATACTATATATGATAGTTTGTGATTTGGAAGAAGGAGAATTATTGTGCATATGACTTAGGCGCAAAGATCTATAGGATAAATATTAAATGTGAATACGACTAAATAGGGATTTTGGATATTAGGCATACGCTGAAATCAAAAGCTATAATTTGGCATAATTTGTATTGTATATCATGATTTGGGGGTTTTGGAGGATATTCTGTACTGTGTAAATTTAACTAAAATTAGGGGCATATGTTATGTTGTGAATTATGACCATAATTTAGGCATGTAAAATTAGGCTCAATTTTATGATTAAATCTGTTAAATTGCCTAATCTGCTAAATCTGTTGAAACTAAATACGGTAAAATTGGGGTATGAGAATCTATAGGCTCGATCTAAAATTGGGCAAAACAAGTTAATAGAACTTTGAATAATCTGCTGTAACTTGTAAAGAAGTTTAATTTGTTGAATTGGCATAATTAGTTTGTTATTAGCATAATCTGTGAATGAATACTTTAGCTAAAAATAAGAATGCTGTGACACGAGGTTAGACCCTGTTTGCGGTAGAAGCCTGCCAGGACCCAACCGACTTAACCAGCAACTGCAAACTGTCAGTCTAATGTGAGAGGTCATAGGCATAGCTAAAAGATGCTTAGACACGAGGTTAGGTCTGGCTTATGGCAGAAGGTTCCCCGAAACCACTCGGTACATCCAGTGGCCACAAGCTACCGACATAATGCAAGAAGTCTGTGCATTAGTAATTAATTAATGCAAATCTAGGATAAATATAATGCCTAAAACGTGTTGGGTGGATAAGGTTTAATCAACTGAGCAGATGAATCTAATAAACTCGTTTTGTAAATCAGTAGCACAATACAAGGTTAGGTAAAACCATCTGTAAGTCTGTTAATCTGTATTTCTGATCCATTATTCTAAAAACTTGTTAACCTATATGTCTGATCTGAGACTAGTTAATCTGAACTTTGTACATCTGAAATCTGTAAGCAAGTTAATCTGAAATCTGTTAGTCTAGGGACACAAGGTTAGGAGGGGTAATTACTTGTGTCACCTGTTGTGTGGAACCCACATTAGTCAGTAACCCTTTTCTGGTATCAAAACTATGACCCAACACTAGGAGGGGTCCGGGCATGCTTACTGAACTAATTGTAAGAGGTTCACTCTGATAATGGCAAGGGGTGTCGATGGCGCATTCCAACCGGGTCACATGCGTGCATGGATCTGGTCTGCTCTGAGGATGTAAGACACCATGCCATTTGTAAATAGGTCTGTGTCTATAGGTTGCCACTTTAGAGAATGATACACCCTTCTATGGTGCCAGCACAAGGTATTTATGTATTAGGGAGCCGATCGCTTGGGGTAGAATTTATGGGCCACATAGTTCTGTCTGTTTCGGTTGGTATACCTTCTGTCTCTGTTGGGGTGGTAAAGGCCCATTAGTTAGGGTGGTAAAGGCCCATTATTAGCATTCTATTTCTGTACCTTATGCCTCTAATGGGGTGGTAAAGGCCCATGATTAGCATTCTGTTTTGTACCTTCTACTCAGTTGGGGTGGTAAAGGCCCATTACTAGCATTTTGTTTCTGTATCGATTATTCTGTTTCCGTTTCTGTTTCAGTTTATACATTAGGGTAACACCTAATCCTGTTATACTAAGTATTAGTGCAGAGAAGTAAGATATAGGTAAGAAGCATATTTTGATCTATGTCATTCTGTTTCTTCTGTTTAACATAAGCATACCTGCTACTCCTGTTGTTGTAATCTCTCATCCAGCTTTATTTACATGTCATGATAATACTATCTGTTTATATGCTGAAAGTTACTGGACTCGCCAGACTTTATATCTGACCTCATTTGTTTTCGCCTCTTTTTCTTTCCGTTCCCCCCCATGTGCTCAGGGTGGAAACATAGGAGCTTGATTCATATTCTCTCTACTTGAAGTGCTTGAAGTATTGCTTGGCTTTGACTCTACCTTCTTATGGCAGTTTATGTTGGGGATTATGGTTTTAAAATTATGCATTCTGAAAGATCTTGGTATAAGACTGATACTTGTGTACTTGGGTTTCGGTATTGTAATTTTGAAGAATGTAACCAAACTTATTTATGTTTCCACTGTAATAAAGTTATAAAATTTTCAAGTACTACTTTATGTATTTGTCTTCCAATATTCTGTACTGTTTACTTATAATGCTTCGTGGAAGTTAATGCATTCCCTTTCTGAATGACATTAACGGACATGGGGTGTTACACTTGGTATCAGAGCTGAAGGTTACCAGATTTGATAAAAAGTTTTTGAAAACTATTTTCAAAAAGGTTTTAAAAAGGAAGTATTTTCAAAAGTAAAGTTTATTTTGAAAAACATAATCCCCGTAAGCCATATATCTGTCTTTCGATTCCCCGTTTTGAATCTCTTCCTTTTTCTTTTCAGCATATCTAGGGTACCCGAGATACCCGAGGGCATACCGATACCAACCTGGTTCAGAAAATATCTAGAGGCTAGGGCCACTGCCGCAGGCCCAACAGATATTCCTCCTCCCCCAGCTGCAGCCGCTCCTCCTCCCCACGTTGATACTTTTTCGAAGATATGCAAAGACTTTTGGGCAATGGGCAGGAAACCTTTTCACAGGTTAGAGACGTTTGTTGAAGCTCGAAATTGGCTTAAGGAGGTGGAAGATTTGTTTGGTATCTTAGAGATAGGAGATGGAAGGAAGGTCCAATTAGTTGCTTGGTTAATGAAGGACGAAGCCTCGTTTTGGCGGGAGGTCACGAATGGAGAGTGTCCAGTGGAGACATGGATGGATTTCAGGCATATGTTCGAGATGAAATTTCTCTCACTAGCAGAAGAGAATTTATACATAGAGAGGTTCTTGGCGTTGAAGTAGGGAAATTTATCAGTAAAGGAGTACGTTAACAAGTTCAATCAGTTGGCGAGATTCGGCTTAGACTTGGTGAACACACCTGAAAAGAAGACTCTGAGATTCGTTAAAGGTTTGAATGAGCCGATAAACAGGTTGGCTATGACCCATATTCCTATGGGGGCTACCTTCGAGAAATTGATTGACATGGCATTGATGCATGAAGAGGAAGCCAAAAGCAAGAAAAAAGAGGAAAAGCTCAAAGAACCACAGAACAAGAAAGCATGGCCCAAAAAGGAAACACAAAAGAAGGATGAAAAGTCTGAAGATAAGAAAGAGAAAAAGTCCTTTACTTGTGGAAGCTTGACTCATCCGAACAAGGATTGTAGAAAGATGAAGGGCACTTGCTTCAATTGTGGTGAGATGGTACACTTCACTAGGAAATGCCCGAAGAAACGAGGGTAAGGGCAAAGGATAGGACCTACTTCTGAAGGGCAGGTGAATGCTCACATGGCTGGTGGTTAGGATAGAGACAGGAAAATTTCTGTAGAAGGTTTAATTTTCTTATCTGATTATTGAGTTAAAACTCTTTTTGATTCTGGCATTTTGATTTTGTAATTGAGACTCTGTACTTTAATACTAGTCTTGTTTTTAATCCGGCTATCGTCTCAAACCCCATAAGGGTTACAACTCATCTGTTTGTGATAAATTGGGGGTATCTGTGTTGGGCGTTAAATTGACTATGATGCATACATTTTGGGTTTTGATAATCTGATCTGTACTAGTAGTCTGTAAGTATCTGAATATTCCTAAAAAAGGATAGGGGGTTTTACTCGCAGCGTGAAGTAGATTTCCAGTTTTGATATTGTTTAATGGAAGTAATTCTTAAGTGTCAATCTGATGTTGATTTCCGTCCTCGGGATTTATTCTCTTAACCGTTGTCTAATGGGAACAGAACTTTTGTTTTAATTGTACTTGCTTCTATCACTCGGCTATATCCTATCGATCGGATCTTCGACCTTTAGGTAGAAACTAATGGGTGTAAACATGTGTTTGAGACATGTTATGTTTGATGGTTGCAAGTGGATGTAAGTGGTTGCTAGTGGTTGCTCGTGGATGCATATACACACACTAGGTACGAGATCGGCTCAAAAAGCACTCTCATACTGCATATGGATATGTGCGCATTTTTCAATTTCCGTGGATGCAAAATGATTGAATCATCACATGGATGTTGCATTTGTATGAATGGTTATGCACTCATATAGAAATGATGTGTATCAAATAGGATTTCTTGCATACATAATTGGACTCATGACACTAACATAACTCGCATCGAGGAGGTCAACTAAATCAGTAGACCGCCTGATCTTTGCATTAGATAAGAGACATATACACACACTTTTGCATATGTTCATACAACATTAGAAGTTTTCTAAGGACAATGGATGCTTGTGAATGATAGTTGAGTAGATGGGTGATTGGATGGTAGGACACATTCTTCTTAACTTGAGGATTTCGGGGACGAAATCCTTTAAGGAGAGGAGAATGTAACACCCCGTATTTTCTATGAACATAAAATTAACAAAACAAAGTATACTTAATTTTTGAAAGAAGAATTAAGGGAAATGGGTTATGCCATTACGTTTGCCTCAAAATTTTGCTTGAGATAGAGTCCGAGTTTATGTAAATCAGACTCCGTATGAAGAAGTTATGGCCCTCAGAAGTTTTAGGAATTTAAATAAATCAAAACATCTCAGATTTAAGTTTGAAATTCAAAACATACACACGGGCTGGGTGGGAAATTTACCGCCTAGGACCCAGGTCGACCAGGGGGTCGACCTGGCTCACATAGGTCGACTAGTGGATCAACCTGGGGGTCGACCTCCCCCTATTTCCAGATCCGAGGACTGATTCGTTTTTCTGCATTTGGATGCCCGTTCTGACCAGATTCGTTGATCCCTATGCCATTTTAACACCCTCAAACCCCACTTTCTCTCCACACCAAACCATTGTAACGCTATGTTGCTTAATTCTAATTAAAATAAATCAATGGCGTCTCTACTCCGCTGAAACCTAAGCTAGAACTAGTGCTTCTTCTTCTTCCAATCTGAATAGGATTAAAAGAGAACAACTACAACCCTTTTTCTTTTAGAATCCAACCAAGGTGAGTACATTTATTTTCAGATATGAAATTTAATTATGATCTTGACATGGCTATAAATTTGAATTTGGGATTATGCATATTCTTGTTTATCAGATCTGTTTTTCTGTGTAGATCTATTTTATTAATATTACAGTAACTATTCTGTATCTCTTCCTTCATTCTGTTCTATAGCCAGGCTACCACGAGCCTGAGCCAAATCTCATAAGATATTGACACACGAACGCTAAATTTGGGAAAAATAGTGAATGATGCATAATTAAACATGACTAATTTGTGACTGATTTGAGAAAAGAACATATGTTGTAATTTAATATCTGGATCTGGGCATACTATATATGATAGTCTGTGATTTGGAAGAAGGAGAATTATTGTGCATATGACTTAGGCGCAAAGATCTATAGGATAATTATTAAATGTGAATACGCCTAAATGGGGATTTTGGATATTAGGCATACGCTGAAATCAAAAGCTATAATTTGGCATAATTCGTATTGTATATCATGATTTGGGGTTTTTGGAGGATATTATGTACTGTGTAAATTTAAATAAAATTGGGGACATATGTTATGTTGTGAATTATGACCATAATTTGGGCATGTAAAATTAGGCTTAATTTTATGATTAAATCTGCTAAATCTGTTGAAACTGAATACGGTAAAATTAGGGTATGAGAATCTGTAGGCTCAATCTAAAATAGAGCAAACAATTTAATAGAACTTTGAATAATCTATTGTAACTTGTAAAGAAGTTTAACTTGTTGAATTGGTGTAATTAGTCTGATATTGGTATAATCTGTGAATGAATACTTTAGCTAAAAATAAGAATGCTGAGACACGAGGTTAGACTCTGTTTGCGGTAGAAGCCTGCCCGGACCCAACCGGCTTAACTTGCAACCGCAAACTGTCAGTCTAATGTGAGAGGTCATAAGCATAGCTAAAAGATGCTTAGACACGAGATTAGGTCTGGCTTGTGGCAGAAGTCTGCCCGAAATCGCCCGGCACATCCAGCGGCCACAAGCTACTGACCAAATGTGAGAAGTCTATGCAATAGTAATTAATTAATGCAAATCTAGGATAAAGATAATGCCTAAAACATGTTGGGTGGATAAGGTTTAATCAACTGGGCGGATGAATCTAATAAACCCATTTCATAAATCAGTAGGCCCAATACAAGGTTAGGTAAAACCATCTATAAGTCTGTTAATCTGTGTATCTGATCCGTTAGTCTGAAAACTTGTTAACCTATATGTCTGATCTGAGAACTAGTTAATCTGAACTTTGTACATCTAAAATCTGTAAGTAAGTTAATCTGAAATCTGTTAGTCTGGGGACACAAGGTTAGGAGGGGTAATTACTTGTGTCATCTTTTGTGTGGAACCCATATTAGTCAGTAACCCTTTTCTGGTATCAAAACTATGACCCAACACTAGGAGGGGTCCGTGCATGCTTACTGAACTAATTGTAAGAGGTTCACTCTGATAATGGCGAGGGGTGTCGATGGTGCATTCCAACCGGGTCATGTGCGTGCATGGATCCGGTCTGCTCTGAGGATGTAAGACACCGTGACATCTGTAAATAGGTCTGCGTCTATAGGTTGTCACTTTAGGGAATGATACATCCTTCTATGGGGCCGGCACAGGGTGTTTATGTATTATGGAGCCGATCGCTTGGGGTAGAATTTAGGGTACACCACGTTCTGTCTGTTTCTGTTGGTATACCTTCTGTCTTTGTTGGGGTGGTAAAGGCACATTAGTTGGGGTGGTAAAGGCCCACTATTAGCATTCTGTTTCTGTGCCTTCTTTCTCCGTTGGGGTGGTAAAGGCCCATTATTTGCATTTTGTTTCTGTACCTTCTGTCTCGGTTGGGGTGGTAAAGGCCCATTACTAGCATTCTGTTTCTGTAGAGATTATTCTTTTTCTGTTTTTGTTTCAGTTTATACATTAGGGTAACACCTAATCCTGTTATACTAAGTATTAGTGCAGAGAAATAAGATATAGGTAAGAAGCATATCTTGGTCTATATCATTCTGTTTCTTCTGTTTAACTTAAGCATACCTGCTACTCCTGTTGCTGTAATCTCTCATCCAGCTTTATTTACATGTCATGATACTACTATCTGTTTATATGCTGAAAGTTACTGGACTCACCAGACTTTATGTCTAACCTCGTTTGTTTTTGCCTCTTTTTCTTTCCGTTCCCCCAGGTGCTTAGGGTGGAAACATAGGAGCTTGATACATATTCTCTCTGCTTGAAGTGCTTGAAGTATTGCTTGGCTTTGACTCTACCTTCTTATGGCAGTTTATGTTGGGGATTATGGTCTTAAAATTATGCATTCTGAAGGATTTTGGTATAAGACTGATACTTGTGTACTTGGGTTTTGGTATTGTAATTTTGAAGAATGTAACCAAACTTATTTCTGTTGCTACTGTAATAAAGTTATAAAATTTTCAAGTACTACTTTATATGTCTGACTTGTAATATTCTGTTCTGTTTACTTATAATGCTTCATGGAAGTTAATGCATTCTCTTTGTGAACGACATTAACGGACATGGGGTATTACAAACAATGTCAAATTATATTTAAACCCTTTTTAATATATTAAATAAATGTTATAATTTAATAATGATTTCCATAGCGACTATTTTAAAATTCGAGTTTGACATAACTAACAATTTATAACACGAAATCTCAATTTTTCTCTTTCATGAAAATTATAATCAACAAGTTTTCAACATTTCCTGTTTCACAGAAACCCGACTTAAAACGGATTCTGTATATTCAACTGAAGTTCAAAACTCAATATTACGAACTACCGTGCCATTTCGAGCACGCAGTACAACAAAACAGTCCTTTTACAACGGGCAAAAACCGTTGTAATATGCATTTCACAACGGGCGTATGCCCGTCTTAATATGCGTCGTCATAATAGCTCCTAACTATTTGACAACGGGCAATGACTGTTGTAAAGGACCGTTGTAATAACTTGCTCTGTCACGTGCAATGACTCTATGACAATGGTTATAAACCTGTTGTAATAGCTAATAAATTACAAGCGGCTTTTGCCCGTTGTAATATAGTATATTACAACGGTCGTTGACCGTTGTAATACAGTGTATTACAATGGTCGTTGTACGTTGTAATATACTACTGTACTACTTGGTAAACCTATTTTACAACAAGTCATCGATCATACACAACAACTATTCAAATCAAATAAATATTTTATTATACTTTTGAATAATACAAAATTCTGTTTATCTTTGTTACACAATAACTATACAAAATGTTCATTTGTACAAGTATTGTCGCACTACATACACTCTATTACACTCACTTTCACTCTCAATGTCTTCATCTTCAGTGATTGACCCAAAACCAGTTGTTAAGCCTATGAAGCTCTTCAAATTTGTACTCAAACCAAAAAACAAGTAGCTAGAAATGAATGTAGTGCATAGTTAATGTAAGCATAATCAATATAGACATTTTGACGCATGCCGAGTTGGCGGTTTTATAAAAGAAACACAGTTCTAAGGCTATATGTTTTATTTTCCTCATGAGTGAGCAAATATTCAGTCAGGTGTGTTACCTTAGTGAGCCACTGTCAACAAAAATACAGTGAAGTTGTCCTCTAATTGCCTTGTGAACAAGCATAGCTGCAACATCTCAATTTATTCCTTGCCGATATTCCTTCTATTCCCCGTTTTAGCACAGTTCACCGAGAAAATCCAAATTCCTAAACAACAAAAATCCTTTCTATATCATAAATACATATACAACAACATATGTTATAAGACACCAGTTAGTTAAGAAATAATGCAATTCAATTATGACCCTCATGGCAAAAACTATATACAATTTACAATGAAACTGAACTGGGCTTCCACTTCCTGTACTTCCTTTTCATTAAAAAAGTAAAAGAATAGGATTTACAATAAACCGAGTCATGATGCAGATAACACAGCCATGTACCAATAATTATTTTTTCTAGCACAAAAATAAATTGGGTGGTTACATGAAAAACTGTAGTTCAAAGAGAAATTAAGCTATGGACTAAGCTCTTATGTAGTCATAAAAGAATAGTGCCTCCTCGTAACTTGTGTCTTTATTTTCTCATGTGCCTCCTCGGTAACTTATGTCTTTATTGCAATGTTATAAATGCCGACTTCATTTCAGTTTGGCTAATTTGTTTGATAAGATTTCAATAAGTTGAATAATTAATAATAATAGTTTGAATAACCATTATCAACTTGCAACATGAAGGTATAAAACCAAACTATAATGAAAACATACAAATTGGAAGAACTCTATAACTGAATTGGACACGTTAACATTGAGTCAAATTTATTGTTGAGTATCCCATATAGTTTACAGTCATTAGGAGTTAAGAGTTCATGAACAATCAATTTGAGAATAAAAGCATAAGTTTACATATTGCATGCTTACCTTAATGGGAATGATAGGATGTTAGACTTGAAGCGGGAACTCATGTAGCTCTCATACTACAGTAAGGCATTTTTGTTCATCTACAAAGCTGGGGCATGCTTCTGTCTGTATGCACATACAAACCTGTACCACAACCTTGAAATATCAATATGTTACCTTAAGACTCTGATTATCAAATGTGATATATATCAATATATAACACATAACCGCACCATTGATTGTTTACTCATAAATTTTAATATGTTTCATTTAATGATAAGAGTTGCATCAATTTTTAAAAATAAAATCATACACATCCATTTTAGTATGATTAAACAAATAAATGTATTCATGTGTATACATAAAATGACTTTGAAGATTCTTTATTAAAGAAGGGTAATTAAAAAGATGATAAATAAGTTTTTTTTTTGGCAAAAAGTGGATAATAATATTTGACAATTATGCTGAATAAAAATGAGCATTCACGTCAAGATTTAATAAATGAATGAATGAATACTGACTATATAATTTTTTATTCATGGTAGCATATCTATAAATAATTTGGTTTGATATTAACAATTTACTAAAAAGGAATAATTCATAATCCAAATCAACATAACCAAAATGTACATATAATGCAGAACTAACCCATAACCATATGCTTTTTTCAACAGCCAACATGCTAAAGATATATTATGTTCGAAAATCTTTCAATTCCCACTTATGACAACTCATTGCGCAATTCTTATGCATCACATATCATATATCGAATGAAAACATCATTATCCTCCATCTTTGAATCATATACTTCCTATGGACTCTACGATGCATTCTGTCATCACTCATCACATGATATCTTGATCTACTATAGGCATTTAGAAACATACCATGAAGTTCAAAACTCAATTTATATGTTCAATAATTATTGTAGTCTTAAAATTTTCTTATATATATCGTATTTGTCTTTCCCAATAAGAAAATATAAATATGCACTCTTAAAAATGTGTACATATTTACCGATGCTTATTCAAATAATCAAATATCACATAATATGTTTGTGCATTTCAACGATTTCTGGCTACAAATCCCTTTTTGTTTCGTTTGAGGTGTTGGCATATAAAGAGTTAAAAAATAACTTCCAGCAAGAGATACATCAAAGAGTTGGTAAATGTTAAACAATACTTGCTTAGGTGTATGTTCAACGTAACTAGTTATTGGGTCAGCTATGGATATTTATGGGACTATCTTAACTTTACTCACTGCATGTTATAGTAAACTCATTGTACAGAGCATTTGCCTGGTTAAAGACAAACTAAGAGCATCATTATGGTGGTGTAACCTAATTATTCCATCACGAAGGACATCATGAAGGTAATGACAACCTATGATGTCGCACTAATATTACATATGATCTATTTTTATAACAGTAACAAAAATTGACCGCAACTTTATAGGTAGTAACAACACAACTTACCATCTGAAACCAAAAGCTAAGCCATAAAAAATATGAAGACAAAAGTATTAGATTACTCAGTGTAGGAATTCATCATCATAAAAAATCAAAATCAAAATACTACTAAGTATTATTTCAAATAAATATGTTTATCTTAGAAATTAAATGATATCTTCTTTACTTATGGAATAAAGGTTATGCAACAACAGGCAAACAAAAGTGAACCATGAATTAATTTACGCTAATATTTGAAAACAAAAGTACAATGTCATATTACTGTGTTTATCTAAAGCTCTTTCACATTAAAATTAATCTTTTTATATGAATAATAGTAGGTTAAAATTTAAAGTACAGTAATTAATCTTCAAATTTAGAGTTGATCATGTAGCATTAGCTAGAAAATCAGTAAATCATATGAGATTACTAATAGAGCAAAAATAATTTAGTTAATTATTATATAATCGAATAGAATAACATCATTATAAGTTTTATTTTATTATTTAAGTGAATTTGTTTGATGCAATAATGGCCAACAATTGACAATTAATGGGAACCAAAGCTATAAATTCCATCTATTTTTATTAGAAAAACATGTGTACTTCATTTAGAAGTGGATTACTAATTATTAATAAGTAACAAAAACACATTGATACTCAAATAATTTATTATCCATTTTCCAATAGTACATATACATAAAAAAATCAAGAACTTATCGATAAACTAAAAGTGGAATTTAAGAAGAACTTCAACAGAAAGAGATTATAATATATTTATTAACTTTTGCAGTATGAAGAAAATAATCTCTTAATATAACTCGCCAAAACAACGGCCTTTAGAACCTTATTAAATTTAATCAGTTCTAATTTAAAAACTCAAGCTGCTCATTATTTCAAGGCTATTAGTAGTTTAAAGCGGCCTCTTTCTCAGTTTCCTCTAAGAAACAATGAAATAGAGTAATCCACACTTCATTATCAATCTCTAAATTACAATGAACAGTAGAAATCACAAAGCATTATGTTTCCTACATATGTGATTACGTAAAATTGAACATGAAGCAATCTCACTTGAAATATTGTACAATTATACCATGTGAATTGGTAATATTAAGGCTAAACAAAGAGTAAAATTTGATTTTGAATGAAAGATCATAAATAAATATAAAGTGGTGTTTAATAGTAATGCAACCTTACTCTTCAATTGAAAAGGGTGGGAAAGTTAAAAAATTAAATGTGGTGAGATGATTAGATAGGTGGAGGAAGGCGCTCACAAACTTTACAATGATCTCAATAGCTTTATAGAAATATGTAAAGAGTATGTAGTATAAACGTTCAATATAAAAAAAAAACCATCGACACTATGAAATATTCAATATTAAGCTTACTATAATGCAAACTCATAAAACCGATAATCTGCATCAGTTACACTCATGCAAGAAAATGATCGACATGTATACCTAGTGAAAGATGTATGTAACACCCCGGATTTTTCCGTTAACAGTAAATTAACAAATTAAAGTATAATTAAATTGTAACAGAAAAATTAAGGGAAACGGACATCACCATTGCGTTCGTCTCGGAATTCTGCTTGAGATAGAGTCCGAGTTTGCGCAAAACGGATAACGTATGAAGAAGATATCTTTAATTTAAATATTACAGCAAAACATGAAAAAGAGAAGTAAGGAGAGGACAATAATTATTATTATTCTAAGACTTATTAACAAAAGCCTCTGTAGCTCAGTTGGTTAAGGCATTGGATTTGTAGCATGGAGGTCGGGGGTTCGAACCCCGGCGGCGACATAATTTTTATCTCTGTTTTAGAGAGGGCCAACTGAGCATGCAAATACATGTACGTATACAAATTCAAATTTTGAAAGGATAAGAACGTACATATAAGGAAATAAAGAAAATATATGTATATATATGAGAATATATATATATATAGATATATATGCAAAAATATATGTATACAATAGATAAAATTCAAACAGACTAAAACAGCTCAATTTAAAGTTTAATTTTTGAAAATCGAACCCAGTCCCTCCTGGCTGGCCTGGTCTGTGTTTGGTCGAATTTCTGTGGGTTGCTTTGTCATTAGGGCTAGGTGGCAAGTTTTAATTGGTCTCTCTATCGAATGAATGGCTACGATCTAACCTAGCAACATCAATGGTCCTAATCAATTCCTAACCTCTATATAAACAACCCTAGACTAAACCCTAATCTATTCATTCAAATTAAGAACATAGCCGCCATGTTGCTGAGGAACGACTAAGAGTAGCCGCCATCTAGAGAGAGAGGATTAGGGAGAAAGTTCTCAAGCCTAAAGCAATTCAAGCAACCTAAAGCTAATCAATTCAACAAAGGAATCATATCTCTTAATTAGAGAATTTGCCGCAACCATTGTAAGTAGAGTATTACTTTGGTATGAACAAATGATTGTGTAGATATGTATGCTTGAATTGTGGCAATGAAATTCGTATTTGTGCGATTTATATACTTTTGGATATTCTGAATTATGTCATTCAATTATAAAGAACTACATGCGGTAGTTCTATGCAAATATACGTTTGGAATATTGCGCAAATTATGTAGTCTATGTTGAAGCTACATGTATGTAGTTGATTGAAATTCATGCAAGTTTGGGGCTTTGTTATTATGCCACCATGATGTCTATTTTTGTGCATAAATCATTTTGCAAGTAATTGAGACAAGTTTGGTTGTTATAGTTCATATGAAACTATGTTGGAATTTTGACACCATAATCCATGTATTAAGTCATGCTTTTGCAAAACTTATGAATATGGCTAGGCTATGAATGATATTGGGCATAATTGAAATTCATGATTAAGTCTATCTTGTTTAAAGGAATTATATGATGACATATGTGAGACATGGCTAAGTTAGACACAAAAATCCCTTTTTTTGCAAGTTAAAAGCAAACACCATGATTAGGAATATTTATGCATAAGTATACCATCGTTATGTGATTAAATTTAATTAAGTTGAACTATGCTTTTGTGTTAGTAACAAAGTATCCTCTTTGTAAACATGTAGAAACCTTATGAACATGACTTGTTTATATTTATGCCATGAACAAATTTAACTATACCTATGCCATGTTTATGCTAGAAGTATTTATGCCATGCTTATGTTTGACATTATGCCATGTTTATGCTAGAAGTATTTATGCCATGCTTATGTTTGACATTATGCCATGTTTATGCTAGAAGTATTTATGCCATGCTTATGTTTGACATTATGCCATGTTTATGCTAGAAGTATTTATGCCATGCTTATGTTTGACATTATGCCATGTTTATGCTAGAAGTATTTATGCCATGCTTATGTTTGACATTATGCCATGTTTATGCTAGAAGTATTTATGCCATGCTTATGTTTGACATTATGCCATGTTTATGCTAAAAGTATTTATGCCATGCTTATGTTTGACATTATGCCTAAGTAAAAATATAGGTTCATGGGTCAATAATGATATCTCAATTACAAGTTCACATGCTTTGATTCATGTCACCTATGTTACCACTATGCAAGTACACCAGTTTCTATTATGTATTTCCAACGTCATATGCAAGTTCATGCGCTCACCTTCCCCTCTTTGTGTATGTAATCACACTTTAAGCCTCCCCTTTTCGCATGGCTAAATTGGGCTTTAAAAGGCTAAGCCCAATATATATAAACGGACGTGTAAAACGGGGGAAAATAACGTTGGGTTAAAATTACTAATGAATGAAAACTAAAGTAAAAGGGCCCAAATTCAAGTATGGGTTGGGCCCATGATTGGTGTAACCTTTACACCATTAACTTAATAATGGGCCGCAAATATTTACATATCAATAAAGAAGAAAGACAAAAATATGTAAATGTAGAAAATACGATATGTTTAACCCGAGGTTGGATTGAGTTGTGATGTAAACCTGCCCGGAACCGCCCGGCTGTCCAGTAGTCACAACAATACCTATCCAATGTGGGAGGTTAAACATGGAGCCCAATAAGGACCCGAGGTTAGACTGAGTTGTGGCGTAAGACTGCCCGGAACCAACCGGCAACAGGCAGCCACAACAATACCCGTCTAATGTGAGAGGTTAGGGCCTTAATAAGACAATTAAGGCTGAATCAGGATTGTTAGGATTAAGTGGACCAAGACTTAATCAAAATGGAACATGCTAAACTAAACGGACTGGTGGGGTTAGGTTAGAAAACACTTAACCAACTTAGCATGTTGGCTAGAGATAGAAAACCTAGTAACGGGGGACCCTTTTCAGCAGTAACCCTACACGGTGTATCATGATACCCTGAAACTAGGCAGGGTGGGGCACGATTACTGGGCTGATTGCAAGAGGTCAAAAATCGACGGCGGTGGTGTAGCAGTGTAGGTTCTAACGGAGTGCGGGCGTGCACACACTCCGGCGCAGAAAAATAAGGCACTGGACACCAGTAGCATACCTGTGCACTCTAAGGTTGTGTCGGGTTGCCACTATGGGACTTGATACACCCCATGGTGGGACCAGCATAGGTAACTACGACATCGGGGGCCGTAAGACACATGTAACTATGCGAGTAGGAGCCGATCATCATAGAATGGATCACATCACCCTGATTATGGGGTGCCAGTGGGAAACTAGTTTATATGGGTTCAGAGATTAACATGGGGTACGATAGTATATTCGACCCTAGACAACTTAACCAAGTTTATAGTGCATGCCCACTTCTCGTTTATACTTATCATACCCAGTTCTTTATTCATAGACAAAATAGTACTAGACTTACTCAGGCTTTATGTCTGACTCTACTTTTCTTTCGTCTTCTTTCTTCCGTTTCCCCCCCCCCAGGTCCTCAGGGAGGGAACACAGCAGCTTGACCTACCTCAACATCCAGCTTGAAGAAGAGAAATGTATTGCTTGGACTTTCCTGTTTTGAACTATGGCTTTGGACAATCCACTATGGGGCTTTTGCAGTTTATCTATGTTTTATTTATGCTTCTTTAAATAATGTACTCAAGACAGATTATGAAAGTGTTATGTTATATTTTTTTTTTGGAAAGGATGTTGTTGTAACACGTATTTGACTTTATGAAATAAAGTTTGTTGTTCTTCCGCTGTTTACAAATATGTGTTCTTATATCTGTCTTGTATATCTGTGACTTGTACTTATAAACCTCCACCAAAATTAGGGCATTCCCTTTGAGAGTGACCCTAACGGAGGTGGGGTGTTTCAATGTATGCGAAGATGAATATTTATAATAGCTAGTATGCATCAAAAATGATGCGGACCAATATTTCAAATCGAAATTTACAGATTGCGTGACCAACGACAGCTTTCTAGAAAATGGACTCATTTATTGTCTTCCTACACACGAGACAGCTTCTTTTTTTGTCTTCTTTATTATTTTCTTAATCTTATTAACCTTTTTTGGTTTTTTCGTTTTATTTTTTGCTGTTTCCCTAACGTATTAATGTTGACTCATAGTAATGTGTTAGTGTTGACTCATATTATGATAAGATTTCAAGGAATGAAGATAGAAGAACAAATTCAGTTTACTTTCAGCCACTGTTCTCCTGTTCAATATAATTTCACGAGGTGCTACTGCATCTGTATGAGGAAATTTTCTGTCATATTTGCTGTTTTTTTTTTCATTTATATTTTGGGTGCATTCTACTCATTGTATTTAATAACTTTCTTGTCAAACAAAGTACCAATTTTATGTTTAAAATGCGATTTAATTTCACAAATTATCTTCCCCTATATTTTTTTACACATAAATGAAAACATAGTAAACACATCAGATATAACACTAAAAATGAAAGTGATAAAACAAACGACAGTGGATAGACCAGGAGAAAAAGAAAAGAAACCCAACTAAATATCTAATTTGTTTTTTATTATAGTAAAAAGACTAAACAAAAAGAGTTAAATAGATGAATAACTAACCTGATTGGGGCAAAAATAACATCGTATGCCAAGATAATAACGTCATCTGATTCATCAACAGCCTTAGCAACAGAAATACCCTCATCCAAACCCTAGCACTCACCGCAAATCTTTATTTGAAAGGAACCCGATCTTTATCCATCGACCTCGGTTTTGTCCTAAGAGTCTTAACCTGTGTCGCTTCCAAAACTATGCTTAACTCCTTAATTAACAATGAAAGCTCTTCTTTTCTAACTTCAGGCGTAGCAACCAACCCAACCGGGCAGGATATTCGTTAAGCAACTGCATACGATTTCGGTCTTTCAAGAGGAAATGGCGTTGGTCTCGGATTATCACACTGTGTGTCTGGTCTGGTGAATTTTAGAAGCAAACGATTTGGCTTCTTGGATGAACCAATGAGTTAGGCTTTAGTATGGGAAACCCGTCATTAAGATAAAAAAATAAAAAAAGTAATACACATATAAACTGCATTAAATCTTAGCAGCTAATAAACAGATGTGATTATCAGTACAAAGTAATTAGCTGCAACAACCATTGGAACTGCAAGAGAAAACTGTTCTGAGCTTTAGTATAAAATGTATTTTTTTTGGAAATTTGATAAAATCCTAACATGGAAAAAAATTAATCATGTTGAAGAGCTAACTGGAAGCGTGAATGTTAACATATAGGAGGAGTGCAAGGAGATGACATAAACAGACAAGTTCTCAGTTGAGCTCTCAATTTTTTTCATAAATTGGAAGGTAAAAACCTGAAAGGGAAGTAAATTAAGTTATCAAACCAAATAGGCAAATATATGAATAGAAACCCACTATTGGCCATCTTTAAGGCTATTTCATGTTCATATGTTGTTGCCGTGTTTCTTAATCTGTCAATTGTATGTATTGATAATCTGTCAAAGTTTTATATTTTTAGCAAAACACAACTCATGCATATTTCATGTTCATAGTCTTTCAACTCATACTTACTGCATTAGTTAACATTATTATAGGTTAAGCAGATCCATACCAAACTTTGCTTATGGCACTCTGAATTAACTATGTTGTCATACCTCTTTTGCATTTCAGTACTTAATTAAACTAATACAAATCTAATATAATCTTATGTTATCATGACTACATGTTAGCATAGATATAATCCCCACTTACCTAATCTTTTTAAACAAATACAGTGCAAACTACCAGTTAATTACTTATATATTGTGTTTGTAATAGTGAACGAAAAAGTTAAGAAGCAATAGAGCATTGGGCGCAAAAAACCAGTTAGAAGTTGAAACTGAAATAACATGAAAGAATTAAATAGATTACAAAATCCTCTCAAATTGTATTAATTAGGTCTACATCTGGAAATCATAGCCAACTGAATGAATATATGAGTAGAATAGTTGAGGAACATACCAAGCAGTTGGTTCAAACCAAAGACAGAAGATGTGATTCAGTAGATCTGAACCTGCAAGCGTCTTCATCAACTCTGCAATCCACATAAGACATCTCACACACAGTAGCGATAGGTTGGATTGTCGGCAGTGGTGCAGATATGATTGTTGATGCTAGGGAGAGGAGATTAGACCTTCAGGGGGAATAATATTGGGAATTAGCGAGGAAGCCGTTTTGAAGATGGGTGGAGCGAAGACTAATTAGGGATTCGGAGGAAAGGAAGAAAGGGAAGAGTAAAGCTCTGAAACGAAAGAAAGACGGACGTTGAAAATTTTCCTTCCGCCTGCTCAATAATTAATTGAAAGTCTGAAATTATTACAGGCCTCCGTTCTCAATGTATTTTAATTTTTCTTTATTTGGATAGTAAATATAGTGTTTGCGTTTAAAGTTTGTGTTTCGTGCTTTTCACAAAAAATAATTAATCATTTATTGTATGAATTCAAATCTATACTATATTATAAAAATTGAGTTGGGATTGGAGAGCTCACAACCACTCTCAGCTTATTTAAAGCTCAACCGCCGCACGCATGCTTTCGTCCGCATCTTCTATCCTTCTAGGCTTCTAGCCCTCTCAGCCCTCCGTACTTTTCTCCTTCTAATTTACTTCTCTTTCCATTTATCGATGTCCACCATTCCTCCGATGTCTGTCGAAAACCCTACCTCTTCAATTTCTACATCCTCTCAGGCATCGCAATTTATTCCTACCTATAGATCCTTTTCCCTCTTTTATTGTCAATAGTTTCACCAATCCTCCATTGCTGAATTTTTTTTCAATTTTTTTCTAATTTTGAATATTGGATTGTGAAAATTATCTGCTATGGGTTTTGAAATTGACTCCGGCTACTTCCTTTCGCTTCCATGCTTATCAAACTTAAAGTCTATATATCCGAAAATCAAACAACGGTATTGCTTCCTCCTTCTACCGGAAAAAAGGCCTTTTTGTGTAGCGATATAGATCTGCTATGTTTCAATGCCAAATTTGATGTTTTTTCTTCTTTCTGAGTTAGGTTAGACGAAATCCATAACCTAGCTGCTGATTCAACATGATGTCGATCATACAGGTAAAATTATTTTTATTTTTGTTTGCTACTTTTAAGCATTGAATTGGGAAAATCATTTGATATACGTTTTGAAGTATGATTCTTTGAATGGAATAACTTGCTTAGATCATGTTATTTTGCTTACTATGTACATATTGATTGCTTGAACACAAATTCTGTAAACTGCTTTTCTACACTAATATCATCCAATCTTTCTCATAAATTTCTAACCATTTTCATTCCGGCATGACCTGAGTTGCAGGGATTTACATGAAAACAACTAAGCTTTTAAAGACTATGCAAATGCAATCAGGTTTGATTAGTTATTTAGTTCACACTTAATAATTAGGTTTTGAAACATCCACTTTCAATGGCTTTATTTTTGAAAGAAAAATTAAAACTGAGATATGGTTCATCATTTGTCGTAATTAATCATTTAGAAAAAATTTAGTAACTATCACAGAAAAAAAATATTTTCTTTATTTTGTATAGCCTTTTTTACCTATAAATGTGAATTTTAGGCTTATATGTTGTTGGTTTGGGAATGGAATCAAAGCGCCTGTAAGTTCTTTTTTCACTTGTATATAAATCCTGATATTTTGTTGAATTTTTGTGACCATGGGCTAGGTGGTTTCTGTATCAACCTATGAACGCTGTTGGTTTCCGTTTTGGTGTCATTTCATTCTTTCTGGTATGTTATCCAACTTTAATTTTAATTTTTAACAAGATCAGTATTGGCTTAGTTTCACTTTTGTTTTAGATTTGGGAGTAGCTATTAGAGGCAGCTTTTCATTTGTCACTAATTACTAATTACGTAAATGAACCATCTAAATGTATATGATTTGTTTTTCTTTTATGAATATCTTAATAACTAATGAACCAATTGATTTTCGACAGATATGCAATCAATTTTCTATATGACTGCAGTATTCTATCGATGTATGGTTTCAAGGACAAAGGTACAAAAAAAATTCTCTATTGCTTTTGTCTCACAATTGTTATTATTATTTTTAGCCTGTATCAGCTTTCGTGTAAATTATTACTTTAGCTCCGTCGTCCTCTATCTTACTCTGCTTCTTTTTCCGACAACTTTCTTGCATTTGCTTTTCCCGATTATGTCTGGTACCCTGTTGATTCATAGGTGGACGCACATCACAGGTTTGCATACTAAGTTAAGTCTTTATACATTAGTGGTATTCTTGGTTTCTTTCAAGCATACTAAGCTTCACTTATCACATTATAAAAAGAAAATGGGTTGACGGCCTTTTTGCTCCTTAGCAGGCTGTAACCATAGAAAATGCCACGTTTTTACAAGATAAAGTTATGTTGCTTACAACTAACATCGAATCTTGAATTGTATCAAGTATCAACCAAGCTGCAGTAATGTTGGCTTACACTTCAAATTTTGTTATATAAAGTGCATATTGTTTTCTACTTGCGTGCGCATTTTTGAATATGAAGGTGATTCCATACCAAAAAACTTCGGGAGAGATACAACACTAATTTTGCGAACAATATCAAATATGTTGCTATGTTTTATTTACGCATCTTATTATAATTATTAACATGTTAGCAGTTTCTAATTATGCAGGAACTCCAGTTTTCAATAAAGTAGTTTGCTAAAAATTCTTGCTTCGTAAATAAAATCTCCATTGATTTTTTGATACGTTATGAAAATTTCTGAGGTAGTTTGCTCGCATAGTGTAGGAAATACAGTATGTTTTCATATGAAATAGTACATTAGTTCCACATTAGTGTTTTTAATATTCTATTACATCCTTAAAATTAGTGAAGTACGCAATCTTCCATAATAAAGTATATCGGAATACATCTTAGGAAACTCTACACAAGAACGTAATCTACTATCATTTTATTGTTTTTTTATTTAGGCTGAATGATTTTTTTGGATTTGCTAACTCAACGTATTATATATAACTGTATCAATCTGAATTTGATGATTTACAATATAATCAACATTTAAAATGTTAATTTTTTAAAATTCTTCAATGGATAGAAAATAATGATCAAAATATCATATTTTGGTTTTTTGTGCAAAATATGGTATGTTCGTTCCGATCTCAATTTCAGTCTTTTGTTCCAATAGAATTACTAATTCATACATTTTGATTTCAGATTTGCTTTCAGGATATTGCAAAAAATAGCTTTATTGAACTTAAATAATTAATTTGTCTTACCTTAAAAAATAATTTAAGTAAATAATACAATTAATTATAGACGTGTAAATTAAAAATTGTTTATTCATTGCTTTGCATCTAACTGTTTGCACTTCATCATTCATTTTGTTATTCTACATATTTCCTAAGATAAAATGTAAAACTTTAATATTTATGCATTTGAAACATTTATTAATTCTTTTTTGTTTCTACAATCAGATCTGAAGTTCCATAGTTTTTTTAATTAGATTGATTTTCGGATTGCTCATAATGTAAAAGCCCTGTTAAAACCGAAACGGAATGACAGCGGTTGAACCTTTAATGTATCTAATTTTTTTTTGTCCATTGTTTATTTTTTGAAATTTTAGGTATCAGTGAGTTATGAATTATATATACACTTGAAGAATTTTAATTTTCATTTCAGTAGCACCAAGGAAAATTCAATAATATTTTAAGATATATGGCATGATTGAATTTTGAATGATGTATTGGACTGCTTGCACAATTCAACCGATTTCCAACTTTGAGTAGTTTACATATATGTCAAAACGTTTATTTCGATTTTTGTTATTGCTACAAACACTTGGCGTATAGTATTCTAAAGAGATTGAATTTAATCTTATTTATATTGTTTACAACCTGCTAAACTATAATCTAATGATAATAACTACACATATTTAAACACACTAGCAAATTGCACAGGTATTGTAACATTATTGTTATTTTAAGGTACCTTACTTATACAAGCTGTATAACTAATGTTTGAATGCACTGTAAACTTCTATAACGTTTTTATAAAATATGATAAATCAGTTAGTAGATTGCTGATGATAATTCATTTATTCCAGTGTTGAATCTGCTCTGTGATTCATCAAGAGACAAAAGTTATAGATGTGGCATAAATCTTCAACTTGCTCAAAGATTATCTAAGAAAGCGAGATATTTATAATTTTTTGCCTTAACCTAACAAGAGTACACACAATTAAAATAATATTCCCTTTTGCAAGTGGTATATTCAGCATGGCCAACATTTGCAAATGGCATTTCTCTATAATGACATATAACAAAATTTGGCATGGTACAAGATCTGAGCTCTTTCATCATGGGGTTAAATGTATATATGCAACGTGATATTTAAAGATATTCCGAATATAATATTGGATATTACCACAACAAGAAGACTGCAGCTATAAACATACACATGGGATGAATTTCTAATAAAGCTATATAAACTCGAGCAGTACCCATAATCAATCTTTCCTACTGATCTGTTTTTTTTTTCTAATCATTTCCATTGAGCGCTTGCATCCCAAAAAAGGCACTGGTAATGTATGCAGTCATTGTTAGAACCTGAAAATATTTTTGGATTTTTCCTTGGTTAACATCATTTAGTCAAGGTTGCATGATAGCAAACCATATAATCCTTGGACTTCTACACCCGAAATGAGTTAAGATACAAAATCATCGCAAAGTTTACAAGACTTCCTGCTGCTACAGCCTATAGAACAGAACACAAAGTAATTGCATAAGGATGTTATAATTACATATTGCTGTAACAATTAAATTAAAATATTATTATAGCAAGTTGAAATAAATGTGGAAAGAAATAATATATGAAAGGGCCAAGCTACATTAAAGCGGGTGGCCAAGGAGGCTGCATGCCCATTCTCTCAGTATATAACAAGCTGAAAGGCACGCTTTAGAATATAGTAAAATATTTCCCTCCCCTTCATCTTGCAAATCTACCGCAAGAAACCATATTCATCACTTGCTGCCTTCGTTTTTATTTTCTAATGGATATGCAGAAAATTACATTGATCATTGTTATTATTCGTATTTCTTTCACGCTTCACAACAATAATCACAATCATGTCTGACATCTCTGCCTTTTCACCTAAATGTGAGTGTAATCCATCACCATCCTAATAGGTTGATCATGGGGTGCAAGCAATATAAAAACGATGAACAAAAGTGAACAAAAAGGTAATTTGGTGTATTCATTACATTTTACACCCAAATACATTATATCTTATTCATGGTTCATTTTACCTTTAACATAATCTTTTCATTATTCTTATGTTGCCCTTATATGAAGACCACGGATATTTTATAAACCTAAACATAAAATTTGACTACAACTGGGTAGTAGAAATATTTATAGTATATAAGATTCCTTTTTAAAAAAGTTGGTTTTTACTTCCTTGATTTGTTTTAGACTTCCATTTAGTTAATGTTAAGGGAAATTCAATATATGATGCATTGGCTACTTGGGTTTTTTGAACTCAAAGTTGGGCAATTGGTTATTTGAGGACTAAACTCTTTGATGTGTAGAATATAGTAAACTATTTTACCCCCTTAATCTTGCAAGTTTACCGCAAGAAACTATATTAATTACCTACTGCTTTGGTTCTTATTTTCTAATAGATATGCAAAAAATTAAATTGATCATTGTTATATTCGTATTTCTTTTACGCTTCACAGCAATGAACGTAATCAGGTCTAACATCTCCGCCTTTTCACCTAGATGTGAGTGCAATCCAATCACCGTCCAAATAGGTTGATCATGGGATGCAACCAATATGAAAACGACGAACAAAAGTGAATAAAAGGTGATTTGGTGTATTTGTTACACTTTACACCCAAATACATTTAGATCTTATTCATAGCTCATTTTACCTTTAACATAATCTTTTCACTGTTATTATTCTTATGTTGCCCTTATATAAAGGCCACGGATATTTCGTAAACCTGAACATAAAATTTGACTACATCTAAGTAGTCGAAATCTTTACACTGTATATGATTCCTTTTAAAAACAATTGTTTTTTTTACTCCCTTGATTGTTTTTAGTAAATGCTGTGGGTAATTCAACATATAATACATTGACTACATTGGCTTTTTAAACGTCTAAGTTGGGCAATTGGTTCTTTGAAGAACAAACTCTTCAATGTGCATTCTACAGTATATAGTAATATCAAGTGTATCATGATTCATTTATCCATTTTGGTGTATATAAAAACTTCGTAATTTACACCCTATACATTGATGTTATGACGTTGGAACTAGCACGTGAGCACGGACTTCCCTGTGATACTAAATATTATATTGTTTTCTCTCTTCAACCTTTGACAAGGAATTAGATTCATAGTAATGGATCTACGATACAACCTTAACATCCAACGTTGGTTGTTGCTAATTGATTTTGATGGGTTACGTTCGCAATTAGTTTTTATTTTTTTTATTTTTTTTGTGGGTTGAAATTCAATAACATTTACATGAAAAATAACAATTTTTTTATTAGATTTTTATCCCCGTCATATGCATATTCTTTCTTTCATAATTGGATAGTCAATAGTACCCATAATTGCTGACATTGATTTGCTTCTGTTATCAAAATGACTTTTTATGCTGACTTACATTCTTCATTACAAACTCATTAGCTCAAGTAAAAAACATGACCTATTTATTTTCTATTTTTTCTAGAATTTTGAAACATACCAACTTCCTAACAATTTATTGCTCCCATTACTTCGTGATTATAATAGAAAACGTTACTTCTGCATTTTGTTTGCTCCTATTCTGCCTTATATATTTTACATTAAGCTACCTATACAAACAAATTCTTTGAGAGTTGCAAAATCCTAACTTGATTACTCTTTTAAAAAACACTTTGTGCATTCATGGTTTATCCCTTTTTTAGGTTGCTATGATATTTTCGAAATGTTTTGAGACATTGTAAGCAAATCATTTTGACAATTTTCAAGCTTTACATCTGCTGCAGCTGGCGTTAACAAGCCTTCAGCCTTCATATTTATACAAGTATCATCTTTAATAGGAATACATTCAATTTTATCTATTAAAATGGGTTTTGTTCTTATAAGGAACGTGTACAGGTAACAAAAAAGGGATGGATTTTTCGCTGTAGGTGCAAATGGGTACATCAACAACCAGTTGGAAAAAACCGAGAAGGTACAAAACTTTGTTAACTCTTCACGACTTCAGTCTTTACATTGCTGGTTTCATGATATATTATACCTAATAGTAAAATTGCTTCCCCTTATGCATGTGCACTTTTATAATTTTTCGAGTTTGCTCTTGATGGTCTGGGAAAAGATATTACGGAGATGGATGGAATAACGCCAGCTTCGATGCATCAAGTGCATTTGACAAAACTGCCTAGCAATAATTACATTTTATGTAATTTTCATATTTCATCAATCAATATAAAGTCTATGTAAGAACATTTTCTGGATAGACAATGTTACTATTACATTCAGAATTTTCTTTCTTCCGCTATTGCTTTGATACCTTAAGTGTAAGACTGCTGTTTTGATAATAATATTTTAATATATTTGTGGTTATCACTAGCATGTTTCACTATATATGTCCATTTTGTAATACAGTACATTACCGTATGTGTACGTACATCTTATGATGATCAACAGGCCTCTTGATATGTTTTCTCCTATTTTATTTCAAATCTGTCATTCGATTTGTATACCTGCAAACTAAGCTATAGTTATGACGTAATTCGACAACAGCTATACATATATACATGATAAACTTATTTCCACAATAGCTGACATTGTATTTTACCAACGTCATGCCTTTCATATTCCATTGTAATTATTTATAAATACTAGGTGTCTATTAGTTTGAAAATTTTCTATATTACAAATTGTGATTTGCAATTTTGTAAACATACCGAAAATGGGACAAATGGGACAAAAGTTACGGACAAAGCATGAATAATAACTCTGGACTCCTGTGATTTTTTATTTTGAAAAAAAGATTAGGATAAGACAAACAACGAAGTACAAATATTAACGTACCTATATTTTTGCAACTTTTGAAAGCTTTAATACCCACGTTGTTGCATTATTGCTCAACGTTCACTATTAAGTGATGATAAGTTAGTTTCAAAAAGCACTTTCTAGCAATTTCAAATTTTTGTTTTATACAATTAATTTTGACAGCCCGTGTGCGAAGCACGGGTTCGCACTTGTTTCATAATAATAAGCGTTCTTAATATAAAGCATTGTCAGCATCCAGTGAACAGGCGGTGCCCCATTGGATCTACACGACTTGATCGTCCCATTGAAATTTATTATTGATTATAAATAAATAATTATTATAATCTTTTAAGTCATTCTAAAGGGTTGTTTGCAATTATTTAATAGTAATAGTTCTATTAGTATTAAAAAAACTATAGCAAATTTCTAAATAGCAATTATTAATTAAAATTGTAAACTAATTACATATTACGCTTTGATTATGTATAATAATTTTTTTTGAAATTGGATTATATATAATAATTAGTAATTAATGATTATTTATTAATAATCATCAACTATTATAGATTATAAATTACTTCAATTATATTAGTTGACATTTACAATTTTTATTTATAAATTACCATTTATAAATTAGCAAGTACTATTGGTTACTAGCTACAAATTCAAAATGTTTTTTCCAAGTATTTTATTGGGTCTATTACAACGAACCATGTTAGACTGTTGCATAAGTTATTGAAAACTAGCATCTATTGTAACTGACAAACCAAACCATTGTAATATTATTTTTACTACAACGGGCGACTTTGGACCGTTATGTTATGTTGATGAAAATTGACGTCTATTACAATAGACATGAGTAAACCACTGTATTTTTGTAATATCTTTCTATTACAATGGTTTTTTCATGACAGTAGTAAACATGCCTTTATGATATAGTATTTTTGTTGTAGAATATATTAATTAGTAAAAATTAATTATTAAATGTTACTTCATATCTATTAATTATAATTTAATGTTAATTATTAACTGTTAATAATTAATATGTGTAAATTACTGATTTTTAATTTTTAACATTAATTTTTAGTTTTTAATAGTAATATTATTAATAATAAATCATTGATATTTATTGTTAAATTATAAATTATTATATATTTGACATTAATTACTCGATATTACTTACTAGTAACGGGAAAGTAAAATTAAGTCTGTTGGAATACAAATTATATATAATAATGAGTAATTAGTGATTAATTATTAATAATCATTAATTATTGTAAGTTATAAACGATTGATGTAATATCATTAATGATTAATTATTATATATTAATAAATAATATAATATTATTGATGATTAGTGATTAGTAATATAAAATTATAGTTAGTAATTAGTAACATATGATTAATATAATATTATAAATGATTAATTGTTACATAATAAAAAAATAATTAATATTAATTACAAGGAAGTATTATAATTATTAATTATTGACTGTTGAAAAGTGGTAACAAAAATTTATTGCAATAGGCATTTTATGATCATTCTAAAATATGGTCTTATTTAATGACCATCGTAAAATGACACCTATTACAACCGGCATTACCCATTGCAAAATTGGCATCTTTTACAACGGGAATTATGTGACCGTTGTAAAATAGACATCTTTCACAACGAGCATTTTGTGACCGTTGTAAAATAGACATCTATTACAACGTGCCTTAAATGACCGTTGTAATAGCATTTTATTACAACGGGCATTCCATGCCTGTTGTAAAAAGGGCGTTGTACAGGATGTCTATTACAACGGTCCAGAAATGACCGTTGTAATATATTTCTATTACAATGGGCAACAAATGCCCGTTGTAAAAATGACGTTGTAATAGGGTATTTTTGTTGTAGTGACGATTTAAATTTAATATTAATTTAACATTTAAACTTCTTTTAGTAAATGAATTCAATATTAAAATCCGTTAATATTCTAAATATAATATTTAAAATAATAAAATATTTTAAACGTAACAACCCAGAATTTCTGAACCAATTTAAAAAAAAATTATTTTAGCTATTTTAATGTGTTTTGAATATTTAAAATGATTTAGTTTAAATTATAAGTATTGAAAATTTATTTAAATTTAATTTAGAACATATAAATATATATAATTTAATTAAAACGTACTAGAAATGGCGTGGTAGTTTGAAATTTTGGTTTTGAACTTCAAATGAATGTACAGAATTCAAAATAAAACAGAATTGGATAAAACGAGAAACGTTAGAATCTATTTAAATATATCTTTCTAACAAATGTAAGAAACTGATATTTTACTTTATAAATTATTAGTTGTACTTAACCCACCCACAATCCAATTTGTTCTACTTAACCCTAACTTATGTCTATCATCACACAGTCCATATGTATTAAGTTAGGTTAAGTAGTCTTTGATCAGCATTAATTAACTATTGAGACACCTAATCGTATTTCACATGCCACCTAAGGCACCCACTTAACCCCTCATGTCCCACTGCATGTTTATCTGGTTAAGTGTTTCTAAATTCATTAGGACCGTAACCTTATAGAGACCTCCCACATTAGACTGGCATTAGTGGCAGCTGGATTTGTCAGGCGGGTCCGGGCAGTCTTACACAACAAAAGATCCTAACCTCGTGTCTTTACAACTGTCACGCATTTAATTTATGCCTAAGACCTCCTACATTAGACTGGCATTTGTGGCAGTTGGATTTGCCAGGCGGGTCCTGGCAGTCTTACACCACAAAAGAGCCTAACCTCGTGTCTTAAACGATTAATAACACAAGATTAATTATTCCCCAATTTGAATTAATCTCCCTACTCAAATTATCAATCAATTCCAAATTTAGCTATGGCCATAATTGACTCAATTATGTCCATCTATTTATGGTATGTAAAATCATACCAGTTTCATCACAAATTTATTTTATGCCATTTAAGGCATTTATGCCACTTCTCAATATCAAATCTTCAGACTTCAATTGCTTAAACATTCCTCTTTTGATTAATTAAGTTAGTTAATCAATCCTTTCCTTTTTATAGGTGTCAATACCTATCTTATTAACAAGTTGAATTTCCTATCCATAAATGGTCATATTCAAATTATACCATTTTTACCCAATTTTACCCATGTCATAATAGGTAATTATTTATATGTTTCCCTACTAGAATCATATGTCCAATTTACATAATCACTATGCCTATTACAAATTCCCCTTTTTCCCCGTTTCTTAACTAGCGTAACTGTTTGCGTTTTTGGCGTCATCGAGGCTACAAGGTAGCCTCGCCATAACAATAAAATAAAGGGAATGACAAGGTGATCGTTTCAGTACAATTTTGGCATAAGCATGACAACTAGGGAAAATGACATAATAACTTCGCATATAATTATGATTCACCACATAATTAAAAAATTGCATTGATTCATGATTTTGCAACATAACAACTTGCATAGGTTCGTGAATTAACAACATAAGTAACACTAACATAGGTTCATGATTCACAACATAACAACTTGCATAGGTGACTTGCATGGGTTCATGAATTAACAACATAATTAACAACTCACATAGATTCATGATTTACAACATGTTTAACAACTTGCATAACATAACAACTTACATAGTTTCATGAATAATAACTTGCATAGGTTCATGAATAATAACTTGTATAGGTGACTTGCAAGATCTCATAACAATTTGCATAGGATCATGATAACAACTTACATAGATTCATAATAACGACTTGCATAGATTCATGAATTCATCACACAATAACTTACACAATTTCATGATCAACAATAACAATAAACTTGCATAATTCAATGATCCACAACAACAATAAACTTGCATAAGTACAAACAACATATGCCCAAATCATAGTCTACCACCATTCACTTGTATTTATTTAAACCTAAAAGTGACTAGAACTCAACGAAAAAGGGGTCTTGAGTTCTAGGATCTGAATTCTGTAATTGATTAGCATTCCCTTGTTGTAGACAATTTCGTTGTTGTAGTTTTAGGCTTGATTTGAATTGAATTGTTGTCTTTAATTTGCTTCTAGTTGGTGGCTGCTACTCTAAGGTTTGGAGTGACAACATGATGGCCATTGATCTAATTTTGATTTGATTTTAGGGTTTGAGTCTACATGTCTTTTTATAGAGTTTAGGATTAGTTTAGGCCATCCGATCAACCCAGAATTAATCCCAGCCAATCAGAGCAGATCAGAAACCCTAATGAGTCAGCATACAGTCATAAACAGGTCATCACTCAAATCTGCCCGAGGGGGGGGGGGGGGCAGGTCGACCCTATGGTCGACCTGGTTAGGGTAGGTCGACCCCCAGGTTGGCCATATGGTCGACCTGGCCCTGGCGGGAATTTTCCCGCCTAGCCCATCTGACTCTGAATTTTGAATTTTTGAAAGCTGTTTTGAATTTTCTGAAACTTCCGATGGCCATAACTTCTTCATACGAAGTCCAATTCATGCAAACTCGGACCCTATCTCAACCAGAATTCCGAGGCAAACACAATGGTGCAACCTGTTTCCCTTAATTCTCACATCTGAGATTAATAATTCTTTAATTTGTGAACATTAACATTGAAATTTATGGGGTGTTACATTCTCCCCTCCTTAAAGGATTTCGCCCCCGAAATCTCCAAGTTAAGGAGAATGCATATCCTAACATCCAAACAACCATCTACTCAACCATCGAACACAGGCATCCATTGTCCTTATAAAATTCCTAATGTTGTATGAACATATGCAAGAAGTGTGTGTATATGTTCTCTATCTAATGCAAAATCAGGCGGTCTACTAATTCAGTTGACCTCCTTAATGCAAATCATGATAGTGTCATGCTTCCATTATGTATGCAAAGGAATCATAATGTTACATGCTATTTCTACATGTGTGCACAACCATTCATCAAAATGCAGCATCCATATGATAACACAACCATTGTTCATCCATTAACCTAAATATGCACACATATTTATAAGCAATATGAAAGTGATTTGAGCCGATCTAGTGCCCAATGTTAGTGTAAATGCATCCATGAGCAACCACTAGCAAACAGTTGCATCCACTTGCAACCATCAAACATAACATGTCCCAAGCACATGTTTACATCCATGGATTTCCTATCTAAAGGTCAAAGATCCGGTCGATGGGATATAAACAAACGATATAACTAAAACAAAAGCTCTGTTCCCATTTAACATCGGTTAAGAGAATATTTCCCTAAGTCTCAGCCCCAAAGACCGAAATCAACATCAGACACACCCAAAGAATACCCCCATTAAACAATGAAAAAACCGGAGATCTACTTCATGCTTCGAGTAGAAACACGTATCCCTCAGAAATATCCAGATACTTACAGACTACTGGTACAGATCAGATTACAGAATGATTCTCAGAAAGCTAAGCATAACAGACCCTTGCGGGTCACAAGAAATTTCGGCGGTCTTCCCATGACAAGTTAGAAACTTAACGACCCTCCTCTCAAAATCTTGAATGACCCTCTACTTAGAAAGCTGGTCCATTTAGAACCAACCCATAGCCCATAAACTTGAACACACCGATATCACATTCAAATTTTTGACGCCTAACACAGATAATTTCAACCCCTTACAAATCACCAATAAATGAGCCAAATCACCAAAGGGGTTTGAAACAACTACGGGATCATAAAAAAGACTAGTATTGAAGTACAAAGTCTCAATTACAAAGTCAAAATGCCAGAATCCAAAAGAGTCTTAACTTCATAAGGAAATTAATTTTTTTACATAAATTTTTCCTATCTCTATCCTATCCATCTGCCACGAGAGCATTTGCTTGCTCTCCAGAAGTCCCTTGCGATCCCTGCGCCCTCGAGCATTCCTTGGAGAAGTGTCTGACCTCTCTGCACTTAAAGCAATTGAACTTCCTCCTTTTACATTCTTTGACTAGGTGACCTTTTTTCCCACAATAGTGGCATTTCCACTTATCCTTTCCCTTGTCATCCTTCTCGCCTTTCTTCTGTTGTTGTTGTTGCTGTCCTTTCTTGGGTCCTACCTTCTCATTTTTCAATGTCCCTTCAACTTTTTTCCTCTTTCTTTGCTCCTTTGTCCTCTTCATGCATTAGGGCCATATCCACCAGCTTTTCAAAAGTGGCCCCCATGGGAACGTGGGTCATAGCCAATCCGCGTAGCGGCTCATTCAAGCCTTTAATAAATCTAAGAGCCTTCTTCTCAGGTGTGTTCACCAAGTCTAAGTCAAACCTCGCCAACTGATTGAACTTGTTGACGTACTTTTTTACTGACAGATCCCCCTGCTTCAATGCCAAGAACCTTTCCATGTATAGATTTTCTTCTGCTCGTGAGAGAAATTTCGCCTCAAACCTACGCCTGAAATCTGGCTGTGTATCAACTGGACGCTCTCCATTAGTGACCTCCCACCGAAACGAGGCCTCATCCTTCACTAACCAAGCAGCTAACTGGACCTTTCTTCCATCTTCTACCTTAAAGATTCCAAACAATTCTTCCACCTCCTTTAGCCAATTTCGAGCTTAAACAAACGTCTCCGACCCGTGAAAAGGTTTACCGCCCATTGCCCGAAAGTCCTTACATATCTTTGCAAAAGTATCAACACAAGGAGGGGGAGGAGGATGAATGGGTGCAGCTGGGGGAGGAGGAACATTTGCTGGACCTGCAGTGGTGGCCCTAGCTTCCAAATACCTCCTAAACCATCCTGATATCAGTACACCCTCTGGAAGGTTAAGATCCTCAAACATGTTAAGAAGAAAAAGGGAGAGATTTTAGAAAAAGGACCGAAAGATACTACATATGGCTTTTCGGGGAATGTTTTTCAAAACAGGCTTTCCTTTTTTGAAAATACTTTCTTTTGAAACCTTTTTGAAAAATATTTTCAAAACTTTTATCTAATCTGGTAACCTTCAGCTCTGATACCAAGTGTAACACCCCACCTCCATTAAGGTCATTCACAAAGGGAATGCCTTAACTTCAGTGGAGCGTTTTTGGTAAACAAACACAGAATATCACAAGACAGATATAAAATTTTTGCAGTGGAAAATAAACAACTTTATTAAATCACCAAAATACTTTGTTACATAATACCATGAGTCACAAAACCATTAAAACACTTCTGTCTTACATCATAAGAGTACATAGGTATTTAAAAGAAATACATCATTCCCCATATTAAAGAGCAAGCAATATAAGAGATAGAGACTCAAGCCATACTTCAGAAGTAGCTCCTAGAAGATGATATCCAAATCCTGACTAAACCTGGGTGTTTCCTCCCTGAGAACCTGGGGAGGGGAACGGAAGAAAAGAGGCGAAAAAAACTAGGTCAAACATACGTTTGGTGAGTCCAGTAACTTTTAGCCAGTAAATAAATAATGGTAAACATGACAGGCATACAAAGTGGATAAGAGGATTCACGGTACAGATGACAGGTATGACAGGACAAATAAGGTAAGGTGTATGCATGCTTCACTACTAACTACTCTGCACTATTACTAGTCAAATCAAGATGGGATGTCCCTTCCGCTAATGACAACGATGGTGGTAGTTTCGTGTATTCCTAGCTGCTGCCATAGGTGCCGCCTGCTCCTATCTCAACTAGTCGTAACCACTACCCTCCTACTATAAATTGGTAAACTTTGGGCATATGTCCAGGTATACCCTAACACTACCCTAATCGATCGGCTCCCTACTCTGTAGATACCCTGTGCTGGTCCCACAACTAGGGGGTATCACTTCCCTAAAGTGGCAACCTAAAGTGTGCATAGTTATACCTACTGGTGTCACGGTCGTCTTATCCCCCTCTGCCCGGCCCATGCACGCATATGTCCCCGGTCGTTTTGCGCCGCCCACACCATCCGTCTCGTTTTGGATCTCTTACAATCAATCTGTAAGCGTGCCCCTTCCCCGCCTAGTACGGAGTTCTTTACTTTGATACCCCTCCGGGTTATTGACTGAAATGGGTCCCACAAAACATGATACAAGTTCTCCCCTATGTCTTGTATCCCCACTAGGTTTTCTACTGACTATGTATACCCAAAGGTGTCTTTAATTACATAGCCCTCAATCAGTTATGCGTACCTATAGGTGTCTTTAATACATAACCCCTATTCTACCTATCGGTTATGCGTACCTATAGGTGTCTTTAATACATAACTCTATCTATTCCCATTAGTTATGCGTACTCCTAAGGGTGTCTTTAATACATAACTTTACTATTTTTCCCCGGTTATGTATACCATTAGGTGTCTTTAGTTACATAACCCTTTTTATCCGGTTAAGTTTGTGGGCCTATATGTATTAATATTACCCACCTACCCTTCAGTTGTACTTAACCCTCCCGTTGATTTAATCTTATTTATTTAATGGTTAAGTTTGTGGGCCTATATATATTAATATTACCCACCTACCCATCAGTTGTACTTAACCCACCCACAATCCAATTCGTTTTACTTAACCCTAACCTATGTCTATCATCATACAGTCCATATGTATTAAGTTAGGTTAAGTAGTCTTTAATCAGCATTAATTAATTATTGAGACCCCTAATCGTATTTCACATGCCACCCAAGGCACCCACTTAACCCCTCATGTCCCACCACATGTTTATCTGGTTAAGTGTTTCTTAATTCATTAGGACCGTAACCTTATAGAGACCTCCCACATTAGACTGGCATTTGTGGCAGCTGGATTTGCCGGGTGGGTCCGGGCAGTCTTTCACCACAAAAGAGCCTAACCTCGTGTCTTTACAACTGTCACGCATTTAATTTATGCCTAAGACCTCCCACATTAGACTCGCATTTGTGGCAGCTGGATTTGCCGGGCGGGTCCGGGCAGTCTTACACCACAAAAGAGCCTAACCTCGTGTCTTAGACGATTAATTACACAAGATTAATTATTCCCCAATTTGAATTAATCTCCCTATTCAAATTATCAATTAATTCCAAATTTAGCTATCGCCAAAATTGACTCAATCATGTCCATCTATTTATTGTATGTAAAATCATACCAATTTCATCACAAATTTATTTTATGCCATTTAAGGCATTTATGCCAATTCTCAATATTAAATCTTCAAACTTCAATATCTTAAACATTCCTCTTTTGATTAATTAAGTTAATTAATTAATCCTTTCCTTTTTATGGGTGTCAATACCTATCTTATTAAAAATTTGAATTTCCTATCCATAAATGGTCATATTCAAATTATACCATTTTTACCCAATTTTACCCATGTCATAATAGGTAATTATTTATATGTTTCCCTACTAGAATCATGTGTCCAATTTGCATAATCACTATGCCTATTACAAATTCCCCCTTTTCCCCATTTCTTAACTAGCGTAACCGTTTGCGTTTTTGGCGTCATCGAGGCTACAAGGTAGCCTCGCCATAACAATAAAATAAAGGGAATGACAAGGTGATCGTTTCAGTACAATTTTGGCATAAGCATGAGAACTAGGGAAAATGACATGATAACTTCACATATAATTATGATTCACCACATAATTAACAACTTGCGTAGATTCATGATTTTGCAACATAACA
Organism: Allium sativum; assembly: GCA_030737875.1. NCBI lineage: Eukaryota > Viridiplantae > Streptophyta > Magnoliopsida > Asparagales > Amaryllidaceae > Allium > Allium sativum. The sequence goes on from CM060916.1 coordinate 904,877,548, forward strand.
ACTTGCATAGGTTCATGAATTAACAACATAAGTAACACTAACATAGGTTCATGATTCACAACATAACAACTTGCATAGGTTCATGAATTAACAACATAATTAACAACTCATATAGATTCATGTTTTACAACATATTTAACAACTTGCATAACATAACAACTTCCATTGTTTCATGAATAATAACTTGTATAGGTTCATGAATAATAACTTGTATAGGTGACTTGCATGATCTCATAACAATTTGTGTAGGTTCATGATAACAACTTGCATAGATTCATAATAACGACTTGCATAGATTCATGAATTCATCACACAATAACTTACATAATTTCATGATCAACAATAACAATAAACTTGCATTATTTAATGATCCACAACAACAATAAACTTGCATAACTACAAACAACATATGCCCAAATCATAGTCTACCACGATTCACTTTTATTTATTTAAACCTAAAGTGACTAGAACTCATCGAAAAAGGGGTATTGAGTTCTGGGATATGAATTCTGTAATTGATTAGCGTTCCCTTGTTGTAGACAATTTCGTTGTTGTAGTTTTATGCTTGATTTGAATCGAATTGTTGTCTTTAATTTGCTTCTAGTTGGTGGCGGCTACTCTAAGGTTTGGAGTGACAACATGACGGCCATTGATCTAATTTTGATTTGATTTTAGGGTTTGAGTCTACATGTCTTTTTATAGAGTTTAGGATTAGTTTAGGCCGTCCGATCAACCCAGAATTAATCCCATCCAATCAGAGCAGAGCAGAAACCCTAATGAGTCAGCATATAGTCATAAACAGGTCATTACTCAAATCTGCCCGGCGGGGGGGGGGGGGGGGGGCAGGTCGACCCTATGGTCGACCTGGTTAGGGTAGGTTGACCCCCAGGTCGACCCTATGGTCGACCTGGCCCTGGCGGGAATTTTCCCGCCTAGCCCATCTGACTCTGAATTTTGAATTTTCGAAATCTGTTTTGAATTTTCTGAAACTTCCGATGGCCATAACTTCTTCATACAAAGTCCAATTCACGCAAACTCGGACTCTATCTCAACCAGAATTCCGAGACGAACACAATGGCACAACCCATTTTATTTAATTCTCTTGTCTGAGATTAGTTATTCTTTAACTTGTGAACATTAACATTGAAATTTACGGGGTGTTACATTCTCCCCTCCTTAAAGGATTTCGCCCCCGAAATCTCCAAGTTAAGGAGAATGCATATCCTAACATCCAAACAACCATCTACTCAACCATTAAACACAAGCATCCATTGTCCTTATAAAATTCCTAATGTTGTATGAACATATGCAAGAAGTGTGTGTATATGTTCTCTATCTAATGCAAAATTAGGCGATCTACTGATTCAGTTGACCCCCTTAATGCAAATCATGACAGTGTCATGCGTCCATTATGTATGCGAAGGAAACCTAATTTTACATGTTATTTCTACATGTGTGCACATCCATTCATCAAAATGCAGCATCCATATGATAACACAACCATTGTTCGTCCATTAACCTAGATATGCACACACATTTATAAGCAATATGAAAGTGATTTGAGCCGATCTAGTGCCTAATGTGTGTGTAAATGCATCCACGAGCAACCACTAGCAAACACTTGCATCCACTTGCAACCATCAAACATAACATGTCCCAAGCACATGTTTACATCCATGGATTTCCTATCTAAAGGTCGAAGATCCGGTCGATGGGATATAAACAAATGATATAACTAAAACAAAAGCTCTGTTCCCATTTGATATTGGTTAAGAGAATAATTCCCTAAGTCTCAGCCCCGAAGACCGAAATCAACATCAGACTGACACCCAAATAATTACCCCCATTAAACAATGTCAAAACTGGAGATCTACTTCATGCTTCGAGTAGAAACCCCTATCCCTCAGAAATATCCAGATACTTACAGACTACTGGTACATATCAGATTACAGAATGATTCTCAGAATGCTAAGCATAACAGACCCTTGCGGGTCACAAGAAATTTTGGGGGTCCTCCCATGACAAGTTAGAAACTTAACGACCCTCCTCTCAAAATCTTGAACGACCCTCTACTTAGAAAGCTGGTCCATTTAGAACCAACCCATAGCCCATAAACTTGAGCACACTCGTATCACATTCAAATTTTTGACGCCTAACACAGATAATTTCAACCCCTAACAAATCACGAATAAATGAGCCGAATTACCAAAGGGGTTTGAAACAACTACGGGATCAGAAACAAGACTAGTATTAAAGTGCAAAGTATCAATTACAAAGTCAAAATGCCAGAATCCAAAAGAGTCTTAACTTCATAAGGAAATTAAAACTTTTACATAAATTTTTCCTATCTCTATCCTATCCATCTGCCACGAGAGCATTCGCTTGCCCTCCAGAAGTCCCTTGCGATCCCTGCACCATCAGGCAGTCCTTGGAGAAGTGTCCGATCTCTCCACACTTAAAGCAATTGAACTATCTCCTTTTACATTCTTTGACTAGGTGACCTTTTTTCCCACAATAGTGGCATTTCCTCTTATCCTTTCCCTTATCATCCTTCTCGCCTTTCTTCTGTTGTTGCTATTGCTGTCCTTTCTTGGGTCCCGCCTTCTCATTTTTCAATGTCCCTTCAACTTTTTTCCTCTTTCTTTGCTCCTCTGTCCTCTTCATGCATTAGGGCCATATCCACCAGCTTTTCAAAAGTGGCCCCTATGGGAACGTGAGTCATAGCCAATCCGTGTAGTGGCTCATTCAAGCCTTTAACAAATCTCAGAGCCTTCTTCTCAGGTTTGTTCACCGAGTCTAAGGCAAACCTCGCCAACTGATTGAACTTGTTGACGTACTCTTTTACTGACAGATCCCCCTGCTTCAATGCCAAGAACCTTTCCATGTATGGATTTTCCTCAGCTCGTGAGAGAAATTTCGCCTCAAACCTACGCCTGAAATCCGGCCATGTATCAACTGGACGCTCTCTATTAGTGACCTCCCACCAAAACGAGGCCTCATCCTTCATTAACCAAGCTGCTAACTAGACTTTTCTTCCATCTTCTACCTCAAAGATTCCAAACAATTCTTCCACCTCCTTTAGCCAATTTCGAGCTTCAAAAAACGTCTCCGACCCGTGAAAAGGTTTCCAGCCCATTGCCCGAAAGTCCTTACATATCTTTGCAAAAGTATCAACACGAGGAGGAGGGGGAGGAGGAGGAATGGGTGCAGCTGGGGGAGGAGGAACATTTGCTGGACCTGCGGTGGTGGCCCTAGCTTCCAAATACCTCCTAAACCATCCTGGTATCGGTACACCCTCTGGAAGGTTAAGATCCTCAAACATGCTAAGAAGAAAAAGGGAGATATTGTAGAAAAAGGACTGAAATATACTACGTAGGGCTTTTCGGGGAATGTTTCTCAAAACAGGCTTTCCTTTTTTGAAAATACTTTCTTTTAAAACCTTTTTGAAAAAATATTTTCAAAACTTTTATCTAATCTGGTAACCTTCAGCTCTGATACCAAGTGTAACACCCCACCTCCATTAAGGTCACTCACAAAGGGAATGCCTTAACTTCAGTGGAGCGTTTTTGGTAAAAAGACACAGAATATCACAAGACAGATATAAAAATTTTGCAGCGGAAAATAAACAACTTTATTAAATCACCAAAATAATTTGTTACATAATACCATGAGTCATAAAACCATTAAAACACTTATGTCTTATATCATCAGAGTACATAGGTATTTAAAAGAAAAACATCATTCCCTATATTAAAGAGCAAGCCATATAAGAGACAGAAACTCAAGCCATACTTCAGAAGTAGCTCCTAGAAGATGATATCAAAATCCTGACTAAACCTGGGTGTTTCCTCCCTGGGAACCTGTGGGGGGGAATGGAAGAAAAGAGGCGAAACTAACTAGGTCAGACATACGTCTGGTGAGTCCAGTAACTTTTAGCCAGTAAATAAATAAAGGTAAACATGACCGGCATACAAAGTGGATAAGAAGATTCACGGTACAGATGACAGTTAGGATAGGACAAATAAGGTAAGGTGTATGCATGCTTCACTACTAACTACTCTGCACTATTACTAGTCAAATAAAGATGGGATGATCGCTTCCGCTAATGACAACGATGGTGGAAGTTTAGTGTATTCCTAGGTGCTGTCATAGGTGCCGCCTGCTCCTATCCCAACTAGTCGTACCCACTACCCTCCTACTATAAATTGGTAGACTTAGGGCATACGTCCGGGTATACCCTAACCACTACCCTAATCGATCGGCTCCCTACTCTGTAGATACCCTGTGCTGGTCCCACAACTAGGGCGTATCACTTCCCTAAAGTGGCAACCTAAGGTGTGCACAGTTATACCTATTGGTGTCACGGTCGTCTTGTCCCCCTCTGTCAGGCCCATGCAGGCGCATGTCCCCGGTCGGTTTGCGCCGCCCAAACCATCCGTCTTGTTTTGGATCTCTTACAATTAATCAGTAAGCGTGCCCCTTCCCCGCCTAGTACGGAGTTCTTTACTTTGATACCCCTCCGGGTTACTGACTGAAATGGGTCCCGCAAAACATGATACAAGTTCTCCTCTATGTCTTGTATCCCCACTAGGTTTTCTACTGACTATGTATACCCAAAGGTGTCTTTAATTACATAGCCCTCAATCAGTTATGCGTACCTATAGGTGTCTTTAATACATAACCCCTATTCTACCTATCTGTTATGCGTACCTATAGGTGTCTTTAATACATAACTCTATCTATTCCCATTAGTTATGCGTACCCCTAAGGGTGTCTTTAATACATAACTTTACTATTTTCCCCCGGTTATGTATACCATTAGGTGTCTTTAATAACATAACCCTTTTTATCCGGTTAAGTTTGTGGGCCTATATGTATTAATATTACCCGCCTACCCTTCAGTTGTACTTAACCCTCCCACTGATTTAATCCTATTTATTTAACGGTTAAGTTTGTGGGCCTATATATATTAATATTACCAACCTACCCATCAGTTGTACTTAACCCACCCACAATCCAATTCGTTTTACTTAACCTTAACTTATGTCTATCATCATACAGTCCATATGTATTAAGTTAGGTTAAGTAGTCTTTAATCAGCATTAATTAATTATTGAGACACCTAATCGTATTTCACATGCCATCCAAGGCACCCACTTAACCCCTCATGTCCCACTACATGTTTATCTGGTTAAGTGTTTCTTAATTCATTAGGATCGTAACCTTATAAAGACCTCCCACATTAGACCGGCATTTGTGGCAGTTGGATTTGTCGGGCGGGTCTGGGCAGTCTTACACCATAAAAGAGCCTAACCTCGTGTCTTTACAACTGTCATGCATTTAATTTATGCCTAAGACCTCCCACATTAGACTCGCATTTGTGGCAGCTGGATTTGCCGGGTGGGTCAGGGCAGTCTTACACCACAGAAGAGCCTAACCTCGTGTCTTAGACGATTAATTACACAAGATTAGTTATTCCCCAATTTGAATTAATCTTCCTATTCAAATTATCAATCAATTCCAAATTTAACTATGGCCATAATTGACTCAATTATGTCCATCTATTTATGGTATGTAAAATTATACCAATTTCGTCACAAATTTATTTTATGCCATTTAAGGCATTTATGCCAATTCTCAATATTAAATCTTCAGACTTCAATTGCTTAAACATTCCTCTTTTGATTAATTAAGTTAATTAATTAATCCTTTCCTTTTAATAGGTGTCAATACCTATCTTATTAACAATTTGAATTTCCTATCCATAAATGGTCATATTCAAATTATACCATTTTTACCCAATTTTACCCATGTCATAATAGGTAATTATTTATATGTTTCCCTACTAGAATCATGTGTCCAATTTACATAATCACTATGCCTATTACAAATTCCCCTTTTTCCCCGTTTCTTAACTAGCGTAACCGTTTGCGTTTTTGGCGTCATCGAAGCTACAAGGTAGCCTCGCCATAAAAATAAAATAAAGGGAATGACAAGGCGATCGTTTCAGTACAATTTTGGCATAAGCATGACAACTAAGGAAAATGACATGATAACTTCGCATATAATTATGATTCACCACATAATTAACAACTTGCATAGATTCATGATTTTGCAACATAACAACTTGCATAGGTTCATGAATTAACAACATAACTAACACTAACATAGGTTCATGATTCACAACATACAACTTGCATAGGTGACTTGCATAGGTTCATGAATTAACAACATAATTAACAACTCACACAGATTCATGTTTGACAACATGTTTAACAACTTGCATAACATAACAACTTGCATAGTTTCATGAATAATAACTTGCATAGGTTCATGAATAATAACTTGTAAAGGTGACTTGCATGTTCTCATAACAATTTGCATAGGTTCATGATAACAACTTGCACAAATTCATAATACGATTTGCATAGATTCATGAATTCATAACACAATAATTTACATAATTTCATGATCAACAATAACAATAAACTTGCATAATTTAATGATCCACAACAACAATAAACTTGCATAAGTACAAACAACATATGCCCAAATCATAGTCTACCACGATTCACTTTTATTTATTTAAACCTAAAGTGACTAGAACTCACCGAAAAAGGGGAATTGAGTTCTGGGATTTGAAATCTGTAATTGATTAGCATTCCCTTGTTGTAGACAATTTCGTTGTTGTAGTTTTAGGCTTGATTTGAATTAAATTGTTGTCTTTAATTTGCTTCTAGTTGGTGGCGGCTACTATAAGGTTTGGAGTGACAACATGACGGCCATTGATCTAATTTTGATTTGATTTTAGGGTTTGAGTCTACATGTCTTTTTATAGAGTTTAGGATTAGTTTAGGCTGTCCGATCAACCCAGAATTTATCCTAGCCAATCAGAGCAGATCAAAAACCCTAATGAGTCAGCATACAGTCATAAACAGGTCATCACTCAAATCTGCCCTGGGGGGTGGGGGGACGGTTAGACCCCCAGGTCGACCCTATGGTCGACCTGGTTAGGGTAGGTCGACCTGGCGCTGGTGGGAATTTTTCCGCCTAGCCCATCTGACTCTGAATTTTGAATTTTCGAAATTTGTTTCGAATTTTCTGAAACTTCCAATGGCCATAAATTCTTCATACGAAGTCCAGTTCACGTAAACTCGGACTCTATTTCAACCAGAATTCCGAGACGAACATAATGGAACAACCCATTTCTCTTAATTCTCATGTCTGAGATTAGTTATTCTTTAATTTGTGAACATTAACATTGAAATTTATGGGGTGTTACATTCCTGATCTTCCACCATAGCTTGCATTGTTAGCACACTTACATTAGCTACGCCCGTCGCATGAGCGCTTCGACCAACCACAACTTCTCCTCCTCCAAGGAGGCTCATATGAATGTGGGATCCCGAAGTCCACGTGTTCTCCTACTTCCCCAGAGTATTCCCATTGTAACTCCAACCGGGACTCGCCTCCGCTCCAAGGAGGGCAGTCCATCAAAAGAAGCAACTTTTTGACTTCTGAGGGTCCATCGCTCGCATCCTCCTTAGTTAGCGAGTACTCGAGCTTGGGGGCAGTCCCCTACCTATCTCTGCACTAGTTACTCATCGCAGGACCTGAGGAGGATCCCCATTAGCTTCCACGCTGGCATTTCCATCGCCACAACCTTCGGGGTAACCATTCTAAAGAGGAACGTACACCTCGCCACGAGGATGATCCAAAACCAGAAGCTCAGGTCTCAGAAACTTCTAACCTCCCACTAATACAAGGCAGACCGGATGTAGTAGCCTAAACCAGAGGATAGAGGGAGCAATACATCCACTAGTTCCCCAAGGAACTGGAGAATTTAGACAAGTTCTCAGTACGCAAAATAAAAATATCATATCCCAATGCAAGTTCTCGAGTTTCCATGGCTGGTTCATTAGGCTCCCAAAGTCTCAACACCCTGCATGCAAACTCGTACTTAAACGCAACGTGAAGCTGACTCACACCCCTCGATGCAACAGCTTCCTACCTTTAAGCGCATCGGAATGTGGTGACGATACCTAGTTTTAATAACTAAGGTAGTGATTACCGGTAACCATCAACACCATTTTCGGGTCGGAAAATGGCTACAACATAATTGGGTTGGAACTAATGACTTGCCAATCAGTTGTGTTACGTTCAACTTTAATTACAGACTAGACATGAAACATTGAGCAATGATCCGGGCTTGCTACCTCATCCCTGATATCAAGCAAATCTAGCAGATACTCGGGGTTGGGGTAGCCCTCTACCGATTATTGCAACGGCCTTGCAATCTCAAGACCCGATCAGATCCCTTCAGTCCTTGCACTGCGTCATCTTCACAGCATCCCTTAGAGCCACCATGTTGAGAGCGCCTTCACCTCGCATTGAAGGCAATCCAGAGCCAGAGACCAGGCCCTAGAGGCTTTTTGACTTTCCATCAGTGCCCGGACTCCACAAAAAGCAGACATTCCGGAACATGATGGCATCCTTTAGCCCCAACAACTAACACCATGGCCGTCACCAACCGCCAGCGCAACGCCTGAGTCAAGATACAACTGCGTCGTGGTTGAATTTTTGATCGAGTCCTGATACTAACAGCTCAACTATGTGTCGACATCCCACACATGCGTTTGAGCCACTAGTCCAGGCAAGCCCATTCCATGAGAAACGCGCCGCAATACCACAACTCACTAATCATTGTCCGCTCATCCGACGCCATGCAAAGGTTCAAGTTTATTAACTCAAGATCGAAGTCAGGGCTCGACAAAGTCATTGGAGCGCAAAGTTATGTTTCGCGCTCTCATGCACCGGCTTAGTGGTCATCTCCTCAAACAAGATCGAACTCCTAAAGAGCCTGAAGGATTTAATAAGTGTTTGGGATACAAAGTCTAATCCCATATCCGCAAATACTTGTCCTCGAATACCTACTTTCGCTTCCCAAAATCTACCACTCGTGTACTCACCAGCTGCCCAATCATCAAGGTGCACGCGCTTATCATTTGGGACCAACCTCGCCTTAAAGGAAAATCTATGTGACTATATGCCAGGACATATGCTAAGTATTGTCCTAACAACGACATCTGCATATGCGAGTTGCCGAAACGTTCATCGGTGGGACCAGCTTGGACCGATGAGCGACTTTGGCCTCGCAAATCCAAGTGATCTAGCAGATACTCCATGCAATCAAGCTTCATCCCAAAAACGTTTCAACAACCACTTAGGGCTATCGTGCGCCCAGGCCATGGCAATGACCATGCATACACGATTTGGAAATCTCAATCGAGCAAACCGACTTGATTTGAATGCATGCCCACAAGACTTAAGGGTTCAAATGTACACACCAAACAGCCGGCTCTCAATCCGAAAACTCCTCTAAAAGCTAAAATAAGCGATTACAAGCCCATGGCATGCAATTCACATTCATGTTACCTATCCCAGCTCGGATCGCATCACGCAAAACCACGTGCAAACTCGTGATTGCATACACAATTATGACCTGACAATGAACCGTTTGCACTTCGGTGCAATCGAAAGTCGGCAACTAACATTTATTGTCCTTAATATAAAGGAACTGAACGCCTTGGACAAGTTCCAACCCAAACCGCAAGACTTAAGTAAGTCAAAGCGCTTAGCAATTTTAGAATCCTAAGCTCGTACTAGCATATTCCTACAGGGCGTCCCAACCACTCCAAAGCAGTGCACTTTTGGCATACAACTCAAGAGGAAGGTCATAACCAATCGCTAAGCACCGCATGGAGGTGTTGATGCCCATATTAGACTCATATCACTTCAAAGCACGTTCCGTTAACCCAGGACATACTTTGAGGGGCAAATGTTAACCGACCTTTTGGTCCGGTTCCCAAAAGTACACAAGACACGCTCGACTCATCATATCGCATGATATTACAGCCCAAAGGTGTCGCTAATATCATATGGGGTCATGTACCAGAAGACTCGAATCTGGCCGCTAATAGGACGTTGCATCCCTCGAATGTGACCTCCATTAGTATCCGTCCGGATCCGAGCCAAAGGCGAGCCGTGCTCAGAGCCAAAGGCGAGTCGTCAAGTGGGTCCGAGCGCAACACCGGTGGGGATCCGGTCTTAGCGCCGGTGGGGATCCAGGGCCCTATAGTCCTGGCGGTGATCGACCTAATCAGTTGGGTCGAAACTGTGGGCACCGCCCGATTCATCTGATTCCCGCCAACAAGTGTGTTGCCCCAGATTCACCAGATCGACTAAAAGTCAGGATTCAGCCAACAACTTCTGCGAACCTCGCCGCTCCTCCAAACAAAGACCTAGCAATCCGAGCTGTGAACCCGAACCATGGGTCGTCAAGGCACCTATACCTAGGGCCTTCGCACCACCCATAAGGTGACAATTGTATCCCTTGGGGCGCGAATTTCGCATCGCTAAGGGGTGTGAAATTTGCACCCATCAGGGTACGAAATTCGCACCTAGTAGGGTGCGAAATTCGTAGCCTGGGGTGCAAATTTCGCACCTCGAGAGGCACGAATTTCACAAACCTCAAGGGTGCGAATTTCTCCCCCCACAAGGTGTGAAATTCACACCAGGCTCCAAGTGCGAATTTTGCACCCCACGAGGTGCGGAAATTCGAAACGTATGATCCAGGTGCGAAAATCTGGCATATGCAAGCTACAGGTGTGAATTTCTGGGTGTTGTCTCCTATTTCTACCTACTTCTACCTAACCACTCTCCTATAAATACCCCATGACTTCTCACTTCAAAAGGGTTGGAATTTGAAACCTTGGGACCTCTAGAGAGCTCCTTTAATGGCATCTCCCATTTGAGGAAGAAGAAGGGCAAAAGTGTCTTTTCTTAAGATATTAAATATATGATAGTTATGACATCATATTTGATGATGACATCGTGCCTTAGAGGTGACATCATTAGCCTTAAGGATGACATCATATATCTTAATTATGGCATCATCTAACATAAAGATGAATGTTATGAGATGTAATGGGATGGTCTTACACTTGTAACTTTGAGTGATTAATAATATTCCAACAACGCTTTAAAGAGGACGCAGGCCCTTTACAAGGCCGAACCACTATAAATCTCTTGTGTTATTTACTGCTTTTCTGCTCTTATCTATGCGACCAAATTAACAATTCCTAGTAATTGGAATATTTAGTGTTTACGACAATTTTTGCCGTCAACACCATTACAACAATTTACATCAGAGTACAAGAATATAACAGAGTTCAAATAATATACAGTAGAAAAATAAATATCAGAGATTTAAAAATAACAAAGCAGCGGAAAATATAATACATAATAATAATGTGCAGCGAAAACAACAACTACTACAACTGAAAGATATACATGGATACAAAGCTTTCCGAATATAGCTCCAGCTTTAATCCAGGATCCTGGGAAAAGAAATATCTACGAAAAATCAAAACTACTAGCTGCCCGTGTGGAAAATATGGGCACCCAGAGTTTAGGTATAAACTATAAACTTCGAGTCACTAATGGGACTGGTGCGAGACTAAATAGTTATTAACTTTATTTTAAAGTTGGGTAAATCAAGGCGCCACACCGTATAACACGGAACTGGTTTCCTCCCCTGAATACCAGTGCCTAAACAATAACCAATAATAGATATATGGATCTACAATGCATCATACAACATGCAATCTTCCAATCTACCCATTTAGTCTTAACCCCAAACATAGATTTTCGAAATCCAATTTATTTTACAGAAAATTTTTCTTTGGAATTTATTTCACGATTTCTTATTTCAAATCATTTGAAATACATATCTATTTTTCATATCAAAGTAGATTTCACTTCGGGATCTCAAGCAAAAGTCATTTGAAAATATGAATTCCAGAACAAATGCGTACAAATAATATGCAATAAAATATCGGGAGGTATTCAGCCCTTAGACAAGGCGACGGGTTCGCACCTAACAAACTTGATATCTATTTATGTGCACCTCCCACACATGGAGCACGCTACACCATACAATTCCCATAAACTTTTAGTAGTCCGGGATACCCGAATCTTTAGCCACATACTAAATCATTTCATATCCCGAAGTAGGGAAAATCGTTTCACAATATAATAATCACAAGTACATCAATATATAGTACTTCACATTAGCAATTGACACATATGATCAGTCATTGTTAATCACATAATATTTGAGCTTGTACGTCTCACAGAAGCGTGTTAAGAAAGGGAATAAATTCTCTGCCACGAAACAAATACATCATCAATTGCAACTAATCGGTTATGTAATGGACTACAATGTCAAACACATAATACATTTCGACAACATTGAGTTTAGGCCTCGAAATGCTTTCTGTTTTATAAAACATTTTTATAAAACATTCCCTATCCAAAATCAGAAATACATTTATTTTCACTTAAGAAAAATATCATTCTAAAATCATTCATTAAATTTGAAATGAACTCCACAACATCGCTAAACATCTCATAGTCAAATCGTGAAGTGTTTCACAAAATGTTAGCATACAAATATTTCTACCCAACCCAAAGCTAAATGTAAAAGCATATTTTGCTCATAAACTGGTCGAGCACAATCCAAACAATCAATCAATCACAATCAATATCAATAACCAAGTATATTAGTTTATACCACACCTCATGTTTTGGTAAATTTAATTACCATTCATTCGTTCAAATCTAACTAAAGATTTATTCAGTTTTAATTTCACTAATCATTACTTAATGATTATTCAACTTTCTGGAAATTAATCCTGCTTTTAATTGGGTTAAAGAACAAATGCCATATAAAAACACCATTCGCAGCAAACCCAAAATCCCGTTTGATATTAAATAAAAGGCTCTACATTGAAATCATATCGACCTATATTCAATATCAAATTCTGCAACCAACAAATATCGTATAGGGAAAAACGATATCTATATCTTCCAAATTCCTCAACAATATCCGTATAATCACGGAATCCAATATCTAAATATTCTGAAGATTATTTCCATCCAAATCCATTCCAATTCATATGTTGGAAAATTCTGGTTATATCAAAAATATTTCAATTCATTTCTGATCTTCATTCTAGTTGTTAACTAGTTCATTCAAATAAATATATTTCTGTCTTTCCCAAAATTTGGAATATTTAACGACTTGCGGTTTTTAACGTCTCGAACCAGTAATTAAACCGAGTCAAGGCACTCAAGATGGTGAATCGTGATTAGCTTAGCGGGTTTAAACATAAAAATACACACAAAATCACAACACAACATAGAAAATAATATCTCACATCGGGATTTTATACAAATCAAAGTTCAAAAATTTATTTTATACAGCGGAAGATTAAATAATATATAGACATGAATTTAAAAAAATAAACATTAAAATTTATGGTTTGACGGGCTTGCGCGCACATGCGTCTTACATCTTCGCGTTCTTCTCCAGTTTTGCAAGCTGAAAACTCTAAAATCTGAAAACCTAAGGACCTGACTCAAGCGTTCCATGCAAAAACATAAAACACTCGAGTCAGGATTAATCTTTGTTCGAGTACGTTAACCTCAATAAAAACTAAATATAACTACATGCCGCGTATATATTCAGTCAAAGGGGCTGCATGTTTGTATTTACTTCCAATAAAGCATAGTAAGTTACTTAAGACGACCCCAAACCACGTACTGATGGTGGCAAGGGTAATCCTTGGAATATAACACAGAAACAGATAATAGCAGAACAGAATTAAGTAAATACACCAGATAATGAACAATAGAATATACTGGATAAAAGTAATCATCAGAGTTACACAGTATACAGGATCATACTTAGTAAAAATACAGTTCAGCTATACATAAATGTCTACAGCGGAAAACAAACATAGTATGTACAATAGGAGCTGAACAGCATAAAAAGAGATAAATGATAGAATCCATCTTCAACTCCAACTATCCAGAAAGAACCAGCTAAACCTGAATACAAGGCTGCCCGTGTAGAAAAAGGGGCACCCGAGTTCGAAAGTGAAACAAACTACGAGTCAGTCATGGGACTGGTATGAGAAATCTACTCAACACATATATAGTATGGCCAATCACAGGACCACGCCACTTTCGTGGAACGGGTTTACTCCATTGGATTGCCAGTGCTTTAAAACAAATCTTTCTTTTAAACATCGCTATGCTTTTTATAAAAATGAAGCCGTCATAAGACTCAGTTCCCATCACACAATGCAACGCAAACCGGAGGATAGAGTTTTACCTTATAACGGCCGAAATGTGCTTGATACGAATAAAACAAAGGCATTTGATATTATTGCTAGTGTTTATATGTTTTGAAAACAATTTCAAATCATAAATATCAATCATAGACGGCATGGGTACCATATATCATGTCGCCATATATATATACAATCAAAACCGCACAGTCACGTATTTGGAAATTGGATTTCCGTCATGAACCAAGGCAAAAGATAGTCCTTACCGGCTTCGAGACTGCCTAGCCCGAGTCTCAGGATCAGAGCTCGAGTGACCCTAGGAGCGACAGGGCCGGTCCACCGATGTGGATTAAAATTCCTGAACAATGCGTTTCCCCGCCCTTTGGGGTGTAAATGAGCCAACGAATGACTCCATCGGACCCGGATCATCCGATCAAACCGAGGCGCCTCGCAACAGCAACAACCACATAGGTGAAAAGTATATAAATGTCAGGGCTGGTAGGTCACTGACACCACCCTAGCTAGGAAGAAAGGCATGTCCTCCCTGAGGTCCTTCCTCCCGTTTCTGGTTCATACCGGGGTGTGAGGCTCGTGAATTCACGTTATACACAAAGCTACGCCACACAGGCGGTGCTTTGATCATCACCACAAGGCTTTGCTTTTCAACAAAAGCCCTGATCACTGCATCTTAGCCTGCCACACAAGCAATTCATGCCATGCGACTGATGTCCATCGATATACAACCTCTGAGCTCGTGCGTCTCAGAGAAGGGCGTTAAGCAAAAGAATAAATTCTCCACCGCCAAACAGATGTATATTTAACAGAAATCAATCAACAAAGAATAAACTCCAATGTCAGACACACAGTCCATTAACGAGCCTGTTCTGGGTCTGAACGAAACCGGAGGTACTAAATACCTCGCAAACCCATCGATCACCACGTACGTCTGGACGATCACCACTCATTATCCATATTTCGGGATGCCTCCCAATCAGGACCTCGGTTACCATCCAAACGAGGTGAAGATCTTCGGTCTTCGACCACCGTCTTCATCTTCGAATTTCAATCGTTGGTCAATTATTCGAAATGAGAATTAACTCGGCCTTTTCAAATAATTCACGTATATTTAGAATTTCAAATCAATTTATTTCAATGGTTAAATCATTCGACAACACCAATTTTGTTCTTTAATGTAATTTTCACACCAAACACATTCTACCATCAAATACCACATAAATCGAACAAATTCAGTTTATTTCCATTCCATATCGTTTATGATATTTTATAACGATTTATCGCTATTTTAATTTATTTTAAAATAGCCAATTTATTCAAAACGACGCTTCGGGCCATAACGCGGCCGTGGCGCTATTTTTCTTCAGAATTGATTTACACATATCTAAAATCTAACCGTTGGATCTTCACAAAATTTACATCATTAGAAAGGTCTTTTCAAAACGAATCCAACGGTTCCAGTTTCGGGAAAATCCGACGGTCAGATCTCCCAGTACAATCGTTTGAAGTTTCAATTTCAAAATACGAACTGCAGCGTCGTTATTCGATTAAATATAATTATATTTATATATATATATATATATATAAATATAATCGTTTCTGGCGCTGTTTTTTTCTTTAGATTTGAATTAAACATATCTGAAAATCTAACCGTTGGATCTTTACAAGGTTGGTGCCGTTGGAAAGATATTTCCAAGGCGAACCCGACGGTTGCGGTTTCGGGAAAATCCAATGGTCGGATTTCCCGTACTAGTTGTTTGAAATCACGGTTTCAAAATGCGAACTGCACGGCCATGTTTCGTTTTAATTTTTATTTATACTTATATATTTATATAAATATAGTTCACTCAACAATTTCAATATCGTTTTCACTTCAAATATTTCACTAACGCCTTAAAATTTTGGAAAATTTCGCCATAACCTCCTTTGTACGGGAGGGGCTGGGAAAATTCCCAAATAGCCACACGGGCGTCTCATGTCGAAAAGAAAAAGAAAAAGCCAAGCGGCTAGCCAACAGGCTCATAAAATCATCACCCAAACAAAACAGTAAATGTGTACCTATTTGTCGGGCACAAAATTTTATTCCTCTTCTCTAGCCCCTTCGCTATAACCTGTTCAATAAATATGCATGTAAATATATATAGTTCTTATCACTTATCATTTTCTATTCAACTTCATATTCGATTTCTTTTGGTTTAAAAACACCATTCATTCTAATGTTGCATGTATAGGCACAAATCATATCATTAGCTAATTAATGAATATTTAAACTCATATATATTTATTTGAATGAGTGGCTATTTTTAACACTTCACATTTCAACAATTCGTGAATATAACAAAAATGAGATTTTTATTGTAAAACAATTTATTTCAAAACACTATTATGCTATATAGTTTATATATGTGATAAAAATAGGATTTTTCTTATAAAACAATTTCTTTCAAAACGAGGTTATTTTACACAGTTCATATAGTCGATAAAAGGTGATTTTTATTATAAAACAATTTATTTCAAAATATGAATACCATTCAACACATGAATTTCTAATCAACGATTGAATATCGATTCAACACATGAAGGTTTTCTATAGTTTCTATATATAGATAAAAATGTGATTTTTATATTTAAAACGGGAATACCATTCAACACATGAATTTCTAACCAACGAATGAATATCAATTCAACACATGAAGGTTTTCTATAGTTTCTGTATATAGATAAAAATGTGATTTTTATATTTAAAACGCAAATACCATTCAACACATGAATTTCTAACCAACGAATGAATATCAATTCAACATATGAAGGTTTTCTATTCAATGAATAAATATAGTTTCAGCAAATGAAAATAATTCAAATACATGAATTTTATTCAAAATTTCGGCAGCATAACGGCAGGGTAGTTAAAACAGGGACCGTCCCTAGTACGGCTCCTCGCTCTACCTTAAAACCTCACGGTTTTTGACAACGGGGATCATGCATCTAGTTCGCACGCAGGCGGCATGTATATTTTTATTTAATTTCCACAAACTAATCCTATGTGGTTTCAACCAAATATTTCTCAACCACAAACGGGTATTTTTCAACCACTATCAATCAATACCAACCAAAAACAATCCTAAACAACCATTCGCTATCAATCAATTTTCACACCAATCACAACCAATAAATATCGTCCATGGTTTGTGGACGAGGGGCGTATGTATATATATATATTTATATATAGCAATTCACTCTTATTTCAACACATATATAATTTTTACAACGCATATATAACTTATACATCGAACATACAACTTATACAACGCTTATACATGAGGTGTACAACGCTTATATAACTCATACATCGGCTATATAATTTATACATCGTCGTTTTCCATATTGTTTTTAAATCAAAAATCTCACATTGGGTTCCACTCCACCAAAAATAGCAGAAGGCTCAGAAAAATACACGGTCTCTTCTAGAATGCAGAAGACGTCCACACGATCACGATGTTTCCTGTTTCATCGAATTTCGTTAACACAACAAAAAGATATGATTTTTCAAAGTTTGCAACGGTTTTAAACTGTTAAAATCAGTTTAAAATAAAAACAGTCGTTATACCTCAGTTTTGTTCAAATCTAGGTTTTAGATTTTCGCAAATTCCGTAGCTCGATGTCCAGATCAGGTTGCACGACGACGCAGGGGGTGGAAGGGGCTTTCCGGCGCTGGGACCCACCTTCAGCTCGACGGCGTCAGGAACCCATGGCGACGGTCGAGAATCGGCAACTTTCGAGCGTTGGATCTTCACGCACGCTCAACGATAAATTACACAGTTGGCATGGATCTGAAGATCTCCTGATGTTCTTCAAAATCTTCCAAAGAACTATGGTGTTTCGTTGAGAGATTGGAGCAAGATCGAGGAGAGAAGGTTTGGGATGATTTCCGTCGTTCGTCGGTGAAGGGAATCGGGGAGAGAGAAAGGCCTTCGACCAATGATTTTTTTTTAATTTATATATTTTTAAATTTCGAAAATACCTCTTTCACTCATGAACCCCAATTCAAACCCAACGACTGTCGTCCCTAGCGTTTTACCCCCATTCCGAACACAATGGGATATGTTTCGAAGGCCCATTCGATTGTTTCAGTCAGTTTTCCTTCAAGTTAAAATATAAAACATTCAATATTTGATTTGAACGCGCATTTCAATTTGCCAGGGCCACAAACTGATTCGAAAAATTCCAGGAAAATAAATCTAGCTATATTTTGACTATACGGTCCCAACAAAACTAGTTTCGTCGAATTCTGAGATCGTTTGCAAAAAGGCCCATTTTTGGTCGATCCAATTTAACTATAATTGACCAAAACACGTTTTCCTTTGCCACGCTCACATACTAGCTTCAAAAATTATGAAATTTGAAACCTAGCAATAATTTCACATCCCGGATCCAACAAAAGTGGTTTCGTCGAATTCCGAGGTTGTATGCAAAATGGCCAATTTCACGGGCTATATAAAATCCATAGCGACCCTTCTGCAAATTCATTCAGCCATAACTTTTGCTTTCCGCTATGAAAATTCGATTTTTCAGATTCGTTAGAAAGGTATTACTAACATATTTAAATATTTTTGGTTTCGCTAAAATCCGTTTTGTTTTGCACCCGGTACAGTCCGACAAAGTTTGAATTCAATTTTTGAAACTACAGCGCCATTTCAGGCCTTGTTTATAATTAAAATTAATTATATTCGTTTTCAATTGTCGACTCAACTCACTTTTCATTGCCATTATTTAAAATATTTATTTTAAATATTTAAAATCCATTATTTTAGCCAATTAAATTTTTTTTAAATTGGTTTAGATTTTCTGGGTCGTTACAATCTCCCCCACTTAAAACTTTTCGTCCCCGAAAAGGAACAAAGTCGAAAGTGGTTTGATAAATCTATAATCATACAACACAACCAACAATCAAATCGTTTTAACCTTTCAAAAATATACTGATCAACTTCTATACTCTTTTTAAAATCATTCAGACTGTAGAATTTTTAAAAGTGCACATCCATGAAAAGGAAATAACAACAGAGTAGAGAATTAAATGGTAATGCAAAGTAGGGTAAATGTACCTTGCACCGGAGTCAATCAGAGATATCCACTCGGCATCTAGGATAAGCTTTCTGAATGCTCTCCTCAGTTTCCAAGTACAATCTCGCGGATCTCCACTCCATTGCACTTTGACTAAGTGAACCTTCTTGTTCCTCAGCTCTTTGGTTTCTTTGCCGATAATCTTTAGTGGCTCTCTTCTCACAGCCAATTCTGGAGTAATTTCAATGTCCTGTTGAGCTGCTTCTTCCACGATCAAGTCTGGATCACGAACGTGCTTTCGAAGTTGAGATATGTGAAATACATCATGAACTCCAGGCAACCAATCAGGCAATTTAACCCTATAAGCGAGAGTTCCAATCCGTTCCAGAATAGGAAACAGACCTATGAATTTGGGCGCCAACTTTCCAGTTTTACCGAACCGGATAACTCCTCTCATCGGCGATACTTTCAAATACACGTAGTCACCAACTGCAAAGGATATATCTCTTCTTCTTTTATCGGCATAGCTCTTTTGTCGGCTTTGAGCGGCAAGTAATCGCTTCTTAACAAAATCGACTTTGTCGGCAGCTTCTCGGATCATATCAGGACCCAACACAAGTCTATTACCTGGTTCGACCCAACAAGCAGGAGATCGGCACGGTCTACCATACAATGCTTCGAATGGCGACATTGTCAGACTTGCCTGGTAGCTGTTGTTATAAGAGAATTCAGCCAAATGCAGATGGTCTTTCCATGATCCACCGAAATCTATAACACAAGCCCGCAATAGTTCTTCTAAAATTCGATTTACCCTCTCAGTCTGACCGTCTGTCTGAGGATGATAAGCGGTGCTTAAGTTCAACTTCGTTCCCAGCTTGACTTGAAATGCTTCCCAGAATTTGCTAGTGAATATTGTATCCCTATCACTGACTATACTGAGCGGCACTCCATGTAATCTAACTATTTCCTTGAAGTATATCTGTGCCAGACTCTGAGCAGTTCTGTTTGATCTGACAGGTATGAAATGGGCGGTCTTCGTGAAATGATCTACGATCACCAAATATTGTCATTTCGTTTTCTGGTTCTGGGCAGACCATCAATGAAATCCATAGAAATATGTTCCCACTTCCAACCAGGAACTTCTAGCGGTTGTAATAATCCAGCTAGTTTCTGTTGGTCGCTCTTGACTAGTTGGCAAGTAGGGCATCGGCTAACATATAAGGAAATGTCCCTTTTCATCGACTTCCACCAGAAAGTGCGTTTGATGTCATTATACATTTTGCTTACTCCCGGATGGATACTAAGTTTTGACTTGTGGCATTCATCCAGTACTTCCTTCCGAAGCTCAGGAATGTTAGGAACACATATTCGACCTTTGAGCCATAGAATCCCATCATTATCCACTTGAAAGCTCGAGGGTTCGCCGTGTTGAATTATTCCTCTGATCTTCTGAATGAAGTGATCATCCTCCTGAAGAGCAGATATTTTATCTAGCAATGAAGTCGTGATAATAAAACTGGTGATCATCTCATTCTTTCGGCTTAACGCATCTGCCACGACATTGGTTTTCCCCGGAGTGTATAAAATTTCAAAGTCATATGCTGCAAGGAACTCTAGCCAACGTTGCTGCCTCAGATTCAAGTCCTTATGTGTGAACAGATACTTTAACGACTGGTGATCTGTAAAAAGTTCAAATCTCTCACCCAGGAGATAGTGTCCCCAGATTTTCAAGGCGAATACTATAGACAATAACTCAAGATCATGAGTTACGTAGTTCTTCTCGTGCGGCTTCAGCTGACGGCTGGCATAAGCAATCACTTGGCACCTTTGCATTAACACTGCGCCAAGGCCTTCTCTAGAAGCATCATTCCATATTTTTAAATCCTGGTTGCCATCGATGATGGTTAACATTGGAGCTGTTATTAGTCTTAACTTTAGCTCTTCGAAAGCCTCCTCACTTTCTGGAGTCCATTTGAACTTAGAGTGCTTCTTCGTAAGCTTCGTTAAATGACCAGATATCTTTGAAAAGTTTTTAACGAACTTCCGGTAATAGCTAGCCAATCCGAGAAAACTGCGGACTTCAGTGGGGGTGCTAGGCTGTTTCCAATTCTGAATAGCTGTGATTTTGCTTGGATCCACAACGATTCCTTCTTTCGATACGACGTGGCCTAAAAATTTTACTTCATCTTGCCAGAATATACATTTGGAAAACTTTCCTTTCAATACATTCCTTCTCAGAATTTCTAGAACTTGTTCCAGATGCTTTTCATGTTCGGCTTTT
Source organism: Allium sativum (assembly GCA_030737875.1). NCBI lineage: Eukaryota > Viridiplantae > Streptophyta > Magnoliopsida > Asparagales > Amaryllidaceae > Allium > Allium sativum. Next base: position 904,899,100 of record CM060916.1, read on the forward strand.
GATTTAGAGAAGATTAAAATATCATCAATAAAAACCAGAACAAATTTATTCAATACTCCTCTGAATACTCTGTTCATCAGATCGACGAAATAGGCTGGAGCGTTACATAAGCCGAATGGCATTACTAACCACTCGTAGAATAAGTCGGGACCTCTGAATGCTGTCATCGGAACACACTCTTCGGCGATTCGAAGTTGATGGAAGCCTGTAGCTAGGTCCATACGTGAAAATACTTGTGCGCCATTTAATCGATCCAACAAATCATCAATCCGCGGCAATGGATATTTGTTCTTTATTGTCTGTTTGTTCAGATCACGATAATCCACACAAAGACATAGAGTACCATCAGATTTTGGGACAAACACCACTGCTGCACCCCAATTAGAGAAACTAGGCCTAATCAGACCTTTCCATACTAGCTGTCGTGTTTGATTGTCTAGTTCCTCCTTCTCTTTCAAGGACATTCTTCGAATAGCGTGAACTACCGGCCTTGCATTGGGAATCAAAGCAATTTTGAAATCTATTTCTCTCTGCGGAGGTAAGCGAACAACTTCTTCGAACACATCTGCATAGTTCTTGACGACAGGAATGTCTTTGATGAGGTCAGGAATATTCTCTGTGACCTCTGGGATATTTTCTATTTGAGCTGGAGAAACATCGAGGGCTGACCAGAAATCTTTTCTATTTGAAGTCGAGCCTTCACATGGTATGGTTATATAATTCCCCGATTGGGCCTTTGCTTTAACCACTCTCTCGGCGCATCTAACCTCAGCTTCATATCTAGTTAGCCAATCTAATCCCAGAATAAGATCGAATTCATTAAAATTCATGACGATAGAGATAATAGGGAATTTATAGCAAGAAAAAGAGACAGGTAATGCACAAATCCAACTGATATTGATGGAACCTCCAACTGGATTTTGGACAGTCATTGGCTCTTTGAGCTTCTTCAAATTCAAATCCAACTTCTTGACTGCACTCTTTGCAATAAAGCTTCGTGACGCGCCTGTGTCAAACAGTACTTTAACTGGAATGTTTTTGACATTGAGTGTGCCTTCTAAAACATCAGACCTTTCCTGAGCAGACAAGGATGCAGGTACTTCTACCACCTCATTTACATGTACTGCTTTAGGTTTTCTGAATAGCGGGCAGGCCTTGGAAAGATGACCGGGCTGATGGCATTGACTGCACTTTCTATTCTCTTGGAACTTCTTACCGGATTTAGTTTCATCCCTCCTTTGCTCCTTTGAGGGTTTACAATTCCTAGTCAAATGCCCCTGTTCATGGCAGTTACTGCATACAGCTGTCGTTACTGGTTCTTTTTCGGATCTGGCCCTTTTTCAATTAACTTTGGGCCCCTTACCGACCTCAGACATTGTACTGGCCTCAGGACGATCAGTTTCAGACTCAATTTTATTACTAGAGCTGACTTCTTCTTCATACTGTAACATACCCTTCTTGTCTAGATCTTCGTGCTGATAAGCCATGTATATCATTTCAGAAAAGGGGAGCTTCACGTTCCTCATTACACTGTTCTGATATTTTCTTTGAAGCCCGTGAATAAATCTCAGATTTTTCCTCTTCGGATTCTCAATTAGATGAGGAGCAAAGTGAGAAAGTTCATTGAATTTCTTATGATATTCTGGGATGGTCATATCACCTTGTATCAAATAAGAAAATTCATCACATAGTCGCTCTATTGCTTCTGGAGGAGTAAATCTTTCCAGGAAAATCACTTTGAATCTATCCCAGGTGATATCACCTTCTGGATTATTCTTAACAACAAAATCCCACTAGAATAAAGCTTCGTCTTCGAGCGCCCAGGAGGCCAGTAATCTTTTCTGGTCATCCCTCAGCTTTAATGCTTCGAAGATTTTCTCAGCCGAACGAATCCAAGCTTGTGTTCTCATAATAGATTCTTCGCCCGAGAACGGCTTTCCACCCAGATTTCTATATTTCATGTATAGGGCTTCAATATCCGGGTCAGTATTACTTATTCTGTTTCTGGCACTCATTTTCTAGTTCTTCTGCAAACAGCAGATCAAGTGTCAGGTCATTGAAAAGATATTTCAAAATATAGAGACAAATACTTCAAATGTAAATGTGTCTATCGAGGTGTAATTTCACTCTGCTTTACTCATACTAGGATATTACTGATCCTATCTGTATAGAGTTACCCGTCCTAGAACACTACTAGTTTTATTTCTGACGAGTTCGTTCAAATGTTATATTCCAGAACTAAGCTTAACCAAAGCTCTGATACCACGTTGAGACGACCCCAAACCCCGTACTGATAGTGGCAAGGGTAATCCTTGGAATATAACACAGAAACATATAATAGCAGAACGGAATTAAGTAAATACACCAGATAATGAACAATAGAATATACTGGATAAAAGTAATCATCAGAGTTACACAGTATACAGGATCATACTTAGTAAAAATACAGTTCAGCTATACATAAATGTCTACAGCGGAAAACAAACATAGTATGTACAATAGGAGCTGAACAGCATAAAAAGAGATAAATGATAGAATCCATCTTCAGCTCCAGCTATCCAGAAAGAACCAGCTAAACCTGAATACAAGGCTGCCCGTGTAGAAAAAGGGGCACCCGAGTTCGAAAGTGAAACAAACTACGAGTCAGTCGTGGGACTGGTATGAGAAATCTACTCAACACATATATAATATGGCCAATCACAGAACCACGCCACTTTCGTGGAACGGGTTTACTCCATTGGATTGCCAGTGCTTTAAAACAAATCTTTCTTTTAAACATCGCTATGCTTTTTATAAAAATGAAGCCGTCATAAGACTCAGTTCCCATCACACAATGCAACGCAAACCGGAGGATAGAGTTTTACCTTATAACGGCCAAAATGTGCTTGATACGAATAAAACAAAGGCATTTGATATTATTGCTAGTGTTTATATGTTTTGAAAACAATTTCAAATCATAACTATCAATCATAGACGGCATGGGTACCATATATCATGTCGCCATATATATATACAATCAAAACCGCACAGTCACGTATTTGGAAATTGGATTTCCGTCATGAACCAAGGCAAAAGATAGTCCTTACTGGCTTCGAGACTGCCTAGCCCGAGTCTCAGGATCAAAGCTCGAGTGACCCTAGGAGCGACAGGGCCGGTCCACCGATGTGGATTAAAATTCCTGAACAATGCGTTTCCCCGCCCTTTGGGGCGTAAACAAGCCAACGAATGACTCCATCGGACCCGGATCGTCCGGTCAAACTGAGGCGCCTCGCAACAGCAACAACCACATAGGTGAAAAGTATATAAATGTCAGGGCTGGTAGGTCACTGACACCACCCTAGCTAGCAAGAAACGCATGTCCTCCCTGAGGTCCTTCCTCCCGTTTCTGGTTCATACCGGGGTGTGAGGCTCGCGAATTCACGTTATACACAAAGCTACGCCACACAGGCGGTGCTTTGATCATCACCACAAGGCTTTGCTTTTCAACAGAAGCCCTGATCACTTCATCTTAGCCTGCCACACAGGCAATTCATGCCATGCGACTGATGTCCATCGATATACAACCTCTGAGCTCGTGCGTCTCAGAGAAGGGCGTTAAGCAAAAGAATAAATTCTCCGCCGCCAAACAGATGTATATTTAACAGAAATCAATCAACACAGAATAAACTCCAATGTCAGACACACAGTCCATTAACGAGTCCATTCTGGGTCTGAACGAAACCGGAGGCACTAAATACCTCGCAAACCCATCGATCACCACGTACGTCTGGACGATCACCACTCATTATCCATATTTCGGGATGCCTCCCAATCAGGACCTCGGTTACCATCCAAACGAGGTGAAGATCTCCGGTCTTCGACCACCGTCTTCATCTTCGAATTTCAATCGTCGGTCAATTATTCGAAATGAGAATTAACTCGGCCTTTTCAAATAATTCACGTATATTTAGAATTTCAAATCAATTTATTTCAATGGTTAAATCATTCGACAACACCAATTTTGTTCTTTAATGTAATTTTCACACCAAACACATTCAACCATCAAATACCACATAAATCGAACAAATTCAGATTATTTCCATTCCATATCGTTTATCATATTTTATAACGATTTATCGCTATTTTTATTAATTTTAAAATAGCCAATTTATTCAAAACGACGCTTCGGGCCATAACGCGGCCGTGGCGCTGTTTTTCTTTAGATTTGATTTACACATATATGAAAATCTAACCGTTGGATCTTCACAAAATTTACATCATTAGAAAGGTCTTTTCAAAACGAATCCAATGGTTCCAGTTTCGGGAAAATCCGACGGTCGGATCTCCCAGTACAATCGTTTGAAGTTTCGATTTCAAAATACGAACTGCAGCGTCGTTATTCGATTAAATATAATTATATTTATATATATATAAATATAATCGTTTCTGGCGCTGTTTTTTTCTTCAGATTTGAATTAAACATATCTGAAAATCTAACCGTTGGATCTTTACAAGGTTGGTGCCGTTGGAAAGATATTTCCAAGGCGAACCCGACGGTTGCGGTTTCGGGAAAATCCAATGGTCGGATTTCCCGTACTAGTTGTTTGAAATCACGGTTTCAAAACGCGAACTGCACGACCACGTTTCGTTTTAATTTTTATTTTTATTTATATATTTATATAAATATAGTTCACTCAACAATTTCAATATCGTTTTCACTTCAAATATTTCACTAACGCCTTAAAATTTTAGAAAATTTCGCCATAACCTCCTTTGTACGGGAGGGGCTAGGAAAATTCCCAAATAGCCACACGGGCGTCTCATGTCGAAAAGAAAAAGAAAAAGCCAAGCGGCTAGCCAACAGGCTCATAAAATCATCACCCAAACAAAACAGTAAATGTGTACCTATTTGTCGGGCACAAAATTTTATTCCTCTTCTCTAGCCCTTCGCTATAACCTGTTCAATAAATATGCATGTACATATATATAGTTCTTATCACTTATCATTTTCTATTCAACTTCATATTCGATTTCTTTTGGTTTAAAAACACCATTCATTCTAATGTTGCATGTATAGGCACAAATCATATCATTAGCTAATTAATGAACATTTCAACTCATATATATTTATTTGAACGAGTGGCTATTTTTAACACTTCACATTTCAACAATTCGTGAATATAACAAAAATGAGATTTTTATTGTACAAAAATTTATTTCAAAACACTATTATGCTATATAGTTTATATACGTGATAAAAATAGGATTTTTCTTATAAAACAATTTCTTTCAAAACGAGGTTATTTTACACAGTTCATATAGTCGATAAAAGGTGGTTTTTATTATAAAACAATTTATTTCAAAATATGAATACCATTCAACACATGAATTTCTAATCAACGAATGAATATCGTTTCAACACATGAAGATTTTCTATAGTTTCTATATATAGATAAAAATGTGATTTTTATATTTAAAACGCGAATACCATTCAACACATGAATTTCTAACCAACGAATGAATATCAATTTAACACATGAAGGTTTTCTATAGTTTCTGTATATAGATAAAAATGTGATTTTTATATTTAAAACGCGAATACCATTCAACACATGAATTTCTAACCAACGAATGAATATCAATTCAACATATGAAGGTTTTCTATTCAATGAATAAATATAGTTTCAGCAAATGAAAATAATTCAAACACATGAATTTTATTCAAAATTTCGGCAGCATAACGGCAGGGTAGTTAAAACCGGGACCGTCCCTAGTACGGCTCCTCGCTCTACCTTAAAACCTCGCGGTTTTTGACAATGGGGATCATGCATCTAGTTCGCACGCAGGCGGCATGTATATTTTTATTTCATTTTCACGAACTAATCCTATGTGGTTTCAACCAAATATTTCTCAACCACAAACGGGTATTTTTCAACCACAATCAATCAATACCAACCAAAAACAATCCCAAACAACCATTCGCTATCAATCAATTTTCACACCAATCACAACAAATAAATATCGTCCATGGTTTGTGGACGAGGGGCGTATGTGTATATATATATATATTTATATATAGCAATTCACTCTTATTTCAACACATATATAATTTTTACAACGCATATATAATTTATACATCGAACATACAACTTATACAACGCTTATACATGAGGTGTACAACACTTATATAACTCATATATCGACTGTATAATTTATACATCGTCGTTTTCCATATTGTTTTTAAATCAAAAATCTCACATTGAGTTCCACTCCACCAAAAATAGCAGAAGGCTCAGAAAAATACACGGTCTCTTCTAGAATGCAGAAGACGTCCACATGATCACGATGTTTCCTGTTTCATCGAATTTCGTTAACACAACAAAAAGATATGATTTTTCAAAGTTTGCAACGGTTTTAAACTGTTAAAATCAGTTTAAAATAAAAACAGTCGTTATACCTCAGTTTTGTTCAAATCTAGGTTTTAGATTTTCGCAAATTCCATAGCTCGATGTCCAGATCAGGTTGCATGACGGCGCAGGTGGTGGAAGGGGCTTTCCGGCGCTGGGACCCACCTTCAGCTCGACGGCATCAGGAACCCATGGCGACGGTCGAGAATCGGCAACTTTCGAGCGTTGGATCTTCACGCATGCTCAACGATAAATTACACAGTTGGCATGGATCTGAAGATCTCCTGATGTTCTTCAAAATCTTCCAAAGAACTATGGTGTTTCGTTGAGAGATTGGAGCAAGATCGAGGAGAGAAGGTTTGGGATGATTTCCGTCGTTCGTCGGTGAAGGGAATCGGGGAGAGAGAAAGGCCTTCGACCAATGATTTTTTTTTAAATTTATATATTTTTAGATTTCGAAAATACCTCTTTCACTCATGAACCCCAATTCAAACCCAACGACTGTCGTCCCTAGCGTTTTACCCCCATTCCGAACACAATGGGATATGTTTCGAAGGCCCATTCGATTGTTTCAGTCAGTTTTCCTTCAAATTAAAATATAAAACATTCAATATTTGATTTGAACGTGCATTTCAATTTGCCAGGGCCACAAACTGATTCGAAAAATTCCAGGAAAATAAATCTAGCTATGTTTTGACTATATGGTCCCAACAAAACTAGTTTCGTCGAATTCTGAGACCGTTTGCAAAAAGGCCCATTTTTGGTCGATCCAATTTAACTGTAATTGACCAAAACACGTTTTCCTTTGCCACGCTCACATACTAGCTTCAAAAATTATGAAATTTGAAACCTAGCAATAATTTCACATCCCGGATCCAACAAAAGAGGTTTCGTCGAATTCCGAGGTCGTATGCAAAATGGCCAATTTCACGGGCTATATAAAATCCATAGCGACCCTTCTGAAAATTCATTCAGCCATAACTTTTGCTTTCCGCTATGAAAATTCAATTTTTCAGATTCGTTAGAAAGGTATTCACTAACAGATTTAAATATTTTTGGTTTCGCTAAAATCCGTTTTGTTTTGCACCCGGTACAGTCCGACAAAGTTTGAATTCAATTTTTGAAACTACAGCGCCATTTCAGGCCTTGTTTATAATTAAAATTAGTTATATTCGTTTTCAATTGTCGATTCAACTCACTTTTCATTGCCATTATTTAAAATATTTATTTTAAATATTTAAAATCCATTATTTTAGCCAATTTAAAATTTTTAAATTGGTTCAGATTTTCTGGGTCGTTACATTACTAAACATGATTGGGCCATATATTCAGTCATTACTTAGGGGGCTGCATGTGTTTTCCAATTATAGTGAAATATGTATTTCTATTCAGAAACAAAAGTACAAGTGGATCCACAAACGCAAAAAAGGGTAAAATCACCCAATACAAAATATAGTCACATAACCTAAACCCAAGAGACAAAAGAGGCAAACTTTTTGAAATCAGCCAACATACGAGCTATACGGACGTGCAAAATTTTTTCATGTAGAGGAAAGATGAAATTTACAAAACTAAATAGCAGGACTAGCTTATAGGCTACAGGCTTGTGCATGAAAAATATATTGTCCCGATACTAAAGAAGGATGCAAGACACAGATAGTACATGAGTTTCAACTTAATTAAACCATATATGTCCAATTTCTTAATGTGTTGAATTGGCATTCAGGCAAGGAAAAATTGAAATGTACTTAATCAATAGTGTACAACAGGGTATTAAATAGGCCATCTTATGATTCATTCATGTATATAGTTTCGAACAGACATATATATTTATACATGCATTTCATGCATGTATACATATGCAACCACCACATATCCATATAGTTAAATATACAAATTTAAATTACACAGTGTATTCACATAACTAGTTAAATATTATGGAAATTAGGTTAAAAGGCTTCTTTTTGTAGGGTAATAAGTTTTAAGGACATCACTTCTGAAAAATTATTTTTAAGGACAGTTCTGCATGAAAAAGATAAAACTGGTTATCTTTTTAAGTTATACAGGAAAAAGATAAAAGCGGTTATTTTTTAAGTTATAACGTAGAAAGATAACTGCTTTTATCTTTTTCGTGCAATATTGTTCTTAAATCTAATTTTTCAGTAGTGCTGTCCTTAAAACTTATTACCCTAAACAAATAAGCCCTTTAAGTGAAAGTCCACTTAAATATTAAAGCACCACAGATGTACACTGTAATAACCCGGAAATCTGAGCCAATTTTTTTTTTTGGCAATTTTAATGAATTTTAAATATTTAAATGAATTATTTTAAATAAAAACGACGAGAAATTTATTTTGAATAGAATTGGAAAGTATATATATATTTGAATTTTCGTTAGAATATTTTTATTTTAAATATAAAACGAATTGAAAATGGCGCGGTAGTTTGAAAATTCGATTTCAAATTTCAAATGAACGTACAAAATACAAAATAAACCGGATTTTAGCAAAACCAAAAATATTAGAATCTAATTGAGAATATCTTTCAACGAATCCGAAAAATTAAAATTTCATAGCGGGAATCAAAAGATATGTCCAGTTGAAAATTCAGAATAGTCACTATGGAATTCTGGCCCTTAAAAATGGAAATTTTGCAAATGATCTTTGTTTTCGACGAAACCACTTTTGTTGGATCCGGGATGACTTGTTATTGCTAGATTCCAAAATTCATAATATTTGAAATCAATATGTGAGCGTGGCAAAGGAAAACGCATTTGGCCAGTTTGAGTTTGTTTTAATCGACTGGAAAATGGCCATTTGTCAAACAGTCTCGAAATTCGATGAAATTTATTTTGTTAGGATCGTATTGTCAATACGAAGCTAAAAATATATTTTTTGGGAATTTTTAGAGTCCGTATGTGGCCTCGGTAAATTGAAATGCGCGTTCAAATTCAATATATAGATTTATATTTTGATTTTGACGAAAACTGATCGAAACGATCGAATCAGCTTACGATACATATCCCATTGTGTTCGGAATGTGGGTAATTAGCTATGAACGACAGTCGGTGGGTCTAGTTTAGAGGTCGAAAACAAATGTTTTTTTGAAATTAAATTAAAATAAATAAATATATATATAATTATATATGGTTAAACCTAATTCCTCTCCCACAATTCAGATCAGCCGTTCATTTTAAAATAAAATAAAAAAGAAAGAAAGAAAAGAAAGTCGTGCCCGCTCCACCATGGTCGACGCCAGGCCATCGCCTCCTCCATCGCCCACCGTCGACTCGGCCAGACCCCTCACCTTCCACTGCTCGACCCCTCCTCCACACGGCACCCTCCTCCGCGTCGAGCCCCACAGGCCAGCACGCAAAACCCCGAATCGATCGCCTCCGACCAACTTGACGCCCCACCTGACCTCGCCGCAAGCCTCTCCTCCTCCTCCCTCCGTTAGGCACCCAAAACCCCACCAAACCGCCATAACCACCCCAATGCCATCACCCAACCCGCTTCAACACCGACGAACAGTAAGCCCCTTTTTCTCCAGTCGCATCCATGAGATCCTCCCTCCATCGATGAAACCAGCGAACCACCAGTCCCCTAGAAAATATGTGAGTTCTCTTGTTTTTAATTCTTCGATTGAAATGGTTGTTCTTAGCTAAAGATACGATCTTTAAATATGAAGAGCATGAGTTTATTTTCAGTCTTTAAAATTAAATTAGCGTTAAAAAAATCCGATTTTTAGCGTGTAGAAAAGGTGGAATCTTTATTTTAAAAAGATGATATTTTTAAACATGTAAAGATTATATTTTTATTTATGGAAAAATTAGATTTTTATTAATTTAAAGTTAAGATATTTATTTAAAGTTCAGATTTTTAGTGAGAAAAAAATATATTTCTTAGTGATGAAAAATATAATTTCAAGTGAATGAAAAGATATTACTTATATACTTACAAGTTAGGATTTTTATATGAATAAAAATATTATTTTTAAATCACATAACAAGATTTGATTTTTATTATGTGAGTAATGAACTAAAAATACGATTTTTATTTATGTAGTAGCAAATTAAAAATTCGATTTTTATATATATGAAGTGAAGAGAAAATTTTGATTTTTTTATATATATGAAAGCTGGATAAAAATAAGATTTTTATTTATGTAATTGCGATGTTAAAAACATGATTTTTAACTTATACTGCATGAAACAGATCTCGTGGAAAGCACAGCGAAGATTTTCTACGTATGAAGAGTCGCGGCTTTTGGTTTAGCTCTTGGTGAGAACTCCTCACTTTTAATTTATTTTCTAGTTGAAGTATATACTAGGATGCAGATGGTGCTTAGTAGCACCTGACACCCGTTGTCCACAGACCATGGATGACTTGTTTGTTTAACTGGTGTGTTGTGAATGTTGATTGTGTGATGTGGAATGGAATTAAGTATTTTATAGTTAAAAATACAATTTTTAACGTGTATATAAAATAAATAGTAATAAACAAATCAGACGATTTGTTTGTATACACTGATTTGACTGATATTGATTGGGACGATAAATTTTACACATCGCCCAACTGCACAAATAAAAATCTGTGTCTGTTGATTTGAAACCCCACACGGGTATTGGGATGATATTTGACGTACACTAATCCTGATTGTTTAGTGGTATGTCAATCAATGGGTTGACAGACTGTGTAAGCGTTAATTATTTAAATTTAATGCTTATGCAGTTGTGTGGTGCACTCTGGATGATGGTTGATGATTTATCGTTGCTGCTATATACATGTGTTGTAGGGAATCCATATAATTAATTTTATATGGTAATTGATTAGGCCTTATTCCAATTTGGAAAATAAGAGTTATAAATTCATGTGTTGAATAGAATAAATATTCATGTGTTGAATAGAAGTATAAATTCATGTGTTGAATAGAACAAAAATATTCATGTGTTGAATAAAAATAAATATTCATGTGTTGAATAGAATAAAAATATTCATGTGTTGAATAAAAATAAATATTCATGTGTTGAATAAAAAATAAAAGAATATTCATGTCTTGAATAAAAATAAATATTCATATGTTGAATAGAAGAAGAAAATTTATGTGTTGAATAAAATATATATTCATGTGTTGAATAGAATGAAAATATTCATGTGTTGAATAAAATATATATTCATGTGTTGAATAGAAGAAAATTCATGTATTGAATAGAATATAAATTCATGTGTTGAATAAAAGAAAATTCATGTGTTGAAGAAAATATTCATTTGTTGAATAGAATAACGAAGTTACTGAAAAATATAAAGCCGTGTTGATTAGATATGCGCCATTTTGACGTGAACGATATTTATATCAATTTTACTCATCTTTATAATGAATTTCGAAAAGAAAGTGATTTCAAAATATAACGTTTTGAAAATATTATCATTTATACACCGATGATGTGGAATATTCAGTTTTGATTCGAAATTGAATATGAAGTTGAAATCGTTTCAAAAACGAATTTAAGACGATTTATAAAATACGTTTAAAAGGAAATCGATGAAATATATATTATATATATTAAATGGCCTGAATAGAACGCGCTGCGTCGCGGCAGTTCGCGAATTTCGACCATTGATTTCGAATGGATATTACGGGAGATCCGGTCGTCGGATTCTACTAAAACCAAAACGGTTGGGTTCGTATCGAAAAGAGCTTTCTAACGAATATTAGAGATTTGAAATCTAACGGTTGGATTTGGAATTATGTCCAAATCAAATTTGGAAAAGGTCGCTGTAAGTGCAGTTCGATGGCCGTTGATGGAAATCGACTGTACAGGCCTTGATAAAGTTATTAAAAATAGTAATGATTCGTGTAAAATCATAAGAAATGATTTGGAAAGAATTGGGATGAAAATTTCAATATTTGAAAAGAGAAAATAGATTTTTATCGAATTGAACAAGTTTTGAACTAGAATTGTAATTTATTTATTTTTAATAAATAAATTGGATTTGAAAGGATTTTAAAAGTAAACAGAATTTCCAATAATTGAATTGGAATGGATTTGAATCGAAATATTCTTTGGAATATTTTGATGTTGGATTTCGTGATGATATAGATATTGTTATGGGAATTTGAAAGATATATTTATATCGTTATTTCCAATACGATATTTGTTGGTCGTAGAATTTGATATTGAATATAAGCCGATATATTTTCTATTCAGAGCCTTGTAATTAATATCAAATGGGATTTGGGTTTGTCATGAATGGTGTCTTCGTTAACACTGTTCTTACACCCAGTTAAAGACAGGATGTGATTTCCCAAGTTGAACAATCATTAATATTGATTTTTGGGAAGATTAAAACCAAGTGGAGTTTTAATGACTCTTTAATTAGATTGAAATGATCGAGAATGGAGTATCACCCGTTTTGCTCCAGGCGATAGTTAAATTTTTAATTAGATTTGAATGTGAAATGGTAATTGAATTTACTGATAACACTGTGGTGTTAGATATGAAGTATGACCAGTTTTACTTCATGGGAATGAAAAGGTTGGAGTTGGAAAATAAAATAAATGATTATTTCGATGTGGTTCGCTAATCCCGACTAATTTGAATTGATATTCAAAAGAAGATTAAAGAATAAATTTAAAGAATTTATTTTTGATAAAATTAATGGGAACCTTTCCCAAAGTATAAGAATATTTGAACAAAAGAATATTCTGGATTGGAATGAGGCGTATGTTGTGTTTGTGTAACACTTGTTTATTATATACGCAAGTTATTCAGAAAGATCGGGTTTATCCCATTCTGAATAACTGATTCGATGATGTGTCGAGGATGAAGACGGTGGTCGAAGACTGAAGGTCTTCACATCGTTTGGATAATTACTAATGATCTTGATTGGGTTGTACACCCAGAGGAGGGAATAAGTTGGTGATCGTCCAGACGTACTTGGAGAACGATGGATATGCGAGGTACCGGGTGCCTCCGGTTTCGTTCTGACCCAGAACGAACTTGTAAATGGACTGTGTGTTTGACATTGGATTTTATTCTGTGTGATTGATTTCTATTAAATATATATCTGTTTGGCGGCGGAGAATTTATTCTCTTGCTTAACGCCCTTCTCTGAGACGTATGAGCTCAGAGGTTATATATTGATGGATATCAATTGCATGGAGTGAATTGCCGGTACGGCATGCCTAAGTGGCAAATGATCAAGGCTTTTGTTGAAAAGCAAAGTCTTGTGGTTGATGATCGAAGCACAGCCAGTGTGTCATAGCTTTGTGTAGCGTTGATTCACGAGCCTCACACCCCAGTTGTGAACCAGAAACGGGAGAGGACAACAGGGAGGGCATGCGTTTCTTTCTATCTAGGGTGGTGTCAGTGACCTACCGGCCCTGACATTTATATTATTTTCACCTGTGTGGTTGTTGTTGTTGCGAGGCGCCTCAGATATATCAGTGACTATGTTGAGCCGATGGAGTCATTTGGCTCATTTACGCCCCATAGGGTGAGGAGACGTAGTGTCCACGGTTTAAGTTTAATCCACATCGAGTGGACCGACCCTGTTGCTCCAAGGCTTGCCTGCGCGCTTGCCTGAGACATAGTAGGCTAGATTGTCTCGAATCGGTAGAGGAAGATCCCTGGCCTCGGTTCATAGATTGGAAATCCAATTTCCAATACGTGACATTTGCGGTTTTGATTGTAGAGCCTAGATATGGCGACATGATATATGGTACCCATGCCGTCTATGATTGATATTTATGATTGAAATTATTTTGACACTATACACTTATAATAGTACCAAATGATTTGTTTTTAACGTACCAAACATGTTTGGCTATTATAAGGGAAACCCTATCCTCTAGCTTGTGTTGCATTGTGTGATGGGACCTAGGTCTTACAATAGCTTCATTTTTCCTAAAAAGCATTGCGTTGTTTTGTTATATGCACCGGTATTCTTGGGAGGAAACCCGTTCCGTGTTATACGGCGTGGTCCCTTGATATATCTGATTTAAAGTAAAGATTTAAATAACTATTTGAGTTCTCACACCAGTCACATGACTGACCTGGAGTTTATTGTTTTAACCTAAACTCTGGGTGCCCCTCTTTTCCGCATGGGCAGCTAGTAGTTTTGTTTTTGCAGATTTATATTCACAGGATCCTGATTTACAGCTGGAACGATATCCGGAAAGCTCTGTATCGTTTTATCTCTTTCAGTTGTGCATTGTATTATTTTTTACGCTACTACGAAATGTATTGTAATCTCTGATATTTAGTGAATGTGTAATATTGATTTATACTCTGTATATTCTTATATGCTGATGGAATTGTTGTAATTAACAATGAAATGTTCTTCTGTTTGTGTCCCGATGTGGCTCGTTCTCAACTCAATTCGGGCCTTCCTTCATGGGGAAGTTCGGGTCGTTTCGGCTTGGTATCAGAGCTTTGATTTACAGAGCTCGGAGAACAAGACACGTTAGAACCAAATGAAAGAATTCATCAGAGATTGGATTAGTAATATCCAATGGGAATGACTCATTAGAGATGGGATCAGTAGTATCCTAGAACGAGTGTGAAGAGTATATAAATAAAATTGAAAGCAAATTTTGTTTTGAAAATTTAAACCTTATTCAACGTATTTGAATATTTATTTGTATTGATTTGGACAATCAAGTATATAGAGATTTTAATGTACATCTGATCCACGTGTATTGAAGCTTCAAATATATTTGATAGATATAGAATCACACTCTAGTCGCCCGGAGATGATTCTGATGATGCCGTGGCGTCGTCAGCATTTATATTCGTTTGTCGAAAGTGGGATTCCTATATATTTCCAATTGACTGGTGTGAGAACCAAAACTAGATAGGGCTTATTGTTGTGATTTGGCATTAAAAATGTGATTTTTCACTATGTATCAAAGTTATGAATTTGAAATGATCATCAACTAATTGACTGCTGATTGTGTTGATTGATTATTGTTTGATTAATTAAATGTGGAACCTTTAGCCAAATTGAATCAAATATTGAACTGTATTGAAAATTTATCGCATTTGCATGCATGTACATGTACTTACATTGAACAGGTCATTGCAAAGAGGCTAGAGAAGAGGAATAAAATTGTTTGCCCGACAAATTGGTACATGTTTATTGTATTTCTTGGGTTTTTGATGATTTTATAAGACGATTGGCTAGCCGCTTGGCTTTTTCTTTTTCTTTTGTATTGGTGAGGGCCATGGGAGGCTATTTGAAATATCCCGAAGCTCCCAGTGCAGGGGAGGTTATGGCGAAATTTTTCAAAAATTAGGGTGTTAGCCAAATTTTTGAAAAATTTGAAAAGTTCTTAGAAACTGAAAATTTGAAGAACTTAAGCCGTAATGAAAATAATGAAAGTTGAGTTGATTAGTTAAACAACTTTCAGCTTTGTTCCTTTTCAGGAACGAAAAGTTTTAAGTGGGGGAGATTGTAATAACCCGAAAATCTGAGCCAATTTAAAAAAATTATTTTGGCAATTTTAATGAATTTTGAATAATTAAAATGAATTATTTTAAATAAAAACGATAAGAAATTTATTTTGAATAGAACTGGAACATATATATTTATTTGAATCGTCGTTAAAATATAAATATTTTATTTTAAATATAAAAGGAACTGAAAATGGCGCGGTAATTTGAAAATTCGATTTCAAATTTCAAATGAATGTACAGGATTCAAAATAAACCAGATTTTAGTGAAACCAAAAATATTAGAATCTAATTGAGAATATCTTTCCAATGAATCCGAAAAATCAAAATTTCATAGCGGGAATCAAAAGATACGTGCAGTTGAAAATTCAAAATAGTCACTATGTAATTCTGGCCCTTAAAAATGGAAATTTTGCAAACGATCTCTATTTTCGACGAAACCCCTTTTGTTGGATCCGGGATGTCTAGTTATTGCTAGATTCCAAAATTCGTAATTTTTTAAATCAATATGTGAGCGTGGTAAAGGAAAACGCATTGCGCCAGTTTCAGTTGATTTTAATCGACTGGAAAATGGTCATTTTTCAAACGGTCTCGAAATTTGACGAAATTAGTTTTTTTAGGACCATATTATCAATACGAAGCTAGAAAATATTTTTCGGGAATTTTTAGAGTCCGTATGTGGCCTCGGTAAATTGAAATGCGCATTCAAATTCAATATATAGATTTATATTTTGATTTTGACGAAAACTGATCGAAACAATCGAATTAGCTTACGATACATATCCCATTGTGTTCGGAATGAGGGTAATTAGCTATGAACGACAGTCGGTGGGTCTAGTTTAGAGGTCGAAATAAAATGTTGCTTTTTGAAATTAAATTAAAATAAATGTATATATTACTATATATGGTTAAACCTAATTCATCTCCCACAATTCAATTCAGCCGTTCATTTTAAAATAAAAAAAGAGAGAAAGAAAAGAAAGTCGTGCCAGCTCCACCATGGCCGACGACAGGCCATCGCCTCCTCCATCGCCCACCGTCGACTTGGCCAGACCCCTCACCTTCCGCTGCTCAACCCCTCCTCCACACGACACCCTCCTCTGCGTCGAGCCCTACAGGCCAGCGCGCAAACCCCCGAATCGATCGCCTCCAACCAGCTTGACGCCCCACCTGACCTCGCCGCAAGCCTCTCCTCCTCCTCCCTCCGTTAGGCACCCAAAACCCCACCAAACCGCCGTAACCACCCCAACGCCGTCACCTAACCCGCTTCAACACCGACGAACAGCAAGCCCCCTTTTTCTCCAGTCGCATCCACGAGATCCTCCCTCCATCGATGAAACCAGCGAACCACCAGACCCCTAGAAAATATGTGAGTTCTCTTGTTTTTAATTCTTCGATTGAAATGGTTGTTCTTAGCTAAAGATACGATCTTTAAATATGAAGAGCATGAGTTTATTTTCAGTCTTTAAAATTAAATTAGCGTTATAAAAATCCGATTTTTAGCATGTAGAAAAGGTGGGATCTTTATTTTAAAAGGATGATATTTTTAAACATATGAAGATTATATTTTTATTTATGAATAATTATATTTTTATTAATTTAAAGTTAAGATATTTATTTCAAGTTCATATTTTTAGTGAGAAAAATATATTTCTTAGTGATGAAAAATATAATTTGAAGTGATTGAAAAGATATGACTTATATACTTACAAGTTAGGATTTTTATACAAATAAAAATATGATTTTTAAATCGCATAACAAGATTTGATTTTTATTATGTGAGTAACAAAATAAAAATACGATTTCTATTTATGTAGTAGCGAATTAAAAATTCGATATTTATATATACGAAGTGAAGATAAAAATTTGATTTTTTCATATATATGAAAGCTGGATAAAATTACGATTTTTATTTATGTAATAGCAATGTTAAAAACATGATTTTTAACATATACCACGTGAAACATATCTCGCGGAAAGCACGGGGAAGATTTTCTACATATGAAGAGTCACGACGTTTGGTTTAGCTCTTAGTGAGAACTCCTCACTTTTAATTTATTTTCTAGTTGAAATTTATACTAGGATGCAGATGATGCTTAGTAGCACCTGACACCCGTTGTCCACAGACCATGGATGACATGTTTGTTTAATTGGTGTATTGTGAAAGTTGATTGTGTGATGTGGAATGGAATAAAGTATTTTATAGTGGAAAATATTTTATAGTTAAAAATATAATTTTTAACGTGTATATAAAATAAATAGTAATAAACAAATCGGACGATTTGTTTATATACAGTGATTTGACTGATATTGATTGGGACGATAAATTTTACACATCGCCCAACTGCACAAATAAAAATCTGTGTTTGTTGATTTGAAACCCCACACGGGTATTGGGATGATATTTGACGTACACTAATCCCGAATTTTTAGTGGTATGTCAATCGATGGGTTGACAGACTGTGTAAGCGTTAATTATTTATATATAATGCTTATGCAGTTGTGTGGTGCACTCTGGATGATGATTGATGATTTATCATTGCTGTTGTATACATGTGTTGTAGGGAATCCATATAACTAACGTTATATGGTAATTGATTGGGCCTCATTCCAATTTGGAAAATAAGAATTATAAATTCATGTTTTGAATAGAATAATTATTCATGTGTTGAATAGAAGTATAAATTCATGTGTTGAATAGAATACAAATATTCATGTGTTGAATAAAAATAAATATTCATGTGTTGAATAGAATAAAAATATTCATGTGTTGAATAAAAATAAATATTCATGTGTTGAATAAAAATAAAAGAATATTCATGTGTTGAATAAAAATAAAAGAATATTCATGTGTTGAATAAAAATAAATATCCATGTGTTGAATAGAAGAAGAAAATTCATGTGTTGAATAAAATATATATTCATGTGTTGAATAGAATAAAAATATTCATGTGTTGAATAAAATATATATTCATGTGTTGAATAGAAGAAAATTCATGTGTTGAATAGAATATATATTCATGTGTTGAATAAAAGAAAATTCATGTGTTGAAGAAAATATTCATTTGTAGAATAGAATAACGAAGTCATTGAAATATATAAAGCCATGTTGATTAAAATGCGCCATTTTGACGAGAAAGATATTTATATCGATTTTACTCATCTTTATAATGAATATCGAAAAGGAAGTGATTTCAAAATATAACGTTTTGAAAATATTATCATTTATATATCGATGATGTGGAATATTAAATTTTGATTCGAAATTGAATATGAAGTTAAAATCGTTTCGAAAACGAATTTAAAACGATTTATAAAATACGTTTAAAAGGAAATCGACGAAATATATATTATATATATTACATATATTAAATGGCCTGAATAGAACGCGCCGCGCCGCGAAAGTTCGCGAATTTCGACCATTGACTTCGAACGGATATTACGGGAGATCCGACCGTCGGATTCTCCTAAAACCGGAACCTTGGGTTCGTATCGAAAAGAGCTTTCTAACGAATATTAGAGATTTGAAATCTAACGGTTGGATTTGGAATTATGTCCAAATCAAATTTGGACGTTGATGGAAATCAACCGTATAGGCCTTGATAAAATTATTAAAAATAGTAATAATTTGTGTAAAATCATATGAAATGATTTGGAAAGAATTGGGATGAAAATTTCCATATTTGAAAAGAGAAAAATATATTTTTATCGAAATGAACTAGTTTGAACTAGAATTATAATTTATTTATTTTTAAATAAATAAATTGGATTTGAAAGGATTTTAAAAGTAACCAGAATTTCCAATAATTGAATTTGAATGGATTTGAATCGAAATTGTCTTTGGAATATTTCGATGTTGGAATTCGTGATGATATAAATATTGTTATGGGAATTTGAAAGATATATTTATATCGTTATTTCCAATACGATATTTGTTGGTCGTAGAATTTGATAATGAATATAAGCCGATATATTTTCTATTCAGAGCCTTGTAATTAATATTAAATGGGATTTGGGTTTGTCGTGAATGGTGTCTTCGTTAACACTGTTATTAAACCCAGTTAAAGACAGGATGTGATTTCCCAAGTTAAAAATCATTAATGTTGATTTTTGGGAAGATTAAAACCAAGTGGAGTTTTAATGAATCTTTAATTAGATTGAAATGATCGAGCATGGAGTATCACCAGTTCTGCTCCAGGCGATAGTTAAATCTTTAATTAGATTTGAATGCGAAATGGTAATTGAATTTACCGATAACACCGTGGTGTTAGATATGAAGTATGACCAGTTTTACTTCATGGGATGAATAGGTTTGGGTTGGGAAATAAAATAAATGATTATTTCGGTGTGGTTCGCTAATCTCGACTAATTTGAATTGATATTCAAAAGAAGATTAAAGAATAAATTTAAAGAATTTATCTTTGATAAAATTAATGGGAACCTTTCCTAAAGTATAAGAATATTTGAACAAAAGAATATTCTGGATTGGAATGAGGCGCATGTTGTGTTTGTGTAACACTTGTTTATTATATACGCGAGTTATTCAGAAAGACCGGGTTTATCCCATTCTGAATAAATGATTCGACGATGTGCCGAGGATGAAGATGGTGGTCGAAGACCGGAGGTCTTCACATCGTTTGGATAATTACTAATTGTTGTATATAACGGTGTTGTATACACAATTATATGATTTTTTTTTGATGATAACAACCAAATATATTTCTATTATGAATGTGTTTGGTACTGTACTGTTATATATATACATCACAGCAATGAATATAATATTTATATTTAAATAAAATACGACTGTATAGAAATTCAAATATTAACACAGTATTTTATTTAAATAGGATATTTTATTTCAATATTCAAACTGTACAACTATTTGTAACTCCACTATTCATACATTCACAGAATATTTGTACTTATATATAAACAGAATACTGACACTCTGTCCTTGTCTTCTATCTTCTGTCTTCACAGCTTTCTCTGTCAGTCTAGTCATCTACACCTGTCATACACAGAAACACACACACAGTACACTGCAATAGAAATAAAAATTGAATACATGCAGATTTGAATTTTAGTTTTTGAAATTTTATTTGCCTCAGTTTTTCTGGTGTGTTTCTCATCATTTTTCTGACTTGATCTGATTTGTATCAGCCTCAACATACTACACTGGTTTGCTGATCAGAACCAGTTGATTCTGATCAGCCACAACACAGTGCAATAGTCTGCTGATAAAATTCACGTATATACACACATGTATACACACACATACGTGCATATATACACATATGTATACGTAAAAGAAAATACATGTCAGACAGCAAAAGTGAACTGTCAAAAATAATCAAAGCTGCTAAAAACTTCAAAACTGGTTCAAGGATGTGAACAAGCAAGAGGCAACAGTAAAGTATATGGATGCACAAGTATATATGGTGAAACAGAACAGGCCAAAATGGTGCAAATGCAAGGATTCAAGTTTCAGCAAAACAAGTCAGTGTACATAGGCTCAAGTTCAATTAAAGTCAAAGTATCATGTGATAAGCAGCTACAAATGGTCGAGATACAAAGTCAAAGTACAAGCCTTAGTGAAAGCATATCAAAACAGCAAAGAATTCACAAGCCAGAAATGAAAAAGCAAAACTCCAGTGGAGTATACAATGTCGAGCACAAACCAAACCAGCATGGTGAAGGCACAAACTCAAGCAAAAACAAAATGATCAAGACAAGGCATGCAGCATAGTCTAAGCAACAAATGGATGAGCCAAAATTTTCAGATCAGCAAAAGAAGTATGTGCAGACAACATAGTTTTTCAAATGAGTCGAGCAATGGTGCAAAGCAAGCAAGTTCCATTTGTCAAGGTTTTCAAGTAAGGCTGCACAGCATGGTCGAGTGAACACAGCAACATATGAGTGGAACCAAGCATCAACACAGTAAAACACATAGTGCAAACAGGATGTACATTGTGGTGTCATGGTGGAGCAAATGATTATGCAAGTTTCAAATAGTGATCTAGATCAAAACAGTGCATGGAACAAGTTCAAAATACAGGGAGCTTTCAAGGTGGTGATGCATACAGGGTTAAATGTCAACAGCAAAAGTGGACATGCCAAAAATAATTGGTCAAGGATACTCAAATACACAAGCAACACTTCAGTATACATAACAGCAAATGACAGAGCACATTTATGCTCTGGTATACATACAAAGGCAACTCATAACACAGAAACTCATTTCCAGTTTTTGTTCATGTATTTCAAATCTGATTGACTTCAATCAAGGGAAGACTCATTCAAATATTTTCCAGAAATTAAGTAGTACAGTCTTTTGAAAATACAAAAATGACAATATATGGAAAATTTATTTTCCAGATTTACTGCTGTGTCATAGGTGATTGAAGCTGATTCAAGTAATAAGTCAATGAGTCAATTTTGAAGCAAGAAATCACTTGGGGGACACACGAACATTTACATATACAAATTTCCAGAATGATGCATAAGAACCAAGGAGATTAATCAGTTTATTTCTTACCAGAAATGTTCGAGAGTTTTTAACAGTGGGCCAAGGAGTTTTAATTTGCAGAAAATCATATTTGGAAAGAGTTTATTTTCCTCCAGAATTGCCACATTCAAATCAGAGCCAAGGCTGTTTTTTTTCAAAAGGGAAATTTCTTTTTTTTGATTCAAGAGATTTTCATAAGCGACAGTAAAACTGAAAATCATACAAGGCAATACATTCAATACCGAGAATTCAAAAGGGGCCACGCAAAAATCAAATTCAATCAAACCATTTCAAAAGTGGAAACCGCACGAATCAGGGGCAATATCAGATCGAGTCAATATTAGCGAAATCAGAGTAAAGTTAGGGTTTTCTATAACCCTATATTAGCACACCATTTCATCATCGGCAAATATAGAAGATCGAATCCCACAAAATCAGATCGAATCATTCAAGAAATCAGAGCGCAAGTTAAGGATATGAAATCCTATATGACACCACATCATCACAGGCAGTTTTAAGTATCGAAACCACACAACAACTCAAAAAAAAAATTCAAGCAGATACTCAAAATCAAAATTACTCACAGTTTCGATCAGACCAGAGAACAACCCTCAAATCAGAGAGCAATAGATTGAAGAAACAAGGCGCAAGAGAATTGAAGCAATAACAATCATCATCTCGCTCAGAAACCGATTGATTTGGGGAGAATTGCAAAACCCTAGCCGCCATTTCTTTTTCCACAGAATAAAGAGATCGGGTGAAATGAAAATGAGAATGGGCCGGCCAAATGACAAAAGGGGCTTTGGCTTTGTTTATTAATTAAGGGATGACCCCTTTGTTTTAAATCCTTAAGGGTTTAATTTCCTTTTATTTTGTTTTCTTGTTTTTTAATTCATGTTGTAAAAAATCAAACAGGTGTCTAGTTCTGTGAAGTCTAGGTAAAACAGTCAGGGTGTTGACTGTCAGTTTCAGAGTCTGTAAAATCTGGGGTACTGGTTACGGGGTCGTAACTAGGGAAAATCTGATCGAGGGGACATCGGTCAGTCTAGGTTTTTGAGCGTAGGGTTAGAATAGGAGCAGGGGTTTGCAAGTGTACATGGTCTTGTATGAGGGAACTGTTCTATCACCTAGTAGAAACCTTAGAAATGCAGCAGTAGGCAGGGTTTTGCCGAAGCTGGGTATATCTGTGTGTGATTTATTTTCTGCATTTCAGTTTCTGCTATTTTCTGTGATCAGTTTATTATTATATATCTCGTTAAGTTTTTAATTCAGTTAAAAACTGTGAAAAACCCTATTCACGCCCCCCCCTCTAGGGTTATTCTAGATCCAACACTAATGATCTTGATTGGGATGTACACCTAAGAGGAGGGAATCAGTTGGTGATCGTCCAGATGTACTTGGAGATCGATGGATATGCGAGGTACTAGGTGCCTCCGGTTTCGTTCAGACCCAGAACGAACTTGTAAATGGACTGTGTGTCTGACATTGGATTTTATTATGTGTGATTGATTTATATTAATTATATATCTATTTGGCGGCGGAGAATTTATCTCTTGCTTAACGCCCTTCTCTAAGACGTACGAGCTCAGAGGTTATATATTGATGGATATCAATCGCATGGAGTGAATTGCCGGTGTGGCATGCCTAAGTGGCAAATGATCAAGGCTTTTGTTGAAAAGCAAAGTATTGTGGTTGATGATCAAAGCACCGCCTATGTGGCATAGATTTGTGTAGCATTGATCCGTGAGCCTCACACCCCGGTTGTGAACCAGAAACAGGAGAGGACGACAGGGAAGGCATGCGTTTCTTTCTAGATAGGGTGGTGTCAGCGACCTACCAGCCCTGACATTTATATTATTTTCACCTGTGTGGTTGTTGCTGTTGCGAGGCGCCTCGGATATATCGGTGACTATATGGAGCCGATGGAGTCATTTGGCTCATTTATGCCCCATAGGGTGGGGAGACGTAGTGTCCAGGGTTTAAGTTTAATCCACATCGAGTGGACTGACCCTGTTGCTCCAAGGCTTGAATGCGTGCTTGCCTGAGACATAGTGGGCAAGATTGTCTCGAATCGGCAGAGGACGATCCCTGGCTTCGGTTCATAGATGGAAATCCAATTTCCAATACGTGACATTTACGGTTTTGATTGTAGAGCCTAGTATGGCTACATGATATATGGTACCCATGCAGTCTATGATTGATATTTATGATTGAAATTGTTTTAACACTGTACACTTATAATAGTATCAAATGATTTGTTTTTAACGTACCAAGCATGTTTGGCTACTATAAGGGAAAACTCTATCCTCTGGCTTGTGTTGCATTGTGTGATAGGACCTGAGTCTTGTAATAGCTTCATTTTTTCCAAAAAGCATTGCGCTGTTTTGTTATATGCACTGGTATTCTTGGGAGGAAACCCGTTCCGTGTTATACGGCGTGGTCCCTTAATATATCTGATTTAAAGTAGAGCTTTAAATAACTATTTGAGTTCTCACACCAGTCACATGACTGACCTGGATTTTATTGTTTTAACCTAAACTCTGGGTGCCCCTATTTTCCGCACGGGCAACTAGTAGTTTTGGTTTTGCAGATTTATATTCACAGGATCCTGATTTACAGCTGGAACGATATCCGGAAGCTCTGTATCCGTTTATCTCTTTCAGTTGTGTACTGTATTGTTTTTTCCACTGCTATGAAATGTATTGTAATCTTTGATATTTAGTGAATGTGTAATATTGATTTATACTCTGTATGTTCTTGTATTCTGATGGAATTGTTGTAATTAACAATGAAATGTTCTTCTGTTTGTGTCCCGATATGGCTCGTTCTCAACTCAATCCAGGCCTTCCTTCACAGGGAAGTTCGGATCGTTTCATATACTCTTACATATATATATATATGTATATATATTTACACCTATATTTAGGCTTATACATGCTCAAATATATGTAACAAGATATTACTTCATATAAATCTAGATTTCATCTAGGTAAAAAGTAAGTGGACAAGGCATAACCAACTTAAGTACACAGGTGATGTGTATGTCATTCCTACAAGTGCTCAACATCCGATATTTTTTCTTTGGGGAGTATACGAAAGGAAATCAGGCCAATTATTTCTGCTATTAGACTGTGCAAAGATGGTGTATTTTCTTTAAAAGCATGACCACAATGATGTGCCTGTAAAAATGCATATTTATATTCACGTATATATTCTTGTTTAGTGCTAATAAATGTCATGTATGGGTATTTTATCATGTTAAACAATAATTGAATTGATTTCAGAACATCATGCATTTATCATCATATAGGAGGAAAATGGTCATTTTTGTGCTTATATTATATTGAGAATGTTTACTTGGACATTATTCATACTTTTGCAGAAATTGGATGCATGTAGAAGAGGACTTCATAAAGACATATATGCATACAAAAAAAGGAAATCAATCAATGGAAAGGGAATCAATTCAAAAGGAGGAAATCAATGCCTTGCCAAAAAAGATGAAAGAGGGAATCAATTCAAATAGAGAATTAATGGTGGAGCCTATTCACTCTCCTTCCATCTTTAGTGGAGACACAAAATTAGGGTTTCATGAATCATTATTGCTAAAAGACAAAATGAAGCTTAAAGAGGGGGCATTCTTGGTATCACGCAAAAAGTTAATTTAGGGTTTTCTCTCATGTATAAATAACCTGTGTATGATAATGTAAAGGGCGTCTTCTTGGATTTTAGTTTAGAGTGAGGCTGAAATCAAAACCTCTCTTTTTCTGCCATGGCTTCTTAGCCATTTCTTTTTTGTAATCTGTCGCTTTAATGCAATATTAATTTGTTGTTTTTCATTTACTTGTTATTTTTTCTTCTACAAGTAGAATAGATTTTTTATCTTTATTTGCTCTTTATTTTGTTCTCTTTTATAATGAAATATCTTTATGTTATCATTGAATCCATTATGAGTAGCTAAACCCCTTCAATTTAGGTGTAGTGAAGCTCTCATGATTCATGAGTAATTAACATAAGAATTTCTTGTTTCTAACTCTCTTATTTGAGCTCAATCTATAATTGGATATTGATAAAGTAAATATTTTATACGGTGAAAATTGATAGCACATGCTGGTTGATTATTCCCAAATGTGTTATACTCATATCATTAATAGAATCATACTTTATCACAATCTAATTCATATTAAAGCTATTATTTTCTATGTGAAAATTAGGGCTTTAAGTTCGTATTGAAAATTGATGATTTATGTAGCTTGAATTTTCTAGCATATAAATCATGCTTGTAAGAATACAACACTTAATGTGCTAGTTATTAAAGAGAGTTAGAACCATTTTTTATGTTAATTAGATTGATGTTGATAGTGAATCTACTCCTAAATTTCCTCCTAGTCTCATATTTGTATTCATTTTAACATTGTTAGTTTTCTTTTAGTTTATAATTAACAAGTTCACTCGCTTTCGGTTTAATTTGATTGAGTAAGATTAGAATAAATTCTTTCCCTGCGGATCGACCCATATTTGCCTTGTACTATGATTGTACGTCGTGCGCTTGCGGTTATTATTACGATATTTTGTCAATGGTTTTCTAATTCCATAGAAACGCCGTTTGTCGAACAAGTTTTCGGTGCCGTTGCCGGGGAAAGAATTTAATTTTAGTTTTATTCTTCGAGTTAATTTTCTTATTTATTTTTTTTGAAAAAAAAATATTGTGTTGTTCATAGTTTTTCTGTTTTGTTTTGATCTTTTGTTCTTTCATTTTGTGTGTGCTTGTTTTAGTGTTCATTTAAAAAAAGGGAGTTGTGTGTTTTGTTCCATTTTGTGTTTGTGTTTTATTTTACTTCTGTTTGTGTTTTTTTTTGTATGTGTGTTGATAGATTTCATATTGTGTTAGTTCTTCTATTCCCTCTCTCTTAAAAAAAGAAAAAAAGGAAATATACACTTGCTTTTTTTCAATCCCTTTCCCATTTTTGTGTTTTCAATTTCCTTTATTTCTTTCCCTTTTTCTTTCTCTTATTTATTTCTTTCCTTTCCTTTCTCTCATTTATTTCTTTCCTTTTTCTTTTTCTTACAAATAATTTTAAAAAAAATTACTGCTTTCCTTTTCTTCGCTCTTTAATATTCTTCCCCTTCTCTGCCTTATTTCTAATCCAAATTTCTGCCTCCTACCATCTTTTCCTCATCTACATCTTCTCTCATATTTAAAAGCCAAAACATCAATAACCATCTTCTCTTCACCACTTCCACACAACACACATAATTCACCAATACAACAGCACCCACGGGCATACCCACCCTTCTCACCACCAAACAGTTCCTATCAAAACCACTTCACCACCAACCGACCACATACTCCTCAACCACCTGCCGTACACAACAACGCCTCCAGTCCGAACTCAACATCAGAAGCAGCATCCTTAGATCCCAATTTACACCCAATTCAAACCATCACCACCGAACCCCAACGCAGCAGCCAAAATCACCCTCAATCGCAACTTAAGCCCGAATTTTAGCCCCTATCAGCATCGATTTTAGGATTGCAAATTCTCATCTTCGATCCAAAATCTGTAATCGCACAGTGATTTCGAAATTTTGTATTTCGATTTGAATTTAATCTTAGCGATTTGAGTTAGTTTTTTTTAAGGGGGGCTGAATTATACGTAACTGAGGAAGGTCGAAATTTGATTGAGCCAAATTTCATATTTGCAATGGTTGTGAACGAAGAATAAATTTTGCTGAGTGTTTTGAATAGTGAATTAAATTAAATTGCATTGGGGTGGCTTGGGTATTTACGTATGTTCATATTGGTCTTTGTTGGTTTCTTTGGTTCTGTGTATTTGTATTTGCTGTATGGTGTTGAAATTGTATGGGTATTTTTCTTCTGATATAATAGATATCAATTGTTTTTCATGTTGCAGGGTTTTAGTAGGAAGGAACTTGTTTGGTTGACTCAGCGCTGCTTATTTATTCCCAAAAAAAAAGGAAAAAGATTTTTTTTGTTATTCATCTGTTTTTCAGGTTGCAGAAATTGAAGAGTCTTGCT
This sequence comes from Allium sativum, assembly GCA_030737875.1. NCBI lineage: Eukaryota > Viridiplantae > Streptophyta > Magnoliopsida > Asparagales > Amaryllidaceae > Allium > Allium sativum. The sequence goes on from CM060916.1 coordinate 904,927,488, forward strand.
TGCTTTGAATTCCTTTGCTGGCTAAATTGCTTTGCGCTTGTTTAATATTAAAAAAATCACTTCTCTTTCATTGTATATACACTGTTCTCACTTTTCAGGTTGCAAAAAGAAGAGAAATTGCTTTGCATTGCTAAACTGCTTGAATTTGTCGTGCCTGAACTCACTTGGAATTGTTTAATTGCGACGCTTTATTTGCTTATTTTCTTGCCAATAAAAAAAATTGTCGCTAAAAAAAAAATCTGCACGCTCTGATATTGTGTTCTATTCTATTTTGATTTTCCTCGCATTATTGGTTGCTTGCATTTTCATTCTAAAAAAAATCCAAAAACAAAACAAAAAATTCATTAATAGTTGCATCGTTAAGTCACGTTCAATTTCTGTTTTGCATTCATCTCGTTTTATTTTCATTTTTTTAGGACTTTTTATATTTTGACAAATTGGTTTCTTTCCAACGAATTTTTTCTTGGTGTCTAGACTACGTCAGAGTAATAACCGTTTATAAGTATTACGGTGAATCGTAAATATTATATCGGTTGTTCCTCTAAAGGTACTTAAACCTTCAGTTGCATTGCTAGGGTGATTCCTGGTGCACCGATAACTCCTGTCCGTTAACTGGCTGAGAAATCTTTTGTTGAAATTAATCTAACCATCATTATATAATTTTAGAAAAACTGTAAATATGTAATTTGCATTCATATAGTTGCATTAGGTTCAGGCATATACAAAAAACATTTTTTTTTAAAATGTCCCAATTTCCTTATCCTCATGAATTTTACAATAGTTGTGAAAATCAGCATAATCCATATAATTTTACACCAAATTCATATGGATATTTTAATAACAACTATTGTACGAACAATTTGGATTTTACACCACCAACTTTTCAAAATTTTCAAAATAATCCGGATTATGCACCACCAAATTTTCAAAATGATGATCATCCTTCAAGTCTTGAAATAAGTTTCAAGCTCTACTTGAAGAAAGTCAAAGATTTCATGAATAGAGTCAAAGATTAATTGAATTAATGTACAACAATTCAAGTCAAAGTTTTCAAAATAATCAAAATTTGAATTCACTTCCAAATTCAAATGATTTTGATTATAACCCTTGCCAATTAAATTTTGAACTGCATAATGAATTTCAGATTCGAAATGAAAATATGAATAATTTTTCAAATGATTTTAGCAGTGGGAATAATTTCAATTGTGGTGCTACTGAAAACTTTTGTTCTCAACAATTTCAAACTAAAAATTCTCATGTAAATAATTAGAAATTTGATTTTGTTAAGCAAACGACTATACTTGACGATTACTTGAAGTTTCATGAGAAACAAAATCGAATCCAAACTTCTGACGATTCGAATTAAAATCCACCTTTGCCTACAATCAACAATTTTCAAATAACAACTTTTGAAGTTGATGAAAATCTTAATGAAGTTGTTGAAAGCTCTGTAATTGATCTGAATTTGAATTCTCTTGAAAACAAAAATGTCAATCTTCAATTTGATCTTCCTCTCTCAGATTCTGAAAATTTTGAAAATTTAGCAACTTTAGATTGTCAACATGGCGAAAATGATAAAGTTGTTAACAACTGATTATGTGAGGATGACTTTGATGAGCGAAAACTTCTGAAACTGATTAACGATGATATTGTTGGGTCTGAAACTAAAAATGAAATATTTGAAAACTTTGAAATTCTTGAGGTTGAAAACAATGAAACTGCTGAATGTGATCTTAAGCACAATAACGATTTTTCTGAAACTGTTGAAACTCCTTGCGACTTGATCGTTTCAACTGAACCTCACTATGATCACTTGTTTTTCAATGATAAATTTATGCAGTATATGAACTGTTTCTGGAATAACATTGTTTTTGGGAAAACACAATTTCAAAATTTATTGAAAATTCATTTGTTTGGTTTTGACTTTAGGTTTATGAATGAACCCTTAGTTAATAAAATTTCAAATATCAAACCAAAACTGAACAATATTTCTCAAAACAAGTGTGGGGGTTAGAATGATGCACACATCTCTCAATTTATACATCATCTGAACAAATCAAACTTTGATTTTAAAACTTTTACTGAACCCCATCTCGATGACCTCTCTTTAGTTGCTACATATATTCAATTCGATTTTAGGATCAATTGTAAGCTAAAAATCCTAAAATTAGCAACTTAAAAAACAAAATTTGTTTTTCTAAATCTGAAACGCAACATACCATCCTTTATGATTTTGTTTTCTGTGCTTAAGTTGTGTCTCTCAGATTTGAAGAGACAAATGAATTGGTCTTTAGAAGACCGTTTCATTTACTTCTTATCAATATATTTTCTGATAGACTGTAAATATTTTTTGCCTTTTCTCTTATAAATATAAGTCATATTTTCAAAAAAATCATTTTCTTTCCATTTGGGTTGACTGTGGGGACACAGTCAAAATCAAGTGTGGGGTTAGAGTTTCATATTTATTTTGGTTTTGCATAGAATTTTCTTTTTTGTTTTCATTCAAAAAAAATCACATTTCTATTTTCTTTTAAATAAGACATGATGGAGTAAGCATATAATTTTGGTTGTTCGGATTAAATATTTGGAAATTTACTTCTCTTAGCGGATAACGAAAGGAAAGTTTGAATTATGAGCAAATTTGGTGTAACTGGTATATTGGGAAATTCATAGGTGATGGGTATGAAATGTTTTCTGAATTGTAATCCGATTAAATGAATGGCTGATTTAGACTACTTGCGATAACATTTTAGATCTTTTAAGTGAAGTTGTGCTAAGATATTCTCGCTTAAATCTCTCTCTTATGCAAAAAAAAGAAAAAAAAAATGTATATATATATATATAATAATAATCCAAGGGTATCCAACATTCTAGTACATCTCGCGTTGGTGTGCAAACCCGCAAAGCTCTTTCCGACACCTTGTTGACAAAGTCAGCATCGGTATATCTTGGTCTCGTTTAATGAGTCGGACACTTAAGGATTACCGACATCTTATTGACAAAGTCAGCGTCGGTCTGCACAATCCGCCAAGCTTTGTCCCAAACTCTCACAGGTTGTATACCTTGGTCTTTTTTGGTTAGGTGTTTGTAAATAGTAATAATGTAAATATTTTGAAATAAAGAGAGAGTAAGCACTTGAAATCCAAGCACACTCTTCACTTATTCGACCTAACTTCTTAACAAAAAGGAAGTTGAGATGCCATTTTACGATTGTTTATATCGATTATATAATTCATTTCATATTTGCACTATGTTTCTACCAAATCAACTGGCCAAGCTGGAAGAGTTTGTGACGATAACATGACTTTTGTTTGAAGTTTTGATTAGTAATGGACTTAAATTTCATAGTGACGACCCAAATTTGTGTTAACTCATTCGTGTAATATTTAAAAGTAAATTATCCATTTGTAAATATTTCTTTAAAAACTTGCATTCATATTGTAAATATTTTTGAATCTTGCGTTTTGTAAATATTTTTTGCATTTAACTTTTGGATTTTGCGGGTCGTATCCGCTGAAAACCCTCACGAGACAACACTCATCCTACTGGGGACACCTAGAGGTTTAACGGCTTGTTTTTACGCTCAATGCAATCGTGTTCCCTACGAAACCGGATTTAGCTTAGTTTTTCAGTTCATTCGAGGACGAATAAAAAGATAAGTGCAGGGGTATTTGATGTGCATGTAAAAATGAACATTTATATTCACATATTTATTCTTGTTTAGTGTTAATAAATGTCATATATGGGTATTTTATCATGTTAAACAATAATTGAATTGATTTCAGAACATCATGCATTTATCATCATATAGGAGGAAAATGGTCATTTTTGTGCTTGTATTATTTTGAGAATGTTTACTTGGACATTTTTCATATTTTTGCAGAAATTGGATGCATGTAGAAGAGGACTTCATAAAGACATATATGCATACAAAAAAGGAAATCAATCAATGGAAAGGGAATCAATTCAAAAGGAGGAAATCAATTCCTTGCCAAAAAAGATGAAAGAGGGAATCAATTCAAATAGAGAATTAATGATGGACCCTATTCACTCTCCTTCCTTCTTTACTGGAGACACAAAATTAGGGCTTCATGAATCATTATTGCTAAAAGACAAAATGAAGCTTAAAGAGGGGGCATTCTTGGTAGCACACAAAAAGTTAATTTAGGGTTTTCTCTCATGTATAAATAACCTATGTATGATAATGTAAAGGGCATCTTCTTGGATTTTAGTTTAGAGTGAGGCTGAAATCAAAACCTCTCTTTTTCTGCCATGGCTTCTTAGCTATTTCTTTTTTGTAATCTGTCGGTTTAATGCAATTTTAATTTGTTGTTTTTCATTTACATGTTATTTTCTCTTCTACAAGTAGAATAGATTTTTATCTTTATTTGCTCTTTATTTTGTTCTCTTTTATAATGAAATATCTTTATGTTATCATTGAATCCATTATGAGTAGCTAAACCCCTTCAATTTAGGGGTAGTGAAGCTCTCATGATTCATGAATAATTAACATAAGAATTTCTTGTTTCTAACTCTCTTATTTGAGCCTAAACTATAATTGGATATTGATAAAGTAAAGATTTTATATGGTGAAAATTGAAAGCACATGCAGGTTGATTATTCCCAAATGTGTTATACTCATATCATTAATAGAATCATATTTTATCACAATCTAATTCATATTAGAACTATTATTTTCTATGTGAAAATTAGGGCTTTTAGTTCGTATTGAAAATTGATGTTTTATGTAGCTTGAATTTTCTAGAACATAAATCATGCTTGTAAGAATACAACACTTAATGTGCAAGTTATTAAAGAGAGTTAGAACCATTTTTTATGTTAATTAGATTGATGTTGATAGTGAATCTACTCCTAAATTGCCTCCTAGTCTCATATTTGTATTCTTTTTAACATTGTTAGTTTTCTTTAAGTTTATAGTTAACAAGTTCACTTGCTTTCGGTTTAATTTGATTGAGTAAGATTAGAATAAATTCTTTCCCCGTGGATCGACCCGTATTCGCAACGTACTACGATTGTACGCCGTGCGCTTGCGGTTATTATTACGATATTTTGTCAACTATTTTCTAATTCCATAGAAACGTCGTTTGTCAAAAACACAACCTATATGCAATACATACCAAGTGAGTGTCCACAAATTTCTTCTAACAAGCAAATATTATACAAGTCCATATGCGTAATGACAAGTCAAGTGCCGCACAACACTTTATACATAAATGAACAATGGACCAGTGATAAAGGATCATGCTCAAGTCACAGGCAAAACTAATGCACAAATATGCACAAGTCAAGGTTTGTAGAGAAACAGGTTGGAACATGGTGTCAACATGTAACAGTAAGTAGAATTGTATGGCAAAAACCCAACCAACCAAGATGATAAACGTGTATCTTCCATTAAAAATTTATTGTTCTATTTAGTTAATCATTAAAGTTTATAAATTTGAACCAAAATTTAATCGTGAGAAAATACTCACCTTGAACTGACGCAGCAAAGCAGGAGGATGAGAATGAGCTAGCGAGACTGAACATGGCGCGCGGCTTGAGAAAATAGGTAAGCGGATTCGAGTTGGCGGGCGAGTGATGGCATGCAACACCCGGTTTGTGAAGTACTTTAGCGTGGTGATGAGGACAATCTGCGATGGGTAGTGACTAGAGCATTTGGGTTCGAGGAGGAATAACTGATGGAGTCGGCTTCGGGTTCGACTGGTTGGCGAATTGGACTGGGCTTCGATGGTGGTAGGAACGGCGGATGATGCAGTGGAGACTGGAGCACAACAGAGTTCGCGGTCAACGTTGATGAGGGTGGAGTTTGGTCCGGTGGCGATTTTCGGACGATGGAGCCGATTTGATTCACGGTGGATGCCATTGTTTTTAGAAATTGGTAAAGAGTTAATTTTGGAAAAAAAGATGTTGGCTGGTAAAATAATGAACTAAGGAATGGCGGAGAAAACAAAAAAATGAGGCACGGTTTGAAAAGGAATGGACGCGTGGGATATTTCCCAAAACAAATGAAACACGTGGTGAACGAAAGTTTTTAATCAGGACAAGTGTTAATGAGTTTCTCAATTTTTAATCAATTTTGCAAGATATTAAAGAATTATTTTCCACAAAATGCACATACTATTTATTCTACTAGAGTATAAAACAAAATATAAGTGCATTTATACATTTCAAATACATTTACTATTTTAATTCAAACAAATTTAAATTTAAATAAATTAGATTATAATTTCTCAATCGACATATTCACTTACTTTATTAATCTGAATAAAAATTTTAATAAAACAATTTAGTTCCAGAGATAAAATTTAAATTCAAACTTACAAAATCAATTCAAAACCAAGTTAAGTAGACTAGATTTCAAAGTTGCAACAAATATAAATTTCTTAATATAAGTTTAATTCCAAAACACCATTTTAAACATGTATAAAATTAATTAAATCTACATAAATTAAAATAAATATCAAGTTATTTTTTCTTAAAATCAAATTTATAATTTCGCAGATAATAAATTTAAAAATAGTAATATCATTTAATTCTAACAAACCATTTAAATTCAAAGATGAAAATTTAAATTTACACATACAAAAATAAATCCAACCAAGTTTAAAAATAAACTAGATCAATTATCAGGTATATACATAAATTCAACACTGAATTGAGTTAACTTTAAAATTTTCAAAATGCAAAATTTATGTTTCTTTACAATCTCCCACCCTTAAGGCTTTTCATCCTCAAAAAGGAGAAGTTGTTAAAACCAAATAACAATAGAATTTGGAAATATAAACATGATATAATTTCTTCGACTCATCATCCCTGTTTATTTTCAACTCATTTGAAATCCTATATTTCTTTTTCATATCAAATCATATTTGTGTCGAAATTTCAAAACATAAATCACTTCGAAATTTCAGACGACATAAAAATTTATGTCCTAAGTCGAGAGGTTTCTCCCAGTGACAAGGCCATGAGGCATGGCCTATGCATGTATCAATATCGAATAATGATGTCTTCCGGACCCCAGAGCAGCCAATCATCAATCAAAGGCTTACACCCACGTTGTACCTTTCTTTAGACATAGGTTACTTGAATCTTAGTGATAAAACATTTAATTTCATATCCCAATGTTTATAAACCATTTTGCAACAATAATTCACAAATATTCTCAAATCATATTATTATTGTTTTACTATACATTTCAAAATATTGGAATTTCTAGTCGTCGGAAGTTCTATGTTCACAAACCAATTTGTAAACTATTTGCCATATCCAAATAACCTGGAAAACTATTTTCGATAACTAGAAACCAAATTCGATTAACTTGCAAATCAATTTAACTTAAATCGAGTATTGTACGAATTCAAGTGTGCAAATATTTGAATCACACGTTTCATGAACCATTTCAATTTATAAGTCATTTCAAGTTTTCAAATCATATCGAGTTTCCATAAATTTCAAATCATTTTTGAAATATTCTCAAAATAAAATTTCCAACAATTTCACATAAAATAATATTTTCCAATAGATTCGTAAAAAAAAAATTCTTTCCAAATTCATTTCCCAAAATCGTTTGCACAAATATAAGATTTTTTTTTTTCATTCAAGATCAAATATTTAAATCTCATTGGGAAAAGGAAAAAAAGTTACACTATTCGAATAATCGAAAAATAACTTGGAACAACTTTTATTTATAACCATCTTCATGTCTTCGCGGCGCTACTCTGATTTAGTATGTACATATTTCAACCAAGTTTCGTTTCCAAAACATTAATTCTAATCGACTACAAAATAATGGGAACCATATTCTCGATAAATATTTCTTCCAAAATCCAACTTGTCCATAGTTTGATCGATGCAAGGAAAATGGAAGGTTTAGAAATAAAAGTGGACAAACCCAAGCACGAAAAGATTGAACAATAAGAGAACGACGACAACGGTCAAGGGAAAACAAAACACAGTAACCATCGAATAGATTTAATTTTACTTCCAAGATATCCATTACTATTACAATTTCCAAATTACTTCCAATTCCATCGCAATTCATTTGCAATATTAATTTATACTTTGCGAAAAATGAAAATGTTGTTTATTTAAATTTCGCTTATCTATTCCAGCTTATATTGATTTATCAAAACGTTTTCAAACACTTTTTCTAAATGGTTTCAAATATTTCTCGACGTTTAAATCGGAACCATACAGTCTTCCCATTTTTGAAACTTGAAAATAATTACTGATGATGTCCAAATCATCAACAGAATTATCTTCAAGACCAGAATGTGATTCTATATCTATCTAGCACATATTTGACTTCATATATACGTTGATCAGGAGTATATTCAAAATCCATACATACTTGATAGTCCAATCTTAACATCGATAAATTACTCAAACTCTTTGGGTTATAAAACTGTTATAAAATTTTAATTTACACCACTTAAATTTTAGCTCACAATTTCCATGTTAGAACTTTAGAAAAGGTATTTTATTACATTTCAAAGCTGTGAACTTGTAAAATCTTTAAAACCCTCTTTCTTAGTTTATTTGGTTAGGTTATATAAGAATAAATTTTCGATTATTGATTTGTTGTTTAAAGTTAGAAAATACTAGATAACTCGAAGTGCAACAAGTTACTGTCATTCTTAGAGACGTTAGACCTACGCTGGCCAGGCGAATGGCTAAAATCTTTAAGTATTTAAATATACTTGTTTCAACTTCCAGCAAAAATACTTTAAAAATCTTTTAGTAAAACAGATATGGAAAGTACTTCACTTCCCCCATGGATCGTATACACACGGCGGTTACACTCCTATCCCAGTAGAATCGTTTGTGTCCATGGGTATCACACCCCTCGAATTTCTCCATGGTTGTTGCCATAGCTCGTAGTTACGCGGCGGTTGCACCACTATCCCAGTGGAATCACTTGTAACTGTAGGCATCACGCCCCTCGAATTTTGCTATGGCATCTAGATCGCAGTTATGCGACGGTTGCGCCACTATCCCAGTGGAATCGCTTGCAACTGTAGGCATCACACCCCTCGAATTACGCTAGAAAATCCATCATAATATATAATATATGTCCCCATCGCATGGGCACTGATTTCAATGGAGGTTCCAAATATTGGAGCTCCAACGCAGCTGTGGTTTTCAGTGAACACTCCCACAGAGTTTTAGCGCTTTCGCGACTTTCGATTGGACACTCCAAAGGAGTTCCAGTGCCTTCGCGACTTTTGATGGAAATTATTTCTTGGATCTTTGATTTCAAAAACATACGATACTGTATACATATACTAGTTCATTTCATGTTTCGATATATCGCACTTATATCACTATCAATTTTCTTAATATTTCCAAATCATGTTTTCAAACATACCATTCTCGTATCTCCTTATATAAGATTTCATTTCAAATCAATCTTGTTTCAAATCAATAGTTTTCGAATTAATCATAATTATTATATACATCTTCCATATATATAAGGTTTGAAAATTTCATGTTCAAAATCAAAGGTTACAAAATTTTCCAGTTTCCATATCAATTAATTTTTTTCCCAATCGATTTGAATTTCAATATTATTTCAAATCTAGTTCAATAGTACTTCGTTTCTAATAACTTTTATATAAATATCCATTTACATAAATTTTCCAAATCTCATTTTCAAGTATGTCATTCTCATATAAAATCATTATATAAGATTATCAGTTTCACATCAATTATATTCCGAATCAATAATTTTTGAATCTCATAATTACATAATTCATATATATAAGTTTCAAATTTGATATCAAAATTTTCGTATATCGATAATTTTCAAAATTCTCTTTTCAAGATCAAATAGAATTAATTTCAAAACGATTCGAGTATTAAATTTGGACTTCACACTACGATTATCAGTATTCAATTGAGTCTATGCATTCGATCATTTTGGATCTAAATTTATTCGTATTTGATATATACGTTTATCAAAATAAATAAGTTACATAAAAGTAATTTTAGAAAAATAATAGCTTGATATAAAATTAACTTAAATAAATAGGTGTTTAAAACAGGTTTGAAATAATAGATATGCTTTGTAGAATAACTAGCTTGATATACAGTAGATTTAAAGAAATAGAGAGCTTTGGAAAATAAGTTATATGATTATATAGGTTTTGCAAATGATTTGAAATAAATAAATAGGTTTTGAAAAAATAAGTTTGAAAACAAAGATAATCAGGCTTGAAACAAAATATTTTAAATAATATAAATGAATCTAATACTATAATTTCAAATAAAATAGTTTTATAATGAATACTACTTCCACAATAATCCAATCCGAACCAATTATCCAAAATTCAAATTTCATAACCACTGTCGGTTTCCAATCTCGAGGTTAAGCTCACTTTAACATCAAATTCAATTCTTTTTCATTTCTAGTCGGACCCAAGGTCCAAATAAGCTCAATAGTTGAGTTTTCCTTGCAATTTCAATTTCAATCAAGTTCAAAACTTAAATCTCAATTTCAATAATTGAGTGAATTATTAGCATTCGCATTCATATTCCACTTCTTTGAAGCTTATAAAGATATCACTTAAAATTTCCAGTTTCATATGAAATTTAGATTCAGTCGTTTTCTTGGAGATATTCATTCGAGGAATACATATTCTATTATCCTAATACAATGGGATTATATTTTTCAACTCATATTCGAGAATCAATTCCGAACTATTTTTTCCAATCATTCCAAATGCATGCATATTTTTTATATTCAAGAATATTTCAGAATCAAACATTTGTTTTATCAAACAAACTAGTAGCAATGCTACTATATTGGTCTCCCTCATTCTGAGACTTGATAATAAATCTCGACGACTAAGAAATATCATCAAAATTATTTCCTAGCGATCCAATGGGTTTTCCATTTATATTTTCTTTTGAAATTATTTCACAAAGTTGCCACAACATATTTTTATTTGAAAGTACTAGTATATACTATTATTTTTCGAGCAAAATCGATTTTAAAATTTCCGGAATTGAGTTCTCAATTTTAAGTCAAATGATCATCTTTAGTTATAAATAAATTTACGTACCATTTACTCCACAATTTTTCTTTATTTGGAAAACTTCTTATTATATTTCAGTGGTTCAACGTTTTTCAACTCATTAATCCATTCATCTTAGTTAACATTTCCCTAAATTCAACAACCATCTTACAAAAAAGTTTCTCTTACAAAGGGTATTTTGAAAATACCTATACAAATTCAATTGGTGAATAATCAATTTTATTAATTCAATTACACTCTTATTCTCGACCAGCACGACAAATCGTAGATGGATATTGAAAGGGTTAACATTCTAGTCCAGGAGAGCTTAACAAAGAAAGCTATCCAATAGACGGATTCGAAGAATGGAATTTCAAACGGATTTTAAATACAAAATACCTTACATTTCAAAATAATTTATATTCTCAAAATACTTTATTTTCTTCAAAATACGCTCTCTCTAGAGTAATTCTCGTGTCATTTCCACTCATTCTAGGATATCACTATCCTATCTCTTATGAGTTTTTAAACCCAATAAGCTAAGCATTGTCAAAACCTGGCTCCAATACCACCTGTAAGGACTCGCGGTTTTTAACATCTCGAACCAGTAATTAAACCGACTCAAGGCGCTCAAGACAGCGAATCGTTATTATCTTAGCGGGTTTAAACAGAAAAATACACACAAAATCACAACATAACATAGAAAACAATATCTCACAGCGGGATTTTTATACAAATCAGAGTTTACAAATTTATTCTATACAGCGGAAGATTTAATAATATATAGACATGAATTTTAAAAAATAAACATTAAAGTTTACGGTTTCATGTGATTGCGTGTACATGCGTCTTGCGTCTTCGCGTTCTTCTCCAGTTTTGCAAGTTGAAAACTCTAAAATATTGAACCCTTAGGACCTGACCCAAGCGTTCCATGCAAAAACATAAAACACTCGAGTCAGGGTTAATCTTTGTTCAAGTAAATTAACCTTGGTAAAAACTAAATATAACAATTACTTCTAACATCAAAATTAAATTTACTAAATAAAGGGATCCACGCCACGTATATATTCGGTCAAAATGACTGCATGTGTGTATTTACTTCCAACAAAGCAAAGTAAGTTACTAAACATGATTAAGCCATATATTCAATCATTACTTAGGGGGCTGCATGCATTTTCCAGATATAGTGAAATATGTATTTATACTCAGAAACCAAAGTACAAGTGGATCCATGAACCCAAAAAGCAGTAAAATCACCCAACACAAAATATAGTCGCATAACCTAAGCCCAAGAGACTAAAGGAGGCAAACGTTTTGAAATCAGCCAACACACGAGCTATACGGACGTGCAAAAATTTTGCATGTACAGGAAAGACGAAATTTACAAAAACTAAATAGCAGGACTAGCTTACAGGCTACAAGCTTGTGCATGAAAAATACATTGTCCTGATACTAAAGAAGAATGCAAGACACAGGCAGTACATGAGTTTCAACTTAATTAAACCATATATGTCCAGTTTCTTAATTTGTTGAATTGGCATGCAGGCAAGGAAAAATGGAAATGTACTTAATCAACAGTGTACAATAGGGTATTAAATAGGCCATTTTATGATTCATTCATATATATAGTTTAGAACATACACACACATACACACACACACACATACATATATATATATATATATATTTGCAATTCATGCATGTATACATATGCAACCACCACATATCTATATAGTTAAATATACAAATTTAAATTACATGGTGTATTCACATAGTTAGTTAAATATTAAAGCATCACACATGTACACTCTTACATATATATATATATATATATATATATATATATATATATATTTACACCTATATTCAGGCTTATACGTGCTCAATATATGTAACAAGATATTACTTCATATAAATCCATATTCAACTAGGTAAAAGTAAGTGGACAAGGCACAACCAACTTAAGTACACAGGTGATGTGTATGTCCTACGAGTGCTCAACATCTGATATTTTTTCTTTGGGGAGTATACGAAATGAAATTAGGCCAATTATTTCAGCAATAAGACTGTGCAAAGGTGGTGTATTTATTTAAAAGCATGACCACAACCAAGCATATGTATATGCAATACGTACTAAGTGAGTGTCCACAAATTTCTTCTAACAAGCAAATATTATACAAGGCCTTATGGGTACTGACAAGTCAAGTGCCGCACAACAACACTTTATACATAAATGAACAATGGACCAGTGATAAAGGATCATGCTCAAACAGGCAAAACTAATGCACAAATATGCACAAGTCAAGGTTGGTAGAGAAACAGGTTGGAAAATGGTGTCAACATGCAACGGCGAGTATAATTGTATGGAAAAAACCCAACCAACCCAGATGATAAATGTGTATCCGCCATTAAAAATTTACTGTTCTATTTAGTTAATCAGTAAATTTAATAAATTCGAACCAAAATTTAATCGTGAGCAAATACTCCTTGAACTGACGCGGCAAAGAAGGAGGATGAGAATGAGCTAGCGAGATTGAACATGGCAGCTTGAGCAAACAGGTAAGCGGATTCGAGTTGGTGGGCGAGCGATGTCATGCAACACCCAGTTTGCGAAGTACTTTAGCGCGGTGGTGAGGATAGTCTGTGATGGGTAGTGACTAGAGCGTTTGGGTTCGAGTAGGAATCATGATGGAGTCAGCTTCGGGTTTGACTGGTCGGTGAATTGGACTGGGCTTCGATGGTGGTTAGAACGACGGACGACGCAGTGGAGATTGGGGAGCAACAGAGTTCGCAGTCAACGTTGATGAGGGTGGAGTTTGGTCCTGTGTCGATTTTAGGAGGATGGAGCCGATTTGATTCTCGGTGGAGGCCATTATTTTCAGAAATTGGTGAAGAGTTAATTTTGGAAAAAATAGATGTTGGTTGGTAAAAGAATGAACCAAGGAACGATGGAGAAAGCAAAAAAATGAGACACGGTTTGAAAAGGGAACGGACGCGTGGGATATTTCCCAGAACAAATAAAACACGTGGTGAACAAAAGTTTTTAATCAGGATAAGTGTTAATGAGTTTCTCTATTTTTAAACAATTTTTCAAGATATTAAAGAAGTATTTTCCACAAAATGCACATATCTTTATTCTTCTAGAGTATAAAACAGAATATAAGTGCATTTATACATTTCAAATACATTTACTATTTAAATTCAAACTAATTTAAATTTAAATAAATTAGATTACAAATTCTCAATCGGCATATTCACTTACTTTATTAATCTTGATAAAAAATTTAACAAAACAATTTAGATCCAGAGATAAAATTTAAATTCAAAGTTACAAAATCAATTCAAAACCAAGTTAAACAAACTAGATTTCAGAGTTGCAACAAATATAAATTTCTTAATATAAGTTTAATTCCAAAGCACCATTTTAAACATGTATAAAATTAATTAAATCTACATAAATTAAAATAAATCGCAAGTTAATTTTTAAAATCAAATTTATAATTTCGCATATAATAGATTTTTATAAATTTAAAAATAATAATATCGTTTAAATCTAATAAACCATTTAAATTCAAAGATGTAAATTTAAATTTACACATACAATAAATCCAACCAAGTTTAAAAATAAACTAGATTCAAAATAAAATCAAATATCAGGTATAAACATAAATTTAACACTGAATTGAGTTAACTCCCAAATTTCAAAATACATTGATAAACCCGTTCGAGTTAAAATGGCGTTTAACTACTTAACTTGGCTTCACATTTCAATATTTTCGTGTCCATCCAATGTCGGACATAAAAATCATATTTTGATTCTTCGTTGAATATTATTTTAAAATATTTGTTATTTCTGAAATGGAATCAGATTCAATCAATTACCATATAATTTTATTTATGCGGATTCCAACATCGCATATTCAAAAATAGTGATAAACAACTATTAAACTGTCAATTCACATCTAGAGTGCAATTTACAACTATATGAGCATTAAATAATTAAATAACACTAATAATAGTCTGTCAATCAATCGGTTAACAAGCAATTAAATCCAAGGGAGATGTTAATTGATTATCATCCCCAGACACATGTGGTGTTTTCAATCATCAACAATGAATTCAAATTAATCACTAGTTAATAAATTTAATCAATTCGAATTCGATTCGAATCATTTTTCTAATTAACCAATTTTCAATGTTTAAATTATAATGGATATTTATAATTTAATTCCAACTACCACAATAATATTAACGTTATTTTTATTATGTTAATCATCACAATCATAACACAGTCAATTAAATCATCCATGGTTTTCAAACAATAGTGAATGTGAGCTAACAGGCATCGTACAACATTTTTGTAATAGTTAAACACGTGTTTAATTTAGCTAAAAATCCAACTTGCACCGTTTCCATTCTATTCAGTTCCACAGCGAAGCTCTCAGTTCTGCAATTCCAACGCAACTGATTTTGCGAATTTATGTTTTCATTTAACAAAGATATGATATTTTAAACATTTAATTCCTTAACTATATTAATTAATATAATTAACATAATTACATAACCTAATTTCTTAAATCAGCCATTAATACTTTGATCCAAAGGCCACCCACAATTTTCCCATTCTTCTACATTGTCGTCTACAAGAATCGTGTATACCCATCCTCATAAAAACTCTAGCAATCCACGCGCCTCGTCATACCACCGTACCCCAATCAAAATCCTCTACGTGATAGAGATACGCCTCCCCTCTAGTGCCAGGCAGCGCGGTCAACTTGGAGGCTCCAGTCACCCTAGAACGGTGCGCAACGATTGCGGCTTTAAGCACGGAATTCGAGAATGATACTTCATAAAAAATGATCATATTCGATCACAACGAAGATCTTATTGAGTAGAAGAACTTTGCAAGTATGGGTTTCTTGAATAAACGAGTGAATTAAGGGGAAAATCAGGAAGAAATTTGGAGGTGTTCAGCCATTGAAACCATAGTGGAGACGCATAAACAATGTTTACCATGCCTTCAATGAAGAATAGGGTTTGATCTTAGGGTTTTATACCATTTTATATTTAATAATATTTTAATTTGAAAAAAAAGAGATTTTGCATTCAAACTCCAAATCAAACCCAATGACTATCATTGCTAACTAAATACCCCCATTCTAGACACAATGGGATATGTTTTGCAAGCTAGTTCGACTATTTCAACATTTTTTATCAAAATTAAAATATAAATTAATATAACAGTCAATAATGAATTCCAACGTACATTTTAATTTACCGGGGCCACATACTGACTCCAAAAATTACGAATATTGAAATCTAGCTATATTTTGATGATATGGTCCTAACAAAACTAATTTCATTGAATTTGGAGACCGTTTGAAAAATGGCCTTTTTCTAGTCGACTAAATTTAAACTGAAATTACAAAACACGTTTAAATTTACCACGCTCACATATTAATTCCAAAAATTATGAAATTTGAAATCTAAAAATGAATTGACACTCCGGATCCAACAAAAGCTGTTTCATCGAAAACGGAGGTCGTTTGCAAAATGGCTATTTTAAGGGCTATAATATATTAAAATATATAAAAATTCCATAGCGACTATTTTAAACTTTAAACTGGAAATAACTTTTAGGTTATAAAGTGAAATCTCAATTTCTTACATTCGTTAGAAAATTACAATTCAATATATTCCCACGTTTCTTATTTCACCAAATTCCAACTTATATTGAATTTTATACATTCAATTGAAATTTAAAATCGAATTTTCAAACTACTACGCCATTTCAAGTTCATTTTATAATTAAAATAAATTTATATGTTCTGGCTTCGATTTAAATAAACTTTAAATTGTTAATTCTAAAAATAAATCATTTTAAATTCTTAAAATCCACTAAAATATCTAAAATTAAAATTTTAAATTGGTTCAGAAATTCCGGGTTGCTACATGTGGAATATTCAATTTTGATTTAAAATTGAAATGGAAGGTGAAATCATTTTTAAACGAATTAAAAACGTTTTATAAAATATGTTTTAGAAAGGAAATCGATGAAATATTATATATTTATATATATGTATATATATAATGGACTGAATAGAACGCGCCGCGCAGCGACCATTCGTGAATTTCAACCATTAACTTCAAATGGATGTAACGAGAGATCCGACATCGGATTCTCCTACAACTAGAACCATTGGATTCGTATCGAAAATATCTTTCGAATGGTAATAAGAGATTTGAAATCTAACGGTTAGATTTTAAGATAGTCCTACTCAATTTCAGAAAAGGTCGCTATGAATGCAGTTCGGTAGCCAATATTGGAAACCAATTGTAAGTGACTTGATAAAATTATTAAAAATATGGAAAAATCATGTAAAATCATAATGAATGATTTGGAAAGATTTTGGATGAAAAATTCCATATTTGAAAAGATAAAAGATATTTTTATATGAATGAATTAGTTATTAACTAAAATAATAATCCAATGTTTTTAAATAAATAAATTGGATTTGTAAATGGTTTTAATCTAACCAGAATTTTCCAAAATATTAATTGGAAAGGATTTAAATGGAAATAATCTTCAGAATATCTCGATATTGGATTATGTTATTGTACGGATACTGTTGAGGAATTTAGATGATATCGTTATTCCCTATACGATATCCATTAGTTTCAGAATTTGATATTGAGTATAAGCCGATATGATTTCTATTCAGAGCCTTGTATTTAATAACAAACTGGATTTTGGGTTTATCATGAATGGTGTCTTCATTAACACTGTTCTTAAACCCAGTTGAGGATAGAATAAATCTTTTAACTAAGATTATTGAAGTTCTCCAATTTATAATTATAAATTGGTACTAAATGGAAGATGATTTTGGGTTCATTGTGAACGATGATTTAAATAACATTTGTTCTTAAAACCCAACTAACAGTGAAGATATGATTTGGAATATTAAATATTTTTATTAAGATTTAATGAAAATTTTCCAAAGTAAAGTTTTTCAATTTAATACGTTACATTGGAATTGAATGGAATTCGATTCAATAATAATCGAGATGAGGTTCTATGAATGAAGACCGTTACTATATATGGAATTTAAAAGGCTTAGTCGCTATTCCACTTATATTGTTAGTTTGATACA
This sequence comes from Allium sativum, assembly GCA_030737875.1. Taxonomy (NCBI): domain Eukaryota; kingdom Viridiplantae; phylum Streptophyta; class Magnoliopsida; order Asparagales; family Amaryllidaceae; genus Allium; species Allium sativum. The sequence continues at coordinate 904,945,675 of CM060916.1, forward strand.
GAAATTTATATCGATTATATACCGTTATGATCTCCGTGAAGGTTCCATTTTGATGGAAGATGTTGTATATCGTGAACTTTGTTTTAAATGACATTGATTCTTTAACCCAGTTAAGGGTAAGATTTATTTTCTAAAAGTTCAATAATCATTAAGTAATGATTTTTGAAGATTAAAACTAAGTATAGTTTTAATGAATCTTTAATTAGATTAAATTGAGAATGCGATAATTAAATTTATTGAATTCATGAAATGATCAAGATATGGAGTACCACCAGTTTTACTACAGGCGATAATTAATTCTTTAGTTAGATTTGAACGTGAAATGGTAAATAATTTACCGATAACACCGTGGGTGTTAGATATGGAGTACTACCAGTTTTTCTCCATGTGATGAATAGGTTGGGATTGGGAATAATAATAAATGATTGCTTCGTTAAGGCACGATAATCCCGACTAGTTCTTTAAACCTTAATTCGATTTAAGGTTGTTAAGGGATAATATAATATCTTTTGCAATAGTTTTCAAAGGAAGATTTAAGAATAAGAATAAAAGAACTTAACTTTGATAAAACTAATGGAAACCTTTCCCCTAAGATGTGAATATTTGAATAAAAGAATATTCAGGATTGGAATGTGGCGTATGATGTGTTTATTTATCACTTGATTATAAAATACGTGAGTTATTCTAAAAGACCAGGTTTAACCCTTTTGAATAACTGTTACGATGATTAAAAGTCGATGACGAAGATGGTGGTTAAATACCGGAGATCTTCACATCGAATGGATGATTACTGATGTCTTGATTGGGAGGCATCCCAAGAGAAGGTAATTAGTGCTGATTGTCCCAATGTACTTGGAGATTAACCGGATATGCGAGGGCCTCTCTCTTGTAGTGGATATATGGGATGAGGAATAAGGTGCCTCCAGTTTCGTTCAAACCCCGAACAGACTTGTAAATGGATGTGTGTCTACCATTGGATTTCATTCCATGTTAATTGATTTCTATTAAATGTATATCTGTTTGGTAGCGGAGAATTTATTCTATTGCTTTACACCCTTCTCTGAGACGTACTAGCTTAGAAGACATATATTGATAGACATTAGTTATATGGCATGAATTGTCAATGTGGCATGCTAAGATGCAAATGATCAAAGCTTTTGTTGAAAAGAAAAGTCTTTTGGATGATGATCAAAGCATGGCTTTAATTAGCATAGTTTTGTGTATAGCATTAATTCGCGAGCCTTACACCTGGTATGAATCAAAACGGGATAGTGACTATAGGGAGTTCATGCGTTTCTTTTTACTTATGTGGATGTTGGAAAGCGAGGTACCTCAGATTTGAGTCCCTAGTGGCTCTTGATATGGTCGACATACTGGCCAATTTTTATGCCCCATAGGGCAGGGAAACGTATTGTTTAGGAATTACTAATCCACTAAAGTAAGTGTGGACTGGCCCTGAAGATCCAGGTATAGTTGCGGCTGAATCCTGAGGCACGGGCTTAAGTGTCTCGAACCGGTGAGGAAGATCTCTTGCCTCGACTCATAGATGGAATCCAGTTTCCAATATGTGACTTTTCGGTTTAGTTGTAAATCTATGTATCGTGACATAATATATGGTACCTATCTCGTCTATGATTGATACATTTATATTTGAAGTTGTTTTTGACACTATGCACTTATAATAGTATCAAATGATTTGTTTTAAAACGTACTAAGCATGTTTGGTTGTTATAAGGTAAAACTCTATCCTCCGACTTTCGTTGCATTGTGTGATAGGACATGAGTCCTATAATAGCTTCATTTTTCCAAAAAGCGTTGCTTGTTTATTAGATCGTTTTATTTCAAGTTTTGGTATTCACGGGGAGTAAGCTCGTTCCGTGACATACTGCGCGGTCCCGTGATTTACCTATTCCAAAGTAAAGTTTAATAACTATTTTAAGTTCTCACATCAGTCCTATGACTGACCAAGAGATTATTGTTTTCGCTTAAACTCTGGGTGCCCATATTTTCCACACGGGAAGCTAGTAGTTTTGATTTTGCATATTTCTTTTCACAGGATCCTAGTTTACAGCTGGAGCTATACTTGGAAGGCTTTGTATCTGTGTATTTCATTCAGTTGTGTAAGTTGATGTATTTCCGTTGTACATTGTATTTATACATTTAAAATTTCCGCTGCTATGTATTTTGAATCTCTGATATTTTTCCGCTGTGTAATATTATTTATTCTTACTTTGATATTCTTGTACTCTGATGTATATTGTTGTCATAGCAATGAAATGTTCTCAGGTTTGTGTTCCTGTAACGAGTCAAATTTTCTAACAGTTTATTTGAAATATTTAACATGGATTTAAATATCGAGTTGATAATATAAAGCAATTTTTATACTGATTTATCGAATTTATAATCAAAATACAATTTATTTCAAATATATATAATCATCGTAATACCAAAATCTGAAATAAGTCAATCCGAAATTTAATCTGAACTGAAATATTTTAGATGATGAATAGATATTCTATTTTAATATATAGATAATAATATTTATTTATTATCTAAGAATTTATTGTTTTAAATTTAATTAATATCAATTTAAATTATATCTCCTCCATACGATCAAATGGAGCTTCAAATCCTGTTCCGGTGTGTTCAGAATAATGGTTAAACCCTATAAACGATAGTTGTTCTGTTTCGATTGGAGTTCAGAACCCCGAATTATATTATTTTAAAATTGAATGGATAAGATCGAACTCAAATCGCGGTTAAATCAAAGATCAAATCGTATTTAATACAAAATCAAATCAGAAATTAATACACATCATTTCAGCTGACCTATCCTATAAAGAAAATACGCAGACCTATTCCTTACACCACAAGGCTACTTTTCTTCTATAAATCACGATGACTTCCATTTTCTTCTTTTCATTTTCCGTTCTTCTGAAAATATGTCGATCGATGATTTGTAATGAAAATGGCCACTGCTCCCTTTTACTTTAAATTCATTCCTCCCCTTATTTTCAATATCGAGCCACTCCCCTATACCCTATAACACTGTGAAATCCATTTCATTCCTTCATCTTAAAATCCAAAACAAATCCACATTAATCAATTAATACTGAATTCGGTTTCGGTGAACTCATAGTGGGATAAACTTGATGCGAGCATGAGTGTTGAGGGTGCGATGGTCCGGGGTCTCGTCGTCGAACAGTCGACTTAAGGCATCGTATTCAAGGGGGTTTGGGATTGAAATTTATCGATTGGAGGTTGGTGAGGTAAACATGGCATTGGAGTAAATCGATGGTCAGGGGATCAGAAAGGAATCGCGTTCTGGAAGGGAGAAGTCGATCGGTTCCCATGGCAATAACGGGTAAACGGAAGTCGCGATTCGGGTTGGAGGGTTCGACATTGATTTGGGGGTTTGCACGTTTCCTTTGAAGTGGGATAGAAACTGAAACCGCGGTAGTTCTGGGGAGGATGAGCTCAGCAATAGATGGAAGATGGCGTGGATTTCCTTTATAGGAGTATGAGACTGTCTTTGTTAAAAACGAAGGTGAAGGTGGGTGATATGGTTGGTCTAGTTCTGTGTTTGAATAACAAAGGGGACTGATGTATTCATGGATCATTTTAATGGTGGAAACATGTTGAAACGTTGACAAGAGAAGTCGGGTCCGTCTTGGCTGAGGAGGAAGTTGTTGGTGGAATGCTGAGTTCATGGAGAACGATGGTGATGTTGGAGGCCGGGCGACTACATCGGAATTGCAACAACAATAATAGGATCGAACTGGGTTGGGTATTGCTTCATATTGACAAAAAGGGGTTGTTGTTTTCAATAGTAGGGCAACAAGGTATATATGTTGTTTTAAGATTTAAATTATATAAGATAAATTTACCATTTGAGTTAGAAATTTATTCGAGTTAATAATAGTTAATCAAAATAAAATTTAATGTATAGGAGTTAGCTTATATGGTTGGTAATGTATTAAAGTAAATCAATTTATATAATCAGTTTATATAAAGAAAATTAGTTAGTAAATAAATAAAATTTTAGAATAATCGTTTAACAAAAATTGAGGGTTAATTTAGAATTTGTACACATGGGTAATTAATTTAATTAAATTCGTATAAATTCGATAATTGAAATTTCCTTTATTTTTGTTTCACACTAGAAAACAGAAGTATGAAGAAATTTCTATGAAATCTATATAATATGCTTCAATGGCTATTCAGCACAAATAAAAATCATGGTGAGTAAATGTAACGGCGCGATTTTCGACCCCTCGAAAACCATGTCATTTTTGAAAGAAATTAGAGGATGAGATAGAAAAGATAGAACTAATAGAATAGAAGAATAAGAAGTTATCAGAAATCTCACAGCGGAATTTAAAAATACAAAATACATTACATCATAGGGTCTAATACATCATAGTACATCATCATATTACATCATCATAGTACATTAACATAATTATACATCATGATGTGGGAATAAAAATCTAAACTAGATACATAGGTGTAGATAAAACTACTAGACTGGTCCTGCAACTTGAACTTCGTAAGGTTCCATTTGCCTACCTGAATTACTTGCCTACTCATAATAAATATTATGAGTACCCAAGAGTTTAGGGAAAACACAAAAAATAAACTCCGGGTCAGTCAGGGGACTGGTGTGAGTAAACACAGTTAAAAAGATGTAAACAGGGAAATAAGGAATAAGGTGCTCCGTTATTAATAGATTCAATTACTTTAGAAATGTTAAGCCCAATTCCATAACTAACATATGGAAAATGACCCTTGTATTTTGATATCAAAACGGTTGATATTTACGATAGTATTTATCAAATAAATAATTATCTAGTGAATCGCTTGCATCTCACGTTCACGTACATAGAATAAAATCTAAAACCGTCAAGCGCTTATTGAAATTTTGATTCTAACTGGCAGGGTATGGGAGCACCCACCGATCAGTGTACTCTAGAGAGGATACACTGGGGTTCACAAGAACATCCTGCAACCCGGCCACACATGACCGTCCACTCATTTAGCTTGAGTGTAACGAATATATTACCACCTCCACGGTTGGGAATGACCCACCGATTACCGAAGTTACAGCAGTGAATATAGATTTAAGAAACAAAAGGAAATACTCTAGATAGTGATAATATACCCTGCTTGGGTATGACCCAACTTGCCATGCTGCCTTGCCCAACTATTGTCTTTCTGGGTTGTGAGGTTTGAAGTCACGTTTACCGTTGACGGATTATTCTTCAACGTCTTTGAATATCACACCGTCCTATCTGACAGATCACTCATTTGTTTCCACAAATATATTCTGGGTATAAGGCTAAAGAAATGAATTTCTTCGCCACCAACAAAATACACTTACGTAAAGTCGATGTGTAAAATCTGAACGATATACGTTGTCAGACATCCGACTGTTCGGATCTGTTCTGGGATTGAACAGACCGTAGATACTATTTTGAAATAGTCCTTGCATTCTTCATCTTTATCGATTCCCGGTATACGTCGTAAAATTCGAGTCGAAGTGGAAAGCAAATTCCGGACTCTTCGAAACGATGTACGAATTGTCTTTTGTAGTCGATAATTTATTATCAGCTTACTATTTTTAATCCAGTTGCACATCCTGTATTTATAATTATATATACAGTATATAATTCTCTGGTTCATATCTGGATATTTTAAATATCGTTTACAAATGAATAGTTAAAGTATGTGCGACGCACACAAGATGTTATACAATTTTTATCAATATTTGACAGTGTCTAGAAAAAGCCCGTGCTTCGCACATGGTATTTTGTCATGTTGAACATTGATGTTTAGACGATGTTTCACTGCTAAAGTTCTGCTGGAAAATCATTTATTTCCTTCATATTTTTCTCAAATAAATTGTTTAATAATTTATTTAAATTAAATTATCTTTAAAACTTAAGTTTCCATCTCGATGAACTTCATCGGACAACTTCGATTCTCTGACCTCACTGTCATCTTTACTGTTCCACTTGCCTATGCCAAATTAAATAAAAACTCTATTTTTATTTAATTAATTAATTTCTGATTTATTTTATATTTATTTATTTAATTTAATTAACTTCGACTTACTTAAATTCTTGCCTTGGAAAAACTCTTCTCGCTTGTATTTGCCAAGTCGGATCTCGGCATCTCAAAATCAAGTGATCACCACGGGGTGATCACCGATTTTCACTTGCCAAACCCACGTGCCTTGCCACTTTGTTTTGCCAAATGCTAACAACTCCAAAACACTGCTGATCTCCTCCAAAATCTCGTGCCAGATCCTTCTTTCCCCTTCTCCATTTTCCTGATACACACGGTGCACATGTGTACGTGCACACCGCCTCTGGCCACCGTACGGCCTCCGATCCTCCTCCCACAAGTTGCCTCACCTTCCCTGATCACATACGACCAGTCGCCACCACCGTCAGTCACCTCTTTCTCCAAATCCATCTTCCACATTTTCAAACCGAAAGCTGCTCCTCAATACCCCTACCTACATCGACCTCATCCGACCACCTGGAGACCTCGCACCGCCGCCGATAGCTGCCCCAACTTCCGACGCCGCTCCTCCCCAAGTTCTGGCCCACTCGATCCATCGTGGGACCCGTACATCGCCTCCAAACCGATGAACCCAATTTGCCTCTCAAAACATAAATCGAGCTCGACACTCGAAAAATCATGGGGCATTTTTCTCGTGTTCCCCGATGCGACCAGCTCCTTCACGCTCCACGCCCCGACCATCATCGTCACCGATCGCCGGAATTTGGTCAAAGTGACATTTTCAGTTGTCCCCCTCTATCTCGCTCATCTCAACAGTAAAAATCATGAAATTACTTTTAAAAATCATTATTTAGTGCTACGATTACATCTATAACCCTGTAATTCATTTCTATGATGTTTGAAAATTTGGTGATTAAGTTTGAGACAGAGAACCATATGTTTCTTCTGTTTTCTTGTTTCAAACATATATAGATGAGGTTTGGTTCTTGCTAAAATGTTTATATATATTTTCGTATATAAGTTAACTCATACATATGCTTGTATAGCTTGCGTTTGAGATCATCAAGGTATATTTCATTTTACAAAGGTTTTGTTTTTGACAGTAAACAAAACTGTCTTGGTTTCTTTGATCAAATAATTGATGAACTCATTACCATTTCTATCATGAATAACACTTGCATACATAGTTTTACAGATGATCTAAGCAGGGTGTTTTAACATCTATAAGGTGATAACAACATAGTAAACTTGCATTGATATATAAACATGGAAGGTATATAAAACTGTTTACTGTAAACAATGAAATCAAACTTGAACTTAGTGAGGTTTACTCACTTGAAAACTCCTGTATTTTTCTTGCTTGTGAAAGGTTAAAATTTCAGCAAAAGCTCTTGAGTTTGTGTAAAAGGAAACGCATGGAAATGGAGATGAATTTATAGGCCACTTTCCCTTATAGTTTTCTACAGCAAAAAGCTTTTGTTTCCTACCTACCCCCTCTTTCTCTCTCTTCGAATGGTGCATATTTGTTACAGCAAAAATGAAGTACCTTGCACAAAAGATAATTCTACCAACCCTTACTTCTCTCTTCAAAGTACATAAGCCCTTACACCTTCATTAAATGCATAGCTTACTTTCATTAAATGCAAACTTAACCCTTCTTGTCAAGATAAAGAATGATTATTCTTCTCTTGGATATTTTGTTTGCACTTATCATTTTAGCCGCAGACATATATGTATGAGGGGATTAGGTGATGTTTAAGTCCAAATCTACTACTAAATGATGGAGTTTGCACTTTCTTTTGTTTTGGTTTTAAACTCTCTTGTTTGTTGCTAATTGAAATGGTGTATATATGCATATATACATGCATATTTGGCCGTAACATATATATATATATATATATATATATATATATATATGTATATGTATGAATATATATATACATATACTTTTTTTCCATGTTATACTCTTATATATATATATATATATATATATATATATATATAAGTGTTAATCTCCTTAAACTTGTTTGCCTTTATTTGCTTTCGATTTAAATCTTTTTCTTGAATTTGATATCATGTATCATTATATATACATAAGTAGCCATAGTATATGTATATACTCCTTAGTCATGAGACATCACTTATATATAAATATATATATATATATATAAGTGTTAAACTCTTTTAAACTTGAATGCTTATATTTGCTTCTAAAATGATAACTTGCCTATGCTAGTTGTAAAATAGGATTTGCCATATCTATTTCATGTTGCCTATGCTTATATAGGTGATTATATATATTAAAACAGGTTGAACACCCCCGATATATTTTAAATCTCTATATTAAAATAGATATCAGAGGCTTGAAAAAATCCTGCCATTACAGTAAATATCACTCATATTTTTATTTAGAATTATTTTGTTCATTAAAATAATTGTTCGTTGGTTGTTTGCATGCACTAAAATATTATTGTGGCTATAAAATATATATTAGTTATTTAGGATTTGTGTTTGTGGTTATTATATATATATATATATATTGGTGATTGGATTGTTCCCGCAGTACCATTAGCGGATGCCCGCAGTATCATTAGCGGATGACCCTATACGCCTCACGCTATGATAGTGGATGACCTTCTATACCGCGATATCCTACCTCGAAGCAGGATGGGTATTATTTATGTTGGCTAACGTCTGTGGAAGCAGGAAAAATAGGTTGGAGGATCCAACTGGATTCCTCAATAATAATATTATTTGTTTGTTTCCACATATAATATCATATATGATGTGTTGATTGATAATTGAGTGGTTTGATTGTTTAAATATCACTGGGGCCAAAATGTTGATTTATAAAAATCTCGTGAAAAGGGATTTTGAGATTTAAATGGGAAATTTTATTTTTTTCTAAAATAGAATTTGAAATTTGAATGGACTAGAAATATTAACTTGTTTGAATAAGTAAAACAAGTATTGAATTTATAAACGATGTTTATAAATTAAATAATACTGGAAATTGAAGTATTGAATTTATAAACGATGTTTATAAATTAAATAATACATGAAATTGAGGTAAATTTATAAATGGTATTTATAAATAAAATGGAATGATTTTCATTGGATAGTTATGGAATTGATATGAATTTATAAATAAAGTTGAAAAATTATCATTTGATAGTTTGAATATTTAAATTCAAATGTGAATTTAGAAAGAGAAATGGGGAATCGTTTTAAAGAAGTAAACGATGAAATTTATTCTGATGTTTAGAATATACATTGAATTAAAAATAAATCCATATGGATTTATGAATTGAATCGATTAGATCGAATTTGTTTAAATATCATATTTCCAGAAAAGAATATTTAAATCATATTAGATATAAACTAAAATTAAATACGCAAATAGATTTTACATACAGATAAGTTATAAGAGATAGAATATTCCAAAACAAGATTTTGGTTTTAAATAGATTTCGAAATGGACTTGTTTAAATGTAAAACAAGTAAATTTATAAAAAAAATGTTATAAATATGGTGAATTAATTATCAAGAGATAATTGATAACTATAAATTCAAGTGTGGATTTAAAAATAAATTTTGAAATCATTTAGAAAAGAGAATGACGGCTTGTATTTCGGAATTCGGAATATAAAATGAATTGGTTTCGAATTGATTTGAAATGGAAATTTGTTTTAATATATAAAACAAAGAAGTTGAATTTATAAATGGTATTTATAAGTCTAGTGAAAATAAATTATCATGAGATAATGTAGCAGTTTAAATTCAAATATGAATTTAAAAATGAAATGGAAAGTGTTTTGAAATGGGATGATTGATTTTATTTCTTGAATCCAAAATATGAATTTGAATTGAGAAAAATCCAATGGATTTTTAAATGAAATTCGATTTATATCGAATTTTATAAAATTATTAGTTAGAGGGATTTGGAATCGTAATTGGCTTTGTTAAGTGAATTGGATTAGTAAATTCATATTCGAAATCGAATATGAAACTGGAGTGAAAAAGGAATTTCAATTGGTTCATAAGCAAATTAAAATCATGTGTGAACGTGATATGTTTAATTAAAATGTGAAATAGGCAAAGAGCTAATTTAAAGAATAAATTAGCGAATTGAATTAAAATAATTGGATTAAGTTAGAATAAACTGGGAATGGACGTATATAGGTTATGCAAGTTTGGAATGAAGTATATGAAGATTATAATTTGTGTGCCCGACAAAAAGGTACACGTTTAAAATTCCATATGAGATTTTATGTGCCGAATCAGCAAGCCACTTGGGTTTTTGATTTTCTTTTTAAATGGAAAGGGCCTTGAGAGGCGAGTTGAGGTTTGAACTATCGACCGGTACAAAGGAGGTTATTGCGAAATTTTCCGAAAATTTAAGGAGTCGGAATATTTTTAAGATAATTTGATAATTAGAAATATATATCAATATATATAGAATTCGGTAAGGAAATGAATTTAAAAATATAATATTATAAACAAAAAGGAAATCGAAAATCTAGTAATAGAAAGAGAAATATATATATATATATATATATATTTATATTTACACGTTTTAAAAATGGATAAGTGGTTTTTATGGTGTTGATGATTTGAGATAAGTGGTCTTATCTGTTTTGAAGTTAAAGATGTTATTCAGTCAAGGTCTAAGAGGTAATTATACCCAAACTTGATCGATTTCATTACTAACTGATAAACAGCAAGATTCAGTCTCAAAGAGAGATGTTTAAAGAGTTTAGTTGAATGCAACATTTTGGGTTGTTGTAACGATGTTTTATACAACGTTCATTTTAACCCAAGTAAGTGGAAATTTGGAAATATAATAATAAATATTTCCTGAGTATAGAAATAAATGAATGGTCGTGGAAGAGATAAGTAATTGGATTTTTTTCTAATTATAAATAGAATATATTTTCTAAGTATAGAAAATAAAAGAAGGTGATATATGGAAATGTTTTCCAAATAGCGTAAGAGGTCAAGATGATTATCGAAAATATCGTGTTAACGAATATCGAAAAGGAAATGGAGAAGTGTTTTAATTAATGAAATATTAATTAAAGGGCTCAATGATTTGTTTGATGCTTTGGTTGAATGTTTGTTTTTCTTCGATAGTTAAATAACCGACTATCGAAGTGTTTGCCAATAATCGTTGTCAATATGGAGAGACCGGTTGGATTATTATCCGTGAACCACTACGTATTGGCAGTAGCATTGCGAATCATATTATATGAAGATAATCGAAGATGGAGTAAAGTGCAAGGATTTTTTCTATTAATAGAAATGGTGCCTTCGGTTTCGTTCAATCCCAGAACGAAGGTAAATGGACGAGTGTCTGACAGAGTATTTCCAATGATCACATATGTTGGTCTATGTAAATATATATTGTGGCAGAGAATTTATTCTCTTAGCATAATATCCAAAATATATTTTTGCAAATCAATTAATGATTAACGAATCTGACAATGTGGCATTCATAGTGATTGTGTTATAAATGAATTACAAGTAATCGTAGCCTCAGGCCTTAACAACTGGGAAATGACAAAAATCGGGCAGGCAGCATGGCTATGTGGGTAGCTTCCATTAGGGTGTATTATCACCTATCTAGATAAATTCATTTAATTCCTTATTCTATTCGATGCTATCCCATTCGGGAAAATGGTTGTTGATCCCAACCGTTAGTGAAATACATTCGATACACTCAAGCGAAATGAGTGGTCGGTCATGTGTGGCCGGGTTACAAGATGTTCTTGTTGAACCCAATGTATTCCCCTCTAGAGATACACTATCGGAAGGTGGTTCCATACCTTTTCATAGTTGGAATTCATTACTCTATAAGTGCTCGCGGTTATGATTGTATATTATATATGTGGAACATGAGATGTAAACGTTCCACTAGATTTCTAATTATTTGATTTAGACACTATTATAAAATCAAAAGAGTTTTGATATAAAGATTATCGTTTCTTTCTAAAGGATTTGGAAAGTGGAATCAAGTGTTTTGCATTCTCATAAGGGAAAAACCCATTCTGTGTTATACGACATGGTCTTATGAGATATCCTTTATTTTCTCAAATTGTTTTAAATTGTTTACTCATACCAGTCCCATGACTGACCCGGAGTTTATTTTGTTTTGTTTTACCTAAACTCTTGGGTGCCCAAATTTGTACGGGAAGTCAAGTAGTTCAGGATTTTACATATTTACTTGGAGGAGCTGGAAGCAGGAGGCTTCAGCATTATCTAGTTATTGTTATTTCCGCTATGTTGTAAGTGTTAAACTCTGATAGTGATACTCTGATAATAGTATGTATATGTATACAAAAAATTTTGTATTCCAAAAGCTGTGATATATTATATTTTGTTCCGCTACGATGTGAGATTCTATGTTATTATTTATGTTCTTCTCCTACCTTTTTCTTCTAAAAAAATGATTCGTATTTCTGTGATATTTGGGTTGGACGTGTGATGTATGTAGTCAACTCAGATAGTACGGATTTGCAGGCCATTACAATTCCGATGAGTCACGTTCTCAAAGCAATCCGGGATCCTCCGTCTCTTTGGGAAGTATGGGTTGTTTCATTTTAGTATCAAAGCTTTGGTTTACAACGCTCGAGAACAAGACACATTAGAACCAAACAAAAGTATTCAGCAGAGACTGGATTAGTACCATCCTATAAGAATGACTCATTAGAGATCGGGTTAGTAATACCCTAGAATGAGTTTGAAGAGCGTTATAAAATAAAAAATAAAAATATGAAAACGAATTTAATTTTGAAAATTATCTCTTATTATACGTATTTGAGTATTTTATTTTATTTTGGGCTATCGAGTATAAGGAGATTTTGCATATACGTCTGATCCACATGTATATGGAGTGTCAAATATACTGGATATATATAGAATCACACTCTAGTCGCCCAGAGATGATTTCGATGATAGTAGCTACATCATCAACATCTATATTCGAGTTTCGAAAGTGGGATATCTGTATATTTCCCATTGACTGGTGTTAGAACCAAAACTTAGATAGGGTTTATTGTTTGTGATTTGGCACTAAAAATGTGATTTTTTTTTTAGTAAAAGCTATATTTGAAAAGCTAATCAACTAATTGATTGATGATTGTGATGTATGATTATTAGTTTGACTAATTAAAATATTGGAACAATAAAACTAATGTGAGAATAAAAAGGTAAAATTTAGCCAAATCAAATCTAATATTGAACTGAATTGAAATTTAGTTTGAATTGGATTTATATATAGATAGATATGCATATACATGTATGTTGAGCAGGTTAATGGCTTCGCGTTGAGTAAAGAAATATATTGCGTGCCCGACAAACAGGTGCACCTTAATGAATTGGTTGCACAATTTTATTATATCAACTCCTGTGAGTGTTTTTGGATGCGCTGTGATGGTTGCTATGTGTGAAATACAACGTACGCCATAGGATAACAACAAACAAATTACGAATTACACCGCATGGCATACTACATAAAGACAACATATCATATCATATTCGATATAAGTATTTGGTGCTTATATGACGAGGTTTGGATTTCCGTACGGGCGAGATACTTGTATGGCGATGACTGAAATATAGGTTGGACAGAAGACTGATTATGAACTTAATAACATGTAAAGGTGCTTGGGGCAGGGTTTAACAAAAACCCAACACAGGTCCAGAGATGACAAAAATTCACGTCTCTCTTGTTTTTAATTAAGGCGCATGGATTATTTTATTTCCAACACATGGACAAGGTATGAGACTTCGACTTTTTACACGTCTCCCCTAGGCATATATAGGTCACAAAAATTGTGTATGCATTTTATTGATTTATTGGGGGCCTAATATGGCCCAATAAAATTTTCAAACCCTCCCCGTACAAAGGAGGTTATGGCTAAAAATTTTAGAAATTAAGGGTGTTAGCCAAATTTTTGAGAAATTAGAAATTTCTTAGAAACTGAATAGTTGAAGAACTTGAGTCAAGTGAAGGTGGAGCTGATTAAGTAAATGACCTTCGGTTCCTTCTTCCTTTTCGAGGACGAAAATATTTAAAGTGAGGGAGATTGTAACAACCCGGAATTTCTGAACCAATTAAAAAAATTTTATTTTAGCTATTTTATGGGTTTTGAATATTTAAAATGATATATTTTAAATAATAACGATTTAAAATTTATTTAAATCGAAGTTAGAATGTATAAATATAAAAATTAATTAAAACGAACTCGAAATAGCACGGTAGTTTGAAAATTTGGTTTTGAACTTCAAATGAAGGAAAAAATTCAGAAAAAATCAGAATTGGACGAAATGAGAAATGTTAGAATGTATTTAAATATATCTTTCTAATGAATGTAAGAAACTGAGATTTTAATTTATAAATTATTAGTTATGTCCAGTTTAAAATTTAGAATAGTCGCTATGGAATTTATATATATTTTTATATTATATATAGCCCTTAAAAATAACCATTTTGCAAACGACCTCTGTTTTCGACGAAACCACTTTTGTTGGATTTGGAATATCAAATTATTGTTAGGTTTCAAATTTCATAATTTTTGGAATTAATATGTGAGCGTGGTAAATTTAAACGTGTTTTGTAATTTCAGTTTAAATTTAATCAACTAGGAAAAGGCCATTTTTCGAACGATCTCCAAATTCGACGAAATAAGTTTTGTTAGGACCGTATCATCAAAACATAGCTAGATTTAATTTTTCTGTAGTTTTATGAGTTAGTACGCGACCCAGATAAATTAAAATGTACGTTCAAATTCAATATTGACCATTATATTAATTTAGATTTTAATTTTTATAAAAACTGATTGTAACGACCCACTATTTTGAACCATTCAAATCGACAATAAACCTCACATGTCAGACTTGAATCATCCAAAACAATAGATTGTTAATAAAATTCAGGGTAAAATAAAACCAATCACAGAATCACAAACAGATCACAGACACAGAATAACTCGCAGCGGGAAATAAAATCATAGTAGTTCATGAAGCTACTACATAAAATAGTCTCAAAGAAGTACATAAGTGACATAGGCATAGCAAATACATCAAGTCTCAGATGAATAAATGATATATCAGTACATACCAATGCCAAGTCAACTAGGATCAAAACAACTGAAGGAAAAGACAGATAACAGCTACAACTCCGAAAGGGTCTCTAACTCCGAAACAAGGCTCCAATGCTGTGCTACTCAGGCTGACCCGAGCAAATTGCAAAGACAAA
This sequence comes from Allium sativum, assembly GCA_030737875.1. Taxonomy (NCBI): domain Eukaryota; kingdom Viridiplantae; phylum Streptophyta; class Magnoliopsida; order Asparagales; family Amaryllidaceae; genus Allium; species Allium sativum. The sequence goes on from CM060916.1 coordinate 904,960,961, forward strand.
ACACTCGGATCAGGACTAACATTCTCATAATAGAAATTTAACTTAATTGAAACATTCAACCGAAATGCATAGATAACTTAGAAGATGTTTGGGATTTCCATCCTCTAAGGATCCGATAAACTATATCATATAATACACTACGCTATTATAATAATGTCTACGGGAAATATAATATTGAAAATAGCGTAAGCGGGATTACCATTATTACCCTTACACCGTTTATAAACGTTGTATTCTATACAGTACTGTAAACTCCACCAAAACCGGTGGGCTATCAGGGAGCACTCCATAGGTACAACGCAAAACAAATTCGTAATAGGCGCGATCAAGGTAATATGACAAGGCACTCGAGGAAATACCCAGGGTAGGATCTACCAATTGCACTTGAATGGTTCAAAATAGTGGGTCGTTATAGTTGGTATCAGAGCCAGGTTTTGGGGTAAAACTCATTAGAGATAGGGTAGTGATACCCTAGAATGAGTAAAAATCAGTCATCAGAATCCTTTCTCGAGAGTGCGTATTTTGAAGTATAAACGGTTTTCAATGTTTTCTTAAATGGCTTATAAAGGATTTTTAAGTATTTAAATAATATAAAAAGGTTTTGGTATGAAATTTGTTTAAAGATTTAGATCCTTTCCTAAGTTGTCTTTCCTTCGAACTTATCTTTTAGTTCGGAATCTACCATTTGTCTTAGTTAGAATTCCTTTTGCCTGGATTTCTTTAAAAATTTGAATCGAACTCACCTTTGTTCTAAAAATCTCATCTTGCGTTTTCCAGATGGCCGCTAGAGGAACTGGTAGAGGTAGGGGTCGAGGAGGATATGCAAATGTTGCACCTGCTCCAGTCCAGCCTACTCGTTTTACTAAGCTTAGTAAGGAGTACATTCAGCTTGGAGGTACTAAGTTCACGGGAGCAGAGGGTATTCTTGGCGCCCAGCAGTGGTTAGAGAACTTAGAGATGATTTTTACTGGTCTTGAGATTAATGATGCTCAGAAGCGTCAGCTTGCCGCTTGGAAGTTGAAGGATGCAGCTAGAAATTGGTGGAGATCTGTTACCACCCAGACTGTGGAAGCTAATATCACTTGGGATCAGTTCAGGTGATATTTTGAATTGGATTCTATTCATTTCTTTAGGTTATCTCCTTTTCTTCCTTTGGAAATTTAGTTAAATTTCTGAATCTTCTCTTAGGGAAGCTTTTATCGTGAAATGGATGCCCGAGGCAGGCAAGTCCAAGCTATATAGAGAGTTTATGGATCTCCAGCAGGGAGATATGACTTTTGCCGAGTACGAGATGAAGTTAAATGAGTTATCTCAGTTTGGTTCTAGCTTGATTGACACTCCTCTTAAGAAGAATGAGAAGTTCATCTTAGGAGCACGTCCAGAGTTTTACGAGAATTTGATGAACCACCTCGAAAGGCCATTCACAGCTCTTATGAACTATGCCACCAGATTGGAGAATTCTCTTAATCTTAAGGGGAAATAGGCCGTGAAAGCTCCACAGACGCATGGATCCTCCAGCCACCAGAAGAAGCTGAAGCCTAATTTTCAGATGCAGAAGAAGAATTGGCAGAGTTCCCAAGGCATAGGATATTCAGCACCGGGGCAACCCATCGATATCTCTCACATCACCTGCTTCAAGTGTGACAAGAAGGGCCACTATGCCAATAACTGTCCCAACTCAGCCGGAGCCGCTGTTCCTTCCGTCCAAGCGGGCAGGGACAATCTTTGTTACAGCTGCCTTCAGCCCGGCCATATGAAGAAAGATTGCCCCACTCAGCAGAAGGGCAAACCATCTGGAGTCTTTGCTGTTACCTCTTCCACCCGCACTGATGATACTCAGGGTACGCTTCAGAGTACTTTTACTTTGCATTCTCATCCTATTCATATTCTCTTTGACACTGGTGCATCACATAGCTTCATATCACTTGACCTTTGCGATAAGTTTGCACACATTCTTAGACCTGTTTATGCTTCTGAATCTTTGTGTGTTTCTAATCCGATTGGCGGTCCAGCCAATCTTAGTATGATTTGCAAAGGGGTGAAACTCCTTTATGATCTTCATTGCTTTACTGGTGATTTCTATATCCTTGGATTCGATGCTTTTGACGTATTGCTTGGCGGCGATTGGTTGAAGAAGTTTGAAGCTGTCATTTCTTGTAAAGACCAAGTTGTTTCTCTGATTGATAATGAGGGTGTTCCTTTGGTGATTAAATGTCAAATGCCTCAGAATTTCGCGGGCAGTTTTATCTTTTCTCTTGATTCCTAGCCTAGCGATCTTGATTCTACTCCTGTCGTTAAACTATTCTCTGATGGTTTCGGTGAAGTTACTTATCTCCCTCCTCAGCGGGAAATTGAATTCCGCATTGATCTTGTTCCCGGAGCTCGACCAGTAGTACTCCCCCTAGGAGGATGGCACCTAAGGAGAAAATCAAACTCATATATCAATAATGTGATTTTCTACAAACAAATCCTACGCATTTCAATCAACATTTCAATAAAGTTAAATTTACGGGCATGAATAATGTGAGTCAAGTGTGAGATAAACTCACCTTCGTGGTACGAAAAATGATAATGGTACGGGCGAAATAAGAGATGACGACGAAATCCGAGCGCACTCGCAACCGAATCAAATCAACTACAAGCGGACCAAGTCTGTCCATGCAAATAAGAAACGTACAAATTTAATAAAATGAAATAATAAAAAAAAATTTTAACTTCATGCGAGTTTTGCAAGCGCTTTGAAAAAAAATTTGTTTGTAAAAAGAAAGAAATAGCAGACGTTACCGGTCCATTTTGTCCCAGGCCTAGCTTCTAATTTATGCTTACCGAACATTGTCCATGCGTGCTTTAAATCAGTTCCTAACGTTTCTTTTACAAAAAAAAAGATTTTTTTTATTATTTTATTTATTAAATTTGTACGTTTCTTATTTGCATGGACAGACTTGGTCCGCTTGTAGTTGATTTGATTCGGTTGCAAGTGCGCTCGGATTTCGTCGTCACCTCTTATTTCGCCCGTACCGTTATCATTTTTCGTACCACGAAGGTGAGTTTATCTCACACTTGACTCACATTATTCATGACCGTAAATTTAACTTTATTGAAATTGTAACAACCCGGAAAATCTGGGCCAGTTTAAAATTTTTATTTTGTGAATTATAGCGAGTTTTGATTATTTAAAATGAATTATTTTAAATAATATCGGCGAGAAATTTATTTTGAATATAATTCGAACGTATATATTATACGCGTCGTCGTTAGAATATAAATATTTATATATAATTATAAATAGAATTGAAAATGGCGCGGTAGTTCGATAATTCGATTTCAAACTTCAATTGAATGTACCGGGTGCAAAACAATCCGGATTTTAGTGAAACCAAAAATAATGGAATCTAATAGTGAATATCTTTCCAACGAATCCGAAAAATCAAGATTTCATATCGGGAATCAAAAGATATGTCCAGTTGAAAATTCTGAATAGTCGCTATGGGATTCAGGCCCTTAAAAATGGACATTTTGCGAACGACCTCGGATTTCGACGAAACCAGTTTTGTTGGGTCCGTGATGTCGAATTATTGCTAGATTCCAAATTTCATAATTTTTCGAATCAATATGTGAGCGTGGCAAAGGAAAACGTGTTTTGACCATTTCAGTTGATTTTAATCGACTGGAAATTGGCCATTTTTCTAACGGTCTCAGAATTCGACGAAACTAGTTTTGTTAGGACCGTATCGTCAATAAGAAGCTAGAAAATATTTTTCTGGAATTTTTCTAGTTAGTATGTGACCCCGGTAATTTGAAATGTGCGTTTAAAATTCAATATAGTGATTTAAATGAAAATTCAAAAGGAAACTGATTGTAACGATCAAATCAGCTTACGAAACATATCCCATTGTGTTCGGAATGGGGGTAAAACGCTATGGACGACAGGCGGTGGACCTCGTTTCGAGGTCGTATGTAAAAGTCAACCTTTTTACAAATTAAATAAAAAAAATATATATATATATATTATTTTAATTTCCCTCCTTCCCCTTAATCTCGCCTTGGCCCCCCCGTTCACTTTGATGTCAACCAGAAAAAAAAAAACCCTAAGTCTAAATCGATCGCCGACCTCCCTCTCGTTCGAAGCACCCACCGCGCCGCCGCCTGCGCTCGACATCGACACCCCCAGTCGCCCCTCCACCTCGTCGAACCCCCCCCCCCCCGTGGCGCGCTTCTCTCCCCTGTTCGATTAAACCCCTCCCCTTCATCCAGCAACTCGCGAAGACCCGAAGCCCTAGCGCCGCCACCTGAAGCCGCGACCGCCCTCTCCCCATCGAGCAGCTCCTCCCACCACCGAGGACCTGACATCAGCCCCCCTCGGTAAGTAAAACTGTTGTTTTTTTATTTAAGTTAAAACTGTTTTTTTATTTAAGTTAAAACTGTTTTTTTATTTAAGTTAAAACTGTTTTTTTTTATTTAAGTTAAAACTGAAATTTTAATTAAGTTAAAACTGATTTTAATTAAAGTATAAAACTGATTATTGAAAAGTTAAAAAACTGTTTATATTTAATTTTCGAACAAATTTTTAAAAGGCAAAAAGATTATATTTTTAAATATGAGAAGGCGATATTTTTAAATGTGAAAAGGCGAAATTTTTAGATGTAAAAATGCGAAATATATATTTTTGAAATGGAATTTTATCTATGTTGAATAGCGAACTAAAAATTCGATTTTTATATATTGAACTTTGAACTAAAAATTCGATTTTTATATATTGAACTTTGAACTAAAAATTCGATTTTTATATATTGAACTTTGAACTAAAAATTCGATTTTTATATATTGAACTTTGAACTAAAAATTCGATTTTTATATAAAGTATAACGAAGGGAAAATTCTATTTTCACAATATGAAGTTAGCGATAAAAATATGATTTTTATATAATGGAGAATATAAAAATGGGATTTTTATATATACAGCGTATACGGGCGACGAAGATGCGATGGCGATGAAGATTTCTATCAAAGAAGTGCCGTGGAGCTAGGATAGCTATACGTGAGAATTTCTCACCTTTCAATTTACTTTTCTAGTTATATATATATACTAGGATGCAGACGGTGTTTAGTAGCACCCGACACAATCGTCCACAGACCATGGACTTGTTTGTTTGGCTGTTTGGTTATTGATTGTGATATTGGTTTGAATGTGGTTTGTGGTGTGAAAAAAATCGAATCGATAAATTGGTTAGGATTAGACGTGCGCCGTTATAAGGCGAGGGAGTAAGGCTAGGTTAGACCCTTACTCCAAATTTTGTGGTTTGCATAACGAAAGTGAATTTGATTGATGTGTGAATGGCGTGGGCCTTCACTAGACCGGGGATAAGGCTAGGCCTTGTCCCGTTTCTAGTATCGTGCCGTTATGCCGCCGAAATTTTCTAAAATAAGTTAGAAAAATAAAAATAGCATTTTATTTAAAGAATGAACTGAATAGAAATTCATATGTTAAAATAAAATGTGTTATCGTTAAAAATATAATTTTTAACGTGAATGTGAATAAATAAATATTCATTTACAAACCAGACGGTTTGTTTATGTACACCTATTTGAATGACGTTGATTGGGTCGATAAATTTTACACATCGCCTAACTGCACAAATAAAATATGTGTTTGATTGTTTGAAACCCCACACGGGTGTTAGGATGAAATTTGAAGTTCACTCATCCTGATTGATTAAATATGTCGATCGATTGATTGACAGGCTGTTATAAGCGTTGAATATCTATATTTGATGCTTATACAGTGTAGTGCACTTTGGTTGATGGTTGATTATTTTCAATGCTATTATATACATGTGTTGTATGAAAATCCATATAATTAATTTTATATGGTAATTGATTGGGCCTCATTCCAGTTTTGAAAAAGAAATATTTGAAAAAGAAATATTTGAAAAAGAAATATTTGAAATAGAATATTTGAAAATAAAGGAATATATGAAGCCGTGTTGATTAGATTGACGCCATTTTGACGTGAACGATATTTATATCGATTTTGAAAACGATTTCGAAATGAATTGAATTGAAAACGATTTCGAAATGAATTGAATTGAAAACGAATTCAAAATGAATTGAAAACGATTTCGAAATGAATTGAATTGAAAACGATTTCGAAATGAATTGAATTGAAAACGAATTCAAAATGAATTGAAAACGATTTCGAAATGAATTGAATTGAAAACGATTTCGAAATGAATTGAATTGAAAACGAATTCAAAATGAATTGAAAACGATTTCGAAATGAATTGAATTGAAAACGAATTCAAAATGAATTGAAAACGATTTCGAAATGAATTGAATTGAAAACGATTTCGAAATGAATTGAATTGAAAACGAATTCAAAATGAATTGAAAACGATTTCGAAATGAATTGAATTGAAAACGAATTCAAAATGAATTGAAAACGATTTCGAAATGAATTGAATTGAAAACGATTTCGAAATGAATTGAATTGAAAACGAATTCAAAATGAATTGAAAACGATTTCGAAATGAATTGAATTGAAAACGAATTCAAAATGAATTGAAAACGATTTCGAAATGAATTGAATTGAAAACGAATTCAAAATGAATTGGAATCGATTTCGAAATGAATTGAATTGAAAACGATTTCGAAATGAATTGAATTGAAAACGAATTCAAATTGAATTGAAAGCGAATTGAAATGAATTCAAATTGAATTGAAATTTGAATTGAATAGAAATGAATTTTGAAACGAATTTATAAAGAAGAATTCAATTTTGATTTGAATTGAAATGGAAGTTGAAATTGTTTTTGAAACGAATTTAAAACTATTTATATAATTCGTTTTAAATAGAAATCGACGAAAAATATTATATATATATTATATATATAATATAAAGGCCTGAATAGAACGCGCCGCGCCGCGGCAGTTCGTGAATTTCGACCGTTTATTTCAAACGGAAATTACGGGAGATCCGACCGTCGGATTCTCCTAAAACCGGAACCGTTGGGTTCGTATCGAAAAGAGCTTTCTAACGAATGTGAGAAATTAGAAATCTAACGGTTGGATTTGGAGATATGTCCAAATCAAATTCGAAAAAGGTCGTTGTAAGTGCAGTTCGATGGCCGTTAATGGAAATCGACTGTACGGGCCTTGATAAAATTATTAAAAATAGCAATAATTTGTGTAAAATCATAAGAAATGATTTAGAAAGAATTGGGATGAAAAACTCCATGTTTGAAAAGATAAAAATGGATTTTTATCGAAATGAACTAGTTTTGAACTAGAAATATAATTCTATTTATTTTTAAATAAATAAATTGAATTTAAAAAGGGTTTTAAAAATAACCAAAATTTCCAATGATTGCATTGGAGTGGATTTGAATCGAAATTGTCTTCGGAATATTTCGATGTTGGAATTCGTGATTATACAGGTGTTGTTATGGAAATTTGAAAGATATATATTTATATCGTTATTTCCAATACGACATTTGTTAGTCATAGAATTCGATATTGAATATAAGCCGATATATTTTCCATTCAGAGCCTTGTATTGAATATCGAATGTGATTTGGGTTTGTCGTGAATGGTGTCTTCACTAACACTGTTCTTGAACCCAGTTGAGAAAAGATTAAATCTTTTTATTTAGATTTAATGAAGTGTACCAATTAAATAATATTTAATTGGAATTGAATTGATATTGATTTTTGGGTTTATCGTGAACAGTGTTTTAAATAACACTTGTTCTTTAACCCGATAATTAATGAATGTGATTTTGGGTTTATCGTGAACCGTGTTTTAAATGACACTGATTCTTTAACCCAGTTAATGATTAAAACTGAGTGGAGTTTTAATGAATCTTTAATTAGATTGAAAAGATCGAAAATGGAGTATCACCAGTTTTGCTCCAGGCGATAGTTAAATCTTTAATTAGATTTGAACGTGAAATGGTAATTGAATTTACCGATAACACTGTGGTGTTAGATATGAAGTATTACCAGTTTTACTTCATGGGATGAATAGGTTGGGATTGGGAAATTAAAACAAATGATTACTTCGGTAAGGTTCGCTAATCCCGACTAGTTTGAATTGATATTCAAAAATGGATTAAAGAATAAATTCAAGGAATTTATCTTTGATAAAATTAATGGGAATCTTTCCCTATGAATGTGAAATTTAGAAACTAACTGTCGGTTAGCCAAGCAGAATGGTTTTCTGGATATTGATCTGATGTTGGTTTCGGCCTTCGGGGTTAATATTTGGGAAATTATTCTCTTGATTAATTTACGGTTAGTGACTAATGAATTGGAATGAGGCGTATGTTGTGTTTGTGTAACACTTTTATAATATATACGCGAGTTATTCGGAAAGGCCGGGTTTATCCCATTCTGAATAACTGATACGACGATAAGTCGAAGATGAAGACGATGGTCGAAGACCGGAGGTCTTCACGTCGTTTGGGTAATTACTGATGATCTTGATTGGGCTGTACACCCAAGAAGATGGAAACAGTTAGTGATCGTCCAGACGTACTTGGAGATCGATGGATATGCGGGGTACTAGGTGCCTCCGGTTTCGTTCAGACCCAGGACGGACTTGTAAATGGACTGTGTGTCTGACATCGGATTTCATTCTGTGTGACTGATATCGGTTGCATAGAATGGTTTGCCTGTGTGGCATGCTAAGATGCAAATGATCAAGGCTTCTGTTGAAAAGCAAAGTCTTGTGGTGATGATCAAAGCACCGCCTTTGTGGCGTAGCTTTGTGTAACGTTTACCTCGCGTGTTTCACACCAGGTATGAACCAAAAACGGGAGAGGACGTCAGGGAGGGCATGCGTTTCTTTCTAGCTAGAAGTGGCGTCAGTGGTTTTACACGCCCTGACGAGTTTGACTTATGTGGTTGTTGCGTTTGCGAGGCGCCTCGGTTATATCGGTTTCGGCCGAATGCATTCTGGTCGGCTGACGGACCAGACTTACACCCCATAGGGTGGGGAGACGTAGTGTTCAGGCATAATAATCCACATCGGTGGACCGGCCCTGAGGATCTAAAGGCTTGCCTGCGCGCTTGCCTGTGGCTCGGGCTAGAGAGTCACGAATCGGTTGAGGACTATCTTTTGCCTCGGTTCATAGATGGAAATCCAATTTCCAAATACGACATCGTGCGGTTTTGATTGTATATATATATGGCGACATGATATATGGTACCCATGCCGCCTATGATTGATACTTATGATTTGAAGTTGTTTTATACACTATGCACTTATTATAGTATCAAATGATTTGTTTAAAACGTATCAAGCATTCTTTGGCTGTTATAAGGGAAAACCCTATCCCCCGGCTTGCGTTTGCATTGTGTGATAGGACCTGGGTCTTATAACAGCTTCATTTTTCTTTATTTAGCATTGCGCTGTTTGTTTTATGCACTGGTATTCTTGGGAGGAAACCCGTTCCGTGTTATACGGCGTGGTCCCTTGATTTACCTAATGATTTAAAATAAAGATTTATAACTGCTTTAGTTCTCACACCAGTCCCATGACTGACCTGGAGTTTATTGTTTTAACCTAAACTCTGGGTGGCCCTATTTTGACACGGGCAGCTAGTAGTTTTGGTTTTGCAGATTTATATTCACAGGATCCTGGTTTACAGCTGGAATGATATCCGGAAAGCTTTGTATCCGTATATCTCTTCTAGTTGTATATTGTATTATTTTCCGCTGCTATGTATTTAAATGTAATTTAAATCTCTGATATTTCTGTGTAATATTCATTTATACTCTGTATATTCTTGTAATCTGATGCATTGTTGTGATATACAATGAAATGTTCTTCTGTATGTATTCTGATTTGTCGTGTTCTCAAACGATAGGGCATTTCGAACGGCCTGGATCGGTTTAGCGACTGGTTCGGACCGAGCGAGATTCCTTGCCGTCACAGTTGGTATCAGAGCTTTGGTTTACAAAGCTCAGAGAACAAGACACATTAGAACTGTACGAAAGGATTCATCAGATATTGGGTTAGTAAAATCCAATGGGAATGACTCGTTAGAGATGGGATCAGTAGTATCCTAGAACGAGTGTGAAGAGTATATTTTTAACGTGAAAACAAATTTTGCTTTGAAAATTTAAATCAATTATTCGTATTTGAAAATCTATTTATATTGAGTTGGACAATCCAGTATATATAGGTTTTGCGTATACGTCTGATCCGCGTGTATTCAAAGTTTTAATATACTGGATAGATATAGAATTACACTCTAGTCGCCCGGGGATGATGTTGATAATGACCATGGCATCATCAATAATTATGTTCGTGTTTCGAAGGTGTGATATCTATATATTTCCTATTGACTGGTGTGAGAACCAAAATTAGATAGGGCCTATTGTTGTGATTTGGCATCAAAAATCTGATTTTTGACTATGTATCAAAATTATGAATTTGAAACTCTAATTCACTAATTGATTGATGTTTGTGTTGTTTGTTTATTTGGTTGATAATTTTGAACCACCTAGCCTAATTGAATCAAATATTGAATTGTATTGAGAATTTGTCGCATTTGCTTGCATATACATATTCTTACATTGAACAGGTCATAGCAAGGAGGCTAGAGCCAGAGAATAAAATTTGTTTGCCCGACAAATAGGTACATGTTTACTACACAATTTCCTGTTTTGTTTGGGTGATGATGATTTTGTGAGCCTATTGGCTAGCCGCTTGGCTTTTTCTTTTTCTTTTTGAGATCTGAAGGACCGGGGAAGCTATTTGAAATTCCCCGATGCTCCCATTGCAGGGGAGGTTATGGCGAAATTTTTCGAAAATTTAGGGTGTTAGCCAAATTTTTGAAATTTTGAAAATTCTCAGAAACTAAAGAGTTGGAGAATGGAAGCCAGATCGAGCGTAGAGTTAATTAATCAAACCACTTTCGACTTTGTTCCTTTTCGGGGACGAAAAGTTTTAAGTGGGGGAGATTGTAACAACCCGGAAAATCTGGGCCAGTTTAAAATTTTTATTTTGTGAATTATAACGAGTTTTGATTATTTAAAATGAATTATTTTAAATAATATCGGCGAGAAATTTATTTTGAATATAATTCGAACGTATATATTATACGCGTCGTCGTTAGAATATAAATATTTATATATAATTATAAATAGAATTGAAAATGGCGCGGTAGTTCGATAATTCGATTTCAAACTTCAATTGAATGTACCGGGTGCAAAACAATCCGGATTTTAGTGAAACCAAAAATAATGGAATCTAATAGTGAATATCTTTCCAACGAATCCGAAAAATCAAGATTTCATATCGGGAATCAAAAGATATGTCCAGTTGAAAATTCTGAATAGTCGCTATGGGATTCAGGCCCTTAAAAATGGACATTTTGCGAACGACCTCGGATTTCGACGAAACCAGTTTTGTTGGGTCCGTGATGTCGAATTATTGCTAGATTCCAAATTTCATAATTTTTCGAATCAATATGTGAGCGTGGCAAAGGAAAACGTGTTTTGACCATTTCAGTTGATTTTAATCGACTGGAAATTGGCCATTTTTCTAACGGTCTCAGAATTCGACGAAACTAGTTTTGTTAGGACCGTATCGTCAATAAGAAGCTAGAAAATATTTTTCTGGAATTTTTCTAGTTAGTATGTGACCCCGGTAATTTGAAATGTGCGTTTAAAATTCAATATAGTGATTTAAATGAAAATTCAAAAGGAAACTGATTGTAACGATCAAATCAGCTTACGAAACATATCCCATTGTGTTCGGAATGGGGGTAAAACGCTATGGACGACAGGCGGTGGACCTCGTTTCGAGGTCGTATGTAAAAGTCAACCTTTTTACAAATTAAATAAAAAATATATATATATATATATATATTATTTTAATTTCCCTCCTTCCCCTTAATCTCGCCTTGGCCCCCCCGTTCACTTTGATGTCAACCAGAAAAAAAAAAAAACCCTAAGTCTAAATCGATCGCCGACCTCCCTCTCGTTCGAAGCACCCACCGCGCCGCCGCCTGCGCTCGACATCGACACCCCCAGTCGCCCCTCCACCTCGTCGAACCCCCCCCCCCCCCCCCCCCCCGTGGCGCGCTTCTCTCCCCTGTTCGATTAAACCCCTCCCCTTCATCCAGCAACTCGCGAAGACCCGAAGCCCTAGCGCCGCCACCTGAAGCCGCGACCGCCCTCTCCCCATCGAGCAGCTCCTCCCACCACCGAGGACCTGACATCAGCCCCCCTCGGTAAGTAAAACTGTTGTTTTTTTATTTAAGTTAAAACTGTTTTTTTATTTAAGTTAAAACTGTTTTTTTATTTAAGTTAAAACTGTTTTTTTATTTAAGTTAAAACTGTTTTTTTTTTATTTAAGTTAAAACTGAAATTTTAATTAAGTTAAAACTGATTTTAATTAAAGTATAAAACTGATTATTGAAAAGTTAAAAAACTGTTTATATTTAATTTTCGAACAAATTTTTAAAAGGCAAAAAGATTATATTTTTAAATATGAGAAGGCGATATTTTTAAATGTGAAAAGGCGAAATTTTTAGATGTAAAAATGCGAAATATATATTTTTGAAATGGAATTTTATCTATGTTGAATAGCGAACTAAAAATTCGATTTTTATATATTGAACTTTGAACTAAAAATTCGATTTTTATATATTGAACTTTGAACTAAAAATTCGATTTTTATATATTGAACTTTGAACTAAAAATTCGATTTTTATATATTGAACTTTGAACTAAAAATTCGATTTTTATATAAAGTATAACGAAGGGAAAATTCTATTTTCACAATATGAAGTTAGCGATAAAAATATGATTTTTATATAATGGAGAATATAAAAATGGGATTTTTATATATACAGCGTATACGGGCGACGAAGATGCGATGGCGATGAAGATTTCTATCAAAGAAGTGCCGTGGAGCTAGGATAGCTATACGTGAGAATTTCTCACCTTTCAATTTACTTTTCTAGTTATATATATATACTAGGATGCAGACGGTGTTTAGTAGCACCCGACACAATCGTCCACAGACCATGGACTTGTTTGTTTGGCTGTTTGGTTATTGATTGTGATATTGGTTTGAATGTGGTTTGTGGTGTGAAAAAAATCGAATCGATAAATTGGTTAGGATTAGACGTGCGCCGTTATAAGGCGAGGGAGTAAGGCTAGGTTAGACCCTTACTCCAAATTTTGTGGTTTGCATAACGAAAGTGAATTTGATTGATGTGTGAATGGCGTGGGCCTTCACTAGACCGGGGATAAGGCTAGGCCTTGTCCCGTTTCTAGTATCGTGCCGTTATGCCGCCGAAATTTTCTAAAATAAGTTAGAAAAATAAAAATAGCATTTTATTTAAAGAATGAACTGAATAGAAATTCATATGTTAAAATAAAATGTGTTATCGTTAAAAATATAATTTTTAACGTGAATGTGAATAAATAAATATTCATTTACAAACCAGACGGTTTGTTTATGTACACCTATTTGAATGACGTTGATTGGGTCGATAAATTTTACACATCGCCTAACTGCACAAATAAAATATGTGTTTGATTGTTTGAAACCCCACACGGGTGTTAGGATGAAATTTGAAGTTCACTCATCCTGATTGATTAAATATGTCGATCGATTGATTGACAGGCTGTTATAAGCGTTGAATATCTATATTTGATGCTTATACAGTGTAGTGCACTTTGGTTGATGGTTGATTATTTTCAATGCTATTATATACATGTGTTGTATGAAAATCCATATAATTAATTTTATATGGTAATTGATTGGGCCTCATTCCAGTTTTGAAAAAGAAATATTTGAAAAAGAAATATTTGAAAAAGAAATATTTGAAATAGAATATTTGAAAATAAAGGAATATATGAAGCCGTGTTGATTAGATTGACGCCATTTTGACGTGAACGATATTTATATCGATTTTGAAAACGATTTCGAAATGAATTGAATTGAAAACGATTTCGAAATGAATTGAATTGAAAACGAATTCAAAATGAATTGAAAACGATTTCGAAATGAATTGAATTGAAAACGATTTCGAAATGAATTGAATTGAAAACGAATTCAAAATGAATTGAAAACGATTTCGAAATGAATTGAATTGAAAACGATTTCGAAATGAATTGAATTGAAAACGAATTCAAAATGAATTGAAAACGATTTCGAAATGAATTGAATTGAAAACGAATTCAAAATGAATTGAAAACGATTTCGAAATGAATTGAATTGAAAACGATTTCGAAATGAATTGAATTGAAAACGAATTCAAAATGAATTGAAAACGATTTCGAAATGAATTGAATTGAAAACGAATTCAAAATGAATTGAAAACGATTTCGAAATGAATTGAATTGAAAACGATTTCGAAATGAATTGAATTGAAAACGAATTCAAAATGAATTGAAAACGATTTCGAAATGAATTGAATTGAAAACGAATTCAAAATGAATTGAAAACGATTTCGAAATGAATTGAATTGAAAACGAATTCAAAATGAATTGGAATCGATTTCGAAATGAATTGAATTGAAAACGATTTCGAAATGAATTGAATTGAAAACGAATTCAAATTGAATTGAAAGCGAATTGAAATGAATTCAAATTGAATTGAAATTTGAATTGAATAGAAATGAATTTTGAAACGAATTTATAAAGAAGAATTCAATTTTGATTTGAATTGAAATGGAAGTTGAAATTGTTTTTGAAACGAATTTAAAACTATTTATATAATTCGTTTTAAATAGAAATCGACGAAAAATATTATATATATATTATATATATAATATAAAGGCCTGAATAGAACGCGCCGCGCCGCGGCAGTTCGTGAATTTCGACCGTTTATTTCAAACGGAAATTACGGGAGATCCGACCGTCGGATTCTCCTAAAACCGGAACCGTTGGGTTCGTATCGAAAAGAGCTTTCTAACAAATGTGAGAAATTAGAAATCTAACGGTTGGATTTGGAGATATGTCCAAATCAAATTCGAAAAAGGTCGTTGTAAGTGCAGTTCGATGGCCGTTAATGGAAATCGACTGTACGGGCCTTGATAAAATTATTAAAAATAGCAATAATTTGTGTAAAATCATAAGAAATGATTTAGAAAGAATTGGGATGAAAAACTCCATGTTTGAAAAGATAAAAATGGATTTTTATCGAAATGAACTAGTTTTGAACTAGAAATATAATTCTATTTATTTTTAAATAAATAAATTGAATTTAAAAAGGGTTTTAAAAATAACCAAAATTTCCAATGATTGCATTGGAGTGGATTTGAATCGAAATTGTCTTCGGAATATTTCGATGTTGGAATTCGTGATTATACAGGTGTTGTTATGGAAATTTGAAAGATATATATTTATATCGTTATTTCCAATACGACATTTGTTAGTCGTAGAATTCGATATTGAATATAAGCCGATATATTTTCCATTCAGAGCCTTGTATTGAATATCGAATGTGATTTGGGTTTGTCGTGAATGGTGTCTTCACTAACACTGTTCTTGAACCCAGTTGAGAAAAGATTAAATCTTTTTATTTAGATTTAATGAAGTGTACCAATTAAATAATATTTAATTGGAATTGAATTGATATTGATTTTTGGGTTTATCGTGAACAGTGTTTTAAATAACACTTGTTCTTTAACCCGATAATTAATGAATGTGATTTTGGGTTTATCGTGAACCGTGTTTTAAATGACACTGATTCTTTAACCCAGTTAACGATTAAAACTGAGTGGAGTTTTAATGAATCTTTAATTAGATTGAAAAGATCGAAAATGGAGTATCACCAGTTTTGCTCCAGGCGATAGTTAAATCTTTAATTAGATTTGAACGTGAAATGGTAATTGAATTTACCGATAACACTGTGGTGTTAGATATGAAGTATTACCAGTTTTACTTCATGGGATGAATAGGTTGGGATTGGGAAATTAAAACAAATGATTACTTCGGTAAGGTTCGCTAATCCCGACTAGTTTGAATTGATATTCAAAAATGGATTAAAGAATAAATTCAAGGAATTTATCTTTGATAAAATTAATGGGAATCTTTCCCTATGAATGTGAAATTTAGAAACTAACTGTCGGTTAGCCAAGCAGAATGGTTTTCTGGATATTGATCTGATGTTGGTTTCGGCCTTCGGGGTTAATATTTGGGAAATTATTCTCTTGATTAATTTACGGTTAGTGACTAATGAATTGGAATGAGGCGTATGTTGTGTTTGTGTAACACTTTTATAATATATACGCGAGTTATTCGGAAAGGCCGGGTTTATCCCATTCTGAATAACTGATACGACAATAAGTCGAAGATGAAGACGATGGTCGAAGACCGGAGGTCTTCACGTCGTTTGGGTAATTACTGATGATCTTGATTGGGCTGTACACCCAAGAAGATGGAAACAGTTAGTGATCGTCCAGACGTACTTGGAGATCGATGGATATGCGGGGTACTAGGTGCCTCCGGTTTCGTTCAGACCCAGGACGGACTTGTAAATGGACTGTGTGTCTGACATCGGATTTCATTCTGTGTGACTGATATCGGTTGCATAGAATGGTTTGCCTGTGTGGCATGCTAAGATGCAAATGATCAAGGCTTCTGTTGAAAAGCAAGGTCTTGTGGTGATGATCAAAGCACGGCCTTTGTGGCGTAGCTTTGTGTAACGTTTACCTCGCGTGTTTCACACCAGGTATGAACCAAAAACGGGAGAGGACGTCAGGGAGGGCATGCGTTTCTTTCTAGCTAGAAGTGGCGTCAGTGGTTTTACACGCCCTGACGAGTTTGACTTATGTGGTTGTTGCGTTTGCGAGGCGCCTCGGTTATATCGGTTTCGGCCGAATGCATTCTGGTCGGCTGACGGACCAGACTTACACCCCATAGGGTGGGGAGACGTAGTGTTCAGGCATAATAATCCACATCGGTGGACCGGCCCTGAGGATCTAAAGGCTTGCCTACGCGCTTGCCTGTGGCTCGGGCTAGAGAGTCACGAATCGGTTGAGGACTATCTTTTGCCTCGGTTCATAGATGGAAATCCAATTTCCAAATACGACATCGTGCGGTTTTGATTGTATATATATATGGCGACATGATATATGGTACCCATGACGCCTATGATTGATACTTATGATTTGAAGTTGTTTTATACACTATGCACTTATTATAGTATCAAATGATTTGTTTAAAACGTATCAAGCATTCTTTGGCTGTTATAAGGGAAAACCCTATCCCCCGGCTTGCGTTTGCATTGTGTGATAGGACCTGGGTCTTATAACAGCTTCATTTTTCTTTATTTAGCATTGCGCTGTTTGTTTTATGCACTGGTATTCTTGGGAGGAAACCCGTTTCGTGTTATACGGCGTGGTCCCTTGATTTACCTAATGATTTAAAATAAAGATTTATAACTGCTTTAGTTCTCACACCAGTCCCATGACTGACCTGGAGTTTATTGTTTTAACCTAAACTCTGGGTGCCCCTATTTTGACACGGGCAGCTAGTAGTTTTGGTTTTGCAGATTTATATTCACAGGATCCTGGTTTACAGCTGGAATGATATCCGGAAAGCTTTGTATCCGTATATCTCTTCTAGTTGTATATTGTATTATTTTCCGCTGCTATGTATTTAAATGTAATTTAAATCTCTGATATTTCTGTGTAATATTCATTTATACTCTGTATATTCTTGTAATCTGATGCATTGTTGTGATATACAATGAAATGTTCTTCTGTATGTATTCTGATTTGTCGTGTTCTCAAACGATAGGGCATTTCGAACGGCCTGGATCGGTTTAGCGACTGGTTCGGACCGAGCGAGATTCCTTGCCGTCACAGAAATGTTGATTGAAATGCGTAGGATTTGTTTGTAGAAAATCACATTATTGATATATGAGTTGCTCACATATGACACGTTATGTCACGACATTTATATGACACAAAATTTATGCACAAGTGATATGTGATTTGTAATGTGATGATGTGTATGTTATGTGATGTTGCATCGATGTTTATTTATGTTACTCTCACACTGCAAGTTCCTTTAGTTTTAGGAAATCACCCTGAATTTTATTAACAATCTATTGTTTTGGATGATTCAAGTCTGACATGTGAGGTTTATTGTCGATTTGAATGGTTCAAAATAGTGGGTCGTTACACTGATCGAAATAGTCGAATTGGCTTAGGAAACATATTTCATTGTGTCCGGAGTAGGGGTATTTATCTAGGGGCGATAGTCATTGGGTTTGATTTGGAGTTCCGAACGATAAATAAGTTATAATTGAATTAAAATAATATTAAATATATTAATATAAAGGAGCCTCAACCCTAACCCTAGCTCATTCTTAAGCAGCCGTCGCCACTACAATTCAAGGGCTGAAATCACCTCATATTTGATCCTTAAATTTCTCTATATACGCTGCGAATTAGAAGGCAATTGTAAAGTAAAAAAGTCAAAGAGTAATGTAAGGGCTTTAAATTGGTATGGGTATGATGATTTTTCATTGTGTGGTTTTCGTGAATTTATGGCTCAAAGGTCGAGCGTTTGAAGGTCTTTTCCGACTAAGTGGGGCCCTTGAGTTGAACATGCCACCTGGCGTGGAAGGAGAGGTGAAGGCAGATGTTGTGGTGGCAGCGGATGGGTCTCCGATGGTAGGAGCTTTGAGCGGCGGCGGAGGAAATAGTTTGAGCATGGCGAGGGTTTTTGTTCGACACTTGAAGCATTAACGATTTGGTGAAGATAATTAAAATACTTAATTAATTGTTTAATTAGTGTTAATTATGTAATTAATTATTTAATTTATGTAATTAAACTATAAACTGCTATATCTTTTCCAATTCTTATCAGAATTGAACGATTTCAGTTGCGTTGCACTCGTATCAACAAACTCTACAACGTAGAGCTGACCAGAATGGAAACGGAGCAAGTTGGATTTTGAGCTAAATTAAATGGTCGTTTACTTTAGTTTAAAAACATAAATTCAGAAATAAAGATCGACGGAGTGGAAATCAAAGTGAGAATTCTCTCATTAAAATATTTGTAAAGTTATTTATTTTATAACTGAAAGTATATAAATTATCATTGTTGGTTTTTATCTTTTGTATGTGACATTACTTGAGTTCAACACATGAACTATTCATGACTCATTTGCACAAGAAGAGTTGTTTGAATATACGACACTCGTATTTCAAATAATGTGGATAGACACTTTGTGGTTGTTGAAATGAGGTATAAATATCTATTTATAATCAAACAGTGAAAATTGGTCATGTAGAAAAATAATTTGAATCGAATTAGAATAGGTTGAATTTATTAACCAGTGATTAATTTGAATCGACTGTTGTTGTTTGAAAACCCCACATAGGTTTTGGGATGATATTTAACATACACTAATCCTAATATTTAGTTGTATGTCAATCGATTGGCTGACAGACTGTGGTGAGCTTTATTTATTTATTTTAATGCTTATACAGTTGTAAAATGCACTCTGGATGTGAATTGACTGTTTAATGATTATTTATCATTATTGTTGAATACATGCGATGTATGGAATCTATATAACTGAAATTATATGGTAATTGATTGAGTCGTAATCCAATTCAGAATATGAACGAATATTTTAAAATAATATTCAGTGAAAAATTAAATTATGATTTTGATATCCGATTTTGGATAGACACAAAAGTATTGAAATGTGAACCCGAGTTAAGTAGTTAACTACCATTTTAACTCGAATGGAATTTTCTATCGATTTTATTCATTTTATAATGAATATCGAAAAGATTTGATTTCAAAATCTGATATTTTGAAAATATTATCATTTTATTATAATGATATGAAATATTCATTTTGATTTAAAATTGAAATGGAATTTGAAATCATTTTTAAATGAATTTAAAATGTTTTATAAAATAGTTTTAGAAAGAAAATTGATGAAATATTATATATATAGTGGCTTGAATAGAATGCGCCGCGCAGCGACCGTTCACGAATTTCAAGTATTAACTTCAAATGGACGTAACGGAAGATCCGACCGTCGGATTCTCCTAAAACCGGAACCGTTGGGTTCATATCGAAAAGAGATTTTGAAATCTAATGGTTAGATTTTAAGATATGTCCATGTCATTTTCAGAAAAGGTCGCTATGAATGCAGTTCAGTGGTAGATATTGGAAACCGACTATAAGGGCCTTAATAAAATTATTAAAACTACGGAAAAATCATGTAAAATCATAACGAATGATTTGGAAAGATTTTGGATGAAGAATTCCATATTTGAAAAGATAAATATATTTTTATCTAAATGAACTAGTTATTAACTAGAATAATAATCCAATGTTTTAAATAAATAAATTGGATTTGTAAATGGTTTTAATTTAACCAGAATTTTCCAACATATCAATTGGAAAGGATTTAAATGGAAATATTCTTTAGAATATTTAAATATTGGATTTCATGATTGAATGGATATCGTTAAGGAATTTGGAAGATATAGATATCGTTATTCCCAATATGATATCCATTTGTTTCAAAATTTGACATTGAATATAAGCCGATATGATTTCTACTCAGAGCCTTGTATTTAATATCAAATTGGATTTTGGGTTTGTCGTGAATGGTGTCTTCAATAACACTGTTCTTAAACCCATTTGAGGATAGAATAAATCTTTTAACTAAGATTAATGAAGTTATCCAATTTATAATTATAAATTGGAACTGAATGGAAGATGATTTTGGGTTCATTGTGAATGATGTTTTAAATAACATTTTCTCTTAAAACCCAATTAACACTAAAGATATGATTGGAGTTTATAAATCTTTTTATTAAGATTTAATGGAAATTTTCCAAAATAATGTTTTCCAAGTTAATACATTAAATTGGAATTGAATGGAATTCGGTTCAATAATAATCGAGATGAGCTTCTGTGAATGAAGACCGTTACTATATATAATATTCAAAAGGCTTGGTCGCTATTCCACTTATAGTGTTATTTTGATATGGAAATTTATTTCCATTATATACTATTATGATCTCCGTGAAGATTACATTTTGATGGAAGATGATTTTGGGTTTATCGCGAACTTTATTTTAAATGACATTGATTCTTTAACCCGTTTAAAGGAAAGATTTATTTCCTAAAAGTTGAATAATCATTAAGTAATGAGTTTTGAAGATTAAAACTAAGTTGAGTTTTAATGAATCTTTAATTAGATTGAAATGGGAATGAGATAATTAAATTTATCAAATTCACGAAATGATCGAGATATGGAGTACCACCATTTTTACTCCAGGTGATAGTTAAATCTTTAATTAGATTTGAACGCGAAATGGTAATTAAATTTACCAATAACACCGTGGGTGTTAGATATGGAGTATTACTAGTTTTGCTCAATGGGATGAATAGGTTGGGAGGAATAATAACAAAATATTACTTCGGTAAGGATCGATAATCCCTACTAGTTCTTTAAACCTTAATTCGGTTTAAGATTGTTAAAGGATAATATAAAATCTTTTGCAAAGGTTTTTAAAGGAAGATTTAAGAATAAGTATAAAAGAACTTATTGTAAGGACCCGTAACTTCCCCGTGAAGGAAAGCACGAATACTTTGAGAACAACACACAAAAGGACGCATACGGAAGAACATTTCATTGTTATTACAACAATTCCATCAGATACAAGAATATACAGAGTATAATTGAATAAATTACATTCGATAAATACCAGAGATTACAATAAATTACATAGCAGCGGAAAATAATACAAAATCACAACTAGAAGTGATACACGGATACAGAGCTTTCCGAGCATCGTTCCAGCTGTATATCAGGAACCTGTGAATATAAATCTGCAAAACCAAAACTACTAGCTGCCCGTGCGGAAAATAGGGGCACCCAGAGTTTAGGTTAAAACAATAAACTCCAGGTCAGTCATGGGACTGGTGTGAGAACTAAAACAGTTATTTAAAACTTTACTTTAAAGATGGTAATTCAAGGGACCACGCCGTATAACACGGAACGGGTTTCCTCCCAAGAATACTAGTGCATATAACAAAACAACGCAATGCTTTTTGGAAAAATGAAGCTATTATAAGACCCAGGTCCCATCACACAATGCAACGCAAGCCGGAGGATAGGGTTTTCCCTTATAATAGCCAAACATGCTTGATACGTTTAAACAAATCATTTGATACTATAATAAGTGTATAGTGTCAAAACAATTTCAATCATAAATATCAATCATAGACGGCATGGGTACCATATATCATGTCGCCATACTAGTTCTACAATTAAAACCGCAATATCACGTATTGGAAATTGGATTTCCGTCATGAGCCGAGGCAAGGGGCAAGCTCCTCTCCGCGTTCGAGACACTCTAGCAAATGTCCCAGGACCCCACTATGATCCTTGGAATCGGCTGGGCCGGTCCTCTCTTACTTTTGAGGATTGGCAATTCCTGAACACACGTTTCCCGGTCCTTACAGACCTATATCCGAGGCGCCTCGTATCCAACAACCACACAGGTGAAAAGTATATAAATGTCAGGGCTGGTAGGTCACTGACACCACCCTAGCTAGAAAGAAACGTCGTGCTCTCCCAGCGGTCCGTCTCCCGTTTTTGACTCATACCGAGGTGTGAGGCTCGCGAATTCACGTTATACACAAAGCTACGCCACACAGGCCGTGCTTTGATCATCAACCACAAGGCTTTGCTATCTCCCTCACTTAAAACTTTTCGTCCCCGAAAAGGAACAAAGTCAAAATTGGTTTGATTAATCAACTCTACGTTCGATCTGGCTTGCATTCTGCAACCTTTTAGTTTCTGAGAATTTTCAAATTTTCAAAAATTTGGCTAACACCCTAAATTTTCGAAAAATTTCGCCATAACCTCCCCTGCACCGGGAGCATCGGGGAATTTCAAATAGCTTCCCCGGTCCTTCAGATCTCAAAAAGAAAAAGAAAAAGCCAAGCGGCTAGCCAATAGGCTCATAAAATCATCATCACCCAAACAAAACAGTAAATTATGTAGTAAACATGTACCTATTTGTCGGGCAAACAAATTTTATTCTCTGGCTCTAGCCTCCTTGCTATGACCTGTTCAATGTAAGTATATGTATATGCAAGCAAATGCGACCAATTTTCAATATAAGTCAAGATTCGGTATAATTAGGCTGAAGGGTTCAAAATTATCAAACAAATAAACAAACAACACAAACATCAATCAATTAGTGGATTAGAGTTTCAAAATCATAATTTTGATACATATACTGAAAATCTTGTTTTTGATGCCAATTCACAACAATGTGTCTATCTATATTAGTTTTGGTTCTCACACCAGTCTAATGGAAATATATAGATATCACACCTTCGAAACTCGAATATAAATACTGATGATGTGGCCACATCACCAGAATTATCCCCGGGTGTCTAGAATGTGATTCTATATCTATCCAGTATATTAAAACTTCGACTATACGTTCATGACGCATATATGCAAAATCTTTATATACTCGATTGTCCATATTCAAAATAAATAAATATTCAAATACGTATAAAGCGATTTAAATTTTCGAAACAAAATTGTTTTCATTTGAAAATTATACTCTTCACACTCGTTCTAGGATACTACTGATCCTATCTCTAACGAGTCACTCTAATTGGACATTACTAATCCAATATCTGATGAATTCCTTCGTATGGTTCTAATGTGTCTTGTTCTCGAGCTCTGTAAACCAAAGCTCTGATACCACTGTAAGGACCTATAACTTCCCCATGAAGGAAAGCACGAATACTTTGAGAACAACACACAAAAGGACGCATACGGAAGAACATTTCATTGTTATTACAACAATTCCATCAGATACAAGAATATACAAAGTATAATTGAATAAATTACATTCGATAAATACCAGAGATTACAATAAATTACATAGCAGCGGAAAATAATACAAAATCACAACTAGAAGTGATACACGGATACAGAGCTTTCCGAGCATCGTTCCAGCTGTATATCAGGAACCTGTGAATATAAATCTGCAAAACCAAAACTACTAGCTGCCCGTGTGGAAAATAGGGGCACCCAGAGTTTAGGTTAAAACAATAAACTCCAGGTCAGTCATGGGACTGGTGTGAGAACTAAAACAGTTATTTAAAACTTTACTTTAAAGATGGTAATTCAAGGGACCACGCCGTATAACACGGAACGGGTTTCCTCCCAAGAATACTAGTGCATATAACAAAACAACGCAATGCTTTTTGGAAAAATGAAGCTATTATAAGACCCAGGTCCCATCACACAATGCAACGCAAGCCGGAGGATAGGGTTTTCCCTTATAATAGCCAAACATGCTTGATACGTTTAAACAAATCATTTGATACTATAATAAGTGTATAGTGTCAAAACAATTTCAATCATAAATATCAATCATAGACGGCATGGGTACCATATATCATGTCGCCATACTAGTTCTACAATTAAAACCGCAATATCACGTATTGGAAATTGGATTTCCGTCATGAGCCGAGGCAAGGGGCAAGCTCCTCTCCGCGTTCGAGACACTCTAGCAAATGTCCCAGGACCCCACTATGATCCTTGGAATCGGCTGGGCCGGTCCTCTCTTACTTTTGAGGATTGGCAATTCCTGAACACACGTTTCCCGGTCCTTACAGACCTATATCCGAGGCGCCTCGTATCCAACAACCACACTGTAACAACCCGAAAATCTGGGCCAGTTTAAAATTTTATTTTGGCAATTTTAGCGAATTTTGAATATTTAAAATAGATTATTTTAAATAATATCGACGAGAAAGTTTATTTCTAATATAATTAGAACGTATATACTATACGCGTCGTCGTTAGAATATAAATATTTATATATAATTATAAATAGAATTGAAAAGGGCGCGGTAGTTCGATAATTCGATTTCAAACTTCAATTGAATGTACCGGGTGCAAAGCAATCCGGATTTTAGAGAAACCAAAAATAATGGGATCTAATTGATAATATCTTTCCAACGAATCCGAATAATCAAATTTTCATAGCGGGGATCAAAAGTTATGTCCAGTTGAAAATTCTGAATAGTCGCTATGGAATTCAGGCCCTTAAAAATGGACATTTTGCAAATGACCTCGGATTTCGATGAAACCACTTTTGTTAGATCCGCAGTGTCAAGATACTGCTAGGTTTCAAATTTCATAATTTTTTGAATCAATATGTGAGCGTGGCGAAGGAAAACGCGTTTGACCAGTTTCAGTTGATTTTAATCGACTGGAAATTGGCCATTTTGCAAACGGTCTCAGAATTCGACGAAACTAGTTTTGTTAGGACCGTATCGTCAATACGAAGCTAGAAAATATTTTTCTGAAATTTTTCTAGTTAGTATGTGGCCCCGGTAATTTGAAACGTGCGTTTAAAATTCAATATAGTGATTTAAATGAAAATTCAAAAGGAAACTGATTGTAACAATCGAATCAGCTTGCGATACATATCCCATTGTGTTCGGAATGGGGGTGAAACGCTATGGGCGACAGGCGGTGGGCCTCGTTTCGAGGTCATATGTAAAAGTCAACCTTTTTGCAAAATATAATAATTAAATAATAATAAAATATATATATATATACTTTTCCCTCCTATACCTCTGCCCCCCCCCCCCCGAATTCATTTATACAGAAATTAAAAAAAAAAAAAGAAACCCTAAATCAAGAAGGCGATCGACGCCACCGCCCTGTCCTGCTCCGAGCCCCGCCTCCGCCTGAGCCCCCCCCAGATCGCTCGAGTTCCGCTGAAGCAATCCCTCGCTCGCGAAGATGAAGCCGCCGACCGCCACCAGAAACCCCCCAGCCGACGATCCTTCCACCGCCGACCGCCACCAGAAACCCCCCCCCTTCGCAGCTACATCGGTGAGCATTTTCTATTTTTATTTATTTATTTTCTTTTTTTTATTTATTCTGTAAAACTGTTTTATGTTTAAAGTAAAACTGTTTTATGTTAAAAGTTAAAACTGATTTTGTTAAAAATTAAAAACTGATTTTGTTAAAAATTAAAAACTGTTTTATGTTAAAAATTAAAACTGATTTTGTTAAAAGATTAAAAACTGTTTTATGTTAAAAATTAAAACTGATTTTGTTAAAAAATTAAAAACTGATTTTGTTAAAAATTAAAAACTGATTTTGTTAAAAGATTAAAAACTGATTTTGTTAAAAATTAAAAACTGATTTTGTTAAAAGTAAAAACTGAATTTTATAAAAAGTAAAAACTGAATTTTATAAAAAAAGTAAAACTGGAATTTTTAAAGAAGTAGTAAAGCTGAATTTTAATAAAGTAGTAAAACTGAATTTTTAAAGAAGTAGTAAAACTGAATTTTTAATTATGTTGTAAAGTTATGAAAAATAGAATTTTTATATATTGAACTTCGAAATAAAAATATGGTTTTTATATATTGAACTTCGAAATAAAAATATGGTTTTTATATATTGAACTTCGAAATAAAAATATGGTTTTTATATATTGAACTTCGAAATAAAAATATGGTTTTTATATATTGAACTTCAAAATAAAAATATGGTTTTTATATATGGAACTTCGAAATAAAAAATTCGATTTTTATATATTGAATAGCAAAATAAAAATATGATTTTTATATATTGAATAGCGTAGTAAAAATTCGATTTTTACATATGTAGTGAAAGCGAGCAGCGAAAGTGACAAAAAGGCGAAACGACGAAGACTTCTGCAAAGGAAGAGCCGTGGAGCTAGGATAGCTATATGTGAGAATTTCTCACCTTTCAATCTCTTTTTCTAATTATATATATATATACTAGGATGCAGACGGTGCTTAGTAGCACCCGACACAATCGTCCACAGACCATGGACTTGTTTGTTTGGTTGCATAGATTAGTTATATGATTTGATTTGAATTTGGTTGTTTGGTGATTTTGATTGATGTGTGAATGGCGTGGGCCTTCACTAGTCCGGGGATAAGGCTAGGCCTCGTCCCGTTTCTAGTATCGTGCCGTTATGCCGCCGAAATTTTCTAAAATATGTTAGAAAAATAAAAATAGCATTTTATTGAATAAATGAACCGAATAGAAATTCATATGTTGGAATAAAATGTTTTATTGTTAAAAATATAATTTTTAACGTGAATGTGAATAAATAAATATTCATTTACAAAACAGACGGTTTGTTTATGTACACCTATTTGAAGGACATTGATTGGGACGATAAATTTTACACATCGCCCAACTGCACAAATAAAATCTGTGTTTGGTTGTTTGAAAACCCCACACGGGTGTTGGGATGAAATTTGAAGTTCACTCATCCTGATTGATTAAATATGTCGATCGATTGATTGGCAGGCTGTTATAAGCGTTAGATATCTATATTTGATGCTTATACAGTGTAGTGCACTTTGGTTGATGGTTGATTATTTTTCAATGCTATAATGTACGTGTGATGTGTGAAAATCCATATAATTAACTTTATATGGTAATTGATTGGGCCTCATTTCAATTTGAAAAATAAAGAATATTATAAAATAAAAGTTCATGTGTTGACAGTACTCATTCATTGAGATTGGTCATGTGTTGAACGAAATATTTTAGTAATAAAATTTGCACCTTTAATATTATAAAATAAAAGTTCATGTGTTGACAATACTCATTCATTGAGATTGGTCATGTGTTGAACGAAATATTTTAGTAATAAAATTTGCACCTTTAATATTATAAAATAAAAGTTCATGTGTTGACAGTACTCATTCATTGAGATTGGTCATGTGTTGAAAGAAATATTTTGATAATAACAACTATTTTGAATAAAGAAACATTTGAAATAGAATATTTGAAAATAGAAATATATGAAGCCGTGTTGATTAGATTGACGCCATTTCGACGTGAATGATATTTATATCGATTTTAAACGATTTCGAAATGAATTGAATTGAAAACGATTTCGAAATGAATTGAATTGAAAACGATTTCGAAATGAATTGAATTGAAAACGATTTCGAAATGAATTGAATTGAAAACGATTTCGAAATGAATTGAATTGAAAACGATTTCGAAATGAATGGAATTGAAAACGAATTCAAATTGAATTGAAAGCGAATTCAAATTGAATTGAAAGCGAATTGAAATGAATTCAAATTGAATTGAAATTTGAATTGAATAGGAATGAATTTTAAAACGAATTTATAAAGAAGAATTCAATTTTGATTTGAATTGAAAAGAAAGTTGAAATTGCTTTTGAAACGATTTTAAAACTATTTATATAATTCGTTTTAAATAGAAATCGA
The DNA here is from genome assembly GCA_030737875.1 of Allium sativum. Lineage (NCBI taxonomy): Eukaryota > Viridiplantae > Streptophyta > Magnoliopsida > Asparagales > Amaryllidaceae > Allium > Allium sativum. The sequence goes on from CM060916.1 coordinate 904,989,247, forward strand.
CGAAATATATATTATATATATTATATATAATATAATGGCCCGAATAGAACGCGCTGCGCCGCGGCAGTTCGTGAATTTCGACCATTTATTTCAAACGGACATTACGGGAGATCCGACCGTCGGATTCTCTTAAAACCAGAACCGTTGGGTTCGTATCGAAAAGAGCTTTCTAACGAATATTAGAAATTCAAAATCTAACGGTTGGATTTGGAATTATGTCCAAATCAAATTTGAAAAAGGTCGCTGTAAGTGCAGTTCGATGGCCGTTGATGGAAATCGACTGTATAGCCCTTGATAAAATTATTAAAAATAGTAATAATTTATGTAAAATCATAAGAAATGATTTAGAAAGAATTGGGATGAAAAACTCCATATTTGAAAATATAAAAATAGATTTTTATCGAAATGAACTAGTTTTGAACTAGAATTATAATTCTATTTATTTTTAAATAAATAAATTGAATTTGAAAAGGGTTTTAAAAATAACCAAAATTTCCAATGATTGCATTGGAGTGGATTTGAATCGAAATTGTCTTCGGAATATTTCGATGTTGGAATTCGTGATTATACAGATGTTGTTATGGAAATTTGAAAGATATATATTTATATCGTTATTTCCAATACGACATTTGTTAATCGTAGAATTTGATATTAAATATAAGCCGGGATATTTTCTATTCAGAGCCTTGTATTTAATATCAAATGTGATTTGGGTTTGTCGTGAATGGTGTCTTCACTAACACTGTTCTTGAACCCAGTTGAGAAAAGATTAAGTCTTTTTATTTAGATTTAATGAAGTGTACCAATTAAATAATATTTAATTGGAATTGAATCGATATTGATTTTTGGGTTTATCGTGGACAGTGTTTTAAATAACACTCGTTCTTTAACCCGATCATTGATGAAATGTGATTTTGGGTTGTCGTGAACGGTATCTTCAATAATACAGTTCTTAGACCTAAAGGAGTTAAGAAAATCAGAAACTAACTGGAGATTAGTTAAGTTGAATAGTTTCCGAGGTATTGATCTGATGTTGGTTTCGGCCTTCGGGATTCATACTTAGGGAATTGCTCACTTGCTAATTTACAATTAGGGACTGATTGAAATGTGATGTGATTTTGGGTTTATCGTGAACCGTGTTTTAAATGACACTGATTCTTTAACCCAGTCACAGATTAAAACTAAGTGGAGTTTTAATGAATCTTTAATTAGATTGAAATGATCGAAAATGGAGTATCACCAGTTTTGCTCCAGGCGATAGTTAAACCTTTAATTAGATTTGAACGTGAAATGGTAATTGAATTTACCGATAACACTGTGGTGTTAGATATGAAGTATTATTAGTTTTACTTCATGGGATTAATAGGTTGGGATTGGGAAATTAAAACAAATGATTACTTCGGTAAGGTTCGCTAATCCCGACTAGTTTGAATTGATATTCAAAAGTAGATTAAAGAATAAATTCAAGTAATTTATCTTTGATAAAATTTATGGGAACCTTTCCCTATGAACATGAAATTTAGAAACTAACTGTCGGTTAGCCAAGCAGAATGGTTTTCTGGATATTGATCTGATGTTGGTTTCGGCCTTCGGGGTTAATATTTGGGGAATTATTCTCTTGATTAATTTACGGTTAGTGACTGATGAATTGGAATGAGGCGTATGTTGTGTTTGTGTAACACTTTTATAATATATACGCGAGTTATTCGGAAAGACCGGGTTTATCCCATTCTGAATAACTGATACGACGATAAGTCGAAGATGAAGACGATGGTCGAAGACCGGAGGTCTTCACGTCGTTTGGGTGATAACTGATGATCTTGATTGGGCTGTACACCCAAGAAGATGGAAACAGTTAGTGATCGTCCAGACGTACTTGGAGATCGATGGATATGCGGGGTACTAGGTGCCTCCGGTTTCGTTCAGCCCCAGAACGGACTTGTAAATGGATTGTGTGTCTGACATTGGATTTTAGTCTGTGTGTTTGATTTCTATTAAATATATATCTGTTTGGCGGCGGAGAATTTATTCTCTTGCTTAACGCCCTTCTCTGAGACGTACGAGCTCAGGGGTTATATATTGATGGATATCAAACGCATGGAGTGAATTGCCTGTGTGGCATGCCTAAGTGGCAATTGATCGAGGCTTCTGTTGAAAAGCAAAGTCTTGTGGTGATGATCAAAGCAAGGCCTTTGTGGCGTAGCTCTGTGTAACGTTTGCTTCGCGAGTTTCGCACCCGGTATGAACCAAAAACGGGAGAGGACGTCAGGGAGGGCATGCGTTTCTTTCTAGCTAGAAGTGGCGTCAGTGGTTTTACACGCCCTGACGAGTTTGACTTATGTGGTTGTTGCTGTTGCGAGGCGCCTCGGTTATATCGGTTTCGGCCGAATGCATTCTGGTCGGCTGACGGACCAGACTTACACCCTATAGGGTGGGGAGACGTAGTGTTCAGGCATAATAATCCACATCGGTGGACCGGCCCTGAGGATCCAAGGCTTGCCTGCGCGCTTGCCTGGGGGGCGGGCTAGAGCGTCTCGAATCGGTTGAGGACTATCTTTTGCCTCGGTTCATAGATGGAAATCCAATTTCCAAATACGTGACTTTGCGATTTTGATTGTATAACCTATATATGGCGACATAGTGGTATGGGGCATTCATGCCGCCTATGATTGATACTTATGATTTGAAGTGTTTTATACACTATGCACTTATAATAGTATCAAATGATTTGTTTTAAACGTATCAAGCATTCTTTGGCTGTTATAAGGGAAAACCCTATCCTCGGCTGCGTTGCATTGTGTGATGGGACCTGGGTCTTATAACAGCTTCATTTTTCTTTATTTAGCATTGCGCTGTTTGTTTTATGCACTGGTATTCTTGGGAGGAAACCCGTTCCGTGTTATACGGCGTGGTCCCTTGATTTATCTAACTTTAAAATAAAGATTAATAACTGTTTTAGTTCTCACACCAGTCACATGACTGACCTGGAGTTTATTCTTTTAACCTAAACTCTGGGTGCCCTTATTTTGACACGGGCAGCTAGTAGTTTCGGTTTTGCAGATTTATATTCACAGGATCCTGGTTTACAGCTGGAACGATATCCGGAAAGCTTTGTATCCGTATATCTTATTCTAGTTGTGTATTGTATTATTTTCCGCTGCTATGTATTTAAATGTAATTTAAATCTATGATATTTCTGTGTAATATTCATTCATACTCTGTATATTCTTGTAATCTGATGCATTGTTGTAATAAGCAATGAAATGTTCTTTTATGTGCGTTCTGTTGTGGCTTGTTCTCGAACTATCTGGCGCTTTCCTTTACGGGGAAGTTACGGGTTTTCACAGTTGGTATCAGAGCTTTGGTTTACAAAGCTCAGAGAACAAGACACATTGGAACCGTACGAAAGAATTCATCAGATATTGGATTAGTAATATCCAATTAGAATGACTCGTTAGAGATGGGATCAGTAGTATCCTAGAACGAGTGTGAAGAGTATATTTTTCAAATGAAAACATTTTTGTTTTGAAAATTTAAATCAACTATTCGTATTTGATTATTTGTTTATAGTGATTTTGGACAATTCAGTATATAAAGAATTTGCATATACGCCTTGCAAACGTATATTCAAAGTTTTAATATACTGGATAGATATGGAATCACATTCTAGTCGCCCGGAGATGGTACTGATGATTGTCATGACATCATCAGTATTTATGTTCGTGTTTCGAAGGTGTGATTTTCTATATATTTCCATTAGACTGGTGTGAGAACCAAAACTTATATATAGCTAGAATACATTGTTGTGAATTAGCATCAAAAACATGATTTTTGTCTATGTATCAAAATTATGAATTTGAAACTCTAATTCACTAATTGATTGATGTTTGCGTTGTTTGTTTATTTGTTTGCTAAATTTTAACCAATTAGCCTAATTGAATCAAATATTGGATTGTATTGAAATTAGTTGCATTTGCTTGCATATACATGTATATCTTTTGAACAGGTCATAGCAAGGAGGCTAGAGACAGAGAATAAAATTTGTTTGCCCGACAAATAGGTACATGTTTACTACATAATTTACTGTTTTGTTTGGGTGATGATGATTTTGTGAGCCTATTGGCTAGCCGCTTGGCTTTTTCTTTTTCTTTTTGAGATCTGAAGGACCGGGGAAGCTATTTGAAATTCCCCGATGCTCCCATTGCAGGGGAGGTTATGGCGAAATTTTTCGAAAATTTAGGGTGTTAGCCAAATTTTTGAAAATTTGAAAATTCTCAGAAACTAAAGAGTTGGAGAATGGAAGCCAGATCGATGGTAGAGCTGAATAATCAAACCACTTGCGACTTTGTTCCTTTTCGGGGACGAAAAGTTTTAAGTGGGGGAGATTGTAACAACCCGAAAATCTGGGCCAGTTTAAATTTTTTATTTTGGCAATTTTAGCGAATTTTGAATATTTAAAATAGATTATTTTAAATAATATCGACGAGAAAGTTTATTTCGAATATAATTAGAACGTATATACTATACGCGTCGTCGTTAGAATATAAATATTTATATATAATTATAAATAGAATTGAAAAGGGCGCGGTAGTTCGATAATTCGATTTCAAACTTCAATTGAATGTACCGGGTGCAAAACAATCCGGATTTTAGAGAAACCAAAAATAATGGGATCTAATTGATAATATCTTTCCAACGAATCCGAATAATCAAATTTTCATAGCGGGGATCAAAAGTTATGTCCAGTTGAAAATTCTGAATAGTCGCTATGGAATTCAGGCCCTTAAAAATGGACATTTTGCAAATGACCTCGGATTTCGATGAAACCACTTTTGTTAGATCCGCAGTGTCAAGATACTGCTAGGTTTCAAATTTCATAATTTTTCGAATCAATATGTGAGCGTGGCGAAGGAAAACGCGTTTGACCAGTTTCAGTTGATTTTAATCGACTGGAAATTGGCCATTTTGCAAACGGTCTCAGAATTCGACGAAACTAGTTTTGTTAGGACCGTATCGTCAATACGAAGCTAGAAAATATTTTTCTGAAATTTTTCTAGTTAGTATGTGGCCCCGGTAATTTGAAACGTGCGTTTAAAATTCAATATAGTGATTTAAATGAAAATTCAAAAGGAAACTGATTGTAACAATCGAATCAGCTTGCGATACATATCCCATTGTGTTCGGAATGGGGGTGAAACGCTATGGGCGACAGGCGGTGGGCCTCGTTTCGAGGTCATATGTAAAAGTCAACCTTTTTGCAAAATATAATAATTAAATAATAAAAAAAAATATATATATACTTTTCCCTCCTATACCTCTGCCCCCCCCCCCCCCGAATTCATTTATACAGAAATTAAAAGAAAAAAAAAAAAGAAACCCTAAATCAAGAAGGCGATCGACGCCACCGCCCTGTCCTGCTCCGAGCCCCGCCTCCGCCTGAGCCCCCCCCAGATCGCTCGAGTTCCGCTGAAGCCCTCCCTCGCTCGCGAAGATGAAGCCGCCGACCGCCACCAGAAAACCCCCCAGCCGACGATCCTTCCACCGCCGACCGCCACCAGAAAACCCCCCCCTTCCCAGCTACATCGGTGAGCATTTTCTATTTTTATTTATTTATTTTCTTTTTTTTATTTATTCTGTAAAACTGTTTTATGTTTAAAGTAAAACTGTTTTATGTTAAAAGTTAAAACTGATTTTGTTAAAAATTAAAAACTGATTTTGTTAAAAATTAAAAACTGTTTTATGTTAAAAATTAAAACTGATTTTGTTAAAAGATTAAAAACTGTTTTATGTTAAAAATTAAAACTGATTTTGTTAAAAAATTAAAAACTGATTTTGTTAAAAATTAAAAACTGATTTTGTTAAAAGATTAAAAACTGATTTTGTTAAAAATTAAAAACTGATTTTGTTAAAAGTAAAAACTGAATTTTATAAAAAGTAAAAACTGAATTTTATAAAAAAAGTAAAACTGGAATTTTTAAAGAAGTAGTAAAGCTGAATTTTAATAAAGTAGTAAAACTGAATTTTTAAAGAAGTAGTAAAACTGAATTTTTAATTATGTTGTAAAGTTATGAAAAATAGAATTTTTATATATTGAACTTCGAAATAAAAATATGGTTTTTATATATTGAACTTCGAAATAATAATATGGTTTTTATATATTGAACTTCGAAATAAAAATATGGTTTTTATATATTGAACTTCGAAATAAAAATATGGTTTTTATATATTGAACTTCGAAATAAAAATATGGTTTTTATATATTGAACTTCGAAATAAAAATATGGTTTTTATATATTGAACTTCGAAATAAAAATATGGTTTTTATATATGGAACTTCGAAATAAAAAATTCGATTTTTATATATTGAATAGCAAAATAAAAATATGATTTTTATATATTGAATAGCGTAGTAAAAATTCGATTTTTACATATGTAGTGAAAGCGAGCAGCGAAAGTGACAAAAAGGCGAAACGACGAAGACTTCTGCAAAGGAAGAGCCGTGGAGCTAGGATAGCTATATGTGAGAATTTCTCACCTTTCAATCTCTTTTTCTAATTATATATATACTAGGATGCAGACGGTGCTTAGTAGCACCCGACACAATCGTCCACAGACCATGGACTTGTTTGTTTGGTTGCATAGATTAGTTATATGATTTGATTTGAATTTGGTTGTTTGGTGATTTTGATTGATGTGTGAATGGCGTGGGCCTTCACTAGTCCGGGGATAAGGCTAGGCCTCGTCCCGTTTCTAGTATCGTGCCGTTATGCCACCGAAATTTTCTAAAATATGTTAGAAAAATAAAAATAGCATTTTATTGAATAAATGAACCGAATAGAAATTCATATGTTGGAATAAAATGTTTTATCGTTAAAAATATAATTTTTAACGTGAATGTGAATAAATAAATATTCATTTACAAAACATACGGTTTGTTTATGTACACCTATTTGAAGGACATTGATTGGGAAGATAAATTTTACACATCGCCCAACTGCACAAATAAAATCTGTGTTTGGTTGTTTGAAAACCCCACACGGGTGTTGGGATGAAATTTGAAGTTCACTCATCCTGATTGATTAAATATGTCGATCGATTGATTGACAGGCTGTTATAAGCGTTAGATATCTATATTTGATGCTTATACAGTGTAGTGCACTTTGGTTGATGGTTGATTATTTTTCAATGCTATAATGTACGTGTGATGTGTGAAAATCCATATAATTAACTTTATATGGTAATTGATTGGGCCTCATTTCAATTTGAAAAATAAAGAATATTATAAAATAAAAGTTCATGTGTTGACAGTACTCATTCATTGAGATTGGTCATGTGTTGAACGAAATATTTTAGTAATAAAATTTGCACCTTTAATATTATAAAATAAAAGTTCATGTGTTGACAGTACTCATTCATTGAGATTGGTCATGTGTTGAACGAAATATTTTAGTAATAAAATTTGCACCTTTAATATTATAAAATAAAAGTTCATGTGTTGACAGTACTCATTCATTGAGATTGGTCATGTGTTGAAAGAAATATTTTGATAATAACAACTATTTTGAATAAAGAAACATTTGAAATAGAATATTTGAAAATAGAAATATATGAAGCCGTGTTGATTAGATTGACGCCATTTCGACGTGAATGATATTTATATCGATTTTAAACGATTTCGAAATGAATTGAATTGAAAACGATTTCGAAATGAATTGAATTGAAAACGATTTCGAAATGAATTGAATTGAAAACGATTTCGAAATGAATTGAATTGAAAACGATTTCGAAATGAATTGAATTGAAAACGATTTCGAAATGAATTGAATTGAAAACGAATTCAAATTGAATTGAAAGCGAATTGAAAACGAATTCAAATTGAATTGAAAGCGAATTGAAATGAATTCAAATTGAATAGGAATGAATTTTAAAACGAATTTATAAAGAAGAATTCAATTTTGATTTGAATTGAAAAGAAAGTTGAAATTGCTTTTGAAACGATTTTAAAACTATTTATATAATTCGTTTTAAATAGAAATCGACGAGATATATATTATATATATTATATATATAATATAATGGCCCGAATAGAACGCGCCGCGCCGCGGCAGTTCGTGAATTTCGACCATTTATTTCAAACGGACATTACGGGATATCCGACCGTCGGATTCTCCTAAAACCGGAACCGTTGGGTTTGTATCGAAAAGATCTTTCTAACGAATATTAGAAATTCAAAATCTAACGGTTGGATTTGGAATTATGTCCAAATCAAATTTGAAAAAGGTCGCTGTAAGTGCAGTTCGATGGCCGTTGATGGAAATCGACTGTATAGCCCTTGATAAAATTATTAAAAATAGTAATAATTTATGTAAAATCATAAGAAATGATTTAGAAAGAATTGGGATGAAAAACTCCATATTTGAAAAGATAAAAATAGATTTTTATCGAAATGAACTAGTTTTGAACTAGAATTATAATTCTATTTATTTTTAAATAAATAAATTGAATTTGAAAAGGGTTGTAAAAATAACCAAAATTTCTAATGATTGCATTGGAGTGGATTTGAATCGAAATTGTCTTCGGAATATTTCGATGCTGGAATTCGTGATTATACAGATGTTGTTATGGAAATTTGAAAGATATATATTTATATCGTTATTTCCAATACGACATTTGTTAATCGTAGAATTTGATATTGAATATAAGCCGGGATATTTTCTATTCAGTGCCTTGTATTTAATATCAAATGTGATTTGGGTTTGTCGTGAATGGTGTCTTCACTAACACTGTTCTTGAACCCAGTTGAGAAAAGATTAAGTCTTTTTATTTAGATTTAATTAAGTGTACCAATTAAATAATATTTAATTGGAATTGAATCGATATTGATTTTTGGGTTTATCGTGGACTGTGTTTTAAATAACACTCGTTCTTTAACCCGATCATTGATGAAATGTGATTTTGGGTTGTCGTGAACGGTATCTTCAATAATACAGTTCTTAGACCTAAAGGAGTTAAGAAAATCAGAAACTAACTGGAGATTAGTTAAGTTGAATAGTTTCCGAGGTATTGATCTGATGTTGGTTTCGGCCTTCGGGATTCATACTTAGGGAATTGCTCACTTGCTAATTTACAATTAGGGACTGATTGAAATGTGATGTGATTTTGGGTTTATCGTGAACCGTGTTTTAAATGACACTGATTCTTTAACCCAGTCACAGATTAAAACTAAGTGGAGTTTTAATGAATCTTTAATTAGATTGAAATGATCGAAAATGGAGTATCACCAGTTTTGCTCCAGGCGATAGTTAAACCTTTAATTAGATTTGAACGTGAAATGGTAATTGAATTTACCGATAACACTGTGGTGTTAGATATGAAGTATTATCAGTTTTACTTCATGGGATTAATAGGTTGGGATTGGGAAATTAAAACAAATGATTACTTCGGTAAGGTTCGCTAATCCCGACTAGTTTGAATTGATATTCAAAAGTAGATTAAAGAATAAATTCAAGTAATTTATCTTTGATAAAATTTATGGGAACCTTTCCCTATGAACATGAAATTTAGAAACTAACTGTCGGTTAGCCAAGCAGAATGGTTTTCTGGATATTGATCTGATGTTTGTTTCGGCCTTCGGGGTTAATATTTGGGGAATTATTCTCTTGATTAATTTACGGTTAGTGACTGATGAATTGGAATGAGGCGTATGTTGTGTTTGTGTAACACTTTTATAATATATACGCGAGTTATTCGGAAAGACCGGGTTTATCCCATTCTGAATAACTGATACGACGATAAGTCGAAGATGAAGACGATGGTCGAAGACCGGAGGTCTTCACGTCGTTTGGGTGATAACTGATGATCTTGATTGGGCTGTACACCCAAGAAGATGGAAACAGTTAGTGATCGTCCAGACGTACTTGGAGATCGTGGATATGCGGGGTACTAGGTGCCTCCGGTTTCGTTCAGCCCCAGAACGGACTTGTAAATGGACTGTGTGTCTGACATTGGATTTTAGTCTGTGTGTTTGATTTCTATTAAATATATATCTGTTTGGCGGCGGAGAATTTATTCTCTTGCTTAACGCCCTTCTCTGAGACGTACGAGCTCAGGGGTTATATATTGATGGATATCAAACGCATGGAGTGAATTGCCTGTGTGGCATGCCTAAGTGGCAATTGATCGAGGCTTCTGTTGAAAAGCAAAGTCTTGTGGTGATGATCAAAGCAAGGCCTTTGTGGCGTAGCTTTGTGTAACGTTTGCTTCGCGAGTTTCGCACCCGGTATGAACCAAAAACGGGAGAGGACGTCAGGGAGGGCATGCGTTTCTTTCTAGCTAGAAGTGGCGTCAGTGGTTTTACACGCCCTGACGAGTTTGACTTATGTGGTTGTTGCTGTTGCGAGGCGCCTCGGTTATATCGGTTTCGGCCGAATGCATTCTGGTCGGCTGACGGACCAGACTTACACCCCATAGGGTGGGGAGACGTAGTGTTCAGGCATAATAATCCACATCGGTGGACCGGCCCTGAGGATCCAAGGCTTGCCTGCGCGCTTGCCTGAGGGGCGGGCTAGAGCATCTCGAATCGGTTGAGGACTTTCTTTTGCCTCGGTTCATAGATGGAAATCCAATTTCCAAATACGTGACTTTGCGATTTTGATTGTATAACCTATATATGGCGACATAGTGGTATGGGGCATTCATGCCGCCTATGATTGATACTTATGATTTGAAGTGTTTTATACACTATGCACTTATAATAGTATCAAATGATTTGTTTTAAACGTATCAAGCATTCTTTGGCTATTATAAGGGAAAACCCTATCCTCGGCTGCGTTGCATTGTGTGATGGGACCTGGGTCTTATAACAGCTTCATTTTTCTTTATTTAGCATTGCGCTGTTTGTTTTATGCACTGGTATTCTTGGGAGGAAACCCGTTCCGTGTTATACGGCGTGGTCCCTTGATTTACCTAACTTTAAAATAAAGATTAATAACTGTTTTAGTTATCACACCAGTCACATGACTGACCTGGAGTTTATTGTTTTAACCTAAACTCTGGGTGCCCTTATTTTGACACGGGCAGCTAGTAGTTTCGGTTTTGCAGATTTATATTCACAGGATCCTGGTTTACAGCTGGAACAATATCCGGAAAGCTTTGTATCCGTATATCTTATTCTAGTTGTGTATTGTATTATTTTCCGCTGCTATGTATTTAAATGTAATTTAAATCTCTGATATTTCTGTGTAATATTCATTCATACTCTGTATATTCTTGTAATCTGATGCATTGTTGTAATAAGCAATGAAATGTTCTTTTATGTGCGTTCTGTTGTGGCTTGTTCTCGAACTATCTGACGCTTTCCTTTACGGGGAAGTTACGGGTTTTCACACACACAGGTGAAAAGTATATAAATGTCAGGGCTGGTAGGTCACTGACACCACCCTAGCTAGAAAGAAACGTCGTGCTCTCCCAGCGGTCCGTCTCCCGTTTTTGACTCATACCGAGGTGTAAGGCTCGCGAATTCACGTTATACACAAAGCTACGCCACACAGGCCGTGCTTTGATCATCAACCACAAGACTTTGCTTTTCAACAGAAGCCTTGATCAATTGCCACTTACGCATGCCACACTGGCAATTCACTCCATGCGACTGATGTCCATCGATATACAACCTCTGAGCTCGTATGTCTCAGAGAAGGGCGTTAAGCAAGAGAATAAATTCTCCGCCGCCAAACAGATGTATATTTAATAGAGATCAGTGAACACAGAATAAAATCCAATGTCAGACACACAATCCATTCACAAGTTCGTTCTGGGTCTGAACGAAACCTGAGGCACTTTCCTCGCATATCCATCGATCTCCAAGTACGTCTGGACGATCACCAACTGTTTCCCTCATCTTGGGTGTACAGCCCAATCAAGATCATCAGTAATCACCCAAACGATGTGAAGACTTCCGGTCTTCAACCACCGTCTTTATCCTCCAAATCTCGTCGAATCGGTTATTCAGAATGGGTATAACCCGGCCTTTCTGAATAACCCACGTATATAGTAAACAAATGTTACACAAACACAACGAACGCCTCATTCCAATTCAGAATATTCTTTTATTCAAAAAATCACATTCTTAGGGAAAGGTTACCATTAATTTTATCCAAGATAAATTCTTCTAAATTTATTCTTTAATCTTCCTAACTAGTCGGGATTAGCGAACCACACCGAATTATTTATTTATTTTATTTCCCAATCCCAACCTATATATCCCATGGAGAAAACTGGTAATACTCCACATCTAACACCACGGTGTTATCGGTAAAATTAATTACCATTTCACGTTCAAATCTAATTAAAGATTTAACTATCGCTTTGGAGCAAAACTGGTGATACTCCACTCTCGATCACTTTTCAGATTTGATAATTTAAATTATCAATTCACTTTTTAATCTAATTAAAGATTCATTAAAACTCCACTTAGTTTTAATCTTTTCAGAAATCGATATCTTGCCTTTAACTGGGTTAAAGAACCAATGTCATCTAAAACACGACTCACGATAAGCCCAAATCACATTTGATATTAAATACAAGGCTCTGAATAGAAAATATACCGGCTTATATTCAATATCAAATTCTGAAACCAACAAATATCGTATTGGAAATAACGATATAAAATATATCTTTCAAATTCCCAAAACAATATCTGTATAGTCACGAAATCCAACATCGAAATATTCCGAAGATAATTTCGATTCAACTCCACTTCCACTTCACCTATTGGGAATATTGATTATTTTTAAAATCACTTTCAAATTCAATTTATTTATTTCACAAATAAATTGATTTTAATTCTAGTTCAAAACTAGTTAATTTCAACAAAAATCTATTTTTATCTTTTCAAATATGGAATTCTCCCGCTCAATTCTTCCCAAATCATTTCTTATGATTTTACACAAATTATAGATATTTTTGATAATTTTATCAAGGCCCGTACAGTCGATTTCCATCAACGGCCATCGAACTGCACTTACAGCGACCTTTTCTGAATTTGATTTGGACATAATTCCAAATCCAACCGTTAGATTTCAAATTTCTAATATTCTTTGGAAAGCTCTTTTCGATACGAACCCAACGGTTCCGGTTTTAGGAGAATCCGACGGTCGGATCTCCCGCAATGTCCGTTTGAAATAAATGGTCGAAATTCACGAACTGCCGCGGCGCAGCGCGTTCTATTCAGGCCGTTATATTATATATAATATATATAATATATATATTTCGTCGATTTCTTTTTAAAACGAATTTTATAAATCGTTTCAAATTCGTTTTCAAAACCATTTCAACACTACATTCAATTTCAAATCGATTTGATTTCAATTCAATTCAAATTCTAATTCGTTTCAATTCAATTCAATTTGAATTCATTTTTATTCAATTCGAATTCAAATTCACTTTCTATTCAATTCGAATCGAATTCATTTACTATTGGATTCGAATTCATTTCAAATTGATTCAATAAAATTTCAATTTGAATTTTTAATCTAATTTAATTTGAATTTCATTTCAAAATATTAAGTTTTGAAATCACTTTTCAATATTCATTATAAAACTAATAAAATCGATATATAAATGTCGTTCACGTCAAAATAGCGCATCTCTAATCCACACGGCTTTACATATTTCAATAAATTCGTTATTCTATTCAACAAATGAATATTTATTCTGTTCAACACATGAATCTATGTTTCTTTCAACACACGACTAATCTCAACACATGAGTACTGTCAACACATCACTATTTTGGTTATGTAAAATATTTTATAAAACTATGGTATCTATCGTTTGATTTCAATTAGACTCCACCGTGAAGTAGTTCTAATTTTAAACATGATAAAGATGTGAATTTTATTATTAAAATATTTTACCTAACACATGAATATTTTCAACACATGAACATCGTCAACACATGACTATTTTTATATTCAACACATGAATTTTTCTTTTATAATCTTCATTATTTTCCCGATTGGAATGAGGCCCAATCAATCACCATATAATGTTAATTATATGGATTCCATACAACACATGTATATAATAGCATTGAAAAATAATCAACCATCAAGCAAAGTGCACTACACTGTATAAGCATCAAATATAGATATCTAACGCTTATAACAGTCTGTCCATCAATCGATCGACATATTTAATCAATCGGGATGAGTGAACTTCAAATTTCATCCCAACACCCGTGTGGGGTTTCAAACAATCAAACACAGATTTTATTTGTGCAGTTGGGCGATGTGTAAAATTTATCGTCCCAATCAATGTCCTTCAAATAGGTGTACATAAACAAACCGTCCGGTTTGTAAATGAATATTTATTTATTCACATTCACGTTAAAAATTATATTTTTAACGATAAAACATTTTATTTCAACACATGAATTTCTATTCAGTTCATTTATTCAATAAAATGATATTTTTATTTTTCTAACATATTTTAGAAAATTTCGGCGGCATAACGGCACGATACTAGAAACGGGACGAGGCCTAGCCTTATCCCCGGTCTAGTGAAGGCCCATGCCATTCACACATCAATCAAATCCATTTCAATTCACCAAACAATTCAATTCAGCCCAAATCATCTAACTAATTTATGCAACCAAACAAACAAGTCCATGGTTTGTGGACGATTGTGTCGGGTGCTACTAAGCACCGTCTGCATCCTAGTGTATATATATATAATTAGAAAAAGAGATTTTGAGTGAGAAGTTCTCACCTATAGCTATCCAATCATCTTGACTCTTCTAATGCAGGAAATCTTCACTGTTCTCGTCTCTTATCGCTTTTGTTGTCCGCTTTCACTACATATGTAAAAATCACATTTTTATATACTGATGTCTTTAAAATAAAAACCACATTTTTATTTATTCACTTTCAATTTAAAAATCATATTTTTATAATCACTTCCTATATTTAAAAATCGAATTTTCACTACGATGTTCAATATATAAAAATCATATTTTTACTCCTTTACACATACAAAGATGATATTTTTATATTCTCTATCCTATAAAGATTATATTTTTAATACTTTAAAAATATAAAAATCATATTTTTAATATTTCTATATAGTAAAGATTATATTTTTAATACTTTAAAAATATAAAAATCATATTTTTATTTCGAAGTTCAACATCTAAAAATCCTATTTTTATTTCCACTTCGCATATGATAAAAATTATATTTTGTTACATATATAAAAATTATATTTTTGTAGTTAGAAATCAAATCTTTTTCTAATCAGTTTTCATAACCATTAAAAATCAACCCCTTTTCTCTAATTAATAACCGAACCTTTTCTTCGCTTTAAAACCATATTTTTAATTAATTAAAAACTAAACTTTCTTAAAAATAAAAATCAAACTTTTTCTACTTTTAAAAATCCCATCTTTTATAACTTACAGACCATAAATTTAAGTGGAAAACCCTTTAGACTATAATATGTAACCGGATTATTCGAAAGAAATTAAAATAAAATAAAAATAAAAACTTACAGCGCATAAAAAAAAGGGAAAAGCTTTCGCTGTCGCTGATGGCTCGAGGGGAGGGGAGGGGTCGCACAAGGGGGGGGTCTGGTGGCGCTCAGGCGGGTGGCTCAGAAGGGATTGGGTCTTCGCGTCAGGCTAAGGGCGGATCGAGCGGAGGAGGCGGCCTGGAGGAGCAAGAAGGAGAGGAGAGAGGCGCGGTCAGGAGATGGAGGCGGGTGGGTTCATCGCGGCGGCGTCAGGGGGATGGTGGGTTTTCCTCCGCCGATCGTTTGTTTTTTTTTTTTTTTGGTCGGATTGAAAATGAGAGAGAGAGGGGGGCCAGAACGGTAAAAGGTGAAGAGATTTAATTTTTTTTCTTTTTTTATTAATTTAATTATTTTATTTTGCAAAATGTTGACTTTCACATACGACCTCGAAACGAGGCCCACCGCCTGTCGTCCATAGCGTTTTACCCCCATTCCGAACACAATGGGACATGTTTCGTATGTTGATTCGATCGTTTCGATCAGTTTCCGTTGAATTTACATTTAAATCACTATATTGAATTTTAAACGTACATTTCAAATTATCGGGGTCACATATTAACTCGGAAAATTACAGAAAAATATTTTCTAGCTTCGTATTGACGATACGGTCCTAACAAAACTAGTTTCGTCGAATTCTGAGACCGTTAGAAAAATGGCCAATTTCCAGTCGATTAAAATCAAATGAAACTGGTCAAATACGTTTTCCTTTGCCACGCTCACATATTGATTCGAAAAATTATGAAATTTGAAACCTAACAATAACTTGACATCATGGACCCAACAAAAGTGGTTTCGTCGAAATCCGAGGTCGTTTGCAAAATTTCCATTATTAAGGGCCTGAATTCCATAGCGACTATTCAGAATTTTCAACTGGACATATCTTTTGATTCCCGCTATGAAATCTGGATTTGTCGGATTCGTTGGAAAGATATTCACTATTAGATTCCATTATTTTTGGTTTCACTAAAATCCGGATTGTTTTGCACTCGGTACATTCAATTGAAGTTTGAAATCGAATTATCGAACTACCGCGCCATTTTCAATTCCTATTTATAATTATATATAAATATTTATATTCTAACGACGACGTATAAAATATATACGTCGAATTCTATTCAAAATAAATTTTCTCGTCGATATTATTTAAAATAATCTATTTTAAATATTCAAAATTCGCTGAAATTGCCAAAATAAAAATTTCAAACTGGCTCGCATTTTACGGGTTGTTACACTTATCTTTGATAAAATTAATGGGAATCTTCCGCCTAAGATGTGAATATTTGAATAAAAGAATATTTTGGATTGGAATGAGGCGTATGATGTGTTTATTTATCACTTGATTATAAAATACGCGAGTTATTCAAAAAGACCGGGTTTAACCCATTCGGAATAACTGTTACGACGATTAAAAGTCGGCGATGAAGACGGTGGTTGAAGACTGGAGATCTTCACATCGAATGGATGATTACTGATGTCTTGATTGGGAGGCATCCCAAGACAAGGTAATAAGTGGTGATTGTCCAAACGTACTTGTAGATCAACCAGATATACGAGGGCCTCTCTCCTGTATTGGACATCTGGGACGAGGAATAAGGTGCCTCCGGTTTCATTCAAACCCCGAACGAACTTGTAAATGGATGTGTGCCTGACATTGGATTTTATTCCATGTTGATTGATTTCTATTAAATGTATATCTATTTGGTGGCGGAGAATTTATTCTCTTTCTTAACACCCTTCTCTAAGACGTACGAACTTAGAGGTTATATATTGATAGACATCAGTTATATGACATGAATTGTTAATGTGGCATGCTAAGATGCAAATGATCAAGGCTTTTGCTGAAAGCAAAGTCTTATGGATGATGATTAAAGCACAACTTTAATTATCATAGCTTTGTGTATAGCGTTAATTCGCGAGCCTCACACCTGGTATGAGTCAAAAAAGGATAGTGACTGTAGGGAGTCCATGCGTTTCTTTCTAGCTAGGAGTGATGTCAAGGTATGGAGCCCAGACATTTTACTTATGTGGATATTGGAAAGCGAGGTACCTCAGATTTGAGTCCCTAGTGGCTCTTGATATGGTCGACATACTGACCATATTTTTTCCCCATAGGGCAGGGAAACATATTGTTTAGGAATTACTAATCCACTAAAGTAGGTGCAGACCGGTCCTGAAGATCCAGGTGCAGTTACGGTGAATCCTAAGGCATGGGCTAGAGTGTCTCGAATCGGTGAGGATGATCCCTTTCCTCGACTCTTAGATGGAATCCAATTTCCAATAGGTGACTTTTTGGTTTTAGTTGTAAACCTATGTATGGCGACATAATATATGGCACCTATGCCGTCTTTGATTGATACATTTATATTTGTTTTTGATACTATGCACTTATAATAGTATCAAATGGTTTGTTTTAAAATGTACCAAGCGAATTTGGCTATTGTAAGGTAAAATTTTGTCCTCCGGCTTGCGTTGGATTGTGTGATGGGACCTAGATCTTACAATAGGTTCATTTTTCCAAAAAGCATTGCATTGTTTATTAAATCGTTTTATTTCAAGTTTTGGTATTCACGGAGAGTAAATGTAACGACCCGGAAAATCTGAACCAATTTAAAAATTTTAAATTGGCTATTTTAGTGGATTTTAAATATTTAAAATAAATATTTTAAATAATAGCAATGAAAAGTGAGTTTGAATCGACGTTCGAAAACAAATATAATTAATTCTAATTATAAACAAGGCCTGAAATGGCGCGGTAGTTTCAAAATTTGAATTCAAACTTTGACTCACTGTACTGGGTGCAAAACAAAACGGATTTGAGTGAAACCAAAAATATTTAAATCTGTTAGTGAATACATTTCTAACGAATCTGAAAAATCGAAGTTTCATAGCGGGAAGCAAAAGTTATGGCCAAATGAATTTTCTAAAAGGTCGCTATGGAGTTTATATAGCCCGTGAAAATGTCCATTTTGCAAACGACCTCGGAATTCGACAAAACCACTTTTGTTGGATCCGGGATGTCAAATTATTGCTAGGATTCAAATTTCATAATTTTTGAAGCTAGTATGTGAGCGTGGCAAAGGAAAATGTGTTTTGGTCAATTACAGTTTAATTGGATCGACCAGAAATGGGCCATTTTTCAAACGGTCTCAAAATCCGACGAAACTAGTTTTGTTGGGACCATATCGTCAAAACATAGCTAGATTTATTTTTCTGGAATTTTTCGAATCAGTTTGTGGCCCTGGCAAATTGAAATGTACGTTCAAATCAAATATTGAATGTTTTATATTTTAATTTGAAGGAGAACTGACTGAAATAGTCAAACGGGCCTACGAAACATATCCCATTGTGTTCGGAATGGGGGTAAAACGCTAGGGACGATAGTCGTTGGGTTTGGATTGGGGTTCGTGTGTGAAAGGGGGTATTTTCGAAATTTAAAAATATATATATTAACAAAAAATCCTATTGGCTAGCCAGTCCTTCTTTCTTCCCCATTACCTCACAGCGAATGACGGAAACAAGCTCAGAACTTCCCGATCGTTTTCCGGCGAATTCATGCACCAAAACCCCCTGCCACTTCGATGTTTTCTGAAGATCTTTCCCCCCTCCTCAAATCAAAACAAACCCCACCTCAAATCGTTGTGTATTTCTCGAGTTTGAGCTCTCCAAGGTTTCGCCGTTCGAAGGCCGATTGCTCCTCCATCTGACCTCCGAGTTCGACGCCGTCAGCACCCCAGGCGCGCCTCTCCCAGCCCTTCAAGGTGGCGCAGGCCGATCGTCATATAGTTGCGCGGATTTTGAGAAAAGTGCAAACTTAGTTTTGAACGAACGTGTGAGGTAACGGCTGAAACTATTTAATAGCAGTTTAAAGCGCTACGGTTTTTGATTTCACTATAAAAATCATATCTTTTTCGTCTCTTGAAGAAATTCAGTGAAACAAGAGACAGTGGACTCGTGTGGACGTCTTCTACATTCTAGAAGAGACCGCATATTTTTCTTAGCGTTCTGCTGTTTTTGGTGGAGTGGAACCCAATGTGAGATTTCTAAATTATAAACGATATGGAAAACGACGATGTATAAATTACATAGTCGATGTATGAGTTATATGAGCGTTGTACACCTCTTGTATAAGTGTTGTATAAGTTGTACGTTCGATATATAAGTTATATATGCGTTGTAAAAATTATATATGTGTTGAAATAGAAGTGAAATTCTTATATATATATATATATATATATATATATATATATATACGCCCCTCGTCCACAAACCATGGACGATATTTATTGGTTGTGATTGGTGTGAAAATTGGTTGATTATGAATGGTTGATTAGAATTGTTAGTGGTTGAAATTGATTGATTGTGGTTGAAAAATACCCGTTTGTGGTTGAGGAATATTTGGTTGAAACCACATAGGATTAGTTTGTGGAAATGAAAAAAATATACATGCCGCTTGCGTGCGAACTAGATGCATGAATCCCCATTGTCAAAAGCTGCGAGGCTTTAAGGTAGAGCGAGGAGCCGTACTAGGGACAGTCCCAGTTTTAACTACCCTGCCGTTATGCTGCCGAAATTTTGAATAATATTCATGTGTTAGAATTATTTTCCTATGTTGAAACTATATTCGTGTGTTGAATAGAAAACCTTCATGTGTTGAATCGAAATTCATTCGTTGAATAGAAATTCATGTGTTGAATGGTATTCGTGTTTTAAATAAATTGTTTTAACAATAAAAATCACATCTTTACTCTATATATACAAACTATAGAAAACATTCATGTGTTGAATCGAAATTCATTCGTTGAATAGAAATTCATGTGTTGAATGGTATTCGTGTTTTAAACAAATTGTTTTAACAATAAAAATCACATTTTTACTCTATATATACAAACTATAAAAAACATTCATGTGTTGAATCGAAATTCATTCATTGAATAGAAATTCATGTGTTGAATGGTATTCGTGTTTTAAATAAACTGTTTTATCAATATAAAAATCACCTTTTTATTGTATATATACAAATTTTGAATAACATTCATGTGTTGAATAGAAATTCATGTGTTGAATGGTATTCGGTTTCGAAAGAAATTGTTTTATAATAAAAATCATATTTTTATCACCTATATGAACTATATAAAATAATCATGTTTCGAAATAAATTGTTTTACAATAAAAATCACATTTTTCTATATACATGAATGGTTAAAAATAACGAAGTGTTGAAATAATTGTCGGTTGGATAAAAATATCATTTTTATCAAATGTATGAAAAGAATATAGTTTTGAAATCGATAAATCGATATATATATATATATAAAAATAGAATTGAAATATATCGAATAATGAAGCTGCAGTTCGTGTTTTGAAACCGTGATTTCAAACAATTAGTGCGGGAGATCCGACCATCGGATTTTCCCGAAACCGAAACCGTTGGGTTCGCTTTGGAAATATCTTTCCAACGACACCAACTTTATAAAGATCCAACGGTTGGATTGTCTGGAATGTTTAATTCAAATCTGAAGAAAAACAGTGCCAGAATCGATTATATATATATAAATATAATTAAATTAAATCGAATAACAACGCTACAGTTCGTATTTTGAAATCGAAACTTCAAACGATTATACCGGGAGATCCGACCGTCGGATTTTCCCGAAACTGGAACCGTTGGATTCGTTTTGAAAAGATCTAATGATATAAATTTTGTGAAGATCCAACGGTTAGTTTTTCATATATGTGTAAATCAAATCAGAAGAAAAACAGCGCCACGGCCGCGCTATGGCCGAAGCGTCGTTTGAATAAATTGGCTATTTTAAAATAAATAAAAATAGCGATAAATCGTTATAAAATATTATGAACGATGTGGAAGTGAAATTTAGAAACTAACTGAAGGTTTGCTAAGTCGAATGGTTTCCTGGATTTTGATCTGATGTTGGTTTCGGCCTTCGGGGTTAATATTTGGGAAATCGTTCTCTTACTGATTTACGGTTAGTGACTAATGAACTGGAATATGGCGTATGTGTGTTTGTGTTGCACTTGTTTATTATATACGCGAGTTGCTCAGAAAGACCAGGTCTATCCCATTCCGAATAACTGAATCGACGATAAGAAATCGAAGATGAAGACGGTGGTCGAAGACCGGAGATCTTCACCTTGTTTGGATGGTAACTGATGTCCTGATTGGCAGGCACACCGAAATATGGATAATGAGTGGTGATCGTCCAGACGTACGTGGAGATCGATGGGTTTGCGAGGTATATAGTGCCTCCGGTTTCATTCAGACCCAGAACGGACTTGCAAATGGACAGTGTGTCTGACATTGGAATTTACTCTGTGTGATTGATAGCCATCAGTTGCATGGTGTGAATTGCTTGTGTAGCATGCTAAGATGCAGTGATCAAGACTTCTGTTGAAAAGCAAAGTTTTGTGGTGATGATCAAAGCACCGCCTGTGTAGCGTAGCTTTGTGTATAACGTGAATTCGCGAGCCTCACACCTCAGTATAAACCAGAAACGGGAGAGGACCTCAGGGAGGACATGCGTTTCTTTCTAGCTAGAAGTGGCGTCAGTGGTTTTACACGCCCTGACGAGTTTGACTTATGTGGTTGTTACTGTTGCGAGGCGCCTCGGTTAGATAGGACGATCCGGGTCCGATGGAGTCATTCGTTGGCTCATTTACGCCCCAAAGGGCGGGGAAACGTAGTGTTTAGGCATTATAATCCACTCCGTGTGGACCGACCCTGTCGCTCCAAGGGTCGATGCGCTTTGACCCTGAGGCTCGGGCTAGACAGTCTCGAAGTCGGTAAGGACTATCTTTTGCCTTGGTTCATGACGGAAATCCAATTTCCAAATACGTGATTGTGCGATTTTGATTGTATACCTATATATGGTGACATAGTGGTATGGGGCATTAATGCCGTCTATGATTGATACTTATGATTTGAAATTGTTTTTGAAACATATAAACACTAGTAGTAATATCAAATGCTTTTGTTTTATTCGTATCAAGCATATTTTGGCCATTACAAGGTAAAACTCTATCCTCCGGTTTGTGTTGCATTGTGTGATGGGAACTGAGTCTTATAATGGCTTCATTTTTATAAAAATCATTGCGATATTTAAAAGAATTATTTGTTTTAAAGCACTGGCAATCCAATGGAGTAAACCCGTTCTATGAAAGTGGCGTGGTCCTGTGATTAGCCAATTATATAATGTGTTAAGTAGATTTCTCATACCAGTCCCATGACTGACTCGTAGTTTGTTTCACTTGCAAACTCGGGAGCCCCTTTTTCTACACGGGCAGTCTTGTATTCAGGTTATTAGCGGGCTCTTTCTGGATAGCTGGAGCTGAAGATGGATTCTATCATTTATCTTTTTTTATGTTGTTCAGCTCTTGTTGTACATATTATGTTTGTTTTCCGCTGTAGACATTTATGTATAGCTGAACTGTATTTGTACTAAGTATGATCCTGTATACTGTGTAACTCTGATGATTACGTTTATCCAGTATATTCTATTGTGCATTATCTGGTGTATTTATTTATTTTTGTTCTACTATTATCTGTTTATGTGTTATATTCCAAAGATTACCCTTGCCACCGTCAGTACGGGGTTCGGGGTCGTCACAACGTGGTATCAGAGTTTTGGTTAAGCTTAGCTCTGAAATATAACATATTAACGAACTCGTCAGAGATAGAACCAATAGTGTTCTAGGACGGGTAACTCAATACAGATAGGATCAGTAATATCCTAGTATGAGTATAGCAGAATCAGAATAGCTCGTTAGAGATGAGGTTAGAAATGCCCCAGAATGAGTTGAGAGTTATATGTTTGTAAATAACGTATTTGTGATTATATATATAGGCTGGTTTTAGAAATATGATTTTTGAATATATAAAAGATATATATTTGAAAAGTAAAAGAGTATATGAATTAATTTGTATGATTTTGAAAAGTTAAAAACAAATTGCTTGTTGTTTACATTGTGTGATAGTAAATTGGATTAATTAAATTATTGAAACGATAGTTAATTTAATTAATAAGAGAATGAATGGTACGATTTATTCGATTATATCACACATTGAACTGATATGAAAATAGATAGAAATATATATACATGTGCATATATATGTTTGAACAGGTAAACGGATAGCTGTTGAGTAAAGATTTTATTTGCGTGCCCGACAAATAGATAAACCTTAAGGAGTTGGATGCGAAATATTATTATATCAACTCCTATGAATGCCATTGGATGCGGAGTGCTGGTTATTCTGTGTGTAATAATAAACGTCGCCATAGGATAGTAACAATTAATTTTGAACTACACTACATGGCATACTTCTCGAAGATAGGCATACTTCATCATATACCACATAAGCATTTGGAGCTTGTGTGACGAGGTGGAAGATTTACCGTACGAGCGAGAGGCTTGTATGGCGATGACTATATTTTACAGGTTGAACTGATGACTGATATGACCATATAAAATTATAAAGATAAATGGCCAGATTAATAAAAACCCCACACGGGTCTGGAGTTGACAATAATCACGTCTCTCTAGTCATTAGATACGGCACATGGATTATTTATTTCCCACACAGGACGAGGTGACGAGGATTTATCCTCTGGAGCAATTAAAAATACACACTCCCTCAGGCTTTGACAGGGTGACGAGAATTTATTCTCTGGAGTTATTATCTATACACGCTCCCCTGTAAACACCAGATTATATCACTATAAATATGTGTATGCTTTATAGGATTTATTGGGTACCTAATATGGCCCAATAAATTTCCAAACCCCTCCCCGTACAAAGGAGGTTATAGCGAAATTTTTCGAAAATTCCGGGTGTTAGCCAAATTTTTGAAGAATTTGAAAATTCCCAGAAACTGAAAAGTTGGAGAATGGAAGCCAGATTGAAAGTAGAGTTGATAAATCAAACCACTTTTGACTTTGTTCCTTTTCGGGGACGAAAAGTTTTAAGTGGGGGAGATTGTAACGACCCGAAAAATCTGAACCAATTTAAAAAATTTAAATTGGCTATTTTAGTGGATTTTAAATATTTAAAATAAATATTTTAAATAATAGCAATGAAAAGTGAGTTTGAATCGACGTTTGAAAACAAATATAATTAATTCTAATTATAAACAATGCCTGAAATGGCGCAGTAGTTTCAAAATTTGAATTCAAACTTTGACTGACTGTACCGGGTGCAAAACAAAACGGATTTGAGTGAAACCAAAAATATTTAAATCTGTTAGTGAATACCTTTCTAACGAATCTGAAAAATCGAAGTTTCATAGCGGAAAGCAAAAGTTATGGCCAAATGAATTTTCTAAAAGGTAGCTATGGAGTTTATATAGCCCGTGAAAATGTCCATTTTGCAAACGACCTCGGAATTCGACAAAACCCTTTCGTTGGATCCGGGATGTCAAATTATTGCTAGGATTCAAATTTCATAATTTTTGAAGCTAGTATGTGAGCGTGGCAAAGGAAAATGTGTTTTGGTCAATTACAGTTAAATTGGATCGACCAGAAATGGGCCATTTTTCAGATGGTCTCAGAATCCGACGAAACTAGTTTTGTTGGGACCGTATCGTCAAAACATAGCTAGATTTATTTTTCTGGAATTTTTCGAATCAGTTTGTGGCCCTGGCAAATTGAAATGTACGTTCAAATCAAATATTGAATGTTTTATATTTTAATTTGAAGGGGAACTGACTGAAAAGTCAAACGGGCCTACGAAACATATCCCATTGTGTTGGGAATGGGGGTAAAACGCTAGGGACGACAGTCGTTGGGTTTTGATTGGGGTTCGTGTGTGAAAGGGGGTATTTTCGAAATTTAAAAATATATATTAATAAAAAATCCTATTGGCTAGCCGGTCCTTCTTTCTTCCCCGTTACCTCGCAGCGAACGACGGAAACAAGCTCAGAACTTCTCGATCGTTTTCCGGTGAATTCACGCACCAAAACCCCCTGCCACTTCGATGTTTTCTGAAGATCTTTCCCCCTCCTCAAATCAAAACAAACTCCACCTCAAATCGTTGTGTATTTCTCGAGTTTGAGCTCTCCAAAGTTTCGTCGTTCGCAGGCCGATTGCTCCTCCCTCAGACCTCCGAGTTTGACGCCGTCAGCACCCCAGGCGCGCCTCTCCTAGCCCTTCAAGGTGGCGCAGGCCAATCGTCATATAGTTGCGCGGATTTCGAGAAAAGTGCAAACCTAGTTTTGAACGAACGTGTGAGGTAACGGCTGAAACTATTTAATAGCAGTTTAAAGCGCTACGGTTTTTTATTTCACTATAAAAATCATATCTTTTTCGTTTCTTGACGAAATTCAGTGAAACAAGAGACAGTGGGATCGTGTTGACGTCTTCTACATTCTAGAAGAGACCGCATATTTTTCTGAGCCTTCTGCTATTTTTGGTGGAGTGGAACCCAATGTGAGATTACTAAATTATAAACGATATGGAAAACGATAATGTATAAATTATATAGTCGATGTATGAGTTATATGAGCGTTGTACACCTCTTGTATAAGCGTTGTATAAGTTGTACGTTCGATATATAAGTTATATATGCGTTGTAAAAATTATATATGTGTTGAAATAGAAGTGAAATGCTTTTATATATATATATATATATATATATATATATATATATATACGCCCCTCGTCCACAAACCATGGACGATATTTATTGGTTGTGATTGGTGTGAAAATTGGTTGATTACGAATGGTTGATTAGAATTGTTTGTGGTTGAAATTGATTGATTGTGGGTGAAAAATACCCGTTTGTGGTTGAGGAATATTTGGTTTAAACCACATAGGATTAGTTTGTGGAAATGAAAAAAATATACATGCCGCCTGCGTGCGAACTAGATGCATGAATCCCCATTGTCAAAAGCTGCTAGGCTATAAGGTAGAGCGAGGAGCCGTACTAGGGACGGTCCCAGTTTTAACTACCCTGCCGTTATGCTGCCGAAATTTTGAATAATATTCATGTGTTAGAATTATTTTCCTGTGTTGAAACTATATTCGTGTGTTGAATAGAAAACCTTCATGTGTTGAATCTAAATTCATTCGTTGAATAGAAATTCATGTGTTGAATGGTATTCGTGTTTTAAATAAATTGTTTTAACAATAAAAATCACATTTTTACTCTATATATACAAACTATAGAAAACATTCATGTGTTGAATCGAAATTCATTCGTTGAATAGAAATTCATGTGTTGAATGGTATTCGTGTTTTAAACAAATTGTTTTAACAATAAAAATCACATTTTTACTCTATATATACAAACTATAGAAAACATTCATGTGTTGAATCAAAATTCATTTGTTGAATAGAAATTCATATGTTGAATGGTATTCGTGTTTTAAGTAAACTGTTTTAACAATATAAAAATCATCTTTTTATTGTATATACACGAATTTTGAATAACATTCATGTGTTGAATAGAACTTCATTCGTTGAATAGAAATTCATGTGTTGAATGGTATTCGGGTTCAAAATAAATTGTTTTATAATAAAAATCATATTTTTATCACCTATATGAACTATATAAAATAATCGTGTTTCGAAATAAATTGTTTTACAATAAAATCACATTTTTCTATATACATGAATGGTTAAAAATAGCGAAGTGTTGAAATAATTGTCGGTTGGACAAAAATATCATTTTTATCAAATATATGAAAAGAATATAGTTTTAAAATCGAAGAATCGATATATATATATATATATATAAATAGAATTGAAATATATCGAATAATGAAGCTGCAGTTCGTGTTTTGAAACCGTGATTTCAAACAATTAGTGCGGGAGATCCGACCATCGGATTTTCCAGAAACCAAAACGGTTGGGTTCGCTTTGGAAATATCTTTCCAACGACACCAACTTTATAAAGATCCAACGGTTGGATTGTCTGGAATGTTTAATTCAAATTTGAAGAAAAACAGCGCCAGAATCGATTTTATATATATATATATAATTAAATTAAATCGAATAACGATGCTACAGTTCGTATTTTGAAATCGAAACTTCAAACGATTATACCGGGAGATTCGACAGTCGGATTTTCCCGAAACTGGAACCGTTGGATTCATTTTGAAAAGATCTTTCTAATGATATAAATTTTGTGAAGATCCAACGGTTAGATTTCCAGATATGTGTAAATCAAATCTGAAGAAAAACTGCGCCACGGCCGCGTTATAGCCGAAGCGTCGTTTGAATAAATTGGCTATTTTAAAATAAATAAAATTAGAGATAAATCATTATAAAATATTATAAACGATATGGAAGTGAAATTCAGAAACTAACTGAAGGTTGGCTAAGTCGAATGGTTTCCTGGATTTTGATCTGATGTTGGTTTCGGCCTTCGGGGTTAATATTTGGGAAATTGTTCTCTTACTGATTTACGGTTAGTGACTAATGAACTGGAATATGGCGTATGTGTGTTTGTGTTGCACTTGTTTATTATATACGCGAGTTCCTCAGAAAGACCGGGTCTATCCCATTTTGAATAACCGAATCGACGATAAAAAATCGAAGATGAAGATGGTGGTCGAAGATCGGAGATCTTCACCTCGTTTGGATGGTAACTGAGGTCCTGATTGGGAGACATCCCGAAATATGGATAATGAGTGGTGATCGTCCAGACGTACGTGGAGATCGATGGGTTTGCGAGGTATATAGTGCCTCCGGTTTCGTTCAGACCCAGAACGGACTTGCAAATGGACGGTGTGTCTGACATTGGAATTTATTCTGTGTGATTGATAGCCATCAGTTGCATGGTGTGAATTGCTTGTGTGGCATACTAAGATGCAGTGATCAAGACTTCTGTTGAAAAGCAAAGTTTTGTGGTGATGATCAAAGCACTGCCTGTGTGGCGTAGCTTTGTGTATAACGTGAATTGGCGAGCCTCACACCCCGGTATGAACCAGAAACGGGAGAGGACCTCAGGGAGGACATGCGTTTCTTTCTAGCTAGAAGTGGCGTCAGTGGTTTTACACGCCCTGACGAGTTTGACTTATGTGGTTGTTACTGCTGCGAGGCGCCTCGGTTAGATCGGACGATCCGGGTCCGACGGAGTCATTCGTTGGCTCATTTACGCCCCAAAGGGCGAGGAAACGTAGTGTTCAGGCATTATATTCCACTCCGTGTTGACCGGCCCTGTCGCTCCAAGGGTCGATGCGCACTGACCCTGAGGCTCGGGCTAGACAGTCTCGAAGTCGGTAAGGACTATGTTTTGCCTTGGTTCATGACGGAAATCCTATTTCCAAATACGTAATTGTGCGATTTTAATTGTATACCTATATATGGCGACATAGTGGTATAGGGCATTAATGTCGTCTATGATTGATACTTATGATTTGAAATTGTTATTGAAACATATAAACACTAGTAGTAATATCAAATGCTTTTGTTTTATTCGTACCAAGCATATTTTGGCCATTATAAGGTAAAACTCTATCCTCCGGTTTGCGTTGCATTGTGTGATGGGAACTGAGTCTTATAATGGCTTCATTTTTATAAAAAGCATTGCGATATTTAAAAGAATTATTTGTTTTAAAGCACTGGCAATCCAATGGAGTAAACCCGTTCCACGAAAGTGGCGTGGTCCTGTGATTAGCCAATTGTATAATGTGTTAAGTAAATTTCTCATACTAGTCCCATGACTGACTCGTAGTTTGTTGTATTCAGGTTATTAGCAGGCTCTTTCTAGATAGCTGGAGCTAAAGATGGATTCTATCATTTATCTCTTTTTATGCTGTTCAGCTTCTGTTGTACATATTATGTTTGTTTTCCGCTGCAGACATAGCTAAACTGTATTTGTACTAAGTATGATCCTATATACTATGTAACTCTGATGATTACGTTTATCCAGTATATTCTATTGTGCATTATCTGGTGTATTTATTTATTTCTGTTCTGCTATTATCTGTTTATGTGTTATATTCCAAAGATTACCCTTGCCACCGTCAGTACGGGGTTCGGGGTCGTCACAGTAAACCCGTTCCGTGACATACGACGTGGTCCCGTGATTTACTTATTCTAAAGTAAAGTTTAATAACTGCTTTTAGTTCTCACACCAGTCCCATGACTAACCTGTAGTTTATTGTTTTCTCTTAAACTTTGGGTGCCCATATTTTCCATACGGGTAGCTAGCAGTTTTGGTTTTGTAGATTTCTTTTCATAAGATCCTGGTTTACAACTGGAGCTATATTCGGAAGTCTTTATATCCGTGTATTTCATTCAGTTGTGTTAGTTGTTGTATTTCCGCTGTACATTGTATTTATACATTTTAAATTTCCGCTGCTATGTATTTTGAATCTCTGATATTTTTCCGCCGTGTAATATTATTTATTCATACTCTGATATTCTTGTACTCTAACACAAATTATTGTAATAGCAATGAAATGTTCTCTTGTTTGTGTTCCAATGAGTCGTGTTCTCAAAGAAATCTGGGCTCCTTCGTCTCTTCAGGAAGTCTGGGTCGTTTCATTAAATATCTGACTGCCAAAAATGCGAGACATTACAGATTTGTTGTGTTTGGATGCTTGAATGGCACTGGCCCTAGAATAATTAGTATTTGGAATACCATAGAAATAGTTTTTTTTTTTGAAAATTGTTACACAATTTATTTATATACCAATGAAAACCTCCTCTACGTTAAAACCTTGTAACCCCTAACCTAAGAGGGTGCCTTACAAGGAAAAAAGTACACATAGATATGGTGAACAATATACATAGCCATATACACATAAGAGTTGTAAAGAAAAAATAAAATGGACCCATAATCAAGCACACAGCCCGCATACTCTAATTGAAAATTCGAGTCTGAAACTAAGCAGTCAACCAACATCATTTAACTCTATACCCCATCGTTGCAGAATTTCTTCTTCGTAACGAGCTCTCCTCGTTTTCGATTTGTTATTATGAACCAGATATGTGATTTACTTTTCTATCTGATGCATCTTGGTGGTAGAATGAAGTCTTTGACCTTTGAAATTATGACTATTTGTTTCATGCCAAATATGGTATATGGTAGTAGTGAAGGAAGCGGAAGCTAGGTCTTTCAATTGATCGTTGGAAGGAAAAGCCGATAGAAGCGAAAGAATTTCATCTTGAATGGTAGGAAGCAAGGTAGGAGAAAGAGAAAGCTTGAACTTGATGAAGAACCAAATGAAGGCAGAGTATTCACAATCGAAAAACAAATATTGAACAAATTCTTGATGATTGTTGCAAAGCACACACGAGTTAAACATGGAAATGCCAAATAGGAGTAATCGATCTTGAGTGTTCAATCTGCCAACTACTACAAGGTACAAAGTAAATGACATTCTTCTACTATTCTTAGAGTGCCAAATGAGAGAAAAAATTTGGTTATTCTCATAATGTTCCCAAACTTTATCCCATGCTTTATGAAAATTGAAAAGTCCTCCATCACACCTTTCATATTGATCAGGGATAAGATTAGATGCAATTTTGATCTATTGAATGTTGTGATAATTCCCTTGTCGCAGGGTGCAAAGATGGTACAAATTGGTTTTGTCAAATAATGTCACTTTCTTTATCCACATCTGATCCAATTATTTGAAGTCCCGATATGCCAATTTGGTCCACTAGGCAAGAGCAATTTACCCTTGGCTCAAACCATAAAGAAGTGTTATGACCATTAGCGATAACCTTTTGAAAATGTTCTTTAGATGTGGTGCAAAGTCGAAGTATAGATTTCTAGGTAGATGAAGTATTTTTGTCAACAGAGATCTTCCAAAAAAATTTATTATGGCAATACCTTTGCTGCATCCGATTACTCCATACATTCGAGGCTATAAGATAATTCCATATTAGTTTAATACTAGAAGCCTTCTTTAAATATGAAAATAATTTAAGGCCAATCCCTCCTTCATTTTTGGGTTTGCTAAGAGTACTCCATGCAACCTTATGTGAAGAGTCACCCCAAAAAAAGTAAACACATAAAGTTTGCAGTTTATCTAAAGTCTGTTCTGGTATTTGATAAATGGAGAGCTATTAGAGAATAATAGGTGTTATGACTGTATGTATCAATTTTGCTCGACCAACGTAACTTAAAAGCTTAAACTCCCATCCTTGCAATTTATGCTAAACTCAGACTAGTAAACTTTGGCACTTCGAATAATGTAGATAAGTAAAAGAAATAGGGACTCCCAAGTATCTTATAGCCATAGTACCCTGTTGAAAACTAAGTGTGTGCAAAATGCAAGTTTGATTAGCAGCAGAAGTACTAAAGAAAACTTTAATTTTGGGCGAATTCACATTCAATCCTGCAAAACAGCTGAGCTTTTTGAAATATATGCTTTAAAGTGTTTGTTGTGGTTAAATTTGACTTGCCAAAAATCATGAAATCATGCGAGTACAAGAGGTGGGTAATGGTGGGTTGAAAAGAGAATACTGGAGAAAATAGATGCAAATGTGTGGTTTCATCCAAAAGATAAGTGAAAAACTGCATGGCAATAATGAACAAATAGAGGGATAATGGGTCACCTTGTCTAATCCCTCTCGATGATTGAATGAGACCTTTAGATAAACCTTGAAAAGGACATAAAAGTTAGCAGTGGATATGCACTCATAAACAAGATTAATAAAATGGGTAGGAAAACCCATTTTAGACATAATATAGCATACAAAATTCCCGATTCACCATATCATACGCTTTCTGTAGATCCTCTTTGACATAGAATTTAGATACACCTTGCTTTTTGAAAATGCGCAAGAGCTCATGAGCCAGCAGTATGTTGTTCCCTATGTATCTATTCGGGATGAATGCACACTGATTAGATGAAATAATATAGGGCAGAATTTTTTTTAACCTGTTGCATAGAATTTTGGAGAGGATCTTATACAGCATGTTGCAACAAGATATAGAGGAAAGTGGGAGATGCTTGTTGGTTTATCTTCCTTGGGGATCAGAGCAATAAACTTATGGTTCACACCCTTAGGAATTTTTCCAGATTTAAACATATCTTGAATGGGTTCCAAAAAGTCATTGTGAATCATATCCCAATGCAGCTTCATGAATTTGGAGTTTATCCTATCTGGACCAAGACTGGAATCATCTTGGACCGAAAAACACTACATCTCTAACCTCTTTAATAGATACATCCTGAAGAAGATATGCTTGACCTTGACTGTTAATGGTTGCTATTGGTTGGAAATCGGAAAAGTCGGAGCATTAAAGGCCATTAAACAAATTTTAAAAATAGGTAAGAGCTTCGTGTTCAATATCTGAGCTTTTATGCAATAGATCCCCACCCGGTGTGATCAAAGCCCTGATATTGTTATAAAATTTTCTGGTATTCAGCCTTGAATAAAAAAACTTAGAGCCAATATATCCTTGCTATAACCATTTTATTTTAGATTGTTGCTCAAGTGACAAATGGGAGATAGATAGCTGGGAATAATACTCTTTCTTTGTATGCAGATACTCATCATATAGCAGATGATCATCAGGATCCATATCAACAGAGTGTTCTAAAGTGGAAAGTTGCTCTTCTAACAATTTGAGGTAAAATCACCCTTATCCCTGTTTTTATTCCATTGCTTTAATTCATGTTTGCAAGACTGTAATTTGTAAACAAATTTATAGCTTGGAAATGTAGGAGATTACCTCCCCTTTTAATACATTGTGGATATCCATCTAGTAAATTCCAATCATTTTTGTATTAGAAAGGGTACCCCTTGTAGGCACAGTTGGAATTAAATCCATCAGGAAAGGGTTAAGGTCACTCGACCTTTGTGATAATGAGATAGCCTTTAAATTGACAAAATGTTGTAAACGTGGATTATTTACCATAATTTTGTTAATATGGGTAGCAACACCCCTTCTCCTCCACGTGAAAGAAAATCCAATAGGCTTAATCTCATTGAATCTAGATTTAAGCAAGCATTTCTAAAAATCTCAAATGTGTTGGTAGGGGACTGGAAGACCACCCTTTTTATCTGATGTAGATGATGTGTTGTTAAAGTCTTCCACAATAATCAATGTGCTAGATATGAAGCTCGATTATCGAACAAAATATTGCCATAATAGTTGCCTTTATGTGAAGTAATTACTGTCGTATATAACTGTAAAAGGCATGCACTACCCACCTTTATTAACTGCACTGACAGTAATATATTGAGGAGAGCCGGTAATGAGATCAACTGTCCAAATTTCAAAATCCCATAATAGGTAAATTTGTCTAGAACTTTGAGAGTTATTATTAGTTAAATGGCACTAAGATGAATAAAAAAGAATTCAAGTTATCAGAATTTAATTATTTTCTATTAAACCAACTATAAATGGTTTAGCAGATCGTAGGAGATTGAAGACATCAGATATACGAGTCGATGTATTCATTCACCTTACATTTGATGTCAATGACATCATGTGGTTGAGGAGGAGCTCCTCAAACTATTTTTAGGTAGAACTAATACATTTTTGTTTTTGCTTTTTAGATAAGATGTATTAGCATCAACAAGACCAGATGCATCCTAGGTAGACTCTTCGGAAGGCTGATCATTGATAGCATTGGCGATGTGATGGCTTTGATCTGGAAGTATGTCTGTAGATAGGGAAGGTTGATGGGAATCTGAATTTTCTTGAGCTTAGGTATATGTTGTAGTAACATTGGTAGTTTGGTTATAGGATGATGAGGCTGAAGCATTTGTGTTTGCAGCGTGTATCCAACGAGGCTCATTTTCAACTTTATGAACTTCGTCTGAATGACCAAAAATCTTGCAATGTAGGCATTTAGGTGGGATAAATTCATATTCAACTTGTATCTCAAGTTTGGTGCCATTATGCTGTAAAATGGGAATAGAGGACTTCAAATCAGTTTCAAAATCAATCTCAATCTGCAATCTTGCAAATTTTATTAATTTGTTGGATGTTGTGTTACCGTCAATCAATATTGATTTTGCAATGAAACTAGAAGTCATTTGAATTGCCTTCTTTGTCCACATTTCCATTGGAAGAGTTAAAAGACGAATCCAAACATGACATGTTGAATTATTAAGCTTGCTGGAATTAAACCCAGGTGCCCATGCATATATCTTGAGAAGTCGACCGAAATAGTAATAAGAAGAGCATTCCATAATTCGACTACAGTCTTCATCATTTTGAAATCGAACTGCGTAATTATACACAGGCGAGATGTGAATTTGAAATGGCCCAAACGGCTTCCAGACGCGAGTGATATAATATTTGAGTTTGACGACCAATAATTGGAATTCAACTGGTAACAGGACTATTGTATTCTTCCATGAATCAATTGATTGGTTGAAAATACGTTCAGGTATGAATACATACTCACTCGGTTGCTGAACAAATTCAAGATGATGATATGATGCAGGAATAGTGGGTTGGTTGCGGATGGCGTCGGCAAAGGATGTCTGAGGTCGAACGGTGGTGGAAGGTTGACGGGGTGGAGAAGTAGTTATGTTTGGACATGGGTTATGTGGTTGGTTTTATGGAGCGTTGTCCGCCATTTGCGTGAGAAGTAGTGGGAAGAGAATTCATCGTAGAAATATATTTGAATGAAAGGAAAATGAATTTGTGTTTTTCAAGGATTTTTTTTCATAATAGAAATTTAGTTTCGAATGGGCTAGAAAAGAATAGCTTGTTATAATAATAAAAACAAGTAGTTTAATTTATAAACGATGTTTATAAATGAAGTAAAATAATTATAGTTGGATAATTTGGGAATATAAATTCAACAATAAATTAAAAGGTAAATTGTAAATCATTTCTAAAGAAGACGATGAAATTTATTTCGATGTCCGAAATGTGAATAGAATTAAAATAAATCTATAAGAATTTATAGTTTGAATTCGATTATGTCTAATTATATATAAGTAATCTATTTTCAAGAAATTATATATTATATAACTTAGAACTTGATAAGATAATTAATAATAAATTTTGAAACCGATATTTTATAATCGAGTGTAAAGTCAATATAGAATTATAATTTTTTAGATAAAATCAACTAGAAAGTTGACGTGTAAATGAGATTTAATAATAAAGTGGAATGTGGATGAGAAGTTATAAAATGACTCGATAAATGAATTTGAATATGTAATAGTATTTACAAATAAAATCAAGATTTATTAGATATAACGAGTCCAAATTTTTAGAAAGGAATAATATTCACATTTAAAGTGGATAATGATTTAAAAGCAAACGTTTTGCATATTGGAATGGTAATAAGAAAATTTGGTGAGGATTTGGAAGCGATAAATTTAAAGGTGAATTTTAAGTGAAAATGGAAATTAAGTTAACCTGAAAAGGTAATTTATTCCAAAGTTCGGAACCTTAATCGAATAGTGATTATTCGAAAGAGAGTTATACATTGAAATTCGACTATATCAAATTTAGGAAAGTACTATTTACTCTCCATTTTAATCAAGATTTATTTATTTATTCAAATTAATGAATAATAGTTACGTTTTAAAGTTAAATATTTCAAAAGCAGAGATTATAACACTATCGTTATAATTAATGTTTTCCCCAAAAGAAGTGGATTCTCAAACTGAATCCTTGAATTACGTAAGAGATGTGTGTTAAAGATTGAAGCTGTGAGTTTTGTCTATTCAAAGTTAAGAATGTTGTTCAGTTGGTCTAAGAGGTAATTATACCCCAGCTAGATTGATTTCATTTTTGACTGAGGAATGGTTAAAGTTATGTGACGTGGATTTGTTGGTGATACGATAAGCTAAGGAGTGATTAATGGGTTTAGTTATCGTAATGATGTCTTATACAACGTTCATTTAAATCCAAATAAATGAGTTTTGGAAAGTTTTTCTAGATATAATTAGAAATGTCTTCTAAGTATAGAAAATGAAATGATCCAGTTGAAGAAAATAAGGAATGCGAATAAGATATGGAATTCTCTGATGATAAAAACATATATTTTCTAAATATAGGAAATAAGAAATTTGTAAATATATGGAAATATTTTTTGATGTTCATAAGTGATATTTTCTTGAATGTAGAAAATAAATAGTTATGATAGATGGAAATTTTTTCCAAGAATCTTGCAAGGCTATACGTGTTTTGAAGAATATCCGGGAAAAGATATTGAAAAGAACTTGGGAAATGAAAAATTAATAAGAAATAAAATTAAAAGGGATCATTGTTGCTTGATGCTTCATCAGTAGAATTTCCATTTGGGAAATAGGATTATTGTTTGTATGAATGTTACCCTTGATAGTTAAATAACCAGCTATCAAAGTTTTGGCCAATTTTATATTTCTGTTGTCAATACGAAGAGACCGGGATCATGTCTATTATTTTAAAACCACTCTGCATGGGCATAAGTGTTGTGAATCAAATGTGTTGAAGATAACTGAAGACGGAGTAAAGTGCAAGGACTGTTTGTTAATCCAAGGTAGAAACTGTATAAGATGGATTGATGGGATGGTGCCTTCGGCTTGTCCCGTCTTATGACAATTTGTATGGACAAATGTATCATAGCGTATGCCAAGATGATCATCTACATTGATATCTTCAAACATATTTATGTTAGTGGTGGAAGGATTCATTTCTCATACCTTTATTCCCGTGATATTTTGGGTAAATCAATAAATGATTTGGCAGGTTTGATGATGTGGCAGTCAAAGTGAATGATTATTGTGGTATTAAAAAGGTAAGTATGGCCTCAAGCCTCATCAACCGTGAAATGGAAGAAATCGGGTCATCCGCATGGCTATGTGGGTTACTCCCACTAGGGTGTATTGTCACCTAATCTAAAGAAAATTCATTTGATTCTTCATTATATCATGGTTGTGTGCTTTTGGTAACAGCTATTGATCCCAACATTAGTGACATACATTAGGTACACTCAAACGAAATGAGTGGTCGATTATGTTTAGCAGGTTTGCAAGATATTCTTGTTGAACCTTGTATATTCCAATCTATAGATACACTATCGGAAGGTGGTCCCATACCTTTCATAGTTGGAATCCGTACTCCAATAATTGCCCACGATTTTGATTGTATACTTTGTATGTGGAGCGTGAGATGCAAGTGTTCCGCTAGATCGCTATTGATTTGATTAGATACTATTATAATATCATAATAGTGTTGATACTAAGAATATTTTGGGTTATCGTAAGGTAAAAACCATCCATGTTTATGTGTGAATCGGTCTTACGACTATTCTTTCTTTTAAAAAAGTATTTTGAAAGGTTAAACCAAGTGGTTGAAGTTTACCCACACCAGTCCAATGAATGACCCATAGTTTATTATTTTTGTTTTACCCTAAACTCTAAGGTGCCCAAATTTGTATGGGCAGTCAAGTAGTCGGGATTATACAGATACATTTGTAGGAGATTAGAGTAGGAGGCTTTAAAATTAGATAGTTATTGTTTATTTTCTATTGTGATGTGATGTGTTGTGTTTTACTCTGATGATGGTGTGTGTGTGTATATATATATATATATATATGGTTGCAAATTTGTAATTCAAAAATTATGTTATATAATATAATTTATTCGTTCCGCTATGAGATCTGTATCTACTCATATGTTGTGATATTATGATCTTCTTTTCTTCTGTTCTAACTTTCTTTCTTTCTATATCTCATCCTATGAATTCTTTCTGTTAATGATCGGTAATTTATGGTGCTTAGTTAGTTGACATGGTATTTGTGTCGATGACCAGGATCAGGAATTGCTCGGTTCTTTAAAGTGGTATCAGAGCCAAAGGTTGAGTAGTAACCTTGGCTTTGTGTTGTAACTCAACTGAGTGGGGTTAGTAATACCCTAGTTTGAGTTTGAGTGTATATATACCACAGAGCGTTTTTGTTAGTGTTATAAAAAAAGTTTTATATTGTGTTGATTGATTTGTTAAGTGGTATACAAATTCCAAATCGATGCGTTTAGCTAACGCGGTCGATGGGGATTTATAAACACTTGAATGAGGCAAATTGACATAATATTGTTTTAAGATGGGTAAATGAAATAATTTTACCCAAAATTCTATTTGATATCAAAAGAAATAATTTTCTAAAATTATTATACGTGACACCCCACGTCCGTTAGTGTCACTCACAAAGGAAATGCATTAAGTTTCGTGAAGCGTTATAGGTAAACGGAAACAGAAATATTACAAGATAGATATAACATGACAGCGGAATTAAAAACTTTATTTATCATAAAGCATCTTAGTTCAAAAACATCATATGTCTAAAATACACAAAAACCATTACATTATAAAAACTACTATCTTGTACTTCAAAACATTAGAGTACATAAAAGAAGCAAAATTCCCCAAATAAAATATAGCCATAGTGGCAAGGATAGAAGCTTGAGCCATACATCTAAGCAGTTCCAGCAAAATGAAAGCAGAATCATGGTCAATCCTGAGTATTTCCACCTTGAGAACCTGGGGGAATGGAAGAAAGAAGAGGAAACAAAAAGGGTCAGACATAAAGACTGGCGAGTCTAGTTACTTTTAGCAAGTAAATAAGTAAAAGTAGCATGACAGACATATAAAGTGGATAAGAAAGATAACACCATAAAAGGTAGGTATGACAAGGTAAACATGATAAAGTGTATACGCTTCTCTAATGATTACTCTACACGAATACTAGTACAACCAGAATGAGATGATCCCAACAGCTATCAGATGGTAGACCTAGGCATACGTCCAGATGTACCCTAACTACTACCCTAATTGATCGGCTCCTTACTCCGTAGATACCCTATACTGGCCCCACAGTAGGAGGTATCACTTCCTAAAGTGGCCACCCTTCGTTGATGTGCACAGCTATACCTACTAGTGTCACGGTCGTCTTAGCCCCTCTAACTGGCCCATGCACGCACATGTCCCCGGTCGGTTTGCTCCGCCCACACCGTCCTCCTTGTTTGGATCTCTTACAATCAGTCCAGTAAGTGTGCCCCGACTCCGGCCTTGGGCGAGGTCCTCATTTGAAATAGTTATATGGGTTATTGACCGAAACGGGTACCACACACAATACGATACAAGTTCTCCCCTTTGTCTTGTATCCCCACTAGGATTTCCACCGGTTATGCTTACCACTAGGTGTCTTTAATTACATAACCCTATTATTTCCACAAGTTATGCTTACCCTAAGGTGTCTTTAATTACATAACTCCAACATTTCCACAAGTTATGCTTACCACTAGGTGTCTTTAATTACATAACCCCTCAGGTTAAGTTTGTGGGCCTATATATAAATATTTACCACCCCCTCAGATTCACTTAATCTACCCACTGTTGAGACATATTTACTTAACCCCTATTCAAGTTCATGTTCACATAATCCCTATGGATTCTACTAGGTTAAGTATTCACGATCTATTACCATATTTCATTAATGGTTACAATATGCTAGACCTCCCACATTAAGCCCACAATTGGTGGATGCTGGATATGCCGGGCGGGTCCGGGCAAACTTATTCCACAAGTCGGGCTTAACCTTGTATCTTAGCAAGTCTCGTATTTGTGCACCTAGACCTCTCACATTAGATTCACCACTTGTGGTCGTTGGATATGCCGGGAGGGTCCGGGCAGACTTCCACCAGAAGTGCAATTTAACCTCGTGTCTAGGCGCAGTTACAGTTTCTAATTACTGTAATCGTAGGCATTTATTTATTAGCCAATTCTTACCTATGTCATTATAGGTTATAGGTTTCATGCCACTTTTTCCCCCAGTTATGTTCATAGTGAAATATATGTCCAAATTCATGTACATATACATTATTCAAATTATGCCAATTTTCTCCTTTTTACCAATTACGCCCGAAATTCCCTATTCACAAGATATGCCCAATTTCAATGTTTTCCCCTCATTCCCAAACTAACGTAGTCACATAATTTAGCGGCACGCCTAGTCTCGAAAGTAGGCTGGCTATATGTAACACCCCGTATTTTCTGTGAACTTAAGAATTACAAGTCTGAGTATAATTAAAATATAAAATCAGAATCAAGGGAAACAGGTTATGCCATTGCGTTCGTCTCGGAAAAATACGCGAAATAGAGTCCGAAATTTCGTAAATCGGAGTCTATATGACCAAGTTACGGCCTTCCAAAGTTCAGAAAAAAATTAAACAGCACAGACTAGGTCGACTGGGGAGTCGACCCTAGAGTCGACCTGCCCCCAGGGGGTCGACCCTAGAGTCGACCTGCCCGCAGGGGGTCGACCCTAGAGTCGACCCTAGAGTCGACCTGCCCCCAGGGGGTCGACCCTAGAGTCGACCCTAGTGTCGACCTGGGGGTCGACCTGCCTCCCGAATCTGCTTTTCTGCCTGGGTGCGTTCTGATGTATCTGGTCTCGTTTTCTGTCTAGATTCGTCTGCCTAAACCTATTTAAACAGCCCCAAACCCAACCTTCTCTGCACACAATTCTATTCTGCTTCTACTCTGCCTCTGTTCTAAATTAAAAATAAAAATGGCGTTGCTACTCTGCTGAAATCAAAACTAGAAGACCATCAACATCAAATTAAATTCAATTAGAGATTAGAGCTTCTGCAACGGTTCTACAACAACTAGAGTTCTTTCTTTAATCCAATTAAGGCAAGTACAGTTATTTTCCGCTATAAACGTTAATTCTGATTTTGACATGAATTGTGAATCTGAATCTGAGATTATATCTGTTCTGATTTGATTTATCTTATTCTGTACCTCTTTCCTCTTTCTGTTCTATAGCCAGGCTACCACGAGCCTGAGCCAATCTCATAAGAGATTAACATGCGCTAAAATGTTTGGGACAGTAAAATGAATGATGCATAAATTGGGCATGACCAATAGGTGACTAATTTGAGGAAAGAACATGGACTGTAGCTAGAACATGAATCTGAGACATATGATTGGACATGTTATATTTATAACATAAAAAGGTATTGAACATATGATTTGTGGACATGACGTAAAAAGGTATATAATTGAACATAAATATAGACTGTATTGAACACATGATTTAGGATAAAGAGAATATGGCCTAGGTATAAAGATTTACATGAAAGTAGGATATCTATTAATGTAAATAAACACCTAAGTAAGGGACCTTTGGGATATTTGACATGCATAGTAATCTATGGCTATATTTGGTATAAATTATATGGATCTTCTGTACTATGCAAGTTTAATAAAAATTTGGAACATATGATATATGGTAAAGTTATGACCATAATCTGTGCTATATAAATTTAATACAAACATAGGGTATATGATAATATTGTGAATCAAGACTATTATTTAAGCACGTGAACTTAGGCAAGATTTATAATTAGGCAAGGTATGAAACTTTAAGAAATGAGTAAATTTGTTATATTTGCCTAATTTGCTAGTTGTGTTACATTGCCTAATCTGCTAGTTCTGTTATATTGCTTAATCTGCTAGTTCTGCTCTACTGCCTAGTCTGCTAGATTTGTTCATCTGCCAATTCTGTCATCTGCTAAGTCTGTTGAAAATACTAAATCTGCTAGTTTGCTTAATCTGCTAAGTCGCCTAATCTGAGAAATCTGTTATCTGCTATATCTGTTGAGTTGGTATAATTAGTCCGCTATTGACATAATCTGAATTGGCTATAGTTATGAATAATTGACATGTATATTAGGCGTGGGTATAAATGGTAAATCATTAATTAATTGGCCGCAAAGATAAGCATGGCTAACTCGAGGTTAGAATGAGTTTGCGGCGTAATTCTGCCCGGAACTGCCCGGCATAATCCAGTGGTCGCAAACAATAGGTTCTAATGTGAGAAGTTAGTCATAACGTGCTAGAAACCCGAGGTTAGACTCAGTTTGCGACAGAAACCTGCCCGGAACCAACCTGCCTAACCAGTAGCCGCAAACTGTCAGTCTAATGTGAGAGGTTTGGGCATTAATATTTAATTAATGAAAATCTGAGATAATTATGATGTCTAAAACGTGTTGGGTAAGGTTAAACCAATTGGACCAATGAGTCTGATAAACCCGTTTCGTGAATCCGTAGGCCCAATACAAAGTTAGATAATCTGGAACCAGTTAATCTGTAAGCCTGTTAATCCGAACATCTGATCCGTTAGTCTGAAAACCTGTTAACTTGATTTCCTGATCTGTGAACTAGTTAATCTAAATTTTGTATGTCTGAAACTTGTAGACAAGTTAAACTAAAATATGTTAGTCTGGGGACACAAGGTTAGGAGGGGAATTACTTGTGTCATCTGTTGTTTGGGACCCATATTAGTCAGTAACCCTTTCTGGTATCAAAACTTTGACCCAACAGTAGGTAGGGTCCGGGCACGCTTACTAAACTAATTATAAGCGGTTCATTCTGATAATGGCGAGGGGTGTTGATGGTGCGTTCCAACCGGGTCATGTGCGTGCATGGATCCCGGTCTGCCTCTGAGGATGTAAGACGCTGTGACATCTGTAAATAGGTCTGTGCTAATTGGTTGTCACTTCAGGGAGTGATACACCCTACTGTGGGGCCGACACAGGATATTTATGTATTAGGGAGCCGATCGCTTGGGGTAGGGTTTTAGGGTACACTTAGTTCTGTCTGTTTCTGTTGGTACCGTCTATTTCTGTTGGGTGGTAACACCTGTCTGTTTCTGTGTGGTACCGTCTGTTCGGGTGGTAATGGCCCATTACTAGTGTACACCTAATTCTACATTCTGTTTCCGTAGGGATTAATCTGTTTCTGCTTCTGTCTGTTTCTGATCGAGTAGTAAAGGCCCATTATTAGCATTCTGTTTCCATTAAATTATTCTGTACCCGTTCCTGCTTCAGTTTAGACATTAGGGTGACACCTAATTCTGTTATACTAGTATTAGTGCAGAGAAGTGTAAAGCAATAGTTTATGTCATTCTGTTCTTCTGTTATATCTGCTACACCTGTTACAGTTATCCCTCTCCAGTTTTATGTTCATGTCATATTATTATTATTATTATTATCTGTTCATATGATGAAAGTCACTGGACTTGCCAGACTTTTTGTCTGACCCTTGTTGTTTCGCCTCCTTTTTTCCGTTCCCCCCCAGGTTATCCAAGGAGGGAATACTTTAGCTTGATCTGGATTTCTCTTTGCTTGAAGTGCTTAAAGTAAGGTTTGCTCTGTATAGCTTCCGTTCCATG
Organism: Allium sativum; assembly: GCA_030737875.1. Lineage (NCBI taxonomy): Eukaryota > Viridiplantae > Streptophyta > Magnoliopsida > Asparagales > Amaryllidaceae > Allium > Allium sativum. Next base: position 905,032,913 of record CM060916.1, read on the forward strand.
GGGATTATGATTTTAAACCATGCATTTTGAAGGCTTTTGTACAAGACTGATATTTTGTACTTGAATTCTGAGATTTGAAAGGATGTAACCATATTGATTTCTGTTTCCGCTGTAATAAAGTTAAAAAATTTCAAGTACTGTTTTATCTGTCTTGTAAGTTTCTGTTCTGTTTACTAAAATGCTCCACCAAAGTTAAGGCATTCCCTTTGTGAGTGACCTTAACGGAGGTGGGGTGTTACACTATATAAAATAAAAGGGAAAGGGTGAAGGGAAGATGGCAGATATGATTACTCTAACAGAATTGACATAAACTTTTCATGGCATAATGTTAAGATGAACATATAAGAACAGATCGGTGAACTTGTGATAATAAATGGGTTCTAACATATTAGGGATGTCATAATAGGCATGATTAGATCTAAACTAGGATTTAGATGTCCAACACTTGACAGATCCAAATTAACCACAACATGATAGGTAGAAGATGATCTAAATATTGAATTAGACCTATAATCAAAAGTAGATCTGACATGATAAAGGTTAAGATCCAAGTCATAGTATGCCAAAATATCACTGATTCACAAGTTATTACAGATCTGAAGTGACTCAAGGATTAACATGCATAGATCCAAATACAGTCCTATCATGTTTACTTTTTTTATTTAAATCTAAAAGCAACTTGAAACTCACAGAGTTTGGATCTAGAAAGGTAGAAGAAGAACAGATCTACACTTGAATCTCTAACTTTGATTTGCATAAGTAGAAAAGGATTTGATTCAGTCCAGGCACCAACAACATTTAGGCCTCCATTGATTTTCAGTGAAGAAAGCAAGAGAAATGAGCCTATATTTATAGCTGTCAGCCCCAGAAGTCGTCCTGCCACTTCACCCCTTAGGGGGTCGACCCATGGGTCAACAACCCCCCTAAGGGGTCAACCCCAGGGTCGACTCCCATGGGGCGGGAAATTTGCCGCCTCCGGAATTTTGACTTTTGAATTATTTCTGATTTTCTGAATTTAATTATACATAATTTTCTCTTGCACTTATACAAACTTCAAACCTTTATAACTTCTACATACGTTGTACGTTTACGTAAACCAAATGTCTATCTTGACCAGAATTTCGAGATGGATGCAATGGCGGAGTCCATTTTCCAATCACATGCATCCATTGTCCTTAAAGACTTCTAATGCTTATATGAATATATGCAAAGTTGTGTGTATATGTCCCAATACTAATGCAAAGATCAGGCAGTTTACTGATTCAGTCGACCTCCTTAATGAAATGTATGTTAGTGTCATGAATCCAACATGTATGCAACAATCCTGTTATATAAGTTCTATATATGTGCACAAACATCCATCCAAATGCAACATCCATATGATGATACATCAATTTTCATCCATAAAGAAGGAAATGCACATACACCATATGTAGTATGAGAGTGATTGAGCCGATCTAGTGCCTAATGTGTGTGTATATGCATCCACGAGCAACCACTAGCAAACACTTTCATCCACTTGCATCCACCGAACATAACATGTCTCAAACACATGTTTATGTCCATGGAATTCATATCTAAACATCGAAGATTTTATAGATAGGACATATTTAAATGATAGAAACAAGCATAAATAAAAGCTTTGGAAAAGGAGTTAAGAACATACCCTTAAAAAGAAAAGGGTACGAAGCAAGAATCTTATCTTCGGTTTCCTAAGTTGCATCCTCCGGGTTATCTCCCCACTGAACTTTCACCAACTTGACTTCTCTATTGCATATCTTCTTGACGTCTGATCCAAGAATACGGGTAGGAACTGGTATAACTATCGCTTCCCGTTCCACTTCCTCTAATACAATTGGCTCTACAACTTCCACGGTGTCATGTAAGCACTTCCGCAAATGAGAAACATGGAAAACATCATGCACGCCAGATAATCTCTCAGGTAACTTCACTCTATATTCCATTTGGCCAATTCTTTCTGTTATGGAAAATGGCCCTACAAATCTTGGTGCCAACTTCCCTACAGATCCGAAGCAAAACACATTTCTCAAAGGTGACACTTTAATGAAAACCATATCTCCTACTTCAAATTCAATGTCAGTCCTTCTCTTGTCTGCATAGGACTTCTCCCTATCTTGAGCGGTCTTCATTCGTCGTCTAATAAGATCAATCTTCTCGGACATTTCTTTGACAATATCCGGTCCAAGAAATAGCCTTTTTGTAGATACCCACCAACAAGTTGGTGATCTACAGGGTCGTCCGTACAACGCTTTGATGGGTGCCATGCCAATGCTAGCTTGATAACTGTTGTTATAGGAAATCTCTACTAAAGGAAGATGCTCTTCCCAAGTCCCTCCGAAGTCTAGGGTACAAAGCCTCAAAAGATCTTCAAGAATTCCTTTTATCCTCTCCGTTTGTCCATCGGTCTGAGGATGATAAGCAGTGCTCAACATAACCGCGTACCTAATGCTTCTTGCAAACTCCTCCAAAATTCATTAGTGAAGATGAGGTCATGATCGCTTATGATGTTGGAAGGTACTCCATGAAGACGGACTATCTCATGAACATGAATTGCTGCCAACCAAGCTTTCGTCCTCTTACTCTTAACTAGAATAAAATGAGTGCTCTTAGTAAGTCTATCTACTACCACCCAAATACTGGTGTTGCCTTTCTTTGTTCTAGGCAAACCATCTATGAAATCCATAGAGATGCTCTCCCACTCCCACTGTGGAACCTCCAAAGGGTAAAGTAAACCACCAGGCTTCTTTTGTTCAGCTTGACTTGCTGACAAACTAAACATTGAGAAACAAACTCTGCCACATCTTTCTTTATACCAGCCCAAAAGAAAACCCTCTTCATATCCCTATACATTTTATCACCACATGGATGAATAGTAATCTTAGAATGATGGGCTTCTTCTAGGACTGCCTTCAACAAACTTCCAGTTTGAGGAACACAAAGCCTTCCATCTCGTCGCGACCATCCTTTATCGTCAATGGAATATCTATTGAGGTGACTAGAAATCTCCCCTTTACTGAGCCTATCCAAGATGTCTGAAATCTGTGGATCATGTCGCTGTGAAGCCCCTATCTGATCCATAAGAGAAGTTCGAATCTCTAGTGATGCAAACAAACCAGGCAATAATTCGGTGGAGGGTATAAAATCAAAAGTCGATATGAAATCCAAGTTTTTCCTTCCCACAAACAGAGGGCTTAAGGCCATCCTCTTCCTACTCAGTGCATCAGCCACCATATTACGCTTGCCAGGGGTATAAGCAATCTCAAAATCATAAGAAGCTAGGAACTCCATCCACCTTTGTTGCCTTAGATTAGGATCCTTCTGCGAGAACAAGTTCTTGAGAGGATTTGTGTACAACTCAAATCTCTCTCCAATCAAATAATGATGCCACATATTAAGCGGGAATACTATGGCAGCTAGCTCTAAATCATGGGTAGGGTAGTTCTTCTCAAGGGCTCTTAGTTGTCTACCCCCATAACACACTACCTTCCTTTCTTGCATCAGAATCGCACCAACCCTGTACCACATGCATAAGTGTATACCGTAAATACTTTGTTCCCATCGGGCAAGGTCAAGACTGGGGCTGTTGTCAGAACCCTCTTCAATCATTGGAAAGCAACTTCACAATCTATATCCCATGAAAACGCTAGATTCATCTTCGTCATCTTGGAGTGGGGCTAATATTTTTGCGAAGTCCTTAATGAACTTCCTATAATAGCCTGCTAACCCCAAAAAGCTTCTCACCTCCGTTGCATGCTTTGGAATCTGCCAATCCTGAACTGCAACAACCTTTGCTGGATCTACTGCTATCCCTTCTTTAGAAACCACATGCCCTAGGAATCTCACCTCTTTTCTCCAAAAATGGCATTTGGAGAACTTTGCCTTAAGCTGATGCGCACAGAGAGTTTTCAAAACTTCTCTCAAATGTTGGGCATGCCCTTCCTCACTCTTTGAGAAGATCAAGATATCATCAACAAAGACCACTACGAATTTATTTAGAAACTCCCGAAACATCCTACTCATCAGATCAACAAAATAGGCTGGTGCATTCATCGACCAAAAAGGCATAAGTATCCATTCAAAGAAACCATCTGGAGTACTAAAAGCGGTCTTATCTATACAGTCCTCAGCCACCCTTAATTGATTAAACCCCGTGGCCAAGTCTAACTGAGAAAATACCGAGGCGCCAACAAGTTAGTCAAACAAGTTATCAATCCTCGGAAGTGAGTGCCTATTCTTCTTTGTGAGTTTGTTCAACTCTCTATAGTCCACACATAAACGAAGCGAACCATCCGCCTTAGTCGCGAATACTACTGGAGAACCCCATTCAGATATGCTTCGCCTAATAAACCCTTTCTCTAGTAGCTCCCTTACTTGCTTGCTAAGCTCCCTCCTTTCCCTTGGAGCCATATGGCGCACTGGTAATGTAACCGGCTTTGCAATGTCTACCAAATACATACGAAAATCGATCTCGCGGCTTGAGGGTAATCCTCGTACTTCATAAAAAACATTAGAATAATCTCGGACTACTATAATAGATTGTAGATCATTGATAGATGCATCAAGAGACTCTAGGAAACTAAGCATGACAGACCCTTATAGGTCACAAGAAATCTCGAGGGTCCTCTCATGGCAAGTCAAAAGTCTAACGACCCTCCTTTTATAATCTAGAATGACACCATACATGGTTAGCCAATCCATCCCTAGAATCAAACAATAGCCTATAAAACCGAGCACATACGCGTTGCACTCAAACTCGATGCCTAAGATAAATATTCTCAAACCCCGACAAATCATAGACAAATGAGCCGAACCACCAATGGGGTTTGAAACAACAAGGGGGCCCACTACCATACTGGTATTTAAGTGCAAAGATTCAACGACAAAACTAGATATAAATGAATGTGAAGCGCCAGAATCAAAGAGAGTTCTAATAGGATGACTGGAAAGAGAAATCAAACCTTCCACAGAAATTTTCCTACCTCTGTCCGGAGCACTGGTCACGAGAGCATTCACCATCCCTCCAGAAGCTCCTGCCCTTTGACCTTGTCCCTGTGATCTCTGTTTCTTCAGGCACTCCCTAGCAAAGTGTCCGACCTCTCCATAATTGAAGCAAGTATTCTTCCTTCTTTTGCAGTCCTTAACCGAGTGAACCTCTCATCCACAACTGTGACATTTCCTCTTATCTTTAGCCTTATCATTCTTTCCGCCTTTCTTCTGTTGTTGTTGTTGTTGCCGCTTCCCTTTCTTGGGCCATACCTTCTTGTTTTGCATTGTTTCCTCAGCCTTAACTTCCTTCTTTTCTCCTTTGTCTTCCTCATGCATCAAGGCCATATCAACTAGCCTTTCAAAAATCGCTCCCCACTACTAAAGTGGGCATATTCGACACTAAAATGCGTGCATTGCATGAAAAGTGTGGGAAAGCTATGCTTTCTTTGATCTTCTGCCACAATATGCATATGTTGTTGCATTCGACGTAAATGCACTATTGTGGTTGGAATTATAGTGCTGTGAGGTGCAACACTAGTTCAAAGCGTAGCTTCACATAATACAATCCAGGTTAGCGATCCGCATTATCAGAATAAGCAAATAAACAACCGTAGATGATGATTTAATCCATTGGTTCAAACCAATCCCTGCTTCCTATCTAAAACATTACCCCATCATCCAATCAGTGCCAGCCATCTATATTCTTCAACTATGTGAAATTTTAGCGTGAATATTTACCCCTTGACCAAATATAACGTACATCTTCTTCCTTCACTTCAACCTCAAATTGATAACACAATTTTTTCCCCAAATTTTATTTCCCCGCTCCAGACTTCATAACTAATTTTCCTTTTTCAAAATAAATTTTAATTATTGTTCCCAGAAGCATTAATCACCATTTGTAATTATCCTCTTTGAACCCCATCGTAGTTGTCCCCATTGCATGCTTGTCAGTGGAAATGAGTCGACGAGCATCACAATCGTTAACCCTAGTTGCCCTACTGTCGGCTGGCTGTAAGTAAAGAAAATCGGCAACCATCATCGTGAACTGTTAGTAGCCTTCATCTAACAAGTTCCAGAGTAAGTTGCTGCTTTGCTTTTATTTTTATAATTAGCAATTGTCTACTTACTGTTTTATCTCTATTGAATTTCTACAAAATTAAGCTATTTGATAAATGGTTAGGCATTTTTGCTTCCAAATTTAAACCAATTTTAACTGAGAAAAGTTGCAAAATTCTAACTTTTGACTTTTACCTATTAAGTTGTATTTCGTTTGGTTCCATATAATAGTTCCTGAATATCAAGGGAGGATTAATACGCCATGAAATGATAAAGCTAAGTGCAAAAGATTGAAGACGATATATTTGATTTAACCTACTTAAAGAACACAATCACTTCTTATATTGGCTAGTTGATTTTATATAGCAAGGACATCAGCAACAATGCTGGAGGATGCAGGTTAAATTATATTATTTTGGAAACATATGAAGCATGACTTCAACATTTTGTAATGTTGATTGACAAGCATAGAATGACCCATTGACCAGAGCTTGCACCACTAAATTTAACTCTTTTAGGAATATCAATACATAAGTTACTATCTACAGACAAATACAATATGTTATCATTTTACTTATTATTACAATCAAATGCAATATTTTATATGATGGTAAATGCTCGATTATTGATAGATTTACTTTTTTTTTGAGTTCACAAGTACATTTTTGTTGTGAAGGATTTATATTTTGCTTTAGTCGTCATATTTTATCAATTTCTGGTTCAAAGTGATTCAATTGAAGTAGTGTATAGTTTGTTGTAAACTTTATACCAGAATCGATATCTCAAACTTTCTGGAATTGATCATTTCTTCATTTAAACTTTTCCCAATGTTGATTAGTTCTTCCTATGACAGCTAAAATATATTTGTTGTTCTTTAATGATATGATAGACGAACTTTTTAAAATATTTCAGTAATATTTTAATGTTTGCAAAATGTTTGGTTTTATGTTGCTTATGTTTGATCCTCAGTCTGCTCTGTTTATTGTAGATTTGTGCACAATACAGTAAAGCAAAAATGGTTAACTTCGGGAAGAAACTGATGGCAGATCAGGTTCCAGAATGGAGAGGGTATGCATGTATAAGTACTTCATTTCCTAATTATGTTTGATGCATAGCGCTTGATTAATTTTTATTAAAGCCAAAATATACATTGAATGTAAATTGTCATTTTTAGTGAATGGTAGTACGTGACATGATGAAAAATTATGATAATGTAACAAAATCTCAAACTGTCTATACCCAAATTGAATTTAGAAGTACTTTTTTTTGTCGAGGGGAGGGTTAAAAGTGATTTAGAACTTCTATTTGTTCTCGGACTCATATATTTCTCCCTTGATATAAATCTGTATATACTACATCAACTACAAGTTATTAAAGAAGAAATTTAAAGAACATCTTCGCCAAAGGCCAGAAAATGATGAAAAGGATCGTCGTCAAATTCACAAAGAATATTCAAAAATGCTAGACGACCAAGTAAGTGATGCTATATGAGACATTTTTAGGTTTTATGTATTGCACTTGTTCTGTTTCAAGCTTTCTCCTTCTTAAATATATCTATTTTACTTCTACAGATAGAAAAAATAGTTCTATTCCTACTAGAACAATATGGAACTCTTGCACAAAGAATTCAAGAACTGAACATGAAACGTGCATTGCTCGAAGAGCAACCAGATATATCATAAATCTCTGCACTAAGAGAAGAATGTAGAGAAGTTGGAGTTGATCTTCTGAAAAAATTTAGATTTGTATATACGAATGTTGCTGGCATTAGGAAAATTTTGAAAAAGTTTGATAAGCAATTTGGGCTCAGGTTCACTGATCGCTATGTTACTACTCGATCAAACCATCCTTTTTCTCAATTACAAGTTTTCAAGCATGTGCTATAATTTCTAATCCTTCATTTAAAACTAAACTAATAATATATATTAAAAATACTACTAATATTTCTTTACTTGAAATATAATATGAAGGGAACCAGCGCAGTTGTAGGTGCACTATCTTGCAACCTTTTAGACCTTCACGATCGTCAAGGAAGTTACTCATCAATCTATGATCATCCATCCATAGCTTTAAAAGTGATGATTTTCTACAATCCCTTACAAACTATTATATATTTAATTCAGGCATATGAATCCCACTTTGGTAACATACATGATTATAAAATTTTAATGTCACTGGGATTTACTGAACTGCAGTTTGTTAACTTCATACCCTAATGTGAAAATTTTGCATTTCGAAGTTAGGATTAGAGTTGACTTGTTAAATGATGTGCATGTTGGAAGTACCAAGACTGAATCTCACATTAGAACTTGCATATAATGGGTGCTAAAGGAATGGATCCCTATGTAGATCTGCAGGTAAAAAATTGATATCCATAATTGATTGTGAAATCTGTATATTTTATTTTTAAGTAGAGCAGATAATCAAAGGATAATAGGACGCCTTAAGTACTCGATTGGCAATGTAACCTCTTGTAGTTTGATAATTTCTAGTAAAATGCTTTTGTTTTAGCAATCTAAACTGAAATATACTTTAATCTTCATTTGGTTGACATTTAAACTTGCCACCTTTCCCATGGCCATGTTTTTGACGGTTTATTGATCAAATGATATTTTATTTTTAAAATATATAACCAGCCATTGTTCCAGTTATATTTCCGGAAATTAATATAATTTGCAGAAAATGTCCTGTCGGGGATTGCCCTTCTTATAACGTTGAAATCTCTGAGAATTCGTGTGCTCACAACACCACACCATAGCTTTGGAATTATGTTTCTAGTAAAATGCTTTTTTTTTTCTTTTCTGATACTTATTTTTGGATGTCGGATGTTAAGATGACCACTAAGCTATTGGTTCTTCGTTGTACTTCACTACTTTCTCTATGTTTGTGTAAATGACGCACTACCAAAACTGATGCCAGTCATGAATTTGGCTACACTAGCATATAGCTAAAGTTGATCGGCTGATTCATTAAACTGCTATGAATATGCATTTCTGCCAAGCTTATAAACGAATGCAAACAGTCTTTGTTTATTAACCAGCTAACCATGATATAAATGTGTTTATAAACTGAATGATTTAGACAATGATCCCTGGGTGCTAATTAGTTAAAGACAATTGCTGATCAGCATCTAATAACTGCTCCTTTAAGTAATCTGGCTATTATACATAAACGACAGGTTCTTTCTAGCCCTAAGGTTCTCTTCTTTTCCCATCTTGCTTCACGTTCTGTAATATATCCAAATATGTTGTTATATAAGAAATTTTGCTTGTAATATATTATGTCAAACAGGGAAACCATGTTGAAGGCATAGTATGCTATAATGAGGTTCCCAAAATAGATTCTTTTGCAGTAGATGGGCTTGTTAATAGAGCAAATACATTGAAAGAGATTGGAAGAGATAATGAGGCAATCCAAGACTATATTTGAGCTGTTTCTATAAGGCCAAGAATGCCTTAAGCTCATGCAAATTTAGCCTCAGCTTACAAAGATAGGTAACTATTTATTTTCACTCATGTTTTATCCCTCTTGAACGGGATGATATGCTACATGTAATATGTTACACACATTGCAGGTAATCAGGACCATCATTGTTATTTCACAGTATTTCAATTACCAAATTTTTTTGGCAACTCATTTGTTATGCTACTTATGCACAATTTTCTGGCCACTTATATCATAGTTCGAGATATATCTTATCCCGCTTTAGATATTATGATATGCGTTGCCTTTCAGCGAGCTCAGCATTATCGGTTTGCTTTTACTAAAACTATCAGATAAATTTTTTCGTTTTTTTATGATGCATTATCAGTATGATCTCTTCCTCGTGACGTTGTGATTAAAGTTTAGTTATATTGGATATGTCCTTCAAGTGGAAAATCAAAATAGCTGCCCTTGAAACTGAACCTTTACATGAATTTGTTCCCCATACCAGTTTCCACTTTAGTAAATTGTTTTTATGTATATATGTTCTATGTTAGTTTTAGACAAAAGTCGTCGTCTATCTCAATTTAGCAATAATTTTTTAAAGATTTGCCTATATAAAGTGTGCCGTTTTTGTATGTAATTTTGTATAGATTTACCTATGATCAGTGTTTACATGTATATGATTTCAGTATATATGCATTTGTATGCATATCTGTTACATCAATACAATATTTAAGCATAATATAATGGTTCATATCTACAACCTATGGGACAATGACCTGTACATTGGTTCTTTTATTGTTCTTCAGGTCATACATAATGATCTGCCAAATGACTTCGAAAACTTTGTATATAGATCCAGTAGAACAGTCCGAGCAGGAAAGAAAGGAATTGTAATAGCCATATACATTCATGATCAAACTAGAAACATTAGATTTGTGGAACAAGATGTAGGCTGCAGGTTCAAGTGTACTTTCGGAAATGAACATAGAAGCAAGCAAAATAATTTTTGCTGGCTATTATTGGGAATCAATGGGTAGTTCGGATGTTTATTACATAATCAGCTTGTTGGATGAAAAAAAGTATAACAAAAGTTGACAACATTGATGCCCGGATTATTGAAAGGTGGTATGTGTTGGTACTTACGGTATGTAGAATATTTGAATTATACTTTTAAATTATGTATGTGACCGTATGTGTTGGCACTTGTGGTATATTTGAAGAATTTGTATGGTATGCAGAATGTTTTGGATGGTTTGAATGTGATGATGAATGTTTTGAATGTGTTCCTTCTATTTACTTAATTGGTATTGCAAAATTTATAATTAAAGCGTTGTATTTGCCTTCTTTTAATGTAGCATTTGCCTTCTTCTACAGTTGCATTTGCTTTTTTTTCTGGTGTTGTGTTTCAAGAAAATGATGTTGCATTACATAATACAGTGGTGTTGCATTACATAAAATATTACTAATTCTACATGGCACGTGGACCCCACAGCTGATGTGGCATGTGATACGTGGGCAGCTGACGTGTCGTGTGACACATAGGCAGCTGACGTGGAAAACTGAAGTGGTTCCACTATCATGACTTGGCAGTAAGGCTCTAACTAATGCTTAAGGCAACGCTGAATGTTGTTGCATTACGTGCAAATGGTGTTGCGTTACGGCTATAATGCAACACTATCTTTTCGTGGTAGTAGATAGCCAAAAGTGTTGCCTTAGAGGGCTAATGCAACGGCCGCGGATGACACGCCCCTCTGGTGTTGCCTACCACGACAATGCTTTTTGATCTACACCACATAAAACTAGTGTCGAATATGCCCACTTCTGTAGTAGAGCCCAATGGGATATGGGGCATAGCTAACCCAGGAAGGGGTTCGTTCAGCCCTTTAGCAAACCGCAAAGCCTTCTTATGCGGAGTATCAACCAATTCCAATCCAAATCATGCTAGCTAGTTGAATTTGTTCACATATTCTTTAACAGTCATGTTTCCTTGTTTGAGCGCCAAGAACCTCACCATTTGCATGCTTTTCTCAGCTTGAGAGAGAAACTTCATTTCAAACCTCATTCTAAAATCATCCTATGTCTCCACCGGACGTCCAGCTTGGGTTACTTCCCACCAGACCGAAGCTTCATCTTTTAGTAGTCAGGTAGCTAACTGAATCTTCCTTTGATCTTCCACTTCAAAGATTATAAACAAGCCCTCGGTATCCTTGAGCCAATTCCTTGCCTCTACAAATGTTTCAGTTCCACGGAATGGCTTCCCTCCTATGGAACAGAAATCTTTGCAGATCTTAGCGAACTTATCTACCCTTGGAGGAGGAGGAGGAGGAGGAATGACGGGTGCAGCTGGGGGAGGAACGTCAGCTTGACCTCCAACAGGCGCCGTGGCCTCTAGATACCTGCGGAACTGGCTTGGTATCGTAACCCCCTCAGGAATATTAGGTTCCCCATACATGCTGAAACAAAAAGGAAAGAGATTTAGACAAAGGATCGAAGGACATTACATATGGGTATGGGGAATTTGTTTTTCAAAACAGATTTTTCTCTTGAAAATGCTTCCTTTTAAAACCTTTTTGAAAATAGTTTTCAAATTTTTTTATCTAATCTGGTAACCTTCAACTCTGATACTAAGAGTGACACCCCACGTTTCACTCACAAAGGGAATGCATTAAGTTTCGTGAAGCGTTATAGGTAAACAGAAACAAAAATACTACAAGACAGATATAAAATGACAACGGAATTAAGAAATTTATTTATCATAAAACATCGTGTTTTAAAAACATCACATGTCTGAAATACACAAAAACCATTACATCATAAAAACTACTGACTTGTACTTTAAAACATCAGAGTACATAAAAGAAGCAAAATTCCCCAAACAAAATATAGCCATTGTAGCAAGGATAGGAGCTTGAGCCATACATCTAGGCAGCTCCAGCAAAATGAAAGTGGAATCACGGTCAAGCCTGAGTAATCCCACCCTGAGAACCTGGGGGGAAACGGAAGAAACAAGAGGAAACAAAAAGGGTCAGACATAAATTCTGGCGAGTCCAGTTACTTTTAGCAAGTAAATAAGTAAAAGTAGAATGACAGGCATATAAAGTGGATAAGAAAGAAAACACCATAAAAGGTAGGTATGGCAAGGTAAACATGATAGAGTGTATATGCTTCTCTAATGATTACTTTGCACTAATACTAGTATAACCAGATTGAAATGATCCCAACAATTATCAGATGACAGACTTAAGCATACGTCCAGATGTACCCTAACTACTACCCTAATCGATCGGCTCCCTACTCCATAGACACTCTGTGTCGACCCCACAGTAGGAGGTATCACTTCCTAAAGTGGCAACCCTTCGTTGATGTGCACAACCATACCTAATGGTGTCACGGCCATCTTAGCCCCCTCAACCCAACCCATGCACGCACATGTCCCCGGGCAGTTTACGCCGCCCACACTGTCCTCCTTGTTTGGATCTCTTACATTCAGTCCAGTAAGAGTGCCCCGACTCCGACCTAGGGCGAAGTCCTCGTTTGATACCATTATATGGGTTACTAACTGAAACGGGTGCCCCACAAAATACGATACAAGCTTTCCCCTTTGTCTTGTATTCCCATTAGGATTTCCACCGGATATGCTTACCACTAGGTGTCTTTAATTACATAACCCTATTATTTCCATAAGTTATGCTTACCCTAAGGTGTCTTTAATTACATAACTCCAACATTTCCACAGGTTATGCTTACAACTAGGTACCTTTAATTACATAACCCCCTCGGGTTAAGTTTGTGGGCCTATATAAAATTACCCAACCCCTCAAATTTACTTAACCCACCCACTGTTCAGACATATTTACTTAATGCCTATTCAAATTCATGTTCACACAATCCCTATGGATTCTACTAGGTTAAGTATTCAAGGTTTATTACCATATTTTATTTATGGTTACAGTATGTTAGACCTCCTACATTAAGCCTACAATTAGTGGATGTTGGATATGTCGGGCAGGTCCGGGCAGACTTATTCCACAATCGGCCTTAACCTCATGTCTTAGCACATCTCGTATTTGTGCACCTAGACCACTCACATTAGATTCACCACTTGTGGTCGCTAAATATGCTAGGCGGGTCCGGGCCGACTTCCACCACAAGTGTAATCTAACCTCGTGTTTATGCGCAGTTACAGTTTCTAATTACTGTAATCCTAGGCACTTCTTTATTAGCTAGTTCTTACCTATGTCGTTATAGGTTATTGGTTTCATGACCCTTTGCCCCCCCAATTATGTTCATAGCGAAATATATGTCCAAATTCATATACATATACATTATTCAAATTATGCCAATTTTCACCTTTTTACCAATTATGCCCCCAAATTCCCAATTCACAAGATATGTCCAATTTCAATGTTTTTCCCCATTCCCAAACTAACGTAATCACATAATTTAGAGGCATGCCTAGGCTTGAAAGTAGCCGGTTATATAAAATAAAAGGGAAAGGGTGAAGGGAAGATGACAGATATGATTATTCTAACAGAATTGACATAAACTTTTCATGGCATAATGTTCAGATGAACATATAAGAACAGATCGGTGAACTTGTTATAATTAATGGGTTCTAACATATATTAGGGATGTCATAATAGGCATGATTATATCTAAACTAGGGTTTAGATGTCCAACACTTGACAGATCTGAATTAACCACAACATGATAGGTACAAGACGATCTAAGTATTGAATTAGATCTATTATCAAAAGAAGACCTGGCATGATAAAGATTAAGATCCAAGTCATGGTATGCCAAAATATCACTGATTCACAAGTTATTACAGATCTGAAGTGATTCAAGGATTAACATGCATAAATCCAAATTACAGTCCTATCATGTTTACTTTTTATTTATTTAAATTGAAAAGCAACTTGAAACTCACAGTGTTTGGATCTAGAAAGGTAGAAGAAGAACAGATCTACACTTGAATCTCTAACTTTGATTTGCAAAAGAAGAAAAGGATTTGATTTAGTCCAAGCACCAATAGAATTTAGGCCATCGTTGATTTTCAGTGAAGAAAACAAGAGAAATGAGCCTATGTTTATAGCTGCCAGCCCCAGAATTCGTCCTGCCACCTCAACCCTAAGGGGTTGACCCATGTGTCGACACCCCCTTTGAGGGGTCGACCCCGGGGTCGATTCCCCTGGGACGGGAAATTTGCCACCTCCAGAGTTTTGACTTTCGAACGATTTCTGATTTTCTGAATTTAATTATATATATATATACAATTCTTTTATGCGTATACAAACTTCAAACCTTCATAGCTTCTACATACGATGTCCGTTTTGCGCAAAACAATTGTCTATCTTGACCAGAATTTCGAGATGGATGCAATGGCATAGTCTGTTTTCCTTAATTCTAAATATTAAATTAATTATTATTTAATTTGTCCTCTTTTAATGTTGTTGAAATACGGGGTGTTACATTATAGTACATGGATGTGTTGATTGTTATTACAAACAAATGAATTTGATTTGGTTATATATATAACCAATTATGCTTTGTATATGGATAATATATAAAACTAAGACATACTAAGATTGAATTCGAACAATGATATGGAATTTGAACCACTGAATGTTGGAAAATATTTTTCTTAAGTGTTTTGAAATGTTATAGAAGTATTTTAGAAAGGATTTGAATAAAAAAGTTATTTTGAACGGATTTGCAAGTGATAAAGCACTAAAATCATTTCAATCGCTAGAAAATAATTCAATGATGAGTCCACTATCATCGGTGTTCATTTTCTAATTTTAAGTGATGGATTGCACCCATAGTGAAATTCTAATGGAAATTTGTTTGAGACAAGCAAGTTGTTTAAAAATTCAAATGTTTTGAATTGTAATGGTTATTATTATATATGTATAATTTCAAAATGATTTGAGATAAAACCCAGAAATTTGGATTTTGAAATTTAAATTTAACTTATGAAGTTAAATAAATTGAAGTGTTAAAGGTGATTTAAATGGATTGAAATTTAACTTAAGCTAAGTTAAATGGAATTGGATTGGATTATAGATAATCCCAAATGAAATTGCATATGGTGGAAAAGAGAAATGTTTGAGATTACTATTATTTAAATGAATTTGACTTATACATAAGCAAGTTGAGCATATATTGCATGCTGTTAATTATTGGAATAAAATTTGAACGCAAATAGAATAAGTGGATTGATTTCTGAAATAAGAATCAAGTTCGAATTTTTAAATGGAAGTGAACTAGTTAGGAAGTTGGTTAATGAATTTAAAACTAAAAGTTGGATTGATTTGAAATAAATTGGAGATGGATGAATATATGTTAGACATGCATGGAATGAAGTGAATGAAGAAAATAAATGGTATGCTTGACAAAAGGTACATATTTAATTGAGTATTAGATTTTTGTGAGCCTATTTGGCAAGCCGCTTGGCTTTTTGATTTTTTTGAATGGAAAGGACCTAGAAAGGCGAGTTGTAGTTGTACCGATTGAGCCGTATTAAGATGACACGTGAAAAAATTTCTGAAAATTTAAAGAGTTAGAAAATTTCTAATAAAATTTTGATAATTAGAAATCAAATTTTCGACTATATAAGAGATTAGAAAATTAGTTATGGTTGATAAAATTTAGAGTAAATAATAAAGTTGATACAACTGGAATCGATGTGGAAATATGCAGGAGGGCAAATGGATTGAAGATGGGAATGTGATGATGGATTGTCCAAAAATGATGGATAGATCATTAGGAATGAATAATGAAAGGTTGGGTATTGATATAAGGAATAATTGTTCTGTGCGAAGAACTGAGTTGAGAAAATATGAAGTGTAAGATTTCAAACAAGTGGGCTGAGAGAAGTATGAAGAGTTATAGCATCTTTACTGCTTAGAAATTTTTGGGACGAAATTCTTTTAAGGATAAAGGTGTAACGTCAAGCATTTTTATCAATTTACGTTTGAATATTTAAATCAGTTTATATACTGAATTCAGAACATAAACGAACTTTATATTAATTCAATTGAAGTTTGAAACATATAAATATATATATTAATATAAACGAGCTTGAAATGGCGCGGTAGTTCGTAATATTGAATTTTTAACTTCAATTGAGTGTACATAATCCATTATAAATAGGGATTTGCTGAAACAAGAAATATTTGAATCTGTTGTACTATAATTTTCTAATGAAAGAGAAAAATATGAATTTCATATTTTATATTGAGAGTTATGGCCAAATAAAATTTTGAAATAATCGCTATGGAATTTATTTATTAATCGTAACAATTTATTTAATAAAATAAATCGATTTTAAATCAATTTAATATTTGTTAACTAAAGAACAAAATATCGAGATTCAAATTCATATTAGTTTATTTTGAAAGTAGTATGAATTCAATTTGAAAATATATTTAATAATGAGAATTTATTTTCAATAGAATTGTTCGTATTTGAGTAAATATATATTAAATCAAATGTTAAATTATCAATTTAATTTAATATCTTCTGTATATGGTCGAATTAGACTACGGAAACTGTTCCAATGTGTTCAGAATAGTGCTAGAACCCCAGAAATGCCCTTTTTTGCGTTTAAATAGGGGTTCAGAACTGCATGATATTTCAATTGAAGACATAGAATAAATAAATAAAATAAGAATAAAAATTTAAATAAAATAAAACAAAATAAATAGGGGACGACCTATTTCTATTGCAGCTGTAAGCTAAAACCATCTCCTCCCTTAATTTACATTCCTTCCCTAAGCTTACAGAAATTGTACACTGTCATCTAATCTACCTATACCCTAGTTGGTATCGACGTTGTTTCTATCCTTCAATCCTTTAGCTATATAAAGCCTGCCTTCAATCGTTCCTTCTAAACAAGCCAATCCATTTCATTTTTCATTCATTTCTTTTTCCAGTGAGCTCTGAAATCCCTCCACTTATAAATAAGAAAGAGAACGCGGGATCGAAATCACGATTCCAAAGCTCGGCCAAATCTCAAGCTCGAGACTGAGCTTGAATCATTTTGAAGAAAGGGTTGCGATCCAAAACCTGAAACTGGACATTGCGATTTAAAACCGCAAGAACTTATGAGTGTCGAAGACGCTTGGGAGGAACTCATGATTTTTGATGGGATATGACATGAATTTCGAAGTGGTGTTGAGTCATGAAGATCGCTGGGGCATTTTCGACTTGGTGGAAGGGTGAGGATGGTCACTGTGATTTCAATTTGGTTGTTTTGAAAGGCCAACGTGGATTTTTGGTTCAATGGAGTGGTGCGATGCTGGAGGGGTAACGGAATTCAATCTGGAGTTGGGCAGTGAAGTCCGATGTTGGTTTTTGGGTTAAATGGAGTGGTGCAATACTAGAGGGGGTGACGGGTTTTGACAGTGTGAAGGAAGAGGGGGAGCTCGATCTCTGTTTTTTGGGGAGTTCGACATCATGTTTGGGAAGTATGGTCTGTAGTCTTTGGGAATGTGAAGCCTCAGGCATGGCAAATAACGTAAGTGAATGGGGTGTTCGACAGTGTGATTATGGGGGATCAGCAGTGAATGCAGTGAATGGCCGCCTGTTGGAGTTTCCTACTAGGCAGTTTGAGACCGGTCTCGACAAATGAAGGCCGACAGTTAAGTCCATGAAATGGTGTTGCATTGATGAATAAGTTGGAGGGTGTTGGTTCAAGAATGAAAATGGTTATAAGGAGAGTGGTATTGACAATAAGGTGATGTAAAATGAAAGAAGATCGATTGTGACATGTTCGGTGAAGTGCTTAAGTGGTATGGGCGGTTTTTGGAGTTGTTGAGATATGTTCGTGGATTAGTCAGGATATTGGAGCAACATAAGGTATACATTTTAACGAAAATTAAATCACATTTAAAATTTGTTTATGTGTTAGTAAATGATTTATAATAAATAAATAAGTAAATCATTAAATAAAATTTAAATTATCGTAGGTGCCAATAAATTTTATTCGAGACAAATGAAGTAGCAACATAACTAAGACGACATGGAATTTTAAATAGAATATTTGATAAAGGAAAATCAAGGTGAGTTAAACTCACTTAGTTAATTATTGGGAACTATTTTTAATAGTTCAAATTTATTTTATTGCTTGATGGATGATAATTGATTGATATAAAGTGATAATAGTATATATAATATTATATAATAATATTGGTGATTGGTGATTGGATAATCCCCGCAGTACCGTTAGCGGATGCCCACAGTACCATTATCGGATGATTTCCCTATGTTCCCCACAATATATATAGTGGATGACCTATATACTGCGATATCCTGTGTGACGACAAGGATTTTTGCTCGATCCGAATCAGTCGCTAAACTGATCTAGACCGTTCGAAACGCCTGATCGTCACATTTGGTATCAGAGCTGAGGAAGGGCGCGCCAGAGTGTTGCAGGCGGAGGGGGAAGTCGTCGGAGCGGGGGAGGTGGTCAAGGGGGTCGCGCATCACAACAGAGAGGGGGAGGGGTCGCGCGGGCGGCAGATGGAGGATGGGGGGTTGATCGACGCGGTGGCGTCACTGATGGGGGGCGCGGCGCAATTAGTTTAGGGTTTTTTTTTTCTGAATGATGAAACGGGGGAGGGGGGCATGGTATAGGAGAGGGAAAGAGGGGTTTTATTTTTAATTATTTTAATTATTTAATTTCTGAAAGTTGACTTTTTCATATGACCTCTAAACAAGGCCCATCGCCTGCCATCCATAGTGTTTCACCCCCATTCCGAACATAATGGCATATGTATCGCAGGCTGATTCAATCGTTTCGATCAGTTTCCGTAAAAATCAACATATAACTCTATATATTGAATTTGAACGTGCATTTCAATTTACTGGGGACACACACTAACTCGAAAAATTCCAGAAAAATGTTTTCTAGCTTCGTATTGACGATACGGTCCTAACAAAACTAATTTCATCGAATTCTGAGACCGTTTGAAAAATGGCCATTTTCCAGTCGATTAAAATCAACTAAAACTGGTCAAACGCGTTTTCCTTTGCCACGCTCACATATTGATTCGAAAAATTATGAAATTTGGAATCTAACAATAATTTGACATCACGGATCCAACAAAAGTGGTTTCGTCGAAATCCGAGGTCGTTTGCAAAATGGCTATTTTTAAGGGCTTGAATTCCATAGCGACTATTCAGAATTTTCAACTGGACATATCTTTTGATTCCCGCTATGAAATTTTGATTTTTCAGATTCGTTGGAAAGATAATCCCAAATAGATCCTATTATTTTTGGTTTCACTAAAATCCGGTTTATTTTGCACCCGGTATGTTCAATTGAAATTTGAAATCGAATTATCGAACAACCACGCCGTTTTCAATTCCTTTTATATTTTAAAATAAATATTTATATTCTAACGACGATCTATATAATATATACGTTCGATTTATATTCAAAATAAATTTCTCGTCGATATTATTTAAAATAATTCATTTTAAATGTTCAAAATTCGCTAAAATTGCCAACATAAAAATTTTAAACTGGCTCAGATTTTCGGGTTATTACATCCTGCCTTGAAGCAGAATGGGTATTATTATTGCTGACTAACGTCGGTGGATGTAGGAAAAACAGGTTGGAGGAATCCAAATGGATTCCTCACATTTAAATTATTTGTTTTTACATATATTCTTATATATGATGTGTTTTATAACATGTTAAAGCTTATGGTATATTTGGTTGTGTAAGTAACATTGATTGTTGATTTTGGATATTTTGAATGTCATAAATAATATATATATTTCAAAATAGAAAATTGAAATATAAAAAGAGTTTTAAGGAAAAATCTACTTTTAAATAGAAATATGGATTTCAAAACAGTAATAAGATATAAAGAGAGCTGAAAAGAAGATAATTATTTTCAAATAGAAATGTTTATTTGGGAAAAATAATTAAATAAAATTTAAAAATAAAATATTTGTTTTAAAACAAATGAGATGAAAATGCTATCTTATAAGTGAATTTATTATTGGGAAATTTGAGGAAATGTAAAGTATGAGTGAATTTGGGAAAGAAATGGAAATCAAATAATGAGTCGATATTTTAAATAGATTAAAATCCTCCAATTCCAAGGGAAATTATAAAAGATATTGTATGGGATAAAATTATAAATTATAAATGGACTTTAAACTTGAAGTGCAAGTAAGAAATCAAATTGACTAAAGAAGTCGAGTTATGAAGTGTATTAAGAATATTATTCATGGGTAAGGTGAATAGGGATTAAAGAGAAATAGGAATTTTGTTAGGAGGAGTTTTTAAATTTATAAATGCTAATGGAATTTGAGTAATATAATATATAATATATCAAAGAAATTTATATAAGGTTTATAGATAAAAAAATTAAATAATAAGAATTTACAAATTATATATACACATGAATATGTTAGAAAAGAAATGTAGTTTATTGGAATAAACCTACAAGATGTTTATGAAATTTATTTATGGAATCAATTTCATATAAGTGGAAATGTTGAATTTAATCAACATTATAATCAAACTTCATACAAGTATATATAAGTTTATAACATGGTTTGAATTTAATTAAAACTTTATATAAGTTTATAACATTATAATGGTCTGGATTTAATTAAAGTTTATATAAGTGTGTATAAGCTGAATGAAATCATTTGAATGTAATCAATACTTCATATAAGTTGAGATGAACATCTAATTTGAAATAATGGATATTGGAATTTTTATTTGATAGAAGTTAAGAAATGGGATTAAGGAAATTAGAAATTGACTGGGGATTAGTGAGTTGAAAATATTTTGAGTGTTGATCTGATGTTGGTTTTGGCCTTTAGGATTGATACTTAGGGAATTATTCTCTCACTAGTTTACGGTTCGTGACTAATGACTGAGATGAGAGATACATTTTTAGAAGTATTTTAAATTGAAGGGGTTTTGAATATTGTTATATTAATATAAGAAGAGAAATGGTTATTCCAACTATTGGGAAATAAGAGAAGTTAAATTTAACAAATAAGGAGGCTAAACGATAAAATGGTTATTTAATCAGCGAATTCAATTTTTTTTATGGACGAATGGTTGTTTTATTTGATAGTTAAATAACTGACTGTCAAATCTGGACTAATACGATTATGGGCACGGAAAGACCAGGATCAAATTTATATTCGAAAACCATTCTGAACCAACAAATACGGAAACGTAGAATATACGGATTGAAGATGGAGCAATGAAGACTGTAGATCTCATAAGCGAAAGGACTACATGTCGAATTCTCTGGAGTCGCGCCCGGAGATGTTTTGATGGTGATCCTATCATGGTTGAAATCGACGGATTGCAAGGACTACTCGCTACTGATTCATAGGGTGGTTCCTAAGATGTGGCAGGAGAGTGCGTTTGGTTTGTCCAGTCCTCGGACAACCTGTATGGATGAATATCTGACAGTGTATTTCCAAAGGACCACATACGTTGATTTCCTCAAACGTATTTCGGTTGATGGCGGAGAGGGGCACTTCTCTTGCTTAGCACTAGAATATTTTTATGGACATCAATTAATGACATCTGGCGGAATTGACTATGTGGCATTCAAAGTGATTGGTGGCCAGATGTTCTAAAATAATAAAAATAAATAAATGAATCAATTATGACCTCAAGGCCTCACAACTGGGAAATGAGAAAAATCGGGCAGGAAGCAGGCTATGTGGGTCACTCCCATTAGGGTGTATTGTCACCATCTAGAGAATATTCAATTTATTACTTCTTTTCGCTTCTGTATCTCCCGGGAACGGTTGTGTTGGTACCAACCGTAAGGTGACAAGACATTCGATACACTCAAGAGAAATGAGTGGTCAGTCATATGTGGCTGAGTTGCAAGACGTTGTTGTTGAACTCCAGTGTATCCCCTCTAGAGTACACTGATCGGAAGGTGGTTCCATACATTGTCATGGTCGGAATCCAATATCTAATAAGAGCCCGTGGTTTTGATTGTATACTATATATGTGGAGCGTGAGATGCAAGCGTTCTGCTAGATTTATATTTATTTGTATTTAGACACTATTATAATATCAGAAAGTATATTGATTTCCAAAATGGTTTGGGTTATCGTAAGGTAAAAACCGTTCGTGTTTATGTGTGGATTGGTCTTACGATTATCCTTTTCTTTCAAAATGATTTTTAACTTTAAAATCAAGATATATGATACCAATAATTTACTGGGCTTTTCTCACGTTGGTTCACTAGTCTGACCTGTAGCGTTTGTAATGCTCGTGTCAGACCCAATTTGGTCAGACCAAGTTACACAGGTTCAGGGTAAGATGATATGGATTCCAGAAGATGGGCTGGAGGAGTTCAGACATATGATTCATATATAATTATTATTCTGCTTTGAGTTGTAAATGAGGACAGACTGTTATAACTGTCTAGATATATTGGATGTCCACTATACTCTGATAATTGTAAGTATTATTTCAAGTTTTCAATAAAGATTTATTTCTGTATTATATTTTATTCCGTTGCGATGCGAGACTCTGATATTGTGTTTAGTTCTTCTTCTTCTTCTATTCTAATATTTCTTTCTTTCTTATCTCACCCTCTAATTTCTTTCTTTAACATTTTGGATTTTCGGTGCTCGAGTTAGGACACGGGATGCGTTTGTGTCAAAAATTCGAGCATCGAATTTTCTGGTTCGTTACAATGGTATCAGAGCAAGGTTTAGGAATAACCTTGGCTCTGTGGCGTAACTCGATAGAGATGGGGTTAGTAATACCCTAGATTGAGTTTGAGTGTATATATATAAGTGTGTGTATTTGTATATTTTATAAAAATATTTTGTATTGTGTCACTTAATTGGTTCAATTTTGAATTGGAAGTTGATACAATATTATTTTATAAGGCGGGTAAATGAAATAATTTTGCCCAATTAATTTTTGTATATAAAAGAAATAGTTTTCATAAATTTTTTTGGTATTTGATTGCTTGATTGATTCAAATGGAATTCAAATGGGATTATGGAATTGAAATGGTTAAGCATAACCAAAAGATAAAAGTTAATGATTTTGAAATAAAAATCAAAACTTGGGTATAAATTAGAAACTAAGGAAAACAAATTCCAGTATGAATTGAATGGAGTGAAACTTGAGTTGAGGGTAAGTTAAACAAATTTGGATTGAAATTAAAATCATGTCAAACTAAAATGGATTATTGAATCATTATGGAATGAAATTGCTTGAATTCAAGTTGAAATACCAATTAATTGAATATTGATAATCAAAAAAGAGCTCGACACATATCGTTTAAAATGAGTCGATTAAAATAAAAAGTGAATTGCAATAAATCCAAATTGAATAGTAATAATTGAATATGACTTGAAATGTAATGACCCGCATTGGCAGAGGTATTATAATTAATTTATTTATTTAATTATATAAATAATGATATAGCGAATTTAATAGTCATTGAATTAAATAATGATGAATATTTAATTAAAATAATAAATTAAATAATATATTTTTAATTCTGAAATAATCAGAATTTGCTAAAATGGCGATATGATGTGAACTGGATCATCTGTGATATTTAATTTAGCTTGGAATTGAATTTGAATAACGAATATATTATATAAACAACAGTTTGAACGTAGAATTATAATATAATTAAAATCGAGCTTGAAATGGCGCTGTAGTTCGCGATTTGGCGATTTGAACTTCAACTGAATGTACAGGGTCCGTTTTAAATTGGATTTCTATGAAACAAGAAACGTTGGGAGCTGGTGGAGTATATTTTTCTAGTGGAAGAGAAAAATTGAGATTTCGTCGTGTAGATTTTGATTTACGTCAAAATCAAATTTCAGAAAAGTCGCTGTGGAATTCCTTTATAATTCGTAACGCTTTATATACGTTATAAAGGGTTTTTAATGTAAATTGAATATCGATTCAATCTGGACTCGGAATAGCGAGTATATAATTATCCTGGAGCTGTATGATATTCCACTGTGAGTATATACGATAATATAAATTTATTTGTATTTAATTTAATTATATTTAAATATATTTATATATTTAAATGGGTCATCCAAAGCTTTAAAAATAGCCAATTTTGCAAACAAGGTCAGAATTCGACGAAACCAATTTTGTTGGATCTGCAATATTAAATTATTGCTAGATTTCAATTTCTGGGATTTTTGAAGTCAGTATGTGGCCGTACGGATTTATAGAGTGGAAACAGTCAGTATTTTGACAGTTAAAAGTACGCTGTGTGAGCAAACGGAGTCGGAATTCAACGAAACCAGTTTCGTTGGGACCGTAATGTCAAACTGTAGCTGCATGTCAATTTCCGTGATTTTTGAAAATCGTGTGTGGTCACACGGATTTTTAGAGTGCAAAAACGAATATAAAATAATAAAATAAAATATCTAAAAATATCTAGGAAAATATCTAGATATTTGTTGACACTATAAATACCACATACCCTTCCTAAACCTAGGTCAAAACCATTTCACAGTCATTTTATTTGCACCGCGTTTTTTTCTTCATCTCAAGGAGTAAAATGTGGAGAATAAATTCAAAAGAAAATACAATCAATCCCAACAAAATACCATACAGATATATTTGGATTCCACTAAGGCTGCTCTTCAATCCTGTATAAGAATTTGTAGAGTTCGACGCTCGCTTTGGGTTACTGAGAGTTCACAGCGAACCTAGGGTTCGGGAAATCAGGAAGTGGAAGCTTTGATTCGCGAATGAGAGGTCAGTTTTGTGTCAGTGGAGCGATTCCGCACCTTGTGTGTCAATTTCGTTGATTTCGGGGTTAAAGGTGTTCGCTACCTATGCTTGAGCGCCTCACGACACCGCTGAGCAGAGTGCGTCGAGTTGGAATTTCGGTGGAGAAATGAATGAGATAAAGGGAGGTGAAGTTGCTGTAATGAATGGTGGTCAATGCCTGGAATTGGAATTTCATTTGGAGAAGAAAGAGAGGTGCGGGGCTGGGTGTGAACGTATGGGAATGGGCCGGGCTTTCAAGAATTGGTGAGGCCCGAAAGTTTAGTTAGTAAATGTGCTTTGTTTTAAATAAAATACAAGAAAGTGGAATGAGATGTTGAAATGATTTTATAATCTGAGATTGAAATGGAGAATCGGCAGTGGAAATGTGAAGCAGCAGGGAGTAACGGGTATGGTCTTTCAAAGGTTGGGTGGGCCGGTTAATTAAAGGGATTGACGAACCGTAAGTTGCGTTGGGATCATATGGATGAGAGCTTCACAATGAAGCTGACTGGAAGTGGATTGGGGCTCGTATGAATTTATGGCGAAATAATTTTTTGATTCAAATCAAACAACAGTTTATCGTTTTTTAACGATGAACTACCAAAGTGAGTAAATCTCACTAACTCTGAACAGTTTATAATTTCATGTTGTATTTTTAGAATTGTTAAATATTGGTTGATTGACTGTGTGTTGACTGTTTGATTGAACTGCTAGTCAGTTAGTTGAACTTTAATATTGATTCTGTTTAACAGAATATAACATATGGAACTGAAAGTGATGTTATCTATATTGTTTAACATCTGTGATGCAGGGAAACAGGATAGAGGAATCCAACTGGATTCCTCAACATTTATTTTACGGTGATTCATATATTGTAATATATGATGTGATGTATATCTGTTATGGATTATGTGTGTTAGAATGATGTTGATCATTGTTATTCGATATTTTAAATATCATAAAAGACCCTGGCATGTAAAAAGAATTATTTCAATGTATATTGAAATAAAAAGGGATTTTATAAAGTCAATAGATTTTATAAAAAGGAAATATTTTGAAAGTAAATAAAAGGAAAATGTTTATAAAACGAATAGAGTTTTTATAAAAGGGAAAAATGTTGATAAAACGAATAGAATAGAATAAAGGAATATTTATTTAGGAAATAAATAGGATTATAAAAGGAGTTAATCAAACGTAGTTTATTAAAAGGAGTTAATCAAACGTAGTTATCAAAAGGAGTAAATCAGACATAGTTATATAGGATAAGTTACCATTTTGCACGACTGCTAGCGTAATTCGCCAGGCTGCAGATAGCCTACGGAGGTCGGATGTTTCCTGAGGGAATCAGGCGTAACCATTGTGATCGCTGCGACCTAGAGTTAAGCGAATGGAGTTAAATCCAATATTAGTTATTCGAATTAGAGTTAATCGAAATAGAGTTAAACAAGATTAGAAACTGACTAGAGATTAGTTAAGTTGAATAGTGTTCTGAGTATCGATTTGATGTTGGTTTCGGCTGGGGTTTATACTTTGAGAATTTGTTCTCCTACTAGTTTACAGTCAGAGACTGATAGTTGTAGAAAGAATAGTGATACGTAAATAAGTTGTGGAAATGTTTTCCAGTGTTAATAACGTATATTTTCTAAACATAGAAAATAAGGAAATATATATATATATATATGATTGATGATTGATTGATAGAATTTCAATTTGGAAATAATATCGTTGTTTGCACACCTGTTTTTCTTTGATAGTTAAATCACAGACTATCAAAGTTTTGACCATTTTAACGTTGTTGATATGGAGAGACGGGTTGGATTATTATCCAAAAAACCACTCTGTATTGGCATAAGCGTTGCGAATCATATATGCCAAAGAAAATTGAAGACGGAGTTATGCAAGGGCTATCCTGTTTACAGAATAGTGCCTTCGGTTCATCCTGTTCCTAGATGACTTGTGTAATGACCCGCATTCTACGTATCGGGGGAGAGTAGAATATTTATTTCTTTCCCGTATGAAGTTGTATGGTCATGTAACTTTGGGAAACATCAATTAGAGTCATTTCCCATGTTCATGATTTTTGTCGATTTTTAAATGACCATTTTCCCCTTAGTTGGTACTGTTTCGGCTATAACTTTTGATTGAAAAGGAATTTTGACCTAAAACCACTTCCATTGGATTCGTTTGATGGTTTACCTTTCCGTAGAGTGGTCATAATAGCCAAACAGACTTACCGTTTGGGAGATATGGCTGAAATAAGGTTTGGAGGGTGAAAAACTGCTTAACCGGGCCAAATCGGGTGATTAGTGAGTAGGCCCATAACCCATTTCGGGATTAGGGTTATGCGAAGGCTGAAATGAGATAGAGGATCATTCCATTTCAGTTTTCTAGCATCCACTTATCACCAAGGAACCCTAAAAATGGCCTCCAACCTCTAAATCACCTCCAAATCATCTTTTGGTCAAGGATTAAGCTTAGCAATCCCTAATCAAGGAAAATCTTCACCAAAGCAACATAGGAGCTGCTGTTTGGCATTGAGATTCACATAAAATCAGAGAATTATTTCATATCTTAGTTTATTTGTGGCTAAGGTGAGTGATTTGCATAGTTTTGCACTAATTATGGCTAGTTAGGGGTGATTAGTGTTAATTAGCGAATTTAAGTATGATAAAATTCGGGAAAAATGTTCATAAATTCTTAAATGATGTTTTAGACCTCTGATATGAATTTGGGTTAATTTGGTTAAGTTTTGCTAATCCTATCATTAGTTTCACCTAAACATGCTTAAGGGGAAATGTGGGATTTTGGGTACGTTTGATCCATTATAACCTATCATGTTGATGTTTTAGATGTTTGTGGTTGATTATGCATGTTTCTATGACTGTATGAAATGCTTTGTGACTGATTTCAATAGTTAGAATGGTCGAAAACGTCGTCGAATGGCGTAAACACTTGCTGGAACAGTTTCAGAAAACAGTGCAGGGTTCGGATCAGATCGGATATGGGGCTCGGATCGGATATGTTGAACTGAGCAAGGAATTCGGTCGGATCGGAACCTGACACTTGAGAAAATTGGCAAAAAGGAAGGCCACGCTAACTGAACTGGGATCGGATCGGATTAAGGAGGACGGATCGGAGCGGAAGCATGAAGACGGATCGGAGCGGAAGTATGAAGATGGATCGGATAGGAGCATGTGAAGGAAGCATGGAGGCGGATCGGAGCGGCAGCACGAACTGGAGGGGTATGGCACCCGACCCGAACCGAGGAGAAATACCCGACCCAAACCGATGGAGGACACCCGACCCGAACCGCACCAGAAGGAGACCCGACCCGAACAGATGGAGGATACCCGACCCGAACCGATGGCTTGAGGAGGAACCCGACCCGACCCAGTATTGACCAATAACCCGAGATGCAAAGGTAGTCCAATATGGGAAGTTAGAGCTCAGGATCCAGTTGGGAACCGATGAGTTCACTTCATGGTTGGACTTTGTTGCGGGACGTGTGCTAAGGAGTTGTCGACGTTCATAACTTCGATTCACCACTGAAAAGGAATGATGGGCTACTTATCAGTGCAGTAAGGTCATTATGACCTGAGGGGCAAGGTGATGGTAGCAAGACTACGTTATCAGTGCAGTAGAGTCATTACGACTCGAGGGGCAAAGTGATGTGTAGTAAGACTATGAGCCAGTGCAGTGGGGTTCTTGTGACTCCATGGGGCAGAGTGGACATAGTAAGGATTAGTAAGGCTATGAGCCAGTGCAGGGGGGTTCTTGTGACTCCATGGGGCAAAGTGGACATAGCGAAGGATTTGTGGCTACGTTATCAGTGCAGTGAAGCCATTTATGACTTCATGGGGCAAAGTGATCGTAGCAAGGTATGTTGGGTGATCGAAGTGGTGAATATCGTATGCTTTATGCACTGAGTGAGAGATGTGAGGATGGATGCTATGTTTGATTGTTTGCCATCCCTATGACATGCACACTTCCCCCACCTCTGTATCTTTACACTGTTTGATATGGTACCTTAGAGTGTTGTACAATATGTAGTGCTAACTCTTTGGTTGCAGGTCCAGGTTCAGGTATGTTTTAGTCTACCTGTTATTGTTCACTTTAGACGCTTATCGCTCATACCAGGCTTTATGTCTGACCCAGAGTTTTATGTCTCCTCTTATTACTCTGGGTGCTCACACGAGTAGACTAGAGACAGGTTAGCTGGTGATGCGCGAGTAGCTGATTCGGAGGCGGGCCGGATGCTTCCACGTATGATATATATATATATATATATATATATATATATATATATACACATTCTCCCTGTGTCGTTGGTGGTCGCTACTTGGGCATTAGTAGTGTACCTCCTTTATCTTACTTTTGCTTTGAGACAGTTTGAAAGTTGTAATAAGCTGTATTTTGGATTTCCGCTGCTATGATGTTTAGTTCTGATTTTCAGCTTATGCACTGTCTCTCCTGTTTTATGTCAAGTATGTTATTATTATATTTTATTCTATGCACTGTGAGACATTCTACAGGTTCTTTGTATGTTCATTTCCTTCTTCCCTTTCCTTCTGGTGACCCGTTCCGTGCTAACTGGACATGTGTACAGCGCACTTTTGGAGGAAATGTCGGTTGGTGCAGGGCGGGCCGTCACACTTGGTATCAGAGCTCTAGGTTGCGTAGTTAACCTAGGGAAAGACACTAGGGAGAGTTAGTACGTATATAAGAGCGCGTATTTGTGATTATTTTAGTTTTCAAAAGCTATATATATACTATTAGTAGTATAAGAATGAAGTCGCACTGCACTAGCACCACTATGGGGTCGGTAATCGTTTCCCTTTTTCAGATTGACGATGAGCCGAGACACGAGGGGTGCTGGTAGAGGGACCAACCAAGGGAATGCCGCTGACATGAGGGCAATGTTTACTAACCTCATGAGAGACATGCTTAGAGAAGTGCAATGGGCAGTTCCCAATCCCGGGGTTGGTGTTGGCCCAGTAGTGCAGGCGCCTAGGGTCGATTTCGCCAAATTGTGCAAAGATTACACTAATCTTGGTGGAAAGCCGTTCCACGGAACGGAGTCGGCCACAGATGTTCAAGATTGGATGGATAGCTGTGATCGTATCTTTGATGACTTGGGTCTTGAGGATGCGATGAAGAGAAGGCTAGCGTCTCGTCAGCTGCAAGGGCGAGCGATGAATTGGTGGAACGCCATTAGAACAGCTACCCCAGAGGATCAGGTTACTTGAGATCAGTTCAAGGCTCGCTTTAGCGAGAAGTTTATTCCAGCTGCCCAGAAGTCAGTGTTGTTTAAGAGGTTCTTGGAACTCAAGCAGAATGGGAGGGCAGTTTCTGATTATATTGCTGAGTTCGACACTTTGTCGAAGAATGGATTGTCTCTAATTGATACTCCTGAAAAGAAGAATGAGAAGTTCATTACTGGTTTGGATGGATACTTGGTGGAAAGGCTTATCAACCACATCGATGAGACTTTTGAATCGATCGTGGGGAAAGCTTTGAGATCAGAGAGTCTTTACCCTAAGTCAAAGATTGAAGCTGCATCTGCAGAAGGGCCAAAGCCGCAGGCGGTGGAGGCAAGAATAACTCTCAGAATAAGAGGAAGCAGGACCAATCTAAAGGTGGTCAGAAAAAGAGCAAGAAGTATGTTGAGTGCTTCAGCTGTGGAAAGAAGGGCCATTATGCTAAAGAATGTCGGGCCAAGCCAGCGGAAAGGAAGTGCTACAACTGTGGTCAAATGGGACATCAGAAGGATAAGTGTCTGCAACCTCTTAAGGAGAAGCAGGTTGTGAAAGCATATGTTATTGATGCTGTTCCTTCTTCGTCGAATGCCCCAACTGCGGCGGAGAAAGGAAAGAATGTTGTTATTCAAGGTATGCTTTCTATTTATGATGTACCAGTTCAAGTTTTGTATGATACTGGGGCTTCCCGTTCCTTCATATCTAGTGACCTGGTAGATAGGTTGGGACTGGAACCCGAGATAGTCGATAGACCATTGGTTGTGACGAACCTGATTGGTGGTTCGACTAGCCTTAGTATGATTTGCAGGAATTTGGTCTTATCAAGTCATGGATGTATGTTTGTTTGTGATTGCTTTGTTTTGGGCTTTACTGGGTATGGCATTATATTGGGAGTTGATTGGCTCCAAAGATACGGGGTGGTGGTAGACTGTGAGGGCTTTTTGGTGACAGTGAGGGCGGATGATGGGCGGAGGGTAGTGTTTGGTAGTCTACCTAGTGATGGGGTTATGGCTAGTTTTGTAAATTCCCTCGACATCCCGCAGGATGAGTTGTCAGATGTGCCCGTGGTTGGCCAGTATCCGGACGTCTTCGAGGAGGTGACCGGGCTTCCACCACACCGAGAGATTGAGTTCCGTATTGATTTAGTGAAAGATGCCAGACCTATAGTGATGCCACTTCGTCGTATGGCACCAAGGGAGCAGCGAGAGCTCGGGGTGCAAGTCAGCAATCTTTTGAAGAAGGGATTTATTAGAAGGAGTGTCTCCGAGTGGGGAGCACCAGTTGTGTTTGCCACTAAGGCAGACGGTTCCCTTCGTTTATGTGTGGACTATCGTGAGTTGAATAAGGTGACGAGGAAGAATAAGTATCCTCTACCGTGGATAGATGATTTGTTTGATCAACTGGAAGGAGCAAGAGTGTTCTCCCAGTTAGACCTCGCGACAGGATTTCATCAGCTACGAGTAGCGGATGAGAGTGTTCCGAAAACGGCATTTAGGACGCCGTCTGGATTTTATGAGTGGTTGGTCATGCCATTTGGGTTGACCAATGCACCAGCCTACTTTGTGGATCTTATGAATCGAGTATTCAGAGATCAGTTGAATAAGTTTGTTCTTGTGTTCGTGAATGATATCCTTGTTTATTCAAGGACAGAGGAGGAACACAAGGGACACTTGAGGATAGTGATGGAGGTGTTGAGGAAACACCAATTGAAAGCGAAATTCTCTAAGTGCCATTTTTGGGGAAGGGAAGTAAGATTCTTGGGTCATGTTGTTTCAGAGAGTGGTATCGCCGTGGACACTGCGAAGGTGGCTACGGTACAGGATTGGCCTACGCCCAAGAATGCAACAGATGTGAGAAGTTACTTGGGATTAGTTGGATATTATCGTAAGTTTATCCAGGACTTCTCCAAGATAGCAGCACCGTTGACTCAATTGACTAAGAAGAATCAGTCCTTCGTCTGGGACGGAGTGTGTGAGGATGCCTTCAAGAGTCTAAAGGAAAAGTTGACGCATGCGCCAGTGTTAGTCATTCCTAAAGGGAGTGAAGAGATGACGGTATACACCGATGCTTGTGGTACCGGACTGGGTGCAGTATTGATGCAAGAAGGTAGGGTTGTAGCTTATGCTAGTCGACAGCTAAAGCCGCATGAGAAGAAGTATCCTACCCATGATTTGGAATTGGCAGCAATTGTATTTGCACTGAAGATGTGGAGACACTATCTCTTGGGAGAAAGATTTGAGTTGTTTACCGATCATAAATCGTTAAAGTATCTCTTCTCTCAGAAAGATCTGAATCTCCGTCAGCAGAGATGGTTAGAGTTCTTGGCTTCGTATGATTTTGATATCGCATACACACCTGGGAAAGGTAATGCGGTAGCAGATGCCTTGAGTAGGAGACATGCCAGCTTAGGGGCAATGTTTCTTGAGTGGAAGCAACTGGAGTATATCGCGGGGTTTGATTTCAGACCAAAGTGCGAATTGGATCCAGTTATGTTAGCAAGTTTGACGATCAGGCCCACTTTGATAGAGCGGATTGGTTCCAGCCAGAGCGACGATCCTAATCTATTGGAAATCATCTCCAAGTTAGAGATGAACATTGACAGTGAGGAGATGAATGTGTATGGGCTTGATCGAGACGGATGGCTTCGGAAGAATGGAAGACTAGTTGTACCAAACGTAAATGGTTTGAGAGATGAAGTGCTTAGAGAATGTCATCACTCAAAACTGACTATACATCCCGGTGGTAATAAAATGTATCGAGACATGAGACAGACTTACTACTGGGAAGGGATGAAAAGAGACGTTGGGAAGTTTATATCCAAATTGTGAATTGCCAGCTAGTTAAAGCCGAGCAAAAGAAGCCTAGTTGGTTGTTGCAACCATTAGAAATTCCCGAATGGAAATGGGAGCAAGTCTCGATGGATTTCATCGATGGTTTACCAAGGACTAGATCGGGATATGATAGCATTTGGGTAATTGTGGATCGATTGACTAAGAGCGCAAGATTTATACCAGTCAAATCGACCAGAACGGCAGCCAAGTTGGCAGAATTGTATATGAAGTGGGTAGTGAGATTTCATGGAGTACCCAAAAGCATTGTGAGTGACCGAGACCCGTTGTTCACTAGTGGGTTTTGGAAGAGCTTACAAGAGGCTCTAGGGTCAGGATTACATCTCAGTACCGCATATCATCCTCAGACCGACGGTCAGACGGACAGGGTGAATCGTATATTGGAAGATCTCTTGAGAGCTTGTATATTGGATTTTGGTGGATCATGGGATGACCATTTGCATCTAGTAGAGTTTGCATATAATAATAGCTACCAATCCAGTATCGGTATGGCTCCTTATGAAGCTTTGTACGGAAGACCGTGCAACTCACTATCATGTTGGATATAGACTGGCGAGAAGTTTGTGCTTGGACCAAATGTGGTGAGAGAAACTTCGGATAAGATTAAGATCATTCAGCAACGAATGAAAGCTGCCCAAGATAGGCAGAAGAGTTATGCTGATAAGAGGAGAAGAGACTTGAAATTCTCCGTTGGTGACTTGGTGTTTGTCAAGATCTCTCCGTTGAAGAGTGTGATTCGATTTGGCAGGAGAGGAAAGTTGGCACCAAGATTTGTCGGCCCATTCCCTGTTCTTGAACTAGTCGGGAATTTTGCATATAGAGTTGGCTTACCAGAGAAAATGGCGGGAGTTCACAATGTATTTCATGTTTCCCAACTAAGGAAGTTCGTCCACGACTCAGATATGACTATTTCACCTGATTAGTTAGAGGACTTCGAAGTAGAACCCGAGGCGGTTGGGAACCGCAAGCCGATTCGTATTGTGGGGCACGATACAAAGCAACTTCGAAGGAAGGCGGTGAAGCTAGTCAAAGTTCAGTGGGGCGAGGACGAGAGTGATTGTACTTGGGAGACAGAGGAGAGCATTAGGAAGGCATATCCAGAACTCTTTGCCTGGTAAGATTTACCTTGCGATTTAGTTATTCCGCATGCTAGGATAGACTTATTTTACTTGCTTTGCATGTTCGATGGTTGTTTTATGATTGATAGGCATGCGAGACCTTTGTGTACGTTTTGACTAGGGAATTTCGGGGGCGAAATTTCTTAAGGGGGGGAGAGTGTAATGACCCGCATTCTACGCATCGGGGGATCGTAGAATATTTATTTCTTTCCCGTATGAAGTTGTATGGTCATGTAACTTTGGGAAACATCTATTAGAGTCATTTCCCATGTTCATGATTTTTGTCGATTAAATGACCATTTTGCCCTTAGTTGGTACTGTTTCGGCCATAACTTTTAATTGGAATGAATTTTGACCTAAAACCACTTCCGTTGGATTCGTTTGATGGTTTACCTTTCCGTAGAGTGGTCATAATAGCCAAACGGACTTACCGTTTGGGAGATATGGGTGAAATAAGGTATGGAGGGAGAAAAACTGCTTAACCGGGCCAAATCGGGTGATTAGTGAGTAGGCCGATAACCCATTTCGGGATTAGGATTATGGGAAGGCTGAAATGAGATAGAGGATCATTCCATTACAGTTTTCTAACCTCCACTTATCACCAAGGAACCCTAAAAATGGCCTCCAACCTCTAAATCACCTCCAAATCATCTTTTGGTCAAGGATTAAGCTTAGCAACCCCTAATCAAGGAAGATCTTCACCAAAGCAACATAGGATGTGACGACAAGGAATTTCGCTCGATCTGAATCAGTCGTTAAACCGATCTAGACCGTTCGAAACCCCTGATCGTTGAGAACAGGACAAATCAGAACGCAGACAAAAGAACATTTCATTGTTATTACAACAATTCCATCAGATACAAGAATATACAGAGTATAAATGAATAAATTACATTCGATAAATATCAGAGATTACAATAAATAACATAGCAGCGGAAAATAATACAAAGCACAACTGAAGGTGATATACGGATACAGGACTTTCCGGATATCATTCCAGCTGTAAACCAGGATCCTGTGAATATAAATCTGCAAAACCAAAACTACTAGCTGCCCGTGCGGAAAATAGGGCACCCAGTGTTTAGGTTAAAACAATAAACTCCAGGTCAGTCATGTGACTGGTGTGAGAACTAAAACAGTTATTAATATTGGTTTTAAAGTTAGGTAAATCAAGGGACCACGCCGTATAACACGGAACGGGTTTCCTCCCAAGAATACCAGTGCATAAAACAACAGCGCAATGCTAAATAAAGAAAAATGAAGCTGTTATAAGACCTAGGTCCTATCACACAATGCAACGCAAGCCGGGGGATAGGGTTTTCCCTTATAACAGCCAAAGCATGCTTGATACGTTTAAAACAAATCATTTGATACTATAATAAGTGTATAGTGTCAAAACATTTCAATCATAAATATAAATCATAGGCGGCATAGCTACCATCTACTATGTCGCCATACTAGTTCTACAATTAAAACCGAATCACACGTATTGGAAATTGGATTCCGTCATGAGTCGAGGCAAGGGGCAAGCTCCTCTCCGCGTTCGAGACACTCTAGCAAATGCCTCAGGGTTACGCACTCTGGGCAACCCCGGATCCTCCAAGGCCGGTCCTCACTTACGTTAGAGAATTAATTATGCCTGAACACACGTTTCCCGGTCCTTACAGACCTATAATCGAGGCGCCTCGCATTCCAACAACCACATAGGTGAAAAGTATATAAATGTCTGGGCTGGTAAGTCACTGACACCACCATAGCTAGAAAGAAACGTCATGCACTCCTTGGGTCCTTATCCCGTTTTTGACTCATACCGAGGTGTGAGGCTCGCGAATTCACGTTATACACAAAGCTGCCACGTAGGCCGTGCTTTGATCATCAACCACAAGACTCTGCTTTTCAACAAAAGCCTTGATCATTGCATCTTAGCGTGCCACACAGGCAATTCATGCCATGCGACTGATGTCCATCGATATACAACCTCTGAGCTCGTACGTCTCAGAGAAGGGCGTTAAGCAAAAGAATAAATTCTCCGCCGCCAAACAGATGTATATTTAATAGAAATCAATCAACACAGAATAAAATCCAATGTCAGACACACAATCCATTTACAAGTCCGTTCTGGGTCTGAACGAAACCGGAGGCACTTTCCTCGCATATCCATCGATCTCCAAGTACGTCTGGACGACCACCAACTATTTCCATCCTCTTGGGTGTACAGCCCAATCAGGATCGTCAGTAATTATCCAAACGATGTGAAGACTTCCAGTCTTCAACCACCGTCTTCATCTTCGACTTATCGTCGAATCGGTTATTCAGAATGGGTATAAACCCGGACTTTCCGAACAACCCGCGTATATTAAAAACAAAAGTTACACAAACACAACATACGCCTCATTCCAATTCATTAGTCACTAACCGCAAATTAGCAAGAGAACAATTTCCCAAACATTAACCCCGAAGGCTGAAACCAACATCAGATCAATACCCAGGAAACTATTCTTCTTAGCCAACCTACAGCTAGTTTCTAAATTCCACATTCTTAGGGAAAGGTTCCCATTAATTTTATCCAAGATAAATTCTTTAAAATTTATCCTGTAATCTTCCTTTGGATGTCATTTAAAACCAAATTATCGTTTTTCCAACTAGTCGAGATTAGCGAACCACACCGAAGTAATTATTTGTTTTATTTCCCAATCCCAACCTATTCATCCCATGAAGCAAAACTGGTAATACTCCATATCTAACACCACGGTGTTATCGGTAAAATTAATTACCATTTCACGTTCAAATCTAATTAAAGATTTAACTATCGCTTTGGAGCAAAACTGGCGATGCTCCATTCTCGCTCAATTCTAAATTTGATAATTTAGATTATAGATTCACATTTCAACCTAATTGCAGATTCGTTAAAACTCCTTTTACTGGGTTAAAGAACTAAGTGTTATTTAAAACACAGTTCACGACAAACCCAAATCACATTCTATTTGTTATCGGGTTAAAGAACTAGTGTTATTTAAAACATGTTCATGATAAACCCATTTCAAATTCAATCAAATATATTAGAAATTCGATTATTTAAAACCCCTTTTTTTAAATCTAATTCATTTATTTAAAAATAATTGGGTTTTAAATTTAGTTCAAAACTAGTTCATTCCGATAAAAACCCATTTTTATCTTTTCAAATATGGAGTTTTTCATCCCAAATTTTCCCAAATCATTTCTTATGATTTTACACAAATTATTGATATTTTTAATAATTTTATCAAGGCCCGTACAGTCGATTTCCATCAATGGCCATCGAACTGCACTTACAGCGACCTTTTCCAAATTTGATTTGGACGTATCTCCAAATCCAACCGTTAGATTTTTAATTTCAAATATTCGTTAGAAAGCTCTTTGCGATACGAACCCAACGGTTCCGGTTTTAGGAGAACCCGACGGTCGGATCTCCCGTAATGTCCGTTTGAAATAAATGGTCGAAATTCACGAACTGCCGCGGCGCGGCGCGTTCTATTCAGGCCATTATATTATATATATAATATATATTATATATTTCGTCGATTCCTATTTAAAACGAATTATATAAATAGTATTAAATTCGTTTCAAAAGCAAATTCAACTTCCATTTCAATTCAAATCAAAAATTGAATTCTTCTTTATAAATTCGTTTTAAAATTCATTTCTATTCAATTCAAATTTCAATTCAATTTGAATTCATTTCAATTCGCTTTCGATTCAATTTGAATTCGTTTTCAATTCAATCCAATTTCAAAGTCGTTTTCTATTCGATTCAATTCAAATTGGTTTTCTATTCGATTCAATTCAAATTGGTTTTCTATTCGATTCAATTCAAATTGGTTATATATTCAATTCAATTCAAATTGGTTTTCTATTCGATTCAATTCAAATTGGTTTTCTATTCAATTCCATTCGAAATCGTTTTATATTCAATTCATTTCGAAATCGTTTTATATTCAATTCATTTCGAAATCGTTTTATATTCAATTCATTTCGATATCATTTTATATTCAATTCATTTCGAAATCGTTTTATATTCAATTCATTTCGATATCATTTTATATTCAATTCATTTCGAAATCGTTTAAATTCAATTCATTTCGATATTGTTTTATATTCAATTCGTTTCGAAATCGTTTTACATTCAATTCATTTCGATATCGTTTTATATTCAATTCATTTCGAAATCGTTTTATATTCAATTCATTTCGATATCGTTTTATATTCAATTCATTTCGAAATCGTTTTATATTCAATTCATTTCGATATCATTTTATATTCAATTCATTTCGAAGTCGTTTTATATTCAATTCATTTTGATATCGTTTTATATTCAATTCATTTCGAAATCGTTTTATATTCAATTCATTTCGATATCGTTTTATATTCAATTCATTTCGAAATCGTTTTATATTCAATTCATTTCGATATCGTTTTATATTCAATTCATTTCGAAATCGTTTTATATTCAATTCATTTCGATATCGTTTTATATTCAATTCATTTCGAAATCGTTTTATATTCAATTCATTTCGATATCATTTTATATTCAATTCATTTCGAAATCGTTTTATATTCAATTCATTTCGATATCGTTTTATATTCAATTCATTTCGAAATCGTTTTATATTCAATTCATTTCGATATCGTTTTATATTCAATTCATTTCGAAATCGTTTTATATTCAATTCATTTCGAAATCGTTTTATATTCAATTCATTTCGAAATCGTTTTCTATTCAATTCGAATTCAATTCGTTATATTTTCAATTCGAATTCGTTTTCAATTCAAATCAAATTCGTTATATATTCAAATCAAATTCCATTTCAAAATATGCGATTTCGAAATCACTTTTCAATATTCATTTTAAAATGAATAAAATCGATATAAATATCGTTCACGTCAAAATGGCGTCAATCTAATCAACACGGCTTCATATATTCCTTTATTTTATTCAACAAATGAATATTTATTTTTGTCAACACACGACTAATCTCAACGAATGAGTACTGTCCACATGTGACTATTTTTGTTAAATTATTTCGTTCAACACATGACTAATCTCAACGGATGAGTACGTCAACACATGAACCTTTATTTTATATTGATAAAGATGTAAATTTTATTATTAAAATATTTCGTTCAACACATGACTAATCTCACGAATGAGTACAATCAACACATGAACCTTTATTTTATATTGATAAAGATGTAAATTTTATTATTAAAATATTTCGTTCAACACATGACTAATCTCACGAATGAGTACTGTCCACGTGTGACTATTTTTGTTAAATTATTTCGTTCAACACATGACTAATCTCAACGGATGAGTACAGTCAACACATGAACCTTTATTTTATATTGATTAAGATGTAAATTTTATTGTTAAAATATTTCGTTCAACACATGACTAATCTCACGAATGAGTACAGTCAACACATGAACCTTTATTTTATATTGATAAAGATGTAAATTTTATTATTAAAATATTTCGCTCAACACATGACTAATCTCACGAATGAGTACAGTCAACACATGAACCTTTATTTTATAATATTCTTAATTTTCTAAATTGGAATGTGGCCCAATCAATCACCATATAAAATTAATTATATGGATTTTGTAGTGACCCGCATTTTTAGCTGTTGAATAATTTATTTATTTAATTATTAAATATCGATTTATCGATATCGAGAACGTGAATTAAATAATATTGAATATTTAATTAGTAATTATAATATAATAAAATATATTATAATGTCGAAATAGTCTGAAATAGTGAAATTCACAATATCATGTGAATTGAATAGCATACGAGATTTGGTGGAGTTTCGATTCGAAATATAATAACGATATATTCAATCGACGACAGTTTGAAACGTATAATTATAATATAATTAAAATCGAGCTCGAAATGGCGCTACAGTTCGCTATTTGGCGATTTGAACTTCAACTGAATATACAGGGTCCATTTTAAGTCGGATTTCTGTGAAACAAGAACCATCAGGACCGATTTGATAATAGTTTTCTAATGGAAGAGAAAAATCGGGATTTCATCGTGTAGATTTTGATTTACGTCCAAATCAAATTTTAGAAAAGTCGCTGTGGAATTCCCTTTATAATTTATAACGATTTATAAAAGGAATTTCAATATAAATTGAATATCGATATAATATGGATTTGGAATATCGAGCTATAAATCCATATATGAATATTTAGGAGCTGTGGTATATTCTATGTGAATATATACGATAATATAAATTTATTTATATTTAATTTAATTTATTTAAATATATTTATATATTTAAATAGATTATTCAAGGCGTTAAAAATAGCCACTTTTGCAAACGAAGTCGGAATTCGACGAAACTAATTTTGTTGATCCGCAACGTCAAATTATTACTAGATTCAAAGTTTCGTGATTTTTAGAGTCACTGTGTGGCTGTATGGATTTTTAGAGTGTAAAACAGTCAGTACTTTAACAGTTAAAAATTCGCTGTGTGAGCAAACGGAGTCGGAATTCGACGAAACCAGTTTCGTTGGGACCGTAATGTCGAACTCTAGCTGCATGTCCAGTTTCGTGACTTTTAGGTACCGTATGTGATTATACGGATTTTTAGAAGGAAAATACTAGTAACGGTTCAATAAAATGGAATATAAAAATAAAATATAAAATATCTAAATTACTTATAAATACCCCCTCTAAGTTTTTTCTAAACCTAATCTTTTTCCCTCAGTCAAAATTTGTCGCCGCCATCTGTTCTTACCAAAACGAGAAGACTTCATCTTTAAAATTCAAATACAAATTCAATAAAATTGTATAAATCGTTAGGTATATAGATTCGAGACCCTTATCAGTTGTACTTCGATTCTATGGTAGTTTGGTAACCTGCGATTCATGTTTCTCGAGCGCCAGAGCTGTTCAGCGATGGTTTTTCTTGAGCTAGGGTTCGACCTAGTTTGGATTTGGAGCTTCGGTTGACGGAAGGAGTATGGGATTTGGGTTTGTGATTGGATTTAGTGTCGGTTTGGGGTTTTTGAAGGGATTCGATGCTGAGATAAAGGGTGCGACGCCTGTGTTGCTCGAGACAGGTCTGAAATCGCAAGTCAGGGAGAAGCGTCGAGCTAAGCATTAGGGGTATGGGAATGTAGAGGTTTGGATGATGAGTTGTGTGATGATCTCGGTGTGGGTATCGGGGGTGTATAAGAGGAGCGGTGGCGTTAGAAAGTGATCGAAATGGACATGAAGAGGAGCAGGTCACGGCATGCATTTGGGAGAGAAGGATTAGGCGGGCCGTGGGTTTTAAGTGAAGTAATGGGCCGATGGTGTTGAGGGTGAGGCCCATTAAATAGAAATCCAAGTTTTTATTTATTCTTTTTAAATAGTGCAAACTTCGAAGTGTTATAACTTGCTCGTATGTTGACGGAATTCAGCGAAACAAGATCCGACAGGATCGTATGGACGAGAGCTTCACAATGAAGCTGACTGGGAGTGGATTGGGGCTCATATGAATCTACGGCAAAATAAATTGTTTGATTCAAATCAAATAACAGTTTATCGTTCTTCAACGATGAACTGCAAATGTGAGTAAAACTCACTAACTCTAAACAATTTATAATTTCATGTTGTATTGTTAGAACTGTTAAAATTGTCTGTTTGACTGTGTGTTGATTGTTTGATTGAACTGCTAGTCAGTTAGTTAAATTTCTATATTGATTCTGTTTAACAGAATATATCATATGGAACTGAAAGTGATGTTATCTATATTGTATAACATCTGTGATGCAGGGAAACAGGTTGGAGGAATCCGACTGGATTCCTCAACAGTTATTTTATTGTTTTTCATATAGTTTGATATATGATGTGAAATTATAACCTGTTGTTGATTGTGTGTGTATGGACGTTATTGAACATCGTGATTTGATATGATTGAATACCATAACATACGGGATGTTGATAAGGAGATTTTCAAAGTGATATTGAAAACAAAGATATTTATAAATGGGAATATTTATAAATAAGAAATATGTATAAATGGGAATATTTATAAATAGGAGGTATTTTAAAAAGGAAATAAATTCAAAAACATTTTCTTTTGAATGGAAAGGCCTGTGTGGCGGGTTTGGGGATTTTCCCGATGCTCCCATTACAAAGGAGGTTATGGCGAATTTTCCCGAAAATTTAAGGAGTTAGAATATTCAAGAATAAATTTGAAAAGGGATTATTTGTAAACCATTTACAAATAGAATTGAAAAGGGAACATTATAAAAAGGAAATCATTTTTTTTAGTGTAGAAACGTTATTTAAAAGTAAATCTTTTCAAATGAATAAAACGTTGTTAAAAAGGAAATCTTTATAAAGTGAATAAAGTAAATCGAATATGGTATTCGAAGTTAGTTAATCGAATATAGACATTCGAAGTTAGTTAATCGAATGTAGACATTCGAAGTTAGTTAATCGAATATAGACATTCGAAGTTAGTTAATCGAATATAGACATTCGAAGTTAGTTAATCGAATATAGACATTCGAAAGGAGTTAATCGAATATGGTATTCGAAGTTAGTTAATCGAATATGGTATTCGAAGTTAGTTGGTATTCGAAAGTTAGTTAATCGAATATGTTATTCGAAAGGGGTTAGTCAAGTCGAGTTAGTCAAATAGAGTTAACCAGTTAGAGTTAATCAGTTAGAGTTAACCAGTGGAGTTAATTAGTTAGAGTTAATCGATTAGAGTTAAAACGAACTAGAGTAAATCAAATATAGTTATTTGAGACAGAGTTAGTCAAACATAGTATTCGGGATAAGTTGCCATCTCGTACGACTGCTAGCGAAATTCGCAGGGCTGTAAATGGCCTACGGCGGTCGGATGTTTCCTGAGGGAGTCAGGCGTAACCATTGTGATCGCTGCGATCTAGAGTCAAGCGAATGGAGTTAAATCGAATATTAGTTATTCGATAGGAGTTGATCGAGTTGATCGAGTTGAGAAATAAGTTAAGTTAAATAAGTTGAGTTGATCGGGTGGTTCGACCAAGTTAGTCGAGCCCAGTTAATCGAATCGAATTGGTCGAACCAAATAAGTCGAGTTAAGTTAGTCAAGTTAGTCGAGCCTAGTTAATCGAATCGAATTGGTCGAACCAAGTAAGTCG
Source organism: Allium sativum (assembly GCA_030737875.1). NCBI lineage: Eukaryota > Viridiplantae > Streptophyta > Magnoliopsida > Asparagales > Amaryllidaceae > Allium > Allium sativum. The sequence goes on from CM060916.1 coordinate 905,076,570, forward strand.
AGTTAGTCGAGTCAAGTTAAGTTAGTCGAGTTAAGTTCGTCGAGTTAAATAAATCGATGTTAGTTTCATCGAAAGGAGTTATCGATGTTAGTTTCATCGAAAGGAGTTATCGATGTTAGTTTCATCGAAAGGAGTTATCGATGTTAGTTTCATCGAAAGGAGTTATCGATGTTAGTTCAACGAAGGGAGTTATCGATTATAGTTTAATCGAAGAGAGATTTTCAAATATGAGATATTTGAAAAGGAAGAGTTATCGAATATTAGTTATTCGAAGAGAGATTATCGAATATCGTTTATTCGAGAAGAAGTAAATCGAATATAGGTTATTCGAAGAAGAGTTAATCAAATAGAGATTTCTCGAAGAGAGTTAATCGGCCAATTCGATTATATCGAATTCGGGAAAGTACTTATACTTTCCAGTGTTTAAATAGAGATTTATTTATTTATTTATAAATAAATAAGTGTTAGATTAATTAATCACTAATAAGAATAGAAGTTATAATTAAAAGTTAGAAAATTCGAAAGTAGGGATTATAACGTTATCGTTATAACCAATGTTTTAAATATAGAAGTGGACTAGTAAAATTGAATCCGAGAAAGGCGTAAAGAAGTTGTTAAAGATTTAATAGATAAACTTTGACCATTTCGAAGTTATAACGTTGTTCAGTTAAGGTCTGAGAGGTAATTATACCCCAACTTGAGTGACTTCCTTCTTAACTAAGAAATGGTAAGGTTTGATCGTAAAGGAGTTTTGGAAATGTTTTCCAAACGAGAATCAGAAATGTTTTATGATAAAAGAAAAAAATAAGAATTTAGAATATAGGGAAACAGGAGATAAGTAATGAAAATGAACTAAAGAGATTAATGTTAAATGATGTTGTTCGATATAATTTCCATCTGGAAATAATATCGTTGTTTGCACACTTGTTTTTCTTTGATAGTTAACTCACAGACTATCGAAGTTTTGACCATTTTAACGTTGTTAATATGGAGAGACCGGTTGGATTATTATCCATAGAAACACTCTGTATTTTCATAAGCGTCACGAATCATATATGCCAAAGATAATTGAAGACGGAGTAAAATGCAAGGGCTATCCTGTTTACAGAATAGTACCTTCGGTTTGTCCAGTCCCAGGACAACTTGTATGGACGAAGGTCTGACAGAGTATATCCAATGGATCGCGTAAGTTGATTTGTTCAAACGTATTCACGTTTGGTGGTGGAGGAATTCGTTTCTCTTAGCTGTATACCCGTGTTATTTTTGGATAAGTCAATTTGTGATTTGGCGGGTATGACGATGTGACATTCTAAGTGAATGATGATTTGTATGAATGAATGTCTGACCGAGTATTTCCAGAAAGGTCACGTACATTGATTTCTTCAACCGTACCAAGAGTGGAAGCGGAGAAGGAAACTTCTTTAGCTAACACGTAATGTACTGTTGTAGATGTCAATTAGTGATTTTCGATGGATCTAACAATGTGGCATTCGAAGTGAATCTATTTTGATGATAAAGCATAGCTTCTAGCCTCACATCCGGTAAATGACAGAAATCGGGCAGGCAGCATGGCTAAGTCGGTCGCACCGAAGTAGGGTGTATAATCACCTATCTAGTGAATATTCATTTGTTTCTTAAATCTATCAATGTTGTCCCATATATATACGGGAACGGTTGCTGATCCCAACCGTTGGTGATGTACATTCGATACACTCAAGCGAAATGAGTGGTCGGTCATGTGTGGCTGAGTTGCAAGATGTTCTTGTTGAACTCCAGTGTATCGTTCCTAGAGTACACTGATCGGAAGGTGGTTCCATACCTTGTCATAGTTGGAAATCCAATCATCCAATACGAGCTTGCGATTTTGATTGTATACTATATATGTAGTAACGTGAGATGCAAGCGTTTCTGCTAGATTGATATTTATTTGTACTTAGGCATTATATTAATATCAGAATGATATTGCTTTGAAAAGTTATTTGGATTCTCATAAGGGAAAAACCCGTTCCGTTATGCGGCGTGGTCTTATGAGATATCATATACCTGTTTAAATGATTTGAGTTTATTCACACCAGTCCCATGACTGACCCGGAGTTTATTTGTTGTTTTCCCTAAACTCTTGGGTGCCTAAATTTGTACGGGCAGTCAAGTAGTCGGGTTTTACAGATATACTGGAAGAGCGTGGAGCAGGAGGCTTAAAGATCATATAGCTATAGTTATTTCCGCTGTGTTGTAAGTGTTGTACTCCGATAAGTGCTATTGTATACATAACTGTTATATTTCAAAGTTATGTTATCTATTATATGTTATTTGTTCCGCTGTGAGGTTCGTGTTACTCTGATGTTGTGTTCTTCTTCTCCTTCTATTCTAAGTTTCTATCTTATCTATTCTCACCTTCTAATTTCTTTCATTAATTACCGGGATTTTTCGATGTTTTGGTTATCGACGTCGAGCTTACGTCGATAACCAAAGTCTCTCAAAATCCGGGTCGTTACAGTTGGTATCAGAGCTTAAGTTAAGAATTACTTGGCTCTGTGGCGTGACTCGGTACAGATAGGGTTAGTAATACCCTAGATTGAGTTTGAGTGTATATATACGAGTGCGTATTTGTATTTGATATAAAAATGATTTTATATAGTGGAGATTCGTTGGCTGAGTTGTTTATGAGTTCTGATTGATCAGTTTGATCCACTGTATCGGTAGGAGTTTATAAACACTCGAATACGATGGGTCGACACGGTATATTTTGAAAAGAGGGTAAATGAAATAATTTTACCCGAAGTATGTATATTGGAAATATTATAATGTGTTGGTAGTTATTATAATCGAGTAAGATTATAAAAGTGAAACGGTTATGAAAATAACCAACCAAATTTCGTATAAGTATTACGAAGTGAATTAAATATGAAATGAAAGTCAGAATTGAAATTAAAAACTGGAAATTCAGATAAGTGTTTGTAATTGAATCTGGATTAGATATAGGTGAATTTTAAAATCCTGGGAGGTTTTAAATTTGTTTTAATAAGGATATTTTGAACTGACTCAAGATGGAAGTGTTTAAGTTTGAGTTTTGAAAAAGAATATAGTATTGAACTCACTTTGATCGCGGGAAAATAATTCTGATGATGGTGTACACATCATCAGTGTGATTTTCGAGTTGTAAGTGACGGATTACTACCTAAGATTTTATTTTCAAATCTGTTTTGCGAAAACAAGTTTTTGAGAATTCAAATGTTTTGAATTGGTATTATGATTTCAAATTGACTTGAAATAAAAGGCCAGGAATTTAAATTCTAGAATTTAACTTTAACTTGTTAAGTTAAGTGAAAACTGGGGTGATAAGAGAATAATCTGAAATGGAATTTCATTGATGAGTTAAGAATTTGAAATTGATATTGGAGTTTGAATGGAATTTGGTTTAGATATAACCGAATGATTGGATTTGAGAATATATCGATTTGAGTTGATTGGAATGACATCGGTATATGTTGAAGTGATAACAGATTGAAGGGATATAATGATATGCCCGACAAAAAGGTACCATTTTATATTTGATATGAGTTTGAGATTTTGATGAGCCGAATTGGCAAGCCGCTTGGCTGTTTGATTTTCTTTTGGGTTAAAGAAGGCCCAGAGAGGCGAGTTGGAATTTGAGATATCGACCAGTACAAAGGAGGTGCTGGCGAAATTTTTCGAAAAGTTAAGGCGTTAGAAAATTTTCAGAATTTTTGAAAATTTAGTTAGTCGGAATAAATTAATATTTTAGTCAATATTAATTGGTTCAGTTGAAACCGGAGATAAGAGGTAAACAGATAAATTTTTACCCAGTAGATAGGGTCGTCCCTTAGCTTAGCAATTTCGAGGACGAAATTATTTTAAGCGGGGAAGAATGTAGTGACCCGCATTTTTAGCTGTTGAATAATTTATTTATTTAATTATTAAATATCGATTTATCGATATCGAGAACGTGAATTAAATAATGTTGAATATTTAATTAGTAATTATAATATAATAAAATATATTATAATGTCGAAATAGTCGGAAATAGTGAAATTTCACAATATCATGTGAATTGAATAGCATACGAGATTTGGTGGAGTTTCGATTCGAAATATAATAACGATATATTCAATCGACGACAGTTTGAAACGTATAATTATAATATAATTAAAATCGAGCTCGAAATGGCGCTACAGTTCGCTATTTGGCGATTTGAACTTCAACTGAATATACAGGGTCCATTTTAAGTCGGATTTTTGTGAAACAAGAACCATCAGGACCGATTTGATAATAGTTTTCTAATGGAAGAGAAAAATCGGGATTTCGTCGTGTAGATTTTGCTTTACGTCCAAATCAAATTTTAGAAAAGTCGCTGTGGAATTCCCTTTATAATTTATAACGATTTATAAAAGGAATTTCAATATAAATTGAATATCGATATAATATGGATTTGGAATATCGAGCTATAAATCCATATATGAATATTTAGGAGCTGTGGTATATTCTATGTGAATATATACGATAATATAAATTTATTTATATTTAATTTAATTTATTTAAATTTATTTATATATTTAAATAGATTATTCAAGGCGTTAAAAATAGCCACTTTTGCAAACGAAGTCGGAATTCGACGAAACTAATTTTGTTGGATCCGCAACGTTAAATTATTACTAGATTCAAAGTTTCGGGATTTTTAGAGTCACTGTGTGGCCGTACGGATTTTTAGAGTGTAAAACAGTCAGTACTTTGACAGTTAAAAATTCGCTGTGTGAGCAAACGGAGTCGGAATTCGACGAAACCAGTTTCGTTGGGACCGTAATGTCGAACTCTAGCTGCATGTCCAGTTTCGTGACTTTTAGGTACCGTATGTGATTATACGGATTTTTAGAAGGAAAATACTAGTAACGGTTCAATAAAATGGAATATAAAAATAAAATATAAAATATCTAAATTACTTATAAATACCCCCTCTAAGTTTTTTCTAAACCTAATCTTTTTCCCTCAGTCAAAATTTGCCGCCGCCATCTGTTCTTACCAAAACGAGAAGACTTCATCTTTAAAATTCAAATACAAATTCAATAAAATTGTATAAATCGTTAGGTATATAGATTCGAGACCCTTATCAGTTGTACTTCGATTCTATGGTAGTTTGGTAACTTGCGATTCATGTTTCTCGAGTGCCAGAGTTGTTCAGCGATGGTTTTTCTTGAGCTAGGGTTCGACCTAGTTTGGATTTGGAGCTTCGATTGACGGAAGGAGTATGGGATTTGGGTTTGTGATTGGATTTAGTGTCGGTTTGGGGTTTTTGAAGGGATTCGATGCTAAGATAAAGGGTGTGACGCCTGTGTTGCTCGAGACAGGTCTGAAATCGCAAGTCAGGGAGAAGCGTCGAGCTAAGCATTAGGGGTATGGGAATGTAGAGGGTTGGATGATGAGTTGTGTGATGATCTCGATGTGGGTATCGGGGGTGTATAAGAGGAGCGGTGGACGTTAGAAAGTGATCGAAATGGACATGAAGAGGAGCAGGTCACGGCAAGCATTTGGGAGAGAAGGATTAGGCGGGCCGTGGGTTTTAAGTGAAGTAATGGGCCGATGGTGTTGAGGGTGAGGCCCATTAAATAGAAATCCAAGTTTTTATTTATTCTTTTTAAATAGTGCAAACTTCGAAGTGTTATAACTTGCTCGTATGTTGACGGAATTCAGCGAAACAAGATCCGACAGGATCGTATGGACGAGAGCTTCACAATGAAGCTGACTGGGAGTGGATTGGGGCTCATATGAATCTACGGCAAAATAAATTGTTTGATTCAAATCAAATAACAGTTTATCGTTCTTCAACGATGAACTGCAAATGTGAGTAAAACTCACTAACTCTGAACAGTTTATAATTTCATGTTGTATTGTTAGAACTGTTAAAATTGTCTGTTTGACTGTGTGTTGATTGTTTGATTGAACTGCTAGTCAGTTAGTTAAATTTCTATATTGATTTTGTTTAACATAATATATCATATGGAACTGAAAGTGATGTTATCTATATTGTCTAACATCTGTGATGCAGGGAAACAGGTTGGAGGAATCCGACTGGATTCCTCAACAGTTATTTTATTGTTTTTCATATATTTTGATATATGATGTGAAATTATAACCTGTTGTTGATTGTGTGTGTATGGACGTTATTGAACATCGTGATTTGATATGATTGAATACCATAACATACGGGATGTTGATAAGGAGATTTTCAAAGTGATATTGAAAACAAAGATATTTATAAATGGGAATATTTATAAATAAGAAATATGTATAAATGGGAATATTTATAAATAGGAGGTATTTTAAAAAGGAAATAAATTCAAAAACATTTTCTTTTGAATGGAAAGGCCTGTGTGGCGGGTTTGGGGATTTTCCCGATGCTCCCGTTACAACGGAGGTTATGGCGAATTTTCCCGAAAATTTAAGGAGTTAGAATATTCAAGAATAAATTTGAAAAGGGATTATTTGTAAACCATTTACAAATAGAATTGAAAAGGGAACATTATAAAAAGGAAATCATTTTTTTTTAGTGTAGAAACGTTATTTAAAAGTAAATCTTTTCAAATAAATAAAACGTTGTTAAAAAGGAAATCTTTATAAAGTGAATAAAGTAAATCGAATATGGTATTCGAAGTTAGTTAATCGAATATAGACATTCGAAGTTAGTTAATCGAATGTAGACATTCGAAGTTAGTTAATCGAATATAGACATTCGAAGTTAGTTAATCGAATATAGACATTCGAAGTTAGTTAATCGAATATAGACATTCGAAGTTAGTTAATCGAATATAGACATTTGAAAGGAGTTAATCGAATATGGTATTCGAAGTTAGTTAATCGAATATGGTATTCGAAGTTAGTTGGTATTCGAAAGTTAGTTAATCGAATATGTTATTCGAAAGGGGTTAGTCAAGTCGAGTTAGTCAAATAGAGTTAACCAGTTAGAGTTAATCAGTTAGAGTTAACCAGTGGAGTTAATTAGTTAGAGTTAATCGATTAGAGTTAAAACGAACTAGAGTAAATCAAATATAGTTATTTGAGACAGAGTTAGTCAAACATAGTATTCAGGATAAGTTGCCATCTCGTACGACTGCTAGCGAAATTCGCAGGGCTGTAAATAGCCTACGGCGGTCGGATGTTTCCTGAGGGAGTCAGGCGTAACCATTGTGATCACAGCGATCTAGAGTCAAGCGAATGGAGTTAAATCGAATATTAGTTATTCGATAGGAGTTAATCGAGTTGATCGAGTTGAGAAATAAGTTAAGTTAAATAAGTTGAGTTGATCGGGTGGTTCGACCAAGTTAGTCGAGCCCAGTTAATCGAATCGAATTGGTCGAACCAAGTAAGTCGAGTTAAGTTAGTCAAGTTAGTCGAGCCTAGTTAATCGAATCGAATTGGTCGAACCAAGTAAGTCGAGTTAGTCGAGTCAAGTTAAGTTAGTCGAGTTAAGTTTGTCGAGTTAAATAAATCGATGTTAGTTTCATCGAAAGGAGTTATCGATGTTAGTTTCATCGAAAGGAGTTATCGATGTTAGTTTCATCGAAAGGAGTTATCGATGTTAGTTTCATCGAAAGGAGTTATCGATGTTAGTTCATCGAAGGGAGTTATCGATTATAGTTTAATCGAAGAGAGATTTTCAAATATGAGATATTTGAAAAGGAAGAGTTATCGAATATTAGTTATTCGAAGAGAGATTATCGAATATCGTTTATTCGAGAAGAAGTAAATCGAATATAGGTTTATTCGAAGAAGAGTTAATCAAATAGAGATTTCTCGAAGAGAGTTAATCGGCAAATTCGATTATATCGAATTCGGGAAAGTACTTATACTTTCCAGTGTTTAAATAGAGATTTATTTATTTATTTATAAATAAATAAGTGTTAGATTAATTATTCACTAATAAGAATAGAAGTTATAATTAAAAGTTAGAAAATTCGAAAGTAGGGATTATAACGTTATCGTTATAACCAATGTTTTAAATATAGAAGTGGACTAGTAAAATTGAATCCGAGAAAGGTGTAAAGAAGTTGTTAAAGATTTAATAGATAAACTTTGACCATTTCGAAGTTATAACGTTGTTCAGTTAAGGTCTGAGAGGTAATTATACCCCAACTTGAGTGACTTCCTTCTTAACTAAGAAATGGTAAGGTTTGATCGTAAAGGAGTTTTGGAAATGTTTTCCAAATGAGAATCAGAAATGTTTTCTGATAAAAGAAAAAAATAAGAATTTAGAATATAGGGAAACAGGAGATAAGTAATGAAAATGAACTAAAGAGATTAATGTTAAATGATGTTGTTCGATATAATTTCCATCTGGAAATAATATCGTTGTTTGCACACTTGTTTTTCTTTGATAGTTAACTCACAGACTATCGAAGTTTTGACCATTTTAACGTTGTTAATATGGAGAGACCGGTTGGATTATTATCCATAGAACCACTCTGTATTGGCATAAGCGTCGCGAATCATATATGCCAAAGATAATTGAAGACGGAGTAAAATGCAAGGGCTATCCTGTTTACAGAATAGTACCTTCGGTTTGTCCAGTCCCAGGATAACTTGTATGGACGAAGGTCTGATAGAGTATATCCAATGGATCGCGTAAGTTGATCTGTTCAAACGTATTCACGTTTGGTGGCGGAGGAATTCGTTTCTCTTAGCTGTATACCCGTGTTATTTTTGGATAAGTCAATTTGTGATTTGGCGGGTATGACGATGTGACATTCTAAGTGAATGATGATTTGTATGAATGAATGTCTGACCGAGTATTTCCAGAAAGGTCACGTACATTGATTTCTTCAACCGTACCAAGAGTGGAAGCGGAGAAGGAAACTTCTTTAGCTAACACGTAATGTACTGTTGTAGATGTCAATTAGTGATTTTCGATGGATCTAACAATGTGGCATTCGAAGTGAATCTATTTTGATGATAAAGCGTAGCTTCTAGCCTCACATCCGGTAAATGACAGAAATCGGGCAGGCAGCATGGCTAAGTCGGTCGCACCGAAGTAGGGTGTATAATCACCTATCTAGTGAATATTCATTTGTTTCTTAAATCTGTCAATGCTGTCCCATATATATACGAGAACGGTTGTTGATCCCAACCGTTGGTGATGTACATTCGATACACTCAAGCGAAATGAGTGGTCGGTCATGTGTGGCTGAGTTGCAAGATGTTCTTGTTGAACTCCAGTGTATCGTTCCTAGAGTACACTGATCGGAAGGTGGTTCCATACCTTGTCATAGTTGGAAATCCAATCATCCAATACGAGCTTGCGATTTTGATTGTATACTATATATGTAGTAACGTGAGATGCAAGCGTTTCTGCTAGATTGATATTTATTTGTACTTAGGCATTATATTAATATCAGAATGATATTGCTTTGAAAAGTTATTTGGATTCTCATAAGGGAAAAACCCGTTCCGTTATGCGGCGTGGTCTTACGAGATATCATATACCTGTTTAAATGATTTGAGTTTATTCACACCAGTCCCATGACTGACCCGGAGTTTATTTGTTGTTTTCCCTAAACTCTTGGGTGCCTAAATTTGTACGGGCAGTCAAGTAGTCGGGTTTTACAGATATACTGGAAGAGCGTGGAGCAGGAGGCTTAAAGATCATATAGCTATAGTTATTTCCGCTGTGTTGTAAGTGTTGTACTCCGATAAGTGTTATTGTATACATAACTGTTATATTTCAAAGTTATGTTATCTATTATATGTTATTCGTTCCGCTGTGAGGTTCGTGTTACTCTGATGTTGTGTTCTTCTTCTTCTTCTATTCTAAGTTTCTATCTTATCTATTCTCACCTTCTAATTTCTTTCATTAATTACCGGGATTTTTTGATGTTTTGGTTATCGACGTCGAGCTTACGTCGATAACCAAAGCCGCTCAAAAATCCGGGTTACTACAGATTTTCATACAACACATGTATATAATAGCATTGAAAAATAATCAACCATCAACCAAAGTGCACTACACTGTATAAGCATCAAATATAGATATCTAACGCTTATAACAGCCTGTCAATCAAACAATCGACATATTTAATCTATCAGGATGAGTGAACTTCATATTTCATCCCAACACCCGTGTGGGGTTTTAAGTCAACAAACACAGATTTTATTTGTGCAGTTGGGCGATGTGTAAAATTTATCATCCCAATCAATGTCATTCAAATAGGTGTACATAAACAAACCATCCGGTTTGTAAATGAATATTTTATTTTGTTCACTTCACTATTTTCATATTCACGTTAAAAATTATATTTTTAACGATAAAACATTTTATTTCAACCTATGAATTTCTATTCGATTCATTTATTCAATAAAATGATATTTTTATTTTTCTAACATATTTTAGAAAATTTCGGCGGCATAACGGCATGATACTAAAAACGGGACGAGGCCTAGCCTTAACCCTGGTCTAGTGAAGGCCCACGCCATTCACACATCAATCAATCCATTCAATTTCACCAAACAATTCAATTCAATCAAATAATCTAACTAATTTTTGCAATCAAGCAACCAAGTCCATGGTCTGTGGACGATTGTGTCGGGTGCTACTAAACACCGTATGCATCCTAGTATATATATATATATAACTAGAAAAAGAAATTGAAAGGTGAGAAATTCTCACCGATAGCTATCCAATCATCTTGACTCTTCTTTTATAGAAGTCTTCATCGCTCTTGCCTTTTTATCACCTTCGTTGCCCGTATCCTCTACCTATGTAAAAATCGAATTTTTACTTCGTTATTCAATATATAAAAATCGAATTTTTATTATACTATTCAATATAGAAAAATCGAATTTTTACTATGCTATTCAATATATAAAAATCGCATTTTTATTATACTATTCAATATATAAAAATCTCGCCTTTTTAAATATAAAGTTTTCGCCTTTTCATAATATAAAAATTATATTTTCCTCGAAGTAAAAATCATATTTTTACATCTTCCATATAGTAAAGATTATATCTTTAATACTTTAAAAATATAAAGATCATATTTTTATTACTTTTTAAATATAAAAATCATATTTTTATTACTTTATACGTATATAAAAATTATACTTTTAACTCCATGATTATATAAAAATTATCCTTTCCTCTAAATTAAAAATCAAAACTTCAAACAAACAAAGATCTTGCCTTTACACAAATAACAATCGCATAATTTCAGTTTTATTTACTTGTTAATTTCAGTTTTAAATAATAAATAATTAAAATTAAATAAAAATAAAAAGAAGGGAAAGGAAAGGGGAAAAGCTTACTGTGGTTTCAAGAAGGAGGGAAGATGGAGGCGCAGTCGACGAAGGGGAGGTGATGGCGTTCGCAGGCTAGGGGGAAAGCCTTAGTGGCCGGCGGCGTTGACTTCGGGTCTCGCAAAAAGGGGGCTGTCGCTTCGACCTGGAGGAGGGGACGGGAATGGGGGTGGGCGCTGGCTGGGGCGGAGCTGCGGGGAGGCGGCGGCCTTCGGTGGCTCCGGTGGTGAAATCGTGGGGTGCGGTTCTTCAATCGGGAGAGGAGGGAGGTTCGAGGTGCGGAAGCAGGTGGTGGCGAGGCTGGCGGAGGCGCAGGCGGCAGGATCGAGGTGGGGAGGCGTCTTCGATCGAAGGTTTCGTCTTTTTCGTTTTTTTTATTCTGAGGTATGAGAGAGAACGGTGAGGAAATATATATTTAAATATATAATTATATTAATTAATTTACATAAAGTAACTTTTTCGTTCGGACGCCAAATCAAGCCCAACGAGTGTCGCCCCTAGCTAATTACCCCCATTCCGAACACAATGGGATATGTATCAAAAGCTGCTTCGGCTGTTACAATTAGTTTCCTTTGAATTTACATTTAAATCATTATATTGAATTTTAAATGTACATTTCAAATTACCGGGGTCGCATACGAACTTTAAAAATTCCAGAAAAATATTTTCTAGCTTCGTATTGACGATACGGTCCTAACAAAACTAGTTTCGTCGAATTCTGAGACCGTTGGAAAAATGGCCATTTTCCAGTCGATTAAAATCAACTGAAACTGGTCAAATGCGTTTTCCTTTGCCACGCTCACATATTGATTCGAAAAATTATGAAATTTGAAATCTAGCAATAATTTGACATCACGGACCCAACAAAACTGGTTTCGTTGAAATCCGAGGTCGTTTGCAAAATTTCCATTTTTAAGGGCCTGAATTCCATAGCGACTATTCAGAATTTTCAACTGGACATATCTTTTGATTCCCGCTATGAAATTTTGATTTTTCGGATTCGTTGAAAAGATATCATCAATTAGATCCTATTATTTTTGGTTTCACTAAAATCCGGATTGTTTTGCACCCGGTACATTCAATTGAAGTTTGAAATCGAATTATCGAACTACCGCGCCATTTTCAATTCTATTTATAATTATATATAAATATTTATATTCTAACGACGACGCGTATAATATATACGTTCTAATGATATTCAAAATAAATTTCTCATCGATATTATTTAAAATAATCTATTTTAGATATTCAAAATTAGCTAAAATTGCCAAATTAAAAATTTTAAACTGGACCAGATTTTCCGGGTTATTACAATCTCCCCCACTTAAAACTTTTCGTCCCCGAAAAGGAACAAAGTCAAAAGTGGTTTGATTATTTAACTCTACGTTCGATCTGGCTTCCATCCTCCAACTTTTCAGTTTCTGAGAATTTTCAAATTTTCAAAAATTTGGCTAACACCCTAAATTTTCGAAAAATTTCGCCATAACCTCCCCTGCACCCGGAGCATCGGGGAATTTCAAATAGCTTCCCCGGTCCTTCTAATCTCAAAAAGAAAAAGAAAAAGCCAAGCGGCTAGCCAATAGGCTCATAAAATCATCATCACCCAAACAAAACAGTAAATTATGTAGTAAACATGTACCTATTTGTCGGGCAAACAAATTTTATTTTTCGGCTCTAGCCTCCTTGCTATGACCTGTTCAATGTAAGTATATGTATATGCAAGCAAATGCGACCAATTTTCAACACAATTCAATATTTGATTCAATTAGGCATAATGGTTCCAAATTATCAAACAAATAAACAAACAACACAAACATCAATCAATTAGTGGATTAGAGTTTCAAATTCATAATTTTGATATATATACAGAAAATCATGTTTGATGTCAATTCACAACAATGTGTTCTAGCTATATATGTTTTGGTTCTCACACCAGTCGATGGAAACATATAGGAGGCACACCTTCGAAACACGAAAATAATTACTAATGATGACGCGTCAATCATCATAATCAGGTCCGTGCGACTAGAGTGTGATTCTATATCTATCCAATATATTAAAACTTCGAATATACGTTCATGACGCGTATATGCAAAACCTTTATATAGTGGATTGTCCATATTCAAAATAAATAATCAAATACGTTTTAAAATGGTTTAAATTTCAAAACAAAATGATTTTCATTTGAAAAATATACTCTTCACACTCGTTCTAGGATACTACTGATCCTATCTCTAACGAGTCATTCTAATTGGATATTACTAATCCAATATCTGATGAATTCTTTCGTATGGTTCTAATGTGTCTTGTTCTCGAGCTCTGTAAACCAAAGCTCTGATACCAAATGTGACGACAAGGAATTTCGCTCGATCCGAATTAGTCGTTAAACCGATCTAGACCGTTCGAAACCCCTGATCGTTGAGAACAGGACAAACCAGAATGCAGACAAAAGAACATTTCATTGTTATTACAACAATTCCATCAGATACAAGAATATACAGAGTATAAATGAATAAATTACATTCGATAAATATCAGAGATTACAATAAATTACATAGCAGCGGAAAATAATACAAAGCACAACTGAAGGTGATATACGGATACAGAGCTTTCCGGATATCATTCCAGCTGTAAACCAAGATCCTGTGAATATAAATCTGCAAAACCAAAACTACTAGCTGCCCGTGCGGAAAATAGGGGCACCCAGAGTTTAGGTTAAAACAATAAACTCCAGGTCAGTCATGTGACTAGTGTGAGAACTAAAACAGTTATTAATATTGGTTTTAAAGTTAGGTAAATCAAGGGACCACGCCGTATAACACGGAACGGGTTTCCTCCCAAGAATACCAGTGCATAAAACAACAGCGCAATGCTAAATAAAGAAAAATGAAGCTGTTATAAGACCCAGGTCCTATCACACAATGCAACGCAAGCCGGGGGATAGGGTTTTCCCTTATAACAGCCAAAGCATGCTTGATACGTTTAAAACAAATCATTTGATACTATAATAAGTGTATAGTGTCAAAACATTTCAATCATAAATATAAATCATAGGCGGCATAGCTACCATCTACTATGTCGCCATACTAGTTCTACAATTAAAACCGAATCACACGTATTGGAAATTGGATTCCGTCATGAGTCGAGGCAAGGGGCAAGCTCCTCTCCGCGTTCGAGACACTCTAGCAAATGCCTCAGGGTTACGCACTCTGGGCAACCCCGGATCCTCCAAGGCCGGTCCTCACTTACGTTAGAGGATTAATTATGCCTGAACACACGTTTCCCGGTCCTTACAGACCTATAATCGAGGCGCCTCGCATTCCAACAACCACATAGGTGAAAAGTATATAAATGTCAGGGCTGGTAAGTCACTGACACCACCATAGCTAGAAAGAAACGTCATGCACTCCTTGAGTCCTTATCCCGTTTTTGACTCATACCGAGGTGTGAGGCTCGCGAATTCACGTTATACACAAAGCTGCCACGTAGGCCGTGCTTTGATCATCAACCACAAGACTCTGCTTTTCAACAAAAGCCTTGATCATTACATCTTAGCGTGCCACACAGGCAATTCATGCCATGCGACTGATGTCCATCGATATACAACCTCTGAGCTCGTACGTCTCAGAGAAGGGCGTTAAGCAAAAGAATAAATTCTCCGCCGCCAAACAGATGTATATTTAATAGAAATCAATCAACACAGAATAAAATCCAATGTCAGACACACAATCCATTTACAAGTCCGTTCTGGGTCTGAACGAAACCGGAGGCACTTTCCTCGCATATCCATCGGTCTCCAAGTACGTCTGGACGACCACCAACTATTTCCATCCTCTTGGGTGTACAGCCCAATCAGGATCGTCAGTAATAATCCAAACAATGTGAAGACTTCCAGTCTTCAACCATCGTCTTCATCTTCAACTTATCGTCGAATCGGTTATTCAGAATGGGTATAAACCCGGACTTTCCGAACAACCCGCGTATATTAAAAACAAAAGTTACACAAACACAACATACGCCTTATTCCAATTCATTAGTCACTAACCGCAAATTAGCAAGAGAACAATTTCCCAAACATTAACCCCGAAGGCCGAAACCAGCATCAGATCAATACCCAGGAAACCATTCTTCTTAGCCAACCTACAGCTAGTTTCTAAATTCCACATTCTTAGGGAAAGGTTCCCATTAATTTTATCCAAAATAAATTCTTTAAAATTTATCCTGTAATCTTCCTTTGGATGTCATTTAAAACCAAATTATGGGTTTTCCAACTAGTCGAGATTAGCGAACCACACCGAAGTAATTATTTATTTTATTTCCCAATCCCAACCTATTCATCCCATGAAGCAAAACTGGTAATACTCCATATCTAACACCACGGTGTTATCGGTAAAATTAATTACCATTTCACGTTCAAATCTAATTAAAGATTTAACTATCGCTTTGGAGCAAAACTGGCGATGCTCCATTCTCGCTCAATTCTAAATTTGATAATTTAGATTATAGATTCACATTTCAACCTAATTGCAGATTCATTAAAACTCCTTTTACTGGGTTAAAGAACTAGGTGTTATTTAAAACACAGGTCACGACAAACCCAAATCACATTCTATTTGTTATCGGGTTAAAGAACTAGTGTTATTTAAAATACTGTTCACGATAAACCCATTTCAAATTCAATCAAATATATTAGAAATTCGATTATTTAAAACCCCTTTTTTTAAATCTAATTCATTTATTTAAAAATAATTGGGTTTTAAATTTAGTTCAAAACTAGTTCATTCCGATAAAAACCCATTTTTATCTTTTCAAATATGGAGTTTTTCATCCCAAATTTTCCCAAATCATTTCTTATGATTTTACACAAATTATTGATATTTTTAATAATTTTATCAAGGCCCGTACAGTCGATTTCCATCAATGGCCATCGAACTGCACTTACAGCGACCTTTTCCAAATTTGATTTGGACGTATCTCCAAATCCAACCGTTAGATTTTGAATTTCAAATATTCGTTAGAAAGTTCTTTTCGATATGAACCCAACGGTTCCGGTTTTAGGAGAACCCGACGGTCGGATCTCCCGTAATGTCCGTTTGAAATAAATGGTCGAAATTCACGAACTGCCGCGGCGCGGCGCGTTCTATTCATGCCATTATATTATATATATAATATATATAATATATATTTCGTCGATTCCTATTTAAAACGAATTATATAAATAGTTTTAAATTCGTTTCAAAAGCAAATTCAACTTCTATTTCAATTCAAATCAAAAATTGAATTCTTCTTTATAAATTCGTTTTAAAATTCATTTCTATTCAATTCAAATTTCAATTCAATTTGAATTCATTTCAATTCGCTTTCGATTCAATTTGAATTAGTTTTCAATTCAATCCAATTTCAAAGTCGTTTTCTATTCGATTCAATTCAAATTGGTTTTCTATTCGATTCAATTCAAATTGGTTTTCTATTCGATTCAATTCAAATTGGTTATATATTCAATTCAATTCAAATTGGTTTTCTATTCGATTCAATTCAAATTGGTTTTCTATTCAATTCCATTCGAAATCGTATTATATTCAATTCATTTCGAAATCGTTTTATATTCAATTCATTTCGAAATCGTTTTATATTCAATTCATTTCGATATCATTTTATATTCAATTCATTTCGAAATCGTTTTATATTCAATTCATTTCGATATCGTTTTATATTCAATTCATTTCGAAATCGTTTTAGATTCAATTCATTTCGATATCGTTTTATATTCAATTCATTTCGAAATCGTTTTATATTCAATTCATTTCGATATCGTTTTATATTCAATTCATTTCGAAATCGTTTTATATTCAATTCATTTCGATATCATTTTATATTCAATTCATTTCGAAATTGTTTTATATTCAATTCATTTCGATATCGTTTTATATTCAATTCATTTCGAAATCGTTTTATATTCAATTCATTTCGATATCGTTTTATATTCAATTCATTTCGAAATCGTTTTATATTCAATTCATTTCGATATCGTTTTATATTCAGTTCATTTCGAAATCGTTTTATATTCAATTCATTTTGATATCGTTTTATATTTAATTCATTTCGAAATCGTTTTATATTCAATTCATTTCGATATCGTTTTATATTCAATTCATTTCGAAATCGTTTTATATTCAATTCATTTCGAAATCGTTTTATATTCAATTCATTTCGATATCGTTTTATATTCAATTCATTTCGAAATCGTTTTATATTCAATTCATTTCGATATCGTTTTATATTCAATTCATTTCGAAATCGTTTTATATTCAATTCATTTCGAAATCGTTTTATATTCAATTCATTTCGAAATCGTTTTCTATTCAATTCGAATTCAATTCGTTATGTTTTCAATTCGAATTCGTTTTCAATTCAAATCAAATTCGTTATATATTTAAATCAAATTCCATTTCAAAATATGCGATTTCGAAATCACTTTTCAATATTCATTTTAAAATGAATAAAATCGATATAAATATCGTTCACGTCAAAATGGCGTCAATCTAATCAACACGGCTTCATATATTCCTTTATTTTATTCAACAAATGAATATTTATTTTTGTCAACACACGACTAATCTCAACGAATGAGTACTGTCCACGTGTGACTATTTTTGTTAAATTATTTCGTTCAACACATGACTAATCTCAACGGATGAGTACAGTCAACACATGAACCTTTATTTTATATTGATAAAGATGTAAATTTTATTATTAAAATATTTCGTTCAACACATGACTAATCTCACGAACGAGTACAGTCAACACATGAACCTTTATTTTATATTGATAAAGATGTAAATTATATTATTAAAATATTTCGTTCAACACATGACTAATCTCACGAATGAGTACTGTCCACGTGTGACTATTTTTGTTAAATTATTTCGTTCAACACATGACTAATCTCAACGGATGAGTACAGTCAACACATGAACCTTTATTTTATATTGACAAAGATGTAAATTTTATTATTAAAATATTTCGTTCAACACATGACTAATCTCACGAATGAGTACAGTCAACACATGAACCTTTATTTTATATTGATAAAGATGTAAATTTTATTATTAAAATATTTCGTTCAACACATGACTAATCTCACGAATGAGTACAGTCAACACATGAACCTTTATTTTATATTGATAAAGATGTAAATTTTATTATTAAAATATTTCGTTCAACACATGACTAATCTCACGAATGAGTACAGTCAACACATGAACCTTTATTTTATAATATTCTTAATTTTCTAAATTGGAATGAGGCCCAATCAATCACCATATAAAATTAATTATATGGATTATCATACAACACATGTATATAATAGCATTGAAAAATAATCAACCATCAACCAAAGTGCACTACACTGTATAAGCATCAAATATAGATATCTAACGCTTATAACAGCCTGTCAATCAAACGATCGACATATTTAATCTATCAGGATGAGTGAACTTCATATTTCATCCCAACACCCGTGTGGGGTTTTAAGTCAACAAACACAGATTTTATTTGTGCAGTTGGGCGATGTGTAAAATTTATCGTCCCAATCAATGTCATTCAAATAGGTGTACATAAACAAACCATTCGGTTTGTAAATGAATATTTTATTTTGTTCACATCACTATTTTCATATTCACGTTAAAAATTATATTTTTAACGATAAAACATTTTATTTCAACCTATGAATTTCTATTCGATTCATTTATTCAATAAAATGATATTTTTATTTTTCTAACATATTTTAGAAAATTTCGGCGGCACAACGGCACGATACTAAAAACGGGACGAGGCCTAGCCTTATCCCCGGTCTAGCGAAGGCCCACGCCATTCACACATCAATCAATCCATTCAATTTCACCAAACAATTCAATTCAATCAAATAATCTAACTAATTTTTGCAATCAAGCAACCAAGTCCATGGTCTGTGGACGATTGTGTCGGGTGCTACTAAACACCGTCTGCATCCTAGTATATATATATAACTAGAAAAAGAAATTGAAAGGTGAGAAATTCTCACCGATAGCTATCCAATCATCTTGACTCTTCTTTTATAGAAGTCTTCATCGCTCTCGCCTTTTTATCACCTTCGTTGCCCGTATCCTCTACCTATGTAAAAATCGAATTTTTACTTCGTTATTCAATATATAAAAATCGAATTTTTATTATACTATTCAATATAGAAAAATCGAATTTTTACTATGCTATTCAATATATAAAAATCGCATTTTTATTATACTATTCAATATAGAAAAATCTCGCCTTTTTAAATATAAAGTTTTCGCCTTTTCATAATATAAAAATTATATTTTCCTCGAAGTAAAAATCATATTTTTACATCTTCCATATAGTAAAGATTATATCTTTAATACTTTAAAAATATAAAGATCATATTTTTATTACTTTTTAAATATAAAAATCATATTTTTATTACTTTATACGTATATAAAAATTATACTTTTAACTCCATGATTATATAAAAATTATCCTTTCCTCTAAATTAAAAATCAAAACTTCAAACAAACAAAGATCTTGCCTTTACACAAATAACAATCGCATAATTTCAGTTTTATTTACTTGTTAATTTCAGTTTTAAATAATAAATAATTAAAATAAAATAAAAATAAAAAGAAGGGAAAGGAAAGGAGAAAAGCTTACTGTGGTTTCAAGAAGGAGGGAAGATGGAGGCGCAGTCGACGAAGGGGAGGTGATGGCGTTCGCAGGCTAGGGGGAAAGCCCTAGTGGCCGGCGGCGTTGACTTCGGGTCTCGCAAAAAGGGGGATGTCGCTTCGATCTGGAGGAGGGAACGGGAATGGGGGTGGGCGCTGGCTGGGGCGGAGATGCGGGGAGGCGGCGGCCTTCGGTGGCTCCGGTGGTGAAATCGTGGGGTGCGGTTCTTCAATCAGGGGAGGAGGGAGGTTCGAGCTACGGAAGCAGGTGGTGACGAGGCTGGCGGAGGCGCAGGCGGCAGGATCGAGGTGGGGAGGGGTCTGCGATCGGAGGTTTCTTCTTTTTCGTTTTTTTTTATTCTGAGGTATGAGAGAGAACGGTGAGGAAATATATATTTAAATATATAATTATATTAATTAATTTACATAAAGTAACTTTTTCGTTCGGACGCCAAATCAAGCCCAACGACTGTCGCCCCTAGCTAATTACCCCGATTCCGAACACAATGGGATATGTATCAAAAGCTGCTTCAGCTGTTACAATCAGTTTCCTTTGAATTTACATTTAAATCATTATATTGAATTTTAAATGTACATTTCAAATTACCGGGGTCACATACGAACTTTAAAAATTCCAGAAAAATATTTTCTAGCTTCGTATTGACGATATGGTCCTAACAAAACTAGTTTCGTCGAATTCTGAGACCGTTGGAAAAATGGCCATTTTCCAGTCGATTAAAATCAACTGAAACTGGTCAAATGCGTTTTCCTTTGCCACGCTCACATATTGATTCGAAAAATTATGAAATTTGAAATCTAGCAATAATTTGACATCACGGACCCAACAAAACTGGTTTCGTTGAAATCCGAGGTCGTTTGCAAAATTTCCATTTTTAAGGGCCTGAATTCCATAGCGACTATTCAGAATTTTCAACTGGACATATCTTTTGATTCCCGCTATGAAATTTTGATTTTTCGGATTCGTTGAAAAGATATCATCAATTAGATCCTATTATTTTTGGTTTCACTAAAATCCGGATTGTTTTGCACCCGGTACATTCAATTGAAGTTTGAAATCGAATTATCGAACTACCGCGCCATTTTCAATTCTATTTATAATTATATATAAATATTTATATTCTAACGACGACGCGTATAATATATACGTTCTAATGATATTCAAAATAAATTTCTCTTCGATATTATTCAAAATAATCTATTTTAGATATTCAAAATTAGCTAAAATTGCCAAATTAAAAATTTTAAACTGGCCCAGATTTTCCAGGTTATTACATAGGAGCTGCTGTTTGGCATTGAGATTCACATCAAATCAGAGAATTATTTCATATCTTAGTTTATTTGTGGCTAAGGTGAGTGATTTGCATAGTTGTGCACTAATTATGGCTAGTTAGGGGTGATTAGTGTTAATTAGCGAATTTAAGTATGATAAAATTCGGGAAAAATGTTCATAAATTCTTAAATGATGTTTTAGACCTCTGATATGAATTTGGGTTAATTTGGTTAAGTTTTGCTAATCCTATCATTAGTTTCACCTAAACATGCTTAAGGGGAAATGTGGGATTTTGGGTATGTTTGATCCATTTTAACCTATCATGTTGATGTTTTGATGTTTGTGGTTGATTATGCATGTTGCTATGACTGTATGAAATGCTTTGTGATTGATTTCAATAGTTAGAATGGTCGAAAACATCGTCGAATGGTGTAAACACTTGCTGGAACAGTTTCAGAAAACAGTGCAGGGTTCGGATCGGATGGATATGGGGCTCGGATCGGATATGTTGAACTGAGCAAGGAATTCGGTCAGATCGGAACCTGACACTTGAGAAAATTGGCAAAAAGGAAGGCCACGCTAACTGAACTGGGATCGGATCGGATTAAGGAGAACGGATCGGAGCGGAAGCATGAAGACGGATCGGAGCGGAAGTATGAAGATGGATCGGAGCATGTGAAGGAAGCATGGAGACGGATCAGAGCTGCAACACGAACTGGAGGGGGATGGCACCCGACCCGAACCGAGGAGAAATACCCGACCCGAACCGATGGAGGACACCCGACCCGAACCGCACCAGAAGGAGACCCGACCCGAACAGATGGAGGATACCCGACCCGAACCGATGGCTTGAGGAGGAACCCGACCCGACCCAGTATTGACCAATAACCCGAGATGCAAAGGTAGTCCAATATGGGAAGTTAGAGCTCAGGATCCAGTTGGGAACCGATGAGTTCACTTCATGGTTGGACTTTGCTGCGGGACGTGTGCTAAGGAGTTGTCGACGTTCATAACTTCGATTCACCACTGAAAAGGAATGATGGGCTACTTATCAGTGCAGTAGGGTCATTATGACCTGAGGGGCAGGGTGATGGTAGCAAGACTACGTTATCAGTGCAGTAGAGTCATTACGACTCAAGGGGAAAAGTGATGCGTAGTAAGACTATGAGCCAGTGCAGTGGGGTTCTTGTGACTCCATGGGGCAGAGTGGACATAGTAAGGATTAGTAAGGCTATGAGCCAGTGTAGTGGGGTTCTTGTGACTCCATGGGGGCAAAGTGGACATAGCGAAGGATTTGTGGCTACGTTATCAGTGCAGTGAAGCCATTTATGACTTCATGGGGCAAAGTGATCGTAGCAAGGTATGTTGGGTGATCGAAGTGGTGAATATCGTATGCTTTACGCACTGAGTGAGAGATGTGAGGATGGATGCCATGTTTGATTGTTTGCCATCCCTATGACATGCACACCTCCCCCTCCTCCGTATCTTTACACTGTTTGATATGGTACCTTAGAGTGTTGTACAGTATGTAGTGCTAACTCTTTGGTTGCAGGTCCAGGTTCAGGTATGATTTAGTCTACCTGTTATTGTTCACTTTAGATGCTTATCGCTCATACCAGGCTTTATGTCTGACCCAGAGTTTTATGTCTCCTCTTATTACTCTGGGTGCTCACATGAGCAGACTAGAGACAGGTTAGCTGGTGATGCGCGAGTAGCTGATTCGGAGGTGGGCAGGAGGCTTCCACGTATGATATATATATATATACACATTCTCCCTGTGTCGTTGGTGGTCGCTACTTGGGCATTAGTAGTGTACCTCCTTTATCTTACTTTTGCTTTGAGACAGTTTGAAAGTTGTAATAAGCTGTATTTTGGATTTCCGCTGCTATGATGTTTAGTTCTGATTTTCAGCTTATGCACTGTCTCTCCTGTTTTATGTCAAGTATATTATTATTATATTTTGTTCTATGCGCTGTGAGACATTCTACAGGTTCTTTGTATGTTCATTTCCTTCTTCCCTTTCCTTCTGGCGACCCGTTCCGTGCTAACTGGACATGTGTACAGCGCACTTTTGGAGGAAATGTCGGTTGGTGCGGGGCGGGCCGTCACAACTTGTATGGATGAATGTTTAATAGAGTATTTCCAAACGATCACGTATATTGATTTCTCCAACCGTACAAAGAGTGGAAGCGGAGAAGGAAACTTCTTTTAGCTAACGCATAATGTATTGTTGAGGGCGTCAATCGGTGATCTGATGGATTTGACGATGTGGCATTCGAAGTGAATCTGATGTGATGATAAAGCATAGTTTCTAGCCTCACATCCGGTAAATGACAGAAATCGGGCAGGCAGCATGGCTAAGTCGGTCGCACCGAAGTAGTGTGTATAATCACCTGATCTAGAGTTTCATTTAATTCTAAAAATCTATTGTTGATGCTGTCCAATTCGGGAAACGGTTGCAGATCCCAACCATTGGTGATATATATTCGATACACTCAAGCGAAATAAGTGGTCAGTCATGTGTGGCGGGGTTGCAAGATGTTCTTGTTGAACCCAGTGTATTTCTTTCTAGAGATACACTAGCGAAAGGTGGTTCCATACCTTGTCATAGTTGGAAATCCATTACCTAATACATGCTTGCGGTTTTGATTGTATACTGTATATGTAGAACGTGAGATGAAAGCATTTCTGCTAGATGATTATTATATTGTGGTTGATAGACATTATTATAATATCAAAAGGTTTCTGATATAAAGATATTTTGGATTCTCATAAGGGAAAAACCCGTTCCATTATACGGCGTGGTCTTATGAGATATCGTTTAATGGCTCAAACTGTTTTTAAACTGTTTTACTCATACCAGTCCTATGACCGACCCAGAGTTTATTTTGTTTTGTTTTCCCTAAACTCTTGGGTGCCAAAATTTGTACAGGCAGTCAAGTAGTCGGGATTTACAGATATACTGGAAGAGCTTGGAGCAGGAGGCTTCAGGATTATATAGCTATAGTTATTTCCGCTTTGTTGTAAGTGTTGTACTTTGATAATGATGTATATTCAAGTACAGATGTATATTTCAAGTTATGTTATATATATTATATGTTATTCGTTCCGCTGTGAGGTTCGTGTTACTCTGATGTGTGTTCTTCTTCTTCTATTCTAAGTTTCTATGTTATCTTTCCTCACCCTCTAATTTCTTTCATTAATGACCGGTCTTTTTCGATGTTTGGTTAGTCGTCATCGTGTTTATGTCGATAACTAAAGTCGTCAAAAACCCAGGTCATTACAGTTGGTATCGGAGCTTAAGTTAAGAGAATTACCTTGGCTCTGTGGCGTGACTCAGTAGAGATAGGGTTAGTAATACCCTAGATTGAGTTTGAGTGTATATATACGAGTGAACGTATTTGTATTTGATATAAAAATTGTTTTATATTGTGGTGATTTATTGGTTGAGTTGTTTATGAGTTCTGGTCGATCAGTTTGATCCACTGTATCGGTAGGAGTTACTAAACACTCGAATACGATGGGTCGACACGATATGTTTTGAAAAGAGGATAAATTAAAATAAGTTACCCAAGGTATATCTTGGTATAGAGAAGATATATGTATCAAAATTATAATATAGTGGATATATTGGTTGTGATTATAATCGAGTAAGATTATAAATTAAATGGTTATGTAAATAACCAATCAGAATTCATATAAGTGAAATACGTGAAATCAGATGAGTTAAATCTGAAATTTAAACCAGAAATTGAATTAAAATCCTGGAAAATTGGATAAGTGTTTGTAAATGGATTTGGATTAAAAATAAGGAAAATTTAAGATCTTGGGAGATTTTAAATTGTTTTACAAGCTGTGTGAATTATATTTTGAAATGAATTTCAAAGTGGAAATGTTTAGAAATGGTTTTATAGTATTGAACTCACTTCGATCGCTGGAAAATAGATTTTGATGATGACAGCTGCATCATCAGTGTTCATTTTCGAGTTGTAAGTGATGAATTACTACCAGAGATACTGTTTTGAATTTGTTTTGGGAAAGACAAGTTGTGTTGAATTTCAAAATGGGATTTATAATAAAGAATGAATAAAGAAAGTTTGAAATAGAAATTGAATATAGAAATTCAGAGGGAGTTTGAATATATGAAATTCAATGGAATTGAAATAGAAATTGAATATAGAAATTCAAATGGAGTTTTAATATATGAAATTCAATGGAATTGAAATAGAAATTGAATATAGAAATTCAAAGGGAGTTTGAATACATGAAATTCAATGGAAGGGATATAGAATTTGAATATAGAAATTCAAATGGAATTTGAATATAGAAATTCAAATGGAATTCAAATATAGAATTTGAATATAGAAAATAATATGGAATTTGAATAGAATTTGATATATAGAATTTGAATATAGAATTCAAATATAGGATTTGAATATATAGAATTTGAATATAGAATTCAAATGGAATTTGATATAGAATTTGAATATATAAAATTTGAATAGAAATTGAATAGAATTAACTAAGTCAAAGAGGAATTAGTTAATCGAGTTTTGAATTTGAAGTTGAAATTTGAAAGGTGAATAGGATTTGTAAATGGATATTCGAAATCGAATATAGAACTTAAATTTGAAATTTGGATTCAAATTAGTTAATAAGCAAGTTAAAATATATTTGAACATGTCATGTTCAAATATAAAAGTGAAATAGACTAAAGAGTTAATTAACAAATTAATTAACGAATTGAGTTAAAACGATCAGGTATAGTTAAAATAGATTGGGCAGGTATAAATATACATGAGATAGGTATGGATAAGATATGAAGGTATATAAATAGAATGCTCGACGAAAAGGCATGTATTTAATTCATATATGAGATTTTATGCGCTGTATCGGCTAGCCGCTTGGCTTTTTCTTTTTCTTTTGGATTAGTGAGGCCCATGGGAGGCTATTTGAAATATCCCGATGCTCCTGGTACAAAGGAAGTTATGGCAAATTTTTCCAGGAATTTAAGGAGTTAGAATATTTTTAAGATAATTTGATAGTTAGAAATCAACGTATCGATATATATATATATATATATATATATATATATATATATATATATATATATATATAGAAGTCGATAAGGAAACGAACTTAGAAATAGAATAGTAAAATCAAAAAGGAAGACTAAGAATAAAATCTAGTAAGAATAGAAAGAGGAAGCGTATACGTGTTTAAAAGTGAATAAGTAGTTGTATGGTATTGATTATTGGAGTAAGTAGTCATATCTGTTTTGACGTTATAAATGTTATTCAGTCAAGGTCTGAGAGGTAATTATACCCCAACTTGATCGATTTCATTATTAACAAATAAATAGTAAGATTTCAGGCTCGAATATCAATGTTGAATAAGAGTTAGTTGAATATAGTATTTGGGTTGTCGTAACAATGTTTTACACAACATCCGTTTTAACCCAAATAAGTGTAAGCTTGGAAATATAATAAAGAATATTTCCTAAGTATAGAAATAAACGAGATCGGAAAAGAGATAAGTAATTGGAATATTTTCCAATTATAAATAGCATATATTTTCTAAAGTTTAGAAAATAAAGGAAGGCGATATTCGGAAATGTTTTCCAAATAACGTAAAAGGCCAATATTGTTATTGAAAATATTTGGTTAACAAATATTGATAAAGAAATAGAGAAGTGATTTAACTAATGGAATATTAATTAAGGGCTCGGTGACATGTTCAAAAGGAAAATTTGATTTTTGAAAATAGTAAACTGTTTAAAAAACTCCCAGGGAAAGACTGTTTGAATTAAAAACAAATTTAACAGAAATTTGTGAAAGCAAAATTGAATTAAAGTAAAGCCAGTAAAGTGGTAAATGAGATTGAATTAAAATGATATCAAGACAAATTGGATTGTGAGATTTAAATTTGAAGTGTAATGTGATAATCAAGTTAAGAGTTGGGAATCGAGAAGAAACTCGAGTTGAAATGATATTTGGCTCAGATATAAGCGAATGGTTGTGTTGTGGATAAAAGCAGATTGGAATTTGATTGGGATGATCCTTGTATCCGCTGAATTGATCAAAGGTGGAAAGGATAAAATGATATGCCGACAAAAGGTACAAGTTTATATTTCTATTGGATATAAGATTTATGGGCCGATTTGGCAAGCCGCTTGGCTATTTGATTTTCTTTTGGGTTGGAGATGGCCCAGAGAGGCAAGTGGGAGTTTGACTGATTGACCAGTACAAAGGAGGTGCTGGCAAAATTTTTCGAAGAGTTAAGGCGTTAGAAAATTTTAAAGATTTTCGGAAATTTTCGTTGATAAGAATTAAATAAATAATTTAATTGAAATTAAATTGGTTCAGTTGAAACTGAAGTTAAGAAGTGAACAAATATGTTCTAACCAACCGATAGGGTCGTTCTCTACCTTAGCAATTTCGAGGACGAAATTACTTTAAGTGGGGAAGATTGTAATGACCCGCATTGGCAGAGGTATTATAATTAATTTATTTAATTATATAAATAGTGATATAGTGAATTTAATAGTCATTGAATTAAATAATGATGAATATTTAATTAAAATAATAAATTAAATAATATATTTTTAATTATGAAATAATCAGAATTGGCTGAAATGGCTATATGATGTAAACTGGATCATCTGTGATATTTAGTTTAGCTTGGAATTGAATTTGAATAACGAATATATTATATAAACGACAGTTTGAACGTAGAATTATAATATAATTAAAATCGAGCTTGAAATGGTGCTGTAGTTCGCGATTTGGCGATTTGAACTTCAATTGAATGTATAGGGTCCGTTTTAATTCGGATTTCTGTGAAACAAGAAACGTTGGGAGCTGGTGGAGTATATTTTTCTAGTGGAAGAGAAAAATCGGGATTTCATCGTGTAGATTTTGATTTACGTCCAAATCAAATTTCAGAAAAGTCACTGTGGAATTCCTTTATAATTCGTAATGCTTTATATACGTTATAAAAGGGTTTTTAATGCAAACTGAATATCTATTCAATCTGGACTCGGAGTAGCGAGTATATAATTATCCTGGAGCTGTATGATACTCCACTATGAGTGTATACGATAATATAAATTTATTTGTATTTAATTTAATTATATTTAAATATATTTATATATTTAAATGGGTCATCCAAAGCTTTAAAAATAGCCAGTTTTGCAAACGAGGTCAATATTCGACGAAACCAATTTTGTTGGATCCGCAATATTAAATTATTGCTAGATTTCAATTTCCGTGATTTCTGAAGTCAGTATGTGGTCGTACGGATTTATAGAGTGGAAAACAGTCAGTATTTTGACAGTTAAAAATACGCTGTGTGAGCAAACGGAGTCAGAATTTGACGAAACCAGTTTCGTTGGGACCGTAATATCAAACTGTAGCTGCATGTCAATTTCCATGATTTTTGAAAATCGTGTGTGATCACACGGATTCTTAGAATGCAAAAACGAATATAAAATAATAAAATAAAATATCTAAAAATATCTAGGAAAATATCTAGATATTTGTTGACACTATAAATACCACATACCCTTCCTAAACCTAGGTCAAAACCATTTCACAGTCATTTTATTTGCGCCGCGTTTTTTTCTTCATCTCAGGAAGTAAAACGTGGAGAATAAATTCAAAAGAAAATACAATCAATCCCTACATAATACCATACACATATATTTGGATTCCACTGAGGCTGCTCTTCAATCCTATATAAGAATTTGTAGAGTTCGACGCTCGCTTTGGGTTACTGGGAGTTCACAGCGAACCTAGGGTTCGGGAAATCAGGAAGTGCAAGCTTTGAATCGCGAATGAGAGGTCAGTTTTGTGTCCGTGGAGCGATTTCGCACCTTGTGTGCCAATTTCGTTGATTTCGGGGTTAAAGGTGTTCGCTACCTATGCTTGAGCGCCTCACGATGCCACTGAGCAGAGTGCGTCGAGTGTTATATGATGGGGGTGTGTTTGGTGAACGTCCAAAAGGAAGATGAATGGCATTAGTCGTTGGAATTTCGGTGGAGCAATGAATGAGATAAAGGGAGGTGAAGTTGCTGTAATGACTAGTGGTCAATGCCTAGAATCGGAATTTCATTTGGAGAAGAAAGAGGTGCGGGCCTGGGTGTGAACGTATGGGGATGGGCCGGGTTTTCAAGAATTGGTGAGGCCCGAAAGTTTAGTTAGTAAATGTGCTTTGTTTTAAATAAAATACAAGAAAGTGGGATGAGATGTTGAACTGATTTTCTAATCTGAGATTGAAATGGAGAATCGGCAGTGGAAATGTGAAGCAGCAGGGAGTAACGGGTATGGGCTTTCAAAGGTTGGGTGGGCCAGTTAATTAAAGGGATTGACGAACCGTAAGTTACGTTGGGATCGTATGGATGAGAGCTTCACAATGAAGCTGACTGGAAGTGGATTGGGGCTCGTATGAATTTATGGCGAAATAAATTGTTTGATTCAAATCAAACAATAGTTTATCGTTCTTTAACGATGAACTGCCAAAGTGAGTAAATCTCACTAACTCTGAACAGTTTATAATTTCATGTTGTATTTTTAGAACTGTTAAATATTGGTTGATTGACTATGTGTTGACTGTTTGATTGAACTGCTAGTCAGTTAGTTGAATTTCTATATTGATTTTGGATTCCTCAACATTTATTTTACTGTGATTCACATATTGTAACATATGATGTGATGTATATCTGTTATGGATTATGTGTGTTAGAATGATGTTGATCATTGTTATTCGATATTTTAAATATCATAAAAGACCCTGGGATGTAAAAAGAATTATTTCAATGTATATTGAAATAAAAAGGGATTTTATAAAGTCAATAGATTTTATAAAAAGGAAATATTTCGAAAGTAAATAAAAGGAAAATGTTTATAAAACGAATAGAGTTTTTATAAAAGGGAAAAATGTTGATAAAACGAATAGAATAGAATAAAAGAATATTTGTTTAGGAAATAAATAGGATTATAAAAGGAGTTAATCAAACGTAGTTTATTAAAAGTACATAATCAAATGTAGTTATCAAAAGGAGTAAATCAGACATAGTTATATAGGATAAGTTACCATTTTGCACGACTGCTAGCCTAATTCGCAGGGCTGCAGATAGCCTACAGCGGTCGGATGTTTCCTGAGGGAATCAGGCGTAACCATTGTGATCGCTGCGACCTAGAGTTAAGCGAATGGAGTTAAATCGAATATTAGTTATTCAAATTAGAGTTAATCGAAATAGACTTAAACAAAATTAGAAACTGACTAGAGATTAGTTAAGTTGAATAGTTTTCTGAGTATCGATCTGATGTTGGTTTCGGCCTTCGGGGTTTATACTTAGAGAATTTGTTCTCCTACTGTAAAACAGAGACTGATAGTTTTAGAAAGAATAGTGATACGTAAATAAGTTATGGAAATGTTTTCCAGTGTTAATAACGTATATTTTCTAAACATAGAAAATAAGGAAATATATATATATATATATATATATATATATATGATTGATGATTGATTGATAAAATTTCCATTTGGAAATAATATCGTTGTTTGCACACTTGTTTTTCTTTGATAGTTAAATCACAGACTATCAAAGTTTTGACCATTTTAACGTTGTTGATATGGAGAGACCTGTTGGATTATTATCCAAAGAACCACTCTGTATTGGCATAAGCGTTGCGAATCATATATGCCAAAGAAAATTGAAGACGGAGTTATGCAAGGGCTATCCTGTTTACATAATAGTGCCTTCGGTTCATCCTGTTCCTGGATGACTTGTACGGATGAATGTCTGACAGATTATTTCCAGACGATCACGTATATTGATTTCTCCAACCGTACCAAGAGTGGAAGCGGAGAAGGGAACTTCTTTTAGATAACACATAATGTATTGTTGAGGGCGTCAATCGGTGATCTGATGGATTTGACGATGTGGCATTCGAAGTGAATCTGATGTGATGATAAAGCGTAGCTTCTAGCCTCACATCCGGTAAATGACAGAAATCGGGCAGGAAGCATGGCTAAATCGGTCGCACCGAAGTAGGGTGTGTAATCACCTGATCTAGAGTTTCATTTACTTCTAAAAATCTATTGTTGATGCTGTCCCATTCAGGAAACGGTTGCTGATCCCAACCGTTGGTGATATACATTCGATACACTCAAAATGAGTGGTCGGTCATGTGTGGCCGGGTTGCAAGATGTTCTTATTGAACCCATTGTATTCCTTTTTAGAGATACACTAGCAAAAGGTGGTTCCATACCTTGTCATAGTTGGAAATACATTACCCAATACGTGCTTGCGGTTTTGATTGTATACTATATATGTAAAACGTGAGATGAAAGCGTTTCTGCTAGATGATTATTATATTGTAGTTGATAGACATTATTATAATATCAAAAGGTTCTTGATATAAAAATATTTTGGATTCTCATAAGGGAAAAACCCGTTCCGTTATACGGCGTGGTCTTATGAGATATCATTTAATGGCTCAAACTGTTTTTAAACTGTTTTACTCATACCAGTCCCATGAATGACCCGGAGTTTATTTTGTTTTGTTTTCCCTAAACTCTTGGGTGCCTAAATTTGTACGGGCAGTCAAGTAGTCGGGATTTACAGATATACTGGAAGAGCTTGGAGCAGGAGGCTTCAGGATTATATAGTTATAGTTATTTCCGCTGTATTGTAAGTGATGTACTTTGGTAATGATGTATATTCAAGTACAGATGTATATTTCAAATTATGTTATATATATATTATATGTTATTTGTTCCGCTGTGAGGTTCGTGTTACTCTGATGTGTGTTCTTCTTCTTCTTCTATTCTAAGTTTCTATCTTATCTTTCCTCACCCTCTAATTTCTTTCATTAATGACCAGTATTTTTCGATGTTTGGTTAGTCGTCATCGTGTTTATGTCGATAACCAAAGTCGTCAAAAACCCGGGTCATTACATGAAATACTATTCAATTGGGTTTGGCTAAGGAATTGAGTTTTGAAATAGAAGTGTATGTATATATTGAATAGTGAATATAAACTCATACCATGTAAAATTTTGTTGAATTGAAATTGAGTGAAGCATGAATTAAATTAAGTTTAACTAAAAATTGGAACTCAAATGAAAATTTAAATGAACTTGTAAATTGGAAATAAAACTTGGAATTTGAGTTATAAATAGAATTGGACTTATAGATTAGAACTTGGATCACAAATTAAACCTAGGCTTGTTTATAAGCAAATATATGCATATTTGAACATGGTTGTTTAAATTGTCATAAGTTAAGAACGGAACCCAATTAATGGATAAATTGGCAAATTGAAAGTAAAAGGTTAAATTGGTTGTAATCGAATAGGAATGGAAGTACATGTGATTATATAGGTTTATTGGATTAAAGCAGGTGTGAAGAATAAATATGAGATGCCAGACAAAAAGGTACATGTTTAATTCAATACTAGAATTTATGCACCGAATCGGCAAGCCACTTGGCTTTTTGATTTTTTTTATGATTGGGAAAGGCCCAAAGAGGCATTTTGTAGCTGTACCGATCAGCCAGTACAAAGGAGGTGCTGGCATTTTTTTCGGAAATTTAGGGAGTTAGAAAAATTTTCAACAGTCTTGAAAATTTTGTTAATGCAAAATTAATTGAAGTTAAGGATTAATGAGTGGAATTGGACACTAGTAAGTTGGTTGGATATTTAGGTGAGTATCGAGCTACATGAGTGGATTGGGAGAAGATAATAAGATATAGCTATTTTTCCTACTTGTAATTTTGGGGAAGAAATTCCTTTATGGGGGAAGGAATGTAACGTCCCGCATTTTTATCGATTTACGTTTGAATATTTAAATCAATTTATATACTGAATTCGGAATATAAATGGACTTTATATTAATTCAATTGAAGTTTGAAATGTATAAATATATATTAATATAAACGAGCTCGAAATGGCGCGGTAGTTCGTAATATTGAATTTTTAACTTTAATTGAGTGTACAGAATCCTTTATAAATCTGAATTCGCTGAAATAAGAAATATTTGAATCTATTGAACTATAATTTTCTAATGAAAGAGAAAAATATGAATTTCATATTTTATATTGAGAGTTATGGCCAAATCAAATTTTGGAATAGTCGCTATGAAATTTATTTATAAACCGTAACGATTTATTTAATATAATAAATCAATTTTAAAACAATTTAGTGCTGGTTTAACTGGAGAATATAATATCGAGATTTAAATTCATATTAGTTTATTTTGAAAGTAGTATGAATTCAGTTTGAAAATATATTTGATAATGAGAATTTATTTTCAATAGAATTGTTCATATTTGAGTCAATATATATATTTAATCAAATGTTAAATTATCAATTTAATTTAATATCTTCAGTATATGGTCGAATTAGACCATGGAAACTGTTCTAGTGTGTTCAGAATAGTGCTAGAACTCTAGAAATTCCTTTCTTCGTTTAAATAGGGGTTCAGAACTACATGATATTTTAATTGAAGACACTACGATAAATAAATAAAATAAGAATAAAATTTTAAATAAAATAAAACAAAATAAATAGGGGACGACCTATTTCTATCGCAGCTGTAAGCTAAAACTGTCTCCTCCCCTAATTTATGTTCCTTCTTCACTATGCTTTCAGAAATTATACACTGTCATCTAATCTACCTATACCCTGGTTGATATCGACATTGTTTCTATCCTTCAATCCTTCTGTATATAAAGCCTGCCTTCAATTGTTCCTTCCAAACAAGCTAATCCATATCATTTTTCGTTCATTTCTTTTTCCAATGAACTCCGAAATCCCACCACTTATAAATAAATAAAAATAACGTGGAATCGAAATCACGATTCAAAAGCTCGAACAAATCTGAAGCTCGAGACTGAGCTTGAATCATTTTGAAGAAGGGGTTGCGATACAAAATCTAAAACTGGACACTGCGATTTAAAACCGCAAGAACTTCTAAGTCTCGAAGACGCTTGGGAGGAACTCGCGTTTTTTGATGGGATACGACATGAATTTCAAAGTGGTGTTGGGTCATGAATATCGCTGGGGCATTCACAACTTGGTGGAAGGATGAGGATGGTCACTGCAATTTCAATTTGGTGGTTTTGAAAGGCCAACGTGGATTTTTGGTTTAATGAAGTGGTGCAATGCTGGAGGGGTAACGAAATTCAATCTAGAGCTGGGAAGTGAAGTCCGATGTTGGTTTTTGGGTTAAGTGGAGTGGGCGATACTAGAGGGGGTGACGGGTTTTGACAGTGTGAAAGAAGAGGGGGAGCTCGATCTCTGTTTTCTAGGGAGTTCGACATCATGTTTGGGAAGTTTGGTCAGTAGTCTTTGGGAATGTGAAGCCTCAGGCATGGAAAACAATGTAAGTGAATAGGGTGTTTGACAGTGTGATTGTTGGGGTTTGGCAGTGAATGGCCACCTATTGGAGTTGCCTGCTAGGTAGTTTGAGACTGGTCTCGACAAATAAAGGCTGACAATTGAATCCATGAAATGGTGTTGCATTGATGAATGAGTTGGAAGGTGTTGGTTCAAGAATGAAAATGGTTAGAAGGAGAGTGGTATTGACAATAAGGTGATGTAAAATGAAAGAAGATCGATTGTGACATGTTCGGTGAAGTGCTTAAGTGGTATGGGCAGTTTTTGGAGCTGTTGAGAAATGTTCGTGGATTAGTCAGGATATTAGAGCAACATAAGGTATACATTTTAACGAAAATTAAATTACAATTATAATTTGTTTATGTGTTAGTAATTAATTTATAATAAATAAGTAAATTATTAAATAAAATTTAAATTATCGTAGGTGCCAATAAATTTTATTTGGGACAAATGAAGTTGCCGCATAACTAAGACGACATGGAATTTTAAACAGAGTATTCGGCAAAGGAAAATCAAGGTGAGTTAAACTCACTCAGTTAAATTATTGGGAAATATTTTTAATAGTTTAGACTTAATTTATTGCTGGAAGGATGATAATTGATTGATATAAAGTGATAATAGTATATATAATGTTATATAATAATATTGGTGATTGGTGATTGGATAATCCCGGCAGTACCATTAGCGGATGCCCGCAGTACCATTAGGGGATGATTTCCCTATGCGCCTCACAATATATATAGTGGATGACCTTTATACCGCGATATCCTACCACGAAGCAGGACGGGTATTATTATTGCTGACTAACGTCTATGGATGCAGGAAAAACAGGTTGGAGGAATCCAAATGGATTACTCACATTTAAATTATTTATTTTTACATATATGCTCATATATGTTATGTTTTATAACATGTTATAGCTTATGGTATATTTGGTTGTGTCAGTAACATTGATTGTTGATTTTGGATATTTTGAATATCATAAGTAATATATATATTTCAAAATAGAAAACTGAAATATAAAAAGAGTCTGAAGGAAATATCAACTTTTAAATAGAAATATGGATTTCAAAATAGTAATAAAATATAAAGAGAGCTAAAAAGAAGATAATTATTTTTAAATAGAAATGTTTATTTGGGAAACAGAATTAAATAGAATTTAAAAATAAATTATTTATTTTAAAACAAATGAGATGAAAATGCTATCTTATAAGTGAGTTTATTA
The DNA here is from genome assembly GCA_030737875.1 of Allium sativum. Lineage (NCBI taxonomy): Eukaryota > Viridiplantae > Streptophyta > Magnoliopsida > Asparagales > Amaryllidaceae > Allium > Allium sativum. Next base: position 905,112,500 of record CM060916.1, read on the forward strand.
TTGGGAAATTTAAGGAAATGTGAAGTATGAGTGAATTTGGGAAAGAAATGGAAATCAAAAAATGAGTCTATATTTTAAATAGATTTAAAATCCTCCAATTCCAGGGGAAATTATAAAAGAGATTATATGGGATAAAATTAAAAATATAAATTATAAGTAGACTTTAAACTTGAAGTGCAAGTAAGAAATCAAATTGACTTAAGAAGTCGAGTTATGAAGTGTATTAAGGAATATTATTCACGGGTAAGGTGAATAGGGATTAAAGCAAAATAGGAATTTTGTTAGGAGGAATTATATATATATATATATATATATATATGCTAATGGAATTTGAGTAATATAATATATACTATATTAAAGAAATTTATATAAGGTTTACAGATAAAATTTTTGAATAATAAGAATTTACAAATGACACATACACACGAATATGTTAGAAAAGAAATGGAGTTTATTATAATAAACCTATAGTATGTTTGTGAAATTTACTTATGGAATCAATTTCACATAAGTGTAAATGTTGAATTTAATCAACATTATAATCAAACTTCATACAAGTATATATAAGTTTATAACATGGTTTGAATTAATTAAAAGTTTATATAATTTTATAACACTATAATGGTCTGGATTTAATTAAAGTTCATATAAGTGTGTATAAGTTAAATGAAATCATTTGAATGTAATCAAAACTTCATATAATTTGAGATTAATATCTCATTTCAAATAATGAATATTGGAATTTTTGTTCGATAGAAGTTAAGAAATGGGATTAAGGAAATTAGAAACTGACTTGGGATTAGTGAGTTGAATAGTATTATGAGTGTCGATCTGATGTTGGTTTCGGCCTTCGGGGTTGATACTTAGAGAATTATTCTCTTACTAGTTTATGGTTAGTGACTAATGACCGAGATGAGAGATGCGTTCTTAAAAGTATTTTAAATTGAAGGGGTTTTGAATATTCTTATATTAATATAAGAAGAGAAATGGGTATTCCAGCTATTGGAAAATAAGAGAAGTTAAATTTAACGAACAAGGTGGCTAAATGAAAAAAAAATGGATATTTAATCAGTTAATTAAACTTTCTTTTATGGATGAATGGTTGTTTTATTTGATAATTAAATAACTGACAATCAAATCTGGCATAATATGATTGTGGTGGGTATAGAAAGACCGGGATCATATTCATATTCGAAAACCATTCCAAACCAAAAAATACGAAAACGTAGAATATACGGATTGAAGATGGAATAATGAAAACCGTAGATCTTCATAAGCGAAAGGACTACTTGTCGAATTCTCTGGAGTTGCGCCCGGAGATATTTTGATGGTGATCCTATTATTGTTAAAATCGACGGATTGCAAGGACTACTCGCTGCCGATTCATATGGTGATTCCTAGGATGTAACAGGAGAGTGCCTTCGGTTTGTCCAGTCCCAGGACAACCTGCATGGACGAATATCTGACAGAGTATTTCCAAAGGACCACGGACGTTGATTTCCTCAAACGTATTTCGGTTGATGGCGGAGAGAGGCACTTCTCTTAGCTTAACTCTAGAATATTTTTGTGGAATCAATTAGTGATATCTGGCGGAATTGATGATGTGACATTCAAAATGAATGGTGACCATATGTTCTAAAACAATAAAAATAAATAATTGAATGAATTATGACCTCAAGCCTCACAACTGGGAAAGGACAAAAATCAGGCAGGCAGTATGGCTATGTGAGTCGCTCCTTTTAGGGTGTATTGTCACCATCTAGAGAGTATTCAATTTGTTACTTCTTTTGGCTTCTGTATCTCTCGTGAACGGTTATGTTGGTACCAACCGTAAGATGACAAGACATTCGATATACTCAAGAGAAATGAATGGTCGGTCATGTGTAGCTGAGATGCATGACGTTCTTGTTTAACTCCAGTGTATCCCTCTAGAGTGCACTGATCGGAAGGTGGTTCCATACCTTGTCGTAGTTGGAATCCAATATCCAATAAGAGCCCGTGGTTTTGATTGTATACTATATATGTAGAGCGTGAGATGCAAGCGTTCTGCTAGATCGATATTTAATTGTATTTAGACACTATTATAATATCAGAAAATATATTAATTTCCAAAATGGTTTGGGTTAGCGTAAGGTAAGAACCGTTCGTGTTTATGTGTGGATTGGTCTTACGATTATCCTTTTCTGAAACGACCCGAACTCCCCCGGTCTTCGAAGAGAAGAGAAAGGGCGGATAGTTCGAGAACACGACAAAATAGAACGCAGATGGGAGAACATTTCATTGTATATTACAACAATGCATCAGAATACAAGAATATACAGAGTATAAATGAATATTACACAGAAATATCAGAGATTTAAATTACATTTAAATACATAGCAGCGGAAAATAATACAATACACAACTAGAAGTAATACACGGATACAAAGCTTTCCGAGTATCGTTCCAGCCGTAAACCAGGATCATGTGAATATAAATCTGCAAAACCAAAACTACTAGCTGCCCATGCCAAAATAAGGGCACCCAGAGTTTAGGTTAAAACAATAAACTCCAGGTCAGTCATGTGACTGGTGTGAGAACTAAAACAGTTGTAATTCTTTATTTTAAAATTAGGTAAATCAAAGGGACCACGCCGTATAACACGGAACGGGTTTCCTCCCAAGAACACCAGTGCATAAAACAACAGCGCAATGCTAAATAAAGAACAATGAAGCTATTATAAGACCCAGTTCCCATCACACAATGCAACGCAAGCCGGAGGATAGGGTTTTTACCTTATAATAGCCAAGAATGCTTGATACGTTTAAAACAAATCATTTGACACTATTATAAGTGCATAGTGTATAAAACAACTTCAAATCATAAGTATCAATCATAGACGGCATAAGTGCCCCATCCCACTTTGTCGCCATACTAGGATCTACAAATAAAACCGCAAATGTCACGTATTGGGAAGTTGGATTTCCGCCTAGGAACCAAGGCAAAAGATAGTCCTCTACCGATTCGAGACAATCTAGCCCATGTCTCAGGATCAGAGCTCGAGTGACCCTTGGATCATCAGGGCCGGTCCACCGATGTGGATTAAAATGCCTGAACACTGTGTTTCCCCGCTCTTTGGGGGCGTAAATGAGCCAACGAATGGCTCCATCGGACCCGGATCGTCCGATCTAACCGAGGCGCCTCGCAACAGCAACAACCACACAGGTGAAAAGTATATAAATGTCAGGGCTGGTAGGTCACTGACACCACCCTAGCTAGAAGGGAACGCATACCCTCCCTGAGGTCCTCTCCTGTTTCTGGTTCACAATCAGGGTGTGAGGCTCGCGAATTCACGTTACACAAAGCTATGCCACACAGGCGGTGCTTTGATCATCTACCACAAGACTTTGCTTTTCAACAGAAGCCTTGATCAATTGCCACTTAGACATGCCACACAGGAAATTCACTCCATGCGATTGATATCCATCCATATATAACCCCTGAGCTCGTACGTCTTAGAGAAGGGCGTTAAGCAAGAGAATAAATTCTCCGTCGCCAAACAGATATATATTTAATAGAAATAAATCACACAGACTAAAATCCAATGTCAGACACACAGTCCATTTACAAGTCCGTTCTGGGTCTGAACGAAACCGGAGGCACCTAGTATCCCGCATATCCATCGATCTCCATGTACGTCTGGACGATCACCAACTGTTTCCATCTTCTTGGGTGTACATCCCAATCAAGATCATCAGTAATCACCCAAACGACGTGAAGACCTCTGGTCTTCGACCATCGTCTTCATCTTCGACTTATCGTCGTATCAGTTATTCAGAATGGGATAAACCCGGTCTTCCCGAATAACTCGCGTATATTTTAAATAAGTGTTACACAAACACAACATACGCCTCATTCCAATTCATCAGTCACTAACCGTAAATTAATCAAGAGAATAATTCCTCAAATATTAACCTCGAAGACCGAAACAACATCAGATTAATATCCAGGAAACCATTCTGCTTAGCTAACCGACAGTTAGTTTCTAAATTTCACATTCATAGGGAAAGGTTCCCATTAATTTTATCAAAGATAAATTCTTTATATTTATTCTTTAATCTATCCTTTTGAATTTCGATTCAACTAGTCGGGATTAACGAACCTTACCGAAGTAATCATTTGTTTTAATTTCCCAATCCCAACCTATTCATCCCATGAAGTAAAACTGGTAATACTTCATATCTAACACCACAGTGTTATCGGTAAATTCAATTACCATTTCATGTTCAAATCTAATTAAAGATTTAACTATCGCCTGGAGTAAAACTGGTGATACTTCATTCTCGATCTTTTCAATCTAATTAAAGATTCATTAAAACTCCACTTAGTTTTAATCGTTAACTGGGTTAAAGAATCAGTGTCATTTAAAACACGGTTCACGATAAACCCAAAACCACATTCCATTAATTATCGGATTAAAGAACGAGTGTTATTTAAAAGCACTGTCCACGATAAACCCAAAAATCAATACCAATTCAATTCCAATTAAATATTATTTAATTGGTACACTTCATTAAATCTAAATAAAAATATTTAATCTTTTCTCCATTGGGTTCAAGAACAGTGTTAGTCAAGACAACATTCACGACAAATACAAATCACATTTGATATTAAACACAAGGCTCTGAATAGAAAATATATCGGCTTATATTCAATATCAAATTCTACGACCAACAAATATCGTATTGGAAATAACGATATATATATATATCTCAAATTTCCATAACCATATCTGTATAATCACGAAATCCAACATCGAAATATTCCGAAGACAATTTCGATTCAAACCCATTCCAATGCAATCATTGGAAATTCTGGTTATTTTCAAAACCATTTCAAATCCAATTTATTTATTTAAAAATAAATAGAATTATAATTCTAGTTCAAAACTAGTTCATTTCGATAAAAATCTATTTTTATCTTTTCAAATGTGGAGTTTTTCATCCCAATTCTTTCTAAATCATTTCTTATGATTTTACACAAATTATTACTATTTTTAATAATTTTATCAAGGCCTGTACAGTCGATTTCCATCAACGGCCATCGAACTGCACTTACAGCGACCTTTTCCAAATTTGATTTGGACATAATTCCAAATCCAACCGTTATATTTCAAATTTCTGATATTCGTTAGAAAGCTCTTTTCGATACGAACCCAACGGTTCTGGTTTTAGGAGAATCCGACGGTCGGATCTCCCGTAATATCCGTTCGAAGTCAATGGTCGAAATTCGCGAACTGCCGCGGCACGGCGCGTTCTATTCAGGCCATTATATTATATATATAATATATATAATACATACTTCGTCGATTTCCTTTTAAAACGTGCTTTATAAATCGTTTTAAATTCATTTTCAAAACGGTTTCAACTTCACATTCAATTTCAAATCAAAATTGAATATTCCAATGTAAATTCGTTTTAAATTCATTTCAAATTGATTTCAATTCAATTTTAATTTAATTCGAATGCAATTCCTTTCGATTTCAATTCGAATTCAATTCTATTCAATTTCAATTCGAATTCATTTCTATTCGACTTCAATTCGAATTCACTTTTATACAATTTCAATTTGAATTCATTTCGATTCAATTTAATTCGAATTCCAATTCTTTTCAAAATTTCAAATTTTGAAATCACTTTCGATATTCGTTATGAAATGAATAAAATCGATATAAATATCGTTCACGTCAAAATGGCGTAAATCTAATCAACACGGTTTCATATATTTCTATTTTCAAATATTCTATTTCAAATATTTCTTTTTCAAATATTTCTATTTCAAAACTGGAATGAGGCCCAATCAATTACGATATAATGTTAATTATATGGATTTTCTACAACACATGTATTCAATAACAACGATGAATAATCAACCATCATCCAAAGTGCATTATACACTGTATAAGCATCGAATATAAATATTCAACGCTTATAGCAGCCTGTCAATCAATCGATCAACATACAACTAATTATTGGGATTAGTGTACGTCAAATATCATCCCAATACTCGTGTGGGGTTTCAAACAATCAAACACAGATTTTATTTGTGCAGTTGGGCGATGTGTAAAATTTATCGTCCCAATCAATATCAGTCAAATGTGTGTATATAAACAAATCGTCCGATTTGTTTATTTTTATTTCATTTCTTATACACGTTAAAAATTCTATTTTTAACTATAAAATATTTTTAACTATATAAATATTTTATTTCACATCACACAATCAACTACACATCAAAATCAAACAAACAAGCATACAAGCCGTCCATGGTCTGTAGACGACGGGTGTCGGGTGCTACTAAACACCGTCTGCATCCTATTATATATTTCAACTAGAAAAATAAATTAAAGGTGAGAAGCTCTCACAGAGGGTTCCACTCCGCCGTGCTTTGCTTTTGAACTGCTGAACTGTCTGAATTCCTTTGTAATTCCACTAAAGTCTTTTCATGCTATTCAAATATAAAAATATTATATTTTTATTGCTTAATTTCAATAAATTAAAACTCTATTTTTATTATATATCATTTTACAACGCTTCTTTCTATATAAAAATTATATTTTTATATTTCTGCTTCTTATATAAAGATCGGATTTTTATTTCATCGCTATAAAAATCTCATTTTTACTTCACTATATTTATAATAAAAATCAGATTTTTATTTCGCTACATATGAATAAAAATCAAAATTTTCTACTTCACTTTCATATTAAAAACTCCAATCTTCCCGTGATAAAAGCTCTAATATTTTTTTTATAAATCCCAGCTTTATAAAGGGGAAATCATATGGAGAATCACGCGAAAATCGTATTAAAATACTTACATTGATTCTTAGGGTTTTCAGAAATGGGGGAAATCGAAGAAAAAGGGCTGCTGGGAGTCTTCGCGGGCTGGTTCTTCAACTGCTGGAGCTCGTCAGGTGCTTGAGGCGTCGCAGGCAATGCCTGTCAGAGGCGGAGGGCGGTTTCCAGTGCTTACGGGTGGTCTTCGGATCTGGGTGACGGTTCAGGCGGCTTGCGGGGACAGGGTGGTGCAAGGTTCGGCGGTGCCGGGCTCAGGCGGGTGCACGGTCTTTGAATGGTGGTGCCGGGTGGACTGCGGTTTGCTCGAGAGCAGAAGGGGGCGGAAGAGAAGAGGTTGGAGGAGGAGTAGAGGGGAGCTCGAGGGTGGTGGGCGCTGGCTTCGACGGGCGGTGGCGATGGGTGGTGGTGCGTGGGCGACGGCTGAGCGATTTAGGGCATAGGGTTTTTTTTATTTGTTCGATCTGAGTATGAGAGAGAGAAGAGGTGTTAAGAAAATATATATTTAATTATTTTAAATTTCAAAAAGGGTTGAATTTTATTTCGAACACGAAACGCGACCCACCGCCTGTCGTCCATAGCTAATTACCCCCATTCCGAACACAATGGGGTATGTATCGTAAGCTGATTCGATCGTTTCGATCGTTTTTCGTCAAAATCAACATATAACTCTATATATTGAATTTGAACGCACATTTCAATTTACTGGGGCCACATACTAACAAGAAAAATTCCAGAAAAATATTTTCTAGCTTCGTATTGACGATACGGTCCTAACAAAACTAGTTTCGTCGAATTCTGAGACCGTTTGAAAAATGGCCATTTTCCAATTGATTAAAATCAACTAAAACTGGTCAAACGCATTTTCCTTTGCCACGCTCACATATTGATTCGAAAATTTATGAAAGTTGGAATCTAGCAATAATTTGATAACATGGACCCAACAAAAGTGGTTTCGTTGAAATCCGAGTTCGTTTGCAAAATTGCTATTTCTAAGGGCCTGAATTCCATAGCGACTATTCAGAATTTTCAACTGGACATATCTTTTGATCCCCGCTATGAAATTTCGATTTCTCGGATTCGTTGGAAAGATATTCTCTATTAGATTCCATTATTTTTGGTTTCACTAAAATCCGGTTTATTTTGCACCCGGTATGTTCATTTGAAAATTGAAATCGAATTATCGAACTACCACGCCATTTTCAATTCCTTTTATAATTATAAATAATTATTTATATTCTAACGACGAACTATATAATATGTACGTTCGATTTATATTCAAAATAAATTTTCTCGTCGATATTATTTAAAATAAGTCATTTTAAATAATCAAAATTCGCTAAAATTGCCGAAATAAAAATTTTAAACTGGCCCAGATTTTTGGGTTGTTACAATCTCCCCCACTTAAAACTTTTCGTCCCCGAAAAGGAACAAAGCCGAAAGTTGTTTAACCACTCAACTCAACTTTCATTGTTTTGATTACGGCTTAAGTTCTTCAACTTTTCAGTTTCTAAGAACTTTTCAAATTTTTCAAAAATTTGGCTAACACCCTAAATTTTCGAAAAATTTCGCCATAACCTCCCCTGCACCGGGAGCCATGGGAAAATCCCGAAATTGCCATACAGGCCTTCTGATCTCAAAAAGAAAAAGAAAAAGCCAAGCGGCTAGCCAATCAGCTCATAAAATCATCATCACTCAAACAAAACAGTAAATTAGAGTAAACATGTACCTATTTGTCGGGCAAACAAATTTTATTCTCTGCTTTAGTCTCCTTGCTATGACCTGTTCAATATAAGTACAAGTATATGCAAGCAAATGCGACTAATTTTCAATAAGATTCACTATTTGATTCTATTAGGCGTAATGGTTCAAAATTTGAAACAATTAACCAAACAACACAAACATCAATCAATTAATTGATTAGCTTTTGAAATTCATAACTTTGATACCTAGTCAAAAATCAGATTTTTGATGCCAAATCGCAACAATAAGCCCTATCTAGTTTCGGTTCTCACACCAGTCAATAGGAAATATATAGAAACCTCACTTTTGTCGCTCGAAAACAAATACTGGCGATGGTGCCCCGTCACCAGAATTATCCCTGGGCAACTAGAGTATGATTCTATAACTATCCAATACATTAAAACTTCGAATACACGTTTGCAAGACATATATGCAAAATCTTTATATATTGGATTGTCCCAATTCAATTTAAATAAATAATCCAATACGAATAATTGATTTAAATTTCAAAACAAAAATTGTTTTCATTTTAAAAATATACTCTTCACACTCGTTCTAGGATACTACTGATCCCATCTCTAACGAGTCATTCCCATTGGATAATACTAATCCAATATCTGATGAATTCTTTCGTACGGTTCTAATGTGCCTTGTCCTCTAAGCTTTGTAAACCAAAGCTCTGATACCACGCTGAAACGACCCAAACTCCCCCGGTCTCCGAAGAGAAGAGAAAGAGCGGATAGTTCGAGAACACGACAAAATAGAACGCAGACGGGAGAACATTTCATTGTATATTACAACAATGCATCAGAATACAAGAATATACAGAGTATAAATGAATATTACACAGAAATATCAGAGATTTAAATTACATTTAAATACATAGCCGCGGAAAATAATACAAAGCTTTCCGAGTATCGTTCCATTCCGAATACAATGGGATATGTTTCGTAGGCCCATTCGACTGTTTCAGTCAGTTTTCCTTCAAATTAAAATGTAAGATATCCAATATTTAATTTGAACGCACATTTGAATTTGCCAGGGCCACAAACTGATTCGAAAAATTCCAGAAAAATAAATCTAGCTATGTTTTGACGATACGGTCCCAACAAAACTAGTTTCGTCGAATTCTGAGACCGTTTGCAAAAAGGCCCATTTTTGGTCGATCTAATTTAACTGAAATTGACCAAAACACATTTTCCTTTGCCACGCTCTTATACTAGCTTCAAAAATTATGAAATTTGAAACCTAGCAATAACTTCACATCCCGGATCCAACAAAAGTGGTTTCGTCGAATTCCGAGGTCGTATGCAAAATGACCGATTTCACGGGCTATATAAATTCCATAGCGATCTCTCTGAAAATTCATTCGGCCATAACTTTTGTTTTCCGCTATGAAAATTCGATTTTTCAGATTCGTTAGAAAGGTATTCACTAACAGATTTATATATTTTTGGTTTCACTAAAATCCGTTTTGTTTTGCACCCGGTACAGTCCGATAAAGTTTGAATCCAATTTTTGAGACTGCAGCGCCATTTCGGGCCTTATTTATAATTATAATTAATTATATTCGTTTTCAATTGTCGATTCAAACTCAGTTTTCATCTCTATTATTGAAAATATTTATTTTAAATATTTAAAATCCATTATTTTAGCCAATTTCAAAATTTTAAATTGGTTCAGATTTTCTGGGTCGTTACATCAACTCAACCAACGTACAACGGGTTCTAATTTCTTTAAAACTATATCACTTTCCTTATCATGCTCAATATATCTTTTTAACACATTATAACTTATCGACTCACTTTAAAACTGCTATATTTTAAAACTACACTTTAGTTATAAAATAAATTTTATAACTTTTAAATGCATCGATTCGCCCATTGGTGAATTAATATCTTAAAACGATGTCTCAGCTTGTTTACTGCCAACTACTTAACCACTACTGTCTATTGGTTATCACATCAATGTTTAATATTCAATCAATATCATTGATTTGGGGTAAACAATTTTATATTTAATTAATATACAGTGTATTTGAGGAATTCGGTCGGATCCCTCCAACCTATCCATCCCTGTATCACTGGTAATAATATATAAACAATATTTAAATCAAAATAATCTAATACGACAAATATAATTTGTCAACAACCATTTAACAAGCAAGGAACACAATCATCCAATCAACAATAAATTTATATTAATTTAACACTGCATAGAAATCCAGAAAAGTGTGAGAATTAACTCACCTTATTTCGACTAACGGTTCACGCGTTGTTTTATTTAATTTTAAACTGACGTTTAAAATTAAATAATATCCTAACAGCTTCTAGTCCCTTTTGAATCAGCTCAGCGGTGTATCCTTCTCCACCATGACTCCAACACGTCTAATTTTGCGAAATTCTGAGAACGAACGCATAATTAACCATCTATACAAGTTTTAATTGTCATAAACATCATTAATTAAACTTTAATTAATTAATAATACGTTAATCCTCTTTTACCATGATAATTACCAATTAGATAGGTCCTTGACACCCTCTAATTCTTCGAGAAGGAATCTTAATTCATTAACTATCACCGTACTCTTTCCCACGTCCTCTTCTTTGTTTATTGTTTTGTTCCCCCTTTTTTCTTTTATACGCATGAAATCCTGCGAAGCCCAATGAACCCAAAACCCAAGGCTTTCTAGCCCACCACCGTTAAATACATTCTTCCTAATTTCCTTCCTCTACCACACGTTTTCTTCTTCTGGTACCAGAGAACAACATGCCATGCTTCCAGTATACACCTCCAGTGTCACGCCACTCTCCATCAGCCACAATAGTACCATGCCACCACTACTTCAGTCTTCAGACCCGTCCATAAACACTCCTCTCCTCAACTCGCGTGGATCTGGACCTCCACCCCAATTCTTTGATGATAAACACCATGGGTGCTTAACATATTTCACCATCACCATGAACTTCCCACATGAAGACTACATGCAGCCTTCTCTTTTTAATAATGCGTTGCGCCGATCACCGTACTGGCCACCATCCCCAGTCCCGGAGGCTTCCTCAGTCCACTGTTCTAACAATGGAGCTACCTTTGCCTGTATGCCATCTCGACCGCACCAACCCGTATGATCCTCTTGCCTCTACAAATGCCGTGTTCCCCTTAATGTGCTTCCTATTGTTCTCATAATCAGTACGGACTTCCAACTCCCACCTATAATGACCGCCAACTTCCGCATGCTGGCCACCACCCTATCCCGAGCTCTCGCCATCGCCCGCCCAGGACTCCAACACCACCAGTTTCGAACAGCACCCCTTCACCGTTTCCGGACCTGCCTCGAACCACCACTGCAACTCTTAGCTCCAGATCCGCCCTGTAGCCAATGCATATATAGTACATCGCCTTTGTTCACTCCCCTTGCGAGTCGCTCCAGGTCACCCACGCTCCGTACATGGGGCACATCCTTTTCGTCAACTTCTTTTGAGTATGCATCAAAATGGAAAGGAAAAGTTGAGCGCGGGACAGATTTTTGTTTGATTTATTCTAAAAACTGATGCCTCGCTTTTGAAAAGAAAAAGAAGAAGAGTGTGCGGCTTCAGGAAGAAGAGTTTGGTGTGAGAAGAAATGCTGTGAACTGATGGTATATATATAGGAAAGACATATATTATAATATTAAGGCAACAGTACACACAAGACGTGCTTCATCCCAGAAATCATGGCGCAAATTCATGGATAGAGCCTATTTTAGGTTCATTTGTGCGTTAATCCGTAGGTAATGGATTTTTTGTAAAATTTTCAGTGCATTTGATTCAACGTTTTGTTTTTATTATGCTTAGATATTTTAGGGTTTCGGCTATACGAAATTTTATCATTTAGGGACCTCTATCGACCGAAATAAAAATACCGTTATAATGACCAACGCCCCACGATCCCAAAAATAAAATAATATCGGTAGTTTAACTTACATTGTGAAACCTCAAAATGCTGATATAGGGTGCACAATACTCCAAATAAAAAGTAGCTTATTTAATTAACTAAAAATTACAATAAAATTCTAAAAATTAAATTATCACTATGTCTCAAAAGAATCTTGTCTAAATTCGAATCTGATATCTAGTTATACCAAATAAACCATTACGGTCGATATACGATTTCATAGCGGCTTTCTGAAAATTTGAATAGGACATATCTTAACCTCTATACGATGAAATCTCGATTTTTCTCTTTTATTAGAAAATTATCATCAAATCGATTCGACCGTTTCTTGTTTCACAGAATTCCGACTTATATCGAATCATGTATATTCAATTAAAGTTCGAACTTCAATATTACGAACTGCCGCGTCGTTCCGAGCTCGTTTCAATTAATTTATAAATATATAAATTTGAAAACCATTTTTTGATCAATAAATTCGATATATAATTCATTAATATCGCCAAATAAAAATCAAAAACCGATTTAAATATTTGTAATTACTGTTCAAAAATCCGGGACATTACATTCTTCCCCCCTTAAAAGAATTTCGTCCCCGAAATTACAAGGTAAGAAGAACGAAAGGAACCCAATTATTTTAGAATTATCCTCACAATAAATTTAATCTCTTTAAAAATTTTGAAAAATTCGCCAGCACCTCCTCTGCACGTCTTGATCAAACAACTACGACTACCACTCTGGGCCTCAACTTATCCCAAATAAAACCAAAGCCCAAATAGCTACTCAACTCAGGAGTATAACTCAATTCCAATTCCGACGTAATCATCTAACTGCTGTTCGTTTTCCAACTTATTCTTCAATATCTATAACCAGATCAACTCCTGTGGCCTTCTAATATTTGCACTTAACTCAATTTATAATGCAAATAACAATCCAATATTCCAGTTTCATTCAAAACCGACCTTATTCTCAATAAATTCTGTTCAGCCAGACTAGCGTCCAATTACTTACAATAAGCAAGTAACTTAATCATTCAAATTGAATTCAATTATTTAATTCCACTTAACCTGGTTTAATTTCTTTTCCAGATTCAATTATTAATTGGTTTAGCCCTAATTCATAATCCAATTCGAATTCTAATCAATCAAATAAAACAACCAAACACCCAACATTTATATACTATAGAAAATTATTTCTTTTAAATACAAAAATATAATTCGGGCAAAATTATTTCATTTACCCGCTTTCTAAAACAATTTTATATCCAAATTAAAAATACGCACTCTTGTATATATATATACAAACTCAATCTTAGGATATTTCTAATCCCATCTCTATTGAGTTACACCACAGAGCCAAGGTTATTACTAAACCATTGCTCTGATACCAACAGTGAAGGCCCGTAAATCCGTACCAATTTGAGCTGACTAATTACAACCCAAGTGACATGAAATTACGCACCTTTAATGGAAAGAAGTTAGAAGATGAGAAAGATAAGATAGAACTAATAGAATAGAAGAGTAAGAAGAACATCAGAATCTCACAGCGGAACGAGTAAAGTATAATATATCAAATCTCTTTATACAAAAAGAACTGTATATGTACATACCAATCATCGGAGTACATCATATATCATATACAGCGGAAATAAACTCTAGATAGCTAGCGGTGAAGCCTCCTACTTCTAGCTCTTGAAACTCCAGCAAAAACCTGACGTGGAAATATGCTCGGTTTGACCCGAGCACATTTGATTTAAAACAAAATTCACCCGAATCAGTCTGGAATACTTTCTATGGTAAATTCACAATAACAATTACTTAATTTTAGAAATCCTTTTTGAAGAAAAAGATAACCCAAACAGTTTTGATATATCAAAATCCAGTGATATTATAATAGTGTATATCAATCACAAATAAATAACCAAGTAGCAGAACGCTTGCATCTCACGTTCTACATATTAATTTTATAATCAAAAACCGCAAGCGCTTATTGGAGATTGGATTCCAACTGACAAGGTATGGGAGCACCTTCCGATCAGTGTACTCTGGAGGGTATACACGGGGGTTCAATAAGAACGTCTTGCAACCCGACCTCACATGACCGACCACTCATTTAGCTTGAGTGTATCGAATATATTGCCATCCACGGTTGTTGGCCATCCAACCATCATCTGAAGATACAGAATCGAAAAGAAGACAAATATAAATTTTCTCTAGATCGGTGACAGATATACCCTGCTTGGGAATGACCCAACTAGCCATGATGCCACGCCCAACTTCTGTCATTTCCTGGTTGTGAGACTAGAGGCTACGCCTATCTTTAGAACATCTGATCACCATTCACTTTGAATGCCACATCATCAAATCTGTAAATCACATATTGATTATACGGATACACATGGGGTGTAAAAAAAAGAGAAGTTACCTTCTCCCCACCAACTTGGTATATTCGTAAAAACCAACAGACATGATCATTGGAAATACTCTGTCGGACATTCGTCCATGCAAGTTGTCCTGGGAATGGACAAACCGAAGCACCCTCCTACTGTATCCCATATAGGAATCACCTCAGGGATTAGTAGCAAGGAATCCATGCAATCCATAAATTCCAACCACGACAGAACCACAGTGTATCTTTGGCCGCTAAACCAGAGATTATAAGTAGTTATTCCGCTTCATGAATATCTACGATCTTCAATTGCTCTGTCTTCATTCCCTTCAAGTTGGTTTCGTATGTAATGTTGATTCGAAGTGGGTTTGAGTCCAGTTCTCATCCCGGTCTCTTCGAAAACAACATGTCAAAAGGGTCTAATATCTTTTGTTGATAGTTTGGTATTTTAACTATCAATGTCAAAACGGTAAGGTCAAATAAAACCGGCAGCTCATATCTTTTAACTTAACCCATTTATTAAAACATTTCATTATTTCTTAAATACGATATTTATATTCTGGTTCGGTATTCAGCATCATTTGGCCTCTTTGATTCGCCCGACATTAGTTTAAAATTTTCTTATTTCCAGTATTAGGAAAACATTTCCCTACTCTTATTTAATATAAGAATATTTAATTTTCATCTCACTTCTACTTTATTAGTTCCTCATTATAAATCGGTAAGTGAATTAATTTCTAAGTATCAACCCCGAAGGCCAAAACCAACATCAGATTGACGCCTCGAAAGTTACTCAACTCAACCAATGTACAACGGGTTCTAATTTCTTTAAAACTATATCACTTTCCTTATCATGCTCAGTATATCTTTTTAACACATTATAACTTATCGACTCACTTTAAAACTGCTATATTTTAAAACTACACTTTAGTTATAAAATAAATTTTATAACTTTTAAATGCATTGATTCGCCCGTTGGAGAATTAATGTCTTAAAACGATGTCTCAGCTCATTAACTGCCAACTACTTAACCACTACTGTCTATTGGTTATCACATCCATGTTTAATATTCAATCAATATCATTGATTTGGGGTAAACAATTTTATATTTAATTAATATACAGTGTATTTGAGGAATTCTGTCGGATCCCTCCAACCTGTCCGTCCCTGTATCACTGATAATAATATGTAAACAATATTTAAATCAAAATAATCTAAAACGACAAATATAATTTGTTGACAACCATTTAACAAGCAAGGCACACAATCATCCAATCAACGATAAATTTATATTAATTTAACACTGCATAGAAATCCAGAAAAGTGTGAGAATTAACTCACCTTATTTCGACTAACGGTTCACGTGTTGTTTTATTCAATTTTAAACTGACGTTTAAAATTAAATAATATCCCGACAGCTTCCAGTCCCTTTTGAATCAGCTCAGCGGTGTAGCCTTCTCCACCGCGACTCCAACGAGTCTAATTTTGCAAAATTCTGAGAACGAACGAATAATTAACTGATTATACATGTTTTAATTGTCATAAACATCATTAATTAAACTTTAATTAATTAATAATACCTTAATCCTCTTTTACCATGATAATTACCAATTAGACAGGTCCTTGACACCCACTAATTCTTCGAGCAGGAATCTTAATTCATTCACTATCATCGAACTTTTTCCACGTCCTCTTATTTGTTTATTGTTTTGTTCCCCTTTTTTTTCTTTTATACGCATGAAATCCTGCGAAGCCCAATGCAACCCAAAGCCCATGGCTTTCTAGCCCACCATCGTTAAATACATTCTTCCTAATTTCCTTCCTCTACCACACGTTTTCTTCTTTTGGTACTAGAGAACAACACGCCATGCTTCCATATACACCTCCAGTGTCACGCCACTCTCCATCAGCCACAACAGTACCATGCCACCACTACTTCAGTCTTCAGACCCGTCCATAAACACTCCTCTCCTCAACTCGCGTGGATCTGGACCTCCACCCCACTTCTTTGATGATAAACACCATGGGTGCTTAACATATTTCACCATCACCATGAACTTCCCACATGAAGACTACATGCTGCCTTCCCTTTTTAATAATGCGTTGCGCCGATCACCGTATTTGCCACCATCCCCAGTCCCGGAGGCTTCCTCAGTCCACTGTTTTAACAATGGAGCTACCTTTGCCTGTATGCCATCTCGACCGCACCAACCCATATGATCCTCCTGACTCTACAAACGTCGTGTTCCCCTTAATGTGCTCCCCATTTTTCTCATAATCGGTACGGACTTCCAACTCCCATCTACAATGACCGCCAACTTCCGCATGCTAGCCACCACCCTATCCCGAGCTCTCTCCATCGCTCGCCTAGGACTCCAACACTACCAGTTTCGAACAGCACCCCTTCACCGTTTCCGGACCTGCCTCGAACCACCACTGCAACTCTCAGCTCCAGATCCGCCCTGTAGCCAATGCATATATAGTACATCGCCTTTGTTCACTCCCCTTGCGAGTCGCTCCACGTCACCCACGCTCCGTACATGGGGCACATCCTTTTCGTCAACTTCTTTTGAGTATGCATCAAAATGGAAAGAAAAAGTTGAGCGCGGGACAGATTTTTGTTTGATTTGTTCTAAAAACTGAGGCCTCTCTTTTGAAAAGAAAGAGAAGAAGAGTGTGCGGCTTCAGGAAGAAGAGTTTGGTGTGAGAAGAAATGTTGTGAACTGATGGGTATATATATAGGAAAGACATATATTATAGTATTAAGGCAACAGTGCACAAAAGACGTGCTTCATCCCAGAAATCATGGTGCAAATTCATGGATAGAACCAATTTTAGGTTCATGTGTGCGTTAATCGGTAGGTAATGGGTTTTTTGTAAAATTTTCTGTGCATTTGATTCAACGTTTTGTTTTTATTATGCTTAGATATTTTAGAGTATCGGCTATACGAAATTTTATCATTTAGGGACTTTCTGAAAATTATACGATTTCATAGTGACTTTCTGAAAATTTGAATTGGACATACCTTAACCTCTATACAATGAAATCTCGATTTTTCTCTTTTATTAGAAAATTATCATCAAATCGATTCAACCATTTCTTGTTTCATAGAATTCCGACTTATATCGAATCCTGTATATTCAATTAAAGTTCGAACTTCAATATTACGAACTGCCGCGTCGTTCCGAGCTCGTTTTAATAAATTTATAAATATATAAATTCGAACTCCATTTTCTGATCAATAAATTCGATATATAATTCATTAATATCACCAAATCAATATCAAAAACCGATTTAAATATTTGTAATTACCGTTCAAAAATCCGGGACATTACATTCTTCCCCCCTTAAAAGAATTTCGTCCCCGAAATTACAAGGTAAGAAGAACGAAAGGAACCCAATTATTTTAGAATTATCCTCACAATAAATTTAATCTCTTTAAAAAAATTGAAAATTTCACCAGCACCTCCTCTGCATGTCTTGATCAAACAACTACGACTGCCACTCTGGGCCTCAACTTCTCCAAAATAAAACCAAAACCCAAATAGCTACTCAACTCAGGAGTATAACTCAATTCCAATTCCGACGTAATCATCTAACTGCTCTTCGTTTTCCAACTTATTCTTCAATATCTATAACTAGATCGACTCCTATGGCCTTCTAATATCTGCACTTGACTCAATTTATAATGCAAATAACAATCCAATATTTCAGTTTCATTCATAACCGACCATATTCTCAATAAATTCTATTCAGCCAGACTAGCGTCCAATTACTTACAATCAGCAAGTAATTTAATCATTCAAATTAAATTCAATTATTTAATTCCACTTAACCTGGTTTAATTTCTTTTCCAGATTCAATTACTAATTGGTTTAATTCTAATTCATAATCCAATTCGAAATCTAATCAATCAAATAAAACAACCAAACACCCAACATTTATATACTATAGAAAATTATTTCTTTTAAATACAAAAATATAATTCGGGCAAAATTATTTCATTTACCTGCTTTTTAAAACAATTTTATATCCAAATTAAAAATACGCACTCTCGTATATATATACAAACTCAATCTTAGGAAATTTCTAATCCCATCTCTTTTGAGTTACACCACAGAGCCAAGGTTTTTACTAAACCATTGCTCTGATACCAACTGTAAAGACCCGTAAATCCGTACCAATTTGAGCTGACTAATTACAACCCAAATGACACGAAATTACGCACCTTTAATGGAAAGAAGTTAGAAGATGAGAAAGATAAGATAGAACTAATAGAATAGAAGAGTAAGAAGAACATCAGAATCTCACAGCAGAACGAGTAAAGTATAATATATCAAATCTCTTTATACAAAAAGAACTGTATATGTACATACCAATCATTGGAGTACATCATATATCAGATACAGCGGAAATAAACTCTAGATAACAAGCGGTGAAGCCTCCTACTTCCAGCTCTTAAAACTCCAGCAAAAACCTGACCTGGAAATATGCTCGGTCTGACCCGAGCACATTTGATTTTAAACAAAATTCACCCGAATCAGTCTGGAATACTTTCAGTGGTAAATTCACAATAACAGTTACTTAATTTTAGAAATCGTTTTTGAAAAAAAGGATAACCCAAACAGTTTTGATATATCAAAATCCAATGATATTATAATAGTGTAATGACCCGAAAATCCTGTAGAATTTGAGCTGACTAAATAACACATGTTCAACCCAAATTGTACAGGAAATCAGGAAATTAATAGAAAAAAACAGAGGGTGAGGATAGATAAGATAGAAACTTAGAATAGAAGAAGAAGAAGAACACAACATCAGAGTAACACGAACCTCGCAGCGGAACGAATAACATATTATTGATAACATATCTTTGAAATAAAAGATTTTACTTGAAAATACAAATCATCATCAAGTACATCACTTACAACACAGCGGAAATAAACTATAGCTATGATCCTGAAGCCTCCTGCTCCAGCTCTTCAAGTATCTGTAAATCCCGACTACTTGACTGCCAGTACAAAATTGGGCACCCAAGAGTTTAGGGAAAACAAAACCAAAATAAACTCCGGGTCAGTCATAAGACTGGTATGAGTAAAACAGTTTAAAACAGTTTGAACAAGTAAATGATATCTCATAAGACCACGCCGTATAACGGAACGGGTTTTTCCCTTATGAGAATCCAAACTATCTTTATATCAAAAACCTTTTGATATTATAATAATGTCTATCAACCATAATATAATAATCATCTAGCAGAAATGCTTTCATCTCACGTTCTACACATATAGTATACAATCAAAACCGCAAGCACGTATTGGGTAATGGATTTCCAACTATGACAAGGTATGGAACCACCTTTCGCTAGTGTACCTCTAGAAAGGAATACGTTGGGTTCAACAAGAATATCTTGCAACCCGGCCACACATGACCAACCACTCATTTCGCTTGAGTGTATCGAATGTATATCACCAACGGTTGGGATCAGCAACCGTTTCCCGAATGGGACAGTATCAACAATAGATTTTTAGAAATAAATGAAACTCTAGATCAGGTGATTATACACCCTACTTCGGAGAGACCGACTTAGCCATGCTGCCTGCCCGATTTCTGTCATTTACTGGTTGATGAGGCTTGAGGTTACGCTTCATCATCACATCAGATTTACTTCGAATGCCACATTGTCAGATCCATCGAAAATCACTAATTGACATCTACAACAGTACATTACGTGTTAGCTAAAGAAATTTCGTTCTCCGCTTCCACTCTTGGTACGGTTGAAGAAATCAATGTAGGTGACCTTTCTGGAAATACTCTGTCAGACATTCATCCATACAAGTCATCCAGGAACAGGATGAATTGAAAACACTATTCAGTACATCCATCTTAGGCACTGTTATCTAAGATTTATACAATAACCCTTGCACTTTACTCCGTCTTCAATTATCCTTGGCATATATGATTCGCAACGCTTATGCCAATACATAGCGGTTCTTTGGATAATAATCCAACCGGTCTCTCCATATTAACAACGTTAAAATGGTCAAAACTTCGATAGTCTGTGATTTAACCATCAAAGAAAAACAGGTGTGCAAACAACGACATTATTTCCAGGAGGACATTACATCGATCAATCATCATTCAACATTTATCTCTTTATTTCATTAATTTACTTATCTCCTGTTTCTCTATATTCAACATTTCTTATTTTCTAAATTTAGAAAATATATGTTATTACCATTGGAAAACATTTCCATTTCTTGTTTTCTATATCAGAAAACATTTCTGGTTCTTAGTTGGAAAACATTTCCAAAACTCCTTCATTGGACTTAGACAGATGTTTAAACAAACCATCGCGATGCCAACTCAAACCATTACGCTTATTAACTAAATTCCTTTAACCCACCTTCACTATCGAACCTTTGCCATTCTTTAGTTAAAAATGAAGTCAATCAAGTTGCGGTAATACTACCTCTCAGACCTTAACTGAACAATGTTTCTAACCTTCAAATAGACAAAGTTCACCTTTTAATTCTTTAACAACTTCCTTACGTAACTCTCTTTTGAATCATCTCTATTCGATAATTCTTTCCTTCGATAAGGTATATTCGATAACTCTATTCAATTTACTCTATTGGACTAACGCTATTGGAATAACTCTATTTGATTTAACTCTACTTGATTACTCCTTTAACGCTATTCGAATAAACCAAATTCGATTAACTCCTTTAATTCCATTCGAATAAATTATATTCGATTAATTCCTTTAACTCCATTTAACTCTATTCGAATAACTAATATTCGATAACTCTATTTAACTCTAATTCGAATAACTAATATTCGATAACTCTATTTAACTCTATTCGAATAAACCAAATTTGATTAACTCCTTTAATTCCATTCGAATAAACTATATTCGATTTATTCCTTTAACTCTATTCGAATAACTAATATTCGATAACTCCTTTCCTTTAACTCTATTCGAATAAACTAATATTCGATAAACTCCATTTGAATAACTCTAGTTCGATTTAACTCTATCGATTTACTCTAACTGATTAACTCTAACTGGTTTAACTCTAACTGGTTAACTCTATTTATTTTCTAAATATTCCCTTTTTAATTCTATTTGTAAATGGTTTTACAAATATCTCCTTTTCGATTTCATTTGTAAAGTTTTACAAATATTCCTCTTTCGATTTCATTTGTAAAGGTTTTACAAATATTCCCTATTCAATCTCATTTGTAAATGGTTTACAAACCTTTCTCTTTCTATTTGATTTTTAAATGGTTTACAGACATTTCTCTTTCTAATCTATTTGCAAATGGTTTGCAAATAATTCCTTTAGGGTTTTATTTCTAAGTATTTTCTATTTATAAATAATCCATTTATAAATAAATTTCTATTTATAAATATTATATTTATAAATATTCTCTTTTATAAAATTCTCTGATTTTATAAATATTCTCTTTACAGTATTCACTTTGACAAATTCCCCGTTTCTCCAAATCCCGGTATGTTATGGTGTTTAACATATCAAATTACAATGCCCAATATCGTTCATACACACACAATCAACAACAGGTTATAATTCACATCATATATCAAAATATATGAAAAACAATAAAATAACTGTTGAGGAATCCAGTCGGATTCCTCCAACCTGTTTCCCTGCATCCACAAATGTTATATAATTAAATCAACATCACTTTCCATTCCATATGATATATTCTGTTAAACAGAATCAATATAGAAATTCAACTAACTGACTAGCAATTCAATCAAACGGTCAACACACAGTCAATCAGCCAATATTTAACAGTTCTAAAAATACCACATGAAATTATAAACTGTTCAGAGTTAGTGAGATTTACTCACTTTGGACTGTTATCGTTAAAAACGATTAACTGTCTATGATTCAGATGGACAATTTATTTTGCAATAAATTGTAACCAGCTCCAATGGACTTCCAGTCAGTCCCATTGGGTAGTGTCCGTCCATACGATCCTAACGGATCCAACCGTTCGAAATTCTGATACAGTATGCATGAGTTACGATATTAAGAAGTTAGTACACATTTTAATTAAAAATTAAACTACTTAATACTAAAACTAATTGGGCTTAACTCAATTGATTTCCTTCGGCCCATGAAAAAAAATACCGGCCCGTTTCCTTTTTAAAGCACCATGTCCAAACCCGCTTTATCCCCATCTTCCTCAAAACAATCACCGCGACCTGGAGCTTTTCCATTCCCATTATCGTGTATTCCTCAAGCCCAACTCCACCATTTCTTCAATGGAAACCCCAACCGAAAGTACCATCCTACTCGTCGTTCAATTCTCTACCACTCCATATGGCCTTCACCCAACTCGAGTTAAACCACAGGAAACGTCGGACCACGTCCTCAGCCCAGCACCGAACACCAAACTCACCGCTTCACCTCAAAATCTCACCACACATGCCAAAACCAACTACAAACCCGAATACAATGGCCATTCCTCTCATCGAAGTCACTATAACTCAAATATCAAAACCCTAGTTCATCGCTGTACGTTCGCAACAACCATACACTGATGTTGATCTAGAAGATAAGGGTCTCAGATTGAAGCTTGAGTGATGAGGAATATAATTATAAGTATTGTAATTTCTAGTATTTCTTTTGATTCCTTTTTGATTTTTCATTTTATCAAATTTTCCCTGGAAGGAGTAAAAACCGACAGCGCATTTCTTGACCAACGAAATGAAATTAGGTTTAGGAATTTTAGTTAAGGGTTATTTATAGGAAAATAAATATCTAGATATTTTAGGATATTTTATTTAAATCATTTTATTTTCGTTTCTAACCTCTAAAAATTCGTGTGGTCACACATGATACCTAAAAATCACGAAACTGAACATGTAGCTAGAGTTCGACATTACGGTCCCAACGAAACTGGTTTTGTCGAATTCCGACTCCGTATGCTCACACAGCGTATTTTTAACCGTCGAAATACTGACTATTCTACACATTAAAATCCCATACGGCCACACAGTGACTCTAAAAATCACGAAACTGGAAATTTAACAACCATTTGACATTGCGAATCCAACAAAATTAGTTTCGTCGAATTCCGACTTCGTTTGCAAAAGTGGTTATTTTTAAAGCTCTGAATGACCCATTTAAATATATAAATATATTTAAATATAATTAAATTAAATATAAATAAATTTATATTATCGTATATATTCACAGTGGAATACCATACAGCTCTATAATATTCCTATATGAATTTCTAACTTGATATTTCAAATCTGGGTCAATTCGATATTCGATTTATATCGGAATCCCTTTTTCTAAATATAAATAATTCCTTTATAAATTATAAAGGAATTCCACAGCGACTTTTCTAGAATTTGATTTGGACATATCTCAAAATCTACACGACGAAATCCTGATTTTTCTCTTCCACTAGAAAGATATACTCCACCAGCTCCTAACGTTTCTTGTTTCACAGAAATCCGATTTAAAACGACTTCTGTATGTTCAGTTGAAGTTTTGAATCGCCAATTTACGAACTGCAGCGCCATTTCGAGCTCGATTTTAATTATAATATAATTATACGTTCAAACTGTCGTTCAAATAATATATTCGTTATTCTAATTCAATTCTAAACTGAATTAAATATCACTGATGATCCAGTTCACACCATATCGCCATTTCAGCCAATTCTGATTATTTCATAATTAAATATATTATTTAATTTATTATTTTAAATAAATGTTCATCATTATTTAATTCCACGACCATTTATGTAAGAACCCGTAACTTCCCCGTTAAGGAAAGGGCGGATACTTTGAGAACAACACACAAATGAACGCAAACGGAAGAATATTTCATTGTTATTAAAACAATTCCATCAGATACAAGAATATACATAGTATAAATGAAAAAATTACATTCGATAAATATCAGAGATTACAATAAATTACATAGCAGCGGAAAATAATACAATACACAACTAGAAATAATGCACGGATACAGAGCTTTCCGAGCATCGTTCCAGCTGTACATCAGGACCCTGTGGATATAAATCTGCAAAACCCAAAACTACTAGCTGCCCGTGTGGAAAATAGGGGCACCCAGAGTTTAGGTTAAAACAATAAACTCCAGGTCAGTCATGTGACATGTGTGAGAACTAAAACAGTTATTCATCTTTATTTTTAAAGTTCGGTAAATCAAGGGACCACGCCGTATAGCACGGAACGGGTTTCCTCCCAAGAATACAAATGCATAGAACAAACAACGCAATGCTAAATAAAGAAAAATGAAGCTGTTATAAGACCCAGGTCCCATCACACAATGAAACGCAAGCCGGAGGATAGGGTTTTCCCTTATAACAGCCAAAGCATGCTTGATACGTTTAAAACACATTATTTGATACTATTATAAGTGTATAGTGTCAAAACAATTTTCAATCATAAATATCAATCATAGGCGGCATGGGTACCATCTATCATGTCGCCATACTAGTTCTACAATTAAAACCGCAATATCACGTATTGGAAATTGGATTTCCGTCATGAGTCGAGGCAAGGGGCAAGCTCCTCTCCGCGTTCGAGACACTCTAGCAATGCCTCAGGACCCCACTATGATCCTTGGATCTTCAGGGCCGGTCCTCTCTTACTTTTGAGGATTGGCAATTCCTGAACACACGTTTCCCGGTCCTTACAGACCTATATCCGAGGCGCCTCGTATCCAACAACCACACAGGTGAAAAGTATATAAATGTCAGGGCTGGTAGGTCACTGACACCACCTTAGCTAGAAAGAAACGTCGTGCTCTCCCTGCAGTCACTTTCCCGTTTTTGACTCATACCGAGGTGTGAGGCTCGCGAATTCACGCTATACACAAAGCTACGCCACACAGGCCGTGCTTTGATCATCAACCACAAGACTTTGCTTTTCAACAGAAGCCTTGATCAATTGCCACTTACGCATGCCACACTGGCAATTCACTCCATGCGACTGATGTCCATCGATATACAACCTCTGAGCTCGTACGTCTCAGAGAAGGGCGTTAAGCAAGAGAATAAATTATCCGCCGCCAAACAGATGTATATTTAATAGAGATCAATCAACACAGAATAAAATCCAATGTCAGACACACAATCCATTTACAAGTTCGTTCTGGGTCTGAACGAAACCGGAGGCACTTTCCTCGCATATCCATCCATCTCCAAGTACGTCTGGACGATCACCAACTGTTTCCCTCATCTTGGGTGTACAGCCCAATCAAGATCATCAGTAATCACCCAAACGATGTGAAGACTTCCGGTCTTCAACCACCGTCTTCATCTTCGACATCTCGTCGAATCGGTTATTCAGAATGGGTATAACCCGACCTTCCTGAATAACCCACGTATATGATAAACAAATGTTACACAAACACAACGAACGCCTCATTCCAATTCAGAATATTCTTTCATTCACAAAATCACATTTTTAGGGAAAGGTTCCCATTAATTTTATCCAAGATAAATTCTTCTAAATTTATTCTTTAATCTTCCTTTGGATATCATTTCAAACTAGTCGGGATTAACGAACCACACCGAAGTAATTATTTATTTTATTTCCTGAAACGACCCGCAAATCCGTGCTATCTGAGTTGACTAAATACACCACACGCCCAACCCAAATAACACAGAAATACGAACCATTATTAGAAAGAAGATAGAGGATGAGAAATAGAAAGAAAGAAATATTAGAATAGAAGAAAAACGAAGATCACAACTCACAGCGGAACGAATAAAATATATTATATAACATAAGCTTTGAAAATACAGATCTGTTCTGTACATATATACATACCATCATCAGAGTACACATAACATTTGATTCAGCGGAAGTAACTCTAAATAACTAACGTTGAAGCCTCCAGCTTTAAGCTCCTCCAAGTGTATCTGTAAAAGCCTGAAACACTTGACTGCCCGTACAAATTTGGGCACCCAAGAGTTTAGGAAAAACAAAACAAAACAAACTCTGGGTCAGTCATGGGACTGGTGTGAGTAAACTCCAACCACTTGTTTAACTTTCAAAATTCTTTTCGAAAGAAAAGATAATAGTAAGACCAGCCCACACATAAACACGGACGGTTTTTACCTTACTATAACCCAAAACATTTGATATCAAATCCAGTGATATTATAATAATGTCTACATCAAGTAAATAACCAAATAGTAGAACGCTTGCATCTCACGCTCCACATATATATTATAAAATCAAAAACCGCATGGCGCTTATTGGAGATTGGATTTCCAACATGACAAGGTATGGGACCACCTTCCGATGATGTATCTCTAGAGGCGAATACACCTGGGTTCAACAAGAACATCTTGCAACCCGGCCCACACATGACCGACCACTCATTTCGCTTGAGTGTATCGAATGTACATCACCAACGGTTGGACTCAAACCACCGTTCCCGAATGGGCAGAATCGATAGATTTAGAAACAAAAGGAATTTCTCTAGATAGGTGATTATACACCCTAATGGGTGCGACCCACATAGCCATGCTGCCTGCCCGATCTTTGTCCTTTCCCGGTTGTTGAGGCCTGAGGCTACGCATACTTACCATTCATTGATAACACAATCACTTTGAATGCCACATCGTCAGATCCGTTAATCACTAGTTGAGTTTGCACAAATATTCTGGATATTATGCTAAGGGATAAATCCGTTGCAACCATATACATTCATACAGACCAACCCATTTGATCATTGGAAATACTCTGTCAGACATTCGTCCATATACGTTCGTTCTGGGATTGAACGAAACCGAAGGCACTATTTCTATAAATAGAAAAGCCCTTGCACTTTACTCCGTCTTCAATATATTCAGCATACTTGGTTCGCAACGCTTATGCCGATACGGAGTGGTTCTTCGGATAATAATCCAACCGGTCTCTCCATATTGACAACGATGGTCAAAACTTCGATAGTCCGTGATTTAACTATCGAATAAAAACAAGTGTTCATCCAAACATATCAAACAAATCACTGGGCCCTTTAATTAATATTTCATTAATTAAATCTCTTCTATATTCTCTTATCAATATTTGTTAACCAAATATTTCAATAATCATATCGGCCTCTTATGCCATTTGGAAAACGTTTCCAAATATCAACTTCTTTTATTTTCTATATATTAGAAAAATCTCTATTTGCAATTGGAAACAATTCCAATCACTTATCTCTATCCCTTTTGTTTACAACATTCGATTTTTATATTCACTTTACTTGTTGAATTCAATACGTCGATACAATGATTTCAAATTATAAAAATATCTTAAAAATATTCTAACTCCTTAAATTTCCGAAAAATTTCGCCATAACCTCCCCTGTATCGGGAGCATCGGGAAATTTCAAATAGCTTCCCGGTATCTTCCTCAATCAAAAGAAAAAGGAAAAGCCAAGCGGCTTGCCGATACGGCGCATAAAATCTCATATATGAATTAAACATGTACCTTTTTGTCGAGCATTACATTTATAACTTCATATACCTCATCCCATACCTGTCTAACACCTGTTTACCTGTTTTCAATTCAATTCAACACTATCTAATCGTTTGAATTCAGTTTCGCCCATTAATTAGTCATTTTGCCTATTTCACTTCTTTGTTTGAACATAACATGTTCAAATAAAATGTTTAACTCGTTCATAACCAAATTGAATTTCAATTTCAATTCTAGTTTTCTTTTCTCTTTCGAATATAAATTTTCAAAACGAATTCACTTATTTAAGGCCCAATGTCAATTCAACATCTCCTTTACTAATTACTATTCGAATTAGTTAATTCTATTCAAAGTCAAAATCTGATTTCTGTTTCAAAAATCAATTTCCTGACTTCACTTGAGTTCACATATTTTTTTTATAACTCAAGTCTGAAATTTCCTAAATAGACAATTCGGATTTTTTCGCTTAAAAATCCTTTTATAACATTAAATAAACCATTATGGTTTTAAACGATTCTGGCGCTGCTTTTCTGAAAATTTGATTTTGACATATCTCAAAATCTATACGACGAAATCCAGATTTTTCTCCTTCATTAGAAAACTATTATCAAATCGGTCCGGACGTTTCTTGTTTCGAAGAATTCCGACTTCAATTGCGTTCTGTATACTCGATTGAAGTTCGAATCGCCAATTTACGAACTGCAGTGCTGCGGCGAGTTCGTTTTATATATATATATACCTTTAAACTTCTTTAAAATGAATTCAACTTCATTCTAATATATATATATATATATTCATATATATTTCAAATTCCATTTGAATCTTTACATTTCAAATTCCATAGTTTTAAATCCTGTATTCAAATCCCATTTGAAATCCTTTATTCGAATTCCATTTCAAAACCTTTATTCGAATTCCATTTCAAATCCTTTATTCGAATTCCCACTTTAAATCCTTTATTCGAATTCCCACTTTAAATCCTTTATTCGATCCAAATCCCAGGATTTTCATTTCAAATCCTTTTTGAATGGTTATATTTGAAAATCATATTTGAATTTAAATATTTAAACTTCATTTAAATTTCTATTTGAAATCTCATATTTAAATCCCATTGGAATTTCTTTATTCAAACCCATTTGAATTCAAATTCCATTTCAAACCATTTGGATTTCCTATTCTACTTTGAAATCCTATGTTCAAAGTTTATTTCGAATTCTATTTTGAAATTCTATATTCAAATCCCTATTTGAATTTCTTTATTCAAATTCTATTTGAACTTCTTATTTGAATTTCTAATATTTAATCCCCTTTTTAAAATTCAAATATTTAAACTCCCTTTTAAAATTCAAATGTTATACTCAAATTTCATTTGAGTTATATATTTAAAAATTTCATTTCACATCCTATTTTTGAAATTTCATTTCAAATTCAAATTTCACACTTGTATTTCTATTTATCAAATGATAATCCTTTTCACTTCATTTTATAACTTCGTTATAAAAGAACTATTTATAAACTTCATTTATAAAGAAACTACTTGTTTTATTTTTCAAAACAAGTTTATATTTTTATTCCATTTAAAATTCAAATTCTATTTAAAAATAGAATTTTCCCTCTTTAAATTTCCAATATCCTTTTTACGATATTTTTAAATATCATTACTTAAGCCCAGTGATACTTAAACACACAAAGCAACGAATTATTTATTTTTCTAGCACATCATATATAAAAATATATATGCAAACAAATAAACAAACAGATAATATATTTTTGAGGAATCCAGTTGGATTCCTCCAACCTGTTTTCCTGCATCCACAGATGTTAGCACATAAATAATACCCATTCTGCTTCGTGGCAGAATATCGCGGTATAGAAGGTCATCCACTAATCATAGCGTGGGGCGTATAGGGTAATCATCCGCTATGAAACCGCGGGCATCCGCTAATGAGACTGCGGGAATCCGACCAATCAATCAACCCAATATATATATATAATAGCCTTAATAACTAATATATATAAAACAACCAGAAAACATTCACACAAGCAACAAACAATTATTTTTAATGAAATAAAAATAATTCTAAAGGTGAGTGAGATTTACTCACCTCGAATTTCCACTTTTTCCTTTCCGAATATTCAAAGTCTAGACTTCCATGAATTCACAGTTGGCTCTGACAAATTCCAAACAACTTCTAGAATCCCAGCTACGAACCCAACTCGAATAATCTCATAAATAAACCTTGTATAACAAGATGATAAATTTTAATTACCTGACTATACCTTAGTTAACTAATTAAATCGCTAATTTCTATTTATTTTAAACAGCTTGCTAAATAAATTTAGAAATCAAATTTCAGTTTTATTTCACTTCATTATTTAAATAAATAAATAAAATAACCAACAGGACATGATAAAGGAATTTTGGCTACCCACAATCTTTCTAACTTACCATTTATTTTATGTATGGTTATACATAGCTTTTTATAACTTATTTAACTAGAAAAAAAATCCTAATTACATTATTAACTAATTAAACTTAGAATTAATTACCTTAATTTCATTTTAATCCTCTCTTCCTTTCTGTAATTGGAAATCCTGTTACTGTCATCATTAAAACACTTGGACCGGAAGACTGACCCTGGCCGACATCATTACAGCATTCACCATCCGACTGTTACCAAGGAACTGACCACGAACTGTGCTCCGATCCCCTTCTTCTAGCTACCCGAACTCGAGACCCTTGTTCGAGTAAAAACTGTCGAGCTCTCTGAAACCCAAATCGCGATTCCAGCAACACCTTTAGCCACTCAGTACCCACTACAACACTTCCGTCCTCTCCTGCAAATGCGAGCGCTTCCCAGAGCCTTCGAACCCCTTTGCTCGAACCGTCGATTTGGAAGACTAAAAGGAGTATCGATCTAAGTATGAACTTGATTTGGGTTGAATGATTTCAAAGGATCGAAGATGGCTTAAAAGGAGAAATCCGATTTTCATTTGATTTTTATCTTTGTTTGGAATGGATTAGAATAGGACGGCTGGGTTTTCTTTTTCCCTTTTCAGAAGAATGAATTGAAAAGAGAGAGGGCTTCGGTGATTCCTACAGGAGGCGAGGCTCGTTTTATAGATATAGCGAGAGACATTTCGTACTGAAGCCATTAAGTTTGTGTTTCGTTGATACTGAAAGAGGGAGACAAGAATTTCTGCTCGAGAACTTAGGTCGGCGTAGGTGAAAGAAAAACATGTCGGCTGATGTTTATAATGAAAGGATTTTGATTAGATTTGTTTTTAAATAAAATAACACAAATGTCTTGTGTCCCTTAACTTGTAAATCTCGAACCCTTATTTAGTTATAACGACCGACGCCTCCATGTTATACCGCTGATTTGAACTAACCGAATATATTTTATATTTAATTTAAACATATATAGAATAATCATTTTAAATAGATATAAAAATTTATAAACAAATAAATTTCTCAATAATATATCTATTCATTATCGATTACATTCACATAGAAATTTATATTTATTATCTGAACTATTTTGATTCAATTCTAACTTCGAATGGAATTATTTTAAATTTTCTCGTATTTCGATTATTAAATCGATAACCCAATAAAATACCATTTATATTATGAATTAAATATTTAAAACCATACTAAATATTTAAAATAAACTGTTCAAAAATTTGGGTCGTTACATTCTTCCCCCCTTAAAATAATTTCGTCCTCGAAATTGCTAAGGTAGGAAAAGTGATACAAATCCATTACTTTTCAAAACTTCTTTATATTGAAACTCAACTTCTCATATTTCAACAGATTTAATTCCACCAAGCTTTTGGTCTTCTTTCATATGCATTCTAATCCATTCAAATTGATTCTGATTCAATTTATTCACTTTGATTCATTTAACTGGCTTAAGTTAAATTTCAATTCCAGAATTCAAATTCCAGGGTTATCATTTCAAATCTTTTTGAAATCACTTAAATATATACATGTATATTTATTTCCATTTCAAATTCAAACATTTGAATTTTCAAACTACTTGTTTTCTTTTAAACAAATTTCCATCAGAAACTTTTTCTAAGGTAGCAATTCATCACTTAGAAGCTCGGAAATGAACACTGATGATGTTGCAATCATCATCAGAATTATTTCCCAGCCACTGAAGTGAGTTCAGTGCTTAACAATTTCAAAATCCATTTAAAATCCTTTTAAAACAAGCTATATTGTTCTAATATACTTTGAAAAATATTTTTCAACTTCCCAGGATTTTGAATTCTTAATTCTGGTTTGAATTTAATTTCAATTCATTTCATTTGTATATGTCATATACAAGTTTTATTTTGGTTATATATAACCATTTTAATTTTATAATCTCATTTGATTATAAAATCAACATCCAACACATCCATATAATAATAATTCTAGAAAATTATTCTTTCTATATCAAAATATAATTTTGGGTAAAATTATTTCATCTACCCACTTGAAAACAATATCATGTTCAATCTTCTGTTCAAGTATTTAGAAATTCCTATCGACTTCGTGGCGTCCCACGATTCGACCAGAATTCATAAACCACTCAACAGACTAGCCAACACAATATAAAACAATTTTTATATCAACTAACAAATACGCTCTCTCGTATATATACACTCAACTCAGGCTAGGGTACTACTGACCCTATCTCTAATGAGCACATGCCACACAAGCCTAGGTATTCGCTCAACCTAAGCTCTGATACCAACTGAAACGACCCGCAAATCCGTGCTATCTGAGTTGACTAAATACACCACACGCCCAACCCAAATAACACAGAAATACGAACCATTATTAGAAAGAAGATAGAGGATGAGAAATAGAAAGAAAGAAATATTAGAATAGAAGAAAAACGAAGATCACAACTCACAGCGGAACGAATAAAATATATTATATAACATAAGCTTTGAAAATACAGATCTGTTCTGTACATATATACATACCATCATCAGAGTACACATAACATTTGATTCAGCGGAAGTAACTCTAAATAACTAACGTTGAAGCCTCCAGCTTTAAGCTCCTCCAAGTGTATCTGTAAAAGCCTGAAACACTTGACTGCCCGTACAAATTTGGGCACCCAAGAGTTTAGGAAAAACAAAACAAAACAAACTCTGGGTCAGTCATGGGACTGGTGTGAGTAAACTCCAACCACTTGTTTAACTTTCAAAATTCTTTTCGAAAGAAAAGATAATAGTAAGACCAGCCCACACATAAACACGGACGGTTTTTACCTTACTATAACCCAAAACATTTGATATCAAATCCAGTGATATTATAATAATGTCTACATCAAGTAAATAACCAAATAGTAGAACGCTTGCATCTCACGCTCCACATATATATTATAAAATCAAAAACCGCATGGCGCTTATTGGAGATTGGATTTCCAACATGACAAGGTATGGGACCACCTTCCGATGATGTATCTCTAGAGGCGAATACACCTGGGTTCAACAAGAACATCTTGCAACCCGGCCCACACATGACCGACCACTCATTTCGCTTGAGTGTATCGAATGTATATCACCAACGGTTGGACTCAAACCACCGTTCCCGAATGGGCAGAATCGATAGATTTAGAAACAAAAGGAATTTCTCTAGATAGGTGATTATACACCCTAATGGGTGCGACCCACATAGCCATGCTGCCTGCCCGATCTTTGTCCTTTCCCGGTTGTTGAGGCCTGAGGCTACGCATACTTACCATTCATTGATAACACAATCACTTTGAATGCCACATCGTCAGATCCGTTAATCACTAGTTGAGTTTGCACAAATATTCTGGATATTATGCTAAGGGATAAATCCGTTGCAACCATATACATTCATACAGACCAACCCATTTGATCATTGGAAATACTCTGTCAGACATTCGTCCATATACGTTCGTTCTGGGATTGAACGAAACCGAAGGCACTATTTCTATAAATAGAAAAGCCCTTGCACTTTACTCCGTCTTCAATATATTCAGCATACTTGGTTCGCAACGCTTATGCCGATACGGAGTGGTTCTTCGGATAATAATCCAACCGGTCTCTCCATATTGACAACGATGGTCAAAACTTCGATAGTCTGTGATTTAACTATCGAATAAAAACAAGTGTTCATCCAAACATATCAAACAAATCACTGGGCCCTTTAATTAATATTTCATTAATTAAATCTCTTCTATATTCTCTTATCAATATTTGTTAACCAAATATTTCAATAATCATATCGGCCTCTTATGCCATTTGGAAAACGTTTCCAAATATCAACTTCTTTTATTTTCTATATATTAGAAAAATCTCTATTTGCAATTGGAAACAATTCCAATCACTTATCTCTATCCCTTTTGTTTACAACATTCGATTTTTATATTCACTTTACTTGTTGAATTCAATACGTCGATACAATGATTTCAAATTATAAAAATATCTTAAAAATATTCTAACTCCTTAAATTTCCGAAAAATTTCGCCATAACCTCCCCTGTATCGGGAGCATCGGGAAATTTCAAATAGCTTCCCGGTATCTTCCTCAATCAAAAGAAAAAGGAAAAGCCAAGCGGCTTGCCGATACGGCGCATAAAATCTCATATATGAATTAAACATGTACCTTTTTGTCGAGCATTACATTTATAACTTCATATACCTCATCCCATACCTGTCTAACACCTGTTTACCTGTTTTCAATTCAATTCAACACTATCTAATCGTTTGAATTCAGTTTCGCCCATTAATTAGTCATTTTGCCTATTTCACTTCTTTGTTTGAACATAACATGTTCAAATAAAATGTTTAACTCGTTCATAACCAAATTGAATTTCAATTTCAATTCTAGTTTTCTTTTCTCTTTCGAATATAAATTTTCAAAACGAATTCACTTATTTAAGGCCCAATGTCAATTCAACATCTCCTTTACTAATTACTATTCGAATTAGTTAATTCTATTCAAAGTCAAAATCTGATTTCTGTTTCAAAAATCAATTTCCTGACTTCACTTGAGTTCACATATTTTTTTTATAACTCAAGTCTGAAATTTCCTAAATAGACAATTCGGATTTTTTCGCTTAAAAATCCTTTTATAACATTAAATAAACCATTATGGTTTTAAACGATTCTGGCGCTGCTTTTCTGAAAATTTGATTTTGACATATCTCAAAATCTATACGACGAAATCCAGATTTTTCTCCTTCATTAGAAAACTATTATCAAATCGGTCCGGACGTTTCTTGTTTCGAAGAATTCCGACTTCAATTGCGTTCTGTATACTCGATTGAAGTTCGAATCGCCAATTTACGAACTGCAGTGCTGCGGCGAGTTCGTTTTATATATATATATACCTTTAAACTTCTTTAAAATGAATTCAACTTCATTCTAATATATATATATATATTCATATATATTTCAAATTCCATTTGAATCTTTACATTTCAAATTCCATAGTTTTAAATCCTGTATTCAAATCCCATTTGAAATCCTTTATTCGAATTCCATTTCAAAACCTTTATTCGAATTCCATTTCAAATCCTTTATTCGAATTCCCACTTTAAATCCTTTATTCGAATTCCCACTTTAAATCCTTTATTCGATCCAAATCCCAGGATTTTCATTTCAAATCCTTTTTGAATGGTTATATTTGAAAATCATATTTGAATTTAAATATTTAAACTTCATTTAAATTTCTATTTGAAATCTCATATTTAAATCCCATTGGAATTTCTTTATTCAAACCCATTTGAATTCAAATTCCATTTCAAACCATTTGGATTTCCTATTCTACTTTGAAATCCTATGTTCAAAGTTTATTTCGAATTCTATTTTGAAATTCTATATTCAAATCCCTATTTGAATTTCTTTATTCAAATTCTATTTGAACTTCTTATTTGAATTTCTAATATTCAATCCCCTTTTTAAAATTCAAATATTTAAACTCCCTTTTAAAATTCAAATGTTATACTCAAATTTCATTTGAGTTATATATTTAAAAATTTCATTTCACATCCTATTTTTGAAATTTCATTTCAAATTCAAATTTCACACTTGTATTTCTATTTATCAAATGATAATCCTTTTCACTTCATTTTATAACTTCGTTATAAAAGAACTATTTATAAACTTCATTTATAAAGAAACTACTTGTTTTATTTTTCAAAACAAGTTTATATTTTTATTCCATTTAAAATTCAAATTCTATTTAAAAATAGAATTTTCCCTCTTTAAATTTCCAATATCCTTTTTACGATATTTTTAAATATCATTACTTAAGCCCAGTGATACTTAAACACACAAAGCAACGAATTATTTATTTTTCTAGCACATCATATATAAAAATATATATGCAAACAAATAAACAAACAGATAATATATTTTTGAGGAATCCAGTTGGATTCCTCCAACCTGTTTTCCTGCATCCACAGATGTTAGCACATAAATAATACCCATTCTGCTTCGTGGCAGAATATCGCGGTATAGAAGGTCATCCACTAATCATAGCGTGGGGCGTATAGGGTAATCATCCGCTATGAAACCGCGGGCATCCGCTAAT
This sequence comes from Allium sativum, assembly GCA_030737875.1. Classification (NCBI taxonomy): domain Eukaryota; kingdom Viridiplantae; phylum Streptophyta; class Magnoliopsida; order Asparagales; family Amaryllidaceae; genus Allium; species Allium sativum. The sequence goes on from CM060916.1 coordinate 905,149,460, forward strand.
GAGACTGCGGGAATCCGACCAATCAATCAACCCAATATATATATATATAATAGCCTTAATAACTAATATATATAAAACAACCAGAAAACATTCACACAAGCAACAAACAATTATTTTTAATGAAATAAAAATAATTCTAAAGGTGAGTGAGATTTACTCACCTCGAATTTCCACTTTTTCCTTTCCGAATATTCAAAGTCTAGACTTCCATGAATTCACAGTTGGCTCTGACAAATTCCAAACAACTTCTAGAATCCCAGCTACGAACCCAACTCGAATAATCTCATAAATAAACCTTGTATAACAAGATGATAAATTTTAATTACCTGACTATACCTTAGTTAACTAATTAAATCGCTAATTTCTATTTATTTTAAACAGCTTGCTAAATAAATTTAGAAATCAAATTTCAGTTTTATTTCACTTCATTATTTAAATAAATAAATAAAATAACCAACAGGACATGATAAAGGAATTTTGGCTACCCACAATCTTTCTAACTTACCATTTATTTTATGTATGGTTATACATAGCTTTTTATAACTTATTTAACTAGAAAAAAAATCCTAATTACATTATTAACTAATTAAACTTAGAATTAATTACCTTAATTTCATTTTAATCCTCTCTTCCTTTCTGTAATTGGAAATCCTGTTACTGTCATCATTAAAACACTTGGACCGGAAGACTGACCCTGGCCGACATCATTACAGCATTCACCATCCGACTGTTACCAAGGAACTGACCACGAACTGTGCTCCGATCCCCTTCTTCTAGCTACCCGAACTCGAGACCCTTGTTCGAGTAAAAACTGTCGAGCTCTCTGAAACCCAAATCGCGATTCCAGCAACACCTTTAGCCACTCAGTACCCACTACAACACTTCCGTCCTCTCCTGCAAATGCGAGCGCTTCCCAGAGCCTTCGAACCCCTTTGCTCGAACCGTCGATTTGGAAGACTAAAAGGAGTATCGATCTAAGTATGAACTTGATTTGGGTTGAATGATTTCAAAGGATCGAAGATGGCTTAAAAGGAGAAATCCGATTTTCATTTGATTTTTATCTTTGTTTGGAATGGATTAGAATAGGACGGCTGGGTTTTCTTTTTCCCTTTTCAGAAGAATGAATTGAAAAGAGAGAGGGCTTCGGTGATTCCTACAGGAGGCGAGGCTCGTTTTATAGATATAGCGAGAGACATTTCGTACTGAAGCCATTAAGTTTGTGTTTCGTTGATACTGAAAGAGGGAGACAAGAATTTCTGCTCGAGAACTTAGGTCGGCGTAGGTGAAAGAAAAACATGTCGGCTGATGTTTATAATGAAAGGATTTTGATTAGATTTGTTTTTAAATAAAATAACACAAATGTCTTGTGTCCCTTAACTTGTAAATCTCGAACCCTTATTTAGTTATAACGACCGACGCCTCCATGTTATACCGCTGATTTGAACTAACCGAATATATTTTATATTTAATTTAAACATATATAGAATAATCATTTTAAATAGATATAAAAATTTATAAACAAATAAATTTCTCAATAATATATCTATTCATTATCGATTACATTCACATAGAAATTTATATTTATTATCTGAACTATTTTGATTCAATTCTAACTTCGAATGGAATTATTTTAAATTTTCTCGTATTTCGATTATTAAATCGATAACCCAATAAAATACCATTTATATTATGAATTAAATATTTAAAACCATACTAAATATTTAAAATAAACTGTTCAAAAATCTGGGTCGTTACATTTCCCAACCCCAACCTATATATCCCATGGAGAAAACTGGTAATACTCCACATCTAACACCACGGTGTTATCGGTAAAATTAATTACCATTTCACGTTCAAATCTAATTACAGATTTAACTACCGCTTTGGAGCAAAACTGGTGGTACTCCATTCTCGATCACCTTTCAAATTTGATAATTTAAATTATCAATTCACCTTTTTAATCTAATTAAAGATTCATTAAAACTCCACTTAGTTTTAATCTTTTCAAAAATCAACATCATGCCTTTAACTGGGTTAAAGAACCAATGTCATCTAAAACACGATTCACGATAAACCCAAATCACATTTGATATTAAACACAAGGCTCTGAATAGAAAATATACCGGCTTATATTCAATATCAAATTCTGAAACCAACAAATATCGTATTGGAAATAACGATATAAAATATATCTTTCAAATTCCCATAACAATATCTGTATAATCACGAAATTCAACATCGAAATATTCTGAAGATAATTTCGATTCAACTCCAGTCCAATCCACGTATTGGGAATATTGATTATTTTTAAAATCACTTTCAAATTCAATTTATTTATTTCAAAAATAAATTGATTTTAATTCTAGTTTAAAACTAGTTCATTTCGATAAAAATCTATTTTTATCATTTCAAATGTGGAGTTTTTCACCCCAGTTCTTTCCAATTCACATATTATGATTTTACACAAATTATTATATTTTTAATAATTTTATCAAGGCCCGTACAGTCGATTTCCAACAACGGCCATCGGACTGCACTTACATCGACCTTTTTCGAATTTGATTTGGACATAATTCCAAATCCAACCATTAGATTTCAAATTTCTAATATTCATTGGAAAGCTCTTTTCGATACGAACCCAACGGTTCCGGTTTTAGGAGAATCCGACGGTCGGATCTTCCGCAACGTCAATTCGAAGTCAATGGTCGAAATTCACGAACTGCCGCGGAGCGGCGCGTTCTATTCAGGCCATTATATATATGTAATATATATATATATACATATATATATTATATATTTCGTCGATTCCCTTTTAAAACGTATTTTATAAACCGTTTTAACTTCGTTTTCAAAACCATTTCAACTCTATATTCAATTTCCAATCAAAATTGGATATTTCATATCTTTACTATATAAATGATAATATTTTCAAAATGTTATATTTTGAAATCACTTCTTTTCTATATTCATTATAAAAACGAATATCATCGATATAAATATCGTTCACGTCAAAATAGCGCAACTCTAATCAACACGGCTTTATATATTTCAATAAATCCGTTATTCTATTCAACAAATGAATATTTATTCCATTCAACACATGAATCTATATTTCTTCCAACACCTGACTAATCTCAACACATGAGTACTGTCAACACATCACTATTTTTGTTATGTAAAATATTTTATAAAACTATGGTATCTATCGTTTGATTTTCAATTAGACTCCTACTGAGAAGTAGTTCTAATTTTAAATATGATAAAGATGTATATTTTATTATTAAAATATTTCACTCAACACATGAACATCGTCAACACATGACTATTTTTATATTCAACACATGAATTTTCTTTTATAATATTCATTATTTTCCCGATTGGAATGAGGCCCAATCAATCACCATATAACGTTAATTATATGGATTCCATACAACACATGTATATAATAGCTTTGAAAAATAATCCACCATCAACCAAAATGCACTACACTGTATAAGCATCAAATATAAATATCTGACGCTTATAACAGCCTGTCAATCGACCGATCGACATATTTAATCAATCAGGATGAGTGAACTTCAAATTCATCCCAACACCCGTGTGGGGTTTCAAACAATCAAACACAGATTTTAGTTGTGCAGTTGGGCGACGTGTAAAATTTTTCGACCCAATCAATGTCAGTCAAATCAGTGTACATAAACAAACCGTCCGGTTTGTAAATGAATATTTTATTTATTCACTTTCACGTTAAAAATTATATTTTTAACGATAATATATTCTATTTTAACACATGAATTTCTATTCATTTCATTTACACAATAAAAATGATATTTTTATTTTTCTAACATATTTTAGAAAATTTCGGCGGCATAACGGCACGATACTAGAAACGGGACGAGGCCTAGCCTTATCCCCGGTCTAGTGAAGGCCCACGCCATTCACACATCAATCAAATCCATTCCATTTCACCAAACAATTCAATTCAAACCAAATAATCTAACCAACTACACAACCAATCAAACAAGTCCATGGTCTGTGGACGATTGTGTCGGGTGCTACTAAGCACCGTCTACATCCTAGTATATATATATATATATATATATATATAACTAGAAAAAGAGAATTTGAGTGAGAAGTTCTCACCGACTAGCTAAACCAAACGCCACGACTCTTCTTATGTAGTAAATCTTGTCGTTTTCGCCTTTTGTCACTTTCGTTGCCCGTAGCCACTACATATATAAAAATCACATTTTTATTATCTATATTATATAAAAATCTCATCTTTATATCTTCTATAAGTTAAAAATCGGATTTTTATCCTCCCTATAGTATAAAGATCATATTTTTATTTATTTCATGTGTCAAAAACTGTAGAAGCTTAAAAATGGAGAAAACTCACTTATTATCTATCGCCCGGATTTGTTGTTCTGGCTCCAGAATTTGCAAACGAGCTTCAATCTTCACACCATCTTTTTTTCTAGCACAAGCACGCCATTCTGAACAACTTTTACCTAGTGGTCTTCTTGCCGAAAATGTGCCATTCCGCCGGAAATCGCGAAAAGTCAGCATTTTGACAGTGTTTGAATAGCAGACTTCGGACGCATTTTCCCGACAACTCCGCAATGCAAAATAGGACTTATCATATACCAAATCGAAGAGAAAATCGTGCTCTTCGACTTTGGTCTTGAGGAACTTTGGCTAGAAATGCACGGTTTGGGAGTTATTCGCGAAATAGTGACAGGTGTTATTTGCAAAACGGGATTTTTGGTGAAAAATGGATTTTTGGGTGTAGCGGGGCCCACGGCCGGAATTGAGGAGGGGGAAGGAGGCGCCGGACCTGATATGGCGTGGGGAGTCGGCTAAGGGGCGGCGGCGGTGGTGGTGGGGCCCGTGGTGGTGGTGGTGGCTTAGTGCTTTGCATTTGAAGAGAGAAAGAGGAGGAGAGAGAGAGGAGGAGGAAGAGGAGGAGGATGGGAGGAGGAGGAGGGGGTGCGGCGGCTCGCCGGAGGCTGGTGGTGGGCGGTGGAGGAGGGGGCAGCGGCATGGTGGAGGAGGAGGCCATTTTTGAGTTTTTGTGGAGGAAGGAGGAAAAGTGAATTTATGAAATAGAAAAGGAGAAAAAGTGATTATATGCTAATTTCTCGCGTATCGCCTGAACGCTAGCGATCCCCGATGGCCGCGGATTTCGGACATGATATAGTAGACGTGAAGACGAGTCCAACGAAACAAGTTTCATCGAATTCCGAGTTCGTTTGACCGTCCGTTAAAAATCACAAAAATGCTCAGATAAGCTCTAAAAATGCGATTTTGGCGCACCTTTTCTTCTCGCACGCTCACATGCTAACTCAAAAAATCAAGCCCTATTGGATTTAACCATTATTAGATGATACGAATCTAGAAAAAAAAGTAGAATTGAATTCCGAGGTCGTATCAATAATGTTCCTTTGTAAAATGACTGTTCGTTTTGCCTTGAACTGTTTTAGCTCGCACGGCCACATACTGACTCCGTTCGACGCGCCCTTTGGAACATAACAATAATTTGTCATTATGAATCCATAAAAATTTATCTCGTCGAATTCTGAACTCGTATGCAAAATTTCACTTTTTAAGGGCTATGTATTGTTAACCGAACAACTCCAGCCCATAGCCACTATTCCGGATATCGGAATATATTGAAGCTTATACTTTTCGGAGTTCTAAACGGCATTTTGAACTCAATGGAAGTGGTTTCGAGTCCAAATTCATCCGTATGCAAAATATGACTTTTTGACACCGTATGTAATTTACATAGCGACTACTCTGAATTTTCAACTGGGCATAACTTTTGATTCCCGCTATGAAATTTCGATTTTTCGGATTCGTTGGAAAGATATTATCAACTAGATTCTAATATTTTTGGTTTTGCTAAAATCCGGATTGTTTTGCGGCCGGTACATTCAATTGAAGTTCGAAATCGAATTATCGAACTACCGCGCCATTTTCAATTCTATTCCTAATTTAAAATAAATATTTATATTCTAACGACAACGTATATAATTTATACGTTCTAATTATATTTAAAATAAATTTCTCGTCGATATTATTTAAGATAATTCATTTTAAATAATCAAAATTCGCTAAAATCGCCAAAATAAAATTTTTAAACTGGTCCAGATTTTCGGGTTATTACAATCTCCCCCACTTAAAACTTTTCGTCATCGAAAAGGAACAAAGTCGAAAATGGTTTGATTAATCTACTCTACGTTCGATCTGGCTTCCATTCTCCAACTTTTCAGTTTCTGAGAATTTTCAAATTTTCAAAAATTTGGCTAACACCCGGAATTTTCGAAAAATTTCGCCATAACCTCCTTTGTACGGGGAGCACGGGAAAATCTCGAAATTGCCATACAGGCCTTCTGATCTCAAAAAGAAAAAGAAAAAGCCAAGCGGATAGCCAATAGGCTCATAAAATCATCATCACCCAAACAAAACAGTAAATTATGTAGTAAACATGTACCTATTTGTCGGGCAAACAAATTTTATTCTTCGGCTCTAGCCTCCTTGCTATGACCTGTTCAATGTAAGTACATATGCATGCAAATGCGACCAATTTTCAATACAATTCAATATTCAATTCAATTAGGCTAAATGGTTCAAAATTATCAAACAAATAAACAAACAACACAAACATCAATCAATTAGTTGAATTAACTTTTCAAATTCATAATTTTGATTTATATACAGAAAATCATGTTTTGATGCCAATTCACAACAATGAATCTATCTATATTAATTTTGGTTCTCACACCAGCTTAATGGAAATATATAGATATCACACCTTCGAAACACGAACATAAATACTGATGATGTGGCCACATCATCAGAATTACCCCCGGGTGTCTAGAATGTGACTCTATATCTATCCAGTATATTAAAACTTCGAATATACGTTCATGATGCGTATATGCAAAACCTTTATATACTAGATTGTCCATATTCAAAATAAATAAATAATCAAATACGTATAAAATGGTTTAAATTTTCAAAACAAAATTGTTTTCATTTGAAAATTATACTCTTCACACTCGTTCTAGGATACTACTGATCCTATCTCTAACGAGTCATTCTAATTGGATATTACTAATCCAATACCTGATGAATTCTTTCGTATGGTTCTAATGTGTCTTGTTCTCGAGCTCTGTAAACCAAAGCTCTGATACCACTGTAAGAACCCGTAACTTCCCCGTTAAGGAAAGGGCGGATACTTTGAGAACAACACACAAATGAACGCAAACGGAAGAACATTTCATTGTTATTAAAACAATTCCATCATATACAAGAATATACATAGTATAAATGAATAAATTACATTCGATAAATATCAGAGATTAAAATAAATTACATAGCAGCGGAAAATAATACAATACACAACTAGAAATAATGCACGGATACAGAGCTTTCCGAGCATCGTTCCAGCTGTACATCAGGACCCTGTGGATATAAATCTGCAAAACCCAAAACTACTAGCTGCCCGTGTGGAAAATAGGGGCACCCAGAGTTTAGGTTAAAACAATAAACTCCAGGTCAGTCATGTGACTGGTGTGAGAACTAAAACAGTTATTCATCTTTATTTTTAAAGTTCGGTAAATCAAGGGACCACGCCGTATAACACGGAACGGGTTTCCTCCCAAGAATACCAATGCATAGAACAAACAGCGCAATGCTAAATAAAGAAAAATGAAGCTGTTATAAGACCCAGGTCCCATCACACAATGCAACGCAAGCCGGAGGATAGGGTTTTCCCTTATAACAGCCAAAGCATGCTTGATACGTTTAAAACACATTATTTGATACTATTATAAGTGTATAGTGTCAAAACAATTTTCAATCATAAATATCAATCATAGGCGGCATGGGTACCATCTATCATGTCGCCATACTAGTTCTACAATTAAAACCGCAATATCACGTATTGGAAATTGGATTTCCGTCATGAGTCGAGGCAAGGGGCAAGCTCCTCTCCGCGTTCGAGACACTCTAGCAATGCCTCAGGACCCCACTATGATCCTTGGATCTTCAGGGCCGGTCCTCTCTTACTTTTGAGGATTGGCAATTCCTGAACACACGTTTCCCGGTCCTTATAGACCTATATCCGAGGCACCTCGTATCCAACAACCACACAGGTGAAAAGTATATAAATGTCAGGGCTGGTAGGTCACTGACACCACCTTAGCTAGAAAGAAACGCCGTGCTCTCCCTGTAGTCACTATCCCGTTTTTGACTCATACCGAGGTGTGAGGCTCGCGAATTCACGCTATACACAAAGCTACGCCACACAGGCCGTGCTTTGATCATCAACCACAAGACTTTGCTTTTCAACAGAAGCCTTGATCAATTGCCACTTACGCATGCCACACTGGCAATTCACTCCATGCGACTGATGTCCATCGATATACAACCTCTGAGCTCGTACATCTCAGAGAAGGGCGTTAAGCAAGAGAATAAATTCTCCGCCGCCAAACAGATGTATATTTAATAGAGATCAATCAACACAGAATAAAATCCAATGTCAGACACACAATCCATTTACAAGTTTGTTCTGGGTCTGAACGAAACCGGAGGCACTTTCCTCGCATATCCATCCATCTCCAAGTACGTCTGGACGATCACCAACTGTTTCCCTCATCTTGGGTGTACAACCCAATCAAGATCATCAGTAATCACCCAAACGATGTGAAGACTTCCGGTCTTCAACCACCGTCTTCATCTTCAACATCTCGTCGAATCGGTTATTCAGAATGGGTATAACCCGGCCTTCCTGAATAACCCACGTATATGATAAACAAATGTTACACAAACACAACGAACGCCTCATTCCAATTCAGAATATTCTTTCATTCACAAAATCACATTTTTAGGGAAAGGTTCCCATTAATTTTATCCAAGATAAATTCTTCTAAATTTATTCTTTAATCTTCCTTTGGATATCATTTCAAACTAGTCGGGATTAACGAACCACACCGAAGTAATTATTTATTTTATTTCCCAATCCCAACCTATATATCCCATGGAGAAAACTGGTAATACTCCACATCTAACACCACGGTGTTATCGGTAAAATTAATTACCATTTCACGTTCAAATCTAATTACAGATTTAACTACCGCTTTGGAGCAAAACTGGTGGTACTCCATTCTCGATCACCTTTCAAATTTGATAATTTAAATTATCAATTCACCTTTTTAATCTAATTAAAGATTCATTAAAACTCCACTTAGTTTTAATCTTTTCAAAATTCAACATCATGCCTTTAACTGGGTTAAAGAACCAATGTCATCTAAAACACGATTCACGATAAACCCAAATCACATTTGATATTAAATACAAGGCTCTGAATAGAAAATATACCGGCTTATATTCAATATCAAATTCTGAAACCAACAAATATCGTATTGGAAATAACGATATAAAATATATCTTTCAAATTCCCATAACAATATCTGTATAATCACGAAATTCAACATCGAAATATTCCGAAGATAATTTCGATTCAACTCCAGTCCAATCCACGTATTGGGAATATTGATTATTTTTAAAATCACTTTCAAATTCAATTTATTTATTTCAAAGATAAATTGATTTTAGTTCTAGTTTAAAACTAGTTCATTTCGATAAAAATCTATTTTTATCATTTCAAATGTGGAGTTTTTCACCCCAGTTCTTTCCAATTCACATATTATGATTTTACACAAATTATTATATTTTTAATAATTTTATCAAGGCCCATACAGTCGATTTCCAACAACGGCCATCAGACTGCACTTACATCGACCTTTTTCGAATTTGATTTGGACATAATTCCAAATCCAACCGTTAGATTTCAAATTTCTAATATTCATTGGAAAGCTCTTTTCGATACGAACCCAACGGTTCCGGTTTTAGGAGAATCCGACGGTCGGATCTCCCGCAACCTCAATTCGAAGTCAATGGTCGAAATTCACGAACTGCCGCGGAGCGGCGCGTTCTATTCAGGCCATTATATATATGTAATATATATATATATATATATACATATATATATATTTCGTCGATTCCCTTTTAAAACGTATTTTATAAACCGTTTTAACTTCGTTTTCAAAACCATTTCAACTCTATATTCAATTTCCAATCAAAATTGGATATTTCATATCTTTACTATATAAATGATAATATTTTCAAAATGTTATATTTTGAAATCACTTCTTTTCTATATTCATTATAAAAACGAATATCATCGATATAAATATCGTTCACGTCAAAATAGCGCAACTCTAATCAACACGGCTTTATATATTTCAATAAATCCGTTATTCTATTCAACAAATGAATATTTATTCCATTCAACACATGAATCTATATTTCTTCCAACACCTGACTAATCTCAACACATGAGTACTGTCAACACATCACTATTTTTGTTATGTAAAATATTTTATAAAACTATGGTATCTATCGTTTGATTTTCAATTAGACTCCTACTGAGAAGTAGTTCTAATTTTAAATATGATAAAGATGTATATTTTATTATTAAAATATTTCACTCAACATATGAACATCGTCAACACATGACTATTTTTATATTCAACACCTGAATTTTCTTTTATAATATTCATTATTTTCCCGATTGGAATGAGGCCCAATCAATCACCATATAACGTTAATTATATGGATTCCATACAACACATGTATATAATAGCTTTGAAAAATAATCCACCATCAACCAAAGTGCACTACACTGTATAAGCATCAAATATAGATATCTGACGCTTATAACAGCCTATCAATCGACCGATCGACATATTTAATCAATCAGGATGAGTGAACTTCAAATTCATCCCAACACCCGTGTGGGGTTTCAAACAATCAAACACAGATTTTAGTTGTGCAGTTGGGCGACGTGTAAAATTTATCGACCCAATCAATGTCAGTCAAATCAGTGTACATAAACAAACCGTCCGGTTTGTAAATGAATATTTTATTTATTCACTTTCACGTTAAAAATTATATTTTTAACGATAATATATTCTATTTTAATACATGAATTTCTATTCATTTCATTTACACAATAAAAATGATATTCTTATTTTTCTAACATATTTTAGAAAATTTCGGCGGCATAACGACACGATACTAGAAACGGGACGAGGCCTAGCCTTATCCCCGGTCTAGTGAAGGCCCACGCCATTCACACATCAATCAAATCCATTCCATTTCACCAAACAATTCAATTCAAACCAAATAATCTAACCAACTACACAACCAATCAAACAAGTCCATGGTCTGTGGACGATTGTGTCGGGTGCTACTTAGCACCGTCTACATCCTAGTATATATATATATATATATATATAATTATAAATATATATAACTAGAAAAAGAGAATTTGAGTGAGAAGTTCTCACCGACTAACTAAACCAAACGCCACGACTCTTCTTATGTAGAAAATCTTGTCGTTCTCGCCTTTTGTCACTTTCGTTGCCCGTAGCCATTACATATATAAAAATCACATTTTTATTATCTATATTATATAAAAATCTCATCTTTATATCTTCTATAAGTTAAAAATCGGATTTTTATCCTCCCTATAGTATAAAGATCATATTTTTATTCATTTCATGTGTCAAAAACTGTAGAAGCTTAAAAATGGAGAAAACTCACTTATTATCTATCGCCCGGATTTGTTGTTCTAGCTCCAGAATTTGCAAACGAGCTTCAATCTTCACACCATCTTTTTTTCTAGCACAAGCACGCCATTCTGAACAACTTTTACCTAGTGGTCTTCTTGCCGAAAATGTGCCATTCCGCCGGAAATCGCGAAAAGTCAGCATTTTGACAGTGTTTGAATAGCAGACTTCGGATGCGTTTTCCCGACAACTCCGCAATGCAAAATAGGACTTATCATATACCAAATCGAAGAGAAAATCGTGCTCTTCGACTTTGGTCTTGAGGAACTTTGGCTAGAAATGCACGATTTGGGAGTTATTCGCGAAATAGTGACAGGGTGTTATTTGCAAAACGGGATTTTTGGTGAAAAATGGATTTTTGGGTGTAGCGGGGCCCACGGCCGGAATTGAGGAGGGGGAAGGAGGCGCCGGACCTGATGTGGCATGGGGACTCGGCTAAGGGGCGGCGGCGGTGGTGGTGGGGCCCGTGGTGGTGGTGGTGGCTTAGGGCTTTGCATTTGAAGAGAGAAAGAGGAGGAGAGAGAGAGGAGGAGGAAGAGGAGGAGGAGGGGAGGAGGAGGAGGGGGTGCGGCGGCTCGCCGGAGGCTGGTGGTGGGCGGTGGAGGAGGGGGCAGCGGCATGGTGGAGGAGGAGGCCATTTTTGAGTTTTTGTGGAGGAAGGAGGAAAAGTGAATTTATGAAATAGAAAAGGAGAAAAAGTGATTATATGCTAGTTTCTCGCGTATCGCCTGAACGCTAGCGATCCCCGATGGCCGCGGATTTCGGACATGATATAGTAGACGTGAAGACGAGTCCAACGAAACAAGTTTCGTCGAATTCCGAGTTCGTTTGATCGTCCGTTAAAAATCACAAAAATGCTCAGATAAGCTCTAAAAATGCGATTTTGGCGCACCTTTTCTTCTCGCACGCTCACATGCTAACTCAAAAAATCAAGCCCTCTTGGATTTAACCATTATTAGATGATACGAATCTAGAAAAAAAAGTAGAATTGAATTCCGAGGTCGTATCAATAATGTTCCTTTGTAAAATGACTGCTCGTTTTGCCTTGAACTGTTTTAGCTCGCACGGCCACATACTGACTCCGTTCGACGCGCCCTTTGGAACATAACAATAATTTGTCATTATGGATCCATAAAAATTTATCTCGTCGAATTTTGAACTCCTATGCAAAATTTCACTTTTTAAGGGCTATGTATTGTTAACCGAACAACTCCAGCCCATAGCCACTATTCCGGATATCGGAATATATTGAAGCTTATACATTTCGGAGTTCTAAACGGCATTTTGAACTCAATGGAAGTGGTTTCGAGTCCAAATTCATCCGTATGCAAAATATGACTTTTTGACACCGTATGTAATTTACATAGCGACTACTCTGAATTTTCAACTGGGCATAACTTTTGATTCCCGCTATGAAATTTCGATTTTTCGGATTCATTGGAAAGATATTATCAACTAGATTCTAATATTTTTGGTTTTGCTAAAATCCGGATTGTTTTGCGCCCGGTACATTCAATTGAAGTTCGAAATCGAATTATCGAACTACCGCGCCATTTTCAATTCTATTCCTAATTTAAAATAAATATCTATATTCTAACGACAACGTATATAATTTATACATTCTAATTATATTTAAAATAAATTTCTCGTCGATATTATTTAAGATAATTCATTTTAAATAATCAAAATTCGCTAAAATCGCCAAAATAAAAATTTTAAACTGGTCCAGATTTTCGGGTTATTACAATTTAATTCACTATATCACTATTTATCTAATTAAATAAATTAATTATAATACCTCTGCAAATGTGGGTCATTACATTCTTCCCCACTTAAAATAATTTCGTCCTCAAAATTGCTGAGGTAGAGAATGACCCTATCGACTGGTTAGAACATATTTGTTCACTTCTGAACTTCAGTTTCAACTGAACCAATTTAATTTCAATTAAATTATTAATTAATTCTTATCAAAAAAAAAAATTTCAAAAATCCTGAAAATTTTCTAACACCTTAACTTTTTTGAAAAATTTCGCCAGCACCTCCTTTGTATTGGTTAATAGCTCAAACTCCAACTCGCATCTCTGGGCCATCTCCTTCCCAAAAGAAAATCAAACAACCAAGCGACTTGCCAATTCAGCTCATAAATCTTATATCCAATAGAAATATAAACTTGTACCTTTTGTCGGCATATCAACTCTATCACTTCCATATGTTATCAACTCAGCATATACCAATGTTATCCCAATCAAATTCCAATCTGCTTTTATCCACAACACCACCATTCGCTTGTATCCGAGCCAAATATCACTTTAACTCGAATTTCTTCTCGATTCCCAACTCTTAACTTGTTTGTCCCATTACACTTCAAATTTGAATCTCACAATCCAATTCGTCTTGATATCATTCTAATTCAAACTCAGTTACCACTTTACTGGCTTTACTTTAATTCAAATTTGCTTTCACAAATTTCTGTTAAATTTGTTTTTAATTCAAACAGGCTTTCCCTGGGAGTTTTCAAACAGCTTACTCTTTTCAAAAATCAAATTTTCCTTTTGAACATGTCACTGAGCCCTTAATTAATATTCCATTAGTTAAATCACTTCTCTATTTCTTTATCAATATTTGTTAACCAAATATTTTCAATAACCATATTGGCCTTTTATGTTATTTGGAAAACATTTTCGAATATCTCCTTCCTTTATTTTCTAAACTTTAGAAAATATATGCTATTTATAATTGGAAAATATTCCAGTTACTTATCTCTTTTCCGATCTCGTTTATTTCTATACTTAGGAAATATTCTTTATTATATTTCCAAGCTTACACTTATTTGGGTTAAAACGGATGTTGTGTAAAACATCGTTACGACAACCCAAATACTATATTCAACTAACTCTTATTCAACATTGATCTTCGAGCCTGAAATCTTACTATTTATTTGTTAATAATGAAACCAATCAAGTTGGGGTATAACTACCTCTCAGACCTTGACTGAATAACATTTATAACGTCAAAACAAATATGACTACTTACTCGAATAATCAATACCATACAACTACTTATTCACTTTTAAACACATATACGCTTCCTCTTTCTATTCTTACTAGATTTTATTCTTAGTCTTCCTTTTTGATTTTACTATTCTATTTCTAAGTTCGTTTCCTTATCGACTTCTATATATATATCGATACGTTGATTTCTAACTATCAAATTATCTTAAAAATATTCTAACTCCTTAAATTCCCGGAAAAATTCGCCATAACCTCCATTGTACCAGGAGCATCGGGGTATTTCAAATAGCCTCCCATGGCCCTCACCAATCCAAAAGAAAAAGAAAAAGCCAAGCGGTGAGCCGATACGGCACATAAAATCTCATATATGAATTAAATACGTACATTTTCGTCGAGCATTCTATTTATATACTTTCATACCTTATCCATACCTATCTCATGTATATTTATACCTGTCCAATCTATTTTAACTATACCTGATCGTTTTAACTCAATTCGTTAATTAATTTGTTAATTAACTCTTTTGTCTATTTCACTTTTATATTTGAACATGAAATGTTCAAATATATTTTAACTTGCTTATTAACTAATTTGAATCCAAATTTCAAATTTAAGTTCTATATTCGATTTCGAATATCCATTTACAAATCCAATTCACCTTTCAAAGTTCAACTTCAAATTCAAAACTCGATTAACTAATTCCTCTTCGACTTAATTAATTCTATTCAATTTCTATTCAAATTTTATATCACTTCTATTATTCAAATCTATATATCAAATTCTATTATTCAAATTCTATATATCAAATTTTATTCAAATTCTATATTATCAAATTCTATATTACAAATCCCATTTTGAAATTCAACACAACTTGTCTTTCCCAAAACGAATTTAAAACAGTATCTCTGGTAGTAATTCATCACTTACAACTCGAAAATGAATACTGATGATGCAGTTGTCATCATCGGAATCTATTTTCCAGCGATCGAAGTGAGTTCAATACTATAAAACCATTTCTAAACATTTCCACTTTGAAATTCATTTCAAAATATAATTCACACTGCTTGTAAAACAATTTAAAATCTCCCAAGATCTTAAATTTTCCTTATTTTTAATCCAAATCCATTTACAAACACTTATCCAGTTTTCCAGAATTTTAATTCAATTTTTGGTTTAAATTTTCAGATTTAACTCATCTGATTTCACGTATTTCACTTGTATGAATTCTGACTAGTTATTTACATAACCATTTAATTTATAATCTTACTCGATTATAATAACAACCAATATATCCAATATATTTTAATTTTGATATATATATATATCTTCTCTATATCAAGATATACCTTGGGTAAACTTATTTTAATTTACCCACTTTTTAAAACATACCGTGCCGACCCATCGTATTTGAGTGTTTATAAACTCCTACCGATACAGTGGATCAAACTGATCGACCGGAACTCTTAAACTACTCAACCAATGAATCTACTCAATATAAAACAATTTTTTTAAATCAAATAACAAATACGTTCACTCGTATATATACACTCAACTCAATCTAGTGTATTACTAACCTTATCTTTACCGAGTCACGCAACAGAGCCAAGGTATTAACTAAACCTTTGCTTTGATACCAACTGTAATGACCTGGAAATTTGTTTCAAGTAGGCTTTGCAACCATCCTCTCCACATCCTCCCGAAGCAGCAAGGTAATACCCCACTGTGGCTTACATTGGTACCCCAGCTGTAACAACCCGCATTTTACGTATCGGAAGGTCGTAGAATATTTTTATTTTATTCCCTGAGGGTTGGATCATTCTCATCTTTTGATATGTTGCTTATGGGGATGTGAGACATGTCCATAAATTTTACCGATTTTGTTTGTGACCATTTTGCCCCTATTAGTCTTGTACTGGGCATAACTTTTGACTCAGGTCGAATCAGAGGGTGAGACCTGTGCCATTGGAAAGGAATTGATGATTCCCTTTCCGTAGAGTGGTTACATTAAGGATTTGGTTCAGCGGTTTGGGAGAAATCGCTGTTTTAAGGTTTTTCAGTTGGATGTTCAGGTTTTGGAAGGCTAATGGGCTGGTTTGGAGAAAGCCCATTAGAGGGTAGGTGGAGACTATAAATAGGGGGTAAGGGATATGGAGAAAGGTTGGCATTTTCCATTCTCTTATGGGGAGGCTTTGATCTCCTTCTTCCTCTAACACCTTTCCACCATTAAAATTCCAAATCCAAGGGGGAAATCGAAGATCTATACCATTCAAGGCTAGATCAACATCGTTTCAAGGGCGAATTCATCGGATTGAAGAGTTTGATTCGAAGTGTTCGCTGTCCGGATTGCGTTTTCATTGCTTTTGCTTAGATTTGGATAATTGGTGAGTGATTTACATCTCTCATTCGGATTCATGCAAGTATATGGGTTTTAGGATGTTAATTTCATCATTTCCATGTTATTTTCCTTAGATCCACACCAAGCTAAGTCCATTTTATATATGAATCACCTTAGGATCTAATCTAGATAATTTAAATGGTTAATTTTATGATTTTTCTCAAGATTATGCAAGTTAGATCCGTTTTTATGTTCATATGATTCACTTATCATGTTTTGGGAAATTTATGTGTTTTGATGGAAATTGTTAGATTTATGATATTGTTGGTTGCATAACATGTTTGTGGTTGCATTTGGATGAATCGGATAAGCCGGTTTCGTCGGATTCGTCGTTTGGGGAAGTTTTTGTCGAAATCGAAGTCGAAATGGAGCTGTGCAGGTTTCTGGTCGGTTTTTCCCTGATCGGGTCGGTCTGATGGCTCTGGTCGGTCCAAAAGGATCTGGGCTGAGGCGGTCGGTCGTTTTATACCTGGGGAGCAAGACAGGAAGCTGGTCATTCTGGAGCAGGCTAGTCGGTTTTAAGCTGGTCGTTCTGGAGCAGGCTGGTCGGTTTTAAGCTGGTCGTTCTGGAGAAGGCTAGTCGGTTTTAACAGGGTCTTGGAGCTGGTCGGTATGATCGGTCCAGAAGGTTGAGAAGAGAATCTGGTCGACTTAGGAGGGTTCTGGTCGGTCCAGAAGGAGCAGAGGGGGGTCTGATCGGTCCAGAAGAGCAGAGGGGGTCTTGTCGGTTCAGAATGGGTCTGGTCGGCATTTCTAGTTGAAATTTCTGATCGGGCACTTCTAGTGATGACGTAACTTCGAGGTGGTTCAAGTAGGAAGGATCGAAGTGGTGAACGTGTTCGTTGATCAAGGTGGAACAACGAATGCGGTGACAACTCAAAGGTCATGAGTTGGTGGATAATGGCTGCTCGAGAAGGTTGCTTGAGTTGTGAAACATCATCAAGGTTGGACGATTAGAGATGCGAAGGCCGAGAAGTCATCGTTGTCGTAAGTTCTAGCAGACTCAAAGCAGGGGTACGATGGGTATCGTTGAAAGGCCCAAAAGACCGGTTGTTGGTCGAGTACCCTGGGTCTTTCTGGTTGGGGAAAGGCATAGTGTCAAGATTGGACATTGCCAAGGTTGGGCATATGGAGTTCATGCTAGAACTGGGGTTATCATTAGCCCTTGACATATGGCAAGGTTGGCCGTCATACGACAATGATGGTTTCGAAGCAGGATTGGCGGTGATAGCCAGAGTCGGTTATGGATGATTGTTTGTTCTGTGTGTACTATCTCACATAGATTATCCAAAGTCGAGGGAGATGTTCTTTGAGTGCTTAAGTGATATTGGTTTAGGCCTCTAGCGAGGGTACTTGAGGAATGTTAAACTCGATTAGGGTTGTCTGTGTGAGACTTATATAATCTGGATGTTATGTGTGTTCTCTATGATTGAATGGGTGTTCTGGTTTCTATGGATGAATGGTTGAAATGCTTGGTGTAAAGGCTATCACTGTCCGATGTGGGGAAGATAAGGTTGAGTTCTTCTCTGGTGATGTGGGTAGATAAGTTGTTCATTTACCCATTCTCATATGCTTTCTTGTTGAAGTTTGTTAGCTGTATTATCGCTCACTAAGACTATTGTCTGACTCAAGGTTTTATGTCTCCTCTTATTACCTTGGGTTGTTCATCCGGTTGTGGATGGGCAGACTAAGTAGCAGGTTACAGGTAATGGAGCTTAGTGATACGAGGAAGCTGAGCGATGACGAGCAGGAGGCTGGCGTACCAGTTTTATTCTATCTAGTATTTCTGTTTCCGCTGTTTGAGTTGCTTGAGAGTTGTAGTGAGGCCTTATGTACAAACTTGGATATCAGTTGGATAATCTTTCTGGATGTTGAAAGAGTTTCAAAAGTTTGTTATATGATACCTCATTACTATCACCTGTTGTATATGTTCTATTATATTTTATCCTTGCGCTGTGAGTTCTACGACAGGTTTCGATGTGTTCACTTACTATGATGATCGCCCATAGCAGCCTGGCATGCCTTTCAGCGCATTATTCCTCTTGTTTAGTGCAGGGGTTATGGGCGGTCGTCACATTTGGTATCAGAGCTCTGGTCAACGATTTTGGCCAAAGTTCAAAGACGTAATTGCGTATGAGGGACGTATTTGTAGATTTCAGTTGGATGTTACTATATATATTAGCATATATAGTAGTAGCGGTTGTATTCTTTTAGCAATTTTCTTGGAATTGGCTAACTATTCTAAATTTCAGATTTAGAATGAGTAGACGACCATCAAGGCACGCTGCTAGGAGAGCTAATACTGGAGGGGGAAATGGTGGTGAGCCAGATTACCCGGCCATGTTTGAAGCCATGGCAGAAGCAATTATGCGAAGGGTACCCGCTCCAGTGGCGGCCACGGTAGATGTAGGGGTGCGAGTTCCTAGGGTAGATTTTGCAAAGATGTGCAAGGACTTTACATCTCTAGGAGGGAAACCATTCAAGGGAACTGAGCCAGCTGAAGAGGTTCAGAGGTGGATGGATTCATGTGTTCAAATCTTTGGAGACTTGGGTATTGAGGATGCAATGAAGAGAAAGCTTGCATCAGGGCAGCTGCAGAGCAGGGCCATGGAATGGTGGAATTCTGTTATACTCGAGACTCCGGAAGAGGAGATTTCATGGGAGCAATTCCAAGCTAAGTTTGAAGCAAAGTTTATCTCCACTGCTCAAAAGTCCGTTCTCTTCAAGAAGTTCGTAGAGTTGAAGCAGAATGGCAGATCAGTTCTTGACTACATTTCTGATTTTGAGGCTTTGTCTAGATATGCTCGTTCATACATTGATACACCCTATCAGAAGAACGAGAAGTTTGTCTTGGGTTTGGATGCTCATATTGGAAAGCCGCTTGTGGACCACCTTGATGATTCATTTGAAAAGATTGTGGAAAAGGCTATTCGTCATGAGAGCTTGTTTCCCAAGGAAGCAAATGTTGTTGCTGCAACCAAGGAGGCTCAGAAACCACAGCAGGGTGGTAATAATAAAAAGAGGAAGCAGCAACAACAGAAAGGAAAGGATGGCCAAAAGAAACCCAAGAATGAGGTGGTTTGTTTTAACTGCCAACAGAAGGGTCATTATTCAAATGAGTGCAAGAATCTCAAAGCTGAGAAGAAGTGCTTCAAGTGTGGAAAGCCTGGGCATGAGGGGAAAGATTGTCCAGAATCAGCTAAGGGCAAGCAGATTGTGAAGGCATATGATTTGGACGCTGTGCCATCTTCTTCAAGAGCTCCTGCTGCGGAAGAGAAGGGAAAGGGTGTCGTGGTGCAAGGTACTTTTTCCATTAATGGTGTTTCAGTTCGAGTTTTGTTTGATACTGGAGCATCACATTCATTCATCTGCAATGAGCTTGTTTGTCGCTTGGGTTTGGAACCCGAGATTTGTGATAGGCCATTGATCGTGACAAATCCAGTTGGGGGTTCGTCCAGTTTGTGCATGATTTGTCGTGGTCTAGTATTATCGAGTCATGGTTGCTCTTTTATGTGTGATTGCTTTGTTCTTAACTTCGCTGGGTATGGGATCATCTTGGGCA
Source organism: Allium sativum (assembly GCA_030737875.1). NCBI lineage: Eukaryota > Viridiplantae > Streptophyta > Magnoliopsida > Asparagales > Amaryllidaceae > Allium > Allium sativum. The sequence continues at coordinate 905,170,130 of CM060916.1, forward strand.
TGGATTGGCTCAAGAGATATGCGGCAAGGGTGAATTGCGAGAAGCTAGAGGTGAGGGTCGGGGATGTGGAAGGGCGAAAGGTGTTGATTAGATGTAAGCGCGAAGACGGGGTCTTCGTGAGTTATCTATATTCGCTTGGGATTCCACAGGAAGACCTATCATCAGTGCTGATCGCTAATGAGTATGTGGATGTCTTTGACGAGGTTAAAGGGTTGCCGCCGCATCGTGAGATCGAGTTTAGGATCGATTTGGTCGAAGGTGCTAGACCAATTGTTATGCCCCTTAGGCGGATGGCGCCTAGGGAACAGCGAGAGTTAGAGGTGCAAGTTCGTGACCTTTTGGGTAAAGGATTCATTCGGAGGAGTGTTTCCGAGTGGGGTGCACCAGTCGTGTTTGCAACTAAGGCAGATGGCTCGTTAAGGTTGTGTGTGGACTATCGTGAGCTGAACAAGGTGACTAAGAAGAACAAGTATCCGTTGCTAAGGATTGATGACTTGTTCGATCAGCTTCACGAATCCAAAGTGTTTTCTCAGATGGATCTGGCAACGGGATTTCACCAGTTGAGAGTGGCTAAGGATAGTGTGCCAAAGACTGCTTTTAGGACACCATCCGGGTTCTTCGAGTGGTTGGTGATGCCATTCGGATTGACTAACGCGCCAACGTATTTTGTGGATCTTATGAATAGAGTGTTCAGAGATCAGTTGAATAAGTTCGTGCTTGTGTTCGTGGATGATATACTGGTTTACTCCAGAAATGTGGAAGAACATAAGACGCATTTGAGAGTTGTGTTAGAGATCTTGCGAAAGCATCAGCTTAAGGCTAAGTTCTCAAAGTGTCACTTTTGGAAAGATGAAGTGAGGTTCTTGGGTCATGTTGTTTCTGGGAAAGGTATAGCGGTTGACCCCGCTAAAGTGGCAGCAATCCAGGACTGGGATAGACCTAAGAATGCGACGGATGTTCAGAGTTTATTTGGGTTGGCTGGTTATTACCAAAGGTTTATCAAGGATTTCTCCAAGATAGCTGCACCATTAACAGGATTGACGAAGAAAAACCAATTGTTCACATGGGATGCAAAGTGTGAACAAGCGTTCGAAATCTTGAAGGAGAGATTGACGAGTGCACCTGTGTTGACCATTCCAGGTGGGAATGAAGAGAATGTGGTGTATACTGATGCATGTGGTACTGGACTTGGAGCAGTGCTCATGCAGAAGGATAAAGTTGTGGCCTACGCGAGTCGACAGCTAAAGCCGCATGAGAAGAACTATCCAACTCATGATTTGGAGTTGGCAGCGATTGTGTTTGCTCTGAAGATGTGGAGACATTACCTGTTGGGAGTACGATTCGAGTTGTTTACGGATCACAAGTCGTTGAAGTATCTTTTCTCCCAAAAGGATTTGAATCTTCGGCAGCAACGATGGTTAGAGTTTCTGGCATCGTATGATTTTGGTATAGCCTATACTCCTGGCAAAGGCAATGCAGTTGCAGATGCATTGAGTCGAAGACACGCAAGTTTGGGAGCGATGTTTTCAGAATGGAAGGGCCTCGAGTACTTGGCAAGGTTCGATTTCAGGCCAAGGTGTGAGTTGGAACCTGAAATGTTGGCAAGTTTGTCGATAAGACCTACTCTTATCGAAAGAATTGGCGAGAGCCAAAGGAAAGATGTGAAGCTTATCGAATTCATTCAAAAACTGGAACCGGAGGATAAAGAGTTCGAGGTCGATCGAGAAGGTTGGCTTCGAAAGCAAGGACGGTTAGTTGTTCCTGATATCGACGGATTGAGGGATGAGGTTCTGAGAGAATGTCATCACTCGAAGCTAACGATTCATCCTGGTGGTAATAAAATGTATCAGGACATGAAGCGAGCCTACTACTGGGAAGGGATGAAAAGAGATATTGGAAAATTGATTTCCAAGTGTATGAACTGTCAGTTGGTGAAAGCTGAACAGAAGAAGCCGAGTGGTTTACTTCAGCCATTAGAAGTTCCTACATGGAAGTGGGAGCAGATATCGATGGATTTTATCGATGGACTACCTAGAACTAGGGCAGGAAATGAAGGGATTTGGGTCATTGTGGATCGTTTGACCAAAAGTGCGAGATTTATTCCTGTCAAGTCAACTAGGACAGCATCAAAATTGGCTGAGCTTTATGTGAAATGGATAGTTCGATTCCATGGTGTCCCAAAGAGTATAGTAAGTGACCGGGATCCATTGTTCACGAGTGGATTTTGGAAAAGTTTGCAAGAAGCTTTGGGAACCGAGTTGTGCTTAAGTACGACATACCATCCCCAAACTGATGGTCAGACCGAGAGAGTCAACCGAGTTTTAGAAGATCTCCTAAGGGCTTGTGTGTTAGACTTCGGAGGATCATAGGAGGACCATCTACATTTAGTCGAATTTGCATATAATAATAGCTACCAGTCGAGTATTGGGATGGCACCATATGAGGCGTTGTATGGAAGGCCGTGCAATTCTCCAGCTTGTTGGTTAGAAACTGGAGATAAGTTGATACTTGGGCCTGAGATGATAAGAGAAACCTCGGATTGTATCAAGATAATTCGGCAACGAATGAAGGCGGCCCAAGATTGTCAGAAAAGTTACACCGATAAGCGTCGTAAGGATTTGGAATTCGACGAAGGCGATATGGTTTTCGTGAAGATTTCACCGTTGAAACATATGGTTCGATTCGGAAGTAAAGGGAAGTTGGCTCCTAGGTTTATTGGACCGTTTCCGATAGTCGAGCGAATAGGAAAGCTCGCATATAGATTAGAATTACCCAAGAAGATGTCGAGTGTGCATAATGTTTTCCATGTGTCATTTCTACGGAAGTTTGTGCATGACTCGAATGTGGTGGTATCTCCAGAACAATATAAAGACTTGGAAGTAGAGACCGCAGTTGCGAAACCTCGTAAGCCACTTCGTGTTGTGGGGAATGACACGAAACAGCTTAGGAGGAAGAAGGTTAAGCTAGTCAAGGTACAATGGAGTGAAGATGGCGACGATTGTTCATGAGAGAAGGAAGAGAGCATGAAGGAGACTCATCCAGAACTTTTCATCGGTAGGACCCTTTGATTGTGTCATCGTTATATCGTTGTATCTTGTTGTTGTTTGATAGAATTCCGCGTGCTAGGATAAGGCTATGGAATGATGGCTTGATGGTTGCTAGTTTGAATGATAGGATTGGCTTCTCCTGGATGATAGGCATGCGGAATTGTTGTGGTTGCTTGTGTTTGCTTGGAATTTCGGGGGCGAAATTCCTAAGGGGGGGAGAATGTAACAGCCCGCATTTTACGTATCGGAAGGTCGTAGAATATTTTTATTTTATTTCCTGAGGGTTGGATCATTCTCATCTTTTGATATGTTGCTTATGGGGATGTGAGACATGTCCATAAATTTTACCGATTTTGTTTGTGACCATTTTGCCCCTGTCAGTCTTGTACTAGGCATAACTTTTGACTCAGGTCGAATCAGAGGGTGAGACCTGTGCCATTGGAAAGGAATTGATGATTCCCTTTCCGTAGAGTGGTTACATTAAGGATTTGGTTCAGCGGTTTGGGAGAAATCGCTGTTTTAAGGTTTTTCAGTTGGATGTTCAGGTTTTGGAAGGCTAATGGGCTGGTTTGGAGAAAGCCCATTAGAGGGTAGGTGGAGACTATAAATAGGGGGTAAGGGATATGGAGAAAGGTTGGCATTTTCCATTCTCTTATGGGGAGGCTTTGATCTCCTTCTTCCTCTAACACCTTTCCACCATTAAAATTCCAAATCCAAGGGGGAAATCGAAGATCTATACCATTCGAGGCTAGATCAACATCGTTTCAAGGGCGAATTCATCGGATTGAAGAGTTTGATTCGAAGTGTTCGCTGTCCGGATTGCGTTTTCATTGCTTTTGCTTAGATTTGGATAATTGGTGAGTGATTTACATCTCTGATTCGGATTCATGCAAGTATATGGGTTTTAGGATGTTAACTTCATCATTTCCATGTTATTTTCCTTAGATCCACACCATGCTAAGTCCATTTTATATATGAATCACCTTAGGATCTAATCTAGATAATTTAAATGGTTAATTTTATGATTTTTCTCAAGATTATGCAAGTTAGATCCGTTTTTATGTTCATATGATTCACTTATCATGTTTTGGGAAATTTATGTATTTTGATGGAAATTGTTAGATTTATGATATTGTTGGTTGCATAACATGTTTGTGGTTGCATTTGGATGAATCGGATAAGCCGGTTTCGTTGGATTCGTCGTTTGGCGAAGTTTTGGTCGAAATCGAAGTCGAAATGGAGCTGTGCAGGTTTCTGGTCAGTTTTTCCCTGATCGGGTCAGTCTGATGGCTCTGGTCGGTCCAGAAGGATCTGGGCTGAGGCGGTCGGTCGTTTTATAGCTGGGGAGCAAGACAGGAAGCTGGTCGTTCTGGAGCAACCTAGTTGGTTTTAAGCTGGTCGTTCTGGAGCAGGCTAGTCGGTTTTAAGTTGGTCGTTCTGGAGCAGGCTGGTCGGTTTTAAGCTGGTCGTTCTGGAGCAGGCTGGTCGGTTTTAACAGGGTCTTGGAGCTGGTCGGTCTGATCGGTCCAGAAGGTTGAGAAGAGAATCTGGTCAACTCAGGAGGGTTCTGGTCGGTCCAGAAGGAGCAGAGGGGGGTCTGATCGGTCCAGAAGAGCAGAGGGGGTCTTGTCGGTTCATAATGGGTCTGGTCGGCATTTCTAGTGGAAATTTCTGATCGGGCACTTCTAGTGATGACGTAACTTCGAGGTGGTTCAAGTAGGAAGGCTCGAAGTGGTGAATGTGTTCGTTGATCAAGGTGGAACAACGAATGCGGTGACAACTCAAAGGTCGTGAGTTGGTGGATAATGGCTGCTCGAGAAGGTTGCTTGAGCTGTGAAACATCGTCAAGGTTGGACGATTAGAGATGCGAAGGCCGAGAAGTCATCATTGTCGTAAGTTCTAGCAGACTCAAAGCAGGGGTACGATGGGTATCGTTGCAAGGCCCAAAAGACCGGTTGTTGGTCGAGTACCCTGGGTCTTTCTGGTTGGGGAAAGGCCTAGTGTCAAGGTTGGACATTGCCAAGGTTGGGCATATGGAGTTCATGCTAGAACTGGGGTTATCATTAGCCCTTGACATATGGCAAGGTTGGCCGTCATACGACAATGATGGTTTCGAAGCAGGATTGGCGGTGATAGCCAGAGTCGGTTATGGATGATTGTTTGTTCTGTGTGTACTATCTCACATAGATTATCCAAAGTCGAGGGAGATGTTCTTTGAGTGCTTAAGTGATATTGGTTTAGGCCTCTAGCGAGGGTACTTGAGGAATGTTAAACTCGATTAGGGTTGTCTGTGTGAGACTTATATAATCTGGATGTTATGTGTGTTCTCTATGATTGAATGGGTGTTCTGGTTTCTATGGATGAATGGTTGAAATGCTTGGTGTAAAGGCTATCACTGTCCGATGTGGGGAAGATAAGGTTGAGTTCTTCTCTGGTGATGTGGGTAGATAAGTTGTTCATTTACCCATTCTCATATGCTTTCTTGTTGAAGTTTGTTAGCTGTATTATCGCTCACTAAGACTATTGTCTGACTCAAGGTTTTATGTCTCCTCTTATTACCTTGGGCTGTTCATCCGGTTGTGGATGGGCAGACTAAGTAGCAGGTTACAGGTAATGGAGCTTAGTGATACGAGGAAGCTGAGCGATGACGAGCAGGAGGCTGGCGTACCAGTTTTATTCTATCTAGTATTTCTGTTTCCTCTGTTTGAGTTGCTTGAGAGTTGTAGTGAGGCCTTATGTACAAACTTGGATATCAGTTGGATAATCTTTTTGGATGTTGAAAGAGTTTCAAAAGTTTGTTATATGATACCTCATTACTATCACCTGTTGTATATGTTCTATTATATTTTATCCTTGCGCTGTGAGTTCTACGACAGGTTTCGATGTGTTCACTTACTATGATGATCGTCCATAGCAGCCTGGCACGCCTTTCAGCGCATTATTCCTCTTGTTTAGTGCAGGGGTTATGGGCGGTCGTCACACCAGCACCATGTTTTACGGCCAGCCTTTCGACTTCACAACCAACCCTCATTTTTGGGACATGTAGGGGTAAGAGTCTCCCGTTCGCCACCTAACGAAAAGCGAGAACCCCTATCATGCGACACATGCCCCAAGCACGCAACATTGACTAGTATGAGTAAAACAGTTTAAAACAGTTTGAACAAGTAAATGATATCTCATAAGACCACGCCGTATAACGGAACGGGTTTTTCCCTTATGAGAATCGAAAGTATCTTTATATCAAAAACCTTTTGATATTATAACAATGTCTATCAACCACAATATAATAATCATCTAGCAGAAACGCTTTCATCTCACATTCTACATATATAGTATACAATCCAAACCACAAGCACGTATTGGGTAATGGATTTCCAACTATGACAAGGTATGGAACCACCTTTCGCTAGTGTACCTCTAGAAAGGAATACACTGGGTTCAACAAGAACATCTTGCAACCTGGCCACACATGATCGACCACTCATTTCGCTTGAGTGTATCGAATGTATATCACCAACTGTTGGGATCAGCAACCGTTTCCCGAATGGGACAGTATCGACAATAGATTTTTATAAATAAATGAAACTCTAGATCAGGTGATTATACACCCTACTTCGGAGCGACCGACTTAGCCATGCTGCCTTCCCGATTTCTGTCATTTACCGGTTGATGAGGCTTGAGGTTACGCTTCATCATCACATCAGATTCACTTCGAATGCCACATTGTCAGATCCATCGAAAATCACTAATTGACGTCTACAACAGTACATTACTTGTTAGCTAAAGAAGTTCCCTTCTCCGCTTCCACTCTTGGTACGGTTGAAGAAATCAATGTACGTGACCTTTCTGGAAATACTCTGTCAGACATTCATCCGTACAAGTCATCCAGGAACAGGATGAACCGAAAGCACTATTCAGTACATCCATCTTAGGCACTGTTATCTAAGACTTATACAATAGCCCTTGCACTTTACACCGTCTTCAATTATCCTTGGCATATATGATTCGCAACGCTTATGCCAATACAGAGTGGTTCTTTGGATAATAATCCAACTGGTCTCTCCATATTAACAATGTTAAAATGGTCAAAACTTCGATAGTTTGTGATTTAACCATCAAAGAAAAACAGGTGTGCAAACAACAACATTATTTCCAGGAGGAAATTATATCGATCAATCATCACTCAACATTTATCTCTTTATTTCATTAATTTACTTATCTCCTATTTCCCTATATTCAACATTTCTTATTTTCTAAATTTAGAAAATATATGTTATTACCATTGGAAAACATTTACATTTCTTGTTTTCTATATCAGAAAACATTTCTGGTTCTTAGTTGGAAAACATTTCCAAAACTCCTTCATTGGACTTAGACAGATGTTTAAACAAACCATCGCGATGCCAACTCAAACCATTACGCTTATAAACTAAATTCCTTTAACCCACCTTCACTATCGAACCTTAACCATTCTTTAGTTAAAAATGAAGTCAATCAAGTTGGGGTAATACTACCTCTCAGACCTTAACTGAACAATGTTTCTAACCTTCAAATAGACAAAGTTCACCTTTTAATTCTTTAACAACTTCCTTACGTAACTCTCTTTCGAATCATCTCTATTCGATAATTCTTTCCTTCGATAAGGTATATTTGATAACTCTATTCAATTTACTCTATAGGACTAACGCTATTGGATTAACTCTATTTGATTTAACTCTACTTGATTACTCCTTTAACTCTATTCGAATAAACCAAATTCGATTAACTCCTTAAATTCCATTCGAATAAACTATATTCAATTTATTCCTTTAACTCCATTTAACACTATTCGAATAACTAATATTCGATAACTCTATTTAACTCTTATTCGAATAACTAATATTCGATAACTCTATTCGAATAAACCAAATTCGATTAACTCCTTTAATTCCATTCGAATAAACTATATTCGATTTATTCCTTTAACTCCATTTAACTCTATTCGAATAACTAATATTCGATAACTCCTTTCCTTTAACTCTATTCGAATAAACTAATATTCAATAAACTCCATTTGAATAACTCTAGTTCGATTTAACTCTATCGATTTACTCTAACTGATTAACTCTAACTGGTTTAACTCTTACTGGTTAACTCTATTTATTTTCTAAATATTCCCTTTTTAATTCTATTTCTAAATGGTTTTACAAATATCTCCTTTTCGATTTCATTTGTAAAGGTTTTACAAATATTCCTATTTCGATTTCATTTATAAAGGTTTTACAAATATTCCCTATTCAATCTCATTTGTAAATGGTTTACAAACCTTTCTCTTTCTATTTGATTTTTAAATGGTTTACAAACATTTCTCTTTCTAATCTATTTGCAAATGGTTTGCAAATAATTCCTTTTGGGTTTTATTTCTAAGTATTTTCTATTTATAAATAATCCATTTATAAATAAATTTCTATTTATAAATATTCTCTTTTATAAAATCTTCTGATTTTATAAATATTCTCTTTACAGTATTCACTTTGACAAATTCCCCTTTTCTCCAAATCCCGATATGTTATGGTGTTTAACATATCAAATTACGATGCCCAATATCGTTCATACACACACAATCAACAACAGGTTATAATTCACATCATATATCAAAATATATGAAAAACAATAAAATAACTGTTGAGGAATCCAGTCGGATTCCTCCAACCTGTTTCCCTGCATCCACAGATGTTATATAATAAAATCAACATCACTTTCCGTTCCATATGATATATTCTGTTAAACAGAATCAATATAGAAATTCAACTAACTGACTAGCAGTTCAATCAAACGGTCAACACACATTCAATCAGCCAATATATAACAGTTCTAAAAATACAACATGAAATTATAAACTGTTCAGAGTTAGTGAGATTTACTCACTTTGGACTGTTATCGTTAAAAACGAGCAACTGTCTATGATTCGGACGGACAATTTATTTTGCAATAAATTGTAACGAGCTCCCTTGGACTTCCAGTCAGTCCCATTGTGTAGTGTCCGTCCATACGATCCTAACAGATCCAACCGTTTGGAATTCTGATACAGTATGCATGAGTTACGATATTAAGAAGTTAGTACACATTTTAGTTAAAAATTAAACTACTTAATACTAAAACTAGTTGGGCTTAACTCAATTGATTTCCTTCGGCCCATGAAATCAAATACCTGCCCATTTCCTTTTCAAAGAACCTGACCCAAACCCGCTTTATCCCCATCTTCCTCAAAACAATCACTGCGACCTGGAGCTTTTCCATTCCCATTACCGTGTATTCCTCAAGCCCAACTCCACCATTTCTTCAATGGAAACCCCAACCGAAAGTACCATCCTACTCGTCGTTCAATTCTCTACCACTCCATACGGCCTTCACCCAACTCGAGTTCAACCACAGGAAACGTCGGACCACGTCCTCAACCCAGCACCGAACACTAAACTCACAGCTTCACCTCAAAATCTCACCACACATGCCAAAACCAACCACAAACCCGAATACAATGGCCATTCCTCTCATCGAAGTCACTATAACTCAAATATCAAAACCCTAGTTCATCGCTGTACGTTCGCAACAACCATACACTGATGTCGATCTAGAAGAGAAGGGTATCAGATTGAAGCTTGAGTGATGAGGAATATACATATAAGTATTGTAATTTCTAGTATTTCTTTTGATTCCTTTTTGATTTTTCATTTGATTGGATTTTCCCTGGAAGTAGTAAAAACCGATGGCGCATTTGTTGACCAACGAAATGAAATTAGGTTTAGGAATTTTAGTTAAGGGTTATTTATAGGAAAATAAATATCTAGATATTTTTGTTAGATATTTTAGGATATTTTATTTAAATCATTTTATTTTCGTTTCTGACTTCTAAAAATTCATGTGGTCACACATGATACCCAAAAATCACGAAACTGGACATGTAGCTAGAGTTCGACATTACGGTCCCAACAAAACTGGTTTCGTCGAATTCCGACTCCGTATGCTCACACAACGTATTTTTAACCTTCGAAATACTGACTATTCTTCACATTAAAATCCCATACGACCACATAGTGATTCTAAAAATCACGAAACTGGAAATTTAACAACCATTTGACATTGCGGATCCAACAAAATTAGTTTCGTCGAATTCCGACTTCGTTTGCAAAAGTGGCTATTTTTAAAGCTCTGAATGACCCATTTAAATATATAAATATATTTAAATATAATTAAATTAAATATAAATAAATTTATATTATCGTATATATTCACAGTGGAATACCATACAGCTCTAGAATATTCCTATATGAATTTCTAACTTGATATTTCAAATCTGGGTCAATTCGATATTCGATTTATATTGAAATCCTTTTTTTTTTAAATATAAATAATTCCTTTATAAATTATAAAGGAATTCCACAACGACTTTTCTAGAATTTGATTTGGACATATCTCAAAATCTACACGAGGAAATCCTGATTTTTCTCTTCCACTAGAAAGATATACTCCACCAGCTCCTAACGTTTCTTGTTTCACAGAAATCCAATTTAAAACGGCTTCTGTATATTCAGTTGATGTTTTGAATCGCCAATTTACGAACTGCAGCGCCATTTCGAGCTCGATTTTAATTATAATATAATTATACGTTCAAACCGTCGTTCAAATAATGTATTCGTTATTCTAATTCAATTCTAAACTGAATTAAATATCACAGATGATCCAGTTCACACCATATCGCCATTTCAGCCAATTCTGATTATTTCAGAATTAAATATATTATTTAATTTATTATTTTAAATAAATATTCATTATTATTTAATTCCACGACCATTTAATTCACTATATCACTATTTATCTAATTAAATTAATTAATTATAATACCTCTGCAAATGCGGGTCATTACAACTAGTGTCTATCAATCACAAATAAATAACCAAGTAGCAGAACGCTTGCATCTCGCGTTCTACATATTTATTTTATAATCAAAAACCGCGAGCGCTTATTGGAGATTGGATTCCAACTGACAAGGTAGTGAAGCACCTTCCGATCAGTGTACTCTGGATGGTATACACGGGGGTTCAACAAGAACGTCTTACAACCCGACCTCACATTACCGACCACTCATTTAGCTTGAGTGTATCGAATTTATTGCCATCCACGGTTGTTGGCCATCCAACCGTCATCTGAAGATACAGAATCGAAAAGAAGACAAATATATTTTTTCTCTAGATCGGTGATAGATATACCCTGCTTGGGAATGACCCAACTAGCCATGATGCCCTGCCCAACTTCTGTCATTTCCTGGTTGTGAGATTAGAGGCTACGTCTATCTTTAGAACATCTGATCACCATTCACTTTGAATGCCACATCGTCAAATCCGTAAATCACATATTGATTATACAGATACACATGGGGTGTAAAAAAAAGAGAAGTTACCTTCTCCCCACCAACTTGGTATATTCGTAAAAACCAACAGGCGTGATCGTTGGAAATACTCTGTCAGACATTCGTCCATGCAAGTTGTCCTAGGAATTGACAAACCGAAGCACCCTCCTACTGCATCCCATATAGGAATCACCCCAGGGATCAGTAGCGAGGAATCCTTGCAATCCGTAAATTCCAACCACGACAGAACCACAGTGTATCTCTAGCAGCTAAACCAGAGATTATAAGTAGTTATTCCGCTTCATGAATATCTACGGTCTTCAATTTCTCCTTCTTCATTCCCTTCAAGTTGGTTTTGTATGCAACGTTGATTCGAAGTGGGTTTGAGTCCAGTTCTCATCCCGGTCTCTACGAAAACAACACGTCCAAAGGGTCTAATATCTTTCATTGATAGTTTGGTGTTTTAACTATCAATGTCAAAACGGTATGGTCAAATAAAACTGGCAGCTCATATCTTTTAACTTAACCCATTTATTAAAACATTTCATCATTTCTTAAATACGATATTTATATTCTGGTTCGGTATTCAGCATCGTTTGGCCTCTTTGATTTGCCCGACATTAGTTTAAAACTTTCTTATTTCCAGTATTAGGAAAACATTTCCCTATTCTTATTTAATATAAGAATATTTAATTTTCATCTCACTTCTACTCTACTAGTTCCTCGTTATAAATCGGTAAGTGAATAAATTTCTAAGTATCAACCCCGAAGGCCGGAACCAACATCAGAATGACGCCTCGAAAGTTACTCAACTCAACCAACGTACAACGGGTTCTAATTTCTTTAAAACTATATCACTTTCCTTATCATGCTCAGTATATCTTTTTAACACATTATAACTTATCGACTCACTTTAAAACTGCTATATTTTAAAACTACACTTTAGTTATAAAATAAATTTTATAACTTTTAAATGCATCGATTCGCCCGTTGGTGAATTAATGTCTTAAAACGATGTCTCAGCTCGTTTACTGCCAACTACTTAACCACTACTGTCTATTGGTTATCACATCAATGTTTAATATTCAATCAATATCATTGATTTGGGGTAAACTATTCTATATTTAATTAATATATAGTGTATTTGAGGAATTCGGTCGGATCCCTCCAACCTGTCCGTCCCTGTATCACTGATAATAATATATGAACAATATTTAAATCAAAATATTCTACTACGAAAAATATAATTTGTCAACAACCATTTAACAAGCAAGGCACACAATCATCCAATCAACGATAAATTTATATGAATTTAACACTGCATAGAAATCCAGAAAAGTGTGAGAATTAACTCACCTTATTTCGACTGACGGTTCACGCGTTGTTTTATTCAATTTTAAACTAACGTTTAAAATTAAATAATATCCCGACAGCTTCCAGACCCTTTTGAATCAGCTCAGCGGTGTAGCCTTCTCCACCGCGACTCTAACGAGTCTAATTTTACGAAATTCTGAGAACGAACGAATAATTAACCGACTATACAAGTTTTAATTGTCATAAACATCATTAATTAAACTTTAATTAATTAATTAATAATACCTTAATCCTATTTTACCGTGATAATTACCAATTAGACAGGTCCTTAACACCCTCTAATTCTTCGAGCAGGAATCTTAATTCATTCACTATCACCGAACTCTTTTCCACATCCTCTTCTTTGTTTATTGTTTTGTTCCTTTTTTTTTTCTTTTATATGCATGAAATCCTGCAAAGCCCAATGCAACCCAAAGCCCATAGCTTTCTAGCCCACCACTGTTAAATACATTCTTCCTAATTTCCTTCCTCTACCACACGTTTTCTTCTTCTGGTACCAGAGAACAACACACCATGCTTCCAGTATACACCTCCAGTGTCATGCCACTCTCCATCAGCCACAACAGTACCATGCCACCACCACTTCAGTCTTCAGACCCGTCCATAAACACTCCTCTCCTCAACTCACATGGATCTAGACCTTCACCCCACTTCTTTGATGATAAACACCATGGGTGCTTAACATATTTCACCATCACCATGAACTTCCCACATGAAGACTACATGCAGCCTTCTCTTTTTAATAATGCGTTGCGCCGATCACCGTACTTGCCACCATCCCCGGTCCCGGAGGCTTCCTCAGTCCATTGTTCTAACAATGGAGCTACCTTTGCCTATACGCCATCTCGACCGCACCAACCCGTATGATCCTCTTGCTTCTACAAACGTCGTGTTCCCCTTAACGTGCTCCCCATTGTTCTCAGAATCAGTACGGACTTCCAACTCTCACCTACAATGACCGCCAACTTCCGCATGCTAGCCACCATCCTATCCGGAGCTCACGCCATCGCCCACCCAGGACTCCAACACCACCAGTTTTGAACAGCACCCCTTCACCGTTTCCGGACATACCTCGAACCACCACTCCAACTCTCAACTCCAGATCTGCCCTATAGCCAATGCATATATAGTACATCGCCTTTGTTCACTCCCCTTGCGAGTCGCTCCAGGTCACCCACGCTCCGTATGTAACACCCCACCTCCGCTAGGGTCACTCACAAAGGGAATGCACTAGTTTTGGAGGAGCGTTATCAAGGTAAACAATCACAGAATTATTACAAGACAGAACATAAATAAAACAACGGAAGAATCAAAAGCTAAATTTCATTACTTTCAAAAAGAGGCAAAACCTTTTACATCCAAAGTACCGAATAGCGAAAGTCATTATTTTCCATTACAACAAATTCTATCTTGCATAAACAAAGAAGCATAATCTTAAAACAACAATAGTAGCTTAATTCCCCAAAGGTAGCAGAAATGCAGCCATAGCATAGCTCAAGATCAAACCGTACATGAGCTGAACTGAAAGCAAGCGAAATCCAGGCTAAGTGCTAGAGTTTCCTCCCTGAGAACCTAGGGGGAAACGGAAGAAAAGGAGGCAAAAGAAAACAGGTCAGTCATAAAGACTGGTAAGTCCAAGTGACTTTCAGCAGAAAAACAGGTAAAAGTAACATGCCATATATAAACTGAAAGTAAACATAAGGATGCTGTCAAGATGGGCAAGATATCTTAAGATAACATGATAATTCAAGTATAGGTCAAGTATAGCATCGCATGTTCAAGGTTCGCTGCACCAACTATACTGTTATCCCAAACCCATGTCTTATATTAATCGTGAAATGTTCCCTTTGCCCAATATCATGAAATGACGCATTATTAGGCCCAACGAAACGATCCACTAATCGATCGGCTCCCTACAAGTTCTAGCTCGTTGTGTTTCTGTGTCATACGGCCCTACCACGAATGTATTCACCTGTGCTAGATCCACCATAGGGTGTATCAAGCCCTAGGGTGTCAACCACCGACACGAATCAAGCATGCACAGATAAACCTACTGATGCCCAATGCCTGGTTTTTCAACTCCGGACCATGTGCACGACCATAGCCCGCCTGAACCTACACTGGTGCACCAACACAGCCGTCGTTCTAGTCGCTTACAATCAGCCCAGTAATCGTGCCCCACCCTACCTAGTTCCAGGGTACCGTGATACATCTAGTGGGTTACTGCTGAAATGGACCGCATAACTAGGGTTTTCGTCCAATAGGTTAAGTGTTGTCATTTAAATTCGAGACTTAACCCCTTATCAGTCTAGCATGTCAAATTGGCTAAGTGTTGTCTTTATGATCATGACTTAACCCTATCATGTGGCATCAATTCATTAATGCACCCCAACCTCTCACATCATACCTGTTGTTATGGTCGTTGTATATGCCGGGCGGTTCCGGGCGGATTTACACCACAACTCAGTCTGACCTCGGGTTTCAAGCGCGATATGACCAACTACCCACATTGGATCCTATTGTTTGCAGTCACTGGATTTGCTGGGCGGTTCCGGGCAGAATTACACTGCAAACTCAACCCAACCTCGAGTTGGCCATTTTCAAGTTCATTCTAGTGTCATGCCCATGTTCAAATTTCATATCAAGTTCGTGTCAAGTTTCAAGGCAAGTTTTATATCCATATCCAGATTCAAGTTATAACAATGTTCATGTTTCAATTTATGCCTATTATCTAGTTCATGATTCATGTTCATAACCAATTCATGTTTTGCCTGATCTACCCAAATCGTATTCCCATCGCACGTAAACGTGAATTGATCTATACTACAAGTAAATCCAAATCCCGAAATAAAGGGAATAACATCAAAACTTTGATAGGCAAAAGGGACGAGCATAAAGCGATAAAAGGGATTACAAGACTAGCATGATATAACTTGAGATAATTGGTTACAACATCACTGGCATATAGAAAATAATAGAATTTCAAATATAGCAAAATAAGGCGATAGTCATGATAAAAATTGACATAAAAGAATAGGCATGCAAAAGCAAGCCAAATACAAGGATAATGGATCAATGGTTTTGGTGTACATAATAGCGAATAAACAAAGCAAGTTACACCCTAGTTATGAGATCCAACAAAATGCCAAATTCGGTGTACAACATGGTTTTCAACTATAGTGTTATGAACAATCAACTATAATAGTCAGTTAACCACAATAGTCATAGTCATAGTGAATCATAAGCGATTAATCACAATAGTCATGGATAATTATCCAAAACAGTTCTAGTCAACTACCCTAAATAGTCATAGGCAATTAACTGTAATAGTTTCAAAGTCATGGTCATAGACAATAGTCTTATGTTCATAATCATAGGCAATAATTCTCATAGTCATGAGTCATAGGTGATTAGCCACAATTGTCCTTGTCGTAGTCATAGGAAATAGTCTTATGTTCACAGTCATAGGCATAGTCTTAGGCCATTAACAATAGTTTCAATGCCATAGGCATGATAATGTTTGATCTTCAACGTGAATAGGCCCAAACTGATTTCAAAGCAATATTCCCACAAAGTCAAGATCCAAGATGAACAGGAATAGATATGTATCATACATAGATCCAATTCCAATTTATAACATGTCCATATTAAGTTTATAGTTTTTATCTAAAAGAAACTTGAAATTACTAATCGTGGTCTAAGAAATTGAGATGCAGAAGTTGAATCTATAAACTAGTCGTCGAATTGCTGAATCATTGAATTTTGATTTGATTGTAGAAGCAAATCCCCAAATATGCAATTCCTAGCCGTAGTCTTCAAGAAATATTCTTCGCGTTTTAATTTAATTTATCTTAATTTAATTTAGAGGAAGAAGAAGAAGCCAAGTTCATCAAGAGTTTGTGCAGCATAAGGCTAGAGAAGAATGGTGTAAAGAGAATGAGGCTAGGAGGCTGTTTATATAGGATTAGGCAGATGAATCTGGACAGAAAACAAGGTCAAATACATCAAAATGCATCAGGCTCAGAAAATGGGTTCGGGAGGCAGGTCGACACTATGGTCGACCTGGTCCCTGGGAGGTTGACACTATAGTCGACCCCCATGTAGACCTAGCCCCTGGGCGGGGAATTTCCCGCCCAGCCTGTTTTGGGTTTTGAATTCGAATTTTCGAGCTGTTTTTGATTCTAAAAATTTCTGAAACTTTGGAGGGTCATATCTCCCTCATACGGACTCCGATTTTCGAAAACTCGGACTCGTTTCCAAGAAGAATTTCAAGACAAACGCAATGGCGCAACCCGTTTCCCCTAATTCTTATTTTAAAATTTAATTCTACCTTGATTTATGGTTTTAACATGTTATTAAAATTCGGGTTGTTACATTCTCCCCTCCTTAAAGGATTTCGTCCCCGAAATCTTAAAGTTAAGAAGAATGCATCCTGTCAACCATCTACTCAACCATCATCCACAAGAAACCATTGTCCTTAAATGATTTCTAATGCTATATGAACATATGCAGAAAGTGTGTGTATATGTTCCTTATCTAATGCAGATGATCAGGCCTGATTGATCTTCTTAATGCAAAATATGTTTAGTGCCATGAATCCAACTTGTATGCAAATAGTCCAAGTCACATAAACACTATATGTATGCACAAACATCCATCCATATGCAACATTCACATGATAAAACATTCAATTTCATCCATAAACAAGTATAAACACTCATGGATATGCAATATGAAAATGTGTATGAGCCGATCTAGTGCTAATGTGTGTTATGCAACCACGAGCAACCACTTGCGACCACTTGCATCCATTAGCAAACATCAATCATAACATGTTTCAATCACATGTTTACATCCAAAAGGGTTCTACCTAAGGTTCTCAAGATAGGATTGAGAAGATAAGCAAGATAAAACAAAGCATCTAGGAGAAGAAGCTAAAGATGTACCCCCAGAAGGTCCTGCCTGCGAGCCTTGCCCTTACTTCTTAGGGCAGTTCTTGCTGATATGTCCGGTATCACCACATTGAAAGCATGCTCCCATCTTCATCTTCTTCTTTCTACAATCCTGGACAATATGCCCCTCAATACCACATCAGTGGCATTTTTTTTTCTCACGTGTCTTGTTATCATTGTTGTTGTTGTTCTTGCCTCCTTTCTCGGAGTCTACCTTCTTGTTTTGAGACTCATTCGCCTTGACCTCCTTCTTGCCATTCTTGTCTTCTTCGTTTAAGTGCGCTATGTCCACTAACTTTTCGTAAGTAGCCCCCATAGGTATGTGGGTCATAGCCAAGCTGTGAAATGGCTCATTCAATCCCTTGACAAAGCGGAGAGCCTTCTTATGAGGGGTATTCACTAAGTCTAGTCCAAACCGAGCTAGTTGATTGAATTGATTGATGTACACCTTAACTGTCATACTTCCTTGCTTAAGAGATAAGAATTTTTCCAGTTGTAGACTTTGTTCAGCTTGCGAGAGGAATTTCGTCTCAAACCTTATTCTGAAATCCATCCATGTTTCAACCGGCCTCTCAGCGTTAGTGACTTCCCACCAATAGGAAGCTTTGTCTTTGAGCAACCATACCGCCAACTGTACCTTCTGTCTATCATCCACCTCGAAGATAACGAACAGATCCTCAGTTTCTTTGAGCCAGTTCCTCGCTTCTACGAATGATTCAGTTCCCTTGAAATCCTTTCCACCCATGGCCCTAAAATCTTTACAGATCTTTGAGAAATCAATTGCACGACAAGGGGGCGGAGGAGGAGGAATCGCTGCAGCTGGAGGAGGAATATCTGCTGGGCCTGCATCGTTGGCCCTAGCCTCTAAGTACCTCCTGAACCAGCCAGATATTGGCACGCCCTCTGGAAAGTTAAGATTCCCAGACATGCTGAAATGAAAAAGAAGAGATTCAAAATGAGGGAACAAAGGATAGTGCTAATGGCTTTTGGGGAACAGCCTTTTAATAAAACAAGATTTTTCTTGAAAAATACTTCTTTGTAAACGGTTTTGAAAATAGTTTCAGAAGGTTTTAAAACTTTTTGCCCAGTCTGGTAGCCTTCTGCTCTAATACCAAATGTAACACCCCACCTCCGCTAGGGTCACTCACAAAGGGAATGCACTAGTTTTGGAGGAGCGTTATGAAGGTAAACAATCACAGAATTATTAAAAGACAGAACATAAATAAAACAGCAGAAGAATCAAAAGCTAAATTTCATTACTTTCAAAAAGAGTCAAAACCTTTTACATCCAATGTACCGAATAGCCAAAGTCATTATTTTCCATTACAACAAATTCTATCTTGCATAAATAAAGAAGCATAATCTTAAAACAACAAAAGTAGCTTAATTCCCCAAAGGTAGCAGAAATGCAGCCATAGCATAGCTCAAGATCAAACCGTACATGAGCTGAACCGAAAGCAAGCGAAATCCAAGCTAAGTGCTAGAGTTTCCTCCCTGAGAACCTGAGGGGGGAAACGGAAGAAAAAGAGACGAAAGAAAACGGGTCAGTCATAAAGACTGGTAAGTCCAAGTGACTTTCAGCATAAAAACAGGTAAAAGTAACACGCCATGTATAAACTGAAAGTAAACATAAGGATGTTGTCAATATGGGAAAGATATACTAAGATAACATGATAATTCAAGTATAGGTCAAGTATAGCATCACATGTTCAAGGTTCATTGCACCAACTGTACTGTTATCCTAAACCCATGTCTTATATTAATCGTGAAATTATCCATTGGCCCAATATCATGAAATGATGCATTATTAGGCCTAACGGAATGATCCACTAATCGATCGGCTCCCTACAAGTTCTAGCTCGTTGTGTGTCTATGTCATACGGCCCTATCACGAATGTAGTCACCTGTGCTAGGTCCACCATAGGGCGCATCAAGCCCTAGGGTGTCAACCACCGACACGAATCAAGCATGCACAGATAAACCTACTGATGCCCAATGCCTGGTTTTTCAACTCCGGACTACGTGCACGACCATAGCCCGCCTGAACCTACACTGGCGCACCAACACAGCCGTTGTTTTGGTCGCTTACAATCAGCCCAGTAATCGTGCCTCACCCTGTCTAGTTCCAGGGTATTGTGATACATCTAGTGGGTTACTGCTGAAATGGACCGCGTAACTAGGGTTTCTGTCCAATAGGTTAAGTGTTGTCATTTAAATTCGAGACTTAACCCCTTATCAGTCTAGCATGTCAAATTGGCTAAGTGTTGTCTTTCATGTTCATGACTTAACCCTATCATGTGGCATCAATTCATTAATGCACCCCAACCTCTCACATCAGACCTGTTGTTGTGGTCACTGGATATGCCGGGTGGTTCCGGGCAGATTTACACCACAACTCAGTCTGACCTCGGGTTTCAAGCGCGATATGACCAACTACCCACATTGGATCCTATTGTTTGCAGTCACTGGATTTGTCGGGCGGTTCCAGGCAGAATTACACTGCAAACTCAACCCAACCTCGAGTTGGCCATTTTCAAGTTCATTCTAGTGTCATGCCCATGTTCAAATTTCATATCAAGTTCATGTCAAGTTTCAAGGCAAGTTTTATATCCATATCCAGATTCAAGTTCTAACAATGTTCATGTTTCAATTTATGCCTATTATCTAGTTCATGATTCATGTTCATAACCAATTCATGTTTTTGCCTAATCTACCCATATCGTATTCCCATCGCACGTAAACGTGAATCGATCTATACTATAAGTAAATCCAAATCCCGAAATAAAGGGAATAACATCAAAACTATGATAGGCAAAAGGGACGAGCTTAAAGCGATAAAAGGGATTACAAGACTAGCATTTTATAACTTGAGATAATTGGTTACAACATCACTGGCATATAGAAAATAATAGGATTTCAAATATAGCAAAATAAGGCGATAGTCATGATAAAAATTGACATAAAAGAATAGGCATACAAAAGCAAGCCAAATACAAGGATAATGGATCAATGGTTTTGGTGTACATAATAGCGAATAAACTAAGCAAGTCACACCCTAGGTATGAGATCCAACAAAATGCCAAATTCGGTGTACAACATGGTTTTCAACTATAGTGTTATGAACAATCAACTATAATAGTCAATTAACCACAATAGTCATAGTGAATCATGTTGTATATAACGGTGTTGTATACACAATTATATGATTTTTGTTTGATGATAACGACCAAATATATTTTATAAATGTGTTTGTTACTGTACTGTTCTATATTTACATCACAGACAGGAATGTAATATTTATATTTAAATAAAATACATCTGTACAGAAAATCAAATATTTACTGTATTTTATTTAAAATATGAATATTATATTTCTAACATTCAAACAGTTCATCTATTTTAACTTCACTATTTAATCACTTCACATATTTGTACTTATAAATAAACAGAATAGAATAGACAAGTCTGTTTGACAACAATGAAACAATAATTTTTTTTAAACAGATTTTGTTTATTACAAATAATCAGTACAATCATATTAGCTCCTCACTATTTACATTTCAATATACAGATTTTTTACTGTGAAGACCCGTAACTTCCCCGTAAAGGAAAGCGTCGGATAGTTCGAGAACAAGCCACAACAGAACGCATACAGAAGAACATTTCATTGTATATTACAACAATGCATCAGATTACAAGAATATACAGAGTATAAAAGAATATTACACAGAAATATCAGAGATTTAAATTACATTGATACATAGCAGCGGAAAATAATACAATACACAACTAGGATGAGATATACGGATACAAAGCTTTCCGGATATCGTTCCAGCTGTAAACCAGGATCCTGTGAATATAAATCTGCAAAACCAAAACTACTAGCTGCCCGTGTCGAAAATAGGGGCACCCAGAGTTTAGGTCAAAACAATAAACTCCAGGTCAGTCATGTGACTGGTGTGAGAACTAAAACAGTTATTAATCTTTATTTTAAATCATTAGGTAAATCAAGGGACCACGCCGTATAACACGGAACGGGTTTCCTCCCAAGAATACCAGTGCATAAGACAAACAGCGCAATGCTAAATAAAGAAAAATGAAGCTGTTATAAGACCCAGGTCCCATCACACAATGCAACGCAGTCGAGGATAGGGTTTTCCCTTATAACAGCCAAAGAATGCTTGATACGTTTAAAACAAATCATTTGATACTATTATAAGTGCATAGTGTATAAAACACTTCAAATCATAAGTATCAATCATAGGCGGCATAAGCGCCCCATCCCACTATGTCGCCATATATAGGATTACAACTAAAACCGCAAATGTCACGTATTTGGAAATTGGATTTCCATCTATGAACCGAGGCAAAAGATAGTCCTCAACCGATTCGAGACTGCCTAGCCCCAGCCTCAGGATCAGAGCTCGAGTGACCCTAGGAGCGACAGGGCCGGTCCACCGATGTGGATTAAAATGCCTGAACACTACGTTTCCCCGCCCTTTGGGGCGTAAATGAGCCACTAAATGACTCCATCGGTTCGAGAACGACCGATCAATCCGAGGCGCCTCGCAACAGCAACAACCACATAAGTCAAACTCGTCAGGGCGTGTAAAACCACTGACGCCACTTCTAACAAGGAAGAAACGCAGGCCCTCCCTGAGGTCCTTTCTCCCGTTTTTGGTTCATACCGGGTGTGAAACACGCGAGGTAAACGTTACACAAAGCTACGCCACAAAGGCCGTGCTTTGATCATCACCACAAGACTTTGCTTTTCAACAGAAGCCTTGATCATTTGCATCTTAGCATGCCACACAGGCAAACCATCCTATGCAACCGATATCAGTCACACAGAATGAAATCCGATGTCAGACACACAGTCCATTTACAAGTCCGTTCTGGGTCTGAACGAAACCGGAGGCACCTAGTACCCCGCATATCCATCGATCTCCAAGTACGTCTGGACGATCACTAACTGTTTCCATCTTCTTGGGTGTACAGCCCAATCAAGATCATCAGTTATCCCCCAAACGACGTGAAGACCTCCGGTCTTCGACCATCGTCTTCATCCTCGACTTATCGTCGTATCAGTTATTCAGAATGGGATAAACCCGGTCTTTCCGAATAACTCGCGTATATATTATAAAAGTGTTACACAAACACAACATATGCCTCATTCCAACTCATTAGTCATTAACCGTAAATTAATCAAGAGAATAATTCCCCAAATATTAACCCCGAAGGCCGAAACCAACATCAGATCAATATCCAGAAAACCATTCTACTTAGCTAACCGACAGTTAGTTTCTAAATTTCACGTTCAAATCTAATTAAAGATTTAACTATCGCCTGGAGCAAAACTGGTGATACTCCATTCTCGATCTTTTCAATCTAATTAAAGATTCATTAAAACTCCACTTAGTTTTAATATGTGACTGGGTTAAAGAATCAGTGTCATTTAAAACACGGTTCACGATAAACCCAAAGTCACATCCCATTAATTATCGGGTTAAAGAACAAGGGTTATTTAAAACACTGTTCACGATAAACCCAAAAATCAATATCCATTCAATTCCAATTAAATATTATTTAATTGGTACACTTCATTAAATCTAAATAAAAAGATTTAATCTTTTCTCAACTGGGTTCAAGAACAGTGTTAGTGAAGACACCATTCACGACAAACCCAAATCACATTCGATATTCAATACAAGGCTCTGAATAGAAAATATATCGGCTTATATTCAATATCGAATTCTACGACTAACAAATGTCGTATTGGAAATAACGATATCAATATATATCTTTCAAATTTCCATAACAACACCTGTATAATCACGAATTCCAACATCGAAATATTCCGAAGACAATTTCGATTCAAATCCACTCCAATGCAATCATTGGAAATTTTGGTTATTTTTAAAACCCTTTTCGAATTCAATTTATTTATTTAAAAATAAATAAAATTATAACTCTAGTTCAAAACTAGTTCATTTCGATAAAAATCCATTTTTATCTTTTCAAATATGGAGTTTTTCATCCCAATTCTTTCTAAATCATTTCTTATGATTTTACACAAATTATTACTATTTTTAATAATTTTATCAAGGCCCGTACAGTCGATTTCCATCAATGGCCATCGAACTGCACTTACAGCGACCTTTTTCGAATTTGATTTGGACGTATCTCCAAATCCAACCGTTAGATTTCAAATTTCTAATATTCATTAGAAAGCTCTTTTCGATACGAACCCAACGGTTCCGGTTTTAGGAGAATCCGACGGTCGGATCTCCCGTAATGTCCGTTTGAGATAAATGGTCGAAATTCGCGAACTGCCGCGGCGCGGCGCGTTCTATTCAGGCCATTATATTATATATAATATATATAATATATATATTTCGACGATTTCTATTTAAAACGAATTATATAAATAGTTTTGAATTCGTTTCAAAAACATTTTCAACTTCCATTTCAATTCAAATCAAAATTGAATTCTTCTTTATAAAATCGTTTCAAAATTCATTTCTATTCAATTCAAATTTCAATTCAATTTGAATTCAATTCAATTCACTTTCAATTCAATTCGAATTCGTTTTCAATTCAATTCATTTCGAAATCGTTTTCAATTCAATTCATTTCGAAATCGTTTTCAATTCAATTCATTTCGGAATCGTTTTCAATTCAATTCATTTCGAAATCGTTTTCAATTCAATTCATTTCGAAATCGTTTTCAATTCAATTCATTTCGAAATCGTTTTCAATTCAATTCATTTCGGAATCGTTTTCAATTCAATTCATTTCGAAATCGTTTTCAATTCAATTCATTTCGAAATCGTTTTCAATTCAATTCATTTCGAAATATTCGATTTCGAGATTACTTTTCAATATTCACTTTAAAATGAATAAAATCGATATAAATATCGTTTACGTCAAAATGGCGTCAATCTAATCAACACGGCTTCATAAATTTCTATTTTCAAATATTCTATTTCAAATATTTCCTATTGTCAAAATATTTGTTATTATCAAAATATTCTTTATTTTCACGATTGGAATGAGGCCCAATCAATTACCATATAAAATTAATTATATGGATTTTCATACAACACATGTATATAATAACATTGAAAATAATCAACCATCAACCAAAGTGCACTACACTGTATAAGCATCAAATATA
Organism: Allium sativum; assembly: GCA_030737875.1. Classification (NCBI taxonomy): domain Eukaryota; kingdom Viridiplantae; phylum Streptophyta; class Magnoliopsida; order Asparagales; family Amaryllidaceae; genus Allium; species Allium sativum. The sequence goes on from CM060916.1 coordinate 905,195,066, forward strand.
GATATTCAACGCTCATAACAGCCTGTCAATCAATCGATCGACATATTTAATCAATCAGGATGAGTGAACTTCAAATTTCATCCTAACACCCGTGTGGGGTTTCAAACAATCAAACACCGATTTTTATTCGTGCAGTTGGGCGATGTGTAAAATTTATCGTCCCAATCAATGTCATTCAAATAAGTGTACATAAACAAACCATCTGGTTTGTAAATGAATATTTATTTATTCACTTCACTATTTTCATATTCACGTTAAAAATTATATTTTTAACGATAAAACATTTTATTTCAACCTATGAATTTCTATTCAATTCATTTGCTCAATAAAATGATATTTTTATTTTTCTAACACATTTTTAGAAAATTTCGGCGGCATAACGGCACGATACTAGAAACGGGACAAGGCCTAGCCTTATCCCCGGTCTAGTGAAGGCCCACGCCATTCACTCATCAATCAAATCAATTTCATTATGCAAACCACAAAATTTGGAGCAAGGGTCTAACCTAGCCTTACTCCTTCGCCTTATAACGGCGCACGTCTAATCCTAACCAATTTATCGATTCGATTATTCACACCACAAACCACATTCAAACCAATATCGCAATCAATAACCAAACAGCCAAACAAACAAGTCCATGGTCTGTGGACGATTGTGTCGGGTGCTACTAAGCACCGTCTGCATCCTAGTATATATATATAACTAGAAAAAAATTAAATTGAAAGGTGAGAAGTTCTCACAGATTAGCTATCCTAGCTCCACGGCACTCCTTTGCAGAAGTCTTCGTCGTTTCGCCTTTTTGTCACCTTCGTTGCTGCTTTCACTACATACGTAAAAATCACATTTTTACTTCGCTATTCAATATATATAAAAATCGAATTTTTACTATGTTATTCAATATATAAAAATCACATTTTATTTCGAAGTTCAATATCCAAAAATTCTATTTTTCTATCGAAGTTCAATATATAAAAATTCTATTTTCTTTCGAAGTTCAAAACATAAAAACTATATTTTCTTTCGAAGTTCAAAACATAAAAACTATATTTTCTTTCGAAGTTCAAAACATAAAAACTATATTTTTCTCTCGAAGTTCAAAACATAAAAACTATATTTTTCTTTCGAAGTTCAAAACATAAAAACTATATTTTTCTCTCGAAGTTCAAAACATAAAAACTATATTTTTCTCTCGAAGTTCAAAACATAAAAACTATATTTTTCTCTCGAAGTTCAAAACATAAAAACTATATTTTTCTTTCGAAGTTCAAAACATAAAAACTATATTTTTCTCTCGAAGTTCAAAACATAAAAACTATATTTTTATCTCGAAGTTCAAAACATAAAAACTATATTTTTATCTCGAAGTTCTATATATAAAAATCATATTTTTATCTCGAAGTTCTATATATAAAAATCATATTTTTATCTCGAAGTTCTATATATAAAAATCTAGTCTTCGCCTTATAAAAAATCAAGTCTTTGGTATTCAAACCTTTATAAAAAAAATCAGTTTTTATACTTTATAAATAAATCAGTTTTTATACTTTATAAATAAATCAGTTTTTATACTTTATAAATAAATCAGTTTTTATACTTTATAAATAAATCAGTTTTTATACTTTATAAATAAATCAGTTTTTATACTTTATAAATAAATCAGTTTTTATACTTTATAAATTAATCAGTTTTTATCTGTTTTAAAATTCAGGTTTTTTAAAATGCTTTTTTAAAAATTCCAGTTTTTAATACTTTTAAAAATTCCTGTTTTAATACTTTTAAAAATATTCAGTTTTATACCTTTAAAAATATTTAGTTTTTTTACTTTTAAACATTTTCAGTTTTATAAAAATAAAAAAAAAGAAATAAAATAAATTAATTAAAAATAACTTACAGGGGGGGGGGTGTGCGGTCTTTGGCCAGAGGAGGGGAGAGGCAGGCGGGGAAGAAGGAGCGGGAGGAGAAGATGGAGGGGGCGCGGTCTTCGAACGGTGGGTGTCGTCGAGAGAGGGTGGGCTTCGGTGATGGGCGGCGACGCTTCAGGGGGAGAGGGCGGCTGTCGATCGGTAGCTAGGGCTTTTTTTTTTTTTTTTTTTTTTTTCCTCTTTTGAATTCCGATTTGAAGAATCGGGGGGGGGGGGGGGGGGCTGGTTAAGGAGAAAAAGGGGATTTTTATTTTTTTTATATTTTATTATTTAATTATTTTAAATTCAATGAAGTTGACTTTTCATACGAACACCTATCGAGGCCCAACGACTGTCGTCCCTAGCGTTTCACCCCCATTCCGAACACAATGGGATATGTATCGTGAGCTGATTCGATTGTTATAATCAGTTTCCTTTTGAATTTACATTTAAATCACTATATTGAATTTTAAACGTACATTTCAAATTACCGGGGTCACATACTAACTAGAAAAATTCCAGAAAAATATTTTCTAGCTTCGTATTGACGATACGGTCCTAACAAAACTAGTTTCGTCGAATTCCGAGACCGTTGGAAAAATGGCCAATTTCCAGTCGATTAAAATCAACTGAAATGGTCAAAACACGTTTTCCTTTGCCACACTCACATATCGATTCGAAAAATTATGAAATTTGGAATCTAGCAATAACTTAACGTCACGGACCCAACAAAACTGGTTTCATCGAAATCCGATGTCGTTTGCAAAATGTCCATTTTTAAGGGCCTGAATTCCATAGCGACTATTCAGAATTTTAAACTGGACATATCTTTTGATTCCCGATATGAAATCTTGATTTTTCGGATTCGTTGGAAAGATATTCACTATTAGATTCCATTATTTTTGGTTTCACTAAAATCCGGATTGTTTTGCACCCGGTACATTCAATTGAAGTTTGAAATCGAATTATCGAACTACCGCGCCATTTCCAATTCTATTTATAATTATATATAAATATTTATATTCTAACGACGACGCATATAATATATACGATCGAATTCTATTCAAAATAAATTTTTCGTCGATATTATTTAAAACAATTCATTTTAAATAATCAAAATTCGCTAAGATTGCCAAAATAAAAATTTCAAACTGGCTCGCATTTTACGGGTTGTTACAATCTCCCCCACTTAAAACTTTTCGTCCCCGAAAAGGAACAAAGTCGAAAGTGGTTTGATCATTCAACTCTATGTTCGATCTGGCTTCCATTCTCTAACTTTTCAGTTTCTGAGAATTTTCAAAATTTCAAAAATTTGGCTAACACCCTAAATTTTTGAAAAATTTCGCCATAACCTCCCCTGCAATGGGAGCATCGGGGAATTTCAAATAGCTTCCCCGGTCCTTCAGATCTCAAAAAGAAAAAGAAAAAGAAAAAGCCAAGCGGCTAGCCAATAGGCTCATAAAATCATCATCACCCAAACAAAACAGGAAATTATGTAGTAAACATGTACCTACTTGTCGGGCAAACAAATTTTATTCTCTGCTCTAGCCTCCTTGCTATGACCTGTTCAATGATATATATGTATATGCAAGCAAATGCGACCAATTTTCAATACAGTACAATATGCGATTGAATTAGGCTAAATGGCTAAGAATTAGCAAACAAATAAACAACCAACACAAACATCAATCAATTAGTGAATTAGAGTTTCAAATTGATAATTTTGATACATATACAAAAATCATGTTTTTGATGCCAAATCACAACAATAGGCCCTATCTAATTTTGGTTCTCACACCAGTCAATAGGAAATATATAGATATCGCACCTTCGTCACTCGAATATAAATTCTGATGATGATATATCAACCATCAGCATCACCCCCGGGCGACTAGAGTGTGATTTTATATCTATCCAGTATATTAAAACTTCGAATAGACGCTAGCTAGGCGCATACGCGAAATCTTTATATATTGGACTGTCCTAATCAATATAAATAAATAATCAAATACGTATAATTGATTTAAATTTTCAAAACAAAAATTTGTTTTCATTTTCAAAAATATACTCTTCACACTCGTTCTAGGATACTACTGATCCCATCTCTAACGAGTCATTCTAATTGGATATTACTAACCCAATATCTGATGAATTCTTTCGTATGGTTCTAATGTGCCTTGTTCTCTGAGCTTTGTAAACCAAAGCTCTGATACCAACTGTGAAGACCCGTAACTTCCCCGTAAAGGAAAGCGTCGGATAGTTCGAGAACAAGCCACAACAGAACGCATACAGAAGAACATTTCATTGTATATTACAACAATGCATCAGATTACAAGAATATACAGAGTATAAAAGAATATTACACAGAAATATCAGAGATTTAAATTACATTGATACATAGCAGCGGAAAATAATACAATACACAACTAGGATGAGATATACGGATACAAAGCTTTCCGGATATCGTTCCAGCTGTAAACCAGGATCCTGTGAATATAAATCTGCAAAACCAAAACTACTAGCTGCCCGTGTCGAAAATAGGGGCACCCAGAGTTTAGGTCAAAACAATAAACTCCAGGTCAGTCATGTGACTGGTGTGAGAACTAAAACAGTTATTAATCTTTATTTTAAATCATTAGGTAAATCAAGGGACCACGCCGTATAACACGGAACGGGTTTCCTCCCAAGAATACCAGTGCATAAGACAAACAGCGCAATGCTAAATAAAGAAAAATGAAGCTGTTATAAGACCCAGGTCCCATCACACAATGCAACGCAGTCGAGGATAGGGTTTTCCCTTATAACAGCCAAAGAATGCTTGATACGTTTAAAACAAATCATTTGATACTATTATAAGTGCATAGTGTATAAAACACTTCAAATCATAAGTATCAATCATAGGCGGCATAAGCGCCCCATCCCACTATGTCGCCATATATAGGATTACAACTAAAACCGCAAATGTCACGTATTTGGAAATTGGATTTCCATCTATGAACCGAGGCAAAAGATAGTCCTCAACCGATTCGAGACTGCCTAGCCCCAGCCTCAGGATCAGAGCTCGAGTGACCCTAGGAGCGACAGGGCCGGTCCACCGATGTGGATTAAAATGCCTGAACACTACGTTTCCCCGCCCTTTGGGGCGTAAATGAGCCACTAAATGACTCCATCGGTTCGAGAACGACCGATCAATCCGAGGCGCCTCGCAACAGCAACAACCACATAAGTCAAACTCGTCAGGGCGTGTAAAACCACTGACGCCACTTCTAACAAGGAAGAAACGCAGGCCCTCCCTGAGGTCCTTTCTCCCGTTTTTGGTTCATACCGGGTGTGAAACACGCGAGGTAAACGTTACACAAAGCTACGCCACAAAGGCCGTGCTTTGATCATCACCACAAGACTTTGCTTTTCAACAGAAGCCTTGATCATTTGCATCTTAGCATGCCACACAGGCAAACCATCCTATGCAACCGATATCAGTCACACAGAATGAAATCCGATGTCAGACACACAGTCCATTTACAAGTCTGTTCTGGGTCTGAACGAAACCGGAGGCACCTAGTACCCCGCATATCCATCGATCTCCAAGTACGTCTGGACGATCACTAACTGTTTCCATCTTCTTGGGTGTACAGCCCAATCAAGATCATCAGTTATCCCCCAAACGACGTGAAGACCTCCGGTCTTCGACCATCGTCTTCATCCTCGACTTATCGTCGTATCAGTTATTCAGAATGGGATAAACCCGGTCTTTCCGAATAACTCGCGTATATATTATAAAAGTGTTACACAAACACAACATACGCCTCATTCCAACTCATTAGTCATTAACCGTAAATTAATCAAGAGAATAATTCCCCAAATATTAACCCCGAAGGCCGAAACCAACATCAGATCAATATCCAGAAAACCATTCTACTTAGCTAACCGACAGTTAGTTTCTAAATTTCACGTTCAAATCTAATTAAAGATTTAACTATCGCCTGGAGCAAAACTGGTGATACTCCATTCTCGATCTTTTCAATCTAATTAAAGATTCATTAAAACTCCACTTAGTTTTAATATGTGACTGGGTTAAAGAATCAGTGTCATTTAAAACACGGTTCACGATAAACCCAAAGTCACATCCCATTAATTATCGGGTTAAAGAACAAGGGTTATTTAAAACACTGTTCACGATAAACCCAAAAATCAATATCCATTCAATTCCAATTAAATATTATTTAATTGGTACACTTCATTAAATCTAAATAAAAAGATTTAATCTTTTCTCAACTGGGTTCAAGAACAGTGTTAGTGAAGACACCATTCACGACAAACCCAAATCACATTCGATATTCAATACAAGGCTCTGAATAGAAAATATATCGGCTTATATTCAATATCAAATTCTACGACTAACAAATGTCGTATTGGAAATAACGATATCAATATATATCTTTCAAATTTCCATAACAACACCTGTATAATCACGAATTCCAACATCGAAATATTCCGAAGACAATTTCGATTCAAATCCACTCCAATGCAATCATTGGAAATTTTGGTTATTTTTAAAACCCTTTTCGAATTCAATTTATTTATTTAAAAATAAATAAAATTATAACTCTAGTTCAAAACTAGTTCATTTCGATAAAAATCCATTTTTATCTTTTCAAATATGGAGTTTTTCATCCCAATTCTTTCTAAATCATTTCTTATGATTTTACACAAATTATTACTATTTTTAATAATTTTATCAAGGCCCGTACAGTCGATTTCCATCAATGGCCATCGAACTGCACTTACAGCGACCTTTTTCGAATTTGATTTGGACGTATCTCCAAATCCAACCGTTAGATTTCAAATTTCTAATATTCATTAGAAAGCTCTTTTCGATACGAACCCAACGGTTCCGGTTTTAGGAGAATCCGACGGTCGGATCTCCCGTAATGTCCGTTTGAGATAAATGGTCGAAATTCGCGAACTGCCGCGGCGCGGCGCGTTCTATTCAGGCCATTATATTATATATAATATATATAATATATATATTTCGACGATTTCTATTTAAAACGAATTATATAAATAGTTTTGAATTCGTTTCAAAAACATTTTCAACTTCCATTTCAATTCAAATCAAAATTGAATTCTTCTTTATAAAATCGTTTCAAAATTCATTTCTATTCAATTCAAATTTCAATTCAATTTGAATTCAATTCAATTCACTTTCAATTCAATTCGAATTCGTTTTCAATTCAATTCATTTCGAAATCGTTTTCAATTCAATTCATTTCGAAATCGTTTTCAATTCAATTCATTTCGGAATCGTTTTCAATTCAATTCATTTCGAAATCGTTTTCAATTCAATTCATTTCGAAATCGTTTTCAATTCAATTCATTTCGAAATCGTTTTCAATTCAATTCATTTCGGAATCGTTTTCAATTCAATTCATTTCGAAATCGTTTTCAATTCAATTCATTTCGAAATCGTTTTCAATTCAATTCATTTCGAAATATTCGATTTCGAGATTACTTTTCAATATTCACTTTAAAATGAATAAAATCGATATAAATATCGTTTACGTCAAAATGGCGTCAATCTAATCAACACGGCTTCATAAATTTCTATTTTCAAATATTCTATTTCAAATATTTCCTATTGTCAAAATATTTGTTATTATCAAAATATTCTTTATTTTCACGATTGGAATGAGGCCCAATCAATTACCATATAAAATTAATTATATGGATTTTCATACAACACATGTATATAATAACATTGAAAATAATCAACCATCAACCAAAGTGCACTACACTGTATAAGCATCAAATATAGATATTCAACGCTCATAACAGCCTGTCAATCAATCGATCGACATATTTAATCAATCAGGATGAGTGAACTTCAAATTTCATCCTAACACCCATGTGGGGTTTCAAACAATCAAACACCGATTTTTATTCGTGCAGTTGGGCGATGTGTAAAATTTATCGTCCCAATCAATGTCATTCAAATAAGTGTACATAAACAAACCATCTGGTTTGTAAATGAATATTTATTTATTCACTTCACTATTTTCATATTCACGTTAAAAATTATATTTTTAACGATAAAACATTTTATTTCAACCTATGAATTTCTATTCAATTCATTTGCTCAATAAAATGATATTTTTATTTTTCTAACACATTTTTAGAAAATTTCGGCGGCATAACGGCACGATACTAGAAACGGGACAAGGCCTAGCCTTATCCCCGGTCTAGTGAAGGCCCACGCCATTCACTCATCAATCAAATCAATTTCATTATGCAAACCACAAAATTTGGAGCAAGGGTCTAACCTAGCCTTACTCCTTCGCCTTATAACGGCGCACGTCTAATCCTAACCAATTTATCGATTCGATTATTCACACCACAAACCACATTCAAACCAATATCGCAATCAATAACCAAACAGCCAAACAAACAAGTCCATGGTCTGTGGACGATTGTGTCGGGTGCTACTAAGCACCGTCTGCATCCTAGTATATATATATATAACTAGAAAAAAATTAAATTGAAAGGTGAGAAGTTCTCACAGATTAGCTATCCTAGCTCCACGGCACTCCTTTGCAGAAGTCTTCGTCGTTTCGCCTTTTTGTCACCTTCGTTGCTGCTTTCACTACATACGTAAAAATCACATTTTTACTTCGCTATTCAATATATATAAAAATCGAATTTTTACTATGTTATTCAATATATAAAAATCACATTTTATTTCGAAGTTCAATATCCAAAAATTCTATTTTTCTATCGAAGTTCAATATATAAAAATTCTATTTTCTTTCGAAGTTCAAAACATAAAAACTATATTTTCTTTCGAAGTTCAAAACATAAAAACTATATTTTCTTTCGAAGTTCAAAACATAAAAACTATATTTTTCTCTCGAAGTTCAAAACATAAAAACTATATTTTTCTTTCGAAGTTCAAAACATAAAAACTATATTTTTCTCTCGAAGTTCAAAACATAAAAACTATATTTTTCTCTCGAAGTTCAAAACATAAAAACTATATTTTTCTCTCGAAGTTCAAAACATAAAAACTATATTTTTCTTTCGAAGTTCAAAACATAAAAACTATATTTTTCTCTCGAAGTTCAAAACATAAAAACTATATTTTTATCTCGAAGTTCAAAACATAAAAACTATATTTTTATCTCGAAGTTCTATATATAAAAATCATATTTTTATCTCGAAGTTCTATATATAAAAATCATATTTTTATCTCGAAGTTCTATATATAAAAATCTAGTCTTCGCCTTATAAAAAATCAAGTCTTTGGTATTCAAACCTTTATAAAAAAAATCAGTTTTTATACTTTATAAATAAATCAGTTTTTATACTTTATAAATAAATCAGTTTTTATACTTTATAAATAAATCAGTTTTTATACTTTATAAATAAATCAGTTTTTATACTTTATAAATAAATCAGTTTTTATACTTTATAAATAAATCAGTTTTTATACTTTATAAATAAATCAGTTTTTATACTTTATAAATAAATCAGTTTTTATACTTTATAAATAAATCAGTTTTTATACTTTATAAATTAATCAGTTTTTATCTGTTTTAAAATTCAGGTTTTTTAAAATGCTTTTTTAAAAATTCCAGTTTTTAATACTTTTAAAAATTCCTGTTTTAATACTTTTAAAAATATTCAGTTTTATACCTTTAAAAATATTTAGTTTTTTTACTTTTAAACATTTTCAGTTTTATAAAAATAAAAAAAAAGAAATAAAATAAATTAATTAAAAATAACTTACAGGGGGGGGGGGGGTGTGCGGTCTTTGGCCAGAGGAGGGGAGAGGCAGGCGGGGAAGAAGGAGCGGGAGGAGAAGATGGAGGGGGCGCGGTCTTCGAACGGTGGGTGTCGTCGAGAGAGGGTGGGCTTCGGTGATGGGCGGCGACGCTTCAGGGGGAGAGGGCGGCTGTCGATCGGTAGCTAGGGCTTTTTTTTTCCTCTTTTGAATTCCGATTTGAAGAATCGAGGGGGGGGCCTGGTTAAGGAGAAAAAGGGGATTTTTATTTTTTTTATATTTTATTATTTAATTATTTTAAATTCAATGAAGTTGACTTTTCATACGAACACCTATCGAGGCCCAACGACTGTCGTCCCTAGCGTTTCACCCCCATTCCGAACACAATGGGATATGTATCGTGAGCTGATTCGATTGTTATAATCAGTTTCCTTTTGAATTTACATTTAAATCACTATATTGAATTTTAAACGTACATTTCAAATTACCGGGGTCACATACTAACTAGAAAAATTCCAGAAAAATATTTTCTAGCTTCGTATTGACGATACGGTCCTAACAAAACTAGTTTCGTCGAATTCCGAGACCGTTGGAAAAATGGCCAATTTCCAGTCGATTAAAATCAACTGAAATGGTCAAAACACGTTTTCCTTTGCCACACTCACATATCGATTCGAAAAATTATGAAATTTGGAATCTAGCAATAACTTAACGTCACGGACCCAACAAAACTGGTTTCGTCGAAATCCGATGTCGTTTGCAAAATGTCCATTTTTAAGGGCCTGAATTCCATAGCGACTATTCAGAATTTTAAACTGGACATATCTTTTGATTCCCGATATGAAATCTTGATTTTTCGGATTCGTTGGAAAGATATTCACTATTAGATTCCATTATTTTTGGTTTCACTAAAATCCGGATTGTTTTGCACCCGGTACATTCAATTGAAGTTTGAAATCGAATTATCGAACTACCGCGCCATTTCCAATTCTATTTATAATTATATATAAATATTTATATTCTAACGACGACGCATATAATATATACGATCGAATTCTATTCAAAATAAATTTTTCGTCGATATTATTTAAAACAATTCATTTTAAATAATCAAAATTCGCTAAGATTGCCAAAATAAAAATTTCAAACTGGCTCGCATTTTACGGGTTGTTACAATCTCCCCCACTTAAAACTTTTCGTCCCCGAAAAGGAACAAAGTCGAAAGTGGTTTGATCATTCAACTCTATGTTCGATCTGGCTTCCATTCTCTAACTTTTCAGTTTCTGAGAATTTTCAAAATTTCAAAAATTTGGCTAACACCCTAAATTTTTGAAAAATTTCGCCATAACCTCCCCTGCAATGGGAGCATCGGGGAATTTCAAATAGCTTCCCCGGTCCTTCAGATCTCAAAAAGAAAAAGAAAAAGCCAAGCGGCTAGCCAATAGGCTCATAAAATCATCATCACCCAAACAAAACAGGAAATTATGTAGTAAACATGTACCTATTTGTCGGGCAAACAAATTTTATTCTCTGCTCTAGCCTCCTTGCTATGACCTGTTCAATGATATATATGTATATGCAAGCAAATGCGACCAATTTTCAATACAGTACAATATGCGATTGAATTAGGCTAAATGGCTAAGAATTAGCAAACAAATAAACAACCAACACAAACATCAATCAATTAGTGAATTAGAGTTTCAAATTGATAATTTTGATACATATACAAAAATCATGTTTTTGATGCCAAATCACAACAATAGGCCCTATCTAATTTTGGTTCTCACACCAGTCAATAGGAAATATATAGATATCGCACCTTCGTCACTCGAATATAAATTCTGATGATGATATATCAACCATCAGCATCACCCCCGGGCGACTAGAGTGTGATTTTATATCTATCCAGTATATTAAAACTTCGAATAGACGCTAGCTAGGCGCATACGCGAAATCTTTATATATTGGACTGTCCTAATCAATATAAATAAATAATCAAATACGTATAATTGATTTAAATTTTCAAAACAAAAATTTGTTTTCATTTTCAAAAATATACTCTTCACACTCGTTCTAGGATACTACTGATCCCATCTCTAACGAGTCATTCTAATTGGATATTACTAACCCAATATCTGATGAATTCTTTCGTATGGTTCTAATGTGCCTTGTTCTCTGAGCTTTGTAAACCAAAGCTCTGATACCAACTGTGAAGACCCGTAACTTCCCCGTAAAGGAAAGCGTCGGATAGTTCGAGAACAAGCCACAACAGAACGCATACAGAAGAACATTTCATTGTATATTACAACAATGCATCAGATTACAAGAATATACAGAGTATAAAAGAATATTACACAGAAATATCAGAGATTTAAATTACATTGATACATAGCAGCGGAAAATAATACAATACACAACTAGGATGAGATATACGGATACAAAGCTTTCCGGATATCGTTCCAGCTGTAAACCAGGATCCTGTGAATATAAATCTGCAAAACCAAAACTACTAGCTGCCCGTGTCGAAAATAGGGGCACCCAGAGTTTAGGTCAAAACAATAAACTCCAGGTCAGTCATGTGACTGGTGTGAGAACTAAAACAGTTATTAATCTTTATTTTAAATCATTAGGTAAATCAAGGGACCACGCCGTATAACACGGAACGGGTTTCCTCCCAAGAATACCAGTGCATAAGACAAACAGCGCAATGCTAAATAAAGAAAAATGAAGCTGTTATAAGACCCAGGTCCCATCACACAATGCAACGCAGTCGAGGATAGGGTTTTCCCTTATAACAGCCAAAGAATGCTTGATACGTTTAAAACAAATCATTTGATACTATTATAAGTGCATAGTGTATAAAACACTTCAAATCATAAGTATCAATCATAGGCGGCATAAGCGCCCCATCCCACTATGTCGCCATATATAGGATTACAACTAAAACCGCAAATGTCACGTATTTGGAAATTGGATTTCCATCTATGAACCGAGGCAAAAGATAGTCCTCAACCGATTCGAGACTGCCTAGCCCCAGCCTCAGGATCAGAGCTCGAGTGACCCTAGGAGCGACAGGGCCGGTCCACCGATGTGGATTAAAATGCCTGAACACTACGTTTCCCCGCCCTTTGGGGCGTAAATGAGCCACTAAATGACTCCATCGGTTCGAGAACGACCGATCAATCCGAGGCGCCTCGCAACAGCAACAACCACATAAGTCAAACTCGTCAGGGCGTGTAAAACCACTGACGCCACTTCTAACAAGGAAGAAACGCAGGCCCTCCCTGAGGTCCTTTCTCCCGTTTTTGGTTCATACCGGGTGTGAAACACGCGAGGTAAACGTTACACAAAGCTACGCCACAAAGGCCGTGCTTTGATCATCACCACAAGACTTTGCTTTTCAACAGAAGCCTTGATCATTTGCATCTTAGCATGCCACACAGGCAAACCATCCTATGCAACCGATATCAGTCACACAGAATGAAATCCGATGTCAGACACACAGTCCATTTACAAGTCCGTTCTGGGTCTGAACGAAACCGGAGGCACCTAGTACCCCGCATATCCATCGATCTCCAAGTACGTCTGGACGATCACTAACTGTTTCCATCTTCTTGGGTGTACAGCCCAATCAAGATCATCAGTTATCCCCCAAACGACGTGAAGACCTCCGGTCTTCGACCATCGTCTTCATCCTCGACTTATCGTCGTATCAGTTATTCAGAATGGGATAAACCCGGTCTTTCCGAATAACTCGCGTATATATTATAAAAGTGTTACACAAACACAACATACGCCTCATTCCAACTCATTAGTCATTAACCGTAAATTAATCAAGAGAATAATTCCCCAAATATTAACCCCGAAGGCCGAAACCAACATCAGATCAATATCCAGAAAACCATTCTACTTAGCTAACCGACAGTTAGTTTCTAAATTTCACGTTCAAATCTAATTAAAGATTTAACTATCGCCTGGAGCAAAACTGGTGATACTCCATTCTCGATCTTTTCAATCTAATTAAAGATTCATTAAAACTCCACTTAGTTTTAATATGTGACTGGGTTAAAGAATCAGTGTCATTTAAAACACGGTTCACGATAAACCCAAAGTCACATCCCATTAATTATCGGGTTAAAGAACAAGGGTTATTTAAAACACTGTTCACGATAAACCCAAAAATCAATATCCATTCAATTCCAATTAAATATTATTTAATTGGTACACTTCATTAAATCTAAATAAAAAGATTTAATCTTTTCTCAACTGGGTTCAAGAACAGTGTTAGTGAAGACACCATTCACGACAAACCCAAATCACATTCGATATTCAATACAAGGCTCTGAATAGAAAATATATCGGCTTATATTCAATATCAAATTCTACGACTAACAAATGTCGTATTGGAAATAACGATATCAATATATATCTTTCAAATTTCCATAACAACACCTGTATAATCACGAATTCCAACATCGAAATATTCCGAAGACAATTTCGATTCAAATCCACTCCAATGCAATCATTGGAAATTTTGGTTATTTTTAAAACCCTTTTCGAATTCAATTTATTTATTTAAAAATAAATAAAATTATAACTCTAGTTCAAAACTAGTTCATTTCGATAAAAATCCATTTTTATCTTTTCAAATATGGAGTTTTTCATCCCAATTCTTTCTAAATCATTTCTTATGATTTTACACAAATTATTACTATTTTTAATAATTTTATCAAGGCCCGTACAGTCGATTTCCATCAATGGCCATCGAACTGCACTTACAGCGACCTTTTTCGAATTTGATTTGGACGTATCTCCAAATCCAACCGTTAGATTTCAAATTTCTAATATTCATTAGAAAGCTCTTTTCGATACGAACCCAACGGTTCCGGTTTTAGGAGAATCCGACGGTCGGATCTCCCGTAATGTCCGTTTGAGATAAATGGTCGAAATTCGCGAACTGCCGCGGCGCGGCGCGTTCTATTCAGGCCATTATATTATATATAATATATATAATATATATATTTCGACGATTTCTATTTAAAACGAATTATATAAATAGTTTTGAATTCGTTTCAAAAACATTTTCAACTTCCATTTCAATTCAAATCAAAATTGAATTCTTCTTTATAAAATCGTTTCAAAATTCATTTCTATTCAATTCAAATTTCAATTCAATTTGAATTCAATTCAATTCACTTTCAATTCAATTCGAATTCGTTTTCAATTCAATTCATTTCGAAATCGTTTTCAATTCAATTCATTTCGAAATCGTTTTCAATTCAATTCATTTCGGAATCGTTTTCAATTCAATTCATTTCGGAATCGTTTTCAATTCAATCCATTTCGAAATCGTTTTCAATTCAATTCATTTCGAAATCGTTTTCAATTCAATTCATTTCGGAATCGTTTTCAATTCAATTCATTTCGAAATCGTTTTCAATTCAATTCATTTCGAAATCGTTTTCAATTCAATTCATTTCGAAATATTCGATTTCGAGATTACTTTTCAATATTCACTTTAAAATGAATAAAATCGATATAAATATCGTTTACGTCAAAATGGCGTCAATCTAATCAACACGGCTTCATAAATTTCTATTTTCAAATATTCTATTTCAAATATTTCCTATTGTCAAAATATTTGTTATTATCAAAATATTCTTTATTTTCACGATTGGAATGAGGCCCAATCAATTACCATATAAAATTAATTATATGGATTTTCATACAACACATGTATATAATAACATTGAAAATAATCAACCATCAACCAAAGTGCACTACACTGTATAAGCATCAAATATAGATATTCAACGCTCATAACAGCCTGTCAATCAATCGATCGACATATTTAATCAATCAGGATGAGTGAACTTCAAATTTCATCCTAACACCCGTGTGGGGTTTCAAACAATCAAACACCGATTTTTATTCGTGCAGTTGGGCGATGTGTAAAATTTATCGTCCCAATCAATGTCATTCAAATAAGTGTACATAAACAAACCATCTGGTTTGTAAATGAATATTTATTTATTCACTTCACTATTTTCATATTCACGTTAAAAATTATATTTTTAACGATAAAACATTTTATTTCAACCTATGAATTTCTATTCAATTCATTTGCTCAATAAAATGATATTTTTATTTTTCTAACACATTTTTAGAAAATTTCGGCGGCATAATGGCACGATACTAGAAACGGGACAAGGCCTAGCCTTATCCCCGGTCTAGTGAAGGCCCACGCCATTCACTCATCAATCAAATCAATTTCATTATGCAAACCACAAAATTTGGAGCAAGGGTCTAACCTAGCCTTACTCCTTCGCCTTATAACGGCGCACGTCTAATCCTAACCAATTTATCGATTCGATTATTCACACCACAAACCACATTCAAACCAATATCGCAATCAATAACCAAACAGCCAAACAAACAAGTCCATGGTCTGTGGACGATTGTGTCGGGTGCTACTAAGCACCGTCTGCATCCTAGTATATATATATATAACTAGAAAAAAATTAAATTGAAAGGTGAGAAGTTCTCACAGATTAGCTATCCTAGCTCCACGGCACTCCTTTGCAGAAGTCTTCGTCGTTTCGCCTTTTTGTCACCTTCGTTGCTGCTTTCACTACATACGTAAAAATCACATTTTTACTTCGCTATTCAATATATATAAAAATCGAATTTTTACTATGTTATTCAATATATAAAAATCACATTTTATTTCGAAGTTCAATATCCAAAAATTCTATTTTTCTATCGAAGTTCAATATATAAAAATTCTATTTTCTTTCGAAGTTCAAAACATAAAAACTATATTTTCTTTCGAAGTTCAAAACATAAAAACTATATTTTCTTTCGAAGTTCAAAACATAAAAACTATATTTTTCTCTCGAAGTTCAAAACATAAAAACTATATTTTTCTTTCGAAGTTCAAAACATAAAAACTATATTTTTCTCTCGAAGTTCAAAACATAAAAACTATATTTTTCTCTCGAAGTTCAAAACATAAAAACTATATTTTTCTCTCGAAGTTCAAAACATAAAAACTATATTTTTCTTTCGAAGTTCAAAACATAAAAACTATATTTTTCTCTCGAAGTTCAAAACATAAAAACTATATTTTTATCTCGAAGTTCAAAACATAAAAACTATATTTTTATCTCGAAGTTCTATATATAAAAATCATATTTTTATCTCGAAGTTCTATATATAAAAATCATATTTTTATCTCGAAGTTCTATATATAAAAATCTAGTCTTCGCCTTATAAAAAATCAAGTCTTTGGTATTCAAACCTTTATAAAAAAAATCAGTTTTTATACTTTATAAATAAATCAGTTTTTATACTTTATAAATAAATCAGTTTTTATACTTTATAAATAAATCAGTTTTTATACTTTATAAATAAATCAGTTTTTATACTTTATAAATAAATCAGTTTTTATACTTTATAAATAAATCAGTTTTTATACTTTATAAATAAATCAGTTTTTATCTGTTTTAAAATTCAGGTTTTTTAAAATGCTTTTTTAAAAATTCCAGTTTTTAATACTTTTAAAAATTCCTGTTTTAATACTTTTAAAAATATTCAGTTTTATACCTTTAAAAATATTTAGTTTTTTTACTTTTAAACATTTTCAGTTTTATAAAAATAAAAAAAAAGAAATAAAATAAATTAATTAAAAATAACTTACAGGGGGGGGGGGGTGTGCGGTCTTTGGCCAGAGGAGGGGAGAGGCAGGCGGGGAAGAAGGAGCGGGAGGAGAAGATGGAGGGGGCGCGGTCTTCGAACGGTGGGTGTCGTCGAGAGAGGGTGGGCTTCGGTGATGGGCGGCGACGCTTCAGGGGGAGAGGGCGGCTGTCGATCGGTAGCTAGGGCTTTTTTTTTTTTTTTTTTTTTTTTTTTTTCCTCTTTTGAATTCCGATTTGAAGAATCGGGGGGGGGGGGGGGCCTGGTTAAGGAGAAAAAGGGGATTTTTATTTTTTTTATATTTTATTATTTAATTATTTTAAATTCAATGAAGTTGACTTTTCATACGAACACCTATCGAGGCCCAACGACTGTCGTCCCTAGCGTTTCACCCCCATTCCGAACACAATGGGATATGTATCGTGAGCTGATTCGATTGTTATAATCAGTTTCCTTTTGAATTTACATTTAAATCACTATATTGAATTTTAAACGTACATTTCAAATTACCGGGGTCACATACTAACTAGAAAAATTCCAGAAAAATATTTTCTAGCTTCGTATTGACGATACGGTCCTAACAAAACTAGTTTCGTCGAATTCCGAGACCGTTGGAAAAATGGCCAATTTCCAGTCGATTAAAATCAACTGAAATGGTCAAAACACGTTTTCCTTTGCCACGCTCACATATCGATTCGAAAAATTATGAAATTTGGAATCTAGCAATAACTTAACGTCACGGACCCAACAAAACTGGTTTCGTCGAAATCCGATGTCGTTTGCAAAATGTCCATTTTTAAGGGCCTGAATTCCATAGCGACTATTCAGAATTTTAAACTGGACATATCTTTTGATTCCCGATATGAAATCTTGATTTTTCGGATTCGTTGGAAAGATATTCACTATTAGATTCCATTATTTTTGGTTTCACTAAAATCCGGATTGTTTTGCACCCGGTACATTCAATTGAAGTTTGAAATCGAATTATCGAACTACCGCGCCATTTCCAATTCTATTTATAATTATATATAAATATTTATATTCTAACGACGACGCATATAATATATACGATCGAATTCTATTCAAAATAAATTTTTCGTCGATATTATTTAAAACAATTCATTTTAAATAATCAAAATTCGCTAAGATTGCCAAAATAAAAATTTCAAACTGGCTCGCATTTTACGGGTTGTTACATTTACACATTCATACTGACTTCTGTACTTTCTCCAACACTGTCCTTTCTGCCTTCTGTCTTCTTGTCATCTTTTTTTTTACAACTTTCAGTCCAGTCACTTCAGTCCAGTCATCATCACCTGTCACATGAAACAGAAACACACAGTACACTGCAATAGAAATAAAACTGTATACATGCAAATATAAATTTCATTTTAAAAAAAAATAAAAAAAATTATTTGCCTCAGAATTTTGGTGTGTTTCTCATCATTTTTCATGACTTGATCTGATCTGTGTCTAGTCAGACTGTATATGTATAGTACAGGGACATGAAACCTTGTCTGATGGCTGCATATACACACGTGTATAAATATACACGTGTGCACTGCCTCGCCAACCAGCTAGCATCTGAGGAGTAGCCACAAAGACCATCTCGACTCAGTGCATATGAATATGGTCGAAAGCTCAAACAATTTTCAAAGCAAAGCTCAAGTATAAGATTAAATGTATAAGCATTGACATGGCAGCAAATGCAAACAGCTCAGCACAAATGTACATGGTCAGAGACACAGACCATATATACATACATATGCATATATGTATATACATAAATATATATATATATATGTATATGTATACATATATATATGTATATATATATAGTGATGTTCATGTCAAAGCATACATAGGTCCAATGAATTCAGCAACAAAAACGTGGTTCAAGTTGAACTTGAGCAGAAAAAAAACATGATGAAGCATAGGTGAAGCAGAAAAAAATATGGTGTGCCAAGATAGGACATAAGCATACATGAACAAGTGAAGTATAAATGGTGCAAGTGTACAATGGTACAACAAATTTACAAGTGCAGTTTCATGGTCAAGTGTTTATTCAACAATGCAGCCAAGCTCAAGTAAATGCAACAAGTATCATAAGCATCATCAATGAACAGTTTGTCAAAACAGTGCACCGGTGTACATGGATTAACCATCACAAGCAATATGGTTTGAGCAGAAGTAAGCATGGATGTGAATCAGCACAACAGTTTAAACATGAATGGTACACAATGGATCAGCAACAATGATCAGTTTCAACTCATATGAAAGCATACAAAGGATGCACAGTCATGAGCAAAAACTTAAGAGACATGTTCAGTCAGCAATTCATTCTCGGCAAGTAAATAAGAGGCAAGCATTCACACAGCCATGCACTATGGAAAGAATTAAATCAGCAAAATGGAGAATCCAGATTTGGTAATGTTTTTTCAATCCAATATTTTAGGCAGAACTTTGGATATTCACAGTTTTTTTTAAAGGGCAAGAAAACATTTTTTTAAAATAAATGTGCAAGCAAATTCTCACATAAATATGGCAATGTGATATCCAGAAATCAAAGTGTAATTTCGACAAGAAAGTATTTGTTTCCAGAAATGTTCACAAATCAGTATTGGCAGGATTTTTTATTTTCCAGAAATAAAATGTACATATTAGGCTGTGTACATCAGTAAATTGAAGACATGTTTAAGCAAGTTTTTTTTTGGTTGTTTCCTGGTTTCAAATATTCATATTTGGAAAGAAAACAATCTCAGCAAAGATTTAAATCGAGGAGATAAAAGGCAAGAAATTGAATCATGGAATCTATCACGCAAGTGAGGAACAAATTTTCAGAAATTCAGTGTTTAAAATGTGGCAAGATTTCTTTCCAGAATTAACAAGGTCGAGAGATTTATTTTCAAGAAGGGAAAATCTTTTTAAGGCAACAAATTCAAGAGCCAAGGAGAGTAAATCACGCAAGTCCCAAATATAGATTTCATTCACGAGTACAAGGCAACAAGTATCATTCATCTCAAAAATTAAAAGCCGAGAATATCAATTCCAAAAGAGGAAATCTTGTATTCAATCAAATCGCAAATCAAAAGGGGAAAAGCACCGCAACAAATCAGCCGAATCATTCAGTGAAATCAGAGCGATTTTAGGATGTTATAATCCTATTTCTAACACCCATTTACATCATAGGCAATTATCGAAAATCAACAACAAAAATCAAGAGCAATCAGAGAAACAAAATTCGAATAACTCACAATTTTAACAAGAGTTTCGATCGCCTGAAAGCCCCAAATCAGTGAGCAAGAACGCATCATAAAGCCACAACAAATTGAAGGGACAGAGATTCATTTTCCACGAAGCAAGCGATTTGATTTGGGGAAGAAACCCTAGCCGCCATTTTTTTAGAAACAAAGAGAACGGGCTGAACTAATTTGAAAAGGGTCGGCCAATGTAATGGCGCGTTTTGTTAGCTGTCGAATAATTAATTTATTTAATGATTTATATATCGATTTGGCGATATCGATAACTTAAAGTACAACGTTCGAACTTATAATTTATAATTATAATTAAAACGAACCTGAAACGTCGTGGCAGTTCGCAATTTGGCGATTCGAACTTCAACTGAATGTACAGGATTCGTTTTAAGCCGGATTTCCGTGAAGCAAGAAACGTGTGGAGCTGGTGGAGTATATCTTTCTAGTGGAAGAGAAAAATCGGGATTTCGTCGTGTAGATTTTTATGTACGTCCAAATCAAATTTTTAAATAGTCGCTATAGAATCGTTATCGACCATAACAGTTTATTCGGTATAACTAGATATCGGGTTTGAATTTAGACAAGGTTCTTTTGAGACGTAGCGATAATTTAATTTTTAGAATTTTATTGTAATTTTTAATTAATTAAATAAGCAGCTTTTTATTTGGAGTATTTTGGCACCCTGTAGTCAACATTTTGGGGTTTCAAAATATGAGTCAATCTACCGGTATTATTAAATATTTGGGATTGTGACACTTTGGGCATCTCAACGGTATCTGTATTTTTGTCTGTAGCAGTCTGTACGTCAACAAAGCTTTATATAACGAGTAATGAGATCATTTAAGAACTACATATGTGCCTCCCATTCCTTCACGTGTACAAGAGCATTGCTACCGCATATGTTTGATGCTATATTAGTGGAGTAAGACTTGGATACGTACTTCCATACCTTCAAAGACACGGTTGCCTTTTCCCAACCACCGTTCATATGTGGCCTTAAAAACTTGGAAACGTGGACCTTCAATAATCCACAAAAGAAATATCTAAACCACCCTATAAATAAACATTTACCCCAACTTCCTTAAGACCGAAAATGGGTTCTTCAGCAACAAAAGGAGCCGCCGTTCCTTCCTTTGTTTCTCAAACAAAACGTGACCTTCACAAATCAATTAAAAGATCAAATACACCATAGAAGGATTCGATTGTGGTCTTGTTATTCTCGTAGAAGCAAGCACTCCCTTCTCGTGTCAATTACTTTGGGTGTGACGAAACTCTCGTCCACTGTCTCATGAGCGTCGTCACTTAGGGGTAAGGATCGACGGGGATTAAAGTGGACGGTGACGAAGGGTTCCTGATGAGGTGAAGGACTGCGTTGATGTCAAGCAGGGTAGGTCGAAGTCTAGTTCATTTCTGAAGTGGCAAGACAGTTCGAACTGGGAGGTGATGCTTACGTTAAACAAGGAATTGAGGAGTGGTGTTTGTATACTTGAGGGTTCGGAGAGCAAGGCCATGGGTTTTCCAGTGATTTTTTTAAGGAGCGAAGTGGGAGAACAGCGTTTTAGTGGGTTGGGAGGAGTAATGTTCGGTGATGCTCAAAGGGTTTACAGGAGGAGCAGTGTTTAGTCGGTTGTGAAGGAAGAGTGTGGTGGTATTTGTGAGCGGGTTCATGGTTGTTTCGGAAGGGAGGGGAACGTGTGAACTTGGCAGGAGAAAGGTACTGTGTAATATGGGAAAGGAGCACAACGTTGATTTTTGTATTGGGAAGAAAGGCTACAGGAGAATGCGGGTGGAAAGGGTATCATGGGCCGACGGGCTGAGGAGAGGCCCATTTAAATAAAAACCCCTGTTTTTATTGGTGTAAGTATTCCAAAATATATATACAAACTTCGAGTGATCGTAACTTGTTCATACGTGATCGAAACTCAGCGAAACAAGATCCGATGGGATTGTATGGACGGACACTACGCACTGGAACCGACTGGAAGTCCATCGGAGCTCATTACAATTTATGGCGAAATAAATTGTCCGACTGAATCAAATAACGCAAACCGTTATTTAACGGCTAACGCGCAAATGTGAGTAAAACTCACCAACTCTGAACAGTTTATATTTTCATGTTGTATTTTTAGAACTGTTAGATATTGACTGATTAACTGTGTGTTGACCGTTTGATTGAACTACTAGTCAGGTAGTGAAATTTCTGTATTGATTCTGTTTATCAGAATATATCATATGGAACTGCAAGTGATGTTAATTTTATTGTGTAACATCTGTGATGCAAGGAAATAGGTTGGAGGAATCCAACTGGATTCCTCAACAGTTATTTTACTGCGATTTATATATTGTGATATATAATGTGATATATAATCTATTGGCGATTATATGTGCTTGGACGATATTGAACATCGTGATTTGATATGATTGAATACCATAACATACTGAAATGTTGATAAGGGGATTTTCAATGTTTATATTGGAAATGAATCTTATTTATAAAATCGATAGGATTTTATAAAAGGAAAACATTTATTTAATTAGGAAATAAATAAATGAAAAAGGATACATTTATTTAGAAAATAAATGAATTAGAATATAAAGGAATATTTATTTAGGAAATAAATAAAGGAACATTTATTTAGATTATAAATAAATGGAATAAAGGAATATTTATTTAGGGAATAAATAAAGGAACACTTGTTCGGAAAATAAGTAGAATTATACAAGGATAGATTTAAACACGTGCTTCGCACACGGTATAACACGATATGGATTTAAATGAGATATTAAATAGGAAATCTGTTTTAAACAGATAAATTGAAGTAGATTAATTTATAAATAATGTTTTATAAATTAAATAAATTATTTATCGTTGATAAATGGAATATATATAAGTCTGGACTTACATAGAGAAGTAGAAACGTTATTAAAAGGACATTTATAAAGTGAAGAACCGTTACTAAAAGTAAATCTTTATAAATGAATAAACGTTGTTAAAGAAAATCTTTTAATGAATAAACGTTATAAAAAGGGAAATCTTTATAAGCAAATAAAGTAATCGAATAATAGTTATTCGAAGGAGTAAATCAAATAAGTTATTCGAATTAGTTATTCGAATAGAGTTAAGTTATTCGAATTTGTTATTCGAATAGAGATAATCACATATAAGCTATTCGAATTAGTTATTCGAATAGAGATAATCACATATAAGCTATTCGAATTAGTTATTCGAATAGAGTTAAACACATATAAGCTATTCGAATTAGTTATTCGAATAAAGTTAACCACATACAAGTTAATCGAATTTAGTTATTCGAAATGAGTTGTTCGAATTAGATATTTGAATAGAGTTAAACACATTAGAGTTATTCGAATTAGTTATTCGAATAGAGTTAACCACGTAAGAGTTAATTGAATATTAGTTATTCAATTTGAGTTAATCGAATTTAGTTATTCGAGAAGAGTTAAATCGAATTCAGTTATTCAAAAGGAGTTAATCAATTTGAGTTAAGTTAATCGATTTGAATTAAGTTGAATCGAAATGGAGTAAATCGATTAGAATTAAGTTAATCGAGTTAGAGTAAATCGAATATTAGTTATTCGAAGGTAAGTTATTCGAATTAGTTATTCGAATAAAGTTAAACACGTAAGAGTTAATTGAATATTAGTTATTCAATTTGAGTTAATCGAATTTAGTTATTCGAGAAGAGTTAAATCGAATTTAGTTATTCAAAAGGAGTTAATCAATTTGAGTTAAGTTAATCGATTTGAATTAAGTTGAATCGAAATGGAGTAAATCGATTAGAATTAAGTTAATCGAGTTAGAGTAAATCGAATATTGGTTATTCGAAGGTAAGTTATTCGAATTAGTTATTCGAAGGAGTTAATCAATTAAGTTATTCGAATTAGTTATTCGAAGGAGTAAATCAAATTTAGTTAATCGATTAGAGTTGAGTTAACCGATTTGGGTTAAGTTAAGTTATCGAGTTAAGTAATCGAGTTAAGATTTATCGAGTTAAGTAATCGAGTTAAGTAATCGAGTTGAGATAATCGAGTTAAGAAAATCAAGTTGAGTTAATCGAATAAGTTATTCGATAAGAGTAAATCCATTTAAGTTAAATCGGATGTTAGTTATTCGATAAGAATTGACACATTTAAGAAAATCGAATATTTGTTATTCGATAAGAGTTAATGAAATAGAGCCAACCAAGAAGAGTTATTCGAATATTAGTTATTCGATAGGAGTTAATCGAAATAGAGTTTATCGAATATCAGTTATTAAAAAGGGAGAGTTAATCGAATAGAGATTACTCGAAAGAGAGTTATACATCGAATTCGATTATAGCGAATTCGGGAAAGTACTATTTACTTTCCAGGGTTTAAATCAAGATTTAGTTATTGATTTAGAAATTATGTGTCTGTTAAATTATTCGAGTTAGGAAATAAATTTATAATTTAGGTTAGATATTTTAGTGGTAGGAATTATAACGTTATAGTTATAATCAAATGTTGTCATATAAGAAGTGGATTCGTAACCTGAATCCGAGAATTTGCGTAAACAGATGATTGGAAAAAGTGAGTGACGAACTTCATCTATTTCACAGTAAAGGACGTTGTTCAACTAAGGTCTGAGGGGTAATTATACCCCAACTTGATTGACTTCAGAATTGACAAAGGAATAGTTATGGTTTGATAGAAAAGGTTGATTTGAAATATAGTTAAGTAATAAGCGATTAATGGATTAAGCGTAACGATGTT
Organism: Allium sativum; assembly: GCA_030737875.1. Taxonomy (NCBI): domain Eukaryota; kingdom Viridiplantae; phylum Streptophyta; class Magnoliopsida; order Asparagales; family Amaryllidaceae; genus Allium; species Allium sativum. The sequence goes on from CM060916.1 coordinate 905,220,449, forward strand.
TTATACAACGTTCATTGGAAATCCGTAAATGAGTTTTGGAAACGTTTTCCAAATATAGTCAGATATGTTTTCTAAACATAGAAAATGAAATGTTTTCATGATAAGAATTTAAGAAATAGAGTTAAGAAAATTCAGAAACTGACTGGAGAGGGTAAGTTGAACGGTTTTCTAAGTGACGATCTGATGTTGGTTTCGACCTTCCGAATTGATACTTAGAGAATTGTTCTCATACTACTTACAATTAGGGACTGATAGTTGCGAAATAATAGTGATGTGAAAATAAGCTATGGAAATGTTTTGCAATGATTAATAACAGATATTTTCTAAATATATGAAATAAGGAAATATGAACATATGATGATTGATCGATCGAATTCCCATTTGGAAATAAGATTGTTGTTTGTACACCGACATGTTTTCATTTGATAGTTGAATCACAGACTATCATAGTTTTGACCATTTTTACGTTGTTAATATGGAAAGACCGGTTGGATTATTATCCGAAGAACCACTCTGTATTAGCATAAGCTTTGCGAATCAAGTACGCGGAAGATAATTGAAGACGGAGTGAAGTGCAAGGGCTATTGTGAAAAGCCTAGGTAGGATGGATTCACTGAATAGTGCCTTCGGTTTGTTCAGTCCCAGGACAACGTATATGGACGAGTGTCTGACAAAGTATTCTTAACGAATCATATATGTTGATCTCTTTAAACGTATTACGTTGGTGGTGTAGAAATTCGTTTCTCTTAGCTTATATACCCGTGATGCCTTGAGAAATCGATAATGATTTGGCAGGTATGACGATGTGGCATTCAAAGTAATTGAAGAAATAATATGTCAAAGTGATAAACGTGACCTCAAAACCTCACAACCGGAAAATAACAGAAGTTGGGCTAGGCAGCATGGCTAGTTGGGCCATACCCAAGCAGGGTGTATTATCACCATCTAGAGAATATTCAATTGTACTTCTTTATAATCTATTTCAATGTTGTCCCTTATCGGGAAGGATGGTTGCTGATCCCAACCATCGGTGATAATATATTCATTACACTCAAGCTAAATGAGTGAACGGTCATGTGTGGCCGGGTTGCAAGACGTTCTTGTTGAACCCTAGTGTATCTCCTCTAGAGTACACTGATCGGGAGGTGCTCCCATACCTTGTCTGTTGGAATCCAATCTCCAATTAGCGCTCACGGTTTTATTTGTATACTATGTATGTGGAACGTGAGATGCAAGCGTTCTGCTAGATTGATATCTATTTGTATTTAGACATTATTATAATATCAGAAAGATATCCTTTATTTAACCAAGTGTTGGAGTTTTATTCACACCAGTCCCATGACTGACCCAGAGTTTATTTTGTTTTGTTTCCCCTAAGCTCTTGGGTGCCTAAATTTGTACGGGCTGTCAAGTAGTCGGGATTTTACAGATACACTTGGAGAGCTTGAAGCAGGAGGCTTCAGGATTATAGCTATTATTATTCCTCTGTGTTGTTAAGTGTTGTACTTTGAAATGGTATGTATATACGAGTACTGATTTGTATTTCAAAGTTATGTTATATTTTATTCGTTCCGCTGTGAGATTCGTGTTTACTCTGATGATGTAAGTTCTTCTTCTTCTTCTATTCTATTAGTTCTATCTTTTCTTCCTCACCCTCTACTTTCTTTCACTAACGTCTCGGAATTCTCGACTCTCGAGGAGTCGAAAATTTCCAGCCGTTACAGTTGGTATCAGAGCTTAAGTTAAGTGATTACCTTGGCTCTGTGGCATAACTCGATAAAGATGGGATTAGTAATATCCTAGATTGAGTTTGAGTGTATATATATGAGCGCGTAATTGTTATTCAATATAAAATGGTTTTATATTGTGGAGACTCATTGGTTGAGTGGCTTATGAATTCTGGTCGATCAGTTTGATCCACTGTATCGATAAGGGTTACTAAACACTCGAATACGATGAACCGTCATAATATGTTTTGAAAGAGGGTAAATGAAATAATTTTTCCCAAAATATATTTGTTTATAGAAGAAATATATATCTTGAAATTATTATAGTATATTGATTGTGTTGGTTGTTATTATAATCGAATAAGATTATAAAAGGGTGAAATGGTTATAAATGACCAATCAGAATTCATATGAATGTAATATATGAAATAGTTTGAATTAAATATGAATTTAAATCAGAATTTGGAATTTAAAATAAGGAAATTTTAAGTTCCTGGGAGATTTTGAAAATGTTTTTCAAATTGAAAATGATATAGTATTGAACTCACTTCGATAGCTGGTAAATAGATTCTGATGATGAATCTAAACATCATCAGTGTTCATTTTCGAGTTCTAAGTGACGGATTACTACCAAATGTTTTGTTTTTGAATTGTTTTGAGAAAACAAGTTGTTTAGAAATTCAAAGGTTTTGAATTGGCATTATGATTTCAAATTGATTTGAAAGAAACCCAGGAACTTAAGTTCTGGAATTAAAATTTAACTAATGAAGTTAAATAAAATGAGATGGTAAAAATAAATTGAAATTTAACTTGAACCGAGTTAAATAAAATTGAATTGGATTAGAGATAATCTAGAATGGAACCAAATTGATAAGTCAATAATTTGGAATTTGATATTAGAGTTCGAATGAAATTCGATTTGGATTTGAGGATATGAACTGATTGGAGATCAATTGGAATGGATAACATTGGTATATGTTGAAGTGGTAGCAGATGAAAGGGATAGAGTTAAATGCCCGACAAAAAGGTACAAGTTTATATCATATATGAGTTTGGATTTTATGAGCCGAATTGGCAAGCCGCTTGGCTATTTTGATTTCCTTTTGGATTGGAGGAGGCCTAGAGAGGCGAGTTGTGGTTTGACGTATTGAGCCGTACGAAGGAGGTTATGGCGAAATTTTTCGAAAATTTAAGGTGTAAGAAAATTTTCAGAATTTTTGAAAATTTTAGTTGGTCGGAAACGAATTAATAAATTAATTAAAATTAAATGGGTCCAGTCGAAACTGAAATTTAGAGGTAAACAAAAAAAAAGGGATTTTTAAAACTAGTTAGTAGAGTTAGTAGCATTTTTCTAACTTAGCAATTTCGATGACGAAATTATTTTAAGGGGGGAAGTCTGTAATGGTGCGTTTTGTTAGCTGTCGAATAATTAATTTATTTAATGATTTATATATCGATTTGGCGATATCGATAACTTAAAGTACAACGTTCGAACTTATAATCTATAATTATAATTAAAACGAACCTGAAACGTCGCGGCAGTTCGCAATTTGGCGATTCGAACTTCAACTGAATGTACAGGATTCGTTTTAAGCCGGATTTCCGTGAAACAAGAAACGTGTGGAGCTGGTGGAGTATATCTTTCTAGTGGAAGAGAAAAATTGGGATTTCGTCGTGTAGATTTTTATGTACGTCCAAATCAAATTTTAAAATAGTCGCTATAGAATCGTTATCGACCATAACAGTTTATTCGGTATAACTAGATATCGGGTTTGAATTTAGACAAGGTTCTTTTGAGATGTAGCGATAATTTAATTTTTAGAATTTTATTGTAATTTTTAATTAATTAAATAAGCAGCTTTTTATTTGGAGTATTTTGGCACCCTGTAGTCAACATTTTGGGGTTTCAAAATATGAGTCAATCTACCGGTATTATTAAATATTTGGGATTGTGACACTTTGGGCATCTCAACGGTATCTGTATTTTTGTCTGTAGCAGTCTGTACGTCAACAAAGCTTTATATAACGAGTAATGAGATCATTTAAGAACTACATATGTGCCTCCCATTCCTTCACGTGTACAAGAGCATTGCTACCGCATATGTTTGATGCTATATTAGTGGAGTAAGACTTGGATACGTACTTCCATACCTTCAAAGACACGGTTGCCTTTTCCCAACCACCGTTCATATGTGGCCTCAAAAACTTGGAAACGTGGACCTTCAATAATCCACAAAAGAAATATCTAAACCACCCTATAAATAAACATTTACCCCAACTTCCTTAAGACCGAAAATGGGTTCTTCAGCAACAAAAGGAGCCGCCGTTCCTTCCTTTGTTTCTCAAACAAAACGTGACCTTCACAAATCAATTAAAAGATCAAATACACCATAGAAGGATTCGATTGTGGTCTTGTTATTCTCGTAGAAGCAAGCACTCCCTTCTCGTGTCAATTACATTGGGTGCGACGAAACTCTTGTCCACTGTCTCATGAGCGTCGTCACTTAGGAGTAAGGATCGACGGGGATTAAAGTGGACGGTGATGAAGGGTTCCTGATGAGGTGAAGGACTGCGTTGATGTCAAGCAGGGTAGGTCGAAGTCTAGTTCATTTCTGAAGTGGCAAGACAGTTCGAACTGGGAGGTGATGCTTACGTTAAACAAGGACTTGAGGAGTGGTGTTTGTATACTTAAGGGTTCGGAGAGCAAGGCCATGGGATTTCCCGTGATTTTTTTAAGGAGCGAAGTGGGAGGACAGCGTTTTAGTGGGTTGGGAGGAGTAATGTTTGGTGATGCTCAAAGGGTTTACAGGAGGAGCAGTGTTTAGTCGGTTGTGAAGGAAGAGTGTGGTGGTATTTGTGAACGGGTTCATGGTTGTTTCGAAAGGGAGGGGAACGTGTGAACTTGGCAGGAGAAAGGTACTGTGTAATATGGGAAAGGAGCACAGCGTTGATTTTTGTATTGGGAAGAAAGGCTACAGGAGAATGCGGGTGGAAAGGGTATCATGGGCCGACGGGCTGAGGAGAGGCCCATTTAAATAAAAACCCTTGTTTTTATTGGTGTAAGTATTCCAAAATATATATACAAACTTCGAGTGACCGTAACTTGTTCATACGTGATCGAAACTCAGCGAAAAAAGATCCGATGGGATCGTATGGACGGACACTACGCACTGGAAACGACTGGAAGTCCATCGGAGCTCGTTACAATTTATGGAGAAATAAATTGTCTGACTGAATCAAATAACGCAAACCGTTATTTAACGACTAACGCACAAATGTGAGTAAAACTCACCAACTCTGAATAGTTTATATTTTCATGTTGTATTTTTAGAACTGTTAGATATTGACTGATTGACTGTGTGTTGACCATTTGATTGAACTGCTAGTCAGGTAGTGAAATTTCTGTATTGATTCTGTTTATCAGAATATATCATATGGAACTGCAAGTGATGTTAATTTTATTGTGTAACATTTGTGATGTAGGGAAACAGGTTGGAGGAATCCAACTGGATTCCTCAACAGTTATTTTACTGTGATTTATATATTGTGATATATAATGTGATATATAATCTGTTTGCGATTATATGTGCTTGGACGATATTGAACATCGTGATTTGATATGATTGAATACCATAACATACTGAAATGTTGATAAGGGGATTTTCAATGTTTATATTGGAAATGAATCTTATTTATAAAATCGATAGGATTTTATAAAAGGAAAACATTTATTTAATTAGGAAATAAATAAATGAAAGAGGATACATTTATTTAGAAAATAAATGAATTAGAATATAAAGGAATATTTATTTAGGAAATAAATAAAGGAACATTTATTTAGATTATAAATAAATGGAATAAAGGAATATTTATTTAGGGAATAAATAAAGGAACACTTGTTCGGAAAATAAGTAGAATTATACAAGGATAGATTTAAACACGTGCTTCGCACACGGTATAACACGATATGGATTTAAATGAGATATTAAATAGGAAATTTGTTTTAAACAGATAAATTGAAGTAGATTAATTTATAAATAATGTTTTATAAATTAAATAAATTATTTATCATTGATAAATGGAATATATATAAGTCTGGACTTATATAGAGAAGTAGAAACGTTATTAAAAGGACATTTATAAAGTGAAGAACCGTTACTAAAAGTAAATCTTTATAAATGAATAAACGTTGTTAAAGGAAATCTTTTAATGAATAAACGTTATAAAAAGGGAAATCTTTATAAGCAAATAAAGTATTCGAATAATAGTTATTCGAAGGAGTAAATCAAATAAGCTATTCGAATTAGTTATTCGAATAGAGTTAAGTTATTCGAATTTGTTATTCGAATAGAGATAATCACATATAAGCTATTCGAATAGAGATAATCACATATAAGCTATTCGAATTAGTTATTCGAATAGAGTTAAACACATATAAGCTATTCGAATTAGTTATTCGAATAAAGTTAACCACATACAAGTTAATCGAATTTAGTTATTCGAAATGAGTTGTTCGAATTAGATATTTGAATAGAGTTAAACACATTAGAGTTATTCGAATTAGTTATTCGAATAGAGTTAACCACGTAAGAGTTAATTGAATATTAGTTATTCAATTTGAGTTAATCGAATTTAGTTATTCGAGAAGAGTTAAATCGAATTTAGTTATTCAAAAGGAGTTAATCAATTTGAGTTAAGTTAATCGATTTGAATTAAGTTGAATCGAAATGGAGTAAATCAATTAGAATTAAGTTAATCGAGTTAGAGTAAATCGAATATTAGTTATTCGAAGGTAAGTTATTCGAATTAGTTATTCGAATAGAGTTAAACACGTAAGAGTTAATTGAATATTAGTTATTCAATTTGAGTTAATCGAATTTAGTTATTCGAGAAGAGTTAAATCGAATTTAGTTATTCAAAAGGAGTTAATCAATTTGAGTTAAGTTAATCGATTTGAATTAAGTTGAATCGAAATGGAGTAAATCGATTAGAATTAAGTTAATCGAGTTAGAGTAAATCGAATATTGGTTATTCGAAGGTAAGTTATTCGAATTAGTTATTCGAAGGAGTTAATCAATTAAGTTATTCGAATTAGTTATTCGAAGGAGTAAATCAAATTTAGTTAGTCGATTAGAGTTGAGTTAACCGATTTGGGTTAAGTTAAGTTATCGAGTTAAGTAATCGAGTTAAGATTTATCGAGTTAAGTAATCGAGTTGAGATAATCGAGTTAAGAAAATCAAGTTGAGTTAATCGAATAAGTTATTCGATAAGAGTAAATCCATTTAAGTTAAATCGGATGTTAGTTATTCGATAAGAATTGACACATTTAAGAAAATCGAATATTTGTTATTCGATAAGAGTTAATGAAATAGAGCCAACCAAGAAGAGTTATTCGAATATTAGTTATACGATAGGAGTTAATCGAAATAGAGTTTATCGAATATCTGTTATTAAAAAGGGAGAGTTAATCGAATAGAGATTACTCGAAAGAGAGTTATACGTCGAATTCGATTGTAGCGAATTCGGGAAAGTACTATTTACTTTCCAGGGTTTAAATCAAGATTTAGTTATTGATTTAGAAATTAGGTGTTTGTTAAATTATTCGAGTTAAGAAATAAATTTATAATTTAGGTTAGATATTTTAGGGGTAGGAATTATAACGTTATAGTTATAATCAAACGTTGTCATATAAGAAGTGGATTCGTAACCTGAATCCGAGAATTTGCGTAAACAGATGATTGGAAAAAGTGAGTGACGAACTTCAACTATTTCACAGTAAAGGACATTGTTCAATTAAGGTCTGAGAGGTAATTATACCCCAACTTGATTGACTTCAGAATTGACAAAGGAATAGTTGTGGTTCGATAGAAAAGGTTGATTTGAAATATAGTTAAGTAATAAGCGATTAATGGATTAAGCGTAACGATGTTTTATACAACGTTCATTGGAAATCCGTAAATGAGTTTTGGAAACGTTTTCCAAATATAGTCAGATATGTTTTCTAAACATAGAAAATGAAATGTTTTCATGATAAGAATTTAAGAAATAGAGTTAAGCAAATTCAGAAACTGACTGGAGAGGGTAAGTTGAACGGTTTTCTAAGTGACGATCTGATGTTGGTTTCGACCTTCCGAATTGATACTTAGAGAATTGTTCTCATACTACTTACAGTTAGGGACTGATAGTTGCGAAATAATAGTGATGTAAAAATAAGCTATGGAAATGTTTTCCAATGATTAATAACAGATATTTTCTAAATATATGAAATAAGGAAATATGAACATATGATGATTGATCGATCGAATTCCCATTTGGAAATAAGATCGTTGTTTGTACACCGACATGTTTTCATTTGATAGTTGAATCACAGACTATCATAGTTTTGACCATTTTTACGTTGTTAATATGGAGAGACCGGTTGGATTATTATCCGAAGAACCACTCTGTATTAGCATAAGTTTTGCGAATCAAGTACGCTGAAGATAATTGAAGACGGAGTGAAGTGCAAGGGCTATTGTGAAAAGCCTAGGTAGGATGGATTCACTGAATAGTGCCTTCGGTTTGTTCAGTCTCAGGACAACGTATATGGACGAGTGTCTGACAAAGTATTCTTAACGAATCATATATGTTGATCTCTTTAAACGTATTATGTTGGTAGCGGAGAAATTCGTTTCTCTTAGCTTATATACCCGTGATGCCTTGAGAAATCGATAATGATTTGGCAGGTATGACGATGTGGCATTCAAAGTAATTGAAGAAATAATCTGTCAAAGTGATAAACGTGACCTCAAAACCTCACAACCGGAAAATAACAGAAGTTGGGCTAGGCAGCATGGCTAGTTGGGCCATACCAAAGCAGGGTGTATTATCACCATCTAGAGAATATTCTATTGTACTTCTTTATAATCTATTTCAATGTTGTCCCTTATCGGGAAGGATGGTTGCTGATCCCAACCATCAGTGATAATATATTCGTTACACTCAAGCTAAATGAGTGAACAGTCATGTGTGGCCGGGTTGCAAGACGTTCTTGTTGAACCCTAGTGTATCTCCTCTAGAGTACACTGATCGGGAGGTGCTCCCATACCTTGTCTGTTGGAATCCAATCTCCAATTAGCGCACACGGTTTTATTTGTATACTATGTATGTGGAACGTGAGATGCAAGCGTTCTGCTAGATTGATATCTATTTGTATTTAGACATTATTATAATATCAGAAAGATATCCTTTATTTAACCAAGTGTTGGAGTTTTATTCACACCAGTCCCATGACTGACCCAGAGTTTATTTTGTTTTGTTTCCCCTAAGCTCTTGGGTGCCTAAATTTGTACGGGCTGTCAAGTAGTCGGGATTTTACAGATACACTTGGAGAGCTTGGAGCAGGAGGCTTCAGGATTATAGCTATTATTATTCCTCTGTGTTGTTAAGTGTTGTACTTTGAAATGGTATGTATATACGAGTACTGATTTGTATTTCAAAGTTATGTTATATTTTATTCGTTCCGCTGTGAGATTCGTGTTTACGCTGATGATGTAAGTTCTTCTTCTTCTTCTATTCTATTAGTTCTATCTTTTCTTCCTCACCCTCTACTTTCTTTCACTAACGTCTCGGAATTCTCGACTCTCGAGGAGTCGAAAATTTCCAGCCGTTACAGTTGGTATCAGAGCTTAAGTTAAGTGATTACCTTGGCTCTGTGGCATAACTCGATAGAGATGGGATTAGTAATATCCTAGATTGAGTTTGAGTGTATATATATGAGCGCGTAATTGTTATTCAATATAAAATGGTTTTATATTGTGGAGACTCATTGGTTGAGTGGCTTATGAATTCTGGTCGATCAGTTTGATCCACTGTATCGATAAGGGTTGCTAAACACTCGAATACGATGAACCGTCATAATATGTTTTGAAAGAGGGTAAATGAAATAATTTTTCCCAAAATATATTTGTTTATAGAAGAAATATATATCTTGAAATTATTATAGTATATTGATTGTGTTGGTTGTTATTATAATCGAATAAGATTATAAAAGGGTGAAATGGTTATAAATGACCAATCAGAATTCATATGAATGTAATATATGAAATAGTTTGAATTAAATATGAATTTAAATCAGAATTTGGAATTTAAAATAAGGAAATTTTAAGTTCCTAGGAGATTTTGAAAATGTTTTTCAAATTGAAAATGATATAGTATTGAACTCACTTCGATAGCTGGTAAATAGATTCTGATGATGAATCTAAACATCATCAGTGTTCATTTTCGAGTTCTAGGTGACGGATTACTACCAAAGGTTTTGTTTTTGAATTGTTTTGAGAAAACAAGTTGTTTAGAAATTCAAAGATTTTGAATTGGCATTATGATTTCAAATTGATTTGAAAGAAACCCAGGAACTTAAGTTCTGGAATTAAAATTTAACTAATGAAGTTAAATAAAATGAGATGGTAAAAATAAATTGAAATTTAACTTGAACCGAGTTAAATAAAATTGAATTGGATTAGAGATAATCTAGAATGGAACCAAATTGATAAGTCAATAATTTGGAATTTGATATTAGAGTTCGAATGAAATTCGATTTGGATTTGAGGATATGAACTGATTGGAGATCAATTGGAATGGATAACATTGGTATATGTTGAAGTGGTAGCAAATGAAAGGGATAGAGTTAAATGCCCGACAAAAAGGTACAAGTTTATATCATATATGAGTTTGGATTTTATGAGCCGAATTGGCAAGCCGCTTGGCTATTTTGATTTCCTTTTGGATTGGAGGAGGCCTAGAGAGGCGAGTTGTGGTTTGGCGTATTGAGCCGTACAAAGGAGGTTATGGCGAAATTTTTCGAAAATTTAAGGTGTTAGAAAATTTTCAGAATTTTTGAAAATTTTAGTTGGTCGGAAACGAATTAATAAATTAATTAAAATTAAATGGGTCCAGTCGAAACTGAAATTTAGAGGTAAACAAAAAAAAAGGGATTTTTAAATCTAGTTAGTAGAGTTAGTAGCATTTTTCTAACTTAGCAATTTCGAGGACGAAATTATTTTAAGGGGGGAAGTCTGTAATGGCGCATTTTTTTAGCTGTCGAATAATTAATTTATTTAATGATTTATATATCGATTTGGCGATATCGATAACTTAAAGTACAACGTTCGAACTTATAATTTATAATTATAATTAAAACGAACCTGAAACGTCGCGGCAGTTCGCAATTTGGCGATTCGAACTTCAACTGAATGTACAGGATTCGTTTTAAGCCGGATTTCCGTGAAACAAGAAACGTGTGGAGCTGGTGGAGTATATCTTTCTAGTGGAAGAGAAAAATCGGGATTTCGTCGTGTAGATTTTTATGTACGTCCAAATCAAATTTTAAAATAGTCGCTATAGAATCGTTATCGACCATAACAGTTTATTCGGTATAACTAGATATCGGGTTTGAATTTAGACAAGGTTCTTTTGAGACGTAGCGATAATTTAATTTTTAGAATTTTATTGTAATTTTTAATTAATTAAATAAGCAGCTTTTTATTTGGAGTATTTTGGCACCCTGTAGTCAACATTTTGGGGTTTCAAAATATGAGTCAATCTACCGGTATTATTAAATATTTGGGATCGTGACACTTTGGGCATCTCAACTGTGACGAAAAGGAATTTCGCTCGGTCCGAACCAGTCGCTAAACCGATCCAGGCCGTTCGAAACGCCCTATCGTTTGAGAACACGACAAAACAGAACGCATATGAAAGAACATTTCATTGCTTATTACAACAATGCATCAGATTACAAGAATATACAGAGTATAAATGAATATTACACAGAAATATCAGAGATTTAAATTACATTTAAATACAACGCAGCGGAAAATAATACAATACACAACTAGAAGAGATATACGGATACAAAGCTTTCCGGATATCATTCCAGCTGTAAACCAGGATCCTGTGAATATAAATCTGCAAAACCAAAACTACTAGTTGCCCGTGTCAAAATAGGGGCACCCAGAGTTTAGGTTAAAACAATAAACTCCAGGTCAGTCATGGGACTGGTGTGAGAACTAAAACAGTTACTATTCTTTATTTTAAAAGTTAGGTAAATCAAGGGACCACGCCGTATAACACGGAACGGGTATCCTCCCAAGAACACCAGTGCATAAAACAAACAACGCAATGCTAAATAAAGAAAAATGAAGCTGTTATAAGACCCTGGTCCTATCACACAATGCAACGTAAGCCGGGGGATAGGGTTTTCCCTTATAACAGCCAAAGAATGCTTGATACGTTTAAAACAAATCATTTGATACTATTATAAGTGCATAGTGTATAAAACAACTTCAAATCATAAGTATCAATCATAGGCGGCATGGGTACCATATATCATGTCGCCATACTAGGCTCTACAAATAAAAACCGCAAATGTCACGTATTTGGAAATTGGGTTTCCATCTATGAACCGAGGCAAAAGATAGTCCTCAACCGATTCGAGACGCTCTAGCCCGCCCCTCAGGATCAGAGCTCGAGTGACCCTTGGATCGTCAGGGTCGGTCCCCCGATGTGGATTAAAATGCCTGAACATGCGTTTCCCCGCCCTATGGGGCGTAGGTGAGCCAACTAAATGACTCCATCGGACCCGGATCGTCCGATCAAACCGAGGCGCCTCGCAACAGCAACAACCACATAAGTCAAACTCGTCAGGGCGTGTAAAACCATTGACGCCACTTCTAGCTAGAAAGAAACGCATGCCCTCCCTGAGGTCCGTCTCCCGTTTTTGGTTCATACTGGGTGTGAAGCTCGCGAATCAACGTTACACAAAGCTAGGCCACAAAGGCCGTGCTTTGATCATCAACCACAAGACTTTGCTTTTCAACAGAAGCCTCGATCATTTGCCACTTAGGCATGCCACACAGGCAATTCACTCCATGCATTTGATATCCATCAATATATAACCCCTGAGCTCGTACGTCTCAGAGAAGGGCGTTAAGCAAGAGAATAAATTCTCCGCCGCCAAACAGATATATATTTAATAGAAATCAATCACACAGACTAAAATCCAATGTCAGACACACAGTCCATTTACAAGTCCGTTCTGGGTCTGAACGAAACCGGAGGCACCTAGTACCCCGCATATCCTTCGATCTCCAAGTACGTCTGGACGATCACCAACTGTTTCCATCTTCTTGGGTGTACAACCCAATCAAGATCATCAGTAAGCACCCAAACGACGTGAAGACCTCCGGTCTTCGACCACCGTCTTCATCTTCGACTTATCGTCGTATCAGTTATTCAGAATGGGATAAACCCGGTCTTTCCGAATAACTCGCGTATACTTTAAATAAGTGTTACACAAACACAACATACGCCTCATTCCAATTCATCAGTCACTAACCGTAAATTAATCAAGAGAATAATTTCCCAAATATTAACCCCGAAGGCCGAAACCAACATCAGATCAATATCCAGAAAACCATTCTGCTTGGCCAACCGACAGTTAGTTTCTAAATTTCACATTCATAGGGAAATGTTCCCATTAATTTTATCCAAGATAAATCCTTTGAATTTATTCTTTATTCTATTTTTGAATCTCAATTCAAACTAGTCGGGATTTGCGAGCCTTACCGAAGTAATCATTTATTTTAACTTCCCCATCCCAACCTATTTATCCCATGAAGTAAAACTGGTCATACTTCATATCTAACACCACAGTGTTATCGGTAAATTCAATTACCATTTCACGTTCAAATCTAATTAAAGATTTAACTATCGCCTGGAGCAAAACTGGTGATACTCCATTTTCGATCATTTCAATCTAATTAAAGATTCATTAAAACTCCACTTAGTTTTAATCTTTGACTGGGTTAAAGAATCAGTGTCATTTAAAACACGGTTCGCGATAAACCCAAAATCACATTTCATTAATTATCGGGTTAAAGAACAAGTGTTATTTAAAACACTGTTCACGATAAACCCAAAAATCAATATCAATTCAATTAAATATTATTTAAATGGTATACTTCATTAAATCCAAATAAAAAGATTTAATCTTTTCTCAACTGGGTTCAAGAACAGTGTTAGCGAAGACACCACTCACGACAAACCCAAATCACATTTGATATTCAATACAAGGCTCTGAATAGAAAATATATCGGCTTATATTCAATATCAAATCCTACGATTAATAAATGTCGTATTGGAAATAACGATATAAATATATATCTTTCAAATTTCCATAACAACATCCGTATAATCACGAATTCCAACATCGAAATATTCCGAAGACAATTTCGATTCAAACCCCCTCCAATGCAATCATTGGAAATTTTAGTTATTTTCAAAACCATTTCAAATTCGATTTATTTATTTAAAAATAAATAGAATTATAATTCTAGTTCAAAACTAGTTCATTATGATAAAAATCTATTTTTATCTTTTCAAATATGGAGTTTTTCATCCCAATTCTTTCTAAATCATTTCTTATGATTTTACACAAATTATTACTATTTTTAATAATTTTATCAAGGCCCGTACAGTCGATTTCCATCAATGGCCATCGAACTGCACTTACAACGACCTTTTTCAAATTTGATTTGGACATAATTCCAAATCCAACCGTTATATTTCTAATTTCTCATATTCGTTAGAAAGCTCTTTTCGATACGAACCCAACGGTTCTGGTTTTAGGAGAATCCGACGGTCGGATCTCCCGTAATGTCTGTTTGAAATAAATGGTCGAAATTCACGAACTGCCGCGGCGCAGCGCGTTCTATTCAGGCCATTATATTATATATATAATATATATAATATATATTTCGTCGATTTCTATTTAAAATGAATTTTATAAGTAGTTTTAAATTCATTTCAAAAGCAATTTCAACTTCCATTTCAATTCAAATCAAAATTGAATTCTTCTTTATAAATTCGTTTTAAAATTCATCTCTATTCAATTCAAATTTCAATTCAATTTGAATTCATTTCAATTCGCTTTCAATTCAATTTGAATTCGTTTTCAATTCAATTCATTTCGAAATCGTTTTCAATACAATTCATTTCGAAATCGTTTTCAATTCAATTCATTTCGAAATCGTTTTCAATTCAATTCATTTCGAAATCGTTTTCAATTCAATTCATTTCGAAATCGTTTTCAATTCAATTCATTTCGAAATCTAATAAAATTGATATAAATATCGTTCACGTCGAAATGGCGTCAATCTAATCAACACGGCTTCATATATTCCTTTATTTTCAAATATTCTATTTCAAATATTTCTTCTTCAAAATAGTTGTTATTATCAAAATATTTCGTTCAACACATGACCAATCTCAATGGATGAGTACTGTCAACACATGAACCTTTATTTTATATAATTCTTTATTTTCTAAATTGGAATGAGGCCCAATCAATTACCATATAAAGTTAATTATATGGATTTTCATACAACACATGTATATAATAGCATTGAAAATAATCAACCATCAACCAAAGTGCACCACACTGTATAAGCATCAAATATAGATATTCAACGCTTATAACAGCCTGTCAATCAATCGATCGACATATTTAATCAATCAGGATGAGTGAACTTCAAATTTCATCCCAACACCCGTGTGGGGTTTCAAACAATCAAACACATATTTTATTTGTGCTGTTGGGCGATGTGTAAAATTTATCGTCCCAATCAATGTCATTCAAATAGGTGTACATAAACAAACCGTTCGGTTTATAAATGAATATTTTATTTTATTCACTTCACGTTAAAAATTATATTTTTAACGATAAAACATTTTATTTCAACCTATGAATTTCTATTCAATTCATTTATTCAATAAAATGATATTTTTATTTTTCTAACTTATTTTAGAAAATTTCGGCGGCATAACGGTACGATACTAGAAACGGGACAAGGCCTAGCCTTATCCCCGGTCTAGTGAAGGCCCACGCCATTCACACATCAATCAAAATCACCAAACAACCAAATTCAAATCACATCATATAACTAATCTATGCAACCAAACAAACAAGTCCATGGTCTGTGGACGATTGTGTCGGGTGCTACTAAACACCGTCTGCATCCTAGTATATATATAATTAGAAAAAGAAATTTTGAGTGAGAAGTTCTCACATATAGCTATCCTAGCTCCATGGCACTTCATTAATAGAAATCTTCATCGTCATCGCATCCTTTCTCATCTTCGTTGCCCGCTTTCACTACCTATGTAAAAATCGAATTTTTATTTCGCTATTCAATATATAAAAATCATATTTTTATTTCGAAGTTCAATATAAAAAAATCATATTTTTATTTCGAAGTTCAATATATAAAAATCATATTTTTATTTCGAAGTTCAATATATAAAAATCATATTTTTATTTCGAAGTTCAATATATAAAAATCTCGCCTTTTCTAATTTAAAAAAAACTCGCCTTGTCAATTTAAAGATTTCGCCTTTTCAAAAATAAAGTTTTCGCCCTTTTTAAAAATAAAGTTTTTCGCCTTTATAAAAACAAAGACTTCGCCTTTTCAAATTTAAAGATTTCATCTTTATAAAAATATAGACTTCACCTTTTCAAATTTAAAGATTTCGCCTTTATAAAAACAAAGACTTCGCCTTTCAAATTTAAATAAAAAAACGACCTTTGTTTATTTAAAAATCACATCTTTGCTTCATTAAAAATCACATCTTTATTTCATTAATAATCAAGTCTTGTCTACATAAGTAAAAATCAAATCTTGCCTACAAAAATCATAATTTTAATCAAACAAAAATTATATTTTTTATCATATAAAAATCCTATTCCTTTTCTTTATAATTAAATATACAAAAACAGAAAAGAATATTAAATAATAAATTAAAACTCATGGTTTTTTTCCAAGAAGAGGGAGAGATGGGCGAGGTGGAGGATGGCGCCGACGTTTGGGAGTGGTGTTAGAGGGGACAGCGGGGTTGGGTCGGGCGGAGGGGACCTCTGGCGGTCGGAGAGGGTGGTCGGGGCTGCGCCAGGCGTGGTGGGATCCAAGGCAGCGAGCTAGGGCTTTCAGGGGTTTTTGGGTCTCGATTTGGGCTCGGGGTCTCGATCGACGAGGGGGTGGCTGAGGGGGAAGAAGGAGGTGCGGGGGAGAAGAGGTGGAGACTGGCGCGAGGGGCGGATTCGCGCCAGAGGCGGCGCGATGGTCGGTGGGGACTGCGCTCCTCCCCGCGTTCGTCTTTCCCCCTTTTTTTTCTCCTGACAGTCGATTTACTTTTGAAAAGGGGGGTGGGCCAGAGATAAAGGAAAAGGGGTTTTTTTTTATTTTTTTTATTATTTTATTTTGCAAAAAGGTTGACCTTCACATACGACCTCGAAAAGAGGCCCACCGCCTGTCGTCTATAGCGTTTTACCCCCATTCCGAACACAATGGGATATGTATCGTAGGTTGATTTGATCGTTTGAATCAGCTTCCGTTGAATTTACATTTAAATCACTATATTGAATTTAAAACGTATATTTCATTTTACCGGGGTCACATACTAACTCTAAAAATTGCAGAAAAATATTTTCTAGCTTCGTATTGACGAAACGGTCCTAACAAAACTAGTTTCGTCAAAATCTGAGACCGTTTGAAAAATGGCCATTTTCCAGTCGATTAAAATCAACTGAAACTGGTCAAACGCGTTTTCCTTTGCCACGCTCACATATTGATTCGAAAAATTATGAAATTTAAAACCTAGCAATAATTTGACATCACGGACCCAACAAAACTGGTTTCGTTGAAATCCGAGGTCGTTTGCAAAATTTCCATTTTTAAGGGCCTGAATTCCATAGCGACTATTCAGAATTTTCAACTGGACATATCTTTTGATTCCCGCTATGAAATTTTGATTTTCCGGATTCGTTGGAAAGATACTATCAATTAGATCCTAATGTTTTTGGTTTCACTAAAATCCGGATTGTTTTGCACCCGGTACATTCAATTGAAGTTTGAAATCGAATTATCGAACTACCGCGCCATTTTCAATTCTATTTATAATTATATATAATTATTTATATTCTAACGACGACGCGTATAATATATACGTTAGAATTATATTCAAAATAAATTTCACGTCGATTTTATTTAAAATAATTCATTTTAAATAATCGAAATTCGCTAAAATCGCCAAAATAAAAATTTTAAACTGGCCCAGATTATTACAATCTCCCCCACTTAAAACTTTTCGTCCCCGAAAAGGAACAAAGTCGAAAGTGGTTTGATTATTCAGCTTTACGTTCGATCTGGCTTTCATTCTCCAACCTTTTAGTTTCTGAGAATTTTCAAATTTTCAAAAATTTGGCTAACACCCTAAATTTTTGAAAAATTTTGCCATAATCTCCCCTGCACCGGGAGCATCGGGGAATTTCTAATAGCTTCCCCGGTCCTTCAGATCTCAAAAAGAAAAAGAAAAAGCCAAGCGGCTAGCCAATAGGCTCACAAAATCATCATCACCCAAACAAAACAGTAAATTATGTAGTAAACATGTACCTATTTGTCGGGCAAACAAATTTTATTCTCTGCTCTAGCCTCCTTGCTATGACCTGTTCAATGATATACATGTATATGCAAGCAGATGCGACCAATTTTCAATACAGTTCCATATGTGATTCAATTAGGCTAAATGGTTCAAAATTAGCAAACAAATAAACAAACAACCCAAACATCAATCAATTAGTGAATTAGAGTTTCAAATTCATAATTTTGACACATATACAAAAATCATGTTTTTGACGCCAAATCACAACAATAGGCCCTATCTAATTTTGGTTCTTACACCAGTCAATAGGAAATATATAGATATTACACGTTCGTCACTCGAATATAAATTCTAATGATGGAGCTCCATCATCAAAATCACCTCCGGGCGATTAGAGTGTAATTCTATATCTATCCAGTATATTAAAACTTCACATACACGTTTGCAAGGCGTATATGCAAAATCTTTATATACTGGACTGTCCAAATCAATATAGAATAAATAATCAAATACGTTTTAAAATGGTTTAAATTTCAAAACAAAATTGTTTTCATTTGAAAATATACTCTTCACACTCGTTCTAGGATACTACTGATCCTATCTCTAACGAGTCATTCTAATTGGATATTACTAATCCAATATCTGATGAATCCTTTCGTATGGTTCTAATGTGCCTTGTTCTCTGCTTTGTAAACCAAAGCTCTGATACCAACTGTGACGAAAAGGAATTTCGCTCGGTCCGAACCAGTCGCTAAACCGATCCAGGCCGTTCGAAACGCCCTATCGTTTGAGAACACGACAAAACAGAACGCATATGAAAGAACATTTCATTGCTTATTACAACAATGCATCAGATTACAAGAATATACAGAGTATAAATGAATATTACACAGAAATATCAGAGATTTAAATTACATTTAAATACAACGCAGCGGAAAATAATACAATACACAACTAGAAGAGATATACGGATACAAAGCTTTCCGGATATCATTCCAGTTGTAAACCAGGATCCTGTGAATATAAATCTGCAAAACCAAAACTACTAGTTGCCCGTGTCAAAATAGGGGCACCCAGAGTTTAGGTTAAAACAATAAACTCCAGGTCAGTCATGGGACTGGTGTGAGAACTAAAACAGTTACTATTCTTTATTTTAAAAGTTAGGTAAATCAAGGGACCACGCCGTATAACACGGAACGGGTATCCTCCCAAGAACACCAGTGCATAAAACAAACAGCGCAATGCTAAATAAAGAAAAATGAAGCTGTTATAAGACCCAGGTCCTATCACACAATGCAACGCAAGCCGGGGGATAGGGTTTTCCCTTATAACAGCCAAAGAATGCTTGATACGTTTAAAACAAATCATTTGATACTATTATAAGTGCATAGTGTATAAAACAACTTCAAATCATAAGTATCAATCATAGGCGGCATGGGTACCATATATCATGTCGCCATACTAGGCTCTACAAATAAAAACCGCAAATGTCACGTATTTGGAAATTGGGTTTCCATCTATGAACTGAGGCAAAAGATAGTCCTCAACCGATTCGAGATGCTCTAGCCCGCCCCTCAGGATCAGAGCTCGAGTGACCCTTGGATCGTCAGGGCCGGTCCACCGATGTGGATTAAAATGCCTGAACATGCGTTTCCCCGCCCTATGGGGCGTAGGTGAGCCAACTAAATGACTCCATCGGACCCGGATCGTCCGATCAAACCGAGGCGCCTCGCAACAGCAACAACCACATAAGTCAAACTCGTCAGGGCGTGTAAAACCACTGACGCCACTTCTAGCTAGAAAGAAACGCATGCCCTCCCTGAGGTCCGTCTCCCGTTTTTGGTTCATACCGGGTGTGAAGCTCGCGAATCAACGTTACACAAAGCTAGGCCACAAAGGACGTGCTTTGATCATCAACCACAAGACTTTGCTTTTCAACAGAAGCCTCGATCATTTGCCACTTAGGCATGCCACACAGGCAATTCACTCCATGCGTTTGATATCCATCAATATATAACCCCTGAGCTCGTACGTCTCAGAGAAGGGCATTAAGCAAGAGAATAAATTCTCCGCCGCCAAACAGATATATATTTAATAGAAATCAATCACACAGACTAAAATCCAATGTCAGACACACAGTCCATTTACAAGTCCGTTCTAGGTCTGAACGAAACCGGAGGCACCTAGTACCCCGCATATCCTTCGATCTCCAAGTACGTCTGGACGCGATCACCAACTGTTTCCATCTTCTTGGGTGTACAGCCCAATCAAGATCATCAGTAAGCACCCAAACGACGTGAAGACCTCCGGTCTTCGACCACCGTCTTCATCTTCGACTTATCGTCGTATCAGTTATTCAGAATGGGATAAACCCGGTCTTTCCGAATAACTCGCGTATATTTTAAATAAGTATTACACGAACACAACATACGCCTCATTCCAATTCATCAGTCACTAACCGTAAATTAATCAAGAGAATAATTTCCCAAATATTAAACCCGAAGGCCGAAACCAACATCAGATCAATATCCAGAAAACCATTCTGCTTGGCCAACCGACAGTTAGTTTCTAAATTTCACATTCATAGGGAAATGTTCCCATTAATTTTATCCAAGATAAATCCTTTGAATTTATTCTTTATTCTATTTTTGAATCTCAATTCAAACTAGTCGGGATTTGCGAGCCTTACCGAAGTAATCATTTATTTTAACTTCCCCATCCCAACCTATTTATCCCATGAAGTAAAACTGGTCATACTTCATATCTAACACCACAGTGTTATCGGTAAATTCAATTACCATTTCACGTTCAAATCTAATTAAAGATTTAACTATCGCCTGGAGCAAAACTGGTGATACTCCATTTTCGATCATTTCAATCTAATTAAAGATTCATTAAAACTCCACTTAGTTTTAATCTTTGACTGGGTTAAAGAATCAGTGTCATTTAAAACACGGTTCGCGATAAACCCAAAATCACATTTCATTAATTATCGGGTTAAAGAACAAGTGTTATTTAAAACACTGTTCACGATAAACCCAAAAATCAATATCAATTCAATTAAATATTATTTAATTGGTATACTTCATTAAATCCAAATAAAAAGATTTAATCTTTTCTCAACTGGGTTCAAGAACAGTGTTAGTGAAGACACCACTCACGACAAACCCAAATCACATTTGATATTCAATACAAGGCTCTGAATAGAAAATATATCGGCTTATATTCAATATCAAATCCTACGATTAACAAATGTCGTATTGGAAATAACGATATAAATATATATCTTTCAAATTTCCATAACAACATCCGTATAATCACGAATTCCAACATCGAAATATTCCGAAGACAATTTCAATTCAAACCCCCTCCAATGCAATCATTGGAAATTCTGGTTATTTTCAAAACCATTTCAAATTCGATTTATTTATTTAAAAATAAATAGAATTATAATTCTAGTTCAAAACTAGTTCAATATGATAAAAATCTATTTTTATCTTTTCAAATATGGAGTTTTTCATCCCAATTCTTTCTAAATCATTTCTTATGATTTTACACAAATTATTACTATTTTTAATAATTTTATCAAGGCCCGTACAGTCGATTTCCATCAATGGCCATCGAACTGCACTTACAACGACCTTTTTCAAATTTGATTTGGACATAATTCCAAATCCAACCGTTAGATTTCTAATTTCTCATATTCGTTAGAAAGCTCTTTTCGATAAGAACCCAACGGTTCCGGTTTTAGGAGAATCCGACGGTCGGATCTCCAGTAATGTCTGTTTGAAATAAATGGTCGAAATTCACGAACTGCCGCGGCGCGGTGCGTTCTATTCAGGCCATTATATTATATATATATAATATATATAATATATATTTCGTCGATTTCTATTTGAAACGAATTTTATAAGTAGTTTTAAATTCGTTTCAAAAGCAATTTCAACTTCCATTTCAATTCAAATCAAAATTGAATTCTTCTTTATAAATACGTTTTAAAATTCATCTCTATTCAATTCAAATTTCAATTCAATTTGAATTCATTTCAATTCGCTTTCAATTCAATTTGAATTCGTTTTCAATTCAATTCATTTCGAAATCGTTTTCAATTCAATTCATTTCGAAATCGTTTTCAATTCAATTCATTTCGAAATCGTTTTCAATTCAATTCATTTCGAAATCGTTTTCAATTCAATTCATTTCGAAATCGTTTTCAATTCAATTCATTTCGAAATCGTTTTCAATTCAATTCATTTCGAAATCTAATAAAATCGATATAAATATCGTTCACGTCGAAATGGCGTCAATCTAATCAACACGGCTTCATATATTCCTTTATTTTCAAATATTCTATTTCAAATATTTCTTCTTCAAAATAGTTGTTATTATCAAAATATTTCGTTCAACACATGACCAATCTCCATGGATGAGTACTGTCAACACATGAACCTTTATTTTATATAATTCTTTATTTTCTAAATTGGAATGAGGCCCAATCAATTACCATATAAAGTTAATTATATGGATTTTCATACAACACATGTATATAATAGCATTGAAAATAATCAACCATCAACCAAAGTGCACCACACTGTATAAGCATCAAATATAGATATTCAACGCTTATAACAGCCTGTCAATCAATCGATCGACATATTTAATCAATCAGGATGAGTGAACTTCAAATTTCAACCCAACACCCGTGTGGGGTTTCAAACAATCAAAGACATATTTTATTTGTGCTGTTGGGCGATGTGTAAAATTTATCGTCCCAATCAATGTCATTCAAATAGGTGTACATAAACAAACCGTTCGGTTTATAAATGAATATTTTATTTTATTCACTTCACGTTAAAAATTATATTTTTAACGATAAAACATTTTATTTCAACCTATGAATTTCTATTCAATTCATTTATTCAATAAAATGATATTTTTATTTTTCTAACTTATTTTAGAAAATTTCGGCGGCGTAACGGCACGATACTAGAAACGGGACAAGGCCTAGCCTTATCCCTGGTCTAGTGAAGGCCCACGCCATTCACACATCAATCAAAATCACCAAACAACCAAATTCAAATCACATCATATAACTAATCTATGCAACCAAACAAACAAGTCCATGGTCTGTGGACGATTGTGTCGGGTGCTACTAAACACCGTCTGCATCCTAGTATATATATATAATTAGAAAAAGAAATTTTGAGTGAGAAGTTCTCACATATAGCTATCCTAGCTCCACGGCACTTCATTAATAGAAATCTTCATCGTCATCGCATCCTTTCTCATCTTCGTTGCCCGCTTTCAATACCTATGTAAAAATCGAATTTTTATTTCGCTATTCAATATATAAAAATCATATTTTTATTTCGAAGTTCAATATATAAAAATCATATTTTTATTTCGAAGTTCAATATATAAAAATCATATTTTTATTTCGAAGTTCAATATATAAAAATCATATTTTTATTTCGAAGTTCAATATATAAAAATCATATTTTTATTTCGAAGTTCAATATATAAAAATCTCGCCTTTTCTAATTTAAAAAAAACTCGCCTTGTCAATTTAAAGATTTCTCCTTTTCAAAAATAAAGTTTTCGCCCTTTTTAAAAATAAAGTTTTTCGCCTATATAAAAACAAAGACTTCGCCTTTTCAAATTTAAAGATTTCATCTTTATAAAAACATAGACTTCACCTTTTCAAATTTAAAGATTTCGCCTTTATAAAAACAAAGACTTCGCCTTTCAAATTTAAATAAAAAAACGACCTTTGTTTATTTAAAAATCACATCTTTGCTTCATTAAAAATCACATCTTTATTTCATTAAAAATCAAGTCTTGTCTACATAAGTAAAAATCAAATCTTGCCTACAAAAATCATAATTTTAATCAAACAAAAATTATATTTTTTTATCATATAAAAATCCTATTCCTTTTCTTTATAATTAAATATACAAAAACAAAAAAGAATATTAAATAATAAATTAAAACTCACGGTTTTTTTCCAAGAAGAGGGAGAGATGGGTGAGGTGGAGGATGGTGCCGACGTTTGGGAGTGGTGTTAGAGGGGACAGCGGGGTTGGGTCGGGCGGAGGGGACCTCTGGCGGTCGGAGAGGGTGGTCGGGGCTGCGCCAGGCATGGTGGGATCCAAGGCAGCGAGCTAGGGCTTTCAGGGGTTTTTGGGTCTCGATTTGGGCTCGGTGTCTCGATCGACGAGGGGGTGGCTGAGGGGGAAGAAGGAGGTGCGGGGGAGAAGAGGTGGAGACTGGCGCGAGGGGCGGATTCGCGCCAGAGGCGGCGCGATGGTCGGTGGGGACTGCGCTCCTCCCCGCGTTCGTCTTTCCCCCCTTTTTTTTCTCCTGACAGTCGATTTACTTTTGAAAAGGGGGGTGGGCCAGAGATAAAGGAAAAGTGGGGGTTTTTATTTATTTTTTTATTATTTTATTTTGCAAAAAGGTTGACCTTCACATACGACCTCGAAAAGAGGCCCACCGCCTGTCGTCTATAGCGTTTTACCCCCATTCCGAACACAATGGGATATGTATCGTAGGTTGATTTGATCGTTTGAATCAGCTTCCATTGAATTTACATTTAAATCACTATATTGAATTTTAAACGTATATTTCATTTTACCGGGGTCACATACTAACTCTAAAAATTGCAGAAAAATATTTTCTAGCTTCGTATTGACGATACGGTCCTAACAAAACTAGTTTCGTCAAAATCTGAGACCGTTTGAAAAATGGCCATTTTCCAGTCGATTAAAATCAACTGAAACTGGTCAAACGCGTTTTCCTTTGCCACGCTCACATATTGATTCGAAAAATTATGAAATTTAAAACCTAGCAATAATTTGACATCACGGACCCAACAAAACTGGTTTTGTCAAAATCCGAGGTCGTTTGCAAAATTTCCATTTTTAAGGGCCTGAATTCCATAGCGACTATTCAGAATTTTCAACTGGACATATCTTTTGATTCCCGCTATGAAATTTTGATTTTCCGGATTCGTTGGAAAGATACTATCAATTAGATCCTAATGTTTTTGGTTTCACTAAAATCCGGATTGTTTTGCACCCGGTACATTCAATTGAAGTTTGAAATCGAATTATCGAACTACCGCGCCATTTTCAATTCTATTTATAATTATATATAATTATTTATATTCTAACGACGACGCGTATAATATATACGTTCGAATTATATTCAAAATAAATTTCACGTCGATTTTATTTAAAATAATTCATTTTAAATAATCGAAATTCGCTAAAATCGCCAAAATAAAAATTTTAAACTGGCCCAGATTTTCGGGTTATTACATCAACGGTATCTGTATTTTTGTCTGTAGCAGTCTGTACGTCAACAAAGCTTTATATAACAAGTAATGAGATCATTTAAGAACTACATATGTGCTTCCCATTCCTTCACATGTTCAAGAGCATTGCTACCGCATATGTTTGATGCTATATTAGTGGAGTAAGACTTGGATACGTACTTCCATACCTTCAAAGACACGGTTGCCTTTTCCCAACCACCATTCATATGTGGCCTCAAAAACTTGGAAACGTGGACCTTCAATAATCCACAAAAGAAATATCTAAACCACCCTATAAATAAACATTTACCTCAACTTCCTTAAGACCGAAAATGGGTTCTTCAGCAACAAAAGGAGCCGCCGTTCCTTCCTTTGTTTCTCAAACAAAACGTGACCTTCACAAATCAATTAAAAGATCAAATACACCATAGAAGGATTCGATTGTGGTCTTGTTATTCTCGTAAAAGCAAGTACTCCCTTCTCGTGTCAATTACATTGGGTGCGACGAAACTCTCGTCCACTGTCTCATGAGCGTCGTCACTTAGGGGTAAGAATCGACGGGGATTAAAGTGGACGGTGACGAAGGGTTCCTGATGAGGTGAAGGACTGCGTTGATGTCAAGCAGGGTAGGTCGAAGTCTAGTTCATTTCTGAAGTGGCAAGACAGTTCGAACTGGGAGGTGATGCTTACGTTAAACAAGGACTTGAGGAGTGGTGTTTGTATACTTGAGGGTTCGGAGAGCAAGGCCATGGGTTTTCCCGTGATTTTTTTAAGGAGCGAAGTGGGAGGACAGCGTTTTAGTGGGTTGGGAGGAGTAATGTTCGGTGATGCTCAAAGGGTTTACAGGAGGAGCAGTGTTTAGTCGGTTGTGAAGGAAGAGTGTGGTGGTATTTGTGAGCGGGTTCATGGTTGTTTCGGAAGGGAGGGGAACGTGTGAACTTGGCAGGAGAAAGGTACTGTGTAATATGGGAAAGGAGCACAGCGTTGATTTTTGTATTGGGAAGAAAGGCTACAGGAGAATGCGGGTGGAAAGGGTATCATGGGCCGACGGGCTGAGGAGAGGCCCATTTAAATAAAAACCCTTGTTTTTATTGGTGTAAGTATTCCGAAATATATATACAAACTTCGAGTGACCGTAACTTGTTCATACGTGATCGAAACTCAGCGAAACAAGATCCGATGGGATCGTATGGACGGACACTACGCACTGGAACCGACTAGAAGTCCATCGGAGCTCGTTACAATTTATGGAGAAATAAATTGTCCGACTGAATCAAATAACGCAAACCGTTATTTAACGGCTAATGCGCAAATGTGAGTAAAACTCACAAACTCTGAACAGTTTATATTTTCATGTTGTATTTTTAGAACTGTTAGGTATTGACTGATTGACTGTGTGTTGACCGTTTGATTGAACTGCTAGTCAGGTAGTGAAATTTCTGTATTGATTCTGTTTATCAGAATATATCATATGGAACTGCAAGTGATGTTAATTTTATTGTGTAACATCTGTGATGCAGGGAAACAGGTTGGAGGAATCCAACTGGATTCCTCAACAGTTATTTTACTGTGATTTATATATTGTGATATATAATGTGATATATAATCTGTTGGCGATTATATGTGCTTGGACGATATTGAACATCGTGATTTGATATGATTGAATACCATAACATACTGAAATGTTGATAAGGGGATTTTCAATGTTTATATTGGAAATGAATCCTATTTATAAAATCGATAGGATTTTATAAAAGGAAAACATTTATTTAATTAGGAAATAAATAAATGAAAAAGGATACATTTATTTAGAAAATAAATGAATTAGAATATAAAGGAATATTTATTTAGGAAATAAATAAAGGAACATTTATTTAGATTATAAATAAATGGAATAAAGGAATATTTATTTAGGGAATAAATAAAGGAACACTTGTTCGGAAAATAAGTAGAATTATACAAGGATAGATTTAAACACGTGCTTTGCACACGGTATAACACGATATGGATTTAAATGAGATATTAAATAGGAAATCTGTTTTAAACATATAAATTGAAGTAGATTAATTTATAAATAATGTTTTATAAATTAAATAAATTATTTATCGTTGATAAATGGAATATATATAAGTCTGGACTTATATAGAGAAGTAGAAACGTTATTAAAAGGACATTTATAAAGTGAAGAACCGTTACTAAAAGTAAATCTTTATAAATGAATAAACGTTGTTAAAGGAAATCTTTTAATGAATAAACGTTATAAAAAGGGAAATCTTTATAAGCAAATAAAGTATTCGAATAATAGTTATTCGAAGGCGTAAATCAAATAAGTTATTCGAATTAGTTATTCGAATAGAGTTAAGTTATTCGAATTTGTTATTCGAATAGAGACAATCACATATAAGCTATTCGAATTAGTTATTCGAATAGAGATAATCACATATAAGCTATTCGAATTAGTTATTCGAATAGAGTTAAACACATATAAGCTATTCGAATTAGTTATTCGAATAAAGTTAACCACATACAAGTTAATCGAATTTAGTTATTCGAAATGAGTTGTTCGAATTAGATATTTGAATAGAGTTAAACACATTAGAGTTATTCGAATTAGTTATTCGAATAGAGTTAACCACGTAAGAGTTAATTGAATATTAGTTATTCAATTTGAGTTAATCGAATTTAGTTATTCGAGAAGAGTTAAATCGAATTTAGTTATTCAAAAGGAGTTAATCAATTTGAGTTAAGTTAATCGATTTGAATTAAGTTGAATCGAAATGGAGTAAATCGATTAGAATTAAGTTAATCGAGTTAGAGTAAATCGAATATTAGTTATTCGAAGGTAAGTTATTCGAATTAGTTATTCGAATAGAGTTAAACACGTAAGAGTTAATTGAATATTAGTTATTCAGTTTGAGTTAATCGAATTTAGTTATTCGAGAAGTGTTAAATCGAATTTAGTTATTCAAAAGGAGTTAATCAATTTGAGTTAAGTTAATGGATTTGAATTAAGTTGAATCGAAATGGAGTAAATCGATTAGAATTAAGTTAATCGAGTTAGAGTAAATCGAATATTGGTTATTCGAAGGTAAGTTATTCGAATTAGTTATTCGAAGGAGCTAATCAATTAAGTTATTCGAAGGAGTAAATCAAATTTAGTTAATCGATTAGAGTTGAGTTAACCGATTTGGGTTAAGTTAAGTTATCGAGTTAAGTAATCGAGTTAAGATTTATCGAGTTAAGTAATCAAGTTAAGTAATCGAGTTGAGATAATCGAGTTAAGAAAATCAAGTTGAGTTAATCGAATAAGTTATTCAATAAGAGTAAATCCATTTAAGTTAAATCGGATGTTAGTTATTCGATAAGAATTGACACATTTAAGAAAATCGAATATTTGTTATTCGATAAGAGTTAATGAAATAGAGCCAACCAAGAAGAGTTATTCGAATATTAGTTATTCGATAGGAGTTAATCGTAATAGAGTTTATCGAATATCAGTTATTAAAAAGGGAGAGTTAATCGAATAGAGATTACTCGAAAGAGAGTTATACGTCGAATTCGATTATAGCGAATTCGGGAAAGTACTATTTACTTTTCAGGGTTTAAATCAAGATTTAGTTATTGATTTAGAAATTAGGTGTCTGTTAAATTATTCGAGTTAGGAAATAAATTTATAATTTAGGTTAGATATTTTAGGGGTAGGAATTATAACGTTATAGTTATAATCAAACGTTGTCATATAAGAAGTGGATTCGTAACCTGAATCCGAGAATTTGCGTAAACAGATGATTGGAAAAAGTGAGTGACGAACTTCATCTATTTCACAGTAAAGGACGTTGTTCAATTAAGGTCTGAGAGGTAATTATACCCCAACTTGATTGACTTCAGAATTGACAAAGGAATAGTTGTGGTTCGATAGAAAAGGTTGATTTGAAATATAGTTAAGTAATAAGCGATTAATGGATTAAGCGTAACGATGTTTTATACAACGTTCATTGGAAATCCGTAAATGAGTTTTGGAAACGTTTTCCAAATATAGTCAGATATGTTTTCTAAACAGAGAAAATGAAATGTTTTCATGATAAGAATTTAAGAAATAGAGTTAAGCAAATTCAGAAACTGACTGGAGAGGGTAAGTTGAACGGTTTTCTAAGTGACGATCTGATGTTGGTTTCGACCTTCCGAATTGATACTTAGAGAATTGTTCTCATACTACTTACAGTTAGGGACTGATAGTTGCGAAATAATAGTGATGTGAAAATAAGCTATGGAAATGTTTTCCAATGATTAATAACAGATATTTTATAAATATATGAAATAAGGAAATATGAACATATGATGATTGATCGATCGAATTCCCATTTGGAAATAAGATCGTTGTTTGTACACCGACATGTTTTCATTTGATAGTTGAATCACAGACTATCATAGTTTTGACCATTTTTACGTTGTTAATATGGAGAGATCGGTTGGATTATTATCCGAAGAACCACTCCGTATTAGCATAAGCTTTGCGAATCAAGTACGCTGAAGATAATTGAAGACGGAGTGAAGTGCAAGGGCTATTGTGAAAAGCCTAGGTAGGATGGATTCACTGAAGAGTGCCTTCGGTTTGTTCAGTCCCAGGACAACGTATATGGACGAGTGTCTGACAAAGTATTCTTAACGAATCATATATGTTGATCTCTTTAAACGTATTACGTTGGTGGCGGATAAATTCGTTTCTCTTAGCTTATATACACATGATGCCTTGAGAAATCGATAATGATTTGGCAGGTATGACGATGTGGCATTCAAAGTAATTGAAGAAATAATCTGTCAAAGTGATAAACGTGACCTCAAAACCTCACAACCGGAAAATAACAGAAGTTGGGCTAGGCAGCATGGCTAATTGGGCCATAACCAAGCAGGGTGTATTATCACCATCTAGAGAATATTCAATTGTACTTCTTTATAATCTATTTCAATGCTGTCCCTTATCGGGAAGGATGGTTGCTGATCCCAACCATTGGTGATAATATATTCGTTACACTCAAGCTAAATGAGTGAACGGTCATGTGTGGCCGGGTTGCAAGACGTTCTTGTTGAACCCTAGTGTATCTCCTCTAGTGTACACTGATCGGGAGGTGCTCCCATACCTTGTCTGTTGGAATCCAATCTCCAATTAGCTCTCACGGTTTTATTTGTATACTATGTATGTGGAATGTGAGATGCAAGCGTTCTGCTAGATTGATATCTATTTGTATTTAGACATTATTATAATATCAGAAAGATATCCTTTATTTAACCAAGTGTTGGAGTTTTATTCACACCAGTCCCATGACTGACCCGGAGTTTATTTTGTTTTGTTTCCCCTAAACTCTTGGGTGCCTAAATTTGTACGGGTGTGAAAACCCGTAACTTCCCCGTAAAGGAAAGTGTCGGATAGTTCGAGAACAAGCCACAACAGAACGCATACAGAAGAACGTTTCATTGTATAATACAACAATGCATCAGATTACAAGAATATACAGAGTACGAATAAATATAACACAGAAATATCAGAGATTTAAATTACATTTAAATACATCGCAGCGGAAAATAATACAATACACAACTAGAAGAGATATACGGATACAAAGCTTTCCGGATATCGTTCCAGCTGTAAACCAGGATCCTGTGAATATAAATCTGCAAAACCAAAACTACTAGCTGCCCGTGTCAAAATAAGGGCACCCAGAGTTTAGGTTAAAACAATAAACTCCAGGTCAGTCATGGGACTGGTGTGAGAACTAAAATAGTTATTAATCTTTATTTTAAAGTTAGGTAAATCAAGGGACCACGCCATATAACACGGAACGGGTTTCCTCCCAAGAATACCAATGCCTAAAACAAACAGCGCAATGCTAAATAAAGAAAAATGAAGCTGTTATAAGACCCAGGTCCTATCACACAATGCAACGCAAGCCGGGGGATAGGGTTTTCCCTTATAACAGCCAAAGAATGCTTGATACGTTTAAAACAGATTATTTGATACTATTAGAAGTGCATAGTGTATAAAACAACTTCAAATCATAAGTATCAATCATAGGCGGCATGGGTACCATATATCATGTCGCCCTACTAGTCCTACAATTAAAACCGCAAATGTCACGTATTTGGAAGTTGGATTTCCATCTATGAACCGAGGCAAAAGATAGTCCTCAACCGATTCGAGACAATCTAGCCCATGTCTCCGGAACAGCCGCAACTGCCCCTTGGATCGTCAGGGCCGGTCCACCGATGTGGATTATAGTGCCTGAACAATACGTCTCTCCGCCCTTTGGGGCGTAAACGAGCCAACTAAATGACTCCATCGGTTCGAGAACGACCGATCAATCCGAGGCGCCTCGCAACAGCAACAACCACATAAGTCAAACTCGTCAGGGCGTGTAAAACCACTGACGCCACTTCTAGCTAGAAAGAAACGCATGCCCTCCCTGAGGTCCGTCTCCCGTTTTTGGTTCATACCGGGTGTGAAACTCGCGAGGTAAACGTTACACAAAGCTACGCCACAAAGGCCGTGCTTTGATCATCACCACAAGACTTTGCTTTTCAACAGAAGCCTTGATCATTTGCCACTTAGGCATGCCACACAGGCAATTCACTCCATGCGTTTGATATCCATCAATATATAACCCCTGAGCTCGTACGTCTCAGAGAAGGGCGTTAAGCAAGAGAATAAATTCTCCGCCGCCAAACAGATATATATTTAATAGAAATCAATCACACAGACTAAAATCCAATGTCAGACACACAGTCCATTTACAAGTCCGTTCTGGGTCTGAACGAAACCGGAGGCACCTAGTACCCCGCATATCCATCGATCTCCAAGTACGTCTGGACGATCACCAACTGTTTCCATCTTCTTGGGTGTACAGCCCAATCAAGATCATCAGTAATTATCCAAACGACATGAAGACTTCCGGTCTTCGACCACCGTCTTCATCTTCGACTTATCGTCGTATCAGTTATTCAGAATGGGATAAACCCGGTCTTTCCGAATAACTCGCGTATATTTTAAATAAGTGTTACACAAACACAACACACGCCTCATTCCAATTCATCAGTCACTAACCGTAAATTAATCAAGAGAATAATTCCCTAAACATTAACCCCGAAGGCCGAAACCAACATCAGATCAATATTCAGAAAACCATTCTGCTTAGCTAACCGACAGTTAGTTTCTAATTTTCACATTCATAGGGAAAGGTTCCCATTAATTTTATCCAAGATAATTTCCTGAATTTATTCTTTTATCATCTTTTGAATTTCGATTCAACTAGTCAGGATTAACGAAACTTATCGAAGTAATCATTTGTTTTAATTCCCCAATCCCAACCTATTCATCCCATGAAGTAAAACTGGTAATACTTCATATCTAACACCACAGTGTTATCGGTAAATTCAATTACCATTTCACGTTCAAATCTAATTAAAGATTTAACTATCGCCTGGAGCAAAACTGGTGATACTCCATTTTCGATCATTTCAATCTAATTAAAGATTCATTAAAACTCCACTTAGTTTTAATCTGTGATTGGGTTAAAGAATCAGTGTCATTTAAGACACGGTTCACGATAAACCCAAAATCACATCACATTTCAATCAGTCCCTAATGGTAAATTAGCAAGTGAGCAATTCCCTAAGTATTAATCCCGAAGGCCGAAACCAACATCAGATCAATACCTCGGAAACTATTCAACTTAACTAATCTCCAGTTAGTTTCTGATTTTCTTAACTCCTTTAGGTCTAAGAACTGTATTATTGAAGATACCGTTCACGACAACCCAAAATCACATTTCATTAATGATCGGGTTAAAGAACGAGTGTTATTTAAAACACTGTCCACGATAAACCCAAAAATCAATATCAATTCAATTCCAATTAAACATTATTTAATTGGTACACTTCATTAAATCTAAATAAAAAGATTTAATCATTTCTCAACTGGGTTCAAGAACAGTGTTAGTGAAGACACCATTCACGACAAATCCAAATCACATTTGATATTCAATATAAGGCTCTGAATAGAAAATATATCGGCTTATATTCAATATCAAATTCTACGATTAACAAATGTCGTATTGGAAATAACGATATAAATATATATCTTTCAAATTTCCATAATAACATCTGTATAATCACGAATTCCAACATCGAAATATTCCGAAGACAATTTCGATTCAAATCCACTCCAATGCAATCATTGGAAATTTTGGTTATTTTTAAAACCCTTTTCAAATTCAATTTATTTATTTAAAAATAAATGGAATTATAATTCTAGTTCAAAACTAGTTCATTTCGATAAAAACCTATTTTTATCCTTTCAAATATGGAGTTTTACATCCCAAACTTTCACAAATCATTTCTTATGATTTTACACAAATTATTACTATTTTTAATAATTTTATCAAGGCCCGTACAGTCGATTTCCATCAACGGCCATCGAACTGCACTTACAGCGACCTTTTTCAAATTTGATTTGGACGTAACTCCAAATCCAACCGTTAGATTTCAAATTTCTAATATTCGTTAGAAAGCTCTTTTCGATACGAACCCAACGGTTCCGGTTTTAGGAGAATCCGACGGTCGGGTCTCCCGTATTGTCCGTTTGAAATAAATGGTCGAAATTCGCGAACTGCCGCGGCGCGGCGCGTTCTATTCAGGCCATTATATTATATATATAATATATATTTCGTCGATTTCTATTCAATTCGAATTTCAATTCATTTCATTTCGAAATCGTTTTAATCGATATAAATATCGTTCACGTCAAAATGGCGTCAATCTAATCAACACGGCTTCATAAATTTCTATTTCCAAAATAGTTGTTATTATCAAAATATTTCGTTCAACACATGACTAATCTCAATGGATGAAACTGTCAACACATGAACTTTTATTTTATATTTATAAAGATGTAAACTTTATTACTAAAATATTTCGTTCAACACATGACCAATCTCAATGGATGAAACTGTCAACCCATGAACTTTTATTTTATAATATTCTTTATTTTTCAAATTGGAATGAGGCCCAATCAATTACCATATAAAATTAATTATATGGATTTTCATACAACACATGTATATAATAGCATTGAAAAATAATCAACCATCAACCAAAGTGCACTACACTGTATAAGCATCAAATATAGATATCTAACGCTTATAACAGCCTGTCAATCAATCGATCGACATGTTTAATCAATCAGGATGAGTGAACTGCATATTTCATCCTAACACCCGTGTGGGGTTTTCAAACAATCAAACAAATATTTTATTTGTGCAGTTGGGCGATGTGTGAAATTTATCGTCCCAATCAATGTCATTCAAATAGGTGTACATAAACAAACCGTCTGGTTTGTAAATGAATATTTTATTTATTCACATTCACGTTAAAAATTATATTTTTAACGATAAAACATTTTATTTCAACCTATGAATTTCTATTCAATTCATTTATTCAATAAAATGATATTTTTATTTTTCTAACATATTTTAGAAAATTTCGGCGGCATAACGGCACGATACTAGAAACGGGACGAGGCCTAGCCTTATCCCCGGTCTAGTGAAGGCCCACGCCATTCACACATCAATCAAAATCACCAAACAATTCAATTCAAACAAATAATCCAACTAATCTATGCAACCAAACAAACAAGTCCATGGTCTGTGGACGATTGTGTCGGGTGCTACTAAGCACCGTCTGCATCCTAGTATATATATATATATATATATATAACTAGAAAAATAAATTGAAAGGTGAGAAATTCTCACAGAAAGCTATCCAAGCTCCACGGCTCTTCCTTTAGGGAAATCTTCATCGTTATCGCATCTTTGTCACCTTCGTTGACCGTAGCCACTACATACATAAAAATCGAATTTTTACTTCGTTGTTCAATATATAAAAATTGAATTTTTATTATGCTATTCAATATATAAAAATCATATTTTTAATTCGAAGTTCAACATATAAAAATCATATTTTTAATTCGAAGTTCAATATATAAAAATCATATTTCTAATTCGAAGTTCAATATATAAAAATCATATTTCTAATTCGAAGTTCAACATATAAAAATCATATTTTTAATTCGAAGTTCAATATCTAAAAATCATATTTCTAATTCGAAGTTCAACATATAAAAATCATATTTTTAATTCGAAGTTCAACATATAAAAATCATATTTTTAATTCGAAGTTCAACATATAAAAATCTCGCCTTTTCAAAAATATAGATTCCGCCTTTATAAAAAATAAAGTTTTCGCCTTTACTATTTTTAAAATATCGTCATTTATGTTTTAAAAATATCGTCCTTTATATTTTAAAAATATCGTCTTTTATAATTTAAAAATCAAATCTTTTATATAAAATAAAAACCAATTTTTATTATGCTATAATATATAAAAAAAACTGACTTCATTTATGCAAATAAAATAATAAAACTCACAAGTTGACTGTTGACAAAGGGTGTTGGGTGCTGGCGGCCAGAACGGAGGCGGGGCGATGGACTCAGGAGCGTCGGCGGTTTTGGCAGGCAAGGGCGTCGGCGGTTGGGCGATCTTCGGCGGCTAGGGTTCGCTCCGATTAGGGTTTCTGGGGGGGGTGTCTTGCGAGCAGAAGGGTGGGGAAACGTGGTTGGGATTGGGGAATTAAAACAAATGATTACTTCGATAAGTTTCGTTAATCCCGACTAGTTGAATCGAAATTCAAAAGATGATAAAAGAATAAATTCAGGAAATTATCTTGGATAAAATTAATGGGAACCTTTCCCTATGAATGTGAAAATTAGAAACTAACTGTCGGTTAGCTAAGCAGAATGGTTTTCTGAATATTGATCTGATGTTGGTTTCGGCCTTCGGGGTTAATGTTTGGGGAACTATTCTCTTGATTAATTTACGGTTAGTGACTGATGAATTGGAATGAGGCGTATGTTGTGTTTGTGTAACACTTATTTAAAATATACGCGAGTTATTCGGAAAGACCGGGTTTATCCCATTCTGAATAACTGATACGACGATAAGTCGAAGATGAAGACGGTGGTCGAAGACCGGAAGTCTTCATGTCGTTTGGATAATTACTGATGATCTTGATTGGGCTGTACACCCAAGAAGATGGAAACAGTTGGTGATCGTCCAGACGTACTTGGAGATCGATGGATATGCGGGGTACTAGGTGCCTCCGGTTTCGTTCAGACCCAGAACGGACTTGTAAATGGACTGTGTGTCTGACATTGGATTTTAGTCTGTGTGATTGATTTCTATTAAATATATATCTGTTTGGCGGCGGAGAATTTATTCTCTTGCTTAACGCCCTTCTCTGAGACGTACGAGCTCAGGGGTTATATATTGATGGATATCAAACGCATGGAGTGAATTTCCTGTGTGGCATGCCTAAGTGGCAAATGATCAAGGCTTCTGTTGAAAAGCAAAGTCTTGTGGTGATGATCAAAGCACGGCCTTTGTGGCGTAGCTTTGTGTAACGTTTACCTCGCGAGTTTCACACCCGGTATGAACCAAAAACGGGAGACGGACCTCAGGGAGGGCATGCGTTTCTTTCTAGCTAGAAGTGGCGTCAGTGGTTTTACACGCCCTGACGAGTTTGACTTATGTGGTTGTTGCTGTTGCGAGGCGCCTCGGATTGATCGATCGTTCTCGAACCGATGGAGTCATTTAGTTGGCTCGTTTACGCCCCAAAGGGCGGAGAGACGTATTGTTCAGGCACTATAATCCACATCGGTGGACCGGCACTGACGATCCAAGGGGCAGTTGCGGCTGTTCCGGAGACATGGGCTAGATTGTCTCGAATCGGTTGAGGACTATCTTTTGCCTCGGTTCATAGATGGAAATCCAACTTCCAAATACGTGCAATTGCGGTTTTAATTGTAGGACTAGTAGGGCGACATGATATATGGTACCCATGCCGCCTATGATTGATACTTATGATTTGAAGTTGTTTTATACACTATGCACTTCTAATAGTATCAAATAATCTGTTTTAAACGTATCAAGCATTCTTTGGCTGTTATAAGGGAAAACCCTATCCCCCGGCTTGCGTTGCATTGTGTGATAGGACCTGGGTCTTATAACAGCTTCATTTTTCTTTATTTAGCATTGCGCTGTTTGTTTTAGGCATTGGTATTCTTGGGAGGAAACCCGTTCCGTGTTATACGGCGTGGTCCCTTGATTTACCTAACTTTAAAATAAAGATTAATAACTGTTTTAGTTCTCACACCAGTCCCATGACTGACCTGGAGTTTATTGTTTTAACCTAAACTCTGGGTGCCCTTATTTTGACACGGGCAGCTAGTAGTTTTGGTTTTGCAGATTTATATTCACAGGATCCTGGTTTACAGCTGGAACGATATCCGGAAAGCTTTGTATCCGTATATCTCTTCTAGTTGTGTATTGTATTATTTTCCGCTGCGATGTATTTAAATGTAATTTAAATCTCTGATATTTCTGTGTTATATTTATTCGTACTCTGTATATTCTTGTAATCTGATGCATTGTTGTATTATACAATGAAACGTTCTTCTGTATGCGTTCTGTTGTGGCTTGTTCTCGAACTATCCGACACTTTCCTTTACGGGGAAGTTACGGGTTTTCACAACGGGCAGTCAAGTAGTCGGGATTTTACATATACACTTGGAGAGCTTGGAGCAGGAGGCTTCAGGATTATAGCTATTATTATTCCGCTGTGTTGTTAAGTGTTGTACTTTGAAATGGTATGTATATACGAGTACTGATTTGTATTTCAAAGTTATGTTATATTTTATTCGTTCCGCTGTGAGATTCGTGTTTACTCTGATGATGTAAGTTCTTCTTCTTCTTCTATTCTATTAGTTCTATCTTTTTGTAACAACCCGAAAATCTAGGCCAGTTTAAAATTTTTATTTTGGCCATTTTAGCGAATTTTGAAGATTTAAAATAGATTATTTTAAATAATAGCGACGAGAAATTTGTTTTGAATATAATTCGAACGTATATATTATACGCGTCGACGTTAGAATATAAATATTTATATATAATTATAAATAGAATTGAAAATGGCGCGGTAGTTCGATAATTCGATTTCAAACTTCAATTGAATGTACCGGGTGCAAAACAATCCGGATTTTAGTGAAACCAAAAATAATAGGATCTAATTGATAATATCTTTCCAACGAATCCGAATAATCAAGATTTCATAGCGGAAATCAAAAGATATGTCCAGTTGAAAATTCTGAATAGTCCCTATGGAATTCAGGCCCTTAAAAATGGACATTTTGCAACCGACCTCGGATTTCGACGAAACCAGTTTTGTTGGGTCCATGATGTAAAATTATTGCTAGGTTTCAAATTTCATAATTTTCTGAATCAATATGTGAGCGTGGTAAAGGAAAACGTGTTTTGACCATTTCAGTTGATTTTAATCGACTGGAAATTGGCCATTTTTCAAACAGTCTCAGAATTCGACGAAACTAGTTTTGTTAGGACCGTATCGTCAATACGAAGCTAGAAAATATTTTTCTGGAATTTTTCGAGTTAGTATGAGACCCCGGTAATTTGAAATGTACGTTTAAAATTCAATATAGTGATTTAAATGTAAATTTAACGGAAACTGATTCAAACGATAGAATCAGCTTGCGATACATATCCCATTGTGTTCGGAATGGGGGTAAAACGCTATGGACGACAGGCGGTGGGTCTCGTTTAGAGGTCGTATGTGAAAGTCAACTTTTTGAAAAATAAAATAATTAAATTAAAAAAAAAAAGGAAATTTAAATTTCCCCTTTTTACCCGCTGGCCCCCCCTTCTCATTTTCAAAAAGGAAAAAAAGAAAAAAAAAAAACAAAACAAAACCTCCGAATCGCAAATCGCCCCCCCCCCCCCTTCGATCGCCGCCGCCGCCAGGGGCGCGACGCCTCCCTGACTCCCCCCCCTCCGCTTCTTCTCCTTCCCCTGGCGCCTCCGTTCGTCTCCGATCCCTTCACCAAATCGAAGACCAACCCTAGCTGAAGCCGCCACGACCTCGCATCAGACCCCCCCCTTCCAGACCTCGACCGACGCTACCCCCCCTTTTTCCAGACCTCGACCGACGCTACCCCCCCCCCCCCTTTTTCCAGACCTCGACCGACGCTACCCCCCTTTTCCAGACCTCGACCGGCGCTGAAACCCCCCCTGTAAGTTTATTTTATTTTTCGTTTCTTTATTTTATTTATATATATTAATTAGGAAAAAAAAACCTGATTTTTTTAGTATAAAGATATAATGTTGAAGAAGATAAAGAATTGTTCTATATAAAATAAAAAGATGGAATTTTTAGAAATAAAAATAGCTTTGTTCTATATAAAATAAAAATAGCTTGATTTTTAGAAATAAAAATAGCGTTGTTTTTAAAATGAACTTCGAAATAAAAATAGGATTTTTATATAATGAACTTCGAAATAAAAATAGAATTTTTATATATTGAACTTTGAAATAAAAATATAATTTTTATATAAGGAAGATAATCAAAATATGATCTTTATATTTTTAAAGTATTAAAAATATAATCTCTACTATATAGAAATATTAAAAATATGATTTTTATATTTTTAAAAGTATTGAAAATATAATCTTTATAGGATAGAGAATATCATCTTTGTATATGTAGCGAAATAAAAATCTGATATTTATTTTATATACGTTGAGATAAAGTGGTAATTTTTATAATGATGAAATCTATATTTTTGAAAGGAGAAAACTTTATTTTTATAAAGGCGAAAACTTTATTTTTATAAAGGAGAAAACTTTATTTTTATAAAGGCGAAAACTTCATATTAGAAAAGGCGAAATCTATATTTTTATAAGGGAGAAATCTATATTTTTGAAATGGAATTTTTATCTATATAGTAGCAATGTAGAAATAGAATTTTTATCCATAGAGCGTGATAGTAAAAATATGATTTTTATATATTGAAAGCATAGTAAAAATTCGATTTTTAAATATATGAAGTGATTATAAAAATATGATTTTTAAATTGAAAGTAAATAAATAAAAATGTGATTTTTATTTTAAAGACATCGAAATATAAAAATACGTGATTTTTATATATGTAGTGACTACGGGCAAAAGAAGATGATTAAAAGGCGAGGATGAAGAAGATTTCTAAATGAAGTGTCGTGAAGTTGGATAGCTATTGGTGAGAATTTCTCACCTTTCAATTACATTTTCTAGTTATATATATACTAGGATGCAGACGGTGCTTAGTAGCACCCGACACAATCGTCCACAGACCATGGACTTGTTTGTTTGACTGTTTGTGATTGATTGCGATATTGGTTTGAATGTGGTTTGTGGTGTGAAAAATCGAATCGATAAATTGGTTAGGATTAGACGTGCGCCGTTATAAGGCGAAGGAGTAAGGCTAGGTTAGACTCTTACTCCAAATTTTGTGGTTTGTATAACGAATTGGTTTGATTGATGTGTGAATGGCGTGGGCCTTCACTAGACCGGGGATAAGTCTAGGCCTTGTCCCGTTTCTAGTATCGTGCCGTTATGCCGCCGAAATTTTCTAAAATAAGTTAGAAAAATAAAAATATCATTTTATTGGATAAATGAATTGAATAGAAATTCATGTGTTGGAATAAAATGTTTTATCGTTAAAAATATAATTTTTAACGTGAATATGAGTAAATGAATATTTATAAACAAATCGGCCGATTTGTTTATATACACTGATTTGACTGATATGGATTGGGACGATA
The DNA here is from genome assembly GCA_030737875.1 of Allium sativum. NCBI lineage: Eukaryota > Viridiplantae > Streptophyta > Magnoliopsida > Asparagales > Amaryllidaceae > Allium > Allium sativum. Next base: position 905,261,721 of record CM060916.1, read on the forward strand.
AATTTTACACATCGCCCAACAGCACAAATAAAATATGTGTTTGATTGTTTGAAACCCCACACGGGTGTTGGGATGAAATATGAAGTTCACTCATCCTGATTGATTAAATATGTCGATCGATTGATTGACAGGCTGTTATAAGCGTTAGATATCCATATTTGATGCTTATACAGTGTAGTGCACTTTGGTTGATGGTTGATTATTTTTCAATGCTATTATATACATGTGTAGTATGAAAATCCATATAATTAATTTTATATGGTAATTGATTGGGCCTCATTCCAATTTGAAAAACAAAGAATAATATAAAATAAAAGTTCATGTGTTGACAGTACTCATTCATTGAGATTGGTCATGTGTTGAACGAAATATTTTAATATTAAAATTTACATCTTTATCGATATAAAATAAAAGTTCATGTGTTGACAGTACTCATTCATTGAGATTGGTCATGTGTTGAACGAAATATTTTGATAATAACAACTATTTTGAAAAAGAAATATTTGAAATAGAATATTTGAAAATAGAAATTTATGAAGCCGTGTTGATTAGATTGACGCCATTTTGACGTGAACGATATTTATATCGATTTTATTCATTTTGAAATGAATATTGAAAAGTGATTTCGAAATCGAATATTTCGAAATGAATTGAATTGAAAACGATTTCGAAAAGAATTGAATTGAAAACGATTTCGAAATGAATTGAATATATAACGATTTCGAAATGAACTGAATATATATAACGATTTCGAAATGAATTGAATATATAACGATTTCGAAATGAATTGAATATATAACGATTTCGAAAGGAATTGAAAACGAATTCAAATTGAATTGAAAGCGAATTGAAATGAATTCGAATTGAATTGAAATTTGAATTGAATAGAAATGAATTTTAAAACGAATTTATAAAGAAGAATTCAATTTTGATTTGAATTGAAAGGGAAGTTGAAATTGCTTTTGAAACGAATTTAAAACTATTTATATAATTCGTTTTAAATAGAAATCGACGATATATATATTATATATAATATATATATAATATAATGGCCTGAATAGAACGCGCCGCGCTGCGGCAGTTCGTGAATTTCGACCATTTATTTCAAACGGACATTACGGGAGATCCGACCGTCGGATTCTCCTAAAACCGGAACCGTTGGGTTCGTATCGAAAAGAGCTTTCTAACGAATATTAGAAATTTGAAATCTAACGGTTGGATTTGGAATTATGTCCAAATCAAATTCGAAAAAGGTCGCTGTAAGTGCAGTTCGATGGCCATTGATGGAAATCGACTGTACGGGCCTTGATAAAATTATCAAAAATAGTAATAATTTGTGTAAAATCATAAGAAATGATTTGTGAAGAATTGGGATGAAAAACTCCCTATTTGAAAAGATAAAAATAGATTTTTATCGAAATGAACTAGTTTTGAACTAGAATTAAAATTCTATTTATTTTTAAATAAATAAATTGAATTAGAAAAGGGTTTTAAAAATAACCAGAATATCCAATGATTGCATTGGAGTGGATTTGAATCGAAATTGTCTTCGGAATATTTCGATGTTGGAATTCGTGATTATACAGGTGTTGTTATGGAAATTTGAAAGATATATTTGTATCGTTATTTCCAATACGACATTTGTTAATCGTAGAATTTGATATTGAATATAAGCCGATATATTTTCTATTCAGAGCCTTATATTGAATATCAAATGTGATTTAGGTTTGTCGTGAATGGTGTCTTCACTAACACTGTTCTTGAACCCAGTTGAGAAATGATTAAATCTTTTTATTTAGATTTAATGAAGTGTACCAATTAAATGATATTTAATTGGAATTGAATTGATATTGATTTTTGGGTTTATCGTGAACAGTGTTTTAAATAACACTCGTTCTTTAACCCGATCATTAATGAAATGTGATTTTGGGTTGTCGTGAACGGTATCTTCAATAATACAGTTCTTAGACCTAAAGGAGTTAAGAAAATCAGAAACTAACTGGAGATTAGTTAAGTTGAATAGTTTCCGAGGTATTGATCTGATGTTGGTTTCGGCCTTCGGGATTAATACTTAGGGAATTGCTCACTTGCTAATTTACAATTAGGGGCTGATTGAAATGTGATGTGATTTTGGGTTTACCGTGAACCGTGTTTTAAATAACACTGATTCTTTAACCCAGTCACAGATTAAAACTAAGTGGAGTTTTAATGAATCTTTAATTAGGTTGAAATAATCGAAATGGAGTATCACCAGTTTTGCTCCAGGCGATAGTTAAATCTTTAATTAGATTTGAACGTGAAATGGTAATTGAATTTACCGATAACACTGTGGTGTTAGATATGAAGTATTACCAGTTTTACTTCATGGGATAAATAGGTTGGGATTGGGAAATTAAAACCAATGATTACTTCGGTAAGGTTCGTTAATCTCGACTAGTTGAATCGAAATTCAAAAGAAGAATATATTCAAGAAATTTATCTTTGATAAAATTTATGGGAACCTTTCCCTATGAACGTGAAATTTAGAAACTAACTGTCGGTTAGCCAAGCAGAATGGTCTTCTGGATATTGATCTGATGTTGGTTTCGGCCTTCGGGGTTAATGTTTGGGGAATTATTCTCTTGATTAATTTACGGTTAGTGACTAATGAATTGGAATGAGGCGTATGTTGTGTTTGTGTAACACTTATTTAAATATACGCGAGTTATTCGGAAAGACCGGGTTTATCCCATTCTGAATAACTGATGCGACGATAAGTCGAAGATGAAGACGATGGTCGAAGACCGGAGGTCTTCACGTCGTTTGGGTGATAACTGATGATCTTGATTGGGCTGTACACCCAAGAAGATGGAAACGGTTAGTGATCGTCCAGACGTACTTGGAGATCGAAGGATATGCGGGGTACTAGGTGCCTCCGGTTTCGTTCAGACCCAGAACGGACTTGTAGATGGACTGTGTGTCTGACATTGGATTTTAGTCTGTGTGATTGATGTCTATTAAATATATATCTGTTTGGCGGCGGAGAATTTATTCTCTTGCTTAACGCCCCTCTCTGAGACGTACGAGCTCAGGGGTTATATATTGATGGATATCAAACGCATGGAGTGAATTGCCTGTGTGGCATGCCTAAGTGGCAAATGATCGAGGCTTCTGTTGAAAAGCAAAGTCTTGTGGTTGATGATCGAAGCACGGCCTTCGTGGCGTAGCTTTGTGTAACGTTTACTTCGCGAGTTTCACACCCGGTATGAACCAAAAACGGGAGAGGACATCAGGGAGGACTTGCGTTTCTTTCTAGCTAGAAGTGGCGTCAGTGGTTTTACACGCCCTGACGAGTTTGACTTATGTGGTTGTTGCTGTTGCGAGGCGCCTCTGTTTGATCCGACGATCCGGGTCCGATGGAGTCATTTTTTTTGGCTCATTGACGCCCCAAAGGGCGGGGAGACGTATTGTTCAGGCATAATAATCCACATCGGTGGACCGGCCCTGACGATCCAAGGCTTGTCTGCGCGCTTGCCTGAGACACGGGCTAGAGCGTCTCGAATCGGTTGAGGACTATCTTTTGCCTCGGTTCATAGACGGAAATCCAATTTTCAAATACGTGACATTTGCGGTTTTATTTGTAAACCTATATATGGCGACATGATATATGGTACCCATGCCGCCTATGATTGATATTTATGATTTGAAGTCGTTTTATACATTATGCACTTATAGTAGTATCAAATGATTTGTTTTAAACGTATCAAGCATTCTTTGGCTGTTATAAGGAAAAACCCTATCCCCCGGCTTGCGTTGCATTGTGTGATAGGACCTGGGTCTTATAACAGCTTCATTTTTCTTTATTTAGCATTGCGCTGTTTGTTTTATGCACTGGTATTCTTGGGAGGAAACCCGTTCCGTGTTATACGGCGTGGTCCCTTGATTTACCTAACTTTTAAAATAAAGAATAATAACTGTTTTAGTTCTCACACCAGTCACAAGACTGACCTGTAGTTTATTGTTTTAACCTAAACTCTGGGTGCCCCTATTTTGACACGGGCAGCTAGTAGTTTTGGTTTTGCAGATTTATATTCACAGGATCCTGGTTTACAGCTGGAACGATATCCGGAAAGCTTTGTATCCGTATATCTCATTCTAGTTTTGTATTGTATTATTTTCCGCTGCGATGTATTTAAATGTAATTTAAATCTCTGATATTTCTGTGTAATTTTCATTTGTACTCTGTATATTCTTGTAATCTGGTGCATTGTTGTAATATACAATGAAATGTCCTTCTGTTTGCGTTCTGTTGTGGCTTGTTCTCGAACTATCCGACACTTTCCTTTACGGGGAAGTTACGGGTTTTCACAGTTGGTATCAGAGCTTTGGTTTACAAAGCAGAGAACAAGGCACATTAGAACCATACGAAAGAATTCATCAGATACTGGATTAGTAACATCCAATGGGAATGACTCGTTAGAGATGGGATCAGTAGTATCCTAGAACGAGTGTGAAGAGTATATTTTTGAAAATGAAAACAAATTTTTGTTTTGAAAAATTAAATCAATTATTCGTATTTGATTATCTATTTATATTGAGTTGGACAGTCCAGTATATAAAGATTTTGCGTATACGTCTGATCCGCGTGTATTCGAAGTTTTAATATATTGGATAGATATAGATTCACACTCTAGTCGCCCGAAGGTGATTCTGATGATTGTAGCTACATCATCAGAATTAATATTCGAGAGTCGAAGGTGTGATATTTATATATTTCCATTAGACTGGTGTGAGAACCAAAACTTATATATAGTTAGAACACATTATTGTGAATTGGCATCAAAAATCTGATTTTTGACTATGTATCAAAATTATCAATTTGAAACTCTAATTCACTAATTGATTGATGTTTGTGTTGTTTGTTTAGTTGGTTGCTAATTTTGAACCATTATGCCTAACTGAATCAAATATTGAGTTATATTGAAAATTGGTCGCATTTGCTTGCATATACCATATATATATCATTGAACAGGTCATAGCAAGGAGGCTAGAGCAGAGAATAAAATTTGTTTGCCCGACAAATAGGTACATGTTTACTACATAATTTCCTGTTTTGTTTGGGTGATGATGATTTTGTGAGCCTTTTGGCTAGCCGTTTGGCTTTTTCTTTTTCTTTTTGAGATCTGAAGGACCGGGGAAGCTATTTGAAATTCCCCGATGCTCCCGGTGCAGGGGAGGTTATGGCGAAATTTTTCGAAAATTTAGGGTGTTAGCCAAATTTTTGAATTTTTGAAAATTCTCAGAAACTGAAAAGTTGGAGAATGGAAGCCAGATCGAACGTAGAGCTGAATAATCAAACCACTTTCGACTTTGTTCCTTTTCGGGGACGAAAAGTTTTAAGTGGGGGAGATTGTAACAACCCGAAAATCTGGGCCAGTTTAAAATTTTTATTTTGGCCATTTTAGCGAATTTTGAAGATTTAAAATAGATTATTTTAAATAATAGCGATGAGAAATTTGTTTTGAATATAATTCGAACGTATATATTATACGCGTCGACGTTAGAATATAAATATTTATATATAATTATAAATAGAATTGAAAATGGCGCGGTAGTTCGATAATTCGATTTCAAACTTCAATTGAATGTACCGGGTGCAAAACAATCCGGATTTTAGTGAAACCAAAAATAATGGGATCTAATTAATAATATCTTTCCAACGAATCCGAATAATCAAGATTTCATAGCGGGAATCAAAAGATATGTCCAGTTGAAAATTCTGAATAGTCGCTATGGAATTCAGGCCCTTAAAAATGGACATTTTGCAAACGACCTCGGATTTCGACGAAACCAGTTTTGTTGGGTCCGTGATGTAAAATTATTGCTAGGTTTCAAATTTCATAATTTTCTGAATCAATATGTGAGCGTGGTAAAGGAAAACGTGTTTTGACCATTTTAGTTGATTTTAATCGACTGGAAATTGGCCATTTTTCAAACGGTCTCAGAATTCGACGAAACTAGTTTTGTTAGGACCGTATCGTCAATATGAAGCTAGAAAATATTTTTCTGGAATTTTTCGAGTTAGTATGAGACCCCGGTAATTTGAAATGTACGTTTAAAATTCAATATAGTGATTTAAATGTAAATTTAACGGAAACTGATTCAAACGATAGAATCAGCTTGCGATACATATCCCATTGTGTTCGGAATGGGGGTAAAACGCTATGGACGACAGGCGGTGGGCCTCGTTTAGAGGTCGTATGTGAAAGTCAACTTTTTGAAAAATAAAATAATTAAATTAAAAAAAAAAAGGAAATTTAAATTTCCCCTTTTTACCCGCTGGCCCCCCTTCTCATTTTCAGAAAGGAAAAAAAGAAAAAAAAAAACAAAACCTCCGAATCGCAAATCGCCCCCCCTCCCCCCCCGATCGCCGCCGCCGCCAGGGGCGCGACGCCTCCCTGACTCCCCCCCTCCACTTCTTCTCCTTCCCCTGGCGCCTCCGTTCGTCTCCGCTCCCTTCACCAAATCGAAGACCAACCCTAGCTGAAGCCGCCACGACCTCGCATCAGACCCCCCCCTTCCAGACCTCGACCGACGCTACCCCCCCCTTTTTCCAGACCTCGACCGACGCTACCCCCCTTTTCCAGACCTCGACCAGCGCTGAAACTCCCCCTGTAAGTTTTTTTTATTTTTCGTTTCTTTATTTTATTTATATTTTTTTATCCGATATTAATTAGGAAAAAAAACCTGATTTTTTCAGTATAAAGATATAATGTTGAAGAAGATAAAGAATTGTTCTATATAAAATAAAAAGATGGAATTTTTAGAAATAAAAATAGCTTTGTTCTATATAAAATAAAAATAGCTTGATTTTTAAAAATAAAAATAGCGTTGTTTTTAAAATGAACTTCGAAATAAAAATAGGATTTTTATATAATGAACTTCGAAATAAAAATAGAATTTTTATATATTGAACTTTGAAATAAAAATATAATTTTTATATAAGGAAGATAATCAAAATATGATCTTTATATTTTTAAAGTATTAAAAATATAATCTCTACTATATAGAAATATTAAAAATATGATTTTTATATTTTTAAAAGTATTAAAAATATAATCTTTATAGGATAGAGAATATCATCTTTGTATATGTAGTGAAATAAAAATCTGATTTTTATTTTATATACGTTGAGATAAAGTGGTAATTTTTATAATGATGAAATCTATATTTTTGAAAGGAGAAAACTTTATTTTTATAAAGGCGAAAACTTTATTTTTATAAAGGAGAAAACTTTATTTTTATAAAGGCGAAAACTTCATATTAGAAAAGGCGAAATCTATATTTTTATAAGGGCGAAATCTATATTTTTGAAATGGAATTTTTATCTATATAGTAGCAATGTAGAAATAGAATTTTTATCCATAGAGCGTGATATTAAAAATATGTTTTTTATATATTGAATAGCATAGTAAAAATTCGATTTTTAAATATATGAAGTGGTTATAAAAATATGATTTTTAAATTGAAAGTAAATAAATAAAAATGTGATTTTTATTTTAAAGACATCGAAATATAAAAATGCGTGATTTTTATATATGTAGTGACTACGGGCAAAAGAAGATGATTAAAAGGCGAGGATGAAGAAGATTTCTAAATGAAGTGTCGTGAAGTTGGATAGCTATTGGTGAGAATTTCTCACCTTTCAATTACATTTTCTAGTTATATATATACTAGGATGCAGACGGTGCTTAGTAGCACCCGACACAATCGTCCACAGACCATGGACTTGTTTGTTTGACTGTTTGTGATTGATTGCGATATTGGTTTGAATGTGGTTTGTGGTGTGAAAAATCGAATCGATAAATTGGTTAGGATTAGACGTGCGCCGTTATAAGGCGAAGGAGTAAGGCTAGGTTAGACTCTTACTCCAAATTTTGTGGTTTGTATAACGAATTGGTTTGATTGATGTGTGAATGGCGTGGGCCTTCACTAGACCGGGGATAAGTCTAGGCCTTGTCCCGTTTCTAGTATCGTGCCGTTATGCCGCCGAAATTTTCTAAAATAAGTTAGAAAAATAAAAATATCATTTTATTGGATAAATGAATTGAATAGAAATTCATGTGTTGGAATAAAATGTTTTATCGTTAAAAATATAATTTTTAACGTGAATATGAGTAAATGAATATTTATAAACAAATCGGCCGATTTGTTTATATACACTGATTTGACTGATATGGATTGGGACGATAAATTTTACACATCGCCCAACAGCACAAATAAAATATGTGTTTGATTGTTTGAAACCCCACACGGGTGTTGGGATGAAATATGAAGTTCACTCATCCTGATTGATTAAATATGTCGATCGATTGATTGACAGGCTGTTATAAGCGTTAGATATCCATATTTGATGCTTATACAGTGTAGTGCACTTTGGTTGATGGTTGATTATTTTTCAATGCTATTATATACATGTGTAGTATGAAAATCCATATAATTAATTTTATATGGTAATTGATTGGGCCTCATTCCAATTTGAAAAACAAAGAATAATATAAAATAAAAGTTCATGTGTTGACAGTACTCATTCATTGAGATCTGTCATGTGTTGAACGAAATATTTTAATATTAAAATTTACATCTTTATCGATATAAAATAAAAGTTCATGTGTTGACAGTACTCATTCATTGAGATTGGTCATGTGTTGAACGAAATATTTTGATAATAACAACTATTTTGAAAAAGAAATATTTGAAATAGAATATTTGAAAATAGAAATTTATGAAGCCGTGTTGATTAGATTGACGCCATTTTGACGTGAACGATATTTATATCGATTTTATTCATTTTGAAATGAATATTGAAAAGTGATTTCGAAATCGAATATTTCGAAATGAATTGAATTGAAAACGATTTCGAAAAGAATTGAATTGAAAACGATTTCGAAATGAATTGAATATATAACGATTTTGAAATGAATTGAATATATATAACGATTTCGAAATGAATTGAATATATAACGATTTCGAAATGAATTGAATATATAACGATTTCGAAAGGAATTGAAAACGAATTCAAATTGAATTGAAAGCGAATTGAAATGAATTCGAATTGAATTGAAATTTGAATTGAATAGAAATGAATTTTAAAACGAATTTATAAAGAAGAATTCAATTTTGATTTGAATTGAAAGGGAAGTTGAAATTGCTTTTGAAACGAATTTAAAACTATTTATATAATTCGTTTTAAATAGAAATCGACAATATATATATTATATATAATATATATATAATATAATGGCCTGAATAGAACGCGCCGCGCTGCGGCAGTTCGTGAATTTCGACCATTTATTTCAAACGGACATTACGGGAGATCCGACCGTCGAATTCTCCTAAAACCGGAACCGTTGGGTTCGTATCGAAAAGAGCTTTCTAACGAATATTAGAAATTTGAAATATAACGGTTGGATTTGGAATTATGTCCAAATCAAATTCGAAAAAGGTCGCTGTAAGTGCAGTTCGATGGCCATTGATGGAAATCGACTGTACGGGCCTTGATAAAATTATTAAAAATAGTAATAATTTGTGTAAAATCATAAGAAATGATTTGTGAAGAATTGGGATGAAAAACTCCCTATTTGAAAAGATAAAAATAGATTTTTATCGAAATGAACTAGTTTTGAACTAGAATTAAAATTCTATTTATTTTTATTTTTAAATAAATAAATTGAATTAGAAAAGGGTTTTAAAAATAACCAGAATATCCAATGATTGCATTGGAGTGGATTTGAATCGAAATTGTCTTCGGAATATTTCGATGTTGGAATTCGTGATTATACAGGTGTTGTTATGGAAATTTGAAAGATATATTTGTATCGTTATTTCCAATACGACATTTGTTAATCGTAGAATTTGATATTGAATATAAGCCGATATATTTTCTATTCAGAGCCTTATATTGAATATCAAATGTGATTTGGGTTTGTCGTGAATGGTGTCTTCACTAACACTGTTCTTGAACCCAGTTGAGAAATGATTAAATCTTTTTATTTAGATTTAATGAAGTGTACCAATTAAATGATATTTAATTGGAATTGAATTGATATTGATTTTTGGGTTTATCGTGAACAGTGTTTTAAATAACACTCGTTCTTTAACCCGATCATTAATGAAATGTGATTTTGGGTTGTCGTGAACGGTATCTTCAATAATACAGTTCTTAGACCTAAAGGAGTTAAGAAAATCAGAAACTAACTGGAGATTAGTTAAGTTGAATAGTTTCCGAGGTATTGATCTGATGTTGGTTTCGGCCTTCGGGATTAATACTTAGGGAATTGCTCACTTGCTAATTTACAATTAGGGGCTGATTGAAATGTGATGTGATTTTGGGTTTACCGTGAACCGTGTTTTAAATAACACTGATTCTTTAACCCAGTCACAGATTAAAACTAAGTGGAGTTTTAATGAATCTTTAATTAGGTTGAAATAATCGAAATGGAGTATCACCAGTTTTGCTCCAGGCGATAGTTAAATCTTTAATTAGATTTGAACGTGAAATGGTAATTGAATTTACCGATAACACTGTGGTGTTAGATATGAAGTATTACCAGTTTTACTTCATGGGATAAATAGGTTGGGATTGGGAAATTAAAACCAATGATTACTTCGGTAAGGTTCGTTAATCTCGACTAGTTGAATCGAAATTCAAAAGAAGAATATATTCAAGAAATTTATCTTTGATAAAATTTATGGGAACCTTTCCCTATGAACGTGAAATTTAGAAACTAACCGTCGGTTAGCCAAGCAGAATGGTCTTCTGGATATTGATCTGATGTTGGTTTCGGCCTTCGGGGTTAATGTTTGGGGAATTATTCTCTTGATTAATTTACGGTTAGTGACTAATGAATTGGAATGAGGCGTATGTTGTGTTTGTGTAACACTTATTTAAATATACGCGAGTTATTCGGAAAGACCGGGTTTATCCCATTCTGAATAACTGATGCGACGATAAGTCGAAGATGAAGACGATGGTCGAAGACCGGAGGTCTTCACGTCGTTTGGGTGATAACTGATGATCTTGATTGGGCTGTACACCCAAGAAGATGGAAACAGTTAGTGATCGTCCAGACGTACTTGGAGATCGAAGGATATGCGGGGTATTAGGTGCCTCCGGTTTCGTTCAGACCCAGAACGGACTTGTAGATGGACTGTGTGTCTGACATTGGATTTTAGTCTGTGAGATTGATCTCTATTAAATATATATCTGTTTGGCGGCGGAGAATTTATTCTCTTGCTTAACGCCCCTCTCTGAGACGTATGAGCTCAGGGGTTATATATTGATGGATATCAAACGCATGGAGTGAATTGCCTGTGTGGCATGCCTAAGTGGCAAATGATCGAGGCTTCTGTTGAAAAGCAAAGTCTTGTGGTTGATGATCGAAGCACGGCCTTCGTGGCGTAGCTTTGTGTAACGTTTACTTCGCGAGTTTCACACCCGGTATGAACCAAAAACGGGAGAGGACATCAGGGAGGACTTGCGTTTCTTTCTAGCTAGAAGTGGCGTCCGTGGTTTTACACGCCCTGACGAGTTTGACTTATGTGGTTGTTGCTGTTGCGAGGCGCCTCGGTTTGATCGGACGATCCGGGTCCGATGGAGTCATTTTTTTTGGCTCATTGACGCCCCAAAGGGCGGGGAGGCGTATTGTTCAGGCATAATAATCCACATCGGTGGACCGGCCCTGACGATCCAAGGCTTGTCTGCGCGCTTGCCTGAGACACGGGCTAGAGCGTCTAGAATCGGTTGAGGACTATCTTTTGCCTCGGTTCATAGTCGGAAATCCAATTTCCAAATACGTGACATTTGCGGTTTTATTTGTAAACCTATATATGGCGACATGATATATGGTACCCATGCCGCCTATGATTGATATTTATGATTTGAAGTCGTTTTATACACTATGCACTTATAGTAGTATCAAATGATTTGTTTTAAACGTATCAAGCATTCTTTGGCTGTTATAAGGAAAAACCCTATCCCCCGGCTTGCGTTGCATTGTGTGATAGGACCTGGGTCTTATAACAGCTTCATTTTTCTTTATTTAGCATTGCGCTGTTTGTTTTATGCACTGGTATTCTTGGGAGGAAACCCGTTCCGTGTTATACGGCGTGGTCCCTTGATTTACCTAACTTTTAAAATAAAGAATAATAACTGTTTTAGTTCTCACACCAGTCACATGACTGACCTGGGGTTTATTGTTTTAACCTAAACTCTGGGTGCCCCTATTTTGACACGGGCAGCTAGTAGTTTTGGTTTTGCAGATTTATATTCACAGGATCCTGGTTTACAGCTGGAACGATATCCGGAAAGCTTTGTATCCGTATATCTCATTCTAGTTGTGTATTGTATTACTTTCCGCTGCGATGTATTTAAATGTAATTTAAATCTCTGATATTTCTGTGTAATTTTCATTTGTACTCTGTATATTCTTGTAATCTGGTGCATTGTTGTAATATACAATGAAATGTCCTTCTGTTTGCGTTCTGTTGTGGCTTGTTCTCGAACTATCCGACACTTTCCTTTACGGGGAAGTTACGGGTTTTCACACTTTTCTTCCTCACCGTCTACTTTCTTTCACTAACGTCTCGGAATTCTCGACTCTCGAGGAGTCGAAAATTTCCAGCCGTTACAGCCAAGTGTTAAAATGAAAAGGGGATGACCCCTTAGTTATATTCTAGGGTTTTTCTATTTTATTTTTTCTTGTTTTCTTTATTTGGTATTGTTTTTTCTTCTGAAAACAATTCTGAATAGTTTTTCTAGAAGTCTGTAAAATTCTAGAGTTCCAGTCAGGGTGTTGATTGGAAGTCCACTAGAGTCTGTAAATTCTAGGGTTACGAGTTACAGGGTTTGTAATTCGAGAAATCTGATCGAGGGGATATTAGTCAGTCTAGGGTTTTGAGCGTAGGGTTAGGAAAGGAGCAGGCGCTGCGAGTGTACATGGTCTTGTATGCGGGACCTGTTTATAACACCTAGTAGAAACCTTAAGAATGCAGCAGTAGGCAGGGTTTTTCCGAAGCTGGGTATATCTGTGTGTGATTTATTTTCTGCACTTTTATTTCTGCTGCATTCTGTGATCTGTTTATTATTTTAATATCCTGTCAGTTTTTCAATTCAGTTTAAAAACTGTGATAAACCCTATTCACCCCCCCTCTAGGGTTATTCTAGATCCAACAAGTGGTATCAGAGCAGGTATTTCTTTAACTCTAGAGTCATGGGTAATCCTAGTTGTCAGTCTAGCGAGAGTCAGTCCAGTTCATCTCCAACTATTTTCACTGGAACGGATTTTTTAAACTGGAAATCCAGAATGGAATTTTATTTAAAATCTGTTAATATTAAATGTTGGGATGTTGTTATCAATGGGTACGATAGGGTAGATAAAGTTTTTAATTTCCGTGCTACACATATTCTATATTCTTATCTTGATGATGATCAATACAGTCTGATTTCCCATTGTTTAACTGCGCAGGAAATCTGGATAGCTCTCAATACGAAGTATGGACAAATTGACAACTGCAGCTCAAAACCCCAGAAAGACAACTCAGCTTCAGATCTATGCTTAACTAGCCTTACAGATGAAAATTCAGATGGATCAGTTGATGGAGAATCAACAAATGCTGAAACAGAAAATTTCTCATATGAAGATCTGGTTTACATGTGTCTTGATTTAACAAAATCTGTTGATAAACTCCAACTGAAAAATAAGTTTCTGAAATCTAAGAATTTTGAGTTGACCAGCAAAATTGATGATTTGGAATCACAGCTTGAATATTTTAAAAATTCTTCAAATTCAGATTGCAAAAATTGTTTAAAATTGAAAACCAATCTTGTTCATCTCAATAAGAATATTCAAAAGTTTGAAAAGGAAATTTTGATCTTAAAAGAAAACAAGATTGAGTTATCAAGTTTGAATAACTTTTTACAAGAGGAATTTGAAATTTTTAAGACTGATATATATTCCAAATTTGAAATTGCTGAAAATGAAAATTTGGTGAAAAGTGGTTTGATTTTGAAAGAACTTGAAACTGAGATTGAAAAATCCAAGAATTTTTAGTCCGAAAAACAAAAACGATTTGAACTTGAAATTTCCGAATCCCAAGCCAAAATTAAATTGCTTGAAAACGAGAATTTGGTTTTGAAACAGTCCAACGCTGAACAGAAGATCGCTATAAATAATTGCTCAAATTTACTAAAAGAAAATAACGATCTAAAATCCAAAATTCAACGATTAGAATCAACTTTGGATAAATTTTCTAGTGGGGAAAAATCGTTGAATATGCTGTTACAAAACCAAGTTTCTATTAGAAATAAATCTGGTCTTGGCTTTGAGAAAAATGATGTTTTTGGAAAACAAAATTCAATTGATTTGAAAAATTCTTTAGACTGCTTTGAAAAGAATCGATATGGAAATTCAAACTCTGATATTCGCAAAGGATTTTTGAATCATAAACATGATGAGAATTTGTTTTATAATAATCTATTTGAACAATCCTAGATCCCAAAAAGGAATAAAACAAAATTTGTTAAATTCAAACAGATCTGGGTTCCTAAAGGTACAAAGGTGAATTTAGATGGGTTGTTGTATAAACAAGTTTGGGTACCAAAATATGTGAATAAAACTGTGAGTGGTTTTACAAACTTTGTTAGACCACTCGATCCCCTAAACCATTAGGTACCTGAGGAGGCTGAGAAGCTGCTGTGCAGAAAGAGAAACTGAATTCAAACTGCTTCATATCATGGAATCATTCACAGCTCCTTATCCAAGTCTATTGAGTTAGAGATTCTGATATACACTGAATTCTGGTATGATCTCTAAACTCACCTCTGTAAATACTTTCTGTTTTGATTTTTTTTCTTTTGCTTATTTCTTCTTCTCACTTCTATCTCTTTCTTCTATCTTTTCTGATTTGATTTATCACTGTCATATTTTTTGTGTGCTTCTTGAATTGCAGTATTTGAATTGCAGTATTCATGATATTCTGGAAATTTGTTTTGTGTGTATAGAACTCTAATTGTTTTGAAGTTCTTTTTCTGTTTTATGAATTCCTAACGGTGTTGACGTATTCTTGTTATATCTTGAACACTGTTAATCTGAATTCTAAATTGTTTTGAAGATCTGAAAATTATATGGAAATTCACACACCTTTGCTGTTCTAAGTTTATTCTAATTCTTTTTAGAAAAGCTCAAGATATTATACTCATTACAGAACACTGTTATTTATCAGTTGTGAAAATTCCAGTAATTTTCAGATTGGCTTGAATATCTTTTTGGAATGCATTGTCTTAGTGATACATCTTAAAATTCATTTTTATTCATGATTAGTACAGTTGAAATCAGTTTGTTTGAAATCATGTGAAACTCTTGATATTTTGAATCTCACACATCTCCTAAAGTTGAAATTATCAATCTTGTGTGAATAATTCACTATATCTCAAACTTGATATTGATTCAAGTGATTTCAAATAAATTATTTATTAATGGATCATGAATATCTCCTAATTATTTGATGTAAATGATCTGAAATTAGTCTTAGAAATCTTGTGAAAAATTCCTTTGAAAATCTGGTCTTGAAATTCACTCTTATTTCATGATTATCTGATTTAATTATTTGTTTGTTTAAAATCATTTGAAATTATTGATTTATCGAATCTCACACATATCTCAAATCGAAAATTTATAATCTGGTGCGATTGATTCTTTAAATTCTGATATTTTCATATTTCCATAAATGATTTCAAGTAAACAGTATTTTAATCATTAGATCATGAATCATCATATGTGGCCATCATCCTGACAAATATGATTTGAAACTATGTTCTGTGTTGCTCGGATATTGTTTTGAAAAATGTTTGTTCTGGAATCACATGCTTGCTGCTCTGATACATGTGCATAATCTATTATCTCGTCTGTTTGGGCTTGGTACTTAATAATTCTTTTGTCTATGACACTCTTGTTCAGTATCATGTTAAAATTCCTCGTAAATAGAGACACCAAGTGGTATCAGAAGCGCCTTATATTTGTCTCACCCATCTGTACTTAGATTCAAATCTTCACCATGCATAAATCCACACACTCCTTTTGTCTTGTACACATTTTTTCCCTCGTGTCGTGTATAGATCAGCATATTTCCCTTGTAATTGATTTTCAATTTTAAAAATTATTTATTGATTATTCTTCCAGAAATTGAAATCAATATCCAAATTGAAATGTATTTATAATTCATCAAAATTATTACCAGATTTTGAAATTGTGATGAATTGTGACTGCAGTATATTCCACAACACGAGGAGATTTTATTTGGATTTTCATGATGATTGAATATTTATTATAATATCTTTGAACTGGCAATTATTTCACGATCATCTTCTTCTTCTATCACCCGTCTGCTATCCATCATGTTTTTATATTAATGTGGAGAGTTTATTTAAAAAAACATCTTGTTTTAAAACAGTGAAAATTATTTGTGATAGAAATGGGACTATATTATTATTCAGAATTAGTGATAATTGAACATTTTCAATAATCCCGGTACAGTCGAGCTTATTTCATAATATAATTAATTTAGAAATTTATTTCACAATCCATTTGTACCTACCACATTTCTATCATCCATTTTGGTTTCATATACCGAGGAGTTTTTTCTTTTAAAACTGAAATGATAAATTTATATATAATAAATATATAAGTGTGTCTCTAACCTCATTTAAAAATCCAAGCTCTGGTTATGCATGGCTATGAGACAACTTATAATTTAAGCTGCGACTGACCCCATTTAAAAATCCAAGCTCTGGTTATACGTGGTCAGTGTGCTCTTAAATAAATAAATAAAATAAAATAAAATTTTGAAATTCTCCACTGTGTATAAAAACCAGCCTATCAATCCATCTTCTAATCGTGAAATGTGTTGAAATCTTATGACATATTATGATTTGTTGATTGATGGGTATTGGGATTTGAGATTATTCGATTGTTTCACTTAAGTTGAATTATTAATCATAGTCCAAATCCGTCACTGTTTTTGAACTTCATTTTTTTTATAAATCTTTTTGAAAATTAATTGAAATTCATTTTTATATAACTCTCCTCATTTATATAAGTTTCATTGTGATTCCGTCATTCTCTGCAATGTGAAATATGCCACTAGTTCTTAGAATATTACGATTTTTGTTTGACTGATTGAAATTTATGATGACCGTTCTTCCTCTTAAGCTGAAATTATATTTTTAGTCAATTTTCATCTGTATTTTAATATCTGTATCCTTTTGATGAT
This sequence comes from Allium sativum, assembly GCA_030737875.1. NCBI lineage: Eukaryota > Viridiplantae > Streptophyta > Magnoliopsida > Asparagales > Amaryllidaceae > Allium > Allium sativum. The sequence continues at coordinate 905,279,028 of CM060916.1, forward strand.
AACAAAAGGGGGAGAAGGGATTAGATTTTGATTTATGAGTGAATATTTTATAAATATCTTTAATTTTGAAAATTTATTCATACATTTCACTCATGCACAGTTATAGGGGGAGTTTCTGTTGTAGGGGGAGCATTTAAATAGGGGGAGTTCAAATATTCACGAACAAACACATTTAATCCATTCAAAATCTTTTATTTGTTTGTCATCATCAAAAGGGGGAGATTGTTGTATATAACGGTGTTGTATACACAATTATATGATTTTTGTTTGATGATAACAACCAAATATATTTTATAAATGTGTTTGTTACTGTACTGTTCTATATTTACATCACAGACAGGAATGTAATATTTATATTTAAATAAAATACATCTGTACAGATAATCAAATATTTACTGTATTTTATTTAAAATATGAATATTATATTTCTAACATTCAAACAGTACATCTATTTTAACTTCACTATTTAATCACTTCACATATTACATCTATTCTAATATTTACTGTATTTTATTTAAAATATGAATATTATATTTTAAGCATGGATGTGAATCAGCACAACAGTTTAAACATGAATGGTACATAATGGATCAACAACAATGATCAGTTTCAACTCATATGAAAGCATACAAAGGATGCACAGTCATGAGCAAAAACTTAAGAGACATGTTCAGTCAGCAATTCATTCTCGGCAAGTAAATAAGAGGCAAGCATTCACACAGCCATGCACTATGGAAAGAATTAAATCAGCAAAATGGAGAATCTAGATTTGGTAATGTTTTTTCAATCCAATATTTTAGGCAGAACTTTGGATATTCACAGTTTTTTTTTAAAGGGCAAGAAAACATTTTTTTTAAATAAATGTGCAAGCAAATTCTCACATAAATATGGCAATGTGATATCCAGAAATCACTATGTAATTTCGGCAAGAAAGTATTTGTTTCCAGAAATGTTCACAAATCAGTATTGGAAGGATTTTTTATTTTCCAGAAATAAAATGTACATATTAGGCTGTGTACATCAGTAAATTGAAGACATGTTTAAGCAAGTTTTTTTTGGTTGTTTCCTAGTTTCAAATATTCATGTTTGGAAAGAAAACAATCTCAGCAAAGATTTAAATCGAGGAGATAAAAGGCAAGAAATTGAATCATGGAATCTATCACGCAAGTGAGGAACAAATTTTCAGAAATTCAGTGTTTAAAATGTGGCAAGATTTCTTTCCAGAATTAACAAGGTCGAGAGATTTTTTTTCAAGAAGGGAAAATATTTTTAAGGCAACAAATTCAAGAGCCAAGGAGAGTAAACCACGCAAGTCCCAAATATAGATTTCATTCACGAGTACAAGGCAACAAGTATCATTCATCTCAAAAATTAAAAGCCGAGAATATCAATTCCAAAAGAGGAAATCTTGTATTCAATCAAATCACAAATCAAAAGGGGAAAAGCACCACAACAAATCAGCCGAATCATTCAGTGAAATTAGAGCGATTTTAGGATGTTATAATCCTATTTCTAACACCCATTTACATCATAGGCAATTATCGAAAATCAACAACAAAAATCAAGAGCAATCAGAGAAACAAAATTCGAATAACTCACAATTTTCACAAGAGTTTTGATCGCCTAAAAGCCCCAAATCAGTGAGCAAGAACGCATCATAAAGCCACAACAAATCGAAGGGACAGAGATTCATTTTCCACGAAGCAAGCGATTTGATTTGGGGAAGAAACCCTAGCCGCCATTTTTTTAGAAACAAAGAGAACGGGCTGAACTAATTTGAAAAGGGTCGGCCAAGTGTTAAAATGAAAAGGGGATGACCCCTTAGTTATATTCTAGGGTTTTTCTATTTTATTTTTTCTTGTTTTCTTTATTTGGTATTGTTTTTTCTTCTGAAAACAATTCTGAACAGTTTTTCTAGAAGTCTGTAAAATTCTAGAGTTCCAGTCAGGGTGTTGACTGGCAGTCCACTAGAGTCTGTAAATTCTAGGATTACGAGTTACAGGGTTTGTAATTCAGGAAATCTGATCGAGGGGATATCAGTCAGTCTAGGGTTTTGAGCGTAGGGTGAGGACAGGAGCAGGCGCTGCGAGTGTACATGGTCTTGTATGCGGGACCTGTTTATAACACCTAGTAGAAACCTTAAGAATGCAGCAGTAGGCAGGGTTTTGCCGAAGCTGAGTATATCTGTGTGTGATTTATTTTCTGCACTTTTATTTCTGCTGCATTATGTGATCTGTTTATTATTTTAATATCCTGTCAGTTTTTCAATTCAGTTTAAAAACTGTGATAAACCCTATTCACCCCCCTCTAGGGTTATTCTAGATCCAACAAGTCATAAGCGATTAATCACAATAGTCATGGATAATTATCCAAAATAGTTCTAGGCAACTACCCAAAATAGTCATAGGCAATTAACTGTAATAGTTTCAAAGTTATGGTCATTGACAATAGTCTTATGTTTATAATTATAGGAAATAATTCTCATAGTCATGAGTCATAGGTGATTAGCCACAATTGTCCTTGTCATAGTCATAGGCAATAGTCGTATGTTCACGGTCATAGGCATAGTCATAGTCTTATGTTCACAGACATAGGCATAGGCATAGTCTTATGTCCACAGTCATAGTCTTAGGCCATTAACAATAGTTTCAATGTCCTAGGCATGATAATGTTTGATCTACAACGTGAATAGGCCCAAATTGATTTCAAAGCAATATTCCCACAAAGTCAAGATCCAAGATGAACGGGAATAGATATGAATCATACATGGATCCAATTCCAATTTATAACATGTCTATATTAAGTTTATAGTTTTTATCTAAAAGTAACTTGAACTTACTGATCGTGGTCTAAGAAATTGAGATGCAGAAGTTGAATCTATAAACTAGTCGTCGAATTGCTGAATCGTTGAATCTTGATTTGATTGTAGAAGCAAATCCCCAAATATGCAATTCCTAGCCATAGTCTTCAAGAAATAGTCTTCGCGTTTTAATTTAATTTATCTTAATTTAATTTAGAGGAAGAAGAAAAAGCCATGTTCATCAAGAGTTTGTGCAGCATAAGGTTAGAGAAGAATGGTGTAAAGAGAATGAGGCTAGGAGGCCATTTATATAGGATTAGGCAGACGAATCTGGACAAAAAACGAGGTCAGATACATCAAAATGCATCAGAAAATGGGTTCGGGAGGCAGGTCGACCCCCAGGTCGACACTATGGTCAACCTGGTCCTTGGGAGGTCGACACTATAGTCGACCTGGCCCCTGGGCAGGAAATTTCCCGCCCAGCCGGTTTTGGGTTTTGAATTCGAATTTTCGAGCTGTTTTTGATTCTGAAAATTTCTGAAACTTCGGAGGGTCATATCTCCCTCATACGGACTCCAATTTTCGAAACTGGACTCGTTTCCAAGAAGAATTTCAAGACGAACGCAATGGCGTAACTCGTTTCCCCTGATTCTTATTTTAAAATTTAATTCTACCTTGATTTATGGTTTTATCATGTTATTAAAATTCGGGTTGTTACACCGTACATGGGGCACGTTCTTTTCGTCAACTTCTTTTGAGTATGCATCAAAATGGAATGGAAAAGTTGAGCGCGGGACAGATTTTTGTTTGATTTATTCTAAAAATTGAGGCCTCGCTTTTGAAAAGAAAGAGAAGAAGAGTGTGTGGCTTCAGGAAGAAGAGTTTGGTGTGAGAAGAAATGTTGTGAACTGATGGGTATATATAGGAAAGACATATATTATAATATTAAGGCAACAGTACACAGAAGACGTGCTTCATCCTAGAAATCATGGCGCAAATTCATGGATAGAGCCTATTTTAGGTTCGTGTGTGCGTTAATGGGTAGGTAATGGGTTTTTTGTAAAATTTTCAGTGCATATGATTCAACGTTTTGTTTTTGTTATGCTTAGATATTTTAGGGTATCGGCTATAAGAAATTTTATCATTTAGGGACCTCTATCGACCGAAATAAAAATACCGTTATAATGACTATCGCCCCACGATCCCAAAAATATAATAATATCGGTAGTTTAACTTATATTGTGAAACCTCAAAATGCTGATATAGGGTGCACAATACTCCAAATAAAAAGTAGCTTATTTAATTAATTAAAAATTACTGTAAAATTCTAAAAATTAAATTATCACTATGTCTCAAAAGAATCTTGTCTAAATTCGAATCCGATGTCTAGTTATACCAAATAAACCGTTACTGTCGATATACGATTTCATAACGACTTTCTGAAAATTTGAATTGGACATATCTTAACCTCTATACGATGAAATCTCGATTTTTCTCTTTTATTAGAAAATTATCATCAAATTGATTCGACCGTTTCTTGTTTAACAGAATTCCGACTTATATCGGATCCTATATATTCAATTAAAGTTCGAACTTCAATGTTACGAACTGCCGCGTCGTTCCGAGCTCGTTTTAATTAATTTATAAATATATAATTTCGAACTCCATTTTCTGATCAATAAATTCTATATATAATTCATTAATATCGCCAAGTCAATATCAAAAACCGATTTAAATATTTGTAATTACCATTCAAAAATCGGGGCCATTACAGTTATGATCAATATTTTCCATAAAAGAAGTGCATTCTTAAAGTGAATTCGATAATTACATAAGAGATGTTTTTTAAAGATTGAAGTTGTGAGCTTTGTCTATTTCGAAGTTAAGAATGTTGTCCAGTAAAGGTCTGAGAGGTAATTATACCCAACTCGATTGATTTTATTTTTGACTAAGGAATGGTTAAGGTTAGGTAGCGTGGATTTGTTAGTGATACGGTTAGTTAATGAGTGATTAATGGGTTGAGTTGGCATAATGATGTCTTATACAACGTTCATTTAAATCCAAGTAAATGAGTTTTGGAAATATTTTCCTAATATAAGCAGATATGTTTTCTAAGCATAGAAAATGAAATGATTCGACTGAAGAAAAAGAGGAATGTGAATAAGATTTGGAAAAGTTTTCCGATGTTAATAATGTATATTTTGTGAATATATGGAAATATTTTTCAATGTTAATAAGTGATATTTTCCGGAAAATAGAAAATAAATGGTTATGACAGATGGAAATGTTTTCCAAAAATCTTAAGAGGCTAAACAGGTTTTGAAGAATATCTGGTAAAAATATTGAAAAGAACTTGGGAAATGACAACTTAATGTGAAATAAAATTAAAAAGGCTTAGTGTTGCTTGATGCTTGATCAGTAGAATTTCCATTTGAGAAATAGGGTCGCTGGTTGTATGGATGTTTCCTTTGATAGTAAAATAACCGGCTATCAAAATTTTGGCCTATTTTATATTTATGTTGTCAATATGGGGAGACCAGGATCAGATTTATTATTTGAAAACCACTCCATATAGGCATAAGCGTCACGAATCAAATGTGTTGAAGAAAATTGATGACGGAGTAAAGTACAAGGACTGTTCTGTTCATCCTAGGTAGAAATTGCCTTAAATGGATTGATGGGATGGTGCCTTCGGTTTGTCTAGTTCCAGGACCACTTGTATGGACGAATGTCTGATAGAGTATGCCTAACAATCATCTACATTGATCTCTTCAAACGTATTTACGTTGGCGGCGGAGGAATTCGTTTCTCTAAGCTTTATGCCCATGATATTTTTGGGGAAATTAATGAATGATTTGGCAGGTTTGACGATGTGGCATTCAAAGTGAATGATTATCGTGGTATCAAAAAGGTAAGTATGGCTTCAAGCCTCATCAACCGGGAAATGGAAGAAATAAGGTAGGTTGCATGACTATGTGGGTCACTCCCATTAGGGTATATTATCACCTGACCTATAGAAAATCCATTTGCATTATTCTATCACTGCCGTATGCTTTCAGAAATTGTTGTTGATCCCAACCGTTGGCGACATACGTTCGATACACTAAAACAAAATGAGTGGTTGGTCATGTTTTGCTAGGTTGCAAGATGTGTTGTATATAAAAATTATATGATTTTTGATTGATGATAACAACCAAATATATACTAGTATAATTGTGTTTGTTATTGTACTGTTATACTACATCACATAAAAATAATAATATTTACATTTAAACAGAATACTACTGTGCACGAATTTAAATATTCAAACAGTATTTTGTTTAAATATAATATTTTATTTCAACATTTAACAGTACAAATCTATAACCTCACTATTTGTACAACACACTGTAATTCATTAATCCATGCACATTCAATTTTTTTTATACATTACTTCTCACTACAATTCGCTCAGTCACTCATTTATATAAACATTCAGATTCACAATCATATACAGTTACACTCTTCATCTTCTATCTTCTATCTTCACATATTTCAGCCAGTCCAGTCATCCATGCCTGTCACATACAGAAACACACACACAGTATCTGGAACACAAATAATTTTAAATTCTAGCAGATACATTTTTTATTTTAAAAATTTATTTTCCTTAGAATTTTGGTGTGTTTCTCATCATTTATCATGACTTGATCTGATTTATATATATCCCTCTGTGTCTAGACAGCTTTTGATATTCACAGTGATACACTGTAAATACCACAATGTAAACAGTATTTTTAGTGCTCGCAGATCAGCCACAACACACTACAGTGGTTTTCTAATCAGATGCAGCTGATTCTGAACATCCACAACGTAGTAACAGCGGTTTGCTGATAGATATTTCATGTTTAACGTTCGAATAACCACATATATACACACATATATACACATACACATACGTTTATATATATACATATATGTATGTATGGATACACATACTCAATACACATGGTCGAGAGCATGAACAAAATCAAGAGGTCGAGCAGCATAAATAGTGGACATGGTGACATGTATGTGAGGACACATAACAAGGAAGTAATATTCATGACAACACAAATGCACACAAACAATGGAACTGGTCAATCTCAAGTCAGATAACATGGTGCTGTTATACATGGCTGAGCCAACATGGACAAGCATGGTGGAGGTACATAAATGACCATCAGTAAACAACTACAAAATGCAACAGTGAAGTATCAATGATTCAGTTTCAGGCAAAGTGTTCAAGGTGTAGCCAAGGAGGGAAGACAAACATGATAAGCTAGTATACACACATCACATACACAAGGCATGTAACAGCCCTGGGCTACATATGTGAAAAGCAGGATGATACAAGCACAAGCAAGTAGGCATAAAAAGTGACAAGGCATGTGGACAGTTTGTTTTTCAAACAACAAGACAGTTTCAAAGTCGAGTAACTCAAATAACATGGTCAAGTTGCAACAACAATGATACATATACATACATGGAGCTTCATCAAGGAACAAGAACTATAACAACACATATAAGACAAAGACAAGAGACATAAAGTGGTGCACACAGCAACAAAGGCAACTCGACCACAAAGGTACATAGCTTCAAGAGACACAAATCAGTGGCATATGCAATAAAAAAATGTGCACAGACACAAAAGCAAGTTAAGCTCATGTGAAATGGCAGCAGTAAGATGCAAGCATAACAGTGACAAAGCAAAGTGTAATATCTATTCTCTTAAATGGCCAATGAAGTAAGTATACATTCAAGTGAAGATACAAATTCATATGACTTAATTGATGCACATAGCAATACAACAAATGGACAACTACTAAGGCCTCAAGCATTCAAGAATGATCAAACTAATATTCACATGCACAATGCCAAAACAAATTAGCTAAGCATGATCAGTGGATCCCAACATGGAGTCAAACCAGTGCAGCATTCACATAAAGCAACAATATACATGACAGCATGGCCACAATAGAAAAATTAAGGCAACAAATAAATAGTGACAAACTGAGTCGAAACAAATTAAGGCAGCACAGTTTCAGGTGAGGGAAATAAATCCAAGTATGCAACAGCTTCGAATTATAGTGCATCAGGGTTATAACATGGTTCAAATCAGTGTATGGCAACAGGTTAAATGTGCAAGGAAATTTCCAGTTTTATCAAACCATAAGTGGCAAGTTTCATTTTAGAATTTCGTACATATCATGGTTTCAATACTGGTAAATACAACAAGAATTTGTCTTCATAACTCAAGGTAAATCAAAGATAATTTTAGTAAAGATTTTTTATTTCCTGAAATAACCATGTACACATTGGGCAATGATATATTAAGTGAATCAATGAAATCAAATCATGCAAGTATTTCAAGGGCGATTCATTCATTTACAAGCCAATAAACTGACCAAATTCAGAGAGAGGGACAAAGTTCATAACTGGATTCATTTCAAATCGAAGAAACAAAAGGGACGAAATCATGCAATCAATCAGACCAGTCAATATTGGAAATCAGAGAGGAATCCTAGGATTTTATCCTATTTATACACTAACTCATCACTGTCAATCGACATCGAAAATCAAAGCAACATTTCAAAGAACAAACAGAGAAATCAAATTAAAATACTCACTGGTTTTCAATCGCAACATTAAGCCCTAAATCACTGACTAGAACCGAACGACGTCTTGAAGAACATCAGAGAGGATTTCCATAATTCAATTTAATCGAGATGTGGGAGCTTCTATGAAACCCTAATTTTATTATTCCTTTCAGTCGATATTTTTTCTTGTGCAAAGCCTTAAAATGGAAGAGGTCGTTCTATTTTGATTTGGGCTAGATGGGCTAGGGTTTTTAGAGTTTATTTTATTTATTGTATTGTTTTTACTCATTGTAAACCATCCATTTGTTTTCTAGTTTATCTGTAAAAAATAGTAGTTTACTAGAGTCTGTAAAAACTAGGGTTTACTGGCTACGGGTTTGTAGCTAGGGGTAAATCTGATCTACGGGACATAGATCAGTCTAGGCTTTTTTGAGCGTAGGATTAGAATAGGAGCGAGGGGTTCGTGAGTTTACATGGTCTTGTAAGCGGGATCTATTCTATTAGCTAGTAGAAGGCCTTAGGAATGAAGCAGTAGGCATGATTTTGCTGAATCTAGGTATATCTATGTGTCATTTACTTTTTGCGTTTACATTCTCTATTGCTACCTATTTTGATTATTATTTTAATATCTCGTAAGATTTGAACTAATCTGGTAAATTGTAATAAACCCTATTCACCCCCCTCTAGGGTTACTCTAGATCCAACAAGTGGTATCAGAGCAGGTAATTCATTAACTTTAGAGATGGTTTTTCCTAGTTGTCAGTATAGCGAGAGTCATTCCATTGATATTCCAATTATTTTAAATGGGATAGATTTTTTTATTTGGAAATCCAAAATCGGAATCTATTGAAAATCTGTCAATTTTAAATATTGGAATATTATTTAAAATTTGGGAGATATGACAGATAAGAAAAATAAAGTTGTTGGTGCTTGTGTTATGCATACTCTGTATTCTTATCTCAATAAAAACCAGCTTAAACTTATCTCTCATTGTTGGACTGCGCAGGATATTTGGAAAACTCTCGACAAGTTGTATGGAACAGACAACAACTGCTCAAAATCCTAGAATTTCAACTCAGATTCAGACTATGCTTGGAAGGAGAAACAAATGAAAATTCAAGTAGATCAGATGATGGAGATTCAATAGACAATGAGACTGAAAGTTTCTCTTATGAAGATTTAGTTTATATGTGTGTTGATTTAACTAATCCTGTTGATAAACTCCAACTGAAAAACAAATCTTTGAAATCTAAAATTCCTGAGTTGACAAGAAAAAATAACTGTTTGGAATTAAAGCTTGAAAACGTTAGGAAATTTGAAAATTCTAATTGTGAAAATTGTTTGAAATTAAAGAATGATCTCGTTCTTTTCAATAAAAACATTCAAAAGCTTGAAGAGGAAATTGTGATTTTAAAAGATAACAAGATTGAGCTAAAAGTTTTATGCAATTCTTTGCAAAAGGAATTTGAAAATTTTAAGACTACCAAAAATTCCAAACATGGAATCGCTGAAATAGAAAATTTGTAGAAAACTAATTCAATCTTGAATGAGGTTAAAAAAGAAATTGAAAATTTCAAGCAACTTGAATTTGAAAAACAAATTAAATTTGAATCAAAAATCTTTAAATCCAAGACCAAAATTAAACTACTTGAAAACGAAAATTTGGTTTTGAAACAAAATGAAATGGAGAAAGATCTGCATTAATCGTTGTTCAAATCTGATAAAAGAAAATTCTGATCTTAAATCTAAAATTCAACGATTAGAATCAACTTTGGTTAAATTTTTTTAATGGGGAAAAATCGTTGAATATGCTGTTACAAAACCAAGTTTCTGTTGGAAATAGATGTGGTTTTGGCTTTGGGAAAAATAATTTTTTTGAAAAAGTCAATTCAAATGGTTTTAAAATCTTGCTAACTTCTTTGAAAAGAATCGACTTGATAATTTGAACTCTGATAATTTCAAAGGATTTTTGAATCATAACTGAGATGAGAATTTGTTTTATAACAAACCATTTAAACAGTCATGGATCCCAAAAGGAAATAAAACGAGTTTCGTTAAATTCAAACAGATTTGGGTTCCTAAGGGTACAAAAGTTAATTCTAATGGTTTGTTGTACAAACAAGTTTGGGTACCAAAACATATGAATACAACAATGAGTGGTTTTACTAATTTTGTTCGACCACTCGGTCCCCTAAATTGTTAGGTGCCAAAGGAGGCTGAGGAACTACTTTTCTAAAGAGAAACTGAATTCAAATTGCTTATTATCATTGGATTATTCACAGTTCCTTAGCCAAGATTTGTTGAGTTAGAGAATCAACATTGTCTTCTGAAAATCTGGTATGATCTGTAAACTGATCTCTGTTAATATTCTCAATTTTTTTGTTTATTTCTCCTTCTACCCCTTCTGTTTGTTTTCTTTGATATTTATATTTTGATTTGACACTGCCATATATTTTATTTTGAGCTTTCTTACTTCAAATTGTAGAATTCATGGTTTTTTGGAAATTTGCTTCGTTTGGATAAAACTCTCATGTTTTAATCATTTCCATATCTTGAATTTAAATTTGTAAATATCTGCAATTGTTTCGAAGTTTATTATTTTTATATGAATTCATAACAGTGCTAAAGAATTCCTGTTTTATGTTGAACACTGTTATTTTGAATTCTAAATTTTTGAAGATCTGAAAAATTAATGAAATTTCACACACATGTGTTGTTTTGAGTTTCTTCGGATTCATTTTGGAAATGCTTGAAATATTATACTCTTACAGCACACTATTATTTTTCAATCACGATAATTTCTTTGATTTTCAGATTGTCTTGGATATTTTGAATTGACTTGAAACCCTATGTTACATCTTGAAATTCATCTTTATTTGTGATCATTTTTTTTGGAATTTTTTTGTTTGAAATCATCTAATTTTTTTAATATTTTGAATCTCACACACCTATTAGAATTGAAATTAATAATCCTGCGTGATTGATTCTTTATATCTCAAAATCTACATCCATTCAAGTGATTTTAAATAAATTATTTTCTAATTTTGGATCACGAATATCTCTCAAATTTGATGTAAATTTATGAAAATTTCTTCTGTGGTTGTCGGAAATAATTGTGAAAAATTCTTTGAAAATCTAACCTTAAAACTCATTGTTAGTTCATGATCATTTGATTTGAGTATTTGTTTGTTTGAAATTATTAATTCTTGAATCTCACACAAATCTTGGATTCGAAACTTATAATCTGGTGTGATCGATTCATTGAATCTTGAGAATTTCATATTCCTGAATTTCATATTCCTTTAAATGATTTAAAATAAACTGTATTTTTAATCCTGGATCATGAATCATCTTTTGTGACCGTCAGAAATATCTTTGAAAATTTCTCTTGACAAGACTGCTTTAAAATTTGATTGATGTGCTGCTTTGATAAATGGAATCACCTTTGAAAGTATTTTGATGACTGCTTGTATTGGTCAAAATTGTTTGCTACTCCGATTGATGGACTTGATCTGCTTGTCTTGTCTGTTTGGGCTTTGTGATTGGACACTATTGTCTGAGATACCCTTTTTAGCCACTAGACAAATTTAAATTCTCATTAATGGATACAACAAGTAGTATCAGAAGTGCCTTATATTTTTATCACTCATTTGTACTTAGATTCTAATCTTCACCTTGTATAGATCCATACACTCTTTTTGCCTTGTACAAATCTTTTTGAATTCCCTCTTGTAATTGATTTTCAATTTTAAATTATTTATTGATTATTCATTCAGAAATTGAAATCAATAACCAAATTGAACTGTATTTATAATTCATCAAAATTAATATCAAATTTTGAAGTTGTGATGAGTTACTACTACAGTATATTTCACAATAAGAGGAGATTTTATTTAGATTTTAATGATGGTTAAACGGTTATTATAATATCTTTGAACTGGCGATTATTTCACGAACACCTCTTTTATCTATCATCATTCTGCTATCCATCGTGATTTTATATTAATATGGAGAGTTTAATATTTTTTAAACCATCTTGAATAAACATTGGAAATATTTGTGATGGAAATGTGACTGTGTTATTTTTTGGAAATAGAGACAACTGAAAATTTTCAATGATCCCAGTACAGTTGAGCATATTTCATAATGTGATTAATTTAGAAATTTATTTGCCAAACCATTTATGTACCAACCACATTTCTATCATCCATATTAGTTTTATATACCGAGGAGTTTTTCTTTTGGAGCTAAAAATGATAAATATATAATATACATAAGCGTTTCTCTAACCTTATTTAAAAATCCAAGCTTTGATCATTCATGGTTAAGATATTACTTATAATTTAAGATGCGTCTGACCTCATTTAAAAAAAATCTAAGATCTAGTTATGCGTGGTCAGTGTGCTCTTAAATAAAAAGAAAAAGGAATAATTTGAATACATAAAATTTATATGAAATTCTCCTTGGTGTATAAAAATAAGCCTATCAATCCATTATTCTAATTTGTGAAATATGTTAATATCTTATTGTGACGACCCAAATTTCCGGTACCCTTTGAGTTGACTAAACAACACCAGTTCAACCCAAATCGTACTGGAAACTTAGATGCCAATAGAAAGAATTCAGAGGGTGAGATAAGAAAAAAAGAAATATTAGAATAGAAGAAGAAGAAGAAGAAGAAAACACAACACAGAGTATCACATCGCAGCGGAATAAAATATAATATAGAAATAACATTATTGAGAGTTTGAAATAACTTACAATCATCAGAGTACATTAATTTATTTGGACAGTTATAATAGTTTATCCTCATATACAACACACAGCGGAAAGATACCAGATTTGAACACCTTCAGCTTGTCTTTGGACTTCAAAGTTTTTGATAACCTGCACCTGTAAACCAGGCTAACCCGAGCATTACAAACGACGGGTCAGTCTGGTGAACCAGAGTGAGAAAACCCACTAAGTTTAAATAACACCCATGTTGCTTTTAAAATTCAAGGATTCCTTTGAAAGAAAATGGATAATAGTAAGACCAGCCCACACATAAATACGGATGGTTTTTACCTTACTATAACCCAAAACGTTTTCGAAATCAATACTTGTCTGATATTATAGTAGTGTCTAAATACAAATAAATAGAATCTAGCAGAACGCTTACGTCTCACGCTCCACATATATAGTATACAAACAACATCGCGGGCACTTATCGGAGATTGGATTCCGACTATGACAAGGTATGGGACCACCTGCCGATAGTGTATCTCTAGAGGCGAATACACTGGGTTCAACAAGAACGTCTTGCAACCCGGCCCACACATGACCGACCACTCATTTCTCTTGAGTGTATCAAATGTATATCACCAACGGTTAGGGGCGATCCACCGTTTCCCGAAAAGGGACAGCATCGATAGATTAAAGAAGCAAAAGGAATTTCTCTACATAGGTGATTATACACCCTAATAGGAGCGACCCACACAGCCATGCTGCCTGCCCAATTTTTGTCATTTCCTGGTTGTGAGGCTTGAGGTTTTGAATTTGCCTTTAGAACATCTAGCCATTGTTTACTTTGAATGCCACATCGTCAGATCCGCCAGATACCACTAATTGACGTCCAAAAAATTACCCTAGTTGGGAGCTACCCAACTATGAGACGTTTGAAGAAATCAACATACGTGACCCCGCTGGAAATACTCTATCAGACATTCATCCATACAAGTCATCCAGGAACAGGATGAACCGAAGGCACCCTCCTACTGCATCCAATATAGGAATCACCCCATGGATCAGTAGCTAGCAGTCCTTGCAATCCACAGATTCCAACTACGACAGAACCCCAGTATATCTCCGGGTCGAATCGGAGATTGTAAGTGGTTCTTCCGTTTTATGAAAATCTATGGTCTTCAATGCTCCATCTCGATCGTCATATGATGTCTTCTATATTTCGTATTTGTTGGTCGGAATGGTTTTCGAATATAAATTCGATCCCGGTCTTTCCATACCAACAAGCGTATAGTCCAGATTTGATAGTTGGCTACTTAACTATCAAATAAAGCAGTCATTCAATCATAAAAGAAAAATAGATTTATTGGTTCAGTATTTAGCATCACTTGGCTTGTTTAACTAATAATTATCGAATGATTAACTTAAATATCTCAATATTGAAAAAAACACATCCACTTATTATTTCCGTTACTTTGGAAATCTCCTGACATATTCTCACATCATTCAACTAACATTGCATCATTATTTCTTTTAGGGAAATAATAAATTATTCTTATATTCTACCATTATCAGCTAATATCATCTTTAGATAATCCCGAAGTCGTTCAAGTTGGGGTATTTTAATTACCTCTCAGACCTTGATCAACAACGTTCATATCTTAAGATAAATATGAACTGTAACTCAAAAACCGATATTATTTCACATTACATTAAACTATTTAATTCAAAATGTAGCTTTAAATTTCTTCTTTATCTTTTGGAAGTCTCTTTTTAAAATATACTTGATATTGCTTAATTCATCGATTACTTAATTTCTTATCAAACATCACTCTTATTAACTTCCAATATATTTAAATACTTTATTCCCTAACTGGGTTATTATCACAAACCCTATTACCTGATTCTTTTACCAAACTCAACTACAAATCCCTTTTCCACATCCCCTTTCCTTTCTGGGAATCTCAATGTCCAATTACTTACCTAATTCCACCCTTAAGTATTTCTAATTCAAAATCAATCTCTTTACTTCTCATTCGCTTTACAAACCTTGTTTTTACAACTCAGGTTTAATTATAACTCTTTTATACCTTTATTTTTTCTTTACTTAATCCAAATGTTAAGTAAACCCTTTATTTAAGCGATGAGTTCGCTTAAATTCCTTTATAAGTTCATTGAGTCCAAATATAACACTTGTTCATAATCTCTTCTCAAAGTTTAACTAAATCCCATTTCAAAATTAGTTACTTATTCAAAGTGTCTCATTTAAGAAGTAATTTCATAAATTAAACAAATAATTTATTTCAACATTTACTACTGTAAATCAGTTAACTGCTTTATTTACTGAAATAAATGAAATATCTCTTTTAAAATCTTATTAAGATTTAACAATTATTTGTTAAGTTATTTCATTTAGTTCATTATCAACTAATTTAAAAGTCGATCTTAGTTAGACTGAATTAAATTAACTCAAAACACATTTATTCCTTTAATCAATTCCCGTTAATTCCTCCTTTAAATTAATTCATAATTAATTTAAATAACTTCTTTAATTGTTCTTAGAAAAAATTAATCGAATCCTCAACCGTTAGGTTATTTCCATCTCACCTGCTTACATATTCTACTAACATAATGTAACAACCCGGAAAATCTGGGCCAGTTTGAAAATTTTATTTTGGCAATTTTAGCGAATTTTGATTATTTAAAATAGATTATTTTAAATAATATCGACGTGAAATCTATTTTGAATATAATTCGAACGTTTATATTATACACGTCGTCGTTAGAATATAAATAATTATATATAATTATAAATAGAATTGAAAATGGCGCGGTAGTTCGATAATTCGATTTCAAACTTCAATTGAATGTACCGGGTGCAAAATAATCCGGATTTTAGTGAAACCAAAAATAATGGAATCTAATAGTGAATATCTTTCCAACGAATCCGAAAAATTAAGATTTCATATCGGGAATCAAAAGATATGTCCAGTTGAAAATTCTGAATAGTCGCTATGGAATTCAGGCCCTTAAAAATGGACATTTTGCAAACGACCTCGGATTTCGACGAAACCAGTTTTGTTGGGTCCGGGATGTGAAGTTATTGCTAGGTTTCAAATTTCATAATTTTTCGAATCAATATGTGAGCGTGGCAAAAGAAAACGCGTTTGACCAGTTTCAGTTGATTTTAATCGACTTGAAATTGGCCATTTTTCTAACGGTCTCTGAATTCGACGAAACTAGTTTTGTTAGGACCGTATCGTCAATACGAAGCTAGAAAATATTTTTTTTGGAATTTTTTAGTTAGTATGTGACCCCGGTAATTAGAAATGTGCGTTTAAAATAATATAGTGATTTAAATGTAAATTCAAAGGAAACATATCGAGACGATCGAATTGGCCTGCGATACATATCCCATTGTGTTCGGAATGGGGGTAAAACGCTATGGGCGGCAGGCGGTGGACCTCGTTTAGTGGTCATATGTGAAAGTCAACTCTTTAATAAATAAATAATAAATAAAAAAAAAAAAAAAAAAAAAAAATATAATATCCCTTCCCTTAAAACCTAGGCCCCCCCCCCGTTCGTTTATCTCAGAAGGAAAAAAAAACAAAAAAGAAAAAGAAAACAAAAATCGCGATAACCCCCCCCGTCGCTCCAGCCACCACCGCGCCCAGCGCCCACCGCCGCCACCACTTGCGAGGCTCCGCCCTTCCCCCCTCTGCCTCCCTCTCTCTCCTCCGCCTCGCAGGAACCACGAATCCCCTCGACGAAGCCGATGGCCCCCCTCCGATCAGATGCCCTCTCGCCTCCGACCAGCATGGGTCCGCCGCCACCACCTGAGGACGCAGCCCACCCCCTCCTCTAATTACAGTAAGATCTTGATTTTGTTTATATATATAAAAAAAAAAAAAAAAAAAAAAAAAGAACTGATTTCTGTTTTTATTAAGATTTAAAAACTGTTTTTATTAAGATTTAAAAACTGTTTTTATTAAGTTTTGAAAACTGATTTTATTAAAATTTAAAAACTGATTTTATAAAAAGGAATAAAAACTGATTTTATAAAAAAAACTGAATTTGAAAAATGATTTTTAAAGTATTTAAAAACTGAATGTTATTTTGATTTAAAACTTATTTTTAAAAAAGTATAAACTGATTTATTTTTTTAAAGTATAAACTGATTTATTTTTTTAAAGTATAAACTGATTTATTTTTTTTAAAGTATAAACTGATTTATTTTTTTAAAGTATAAACTGATTTATTTTTGAAAGAGAAAAACTGATTTTATTTTGAACTTTAAAATAGGAAAAAGATTAATCTTTTAGTAGAAAAAGATTTGAAAGCAAAAGTAGAAATCATATTTTTTTTATATGTTGAAAGCGAACGTGAAAACATGATTTTTGTCATATTAAAGAAGTGATTTTTATTATATAAACATCATGACAAAAATGAGATTTTTATTCATTTGAATAGCGATATAAAAATTCGATTTTTATATATTGAACTTTGAAATAAAAATATGATTTTTATATATTGAACTTTGAAATAAAAATTCGATTTTTATATATTGAACTTCGATATAAAAATTCGATTTTTATATATTGAACTTTGAACTAAAAATTCGATTTTTATATATTGAATAGCGAACTAAAAATTTGATTTTTATATATTGAATAACGAAGTAAAAATTCGATTTTTATATATGTAGTAGCTACGGACGACGAAGCTGGCGAAGATGCGAAAACAATGAAGACTTCTGCAAAAGAAGAGTCGAGATGGTTGGATAGCTAAATGTGAGAATTTCTCACCTTTCAATTTATATTTCTAGTTATATATATATACTAGGATGCAGACGGTGCTTAGTAGCACCCGACACAATCGTCCACAGACCATGGACTTGTTTGTTTGACTGTTTGGTGATTGATTGCGATATTGGTTTGAATGTGGTTTGTGGTGTGAAAAATCGAATCGATAAATTGGTTAGGATTAGACGTGCGCCGTTATAAGGCGAAGGGGTAAGGCTAGGTTAGATCCTTACTCCAAAGTTTGTGGTTTGCATAACGAATGGATTTGATTGATGTGTGAATGGCGTGGGCCTTCACTAGACCGGGGATAAGGCTAGGCCTTGTCCCGTTTCTAGTATCGTGCCGTTATGCCGCCGAAATTTTCTAAAATAAGTTAGAAAAATAAAAATAGCATTTTATTTAACGAATGAACTGAATAGAAATTCATATGTTAAAATAAAATGTGTTATCGTTAAAAATATAATTTTTAACGTGAATGTGAATAAATAAATATTCATTTACAAACCAGACGGTTTGTTTATGTACACCTATTTGAATGACGTTGATTGGGTCGATAAATTTTACACATCGCCTAACTGCACAAATAAAATATGTGTTTGATTGTTTGAAACCCCACACGGGTGTTAGGATGAAATTTGAAGTTCACTCATCCTGATTGATTAAATCTGTCGATCGATTGATTGACAAGCTGCTATAAGCGTTAAATGTCTATATTTGATGCTTATACAGTGTAGTGCACTTTGGTTGATGGTTGATTATTCATCGTTGTTGATATATCCATGTGTTGTAGAAAATCCATATAATTAACATTATATGGTAATTGATTGGGCCTCATTCCAGTTTCGAAGAAAAAAAAGAAATATTTGAAATAGAAATATTTGAAATAGAAATATTTGAAATAGAAATATTTGAAATAGAATATTTGAAAATAGAAATATGTGAAGCCGTGAGGATTAGATTGACGCCATTTTGACGTGAACGATATTTATATCGATTTTATTCATTTTAAAATGAATATTGAAAAGTGATTTCGAAATCAAATATTTTGAAATAAATTGAATTGAAAACGAATTCAAATTGAATTGAAAACGACTTCGAAATGAATTGAATTGAAAACGAATTCGAAATGAATTGAATTGAAAACGAATTCGAAATGAATTGAATTGAAAACGAATTCGAAATGAATTGAATTGAAAACAAATTCGAAATGAATTGAATTGAAAACGAATTCGAAAGGAATTGAATTGAAAGCGATTTCGAAATGAATTGAATTGAGAACGATTTCGAAATGAATTGAACTGAAAACGAATTCGAATTGAATTGAAAGCGAAGTGAAATAAATTCAAATTGAATTGAAATTTGAATTGAATAGAAATGGATTTTAAAACGAATTTATAAAGAAGAATTCAATTTTGATTTGAATTGAAATGGAAGTTGAAAATGTTTTTGAAACGAATTCAAAACTATTTATATAATTCGTTTTAAATAGAAATCGACGATATATATATTATATATATATTATATATAATATAATGGCCTGAATAGAACGCGCCACGCCGCGGCAGTTCGCGAATTTCGACCATTTATTTCAAACGGGCATTACGGGAGATCCGACCGTCGGATTCTCCTAAAACCGGAACCGTTGGGTTCGTATCGAAAAGAGCTTTCTAATGAATGTTAGAAATTTGAAATCTAACGGTTGGATTTGGAGATATGTCCAAATCAAATTCAAAAAAGGTCGCTGTAAGTGCAGTTCGATGGCCATTGATGGAAATCGACTGTACGGGCCTTGATAAAATTATTAAAAATAGCAATAATTTGTGTAAAATCATAAGAAATGATTTAGAAAGAATTGGGATGAAAAACTCCATACTTGAAAAGATAAAAATAAATTTTTATCGAAATGAACTAGTTTTGAACTAGAATTATAATCCTATTTATTTTTAAATAAATAAATTGAATTC
The DNA here is from genome assembly GCA_030737875.1 of Allium sativum. Lineage (NCBI taxonomy): Eukaryota > Viridiplantae > Streptophyta > Magnoliopsida > Asparagales > Amaryllidaceae > Allium > Allium sativum. The sequence continues at coordinate 905,298,934 of CM060916.1, forward strand.
GAAAAGGGTTTTAAAAATAACCAAAATTTCCAATGATTGCATTGGAGTGGATTTGAATCGAAATTGTCTTCGGAATATTTCGATGTTGGAATTCGTGATTATACAGGTGTTGTTATGGAAATTTGAAAGATATATATTGATATCGTTATTTCCAATACGACATTTGTTAGTCGTAGAATTCGATATTGAATATAAGCCGATATATTTTCTATTCAGAGCCTTGTATTGAATATCGAATGTGATTTGGGTTTGTCGTGAATGGTGTCTTCACTAACACTATTCTTGAACCCAGTTGAGAAAAGATTAAATCTTTTTATTTAGATTTAATGAAGTGTACCAATTAAATAATATTTAATTGGAATTGAATAGATATTGATTTTTGGGCTTATCGTGAACAGTGTTTTAAATAACACTTGTTCTTTAACCCGATAATTAATGAATGTGATTTTGGGTTTATCGTGAACCGTGTTTTAAATGACACTGATTCTTTAACCCAGTTAACGATTAAAACTGAGTGGAGTTTTAATGAATCTTTAATTAGATTGAAAAGATCGAAAATGGAGTATCACCAGTTTTGCTCCAGGCGATAGTTAAATCTTTAATTAGATTTGAACGTGAAATTTAGAAACTAACTGTCGGTTAGCCAAGCAGAATGGTTTTCTGGATATTGATCTGATGTTGGTTTCGGCCTTCGGGGTTAATATTTGGGGAATTATTCTCTTGATTAATTTATGGTTAGTGACTAATGAATTGGAATGAGGCGTATGTTGTGTTTGTGTAACACTTATTTAAAATATACGCGAGTTATTCGGAAAGACCGGGTTTATCCCATTCTGAATAACTGATACGACGATAAGTCGAAGATGAAGACGATGGTAGAAGACCGGAGGTCTTCACGTCGTTTGGGTGATAACTGATGATCTTGATTGGGCTGTACACCCAAGAAGATGGAAACAGTTAGTGATCGTCCAGACGTACTTGGAGATCGATGGATATGCGGGGTACTAGGTGCCTCCGGTTTCGTTCAGACCCAGAACGGACTTGTAAATGGACTGTGTGTCTGACATCGGATTTCATTCTGTGTGACTGATATCGGTTGCATAGGATGGTTTGCCTGTGTGGCATGCTAAGATGCAAATGATCAAGGCTTCTGTTGAAAAGCAAAGTCTTGTGGTGATGATCAAAGCACGGCCTTTGTGGCGTAGCTTTGTGTAACGTTTACCTCGCGTGTTTCACACCAGGTATGAACCAAAAACGGGAGACGGACCTCAGGGAGGACTTGCGTTTCTTTCTAGCTAGAAGTGGCGTCAGTGGTTTTACACGCCCTGACGAGTTTGACTTATGTGGTTGTTGCTGTTGCGAGGCGCCTCGGTTATATCGGTTTCGGCCGAATGCATTCTGGTCGGCTGACGGACCAGACTTACACCCCATAGGGTGGGGAGACGTATTGTTCAGGCATAATAATCCACTCCGTGTGGACCGGCCCTGACGATCCAAGGGGCAGTTGCGGCTGTTCCTGAGGGGCGGGCTAGAGCGTCTCGAATCGGTTGAGGACTATCTTTTGCCTCGGTTCATAGATGGAAATCCAATTTCCAAATACGTGACATTTGCGGTTTTATTTGTAAACCTATATATGGCGACATAGTGGCATGGGACGCTCATGCCGCCTATGATTGATACTTATGATTTGAAGTTGTTTTATGCACTATGCACTTATAATAGTATCAAACGACTTGTTTTAACCGTATCAAGCATTCTTTGGCTGTTATAAGGGAAAACCCTATCCCCCGGCTTGCGTTTGCATTGTGTGATAGGACCTGGGTCTTATAACAGCTTCATTTTTCTTTATTTAGCATTGCGCTGTTTGTTTCATGCACTGGTATTCTTGGGAGGAAACCCGTTCCGTGTTATACGGCGTGGTCCCTTGATTTACCTAACTTTAAGAATAAAGAATAATAACTGTTTTAGTTCTCACACCAGTCACATGACTGACCTGGAGTTTATTGTTTTAACCTAAACTCTGGGTGCCCTTATTTTCGACACGGGCAGCTAGTAGTTTTGGTTTTGCAGATTTATATTCACAGGATCCTGGTTTACAGCTGGAATGATATCCGGAAAGCTTTGTATCCGTATATCTCTTCTAGTTGTGTATTGTATTATTTTCCGCTGCTATGTATTTAAATGTAATTTAAATCTCTGATATTTCTGTGTAATATTTATTCGTACTCTGTATATTCTTGTAATCTGATGCATTGTTGTAATATACAATGAAATGTTCTTTTATATGCGTTCTGTTGTGGTTTGTTCTCGAACTATCCGACGCTTTCCTTTACGGGGAAGTTACGGGTCTTCACAGTTGGTATCAGAGCTTTGGTTTACCAAGCTCAGAGAACAAGACACATTAGAACCATACGAAAGAATTCATCAGATATTGGATTAGTAATATCCAATTAGAATGACTCGTTAGAGATAGGATCAGTAGTATCCTAGAACGAGTGTGAAGAGTATATTTTTGAAAATGAAAACAAATTTTTGTTTTGAAAATTTAAATCAATTATTCGTATTTGATTATCTATTTATATTGATGTGGACAATCCAGTATATATAGATTTTGCATATACGTCTGATCCGCGTGTATTCGAAATTTTAATATACTGGATAGATATGGAATCACATTCTAGTCGCCCGAAGATGATTCTGATGATAGTTCGAACATCATCAGAATTGGTATTCGTGTTTCGAAGGTGTGATTTTCTATATATTTCCATTAGGCTGGTGTGAGAACCAAAACTTATATATAGCTAGAATTCATTGTTGTGATTTGGCATCAAAACATGATTTTTTGTATATGTATCAAAATTATGAATTTAAAACGTTAATCCACTAATTGATTGATGTTTGTGTTGTTTGTTTATTTGTTTGCCAATTTTGAACCATTATGCTTAATCGAATCAAATATTGAATTGTATTGAAAATTGGTCGCATCTGCTTGCATATACATATATATCATTGAACAGGTCATAGCAAGGAGGCTAGAGCAGAGAATAAAATTTGTTTGCCCGACAAATAGGTACATGTTTACTACATAATTTCCTGTTTTGTTTGGGTGATGATGATTTTGTGAGCCTATTGGCTAGCCGCTTGGCTTTTTCTTTTTCTTTTTGAGATCTGAAGGACCGGGAACGCTATTTGCAATTTCCCGATGCTCCCGGTGCAGGGGAGGTTATGGCGAAATTTTTCAAAAATTTAGGGTGTTAGCCAAATTTTTGAAATTTTGAAAATTCTCAGAAACCAAAGGGTTGGAGAATGAAAGCCAGATCGAACATAGAGCTGAATAATCAAATCACTTTCGACTTTGTTCCTTTTCGGGGACGAAAAGTTTTAAGTGGGGGAGATTGTAACAACCCGGAAAATCTGGGCCAGTTTGAAAATTTTATTTTGGCAATTTTAGCGAATTTTGATTATTTAAAATAGATTATTTTAAATAATATCGACGTGAAATCTATTTTGAATATAATTCGAACGTTTATATTATACACGTCGTCGTTAGAATATAAATAATTATATATAATTATAAATAGAATTGAAAATGGCGCGGTAGTTCGATAATTCGATTTCAAACTTCAATTGAATGTACCGGGTGCAAAATAATCCGGATTTTAGTGAAACCAAAAATAATGGAATCTAATAGTGAATATCTTTCCAACGAATCCGAAAAATTAAGATTTCATATCGGGAATCAAAAGATATGTCCAGTTGAAAATTCTGAATAGTCGCTATGGAATTCAGGCCCTTAAAAATGGACATTTTGCAAACGACCTCGGATTTCGACGAAACCAGTTTTGTTGGGTCCGGGATGTGAAGTTATTGCTAGGTTTCAAATTTCATAATTTTTCGAATCAATATGTGAGCGTGGCAAAAGAAAACGCGTTTGACCAGTTTCAGTTGATTTTAATCGACTTGAAATTGGCCATTTTTCTAACGGTCTCTGAATTCGACGAAACTAGTTTTGTTAGGACCGTATCGTCAATACGAAGCTAGAAAATATTTTTTTTGGAATTTTTTAGTTAGTATGTGACCCCGGTAATTAGAAATGTGCGTTTAAAATAATATAGTGATTTAAATGTAAATTCAAAGGAAACATATCGAGACGATCGAATTGGCCTGCGATACATATCCCATTGTGTTCGGAATGGGGGTAAAACGCTATGGGCGGCAGGCGGTGGACCTCGTTTAGTGGTCATATGTGAAAGTCAACTCTTTAATAAATAAATAATAAATAAAAAAAAAAAAAAAAAAAAAAAATATAATATCCCTTCCCTTAAAACCTAGGCCCCCCCCCCCCGTTCGTTTATCTCAGAAGGAAAAAAAAACAAAAAAGAAAAAGAAAACAAAAATCGCGATAACCCCCCCCGTCGCTCCAGCCACCACCGCGCCCAGCGCCCACCGCCGCCACCACTTGCGAGGCTCCGCCCTTCCCCCCTCTGCCTCCCTCTCTCTCCTCCGCCTCGCAGGAACCACGAATCCCCTCGACGAAGCCGATGGCCCCCCTCCGATCAGATGCCCTCTCGCCTCCGACCAGCATGGGTCCGCCGCCACCACCTGAGGACGCAGCCCACCCCCTCCTCTAATTACAGTAAGATCTTGATTTTGTTTATATATATAAAAAAAAAAAAAAAAAAAAAAAAAGAACTGATTTCTGTTTTTATTAAGATTTAAAAACTGTTTTTATTAAGATTTAAAAACTGTTTTTATTAAGTTTTGAAAACTGATTTTATTAAAATTTAAAAACTGATTTTATAAAAAGGAATAAAAACTGATTTTATAAAAAAAACTGAATTTGAAAAATGATTTTTAAAGTATTTAAAAACTGAATGTTATTTTGATTTAAAACTTATTTTTAAAAAAGTATAAACTGATTTATTTTTTTAAAGTATAAACTGATTTATTTTTTTAAAGTATAAACTGATTTATTTTTTTTAAAGTATAAACTGATTTATTTTTTTAAAGTATAAACTGATTTATTTTTGAAAGAGAAAAACTGATTTTATTTTGAACTTTAAAATAGGAAAAAGATTAATCTTTTAGTAGAAAAAGATTTGAAAGCAAAAGTAGAAATCATATTTTTTTTATATGTTGAAAGCGAACGTGAAAACATGATTTTTGTCATATTAAAGAAGTGATTTTTATTATATAAACATCATGACAAAAATGAGATTTTTATTCATTTGAATAGCGATATAAAAATTCGATTTTTATATATTGAACTTTGAAATAAAAATATGATTTTTATATATTGAACTTTGAAATAAAAATTCGATTTTTATATATTGAACTTCGATATAAAAATTCGATTTTTATATATTGAACTTTGAACTAAAAATTCGATTTTTATATATTGAATAGCGAACTAAAAATTTGATTTTTATATATTGAATAACGAAGTAAAAATTCGATTTTTATATATGTAGTAGCTACGGACGACGAAGCTGGCGAAGATGCGAAAACAATGAAGACTTCTGCAAAAGAAGAGTCGAGATGGTTGGATAGCTAAATGTGAGAATTTCTCACCTTTCAATTTATATTTCTAGTTATATATATATACTAGGATGCAGACGGTGCTTAGTAGCACCCGACACAATCGTCCACAGACCATGGACTTGTTTGTTTGACTGTTTGGTGATTGATTGCGATATTGGTTTGAATGTGGTTTGTGGTGTGAAAAATCGAATCGATAAATTGGTTAGGATTAGACGTGCGCCGTTATAAGGCGAAGGGGTAAGGCTAGGTTAGATCCTTACTCCAAAGTTTGTGGTTTGCATAACGAATGGATTTGATTGATGTGTGAATGGCGTGGGCCTTCACTAGACCGGGGATAAGGCTAGGCCTTGTCCCGTTTCTAGTATCGTGCCGTTATGCCGCCGAAATTTTCTAAAATAAGTTAGAAAAATAAAAATAGCATTTTATTTAACGAATGAACTGAATAGAAATTCATATGTTAAAATAAAATGTGTTATCGTTAAAAATATAATTTTTAACGTGAATGTGAATAAATAAATATTCATTTACAAACCAGACGGTTTGTTTATGTACACCTATTTGAATGACGTTGATTGGGTCGATAAATTTTACACATCGCCTAACTGCACAAATAAAATATGTGTTTGATTGTTTGAAACCCCACACGGGTGTTAGGATGAAATTTGAAGTTCACTCATCCTGATTGATTAAATCTGTCGATCGATTGATTGACAAGCTGCTATAAGCGTTAAATGTCTATATTTGATGCTTATACAGTGTAGTGCACTTTGGTTGATGGTTGATTATTCATCGTTGTTGATATATCCATGTGTTGTAGAAAATCCATATAATTAACATTATATGGTAATTGATTGGGCCTCATTCCAGTTTCGAAGAAAAAAAAGAAATATTTGAAATAGAAATATTTGAAATAGAAATATTTGAAATAGAAATATTTGAAATAGAATATTTGAAAATAGAAATATGTGAAGCCGTGAGGATTAGATTGACGCCATTTTGACGTGAACGATATTTATATCGATTTTATTCATTTTAAAATGAATATTGAAAAGTGATTTCGAAATCAAATATTTTGAAATAAATTGAATTGAAAACGAATTCAAATTGAATTGAAAACGACTTCGAAATGAATTGAATTGAAAACGAATTCGAAATGAATTGAATTGAAAACGAATTCGAAATGAATTGAATTGAAAACGAATTCGAAATGAATTGAATTGAAAACAAATTCGAAATGAATTGAATTGAAAACGAATTCGAAAGGAATTGAATTGAAAGCGATTTCGAAATGAATTGAATTGAGAACGATTTCGAAATGAATTGAACTGAAAACGAATTCGAATTGAATTGAAAGCGAAGTGAAATAAATTCAAATTGAATTGAAATTTGAATTGAATAGAAATGGATTTTAAAACGAATTTATAAAGAAGAATTCAATTTTGATTTGAATTGAAATGGAAGTTGAAAATGTTTTTGAAACGAATTCAAAACTATTTATATAATTCGTTTTAAATAGAAATCGACGATATATATATTATATATATATTATATATAATATAATGGCCTGAATAGAACGCGCCACGCCGCGGCAGTTCGCGAATTTCGACCATTTATTTCAAACGGGCATTACGGGAGATCCGACCGTCGGATTCTCCTAAAACCGGAACCGTTGGGTTCGTATCGAAAAGAGCTTTCTAATGAATGTTAGAAATTTGAAATCTAACGGTTGGATTTGGAGATATGTCCAAATCAAATTCAAAAAAGGTCGCTGTAAGTGCAGTTCGATGGCCATTGATGGAAATCGACTGTACGGGCCTTGATAAAATTATTAAAAATAGCAATAATTTGTGTAAAATCATAAGAAATGATTTAGAAAGAATTGGGATGAAAAACTCCATACTTGAAAAGATAAAAATAAATTTTTATCGAAATGAACTAGTTTTGAACTAGAATTATAATCCTATTTATTTTTAAATAAATAAATTGAATTCGAAAAGGGTTTTAAAAATAACCAAAATTTCCAATGATTGCATTGGAGTGGATTTGAATCGAAATTGTCTTCGGAATATTTCGATGTTGGAATTCGTGATTATACAGGTGTTGTTATGGAAATTTGAAAGATATATATTGATATCGTTATTTCCAATACGACATTTGTTAGTCGTAGAATTCGATATTGAATATAAGCCGATATATTTTCTATTCAGAGCCTTGTATTGAATATCGAATGTGATTTGGGTTTGTCGTGAATGGTGTCTTCACTAACACTATTCTTGAACCCAGTTGAGAAAAGATTAAATCTTTTTATTTAGATTTAATGAAGTGTACCAATTAAATAATATTTAATTGGAATTGAATAGATATTGATTTTTGGGCTTATCGTGAACAGTGTTTTAAATAACACTTGTTCTTTAACCCGATAATTAATGAATGTGATTTTGGGTTTATCGTGAACCGTGTTTTAAATGACACTGATTCTTTAACCCAGTTAACGATTAAAACTGAGTGGAGTTTTAATGAATCTTTAATTAGATTGAAAAGATCGAAAATGGAGTATCACCAGTTTTGCTCCAGGCGATAGTTAAATCTTTAATTAGATTTGAACGTGAAATTTAGAAACTAACTGTCGGTTAGCCAAGCAGAATGGTTTTCTGGATATTGATCTGATGTTGGTTTCGGCCTTCGGGGTTAATATTTGGGGAATTATTCTCTTGATTAATTTATGGTTAGTGACTAATGAATTGGAATGAGGCGTATGTTGTGTTTGTGTAACACTTATTTAAAATATACGCGAGTTATTCGGAAAGACCGGGTTTATCCCATTCTGAATAACTGATACGACGATAAGTCGAAGATGAAGACGATGGTAGAAGACCGGAGGTCTTCACGTCGTTTGGGTGATAACTGATGATCTTGATTGGGCTGTACACCCAAGAAGATGGAAACAGTTAGTGATCGTCCAGACGTACTTGGAGATCGATGGATATGCGGGGTACTAGGTGCCTCCGGTTTCGTTCAGACCCAGAACGGACTTGTAAATGGACTGTGTGTCTGACATCGGATTTCATTCTGTGTGACTGATATCGGTTGCATAGGATGGTTTGCCTGTGTGGCATGCTAAGATGCAAATGATCAAGGCTTCTGTTGAAAAGCAAAGTCTTGTGGTGATGATCAAAGCACGGCCTTTGTGGCGTAGCTTTGTGTAACGTTTACCTCGCGTGTTTCACACCAGGTATGAACCAAAAACGGGAGACGGACCTCAGGGAGGACTTGCGTTTCTTTCTAGCTAGAAGTGGCGTCAGTGGTTTTACACGCCCTGACGAGTTTGACTTATGTGGTTGTTGCTGTTGCGAGGCGCCTCGGTTATATCGGTTTCGGCCGAATGCATTCTGGTCGGCTGACGGACCAGACTTACACCCCATAGGGTGGGGAGACGTATTGTTCAGGCATAATAATCCACTCCGTGTGGACCGGCCCTGACGATCCAAGGGGCAGTTGCGGCTGTTCCTGAGGGGCGGGCTAGAGCGTCTCGAATCGGTTGAGGACTATCTTTTGCCTCGGTTCATAGATGGAAATCCAATTTCCAAATACGTGACATTTGCGGTTTTATTTGTAAACCTATATATGGCGACATAGTGGCATGGGACGCTCATGCCGCCTATGATTGATACTTATGATTTGAAGTTGTTTTATGCACTATGCACTTATAATAGTATCAAACGACTTGTTTTAACCGTATCAAGCATTCTTTGGCTGTTATAAGGGAAAACCCTATCCCCCGGCTTGCGTTTGCATTGTGTGATAGGACCTGGGTCTTATAACAGCTTCATTTTTCTTTATTTAGCATTGCGCTGTTTGTTTCATGCACTGGTATTCTTGGGAGGAAACCCGTTCCGTGTTATACGGCGTGGTCCCTTGATTTACCTAACTTTAAGAATAAAGAATAATAACTGTTTTAGTTCTCACACCAGTCACATGACTGACCTGGAGTTTATTGTTTTAACCTAAACTCTGGGTGCCCTTATTTTCGACACGGGCAGCTAGTAGTTTTGGTTTTGCAGATTTATATTCACAGGATCCTGGTTTACAGCTGGAATGATATCCGGAAAGCTTTGTATCCGTATATCTCTTCTAGTTGTGTATTGTATTATTTTCCGCTGCTATGTATTTAAATGTAATTTAAATCTCTGATATTTCTGTGTAATATTTATTCGTACTCTGTATATTCTTGTAATCTGATGCATTGTTGTAATATACAATGAAATGTTCTTTTATATGCGTTCTGTTGTGGTTTGTTCTCGAACTATCCGACGCTTTCCTTTACGGGGAAGTTACGGGTCTTCACACATAAGCATTTACTTTATCAAAACAATTTAAAAATAACTTATAACTTTTGAATAATAGAAATACTTATTTTCTTTTAAAATTTCTCTATTCAAAATAATATATTTAAAATCTAAAATAAATTTATAACCTCATAAAGGTTGACCCACTTGATGATAAAAATCCATATTTGTAAAATGATTGACCGATAGACAATGTAATGTCAAATCACTCAACCAATATTTCCTACTAGTTAAAACAGATCCAATGTTGAATTTCTATTCAATGGTTATCGATCAAATCAACTGTCCAATCAGAGCTTTTCCATTTATCTGATAATAAATAACGACCATCAATCAACAAACAGATCACGCAAACAATTCAAACAATTTCGAAAACGTTTATTTTATAAACGTGATCAATCAAGAGGAAATTACCTTTATTGGATTTAATCGTTAAAAAAACAACGATCATGCATTTTACTGAATTTAAACGACCGTTTAATTTCATTGTTTAAATCAACAATATAACTAGCAAACGGTCAATAACTAGCAACCAGAGTGCATAAAATAAAAACCCAATTTATATAAAATATAAACGAGAAGAACTGAGTGAGGTTAACTCACCTTGATCTGGTTAGGTTGTTAAACGCTGGTTTTTAATTAAATTAAATAGCGTTTAATTTAATTAAAAATTTTCTGTGCTTCCAGTCCTGATTGATCGTGCTCCATCTCGATATTATCGTCTCTACAGTTCTAAAGAAACCGACCGTGTAAAAATCTGTTAACGACGTACGAGATATGGTATAAACAAATTTATAAATTAATTAAACATTTAAACTTAAATTTAATTTAATTTAAAGTGGGCCTTTACCCATTATTGTTCGTCCCGTTACCTCCAGCCCAATCCCCGTATCAAAACCCAACCTTGCCCCCTACAAACCCTCATAACAACGAAAACAAAAAACAACGCCTCCACCAGAAAATCATCCTCAATGGCGAAATCAGATCCTCTCTCCTCCCTTCCTTCTTCACCGGAAACCGATAGTAACAACACTGCACCCTCCTATGCAACCTCTCCTTCTCCGATCCCTTTGTTCCTCTCCTCCAACGATTTGCCAGAACCCCAATCAACTCCCTTATCATCCATCGTCACCGCAACCTCGTCAATCAACCTCCGTTCCTCCCCAGAACCACTACAACCCATCAACAAACCCAATCAAAGCTTCTCTTTGAAGATTTTCCCAAACCCTAAGTCTACGGTTCGAACTGAAATATCAAGAAATTCATCGGGAACATATGGATCTGAGGCGCGTACATCTCCAAATACAGATAAGTATTTTAACTAAATTTTTGTTTTGATTTTCTATAAGTGGTTCGAACCATTTTCGTTTACTGTATGGTTCGAATTGTTTTTCTCTGGAATGATGAAACCCTTATGTGCAATACGTCCATTTGCGTACTATGATGGAATTGTGTGATGGATATTGATCACTGCAAAATGGTTTTGGTAGAGATTTGATGAATTAAAGTTAGATTTTTAGTACAGTCGATCTATTCACTATGTATAGATTTGGTTAGATTGAGCTATGACTTTTCTAATCAGATTTTTGAAATCGTAGCTCCTATGTTGGATTATTAAAGATATGATAGTCACTGTTTGCATCTTGTAAGGATTTGATTATACATATATATATATATACATACATACATACATACATATATATATATATATCAATTCACTCGTTTGTACAAATTTGAAAAAAATAAAGGAAAATATATTTATACATATATTTTTTCATAGTTGTTCATGGTACGAATGCATTTATTTTTATTCAGCTACACCTAGTACTGTTTTGAGCTGTTCATGCCATGTTCCTTAGCTGTCTATTTCCATTTTAGTTGTTACAAAATCTTATATAGATTTGATAGTATCCTTGTTGTTTATTTCTTCGGCCGTCTAGTTTTGATGTATGAATATTTTGGTAGTAGTTGTGTTGCTATTTCCTTTTGCTGGTTCGATTCTATATACATAGATGTACAAACATTAGATGTTGACCTATTTCTTTTGGCTTACCCATAGCTGTTCATATGAATGGTTTAGCTATTTTGGTACTTATCCATGTAGAGATACATACCCATTACGTTATTTGTTTAGTTGATGTTCCCTTTTACAGTCTGTTCTTAGTTGTTATTTGATTATGAGTATATATTTGTTTTGTTAAATTGTTAGCTATTCATTTATATTTCTGATATACTTATAGGTTTTACTGTTTTCTTACAGCTCATGATCAAGGCGTATGGTTTCGTTTCACTGTCCTTCTAGAAAGAAAACAAGGCGTGTAGAAATTTATTTTGAAATGGATTGTTATGTCAAATTTTGTTTTGTATTGTATAGTCAGCATTGTGTACTGTTTCATCCCTGTTCAATTTTTCTATTTTGTGAATGAACGAGTCATGCAGTTTATGTTAGGATGAATTGTCTTATCCTTTTGTTTTTCATTTGTACAAACAATAATGTATATGCTTCTTTGTTTGCACAGACCGAATACATATGTGTTATGTTCAGACAATGTATATGTATTGTTGATTATGAAATGTACAGCCGCATTCATATGTTGTATTTTCTTTGTACTGTACCCTTCAAGTTTTTATGTTGAATACCATCCAGTTTTCCCTTATGTTCATAGAGCAATATATTATTATTATTTGTTGTACTAGTATGATGCAAACGTATTCAATTTCATATGTTGCTGAACTAAGTGAAGTGCAGATGTATATATATACACGTATGTGCATGTACACAGAGGGATTTGTATTAAAATATAACTGTGTATGTTGTTTAAAATCTTAGGGTTGGATTATTATTTTAAACCTCATATAATCTCGATAGAATATGAATTAAATTCAACGGCTAAAATCAATGAAATAAATTAATACCATTGTATATTTTTAAAACAAACTACTTAGATTTCAAACGGTATGGAATCAAACTCAATAGTTAAAGTTTTGGTTTTTAAATGACATTCCATTTTTATAAAAATCCATTTATAACTATATATAAATTATACGTCCATATATATTAAAAAATGAATTATATATTGTAAATTCATTTAGAAATTCCAAATCGATACTTAAATAATAAAATATACTAAATATTTAACAGCCAAAAATACAGGTCGTTACACTTATGATGTATTATGATTTGTTGATTGATAACTATTGGGATTTGATATTGCGTCACATAAATTGAATTTATAATTACTGTCAAAATCTATCACTGTTTTTTTGTGCTCACTTTTTACAAAATTATTTTGAAAATAACTGGAATACATATGTTTTAATTAACTCTCTCCATTTATATAAATTTTATAGTAAATCCATCATTCTCTACAATGTGAATATGCCACTAGTTCTTAGAATATTATGATTTTTGTTTGATTGATTGATATTTATGATGACTGTTCTTCCTCTTAAGCTGAAATTATATTTTTTAGTCATTTTTCGTCTATATTTTAATTTCTATATCTTTTGATGATAACAAAAGGGGGAGAATGGATTGAGATTTTGATTTACGAGTGAATATTTTATAAATATTTTAATATTGAAAATTCCATTCAATTTTCATTCTTTTCACTCATGCACATTTATAGGGGGGTTTCTGTTGTGGGGGAGCAAACAAATAGGAGAAGTTCTATACTTCACTGTCAAAAACATTTATTATGCTCAAAATCTTATTATTTGTTTGTCATCATTAGAAGGGGGAGATTGTTCTACATAACGTTGTTGTATATAATGTTGTTGTATATAACAATTATATCATTTTTGTTTGATGATAACAACGTATAATAGTATAAATGTGTTTGTTATTGTACTGTTATACTGCATCACAGACATGAATATAATATTTATATTTAAATAGAATACTACTATACACGAATTTAAATATTCAAATAGTATTTTATTTAAATATGATATTTTATTTCAACATTTAACAGTACAAATCTATAACCCTACTATTTGTATAACACAATGTAATTCATTAATACATGCACATTCAATTTCTTTTTATACATTGCTCCTCACTACAATTCGCTCAATCACTCATTTGTACAAACATTCAGATTCACACTCATATACAGTTACACTCTTCATCTTCTGTCTTCTATCTTCACAGATTTTAGTCAATCTAGTCATCCACCCCTGTCACATACAGAAACACACACACAATATCTAGAACAGAAATCATTTTAAATTCTAGCAAATATAATTTTTATTTTAAAAAAATATTTTCCTTAGAATTTTGGTATGTTTCTCACCTTTTTTCATGACTTAATCTGATTTATATATATCCATCTGTGTCCAGACAGCTTGTGATATTCACAGTGATACACTGTAAATACCACAAGGTAGACAGTATTTTTATTGCTCGCAGATCAGCCACAACACACTACATTCGTTTTCTAATCAGATGTAGCTGATTATGAATAGCCACAATGCAGTAATAGCGGTTTGTTGATAGAAATTTCATGTTTAACATTCGAATAACCACATACACACACACACATATATATATATACACATAAATGTATATATACGTATGTATGGATACACATACTTAGTGCACATGGTTGAGAGCATGAACAAAATCAAGACGCCGAGCAGTAAAAATATAGTGGACATGGTGTCATGTATGTGGGGACACATAACAAGGCAGGAATATTCATGACAATACAAATGCACACAAACAATGGAATTGGTCAATCTCAATTCAGAGAACATGGTGCTGCTATACATAGCTGAGCCAACATGGACAAGCATGGTGGAGGTACATAAATGACCATTAGTAAACAACTACAAAATGAAACAGTGAAGTATCAATGATTCAGGTTCAGGCCAAGTGTTTAAGGTGTAGCCAAGGATGGAAGACAAACATGATAAGCCAGTATACACACATCACACACACACACACACAAAAGGCATGTAACAACCCTGGGTTATATATGTGACAAGCAGGATGGTACAAGCACAAACAAGTAGGCATAAAAAGTGACAAGGCGCATGGACAGTTTGTTTTTCAAACAAGACAGTTTCAAAGTCGAGCAACTGAAATAACATGTTCAAGTTGCAATAGCAATGATACATATACATACATGGAGCTTCAGCAAGGAACAAGACCTATTACAACATGTATAAGACAAAGACAAGAGACACAAAGTGGTGCACACAGCAACAAAGGCAACTCGACCACAAATGTACATAGCTTCAAGAGACACAAATCAGTGGCATATGCACTACAAAAATGTGCATAGACACAAAAGAAATTTAAGCTCAGGTAAACTGGCAGTAGCAAGATGCAAGCATAACAGCGACAAAGAAAAGTATAACATCTGTTCTGTTAAATGTCCAATGAAGCAAGTATACATTCAAGTGCAAATACAATGCATATGACTTAATTAATGCACATAGCAATATAGCAAATGGACAACTACTAAGGCCTCAAGCATTCAAGAACGATCGAACTAATATTCATATGGGCAAGGATAAAACAAATTAGCTAGGCATGATCGGTGGAGCCAAACATGGAGTCGAGTCAGTACAGCATTCACATGAAGCAACAATATACATGGATGTAAGGTCACAGTAGAAAATTAAGGAAACAAATAAATATTGACAAACTGAGTCAAAACAAATTAAGGCAGCACAATTTCAGGTAAGGGAATTAAATCCAAGTATGCAACAGCCTCAAAATTATAGTGCATCAGGGTTATAACATGGTTCAAATCAGTGTATGGCAATAGGTTAAATGTGCAAGGAAATTTCCAGTTTTATCAAACCATATGTGCCAAGTTTCATTTCATAATTTCATACATGGCATGGTTTCAATACTGGTAAATACACTAAGAATTTGTCTTCATAACTCAAGGTAAATTGAAGAAAATTTTAGGAAAGAATTTTTTGTTTCCTGAAATAACCAAGTACATATTGGGCAATGATATATGGCAAATCAAGTGACTCAATGAAATCAAATCATGCAAGTATTTCAAGGGGGAATCATTCATTTACAAACCAATAAATCGACCAAATTCAGAGAGCGGGACAAAGTTCATAAATGGATTCATTTCAACTCGAGGAAACAAAAGGGACAAAATCATGTAATCAATCAAACTAGTCAATATTTGAAATCAGAGAGCAATTCTAGGATTTTATTATTCTATTTATACACCAACTCATCACTGGAAATCGACATCGAAAATCAAAGCAACATTTCAAAGAACAAACAGAGAAATCAAATTAAAATACTCACTGATTTTCGATTGCAACATTAAGCCCCAAATCACTTACCAAAGACGAACGACGTCTTGAAGAACATCAAAGAAGATTTCCAGAATTCAATTTTATTCAACATCGAGATTTGGGGGCTTCTATAAAATCCTAATTTTATTATTCCTTTCAGCCGACATTTTTCTTGTGCAAAGCCTTAAAATGGAAGAGGCCGTTCTATTTTGATTTGGGCCAGATGGGCTAGGGTTTTTAGAGTTTATTTTGTTTATTGTATTGTCTTTACTCATTGTAAACCATTCATTTGTTTTCTTGTTTTTTTTGTAAAAACTAGTAGTTTACTAGAGTCTGTATAAACTAGGGTTTACTGGCTACGAGTTTGTAGCTAGGGGAAAATCTGATCTAGGGGATATAGATCAGTCTAGGGTTTTGAGCGTAGGATTTGAATAGGAGTGAGGGGTTCGCGAGTTTTTTTGGTCTTATAAGCAGGATTTGTTCTATTACCTAGTAGAAACCTTAGAAATGCAGCAGTAGGCAGGATTTTACCAAAGCTGGGTACATATGTGTGTCATTTACTTTCTACATTTATATTCTCTACTGCTATCTATTCTGATCTATACTATATTATAATTACTGAGTATGGAATCCTTGGCTCTCAGCAATTTGAAACCAAAAGTCACGGATACTTCAAAACTCAAGAGTTTTTCAATAAGCGTCTGGCACGTGTATTTTGGCGTCGAAGGGTCATCAATCTTGATTTCCAATTTTTATTCGCGGCTCTCTGTAAACCTTTCGTTCAGCTTACATCGTTCAGATTCAGATTGGTTCTCAAATAGCCACAGGCCCACAGCTAATCGAATTCTCCTTCAACAATAGCCAGGATTCAGTTAGGTTACATCATTCGGATTCGTTCTCGATGAGGGAAAATTCCTTACCATCTCGCTTGCTCCTACTCCCGTCTGCCTCGGCGGCGGCGGCATCGCCTCTTTTCCCGCTGCTATTTCAGACGGCTGCACTTCCTTGCTCCAGCTGCATCTGCGAGGCGGCGTGGTGTTTATCTTGGTTAACAGTAAGACTCTCTTCTTCGTTGACGCAACCATCCCAACATTTAAAATCATACTCTGTATAAGCTGCAAACGAAGGATTCCTTCATTCGATTATACCAGCTTCAGTCTACCTCATCCTTTGGTAATCTATGTTTTTGATACCTGTATTCCTAAGTCAGATTAGATTAATTTTCCTTAACCCTTTGTTTTCGACGATAATTTTATAGTCTGTTTTGACTTCTCTTCTTCAAGATACTCTGTCGTAAGGAATTTTTTCTCTTACAGCTTTTTTTTCCGTTTATTTGTGTTGGTCTTATACAACAATTTGAGTTCTTTGTTCTTTGTACATCATATAGTAATTCATCTTAACTGAAGCTACTAATTTAGGACATCCTAACTTCTTTTAAATTTTGTACAGTTTGGTTTCATGCTTTACTACAGGTAATAATTTTCCAGACCACGGCTATGTAAATAGTCATTAACTTAGAATTAATATTCGATTGTTAATTATGCATAGTGAACTTTATAATAATTTATTGTCCAATGAAATCTGTACATTTCAATTATATGGCAAGAAGCTTGAATCAGATGTTACACTGTTCATTTTCCTTTAATTTTATTCTTCCTTTGCTATTATTTAATCATATGTTGTTCACTTTTCTATGAAGCTGTAGTAATAGATCACTGTATGGTAGATAATCTTCTATTACCGTAGGATGATCGTGTATTCAAAATCACTTTCCTTCACCTAACCAGTTAAACTCGCTTTTTATTGGTAAGATTATTTATAACCTTTCTTGCTTTTTGCTACATTTGGAAGAAACAAATAAATTCCTAGCTTATCTATATGTATGAAGCAAGTGCCTCAATTCAACGTGTTGAGCAAAGTAGATGGAACTTTGTTATAATCAGATTTACGCCCGTAAAAAATTTATTATTCCCTAGAAAATGTAAAAGATGCTAATATATTCTAAATATAAGTCTATTTCAAGAATGATTTTGACCTCCAACTACGTAGACTAAGCAAGCTGCTCATAAATGTATATTATTCTTTACTTATTCGCAAGGAGTTTTAACATATCAGATGGAGAAAGTAACACAGGTCCAATTAAGAAGATTTATCCACTCAAATTGCATGTATTTTAATTCAGTCATTTTCAAAGTTTTGAAAGCAATTTTAGTACGCTGGCTAATATTTTCAACTATAAACTAAGGAGAAGCATCCAGAAGTCGATCAGCTTCTTGATGTTCTAAACATAATTGACAACCGTAAGCATAATTATTTATTAAGAAGGAATAAAACTTGACTATATGTACTAAATACCCATTAAGATACATATCATATACTGCAAATTTTGGTAGAAACTATGACATGTTTGCCCATTCTTTGGTGTAACGACCCAGAAAATCTGAACCAATTTAAAATTTTTAAATTGGCTAAAATAATGGATTTTAAATATTTAAAATAAATATTTTAAATAATGGCGATGAAAACTGAGTTGAAATCGACATTTGAAAACCAATATAATTAATTATAATTATATATAGAATTGAAAATGGCGCGGTAGTTCGATAATTCGATTTCAAACTTCAATTGAATATACCGGGTGCAAAACAATCTGGATTTTAGTGAGACCAAAAATAATGGAATCTAATTGATGATATCTTTCTAACGAATCCGACCAATCGAAATTTGATAGCGGGAATCAAAAGATATGTCCAGTAGAAAATTCTGAATAGTCGCTATGGAATTCCGGCCCTTAAAAATGGACATTTTGCAAATGACCTCGGATTTCGACGAAACCACTTTTGTTAGATCCGTAGTGTCAATTTATTGCTAGGTTTCAAATTTCATAATTTTTCGAATCAATATGTGAGCGTGGCAAAAGAAAACGCGTTTAACCAGTTTCTGTTGAATTTAATCGACTGGAAATTGGCCATTTTTCAAACGGTCTCAGAATTCGACGAAACTAGTTTTGTTAGGACCGTATCGTCAATACGAAGCTAGAAATTATTTTTCTGGAATTTTTCTAGTTAGTATGTGGCCCCGGTAATTTGAAATGTGCGTTTAAAATTCAATATAGTGATTTAAATGAAAATTCAAAAGGAAACTGATTGTAACAATCGAATCAGCTTGCGATACATATCCCATTGTGTTCGGAATGGGGGTGAAACGCTATGGACGACAGGCGGTGGGCCTCGTTTCGAGGTCGTATGTAAAAGTCACCCTTTTGCAAATTGAAATAATAAAATAATAAAAAAAAAAAAATTTAATTCCTCCCTCCCTTTTTCTTCTTCCTGGCCCCCCCCCCCCGATTTCATTAATCAGAAATAACAAAACAAAAAAAAAAAAAAAAAAGAAGAAAACTCTAGGGGCGATCGACAGACCGCCGCCCCCTAAAGCGACACCGCCCCCCCTAAATCAATCCGACCGCCCTCCTCCTCCTTCAATCAGAGCCACCCCCCTCGAAGCTCGCGAAGACGCAGAGCCACCCCCCCCTCGAAGCTCGCGAAGACGCAGAGCCACCCCCCCCCCCTCGAAGCTCGCGAAGACGCAGAGCCACCCCCCCTCGAAGCTCGCGAAGACGCAGCGCCACCCCCCCTTTTGTAAGTTTTTTTTTTATTTTATTTGCTCTGTTATTTTATTTTCTTAAGATTTTAAAACTGTAGTTTTTAAATAGATTTTGAAACAGTAATTTTTAAAAGGGATTTAAAAACTGAAACTGTTTTAAAAATAAAGAAATAAAACTGATTTGTTTTAAGGAATAAAAACTGATTTGTTTTAAGGAATAAAAACTGATTTGTTTTAGTTTTAAAAACTGATTTGGTTGAATATTAAAAACTGATTTTTAAAGTTTAAAAACTGAAAGTTAAAACTGATTTATTTATAAGAATAAAACTGAATTTTCTTAAAGTTATAAAACTGAATTTTAAAAAAATTAATAAAACTGTTTTTGAAATAAAGATAAAAACTGCATTTTAAGCAAAAGAAAAAAAAAAACATATTTTTATTTAGTGAAAGTCGAAGTAAAAAATCATATTTTTATTTAGTGAAAGTCGAAGTAAAAATCATATTTTTATTTAGTGAAAGTCGAAGTAAAAATCATATTTTTATTTAGTGAAAGTCGAAGTAAAAATCATATTTTTATTTAGTGAAAGTCGAAGTAAAAATCATATTTTTATTTAGTGAAAGTCGAAGTAAAAATCATATATTTATATATTGAATAACATAGTAAAAATTCGATTTTTACATGTGTAGAGAATACGGGCGAAAGCGACAAAAGGCGAAGATTTCTCTAAGGAAGTGTCGTGCAGTTGGATAGCTATTGGTGAGATTTCTGATTTAAAAATTTATATATATATATGCGTGAAAATGAAAGTGAATTGCTATATATTAATATCTATATATATATATATATACGCCCCTCGTCCACAAACCATGGACGATATTTATTGGTTGAAATTGTTGTGAAATGGATTGATAGCGAATGATTGTTTGGGATTGTTTGTGATTGATATTGGTTGATTGTGGTTGAAAAATACCCGTTTGTGGTTGAAAAATATTTGGTTGAAACCACATAGGATTAGTTTGTGGTAATGAAATAAATATATACATGCCGCCTGCGTGCGAACTAGATGCATGTTTCCCATTGTCAAAAACCGCGAGGTTTTAAGGTAGAGCGAGGAGCCGTACTAGGGACGGTGCCGGTGTAACTACCCTGCCGTTATGCTGCCGAAATTTTGAATAATATTTGTGTGTTTGAATTATTTTCATATGCTTAAACTATATCTATCCCTTATATTGAAAAATTCATGTGTTGAATGTTATTCATATTTTGAAATAAATTGTTGGATAATAAAAATCACATTTTTATCGATATCTAAAAACTATTGAAAACATTCATGTGTTGAATTGATATTCATTCGTTGTTTAGAAATTCATGTGTTGAATGTTATTCATATTTTGAAATAAATTGTTTGATAATAAAAATCACATTTTTATCTATATATAAAAACTATAGAAAACATTCATGTGTTGAATTGATATTCATTCGTTGTTTAGAAATTCATGTGTTGAATGTTATTCATATTTTGAAATAAATTGTTTGATAATAAAAATCACCTTTTATCGACTATATGAACTATGTAAAATAACCTCGATTTAAAAGAAATTGTTTTATGATAAAAATTTCATTTTTATCACCAACTTGAACTATATAGAAAAATAGTGTTTTGAAATGAATTGTTTTACAATAAAAATCACATTTTTATTGTATGCATAAATCGTTGAAATGTGAAATGTTAAAAATAGCCACTTGTTCAAAATAAACATATATGAGTTAAAATATTCATTAATTAGTTAATGAAATGATTTGCACCTATTTATGTAACATTGGAATGAATGGAGTTTTTAAACCAAATAGCAATCAAATATGAAGTTGAATAGAAAATGAAAAATGATATGAACTGTATATATATGTACATGCATATTCATTGAACAGGTTATAGCAAAGGGGCTAGAGAAGAGGAATAAAATTTTGTGCCCGACAAATAGGTACACATTTACTGATTTGTTTGGGTGATGATTTTGAGCCTGATTGGCTAGCCGCTTGGCTTTCTCTTTTTCTTTTTGAGATTAGAAGGACCGGGACGCTATTTGCGATTTCCCGACGCTCCCGGTGCAGGGGAGGTTATGGCGAAATTTTTCCAAAATTTAAGGTGTTAGAAATTTTTTTGAAGTAAAAACGATATAGAAAGCATCGAATGAACTATATTTATATAACTATATAAATATAAATAAAATTAAAGCGAAACGAAGCCGTGCAGTTCGTATTTCGAAACCGTGATTTCAAACGACTAGTACGGGAAATCCGACCATTGGATTTTCCCGAAACCTCAACCGTCGGGTTCGCCTTGGAATAATCTTTCCAACGGCACCAACCTTGTAAAAATCCAACGGTTGGATTGTCTGGAATGTTTAATTCAAATTTGAAGAAAAACAGCGCCAGAATCGATTTTATTTATATATAAATATAAATAGAATTATATTTAATCGAATAACGACGCTGCAGTTCGTATTTTGAAATCGAAAATTCAAACGATTGTACCGGGAGATCCGACCGACGGATTTTCCCGAAACTGGAACCGTTGGATTCGTTTTGAAAAGACCTTTCTAATGATGTAAATTTTGTGAAGATCCAACGGTTAGATTTTCAGATATGTGTAAATCAAATCTGAAGAAAAACAGCGCCACGGCCGCCTTATGGCCCGAAGCGTCGTTTTGAATAAAATGGCTATTTTTTTAAATAAATAAAAATAGCGATAAATAGTTATAAAATATCATAAGCGATATGGAATGGAAATAAACTGAATTTGCTTAATTGATGTGATATTTGATGGTTGAATGTGTTTGGTGTGAAAATTACATTAAAGAACAAAATTGGTGTTGTCGAATAATTTAACCATTGAAATAAATCGAATTGAAATTCTAAATATACGTGAATTATTTGAAAAGGCCGAGTTAATTCTCATTTCGAATAATTGACCGACGATTGAAATTCGAAGATGAAGATGACGGTCGAAGACCGGAGATCTTCACCTCGTTTGGATGGTAACCGAGGTCCTGATTGGGAGGCATCCCGAAATATGGATAATGAGTGGTGATCGTTCAGACGTACGTGTTGATCGAAGGGTTTGCGAGGTATTTAGTGCCTCCGGTTTCGTTCAGACCCAGAACGGACTTGTAAATGGACTGTGTGTCTGACATTGGAGTTTATTCTGTGTTGATTGATTTCTGTTAAATATATAACTGTTTGGCGGCGGAGAATTTATTCTTTTGCTTAACGCCCTTCTCTGAGACGCACGAGCTCAGAGGTTGTATATCGATGGACGTCAGTCCCATGGCATGAATTGCCTGTGTAGCATGCTAAGATGCAGTGATCAGGGCTTCTGTTGAAAAGAAAAGTCTTGTGGTGATGATCAAAGCACCGCCTGTGTGGCGTAGCTTTGTGTGAACGTGAATTCGCGAGCCTCACACCCCGGTATGAACCTAAAACGGGAGAAGGACCTCAGGGAGGGCATGCGTTCCTTTCTAGCTAGGGTGGTGTCAGTGACCTACCAGCCCTGACATTTATATACTTTTCACCTATGTGGTTGTTGCTGTAGCGAGGCGCCTCGGTTTGATCGGACGATCCGGGTCCGATGGAGTCATTCGTTGGCTCATTTACGCCCCAAAGGGCGGAGGAACGTATTGTTCAGGCACTATAATCCACTCCGTATGGACCGGCCCTGTCGCTCCAAGGGGCAGTTGCGGCTGTTTCGGAGACATGGGCTAGATTGTCTCGAATTCGGTAAGGACTATCTTTTGCCTTGGTTCATGACGGAAATCCAATTTCCAAATACGACATCGTGCGGTTTTGATTGTATATATATATGGCGACATGATATATGGTACCCATGCCGCCTATGATTGATAGTTATGATTTGAAATTGTTTTCAAAACATATAGACACTAGCAATAATATCAAATGCCTTTGTTTTATTCGTATCAATCATATTTTGGCCATTATAAGGTAAAACTCTATCCTCCGGTTTGCGTTGCATTGTGTGATGGGAACTGAGTCTTATAATGGTTTCATTTTTATAAAAAGCATAGCGATGTTTAAAAGAAAGATTTGTTTTAAAGCACTGGCAATCCAATGGAGTAAACCCGTTCCACGAAAGTGGCGTGGTCCTGTGATTGGCCAACTATATATAAGTGTTGAGTAGATTTCTCATACCAGTCCCATGACTGACTCGTAGTTTGTTTCACTCTCAAACTCGGGTGCCCCTTTTTCTACACGGGCAGCCTTGTATTCAGGTTTAGCTGGTTCTTTCTGGATAGCTGGAGCTGAAGATGGATTCTATCATTTATTTCTTTTTATGCTGTTCAGCTCCTATTGTACATATTTTGTTTATTTCCGCTGTAGACATTTATGTATAGCTGAACTGTATTTGTACTAAGTAAGATCCTGTATACTGTGTAACTCTGATGATTACTTTTATCCAGTATATTTTGTTGTTCATTCTGGTGTATTTATTTAATTCTGTTCTGCTATTATATGTTTCTGTGTTATATTCCAAAGATAACCTTGTTTCCGTGAGAACGGGAAATCGGGTCGTCTCATCGTGGTATCAGAGCTTTGGTTAAGCTTAATTCTGGAATATAACATTTGAATGAACTCGTCAGAAATAGAACCAGTAGTGTTCTAGGACGGGTAACTCCATACAGATAGGATCAGAAATATCCTAGTATGAGTAGCAGAAAGAAATAACACCTCGATAGACACATTTACATACAAGTATGTGTTTCTATATTTTAAAATACCTTTTCTGTGACCTGACACTTGATCTTCCATTTGCAGAAGTACTAGAAAATGAGTGACAGGAACAGAAGAAGTAATCGTATGGCTCGACCAGCTAATGAGCCAGTTGTGCTCCCGCAGCCAGAATCCAATATAGAAGTTCTATACAAGAGATTTCGAAATCTTGGTGGATCGCCATTCTTAGGTAAGGAGTCCATTATGGAAACACAAGCTTGGATTCGTTCTGCAGAGAAAATCTTTGAGGGTTTGAAGCTGAGAGATGATCAGAAAAG
Organism: Allium sativum; assembly: GCA_030737875.1. Taxonomy (NCBI): domain Eukaryota; kingdom Viridiplantae; phylum Streptophyta; class Magnoliopsida; order Asparagales; family Amaryllidaceae; genus Allium; species Allium sativum. The sequence continues at coordinate 905,323,761 of CM060916.1, forward strand.
ATTACTGGCGTCTTGGGCACTCAAAGAAGAAGCTTTGTTTTGGTGGGATTCAATTATTAAAGATAATCCAGAAGGTGATATCACCTGGGATAGATTCAAAGTAATTTTCTTAGAAAGATTTACTCCTCCCGAAGCAACAGAAAGATTATGTGATGAATTTTCCTATCTAATTCAAGGCGATATGACCATTCCCGAATATCATAAGAAATTCAATGAACTTTCTCACTTTGCTCCTCATCTAATTCAAAATCCGAAGAGTAAAAATACGAGATTTATTCACGGGCTTCAAAGGAAATACCAGAATAAAGTATTGGGGCATGTGAAGCTTCCTTTTTCAGAAATGATTTATATGGCTTATCAATATGAAGATCTTCATAAGAAAGGAATGTTACGCGACGAAGAAGAAGTCAGTTCTAGTGACATACCAGAGTCGGAAACTGATATTCCAGAAACCAGTAAGAAGCCCAAGGCAAACCGAAAAAGGGCCAGATCCGAAAAAGAACTAGTAACGACCGCCACATGCAATAATTGCCATAAGCAAGGGCATTTGCAAGGAAAATGCAGATCTTTAAAGAAACTAAAGAAGAGTGAACCGAAGTCAAAGAAGAAGTTTCAAGAGACTAGAGAATGCAGCATTTGCCATCGGTTTGGACATGTAAGACAGGATTGCCGGCTGTTAAAGGCAACCAGGGAGGCTCAAATAAATGAAGTAGTAGAAACCTCAGCACCCTCAGATAATCAGGGAAGATCTGATGTTTTAGAAGGCACGCTAACTGTAAAAAACATTCCAGTTAAAGTACTGTTTGACACAGGCGCGTCGCGAAGCTTTATTTCAAAGAGTGCCGCTAAGAAGCTAGATTTGAACTTGAAGAAGCTCAAAGAGCCAATGACTGTCCAAAATCCAGTGGGAGGCTCCATCAATCTCAGTTGGATTTGTGCAGTACCTGTCTCTTTTTCTTGCTATAAATTCCCTATAATCTCTATCGTCATGAATTTTAATGAATTCGATCTTATTCTGGGATTGGATTGGCTAACCAAATATGAAGCGGAGGTTAGATGCGCCGAGAGAGTTGTAAAGGCAAAGGCACAATTGGGAAATTATATAACCATACCTTGTGAAGGCCCGACTTCGAATAGAAAAGATTTCTGGTCAGCTCTCGATGTTTCTCCAGCCCAAATAGAAAGTATCCCTGAAATCACAGAGAATATTCCTGACCTCATTAAAGACATCCCTGTTGTCAAGAACTATGCGGATGTGTTCGAGGAAGTTGTTCGCTTACCTCCGCAGAGAGAAATAGATTTCAAGATTGCTTTAGTTCCCAATGCAAGGCCGGTAGTTCACGCTATTCGAAGAATGTCCTTGAAAGAGAAAGAGGAATTAGACAATCAAACGCGACAGTTAGTATGGAAAGGTCTGATCAGGCCTAGTTTCTCTGATTGGGGTGCAGCAGTGGTATTTGTCCCAAAATCTGACGGTACTCTACGGCTATGTGTGGATTATCGTGATTTGAACAAACAGACAATAAAGAACAAATATCCATTGCCGCGGATTGATGATTTGTTGGATCGATTAAATGGAGCACAAGTATTTTCACGAATGGACCTAGCTACAGGTTTCCATCAACTTCGAATTGCCGAAGAGTGTGTTCCAATGACAGCGTTCAGAGGCCCCGACTTATTCTACGAGTGGTTAGTAATGCCGTTCGGCTTATGTAACGCTCCAGCTTATTTCGTCGATCTGATGAATAGAGTGTTCAGAGGGGTTCTGAATAAATTCGTTCTGGTTTTCATTGACGATATTCTAATCTTCTCTAAATCTAAGGCCGAACATGAAAAACATCTGGAACAGGTTCTTGAAATCCTCAGAAGGAATGTATTGAAAGCCAAATTTTCCAAATGTATATTCTGGCAAGATGAAGTAAAATTTCTGGGCCATGTCGTATCGAAAGATGGAATCGCTGTGGATCCAAGCAAAATCACAGCTATTCAGAATTGGAAACAGCCCAGTACTCCCACTGAAGTCCGCAGTTTTCTCGGATTGGCTAGCTATTACCGAAAGTTCGTTAAAGACTTTTCGAAGATATCTGGCCACTTAACGAAGCTTACAAAGAAGCATTCTAAGTTCAAATGGACTCAAGAGAGTGAGGAGGCTTTCGAAGAGCTAAAGTTGAGATTAACGACAGCTCCAGTGTTAACCATCATCGATGGTAACCAAGATCTAAAAGTCTGGACTGATGCTTCTAGAGAAGGCCTTGGCGCAGTGTTAATGCAAAGAGGTCAAGTTATTGCTTATGCTAGCCGTCAACTGAAACCGCACGAGAAAAACTATGTAACTCATGATCTTGAGTTATTGGCTATCATATTCTCTTTGAAAATCTGGAGACACTATCTTCTGGGCGAGAGATTTGAACTGTTTACAGATCACCAGTCGTTAAAGTATCTGTTCACTCAGAAGGACCTGAATCTGAGACAGCAACGTTGGCTGGAGTTTCTTGCAGCATATGACTTTGAAATTATATACACTCCAGGAAAAGCCAATGTCGTGGCTGATGCGTTAAGCAGAAAGAACGTAATGATCGCCAGTTTTATTATCACGACTTCATTGCTAGATAAGATATCTGCTCTTCAGGGGGATGATCACTTCATTCAGAAGATCAGAGGGATAATTCAACAGGGCGAACCCTCGAGTTTTCAAATTGACAATGATGGGATTTTAAGGCTCAAAGGTCGAATCTGTGTCCCTAACATTCCTGAACTTCGAAAGGAAGTACTGGATGAATGCCACAAGTCAAAGCTCAGTATCCATCCGGGAGTAAGCAAAATGTATAATGACATCAAACGCACTTTCTGGTGGAAGTCGATGAAAAGGGACATTTCTTTATATGTAAGCCGATGCCCCACCTGCCAGCTAGTCAAAAGTGATCAACAGAAATTGGCTGGATTGTTACAACCACTAGAAGTTCCTGGCTGGAAGTGGGAGCATATTTCTATGGATTTCATCGATGGTCTGCCCAGAACCAGAAAAGGGAATGACAGTATTTGGGTGATCGTAGATCGCTTCACGAAGACCGCCCATTTTATACCTGTCAAATCAAACAGAACTGCTCAGAGTCTGGCGCAGATTTACTTCAGGGAAATAGTTAGACTACATGGAGTGCCGCTCAGCATAGTAAGTGATAGAGATACAATATTCACTAGCAAATTCTGGGAAGCATTTCAAGTCGAGCTGGGAACGAAGTTAAACTTGAGCACCGCTTACCATCCTCAGACAGACGGTCAGACTGAGAGGGTGAATCGCATTTTAGAAGATCTATTGCGGGCTTGTGTTATAGATTTCGGTGGATCATGGGAAGACAATCTGCATTTGGCTGAATTCTCATATAATAACAGCTACCAGGCGAGTCTGACAATGTCGCCATTCGAAGCATTGTATGGTAGACCGTGCCGATCTCCTGCTTGTTGGGTCGAGCCAGGAAATAGACTTGTGTTGGGTCCTGATATGATTCGCGAAGCTGCCGACAAAGTCGATTTTATTAAGAAGAGATTACTCGCCGCTCAAAGCCGACAAAAGAGCTATGCCGATAAAAGAAGAAGGGATATATCCTTCGAAGTTGGCGACTATGTATATTTGAAAGTATCGCCGATGAGAGGAGTTATCCGGTTCGGTAAAACTGGAAAGTTGGCACCCAAATTCATTGGTCCGTTTCCTATTCTGGAACGGATCGGAACTCTCGCTTATAGGGTCAAACTGCCTGACTGGTTGCCTGGAGTTCATGATGTATTTCATATATCTCAACTTCGAAAGCACGTTCATGATCCAGACTTGATCGTGGAAGAAGCAGCTCAGCAGGACATTGAAATTACTCCAGAATTAGCTGTGAGGCGAGAGCCGCTAAAGATTATCGGCAAAGAAACCAAAGAGCTGAGAAACAAGAAGGTTCACTTAGTCAAAGTGCAATGGAGTGGAGATCCACGAGATTGTACTTGGGAAACTGAGGAGAGCATTCAGAAAGCTTATCCTAGATGCCGAGTAGATATCTCTGATTGACTCTGGTGCAAGGTACATTTGTCATACTTTGCATTACCATTTAATTCTCTATTCTGTTGCTATTTTCTTCCCATGGATGTGCATTGTTTATCCTATACTCTGAATATTAGAAACAAATTGGTTGCTGTATTGTGGGTTTGTAGATTTATCAAACCACTTTCGACTTTATTCCTTTTCGGGGACGAAAAGTTTTAAGTGGGGGAGATTGTAACGACCCAGAAAATCTGAACCAATTTAAAAATTTTAAATTGGCTAAAATAATGGATTTTAAATATTTAAAATAAATATTTTAAATAATGGCGATGAAAACTGAGTTGAAATCGACATTTGAAAACCAATATAATTAATTATAATTATATATAGAATTGAAAATGGCGCGGTAGTTCGATAATTCGATTTCAAACTTCAATTGAAAATACCGGGTGCAAAACAATCTGGATTTTAGTGAGACCAAAAATAATGGAATCTAATTGATGATATCTTTCTAACGAATCCGACCAATCGAAATTTGATAGCGGGAATCAAAAGATATGTCCAGTAGAAAATTCTGAATAGTCGCTATGGAATTCCGGCCCTTAAAAATGGACATTTTGCAAATGACCTCGGATTTCGACGAAACCACTTTTGTTAGATCCGCAGTGTCAATTTATTGCTAGGTTTCAAATTTCATAATTTTTCGAATCAATATGTGAGCGTGGCAAAAGAAAACGCGTTTAACCAGTTTCTGTTGAATTTAATCGACTGGAAATTGGCCATTTTTCAAACGGTCTCAGAATTCGACGAAACTAGTTTTGTTAGGACCGTATCGTCAATACGAAGCTAGAAATTATTTTTCTGGAATTTTTCTAGTTAGTATGTGGCCCCGGTAATTTGAAATGTGCGTTTAAAATTCAATATAGTGATTTAAATGAAAATTCAAAAGGAAACTGATTGTAACAATCGAATCAGCTTGCGATACATATCCCATTGTGTTCGGAATGGGGGTGAAACGCTATGGACGACAGGCGGTGGGCCTCGTTTCGAGGTCGTATGTAAAAGTCACCCTTTTGCAAATTGAAATAATAAAATAATAAAAAAAAAAAATTTTAATTCCTCCCTCCCTTTTTCATCTTCCTGGCCCCCCCCCCCGATTTCATTAATCAGAAATAACAAAACAAAAAAAAAAAAAAAAAGAAGAAAACCCTACGGGCGATCGACAGACCGCCGCCCCCTAAAGCGACACCGCCCCCCCTAAATCAATCCGACCGCCCTCCTCCTCCTTCAATCAGAGCCACCCCCCCCTCGAAGCTCGCGAAGACGCAGAGCCACCCCCCCTCGAAGCTCGCGAAGACGCAGAGCCACCCCCCCCTCGAAGCTCGCGAAGACGCAGAGCCACCCCCCCTCGAAGCTCGCGAAGACGCAGAGCCACCCCCCCCTCGAAGCTCGCGAAGACGCAGAGCCACCCCCCCTCGAAGCTCGCGAAGACGCAGCGCCACCCCCCCCCCCCTTTTGTAAGTTTTTTTTTATTTTATTTGCTCTGTTATTTTATTTTCTTAAGATTTTAAAACTGTAGTTTTTAAATAGATTTTGAAACAGTAATTTTTAAAAGGGATTTAAAAACTGAAACTGTTTTAAAAATAAAGAAATAAAACTGATTTGTTTTAAGGAATAAAAACTGATTTGTTTTAAGGAATAAAAACTGATTTGTTTTAGTTTTAAAAACTGATTTGGTTGAATATTAAAAACTGATTTTTAAAGTTTAAAAACTGAAAGTTAAAACTGATTTATTTATAAGAATAAAACTGAATTTTCTTAAAGTTATAAAACTGAATTTTAAAAAAATTAATAAAACTGTTTTTGAAATAAAGATAAAAACTGCATTTTAAGCAAAAGAAAAAAAAACATATTTTTATTTAGTGAAAGTCGAAGTAAAAAATCATATTTTTATTTAGTGAAAGTCGAAGTAAAAATCATATTTTTATTTAGTGAAAGTCGAAGTAAAAATCATATTTTTATTTAGTGAAAGTCGAAGTAAAAATCATATTTTTATTTAGTGAAAGTCGAAGTAAAAATCATATTTTTATTTAGTGAAAGTCGAAGTAAAAATCATATATTTATATATTGAATAACATAGTAAAAATTCGATTTTTACATGTGTAGAGAATACGGGCGAAAGCGACAAAAGGCGAAGATTTCTCTAAGGAAGTGTCGTGCAGTTGGATAGCTATTGGTGAGATTTCTGATTTAAAAATTTATATATATATATGCGTGAAAATGAAAGTGAATTGCTATATATTAATATCTATATCTATATATATATATATATATATATATATATATATATATATATATACGCCCCTCGTCCACAAACCATGGACGATATTTATTGGTTGAAATTGTTGTGAAATGGATTGATAGCGAATGATTGTTTGGGATTGTTTGTGATTGATATTGGTTGATTGTGGTTGAAAAATACCCGTTTGTGGTTGAAAAATATTTGGTTGAAACCACATAGGATTAGTTTGTGGTAATGAAATAAATATATACATGCCGCCTGCGTGCGAACTAGATGCATGTTTCCCATTGTCAAAAACCGCGAGGTTTTAAGGTAGAGCGAGGAGCCGTACTAGGGACGGTGCCGGTGTAACTACCCTGCCGTTATGCTGCCGAAATTTTGAATAATATTTGTGTGTTTGAATTATTTTCATATGCTTAAACTATATCTATCCCTTATATTGAAAAATTCATGTGTTGAATGTTATTCATATTTTGAAATAAATTGTTGGATAATAAAAATCACATTTTTATCGATATCTAAAAACTATTGAAAACATTCATGTGTTGAATTGATATTCATTCGTTGTTTAGAAATTCATGTGTTGAATGTTATTCATATTTTGAAATAAATTGTTTGATAATAAAAATCACATTTTTATCTATATATAAAAACTATAGAAAACATTCATGTGTTGAATTGATATTCATTCGTTGTTTAGAAATTCATGTGTTGAATGTTATTCATATTTTGAAATAAATTGTTTGATAATAAAAATCACCTTTTATCGACTATATGAACTATGTAAAATAACCTCGATTTAAAAGAAATTGTTTTATGATAAAAATTTCATTTTTATCACCAACTTGAACTATATAGAAAAATAGTGTTTTGAAATGAATTGTTTTACAATAAAAATCACATTTTTATTGTATGCATAAATCGTTGAAATGTGAAATGTTAAAAATAGCCACTTGTTCAAAATAAACATATATGAGTTAAAATATTCATTAATTAGTTAATGAAATGATTTGCACCTATTTATGTAACATTGGAATGAATGGAGTTTTTAAACCAAATAGCAATCAAATATGAAGTTGAATAGAAAATGAAAAATGATATGAACTGTATATATATGTACATGCATATTCATTGAACAGGTTATAGCAAAGGGGCTAGAGAAGAGGAATAAAATTTTGTGCCCGACAAATAGGTACACATTTACTGATTTGTTTGGGTGATGATTTTGAGCCTGATTGGCTAGCCGCTTGGCTTTCTCTTTTTCTTTTTGAGATTAGAAGGACCGGGACGCTATTTGCGATTTCCCGACGCTCCCGGTGCAGGGGAGGTTATGGCGAAATTTTTCCAAAATTTAAGGTGTTAGAAATTTTTTTGAAGTAAAAACGATATAGAAAGCATCGAATGAACTATATTTATATAACTATATAAATATAAATAAAATTAAAGCGAAACGAAGCCGTGCAGTTCGTATTTCGAAACCGTGATTTCAAACGACTAGTACGGGAAATCCGACCATTGGATTTTCCCGAAACCTCAACCGTCGGGTTCGCCTTGGAATAATCTTTCCAACGGCACCAACCTTGTAAAAATCCAACGGTTGGATTGTCTGGAATGTTTAATTCAAATTTGAAGAAAAACAGCGCCAGAATCGATTTTATTTATATATAAATATAAATAGAATTATATTTAATCGAATAACGACGCTGCAGTTCGTATTTTGAAATCGAAAATTCAAACGATTGTACCGGGAGATCCGACCGACGGATTTTCCCGAAACTGGAACCGTTGGATTCGTTTTGAAAAGACCTTTCTAATGATGTAAATTTTGTGAAGATCCAACGGTTAGATTTTCAGATATGTGTAAATCAAATCTGAAGAAAAACAGCGCCACGGCCGCCTTATGGCCCGAAGCGTCGTTTTGAATAAAATGGCTATTTTTTTTAAATAAATAAAAATAGCGATAAATAGTTATAAAATATCATAAGCGATATGGAATGGAAATAAACTGAATTTGCTTAATTGATGTGATATTTGATGGTTGAATGTGTTTGGTGTGAAAATTACATTAAAGAACAAAATTGGTGTTGTCGAATAATTTAACCATTGAAATAAATCGAATTGAAATTCTAAATATACGTGAATTATTTGAAAAGGCCGAGTTAATTCTCATTTCGAATAATTGACCGACGATTGAAATTCGAAGATGAAGATGACGGTCGAAGACCGGAGATCTTCACCTCGTTTGGATGGTAACCGAGGTCCTGATTGGGAGGCATCCCGAAATATGGATAATGAGTGGTGATCGTTCAGACGTACGTGTTGATCGAAGGGTTTGCGAGGTATTTAGTGCCTCCGGTTTCGTTCAGACCCAGAACGGACTTGTAAATGGACTGTGTGTCTGACATTGGAGTTTATTCTGTGTTGATTGATTTCTGTTAAATATACATCTGTTTGGCGGCGGAGAATTTATTCTTTTGCTTAACGCCCTTCTCTGAGACGCACGAGCTCAGAGGTTGTATATCGATGGACGTCAGTCCCATGGCATGAATTGCCTGTGTAGCATGCTAAGATGCAGTGATCAGGGCTTCTGTTGAAAAGCAAAGTCTTGTGGTGATGATTAAAGCACCGCCTGTGTGGCGTAGCTTTGTGTGAACATGAATTCGCGAGCCTCACACCCCGGTATGAACCTAAAACGGGAGAAGGACCTCAGGGAGGGCATGCGTTCCTTTCTAGCTAGGGTGGTGTCAGTGACCTACCAGCCCTGACATTTATATACTTTTCACCTATGTGGTTGTTGCTGTTGCGAGGCGCCTCGGTTTGATCGGACGATCCGGGTCCGATGGAGTCATTCGTTGGCTCATTTACGCCCCAAAGGGCGGAGGAACGTATTGTTCAGGCACTATAATCCACTCCGTGTGGACCGGCCCTGTCGCTCCAAGGGGCAGTTGCGGCTGTTCCGGAGACGTGGGCTAGATTGTCTCGAATTCGGTAAGGACTATCTTTTGCCTTGGTTCATGACGGAAATCCAATTTCCAAATACGACATCGTGCGGTTTTGATTGTATATATATATGGCGACATGATATATGGTACCCATGCCGCCTATGATTGATAGTTATGATTTGAAATTGTTTTCAAAACATATAGACACTAGCAATAATATCAAATGCCTTTGTTTTATTCGTATCAATCATATTTTGGCCATTATAAGGTAAAACTCTATCCTCCGGTTTGCGTTGCATTGTGTGATGGGAACTGAGTCTTATAATGGTTTCATTTTTATAAAAAGCATAGCGATGTTTAAAAGAAAGATTTGTTTTAAAGCACTGGCAATCCAATGGAGTAAACCCGTTCCACGAAAGTGGCGTGGTCCTGTGATTGGCCAACTATATATAAGTGTTGAGTAGATTTCTCATACCAGTCCCATGACTGACTCGTAGTTTGTTTCACTCTCAAACTCGGGTGCCCCTTTTTCTACACGGGCAGCCTTGTATTCAGGTTTAGCTGGTTCTTTCTGGATAGCTGGAGCTGAAGATGGATTCTATCATTTATTTCTTTTTATGCTGTTCAGCTCCTATTGTACATATTTTGTTTATTTCCGCTGTAGACATTTATGTATAGCTGAACTGTATTTGTACTAAGTAAGATCCTGTATACTGTGTAACTCTGATGATTACTTTTATCCAGTATATTTTGTTGTTCATTCTGGTGTATTTATTTAATTCTGTTCTGCTATTATATGTTTCTGTGTTATATTCCAAAGATAACCTTGTAATAACCCGTAAAATGCGAGCCAGTTTAAAATTTTTATTTTGGCAATTTTAGCGAATTTTGATTATTTAAAATGAATTATTTTAAATAAAATCGACAAGAAATTTATTTTGAATAGAATTCGACGTATATATTATATACGTCGTCGTAAGAATATAAATATTTATATATAATTATAAATAGAATTGAAAATGGCGCGGTAGTTCGATAATTCGATTTCAAACTTCAATTGAATGTACCGGGTGCAAAACAATCCGGATTTTTGAGAAACCAAAAATGATAGGATCTAATTGGTAATATCTTTCTAACGAATCCGAAGAATCAAAATTTCGTAGCAAGAATCAAAAGATATGTCCAGTTGAAAATTCTGAATAGTCGCTATGGAATTCAGGCCCTTAAAAATGGACATTTTGCAAATGACCTCGGATTTCGACGAAACCAGTTTTGTTGGGTCCGTGATGTTAAATTATTGTTAGATTTCAAATTTCATAATTTTTCGAAGCAATGTGTGAGCGTGGCAAAGGAAAACGTGTTTTGACCATTTTAGTTGATTTTAATCGACTGGAAATTGGCCATTTTTCTAACGGTCTCAGAATTCGACGAAACTAGTTTTATTAGGACCGTATCGTCAATACGAAGCTAGAAAATATTTTTCTGGAATTTTTAGAGTTAGTATGTGACCCCGGTAATTTGAAATGTACGGTTAAAATTCAATATAGTGATTTAAATGTAAATTCAAAGGAAACGGATCGAAACGATCAAATCAACCTACGATACATATCCCATTGTGTTCGGAATGGGGGTGAAACGCTATGGACGGCAGGCGGTGGGCCTTGTTTCGAGGTCGAAAGAAAAAGTTGCTTTATGTGAGAAAAAAATAAAAATATATAAATAAATTAAAATATAAAGTTTTTTTTATACATATAAACCCCCCCCCCCCCCCCCCGTTCATTTTCTATTTTCCCCCAAAATAAAACCGATCCACGACGAAGGGACGGCTTTCGCGTCAGCCGCCACCACTGCAGGCGGCCACTGCCACCCCCGCTTCGTCGCCTTCCCCTCCCCCTCTCGTCGGCGACCTCCCCTCTTCCATCGAAATCCGCCCCATCAGTCGCGCGTGAGGAGGAAGACCGCTCCTCCAGCTCCTCCGCCCCGTTCACCGGTCCACCCGACGCCCTGGCCAACCTCCGACCACCGCATCCGCCTGCTCGTCCAAGCCCCTAGCCCTAGCCACCGCCGCCAGAGGTCAGACCCCCCCCCCTCGGTAAGTGTTGTTTTTTTTTTTTGTTTTTTTTTTATTTTCAATTCTGATTTTGTTTATTTATTTTAAAAACTGGATTTTCTTTATTTTAAAAAAAAACTGATTATAATGAATTTAAAAACTGATTTTTATTTTAAAGGTTTAAACTTTGAAATAGAAAAAGGTTTAATCTTTTAATAGAAAAAAAGATTCGAACTTGCAAAAATAAAAATCACACTTTTAAAAAGAGAAAAGACGGGATTTTTATTATGTAGAAGGAGCAAGACATGATTTTTGTATTTTTAAAGTAATAAAAATATAATTTTTACATCATAAGGATATTAAAAATATGATTTTTATATTTTTAAAGTATTAAAAATATAATCTTTATAGGATAGAGAATATAAAAATATCATCTTTGTATATGTAGCGAAATAAAAATCTGATTTTTATTTTCTATACGTCGAAATAAAATGCTGATTTTTATAAAGATGAAATCTTTATAGTTGAAAAGGCGAGATCTTTATATATAGAATAACGATGTAAAAATAGAATTTTTATCTATATATTAGCGGTAAGGAAATATGATTTTTATATATTGAATAGCATAGTAAAAATTCGATTTTTAAATATATGAAGTGATTATAGAAATATGATTTTTAAATTGAAAGTGAATAAATAAAAATGTGATTTTTATTTCAAAGACAATGAAATATAAAAATATGTGATTTTTATATATGTAGTGGCTACGGGCAAAGAAGATAGCGAAGATGCGATAGCGATGAAGATTTCCAGCAAAAGAAGTGTCGTGGAGCTAGGATAGCTATAAGTGAGAACTTCTCACCTTTCAATTTAATTTTTCTAGTTATATATATACTAGGATGCAGACGGTGCTTAGTAGCACCCGACACCCGTCCACAGACCATGGACTTGTTTGTTTGGTTGCATAGATTAATTAGATTATTTGATTGAATTGAATTGTTTGGTGAATTGAAATGGATTTGATTGATGTGTGAATGGCGTGGGCCTTCACTAGACCGGGGATAAGGCTAGGCCTCGTCCCGTTTCTAGTATCGTGCCGTTATGCCGCCGAAATTTTCTAAAATATGTTAGAAAAATAAAAATATCATTTTTATTGTGTAAATGAAATGAATAGAAATTCAAGTGTTGAAATAGAAAATTTTATCGTTAAAAATATAATTTTTAACGTGAAAGTGAATAAATAAAATATTTATAAACAAATCGGCCGATTTGTTTATATACACTGATTTGACTGATATTGATTGGGTTGATAAATTTTACACATCGCCCCACTGCACAAATAAAATCTGTGTTTGATTGTTTGAAACCCCACACGGGTGTTGGGATGAAATTTGAAGTTCACTCATCCTGATTGATAAATTATGTCGATCGATTGATTGACAGGCTGTTATAAGCGTTAGATATTTATATTTGATGCTTATACAGTGTAGTGCACTTTGGTTGATGGTTGATTGTTTACTATTGCTATTATATACATGTGTTGTATGGAAATCCATATAATTAACGTTATATGGTGATTGATTGGGCCTCATTCCAATTAGGACAATAAGAAAATTCATGTGTTGAATATAAAAATAGTCATGTGTTGACGATGTTCATGTGTTGAGTGAAATATTTTATATAATCAAAATTACATCTTTATCATATTTAAAATTAGAACTACTCCTCAGTAGGAATCTAATTAAAATCAAACGATAGATACCATAGTTTTATAAAATATTTTACATAACAAAAATAGTGATGTGTTGACAGTACTCATGTGTTGAGATTAGTCGTGTATTGAAAGAAATATAGATTCATGTGTTGAATGAGATAAATATTCATTTGTTGGATAGAATAAAGGAGTTTTGAAAAATATAAAGTCGTGTTGATTAGAGATGCGTTATTTTGACGTGAACGATATTTATATCGAATTGAAAACGATTTCGAAATTAATTGAATTGAAAACGATTTCGAAATGAAATGAATTGAAAACGGATTCAAATTGAATTGAAAGTGAATTGAAATGAATTGAAATGAATTCAAATTGAATTGAAATTTGAATTGAATAGAAATGAATTCTAAAACGAATTTATAAAGAAGAATTCAATTTTGGCTTTGAATGGAAATAGTGTTGAAATGGTTTTGAAACGAATTTTAAAACTATTTATATAATACGTTTTAAAAGGAAATCGACGAAATATATATAATATATATTATATATATATAATGGCCTGAATAGAACGCGCCGCGCCGCGGCAGTTCGTGAATTTCGACCATTTATTTCAAACGGACATTGCGGGAGATCCGACCGTCGGATTCTCCTAAAACCGGAACCGTTGGGTTCGTATCGAAAAGAGCTTTCCAATGAATACTAGAAATTTGAAATCTAACGGTTGGATTTGGAATTATGTCCAAATCAAATTCGAAAAAGATCGCTGTAAGTGCAGTTCGATGGCCGTTGTTGGAAATCGACTGTACGGGCCTTGATAAAATTATTAAAAAAATCTATAATTTGTGTAAAATTATAATATGTGAATTGGAAAGATTTGGGCTGGAAAACTCCATATTTGAAAAGATAAAAATAGATTTTTATCGAAATGAACTAGTTTGAACTAGAATTGAAATCAATTTACTTTTAAAATAAATAAATTGAATTTGAAAGTGATTTTGAAAATAATCGATAATTTCCAATACGTGGATTGGACTGGAGCTGAATCGAAATTATTTTCGGGATATTTCGATGTTGGATTTCGTGACTATACAAATATTGTTATGGGGATTTGAAAGATATTTTATATCGTTATTTCCAATACGATATTTGTTGGTTTCAGAATTTGATATTGAATATAAGCCGATATATTTTCTATTCAAAGCCTTGTATTTAATATCAAATGTGATTTGGTTTGTCGTGAATCGTGTTTTTGATGACATTGGTTCTTTAACCCAGTTAAAGGCAGGATATTGATTTTTGAAAAGATTAAAACTAAGTGGAGTTTTAATGAATCTTTAATTAGATTAAAATGTGAATTGATAATTTAAATTATCAAATTTGAAAAGTGATCGAGAGTGGAGTATCACCAGTTTTGCTCCAAAGCGATAGTTAAATCTTTAATTAGATTTGAACGTGAAATGGTAATTAATTTTACCGATAACACCGTGGTGTTAGATATGGAGTATCACCAGTTTTGCTCCATGGGATATATAGGTTGGGATTGGGAAATAAAATAAATAATTACTTCGGTGTGGTTCGTTAATCCCGACTAGTTTGAAATGATATCCAAAGGAAGATTATAGGATAAATTTAGAAGAATTTATCTTGGATAAAATTAATGGGAACATTTCCCTAAGAATGTGTTTTTGTGAATAAAAGAATATTCTGAATCGGAATGAGGCGTTCGTTGTGTTTGTGTAACATTTGTTAATTATATGCGTGGGTTATTCAGAAAGGCCGGGTTATACCCATTCTGAATAACCGATTCGACGAGATGTCGAAGATGAAGACGGTGGTTGAAGACCGGAAGTCTTCACATCGTTTGGGTGATTACTGATGATCTTGATTGGGCTGTACACCCAGGATGAGGGAAATAGTTGGTGATCGTCCAGACGTACTTGGAGATGGATGGATATGCGAGGAAAGTGCCTCCGGTTTCGTTCAGACCCAGAACGAACTTGTAAATGGATGGTGTGTCTGACATTGGATTTTATTCTGTGTTGATTGATCTCCATTAAATATACATCTGTTTGGCGGCGGAGAATTTATTCTCTTGCTTAACGCCCTTCTCTGAGACATACGAGCTCAGAGGTTGTATATCGATGGACATCAGTCGCATGGAGTGAATTGCCAATGTGGCATGCGTAAGTGGCAATTGATCAAGGCTTCTGTTGAAAAGCAAAGTCTTGTGGTTGATGATCAAAGCACGGCCTGTGTGGCGTAGCTTTGTGTATAACGTGAATTCGCGAGCCTCACACCTCGGTATGAGTCAAAAACGGGATAGTGACTGCAGGGAGAGCACGACGTTTCTTTCTAGCTAGGGTGGTGTCAGTGACCTACCAGCCCTGACATTTATATACTTTTCACCTGTGTGGTTGTTGGAATGCGAGGCGCCTCGGATATAGGTCTGTAAGGACCGGGAAACGTGTGTTCAGGAATTGCCAATCCTCAAAAGTAAGAGAGGACCGGCCCTGAAGATCCAAGGATCATAGTGGGGTCCTGGGACATTTGCTAGAGTGTCTCGAACGCGGAGAGGAGCTTGCCCCTTGCCTCGACTCATGATGGAATCCAATTTCCAATACGTGTATTGCGGTTTTAATTGTAGAACTAGTATGGCGACATGATAGATGGTACCCATGCCGCCTATGATTGATATTTATGATGTGAAATTGTTTTGACACTATACACATATAGTAATATCAAAATAATGTGTTTTAAACGTATCAAGCATGCTTTGGCTGTTATAAGGGAAAACCCTATCCTCCGGCTTGCGTTGCATTGTGTGATGGGACCTGGGTCTTATAACAGCTTCATTTTTCTTTATTTAGCATTGCGCTGTTTGTTTTATGCACTGGTATTCTTGGGAGGAAACCCGTTCCGTGTTATACGGCGTGGTCCCTTGATTTACCTTACTTTAAAAATAAAGAATTAATAACTGTTTTAGTTCTCACACCAGTCACATGACTGACCTGGAGTTTATTGTTTTAACCTAAACTCTGGGTGCCCCTATTTTCCGCACGGGCAGCTAGTAGTTTTGGTTTTGCAGATTTATATTCACAGGGTCCTGATTAACAGCTGGAACGATGCTCGGAAAGCTCTGTATCCGTGCATTACTTCTAGTTGTGTTTTGTATATTTTCCCGCTGCTATATGTGATTTATTGTAATCTCTGATATTTATCGAATGTAATTTATTCATTTATACTCTGTATATTTTTTTATCTGATGGAATTGTTGTAATAACAATGAAATGTTCTTCCGTCTGCGTCCTTTTGTGTGTTGTTCTCAAAGTAATTCGTTCTTTCTCATCTCTTCGGAGACCGGGGAAGTTCGGGTCGCTTCAGTTGGTATCAGAGCTTTGGTTTACAGAGCTCGAGAACAAGACACATTAGAACCATACGAAAGAATTCATCAGATATTGGATTAGCAATATCCAATTAGAATGACTCGTTAGAGATAGGATCAGTAGTATCCTAGAACGAGGGTGAAGAGTATATTTTTCAAATGAAAACAAATTTTGTTTTGAAATTTAAATCGTTTTATACGTATTTGAATATTTATTTATTTTGAATATGGACAATCGAGTATATATAGATTTCGCGTATACGCGTCATGAACGTATATTCGAAGTTTTAATATACTGGATAGATATAGAATCACATTCTAGACACCCGGAGATGGTTCTGATGATTGATATATCATCATCAGAATTTATATTCGTGTTTCGAAGGTGTGATTTTCTATATATTTCCATTAGACTGGTGTGAGAACCAAAACTTATATAGTTAGAACACGTTGTTGTGAATTGGCATCAAAACAAGATTTTCCGTATATATATATCAAATTATGAATTTGAAACTCTAATTCACTAATTGATTGATGTTTGTGTTGTTTGTTTAATTGTTTGATAATTTTGAACCATTTATGCCTAATTTCATCAAATAGTGAGTTGTATTGAAAATTGGTCGCATTTGCTTGCATATACATATACTTACCTTGAACAGGTCATAGCAAGGAGGCTAGAGCCGAAGAATAAAATTTGTTTGCCCGACAAATAGGTACATGTTTACTACATAATTTACTGTTTTGCTTGGGTGATGATGATTTTATGAGCCTATTGGCTAGCCGCTTGGCTTTTTCTTTTTCTTTTTGAGATCTGAAGGACCGGGGAAGCTATTTGAAATTCCCCGATGCTCCCATTGCAGGGGAGGTTATGGCGAAATTTTTCGAAAATTTAGGGTGTTAGCCAAATTTTTGAAATTTTGAAAATTCTCAGAAACTAAAAAGTTGGAGAATGGAAGCCAGATCGAACGTAGCGTTGAATAATCAAACCACTTTCGACATTGTTCCTTTTCGGGGACGAAAAGTTTTAAGTGGGGGAGATTGTAATAACCCGTAAAATGCGAGCCAGTTTAAAATTTTTATTTTGGCAATTTTAGCGAATTCTGATTATTTAAAATGAATTATTTTAAATAAAATCGACAAGAAATTTATTTTGAATAGAATTCGACGTATATATTATATACGTCGTCGTAAGAATATAAATATTTATATATAATTATAAATAGAATTGAAAATGGCGCGGTAGTTCGATAATTCGATTTCAAACTTCAATTGAATGTACCGGGTGCAAAACAATCCGGATTTTTGAGAAACCAAAAATGATAGGATCTAATTGGTAATATCTTTCTAACGAATCCGAAGAATCAAAATTTCGTAGCGAGAATCAAAAGATATGTCCAGTTGAAAATTCTGAATAGTCGCTATGGAATTCAGGCCCTTAAAAATGGACATTTTGCAAATGACCTCGGATTTCGACGAAACCAGTTTTGTTGGGTCCGTGATGTTAAATTATTGTTAGATTTCAAATTTCATAATTTTTCGAAGTAATGTGTGAGCGTGGCAAAGGAAAACGTGTTTTGACCATTTCAGTTGATTTTAATCGACTGGAAATTGGCCATTTTTCTAACGGTCTCAGAATTCGACGAAACTAGTTTTATTAGGACCGTATCGTCAATACGAAGCTAGAAAATATTTTTCTGGAATTTTTAGAGTTAGTATGTGACCCCGGTAATTTGAAATGTACGGTTAAAATTCAATATAGTGATTTAAATGTAAATTCAAAGGAAACGGATCGAAACGATCAAATCAACCTACGATACATATCCCATTGTGTTCGGAATGGGGGTGAAACGCTATGGACGGCAGGCGGTGGGCCTTGTTTCGAGGTCGAAAGAAAAAGTTGCTTTATGTGAGAAAAAAATAAAAATATATAAATAAATTAAAATATAAAGTTTTTTTTTATACATATAAACCCCCCCCCCCCCGTTCATTTTCTATTTTCCCCCAAAATAAAACCGATCCACGACGAAGGGACGGCTTTCGCGTCAGCCGCCACCACTGCAGGCGGCCACTGCCACCCCCGCTTCGTCGCCTTCCCCTCCCCCTCTCGTCGGCGACCTCCCCTCTTCCATCGAAATCCGCCCCATCAGTCGCGCGTGAGGAGGAAGACCGCTCCTCCAGCTCCTCCGCCCCGTTCACCGGTCCACCCGACGCCCTGGCCAACCTCCGACCACCGCATCCGCCTGCTCGTCCAAGCCCCTAGCCCTAGCCACCGCCGCCAGAGGTCAGACCCCCCCCTCGGTAAGTGTTTTTTTTTTTTTTTCAATTCTGATTTTGTTTATTTATTTTAAAAACTGGATTTTCTTTATTTTAAAAAAAAACTGATTATAATGAATTTAAAAACTGATTTTTATTTTAAAGGTTTAAACTTTGAAATAGAAAAAGGTTTAATCTTTTAATAGAAAAAAAGATTCGAACTTGCAAAAATAAAAATCACACTTTTAAAAAGAGAAAAGACGGGATTTTTATTATGTAGAAGGAGCAAGACATGATTTTTGTATTTTTAAAGTAATAAAAATATAATTTTTACATCATAAGGATATTAAAAATATGATTTTTATATTTTTAAAGTATTAAAAATATAATCTTTATAGGATAGAGAATATAAAAATATCATCTTTGTATATGTAGCGAAATAAAAATCTGATTTTTATTTTCTATACGTCGAAATAAAATGCTGATTTTTATAAAGATGAAATCTTTATAGTTGAAAAGGCGAGATCTTTATATATAGAATAACGATGTAAAAATAGAATTTTTATCTATATATTAGCGGTAAGGAAATATGATTTTTATATATTGAATAGCATAGTAAAAATTCGATTTTTAAATATATGAAGTGATTATAGAAATATGATTTTTAAATTGAAAGTGAATAAATAAAAATGTGATTTTTATTTCAAAGACAATGAAATATAAAAATATGTGATTTTTATATATGTAGTGGCTACGGGCAAAGAAGATAGCGAAGATGCGATAGCGATGAAGATTTCCAGCAAAAGAAGTGCCGTGGAGCTAGGATAGCTATAAGTGAGAACTTCTCACCTTTCAATTTAATTTTTCTAGTTATATATATACTAGGATGCAGACGGTGCTTAGTAGCACCCGACACCCGTCCACAGACCATGGACTTGTTTGTTTGGTTGCATAGATTAATTAGATTATTTGATTGAATTGAATTGTTTGGTGAATTGAAATGGATTTGATTGATGTGTGAATGGCGTGGGCCTTCACTAGACCGGGGATAAGGCTAGGCCTCGTCCCGTTTCTAGTATCGTGCCGTTATGCCGCCGAAATTTTCTAAAATATGTTAGAAAAATAAAAATATCATTTTTATTGTGTAAATGAAATGAATAGAAATTCAAGTGTTGAAATAGAATATTTTATCGTTAAAAATATAATTTTTAACGTGAAAGTGAATAAATAAAATATTTATAAACAAATCGGCCGATTTGTTTATATACACTGATTTGACTGATATTGATTGGGTTGATAAATTTTACACATCGCCCCACTGCACAAATAAAATCTGTGTTTGATTGTTTGAAACCTCACACGGGTGTTGGGATGAAATTTGAAGTTCACTCATCCTGATTGATAAATTATGTCGATCGATTGATTGACAGGCTGTTATAAGCGTTAGATATTTATATTTGATGCTTATACAGTGTAGTGCACTTTGGTTGATGGTTGATTGTTTACTATTGCTATTATATACATGTGTTGTATGGAAATCCATATAATTAACGTTATATGGTGATTGATTGGGCCTCATTCCAATTAGGACAATAAGAAAATTCATGTGTTGAATATAAAAATAGTCATGTGTTGACGATGTTCATGTGTTGAGTGAAATATTTTATATAATCAAAATTACATCTTTATCATATTTAAAATTAGAACTACTCCTCAGTAGGAATCTAATTAAAATCAAACGATAGATACCATAGTTTTATAAAATATTTTACATAACAAAAATAGTGATGTGTTGACAGTACTCATGTGTTGAGATTAGTCGTGTATTGAAAGAAATATAGATTCATGTGTTGAATGAGATAAATATTCATTTGTTGGATAGAATAAAGGAGTTTTGAAAAATATAAAGCCGTGTTGATTAGAGATGCGTTATTTTGACGTGAACGATATTTATATCGAATTGAAA
Source organism: Allium sativum (assembly GCA_030737875.1). NCBI lineage: Eukaryota > Viridiplantae > Streptophyta > Magnoliopsida > Asparagales > Amaryllidaceae > Allium > Allium sativum. The sequence continues at coordinate 905,344,391 of CM060916.1, forward strand.
ACGATTTCGAAATGAATTGAATTGAAAACGATTTCGAAATGAAATGAATTGAAAACGGATTCAAATTGAATTGAAAGTGAATTGAAATGAATTGAAATGAATTCAAATTGAATTGAAATTTGAATTGAATAGAAATGAATTCTAAAACGAATTTATAAAGAAGAATTCAATTTTGGCTTTGAATGGAAATAGTGTTGAAATGGTTTTGAAACGAATTTTAAAACTATTTATATAATACGTTTTAAAAGGAAATCGACGAAATATATATAATATATATTATATATATATATAATGGCCTGAATAGAACGCGCCGCGCCGCGGCAGTTCGTGAATTTCGACCATTTATTTCAAACGGACATTGCGGGAGATCCGACCGTCGGATTCTCCTAAAACCGGAACCGTTGGGTTCGTATCGAAAAGAGCTTTCCAATGAATACTAGAAATTTGAAATCTAACGGTTGGATTTGGAATTATGTCCAAATCAAATTCGAAAAAGATCGCTGTAAGTGCAGTTCGATGGCCGTTGTTGGAAATCGACTGTACGGGCCTTGATAAAATTATTAAAAAAATCTATAATTTGTGTAAAATTATAATATGTGAATTGGAAAGATTTGGGCTGGAAAACTCCATATTTGAAAAGATAAAAATAGATTTTTATCGAAATGAACTAGTTTGAACTAGAATTGAAATCAATTTACTTTTAAAATAAATAAATTGAATTTGAAAGTGATTTTGAAAATAATCGATAATTTCCAATACGTGGATTGGACTGGAGCTGAATCGAAATTATTTTCGGGATATTTCGATGTTGGATTTCGTGACTATACAAATATTGTTATGGGGATTTGAAAGATATTTTATATCGTTATTTCCAATACGATATTTGTTGGTTTCAGAATTTGATATTGAATATAAGCCGATATATTTTCTATTCAAAGCCTTGTATTTAATATCAAATGTGATTTGGTTTGTCGTGAATCGTGTTTTTGATGACATTGGTTCTTTAACCCAGTTAAAGGCAGGATATTGATTTTTGAAAAGATTAAAACTAAGTGGAGTTTTAATGAATCTTTAATTAGATTAAAATGTGAATTGATAATTTAAATTATCAAATTTGAAAAGTGATCGAGAGTGGAGTATCACCAGTTTTGCTCCAAAGCGATAGTTAAATCTTTAATTAGATTTGAACGTGAAATGGTAATTAATTTTACCGATAACACCGTGGTGTTAGATATGGAGTATCACCAGTTTTGCTCCATGGGATATATAGGTTGGGGTTGGGAAATAAAATAAATAATTACTTCGGTGTGGTTCGTTAATCCCGACTAGTTTGAAATGATATCCAAAGGAAGATTATAGGATAAATTTAGAAGAATTTATCTTGGATAAAATTAATGGGAACATTTCCCTAAGAATGTGTTTTTGTGAATAAAAGAATATTCTGAATCGGAATGAGGCGTTCGTTGTGTTTGTGTAACATTTGTTAATTATATGCGTGGGTTATTCAGAAAGGCCGGGTTATACCCATTCTGAATAACCGATTCGACGAGATGTCGAAGATGAAGACGGTGGTTGAAGACCGGAAGTCTTCACATCGTTTGGGTGATTACTGATGATCTTGATTGGGCTGTACACCCAGGATGAGGGAAATAGTTGGTGATCGTCCAGACGTACTTGGAGATGGATGGATATGCGAGGAAAGTGCCTCCGGTTTCGTTCAGACCCAGAACGAACTTGTAAATGGATGGTGTGTCTGACATTGGATTTTATTCTGTGTTGATTGATCTCCATTAAATATACATCTGTTTGGCGGCGGAGAATTTATTCTCTTGCTTAACGCCCTTCTCTGAGACATACGAGCTCAGAGGTTGTATATCGATGGACATCAGTCGCATGGAGTGAATTGCCAATGTGGCATGCGTAAGTGGCAATTGATCAAGGCTTCTGTTGAAAAGCAAAGTCTTGTGGTTGATGATCAAAGCACGGCCTGTGTGGCGTAGCTTTGTGTATAACGTGAATTCGCGAGCCTCACACCTCGGTATGAGTCAAAAACGGGATAGTGACTGCAGGGAGAGCACGACGTTTCTTTCTAGCTAGGGTGGTGTCAGTGACCTACCAGCCCTGACATTTATATACTTTTCACCTGTGTGGTTGTTGGAATGCGAGGCGCCTCGGATATAGGTCTGTAAGGACCGGGAAACGTGTGTTCAGGAATTGCCAATCCTCAAAAGTAAGAGAGGACCGGCCCTGAAGATCCAAGGATCATAGTGGGGTCCTGGGACATTTGCTAGAGTGTCTCGAACGCGGAGAGGAGCTTGCCCCTTGCCTCGACTCATGATGGAATCCAATTTCCAATACGTGTATTGCGGTTTTAATTGTAGAACTAGTATGGCGACATGATAGATGGTACCCATGCCGCCTATGATTGATATTTATGATGTGAAATTGTTTTGACACTATACACATATAGTAATATCAAAATAATGTGTTTTAAACGTATCAAGCATGCTTTGGCTGTTATAAGGGAAAACCCTATCCTCCGGCTTGCGTTGCATTGTGTGATGGGACCTGGGTCTTATAACAGCTTCATTTTTCTTTATTTAGCATTGCGCTGTTTGTTTTATGCACTGGTATTCTTGGGAGGAAACCCGTTCCGTGTTATACGGCGTGGTCCCTTGATTTACCTTACTTTAAAAATAAAGAATTAATAACTGTTTTAGTTCTCACACCAGTCACATGACTGACCTGGAGTTTATTGTTTTAACCTAAACTCTGGGTGCCCCTATTTTCCGCACGGGCAGCTAGTAGTTTTGGTTTTGCAGATTTATATTCACAGGGTCCTGATTAACAGCTGGAACGATGCTCGGAAAGCTCTGTATCCGTGCATTACTTCTAGTTGTGTTTTGTATATTTTCCCGCTGCTATATGTGATTTATTGTAATCTCTGATATTTATCGAATGTAATTTATTCATTTATACTCTGTATATTTTTTTATCTGATGGAATTGTTGTAATAACAATGAAATGTTCTTCCGTCTGCGTCCTTTTGTGTGTTGTTCTCAAAGTAATTCGTTCTTTCTCATCTCTTCGGAGACCGGGGAAGTTCGGGTCGCTTCAAACCTTGTTTCCGTGAGAACGGGAAATCGGGTCGTCTCATCTGGCAATACATATTTTGTCATCCTTCGTCAATTATGATTGATAATTCTTGAGTTTTGAGTTACGACAAAGTTTTAGGCATCTACAGTCACTTACTATGATCTTAAATGCATTTTTATGTTCTCGATGAATGCCTAATTTCTTTAAAAGCATATGAATATTAAATTTTCGTTAATTTTTGAGTTATTTCTCTGTATTAATTGTTTTTAAAGCTTTGGCCAAAAAAAAATTATATTTTTCCTCATGTTTAAAGTATGGATTTCTGCCTGTTATATTAGTTTTGACTTTTTATTTGTTGTTTTTAAAGGCTAACATTGTAATTATTATTATCAATCTTCCTTTTTTTAATCTTCTTTGAAAGTTTAGTCTATTTGTCATTTGAGATGTGACTTATACAGCAAATTTTATTACTATAACAATAACTGCATTGCTTATACATTTATTATTCATTGATTATCCATTAAGAATATACTTACTCTTTTGAATTTTCCATTTCAATGAGATTGAAATTATTATTGATATACCATGTTTGTTAATATATACATACAGAAGTTATTATACAACTTTGTGTTCTAGCTGATTATATAATATGGTTTTGATATATATTTTTACATTTTCCTTCTTGACTTATTATGTATAATGTAAAAAGTGAAAGTGTCCTCTATTTTCAGTTTTATGCTTATTACAGTGTTGAGATTCAATTTAAATGATAAAACTGTCCCAACTAATTTCATTAAATAGATCAATTGCACCATTATTTTAGTGTTTTCCACTTATTGGTTAGTTTGAGATATAAGCCTTTTTGTTTCCAAAATTCATGAGACATCTTATCCAACTCAGCCGCTAATTTTCAGAATTATAGGAGATTAGCTTACAACCTACATCTTTCAATTTGTTGATTTCAATTAGGTGTACATTTCTTTTCTTCATCCACTTTAACTTAAATCAATTTGACATGAGCTTTTAATAGTTTTAATATACTTACATTCTATCTAACTGTACTGCAGAGACAACCGATGTTCGATTCAAGGATTAGGTAATAATATAATTTGGTGTTGTTTGTTTAACTAACAGCTCTGATATTATTTCACTTTTTTCCCGCTATATTAATTTTCCATCTAAATGCAAATTGATGTCGTACCTTAAGTTCCACTTATGAAAAGCATTGACTTTCTTCATTCTTGAAACAAATAAATTCCTAGCTTATCTATATGTATGAAGCAAGTGCCTCAATTCAACGTGTTGAGCAAAGTAGATGGAACTTTGTTATAATCAGATTTACGCCCGTAAAAATTTTATTATTCCCTAGAAAATGTAAAAGATGCTAATATATTCTAAATACAAGTCTATTTCAAGAATGATTTTGACCTCCAACTACGTAGACTAAGCAAGCTGCTCATAAATGTATACTATTCTTTACTTATTCGCAAGGAGTTTTAACATATCAGATGGAGAAAGTAACACAGGTCCAATTAAGAAGATTTATCCACTCAAATTGCATGTATTTTAATTCAGTCATTTTCAAAGTTTTGAAAGCAATTTTAGTACGCTGGCTAATATTTTCAACTATAAACTAAGGAGAAGCATCCAGAAGTCGATCAGCTTCTTGATGTTCTAAACATAATTGACGACCGTAAGCATAATTATTTATTAAGAAGGAATAAAACTTGAGTATTTGTACTAAATACCCATTAAGATACATATCATATACTGCAAATTTTGGTAGAAACTATGGCATGTTTGCCCATTCCTTGGCAATACATATTTTGTCATCCTTCGTCAATTATGATTGATAATTCTTGAGTTTTGAGTTACGACAAAGTTTTAGGCATCTACAGTCACTTACTATGATCTTAAATGCATTTTTATGTTCTCGATGAATGCCTAATTTCTATAAAAGCATATGAATATTATTTTTTAGTTAAATTTTGAGTTATTTCTCTGTATTAATTGTTTTTAAAGCTTTGGCCAAAAAAAAATTATATTTTTCCTCATGTTTAAAGTATGGATTTCTGCCTGTTATATTAGTTTTGACTTTTTATTTGTTGTTTTTAAAGGCTAACATTGTAATTATTATTATCAATCTTCCTTTTTTTAATCTTCTTTGAAAGTTTAGTCTATTTGTCATTTGAGATGTGTGACTTATACAGCAAATTTTATTACTATAACAATAACTGCATTGCTTATACATTTATTATTCATTGATTATCCATTAAGAATATACTTACTCTTTTGAATTTTCCATTTCAATGAGATTGAAATTATTATTGATATACCATGTTTGTTAATATATACATACAGAAGTTATTATACAACTTTGTGTTCTAGCTGATTATATAATATGGTTTTGATATATATTTTTACATTTTCCTTCTTGGCTTATTATGTATAATGTAAAAAGTGAAAGTGTCCTCTATTTTCAGTTTTATGCTTATTACAGTGTTGAGATTCAATTTAAATGATAAAACTGTCCCAATTAATTTCATTAAATAGATCCATTGCACCATTATTTTAGTGTTTTCCACTTATTGGTTAGTTTGAGATATAAGCCTTTTTGTTTCCAAAATTCATGAGACATCTTATTCAACTCAGCCGCTAATTTTCAGAATTATAGGAGATTAGCTTACAACCTACATCTTTCAATTTGTTGATTTCAATTAGGTGTACATTTCTTTTCTTCATCCACTTTAACTTAAATCAATTTGACATGAGCTTTTAATAGTTTTAATATACTTACATTCTATCTAACTGTACTGCAGAGACAACCGATGTTCGATTCAAGGATTAGGTAATAGTATAATTTGGTGTTGTTTGTTTAACTAACAGCTCTGATATTATTTCACTTTTTTCCCGCTATATTAATTTTCCATCTAAATGCAAATTGATGTCGTACCTTAAGTTCCACTTATGAAAAGCATTGACTTTCTTCATTCTTACTCCCCCTACATGACCATAAATTACGATACCAATTGACGAAGAAAAGTCAGTATACTCAATTTTCATTTGTTATTTTATATTTATTGGAACTTATAGTATTTTTTTAGGTTTGATTCTAACGAGAATGCAAGTATACGAACTAAAAATAATTGGTGGCTAATTTGTTTTAACTACATGCATTGTTAGATTGCTTTGCCATCTAATAATGTGTAATGCTTACCTAATATTTTCATGTCCTAATTAGCTTATTTTCAATTACAATTTGTGTTTGATCTGAAAATTGTATCAAAAAGCTATAGCTGAAATTTTATTTGTCTGTGTTTAATTAATGATCTACGATATTTTTTAGGTTACACATATAGATTTATTTTTCCAATTACTTATGGTATTTTATTTTGGAAACAAATTTGAAGAACAAGTAACTATGCCCTGAAAACAGTTAATGCACATTGATCTCCGAAACGTATTTTACATTGTTAGTTCGATGGTTTATAGCACTGCAAGACCTAAAGCATTTCACTTTACAATGAATTTTAAAAAAAGTTAAAATCACTTGCCAATCACGCAACTACAGGAACACTTAATCTACTTTTGGTTGCCATATTCATAGCGGGGCCCACATAGATATATTGAAAAAGAAATGCTTGACCAGTCATATAAGCGAGTGTAAAGAGTACGAACATGGATTGGCTGCCTATGGAATTGCCCTTTTTAATTTGGTGTTTATTTTCATTTGATTCCAACATATGAAATAGATTTGTTATGAATCTGGGGCTTCGTAGGTAATTTCAAAAGCACTTCACCAAGGGCCATATTAAGAGGTTTGTAAAGTAACTATTAAAAAACATTTTTCAAAGGAGATAGCTTGATCAGCAATAAGGTAAAAATAAAATAAAAATCCATCATTACATTTTTCAACCTCCATCCAATTGGAGCATGATCAAATTAGCAAAAGATTATTCAGATGCAATATAGTATTGTTAGGAGATCTTTAACGCTGATAATTCTCACATAGATCAAGAAGGAAAGTGAAATAAATTTTGTTGTTACTGACGAACTTTAAAAGAATGTTAATTCTCACTTATAGCTTATGGAAAAGATCATAGCTATTGGTATTAATAATTTTTAACTTATCAACTATAACTTTTAATTTGTTACTATTAATAACTCTTCATTTATAATTGTTGAATCTTGGTTTCAAAGCACGGAGCACTGATAGTTTATTGATTTATTACCTTTTAAAACAAAGGGAAGAAATTTCATTTATAACCACAGGTTTAAAGGGTTTTTTATTATATAAAATTAACTATCACAATCAGTTCTCATTTTTCGCTCTTTAATATTCATATCTGTTTTATTTTCTTCCATTTTTACGTTTGTGTCTCATCTAAGGTTTGTTTACGATTTGATTCTTCATTTATAATTGGTGAAACTTAGTCATAGAGAATTGATGATTTCTTGATTTATTTCCTGTTAAAACAAGAGGAAGAAAAAATTCATTTGTAATTGCAGATTTTGAATGGATTCCTTTATTAAATCAAATTAATTATCCGAATTGATTATCATTTTCCACTCTTGAATATTCAGATCCATTTTATTTTCTTTCTTTTCTAAGTTTGCCTCTCATTTAAGGTTCGTTTACAATTTTATTCTACATTTAAGGTTTGGTTTCAGAGCATGCAGTGTGATTATTTGTCTTTATTTCCTGATAACCAGGCGAAGAAATGTCATTTATAATTGCAGATTTGAATAGATTTTTTTATTAACTAAAACTATTTATTGCATAATAATTATAAAAAATTTGTAGTCACAAAACATGTAATTCAGCCTACTTTGTTTAATGCTAAATTTTTGTGGTTAAACTATTATAAATATTTTTCTCTACAGGAAGCAAAAATAATGATGTCACTCTCTTCCTTTTTGGTCCTTTATCAAGTGGAGTGATTTTTTTATATAAATTTCAGTTGTTGTGATATAGGAGATGTGGAGGAAATCATTCTAATTATAGATTGATTCTAAAATAGTTTAAAGTATAGCAAGTCTGATAAATTATCATTTTATTTCATTGACATTTCTTTTAATGTCATTGATTGTGATACGAACACAGAAAAAATAAATCATTTAGAACTATTTTTATAGGATGATTCCAGTGTTACCTTGCATGTGTGTTTATGCTATTACCTATTTATATGCTTAAGTACTCTGTACCAAATTCTAGGTAAGATTAATAAGGCAATATGGTACAGGTTGAAATTATAAATTTAAAGAAACCAGAGCTTGAAGCAGCTTGGCTGTACATTTCACAGTCGAAGATATTGAAAAATTATTATTTGGGAATGGTCTTCCCAGGATATTTTATTAAATTATCATCATTCAATGCATACACTGCTAAGTAGAAAAAGTTAATCTGCCTATTGAGTAAATAATATGGAACTGACAATATAATCATGTATTTATGCTTAAACAGGCAATCAAATATAGCCTGGTATTGTGAGGCATAGTCAGTAGAAAATGCTACTTAAAATACTTAAAAATTGTGTAGAAGTCGGAAATATTTCAAAAATTATTTCTGTCTTGAGAAAAGAATTTTATAATCAAATCACTCTAACCAAACTTATATTGAAATAGCTGTGTCCAATTTTAATTTGCATGTTATTTGCCTACATTATTTTATTCATCCACAATGGTTAATTTTTAACTACGTTTACTTCTTTTGATTAGGTACGGATTGTCGAAATATGTATTTAAGCTCCTAAATTATATATGATGGTAAACTTAAGTTGTAAGAGGCAAAAATATTAGTTTTTTTGAAAATGGCAAAAATATTAGTTCACAACAAATTGCTTTGTGTTTCAGTATGTTGTAGGAAGTTGTGCCGCAAACTTAAGGAACGGATGGCTTCCTTGGCTGTGTTCACCTTTTTGGATATAAATAAATATAAATTTTTGTCCTGATTGTTTATGATAACTATTTGTTAAAGACATAAGATAAAGGTAGGAAATGTTATGTGAACCTCTAGGTAAGCAGTTACCTTTTTTTTGTTAGCAACATAATCATTTTGTTTTTGTGTAGAATACTAACTTAAGTAATGCAAACATTCTTTACTGACCAATGTTTCCATTTATTTTTTATTGACATAAGTTTACTAATTTGTATTTTGGATCATTTAGTTAAATGTCATGCCGGATCACACAGGAGCCAATCAAACGGTTGTGATCAAATGAGAGAGGGTGGAGTTTCATGAGTGAGAGTTAGAATCCAAGTTGCTTTAGGAAAGCTAGAGGAGTCCTCAACCTGGAGCTATGCAGTGAAGGTGCTGAGTTGTTACCCTACGCAAAAGGGAGCTATTCTGACGTTGAGCATCAGAATTAGAACAACAATAAGCCGGTCCACGAAGTTGGCTGAGGTAAACGACCAAGGAAGAACATTGTTGCAAGGTGCTATTGACGCAATGCTGATGACCAAACAGAGGTAAAGATGATGGCAAAATGTCCTTATGCACTGCAGTTCAAAATGCATTGTCTGCCAATGATTATAACACAAGCGCGCTGACCTTACCTGGTGTTGCATGTCAAACAGCAACAACGAGATTATTAATAATCTCTTTTCATTGTTGCCTTACGAAGCTCAAGAAAAACCATTGTACTTTCAGTCTTTATTTTATTATGAACAAGATTTTAGTTTAAACATATCCTTTTAGGTTTGTATGTCAAAAAGTTGGGTTTTAATATTTTCTGTATCATAAATAGATGATATTTCATGTTTCTGTATTGAATATGTGGCCATCTATAGGGTTTTCACTCCTCAAAAGAGTATGTTTGTACAGTCATAGAATTATACATCATTTGGAGTTGTTACAAAGTTAGGGAATACTATAGAGATGCTTAATGCAACAGGATAAAGTACGTTGCCTCAATATTGTATTTGCAACATGAAATAAATATAAAAAAATGAACAATACGTGTTCTATATGTTCAGAGGAAGGTTTTATCCTTTAGTTTTATTTTCATGTTTTCTAGCCTTTTGTTTTGCATTGATTAAGCATGTATAAAAGAGAAAAATCTGTTAAGCATACATTTATTTCATGATTGTATGTTATTGCAATGATCATTGGATATCTACTATTTATTCACTTATTATGGATTTGCATAATTATCTCTATCTATTCAATCAATATAAGTTTCCTAATTTTCTGTAATTCGTATGTCTTAAGCGTGAGATAATTCATTTTAGTATTTCTATCATACTTGAACGTTAGTGGATAATTCGGTGTTAATTTCGATGATTTTGAAAGATCTAAATTCAAATGTTTTTGGCATAATACAAAATGACAAGCATTTGAAAATGAAAAAATGGAATAATTATTGAGGCATGTGTAATTTTTCATTCATATTATTAGCATTGACATTTTGAAGTGATTAATAAGTGACTGTATATTATAAATTATGTTCTCCAATCATTGTTTTCAGAATTTAAGATATTTTACATAGGAAAATATGGGGCATTTGGCGGATAAGACTTAAGTCATCCACCATATTGGTAAATTTTCTTTTTACAAATTGAGCTTCAAGATTTTTTTTGCATGAAACTGCCCTGAATCTTTGTTTTGAGTTTAAAAATGCTAAATCTAATTTTCTTAAATTAATCTAGGTTATAAAATTACAACTAAACGAAGACTAGCTTATGTATCTTTGGTTACCATTTTCATGTGTGTTTCACTAAGCATCTTTTCAATACCGTAAAATTATGTGGTTTTATATTTTGTTACTTGCCACATATGTTCTCTTACCTTATTTACTTTCCATTCCATATGTTAATGATCTTCCAGTAAATAGTTTTTTTTTTAAAAAAAAAAATTTAGATTATACAATATTTTTCACCATGCCCGTGTGCGAAGCACGGGTTCACACTTGTTATTATTTTAATATCTTGTAAGATTTGAACTAATCTAATAAATTGTAATAAACCCTATTCACCCCCCTCTAGGGTTAATCTAGATCCAACTTCTTATTGAACCTAGTGTATTCCTCTCTAGAGATACACTATCGGAAGGTGGTCACATACCTTGCCGCAGTTGGAATCCATACTGTAACGACCCGGGTTTTCGCAATCCTGGTTATCGACATAACTACAACATCGACTATCCAAGCATTGGAAATATCAGATAGTTAATGAAAGAAGTTAAAGGGTGAGAATAGATAAGATAGAAAATTAGAATAGACGGTAAAAACGAATCTCACAGCGGAACGAATAAATATATTTCATAACATAACTTTGAAATAAAACAATATCTGTATATAATACCATTATTATAGTATAACACTTACATCACAGCGGAAATAAACAATAGCTATAAAAACGTTGTTGAAGCCTCCTGCTCTAGCTCCTTATAATGCATATGTAAATCCCAACTACTTGACTGCTCATACAAATTTGAGCACCCAAGAGTTTAGGGAAAATAAAACAAAACAAAACAAACTCCGGGTCAGTCATGGGACTGGTGTGAGTAAACAATTTAAAACAATTTGAGAAAATAAACGATATCTCATAAGACCACGCCGTATGACATGGAACGGGTTTTTTTCCCTTATGAGAATCCAAAACACTTGGTCCAACATTCAAAAAAAACTTTCGAAAGGAACGATAATATTTATATAAACTCATTTAATATTATAATAATCTCTATCAACCAAAATATAATAATCATCTAGCAGAACGCTTTCATCTCACGTTCCACATACATAATATATAATTAAAAACCGTGGGCGCTTATTGGGTAATGAATCCCAACTGGCAAGGTATGGGACCACCTTCCGACAGTGTATCTTTAGAGAGGAATACACCGGGTTCAACAAGAACATCTTGTAACCTAGGCTAAACATGTCCGGTCACTCATTTCGCTTGAGTGTACTGAATGTATTATCACCAATGGTTGGGATCAACAACTGTTTCCCGAAAGGGACAACATCGAAATAGATTAAAGAAGTAAATGAAACTCTAGATCAGGTGACAATACACCCTACTTGGCAGCTAACCACTTAGCTATGCGACCTACCCGATTTTATACCATTTCCTGGTTGTTAGGCTATAGGCCACGCTTATCTCCAATAGATCACACCTTTATTCACTTTGAATGTCACATCGTCATACCCGCCAAATCACAAATTGATTTCCCCAAAAATACCACAGGTATACAGATAAGAGAAACGAATTCCTCCACCACCAAACGTAAATACGTTTGAAGAGATCAACTTACGCGATCTATTAAATATACTCTATCAGACATTCTTCCATTCAGGTCGTCCTGGGACTGGACAGACCGAAGGTACTATTCCGTAAATCCATCTTAGGCAATTTCTACCTAGGATTTACTGAACAGCCCTTGCATAACTCCATCTTCAATTTTCTTCATCATATTTGATTTGCAACGCTAATGTCGTATGGAGTGGTTTTCAGATAATATATCTGGCCCTGGTCTCTCCGTATTGACAACGAAAATGGTCAAAATCTTTGATAGTCGGTGATTTAACTATCAAAGGAAAACAGTCGTATTCCTGAATGGAAATCTTACCGATCAATCATCATTTCATTTCCCAATTTCCCATTTATCGTTTCCATATATTCATAAATTCCTTATTTTCTAAAATTAGAAAATATACATTATTAACTTTGGAAAACGTTTCCATTTCTGATTCACGCATCAATATCTTCCCACCTCTATCAGTCTCTAACTGTAAACTAGTAAGAGAATAACTTCCTAAGCATAAACCTAGATGGCCAAAACCAACATCAGATCGATACCCAGAAAGCCATTCAACTCAACTAATTTCCAGTCAGTTTCTAATTTCAGTAATTCCATTTAAATTCTAAATTCAAACCCTAAATTCCTTTATAATATTTTATTTGCAAAATATTTACTTTCATCTATTTTTTCACATAAAATGTGAAAAATATTTCTTTATATAATTCTATTTGTTTTCCAAATAATTTCTTTTATAATTCTTTTTGTTTTCCAAATAATTCATTTTCAATATCCTATTTATTTCATATGAGCGTTATGGCACACGCTTGGCACGTGGTCGTGGGACGCGCTTCGCACGTGATTATGGCAAGCACTTCGCACGTGGATTATTATTTTTAAAATGTCAAATTCAATAATTTAAATACTTCTATAGATAAGCACAATCCATAGCATATTTCTTTGATTGTAAAAGGCAAAAAAAACAAAAGAAAAGAGAGTCTTTTCGCTATGCCAATAATTGGCATAATGCAATAAATATGGAAATGCATGAATAAATGGAAGGAAGGATTCAATTTTTTACCAAGTGGGGCATATGCTAAAAATAATTAAAAGCAGACTACATGAGTGGATCAGATGCAGGCATAAGCTGGTTAATAATATTTAAAAAAAATATACAACAAATGTAAAGATATACAATAAAAAATTGATTTGGCCTATGAAGTAAAGGCATGTATAAAAATACTACGAAACATAAAGTACTCTCAAAGCCTAGTTGTTTTAAACTTTCTCATCTAAGCACATTGCACCGTCTCCACCATTCCTCCCTCGCACACCCGCATCTCCGTCAGCCACCAGATCTGGCCCTCTACCGCCCTTGCTAACCTCCATGTGTGTTGTCGTAGCTCCTCCAACCTCTAAGCCTTCTACCGGATCCTCTTCCCCATATGAAAACGTTAAAATGTCATCGAGCTGATCATAAACTTCCTTGCCATTGACCGCCCCAAGAACATCACTGTGGCCTCCCCTGCCAGCACAAACTGCCACATCTTGAATGAATCCACCTCATCACGATTACTACAATGTACAAAGGAAACAAATCTTCCCTGCTACCATCACACTCCTCAGTCGCGACTCTAACCAAAATCACCAAACTCCTTCCAGTCATGTCAGAAAATGAAAAGCTTCATCAAATTAATAAAGCAACCGAATATTTTATGTTTAATTATATTTATTAAAGTAGAAAAGTTGTCTGAAAACACCAATTTTGCTCAGCATCGCTCAAACAATAAGTGCAGTAAAGAGACAAAGCAAAAGGCAGAACATCCTAATTTATCAAAACATGTTCGTCAGTGGATTCTCACCTATTAATGACGTTATCCTCCTCAACACACGTATGTCTTCTTTGCTGCAGTGTAAACCGATGTAAAATGCTGTAAAATTTTACAAAGCTCTTTTTTTATTATTATAAAGAGAAACGGTGGAGAACAGTGGGAGTAATGGTGGAGTGCAGAAATGGTAGCTGTAAAGTTTTACAAAGCTCTTTTTTTATTATTATAAAGAGAAACGGTAGAGAACAATAGGAGTAATGGTGGAGTGGAGAAATGGTGGAAAATCTTAGGCGATATTTATAGAGTTCAAGCATTTAAAAATATAAAACCATCCAGTTGCAAAATTTAAGGTGAAATTTTGAACTATTCATGCACAAGTAACCGAATTTTAACCGATTTAATGCTTATCCGAAATGCAGTAAATGCTAGAAAAGAGCATTTAAAAATAAGAAACCGTCAAGTTGCAAAATTTAAGGTGATATTTTGAACTATTAATAAAGATATGAATGAATATGAGAATTTTAAGAAATTGACTGTTTCTAGAAATAGAGCAATTAATATTACAGGAATGAATATGAAAATTTTAAGGAATTGACTTTTCTGGAAATAGAGAAATTCATATTATTGGAATGAGTATGAGAATTTTAAGGAATGGACTGTTTTTGGAAATAGAGCAATTAATTTTGATTCAGCAAAGAGGAAATGTAGGACATAATTTCAAATAAAGGGCATTTTCGGTAGTTTGCGTGTACACCAAAAAAGCGTGACACCAAACCTATTCTGATTATTAGTAAAGATAAATATTTCCCTTTTTAATATCCTATTTATTTCATATAAATATTTACTTTTATATAATTCTATTTATTTCATATAAATATTTCCCTTTTATACAATTCTATTTATTTTCTAAATAAATATTTCCTTCGTATAACTCTATTTATTTCATATAAATATTTCCCTTTTATATAATTCTATTTATTTCATATAAATATTTCCCTGTTATACAATTCTATATAAATATTACTTTTTCAATATACACTTTGAAAATTCCCTTTTTACATTCCCGTATTTCTTATGATATTTAAAATACTAAATAACAATGATCGATATCATTCAAACACACATAATCAACAACAGATTATATCACATCATATATTACAATATATGAAAAGAACAGTATTATAAATATTGAGGGATCTAGTTGGATCCCTCCAACCTGTTTCCCTGCATCCACAGATGTTAAACAATATAAATAACATCGATTTCATTTCAATATGAAATATTCTGATAAACAGAATCAATATTTGATTAACGATATATATATATATATATATATAGTTACCTATAATTTCAACCAATACATCAGCAATTCAACCAAACAATCAACACACGACAATCAATCATCATTTATCAATACTAGATTATATTTATAAAAATATAAACTGTATAGAGTTAGTGAGATTTACTCACATTGGACAATCATCGTTAAATAACGATAATTGTCGTTGATTCAGATCAGACAATTTATCTCACTGTGAATTGTAATGAGCTCCAATTCACTCCCAGCCATTTCCATTGTATAGTCACCGTCCATACGGTCCCAACGGATCCTGTTTTATTGAATTCTGTCATCGTATGGGAAAGTTATGATTTATAAAAATTTTGTATACTATTTACTTTAGACTAAACTTGAACTTTATTATACCCAGGCCTTACCCCTTGTAAATCTCGGCCCTATTTTCCATTTGAAAGTCCACGACCGTGTACCTTTCTCCCTCGAATTTTCAACTCCAGGTACCGCTCATTAAATCTCTCATGGCCAACAATTTCAAAGGCCAAACTCTCCACCACCCCTTCATGAAAATTCATGCAACCATCGCCATTCAATTCCCCTTTGAATCCCCTTCTACCTCAGCACCACTGAAACCGACGCCACCCCTTCACTCAAATCGCATCGAACAGCCTCCTCCACGCACCTAGTTCAACCCACATACATGCTCCCCTCCAGTGCTGTTTTCGAAAGGATCAACCTCCCCATCTCCTGAAACTCACACCTCCTTGATCCTTGCATCAACAACACCTTATGTTCAGGTCAAA
Source organism: Allium sativum (assembly GCA_030737875.1). NCBI lineage: Eukaryota > Viridiplantae > Streptophyta > Magnoliopsida > Asparagales > Amaryllidaceae > Allium > Allium sativum. The sequence goes on from CM060916.1 coordinate 905,360,651, forward strand.
AGTGTTCACGAGAATCATTCTATCACCATATCTTTCCAAAAGTCTGGCGCAAGTCCTTCTCCCCTTCAGTACACGGTACAACAACATCGAAACATCACTCTCGATCAAACTTTTCAAACCGTGACTTCCAGATCCACATAGCACCTTCTTCCCAAATGTTACTTCGAACGCTGCTGGTAAACTCACGTCTCTGTATTCCACGCAAATGGCCATTGCAGCTTCCGTATAACTCCAGTAATCCCTCCAACCTTCCATGAAATCCAACACTACCACCACCGTTGTTCTTTGCTCCTCGATCTCCACCCTCTCATCCCATCACATTCGAATTCGGATGTCCAGAAATAGAACCGACGTTGCCCTCCTTCAGCTTCCTACGGTAAAGCCATCGACAATTTTAATTTTGGAAAAATCCCACAAAATCAAAATCGATGCTATTTTCCATCACCATCTTGAATCTAACCTCCAAACCCTTCCTAGTAGCTTAAAATCCGAAATAAACCCTGCCCTAGGCTTGATGCTGTACACGACGTCGAACCATAACTTGTTCGATCTATTCGAAAATTATACTGGAACGGAGAGGAGCACTCAGCGAATTCATACGTGTTAGTTTTGGAATTTAAGGGATTTTATTTGATTTTGTTATGATTTTACAAAACACGATTTTCCTGATAAGAAGAAAAGAAACAACGATGCATTCTTTGACCAGAAGAAAATAAATTTAGGTTTAGGAAAGGGTAACAGGTATATATATAGATCCGGTAAGCTTCTAGTGCAAGATTGGATTTTATTTTAATAATTTATATTCAAATTTTAGCTTAATTAATCATTTAAAAATTCGTGTGATTACATATGATATCCAAATTTGACGAAATTGGACAGATAACAACAGTTCGACATTACGGACCCAACGAAACTTGTTCCGTCAAATTCCGAATCCGTTTGCTCACACAGCATATTTTTAAAGTCAAATTATCAACTATTTTTCACATTAAAATCCCGTACGACCACATACTGACTCCAAAAATCACAAAAATTGAAATATAACAATAATTTAATATTCTGAATCCAACAAAATTAGTTTCGTCGAAAACGGAGGTCGTTTGCAAAAATGGCTATTTTTAAAGCTCTAAATAAACCCATTTAAATATTAATATATTTAAAAATAATTAAATTTTATATTAATAAATAAATATTATCATATATATTCACAAAGAATCAAACACAGCTCTAGAATATACATATCTAGATATACAACTCAATATTTCAAAATTCCCAGTTATATCGATATTCGATTTATATTAAAAATCCAATTATAATATAAATAAATCTTTATAAATTATAAAGGAATTCCATAGCGACTTTTTGAAAATTTGATTTGGACATAACTCAAAATCTACATAACGAAATCTCGAATTTTCTTTTCCATTAGAAAAATGTACTTCACCAGCTCTGCACGTTTCTTGTTTCACAGAACCAATTTAAAATGGATTCTGTATACACATTTAAAGTTCGAATCGTCAAATTACGAACTGCCGCTCCATTTCGAGCTCGATTATAATTATAATATAATTATTCATTCAACTGTCGTTTATATAATATATTCGTTAATATAATTCAACTCTAAACTGAATTAAATATTTTAAATGATCCAATTCACACAATGTTGTGAATTCTACTATCTCCAAATATTTTGAAATTATAATATACTATTATATTATAAATATTAATTAAATATTCATTTTTATTTAATTAAATAACCATTTAAATCCCGAAATCACTATTTAAATAATTAAATAAATTAATTATTATATCATAAAAATACGGGTCATTACACATACTTTAATAAGCACCCGCGATTTTGATTGTATACTATATGTGGAACGTGATATGCAAGCACTCCGCTAGATTGTTATTGATTTGACTGGAAACTATTATAATATCATAATAGTGTTGATACAAAGAATATTTTGGGTTGTCGTAAGGTAAAAACCATCTGTATTTATGTGTGGATCGATCTTACGATTATCCTTTTTTTAAAAAGGATTTAAATAAGTTAAACCAAGTGGTGGAGTTTACTCACACCAGTCCCATGACCGACCCAGAGTTTTTTTGTATTGTTTTACCCTAAACTCTTGGGTGCCCAAATTTGTACAGGCAGCCAATTCGTCGGTATTTTACAGATACACTTGGAGGAAAATGGAGCAGAAGGCTTCAACATTAGATAGTTAATGTTTATTTTCCACTGTGATGTATTGTGTTATATTCTGATGATGGTATGTATATATGGTTGCAAATTTGTAATTCAAAAGCTACGTTATATTATATAATTTATCGTTCCGCTGTGAGATATGTGTCTAATTTGATGTTGTGATATTATGTTCTTCTATTCTAACTTTCTTTCTATTTCTCACCCCTTTAACTTCTTTTTATTAACGATCCAATAATTTGTGGTGCTTGGCTAGTTGACATTGTATTTGTGTCAGTGACTAAGATTGAGAATTAGTCGATTTGTTACACGAAAAGTAATGTACGGAAAGTAAAGAACACAGTATTTTATAGTGGTTCGGTTCAGATTGAACCTACATCCACTTTGAAGGCTTTGCTGGTTTTATTCACTACTAAGAAAGTACAGTGGTAGACACCATTATAAGTGATTACAATAATTAATGAAGTTCTATTAATCCTTGTTGCTGACATTCTCCATTGTCCGGGAGTTGCCAGGGTTCTCGGCTGTTCGGGAGTTGCTAGGGTTCTCGGTTGGTCTGGAGTTGCCGGGGTTCCCGGCTGTTTGGGAGTTGTCGCGGTTCTCTGTTGTTCGTGAGTTCCAAGGTCTTGGAGGTATCGGGAGTTTTCAGGGTATCCCGGGGGTCGGGATTCTTATGTATCCCGGAAGTGGGAAATTTTAAGTATCCCCATCTTCTTCTTTCCGAGGTGCTCTAAAGGTGACCAAGCTCCTCTCAAGAAGTGAAATAAGCCAAATGCCAACCTTTTTCATGTGTGAGGTCAAAGGGTATTTTTGGGAGTAGAGTAGGTAGGAGTATGAGAGAAATGGGCACCACGGGAAAAAATTCATATTCCAGAGGTTCACCTAGAAATAGGTGATCAACACGTGTTAATCAGTTGTTTTTAGGTGATCAGCATGTGTCTGGTGCTTTCCAGATCACTTGGTTGATCATAGCATAAAATATAGTGTGCGTGAGCCAAAATGGCTGATCAACACGGGGAGATCCTTGCCACGACAAGGTTGGGATTTTTCCTATCCTATGTTGGGATACGAGTTTCGTATAGCGAGGTGGGATACGAATTTCGTATCCCACTTTGGGATAAGAATTTTGTATCCCACTGTGGGATAAGAATTCTTGTATCCTAGGTTGGGATATGAATTTCAACCCAGATTCTTGGCCTGGGATTTTGGTTGATCGACCTGTGTCGATCAAGGATTTTTGCCTGATCCGCGCATGGTTCTCAGTTGTCTCCAAGGGGATATGAACGTGGCTAGGTCCGAGTTTATGGGGTGAACCGTATGGGATGTGCCTGGTTTTTGGAGTGATACGCATAGGGTGCGCAACCATTTTGGTGAGGCTGATCAGGGGTTGGGATACGAAAGTCATGGTGGCCAAGCCGATTTTCTAGAGGTCAACGACACGAGATGCGCAAACTTTTTGGAGTGATTGGTACGTCATGACCCAAAGTTTGTGGAAGCTAATCCAAAATGAAGCTGTCTTATTTTCCTAAGTGATCGGCATGGCATGATCATGTGTTTTGAGGTGATCAACATGCATTGGGAAAGAGATCTTTGGTGTTATTGAATTTCACATCCAAGGGATACAAAATTCGGCTGGTGATCCAATCCAGGTCCTCTAATGCTAGAGCCATTATTTTCCCGATCCGATCACAGAGTTTATCGTGCGCACCCTTGTCCCGGGACTTATATTGTTTGAGAGCAGTCTTGATGAGCCGTAACGACCGTTCTTGTGCGACCCCACCTTTGCTTGATTCTTAAGGATGTGGGCAACAATTATGGGCCGTTGAACCACGTGATGGGCCAGTCGTGTGGCCTGGACTGCTTTTGGTAACCAGGCCAGAATGTCGGTTAACAAAATGTTTAATATGTTTCATGTGGAACTGGGCATACTGCTATAGTAATGTCGTCTGGTCAGTTATTTACTTTTGAAGATGGAACTTTTGGTGCTTTAGGTCTTGGTGATCGGAAAAATGTGTTACTGTCGAGAGAAGTAGTATTGCTTAAAGGCTTGCCAGCGGTGTGTACGTGCAACTTGTGGAGTTTGGCACATAACTATAGTTATGGAAATTATGATTGGGACATCTGGCTCAAGCAATTGTTTTTAAGGAAAGCTTTTTACGTAGGGTGATGGGGATAAAGGTCGACTTGTACATGGGGATAAAGAGCCAAAATTTATGCCTACATGATTTTCCTCATTAGTTGAGCCAAAAATTTGCCAAGTGGCATGTAGACATAGCATGACTATTGCTCTTACTACCATTGTCCATATACAAACAGTGGGAAGTACAGTTTATGGCCAAAATGTAAATCCTCAAGCAGATGGTAAACCTCCATTACGTGTTGAAGGAAAGCTTCAAAAAAATATCTAAGTTCTTTAGCTTTTGTAGAGAAGGAGAAGAATATAGTTGAACTTTCGCACTTGATTTGTTCGGTAGTTTAGCTATTATTATTATATGATGTTATGAACGTTTAGCAAACTGCTTTGTATTTGTTTTGATTCAATGTTTCTAAAAAAATTAGGAATGTATCTTTGGATATTTCATTGTGATATTTGTTTTCAATAGTGAATTATTGCACGCTAGTAAAGGTGAATTTATACACATACACATACGTAGAGCAGTCGATTGTGTCGCATCCTATTATATTTTATTATTATTGTGCTACTGTTCATAGCTGATGCAAAGTATTCTTTGGCTACTGCTTTTAACAGTTGTAAAAAGTCTCTACCACAATTATTTTATTGCAACTATTGGAAATAGTTGTAGGTGCAACTAGCCTATTGCAACTTGGCTCATCCCAACCGAAAATAGTCCGTTGCAATTGGTCTATTACAACAAGCTTTTTTAGTTGCGAAATGAATATTTTGTTATAATGTCTATCTGATAACCAATGAACAGAATTTTATTACCAAATTGACCCCGACATGACCAATAAAACAACTTAAAATAAAAATGTTGCGACGACTGAAACTTTTACACTTATGATGTAGCTCTATTAATTCATTTCTTCAATTAAATAATAATAAATGTTTATGCATATTAGATGCACAAATGTGGGTTTCGTACTTGTTAAAATAATGAAGCCACTTGAAATTTTATATTAATAAGAAAAACATATGTGGATCTTAATTGATTGGAAACCGTGCATATTATCACTGATAGTACAAATAGGTCTAAAATGAACTATATAATTCTCATCAAGATCCATTTTATGAATAATTATTGCATATGTCTAATTATTATAAAGTAAGTAATAATGTTGATATTTGGAAGCATTAATCTGAAATAAGTATAAAATTAAAAGCTAAACCTCTAATTTTATTGTAGCCAAGGTTTTAAATCTCGGATATCGGTCGCATTTCGTCTTGGCGATTTTAAAGACTTGATATCGTATTGGGGGAGATCTCGGATGAGAAGAGTCTAACTCGGGGTTTGTCTCGGAGTCAGGGGAGATCTCGGATGATATGGGTCTAAATCGGGGGTTTATCTCGGATTTCCGTCTCGACTTAGAAAGCTCATCTCAGAAACAATCTCGGGATATATATATATATGATATGTTAGAACTGATATTATTGCAATATAATTTTCATGGATGTTATTATAAAAATAATAATTTAGACTTAAGTTGGAAAATCAGTTCATTGTTTTTAATTTACGAAAGAACATTCACATTCATAAATCACAATATGCTTAGAATAAAGAATCACACAATACAAATAGATTAGTGCTTACACCTTATGATCCACGAAAATGAATCTTTTTAGACAAAAAACAGAAAAAGATCCAAAACTTTAAATATTGCATCATAATTGAGCATAAAATACATAATTTCATAGGTAACATACTAGTTAAAAAAATGTTGAATATGAAGATCATAAGCATTGTAAAACATATATGAATATGTGATATGGTCGTTTAACATGATAAATATAAAATAGAAGGAAAATTATCGTGGCTAGGTTTGAGTTTTTTAATTATTATTTGGGTTTAGGAACGATTTTAAATTTTAACTATATACACCATGATCTCAGACGATATTTCAATATCTCGTCTCAGTTGATATATCGTTGATATTGCAATATCTCGAACGACATATATGAAACAAGATTTACAGTGATATTTGCTGTTTCGTTTTAGGAGGAGCCCAAAATGATATTTCGGAGGAGATCTCAATGATATTTTCGAGATTTGAAGCAATGATTGTAGCTATTGAAAAGGAAAGAATTAAAGAGAACAGAAAGAAAGCAAACCATCGAATTGAAAATGATACATGCTCAATATAAGCATGGACTCCCAAGCTCAATTTTAAAACTTGAAAATATAATAGGAAGATCATGGGATGGAATTATCTTTTAATAGAAAAGGGACTTTCAGTTAATTCGTCAATGGATATTCAAATCTATACAAATTAAGATATAAGCCTTATTAAAAAGTACTGTAAATAAATAAAACAAAGTTGTTCATTAATATATAAATCAAAACCTCTTGTATTATTCACTTGCACCATTGTGTCCTCCCAAAGTCAGGTTACTTTAGTTTGTTACACTAAATAACCACACTTGAAAACAAAAAGTTAAAACAAGAAAAGATTGAAAAGATAAATAAATTAGTAGATTTCATGTTCTACATGTTAGGGTTTTGTGCGCAGCGGAAAAGACAAGACACCAAAAAAGGATCTTTTTCACCCAATCACTTGAAGATGAAGTTGATTGAAAATAACAACACAAGAGAATGGAAATAATAGTAATACACAAATATTCCACCCAACCACCCTCTTTATTAATTCACCAAAAACGAATTTTGATTACACTTAATGGATCAAAACAAAAAATAAAAAAATTACAATTGAATCAATAATATTATTGAGAATGGGAAAGAATATATAGATGACCACAAATATTGTTGGAGAAGAAGAGCAATCAAAAATAATGACAAACCCTTGAGTTTACCTTTAGTTTACCTAAAGGCACCAATTGTGTCTATTAGTAGTAAATAGGAATAGCTTCTCTCAGCCATAATTCTACATCTCCTCTCTAGGGCGTAATCCTTGTAGACACACAATATCTCCAGATATTTCACATGGTTTCTAATTATCCCGCTCTAACAAAGAAGGCTGCATATATAAGAGAATATAAGACCTAGGAAAATATTCAAATTGTCCCTTCAAAATATCTCTAGAATATAATCTTTTGTTTCTTTCCTTCTATGATTAAATCAATTAATCAGTCAATCAATCAACCAATCAATCAAATCAATTAATTGATTACATTCCTCTTCAAAAAGTATATGAATCAATAAATTCAACACTCCATCTTGATTAAAATATCACATATCTCCAACAATAACAAAACAAGTCATCAATAGCTCTTTCTCATCTCCAAATTTATAACCCTCGATTCAAGACCATGAGGTACACCTCACCTGTTCCGGAGTACAATGAGACTCGATTGATTTCCAGACTATAATCACACCCAGTTGATTTGAACGGACTACGACCATATCTTCTCTTCGTCTTCTTCCATATTCTCTCATCCATATCAAAGGGTTTTTTCTCATCTCCATCAATCAAACCATCGAGGCACGGAACATCCACCATAATAGGCTTCCAAATCCCCCAATGTCTACCATCAGAAAGAGTAATCTACGAAAGCAACATCATCTCTGATATCTACAATCTTCAATCCAAAATCACTCCAAGCTATGCGATGATCTGAGCACTCATACCAATCTGTTATGCAAAAAATTGCATAAATTGCTCTAATACAAATCTGTTGAGGTTTGTGTGAAGCGGAAAAGCCAAGACACCAAAAAAGAACCTTTTTCACCAAATCATTTGAAGATGAAGTTGATTGAAAATAACAACACAAGAGATCAGAAATAATGGCAATACACAAATATTCCACCAAACCACCGTCTTTATTGATTCACTAACAACTAATTTTGTTTAGACTCAATGGATCAAAACAAGAAATAAACAAAATTACAATTGAATCAATAATCTTATTGACAAAGGAAAATAATATATAGATGGCCGGCCACAAATATTGTTGAAGAAAAAGAACATGAAGAACGACGACAAACCCTTGAATCTACGTAGAGGCACCAACTACGTCTATTAGTAGTAAATAGGAATAACTTCTCTTAGTCTTAATTCCTACATCTTTCTCTCTAGGGCACAATCCCAGGAGGCACACAATCTACATATATATGAGAATAGAAGACCTAGGTAAATATTCAAATTGCCGCTTCAAAATATCTCCAGAATATAATCTTTTATTTCTTTCCTTCTATGATAAAAATCAATCAAATCAGCCAATCAATCTACCAATCAATTAATCAAATCAATTAATTGATCAATTTCTCTTCAAAAAAATATTATAATCAACAAATTTAGCACTACGAGGAAGAAGAAGATGATGATGATGATAATAATATATGAACTAATTAATATTTGAAAGAACTTTTATCCTAATAATTCATATTCCTTCTTTTTTGTTTGCATAAGTGAAAAGATTTAAAATAATAATGTAGGAAAAAAATGATGATAGTTGGAATGGTTATTGAAGTTAAACTTAAAATGAGGTGGCAAGTTAATGTGGATCAAATAATTATTTAGTTGTCAAATTGAGCAGTTGATAATAATGAAAGTATTTCATATTAAACAATAAATATGTTAATGGTGATTGTTCCAGAAAAGATAAGCTAAGAGGACATCAACAATGCATTAAGTTAATGCTTGAAGAGAGAATAGAACAAGTTATAATGGTGACAATGAACAAGGAACACAAAAGCACAATCTAACACATACAACTTTGGTATGAAATGTGAAATTAAAAATCGAAAAGCTGTATATTCAGCTTTATATTTAACAAAATAGATACCGACGATGTGTATCATCATTTGTAACACTTATGAAATTCGAGTATATTAGAGTGTGAATTATTGATATTTTGAATATGGATAGTACATATAGATGTTGAGATTTTGTTCCTTCTTATTTTGATTCATTTCGAACCCTATTAAACCAGAGTTTTCTTCATTCTCAACATGCAGAAAATAAGTGTAACGAGACCAATTTCGATCCCAATTTATTCACAATTTTAGAACATGAAAGAGTTTAATTGACTAAGTCAATGGTTTATAAATCAAATGAAATCCCCTATCTAATATTTCCTTATTTGCAGTGTGTCACATTAATCTTGACCATACATTACAATAATTTTGATAAATTGGTTATGTTAATCATATTTGATGAATGATAACTAACAAAAAAAGAGAAGAATTGAGACTAATGTGGTATATAGAACAGATGAGAATAACACATGTCAAAACTGTTATGTAACGACGGTCGGAACAAAGTCCCCGCATATGAGTTGGCATATACGTCCTTGTAACAAAAGGAATCCCTGATGTTACGTGTCCACCAACTCATATTTGTACTCAACTCCTTCAATTTATTTCATGATTTGAGACTATTAATTCCAACCCGTCATTCCTCCTTAGCAACATACGAGACAATCATAATAGTCTCCCCCTTGACTCGCATCCTACGAGTAATTACTTTTGATAGCACTGTCTTGCCCAGTCCGTAATCTTCGGCTCTGATACTACTGTTATGTTACGACGGTCGGAACAAAGTCTCCCGCATATGAGTTGACACACACATCCTTGTAACAAAAGAAATCTCATATGTTATGTGTCTACCAACTCATATTTGTACTCAACTCTTTCAATTTATTTCATGATGTGAGACTATTAATTATAATCCGTCATTCCTTTTTAAGAACATGCGAGATAGTCCTAACAAAAACAACGAGCTATCACAAAGTTCAAGCCTTTAAAGTGAAAATTTTCATCTTCAATTCATCTCAAAGCAATCATAAGAAATATTTAGTCACCAAATTGAAATTTCAAAGAATCCAAATTTAATATTAATTTAAAACCGCTTTTATGTGTCAACAAAATCTCATGTCTTACAACTAGGTATAACAAAAATATGGTTAGCACATCAAAAAAATTGATAATCCACGAAATATATATTTGTTTCAATAATATGTTTAAAAATATTTAGTCAAACCAGCCGAAAGAAATATCTAGTCATCAAATTTCAATTTAAATTTCAATCTCAAAATTGAAATTTCAAAGAATCCAAGAATTTGTCATTAATTTGAAACAGCTTTTATGTATAAACAAAATTTCATGGCTCGCGGCTAGGTACAACAAAAATATGTTAAAACGCATCTAACAACTGATAACACTTAGCCTCTTTTTGTGAATGGGTCTATGGTTTATTATTTACAAGGAACAAATATAGAACCCAAATTTGACCTTTAGCGCGGAAAGCATCGCTACCACAAACTCTTATCTAACACCTATAAGTAACACCATTGTCATCTAGTCAAATCCATACAACAGATACCAACTCCCAACCAAAATGTCCAACAATTCAAACATTATTCTCCTAAAAAATCCATCTTGCTCCTGCATTGGCATGGGCTATGGAAACAAATACGCTCGTGGGTTCGACCATGATGAAGATGATATGGATTTCTTGCCAAGAAGCCGATCAGTTAGAAGCAAGAATTTGTCGAGATGGAAAGGAATTTGGAGCTTACTTATGAAGAAGAAGAACAGAAAAGAAAATATGAACAATAATATTGCGTCCTACGATTTGGAGAGCTATGCTCAAAACTTCGATGATGGGCATGTATGGACCGAAGAACCTGAAATTTTGTCAAGAAACTTCTCAGCTAGGTATGCTTCGTCGTCCAATTTGAGGAGAATTCGATGAAATTTCCATGTTCATTGTTGCCTGATGTTTTAGTTAGAGATACTTTGGAATTCATTACTGTTTTATTGATGTATTTTGTTCATATGAAAAGAGATAATATTGCTGTCTTCTGGTCACCTCATTCAAGCCATGCCAGTTGATTTAATGATACCTTTAATGATATACCAAAAAGATGTAATATATGCTTCCACCTTAATTAGATTTTATTCTGCTCTTCACTAAAATACTTCAAATTAAAAATCAGAGACAAAAACTTGTGGATTCTTTTATATTAAGATAGCCTTCAGCTAGCTGACAGTATTCTTGTTGGTAGCTTATATGATATTGAGAATCTGAGATATTCCCTTCTTTTGCCTGTAGCAAATTATAATAAGCCTGGAAAAAGATGCCTGCTGTCTGCGCTGTGCGTGCAGTGTGCCTGCACACACAGTGTGTGTGCATACACACAGTGTGTGTACATACACACATACACACATATACAGAGAGGGATCAAATTTTGAGATGAGAACGTGAAAAAATAAAATTATTTTTGCAGAGGCGCACATGAGCACTAATTGACAAAGAGTAACATGCATAAGATCCATAAGACATGTAGTTGCATGTACATTATGACTAATAAACGCCAATGGGACCAACCAATACTTAGAAACAAGAATCAGGAGAAGGGATAAATGACGCACAGGCGCCATAAAGCTTACGGCTCTTTTAGATAAGTCGTTGTCAGATGATATATAATTGAAATGATTTTGACAAAACAGCTAATCTAGTTATTTTTAAAGAATCAATCTCATTGTTTGATTATTGAATTAGGAAAAGTAATCAGACAGGTAGTATCTGTATATTATCTGTAAGTTGGCCGGTCACCGTCGTCCTTCTGACCCATTTGCGTGTAAATATAAGCATTTATCCGGCAGAGAATCAAACTGCTATGGTCCCTGGCTAATGCAAGTGTGCGCTGAAACCATTTTTGAACTGTTCTGGTTATTTCACTCCAGAAGCCATTAAATTATTCAACAAAAAAAAAAAAAAAAGTGTGAAGAACAAAATTAAAGAAAAATTCAAACATAAGAGCAAAAGATCAAAAATTTAGATTGAATAACATTTTTTAGTATAAAATAAGAAATGATGATGTTTCCCTGAATTTCTTGATTTATACTAAAAAGTGTCATTGTTACTAAATATTTAGCCTCTTATCTTATGTCTAATTTTTTTCTTAAATTTTCTAAAAATCCCGCAAAGTTTATTGAATAATTTGTTTACAGTGCAAAGGATGAGTTCACTCCTTTCATCCTCTTCATTGTATCCACGTTTCATTGAGAATTTTGATCATTCCTCTGAACAAATTAATAAATTAATTATGGGTGCCTTTAGAATTTGATAGAAGAATTATGGTATAAAATGAGTTAGGTGAGATTTTTAAGCTCAAGGACAAAATGAACGAAAAATTGTTGGGCTAAAATTTTATCATAAGGACAACTTTTAGTGTAAAGGGAGAAATGCAGGAGTCCACTGTAATTCCTTCCTTTACATTAAAATTTGTCCTTATGAACAAAATTTAGCCCCTTGTCCTTATTGAACAATTTTTTGTTCATTTTATCCTTCACACTATTTTCTCTCTTTTTTTTTTTTTTGGGTAAACCTTAAGTTCGAAATTTTCTGTGGTTCGATCAAAAAAAAAAAAAAGAAAAGAAAAAAACTGCAACTCCTAAAAATCAAAAGAAATTGCATATCGATTCCTACTTCATTCAATTCCTGATCATTACCAATGAGTGAATATGTGCTCATCTCAATTATAGATTTAGATTATACATATTCGATCAAAATTTTTGTTTATTCATCTGTTGTAAATTAAACCATCTAATTCCAATACAATATTACGTTTACTTAATTCTATGCGTTTTGAACACTCACACAACTTTCCTATGTCTTCATTACGTTAACTATTTCCATTTTTTAATTTCATATTCAAGTTAAATTGTACTCATTAATTTGGATTTAGATTTTAAGGTTTATATTATGGAGGATTATAGGTTTAATGTTGGAATTTTTATTTATATGATTAAGAGGATGCTATTTAATTTTGTTCCCCATAACAATTGTATAATAAGTTAAAAAGGTAACCCTTAACCAAAAGTGAAGTCTTTATAACAATTCCCTTAGAAAATATTATATATCTACATCAATTAATATGTCTTTCTAAACTACCCAAAAAGGAAAAAATATTAGAGCATAATATTTTTTTTAATAAATACAACACAATATTACGCTAGAAATACATGAAAATTATGAACATTGTATAGTTTAATTTTATTTTTCTTGTTATTTAGGCAAATACAAATCAACACAATAAGTAACAAATATAATGCGGTTGTTGGGAACTGATACTTGGACCTCTTAATTAGCTCTAATGCAAAGATTGAATGCAAAATTACTCGGGGGACATTTGTTCTCATTTCTAGAACAACCAAATAACCTTTTCTTTTGTTTCAAATACTCATATCAACATAATAAGTAAAGCAATACAAATTTTAGCATAATTCAAAGCAACACAATAAATTGCCTAGAGAAAAAAAATACTTATAAACATATACATGTACATATACATACACATACACATATATATATACATACATGTATGTGTATATATATAAACATGTTTTAGAAGTCACAACATTAGAGATAGTATAAGACCAACTGACATAAGAAAACACAAATAATAAAACGAAGTATCAAAATATCAAGTGATTATAATTCAGTATGAATAGTTGTAACACTTGTGCTTGAACATCCAACATCGATACATTATAGTGTACATAATTGTCATGCCTAGCTATAAGACAGGTACTATAGTTGTGTTTTTTAAATATATAAAATATGTTACGTTTTCTTTCAAGCATAAAAAACTAGTCCAAAATATGATGATGCTTTTAAAGCATAAGAAATATTACTATATCCATTTATATGGCGCAATGGAAAGGTTTTTATTTTTTTTTGTTTAATAATAAACCTAATTCGAACTGCGCCTTACATACGCTTATCGCAAAAAAAAAAAAATGTTTGGGAATTTTAACTTACATGAGTTGAAAACTAACAGTCATTACTTATTTTCCCTAGGAGTTCACTGGCACTACAACAGAAAAGCCCATGACTTTGGAATGTGGCTAATGAATTTTGCTACGGTCTAAAGCCGTGGACCGTGGCAAAATGGATAGTGATAAAATTTTGTCACAGCTCTTGTCCATGGTAATTTTCATAATTAAAGTATAATTTAGCCATGACTCTATTCTGTGGTAATTTTATATCGTAATTTTAGGCTCTAAACCTTCAACAATATTTCTTTATGTAAAACATGATGATGATGATTATAAATACATATGATAGCACTAACTCATATAAGCAGTCAGGAGATAATAACCAGAATTTCTTAAAACATTATCCACATAACTGTCAAAATGGATGCAGTAAAATACAATACCGAACATATAATAGCATTCTGTTTCACATACAACATAAAAGATAAGCCAAGACAAATGCACACAAGTAAAGAAGTTCACTACAAGAATATAACCCTCTAAACGACTACAGTAAACCTGATTGAAGTTCCACCCTTAGAAACATTGACGGTGGACAATAGAATCTCTCTTCTTCCACATATGAATATCTGTTCTGTAATTTCAAATATTCACTAGCAAGATTCCCTACTTGCACTCCAAAGGTTAAAGAACAATGTTACAAAACTAATAAAACAATCAAGATTATAACACATTGTAACTTATAACTTCTACACAAATATAAAATAGACAAACTGAATTATAAAATTTAGTTTTAACTTATTACCTCTTTGCTTTAAGACTATCACACATTTATTAACGTCTACAGACTATAATGTACATCACATTCAAATAAATCAGTTTATCTACTAAATATCAAATGTTCCATCTAGCATGTGTAAATATATTTAAGTTACGCATACGTAAAATACTTAAATTATACTAACTATGGATTTTCACTTATATCTTAGAGGTAATAAAAAAAGAGTGTTGGCCTTTTATCATAGGCTAATTCTATTCATACACTCATAATTTCTTAATACACACCGTGAAATGAAATGAAATAGTATACACCAAAAATTTCTCTTCGTACACCATGTCATTCCCAAAATTACCCCTTATATTTTCTTCATCTTCCCTCTTTGACCCTAGAACTAAATTACATAAAATTGGGAATTTACTGCAATGAATTTACCTAAATTTCAAAAAAAAAAAAAACTTTAATTTTTAACATTAGTATTGTAAATTATTTGATGGTTTTTGTTTTAAAAATCAGCTCCATTTATAGATGATAGAACACATTTGAATTAGAGTGTTAGTTGTAAAAGTTGCCTAAATTAATATTTTAGGTTTTATTAACTTCATAAATTTCTATAGATTTAATTGTATATAATTGGTTTTAAAGTTTTAACTAGATGCATTATGACTTATGAGGAAGGGCTGAAAATGCAATTAAGTATAAGGGTAACATAGTCATGGTTTTTATTATAAAAACATTGGTGTATGTTAAGAAAATATTGGTGTATAAATAGAATTTGCCTTTATCATATTAATCAAATAAACCAATTAACAAAGTTTCTCGACTTTTACTCCTCTAACAAGCAAATTCCATCCTAATCTCTCAGCTCACAAATTACCAACTACATAATTGACCATCACTCCACTTATTCTGTATAATTTCTTTGCAATCTGTATTTTAGTTAAATTGGACTTTTGGTTTTAGGGGCAAATCTAGGCCCACTAAAATGTCCTTTCACATTATATGTCTACATATGATAACAAAGTGATAGAAGATCCAAGAGCAGCAACATTTGGGCTGCTTACTAGAAACTCTACATTTGGATATAAGCTGATTTTGTTGTACCAGAAATTTGTATATTTCCATTTCTTAAAAAACTAACGGATTTAACAAGTGCTTTTGTAAAATTCAGGTGACTTGACTTTTCTACAAGTTTCTTCATTTTATTCACTACAAACTTGCAATTTGAAAACTATGTACATTATTTTTTATTCTCTTTGTGAATAACTCTGTATATGCTAGGTAGGAAAAATGTTTGCACGTTTCTAAACATGATTTGTATATTGTTTATTGTTGCGTGACCAAATGGACGTTACATCAACATTGCCACTTGAAATATAATTTCAAGTTCAACATTTTCAAATGTGCATATGTAACGACCCAACAAAATTCAACGTTCGAATTTCGATAATAATACATCGTCCTATATTACTTGCGAAAACAAAAGTATTGAAAACACCAGATAGTTAAAGGAAAGAATTAGAGGGTAAGAAAAGGGAAGAAAGAATATTAGAATAGAATAATAAGAAGAAGACCAACACTACCGAATCGGAATAGAATAGAACCTCAAAGCGGAATGGACAAAATATAATATATTAAAACCCTTTACTCAAAAGAAACTGTATATACAACATCAGAGTACACTAGACCAATACAACTCACACAACGGAAATAAATTAACACTAGAAAATATGGATATACATCTTGATTCCAGCTTCTCTCCTGAAGCTTCAAGTGAAAACCTACCCTGGGAAATATACTCGGTCTGACCCGAGTACATTTGAAGCAAAGAAAAATCAACTCGGATCAGTCAGGAATACTTTCAATGATAAATTCATATTACAAACAGCTTGCTTAACTTTAGAGAAAACCTTTGAAAAAATAGAACTCTTGTAAGACATGACCACACATAAACATAGCATGTATTTTTACCTTACGGTAACCAAATCACTTTTTTATATCAAAAATTGGATGATATTATAATAATGTCTATCAAATCATAAATAAATAGGAATATAGCTGGAAAGCTTGCTTCTCACTTTCTAACATAGTTGATATATAACTAAAAACGTACGACTTGTATTAAAGTTTGGATTTCCAACATGACAAGGTATGGGACCACTTCCTGATCAGGGTACCCTGGAGAGGATACACTCTGGGTTCAACAAGAACATCTTGCAACCTGACCACACACGGTCGACCACTCATTTAACTTGAGTGTACTGAATATATTATCACCAACTGTTTGGCCAACAAACGTTTCCCGTAAGATATAGAAGAGATAAATGAATTGTCTCTAGATAATGATAATACATCCTAATGGGAATGACCCATATAGCCATGTTGCCTGCCCGATTTTTGTCATTTCCTTGTTGATGAGGCTTGAGGTCATGATTACCGTTTAGAACAACACATCATCATTCACTTTGAATGATATATAGTTAGATACATCAAATCACTAATTAACGTCCATATATATACTCTGAGTGTTAAGCAAAGACAAGATGTCTTCTCCACCACCAAATTTGGTGTACTTGTAAAAATCAACATACGTGAGTTTCTAGATATACTCTGTCAGGGATTATAAGCAGTTATTCCATTTTATGAAGATCTATGGTATTCAATTCTCATCTTTGTAATCATCCCTGCAAGTTAGTTTCGATCACAAAGTTGGTTCGAAGTGGCTTTGGGTCTAGTTCCCATTCCGGTCTCTTCAAGCTAACATGTCAATAGTCCAATAGGATATTTCATTGATAGTTGGGTTATTGACAATCAACTACAACAGTATTGTCAAGTATATCAATAACTCAGGTCTGTGTAATTAAAATCATTCATTCACCGATTCTTAAAAATCAACTTTATATACCTATCTCAAATCTCTCTTGTTTTCGTCCCTTTGAAAACAATAAATATATCTTATCTCTTTCATTATAGGTGTATTCAAAAAATTCCTTTTTCTATATTTCTTTACTTCAAAAATATTGCTATACTTTCACAAAACCATTTATATTTTGTTACTTTGGAATTATCGTTTTATATTCAAAAACTCCTTCACATTTCCTTTACTTTGGAAATATTGTTATATACTCACAAAATCTCCTTTTATTTCCTTTACTTGGAAATATTTTTTTATTTACTTCACCAAGTGGTATAAGTCCAATTTTCAGTCTTATATGGGTTTAACAATGTCATATGTCATATTTTTTATAATATAAACCTTAAAACCTTTTAGCTTCAAACTTTCAAATTTAGGTTAATAACAATGCTTATGAAATTTTTAATTTCATTTCCAACATTCGTTACCATCACAAACTAATGTTATCCCTTTATAATAGTGAAATCATTCAAGTTAGGGTATATTATTTACCTCTCAGACCTTGATCGACAATGTTCTTATTTCAAGATAGATGAAAGTTTGTAACTCAAAATTAATATCAATTATAATATTAAATAAATCTCATTTAAGTAACCTATTTAACCATTTCCCATTATGCCTTTTCGGAATTCTGATTATAATCACTGTACTTAACTTAATTGTTAAGTAAATGCTTCTTTCAAATTATTACTTAAGCTTTAAACTTCCTTTATAAATTAAAATTATTAAACAATAACTAACTACGCAAATGATTATCAATTTGACAATCATCTTTAAACATTGTTAATAAAAAGGTAAATTACATTTTTAAGAAATCTTATTAAAATATTTATTTGTTAAACTATGTTCCTTAGATTAACTGAAGACCAATTTAATCTAATAACCAATTTTAATTAAAATAATCATCTTAGTCAACTAGAGACCATCAGTTAACTTGTTAATTGATTTAAATCCATCCTTTCTCTTAATTTAATCAATAATGTAATTAACATAGTAATGTTGTTTAATTATTTCCTTGAAAACAATTATTCCAAATTATTAACACATAGGTTAAATTTTGACTTATATGCTTATAAAATTTATTAAAACATTAAAATTGCTCTATATAGTATTTTATATCTACCTTTGTAAAAAGACCATTTATAGATATCAATTTATCTGCTAAACATCCATTTATATATCAAATATAATTAAAAAAATTATTCAATTATAAAAATAAATTTCTTAATTTTAAATACTTGATTCGTTTGACGATGAATTAACGTCTTAAAAAGGTGGATTTTAGGCCATTTGCTAATCACTAAATCAATACTGTCTATTGATCGAAAACACAACAAAGTTGAATTTCAATTCAATATTCACATACAATTCAACAATTAATATCTAAACAGGGTTTAACATTACTTGGGTTAAATAATTCATATATGAATAATATGAAGTCAACTAACAACAAAAATATTTGAGGAATCAAACTGGATCACTCCATCCTGTTTTCCCTGCATCACAATTCATGATATCATTATATAAATGAATATGAAATAGAAATTTATTCTAAATTATTTAAATGATGGAAAAATAAATACGACAATCAACAATCAAACAAATAACATACAAGAATTCAATTTATATTATCAACGATAAATTATAGTTATATGATACAATCACATCATAGGACTCTAGAAGGCATGAGAGTTATAACACCATTTGTTTTTGATTCGACGAATTCAGGCTGTTTCATTTAATTTTAAATGACCTTCTAAAATTAAACAAAATCCAGTTACTTCCAAATCTCTCCGAACTAGCTCGACTGCGTAAGCCTCGTTCATACGAACCTAACGGGTCTTTTTTCACGCAATTATGTGACGGTGTTAGATAAATATATCCGTTACAATTATAATTTGAATTAAAATAAATATATACTTAACTTAACCTCTAAATTAATCATTAATTATTATTCAACCTAGTTATTAGCTACTAATCCTCAATTGGGATACCCTGACATCGCTACCTCCAGGTTTTTGAATTCACAACCAAAAACGAGCTCCCTTACTTTACCATCAGCCAACGTCCGCCCACCAGTCCTCTCCTTCGACCTGCCACTGTGACACTGACCTCGTCCCCTTGCTTCGCCTGCAATGAAGACCAACCCTATAACAAACAAACGAAATACATTCATATAGGAAATTCTAATACCTCATACAACCATAACCCACCGCACCATTACCAATAGATCGGCCACCTCTTCCTCCTTTTTCTCCCTTTAAGCGCCAACACTTAAAATTGCCTCTAGCTCTCACATTTCGAGCGAAACCAAAAACTGCCCCTTTTTATTGGAATGCCATTTCCGACCATCTCCGACCACCATTGACAACCGACGACTTCCTATACCTTGGCTTCGACTTCTTCTACAACTCTTCTTCAGAACCCAGGACCTAACCCCTCCTCCATCGCCACGAAAACATAGAAAATACAAAAATAGCCCTTCATTGTTCGTCGCTGGCTTCTGGTTGTCTCCGTCCAATGCACCACCCTAGACCATCATCAAATCAAAGCCCTTTTCTATAAGACCCCGCAAAATTCATAAGTATTAAAAATAATTAAAAATAAGCAATTAAATACTACAGATGGAAAATGATATATTTTCTGTTTAAGAATTTGGCTACGAAATTTGTTATTTGGATTCGTGGTGAAATTCTACATCGTTTTCACATATAATATGTTGAAAACGGTCAATGTATGAAGAAGTTATGAACAAATGAATTTGGATAGTGAACGCATAAAACATATATAATTATATGAATAATATATATATATATATATATGTGTGTGTGTGTACAAATTATAAATTAAAAATAAAGAGGGAAAAATCAAATTTTGAACTAGAGATAAGATCAAGGGGACAAAATATATTGCTTATATGGAACAAGATTAAGAGATTAAGGAATGAATTAAATAAAATAAACAGCTCAGCAACCCAGCCTTATTGGGTGTTCCAGCCCGAAGGTGTCGATCTCCCCCCTCCTTAAGGAGTGTCAACCGTCGGTTGACCGCCAGGGTCGATCGCTCGGCGGTTGGACAGGCCAATAAATCTAGCTCATTAAGGTTTTTCTTAGAGCATATATATAAATTTAATGCTTGGATTAATT
This sequence comes from Allium sativum, assembly GCA_030737875.1. NCBI lineage: Eukaryota > Viridiplantae > Streptophyta > Magnoliopsida > Asparagales > Amaryllidaceae > Allium > Allium sativum. The sequence goes on from CM060916.1 coordinate 905,381,556, forward strand.
CTAAATAATCCAACGGCCTATGCTCACATGGGCAACTATATACACCCCTCCTATCACACTATAAAAACGCTAATCATTCTTCATCTATGCCTCCATGCTGCCTCTCCACCATTGTTAAATTCCAGAGAAAAACAAAAGAATAGGTCTAGGTTTCTTCTAATCTCTAGCTCTATTCTAATTCTCTATCTATTCTAATTTACATAAGAATAGAATTCTGGAATTTAGCATAAATATATATGTATAATATTCTAATGTATGTCTCTTATACGTATATTATTAGGAGGATTGTTGGAGCACGCTTGAATGTAAAGAATTATTGTGTATCCTGTAATTCTACCACATATTTCTCTCTATTCCGCCTATTTATACGAGTGGAATATGGTCTACTTAAGGCATATTCATGTTTTTACTAGATTATCATGTGAATAATATGCCTAGGAGGATTTGGAAGTTCGATAAAGTAAACATGCAAACCCCCAATTCCTTTATCTTGTAATTTCGTATGAATTGTCATGATTAATTAGGTTTTGTGGATTTTTGGTTTTTGTATTGGATTAAAAAATGAATATAGGTGTTGATACTATTATTCCTATTTTATGTAGTTTAGTTTAATTTACCATTGAGTGCAACCTAAAAAGGTTTAAATTATTTCATGATTTGGTTTGGGTTTGGATCCTATTTTGAATCCAAACGCATTCAAAATTGAAATCGGTCAAATGTAAGCATTTTTATGTGCATAACGCCAAAAAGAGTGAATTGGGTAGGGATTATAAACATACAAGCATAGGTGTATGTAATACTCTATTTTTAATCTAATATTGAAATCATTCCAACAAGCTTAGGATGCAAGTGGAAATTGTTACGTATGTATATTTTCCATTCACTGCTATTTGTTATATGGGGATTTTCACTTAAATGGGCTTATTTTTTCAGGGTAATAAGTTTTAAGGACATCACTTCTGAAAAATTAGTTTTAAGGACAATTCTGTATGAAAAAGATAAAAGCGGTTACCTTTTTACGTTATACCAAAATAAAGATAACTGCTTTTAACTTTTTTCTGTATAACTTAAAAAGATAACCACTTTTATCTTTTTCATGCAGAATTGCCCTTAAAACTTATTGTTAAGAAGTGCTGTTCTTAAAACTTATTATCCTACAAAAAGAAGCCCTTTAACCTAATTTCAATTTGTTATATTGTCATTATGCCATCATACCTATGTTGTAGCGGTAAAAATATGGAAAATCTAGCTTGTATACCTTGAATTGGACAAATTGACAATTGCCACCTCTTTAGAACGTTTCCCCGTTTATACGTATGTTTACATTAATTAAGCACTATTATTATTTTACTTGTATAAATGTAATCAACGTTATAATCGTTGTATTAGCGTAATAAATGCGATTAGCTTAGAATTCGAATTTGAAATGTCCCCTTAACAAATATATGTGTTTGTTTGCTTGTGCAAGCGTACATAGAATGGCCTTAAATATATATAAATAGTGACATGAGATTAGTTTCCATTTGTGGTAGAATCCTGCCCGGAACCAACCGGCAAAGCAACCACAAGTAGGCCTAACTAATGTGAGATGTCTTGGTGCCATGGGTCATTCATAAACTTATTACACTAGACACGAGGTTAAACCAACTTTTAGTAGAAGTCTGCCTAGAACTGACCGGCATATCCAACATCTACAGGTGTACGGTTTAATCTGAGAGGTATAGTGTGTATATATATAACTATATATATATATATTAGTCTATCGCATGTGAAAATAAGTAGGTTTACTGCGCCTTGAGAAGGTCTTATGTGGCTGACTCTCTTTTTATCTAGTTTGGGTCTTAAGTGGTTAGGATTAGGATCCGTCCGAAGGTTTATTCCTTAGAGAGGAACCAAAGTCATAGGACCCACCCTTACTAGATTTGAAGTAGGACTTTGGTCCTCCTTCTCTAAAAGAGGTCAGGAAAAAATGGTAATGGAGTAGGGTGGTTCACGGAGGCGTCCACTACCTTTAGAAGCTTGCAAGGGCTCAACTAGGGATAGATGGATAATTGAAGGATATATGGCCATTGTGTGCTCATCAACTGTCTAAGGGAAGTCTTAAGCGACATAGGTGTCCTACCGGGTAATATCAGTTAAGTAGTAATGTTCATAATACTAATCATATTACAAATGAGAGAATAGATTTAAGAACGTTAACGTACTAGGACACAGTTTGAATGGGCTAGGGGTATGCCTCAGGGTTATAAGAGATTGTAAGAACCACCTTTAATAGGGCTATAAGTGACCGAGAACGCCACCTCGTTGGGTCTTTACCCTAAAAACACTAATGGGCGATTGACTTGAATATCCATCCCATTGGTTAGATACTTATGTTGTGTGAATCTTGTGTGCTGCGTAGATATACCTTGACATATGTAACCTATTAAATATATAGGGTATGGACATTAAGTAACACTATATTTCAGTCACACAGAACTTTATGTTCTGACCCCTCTCCTTAACATCCAACAGGTCCGTAGATGGGGTTAGATCCATGGATGAAGCCGATGAATGAAGAAGATGAAGTTGATATGTTATTATTAGCAGTTATTTCCTTACTTCTTTTAGAATGTTATGAGAATGAACTACCTGATGTACCCATTGAATATATGTATTTGTGACTGTTGTATTTCTGAGATTTTGAAATAATGGTACATTTTATTTGAATATTATATTTTCTCTTTCCGCTGTGTGAAATCTCCATTGTGAAATCTCCATTTGAAGTATTTGTGTATATATATTATGTGAAAATGTAATCCTTACAGGAACCAACGACCCATTTAGAATGACTCTAAGTTTCGATGGTCCTTTTCTAGGTCAAAATTTAGGCTCATTCTGGGCAGGTTATTACATTTGGTATCGGAGCATAGGTTACCTGATTATAAGGGAATTATATGTATGAGAGGCGTATTTGTATATTGAAAAAGATTTTTCAAACTATCTCTATAATATATATATACACCCCCAATAAGCATACACATTATACTAGGCATCTTTATCGTTTTCTTCCCTTTTCATATTAAATACCATATTAGGATATCCACTAAAGGATTTTTCCTTTTCTTTTCAGATAGTAGAATGGATGACAATACTAATGAACAGGGTAACCAGGAAAGACCCTGCTACTTGCCAGAGTGGTTCCAGTAATACCTCCGTACTATGGATCAGGTCCTTATTGCTAATCCTGCCCCAGCGGCTTCTGCAGCCCTACCGCTGAAGTGGCCTTTGATTTTTCTCACTTTTGTAAGACCTTTACAAATCTTGGAGGAAAAACATCTTCTAGAAAGGAAGGCTTCGCTAGTGCCCAATCTTGGGTTATGGACTGTGAAAGAATCTTTGAGGCTACTGCCTTGCCCGATGAAGTAAAAAGAAGGATAGCAGCCTGGCATTTGAAGGATGAAGCCCTAGAATGGTGGAACTTAATATTGATGGAGAACGAGGGCAGGATCTTTACATGGGCCGAATTCAATAACTGTTTTGAAGCGAAGTTTTTTCCAAGGGAAGAAATGACCATTTAACTAAAGAAATTCATCCATCTCAAGCAAGGAAACTTGAGCCTACAAGAGTATATATAAGTTCACTGATTTATGTGAGTTTGGGAGAGGATTGTTAGACACCCCCATGAACAAAGCCCTTAGGTTTGTTAAAAGGAATGAACTCCCCATTGAAAGAAATCCTACTAGCCCAAGTAACGTTTGGGGAAACTTTTGAGAATCTAGTTGAGATAGTTACCCTTTGCACGGCTGAAAGCTCCAAAGAGGGTAAGAAAGGAGAAATCTCCAACAAAAGTAAGAAGAAGGATGGTGAAAGAATAAGAAGAAGAACAAATTCGAAAAGGACGAAAAGACTTGTGTGAGGTACAACTGCAAGGGCCATGAGGCCAAGGATTGTAGGACCTCGTTAGTGAAAAAGGAGTTCAAGGGAAAATTTTACAACTGCGATGAAGACGGACACATGTCCAAAGACTGCCCAAAGCCCAAAGTTGTCAAGAGTGGCTAGAATTATACAATAAAAGCAACTCCAGTTCAAAGCTGACCCCCAAGAGACCAAGGGCATCCAGAAGTCAAAGGTATAACCTTTGTTTTAGGAAATTCAGTAAATCTGTTGAACCTTCCCATATCTATCTCGGATAGTCCGATAGAGGTGGCCAACCCTAGCGGAGGATCTAAGTATCTTGAGTTGTTATGCAAAGACCTAGTATTAGAGTTCGACGATGTCGAGTTCCATTGCAAAGCGTATGCATTGAATTTTATGGCATATGACCTTATCCTAGGTATGGATTGACTATTGTTTTATGGGGTTGTCCTAAATTACGACAAAAGACTCGTTCGTCTTAGGAGCTGAGGAGGACGTAACTTAAATATTGCTTGTAATGTTAAAAACAAGGATAAATCCTTATTATATTACTTATCTCTTAGTTCTGAAAGTCCATCTTCGGTCCCTATAGTTTTTTAGTTCATGGATGTTTTCGAGGAAGTCACGGGACTTCCTCCCGCACAAAGAATTCTCCTTTCGTATTGACCTAGAGAAGGACGCTAGACCTGTAGCACTGCCCTTGAGGCATATGGTGCCCATGGAAAGAAGGGAGTTAGGTAAACATATTTCATAGTTGTTGCAAAAAGGTTTTATTCGTCGAAGTACCTTATAATGGGGTGCACCTGTTGTATTTTCCACCAAAGCATACGGATCTTTGAGACTTTGTGTGGACTATAAGGAACTTAGTAAATTAACCAAGAAGAATAGGTACCCTTTACCGAGAATCAATGACCTTTTTGACCACTTGGGAGAATCCCGAGTATTTTCTCGACTAGGCCTTGCTATTGGATTTTACCAGTTAAGAATTGCGGAGGACAGTAAGGACAAAACTACATTTAGGACGCCATACGAATTGTTCCAATGAAATATGATGCCCTTCGGACTAACGAATGCACCCGCCTTCTTTGCTGACCACATGAGTAGTTTGTTTAGAGGATTCTAAATAAAATTGTGGCAGTCTTCGTAGATGATATCCTTATATTTTCAAAAGATCGTGAAGAGCATGAAAAACACTTGAGATAAGTGTTAGGGATATTAAGAAAGAACCATTTGAAAGCACAATTCTCGATGTGCCATTTCTGGAAGGAAGAAGTAAGATTTATAGGATATATTGTATCGAGCGAAGGCTCGGCCGTAGACTCCGCGAAGATCGAGGCAATCAAGTAATGGAAAACACCTCCAAATGTATAGAGGTAAGAAGTTTCCTTGGATTGGCTGGGTATTATAGAAAGTTCATTAAAGATTTTCGCAAAGATTGCTACTCCATTAACCCAATTAACGAGAAAAAATTTGGTGTTTGCTTGGAGTAATAAATGTGAAATAGCCTTTAAGAAATTAGATGAAGCATTAACTAGCGTACCAGTCCTAATTATATACGACGGTTCGAAAATTTTCACCGTTTACATGGATGCATGTTGGATCAGTTTAGGAGCAGTCCTTATGCAAGAACAAAGAGTAGTTGCCTATGCTAGTAGACAAATCAAGGATCCAGAGAAAAGATATCTGGTGTATGATCTTGAGTAACCCGCAGTACTGTTCGCTCATAATATGTGGAGGCATTTTCTTTTAGTGAGAAATTTGAACTATTTACCGACCATAAATCCCTTAACTATTTATTCTCTCAACATGATTTAAACTTGAGATAACAAAGATGGATGGAATATATTGCCTCATTTGACTTTACGATTCAGTACACCCTAGGCAAGGGGAATGTTATGGTGGATGCTTCAAATTGGAAACATGCGACTTTGAATGCAATCTTAGAATGGAAACAATTAGAATTCCTCGCTAATTTTAATTCACAACACTCACCAACCACTTCTAATGGTTTTCTTGGAGATATGATAATTAGACATACCCTCAGAGAAAGGATCCAGTGGGCACAAGACTTAGACGTGGAATTAATAGGCATAAAGGAAAAAGTGGAAAGAAAAGAGACCTTTCCTCATTCGGTTAGGTATTCGATCAACAATGATGGGAGTTTACTTTGGGATGGATGACTTTGCGTTCCTAAGGATGAAGGGTTAAGGAAAGAAATTCTAAAGGAATGCCATAGGTCAAATTGACCATACAACCCGGTGGGGGATAAAATGTACAAGGACATGAAGAGGAATCACCATTAAGAAGGAATGAAGAGAGACGTAGCCGAGTTCATAACCAAATGTTTTATGTACCAAAAAGTCAAAGCGGAGCAAGGGAAGCATAGAGGACTGTTACTACCTTTAGAAACCCCCACGTGGAAGTGGGAACATATTTCCATGGACTTTGTAGATGGACTACCTAGAGGCCAAAAGGGTAATGAGGCTTTGGGTTATGGTAGACTGTTTAACCAAAAGTGCCCATTTTATACCAGTCAAGAAGACAAGGACTGCAGCCTCGTTAGCCCAATTATATGTCAAAGAGATAGTTAGACTTCATGGTATCCCATCGAATATCGTAAGTGATAGAGACCCTTGTTCACAAGCGAATTTTGGAGAAGCCTATAAACAACATTAGGGACGACCCTTAACTTAAGCACAACTTATCATCCACAGACCAATGGACAGACAGGGAGACTAAACAAAATCTTGGAAGGCTTGCTCAGAGCATGCATCATCGACTTTGGAGGAGTTTGGGAGTAGCACCTACTGCTTGTGGAGTTCACGTATAATAATAGTTTTCAAGTGATGATTGGTATGGCCCCTTTTGAAGCACTAAACGGGAGGCCATGTGAATTGCCAACTTGTTGGTGGGAAACTACCGACAAGGTTATACTCGGACAAGACTTCATCTGTGAATCCTTGGAGAAGATATCATTGATAAGACAAAGAATGAAGGCAGCCCAAGACCGTCAGAAATTGTATGTCGATAAGCGTAGGAGGGAATTTGAATTTAATGTTGGAGACTTGGTGTTCATAAAAGTATCCCTCTTAAGTAAGGCCGTCAATTTCCAACATGACCTAAAACACGACTCGTAACCCACACTGAAAAACCCGTCCCGACACATCTATAAACAAGTCAATTTTGGGCCAGCAACCTTTGACCCGTCTAATAAACGGTTGGTTTCGGGTTGACCTATGAACCCGTTTTTGACCTGCCATGACCCGTTTAATATAAAATTTAATTTTATTCATCATACGGAATATGCAATTATGCATACATGGACCGGGATGAGCCTATTAGACTTAGTGTTATTACTTTGTTTACTATCTTTGTGAATTTTGCATACGAACACTATTATAAATTACCCTACTTTACACTTTACACCAAGTTACCACTACCTTAAGACTTCAGAAATGTGGATTTGAATACTCATGTATTGTTTCTTATGTTCATATTTTGCTAAATGCATTTCGGAAATGCAGACTGTTTTTAAGAATACAGTCATGTAAATGGGTTTATGGGTTCATGGATCAACCTATCTAACCTGACCTAAACCATTTAAAATGAACGGGTTACACGGGTCGGGTCATCCCATTTATAAACAGGTTGGGTTCGAGTTGAGAAAATATGACCCGTTTAATAAACGGGTTGACCTGACCCATTTAAGAATTGACCCGAACCCGAGTTAACCCAACCCGAACCAGACCTGACATGACGCATTGACAACCATACTCTTAAGAAGACTGTTCGGTTTAGAAAGACTGGGAAGTTGGCTCCTAGATTTATTGGGCCTTTTAATATCATCGAGAAGATAGGATCTTTGGCTTATCGAGTGGATGTCCCAGAGCGTCTATTGGGAATCCATAATGTTTTCATGCATCTCATCTAATGAAATGCCTTCATGATTCTGCTATCAGACTCAAGCTTGATGAGATTGGGGAAACAGAAAAACTTGAGCTAGAGTCCAGGGTTCCCCATGAAACTACAAGGATCGTAGAGCATAGAATCAAGAGACTCCGCAAAAAATATGTTCACTCATCCGTGTACAATGGGGAAATGACCCTACGGAAATCACATTGGAGACCGAGATAAGATGAGACGGACTCACCCAGAGCTTTTCACAAGTAATCTTTCCTCAAGATGACGTTTATGGATGCATATTTATTACTAGATTGGATGTTAGGAAATGGATGCAACACCATTTCAATGAGCACTCACATAGAAATATATGCATATTTAGGTTGTTTGCATACATATTGCATCACTTATTACACCTACATTCTAGGATAGAGCTCACTTTAGTGAGTCTGCAGTTCATATTCACTACTAGTCGTTGATGCTTATGGATGACTTATAAATGACATGGGTGTACAACATGGATGTTTCAAGCGAGTTGTATTTTTTGCCCTTAAATAGATTTCTAGACGAAATCTATTTTACGGGAGGGAGGGATGTAACAGTCCGTAAAATTCATAAATATTAATAATAATTAATTAATTAGAAATAAGCAATTAAATAATATGGTTGGAAAATGATATTTTTGCAGCTTTAGGAATTTGGATATGAAATTCTTTGGATTCATGGCGAAATTCTATATCATTTTCACATATAATACGCTGAAAACCGTCAATGTATGAAGAAGTTATAAACAAATGAATTTGGGTAGTGAATGCAAAAAATACATATAATTATATGAATAATATATAAGTGTGTGTGTCCAAATTATAAATTAAAAATAAAGAGGGAAAATTCAAATTTTGAACTGGAGATAAGATCAAGGGGACAAAATATATTGCTTATATGGAATAAGATTAAGAGATTAAGGAATGAATTAAATAAAATAAACAGCTCAGCAACCCAACCTTATTGGGCGTTCCAACCCGAAGGTCTCGATCTCCCCCCTCCTTAAGGAGTGTCGACCGCCGGTCGACCTCTAGGGTCGACCGTTCGGCGGCTAGATATGCCAATAAATCTAGCTCATTAAGGTTTTTCTTAGAGGATATATATAAATTAAATGCTTGGATTAATTCTAAATAATCCAACGTTCTATGCTCACCTATATACATCCTTCCTATCATATTATGAAAACCCTAATCATTCTCCATCTCTGCCTCTGTGCTGCCTCTCCACCATTGTTAAATTCTAGAGAAAAATAAAAGAATAGGTCAAGATTTCTTCTAATCTCTAACTTTATTCTAATTCTCTATCTATTCTAATTTACATAAGTTTGGAATTCTGGAATTTAGCATAAATATTCTAATTTATGTCTCTTATATGTATATTATTAGGAGGATTATTGGAGCATGCTTGATCATAAAGAAATATTGCGGATCTTGTAATTCTATCACATATTTCTCTTTATTCCACCGACATCTGTGAGCGGAATATGGTTTACTTAAGGCATATTCATGTTTTTATTAATTGTCATGTGAATAGATATGCCTAGGAGGATTTGGAAGTTCGATAATGTAAACATGAAAACCCCCAAATCCTCAATCTTGTAATTTCGTATGAATTGTCATGATTAATTGGGTTTTGTGTATTTTTGGTCTTTGTATCGGATTAACAATGAATATGGGTGTTGCTACTATTATTCCTATTTTATCTAATTCACTTTAATTTTACATTGAGTGTAACCTAGAAAGGTTTAGATTTGATTATTTCATGATTTGGTTTGGGTTTGGATCCTATTTTGAATCCAAATGCATTCAAAATTGAAATAGGTCAAATGTAAGCATTTTTATGTGCATAACGCCAAAATAGGGATTATAAACATACAAGCATAAGTGTATGTAATACTCTATTTTTAATCTAATAATGAAATCATTCCAACAAGCTTAGGATGCAACTTGAAATTATTTATGTACATCTTCCATTCACTACTATTTGTTATACTGTCATTATGCCATCATGTCCATGTTGTAGCAGTAAAAATATGGAAAATCTAACTTGTATACCTTCAACTGTACAAATTGACAATTTCCACCTTCTTAGAACGTTTCCTCATTTATACGAATGTTTATGTCACTTAGGCGCTATTACTATTTTACTTGTATAACGTAATCAATGTAATTAATGTTGTATTAGCATAATAAATGTGATTAGGTCGGAATTCGAATTTGAAATGCCCCCTTAACAAATATATGTATTTGTTTTCTTGTGTGGCGTCTATAGAATGGCTTTAAATATATATAAATAGTGACACATAAACACGAGATTAGTTGCCATTTGTGGTAGAAGCATGCTCGGAACCGACCGGCAAATCCAGCAACCACAAGTAGGCCCAATTAATGTGAGATGTCAAGGTGTCATGGGCCATTCATAAACTTAGTACACTAGACACGAGGTTAAACCAACTTGTAGTAGATGTCTGCCCAGAATCAACCGGCATATCCAGCATCTACAGGTGTACGGTTTAATGTGAGAGGTATAGTGTGTGTGTGTATATATATATAACTATATATATATTAGTGTATTGCATGTGAAAATAACTAGGTTTACTATGCCTTGAGAATGTCTTAAGTGACTGACTATCTTTTTATCTAGTTTGGAACTTAAGTGGTTAGGACTTGGATCCCTTAGAAGGTTTATTCCTTGGAGAGGAACCAAAGTCATGTGACCCACCCCTACTAGATTTAAAGTAGGTCTTTGGGTCTTCCTTCTCTAAAAGTGGTCAGGCATAAAACGGTAACGGAGTAGGGTAGTTCATGGAGATGTCCACTTCCTCTAAAATATTGTAAGGGATCAATTAGGGACAGATTGGTAATTGAAGGATATGTGGCCATTGCATGCTCACTAATTGTCTAAGGGAAGTCATAAGCGACATAGGTGTCATACCGGGTAATATCAGTTAAGTAGTAACATTCACAAAACTACTTCTCATATTACAAATGAGAGAATAGACTTAAAGAACGTTAACGTACTAGGACATGGTCTGAAAGGACTAGGGGTCAGCCTCAGTGTTATAACATTGTAAGAATCCACCTTTAATAGGACCATAAGTGACCGAGAATGCCACCTTGTTGGGTCGTTACCCTAGAAATACTAATGAGTGATTTACTTGGATATCCACCCCATTAGTTGGAAACTTATGTTATGTGAATCTTGTGTGCTGCGTGGACATACCTTAACATATGCAACCTGCTAAAAATATAGTGTATGGACATTAAGTAAGGGGCTGTTCTTTAGCTCAAAACGGGTCCATTAGCCAACGGACGCGTCGGACGCGTCCAATGCGTCCGTTGGCTAACGGCTCAGCTTTGAGCCGTTGGCACACCTCCCCCATTCCCCTACCCTTATAAATCCTCCCCCCACTCATCTACTCCTCACTCACCTTCTTCCAAATCACCTTCTTCCACTCTTTCTTACAATGGAGAATCCATTTCCAAATGATGGTGATTCCGATTCAGGCGCTTTAGAGGATATCATCCTAATTGGAGCGTACTTACGTGGTCGCCGAAGCGAAATAGGACACCGGATTCATACTTCGACGTATACCAGATTGATGTGGATAAACGACATACTTAACGGTCATCAGACAAGATGTCAAAGGCAGTTTCGTATGAAACGGTTATGTTTTCTTTCATTATGCGATAGGCTGGAAAGTTGCGGATTGACCACTTCAGAAAATGTTACTGTTCGAGAAGCGGTTAGGATATTTTTATGGACTATTGCCACCGCTAATTCGAACAGACAAGTGGCTGAAAGATTTCAAAGGTCAGGTTGCACAATCTTTCATTAATTTCATGCTGTTTTGAATGCCGTCCTAGTATTATCTACCGCTATTATAAAACCGGGTGATCCTCAGTTTAACTCAATTCCTGCTGAAATTAGCAATGATAACCGTTACTATCAGTACTTTAAAAACTGTATTGGTGCAATAGACGGCACACATGTTATGGCACACTTACCTCCAGATCGAATTGTTCCGTATATCGGTTGAAAAGGATACGCTACACAGAATATTTTGGCTGTATGCTCGTTCGATTTACTAATTACGTATGCTGTATCTGGATGGGAAGGTACTGTACACGACAGTCGAATTTTTAATTCTGTGGTGAATGACAGAAGTTCCAATTTTCCTCATCCTCCTCCTGGCCAGTATTATGTTGTGGATTCCGGTTTTCCACTTACAACCGGGTATGTACCACCATATCGAAGTGTTAGATATCACATCCCCCAGTTTCGTATGACCACAAATCAACCGAAATCCCATAATGAAAATTTTGATTTCTATCATTCTAGTTTACGTATGGCAATTGAGAGGACATTCGGAATATGGAAAAAGAAATTTGTTATACTCAGAAATATGTCAACCTACAAGTTCACAGCTCAAACACAAATTGTTGTTGCTACGATGGCTATACACAATTATATACGCAAATACAATATGGGTGATCCAGATTTTATGGCTTATGATGATGATCCAAATCTTATTCCTGAAGAGTATGAACAAGAATACGCCGACGTGCGAAATATAGGCAATAATGACCTAGCACCGGCTCAACGCTATCACGGCAGCGCTGATATGGCAGTGCATCGCGATCACATAAGAGACGAGCTTGTTGCAGCAGGATTGCACTAATAGATTTCTGCAATGTATCACTTTATCTACTATTTTCTTATTTCTACAATGTATCCCTTTATCTACTATTTTCTTATTTCTGCAATGTATCCCTTTAGCTGCTTTTTTTGTATTTCTGCAATGTATCACTTTCTGCACTGTTTTTATGTAATGAACTGTTATGTTTTGTTAACTGTGTTATTCTACAATAATTATAATGTTATGTTTTAATCTGTAATTAGTTAAATTACAAAAAATAAATAAAATACTCCGCTTAAATTCTCCGCTTAAATACTCCGCTAAAACCGCCAAATGCATGGTCCGCTAACTACTATTCTCTGCTATAATACTCCGCTCAAATTCTCCGCTTAAATTCTCCTCTTTCACTTGCAAAGAACACACCCTAACACTATATTTTAGTCACACAGAACTTTATGTTTTGACTCCTCTCCTTAACATCCAATAGGTCAGTAGATAGGGTAAGAGCCATAGATGAAGTCATGATTGAAGATGATGAAGAAGAAGTTGTTATGTTATTACTAGCAGTTATTGCTTTACTTCTTTTGGAATCTTATGAGAATGAACTATTTGATGTACCTAATGAACACATGTAACTGTGATTGTTGTATTTCTTAGATTTTGAAATAATGGTACACGTTTTCTATTTCTGCTGTGTGAGATTTCCATTCGAAGTATTTGTGCATATATATATTCTGTGCAAATGTAATCCTTACAGGAACCAACGACCCGTTTAGAATGTCTCTAAGTTTCGATGGCCCTTTTCCAAGTCGAAATTTAGGCCCTTCCGAGCGGGTTGTTACACTGTCCTTCCTCCATAACTTTCGTGTTGGAAGATTTGTCTAATACTTCACCATTTTCAAGATTTTATTAAATGTTTAGATCGAAGTATTAGGTATGGTGGCAGCTGAAGTAATTGACCACGAATGTTTGTTGACTTAGGTTTAGGCTGTTTAGGGTTATTTATAGGGTAGGTATATTATTAAGATATTCATATGAAACTTACGCCTGAAATAACAAACTTAAACGATAAGATATGAGTTCTAATTTCGATGAAACTTATAATCCTGTAATAACTTAATATTCTGGACACGATGGTACTGGTTTCATTGAATTCCGAGATCCTTTGTAAAACTTTCTTTTTATTTCACAACGTGAATCGATACACATTTTTACTGCGCACGATCACAAAATAACTCCAACTGACTTAAAACCTGAAATCTCTTAATAATTAACCACTTTGGATTTCATAAAATTATCCGAGTTCGTTTCAAAATTGACTATTCTTAAGTTCCTTATTGAATTAATTAAATATACCTATTTTCAAAACAAATAAATTCATTGATAATATATTATTACTATTATCATATATATTCAAACAAAATTTATATAGCTTCAACTATTTTAACTAGAATTCTAATTCTAGGTTATATCGATATTTAGTTTATTAAAGATCCTTTTATTTTATTTAATAAATCATTATGGTTAGAAACGATTCCATAGTGACTTACTTAAAATTTGATTTTGATATATTAAAAATCAACAATATGAAATCTTGATTTTTATCTTTTATTAAAATTATAATTCAATAAATCTGGATGATTCTTGTTAAAAAGAATTCTCATTTATATTGGATCTTATATATTCATTTAACGTTCAAAATGTAAAACTATGAAATACCGCGACGTTACGAGCTCCTTCTTATAAAATTATAAATATAAATTATATGTTTAGACTTCATTTGATAAAGGAAAAAATCTAAATTTAAACCTTATTTAAATCCTTTTATATTACCCAGTTCATACTGTATTGCAAATTCGACATATTTTGACTATTTCAGAATTAAATTTATTATTCTATTGTCCAAGTTAAATTAAATACTCAAAATTAAATAATTCGAGTGTTTTATGTTCCCGAATCAACATTTAAAACCAATTTAAATCTTTAAACTTTAGAGTTAAAAATCCAGGTCGTTACATTCCTCTCTCCTTAAAAGAATATCTTCCCTGAAATTACTAAGGTAAGGAAAATTCTATAAACCCATTAACTTTCAAAGTTTTATTTTAGTTAAAAATTTTCGTTCCACTTCCTGAACTTTTAGTTTTAACTAACCTAACTAGTTTTAATCGAAAAACCAATTTATTTCTATTAACCAAAAATTTAAAAAATTATGAAAATTTTCTAACTCCTTTAATTTTCGAAAATTTCGGTAGTCTCTCCCTATACAGAGAAACTTATACGATATTGCAGGAACAAAAAATGTATATACATCAACCCACATAGTCATCAAACCCCTATTCAAATACCAAAATTTATATTTTGCATAGGTATACCTTATATGTGCGATATTAGTATATAAGCAATAAGCTATAAGTGAGCACGCTCAATTCACATGTAGCTACAGTCAAACTAGGTCTAATTAGCTCCAGAACTCAACCAAACGGGTTAAAAGATGAATTAGGTCCTACACTGTTCTTAACTTAGATGAAAACCATTAGTTCCATAATTATGTAGCATAGCTTCAACATTCAAATTATCCACTTTATTTTACATACTATTTAATTCACATGAAATTATTCATGACCAATTTCCTATAAATCTGTTCCTTTCTATTTCATTCAGATTCAATATTCTTGAATTAATTTCTATTTTCCAAACTCAAGTCAAATTCCTATTGATTTAAGTTCAATTTTATTTCAAAACTCAATTTCAACTACAACTTATACAGTTCATTTTAACTCAGTCTTTTTAACTTCATAATTCAATTTAAATTTTATTCAGATCAACATTAGGGTATTTGGTTGATTACCAATATTATAATAATTTGAGAAAATTATTATTTACAAAATATACCTGACAAAAATAATATAGAAATAATTTTATATTCATTCATAAATGTGCGCTTTCATATATATATATATATATATATATATACACACACACACACACACACTCAAACTCAATCCAGGGCATTGCTAATCCTATCTCTATTGAGCTAAGCAACATAGCTAAGGTTATTACTAAGCCTTATGCATTGATACGACTGGAACGACCCAGCGGAATTCGACGGTTGAATTTAAATAATAATACATGATCCTGTATTAGTGACAAAACCAAAGTATCGATTATACCAGGTAGTTAAAAGAAAGAAATTAGAAGGTGAGAAAATGAAAGAATATTAGAATAAAAGAACAAGAAGAAGACCAACACTACCAAATCAGAGTAAAATAGAATCTATTAGCACAATGGAAAATATATAATACATTAAAACCCTTTGTTTAAAAGAAACCGTATACATATGATTATACAACATTAGAGTTCACTAGATCAATACAACTCGCACAGTGAAATTAAATTAATACCAGAAAATTCAAATATATGTATCGATTCCAGCTTCACTCCTGAAGCTCCAAGTGAAAACCTTGCCAAGAAAATATACTTGGTCTGACAAGCACATTTTGAAGCAAAGCAAAATCAACCTATATCAGTCCGCAATACTTTCGATGATAAATTTATTTTACAAACAGCTTTCTCAACTTTAGAAGAATCCTTTAAAATAATGGAACTCTCATAAAACACGACTATACATAAACATGTCACGTGTTTTTACCTTACGACTACCAAATCTCTTTTTATATCAGAATTCCGATGATATTATAATAATGTCTATCGAACCACAAATAAATAGGAATTTAGCCGGAAAGCTTGCATCTCACTTTCCAATATAGTCGGAATACAACTAAAAATGTACGGCTTGTGTTGGAGTTCGGCTTTCCAACATGACAAGATATAAGACAACGTCCCGATCAGTGCATTGTAGAGAGGATTTACTGGGGGTTAACAAGAATAACTTGCAATCCGACCACATATGATTAGCCACTCATTCAACTTGAGAGTACCAATATATTATCACCAATGGTTTTGCCAACAATCATTTCTTGTAAGATACAAAAGCGATAGAAGAAATAAATGAATTCTCCCTAGATAGTGATAATATACCTTAATGGGAATGACCCATATAGCCATGTTATCTTCCCGAATTCTATCATTTCCTGCTTGATGAGGCTTGAGGTCATTATTACCTTTTAGAACATCATATCATCATTCAATTTGAATGCCACATCGTGAGCCATCAAATCGCTAATTTACATCCATATATATACTCTAGATGTTAAGCCAAGAGGAGGTGTCTTCTCCTCCACCAAATTTGGTATACTTGTAAAAATCAATGTACGTGAGTTTCAGGAAATACTCTGCCAGATGTTCGTCCATTCAGGTCATCCAAGAACAGGATGAACCGAAGGTACTCTCCTACCGTATCTTATATAGAAATCACCCCATGGTCCAGTAACGTGTAGACCTTACAATCCTTAGAATTCAAATATGACAGAACCACAATTTATCTCTGGTTTCAAGTTAGAGATTATAAGTGGTTCTTCCACTTAAAAAAATCTATGATCTTAAATCTCTATCCTTATGAGCATCCATGCAAGTTATTTTCGATTGCAAAGTTGGTTTGAAGTGGTTTTGGGTCTAGTTCCTATCCGATCTCTTCAAACTAATATATCAAAAGTCCAATAAGATATTTCATTGATAGTTGGGTTTTTGACTATTAGTCACAATAGTATTGTTAAGTAAATCGGTAGCTCAGGTTTTTTTAATTAAAACCATTCATTCATTAATTCTTAAAAATCAACTTTATATACCAATCTCAATTCTCTCTTATTTTCCTTGCTTTGAAAATAATAACTATATCTTATCTCTTCCATAATAGGCATATTCACAAAAACCCTTTTTCTATATTTCTTTACTTTGAAAATATTGCTATATTTTCACAAAACTGTTTATATTTCCTTATTTTGGAATTATTGTTTATATTCTCAAAACTCCTTTGTATTTCCTTTACTCTGGAAATATTGTTATATATTCACAAAATCTCCTTTTACTTCCTTTGCTTGAAAATATTGTTTTATTTACTTAACCAAATGATATAAGTCCAACTTCCAATCTAAAATAGGTTTAACAACATCATATGTCACATTGTTTATTTATAAACCTTAAAAACTTTTAACTTAAATTTCAAATCTAAGTTAATAATATTGCTTATGGAAATATTAATTTCATTTTCAATATTCATCACCATTACAAACTAATACCATCCCTTGATGATAGTGAAGTTGCTCAAGTTGGGATATTTTATTCGCCTCTCGGACCTTGGTCAACAATGTTCTTATCTTAAGATGGATAAAAGTTTATAACTCAAAACTAATATTAATTATAATATTAAAAAAATCTCATTTAACCAACCCATTTAACCATTTTTTGTTATTCCTTTTTGAAATCTTTCTTCCGATTCTAACCATTGTACTTAATTCAATTATTAAGCAAACACCTCTTTTAAATTATTTCTTAAACTTTAAACTTCCTCTATAAATTAAAATTATTAAACAATAGCTAAATACAGAAATGATTATAAATTTGATAATCATCTTTAAACATTGTTAACAAAAAGGTAAATTATATTTTAAGAAATACTATTAAAACAATTATTTGTTAAACCATCTTCCTTAGATTAATAGAAGACCAATTTAATCTGATATCCAATTTTAATTAAAATAGTTGTCTTAGTAAACTTTAAACCATCAGATAACTTGTTAACTGATTTCAATTAATCCTTCCTCTTAATTTAACAAATAATATAATTAATTTAATAACACTGCTTAATTATTTCCTTGAAAACAATTATTCCAAATCATTAATCCATAGATTAAATTTGATTTATATGCTTATAAATTCTATAAAAACATTTATATCGTATATTATAACTACCTTTGTAATAAAACCGTTTATAGATATCTATTTATTTATAAAACTTCCATTTATATATCAAATATAATTAAAAACTTGTCTTCAATTATAAAAATAAATTTATAATTCAAATATGTTGATTCAATGAATTCAAGTCGTTTCACTTAATTTTAAATGATTGTTTAAAATTTAACGATATTCCAAATTGCTTCTAAATCTCTGAAGACTAGCTCAACTACATATGTAATGATCCATATTTTACATATCAACCAATCATAAAACAATTATATTTTGATCCCTAGTGGTCATATCATTCTCAGATTTTGATATGTTGTTCATGGGAATGTAATACATGTCCATGATTTTTCTAGAACCTAATTATGACCATTTTGTCATTTGAGTTTACTGTTTGGACCATAACTTTTGTTAGGTATCTAATCAAGTTTTGAAATAAATTTCATTAGATTGGAATAGTGGTTTACTAGTCTGTAGAGTGGTCATATGAAGAATTTGGTTTAGCGGTCTGGGAGGAATCATTGTTTTACGTTTCAGCTGCTGTTTAGGAAGGCTGGTCAGCAGCTAATGGGCTGATTAGCCAAGACCATTAGACTAATGACCTGCAAATATAAATAGGTGGACATAGGGAGAGAACTAGGGTTACCCTCTTCATTCTAAACTTTAGTTGGGCGTCTGTGATTCTCTGGTTTAACCTAACACCCTATTTTTCCATTCTTTTCGATCAGATTCGTAGTAGTTTGCATCTACTAGAAGATTGATCGTCACAAAGAGAAGTTAGATCACATCAAACAACATCAGATTCAAAGGTTTTTAATGCTGTACAAATCTTATCTCATTGAATTTACATCGCAATGGGGATTACGTGAGTGATAGATATCTTTCACATAGAAGCAGAGGGCTGTGTGGGTTAGCTCTTTATAATTTCATTCATATATGCTTAAGTCACGTTAAATCTATTTATACAAGTTCACCTCAGATCTAGGTATGTTCTTAACTTCTAAATAAACCTATTATATCGGAAATTCATATGTCAATCATTATTTTAGGTATGTTTAGATCCACATTTTCAGCCATACTCATCTTAACTACTCAGATCACCATAAAACATTGCTCAGTTTCTTTCTGCCTCATCCTCCTCCATTATCGTCTACTCAATTCATCCCTTCAAATCACCAATCATCTCAGATTGATACTGACTCCCTTCCAGTTCACCATTTTCCCTTTGAGGCAAATGGTTCTCACGATCAAGCTCATCTTCATTCACCGCCGTCTCAACCTCCACTCTCTAGATCTTACGCTCAGGTTGCGGCATCTCCGTTGAGACTCCCGCCAATTATCCCCAATCCCCCCACTTGCATGCGTTGGATTCTACCAAATTTCAAATCGGTTCGAGACACGATGGAGTTTTTGAAATTTGAACGACATTGTCTCAGATGCATTCATAGAAGACACATGGAGAAATAATGTAGGAACATGTCGACATGTTATTATTGCTGCTTTATTGGACATGCAAGCTCGCAATATCCCGATAAAAGAAAACCATGTTTTCGCACCAAAGTTGTTGACTTGTTGCACCATCCCGACATAGCTCAAATGACGATCAGTCGCGAGGCATACAGACTGCAAATTCAAAGAAAGGGGTCCCACCAGTCTTCTCACGTCTCTAATCACCATCAAAACCCTAATTCATTTAAATCACACACCAGTTCAAACAAAAATCTTTCTCCAATTTCGAACCTCTCCTCAAACTTCATCCGATAATTTCCTCTTCTCCTTGAAATGGCGGACGCTTACCTTTATCTCACTACGACGATCATAGATGGGCTATGGTCCATCGAAATGCTTACTCGTGTCCTTAAATCAGAGTTCATACAAGAGCATGAATGGCCAATTTTGCAAATTATTGATAACTCTTTCCTCATTAAATTTCCAGACGCTAACACAAAAAACCATGCTTTACATCTAAAAATCCTGGCTAAAGATGATTGATCTGTTCTTCTCCAACAAGCTACCACTGTTGAAGAAACGATTTAACACGCCCCCCCCAGAGCAAGGAATATGGGAAAAGATTTCTGGTTTCCCTAAATTCTTCAGAAACAGCTCAGAAGCCATTAGAGAAGCTCTGAAGCCAATGGGTCATCTTATTCATGTAGACTCATGCGACTGGTCATTTGTTGACCATCGCTTTCTCAATGTCAAGATGCAATTCTAAAGGCATCTCTACCCTATGTACCTATGTAACCCATCTCAACAATCATGCAGTCAAGCTTCAGATTGATTGTTGGTCACATGCCCACCCCTGCAAACGCCCAGAAGAACTCTTGGGAATGGACTATAAATACGAAGGCTACATATTCCAATCATTAGCACAATATGATGAACAAGTTGAAGAAGACAGGTATGATGTGATGTCATAGGAAGGTACAAGGCAAGTTCTAGTGGCTTTTGCAGATCAACAGCAAGACATGGCCATGTTCGTGCAACATAACGAAGACAATGTAGTTCCGCGATGGGATCCATTGGCAGATCTAGATCTTTCTGTCCCTTTGCACCAACAGTGGCCACCGCAGCATGAGTAACAAGAGCTAGAGAGAATGGAAGGTCAAGATTCAATGTCACCACGTGTCTCTTCGATAGCTATCAGAAGGAGTGCCAGAATCAGCAGGGCACATTCTCTTCCTCCAGACACATTGGGTAGTTATTTGAACCTGTTGTTTTTTCTTCGGCTAATAAAGCACCAAATTTTTTTTGGCAAATTGCATGGGTGTGAGTTTGCATGATAAACATTATTCTTCCATGCAAACCCTAGAACAACAGCGTACTAACCTCTCTAAATGAAGATAGTCTCATGGAATGTCAGAGGGTTGGGGGACCCTACAAAAAATCGTGATGTCAATCTAATTATCTCCCCACTTCATATTGATGTTTTGTTTTTGCAAGAAACCAAAATTGATAATCCAACCACTTCTCTTATTCGTCAATTATGTGGACCACACTTATCTGGTTGGTCACATGTGGACGCTGTTGAGACTCGTGGAGGCTTAATAACAGCGTGGAATGATCACATGTGGTCTCTTTGTCATTCTCTATCTCACTCATCTGTCCTACACATTTCCCTCTGCCATATTTATTCAAACACTATTTTTCATTTCACAAATGTTTATGCACCAAATGACTTACATCGAAGATCTAAAGTATGGAAAATTTTCCACAACTTACCTCATCAAACAAATGACCCTTGGTTTATAGCAGGAGACTTCAACATACTCGCTTTGTTGATGAACGTAACTCAGGCAATGCCTCCCATGAATCTACCTCTTTTAATTCATTTATTCAATCTTGTTCGCTTATTGAACCTCCTATTAACAACCATCACTTTACATGGTCAAGTAGAAGAGAAGAACCCTCGTTGGCTAAAATGGACCGTTTTTTCTTTAACCTAAACTGGGATGATCTCTTTCCTCTATCTCTGGTCAATGGTCTAGCCACAACCATTTCGGATCATTGCCCAATTCTCTTAGACACTTGCTTAGACACTCCTATCAAACACCCATTTAGATTTGATAGACTCTGGCTCTTAGAACCTTCTTTTGACAATTTTGTCAAACACATTTGGTTACAACCATCTGAGTATCATTCTTCTACGGCTAGACTGGTTTGCAAAACTTCGTTCACCGCGTATACTGATTCGTCCATGGGCTAAAAACATCTTGAACTCTCTCAAATCCTGAATTTCATCCACCCAAGATGCCATCCTTAACTCGAAAATTATTGAAGAACTTCGTTCACTCTCAGATATTGAATGCCAAAACCTAAAAGAAAATGAGGAGGAATTAGATAGACTCATCAAGAAAGAAGAAATTGGTTGGAAGCAATGATCAAAAGCTAAATGGATAAATGAAGGGGATAAAAACACTGCATATTTTCGTCGTATGGTCATCCTCGAGCTTCATTCATATTAGAGATTATTCACAACAACTCCATCATAAATGACCCAAAGGAAATTTGTCATGAATTCACTATTTTCTGTCGAGATCTTCTTGGCTCATCTCCACCTCCTTCCCCAATGATTGATTGGCATAAACTATATCCTAATCCATTACCCATAGCCTTTGATCACCCTTTCACAAAAGAAGAAATCTGGAAAGCCTTGAAAGACATGGCAGACGATAAGGCTACTGGGCCTGATGGCTTTTGCCCAGCCTTTTTCAAGCATTTTTGGCCCACCATAAAATTTGATATAATCGAGATGTGCTCAGAATTTTACTCTAACCCTTCAGTGTTTACCAAATTAAACTACGACAATATCATCCTCATACCAAAGTTTCATGGTGCAAACACACTCCCTTCTTTTAGATCTATTAGCCTCCTCAACACCACGTTCAAGATCATCACCAAAATATTAGCCAAAATATATTGATTCATTGTTTGTCAATGAACAATCTGCATTCATTTTAGGGAGAAATATACTAGACTGTGTAGCTTATGTAGCTGCCACCCAAGAAATCATCTCTTTCTGTCATGTTTCTAATACCCTTGGAGTCCTTCTTAAACTTGACTTCTCAAAAGCATTCGACTCGGTTAATTGGAATTTCATAATTGCTCTCATGACCCGTAGGGGTTTCCCTTCAAAGTTGTGCAATTGGATCAATCAAATCCTGAACACTAGCTTCTCCACAGTTTGTATAAACGGAGAAACAGAAGGTAAAATTAAATCAAAAAGAGGTTTAAGACAAGGAGACACCCTCTCACCCCTTATCTTTATGTTATTAGTAGATGTCTTTAACCAGATGGTGAAACTATCGCTCTCTTATAACATTTTTTCAGGCATATCACTCCCAAACTCCAATTTATGCACATCTAGTTTACAGTTTGCAGATGACACTATTCTATTTTCCACTCCTACCCCTTCAAATATTCATTTCCTTAAAGTACTCCTCTACACGTTTGAAATTTTGTCGGGCCTTTCTATTAACTTTAACAAAGGCTATATTATCATGTTGGGGAACTCTATCAATCTTGGCCCTATGATCGCTGCATGGTTAAACTGTAAGCTAGGCTCATTCCTAATAACCTACCTTGGCATCCCCCTCCGTCCTACCAAACTCCATAAATCTGGTTGGCTCCCTCTTATCTAAAATTGAATCCAAACTTGCAAGTTGGAAATAAAACTCCTTATCCTCCGCAGGTTGTCTCATTCCCATCAAACATGTCCTCTCTTCTATGCTAACCTATTTGATATCCTTCCACAAATTACCTACCTGGGTAATCAATAAAATTGTTTCAATTCGCAGCTGTTTTCTATGGAATGGGGGAAAACTGAAAAAACTAGTCAATTGGAAAACAGTATGCCTTCCTCTGAATCATGGTGGTCTTGGAGTACTTCATCTTGCCTCTTTCAACCTGGCGCTGCTTGCAAAATGGCTATGGCACAGTCTCCCACCAGGACATTTTATTTGGGAAGATTGAATCTTGTTGCATTTCTATAATTCAAACCCTTTTCTTCTTCTACACTTATGACCATCAACTAGACCTGTCGCCGTTCTGGAAGGGGGTACTATCATCCCTCACCAGAGTCAAAACCCTTTTTCATGTGAAGGTGAATAACGGAGAATCCTGTTTATTTTGGATGGATATTTTGAAAGAATATATCCCTGTTTCCATTTTATTTTCTAATCTTGCCTCACTAAATCAATCTGACCCTTTAACCCTAGCAGTGGCCATTCAGCTGGGCCCGATGGGATTTTTCCCTTCATCCCTATTGAGGCTTAACATACATAGTGAAATAATTTCGATTGGGCAGACTATTAATTCTTTCCATCCATCAAATGGGCTTGATTCTTTCTGTTGGGCTCTGGGCCCATTGAACAAATTCTCAGTTGCGGCCTGCTACAAATTCTTGTTTCCCCCAGGTCGCTGTTTTACCTTCTCTCGCATCTAGAAATGTCACCTTCCTCCTGGTGTTATCCTCTTCCAATGGCTCCTTATTCACAGTCGCATCAACACCAAAGAAATACTCTGTTGTTTCAATGTCAATGTCGATCCCATATGTGTGCTTTGCAACCATCAAAATGAATCCATATCCCATCTTTTCTTTGAATGCGACTTCTCCTTCGCGGTATGGGCTACAATCAGTTCATTTCTTCTTGGCTCCATCCCTTCAATTCGATCATTCTTTGAATACTAGCAGCATAACCCCCATGACCCCAAACTAGATTCCTTAGTGGCTCTCTTCTCCAGGAGCATTTGGTTAGAAAGAAGCGCTCATGTCTTCGGCAAACCTAAGAGAATTTTGATGGGAATATGTTATCACATCCTACGTCTTTTCGAACTATGGACATGCACAGTTAGGCATGCATGCTTTAGGCTCTCTCTTCACAAGCCGCAGTCCCTTGGAATGCATGGCAACATCACTCTCTTCCCTTACTGATGTCTGGCTTGAGTTTTATCTCATCGCTATGTTACACTTTGGTTGTGAATCTATATGTTATTCTTGCTGTTGTTTTATGTACATATTATATGCTATTCTTCGACTCTCTATATAGACCTATATAGTCTAGACTGCATTTGCCACTGGTTGGGCATGTCAACCAGACTATATTTCTAGCTTTATATATCTATGCGTAACCGGATGTGTAGCATCATGCTACACACCCATCTTCCTAAAAAAAAGATGTTTTGATGATTTGGATTTGCTTATATGATCATGTGTTGTTGTTTGTTTAAGCTGAATGAATTGCTTGAGTTGTATGTTAGATTGTTTGTCGTAGAAACATTGGATTGAAAAACATAGCAAATCAGAGGTTCAGATGATCAGATTCAGACAAAACTTGGAGGAGGCACTCTAAGAGATGAGAGACGGAAGCATAATAAAATTTATGCCAAAATAAGCTAAGTACATGGACCGACGACGACCCATGGTGGGTCTGTACCGACCCATATAGTTTGATTGGGGTGATATTTATTGTGGCATGCCTTCGTGTTGATAAGTCGGGGTTGCCTGCAAATATTCAAGTCTTTTACAAAATGTTTAGGATGGTCAAAGTCGATTACCCATGCGCAAGGATGGACCGACATAGGTTTGAACGGGAATGAGGAATAGCTTGTAAAACGGACCGATAGAAAGCGCATGGGGTTAGAAGTGCAGAAGTGCCAACACTTAGCCATTTCTGGCTAAGTGTATGGACCAGTACCGACACATCAGTGGAGGCCTAGTGCATGTGATTTTTACAAAGCTTGGTTTTGATTGCTTCTAGGGATTACTGGTGAAGTTTGGTGATGAATGGACCTCAGATGATTGATGTGCAACTCAATGATGGATAATGCTTTGATTATGAACTTACATTATAGTGGTAAGAGCCAGATTGATGTGACACTGGTTGTTATTTGATATACAATCAAGTATATTGATGGATTGACATGATGGGAGTTAATCATGGATGATAAAGGAATTGTTCGAGAATGAATTGAGTCATAGAGATGAAAGGCCTAACAGGTTTGAAGAACCAAGGAATCGTCTGTAATCAAAGTGCTCTAGCAAACTCAAAGCAAGGATATTGAGGGATGCTCGTTGGGATCAAATTCGATAGATCGTGTACCCTAGGTATTCATGATGGGCCCAGTTGTCTTCGTCGAGCAAGGAAAACATGCACGTCACGATGGCATATGGTATTTTTTTCTATGACCGGGGTTTTCCATTAGCCCGTTTGATAACTCAATGCAAATTCGATTATTGATGGATTCAAGGCTGTAGTCGGTGATGGATAGGATATTGGATGCTATGTTGATTGTGAGCTTTCTTCTCCTTTTTCTCTGGGTAGGTTATCACCGTAGGATGACGAAGAGAAGTAGGATTGGCAGTATTCTTTCCTATTCTATAATGGCATGTGATGAATGATTTTCACATGTTAACTTGTTGGTTTCTAGGAAGATTGGATGGTTGATCCGCTTATACTCATATTACCGTTTATAAATCTTGTTATTA
Source organism: Allium sativum (assembly GCA_030737875.1). Classification (NCBI taxonomy): domain Eukaryota; kingdom Viridiplantae; phylum Streptophyta; class Magnoliopsida; order Asparagales; family Amaryllidaceae; genus Allium; species Allium sativum. Next base: position 905,407,886 of record CM060916.1, read on the forward strand.
TTTTATCACTCATTAAAACTTTTGTCTGAATCAAGGTTTCAAATTTCCCTCTTATTACCTTGGAATGTTCATCAATGTTGTTGATGAGCAGACTGAGTAGCAGGTTGCAGGGTTGGTGCTGTTGATGTTGTGCAGTGACGAGCAAGAGGCAAGAATACTAAAACTATCTATTTTGATGTTCCTTTTCTATTTCTATTGTATGTTGAGTGTAACTGAGACTCTAAGGGACGCAGTGAGGCATATTATATTTAGAGATAAATGTTACCCAGACGTATTGTACTTAAGATTTTGTGGTTTATGAAGATTTGATTTTTTTGTTTAGTTATGCTTCACTACTATATCCTATTCTATATTGATGCATGCGTTGTGACTTATACGATAGGTTTCATTTTGAGTTATTCTACCCTGATGATTATTCTGTATCGGCCTGACACGTCATACAATGCACCATTCCTTAGTTCGGTGTAGGAGATACAGGGGGTCATCACATTAGGTATAAAAGCTTTGATTAATCGATTTTACCTAAAGTTCATGAACGTAACCACGAATGATAGACATAGTTGTAATTTTATTTGGATGACTACTATATTATATACGTATATAGTATATTATAGTAGGTTAGTAAGCACTTAGAAACAAATGTGGCTTTATCTAATGTAAATTTACTCTTGTTTCAAAGTTAGAATGAGTCGATAAACTTCGAGACATGCTGCTAGGGATAAACCTGGGACTGGAGGGTAGGCGACGATAGCTAGTCGGGAGCTGCAGCTGCTATGTCCGATTATCTTGCTATGTTCGAGGTCATGATGGCAGAAATCATGGGGTGGATGCCAATTCCAGGTGCGGCAGTAGACGGTGGTTTTTCTTGTATAGGCGCCTAGGGCATTGGATTTCTCTAAGTTGTGCAAGGATTATATTTCTCTCGGTGGCAAACCATTTGTTGGGGCAGAAAAGGCGGCTGAAGTTCAAAATTTGTTAGATACCTATGTTCAAATCTTTGAAGACTTAGGAAGATGTAACTAAGAAGAAACTTGCATCGAGGTAGTTGCACGGTCGAGCGATGGACTGATGGAATTCTATTACTTTGGAGACTCCAGAGGACCAAATTACTTGGGATCAGTTTAGACCTAAGATTGAGGAAAAGTTCGTTTTTATGGTCCAGTAATCAATGTTGTTTAAGAAGTTTATTCATCTTAAGCAAGGAGGTCGACCACTGCTTGAGTATATTGCCGAGTTTGAAGCTTTATCTAAGTATGCTCATTCATATATTGAGACTCCTTAACAGAAGAACGAGAAATTTATCTTGGGATTAGATGACAACATTGGAAAGCAGTTGATCGACCATACTGATGACTCTTTTGAGAAGTTAGTTGAAAAGCCTTTAAGGAAGGAGAGTTTGTTTCCATAAAAGGATGAGGCTATTGTTGAAATTAAGGATAGGCTTAAGCCAGAGCAAGGTGGCAATAATAAGAAAATGAGGAATGGTAAACGAAAACAGCAGCAGCAAGGGAATATGGCTAGAGGAAACCCAAGGGTGAAGTTAATTGTTATAATTATCAATAGAAGGGCCATGTTTCCAAGGATTATAAGAATGCTAAGGTGGAAAGAAGTGATTTAACTGCAATAATGCTAGGCATATGAAGAAAATTTTTCCGGAACCATCGAAGAATAAACAGGTTGTGAGGGCGTATGCTTGGATGATGTGCCATCTTCCTCGAGGGGTCCGACTACTGAGGAGAAGGGGGAAAATGTTGTGGTACAAGGTACACTTTCTATCAAAGGTGTTTCAGATCGAGTTTTATTTGATACTGTAGCATCGCATTCTTTTATCTGTAATGAGCTTGTTTGCAATTTAGGTTTAGAACCTCAAATTGTTGATAGACCATTAGTCATGACTAATCTAGTAGGGGGTTCATATAGTCTTCTATGCTTTGGCGTGGTCTAGTCTTATTGAGCCATGGTTGCTCTTTTTTTAGTGATTGTTTTGTTTTTAACTTCGCTGGGTTTGGGATTATTTAGGTATGGACTGGCTTAAGAAGAATGTCGCTATTGTGTATTGCAAGAGGATCGATGTGACAATTGGGAATGTGGAAGGGTAAACGATAGTGATATGTTGTCTATCAGAGGATAGAATTCTGGTTAGCTTTTTAAAATCGCTTGTGATTCCACGGGATGGGTTGTCATCTATGCTAATCATACAAGATTTTTGTGATGTGTTAGACGAGGTCAGAGGATTGCCATCGATCGAATTTTGGATTGATTTAGTGGACAGAGCCATACCTATTGGTAAGCCTCTTAGGCGGATGGCACCTAAGGAACAACAAGACTTAGAGGTGTAAGTGTACGATCTTCTGACTAAAGGATTCATTTGAAGAAGTGTATTCGAATAGGTGCGCGGTTGTGTTTACGACCAAGGCTGATAGATCGTTACGGTTGTGTGTAGGTTATCGTGAGATGAATAAGGTGATCAAGAAGAACAAGTATTACTGAGAATCGATGACTCGTTTGACCAGCTTCACAAGGCAAAGGTGTTTTTGAAAATGGATTTAGCAACAGGTTTTCATCAACTAAGAGTGGCTAGTGATAAGGGGTTAAAGAATACTTTTAGAATACCATCCGGATTTTATAAGTAGCTGGGGATGCTGTTCGGATTGACTAACGCACCAGCATATTTTGTAGATCATATGAATCGAATCTTTAGAGATCAGTTGAATAAGTTCATTCTTGTGTTCATGGACAATATATTGGTTTATTCCAGGATTGAAGAGGAACACAATGCGCACTTGAGAATTATTTTGGAAGCCTTGTAAAAACATCAGATGTGGGCTAAGTTTTTTAAATGTCACTTCTAGAAGGAAAAAGTGAGATTTTTGGGCATGTCGAGTCAGGACAAGGAACAGCGGTGTTTCCTGCTAAGGTTGCAGCAATAGAAGATTGGGATTGACCCAAGAATGTGGCGGATGTTAGGAGTTTCCTTGGTTAAGAAAGATATTATCGATGACTTATCAAAAAATTCTAGAAGATAGCTGCACCTTTGATAGGATTTACATAAAAGAATCAGGTGTTCGCATAGGTTGCGATGTGTGAACAAGCCTTTTGAATTTTGAAAGAGAGATTAATTAGAGCTTCTGTTTTGACTACTCCAAATGGAAATGAGGAGACAATAGTGTATAAAGATGCAAGTTTCACAGGACTTCGAATAGTGCTAATGCAAAAGGATAGATTGTGGCCTATGCAAGTCGACAACTTAAGCCACACAAAAGGAATTACCGGACTTACGATTTGGAGTTCGCAGCAATAGTATTTGCTCTGAAGATTTGGAGACACTATTTGTTGGGAGTTAGATTTGAGCTATTCACAGATCATAAGCCATTAAAGTATCTTTTCTTCCAAAAGGATTTAAATCTTCGGTAGTAGCGATGGTCAGAGTTTTCGGCATCGTATGACTTTGGTATAACTTATACTACGCGAAAAGGTAATATAATGGTCGATCGTTAAGTAGAAGACATGCTAATTTGGGAGCCATGTTTTCGGAGTGGAAACATCTCGAGTATTAGGCCGGATTTGATTTTAGACCTCATTGTGAATTAGAACCCCTAGATGTTAGCAAGATTATCAATTAGACTGATTCTCGTCGAAAGGATTAGCTAAAGCTAGTAGCAAGACAATAAGCTTTTGGAAATCGTTTAGAGATAAGAGATGAGGTTCGACCCCAAGGAAATTAAGGAGTTCAAAGTCGATGTAGATGGTTAGCTTCGTAAGAACAGACGACTTGTTGTTCCTGATTTGACCGGATTAAGAGATGAAAATTTAAGGGAGTGTCATCACTCTAAATTGACGATTCATCCTTGTGGTAATAAGATGTATCGAGATATTATATAGTCTACTATTGGGAAGATACGAAAAGGGATGTCGACAAATTTTTCTCAAAATGTGTGAACTATCAGTTAGTTATAGTCGAGTGGAAAAAGCCTAGTGGATTGTTACATCCATTGCAAGTTCCTACGTAGAAATGGGAGCAAGTATCGATGGATTTTATTGATGGATTACCTAGGAAAATGGCAAGGAATAATAATAGTAGTTGGGTTGTTGTGGGTCTCATGACTAAAAGTGCAAGGTTTATTCTTGTCAGGTCAATTAGGACAACATCGAAGTTGACTGAGTTATACCTGAAGTGGATAGTTCGATTACATGGAATTCTAAAGAGAATTGTTAGTGATCGAGATCTATTATTCAACAGTAGGATTTGGAAGAAATTACAAGAGACGTTAGAAATCGATCTATGTTTGGGCATGTGTTATCATCCCCAAACAGATGGCCAGACTTAGAAGTTAATCGAGTATTAGAACAACTTCTTAGAGCATGTGTATTGGACTTGGAGGATCGTGGGAAGACCATTTGTATTTAGTTGAGTTTTCTTACAATAATAGTTATCACTCGAGTATTAGGATGGCACCATATATGGCATTGTACGGCAGGCCATGTAATTCTCCATCTTTTTGGCTAGAGACTGTAGAGATATTGGTACTTGGACCTGAAATGTTAAGGGAAACGATGGATAATATTGAAGTCATTCGACAATGAATAAATGCAACCCATGTGTAATGACCTGCATTTTTAGCTGTCGAATAATTAATTTATTTAATTATTAATTATCGATGTGGCGATATCGATAACTCGAATTAAATAATATTTATATTTAATTAATATAAATAATAAAATAATGTATATTTTCGGCATAATCGGAAATAGCGGAATTCACAGTATGAGTTGAATTGGACAATATAAAATATATAATTCAGTTTATATTGAATTATATTGACGAATATATTTATAATCGTCAGTTGAAGGTAGAAATTATATTATAATTAAAATCGAGCTCGAAATGGCACGGCAGTTCGTTATTTGACGATTTGAACTTCAACTGAAGGTATAGGATTCATTTTAAGCCGGATTTCTGTGAAAAAAGAAATGTTCAGAGCCGGTGAAGCATATTTTTCTGGTGGAAGAGAAAAATCGGGATTTCGTCGTGTAGACTGTGAGTTGTGTCCAAATCAAATTTTAAAATAATCGCTATAGAATCATTTATTGACCATAACGGTTTATTCGATATAACTAGATACCGGTTTTGAATTTAGACAAGGTTTTTTTTGAGACATAGTGAAAATTTAAATTTTAGAATTTTATCGTAACTTTTAATTAATTAAATAAGCAACTTTTTATTTGGAGTATATTGCACCCTGTAATCAACATTTTGAGGTTTCACAAAATGAGTTAATCTACCGATATTATTATATTTTTGAGATCGTGGCACATCACTGAACACAATGGTATTTTTATTTCTGTGATAGCGATAACTAAACGAAATGAATTTTAGTTAACACAGTCCTTGACGGATCTAACTACTACAAACATTCAATAGAATGACAACATGTCTGGCACCTTATATCCATCAACCATTTAACAATAACTGTTAAACAGTTTGAGCCATCCATTTATGAAAGAAATGCGTATATAACCAAAAAGCTATCAACTACTTCAGCGAACTCTCCATACACTACAAAGCACTATGTTAAATCAAAACAACAAACACCTTTCACCCTAAGTAAAACAACATGTTTCCTATTCCCTATCCACATACCACGTTGGAGTCCTCAAAGTGACTACGTCTTCAAAGATATAACCCTATAAATAAGCTACCTTCGTTACCTAAACCCTTATTTCTTTCTACTCGCTATTGATAACATTTTGAGCAGCCGATATTCTTCCTCAAAGCTCACGTGAACTAAAAAGGGAAGTTGTACGTAAGATGTATACTGGGAGGTGAGAGTAAAAACAAATGTGTGGAGTTTCATGGTGAGATGTTGGGCGCGAGTAGAGAAGGGCAGTGAGGAGCTGCTGTTTAAGCAGTGGGGGTGTGGACATGCGAACGGTACAAGAGTGGTGTACAAAGGAGATGAGTATGTATAGAGGACAGCATGTGTAACACCCCACGTCCATTAATGTCACTCACAAAGGGAATGCATTGACTTCCATGGAGCATTTTAAGTGAATATAGAACAGAAAATCACAATAAGACAGATATAATGCAGTACTTGAAAATTTAAAACTTTATTTATTGCAGCAGAAGGTAAATATGTTTGGTTACATCATCAAAAACCATAAACCAAAGTCAAGTACATAATATCCATCATGATAAAACAAAGTACATAATCCCACTACAATAAATAGCCATAAAAAAATGATAGGTTGAACTTTACTTCAGCAATCCAAATCCAAGTGCTCCCAAAGAGATCCCAATCAAGCTCCACTAGTACTAGTCCCACCCTTAGAACCTGAGGGGGAGGGGAAAGGAAGAAAAGAGGTGGAAACAAGGGGGGTCAGACATAAAGTCTGGCGAGTCCGATTACTCTAACAACATAATTATTAAAGCAATATGATAAGATATAAGCTGGAGAATAAGGTAATGACTGTGTGAACCACATGGGTATGGCAAGGCAATCAAGAGAAACAGAGATAACGTTAATGGCGCTTCCTAATCAATATAGGATAATTACTATACTCTACCGTACTGTATCGTACTGTACTGTACTGTACTAACACTAACTACACACCTACTAGTCACTCTAGAAATTTGATCCCTCTTGGCTAAATAGAACGATGATAGCTTTGTTTACTACTAGAAGTACCCACTATCCTCCATGTTTGACTGTATATCTCTAGTTGCTATCATAGGTACCAAGCGTGTTCCTATCCCCACTAGATGTACCCCTTCAATAAGTAATAATGGTAATTTCATGTACTCCTAGCTGACGTCATAGGTGCCGCCTACTCCTATATGTGTACCCCCTTAATAATTATTAATAATAGTGGTAGCTTCGTGTACCCCTAGCTGACTACATAGGTGTCGTCTGCTCCAATCTATACTAGGTGTACCCACTACCCTGCCCCATTCGATCGGCTCCCTAACTCGTAGATACCCGTGCAAGTCCCACAGTGGGGTGTATCACTCCCCAATATGGCAACCTTATACCATGCAAGGAATGCACGGCTTATAACTACACGATGCAACAACGTCTTACCTACCAGCCTGGACCCATGCACGCACGTGACCCCGTTGGACTTGCGTTGCCACCGCTAACCCATTTTGGCCTCTAACAATCAGACCCAGTAGGCGTGTCCCGTCCTCGACTTGGGTCGAGCTCACAAAGATACTTAACGGGCTACTGGACTGAAAAGGGCCCCCCATGCATGACACAAGCTTTCCACATAGGCTTGGTCCCCTCTATTACATCCCACTTAACCCCCTTCATGTCCACTTACGTGTTTTAAATTTGTTAAGGTTTTCTATAAGTAATTCCACATGCCACCTAAGGCACCCACTTAACTCCTATGTCCCACTTACATGTTTTACCTTGGTTAAGTGTTACTAATCGTATTTCCTCATGCCACCCAACACCCACTTAACCCCCATGTCCCATCACATGTTTTACTTTGGTTAAGTGTTTCTTAATTTATTACTACCGTAACCCCTGTAGGACTCTCACATTAGACTGGCATTTGTGGCTGCTGGATTTGCCGGGCGGGTCCGGGCAGTCTTACACCACAAACGAGCATAACCTCGTGTCAATACAATTGTTACGCATTTAGTTTGGGCTTTTGACCTCTCACATTGGGCTACCATTTGTGGCTGCTGGATTTGTCGGGCAGGTCCGGGCAATCTTACACCATAAATGCGTCCAACCTCGTGTCTTAGGCAATTAATTATACATAATTAATTTTCCCTAAATTTGAATTACTTTCCCTATTCAAATTTTCATATTTATTTATGTCCATAATTTATCACCTAAATTATGCTCATCTATTTATGGTATATAAATTATACCAATTTCATCACTAATTAATTTTATTCCTTAAAATTAATTACATGCCTTTTTAGGCCATTACATGCCAAATTCACAATATGTGTGTATCCACTATTATCCCCATCGTACCCCCGTCATTCGTTCTCTTAACATGACATATACATATTAGACTAGCAAATAGTCTAATACTTAAAAAAAGGGAATAAACGTCACAAAGTCACATACTCACAATAATAGATCTAATTTGCATCTAACTTGCAATTAAGAATTTCAACATACTTGCATAGTCTTTGTATTATCAAGGATCCAAAAATCATAGATCTAAAAGGTGTGAACTTGCATAACTATGCATGTCGTAGTTTCAACATAAAAATGTCAACTTGAATCTAAACTTTAAAGGTGTGAACTTGTATATACGTGAATCCAATTATCACTTAAACTTGCATATGAACCTAATACTTATATGAACTAGCATATGTTCCACATCCATATTCGCATAAAAACTGATGTTATAAACCTAGGAGATTGGATTATAAAAAGGGACTCATTGACACAAGTTAACATCATGAACTACTAGCATATATTTTAGATCCAAACTTACATAACATCGTATAACAACTTGCGTGATCCTATTAACTTGCATAACATCATATGTACAACTTGCATAATCATATTAACTTGCATAACATCATATATGAAACTTGCATAATCATATTAACTTGCATAACATCATATATGGAACTTGCATAATCATATTAACTTGCATAACATCGTATGTACAACTTGCATAATCATATTAACTTGCATAACATCATACATGAAACTTACATAATCATATTAAATTGCATAATCATATTAATCTTGCATAACATCATACATGAAACTTGCATAACATCATATATAAAACTTGCATAACATCATATAATATGAATCAAGTTAACATACATGATTAAACATATGAATTAGATTCACAACCACAACTTATAATCCAACGTATATCACATCATAATTAATTTAGCAATTAATTTGTTAAAGTGATCAAACTCACCATTCAACGAAGTTCTGGAATTTATTAGCGTCCCTTTGTTGTAGTTGAATTTGCTGTTGGATTGAATTGAGTTGCTTTAATCTTCTTCTAATTGGTGGCGGCTACTCTAGGGTTCAAGACGACAGCATGACGGCCATAGTTTTAGTTTTAATTCTGATTTAGGGTTTGAGTCTATGGGTCTTTTTATAGGGCTTTGAATTAATTTAAGCCGTCGGATCACTCTAGGATCCATCTAGGCATTAGAAACCAAGAAATGATGTCAACAGACCAACCAAAAATCGCCACCTAAGCCCTAAAACATAAAATTTCGTCATAGACCATTTAAGGTCGACGGGACCAATTCCAAACCTCCTGAGTCGACCCTGGGGTCGACCCAGTGGGTCTTGGGTCGACCCGTAAAATAGGCCGGTTTAGTGTTTTGCCTTCCCGCTTCCGCTGTTTTGATTTTTTTCTTAAATTTTAGATTGAATTTTATTATTATTATATATATATATATATATATTTCTATCTTCCTAATTAACCATTTTTACACCAAACTACGTTTTGAAACGCGTTCACACGAAGCCGCTTTTTAGCCATTCCCCTAAAACAAAAATATGGCATTGGCGGGGATCGAACTCTGTACCTCTTGTATGCAAGTCACATGTTCCAACCAAATGAGCTACTAAGTCTTTTGCTTACAAACCTTAGAACAATGCCAAACATTTATTCTTTAATTTTTTAAATTCGATTATTCAAAAATACGGGGTGTTACATTCTCCCCTCCTTAAAGGATTTCGCCTCCGAAATCTCCAAGTTAAGGAGAATGCATATCCTAACATCCAAACAACCATCTACTCAACCATCAAACACAGGCATCCATTGTCCATATAGAATTTCTAATGTTGTATGAACATATGCAAAAAGTGCGTGTATATGTTCGTTATCTAATGCAAAATCAGGCGGTCTACTGATTCAGTTGACCTCCTTAATGCAAACCATGATAGTGCCATGCGTCCATTATGTATGCGAAAGAACCCTATCAATACATATTATTTCTACATGTGTGCACAACCATTCACCAAAATGCAACATCCATATGATAGCACAACCATTATACATCCATTAGCTTAAATATGCACACACATTTATATGCAATATGAAGTGACTAAGCTGATCTAGTGCCTAAAGTGTGTGTATATGCATCCACGAGCAACCACTAGCAAACACTTGCATCCACATGCATCCATCATACATAACATGTCTCAAACACATGTTTCAATCATCGGACTACCCTATCTAAAGGTCAAAGGCACTAACGAGAGGACATACTAAAGATAAGATAAGTATAAGGTAAGCGGTAAAGGAGAAACTAAAAGACATACCCTCGAAAAGAAAAGGGTATAATGAACGCATCTTCTCTTCCGTCTCCCAAGTAGCGTTGCTTTCATCATCTCCCCATTGCACTTTGACTAGCTTGACCCCTCGATTCCTCAACTTCTTAACCTCCGACCCAAGAATGCACGTAGGAGCTCGCCGAATCGTCGCATCACGCTCTATCTCCACCTCTCTAAGCAAGCTCGGCTCTACCACTCCCGCGGTCTCATGCAAGCACTTCCTCAAATGTGACACATGGAATACATCGTGTACGCCACTAAGTCTCTCGGGCAACTCCACTCTATACGCCATCTGCCCAATCCTCTCCTTAATAGGAAACGACCCTACGAACCTTGGTGCTAACTTCCCAATGGACCCAAAGCGAACAACATTCTGTAATGGAGACGCCTTGATAAAGACCATGTCCCCAATATCAATCTCAAGGTCTATCCTCCTCTTGTCCGCATAAGATTTATGCCTATCTTGCGCCGCCTTCATCCTCCTTTGAATCAAATCAATCTTTTCCAAAATCTCTCTAATCATATCGGGCCCAAGCAAGATCTTATCTGTAGATTCCCACCAACATGTAGGTCAACGACAAGGCCTTCCATAAAGAGCTTCGAAAGGTGCCATGCCAAGCTATTATTATACGCGAACTCCACCAACGGAAGATGCTCTTCCCATGTACCTCCAAAGTCTAGGACACATAGCCTCAAAAGGTCCTCTAGAATACGATTCACGCTCTCGGTCTTGCCGTCAGTCTGAGGATGATATGCGGTGCTCAAACATAACTGAGTCCCTACCGCCTCTTGTTAGCTCTTTGAAAACTCGCTAGTAAAGATAGGATCTCGATCGCTCACTATGCTAGAAGGAACACGTGCAAACGGACTACCTCTCGAATGTATACGGAAGCTAACCATGGAGCAGTCCTCTTACTCTTCACGGGAATGAAATGGGCGCTCTTTAGTAAGTCTGTCTACCACAACCCAAATCCCTGTGTTACCCTTCCTCGATCTCGGCAATCCATCGAAAAAATCCATCGAGACATTATCCCACTTCCATTATGGAACCTCCAATGGGTGAAGCAACCCACCGGGTTTCTTTTGCTCTGCTTTTACTTGTTGGCACACCAAGCATCTAGCGACATACTCGGCCACATCCCTCTTCATACCGGCCCAAAAGAAAACTCGTTTCATGTCTTTTTACATCTTGTCCCCGCCGGGATGAATGGTCATCTTCGAACGATGTGCATCATCAAGAATAGCCTTCCTCAAGCTCTTATCTCGTGATACACAAAGTTTATCGTCCCTACGCAACCAACCCTTATCATCTAGGGTATACCTACTTAGGTGGCTTGATGACTCCCCTCTTATGAGCTTCTCTACTAACTCCATCAACTGTGGGTCATCACGTTGTGCCTATCCATCCCATCCCAAAAGCGTAGGTCTGACCTCAAGGACACTAGCAAACTGGGTACAACATCAATGGATGGTCTAAAGTCAAAGGTAGAGATAAACTCTAAGTTACATCACTCGACAAACAAAGGACTCTATGTCAACTTTTTCCTACTCAAGGCATCCGCCACAACGTTACCCTTGTCAGGGGTATATGCTATCTCGAAATCGTAGGATGCCAAGAACTCCATCCACCTTTGTTGCCTCAGGTTTAGATCTTTCTGAGAGAAAAATACTTTAGCGACTTATGGTCTGCAAGCAACTCAAACTTCTCACCAAGCAAATAATGACGCCAAGACTTGAGCGCAAAAACTATGGCAGCAAATTCTGAGTCGTGGGTAGGGTAATTCTTCTCATGGACTTTCGATTGTCTTCCACCATAACGTATCACCCTTCCCTAGAGACCACATGCCCTGAAATCCTCATTTCTTTCCTCCGAAAATGGTATTTTGGAAAACTTAGCTTTAAGATGGTGCGCTTGTAGGGTCCCTAAGCTTTCCCTAAGATGTAGGGCACGCTCTTCTCTGCTTCTAGAGAAAACCAGGATATTATCCCATGCAAAATCATCACAACTATCCATCTCTCACACAGACCATCCTAGTCGAACTCGACATCCCCCAAATGCAAGCTCTGAAGGCCTAAACCAACATCAGACAAACACCCATGGGATACCTCCTTCGAATTCAGACGACCTACGTGAGATGATACTAGTAAGATAGCCAACCAATTGAGCACTTGACCGACTCTGGCTGTCCTTGCCAGTCTTGCTCCAAAACCACCGCTGATCACATAACTGGCTTTGCTTAATCTATTAAGCACATACGAAAACTTATTTCGCGCCTCTGGGTAAACCCCGCACTTTATCAAAGACATCTCCATACACACGGACCGCACAAACCGACTCCCGATCATCGTTGGATGCGTCAGAAGATTCTAGGCAGCTAAGCATCACTGAACCCCTAGGGTCACAAGAAATATGAGGGTCTTTCCATAATGAATCAATAATCTAACTACCCTCCTTTCACAATCTAGGATGGCACCCCGCCTGGCTAGCCAATCCACCCCTAGAATCAAACTATAGCCCGTGAAACCAAGGACGAAGGCGTTGCATTCAAATCCAACGCCCAAGATAGACACTCTCAAATCCCGACAAACCATTGAAGGATGAGCCGAACCACTAACAGGATTTGAGACTAGGATGGGATCCTTAACTAGACTAGTAATTAGGTGCAGTGTTTCAACTAACGAAGCAGATACTAACGAGTATGAAGCGCCATAATCAAACAAAGTTCAAATAGGATGATAAAGAAAACCAAATTCCAACCTAGACGGTCCTACCCCCATCAGGTATACCAGCCGTGAGGGAATACAACTACCCTCCAGAAGATCCTGTACTTTGTCCTTGCCTCTTTGGACAATCCTAAGATGTCCTGTTTCTCCAAAACAACTAGCCTTCTTCTTCACATTCTCCATTCGTGACCTCCCACCAAGATGAAGTTTCGTCCTTTGTTAACCAAACAGCTATTTAAACCTTCCTCCCATCGTCTATCTTAAAGGTACCAATAAGCCCTCCACTTCCTTGGACTAACTTCTAGCCCGACAAACGTCTAAGTCCCTTGAAGTGGTTTTCCCTCCTTCGTACGGAAGTCCTTATTTATCTTAGAAAAAGCATCTATACGCGGAGGGGGGGGACTCAAAAAGAGAGAGAGGAAGAAATTCAAAACAGAGAATCGAAGGAAGTATATATGGCTCTTGGGGATTATGTTCTTAAAATAAAACTTTCTTTCAGAAATACTCTTCTACAAACATATTTTTTTTGAAAGTATTCTTTATAAAAATGCTTTTGAAAAATAGTTTTTCAAAATATCTTATCTGTTTTGGTAACCTTCAACTCTAATACCATGTGTAACACCCCACGTCCATTAATGTCACTCGAAAAGGGAATGCATTAACTTCCATGGAGCATTTTAAGTGAATATAGAACAGAAAATCACAACAAGACAGATATAAAGCAGTACTTGAAAATTTAAAACTTTATTTATTGCAGTAGAAGGTAAATATGTTCGGTTACATCATCAAAAACCATAAACCAAAGTCAAGTACATAATATCCATCTTGATAAAACAAAGTACATAATCCCACTACTACAAATAGCCATAAAGAAAATGATAGGCTGAACTTTACTTCAGCAATCCAAATCCAAGTGCTCACAAAGAGATCCCAATCAATCTCCACTGGTACTAGTCCCACCCTTAGAACCTGGGGGGGGGGAGGGAGGAAGAAAAGAGGTGGAAACAAAGGGGGTCAGACATAAAGTCTGGCGAGTCCGATAACTCTAACAACATAATTATTAAAGAAATATGATAAGATACAAGCTGGAGAATAAGGTAATGACTGTGTGAACCACATGGGTATAGCAAGGCAATCAAGAGAAATAGAGATAACATTAATGGCGCTTCCTAATCAATATAGGATAATTACTATACTCTATCGTACTGTACCATACTGTACTGTACTAACACTACCTGCACCCTTACTAGTCACTCTAGAAATTTGATCCCTCTTGGCTAAATAGAACGATGATAGCTTCGTGTACTACTAGATTCACCCACTATCCTCCATGTTTGACTGTATATCTCTAGTTGTTATCATAGGTACCCAACATGTACCTATCCCCACTAGATGTACCCCTTCAATAAAATGGTAATTCCATGTACTCCTAGCTGACGTCATAGGTGTCGCCTGCTCCTATCTCCACTAGGTGTACCCCCTTAATAATTATTAATAATAGTGGTAGCTTCGTGTACCCCTAGCTGACTACATAGGTGTTGTCTGCTCCTATCTCCACTAGGTGAACCCACTACCCTGCCCCATTTGATCGGCTCCCTAACTCGTAGATACCCGTGCAGGTCCCACAGTGGGGTGTATCACTCCCCAATATGGCAACCTTATATCACGCAAGGAATGCACAGCTTATAACTACACGATGCAACAACGTATTACCTACCAGCCCGGACCCATGCACGCACGTGACCCTATTGGACTTGCGTTGCCACTGCTAATCCGTTTTGGCCTCTAACAATTAGACCCAGAAGGCGTGTCCCGTCCTCGACTTGGGTCGAGCTGACGAAGATACTTAATGGGCTATTGGACTGAAAAGGGCCCCCCATGCTTGACACAAGCTTTCCACCTAGGCTTGGTCCCCTTTAGTACATCCCACTTAACCCCCTTCATGTCCACTTACATGTTTTAAATTTGGTTAAGGGTTTCTATTAGTAATTCCACATGCCACCCAAGGCACCCACTTAACCCCTATGTCCCACTTACATGTTTTACCTTGGTTAAGTGTTACTAATCATATTTCCTCATGCCACCCAAGGAACCCACTTAACCCCTATGTCCCACCACATGTTTTACTTTGGTTAAGTGTTTCTTAATTTATTAGTACCGTAACTCCTATAGGACCTCTCACATTAGACTGGCATTTGTGGCTGCTGGATTTGCCGGGCGGGTCCGGGCAGTCTTACACCACAAACGAGCCTAACCTCGTGTCCATACAATTGTTACGCATTTAGTTTGGGCCTTTGACCTCTCGCATTGGGCTACCATTTGTGGCTGCTGGATTTGCCGGGCGGGTCCGGGCAGTCTTACACCACAAATGAGTCCAAACTCGTGTCTTAGGCAATTAATTATACATAATTAATTTTCCCAAATTTGAATTACTATCCCTATTCAAATTTCCATATTTATTTATGTCCATAATTTATCCCTAAATTATGCTCATCTATTTATGGTATATAAATTATACCAATTTCATCACTAATTAATTTTATTCCTTAAAATTAATTACATGCCTTTTTAGGCCATTACATGCCAAATTCATAATATGTGTGTATCCACTATTATCCCCGTCGTACCCCCATCATTTGTTCGCTTAACATAACATATACATATTAGACTAGCAAATAGTCTAATACTTAAAAAAAAGGAATAAACGTCACAAAGTCACATACACACAATAATAGATCTAATTTGCATCTAACTTGAAATTAAGAATTACAACATACTTGCATAGTCTTTTATTATCAAGGATCCAAAAATCATAGATCTAAAAGGTGTGAACTTGCATAACTATGCATGTCATAGTTTCAACATAAAAATATCAACTTGAATATGGATCTAAACTTTAAAGGTGTGAATTTGTATATATGTGAATCCAATTATCACTTAAACTTGCATCTGAACATAATACTTATACGAACAAGCATATGTTCCACATCCATATTCGCATAAAAACTGATGTTATAAACCTAGGTGATTGAATTATAAAAAGGGATTCATTGACACAAGTTAACATCATGAACAAATATCATATATTTTAGATCCAAACTTACATAACATCATATAACTCGCATACAACTTGCATGATCCTATTAACTTGCATAACATCATATTTACAACTTGCATAATCATATTAACTTGCATAACATCATATATGAAACTTGCATAATAATATTAACTTGCATAACATCATATGTACAACTTGCATAATCATATTAACTTGCATAACATCATATGAACAACTTGCATAATCATATTAACTTGCATAACATCATATATGAAACTTGCATAATCATATTAACTGGCATAATCATATTAATCTTGCATAACATCATACATGAAACTTGCATAACATCATATATAAAACTTGCATAACATCATATAATATGAATCAAGTTAACATACATGATTAAACATATGAATTAGATTCACAACCACAACTTATAATCCAATGTATATCACATCATAATTAATTTAGCAATTATTTTGTTAAAGTGATCAAACTCACCATTCAACGAAGTTCTGGAATTTATTAGCGTCCCTTTGTTGTAGTTGAATTTGCTGTTGGATTGAATTGAGTTGCTTTAATCTTCTTCTAATTGGTGGCAGCTACTGCAGGGTTCAAGACGACAACATGACGGCCATAATTTTAATTTTAATTCTAATTTAAGGTTTGAGTCTATGGGTCTTTTTATAGAGCTTTGAATTAATTTAAGCCATCGGATCACTCTAGGATCTATCTAGGCGTTAGAAACCAAGAAATGATGTCAACAGACCAACCAGAAATTACCACCTAAGCCCTAAAACATAAAATTTCGTCATAGACCATTTAGGGCCGACGGGACCAATTCCAAACCTCCTGAGTTGACCCTGGGGTCGACACAATGGGTCTCGGGTCGATCTCGGTTTGGTGTTTTTCCTTCCCGCTTCTGCTGTTTTGAATTTTGTTTTCTTAAATTTTAGGTTGAATTATATATATATATATATTTCTATCTTCCTAATTAACCATTTTCACACTAAACTACTTTTTGAACCGCATTTACACTAAGCCGCTTTTTAGCCATTCCCCTAAAACAAAAATATGGCGTTGGCGGGGATCGAACTCTGTACCTCTTGTATGCAAGTCACATGTTCCAACCAAACGAGCTACTAAGTCTTTTGCTTACAAACCTTAGAACAATGCTAAACATTTATTCTTTAATTTAGTTAATTCGATTATTCAAAAATCCGGGGTGTTACAGCGTGTTCTCGGTTCGGTTTTCAGGGGTTTGTGTGAGTTTGAACTTTGTGGCCATTGAGAGTTAAACGGGTTGGCACGCTCTGAGGGTGGAGAAAGAAGAGTGTGAGGAGTGGGGGTGGTTAACATCGAATTTTTCTGATGATGTCGAACTGGTGTTAAAATTATACAAGGGAGAGTAGTTGTGATAGGAGAAATATTGGTATGATTTTTGAGATTTATATTAAAGAGGAAATGGGAGTTAAAAGTGCGTGATTTCCATTACTTGAAGAACGAGTACAGGAGTTATTCCGGGGAAGAAGGGATTAAAGTAGCTGGGTTAAATCAATGGGCATGGGTCGGGGTATTATAAGGTAAGGCCCAATTAAAGGTTATAAAGGAAAGTTAGCCTTTGTTTTAATTTAAATTGAATACAAACTTTTTAATACCCAAACTTGCTCATACTTTATCAAAATCAAACGAAATAAGATCCGTTAGGATCGTATGGACGGACACTACACCATGGAACTGACTAGGAGCGAATCTGAGCTCGTTACAATTTATAGCAAAACAAATTGTCCATCTGAATCAAGTGATGGTTATCGTTATTAACGATGATCGTCCAATGTGAGTAAAACTTACCAACTCTGAATAGTTATATTTTAATAACGTATTTTTTAGAACTATTAATTATCTGTTCTTTGATGTGTGTTAATTGTTTAGATGAATTTCTTGTGTATTGGTTGAAATCATAGATAACGATATATATATATATATATATATATAAATCGTTATCCGAATATTGATTCTGTTCAGCAGAATATTTCATATTGAAATGAAATCGATGTTAATTATATTTATTAACATCTGCGATGCAGGGTAACAGGTTGGAGGGAACCAACTGGGTTCCTCAATATATAAAATACTGTTTTGTTTCATATATTGTGTTATATGATGTGATATGAAATCTGTTGAGGATTTTATATGTTTGAATGATACCGATCATTATATATGGTACGTTAAATACCATAAGAAATACTGGGATGTAAAAAGGGGATTTTCAAAGTATATTTTGAAAATAAATTATTATATAAAATCAATGGATTTTATATATAAAAGGAAAATGATTTTTTAAAAGGAGATAATTATAAAATCAAAGAGTTGAAAAGGAAAAAGATTTGTAAAACAAAGATAAAGGAAAAAGATTTGTAAAACAAAGATAAAGGAAAAGATTTGTAAAACAAAGATAAAGGAAAAAGATTTGTAAAACAAAGATAAAGGAAATTATTTGTAAAACAAAGATAAAGGAAAAGATTTGTAAAACAAAGATAAAGGAAATTATTTGTAAAACAAAGATAAAGGAAATTATTTGTAAAACAAAGATAAAGGAAATATTTATTTGTTAAATAAATAGGAAAGATAAAAGAAATATTTATTTGTTAAATAAATAGAATTTGAAAAGGGAATAGTTATTTGTTAAGTAAACAAATAGAAAAGAAACAATTCAAACGAACAAATCAAAGGAGTTAATTCAAAAGAGTTAATCAAAATGAGTTAATCGAATATTAGTTATTCGGTTAGAGTTAATCAGTTAGAATTAATCAGTTAGAATTAATCAATTATAATTAACCAGTAGAATTATTCAAATGGAGTAAATCGAGTAGAGTTATCGAACATAATTTATTCGAAGTAGAGTTATCGAATATCACTTATTCGAAGTAGAGTTGTCGAATATAGTGTATTCGAGAGAAGAGTGATCAAATATAGTTTATTCGGGAAGAGTAATCGAATATAGTTTATTCGGGAAGAGTAATCGAATATAGTTTATTCGAGAAGAGTAATCAAATATAGTGTATTCGAGAGAAGAGTAATCGAATATAATTTATTCGAAGAAGAGTAATCAAATATAGTTTATTCAGGAAGAGTAATCGAATGTAGTTTATTCGAGAAGAGTAATCGAATATAGTTTATTCGAGAAGAGAAATCGAACATAGTTTATTCGAGAAAAGCAATCGAATATAGTTTATTCGAGAAGAGTAATTGAATATAGTTCACTCGAGAAGAGTTATCGAATATATTTTATTCGAGAAGAGTTATCGAATATAATTTATTCGAAGAGGAGTTATCAAATAATGGTTATTCGAAGTGAGTTAATCGAATATTGGTTATTCGAAGTGCGTTAGTCGAATATTGGTTATTCGAAGTGAGTTAATCGAATCTAGTTATTCGAAAGGATTAAAGCGAATATAGTTTGTTCGAATAGAATTAAAAGGAGTTATCAAATACTAGTTATTCGAATCAAGTTAAAAGGGAGTTATCGAATATAGTTTATTCGGATAAGAGTTAAAGGAGTTATCGAATATAGTTTATTCGAAAGAAGTTAAGTGAAAAGAGTTAATCCAATAGAGTTAATTGAATAAAGTTAATCAAATATAGTTCATTCGAGAAGAGTTATCGAATATAGTTATTCGAAGGGAGGAGTTATCGAATAGAGATTATTCAAAAGAGAGTTACGTAAGGAAGTTTGTTAAAGGTTTAAAAGATAAACTTTGTCTATTCTAAAGTTAAAAATGTTCTTCAGTTAAGGTCTGAGAGGCAATTATACCCCAACTTGATTGAGTTCCTTCTTAACTAAGGAAAGGGCTAAAGTTTGACAGTAAAGGATGGTTAAATAAATTTAGTTAATAAGTGTAATGGTTTGAGTTGGCATCGCGATGGTTTGTTTAAAACATCTGTCTAAGTCCAATGTAGGAGCTTTGGAAATGTTTTCCAAATAAGAATAAAAAATGTTTTCTAATATAGAAAACATGAAATGGAAATGTTTTCCAGTGTTAATAACATATATTTTCTAAATTTAGAAAATAAGAAATGTTGAATATATGGAAACAGGAAATGACCAATGGAATAAATTAACGATAAATTAATTTAAAGGGATAAAAGTTGATTGATGATTGATCGATATAATTTCCATTTGGAAATAATATCGTTGTTCGCACACGTGTTTTTTTCTTTGATAGTTAACTCACCGACTATCGAAGTTTAGACCATTTTAACGTTGTTAATATGGAGAGACCAGTTGGATTATTATCCGAAGAACCACTTCGTATTGGCATAAGCGTTGCGAATCATATATGCCAAAGAAAATTGAAGACGGAGTAAAGTGCAAGAGCTTTTGTATAAATCTTAGGTAAAGATTGCCTAAGATGGTTGTACTGAATAGTGCCTTTGGTTTGTCCAGTCCCAGGATGACCTGTATGGAAGAATGTCTGATAGAGTATATTTAATAGATCGCGTAATTTGATCTCTTCAAACGTATTTACGTTTGGTGGCGGAGGAATTTGTTTCTCTTAGCTGTATACCCGTGATATTTTTGGAGAAATCAATTTGTGATTTGGCGGGTATGACGATGTGACATTCAAAGTGAATAAATGTGTGATCTGTTAGAGATAAGCGTGGCCTCAAGCCTCACAACTAGGAAATGACAGAAATCGGGTAGGCAGCATGGCAATGTAGGTCACACCTATTAGGGTGTATAATCACCCAATCTAGGTTTCATTTATTTTTAAAAATCTATTGTCGATGCTGTCCCATTCGGGAAACGGTTGCTAATCCCAATCGTTGGTGATATATATTCGATACACTCAAGCGAAATGAGTGGTCTGTCATGTGTGGCCGGGTTGCAAGATGTTCTTGTTGAACCCAGTGTATTCCTCTCTAGAGGTACACTAGCGAATGGTGGTTCCATATCTTGTCATAGTTGGAAATCCATTACCCAATACGTGCTTGCGGTTTTTGATTGTATACTATATTTGTAGAACATGAGATGAAAGCATTTATGCTAGATGATTATTATATTGTGGTTGATAGACACTATTATAATATCAATGAGTTTGATATAAAGTTTATTTTGGATTCTCATAAGGGAAAAACCCGTTCCGTTATACAGCGTGGTCTTATGAGATTCATTTACTTGTTCAAACTATTTTAAAATGTTTTACTCATACCAGTCCCATGACTGACCCGAAGTTTATTTTGTTTTGTTTTCCCTAAACTCTTGGGTGCCCAATTTTGTACGGGCAGTCAAGTAGTCAGGATTTACAGATACTTGAAGAGCTGGAGCAGGAGGCTTCAGGATCATATAGCTATTGTTTATTTCCGCTGTGTTGTAAGTGTTGTACTTTGAAAATGATATGTATATTCAAGTACAGATTTATATTTCAAAGTTAAGTTATATATTATATGTTATTCATTCCGCTGTGAGGTTCGTGTTACTCTGATGTTGTTCTTCATCTTCTTCTATTCTATTACTCTGATGTTGTTCTTCTTCTTCGTCTATTCTAAATTTCTATCTTATCTATTCTCACCCTCTAATTTCTTTCATTAACTACCGGTATTTTCGATGTTTGGTTAGTCGTCATTGAGTTTATGTCGATAACCAAAGTCGTTGAAAAAACGGGTCGTTACAGTTGGTATCAGAGCTGAAGGTTAATTGATTAACTTGGCTTTGTGGCGTGACTCGGTAGAGATGGGGTTAGCAATACCCTAGATTGAGTTTGAGTGTATATATACGAGTGAACGTATTTGTTATTTGATATAAATGGTTTTATATTGAGTAGATTTATTGGTTGTGTTGTTTATGGATTCTGGTCGTTGTTGAGGCACCACAATATCGATAAGGGTTTATAAACACTCGAATACGATGGGTCGACACGATATGTTTTGAAAAGAGGGTAAATGAAAATAATTTTACCCAAAGTATATTTTGATATAGAGAAAATATATATTAGAATTATAATATATTGGATATATTGATTGTTATTATAATCAAGTAAGATTATAAATTAAATGGTTATGTAAATAACCAATCAGAATTCATATAAGTGAAATACGTGGAATCAGATGAATTAAATCTAAAGTTAAAACCAGAATTGAAATTAAAAGCCTGGAAATTGGAAAGGCGTTTGTAAATGGATTTGAATTGAGTATATGAGAATTTTAAAATCCTGGGAGATTTTAAGTTGTTTTACAAGCACTGTGAATGGTATTTTGAAATGTATTTCAAAATGGAAGTGTTTAGAAATGGTTTTGAAAGTGAAATAGTATTGAACTCACTTCGATAGCTGGGAAATAACCCTGATGATGAATCGCGACATCATTAGTGTTCATTTTCGAGTTCTAAGTGACAAATTACTACCAAAGACATTATTTTTGAATTGATTTGAGAAAAGCAAGTGTTTGAATCCTGAAAAGGAAAGTTTGATTTTCGATATGGTAAACTATTTAAAATTCCCAAGGAAGAACAGTCTGAATTAAAAACAAATTGAGTAGAATTTTGGAAAGACAATTGGAATTAAAATAAAGTCAGTTAGTGGTAACTGAAATTGAATTAAAATGATATCGAGACAAATTGGATTTGTGAGATTCGAATTTGAAGTGTAATTTGATAATCAAGTTAAGAGTTTGGAATCAAGAATGAAACTCGAGGTTGAAATGATATTTGGCTTAGAAATAAGAGAATAGCTGTGTTGAACAGATATTGATTGGATTGACATTGGTATATGCTGAATTAACAGCAGATGGAAGGGATTTAATGATATGCCCGACAAAAAGGTACAAGTTTATTTTATATGGGTATGAGATTTTTATGAGCCGAATTGGCAAGCGGTTTGGCTATTTGATTTTCTTTTGGGTTGGAAAAGGGCTAGAGAGGCAAGTTGGAGTTTGAGCTATCGACCAGAACAAAGGAGGTGCTGGCGAATTTTTCGAAAAGTTAAGGTGTTAGAAAATTTTCAGGATTTTTGGAAATTTTCGTTGATAAGAATTAATTAAATATTTTAGTTGATATAAATTGGTTCAGTGGAAACCGGAGTTGAGAGGTAAACAGATAAATTTTTACCCAATAGATAGAGTCGTTTTCTAGCTTAGCAATCTCGAGGAAGAAATTATTTTAAGGGGGAAAGATTGTAATGACCCGCATTTTCAGCTGTCGAATAATTAATTTATTTAATTATTAATTATCAATATGGCAATATCGATAACTCGAATTAAATAATATTTATATTTGATTAATATAAATAATAAATATTTCCGGCATAATCGGAAATAGCGGAATTCACAGTATGAGTTGTATTAGACAATATAAAATATATAATTCAGTTTATATTGAATTATATTGACGAATATATTTATAATCATCAGTTGAAGGTAGAAATTATATTATAATTAAAATCGAGCTCGAAATGGCGCGGCAGTTTGTTATTTGGCGATTTGAACTTCAGTTGAAGGTACATGATTCATTTTAAGCTAAATTTCTGTGAAACAAGAAACGTTCAGAGCTGGTGAAGCATATTTTTCTAGTGGAAGACAAAAATTGGGATTTCGTCGTGTAGATTGTGAGTTGTGTCCAAATCAAATTTTAAAATAGTCGTTATAGAATCGTTTATCGACCGTAACGGTTTATTCGATATAACTAGATATCGGTTTCGAATTTAGACAAGGTTCTTTTGAGACGTAGTGATAGTTTATTTTTTAGAATTTTATTGTAATTTTTAATTAATCAAATAAGAAACTTTTTATTTGGAGTATTTTGCACTCTGTAATCAACATTTTGAGGTTTCACAAAATGAGTTAATCTACCGATATTACTATATTTTTGAGATCGTGAAACATCACTGAACACAATGGTATTTTTATTTCTGTGATAGCGGTACCTAAACGGAAGGAATTTTAGTTAACACAGTCCCTGACGGATCTAACTACTACAAACATTCACTAGAATGACAACATGTCTGGCACCTTATATTCCCGTCAACCATTTAACAATAACTGTTAAACAATTTGAGCCATCCATTTATGAAAGAAATCCGCATATAACCATCAAGCTATCAACTACTTCAGCGTACTCTCCATACACTACAAAGCGCAATGTAAAATCGAAACAATAAATACCTTTCACCTTAAGTAAAACAACATGTTTCCTATTCCCTAACCACATACCACGTTGGAGTCCTCAAAGTGACCACGTCTTCAAAGATATAACCCTATAAATAAGCTACCTTCGTTACCTAAACCCTTATTTCTTTCTACTCGCGGTCAATAACATTTTGAGCCACCGATATTCTTCCTCAAAGCTCACGTGAACTAAAAAGGGATGTTGTACGTAAGATGTATACTGGGAGGTGAGAGTAAAAACAAATGTGTGGAGTTTCATGGTGATATGTTGGGCGCGAGTGGAGAAGGGCAGTGAGGAGCTGTTGTTAACGTTGTGGGGGTGTGGACATGCGAATGGTACAAGAGTGATGTACAGAAGGATAAGAGTATGTACAGAGGACAGCGTATTCTCAGTTCGGTTTTCAGGGGGTTGTGTGAGTTTGAACATAATGGCCATTGAGAATTAAACGTGTTGGCACACTCTGAGGGTGAAGGAAGAAGAGCGTGAGCAGTGGGGGAGGTTAGCGTCGGACTTTTTATGATGATATCGAACTGGTGTTAAAATTATACGAGGGGAGAGTAGTTGTGATGGGAGAAATATTGGCATGATTTTTGGGATTTATAGTAGAGAGGAAATGGGAGCTAAAAGTGCATGATTTCCATTACTTGAAGAACGAGTATAGGAGTTATTTCGGGGAAGAAGGGATTAAAGCGGCTGGGTTAAATCAATGGGCATGGGCCGGGGTATTATAAGGTAAGGGCCCAATTAAAGGTTATAAAGGAAAGTTTGCCTTTGTTTTAATTTAAATTGAATACAAACTTCTTAATACCATAACTTGCTCATACTTTATCGAAATCAGACGAAACAAGATCCATTAGGATCGTATGGACGAACACTACACCATGGAATTGACTTGGAGCAAATCTGAGCTCATTATAATTTATAGCAAAATAAATTGGCCAACTGAATCAAGCGATGGTTATCGTTATTAACGATGATCGTCCAATGTGAGTAAAACTCACCAACTCTGAACAGTTATATTTTTATAACATATTTTTAGACCTGTTAATCATCTGTTGTTTGATATGTGTTAACTATCTTGTTGAATTTCTTGTGTATTGGTTGAAATCATAGATAATGATATATATATAAATCATTAATCAAATATTGGTTCTGTTCAGCAGAATATTTCATATTGAAATGAAATCGATGTTAATTATATTGTATAACATCTGTGACGCAGGGAAACAGGTTGGAGGGACCCAACTGGGTTTCTGAATATATAAAATACTGTTTTGTTTCATATATTGTGTTATATTATGTGATATGAAATCTGTTGAGGATTTTATTTGTTTGAATGATACCGATCATTGTATATGGTACGTTAAATACCATAAGAAATACTGGGATGTAAAAAGGGGATTTTCAAAGTATATTTTGAAAATAAATTATTTTATAAAATCAATGGATTTTTTATATAAAAGGAAAAGGATTTTTTAAAAGGAGATAATTATAAAATCAAAGAGTTGAAAAGGAAAAAGATTTGTAAAACAAAGATAAAGGAAATTATTTGTAAAACAAAGATAAAGGAAAAGATTTGTAAAACAAAGATAAAGGAAATTATTTGTAAAACAAAGATAAAGGAAATATTTATTTGTTAAATAAATAGGAAAGATAAAATAAATTT
Source organism: Allium sativum (assembly GCA_030737875.1). Lineage (NCBI taxonomy): Eukaryota > Viridiplantae > Streptophyta > Magnoliopsida > Asparagales > Amaryllidaceae > Allium > Allium sativum. The sequence goes on from CM060916.1 coordinate 905,433,784, forward strand.
TTATTTGTTAAATAAATAGAATTTGAAAAGGGAATAATTATTTGTTAAGTAAACAAATAGAAAAGAAATAATTCAAAGGAATAAATCAAAGGAGTTAATTCAAAAGAGTTAAGCGAAATGAGTTAATCGAATATTAGTTATTCGGTTAGAGTTAATCGATTAGAGTTAATCAGTTAGAATTAATCAGTTAGAATTAATCAGTTAGAATTAATCAGTTAGAGTTAACCAGTAGAGTTATTCAAATGGAGTAAATCGAGTAGAGTTATCGAATATAATTTATTCGAAGTAAAGTTATAGAATATCACTTATTCGAAGTAGAGTTATCGAACATAGTGTACTCGAAGAAGAGTTATCGAATATAATTTATTCAAAGAAGAGTAATCGAATATAGTTTATTCGAGAAGAGTAATCGAATATAGTTTATCCGAGAAGAGTAATCGAATATAGTGTATTCGAGAGAAGAGTAATCGAATATAATTTATTCGAAGAAGAGTAATCGAATATTGTTCATTCAAGAAGAGTAATCGAATATAGTTTATTCAAGCAGAGTAATCAAATATAGTTTATTCGAGAAGAGAAATCGAATATAGTTTATTTGAGAAGATTTATTGAATATAGTTTATTCGAGAAGAGTAATCGAATATAGTTCATTCGAGAATAGTTATCGAATATAATTTATTCGAGAAGAGTTATCGAATTTAATTTATTCGAAGAGGAGTTATCAAATATTGGTTATTCGATGTGAGTTAATCGAATATTGGTTATTCGAAGTGAGTTAATCAAATACTGGTTATTCGAAGTGAGTTAATCGAATCTAGTTATTCGACTGGAGTAAAGCGAATATAGTTTATTCGAACAGAATTAAAAGGAGTTATCAAATATTAGTTATTCGAATCAAGTTAAAAGGGAGTTATTGAATATAGTTTATTCGGATAAGAGTTAAAGGAGTTATTGAATATAGTTTATTCGGAAGGAGCTAAGTGAAAAGAGTTAATCCAATAGAGTTAATTGAATAGAGTTAATTGAATATAGTTCATTCGAGAAGAGTTATTGAATATACTTATTCGAAGGGAGGAGTTATCGAATAGAGATTATTCGAAAGAGAGTTACATAAGGAAGTTTGTTAATGGTTTAAAAGATAAACTTTGTCTATTCTGAAGTTAAAAACGTTGTTCAATTAAGGTCTGAGAGGTGATTATACCCCAACTTGATTGACTTCCTTCTTAACTAAGTAATGGGCTAAGGTTTGATAGTAAAGGATGGTTAAGTAAATTTAGTTAGTAAGTGTAATGGTTTGAGTTGGCATCGTGATGGTTTGTTTAAAACATCTGTCCAAGTCCAATGTAGGAGCTTTGGAAATGTTTTCCAAATAAGAATCAGAAATGTTTTCTAATATAGAAAACATGAAATGGAAATGTTTTCCAGTGTTAATAACATATATTTTCTAAATTTAGAAAATAAGAAATGTTGAATATATGGAAACAGGAAATGACCAATGGAATAAATTAATGATAAATTAATTTAAAGAGATAAAAGTTGATTGATGATTGATCGATATAATTTCCATTTCTAAATAATATCGTTTTTTGCACATGTGTTTTTTTCTTTGATTGTTAACTCACCGACTATCGAAGTTTTGACCATTTTAACGTTGTTAACATGGAGAGACCGGTTGGATTATTATCCGAAGAACCACTCCGTATTGGCATAAGCATTGTGAATCATATATGCCAAAGAAAATTGAAGACAGAGTAAAGTGCAAGGGCTGTTGTATAATTCTTAGGTAAAGATTGCCTAAGATGGTTGTACTGAATGGTGCCTTCAGTTTGTCCAGTCCCAGGACGACATGTATGGAAGAATGTCTGATAGAGTATATTTAATTAATCGCGTAAGTTGATCTCTTCAAACGTATTTACGTTTGGTGGCAGAGGAATTCGTTTCTCTTAGTTGTATACCCGTGGTATTTTTGGGGAAATCAATTTGTGATTTGGCGGGTATGACGATGTGACATTCAAAGTGAATAAATGTGTGATCTGTCAGAGATAAGCGTGGCCTCTATCCTCACAACTAGGAAATGACAGAATTCGGGCAGGCAGCATGGCTATGTAGGTCGCACCTATTAGGGTTTATAATCACCTAACCTAGAGTTTCATTTATTTCTAAAAATCTATTGTCGATGCTGTCCCATTCGGGAAACGGTTGCTGATCCCAACCGTTGGTGATATACATTCGATACACTCAAGCGAAATGAGTGGTCGGTCATGTGTGGCCGCGTTGCAAGATGTTTTTGTTGAACCCAGTGTATTCCTCTCTAGAGGTACACTAGCGAAAGGTGGTTCCATACCTTGTCATAGTTGGAAATCCATTACCAAATACGTGCTTGCGGTTTTTGATTGTATACTATATTTGTAGAATGTGAGATGAAAGCGTTTCTGCTAGATGATTATTATATTGTGGTTGATAGACACTATTATAATACCAATGAATTTGATATAAAGTTTATTTTGGATTCTCAAAAGGGAAAACCCGTCCCGTTATACGGCGTGGTCTTATGAGATATCGTTTACTTGTTCAAACTCTTTTTAACTAGTTTTACTCATACCAGTCCCACGATTGACTCAGAGTTTATTTTGTTTTGTTTTCCTTAAACTCTTGGGTGCCCAATTTTGTATGGGCAGTCAAGTAGTCGGGATTTACAGATACTTGAAGAGCTAGAGCAGGAGGCTTCAGGATCATATAGCTATTGTTTATTTCCGCTGTGTTGTAAGTGTTGTACTTTGAAAATGATATGTATATTCAAGTATAGATTTATATTTCAAAGTTATGTTATATATTATATGCTATTCGTTTCGCTATGAGGTTCGTGTTACTTTGATGTTGTTCTTCTTCTTCTTCTTCTTCTATTCTAAGTTACTATCTTATCTATTCTCACCCTCTAATTTCTTTCATTAACTATTGGTATTTTTCGATGTTTGGTTAGTCATCATTGAGTTTATGTCAATAACCAAAGTTGCTAAAAAACCGGGTCGTTACACCATGATCATCAAAATAGTTATGCCGACAAGCAATGGAAGTACTTGGAATTCTCATCTAGAGACTTTGTATTTGTTAAGAGTTCGCCTCTTTGGAATTTTGTTCATTTTGGGAAGAAAGGAAAGTTAGCACCAAGGTTTGTTGGGCGTTTCCGATTATCGAGTGCATGGAAAGACCGCTTATAGATTGGACTTATGTGGGAAGATGGCGAGTGAGCATAATGTTTTTCATATATCATTTCTACGGAAGTTCGTGCACAACTCGAATAATGATGTCTCCTGGTCAATTTGAAGATTTAGAGGTTGAACCTGAAGTTTCTAGGAATCGTAATGTTGACGGAAAAAAATGTCGTAAACACCTAAGATTCCCAATTACTAGGAATTATAAATATGGTCACATAGGCAAGAATATAAAATTAAACATAAGCAGTAAATAACACAAGAGATTAATAGTGGTTCGGCCTCAGTGAGGGCCTACGTCCACTTTGAAGAGTTGTTGTAATTTTATTGATCACTTAAAAGATTACAAGGTTGAGACCCTCTCATTACATTTGTTGACTACGCAACATGAAGTTACAATAGTCATATATGCAAAAAATAGTAAAATGGACAATTTTGCCCTTCTTCCTCCTCAGGTAGGAGAAGCCATTAATGAAGCTCTATGGAGGTCTCAAGGCTCAAGAATCCCTCCCTTTTGAAGTGTGAGGCCATGGGGTATTTATAGGAAGTGGTTAGGTAGGGGGTAGGTAGGAGTAGGTAGAAATAGGGACCATCTACAGGAAATTCATGCCTCTAGCTGTCGGTCACCAGAAATTCGCACCTGGGTTGGGGTGCGAAATTTCGCACATGCCAGGTGCGAAATTTCGCAACTACTAGGTACGAAATCGCGCACCTACTAGGTACGAAATTGCGCACCTGGCTGCATGCGAAGTGTATTGGGCGAGGGGCGTTGTCGAGGTTTGTTTGCGCGATCTCTCTTCGGTCTTCCTCCTGTGCTTCCTGAGTTTTGCCCTTGGCCCTGGCTTCACGCGATGAGTTGAGTCAAGCGTGTCTGGAGTACTTTTGGTAACCGGACAAAAAGGCCGGTTAACGTTTTCCCCCCCAAAGTACGTCTTGTCTTGACATGATGTGCTTTGGAATGAAAGTTGAGATGAATTGCGGATTTATCCTGCAAGTTATAGGAAAAAGCATGTTAGTTAGCGGGCTCGCTCGTTGGGGAAATGTGAACGAGTCGTTGTTGGTTTGGTGTCGCACTCGCGTTGCTAGGTATCTGCATGGCATCGTCGTTGCACGTCTTAGGCGGCTTGACACTTGCAGGGAGTAGGCGTATGCGAGCGTGATGGTCGAGAGGATTTTTTTTGAGGCATGAGATTCCGAACCACTGGGGTTCGAAATTTCGAACCGCATAGATTTGAATTTTCAAACCGTATTGGCTCGAAACTTCGAACCGTAAGGCTCGAAATTTTTAACCCTGGGTGTTTGAAATTTTAGAGCCCGAAGGTTCGAAATTTCGAGCCTAGGGTCGAAGTGCGAAGGGACTTTTCCTTTTTACTATAAACAGGCCCCTCTCCCCTCATTTTTCTTCATTCTTCTATTTTCTCCTTCGGTTGCTACTATTCTGAAGACTTCGTTACTCGACTTTTTTCAACCAAATTATTAGGTAGTGGACTTGGTCGCACGAAGGAAGGATGGGGGTCGAAGTACGATGGTCAGAGGAGGCTCGAGACTTCGAGCCTGGCAGGAGAGGTTCGAAAATCCAAACCTGATGGGGCTCGAATTTTCGAACCCTATAGGGTTCGAAATTTCGGGCCTTGGACTCGAATTTCCGATCTCCCAAGCAAAAGATTTCTTGAACACTGGGGCGTGAGATTTCGAACCCTAGGCTTCGTAATTCCGAGCCCTGAGGGCTTGAAATTTCGAACATGAGGGGTTCGAATTTTCGAGCCACCGCTGTTCGAATTTCCGATTCCCAAGGGGTTCGAATTTTCGAGCCACCTAGGCTCGAATTTTTGAACCTAAGTGGTTCGTATCTTCGAATCCTAGGGGTGTTCGAATTTTTGAGCCACTTAGGTTCGAATTTTTGAACCTAAGTGGTTCGAATCTTCGAGCCGTGGACGGGTTTAATTGTGTTTCCTTGGCGGGGTGTAGGTCCTTTTCTGCTTCAAGCTTCGATTTCCTGACTGCCTATCCTTAGACTTATATATTGCATGTTTGACTATATGAACGTGTCAAGTTGTATATTGATAACTGTTCGGATCGGGACTCGAATCTTTCACATTGGATATAGCATATGTCTGGACTGTGACCGAACTATTAGGATCCTTATAGTTCTATGTACAATCTAACTGTTGCATGACACCGCACACACTCGTTAATTTTCACCAACACGAGGGGTACAGGCTATTTCACTATGATGTGTAATACTGGTGCATTAAAGTATAGCGAGCCATGCAAACACGATCAAGGGCTAGGAAACTTCTAGAAGCCGAGACTTCCCCGCCATCGTCTCACATCTGACTCTAGGGACAACGGCAGCTCAGGTGGGAGCGTGTTTGAGACTACTGAAGAATCGGTTCCCTCCCAATCGAGCAACACGCCTGAAGTGTCTAAGCATGGGGAGCACATTGAGAGAATACATTCTCTGGTCATACATGCAGCAATGGAAAAATGTCGACATCATTGGTGGTGGCGAGCCACCTGCCCCAGTAGCTATGGACATGCTGCCTGACGCAGTTATTTTAGACAATCCACCAGACTCGGTGTCATCGCGCTTGAATGCCACGACAGTTAGAAAGTTGGAATTGCAGTTTAGCATCTCGGAGGGAGATGCTCATGCCCCTGGAACGAGTGGAAGGGCCCATGCACCACCGGAGGGTTTCATTGCTTGGAATCGACATACTTGCTTTGTGGGGTGCATGCCCCCGGCCAATGACATCATTCGGGAAATGTTATTCTACTTCCGCCTCGCACCTTCTCAGCTGCACCCAAATGCTTATTCCTCAGTTCTAGGTACTTACATTCTTTATCGAGAATTTTTACACTGGGGTCCTACCGGAGAGGATATTAGGTATCTCTTTCATTTTAGGCAATCAACTGGTGGATCGACCTCCCAATGGTTCTTGGAAGCATCTCCCACCACTAGATTTTTTTTTTGGAAAGTGGCCCAGGCCATCCATGATTAAGCATGACTGGTTCTTCGTTCGCTACCCTCCCTGGTTTACGAGGAGGTGGATACAAGGAGGTGAGTACCTTCGATCTCTTCTTATAACGTTGTCGGGCTCTGTGTCTCATTGTTTTCTGATTGTGGTAGGAAATCCTGAGGCGCCTACTGGTGATGAGTATCGTCAACGTCTCGATGCCTTCCGAGCCATCCCTGAAGACTCTCACAAGACGGATATTGTGGTAGATCAGGACCGCCTTATGCGTGTTGGGTTGCTTTCGGCCAACAGGGCTATAATCAGGCCTGCGGTGGCGAGTGGTGTGTTAACAAAGAAAGCGTCGGAAGGCCCTGTTGCTTCCGTTCTGAAGAGGAAGATAGCTTCTACTAGGATTGGACCAAAAAAGGTCGTCAAGTTCCAAGAAGATGTTGGCGGTAGCAAAGCTGGAAGCGCGGAGACAGCTGCTCGGGATGAGGGGCTTTTCGACGCTTCTGTCCTGCCCCCGATGGGAGGGATGGGGGAAGAAGTGTTGGCTAGTCCTCATTCTCCTATGACCTCTATAGAAGCTACCGCCTCCCTTGAGAAAGTGGATCAGTTTGCTTGTCTGGGTACTGTTCCAGTGGACTTGTCTCTGTGGCCAAGCACGGCTAGTATGGAGGATCTAGCTCGTGCCACGGAGAGGTTAACTCCCTCGATTGGGGAATAATCTAGTCTGGTGAGAGAGCACTTAAGGCATACACTTATACATGCCACATAGCATAGAGGAGTGCCTGCGCGTGCCGCTTGACTGATTTTGCTTAATTTCTTTGACAGGTGACATGGCCAGAGGAAGTAGAGGACGAGGTCATGGAGACCGCCATCGCCCAGAGAGTTCTTCTATCAGCTCCTTCAGGAGGAGGCCAACTTATATGGTTATGTTACGCCCTGACGGGGTCGCGGCAGAGGGAGTCATCATCCGAACAGGCCTTAATCTATCCCCACTCCTCCCCCTCCTCCATCGATTCGGGTTCCCATAGGAGACTCATGGCTTGATCTAGGAGGGTCGAGTCATATGTCGTAAACAACTCCGCCCATCACTGCTCCATTGGCTTCCGTTCAGACTTCTAAGGGGAGAGAGCCACCGCTTGCCCAGCCGAGATCGGATAAGGCGACTATGGTAGAAACGCGAGATTTGACGGAGCCCCAAGTTCAAGAGCTTTCCCTAGAGGAGAAGAAAGCGTTCTTGAAGCATCATTTCCCTCGACTTTACTTTGACGAGCTGCCGTCTCTCCCTGATCTTCACCCAGCTCCTAGTAGGGCATCTGGAGAATATGGATGCATGTGGAGGCCACGTATCACCAGGTCAATGAGCTTACCAAATACTCTCACCACCTATCGGACCTTATTAGGCAGAAGAACCTGCAACTTCTGAACCATCAACTAACCATTGACGCTGAGAAGACTTCCGTTGCTAGCCTGAATACGGAAATTGGTAGGTCCTCCTCTTCCTCCTCCTTTCCTGTTTATTAGAAGTCTTTGTTTTGTATCTTTAAACACTGTCTTACGGGTCTCGTGGTCTTTCAGCTGAGCTAAAGAGGGTACGAGACGCTTAAAAAGTAGGACGATGATTCTCGCTCTGTGTTCACGGAGACTATAGCCGACCTAACCACCCAGAACATGACTTTGAAGAAGGAAAGGCTGAGGTGGACCAGGCTTGCATTGACTTGGATATAGAAAACGCCAAGGTCTTCCAGCTTCAGGAGGATAATAAAGCTTTACAAGCGGAGAATGATTGCTTAAAGAGGGAGCTTGAGGCGGCGAAGAAGGCAAAGGAGGACGCGGAAGCCAGCAATCGGGTTGTGTTAGGCACCATAGAAGGATCGAAAGCCGAGTTCCAGAGAGAGGTGGAGCAACTAAGAGATGAGCTAGCGAATGCAGAGTACCGGGCACAGTCGTCTGTGGAGGAGGATATTAAGGACATGCTTATTAAGGTCCTAGAATTTCGTGGAATTTCTTGGATGGATGACTACTCCCGTGAAGTTGCTCGAACCTGGGATAGGTTGGTTCCGTACGAGGCCTTCTTGTGCCGAGTGGATGTTGGGACATTGGACAAGCAACAACTTATGATTGACCTCTTGACCGAAGGGGAGCGCGAAAAGCTGGAGGAAGGTAGAAGGTTGCTGCTTAAGGATGCGGAGAGAGAAAGGTTGGAGAGGCTTGCTGCTGAAAAAGGGAAGTCTTCCATGACTGATAGTGTCCCAGTAGCTGAGACTTTAGCGGAGGGAAGCTCCTATCGGCCGCCAGTCCCTGGATTGGTTATAAGGAGTGATCCAATAGGTTTGACTCGGGTTTCAACCGAACATGATCTGGAGCCAAGAGGGACTGAATGTACATTGCCTGTTGCGCCGGGTGCCCCTTCTGCTCTCCTTACGCCATCCTTGACCGGAGGTAAATTCCCTTTACAATGCATCCTAGAGGATGATGTGGTTACCGAATTTGTGGACTAAAAGATTGTGTTTTCATTGTGTAGCCCCTTCTGGATTAACTGCGGCCTTGGATCCTACCCCTGCGATTCCCGAAGGGACCAAGTCTGGGCCAGGACTCTAGGGGATTTAGTTTGGAGAGAGCGGAGATCATCTTGACATCCTCTCAGGGATAAGGGTAACTCCCAACCTCTGCGAAAGCCTTGTTTATGAAGAAAAGGAGGTAGATGGGCATAGTGCGACTGCCCGAGGTCCGGTGTAGGCCGATATGTCCTCGATGGCCGTCATGGTGAATGCGCAGAAAGCTAGGATGGTGGTCAAAAGTGAGGAGATGAAGGAGAAGTGGAGGCAGGATGAACTTGGCAGGCAGGAGGTCATAGCCAAGTCCAAGGAGGATGCTGAAAAGAGGGTGCCGCGACAATTGCACATAGGAAGGCTGATGATGAAGTCGAGAAGAAAAGGGCGGTGGATGAGGCTTAGAAGAGACAAAATGTGAGGAGGCCTAGTGGAGGGCCATCGAGACTTGGGAGAAAAACAGGGCCGGTGATCCAGAGCATAAGTCCCAAAAACCAATTGAGCGACGAGCTGCTAAGGAAGTGTAACACCCGGCCCCTAGACCCATGCTAACCAAGAGCAACACTAAGTGTTACTGTCGGAAAGCGCAGAGAATGGGACTCGATAGGGCTAAATTGATCTCATTCCTTTGAACGAACACTGGCACGAGAATTTAAAACTTCTTAACTTACCATTTGTGCTCAGTATAAGTTCAAAGAAATGGTACAAGAAAATTTCCCAGGTACATAGTGCAAAATATAATAGAATCAAGCACAACACAATAACAACAGCAGAATACATAATACATATCATAATAGAGATGTCCAGAATACATGGTCCATCATACATAATATCACTTCCCAAAATACATAATCGTATACATACCATAATACTACAAGCTACTGATAGTTTGAAGCTGCATAGTCCAAAACCCCAAAACGTGGAAAAAAGATAAGAATGACGCTGCAATCCACGCAACCTAACCTGCATACAATCCTCAACCTGACCCGAGGATTGTAAAAAAAACAAATCACACGGGTCAGACTATTACTAGTGTGAGTGAAGTAAGTATCTATGGACAATAAATAATTCATCAAATAAATAAAGGTGCCGCATGTATAAGTCAACATGAGGCGTAAGGATGTTACTGTATGTGAACAATTTAGCGAAATCGTCGCATTAATATGTGATAATCGCAGGCAACGGTATTATATATAACTCAATACAATACCAGAACAATTATCATATGTAAAGCAATATGATAATATAAAAAGTAAAGTTAAAAGGGTGCAGGTATTGTATGTAAAGCAATACAATACCAAAACAATTATCATATATAAAGCAATATGATAATATAATCAAACGTTGGTTAAAATACTGGGTGTCCAAATTATATTGGGTAATATCCCATTATTATTCAAACAAATTAGAAGTTAATAAAGAATTATGGGAACTATGGGATAAATATAATATGACTCATAACAGATACCAAATAAACAGACGCTAGTATTGTAAAATCACAGTGGAAGAGCTCTTGCGCGCGCGGAGACATCAGCACCGTAACCTACTCATAACGCCATAACGACACCTGGCGATCAACCCAGGATAACCAAGACGGTCTAAGGCGAAGGCCGTATGCTACCCGTTCACGGCACTACACGTGGCACACCCACGCCTCCATCTGATGTAGTCCGTGACCCGCCGACCGGGAATCTCGATCAAAACAACAAAATTGCCCAATGTAGCAGACCGTTTGACCTTTGGTGGTAGATGGGCAAAATTTAAAACCACCTCGATTCAGGTAGCGAACCTGAATCAGGTCGACCAAGATGGAGTTTTGGCCCATTGGTACAACAGAGTCCAATTTATCCCAATCCCAAAATTAAAGTATTTTTAAATATTAATTTGTAAACTCATGCTTTGAAAACTCATAGTGTTTATAATGTCAAAACACTATAAAAAAAACTCATCATGGCAACTTCCATAAAAGTAAGTTTTATACACCCAGTATACTTTACAAAAAGGATAACATCACATGTCCATAGATGGTTACCCTTCCGTGTCGCACTAATACACAAGTACCCTATAATACTTATGTATTATAACGAAACATAAGCATTGCTTAGTGTAACAACCCGTAAAATGCGAGCCAGTTTGAAATTTTTATTTTGGCAATTTTAGCGAATCTTGATTATTTAAAATGAATTATTTTAAATAATATCGACGAGAAATTTATTTTGAATTGAAATTCGACGTATATATTATATACGTCGTCGTTAGAATATATAATAATTATATATAATTATAAAAGGAATTGAAAATGGCGCGGTAGTTCGAAAATTCGATTTCTAATTTCAAATGAATATACAGAATTCAATATAAGTCAGAATTGAACGAAACAAGAAATATTTGAATCTGTATAACTATATCTTTGTAACGAAGTTAACAAACTGGGATTACATCTTAGAAATGATAAGATATGTCCAGTTTAAAATTAGAAATAGTCGCTGTGGAATTTATATATATTTTTATATATATAAGGCCCTTAAAAATGGACATTTTGCAAATGACCTCGGATTTCGACGAAACTAGTTTTGTTAGGTCCGTGTTGTTAAGTTATCGCTAGGTTTCAAATTTCATAATTTTTCGAATCAATATGTGAGCGTGGCAAAGGAAAACGTGTTTTGACCATTTCAGTTGATTTTAATCGACTGGAAATTGGCCATTTTTCTAACGGTCTCAGAATTCGACGAAACTAGTTTTGTTAGGACCGTATCGTCAATACGAAGCTAGAAAATATTTTTCTGGAATTTTTCTAGTTAGTATGTGACCCCGGTAATTTGAAATGTACGTTTAAAATTCAATTTAGTGATTTAAATGTAAATATAACGTGAACTGATTCAAACAGTCGAATCAGCTTGCGATGCATATCCCATTGTGTTCGGAATAGGGGTAATTAGCTAGGGGCGACAGTCGGTGGGCTTGATTCCGAGTTAAAACAGAAAGTCAACTTTAAAATGAATTAAATAATTAAATTAAAATAAAAAAAATCCTTTCTCCTTAACTACCTAGGCCCCCCCCCGTTCATTTATTTCAAAATCAAAATCAAAAAGGAAAAAAAAAATAAAAAATAAACCTAATCGATCTGGCGATCGTCCTCCGCCGTCCACCCAGCCTGCTATCACCGCCGCCTCTAAGGCGATCAGCCCCTCCTCCCCGTCGCGCGACCCTCCCCTTCCCCTGCTCCTCCCCTCCTCCGCAACCCGAGCTTCACCCTAATCAAGCCAAACCCTGCACCGCCAGACGAAGTGGACCCCGCCGCGCCGCTACACAGCCATCGACGCCTCAGGAAACCCCCCCCTCCGAGCACGAACCCTCGACGAAGCCGATGGCCCCCCCTCTTCGCATACGGTAAGCATTTCTATTTTTACTTTTATTTTATTTTTATTTCAGAGTTTAAAATTAATTTCGATTTTTAAAAACTGATTTTTGTTTTAGGAATTTTAAAACTGTTTTAAAAGGATTTTAAAAAAACTGGATTTAAAAAAAAAAAAAAAAAGGATAAAAACAGATTTTATAAAAGGTAAAAACTGATTGGTTAAAGCTTTAAAAACTGATTTGAGAAGAAATAAATAAAACTGAATTTTATAAAAAGATTAAAACTATTTTTTTTAGGTTAAGTAAAAACTGTTTTTTTCAAGTTAAGTAAAAACTGTTTTTATAAGTGTTTAAAACTGTTTTTATAAGTGTTTAAAACTGATTTTTATAAGTGTTTAAAACTGATTTTTTATTAAGTTTTAAAACTGATTTTAAAATAAAAGTAAAAACTGATTTTATAAGATTTTAAAAACTGATTTTTTTTTAGAAAAAGGTTTGAACTTTAAAATTGAAAAGATCGGTTTTTTTGAATAGGAAAGATCATATTTTTAAAATAGAAAAGGCGAAATTTTTATTGGGTAGAAGAACTAAAAATTCGATTTTTATATATTGAATAGCGAACTAAAAATTCGATTTTTATATATTGAACTTCGAACTAAAAATTCGATTTTTATATATTGAATAGCGAACTAAAAATTCGATTTTTATATATTGAACTTTGAAGTCAAAATTCGATTTTTACATATGTAGAGAATACGGGCGACGAAAGCGACAAAAGGCGAGAGCGTTGAAGATTTCTATCAAAGAAGAGTCAAGATGATAGGATAGCTATAGGTGAGAATTTCTCACCTTTCAATTCATTTTCTAGTTATATATATATATGCTAGGATGCAGACGGTGCTTAGTAGCACCCGACACCCGTCCACAGACCATGGACTTGTTTGTTTGACTGTTTGGTGATTGACTGCGATATTGGTTTGAATGTGATTTGTGGTGTGAAAAATCGAATCGATAAATTGGTTAGGATTAGACGTGCGCCGTTATAAGGCGAAGGAGTAAGGCTAGGTTAGACCCTTACTCCAAATTTTGTGGTTTGCATAACGAATTGATTTGATTGATGTGTGAATGGCGTGGGCCTTCACTAGACCGGGGATAAGGCTAGGCCTTGTCCCGTTTCTAGTATCGTGCCGTTATGCCGCCGAAATTTTCTAAAATGTGTTAGAAAATAAAAATATCATTTTATTGTGTAAATGAATTGAATAGAAATTCATAGGTTGAAATAAAATGTGTTATCGTTAAAAATATAATTTTTAACGTGAATGTGAATAAATAAATATTCATTTACAAACCAGACGGTTTGTTTATGTACACCTATTTGAATGACGTTGATTGGGTCGATAAATTTTACACATCGCCTAACTGCACAAATAAAATATGTGTTTGATTGTTTGAAACCCCACACGGGTGTTAGGATGAAATTTGAAGTTCACTCATCCTGATTGATTAAATATGTCGATCGATTGATTGACAGGCTGTTATAAGCGTTGAATATCTATATTTGATGCTTATACAGTGTAGTGCACTTTGGTTGATGGTTGATTATTTTCAATGCTATTATATACAGGTGTTGTATGAAAATCCATATAATTAATTTTATATGGTAATTGATTGGGCCTCATTCCAGTTTTGAAAAGGAAATATTTGAAAAAGAAATATTTGAAATAGAATATTTGAAAATAAAGGAATATATGAAGCCGTGTTGATTAGATTGACGCCATTTTGACGTGAACGATATTTATATCGATTTTGAAAACGAATTCAAATTGAATTGAAAACGATTTCGAAATGAAATGAATTGAAAACGATTTCGAAATGAATTGAATTGAAAACGAATTCAAATTGAATTGAAAACGATTTCGAAATGAATTGAATTGAAAACGAATTCAAAATGAATTGAAAACGATTTCGAAATGAATTGAATTGAAAACGAATTCAAATTGAATTGAAAACGATTTCGAAATGAATTGAATTGAAAACGATTTCGAAATGAAATGAATTGAAAACGATTTCGAAATGAAATGAATTGAAAACGATTTCGAAATGAAATGAATTGAAAACGATTTCGAAATGAAATGAATTGAAAACGATTTCGAAATGAAATGAATTGAAAACGATTTCGAAATGAATTGAATTGAAAACGAATTCAAATGGAATTGAAAGCGAATTGAAATGAATTCAAATTGAATTGAATAGAAATGAATTTTAAAACGAATTTATAAAGAAGAATTCAATTTTTGATTTGAATTGAAAAGAAAGTTGAAATAGCTTTTGAAACGATTTTAAAACTATTTATATAATTCGTTTTAAATAGGAATCGACGAAATATATATTATATATATTATATATATAATATAATGGCCTGAATAGAACGCGCCGCGCCGCGGCAGTTCGTGAATTTCGACCATTTATTTCAAACGGACATTACGGGAGATCCGACCGTCGGATTCTCCTAAAACCGGAACCGTTGGGTTCGTATCGAAAAGAGCTTTCTAACGAAGATTAGAAATTTGAAATCTAACGGTTGGATTTGGAGATACGTCCAAATCAAATTCGAAAAAGGTCGCTGTAAGTGCAGTTCGATGGCCGTTGATGGAAATCGACTGTACGGGCCTTGTTAAAATTATTAAAAATAGTAATAATTTGTGTAAAATCATAAGAAATGATTTGTGAAGAATTGGGATGAAAAATTCCCTATTTGAAAAGATAAAAATAGATTTTCATCGAAATGAACTAGTTTTGAACTAGAATTATAATTCTATTTATTTTTAAATAAATAAATTGAATTTGAAAAGGGTTTTGAAAATAACCAAAATTTCCAATGATTGCATTGGAGTGGATTTGAATCGAAATTGTCTTCGGAATATTTCGATGTTGGATTTCGGGATTATACGGATGTTGTTACGGAAATTTGAAAGATATATATTTATATCGTTATTTCCAATACGACATTTGTTAATCGTAGAATTTGATATTGAATATAAGCCGATATATTTTCTATTCAGAGCCTTATATTGAATATCAAATGTGATTTGGGTTTGTCGTGAATGGTGTCTTCACTAACACTGTTCTTGAACCCAGTTGAGAAAAGATTAAATCTTTTTATTTAGATTTAATGAAGTGTACCAATTAAATAATATTTAATTGGAATTGAATTGATATTGATTTTTGGGTTTATCGTGAACAGTGTTTTAAATAACACTTGTTCTTTAACCCGATAATTAATGAATGTGATTTGGGTTTATCGTGAACAGTGTTTTAAATAACACTTGTTCTTTAACCCGATAATTAATGAATGTGATTTGGGTTTGTCGTGAATGGTGTCTTCACTAACACTGTTCTTGAACCCAGTTGAGAAAAGATTAAATCTTTTTATTTAGATTTAATGAAGTGTACCAATTAAATAATATTTAATTGGAATTGAATTGGTATTGATTTTTGGGTTTATCGTGAACAGTGTTTTAAATAACACTTGTTCTTTAACCCGATAATTAATGGAATGTGATTTTGGGTTTATCGTGAACCGTGTTTTAAATGACACTGATTCTTTAACCCAGTCACAGATTAAAACTAAGTGGAGTTTTAATGAATCTTTAATTAGATTTGAACGTGAAATTTAGAAACTAACTGTCGGTTAGCCAAGCAGAATGGTTTTCTGGATATTGATCTGATGTTGGTTTCGGCCTTCGGGGTTAATATTTGGGAAATTATTCTCTTGATTAATTTACGGTTAGTGACTAATGAATTGGAATGAGGCGTATGTTGTGTTTGTGTAACACTTTTATAATATATACGCGAGTTATTCGGAAAGGCCGGGTTTATCCCATTCTGAATAACTGATACGACGATAAGTCGAAGATGAAGACGATGGTCGAAGACCGGAGGTCTTCACGTCGTTTGGGTGATAACTGATGATCTTGATTGGGCTGTACACCCAAGAAGATGGAAACAGTTAGTGATCGTCCAGACGTACTTGGAGATCGATGGATATGCGGGGTACTAGGTGCCTCCGGTTTCGTTCAGACCCAGAACGGACTTGTAAATGGACTGTGTGTCTGACATAGGATGGTTTGCCTGTGTGGCATGCTAAGATGCAAAAGATCAAGGCTTCTGTTGAAAAGCAAAGTCTTGTGGTGATGATCAAAGCACGGCCTTTGTGGCGTAGCTTTGTGTAACGTTTCCTTCGCGTGTTTCACACCCGGTATGAACCAAAAACGGGAGAGGACATCAGGGAGGACTTGCGTTTCTTTCTAGTTAGAAGTGGCGTCAGTGGTTTTACACGCCCTGACGAGTTTGACTTATGTGGTTGTTGCTGTTGCGAGGCGCCTCGGTTATATCGGTTTCGGCCGATGCATTCTGGTCGGCTGACGGACCAGACTTACACCCCATAGGGTGGGGAAACGTAGTGTTCAGGCATTTTAATCCACATCGGTGGACCGGCCCTGACGATCCAAGGGCCCACCTGTGTCTGGGTCCTGAGACACGGACTAGAGCGTCTCGAATCGGTTGAGGACTATCTTTTGCCTCGGTTCATCGATGGAAATCCAATTTCCAAATACGTGACATTTGCGGTTTTATTTGTAAACCTATATATGGCGACATGATATATGGTACCCATGCCGCCTATGATCGATACTTATGATTTGAAGTTGTTTTATACACTATGCACTTATTATAGTATCAAATGATTTGTTTTTAACGTATCAAGCATTCTTTGGCTGTTATAAGGGAAAACCCTATCCCCCGGCTTGCGTTGCATTGTGTGATAGGACCTGGGTCTTATAACAGCTTCATTTTCTTTATTTAGCATTGCGCTGTTTGTTTTATGCACAGGTATTCTTGGGAGGAAACCCGTTCCGTGTTATACGGCGTGGTCCCTTGATTTACCGAACTTTGAAAATAAAGATTAATAACTGTTTTAGTTCTCACACCAGTCACATGACTGACCTGGAGTTTATTGTTTTAACCTAAACTCTGGGTGCCCTTATTTTGACACGGGCAGCTAGTAGTTTTGGGTTTTGCAGATCTATATTCACAGGATCCTGGTTTACAGCTGGAACGATATCCGGAAAGCTTTGTATCCGTATATCTCATTCTAGTTGTGTATTGTATTATTTTCCGCTGCTATGTATTTAAATGTAATTTAAATATCTGATATTTCTGTGTTATATTCTTTTATACTCTGTATATTCTTGTAATCTGATGCATTGTTGTAATATACAGTGAAATGTTCTTCCGTATGCGTTCTGTTTGTCGTGTTCTCAAACGATAGGGCGTTTCGAACGGCCTGGATCGGTTTAGCGACTGGTTCGGACCGAGCGAAATTCCTTGCCGTCACAGTTGGTATCAGAGCTTTGGTTTACAAAGCTCAGAGAACAAGGCACATTAGAATCATACGAAAGAATTCATCAGATATTGGATTAGTAATATCCAATGGGAATGACTCGTTAGAGATAGGATCAGTAGTATCCTAGAACGAGTGTGAAGAGTATATTTTTAAAAAAACAAATTTTGTTTTGAAAATTTAAATCAACTATTCGTATTTGATTATTTATTTATATTAATGTGGACAATCCAGTATATATAGATTTTGCGTATACGTCTGATCCGCGTGTATTCGAAGTTTTAATATATTGGATAGATATAGAATCACACTCTAGTCGCCCGGAGATGGTACTGATGATAGCACGTGCATCATCAGTATTTATGTTCGTGTTTCGAAGGTGTGTTTTCTATATATTTCCATTAGATTGGTGTGAGAACCAAAACTAATATAGTTAGAACACATTGTTGTGAATTGGCATCAAAAACATGATTTTCTGTATATGTATCAAATTTATGAATTTGAAACTCTAATTCACTAATGGATTGATGTTTGTGTTGTTTGTTCATTTGTTTGCTAATTTTGAACCATTATGCCTGATTGAATCATATATTGACTTATATTGAAAATTGGTCGCATTTGCTTGCATATACATATATATCATTGAACAGGTCATAGCAAGGAGGCTAGAGCCAGAGAATAAAATTTGTTTGCCCGACAAATAGGTACATGTTTACTACATAATTTCCTGTTTTGTTTGGGTGATGATGATTTTGTGAGCCTATTGGCTAGCCGCTTGGCTTTTTCTTTTTCTTTTTGAGATCTGAAGGACCGGGGAAGCTATTTGAAATTCCCCGATGCTCCCGGTGCAGGGGAGGTTATGGCGAAATTTTTCAAAAATTTAGGGTGTTAGCCAAATTTTTGAAATTTTGAAAATTCTCAGAAACTAAAGAGTTGGAGAATGGAAGCCAGATCGAGCGTAGAGTTAAATAATCAAACCACTTTCGACTTTATTCCTTTTCGGGGACGAAAAGTTTTAAGTGGGGGAGATTGTAACAACCCGTAAAATGCGAGCCAGTTTGAAATTTTTATTTTGGCAATTTTAGCGAATCTTGATTATTTAAAATGAATTATTTTAAATAATATCGACGAGAAATTTATTTTGAATTGAAATTCGACGTATATATTATATACGTCGTCGTTAGAATATATAATAATTATATATAATTATAAAAGGAATTGAAAATGGCGCGGTAGTTCGAAAATTCGATTTCTAATTTCAAATGAATATACAGAATTCAATATAAGTCAGAATTGAACGAAACAAGAAATATTTGAATCTGTATAACTATATCTTTGTAACGAAGTTAACAAACTGGGATTACATCTTAGAAATGATAAGATATGTCCAGTTTAAAATTAGAAATAGTCGCTGTGGAATTTATATATATTTTTATATATATAAGGCCCTTAAAAATGGACATTTTGCAAATGACCTCGGATTTCGACGAAACTAGTTTTGTTAGGTCCGTGTTGTTAAGTTATCGCTAGGTTTCAAATTTCATAATTTTTCGAATCAATATGTGAGCGTGGCAAAGGAAAACGTGTTTTGACCATTTCAGTTGATTTTAATCGACTGGAAATTGGCCATTTTTCTAACGGTCTCAGAATTCGACGAAACTAGTTTTGTTAGGACCGTATCGTCAATACGAAGCTAGAAAATATTTTTCTGGAATTTTTCTAGTTAGTATGTGACCCCGGTAATTTGAAATGTACGTTTAAAATTCAATTTAGTGATTTAAATGTAAATATAACGTGAACTGATTCAAACAGTCGAATCAGCTTGCGATGCATATCCCATTGTGTTCGGAATAGGGGTAATTAGCTAGGGGCGACAGTCGGTGGGCTTGATTCCGAGTTAAAACAGAAAGTCAACTTTAAAATGAATTAAATAATTAAATTAAAATAAAAAAAAATCCTTTCTCCTTAACTACCTAGGCCCCCCCCCCCCGTTCATTTATTTCAAAATCAAAATCAAAAAGGAAAAAAAAAAAAAAATAAACCTAATCGATCTGGCGATCGTCCTCCGCCGTCCACCCAGCCTGCTATCACCGCCGCCTCTAAGGCGATCAGCCCCTCCTCCCCGTCGCGCGACCCTCCCCTTCCCCTGCTCCTCCCCTCCTCCGCAACCCGAGCTTCACCCTAATCGAGCCAAACCCTGCACCGCCAGACGAAGTGGACCCCGCCGCGCCGCTACACAGCCATCGACGCCTCAGGAAACCCCCCCCCTCCGAGCACGAACCCTCGACGAAGCCGATGGCCCCCCCTCTTCGCATACGGTAAGCATTTCTATTTTTACTTTTATTTTATTTTTATTTCAGAGTTTAAAATTAATTTCGATTTTTAAAAACTGATTTTTGTTTTAGGAATTTTAAAACTGTTTTAAAAGGATTTTAAAAAAACTGGATTTAAAAAAAAAAAAAAAAAGGATAAAAACAGATTTTATAAAAGGTAAAAACTGATTGGTTAAAGCTTTAAAAACTGATTTGAGAAGAAATAAATAAAACTGAATTTTATAAAAAGATTAAAACTATTTTTTTTAGGTTAAGTAAAAACTGTTTTTTTCAAGTTAAGTAAAAACTGTTTTTATAAGTGTTTAAAACTGTTTTTATAAGTGTTTAAAACTGATTTTTATAAGTGTTTAAAACTGATTTTTTATTAAGTTTTAAAACTGATTTTAAAATAAAAGTAAAAACTGATTTTATAAGATTTTAAAAACTGATTTTTTTTTTAGAAAAAGGTTTGAACTTTAAAATTGAAAAGATCGGTTTTTTTGAATAGGAAAGATCATATTTTTAAAATAGAAAAGGCGAAATTTTTATTGGGTAGAAGAACTAAAAATTTGATTTTTATATATTGAATAGCGAACTAAAAATTCGATTTTTATATATTGAACTTCGAACTAAAAATTCGATTTTTATATATTGAATAGCGAACTAAAAATTCGATTTTTATATATTGAACTTTGAAGTCAAAATTCGATTTTTACATATGTAGAGAATACGGGCGACGAAAGCGACAAAAGGCGAGAGCGTTGAAGATTTCTATCAAAGAAGAGTCAAGATGATAGGATAGCTATAGGTGAGAATTTCTCACCTTTCAATTCATTTTCTAGTTATATATATATATGCTAGGATGCAGACGGTGCTTAGTAGCACCCGACACCCGTCCACAGACCATGGACTTGTTTGTTTGACTGTTTGGTGATTGACTGTGATATTGGTTTGAATGTGATTTGTGGTGTGAAAAATCGAATCGATAAATTGGTTAGGATTAGACGTGCGCCGTTATAAGGCGAAGGAGTAAGGCTAGGTTAGACCCTTACTCCAAATTTTGTGGTTTGCATAACGAATTGATTTGATTGATGTGTGAATGGCGTGGGCCTTCACTAGACCGGGGATAAGGCTAGGCCTTGTCCCGTTTCTAGTATCGTGCCGTTATGCCGCCGAAATTTTCTAAAATGTGTTAGAAAATAAAAATATCATTTTATTGTGTAAATGAATTGAATAGAAATTCATAGGTTGAAATAAAATGTGTTATCGTTAAAAATATAATTT
This sequence comes from Allium sativum, assembly GCA_030737875.1. Taxonomy (NCBI): domain Eukaryota; kingdom Viridiplantae; phylum Streptophyta; class Magnoliopsida; order Asparagales; family Amaryllidaceae; genus Allium; species Allium sativum. Next base: position 905,454,865 of record CM060916.1, read on the forward strand.
TTAACGTGAATGTGAATAAATAAATATTCATTTACAAACCAGACGGTTTGTTTATGTACACCTATTTGAATGACGTTGATTGGGTCGATAAATTTTACACATCGCCTAACTGCACAAATAAAATATGTGTTTGATTGTTTGAAACCCCACACGGGTGTTAGGATGAAATTTGAAGTTCACTCATCCTGATTGATTAAATATGTCGATCGATTGATTGACAGGCTGTTATAAGCGTTGAATATCTATATTTGATGCTTATACAGTGTAGTGCACTTTGGTTGATGGTTGATTATTTTCAATGCTATTATATACAGGTGTTGTATGAAAATCCATATAATTAATTTTATATGGTAATTGATTGGGCCTCATTCCAGTTTTGAAAAGGAAATATTTGAAAAAGAAATATTTGAAATAGAATATTTGAAAATAAAGGAATATATGAAGCCGTGTTGATTAGATTGACGCCATTTTGACGTGAACGATATTTATATCGATTTTGAAAACGAATTCAAATTGAATTGAAAACGATTTCGAAATGAAATGAATTGAAAACGATTTCGAAATGAATTGAATTGAAAACGAATTCAAATTGAATTGAAAACGATTTCGAAATGAATTGAATTGAAAACGAATTCAAAATGAATTGAAAACGATTTCGAAATGAATTGAATTGAAAACGAATTCAAATTGAATTGAAAACGATTTCGAAATGAATTGAATTGAAAACGATTTCGAAATGAAATGAATTGAAAACGATTTCGAAATGAAATGAATTGAAAACGATTTCGAAATGAAATGAATTGAAAACGATTTCGAAATGAAATGAATTGAAAACGATTTCGAAATGAAATGAATTGAAAACGATTTCGAAATGAAATGAATTGAAAACGATTTCGAAATGAATTGAATTGAAAACGAATTCAAATGGAATTGAAAGCGAATTGAAATGAATTCAAATTGAATTGAATAGAAATGAATTTTAAAACGAATTTATAAAGAAGAATTCAATTTTTGATTTGAATTGAAAAGAAAGTTGAAATAGCTTTTGAAACGATTTTAAAACTATTTATATAATTCGTTTTAAATAGGAATCGACGAAATATATATTATATATATTATATATATAATATAATGGCCTGAATAGAACGCGCCGCGCCGCGGCAGTTCGTGAATTTCGACCATTTATTTCAAACGGACATTACGGGAGATCCGACCGTCGGATTCTCCTAAAACCGGAACCGTTGGGTTCGTATCGAAAAGAGCTTTCTAACGAAGATTAGAAATTTGAAATCTAACGGTTGGATTTGGAGATACGTCCAAATCAAATTCGAAAAAGGTCGCTGTAAGTGCAGTTCGATGGCCGTTGATGGAAATCGACTGTACGGGCCTTGTTAAAATTATTAAAAATAGTAATAATTTGTGTAAAATCATAAGAAATGATTTGTGAAGAATTGGGATGAAAAATTCCCTATTTGAAAAGATAAAAATAGATTTTCATCGAAATGAACTAGTTTTGAACTAGAATTATAATTCTATTTATTTTTAAATAAATAAATTGAATTTGAAAAGGGTTTTGAAAATAACCAAAATTTCCAATGATTGCATTGGAGTGGATTTGAATCGAAATTGTCTTCGGAATATTTCGATGTTGGATTTCGGGATTATACGGATGTTGTTACGGAAATTTGAAAGATATATATTTATATCGTTATTTCCAATACGACATTTGTTAATCGTAGAATTTGATATTGAATATAAGCCGATATATTTTCTATTCAGAGCCTTATATTGAATATCAAATGTGATTTGGGTTTGTCGTGAATGGTGTCTTCACTAACACTGTTCTTGAACCCAGTTGAGAAAAGATTAAATCTTTTTATTTAGATTTAATGAAGTGTACCAATTAAATAATATTTAATTGGAATTGAATTGATATTGATTTTTGGGTTTATCGTGAACAGTGTTTTAAATAACACTTGTTCTTTAACCCGATAATTAATGAATGTGATTTGGGTTTATCGTGAACAGTGTTTTAAATAACACTTGTTCTTTAACCCGATAATTAATGAATGTGATTCGGGTTTGTCGTGAATGGTGTCTTCACTAACACTGTTCTTGAACCCAGTTGAGAAAAGATTAAATCTTTTTATTTAGATTTAATGAAGTGTACCAATTAAATAATATTTAATTGGAATTGAATTGGTATTGATTTTTGGGTTTATCGTGAACAGTGTTTTAAATAACACTTGTTCTTTAACCCGATAATTAATGGAATGTGATTTTGGGTTTATCGTGAACCGTGTTTTAAATGACACTGATTCTTTAACCCAGTCACAGATTAAAACTAAGTGGAGTTTTAATGAATCTTTAATTAGATTTGAACGTGAAATTTAGAAACTAACTGTCGGTTAGCCAAGCAGAATGGTTTTCTGGATATTGATCTGATGTTGGTTTCGGCCTTCGGGGTTAATATTTGGGAAATTATTCTCTTGATTAATTTACGGTTAGTGACTAATGAATTGGAATGAGGCGTATGTTGTGTTTGTGTAACACTTTTATAATATATACGCGAGTTATTCGGAAAGGCCGGGTTTATCCCATTCTGAATAACTGATACGACGATAAGTCGAAGATGAAGACGATGGTCGAAGACCGGAGGTCTTCACGTCGTTTGGGTGATAACTGATGATCTTGATTGGGCTGTACACCCAAGAAGATGGAAACAGTTAGTGATCGTCCAGACGTACTTGGAGATCGATGGATATGCGGGGTACTAGGTGCCTCCGGTTTCGTTCAGACCCAGAACGGACTTGTAAATGGACTGTGTGTCTGACATAGGATGGTTTGCCTGTGTGGCATGCTAAGATGCAAAAGATCAAGGCTTCTGTTGAAAAGCAAAGTCTTGTGGTGATGATCAAAGCACGACCTTTGTGGCGTAGCTTTGTGTAACGTTTCCTTCGCGTGTTTCACACCCGGTATGAACCAAAAACGGGAGAGGACATCAGGGAGGACTTGCGTTTCTTTCTAGTTAGAAGTGGCGTCAGTGGTTTTACACGCCCTGACGAGTTTGACTTATGTGGTTGTTGCTGTTGCGAGGCGCCTCGGTTATATCGGTTTCGGCCGATGCATTCTGGTCGGCTGACGGACCAGACTTACACCCCATAGGGTGGGGAAACGTAGTGTTCAGGCATTTTAATCCACATCGGTGGACCGGCCCTGACGATCCAAGGGCCCACCTGTGTCTGGGTCCTGAGACACGGACTAGAGCGTCTCGAATCGGTTGAGGACTATCTTTTGCCTCGGTTCATCGATGGAAATCCAATTTCCAAATACGTGACATTTGCGGTTTTATTTGTAAACCTATATATGGCGACATGATATATGGTACCCATGCCGCCTATGATCGATACTTATGATTTGAAGTTGTTTTATACACTATGCACTTATTATAGTATCAAATGATTTGTTTTTAACGTATCAAGCATTCTTTGGCTGTTATAAGGGAAAACCCTATCCCCCGGCTTGCGTTGCATTGTGTGATAGGACCTGGGTCTTATAACAGCTTCATTTTCTTTATTTAGCATTGCGCTGTTTGTTTTATGCACAGGTATTCTTGGGAGGAAACCCGTTCCGTGTTATACGGCGTGGTCCCTTGATTTACCGAACTTTGAAAATAAAGATTAATAACTGTTTTAGTTCTCACACCAGTCACATGACTGACCTGGAGTTTATTGTTTTAACCTAAACTCTGGGTGCCCTTATTTTGACACGGGCAGCTAGTAGTTTTGGGTTTTGCAGATCTATATTCACAGGATCCTGGTTTACAGCTGGAACGATATCCGGAAAGCTTTGTATCCGTATATCTCATTCTAGTTGTGTATTGTATTATTTTCCGCTGCTATGTATTTAAATGTAATTTAAATATCTGATATTTCTGTGTTATATTCTTTTATACTCTGTATATTCTTGTAATCTGATGCATTGTTGTAATATACAGTGAAATGTTCTTCCGTATGCGTTCTGTTTGTCGTGTTCTCAAACGATAGGGCGTTTCGAACGGCCTGGATCGGTTTAGCGACTGGTTCGGACCGAGCGAAATTCCTTGCCGTCACACTTAGCATGTTTAACTTGCTTGAAATTAATAAAATTATTCGATCATTTAATTTGTATATAACAAAATTTTCTTTTAAAGAGGAATTGCTTTCGAAAATTTCAAAGGAAAACGATTTACTACGGAAAAACCTATAATTATTTTTAAAGCAAATCTTATTACAAAAATAATTTTTTTTCATTTTTTTTTTAAAAAAAACAGCTCAAACTGGGCTGCACATGGTAGCCCGCATGGACTGCTTGTGCAGCCCAACTGAGCTGCACTTGCAGCCCAACTGGGCTGCATAGTGCGGCACGAATGGGCTGCACCTGCAGCCCCCCTGGGCTGCTTATGCAGCCCCACTGGGCTGCACTTGCAGCCCAACTGGGCTGCATAGTGCGGCCCGAATGGGCTGCACCTGCAGCCCAATTGGGCTGCTGATGCCGCCCCACTGGGATGCGCCTGCAGCCCACACTTGGGCTACACCTGCAGCCCTCGTGGGCTGCACAGTGCAGCCCGCCTGGGCTGCACTGCAGCCCACGCCTGGCTACACCTGGAGCCCTTGCGGGCTGCACAGTGCAGTCCAGCCTGGGCTGCAGGCAGCCTAGCTGCAGCTGCAGCTCATAGAGCTGAAGCTGCTCCTTCACCCCCCAAACTGGAAAAAAAAATATTTTTTTATTTAAGAACCAGTAGTATAAATTTTTATTTTTCCTCAAAAATGACAATTTATTTTCCACTGAGGCATTCAAACGTATACTTTGCATGCATTGAAATAGCATGCATGAAACAAGTTTAATTGTACAACCTCTTCAACCTTTCAATATTTCAACAAATCCCATTCAAATTCATTTTCGATGATCAAGAATTCAAGAATAAATCATATTTAGGAGAAAGAGCTAATTTTCTATCAAGATGTCACCTTCAACCCATCATGTATGCACAATTAATGATTTAAAGGGGAAAAAGGTGGAAACTTCACTCACCTATTACGCCAAAATGCAAACTTTCACCTTTGAACTTGATTAATCTTTGGATTGAAGCCCTCTACAAAAGGATTTGAATGGGAAAACAACCCTAAGATCCCTATTTACAAAAATTGAAAGAACCAGAGAAAGATTGAATAGGTTTAGGGAATACTTACTGAATTGGGAACCTTCTATTGTCTTCAATTTTTGCTTAAAAACTTGATTGAATAGAGATTATGGATGAGAGAGGTTTTAGATTTCTGATTTTTTTTCCTCACGGCTTGTTTTCTGAATGAGGAATAAGGAATATACGTACTGAAGTAATCGGTGGATGAGAAGGATTGATATTTTATCCCAAGGCCCCTCTCTAGAATTCTCCACCAAGTTCCCCCCTTTTCTTTATTATTTCCCCCTTCTTTTTATTTTTCTTATGAAAGTTAATGATTGTTCTTTGTCCCATTGTGAGATATTTTTTATTTCTCTATGCATACAATGATTATACCTTGTCTCATTAGGAGATTTTTTTCTATGTCATACATTTTAAATTAGTTTCTAGAGCTTTCCTCAAAAATGCAAACATATATATTTTTATTTTTATTTTATTTACAATTTTTTTTCCTTTTATAATCTTTTCTTTTTATGAAAAATGGACATAAAATTCTTTTTACTTTATATTACACTCATTTTCAACATTATGTAAACTTCTTTTTTTTTCCAATGAAAACAGCAAGAAAACACCATTGTATATATTATTTAAAATAATACACATAAGAATGAACACATTTTATGAAATCAATTAAATTTTCCACTAAAATTTGCACTTTTCCATTGCATTCAAATTTGTCTTTTTATTTCATGCAAAATACTAATTCACAGCTACCACTAGCTTATATTTAATATTATTATTATTTTTTTTCTTTTTTTTCTCTTCTTTCTTAAAAAAACATTTTTTTCGAAGTTCATTTGTTACAATAAATTACATTATGCAACAAAAGATGAAATTCTTCATATTAACCATGCATAACGCATTTATTGACCGTCATCATTTTTTTTTCTCCTCTCATCCATTTCAATATATTATTGTCATTTATTAAATTTTCGAACAATATTTAATCTAATTATTAACCATTTATTATTAGATTCCCAATTCAGTCTCCCTAAAAAAAAATGGGCTTGTTACAGACTTCCCCCCTTACAAAAATTGCGTCCTCGCAATTTGTACATAAGGGATGCATTTGTAACAAAATTATAGATTCAACCCAAAACAAAAGGACGTACCTTACTCAAGCGCCAAACAATTTAGGATAATGCCTCTGCATCGACTCTTGTGTTTACCAAGTGCAGTCCTTCGGATTATTTGACCACTGCACCTTGACCAAAGGAACCACTTTACTACGAAGCTTCTTCGTCTCAGAGGCAATAATACGAATAGGCTCTCGAGTAAAAGTCATGTTAGGAGCGATCTCAAACTTCTGCAACTGCCTCGGTTCTATGGCTTCTTCGGAATCCCTCAAACACTTTCTCAAGTGAGACACATGAAAGACGTTGTGCACACTCGATAAGTGTTCGGGTAAGGCAACTCTGTATGCAAGCTTTCCAATTCGCTCCACAATAGGATAAGGGCCAACAAATCTTGGAGCAAGCTTACCAGTCTTACTGAACCTCATTACTCCTTTTAAAGGAGTAACCTTCACGAATACCTGATCTCCAACACTGAACTCCAAGTCCTTTCTTCGTCGATCCGCATAGGACTTTTGTCTATCCTGTGCTTCTTTCATTCTTTTTCTAATTAGGTCCACCTTCTCAGAAGCTTCACGCACAGTGTCGGGACCAAGCACCAACCTATCCCCAGTCTCAAGCCAGCACGAAGGAGATCTACAGGGTCTTCCATACAATGCTTCGAAAGGAGACATGCCTATACTGGACTGAAAGCTATTATTATATGCAAACTCGACCAAGTATAAGTGGTCCTCCCAAGACCCACCAAAATCAAGAATACACGAGCGCAACAAATCCTCCAATATCTTGTTGACCCGCTCAGTTTGTCCATCGGACTGAGGATGATATGCCGAGCTGATATTCAACTTTTTCCCCAAAGCAGACTACTAGCTTCTCCATAATCCACTAGTAAATAGTGGATCCCTATCACAAACTATAGCACTAGGCACACCATGAAGACGAACAACTTCCTTCACATATAGCTTCGCCAAATAAGGAGCAGTCCTTTTCGACTTGACTGGGATAAAATGGGCAGATTTAGTCAGATGATCCACCACTACCCATATGCTATCATGCCCTTGCTTTGACCTTGGCAATCCATCAATAAAATCCATGGATACCTAAACAAAGCATTTACATTTACAGCATTACACCAAAGGATCTAAGTATAAATGAACAATTTAGAATCTTAAATTCACTTATACCTGATCCCATTTCCATAGCGGAATCTCCAATGGCTGAAGAAGACCGCTAGGCTTTTGGTGCTCGCACTTCACCAATTGGCAGGTAATACACTTCTTCACATACTCGCCTATGTCGCGCTTCATTCCTTCCCAGTAATATAGACGTTTCATGTCCATATGCATCTTACTGCCACCTGGGTGAATGGTATATCGCGAACAATGGCAATCACTCATCACCTCATGCCTAAGACCTGCAACATTAGGTACAAAGATCCTGCCCTTCTTCCTTAAACAACCTTGAGCATCCAACTCAAATCCTTTCAAATCATCAGCATCATCCCCATTCTTCAGCCGATGAATACGCTCTAAAGCAGTAGGATCTTCTGTCTGAGCCTCAGAAATCCTATCCATTAGGCTCGGTCTCATAACCATATTGGCCAACATCCTTCCAGAGCTATGAGTGGGCATATTACAATAGATTCCACTAGAAGCCAGCACCTCCAAGTCTCGCCATTCAGCTATCATCATCGATACAACTGCCTGATGCTTACGACTAAGAGCATCAGCTACACGATTACCTTTCCCAGGTGTATACTGAATATCAAAATCGTATGCAGCCAAAAACTCCAACCATCTTTGTTGACGCATATTCAAATCTTTTTGAGTGAAGAGGTATTTCAAAGACTTATGGTCAGTATAAAGGACAAACCTCTCACCCATGAGATAATGACGCCACAGCTTCAAAGCAAAAACTACAGCTGCCAGCTCCAAATCATGTACAACATATCTAACCTCATTGGGTCTTAATTGTCTAGATGCATAAGCCACAACTCGTCCTTTCTGCATAAGCACAGCACCCAGTCCAGACCCACAAGCATCAGTATAGACCACAAGATCCTGATTGCCTTCTGGAATCACCAAAACTGGTGCATTAGTGAGCATCTCCTTCAACTTAGAGAAAGCTTCTTCACACTTATCTGTCCAATCAAACTTTACCCCCTTCTTCGTTAGCCTTGTCAAAGGTGTGACAATCTTCGAAAAATCCTTAGCAAAGCGACGATAATACCCTGCTAGACCGAGGAAGCTTCGAATCTCTGTAACAGTCTCAGGCCTTTTCCAATTCTGAATTGCTTCTATCTTAGAAGGATCCACAGCTAGACCAGCTTCGGATATAATATGTCCCAAGAACTTTACCTCCTTCTGCCAAAAGTGGCACTTGGAAAACTTTGCTTTTAGCTTATGTTCTCTCAAAGTCTCCAAAACAATCCTCAAATGACCTTCATGCTCTTGCTCAGACTTGGAATAAACTAATATATCATCAATGAAGACCAAGACGAATATATCAAGATAGCTTCTGAACACTCTATTCATCAGGTCTACAAAGTACGCAGGGGCATTCGTAAGTCCAAACGGCATTACCAACCATTCATAAGAGCCATATCGAGTGCGAAAGGCAGTGAGAGGGATGCTGTCTTCCGCTACTCGCCTGATGGAATCCAGTGGCTAAGTCAAGCTGGGAAAAGACTTTTGCTCCACTTAACGGATCAAAAAGATCATCAATACGGGGCAGTGGATACTTATTCTTCACGGTCAGCTCATTAAGCTTCCTATAATCAATGCACAAGCGGAGAGAGCCATCAACCTTCTTTACAAAGACTGCAGCAGCTCCCCAAGGAGAGCTACTAGATCGGATGAACTGCTTCCCTTCCAATTCTGTCAACAGCTTTCGAAGCTCCTCCATCTCCACACGAGGTTAACGATTAGGTGGTTTACTAACTGGTTGGGCTCCAGGGATAAGATCTATGCGAAACTCCACAGCTCTCTTAGGCGGTAAGCCGGTAATAGGCTCAAACACATCACCAAAGTCCCTAACAATAGGAACTCTGGCAATCTCATCATCTTCTCGTGATTCAATGGAATGAAGAGAACCATGAGCATTAGGGCCTTGCGTATCAAGTGTTATATTAACGAGCCCTTTGAAAGATGGATGCTTCAAGGTAACAACTCTGTCTAAGCAAGATAGACGAGCCTCATATCGATCCAACCAATCCATCCCCAAGATAATATCAAAGCCAAGATGCTCAAACACATGCAAATCACATGAGAAAGGGAGTCCTCCTAAAAAGATCTCAAGGTTCTTGCACAACATTCCAAGTGTTGCGGACCCGCCAATGGGATTCGCAACCCTTAGAGATGTGACGAGATAAATTACTTCCAAAGCATATCTATCAACTAAATCTTTAGATATAAATGAGTGTGATGCACCAGTGTCAAAAAGTATGCAAATGAAAGTATCTTTAAATGGGGTTGTACCTTGCATAACTTGCTTCCCCTTCCTTTGGCTCGGACCAGGGTCTCCCTCCATGACATGCAGTCTAGCAGCTTGTTTCTTCTTCGTGAGTTGTGGGCACTTGTTCCTTAAATGACCAATCTGGTGACACTCATAACACTCCCTTTGAGGACAAACATTAGCAAAATGCCCCTTAGCTCCACACTTATAGCATTCCACTCCACCTTGAGCTTGCTTTTGAGTGCCTGAAGCTTGTCCCTTCTTTTGCTTCTTTTGAGAATTCTGCTTCTTCTTAGGGAAGAATGGAGCTTTCCTCTTAGGTGCATCCTCATCTCTTTCACGATATAGATCTTCGTACCCCAAAGCCAGATCAACAATCTCATCAAATGTAGAGCGAAGCTGAGTCAAGAGTTGTTCTCTCAGCTTCCTACGCAGACCATCCACAAATTTTTGATTCTTTTTGAACGGGGTGTTGATCAAGTCTGCACCATACTTAGAGAGAGAATTGAAGGTATTGACGTATTCCTGAACTGATGTATCCCTCTGCTTAAGCTCAATAAATCTGCGAGTAAGGATGGCCTTCTCTGCTTCCGGAACGAATCTCAACTCAAAACGTTCTCTAAATCTTTCCCATGTGAGCTCTTCATCTCCCCTCTCAGTATTCATAATATCAAACCAATCAGCAGCATTGCCTTGGAGGAAGCTAGAAGCAATCTCGACTTTTTGACGGTCAGTCACACCCATGTGCCCAAAAACACGCTCATAAGTCTTAAGCCAGGCCTGAACTTCAACAACACCTTCTTTTCCAAGAAAAGGCTTCCCTCCAAGGCTCGTAAAGTCCTTACACATACGAGCGAAATCAGCTCTAGGAGCAGCATTAGGAGCGGGTGCGGCTTGAGGCATGTTCCGCATCAACTCCAACCACTGCTCCATCGTCAAACGGGGAGGTCTTCCAGCCATCTTTCTTACTACTCTGCATATAGTGAGATATATCACTCGGCTGGAATTAAAATAATACTCACACTAGAACGCTAAAAATTGGGGTTTTGGTTCAGGTATGTACAACTATTATTATATAATGGGAGTGATACTGTAAAATAAACAGACATGTACGATGTTTCTACTGTCTTGTGCTAATCCATATTCTAAATATATTTTGTACTATGTCAAACCTGGGCTCTGATACCAACAATGTAACACCCGGCCCCTAGACCCATGCTAACCAAGAGCAACACTAAGTGTTACTGTCGGAAAGCGCGGAGAATGGGACTCGATAGGGCTAAAAATTGATCTCATTCCTTTGAACGAACACTGGCACGAGAATTTAAAACTTCTTAACTTACCATTTGTGCTCAGTATAAGTTCAAAGAAATGGTACAAGAAAATTTCCCAGGTACATAGTGCAAAATATAATAGAATCAAGCACAACACAATAACAGCAGCAGAATACATAATACATATCATAATAGAGATGTCCAGAATACATGGTCCATCATACATAATATCACTTCCCAAAATACATAATAGTATACATACCATAATACTACACGCTACTGATAGTTTGAAGCTGCATAGTCCAAAACCATAAAACGTGGAAAAAAGATAAGAATGACGCTGCAATCCATGCAACCTAACCTGCATACAATCCTCAACCTGACCCGAGGATTGTAAAAAAAATAAATCACACGGGTCAGACTATTACTAGTGTGAGTGAAGTAAGTATCTATGGACAATAAATAATTCATCAAATAAATAAAGGTGCCGCATGTATAAGTCAACATGAGGCGTAAGGATGTTACTGTATGTGAACAATTTAGCGAAATCGTCGCATTAATATGCGATAATCGCAGGCATCGGTATTATATATAACTCAATACAATACCAGAACAATTATCATATGTAAAGCAATATGATAATATAAAAAGTAAAGTTAAAAGGGTGCAGGTATTGTATGTAAAGCAATACAATACCAAAACAATTATCATATATAAAGCAATATGATAATATAATCAAACGTTGGTTAAAATACTGGGTGTCCAAATTATATTGGGTAATATCCCATTATTATTCAAACAAATTAGAAGTTAATAAAGAATTATGGGAACTACGGGATAAATATAATATGACTCATAACAGATACCAAATAAACAGATGCTAGTATTGTAAAATCACAGTGGTAGAGCTCTTGCGCGCGCGGAGACATCAGCACCGTAACCTACTCATAACGCCATAACGACACCTGGCGATCAACCCAGGATAACCAAGACGGTCTAAGGCGAAGGCCGTATGCTACCCGTTCACGGCACTAAACGTGGCACACCCACGCCTCCATCCGATGTAGTCTGTGACCCGCCGACCAGGAATCCCGATCAAAACAACAAAATTGCCCAATGTAGCAGACCGTTTGACCTTTGGTGGTAGATGGGCGAAATTTAAAACCACCGCGATTTAGGTAGCGAACCTGAATCAAGTCGACCAAGATGGAGTTTTGGCCCATTGGTACAACAGAGTCCAATTTATCCCAATCCCAAAATTAAAGTATTTTGAAATATTAATTTGTAAATTCATGCTTTGAAAACTCATAGTGTTTATAATGTCAAAACACTATAAAAAAAACTCCTCATGGCAACTTCCATAAAAGTAAGTTTTATAAACCCATTATACTTTACAAAAAGGATAACATCACATGTCCATAGATGGTTACCCTTCCGTTTCGCTCTAATACACAAGTACCCCATAATACTTATGTATTATAACGAAACATAAGCATTGCTTAGCATGTATAACTTGCTTGAAATTAATAAAATTATTCGATCATTTAATTTGTATATAACAAAATTTTCTTTTAAAGAGGAATTGCTTTCGAAAATTTCAAAGAAAAACGATTTACTATGGTAAAACCTATAATTATTTTTAAAGCAAATCTTATTACAAAGATATTTTTTTTAAAAAAAAAACAGCTCAAACTGGGCTGCACATGGTAGCCCGCATGGACTGCTTGTGCAGCCCAACTGAGCTGCACTTGCAGCCCAACTGGGCTGCATAGTGCGGCCCGAATGGGCTGCACCTGCAGCCCCCCAGGGCTGCTTATGCATCCCCACTGGGCTGCACTTGCAGCCCAACTGGGCTGCATAGTGCGGCCCGAATGGGCTGCACCTGCAGCCCACCTGGGCTGCTTATGCCGCCCCACTGGGCTGCACTTGCAGCCCAACTGGGCTGCATAGTGCAGCCCGAATGGGCTGCGCCTGCAGCTCGTGTGGGCTGCTAGTGCAGCCCGCCTGGGCTGCACTGCAGCCCACACGTGGGCTACACCTGCAGCCCTCGTGGGTTGCACAGTGCATCCCGCCTAGACTGCACTGCAGCCCACACTTGGGCTACACCTGCAGCCCTCGTGGGCTGCACAGTGCAGCCCGCCTGGGCTGCACAGTGCAGCCCGCCTGGGCTGCACTGCAGCCCACGCCTGGCTGCACAGTGTAGCCCGACTGGGCTGCACCGTGCAGTCCAGCCTGGGCTGCAGGCAGCCTAGCTGCAGCTGCAGCTCTGCTCCTTCACCCCCCAAACTGGAAAAAAAAATATTTTTTTTAAAGAACCAGCAGTATCAATTTTTATTTTTCCTCAAAAATGACAATTTATTTTCCACTGAGGCATTCAAACATATACTTTGCATGCATTGAAATAGCATGCATGAAACAAGTTTAATTGTACAACCTCTTCAACCTTTCAATATTTCAACAAATCCCATTCAAATTCATTTTTGATGATCAAGAATTCAAGAATAAATCATATTTAGGAGAAAGAGCTAATTTTCTATCAAGATGTCACCTTCAACCCATCATGTATGCACAATTAATGATTTAAAGGGGAAAAAGGTGGAAACTTCACTCACCTATTACGCCAAAATGCAAACTTTCACCTTTGAACTTGATTAATATTGGATTGAAGCCCTTTACAAAAGGATTTGAATGGGAAAACAACCCTAAGATCTCTATTTACAAAAATTGAAAGAACCAGAGAAAGATGGAATAGGTTTAGGGAATACTTACTGAATTGGGAACCTTCTTTTGTCTTCAATTTTTGCTTAAAAACTTGATTGAATAGAGATTATGGATGAGAGAGGTTTTAGATTTCTGATTTTTTTCTCACGGCTTGTTTTCTGAATGAGGAATAAGGAATATACGTACTGAAGTAATCGGTGGATGAGAAGGATTGATATTTTATCCCAAGGCCCCTCTATAGAATCCTCCACCAAGTTCCCCCCTTTTCTTTATTATTTCCCCCTTCTTTTTATTTTTCTTATGAAAATTAATGATTGTTCTTTGTCCCATTGTGAGATATTTTTTATTTCTCTATGCATACAATGATTATACCTTGTCTCATTATGAGATTTTTTTTTTCTATGTCATACATTTTAAATTAGTTTCTAGAGCTTTCCTCAAAAATGCATACAAATATATTTTTATTTTTATTTTATTTACAATTTTTTTCCCTTTTATAATCTTTTCTTTTTATGAAAAATGGACATACAATTCTTTTTACTTTATATTACACACATTTTCAACATTATGTAAACTTCTTTTTTTTTCAATGAAAACAGCAAGAAAACACCAATGTATATATTATTTAAAATAATACACATAACAATGAACACATTTTATGAAATCAATTAAATTTTCCACTAAAATTTGCACTTTTCCATTGCATTCAAATTTGTCTTTTTATTTCATGCAAAATACTAATTCACAGCTACCACTAGCTTATATTTTAATAATATTATTATTTTTTTCTTTTTTTCTCTTCTTTCTAAAAAAAACATTTTTTTTCGAAGTTCATTTGTTACAATAAATTACATTATGCAACAAAAGATGAAATTCTTCATGTTAACCATGCATAACGCATTTATTGGCCATCATCATTTTTTTTTCTCCTCTCATCCATTTCAATATATTATTGTCATTTATTAAATTTTCGAACAATATTTAATCTAATTATTAACAATTTATTATTAGATTCCCAATTCAGTCTCCCTAAAAAAATGGGGTTGTTATAGGAAGTTAGGGAGAAAGCTAGATGGGAAGGGAAAACTATCCCAGAGACGAGTGTCGCAGTGATAGGTCTTGCTGCCGGGGGTGCCCCCAGGCCTTTGCCGCCTATTGCCCCTGCTGATGTCACCGAGATTTCAAACGGTGATGGGGCGGACGAGAGGCGTCTTCCACCCTCTCACGAGTCGACCACTTCCCAACGGAGCCGAAGTGGAAAGGGAGGGTCTGGCAAGAAAAGGCCTAGCTCTATGGATGAACCGTCGAGTGCCGAATCTGCGAAGAAAAATCACAAGGACAAAATGAAAAGCATGGTTAGCATTAGTTTCTTAAGTGTAAGTTTAGTGCTCAGTTTGGTAGTGTAGGCCGATAGTTTACGAGAGTTCGGCCCTCGCTTTTGGTTTTCAAGACATGGTATGGTTCTCATGTACACCCTATCATTAGAGAGATATTAGCTATGTAGTTGGTTGTAATGTGTGTGTGTGTTGTAATGAAATATGAATTTGTAAAGATCACATGTTTTGTTAAATGTTCATATGTTCTTCCCATGTTTTCGGGCGTCCCGTACTTGCATAGGCCTACTTGTCGTTACACTTGACCAAAAAGCGATTTGTGAGTATCGTGCCCTGGATCGATGGTTCCAGGGAAGAGTGATAGTGCGCAAGCTTCTAGTAAGTTTCCCTCAGCTCAAGAAACCCATAGTTTGCAATGCCTTGCAAAGTGCCCTGCTGTATTTGCGTTGCCTGGTAATCCCATGTGTAGCAAAGGCGTATGATGTCGCGTTGTGCGGTCCGTCCGGTGTAGGCTCTCCCCTCGTTCATCAGGTTGAGGCGAGCCTATAGGCATCGTTGTTCGCCTGGGAAGAGAAGCCCGGATCATCAGCTTGTAGGGTCCGATCGTGGCCGTGGGCTACCCCCTAGCCTTGAGAGCTTCGAGGAAGTAACGATTTAAGGGTCGGTCTTGGTATTGCGCCAAGATTCAACCATCACCCGTAGTTCTGAGGGAGTTTGTATCGCCCCATCTGGCTGTTGGGTAGCCCCAAGTCGCGTGGGACTTGGGCGAATGATTTATCCTAGGCCTTGGCCTTGGGCCTAGGTTCGAGTTAGAGGTTATTTATACTCGGTCGCGCTACGGGCAGGCGACTCGAGTAGCGTTGCCGGCTTCCGTGCTTGGGGTGCTGGTCGGTGCCAATGGGGTTAGACTACGAGGTTGGCTCGCAGCCCAGACGGCGGTGTCGGCCCCCATACTAGAGGTCGACACAGCAGTCGGCAGTTTACACGAAAGCTAGCTGTCAGAATTAATAAAACATGTCACGCGAGGAGTAAACACATAATAAAGAGATAGAAAGATGAACATCATTTCCACTAGTAACTTTTGGCATGAATAGCCTTTACAATGCCTTGAATTGTAACAAAACAACGCTGGAAAGCGTAAACTACCATGTACTAAGTTATGTGAAGCAGCGGCAGAGATGTTCACTGTTCCAAGCCCTTGGTAGTTCAGCTCCATCCACGGTCGCCAGCTTGAAAGTTCCATCACTAAGTCTCCATATTATAGAGTACGGGCCTTCCCAACGAGGAGCAAGTCCAGTTGATGGAGGGACTACCCGTTTTAGGATGAGATCACCGATGTTGAGGTCCTTGGGGCGGACTCGAGAGTTGAAGTACCGAGTGATTCGTTGTCGCTGAGCAGCGGCTCGGAGATCAGCTTCGTTCCTTTTTTCTTCTAGCAAGTCGAGTGACCCCAAAAGCAAGTCTTGGTTCGTCTTTGGATCAAAGTAGGTGACTCGATGAGATTGAATCTCGAGCTCGATGGGGATGACGGCTTCGGACCCGTAGACGAGGGCGAAGGGAGTGTGCCTGGTCGCTGTCTTGTGGGTCATTCGATAGGCCCATAGGGCTAAAGGAAGCTCATCTGCCCACATGCCCCCGGCCTTCTCGAGGCGCTTCTTGATAATGGACTTGATAACTTCGTTAACTACCTCAACTTGTCCGTTAGCCTGGGGGTGTGCTACGGCTGAGAACCTTTTTTCGATGTCGTGTCGCTGACAAAAGGATTTGAACTCTATGCTCTCGAACTGAGTGCCATTGTATGAAATGATGGCCTGAGGGACCTCGTATCAGGTGATGATGTTGCGTACCACGAAGTTGATCATTTTCTTGGTAGTGATTGTGGCGAGGGCTTCAGCCTTTGCCCATTTGGTAAATAATCAACAGCGACGACAGTGTATCGTGCCCCGCCTCTGGCCATGGGAAGAGTCCCAATGATGTCGATTCCCCACATGGCAAATTACCATGGGCTGGTCATTTGCGTCAGTTCTGTTGGCAGGGCTCTTGGTATTTTTGAGAAGTGTTGGAATTTGTCGCATTTGCGAGAATAATCGGTGGCGTCCTGAACGAGTGTGGGCCAGTAGTAGCCATGTCGGAGTATCTTCCGAGCCAGGGTTTGCTCCCCGATGTGGTTACCGCATTCTCCTTCATGTAAGCTGACCAGGACCTTGATGGCGTGAAACACCCCACCTCCGTTAAGGTCACTCACAAAGGAAATGCCTTAAGTTTGGTGGAGGTTTATAGGTAAAAGACACAGATAAATTTACAAGACAGATAGAAATAAGCAGCGAAAAACAAACATTTTATTTCAAACATGGTTCAATACCAAAAACATTATAGTAAATTGTCTCATAATAACTTCCAAAACAGTACATCATAATTTCTGTCTTGATTATTAAATAAAGAAGCATAACACTTAAACAAAATAGCATAAAATCCCCATGATTAGGTATCCAAAGCCATAGCCAAAGGAAACACAGTCCAAAGCATACATCTACTATCTTGAAGCTTGCAAAGAGTCTGACTAAGCTGTATTGTTTCCTCCCTGTGAACCTATGGTGGGGGGGACAGAAGACGAAAGAAAAATAGAGTCATACATAAAGCCTGAGTAAGTCTAGTGACTTTAAGCATGTGAACAGGATAAAGTTCATGATAGGAATAAACTGTAAAATGGGACAATACCAGAATAACAGTCTAACATAAAGCTAGATAAGGTGGCTTAAACCGAATATCCCATTCGCACCCCATTCTAAAGCTCTGCACTTACTTATACTTGTTCCAACTGGCACCCCATGATTAGGGTGAAGTATTCTCCGTACCTACTAATCATTGTTCCATCAGTCCCGCGTGTGTTCAAGACAAAGCGATCCTTTAAACGATCGGCTCCTTACGTTCATGAGGGAGTGATTCGCTTAACGATCGGCTCCTACTCGCATGCATTTATTAATTGTGTTGTTCGGCCCACCCTTGCGTGTAGATACCCTTCGTTGGTCCCACCATGGGGTGCATCCAGTCCCATGGTGGCGGCCCGACATAATTCTAGAATGCATATGGTATACTACTGGTGCCCTCCATTGCCCTGTTTGTCTGCTCCAGAGTTGCGTGCACGCCCGCACTCCGTTAGAACCCACACTGTGCACCAATTGCCGTTGCTTTGCTTTGACCGCTTATAATCAGCCCAGTAATCGTGCCCCACCCTGCCTAGTTTCAGGGTACCTTTGATACATTCATGTGGGTTACTGCTGAAATAGGTCCCCGTTACTAGGGTTTCCTAGAGGTTAAGTTTATGGGCCTATATTTATAATATTACCCACCTACACTGGATATTCTTAACCTGCTCACTGATTCAAGCATGTTTATTCACTAGTTAAGTTTGTGGGCCTATATATATGCTGATAGTGCCCACCTACACGAGATATACTTAACCCTATCTGTTTTGTTCATGTAATGTTGGCTAAGTGTGGTCCATTCAAGTTTGAATTAGCCCACTCACTTGTCATGTCATGTCGTTAGGTGTTCCTGATTAACCTAACCCATCCGCTCGTTATGTCATGTTGGTTAAGTGTTGTTTTAACTAACTTAACCCTACCCATCATTAACATGTTGAATTGGTTAAGTGTTTAATTAACTTAACCCTATTATTCTTATCATAGCTTTAACTTTAATTGTCTTATTAAAGCACCAACCACTCACATTAGACAGGTATTGTTGTGGCTGCCTGTATGCCGGTCGGTTCCGGGCAGTCTTATGCCACAACTCAGTCTAACCTCGGGTCTTTATTGGGCTCAATGCCTTAACCTCCCCCATTGGATAGGTATTGTCGTGATTACTAGACAGCCGGGCGGGTCCGGGCAGGTTTACATCACAACTCAATCCAACCTCGGGTTAAGCATATTCGTATTTTCTAAATTTACATTTTATTTATGTAAATTATTCATGTCACATTTTATTTTAAAAACTAACGGTGTATAAATTTACACCATTCATGGCCTTAACCAATTTCATGGTTTTGGGCCCACCTATGTATTAACATGTTTTAAATTAATAATTCATACCGTTTCATACCATAAATCACCTATGTGATTATTGGCCAATTTATGTCAAGTTCCCTATGGTTAAGTTTTTACCCAACGTTACCCCCGTCTAAATATTAGGCTAACATCTTAGCCTAATTTACCGTTCGCAAGATTTCACATAAAGTATTAAGCTAATAACTTAGCCTAATTTAACGTTCACAAAATTGGCATGAAATCAACATTAACTATGAACTTGAAATTTTCGACAAAATCAACATGAACATAAACATATAGGTGTGAACTTGCAACTTTAATATAATCAACATAAACATGTACATAGGTGTAAACTAGGCATAAAATAATCATTAACATAAACATGACATAGGTGTAAACTTGGCATAAAATGATTCATTAACATAAAAATGACATAGGTGTAAACTTGGCGTAAAATAATTCATTAACATAAACATGTCATATGTGTAAGCTTGGCCTTTTTGGCATAGTCATTATGAACATCATAGGTGTGAACTTGAAAAATAGTCAACATGGGTATCATGGATGTGAACTTGCAACATAGACTAATTTATCTTACATAACATGAACCATAACATTACATAACATGTCACAAACTTGCATAATATTGGATCTAGTTAAGTAGGTGTCACATGAATCATATAGTTTTAGCCTAACATAAAAGTATAACATGGTATAACATAATAGGTGTCACATGAATCTACTACAACATGGTATAACATGTTAATACATGGACCTAGGCAAACCTCAAACATAAAATTGGCATATGACAAAACTATATGTATAATTTTTGGCAACAACTTAAGGGTGTGAACTTGCAACACATATGCATGAACATAGATCTAGCAATAAACTTTCATTAATCATATGAATCCTAACGGATCTTGACATCGAACCAATTGTAAGTTTTCACTTGTATAAGAATTTATGAATATAGATCTATCATGTAGGAAAAATTGGTTCTACATAAACATAAATACAAAGAACCCACATGAATCATATCACTTATAAGTGTAAATCTAACTTGCAACCTATAACTTGCATAAGCATATATATAGATCTAACAGTATACATATAATTCGCATAATAGATAGCAGATCCAATCACCACAACATTCAAATTATCACCATAAACAATTACAAAACAACATCGCTTACATTACACAATACTAATATAATTCCATTTTACAATTTAAAGCAAATCATGTCTCAATCGTATTAGCATCTAAGGAGTAACTATACTTACAACGATCGATGAACTTGAATTCTGGATTCTGAGTTCTGAAGTTGTAAAGTACTCCTTTGGTGTAGACGTTGTTGTATTTGATTTTATCTTTGACTTTAGTGTTTGATCGTCTCTTTAGTTTTCTTTAGGCGGCGGCTACTTCTAGGTTATTTCCAAGCAGCATGGAGGCTCTAAGTTTTTATTTGTGTCATTTAGGTTGGTGTATTAAGGTGTATATATAGGATTTCAAACTAATTAGAGCCGTCCAATGAAGCCAGAGTTAATCGAGGCCATTCATGTCAAAAGGAGCCAATTATGTTCACAATTTAAGGGCTGTAAATTACCCCCATTTTAAATTATGTCATAATTACTATGCATGTAAATTACCCTATTTTAAATTGTACCATAATTACTATTCCAATTACATGTAATTTCACGTTTTAGCATATATATATATATTTTCTACAATGTACACATTTCTCATTTAGGACAAATTCTATAATTCCTAATTTACTTATGCCATAATTACTTTCTTAATGTACATTATCAATGTTTATTATTTATTGTCAATCCATCAAATATAAATACGTATTTAATAGATACATCTCCCCTTTATCGAATTAATTATCCATATATAAATATGAATGACAATATTAATGTATCTTCTTCATTGTAAATTAGCATGAATGACTAATATATACCAGCCTTGATGCCAAGTTATTCTTTTCTTTTCTTTTCAACATATTTCTCAAATTAACATGTACAAATTAATGTTAATTGCATGTTTTCAAATCAATGCCTTATTGACATATCTTCAAATTAAATGTCAGATAAATGTTTGTCATATTAATATGCTTGCATGTTATGTTCACAAAACAATATCACCTACCATATTTCTCTTATTCAGTGCCACATTGATGTCAATTGCAGGTTCATAAATGACATTCCTATTAATAGAAAATTAAGTTTAACCTATTCATATTCTCTCTTTAAAAATCCCCATTTACTGTATACAAATATCTATGCATAAATCTTTCTTTTTTACTGCATGCATCCACACATTTTTATTAAATTTGCATGTTTATGATATAAATGCACATATGTACTAATATGTTAAATATTTGTCATAAATCCAATCGGAGAAAGCCATTTTTTTAAGAAAAACAAATCCTTGACAACCAAAAATGTGCAACGTACGCTATATGATGCGTATACGTCATATATATATATATGCGTATATATATATATTATATATATATTAATTTCTTTTTCTTTTTATTTATCTTCTCAATTACCCATTTTCACACTAAACCACTTTCTGAACTGCGTTCACACTAGACCATTTTTAAGCCATTCCCCTAAAACAAAAATATGGCGCTGGCGGGGATCAAACTCTGTACCCCTTGTACGCAAGTCACATGTTACAACCAAATGAGCTACTAAGTCTTTTGCTTACAACCCTTAGAACAATGCTAAACATTTATTCCTTTCTCATTTTATGTTTTGCTGTAATATTTAACTTAAAGATATCTTTTTCATACGGAGTCCAATTTACGCAAACTCGGACTCTATCTTAAGAAGAATTCCGAGAGGAACGCAATGGCGCAACCCGTTTCACCTAACTCTTCTTTTAAAATTTAATTATAATTTAATTTGTTAATTTAGTGTTAATCAGAAAATTCAGGGTGTTACATTCTCCCCTCCTTTTAGGATTTCGTCCCCGAAATCTTCAAGTTAGGAAGAATGTGTCCTACCTTCCAATCATCCAACTACTCAACCATTCAATCACAGGCATCCATTGTCCTTAAAAAGACTTTTAATGCTTCATGATCATATGCATAGTGTGTGTACATGTTCTTATCTAATGCAAAATCAGGTGGCCTACTGATTCAGTTGACCTCCTTAATGCTAATTATGTAAGTGTCATGAATTCATTATGTATGCAAATTAATTTTTTTTCCTACCCATAATTCTACATGAGTGCGCAACCATTCATACAAATGCGACATCCATATGACAACACATCAAAATTTCAATCCAAATGCATATATGCAATATGAAAGTGACTGAGCTGATCTAATACCTAATGTGTGTGTATATGCATCCACGAGCAACCACTAGCAATCACTTGCAACCATCAATCATAACATGTTTTCAAATACATGTTTACATCTAAATGGGTTTCTACCTAAAGACAAAGGACAAGATCGAGGAGATATACCTAAAAGGATAGATACTAACACTCATAACTTATGGAAAAAAAGAGATCAAGGGTTATCAAAAAGATAAACTAAACTCCTAATAGAAATATTTCTACCTTGCTTCTTTGGGCAGTCTTTGGCTAAGTGTTCTACCTCACCGCAGTGAAAACAAGTACTACTCATCTTCCTCTTCTTCTTTTTGCAATCCTTCACCAGATGTCCAGGAATATCACAGAAATAACATTTCCTTTTTCTGACGTGTCTTGTTATTATTGTTGTTAACCTCTCCTCCTTGATTGTTATCAGTCTTTTTGTTTTGTGATTCTCCTGCTTGCTTGTTCACGTAGAGGAGGAGAAGGAGGAGGAACAAAAGCGTCTGAAGCTGGGGAGTAAGGTCCCATGACATTCTGAAACGAAGAAGGAAAGACTCAAAACAAACGGATAGAAGGATAGTGCATATGGCTTTGGGGGATTATGCCTTTTAAAATTAAATAATACTTTTTCTTTGAAAAACGCTTCTTTAAACTTCTTTTTGAAAATAGTTTTCAAAAACTTTTATCTGATCTGGTAAACCTACGCTCTGATACCAAGTGAAACACCCCACCTCCGTTAAGGTCACTCACAAAGGAAATGCCTTAAGTTTGGTGGAGGTTTATAGGTAAAAAACACAGATAAATTTACAAGACAGATAGAAATAAGCAGCGGAAAACAAACATTTTATTTCATGCATGGTTCAATACCAAAAACATTACAGTAAATTGTCTCATAATAACTTCCAAAACAGTACATCATAATTTCTGTCTTCCCCATGATTAGGGATCCAAAGCCATAGCCAAAGGAAAGAGAGTCCAAAGCATACATCTACTATCTTGAAGCTTGCAAAGAGTCCGACTAAGCTGTATTGTTTCCTCCCTGTGAACCTGGGAGGAGGGAATGGAAGAAAAAAAGACGAAAGAAAAACAGAGTCAGACATAAAGCCTGAGTAAGTCTAGTGACTTTTAGCATGTGAACAGGATAAAGTTCATGATACTGGAAAATGGGACAATACCAGAATAACAGTCTAACATAAAGCTAGATAAGATGGCTTAAACCGAATATCCCATTCGCACCCCATTCTAAAGCTCTGCACCTACTTATACTTGTTCCAACTGGCACCCCGTGATTAGGGTGAAGTATTCTCCGTACCTACTAATCATTGTTCCATCAGTCCCGCGTGTGTTCAAGACAAAGCGATCCTTTAAACGATCGGCTCCTTACGTTCATGAGGGAGTGATTCTCTTAACGATCGGCTCCTACTCGCATGCATTTATTAATTGTGTTGTTCGGCCCACTCTTGCGTGTAGATACCCTTCGCTGGTCCCACCATGGGGTGTATCCAGTCCCATGGTGGCGGCCCGACATAATTCTAGAATGCATAGGGTATACTACTGGTGCCCTCCAGTGCCCTGTTTGTCTGCTCCGGAGTTGTGTGCACGCCCGCACTCCGTTAGAACCCACACTGTGCACCACCTATCGTTGCTTTGACTGCTTATAATCAGCCCAGTAATCGTACCCCCACCCTGCCTAGTTTCAGGGTACCTTTGATACATTCATGTGGGTTACTGCTGAAATGGGTCCCCGTTACTAGGGTTTCCTAGAGGTTAAGTTTGTGGGCCTATATTTATAATATTACCCACCTACACCGGATATTTTTAACCCGCTCACTGATTCAAGCATGTTTATTCACTAGTTAAGTTTGTGGGCCTATATATATGTTGATATTTCCCACCTACACGAGATATACTTAACCCTATCCGTTTTGTTCATGTAATGTTGGCTAAGTGTGGTCCATTCAAGTTTGATTAGCCCACTCACTTGTCATGTCATGTCGTTAGGTGTTCCTGATTAACCTAACCCATCTGCTCGTTATGTCATGTTGGTTAAGTGTTGTTTTAATTAACTTAACCCTACCCATCATTAACATGTTGAATTGGTTAAGTGTTTAATTAACTTAACCCTATCATTCTTATCCTAGCTTTAACTTTAATTGTCTTATTAAAGCACCAACCACTCACATTAGACAGGTATTGTTGTGGCTGCCTGTATGTCGGTCGGTTCCGGGCAGTCTTATGCCACAACTCAGTCTAACCTCGGGTCTTTATTGGGCTCAATGCCTTAACCTCCCACATTGGATAGGTATTGTTGTGATTACTGGACAGCCGGGCGGGTCCGGGCAGGTTTACATCACAACTCAATCCAACCTCGGGTTAAGCATATTCGTATTTTCTAAATTTACATTTTAGTTATGTAAATTATTCAAGTCAGATATTTTATTTTAAAACTAACGGTGTATAAATTTACACCATTCATGGCCTTAACCAATTTCATGGTTTTGGGCCCACCTATGTATTAACATGTTTTAAATTAATAATTCATACCGTTTCATACCATAAATCACCTATGTGATTATTGGCCAATTTATGTCAAGTTCCCTATGATTAAGTTTTTACCCAACGTTACCCCCGTCTAAATATTAAGCTAACAGCTTAACCTAATTTACCGTTCACATGATTTCACATAAAGTATTAGGCTAATAACTTAGCCTAATTTAACGTTCACAAAATTGGCATGAAATCAACATTAACTATGAACTTGCAATTTTTGACAAAATCAACATGAACATAAACATATAGGTGTGAACTTGCAACTTTAATATAATCAACATAAACATGTACATAGGTGTAAACTAGGCATAAAATGATTTATTAACATAAACATGACATAGGTGTAAACTTGGCATAAAATAATTAATTAACATAAACATGACATAGGTGTAAACTTGGCATAAAATGATTCATTAACATAAACATGACATAGGTGTAAACTTGGCATAAAATAATTCATTAACATAAACATGTCATAGGTGTAAGCTTAGCCTTTTTGGCATAGTCATTATGAACATCATAGGTGTGAACTTGCAAAATAGTCAACATGGGTATCATGGATGTGAACTTGCAACATAGACTAATTTATCTTGCATAACATGAACCATAACACTACATAACATGTCACAAACTTGCATATAATATTGGATCTAGTTAAGTAGGTGTCACATGAATCATATAGTTTTAGCCTAACATAAAAGTATAACATGGTATAACATAATAGGTGTCACATGAATCTACTACAACATGGTATAACATGTTAATACATGGACCTAGGCAAACCTCAAACATAAAATTGGCATATGACAAAACTATATGTATAATTTTTGGCAACAACTTAAGGGTGTGAACTTGCAACACATATGCATGAACATAGATCTAGCAATAAACTTTCATTAATCATATAAATCCTAACGGATCTTGACATCGAACCAATTGTAAGTTTTCACTTGCATAAGAATTTGTGAATATAGATCTATCATGTAGGAAAAATTGGTTTTACATAAACATTAATACAAAGAACCCACATGAATCATATCACTTATAAGTGTAAATCTAACTTGCAACCTATAATTTGCATAAGCATATATATAGATCTAACAGTATACATATAATTCGCATAATAGATAGTAGATCCAATCACCACAACATTCAAATTATCACCATAAACAATTACAAAACAACATTGTTTACATTACAAAATACCGATATAATTCCATTTTAAAATTTAAAGCAAATCATGTTTCAATCGTATTCGCATCTAAGGAGTAACTATACTTACAACGATCGATGAACCTGAATTCTGGATTCTGAGTTCTGAAGTTGTAAAGTACTCCTTTGGGGTAGACGTTGTTGTATTTGATTTTATCTTTGACTTTAGTGTTTGATCGTCTCTTTAGTTTTCTTTAGGCGGCTACTTCTAGGTTATTTCCAAGCAGCATGGAGGATCTAAGTTTTTATTTGTGTCATTTAGGTTGGTGTATTAAGGTGTATATATAGGATTTCAAACTAATTAGAGCCGTCTAATGAAGCCAGAGTTAATCGAGGCCATTCATGTCAAAAGGAGCCAATTATGTTCACAATTTAAGGGCTGTAAATTACCCCCATTTTAAATTATGTCATAATTACTATGCATGTAAATTACCCTATTTTAAATTGTGTCATAATTACTATTCGAATTACATGTAATTTCACGTTTTAGCATATATATATATTTTCTACAATCTACACATTTCTCATTTAGGACAAATTCTATAATTCCTAATTTACTTATGTCATAATTACTCTCTTAATGTTTATTATCAACGTTTATTATTTATTGTCAATCCATCAAATATAAATACGTATTTAATAGATACATCTCCCCTTTACCGAATTAATTATCCATATATAAATATGAATGATAATATTAATGTATCCTCTTCATTGTAAATTAGCATGAATGACTAATATATACCAGCCTTGATGCAAAGTTAATCTTTTCTTTTCTTTTCAACATATTTCTCAAATTAACATGTACAAATTAATGTTAATTGCATGTTTTCAAATCAATGCCCTATTGACATATCTTCAAATTAAATGTCAGATAAATGTTTGTCATATTAATATGCTTGCATGTTATGTTCACAAAACAATATCACCTACCATATTTTTCTTATTCAGTGCCACATTGATGTCAATTGCAGGTTCATAAATGACATTCCTATTAATAGAAAATTAAGTTTAACCTATTCATATTCTCTCTTTAAGAATCCCCATTTACTGTATACAAATATCTATGCATAAATCTTTCTTGTTTACTACATGCATCCACACATTTTTATTAAATTTGCATGTTTATGATATAAATGCACATATGTACTAATATGTTAAATATTTGTCATAAATCCAATCAGAGAAAGACCTTTTTTTTAAGAAAAACAAATCCTTGACAACCAAAAATGTGCAACGTACGCTAGATGATGCGTACACGTCATATATATATATGCGTATATATATATATATTATATTCATATATATTAATTTCTTTTTCTTTTTATTTATCTTCCCAATTACCCAATTTCACACTAAACCACTTTCTGAACTGCGTTCACACTAGGCCATTTTTAAGCCATTCCCCTAAAACAAAAATATGGCGCTGGCAGGGATCAAACTCTGTACCCCTTGTATGCAAGTCACATGTTCCAACCAAATGAGCTACTAAGTCTTTTGCTTACAACCCTTAGAACAATTCTAAACATTTATTACTTTCTCATTTCATGTTTTGCTATAATATTTAACTTAAAGATATCTTTTGCATACAGAATCCAATTTACGCAAACTCGGACTCTATTTTAAGCAGAATTCCGAGACGAACGCAATGGCGCAACCCGTTTCACCTAATTCTTCTTTTAAAATTTAATTATACTTTAATTTTTTTAATTTAATGTTAATCAGAAAATTCGGGGTGTTACATGGCGTCATCATGGGCCACGCATCTAAGTAAGGGATAGAGAAGCCTCTTTGATAGAGTACCCCATCCATATAAAGATAACGAGTTGACTGGCGGGTGATCGCTCGCCTTTCTTTGCGGCTTTCCGGGAGGATCCCCTGTTGTAGGTGGTTTTTGATCGGCGCCATCCAAGATTCCGGCTCAGGTTCAGCACTCATGGCTGTACTGATCTGCGTTGGCTTGGTACTAGGGGAGTTGAGCACCTCGACGGGGGCGAACCCCAACAGCTGCGGATCTTCGGAACTTGCTAATCTGGTCAGTGAGTCGACCCTTTCATTTTGCTCTCGTGGAATGTGAGTGATAATGAAGTGGTCAAAGTAAATGATTCCTGTACTTGAGCTAGGTATAGAGCAAGTCATTCCCCCTTAGTTTGGAATTCTTCCTTCACCCGGCGCATGCTGAGCTGTGAATCGGAGAAAATCTGAATAATCTTTAGATTGAGTTCGATCACGATCCTTAGTCCGGCTATCAGCGCCTCATATTCTACATCATTATTGGTGGCGGGGAAATTTAGTTTTAGTGCGTAATGTATCGAGCATCCCTCGGGAGTGATGAGTACGATGACGGCTCCCAAACACTTGTTTTTAGAGGACCCGTCCACAAATAACCTCCATTTACTGTCGGGGGTCTCAGCATTCTCAGTTCAAGTTTCTTCGGGAGACGTGAATTCTACTATAAAGTCGGCGAGGGCTTGTCCGAGGATGGCCTGACGAGGAATAAATGTTATCTCAAATTGACTTAGTTCCATACTCTACTTTAGCAGTCGACCGGAGGCCTTTGAGTTGTTGTAGCACCAGACGCAATGGCTGGTCGATGAAGACCTTTATGGGATGAGCTTGGAAATATGGCCAAAGCTTCCGGGAGGAGATCAGTAAGAAGAATGCCAGCTTTTCGAGCTTTGGGTAGTTCTTTTCTTCCCCCGTCAATCACTACTTATGTAGTAGACAGGTCGTTGAATGCAATCTTCAAGCCATATTAATGCCGAGCTGATTGCCTGCGCAGAAACAACCAAGTAATTATATAAGTCCTCATGGTCTACATGCTTAGACAAGAGGGGTAGTCGCTCCAAGTGATCCAGGAGTTCCTTAAATGCGGAAGTACACTCAGGGGTCCACTTAAAGTTGCGTTTGTTGTATATAACGGTGTTTTATACACAATTATATGATTTTTCTTTGATGATAACAATCAAATAAATATTATTTTAAATGTGTTTGTTAATGTACTTTTTATATATACTACACAGCAGACAAGAATATAATATTTCTGTTTAAATAAAATACAACTGTACAGAAATCTATATATTCACACAGTATTTTATTTGAATAGAATATTTTATTTCAATATTTTAAATAGTACAAGTTTTATACTCCACTATTTGTACATTTCTATAATACAACTCAAATTCATTGATATTCAATCTTATACAGTACTCCTCACCAACATTGTTACATACACTCTGTTTACAGTTTCATTTGTACAAACATACAATCTCTATCATAAACATATATTCTTATATACATATGTCTGACAATCTTCTGTCTTCTGTCTTCACAGCTCACAATCAGTCCAATCATCACCGGCTAACCTGTCACATGAAACACACACATAGTACATTGCAATATAAATGAAACAAAATGCATGCAAATAAAATTTTTGTTTTGAAAATTTATTTGCCTCAGAGCTTCAGTGTGTTTCTCATCATTTTTCTGACTCGATTTAATTTTCATATCCATCCGACCATGTCTAGACAACTTGTGATATTCACAGTGATACACTGTAAATATCACAAGGTAGATTGTATACATATAATTTACAGGGACAAGAAAACTTGTCTGGATGGCTGCATATACACATGTGTATTTATATACACGCGTGCACTGCCTCGCCAATCCAGTGTGCAACTGAGGAGTAGCCAAGTGGACCATCTCGACTCAGTGCAACAATAATAAATATGGTCGAGGCAACCCAAAAACATCAATGAATTCAAGTCATCATGACAAGTGCAAGCCTATGGTCTCATGAATGCTGAGGTACATAGGTGGGACAAGATCAACAAAAATACAGCCAAGCTCAGTGTGCGAATGGTCGAACCAACATGGTCAGGTCCCTTTCTACTCAAACAGCAGAAATACATGGTTCAGCACAATGATACAAGGCTGTGCACAAATCAACATGGTGGAGCCACAAACGCAAACGTGTGAAATTTACATGATAATGCTATGGTCAAGGAAAATGAAATTACTGTGAACATCTACATACATATATATATATGACTGCATTTTCGAGCTCAATTAAATGTAACATAACAGCAAAGAAGAGGGTCATGCATATACATAAGTGTACATAGCAACAAAAACATGTTGCAAGTACATGTATACAAATACAAAGTGATAGTGGCCTAACACTAATACATGGTGATGGTGCAGCTTGTAATATTTTAAGGCAAGGTACAACAATAAGTCAGGTGGAACATATGATCAGAATAGCATTTTATGTATGGTCAAGCATGTTGATGCAAGATAAGCTCAAATGGATCAAGCTAAGACAGCAAGTGTTCAAGTGAAGCATCAATTCTATAACAACATAAAATACACCTCGACATGCATGCATATATGTGCAAAAGTCAAAAGAGGGACTGAACAAAGCTAGCAGTATGGTCAAGTTTCTCAATAGAAATGCAAGTCAGCACTGTCACACATGCAACAGCTTTTATAAAACAAGTTCAAATTCACATGAAGATGCAACAGTTCAAAGAGGCAACAGTAAATATATGGTATGTATACAGCTCAACATGAATACAAGGAAATATAAATGAAATGGCAATCTAATAGTTCAAGAATCTCCAAAAAAAAAACACAATATACATAGGTATGGCAATAAATGTTTACATTTTTTTTCAAAAGGGGAAACCGAAGTTAATACAAGAAAGGTATTTCAAGAAATTCAAAAGAATTCAGCATGAGTTTCAATCAAGCTACAATTTTGGCAAGTTTTAAATGTTCCAGAAATCATTGAGTATTTTCAACAACAAAAAAATCAATGGCATGCAAGATATTGTTTGCAACAACTTTTAATGATTTCAGGAATACTCTTTTAGGCAAGGATTCACTTACAGTAAGATTTGAATGTTGGTGACAGATTAAATTGTTTTCAGAAAGTCAGGGACCGAAATTTTTGGCAAGGATTCATTTCAGATATCACCAATAAATCAGAGCAATAATCAAAGCCATTTCATTTCATTTATGGCAACAAATTATATTTCTAGATTCTTTGCAAGGCCAAATACAGATTTGCAGTCAATCATTATTTTTGGCAACAATTTATTTGGTAAGAAACTTTCCAGTTTTCAAGTGAAAATATATGTTCCAAATCTCGTCCAGATTCATTAAACAAATTCACGATCAAAGAAATTCAAAAAAGGAAATCGAGCCACGCAAATTAAGTCTGGATTCATAGCCAACAATCATGCAATCAAATCAAAGTCAATATGGGAAATCAGAGCTAAATAAGGATTTTACAATCCTATTTTATCACACCACTCATCATCGGCAAATGGTGCATCGAAAATCAACAACAAACTCAAGAGCAAAAAATCAGAGAAATAATTTCCCGAAAAACTTACAAGATTTTCGATCAATAGTATCCCAAATCAAAGCATCAGAAACCAATAAAATTCGAGCGAAAGAAGATTTATCTAGATTTGAAGATGCATCGCGATTTGATTTGGGAATTCACAGAAACCCTAGATTTTCAATTCGGCCGCCATTTTTGAGTGAAAGAGATCAGGCAAAAGCATATAGAAGTGGTTGACCTACTTTAAGCTTAGCTAAGTCAACAAAGGGAGATTTAAATTCTATTTACACTAGGGTTTTTAGAGTTGTTTTAATTTGTTTTTATTTTATTATTTTTGTAATTTGAATTGAAATCGACAAAACAGTTGCAAGAGTCTGTAAATTCTAGGTCATTCAGTTAGGGGTTAACTGACAGTTGCTAGAGTCTGTAAAATCTAGGTGGTTCCGTAGTTTCGTCTATAAAACTAGGCAGTTTACTAAAGTCTGTAAAACTAGGGGAAAATATAGTCTAGGGTTTATAGACCAATCTAGGGTCTTGAGCGTAGGGTTAGGACAGGAGCAGGCACTGCGAGTTTACATGGGATTGTAAGCGGGATCTATTTATAACACCTAGTAGAAACCTTAGGAATGCAGCAGTAGGCAGGGTTTTGCCGAAGTTGGGTATCTCAGTGTGTTATTTACTTTTCTGCATTTATTTTCTGCTGCATTCTGTGATCTGCAATTTTTAATATCTTGCTTAGTTTTCAATAAACCCTATTCACCCCCTCTTTAGGGTTAATCTAGATCCAACAAGTGGTATCAGAGTAGGTATTTTTGTTTACTCTAGAGAAATGGTGATTCCTTGTTGTCAGTCCATTGATATTCTAATTATTTTCGATGAAATGGATTTTTTAATGTAGAAATCAAAATTTGAATTATATTTAAAATCTATTAATTTTGAATATTTGAATATTATTGAAAATTTAGGAGATATGTTAGATAAGAAGAATAATGTTTTGAATGCTCGTGTTATGCATATTATTTGTTCCTACCTTGATAATGATCAACTAAAATTTATTTCTCATTGTTTAACTATGCAAGGTATTTGGAAAACTTTCAACACGCTATATCGAAAATTTGACAGCTGCCCAAAACCCTCAACTGCCTACTCAGATTCAGATGTGTGCTTAACTGGAGCTGTTAATGATTATCCAGATGATGGAAAATTTTCATATGAAGAATTGGTTTCTCGTTGTAATGATTTGTAACAACCCGAAAATCTGGGCCAGTTTAAAAATTTTGTTTTCGCAATTTTATCGAATTTTGAATATTTAAAATGGATTATTTTAAATAATATCGACGAGAAATTTATTTTGAATATAAATAGAACGTATATATTATACGCGTCGTCGTTAGAAAATAAATATTTATATATAATTATAAATAGAATTGAGAATGGCGCGGTAGTTCGATAATTCGATTTCAAACTTCAATTGAATGTACCGGGTGCAAAACAATCCGGATTTTAGTGAAACCAAAAATGATAGGATCTAATTGATAATATCTTTCTATCGAATCCGAAGAATCGGGATTTCACAGCGGGAATCAAAAGATATGTCCAATTGAAAATTCTGAATAGTCGCTATGGAATTCAGGCCCTTAAAAATGGACATTTCGCAAACGACCTCGGATTTCGACGAAACCAGTTTTGTTGGGTCCGGGATGTCGAGTTATTGCTAGGTTTCAAATTTCATAATTTTTCAAATCAATATGTGAGCGTGGCAAAAGAAAACGTGTTTTGACCATTTCAGTTGATTTTAATCGACTGGAAATTGGCCATTTTTCCAACGGTCTCAGAATTCGACGAAACTAGTTTTGTTAGGACCGTATCGTCAATACGAAGCTAGAAAATATTTTTCGGGAATTTTTCTAGTTAGTATGTGACCCCGGTAATTTGAAATGTACGTTTAAAATTCAATATAAGGATTTAAATTGTAAATTCAACGGAAACTGATTGTAACGATCAAACCAGCTTATGATACATATCCCATTGTGTTCGGAATGGGGGTAAAACGCTATGGACGACAGGCGGTAGGCCTCGTTTCGAGGTCGTATGTAAAAGTCAACCCTTTTGCAAAAATTTATTAATTAAATAATAAAATAAAAAAATATAGAATTCCCCCCTTTTTCTTCTAATTGGCCCCCCTCCCCGTAGGTTCATTATTCAGAAACAAAATACAAAAAAAAAGAAAAAAAGAAAAACCCTAATCTAATCGAGCCGCCGCCCACCTCCAGGCATCGACACCGACGAACCCCTCGACGCCGCCCCCACCTCGAAGCCGCCTTCACCTCGAAACCCCTCGAACACCCCTCCCAGTCGCGACGCAATCGAAGCCTCCACCTCGAACACCACAGCGACGCCGCCTGAAGCTCGCCACCGACGAACACCATCGAGCCCTCCCTCTTCGCAGCCTGAGGTGAACGTTTAGATTATTTTGTTTTGTTTTTATTTTTGTTTTACAGTAAATTGAAAACTGTTTTCTTATAAATTGAAAACTGTTTTTTTTATATAATTTAAAAACTGTTTCTTTTATAATAATTTGAAAACTGTTTTGTTTTTAAAGAGTTAAAACTGATTTAAAAAGAAAATAAAACTGATTTAAAAAGAAAATAAAAACTGAATTTTTAAAAAGATAAAAACTGTTTTTTTTCTTTTAAGTTGCATAAAAACTGATTTGTTTAAGAATTTGAAAACTGATTTTATTTTGAACTTTAAAATAGGAAAAAGGTTTAATCTTTTAAAAGAAAAAGGTTTGATCTTTTAATAGAAAAAGATTTGAACTTGAAAATAAAGATCATATTTTTAAAAAATAGAAAAGATGGAATTTTTATTAGGTAGTAGGAGCAAGGTATGATTCTTATATTTTTAAAGCAATAAAAATATAATTTTTACATCATGAGAATGATAAAAATATAATCTTTATATTTAATAGCGAAGTCAAAATGCAATCTTTATATATGGAATAACATAGTAAAAATTCGATTTTTACCTATGTAGAGAATATAGGCAACGAAAGCAACAAGAAGGCGAAATAGGCGAAGATTTCTATTAAGGAAGAATCGTGTTAGTGGATAGCTATTGGTGAGAATTTCTCACTCTTCAATTTCTTTTCTAGTCATATATATATACTAGGATGCAGACGGTGCTTAGTAGCACCCGACACAATCATCCACAGACCATGGACTTGTTTGTTTGGTTGCATAGATTAGTTGAATTATTTGTTTGAAATGAATTGAATTGTTTGGTGAGATGAAATTTATTTGATTGATGTGTGAATGGCGTGGGCCTTCACTAGACCGGGGATAAGGCTAGGCCTCGTCCCGTTTCTAGTATCGTGCCGTTATGCCGCCGAAATTTTCTAAAATGTGTTAGAAAAATAAAAATATCATTTTATTTAAAGAATGAACTTAATAGAAATTCATATGTTGGAATAAAATGTTTTATCGTTAAAAATATAATTTTTAACGTGAATATGAATATAGTGAAAGTGAATAAAATAAAATATTCATTTACAAACCGGACGGTTTGTTTATGTACACCTATTTGAAGGACATTGATTGGGACGATAAATTTTACACATCGCCCAACAGCACAAATAAAATATGTGTTTGATTGTTTGAAACCCCACACGGGTGTTGGGATGAAATTTGAAGTTCACTCATCCTGATTTATTAAATATGTCGATCGGTTGATTGTTTTAAGCGTTAGATATCTATATTTGATGCTTATACAGTGTAGTGCACTTTGGTTGATGGTTGATTATTTTTCCATGCTATTATATACATGTGTTGAACGAAATATTTTAATAATAAAGTTTACATCTTTATCGATATAAAATAAAAGTTCATGTGTTGACAGTCTCATCCATTGAGATTGGTCATGTGTTGAACGAAATATTTTAGTAATAAAATTTACATCATTATCAATATAAAATAAAAGTTCATGTGTTGACAGTACTCATTCATTGAGATTGGTCATGTGTTGAACGAAATATTTTGATAATAACAACTATTTTGAAAAAGAAATATTTGAAATAGAATATTTGAAAATAGAAATTTATGAAGCCGTGTTGAGTAGATTGACGCCATTTTGACGTAAACGATATTTATATCGATTTTATCGATTTCGAAATGAAATGAATTGAAAACGATTTCGAAATGAAATGAATTGAAAACGATTTCGAAATGAAATGAATTGAAAACGATTTCGAAATGAAATGAATTGAAAACGATTTCGAAATGAAATGAATTGAAAACGATTTCGAAATGAAATGAATTGAAAACGATTTCGAAATGAAATGAATTGAAAACGATTTCGAAATGAAATGAATTGAAAACGATTTCGAAATGAAATGAATTGAAAACGATTTCGAAATGAATTGAATTGAAAACGATTTCGAAATGAAATGAATTGAAAACGATTTCGAAATGAATTGAATTGAAAACGAATTCAAATTGAATTGAAAACGAATTCAAATTGAATTGAAATTTGAATTGAATAGAAATGAATTTTAAAACGAATTTATAAAGAAGAATTCAATTTTGATTTGAATTGAAAGGGAAGTTGAAATTGCTTTTGAAACGAATTCAAAACTATTTATATAATTCGTTTTAAATAGAAATCGACGAAGTATATATTATATATATTATATATATAATATAATGGTCTGAATAGAACGCGCCGCGCCGCGGCAGTTCGTGAATTTCGACCATTTATTTCTAACGGACATTACGGGAG
This sequence comes from Allium sativum, assembly GCA_030737875.1. Classification (NCBI taxonomy): domain Eukaryota; kingdom Viridiplantae; phylum Streptophyta; class Magnoliopsida; order Asparagales; family Amaryllidaceae; genus Allium; species Allium sativum. Next base: position 905,491,215 of record CM060916.1, read on the forward strand.
ATCCGACCGTCGGATTCTCCTAAAACCGGAACCGTTGGGTTCGTATCGAAAAGTGCTTTCTAAAGAATATTAGAAATTAGAAATCTAACGGTTGGATTTGGAATTATGTCCAAATCAAAATTGAAAAAGGTCGCTGTAAGTGCAGTTCGATGGCCGTTGATGGAAATCGACTGTACGGGCCTTGATAAAATTATTAAAAATAGTAATAATTTGTGTAAAATCATAAGAAATGATTTAGAAAGAATTAGGATGAAAAACTCCATATTTGAAAAGATAAAAATAGATTTTTATCGAAATGAACTAGTTTTGAACTAGAAATATAATTCTATTTATTTTTAAATAAATAAATTGAATTTAAAAAGGGTTTTGAAAATAACCAAAATATCCAATGATTGCATTGGAGTGGATTTGAATCGAAATTGTCTTCGGAATATTTCGATGTTGGAATTCGTGATTATACAGATGTTGTTATGGAAATTTGAAAGATATATATTTATATCGTTATTTCCAATACGACATTTGTTAATCGTAGAATTTGATATTGAATATAAGCCGGGATATTTTCTATTCAGAGCCTTGTATTTAATATCAAATGTGATTTGGGTTTGTCGAGAATGGTGTCTTCACTAACACTGTTCTTGAACCCAGTTGAGAAAAGATTAAATCTTTTTATTTAGATTTAATGAAGTGTACCAATTAAATAATATTTAATTGGAATTGAATCGATATTGATTTTTGGGTTTATCGTGGACAGTGTTTTAAATAACACTCGTTCTTTAACCCGATCATTGATGAAATGTGATTTTGGGTTGTCGTGAACGGTATCTTCAATAATACAGTTCTTAGACCTAAAGGAGTTAAGAAAATCAGAAACTAACTGGAGATTAGTTAAGTTGAATAGTTTCCGAGGTATTGATCTGATGTTGGTTTCGGCCTTCGGGATTCATACTTAGGGAGTTGCTCACTTGCTAATTTACAATTAGGGACTGATTGAAATGTGATGTGATTTTGGGTTTATCGTGAACCGTGTTTTAAATGACACTGATTCTTTAACCCAGTCACAGATTAAAACTAAGTGGAGTTTTAATGAATCTTTAATTAGATTGAAATAATCGAAATGGAGTATCACCAGTTTTGCTCCAGGCGATAGTTAAATCTTTAATTAGATTTGAACGTGAAATGGTAATTAAATTTACCGATAACACTGTGGTGTTAGATATGAAGTATTACCAGTTTTACTTCATGGGATAAATAGGTTGGGATTGGGAAATTAAAACCAATGATTACTTCGGTAAGGTTCGTTAATCTCGACTAGTTGAATCGAAATTCAAAAGAAGAATAAATTCAAGAAATTTATCTTGGATAAAATTAATGGGAACATTTCCCTATGAATGTGAAATTTAGAAACTAACTGTCGGTTGGCCAAGCAGAATGGTTTTCTGGATATTGATCTGATGTTGGTTTCGGCCTTCGGGGTTAATATTTGGGGAATTATTCTCTTGATTAATTTACGGTTAGTGACTAATGAATTGGAATGAGGCGTATGTTGTGTTTGTGTAACACTTGTTTAAATATACGCGAGTTATTCGGAAAGACCGGGTTTATCCCATTCTGAATAACTGATACGACGATAAGTCGAAGATGAAGACGGTGGTCGAAGACCGGAGGTCTTCACGTCGTTTGGGTAATTACTGATGATCTTGATTGGGCTGTACACCCAAGAAGATGGAAACAGTTAGTGATCGTCCAAACGTACTTGGAGATCGATGGATATGCGGGGTACTAGGTGCCTCCGGTTTCGTTCAGACCCAGAACGGACTTGTAAATGGACTGTGTGTCTGACATTGGATTTTAGTCTGTGTGATTGATCTCTATTTAATATATATCTGTTTGGCGGCGGAGAATTTATTCTCTTGCTTAACGCCCTTCTCTGAGACGTACGAGCTCAGGGGTTATATATTGATGGATATCAAACGCATGGAGTGAATTGCCTGTGTGGCATGCCTAAGTGGCAATTGATCAAGGCTTCTGTTGAAAAGCAAAGTCTTGTGGTGATGATCAAAGCACGGCCTTTGTGGCGTAGCTTTGTGTAACGTTTACCTCGCGTGTTTCACACCCGGTATGAACCAAAAACGGGAGAGGACGTCAGGGAGGGCATGCGTTTCTTTCTAGATAGAAGTGGCGTCAGTGGTTTTACACGTCCTGACGAGTTTGACTTATGTGGTTGTTGCTGTTGCGAGGCGCCTCGGATTGATCGGTCGTTCTCGAACCGATAGAGTCATTTAGTTGGCTCACCTACGCCCCCATAGGGCGGGGAAACGCATGTTCAGGGTTTAATTTTAATCCACATCGGTGGACTGGCCCTGAGGATCCAAGGCTTGACTGAGTACTTGCCTGAGACACGGGCTAGAGCGTCTCGAATCGGTTGAGGACTATCTTTTGCCTCGGTTCATAGATGGAAATCCAATTTCCAAATACGTGACTTTGCGGTTTTATTTGTAAACCTATATATGGCGACATGATATATGGTACCCATGCCGCCTATGATTGATACTTATGATTTGAAGTTGTTTTATACACTATGCACTTATTATAGTATCAATTGATTTGTTTTAAACGTATCAAGCATTCTTTGGCTGTTATAAGGGAAAACCCTATCCCCCGGCTTGCGTTGCATTGTGTGATAGGACCTGGGTCTTATAACAGCTTCATTTTTCTTTATTTAGCATTGCGCTGCTGTTTTATGCACTGGTATTCTTGGGAGGAAACCCGTTCCGTGTTACGGCGTGGTCCCATGATTTACTTAATGATTTAAAATAAAGATTAAAAACTGTTTTAGTTCTCACACCAGTCCCATGACTGACCTGGAGTTTATTGTTTTAACCTAAACTCTGGGTGCCCTTATTTTGACACAGGAAGCTAGTAGTTTTGGTTTTGCAGATTTATATTCACAGGATCCTGGTTTATAGCTGGAACGATATCCGGAAAGCTTTGTATCCGTATATCTACTTCTAGTTGTGTATTGTATTATTTTCCGCTGCTATGTATTTAAATGTAATTTAAATCTCTGATATTTCTGTGTAATATTTATTCATACTCTGTATATTCTTGTAATCTGATGCATTGTTGTTATATACAATGAAATGTTCTTCTGTATGCGTTCTGTTTTGTCCTGTTCTCAAACGATAGGGCGTTTCGAACGGCCTGGATCGGTTTAGCGACTGGTTCGGACCGAGCGAAATTCCTTGCCGTCACAGTTGGTATCAGAGCTTTGGTTTACAAAGCTTAGAGAACAAGGCACATTAGAACCTTACGAAAGAGTTCATCAGATATTGGATCAGTAATATCCAATTAGAATGACTCGTTAGAGATAGGATCAGTAGTATCCTAGAACGAGTGTGAAGAGTATATTTTTCAAATAAAACGAATTTTGTTTTGAAAATTTAAATCAACTATTCGTATTTGATTATTTGTTTATATTGATTTGGACAATGCAGTATATAAAGATTTTGGGTATACGTCTGATCCACATGTATTCGAAGTTTTAATATACTGGATAGATATAGATTCACACTCTAGTCGCCCGAAGATGATAATGATGATTGTAGCTACATCATCAGAATTAGTGTTCGAGTGTTGAAGGTGTGATTTTCTATATATTTCCATTAGGCTGGTGTGAGAACCAAAACTTATATATAGTTAGAACACATTGTTGTGAATTGGCATCAAAAACATGATTTTTTGTATATGTATCAAAATTATGAATTTGAAACGTTAATTCACTAATTGATTGATGTTTGTGTTGTTTGTTTATTTGTTCGCTAATTTTAACCATTTTGCCTAATTCAACCAAATATTGAATTGTATTGGAATTTGGTCGCATTTTCTTGCATATACATGTGCTTATATTGAACAGGTCATAGCAAGGAGGCTAGAGCAGAGAATAAAATTTGTTTGCCCGACAAATAGGTACATGTTTACTACATAATTTCATGTTTTGTTTGGGTGATGATGATTTTATGAGCCTATTGGCTAGCCGCTTGGCTTTTTCTTTTTCTTTTTGAGATCTGAAGGACCGGGGAAGCTATTTGAAATTCCCCGATGCTCCCATTGCAGGGGAGGTTATGGCGAAATTTTTCAAAAATTTAGGGTATTAGCCAAATTTTTGAAATTTTGAAAGTTCTCAGAAACTCAAGAGTTGGAGAATAGAAGCCAGATCGAGCGTAGAGTTGAATAATCAAACCGCTTTCGACTTTGTTCCTTTTCGGGGACGAAAAGTTTTAAGTGGGGGAGATTGTAACAACCCGAAAATCTGGGCCAGTTTAAAATTTTTGTTTTGGCAATTTTATCGAATTTTGAATATTTAAAATGGATTATTTTAAATAATATCGACGAGAAATTTATTTTGAATATAAATAGAACGTATATATTATACGCGTCGTCGTTAGAAAATAAATATTTATATATAATTATAAATAGAATTGAGAATGGCGCGGTAGTTCGATAATTCGATTTCAAACTTCAATTGAATGTACCGGGTGCAAAACAATCCGGATTTTAGTGAAACCAAAAATGATAGTATCTAATTGATAATATCTTTCTATCGAATCCGAAGAATCGGGATTTCATAGCGGGAATCAAAAGATATGTCCAATTGAAAATTCTGAATAGTCGCTATGGAATTCAGGCCCTTAAAAATGGACATTTCGCAAACGACCTCGGATTTCGACGAAACCAGTTTTGTTGGGTCCGGGATGTCGAGTTATTGCTAGGTTTCAAATTTCATAATTTTTCAAATCAATATGTGAGCGTGGCAAAAGAAAACGTGTTTTGACCATTTCAGTTGATTTTAATCGACTGGAAATTGGCCATTTTTCCAACGGTCTCAGAATTCGACGAAACTTGTTTTGTTAGGACCGTATCGTCAATACGAAGCTAGAAAATATTTTTCGGGAATTTTTCTAGTTAGTATGTGACCCAGTAATTTGAAATGTACGTTTAAAATTCAATATAAGGATTTAAATTGTAAATTCAACGGAAACTGATTGTAACGATCAAACCAGCTTACGATACATATCCCATTGTGTTCAGAATGGGGGTAAAACGCTACGGACGACAGGCGGTAGGCCTCGTTTCGAGGTCGTATGTAAAAGTCAACCCTTTTGCAAAAATTTAATAATTAAATAATAAAATAAAAAAATATAGAATTCCCCCCTTTTTCTTCTGATTGGCCCCCCCTGTAGGTTCATTATTCAGAAACAAAATACAAAAAAAAAAAGAAAAAAAGAAAAACCCTAATCTAATCGAGCCGCCGCCCACCTCCAGGCATCGACACCGACGAACCCCTCGACGCCGCCCCCACCTCGAAGCCGCCTTCACCTCGAAACCCCTCGAACACCCCTCCCAGTCGCGACGCAATCGAAGCCTCCACCTCGAACACCACAGCGACGCCGCCTGAAGCTCGCCACCGACGAACACCATCGAGCCCTCCCTCTTCGCAGCCTGAGGTGAACGTTTAGATTATTTTGTTTTGTTTTTATTTTTGTTTTACAGTAAATTGAAAACTGTTTTCTTATAAATTGAAAACTGTTTTTTTTATATAATTTAAAAACTGTTTCTTTTATAATAATTTGAAAACTGTTTTGTTTTTAAAGAGTTAAAACTGATTTAAAAAGAAAATAAAACTGATTTAAAAAGAAAATAAAAACTGAATTTTTAAAAAGATAAAAACTGTTTTTTTTTCTTTTAAGTTGCATAAAAACTGATTTGTTTAAGAATTTGAAAACTGGTTTTATTTTGAACTTTAAAATAGGAAAAAGGTTTAATCTTTTAAAAGAAAAAGGTTTGATCTTTTAATAGAAAAAGATTTGAACTTGAAAATAAAGATCATATTTTTAAAAAATAGAAAAGATGGAATTTTTATTAGGTAGAAGGAGCAAGGTATGATTCTTATATTTTTAAAGCAATAAAAATATAATTTTTACATCATGAGAATGATAAAAATATAATCTTTATATTTAATAGCGAAGTCAAAATGCAATCTTTATATATGGAATAACATAGTAAAAATTCGATTTTTACCTATGTAGAGAATACAGGCAACGAAAGCAACAAGAAGGCGAAATAGGCGAAGATTTCTATTAAGGAAGAATCGTGTTAGTGGATAGCTATTGGTGAGAATTTCTCACTCTTCAATTTCTTTTCTAGTCATATATATATACTAGGATGCAGACGGTGCTTAGTAGCACCCGACACAATCGTCCACAGACCATGGACTTGTTTGTTTGGTTGCATAGATTAGTTGAATTATTTGTTTGAAATGAATTGAATTGTTTGGTGAGATGAAATTGATTTGATTGATGTGTGAATGGCGTGGGCCTTCACTAGACCGGGGATAAGGCTAGGCCTCGTCCCGTTTCTAGTATCGTGCCGTTATGCCGCCGAAATTTTCTAAAATGTGTTAGAAAAATAAAAATATCATTTTATTTAAAGAATGAACTTAATAGAAATTCATATGTTGGAATAAAATGTTTTATCGTTAAAAATATAATTTTTAACGTGAATATGAATATAGTGAAAGTGAATAAAATAAAATATTCATTTACAAACCGGACGGTTTGTTTATGTACACCTATTTGAAGGACATTGATTGGGACGATAAATTTTACACATCGCCCAACAACACAAATAAAATATGTGTTTGATTGTTTGAAACCCCACACGGGTGTTGGGATGAAATTTGAAGTTCACTCATCCTGATTTATTAAATATGTCGATCGGTTGATTGTTTTAAGCGTTAGATATCTATATTTGATGCTTATATAGTGTAGTGCACTTTGGTTGATGGTTTATTATTTTTCCATGCTATTATATACATGTGTTGAACGAAATATTTTAATAATAAAGTTTACATCTTTATCGATATAAAATAAAAGTTCATGTGTTGACAGTCTCATCCATTGAGATTGGTCATGTGTTGAACGAAATATTTTAGTAATAAAATTTACATCTTTATCAATATAAAATAAAAGTTCATGTGTTGACAGTACTCATTCATTGAGATTGGTCATGTGTTGAATGAAATATTTTGATAATAACAACTATTTTGAAAAAGAAATATTTGAAATAGAATATTTGAAAATAGAAATTTATGAAGCCGTGTTGAGTAGATTGACGCCATTTTGACGTAAACGATATTTATATCGATTTTATCGATTTCGAAATGAAATGAATTGAAAACGATTTCGAAATGAAATGAATTGAAAACGATTTCGAAATGAAATGAATTGAAAACGATTTCGAAATGAAATGAATTGAAAACGATTTCGAAATGAAATGAATTGAAAACGATTTCGAAATGAAATGAATTGAAAACGATTTCGAAATGAAATGAATTGAAAACGATTTCGAAATGAAATGAATTAAAAACGATTTCGAAATGAATTGAATTGAAAACGATTTCGAAATGAAATGAATTGAAAACGATTTCGAAATGAATTGAATTGAAAATGAATTCAAATTGAATTGAAAACGAATTCAAATTGAATTGAAATTTGAATTGAATAGAAATGAATTTTAAAACGAATTTATAAAGAAGAATTCAATTTTGATTTGAATTGAAAGGGAAGTTGAAATTGCTTTTGAAACGAATTTAAAACTATTTATATAATTCGTTTTAAATAGAAATCGACGAAGTATATATTATATATATTATATATATAATATAATGGCCTGAATAGAACGCGCCGCGCCGCGGCAGTTCGTGAATTTCGACCATTTATTTCTAACGGATATTACGGGAGATCCGACCGTCGGATTCTCCTAAAACCGGAACCGTTGGGTTCGTATCGAAAAGAGCTTTCTAAAGAATATTAGAAATTAGAAATCTAACGGTTGGATTTGGAATTATTTCCAAATCAAAATTGAAAAAGGTCGCTGTAAGTGCAGTTCGATGGCCGTTGATGGAAATCGACTGTACGGGCCTTGATAAAATTATTAAAAATAGTAATAATTTGTGTAAAATCATAAGAAATGATTTAGAAAGAATTGGGATGAAAAACTCCATATTTGAAAAGATAAAAATAGATTTTTATCGAAATGAACTAGTTTTGAACTAGAAATATAATTCTATTTATTTTTAAATAAATAAATTGAATTTAAAAAGGGTTTTGAAAATAACCAAAATATCCAATGATTGCATTGGAGTGGATTTGAATTGAAATTGTCTTCGGAATATTTCGATGTTGGAATTCGTGATTATACAGATGTTGTTATGGAAATTTGAAAGATATATATTTATATCGTTATTTCCAATACGACATTTGTTAATCGTAGAATTTGATATTGAATATAAGCCGGGATATTTTCTATTCAGTGCCTTGTATTTAATATCAAATGTGATTTGGTTTGTCGAGAATGGTGTCTTCACTAACACTGTTCTTGAACCCAGTTGAGAAAAGATTAAATCTTTTTATTTAGATTTAATGAAGTGTACCAATTAAATAATATTTAATTGGAATTGAATCGATATTGATTTTTGGGTTTTTCGTGGACAGTGTTTTAAATAACACTCGTTCTTTAACCCGATCATTGATGAAATGTGATTTTGGGTTGTCGTGAACGGTATCTTCAATAATACAGTTCTTAGACCTAAAGGAGTTAAGAAAATCAGAAACTAGCTGGAGATTAGTTAAGTTGAATAGTTTCCGAGGTATTGATCTGATGTTGGTTTCGGCCTTCGGGATTCATACTTAGGGAGTTGCTCACTTGCTAATTTACAATTAGGGACTGATTGAAATGTGATGTGATTTTGGGTTTATCGTGAACCGTGTTTTAAATGACACTGATTCTTTAACCCAGTCACAGATTAAAACTAAGTGGAGTTTTAATGAATCTTTAATTAGATTGAAATAATCGAAATGGAGTATCACCAGTTTTGCTCCAGGCGATAGTTAAATCTTTAATTAGATTTGAACGTGAAATGGTAATTGAATTTACCGATAACACTGTGGTGTTAGATATGAAGTATTACCAGTTTTACTTCATGGGATAAATAGGTTGGGATTGGGAAATTAAAACCAATGATTACTTCGGTAAGGTTCGTTAATCTCGACTAGTTGAATCGAAATTCAAAAGAAGAATAAATTCAAGAAATTTATCTTGGATAAAATTAATGGGAACATTTCCCTATGAATGTGAAATTTAGAAACTAACTGTCGGTTGGCCAAGCAGAATGGTTTTCTGGATATTGATCTGATGTTGGTTTCGGCCTTCGGGGTTAATATTTGGGGAATTATTCTCTTGATTAATTTACGGTTAGTGACTAATGAATTGGAATGAGGCGTATGTTGTGTTTGTGTAACACTTGTTTAAATATACGCGAGTTATTCGGAAAGACCGGGTTTATCCCATTCTGAATAACTGATACGACGATAAGTCGAAGATGAAGACGGTGGTCGAAGACCGGAGGTCTTCACGTCGTTTGGGTAATTACTGATGATCTTGATTGGGCTGTACACCCAAGAAGATGGAAACAGTTAGTGATCGTCCAGACGTACTTGGAGATCGATGGATATGCGGGGTACTAGGTGCCTCCGGTTTCGTTCAGACCCAGAACGGACTTGTAAATGGACTGTGTGTCTGACATTGGATTTTAGTCTGTGTGATTGATCTCTATTTAATATATATCTGTTTGGTGGCGGAGAATTTATTCTCTTGCTTAACGCCCTTCTCTGAGACGTACGAGCTCAGGGGTTATATATTGATGGATATTAAACGCATGGAGTGAATTGCCTGTGTGGCATGCCTAAGTGGCAATTGATCAAGGCTTCTGTTGAAAAGCAAAGTCTTGTGGTGATGATCAAAGCCCGGCCTTTGTGGCGTAGCTTTGTGTAACGTTTACCTCGCGTGTTTCACACCCGGTATGAACCAAAAACGGGAGAGGACATCAGGGAGGGCATGCGTTTCTTTCTAGCTAGAAGTGGCGTCAGTGGTTTTACACGCCCTGACGAGTTTGACTTATGTGGTTGTTGCTGTTGCGAGGCGCCTCGGATTGATCGGTCGTTCTCGAACCGATGGAGTCATTTAGTTGGCTCACCTACGCCCCATAGGGCGGGGAAATGCATGTTCAGGGTTTAAGTTTAATCCACATCGGTGGACTGGCCCTGTGGATCCAAGGCTTGACTGAGTACTTGCCTGAGACACGGGCTAGAGCGTCTCGAATCGGTTGAGGACTATCTTTTTCCTCGGTTCATAGATGGAAATCCAATTTCCAAATACGTGACTTTGCGGTTTTATTTGTAAACCTATATATGGCGACATGATATATGGTACCCATGCCGCCTATGATTGATACTTATGATTTGAAGTTGTTTTATACACTATGCACTTATTATAGTATCAATTGATTTGTTTTAAACGTATCAAGCATTCTTTGGCTGTTATAAGGGAAAACCCTATCCCCCGGCTTGCGTTGCATTGTGTGATAGGACCTGGGTCTTATAACAGCTTCATTTTTCTTTATTTAGCATTGCGCTGCTGTTTTATGCACTGGTATTCTTGGGAGGAAACCCGTTCCGTGTTACGGCGTGGTCCCTTGATTTACCTAATGATTTAAAATAAAGATTAAAAACTGTTTTAGTTCTCACACCAGTCCCATGACTGACCTGGAGTTTATTGTTTTAACCTAAACTCTGGGTGCCCTTATTTTGACACGGGCAGCTAGTAGTTTTGGTTTTGCAGATTTATATTCACAGGATCCTGGTTTACAGCTGGAACGATATCCGGAAAGCTTTGTATCCGTATATCTACTTCTAGTTGTGTATTGTATTATTTTCCGCTGCTATGTATTTAAATGTAATTTAAATCTCTGATATTTCTGTGTAATATTTATTCATACTCTGTATATTCTTGTAATCTGATGCATTGTTGTTATATACAATGAAATGTTCTTCTGTATGCGTTCTGTTTTGTCCTGTTCTCAAACGATAGGGCGTTTCGAACGGCCTGGATCGGTTTAGCGACTGGTTCGGACCGAGCGAAATTCCTTGCCGTCACATGATTTAACTAAAACTGTTAATCATCTCCAACGGAAAAATAAAATTTTAAAATCTAAAAATTCTGAGTTGCGATGCAAAAATAATATATTTAAATTAAAATTTGGAAACTCCGATTGCAAGAATTGTTTCAATTTGAAAAATGATTTAACTCATCTTAATATGAATCTTCAGAAATTTGAAAACAAAATTATCATTTTGAAAAAAATGAAGATGAGTTAATTTATAAAAACGATTCTTTGCAAAAAGAGTTGGATAATATTAATTCCAAACATAAAATTTTTGAGAATGAAAGTTTGCTGAAAAGTGAGTCAATTTTGAAAGATTTTGAAAAGGAAATTGAAAAATTCAAAGATTTTGAAAAATCCGAATTTGAAAAGCAAACTAAGTTTGAATCTGAGATTGCTGAGTCCTAAGCCAAAATAAAATTACTTGAAACTGAAAATTTGGTTTTGAAACAACATGATGCTGAAAGAAAGATCACTAACAATCGTTGTTCAGATTTAATTAAAGAAAACAGTGATCTTAAATCCAAAATTCAATGATTAGAATCAACTTTGGATAAATTCTCTAATGGGGAAAAATCGTTGAATATGTTGTTGCAAAATCAAAATCCTATTGGAAATAGATGTGGTCTTGGCTTTGGGAAAAATAGTGTTTCTGAAAGATGGAATTCTAATGATTTTAAAAGTCCTTCAAACTACTTTGGACAAATTCAATTTGAAAATTCAAAATCTGATAATCTCAAAGGATTTTTGAATCATAAAAGTGATGTGAATGTGTTTTACAATAATCCATTTGAACAATCCCAGATCCCAAAAAGAAATAAAACAAACTTCGTTAAATTCTAACAGATTTGGGTTCAAAAGGGTACAAAAGTAAATTCAGATGGATTGTCATATAAACAAGTTTGGGTACCAAAACGAACAAATACAACTGTGAGTGGTTTTACTACCTTTGTTAGACCACTCAATCCTTTAAACAGTTAGGGACTAGAGGAGGCCGAGGAACTGTTATGCAAAAAGGATTTGAAATCAAGCTGATCTATATTTCTGTATCATTCACTGTTCCTTAGCCAAGATGCTGAGTTAGAGATTCATTTGCGTACATCGATTTCAGATATAATCTCTAAACTCATCTCTGTAAATATTCTTTGTTTTTATTTTTTTTCTATATTTGTTCCTCCTTTTATCCTTTCTGTTTTTTTTCTTTTTTTTCTTTTTTTGAATTGACACTGCCATATTCTTCTTACTTTGTGCTTTCTTAACTTCAAATTGCAGAATTCATGATTTTCTGGAAATTTGCTTCACTTGAATGAAAATATGATGTTTTAATCTTATCTAGATCTTGAATCTAAACTTGTATATATCTGCAATTGTTTTGAAGTTCATTTTCTATTCTCTGAACTCCTTACAGTGTTGACGTATTATTGTTATATCTTGAACACTGTTGATTTGAATTCTAAATTTTGAAGATCTGAAAATTTGATGGAATTTCACACATCGATGTTGTTTTGAGTTTCTTCTAATTCATTTTGGATGGGCTTGAAAATTTATACTCATTAAAGCACTCTGCTATTTATCAATAGTGATAATTTCATTGATTTTCAAATTGGCTTGGATATTTTGATTTTTTGAATTATAGTGATACATCTAGAAATTCATCTTATATTCATGATCATTTTATGGTTGAAATATGTTTGTTTGAAATCATCTGAAATACTTGATATTCTGAATCTCACATACCTCTTAAATTTGAAATTATCAATCTTGTATGACTGATTCATTATATCTCAAAACTTGACATTTATTTAAGTGATTTCAAATAATTTTTTTTAATTTCTGGATCATGAATATCTCTTAAGTTTGATGTAAATGATCTGAAATTACTCATGTGCACGTCAGAAATTTTCAAAAAAAAAAAATGGTTCTTGAAATTTATTGGTAATTCATGGTTATTTGATTTTAATATCTGTTTATTGATTTATTGAATCTCACACATATCTCGAATCAAAAATTAATAATCTTGTGTGATCGATTCATTGAATCCTGATATCTTCATATTTCATCAAATAATCTAAAAAAAAGGATATTTTTTATCTTGGATCATGAATCATTTTATGTGATCGTCATCGTGACAAGTTTGCTTTGAAACCTCTTGTTCTTCTTTGATATTGTTTTGAAAATATTTTGGAAATTGTTGTTTATGATCCGAGTGCTACTCTGATACTGTTTTTCAAATAACTGCTTGTTCTTGTCTGCAACTCTGATAAATGTGCCAAATATGTTAATTTTGTCTAGATGAGCTTTGTGATTAAAATTTGTTAATAAGGACACCAATTGGTATCAAATTAGGATGTGTTGAAAATTTTTGTTGATATTATTCTCATTATATATATATATATATTTGTCTAGTATATCTCTCTCTAAATTCCTCTTATAACTGATTTTCAATTTTAAAATTATTTATTGATTATTCATTCAGAAATTGAAATCAATATCCAAATTGAACTATATTTATAATTCATCAAAATTATTATCAGATTTTTAAATTGTGATGAATTGTGACAGTATATTTCACAGCAAAAGGAGATTTTATTTATATTTTCATGATGGTTGAACATATATTATAATATCTTTGAATTGGCAATTATTTCACAACCATCTCCTTTATCTATCATCATTCTGTCATCCGTCATGTTTTTTAAATTAATGTGGAGAGTTTAATATTTTTATTAAAAAAATCATCTGAAATAAACAGTGAAAATTTTTGTGATAGAAATGTGTAACAACCCGTAAAATCTGGGCCAGTTTAAAATTTTTATTTTGGCAATTTTGGCGAATTTTGAATATTCAAAATGAATTATTTTAAATAAAATCGACGAGAAATTTATTTTGAATATAAATCGAACGTATATATTATACGCATCGTCGTTAGAATAGAAATATTTATATATAATTATAAATAGAATTGAAGATGGCGCGGTAGTTCGATAATTCGATTTCAAACTTCAATTGAATATACCGGGTGCAAAACAATCCGGATTTTAGTGAAACCAAAAACAATAGGATCTAATTGATGATATCTTTCCAACGAATCCGAATAATCAAATTTTCATAGCGGGAATCAAAAGATATGTCCAGTTGAAAATTCTGAATAGTCGCTATGGAATTCAGGCCCTTAAAAATGGACATTTTGCAAACGACCTCGGATTTCGACGAAACCAGTTTTGTTGGGTCCGTGGTGTCAAGTTATTGCTAGATTCCAAATTTCATAATTTTTCGAATCAATATGTGAGCGTGGTATAGGAAAACGTGTTTTGACCATTTCAGTTGAATTTAATCGACTGGAAATTGGCCATTTTTCCAACTGTCTCGGAATTCGACGAAACTAGTTTTGTTAGGACCGTATCGTCAATACGAAGCTAGAAAATATTTTTCTGGAATTTTTAGTGTTAGTATGTGACCCCGGTAATTTGAAATGTACGTTTAAAATTCAATATAGTGATTTAAATGTAAATTCAAAGGAAACTGATCGAAACAGTCGAATCAGCTTACGATACATATCCCATTGTGTTCGGAATGGGGGTGAAACGCTATGGACGACAGGCGGTGGACCTCATTTCGAGGTCGTATGTAAAAGTCAACTTTTTGAATAAAAAAATATTAAATTAATAAAAAAAAACCTTTCCTTATCTCTGCCCCCCCTTTTATCGTTCATTCACGAATAAGCAAATAGAAAAAAAAAAATCGATCGCCCCCCCCCCCCCCCCGACGTCGATCGACGCCAGCGCCACGCCCTCCACCCAATCGCCACCGCCCCGATCCAAACCCCCACCCCCTGCCCTCCTCGACAGAGCGAAGACCCCCCAACCCGCTTCTCTCTCCTCCTGAACGCAAGTCCAAACCCTCGCCGCACCCCCATGGGCCCGCCGCTGGCCATGGCGCCCCACTGCAAGCTCCGACCCACCCTCCCCTTGCTCCACCTCCCTCCGACGAGCCCCCCCTGTAAGTTCCTAAACTTTTTTTTATTTACTTTAAACTGTGTTTTTTATTTTATATGAAAACCGATTTTTAGAGAATATGAAAACTGTTTTTTTTAGAAATTATAAACTGAATTTTTATAAAATTAAAACTGTTTATTTTAAAAAGAATAAAACTGATTTTTTTATATAAGTATTAAAAACTGATTTATAAAAAATATAAAAACTGAGATGTATAAAAGTATAAAAACTGATTTTTTAAGATGATTTAAAAACTGATTTTAAAATGATTTATAAACTAAAAGGAGATTAGAAATTTAAAAGTAAAAATCAGATTTTTATATATGGAAAGCCGAAGAAAAAATCATATCTTTATATATTGAATAGCGAAGTCAAAATTCGATTTTTATATATTGAATAGCGAACTAAAAATTCGATTTTTATATATTGAATAGCGAACTAAAAATTCGATTTTTATATATTGAATAGCGAAGTCAAAATTCGATTTTTATATATTGAATAGCGAACTAAAAATTCGATTTTTATATATTGAATAGCGAACTAAAAATTCAATTTTTATATATTGAATAGCGAACTAAAAATTCAATTTTTATATATTGAATAGCGAACTAAAAATTCGATTTTTATATATTGAATAGCGAACTAAAAATTCGATTTTTATATATTGAATAGCAAACTAAAAATTCGATTTTTATATATTGAATAGCGAACTAAAAATTCGATTTTTATATATTGAATAGCGAACTAAAAATTCGATTTTTATATATTGAATAGCGAAGTAAAAACTCGATTTTTACATATGTAGTGAAAGCGGACAACGAAGGTGACAAAAAGGCGAAACGACGAAGACTTCTGCAAAGGAAGAGCCGTGGAGGTAGGATAGCTATATGTGAGAATTTCTCACCTTTCAATTTAATTTTCTAGTTATATATATATATACTAGGATGCAGACGGTGCTTAGTAGCACCCGACACAATCGTCCACAGACCATGGACTTGTTTGTTTGGTTGCATAGATTAGTTGGTTTATTTGTTTGAATTGAATTGTTTGGTGAGATGAAATTGATTTGATTGATGTGTGAATGGCGTGGGCCTTCACTAGACCGGGGATAAGGCTAGGCCTTGTCCCGTTTCTAGTATCGTGCCGTTATGCCGCCGAAATTTTCTAAAATATGTTAGAAAAATAAAAATATCATTTTATTGTGTAAATGAATTGAATAGAAATTCATAGGTTGAAATAAAATGTTTTATCGTTAGAAATATAATTTTTAACGTGAATGTGAATAAATATTCATTTACAAACCGGACGGTTTGTTTATGTACACCTATTTGAAGGATATTGATTGGGACGATAAATTTTACACATCGCCCAACTGCACAAATAAAATACGTGTTTGATTGTTTGAAACCCCACACGGGTGTTAGGATGAAATTTGAAGTTCACTCCTCCTGATTGATTTAATATGTCGATCGATCGATTGACAGGCTGTTATAAGCGTTAGATATTTATATTTGATGCTTATACAGTGTAGTGCACTTTGGTTGATGGTTGATTATTCTTCAATGCTATTACATGTGTGTAATGTATGAAAATCCATATAATTAACTTTATATGGTAATTGATTGGGCCTCATTCCAATTTGAAAAATAAAGAATATTATAAAATAAAAGTTCATGTGTTGACAGTACTCATTCATTGAGATTGGTCATGTGTTGAACGAAATATTTTAGTAATAAAATTTGCACCTTTAATATTATAAAATAAAAGTTCATGTGTTGACAGTACTCATTCATTGAGATTGGTCATGTGTTGAACGAAATATTTTAGTAATAAAATTTGCACCTTTAATATTATAAAATAAAAGTTCATGTGTTGACAGTACTCATTCATTGAGATTGGTCATGTGTTGAACGAAATATTTTGATAATAACAACTATTTTGAATAAAGAAACATTTGAAATAGAATATTTGAAAATAGAAATATATGAAGCCGTGTTGATTAGATTGACGCCATTTCGACGTGAACGATATTTATATCGATTTTAAAACGATTTCGAAATGAATTGAATTGAAAACGATTTCGAAATGAATTGAATTGAAAACGATTTCGAAATGAATTGAATTGAAAACGATTTCGAAATGAATTGAATTGAAAACGATTTCGAAATGAATTGAATTGAAAACGATTTCGAAATGAATTGAATTGAAAACGATTTCGAAATGAATTGAAAACGATTTCGAAATGAATTGAATTGAAAACGATTTCGAAATGAATTGAATTGAAAACGAATTCGAAATGAATTGAAAACGAATTCAAATTGAATCGAAAGTGAATGGAAATGAATTCAAATTGAATTGAAATTTGAATTGAATTGAAATGAATTTTAAAACGAATTTATAAAGAAGAATTCAATTTTGATTTGAATTGAAAAGGAAGTTGAAATTGCTTTTGAAACGAATTTTAAAAACTATTTATATGATTCGTTTTAAGTAGAAGTCGACGAAGTATATATTATATATATTATATATATAATATAATGGCCTAAATAGAACGCGCCGCGCCGCGGCAGTTCGTGAATTTCGACCATTTATTTCAAACGGACATTACGGGAGATCCGACCGTCGGATTCTCCTAAAACCGGAACCGTTGGGTTCATATCGAAAAGTGCTTTCTAACGAATATTAGAAATTCAAAATCTAACGGTTGGATTTGGAGATACGTCCAAATCAAATTCGAAAAAGGTCGCTGTAAGTGCAGTTCGATGGCCGTTGATGGAAATCGACTGTACGGGCCTTGATAAAATTATTAAAAATAGTAATAATTTATGTAAAATCATAAGAAATGATTTAGAAAGATTTGGGATGAAAAACTCTATAATTGAAAAGATAAAAATAGATTTTTATCGAAATGAACTAGTTTTGAACTAGAAATATAATTCTATTTATTTTTAAATAAATAAATTGAATTTAAAAAGGGTTTTGAAAATAACCAAAATATCCAATGGTTGCATTGGAGTGGATTTGAATCGAAATTGTCTTCGGAATATTTCGATGTTGGAATTCGTGATTATACAGGTGTTGTTATGGAAATTTGAAAGATATATATTTATATCGTTATTTCCAATACGACATTTGTTAATCGTAGAATTTGATATTGAATATAAGCCGATATATTTTCTATTCAGTGCCTTGTATTGAATATCAAATGTGATTTGGGTTTGTCGTGAATGGTGTCTTCACTAACACTGTTCTTGAACCAAGTTGAGAAAAGATTAAATCTTTTTATTTAGATTTAATGAAGTGTACCAATTAAATAATATTTAATTGGAATTGAATCGATATTGATTTTTGGGTTTATCGTGGACAGTGTTTTAAACAACACTCGTTCTTTAACCCGATCATTGATGAAATGTGATTTTGGGTTGTGGTGAACGGTATCTTCAATAATACAGTTCTTAGACCTAAAGGCGTTAAGAAAATCAGAAACTAACTGGAGATTAGTTAAGTTGAATAGTTTCCGAGGTATTGATCTGATTGATGTTGGTTTCGGCCTTCGGGATTCATACTTAGGGAATTGCTCACTTGCTAATTTACAATTAGGGACTGATTGAAATGTGATGTGATTTTGGGTTTATCGTGAACCGTGTTTTAAATGACACTGATTCTTTAACCCAGTCACAGATTAAAACTAAGTGGAGTTTTAATGAATCTTTAATTAGATTGAAATAATTGAAATGGAGTATCACCAGTTTTGCTCCAGGCGATAGTTAAATCTTTAATTAGATTTGAGCGTGAAATGGTAATTGAATTTACCGATAACACTGTGGTGTTAGATATGAAGTATTACCAGTTTTACTTCATGGGATAAATAGGTTGGGATTGGGAAATTAAAACCAATGATTACTTCGGTAAGGTTCGTTAATCTCGACTAGTTGAATCGAAATTCAAGAAAAGAATTTATCTTGGATAAAATTAATGGGAACATTTCCCTATGAATGTGAAATTTAGAAACTAACTGTCGGTTGGCCAAGTAGAATGGTTTTCTGGATATTGATCTGATGTTGGTTTCGGCCTTCGGGGTTAATATTTGGGGAATTATTCTCTTGATTAATTTACGGTTAGTGACTAATAAATTGGAATGAGGCGTATGTTGTATTTGTGTAACACTTATTTAAATCATACGCGAGTTATTCGGAAAGACCGGGTTTATCCCATTCTGAATAACTGATACGACGATAAGTCGAAGATGAAGACGATGGTCGAAGACCGGAGGTCTTCACGTCGTTTGGGTGATAACTGATGATCTTGATTGGGCTGTACACCCAAGAAGATGGAAACAGTTGGTGATCGTCCAGACGTGCTTGGAGATCGATGGATATGCGGGGTACTAGGTGCCTCCGGTTTCGTTCAGACCCAGAACGGACTTGTAAATGGACTGTGTGTCTGACATTGGATTTTAGTCTGTGTGGTTGATTTCTATTAAATATATATCTGTTTGGCGGCGGAGAATTTATTCTCTTGCTTAACGCCCTTCTCTGAGACGTACGAGCTCAGAGGTTATATACTGATGGATATCAAACGCATGGAGTGAATTGCCTGTGTGGCATGCCTAAGTGGCAATTGATCGAGGCTTCTGTTGAAAAGCAAAGTCTTGTGGTGATGATCAAAGCAAGGCCTTTGTGGCGTAGCTTTGTGTAACGTTTGCTTCGCGAGTTTCACCCCCGGTATGAACCAAAAACGGGAGACGGACCTCAGGGAGGGCATGCTTTTTTTCTAGCTAAAAAGTGGCGTTAGTGGTTTTACACGCCCTGACGAGTTTGACTTATGTGGTTGTTGCTGTTGCGAGGCGCCTCGGATTGATCGGTCGTTCTCGAACCGATGGAGTCATTTAGTTGGCTCGTTTACGCCCCATAGGGCGGGGAAACGCATGTTCAGGCATTTTAATCCACTCCGTGTGGACCGGCCCTGACGATCCAAGGGTCACTCGAGCTCTGATCCTGAGGGGCGGGCTAGAGCGTCTCGAATCGGTTGAGGACTATCTTTTGCCTCGGTTCATAGATGGAAATCCAATTTCCAAATACGTGACATTTGCGGTTTTATTTGTAGAACCTATATATGGCGACATAGTGGTATGGGGCATTCATGCCGCCTATGATTGATACTTATGATGTGAAGTTGTTTTATACACTATGCACTTATTATAGTATCAAATGTTTTGTTTTAAACGTATCAAGCATTCTTGGCTATTATAAGGTAAAAACCCTATCCCCCGGCTTGCGATTGCATTGTGTGATAGGACCTGGGTCTTATAACAGCTTCATTTTTCTTTATTTAGCATTGCGCTGTTGTTTTATGCACTGGTATTCTTGGGAGGAAACCCGTTCCGTGTTATACGGCGTGGTCCCTTGATTTATCTAACTTTAAAATAAAGATTAACTGTTTTAGTTCTCACACCAGTCCCATGACTGACCTGGAGTTTATTGTTTTAACCTAAACTCTGGGTGCCCTTATTTTCGACACGGGCAGCTAGTAGTTTTGGTTTTGCAGATTTATATTCACAGGATCCTGGTTTACAGCTGGAACGATATCCGGAAAGCTTTGTATCCGTATATCTCCTTCTAGTTGTGTATTGTATTATTTTTCCGCTGCTATGTATTTAAATGTAATTTAAATCTCTGTTATTTCTGTGTAATATTTATTCATACTCTGTATATTCTTGTAATCTGATGTATTGTTGTTATATACAATGAAATGTTCTTCTGTATGTTTTCTGTTGTGGTTTGTTCTCGAACTATCCGTCGCTTTCCTTTACGGGGAAGTTACGGGTTTTCACAGTTGGTATCAGAGCTTTGGTTTACAAAGTAGAGAACAAGACACATTAGAAACATACGAAAGAATTCATCAGATATTGGATTAGTAAAATCCAATTAGAATGACTCGTTAGAGATGGGATCAGTAGTATCCTAGAACGAGTGTGAAGAGTATATTTTTCAAATAAAAACAATTTTTGTTTTGAAAATTTAAATCAATTATTCGTATTTGATTATCTATTTATATTGATGTGGACAATCCAGTATATATAGATTTTGCGTATACGTCTGATCCGCGTGTATTCGAAATTTTAATATACTGGATAGATATAGAATCACACTCTAGTCGCCCGGGGGTGATTCTGATGATTGATATATCATCATCAAAATTTATATTCGAGTGACGAACGTGTAACATCTATATATTTCCATTAGACTGGTGTGAGAACCAAAATTAGATAGGGCCTATTGTTGTGATTTGGCATCAAAACATGATTTTTGTATATGTATCAAAATTATCAATTTGAAACTCTAATTCATTAATTGATTGATGTTTGTGTTGTTTGTTTATTTGTTTGCTAATTTTTAGCCATTTAGCCTAACTGAATCACATATTGAATTATATTGAAAATTAGTCGCATTTGTTTGCATATACATACACTTATATTGAACAGGTCATATCAAGGAGGCTAGAGCCAGAGAATAAAATTTGTTTGCCCGACAAATAGGTACATGTTTACTACATAATTTCCTGTTTTGTTTGGGTGATGATGATTTTATGAGCCTATTGGCTAGCCGCTTGGCTTTTTCTTTTTCTTTTTGAGATCTGAAGGACCGGGGAAGCTATTTGAAATTCCCCGATGCTCCCGGTGCAGGGGAGGTTATGGCGAAATTTTTCGAAAATTTAGGGTGTTAGCCAAATTTTTGAAATTTTGAAAATTCTCAGAAACTAAAGAGTTGGAGAATGGAAGCCTGATCGGTCGTAGAGCTGAATAATCAAACCACTTTCGACTTTGTTCCTTTTCGGGGACGAAAAGTTTTAAGTGGGGGAGATTGTAACAACCCGTAAAATCTGGGCCAGTTTAAAATTTTTATTTTGGCAATTTTGGCGAATTTTGAATATTCAAAATGAATTATTTTAAATAAAATCGACAAGAAATTTATTTTGAATATAAATCGAACGTATATATTATACGCGTCGTCGTTAGAATAGAAATATTTATATATAATTATAAATAGAATTGAAGATGGCGCGGTAGTTCGATAATTCGATTTCAAACTTCAATTGAATATACCGGGTGCAAAACAATCCGGATTTTAGTGAAACCAAAAACAATAGGATCTAATTGATGATATCTTTCCAACGAATCCGAATAATCAAATTTTCATAGCGGGAATCAAAAGATATGTCCAGTTGAAAATTCTGAATAGTCGCTATGGAAATCAAGCCCTTAAAAATGGACATTTTGCAAACGACCTCGGATTTCGACGAAACCAGTTTTGTTGGGTCCGTGGTGTCAAGTTATTGCTAGATTCCAAATTTCATAATTTTTCGAATCAATATGTGAGCGTGGCATAGGAAAACGTGTTTTGACCATTTCAGTTGAATTTAATCGACTGGAAATTGGCCATTTTTCCAATGGTCTCGGAATTCGACGAAACTAGTTTTGTTAGGACCATATCGTCAATACGAAGCTAGAAAATATTTTTCTGGAATTTTTAGTGTTAGTATGTGACCCCGGTAATTTGAAATGTACGTTTAAAATTCAATATAGTGATTTAAATGTAAATTCAAAGGAAACTGATCGAAACAGTCGAATCAGCTTACGATACATATCCCATTGTGTTCGGAATGGGGGTGAAACGCTATGGACGACAGGCGGTGGACCTCATTTCGAGGTCGTATGTAAAAGTCAACTTTTTGAATAAAAAAATATTAAATTAATAAAAAAAAACCCTTTCCTTATCTCTGGCCCCCCTTTTATCGTTCATTCACGAATAAGCAAATAGAAAAAAATAAAAACAAATCGATCGCCCCCCCCCCCCCCCCGACGTCGATCGACGCCAGCGCCACGCCCTCCACCCAATCGCCACCGCCCCGATCCAAACCCCCACCCCCTGCCCTCCTCGATAGAGCGAAGACCCCCCCCCCCAACCCGCTTCTCTCTCCTCCTGAACGCAAGTCCAAACCCTCGCCGCACCCCCATGGGCCCGCCGCTGGCCATGGCGCCCCACTGCAAGCTCCGACCCACCCTCCCCTTGCTCCACCTCCCTCCGACGAGCCCCCCCTGTAAGTTCCTAAACTTTTTTTTTATTTACTTTAAACTGTGTTTTTTATTTTATATGAAAACCGATTTTTAGAGAATATGAAAACTGTTTTTTTTTAGAAATTATAAACTGAATTTTTATAAAATTAAAACTGTTTATTTTAAAAAGAATAAAACTGATTTTTTTATATAAGTATTAAAAACTGATTTATAAAAAATATAAAAACTGAGATGTATAAAAGTATAAAAACTGATTTTTTAAGATGATTTAAAAACTGATTTTAAAATGATTTATAAACTAAAAGGAGATTAGAAATTTAAAAGTAAAAATCAGATTTTTATATATGGAAAGCCGAAGAAAAAATCATATCTTTATATATTGAATAGCGAAGTCAAAATTCGATTTTTATATATTGAATAGCGAACTAAAAATTCAATTTTTATATATTGAATAGCGAACTAAAAATTCGATTTTTATATATTGAATAGCGAAGTCAAAATTCGATTTTTATATATTGAATAGCGAACTAAAAATTCGATTTTTATATATTGAATAGCGAACTAAAAATTCAATTTTTATATATTGAATAGCGAATTAAAAATTCGATTTTTATATATTGAATAGCGAACTAAAAATTCGATTTTTATATATTGAATAGCGAACTAAAAATTCGATTTTTATATATTGAATAGCGAACTAAAAATTCGATTTTTATATATTGAATAGCGAACTAAAAATTCGATTTTTATATATTGAATAGCGAACTAAAAATTCGATTTTTATATATTGAATAGCGAAGTAAAAACTCGATTTTTACATATGTAGTGAAAGCGGACAACGAAGGTGACAAAAAGGCGAAACGACGAAGACTTCTGCAAAGGAAGAGCCGTGGAGCTAGGATAGCTATATGTGAGAATTTCTCACCTTTCAATTTAATTTTCTAGTTATATATATATACTAGGATGCAGACGGTGCTTAGTAGCACCCGACACAATCGCCCACAGACCATGGACTTGTTTGTTTGGTTGCATAGATTAGTTGGTTTATTTGTTTGAATTGAATTGTTTGGTGAGATGAAATTGATTTGATTGATGTGTGAATGGCGTGGGCCTTCACTAGACCGGGGATAAGGCTAGGCCTTGTCCCGTTTCTAGTATCGTGCCGTTATGCCGCCGAAATTTTCTAAAATATGTTAGAAAAATAAAAATATCATTTTATTGTGTAAATGAATTGAATAGAAATTCATAGGTTGAAATAAAATGTTTTATCGTTAGAAATATAATTTTTAACGTGAATGTGAATAAATATTCATTTACAAACCGGACGGTTTGTTTATGTACACCTATTTGAAGGATATTGATTGGGACGATAAATTTTACACATCGCCCAACTGCACAAATAAAATACGTGTTTGATTGTTTGAAACCCCACACGGGTGTTAGGATGAAATTTGAAGTTCACTCCTCCTGATTGATTTAATATGTCGATCGATCGATTGACAGGCTGTTATAAGCGTTAGATATTTATATTTGATGCTTATACAGTGTAGTGCACTTTGGTTGATGGTTGATTATTCCTCAATGCTATTACATGTGTGTAATGTATGAAAATCCATATAATTAACTTTATATGGTAATTGATTGGGCCTCATTCCAATTTGAAAAATAAAGAATATTATAAAATAAAAGTTCATGTGTTGACAGTACTCATTCATTGAGATTGGTCATGTGTTGAACGAAATATTTTAGTAATAAAATTTGCACCTTTAATATTATAAAATAAAAGTTCATGTGTTGACAGTACTCATTCATTGAGATTGGTCATGTGTTGAATGAAATATTTTAGTAATAAAATTTGCACCTTTAATATTATAAAATAAAAGTTCATGTGTTGACAGTACTCATTCATTGAGATTGGTCATGTGTTGAACGAAATATTTTGATAATAACAACTATTTTGAATAAAGAAACATTTGAAATAGAATATTTGAAAATAGAAATATATGAAGCCGTGTTGATTAGATTGACGCCATTTCGACGTGAACGATATTTATATCGATTTTAAAACGATTTCGAAATGAATTGAATTGAAAACGATTTCGAAATGAATTGAATTGAAAACGATTTCGAAATGAATTGAATTGAAAACGATTTCGAAATGAATTGAATTGAAAACGATTTCGAAATGAATTGAATTGAAAACGATTTCGAAATGAATTGAATTGAAAACGAATTCGAAATGAATTGAAAACGAATTCAAATTGAATCGAAAGTGAATGGAAATGAATTCAAATTGAATTGAAATTTGAATTGAATAGAAATGAATTTTAAAACGAATTTATAAAGAAGAATTCAATTTTGATTTGAATTGAAAAGGAAGTTGAAATTGCTTTTGAAACGAATTTTAAAAACTATTTATATGATTCGTTTTAAATAGAAGTCGACGAAGTATATATCATATATATTATATATATAATATAATGGCCAAAATAGAACGCGCCGCGCCGCGGCAGTTCGTGAATTCCGACCATTTATTTCAAACGGACATTACGGGAGATCCGACCGTCGGATTCTCCTAAAACCGGAACCGTTGGGTTCGTATCGAAAAGTGCTTTCTAACGAATATTAGAAATTCAAAATCTAACGGTTGGATTTGGAGATACGTCCAAATCAAATTCGAAAAAGGTCGCTGTAAGTGCAGTTCGATGGCCGTTGATGGAAATCGACTGTACGGGCCT
Source organism: Allium sativum (assembly GCA_030737875.1). NCBI lineage: Eukaryota > Viridiplantae > Streptophyta > Magnoliopsida > Asparagales > Amaryllidaceae > Allium > Allium sativum. The sequence goes on from CM060916.1 coordinate 905,517,087, forward strand.
TGATAAAATTATTAAAAATAGTAATAATTTATGTAAAATCATAAGAAATGATTTAGAAAGATTTGGGATGAAAAACTCCATAATTGAAAAGATAAAAATAGATTTTTATCGAAATGAACTAGTTTTGAACTAGAAATATAATTCTATTTATTTTTAAATAAATAAATTGTATTTAAAAAGGGTTTTGAAAATAACCAAAATATCCAATGGTTGCATTGGAGTGGATTTGAATCGAAATTGTCTTCGGAATATTTCGATGTTGGAATTCGTGATTATACAGGTGTTGTTATGGAAATTTGAAAGATATATATTTATATCGTTATTTCCAATACGACATTTGTTAATCGTAGAATTTGATATTGAATATAAGCCGGGATATTTTCTATTCAGAGCCTTGTATTTAATATCAAATGTGATTTGGGTTTGTCGTGAATGGTGTCTTCACTAACACTGTTCTTGAACCCAGTTGAGAAAAGATTAAATCTTTTTATTTAGATTTAATGAAGTGTACCAATTAAATAATATTTAATTGGAATTGAATCGATATTGATTTTTGGGTTTATCGTGGACAGTGTTTTAAATAACACTCGTTCTTTAACCCGATCATTGATGAAATGTGATTTTGGGTTGTCGTGAACGGTATCTTCAATAATACAGTTCTTAGACCTAAAGGAGTTAAGAAAATCAGAAACTAACTGGAGATTAGTTAAGTTGAATAGTTTCCGAGGTATTGATCTGATGTTGGTTTCGGCCTTCGGGATTCATACTTAGGGAATTGCTCACTTGCTAATTTACAATTAGGGACTGATTGAAATGTGATGTGATTTTGGGTTTATCGTGAACCGTGTTTTAAATGACACTGATTCTTTAACCGAGTCACAGATTAAAACTAAGTGGAGTTTTAATGAATCTTTAATTAGATTGAAATAATCGAAATGGAGTATCACCAGTTTTGCTCCAGGCGATAGTTAAATCTTTAATTAGATTTGAACGTGAAATGGTAATTGAATTTACCGATAACACTGTGGTGTTAGATATGAAGTATTACCAGTTTTACTTTATGGGATAAATAGGTTGGGATTGGGAAATTAAAACCAATGATTACTTCGGTAAGGTTCGTTAATCTCGACTAGTTGAATCGAAATTCAAGAAAAGAATTTATCTTGGATAAAATTAATGGGAACATTTCCCTATGAATGTGAAATTTAGAAACTAACTGTCGGTTGGCCAAGCAGAATGGTTTTCTGGATATTGATCTGATGTTGGTTTCGGCCTTCGGGGTTAATATTTGGGGAATTATTCTCTTGATTAATTTACGGTTAGTGACTAATAAATTGGAATGAGGCGTATGTTGTATTTGTGTAACACTTATTTAAATCATACGCGAGTTATTCGGAAAGACCGGGTTTATCCCATTCTGAATAACTGATACGACGATAAGTCGAAGATGAAGACGATGGTCGAAGACCGGAGGTCTTCACGTCGTTTGGGTGATAACTGATGATTTTGATTGGGCTGTACACCCAAGAAGATGGAAACAGTTGGTGATCGTCCAGACGTGCTTGGAGATCGATGGATATGCGGGGTACTAGGTGCCTCCGGTTTCGTTCAGACCCAGAACGGACTTGTAAATGGACTGTGTGTCTGACATTGGATTTTAGTCTGTGTGGTTGATTTCTATTAAATATATATCTGTTTGGCGGCGGAGAATTTATTCTCTTGCTTAACGCCCTTCTCTGAGACGTACGAGCTCAGAGGTTATATACTGATGGATATCAAACGCATGGAGTGAATTGCCTGTGTGGCATGCCTAAGTGGCAATTGATCGAGGCTTCTGTTGAAAAGCAAAGTCTTGTGGTGATGATCAAAGCAAGGCCTTTGTGGCGTAGCTTTGTGTAACGTTTGCTTCGCGAGTTTCACCCCCGGTATGAACCAAAAACGGGAGACGGACCTCAGGGAGGGCATGCGTTTTTTTCTAGCTAAAAAGTGGCGTTAGTGGTTTTACACGCCCTGACGAGTTTGACTTATGTGGTTGTTGCTGTTGCGAGGCGCCTCGGATTGATCGGTCGTTCTCGAACCGATGGAGTCATTTAGTTGGCTCGTTTACGCCCCATAGGGCGGGGAAACGCATGTTCGGGCATTTTAATCCACTCCGTGTGGACCGGCCCTGACGATCTAAGGGTCACTCGAGCTCTGATCCTGAGGGGCGGGCTAGAGCGTCTCGAATCGGTTGAGGACTATCTTTTGCCTCGGTTCATAGATGGAAATCCAATTTCCAAATACGTGACATTTGCGGTTTTATTTGTAGAACCTATATATGGCAACATAGTGGTATGGGGCATTCATGCCGCCTATGATTGATACTTATGATGTGAAGTTGTTTTATACACTATGCACTTATTATAGTATCAAATGTTTTGTTTTAAACGTATCAAGCATTCTTGGCTATTATAAGGTAAAAACTCTATCCCCCGGCTTGCGATTGCATTGTGTGATAGGACCTGGGTCTTATAACAGCTTCATTTTTCTTTATTTAGCATTGCGCTGTTTTTTTATGCACTGGTATTCTTGGGAGGAAACCCGTTCCGTGTTATACGGCGTGGTCCCTTGATTTATCTAACTTTAAAATAAAGATTAACTGTTTTAGTTCTCACACCAGTCCCATGACTGACCTGGAGTTTATTGTTTTAACCTAAACTCTGGGTGCCCTTATTTTCGACACGGGCAGCTAGTAGTTTTGGTTTTGCAGATTTATATTCACAGGATCCTGGTTTACAGCTGGAACGATATCCGGAAAGCTTTGTATCCGTATATCTCCTTCTAGTTGTGTATTGTATTATTTTTCCGCTGCTATGTATTTAAATGTAATTTAAATCTCTGTTATTTCTGTGTAATATTTATTCATACTCTGTATATTCTTGTAATCTGATGTATTGTTGTTATATACAATGAAATGTTCTTCTGTATGTTTTCTGTTGTGGTCTGTTCTCGAACTATCCGTCGCTTTCCTTTACGGGGAAGTTACGGGTTTTCACAAAATGGAACTGTATTATTATACAGAATTAGTGATAATTGAAAATTTTCAATGATTTCGGTACAGTCGAGCACATTTCATAATATAATTAATTTAGAAATTTATTTCATAGTCCATTTTTGTACTTACCCCATTTTCTACCATCCATATAATGGTTTTATATACCGAGGAGTTTTTCCTTTTTAAAGCTGAAATGGTAAATATATATAATTAATAAATATAAGTGTGTCTCTAATCTCATTTAAAAATCCAAGATCTGGTCATGCACGGTTAAGAGAAAACTTATAATTTAAGCGGCGACTGACCTCATTTAAAAATCCAAGCTCTGGTTATGCATGGTTAGTGTGCTCTTAAATAAAAAAATAAAAGAAAAGAAAACAATGTGCTATAAATTGAAATAAATCTGAAATTCTCCTTGGTGTTTAAAAATCAGCATATCAATCCATCTTCTAATATGTGAAATGTGTTAATATTTTATGGTGTATTATGATTTGTTAATTGATAGCTATTAGGATTTGAGAGTATTTGATTTTGTCACTTAAATTGAATTATTAATTATAGTCCAATTCCGTCACTATTTTTGAACTTCGTTTTTATAAAATCTTTCGAAAATAATTGAAATTCATATTTTTATAACTCTCCTCATATTTTTATAAAATTCATTGTAAATCCATCATTCTAAAATGTGAAATATGCCACCTGTTCTTAGTTTATTATGATTTTTGTTTGACTGATTGAGATTTATAATGACCGTTAGCTGAAATTATATTTTCTAGCCTTTTTTCATCTATAATTTAAATTCTGAATCCTTTTGATGATAACAAAAGGGGAAGAATGTGTTGAGATTTTGATTTATGAGTGAATATTTTATAAATATTTTAATTTTGAAAATTCCAATTCATTTTCACATTCTTCTCACTCATGCACAGTTATAGGGGGAGTTTCTGTTGTAAAGGGAGCTTTCAACTAGGGGAGTCCAGCTCTTCACTGTCAAACACATTTATTGGAATCAAAATCTTTAATTTGTTTGTCATCATCAGAAGGGGGGATTGTATATAGCGGTGTTGTATACACAATTATATGACTTTTGTTTGATGATAACAACCAAATAAATATTATTTTAAATGTGTTTGTTACTGTACTGTTTTATATATACTACACAGCAGACAGGAATATAATATTTCTGTTTAAATAAAATACAACTGTACAGAAATTTAAATATTCACACAGTATTTTATTTGAATAGAATATTTTATTTCAATATTTTAAACAGTACAAGTTTTATACTCCACTATTTATACATTTTTGTAATACAACTCAAATTCATTGATATTCGGTCTTATACAGTACTCCTCACCAACATTATTACATACACTTTGTTTACAGTTTCATTTATACAAATATATGCTCTCTCTCATATACATATATTTTATATACATGTCTATGTCAATCTTCTGTCTTCTATCTTCACAACTCATAGTCAGTCCAGTCATCACCTGCTTACGTGTCACATGAAACACACATACAATACACTGCAATAGAAATGAAACAGAATACATGCAAATATAATTTTTATTTTGAAAATTTATTTGCCCAAGAATTTCGGTGTGTTTCTCATCATTTTTTTGACTCGATTTGATTTTCGTATCCATCCGACCGTGTCTAGACAGCTTGTGATATTCACAGTGTTACACTGTAAATATCACAAGGTAGACTGTATACATATATTTTACAGGGACAAGAAAACTTGTCTGGATGGCTGCAAATACACACGTGTATATATATACACATGTGCACTGCCTCGCCAATCTAGTGTGCAACTGAGGAGTAGCCACGTGGACCATCTCGACTCAGTGCAACAATAATCAAAATAGTCGAGGCAACCCAAAAACATCAATGAATTCAAGTCAGCATGACAAGTATAAGCCTATGGTCGAGCCATACTCATGAATGCTAAGGTACATAGGTGGGACAAGCTCAACAGCAATACATCCAAGCTCGGTGTGCGAATGGTCGAACCAACCTGGTCAGATCACTTTCTACTCAAACAGCAGAAATACATGGTTCAACACAATGATACAAGGCTGTGCACAAATCAACATGGTGGAGCCACAAAGCAAACGTGTGAAGTTCACATGATAATGCTATGGTCAAGGCAGATGAAACTACTTTGAACATCCACACACACACACACACACACACAGACACACACACACACATATATATATATACACACACACATATATGTATGATTGCATTGCCAAGATAAACTAAATGTAAAATAACTACAAAGAAGAGGGTCATGCATACACATAAGTGTACATAGCAACAAAAACATGTTTCAAGTCCATGTATACAAATGCAAAGTGATAGTGGCCTGACACTAATACATGGTGATGGAGCAGCTTGTAATATTTCAAGGCAAGGTACAACAATAAGTCAGTTGGAACATATGATCAGAACAACATTTTATGTATGGTCAAGCTTGTTGATGCAAGACAAGTTCAAATGGATCAAGCCAAGATAGCAAGTGTTCAAGTGAAGCATATATTCTATAGCAACAGAAAATACACCTCGACGTATATGCATATATGTGCAAAAGTCAAAAGAAGGACTGAACAAAGCCAGCAGTATGGTCAAGTTTCACAACAGAAATGCAAGTCAGCATTGTCACACATGAAACAACTTTTATAAAACAAGTTCAAATTCGCACGAAGATGCAACAGTTCAAAGAGGCAACAGTAAATATATAGAATGTATACAGCTCAACACGAATACAAGGAAATAGTGAAATGAAATGGAAATCTAATCATTCAAGGATCTCCAGAAAAAAACAGTATACATATGTATGGCAATAAGTGTTTACAGTTTTTCGTCAAAAAGGGAAACCGAAGTCAGTAAAAGAAAGGAATTTCAAGAAATTCAAAAGAATTCAGCATGAATTTCAATCAAGCTAAAATTTTAGCAAGTTTTAAATGTTCCAGAAATCATTGTGTATTTTTGACAAAAAAAAAATCAATGGCATGCAAATTATTGTTTGCAACACTTTTTAATGATTTCAGGAATACTCTTTTGTGCAAGGATTCACTTACAGTAAGGTTTGAATGTTGGTGACAAATTAAATTGTTTTCAGAAAGTCAGGGACCAAAAATTTTGGCGAGGATTCATTTCAGATATCACCAACAAATCAAAGCAATATTCAAAGCCATTTCATTTCATTTATGGCAACAAATTATATTTCCAGATTCTTTGCAAGGCCAAATACAGATTTGCAATCAATCATTGTTTTTGGCAACAATTTATTTGGCAAGAAATTTTCCAGTTTTCAAGTGAAAATATATCTTCCAAATCTCGTCCAGATTCATCAAACAAATTCACGATCAAAGCAATTCAAAAAAGGAAACTGAGCCGCACAAATCAAGTCTGGATTCATAGCCAACAATCACGCAATCAAATCAAAGTCAATATGGGATATCAGAGCTAAATAAGGATCTTACAATCCTATTTTATCACACCATTCATCATCGGCAAATGGTGCATCGAAAATCAATAACAAACCCGAGAGCAAAAAATTCAGAGAAATAATTTCCAGAGAAACTTAGAAGATTTTCGATCAATAGTATCCGAAATCGAAGCATCATAAATCAATAAAGATTCAAGCACCAGAAGATTTATCCAGATTTGAAAAAGCATCACGATTTGATTTGGGAATTCACAAAAACCCTAGTTTTTCAAATTGGCCGCAATTTTTGAGTGAAAGAGATCGGGCAAAAGCATATAGAAGTGGTCGGCCTACTTTAAGCTTGGCTAGGTCAACAAGGGGAGTTTTAAATTCTATTTACACTAGGGTTTTTTAGAGTCGTTTTAATTTATTTTTATTTTTTTATTTTTGTAATTTGAATTGAAATCGACAAAACAGTTGCCAGAGTCTGTAAAATCTAGGTCATTCAGTTAGGGGTTAACTGACAGTTGCTAGAGTCTATAAAATCTAGGTGGTTTTCTAGTTTCGTCTGTAAAACTAGGCAGTTTATTAGAGTCTGTAAAACTAGGGGAAAATCTGGTCTAGGGATTATAGACTAGTCTAGGGTTTTGAGTGTAGGGTTAGGACAGGAGCAGGCATTACGAGTTTACATGTGATTGTAAGCGGGACCTGTTTATAACACCTAGTAGAAACCTTAGGAATGCAGTAGTAGGTAGGGTTTTGCCGAAGTTGGGTATCTCAGTGTGTTATTTACTTTTCTGCATTTATTTTCTACTGCATTCTGTGATCTGATATTTTTAGTATCTCGCTTAATTTTCAATAAACCCTATTCACCCCCCTCTAGGGTTAATCTAGATCCAACAACATTTCCCTTTTCGAAGTAAATCGAAGAAAGGAATGCACTTGTCGGTGGCCTTTGAAATGAGTCGACTTAAAGCGGCGACCTTTCCCTTTAAACTCTGAACATCCTTGATGTTTTCCGGGACTTAGATGTCCCAAATGGCTTGGATTTTCTTGGGATTAGCTTTGATGCCTCGGGCGTTAACGGTGAAACCTAGAAACTTTCCTGAAGCGATGCCAAAGGAACATTTCAAAGGGTTGAGTTTCATGTCGTATTGACGGAGGACATCGAACATTTCGAAGAGGTCGTGGACGTGGTCGCTAGACACTTTTGATTTAGCTAGCATGACGTCCACATACACCTCCATGGATTTCCCGATTTGATTTTTGAAGAGTCGATTAACCATCCGCCGATATGGGGTGCCTACATGCGTGAGGCTGAAGGGCATGACGCGTGTAACGTCCTAGAAATTTCACCAGCTAAAATAAATAATTAGAAATTTAATTATTTGTAATCAATTTATTTTGATACTTGAGTAAAATCAAATATATCATTTGAGCTGAATTGAATTTCATGTTTAAAGTCAGAATGGTCGATTTAGGATTAAATATTTAGTATTTAACATTTGAATGAAATTTAGTTGATTTGATTTGAAATTTGATTGAAGAATTTCAATGATTGGATGAAAATAACAATAATAAAGTAAATGTTAATTAATGTCAAATAATTAGGAGAATTTTATTTGTTGAGACATATGTGTTTATTCATAAAGGAATTAAAATTTAACATTTGCAAGAATTAGAATTGAACGGGATTATTTTGCGAACAGACAATGAAACAGCTTAAAATTAAAATATCGTTGTGTACGAACGGAGTCGTATTACAATTAAATTAATTTTATTGAATTCAGGATGAGGAAATGAAAGGGTAAGCATGATTTTTGTCGTATTTGAAACTATGTTTACGTTACAAATACTGAGTGTTCAACGTCAGTTTACGGTGTAGTTTTAGTATTAAGTTAACCATAAATAAATCTTTCCCCAAATAAATATCTCCCTGTACGTTGCCTCCCCAGATATTACCCTCCTTAGTTAAATACGTGAGCTACTGTTCGTTCCTTGGATGCCATGGTTCTTTACTTAAAAATTGAAACCCTCTTTCCCCATTTACTTCACAGAAAATCATTCTTGCTTCCCTGATAAAAAATTCGAAGCTTTTCCCCTTGTAATGGTCTCAATCAAGTTATTCTCCTTCCACCGCTTCTTCTCCTTCCACCAAAATCAATTTTGTTTCCCTAAAACCCTAAAGTAAAAACCTTTCATCACCATCGATCAACCTCGACTCCTCCAATTTAAATCGGAAATCCAAGACAGCTGCTCACCATCGAAAACACTCCAGTGTCGTGCTGCCAGCAACCACAGTGTCGCCACCAAGAGCCATAGATCGAAGGCCGTCGTCGTGTTCGTTGGTCTCCTACATCAATTCGAAGCAAAAGTCCAAACTTTCTGCTTTTCTTTCACCGTGCGAAGGTGAGTTTCTTTAGGAACTCACGATTGATTAATTTTAGTTCAAGCATTTCAATTTCAGTAGAACTGATTTAGAATAGCTAGATTTGGGTTTTGATTTTTCGTAATGAATTGCCTGTCGCTCGAAGCTTGCTAAATTGTGCTTCACCCATAATAATGTTGTTGTTTCCCTTTTTGTTCAAAGCCCTCAACCTTAATTGTAACTAGATTTAACTGGTTATGATGAGTGGAACTGAGAAAAAATCCTTAAGATGGAACCTGCACCACATGAAATTGTTTATGTCCAATATTCTCACTGGCTTAGTATATTTCGGTATATTGTCACCTGAAAGAACTTGGTTATAGGTATATGTGAATATATTTCTGAAACTTGAGTAAAGATGTGTTGTTTGCTTGACCGTGTTGGTGCCTGCAGGTTGTGATTTTGTTAAGCTTTTATACGTATATTTTCTGAGATCATAACCTGGTACAGTACAAACTATATGTTGATTAATTACACTTACCCTATTAAAATTTAATTAAGTCAGTAAGTCCATTTGCGGATGTTTGCTTCGCTTATGTGCCATCCTCATCTTCGTAGTTGATCCGTTTGCTTCCCTGTAATAGCTTGCCTTGTTTATACCATTTACATTGCGTAAGAGTAGTTAGTCTTTGCCCTTTTTCTTGCACTTGATAGTATCGAACCTGAGCCAGCTCTGATGATCATTCACATGCCTTGTTTATTGCAAGTTTCACCTCTGTCAGTTATGTGTGTCTAGACTTAAAAATAAATAAAATGAAAAGGTTTGTTTACGGTCAGTTTATTTACTGTTAAACCACAATTTACAGGGAAATATTTTTTATAACCTATGTAATGTTCTCATGTATGAATTGATTATAAGTTTGAGACCTGCTTGTAGTAAAGCTACACTTTTTGCAGTAGTGTTGGCCTTATACCATGTTCACTGGTTCTTTACTTTTTTGTTACTACACAAATATAGCTTCGGTTACTGCAGTTATGGCAAGTGTTTTTGCTAATTTTAGGTTAAGTGCCATGGTACTGTTACATGTGATTTTAATGTTATTGTTATTTTGAAAATAAACTAATAACTAAAAGTAAAAGCATTTTTCTCCCCACAACCAGCGTAACTTTGATATATTTTCCTGTCCTTTGTTATTTCTTTGAAGCATTCTATTAAAATGATTTTTGATTAATTTCGATGAAATGGTACTTCCTTAACCAATTCACTTGTTGTCCACATATCTTTATATCACGTGCCCTTAAATCTTTACCTTTTTCTTATACTGCATTTGGGAAACTAGAATTTTCGAGGAAATAATAATAATCGTAATCGATGAAAAAGGTATGCAATAAGAACACATCATGTATTTTCTATGTTTGTGATGGGAACTGTAACCTTGTGAAACAACAACTTGACTACTACTTGAGGACTGAACCATGTTCATATTAACACAAGGTTCTAGTTCATTTTACATCTTTATTATGTTCTATTATTGTGACATATTTATACATACAGTTCATCCTTATTTAATTAGTCCTAGGAACACATCTCAGTTGAATGTTTATCAGTTCCTCATTGGAGCCGTGCACATATAACATATTGTAAAATTCATACATCAGAAGAAAGTACAGAATATGTATGCTCTTATTTGCATTTTGTAACCTGTCATTTTTGTTTTGTTGCGATCCATTTTTTTGAGGGTATGATCAGAGTGTTTTGTTTGTTTGTTATTCCTACGAAACCTTTTTCTACTGGTCCACTGCTGTATACTTCTTACATCCTTATCTAAGTATATCCCCATTGGTTTTGGGCTTAAGGTCCTCAGTTCATTGCCTTTTTCATGCATGATGCATCTCTGCTGGTTCTTGTGTCACCCCCTTATTTTTGTAAGCAACAGAAGGTCCTTTGTTTGTATACTAATTCCAAAACATCTGTTACTATGCTGCCATGCTAGAATATTAACTACTAGACATTGGTTTAAGATTAACTTAAATTAGATGTTGGGGATAATTGTTGAAACCATCCTGTTTACTAAAATGGAATTGTTGAACCCATTTCGTTCACTGAAAATGGAAATTGCTGAAGCCATATTTGTTTACTAAATGGAAATTTGCTAGAACCATATTTGTTTTAATATATTGAAATTGATGAAACTCTTGACCACATTTTTATTTATTGCAGTATGTATGATCTCACTTGACGACATTAGTGTTACTGCAGCATGTTTGATCACTTGTCCCATTTAGTTCTGCCTTGTACTTGACCACCCTATCACGTGTCAACGCTTGTACACTTATGAGATTGGAGGATGAGCTCATGTGGTGTTGTTTAGGATGTTGAGGCAATACGCGTATGTGTATATACATGCACGTGTATATGCAAGCTCCTGAAGCACGCAAACCATTATTCTATTCGGTTGGGGATGCTGAGGCGGTGTACATGTATATATATGTAGATATATCGCGTACACTCGCAGGCACCCGTGACTATTTGTCCTTAAATAGATACACTGATATGAACATATACCACCACTGTTTATTATATATATGTATATATATGACATCGATGTTGGAATTAACTGTTATATTCCAGTTTATATTGAAGTTAATTTACTTGAACTATGATTAATCCTGACTCGAGAATTGTATGTTTTTGCATGGAATGCTCGGGTCAGATCCGAGCAGTGCAGATTTAGAGATCACGGTTCAAGATCCGAAGAATGGAGAAGCTGGGGATTCCAAAAGACGGCGCACTCTGATGTTTTAAAACAGTAATATTTTCTTGTATTCAAATTTTCGTTTAAAACCGTTGTATGGAAAATAGGTATCAAGATTTTGGTTATATAATAAAGTGTGTTTTTGCTGTTCAAGGTTATGTTATTTATTTATTCTGTATTGATTCTACTTTTAAACTCTGTAAGCTAAATAACGATCCGCGGTTTGAACGTTTTAATTGGGTTTAATTACCAATTTGAAGTGGTCAAAAAGGCGGGACATTACAACGCGATAGCAGCAAAGACCAAGATCGGTTATGAAGGAGGTATGGTCCTGGCCGCGGAGATTCATAGGGATCTGGTTGTAACCGGAGCAGGCGTCCATGAAGGATAGCAATTGGTATCTGGCGGTTGAATCAACTAGCCAATTGATCTTTGGGAGCAGGAAGCTGTCCTTAAGACATTCCTTGTTTAGATCAGAGAAGTCGACACACGTACTCCATTTACCATTGGCCTTTTTGACTAGAACTGGATTGGAGACCCACTCGAGGTAGTTGGCCTCTTGGATGAAGTTGTTGTTTAGGAGGCGATCTACCTCTTCTTCGAGTGCGTTGGATCTGTCGAATCCCAGGAAGTGGCGCTTTTGTTTGACAGGAGGAATCGTAGGGTTTATGCATAAAGAATGGCAGGCGATTGCCGGGTCTATGCCTTTCATGTCGGAATGAGTCCATGCAAATACGTCCAGATTAGCCTTTAAGAAATCCACAAGATCGTCTTTGACCACTGGGTTAAGGTGTGATCCTATCTTTAATACTCACAACGGATCATTGTAACTGACAAGAACATCTACTGTGGGCTCGACCGGAGTAGGTCTCTCGCACTTGTGCTCTTCGTCTTTACTTGGATCAAGGTCATCGGAATGACGAGAGTGGCACCTGTGCCAAGGCCTAGATGCCGCTGATTGCTATGCGGAGGTGGTCTTGGCGCAAAAGGCTGTGGGCGCCGCTTTGCCCTTATCCCTATTGCACGCGTTCTTCCATTCTATTGCATAACACTCCCTAGCATTGACTTGGTCGCCTCTGACTGTTCCGATCCCATTATCTGTTGGAAACTTCATTAGGAGGGACCATGGCTATAGGCAGACGCGAAATTCTGTGAGGAAAGGACATCCAACGAATACGTTATACGGTGACATGATGTCGATAACCACGAAGGTGAGTACTCGAACTCGGCTCCGATCCCCCGTATTGAGTTTGACGGGTAGGTCGATGACTCCTACCAGACAGCTACATGCCCCGTTAAAGCCGTGGATCGCGGAATGGCATGGTTTGAGATCTCTTGCTTCTAACTTCATTTGGTCATAGGCGGCTTTGAAAATGATGTTAACCGAGCTTCCTGAATCGACCAATATTTTTCGAACAGTTGCAGCGCCAATTTGGGCAGTGATAACCAAAGGATCGGTGGTCGGGATTTCAGTTCCTGTGGACTCCCTTCCATTGAAGATAATGTCGTCCCGCATGGTTTTCTGGAGCTTGGCCAGGATAGACTTGTCGGGAGCAGAGCAGGCCTCGTAGGTTGCATGTTTAATGGACCCCACATATTCCTCCATCTTTCAGAAGCTGTCATGCGTGGGGCCAAGCCCACCGCATATAGTGTTGATCATGATTACTCCTTTCGCGTTAGATGGTCCCAGGGCTGTCTTGGCGGCCGTCTGAGGGGTTAGCGCTGGAGGTTTTGGATTAGTTTCGGGGGAAAGGGCTCTTGGACGTATTGTTCAAGCCGCTTTTCTCGGATAAGCTTTTCAATTGCATCCCTTAGTTGGCGACATTCATTCGTGTTGTGCCCATACATATCATGATATCGACAATATCTCCTCGAGTTCTTCTCTGAATCGGTTGACTCTCTAACGCGGGGTTTCTTGTATGGCAAATTGTTACATGTCTCTAGGCAGATAGTTTCCAGATCTTCATTCATCGGAGTATATGTCTCGTAAGCTTGGTAAGGGCCAGGCTCCCTTGGCTCCGTTTGGAGTTCATTTTTTCTTCGGCCACCTTTCCCACCAAGGTTTGGTCTTTGTCTGGGGGGTCCTGCCTCAAGGTTTGGATTGGAGGGTCCTCCCGCTCCCCCCCTAGGACGGTTATTAGCGGTGTCTGCTCGAGGGATACTACGGCGACTAGTCTCGGAGATGTGGTTCCATCTTACTTCTTCTTAGCATAAGAACTACCCTGCTTTCTCACAGAAAGCATCGAGCCTCTGCGGTTGCTTTTGGTCAATCCATGCCCCATATTTAGAAGTAGGAAGAACACCTTTAGCTAGCTAAAAAAGTATGGTGCGTGGTTCCGGATCCTCGACCTCGGCGAGGGCGATGTTGAACCTGGAAAGGTAGCTTTTTAGCAACTCTACTGGCCCTTCGTATAGGTTGGAAAGGGTAAGGGAATTCTTCAGAGTTGGGATATGCATCCTGAATTGCTTAACTAATTGCTTCGCTAATTGGCCAAAGTTGTTGATGGAATTCAGCGGAAGGTGAGAGAACCATAACAGAGCAGTTCCTGATAGGAAGACTGGAAAGCATTTGCACTTGACTGGATTGTCGCCTCTGCTCGAGTACATTTTCCATTCATAGCGATTTAGGAAAGCACAAGGGTCAGTGGTGCCATCGTAGAGCGGCATCTGCGGCATGCTGAAGCGTCGCGACCATTCAGCTTTATTAACTCTTCGAGTGAAAGGGTTGCGCCTAATGTGCGCTTCCCATGAATCATGCACATTCCCTCACACCTCCCTCGTGATCCTTCGGACCATGTCGGGAAGGTAGGTTGGATGGGGGTTCGCCATCGGGACCATGGGTTTTGGCGAGGTTCCGGAGTTCTGGCACGAGGGCATCTTCTAGGGTGGATGTCTGGACCGTCTTCTTCCATGTCCTTGACATCTATAACGGGATCCTAGTGTGCGTATGATGTGGTGAGGGGTCATGCGGATCCGATTTCGGAAAGGCACGGGCTACCAAAAAATTAGGTTCATTGTATCGACGGGCAGCCATTGAGTCTTGTTGAGGAGGAGGTTGGTTAGTAGAAGCGGGTCCTTCATTGATGACTAAGTGAGAACGGTCCCGATATTGGGCGCCCTCGCTATAGGGAACCGTGGTCCGGTCGCTGTTGTCGTTGGCATACCCATTGCCATTGCCGTTGTCGAGGGCGTTTGTTCGGACGGCGACGTTGTTGATGAGACTAAACCTCCTTCTTTGGTGCGGGCCCCTCGACTCGGAAGAGGAGGTTTCCGATAATGGTGGTCGGGGTCGAGCATTGTTCCGAGCTAATTGCAGTCGAGCGACGACGTGCTGACTTTCTTGAAGTTGCCGTATAAGGTCGATGTTATTCCTTAGCGCTTGGTTAAGCTCGACAGTAGTATTTTCATATTTTTCATTAAGCGTACGAATTTGCGCATGAGTTGCAGGTGCTTCGAGGTCCGCAACTAGAGGTTCACGTTCATTAGTGGCCGATATGTCCGCCGGTTGAAGTAGCTAAGATGTAGCGGCCTCGGCTGTGGGTGAAGAGCCGATCATTGCGTTCTTTGACTTTTTTACCATCGAAAGCGGACTCGACGGCAGGTTAAGCAAGGAACCTTAAGCTCGGCGAAGTCAAGATGGTAATGTGTGAGAAAGACGCAATATCCAAGTTTTCTCAATGAAAGCACCAAATTTTAACGACAAAAAATGTCGTAAACACATAAGATTCCCAATTATTAGGAATTAAATATGGTCGCATACACCAGAACATAAAATAGAACATAAGCAGTAAATAACTCAAGAGATTTATAATGGTTCGACCTCAGTAAGGGCCTACGTCCACTTGGAAGAGTTGTTGGAATTTTATTGATCACTTGAAAGATTACAAGGTTGAGACCCTCTCATTACATTTGTTGACTACGCTACATGAAGTTACAATAGTCATATTTGCAAGAAATAGTAAAATGGACAATTTTTCCCTTCTTCTTCCTCAAGGAGGAGATGCCATTAATGAAGCTCTATGGAGGTCTCAAGGCTCAAGAATCTCTCTTTTTAAGTGTGTGGCCATGGGGTATTTATATGAAGTGGTTAGGTAGGGGTAGGTAGGAGTAGGTAGAAACGGAGACCATTTACAGGAAATTCGCGCCTCCAGCTGTCGTCCACCAGAAATTCGCATTAGGTCGGGGTGCAAAATTTCGCACCTACCAGGTGTGAAATTTCGCACCTAGCACCTTCCAGGTGCGAAATTTTGGACCTACCTGGTGCGAAATTTCATACCATACCTACCAGGTACAAAATTGCACGCCTGGCTGGGTGCGAAGTGTATTGGGCGAGGGGCGAGGGGCGTGGTCGAGGTTTGTTGGCACGATCTCTCTTCGGTCTTCCTCCTGTACTTACGAGTTTTTCCCTTGTCCCCGGCTTCACGCGATGAGTTGAGTCGAGCATGTCTAGAGTACTTTTGGTAATCGGACCAAAAGGCCGGTTAACACGTAAGCTCGCTTTGCGTCGTAAGAAGTGACACGAAACAGCTTAGGAGGAAGGTTGTTAAGTTAGTCAAGATACAATAAAGTGAGGACGATGATGATTGCATGTGGGAAATGGAAGAGAGTGTGAAGTCGATCCATCCAAAAATCTTTTAGTGGTATATCCCATATATCGTATCCTATTTGTACCATTATGTCTTGTATTTTTAGAATTCTACGTGCTAAGATAGGATTTTTGATGCATAGATAATTGGATTATAGATTGGATAGTAGATTGGATACTCGTGGATGGTAGGCATGCAGGATTCTATTGTTTGCTTGGAATTTCGGAGGCGAAATTCCAAAAGGGGACAATGTAACGACCCATATTTTATGTATCGACCATTCATAAAATGATTATATTTTATTCTTTTGTGCTCGGATCATTCTCATATTTTTAATATGTTGTCCGTGGGAATGTGAGACATGTTTGTGATTTTTACCGAACCTAATCATGAGCATTTTGACCTGAAGTTTACTGTTTAGGCCATAACATTTGATAAGGATCGGATTAAGTGCTCAAATTGGTTTCATTGAATTAGAATGGTGGTTCACGATTCCGTAGAGTGGTCACAAAAAGAATTTGGCTCAGCGGTTTGGGAGGAATTGTTGTTTTAAGTTTCAACGGTTATTTAGGAAAATTGGTCAACATCTAATAACCTGATCAGCCAAGCCCATTACACTATGACCTGCGGATATAAACAAGGGAGCTTGGGAGAGAAATTGGGTTACTCTCTTCATTCTAAACTTTAGTTGGGCATCTGTGATTTTTTGGTTCAACCTAAGACGATATTTCTCCATTCTTTTCAATCAAATTCATAGTAGTTTGCATATAGAAGATAGATCATCATCATGGGAAGTTAGATCACATGCAATAGCATCAGATCCGAAGGTTTTCAACACTGCCCAGATCCGATCTCATCGAATTTCCATTGAATTGGGGATTAGGTGAGTGATAGATATCTCTCACACAAAAGCAGAGGGTTGTATGGGTTAGATCTATGTTAATTTCATTCATATATGTTTAAATCACCCAAAATTTATTCATACAGCTTCATCTTAGATCTACATATATTCATAAGTTCTAAAAAAATCTATTAAAATAGAAATTCATATGTTAATCATGATTTTATGTATGTAGATCCACGATTTCATTGATTTATTGTTACATGATGTTTTAATGATTTGAATTTGCTTGTATGACCATGTGTTATGGTATTGATGACTGTTTTGGTTAAGTTGAATGAATTGCTTGAGTTGTACGTTAGATTGTTTGGCTCAGAGACATAGGAATGAAGAACAGAGCAAATCAGAGGTTCAGACGGTCGGATTCAGATGAAACTTGGCGGAGGCGCTCTGGGAGACGAGAGATGTAAGCATAAAAAATTCGTGTCAAAATAAGCTAAGTACATGGACTGGAGCCGACCCATGATGGGTCGGTACGGACCCATCATGTGCCGGTACCGACCTACGTAGGTTGATCGGTTGGTAGCAGTTTTTGTGGTGTGGATTCATGTCGATAAGTCGGGGTTGCCTGCAAATTTTCAAGTCATTTGGAGAATGTTTGGGATGGATTGAAAGCCGATTACTCAAGTACAAGGATGGACCGACAAATGCTTCAACCGGAATGACGAATAGCTTGGAAAATGGACTGGTAGGTAGCACATGGGGTTAGGAGTGCAGAAGTGCCAACACTTATGTGACAACCACCCCATATCTCCTGTACATACCGAGGAGAAGTGCGATGTATAACATGTCAGGCCGATACAGGACGATCGTCAGGGTAAAATAACGCATGCGAAAACCTATCGTATAACTCACAACGCATGTATAAAATATATTAGAACATATACAATATGATATAATAGTGAAGCACGATTGAACGTAAACTGAAACTTTTCCTATCATAATGAAAATATCCAATACAAAAAACTATAACAAACCAGAATCTGTACAAGCAGCCTCACTACAAGTTCACTCAGAGTATCATACATTAACGGAAGCAAATATGAATAGTAGGAAATAATACGTAGGCCTCTAGCTCTTCGTCACTCAGTAGAATCCACCTTATCAAGATCTACTACCTGCTACTTGCTACTCAGTCTGCCCATCCGCAACATGGATGCACAACCCAAGGTAATAAGAGGGAAACATAAAACCTTGAGTCAGACAACGGTCTTAATGAGCAATAAAATAGCTATCAACATCATCAATAAAGTATATGAGAAATAGGCATAATCTACCAACACATCAATAGAGAAGAAACCCAAACCCATCTCCTCCTCAACCTATAGTGATAACTTCCCAAGCAATCAGAGAAGAAACAACAGTACATCCATAGCAACCAAATATCAAATGGAGACCAATCTAATCGAGTTCAACACCTCCCAAGCACAAACCTCGAAGCCAAAACCAACATCATATAAGCACCCAATAGATATCTTCCTCGATGTCGAATAATCCCGATTAGACGATACAAGCAACAATAGCATCCATGACACTGGCTGTCGCCATCTTCCTTGCCTTGAAGTCCATCGTTAATCGTAAGATTGTCCCATCCAGCCATCCGTCAAGGGCTATTGGTAACCTCGGTTTAGCAAAACTCCGTATGCCATCGTGACTCGTATCTAGGCCCATCGTGACTGCCCAAGGTACTCGACTAATCATCTAGCTTATGGGTGCCCCTATTGTACCCCTTCCTTGAGTCTGCTAGAACCTTTGACTAACGATGATCCCCTCGACACTCCATAACTCTAATCGTCATCACCGACGACTATATCCATAAGCTTAATCGCCTTCCCGAGCAACCATTATTCACAAGCTCAAATAACCGTGAGTCGTCTTCATAACTTCGTTGCATCACATCTCGATCAACGAACACTTTGCTTTGATTATTCCATCTGAATTCGCCTCGAAGCTACGCCCATCATCTAACCAAAAATAAACATCACTTGGCCAATATTCGATGGATCATTCACGATCCATCAATGGCTTGCATACCAACCCATCCATTGGATCGCACACGATCCACACATCTGCACTCTATTGGATTATCAACGATCCATCATGTGCACATGAGCCGATCCCTTGTTTTTTGCTATGTGCGCTCTTGCCTGATCCTTGATTTTCCTATGCGCTCCATAATCCAGGCAAATCATGAACCGATCCTTCTATGTGTGCACTGCGTTTTCAGCCGATCTATCATTGGATCGTCGGCCGATCCATCATGTTCTTACGTTGTGATCCATCCATTTGCACGCGACCCACCCTTTTTCACGCTTTCTGATCCATTGCCAACACTATCCCAATCCATGTATTTCTTCGATGCGTGCTCCACGTTTAAAACCGATACACCCCTTTGTCCGATCATTTACTCTTTGCACAACGATCCATCGCCAAGCCATCACCCTAACCCATATTTCCACTGAGTGCACTCTTGCTCGATCCATTGTTTCGAACAAATCATGCATTTTGATCTTATCCATCCATTTTTAGCTGATCCATCGGGTTGCATTTGACGTTCACACCGATTCAAGCCTAGATCGCAGATGATCCATCAACACGCGATGAGACGAACCCGATCCACCACCAACGACAAACATCTATGCACATAACTCATCCAAATTGACCAATTTCAACAAACAATCAATAGCGATCATAAACAAGCATTAGCACAACAATTAATCACCATACTATCATATGAAATTCACCAAATCATGATAAAATGATAAACGAATCAATAAATGGATCTAAACTTTCATAAACATAAGAGTTAACTATTATAAGTTGCTGAATTAGATCCTGTGGTATGATCCAAATGGAAAACACACTTACCTCGATTAGATCTAGGTAAAATCTAGTTGAAATGATGAAATAAGATCAAGCAAACCCATATACTCGATTGAATCCATGTGAGAGATGTTTATCACTCATAAAATCCACAAGATAGCTTCAAATCAATAATTCTCTAATCCATATTGCGAAGAACAACGAAGAATGGCATCTGAATCAATCCTCTTGATGTGGTCTACCCTTCCTCGATGTTGATCTTCAATCCTAGGTCTCAAATCTATGAATGAAAATGAAGTGGAGATTTATTTGGTGGACCTGGAGAATCAAAGGCACCCAACCAAATGAGAGAATGAAGAACTAAACTATTCTCCTTTCCCTTACCCTCCTATTTATAACCAATAGCCCATATCATTAATGGCCTCACTAATCATCCCATTAATGACTAATTAGTCTATCCAGAAAACTAACAACACTAAAAAGGCGATTTCTCCCAAAACAATCAGGCATATCTTTAATGTGACCATTCAATAGAATTGAAAACACCATTTCCGATTTATGAGATTGATCCCAGCACCTGATTTGATTCCATTAAAAAGTTATTCCCTAAAAAAAATAACAGGCGCAAAATGTTCACAAACAAAATTGGTAAAAATCATGCATTTGTCCTACATCTCTATGAACAACATATCAAAATACGAGAATGATCTGACCCTTTGAAATTAAATAGAAATATTTTATGATCCTCCAATACATAAAATGCGGATCATTACATTCTTCCCACTTTAGGAATTTCTTCCCAGAAATCCCAAGCAAACACAAGCCACCAAAACTATCTCGCATGCATACCATCTACGAGCAGCCAATCTACAACTCAATCTAGCATCCATAACCTTAACCTTGACCTAGCATGCGGAATTATAATAACATAACAAGTTATAATGGTGTAGGAGTGATACGATGTCAATGATTCATACCAACGAAGAATTCTAGATGGGTTGCCTTCATAGTCTCTTCTGTTTCCCACGTACAATCGTCGTCATCCCCACTTCGTTGCACCTTCACTAGCCTAACCACCTTCCTCCTAAGTTGTTTCGTGTCATTCTCCATAAGACGAAGCAGCTTATGAGGTCTCGAAATAACAAACTCGACTTCTAAGTCTTCGTACTAATCCAGAGATACCACCATGTTTAAATCGTGCACACATCTATAGAAAATACACATGAAAAACATTGCACAAACTCAACATCTTCTCAGGTAAATCCAATCTATATGCGAGCTTTCTAATTCACTTGACTATCGGAAACGGTCCAACGAATCTTGGGGCTAAATTCCCTTTGCTTCTGAATCGAACATCATTCTTCAAAGGTGACATCTTCATGAAAACCATACCACCAATGTCAAACTCTAAATCATTTCAACACTTATCAGCATAACTCTTCTGACGAACTTAGGCTGCCTTCATTCACCATTGAAAAATCTTAATACAATTTGAAGTTTCTCTTATCATTTCCGGCCCAAGTATCAACTTATCTTCAGTCTCTAACCAGCATGCCGAATTACACGGTCTTCCATGCAATGCCTTATATGGTGCCATTACGATGCTCGACTGGTAGCTATTGTTATATGCGAACTCAACCAAATGTAGATGGTCCTCCCACGATCCACCATAGTCCAGTACATATGCTTTAAGTAGATCTTCCAATACTCAGTTAACCATCTCGGTTTGACCATCAGTCTGGGGATGATTAATTGTACTCTAACATAGCTCGGTTCCCAAAGTCTCTTGCAAACTCTTCCAAAATCCACTGGTGAACAATAGATCTCAGTCACTCACTATGCACTTCGGAATACCATGGAACTCAACTATCCATTTTATATATAGCTCAGCCAACTTCGATGTCGTCTTAGTCGACCTGGTAGGAATAAACCTTGAGCTTTTAGTCAAATGATCTATAATCCCTTCATTTCCTTCTCTAGTCATAGGTAATCCATCAATAAAATCCATCGATACTTGCTCTCATTTCCACATAGGAACTTCCAATGGCTGAAGTAGTCCACTCAGCTTCTTCTGCTCAGCTTTCACCAACTGAAATTTCGTACATTTGGAAATAAAATTTCCATCATCCCTCTTCATACCTTCCCAATAATAAACTCGTTTCATGCCCGGATAAATCTTATTACCACCACAATGAGTCGTCAACTTTGAGTGATGACATTTTTAACCTCATCTCTCAATCCATCGATATCAGGAACAACCAATCGTCCTTTCTTTCAATGCCAACCATCTCAGTCGACCTTGGATTTCTCATCCTTTTCTGGTTCGACTCTCGCTTACAATCTCCGGATGATTTCGACAAGCTTTTCATCACGCCTTTGACCTTCACTAATCCTTTTGATGAGAGTGGATCTTACTGATATGTTTGACAACATTTTAGGCCCTAACTCAGACCTAGGCCTGAAATCAAATCCTACCAAGTACTCGAGGTGCTTTTACTCTGAAAACATTACTCCTAAATCACATGTCTTGGACTTAATGCATCCGCCACTGCGTTACCTTTACCAAGAGTATGTGCAATACCTAGATCATAAGATGCCCAAAACTCTAACCACCGCTGCTGCCAAAGATTCAAATCCTTTTACGAGAAAAGATACCTTAACGACTTGTGATTCGTAAGCAACTCGAATTGAACTCCAAATTGCAAACATGATCGCCGCCAACTCCAAATCATTAGTCGGATAATTCCTTTTGTGCGGCTTCAGCTATCGACATGCATAGGCCATAACTCTATCCTTTTGCATCAGCACTGCTCCAAGTCCAATACCACATGCATTAGTGTATACCACCATTTCTTCATTTCCTCTTGGAATAGTCAAAACAGGAGTACTCATCAATCTCTCTTTTAGGATTCTGAAAGCTTTCTCACACTTTGCATCACAAGTGAACACTTGATTCTTCTTCGTCAATCATGTTAATGGTGCAGCTATCTTGGAGAAATCCTTGATAAATCGACGATAATTTTCTGCCAGCCCAAGTAAACTCCTCATGTCCATCACATTCTTGGATCTATCCCAACCCTGGATTGCTGCCACCTTAGCAGGATCCACCGCTATTCAGTTACCAGAAACAACATAGCCTAAGAAACTCACTTCATTCTTCCAAAAGTGACACTTTAAAAACTTAGCTCTCAGCTGATGCTTTCTCAAGATTTCCAAAACAACTCGCAAGTGAGTCTTATGCTCTTCCTCATTACGGGAGTAAACCAGAATATCATCCACGAACACAAGCATGAACTTGTTCAACTGATCCCTGAGCACTCTATTCATAGGGTTCACGAAATACGCTGGTGCATTGATCAATCCAAATGGTATCACTAGCCATTGAAAGAAAACAAATGGTGTCCTAAAAGTTATTTTTGACACACTATCCTTCGCCACTCTCAACTGGTGAAATCTCGTCACCAAATCCATTTAGGTAAACATAAGTTGATCAAACAAGTAATCTATTCTCGACAATGGATACTTGTTCTTCTTGGTCACCTTTTTTAGCTTATGATAATCCACACAAAATCTCAAAGATCCATCAGCCTTGGTGGCAAACACAATTGGTGCATCCCATTCGTACATACTCCCCAAAATGAGTCCTTTTATAAGAAGGTCACTTACTTGCACCTCTAACTCTCGTTATTCTCTAGGAAACATCTGCCTAAGGGGCACAATGATAGGTCTAACACCTTTGACCAAATTGATTTCGAACTCAATCTCGCAATGGAACGACAAACCTTTGACCTCTTCAAAGACATCATCAAACTCACTAGCGATTAGCACAGATAACAAGTCTTCCCGAGGAATCATAAGCGAATACAAAAAGCTTACAAAGAAACCACCTCCTAGCTTACATCGAATCACAACCATTCACCCTTCCAAATTCCCGTCTGTCACCTCGAGCATCTCACAATCCACTTTAGTTGCATACCTCTTGAGAAAGTCCATACCTAAAATGATTCCAAACCCAACGAAGTTCAACACAAAGCAATCACACACAAAAGAGCAACCATGACTCGATAACACTAGACCACGACAAAGCATACATAAACTGGACGAACCCCTACTGGATTAGTCATGATCAATGGTCTATCAATAATCTTAGGTTCCAAATCCAATTGGCACACAAGTCCATTGCAAATGAAAGAATGCAATGCTCCAGTACTAAACAATACTCGAACTGAAACATTCCTAATCGAAAGTGTACGTTGAACAACAACACTCTTCCCTTTCTCCTTCGCCGTTGGAGCTCTTAAAGAAAATGGCGCGATCTCCAAAGCATATGCCTTCACAATCTGCTTACACTTTGGCGGTCCTGGAAAATCCTTCTTGTTATGCCCAGGCTTACCAAAATTATAGCACTTCCTCTCGGCTTTCAGATTCTTACAATCCTTGGAAAAATGGCCCTTCTGATGGCAGTTATAGCAAGTCACTTTGCTTTTCTTCATCTTCTAGCCATCGTTCCATTTCTTCTGTTGCTGCTTCCCCTTTCTATTCCAATTTTTCTTATTGTCACCTTGTTGTGGTTTTTGATCCTTTTAACTGCAACAATAACTTGTTCCTTAGGAAACAGACTCTTGTGTCTCAAAGCTTTCTGGACGATCTTCTCATAAGGGTCATCAAGATGATCCAACAACTGCTTCCCAAGATATGTATCCAATCCCACAACAGACTTCTCGTTCTTCTGATAAGGAGTATTGATATACTAACGAGCATACTTGGATAAAGCTTCAAACTCAGAAATGCACTCCAACATTGGTTGTAACAACCCAAAAATTTGACAATAAATAGTTATTTAATTAGAATTTCAAAAATAGGAATTTTTTGCAAATGATTGAATTTAGCCATGAAACTTTAACCAATGAGTTCGTCTTGGAATTCAGGTCAACTTCCGTTTCTGGAGTTTCGCAAACGGAGTCCACATGAAAAAGTAACAGATGAAATACGAAAACTAACGGAAAATAAATAAAAGAGAATATTATATATATAGTAATATATGATTACCCGCCACCTCACGGTCAGGTCGACTGGCGGTCGACTGTGGCTGCGACTGCTTGGTCGAGCCAAGTAGTGACGGTTAGGGTTTTAAGTGCACAATATTATTAACGATTGGGCGGATGTTAATAAAAATGAATCCAATGTTTCTAGGCCATTTCCACTCCTATAAATAAAGGGGTAGAGTATCATTTTTTTTCACATAAATCTGCAGAGGCAGCGGAGCTCT
The DNA here is from genome assembly GCA_030737875.1 of Allium sativum. Lineage (NCBI taxonomy): Eukaryota > Viridiplantae > Streptophyta > Magnoliopsida > Asparagales > Amaryllidaceae > Allium > Allium sativum. The sequence goes on from CM060916.1 coordinate 905,542,266, forward strand.
ACCATTTTCCACCTTCTCCAAACCTAAATTCTAAAATAAATATATATTCATACATAACAAATCAAATCCAATTCATATGAAATTCAGAGAGTAAGCAGATATAGTGGAAAAGAATGCAAAGTGATGCTCCAAATCATATTCTCCCCTCTCTTCTTGTTTTCTTACATTTCTACAGATTTGAAATTTTCCCCTTTCCAGATAAATTGTAGATTTATAAGAATTTGGGGATTATAGACCATAAAGGGTTCAAACTCTGGAATTGGAGGCTATAAGGTGAGTGGGAAATTTACGAATACAATTATAATGACTTATCTATTTACAGTTATAATAAATTATCTATTTCATTTGAATCAAGTCTATGTTTTTATGCCTATCAGATCTGTTTATTTAAATATTGTGAATTTATTGTAAACCATCAGATCTGGTTATAAACATGGTTAGAATTTGTGAATTATAAGCTGAGGTTATGTATAAAATAAATTGTAGGATTCTTAAACTTTGTTCACACATGTTCCGATAATTATGTCATGAAATATGTTATACATATTGCATAGCACTGTGGGTCTGGAAATCAGTCACATTAAACACAAAATAGATGTAGTAACATTCCAGATCTTTAGTTCAGTGTTGCATAATGAAATAAGTGAATTTGGGAAAAAGATGAAATTGGTGAATTATGTGATTGTAATAATAAAAGAAATATTCCTATTTGTATTCAGTATTGTTTAGTTTTAGCTTAATCATTGTGAAATATGTTGTTTTCCTCCTTTTGAATAGAAAGGAATCATTTTGAAATCACAAGAGATATGATAAAAACAACTAAAAAAGAAAAAAATGGTGCAAATGTACATATAAACATAAATACATATATTTGTATGTAATTTGCATCGACTATTCCAAATTATATATTTACATATATTTCTTGTGGTTTGGAAATATGTCAATTCCACTAATTAGGCAATATTTACAATGATTACGGCTAATAGTCTTTTGTCAGATTTGAGACCTTTTTGGTAAGATTGAATATAATAAGGAAATGTTTAATTAATTGATTAGACCAAATCATTAGTTTAGGAATAAGAATAATCATAAAAATAATAATAACTACGTTGACCGCATGAAAACATAAAAATAAATATATACATATTGCCCGTCCAAATCAGCGTAGAACAGTAAAATATATGTTGTATGGAATGTTTGAATGTTTGGATAAGGTTCAATTATGGAATTATATGTAAATGTAATCCATTTTGAATTAATATATTTGTAGTGACCATTTGTAACAACCAACATAATTAATTGCCATAAATAAGACCGCAAATCAATAAATAACCATTGTAACTAACATTGATTAGGGTAAAATAAATGTGATAGGAAAATGGTTACAATTCCTAAAATCAATTAGGATAAATGTTGTAAACCCCAATTAGGAAATTTGAATTATAGCCGCATTTAGACACGAGATTAAGCTCAACTTGTGGTATAAGCCTGCCCAGAACTGACCGTCAAATCCAGTAACCACAGGTAGTCAGCTTAATGTGAGTGGTCTAATGCATAAATATAATCGTATTATGCCACGTGGTTAAGTTTAAAATGTGGTAGAAGTCTGCCCGGAACCAACCGACAAATTCAGCATCCATAAGTTGTTAACTTAATGTGAGAGGACTGACGTAAGTGTGTGTGTGTGTATATATATATATATATATTCACAACAGTCAATAATAAATAAATGGATAAGAATAATTAAAAAAACGCCTGTTAAGGTACAACATATTGATAATTTCGGACTGATAAATAGTTGCCTTAGGAAAATGTGACCATTATGGTCATAAAGGGCAATGAAAAGGAAATAAAAGGAAATGGGTGTCATAAGGGAATTTACGATTTTTCGTTTAAATACTAAGTCCAAATTAGGGAAGAAAATAAATAAATATCCTAGGAAAAAGGGGATATAACCGTCCATATTTATATTAATGAAAATAGAGAATGTAGTTGGACTCAGTCGGTTAATAATGTAAGATATTATTAACTATATAAACCAATGACGAAAATGAATCATGTAAATATAGTATTTCCGTGTAGCGGGACTAAACGGGAATGACTTAATAATGTAGCCTACTTTATCCTAATAGGAAAAGGTGCCAAAAGGCAAATGTCTTCATGTATAGTCCGCTTCCTTGGGTCTTAAGTGGCTTTGGGTTGAGGAGTCCACCTAGAAGTAGGCCTTTTAGTTTAGGGGTATTAAGCGGCATGTGTGAGTATTGTCTGCCCAAACTTGGAAATTTAAAATTTCAGATATGACTCCCTATCCTATGGGAAGTAATAAGCGACTAAGGAGGTTATCGAATAAGGTCGACTAGATAGTATAGTGAATGATAAAATATCACCTCTCACCTTATATGAGGTAAGGGTATATGCTTAAATGACAGAAGCCTAAACTATTAGGGCCCGTAGGTAGTGCCCTCTAGTTTATGTTAATGTTGAATATATTATCGAGGGTTAATAAGTGACCAATAGGTCCGCCTTAGGTCTTAAGCGATCAGGGAGAATCCACCCTATGTATCAGTTATAGTGAGGCATTAAATAATAAAGGATAGTGAATGAGGATGCATACATATATAGAAACCCCGTAATTAGGGGTCCACTCTCGATAAATAACCAGTCATGTTCTGGTATAAAGGCTTCACAAATACATGCGTAAATGTTCTATCTTGGTATTATAATTTGGGAATACTACTTTGGTAAGAGTAGCAAAGTCGTGCGTAAACAGCTACAAGGTTGAGTTAGAATTAATTATCTTGTTAAGGCATACATCTTCAGTTTAACCAAACATGATACATCTGTGTATTATAGTCTTTGTTGTACATTTCTTAGTCATCAAAACTTGTTGTTCTGACCCCCTCCTCATTACAACCTCCCAGGATTCCTAGAGAAGGTCGGGTTCTTGCAGATGATTAAGTTTGGCTTTTGGTTCTCGTTCTCTCTCATGCTCGGTATTGGCAGAGTGACTTACTTTGAAAAGGGTAGTTACTTAACTTGATACTAATCTATCCTATTTTGTTTCCATTATGAGTTATCTTATCGTACTCTAATTATGCTCATGCTCATTTATTGCAGGTACCAAATTTACATGCTCCATGCTTGGATGTGATCAAGTTTTGATTTCTATCAAAATTTGGGCGCACATAAGTGTGGGGTGTTACATTTGGTATCAGAGCTTCGGTTAAATGATCAGAGGATTTAGTTAAATTAGGAATCATGAGAGAACATAGTTCTATTTTCTTTTCTGTTTTTCTTTGTCCTTCTTACTCAACTTTAATTTATTTCGACAATGAAATTAGTCATGGGCCTAATTATATAAAATGGCCTTTGAGCAACTAAGAGATGAAATATGTTGAGTTCGGGTTTCTAGCCAATTCTGTCTTACCCCCACAGTATGTTGGTGATCTCGTCTTGAAGAGCATAAGGACGACATATGGTGGAGTCTGTTGGTTCGATTTTGGAGACTGGACAAAAATTTAGCTACAACCGAAATAGTCGCGATTTCTGGTGTTTGGTTTCGTGGGTAGTTCTGGTTAAGACCATTACTCGATCTAAAACGGGAAAAGTCCTTGTTAATATGTCGTATACGTTTTGGAAATATAATTACGAGGTATACCCATTTGCTACATCGTTAAAATTCCGAATATACCTTTGATGAAATACTTAATTGAATTCTTGGCCTTTTATTTGAGGAAATTTATTTGTAAAACTATTTGAAAATAAATATAAAATTCGATTTCAACGGTTTTGAAATATGGGAAAATGGTTTGTGAAGATATGGTTTTAAATTATTAATTTATTCGTGTTTCAAAATTTTCGGAGCCCATTCGATAATTATAATAAATATGATCTAATTGGTAGGAAAGAAGGAATTAAAAATAAAAAGGAATATACCACTAAAATTCAAGAATAATAAATATCCCTTCCTTGTGATTTTTAGTATCCATCTTCCTATATATATATTGGAAAATTTATTAAAGTTATCAAATTTAATCTTAATTGTTTCAAGCTCCAATATTTTTGAACACGAACGGTTTTTCCAGTTTCAAATATAAAAATGGAATATAAATAGTAATAATACTAATAATGGATTTATTAATATGAAACCTTTAGTTTATAATAAAGTTCCATTTTGAAAAGTTTTAAATTTTTCTTTGGAAAGGCTAAGAAAAATCCTTCGTCCGGATTTTTGGGGTATTTGATTTTGAATCGTCTGTTTATTGTCAACTAGGTAAGGGAAAAATTCGTTTTAATTTATATTATGGATTTCTAGATAAATTATTCTTGGAATTCGTTCGTTTCGTTGCGTAGTCGCAACATTGTTGTTAAGACTATAAATCCTTGGAGTTGGCTTGGAGTTTAACCATGGTCTTTAAATACAGCGGTGATGAGGATAATTATTTTCCGGATCGCGACAAATCTTAAATGAAGCACGATTAATATTTTAATCCGGAATAATAAGACCAAGGTTCAACCTTTGTCCAAAGCCCATCTTATAGTTGACTGTTTAGTGTTATACTAGAATGGTCAACTAGTTAATGTATTCCGGTATAACTTGGACTTAGGACTCAACCGAAAAAGTTGCGTCTAAATTACCCCCTTAACTTCCTTCTTTCGTCCTTTCTTCCTCATTTAGGCAAACCATATCTCTATTCTTCTTCTCTTTCTTTGTCATCGCCTCACCTCCTCCTCTTCTCACTTGTTTGCGCATTAGATCTTTCCTCACTAATACTCCAAGATCTAATTTCTTCTCTCTGACCATTTCTTAGTCCATAATACCTAATTGCGCTATCCGACTTACTCATACCATTTAAGTCTCATCCATGGGGAAGGATCATTTGGTTTGGGTGGAATGAACAAAAAGGTTTCATTGCTTTAAGGCTAAAAAAAATTGTCGAGGCAATTGGACTTGCACCTACCAAGTGAAACACCCTGCCTCCGCTAAGGTCACTCACTAAGGGAATGCCTTAACTTTGGTGGAGCGCTTTAGGTAAAAGATGCAGATCAATTACAAGACAGACAAATAAAGCAGCGGAAAATGAAACTTTACTTTATTATAAAACAGCTTGTACAGAGATTGTTTACAATACCAAAGTATCTATCTTGTTTAATAAAATAAAGAAGCACAAATGATAATAATATTCCCCAATAGAGCAAAGCAAGCCATAGCTGAAATGGGACCGAGTCCAAAGCAACACATGATGATCTTGAAGCAACAAGAATCCAAGCTAAGTAGAAGTGTTTCCTCCCTGACTACTTGGAGGGGGGGAGGAGGACGGAAGAAAAGAAGACGAAAGAAAACAGAGTTAGACATAAAGCCTGGTAAGTCAGTTACTTTTTAGATTTGAACGCCTAGATCTATTTGTGACATGAAATCAAATGGATATGAGAATATGCCTGATCCTTTCATTTGAATCTGTGTTTGTACTTGCCTTTGGACCTGATTCAGGGCTATTATGATTAATTACCAAGGAGACTATGCTTATGCCTATGACTGTAACGACCTGCCATTTTGACCGAAACACTCAAAAATGACAGATAGTTATTAGCTCCTGAGGTAAATAGAATAAATTACGGAATCACAGATCATAGCAACAGAAAAAAATCTCGCAGGGAAAATACATAGTACAATAATATCAGAGTTTTTAAACATTTTACACAGCAGAAGATAAAATATAATATTTTAATAAGTTTTATAACAAAATTTACATTTCGGTCGATCCTTGTATGCGTGTATGCGTCTTCATGTTCCTCTCCAGTTTGCGACCAGAAAATCTTTAGATCTGCAACACTCGTATCTGACCCGAGCGTTCCATGCAAAACATAAAACACTCGAGTCAGGATTAATCTTTGTCCAAGTAAGTTAACTTCAATAAAACTTAAATAAAATAGTTAATCCCAACAATTTAATTAAAACCAGGTATGTCAACCATAAAGTTGCCAAAATATCAACAAAGTCAACACTTGGGGATAAAGCAAAATAGCGGAAAAATATGGTCTTGCATGAGCCCTAAATCCAGAATGGAAAAATAGCTAGCGCATGCAGGTAAATGTCTCACAAAAATATGGTCATGATATCAAAACTTATGCCAAAATGAATAACAGGACACACATGAGGTAGTCTAAAGAAACAAGGATAAATCATGTTCAAAGCAAATAGTCATAATCACATAGGCATGCACTGACAGTTAGGATTTTGTTGGTTTGGTGGCACAATGCAGGCGCATGTAGGGGTGTCAAATGGGTCATTTAGGGTCGTATAAGGGTCAAGTAAATTTTGACCCTATCCTTTTGCAACCCTTTTATTTTGACCCTTTTACCATAACGTTTTACCTGACCCAACCCACATATTATGTGGGTTACCCATTTAACCCACATATTAAAAAATATTACTTTAAAATAACGATTTTTAAAGCTAAACATGCCAAAATTACGAAAATACCCTTTATTTTGAAAAATATGAAAAAAATTCATAAAATCCAGAAATTTATGAAATGAAAAGCAATAAAAGAGTTATTCAAAAATAATGATTTTTAAAGCTGAAAGGACCAAAATTACGAAAATACCCTTCATATTGGAAAAATTAAAAAAAATTCAAAAAATTATTAAATGAAAAGTAATAAAAGAATTATTTGAAAATAATGATTTTTAAAGCTAAAAGGACCAAAATTACGAAAATGCCCTTCATATTTGAAAAAGTGAATTTTTTTCCAGAAAATTACGGAATGAAAAGTAAAAAAAGAATTATTTTAAAATAACGATTTTTAAAGCTAAAAATGGTAAAATTATGAAAATGCCCTTCATATTTGAAAAAGTGAAAAAAATGAAAAAATTTCAGAAAATCCAGAAAATTACAAAATGAAAAGTAAAAAAAGAATTATTTAAAAATAAGAATTTTTAAAGCTAAAAATGCTAAAATTACGAAAATACCCTTTATTTTGGAAAAAGTAGAAAAAAGTGAAAAAAAATTCAGAAAATCACGAAATGAAAAGTATAAAAAATTATTATTTTTTCATAGTTTTCTGGATTTTTTTAAATTTATTATTGTTTTCACTTTTTTCAACATGAAGGGCATTTTCGTAATTGCAAAATTTCTTATAACATACAATTCATATTGCAAAATTCAAATTGCAAAATTCATATTGCAAAATTTCTTATAACAAATTGTCAAATTTCCTTTGAAGTGTCAACAAGGCGCAATGGTAACATAGCACCAGGGGTGTATGTTTATTTCGGATTCTAAGCCAATGATTCAACGTGTGCAACAATATTTAAAAAACAGGATAGGTTATTTTGCAAAAGTGCCCGAAATAACAAAACATGACAGTATATATATATATATATATGTATATATATATGTACATATATATATAAGCACCCATAAGCAAATAGGCATTGCATATGAAATGAGACATACAGGTGTAGGCAATTCGAAATCATATATAGATATGTCTATATTTATAACCCGAAAGGGTATGCAATCATGTACTAAATATAAATCTAACTGTTTCGCATGCAACAAAAATAGCAAGCACAAATGCAGACCAAGCCAATGAATATAGTCTAGGCAAAATACTAGGCAAAAAGCCATTTGATGACATATATAAAAAGGTTTAAATCCTAATGCCTATCCAGCGTCAACTAACTTCATGGAATCTTTCATATCCAGTAATAGTATGTATATAAGAAAGACAAGGTTTCACTTGTCTCCCAGCTTCAAATGAATAACATCCTCCAGAGTAAAGAGATATGTACAAAATTAATGCACCAGGCACACCCAAACTGACATATATCACATGTGTATATTTACCCATATATGTAGCTTCCAAATTACACTCAACACACACCACAATCACACACATATATATTATCCACATGCATGAACAGCCTAAGAAATGTAATCAACCTTTATGAAACTAAATCAAGTACAGGCAACAAAACCTATGCAGCAACAAACCAAAATCAAAGTGTCAAACAATGAAAACAATTAATTATTTTCTTTAGTTAAATTACTAAAGTTAATAAACCTGAATCAAAATTTAATCGTGAGTAAATACTCATAGTTAAATGCAGTGTTGCTTCGCTGGACGTTGAGATGATGGTGGATGGTCAGAGCAACTGCGTCGCTCCCCGGTGGTGGTGGCGAATGGATGCCGAAATGTAGATGGAGATGGACAACAAACTTGATTTTTGGGTAGGCAGGCGTGGTTTGGCAAACAGGACGACGGTGGCTCCAGATGGTGATTCGGATCTTGAAAACGTCGGAGCTCCTTGGGTGGTGCGCATAACACACCTGAGGGAAGTCAGAGGTCGCCTTAGCTCGGCTTCCCGATGGAGGAGGATCAAATGATCAAGGTCACAGTAGTAGGGATTTTTTGATTCGGGTTCGGTGGGGATCAGGGGAGGCGAGCGAGAGAAAATCAATGGTGGACATTAAATTGAAAAAGGGGAAAAGAACTGATTTGGGAAAGGCATCGGTTTTGGCTTTTTATTTGTAACTAGCGTGTAACCCGTGCGTTGCACACGAATATTATTAAAAATAACATTTATAATTTTAATGTTAAAATAAGAACTTTATTGTGTAATATATGATAAATTTTGATGTGAAATACGTAAACTATTAATTAAATTATTTTTATTCTTTTTGTGTAATTTATGCTCTATGGCTTTGAATTTTTTTTTATTCCTTGTTAATATAGATATACATGTTAAAAATGACGTATGTCAGTAATTTATTTGATAAATTAACAATATTATCAAACAGAATTTGTTTAAATAAGTTAAATATAAAATTACGAATGTTTATACATAGCATGAAGAAATAAAAAGAAATTTGCAAAAAATGTATAAATTTATTGTGAAGTTATTGATGTTTAATTAAGAAGAATTTTATGATATAATATATGGTAAATTCTTTATATAAATGAGTCATAACTAATTTACAAATTAACCTTGTCATTATTGTCATATACATAGTCCATGTTATGTGATTTATACATCTTTATAGTTGCCTGTAAAACCACCTTTTTTTAATATGGATACACATTGTAAAATTAACGTATATTTTTAAGAGCTATTAAAAAAATGGACTAATTAAATACTATCTAAGATTATTTAAATAATTAAAATTTAAGATTCATGAGTAGTTTAGACATATGGATTGTTTAAATACTATCTAAGAATATTTAACTAATTAAAATTTAAGATTCATGAGTAGTCATATGGATTGAAAAATGAAATAACACAAGTGATAAGCCGATATCTAAATCCAGGCATCAGGAAAAGATGTACGGCTCGGTGGCCACTAATCTGCTAACTTGAATGATAACATATATAAATATTTACCTCATCCTTTAACTATTGCATAACTAAAATATTTTTTGTATTTATTATAATCTTCATTTTCTCTTTTGTTTTTTCTTCCATAAATGTCACTATGTTACTGCTTAAATTGATTTATTACTTTGTATTTATTGTATTCACCATTTTATCATTGTTTTTTCAATTGTAAATGTTACTATGATGGTGCGCCAGTTCATTTCTTACCAAGCATTTTATATAACTTCAAGCAATAATCATTCATCCTATTAAAAAAGACACCAATTTATTGCTTATTGTACAATTTTTGAAGAAAAAAAATACTTAATCATCTATAAAATGCACATAGAAATCTATTAAATTGCAAGTTCAAAACTCCGTTGTTAGTTTCTAAGAGTGGACTGAGTATTTTTGTTTGATTACTGTGGAACAAATTAGAGAATGACATAAATGAAAATGCACCTTCAAAGACATCAAGAATTATTATAATTACTGTAAATATAAATGACTATAAATGCCAGTTTCAATATCATATAGAAAAGCACTTTCGCAAATTAATGAAATAATGAAATCTATGTTATCAGGCATGCAAAAACCGAACCTTATATGCACATTTTTATGAAAATCGTATGCACATTTTTATGTGCTTAGTCTAAACTGAAGTAAGATTTGTCCTGATTGATTGTCACCTATTTTTTTGAAGATCTCATAACGCATTTCTATTAAATAATAATAATAATAATAACAATACAAATCAGAGCACATGGCAAGGTTTAGAATTAAAATACGGACATGATATAGAAAAACATGTAGACAATATGCATATCATCCTATTACATGAAAATAAACAAACACAAAATACATAATGATTGAATGCTTTGCTTTTCTCTTAGGAATGGTAACAGATAGCACATTCCATTGCAGCTTCCATCTGATCCGCCCTATATACATGCATTAGCATAAGTTGAAGAAAGTCAATTCTTATATACATGCATTAGCAATGCAGCGCACTATATGCTTATACATTAAAAAAAAGCAGGATCAATAATTTAATATAGACCAACGTTGACGTAATTCAAGGTACTATAACTACATAGTGCAGTATATAATGCAAACTTTCAGAAACAAAGTGGAACTGACAATAAACTTATCCCTCAAACTGAACAAATGTGTAGATTGAGTCTCATTATTTATTAAGATTGCTTCATTATTCTCCATTTGGTAATGTACTTATTAGTTTTAACTTTATGTGTTCACATCAATATTATCTTAGGTTTTTTGAAAGTATAGAGCTATAAATAAAGTCAAAGAAAGATGATGCCTATCTATAATAAACACAAATTATAATACTGTTATAATCGAACTTGGATTTTGGTGAAATTTTTTACAAAGGATAAGAGACTTAAATGGGAAAATAAAATTTATTAAATTAAATGATTCTTAAAAAATATTAAATAAGATGTTATTAAATTAAAATTTTATGTTTGAATATGAAGTGGTTTGTTTTTTTCAATAAGTGTAGGTGTATTATTGAGGCAAGCAGTCTTTGCAAAATTCTAGTTCATAAATAATATGTAAAATTATGAGCATGCAATGTTGATCTCTACTTTAAATTCGGAACTTGATAACATTGAAATGAATTAGTGCAAAAAAAATAAAGCGGGAATCCATGAACTGATGGCAATTTGCGGAAAAACAAATGTTTTGAATGAAACGAATTAATGATATTGTTAATGACAAACCATTTTAGTGGTAAAACACCTACCTTTATTTGTTGCTAGAATACTGGATATGAGCTTCTACAACATACATTAATGAATTTTTTTACCCAACAAAATAAATAAATAAATAGAAACCAATGGTACAGAAAAATTAATCTTTATATTTTAGCTTCAAATGTATTGTTTTTGTCATCCCGTATTCTTTTATCATAGAGCACAATAATAGTCAAAAAGAAATTCAGACTAATATTTAGTTTCATGCAATTTAATGCACCAACAATAGACGATGCATGTGGTTTAACTAAAATAGGTCATGAAAGTTCCAATTTTGAATATAGTACATACTACATTGTATTCGAATGTAGATTGTAGCCGGATTAAAAAAAATAGAGAGAGAGCATGATATTCAACCATAGATTCACCGCAATATGGTAGTGAATTTCAAGTAAAGGTAGAAGTTTGGAACTAAAGTTACTATGAGTAATAGAAATTATCAACATATATAATGTCATTCGTTTGGATTGAAACTTTTATTATATTAATAATAAGTAAAAGACTTCAAGTACAAAAATTCTTAGTTCTATAATGCGTAGATGTAAAAAGTCGTAGATTAAAATAGAAAAATTTAAGGTCATATAAATCCTTTGTGTCAGATGCTGGCAAAGACCAAGTTATTGTTCTGCAAACATAACGAAGCAAAGAATTGCAAGATAAGCCGGAAAAGCATATTTTGCATAGTTCTTGCTCAGATTCAAATGTGATTTTCATGCATATTAAGCAATATGTTCATAATTTTTGTTGAGAATTAGGCTCTTTTATAAAAGTAATCTATAAGAATCAACAATTAAGTAAATAATATGTATATACCTTTTCTCAATAGAGATGTTGCTTACGGTGCACTCTTTCGCTCAATCAGGAGTGCAAAATTTTATCTCGATGGTAGCCTGAAAAGAATTGCAACAAAGGAGTAACTCAACTTGTAAAGTGTAAAATATGCAAAAGTAAAATAACAACATTGTAATCAAATTGGCATGTTTATTGATGAAATAGATAACGATCAACACATAACATGCAATTGAAATTCAGGGGAAATAAAAATTCTATTTCAATGATATGGTTTTGATAATATAATGTGATGATTTCACTTCTATGGGTTAGATCAGATAAATAGTTCAATTGACTAAAACCTCAAAACAAACTTTAGAACCATGCAGATTTTCCCAAAAATCACCACGCACAAGTATATATATGACCGCGTCCGGTTTTCAGAATTAGGGCACATATTGTTCGTTGATGTTGAAGCCAAACCATATACTGTTAAGATTTGGCTAGAAACAATGTATAGAAGACGTATGTCCATCATAGTCGAGAAAATGAAGGTTATATAGTAACAAATTACTTAGCTTATCAAATCATCCTAAAGACACACAACAGTAGTGAATTATGTAGGCTAAGTTGGTAAAGTGGTAAATATTTTATTGCTACAAACAAAGGAGTCGTCATCGTCTTATAAGCTATGATACAATGGAAATTAGTGTCATGTCAATGGCAAGTTGAAGAGCCTTAGAGAAAAATCCAAAAAAATGTATCAAACAGTTTATAATCAAACTATAGTAAGTATTAAAGATTTTTATTTTTGAGAAACGATAAGCATTCCACTTTTAATGCGATGAACATCTAGCAACAGAGAATAAAGGGTATACAGGTAGAAAAATCTCAGCAAATATATTGTTTACGCATGTATTATACGTTACAGAAACTCCTTTAAATTCTTCGACAGTTTTTATGCTTCAAATGTTCTTACAATTTTTATGCAAAGCATTCAATAGTGGGAAAACTTCAACATTAAAATGAGGTGCATGACAAATGCAAGTAACTATATTTGTTGCAAAAAGTTAATAAACAGATAGCCCATCAAACATCCAAATGAATCGAAGAAGATCAACTTTAGAGGATGGTTGAAAACCAAATGTGCCAACCATAAATTAAAAGTAAAGAATAACGAAGCGAGAAATGTCTATGCAAAATAGCGATTACATGCTGACGCACATAAGTAATTTGCAACCGAACCTAATAAACATTAGGAAATAAACCTCGATAGATAATAAATAGGATATTACTGGATACTAATCTAGAGAAGACTGTTGTGGCGATAGGTGTGAGCGAATTCCGGGATCTGGATTAATCCGAAGACAGCTGCTAATCGACAAAGTTTGAGTTAGCTAAAATCTTCTACGATGGTGGATAAACCTGTAAATTAACTTTAGCCATGGAGACGTTTCGTGGATGTTGATGTAAGGGGATTGAAATTAGGGTTAGGGTTGTAAGATGGGAAGCTAGAGTTTCAGATTCAAGGGTTCGGCGAGCAGATAGCAGGAACGGATATACCTGGCCGAAGTAGCGGCGCGATTTGAAGGTGAAGGTCGACTATGGGTAACGCCAGTAAGTCAGGCGAGAACGATTCAATGAGGGAATTGAAATTAGGGTTAGGGTTGTAAGACGGGAAGCTAGACTTTCGGATTCAAGGTTTCGGCGAAGCAGATAGCAAGAACGGGTATATCTGGCCTGGACAGCGATGCGATTTAATGTACATTTTAAGGAGAAACGAATATTCAGGGATCAGAAGAGAACAATGAGAAAAAGGGCATTAGAAGGGAGGCGAGAGAAGATATCGCAGGCGTTTGAATTTCATAAACGACGTATTTAGAATATTGTATGATGTGTTGATTTAATAAAAGTATCTAGAGAGTTTTAAGGAAAATAGAGAGAATTGAGACGATTAAGGAGAATTGAGAAAATTAAGAGAATTAAGGAGAGAGCTTGAAAAGCTTCTGCTTTACTATTATTTAATAGATGAAGAGATGAAATAATAAAAGGTGCGAGGGAGTAACCGTATAGATCAAGGAATGGAAGCGACAAATCCTCACACGTTTTGAACATGTCTACTGACTTTTCAGAATTAAAATATTATCCTTTTACCAATTCAATTTTTTTTAAAAAAAAAACTAAAGAAGAAGGGGTAGGAAAAAAAGGGATAGCATTTAACACATACCGTTTGGATAATAGGAAAATGAAAGCTTCAGTTTTGGAAAGATCGGGAAATGTGAATGGGAAAAATATAATGAAGTGGCTTTCAGTTATGTGCAAGTTTCAAATGCTTGTTTTGATTTAAAGATACATGTTAGTTGTTTATTTATTTAATTAAAAAAATTATACATATATAAAGCATATGCTACATGCATACCATGCAACATTACAATGTTCACTTTCATGTATTCCAGTTCTAATGAATACAATAGGACTCAAAAAAAAATCATGCAAACCGTAAATTTCATTGTGCCTGCTATGCTTAGCTAATTTGGGACTGATAAATAGTTTCCTTATTAAAATGCGACTGTTATGGTCATAAAGGGCAATGAAAAGGAAAAAAAAGGAAATGGCTGTCATAAGGGAATTCATGATTTTTCATTTAAATACTAAGTCCAAATTAGGGAAGAAATCAAATAAATATCCTAGGGAAAAAGGGGATATAACCTTCCTTATTTGTATTAATGAAAATAGAGAATATAGTTGGAATTAGTAGGTTGGTAATGTAACATATTATTAACCATAAACCCGTGATGAAAATGAATCGTGCAAGTATAGTATTTCCATGTAGAGGGACTAAACGGGAATGACTTAATAACCTAGCCTACTTTATCCTAATAGGGAAAGGTGCTTAAGGCAAATAGGGTACGAATCCAATAATCTTCGCGTATGGTCTGCTTCCTTGGGTACGTCTTAAGTGGCTTTGGGTTGAGGAGTCCCCTTGGGAGTATTTCTTTCAGTTTAGGGGTATTAAATGGCATGTGTTAGTATTGTGTAACGACCCGTTTTTCAGCAACTTTGGTTATTGACATAAACTCAATAATGACTAACCAAACATCGAAAAATACCGGTAGTTAATGAAAGAAATTAGAGGGTGAGAATAGATAAGATAGAAACTTAGAATAGAAGAAGAAGTAGAAGATACAACATCAGAGTAACACGAATCTCATAGCGGAACGAACAACATATAATATATAACATATCCTTGAAATAAGATCAGTATATGTATACAGTAACATTATCAGAGTACAACACTTACAACATAGCAGAAATAACTATAGCTATATAATCCTGAAGCCTCCAGCTCCAAGCTCTCCAAGTATCTGTAAAATCCTGACTACTTGACTACCCGTATAAAATTAGGCACCCAAGAGTTTAGGGAAACAAACAAAATAAACTCTGGGTCAGTCATGGGACAGGTATGAGTAAAACAGTTTAAAATAGGTTGAGCCATTAAACGATATCTCATAAGACCACGTCGTATAACGGAACGGGTTTTTCCCTTATGAGAATCCAAAATATCTTTATATCAAAAACCTTTTGATATTATAATAATGTCTATCAAACGAAATATAATAATCATCTAGCAGAAACGCTTTCATCTCACGTTCTACATATATAGTATAAAATCAAAACTGCTAGCACGTATTGGGTAATGGATTTCCAACTATGACAAGGTATGGAACCACCTTTCTCTAGTGTACCTCTAGAGAGGAGTACACTGGGTTCAACAAGAACATCTTGCAACCCGGCCACGCATGACCGACCACTTATTTCGATTGAGTGTATCGAATGTATATCACCAACGGGTGGGATCAGCAACCATTTCTCAAATGGGACAGCATCGACAATAGATTTTTAGAAATAAATGAAACTCTAGATCAGGTTATTATACACCCTGATAGGTGCAACCTACATAGCCATGCGGCCTGCCCGATTTTTGTCATTTCCCGGTTGTGAGGCTAGAGCTACGCTTATCTCAGACAGGTCACATGTTTATTCGCTTTGAATGTCACATCGTCATACCCGCCAAATCACAAATTGATTTCCCCAAAAATACAACGGGTATACAGCTAAGAGAAACGAATTCCTCCGCCACCAAACATAAATACGTTTGAAGAGATCAACTTATATGATCTATTAAATATACTCTGTCGGACATTCTTCCATACAGGTCATCCTAGGACTGGACAAACCGAATGCACTATTCAGTATATCCATCCTAGGCAATCTTTACCTAAGATTTATACAACAGCCCTTGCACTTAACTCCGTCTTCAATTACCTTTGGCATATATGGTTCGCAACGCTTATGCCAATACAGAGTGGTTCTTTGGATAATAATCCAACCGGTCTCTCCATATTAACAACGTTAAAATGGTCAAAAACTTCGATAGTCGGTGAGTTAACTATCAATGAAAAACACGTGTGCTAACAACGATATTATTTCCATATATCTATCAATCACTAATCAACTTTTATCCTTTAAATTAATTTATCGTTAACTTATTTCATTTGTCATTTCCCGTTTCCATATATTCAACATTTCTCATTTTCTAAATTTAGAAAATATATGTTATTAACACTGGAAAACATTTCCATTTCTTGTTTTCTATATTAGCAAACATTTCTGATTCTTATTTGGAAAACATTTCCAAAACTCTTACATTGGACTTAGACAGATGTTTAAACAAACCATCGCCATGCCAACTCAAACCATTACACTTATTAACTAGATTTACTTAACCATCTTTTACTATCAAACCTTAGCCCATTCCTTAGTTAAGAAGGAAGTCAATCAAGTTGGGGTATAATTACCTCTCAGACCTTAACTGAACAACGTTTTAACTTCGGAATAGACAAAGTTTATCTTTTAAACCTTTGACAAACTTCCTTACGTAACTCTCTTTCAAATAATCTCTATTCGATAACTCCTCCCTTCGAATAACTATATTCGATAATCTCTCTTACGAATAACTAGATTCGAAAACCTTTCTTCGAATAAACTATATTCGATTAACTCTATTCAATCAACTCTTCTCAATTAACTCTATTGGATTAACTCTTTTTGATTTAACTTTAATCGATTAACTCTATTTGATTAACTCTTTTTAATTTAACTCTAATCGATTAACTCTATTCGATTAACTTTTTTTGATTTAACTTTAATCGATTAACTCTTTTCACTTAACTGCTTTCGAATAAACTATACTCGATAACTCCTTTAATTCTATTCGAATAAATTATATTCGGTTAACTCCTTTGACTCTATTCGAATAAACTATATTCGATTAACTCCGTTAATTCTATTCGAATAAACTATATTCGATTAACTCCTTTAATTCTATTCGAATAAACTATATTCGATTAACTCCTTTAATTCTTTTTGAATAAACTATATTCGATTTACTCCTTTAATTCTATTCGAATAAACTATATCGATTTACTCCTTTAATTCTATTCGAATAAACTATCTCGATTTACTCCTTTAATTCTATTCGAATAAACTATATTCGATTTACTCCTTTCAAATAACTAGATTCGATAACTCCTTTCGAATAACTAGATTCAATAACTCCTTTCTAATAACTGATATTCGATTAACTCACTTCGAATAACCAATATTCGATTAACTTACTTCGAATAACCAATATTCGATTAACTCACTTCGAATAACCAATATTCGATTAACTCAATTTGAATAACCAATATTCGATTAACTCACTTCGAATAACCAATATTCTATTAACTCACTTCGAATAACCAATATTCTATTACTCTTCTCTCGAATACACTATATTCGATAACTCTACTTCGAATAAGTGGTATTCGATAACTCTACATGATTTACTCATTTGAATAACTCAAACTGGTTAACTCTAACTCTAACTAGTTAACTCTAACTGATTAATTCTAACTGATTAATTGTAACTGATTAATTCTAACTGATTTATTCTAACTGATTAACTCTGACTGATTAACTCTAACTGATTAACTCTAGCTGATTAACTCTAGCTGATTAACTCTAACTGGTTAACTCTAACTGATTAATTCTAACTGATTAATTCTAACTGGTTAACTCTAACGGGTTAACTCTAACTGGTTAACTCTATCTAATTTACTCTATTCGATTAACTCTAACCGAATAATAAATATACGATTAACTCATTTCGATTAACTCTTTTGAATTAACTCCTTTGATTTATTCCTTTGAATTATCTCCTTTGAATTATTCTTTTGAATTATCTTCTTTGAATTATCTCCTTTGAATTATTCCTTTGCTATTTGTTTACTTAACGAATAACTATTCCCTTTTCAAATTCTATTTATTTAACAAATAAATATTTCTTTTATCTTTTCTATTTATTTAACAAATAAATATTTCCTTTATCTTTTCTATTTATTTAACAAATAAATATTTCCTTCTACATTTGTTTTACAAATATTTTCTTTTATATTTGTTTTACAAATATATTCCTTTATATTTGTTTTCACAAATATTTCCAATTCAACTATATTTGTTTTACAAATATAATTTATTTTCAATATGCATTTTGACAAATCCCTTTGTGTATTCCAGTATTTCTTATAGTATTTAAAATACCAAATCACAATGATCGATATCATTTAAACACACATCATCATCAACAGATTTTGTATCACATGATATATTACAATATATGAAACAGTAAAATTAATGTTGAGGAATCCAGTTGGATTCCTCCAACCTGTTTCCCTGCATCACAGATGTTAAACAAAATCATTAACATCGATTTCATTTCAATATGAAATATTCTGTTAAACAGAATCAATATTTGATTAACGATTTATATATATATAAATATATATATATATCGTTATCTATGATATCAACCAATACACAAGCAATTCAACCAAACAGTTAACACACAGCAATCAATAGATAATTATCAATTCTAAAAATATGTTATAAAAATATAACTATTCAAAGTTGGTTAGTTTTACTCACTTTGGCAGTTTATCGTTAAAGAATGATAAACTGTTGTTTGATTTGAATCAAACAATTTATTTCGCCATAAATTCAAATGAGCTCCAATCCACTCCCAATCAGTTCCATGGTGTAGCCACCGTCCATACGATCTTGTCGAATCTTGTTTCGCTGAATTCCGATAATATATGACCAAGTTATTGTGATTATAAATTCATATACAAATTGAATTAAACAAACTTAATTAAATTAATTAGATGGGCTTTACCCCCTCAAATTTCAACGGCCCAGCCACTTCTTCTGCCCCGATGACTAAAACTGCAAATCCACAACAGCCATTTCTGATCATTATCCCATTCAAATGCCTCCATTCTTCCACCGAAATCGAATTAAAAATCACCATCATTCATCTCTTTAACTCCTCTTTCTCATCATGTAATTCTTGCTCCACTCGATCGAATTCCGTTCGAATCCCTATCACGCCATCTCAATACATCGAGCAATACCAATGTCCACCAAAATCACCAAATACAGCACATAAGGTGCGGTTTCTCCTCACAAACCCAAACCTAACGTCTAAAACTTGAATTGTTGCTTCTATTTTACCATAACCTCAAACCTAGGTTTACTATACTAAAGTAAACCACGACGAATGCTGATCGAGTGGCATAAAATTTGTACGAAGTGAAGTCCTCTCACATACGAATCCAAATATATATATGTATACAAATTTATAGATTTCTATCCGATTTGTTTTGGATTTTTATTTCTCACCGAAATGGTTTTTGCTAGAAAATTTTGCGGCGGCTTAAGAGTGATTATAAACCTGCGGTTTGTGGCTAAGAAGATGGAAATGTAGCCTGTTTAGGTCCGGTGATTAGTTAGGATATTTTTAATTTGATTATTTTATTTTAAATCAACTACTGCTCGTACTCATCCTCAAAAATTCCTGCGATCACACACGATACCCAAAAATCACGAAAATTGACGTGCAACTACAGTTCGTCATTACAGTCCCAACGAAACCGGTTTCGTCGAATTCCGACTCCGTTTGCTCACACAGCATATTTTTAACCGTCAAAATACTGACTGTTTTTCACATTAAAAATCCGTACGACCACATATTGCCTTCAAAAATCATGGAAATTGAAATCTAACAATAATTTAACATTGCGGATCCAATAAAATTAGTTTCGTCGAATTCTGAGGTCGTTTGCAAAATTGGCTATTTTTAAAGCTCTAAATAACCCTTTTTTAATATATAAATATATTTGAAAACATTTTAATTTAATATTTATAAATAAATATTCTCGTATATATATTCACAAAGAATAGTATTTAGCTCCACAATATCCCTATATGAATTTCTAACTCGATATTTCAAATCCCGATATAAATCGATATTCGATTTATAATGAAATTCCTTTTTAAAATATAATTAAATTATAAAGGAATTCCACAGCGACTTTTCTAAAATTTGATTGGACGTAAATCAAAATTTACACGATGAAATCTAGATTTTTCTCTTCCATTAGAAAAATATACTTCACCAACTTTGAACGTTTCTTGTTTCACAGAAATCTGGTTTAAAACGGACCCTGTATATGCAGTTGAAGTTCGAATCGCCAAATAGTGAACTGCCACGCCATTTCGAGCTCGCTTTTAATTATAATATATATTATACGTTCAGACTTCGTTAAACAATATATTCATCAATATAATTCAGTTTATATTGAATTATATATTTTATATCATCCAATTCACACCATATCATGAATTTTGTTATTTCTGATTATTCCTGAAATATTTTTTTCTATTATTTATATTAATTAAATATAAATATTATTCAATTTAAGTTATCGATATCATTAAATCGATAATTAATAATTATATAAATAAATTATTCGACTGCTAAAAATGCGGGTCATTACATATTGTCTGCCCAAACTTGGAAACTTAAATGTCAGATATGGCTACCTATCGCACAGGAAGTAATAAGGGACTAAGGAGGTTATCCAATAAGGTCAGCTAGATGGTATAGCGAACGATAAAATACCACCTCTCACCTTACACAGGGAAAGGGTACATGCATGAACGACGGAAGCATTGATCAGTGGGGCCCGTAGCTAGTGCCCTCTGGTTTATGTCAACGTTGAATTTATTATCAAGGGTTAATAAGTGACCAATAGATCTGCCTAGGGTCTTAAGCGATCATGGATAATCCACCCTATCCATCATTGATGTGAGGCATTAAATATTGAAGGATAATGAACGAGGATGCATGCATATATACATACCTCGTAATTAGGAGTCACTCTCGATTAAATAACCAGTCATGTTCTAGTATAAAGGCTTCACAAATACATGCGTAAATGTTCTATCTCAGTATTATAATTTTGCAATACTGCTTTGGGAAGAGTAGTAAAGTCGTGCGTAAACAGCTACAAGGTTAGGTTAGAATTACTTAACTTGTTAAGGCATACATCTTAGGTTGAACCAAATGGGATACATCTATGTATTATAGTCTGTATTATATATTTCTTAGTCACCAAAACTTGTTGTTATGACCCCCTCCTTATTACAACCTCCCAGGTTTCCTGGAGAAGGTCGGTTTCTCGTAGATGATTATGTTTGGCTTTCGGTTCTCGTTCTCTCTCGTGCTCGGTATTAGCAGAGTGACTTACGTTGAAAAAGGTAGTTACCTGAGTTGATACTAGTTTATCCTATTTTGATTCCGCTGTGAGTTATCTTATCGTACTTCGATTATGTTCATGCTCATTTATTGCAGGTACCAGATTCACACGCTCCATGCTTGAATGTGTTCAAGTTTTAATTTCTGTCAAAATTTGTGCGCAGATAAGTGTGGGGTGTTACACTGGTCGACCATTCTTCTTTAGCTCAACAAATCTCTTGAATAGAATTGACTTCTGGGTGGTAGAAATAAACTTCGTCTGAAATATTACTCCAAACTGATCCCAAGTGATCTCATCTTCTGGAGTCTCTAAAGTGACAGAATTGCACCAATCCATAGCTCTGCACTATAGCTACCTCGTTGCAAGCTTCCTCTTAGTCGCATCATCAATACCCAAGTCTTTTAATATCTGAATACAAGTATCAAGAAACCCTTTAGTCTTAATAGTCGACTATGTATCCCTGAATGACTTCCTTCTAAGAGTAGTGAAATCCTTACACAACTTAGCAAAATCAACCACCTTAGGCACCAGCACCTGAACTCCAATATCTATCCCAGTTGTCTTTGGAGAAGGTACCCTCCTCATGATCGTTTCCACCATGGCCTCGAACATAGCTGGGTGATTTGGTAAACCACCATCTCCTCCTCTAGGAATAGGCTCCTTCCTAGCAGTACATCTCAAAGAACGACGACTCATTCAAAATAAGAAAATAGAATGATTGGTCCACGCATGAGAATAGTTATAATTGAGTTCAAACACTACTATATTGTACCCTGTAATATAGTAATCATCCATTAGAAAAGTACAAATACATCTCTCATACCTCATTACACCTACAAACTTTGAATAAAATCGCTTAACCAAAGCCTGATACCAAATGTGATGATCGCCCCATACCTCCTGCACAAACCGAGAAGAAGGGCGCTGTATGACGTGACAGGCCGATGTGGGACGATCATCAGAGTAGAATAAGAAACGCGGAAACCTATCATATAACTCACAGCGCATGGATAAAATATAATAGAACATACCTAACATGATATAACAGGGAAGCATAATTGAACTGAAACTGAAACTTTTCATATCATCATGAAAATATCCAATACAAGCACCAGTATTATACCAGAATCTGTATAAGAAGCCTCACTACAGGTTTACTTAGAGTATCATATGTCAGCAGAAACAAAATGAATATTAGAAAATAATACATAAGCCTCTAGCTCGTCGTCGCTCAGCAGCATCGTCCCATCAAGATCTACTACTTGCTACTCAGTATTCACATCCACAACATGGATGAACAACCCAAGGTAATAAGAGGGAAACATATAATTTTGAGTCAGACAACAATGTTAATGAGCGATAGAACATCTATCAACATCATCAATAAAGTATATGAGAAATATACAGATCAATAATCTAATCTACCAACACATCAACAGAGAAGAAACCCAAACCCCTCTTCTCCTCAACCTATAGTGATAGCCTACCCAAACAATAAGAGGAGAAACAACAGTACATTCATAGCAGCCAAATATCAAGCGCAAACCATCCTAATCGAGTTCAACATCTCCTAAGCACAAACCCCAAAGGCCAAAACCAACATCAGATAGGCACCCAAGAGATATCTCCCTCGATGTCGAAAAATCCCCACAAGACGATATAAGCAACAATAACATCCATGAAACTGGCTATCAACATCTGACTTACCTTGAAATCCATCGTTAATCGTATGACGGTCCATCTTACCATCCGTCAAGGGCTAATGGTAAACCCGGTGCTAGAAAAACACCATACGTCATCGTGACTCGTATCTAGGCCCATCGTGACTGCCCAAGGTACTCGACTAATCATCTAGTCTCTGGGTGCCCCCATTATACCCCTGCTTTGAGTCTGATAGAACCTCTGACTAATGACGATCCCCTCGGCACTTCATATCTCTATTGTTCATCACCAACGACTATATCCATAAGCCCAAGCGCCTTCTCAAGCAACCATTATTCATGAGCTCAAATCAACTTGAGTCGTCCTCATAACTTTGTTGCATCACATTTCGATCAACAAACACTTTGCTTTGCTTTGATTATTCCATTTGAATTCACCTCGAAGTTATACCCATCGTCGAACCAAAAATAAACATCACTTGGCCAGTATTTGATAGATCGCCTACCAACCAGTCCATTGGATCGCCTACCGACCCATCCATTGGATCACACACGATCCATACATCTGTAGTTAATCAGATTAAAAATGATCCGTTATATGAACACAAGTCAAGATCTTTTTTTGCTATGTGTGCTCTTGCCCGATCCATGATTTTCCTATGCATGCCACGATCTAGGCGAATCAAAAACCGATCCATTATTTTGTGCACTGCGTTTTTCATATGATTCGTCAGCGGATCGTTCAGCCGTTCCATTATGTTCTTACACTGCGATCCATCCATTTGCGCATGATCTACTGTCTCGCAATCGGGTTGGTCCATCTCCATCACACGACAATCCACCCTTTTTCACGCTGTCTGATCCATTGCCAACACTAGACCGATCCATGTATTTCTTCAATGTGTGCTCCACATTTTAAATTGTTCCATCCCTTTGCCGGATCATCTACTCTTCGCGCAGCAATCCATCACCAAGCCACCAGCCCAACCTATATTTCCACTGAGTGCACTCTTGCCTGATCCATTGGTTTGAATGATCCATACATTTTGATCCAATCCATCCATTTTTGGTTGATCCATCGAGTTGCACTCGACGTTCACACTGATCAAAGCCTATATCATAGACGACCTTTCAACATGCGATGAGCCGAACCCGATCCATCACCAACAACGAACATCTATGCACACAACTCATCCAAATGGGCCAATTTCAACAAAAAATCAATAGAAATTATCAATAAGCATTAGCACAACAATTAACCACCATACAACCATATGAAGTTCATCATATCATGATAAAATGAAAGATGGATCAATAAATGGATCTAAACTTGCATAAACATAAGAATTAACTGTTATAAGTTGTTAAATTAGATCCTATGGTGTGATCCAAATTGTAAACATATTTACCTCGATTAGATCTAGGTAAAAACAACTTGAAATGTGAAACAAGATCAAACAAACCCATATACTCGATTGAATCTGTGTGAGAGATGCTTATCACTCACCAAATCCACAAAATAGCTTTAAATCAATGAATCTCTAATCCAAGACAGCGAAGAATGACCTCCGAATCAATCCTTTTTATGCGATCTCCCTTCCTCGATGTTGTTCTTCAATCCTAGATCTCAAATATATGAATGGAAATGATGCCAACACCTGATTCGATTCCATTCAAAAGTCATTCCCCAAACAAAAATAACAGGGGCAAAATGGTCACAAACAAAATTGGTAAAAATCGTGGACATGTCCCGGATCCCCATGAAAAACATATCAAAATATGAAAATGATCCAACCCTTGGAAAACTAAATAAAAATATTTTATGATCCTCCGATACATAAAATGTGGGTCGTTACAACTTAGCCATTTCTGCCTAAGTGTATGGACAGATACCGAGACATCAGGGGAGGCTTGGTGCATGTGATTTTTAGGGATCTTGGTTTTGATAGCGTATAGGGGTTGTTGGAGAAGTTTAGTGATAAGTGTACTTCAGATGATCGATGAGCAACTCAATGATGGATAGTGCTTCGATTGTGAAATCACGTTGGAGTGGTCGAAGCCGGATTAATGTGATACTAGTCGTGATTCGATATATTATTCACATTACATGGAAGATTGTTTTTTGCGATAACATGTAGCGACTACTTCCGATGGCTATTTTCTGACGGTTTTTAACGGGCTGTCGGAAGCCATCTGTTATAAACGTGTTATCTTCCAACCGAGAGCATTTCTTCTTCATCCTTCCTTCCTAAAACCCATTTTCCAGCCCGATTTTTCAAACCCTACACCCCCAGTACGCGATTTCTGGCCTACAGACACCCAAATTTTCACGTTCAATTGTCTCCGCCTTCCACTTAAGCCTTCAGCAAAAGAAATTTGAGGTATAATTTCGTTTTTTGCTTAAATTTTCAATTTTTTCCTAAACCTAAATTTGTTAAAATTAGCAAATTAGGGTTAATTGTTGATTCCAATATGTTCCTATGGTGTTGTAGTAGGTTATATCATCATATTATATATGTATTTCATGTGCTACACTAAAATTGAAATTTTTATGTTCAATATTTGGTTATTTATCTAAGTTACATTGAAAATTAGGCATGTTTTGGATAGTTTGTTGTCGGTGGTCATAACAATGGTAAAAAGCTCAAGCAATTGAATACAATGCTTATAGAAAAATAGAAAAGACAAAGCATACCATGTGTCAACTTTTAGAAATATAATGTTTAAATACCGAAGTGATGATTTAGTATATTCACGGGTCAAACTAAAAATGTATGTGTGTGTATGTGTGCGTATATATGTTCCCATTTAGCTTGGTTTTTTTCGTTATATAATTTAGGATATTTGTGTACATGTGCACTGTTGTGTGCTTGTCATTCTTGTATGTGTTAGTTGACATATGAAAAAATAAATGGACGAAATAGGAATAGTACGTCGTGCAAATTTTGACTTATGCACAAAAAAACCATGAATCTAAATTATAATTGTGCCTATTGAAACCACGATAATAGTAAATTAGATTTAAGTTGATTGAAATGTCAAGCAGATGTGAGAAGATAAAATAGTTTTGTGTTGCAATAAAATGTATTTTTATAGTAAAATGCGTACATCTAATTGACTAATATCCCCTAGAGTGTTTTTGGCCCCGTCCGACGGATGTTGTACATGATCGTTATATAAATAGTCGTTTTTGTCAAATTAAAAAATGACCATTTATATTCTTATGGTATAATATTTGTTGGACTTATCCTTGTATTGGACAAGTTATAAACGCAGTAAGCATGTACACTTTGTATACTACTTCATTTTAAAAGATTCACAAAATTTCGGTTCAATTTTTCTTTTTGTTTCCTGCGTACATATGTATAATGCAGGAAACAAAGGGGAAATGCTGCCGAAATTTTGTTGAATCGCTTGAGACGAAGTAGTATACAATTGTAAATGTTTACTCTGTTTATAATGGGAAGTAGGATGCCGGACCATGTAAAAGAGTTGTAATAAAAAAAAGTGCCAAAGTAGAATTTTTTTTTTAACTTATTGAAAATGTTATTTGCTTTCAACTATTATATATATGTGTGTTTTATGGCCATAATTAAAAACAAGTTTTTTCGAATTTGAATTCTTGAAAACAAATATTAATTTTTGAGCTTGTGACTAAATTTGTCAAATAGGAAAAATGATTGATTATTTAGTTGATCGGAGGAGTTGGATCTCAAAGAAGAGTATAGAGATTGAAATGACCCAAACTTCCCCGTGAAGCAAAGCCCGGATTGAGTTGATGACATGACAAATCAGAACACAAAAAGAAGGACATTTCATTACTTATTACAACAGTTTACGTTTGATAAATATCAGAGATTAACAAATTTACAGTGCAGCGAAAAATAATACAAAACACAACTGAAAGAGATACACATATACAGAGCTTTCCGAATATTTCTCCAGCTGTAAACCAGGATCCTGTGAATATAAATCTGCAAAACCAAAACTACTAGCTTCCCGTGTGGAAAATAGGGGCACCCAGAGTTTAGGTTAAAATAATAAACTCCAGGTCAGTTATGTGACTGGTGTGAGAACTAAAACAGTTATTAAATCTTTACTTTAAAAATAAAGTAAATCAAAGGACCACTTCGTATAACACGGAATGGGTTTCTTCCCAAGAATACCAGTGCATATAACAAATAGCGCAATGCTTTTTGGAAAAATGAAGATATTATAAGACTCAGGTCCCATCTCACAATGCAACGCAAGCCGAAGGATTGAGCTTTACCTTATAATAGCCAAATATGCTTGGTATATTTAACAAAAATCATTTTGATACTATTATAGTGTAAAGTGCATGAAAACAACTTCAAATATAAATGTATCAATCATAGACGGCATATGCCCCATCCCACTATGTCGCCATACTAGGCTCTACAAATAAAAATGAATGTCACTTATTGGAAATTAGATTTCCATCATGAGCCGAGGCCAGGGATGGCTCCTCATCGATTCGAGACACTCTAGCAAATGTCTCAGGATTCGGACGCTGGCGAACCCTGGGATCTTCAGGGCCGGTTCATACATAGAGGATTGGTTATGCCTGAATACACGTTCCCCGGTCCTATCGGACCTACCCATCGGCTCCATAGAGACCGATATATCCAAAGCGCCTCGCATTCCAACAACCACCCATGTAAAAATAATATAAATGTCAGGGCTTGTAAAAATATGACATTACCCATAGCTAGAAAGAAACGTCGTGCACTCCCTGCAGTCACGATCCTGTTTTTGACTCATACCGAGGTATGAGGCTCGCGAATTAACGCTATACACAAAGCTATGTCATACAAGTCATGCTTTGATCATCAATCACAAGACTTTGCTTTTCAATAGAGGCCTTGATCATTTGCATCTCAGCATGCCATACAGGCAATTCATGCTATGCGACTGATGTCTATCAATATATAACCTCTGAGCTCATACGTCTCCGAGAAGGGCGTTAAGCAAGAGAATAAATTCTCCGCCGCCAAACAGATATATATTTAATAGAGATCAATCAAAATAGAATAAAATCCAATGTCAGACACATAGTCCATTTACAAGTTCGTTCTAGGTCTGAACGAAATTGGTGGCACCTTATTCCCCGTCCCATATGTCCAATACAGGAGAGAGGTCCTCGCATATCCGTCAATCTCCAAGTACGTCTAGACGATCACCACTTATTACCTCGTCTTAGGTGTACAGCCCAGCCAAGACATCAGTAATCATCCAAACGATGTGAAGAGCTCCGGTCTTCAACCACCGTCTTCATCGTCGACTTATCGTCGTATCAGTTATTCAGAATGGGTATATACCCTGCCTTTCCGAATAACTCGCGTATATAATAAACAAGTGTTATAAAAACACAACTTACGCCTCACTCCAACTCTAAATATTCAATTATTTAATATTCACATTTTTAGGGAAAGATTCCCATTAATTTTATCAAAGATAAATTCATTTAAATTTATTCTTTAATCTTTCTTTAAATATCAATTCAAACCATATTAAGGTTTTCCAAACTAGTCGCGATTAGCGAACTACACTGAAGTAATCATTTAATTTATTTCCCAATCCCAACCTATTTGTCCCATGGAAAAAAACTAGTAATACTCCATATCTAACACCATGGTGTTATCGTTAAATATTAATTACCATTTCACGTTCAAATCTAATTAAAGATTTAACTATCGCTTGGAGCAAAACTGGTGATACTTCATTCACGATCACTTCAATCTGATTAAAGATTCATTAAAACTCCAATTAGTTTTAATCTTCCCAAAAATCAATATTGATGATTATTCAAAGCTAAGAAATTAATCTTATCTTTAACTGGGTTAAAGAACCAATGACATTCAAAACACGGTTCACGATAAATCCAAATCGCATCCATCAGTCTCTAACCATAAATTAGTAATAGTACAATTCCCTAAGTATTAATCCCAAAGGCCGAAACCAACACCAGTTCAATACCCAGGAAACCATTCAACTTAACTAATCTTCGGTTAATTTCTAATTTTCTTAACTCCATTGGGTTTAAGAACATCATTTTTAAAGATACCATTCACGACAAACCCAAAATTCAATTCAATTCAGTTCCAATTAAATATTAATTAATTGGTAAACTTCAATAAATCTTAATAAAAGATTTAATCTTTTCTCAACTTGGTTTAAGAACAGTGTTAGTGAAGACACCGTTCACAACAAACCTAAAATCCCATTAGATATTAAATACAAGGCTCTGAATAGAAAATATATTGGCTTATATTCAATATCGAATTCTGAAACCAACAAATATCACATAAGAATAACGATATATATATATATATCTTCCGAATTCCTCCACAATATCTGTATAATCACGGAATCCAAAATCGAAATATGCCAAAGATACTTTCGATTCAAATCCATTCCAATTCTTATATGGGAAATTTCTGGTTATATTAAAACCATTCACAAGTCCAATTTATTTATTTAAAAATTATTGGATTTCAAATCTAGTTCATAACTAGTTCATTTCGATAAAAATATATTTTTATCTTTTCAAATATAGAATTTTTCATTCCAATTCTTTCCAAATCATTAATTATGATTTTACACAAATTCTTTCCAATTCTTTCCGATTCATTCCAATTCTTTCCAATTCTTTCCTAATCATTTACAAATAACTGTATAAAAATAATTTTGATGAGAAGTTCTCACCTTTGGTTTCCACTCCGTCAGTCTTTAATTGACGGTTTTGGTACCGTTTGGATTTAAATTTGCTCTAAATTCAAACAAGCTCCAGTTTGGACCCAGTCAGTTTTGCTGTGAAGCTCTCGACTCCACGGTCGCAACAGATCCTGTTACATGCGATTTGGAGTTCGTGGCAAAAGGATATTAATATACGAACATGGAATATTATTTAAATAATAAGATCACTATTCACCTTCTTCTCCAAACAACATCCTCAACTTAAAATGCCGTTACGGCCAAACCGTAAGTCGGAATTGCACGAAACCAGCGCCATTCTCTCTAGCTTCTCCTCCTCTTTCCATGCCTGGTGGTCTCCCACTCCAGTTCGCCACGTAGGCCCCATGATCTGCAGTTGAACCAAAAACTGCAGTTTCCATTCATCTCAGTGTTACGACCGCCTCGGTGCTCCAAATGCCCCCAATTTTTACCAGTAGCTTGGTCTCGACCTCCCAGACAATTTTCCCTTTGGTCAATTTGCCTGGAAATGCACGGATCGTCGAGAAATTGCTCATCTTTGCGACTGTCCTATTTTTTGCACACCTCCAATAAAATTGACATTCCGGCCAACTCCGGCCACCTAGGACCATGCCACCACCGCCAAAATCTTTTTATGCTACCACTCTACCTTCCCTCCAAACCGCTCGACCTAATTCTCTACGTGGAGCCCGCAGCACCCAAAATACGAAAATCGACCTGCTGCACGTCGAGCCCAATCCCGACCAAACCTCCAGTCCAATCACCACCAATTTTTTAAAGTAGCTAGTACTCATCATGCTCTACAATCTCACAAAATTTCATGGCCTAACTCTTTACGGTTTGGGAGATATAAATTATTTAGTTTCAGGGGCTTTTTTGCAAAATGTTTTTGAGGGAGGAAAGGGGCTACCGATTTCCAAAGAAGAAGGGAGAGAAGTGAGGGTTTTGTGGAGGAAAAGATATTATATAGTGGAAAAAATAATTTTTTAATATTTTCTTTAGTTGGCGTTGTCTGCAATCGACAGTTATCGATGCCGCAACCACTCACGAACTCCGTTGCGATGAAAACGTACATGCTGTTATATCTTGACGATACGGTTCTAATAACTACTTTCGTCGAATTCCGAGTCCGTATGCTCAAAAAACTCTATTTCTGGCTTAAATGGCTGTTCAATTCACTATTTATCCCGTACGGCCACATATGGACTCCAAAAATTATGGAATTTGGAATCTAGCAATAATTTAATATTCTGTATCCAACAAAAATGGTTTCGTCGAAAACGGAGATCCTTTGCAAAATGGCAATTTTTAAGGGCTATTTTTCCATAGCGACTATTCTGAATTTTCGACTGGACATAACTTTTTATTCCTGCTATGAAATTTCAATTTTTTGGATTCGTTGGAAAAATATTTTCAAATAGATTCAAATATCTTTGATTTCACTAAAATCCGGTTTATTTTGAATCATGTACATTATTTTAAATTTGAAATCGAATTTTCAAACTACCGCACCATTTCCAATTTATTTTATAATTAAAATAAATATTTATATTCTAATTTCAATTTAAATAAATTTATATGTTCTAATTCTATTCGAAATAAATTTCTAATCGTTATTATTTAAAATAAATCATTTTAAATATTCAAAAGTCACAAAAATTGCTAAAATAGAAATTTGAAATTGGTTCTGATTTTCCGGGTTGTTACAATCTCCTCCACTTAAAATCTTTTTGTCCTCGGAAAGGAACGGAGCTGAAAGTTGTTTAACTAACCAAATCAACTTTCATATTTTAACTTTTCAGTTTTTAAGAATTTTCAAATTTTTCAAAAATTTGGCTAACACCCTAAATTTTCGAAAAATTTCACCATAACCTCTTTTGTACGGGGAGGGGTTTGGAAATTTATTGTGCCGTATTAGACACCCAATAAATCCTAAAAAGTATACACATATTTATAGTGATATAACTTTTTGTCCATAGGGGAGTGTGTATAGATCATAACTCCAAAGAATAAATTCTCATCACCCTATAAATAGTTTTTTTGCCTTAATGACTAGAGAGATGTGATTATTGTCAACTCTAGATCCGTATGGTTTTTTTTTATTAATCTGGCAATTTACCATTACATTTTATATAGCCCATATCAGTCTTCGGTTCAACCTGAAATATAGTCATCGCCATACAAGCCTCTCGGTTGTATGGTAAATCTTCAACCTCGTCACACAAGCTCCAAGGGATTATGTGATATATGATAGAGTATGCTATCTTCACGCAGTATTTCATGTAGTTCAAAATTAATTATTACTACCATATGGAAACATTTATAATCTCACGCGGAACAACCAGCACTCCATATCAATGGCATTCATAGGAGTTGATATATAAATAAAATTGTGTGTCCAACTCATTAAGGTTTACCTATTTGTCAAGCATGCAAATAAATTATTTACTCAATAGCAAATCCATTTACCTGTTTAATGTATATGCATGTATACATATGCAATTTCAATCAAATTTCAATCCAGTTCAATATTTGACACAATTTGGCTAAATTTGCCTTTCATTCGCATGTTGGTTTAATGAATAATCAAACAACACAATCAATAATCAACAATCAATTAGTTGATTAAATTTTCAAATTCATAACTTTGATATAGTCAAAAATCATATTTTTGATGCCAATTTACAAACAATAAACCCTATCTAGTTTTAGTTCTCACACCAGTCAATTGGAAATATATAGAAATCCCACTTTCGAAACTCGAACACAAATACTGATGATGTCCGGACATCACCAGAATTATCCCCAAGCGACTAGAGCGGGATTCTATATCTATCGTGTATATTAATACTTCGAATATATGTTTGCAAGGCGTATATGCAAAATCTTTATATACTCGATAAATGTTTTCATTTTAATTTTAAAACAATATATGTTTTCATTTTAATTTTAAAATAACACTCTTCACAATCGTTCTAGTATACTACTAATCCTATCTCTAAAGAGTCATTCTCTTTGGATATTACTAATCCAATCTCTGATGAATTCTTTCGTTCTGTTCTAATATGTCTTGTTCTCGAGCTTTGTAAACCAAAGCTACGATATCAACTGAAATAGCCGACGAAATCCGGTAGGCTTTGCGACCATCCCTTCATCCCCCTAAGCAGCTGGTAAAACCCACCGTGGATTCCACCTGGTCCCCCAGTATCACTTGTTTTATAGCCAGCCTCTCGACTGTAGCACACAACAACCAACCCTCAAAAGGGACATGTAGGGGTAAGAGTCTCCCGTTTGCCACCAAACCGCGAAGCGAGAACCCCCTATCATGTGTACCCAGCCCAAATAGGACCAGCAACAAGAAATGGTGATACTCCATTCTCGATCATTTCAATCTGATTAAAGATTCATTAAAACTCCACTTAGTTTTAATCTTCCCAAAAATCAATATTGACGATTATTCAAAGGCAAGAAATTAATCTTATCTTTAACTGGGTTAAAGAACCAATGCCATTTAAAACACGATTCACGATAAACCCAAAATCACATTCCATCAGTCTCTAACCGTAAATTAGTAAGAGAACAATTCCCTAAGTATTAATCTTGAAGGCCGAAACCAACAATAGATCAATACCCAGGAAACAATTCAACTTAGCTAATCTCCAGTTACTTTCTAATTTTCTTAACTCCATTGGGCTTGAGAATGTAATAACTCGGAAATCTAAGCTAATTTAAAATTTTTATTTTGGCAGTTTTAATGAATTTTGAATATTTAAAATGAATTATTTTAAATAATAACGATGTGAAATTAATTTTGAATAGAATTAGAACGTATATATTTATATAGAGCGTCGTTAGAATATAATTATTTATTTTTAATTATAAAAGGAATTGAAATTGCGCGGTAGTTTGAAATTTCGATTTCAAAGTTCAAATGAATGTACATGATTCAAAATAAACTGGATTTTAGTGAAAACAAAAATATTTGAATCTAATTGAGAATGTCTTTCCAATGAATCCGAAAATCTGAAATTTCATAGCGGAGATAAAAAGTTAGCCCAGATGAAAATTCAGAATAGTCGTTATGAAAAATATAGCCCTTAAAAATGGAAATTTTGCAAATGACCTCTATTTTTGATGAAACCACTTTTGTTGGATCCGGGATGTCAAATTATTGCTAGATTCCAAAATTCATAATTTTATGAATTAATATGTGAGCATGGCTAAGGAAAACGCGTTTGACCAGTTTCAATTGATTTTAATCAACTGGAAACTGGCCATTTTTCAAATGATCTTAGAATTTGACGAAATTAGTCTTGTTAGGACCGTATCGTCAATACAAAGCTAGAAAATATTTTCCGGGAATTTTTAGAGTTCATATGTGGCCCCGATAAATTGTAATGTGCATTCAAATTGAATATATATAGATTATATTTTAGTTTTGATGAAAACCTATCGTAACAGCCAAATAGGATTACTGGACATATCCCATTGTGTTCAAAATGGGGGTAATTAGCTAGGGACGACAGTCGTTGAGTTTGAATTAGGATACGTGACATAAAACAAATTATTTTCGAAGTAAAAGAACTTAAATAATAAATAATATAAAATAAAACAAGTTAACCCCCAACCCTTATTCTTCCTGACAGATCGAAAAAAAAAATTTGGAGGAAGGGCTCGTGCCCTAAAAGCCGTCGCCGTACCTCTTGGGGGGGAGCCACCGCCCGCCGCTGCCGCATCTTCTTCCTCCCCCCTTCTTCTCCAGTCAACACGCAATCCCCATACGCCCCCTTCTCCATCCCCGTAGCCAAATCGAGACCCCAACCCGCATCGCCTGACCCCATGCCCCTCCGCCACAATCACCGCCGAGCCTCCTCCCCTTGATGCTGGCGTGAGACTGACTGAAACTCCCCCTCTGAAAACCATGAGTTGTTTTTTATTTATTCAGTTTTGTTTATTTATTTTTCAGTTTTAACACATAATAACCATATAGAAAATTTTGATTTTTTTTATTATCTAGAGTTGGTGATAAAGGCCTGATTTTTTAGGTGACAAAAACATGATTTTTAAGGCAATAAAGACATGACTTTTCTTGCATAAAGAAACGAATTTATTCGTATGAAAGGTGAGATTTTTATAAACATAAAGATGAGATTTTTATGAATATAAAGGTGAAATCTTTACAAATGAAGCGTTGTGATAAAAATAGAAAGTATAATAATACGATTTTTATATAATAGAAAAATAAAAATATGATTTTTAGTGTATACATAGCATCATGAAAATGTGATTTTTTATATATATGTAGCATATAAAGATTCAATTTTTAACTATGTAAAGACTCGATTTTTAATCATATAAATTTTCAGTTTTTAAAGTTATAAAAATATAATCTTTATATAGGAAGTAGCATTGTTAAAAATATAATTTTTAACACAAACGGTGTTGAACAGATCTCGTTGGAAGCGCGGTGAAGATTTCTACATATGAAGAGTCGCAGCGAATTGGTTTAGCTAATATGTGAAAACTCCTCACTTTTATTTTATATCCAGTTGAAACATTTACTAGGATGCAGACGGTGCTTAGCAGCACCCGACACTCATCGTCCACAGACCATGGACGACTTGTTTGTTTGATTGCTGTGTTGTGAAACTTGTTTGTGATTTTGATGTGAAATGGATAATAAAACATTCATGTGTTGAAACAAATTAATTATCGTTAAAAATATAGTTTTTAATGTGAATGTGAATAAATAAATATACATTTACAAACCGGACGGTTTGTTTATGTACACCTATTTGAAGGACGTTGATTGGGACGATAAATTTTACACATCGCCCAACTGCACAAATAATATTCAGTGTGTGGACTGAAACCCCACACGGGTGTTGGGATGATATTTGGCGTACACGAATCCCAATTATTTAGTTGTATGTCGATCGATTGGTCGACAGACTATGTAAGCGTTAATTATTTTTATTTAATCTTAGGCAGTTGTGTGGTGCACTTTGGATGATGGTTGATTATTTATCGTTGCTATTATACACATGTATTGTATGGAATCCATATAATTCACATTACATGGTAATTGATTAGGCCTCATTCCAATTGGGAAAATAAAGAATATTAAGAAATATAGATTCATGTGTTAAATAGAATAAAGAATATTCGTGTGTTGAATAAAATATACATTCATGTGTTGAAAATACTCATGTGTCGAGTAAAATATTTTAAACAATAAAATTTACATCTTTATCATAATTTTATAAAATGTATTAAATAACAAAAATAGTCAGGTGTTGACGATACTCATGTGTTGAGAATATTCATGTGTTGAAAGAAATATAGATTCATGTGTTGAATAGAATAAATATTCATTTGTTGAATAGTATAACGAAGTTATTGAAATATATAAAGCCGTGTTGATTAGAGATGCGCCATTTTGACGCGAACGATATTTATATCAATTATATTCATTTTTATAATGAATATAGAAAAGGAAGTGATTTCAAAATCTAATATTTTGAAAATATTATCATTTATATATTAATGATATGAAATATCCAATTTTGATTTGAAATTGAATATGAAGTTGAAATAGTTTTGAAAAACGAATTTAAAACGATTTGTAAAATACGTTTTGAATTGAAATCGATGAAATATACATAATATATATATTATATATATTAATGGCCTGAATAGAATGTGCCACGCCGCGGCAGTTCGCGAATTTCGACCATTGACTTCGAGTTGAAGTTACGGGAGTCCGACCGTCGGATTCTCCTGAAATCGGAACCGTTGGGTTTGTATCGAAAAGAGCTTTCCAATGAATATTAGAAATTTGAAATCTAACAGTTGGATTTGGAATTATGTCCAAATCAAATTTGGAAAAGGTCGCTGTAAGTGCAGTTCGATGGCCGTTGGTGAAAATCGACTGTATGGACCTTGATAAAATTATTAAAAATATTAATAATTTGTGTAAAATCACAATATATGAATTGGAAAGAACTGGGATGAAAAATTCCACATTTGAAAGGATAAAAATATATTTTTATCGAAATGAACTAGTTTTGAACTAAATTTGAAATGGTTTTGAAAATAATCAGAATTTCCAATACGTGAATTGGAATGGATTTGAATCGAAATTATCTTCGGAATATTTGTATGATGGATTTCGTGATTATACAGAAATTGTTATGGAAATTAGAAAGATATATTTATATCATTATTTCCAATAAGATATTTGTTGGTCGTAGAATTTGATATTGAATATAAGCCGATATATTTTCTATTCAGAGCCTTGTATTTCATAACAAATGTGATTTGGGTTTGTCGTGAATGGTATCTTCATTAACACTGTTCTTAAGCCTAGTTGAGAAAAGTATTAAATCTTTCTATTTAGATTTAATGAAGTGTATAAATTAAATAATATTTAATTGGAATTGAATTTAAATGTGATTTCAGGTTTATCGTGAGCGGTGTTTTGAATAACACCTGTTCTTTAACCCGATTAACAATGGAATGTGATTTTGGGTTTATCGTGAACTGTGTTCTAGATGACGTTGGTTTTTTTAACCTAGTTAAAGACAGTATATTGATTTTTGTGAAGATTAGAACTAAGAGGAGTTTTATTGAATCTTTAATTAGATTAAAGTGATCGAGGATGGAGTATCACCAGTTTTTCTCCAAAGCGATAGTTAAATCTTTAATTAGTTTTGAACGTGAAATGGTAATTAATATTTACCGATAACACCGTGGTGTTAGATATGGAGTACTACCAGTTTTGCTCCATGAGATGAATAGGTGGGGATTGGGAAATAAAATAAATAATTACTTCGGTGTGGTTCACTAATCCCGACTAGTTTGGAAAACCTTAACATGGTTTGAAGTGATATCCAAAGGAAGATTAAAGAATAAATTTAGAAGAGTTTATCTTTGATAAAATTAATGGGAACCTTTCCCTTAGAATGTGATTTTTTTATATAAAAGAATATTCTGAATTGGAATGAGGCGTATGTTATGTTTGTGTAGCACTTGTTTATTATATACGCGGGTTATTCGGAAAGGCTGGGTTTATACCCATTCTGAATAACCGATTTGACGATATGTCGAAGATGAAGACGGTGGTTGAAGACAAGAAGTCTTCACATCGTTTGGATGATTATTGATGATCATGATTGGGCTGTACACCCAAGAGGAGGGAATCAGTTGGTGATCGTCCAGACGTACTTGGAGATCGATGGATATGCGAGGAAAGTGCCTCCGGTTTCGTTCAGACCCAGAATGAACTTGTAAATGGACTGTGTGTCTGACATTGGATTTTATTCTGTGTTGATTGATCTCTATTAAATATACATCTGTTTGGTGGTGGAGAATTTATTTTGTTGTTTAACGCCCTTCTCTAAGACGTACGAGCTCAGAGGTTGTATATCGATGGACATCAGTCGCATGGAGTGAATTGCCTGTGTGGCATGCCTAAGTGGCAAATGATCAAGGCTTCTGTTGAAAAGCAAAGTCTTGTGGTTGATGATCAAAGCATAGCCTGTGTAGCATAACTTTGTGTATAACGTGAATTCGCGAGCCTCACACCTCGGTATGAGTCAAAAACGGGATATGAACCGTTGGGAGAACACATCGTTTCTTTCTAGCTATGGGTGATGTCAGTGACCTACCAGCCCTGACATTTATATACTTTTTACCTGTGT
Organism: Allium sativum; assembly: GCA_030737875.1. Classification (NCBI taxonomy): domain Eukaryota; kingdom Viridiplantae; phylum Streptophyta; class Magnoliopsida; order Asparagales; family Amaryllidaceae; genus Allium; species Allium sativum. The sequence goes on from CM060916.1 coordinate 905,580,971, forward strand.
GGCTGTTGGAATGCGAGCCGCCTTGAATATATGGTCGATAACTGGCACTATGTGAGCCGACGTACAGACCATTATTATGTAGGTCCTATAGGATCGGGAAACGTGTGTTCAGGAATAACTAATCCTCCAAAGTTAGGAGAGGATCGGCCCAACCGATTCCAAGGATCGTTGTGTGTGGTCCTGAGACATATGCTAGAGTGTCTCGAACGGAGAGGAGCTTGCCCCTTGCCTCGACTCATGATGGAATCCAACTTCAATACATGACTTTCGGTTTTATTTGTAGAGCCTGGTATGGCGACATAGTGGTATGGGGCACTTATGCCGTCTATGATTGATACTTATGATTGAAATTGTTTTGACACTATACACTTATAGTAATATCAAAATAATCTGTTTCAAACGTATCAAGCATTCTTTGGCTATTATAAGATAAAACCCTATCCTCCGGCTTGTGTTGCATTGTGTGATGGGACCTGGGTCTTATAATAGCTTCAATTTTCTTTATTTAGCATTGTGTTGTTGTTTTATGCACTGGATTTCTTTGGGATAAAAACCCGTTCCGGGTTATATGGCGTGTTCCCTTGATTTACCTAAGTTTAAAATAAAGATTAATAACTGTTTAAGTTCTCACACCAGTCACATGACTGACCTGGAGTTTATTGTTTTAACCTAAACTCTGGGTGCCCTTATTTTCCGCACGGGCAGCTAGTAGTTTTGGTTTTGCAGATTTATATTCATAGGATCCTGGTTTATAGCTGAAGGGATATTTAGAAAGCTCTGTATCCGTGTATTTCTTTCAGTTATGTTTTGTATTATTTTTCCGCTGCTATTTAATTTATTGTAATCTCTGATATTTTTCAAAGGTGTAATATTTATTCATACTCTGTATATTCTTGTATTCTGATGGAATTGTTGTAATAAACAATGAAATGTTCTCCTGTTTGCATTCTGATTCGTCTTGTCCTCAAAGTAATTCGTTTTTTCTCTTCGGAGATCGGGGAAGTCACGGGTCATCACAGTGGTATCATAGCTTTGGTTTATAGAGCTCGAGAACAAGACACATTAGAACCAAATGAAAACAATATTGTTTTGAAAATTTAAACTAGAGTATACGTATTTGAATATTTTATTTGTATAGATTTGGACGTCGAGTATATAAAGATTTTGCATATACGCGTCATGAACGTATATTCGAAGTTTTAATATATTGGATAGATATAGGATCACACTCTAGTCGCCCGGACATGATTTTGATGATGGCGCGCCATCACCAGCATTTATTTTCGTGTTTCGAAAGTGTGATATCTATATATTTCTGTTAGACTGGTGTGAGAACCAAGTGATTTTGCATCAAAAACTTGATTTTCTGTGTATATATCAAAATTATGAATTTGAAAAGCTAATCAAGTAATTGATTGATGGTTGTGTTGTTTGATTATTGGCTTGATAATTTTGAACCATTATGCCAAATTGAATCAAATATTGAACTGTATGGAAAATTTGTTTGAAAATGCATGCATATACATGTACTTATATTGAACAAGTCATAGCAAGGAGGCTAGAACAGAGAATAAAATTGTTTGCCATGTTTACAAATTTATTGGGATTTGATGATTTTATGAGCCGATTGGCTATTTGTTTTTCTTTTTGGATTGTTGAGTGCCATGGGAGGCTATTTGAAGTATCCCGAAGTCCCCAGTGCAGGGGAGGTTATGGCGAAATTTTTCGAAAATTTAGGGTGTTAGCCAAATTTTTGAAGAATTTGAAAAGTTCGTAGAAACTGAAAAGTTGAAGAACTTAAGCCGTAATGAAAATAATGGAAGTTGAGTTGGTTTGCTAAACAACTTTCAGCTTCGTTCCTTTTCAGGGACGAAAATTTTTAAGTGGGGGAGATTGTAATAACCCGGAAAATCTAAGCCAATTTAAAATTTTTATTTTGGTAATTTTGATTATTTAAAATGAAATATTTTAAATAATTGCGACGAGAAATTTATTTTGAATAGAATTAGAATGTATATATTTATATAGATCGTCGTTAGAATATAAATAATTATTTATAATTATAAAAGGAATTGAAAATGGCGTGGTAGTTCGAAAATTCGATTTTAAACTTCAAACGAATGTACAGGATTCAAAATAAACCGAATTTTAGCGAACCCAAAAATATTTGAATCTAATTGAGAATATCTTTCCAAGGAATCCGAAAAATCAAATTTTCATAGTGGGGATAAAAAGTTATGTCCAGTTGAAAATTCAGAATAGTCGCTATGGAATTCTGGTCCTTAAAAATGGAAATTTTGCGAACGACCTCGGATTTTGATGAAACCACTTTTGTTGGATCCGTGATGTCAAGTCATTTCTAGATTCCAACATTCGTAATTTTTTGAATCAATATCTGAGCATGGCGAAGGAAAACGCATTTGACCAGTTTTCGTTGATTTTAATCGATTGGAAAATGACCATTTTTCAAACGATCTCAGAATTTGACGAAATCAGTTTTGTTAGGACCGTATCGTCAATACGAAGCGAGAAAATATTTTTTGGGAATTTTTCTAGTTAGTATATATCCCCGGTAGAATAAAATGCGCGTTAAATTCAATATATAGAGTTATATTTTGATTTTGACGAAAACTGGTCGAAACGATCGAATCAGCCTGCAATACCTATCCCATCGTGTTCGGAATGGGGGTAATTAGCTATAGATGACAGTCGATGGGTTCGATTTCGAGGTCAAAATAAAAAGTTGCTTTTTGAAATTAAATAATTAATTAATTAAAAACTCTCCTCTCTCTCTCCTCCTCAACCATTCAACCCCCCCCCCCCCCCGTGTCATTCAACGAAAATAAAATAAAAAAGAAAAAAAAGAAAGGGGGAGGAGCAGCCAACGCTCCTCCCACCATCGCGCCACCGCATTGCAAGCGCGGCCACCCCCTCACCTCCCCTTCTCCTCCTCTTCCTCCATCTCCTCCACTTCCTCCTCCCCCTCTTCTAAATCGACGCACCCCCCCATGAAACCGCCCACCGCGAACGCCAGAGGCCGCGAGTGCCACCTTCCCCCTCCCTTCGCCAGCACCCTCCTCCCCTCTTCCAACAATCCGCGAGCCTCCCCTTCCCCCTTTCAGTCGCGTGAACCCTCTTTCAGATGATGGCAGCAAACACTCCCCCCTCCTTCCATTGTTAATGTAAGTTTGCTTTTAATTTGTTTTAAATAATTAGCATTTATATAATCATTTTTTTTGAATTAGCAAATAAGAAAGATTTTATTTTTATATGTGATATTAGCAAAGAAAGATTTGATTTTTATACATGATATTAGCAAAGAAAGGTCGGATTTTTATATGTGATATTAGCAAAGAAAGGTCGGATTTTTATATGTGATATTACCGAAGAAAGATTTGATTTTTATATGTGATATTAGCAAAGAAAGATTTGATTTTTATATGTTATATTAGCAAAGAAAGGTAGGATTTTTATATGTGATATTAGCAAAGAAAGGTTGGATTTTTAATGAAGTAAAGATTAGATTTTTAGCGAAGTAAAAATATATTCTTTATTAGAAGAAGAGCGATACAAAAATATAATTTTTATTATATTTATTATATTACTAGCGGTATAAAAATAGAATTTTTATCTATATAGCAGCAGTATAAAAATAGAATTTTTATCTATATAGTAGCGGTATAAAAATAGAATTTTTATCTATATATAGTAGCGGTATAAAAATAGAATTTTTATCTATATAAAAGCGGTATAAAAATAGAATTTTTATCTATATAGTACAACAACAACAACAACAAAGCCATATATCCCAAACAAGTTGGGTTTGGCTAGATATGGAATTTTTTTTATCTATATAGTAGTGGTATAAAAATAGAATTTTTATCTATATAGTAGTGGTATAAAAATAGAATTTTTATCCATATAGATTATTATAAAAATGTGATTTTTATATACATAGCAACAATATAAAAATGTGATTTTTTATATATGTAGTGGCTACGGGCAATGAAATTGACAAAAGGCGAGCATGACGAAGATTTCTGCATATGAAGAGTCGCGGTGTATTGGTTTAGCTAGTCGGTGAGATTTTCTCACTTTAAATCTTGTTTTCTAGTTAAATTATATACTAGGATGCAGGCGGTGCTTAGCAGCATCCGACACCCGTCGTCCACATACCATGGACGACTTGTATGCTTGTTTGATGTGTTGTGAAGTTTGTTTGTGATTTTGAAGTGAAATGGATAATAAAACATTCATCTGTTGAAACAAATTAATTATCATTAAAAATATAGTTTTTAACGTGAATGTGAATAAATAAATATTCATTTACAAACCGGACGGTTTGTTTATGTACACCTATTTGAAGGACGTTGATTGGGATGATAAATTTTACATGTCGCCCAACTGCACAAATAATATTCAGTGTTTACAGATTGAAACCCCACACGGGTGTTGGGATGATATTTGGCGTACACGAATCCCAATTATTTAGTTGTATGTCGATCGATTGGTCGACAGACTGTGTAAGCGTTAATTATTTATATTTAATGCTTATGCAGTTGTGTGGTGCACTTTAGATGATGGTTGATTATTTATCATTGCTATTATATGCATGTGTTGTATGGAATTCATATGATTAACATTATATGGTAATTGATTATGCCTCATTCCAATTGGGAAAATAAAGAATATTAAGAAATATGGATTCATGTGTTGAATAGAATAAAGAATATTCATGTGTTGAATAAAATATATATTCATGTGTTAAAAATATTCATGTGTTGAGTAAGATATTTTAAACAATAAAATTTACATTTTTATCATAATTTTATAAAATATATAAAATAACAAAAATAGTCATGTGTTGACGATACTCATGTGCTGAGAATATTCATGTGTTGATAGAAAGATTCATGTGTTGAATAGAATAAATATTCATTTGTTGAATATTATAACGAAGTTATTGAAATATATAAAGTCGTGTTGATTACAGATGCGCCATTTTGATGCGAACGATATTTATTTCGATTATATTCATTTTTATAATGAATATAGAAAAGGAAATGATTTCAAAATCTAATATTTTGAAAATATTATCATTTATATATTAATGATATGAAATATTCAATTTTGATTTGAAATTGAATATGAAGTTGAAACTGTTTTGAAAACGAATTTAAATCGATTTGTAAAATACATTTTGAATTGAAATCGACTAAATATATATATATATATTAATGGCCTGAATAGAACGCGCCGCGCCGCGGCAGTTCGCGAATTTCGACCATTGACTTCGAGTTGACGTTACGGGAGATCCAACCGTCGGACTCACCTTAAACCGGAACCGTTGGGTTCGTATCGAAAAGAGCTTTACAATGAATATTAGAAATTTGAATTATAACGGTTGGATTTGTAATTATGTCCAAATCAAATTTGGAAAAGGCCACTGTAAGTGCAGTTTGATGGCCGTTGATGAAAATCAAACTGTACGGGCCTTGATAAAATTATTAAAAATATTAATAATTTGTGTAAAATCATAATATATGAATTGGAAAGAACTGGGATGAAAAATTAATGTTTAGATTTGAACGTGAAATGGTAATTAATATTTACCGATAACACCGTGGTGTTAGATATGGAGTATTACCAGTTTTGCTCCATGGGATGAATAGGTAGGGATTGGGAAATAAAATAAATAATTACTTCGGTGTGGTTCGCTAATCCTGACCAGTTTGGAAAACCTTAACATGGTTTGAAGTGATATCCAAAGGAATATTAAAGAATAAATTTAGAAGAATTTATCTTTGATAAAATTAATGGGAACCTTTCCCTTAGAATGTGGTTTTTTCTTATATAAAAGAATATTCTGAATTGGAGTGAGGCGTATGTTGTGTTTGTGTAGCACTTGTTTATTATATTCACGGGTTATTCAAAAAGGCCGGGTTTATACCCATTCTTAATAACCGATTCGACGATATGTCGAAGATGAAGATGGTGGTTGAAGACCGAGAGTCTTCACATCGTTTGGATGATTATTGATGATCTTGATTGGACTGTACACCCAAGAGGAGGGAATCAGTTGGTGATCGTCCAGACGTACTTGGAGATCGATGGATATGCGAGGAAAGTGCCTTTGGTTTCGTTCAGACCCAGAACGAACTTGTAAATGGACTGTCTGTCTGATATTGGATTTTATTTTATGTTGATTGATCTTTATTAAATATACATCTGCTTGGCGGCGGAGAATTTATTCTCTTGCTTAACGCCCTTCTCTGAGACGTACGAGCTCAGAGGTTGTATATAGATGGACATCAGTAGCATGGAGTGAATTGCCTGTGTGGCATGCCTAAGTGGCAAATGATCAAGGCTTCTGTTGAAAAGAAAAGTCTTGTGGTTGATGATCAAAGCACGGCCTGTGTGGCATAGCTTTGTGTATAACGTGAATTCGCGATCCTCACACCTCGGTATGAGTCAAAAACGGGATATGGACCGTTGGGAGAACACGACGTTTCTTTCTAGTTATGGGTGATGTCAGTGACCTACCAGCCCTGACATTTATATACTTTTTACCTGTGTGGTTGTTGGAATGTGAGGTGCCTTGAATATATGGTCGATAACTGGCACTATGTGAGCCTATGTACAGGCCATTATTATATAGGTCCTATAGGACCGGGAAACATGTGTTCAGGAATAACTAATCCTCCAAAGTTAGGAGAGGACCGGCCCAACCGATTCCAAGGATCGCTGTGTGTGGTCCTGAGACATTTGCTAGAGTGTCTTGAACGGAGAGGAGCTTGCCCCTTGCCTCGACTCATGATGGAATCCAACTTCCAATACGTGACTTTCGGTTTTATTTGTAGAGCCTAGTATGGCGACATAGTGGTATGGGACACTTATGCCGTCTATGATTGATACTTATGATTGAAATTGTTTTGACACTATACACTTATAGTAATATCAAAATAATCTGTTTTTAAACGTTTCAAGCATTCTTTGGCTATTATAAGGTAAAGCCCTATCCTTCGGCTTGCGTTGCATTATGTGATGGGACCTGGGTCTTATAATAGCTTCATTTTTCTTTATTTAGCATTGTGTTGTTGTTCTTGGGGTAAAAACCCCTTCCGTGTTATACGGCGTGGTCCCTTGATTTACCTAACTTTAAAATAAAGATTAATAACTGTTTTAGTTCTCACACCGGTCACATGACTGACCTGGAGTTTATTGTTTTATCCTAAACTCTGGGTGCCCTTATTTTCTGCACGGGCAGCTAATAGTTTTGGTTTTGCAGATTTATATTCATAGGATCCTGGTTTATAGCTGAAGGGATATTCGAAAAGCTCTGTATCCATGTATTTCTTTCAGTTATGTTTTGTATTATTTTTCCGCTGCTATGTAATTTATTGTAATCTCCGATATTTGTCAAAGGTGTAATATTTATTCATACTCTGTATGTTCTTGTATTCTGATGGAATTGTTGTAATAAACAATGAAATGTTCTTCTGTTTACGTTTTAATTCGTCTTATCCTCAAAGTAATTCATTTTTTCTCTTCTCTTCGGAGATCGGGGAAGTCACGGGTCATCACAACCTTTCCCTTGATGCATAGAGCAAACGGGAGCAATAAAGGTGACTACGATCCAACTGTTCATCGCTTGATTTCAACCCTTGGAGCTTGGAAGGGAGGCTGGAGATTAGCATGGGATGAGTACCAATAAATCGGTTTGCATTCAACTCCGACTCTTGGTGGGAGGAGTGAATATAAATCCAGAGAAGATATGGATTCGAACCCTGCTACTCAGAACAAATCCCCGAGGATGGGGGCATGGAATACAAGCCTCAAGCAGCATAGTTCAACTAATCGATGCCTCCGTTCCCAGTTGAATGACAGAAGCCTGACTGACGGCTACTGCACATGTGGATCTAAGAAGCCCGAGGCCGATCTTCACTTATTTCAAGACTTTACGCTGGGGGATAAACGAGAATTGAAAGGCCAAGCAACGATCATCAATTCGCTGGAAATGATAAAATCGAAGTTTAAGCAATGACGAACTTGGCTCGACCAGATAGAAACCATCATCTCGGATTGAACACAAACCAATTAGCAGGCGTGCAGCATGCGGCTTTGATTCAGAACATCGTGGTCGGAAACATGGACAATGGAATAGCTATCTGCAACATCCTAGATGAGAATGCAAGAATTGTAACAAACTCAGGTTATGCACGACCAACTTTAGCTCCAACTCGAATTCCATACTCGGCTCCAAGAAAGAATGCAATAATTCAAAGAACAGGAACCCGGTCGGGTCGAATGACTCGAACCACTACCCGGGGACAATATCGAAGCAGAAGTAAGAAATCAGCAAAGACCCCCTTTGTAATCTTAGACTCGATGCTGGGGGCACCATCCATGATCTTAACAATGTGCAGCAACTCTTTAATAACAACCTGCTCGCCAGTTTGATTCGGCGCCTCTCGAGGGCGGCACTTCTCAAAATGATAGGGATAACGGCAATCACAGCCCTTTCACGTGGGACAGGAGAATCCCCTGTCATTCCCCCAAACTTTAAACTTTCTCGGTAACGAGATTTTCTCAGAAGCTTTGGAGAATTCAACCATGAGGTCGACATACTTTTATGACAAGAAGGTGTGAATGTCGAGATGGGCGACCTTGATGCTTTTATGACAAAGAATGGAGCACCTTCCAACTCCTGAAATGATAAGGACAAAGGAAAAGCCCTGGAAAAGAATGTGCAGTTCTAAAAAGAATCTATACCACTTATCGAGCCCATGATCTTGTTTGTCAAGCTCAATTGAACCGAGCATGAGAAAGAGACTCAAAAAGACTGTGATGACCATTTCGGATTTTGTTGAAGCATAAATGGAGGGGCCCAACTAACTTCATAATGACATTTAGTCACTCGCGTTCAACAAGCTTACTTAACTCCGCAACTGATCCAATGGGAGTAACCGAATTCGCTGATGCCCGATGAGGCAATCCTCACTATCCGACAAGAGAAGAGACGATATCAAAGCAAATGTGGTTCGACCATTTACATATATAATTCCAACTTTTGATAAATTGAGAAATAGTACAGAATGATCTGGGTCAACTAAGATTATTGAACCTACAACTCTTACCAGATGCGATGACGGGAAGTATAAAATCCCAAAGATTAGATGCCTAATTGACTCAACTCAACCCCCATCGATACTAGGGGCATAAGCCCTGACTTCGCTTATCCTCTGACGGCACTGAGAGAACAAGCAAAGATTAGTAGACTAACTTTGAAGATGAGCCTCGCATGGAGCCAGATTTAAAGCATATGTACCATATCTATAGAACTTTGCAGGATGTGTCCTGCTTGTTCAAATAAGCTAGCTTATGGGTAAAATGTGACTTCAAAGATTCAAATCGTAGTTACATTAAAGGGAAGCGATCCAGAGCGATTATAGACTCCTTTGACCACAATCCGGAGTGATCTGGTCTTCGGATTTCTTACTGTTACGATTCAAGGAGATTTTAAGAACCCAGATCAATATCAAGAACCCAGAGCAATATCAAGACATCAAGACAATCCAAACTTGAGTACAAATAATGAATTCATATATTGATTCTAATGTGCTTTGTCCTAACTACCCAGATACCAACTAAAATCTCAAAGATTCTTGAATTACCCAATAATTTGGATGGCCATTTCATGCATTGACTCATATGTAAAAGAAAGTCGGACCTGACAATGCGCTTAACTCGTGTAGAATGATGACGTTGTTTGGCAACGATCCATGCGTGTAGGATCACGCTCAGGAGCTAACAATCTAGCATGATTTTTGATGAATGAATTAGACCTCTTGATTCGACGGGGTTTAAACTATTTCTTGATCGTCTCGAATACTCCTTCCATAGAACTTGGCCTGACTAGCTCCCGAGGAAGCAATGCAACAATTGGATAAAGCCTTTTCAAGGATAAATGACGTTCCAAAAAGATTTATCTCAACACATTCAAAGCACATCTCATTTGCGATAAGATGTGCTTTGGGGAGCAAAATGTTAGCCTGCTTTGTGACCAGGCTACCCAAAGAAAAGATTATGTCGACACACTTTTTGGCAAATGCTATCACATATGGAATCTCTGGATAACATCACTCTCCGCCATTGGAAGCATCATCAGAAGACACAGGGTAGTTTGGTCAAAATCACAACATCAGTATAAACTAGCCCGAAACCCCTATCAAACGACCTCATTTGTCTCTAAACACATCAATTACTTGTAGCCTTCTGAATTACGTCCGTTTGAAAGTTACGTCTGTTTCCGTGAACATATACAGAGATATGGAAAAAACCTGCATTTTGGCTTTTTTGAAGATCAGATCGTGACCAACCCCGGGGTCGGATCATGACCAGCCCAGGATTGTGACCACTCCCTGGGATCGGTTCGTGACCATGAACCGGCCTGACCATCACCATCACCTGCTCACCACCCCGGTTCACAAACATTGACAACGACCGCGACCAGGACCCTCTACTATGCGTGTAGATTTTGTCCTATTCTCGAGGCTATGATCGCTCCTACTTTCCCGGATCAGGTGCCACGTGTCCTACCACGATCTGATCACCATATGGACTCCCCTACAGCAATAAATACACCTCCAGAGGGCATTTTCATGGGACTTTTGGCATCTCCTGGTCCATGGCTGCCATTGCCAACACTTCTCCATGAATAACCACCATCTTCTCCAATAGAATCAATGGGTTCAGAGAGAATTATTCATTGAATTCAAGTGATTGAGAGACAATATTCATTGTAATTATAATCTATGAGTGAAATGAGAAAATATGAAGTGGACGTAGGCTCATTAACGCCAAACCATTATAAAAATCTTATTGTCTTGCGTTTTCCCCCTATTTTTCAGCTATTTCTTCATATCCTATGCTCGAAATACAACAATTTGGGTGTAAGGACCATTTTTTGGTCTAACAATACAATATGCTATCTTCATGCAGTATGCCATGTAGTGTAGTTCAAAATTAGTTGTTACTATCCTATGGCGACGTTTATAATCTCACACAGAAAAACCAGCACTCCGCATCCAATGGCATTCACAAGAGTTGATATATAAATAAAATTATGCATCCAACTCATTAATGTTTACCTATTTGTTGGGCACGCAAATAAATTCTTTACTCAACAGCAAATCCATTTACCTGTTCAATGTATATGCATGTATACATATGCAATTTCAATCAAATTTCAATTCAGTTCAATATTGGACACAGTTTGGTTATATTTGCCTTTCATTCGCAAGTTGGTTTAATGAATAATCAAACAACACAATCAAAAATCAGCAATCATTTAGTTGATTAAATTTTCAAATTCATAACTTTGATACATAGTCGAAAATCATATTTTTGATGCCAATTTACAAACAATAAACCCTATCTAGTTTTGGTTCTCACACCAGTCAATTGGAAATATATAGAAATCACACTTTCGAAACTCGAACACAAATACTGATAATGTCCGGACATCACCAGAATTATCCCCGAGCGACTAGAGTGTGATTCTATATCTATCCAGGATATTAAAACTTCGAATATATGTTTGCAAGGCGTATATGCAAAATCTTTACATACTCGATTGTCCAAATTCAATATAAAATAAATACTCAAATACGTTGAATAAGGTTTAAATTTTCAAAACAATATTTGTTTTCATTTTAATTTTCAAAATAACACTCTTCACACTCATTCTAGGATACTGCTGATCCTATCTCTAACGAGTCATTCTCTTCGGATATTACTAATCCAATCTCTGATGAATTCTTTCATTCGGTTCTAATATGCCTTGTTCTCTAGCTCTGTAAACCAAAGCTCCGATACCAACTGAAACAGCCGATGAAATCCGGTAGGCTTTGCAACCATCCCTTCATCCCCTAAGCAGCAGGTAAAATCCACCGTGGCTTCCACCTGGTCCCCCGCTATCACTTGTTTCACAGCCAGCCTCTCGACTGTAGCACATCGCAACCAACCCTCAAAAGGGACATGTAAAGGTAAGAGTCTCCCAAGCGGGAACCCCCTATCATGCGTACCCAGCCCACACAAGACCAGCAACAAGAACTGGTGATACTCTGTTCTCGATCATTTCAATCTGATTAAAGATTCATTAAAACTCCACTTAGTTTTAATCTTCCCAAAAATCAATATTGATAATTATTCAAAGCTAAGAAATTAATCTTATCTTTAACTGGGTTAAAGAACCAATGCCATTTAAAACACGATTCACGATAAACCCAAAATCACATTCCATCAGTCTCTAACCGTAAATTAGTAAGAGAACAATTCCCTAAGTATTAATCTCGAAGGCTGAAACCAACATCAGATCACTACCCAGGAAACCATTCAACTTAGCTAATCTCCAGTTACTTTCTAATTTTCTTAACTCCATTGAGTTTAAGAACAACATTTTTAAAGATACCATTCACGACAAACCCAAAATTCAATTCAATTCAATTCCAATTACATATTAATTAATTGGTAAACTTCATTAAATCTTGATAAAAGGATTTAATCTTTTCTCAACTGGGCTTAAGAACAATGATAGTGAAGACACCGTTCATGACAAATCCAAAATCCCATTTGATATTAAATACAAGGCTCTGAATAAAAAATATATCGGCTTATATTCAATATCAAATTCTGAAACCAACAAATATTGTATAGGAATAACAATATATATATATATATCTTCCAAATTCCTCTACAATATCTGTATAATCACGGAATCCAAATATCGAAATATTCCGAAGATACTTTCGATTTAAATCCATTCCAATTCTAATATTGGAAATTTCTGGTTATATTAAAACCATTCACAAGTAAAATTTATCTATTTAAAATTTATTGGATTTCAAATCTAGTTCATAACTAGTTCATTTCGATAAAAATATATTTTATCTTTTCAAATATGGTATTTTTAATTCCGATTCTTTACAAATCATTTATTATGATTTTACACATGTTATTAATATTTTTTAATAATTTTATCAATACCCGTACAGTCGATTTCCATAAACGGTCATCGAACTGCACTTACAATAAACTTTTCCAAATTAGATTTTGACATAATTCAAAATCCAACCGTTAGATTTCAAATCTTTTATATTATTTGGAAAGCTCTTTTCAATACGAACCCAAAGGTTCTAGTTTTAGGAGAATCCGACGGTCGGATCTCCCGTAATGTCAATTCAAAGTCAATGGTCGCAATTCGCGAACTACCGTAGCGCGGCGCATTCTATTGAGGCCAATAAATATATACAATATATATATTATATATATTTCATCGATTTCCATTTAAAACGTATTTTATTAATCGTTTTAAATTCGTTTTCAAAACGATTTCAACTTCATATTCAATTTTAAATCAAAATTGAATATTCTATATCATTAATATATAAATGATAATATTTTCAAAACGTTAGATTTTGAAATCAATTCCTTTTCGATATTCATTATAAAAATGAATATAATCGATATAAATATCGTTCGCATCTAATTGGTACATATCTAATCAACATGGCTTCATATATTTAAATATTCTCGTGTCCATCCAAAATCGGACATAAAATCATATATTGATCTTTTAATGAATATTATTTGAAAATATTCGTTATTTTATTTTATTCAACACATGAATATATTTTATTCAACACATGAATATATTTTATTCAACACATGAATATTTTTAATCCCTTTCTGAATATTATTTTAAAATATTCGTTATTTTCCAAACTGGAATGAGACCCAGTCAATTACCATATAATGTTATTTATATGGCTTCTATACACCACATGTATATAATAGCAATGACAAACAATCATCCATCATCCAAAGTGCATCACACAACTACATAAGCATTAAATATAAATAATTAACGCGTACAATCTGTCAACCCATCGATTGACATACAACTAAACAATTGGGATTAGTGTATGTCAATTATCATCCCAACACCCGTGTGGGGTTTCAATCAACAAACACATATTTTATTTGTGCAGTTGGGCGATGTGTAAAATTTATTGTCCCAATTCATATCAGTAAAATGAGTGTACATAAACAAATCGTAAGATTTGTAAATGAATATTTATTTTATTTTAACACATGAATATTTTATTTTATCAAACACATGTATATATTATTTTATTCAACACATGAACATTTATTTTACTCAACGCATGAATATTTTATACAGTCCATTTCACATCACAACCAACTTCCACAACACAATCAAACAAACAAGTCGTCCATGGTCTGTGGATGACGGGGAATAGTTTATATATGTAGTTATGAAATAAATAAATGTATAAAAGTAATTTTGGTGAGAAGTTCTCACCTTTGGTTTCCACTCCGTCAGTCTTTAATTGACAGTTTTGGTACTGTTTGGATTTAAACTTCAAATTCAAACAAGCTCCAATTTGGATCTAGTCAGTTTTGTTGCGAAGCTCTCGACTCCATGGTCGCAATGGATCATGTTTCATGCGCTTTGGAATTCCTGGCAAAAAGATATTAATATACGACATGGAATATTATTTAAATAATAAGATCACTATTCACCTTCTTCTCCAAACGACACCCTCAATTTAAAATGCTCGCCATGGCCAAACTGTAAGTCGGAATTGCACGAAACTAGCGCCATTCTCTCCAGCTTCTCCTCTCTTTCCACGCCTGGTGGTTTCCCCCTCCAGTTCGCCACGTGCGCCCCACGATCTGCAGATGAACAGAAAACAACAGTTTTCATTCATCTCTGAGCTGCGGCTACCTCGGTACTCCAAATGCCTCCAATTTTTACCAGTAGCTTGGTCTCGACCTCCCAGAAAATTTTCCCTTTGGTCCCTTTGCCTAGAAATGCACGGATCGACGAGAAATTGCTCATCTTTGCGACTGTCCTATTTTCAGCACCCCTCAAATAAAATTGACATTTCGGCCAACTCCGGCCGCCTGGGACCATGCCACCACCGCCAAAATCTTCATATGCTTCCATCTACCTTCCCTCCAAACTGCTCGACCTAATTCTATACGTGGGGCCCGCAGCAACCAAAATACAAAAACCGTCCTGGTGCACGTCGAGCCCAATTCCAAACAATTTAAAATTCCAGTCACCACCAAATTTTTACAGTAGATAGTACTCATCATGCTATACAATCTTACAAAATTTCATGGCCTAACTCTTTACAGTTTGGGAGATATAAATTATTTAGTTTTAGGGACTTTTTTGCAAAATGTTTTTAAAGGAGGAAAGGGGCTGCTAATTTCCAAAGAAGAAGAGGGAGAGAAGTGAGTGTTTTGTGGAGGAAAAGATATTATACAGTGCAATTTTTTTTCTTCAGTTGGCGTTGTCTCCAATCGACGATTATCGATGCCACGGCCACACACGAACTATGTTGGCGATGAAAATGGACATGATGCTATGTCTTGACGATACGATTCTAATAAAACTTGTTTCGTTGAATTCCAAGTCCGTTTGCTCAGAAAACTCTATTTCTTGCTTAAATGGCTGTTCAATTCACAATTTATCCCGTACGGCCACATATGGACTCCAAAAATTATGAAATTTAGAATCTAGCAATAATTTAACAATCTGGATCCAACAAAAGTAGTTTCGTCGAAAACAGAGGTCGTTTGCAAAATGGCTATTTTTAAGGGCTATTTTCCATAGCGACTATTCTGAATTTTCAACTGGGCATAACTTTTTATTCCCGCTATGAAATTTCAATTTTTTGGATTCGTTGAAAAGATATTTTCAAATAGATTCAAATATTTTTGGTTTCACTAAAATCCGGTTTATTTTGAATCCTGTACATTCAGTTGAAATTTGAAATCGAATTTTCAAATTACCGTGCCATTTCCAATTTATTTTATAATTAAAATAAATATTTATATTCTAATTTCAATTTAAATAAATTTATACATTCTAGTTTTATTCAAAATAAATTTCTAATCATTATTATTTAAAATAAATCATTTTAAATATTCAAAATTCACTAAAATTGCTAAAATAAAATTTTTAAATTGGTTTGATTTTCTGGGTTGTTACAATCTCCCCAACCTAAAATCTTTTCGTCCTCGAAAGGGAATGGAGATGAAAGTTGTTTAACGAACCAACTCAACTTTCATTCTGACTTTCATTCTTCAATTTTTCAATTTGTAAAAATTTTCAAATTTTTCAAAAATTTGGCTAACACCCTAAATTTTTGAAAAATTTCACCATAACCTCCTTTGTACGGGGAGGGGTTTGGAAATTTATTGGGCTGTATTTGGCACCCAATAAATCCTAAAAAGCATACACATATTTATAGTGATATAACTTTATGTCCACAGGGGAGTGTGTATAGATCATAACTCCAGAGAATAAATTCTCGCCACCCTATAAATAGTTTTTGTGCCATAATGAGAGAGACATGATTATTGTCAACTCCAGACCCGTGTGGTTTTTTTTTTTATTAATCTGGCAATTTACCATTACATTTTATATAGTCCATATCAGTCTTCGGTTCAACTTGAAATTTAGTCATCGCTATACAAGCCTCTCACTTGTATGGTAAATCTTCAACCTCGTCACACAAGCTCCAATGGCTTATCTGGTATATGGTAGAGTATGTTATCTTCACGCAGTATGCCATGTAGTGTAGTTCAAAATTAATTGTTACTATCCTATGGCAACGTTTAAAATCTCACACAAAACAACCAGCACTCCTCATCCAATGGCATTCACAGGAGTTGATATATAAATAAAATTGCGCAACAACTCATTAAAGTTTACCTATTTGTCGGTCACACAAATAAATTCTTTATTCAACAGCAAATCCATTTACCTGTTCAATATATATGCATGTATACGTATGCAATTTCAATCAAATTTCAGTTCAGTTCAATATTTGACACAATTTGGCGAAATTTGCCTTTCATTCGCATGTCGGTTTAATGAATAATCAAACAACACAATCAACAATCAGCAATCAATTAGTTGACTAAATTTTCAAATTCCTAACTTTGATACATAGTCAAAAATCATATTTTTGATATCAATTTACAAACAATAAACCCTATCTAGTTTTGATTCTCACACCAGTCAATTGGAAATATATAGAAATCCCACTTTCGAAACTCGAACACAAATATTGATGATGTCCGGACATCACCAGAATTATCCCTGAGCGACTAGAGTGTGATTCTGTATCTATCCAGTATATTAAAACTTCGTATATATGTTTTCAAGGCGTACATGCAAAATCTTTATATACTCGATTGTCCAAATTCAATATAAAATAAATATTCAAATACGTTGAATAAGGTTTAAATGTTCAAAACAATATTTGTTTTTATTTTAATTTTAAAAATAACACTCTTCACACTCGTTCTAGGATACTACTGATCCTATCTCTAACGAGTCATTCTCATTGGATATTACTAATTCAATCTCTGATGAATTCTTTCGTTCAGTTCCAATATGTCTTATTCTCAAGCTTTGTAAACCAAAGCTCCGATACCAACTGAAACAACCGACGAAATCCGGTAGGCTTTGCAACCATCCCTTCATCCCCCTAAGCAGCAGGTAAAACCTACTGTGGCTTCCACCTGGTCCCCCAGTATCACTTGTTCTACGGCCAACTTCTCGACTGTAGCACACAACAACCAACCCTCAAAAGGGACGTGTAGGCGTAAGAGTCTCCCGTTCGCCACCAAACTGCGAAGCGAGAATCCCCTATCATGCGTACCCATCCCACAAAGGACCAGCAATAAGAACTGATGATACTCCATTCTCGATCATTTCAATCTGATTAAAGATTCATTAAAACTCCACTTAGTCTTAATCTTCCCAAAAATCAATATTGATGATTATTCAAAGCTAAGAAATTAATCTTATCTTTAATTGGGTTAAAGAACCAATGCCATTTAAAACACGGTTCACGATAAACCTAAAATCACATTCCATCAGTCTCTAACCGTAAATTAGTAAGAGAACAATTCCCTAAGTATTAATCCCGAAGGCCGAAACCAACATCAGATCAATACCCAGGAAGCCATTAAACTTAGCTAATCTCCAGTTAGTTTCTAATTTTCTTAACTCCATTGGGTTTAAGAACAACATTTTTAAAGATACCATTCACGACAAACCCAAAATTCAATTCAATTCAATTCCAATTAAATATTAATTAACTGGTAAACTTCATTAAATCTTAATAAAAAGATTTAATCTTTTCTCAACTGGGTTTAAGAACAGTGTTAGTGAAGACAGCGTTCACGACAAACCCAAAATCCCATTTGATATTAAATACAAGGCTCTGAATAGAAAATATATCAGCTTATATTCAATATTAAATTCTGAAAACAACAAATATCGTATAGGAATAACGATATATATATCTTCCAAATTCCTCCACAATATCCGTATAATCACGGAATCCAATATTGAAATATTCCAATGATACTTTCGATTCAAATCCATTCCAATTCTTATATTGGAAATTTCTGGTTATATTAAAACTATTCACAAGTCCAATTTATTTATTTAAAAATTATTGGATTTCAAATCTTGTTCATAACTAGTTCATTTCGATAAAAATATAATTTTATCTTTTCAAATATGGAACTTTTCATTCCAATCCTTTCCAAATTATTTATTATGATTTTACACAAATTATTAATATTTTTAATAATTTTATCAAGGCCCGTACGGTCAATTTCCATAAACGGTCATCAAACTGTACTCACTGCCCCCTTTTCCAATTTTGATTTGGACATAATTCCAAATCCAACAGTTACATTTTAGATCTTTTATATTCATTGGAAAGCTCTTTTCGATACGAACCCAACGGTTCTGGTTTTAGGAGATTCTTATGGTCAGATCCCCCGCAATGTCAATTCAAAGTCAATGGTCGAAATTCGCGAACTACCGTGGCGCGGTGCGTTCTATTCAGGCCATTAAATATATAATATTTTGTCGATTTCCATTTAAAACTTATTTTATAAATCATTTTAAATTTGTTTTCAAAATGATTTCAACTTCATATTCAATTTTAAATCAAAATTGAATATTCTATATCGTTAATATATAAATGATAATATTTTCAAAACATTAGATTTTGAAATCACTTCCTTTTCGATATTCATTATAAAAATAAATAAAATCGATATAAATATCGTTCGCATCAAAATGGTGCATATCTAATCAACACGGCTTCATACATTTAAATATTCCCGTATCCATCCAAAATCGGACATAAAAATCATATTTTGATCTTTTATTGAATTGTATTTGAAAATATTCGTTATTTTATTTTATTCAACACATGAATATATTTTATTTTAACACATGAATATTTTTAATCCTTTCGTTATTTTATTTTATTCAACACATGAATATATTTTATTCAACACATGAATATATTTTATAATATTCATTATTTTATTTTACTCATCACATGAATATATTTTATTGAACACATGAATATTTTTAATTCTTTTCTGAATATTATTTAAATATTCGTTATTTTCCAAACTAGAATGAGACCCAGTCAATTACCATATAATGTTATTTATATGGCTTATACACAACACATGTATACAATAGCAAGGACGAGCAATCATCCATCATCCAAAGTGCATCACACAACTACATAAGCATTAAATATAAATAACTAACGCTTACACAATCTGTCAACCCATCGATTGACAAATAACTAAACAATTGGGATTAGTGTACGTCGATTATCATCCCAATACCCGTGTGGGGTTTCAATCAATAAACACATATTTTATTTGTGCAATTGGGCAACGTGTAAAATTTATCGTCCCAATTCATATCAGTAAAATGAATGTACATAAACAAATCGTCCGATTTGTAAATGAATATTTATTTTATTTCAATATATGAATATTTTATTTTTTTCAACACATGAATATATTATTTTATTCAACACATGAATATTTATTTTATTCAACACATGAATATTTTATACAGTCCATTTCACATCACAAACAACTTTCACAACACAATCAAACAAACAAGTCGTCCATGGTCTGTGGACGACGGGGAACATTTCATATATGCGGTTATGAAATAAATAACTGTATAAAAATAATTTTGATGAGAAGTTCTCACCTTAGGTTTCCACTCCGTCGGTCTTTAATTGACGGTTTTGGTACCGTTTGGATTTGAATTTGCTCCAAATTCAAACAAGCTCCAATTTGGGCCTGGTCAGTTTTGTTGCAAAGCTCTCGACTCCATGGTCGCAACGGATTCTGTTTCATGCGATTTGGAGTTTGTGGCAAAAAGATATTAATATACGAACATGGAATATTATTTAAATAATAAGATCACTATTCACCTTCTTCTCCGAACGACACCCTCAACTTAAAATGTTCACCGCGGCCAAACCATAAGTTGGAATTGCACGAAACCAGCCCATTCTCTCTGCCTTCTCCTCCTCTTTTTATGCCTCGTGGTCTCCTCCTCCAGTTCGCCACGTGGGCCCCAAGATCTACAGTTGAACGGAAAGCTGCAGTTTCCGTTCTTTTTAGTGCTGCAGCCGCCTCGGTGCTCCAAATGCCCCCAATTTTTACCAATAGCTTGGTCTCGACCTCTCAGACAATTTTCCCTTTGGTCCCTTTGCCTGGAAATGCACGGATCGACGAGAAATTACTCATCTTTGTGACTGTCCTGTTTTCAGCACCCCTCCAATAAAATAGACATTCCGGCCAACTCCGGCCACCTGGGACCATGCCACCACCGCCAAAATCTTCGTTTGCTTCCATCTACCTTCCCTCCAAACCGCTCAACCTAATTCTCTACGTGGGGCCCGCAGCAACCAAAATATGAAAACCGACCTGCTGCACGTCGAGCCCAATTCCGACCAAACCACTAGTCCGATCACCACCAAATTTTTACAGTAGCTATTACTCATCATGATCTACAATCTCACAAAATTTCATGGCCTAACTCTTTACGGTTTGGGAGAAATAAATTATTTAGTTTCAGGGGCTTTTTTGCAAAATGTTTATAAGGGAGGAAAGGGGTTGCCGATTTCCAAAGAAGAAGAGGGAGAGAAGTGAGGGTTTTGTGGAGGAAAAGATATTATATAGTGGAATTTTTTTATTTTCTTTAGCTTGCGCTGTCTCCAATCGACAGTTATCGATGCCGCGGCCACACACGAACTCCGTTGGTGATGAAAACGGACATGCTGCTATGTCTTGGTGATACGGTTCTAATAAAACTAGTTTCGTCGAATTATGAGTCTATTTGCTCAGAAAACTCTATTTCTGGTTTAAATGGCTGTTCAATTCATAATTTATCTCGTACGGCCACATGCGAACTCCAAAAATTATGAAATTTGGAATCTAGAAAAATTTAACATTCTGGATCCAACAAAAGTGGTTTCATCGAAAACGGAGGTCGTTTGCAAAATTTCTATTTTGAAGGCTATTTTTGCATAGCGACTATTCTGAACTTTCAACTGGACATAACTTTTTATTCCTGCTATGAAATTTCAATTTTTCCGATTCTTGGAAAGATATTTTCAAATAGATTGAAATATTTTTGGTTTCACTAAAATCTGGTTTATTTTGAATCCTGTACATTCATTTGAAATTTGAAATCGAATTTTCAAACTACCGCGCCATTTCCAATTTATTTTATAATTAAAATAATTATTTATATTCTAATTTTGGTTTAAATAAATTTATACATTTTATTCAAAATAAATTTCTAATTGTTATTATTTAAAATAAATCAATTTAAATATTCAATATTCACTAAAATTGCTAAAATAAAAAATTTAAATTGGTTCTGATTTTCCGGCTTGTTACATGGATGTTCAACAAAAGAAGATTTTTGTAATGGTATAAATGTCTTTGTTGAATTAGCTTTAAGTAATAATGGAAGCGATCCTGAAATTCATTGTCCGTGTAGCAAGTGTAGGCATTTGAAGTATTTGTTACCCAATGTTCTGAAAGTCCATTTGTGCAAAAACGGATTCGTACCCGAGTATTATTTTTGGGATCATCATGGAGAAGTTGTATCAAGTACTCATGTAGAGACTGAGGTCATAAGTGCTGTTGATGAAAATATTAGTACGTCTCGTATTGAAAATATGGTCGAAGATGCAGCACGATCAGTGTTTCATATGAATGTTGTTGACGATGATGATGGAAATGATGAAGAACCAAATATTGAAGCTAAGAAAATTTATGATTTGTTGGATAATGCTAAGAAACCTATTTGGGATGGTTGTAAAAGTGGCACTCAGCTATCGGTAATCGCAGAATACATTGCGATGAAGTCAAAATACAACATCACTGAAGCTGGGTTTACAGCTATTGTACAAGCTCCAAAAAGGCAAATGTCGTTGGATAATTTAATGTGTGAAAATCACTACGAAGTTAAAAAACTTATGTCAGCATTTGGTTTACCTTATCAGAAAATAGATACATATGTAAAAGGATGCATGTTGTTTTGGAAAGATGACGTAAACCCTAGAAATTGTAAAATATGTAATAAACAAAGATATAAACCAAGAAAGAAATAGGGAAAGGAAGTTTCATTCAAACATATGCATTACTTACCCATTACTCCAAGGCTTCAAAGACTGTATGCATCTTCTGTAACTGCATCTCAAATGAGATGGCATAAGGTGAGATCGGAAGAAGAAGGTACGTTGACCCATCCGGCCGATGAGGAAGCATGGAAGCATTTCGACAAAACTTATCCGAATTTTGCAGGGGAGAGTCGTAACATCAGACTAGAATTATGTATGGATGGTTTTTCACCATTTTCTCAATTTGGTTCTAAATAATCATCATGGCCCATTATCATCACACCTTATAATTTACCTCCATGGATGTGTATGAAAACGCAATATATGAAATGGTTGAAAATCATCCAAAGATATATGAAACTGGAGTTTAAACAAAAATCGAAGGCATATCGATTTATCACAATTGGTGTAAACAGTCTATTTTTTGGGAGTTGTCGTATTGGAAACATCTTCTGCTTCGTCATAATATTGATGTGATGCACAATGAGAAAAATGTATTTGATAATCTTATTAACACAGTTTTGAATGTTAAAGGGAAAACTAAAGATGATTTGAAATCAAGGCGCGATATAGAAGAATTATGCAAACGTCCCGAGCTTCATATGAAACCAAATGACAGTAAAAAATCCCAAAGCATGTTATAAATTAGATAATAATCAGGTTAAAGTTGTGTTAAAATGGGTTGAAGGGTTAGGATTTCCTGATGGGATTTCATCAAACCTTCGTAGATGTATTGTCTTCAAAAATGGTAAATTGAGCGGAATGAAAAGTCACGATTATCACACAATGATGGAGCATTTATTTCCCATTATGTTCAAAAAGAACTACTGCCGTTAAAAGTATAGAAGGTATTAACGGAGCTTAGTTTGTTTTACAAAAAGCTTTGTTCGACTACTTTAAAAGTGGAATGCTTACGTAAATTCGAAGTAGATATTCCCATATTTCTTTGCAAATTGGAGAAAATATTCCCGTCGTGTTTTTTTAATATAATGGAGCATTTACCTGTTCATCTTCCAACTGAAGCACGACTTCGAGGTCCCGTCCAATATGGATGGATGTATCCATTTGAGAGGTAAATATAAACATGTGACCCATTAATTTAATTGCACTTAAAAATATGAAATAATGTAAATTAATTTTTTATAGATATCTGAATCATTTGAAGAAAAAAGTGAGGTAAAAAGCACGTGTTGAAGGCTCGATATGTAAATCTTACATCAAAGAAGAAGCTTCGTTCTTTTTCTCTGATTATTTCAGTGATCATGTGAATATATCATTTGAAAGTTTTCCTCGAAATGACGAAGGAGATGTATAAGAATCATCTCAAACAGTTTTTCTATTTTTAGACAACATGGTCGACCTTTTGGGAAATGTGTAGATGTAGGCTAAACGATAAAGATCTTCGTGTAGCATACACTTATATTCTTCTAAATTGTGCTGAAGTTGCACTATTTGTTAGATAATCTGAAATACCAATTAGTTCTTTACTCATTTTTACATTTTTGCTTATGTATGATAATTAATGTAAAATTTTATTTCTACTTACAGCGTTTATGAACGTGTACATCCAAACGGAGATATCGATAAAGAATTTTCTGCTTGGTTTACAGATTATACTTATGAACCCAAAAATTGTGTTGTTGATGAAGGGTTGAAACATCTTGCAATGGGACAAAAAAGATTAGTCAAGACATATTCAATCTATTTTGTCAATAATTATAAATTTAACACCGAAGAATATGGTGCTGAAAAATTAACGAACAATACAAGTATATTCATTAAAGGCAGTGACGATCCTAAAAATCACATTAATGATTTTTATGGCATTTTAACACAAATTTTGCAACTGATATATTTCTCACGACCCGTGGAGGAGGTGTTTCTATTTAAATGTGATTGGTTTAGCACTATTCCAGGATCTGGGATTAATGTGCACAAGGATTATAATCTAATTGAAATAAAGCGTACATCGCAGTATAACAAGTATGATCCTTTTGTACTAGCCAAACAAGCATTTCAAGTTTATTACACTCCTTATCCTTCTCTAAAAAGAGATAAAGCAGATTGGTTGGCAATTTTTAAAACAAAGGACAGATTTATGTTTAACGGAAGAATATTCCAGATGAAGGAGCCTATCAGGCAGAACTCGAAGAGAACAATTAAATACTTATTGAAGATGACCATCCAGATTTTGGACCTCTGGTCGATGAGACAAATGTTTTAGTAGATGCTTTTGATAGTACGGAGGAAGATAATGTAGAATCTGAGGCCAAATTTGAATCATAAGAAGATGATGACTGATGTGTATCATGATGAGTATTATCTGTCTAGTTGTAATGTAATTATGTAGTATACAACGTACATTCTGCAATTCATGTAACTCTGTTTAATTTTCTAATATTATGATCATTCTTTTACATCTTTTATGTCATATGCAATTCATGTAACTCTGTTTTTCCTATTTATCTTAAATCTGCAATGTAATATGTTGCTCCTTGGAATATGAGACCCAATGAAATAAAGGTATAAACGATTCCGTTATGTTTTATGTCGTTTATTTAGCAGCTTATATCATTTGTGTAAGTTAGCCGTAAAATAAACTTGAATATGACATTATTGTTATCTTTTAAAATGATTTGTATGTGATAGGCATGCCAACGAGGGAATTCTTCGGGAGAGGGTTCTGGATCGCAACCTCTAAGCGTCCAGTCATCTCTTTGGTCCCTACGAGTACAGGGTAAAAATTATACTTTATTTAGAATGTTAATTATTTTTTTGCTATAACTTATGTATATCATATTTAACGCAGGGTTTCGATCTGCAACCTTCGAGGGTTATTTTGGACGTTTCGAGAGCTGCATATAGGGCTCGGATGTTGAGATGTTGGCCTAAGTGGGATCTAATCCCACCTCACATACAAGAGGTCATTTGGCAGGATATGCTAGTAAGTATTTTCTTATATACTTTTTGCATTTTAATTTCTTTTAATCACCGATCTACTGTACATATTTAATAGTAATGTTTGTATAATGTGAAATACAAGCTGAGTTGGATATAGATACGCATGATTTACATCTGGCTCGGACATACTGATGCAGAAAATGAGAAAAAGTTATAAAGATGGCATATCAACAATGAAGAAAAGCATGAAAAAACCTCCATGGATGGGAGCAGCCGTTTGGAAGGATTTCTAAAGTATTGGGATAGTGATGAAGCGAAGGTTAGTGTACTAATTTTTCATAAAATATAAAAAATATTTACTCGATAAGTAATGTATCAAATTTTAAATGAATAGACGGAGTCAGAAAGAAACAGTGCAAATCAGAATAAAAATCCAGTCACACATTGAGGAGGATCGAAGTCCTTTCAACAGTATCAACAGGAATTGGTAATTTTTTTAAATGCGACATATATAAAAATTAATATGCTATATAATTTTGAAAATGTAATAATTGCATGTAATAATCAAATTCAGGAGGCTGAGGGGCAGGGTCCAGTCTCATATATGGATGTGTTCACCCGTACGCATGCCATCGAGTGTCTCGATTCAAAAGGGAACACCATATACACATGGCAAGTCTAGGAAGAGTCACTTAAGATTTCATTATATGTAGGAGTATTTGTAATAGTTATAATAATATAATATATACCATGATATTAATTTTAGATACATTCTTATTTGGTCTTGCAGGAGAAGTTTATGGTTGAACATCACTTATTACCTTGTCTTGGGTGTACAGCCCAATCAAGGCATCAGTAATCATCCAAACGATGTGAAGAACTCCGGTCTTCAACCACTATCTTCGTAGTCGACTTTTAATCGTCGTAGTAATTATTCAGAATGCCGCTCTTTCCGAATAACTCGCGTATTTTATAATCAGTAATCAAGTGCTATAAAAACACATCATACGCCTCATTCCAATTTAGAGTATTCCTTTAATAAATTATTCACATTATTAGGGAAATGTTCCCATAATTTTTATCAAAGATAAATTTTTTAAATTTATTCTTTGATCTACCTTTTGATATCGATTTCAAAAGATTTTGTTAACTAGTCAGGATTATCGAACCTTACCGCAATAATCATTTATTATTTTCCTATTGCAACCTATTCACCCTTTGGAGCAAAACTGGTAACACTCCATATCTAAACACCCACTGTGTTCTAAGTAAAATTAATTACCCTTTTTACGTTCAAATCTAATTAAAGATTTAACTATCGTCTGGAGTAAAACTGGTGGTACTCCATTCTCGATCATTTCAAAAATTCGATAAATTTAATTATCTCATTTCCATTTCAATCTAATTAAAAATTTATTAAAACTCCAATTTGGTTTTAATATCAAAAAACATTACTTTATGATTATTCAACTTTAGGAAAATAAACCCTTTCTTTATCCAGGTTAAAGAACCAATATCATTTAAAACACAGCTCACGATAAACCAAAATTCATCTTCCACTAAATATGGAATCTTCGCAGAAATCAGATCAATATATATAATTGATATAAATTTCCGTATCAGACTAATAATTAAATGGAATAACGACAAGGTCTTTTAAATTTCATATATAGCAACAGTCTTCATTCACAAAAGCTCAAATCGATTATTACCAAATCGAATTCCATTCAATTCCAATTTAATATATTAAATTGGAAAACTTTACTTTGGAAAATTTCCATTTAAATCTTAATAAAAGATTTATAAATTCCAAACTATATTTTCACTGTTAACTGGGTTAAAGAATAAATGTCATTTAAAACACAGTTCAAAATAAACCCACAATCAACTTTCATTTCGGTTCCAATTGAATATTAATTAATTGGTAAATTTCTCTAAATCTTAATTTAAAGATTTATTCTTTTCTCAACTGTGTTTAACAGCAGTGTTATTTAAGAAACCATTCACGAAAAACCGAAAACCCAATTTGACATAAAATAAAAGGCTCTGAATAGAAATTATATCGGCTTATATTCAATATCAAATTCTGAAATCAACACATATCGTATTGGGAATAACGATGTTTATATATCTTCCAAATTCCTCAACAATATTTGTATAATCACGGAATCCAATATTGAAATATTCCGAAGATTATTTCTATTCAAATCCATTCCAATTCATGCTTCGGAAAATTCTGATTATGTTAAAACCATTTACAAATCCAATTTATTTAAAACATTAGATTAATATTCTAGTTAATAACTAGTTCATTTCGATAAAAATATATTTTAATCTTTTCAAACTTGGATTTTTTTATCCAAAATCTTTCCAAGTCATTTATTATGATTTTACATAATCTCTCTATATTTTTAATAATTTTATCAAGGCCCGTACAATCGGTTTCCAGTAACGGCCACCGAACTGCATCCATAGCGACATTTTTCAAATTTGATTTGGACATAATTCCAAATCTAACTATTAGATTTTAAATCTCTTATATTCGTTGGAAAGATCTTTTTGGTACGAACCCAACAGTTCCGGTTTTAGGAGAATCCGATGGTCAGATCTCCCGTTACATAAATTTGAAGTTAATGGTCGAAATTCGCAAACGGTCGCTGCGCGGTGCATTCTATTCAGGCCATTATAATTATACATACATACATACATATATATATATAATATCGTCGATTTCTATTTAAAACATATTTTATAAATTATTTATGAATTCGTTTTAAAACGATTTCAACTTCATTTTCACTTTTAAATCCAAATTGAATATTCTATATCATTATAATTTTAAAATGATAATATTTTCAAAATATTAGATTTTGAAATCACTACTTTTCGATATTCATTTTAAAATGAATAAAATCGATTAATAAACCCGTTCGGGTTAAAATAGCGTTTACTACATAACTCGGCTTTACATTTCAAAATATTTTTTTGTGCCCATCCAAAATCAGACATCAAAATCACATTTTGATTATTCACTTAATATTATTTTAAAATATTTATTATTTTAAAATATTTATTATTTTAAATATTATTTGTTTTAAAATATTCTTTATTTAAAAATATTCTTTACTTAAAAATATACTTTACTTCTGAATCGGAATGCGACTCAATCAATTAGCATATAATTTCAGTTATATGGATTTCATGCATCACATGTATTCAACAATAATGATAAATAATCATTAAACAGTCCATTCACATTCAGAGTGAAATTTACAACTGTGGAGCATTAAAATAAATAAATAACGCTCATCACAGCCTGTCAACCCATTGATTGACATATAATTAAATATTGGGATTAGTGTATGTCAAATATCACCCCAATACCCGTGTGGGGTTTTCAAACAACAATAGTCTGTTTAAATAAATCATTGGTTAATAAAATTAACCAATTCTAATTCGGTTTGAATTATTTTTCTACTTAGCAGATTTTACTGTTTAAATTATAAATGGATATTTATAATTTAATTTCAACTACCACATTAATGTTAACATTATTTTTAATACGTTAAACATTTCAACATCAGAAACAACACACAATACAGTCAATTTAAATTGTCCTTGGTCTATGGACGAGGGAGGTGATCTAACAAGCACCATATACAATTTATAATGATTAAAACTGATTAAAATCTACACTGGCAATTCTATATTTTTTTATACATGAATATAATAAAATGATAAACTATAATTTTGAGTGAGAAGGAGTTCTTACCTTTGGTTCCGTTCCGCCAGTCTTTATGCGAAGAAAATGTGACATTTTCAGCTCCACAATCCACATATGACATATAAAATGACTCCAAATCAGTTTCATTGCGAAGCTCTCGTCGATACGGTTTCAATGCATCCCGTTTCGCTAAATTCCGAGTTTGTATGAGAAAGTTATGCATTTTTCAAGTTTCCTGTACATATATGTCATTAGAATAAGTAATTAATTACCTTAATTCTTACTAATTACATCCTCTAATCTCTTCTCCCTCTCCAAAACTCACGTATAACAGAGCTCCTTCTATGTCCACTTCATGCAACCTTCATGACATCCATTCTCACTCATTTCTCAATGAGATCACAAACCGTAAACATCATTCTCCTTCTCTTCTTCTCCTCTTCAATCTCAACATTATGACTCTCAAACTCAAGCTTCCCCAAAAAATGCGTTTATTGTCATTCCACGCATGCATGCTTCAGATCCCGACACTTTTTGTCGTCGAACCGCCTCAAATTTGGTCACAACGTGCTATTCTACCTCCTAAACACCAAAACAAACTCGAATTCATGCATCGTTGCTTCTATGTGAAGAACCAATCAACCCTAGCATCCAAACTCTCAAGAAAACCCACGGCAAAAAATAGTAGCCCCCCAAACATTCACTAAAGTCAATCAAACTCACCTATGTTGAAGCTTACACTCATACAAACTTAAAAAATCTAAGATTTGTAATTTATAGAATTTGATTTGATTTGATTTTGAATTTAGAAGCTCTCATGTTTAGGGTTAGAAGAGGGAAAAGGGGTTGTCGTATTTTTGATGAATGTTTAGGTTTAGTAATGTAAATGATAACTTACAGTGGAGCCAAAATATTTTTTTTATTTTTATTTTTTTATACTCAAATTATGCCTATTTTCATCGTTTAAAAATCCGTGTGACCACCTATAGATCCCGTTTTCACTGAAAATTGACATGAAGCTACTCTTTAACATTACGGACCTAACGAAACTGGTTTCATCGAATTCCAAGTCTGTATGCTCAAACAATGAATTTTTAAAGCAAAATAGTGTTTCTTTTTCCACTGTAAAATTATGTACGATCACATAATGATTCTAAAAATCATGAAACCCGGAATCTAACCATTATTCGACATTACAGATCCAATAAAAAAAAATCATCGAATTCCGAGGTCATCTCAATAATGTTCCTTTGTAGAATTGCTAAAATTAGCTTCAAAAAAACGATTTTAGCATACCTTTTCTTCTTGTACGCACAAACACTAACTCCAAAAATCATGGCTTTTTGGATTTAAACATTATTAGACGATACGAATCCAGAAAAAACGGAATCGAATTTTGAGATCGTCTCAACAATGTTCCTTTGTAAAATGACTGCCTGTTTTTGAACAAATGGTTTTGCTTCGCACGATCACATATTGAATCCGTTCGACGCGCATTTTGGAACTCAATAATGATCTGCAATTATGAATGCAAAAAAAATTATTTCAACTAATTCTGAGCTTCCTAGCAAAATTTCACTTTTTATGGACTATGTGATGAATTTAAAAATCGAATTTTTAAATCTTCCAAAAACAAAGCTTATAAATTAATTTACTAATTTTACCAAGTTTGTTTTAAGTCAAATAAAGTATAAAAATTAATTTTAAAATTATTTTCAAATTTTATTTAACAAAAATAACCAATTTATATTCACAAATTACTTAAAATAGCTTGAATTAAATTTTAAAATTGGTTCCAAATATACGGGTTGTTACAGTCTCCCCTACTTAAAATCTTTTCATCCTCGAAAAGGAACGAAGCTGAAAGTTGTTTAACTAACCAACTCAACTTTCATTCTGGCTTTCATTCTTCAACTTTTCAGTTTCTAAGAATTTTCTAATTCTTTAAAATTTTGGCTAACATCCTAAATTTTCGAAAAATTACGCCATAACCTACTTTGTACGAGGAGACCTTTAAAACTGCAACTTACCTCACAGGACCCTCATCAATCCAAAAGAAAAAGAAAAAAACCAAGTGGCTAGCCAATCGGCTCATAAAATCATCAAACCCAAGAAATATAGTAAACATGTACCTATTTGTCGGGCATACAGTTTTATTCCTCTTCTTAGCTTCCGTGCTATGACCTGTTCGATGTATATACATGTACATATATGCAATTCCTATCAATTTTTAATTCAGTTCAATATTTGATTCAATTTCGCTAAATTTTACCTTTCCAATGTTATATCGGTTTCAATAATCTTATTAGTAAACTAATAATCAAACTACACAACCAACAATCAATTAGTTGATTAGGATTTCAAACATATATCTTTAATATATTCAAAAATCTTATTTTTAGTGTCAAATCACAACAATAAATTCTAATTATGTTTTGGTTGTCACACTAGTCAGTTGGAAATATACAAATATCCCACTTTCAAAACTTGAACATAAATGTTGATGAGGACATGCCATCATCAGAATCATCTCCGAGTGATTAGAGTGTGATTCTATATCCATCCAGTATATTTAAGACTTCGAATATACGTTCATGACGCGTATATGCAAAATGTTCATATACTCGATTGTCCAAAATAAAATAAAATACTATATCCAAATACATATAATTAGATTATATTTTCAAAACTAAATTTGTTTTCACTTTTATTTTGAAAATAGCACTCTTTGAAACTCATTCTAGGATACTACATATCCCATCTCTAACGAGCTATTCTTATAGGATATTACTAATCCAATTTCCGATGAATTCTTTTGTTCGGTTCTAACGTGTCTAGTTCTCGAGCTCTGCAAACCAAAGCTCTGATAGCACACTGAAACGACCCAAACTCGCCCTTACGAGAAAACCCGGATTGAGTTGAGAACAACACTCATCAAAATACAAAAAATAGAACATTTCATTGCTATTACAACAATTACATCAAAGTACAAGAATATATCAGAGTATGAATAAATATTACACATTGGAAATACAATATCAGAGATTTAATAAATTATAAAGCAACGGAAAAATATAATACAATGCGTAGTGGAAAATACATCACTAGCACAACTAAAAGAAATACACGGATACAAAGCTTTCCGAATATAGCTCCAGCTGTAATCCAGGATCCTACGAAAAGAAACATATGCGCAAACCAAAACTACTAGCTGTCCGTGTGGAAAATATGGGCATCCAGAGTTTAGGTAGAAACAATAAACTCTGAGTCTTTCATGGGACTGGTGTGGGAACTAAAACAGTTATTAACTTTATTTTAAAAGTTGGAGAAATCATGGGACCATGCTGTATAACACAGACAGGTTTACTCCACATGAATACCGGTGCCTAAAACAAACAATGCAATGCTAATTAAAGAAAAAAGAAGCTATTATAAGACTCAGGTCCTATCACACAATGCAACGCAAGCCGGAGGAGAGAGTTTTACCTTATAATAGCCAAACATGCTTGGTACGTATAAACAATTCATTTGTTATCATTATAAGTGTATAGTGTTAAAACAATTTCAAATATAAATGTATCAATCATAGACAACATGGGTACCATATATCATCCCGACATACTAGTTCTACAATTAAAACCACACAATGTCATATTGGAAGTTGGATTTCCATCGTGAACCAAGGCATGGGATCGTCCTTAGCGAATTTGAGACACTCTAGCCTGTGCCTCAGGATCAGTCGCAACTACACCTAGGAACGCCAGGGCAGGTCCACATTTACGTTAGTGGAATAGTAATTCCTGAACAATACGTTTCCCAGCCCTATGGGGCGTAAATCAAGAGCCACTAGGGACTCAAATCCAAGGTACCTCACTTTCCATCATCCACATAAGTAAAAATGTATGGGCTCCATACCATGACACCACTCCTAGCTAGAAAAACGCATGTTCCCCCTGGGGTCCTGTCCCGTTTCTGGTTCATACCGAGGTGTGAGGCTCGCAAATTAACGCTAACACAAAGCTATGCTACTTAAAGCTGTGCTTTGATCATCAACCACAAGACTCTGCTTTTCAACAAAAGCCTTGAAAATTTGCATCTTGGCATGCCACACTGAATATTCACGCCATACAACAGATGTATCAATATATAACCTCTAAGCTCGTACGTCACAGAGAAGGGTGTTAAGCAAGCGAATAAATTCTCCGCCATCCAAAAGATATATATATATATATATAATAGAAATTAATCAATACGGAGTGAAATCCAAATGTCAGACTCATATCCATTTACAAGTCCGTTCTAAGTCTGAACGAAACCGGAGGCACCTTATTCCTCGTCCCATATGTCTAATACAAGAGAGAGGTCCTCGCATATCCATCGATCTCCAAGTACGTATGAACGATCACCACTTGTTACCTTGTCTTGGGTGTACAGCCCAATCAAGACATCAGTAATCATCCAAACGATGTGAAGAACTCCAGTCTTTAACCACCGTCTTCGTAGTCGACTTTTAATCGTCGAAGTAATTATTCTGAATGGGTTAAACCTGGTCTTTCCGAATAACTCGCATATTTTATAATCAATAATCAGGTGCTATAAAAACACATCATACGCCTTATTCCAATTTAGAATATTCTTTTAACAAATTATTCACATTATTAAAGAAAGGTTCCCATAAATTTTATCAAAGATAAATTCTTTTATATTTATTCTTTAATCTTCCTTTTGACATCAATTTCAAAAGATTTTGTTAACTAGTTGGGATTATCGAACCTTACCGCAATAATCATTTATTATTTTCCAATCCCAACCTATTCACCCTTTGGAGCAAATCTGGTAGCACTGCATATCTAAACACCCACTGTGTTCTGAGTAAAATTTAGTATCCTTTTTACGTTCAAATATAATTAAAGATTTAACTATCGCCTAGAGTAAAACTGGTGGTACTCCATTCTCGATCATTTCAAGAATTTGATAAATTTAATTATACCATCCCATTTCAATCTAATTAAAAAAAATTAAAACTCCAATTTGGTTTTAATATCAAAAATCATTACTTTATGATTATTCAACTTTAGGAAAATAAATCCTATCCCTAACTGGGTTGAAGAACCAATGTCATTTAAAACACAGCTCACGACAAACCCAAGTTCATCTTCCATTAAATATGGAATCTTCGCAGAATTCAGATCAATATATATAATCGATATAAATTTCCGCATCTGACAAATAATTTAAATGAAATTAACGGCAAGGCCTTTTAAATTCCATATATAGCAATAGTCTTCATTCATAGAAGCTCATCTTGATTATTCCCAAATTGAATTCCAATTTAATATATTTAATTGGAAAACTTTACTTTGGAAAATTTCCATAAATCTTAATAGAAGATTTATAAATTCCAATTATATTTTCACTGTTAATTGGGTTAAAGAACAAATATCGTTTAAAACACAGTTCACGATAAACCCACAATCAACTTTCATTTCAGTTCCTAGATATTGATTAATTGGTAAATTTCTCTAAATCTTAATTTAAAGATTTATTCTTTTCTCAACTGGGTTTAAGAACAGTGTTATTTAAGAAACCATTCATGACAAACCCAAAACCCAATTTGACATTAAATAAAAGGCTCTGAATAGAAATTATATTGGCTTATATTCAATATCAAATTTTGAAATCAACAAATATCGTATTGGGAATAACGATATTTATATATCTTCCAAATTCCTCAAAAATATTCGTATAATCAAGGAATCCAATATTGAAATATTCCGAAGATTATTTATATACAAATCTATTCCAATTCATGCATTGGAAAACTCTGGTTATGTTAAAACCATTTACAAATCCAATTTATTTATTCAAAACGTTGGATTAATATTCTAGTTAATAACTAGTTCATTTCGATAAAAATATATTCTAATCTTTTCAAACTTGGAATTTTTTTATCCAAAATATTTCCAAATCATTTATTATGATTTTACATAATTTTTCCATATTTTTTATAATTTTATCGAGGCTCGTACAAGCGGTTTCCAATAACGGCCACCGAACTGCATCCATAGCGACATTTTTCAAATTTGATTTGGAAATAATTCCAAATCCAATCGTTAGATTTCAAATCTCTTATATTCATTGGAAAGATCTTTTTGGTACAAACCTAATGGTTCTGGTTTTAGGAGAATCCGATGGTCGGATCTCCCGTTACATCAATTTGAAGTTAATGGTTGAAATTTGCGGATGGTCGCTATGCTGCGCTTTCTATTCAGGCTATTATATAATATATATATATATATATATATATATATATATATCGTCGATTTCTATTTAAAACGTGTTTTATAAATTATTTATGAATTCGTTTTAAAACGATTTCAACTTCATTTTCACTTTTAAATCCAAACTGAATATTCTACATCATTATAATTTTAAAATGATAATATTTTCGAAATATTAGATTTTGAAATCACTTCTTTTCGATATTCATTTTAAAATGAATAAAATCGATCGATGAACCCGTTCGGGTTAAAATAGCGTTTATTACATAACTCGGCTTCACATTTCAATACTTTTTTTGTGTCCACCCAAAATCGGACATCAAAATCACATTTTGATTATTCATTGAATATTATTTTAAAATATTCATTATTTTAAAATATTCTTTATTTTAAAATATTCTTTATTTAAAAATATTCTTTATTTAAAAATATTCTTTATTTAAAAATATTCTTTACTTCTGAACCGGAGTGTGACTCAATTAATTACATATAATTTCAGTTATGTGGATTTCATACATCGCATGTATTCAACAATACTGATAAATAATCATTAAACAGTCCATTCACATCTAGAGTGAAATTTACAACTGTGTGAGCATTAAAATAAATAAGTAGCACTCATCACAGCCTGTCAACCCATCGATTGATATATAATTAAATATTGGGATTAGTGTATGTCAAATACCACCCAATACCCGTATGGGATTTTCAAACAACAACAGTCTATTTAAATAAATCATTGGTTAATAAATTTAATCAATTCTAATTCGGTTTGAATTATTTTTCTACTTAGCAAATTTTATTGTTTAAATTACAAATGAATATTTATAATTTAATTTCAACTACCACATTAATTTTAATACGTTAAACATTTCAATATCACAAACAACACACATTACAGTCAATTTAAATCGTCCATGGTCTGTGGACGAGGGAGTTGATCTAACAGGCACCGTATACAATTTATAATGATTAACACTGATAAAAATCTACACGAGCAATTCTATATATTTTTTATACATGAATATAATAAAATGATAAATTATAATTTTGAGTGAGAAGGAGTTATCACCTTTGGTTTCCACTCCACCAGTCTTTATGTGGAGAAAATGTGACCTTTTCGGCTCCAAAGTCCGCATACGACATCCAAATGACTCCAAATCAGTTTCATTGAGAAGCTCTTATCGATACGGTTCCAAGCATCCTGCTTCGCTGAATTCCGAGTTCGTATGAGAAAGTTATGCATTTTCCAAGTTTCATGTACATATATGTCATTAACATAAGTAATTAATTAATTACCTTAATCCTTACTAATTACATCCTCTAATCTCATCTCCCTCTCCAAAACTCACGTATAGCAGAGCTCCTCTCATGTGCACTTCATCCAACCTTCATGACATCCATTCTCACTCATTTCACAATGAAATCACAAACCGTAAACATCATTCTCCTTTCTTCTCCTCTTCAATCTCAACACCGTGAATCTCAAACTCAAGCTCCCCCAAAAATGTGGTTACTATCATCCCACGCACGCGTGCTTCAGGTCCCGACACTTTTTACCACACCTCAAATTTGGCCACAACGTGCTATTCTTTCCCCTAAACACAAAAACAAACTCGAATTTATGCATCGTTGCTTCTATGTGAAGAACCATTCAACCCTAGCATCCAAACACTCATGAAAACCCACGACAAAAAATCACGTAGCCCCCAAACGTTCACTAAAGTTAATCAAACTCATCTGTGTTGAAGCTTACACTCATACAAGCTTAAAAATCCAAGCTTTGTAATTTATAGAATTTGATTTGATTTTGAATTTAGAAGCTCTCATGTTTAGGGTTAGAAGAGGGAAAAGGGGTTGCCGTATTTTTGATGAATGGTTTAGGTTTAGGAATGTAAATGATAACTTATAGTGGAGCCAAAATATTTTTTATTAATTTTATATTTTTTTAATACTCAAATTATATCTATTTTCATCGTTTAAAATCCATGTGACCACCTGCGGATCCCGTTTTCGCTGAAAATTGACATGCAGCTACTCTTAAACATTACGGACCTTACAAAACTGGTTTCGTCGAATTCCGAGTTCGTATGCTCAAACAACGAATTTTTTAAGCCAAAATAGTGTTTGTTTTTCCACTGTAAAATCATGTACGGTCACATACTGATTCTAAAAATCATGAAACTTGGAATCTTACCATTATTCGACATTATGGATCCAATAAAAAAATTAGGTCATCTCAATAATGTTCCTTTGTAAATTTGGTCAAATTAGCTTAGAAAAACAATTTTAGCATACCTTTTCTTCTTGTACACACAAAGGATGACTCCAAAAATCATGGCTTTTTGGATTTAACTATTATTAGATGATACGAATCCAAAAAAAATGGAATTGAATTCTAAGATCGTCTCAATAATATTCCTTTGTAAAATGACTGCCTATTTTTGAACAAATGGTTTTGCTTCGCACGACCATATATTGACTCTGTTTGACGCGCATTTTGGAACTCAACAATGATTTGTCATTATGAATCCAAAAAAATTTATTTCGTCAAATTCTGAGCTTGCAAGCGAAATTTCACTTTTTAAGGACTATGCGATGAATTTAAAAATCAAAATTTTAAATCTTCCAGAAACAAAGCTTATAAATTAATTTACTAATTTTACCGAGTTTGTTTTAAGTCAAATAAAATATAAAAACTAATTTTAAAATTATTTTCAAATTTTATTTAGCAAAAATAACCAATTTATATTCATAAATTACTTAAAATAGCTTAAATTAAATTTTAAAATTGGTTCCGAAAATACAGGTTGTTACAATTCTTGTAGTGTCAGTATGATGATGGATTAGCAGGATGGGAGTCAATCATGGATGATAGTGGAATGGTTCAAGAATGAATTGAGTCACCGAGATGAAAGGATTTACAGTTTGAAGCACCAAGGAATCGTCGGTAGTTGAAGTGTTCTAATAGAATCAAAGCAGTGGTATTGAGGGGACGCATATTGGGATCAAATTCAATAGATCGTGTACCCTAGGCAGTCATCATGGGCCTAGTTGTCTTCGTCGAGTAAGGCAAACATGCAAGTCTTGAGAGCGTATGGTAATTTGGATAGAGCCAAGGTTTTCCATTAGCCCTTTTGATCGTTGAAAGCAAGTTCGATTATCGATGGATTTAATGCTATAGTCGGTGATAGCTAGAATATTGGATGTTACGAACACTATTGGTTAATTTTTGCTTTCTTCTCGTTTTCTCTGGGTAGCTATCACCATAGGATCTCGAAGAGAAGCTGGAACGGGGTTTCTTTTCCTACTCTGTAACGGCATGTAATGGATGTTTTCACTTGTTAACTTGTTGGTTGCTAGGCAGATCCGATGGTTGATCCACTTATACTCATATTAACCTGTGTAACTATTGTTAGTTATTTTATCGCTCACTAGGACTGTTGTTTGAATCAAGGTTTTACGTTTTACTCTTATTAACTTGGGTTGTTCATCAATGTTGTTGATGAGAAGACTGAGTAGCAGGTATCAGGTTTAGTGTCATTGATGCTATGCAGTGACGATCAGGAGGTTAGCGAACTATTACTATCTATCTAGATATTTCTTTTCTATTTCCACTGTATGTTGATGGTTATTGGGACTTTGAGGGATGTAGTAAGGCATATTTGTTCAGAGATTCATGTACTCAGACATACCGTAATTGAGATTTTATGATTTACGAAGATTTGATTTTCTATTCAGTTATGCTTCACTATTATATTCTATTGTATATTTTACTATTATATATTATCCATGCGATGTGAGCTGTACGACGGGTTTCGTTTCGACTTATTATACCCTAATGATCATCCCATATTGGTCTGGCACGTCATACAGTGCACCATTCCTTAGTTCGTGTAGAAGATACGGGGTGGTTGTCACATTGTAGGCTTCATTCATATGATCCTAACAGGTCTTGTTTAGTGCAATTCTGTTACCATATGAGATAAATATACCCGTTACAATTATAATTTGAGTTAAAATAAATACTTCATTAACTTTAACCTTTAAATTAATCACTAATTAGTATTTAATCTGCTCATTGGCCGCTAACCCTCAATTAGATGACCCTGACATCGCTACCTCCAGGTTTGAAATCACAAAGAAAAAGCTGAGCTCCTCTACTTTACCATCATGCCGATGTCCGACCACTAAGCCTTCCCTTTGACCTGCCACGACGACCCCGACCTCGTCCCCTTGCTTCGCCTGAAACGAGATAAACCCTATAC
This sequence comes from Allium sativum, assembly GCA_030737875.1. Classification (NCBI taxonomy): domain Eukaryota; kingdom Viridiplantae; phylum Streptophyta; class Magnoliopsida; order Asparagales; family Amaryllidaceae; genus Allium; species Allium sativum. The sequence continues at coordinate 905,620,731 of CM060916.1, forward strand.
CTTCGTTCATCCTCAAATCACCCATGAATGGAATCCGCTCATGTAGGAAATTCGAACACCTCAGACCAGCATTCCCTACCGCACCAATGCCAATAGATCGGCTGCCCCATCCTCCTCCTATGCCCTTCAAATGCCAACACCTGAAATCGCCTCCAGCTCATGAATTTCGAGCAAACTCGAAAACTGCACCCTTTTAATTCAAATGCCATTTTCGACCAACTCCGGCCACCATCGATAACCAGACCACTTCCTATACCTCGGCCTCGACTTCCTCTACAACTTTTCTTTAGACCTCAGGACCTAACTCCTCCACTTCCACGAAAACACAGAAATACAAAAGCAGCCCTTCACCGTTTATCACCGGATTTTGGTTACCTTCGCCCGTTGCACTATCCCAAACCACTACCAAATCGAATCCCTCTCCTTCCTCTCCAACTTTAATGTTGGAAGATTTGTCTAATACTTCACCATTTTCGCAATTTTATCGAATGTTTGGATCAAAGTATTAGGTATGGGGCAACTAAAATAATTGACCACGAATGTTTAGTGACTTAGGTTTAGGTTGTTTAGGGTTATTTATAGAGTAGATATATTATTAAAATATTCATATGAAACTTACACCTGAATTAACAAGCTAAATGGCAATATATGAGCTCCAATTTCGTTGAAACTTGTAGTCCTGCAATAAATTAATATTCTGGACATGATGGAACTGGTTTTGTCGAATTTGAGATCATTTTTATAACTTCCTTTTTATTTCACAACGTGAATCGATATGTGTTTATACTATGCACAATCACATAATAACTTAAATTGACTTGAAATTTGAAATCTTTTAATAGGAACTTAGGGTAGGGTCCTGTAATAAAATCATTAAACAACAATCATAAGCCACATGGATAGCTGCGGTGGACTGTAAGAGCCAAGTCTATTTAGTCTAAGTATTCGTTTGGAGAATGACGAGCATGTCGCAAAACATTTCTAGATTGAATAGAGTATTGGAACATACAGCCACTAACATAGTTTAAATGAATAGCAAATAACTTATAGATATGTTTTATCATGATGGAATGTGTCTACATATTGTACTACTAGCTTGCAGGAAGATATTATTTGTTATGTTGGAGAAGAGATATGTTGAGGCTGGTTCAAAATGAGCATTACTTTTTTGTTTACAAAACCTATAATGCATCAAAGAGAATTAGGTCATATACTACTACTTTAATTATTGTGTAAAAAATACGTACATACCTGACTTATGAAAATATCAAATATTAATCTTTAGATGATACACATATCCACCAATTCCAACTTCACCAAACGTAAAAGTAAGAGGACGATTTGGTTTTATTGTTCTCTCTTCTGGTAGAAGTATATTGGCCATAACCAATTTCTCGTATGCCGGAGTTACAGTTTTTTCATATATAGTGGATGCGGTCGAATCTCAACAAATGAAGGTTGTGGCAATGACCTCTAGGTCAATATTCAGGATTTCACACTTCTGATTCAACAAAACATAAGAATCCAATGAACTGAGAAAATCATTATTCGACATTCTTACAACACTTTCGTGAGGTGTACCGCTTCTTCCTTTATTTCCATTGGTATCCTGTATATTATTTCCTTGGCCCCCATATTGTTCCTTCATCAAGTCCGGGATTGAATTCAACTTACCCTTCATATTAGTTATCCTTGCATTTAAGTATTCTGAGCCTCTTTGAGCCTTTCTAAGTTGTTTTCTGCAACATTAGATGCTTTAACTTGTGTCCTTGATATTTTGGCTCCAATACTTTAAGTGCAACTTTTTTTATCCTTACCAAATACATGTGATATGATATCTTCGTCCAACATCAAATCTTCTTCATTACCATCATCGACTAACTCCTTTGTTTATGCAATTTTATCCTAAAATATGATAATACTTAAAATTTTATTGTAGGATTAAAATTAACCCTAGAGGGGGGGTGAATAGGGTTTATTATAATTTTGTGGAATATTAAAATTATCACAGCACAAATCACAATGTAATAAATAAATGCAAAAAATAAACGACATCGAATTTACCTAGCTTCGACAAACCCCTGCCTACTGTTGCGTTCCATAAGGTATCTATTAGGTATTAAAAACAATATCCTGCATACTTTGCTATTGTTCTAGTCATATACTCAAAAACCTTGTACTGATCTCAAACCCCGAGTTTAGATTTTCCTAGCTACAAAATATTGTAGCTAAAACCCTAGTTTTAACAAAAACTAGAAAACTATATATCGGTTTACAAAATTGAAACAACAAAAGTAAAAAAACAAAACACCCTTTAAAAACTAAGTGAAATAAATAACCAACCCCTTCTTTGCTTTGTCACTTAAAAATAAAGCTTTCTCTTTTCTTCTCTTTTCAATGGACGACTGAACGAATTAGGGTTTGTTTCTCTTCTTCAAATCGTGATTCCTGTTTCTTTAAAATTTCTTCACTGATGCTTCGATTATTGTTCCTCTCTTATCAGCCGATTTGGCTTTGCAAGTGGATCGAAAAAACCCTATACTATGTTAGTTTCTCTTATTTGTTTTTTATCGATTGATTTGCGTGTGGTTTTTGTCATGCCTGTGATTAAATGAGTGTGTATATAGGGTTTCTAACCATTTGATTTTCTTTGATTTCACCCGTAGATCTAGTCTTGATATTTGTGTGATTACCCATTCAATTTCTAGAAGTTGCTTCAAAAATACCCATGTGATTTTCCTGAAAATTTTGAAAACAGAAATCCATTCTTTCCCAAAAACTAAACTTTTTACAATGTTCATAAATTCACGCGTGATTGGTTTGGCAATTGAATTTTTCTTTCTAAAAATATTGATTTAAAAACTTGTTTTATATTGAAAGATTGCTTTGGTGATCTGTGAAAATTGTGAAATGTAATTCCCAAAGATATTTTTCGGTAACAACCCAGATTTTATTATGGAATATTTAATTAATTTAAATATTTAAAACAGTTTATTTTAAGAATTAACGACTTGGAATTTATTTAATTTAAGTTTTGGACATATAATTTATAATATAATTAAAAACGAGCTCACAACAGCGCGGTAGTTCATAATATTACGTTTTGAACATTAAATAAATGTATAGGATTTTATATAAGTCGGAATGAGTTCAAACAAGAAACTCGAATCTGTTGAACTATAGTTTTATAATAAAAGTGAAAAATGGAGATTTCATCTTATAGATTATGAGCTATGTTCAAATCAAATTTTCTAAAAGTCGCTACTGAATCATTTATAAACCATAACAATTTATTAAATTAAGTAAAGGTATTTTATAATAAATTGAATACCGATTTAGCTTGAAATGGAAGTATCGAGTTTAGAATCTAATGTAGTTTATTCTGAAGTTATGTAAGATTTTGTTCGGGTATATACGAAGATTATTTTTCAAAGAATTTGAATATTTTGAATTTAAGTTATATATTATCGATTTAATTGAATATTGGAAAATAACCATTTTAAAAATGATCTCGGATTTCAATGAAACTAATTTTATCGAATGCAGAATAATAAATTATTGAAAGATTCCAAATTTTGGACCGATGAAAGTTAGTATGCGGTCGTGCGAGCAATAAACGTTCAATGTAAATATGTATGTATAATTAATCAATAATTTAAGCTCAAACTAGGGCTATTTGAGAAAAGGGACTCGGATTTTGATGAAACAAATTTCATTAGAACCATAATGTCGAACTGTAGTTATATGCCAATTTTCCACGAACGGGGTTCGTATGTGTCCATGCGAACTTATAAACAACGATGGAGATAACAATAGGAGAGAAATAATATAATAACCGAATAAAGTACTATTAACTCAAAATATCTCTCTTATATGATATCTTTAACTTCTAAACCGTCCTTCACTTCTTTCTCTCTAATTTTGCACCCACCACCCTCTAACAATTCAATATTCGCAAATACAACCTTTTTAATTTTATTTCCAAAACAAGTGAGAATTAGGGGAAGTATCCAACATGAAAGTTGTAGTGATGTCGACAGGAACCTAACGCTAAAATTTGGTGGCCAACGGACACCCGAGGAAGCCGGAAACCACCCACGACCATGAAGGGTTTAGTTTCGAATTTCATGGATTTACCTGCAAATAAAGGAGAGTCAGGTGTTGGTGTCTAAAGGAAAGTTGAAGAGGGGAGGATGGTCTACGAGATTGTTATTGGAAGGTTGGGTTAATATGGATTGTGGTGCCCGTGGTTGTAAGATGATCAGAGGAGGTTATGATTTTTGGGAGCAGCGAATGGAAATGTTTGTTTTTCGGTGAATCGAGGAAGAGTTGGATGAAGCGGTCAGCAGAAATGATGTTCGTGGTACTGAGACCGAAGTGGTGATCAAGTTTGGTGATGATTGGTGAAGTGTGGCGGCCAGAATTAGGTGCAGTAGGTCTGGAAGTCGTGGGCTTTTTCTGGTCGAATAGGGGTGAGGTAGGGTCAGCCCTGATCGACGGTGGAGTGCCTTGCGGTAGCGCAGGCGAGGGTGGCGGCGGTTGGTGCTTCGGTGCACTATAGGCAGCGCGGCATGAGTGAGATGAGGGTAAACACATTTGAACTTGGGATGAAGAAGGATTTGAAAAGGTTTAACTAAATAATTAGTATAATTAGTAACATGGTTACTTTATTCACGTTTTAATATGTGTATCTCGCTCATACACTATCAAAATCTGATGAAACAAGATCCATCGGAATCATGGAGAAGAATACTGCGTCGTGGAACTGATTTGGACGAAATTGGAGATAATGAGAATTTTGAGTTAAATTAAACCCATGTATAATTTAATTTAAAAGCAGTCGTTATTGTGACGATCAAAAATCACTGTATGAACTCTTTTTAACTTGAAAATTTATTATAATCGTCAACTGATTATATATTGATTATTTGTGGTTGCTATGATTTCTTCGTGGATGATGGATGTTTATTACAGTTTATATTTTACTGTTTATGTATGTATAAGCATTAACAATTATGATGCTTATATAATAATTGTTGTTTGATGGATGATGATTATTGTTGTTGTTACTGTAATTGGTCACATAATTCACAACACGAATATGAAACTATTTGAGAATTAATTGAGTCGGGTTCCATGGGAATATTAAATGAATATATTTTCATTTAAGTGAAATATGGTGTAAAAATGGAAATGGGATTTTCATATCCGTAGCTGTCTGAAAATGAAATTGAAATGATTTCAAACAACTACTAGAATGTTAAATTGGATTTGAAAGAATCTGAAATAGCTTGTTCTAACTTAAAATAGATTTTGAATAGTAAATTCAAAAATGAATTCGGGTTAAATATATAAATGATGTTTTTAGCTCGAATTGATTGTCCCAATGATCTAACTTATTTTTATAATGGACTACAAGAAATTTCGGATTTCAAAAGAGTAAATTTTGAAAAATATTATTATTTTAATATTATAATAATATAGAATATTCAATTTTGATTTATAATTGAATCTGAAGTTGGAATTTATAATATCGCTTTTAAATGATTTTATAAATGTTTTATAAGATATATTTGAATTGAATCGAATGATATTTATTTTAAATAATAATACAATTTGAATAGGATGAGTCGCATAGTGATAGTTTGTGAATTTCAACCATAAACTTCAAACGAGTATAACCAATGTAACTATGATAGCCCATAACTTCCCCGGTAAGGAAATCCCGGATTACCTTGAGAACAACACACAATAGAACGCAAACAGAAGGACATTTCATTGTTATTTACAACTATTCCATCAGATTACAAGAATATACAGAGTATGAATAAATAAAATACATTCGATAAATAACAGAGATTACAATAAATTACATAGTAGCGGAAAAACAATATAAAACACAACTGAAAATAATACACGGATACAGAGCTTTCCGAGCATTGTTTCAGCTGTAAATCAGGATCCAGTGAATATAAATCTGCAAAACCAAAAGTACTAGCTGCCCGTGTCAAAAATAGGGGCACCCAGAGTTTAGGTTAGAACAATAAACTCCAGGTCAGTCATGTGACTGGTGTGAGAACTAAAACAGTTATTATTTCAACTTTAAAGAAGTGTAATTCAAGGGACCACGTGCGTATAACACGGAACAGGTTTCCTCCCAAGAATACCAGTGCATAGAATAAACAACGCAATGCTTTTTCGAAAAATGAAGCTATTATAAGACCCAGGTCCCATCACACAATGCAACGCAAGCCGGATGATAGGGTTTTCCCTTATAATATCTAAATAATGCTTGATATGTTTAAAAACAAATCATTTGATACTATTATAGGTGTATAGTGTCAAAACAATTTCAATCATAAATATCAATCATAGACGGCATGGGTACCATATATCATGTCGCCATACTAGTTCTACAATTAAAACTGCAATATCACGTATGGGAAATTGGATTTCCGTCATGAGTCGAGGCAAGGGGCAAGCTCCTATCCGCTTCGAGACACTCTAGCAAATGCCTCAGGACTACACACTCTGGGTAACCCCTGGGATCCTCCAAGACCGGTCCTCCCTTACGTTTGAGGATTAATTATTCCTGAACACACGTTTCCCGGCCCTATAGGACCTATAATCGAGGCGCCTCGCATCCAAACCACAAAGGTGAAAAGTATATAAATGTCAGGGCTGGTAGGTCACTGACACCACCCATAGCTAGAAAGAAACGTCGTGCACTCCTTTGGTCCTCATCCTGTTTTTGACTCATACCGAGGTTTGAGGCTCGCGAATCCACGCTATACACAAAGCTACGCCACGTAGGCCGTGCTTTGATCATCAACCACAAGACTTTGCTTTTCAACAGAAGCCTTGATCCATGCAACTCAGCATACCACACAGGAAATTCATGCCATGCGATTGATATCCATGGATATATAACCTTTAAGCTCGTACGTCTCAGAGAAGGGCGTTAAGCAAGAGTATAAATTCTCCGTCGCCAAACAGATATATATTTAACAGAAATCAATCAACACAGAATAAAATCCAATGTTAGACACACAATCCATTTATAAATTCGTTCTGGGTCTGAACAAAACCGGAGGCACTTTCCTCGCATATCCATCGATCTCCAAGTATGTCTGGACGACCACCAACTATTTCCCTCCTCTTGGGTGTACAGCCCAATCAAGATCATCGGTAATTATCCAAACGATGTGAAGACTTCCGGTCTTCGACCACCGTCATCATCTTCGACTTATCGTCGAATCGGTTATTCAGAATGGGTATAAACCCGGCCTTTCCGAACAACCCGCCTATATAGTAAACAAATGTTACACAAACACAACATACGCCTCATTCCAATTCAGCAGCCACTAACCGTAATTCAGCAAGAGAACAATTTCCCAAATATTAACCCCGAAGGCCGAAACCAACATCATATCAATACCCCGGAAACCATTCTTCTTAGCTAACCTACAACTAGTTTCTAAATTTCATAATCTTAGGGAAAGATTCCCATTAATTTTATCAAAGATAAATTCTTTTAAATCTATTCTTTAATCTTCCTTTGGATATCATTTCAAACCAAATTATGGTTTTCCAAACTAGTCGAGATTAGCGAACCGCACCGAAGTAATTATTTATTTTATTTCCCAATCCCAACCTATTCATCCCATGAAGCAAAACTGGTAATACTCCATATCTAACACCATGGTGTTATCGGTAAATTTAATTACCATTTCACGTTCAAATCTAATTAAAGATTTAACTATCGCTTGGAGAAAAACTGGTGATACTCCATTCTCGCTCATTTTCCAAATTTGATAATTTAAATTATCAATTCACATTTCAATCTAATTGCAGATTCATTAAAACTCCCTTTACTGGGTTAAAGAACTACTGTCATTTAAAACACAGTTCACGATAAACCCAAATCACATTCTATTTATTATCGGGTTAAAGAACAAGTGTTATTTAAAACACCGTTCCCGATAAACCCACAAATCAATTCTAATTCAATTCCAATCAAATTTATTAGAAATTCCGTTTATTTAAAACCCCGTTTTAAATCCAATTTATTTATTTAAAAATAATTGGGTTTTAAATTTAGTTCAAAACTAGTTCATTTCGATAAAAATCTATTTTTATCTTTTCAAATATGGAGTTTTTCATCCCAATTTTTCCTAAATCTTTTCTTATGATTTTACACAAATTATTGATATTTTTAATAATTTTATCAAGGCCCGTACAGTTGATTTCCAACAACGGCCATCGAACTGCACTTACATCGACCTTTTCCAAATTTGATTTGGACGTATCTCCAAATCCAACCGTTAGATTTCAAATTTCTAATATTCATTAGAAAGCTCTTTTCGATACGAACCCAACAGTTCCGGTTTTAGGAGAATCCGATGGTCGGATCTCCCGTAATGTCCGTTCGAAGTCAATGGTCGAAATTTACGAACTACCGCGGTGCGGCGCATTCTATTCAGGCCATTATGTTATATATATAATATATATTTCGTCGATTTCTATTTAAAATGAATTTTATAAATAGTTTTAAATTCGTTTCAAAAACAATTTCAACTTCCATTCCAAATTCAAATCAAAATTGAATTTTTCTTTATAAATTCGTTTTAAATTCATTTCAATTCTATTCAAATTTCAATTCAATTTGAATTCATTTCAAATTGATTTTTATTCTATTTCAATTCATTTTCAATTCAATTTAAATTCGTTTTTCTTTTCAATTCAATTCAATTCAATTCGAATTTGTTTTTCTTCTCAATTCAATTTAATTCGAATTCGTTATGTAATCAATCCAATTCGAATTCGTTTTATATACAATTCAATTCGAATTTCTGTTATAAATATTCGATTTTTATCTCTTTTCAATATTCATTATAAAAACGAATATAATCGATATAAATATCATTCGCGTCAAAATAGCGCATCTCTAATCAACACGGCTTTATATTTTTCAATAACTTCGTTATTCTATTCAACAAATGAATCTATATTTCTTTCAATACATGACTCTATATTTTTGTCAACACATGACTAATCTCAACGAATGAGTACTGTCCACGTGTGACTATTTTTGTTATTTAATATATTTTATAAAAATTATGGTATCTATTGTTTGATTTCAAATCAGACTCCAACAGTAAATTAGTAAGAGAACGATTTCCTAAATATTAACCCCGAAGGCCGAAACCAACATCAGATCAATATCCAGAAGACCACTCATCTTATCTATTTTCCAGCTAGTTTCTAATTTTATCTATGATAAAGATGTAAATTTTATTGTTAAAATATTTCGTTCAACACATGACTAATCTCAACGGATGAGTACTGTCAACACATGAAACTTTATTTTATAATATTCTATATTTTCTAAATTGGAATGAGGCCCAATCAATTACCATATAATGTTAATTATATGGATTCCATACAACACATGTATAAAATAGCAACGATGAATAATCAAACATTATCCAAAGTGCACTATACAACTGCATAAGCATCAAATATAAATAATCAACGCTCATACAGTCTGTCGACCAATCGATCGACATATAATTAAATAATTGGGATTAGTGTACGCCAAATATCATCCCAACACCCGTGTGGGATTTCAAACAATCAAACAAATATTTTATTTGTGCAGTTGGGCGATGTGTAAAATTTATCGTCCCAATCAATATCAGTCAAATCAGTGTATATAAACAAATCGTCCGATTTGTTTATAAATATTTATTTTATATACACGCTAAAAATTATATTTTTAACTATAAAATATTTTCCACTATAAAATATTTTATTTCATTCTACATCACACAATCAAATTTCACAACATAGCAACCAAACAAACAAGTCATTCGTGGTCTGTAGACGACGGGTGTCGGGTGCTACTAAGCACCGTCTGCATCCTAGTATATATTTATATAACTAGATAAGAAAAGTTAAAGTGAGAAGTTCTCGCAGAGGGATCCACTCCTCCGTGCTTCGTTTTTGAACTGCTGAACCGTCTGGATCTGCTTGAAATTCCAATGCAGTCCTTTTTACGCTATTCACAATAAAAATTATATTTTTATTGTTTCATTTCAATAAATAAAAATCATATTTTTATTTCTACTATCGTTCTTATAAGAATCATATTTTTAAATCGCTATTTTCAATATAAAGATTATATTTATACCTATTAAAAAAAATCATATCTTTACTTAACTAAAAATTATATCTTTACTTAGCCAAAAATCTAATCTTTGCATAACTAAAAATCAAAGCTTTTCGTTTACAAAAATATGATCTTTTCACTTACTAACATATGATCTTTTCACTTAACCATTTTAACTACATATATAAAAATCGAATTTTTATCGTTACTTCATATTTGTAAAAATTGAATTTTTATCGTGTTAACTTCTATATAAAAATTGGATTTTTCCCTTGTTAACTTCTATATAATAATTGAATTTTTACCTTGTTAACTTCTATATAAAAATTGAATTTTTACCTTGTCAACTTCTATATAAAAATTGAATTTTTACCTTGTCAACTTCTATATAAAAATTGAATTTTTATACAATGCTACTTCATGATGAAAATCAAAACTTTATCGCTATGAAAACATTATAAAAATCGAATTTTTATAACTCAGTGTCCTATATAAAAACCGTATTTTTGTAAATAAAAATTATAGCTTTTAAATAAATAAAAATTAAAGCTTTACTGTGTTTAATATAAAAACTGAAAGGAAATTGAATCATAAAATAAATAAAAAGACTCACATCGCAATAGGGAGAAAGGGGGTTCTACTGTCGTTGGCGTCCACTATAGGGAGGCGCAGCAGTTACCAAAGGTTGGGGGATCCGCGTCTAGCGCGAGGTGAAAGGGGGGAGAGGGAATCGAGCGGGAGGCGAGAGGCGCGAGGGGGAGGGGCTTGATCGGAGGGGCCCACCTGAAGGCCGACAGCGGCGGCGATGGGGTAATCGATCCTCTGGATCGAGCGGTCTTCGGTGTTTTTCTTTTTTTTCTTTTTCGATTTCTGTTTTGAAATGATACCGGGGGGGCCTGAGAGGAGATAAGGGAAGAGAGGGAAGAGAGTTTTATTTTTAATTTTTTTAATTATTTAATTTCAAAAAGTTGACTTTTTCATTTGACCTCTAAACGAGGCCCACCGCCTGTCGTCCATAGCTAATTACCCCCATTCCGAACACAATGGGATATGGATCGTAAGCTGATTCGATCGTTTTGATCAGTTTTCGTCAAAATCAAAATATAACTCTATATATTGAATTTGAACGCGCATTCCAATTTACTGGGGTCACATACTAACTAGAAAAATTCCAGAAAAATATTTTCTAGCTTTTTATTGACGATACGGTCCTAACAAAACTAGTTTCATCGAATTCTGAGGCCGTTAGAAAAATGGCCAACTTCCAGTAGATTAAAATCAACTGAAACTGGTCAAACGCGTTTTCCTTTGCCACGCTAACATATTGATTCAAAAATTATGAAATTTGGAACCTAGCGATAACTTGACATCACGGATCCAACAAAAGTGGTTTAGTCGAAATCCGAGATCGTTTACAAAATGGCTATTTTCGAGGGCTGAAATTCCATAGCGACTATTCTGAATTTTCAACTGGACATATCTTTTGATCCCCGCTATGAAATTTCGATTGTTCAGATTCGTTGGAAAGATATTATCAAATAGATTCTATTATTTTTGGTTTCGCTAAAATCCAGTTTATTTTGCACCTGGTATGTTCAATCGAATTTTGAAATCAAATTATCGAACTACCGCGCCATTTTCTATTCCTTTTATAATTATAAATAATTATTTATATTCTAACGACGACGTATATAAATATACACATTCTAATTCTATTCAAAATAAATTTCTCGTCGATATTATTTAAAATAATTCATTTTAAATATTCAAAATACGCTAAACTCGCCGAAAAAAAAATTAAATTGGCTCGCATTTCCGGGTTGTTACAATCTCCCCCACTTAAAACTTTTCGTCCCCAAAAAGGAACGAAGCCGAAAGTTGTTTTACTAATCAATTCAACTTCCAGTTTTTTCGTTATGGCTTAAGTTCTTCAACTTTTCAGTTTCTAAGAACTTTTCAAATTTTTCAAAAAATTTGGCTAACACCCTAAATTTTCGAAAAATTTCACCATAACCTCCCCTGCACCAGGAGCACCGGGAAAATCCCGAAATTGCCATACAGGCCCTCTGATCTCAAAAAGAAAAAGAAAACGCCAAGCGGCTAGCCAATCGGCTCATAAGATCATCATCACCCAAACAAAACAGTAAATTATAGTAAATATGTGCCTATTTGTCGGGCAGACAAATTTTATTCTTCTGCTCTAGCCTCCTTGCTATGACCTGTTCAATGTAAGTACATGTATATGCAAGCAAATGCGACCAATTTTCAATACAGTTCAATATTTGATTCAATTAGGCTAAATGGTTCAAAATTATTAAACAAACAACACAAACATCAATCAATTAGTGAATTATCGTTTCAAATTCATAATTTTGATATATATATATATACAGAAAATCATGTTTTTGATGCCAAATCACAACAAATCAATCTATCTATATAAGTTTTGGTTCTCACACCAGTCTAATGGAAATATATAGAAATCACATCTTCGAAACACGAACATAAATATTGGTGATGGAGCTCCATTATCAAAATCATCTCCGAGCGACTAGAGTGTGAATCTATATCTATCCAATATATTAAAACTTCGAATATACGTTCATGACGCGTATATGCAAAATCTTTATATACTCAATTGTCCAAATTCAAAATAAATAAATATTCAAATACGTATAAAATGGTTTAAATTTTCAAAACAAGATTTGTTTTCATTTGAAAAAAATATACTCTTCACACTCGTTCTAGGATACTACTGATCTTATCTCTAACGAGTCATTCTAATTGGATATTACTAATCCAATATCTGATGAATTCTTTCGTATGGTTCTAATGTGTCTTGTCCTCGAGCTCTGTAAACCAAAGCTCCGATACCAACTGTGATAGCCTGTAACTTCCCCGGTAAGGAAAGCCTGGATTACCTTGAGAACAACACACAATAGAACGCAAACAGAAGGACATTTCATTGTTATTTATAACAATTCCATCAGATTACAAGAATATACAGAGTATGAATAAATAAAATTCATTCGATAAATATCAGAGATTACAATAAATTACGTAGCAGCGGAAAAACAATATAAAACACAACTGAAAATAATACACGAATACAGAGCTTTCCGAGCATTGTTCCAGCTGTAAATCAGGATCCAATGAATATAAATATGCAAAACCAAAACTACTAGCTGCCCGTGTCAAAAATAGGGGCACCCAGAGTTTAGGTTAAAACAATAAACTCCAGGTCAGTCATGTGACCGGTGTGAGAACTAAAACAGTTATTATTTTAACTTTAAAGAAGAGTAATTCAAGGGACCACGTCGTATAACACGGAACAGGTTTCCTCCCAAGAATACCAATGCATAGAATAAACAATGCAATGCTTTTTAGAAAAATGAAGCTATTACAAGACGCAGGTCCTAGCACACAATGCAACGCAAGCCGGAGGATAGGGTTTTCCCTTATAATAGCCAAATAATGCTTGATACGTTTAAAAACAAATCATTTGATACTATTATAGGTGTATAGTGTCAAAACAATTTCAATCATAAATATCAATCATAGACGGCATGGGTACCATATATCATGTCGCCAGACTAGTTCTACAATTAAAACCACAATATCACGTATGGGAAATTGGATTTCCGTCATGATTCGAGGCAAGGGGCAAGCTTCTATCCGCTTCGAGACACTCTAGCAAATGCCTCAGGACTACACACTCTGGGTAACCCCTGGGATCCTCCAAGACCGGTCCTCCCTTACGTTTGAGGATTAATTATTCCTGAACACACATTTCCCGGCCCTATAGGACCTATAATCGAGGCGCCTCGCATCCAAACCACAAAGGTGAAAAGTATATAAATGTCAGGGCTGGTAGGTCACTGACACCACCCATAGCTAGAAAGAAACGTCGTGCACTCCTTGGGTCCTTATCCCGTTTTTGACTCATACCGAGGTGTGAGGCTCGCGAATCCACGCTATACACAAAGCTACGCCACGTAGGCCGTGCTTTGATCATCAACCACAAGACTTTGCTTTTCAACAGAAGCCTTGATCCATGCAACTCAGCATGCCACACAGGCAATTCATGCCATGCGATTGATATCCATCGATATATAACCTCTAAGCTCGTACGTCTCAAAGAAGGGCGTTAAGCAAGAGAATAAATTCTCCGCCGCCAAACAGATATATATTTAACAGAGATCAATCATCATAGAATAAAATCCAATGTCAGACACACAATCCATTTATAAATTCGTTCTGGGTCTGAACGAAACCGGAGGCACTCTCCTCGCATATTCATCGATCTCCAAGTACGTCTGGACAACCACCAACTATTTCCCTCCTCTTGGGTGTACAGCCCAATCAGGATCATCAGTAATTATCCAAATGATGTGAAGACTTCCGGTCTTCGACCACCGTCATCATCTTCGACTTATCGTCGAATCGCTTATTCAGAATGGGTATAAACCCGGCCTTTCCGAACAACCCGCATATATAGTAAACAAATGTTACACAAACACAACATACGCCTCATTCCAATTCAGCAGCCACTAACCGTAAATCAGCAAGAGAACAGTTTCCCAAATATTAACCCCGAAGGACGAAATCAACATCAGATCAATACCCAGGAAACCATTCTTCTTAGCTAACCTACAGCTAGTTTCTAAATTTCATAATCTTAGGGAAAGGTTCCCATTAATTTTATCAAAGATAAATTCTTTTAAATTTATTCTTTAATCTTCCTTTGGATAACATTTCAAACCAAATTATGGTTTTCCAAACTAGTCGAGATTAGCGAACTGCACCAAAGTAATTATTTATTTTATTTCCCAATCCCTACCTATTCATCCCATGAAGCAAAACTGGTAATACTCCATATCTAACACCATGGTGTTATCGGTAAATTTAATTACCATTTCACGTTCAAATCTAATTAAAGATTTAACTATCGCTTGGAGCAAAACTGGTGATACTCCATTCTCGCTCATTTTCCAAATTTGATAATTTAAATTATCAATTCACATTTCAATCTAATTGCAGATTCATTAAAACTCCCATTACCGGGTTAAAGAACTAATGTCATTTAAAACACAGTTCACGATAAACCCAAATCACATTCTATTTATTATCGGGTTAAAGAACAAGTGTTATTTAAAATACCGTTCCCGATAAACCCACAAATCAATTCTAATTCAATTCCAATCAAATGTATTAGAAATTCCGATTATTTAAAACCCCCTTTTAAATCCAATTTATTTATTTAAAAATAATTGGGTTTTAAATTTAGTTCAAAACTAGTTCATTTCGATAAAAATCTATTTTTATCTTTTCAAATATGGAGTTTTTCATCCCATTTTTCCCCAAATCATTTCTTATGATTTTACACAAATTATTGATATTTTTAATAATTTTATCAAGGCCCGTATGTCGATTTCCAACAGCGGCCATCGAACTGCACTTACAGTGACTTTTTCCAAATTTGATTTGGACGTATCTCCAAATCCAACCGTTAGATTTCAAATTTCTAATATTCGTTAGAAAGTTCTTTTCGATACGAACCCAACAGTTCTGGTTTTAGGAGAATCCGACAGTCGGATCTCCCGTAATGTCCATTCGAAGTCAATGGTCGAAATTTACGAACTGCCGCGGCGCGGCGCGTTCTATTCAGGCCATTATATTATATATATATATATATATATATATATATATATAATATATTTCGTCGATTTCTATTTAAAACGAATTTTATAAATAGTTTTAACCATTTCAACTTCCATTCCAAATTCAAATCAAAATTGAATTTTTCTTTATAAATTCATTATAAATTCATTTCAATTCAATTCAAATTTCAATTCAATTTGAATTCATTTCAAATTGATTTTTATTCTATTTCAATTCATTTTCAATTCAATTTGAATTCGTTTTTCTTTTCAATTCAATTCGAAATTGTTTTTCTTTTCAATTCAATTTAATTCGAATTCGTTATATTTCAGTTCAATTCGAATTCGTTTTATATTCAATTCAATTCGAATTTCTGTTATAAATATTCGATTTTTATCTCTTTTCAATATTCATTATAAAAACGAATATAATCGATATAAATATCGTTCGCGTCAAAATAGCGCATCTCTAATCAACACGGCTTTATATTTTTCAATAACTTCGTTATTCTATTCAACAAATGAATCTATTTTTGTGAAAACCCGAAACTTCCCCGTAAAGGAAAGCGTCGGATAGTTCGAGAACAAGCCACAACAGAGCGCATACCGAAGAACATTTCATTGCTAATTACAACAATGCATCAGATACAAGAATATACAGAGTATAAATGAATAAATATTACACAGAAATTATCAGAGATTTAAATTACAGTTAAATACATCGCAGCGGAAAATAATACAATACACAACTAGAATGAGATATACGGATACAAAGCTTTCCGGATATCGTTCCAGCTGTAAACCAGGATCCTGTGAATATCAATCTGCAAAACCAAAACTACTAGCTGCCCGTGTCGAAAATAGGGGCACCCAGAGTTTAGGTTAAAACAATAAACTCCAGGTCAGTCATGGGACTGGTGTGAGAACTAAAACAGTTATTAATCTTTATTTTAAATTAATGGGTAAATCAAGGGACCACGCCGTATAACACGGAACGGGTTTCCTCCCAAGAATACCAGTGCATAAAACAAACAGCGCAATGCTAAATAAAGAAAAATGAAGCTGTTATAAGACCCAGGTCCCATCACACAATGCAACGCAGCCGAGGATAGGGTTTTCCCTTATAACAGCCAAAGAATGCTTGATACGTTTAAAACAAATTGTTTGATACTATTTTAAGTGCATAGTGCATAAAACAATCTTCAAATCATAAGTATCAATCATAGGCGGCATGAGCGCCCCATCCCACTATGTCGCCATACTAGGCTCTACAAATAAAACCGCAAATGTCACGTATTTGGAAATTGGATTTCCGTCTATGAACCGAGGCAAAAGATAGTCCTCAACCGATTCGAGACGCTCTAGCCCGCCCCTCAGGACCCAGACTCAGGTGGGCCCTCGGAGCGACAGGGCCGGTCCACCGATGTGGATTAAAATGCCTGAACATGCGTTTCCCCGCCCTTTGGGGCGTAAATGAGCCAACTAAATGACTCCATCGGTTCGAGAACGACCGATCAATCCGAGGCGCCTCGCAACAGCAACAACCACATAAGTCAAACTCGTCAGGGCGTGTAAAACCACTGACGCCACTTTTTAGCTAGAAAGAAACGCATGCCCTCCCTGAGGTCCGTCTCCCGTTTTTGGTTCATACCGGGTGTGAAACACGCGAGGTAAACGTTACACAAAGCTACGCCACAAAGGCCGTGCTTTGATCAGCACCACAAGACTTTGCTTTTCAACAGAAGCCTCGATCAATTGCCACTTAGGCATGCCACACAGGCAATTCACTCCATGCGTTTGATATCCATCAATATATAACCCCTGAGCTCGTAGGTCTCAGAGAAGGGCGTTAAGCAAGAGAATAAATTCTCCGCCGCCAAACAGATATATATTTAATAGAGATCAATCACACAGACTAAAATCCAATGTCAGACACACAGTCCATTTACAAGTCCGCTCTGGGTCTGAACGAAACCGGAGGCACCTAGTACCCCGCATATCCATCGATCTCCAAGTACGTCTGGACGATCACTAACTGTTTCCATCTTCTTGGGTGTACAGCCCAATCAAGATCGTCAGTTATCACCCAAACGACGTGAAGACCTCCGGTCTTCGACCATCGTCTTCATCTTCGACTTATCGTCGTATCAGTTATTCAGAATGGGATAAACCCGGTCTTTCCGAATAACTCGCGTATATTTTAAATAAGTGTTACACAAACACAACATACGCCTCATTCCAATTCATCAGTCACTAACCGTAAATTAATCAAGAGAATAATTCCCCAAATATTAACCCCGAAGGCCGGAACCAACATCAGATCAATATCCAGAAAACCATTCTGCTTAGCTAACCGACAGTTAGTTTCTAAATTTCACATTCATAGGGAAAGGTTCCCATTAATTTTATCAAAGATAAATTCTTGAATTTATTCTTTAATCTACTTTTGAATATCAATTCAAACTAGTCGGGATTAACGAAATTTACCGGAGTAATTATTTGTTTTAATTTTCCAATCCCAACCTATTCATCCCATGAAGTAAAACTGGTAATACTTCATATCTAACACCACAGTGTTATCGGTAAATTCAATTACCTTTTCGCGTTCAAATCTAATTAAAGATTTAACTAACGCCTGGAGCAAAACTGGTGATACTCCATTTCGATTATTTCAATCTAATTAAAGATTCATTAAAACTCCACTTAGTTTTAATCTTTGACTGGGTTAAAGAATCAGTGTCATTTAAAAACACGGTTCACGATAAACCCAAAATCGCATTCCATTAATTATCGGGTTAAAGAATAAGTGTTATTTAAAACACCGTTCACGATAAACCCAAAAATCAATACCAATTCAATCCCAATTAAATATTATTTAATTGGTACGCTTCATTAAATCTAAATAAAAAGATTTAATCTTTTCTCAACTGGGTTCAAGAACAGTGTTAGTGAAGACACCATTCACGACAAACCCAAATCCCATTTGATATTCAATATAAGGCTCTGAATAGAAAATATATCGGCTTATATTCAATATCAAATTCTACGATTAACAAATGTCGTATTGGAAATAACGATATAAATATATATCTTTCAAATTTCCATAACCACATCTGTATAATCACGAATTCCAACATCGAAATATTCCGAAGACAATTTCGATTCAAATCCACTCCAATGCAATCACTGGAGATTCTGGTTATTTTTAAAATCCTTTTCAAATTCAATTTATTTATTTAAAAATAAATAGAATTATAATTCTAGTTCAAAACTAGTTCATTTCGATAAAAATCTATTTTTATCTTTTCAAATATGGAGTTTTTCATCCCAAATCTTCACAAATCATTTCTTATGATTTTACACAAATTATTACTATTTTTAATAATTTTATCAAGGCCTGTACAGTCGATTTCCATCAACGGCCATCGAACTGCACTTACAGCGACCTTTTTCGAATTTGATTTGGACGTATCTCCAAATCCAACCGTTAGATTTCAAATTTCTAACATTCATTAGAAAGCTCTTTTCGATACGAACCCAACGGTTCCGGTTTTAGGAGAATCCGACGGTCGGATCTCCCGTAATGTCCGTTTGAAATAAATGGTCGAAATTCACGAACTGCCGCGGCGCGGCGCGTTCTATTCAGGCCATTATATTATATATATTATATATATAATATATATTTCGTCGATTTCTATTTAAAACGAATTATATAAATAGTTTAAATTCGTTTCAAAAGCAATTTCAACTTCCTTTTCAATTCAAATCAGAATTGAATTCTTCTTAATAAATTCGTTTTAAAATTCATTTCTATTCAATTCAAATTTCAATTCAATTTGAATTCATTTCAATTCGCTTTCAAATCAATTTGAAATTCGTTTTCAATTCAATTCATTTCGAAATCGTTTTCAATTCAATTCATTTCGAAATCGTTTTCTATTCAATTCATTTCGAAATCGTTTTCAATTCAATTCATTTCGAAATCGTTTTCAATTCAATTCATTTCGAAATCGTTTTCAATTCAATTCATTTCGAAATCGTTTTCAATTCAATTCATTTCGAAATCGTTTTCAATTCAATTCATTTCGAAATCATTTTCAATTCAATTCATTTCGAAATCGTTTTCAATTCAATTCATTTCGAAATCGTTTTCAATTCAATTCATTTCGAAATCGTTTTCAATTCAATTCATTTCGAAATCGTTTTCAATTCAATTCATTTCGAAATCGTTTTCAATTCAATTCATTTCGAAATCGTTTTCAATTCAATTCATTTCGAAATCGTTTTCAATTCAATTCATTTCGAAATCGTTTTCAATTCAATTCATTTCGAAATCGTTTTCAATTCAATTCATTTCGAAATCATTTTCAAATCGATATAAATATCGTTCACGTCAAAATGGCGTCTATCTAATCAACACGGCTTCATAAATTTCTATTTCTCAAATATTCTATTTCAAATATTTCTTTTTTTCAAAATAGTTGTTATTATCAAAATATTTCGTTCAACACATGACCAATCTCAATGAATGAGTACTGTCAACACATGAACTTTTATTTTATATCGATAAAGATGTAAATTTTAATATTAAAATATTTCGTTCAACACATGACCAATCTCAATGGATGAAACTGTCAACACATAAACTTCTATTTTATATTGATAAAGATGTAAACTTTATTATTAAAATATTTCGTTCAACACATGACCAATCTCAATGGATGAAACTGTCAACACATGAACTTCTATTTTATATTGATAAAGATGTAAACTTTATTATTAAAATATTTCGTTCAACACATGACCAATCTCAATGGATGAAACTGTCAACACATGAACTTCTATTTTATATTGATAAAGATGTAAACTTTATTATTAAAATATTTCGTTCAACACATGACCAATCTCAATGGATGAAACTATCAACACATGAACTTTTATTTTATATTATTCTTTATTTTCTAAATTGGAATGAGGCCCAATCAATCACCATATAATGTTAATTATATGGATTTTCATACATTACACACATACAATAGCATTGAAAATAATCAACCATCAACCAAAGTGCACTACACTGTATAAGCATCAAATATAGATACCTAACGCTTATAACAGCCTGTCAATCTATCGATCGACATATTTAATCAATCAGGATGAGTGAACTTCAAATTTCATCCCAACACCCGTGTGGGGTTTCAAACAATCAAACACAGATTTTTATTCGTGCAGTTGGGCGATGTGTAAAATTTATCGTCCCAATCAATGTCCTTCAAATAGGTGTACATAAACAAACCGTCTGGTTTGTAAATGAATATTTATTTATTCACATTCACGTTAAAAATTATATTTTTAACGATAAAACATTTTATTCCAACATATGAATTTCTATTAAGTTCATTCTTTAAATAAAATGATATTTTTATTTTTCTAACATATTTTAGAAAATTTCGGCGGCATAACGGCACGATACTAGAAACGGGACGAGGCCTAGCCTTATCCCCGGTCTAGTGAAGGCCCACGCCATTCACACATCAATCATATTCACCAAACAACCAAATTCAAATCAAATCATCAAACTAATCTATGCAACCAAACAAACAAGTCCATGGTCTGTGGACGATTGTGTCGGGTGCTACTAAGCACCGTCTGCATCCTAGTATATATATATAACTAGAAAATAAATTTGAAAGGTGAGAAATTCTCACAGATAGCTATCCCGATTCCACGACTCTTCATTTGCAGAAGTCTTCGTCATTCTGCCTTTTTTCACTTTCTTTGCCCGTATTCTCTACATATGTAAAAATCACATTTTTACTTTGCTATTCAATATATAAAAATCGAATTTTTACTTCGCTATTCAATATATAAAAATCGAATTTTTACTTCGCTATTCAATATATAAAAATCTGGTTTTTACTTTGACTTTCAATATATAAAAATATGATTTTTTACTTCGACTTTCAATATATAAAAATATGATTTTTACTTCGACTTTCAATATATAAAAATATGATTTTTACTTCGACTTTCAATATATAAAAATATGATTTTTACTTCGACTTTCAATATATAAAAATACGATTTTTACTTCGACTTTCAATATATAAAAATATGATTTTTACTTCTTAAAGTTCAAATCTTTTTCCATTCTAAAGCTCAAACCTTTTTCTCTTTAAAGTTTAAACCTTTCCTATTTAAAGTTTAAACCTTTTCTTTTTAAAATTTAAACCATTTTCTTTTTAAAATAAAATCAGTTTTTTTTTCTAATTAAAATCAGAATTCTCCTTTAAAAGATCAGTTTTAAATCATTTTATAAAATCAGAATTTAAAAACATAAAAATCGGTTTTTAATATTTAACAAAATCAGTTTTAAAAACCTTTTCAAAATCAGTTTCAAAATCCTTTAAAAAATCAATATTTTCAGATTAAAAACAGTAATAAAATAAAATAATAAAAAAAAGTAAAGTAAAATAACTTACCTATAACCTGCGAAGGAGGGGGGGAGAAAAGACGTCGGCGGCAGACTCAAGGGGGGGGCGGCGTCGCTGGGAGGTGCGGCAGGGGTTTTAACTCGAAGAAGGGGGGAGTCTTTGGGTAGCTGCGGTTCGAATGGAGGAGGGGGTGCTGGTGAACGAGGGGTGGGGTGGCGCGACGTCTTCGTCGGCGGCGTTCGCTCGAGGGGGGGGGGGGGCGGCGTCGCGATGGCTTTAGGTTTTTTTTTTTTCGTTTGAAATAAGAATGAACGGGGGAGGCCAGGAAGAAAGATAAAGGAGGGAAAAATATTTTTTTTTAATTTATTATTTAATTATGCAAAAAGTTGACTTTTACATACGACCTCAAAACGAGGCCCACCGCCTGTCGTCCATAGCGTTTTACCCCCATTCCGAACACAATGGGATATATATCGCAAGCTGATTCGATCGTTACAATCAGTTTCATTTTGAATTTTCATTTAAATCACTATATTGAATTTTAAACGTACATTTCAAATTACTGGGGTCACATAACAACTCTACAAATCCCATAAAAATATTTTCTAGCTTTGTATTGACGATACGGTCCTAACAAAACTAGTTTCGTCGAATTCTGAGACCGTTAGAAAAATGGTCATTTTCCAGTCGATTAAAATCTATTGAAACTGGTCAAACGCGTTTTCCTTTGCCACGCTCACATATTGATTCGAAAAATTATGAAATTTGGAATCTAGCAATATCTTAACATCACGGACCCAACAAAACTGGTTTCGTCGAAATCCGAGGTCGTTTGCAAAATGTCCATTTTTAAGGGTCTGAATTCCATAGCGACTATTCAGCATTTTCAACTGGACATATCTTTTGATTCCCGCTATGAAATCTTGATTTTTAGGATTCGTTGGAAAGATATTATCAATTAGATCCTATCATTTTTGGTTTCACTAAAATCCGGATTGTTTTGCACCCGGTACATTCAATTGAAGTTTGAAATCGAATTATCGAACTACCGCGCCATTTTCAATTCCTTTTATAATTATATATAAATATTTATATTCTAACGACGACGCGTATAAATATATACGTTCGAATTATATTCAAAATAAATTTCACGTCGATATTATTTAAAATAATTCATTCTAAATAATCTAAATTCGCTAAAATTGCCAAAATAAAAATTTTAAACTGGCCCAGATTTTCGGGTTATTACAATTTTCTTTCAATACATGACTCTATATTTTTGTCAACACATGACTAATCTCAGCGAATGAGTACTATCCACGTGTGACTATTTTTGTTATTTAATATATTTTATAAAAATTATGGTATCTATCGTTTGATTTCAAATCAGACTCCAACCGTAAATTAGTAAGAGAACGATTTCCTAAATATTAACCTCGAAGGCTGAAACCAACATCAGATCAATATCCAGGAGACCACTCATCTTATCTATTTTCCAGATAGTTTCTAATTTTATATATGATAAAGATGTAAATTTTATTGTTAAAATATTTCGTTCAACACATGACTAATCTCAACGGATGAGTACTGTCAACACATGAACCTTTATTTTATAATATTCTTTATTTTCTAAATTGGAATGAGGCTCAATCAATTACCATATAATGATAATTATATGGATTCCATACAACACATGTATAAAATAGCAACGATGAATAATCAACCATCATCCAAAGTGCATTATACAACTGCATAAGCATCAAATATAAATAATCAACGCTCATACAGTCTGTCGACCAATCGATCGACATACAATTAAATAATTGGGATTAGTGTACGCCAAATATCATCCCAACACCCATGTGGGATTTCAAACAATCAAACACATATTTTATTTGTGCAGTTGGGCGATGTGTAAAATTTATCGTCCCAATCAATATCAGTCAAATCAGTGTATATAAACAAATCGTCCGGTTTGTTTATAAATATTTATTTTATATACACGTTAAAAATTATATTTTTATCTATAAAATATTTTCCACTATAAAATATTTTATTTCATTCTACATCACACAATCAAATTTCACAACATAGCAACCAAACAAACAAGTCATCCATGTTCTGTAGACGACGAGTGTCGGGTGCTACTAAGCACCGTCTGCATCCTAGTATATATTTATATAACTAGAAAAGAAAATTTAAAGTGAGAAGTTCTCACAGAGGGATCCACTCCTCCGTGCTTTGTTTTTGAACTGCTGAACCATCTGGATCTGCTTGAAATTCCAATGCAGTCCTTTTTACGCTGTTCACAATAAATATTATATTTTTATTGTTTCATTTCAAAAAATAAAAAACATATTTTTATTTCTACTATCGTTCTTATAAAAATCATATTTTTAAATTGCTATTTTCAATATAAAGATTATATTTTTACCTATTAAAAAAAATCATATCTTTACTTAACTAAAAATTATATCTTTACTTAGCCAAAAATCTAATCTTTGCATAACTAAAAATCAAAGATTTTCGTTTACAAAAATATGATCTTTTCACTTACTAACATATGATATTTTCACTTAACCATTTTAACTACATATATAAAAATTGAATTTTGATCGTTACTTCATATTTGTAAAAATCGAATTTTTATCGTGCTAACTTCTATATAAAAATTGGATTTTTCCCTTGTTAACTTCTATATAAAAATTGAATTTTTACCTTGTCAACTTCTATATAAAAATTGAATTTTTACCTTGTCAACTTCTATATAAAAATTGAATTTTTACCTTGTTAACTTCTATATAAAAATTGTATTTTTACCTTGTTAACTTCTGTATAAAAATTGAATTTTTACCTTCTCAACTTCTATATAAAAATTGAATTTTTATACAACGCTACTTCATGATGAAAATCAAACCTTTATTGCTTTGAAAACATTATAAAAATCGAATTTTTATAACTCATTATCCTATATAAAAACCGTAATTTTATAAATAAAAATTATAGCTTTTAAATAAATAAAAATTAAAGCATTACTGTGTTTAATATAAAAACTGAAAGGAAATTGAATCATAAAATAAATAAAAAGACTCACATCGCAATAGGAAAAAGGGGGTTCTACTGTCGCTGGCGTCCACTGTAGGGAGGCGCAGCAATTGCCGGAGGTTGGGGGAGATCCGCGTCTAGCGCGAGGTGAAAGGGGGGGAGGGAATCGAGCGGGAGGCGAGAGGCACGAGGGGGAGGGGCTTGATCGGAGGGGCCCACCAGAAGGCCAACAGCGGCGGCGATGGGGTAATCGATCCCCTGGATCGAGCGGTCTTCGGTGTTTTTCTTTCTTTCTTTCTTTTTTTTTCTTTTTCGATTTCTGTTTTGAAATGATACGGGGGAGCCTAAGAGGAGATAAGGGGAGAGAGGGAAGAGAGTTTTATTTTTAATTTATTTAATTATTTAATTTCAAAAAGTTGACTTTTTCATTTGACCTCTAAACGAGGCCCATCGTCTGTCGTCCATAGCTAATTACCCCCATTCTGAACACAATGGGATATGTATCGTAAGCTGATTTGATCGTTTCGACCAGTTTTCGTCAAAATCAAAATATAACTCTATATGTATTGAATTTGAATGCGCATTCCAATTTACTGGGGTCACATACTAACTAGAAAAATACCAGAAAAATATTTTCTAGCTTCATATTGACGATACGGTCCTAACAAAACTAGTTTCATCGAATTCTGAGGTCGTTAGAAAAATGGCCAATTTCCAGTCGATTAAAATCAACTAAAACTGGTCAAACGCGTTTTCCTTTGCTACGCTCACATATTGATTCGAAAAATTATGAAGTTTGGAACCTAGCAATAACTTGACGTCACGGATCCAACAAAAGTGGTTTCGTCGAAATCCGAGGTCATTTGCAAAATGGCTATTTTCGAGGGCCGAAATTCTATAGCGACTGTTCTGAATTTTCAACTGGACATATCTTTTGATCCCCGCTATGAAATTTCGATTGTTCAGATTCATTGGAAAGATATTATCAAATAGATTCTATTATTTTTGGTTTCGCTAAAATCCGGTTTATTTTGCACTTGGTATGTTCAATCGAATTTTGAAATCGAATTATCGAACTACCGCGCCATTTTCAATTCCTTTTATAATTATAAATAATTATTTATATTCTAACGACGACGTATATAAATATATACATTCTAATTCTATTCAAAATAAATTTCTCGTCGATATTATTTAAAATAATTCATTTTAAATATTCAAAATTCGCTAAACTCGCCGAAATAAAAAAATTAAATTGGCTCGCATTTCCGGGTTGTTACAATTTAAATCGGATTACCCCAGAACGAAAAATATTTACTTTCTGTTGATAGTAATTTTCAAATGAAAGATGAAAATTTGAATTTCAACTTATAGATTTCAAGTTATGATTAAATCTATTTTTGAAAAGGTTGATGTAAATGTAGTACAATGAACGCAATTGTAAATCGATAGAAATAGCCATATAAAATATTATTAAGGTGGAGAAATTATGATAAATCATAATAAATTATTATAAAGCGATTTGAGAAAGAAATATGAAGTTTCAAACTATATTTCGATTTTTATGTTGTTGAAAACGGTAAAACAACATTTTTGGAATTTAAGTTAAATGAACTTAAGTTATTTGGTTTATCAAACATAAATGTTTTTTCAAAAGATATGTTTTGGTAAATATTTCGAAATAGAAAAGTTTTCCAATTTGAGTAAATTAGGTTTGGATAGAAATAATCTTTGGATATTTGGTACTAATTTCCATTGTGTAGGCGTTTACTATTTTGAGGAATTTGTAAGATATTTATATCGTTATTCCACTTATATTATTCGCTGATTATGTAAATTGGTGTTGAATATAAGTTGATGTAAATTATGTTAGAATATTATATTTGATATCAATTGAGTTTGGGTTTATTGTGAACGATGTTTTAAATAACGATTGTTCTTAACCTAATTAAAAGTGAAGATATGATTTGGAATAGAAAGTAATGACGAATTTTTTAATCAAGATTTAATGAAGTTTTCAAAGTTAAGTTTCCAATTAATGAATCGAATTGGAAATGAATGGGAATCGATTCGGTGAAAATCGAGATGGGCCTATGTGAACGAAGACCTTTACTATTTAAGGAATTTAAAAGGCTTTGTCGTTATTCCGCTTATAATATTAGTCCAATATGGCAACTTATATCGATTATGAACTGATATGATTTCCTTTAATTTTTCATTAAAAATGAAATAATGATTTTGGGTTTACCGTGAACGATGTTTTAAACAACGTTTTCTCTTTAACCCATTTGAAGGAGAAGATGTTTTCTTAATTTAAATTGAAATGTAATCTTTATTCAATTTGAATATAAACATTTAATGAAAGAGTTTTCCCTTAGCAAACGATAATGAGAACAGAGTTAAGGATCGCTTAAAAGAAGATAAGCATGTTTTCGCGAAATAATAAGAATAAGAAATCATAAGTATGATTTTGGGCAGGGGATGATCGAGGAACGATAAAGTAATCTTCCATAATCAATGATCAATGAAGGGTTGGGTTTAGGATAAATATGTTTTCCCGTAAGATAATTGAAATCTTCTATCAGATTTGAAATGAAAGAGGGTAATTAAACTTACCAAAATACAAGGGGGATAAGATATGGAGTACTAACAGTTTTGCTCCATGAGATGAATAGGATGGGAATGGGATAATGATTTGAGAAATTACCATTTTCGCGAGGTTCAATAATCCCGATAAGGTGTAGAAACTTGATTTGAGTTAAGTTTATGAAACATGATTTTATAATCAACTGAAATGATTACCAAGGAAATATTTAAATAAGATTTTAAAATACGTAAATCTTTGTTAATATTTAAATATGGGTATACCCAATATATGGAATGATTTGAGTAAAAGAATATTCCAAGATAGAATGAGACTCTTGATATCTTTGTATATCAATTATGATTTGGAAAGATGCACTATTATTCATAAGGACCAGGCTTCAACTCATTCTGAATAATTATACGACGAGTATTGAAGATACTGAAAATGGTGGTTGAAGATCGAGGATCTTTACACCCTTTGGACTTATTGCTAATTACGCGATTGGGGTGCACACCCAAGACGGGGTTATAAGTGGCAGTAGTATAGACGTACTTGGAGGTTGTTCAGATTTGCAAGGGCCTTTCTTCTTTATTGGATGAGGAATAAGGTGCCTTTGGCTTTGTTCACAACTAGAATGAACTTGTAAATGGATGTGTGTCTGTTATTGTATTTTATGGCATAACCGGTCGGTTTCTATTGATAATATACCAGTTGGTAGTGGAGGATTTATCCTCTTAGTGTAACACCCTCCTATTGGAATTATGTATTCAGAGAGTTACATATTAAGAGACACCGATTATACGTTGTTAATTGATAATGTTGCATGCTAAGTTATGAGCTACTGATTATCAAAGTTTTTTGTTAAAAAACAGAGCTTTGCGTAAAAGCTTGACTTCGGGTCCTCATAACCAGAATGAGCCAAAACATGATGAAGTACCGTAGAGTTAAGGACTAACGTTTCCTTCGAGTTAATAAGTGATGCCATGGAATGTAGCTCAGGCAATTCACTTAGTGGATGATAGAGTGAGCGCCTCGGATAAAGGTCGACAACGACCGAGGGACGTTATGTTCAGGAGAAACCCGAACTACACCTGGTATAGGTGGGTTGGCTTTACCGCTACAGAAGGACTCATTTTTTGTCTCCCGGAACATCCCACTAGAGGTGTTCCCGAATGCGATTAAGGAAGATCCTTTGTCTTGGTCATTGATGAAATCCAATTTCCAATATGAATCCTTTACGGTTTTAGTTGTATTCTATGTATGTAGACGTAATATATGAGTACCTATGTCTTCTGTGATTTATTATTTACTTTCGAAAGTGATTTCAACACTATGCACTAGTAATAATAAAAGAGACTTTTGCGTTCCACACATATTTGGCTATCATAATACAAAACTTGCTCCTTTGGTGTGTATTGCATTATGTATGGGATGCGAGTCTTATGGTAGCTTCATTTTCTAAAAAACATTGCAAGTAGTTTTATTACTGGTATTCATGAGGGGAAACCCGTTCAGCGTTATACAACATGGTCTTATGATTTACCTAACTTTAAAATAAAAGTAGATAACTGTTTTATTTCTCATACCAGTCCAATGACCGATCCAGAGTTTATTGTTCTTCCACCGGAACTCTGGGTGCCCATACATTCCATGCGGGCAACCTTGTTGTTTTGGTTTGCAGATATTTTATAAAGCAGGTGCTAGATTGAAGTTATATATATATATATATATATATATATATGCAGCCTTCTTGGTCAGATGGTGAACATCAGAAGAAGAAACTATGTAAGAATATCTGGTGAGGTTATGTGCCTCCATGGGATTGCACCCTGGAGAGGAAGATGTAGGAATTTGGGCTGAGGGTATCTATTCCTATTTACTACTGAAAGACGCAGTTGGTGCCTCCAGATTATCCAAGGGTTTGTCGTCGTTCTTCATCGCTCTTCTGCTCCAACAATATTTGTAGTCATCTAGATATTCTTTGCCTATCTCAATAAGGTTATTGGTTCAAGTTGTAATTGTTTGTAACGGTAGTTGAGATCGATTGTAAACAATTTTTTATTAGTGAACCAATAAAGAGTGTGGTTGGGTGGAATATCTTGTGGTCATATTTTTCGATATTTTTATGGTGTTGTTTATTTTTTCAATCAATTCACCTTCAAGTGATTAGGTGATAAAGATCCTATTTTTCTTTGTGTTTTGTCAAACTTCCGCTGTGCACAAAACCCCAGTAGTTTGGTATTGGAGCAATTTTTGCATAATAGATTGGTATCAGAGCAATTTTAGCATAACAGATTGGTATCAGAGTAATTTTTTCACAATAGTTTGGTATCGAAGCCAGATCCTCGTATAGCTTGGAGTGATTTTGGATTGAAGATTGTAGATGTCGGAGACGATGTTGCTTTCGTGGATGACTATTTTTGATGGTAGATATTGAGGAGATTTAGAAGCCTATAATGGTGGATGTTTCATGCCTCAATGGTCCAATTTTTGGAGATGTGAAGAATCCCTCTGATATGGATGAGGGAAGATGGAAGAAGATGAAGAAGAAGGCGGGTGACGGTTGAAGAACCTAGTCCACAACAAGGTGGAGAGGTCAATATGGTCACTTCTTACGGTCCTAAGGTGGAGGATCATGGTATCGACAAGGGTCTAGATGTTGATGATGCTCGAGGGATCCCGGAGATGAAGAGGTCATGTCAAACGAAAGACAGATGTCGATTTTTGAAATCCACAAAGACGATGGAGGTCTTTGTGGTATTACAAACGCTTTGGAAAATCGCTATTGGCATGATGCACGGATGAAAGAGGTGCATCATTAGTGGGCGATGGTGGAGCTTTGTAATGGTATTAATTGAGAAAAGAAGGTTGAAATTGAGAGCTAAGTTGGCTGGTTTTGAGGAGATGTTGTGATTTAGTATCAAGGTGGAGTGTTGAAATTGGTGATACGCAAATCACAATTTTGGGCAACAAATAATCTTACATATTTTGTGGAGAGATTTGTTGTTAGATTTTATCGAGAGATTTGTTGCTAGATTTTATGGAGAGATATTGGTTGCTATACTTATGGGATAATTAAGGCAAGGATTATTTGGTACTTATCCAAATAAATTTATGACATATATGAAGATAATTTGGATGCCAAATTTACTTGGGTATGAAGCAATTCACTCTATAAAAATCCTAGCTAACATCTTCATTAGGTGTGCAAAAATTTGCCATTATTCTTCATTGTCTTTCTTCTCAAATTTTTAACCATTAGATATTCTCTACCTATTTCCCAATAAGGTTATTGATTCATTGTATTCTGTTTATTTTTGGTTGTAATCCATTGAGTGTAAACAAAATTTGTTTTGGTGAATCAATAAAGAGGGTGGTTGGATAGAATATTTGTGTACTTCTATTTTTTCTGATTTGTTATGTTGTTATTTTCAATCAAATTCATCTTCAAGTGATTGTGTGATAAAGATCCTATTTTTCTTGGCGTTTTATCAAACTTCCGCTGAGAACAAAACCCCCAACAGTTTGGTATCAGAGCAATTTTTGCACAACAATTTGGTATCGGAGCCAGATCATCGCATAACTTGGAGTGATTTTGGATTGAAGATTGTAGATGTCAGAGATGATGTTGCTTTCGTGGACGACTATTTTTTATGGTAGATATTGAGGGGATTTGGAAGCCTATAATGGTGGATGTTCCATGCCTCAATGGTCCAATTGATGGAGATGTGAAGAAGACCTCTGATATGGATAAGGGAAGATGAAAGAAGACGAAGAAGAAGGCGGGTGACGGTTGAAGAACCTAGTCCACATCAAGGTGGAGAGGTTAATATGGTCACTACTTATGGTCCTAAGGTGGAGGATCATGGTATCGACAAGGGTCTAGATGTTGATGATGCTCGAGGGATTTTGAAGACGAAGAGATCATGTCAAACGGAAGATGAACGTCTAGTTTTGAAATCCACAAAGATGATGGAGATCTTGTGGTATTGCAAGAACTTTTTAGACCATTGGTTTTTGCATGGTGTAGCTCAGATGGTAGATGCATCTTCTGCAGGCGGTGGGTTATGTTTGTAATTGAGGTGTGGTCGTAGTCCTTTTGCAGGTGGTGGGCTGTGTTTGTGATTGAGGTGTGGTTGTAGTCCTTTCAAATCGACAGGGGTATATCTCGTTGCCTTGAAATCGAGGTTGGTTTTAATTGAGAATAGGTGTTGTTGAAAGAGCTAGGTTGACTTGTTTGTGGATTGTTGGAGATATGTAATATTTGAATCAAGGTGGAGTGTTGGATTTTTTGATTCAAATATTTTATGAAGAGGATGTAATCAATTAAATGATTGATTGATTGGATTGACTAGTTGATTGACCAATTGGTTGATTGATTGGTTAATTGACTGATTGATTGGTCAATTGATTGATTTGATTATAGAAGGAAAGAGATGAATGGTTATATTTTGGAGATATCTTGAAGGGGCAATTGGATATTTGCCTAGACTTTCTATTCTCATATATATATATATATATATATATATATATATATATGCAGCCTTCTTGGTTAGATGGTGAACATCAGAAGAATAAAGCATGTAAGAATATCTGGTGAGGTTGTGTGCCTCTATGGGCTTGCTCCCTGAAGAGGAAGATGTAGGAATTTGGGCTGAGGGTAGCTATTCATATTTACTGCTGAAAGACGCAGTTGGTGCCTCTAGATTGTCCAAGGGTTTGTCGTCGTTCTTCATCGCTCTTCTGCTCCAACAATATTTGTTGTCATCTAGATATTCTTTGCCTATCCCAATAAGGTTATTGGTTCAAGATGTAATTTTTTGTAATGATAGTTGAGATCGATTGTAATCAATTTTTTATTAGTGAATTGATAAAGAGGATGGTTGGGTCGAATATCATGTGCTCATATTTCCGATATTTTTGTGGTGTTTTATTTTTTCAATCAATTCATCTTCAAGTGATTGGGTGATAAAGATCCTATTTCTCTTGGTGTTTTGTCGAACTTCCGCTTCGGACAAAACCCCAACAGTTTGGTATCAGAGCAATTTTTGCATAATATGCTTGTCATCTTATTGTGTGTTGCGCATTTGGACGTATTTGCAGCTGTATTATGTCCATTTGTATGTCCTTGCTACTGTATCATGTATATCTTCACTAGAAAAAGTATTTGTTGTGACCGATGATTCTCTTTGGTTATGTTTTGCTTTCTTCTTTTTCTTTTAATCATGAGCACCTTCTTGTTTGTATACTTGAATCATTACTGCTCTGTGCTCGGCTTGCTCATCTGAAATCCATGGCAATTAGATAAGAACTGATACTATCCTTGTTCTGCCACTTAATTTTTTCCAGTATATGCATATACATTGCCTAAGTCTTGCTGTACATTTGAAATCCTTGTGTCATGTCACATCACCAGTTCAGTTTCACCCTTAGTGTGCTGCCATATACATGCACCCAGTCTTCTGCTCATGCTTTGATCTTTCCCCTTGGTTCATGAACCTATAGTTGCTCACTGCCTGCTCCATATACATGCTATATTCCGGCTTGGTTCCTTATACACTTCCCATGTGGTTTTGGCATTGTTATATACTTATGCACTCTTGTGTGTGACTTGTCTCACTTCCTAGTCTTGCCCACATCACCATGTTCACTGTGTCGTACACTTTGCTTGTACTGTATATGTAGAACATTGTAGCACTGCTATGTAGTTGCATGCCATTGATTTGCACTAGACTTGATCCCTTGTTCACTCTGGTGTAGTCACATAGACCATTGCAAATTTGCCTTGTCATACTTATAGTTGACCGATAAGTACAAATTGGCAAACTTGTTATTTCATTTGTCATCACTACACTTGGCCTTTGATCGAGCTTGATTACCATGCACCTTTGTAATTTCATGCACATGCGTTGATCTAATTTCCAAACTCTGGTTTGACATGCTAATGCCTTGACCTTGTAGATCTTACTGTTTAACCTAAACACTTGTGCTTGTATGATATATTTGAGTATGTTGCATTGTCATGTACTCTGGCTTAATGTTGGACCAGTATTTGTGCATATACCCGTGCTGCTTCCATTTGCTAATGCATGCATATTTTCACCCTTATTTCTTGCACTTGAAACTGGCCTTCTTTGTTTGGCTGGGCATTGTGTACTTTGTCTTGTGCACTGCATGTTTGACCCAAAATTGTGCATGGACTGGTGTTTGAACATATTGTCCCTGTTCACTTGAAAAACTGTGTGCATGTTGTGCATATGTATATTTCTATACAAATCAGCATATCACTATATGATGTGTTGTGGCTGGTCAAGATCGGCAGACTACAAATGTGATTTGAGGTTAGTCTTGATCAGCATACCACTATAGCTGTGTTGAGGCTGGTCTTGATCAGCATACCTATAGCTGTGTTGAGGTTGATCCATGAGCACTAGTATTTAGTCTAAATTGTGGTATTTACACAGAATCACTATGAATATCATAAGCAGTCTAGACTCAAATAAATGTATATACATATCGGACCAAATCTAGAAAGATGACGAGAAACATACCAAAATTTTAAGGCAAATAAAATTTAAAATAAATTTGTATTTGTCTACTGTTAATTCTATTTTATTCCAATTTTCAGTGTGTTTCTATGATATATATACATATATATATTTGTGTGTGTGTGTGACTGAACTGGTTCTGAAGCAACTGAAGACAAAGTGTGTCTGTATGTGTATATGAGTCTATACATGAAATTGTATGTATAACTGACTGAAAAATAGTGAGGAACTAGCGTATATGAAATTGAATGAATTATATCATAGTGAGATAACCAATAGTGGGATCAAAAAAATATGTACTTTTTTAAATGTTGAAATAAAATATTTATTTGAATAAAAGTACTGTTTGAATATTAAATTCTGTGCAATAGCATTTTATTTAAAATAAATATTTGTTTATGTATGCGATGTAATATAGAATAGTATAGATACAAATGGAAATCATGTTGTTATACTCAACAGTTATTTATTAACAAAGCTTTATTGAATAGATTAATTATTATTCATTTAACTTACAAAGTATACAGAAGCGGAATCTGATATGATACCATCCTTTTTTGTGTGAGTCCTCTCCCATACTTCACGACGTGTGATTTCTTTTATCGGATTTTCATTGGACTAAAATATAGGATTAAATGTTATTTTTACAACACAAACGATAAGAAAATGAAAATAAATAACTTTACACATTTTCAGTAAAGTAGAACTATGTACAACTTCAACTTGTCATATAAGCAATAACTTATATATAAATGGCTAGCAAATCTTATGAGATACGTGCTTATCAAAATATTTTAATAAGAATTTATCCAAGATCCAATAGCCAACATCAGTTTCACTTTGTTTATTATGTGATCTATCACTAAGCATATACAGACTAGGTTAATTAATTAGTACATGCACCATATTTTGCATAATTTATGAATGCACTGCATTGTAAAGTTCTCTTGTAAATTATCCTACTAGCTACTGCTCTTGTTCCTCATATAATCCTAATTGCCTAAATATTAAGAAAATTGTAAACAAAAATGAAAAAAATTTCATCTTTCCTTTGCATGCTTTTTATATTGCCATGAAGAAACAAATTAGCAGCAGAGAATTGAGATTGAAATAGAACAATAAAAGATTTGCTAATAGCACATTTTGGACTGATAAGAAAATTAACTTATTATATTAGAAGCAATTTGGCCATAAACGAGTAAATTTGCGAAAGCTATTCAACAGCGAAACCGCTTAATTGCTTAAGGAACAGTTTTACTTTCCTAAAGAGAGCCGAATCTATAGTTCAACATGTTAACTTCTGAATTAAACCTTTAAGAACAGTTCAAATATAATTATATAAATCATAGCACTTAAAACAGTGCCTATTGATATCATTACCTTTCTTGCATTTGAAGCTTCGTAGGGCAAATAGGATGCCTTACATTATTTTGAGAGGAACAATAAAAATAAAAAACTTCCTTAAATGGTTTCATGACTAACAAGATGATTAGTCACCAATGTAAGCACAAAGTTATTTCATCTAACTCAAAACCACTCAAAACAACTTTTAAAGCTGCGTATAAGTTGTCCAAGCTCAAATTCGAAATGTTTTCATCGGCTTATGGAAAAGAAATAATATACTGGGGGTGGGTAGCTAATTAACAACTATTCGATCTGGCACGTGGGCATAATAATCGTGAAAGGGGATATTATTACAGAGGTGCGTAGCGAGCTAAGCATCAAACCTAGGAAAATGTTGTGGATACGATTAAAGTTAAAACCAACGTAAGGCGTGGCTTTGTTTCGAAAATTGGGCTTGTTTAGTTTTAAAACATATACTTTCAAGACATTAATCAGTCGGAAATTTTTTTTAAAAAAATTCACTGGCTTTGGTTTGAAAATGAATGTTGCTTAGCTCCGAAAATTGAGCTTGCTCAAATATAAAAAATATATTTTCAAGATATAAATTAGTTAAAATAATAACTTAAAAAATGATTTTAGATATAAGGAGAGATTCGGGTAGAGATTTAATGAACATGAGCTTTAGATGATATCTATTTGCATTAGTCCACTAAAAAATATATTGGTGTATAATTAGTAAACATTTAACCATTATTTTTATAAATGTAACTTTTTAGTAATAACATAAAGTCAAAGACTTCTTATTAAAAATAAATATGCACTACTTTAAGACATTAACATAATGCATAAACTAGAAAGGTTGCATATCACTTCATGTTGTATAATGCCGTGACTTG
Organism: Allium sativum; assembly: GCA_030737875.1. Taxonomy (NCBI): domain Eukaryota; kingdom Viridiplantae; phylum Streptophyta; class Magnoliopsida; order Asparagales; family Amaryllidaceae; genus Allium; species Allium sativum. The sequence goes on from CM060916.1 coordinate 905,657,416, forward strand.
TACGTCCAGTATAATGGTCATAGCTGTAAAGTGATCTGTTTTTTTTTTTTTTTTTTTTTACCTTTATCTCTTCTTTCCTTTGCACAAGCTTTTGCTTTTGTTTTCAAAAACATATAAATTAAAAGCAAATGAGAATGTGATTGCCACTTACCATTTTGAACCGTTATATTTATGTTTAAAGGCTTTGGGCCTGTTTTTATTTTAGTCCATTATTTTTATATAAATAAACAACGAAGCCTAAACAATTTGTATCTATCATTTCTGCAATAATACAAGTTCATTACTTCTGATCTCTATCTCAAAATCATTATCATTCAATATACTACAAAAATTACCAAATTCTAAGTTCGTATCGAAGCATCATTGATTCATCTTAACAGCTTTCGATTCAGTGGGTCATTTCTTCAACTTATCCTAAAGATTAATTCAGATAGATTGTTTAATTTTCTTCTCCTCAGGGTATCTTCATCATCATCGAAGAAGAGGGAAATTTCTGATCAACTGTGTCGTTCCTTCAGTCTTATGCACAGCTGCTAATTATATAGCCTCGTTGGGCCCAAGGAAGGGATGCATCAGCCAATTCAGTGTATGTCCCCATAATTGAGTCAAAAGATTCAATTCAAGAAAATCAAGAAGCAATCAAGAAATTGTTGTGCCATACCAGAAATTGATTAAGAAAATCTTCATCACATCGGTTATCTGGTTGCAGCAGTTATTCTTAAGACTGCCTTTGATTACTTGATAGATCCTTCCAACTCTATGCATACAATTTTCCTATATTTGCGTCATGGCCAGCGATAACACTTCATCTGAATCAGCATTCGTGAATGTTTCAGCATCTCAAGATGGAACATCAACTGTAGATAGATTAATAAAAATTGTCGTAAGTCTTTAGTCACAACTTATTATTTTCAGTTAAATGAAAATAACTACCTATTGTGGAAATTACAAGTAGAGACCGTTATTCAAAGCTGTGGTTTAGAGGGGTATGTATTGGGTACTGTTGATATCCCCTCAAAAAATTATTACTGACCAAAATAATAGGGTCATTAGTAATGCGGAGTATGTAAAATTTCATAGATAAGATCGTCTAATTAGTTTTTGGCTGTTGTCATAGATAAGTCAGAGCATACCGCCTCAAGTAATAGGTTGTAAAACTTCAAATGAGATTTGGCAAATAATAGAAAAAGGGTTCAATATCCAATTATATGCCAAAGTTATGTATTATAAGAGGCAGTTGTAGAAAGTTAGAAAAGATAATATCTTAATGAAAGAATATTTGAGCAAAATTAAATCTGTGTGATTTGTTAGAAGTAGCAGTGCAAAAAAAAATCTGATTCTGAACAAATCTTGATTATTCTTAATGAAACGAGTGAAGAGTACAAGGCTATTGAAGCCATTATTGCTACATAGAAATAATTCTCATCAATGGACGATGTTCATTCTATGTTACTATCCCATAAAATCTGAATAGACAACAAAAGAAATCAAGAAGCTAATTATAGCATCAATTATGCAGAAAATAAGAATATAAATCAAATAATAATGCTAAATCTGATCCGACCTTTCAAAGAGGTGGACCATCAGGCCAAGGCAGAGGAAATAGAGCAGCAACAATAACAAACCAAAATGTCAGATATGTGACAGAATTGGGCATACTGCACTAAAGTGTTACTTTAGATATAATCCAAATTATGCCAACAATCAAGCTAATAACAATCAAAAGGGATCAAACCCAAGTACAAATATAGCCAGGCTCAATCTGACCAAAATGCCCAGACTGATGGCTCAAGAAATCAAGGTGAAACAGCCAGATTGGATTATATTAATGATGATAATTATCTAAATTCAGAAGTTACCAATCTTTTAACTAATAATATAGAATATATCAATCTTGGAATAGAGAATACAAAGGTAATCGGTCAATTTGAATGTGGAATGGTAAGTGTACTAACATCTCTCACATTGCACTATAAGAGAGGCCTCAATTTGCGATGAGCATGGGCGACGGCTAGCAACGGCCAAAAAAACGGCGGTTGCTAGCCGTCGCTCGATCTGAGCATACATTCCAGCGTGGCTTTCTTCCCCAAATCACTTGCTCCAAATAAAAAAAATAATAAAAAGAGGGTTTGCTGCTGCCGTCGCCCCCCCTAAACGCCCAATTTCTTCCTCCAAAACTCTATTCTATCTTTCCAAATTGCTCCAGTATGTCTTCTAATCCCTATTATATGTTTAATTAGGATTATTTAGGGTTATTGTGTATGTTTATGTGGGGTTGTAAATTGATTGTTTATAGGTATGAAATTGATTGTATTGTGAGTTGCATATGATGTTGATATTGTTATACATTGATTTAGGAATAGGTGGAATTTACTAGGAGGTTGAAATTGTTGATTATCACATATGTGCTTGATTTAGGAGCATGAAAACAACGATTGTCATGTATGTAATTGGGTTTATGTTGATTGTGTTGTACGTTGATTGTGTTGTAGGATCATTTAAGAAAAAATGAAGTAAATGTGATTGTTTAGCAGTAGTAACTTGATTATGACTAATGAAATGGTGTAATGATGACCCTTTATGCATGCATGCACTGTTAATTATGTCACCATCGAATGCTATAATAGTCGGTCCAAACAAATTTGAAGAATGCATTTGCAATATTCCCAAAAAAAAATGTTGTTGTAATATTAACAAAAATTGACAAACTTGAAAGCTTAGTTTGTTGCTATAATATTAACAAAATAAAATTGACAAATTTGTTGCTATAATACTAACAAAATTGAAAGCTTAGTTTATCTTTCAAAATTGAAACTAATTAACTTCATAATTTATAACTTTAAACTAAAATTAATTAAAAGTAACTAAAACTAATTTATACTTCATAATTTTCATTGTCATGTTATTTTACAAATTGAAAGTACATATAGATGCTATTTAGTTAACGCGCGAGCGTAGACGGAAAAAGGCGCAAGGCGCAACTAAGAAGCTTTTTTCATTTGTATTGTTTTTTGGTTTAAGCTTAGATTGAACGTTTTTTGACTACTTATGTGAACCCCTTAGATAAATTTGGCCCCGTCCAACAAGTGTTGTATATGATCGTTATATGGGTATTCGTTCTTACACAAAATGGAAATATATATTCATTTGATACAATATTCATCGGATTTGTCCCAGTATTGGACAAGTTACAAATATAATAACGTAAGCATATTTTATAAATCATTTCAGTTTAAACGGTTGATAAAGTTTCGATGGCACTTCTTTTTGTTCCCTGTGTACATGCATTTGTGTATGATACAGGGACCAAAGGGAAATGCTGGCGAAATTTTGTTGAACCGTTTAACCTGAAATGATTTATAAAATATGCTTACGTTATTATGTTTGTAATGGGAAGTAGGTAGACCGGCCGTCAAAGTAAAAAATAAATAAACCAAAAAATCGAAAACATGCAATAGTTATAAATAAAATTTTACAAGATTTAAAATAGTATAAAGTGTTACGTTCGGTCGAACTTTCTAACATATTTGTTGCAAATCAGGAAAATATTCGATTATTTTCGTGATCGCGGTTGGATGTATCAACCCCGAACTGGTAAGAAAGGGTCGATAAAGAAACATTTTTGTAATGGAGTCCAAGAATTTATTAGATTCGCTAAATCTAATAATCGGAGTAACGTAGACATTCGTTGTTTGTGTAGTAAGTGCAGACATCTGAAGCATTGGAAGCCAGATGTATTCGAAGTACATCTGTATAAATTTGGTTTTGTGTCGAATTATCACTTATGGGATCGTCATGGAGAACTTGTTCAACCTACGTTTAACCCTGTGGTGGTAGAGGACGATAGTACAATGATGAACGATAATACAATTCCGAATCCGATAGAAAATATGGTGCAAGATGCAGCATGATCAATGTTTCCTAACGGTGAGCAAGGCGATGATGAGACTGGAAATATTGAAGAACCAATGGCGGAAGAATTTTTTTTTTATGATTTATTTAATTCTGCGAGGAGGAGGTTGTGGGAAGGGTGTACAAGTAGAACCGAATTGTCTGTAACCGACGAATTCATCATTATGAAATCAAAATTCAATCTTACAGAAGCTGCATTTACAGCAATTGTACAAACTGCAAAACGACATATGCTGCCCAATAATTTGATGTGCGATAGTCATTATAAAGTGAAAAAAACTTATGTCTGCATTTGGACTACCGTATCATAAGATAGATACATGTGTTAAAGGTTGCATGTTGTATTGAAAAGAAGATGCTCACCGTAGAAAATGCAAATTTTGCAACGAAGATAGATATAAACCAAGGAAAAAGAAAGGAAAAGAAGTTCCATATAAAAGAATGCATTATCTACCCATAACCCCCAGAATTCAACGGCTATATGCATCATCTGCTACAGCGTGTCATATGCGATGGCATAGCGTGAGAACATCAGAAGAAGGAACTATGATACATCCGTCTGATGGTGAAGCATGGAAACACTTTGATAGGACTTATCCTGAATTTGCTGCCGAGAGCCGTAATGTTAGGCTCGGTTTATGCACGGATGGATTTTCACCATTTTCTCAGTTTGGTAGTAAATATTCATCATGGCCTATCATTGTTACTCCTTATAACTTACCCATATGGATGTGTATAAAAAATCCATATATATTTTTAATGGTTGTTGTCCCTGGTCCCGATGATCCGACACAAGGAATGGATGTTTATCTACAATCGTTGATTGAAGAGTTGAAAACACTGTGGCATGAAGGAGTTGAAACATACGACATTTCGAGAAAAAGAAATTTTCATATGTTTGCTTCTGTATTATGGACTATTAGTGATTTTCCCGCGTATGGCATGCTTTCAGGTTGGGGCACTACTGGACGTCTAGCTTGTCCTCATTGTATGGAGGAGACACGGGCATTTTCATTAAAGTATGAAAAAAATTCTTTGTTTGACTGTCATCGCTATTTTCTCCATATTAATCATAAATTTAGAATGGATAAAAAGAACTTTAAAGCTAACAGAGTAGAGACTATGCTACCGCCTAAAGTTTGGACAAGTGAAGAGATATATGAAGTTGTAAGTGAGTACCCAAAGATACATGAAACTGGAGCAGGCTGAAATTCCAGGTAAATCGGACATTCATAATTGGTGCAAACAAAGTATATTTTGGGAGTTACCTTACTGGAAAAATATAAAACTTAGGCATAATATTGACGTGATGCATAATGAAAAAACGTTTTTGATAACGTTTTTAATACATTTTGAATGTAAAGGGTAAAACCAAAGACGATGCGAATTCGAGACGCAATATATTACATTTTTGTAAAAGGCCGGAGCTGCACTTGTATGACGAAAATAAAAAACCTAAAGCATGCTATGAGCTAGATAACAAGCAAGTAAAACTCGTGCTAAAGTGGGTGGAAGGATTACGATGTCCCGATGGGATTTCTTCAAACCTCCGTGGATGTGTGGACTTTAAAAACAGTGAATTGAGTGGAATGAAAAGTCATGATTGTCATATCATAATGGAATACGTTTTACCTGTGGTTTTCAAGGAACTGTTGCCTACAAAAATCTGAAGTGTTATAACAGAATTAAGTTTGTTTTATACACAACTTTGTTCAACGATGTTAAAGGTATACCGTCTACGTAAGCTTGAACTAGAAATCCCTGTACTGATCTGCAAACTCGAGAAAATATTTCCACCCGGTTTTTTTAATGTAACGGAGCATTTACCTATTCATCTTCCATCTGAAGCACTTCTTCGAGGTCCAGTGCAGTACGGATGGATGTATCCGTTCGAGAGGTAATTTTATATATAATTTCAATAATCGTGATAGATTACAACTTAGATTATTTGTAACGACCTGGATTTTTCGACCATTTGAATTGAATATTTAAATTGGTTTAAATATTTTATTAAGGGAATTGATATGGAATTCGTTTCTAAGACGACGATAAAATGTGTATATTTATATTTAATATAAAACGAACTCGAAACAGCGCGGTAGTTCGTAAAATTGAATTTCAACTTCAATTGACTATACTGAATCCGTGTTAAGTCGGATTTCGGTAAAACAAGAAGCGTCTGAATCTAGTTGATAATATTTTTCTAATGGAAGAGAAAAATCGAGTTTTCATATTTTAGATTTTATTTTACGTCCAAATCAGATTTTCAAATAGTCGCTATAGAATCGTTCATCGACCGTAACAGTTTATTTGAAATAACTGCATACTGGATTCGAATTTAGACGAGGTTCTTTTGAGACGTAGTATTAATTTAATTTTTAGAATTTTACTGTAATTTTTATTTCGTAAAATAAGCAACTTTTTATTTGGGTATTTTGCACCCTGTGTCAACATTTTGGGATTTCACAGAATAGGTTAACCTACCGATATTATTATATTTTTGGGATCGTGGCACACTGTTGAATGCGACAGTATTTTTATTTCCGTCGATAGCGAATCTCATGAGGGCGGAGTCTTATAGGATGAGGTACACTCATTTTATGACTAAGAATCGCTTGTCTCTTTCACTGAAATCAAATCAAAATTTATAAAAAGGAGACAACCCATAATTTCTTGTCGACTGAAGCTCGTACGTTTGTCTCTACACCTCACCATGTTGTTTTAAATGTTGTAAGGGATATGACAAAACTTCAGCATACATTTCAACGTCTAGGTATTTCCCTTTCAAATTCCTACTCTATATGTAGCGCATGGCTTGGGTAGGGGAGGCATGTGGCTATTCTAAAAATATCACTGCACAACGTAAAATCAAGTTAAATCTCTTGCATGTCTTGAGTATGGACCGTTTCACCTATATGATAAATGATAATAATAAAATTACACTATCTTCCTCTATTTAAACAATACAGCTACCCTTATATAACGCAGACCGTCCCCTATACAAACAGCTATGAAGTGAAGCCTATACCTACTAACTGTGAAACCGTGGCTTCCAAGGGAAGTAAAAATAAACAATTCAAGTTAATTTTCTTGGCAGCCAAACTTTATTTACCGTGCTCTCCACGAATACTTGACTACCACGGTTCCTCAACCTTATATAAAGCCCACCCTCCGTTCAAATCTCTTCACTTCTTCTTCTCCGTTAGGAAAGCGCTCCCTCTTTAAAAAAAAAAAAAAAAAAATGGCGTGGGTTCATTGAGGCGAGAGCATATTTGGAGCAAGTAAGAAATAGGAGGAAGATGCATGGGTTACGTGGTTTAAAGAAATGGGTTCTAGTCTTTTTGCATGGGAGGAGTATATGGAGAGAAGGGGAAAACTGATGGTGGAAGTTTAGTGGAAAAAGGGGGATGTGTGTATTATGTTTGCTACAGGCAAATGGGAAGTAACGTGGAGTTGGATTGGAAAAGAAATATGGGCTTAAGGTCCTTAGGTTTCAAAAGAAAAAAAATGTGTGTAAAACACAAACTGAGAAGTGGGGAAGGAAATTGGGTACATGATGGGAAGTGATGGTTTGTTGTGCATGTAGCAAGGGATGTTTGGACGTGGGGGTGACTATGTGATGTGCGTTTCCAATGAAGAAGAAAAAAAAAATATGGTTAGACAAGGCGTGAAAGGGGGAGAACGTGTGTAGGGCTGAGAATCAAGTCATCAGTCTTTCCATCAACGAAAGGAATACGTTTAGTAAGGTATTGGTTAACTTAACAAAGGTTAGGTAACGATAATTAAGTTTAAGTTTTAATTTAATTATTTTAATTTATATATACTGTAATAACGATAACTCGACCGTATATTATCAGAACGACGCAAACCCGGGAGCGATGGAATCACAATAGGGAGCACCATGCTGCGGTGCAGGTTCGGAAGGAATTGGAATCAATCGAGATTCTATTTAATTTTAAACGCCGGTTTAAAATTAAATGGGATAACGCGGCGACCGTCAATCAAAAATAAGGTGAGTTTATTCTCACACATTTCTGAAATACTTGGATGTGTTAAATTCATATAATTTAATTGGTTGATTGGTTGCCTTGGATGCCTATGGTTGCTTTAACGATTGACGTTAATTATATTATCGTTGCTAAAATATCTCTATGTACTGATATGAAAGATTTTAATGGTCTGTGTTGCAGGGAAGAACAGGTAGGAGGAACCAAACCGGTTCCTCAAATATTTATTATGCTGTTATTTCATATTTTATGAACTGTTCAAACCCGTTGACTTTAAACCCTATTGATCATTGAATGTGGTTGGGTTTTGAATCAGTAAATAGCATGGTCAATAAGTAAATAGCAGATGGCCCAAATATGCACTGTTTTATAAAGAACGAGTCACCGTCAGGTGAATCGCTAGAAATAGAGTTATAAAATTTATTGTATAACCGAATATATATTTTTAAATATATATATTATTTTAAATGAAGTTCTAAAAGGGGAATATATTAATCACATATATACATTGGTTCGTTTTAACCACAAATTGTCGTTTTGGTTTAACCAAAATCTACCGTGCGCGAAGCACGTGCTTATCAAATGACTGTTAAACAATTTTATTTAGCAAGTTCAAGTGGCCAGATTTGATGTAACAAATAGAATGGGGTTTATATTGATATTGACTTATTGGAAATCAAAGTAAATAGCATTATTTAAATTAATTATTAATTTATTTAAATGACAAGGTCGATAACGATTGACTAACTAGTTAGTCATGTTTAAAGAGAAACAAGTAAACGGCTTTGCTGAAATTGTTTGTTAAATAAGTTCATTAATTTAAAGAAAGTAGTTGATGGTTGGGTAACCTAGTTTTATTTTTAAAGGTTGAAATTTAATTATTTGTCATTTATTAAAAATCACAGTGATGTTTTGGAATGTTAAATATAGTAAGGAATGTTGTGAAGTTTAAAGTCGTGTTGATAGTTAATAAAGCGATTTAGTATCTATAATGTGAAACCGAAGTTTTATTTTTAATTCTTATTGAATTATACTAAATCGGATTATATGAAATCCAAGTTGGACGAAGTTATAAAACCGACTTGAATTAGAGTAGTGAATTGAGATAAGTTAAAAGGATGCGATATAGAATTGCCAAGATGATACCCCATCAAAATGGAATTATAATGGGATTTGTCGTATTGGAAATGAGTGTCAGTTGTTGTATTACAACTGATATCTATCTGACGATAAGAACGTTGTTGATCAAGGTCTGAGAGGTAATTAAAATACCCCAACTTGAACGGCTTCAGGATTATCAAAAGATAGTATTAGTCGTAATGGCGAAAGATCGTAAAGTAAAATATTTTGGAAAAATAATAGTGTAATATTATTTGAAGGATTCGGAAATATAAGTATATATATGAAGAGATCTCGAAATAAAAGGAAATAAAAGGGGTGTGATGGTATGAAATGATTAATGGAAAGATAACGGCATTTTCAAGGTTATAGAATGAAATGCAAACAGGTTTAGTCTAAAAGAATGGGGGATGGTTTTGGTATTCAAAAAAAAAAAAAAAATGAATCCAAAGAAGATGTCGTAATAATTTTACAAATGATAAGGAAGGTTATAGCCATGTTTGGAAATATTGGTGAAAGATAAATTAGATATGATTTAAGATATTTTCTAAATATAGAAAAGGGGATTTGAGTGTAATTATATGATTAGAACCAATATATTATTTTTGGGTATTTCAACTGAGATATTGATTTTAAAAGGGCCAAGTGATGCTATGAAATAAACAATGGATTTGTTTTATTTTTGTGCTTGTTTATTTTGATAGTCAAACAACCAACTATCAAAATCTGACCCAACGTTATTGGTACGGAAAGACCGGGATCGAATTTATATTCGAAAACCATTCCGACCAATAAATACGAATACGTCGAAGACGCTGATCGAGATGGAGCAATTGAAGACCGTAGATCTTCACGAAACGGAAGAGTTACTTACAATCTCTGGCTGATCCCTAGAGATATACTGTGACTCTGTCGTGATTGGAATCTATGGGTTGCAAGGACTTCTCGCTGCTGATCCATGGGGTGATTCCTATATTGGATGCAGTAGGAGAGTACCTTCGGTTCATCCTGTTCCTGGATGACGTGTATGATGTGAATGGTGGCCAGATGTTTCAAAAGTCGATTATAGCCTCAAGCCTCATCAACCGGGAAATGACAAAAATCGGGCAGGCAGCATGGCTATGTGGGTCGCACCCATTAGGGTGTATTGTCACCATCTAGAGAATATTCATATTTGTTACTTCTTTCGTTTCTGTATCTCCCGGGGATTTACGGTGGTCGCGCGACAAAAAGCCGTAAGGTGACAATATGCTCGATACACTCAAGAGAAATGAGTGGTCGGTCATGTGTGGGCCGGGTTGCAAGACGTTCTTGTTGAACCTAGTGTATTCGTCTCTAGAGATACACTAGCGGCAGGTGGTCCCATACCTTGTCATAGTTGGAAATCCAATCTCCAATAAGCGCCTGCGGTTTTGATTGTATACTATATATGTGGAGCGTGAGATGCAAGCGTTCTGCTAGATTCTATTTACTTGTATTTAGACACTATGATAATATCAGAATAAGATATTGATTTCAAATTGTTTTGGGTTATAGTAAGGTAAAAACCGTTCGTGTTTATGTGTGGACTGGTCTTACTATTATCTTTTTATTTCAAAAGGATTTCAAAGTTAAACAAGTTGGTTGTTGTATGAGTTTATCACTGAAAAGTATTTCAGACTGATCCGGGTGAATTTTGTTTTAAATCAAATGTGCTCGGGTCAGACCAAGCATATTTACAGGTCAGGTTTCCGCTTGAAGCAACAGAGATGGAGTTGAAATCGAGACGTATTCCATATATATACTGGTACTGGTTTATTCCGCTGTGTGTTGTATTGATCTGAATGTATACTCTGATGTTGTAATATACAGTTCCTTTATAAAGTATTATTGATTATTATATTTTGTCCATTTCGCTGTGAGACTCTGATCTTCTTACTCTTCTATTCTAATATTTCTTTCTTTCTTTTCTCACCCTCTAACTTCTTTCTATTAGCTTTCTGGGTTTTCGATATTTGAGTTTGGACACGAGACGTGTTAGTGTCTGGATTCGAGTGTCGAAATTCCCGGGTCGCTACAGTTGGTATCAGAGCAATGGTTTAGGAATAACCTTGGCTCTGTGGTGTAACTCGATAGAGATTGGGCTAGTAATACCCTAGATCGAGTTGAGTGTATATATACGAGAGCGCGTAATTGTAATTTGAATATAAAATTATTTTTATATTGTTTTGACCCAATACATTTTATAGGAAGGTAAAATTTATTATCGAATTATTATTTGATTTGGATGAAATAGAATCATTTCAAATATGAAATGAGAATTAGATTTAATTGTATGAATGAAACTTATGAATTGAAATTGAAACAAGTAAACTGAAATCTGGCTTGTGTTGGGGAAAATGACAGTGAATAAATCCCAAATGGAATATTTGAAAATTGGTTGAATTGCGTGATTGGAGTTGATTGTATAGACTTGGTTTGAACAAACCTGAATGGATGGAATTGATTCAGGTAATTGAATCAGAATATAAGGAATGGGTTGGTATATCTAAATGGATTGCTAAAAATAGTTACGACTATGAATTTAAAGGGTTTGTAGAATGTGTTAGGGGTGAGTAATATGGATTTAAATTGGATTTAGAACCAATGAATGAGTTGGGCTTGCTAAAATGAGACCCGAGTGTAATAAATTTGAATGGTTTAATAAAACCAGAAGGAAATTTAAATTATAAAATTGGTGAATATGAAATTTGATTAAGTGAATCAGAAGTTAACTTAAACTAGGTTGTATATTGGATGATTTGTTTGTGTTGTATGATCTATTTTATTAAATGATAGTTGGTTATGTTAAATTCGACAAACAAGTTAATAAGAAAATTGAATGAATTGGAAATAGAGAGATAAATTCCAGTATAAGGAATTGAGATTAAAAATCAATTACGAAATGAAACTGGGAAGAAAAAAAAAATAGAAGGAAAAAGAAAAAAAAGGGAAAAAAATTTACCTGGGATTGTTACCTGTATTGTAAGTGGTGCTAAGTACAGATTGCAGAGGGCTATGGGATTTATTTGGCTATACAGACTGGAAGTACAGCAGTTGGCTGATTTGCTTTAAAGTTGGATTTGAGTTGCTCGACAAACAGGTGAACCTTATATTGTTAATTGGTTGGTGATTGGTCTTTACCACTGAATTGAGTAGCCATTTGGCTGTGGTTTTTCTTTGGATCAACATGAGAGGCCCAGAGAGGCGTATGTAGTCATCTGAATCGAACAGTACAGAGGAGGTGCTGCCGAATTTTTCGAAAATTTTATGACTTGGTAAAATTTTGATAATATTTTAAATTAATTACTTTTAAAAATAATTGCAGTTTGAGCATTCTTCTTACTTAGCAATTTCGAGGACGAAATTTATTTAAGGGGGGAAGAATGTAACGACCTGGATTTTTCGACCATTTGAATTGAATATTTAAATTGGTTTAAATATTTTATTAAGGGAATTGATATGGAATTCGTTTCTAAGACGACGATAAAATGTGTATATTTATATTTAATATAAAACGAACTCGAAACAGCGCGGTAGTTCGTAAAATTGAATTTCAACTTCAATTGACTATACTGAATCCGTGTTAAGTCGGATTTCGGTAAAACAAGAAGCGTCTGAATCTAGTTGATAATATTTTTCTAATGGAAGAGAAAAATCGAGTTTTCATATTTTAGATTTTATTTTACGTCCAAATCAGATTTTCAAATAGTCGCTATAGAATCGTTCATCGACCGTAACAGTTTATTTGAAATAACTGCATACTGGATTCGAATTTAGACGAGGTTCTTTTGAGACGTAGTATTAATTTAATTTTTAGAATTTTACTGTAATTTTTATTTCGTAAAATAAGCAACTTTTTATTTGGGTATTTTGCACCCTGTGTCAACATTTTGGGATTTCACAGAATAGGTTAACCTACCGATATTATTATATTTTTGGGATCGTGGCACACTGTTGAATGCGACAGTATTTTTATTTCCGTCGATAGCGAATCTCATGAGGGCGGAGTCTTATAGGATGAGGTACACTCATTTTATGACTAAGAATCGCTTGTCTCTTTCACTGAAATCAAATCAAAATTTATAAAAAGGAGACAACCCATAATTTCTTGTCGACTGAAGCTCGTACGTTTGTCTCTACACCTCACCATGTTGTTTTAAATGTTGTAAGGGATATGACAAAACTTCAGCATACATTTCAACGTCTAGGTATTTCCCTTTCAAATTCCTACTCTATATGTAGCGCATGGCTTGGGTAGGGGAGGCATGTGGCTATTCTAAAAATATCACTGCACAACGTAAAATCAAGTTAAATCTCTTGCATGTCTTGAGTATGGACCGTTTCACCTATATGATAAATGATAATAATAAAATTACACTATCTTCCTCTATTTAAACAATACAGCTACCCTTATATAACGCAGACCGTCCCCTATACAAACAGCTATGAAGTGAAGCCTATACCTACTAACTGTGAAACCGTGGCTTCCAAGGGAAGTAAAAATAAACAATTCAAGTTAATTTTCTTGGCAGCCAAACTTTATTTACCGTGCTCCCCACGAATACTTGACTACCACGGTTCCTCAACCTTATATAAAGCCCACCCTCTGTTCAAATCTCTTCACTTCTTCTTCTCTGTTAGGAAAGCGCTCCCTCTTTAAAAAAAAAAAATGGCGTGGGTTCATTGAGGCGAGAGCATATTTGGAGCAAGTAAGAAATAGGAGGAAGATGCATGGGTTACGTGGTTTAAAGAAATGGGTTCTAGTCTTTTTGCATGGGAGGAGTATATGGAGAGAAGGGGAAAACTGATGGTGGAAGTTTAGTGGAAAAAGGGGGATGTGTGTATTATGTTTGCTACAGGCAAATGGGAAGTAACGTGGAGTTGGATTGGAAAAGAAATATGGGCTTAAGGTCCTTAGGTTTCAAAAGAAAAAAAATGTGTGTAAAACACAAACTGAGAAGTGGGGAAGGAAATTGGGTACATGATGGGAAGTGATGGTTTGTTGTGCATGTAGCAAGGGATGTTTGGACGTGGGGGTGACTATGTGATGTGCGTTTCCAATGAAGAAGAAAAAAAAATATGGTTAGACAAGGCGTGAAAGGGGGAGAACGTGTGTAGGGCTGAGAATCAAGTCATCAGTCTTTCCATCAACGAAAGGAATACGTTTAGTAAGGTATTGGTTAACTTAACAAAGGTTAGGTAACGATAATTAAGTTTAAGTTTTAATTTAATTATTTTAATTTATATATACTGTAATAACGATAACTCGACCGTATATTATCAGAACGACGCAAACCCGGGAGCGATGGAATCACAATAGGGAGCACCATGCTGCGGTGCAGGTTCGGAAGGAATTGGAATCAATCGAGATTCTATTTAATTTTAAACGCCGGTTTAAAATTAAATGGGATAACGCGGCGACCGTCAATCAAAAATAAGGTGAGTTTATTCTCACACATTTCTGAAATACTTGGATGTGTTAAATTCATATAATTTAATTGGTTGATTGGTTGCCTTGGATGCCTATGGTTGCTTTAACGATTGACGTTAATTATATTATCGTTGCTAAAATATCTCTATGTACTGATATGAAAGATTTTAATGGTCTGTGTTGCAGGGAAGAACAGGTAGGAGGAACCAAACCGGTTCCTCAAATATTTATTATGCTGTTATTTCATATTTTATGAACTGTTCAAACCCGTTGACTTTAAACCCTATTGATCATTGAATGTGGTTGGGTTTTGAATCAGTAAATAGCATGGTCAATAAGTAAATAGCAGATGGCCCAAATATGCACTGTTTTATAAAGAACGAGTCACCGTCAGGTGAATCGCTAGAAATAGAGTTATAAAATTTATTGTATAACCGAATATATATTTTTAAATATATATATTATTTTAAATGAAGTTCTAAAAGGGGAATATATTAATCACATATATACATTGGTTCGTTTTAACCACAAATTGTCGTTTTGGTTTAACCAAAATCTACCGTGCGCGAAGCACGTGCTTATCAAATGACTGTTAAACAATTTTATTTAGCAAGTTCAAGTGGCCAGATTTGATGTAACAAATAGAATGGGGTTTATATTGATATTGACTTATTGGAAATCAAAGTAAATAGCATTATTTAAATTAATTATTAATTTATTTAAATGACAAGGTCGATAACGATTGACTAACTAGTTAGTCATGTTTAAAGAGAAACAAGTAAACGGCTTTGCTGAAATTGTTTGTTAAATAAGTTCATTAATTTAAAGAAAGTAGTTGATGGTTGGGTAACCTAGTTTTATTTTTAAAGGTTGAAATTTAATTATTTGTCATTTATTAAAAATCACAGTGATGTTTTGGAATGTTAAATATAGTAAGGAATGTTGTGAAGTTTAAAGTCGTGTTGATAGTTAATAAAGCGATTTAGTATCTATAATGTGAAACCGAAGTTTTATTTTTAATTCTTATTGAATTATACTAAATCGGATTATATGAAATCCAAGTTGGACGAAGTTATAAAACCGACTTGAATTAGAGTAGTGAATTGAGATAAGTTAAAAGGATGCGATATAGAATTGCCAAGATGATACCCCATCAAAATGGAATTATAATGGGATTTGTCGTATTGGAAATGAGTGTCAGTTGTTGTATTACAACTGATATCTATCTGACGATAAGAACGTTGTTGATCAAGGTCTGAGAGGTAATTAAAATACCCCAACTTGAACGGCTTCAGGATTATCAAAAGATAGTATTAGTCGTAATGGCGAAAGATCGTAAAGTAAAATATTTTGGAAAAATAATAGTGTAATATTATTTGAAGGATTCGGAAATATAAGTATATATATGAAGAGATCTCGAAATAAAAGGAAATAAAAGGGGTGTGATGGTATGAAATGATTAATGGAAAGATAACGGCATTTTCAAGGTTATAGAATGAAATGCAAACAGGTTTAGTCTAAAAGAATGGGGGATGGTTTTGGTATTCAAAAAAAAAAAAAATGAATCCAAAGAAGATGTCGTAATAATTTTACAAATGATAAGGAAGGTTATAGCCATGTTTGGAAATATTGGTGAAAGATAAATTAGATATGATTTAAGATATTTTCTAAATATAGAAAAGGGGATTTGAGTGTAATTATATGATTAGAACCAATATATTATTTTTGGGTATTTCAACTGAGATATTGATTTTAAAAGGGCCAAGTGATGCTATGAAATAAACAATGGATTTGTTTTATTTTTGTGCTTGTTTATTTTGATAGTCAAACAACCAACTATCAAAATCTGACCCAACGTTATTGGTACGGAAAGACCGGGATCGAATTTATATTCGAAAACCATTCCGACCAATAAATACGAATACGTCGAAGACGCTGATCGAGATGGAGCAATTGAAGACCGTAGATCTTCATGAAACGGAAGAGTTACTTACAATCTCTGGCTGATCCCTAGAGATATACTGTGACTCTGTCGTGATTGGAATCTATGGGTTGCAAGGACTTCTCGCTGCTGATCCATGGGGTGATTCCTATATTGGATGCAGTAGGAGAGTACCTTCGGTTCATCCTGTTCCTGGATGACGTGTATGATGTGAATGGTGGCCAGATGTTTCAAAAGTCGATTATAGCCTCAAGCCTCATCAACCGGGAAATGACAAAAATCGGGCAGGCAGCATGGCTATGTGGGTCGCACCCATTAGGGTGTATTGTCACCATCTAGAGAATATTCATATTTGTTACTTCTTTCGTTTCTGTATCTCCCGGGGATTTACGGTGGTCGCGCGACAAAAAGCCGTAAGGTGACAATATGCTCGATACACTCAAGAGAAATGAGTGGTCGGTCATGTGTGGGCCGGGTTGCAAGACGTTCTTGTTGAACCTAGTGTATTCGTCTCTAGAGATACACTAGCGGCAGGTGGTCCCATACCTTGTCATAGTTGGAAATCCAATCTCCAATAAGCGCCTGCGGTTTTGATTGTATACTATATATGTGGAGCGTGAGATGCAAACGTTCTGCTAGATTCTATTTACTTGTATTTAGACACTATGATAATATCAGAATAAGATATTGATTTCAAATTGTTTTGGGTTATAGTAAGGTAAAAACCGTTCGTGTTTATGTGTGGACTGGTCTTACTATTATCTTTTTATTTCAAAAGGATTTCAAAGTTAAACAAGTTGGTTGTTGTATGAGTTTATCACTGAAAAGTATTTCAGACTGATCCGGGTGAATTTTGTTTTAAATCAAATGTGCTCGGGTCAGACCAAGCATATTTACAGGTCAGGTTTCCGCTTGAAGCAACAGAGATGGAGTTGAAATCGAGACGTATTCCATATATATACTGGTACTGGTTTATTCCGCTGTGTGTTGTATTGATCTGAATGTATACTCTGATGTTGTAATATACAGTTCCTTTATAAAGTATTATTGATTATTATATTTTGTCCATTTCGCTGTGAGTCTCTGATCTTCTTACTCTTCTATTCTAATATTTCTTTCTTTCTTTTCTCACCCTCTAACTTCTTTCTATTAGCTTTCTGGGTTTTCGATATTTGAGTTTGGACACGAGACGTGTTTGTGTCTGGATTCGAGTGTCGAAATTCCCGGGTCGCTACATTATTGTACCATCATATAAATTAAATTAATCTTATTATAGGTACTTGAATCATTTGAAGAAAAAAATTAGGCAAAATGCTCGAGTAGAAGGTTTGATTTGCAAATCGTACCTTGGAGAAGAAGCCTCATTTTTTTGTCTCATTACTTTAGTGAAGATGTGAACTTGTCTTTTGTAACTGTTCCCCGTAATGAACAAGTCATTGAGCAGGAGTCTTCTCAAACAATGTTATCTATTTTTAGACAACACGGAAGACCTGCAGGAAAATGTGTGGAAATATAGCTAAGCGATAAAGACTACAATGTGGCACCAAAATATATTCTGTTAAATTGTGCAGAAGTTACACCATTTGTTAGGTAATACTAAATTCATGTACAATTCAATTATATGTACATATACATTTATTTTTCTCTATTAATAAAAATTGAACATAACACATATATGCAGTATCTACGAATCACAACATCCATCTGGTGATCTCAGTACAGAATTCACTCGATGTTTTCAGACTATGTTCATGATCCAAAAAACTGTGTTGTTAATGAAGGATTACGACATCTTGCTATCGAACCAAAAAGAAATGTCAAAACTTATCCAATATACTTTGTCAATGGATTTAAATTCAACACCAATGACTACGGAGCTGAAAAATTAACGTATAACAGTGGTGTATTTGTCAAAGGCAGTGATGATCCAGAGGAGCATATAAAAGATTTTAACAACGTCTTAACACAAGCTGTAGAGTTGACATATTACATTCAGCCCGTAGAGAAAGTTTACCTGTTCAAATGCAACTGGTTTAGTAATGTTCCTGTTTCTGGAATCAACGTGCACAAAGATTATAGGCCAATCGAAATAAGGCATACGCCGCACTACTATAAGTATGATCCTTTTGTGTTAGCCAAACAAGCATTACAAGTCTATTTTGCTCCGTATCTATTCTTAAAAAAAGATAAAGCAGAATGGTGGGTTGTTTTTAAAACAAAGGCAGGATTTACATTTGATAGAAATAATATTCCAGATGAAGCAGCGTATCAAGCAGATTTTGAGCCAAATACTGAAATAATAATAGCTGATGACATTGATATTGGGTCGTTGAATGATGAAGCGAATGTATTAGTAGATGCATTTGTAAGTACTTATGAAAACGATATAGAGTATGAGACCGAGTCTGGATCCGAAGATGATGAAGACTGATGTCATATACTTATGTTATTTATGTACAATTCTGAGCTATGTAATAATAATGATGTTGATTGTTCTTAGCTATGAATTTACTTACGTTCTGTACTAGTATGATTTATGTAATGATAATGTTGACTATATATGTTATGCAGTATTGTTCTTCTCATTTACGATTTATGTTATGATAATGATGACTAATGTTAATAATTCAAGTTATTTTGTATGCACATTATATGATTGTAACAGATATGTCTGGCGATAGACGATGATCGAGGAGTACATCTCAGCTTACTCCTTCACCATCTCCTGGAGCAGGATCAGGAGCAGGTCCGATTTGATATTGAGCCATCGGAGTTCATTTTAGAAGTATCTAGGCAGTCTTACACAAGTAGAATGCAGGGTGCTTGGCCGTATTGGGATAATATCCCAGCACATATTAAGAATATCATTTTAGCCGATTTATTGGTAAGTATATTTTATACTAATATTAAAAATTAATATACTGGGAATAATTAAAAATAAATGTAGTATGCAGCCTGTCGTACATGTTGAGGAGCAGGACATGCCCACCTTTTTGATTATTGGAATATGAAGATGCGCAAGAATTATCGAGAGACAATTTCTAGAGCCAAGAAATATAGAAAAAAGCCTCAATTTATGAGTGATGATGTTTGGGCAGACTTTCAAATGTACTAGGACACGGAAGAAGCTAAAGTAAGATTTAATGATAGTATTCACATTTATAATATTGATTGCATTATTTTACATCATCGTGTATCAAATTTAATAGAAAGTAGCAGCTAGAAATAAAACAAATAGAGAAAAGAATCCTGCTCTACACCGAGGTGGCTCAAAATCATTCCAACGGCACAGAAGAGATTTGGTATAAATTTTAAATATTTGTAGTACATGTTCAGATAAAAACTTAGCGTATATAGTCCTGTCTTATCTTTAATAATTTTATTACATATATGTACTCAGTTTATAAAGCATGGAAAAGAGTCTTCGCTGGCAGACGTATTTAGACACACACATGCGGTGGAGCACACCGATGAAGAAGGAAATGTTATGTATGACTGGGCGGATCCGAAGAGTGAACGTATAATGGTAAATATGCATATCTGTATAAATTAAAATGTTCCATACTCGTCTATATCACAGTATATAAGTAAATTTTATAGCACTTGTCTTAAAATTATATTGCTATTGTAGGGGAAATATGATGCAGAGGCTGCTAGAGTGATAGAGGCAACTGGACAAGAGCTTACAGTTGCAAATTCTGATAGCATATGGCATTCTATCACTGATCCGCCTAAGAGAGGAAGGCGATATGGTTTTGGCAATCAGGAGGTAAGACTTTTTCTAGACATAAATTACGGCAATTACGAGTGTTTATAAGTATGTAAACCAAGAATACAAGTTAAGGGAAAATACATGTTTAATACAACATAGTAAAAATATGATTAAATAACTTTAATATGAACTTATTTATTTCACAGGATGTTTAACGTACTTATAAGAGGTCGATGGAGGAGGCGATTATAGCTCAGATGCAAGAGCAGATGAATGAGTTGATGGATTGGCGAAAAACCCAGATGCAACAGTAAATAGACGAGCGCATCGCAAGTTACTTTCAGGAGCATATGTTTATGCCTGGACAGGGGGAGAGGGAGCAGATTCCGCTGTATATCGAGAGGAATCAGAAGGAGACGACAACGAGAACGAGGAAGACGAGGATTAGTACGTAGTGTAGGTGCTCATTTTGACTTAGGCTCTGGTATGTTCATATACTTGGTTTTTAATTGTTAAATGTATGTACGATGTTTTATGATGTTTTTGGACATGTATGACGGTTTGTGGACGGTGGTATGATGGGTTTTGATATGTATGGCGTTATTTGAACGATGTTATGTTATGATTGGATTTTTATTTTTGTTTTTTTACGTATTTGATGATGGTATGGTATGATGGATTGATTGTTGATGAGTACTGTTGAATTAATGGGATAATAGTGGTGTGATATTGGTTTTTGGATTGAATGGTTGTTGATTGTCTTGATGGAAAGAAATTGCTGTGTGCTATAGTTTTTGGTTTCAGGTTTAGCAACGGCTAGCGACGGCCTTATGGTCAACATATAGCGACGGCTAACAACGGATAGCGACGGAATTTTAGCAACGAATAGCGACGGCTAGCAACGGCTACCCGGTCAAACCACCTACCTGCCACGTAAGAAGACACGTAGCTATAAGTCGTCGCTAATCGTTACTAAATCAGTGACAGAGCCGTCGCTATTTCCGTTGATGTTCCTGTTGGCGATGACAGAAATAGCGACGGCTATATCCCGTCGCTAAATGAAGCGCTCCTTGTAGTGTTGGCAATGGTAGCATAAATAGGAAGAGAAAACTCTTTTTACATGATTTACTTATGGTACCTAAAATCAAGAAGAATTTTATTAGTGTCTCACAGTTTGCTAATGACAAGAAGGTGTACTTCGAATTTTATCCTATGTATTGTTTAGTTAAAGTTATACTCACTAATGAAATACTTTTGCAGGATGATGCAGTAAAAGGGCTATACAAGTTTAGCTTTAAAAATTGCAAAAACAGCAAAAGTTCATTCTTATTCCAATGTATTTGAAAATAGTACAAACTGTCATAATAGTGAAGTACATTTTGTTAATGATGCTGCTACTAAATGTAATATTATGCATCGTTGGCATTATAAACTTGGTCATCCCGGTATTAAAATCGTGAAGAAAATTTATCTTGATAATAAGATACCCTTTTTATGATGTTCAATTACCATATGTATGTACCTATTACCAAATGGGGAAGAGTCATAAATCACCATTCACCGGTTCAAGTAGATTATATCCAAAGCCATTTGATCTTATTGTTGCTGACCTATGGCGTCCAGCACCAATAAGTTCTAACTCTGGATATAAATACTATTTATCTCTAGTTGATGCATGTGCTAGATATACTTGGTTATATTTGTTAAAATCCAAATCTGAAATCTATAACTCTATCATAAATTTGATGAAAATGATAGAGAATCAATTTAACCGTACCATAAAAGCTTTTCAATCTGATGGCAGGGAAGAATTTAAGCCTCTTAACAATGTGTTTCAATCTAAAGGCATAATTCATAAATTACTTGCGCTTACACTTCTAAGAAAAATGACCTAGTTGAGAGAAAACATAGACATATTGTAGAATCTTGTTTAACATTATTGGCTCAAGCCTCTTTACCCTTAAAATTCTGGCCTGAATCATTCAATTCTGATGTTCATCTAATAAATAGAATGCCTACCAGAGTATTGAATGATATCAGTTCATTAGAAAAGTTATATAATGTAAACCAGGCTATAGCAAACTAAAGTTATACGGATGTCTATGTTTTCCTCATTTGAGACCATATAACTCAAACAAATTGGACTATATATCAAAATTATGCACATTCACTGGATATTGTTTGTACCAAAAAGATACTAATGCATTAATATGAATGGCATAATATACATAGGCAGAGATGTCATATTTGATGAAACTACTTTCCCATACAAAACAGCAGTATGAAAACTTCTAAGAAAATTTATCAACCAATGGTTCATATACCTGAACTACCAGCTGTGACAAACACTGTATTAGAAAATGATGGCACTACGGTTGTTGTTGCTCAACATGATCATCAAAATACTGATGACCATTCCAATATAGATCATGGTAAACCACCCAACGACGCTTAACAATATTCTGCATCAAGCAACAATGTAACAAGTGTGTCAAATGAAGACAACAATACTGGAAATATCAATGAAGGTACAACATCAAGCAATGATAACAATACTAGTTAGATCAGAGAACCTTACCATCAAATCAACCTCCAAATCAATTTGCCCATCATATGATAACCAGAAGCAAGAGAGGCATTTTCAAGCCAAAAACCTATATTGCCATTGAAAATATGAATGAACCAGAAAACTACAATGAGGCTGCAAAAGGTACAAATTGGACTATAGCATGACAGAAGAGTACAATGCATTGATAAAGAAAAATACTTGTGAACTAGTTTATCCTACTAGCAATAAAAATGTAATTGGAAGCAAGTGGACATTCAGCTAAAAGAAAAATCCAGATAGATCAATCAATAGGCACAAGGCAAGATTGGTTGCTAAAGGTTTTACATAGAAATATGGTTTTGTTATAATGAAACTTTTTCGCCTGTTGCAAAACCCTCAACCATAATACTTATATTCCCTATTGCCTTAAGTAACTATTTGAAAATAAACACTTGAATGTTAATATGCATTCTTAAATAGTGTAATGGATGAGGAGATTTATGAAACAACCACAAAGATTTGTATAGGATGCAGCAAAAATATGCAAATTGAATAAAGCAATATATGGACCTAAGAAAGCTCCATGTGTATGGTTTGAAAGACCTAAAGCTGCACTCTCATCCATGACCTATCACCCAACAAAATCTGACTCATCCTTATTTATTAAAATGATTAGTTCATCAACTATTTACAAACTAATATATGTTGATGATCTTATTATTGCAGGTAATAGTGAGGATGAAATTAAACAATTAATTGAATACTTAAACAAGTAGTTCTCTATTAAAGATCTAGGTGATATATCATTCTTCCTTGGGATTGAAGAAAATAAAGTATTTAATTTTGAGATACACCTCTATCAAAAGAAGTGTATTTCACAGTTACTTACAAAATAAAAAATGGAAGAAGTCAAATCTCAGCCTACACCAATGATATCGAATCAATACTTTTCTAAGAACATGGAAGAAGCCATATGCAATATTAAACAATATAGAAGTGTTGTAGGGGAATTGCAATATGCCACTATAACATGACCTGATATTGCATTTACCATTAACAAAGTTTCTCAATTTTTACAGAATCCCATGGATAAACATTGGAAAGCTATGAAAAGAATTCTTTGATATCTAAAGGGAACTATAAATTATAGTCTCACACTAAAAGCAAGCAAGCAGATAAATATTACATGATGCACAGATTCAGACTGGGCAACTGATATTGGTGACGAAAAATCAGTAACTGGTTACTGCATTTATATAAGAGACAACTCAATATCATGGTGTTCAAAGAAGCAACATACAATTTCCAGATCTAGTGCAGAAGCAGGGTATAGAAGTGTGGCAAGTGCTACTGCAGAAATTCTATGGCTACAATCAATACTAAATGAACTAAATCTGACCTCAAAAAGTAAAGCCGACTGTTTGGTGTGACAATCAAAGTCCAATCTACATGACTGGAAATCCAATTCAAC
The DNA here is from genome assembly GCA_030737875.1 of Allium sativum. Taxonomy (NCBI): domain Eukaryota; kingdom Viridiplantae; phylum Streptophyta; class Magnoliopsida; order Asparagales; family Amaryllidaceae; genus Allium; species Allium sativum. The sequence goes on from CM060916.1 coordinate 905,681,579, forward strand.
ATGCAAGGACCAAACACATAGAAATTAATATCTATTTTGTACGAGAACAGGTACAAAAAGGGAACTTATCGGTCAATCATATACCATCATACTACCAAAAAGCAGATATCTTTACGAAATCTTTATCAACAAAGACTTTTTTTAGACTCAAAGAGGATTTAAAGATCGAAGAGTGATACAACATGTGTCTCGTGCTCCCTTCAGATGGATAATTGTCGATTTGATGTTGAACCTAAAGTTTCACACTGTTTCTAGCTTTTGCGAGCAAGATCAAGTCGAATTATGAAGATTCATCATAGATCTGAAGTTCAATTTTCTAAGTGACAGAAAATTTGAAGCAATTTAGGTTCCGTTCGGGATCTATAAACCTAAATTGAAGGGGAGAATTAAAAGCAAATGAGAATGCAGCTTCCACTTACCATTCTGAACCATTATATTTATGTTTAAAGGCTTTGGGCCTGTTTCTATCTTAGCCTGTTATTTGTATAAAAATAAACAACGAAGCCTATACAATTTGTATCTATCATTTCTGCAATAATACAACTTCATTACTTCTGATATGTATCTCAAAGCCATTATCATTCAATCTATTGCAAAAACTACCAAATTCTTATATCCCAATCTTCTTAGTTAATGGTCAGTGGATAGTTCTGCAATATATCTTCATCATTGTTGTATTTATCACAATAGTACGTCCTCAATTCAATTTTGTGCTTACTAAATGACTTGGACATTTAAAAAGAAAAACTAAGTCTTTTGAATCTGAATTTAGATGAAAAATGTCCATGAAAATAACAGTTAAATTAACAATAAAACAAATATGATAATTTAAACTTGTAGATTAAATAAATAAATTAATGTAATACTTGTTTTGTTCCAAATCAATAACCAAAGTACAGAGAGAAAGACTCAATGGCAGGAATCATGGGTTAAATGAAGATAGTTTGATGTTTTAATTTTGAACAAATGTCACTTTATTTGACATGAGAGCAAACTTGTACTAAATGGCTTGTTTCTAAAGACATGTATATATGCTTATGCATTTGTGGATGGCATATATGTACGAGGAAGAGGCAATGAGATGATTTATAAAATCACACTTACAATGGAGCCAAAGTTGTTCATAATTACATTAACAAAATATTTATACAACATAATGAGTATTATAGTTTGTATAAAAATAAAGCAAAATATAATCAGCCGATGAAATTAATTTTCCTTAAAAAACATAATAACTTCCCCTCATGATGGAAAGAATTAGTAGATTGGTAATGTTTTGGACATGCAGCATAAAATATAAAAAGGAAAATAGATTAGGAAGTAGAAAAGCTAAATGGAAGTTGTGAGATTTGACTAAATAATAATGCATCCAATTGAAATGGTTGAGTTCCAAAACTAAAAAGGTTATACCACACTGAGTTGCAAATAAATTATATATAAGCAAAGAATATTTTCAAACCAAAAAAATCAATAGTAAAATTAGGAACCTCTTTGGAGTAAACCATTATTTTAGGATAGTCAAATCACTCAAAATGTGGAGTTATCACATGTAAATATTATCGTGTTTAGATGTAGGTCGACTTGCTTAGCTAATGTGAATTAATCTTTTCATATGAGTATTGTTAATGGCACTCCAAATGTGTTTACATGTATCATAAAATACATTTTCATTCATTAACTAAATCAGACTAACAATGAAAATGAACAACAAAAACACAATGAACAAGGGACAAAACAAAATTGCAACAGAGAAGTAAATATACACAAATTAATTTTAGCTTACAAGCAATTCATTTCGAACATCGATCTTATATTTGTCAAGTATTTTATCCCAACTTTTGTATGAAAAAGCCACGGACTCGTATTTACCGATTCGATTACTTACTTTTCCAACGTTTATTTAAATAGGAGCACCTAATGTGTTTATCTTCAATTTTTCAGGTTGTAGAGATGATGATTGCGTAACTGAATGGTTTGATGGTTCTACACATTCTGACATTGCTACTATCATCTTGGTTGGAATCCAAACTACCATGACCAACTCCAACAAACAAACAATCCAAATTTCAATGAAACACGATAATACCTGTTAATTATGTAAGAGACTTCTTTAAAAAAGAATGTGAAGATCTTAAGGCAACGAAGAAAAGAACAGTACTGCACTCTCGCAAAGTGAAAATTTTGAATACATGATAAAAGAAAGAAAGAGACATGTACGTTGAGAAAACTTGGATAATAAACTAAAAACGCATGTAGCATACATGTACTTATGTATTTAAGTTAGGAATAACATTTTTTGGATGATATTTGCCTTATTCTAATCTAGGGAATAATGTATAATATTTTCCTTAGCACGTGTTGATTTTCTTATCTGTACACAAATGTGAACCAGGCATAGGTATAATTAAAAGCAATTAGGAGAAGGAAAAGGAAAAGCTGGCAGTTGTCATAAAATGAAAGCCTTGGTCTGAGTAATTATTGGACGGTAGGAGCAGTAGTAGCACTAAGGTCATTGCGTAGGGAGACGATTAGCAAGAGCTTCTACTTGTAATATAAACAGCACTAAATAAATATACATGGATATAATTTAAGTAAAAAAATGTAAACAATAGTTGAAAGGAAATGAAATTTGAACAAGCAAGGTGTGTTTAGTAGAGCTGAGGTATGATGATGCCAAAAAAAAAAGCCTATTGAATTGCAGTATTACAATCATCTTTTGGTAGTTTGAACGGATTAAGCAAATGAAGTTAACGTATTTGTATTTTAGCAATAAATATTGTTTCCAGTAATCGAGTATGTAGCATTTGTAAATTGCCTCGCATGCTGTTTAGGAATGATGCTTTAAATAAATAGTCTCACATCATGGTATAAATTGAAGAAGGGAAGTACAAATATGATCTGGTTGGCATGTAACATCATAGATTCGTTTTGTTACAAGGATGTGTGTGCCAACTTATATGCTAACGCCCTATACTAGGGGGGCTTTGTTCCAACCGTCATTACATAATAGCGCTATCAGAGCCGGTTAGAGACTGAGCAATGCAGGCAAGACAGTGCTATCAAAAGATACTATGCGAGTCAAGGGGGAGACTGTTACTATTGCATGTTGTAAGCTGGGAATGACATTTTGAATAAATAGTCTCACATCACGGAATAAACTGAAAGGATTAGAGTATAAATATGAGTTGGTAGGCACGTAACAACGGTGATTTCTTTTGTTACAAGAATGTGTATGTAAACTCTTATGCGTGCGGCCTATGCAAGGAGGTGGGGCTTTGTTCCGACCGATGTTTCATAACAGTAACAACAACATTTAAGTACAAAATCAATGATGTTTGTCAATTGCAAAATATAACAGGAGTTAATTTGCAATTGAAATCGTTGGTAAAAGAAGTCAAATCTATTATGTGTTTTGCAAGTTTGATGTCTCATTGTCCTAACCCATCTTTACCATTTATTGACTTCTATTGATTGTTGCACTGCTATTGCTTCCATGTGATTTTCTCTGCTCCTATAAAAAACATTCTGTCGTATATACTTTCCAATGTTATTTTTCTGAAGTTTAGTGCTTTTACGCACTCTTTATTTTATTTGTTTTGTTTTTTCCTGAAGGTAAAACATACACTATTTAACAGTTGAAGGGTAAACTTTACGCTAGAAAGAGAAGGGAAGTTTATGTGGCAAAGATCAACTATATAGCTTCCGTCGGCCTTAAATACTAACTCATAAATGTTCTGTAGTTACGATGCAGGATAAGTACAACACTGACCAAAAGATTCTAATGAATGACAATGGTAGTAGAAACGATGCATAGGTATTCAAATGTTGGTTGTCACCCTTGAATCAAAAGGCAACACTCATAAATCTTCTACTTGGTTCAGAAAAAGAAGTATGTGACTCAATTATTATCCATAATAGTTGGTGAGGATACACATTAAGTTAATAGCATTACATTCTTCTCATTTTATTTATAAACAAAATTAAGAATTAAGTAAATAAATTTAATTTTATAGCATTACATTGTTCTCATATAGAATGTAAACATAATAGTTGGTGAGGATACACATTAAGTTAATTGCATTACATTCTTCTCATTTTGTTTATAAACAAAATTAAGAATTATGTAAACAAAATTAGTTTTATAGCATTACACTGTTCTCATATAGAATGTAAACATAATAGTCAGTGAGGATGCACACTAAGTTAATAGCATTACATTCTTCTTATATAGTATCAAACTTTAGGCTGCCATAAGCAAAATTTTCATTCTTTCCATTAAGTTAATAGCATTACATAATTGATTTTAGGCTGCTATAAACAAAATTTGGTTTAGAAAAATAAGTATGTAAAGATGTAACCTCCACTATGAACACATTAGATACTAACGATAAATGCGGTTACCGTAAAGTTGGTAGTATGCTAAATAACTAAATAAATAATAACTGAACAAGCGAATTGTAAGCAGCAATATTGAAATTCAACATAGTTTAATTAAGAAATTCTAAATTCTAAATACACAATGAACAAGAGGACAAAAGAAAATTGCAACAGAGAACTAAATATACACAAATTAATTTTAGCTTACAAGCAATTCATTCCGAACATCGATCTTAAGAAATTTTGCGGTTACCGTAAAGTTGGCAGTATGCTAAATAACTAAATAAATAATAACTAAACAAGCGAATTGTAAGCAACAATATTGAAATTCAACATAGTTTAATTAAGAAATTCTAAATTCTAAATACACAATGAACAAGAGGACAAAAGAAAATTGCAACAGAGAACTAAATATACACAAATTAATTTTAGCTTACAAGCAATTCATTCCGAACATCGATCTTATATTTGTCAAGTACTTTATCCCAACTTTGTATGAAAAAGCCACGGACTCGGACCAATTTACCAATTCAACTACTTACTTTTCCAACGTTTATTTAAATAGGAGCACCTAATGTGTTTATCTTCAATTTTTTAGATTGTGCAGGTGATGATTGCGTAACTGAATGGTTTGATGGTTTTACACATTCTGACATTGTTACTATCTTCTTGGTTGGAATCCAAACTACCATGACCAATTCCAACAAACAAATAATCCAAATTTCAATGAAACACGATAATACCTATTAACTATGTAAAGCGACTTCTTTAAAAAGAATGTGAAGATCTTAAGGCAACGAAGAAAAGAACAGTACTGCACTCTCGCAAAGTGAAAATTTTGAATACATGATAAAAGAAAGAAAGAAAGAGACATGTACGTTGAGAAAAACTTGGATATTAAACTAAAAACGAATGTAGCAAACATGTACTTATGTATTTAAGTTAAGAAATAACATTTTTTGGATGATATTTGCCTTATTCTAATCTAGGGAATAATGTATAATATATTCCTTAGCACGTGTTGATTTTCATATACACAAATGTGAACCAAGCATAGGTATAATTACAAGCAATTAGGAACAGGAAAAGGAAAAGCTGGCAGTTGTCATAAAATGAAAGCCTCGGTCTGAGTAATTATTGGATGGTAGGAGCAGTAGTAGCACTAAGGTCATTGCACAGGGAGATGATTAGCAAGAGCTTCTACTTGTAATATAAACAGCACTAAATAAATATACATGGATATAATTTAAGTAAAAAAATGTAAAAAGTAGTTGAAAGGAAACGAAATTTGAACAAGCAAGGCGTGTTTAGTAGAGATGAGGTATGATGGTGCCAAAAAAAGCCTATTGAATTGCAGTATTATAATCATCTTTTGGTAGTTTGAACGGATTATGCAAATGAAGTTAACGTATTTGTATTTTAGCAATAAACATTATTTTCAATAATCGAGTATGCAACATTTGTAAATTGCCTCGCACGTTGTTAAGGTAAGAATGATGCTTTGAATAAATAGTTTCACATCACAGAATAAATTGAAGAAGTGAAGTACAAATATGATCTGGTTGGCATGTAACATAAGAGATTCCTTTTGTTACAAGGATGTGTATGCCAATTTATATGCTTGCGCCTTATGCTGGAGGGGCTTTGTTCCAACCGTCATTACATAGTAGCGCTATCAGAGCTGGTTAAAGACTGAGCAATGCAAGCAAGGTGGTACTCTCAAAATATACTTGTAGGATGCGAGTCAAGGGGGAGACTGTTAGTATTGCGTCGCATGTTGTTAAGGTGGGAATGACACTTTGAATAAATAGTCTCACATCACGGAATAAATTGAAAGGATTAGAGCATAAATATGAGTTGGTACGCACGTAACAACAGTGATTCCTTTTGTTACAAGGATGCGTGTGTCAACTCATATGCGTGCTCCCTGTGCAAGGAGATGAGTACTTTGTTCTGGTTGTCATTTCATAATAGTAACAACAACATTTAAGTACAAAATCAATGATGTTTGTCGATTGCAAAATATAACAGGAGTTAATTAGCAAGTGAAATCGTTGGTAAAAGAAGTAAAATCTAATTATGTGTTTTGCAAGTTTGATGTCTCATTGTCCTACCCCATCTTTACCATTTATTGACTTCTATTGATTGTTGCACTGTTATTGCTTCCATGTGAGTTTTCTCTGCTCCTATAAAAAAACATTTTGTCGTATATGTTTTCCAATTATATTTTTCTGAAGTTTAGTGCATTTAAAACTCTTTATTTTATTTGCTTTATTTTTTCTTCAAGGTAAAACATACACTATTTAATAGTTGAACGGTAAATTTTATGCTAGAAAAGAAGGGAAGTTTATGTGGCAAAGATCAGCTATATAGCTTCCGTCGGCCCTAAATACTAACTCATAAATGTTATGTTGTTACGATGCAGGATAAGTACAACACTGATGAACAGATTCTAATGAATGGCAATGGTAGTAGAAACGAATGCATAGGGTATTCAAATGTTGGTTATCATCCTTGAATCAAAAGGCAACACTCATAAATCTTCTACTTGGTTCATAAAAAGAAGTATGTGACTCAGTTATTATCCATAATAGTTGGTGAGGATACACACTAAGTTAATTGCATTACATTCTTCTCATTTTGTTTATAAACAAAATTAAGAATTATGTAAACAAAATTAGTTTTATAGCATTACACTGTTCTCATATAGAATGTAAACATAATAGTCGGTGAGGATGCACATTAAGTTAATAGCATTACATTCTTCTTATATAGTATCAAACTTTAGGCTGCCATAAGCAAAATTTTCATTCTTCCCATTAAGTTAATAGCATTACATAATTGATTTTAGGCTGCTATAAACAAAATTTGGTTTAGAAAAATAAGTATGTAAAGATGTAACCTCCACTATGAACACATTAGATACTAACGATAAATGCGGTTACTGTAAAGTTGGCAGTATGCTAAATAACTAAATAAATAATATCTGAACAAGCGAATTGTAAGTAGAAATATTGAATTTCAACACAGTTTAATTAAAAAAATTCTAAATTCAGTCGCATTTTACATTCTGAATTCAGTCACACTTGAAATTCAATACAATTCAATTAATAAATACATCTAATATTATCATATGCATTTGGTAAGATCTTCTAAATTTTTGTTGTCTTCAAAAGCTGATTGATAAACAGTAGGAAACTCAATGTCATCCATAGTTGTAGTCAACCCTTTTGACGTGTGCAAAACTATGACTCATCTGTTACTTTTTAAATCTTTTGAGTAGAACACTTTATTTGCTTATGATGCAAGAACAAATGGCTCATCATTCACTTTATCTTTGATCTTTAACTTCTCTAAGTTAACCATAATCAAATTTGAAACAAGATCTGTCTTGAAACCATTGACTTTATCTTCGACCTTTACACAATCACAATAAAAACTGTTTGTTTGAAGTCAATGTAATCTAATTCAATTATCTGTTAAGTAACTTCATAATACATTGTTTCTACTTCCTTGTAATTTTTATCTTTTTCACTCCCTCTAAGTTTTTTAGTTGCTCTCAAACCCACTAGCTTGTGCTTCCATTCTTTCTTCATAACTTTTTTGGGGAAAATATGAATCTATTCACTTGGTACTTCATATAATTATATGGCTTGAACTTTGGCCCGTTCACCAACTTCTAAAGAGTTGAATCAACATTACTAGTCTTCACCAATTAAAAATAATAATAAAAAGAAAAGCATGATCATAATAGTGTATGATCCATTTAAATACACATGAATATATGAGAAGATGTAATGCCTTATCACGTAATCATAGAGTAAAACTTTGACAGGTTCTCATGGATATAACGCCACACTTCGAAGCTGAGAATTAGTATTTTTCACATAAATGTGTACCTCATGCGATAAACATTTCAAAATGAATATAGGAATAAATTTACAATAATGAGAATAAAGGATAAACAAGTGAACTTACCTCTCCCATTCATCCAATACATTGTACTTATTAAGGATACATCTACGAACTTGTTCAAACCGCACTTGGGTTAAGGTTATATCTTTTCCACTATCTAGAGGCATCTCATCAGCAAACTCATTATATTTATCTAAAAATGCTTCACGTGTATGTTTATGAGTGATGTCACCTCCTTTGGGTATATACTCCATGCAGTAATAACAAGCTTTTATCATAATATGTTCTTCTACAATACACCCTTCAATATATCTTTTGTTGCGCACATATCGTTTATATATTTTCATCAGCCTATGTAGGTAATCAGTTGTCAATAACTTGTATCCACTTAAATCGGACTAAGGAAAATAAAACTAAAATTAGTAATTTACTTTTCAAAAGGATACATCAATCTATATGTAACAGGACCGCAAATCAATGCTCCATTGGCTAAATGAACCATAAGGTGGATACTGATATTATAAAATGCAGGTGGAAAATATTTTTCAAGCACGCACATTGCTTCTACCAAACTAGCCTTTGCTTTTAAAAGTTGTTCCTTGTTAATCATTTTTTAGCACAAAATGTTAAAGAACAAACTTATACGGTGTACAACATTATGCAAATCCTTATGTTGTGGATAAGAATGTTGAAGCAATATTGGAAGTAATTGTTGCATTATAATGTGACAATCATGCGATAGTTCAAGAGGATTGACGCTCACATTGTTGTGGAAGTTAGAAGAAAAATTTCTGGGTACATTCAAGTTTTTCAAAATGGTGCAAAATCGTACTTTTCTTCTTTTCTCAAAATGAAAGTTACCTTTGGTATAGTTGTTTTATTTGTTTCAGGGTCTTCCCTTACCTACAATTTTTGTTTTATATCCATGATTTTCAATCATTTGCATGCATTGATGTCATCTTTTGACTTGTCCTTGTGACTCATAATTGTGCTAATTAGATGCTCAGAGACATTCTTCTCTGTATGCATCACATAGACATTTTGTTAGATCAAATTTGCTTTCCAATATAGTAGATCAAAAAAGATAAACCTCCTACACCATGCAGGAATTTTTTTAAGATCTTCATCATCAGTTTCTTTTTTCACCTTCGACCGATTTCTTGTTTTTTTACCAAATTTCATCTTGATATTAGCTATTTTTTCTTCAACTTGATAACCATTCAATGGCCAAAAAGGATGACGATATTCTTGTTCGTTATTGAAGTTTGCCTTATCGTCTTGAAACTTGTGTTTGATAGGAAGAAATCTTCGATGTCTCATACAACACATCTTCTTACTTTCAGGAAGATAATAAGAACAAGTATCTTTCCCACAAATAGAACATACAGAATAACCATGAATTGTGCACTCGGATAAGGCCCCGAATGTAGGACGAACATGAATCGCCCACAACATCCTAGCCCTCAATGTGAACTCTAAATTATCGAATGAGTCAAATGCAATGATTCCTTCCTATAACTTCTTTAACTCATCTATCAGTGATTGTAAATAAACATCGATACCCTTCCTTGATTGTTTTGGTTCGAAAATTAACAATATCAACGTTAAGTACCCTCTTTTCATGCACATGGATGGAGGAAGATTGTATGATACTATAATTATTGGCCAACAATTATAACGAGATACTATAATTACTGGCCAACAATTATAACAACTAGATTGACATTTATGTGGATTGAAACCACTATTGTTATTCCAAGTGTGACATTTCATGTTTCAGCAACAAACATTTGATTAAATGAATTTGCAGTTTTCCATTAGGAAATGTCACGTGAATGGCGCATTACATTTGAATCATACTTGGCACGAGTATGCCAAGTTATAGGATGTGCTATCCACGGTATGGTATAAGTCTACTCAATCTAAAAATTAAAAGGAAATGTCTCAATGTCTTTTGTGATATTTTGGTAGCTCTTTTCTCGTTGTTAGATGTTGTCTTAAATCTTGGCTCGTTTCAAATTCTACAATAAACTTTGCATGCATCATCTTTTAGTATAAAATGCAATTATTAATGCATGCATCATAAGTTGTGCAATCCATTTCGGTTTGTTTAATCACCTTCTTCATGTTGGAATATTTTATCAGCAATGTGTTACCTTCAGGAAGTTACTGCCTTATAAATTCGAGAAGTGCAGTCACATCAATGTCAAAAAAACCGTGTTGAGTTTTCAAGCTATTCAGTTTCACAATGGCATATGATTTGGTATCCCTTTAGGACATGAAGTATACAATTGCTCTTTTGCACTCTCACAAAGTGATTTATACTTTTACTTTGATTCATCGACCAATCAATATTTACTCTAGACCATTCCCCAATATTATTGGGCAATGGATCGAAAGGGTGAAAATGATGAAATCCATCTGCATCATTGATGAAGTCTTCCATCTTAGGATGTTCACACTCATCGATACTTATGGCTTGACTAACAGATTGTTTTTGCTTCTCTGTTGACTCTTCTCCGTGAAAACGCCAAACGGTGTATGATTGGACAATTCCTTATCTGAGAAGATGATAATGAATGTCATCTAATTTAATCTTCATTTTCATATCTTTGCACAGTGTGAAAGGACAAGAATAGAGTTCCTTATTACTACCGTTTTCTACAACGAAATCAATAAACTTCCGAACTCCTTCTCCATGTCATTGGGTTCTTCGGTCAGATTCTTGCATTTACTATTAGTCTATACTTGAAGACATAGTGTCCTGCTGTATCATGCAATGCAATTTCATGAAAATAGTTTACTTCAAATTCTTCTTGACCATCTTATTGTAAATTAAAATCATACATATATTTAGGCAAAAAACCAATTATAAACCTATATAGACATTTTTATAAATACATTTTTAAATAAACCATCGTATATAATGATCTATTCTAAAAGTTATGCAGATATCTCATAAATTGTTTTTAGGACCAAAATATTATTTGTTGATTTTACCTAACTATATAATGAGCCATTCTAAAACCTATCCATCCTTTTGCTTTTGATCAAAATTTGCATAGATCATGGAAGAGTAACATATAGCAACAAAATTAATCATAATTTCCAAAAAAGAAAAATGATAAAATTTGACAAACGATTGAATTAAATCTCTAATAGAAGAAAGAGCATAAAAAGATAAATCAAACCTAAATTTGACAATTTTCCGGATCAAATAGAAACAAACAAGAATCCATGCCATGTTCAAATGATGAAATTGCGCACGACAATAAGGAAAATTGAATCATGAAATTTAACTTTGAGCGAGTTGATTAAAGAAGAATTCAAAGAGAGAAGAACACGATCGAAGGAGAGAAATAGTGTGATAGTTACTCCATTTTTTTATAAGTGGAGGATAAATTTAAGCGGGCTCCACTTAAAAAAAAAATCTATTAAGGGGAGGTTTGTGTTTATTTATTTATTTATTAATCATGGATTAAACTGCCCTCAACCCTCATCTCATGTGTTATTGCATACGGTCCTCCTTTTTTCTTTCGTCATTTTCAATCGCACCCTACCGTGATTAAAAATCCAAAACCCTAGTTCAGCGCAAAAAATCCAAACGTTGAAATTGCGTGTATTTTAACATTTGTAATTTATTTTTGCATTTATGAACCTTGTATTTTAGATTCAGTTGGCATATAATTCATGAATGATGCAAGCATACCATGCCTGCTAACATTATATCCATTTTAGCAAAAAGGAACCCAACCAAATGTCAAAGTCTCACCAATGCAATGATGCAACCTAAAAGAACTGTGACTCGTTTGCTGATCATGTTAACGAAATAGTCTGCTTTTGTTTGCAAACGCTGCTCTAATGAGCAGAACTGTCATTCATCCTCCTTTTTATCAAGAAATTCTTTACAGTAGATGTTATAGACAGGATATATGTAACATATTTATGATTCTTAGTATAAGCTTAGAGAAATCAAATCAATTAAAGTTTCTTGTTAAAATTATCTCCATATCTTTAAACAAATTATTGATGTGGTGACGAGTGAGTTGGATGATGGATCCATTGTTACAAATGGATAAAGATACGAAGATATGTATGCAGAAATGCATGCAAACTTAATTATATGACATAAGAAGAATACAACTTAATTACATGACACAAGTACACACGTTAAAAAGGAAAAATTAGAAACAGGAGTATAGTTGTTTTCCTTAAGTCGTATGTCATAAATTTACACTGCTTTGGGGTGCAACTTGTATGAAGAAAAAACGACCCCTGTTTACTATATTATACTAGAAAAAAGGGCAAGTTCTCACCGTATAGTTTCGGTTAATTCAGAGCTGGGTCCAGGGCTAGGCGCGCCAGGCGGCCGTCTGGAGCTACCTCCGGAAAAGAGCAACAACCATCAGAAAATTTGCTGGTGGTGGTGAATACTGACTTTTTCCGAAGGTTTGGGGTTCAATTCCTTGCAACAGCTATGCGCAGTTTTGTACTTTAACTAGATTTTCTACTGCTTTTAGGCCATCGTATTGCCTAGGGCAACCATACAGCCAGAGCCGGCTCTGGATTTATTTAACACTTGCAATCGGTTTGCGTTTATACAATGCTTGTATAAACTGATTGCGGAAAATGATATCATTCAGTTTGCATTTATAGAAGATTTCATATGGTTTTATATCTTTTATACATATGGTAAAAAGGTATATTATGCCTACAGTTTTTCGAAAGAACCAGTGTACAAATGATATATTGAAAGAAAAAAAACGGTGACTGTTGGCCGGAAAGTTGCAGATCAGAGCATAAACTATTCAGACGTGGATGAATCTATTCTTTAAGATTCGATTAAAACGTAGAATGAGCTACCTTATTGCTCCTATTAATTCACTTGGCCTTCACCAAACTTCTTAAGTAGCTAACATTCCAAAATTATTTCATAACATTTTCTTCTCGATGGTTCAAGTTGAGGTTGAGCTGAGAGACAGAAAAAAAATTAAATCTGTGTTGTTCGATAGCTCTAAACAAACATGTAACACAATTTAATGAACATGTATAGAACATCTACTACAAACACAACACAATTTAATGAACTTGCAAATGCATATTCAATTATAACGTAAAAAATGAAAACTTATATAAACGAGGAAGTTCGATCTAATACAAGGTAATAGCAGACAAAACATAAAAAATTATTGTCGATTATAATATCTCCTAAAATCAAACGAGCAGACTATAAAAGTAACAGATAGCACATTCTAATCTACGACCACAACCGTTGAAGCTTCAATATTTGATGCAACCATAGCAATGTATTTATCAGTTCTGTCTCCGTACTGCCTTATCCAATCACTTGCATTAATATTGAATATCCGCTTAAAATACGAACATTGTGCAGTGGGAGGCAATGGAGAGTCAGGTTTGAGTTGAATGCTAACAAAATGACAATTATCAATAAAACTCACGACAACCATCCTCTTCTAATTCGCTAGATTAAATCGAACTGTTGTGGGGACATATGTGCAACTGGTAAACTTACTCAACAACACAACAACTGTACCAAAAGTTTCTGCAATAATAAATCCAGATTCAGGCATTTGCATCCATTCATTTTCTGTAATATAAGTCTTCGACTATATCCGGCTTTTAATTTCCTCAAATTCAAAGTCATCCCACATAGCCTTGTACATTTCCTTATTAAGCTTCAAGTTTTAATCATTGCCTCATGCACATATTTGCAGGGATTATCAAGTCTTTTACTATGTAACTTTAATTGGTTTACAACAACCCAATATCAACAATTTCCATCAGACGGCATATCATCTACCTCAGTTATGTAAGGCTGCATTATCTCCGGCATCTGCTTCAAGTGATTAGCATTGATATGAGGATTCCAATTTTGTGTATTTGGCATACCACGCTTTTTAACCGATCTTGCAGGAATAGGATTTGAACCACATGATAAAGAAGCTCCAACATGCTCGAAAAAGAAGGATCTCGTTTTGTTGACTTATCTTTTGTTCTTTGTTTTGAAGAAGGCCTACCTTTGCTTACTGCAATAACCGGTGGTTCTAAGGTTTTTGTTGTCGATGGAAAAGCTAATAAATTCAATTCACTTTGCATCACAACTCGCTCATTATCTGGTGCACTTTCATATCTATTTTGAATTGATTTAACTTCAGGTAACTCATGAAATGCAATAGTCGAACGGTGTGCGCAGAAGGAGGTATGCAAGTCAGTTGTTTCCAAAATGCATCGATGCTTCTAAGAGGGATAAAACCGTATGCCAATTTGAACTCAGCAATCATATGTAAGCAAATTAAGCTATTAAATTTCCATAGAATGCATCCATAACTTTCAATACTTGAACCAACTTGACAAATGACGCTCAACTCATGTAGTAACAATTCCAAAGCTTTATGCGATACAAATCCATTGAGTTCTTTGAACATTGGTTCTTGACGGAAACGATGCATTGATCTTGCAGCACTTGATTCAAATGCATGTTCAATTGCTACTATTTCATTTTCTACGCATAAGTGTGCATCCGTCCAACATTGTACAAAACTACTAGTTGCAGAATCAAAATATAATTTCAATCATTGATGTGCACTTTCCACAATACTTGTGGAAACATTGTTGTAATGTTTACGTTGGTTAGTCCATGCAATCACAAACGTTTCTTTATATCTATTCAACCAACTTTTTAGCACGTATGTTACCGAACTTTTATGCTTGGAAGACCATTCTTCTTGTAATGAGTTCAAATTTCGTTCATATTCTTCGATAGTTAAAGAGTTGATCATATTGCTCCAGCTATCAAAAAATAATTGATATTCCTTTTTTACCTTGTTCAACGTCCACCATAATTTCTTTCTCTCAAGCCATTCCTCTTTTAGACTTAATGAACTTGGGTTTGCAGTTTGCTTGAACTTTTTAGAGATTTGCCATGCACATAGGATACGGTGGGCAAATGGAAATACGGACGATACAGCATTAATAAGAGCGACTTCAACATCCGTTATAATAACACGTAGATGCTCATTTTCTCTGTAAATACTTCTAACAAATTCAAGAGCCCAAATATATGACTCTGTGGTTTCCCGACTTATAAATGCAAGTGCTACCGTGAATGTATTTCCGGTTGATGTATGTGATACCATGTAAAAACAAGGTAGCATGTACCTATAAGTTTTGAAAGTACAATCCAAAAATAAAATCCGATGGAAGTATTTTGTAAGATCAATGAAACTTGGATGACTAAAAAATAGGTCGGATATATGATTTGTATCTGGATCAGCTCTATCAAATATAGAATAATGTTGTTCAACCAATAGTTTCATAAACTGTTGCATAGATTTCCCTTCGGTATTCATCAATTTCAATTTTACTTTGGCATTATACACATTTCTAATTATCGATCGGTTTTAGGGTTCTCTATCTTAATAGTGGATAATATTTGGCATGGTCTAGCTCCACAATTAGTCATATTTTCAACAATTTTCAACTCGCTATCTTTAAACTTTGCTACATAAGCATGACAGATTAGGTAGGTAGGTAGATTATCATTATGATGACCATTTTTTACCTTTAGCATCCATTTTCTATCAATTCGGCATGTAGCACTTAGCTCAAATGACCACATTTTTTACTTTCGAACCTTCTTCACTTTTGTTAGGTTTTTGGTACAGAATTCTTAGCTTTGTGGGTACAATACTCACCACTTCTCTCACATACCAAGTAGCAACCATGAACCTCTGCTATTAGTCGTAACATTTCGAAATCTTGTACGTTTAGTTACAATGATACAGTTGACTTTAAGTTCTCGTTCCATACACCATTCTCGTACTTCCTCATTTGATTCAAATATCTGCATTATTTAAAAGCATATTGAATCTGGTTTGTTAACGTATCAAAATTGAAATATTTGAGTTCCAAATTCGACATTAAAGCATACCCTATCAGTAGTGAAATACTCGGTTAAATCTGGATATTCAGCTTGGTCCTCAACAATCCCGTCATCCTGCAAATCCAACTCTGCATACTCCACCGTTTTATCTTCTATATATCTTTATGTAAGCACATCATTTTGAATTTGCATTGAAATTAATAGAAGTAATAATATTAATCTATGTGCGAACAACATTACCGTTACAGGAAGGAAAGATAGAGTATCTGCTTCACTGTTTGCATGTTCAATCTTTTAACTACTTGTATATTGAAGGTCTGCCATTACAATCAAACAAAGGATAATTAACTTTGTGTAAAAGCTTTGAAACAACAGCCATGGCTGCCAAGTCTGATCCTAACCCTATTTTCGACGACAACCCCAATCAGAAAGGAGATCCTTCTTCCCTCCCTCAACCTCCTTCTAGTTCTTCTCCTGGCCCTCCTCTCTCTTCCCTCGATTTTCTGGTGGACAAGGACGGTTTTACTAGGGTTCTCAATCGGAAGAAGAACCCTAAATCTTTCCCCAGTCCTAACGTTTCTACACAATTTCGTAGAGGGACGAACAAGTCAAGCGTCCATATGAGAGAAGGGGCGGGAAATTCTAGCGAGTATCCAATGAATTCAAGGCAAAAACCATTTCCAACATCCAACGGTGACAGATTTCATTCAAGAAACGAAGCCCAACCAAGAAAAATGGTCAATTATAATCAAGAAATGGTGCTACAGGTTAATAATAACCTGAATAAGAATCTGAAGGCCTCTTCTTGGGCGAACATGGTCAAAATTGGGGGGCAAGACTCGAAATTTGACCTGGAATACATTGAGCCTGTGGAGACAATCGGGGAGAAGATCATTGTTGTAACGGAGGAGACCAGTTTAAGAATAGAAGGTAAATGGGGATGTCAGTTGTCACCTACGTGTTTGGCAAACGCCCTCCATATCATCATTTTAGGGCCTTCGTCGTCCGCACATGGAACCCCATAGGATCTTTCGAGATTTTCACTTGAGAGAACGGATTCTTTATAATAAGGTTTACAAACATGGAAGACTGCGAAAAAATTTTACAGGGGGGTCCGTACTTCATCAACGGCAAACTGATCATCTTAAAAAGATGGTCCAAAAAGTTAATCTTGGACAGAGACTTACTAAGTACCATGCCAGTTTGGATACGTCTTCCAGAACTGAACCTCAGATTATGGGATAAGGAAGTATTCAGCGCAATAGCAAGCCTAGTTGGCAATCCACTGAAAATGGATGAGCAAACAGCCAAAGAAACTCTGCTGAGCTACGCCAGAATACTCGTTGAGATAAAAGCAGATGCTGATCTACCTAATGAAGCTTCGGTGTAAGTGCCTGATGGCGAATTCATTTCTCAGCAAATAACGTATGAGTTAATACCATACAGGTGCAAAACATGTAAGTGTTTTGGTCATTCGTTTGAACTGCATCCACAACCAAGATTCAAGACGGGTTTCAGAAACCGCGAATCTTGAACTTGAAAAGGATGGCAGTGATCCTGGAGTCAACTCAAACGTTATCACTCAAAACAATAACAATCAAGAATGTACACCGACAGCCATAAACTCGGATGAAATGATTATTGATTCATCTGAGTTTAACATTGCTGATAAAGGTAAATCAAATCTGCTCTCGACTCAACAACAGGCTGATGCTGACCCAAATGACTCGGTAGGAGATAAAATCCATATCGTAGATCAAGTGGATCAAACATCTCTCAAATTCAATAATAAAAGCAACACAGAGGGGAGTCAAAACACAACAGTCATTAAGTTCTCCCCCCCAAAGGAGAATCCAATGTCTTTTACAGAGAATAATACAAGCAAATTAAAAGGAAAAGAGATAATTTGTGAAGATCTCCTTGCAGTTGATCCTATTTTCACTGACTCAAGTTTGCTAGCGCCTGGCGTCGCTCCTATAAAGATTTCAGCAATCACAGAAGACAACATTCAGAGGGCTGTCAACTCCTTGGTTGCTCCAAAGGCATCAAAACCTGCATCATCAATCAAAAAAAGAAGAAGAAGCACAAGACTAAAAGCTTAACTGATATTAACTCAATGGAAGAAACAGAAGATGCAACAGACCAGGAGTTCAGAAAAAAATACATTAGCAAAAACACCAAATGGGAGAAGCAGCTAAAAACAGCAGACAACACCACTTTTAAAAAGAGTGGTAGGCAAGTTGAGAACAAGGTGGACAACAGGAAGAACAGTGGTCCACCGTAGACTCTATATCCTTTACACTATATTTTTCCTTTATAGTTTTTTATGGATATCACAGCTTGGAATGTCAGGGGTCTTAATTCCCCTGAAAGGCAATTAGATCTTGCCAATTTTTTGAGTTTGCACAAGCCTAGTATTATTGTTGAGCATAAATTAGATGACCATAAGATTAATGAACTGCAAAACAGAAGTCTTTCTGATTGGAGCATTATCAATAATAACCTAATGGGGGGAAATGGTAGGATTATGGTTTTATATAATCCTATCATTTGGAGCCTCATCAGTTTTTTTATTGATCAACAATACATCCATTGTACATATAAGAACAAAGGTGGTTTGGTTATTAAGATAACCTTTATATATGCCTCCAATTTTGAAAAAGAAAGACTGTTGTTATGGAATTGTATTGAACAGTTCAGTCACACTAAAACTAATCCCTGGATGTTAATTGGGGATTTCAATACTGTTTTTCACAATTCAGAGAAAAGGGGAGGCAATCCTATTCCTTTCACTAAACTGGAAAGAATTGTTAATTTTATGATAAAAACTGGATTAATAGAACCCCAAATTATTGGAAATAAATTTACCTGTAAATCAAGTGAATTTAGAAATATACACTGCAAATTAGATAGGGTTCTATTTAATCAAGTCTTCATCAACCTTTTCCCTAATGTAAAATGCAGTACACTTTCCCAAAATTCAAGTGATCACACTCCTATTCATGTCTCTTTCACTAATGTGAAGGGAACTATTTCCAATATTCCCTTTAGATTTGTTAATGGATGGGTTCATGAGAAGAATTATAAGGAGATTTTCACTAACTGCTTTAGAAATAGCATTACTGGAACTGCTCAATACAAATTTAATATAACTTTGCAGTTGGTTAAATCTAATCTAAAAAGCTGGAATAGCAACAGAAGGAAGAATGACATTAAAGATATTAGGGATAATTGTGAAAAACTGCAGAATGAGCTCGACAATAACAGCTCTGACAAAAGGAAGGCTGAGGATTTTTTCAATGCCCAAGCTAATTTGGTTAATGCTTTGCATATCAGTTCTATTAACGTTAAGCAAAAAGCTAAAGTTGACTGGTTGACTGCTGGTGATGAGCCAGTAAATTTTTCTACACTAGAATGTCAAATAGAAAGAATAGGAACAACATAGGGAAGCTAATTGATAATAAAGGAAAAATAATTAATGAAGCTTCATTCATTGAAAAAGAAGCCATTAATTATTTCAGTACTTTATATAATACATCTAGTTATCCCAAAAAAATTCATGATATTGTTTTTAAATATACTATAAATAGCAATAGCAATGAGATTCTTCTGGCTCACATTAATCAGAATGAGATTAGGAACATCATTTTTAATGCTAATAATGAAAAAAATCCTGGGCCAGATGGTTTTGGTGCTAAATTTTATAAAACCCACTGGGATGTTTTGAAATTAGGTTTACTTAATTTAGTTGCTGAATTTTTTAATTCTGGCAAGCTTTTAAAGAACACTAATCACACTTTCATCTCTTCGATCCCTAAAGTGGAAAACCCCTCTAGCCTAGATGAGTATAGGCCTATTGCCTGTTGCAACTTTGTGTATAAAATCATTTCTTCTATTCTATGTAATAGATTAAAATGCTTTCTTAAATTCATTATTTCTGAAAACCAGAGTGCATTTATACCTGGTAGATTAATTTCTGAAAACTCTCTATTAGCTCATGAGCTTATCAGGAATTTCAACATGAAGAGCAACAATCTTATGTGTATCAAAATAGACTTGCACAAAGCATTTGATAAAATCAATAGGAGTTTCATCATTTACTGCATGCATAAAATGGGTTTTGACTATAAATTTTGTGCTTTAATTGAAATGTGACCTATTCTATTATGGTTAATGGCTCCCCTAAAGGTTTCATCCACAGCAATAGAGGAATAAGGCAGGGTGACCTTCTGTCACCATACCTTTTCTCTATTGTAATGGAATATTTTTCATTGCAATTAGAAAATGAAGTCCTTAAGGGGAATATTAAACCCATAAATAGAGTTAAGCAACATATAACTCATTTGCTTTATGCAGATGATATGCTTTTATTCTTAAAAGCTGACATGAAAAGTGCTATTGCTATTTGTAGTATTTTGAAAAACATGGAAAGATATGCTGGACTAGCAGTCAATCCCAGTAAGAGTAAATCTATTTTAGCAAGGGTGTTTCTTTAAAAGAAAATATCCTTAAGGTTTGAATTTCAAAGAGGGCAACCTCCCAGTTAAATACCTTGGTTTGCCTGTAAGCATTAATCAAATCAAAGATAAAAATTGTGATAGGCTTATTGACATGGTTCAGGGTAGGCTTGAGGGTTGGTCTTGCACACTTCTATCTCTAGCTGGTAGACTAGAATTAACTCACACTGTTATTACTGCCGTGATAATGTACTGGGTTCAATCTTATAGCATACCTACTAGTGTCATTAATAAAATTGAGAAATCATGCTCTAATTTTATTTGGAGAGGTAAATATCATAAAGTAGGTTGGGATAAGATATGCAAACCCAAAAAATTTAGTGGACTTGGGATAAGAAATATCAGGGATATTGCTGAAGTCTGTAAATAAAAACTTTTTTAGAAATTTCTTGAGGGTAGATCTCTTTGGGCCAGGTGGATGAATGCCAGATATTTGAAAAATAAAAAAATTTGGCTGGCCAGAAAAGAAAACCAGCACTCTCCTATTTGGAAAAGTATTTTAGACTGTAGAGACACAGGTAGAAAGTTACTGTTAAGGAAGATTAAAGATGGTAGTCAAACCAGTTTATAGTTTGACCCATGGATTAATGGTAATTCTCTTATTAATCTTCTTGGGTGGAACAACCTATATGTTTTAGGGGGGGGTTAATAATACTGTCTATAATATTATTTCTAACAATTGTTGGAGCTTTATTAATAACCCTGCGGCTCTGATCTTTAAAAATGCTATCTTAAAAATTCATATTGATCAGAGCTGCTTTAAAGATCATTGGACTTGGACTTTAAGTTCAAAGGATAAATTTTCTTTTGAAAAACTTTGGGAGTTTTTACAAGGGGAAGAAGTAGAAGTGGACTGGCATAAAATCATTTGGTGCAAATCAAATTGTCCTAAAATGGCTCACTGTGCCTATTTTGCTCTTTTAAACAAACTCCCAACTAGAGAAAATTGCTGCAAATGGAACCCAAATTCTGAAAAAATTTGTTTGCTTTGTAAAAATGAGGTTGAAAGCTCCAGCCACTTATTTTTTGATTGTATTTACTCCAAGTACATCTGGATTAATGCCAAAAGTACTTTGGGTTTCAATCAAACCTATGCTGCTTTTAATATTAGAGACAATATTGAGTATATCCTGAAATTTTTTAAACCTAAATCCACCAAATTTAATAGAACTTGTGTCATATTAACTGCTTCTATTTATTATATTTGGAGAGAGAGAAACTAAAGACTTCACACTGGTAAAGAAGCAAATTGTACTCAAATTTGGAACACAATAATTCATGACAGTGAGATTGTTATGAAGAAAGCTAACAGGTATAGAAATGATAACATGCATACCAAAGCTTATCATAACAGTAATACAGATGGAGATAAGCTAGTTGAAGATTTCTTACTCAATGGCAAGCAACCATATAACAAGAGATCCACTGACATTCATGATGGAGACAGCAACCTCTGCCATGCCAATAGTTACCAGTTCTGCAAAGGGACTAATAATGTCACTCAAGAGCACAATGCTCTTTTAACTAATGGTAAGAATAGTAATGCCCTTTTTATACCTATTGCAGGTAGTAGAGATCACACATCAACCAGTGAGTCATCACAGTGTTTTGAGCGGATCTGACTTCCTAACTAGGGCAACCATCAACTATCATAACAATCCAACTATTAGAAAGGGAAGTGGAATGCATACTGACTCTAAAGTGCGTAATTATTTTTCATATCCGAACTGTAACACCTTGATTTTACCTGAATCGGAGGATGGAAACCCTAGCAGTGATCCATACCGAAGAAAACACATGGATAAGAGAAATTCTGACTTCCTAACTGAGGCAACCATCAACTATCATAACAAATCTAAAATTAGAAAGGGAAGTGGAAAGCATTCTGACTCTAAAGTGCGTAATTATTTACCATATTCAAACTGTAACGCTTTGATTTTATCTGAATCAGAGGATGGGAATCCTAGTAGTGATCTAGACCGACGTAATCACATGGATAAGAGAAATTTAGATAACAAGTTAAGACTTTTGCACAGAATTGGGGAGAATTTCTACAGAAGTAAGCTGAATAACCAGATATATCACTTATTTGGCTGGAATAATGGCAAGAGTAGTAGAGGCAACACTCTACAGCACAACGAGGATCCAACAAGTACGAAGAGAAGTTACAAGAGCATGAGAAGTTCAGATCTGAAAGATAAGAACTCCAATTCCTCCATTGAGATTCAAGCAGCCCACTTAGATAACCAGAGCTCGCACTTGAATGTTGATGAGCTATATCGCAAGTCAAATACTGACGAGATGAGAGGAGACATCAATGAGGATAAAGTATGGAAACCGCCTTGAAGACGATGGGACTTTTTCCACTCATAAGAAGCTCGCCATTATTGAGAGCTAAGCTTTAGGGTTTCATTTGTGTTGAGTGACTGTCGGCTAGGATTTCAAACCTTTTTGTGTTGTTATGTGGTATTGGGTTCGGGTTTGTTCCCGTTATTATGGGCCTTGGGCCGTCTCTTTTTACTATTTCAAAAAAAAGAAAACTACTTATATATTTTAGTTATACAAGGATTGCTTTGATTGGTCCGCAGCAGTAGCCCAGCGGTTAAGCACTTTGCGTCATGGTAATAGTGGCGTGAGTTCAAAACCCGGAATGGTGTGCCAAGAGCTTACCATGTGGATATGCTAAGATCAGCTACTTATGTGGTGCTCGCGGACCAGGCTAGGTGCACTAGGGGGGTCTTACAACTCTAATCGGTTTCCCTCCTGAACAAATTCAAAAAAAGGGATTGCTTGGATTGAAGAATCATTGAAGACTTCCCCTGGTAAAAAATCTCAAAAGCTTTTTTTTAGAAGGAAATAAACACTATATAACATATCTCAAAGGCTAATCCAAATATACAAGAAACATGAATATGTGAACCTACGACAAGATTCATAGTGATGAACAAAATATGATCTCATTTTATCAGATAACATAATACAATAATCATTTCACTACTGGCACAACAATATATTTTTTCTAGTCTCATGGAATGTTTCTTTATAGAAAATAAAAAACAATATAACAACAACTAAGTGGATTGTATTATAAGTTCATTTTACAAACACAAAAAAGTGGACAAGACATTAATAACAAGTATCAGGTTATGGTTTCCGTTAATTGGTTGGAATGTATAAAAAACAATAATGAATTAACAACCGTGACAATCAGTTTCGGTCATCCAGTTCCGGTATTTTTAAATAATTGAACTACGTACTGCCACTTACATCTCGTTAAAATAACGGTCAGCATGTACCGAAACCGAAATAGTACGCGCTGTTTCCTATGATTCTATCCACGCGTCCTCATCAACACATCGGGCGTTGTAACTTCAACAACATATATACTCGATATCGCCATAAAACTCGATCAAAATTGACGAAAATTCACGTTGTTTAAATTCAATCGACATATTCCAATACAACCTTACGTGTACTTACCTGATCCGGTGTCTTTTGATTACCAACACAACTTTCTTATGTCTCCATTGCTTTATCCATATCCATTTTTTAGTTCTTCTATGCACCATTAAATTGAGATCATTAATTAGGGTTTTAAGTTTAAGGTTACATAAATGAGGACTACAGGGGTAATATTGGAAATTCTATTAATATGTTTAAGAAAGGGCTAATTAATTTTAACCCCTCCTTAAAAATTTTACAATAACATAAAAATGGTACTCGCCTTAAACAAAAGTGGAGTCCCTTTAACAATTCCCTTCAAGAATTATAATGCTTTTTTCCTTGAGATGAAAATTACGGTTGTTTGTCCTTACAAGAAAAATACCATTAAGTTTCTCAATGAGAACATTTACCTGTTATTTTCTTTCATTATATTTTCTCGATTCTACTTCTTCCATTCTTTTATTTTTGTAATCAAGTACTTATTCAGTTCAAACTAAGGGTGCATGAACTAAGTGTGTTTTTTCCTTTAAAAATTGATAGCTAAATGGTATAATATTGCAAGTTATTACTACAAACGTAGAGGCAACAATTTCTCTGTAACTTGCAACATTTGATTGCAAATTTTGAATGACCTGGGGTTTGAAAAGATAATTTTATTCAAGCAGTTTGATGCCACTATTAATAATATAGAACACATAGTACTCACTAGTGGCATTCCATTAGCATTTGATTAATATCCATGTACTTACAAGCATAAAAATATATATTTTGCAACTCAATACCGCTAATGATGTGAAAACACGCTACAAATCAATAATCAACTACACCTATATTTATGTTTCTTTATATTTTTGGATTATATACCCATTAGTGAGTTGGATTATATCATAAATGAGTTGATTCAACATATAATCCAATCCATATAAAATAATATTAATCTAGTTAATTTAATCCATTTATTAAATGGATAAATCTTAACCTACCTTTATTATGGAGTATATAGGTTTAGCCTATTTATCCCATTTATTATTAAAGTTACAAATCTATAGGTTTGCCATATCTTATATATTCAATTTCTCTCATGTTTACACATTAAGACCTCGCTACTAAATTTTTATCATCGTCGCGTCACAATTTCCTTCCACCACCATTCTCTTGGAAACCCGTCTTCCTTAATAACTTCGGATCTACCTATGCCAAACAAATCTCAACTCATTTTTTAGTGAAAAATGTCTGTTCTGTTTAAAATATAGATTTTCTTCTGTCTATTTCAACCAACGGTGAAGCAAGCCTAAGTTCAGCTAGGGCAACATTTATTTGTATAAAATACTACATAAAAAGTTGGAAACATATACTAATGATATTATTTTTTCTTCGTAGTTTCAGCAACAAAATGCATCATAAAATCATTTTATTTGCCTTCAAAATACATTCAAAAGTTGAAAAGCATATAAAAAATTTGACAGAGAGGGAAATAACTTTTTTTGCAGAGGAAAAAGCGCTGCATTCTTTTTATTTGTTTTGAGCAATGACCCAATAAAATATCAAGCAAAGGCTAGCTAATAAAACTTTGAATTTTTTGCATTGGTTTTTAAAATTTCAGGAAGGGCATTTTCCCTAGTTTCCCTAGCATGCCCGCAACATGGCTGCACCCTTAAAAATACTTCAACACATTTCCTCAAAATTATTTCTAAACCCTAACCCCTGACTTGACTTTTGCCAAAATACCACTGTATTGAAAGTATAAAGAAAAGTAATGGAGATAAAGAGGAGAGATGCAGTAGAAATATATTATTAATTGTAATTTCTCTGATACAAGAAAGAGATACAAAACGAGAGAATAAATAGAAGATTGCTCAACGGTCACATGCTAAAATCAAGGAGCAACATTTGTGCTGTAATTAAGGAACTTTCCTATAAAGACCCAATGTTCACATGCTGAAATAAGGAGCAACGGTCACATGCTAAAATTAAGGAATGAGGTGCGGTTCAAGTGTGAAACCAACATTAGCTCCCCTCAAACAAAACTGGGTTTTTCTGTCTTCTTCATTCCGCCGTTGTCGCTCACCCTTAATTCCTCTTTTAGTCTCATAAAATTCTTTGTTGATAGTGGCTTTGTAAGCACATCAGCTCTCTGATAATATGATGGGATGTGGCATACCATTAACTTTCCACTTTGGGTTCGTTCTCGTATGAAGTGTAGGTCTATCTCGAGGTGTTTTGATCTTGAGTGCTGAGTTGGATTGAGAGACAAGGATACTGTCCCTCTATTGTCGCACCAGATGACTGGTTATCTTTTAGTAGTGAAACCTAATTCGTGTAATAGCGACTCAATCCATGAGATTTCAGCGGTGGCGCTAGCAAGGGCACGATATTCCGCTTCAGTACTTGACCTCGATGTGGTTGTCTGCTTCTTGGTGCACCATGAGACAAGATTTGTGCCAAGAAACACGCAGTATCCTGATACGGATCTTCTGTCATCAATGTCATTAGCCCAGTCCGCATCACTAAATCCTTGTAAGTTCATTTCTTTATCGGCACTTATTGTTATTCCGTGGTGTCTGGTTCCTTGCAAGTATCTCAATAACCTCTTGACGGCTATCCAATGTTCAGACAACGGATTTTGCATGTATTGGCTTAGTTTATTTACGCTATAGCATATGTCTGGTCGCGTAATTGTTGCATATTGCAATGCTCCAATTATACTTCTGTATTGAGTAGCGTTATTAATGGCTTCACCTTTAAATTTAGATAGGCGGGAACTGCTGGTCATTGGTGTTGGTAGCGATTTAGCTTGATGCATGTTGGTCCTTTGTAAGATTTCAGCAATATAATTCTGTTGAGATAGGAACATTTCATTTTCATTTCTTTTGATTTGAATCCCTAAGAAATAGTTTAATTCGCCAAGATCTTTGATGGCAAAGCTTTGGTCGAGAACTTTTATGATCCTGTTGATTTCCCGTGCGTCATTCCCTATTATTAGCATGCCATCAACGTATACAAGGATGTATATGACATTTTCATTATCCTTTTTCATGTATAGGGAGTTGTCGGATTTTATTTGTGAGAAACCAATTCTAGATAAGGTTAGCTTTAACTTTTCATACCATGCCCTCGACGCTTGCTTGAGGCCGTATATAGCTTTGTGCAGCTTGCATACTAAAGGTTTGTCGCCATTGTTAACCTCATATCCCTCTGGTTGTTGCATATAAACTTCTTCAGTTAACTCGCAGTTTAGAAAAGCATTGTTCACGTCCAATTGCTTGATATTCCATTTTTTTACACAAAGCTATAGTCAGAATGATTCTAATGGTTGTGGGTTTTATGACTGGTGAAAAAGTCTCGTTAAAGTCAAATCCAAACTGTTGAGCGTATCCTTTAGCAACAAGTCTGGCTTTGTATTTGTCTGTGGTCCCATCCGCCTTCCTTTTTATTTTGTAAGTCCATCTGCATCCTATGATGTTCTTGTGAGTGGGTGGTGCAACCAAGCTCCAAGTTTTATTTTTCATCAATGCCTCGTATTCATCATTCATAGCTTGTTTCCACTTTTCAGATTTGGCTGCTTCACTATAATTTCCAGGTTCAACCTCATTCATTGATAGATTATATACCTTGGGTTTGAAAATCCCATGCTTTGATCTAGTCACCATATGATGTCCGGTTTGTGTTTCTTGTGCTTGAGGTTGATGGTCTGGGCTGATTCTGTCACTGTTGCTTTCCTCGTTCTCATGTTCTTGCTGATTACTGTAAGTTTCTTCATTGTTACCATCATCTGTGTTTGTTTGATTATTGCTTGTATGTGTGTGTATGTTGCATGTGTCGTGTCCCTCTTTGTTATTGTTTGTCTCTTGCTCCATTAGTGGTGGCATATTGATAACTTTGATTCCATGATCTTGTCTGCACTCTTCCTTTGTGGCTTGTTTATCTGCATGTGGAAAAACATTTTCATCAAATATGACATGCCTTGATATATAGATTTTTCCATTTTTGGCAAGCATTTATAACCCTTTTGATTTTGTGGGTAACCAATAAAAGTGCATGGGCATGATCTCATGCTAAGTTTGTGCGTGTTGTAGTCCCTTAGGCATGGAAAGCATAGGCACCCAAAGTTTTTCAATATTTTATAGTCTGGTTTTTCATTGAATATCATTTCATGCGGGGTTCTATTGTTCAACACTTTTGTGGGTAATTTATTTATGAGATACACAGAAGTGTTGAATGCTTCGTTCCAATATTTCATTGGTAATGCCCCTTGTGATAGCAATGTTAAACCAGTTTCAATTATATGTCTGTGCTTTCTTTCGACCAAACCATTTTGTTCAGATGTGTGGGGGCAGGTTAGCCTATGTCTTATCCCCTTTTGGATGAAGAAATTTGTGAGTGGTTTGAACTCACCCCCACCATCTGTTTGTATAGCTTTTACATTACAGTTGGTCTGCTTTTCAATAAAAGTTATAAACTGAATGATTGTACTGCATGTTTCTGATTTGTTTTTTAGCATGTATATCCACGTGTATCTTGAATAAGCATCAACAAGGGATAGATAGTACATGTGTCCTTGATATGAGTTTAGTGGTGCTGGTCCCCACAAATCAGCTGCGACAAGCTCCAGGGATTTGTTGTACGTGGTTTCAGACTTACTAAAAGGCAGTTTGTAGCTTTTGCCAAGTTGGCAGTATGTGCAAGTGTGTTTCACAGGTACATTTTCAAAATAAATGCCATTATTATTTAAAACATTTCTAACAGTTTCCAAACTGGGATGACCAAGTTTCATATGCCAAGAACCAACTATATTATTATTATCATCATTACATCCATTGTTCCTATTATTGAGAGAATCATAATTGCAACTGCTAATGATGTCTACGTTGTTGCACCATATTTCTTTATTCAACGCATTCCCAGTCTTTAAGTTGCCAAATTTGTAAAGACCATCGTGAAGGTCACCCTGTAGCAATATTTCTCGACTTAGGAGGTCTTTGACTAGACAAAACTTGGGGTGAAATTCGAAGAAAACATTATTATCTTTAGCAAACTTAGAAACACTTAATAAATTTTTGTTAATAGTGGGAACTCTAAGTAAATTGTTTAGCATAAGTTGCCTTTTTCCCTGCATGGTACCTTTACCTATGTGTGTGATGTTGGCAGTGTTGCCGTTACCCATGTGTAGTGATTTCGTACCTGTATAGCTTTTGCTTCCAATGTTTAAGTTCTGAAGCCTGTTTGTGACATGATATGTGGCTCCAAAGTCTGGTTACCAATCGTCCAGTTCATCCTCATCAGTCTTGCCTTCATTGCTGGTTTGACCTTTGCCTTTGTCCCCAATAGCGCTTTTGTTTTGATTGTCCATGGCAGCCATGTTTGCTCTTGGTGTTTGGCTGTTTTGGTCTGTTTGTGGTTCACTGTGGTCGCTATTGTATCTGAAATAGCAGCGGTTCGCCATGTGTCCAAATTTTTGACAAATTTGGCACTTTACCCTGTTGTTGTTGTTCCATCTGCCTCGTCCACGACCTCTCTGTGGTTGATATGCCCTCTGGGGTTGGTATCCTCTCTGATACTGGCTTTCTTGTTTATTTGAATTATTGTTCCTTTGAATTTGCTTGTTTTTCGCTGCAGCATAATTTGCAGAGAAAACCCCTTGTACAGTTTTCCTTTGGTCTATTCTCCCTTCATGGGCGAGGAGCGCAGATCTAACGAACTGTAAGTCAGGTAATGTTTGTTGAGTCGCAATAACTGTAATTAATGACTCGTACTCTTCGTCTAATCCGCCGGTAATGAAGAGAATTTGTTCATTGTCACTTATTTTGTGTCCCACTGCATTCAGTTTGTCACACAAATTTTTTATCTTGCTTAAGTATTCTTGCATGCTCATTTCCTCTTTTCTTGAGTTTTGTAATTCCCTTCTGTATTGCATCACACGTGCAGCGGATTGTGAGCTGAAAATCTGCTCTATAGTGGTCCATATTTCATATGATGAATTGCACCCCACGATTTGTGACAGTAGATTCGGACTAATAGATGATAGGAGCCATGACGATAGCAAACTATCTTGTTTTTGAAAATTTGTGTAGTCGGGGTTTGGTATGGTATTTCCCCCTTGATCAGTAATCATAATTGGTGGAATAGATAGCGTACCTTTTATGTAATTTTGTAAACCGTATCCTTTGAGTGCAATTTCAATTTGATATTTCCACAATATGTAATTGTCTTCATCCAGAGATGTGGTAATGACATGGCTTTTTGGTTTGATTAGGTTGTGCCAGTTTGGCGGAGCATCATGGGCCACGCTACCAGAGACATTAGAGGTGGCTTCGTTGTTATTTGCCATGGCTGTTCAGAGGTCTGCAAGGCACGAAACTGCAGCTGAAAAACTGAGGAAAAGAGTGATGCAACAGACAATGGAGAAATAGGACTTTTAGTTCAGTGTTTAAGCCTTTCGGCGGTGGTGCTCTGATACCATATTGAAAGTATAAAGAAAAGTAATGGAGATAAAGAGGAGAGATGCAGTAGAAATATATTATTAATTGTACTTTCTCTGATACAAGAAAGAGATACAAAACGAGAGAATAAATAGAAGATTGCTCAACGGTCTGTGACGGCAAGGAATTTCGCTCGGTCCGAACCAGTCGCTAAACCGACCCAGACCGTTCGAAATGCCCGATCGTTTGAGAACACGACAAAATAGAACGCATACGGAAGAACATTCCATTGTCTATTTTACAACAATGCATCAGATTACAAGAATATACAGAGTATAAATGAATATTACACAGAAATATCAGAGATTTAAATTACATTTAAATACCTAGCAGCGGAAAAATAATACAATACACAACTAGAATGAGATATACGGATACAAAGCTTTCTGGATATCGTTGCAGCTGTAAACCAGGATCCTGTGAATATAAATCTGCAAAACCAAAACTACTAGCTGCCCGTGTCGAAAATAGGGGCACCCAGAGTTTATGTTAAAACAATAAATTCCAGGTCAGTCATGTGACTGGTGTGAGAACTAAAACAGTTAATCTTTATTTTTAAAGTTAGGTAAATCAAGGGACCACGCCATATAACACGGAACTGGTTTCCTCCCAAGAATACCAGTGCATAAAACAAACAGCGCAATGCTAAATAAAGAAAAATGAAGCTGTTATAAGACCCAGGTCCCATCACACAATGCAACGCAGCCGAGGATAGGGTTTTCTCTTATAACAGCCAAAGAATGCTTGATACGTTTAAAACAAATCATTTGATACTATTATAAGTGCATAGTGTATAAAACAACTTCAAATCATAAGTATCAATCATAGGCGGCATGAATGCCCCATAATACTATGTCGCCATATATAAGTTTACAATCAAAACCGCAAGACGTCGTATTGGATGTTGGGTTATCATTTATGGTATGAACCGAGGCTAGGGGCAAGATCCTCAACCGATTCGAGACAATCTAGCCCATGTCTCAGGAACAGCCGCAACTGCCCCATGGATCGTCAGGGCCGGTCCACCGATGTGGATTATTATACCTGAACACTACGTTTCCCCGCCCTTTGGGGCGTAAGCCTGGCCCGTCAGCCGACCAGAAGCATCGGCCGAAACCGATATCACGAGGCACCTCTCTTTTCAGCAAGTAATAATAAGTAACATCCACATGAGTCAAACTCGTCAGCCAGTTCAAGCACTGACGCCACTCATAACTAGAAAGAAACGCATGTCCTCCCTGATGTCCGTCTCCCATTTTTGATTCTTACCGGGTGTGATACTCGCGAATCAACGTTACACAAAGCTACGCCACAAAGGCCGTGCTTCGATCATCAACCACAAGACTTTGCTTTTCAACAGAAGCCTTGATCATTTGCATCTTAGCATGCCACACAGGCAATTCACTCCATGCAATTGATATCCATCAATATATAACCCCTGAGCTCGTACGTCTCAGAGAAGGGCGTTAAGCAAGAGAATAAATTCTCCGCCGCCAAACAGATATATATTTAATAGAGATCAGTCACACGGACTAAAATCCAATGTCAGACACACAGTCCATTTACAAGTCCGTTCTGGGTCTGAACGAAACCGGAGGCACCTAGTACCCCGCATATCCATCGATCTCCAAGTACGTCTGGACGATCACCAACTGTTTCCATCTTCTTGGGTGTACAGCCCAATCAAGATCATCAGTAATCACCCAAACGACGTGAAAACTTCCGGTCTTCGACCATCGTCTTCATCTTCGACTTATCGTCGTATCAGTTATTCAGAATGGGATAAACCCGGTCTTTCCGAATAACTCGCGTATATTTTAAATAAGTGTTACACAAACACAACATACGCCTCATTCCAATTCATTAGTCACTAACCGTAAATTAATCAAGAGAATAATTCCCCAAATATTAACCCCGAAGGCCGAAACCAACATCAGATCAATATTCAGAAAACCATTCTGCTTGGATAACCGACAGTTAGTTTCTAAATTTCACATTCATAGGGAAAGGTTCCCATTAATTTTATCCAAGATAAATTCCTTGAATTTATTCTTTATTCTATTTTTGAATCTCAATTCAAACTAGTCGGGATTAGCGAACCTTACCGAAGTAATTATTTATTTTAATTTCCCCATCCCAACCTATTCATCCCATGAAGTAAAACTGGTAATACTTCATATCTAACACCACAGTGTTATCGGTAAATTCAATTACCATTTCACGTTCAAATCTAATTAAAGATTTAACTATCGCTTGGAGCAAAACTGGTGATACTCCATTTTCGATCATTTCAATCTAATTAAAGATTCATTAAAACACCACTTAGTTTTAATCGTTAACTGGGTTAAAGAATCTGTGTCATTTAAAACACGGTTCACGATAAACCCAAAAATCATTCCATTAATTATCGGGTTAAAGAACGAGTGTTATTTAAAACACTGTTCACGATAAACTCAAAAATCAATATCAATTCAATTCCAATTAAATATCATTTAATTGGTACACTTCATTAAATCTAAAATAAAAAAAGATTTAATCTTTTCTCAACTGGGTTCAAGAACAGTGTTAATGAAGACACCATTCACGACAAACCCAAATCACATTTGATATTCAATACAAGGCTCTGAATTGAAAATATATCGGCTTATATTCAATATCAAATTCTACGATTAACAAAAGTCGCATTGAAAATAACGATATAAATATATCTTTCAAATTTCCATAACAACATCTGTAAAATCACGGATTTCAACATCGAAATATTCCGAAGACAATTTCGATTCAAATCCATTCCAATGCAATCATTGGAAATTCTGGTTATTTTCAAAACCATTTTTCAAATTCAATTTATTTATTTAAAAATAAATAGAATTATAATTCTAGTTCAAAACTAGTTCATTTCGATAAAAATATATTTTTATCTTTTCAAATATGGAGTTTTTCATCCCAAACTTTCACAAATCATTTCTTATGATTTTACACAAATTATTACTATTTTTAATAATTTTAGCAAGGCCCGTACAGTCGATTTCCATCAATGGCCATCGAACTGCACTTACAGCGACCTTTTTCAAATTTGATTTGGACGTAACTCCAAATCCAACCGTTAGATTTCTAATTTCTAATATTCTTTAGAAAGCTCTTTTCGATACGAACCCAACGGTTCCGGTTTCAGGAGAATCCGACGGTCGGATCTCCCGTAATGTCCGTTTGAAATAAATGGTCGAAATTCACGAACTGCCGCGGCGCGGCGCGTTCTATTCAGGCCATTATATTATATATATAATATATATAATATATATTTCGTCGATTTCTATTCAAAACGAATTATATAAATAGTTTTAAAATTCGTTCCAAAATCTATCTCGACTTCCATTTCAATTCCTTTCATTTCGAAATCGTTTTAAATTCAATTCATTTCGAAATCGTTTTCAATTCAATTCATTTCGAAATCGTTTTCAAATCATTTCATTTCGAAATCGTTTTCAATTCAATTCATTTCGAAATCGTTTTCAAATCATTTCATTTCGAAATCGTTTTCAATTCAATTCATTTCGAAATCGTTTTCAATTCAATTCATTTCGAAATCGTTTTCAATTCAATTCATTTCAAAATGAATAAAATCGATATAAATATCGTTTACGTCAAAATGGCGTCAATCTAATCAACACGGCTTCATAAATTTCTATTTTCAAATATTCTATTTCAAATATTTCTTTTTCAAAATAGTTGTTATTATTAAAATATTTCGTTCAACACATGACCAATCTCAATGGATGAGTACTGTCAACACATGAACCTTTATTTTATATTGATAAAGATGTAAATTTTATTACTAAAATATTTCGTTCAACACATGACCAATCTCAATGGATGAGTACTGTCAACACATGAACCTTTATTTTATATTGATAAAGATGTAAATTTCATTACTAAAATATTTCGTTCAACACATGACCAATCTCAATGGATGAGTACTGTCAACACATGAACCTTTATTTTATATTATTCTTTATTTTTCAAATTGGAATGAGGCCCAATCAATTACCATATAAAGTTAATTATATGGATTTTCATACCACACACGTATATAATAGCATTGAAAAATAATCAACCATCAACCAAAGTGCACTACACTGTATAAGCATCAAATATAGATATCTAACGCTTATAACAGCCTGTCAATCAATCGATCGACATATTCAATCAATCAGGATGAGTGAACTTCAAATTTCATCCTAACACCCGTGTGGGGTTTCAAACAATCAAACACATATTTTATTTGTGCAGTTGGGCGATGTGTAAAATTTATCGTCCCAATCAATGTCCCTCAAATAAGTGTACATAAACAAACCGTCTGGTTTGTAAATGAATATTTTATTTATTCACATTCACGTTAAAAATTATATTTTTAACGATAAAACATTTTATTTCAACCTATGAATTTCTATTCAGTTCATTCTTTAAATAAAATGATATTTTATTTTTCTAACTTATTTTAGAAAATTTCGGCGGCATAACGGCACGATACTAGAAACGGGACAAGGCCTAGCCTTATCCCCGGTCTAGTGAAGGCCCACTCCATTCACACATCAATCAAATCAGTTCATTTCACCACACAATTCAATTTCAATCAAATAATCTAACTAATTTTTTTTCAATCAAACAAACAAGTCCATGGTCTGTGGACGATTATGTCGGGTGCTACTAAGCACCGTCTGCATCCTAGTATATATATATAACTAGAAAAGAAATTGAAGAGTGAGAAATTCTCACCGATAGCTATCCAATCATCTTGACTCTTCATTGATATAAATCTTCTTCGTTCTCGCCTTTTTGTTACCTTCGTCGCCCGCTTTCACTACCTATGTAAAAATCGAATTTTTACTTCGCTATTCAATATATAAAAATCATATTTTTATTTCGAAGTTCAATAGATAAAAATCCTATTTTTATTTCGAAGTTCAACATATAAAAATCCTATTTTTATTTCGAAGTTCAACATATAAAAATCCTATTTTTATTTCGAAGTTCAACATATAAAAATCCTATTTTTATTTCGAAGTTCAACATGTAAAAATCCTATTTTTATTTCGAAGTTCAACATATAAAAATCCTATTTTTATTTCGATGTTCGATATATAAAAATCATATTTTTACTTCAATGTTCGATATATAAAAATCATATTTTTACTTCAATGTTCGATATATAAAAATCATATTTTTACTTCAATGTTCGATATAAAAATCTCGCCTTTTCTAATATAAAAATTTCGCCTTTTCTAATTTAAAAATTTCGCCTTTTCTAATTTAAAAATTTCATCTTTTCTAATTTAAAAATTTCATCTTTATCACTTCATAAAAAAACTGACTTTCAAATTAAAATTAAAATAAGAACCAAGAAAAAAAACAAAAACTTACAGCGTTCAACTGCGCAAGGGAGGGGGGGTCTTTGCTGCTGCGCCGGAGTCGGGGTCAGGTGGTGGTGGCCACCGCGAGGCTGACGTGGGGCGGAGCAAGGGACGTTGGAACTGATGAGGGTGGGTTTGGGGGTTGAGAGGGGGTTGCGGTGGAGGATTAAAGGGAGGGGGTGTCGCGTCCAACTGACGGAGGGGGTGCGAGGTGGGGGGGGGTCTTCGCTGCTGGCGGCGCCACCTGGGATTAGCGGCGATGGGATTCCGTCGTCCTCTCCTTTTTTTTATATATATTGAATCGATTTGGGTTTTATTCGTTCGAAGAAAACTGAATGGGGGGGGTTATGTAAAGAAAACTTTATTTAATATATTTATTTAATTATTTTATTTGTAAAAAGTTGACTTTTTACATACGACCTCTAAACGAGGTCCACCGCCTGTCGTCCATAGCGTTTTACCCCCATTCCGAACACAATGGGATATGTACCGCAAGCTGATTCAATCGTTTCAATCAGTTTCCGTTAAATTTACATTTAAATCACTATGTTGAATTTTAAACGTACATTTCAAATTACCGGGGTCACATACTAACTAGAAAAATTCCAGAAAAATATTTTCTAGCTTCGTATTGACGATACGGTCCTAACAAAACTAGTTTCGTCGAATTCTGAGACCGTTAGAAAAATGGCCATTTTCCAGTCGATTAAAATCAACTAAAACCGGTCAAACGCGTTTTCCTTTGCCACACTCACATATTGATTCGAAAAATTATGAAATTTGGAATCTAGCAATAACTTGACACCACGGACCCAACAAAACTGGTTTCGTCGAAATCCGAGGTCGTTTGCAAAATGTCCATTTTTAAGGGCTCGAATTCCATAGCGACTATTCAGAATTTTCAACTGGACATATCTTTTGATTCCCGCTATGAAATCTTGATTTTTCAGATTCGTTGGAAAGATATTATCAATTAGATCCTAATGTTTTTAGTTTCACTAAAATCCGGATTGTTTTGCACCCGGTACATTCAATTGAAGTTTGAAATCGAATTATTGAACTACCGCGCCATTTTCAATTCTATTTATAAATATATATAAATATTTATATTCTAACGACGACGTATATAATATATACGTCGAATTCTATTCAAAATAAAATTCTCGCCGATTTTATTTAAAATAATCTAATTTAAATAATCAAAATTCGCCAAAATTGCCAAAATAAAAAAATTTAAACTGGCCCAGATTTTCGGGTTGTTACAATCTCCCCCACTTAAAACTTTTCGTCCCCGAAAAGGAACAAAGTCGAAAGTGGTTTGATTATTCAGCTCTACGATCGATTAGGCTTCCATTCTCCAACTCTTTAGTTTCTGAGAATTTTCAAAATTTCAAAAATTTGGCTAACACCCTAAATTTTCGAAAAATTTCGCCATAACCTCCCCTGCACCGGGAGCATCGGGGAATTTCAAATAGCTTCCCCGGTCCTTCAGATCTCAAAAAGAAAAAGAAAAAGCCAAGCGGCTAGCCAATAGGCTCATAAAATCCTCATCACCCAAACAAAACAGTAAATTATGTAGTAAACATGTACCTATTTGTCGGGCAAACAAATTTTATTCTTCGGCTCTAGCCTCCTTGCTATGACCTGTTCAATGTAAGTACATGTATATGCAAGCAAACACAACCAATTTTCAATATAATTCAATATGTGATTCAATTAGGCTAAATGGTTCAAAATTATCAACCAAATAAACAAACAACACAAACATCAATCAATTAGTTGATTAGCTTTTCAAATGCATAACTTTGATATATAGTCAAAAATCAGATTTTTGATGCCAAATCACAACAATAGGCCCTATCTAATTTTGGTTCTCACACCAGTCTAATGGAAATATATAGAAATCCCACCTTCGAAACACGAACATAAGTTCTGATGATGATCGATCAATCATCAGAACCATCTCCGGGTGTCTAGAGTGTAATTCTATATCTATCCAGTATATTAAAATTTCAAATACACGTGAATCAGACGTATACGTAAAATCTATATATACTGGATTGTCCACATCAATATAAATAAATAATCAAATACGAATAATTGATTTAAATTTTCAAAACAAAAATTGTTTTCATTTTCAAAAATATACTCCTCACACTCGTTCTAGGATACTACTGATCCCATCTCTAACGAGTCATTCTCGTTGGATATTACTAATGCAATTTCTGATGAATTCTTTCGTATGGTTCAAATGTGCCTTGTTCTCGAGCTCTGTAAACCAAAGCTCTGATACCA
Organism: Allium sativum; assembly: GCA_030737875.1. Taxonomy (NCBI): domain Eukaryota; kingdom Viridiplantae; phylum Streptophyta; class Magnoliopsida; order Asparagales; family Amaryllidaceae; genus Allium; species Allium sativum. The sequence goes on from CM060916.1 coordinate 905,719,920, forward strand.
ACTGTGACGGCAAGGAATTTCGCTCGGTCCGAACCAGTCGCTAAACCGACCCAGACCGTTCGAAACGCCCGATCGTTTGAGAACACGACAAAATAGAACGCATACGGAAGAACATTCCATTGTCTATTTTACAACAATGCATCAGATTACAAGAATATACAGAGTATAAATGAATATTACACAGAAATATCAGAGATTTAAATTACATTTAAATACCTAGCAGCGGAAAAATAATACAATACACAACTAGAATGAGATATACGGATACAAAGCTTTCCGGATATCGTTCCAGCTGTAAACCAGGATCCTGTGAATATAAATCTGCAAAACCAAAACTACTAGCTGCCCATGTCGAAAATAGGGGCACCCAGAGTTTAGGTTAAAACAATAAATTCCAGGTCAGTCATGTGACTGGTGTGAGAACTAAAACAGTTAATCTTTATTTTTAAAGTTAGGTAAATCAAGGGACCACGCCGTATAACACGGAACGGGTTTCCTCCCAAGAATACCAGTGCATAAAACAAACAGCGCAATGCTAAATAAAGAAAAATGAAGCTGTTATAAGACCCAGGTCCCATCACACAATGCAACGCAGCCGAGGATAGGGTTTTCCCTTATAACAGCCAAAGAATGCTTGATACGTTTAAAACAAATCATTTGATACTATTATAAGTGCATAGTGTATAAAACAACTTCAAATCATAAGTATCAATCATAGGCGGCATGAATGCCCCATAACACTATGTCGCCATATATAAGTTTACAATCAAAACCGCAAGACGTCGTATTGGAAGTTGGGTTATCATTTATGGTATGAACCGAGGCTAGGGGCAAGATCCTCAACCGATTCGAGACAATCTAGCCCATGTCTCAGGAACAGCCGCAACTGCCCCATGGATCGTCAGGGCCGGTCCACCGATGTGGATTATTATGCCTGAACACTACGTTTCCCCGCCCTTTGGGGCGTAAGCCTATCCCGTCAGCCGACCAGAAGCATCGGCCGAAACCGATATCACGAGGCGCCTCGCTTTTCAGCAAGTAATAATAAGTAACATCCACATGAGTCAAACTCGTCAGCCAGTTCAAGCACTGACGCCACTCATAACTAGAAAGAAACGCATGTCCTCCCTGATGTCCGTCTCCCATTTTTGATTCTTACCGGGTGTGATACTCGCGAATCAACGTTACACAAAGCTACGCCACAAAGGCCTTGCTTCGATCATCAACCACAAGACTTTGCTTTTCAACAGAAGCCTTGATCATTTGCATCTTAGCATGCCACACAGGCAATTCACTCCATGCAATTGATATCCATCAATATATAACCCCTGAGCTCGTACGTCTCAGAGAAGGGCGTTAAGCAAGAGAATAAATTCTCCGCCGCCAAACAGATATATATTTAATAGAGATCAATCACACGGACTAAAATCCAATGTCAGACACACAGTCCATTTACAAGTCCGTTCTGGGTCTGAACGAAACCGGAGGCACCTAGTACCCCGCATATCCATCGATCTCCAAGTACGTCTGGACGATCACCAACTGTTTCCATCTTCTTGGGTGTACAGCCCAATCAAGATCATCAGTAATCACCCAAACGACGTGAAAACTTCCGGTCTTCGACCATCGTCTTCATCTTCGACTTATCGTCGTATCAGTTATTCAGAATGGGATAAACCCGGTCTTTCCGAATAACTCGCGTATATTTTAAATAAGTGTTACACAAACACAACATACGCCTCATTCCAATTCATTAGTCACTAACCGTAAATTAATCAAGAGAATAATTCCCCAAATATTAACCCCGAAGGCCGAAACCAACATCAGATCAATATTCAGAAAACCATTCTGCTTGGATAACCGACAGTTAGTTTCTAAATTTCACATTCATTGGGAAAGGTTCCCATTAATTTTATCCAAGATAAATTCCTTGAATTTATTCTTTATTCTATTTTTGAATCTCAATTCAAACTAGTCGGGATTAGCGAACCTTACCGAAGTAATTATTTATTTTAATTTCCCCATCCCAACCTATTCATCCCATGAAGTAAATCTGGTAATACTTCATATCTAACACCACAGTGTTATCGGTAAATTCAATTACCATTTCACATTCAAATCTAATTAAAGATTTAACTATCGCTTGGAGCAAAACTGGTGATACTCCATTTTCGATCATTTCAATCTAATTAAAGATTCATTAAAACACCACTTAGTTTTAATCGTTAACTGGGTTAAAGAATCCGTGTCATTTAAAACACGGTTCACGATAAACCCAAAAATCATTCCATTAATTATCGGGTTAAAGAACGAGTGTTATTTAAAACACTGTTCACGATAAACTCAAAAATCAATATCAATTCTATTCCAATTAAATATCATTTAATTGGTACACTTCATTAAATCTAAAATAAAAAAAGATTTAATCTTTTCTCAACTGGGTTCAAGAACAGTGTTAATGACGACACCATTCACGACAAACCCAAATCACATTTGATATTCAATACAAGGCTCTGAATTGAAAATATATCGGCTTATATTCAATATCAAATTCTACGATTAACAAATGTCGCATTGGAAATAACGATATAAATATATCTTTCAAATTTCCATAACAACATCTGTAAAATCACGGATTTCAACATCGAAATATTCCGAAGACAATTTCGATTCAAATCCATTCCAATGCAATCATTGGAAATTCTGGTTATTTTCAAAACCATTTTTCAAATTCAATTTATTTATTTAAAAATAAATAGAATTATAATTCTAGTTCAAAACTAGTTCATTTCGATAAAAATCTATTTTTATCTTTTCAAATATGGAGTTTTTCTTCCCAAACTTTCACAAATCATTTCTTATGATTTTACACAAATTATTACTATTTTTAATAATTTTAGCAAGGCCCGTACAGTCGATTTCCATCAATGGCCATCGAACTGCACTTACAGCGACCTTTTTCAAATTTGATTTGGATGTAACTCCAAATCCAACCGTTAGATTTCTAATTTCTAATATTCTTTAGAAAGCTCTTTTCGATACGAACCCAACGGTTCCGGTTTCAGGAGAATCCGACGGTCGGATCTCCCGTAATGTCCGTTTGAAATAAATGGTCGAAATTCACGAACTGCCGCGGCGCGGCGCGTTCTATTCAGGCCATTATATTATATATATAATATATATAATATATATTTCGTCGATTTCTATTCAAAACGAATTATATAAATAGTTTTAAAATTCGTTCCAAAATCTATCTCGACTTCCATTTCAATTCCTTTCATTTCGAAATCGTTTTCAATTCAATTCATTTCGAAATCGTTTTCAATTCAATTCATTTCGAAATCGTTTTCAAATCATTTCATTTCGAAATCGTTTTCAATTCAATTCATTTCGAAATCGTTTTCAGATCATTTCATTTCGAAATCGTTTTCAATTCAATTCATTTCGAAATCGTTTTCAATTCAATTCATTTCAAAATGAATAAAATCGATATAAATATCGTTTACGTCAAAATGGCGTCAATCTAATCAACACGGCTTCATAAATTTCTATTTTCAAATATTCTATTTCAAATATTTCTTTTTCAAAATAGTTGTTATTATTAAAATATTTCGTTCAACACATGACCAATCTCAATGGATGAGTACTGTCAACACATGAACCTTTATTTTATATTGATAAAGATGTAAATTTTATTACTAAAATATTTCGTTCAACACATGACCAATCTCAATGGATGAGTACTGTCAACACATGAACCTTTATTTTATATTGATAAAGATGTAAATTTTATTACTAAAATATTTCGTTCAACACATGACCAATCTCAATGGATGAGTACTGTCAACACATGAACATTTATTTTATATTATTCTTTATTTTTCAAATTGGAATGAGGCCCAATCAATTACAATATAAAGTTAATTATATGGATTTTCATACCACACACGTATATAATAGCATTGAAAAATAATCAACCATCAACCAAAGTGCACTACACTGTATAAGCATCAAATATAGATATCTAACGCTTATAACAGCCTGTCAATCAATCGATCGACATATTCAATCAATCAGGATGAGTGAAATTCAAATTTCATCCTAACACCCGTGTGGGGTTTCAAACAATCAAACACATATTTTATTTGTGCAGTTGGGCGATGTGTAAAATTTATCGTCCCAATCAATGTCCCTCAAATAAGTGTACATAAACAAACCGTCTGGTTTGTAAATGGATATTTTATTTATTCACATTCACGTTAAAAATTATATTTTTAACGATAAAACATTTTATTTCAACCTATGAATTTCTATTCAGTTCATTCTTTAAATAAAATGATATTTTATTTTTCTAACTTATTTTAGAAAATTTCGGCGGCATAATGGCACGATACTAGAAACGGGACAAGGCCTAGCCTTATCCCCGGTCTAGTGAAGGCCCACGCCATTCACACATCAATCAAATCAATTCATTTCACCACACAATTCAATTTCAATCAAATAATCTAACTAATTTTTTTTCAATCAAACAAACAAGTCCATGGTCTGTGGACGATTGTGTCGGGTGCTACTAAGCACCGTCTGCATCCTAGTATATATATATAACTAGAAAAGAAATTGAAGAGTGAGAAATTCTCACCGATAGCTATCCAATCATCTTGACTCTTCATTGATATAAATCTTCTTCGTTCTCGCCTTTTTGTTACCTTCGTCGCCCGCTTTCACTACCTATGTAAAAATCGAATTTTTACTTCGCTATTCAATATATAAAAATCATATTTTTATTTCGAAGTTCAATAGATAAAAATCCTATTTTTATTTCGAAGTTCAACATATAAAAATCCTATTTTTATTTCGAAGTTCAACATATAAAAATCCTATTTTTATTTCGAAGTTCAACATATAAAAATCCTATTTTTATTTCGAAGTTCAACATATAAAAATCCTATTTTTATTTCGATGTTCGATATATAAAAATCATATTTTTACTTCAATGTTCGATATATAAATATCATATTTTTACTTCAATGTTCGATATATAAAAATCATATTTTTACTTCAATGTTCGATATAAAAATCTCGCCTTTTCTAATATAAAAATTTCGCCTTTTCTAATTTAAAATTTTCGCCTTTTCTAATTTAAAATTTTCATCTTTTCTAATTTAAAAATTTCATCTTTATCACTTCATAAAAAAACTGACTTTCAAATTAAAATTAAAATAAGAACCAAGAAAAAAAAACAAAACCTTACAGCGTTCAACTACGCAAGGGAGGGGGGTCTTTGCTGCTGCGCCGGAGTCGGGGTCAGGTGGTGGTGGCCACCGCGAGGCTGACGTGGGGCGGAGCAGGGGACGTTCGAACTGATGAGGGTGGGTTTGGGGGTTGAGAGGGGGTTGCGGTGGAGGATTAAGGGGAGGGGGTGTCGCGTCCAACTGACGGAGGGGGTGCGAGGTAGGGGGGTCTTCGCTGCTGGCGGCGCCACCTGGGATTAGCGGCGATGGGATTCCGTCGTCCTCTCCTTTTTTTTATATTGAATCGATTTGGGTTTTATTCGTTCGAAGAAAACTGAATGGGGGGGTTATGTAAAGAAAACTTTATTTAATATATTTATTTAATTATTTTATTTGTAAAAAGTTGACTTTTTACATACGACCTCTAAACGAGGTCCACCGCCTGTCGTCCATAGCGTTTTACCCCCATTCCGAACACAATGGGATATGTACCGCAAGCTGATTCAATCGTTTCAATCAGTTTCCGTTAAATTTACATTTAAATCACTATATTGAATTTTAAACGTACATTTCAAATTACCGGGGTCACATACTAACTAGAAAAATTCCAAAAAAATGTTTTCTAGCTTCGTATTGACGATACGGTCCTAACAAAACTAGTTTCGTCAAATTCTGATATCGTTAGAAAAATGGCCATTTTCCAATCGATTAAAATCAACTAAAACCGGTCAAACGCGTTTTCCTTTGCCACGCTCACATATTGATTCGAAAAATTATGAAATTTGGAATCTAGCAATAACTTGACACCACGGACCCAACAAAACTAGTTTCGTCGAAATCCGAGGTCGTTTGCAAAATGTCCATTTTTAAGGGCCCGAATTCCATAGCGACTATTCAGAATTTTCAACTGGACATATCTTTTGATTCCCGCTATGAAATCTTGATTTTTCAGATTCGTTGGAAAGATATTATCAATTAGATCCTAGTGTTTTCGGTTTCACTAAAATCAGGATTGTGTTGCACCCGGTACATTCAATTGAAGTTTGAAATTGAATTATCGAACTACCGCGCCATTTTCAATTCTATTTATAAATATATATAAATATTTATATTCTAACGACGACGTATATAATATATACGTCAAATTCTATTCAAAATAAAATTCTCGTCGATTTTATTTAAAATAATCTAATTTAAATAATCAAAATTCGCCAAAATTGCCAAAATAAAAATTTTTAAACTAGCCCAGATTTTCGGGTTGTTACACGGTCACATGCTAAAATCAAGGAGCAACATTTGTGCTGTAATTAAGGAACTTTCCTATAAAGACCCAATGTTCACATGCTGAAATAAGGAGCAACGGTCACATGCTAAAATTAAGGAATGAGGTGCGGTTCAAGTGTGAAACCAACATTACACTGCACCTTTCAAACTTCAACACCACGTACATCAACGCTCCACTAATCCAATATCATAAAAGGTATTTATTGGACCTGATTAGTTTTTGATTATGCTATATTTTCTCATTTTATTTAAATCAATCCATGAGGTTATAAAATTTATGGTTGAACTTGTTTAATATAGAATCGAATGTTATTGTTTTCATTTTAGCACAAAGTCAGTAGAATGAACTATTGATAAACTTTGTTTCCAAATAACATTTTGTCAAATTCTTCAAACTTTCTAAGAATGCATGAAAAAGTACATAAACATATATGGTATATAAAGCAGATGTATTAAATGTCAAATAAAATAATATATATTGAACATGATTTAAACAGAGCAAACATTGTTCGCAGTATAAAACAAAATGATGCCAAACTTAATAAATATATTCAAAACTTTTGTCTGGTCAGCTACATGCAACATGTATTTCTTAGAGATTTCTAATACTCTAGACTGTAACTAGGATCCATACATAAAGGAGATGATTTATCAACCTCTTTAATGGATTTAAAATCAAATTTTGAATTAGTCTGGTTAATAAAGAATTTCTTGGTCCTTCCTTTAATTTTATTGAAAGACAAAACTAAGAAAACTATCGTCTATTTTTATACGTATGGTAAATTATTTAGATGAAAAAGTATACTCAATGGTCACTTTCAATGCAAATTAATGACTAATATACACTTTACTAACTATCCAGATTCCCATTTCATTTGATGATTCTTGTAATATACTCCCTCCAGTTCCTTTTATTAGTCGTTTTAGGCATTTTTCCATTTTACTAATTATATGACATTCTAGCTTTTGTTCACTTTTCCATGCAGCATTTATTAAAAAAGCTGACTCTGTATCTATTCTTCCAAAACAACACTACTCATCTTCCCTCCAATATCAACTTATTTCCCTCCCTTTTGTATTGCTATAATAAACACACGGTTATTCCATACTTTTGCTTACAGAAAAATCAAAGCTAAACCCGAATTTAGCATGGATTCTTCATCTCCTCCAACAAAGAAGACTATGCAAGAATTTGATTTGAACGGGGTGCCCGCTACTGAAGAAAAGCTTGATGAAAAACAAATTTGCAATGATGCAGTGCATGCTAAGGTCGATCGGCAAATTGACTTAAACAAGCCGCCTATTGAAGAAACAATGCTGGATAAAGATCCGGAGATGGATCAATTTATTCTCTCAATGCTCAAGATTATGTATCCGGAGTTTTTTTAAAGTTGTAATGTGGTTGTTTGGTTGCTTCTTTGTTGAGATTATGCTTCTATCTTGTTGAATGTATGCTTCCGATTATGTTGAATTTATGCTTCCAGCTTATGCTTTGATCAGTTTCGGATCATGTTTTGCTCACATGCAGTAAAACCCATTTTACAATATGTGTTTGCTAATGATAGTCCAAGTGTATGTTGTGACTTAAAATCATAGTCCAAAAGGATGCTAATGATGGTTAGATCACTAGAGGGTGCCGAAATCGGTAATAGTTTATATTGTGCCGAAGTTCGAATCAATGAACTAACATTTTATTGATAAGTTAGTGCATGTGGACAGAAAAACATTAATACACCTCTTACAAAGGTTATGAGTATCCATTCATTTTGTGAATTTTGATAAGTAGACAGATAAATTAGATAATGACAATGCTAGTTCTGTTGTGGACATAAAATGGATAAGTGGAGTATCCATGAGTATCCATTCATTTTGTGAATACCCATATACAGGAAAGTAGCTTGTCAGCAAGTTATTAGCAACCAACAAAACCACTTACAAAGGTTATGAGTATCCATTCATTTTGTGAAACAGCAGTATTAATCAATAGAAATGTAACCACTACAAAATGATGTGCATGTGTTTTACTGTTTTGGAACATTTTTGATGTGTCTGCGGCACATCATATTGACACTAGGGAGTATTTTGTCCTCCACATATACCAGCACATCGTATGTCTGCGGCATCACTGTTCTGGAAAGTATTTACACTAGGGAGTATTTATCAATAGAAATGTAAAATGGGTTTTACTGCATGTGCTAATATTGACGTTCGAAATTATTCTTCTGGCAAAGTAACGCATATGTTTTTCAGTATGTGTTTGCATGTAACCATTACAAAGGTAATGAGTATCCATTCATTTTTCAATATGTGTTTGCATGTAACAGGAACGCATGTATACTATATATGCACATTCTAGAATAGAGGTAGTTGAACATAAGCAAAATATGATCTGTAATACACATGAAATCAATCACAGAAAAAAACTAATGGATGCAAAATTTCACGTTGAAAACCATTACAAACAAGTACAAATGTTTGTCAACTTTTTGGCGGTGTAAATCTTCCAATTGACAAGTTGATAAGCACTAAAAAGATAAAGCAATATGATCAGCAGTAAAACAGAAAAAATGACCACAAGTTCATTAGTAATTCTCTATTGAGATGATGACAATAAGTTCATAGCATTTTGTACCACAGTTGCATCACAACTAATTTGCCTAGGAATACGACAATCTCTTTGTAGTGCAGCTTTATTAATATGTGGAGGATTATATTTGTTCGAACCACCTATCTTCATTATCTCTTGCATGCATAATTGTAGAGTCAAAAAAATATGGTTTACTTTCCATTATGGGTAATCATCGAAAGCTTTCTCAACGGCACTGATAAGCTCTTGCACTGTTCTTGGACACTCCTTGTGTTGCAATGCTTGAATTGAAGCAAAAAAAAAAACCAAGATCTAGAATATTTAAATCCGGTGAGTTCGATGGTTGATATGCTAATCGAATGTCAAAATCAGTTTGTGAAACAGCAAATTGAAATGCCTCATCGTTCAAATCAATGTGCGTTTTTGCATTATCTTGTTGAATGAATATGGTTTTATTAACGTCTTCTCTTGGCCACTTATTTTGAATAGCTGGTATAACTTTCTCAATCATGTATGCTCGCATATTCTCCCTTTTTACAGATGTCATAGGCTTAATTTCCCAAGTGTCCGCTTCTCTATTCCTACTTGATCTTTGTGCCCTTTCCATTGTGACGAAAGGGAATACACCTAATTTTCCCGAGAACGCTTCATTTCCGTTATCATCATACCTTGGACGAGCCATAACAACTAAAAACATAACTTTTCCGATAAAATTCTTACTTTGACATGTACGTAGAGGTACATCTTCATTTGGAAGCAAATAGTACGTCTGGGACTTTTTGGTCATATAGAACCATTTCTCATTGATATGTATCATATTATACATGGACACAAATTTTGGCTCATGAGGTAAGCTTCTTGGATCCAACATTGACATGCAAAATTTGAGATGTGCTATTTTATGCTCTTCTGTCAGATACGGCTTAATTGCATTTGTGTGGCATCGAAGTAGACCTTGTTTAAAAAGTCGGAATAACGTCGTGTAGCTTATATTCAAAGTTTCGGCAAGTGCTTTCAAGGTTGATCGTCGATGCAAGGGAACTTCAAGCACACGGTTTAAATCAACATGAATTCTCTTTCGACCACAATTTGTCGTTTTCTTGTGTGAAACATTAACTGCTGCTCCATTTGGGGTGTCTTTTGCCCGTCTCCAAATACGTTGTACCGTCCGTATGGATACCGAAAATTGTTCAGAAACTTGTCTTGTTGTTGGTTTTTTAAGTTTTCCATTGACGCTCTTTTCTAACAATGCACGATAAATAGCCCATCTATTCTCATTTGATAGAAAAATTCTCCTCTTTTCTATAGATGTATGGATATTGCCTGTAAATGTTAAAAATAGTGTTTATATAACTGTAAATTTGATAAATAGCAACTATGCATAACAGAAAATACACATTATAGATGGCCATAAATGCTCGGATATATAGTTCCATTTGAAGAGCATGTAAAATACACATGTAAAACTACCATGCAGGTGCCATCTATGCATGTACAAACATAACAAATGACAGCACATGCATAACCATATTTACTTCCAAACATGTTTAAATTCACACATTGTTATAAATCTACAGCATGCATTCAAACTCAACAAATGACAGCAAAGTGAAATGTTTAATGGTGAAGATAAGAATAACTTTTTTTTACTGTTGTTCCACCCGTCATCTCACCCCAAATTCCCTGCACAAGTATGTAATAGTTTTTGTTTTTTTTTTTTTTTTTTTTTTTTTTTTTTGCTTGTAAGTAACATCGTCAATTGTGCACCGCAATGAGATAGCATGCAACAAGAATGAATCTTTCATCAACGTAAGAGAAATAGCAGCATTGAAAACTAGGAATGATTTGTAACAAATTGTTTTTTTTTTAAAAAAAAACTAGGAGGAAATATTTTTATGGTACGCTTCTCTTCATCAAACTAACAAAAAAAATTAGTACATGCTTATGTTAGGCCATAACATGTCAGTTTATGCTTGAAATAAAACACTCCTTATTTAGCTGCAGGTATAATATAATGAATGTTCATACTGGAGATTATCTCAACTGTCAACCATATGGGGAATCCATGCAATAGTCTGGTATCAATTCAGCCACATCAAAGAATTTTATGTTGAAGCATGAAGGGAGAATTTAAAAAAAAGCCTAAAGCATAGTTTAAACACTAAAAATGTTATGTTTCACATTGCACACGTGAAGAACAAAATATAGCCATCTATAAGCATGCATGTTCAGTGATTTATATCCCCACGTTAAAACACTAATAATATTAAGAACATACTAGCAAATTAATGTAAGAAGCATAGTTTAAACACTAAAAATAACCTTTTTCATGCATAGAAAAAAGTAACATACTTGAATTTGCAGCAAGGTTGTCTTCATCTTCTTCAAGCAGTGGTGACTCAAACTCTTGATTTGCAATGGTGTTTATGTTTTCTTCTTCCGCTTCATGTAATTCATCAACGTTTAGTTCGAGTAATGGCGATTCGACCTCTTGATTTAGGTCGACATTCAAATCTAGTATAAGAGTTCCAATAGAAGATTGTCTAACTATTAATGAGATTGGCTCTTCTTCTTCTTCGTTGCTGTTTGTAGGAGGAGAATTTAGATCAATGTTAAAATTATTTCTAGATGTCTCCACTTCTTCTTCATTGCTATTTGTTGGAAGAGAATTTAGATCAATGTTAAAATTATTTCTAGATGTCATGATATTATAGTTTTGAATCAGTTTTTTTGTTATATATAGATGAAATGAAAGAATTTTTCGTGAGGTTTTGGCTCCATTTTAAATTTTCAGTTTTGCTGGAAGGTTAATTTTCAAATTTTCATGTTGAAACAACAAGTAGGATCGTGAGAACTGCATGCATGGATTGCATGTGACAGGAAGGAGTAGTTGAAAGTTTAAACAACAGAGAAGCTGAAGAGATAGTATTGCAAAAGCAAACCCAGAATTACCGTGCATTCAATATTGGGAAATGTGAATTAATAGAGTAATTAAGTATGTTTCCATTTTTCTTAATATGTGTGAGAAAACCTAAAATGACTAATAAAAGGAACTGGAGGGAGTAAGTAACTAAATTGCAGTGATATAAGTATGTAGTAAAACATTTAACTCTAACAATAAATACTTTAGGTGCCAATGCGATGAAAGAAAAGGCTAACATTTGAGAGTATATGTTCGTAGATAAAACACAATCCGCTCTCTTAATAGCGAACCCAATATTTACCTACTCAAACATAATTGAATTTGAACAAACTCGTATAAGTTAATGTTTCGATTTCAACAATATTACAACAACAAAATAATAATCAAACATAATTGATTTGAATGAATTCATATAAGTTAGGGTTTCGATTTTAATTACAATAATAGAATAATACCTGAAAAATTACTTGAGTAAGGATCTTGGAATGAGAGGAAAACACAATTTTGGAAATAGTTAGATGAACAAATCGGTGAAATAGAAGCAGAAGTGATTGTTTTGACTGAATCATGAAAGATGAGATCTGAGGAGTACTTATTTTGGGATGGGAAGCATATTTTTGTTTCAAAGAGTGTAGTAATTATGGAGACAGGGTATGACTGCCACCATGAATTTTTCCGTTAACATTAGAATGGTCCAAATTCATTTCAAAACTACGACGATCAGAAACCATGCTAAACCATTTTTCCACGGCCCAAAGCCTTACAAAATTGCCTTGGCTTCAGGCCGTGGAAATTCTTTCGCATTTGGGTGTGGCAAATCTGGCAATATGGCATAGTGTAGCCTACCAAGTTCTCCTAAAGTATATTAGGAAAATATTATTTATATGCTGGTTAGAAAGTTTGTTAAAGAAAATTATTATATCTTTGATTTTTTGCTCAACTTGTTAAAAATAAGAAAATATTCATTAAGAATATATAATGAGTTCATATAATACTTTTTAGTGATAAATATATTAAACACTTTACTTTACATGTTCCTTGTAATTTTGGAATGTTGTCGATAAAAAATATATTCAAAAGGAATGAGTTGACAGCATATTAATTCTTCAATAGCATAACAGTAAGAGAGTTGCATGAAATTAATTTTCTCATTAAATTATAATTCACTTCTCTAAGTACTTTTAATTCAAATTGATTAAAAGATTAAAACAATTAATTCCATTTATTTCGTACATGATAATAGTATATGAAATGTCCCTTCATATATACAAATAGATTAGTCATACAAAATACAAAAATTATATCTCAATTTTATAGTTACCTTATTTATAAACATGTTTAAAAGGCAAAAAGGTCTAAATAACATAAATCATGAATAATTACCTAATTGTTTTATGAGATCAATACTTTGTTGATTACCACAAAAGCATGTTTCTTATGAACATTTTGTAGTCTATTAAATTACACAACCAAATAATACTAAATTTAAGATTGTGTAAAATGCTACTGACGGTCTGTGCAAAAGTAAGATAACTAGATTAGCAAACACTATATGATGCATTTAAAAATTAATAATAAGATTACAAAATACATATTAAATTAACAACTAATTTCTTTTTTAAAGATTTCCACCAAAGATACAAAAAAAGTGTGCTTGACCATTTAACCTTTTCTGAGAATACATTATGAAAATCTATCATTTTTAAAATCAATTTACTTCATGTGTAATGTCTATATTCCAAATTTATTATATAATATACATTTATTTGTATTAGTTTTCCTCTTTACAAGGCCATTATATATCGAATTTGGACAAATGAACTTCTGAATAATCAAGACAGAAAGTTCGAAAAGATGATCGGTTAGCTCAAGATTCAAACGCAGATAAAAATGCTACTCTCTAATTAACGGATTTACTTAAATAACCCTCAACATTGAAAAAAATATGGATTTTGATTTCATGTGAGCATTACATCAATATACATCAAGAAAGATGAAACAACATTTTAACTTCAAAAAGGATCACTTGATAACTCAAGAACGATGAGGCAACTTGGAAAAATGGGTATGGAGATGTGAAGCAGATAGATAGGCTGACCCACCAATCAGATTACATACTCCAAATCTTATCTTGATTAGATCGATGCCAATCCCGATCGGTGCTAATCCCCTATAGAGATCGATGCGGATCCCCCTATATAGAGTGCAATCTGGTCCTTACTACCGAGAGGCCTTTGTCTTGGTCTCTCTGACTTCCCTGCAAAATTTCAAGTCGATCTAAGGTCATTTTCAGCTATAAATACAACATCTACTACACATGGAAAGCAATCTTTGTTGGACATTATAGGGAGACTTTACCAACTGTATCTCCTCTGTAGCATTATAAAATCATTACTTTAAAGTGGGCATAGGCCGGAGAATTGCTGAACTACTATAAATTTGGTTTCTCTTACTTGAAATTTTAAATTTGTTCTTCATTTTTCTCTTTTATACCTTACTGTGTCTAGATTAGGAATATGGCGTTTATGCCAAAGACCATGCAAACATCAAATTACCGGCCTTCAATTTAAAGGGAATTATAGAGGTGTTAGAGAAGCATTGGCAATGGCAAGAATAAGAAGGCCTATCACTTAAGGATCGGGATAAGGATGAAGTCAGAAGGTTTCCTTTAGAGGAAACAACCCATCGATCTATATTAGATGTGGATCATAATGGATCAGATGCAAGCTAGGATGAGAAGGCAAGAAGATACGCAGGTAAAGCAAAATAAAATGATGGCAACTTCCCTCTATAGGATTGGACAGAATCCAACAACTGGAGCAATAGGAATTCAATTCTGAAAGCATGGAGCGAACCATAATAGACAAGTAAGAAGACCTTGGCAACCAGAATGTCCCCCATGAAAACTCATTAGATCAGCATTGATCCCTCGACAAGGATCAACACAGAACCCTAACATATAAAGGTTATGGTTTCAATTAAACGTGAAGGAACCTCAATTAGACTTGGATTGGAACTAAAGTTGGAACGAACAGATAAGGAGCCAAATTGGGGCAAATTAAACTATACCCTGTATAGGAGATAAGGATCAGCTGATCCCCGCCCTTAGATAGGTATTGATTCTATAAGGGCATGGTTTTGGTTTTCTGAGATAGGAGTGACATAAGATTTTTGGTGGATCGTATAAGAAGATGCAAACGTACAACTTGAAGAGTATGTATTGCCTTTCCATTACAGAGATGGGGGTAGGCTATATATGCAAATCAAATATTTCTACTAAATGAAAAGGAGCGGTTAATGAGATAATTACATATGATGAGAGGCATATTATTGAATAAAAATATGAAAGAGGATACTAGGAGTCCATTCACTCCTAAAACCAGACATACATGAAACATACTATAGTTCATGTTACCAAATATGTATGACAGAAAGATGGACCCTATAGTGCATTTGATGAGGTACCGATATACATGTAAATATTTATATTTTATCCGCTTATTTATCTTGTTTTCCCTTTAGAATAATTGATATTGTGTATTTATAGTTGTGTTTTTAAATTGTTGATAAAAAGCATGGCTTAAAATATTTGATGGATAAAGCATGAAGAATTTGTTTAAAAAGAGTCAAGTTTGAAATTACTAAATCCTGAAGAGTTTAAAGCTTGAAGAACAGTTGCAAATAGAGTTCAGTTAGGTTGATTTGGCTCACTAAAGACTCATGTTGCGTTCACATTGGCTCATTTGCTGGCCACTCACTCTACAGTTGCGTTCACACTGGCTTATGTGTTATTTGGGATAAATCTTTAGTCCCACATTGTGTAATTAGCCAATTAGTCTTTGTTATATCAGCTATAAATACACTTGTATCTAATTCATTTGGATTCATTCAATCTTAGGTTTTATTCTGTAATTCTTGCTTGGAATAAAATTCTTCTTTCCTGTTTTTTTTAGTTTTAGTTTTTTTTATTTACATGTTATTTTATTTTCCCCAAATAGAATAAATTGTCCTTTATTTTATTTTTATTTTCTTTTTCTCTTGTTTTTATTGTATGTTGGAATCTACGTTCGTTGTTAGAATAATAATGAAGCTCTCTTGATTATGTAGTTGCAACATAATTTATTTATTTGTTCTCTTTTTTTGTGCTTCACGTCATGTTGATGTCATGGTGACTAAGTAGAGGTTGAAATCGAAAATTTGATGGTCTATAGTTCTAATTAATAGTTCATATGTCATGCTTAAAGTATATTTCAATTTCAACTTGTTTATCATTAGAACTAGTAAGGTGATTTAGTGGGTATGATATAGTTTGATAGTTTATGTTATGCTAGTTAATAGCATGAATAAGCTATACTTATAATAATCATATCAACTAAATTCACAAATGACCAAAAAAAAGAAAGGGAGATCGTAAATTCATAACTTGTTGTACTACGTGATCTAGAAAGTAGATTTATTCCTAAGCTGCCATTTATCTCATAGTTTTTATTAATTTTAGTTTACTAGTTTAGTTGTAGTTAAATCATCACTAAAGTTTAATTTGATTGAATTTAGTTAAAATTATTTCTTTCCTGTGGATCAACTCGTACTCGCTAACGTACTACAAGTGTATGTCGTGCACTTGCAGTTTATTACACTTCGCGATGATTTTCTAATTCTAGAATATTCGTCGTCGAACAAGTTTTTGGCGTCGTTGCCGGGGAAAGAATTTGATTTTGATTTTACTCTTCGAGTTAATTTTCTTATTTGTTCTCCTTTCAAAAAAAGTTGTTTGTTTGGTTTGCTACATTTTGTTCGCTTTTGATTTTGTGTGTGTTTGTTTTCATTGTGTTTAGTTCTTCTTAAAAAAAAATTGTGTGTTTTCTGTGTACTTGTATTTTGTTAGTTTAGTTGTGTTTATTTTGTTTTAGTCTTATAAAAAAAATACTTGCTTTTGTTTTCAATTCCTTTCTTGTTTTCAATATAATCTCCTCCTTGTGCATTTGATTTCTTTTCGTTGTAAAATTTCTTTCCCTCTTTCATTTATTTCTTTTTCTTCTATAACAAATCTCTCGATTAGATTTGATTTGGTATTGCTGATTATGATCTTCTAATTAAGAGAGAGAGAGAGAGAGAAGAAATTTCAATTTTCTGTTTGATTTCTTTCCCTTTTCATTGTCTATTGTTTTCAATCTCTTTCCCTCTTCTTTCATTTATTTCTTTTTGATTTTCAATAAATTTCTTTCCTTTTTACATTTCTTATAAATTAAAAAAAAACTAAAAATTATTGCTTTCCTTTTCTTCCTTTTGTAACTTTCTTTCCCTTCACTACTTTATATTTCCTGACTGGCTTACTTCTTCCATAAATACCGATCATCGGTCCCCAAACCATTTTCATAACCACCTTCCTCAAACGCCATCTCCTTCCTATCTACAACTATGCTACTTCACCCATCACATACAACAATCTTTCTTCATCCATACACAAGCCATTAGTCGCCCACAACTAATAAACACCATCACTCAGAAATTTGCCTCCTCCAAATACAACAAACACAGACCCACCACCTTCACGCAATAACATCGAACTACTTGCAGAGAGCATCCCCTCGCCACTTCACCAACTCAATCTCCGCCACTTCAAACTATAACATGAACTGCTGCTCTTCTTATGAACCTCAATATTCCATCAACATCTAAACCACACTGTCCTCCACTGCAAACAACCTTTAACCAACCTGACCATCCTCCACCAAGCCAGACAACCCCTCGTCACCAAACCAATATCACCAGCTGCAAACACCCATCTCAGCTATCACAGAAGAAACCAATTTTTCCCATACACTTCAACTCGCCCATAATCTTCTCCTGACCCTTGAAAAAATCCACAACCAGATCACCCCAAAACCATCACACAACTCTAGCAATCCAATTTTCCAAACAAATCACAAAAATCTGGAAATCCAATTTCATGAATCGGAACTCACATTCAAACAATCCAAAAACAATCGGACTTTACTTTCAAAAGCTCATCTTCAAATTACAAATCCAGAACTCACGTTCAAGCCAGCAGATCCAACTAGTAAAGCAAGCTACATTCTTCTATCAAACTTGAATTCACGAACTCCTCGCAGTCACCTGACCAACGAATTTAACCTCCAGCTGAACAACATAAACCCCAAATTTGAATTCCTCACAGGAATAGAAGCACCTGAACGAGATTTGAATCGAAAATTTTGGTTTGGGAATTTCGGTTGTCTTTGAATTTTGATTTTTACAACTCGGTTGAATTTTGATTACATGGGTTGAGTCTGTTGGAAGAGCGTTTAGTGTGGTACTAGTATCTTTATTTGTTGGTAAAGCTTAGTTGGTGGGTTGTCCTAATTGTGTAGTGGGCTGTGCCAATTTGCTTAAGGCCTGTTTTATTTTATAAATTGGTTTGCTCAAAAAAAAGAAGTGAGATGTGGTGTCTGAACTTTAAAATAAGTGGACGCGCTGGGCCTTTATTTTTGTGGGCTGGAATCTTGTTTGATTAATTCACGTTGATGTAAATTCATTTATTTTGTGCTAAACATTGCCTTGTTTAGTGTATGGGTTAGATTTTTCTTTGTTGTTGTTTTCTTGAGATTTTAGAGTTTAGTTTTAAGTTTTCACTTGTTAGTTAAAACGATTGAGTTGATCTCTGTTGTTTAAATAGTGGTTTTGTTTTAGTTCAATTCAAGAAAAAAAGGACCTTTGATTTCTAAATTCTTTTGCTTGATCATTGAATTGCTCGCTTATGTATATATCGTTTTCAAATTCTCTTTCAGGTTGCAGAAATCCAAGAGAATTGCTTGCTCGAAATTGCTTTGCTCAGCTTTGCTAAAATTGCGCTACCTCGCTTGCTTAAAAAAATTTGCTAATAAATTCAGACTCTCTGGTATTGTTCTGTAACGACCCGGTTTTTGTCGACTTTGGTTATCGCCATAAACTCAATGATGACTAACCAAACATCGAAAAAAACCGGAAAGTTAATAGAAAGAAGTTAGAGGGTGAGAATAGATAAGATAGAAACTTAGAATAGAAGAAGAAGAAGATACAACATCAGAGTAACACGAATCTCACAGCGGAACGAACAACATGTAATAGATAATATATCCTTGGAATAAATCAGTATATGTATACAGTAACATTATCAGAGTACAACACTTACAAAACAACAGAAATTACTATAGCTATATAATCCTGAAGCCTACTGCTCCAAGCTCTCCAAGTATATTTGTAAAATCCAGACTACTTGATTGCCCGTATAAAATTGGGCACCCAAGAGTTTAGGGAAACAAAACAAAATAAACTCCGGGTTAGTCATGGGACTGGTATGAGTAAATTAGTTAAAAACAGTTTGAACAAGTAAACGATATCTTATAAGACCACGCCGTATAACGGAACGGGTTTTTCCCTTATGAGAATCCAAAACATCTTTATATCAAAAACCTTTTGGTATTATAAAAATGTCTATCAACCACAATATAATAATCATATAGCAGAAACGCTTTCGTCTTACGTTCTACATATATAGTATACAATAAAACCGCAAGCACGTATTGGGTAATGGATTTCCAACTATGACAAGGTATGGAACCACCTTTCGCTAGTGTACCTCTAGAGAGGAATACATTGGGTTCAACAAGAACATCTTGCAACCTAGCCACACATGACCGACCACTCATTTCGCTTGAGTGTATCGAATGTATATCACCAATGGTTGGGATCAGCAATCGTTTCCCGAATGGAAAAACATCGACAATAGATTTTTAGAAGCAAATGAAACTCTAGATCAAGTGATTATACACCCTAATAGGTGCGAGCTACATAGCCATGCTGCCTGCCCGATTTTTGTCATTTCCTTGTTGTGAGGCTAGAGGCCACGCATATCTATGACAGATCACACATTTATTCACTTTGAATGTCACATCGTCATATCCGCCAAATCACAAATTGATTTCCCCAAAAAATACCATGGGTATACAGCTAAGAGAAAAGAATTCCTCCGCCACCAAACATAAATACGTTTGAAGAGATCAACTTACGCGATCTATTAAATATACTCTGTCAGACATTCTTCCATACAGGTCGTCCTGGGACTGGACAAACCGAAGGCACTATTCAGTACATCCATCTTAGGCAATCTTTACCTAAGATTTATACAACAGCCCTTGCACTTGACTCCGTCTTCAATTGTCTTTGGCATATATGATTTGAAACACTAATACCAATACGGAGTGGTTCTTCTGATAATAATCCAACCGGTCTCTCCACATTAACAACGTTAAAATGGTCAAAACTTCGATAGTCGGTGAGTTAACTATCAAAGAAAAACACATGTGCAAACAACGATATTATTTCCAGGTGGAAATTATATCGATCACTCATCACTGAATATTTATCTCTTTTGTTCATTAATTTATTTATCTCCTGTTTCCATATATTCTAAATTCTTATTTACTAATTTTAGAAAATATACGTTATTAACAATGGAAAACATTTCCATTTCCTGTTTTATATATTAGAAAACACTTCTGATTTCTTATTTGGAAAACATTTCCAAAGTTCCTTCATTAGATTTAAACAGATGTTTTAAATAAAACATCGCTATGCCAACTCAAACCATTTACTAAATTCACTTAACCATCATTCACTATCAAACCTTACCATTCCTTAGTTAAGAAGGAAGTCAATCAAGTTGGGGTATAATTACCTCTCAGACCTTAACTGAACAACGTTTTAACTTCGAAATAGTCAAAGTTCATCTTTTAAATCTTTAACAAACTTCCTTACGAAACTCACAGATTCTATTTATGAATCTCCTTCCTTTATAAAACATTGGTTATAACGATAATGTTAAAATCCTTACTTTCGACATTTCTAACTTCCATTATAACTTTTATTCTTTAAAGTGAATAAATAAATAAACACCTGATTTATAAATAAATAAATCTTGATTTAAACACCAGAAAGTATAAGTACTTTCCCGAATTAGATATAATCGAATTCGACAATTAACTCTCTTCGAATAACTAATATTCGATTAACTCACTTCGAATAACTAATCGATAACTCTTTCTTTCGAATAAACGATATTCGATAATCTCTCTTTTCGAACACTATATTCGATTACTCCTTTTCGAATAACTAAATTTGATTAACTCCTTTCGATTAAACTAATCGATAACTCCTTTCGAATAACTAAATTCGATTAACTCCTTTCGATTAAACTAATCGATAACTCCTTTTGAATAACTAGATTCGATAACTCCTTTCGATTAAACTAATCGATAACTCCTTTCGAATAACTAAACTCGATAACTCCTTTCGATTAAACTAATCGATAACTCCTTGCGAATAACTAAATTCGATAACTCCTTTTTACTCAATCTGAATAGCTAATATTTGATAACTCCTTTCGATTAAACTAATCGATAACTCCTTCCGAACAACTAAATTCGATAACTCCTTTTTACTCGATTCGAATAACTAATATTCAATAACTCCTTTCGATTAAACTAATCGATAACTCCTTTTGAATAACTAAATTCGATAACTCCTTTTTACTCGATTCGAATAACTAATATTCGATAACTCCTTTTAACTTGATTCGAATAACTAATATTTGATAACTCCTTTCGAATAACTAGATTTGATAAATCCTTTTTACTCGATTCGAATAATTAATATTCGGTAACTCCTTTTAACTTGATTCGAATAACTAATATTCGATAACTCCTTTTGAATAACTAGATTCGATAACTCCTTTTTACTCGATTCGAGTAACTAATATTCGATAACTCCTTTTAACTTGATTCGAATAAATAATATTCGATAACTCCTTTTAACTTGATTCGAAAAACTAATATTCGATAACTCTTTTTAACTTGATTCGAATAACAAACATTCGATAACTCCTAATTCGACCAACTCTAATCGATTTATTCTAATTCGATTAACTCTATTGGTTAACTCTAACTCTAACTGGTTAACTCAAACAGATCAACTCTAACTGGTCAACCCTAATTGATTAACTCTAACTGGTTAACTCTAACTCATTTACTCTATTCGATTAACTATTATCGAATAACTAACATTCGATTAACTTATTTCGATTAACTCTTTTCGATTAACTCCTTTGATTTATTCCTTTGAATTATCTCCTTTGATTAATTCCTTTGAATTAACTTCTTTGATTAATTCCTTTGAATTATCTCTTTTCTATTTGTTTACTTAACAAATAACTATTCCCTTTTCAATTCTATTTCTTTTCTCTTTTCTATTTATTTAACAAATAAATATTTCTTTCATCTTTTCTATTTATTTAACCAATAATTATTTCTTTTAACTTTATTTATTCCCTAAATAAATATTTCCTTTTCAATTTCATTTGTAAATGTTTTACAAATATTCCCTTTCAAATTCTATTTGTAAATGGTTTACAAATATTTCCTTTTTATATTTATTTTATTTATTTACTAAATAAATAACTCTTTTTATACTTCAATTTATTTCTTGAATAAATATTCCATTTTAATCATATTATTTAACAAATAAATAATTCTTTTCTCTTTTCTATTTATTTAACAAATAAATATTTCTTTTCTATTTGTTTCCACAAATATCCCTTTTCTATTATATTTATTTTCACAAATATTTCCAATTCAATTATATTTGTTTTCACAAATATTTCCAATCTATTATATTTGTTTTCACAAATATTTTCCTTTAACAACTTATCCTTCGATTTTTTTATAATTATTTTCTTTTAGAAATCCTTTTCCTTTTATATATAAAATCCATTGATTTTATATAAATAATTCATTTTTCAAAATACACTTTGAAAATCCCCTTTTCCACATCCCAGTATTTCTTACGGTATTTAAAATACCAATTCACAATGATCGATATCATTCAAACACACATAATCAACAACAGATTATATATCACATCATATATTACAATATATGAAAAACAGTAAAATAAATATTGAGGAATCCAGTTGGATTCCTCCAACCTGTTTCCCTACATCACAGATGTTAAGCAACATAATTAACATCGATTTCATTTCAATAGGAAATATTCTGTTACACAGAATCAATATTTGATTAACGATTTATACATATATCATTATCTAAAATTTCAACCAATAAACAAGCAATTCAACCAAACAGTTAACACACAGCAATCAACAGATAATTATCAGTTCTAAAAATATGTTATAAAAATATAACTGTTTAGAGTTGGTGGGTTTTACTCACATTGGACGATCATCGTTAATAACGATAACCATCGCTCGATTCAGACAGACAATTTATTTTGCTATAAATTGTAACGAGCTCCGATGGACTTCCAGTCAGTTCCATTTTGTAGTCGTCGTACATACGATCCCAAGGATCTTGTTTCGCTGAATTTCGACCACGTATGATAAAGTCATGATGATTACAAATGGGTATACCTTATATTTAAAATACTGATGGGCTTTACCCCTTTATTAAATGTCGTCCCAATACCAACCAAACCCGCCAGAATAGTATTTCTTCCCCATTGAAGAAATCGCTCCGCTCCTCCTAAATACCACAACCATAGGCGATCTTTGTTTGCCATTATCTCCACCATTTCTTAAGTAAATTCAAAACCACAAACTCCATTGAGCTCCGCTTCAAAATCTCTTTCAACCAACCCCAATTTCGTTAAACTCGAGCTCATCGAGTACACCGCGACTTTCACCAGCGCTACAGTGACCGCATCACTTTTGTTTCCAGTAAATGCCCAAAAAAATCACACGGTTACGATTCTTCTTATTGAATCCGAAAACAACAGCCAATTCATGAATCAAAGCTTATAAACCTTGAATCTTCCAACCCTAGCTCGCCACACCCACTGTTCATGATTTTCAACGAACAGAAAACTATGTCGAACCCAACCAAAGTGATACTAACTTGATGAGCAGCTTGCCAGAAAGCTAAATAAACTTGCTTTGGATTTTTACAATTTCTCTTTGATTTTATCTTGATTTTTAAAGGTTGCTTTTTGGGTCCTTTTGAAAAAAATGTTTTATGGCTGAGTTTTGATTTTATAACGGGGACGGGGTTTATGTGTGGCTGAAAAGGAGGTGTATGTGGCCTCTTCTAGGCTTTAGAAAGGTTTTAGATATTTATTTTTATATTCATTTGTTTGTTTCTGCACTCTAAAAATTCTTACGAACACACACGATACTTAAAAATCATGAAAATTGACATGCAGCTAGAGTTCGACATTACGGTCCAAACGAAACTGGTTTCATCGAATTCCGACTCCGTTTGCTCACACAGCGTATTTTTAATTGTCAAAATATCGACTGTTTTTCACATTAAATTATGGCCACATACTGACTCTAAAAATCATGAAACTTGACATCTAACAATAATTTAACATTGCGGATCCCACAAATTAGTTTCGTTGAATTCTGAGGTCATTTGCAAAACTGGTTATTTTTAAAGCTCTAATTAACCCTTTTAAATATTAAATATATTTAAAAACTATTAAATTAAATATTTATAAATAAATATTATTGTATATATTCACAATAGAATATCATATAGCTTTAGAATATCCCTATATGAATTTCTAACTCGATATTTCAAATCCTGGTTAAATAGATATTCGATTTATAATGAAATTCCTTTTTAAAATATAAATAATTCCTTTATAAATTATAAAGGAATTCCATAGCGACTTTTCTAAAATTTGATTCGGATGTAAATCAAAATCTACACGACGAAATCTAGATTTTTCTCTTCCATTAGAAAAATATACTCCACCAGCTCCACACGTTTCTTGTTTCACAAAAATCCGACTTAAAACGGATCTTGTATTTCCAGTTGAAGTTCAAATCGCCAAATCGCGAACTGCCGCGCCATTTCGAGTTTGATTTTAATTATAATATATATTATACGTTCAGACTTCGTTTAAATAATATATATTTGTCAATATAATTCAATATAAACTGAATTATATATTTTATATCGTCTAATTCACACCATATCATGAATTCTATTATTTCTGATTATTCCAAAAATATTTTTTCTATTATTTATATTAATTAAATATAAATATTATTTAATTTCAGTTATCAATATCGTTAAATCGATAATTAATAATTAAATAAATAAATTATTCGACTGCTAAAAATGCGAGTCATTACAATCTTTCCCCCTTAAAATAGTTTCGTCATCGAAATTGCTAAGCTAGAAGACGACCCTATCTACTGGGTAAATATTTATCGGTTTACCCCTTAACTTCAGTTTCAACTGAAACAATTAATATCGACTAAAATATTAATTTATTCCGACTAACTAAAATTTTCAAAAATTCTGAAAATTTTCTAATGCCTTAATTTTTCAAAAAATTTCGCCATAACCTCGTTTGTACAACCCTGTCGGTAAAACCACAACTTGCCTCTCTAGGCCTTCTCCAACCCAAAAGAAAATCAAACAGCCAAACAGCTTGCCAATTCGGCTCATAGATCTCATATCCATATAAAATACAAACTGGTACCATTTTGTCGGGCATATCGTTATATCCTTTACACCAACTCCCAATTTAGCATATACCAAAGTCCTTCCGGTCAAACTCCAATCACTTTTATCTCAATACAACCATTTACTTTTTTTAACTAAGCCAAATTCCATTTCCAATTCAATCGTTTGGTTTTATCCAAGCCAAACTTCATTTCAAATTCAAGTATTATCCTTGATTCCAATTTCCTATCAATCCAACTTACTTGATATCATTCTAACCCAATTCAGTTACCACTTAACCGACTTTATTTTTAATTTCAATTTGCTTTCACAAATTTCTATATAATCTGGTTTTTAATTCGAACAATCTCTTCCTGGGAATTTTAAACAACTTTGCTTTTCAAAATCAAATATCTCCTTTTTGAAATTCAATACAACTTGTTTTTCCCAAAACAAATTCAAAACAGTGTCTCTGGTAGTAATCCGTCACTTACAAACTCGAAAATGAACACTGATGATGTGGCCAGCATCATCAGGATTATTTCCCAGCTACTGAAGTGAGTTCAATACGATATCACTTTTCAAAATCATTTATAAACACTTCTATTTTGAAATACATTTCAAAATATCATTCACAATGCTGTAAAACAATTTAAATAGCCCAGGATTTTAAAATTCTCATATTTTTTATCCAAATTCATTTTCAAACATTTTACAAATTTCCAGAGTTCTAATTTCATTTTTGATTTAAATTCAGATTTAATTCATCTGATTCCACGTATTTCACTTATATGAATTCTGATTGGTTATATACATAATCATTTAATTTATAATCTTACTCGGTTATAATAACAACCAATATATCCAATATATATATCTTCCTTATATCAAAATATACTTTGGGTAAAATTATTCTATTTACCCTCTTTTCAAAACATATCGTGTCGACCCATCGTATTCGAGTGTTTAGAAACACCTACCGATACAGTGGATCAAACTGATCGACCAGAACTCATAAACAACTCAACCAATAAATCTACGTAATATAAAACCACTTTATATTAAATAACAAATACGCTCTCTTGTATATATACACTCAACTCAACCAAGGGTATTACTAACCCCATCTCTACTAAGTCACGCCACAGATCCAAGGTAATTACTAAACCTTAAGCTCTAACACCAATTGTAACGACCTGGTTTTTGTCGACTTTGGTTATCGCCATAAACTCAATGATGACTAACCAGACATCGAAAAATACTGGAAAGTTAATAGAAAGAAGTTAGAGGGTGAGAATTGATAAGATAGAAACTTAGAATAGAAGAAAAAGAAGAAGATACAACATTAGAGTGACACGAATCTCACAGCGGAACGAACAACATATAATAGATAATATATCCTTGAAAAAAATCAGTATATGTATACAGTAACATTACCAGAGTACAACACTTACAATACAATGGAAATAACTATATCTATATAATCCTGAAGCCTCCTGCTCCAAGCTCTCCAAGTATATCCGTAAAATCCTGCCTACTTGACTGCCCGTATAAAATTGGGCACCCAAGAGTTTAGGGAAACAAAACAAAATAAACTCCGGGTCAGTCATGGGACTGGTATGAGTAAAATAGTTAAAAACTGTTTGAACATGTAAATGATATCTCATAAGACCCCACCGTATAACGGAACGGGTTTTCCCCTTATGATAATCCAAAACATCTTTATATCAAGAACCTTTTGATATTATAATAATGTCTATCAACCACAATATAATAATCATCTAGCAGAAACTCTTTCATCTCACGTTCTACATATATAGTATACAATCAAAACCGCAATCACGTATTGGGTAATGGATTTCCAACTATGACAAGTTGTGGAGCCACCTTTCGCTAGTGTACCTCTACAGAGGAATACACTGGGTTCAACAAGAACATCTTGCAACCCGGCCACACATGATCGACCACTCGCTTGAGTGTATCGAATGTATATCACCAACAGTTGGGATCAGCAACCGTTTCCCGAATGGGACAGCATCAACAATAGATTTTTAGAAGTAAATGAAACTCTAGATCAGGTGATTATACACCCTAAGAGGTGCGACCTACATAGCCATGCTGCCTGCCTGATTTTTGTCATTTCCCAGTTGTAAGGCTAGAGGCCACGCCTATCTCTGACAGATCACACATTTATTCACTTTGAATGCCACATCGTCATACCCGCCAAATCACAAATTGATTTCCCCAAAAATACCACGGGTATACAGCTAAGAGAAACGAATTCCTCCACCACCAAACATAAATATGTTTGAAGAGATCAACTTACGTGATCTATTAAATATACTCTATCATACATTCTTCCATACAGGTCGTCCTGGGGCTGGACAAACCAAAGGCACTATTCAGTACATCCATCTTAGGCAATCTTTACCTAAATTTATACAATAGCCCTTGCACTTGACTCCGTCTTCAATTATCTTTGGCATATATGATTCGAAATGCTTATGCCAATACGGAGTGGTTCTTCGGATAATAATCCAACCGGTCTCTCCATATTAACAACGTCAAAATGGTCAAAACTTCGATAGTCGGTGAGTTAACTATAAAAGAAAAACACGTGTGCAAACAACGATATTATTTCCAGATGGAAATTATATCGATCAATCATCATTGAACATTTATCTCTTTATTTCATTAATTTATTTATCTCCTGTTTCCATATATTCTAAATTCTTATTTTCTAATTTTAGAAAATATACGTAATTAACAACGGAAAACATTTCCATTTCCTGTTTTCTATATTAGAAAACATTTTTGATTTCTTATTTGGAAAACATTTCCAAAGTTCCTTCATTGGATTTAAACAGATGTTTTAGATAAAACATCGCTATGCCCATTTACTAAATTCACTTAACCATCATTCACTATCAAACCTTACCATTCCTTAGTTAAGAAGGAAGTCAATCAAGTTGGGGTATAATTACCTCTCAGACCTTAACTGAACAACGTTTTAACTTCGAAATAGTCAAAGTTTATCTTTTAAATCTTTAACAAACTTCCTTATGAAACTCACGGATTCTATTTACGAATCCCCTTCCTTTATAAAACATTGGTTATAACGATAACGTTAAAATCCCTACTTTTGACATTTCTAACTTCCATTATAACTTTTATTCTTTAATGTGAATAAATAAATAAACACTTGATTTATAAATAAATTAATCTTGATTTAAACACCGGAAATTATAAGTACTTACCCGAATTCGATATAATCGAATTCGACGATTAACTCTCTTCGAATAACTAATATTCGATTAACTCACTTCGAATAACTAATCGATAACTCTTTCTTTTGAATAAACTGTAACACCCCGCATTTTTAATATAATTAAAAATATGTAAAAATATGTGTATATGCATAGATAGGTAAATAATGGTGATGTATAATGAAAAATTTATTAATATATGGAAGAGAAGGAAAAATTAATTCGATAACAGTGTACGTAATAGAGAAGACAATAAAATAAGGGTACTTAATTTAAATATTAGGAATTAAGTAAAACGGACATCACCATTGCGTTCGTCTCGGAATTCTTTTTGGAATAGAGTCCAAGTTTTCGAAAATCGAACTCCGTATGAAAGAGTTATGGCCTTCGGAAGATTCAACAAAAATTTAGAATTTACATAGGAAAAAACCTGGGCAGGTCGACCTGGCGGTCGACCTACCCAGGGAGGTCGACCTAGGGGTCGACGTCCCCCTGATTTTTCCAGATCTGCGCAGTGACGATTTTTGATGTGCTGGACAGACCAGATGGCTTCTAGGGCGATCTAATGGCTCTAAAACACTCTCTACACCTATAAAATAGTGCCTAGACCTAACCTAATTTATAAACAAATCCTTCTGACGCTTCCATGGCGCTAAAATTCAACCAAACATGGCCGCCACCTCAAAACCCTAAATTAATTTGCAAGTTCTTCATCAACTTTGGAGTTTAATCAAATCAAGTAGCAAAGTTCTTCATCAACAATTCATGCTCTTCACCAATAATAAAATAAGAAGATTAAATCAGCGTTCTACAACAACGACAAATCTCTTATTTCTCCAATCCAGTCAAAGTGAGTGGATTTGAACTATATTTGTTGTATAATGTTGCTTCTATCGTTTACCATTCCCCATAATGAATATAATGTTAATTTAATAAGATCTGTTATTTTATTTATGCCTAGTTTGAGTTCTCTCCTTTTTATCCTTTCCACTTTTTTATTTTTGGATCTAAGTTATCCTGAATCTAGACGAAATCTTATTATACAATACGCACGATTAGAATATGGGGATATTGGAATATAATTTGTAATTTTGGGGTTTGCGGCATAACAATTGTTATTGCATATATTGGGCATAATCTATTTTATGCAGTCGAGGAATATAATATATAATGTTGAATTTATGTAAGTTTTACATAATTGTCATTGGATATGGAATTGGTATAATTCAATATTAACAACATGTAATTGGGTAACATGGATTGGTGAAATTTATTCGTGACTTGAAAAGTAAGCCTAGAGGGTGAATTAGATTATATGTATGAACGTGGGAATGTTGGGGTATATATATTGGGAAAATATTGATTATATGAAATTGGGTATAATTGGATATTGGAAATTGGCATGTTTGGGTATGAATAACATGGAATTAGTGAATTTGGCTATAATTGGATAATTTGGGTAATATGAAAATCGGATAACTATTATGTAATTGGTGTAGTGAATGGCAAATTGGAAATAGGCATAAAAATGAAATGTAATTAAGTTGAATCTGGAAAATATGACATGAATTTGGGGTTTGGGTGAAAGACGATTGTTAATGAACGCCTATGACACGAGGTTAGACGTGTTTGTGGTGTAAGACTGCCCAGAACTGCCCGGAAAATCCAGCAACCACAAGCGGACGTCTAATGTGAGAGGTCAACGGCAAGAACTAGAGGCGTAATGGTTTATGACACGAGGTTAGGCGCATTTGTGGTGTAAGACTGCCCGGAACTGCCTGGCAAATCCAACAGCCACGAACGGACGTCTAATGTGAGAGGTCATACATCGTTATGGCATTATAAATAAATTAAGAAATACTAACCATAATAAGATATGTGGGTGACATGGGTATGGTTAGAGGGTTAAGTGGGTGATATAAATGACATGTAAAGCATGACTAATGTGGACTTAACCGTTGTAAGACATGTGATGTAAAATATGACTAAGGTAGACTTAACCATAGTAAGACATGTGTAAGACATGGAAACTGTAATAAAAAGGGGGTTAAGTGGGACACATGTGACATGTGAAACAGAATTTAGATATGCTTAACCAAATGGGACCCGTAACAGTATCATAAATTAATTGAATTGGGAAAAGTTTAAGTGATGGGTTAAGTAAAAGGAAGGATTAAGTCAAATCTTAAATTAATGACATAGTAATAGGGGAATGATAATGTAAAGACATGTAACTTCCCCGTGAAGGAAAGAGCGGATACTTCGAGGACAAGCCACAGAAGAATGCAAACGGGAGAACATTTCATTGTATATTACAACAATTCCATCAAAATACAAGAATATACAGAGTATGAATGAATAAATACTACACAGAAATATTAGAGATTACAATAAATTACATAGCAGCGGAAAATAATACAAACACAACTGAAGGAGATATACGGATACAAAGCTTTCCGGATATCGTTCCAGCTGTAAACCAAGATCCTGTGAATATAAATCTACAAAACCAAAACTACTAGCTGCCCGTGTCGAAAATAAGGGCACCCAGAGTTTAGGTCAAAACAATAAACTCCAGGTCAGTCATGGGACTGGTGTGAGAACTAAAACAGTTATTAATCTTTATTTTCAAAGTTAGGTAAATCAAGGGACCACGCCGTATAACACGGAACGGGTTTCCTCCCAAGAATACCAGTGCATGAAACAACAGCGCAATGCTAAATAAAGAACAATGAAGCTATTATAAGACCCAGTTCCCATCACACAATGCAACGCAAGTCGGAGGATAGGGTTTTTGCCTTATAATAGCCAAGAATGCTTGATACGTTTAAAACAAATCATTTGATACTATTATAAGTGCATAGTGTATAAAACAACTTCAAATCATAAGTATCAATCATAGACGGCATAAGCGCCCCATCCCACTATGTCGCCATACTAGGCTCTACAAATAAAACCGCAAATGTCACGTATTTGGAAATTGGATTTCCGTCTGTGAACCGAGGCAAGGGATCGTCCTCTACCGATTCGAGACTCTCTAGCCCGAGCCTCAAGCAAGTACTCAGTTAAGCCTTGGAGTGATAGGGCCGGTCCACCGATTTGGATTAAAATTCCTGAACACTGCGTTTCCCCGCCCTTTGGGGCATAAGTGAGCCAACGAATGACTCCATCGGACCCGGATCGTCCGATCAAACCGAGGCGCCTCGCAACAGCAACAACCACATAAGCCAAACTCGTCAGGGCATGTAAAACCACTGACACCACTTCTAACTAGAAAGAAACGCATGCCCTCCCTGAGGTCCTCTCCCGTTTTTTGGTTCACCTCCGAGGTGTGAAGCTCGCGAATCAACGTTACACAAAGCTACACCACACAGGCCGTGCTTTGATCATCAACCACAAGACTTTGCTTTTCAACAGAAGCCTTGATCATTTGCCACTTAGGCATGCCACACAGGCAATTCACTCTATGCGTTTGATATCCATCCTTATATAACCCCTGAGCTCGTACGTCTCAGAGAAGGGTGTTAAGCAAGAGAATAAATTCTCCGCCGCCAAACAGATATATATTTAATAGAAATCTATCACACAGACTAAAATCCAATGTCAGACACACAGTCCATTTACATGTTCGTTCTGGGTCTGAACGGAACCGGAGGCACCTAGTACCCCGCATATCCATCGATCTCCAAGTACGTCTGGACGATCACCAACTGTTTCCATCTTCTTGGGTGTACGACCCAATCAAGATCATCAGTAATAACCCAAACGACGTGAAGACCTCCGGTCTTCGACCACCGTCAACATCTTCGACTTATCCTCGTATCAGTTATTCAGAATGAGATAAACTCGGTCTTCCCGAATAACTCGCGTATATAATAAACAAGTGTTACAAAAACACAACGTACGCCTCATTCCAATTCATTAGTCACTAACCGTAAATTAATCAAGAGAATAATTCCCCAAATATTAACCCCGAAGGCCGAAACCAACATCAGATCAATACCCAGGAAACCATTTTGCTTAGCTAACCTACAGTTAGTTTCTAAATTTCACCTTCTTAGGGAAAAGTTCCCATTAATTTTATCAAAGATAAATTCTTTAAATTTATTCTTTAATCTTCTTTGAATATCAATTCAAACTAGTCGGGATTAGTGAACCACACCGAAGTGATCATTTATTTTATTTCCCCCATCCCAACCTATTCATCCCATGAAGTAAAACTGGTAATACTTCATATCTAACACCACGGTGTTATCGGTAAATTCAATTACCATTTCACTTTCAAATCTAATTAAAGATTTAACTATCACCTGGAGCAAAACTGATGATACTCCATTCTCGATCATTTCAATCTAATTAAAGATTCATTAAAACTCCACATAGTTTTAATCTGTGACTGGGTTAAAGAATCAGTGTCATTTAAAACACGGTTCACGATAAACCCAAAATCACATCACATCTCAATCAGTCCCTAATCGTAAATTAGCAAGTGAGCAATTCCCTAAGTATTAACCCCGTAGGCCGAAACCAACATCAGATCAATGCCCCAGAAACCATTCAACTTAACTAATCTCCAGTTAATTTCTGATTTTCTTAACTCCTTTGGGTCTAAGAACAGTATTATTGAAGATACCGTTCACGACAACCCAAAATCACATTTCATTAATTATCGGGTTAAAGAACAAGTGTTATTTAAAACAATGTTCACGATAAACCCAAAAATCAATATCAATTCAATTCCAATTAAATATTATTTAATTGGTACACTTCATTAAATCTAAATAAAAAGATTTAATCTTTTCTCAACTGGGCTTAACAACAGTGTTAATGAAGACACCATTCACGACAAACCCAAATCACATTTGATATTAAATACAAGGCTCTGAGTAGAAAATATACCGGCTTCTAAATTCTACGACCAACAAATATCGTATTGGAAATAACGATATATATATATATATATCTTTCAAATTTCCATAACAATATCTGTATAATCACAAAATCCAACATCGAAATATTCCGAAGACAATTTCGATTCAAATCCATTCCAATTCAATTATTGGAAATTTTGCTTACTTTTAGAACCCTTTACAAATTCAATTTATTTATTTAAAAATATATAGAATTATAATTCTAGTTCAAAACTAGTTCATTTCGATAAAAAATCTATTTTTATCTTTTCAAATATGGAGTTTTCATCCCAAATCTTCACAAATCATTTCTTATGATTTTACACAAATTATTGATATTTTTAATAATTTTATCAAGGCCCGTACAGTCGATGTCCATCAATGGCCATCAACTGCACTTACAGCGACCTTTTCCAAATTTGATTTGGACATAATTCCAAATCAAACAATTAGATTTCTAATTTCTAATATTCGTTAGAAAGCTCTTTTCGATACGAACCCAACGGTTCCGGTTTTAGGAGAATCCGACGGTCGGATCTCCCGCAATATCCATTTGAAGTCAATGGTCGAAATTCACGAACTACCGCAGCGCGGCGCGTTCTATTCAGGCCATTATATTATATATATAATATATACTTCGTCGATTTCCTTTTAAAACGTATTATTTAAATCGTTTTATATTCGTTTTCAAAACGATTTCAACTTCATTTTCAAATTCAAATCAAAATTGAATTTTTCCTTATAAATTTGTTTTAAATTCATTTCAAATTGATTTCAGTTCAAATCGATTTTTAATTCAATTTCAATACGTTTTAAATTCAATTCAATTTCAATTCAATTTCAATTCGAATTCATTTCTATTCAATTCAAATTCATTTCTTTTCAAAATATCATATTTTGAAATCACTTTCGATATTCATTATAAAATGAATAAAATCGATATAAATATCGTTCACGTAAAAATGGCATCAATCTAATCAACACGGCTTCATATATTACTATATTCAAATATTCCATCTCAAATATTTCTATTTCAAATATTTCTATTTCAAATATTTCTTTTTCAAATATTTCTATTCCAAATATTTCCTTTTCAAATATTTCTATTTCAAATATTTCTTTTTCAAATATGGAATGAGGCCCAATCAATTACCATATAATGTTAATTATATGGATTTTCTACAACACATGTATACAATAACAACGATGAATAATCAACCATCATCCAAAGTGCATTCTACACCGTATAAGCATCAAATATAAATATTCAACGCTTATAACAGTCTGTCAATCAATCAATCGACATACAACTAAACAATCGGGATTAGTGTACGTCAAATATCATCCCAATACCCGTGTGGGGTTTCAAACAATCAAAAACAGATTTTATTTGTGCAGTTGGGCGATGTGTAAAATTTATCGTCCCAATCAATATCAGTCAAATGTGTGTATATATACAAATCGTCCGATTTGTTTATTTTTATTTCCTTTTATATACACGTTAAAAATTCTATTTTTAACTATAAAATATTTTTAACTATATAAATATTTTATTTCATTTATATAAATATTTTATTTCATTTCACATCACATCACACAATCAACTACATATCAAAATCAAACAAACAAGCATACAAGCCGTCCATGGTCTGTGGACGACGGGTGTCGGGTGCTACTAAACACCGTCTACATCCTAGTATATATTTCAACTAGAAAATTAAATAGAAGGTTAGGAGTTCTCACCAACTAGCTAATTCAAACGCCTTAACTCTTCTTATGTAGAAGTCATCGCTGTTCTCGCCTTTTGTCACTTTCGTTGCCCGTAGCCACTACATATATAAAAATCACATTTTTATATTGTTACTATATATATAAAAATTTTATTTTTATAATCATGCTATATGGATAAAAATTCTATTTTTACAATGCTACATTCTTTATATAAAAATTATATTTTTATAATTCTACTTCATATATAAAGATCGAATTTTTATTTCGCTAACCATATTAAAATCGTATTTTTACTTCACTAAAAATCATATTTTTAATACTTCTATAATATAAAGATCATACTTTTATTCTCTACATTACATATAAAAATCATATTTTTATAACGCTTTCTCCTATATAAAAACCCGACCTTTATAAATAAAAATGTAATCTTTTCAGTTTTAAAAATCAAACCTTTTTGAAACCAAAAATCAAATCTTTTTCTTTTCAAAAATCTAATCTTTCTATATATAAAGATCTGAACTTTTCATAGTTAAAAATTCGATCTTTGCACATTTAAAAATCCAATCTTTTTACAAACAAAAAATCTTATCTTTTATATATTAAAAATTCCGCCTTTAACATCATAAAGATTTCACCTTTAACATCATAAAGATTTCGCCTTTCATGAATTAAAAACCGAGTCTTTTTCCATACTAAAAATCTATTCTTTTTTTTTCACAACGCTAATTTATATGAAAAATTACATTTTTAATATCGATCTATATATATTTTATATAAAAAACAATTTTTAAAACAGTAAAATATATAAAAACTGAATTAACAAAAAGGGAATCTTACCTAGGAAGAGGGAGGAGATGGAAACGTCGAAAAAGGGGGGTGCTGCGTTTGTAGCTGAGGAGGAGGGGGTGCGGATTTTTGTGCGGGTGGAGAAGGAGGCGGCGGTCTTCGTGGGGGAGGGCGGTGCTGGTGGAGGGCTTCAGGGCGTTAGGGTTGTACTGCGTGGAGAGGGTCGCGGTTCGTGGTTATCGAAGAAGAGGTCGGGGAGCGGAGGTGGAGGTTCGAGCGTCGGGGATCTCGCCTGAGGGGGGTGCTTGCTGGTGGTGTGGGTTGCGACGCGGCGGTGGTGCTTGGCGGCAGGGGGTCTCGCGATTGGGTTTTTTTTTTCTTTATAACTGAAGTGAGAGGGAGAGAGGATATAGGGGGGGTTTATAAAATAATATATATTTTTAATTTATTTTCAAAAAGGGTTGACTTTTTGTTCGGACTCCAATCGAGGCCCACCGACTGTCGTCACTAGCTAATTACCCCCATCCCGAACACAATGCTATATGTATCGTAGGCTGATTCGACTGTTTCGATCAGTTTTCATCAAAATCAAAATATAACTCTATATATTGAATTTGAACGCGCATTTCAATTTACCGGGGCCACATACTAACTAGAAAAATTCCAGAAAAATATTTTCTAGCTTTGTATTACCGATATGGTCCTAACAAAACTAGTTTCGTCGAATTCTGAGACCGTTGGAAAAATGGCCATTTTCCAGTCGATTAAAATCAACTAAAACTGGTCAAACGCGTTTTCCTTTGCCACGCTCACATATTGATCCGAAAAATTATGAAATTTGAAACCTAGCTATAACTAGATATCACGGATCCAACAAAAGTGGTTTCGTCGAAAACCGAGGTCGTATGCAAAATTTCCATTTTCAAGGGCCAGAAATCCCATAGCGACTATTCTGAAAATTCATTTGGGCATATCTTTTGATCCCCGCTATGAAATTTCAATTTTTCGGATTCGTTGGAAAAATATTCTCAATTAGATTCAAATATTTTTGGTTTCACTAAAATCCGGTTTATTTTGCACCCAGTACATTCATTTGAAGTTTGAAATCAAATTATCGAACTACCGCGCCATTTTCAATTCCTTTTATATATATAAATAATTATTTATATTCTAACAACGACGTATATAAATATATACGTTCTAATTCTATTCAAAATAAATTTCTCGTCGTTATTATTTAAAATAATTCATTTTAAATATTCAAAATTCAATAAAATTGCCAAAATAAAAATTTTAAATTGGCCCAGATTTCCGGGTTATTACAATCTCCCCCACTTAAAACTTTTCGTCCCCGAAAAGGAACGAAGCCGAAAGTTGTTTAACAAATCAACTCAGTTTCCATTGTTTTGACTACGGCTTAAGTTCTTCAACTTTTCAGTTTCTAAGAACTTATCAAATTTTTTAAAAATTTGGCTAACACCCTAAATTTCCGAAAAATTTCGCCATAACCTCCCGTGCACCGGGACCACCGGGAAAATCCCGAAATTGCCATACAGGCCCTCTAATCTCAAAAAGAAAAAGCTAAGCGGCTAGCCAATCGGCTCATAAAATCATCATCACCCAAACAAAATAGTAAATTATGGTAAACATGTACCTATTTGTCGGGCAAACAATTTTATTCTTCTGCTCTAGCCTCTTTGCTATGACCTGTTCAATGTGAGTACATGTATATGCAAGCAAATGCGATAAATTTTCAATGCAATTCACTATTTGATACAGTTTGGCTAAAGGTTCAACATTTTAATTAATCAAACTATAATCAAACAACACAACCATCAATCACTTAGTTGATTAGCTTTTGAAATTCATAATTTTGATACATAGTCAAAAAATCAGATTTTTGATGCCAAATCATAACAATAAGCCCTATCTAGTTTCGGTTCTCACACTAGTCAATAGGAAATATATAGAAATCTCACTTTCGTAACTCGAAAATAAATACTGGCGATGGTGCCCCGTCACCAGAATTATCCCCGGGCACTAGAGTGCGATCCTATAACTCTCCAATACATTAAAACTTCGAATACACGTTTGCAAGACATATATGCAAAATCTTTATATATTGGATTGTCCAAATTCATATAAATAAATAATCAAATACGAATAATTAATTTAAATTTTCAAAACAAAATTGGTTTTCTATTTTAAAAATATACTCTTCACACTCGTTCTGGGATACTACCGATCCCATCTCTGACGAGTCATTCCCGTCGGATATTACTAATCCAGTTTCTGATGAATTCTTTCGTATGGTTCTAATGTGTCTTGTTCTCTGAGCTTTGTAAACCAAAGCTCTGATACCAACTATAAGGACCCGTAACTTCCCCGTGGAGGAAAGAGCGGATACTTCGAGGACAAGCCATAGAAGAACGCAAACGGGAGAACATTTCATTGTATATTACAACAATTCCATAGGAATACAAGAATATACAGAGTATGAATGAATAAATATTACACAGAAATATCAGAGATTACAATAAATTACATAGCAGCGGAAAATAATACAAACACAACTGAAGGAGATATACGGATACAAAGCTTTCCGGATATCGTTCCAGCTGTAAACCAGGATCCTATGAATATAAATCTACAATACCAAAACTACTAGCTGCCCGTGTCGAAAATAAGGGCACCCAGAGTTTAGGTCAAAACAATAAACTCCAGGTCAGTCATGGGACTGGTGTGAGAACTAAAACAGTTATTAATCTTTATTTTCAAATTTAGGTAAATCAAGGGACCACGTCGTATAACACAGAACAGGTTTCCTCCCAAGAATACCAGTGCATGAAACAACAACGCAATGCTAAATAAAGAACAATGAAGCTATTATAAGACCCAGTTCCCATCACACAATGCAACGCAAGCCGGAGGATAGGGTTTTTACCTTATAATAGCCAAGAATGCTTGATACGTTTAAAACAAATCATTTGATACTATTATAAGTGCATAGTGTATAAAACAACTTCAAATCATAAGTATCAATCATAGATGACATAAGCTCTCCATCCCACTATGTCGCCATAACAGGCTCTACAAATAAAACCGCAAATGTCACGTATTTGGAAATTGGATTTCCGTGTGTGAACCGTGGCAAGGGATCGTCCTCTACCGATTCGAGACTCTCTAGCCCGAGCCTCAGGCAAGTACTCAGTCAAGCCTTGGAGCGACAGGGCAGGTCCAGCGATGTGGATTAAAATTCCTGAACATTACGTTTCCCCGCCCTTTGGGGCGTAAGTGAGCCAACGAATGACTCCATCGGACCCGGATCGTCCGATCAAACCGAGGCGCCTCGCAACAGCAACAACCACATAAGTCAAACTCGTCAGGGCGTGTAAAACCACTGACGCCACTTCTAACTAGAAAGAAACGCATGCCCTCCCTGAGGTCCTCTCCCGTTTTTGGTTCACCTCCGAGGTGTGAGGCTCGCGAATCAACGTTACACAAAGCTACGCCACACAGGCCGTGCTTTGAACATCAACCACAAGACTTTGCTTTTCAACAGAAGCCTTGATCATTTGCCACTTAGGCATGCCACACAGGCAATTCACTCTATGCGTTTGATATCCATCAATATATAACCCCTGAGCTCGTACGTCTC
Organism: Allium sativum; assembly: GCA_030737875.1. Taxonomy (NCBI): domain Eukaryota; kingdom Viridiplantae; phylum Streptophyta; class Magnoliopsida; order Asparagales; family Amaryllidaceae; genus Allium; species Allium sativum. The sequence continues at coordinate 905,759,804 of CM060916.1, forward strand.
AGAGAAGGGCGTTAAGCAAGAGAATAAATTCTCCGCCGCCAAACAGATATATATTTAATAGAAATCTATCACACAGACTAAAATCCAATGTCAGACACACAGTCCATTTACAAGTTCGTTCTGGGTCTGAACGGAACCGGAAGCACCTAGTACCCCGCATATCCATCGATCTCCAAGTACGTCTGCACGATCACCAACTGTTTCTATCTTCTTGGGTGTACGGCCCAACCAAGATCATCGGTAATCACCCAAATGACGTGAAGACCTCCGATCTTCGACCACCGTCTTCATCTTCGACTTATCGTCATATCAGTTATTCAGAATGGGATAAACCCGGTCTTCCCGAATAACTCGCGTATATAATAAACAAGTGTTACACAAACACAACGTACGCCTCATTCCAATTCATCAGTCACTAACCGTAAATTAATCAAGAGAATAATTCCCCAAATATTAACCTCGAAGGCCGAAACCAACATCAGATCAATACCCAGGAAACCATTCTGCTTAACCTACAGTTAGTTTCTAAATTTCACATTCTTAGGGAAAAGTTCCCATTAATTTTATCAAAGATAAATTCTTTAAATTTGTTCTTTAATCTTCTTTGAATATCAATTCAAACTAGTAGGGATTAGCGAACCACACCGAAGTGATCATTTATTTTATTTCCCCCATCCCAACCTATTCATCCCATGAAGTAAAACTGGTAATACTTCATATCTAACACCACGGTGTTATCGGTAAATTCAATTACCATTTTACGTTCAAATCTAATTAAAGATTTAACTATCGCCTGGAGCAAAACTGATGATACTCCATTCTCGATCATTTCAATCTAATTAAAGATTCATTAAAACTCCACTTAGTTTTAATCTGTGACTGGGTTAAAGAATCAGTGTCATTTAAAACACGGTTCACGATAAACCCAAAATCACATCACATCTCAATCAGTCCCTAATCGTAAATTAGCAAGTGAGCAATTCCCTAAGTATTAACCCCGAAGGCCGAAACCAACATCAGATCAATACCCCAGAAACCATTCAACTTAACTAATCTCCAGTTAGTTTCTGATTTTCTTAACTCCTTTGGGTCTAAGAACAGTATTATTGAAGATATGTTCACGACAACCCAAAATCACATTTTATTAATTATCGGGTTAAAGAACAAGTGTTATTTAAAACACTGTTCACGATAAACCCAAAAATCAATATCAATTCAATTCCAATTAAATATTGTTTAATTGGTACACTTCATTAAATCTAAATAAAACGATTTAATCTTTTCTCAACTGGGCTTAAGAACAGTGTTAATGAAGACACCATTCACGACAAACCCAAATCACATTTGATATTAAATACAAGGCTCTGAATAGAAAATATACTGGCTTCTATTCAATATCAAATTCTACGACCAACAAATATCGCATTGGAAATAACGATTTATATATATATATCTTTCAAATTTCCATAACAATATCTGTATAATCACGAAATCCAACATCGAAATATTCTGAAGACAATTTCGATTCAAATCCATTCCAATTCAATTATTGGAAATTTTGGTTACTTTTAGAACCCTTTTCAAATTCAATTTATTTACTTAAAAATAAATAGAATTATAATTTTTGTTCAAAACTAGTTCATTTCGATAAAAATCTATTTTTATCCTTTCAAATATGGAGCTTTCATCCCAAATCTTCACAAATCATTTCTTATAATTTTACACAAATTATTGATATTTTTAATAATTTTGTCAAGGCCCGTACATTCGATTTCCATCAATGGCCATCGAACTGTCCTTACAGCGACCTTTTCCAATTTGATTTGGACATAATTCCAAATCCAACCATTAGATTTCTAATTTCTAATATTCGTCAGAAAGCTCTTTTCGATACGAACCCAACGGTTCAGGTTTTAGGAGAATCCGACGGTCGGATCTTCCGCAATATCCATTTGAAGTCAATGGTCGAAATTCACGAACTACCGCAGCGCGGCGCGTTCTGTTCAGGTCATTATATCATATATATAATACATATAATATATACTTCATCGATTTCCTTTTAAAACGTATTATTTAAATCGTTTTAAATTCGTTTTCAAAATGATTTCAACTTCATTTTCAAATTCAAATCAAAGTTGAATTTTTCCTTATAAATTCGTTTTAAATTCATTTCAAATTGATTTCAATTCAAATCGATTTTTAATTCAATTTCAATACGTTTTAAATTCAATTCAATTTCAATTCAATTCAATTTCAATTCGAATTCATTTCTTTTCAAAATATCAGATTTTGAAATCACTTTCGATATTCATTATAAAATGAATAAAATCGATATAAATATCGTTCACGTAAAAATGGCATCAATCTAATCAACACGGCTTCATATATTACTATATTCAAATATTCCATCTCAAATATTTCTATTTCAAATATTTCTATTTCAAATATTTCTTTTTCAAATATTTCTATTCCAAATATTTCCTTTTCAAATATTTCTATTTCAAATATTTCTTTTTCAAATACGGAATGAGGCCCAATCAATTACCATATAATGTTAATTATATGGATTTTCTACAACACATGTATACAATAACAACGATGAATAATCAACCATCATCCAAAGTGCATTCTACACTGTATAAGCATCAAATATAAATATTCAACGCTTATAACAGTCTGTCAATCAATTGATCGACATACAACTAAACAATCGAGATTAGTGCACGTCAAATATCATCCCAATACCCGTGTGGGGTTTCAAACAATCAAACACAGATTTTATTTGTGTAGTTGGGCGATGTGTAAAATTTATCGTCCCAATCAATATCAGTCAAATGTGTGTATATAAACAAATCGTCCGATTTGTTTATTTTTATTTCCTTTCATATACACGTTAAAAATTTTATTTTTAACTATAAAATATTTTTAACTATATAAATATTTTATTTCATTTATATAAATATTTTATTTCATTTCACATCACATCACACAATCAACTACACATCAAAATCAAACAAACAAGCATACAAGTCGCCTATGGTCTGTGGACGACGGGTGTCGGGTGCTACTAAACACCGTCTGCATCCTAGTATATATTTCAACTAGAAAATTAAATAAAAGGTGAGCAGTTCTCACCAACTAGCTAATCCAAACGCCTCGATTCTTCTTATGTAGAAGTCATCGCTGTTCTCGCTTTTTGTCACTTTCATTGCCCGTAGCCACTACATATATAAAAATTACATTTTTATATCGTTACTATGTGTATAAAAATTCTATTTTTATAATCACGCTATATGGATAAAAATTCTATTTTTACAATGCTACATTCTATATATATAAATTATATTTTTATAATTCTACTTCATATATAAAGATCGAATTTTATTTCCCTAACCATATTAAAATCGTATTTTTACTTCACTAAAAATAATATTTTTAATACTTCTATAATATAAAGATCATACTTTTATTCTCTACATTACATATAAAAATCATATTTTTATAACGCTTTCTCCTATATAAAAATCCGACCTTTATAAATAAAAATGTAATCTTTTCAGTTTTAAAAATCAAACCTTTTTGAAACCAAAAATCAAATCTTTTTCTTTTCAAAAATCTAATCTTTCTATATATAAAGATCCGAACTTTTCATAGTTAAAAATTCGATCTTTTTACATTTAAAAATCCAATCATTTTACAAACAAAAAATCCTATCTTTTATATATTAAAAATTCCTCCTTTAACATCATAAAGATTTCACCTTTAACATCATAAAGATTTAGCCTTTCTTGAATTAAAAACCGAGTCTTTTTGCATACTAAAAATCTATTCTTTTTTTTTCCACAACGCTAATTTATATGAAAAATTACATTTTTAATACCGATCTATATATATTTTATATAAAAAAACAATTTTTAAAATAGTAAAATATATAAAAACTGAATTAACAAAAAGGGAATCTCACCTAGGAAGAGGGAGGAGATGGAATCGTCGAAAAAGGGGGGGTGCTACGTCTGTAGTTGAGGAGGAGGGGGTGCGGATTTTCGAGCGGGTGGAGTAGGAGGCGGCGGTCTTCGTGGGGGAGGGCGGTGCTGGCAGAGGGCTTCAGGGCGTTAGGGTTGAACTGCGTGGAGGGGGCCACGGTTCGTGGTTATCGAAGAAGAGGTCGAGGAGCGGAGGTGGAGGTTCGAGCGTCAGGGATCTCGCCTGAGGGGGGGTGCTTGCTGGTGGCGTGGGTTGCGACGCGGCGGTGGTGCTTGGCGGCAGGGGTTCTCGCGATTGGGGTTTTTTTTTCTTTATAACTGAAGTGAGAGGGAGAGAGGATATAGGGGGTTTATAAAATTATATATATTTTTAATTTATTTTCAAAAAGGGTTGACTTTTTGTTCGGACTCCAATCGAGGCCCACCGACTGTCGTCCCTAGCTAATTACCCCCATTCCGAACACAATGGGATATGTATCGCGGGATGATTCAACTGTTTCGACCAGTTTTCGTCAAAATCAAAATATAACTCTATATATTGAATTTGAAAGCGCATTTCAATTTATTGGGGCCACATACTAACTAGAAAAATTCCAGAAAAATATTTTCTAGCTTCATATTGCCGATACGGTCCTAACAAAACTAGTTTCAACGAATTCTGAGACCGTTGGAAAATTGGCCATTTTCCAGTCGATTAAAATCAACTGAAACTGGTCAAACGCGTTTTCCTTTGCCATGCTCACATATTGATTCGAAAAATTTGAAACCTAGCTATAACTAGACATCACGGATCCAACAAAAGTGGTTTCGTCGAAAACTGAGGTCGTATGCAAAATTTTCATTTTCAAGGGCTAGAAATCCCATAGCGACTATTCTAAAAATTCATTTGGGAATATCTTTTGATCCCCGCTATGAAATTTCAATTTTTCGGATTCGTTGGAAAGATATTCTCAATTAGATTCAAATATTTTTGGTTTCACTAAAATCCGGTTTATTTTGCACCCGGTACATTCAATTGAAGTTTGAATCGAATTATCGAACTACCGCGCCATTTTCAATTCCTTATATATATATAAATAATTATTTATATTCTAATGACGACGTATATAAATATATACATTCTAATTCTATTCACAATAAATTTCTCGTCGTTATTATTTAAAATAATTCATTTTAAATATTCAAAATTCCATAAAATTGCCAAAATAAAAATTTTGAATTGGCCCAGATTTCCAGGTTATTACAATCTCCCCCACTTAAAACTTTTCGTCCCCGAAAAGGAACGAAGCCGAAAGTTGTTTAACAAATCAACTCAACTTCCGTTGTTTTGACTACGACTTAAGTTCTTTAACTTTTCAGTTTCTAAGAACTTCTCAATTTTTTCAAAAATTTAGCTAACACCCTAAATTTCCGAAAAATTTCGCCATAACCCCCCCTGCACCGAGAGCACCGGGAAAATCCCGAAATTGCCATACAGGCCCTCTGATCTCAAAAAGAAAAAGCCAAGCGGCTAGCCAATCAGCTCATAAAATCATCATCACCCAAACAAAACAGTAGATTATGGTGAACATTTACCTATTTGTCGAGCAAACAATTTTATTCTTCTGCTCTAGCCTCTTTGCTATGACCTGTTCAATGTAACTACATGTATATGCAAGCAAATGCGATAAATTTTCAATGCAATTCACTATTTGATACAATTTGGCTAAAGGTTCAACATTTTAATTAATCAAACTATAATCAAACAACACAACCATCAATCAATTAGTTGATTAGCTTTTGAAATTCATAACTTTGATACATAGTCAAAAAATCAGATTTTTGATGCCAAATCATAACAATAAGCCCTATCTAGTTTCGGTTCTCACACTAGTCAATTGGAAATATATAGAAATCTCACTTTCTTAACTCGAAAATAAATACTGGCGATGGTGCCCCGTCACCAGAATTATCCCCGGGCACTAGAGTGCGATCCTATAACTCTCCAATACATTAAAACTTCGAATACACGTTTGCAAGACATATATGCAAAATCTTTATATATTGGATTGTCCAAATTCATATAAATAAATAATCAAATACGAATAATTAATTTAAATTTTCAAAACAAAATTGGTTTTCTATTTTAAAAATATACTCTTCACACTCGTTCTGGGATACTACCGATCCCATCTCTGACGAGTCATTCCCGTCGGATATTACTAATCCAGTTTCTGATGAATTCTTTTGTATGGTTCTAATGTGTCTTGTTCTCTGAGCTTTGTAAACCAAAGCTCTGGTACCAACTGTAAGGACCCGTAACTTCCCCGTGGAGGAAAGAGCGGATACTTCGAGGACAAGCCATAGAAGAACGCAAACGGGAGAACATTTCATTGTATATTACAACAATTCCATCAGAATACAAGAATATACAGAGTATGAATGAATAAATATTACACAGAAATATCAGAGATTACAATAAATTACATAGCAGAGGAAAATAATACAAACACAACTGAAGGAGATATACGGATACAAAGCTTTACGGATATCGTTCCAGCTGTAAACCAGGATCCTATGAATATAAATCTACAAAACCAAAACTACTAGCTGCCCGTGTCGAAAATAAGGGCACCCAGAGTTTAGGTCAAAACAATAAACTCCAGGTCAGTCATGGGACTGGTGTGAGAACTAAAACAGTTATTAATCTTTATTTTCAAATTTAGGTAAATCAAGGGACCACGTCGTATAACACAGAACAGGTTTCCTCCCAAGAATACCAGTGCATAAAACAACAACGCAATGCTAAATAAAGAACAATGAAGCTATTATAAGACCCAGTTCCCATCACACAATGCAACGCAAGCCGAAGGATAGGGTTTTTACCTTATAATAGCCAAGAATGCTTGATACATTTAAAACAAATCATTTGATACTATTATAAGTGCATAGTGTATAAAACAACTTCAAATCATAAGTATCAATCATAGATGGCATAAGCGCTCCATCCCACTATGTCGCCATAACAGGCTCTACAAATAAAACCGCAAATGTCACGTATTTGGAAATTGGATTTCCGTCTGTGAACCGTGGCAAGGGATCGTCCTCTACCGATTCGAGACTCTCTAGCCCGAGCCTCAGGCAAGTACTCAGTCAAGCCTTGGAGCGACAGGGCCGGTCCAGCGATGTGGATTAAAATACCTGAACATTGCGTTTCCCCGCCCTTTGGGGCGTAAGTGAGCCAACGAATGACTCCATCGGACCCGGATCGTCCGATCAAACCGAGGCGCCTCGCAACAGCAACAACCACATAAGTTAAACTCGTCAGGGCATGTAAAACCACTGACGCCACTTCTAACTAGAAAGAAACGCATGCCCTCCCTGAGGTCCTCTCCCGTTTTTGGTTCACCTCCGAGGTGTGAGGCTCGCGAATCAACGTTACACAAAGCTACGCCACACAGGACGTGCTTTGATCATCAACCACAAGACTTTGCTTTTCAACAGAAGCCTTGATCATTTGCCACTTAGGCATGCCACACAGGCAATTCACTCTATGCGTTTGATATCCATCAATATATAACCCCTGAGCTCGTACGTCTCAGAGAATGGCGTTAAGCAAGAGAATAAATTCTCCGCCGCCAAACAGATATATATTTAATAGAAATCTATCACACAGACTAAAATCCAATGTCAGACACACAGTCCATTTACAAGTTCGTTCTGGGTCTGAACGGAACCGGAAGCACCTAGTACCCCGCATATCCATAGATCTCCAAGTACGTCTGCACGATCACCAACTGTTTCTATCTTCTTGGGTGTACGGCCCAACCAAGATCATCAGTAATCACCCAAATGACGTGAAGACCTCTGATCTTCGACCACCGTCTTCATCTTCGACTTATCGTCATATCAGTTATTCAGAATGGGATAAACCCGGTCTTCCCGAATAACTCGCGTATATAATAAACAAGTGTTACACAAACACAACATACGCCTCATTCCAATTCATCAGTCACTAACCGTAAATTAATCAAGAGAATAATTCCCCAAATATTAACCTCGAAGGCCGAAACCAACATCAGATCAATACCCAGGAAACCATTCTGCTTAACCTACAGTTAGTTTCTAAATTTCACATTCTTAGGGAAAAGTTCCCATTAATTTTATCAAAGATAAATTCTTTAAATTTGTTCTTTAATCTTCTTTGAATATCAATTCCAACTAGTAGGGATTAGCGAACCACACCGAAGTGATCATTTATTTTATTTCCCCCATCCCAACCTATTCATCCCATGAAGTAAAACTGGTAATACTTCATATCTAACACCACGGTGTTATCGGTAAATTCAATTACCATTTTACGTTCAAATCTAATTAAAGATTTAACTATCGCCTGGAGCAAAACTGATGATACTCCATTCTCGATCATTTTAATCTAATTAAAGATTCATTAAAACTCCACTTAGTTTTAATCTGTGACTGGGTTAAAGAATCAGTGTCATTTAAAACACAGTTCACGATAAACCCAAAATCACATCACATCTCAATCAGTCCCTAATCGTAAATTAGCAAGTGAGCAATTCCCTAAGTATTAACCCCGAAGGTCGAAACCAACATCAGATCAATACCCCAGAAACCATTCAACTTAACTAATCTCCAGTTAGTTTCTGATTTTCTTAACTCCTTTGGGTCTAAGAACAGTATTATTGAAGATATGTTCACGACAACCCAAAATCACATTTTATTAATTATCGGGTTAAAGAACAAGTGTTATTTAAAACACTGTTCACGATAAAACCAAAAATCAATATCAATTCAATTCCAATTAAATATTATTTAATTGGTACACTTCATTAAATCTAAATAAAACGATTTAATCTTTTCTCAACTGGGCTTAAGAACAGTGTTAATGAAGACACCATTCACGACAAACCCAAATCACATTTGATATTAAATACAAGGCTCTGAATAGAAAATATACCGGCTTCTATTCAATATCAAATTCTACGACCAACAAATATCGCATTGGAAATAACGATATATATATATATATATCTTTCAAATTTCCATAACAATATCTGTATAATCACGAAATCCTACATCGAAATATTCTGAAGACAATCTCGATTCAAATCCATTCCAATTCAATTATTGGAAATTTTGGTTACTTTTAGAACCCTTTTCAAATTCAATTTATTTATTTAAAAATAAATAGAATTATAATTCTAGTTCAAAACTAGTTCATTTCGATAAAAATCTATTTTTATCTTTTCAAATATGGAGCTTTCATCCCAAATCTTCACAAATCATTTCTTATAATTTTACACAAATTATTGATATTTTTAATAATTTTGTCAAGGCCCGTACATTCGATTTCCATCAATGGCCATCGAACTGCACTTACAGCAACCTTTTCCAATTTGATTTGGACATAATTCCAAATCCAACCATTAGATTTCTAATTTCTAATATTCGTCAGAAAGCTCTTTTCGATACGAACCCAACGGTTCAGGTTTTAGGAGAATCCGACGGTCGGATCTTCCGCAATATCCATTTGAAGTCAATGGTCGAAATTCACGAACTACCGCGGCGCGGCGCGTTCTATTCAGGTCATTATATCATATATATAATACATATAATATATACTTCATCGATTTCCTTTTAAAACGTATTATTTAAATCGTTTTAAATTCGTTTTCAAAATGATTTCAACTTCATTTTCAAATTCAAATCAAAGTTGAATTTTTCCTTATAAATTCGTTTTAAATTCATTTCAAATTGATTTCAATTCAAATCGATTTTTAATTCAATTTCAATACGTTTTAAATTCAATTCAATTTCAATTCGAATTCATTTCTTTTCAAAATATCAGATTTTGAAATCACTTTCGATATTCATTATAAAATGAATAAAATCGATATAAATATCGTTCACGTAAAAATGGCATCAATCTAATCAACACGGCTTCATATATTACTATATTCAAATATTCCATCTCAAATATTTCTATTTCAAATATTTCTATTTCAAATATTTCTTTTTCAAATATTTCTATTCCAAATATTTCCTTTTCAAAAATTTCTATTTCAAATATTTCTTTTTCAAATACGGAATGAGGCCCAATCAATTACCATATAATGTTAATTATATGGATTTTCTACAACACATGTATACAATAACAACGATGAATAATCAACCATCATCCAAAGTGCATTCTACACTGTATAAGCATCAAATATAAATATTCAACGCTTATAACAGTCTGTCAATCAATCGATCGACATACAACTAAACAATCGGGATTAGTGCACGTCAAATATCATCCCAATACCCGTGTGGGGTTTCAAACAATCAAACATAGATTTTATTTGTGCAGTTGGGCGATGTGTAAAATTTATCGTCCCAATCAATATCAGTCAAATGTGTGTATATAAACAAATCGTCCGATTTGTTTATTTTTATTTCCTTTCATATACACGTTAAAAATTCTATTTTTAACTATAAAATATTTTTAACTATATAAATATTTTATTTCATTTATATAAATATTTTATTTCATTTCACATCACATCACACAATCAACTACACATCAAAATCAAACAAACAAGCATACAAGTCGCCCATGGTCTGTGGACGACGGGTGTCGGGTGCTACTAAACACCGTCTGCATCCTAGTATATATTTCAACTAGAAAATTAAATAAAAGGTGAGGAGTTCTCACCAACTAGCTAATCCAAACGCCTCGACTCTTCTTATGTAGAAGTCATCGTTGTTCTCGCTTTTTGTCACTTTCATTGCCCGTAGCCACTACATATATAAAAATCACATTTTTATATCGTTACTATGTGTATAAAAATTCTATTTTTATAATCACGCTATATGGATAAAAATTCTATTTTTACAATGCTACATTCTATAAATAAAAATTATATTTTTATAATTCTACTTCATATATAAAGATCGAATTTTATTTCCCTAACCATATTAAAATCGTATTTTTACTTCACTAAAAATAATATTTTTAATACTTATATAATATAAAGATCATACTTTTATTCTCTACATTACATATAAAAATCATATTTTTATAACGCTTTCTCCTATATAAAAATCCGACCTTTATAAATAAAAATGTAATCTTTTCAGTTTTAAAAATCAAACCTTTTTGAAACCAAATATCAAATCTTTTTCTTTTCAAAAATCTAATCTTTCTATATATAAAGATCCGAACTTTTCATAGTTAAAAATTCGATCTTTTCACATTTAAAAATCCAATCTTTTTACAAACAAAAAATCCTATCTTTTATATCTTAAAAATTCCTCCTTTAACATCATAAAGATTTCACCTTTAACATCATAAAGATTTAGCCTTTCTTGAATTAAAAACCGAGTCTTTTTGCATACTAAAAATCTATTCTTTTTTTCCACAACGCTAATTTATATGAAAAATTACATTTTTAATATCGATCTATATATATTTTATATAAAAAACAATTTTTAAAACAGTAAAATATATAAAAACTGAATTAACAAAAAGGGAATCTCACCTAGGAAGAGGGAGGAGATGGAATCGTCGAAAAAGGGGGGGTGCTACGTCTGTAGCTGAGGAGGAGGGGGTGCGGATTTTCGAGCGGGTGGAGTAGGAGGCGGCGGTCTTCGTGGGGGAGGGCGGTGCTGGCAGAGGGCTTCGGGGCGTTAGGGTTGAACTGCGTGGAGGGGGCCGCGGTTCGTGGTTATCGAAGAAGAGGTCGGGGAGCGGAGGTGGAGGTTCGAGCGTTAGGGATCTCGCCTGAGGGGGGGTGCTTGCTGGTGGCGTGGGTTGCGACGCGGCGGTGGTGCTTGGCGGCAGGGGTTCTCGCGATTGGGTTTTTTTTTTCTTTATAACTGAAGTGAGAGGGAGAGAGGATATAGGGGGGTTTATAAAATTATATATATTTTTAATTTATTTTCAAAAAGGGTTGACTTTTTGTTCGGACTCCAATCGAGGCCCACCGACTGTCGTCCCTAGCTAATTATCCCCATTCTGAACACAATGGGATATGTATCGCGGGATGATTCAACTGTTTCGACCAGTTTTCGTCAAAATCAAAATATAACTCTATATATTGAATTTGAAAGCGCATTTCAATTTATTGGGGCCACATACGAACTAAAAAAATTCCAGAAAAATATTTTCTAGCTTCGTATTGCCGATACGGTCCTAACAAAACTAGTTTCAACGAATTCTGAGACCGTTGGAAAAATGGCCATTTTCCAGTCGATTAAAATCAACTGAAACTGGTCAAACGCGTTTTCCTTTGCCATGCTCACATATTGATTCGAAAAATTTGAAACCTAGCTATAAATAGACATCACGGATCCAACAAAAGTGGTTTCGTCGAAAACTGAGGTCGTATGCAAAATTTTCATTTTCAAGGGCTAGAAATCCCATAGCGACTATTCTAAAAATTCATTTGGGCATATCTTTTGATCCCCGCTATGAAATTTCAATTTTTCGGATTCGTTGGAAAGATATTCTCAATTAGATTCAAATATTTTTGGTTTCACTAAAATCTGGTTTATTTTGCACCCGGTACATTCAATTGAAGTTTGAATCGAATTATCGAACTACCGCGCCATTTTCAATTCCTTATATATATAAATAATTATTTATATTCTAATGACGACGTATATAAATATATACGTTCTAATTCTATTCAAAATAAATTTCTCGTCGTTATTATTTTAAATAATTCATTTTAAATATTCAAAATTCCATAAAATTGCCAAAATAAAAATTTTGAATTGGCCCAGATTTCCGGGTTATTACAATCTCCCCCACTTAAAACTTTTCGTCCCCGAAAAGGAACGAAGCCGAAAGTTGTTTAACAAATCAACTCAACTTCCGTTGTTTTGACTACGACTTAAGTTCTTTAACTTTTCAGTTTCTAAGAACTTCTCAATTTTTTCAAAAATTTAGCTAACACCCTAAATTTCCGAAAAATTTCGCCATAACCTCCCCTGCACCGGGAGCACCGGGAAAATCCCGAAATTGCCATACAGGCCCTCTGATCTCAAAAAGAAAAAGCCAAGCGGCTAGCCAATCAGCTCATAAAATCATCATCACCCAAACAAAACAGTAGATTATGGTGAACATTTACCTATTTGTCGAGCAAACAATTTTATTCTTCTGCTCTAGCCTCTTTGCTATGACCTGTTCAATGTAACTACATGTATATGCAAGCAAATGCGATAAATTTTCAATGCAATTCACTATTTTATACAATTTGGCTAAAGGTTCAACATTTTAATTAATCAAACTATAATCAAACAACACAACCATCAATCAATTAGTTGATTAGCTTTTGAAATTCATAACTTTGATACATAGTCAAAAAATCAGATTTTTGATGCCAAATCATAACAATAAGCCCTATCTAGTTTCGGTTCTCACACTAGTCAATTGGAAATATATAGAAATCTCACTTTCGTAACTCGAAAATAAATACTGGCGATGGTGCCCCGTCACCAGAATTATCCCCGGGCACTAGAGTGCGATCCTATAACTCTCCAATACATTAAAACTTCGAATACACGTTTGCAAGACATATATGCAAAATCTTTATATATTGGATTGTCCAAATTCATATAGATAAATAATCAAATACGAATAATTAATTTAAATTTTCAAAACAAAATTGGTTTTCTATTGTAAAAATATACTCTTCACACTCGTTCTGGGATACTACCGATCCCATCTCTAACGAGTCATTCCCGTCGGATATTACTAATCCGGTTTCTGATGAATTCTTTCGTATGGTTCTAATGTGTCTTGTTCTCTGAGCTTTGTAAACCAAAGCTCTGATACCAACTGTAAGGAATCGTAACTTCCCCGTGGAGGAAAGAGCGGATACTTCGAGGACAAGCCATAGAAGAACGCAAACGGGAGAACATTTCATTGTATATTACAACAATTCCATCAGAATACAAGAATATACAGAGTATGAATGAATAAATATTACATAGAAATATCAGAGATTACAATAAATTACATAGCAGCGGAAAATAATACAAACACGACTGAAGGAGATATACGGATACAAAGCTTTCCGGATATCGTACCAGCTATAAACCAAGATCCTGTGAATATAAATCTGCAAAACCAAAACTACTAGCTGCCCGTTTCGAAAATAAGGGCACCCAGAGTTTAGGTCAAAACAATAAACTCCAGGTCAGTCATGGGACTGGTGTGAGAACTAAAACAGTTATTAATCTTTATTTTCAAAGTTAGGTAAATCAAGGGACCACGCCGTATAACACGGAACGGGTTTCCTCCCAAGAATACCAGTACATGAAACAACAACGCAATGCTAAATAAAGAACAATGAAGCTATTATAAGACCCAGTTCCCATCACACAATGTAAAGCAAGCCGGAGGATAGGGTTTTTACCTTATAATAGCCAAGAATTCTTGATACGTTTAAAACAAATCATTTGATACTATTATAAGTGCATAGTGTATAAAACCACTTCAAATCATAAGTATCAATCATAGACGGCATAAGTGCCCCATCCCACTATGTCGCCATACTAGGCTCTACAAATAAAACTGAAAATGTCACGTATTTGGAAATGGGATTTCCGTCTGTGAACCGAGGCAAGGGATCATCCTCTACCGATTTGAGACTCTCTAGCCCGAGCCTCAGGCAAGTACTCAGTCAAGCCTTGGAGCGACAGGGCTGGTCCACCGATGTGGATTAAAATTCCTGAACACTGCGTTTCCCCGCCCTTTGGGGCGTAAGTGAGCCAACGAATGACACCATCGGACCCGGATCGTCCGATCAAACCGAGGCGCCTCGCAATAGCAACAACCACATAAATCAAACTCGTCAGGGCGTGTAAAACCACTGACGCCACTTCTAACTAGAAAGAAACGCATGCCCTCCCTGAGGTCCTCTCCCGTTTTAGGTTCACCTCCGAGGTGTAAGGCTCGCGAATCAACATTACACAAAGCTATGCCACACAGTTCGTGCTTTGATCATTAACCACAAGACTTTGCTTTTCAACAGAAGCCTTGATCATTTGCCACTTAGGCATGCCACACAGGCAATTCACTCTATGCGTTTGACTTCCATCAGTATATAACCCCTGAGCTCGTACGTCTAAGAGAAGGGCGTTAAGCAAGAGAATAAATTCTCCGCCGCCAAACAGATATATATTTAATAGATATCAATCACACAGACTAAAATCCAATGTCAGACACACAGTCCATTTACAAGTTCGTTCTAGGTCTAAACGGAACCGGAGGCACCTAGTACCTCGCATATCCATCGATCTCCAAGTACGTCTGGACGATCACCAACTGTTTCCATCTTCTTGGGTGTACGGCCCAATCAAGATCATCAGTAATCACCCAAACGACGTGAAGACCTCTGGTCTTCGACCACCGTCTTCATCTTCGACTTATCGTCGTATCAGTTATTCAGAATGGGATAAACCCGGTCTTCCCGAATAACTCGCGTATATAATAAACAAGTGTTACACAAACACAACATACGCCTTATTCCAATTCATCAGTCACTAACCTTAAATTAATCAAGAGAATAATTCCCCAAATATTAACCCCGAAGGCCGAAACCAACATCAGATCAATACCCAGGAAACTATTCTGCTTAGCTAACCTACAGTTAGTTTCTAAATTTCACATTCTTGGGGAAAAGTTCCCATTAATTTTATCAAAGATAAATTCTTTAAATTTATTCTTTAATCTTCTTTGAATATCAATTCAAACTAGTCGGGATTAGCGAACCACACCGAAATGATCATTTGTTTTATTTCCCCCATCCCAACCTATTCATCCCATGAAGTAAAACTGGTAATACTTCATATCTAACACCACGGTGTTATCGGTAAATTCAATTACCATTTCACGTTCAAATATAATTAAAGATTTAACTATCTCCTGGAGCAAAACTGATGATACTCCATTCTCGATCATTTCAATCCAATTAAAGATTCATTAAAACTCCACTTAGTTTTAATCTGTGAATGGGTTAAAGAATCAGTGTCATTTAAAACACGGTTCACGATAAACCCAAAATCACATCACATATCAATCAGTCCCTAATCGTAAATTAGCAAGTGAGCAATTCCCTAAGTATTAACCCCGAAGGCCGAAACCAACATCAGATCAATACTTCAAAAACCATTCAACTTAACTAATCTCCAGTTAGTTTCTGATTTTCTTAACTCCTTTGGGTCTAAGAACAGTATTGTTGAAGATACCGTTCACGACAACCCAAAATCAGATTTCATTAATTATCGGGTTAAAAAACAAGTGTTATTTAAAACACTGTTCACGATAAACCCAAAAATCAATATCAATTCAATTCCAATTAAATATTATTTAATTGGTACACTTCATTAAATCTATATAAAAAGATTTAATCTTTTCTCAACTGGGCTTAAGAACAATGTTAATGAAGACACCATTCACGACAAACCCAAATCACGTTTGATATTAAATACAAGGCTCTGAATAGAAAATATACCGGCTTCTATTCAATATCAAATTCTACGACCAACAAATATCGTATTGGAAATAACGATATATATATATATATATATCTTTCAAATTTCCATAACAATATCTGTATAATCCCGAAATCCAACATTGAAATATTCCGAAGGCAATTTCGATTCAAATCCATTCCAATTCAATTATTGGAAATGTTGGTTACTTTTAGAACCCTTTTCGAGTTAAATTTATTTATTTAAAAATAAATAGAATTATAATTCTAGTTGAAAACTAGTTCATTTGGATAAAAATCTAATTTTATCTTTTCAAATATGGAGTTTTCATCCAAAATCTTCATAAATCATTTCTTATGATTTTACACAAATTATTGATATTTTTAATAATTTTATCAAGGCCCGTACAGTCGATTTCCATCAATGGCCATCGAACTGCATTTACAGCGACCTTTTCCAAATTTGATTTGGACATAATTACAAATCCAACCATTAGATTTCTAATTTCTAATATTCGTTAGAAAGCTCTTTTCGATACGAACCCAACAGTTCCGTTTTTAGGAGAATCCGACGGTCGGATCTCCCGCAATATCCATTTAATGGTCGAAATTCACGAACAACCGCAGCGCGGCGCGTTCTATTCAGGCCATTATATAATATATATAATATATATAATATATACTTCATCGATTTCCTTTTAAAACGTATTATTTAATTCGTTTTAAATCCGTTTTCAAAACGATTTCAACTTCATTTTCAATTTCAAATCAAAATTGAATTTTTCCTTATAAATTCGTTTTAAATTCATTTCAAATTGATTTCAATTCAAATCGATTTTTAATTCAGTTTCAATACGTTTTAAATTCAATTTCAATTCAATTCGAATTCATTTCTATTCAATTTCAGTTCAAATTCATTTCTTTTCAAAATATCAGATTTTGAAATCACTTTCGATATTCATTATAAAATGAATAAAATCGATATAAATATCGTTCACGTAAAAATGGCATCAATCTAATTAACACGGCTTCATATATTACTATATTCAAATATTCCATCTCAAGTATTTCTATTTCAAATATTTCTATTTCAAATATTTCTTTTTCAAATATTTCTATTCCAAATATTTCCATTTCAAATATTTCTATTTCAAATATTTCTTTTTCAAATATGGAATGAGGCCCAATCAATTACCATATAATGTTAATTATATGGATTTACTACAACACATGTATACAATAACAACGATGAATAATCAACCATCATCCAAAGTGCATTCTACGCTGTATAAGCATCAAATATAAATATTCAACGCTTATAACAGTCAGTCAATCAACCAATCGACATACAACTAAACAATCGGGATTAGTGTACGTCAAATATCATCCCAATACCCGTGTGGGGTTTCAAACAATCAAACACAGATTTTATTTGTGCAGTTGGGCGATGTGTAAAATTTATCGTCCCAATCAATATCAGTCAAATGTGTGTATATAAACAAATCGTCTGATTTGTTTATTTTTATTTCCTTTCATGTACACGTTAAAAATTCTATTTTTAACTATAAAATATTTTTAACTATATAAATATTTTATTTCATTTATATAAATATTTTATTTCATTTCACATCACATCACACAATCAACTACACATCAAAATAAAACAAACAAGCATACAAGCCGTCCATGGTCTGTGGACGACGGGTGTCGGGTGCTACTAAACACCGTCTGCATCCTAGTATATATTTCAACTAGAAAATTAAATAAAAGGTGAAGAATTCTCACCAACTAGCTAATCCAAACGCCTCGACTCTTCTTATGTAGAAGTCATCGCTGTTCTCGCCTTTTGTCACTTTCGTTGCCCGTGGCCACTACATATATAAAAATCACATTTTTATATTGTTACTATGTATATAAAAATTCTATTTTTATAATCACGCTATATGGATAAAAATTCTATTTTTACAACGCTGCATTCTATATATAAAAATTATATTTTTATAATTCTACTTCATATATAAAGATCGAATTTTTATTTCGCTAACCATATAAAAATCGTATTTTTACTTCACTAAAAATCATATTTTTAATACTTCTATAATATAAAGATAATACTTTTATTCTCTACATTACATATAAAAATCATATTTTTATAACGCTTTCTCCTATATAAAAATCCGACCTTTATAAATAAAAATGTAATCTTTTCAGTTTTAAAAATCAAACCTTTTTGAAATCAAAAATCAAATCTTTTTCTTTTCAAAAATCTAATCTTTCTATATATAAAGATCTGAACTTTTCATAGTTAAAAATTCGATCTTTTCACATTTAAAAATCCAATCTTTTTACAAACAAAAAATCTTATCTTTTATATATTAAAAATACCGCCTTTAACATCATAAAGATTTCACCTTTAACATCATAAAGATTTCGCCTTTCATGAATTAAAAACCGAGTCTTTTTGCATACTAAAAATCAATTCTTTTTTTTCCACAACGCTAATTTATATGAAAAATTACATTTTTAAAATCGATCTATATATATTTTATATGAAAAACCAATTTTTAAAACAGTAAAATATATAGAAACTGAATTAACAAAAAGGGAATCTCACCTAGGAAGAGGGAGGAGAAGGAATCGTCGAAAAAGGGGGGTGCTGCGTCTGTAGCTGAGGAGGAGGGGGTGCGGATTTTCGAGCGGGTGGAGTAGGAGGCGGCGGTCTTCATGGGGGAGGGCGGTGCTGGCGGAGGGCTTCAGGGCGTTAGGGTTGAACTGCGTGGAGGGGGCCGCGGTTCGTGGTTATCGAAGAAGAGGTCGGGGAGCGGAGGTGGAGGTTCGAGCGTCGGGGATCTCGCCTGAGGGGGGTGCTTGCTGGTGGCGTGGATTGCGACGCGGCGGTGGTGCTTGGCAGCAGGGGGTCTCGCGATTGGGGTTTTTTTCTTTCTTTATAACTGAAGTGAGAGGAAGAGAGGATATAGGGGGGTTTATAAAATTATATATATTTTAAATTTATTTTCAAAAAGGGTTGACTTTTTGTTCGGACTCTAACAGAGGCCCATCGACTATCGTTCCTAGGTAATTACCCCCATTCCGAACACAATGGGATATGTATCACAGGCCGATTCGACTGTTTCGATCAGTTTTCATCAAAATCAAAATATAACTCTATATATTGAATTTGAACGCGCATTTCAATTTACCGGGGCCACATACTAACTAGAAAAATTCCAGAAAAATATTTTCTAGCTTCGTATTGCCGATACGGTCCTAACAAAACTAGTTTCGTCGAATTCTGAGACCGTTGGAAAAATGGTCATTTTCCAGTCGATTAAAATCAACTGAAACTGGTCAAACGCATTTTCCTTTGCCACGCTCACATATTGATTCGAAAAATTATGAAATTTGAAACCTAGCTATAACTAGACATCACGGATCCAATAAAAGTGGTTTCTTCGAAAACCGAGGTCGTATGCAAAATTTCCATTTTCAAGGGCCAGAAATCCCATAGCGACTATTCTGAAAATTCATTTGGGCATATCTTTTGATCCCCGCTATGAAATTTCAATTTTTCGGATTCGTTCGAAAGATATTCTCAATTAGATTCAAATATTTTTGGTTTCACTAAAATTCGGTTTATTTTGCACCTGGTACATTCAATTGAAGTTTGAAATCGAATTATCGAACTACCGCGCCATTTTCAATTCCTTTTATATATATAAATAATTATTTATATTCTAACGACGACATATATAAATTTTTACATTCTAATTCTATTCAAAATAAATTTCCCGTCGTTACTATTTAAAATAATTCATTTTAAATATTCAAAATTCAATAAAATTGCTAAAATAAAAATTTTAAATTGGCCCAAATTCCCGGGTTATTACAGATAATTACCTATTATAAACTTGAGTTGCGGTGATGTAAAATTAAATAATAGGCAAACTTGTCATAGGTACAAGGGAAGGTTATGACTTAAGATGTAATACAAGACTTGAAGAGTGGGATGACTTATACTGTGAAATAAGTCAAATCTAAAATTTATGACAAGAAATGGGGAATGATAAATAACCTATTATGAATAAACTTGAATAAGGCAAGAAAGGATAATAGGTGGAAATTATAACTTATGGGACAAGATAAGTTATAGGAAACGATAAGGAAGATGAGATAACTTATATGTAAAGATATACCTAAGTTAAATGGTTTGGAAAGGAGAAATGTGAAATTAAAAATGATATAAGTTATATGAGTGGAAAAGAAGTAAATTAGAATCATATATGTTGGTTGGGTTGAGTAATTCTCTGGTGCCAGTCTGATGTTGATTTCGGTCTTCGGGGCTGGTATTTAGAGGGTTATTCTCCTAATCGGTATGTATGTGGGATAAGGCATACTTAATTATGAATTGAGTATAACATGTTGTTGTAACCCAAAAAGGGAATAATTTACGAAATTGGAAAATAACATGTTGTGGGCTTATTAATGGACTTAAGTAGGTTAAGTATAAATTGAATTAATAAGCAAGGGTAACTTGGTGAATACGAAAAAAAAAGGAAGCTAATATGAATAACCAAGTTAAATGAGAAAGTTGACGAGGTGGCACACGCGTGAAATAAATGGTTAGACTTAGGGTCTAATGACATATAAAACTAAGGCGCTTGAAGCAGTCCGTACGTTGTAAGATGAATAACCCAACGAGGTATATCATGATGGTGTCATAAGGCATGAGGAGAGCGCACATTCGCTATTTTGGCGGCTCAAATGGACTGGAAGGTGAAGCACGCGACTTCTTGAGATGTTAAAGGTGCTCCTGGTAGTCCTCTGTAGTGGTTTAGCTTCGGGCCAGGATTACAGAGGTTTCTGTGCGGAACTACCAGGTGGGTGGGCCTTGACTGCACAAGTAGGGGGCAGTCAGAATGCTTACGCGGTGGCATTAAGGGTGGTTCGGCGATTGCCTCAGGCGGAGGTGGAGGGTCAAGACCAAACGATAGCAAGATCGTTGGACGCCTATCACCAGCAGCCTAAGGAATGCGAAAAGACAAGAGCTAACCCTTAGAGATCGTTAACCTTTGCTATCAAGGGCCGGTGCGGGGAGACCCCACATGGATGTTTAGATTGTTTGCTATTAGGGGTGGTCTCTTAGCTCGTGTGGTCTTTACTAGCTGAGGGAGGGGCTAAGGTGGGTCCATAGCCACCATAGAAAAACCAGACCCGAGGGATATCTGTACATTGGACACTCTTAGAGGCGGGCCCGTACAAATATAGAAAAGCTCCCGACCGAGTTCCGTGTTTTCTAGTGTAGCCCTACCACGGAACTTGGGTGCACAAGTAGAGGTTATGTGCAGTAGAAACATCGAGTACGATTGATGATACGTACGTGGGAAAGTCTAGGTACAACCATGTCTGCTCTGGGTGGTGTATCACAGACTAGAGGGCATTATTCGGTGATGGAACCAAACTCGATCGAATAGTTCGAGGATAGCAGTCAGTACGCTTATGTAGCACAGCGATAGTGGTTCTATGCAAAAGTAGCGTTGTACGGCATAGGATGAGGGACTACGCATATTACTGTGGTGATACAGAGGAGACCATGTGAGTGGGGTATCATGGGGTGTACCTCAGTTTGGGGGTAGCTACATATACACTATATTAGGTTAATCTACTAGGGGTAAATGGGTGTGACGTGTGTGTAAGCTTTGAGTGCTAATAACACGTATAACCTAATAAATAAGAAAGTGTAATTGAACGGTATATGTTGGATTATTCAAAAAGTGTAGTTTAAATTCATTCACACAGAACTTATGTTCTGACCCCCTCCTCATAACATTCGCAGGTTAGACAGAGACTTATAGCTTTGGGAATACTGATTTAGCAGTATTGTGATTAAGGTGAAGCTATGTTTTAAAATATATTATATTTTATTCCTTCCGCTGTGAGGTGTTTTTCCGTACTCTGACATATCTCTTTTCTTTGTCTTTTCTGCAGGATACCAGAGCATCCAACTCGGGTCTCGATGGATTGAATTTTGAAAAAAAAAATCGGTCTGTCGGATTCCGGGTTGTTACATAAACGATATTCGATAATCTCTCTTTTCGAATACTATATTCGATTACTCCTTTTCGAATAACAAAATTTGATTAACTCCTTTGGATTAAACTAATCGATAACTCCTTTCGATTAAACTAATCGATAACTCCTTTCGAATAACTAAATTTGATAACTCCTTTCGATTAAACTAATCGATAACTCCTTTCGAATAACTAAATTCGATAACCCTTTTTTACTCGATTCGAATAACTAATATTCGATAACTCCTTTCGATTAAACTATCGATAACTCCTTTCGAATAACTAAATTCGATAACTCCTTTTTACTCGATTCGAATAACTAGTATTGGATAACTCCTTTCGATTAAACTAATCGATAACTCCTTTCGAATAACTAAATTCGATAACTCCTTTTTACTCGATTTGAATAACTAATATTCGATAACTCCTTTTAACTTGATTCGAATAACTAATATTCGATAACTCCTTTCGAATAACTAGATTCGATAACTCCTTTTTACTTGATTCGAATAACTAATATTCGATAACTCCTTTTAACTTGATTTGAATAACTAATATTCGATAACTCCTTTTAACTTGATTCGAATAACTAATATTCGATAACTCCTTTTAACTTGATTCGAATAACTAATATTCGATAACTCCCAATTTGACTAACTCTAATCAATTTATTTTTATTCGATTAACTCTATTTAATTACTCTATTGGTTAACTCTAACTCGAACCGGTTAACTCTAACTGATCAACTCTAACTGGTTAACCCTAATTGATTAACCCTAACTGTTGACTCTAACTGATCAACTCAAACTGGTCAACCCTAATTGATTAAATCTAACTGGTTAACTCTAACTCATTTACTCTATTCGATTAACTCTTACCGAATGACTAATATTCGATTAACTCATTTCAACTTACTCTCTTCGATTAACTCTTTTCGATTAACTCCTTTGATTTATTCCTTTGAATTATCTCCTTTCATTAATTCCTTTGAATTAACTCCTTTGATTAATTCCTTTGAATTAACCCCTTTTCTATTTGTTTACTTAACAAATAACTATTCCCTTTTCAATTCTGTTTCTTTAACAAATAAATATTTTTTTCTCTTTTCTGTTTATTTAACAAGTAAATATTTCTTTTATCTTTTCTATTTATTTAACCAATAAATATTTTTTTAACTTTATTTATTCCGTAAACAAATATTTAATTTTCAATTTCATTTGTAAATGTTTTGCAAATATTCCCTTTCAATTCTATTTGTAAATGGTTTACAAATATTTCCTTTCTATATTTATTTTATTTATTTTCTAAATAAATAACCCTTTTTATACTTCTATTTATTTCTTGAATAAATATTCCATTTTAATTCTATTATTTAACAAATAAATAATTCTTTTCTCTTTTCTATTTATTTAACAAATATATATTTCTTTTCTATTTGTTTCCACAAATATCCCTTTTCTATTATATTTGTTTTCACAAATATTTCCAACTCAATTATATTTGTTTTCACAAATATTTCCAATCTATTATATTTTTTTTCACAAATATTTTCCTTTTATAACTTATCCTTCGATTTTATAATTATTTTCTTTTAATAATCCTTTTCCTTTTACATATAAAATCCATTGATTTTATATAAATAATTCATTTTTCAAAATACACTTTGAAAATCCCCTTTTCCACATCCCAGTGTTTCTAATGGTATTTAAAATACCAGTTCACAATGATCGACATCATTCAAACACACATAATCAACAACAGATTATATATCACATCATATATTACAATATATGAAAAACAGTAAAATAAATGTTGAGGAATCCAGTTGGATTCCTCCAACCTGTTTCCCTGCATCACAGATGTTAAACAACATAATTAACATCGATTTCATTTCAATATGAAATATTCTGTTAAACAGAATCAATATTTGATTAACGATTTATACATATATCGTTATCTAAAATTTCAACCCATACACAAGCAATTCAACCAAACAGTTAACACACAGCAATCAACAGATAATTATCAGTTCTAAAAATAGTTATAAAAATATAACTGTTCAGAGTTGGTGAGTTTTACTCACATTGGACGATCATCGTTAATAACGATAACCATTGCTCGATTCAAACGGACAATTTATTTTGCTATAAATTAACGAGCTCCGATGGACTTCCAGTCAGTTCCATTATGTAGTCGTCGTCCATACGATCCCA
This sequence comes from Allium sativum, assembly GCA_030737875.1. Taxonomy (NCBI): domain Eukaryota; kingdom Viridiplantae; phylum Streptophyta; class Magnoliopsida; order Asparagales; family Amaryllidaceae; genus Allium; species Allium sativum. Next base: position 905,784,556 of record CM060916.1, read on the forward strand.
ACGGATCATGTTTCGCTGAATTTCGGCCACGTATGATAAAGTTATGATGATTACAATTGGGTATGCCTTATAAAATTAAATAAACACTTATATTTAAAATACTGATGGGCTTTACTCCTTTATTAAATGTCGGCCCAATACCAACCAAACCCGCCAAAACAGTATTTCTTCCCCATTGAAGAAATCGCTCCGCTTCTCCTAAATACAATAGCCATAGGCGATCTTTATCCGCAATTATCTCCACCATTTCTTAACTAAATTCAAAACCACAAACTCCGTCGAGCTCCGCTTCAAAATCTCTTTCAACCAACCCCAATTTGGTTAAACTCGAGCTCATCGAGTACACCGCGACTTTCACCAGTGCTACAGTGACCGCGTCACTTTTGTTTCCAGTAAACGCCCAAAAAATCACACGGTTACGATTCTTCTTGCTGAGTCCGAAAACAACAGCCAATTCGTGAATCAAAGCTTATACACCTCGAATCTTCCAACCCTAGCTCGTCACACCCACTGTTCATGATTTTCAGCAAACAGAAAACTATGTCGAACCCAACCAAAGTGATACTAACTTGATGAGCAGCTTGCCAGAAAGCTAAATAAACTTGCTTTGGATTTTTACAATTTCTCTTTGATTTTTAAAGGTTGTGTTTTGGGTCCTTTTAAAAAAAATGGTTTTTGGCAGAGTTTTGATTTTATAACGGGGACGGGGTTTATGTGTGGCTGAAAAGGAGGTGTACATGGCCTCTTCTAGGCTTTAGAAAGGTTTTAGATATTTATTTTTATATTCATTTATTTGTTTCTGCACTCTAAAAATTCCTACGAACACACACGATACTTAAAAATCATGAAAATTGACATGCAGCTAGAGTTCGACATTACGGTCCCATCAAAACTGGTTTCATCGAGTTCCGACTTCGGTTGCTCACACAGCGTATTTTTAACTGTTAAAATATCGATTGTTTTTCACATTAAAATCCCATACGTCCACACACTGACTCTAAAAATCACGAACAATAATTTAACATTGCGGATCCAACAAAATTAGTTTCGTCGAATTCTGAGGTCGTTTGCAAAACAGGCTATTTTTAAAGCTCTAAATAAGCCTTTTAAATATTAAATATATTTGAAAACAATTAAATTAAATATTTATAAATAAATATTATCGTATATATTCACAACAGAATATCATACAACTTCAGAATATTCCTATATGAATTTCTAACTCGATATTTCAAATCCCGATTAAATCGATATTCGATTTATAATGAAATTCCATTTTAAAATATAAATAATTCTTTTATAAATTATAAAGGAATTCCATAGCGACTTTTCTAAAATTTGATTTGGATGTAAATCAAAATCTACACGACGAAATTTAGATTTTTCTCTTCCATTAGAAAAATATACTCCACCAGCTCCACACGTTTCTTATTTCACAGAAATCCAACCTAAAACGGATCCTGTTTTTCTAGTTGAAGTTCAAATCACCAAATCGCGACTGGCCGTGCCTTTTCGAGCTCGATTTTAATTATAATATATATTATACGTTCAGACTTCGTTTAAATAATATATATTCGTTAATATAATTCAATATAAACTGAATTACATATTTTATATCGTCCAATTCACGCCATATCATGAATTCTGTTATTTCCTATTATTTCGAAAATATTTTTTTCTATTATTTATATTAATTAAATATAAATATTATTTAGTTTCAGTTATCGATATCGTTAAATCAATAATTAATAATTAAAAAATAAATTATTCGACTGCTAAAAATGCGGGTCATTACATGTTCTCTTCTCCCTAGTTTTTATTTAATTGCATTGTTGTTTGCTTGCATTTGCATTAAAAAATGCAAAAACAAATAAAAATTCATTCGTAGTTGCATCGTTAATTCACGTTTATTTTCTGTTTTGCATTCATCTCATTTTTTTAAGGACATTATTATATAATAGCAAATTGGTTTCTTTTTAACGATTTATTTCTCGGTGTCTGGACTACGGTAGAGTAATAACCATTTATAAATATTATGGTGATTCGTAAATATTATATCGGTTGTTTCTCTGAAAGTACTTAAACCTTCGGTTGCATTGCTAGGGTAATTCCTATTGCACCGATAAGTCCTGTCCGTTAACTGGCTGAGAAATCTTTTGATTGAAATTAATCTAACCGTCATTATATAATTTTAGAAATTTGTAAATAAGTAATTTGCACTCATATAGTTGCATTAGGTTCATGCATATATAATAAAATAAAAAAATCCAAAATAAAAAAACAATTTTCTTTAATGAATATTTCTTTTTCTCATACAAAAAAAAAGGAATTCTTGAAAATATTTCAATTTCCTTATCCTCATGAATTCTACGATATTTGTGAAAATCAATATTATCCATATAATTTTACACCAAATTCATATGGATATTTTAATAACAACTGTTGTGCAAACAATTTGGATTTTACACCACAAAATGTTCAAAATCTCGACCAACACTCAAATCTTGAAACAAATGTCGTATCTTTACTTGAAATGTGCACACAACAAAATCAAAGAATAAGTGAATGGTGTAATTCATACTTGGGCAACAATTGAAGTCAAAAATTTCAAAATAATCAAAATTTGAATTCACATCCAAATTCAAATGGTTTTGACTATAACCATTGTCAATTCAATTTCGAACTCGAAAATGAATTTCAAATTCAAAATGGAAATGTGAATCACTTTACAAATGATTTTGGCAATGGGAATAATTTCAATGATGGTACGATTAACGATTCTTGTTCTCAACAATTTCGAATTGGAACTTCTCAAGTTAATAATTATAACTTCGATTTTGTTGAGCAAATGTACGAAATTCACAGTAATCACATGAATTTCTTGTTTCAAGACTACTTGAATTTTCGAGAAAAACAAAATAATCAAAACCGAACGTGTGACGATTCGAATGATAATACATCTTTTACCAAAATCGACGATTTTCAAATAACAACTTTTGTAATTGATGAAAATATTAATGAAGTTGTTGAAAGCTCGGTGATTGATTTGAATTTAAATTCTCTTGAAAATGAGGACGTCAATCTTTAATTTGATCTTCCTCTCTCAAATGCTGAAAATTTTGAAAATTTAACCACTTTAGATTGTCAACATGACAAAAATGATGAAGTTGTTTACAATTTTTTAAATGAGGATGACTTTGATGAGCGAAAACTTCTTGAACTAATTGACGATAATGTTGTTGGGTCTGAAACTGAAAATGAAAAATTTGAAAACTTTGATATTCTTTAGGTTGAAAATAAAAGAACTTCCGGATGTGATCTTGAACACAATGATGATTTTTCAAAAACTGTTGAAACTCTTTACGACTTAATCGTTTCAACTGAACCTCACTGTGATCACTTGTTTTTCAATGACAATTTATGCAGTATATGAACTCTTTCTAGAATAACACTATTTTTGAGAAAACACGATTTCAAAATTTACTGAAAATTCATTTGTTTGGTTTAAACTTTAGGTTTAAGAATGAACCTTTAGTCAACAAAATTTCGATTATCAAAGCAAAACTGAACAATATTTCTCAAAACAAGTGCGGGGGTGAGAACGAAGCACATGTCTCTCAATTTATACATCATCCGAACAAATCAAACTTCGTTATTGAAACTTTTTCTGAACCCCGACTCACTGACCTCTCTTTAGTTGCTATAGAAATTCAATTCGATTTTAGGATCAATTGTAAGCTCAAAATTTTAAAATTAGCAACTCAAACTTCTGAAAAAACAAAATTCGTTTTTCCAAATCTAACACGTAATATAAAATCCTTTATGATTTGGTTTTCTGTGCTTCAGCTGTGTCTCATAATTCATATGAGGTTGATCCATTGGTCCATTCTGGACCGATTCATCTATTCGATGACTGCATATTTTCTGCACGCATATTCGGTAAGTCGCACTAACCCTATTTTGTACGTATGTAAATATTTCTCTTCCGTTCACTCATTGTGTCATGCATTGACTGTGGGGATACAGTCGAAATCAAGTGTGGGGGGAGTCTCATTTTCTTTTCTTTTTTGCATAGTTTAATTTTGCATTTTTTTTCTTTCTCTTTAAAAAAGTCCCTTTCTCTTAAAAAAAGAGTTTCGCACTTCTGTTTTTTTTAATAAGACTTGATGCAGTTAGCATATAATTTTGTTCGTTCGATTAAAATGTTTGGTATTTTACTTCTCTTAGCGGATAACGAAAGGAATGTTTGAATTATGAGAAAATTTGGTGTAACTGGTATATTGGGAGATTCTTAGGTGATGAGTACGAAATGTTTTCTGAATTGTAATCCGATTAAATGAGTGGTTGATTTAGACTACTTGCGATAACATTTTAGATCGTTTAAGTGAAGTTGTGCTAAGATATTTTCACTTAACTCTCTCTTATATTAAAAAAAGAAAAAAAAGTATATATATAGTAATCTAGGGGTATCCAACATTGCTAGTACATCTAGCGTTGGTGTGCAAACCCGCCAAGCTCTTTCTGACATCTTGCCGACAAAGTCAACATCGGTATATCTTGGTATCATTTTATGAGTTGGACACCTTAGGATTACTGACCCTCACGTAAGTCGTAATTCAGTGCAGGGGTGGTATAGCAAGGTATTTGTAAATAATAGTAATGTGAAAATTTTGTAATAAAGAGAGAGTTAGCACTTAAAATCAAAGCACACTCTTCACTTATTCGACCTAACTTGTTAACAAAAAGGAAGTTGAGACGCCGTTTTACGATTGTTGATATCGATTATAGAATTATTTCATATTTGCACTATGTTTCTACCAAAACAGCTGGCCAAGCTGGAGGAGTTTGTGACGATAACATAACTTTTGTTTGAAGTTTTGATTAATAACAGACTCAAATTTCATAGTGACGATCAAAATTTGTGTTAACTCATTCATGTAATATTTAAAAGTAAATTGTCCATTTGTAAATATTCCTTTAAAAAGATGCATTTATATTGTAAATATTTTCGAATTTTGCATTTTGTACATACTTTTTTCTTTCGGATTTTATGGATAGTATCCACTGAAAACCCTCACGAGACAATACTCATCTTACTGGCGACATCCAGAGGTTTAAATGCTTGTTGCATATGCTAAATGCAATCTTGTTTCCTATGAAAGTGTGACATATCTTAGTTTAATTTATTCGATGACGAATAAAAAGATAAGTGCAGGGGTATTTGATATACACGTAAATGTGTATATTTTATCGGCTTATTTATTTTGTTTTCCCTATAAAATAATTGATATTGTGTATTTATAGCTATGTTTTCAGATTGTTGATAAAAAGCACGGTTTAAAGCATTTGATGGATAAAGCATGAAGAATTTACTTAAAAGAGTGAAGTTTGAAATTGCTAAAGCTTGAAGAGTTTTAAGCTCGAAGAACGGTTGTAAATAGAATTCAGTTAGTTTGATTTGGCTCATTAAAGACTCATGCTGCGTCCACATTGGCTCATTTGCAAGGCCTCTCACTCTACAACTGCGTTCACACTGGCTTATGTGTTATTTGGGCTAAATATTTAGTCCCACATTATGTAATTAGCAAATTAGTCTTTGCCATATCAGCTATAAATACACTTGTATCTAGTTCATTTGGATTCAATCAATCTTAGGTTTTATTCTGTAATTCTTGCTTGGAATAAAATTCTTCTTCCCTGTTCTCTTTAGTTTTAATTTTATTTATTTACATGTTATTTTATTTTCTGCAAATAGAATAGATTGTCCTTTATTTTCTTTTCTTTTTCTCTTGTTTTTGTTCTATATTGCAATCTACATTCGTTGTTAGAATAATAAACATGAGAGGCCAGTCCCTTTCAACTTAGGGGTGATGAAGCTCTCTTGATTATGTAGGTGCAACGTAATTTATCTATTTATTCTCTTTTTTTGTGCTTCATGTCATGTTGACGTCATGGTGATTAAATGGAGGTTGAAATCAAAAATTTGATGGTCTGCAGTTCTAATTAATAGTTCATTAGCCATGTTTAAAGTATATTTCAATTTCAAATTGTTCATTTTGTGTTTACACCAAAATTTGGCAAAACAACCAAAGTATTGCATAACGCGTCACCTAATTGGTGGCGGAATGCTTAGGAAGCATGTCACCTTCTCATAGGCAAGGCGTAAGAATACCTTTTTTATTATGTGAGGCCATATCTAATATATCAAAACACCAAAATACGAAAAGAAGACAAGGGTTTATAGTGGTTCGACTCTTATTCGAGTCTACATCCACTTTGAAGATAGAATCTCATTATTCACCAAGAGATTTACAACATTTTCTCACTTATACATTCATAAGAGCTCTTTTGACATGCATTCATCTTTACATTCCTTTGAGAATGGTAGAAAGCTTGAAACACTCATGCTTTTTCCTCTATGGAAGCCATGATCATATGCTTGATAGATCTTCGATAAAGCATGAAGAAGAGATGTTGAAATGTTTGAAGAAATCCAAGAACCAATTTGGCAGCACCTCCTCTTGTTTTCGGAAAGGCCCCCCAAGAAATGATGGAGGTAGGGTGTTATTTATAGGCGAAGGAGTGGCTGAAATCTTATATTCAGCGTTCTGGTCGGTATTTTTGGTATTTACGGAAATGCCACTACCAGTTGTCTCCAGCTGTCAAGCCATTTTGGATGCTACAACCGACCAAAGGCCTTTATTGAAGGGAAAGATGACCAGGAGGCTTAAATGCGGAGCGGACCGACCAGATGCGAACGAATGACCAGGAAGTTGAAACCAAAAAGCGAACCGACCATAGTAGGAGGTGCAAGATGGCGTTGTCTTCTGGAGATGCGCGACAAGGATCGAGAAAACATTAGAATTGGCTTCTTCAAATATGGGGTCATTCTTGAGAGAAGAACGACCGGTTGACTTCCGCATTTGGAGCGACCAAAGGTCTTCTGCATTTGGAGCAACTAGATGTTTCACCCACATTGACCGACCCTTCCTTCGCTGTCTCAGGACCGACCCCTTCTTCAAATGCATAGAACCGACTCATACAAACTTGTTGATATCCCATCGATCGATTTAGGTACATAACATTTTGCCCCTCGGAGTTCCATAATTTTTCACGAGAAACTACGGACTTCGAAATATTAGACGATACACCAATGGATTGATCAGGTTTAACTAGGGTCGGTTTTAAAATTTATTCGCAGGGGTTGGTTTTCTCTCTTCAGGTTGATTCGGTCCAGTGGGTAACGAGACGGGCTGGTCGACCAAGCTATATAACTTCTCCTTGACCCTTGGTGTTCCTCATTTCTCTCAACCCTGAGCTAACTCATTTTAATGGCGGCGTGCTCCTGAAGAAAATTTCCCAATCTCATTTCGCTCCACCGATTCAATCCAAGAATCCGATCCACTCACGGCTGCTTTTCTCGAATCTTTGACAAGTGTTCGACTCTCAGTCGCTCGAATCCACACCTCGTCGAAGCCTGGAAGTCCGATCCAAACTTCTTCAATTAGTTGATCTAATCGCAGGTATATGTCTTTATTTCCTTTATTAATTTGAGAATGATGAATGTTGGCTTTTGAATTTGCCTGGATTCTTTGAGGCTAGGATGTAATTGGACAGGTTTTAGGTGTATGATTGCAATTTGTAGTAGAATTCTCGAATCCGAAACCCTTTTTGTATTGATATGTTTGACAGTAATGTAGTATTCGACTTGAATTTATGGAAGATGATTTTTGAAATGTGAATAACCTTCGTAATACTTCCATAATGATTACAATCTGTTTGTGTGAATGCTTGAATGGCTAATGCATATATGATTTTCTGCTTAAACCATTATTTCATGATGTTTTCATTAAGTATTCGCACTGAATAATCATGCTGACAACACGTTTGTATAAATGTTTGATTTGATGAAGCTATGGTAACGTGATGCACGTCTTATTTTCCTTCTAAAATCATCCCTTTATACTGTTTGTATCACATATTTGTAGCAGTGACCAAGTTTGCTTTTAAAGTACGACCGACTCATGTCGACTTTTTGTGTGTATTGCCTCTAAAACCGACCAGCTTCGAATCGACTAGGGCTTTGTTTGATCGACCTGAGGTGAAGTTTGATACAAACCGACCCAGGCAAGTTTTGAGCGACCAGAGCTTTAGTTTTTGAATGATTTTTGCGACCAAGAAAAGGTCAGTTTCGTGTGATCGGAACTTTACTGGTCATGAGCGACCAGTCCCTGTTTTGGCTTTGAACCAACCTGACCTTTTGCTTGCAGCACCAACGACACTTAAATTTGATTGTTGACCACAAGTTTGTGAAATTCTTGTGTAGGATGGATATGTATCGAGAGGAGTTTGTAAAGAAATATTTTGATAGGGATGCTGACATGACCGTCCAGCCTTCCGTGAACTCCCCTCCACTTATTCGGCCTTCTTATCCTGAACTCCAAGCTGTTATAAACAGACCCCGTTATGCCCCAAGAGTATGTGATGCTAAATTTGCTCGACGCCTTCCCGATTGGAATTTACAAGGAGTTACTTCCAATGTGGATGTCTCTTCTTCTGATCGTCAGATTATATCCAGTGATATGAACGTTGTTAGATCAAGATTACTGAGCTGAATGGAGGATGCGTTGGAGCAGTTTAATAGACAAATGGTCATGCTGAAGGATCAAACCGCTCAGAAACTTCAAGATTGGTACACTCTGGCCGGAGATTTGGATAAACTTCATAGGGAAAATCTTGAGCAAATTGCTATCTTGGAAGGGGACAAGATGAAATTGATTCAAGCTTTACGAGCTCGGGATACCGTCATTGCTGCTTTCCCAAAAGGTGATATTGAACTAGCAGGTTCCTTTGACAAGAGGCATGCTTTTGGTGCTTCCTCCTCAGGTTCTGTCCCAGCGAAGAGGAAGGTCGGGAGGCCTAAGAAGCACCCAATTGTATAACCCTCTTTGTTTGATGATCTTTTCCTTCTGAACTTTTAATTTAGATTGGTTTGTAGTAAGCGAGTGCCAGCCCTCGCCTTTGACTTCTAGACTGTTTTTTGTTAGTACTCTATGTATGTACTTATGATGCTGGTGGTTTCGCTTTGGTATGTGCATGTGATGTGCTTATGTGTTACACCTTTGTACTTGTAACCTTGCTATTACGTTTTTTTTCTCGCACATTCTGGTTTGTACACCACGCTTGCAGATCTTACTTTACACATTTTGCTCGTTTATGGATTTTTCAACTATATATGGTTGTAGTGATCCTTTGGTATGTAAGGAATCAAACAGTCACTTTTTGTGATATGATATGCCCCCGTACCAATGGAATATTTCAACCCTGATATATTGAAAATGGTCTTAAGAATTGGATGCTTTAAGTTGTAATCAGAATTTAAAAAGTGTTTGTCATTGCACTGTGACATTTGGAGCTTTTTGTTCTTCATACAAACGTTACATGTATTATTTGGAATTCTCCATTTTTTGCATCTGGGCGGAGTAGGTATTGAGAAATGAGTGGACACCTCTTGAAGAGGTTGTTTTCCAATTTGTGTCGTTATTTGATCAGATATTTACTGACTTTTGCAGTCGATCGGGTGCCCCCGGAGAGGTCTTGGGTTAAAGACTCGGTTTGGCAATAATGTGGTCAGTTTTTTGCTGACTTAAATTATTTGACTGAGTACCCCCGGTGTAATAAACCGGAAAATCTGAGCCAGTTTAAAATTTTTATTTTGGCAATTTCAACGAATTTTCAATATTTAAAATAAATTATTTTAAATAATATCGACGAGAAATTTATTTTGAATATAATTAGAACGTATATATTATATACGCCGTCGTTAGAATATAAATAATTATATATAATTATAAATAGAAATGAAAATGGCGCGGTAGTTCGATAATTTGATTTCAAACTTCAATTGAATGTACCGGGTGCAAAACAATCCGGATTTTAGTGAAACCAAAAACATTAGGATCTATTTGATAATATCTTTCCAACGAATCCGACAAATCAAGATTTCATAGCGGGAATCAAAAGATATGTCCAGTTGAAAATTCTGAATAGTCGCTATGGAATTCAGGCCCTTAAAAATAGGAATTTTGCAAATGACCTCGGATTTCGACGAAACCACTTTTGTTGGATCCGCTGTGTTAAATTATTGCTAGATTCCAAATTTCATAATTTTTCTAATCAATATGTGAGCGTGGCAAAGGAAAACGCGTTTGACCAATTTCAATTGATTTTAATCGACTGGAAATTGGCCATTTTTCCAACGGTCTCAGAATTCGACGAAACTAGTTTTGTTAGAACCGTATCGTCAATACGAAGCTAGAAAATATTTTTCGGGAATTTTTCTAGTTAGTATGTGACCCCGGTAATTTGAAACGTACGTTAAAAATTCAATATAATGATTTAAATGAAAATTCAACGGAAACTGATCAAAACAATCGAATCAGCTTGCGATACATATCCCATTGGGTTCGGAATGGGGGTAAAATGCTGGGGGCGACAGGCGGTGGACCTCGTTTAGAGGTCGTATGTAAAAGTCAACTTTTTAGAAAATAAAATAATTAAATAATAAAAAAAACACTCTTCTCCCCTATACGTTCTGCCCCCCCCCCCCCCCCCGTTGATAATCGTATTCGCAAAAAAAAAAAAAAAAAAAAAAAAAAGGGGAAAGGCGATCGACGGAAGGGGGAAACCCTTGCCGCCCGCCTGCTTGGTCCACCGCCGCCGCCTCGAAGAGCCTCCCGCACCCACTGACGAACCCACCACCGCACGAGCCACCCTCCGCCTAACACCTGACCGCGACCCCAAGGGCAGAACGGAAGCCCCTCCGACCACACACTCCACGACGCCGACCACGAGCAATTCACCCCCCCCTCTGGCGCAGAAACCCCCCTCTTCCCTTCTTCTTCCCTAAACGGTGAGTTTTATTTTTATTTATATCATTTACTTTATGTAATTAGTCTATTTATATATAAAAGAAAAAAAATCAAATCAATTTTGTTTTGCTTTGTTATAAAGTTAACATTTTAATTTATAAAGTTACCATTTTTATTAACTAAAGTTAAAATGTTAAAGACGGTATCTTTAAATATGAAAAGACGAAATTTTGATATAAGTAGTGAAGTAAAAATGTGATTTTTACTTCGATAAAAATATAATTTTTACAGTATATGATTTTTATATTTTTAAAGTAATAAAAATATGATTTTTATATTTTTAAAGTATTAAAAATATAATCTTTACTATATAGGAGATGTAAAAATATGATTTTTACTTCGAGGAAAATATAAACTTTGTTTTTGAAAAGGTGAAATCTTTATATGAAGAATAGCGTGATAAAAATATAATCTTTACTATATGAACATCGATGTGAAATTATAATTTTTATCTATATAGTAGAGGTATAAAAATTCGATTTTTATATATTGAAAATCATAATAAAAATTCGATTTTTATATATTGAATAGCATAGTAAAAATTCGATTTTTATATGTTAGATAGCATAGTAAAATTCGATTTTTATATATTGAATAGCAAAGTAAAAATTCGATTTTTACATATGTAGAGAATACGGGCAACGAAGATGACAAAAAGGCGAAAGCGACGAAGACTTCTGCAAATGAAGTGTTGTGAAGATGGGATAGCTATCGGTGAGAATTTCCCACCTTTCAATTTCTTTTCTAATTATATATTTATACTAGGATGCAGACGGTGCTTAGTAGCACCCGACACAATTGTCCACAGACCATGGACTTGTTTGTTTGGTTGCATAAATAAGTTAGGTGATCTGATTTGAATTTGGTTGATTGGTGAATTTGATTGATGTTTGAATGGCGTGGGCCTTCACTAGACCGGGGATAAGGCTAGACCTTGTCCCGTTTCTAGTATCGTGTCGTTATGCTGCCGAAATTTTCTAAAAATATGTTAGAAAAATAAAAATATCATTTTGTTGAATAAATGAATCGAATAGAATATTCATAGGTTGAATAAAATGTTTTATCGTTAAAAATATAATTTTTAACGTGGAAGTGAATAAATAAATATTTATAAACAAATCGGTCGATTTGTTTATATACACTGATTTGACTGATATTGATTGGGACGATAAATTTTACACATCGCCCAACTGCACAACTAAAATCTATGTTTGATTGGTTGAAACCCCACACGGGTGTTAGGATGAAATTTGAAGTTCACTCATCCTGATTGATTAAATATGTCGATCGATCGATTGACAGGCTGTTATAAGCATTAGATATCTATATTTGATGCTTATACAGTGTAGTGCACTTTGGTTGATGGTTGATTATTTTTCAATGCTACTATATACATGTGTTGTATGGAATCCATATACTTAACTTTATATGGTAATTGATTGGGCCTCATTCCAATTTGAAAAATAAAGAATAATATAAAATAAAGGTTCATGTGTTGACTGTACTCATCCATTGAGATTAGTCATGTGTTGAACGAAATATTTTTATAATAAAATTTATATCTTTATCAATATAATATAAAGGTTCATGTGTTGACTGTACTCATCCGTTGAGATTAGTCATGTGTTGAACGAAATATTTTTATAATAAAATTTATATCTTTATCAATATAATATAAAGGTTCATGTGTTGACTGTACTCATCCGTTGAGATTAGTCATGTGTTGAACGAAATATTTTTATAATAAAATTTATATCTTTATCAATATAATGTAAAGGTTCATGTGTTGACTGTACTCATTCGTGAGATTAGTCATGTGTTGAACGAAATATTTTTATAATAAATTTATATCTTTATCAATATAATATAAAGGTTCATGTGTTGACTGTACTCATTCGTGAGATTAGTCATGTGTTGAACGAAATATTTTTATAATAAAATTTATATCTTTATCAATATAATATAAAGGTTCATGTGTTGACTGTACTCATCCGTTGAGATTGAACGAAATATATTTATAATAAAATTTATATCTTTATCAATATAATATAAAGGTTCATGTGTTGACTGTACTCATCCGTTGAGATTAGTCATGTGTTGAACGAAATATTTTTATAATAAAATTATATCTTTATCAATATAATATAAAGGTTCATGTGTTGACTGTACTCATCCGTTGAGATTAGTCATGTGTTGAACGAAATAGTTTAGCAATAAAATTTACATCTTTATCATATATAGAATTAGAAATCAACTGGAAAATAGATGAGATGAGTGGTCTCCTGGATATTAATCTGATGTTGGTTTCGGCCTTCGGGGTTAATATTCAGGAAATCGTTCTCTCACTAAATTACGGTTGAAGTCTGATTCAATATCAAACAATAGATACCTTAACTTTTATAAAATATATTAAATAGCAAAAATAGTCACACGTGGACAGTACTCATTCGTTGAGATTAGTCGTGTGTTGACAAAAATAAATATTCATTTGTTGAAAATAGAAATATTTGAAATCGAAATATTTGAAATAGAAATATTTGAAATAGAATATTTGAAAATGGAAATACATTAAGCCGTGTTGATTAGATTGACACCATTTTGACGTGAACGATATTTGTATCGATTTTATTCATTTCGAAATGAATTGAATATATAACGATTTCAAAATGAATTGAATATATAACGATTTCAAAATGAATTGAATATAAAACGATTCCAATTTGAATTGAATCGAATAGAAAACCAATTTGAATTGAATCGAATAGAAAACCAATTTGAATTGAATCGAATAGAAAACCAATTTGAATTGAATCGAATAGAAAACCAATTTGAATTGAATCGAATAGAAAACCAATTTGAATTGAATCGAATAGAAAACCAATTTGAATTGAATCGAATAGAAAACCAATTTGAATTGAATCGAATAGAAAACCAATTTGAATTGAATCGAATAGAAAACCAATTTGGATTGAATCGAATAGAAAACCAATTTGAATTGAATCGAATAGAAAACGACTTTGAAATTGAATTGAATTGAAAACGAATTCAAATTGAATTGAAAGCGAATTGAATTGAATTCAAATTGAATTGAAATTTGAATTGAATGGAAATGAATTTTAAAACGAATTTATAAAGAAGAATTCAATTTTGATTTGAATTGAAATGGAAGTTGAAATTGTTTTTGAAACGAATTTAAAACTATTTATATAATTCGTTTTAAATAGAAATCGACGAAATATATATTATATATATTATATATATAATATAATGGCCTGAATAGAATGCGCCGCGCCGCGGCAGTTCGTGAATTTCGACCATTTATTTCAAACGGACATTACGGGAGATCCGACCGTCGGATTCTCCTAAAACCGGAACCGTTGGGTTCGTATCGAAAAGAGCTTTCTAACGAATATTAGAAATTTGAAATCTAACGGTTGGATTTGGAGATACGTCCAAATCAAATTCGAAAAAGGTCGCCGTAAGTGCAGTTCGATGGCCATTGTTGGAAATCGACTGTACGGGCCTTGATAAAATTATTAAAAATATCAATAATTTGTATAAAATCATAAGAAATGATTTGGGAAAATTTGGGATGAAAAACTCCATATTTGAAAAGATAAAAAATGGGTTTTTATCGAAATGAACTAGTTTTGAACTAAATTTAAAACCTTATTATTTTTAAATAAATGAATTAGATTTCAAAAGGGGTTTTAAGTAATCGAATTTCTAATATATTTGATTGAATTTGAAATGGGTTTATCGTGAACAGTGTTTTAAATAACACTAGTTCTTTAACCCGATAACAAATAGAATGTGATTTGGGTTTGTCGTGAACTGTGTTTTAAATAACACCTAGTTCTTTAACCCAGTCAAAGGAGTTTTAACGAATCTACAATTAGATTGAAATGTGAATTTGTAATCTAAATTGTCAAATTTAGAAATGAGCGGGAATGGAGTATTACCAGTTTTGCTCCAAAGCGATAGTTAAATCTTTAATTAGATTTGAACGTGAAATGGTAATTAATTTTACCGATAACACCGTGGTGTTAGATATGGAGTATTACCAGTTTTGGTTCATGGGATGAATAGGTTGGGATTGGGAAATAAAATAAATAATTACTTCGGTGTGGTTCGCTAAACTCGACTAGTTTAGAAAACCATAATTTGGTTTGAAACGACATCCAAAGGAAGATTACAGGATAAATTTTAAAGAATTTATCTTGGATAAAATTAATGGGAACCTTTCCCTAAGAATGTGGAATTTAGAAACTAGCTGTAGGTTGGCTAAGAAGAATGGTTTCCTGGGTATTGATCTGATGTTGGTTTCGGCCTTCGGGGTTAATGTTCAGGAAATTGTTCTCTTGCTAATTTGCGGTTAGTGACTAATGAATTGGAATGAGGCGTATGTTGTGTTTGTGTAACATTTGTTTTTAATACACGCGGGTTGTTCGGAAAGACCGGGTTTACACCCATTCTGAATAACCGATTCGACGATATGTCGAAGATGAAGACGGTGGTCGAAGACCGGAAGTCTTCACATCGTTTGGATAATTACTGACGATCCTGATTGGGCTGTACATGTAACAACCCGGAAAATCAGGATCCTGGATCGAAGCCTAAAGCTGTGTCCAGAGCTTAGAAGTCTTCCGCTGTTTAATGTATTAAATCTGTTGTAATTTATCTTCCGCTGTAGTTTACTTTACTTGTACTCTGATATTCTGTACTCTGATGTTATATTATTGTAATGTAATAAAAGTCTGCTGTTATTGTTCTGATGTATTGTATTCCCAAAGTTAACGTATGCGAGTTTTGAACGGTCTTGGTCGATTTTGTGATCGATTAAGGTCGGGCAAAATCCGTGTCGTTACAGTACACCCAAGAGGATGGAAATAGTTGGTGGTCGTCCAGACGTACTTGGAGATGAATGGAAATGCGAGGAAAGTGCCTCCGGTTTCGTTCAGACCCAGAACGGACTTGTAAATGGATTGTGTGTCTGACATTGGATTTTATTCTGTGTTGATTGATTTCTATTAAATATACATCTGTTTGGCGGCGGAGAATTTATTCTTTTGCTTAACGCCCTTCTCTGAGACGTACGAGCTCAGAGGTTGTATATCGATGGACATCAGTCGCATGGCATGAATTGCCTGTGTGGCACGCTAAGATGTAATGATCAAGGCTTTTGTTGAAAAGCAGAGTCTTGTGGTTGATGATCAAAGCACGCTTACGTGGCAGCTTTGTGTATAACGTGAATTCGCGAGCCTCACACCTCGGTATGAGTCAAAAACGGGATACGGACTGCAGGGAGAGCACGACGTTTCTTTCTAGCTTTGGTGGTGTCAGTGACTTACCAGCCCTGACATATATATACTTTTCACCTTTGTGGTTGTTGGATGAGGCGCCTCGATTATAGGTCTGTAAGGACCGGGAAACGTGTGTTCAGGAATACTAATCCTCTAACGTAAGTGAGGACCGGCCCTGAAGCATCCAAGGGTTGCCCAGAGTGCGTAGCCCTGGGACATTTGCTAGAGTGTCTCGAACGCGGAGAGGAGCTTGCCCCTTGCATCGACTCATGACGGAAATCCAATTTCCAATACGTGTATTTCGGCTTTATTTGTAGAGCCTAGTATGGCGACATAGTGGGATGGGGCACTCATGCCGTCTATGATTTATATTTATGATTGAAATGTTTTGACACTATACACTTATTATAGTATCAAATGATTTGTTTTAAACGTATCAAGCATGTTTGGCTATTATAAGGTAAAACCCTATCCTCCGGCTTGCGTTGCATTGTGTGATGGGACCTGGGTCTTATAATAGCTTCATTTTTCGAAAAAGCATTGCGTTGTTTATTCTATGCACTAGTATTCTTGGGAGGAAACCCGTTCCGTGTTATACAGCGTGGTCCCTTGAATTACTCTCTTTTAAAGTAAAGTTTTAAATAACTGTTTTAGTTCTCACACCAGTCACATGACTGACCTAGAGTTTATTGTTTTAACCTAAACTCTGGGTGCCCCTATTTTCCGCACGGGCAGCTAGTAGTTTTGGTTTTGCAGATTTATATTCACAGGATCCTGGTTTACAGCTGGAATGATATCCGGAAAGCTCTGTATCCGTATATCACCTTCAGTTGTGCTTTGTATTATTTTCCGCTGCTATGTAATTTATTGTAATCTCTGATATTTATCGAATGTAATTTATTTATTTATACTCTGTATATTCTTGTATCTGATGGAATTGTTGTAATAGCAATGAAATGTTCTTCTGTTTGTGTTCTGATTTGTCCTGTTCTCAACGATCAGGGGTTTCGAACGGTCTAGATCGGTTTAACGACTGATTCGGATCGAGCGAAATTCTAGGCCGTCACACCCGGAGAGGTTTTGGGTTAAAGACTTGGTTTGGTAATAACGTGGTCAGATTTGTACTGACTTTAAGTTATTTGACTGAGTACCCCCGGAGAGGTTTTGGGTTAAAGACTCAGTTTGGTAATAACGTGGTCAGATTTGTACTGACTTTAAGTTATTTGACTGAGCACCCCCGGAGAGGTTTTGGGTTAAAGACTCAGTTTGGCAATAACGTGGTCAGTTTTTTGCTGACTTTAAGTTATTTGACTGAGTACCCCCGGAGAGGTTTTGGGTTAAAGACTCAGTTTGGTAATAACGTGGTCAGTTTTTTGCTGACTTTAAGTTATTTGACTGAGTACCCCCGGAGAGGTTTTGGGTTAAAGACTCGGTTTGGTAATAACGTGGTCAGATTTGTACCGACTTTAAGTTATTTGAATGAGCACCCCCGGAGAGGTTTTGCGTTAAAGACTCAGTTTGGTAATAACGTGGTCAGATTTGTACTGACTTTAAGTTATTTGACTGAGCACCCCTGGAGAGGTTTTGGGTTAAAGACTGTGTCTGTCTAGTTCCACGGAGTGGGTATTGATTTTGTTGGACATTTGAGTTGATCAAGATGCCTTGGTTATAAATCCATAACCCTAGGTCGATCCTCTCGAATGATACTCCTTTAGTGGAATTTTAGCGAGTTTTCTTTGACTTTACTCCGTTGGTTTCTCCCGCTGGTTGGCCTTGGTGTTTCGTTCTTCTTTTTTATCTTATGGAGACATTTCTCACTTACCGTATTTCGACGGGAGTGCTTTATGGATCCATGTGCTTAATTTGTCCTTTCGGACTATGCTATGAACTAACACCAGGCTTTCATTGGGGAATGAACCAGCGAATTTTTTCTTTTAATTATGTCCTGTAATTAGAAATCATAACTAAGCATCTTTGAGTATATAATCAAAGGTATGCGATGTATAATTTAGACAGGAGTCAAAAGAGCTGTTTTATTCATATTCATGTAATTTCATACAAAGTATCTATTATATTCATAGAAACACACAAAGGAATATGAGCTAAAAGAGTTATTTGAAATAACGCCGGAGGTGATCACTGTTCCAGGACCTTGGGACTTCTACTCCGTCTACAGTCTTGAGCTTAAAGGTACCGTCGAGGAGATTTTGGTCGATGACAAATGGACCCTCCCAATTGGGGCCAAAGACTCCTGTTGCGGTCATGATCTTCTTTAACACTAAATCTCCCACTTCGAATGTTCTATGCCTGACCTTTTGATTGAAGTGTTGGGCAACTCTCCTTTGATGGGCGACTATCCTAAGCTCCGATTCAGTCCTTTTTTCTTCGAGCAAATCGAGGGCTTCAAGTTGCAGCTTTTCATTCTCTTTCTGGTTAAAGTGAATTATGCGGTGAGTAGGAACCTCTAATTCCACATGTATCATTGCTTCCGATCCAAATGCCAGGGAGAATGGAGTATGTCCTGTCGCAGTTTTATGAGTCGTACGGTAAGCCCATAGTGCAAGGGGCAGTTCTTCAATCCAGTTATCCTTAGCTTTCTCGAGACGTTTCTTATTGGTAGATTTCAGGATTTTGTTGACTGCTTCAACTTGCCCGTTGGCCTGCGGGTGGGCAACTGCTGCAAAGCTTTTCTGAATGTGATATTTGTCGCAAAAGTCTTTGAACTCATCACTTTCAAATTGTGTGCCATTGTCGGTGATGATCTTCTACGGAATTCCAAATCTACATATGATATTTTTTAAAACAAAATTGATCACTTTTCTTGATGTGATGGTTGCCAGTGGCTCGGCATCCGCCCATTTAGTAAAATAGTCCACAACAACTATGGCGTACTTGAAGCCGGATTTTGCAGTAGGTAATACTCCAATCAAGTCTATGCCCCAGACAGCGAATGGCCAAGGACTCAACATTTGTGTCAACTCAGTCGATGGAGCTCTCGGGATCTTTGCAAATGTCTGGCGTTGGTCACATTTTTTAGCGAAGATCGTAGAGTCGAGATTTACCTCTGGCCAGAAGTAGCCATATCGAAGAACTTTTTTGGCTAGAGTTTGTCCACCTACATGCCCGCCACAATCTCCTTCATGTAATTCTGCCAGGATTGCTTTGGATTCCTCCTTTGTTACACATCGTAGCAAAGGTGTTGAATATCCTCTCCTATACAAGTGACCATCCTGAACGAGATACAAACGGGACCTTCGGAGCAACTTCTTGTGATCCTTCGGGTTTTCAGGAAGTGTCCCATGGAGTATATAATTCTTAATGGGGGTCATCCATGAGTCTGGCTCGTCAGTTGTCTCCATAACTCAATTTATATTAGATTCTTCAACACTAGAACTAGATAAAACTTCAACTGGAACTAGACCGAAGATTTGAGGATCTCCTGTACTAGCCAGCTTTGATAAAGAATCGGCTTTCCAATTTTCTCCTCTAGGGATATGAGAGATAGAATAATACTCTAGATTGTCAAGAAACTCTTTGACTTTGCGTAGATACGTCGGAAGATTTCCGCTCTTGGTCTCAAATTCACCTTTGACTTGAGAAACCATCAACTGTGAATCGCTGAAGATCAACAAACTTCTCAGGATTAACTCTTTCGCAACCCTCGGTCCTCCAAGCAAAGCTTCATACTCGGCCTCGTTGTTTGTGACTGGGAACTCGAATCGTAGAGCACAACATATCTGTCGTCCTTTTGGAGTTTCAAACACTATTTCTGCCCCAGCACAGTATTCATTCCTAGCACCATCAACGAGAAGCTTCCATCTGGCGACCAACTCATTGGTTTCTTCCATTTCCTCTCCTCTATCAGTGAACTCGGCAATAAAATCAGCTAGGGCTTGCCCATTAATTGCTTTCCTGGGGTGATAAGTGACATCGTACTGACTGAGCTCAATATTCCATTTTAGTAATCTCCCTGAGGTTTCTGGATGGAACAACACTTGTTTCAAAGGTTGATCTGTAAGGACCTTGATAGAGTGAGATTGGAAATAAGGCCTGAGCTTTTGTGATGCAACAAGCAAAGCATATGCAAGCTTTTCGATCTTCGGATAATTCATCTCTGCCCCGGTAAACCTTTTGCTGACGTAGTATACCGGCCACTGAACTTTATCTTCTTCCTTGACAAGAGCTGCGCTTAGAGCATGGGATGATACTGCAAGATATAGGAACAGGCTTTCTCCATCTTTTGGTTTTGACAGCATCGGAGGTGACTCCATGTGCTTGATAAGATCCTCAAATGCTTGCTGGCATTCAGGAGTCCACTGGAAACTCTTTCTTTCCCTTTTCAATGCATCAAAGAGGGGAATACATCTGTCTGTTGCTTTTGAAATGAAACGGCTTAGAGTTGCTACCTTGCCATTCAAACTTTGGAGTTCATTTTTAGTCCGCGGAGCTCGCATTTCTCGCAGGCAATCACCTGTGATGGGTTTGCTTCAATGCCCCGAGCGTTGACCATGAAGCCAAGAAACTTCCCGGAAGCTACACCAAATGAACATTTGAGTGGATTCAGCTTCATGCCGTATCTCCTTAGGATTTGAAACATCTCGTCAAGGTCTTCCATATGACTTTTTTCTTCCTTGGATTTCACCAACATGTCATCAACATAGACCTCCATGGTTTTTCCAATTTGCCTTTGAACATTGAATTCACCAGATGTTGATATGTGGCACCTGAATTTTCCAAACCAAATGGCATTACCTTATAACAATACAAACCACGATCAGTTATGAAACTAGTACTATCCTGGTCCAGCTCGTGCATCATGATCTGATTGTAGCCTGAATATGCGTCCATGAAAGACAACAGTTCATGCCCCACCGTTGCATCGACAAGCTGATCAATTCGAGGCAGGGGAAACTGTCTTTTGGGCATGCTTTGTTTAGATTAGAATAGTCAACACACACCCGCCATTTGCCGTTTGACTTTTTCACAAGAACTGGGTTGGACACCCATTTAGGATAGGTGGACTCGTGAATGTAGTTGTTCTTTAATAGCCTATCCACTTCATCCTCCAAAGCCTCAGATCTCTCAGGGCCTTGCATCCGTCTTTTCTGTTTCACAGGATGCATGCTAGGATCAATGTTCAGCTTATGCACAATCACTTCCAGAGACATTCCACACATATCTGAATGGTTCCAAGCAAAGACATCCAAATTCGTCTTTAGAAAAACAATCAATTCTTGTTGCAGCAAAGGATCCAATTGAGATCCTATCTTTACCACCTTATCTGGATCGTTATCGTGGACCTGTACAGAAATGGTAGCTTCAGCCGGTGCTGCCCTTTCCTCCCCTGCACTGGTTTTTCGCAGATCCATATCTTCTTGCATGTCATTGTATTCTCCAGCACAGGGGGAGGTCATTAATTGCTATAAGGGGGCTTCATGGATGCAGAGAGGAGTCTCCACATCCTTCTTGATGTCATACTTGCGAGCTTCAATCAATTCCGCCATGTAGCAATCTCTTGACTCTTGAGGATCTCCTTTGATTACTCCCACTCCATTTGCAGTCGGGAACTTCATCATCAAACGCCATGGAGCAAGAGCTATCTTGAAAGCAGCTAGTGCTGGTCTTCCCAAAAATGCATTATACCCTGAAAGCGAGTCTATTATCACAAAGGACTGCATCATGGAAACTTGCTTCTTCCCCTCACCAAGCTCTAAGAGGAGATTGACTACACCAACAGGCTGAGTTGGTACACCAGTGAAACCGTGTATTTTATTTTTACTTGCTCGCACATTATCCTTGGACAACCCCATTTTAGAGAAAGTATTGTAAAACAGGACATTTACAGATGCCCCATTATCAATCAGTACCTTCTTCACTATTGCTGGGCCCAAGCCAATAGTGATCACCATTGGATCAATGGTTGGAGTCAATAGTCCACTAGAATCCCGATCTCGGAATACCACATCTTCCCAGGATGTTTTTGGTATTTTCCAATGAAGTGAGTTACTGCAAACTTCGAATCCATTTTCTTTTGAAGCACTGCCTAGTTCATTTGTATACCTGACAATATCTTCCCAGGTATCTCCTACAGGATGAGGTCCACCACTGATTGTGTTGATAACGGGTCGAGAACCATTTGCAGGTGTTCTTCCATCTTGACTTGGATGAATCAGCTGCCCTTGAGTAGGCTCAGTATCTGACGAACGTTTCACATACTCCTGAAGACGGTTTTTCCTTATCAACTCTTCAATCAGATTCCTCAAGTGCCGACACTCATTCGTGTCATGACCCGGTCGATTATGAAATCGGCAAAACCTTCCTGAATTTGCAGCTTCTTCGGACACCTTTATTGGTTTTGGGCTTGGATAATCCTCTGTAGCCTTAGTTGCCATGTATATGTGCTCAAGTGTATCATTTAACGGAGTAAGGTCCGTAGGCTTGAAGAAGCGTCGCTTTTTAAAGTCCTTAACATTCTTGGCATCATTACCGTTTCCTCTTTTTTACCCCCCCCCCCACCTGAATTTATTTGATTGGTTTTTGTAGAAGCTTCTTTTTTCTCCAGAACCTCATTAGTTTTGGTCTTGCCAATAGAATAAATGGGATCATCTTCAATACACATGTATTCCTCGGCTTTGTCGTAGAATTTCTCTAATGTGTTGGGCTTCTTTCTCTTTAACCACCTTCCAAATTCAGAACGTTTATCTATGCCCCCCTTCAAGGCCATTAGAATTAGCCTTGGCTCGTGGGTCCCTACTTCAGCGGTGGCAGCATTAAAACGACTTAGAAAAGATCTATCGTTTCACCCGGGGCTTGTTCCAACTCGTTGAGGGACATAATATCTCTAACCTTCGTTGTCTGGAGGTGGAACTGGTCTTGAAAGCATCTTGCTAGTGTGAAAAAATTATCAATAGACCTGGGAGGCAATTTAGTGAACCATAGTGATGCTACTCCTTCCAAGTACGCTGGGAAGTACAAGCACTTAAGCTCGTCAGTTGCTTGGGCCCCATCCATGTGTTGGTCGTATCGAAACAAGAACACATTGGGGTCGCCTGTCCCATTGTAGGCATGGATTGTAGGTGGCTTGAATTTCCGCGGGAAGGTTGCCTTTTGATTCTTTTTGTGAGAGGGGTTTTTGATGGCACGAACTCCCATTCAGGCTCATTATCGTTTCGAGATTTGCTTTCTTTCATAAGCCGTTGGACCATTTTCAGGAGGCGTTCCTTCTCATGGAGGCTATCTACGGGGCGGACGCTTTTGTCTTGACCGACAGCTTGCTTAAGCAAACCATCACGGTCGTGACTCCGGGGTCCAGTTCTTTCATCATTAGAAAGTGCCCCTTTGGCATAATTGGCCGCTTGACGAGAAGTGATCCCCGCGTTATG
The DNA here is from genome assembly GCA_030737875.1 of Allium sativum. NCBI lineage: Eukaryota > Viridiplantae > Streptophyta > Magnoliopsida > Asparagales > Amaryllidaceae > Allium > Allium sativum. Next base: position 905,808,172 of record CM060916.1, read on the forward strand.
GTTCCAATCAACATGCTTCGAATTCTCATGCTTTCCTTTATCAGGATCAGAGATCTGTTGGATAGATTTTTCTCGGTTCAGACTAGAGGAAGAAGAACCGGTACCCTCTGCATGAGCAGGCTTTGTGGCTACCTTTGCCGTAGCGGCTTGAAGAGCAAAGAGTGAATCTAGCCTTACCATTATGGCTTTGTTAGCTATTTCCTGCTGTTGTGTCAGACCAGCGACAGCTTGATCAAGCTCGCCTCTTGTGACATTCACGCCTTCATTTGATGTTTCTCCTACTTCAAGTCGGTTGACAGCGGGGGTTTCCTCTCGATTTCCCTCATTAGATGCTCTAGCCGTGCTTCCTTATTTGCTTTTGGCGGCATTATTTCAGAAAGTAGCTTGAACTTTGAGGAGAGTTCGTCAGAAGGCCCAACTCATAGATTCGAGCGGTCTATTTTGAGACTAGGCTCAAAAACTCCAAGATCTTCCCAATATATTTGATGTCAGAAAGTAGATCGGCCCCACGGTGGGCGCCAAATTGTTTACACCAAAATTTGGCAAAACAACCAAAGTATTGCTTAATGCGTCACCTAATTGGAGGCGGAATGCTTAGGAAGCATGTCACCTTTTCATAGGCAAGGCGTAAGAATACCTTTTTTATTATGTGAGGCCATATCTAATATATCAAAACACCAAAATACGAAAAGAAGACAAGGGTTTATAGTGGTTCGACTCTTATTCGAGTCTACATCCACTTTGAAGATAGAATCTCATTATTCACCCAGAGATTTACAACATTTTCTCACTTATACATTCAAAAGAGCTCTTTTGACATGCATTCATCTTTGCATTCCTTTGAGAATGGTAGAAAACTTGAAACACTTATGCTTTTCCCTCCATGGAAGCCATGATCATATCCTTGATAGGTCTTCGATAAAGCATGAAGAAGGGATGTTGAAATGTTTGAAGAAATCCAAGAACCAATTTGGCAGCACCTCCTCTTGTTTCCGGAAAGTCCCCCCAAAAAATGATGGAGGTAGGGTGCTATTTATAGGCGAAGGAGTGGCTGAAATCTTGTATTCAGGGTTCTAGTCGGTATTTTTGGTATTTACGGAAATGCCACTACCAGTTGTCTCCAGCTGTCAAGCCATTTTGGATGCTACAACCGACCAAAGGCCTTTATTGAAGGGAAAGACGACCAGGAGGCTTAGATGCGGAGCGGACCGACCAGATGCGAACGAATGACCAGGAAGTTGAAACCAAAAAGCGGACCGACCAGAGTAGGAGGAGCAAGATGGCGCTGTCTTCTGGAGATGCGCGACCAGGATCGAGAAAACATTAGAATTGGCTTCTTCAAATATGGGGTCGTCCTTGGGAGAAGAACGACCAGTTGACTTCCGCATTTGGAGCGACCAGAGGTCTTCTGCATTTGGAGCAACCAGAGGTTTCACCCACAATGACCGACCCTTCCTTCGCTGTCTCAGGACCGACCCCTTCTTCAAATGCACAGAACCGACCCATACAAACTTGTTGATATCCCATCGATCGATTTAGGTGGATAACATCTAGTAAGGTGATTTAGTGGGTATGATATAGTTTAATAGTTTGTGTTGTGCTAGTTAATTGCATAAATAAGTTATACTTATAATAATCATATCAACAAAATTTGCAAATGACCAAAAAAAAGAGATCGTAATTTCATAACTTGTTGTATTACATGATCTAGAAAGTGGATTTATTCCTAAATTTCCATTTATCTCATAGTTTTTATTAATTTTAGTTTACTAGTTTAGTTGTAGTTAAATCATCACTAAAGTTTGGTTTAATTTGATTGAATTTAGTTAAAATTATTTCTTTCCCAGTGGATCGACTCGTACTCACTAACATACTACAAGTGTATGCCGTGCGCTTGCGGTTCATTACACTTCGCGACTATTTTCTAATTGATAACATATTCGTCGTCGAACAGGTACATAGGCATATGGAAATTCAAGAAGCACCCAAGGAGATAATGGATAACTATTTCCCATAGTAATGAAATTAGAAACATTATGTTTCAGGAAGATAGGGAACAAATCAATTAAAACATGGAATGAGTTGGTCGACTAGTTCATAAGATAGTTCAGGATCCACACCTTAAAATCTAAAAATGTGATGGATGCTAGCAACAATTAAGTAATGGAGAAGTGAGTCCCTTAAAAAAATTCTTAGGAGAGTCAATGCAGCGATTGCCTTGGTGGGTAGATCGAAACCGCTAATGGTATTGACGGCTAGAATTTTTGGAGTATTAAACGATTAATAATTCGAAGCATCTTTAGAACTGAATCCCCAAGAAATCTTGGTGAATTCTATTAATAAATGAAAAGATACTTACATCAGGAAGCTTAACTAAATAAGAAAGAAGAGGTCAATGCTATTAAGAATGAAGGGTCGACAGGGGATGAATTAAGGAAGGATAAAGGAAAATAGAAGGCAAATGATGAGCATGATGGCTTGGGAAGGAATTAGAGAGAACCAATGTTCTCTACGTAGATTTTTTTAATGGATTCAATAGAAAGAATTTACCTAGATGCTAGGGGAAAACTCCCCTATCAGAAATTGGCATTAAGACAGCCGATGGGAAGGGAACAAAGGTAAAAAAAAATTCTACATATTTCATGAGTTGAATGGGCAAGCAATGAAAGACTATAAAAATCTCAAATATATAGTAAAGGAGCATCTGAGGAGTGGAAGATCCAATAGTATGTTAGGAGTAAAGCTACAGTAATGGAGCATGGATAGTTGTCATTCACACTGAATCCGAGCAAGCTATGTTCAAAGGACGATATCACCATCTGTTGATAAAGATGGTATGAATAGAATATGAAACATTCTACTTATTAAAATGGTTAAGTTACTTATACATATATTAGATCGCCCTAGGCATGCTATGAGATGGCAATAAAACATCTTGTTTGGAGATGTTGTGATTAGATTTTTTTATTTTTTGGACAGTAATAACTCATGTAAATATTTAGATCTATGTTAAGTAATGAGCAAAGGTCACAGTCCCTTCAACTAAAGTAACAAAGTAATTTACTATAAGGTGTGAGTCTGTTTCGCTAGAGAGTGATTGGATGGACTTATACACTAAAAATAAATACAAGTCCTCGACTAAAGTGTTAAGGATGGAGAAAGGAAGTCAATCCTATATTGATTATGTTTGTTTTTTCCCGAAGAGTCGAGTCCAGAGAGCAGAAGTGTTTAACTTCATTGAAAAGAGATAGGATCGGAACACTTAACCTTGCACCCCCTTCCCAAAGAGCATGAATTTGGGGTCGAATAAGGGTTCAAAGACATCAAACCAGCTTAGAAGAGTTACAATATCGTTACACTATCTTGGTACTTGAAACCACAATGTAAAAAGTAATGCTACTTCACTGTAAAGAAACATGAATGACTTAATTATCACAGATCCCTTTCACCGAAGAGTGACTGGACTAGGTTTAGCTATGGTCTAGACTAGCCGTATCGATCCAGGAGATCCATTACATCGCCATATGTTTCAGCATTTAGATCAGATTACAAGGTAAACGCTTACTTAGTTGTTAGGTCTCTTTCGTTATAGAGCAGTTGAATGTGGACTCAGAAAGAGTTCATAAAGAACAACGATCGACTAGGAGGTCGTAGGTTTAGATATTAGTATAGAGAGACCACATGATTTATTATTGAATTTCAATGGATACTGGTCCAGGGATGTAACAACTCATACTTTTCCGAGCTTGAATTTGGTAAAAAATCGAAACTCAAACCTGTTCAAGCATGGATAATATAAATATGGTACCTGTAAATAATGAGCATGGGCATAATACGTGTACAATAAAATTAACTCATAGCAGAAACAAGTGATGATAACGAGTATCGACTAAGGAAACTACCTTAAAACTGAATCACCACATCAATACCAAGCATTAGAGAACAAGAATAGAAAACCATCTAGAATACTTGCAAAGACCTATCTTTTCCAAGATAAAACTGAGAGTTGTTATAAGAAAGGGGGCCGAACAACAAGTCCTGGTGAGTCGAAAATGTATAATACTTTCCACAATACCCAAATTCTTCTTGTTTGGTTCACCTAAATCATATGCCTAACCTGGGTAGTAATTCTAGCCCTAACCTTGCAAGGATTACACACGACGATTAACTATCGTTCAAAAGGTAGCACTTCCGAAAGATAAATTATCATACAAAATTGGGATAGAACTTTTACACATAAATATGAAGCCTTTAAACTACCACACAAACCGATACTAAAACTAAGAGGTAGATTTCCAAATACTCAATACCCAACTAATAAAGGGGCTAGGTTTTATAGCCACTAATGACCTCACTCTCAATATAACATATAAGGCAGAATCCTATGATCACTTAAGGTTAAGGCGGATCCATTGATCACTTAAATATCTTACTAGGAGATTTAATACATGCTAATATAAATTAGAGGACACTAGCTATTAAGCCCTACTAATTTAAGGCTTCCATCATTCATCATATTCCCAACCCTGCATAAGGTGAGAGACAGTAAGAAGCAACTTATTACCTGTAGGCTAGGTAGATGAGTAGTCGTCATTTATGACCTTCCTCTGGCGGACCCCTATGTTACTATCTTGCTGATCTTATTAGATAATACTCAAGTCACGTAGTACTTTCTACGGGATAGGTAGACCTACAGTAGCTCGGTGGTAATCATTTAATACTGTATCCTGAGATGAGCTTTAACCCAATCACTTACTACTAAAGGAAGCAAATTGTCATGGAGATTACTAATCTTGCATCCAATTTGTAACTTAATACGTCTTATTCATGAGAAGTTGAGCTATCTGATCACTTAATAGCTGTTAAGGGAAGACCTCTGTAATAGCATGCTCTGTACCAGCCGACATTTCTTCGAAATGCGCTTTGTCAATGCCTAAGTAGCACGGGACGGTCGCTAAAAGAAAGGGGTTCAAAAAGATGAATCATCAAGAGCCTGTAGTATATCTCACAACGCATGGAATAAAATATAATCATAACATACTTGATATAAAACAGGCGAGACAGTGCATAAACTGAAAACTAAACCATATCCATCAGAGTAGCGGAATCCCAAAATACAGCTTATGATCCAAACAATTATTACAAGTTCAAAATATTATCTCTAAAAAGGAAATAAAAGAGGTACACTACTAATGCCCAAGCAGTGACTAGCAACAACACAGTGAGAATATATGTATATAGTACGTGGAAGCCTCATGCTCGTCTCCGGACAGCTACACGTGCATAACCACCAAACCTGTATCTAGTCTTCTCGTTTAGGACCAACAAGAGTAATAAGAAGAGACATAAAACTCCAGGTCAGAAAAAAGTCTGTATGAACGATAACAGTAAAATAAAGCAATAACAGTTATAACTAATCACACCTGACGTGGACCTGCAATTAAAGAGTTAGCACAACAAGATGTACAATACTCTAAGGTATAGTGTAAAAATGGGAGTGTGCATGTCATGGTGATAGCAAACATCAAACATAGCAACCATCCTCTCATCTCTCACTCAGTGCGTAAAGCATACGATATCCACCGCTTTGATCACCAGATCCATTGGGGCCATGACGGAGTCCAACTACGTACAACTATCACTACGACCACTTTCCCCTTTGGAGCCCTGATGGAGTCCAACTCCATACAACCTCTGACCCCACTGCACCGGTCCATAGTCAATAACCCCTCCCTCAATAGTGAACCAAAGTTATAGATATCGATAATCCCTTTGCACCACATCCCACAGCAAAGTCCAACTCTTGAGGTTAACTCATTGGTTCCATCTGGATCTTGAGTACCAACTCCTCATTTGGACTTCCTTTGCATCTCGGGTTTTTTTCTCCTCCAGTTTGTAGTTCGAAGATCAAGCCTCCATTAGGTTCGGGGATTTCGGTTCATGGGTGCATCGGTTCGGGTTCGGAGAAGCAGTTCGGTTCGTGAGGAGAGGTGCGTCCTCCGGGTCGTGGTACCTCATCGGGTTGTGATTACCCCACCGGGTCGGGTTGGGCCTCTCTATCTAAGTCGGTTCGTGGTCTTCGTTCGTGGTGCAAGCGGCTCGAGTGCTCCGGTTCATGGCTCAGCAGATGGTTCGGTTCGGGTGTTCGTGCTTGTAGGCGGCCCGGGGAAGCTTCATGGCTCGCGGTTCGGGGTAGTGAGCACGAGCCGTTTCGGGGGGGCCGATCCGATCCCATTTCCTGCACTTTTCCAGCGAGCTTGTTTCATCCATTCTTGCCATACGATGGCATTTTCAACCATTCTAACTTTACTAAACAATCATAAAACATCCCAAACAATAATAAAAACATATAGGATCAATCAAAAAGATCAAAACATCAATCATGTAGGTTATTTCAGATCAAACATACCTAAAACCATGATTTTCCCCTTAACCATGTTTAACCATATTTAACAATAGGACTAGCAAACTTAATCCAACTTAACCCAAATTTAGACCAGTGACATAAAATAATATTTTAGAATTTCTACATATTTTTCCACATTTTTCTGATGTAAAATTTCGCTAATTATCACTAATCACCCTAATTAACCATAATTATAAACATGCTAAACACTCACCTTAGCCGCAAATGAATGTTAGATCTGAAACTTATATTGATGTGGAATCGATTCCGATATAGTGCAGCAGCTCTAACTCTGATTTGGTGTTAATCTGACTTGATTTGACGTAGATTTGATCAATTAGTGATCAGAAAGCAATTAGATAGAGACTTGGAAGATGGAGGCCATGATTAGGGTTAGGGGAATGTTTGTGATGGTTGGAAAAATGAAAGGGAATATTTCTCCAAACCCTTTCATCCCTCCCACAACCCTAATCCCGAAATGGGTTATGGGCCTAACTGCTAACTGTTAAGCCCGTTTATGCTGTTTTTCATCTTCCAAACCTTTTTTCAGCTATATCTCCCAAATGGTAAGTCCGTTTGATTAATGTGACCCCTCTACGGAAAGCTAAACCGTCATCCAAATCCAATAAAAGTGGTTTTAGGTCAAAACTCCTTATCAGTCAAAAGTTACAGGGGAAACATGATTCGCTAGGGGCAAAATGGTCATTTAAAATTCGGCAAAAATCGTGAATGTGGGAAATGACCCCAATAGTATTTTCCCAAAGTTACACTACCATATGACTTCGTATAGAAATTAAATAAATATTCTATGATCCCCCGATACGTATAATGTGGGTCTTTACACTCCCCTCCCCCCTCTCTTTAAGAAATTTCGCCCTCGAAATTCCTTAACCAAAACATACAATTGTGCCCCGCATGCCCATCAGCCATTTACAAACAATCAAACATACAAAATAACACAACAAGCCTATCCTAGCATGTGGTTTACTAACAAGGGAGTAATTATATAACGATTAAATTCTTACCAAGTAAAGAGATCTGGATATGACTCCCTTATGCTCTCCTCGGTTTCCCAAGTACAGTCATTCTCATTATCACCCCAAGGGACCTTAACCAGTTTCACCATCTTCCTCCGGAGTTGCTTTGTATCATGTTTGATAATACGAACTGGTCTGCAGTTTCCAACTGCCTCAGGTTCTATCTCGATATCATCCAACTGATCTGGTGAAATAGTCATATTAGAATCGTGCATGAACTTCCTTAACTGAGAAACATGAAATACGATGTGCACTCCATCCATCTTGTAAGGTAATCCAACTTTATACACTAAATTCCTAACTTATTCGAGAACTGGAAATAGAGCAACAAAACTTGGTGCCAACTTACCTCTCCTACCAAATCGAATCACACTCTTCAATGAAGAAATCTTGACGAATACCAAGTCGCCAACGGAGAATTTCAAATCTCTTCTCCTTTTATCAGCATAACTCTTCTACCTATCTTGGGCAGCCTTCATTCGCTGTTGAATAACCTTGATCTTATCTGAAGTTTCTCTTATTACATCTGGCCCAAGCACAAATTTCTCACTGGTTTCCAACCAACATGATGGTGAGTTGCAAAGTCTTCCGTACAAAGCTTCAAATGGAGCCATACCAATACTGGACTGATAACTATTATTATATGCGAACTCAACCAGATGCAAATAGTCATCCCATGAACCCCCAAAATCTAATATACAAGCTCTCAAGAGATCCTCCAATACACTATTCAGCCTCTCTGTTTGACCATCAGTTTGAGGATGGTACGCGGTACTGAGATGTAATTCTGATCCTAAAGCTTCTTGTTAGTTGTTCCAAAACCCACTAGTAAATAATGGATCCCCGTCACTCACAATACCTTTAGGTACTCTATGAAATCTCACTACCCACTTCATGTACAATTCCGCTGACATAGTTGCAGTTCTATTCGACTTGACTGGTATAAACCTTGCACTTTTGGTCAATCGATCCACAATCACCCAAATGCTATCATGACCCGATCTAGTCCTTGGCAAACCGTCATTGAAATCCATTGAGACTTGTTACCATTTCCATTTGGGAATTTCCAACGGTTGTAACAAACCACTAGGCTTCTTTTGCTCAGCTTTAACTAGCTGGCAGTTCATACACTTGGATATAAACTTCCCAACGTCTCTCTTCATCCCTTCCTAGTAGTAGGTATGCTTCATGTCTCGATACATTTTGTTACCATCGGGATATATAGTTAGTTTCGAGTGATGACATTCCCTAAGCACTTCATCTCTCAATCCACTAACGTTGGGTACAACTAGTCTCCAATTCTTTCAAAGCCATCCTTCTCGATCAAGTCCATACTAGTTCATCTCCTCACCATTGATACCCACCTTTACTTTGGAGATGATTTCCAATAGATTAGAATCGTCCCTCTGACTGGAACCGATCCGCTCAATCAAAGTTGGTCTGATCGTCAAACTTGCTAACATCACTGGATCCAATTCGCACTTAGGTCTGAAATCATATCCCATGACATACTCCAGTTGCTTCCATTCCAGAAATATAGCCCCCAAATTGGCATGTCTCCTACTCAATGCATCAGCTACCGCATTTCCCTTCCCGGGTGTGTATGTGAAATTGAAATCATATGAAGCCAATAACTCTAACCATCTCTGTTGACGAAGATTTAAATCCTTTTAAGAGAAAAGATACTTTAAAGACTTATGATTGGTAAACAATTCAAATCTTTCTCCCAAGAGATAGTGTCTCCACATCTTCAATGCGAACATGATTGCTGCCGATTCTAAATCATAGGTAGGATACAATTTCTCATGCGGTTTCAGTTGCCGACTTGCATGAGCTGCAACCCTACCTCCTTGCATCAACCTAGTCTGGTACCACAAGCATCCGTCTATACCAACATCTCTTCATTCTTCTTAGGAATAACTAACACCAGCGCACACGTTGACTTCTCCTTTATACTCTTAAATGCATTTTCACACCTTCTGTCCCAGGTGAAAGCTTGATTCTTCTTGATCAACCGAGTTAATGGTGCCGCTATCTTAGAGAAGTGTTGGATAAACTTACGATAATATCCAGCTAACCCCAAGAAAATTCTCACGTCCGTTGCATTCTTGGGCGTAGACCAATCTTGCACCGTAGCTACCTTCGCAGGATCAATGGCAATACCATTCTCTGAAACAATATGGCCCAAGAACCTCATTTCCCTCCTCCAGAAGTGACACTTAGAAAATTTCGCTTTCAATTGGTGTTTCCTCAACACCTCCATCACTGTCCTTAAATGTTCCTTGTTTTATTCCTCTGTCCTCGAGTAAACCAAAGTATCGTCCATGAACACGAGAACATACTTATTTAATTGATCCCTAAAAACCTTATTCATAAGATCAACAAAATATGCGTGTGCATTGGTCAACCCGAATGGCATGACCAACCACTCATAGAATCCAGACGGCATCCTAAATGTCGTTTTAGGTATACTCTCAGCTGCAACTCAGAGCTGATGAAATCCTATCACGAGATCCAACTGCGAAATCACTCTTGCCCCCATTTAGTTGATCAAACAAATCGTCTATCTGTGGAAGAGGATACTTATCCTTCCTAGTCACTTTGTTCAACTCTCGGTAGTCCACACATAAGTGAATGGAACCATCGACCTTAGTAGCAAACATAACTGGTTCTCCCCACTCGGAAACACTTCTTTGGATAAATCACTTCTTCAAAAGATCACACACCTCGAGCTCTCGCTGCTCCCTTGGTGTTATACGACGAAGTGGCATCACTATTGGTCCGACATCTTTCACTAAATCAATCCAAAACTCGATCTCCTGGTGTGGCGGAAGCCTGGTCACTTCCCCAAAGATGTCCGGATACTCGTTTGCAATAGGCACATTTGATAACTCTTCATGCGGGATGTCGAGGGAATTTAGAAAACTAGCCATCACCCCATCACTAGATAGGCAACCCAATACCACCCTCCACCCATCATCCGCTTGGTCATCGAAGACCCCACACGGTCTACCACCACCCCATACCTTTGGAGGTAATCGACTCCCAAAATAATGCCAAACCCAGCAAAGCCCAAAACAAAGAAATCACAAGAAGACACACATCCATAACTCGATAAGACCAAATTACGACAAATCATACAAAAGCTAGTCGAACCACTAATCGAGTTCGTCACAACTAAAGGTCTATCGACAATCTCGGGTTCCAATTCCAAACTATCTACCAGGTCACTAGATATGAAGGAATGGGAAGCCCCGATATCAAACAGTATTTGTATAGAACATCATAAATAGAAAGCATACCTTGGATAACGGCACCCTTTCCCTTCTCCGCTGCTGTTGGGGCATTCGACGAAGAAGGAACAACTTTGATAGCATATTCCTTCACAATCTGCTTCTCCTTAGGGGGCTGTGGACATTTACCTTTGTGATGTCCCACTTAACCGCAATTGAAGCACTTTCTGTCCGCTGGCTTTACTCGATAATCTCTGGCATAGTGGCCCTTCTTGCTACAACTAAAGCACTCGATATCTTTCTTGTCCTTCTTTTTTTGACCATCCTTGGTTTGGTTCTACTTCCTCTTATTCTGGGAATTCTTCTTGCCTTCACCGCTTGCCTACGGTTTTGGCTCTCTGATCTCAATGCCTTTCCCACAATGGATTCAAATCCCTCATCGATATGGTTTATAAATATTTCCCGCAAGTACCCATCTAGGCCGGTTATGAACTTCTCGTTCTTCTTCTCGACAGTATCGATAAGAGATAATCCATATTTCAATAAGGTATCGAATTCTGCAATATATTCGGAGACTGCCCTACCATTTTGCTTAAGCTCCAAAAATTTCCTAAACAATTCTGTTTTCTGAGCAGCTGGAATAAACTTATCACTGAAGCAAGTCTTAAACTGATCCCAAGTAACTTGATCCTCGGGAGTAGCGGTTTTAATAGCATTCCACCAATTCATTGCCCGTCCTTGAAGCTGACGGGATGCTAACTTTCTCTTTGTTGCATCATCGATCCCTAAATCCTCGAAGATGCGCTCGCAACTATCAAGCCAATCCTGAACCTCCACAGCTGATTCTGTTCCATGGAACGACTTCCCACCAAGACTAGTATAATCCTTGTTAAGCTTGGCGAAATCGGTACTAGGCGCCTGCACTACTGCACCACCACCATTAGCAACATTTGGAACTGCTCCCTAAGAATCCCTAAGCATCTCTCGCATGAAGGCAATAAACATCGTACTCATATCAGGGACATTCTCATTGTTGGCCCCTGAACCGTACACCTCATATATCGGCTCATCACTCAATCTGTAAAGAGAAAACGATTAACCATCAACTTAGTGGTGCCCATGCAATGTGACTTCATCCTTAGATATACTAATAGTATATATATGTATAGTATTTTGAAAACCAAAATATCACAAATACGCGCTTTCATATACGTATACTATCTCAACCTGATGTCTTCCCCTAGGTTAAACTACGCAACCTAGGCTCTGATACCAAGTGTGACGGCCCGCCCTGTACCAACCGACATTTCTCCGAAATGCGTTGTGTCAATGCCCGACTAGCACGGGATGGTCGCCAAAAGAAATAGGTTTAAAACAATGAATCATCAAGAACCTATAGCATATCTCACAACGCATGGAATAAAATATAATCATAACATACTTGATATAAAATAGGCGAGGTAGTGCATAAGCTGAAAACTAAACAATATCCATCAGAGTAGCGGAATCCCAAAATATAGTTTATGATCCAAACCATTATTACAACTTCAAAATACTGTCTCTAAAAAGGAAATAAAAGAGGTACACTACTAATGCCCAAGCAGTGACCAGGAACAACACAGGGAGAATATATGTATACAATACGTAGAAGCCTCTTGCTCATCCCCGGTTAGCTACCCGTGCATAACCACCTAAACAATCTATAGTCTGCTCGTTTAGGAGAACCCAGAGTAATAAGAAGAGACATAAAACTCTAGGTAAGACAAAAGTATGATATGAGCGATGGCAGTAAAATAAAGCAGTAATAGGTATAAGTAATCATACCTAACCTGGACCTGCAACATGTAACAACCCGTATTTTGAATAACATATTATAACATAAATCGAGGAAGAATTAAATGTTAAAATCTGAATCAAGGGAAACGGGCTGTGCCATTGCGTTCGTCTTGGAAAAATACGCAAAATAGAGTCTGAGTTTTCGAGAATCGGAGTCCGTATGACCAAGTTATGGCCCATAGAAGTTTTCAGAAAATTTCAAGTTCAAAAACAGTTCAAATTTCAAATCTGGAGCCAAAAAGACTGGGCGGGAAAATTTCCCGCCCAGGCCCCAAGTCGACTGGGGAGTCGACTTGGGAGTCGACACACCCCAGGTGGTGTCGACTGCCCAGTCGACACCCCTGTCGACCTGGGTGGTCGGCCAGTCTTGCCTGGTGCACCTGCTTGTCCTTTTGAGTCATGTTTGTGGCCTTGTGACGAATTCTGATGGCTAGGAACTAATCTAGGGTTAATCCTATGGCCTAAACTAACCTAAACACCTATAAAAACACCCTAATACCTAGCCTAAACCCACACAAATCAATCCTACAACTAAGTGCTGCCAAAATGCTCCCTAATCATGGCCTCCATCTACATCTTGAGAGCTTCTAAGGCAAAAAGGAGCCATCTTTCTTCATCAAATCAAAGGAGCTACCTATACTCAAGGCTATTTGTGTTGCTACATCATTCCTAGAGCTTCTACAACATCTCAATCTTGTTCTATTGTGTTCTAGTCCTCTTGATCACGCTTTGTAAGCCCTATTCTACTCTTAGATTTAAACTATGAACTTAATATGGCATGTAGCAAGTTGAAATGAGGCTTTTGTGTTATGATTGCATTGGATTTCATGCATAGATTCATTCATGACCCTATTGATCTATGTTTGTGGACCTAATGTTTACCTATCATGAATCAATTACCATTTATGTTGACTTTTATGTAGAAAGCTATGATCTTTATTTGGGAATGTTGCATAATGCAACATAGAAACCCTCATGACCTTGATGTTAACTTATCATGATGCGACCTACATGCTAATCACAAGTTTATCACCCTATTTGCTAAGTTTAATGCCATACATGTGTAGATTGGAATTGGGCCTAAGTGCAATATTTGCCTTGAACCTATCATTGTATGCATAGACCTATTCATGCCTCTCTTGATCTATGATTGTGGACCTATCATGAACCTATTACCGTTCATGTTGACCTTTGGGAAAAAATGCTATGAAATGGATTATGGCTTATGCATGTTAACAAACCTTAACCCCTCATGTTCCTTAACATGCATATGATGATATTGAACCTATTTGCTATGCACAAGTTAGGATTGTCACCCTATGTCAACTATTACCATGCTACCACCCTATTTGCTAATCATGCTGTCATACATGTTTGTGGCCAAATCACCCTCATGCTATTATGCATGCTTGTGGCCAAATCACCCTTATGCTATTATGCATGCTTGAGGCCAAAGCACCCTTGTGCCATTATGCATGCTTGAGGCCAAAGCACCTTTATGCTATTTGATATGTTTGAGGCCAAGTCACCTTTTATGCTATCATACATGTTGAGGCCATATGCTAGTATGTTGAACATCTTTGCCTCAAATATCACCATGTTTAACTTGTGATAAACTTTTCCACCTTATGCCCACCTTGTCATATTGTTATGTTCCCTCTTTGATCTATTTGCGTTGATGCGAATTTATGTGCGATGGAAATACGTTATGGGTAGTTGGGCAAACTTAAATAACATGAAAACATGACTTGAAAATATGACATGAAAGTTTGACATGTGTTTATGCTTGAAAACATGAACGTGGACATGACATGTAGAAAACATGAAAGTGGCCAACTCGAGGTTGGGTTGAGTTTGTAGCATAAATCTACCCGGAACCGACCGACTTAACTAGTGGCTACGAACAATAGGACCCAATGTGAGTAGTTGGTTATATCGCACTTAAAACCCGAGGTTAGAATAGGTTGTGGTGTAAAGCTACCCGGACCCGCCCGGCTTAACTAGTAACCACAACAAGGTCTAATGTGAGAGGTTGGGGTGCATTAAGTTAATTAATGCCACATGGTAGGGTTAAGTCATGGACTACTTGAATACTTAACCAATTAAACACGATGGATTGGTAGGGTTAAGTCATGGACTACTTGAATATACTTAACCAGTTGAACATGATAGGGTTAAGTCATGAATTTCTTAGACACACTTAACCAACTCAATACATGGTTAGGATGGGGTTAACCACACTTAACCCATTTGAAATCCTAGTTGCGTGGTCCTTTTCAACCGTAACCCATAGGGGAGTATCATGGATACCCTGGACTAGGCTAGGATGGGGCACGATTACTGGACTGATTGTAAGAGACCAAAAAGAGACGGCTGATAGGGTGCGCCAGTTAAGTTCAGGCGGACCATGGTCGTGCACATGAGTTCCGGAGTTGAAAATGGACACCAGTAGGTAGACTGTGCGTGCTTGTTTTTGTGTCAGTGGTTTACACCCTAGGGCTGGATACACCCTAGGATGGACCTTGCACGGTTTACTACATTTCATGATTAAGCAGTATGACACCGATACACGACGAGCTAGGCTTATAGGGAGCCGATCGACTAGACCGTATAGTTGGACCTTGACTGGGGTCATCTCATGATATTGGGCCTTTTGGGCCAAGGGATCATTTCTTGTTTATACTTGACATGGGTTGGAATACTAGTACACTTTTGGTGCAAAACTTAACCTTGTATATGCGATGCCACACTTGATCTATCTTGTTAACTATTCTCCATGCCAGTTAAGTTACCATCCTTATGTTTCATCTCAGTTTCTCATGTCCAGTTAACTTTATTAGTTTTTATACTAATAGTAGGTAGGACTTACCAGTCTTTATGACTGACCTGTTTTCCTTTCGCCTCTTTTCTTCCGTCCCCCCCCCCTAGGTTTTCAGGGTGGGAACACTAGCACCTAGCTTGGATCTTTGGCCTGCTTTTCTGACAGCTCATGTACGGTTTGGACTTGAGCTTTGCTATGGCGACACTACTGTTATCTTTGGGGAATAATTTACATATGTTATTTTTCAGTTTATGTTTTCTAGACTTTGTTTTGTTGGAAAATGATGACTAAGTACTTTGATGTAACTTGATTATGGTTTTGAAATAGTAATTTTATCCGCTGCTTTATTTACTCTGTTTTACATTTATGTTCTGTCTTGTGATATCTTCATGCATGTTTACCTTGTCCAACACCCCTCCAAAGCTAGTGTACTTGCAAGAGTGACCCTGACGGAGGTGGGGTGTTACATTTGGTATCAGAGCCAGGTTTTACTAGACCGGACAAAAGTTTTAAAAACCCTTTTGAAAAACTGTTTTCAAAACCAATTAAGTATTTTTCCAAGAAAAAAAGTCTAGTTTGTTTTAAAAGGATATTCCCCAAAAGCCATTAGCACTATCCTTTGTTTCCTCGTTCTCAATCTATCTTTTTCTTCGTTTCAGTATGGCCGATAATTTTTCCATTCTGAAGGGCGTACAGTACCTATTTGGTTTAGAAGGTACATGGAGGCAAGGGCGAATGAAGCCGGCCCCCCGAACATTCCTCCTCCTTCCCCTGTGGCTAACATTCCTCCTCCTCCCGTAGCTGAGGTTCCTCCTCCTCCTCCTCAGCATCCACAAACAGATTTCGCGAAGATTTGCAAGGACTTTAAGGCGATGGGTGGCAAGAACTTTGTTGGGACGGAGACTTTTGTTGAGGCAAGGAACTGGTTGAAGGAAACTGAAGACCTCTTTGCTATCTTTGATGTAGAAGATCGTAGGAAAGTTCTGTTGGCGGTATGGTTATTGAAAGAGGAAGCTGCATATTGGTGAGTAGTCACCACCACTACTAGGCCAATTCAGACTTGGGATGACTTTAGGAGAAGGTTTGGACTGAGGTTTCTATCATCGACAGAAGATAACCTTCAGATGGAAAGGTTCCTATCACTAAAGCAAGGAGACATGACTGTTAGGGAATACGTGGATAAGTTTAATCAACTTGCTCAATTCGGTCTAGACTTGGTTAACACAGCTCAGAAGAAGGCCCTACGCTTTGCTCTAGGATTGAATGAGCCATTGCACGGTTTGGCCATGTCTCATATACCCATGGGGGCGACCTTCGAGAGTTTGGTGAATACGGCCCTGCTTCAAGAGAGAGATAAGAGTGGCAAGAAGGAGGTCAAGGCAAATGAGTCTCAAGGAAAGAAGGAAGATTACGAGAAAGGAGACAAGAACAACAAGAAGGGAAACAAGGGCAACAACAACAACAAGGCAAGAGAGACAAGAAAGTGCAACTTCTGTGGGATCACTGGGCGCATAGCCAAAGACTGTAGGAAGAAGAAAAGGAAGTTGGACGAATGCTTTCATTGTGGAGAGTCTGGACACTATAGCAAGGATTGCCCGAAAAAGCGTGGACAAGGGAAAAGGCAAACTCAGCGAGCAGGACCCTCTGGAGGGCAGTTGCAGGCTCTCCTCGCTCTTCCAGCTTTTGATCGAGGTAGTGTTTCTATAGAAAGTCATGTTTACATTCCTGATTTCCCTGTTCATACCTTATTTGATTCTAGCGCATCGCATAGTTTTATTTCTGACCTTGTTGAAAGTTTGCACCTAAGTACTAGTCTAGTTGAAAATCCCGTTAGTGTTTCAAATCCAATTGGGGGTTCCGCCCATCTATCCGTGATTTGTATGGATTTGAAAATCTCTATCTTGAGCGTAGAATTCATGTGTGATGCTTATGTTCTCGGGTTTATGGGATACGGGTTGGTTTTGGGCATGGGATAGTTGTCCAGTTATGGAGCCATTCTTGACTTCGAACATAGGGTTGCGAGGCTCATGACTCGCCTCGGTAATACCCTCGAAATCTCGTGTGACCTTTAGGGTTCCGTCATGATTAGTTATCTAGAATCCCTTGGCACCTTTGTTGGAATTATGTAATCCAATCGAGTAGTGTTCGCCACTAAGGCGGATAGTCCATTTCGCTTAAGCAGGGGTTATAGAAATCACCCTAGTAAGTACATTTGGCAACATGGATTGACATTTGTTTTCAAGAGATAGTTTTTCTGCATGGAATACCGTATAGTATGAAAACGATATCTAGGATTCACTAACGAATTTTGGAAAGCTTGCATGAAAACCATGAGCACGCAGTTATAACCAAGTATTTTTAGGAAAAGAATAAGTGGAAGTGGAACGAGAGGCAACGGTGAAACGAGTTTCAACTCATATTTTGAAACTACGAAATTGTGAAGTTAAAAGACGGTCAAGGCACGATGGGATTAAGCACAAGAAAATGCAACTTAGAAGATTGAAAGACTAGATACGCGCATTATATCTCTTTCTAAGGGTATATCCTTGATCCCTATTATTCTGTAGAGCTTACTCGCATGCTTTCTTTTAAGTATACCCTCTCGGTCCTATTCTCAAACTTAGTTCTGTTGCAAACCCCATAAGGAGTATGACTCGCCTGTTTGTGATATATAGTTGGGGTGAAGATGTCCATTAATTTGACCAAACTATTTGGGCTTTATGGGACATGGGTCATAGTTGATAGACTTACGAAGAGTGCTCACTTTGTTCCGGTGAAGAGCAAGAGGGCCACATCATGGCTAGCATCTGTTTATATTTGAGAGATAGTGCGATTGCATGGAATTCCTTCTAGCATAGTTAGCGATCGTGACCCAATTCTCGCTAGCCAATTTTGGAATAGTTTGCAAGAAGCGATGGGTACAAATTGAATCTAAGTACGGCCTATCACCCACAGACGGATGATCAGACCGAAAGGGTGAATAGGGTACTAGAAGATCTGTTGAGGCTATGTATTCTTGACTTTGGTGGTACTTGGGAAGACCATCTTCCCCTAGTGGAGTTTGCTTATAATAACAGCTACCAAGTAAGCATAGGGATGGCACCATTCGAAGCTTTGTATGGGAGGCCGTGCAAGTCACCAACATGTTGGTGGGAGACGACGGATAAGCTTATACTTGGGCCCGACATGATAAGGGATACATCTGAGAAGGTTGAGTTGATTCGAAGGCGGATGAAAACGGCCCAAGACAGACAGAAATCCTATGCAGACAAGCGAAGGACAGACTTAGAGTTTGAAGTTGGAGATATGGTCTTTGTGAAGGTTTCTCCTTTGCGAAATGTGGTTCGTTTTGGAGCAGTTGGGAAGCTGGCACCAAGGTTCGTAGGACCCTTCCCTATCATAGAGAGGATTGGGAAGATGGCTTATAAGGTGAAATTGCCCGAGAAGCTGGCCGGAGTGCACAATGTTTTTCATGTCTCGCATCTCCGAAAGTGCCTACATGAGTCAGCCGAGGTAGTTGAGCCTAGCATTCTTGAAGACGTGGAGGTAGATAAAGAGGCAACCCTGAGACGAGCTCCGATACGTATCTTGGGAACGGAGATTAAGAAGCTGAGAAATCGAGAAGTCAAGTTAGTAAAGGTTCAGTGGAGTGAAGCCGAAGAGGACGCAACTTGGGAAACCGAGGAGAAGATGCTCGCGCTTCACCCATTTCTTTTTGAAGGTACATTCTCGATCTCTTTTCCTAGTCAGTATATCTTTCTTTTACTATCCATGTTTATCTTGTTATCTCGTTAACCTTGTCATGAGAACCTTAGGTAGAAACCCTTTGGATGAAACATGTATTTTAAACATGTTATGCTTGATGTTTGCAAGTGGTTGCAAGTGTTTGCAAGTGGATACTCGTGGATGCATAATACACATTAGGCACTAAGATCGGCTCACACACTTTCATATTGCATATGCATGAGTGCTTATACTTATTCATGGTTGAAACTTGTTATGCTATCACGTGGATATTGCATATGGATGAATGTTATGCGCACTCATGTAGAGGTTATGAACTATGTTAGGAATTTACATACATATGGACTCATCTCACTAACATACTTTGCATTAAGGAGGTTTACTAAATCAGTAACCGCCTGATTTTCGCATTAGATAAGTACATATACACACATCTTTCGCATATGATCATACAGCATTTAGAATCTTTTAAGGACAATGACTGCTCGAGGATGATGTTTTGAGTAAATGGATGATGGATGGTAGGATACGTTCTTCCTAACTTGAAGATTTCGGGGACGAAATCCTTTAAGGTGGGGAGAATGTAACAACCGGTATTTTGAATAACATATCATACCATAAATCGATGCAGAATTAAATGTTACAATCTGAATCAAGGGAAACGGGCTGTGCCATTGCATTCGTCTTGGAAAAATACGCGAAATAGAGTCCGAGTTTTCGAGAATCGGAGTCCGTATGACCCAGATATGGCCCATAGAAGTTTTCAGAAAATTTCAAGTTAAAAAACAGTTCAAATTTCAAATCTGGAACCAAACAGACTAGGCGGGAAAATTTCCCGCCCAAGCCCCAAGTCGACTGGGGAGTCGACACACCCTAGGTGGTGTCGACTGCCCAGTCGACACCCCTATCGACCTGGGTGGTCGGCCAGTCTTGCCTGGTGCACCTGCTTGTCCTTTTGAGTCATGTTTCTGGCCTTGTGACGAATTCTGATGGCTAGGATCTAAGCTAGGGTTAATCCTATGGCCTAAACTAACCTAAACACCTATAAAAACACCCTAATACCTAGCCTAAACCCACACAAATCAATCCTACAACTAAGTGCTGCCAAAATGCTCCCTAATCATGGCCTCCATCTTCATCTTGAGAGCTTCTAAGGAAAAAAGGAGCCATCTTTCTTCATCAAATCAAAGGAGCTACCTATTCTCAAGGCTATTTTTGTTGCTACATCATTCCTAGAGCTTCTACAACATCTCAATCTTGTTCTATTGTGTTCTAGTCCTCTTGATCACGCTTTGTAAGCCTTATTCTACTCTTAGATTTAAACTATGAACTTAATATGGCATGTAGCAAGTTGAAATGAGGCTTTTGTGTTATGCTTGCCTTGCATTTCATGCATAGATTCATTCATGACCCTTTTGATGTATGTTTGTGGACCTAATGTTTACCTATCATGAATCTAGTACCGTTTATGTTGACTTTTGGGTAGAAAGCTATGATCTTTATTTGGGAATCTTGCATAATGCAACATAGAAACCCTCATGACCTTGATGTTAACTTGTCATGATGCGACCTACATGCTAATCACAAGTTTATCACCCTATTTGCTAAGTTTAATGCCATACATGTGTAGATTGGAATTCGGCCTAAGTGCAATATTTGCCTTGAACCTATTATTGTATGCATAGACCTATTCATGCCACTCTTGATCTATGATTCTGGACCTATCATGAACCTATTACCGTTCATGTTGACCTTTGGGAAAAAGTGCTATGAAATGGATTATGGCTTATGCATGTTAACAAACCTTAACCCCTCATGTTCCTTAACATGCATATGATGATATTGAACCTATTTGCTATGCACAAGTTAGGATTGTCACCCTATGTCAACTATTACCATGCTACCACCCTATTTGCTAATCATGCTATCATACATGTTTGTGGCCAAATCACCCTCATGCTATTATGCATGCTTGTGGCCAAATCACCCTTATGCTATTATGCATGCTTGAGGCCAAAGCACCCTTGTGCCATTATGCATTCTTGAGGCCAAAGCACCCTTATGTTATTTGATATGTTTGAGGCCAAGTCACCTTTTGTGTTATCATACATGTTGAGGCCATATGCTAGTATGTTGAACACCTTTGCCTCAAATATCACCATGTTTAACTTGTGATAGACTTTGCCACCTTATGCCCACCTTGTCATATTGTTATGTTCCCTCTTTGATCTATTTGCGTTGATGTGAATTTATGTGCAATGAAAATACGTTATGGCTAGTTGGGCAAACTTAAATAACATGAAAACATGACTTGAAAATATGACATGAAAGTTTGACATGTGTTTATGCTTGAAAACATGAATGTGGACATGACATCATGAAAGTGGCCAACTCGAGATTGGGTTGAGTTTGTAGCATAAATCTACCTGGACCCGCCCGGCTTAACTAGTAACCACAACAAGGTCTAATGTGAGAGGTTGAGGAGCATTAAGTTAATTAATGCCACATGGTAGGGTTAAGTCATGGACTACTTGAATACTTAACCAACTCAACACGATGGATTGGTAGGGTTAAATCATGGACTACTTGAATATACTTAACCAGTTGAACACGATGTATTGATAGGGTTAAGTCGTGAATTTCTTGGACACACTTAACCAACTCAATACATGGTTAGGATGGGGTTAACCACACTTAACCCATTTGAAATCCTAGTTGCGTGGCCTTTTCAGCCGTAACCCACAGGGGAGTATCATGGATACCCTGGACTAGGCTAGGGTGGGGCACGATTATTGGACTGATTGTAAGAGACCAAAAAGAGACGGCTGATAGGGTGCGCCAGTTAAGTTCAGGCGGACCATGGTCGTGCACATGAGTTCCGGAGTTGAACATGGACACCAGTAGGTAGACTGTGCGTGCTTGTTTTTGTGTCAGTGGTTTACACCCTAGGGCTGGATACACCCTAGGATGGACCTTGCACAATTAACTACATTTCATGATTAAGTCGTATGACACCGATACACGACGAGCTAGGCTTATAGGGAGCCGATCGACTAGACCGTATAGTTGGACCTTGACTGGGGTCATCTCATGATATTCGGCCTTTTGGGCCAAGGGATCATTTCTTGTTTATACTTGACATGGGTTGGAATACTAGTACACTTTTGGTGCAAAACTTAACCTTGTATATGCGATGCCACACTTGATCTATCTTGTTAACTATTCACCATGCCAGTTTAGTTACCATCCTTATGTTTCATCTCAGTTTCTCATGTCTAGTTAACTTTATTAGTTTTTATACTAAAAGTAGGTAGGACTTACCAGTCTTTATGACTGACCTGTTTTCCTTTCGCCTCTTTTCTTCTGTTCCCCCCCCCCCAGGTTTTCAGGGTGGGAACACTAGCACCTAGCTTGGATCTTTGGCCTGCTTTTCTGACAGCTCATGTACGGTTTGGACTTGAGCTTTGCTATGGCGGCTCTACTGTTATCTTTGGGGAATACTTTACTTATGTTATTTTTCAGTTTATGTTTTCTAGACTTTGTTTTGTTGGAAAATGATGACTAAGTACTTTGATATAACTTGACTATGGTTTTGAAATAGTAATTTTATCCGCTGCTTTATTTACTCTGTTTTACATTTATGTTCTGTCTTGTGATATCTTCATGCATGTTTACCTTGTCCAACACCCCTCCAAAGCTAGTGTACTTGCAAGAGTGACCCTGGCGGAGGTGGGGTGTTACACAACCAAAGAATTAGCACAACAAGATGTACAATATTATATGGTAACACTAGCATATAGTGTAAAAATGGGAGTGTGCATGTCATGGATATAACTAACATCAAACATTGCAACCACCCTCACAACTCTCACTCAGTGCGTAAAGCATACATATCCACCGATTTGATTACCAGATCTTGGGACTATGACGGAGTCCAACTCCGTACAACTATCACTATGGCCACTTTGCCCTTTGGAGCCCTGATAGAGTCTAACTCCATACAACCTTTGACCCCACTGCACTGGTCAATAGTCAATACCCCCTCCCTCAATAGTGAACCAAATTATAGATATCGATAATCCCTTTGCACACATCCTACAGCAAAGTCCAACTCTTGAAGTTAACTCGTTGGTTCCATCTGGATCTTGAGTAAAAACACCTCATTTGGACTTCCTTTGCATCTCGGGTTTTTTCCTCCTCCAGTTCGTAGTTCGAAGACCAAGCCTCCATTAGGTTCGGGGATTTCGATTCATGGGTGCATCGGTTCGGGTTCGGAGAAGCAGTTCGGTTCATGAGGAGTGGTTCATCCTTGTGTCGTGGTACCTCATCGGGTCGTGATTACCCCACCGGGTCGGGCCTCTCCATCTAAGTCGGTTCGTGGTCTTCGTTCGTGGTGCAAGCGGCTCGAGTGCTCCAGTTCATCGCTCAGTAGGTGGTTCGGATCGGGTGTTCGTGCTTGCAGGCAGCTTGGGAAAGCTTCACGGCTCGCGGTTAGGGGTAGTGAGCACGAGCCGTTTCGGGGGGCCTGATTCGATCCCATTTCCTACACTTTTCCAGCGAGCTTGTTTCGTCCATTCTTGCCATACGATGGCGTTTTCAACCATTCTAACTTTACTAAACAATCATAAAACATCCCAAACAATAATAAAAACATATAGGATCAATCAAAAAGATCAAAACATCAATCACGTAGGTTATTTCAGATCAAACATACCCAAAACCATGATTTTCCCCTTAACCATGTTTAACCATATTTAACAATAGGACTAGCAAACTTAATCCAACTTAACCCAAATTTAGACCAGTGACATAAAATAATATTTTAGAATTTCTACATATTTTTACACATTTTCCTGATGTAAAATTTCGCTAATTATCACTAATCACCCTAATTAACCATAATTATAAACATGCTAAACACTAACCTTAACGACAAATGAATGTTACATCTGAAACATATTGATTTGGCACCGATTTCTATATAGTGCAACAGCCCCAATTCTGATTTGGTGTTAATCCGACTTGATTTGAAGTAGATTTGATCAATTAGTGATTAGAAAGCAATTAGAGAGAGAATTGGAAGATGGAGGCCATGATTAGGGTTAGGGGAATGTTTGTGGCGGCTGGAAAAATGAAAGGGAATGTTTCTCCAAACCCTTTCATCCATTCGGTTCGGATATTTCTGTTCATGGGTGCATCAGTTCGAGCTCGGAGCAGCGGCTCAGTTCGTGAGGAGTGATTTGTGAGCTCCTCCGGGTCGTGGTACCTCGTCGGGTCGTGATTACCACACCGGGTTGGGTCGGGCCTCTCTATCCAGGTCGATTCGTGGTCTTTGCTCGTTATGCAAGCGGCTCGAGTGCTCTGGTTCATGGCTCAACAGGTGTTTTGGTTCGGGTGTTTGTGCTTACAGATGGCTCAGGGAAGCTTCATGGTTCACGGTTCGAGGTAGTGAGCACGAGCCGGTTTGGAGGACCCGATCCAATCCCATTTCCTCCACTTTCCCAGCGAGCTTGTTTCGTACATTCTCGCCATACAACCGCGTTTTCGAAATTTATATTGATTTGGCAATGATTCCTTTGTAGTTCAGCAGCTCCAACTCTGATTTGGTGTTAATCCGACTTGATTTGATGTAGATTTGATCAATTAGTGATTAGAAAGCAATTAGAGAGAGAGAGAGATTTGGAAGATGGAGGCCATGATTAGGGTTAGGGGAATGTTTGTGGCGGCTGGAAAAATGAAAGGGAATGTTTCTCCAAACCCTTTCAGCCCTCCCATAACCCTAATCTTGAAATGGGTTATGGGCCTAGGTGTTAATCACCCTATTAAGCCCAATTATGCTATTTTTCGTCTTTCAAACTTTATTTCAGCCATATCTCCCAAACGGTAAGTCTGTTTGATTAGTGTGACCACTCTACCGGAAGGTAAACCATCATTTGAATCAAATGGAAGTGGTTTCAGGTCAAAACTCCTTACCAATTACAAGTTATAGGCGAAACAAGATTCGCCAAGGGCAAAACGGTCATTTAAAATTCGGCAAAAATCGTGAAAGTGGGAAATGACACCAATAGTCATTTGCCAAAGTTACAAGACCATATGACTTCCTATGGAAGTAAAATAAATATTCTATGATCTCCGATATGTAGAACGCGGGTCGTTACAACCTGTAACACCCCATGATTTTAAATATTAAAATTAAAAATTAAAGAATACTTAATTTTAAATATGATAATTAAGGGAAATGGGTTACGCCATCACGTTCGTATCAGAATTCTGCTTGAGATAGAATCCGAGTTTGCGTGAATTGGATTCCGTATGAAGAAGTTATGGCCCTCAGAACTTTCAGAAATTTATATAAAATAATTCAGAAAATTAAATACTAAGGCATGTCGACCTGGGCGTCGACCCACCCCAGGCCAGGTCGACCAGGGGATCGACCTCCCCGTATGTAGGTCGACCTGGGGGTTGACCTATCCCCCTCCCCGGGCAGATCTGAAATGTGACGATGTTTTGACTCACTGCTGAGTCATTAGGGCTGAGGTGGTTATTCTATCTTGTTTTGATGGTCTTGATTTCTTCTAGGTTAATTTGACGGCTCTTAATTAATTAAAATTCTATATAAGCAACCTAACCCTCAACCTAAAATCACACTAATTCATACCAAGAGCCATCATGCTGTCAATGGTGAACCTAGAGTAGCCGCCGTTCTCTTTCAACTCAAAAGCAAGATAGAAGCAAGAATCAAAATCAAATCTAATCTAAATTAGAATAATAATTAGTCTACATCAAAGTCGAGCAATTCAGTTTCAGAATACATATCCCAAAAAAACATGACTGTTCTTTTGTTTGTGAGTTACAAATTAATTAATAAATTAATTATGATTGGTCATGACTTGGATTATGAGAACATGTCTGTTGAATCATGTGACGTTACTTGATTTTGTTTGTGAATATATGATTGTTTTGTTAACTTATGTTTGTAGATCTAAATCGTACATGAATCTTATGCAAGTTTAGGATGTTAAAGCATATGCGAATCTTACATAAGTTTGGGATGTTAAATTATATACGAATCTTATGTATGTTTGGGATGCTAAAACATATGTGAATCTTATGCAAGTTTAGGATGTTAAAGCATATGTGAATCTTATGTATGTTTGGGATGTTAAATTATATATGAATCTTATTCAAGTCTTTAGGTGGATTATGCACAAGTTCATATGTGAATCAAGTATATACATATGCTAGTTTATATGCAAAACATGTGACATTAATTTACATGTTTAGATCCATATGCAAGTTCACATTTTTATGTTTACTTCTATATTTAGATCCATGGCAGTACATAGTTATGCAAATTTATGTTCTATATGCCCATTGCCTATGCTAGTTTCGTATGTGAATCATATGCTAGTTTTGTATGTGAATCATATGCTAGTTTTGTATGTGAATCATATGCTAGTTTGAATGTAAGTTTGCATGAAATTCATGTGCAAGCTATAGGAAAACCATATCCATATATGCAAATTCACGATTATGTTTAGATCTATATTTAGATCCATGATAGTTTATGCAAATTTATGTTATATATATATATCTATATATCAATTGCCTATGCAAGTTCTTGGCTATG
Organism: Allium sativum; assembly: GCA_030737875.1. Lineage (NCBI taxonomy): Eukaryota > Viridiplantae > Streptophyta > Magnoliopsida > Asparagales > Amaryllidaceae > Allium > Allium sativum. The sequence goes on from CM060916.1 coordinate 905,834,879, forward strand.
CAAACTTATGTTATGATCTATTTTATGTCTTATGCAAGTTGTGATGTTGCTTTTTTTTTAAGTTAGACTATTTTTGAGTCTAACATATATCGTATTAAAACGAACGATTAGCATGGGGACAATGGGAAAATATTAATTTTGCAAAATTATGAATTGGCAAAAAATGGCTTTAAAGGCATATAATTAAATTGAGACATTAATTGGTATAATTTATATACCTAAAAAGTATGGACATAATTTAGGTGACAATTATGGACATGGATTTAAATTGGAAGTTATTGGCAATTTGAAATAGGGATATTAATTCAAATTGGGGTTGAATAATAAAAATAATGCATAATAAATGCCTAAGACACGAGGTTAGACTCGTTTGTGGTGTAAGACTGCCCGGACCCGCCCGACAAATCCAGCAACCACATACTGTGGTCTAATATGAGATGTCAAAGGCATAAATTAAATTAGTAATAAAGCCCTAAGACACGAGGTTAGACTCGTTTGTGGTATAAGACTGCCCGGACCCGCCCGGCAAATCCAGCAACCACAGACGGTAGTCTATTGTGAGAGGTCAAAGGTATAAAGTAAATGATGCTTACACACGAGGTTAAGTCTGGCTTGTGGTAGAAGTCTGCCCGGAACCGCTCGGCATATCAAGCGGCCACAAGCAATCGACTTAATGTGAGAGGCCTATGCATTAATAATTAATTAATGATGATCAAAGACGAATATGAATGACAAACATAAGTTTGGTTGAGTGAATAATTCTCTTAGTACCAATCTGATGTTGATTTCGGTTTTCGGGGTTGATACTTAGGGAGTTATTCTCTTAACCAATATATTAGTGAACTTAGATGTACTTAATCATAAATTAAGTAAAACATGATAAGTGGATAGGGTTAAGACCAGCTTAACCAATAAGTGGATAGGGTTAAGACAAGCTTAACCAATAATATGTATTAATCTGATAGGGTTAAGATAAACTTAACCAATAATATAGATTGATTTGATAAGCGGATAGGGTTAGGACCAACTTAACCAATAATATAAGTGGACAGGGTTAAGACCAACTTAACCAATAATATAAGTGGATAGGGTTAAGACGAGCTTAACCATATATATATATATATATATATATATATATATGTGTGTGTGTGTGTATATATATATTGATCTGATAAGCAGATAGGGTTAAGACAAGCTTAACCAATAACACATGTTGATTTGATAAGTGGGTAACATGGGTGACATGTGGGAAATAATTATAAACACTTAACTAAGTTAAAAACATGTAAGAAGACATTAATAAGAGGGGGTTAAGTGGGAAATCCTAGTGGGGACCAAGCATAGGTGGAAAGCTTGTGTCAAGTATGGGGACCCTTTTCAACCAGTAACCCATTTAGTATCTAAATGAGCTCGATCTAGATCGAGGACGGGACATGCTTACTGGGTTTGATTGTAAGAGATCAAAACAGGTTAGCGGTGGCAACGCAAGTCCAACGGGGTCATGTGCGTGCGTGGACCCGGGCTGGTAGGTAAGATGTTCTTGCATCGTGTAGGTATAAGCCGTGCATCTTTAGTGGTATCGGGCTGCCACTTTGGGAAGTGATACACCCCACTGTGGGACCAGCACGGGTATCTACGAGTTAGGGAGCCAATCGAATGGGGAAGGTGGTGGGTACGACTAGCGGAGATAGGGGCAGGCAGCACATATAACAGCAGCTAGGAGTACAAGAAACTACCATATTATGAATAAATGTTGTAACTAGACTGGGGAGGGTAGTGGGTACAACTGGTGGAGGTAGGAGCAGGCGGCACCTACGATAGCAGCTAGGAGTACACGAAACTACTATTATTATAATTATGATTAGTAAGAGGGATCAACTTCCAGTATGGGACTAGTAATGGTGCAGTGTAATTAGCATTGGTGTAGTATAGTAATTATCCTATAGCGATTAGGAACGAGATTAACGCCAGAATATTCCTCTTGTTTGTTTTGACTTGCCCACTTGTTTCACAATCATTCCTTGTTTTACCAGTTTATGCCTTATCCTAATTACTTTAATAATTATATTGTTAAAGTTATTGTACTCGCCAGACTTTATATCTAACCCCCTTGCCCCCTTGTTTTCGCCTCTTTTCTTCCTTCCCCTACCCCCCCCCCCCAAGGTTCTCAGGGTGGGACTAGTACTAGTGGAGCTTGATTTGGATCTCTTTCTCTCTCTTTTGGAAGTGCTTGGAGTGCTGAAAGTAAAGTTCAGCTCATCTCTTTTGTGGCTCCTTATGTTGGGGTTGTGCTTTTTTACTTTATGTACTCTGAAAACAATTTGTCAAGATGGATATTACGTGTACTTGGTTTATGAAGTTGTTGTAATCAAACTATTTCCCCGCTGTAATAAAAGTTGTTTTAAAATTTTCAAGTACCAATATATGTATCTGTCTTGTTATATTCTATTCTATACACTAATAATACTCCATGAAAGTTAATGCATTCCCTTTAAGAGTGACATTAATGGACGTGGGGTTTTACACATGGTATCAGAGCTGAAGGTTAACAGAACAAATAAGGGATTTTGAAAAACTATTTTTCAAAAGCGTTTTTATAAAGAAATACTTTCAAAAATATGTTTTAAGATAAGTATTTTCAAGAGAAAAGTTTGTTTTAAAAAAGACATAACCCCCATGAGCCTTTTATCTTTCCTTCGGTTCTCTGTTTTGAATATCTTCCTCTTTCTTCTTTGAATTTCTTCCTCGATGTATAGACTCTTTTTCTAAGATATGTAAGAACTTCCCTATGGTGGGCGGAAACCCGCTTCATGGGACTGGGACGTTTGTCAAAGCTAGAAGGAAGCTGAGGACTTGTTGGTACCTTTAAGATAGGCGACGGGAGGAAGGTTCAACTAGCTGTTTGGTTAATGAAGGGCGAAACCTCATTTTGGTAGGAGGTCACGAATGGAGAATGTGCAGGAGAGACATGGGTAGTACACACGATAAGAAAGTAGATCCAAAGAAAGGCGGTAAGGATAACAAGGGGCCAAGAGAAAAGGAAGGGCCACACTTGTGAAATACATGACTACTTAAATAAAGACGCTAGAAAGAAGAAGAAGACTAGTTGTTATCGTTACGGAGAAACAGGACATCTTATTAGGATCGTCCAAAGAAGCAAAAGGCAAAGGTAAGGGCAAAGTACATGATCTTCTGGAGGACAGACGCGTTCCCTCACGGCTGGCATACCTGATAGAGGTAGAAATATCTTGGTTGGAAGTTTTTTTAATGATACTGTTCGAAACTTGTTTGAATTCTGGCGATTCACACTTGTTTGTATCTGCTTTGTCAGTTAAAAACACTGCACCTAAATACTAGTCTAGTTACAGATCCCATAGTAGTCTCAAATCCTATTGACGGCTCGGCTTATCTTTCGATAATTTGTCAGGATTTGAGAGTATCTATCTTGAGCGTTGAGTTTGAATGCAACGCCTTCGTTCTTGGCCTCACGGGTATGGATTGATTCTGGGCATGGATTGGTTATCCAGTAATGGTGCTATCCTCGATTGTGAAAAGTGTGGTTAGACTTATGACTCGTTGTGGAAAGACCCTTGATATTTCTTGTGACCCTAGAGGTCCGGTGATGCTTAGCTACCTAGAATCTCTTGACGCATCCAACGGTGATTTGGAATTCGTTCGTGTGGTTTGTGAATATGGTGACATCTTCGATGAAGTTCGGGGTTTACCACGAGGCGCGAGATAGACTTTTATATATACCTTGTAAATAATGCAAAGCCAGTTTCATTACCGGTACGCCACATGGCTCCGAGAAAGAAAAGAGAACTCAGTAAGCAAAGGAGTTGCTTGAGAAGGGGTTCATAAGAGGAAATATTTCGGAATGGGGTGCTCCAGTTGTTTTTGCTACGAAGGCTGATGGTTCACTTAGACTGTGCGTGGACTACAGAGAACTGAATAAGCTCACCAAGAAGAATAGACATCCATTGCCGAGGATAGACGATTTATTCGATCAGTTGGTCGGTGCTTCGGTTTTCTCGCAACTGGATTTGGGTACAGGATTTCATCAGCTAAGGGTGGCTAAAAACAGCATAGATAAGACTGCATTTAGAATTCCTGATGGTTTCTTCGAGTGGCTCATCATGCCTTTTGGTTTGACGAATGCACCTACATACTTCGTTGACTTAATGAGTAGGGTGTTTAGGGAGCTTCTAAACAAGTTTGTAGTAGTCTTTATGGACGATATCTTGGTTTTATCTAGAAGCGAGGAAGAGCATGCCCTACATCTTAGGGAAGTCTTAGAGACCCTACGAATGCATCAACTCAAAGCTAAGTTCTCCAAGTGCTATTTTTGGAGAAAAGATGTGAGGTTCTTAGGACACGTGGTCTCTAAGGAAGGGGTAGCTGTGGATCTCGCAAAGGTGGTGGCAATCCAAGATTGGAAAATTCCTAAGAACGCAACAGAAGTAAGAAGCTTTTTAAGGCTAGCTGGTTATTATAGGAAGTTCATTAAGGACTTCGCGAAGATATCAGCCCCACTTACTCGATTAACGAAGAAGAACTTGACTTTTTCTTGGGATGTTAACTATGACGATGCTTTCCAGCATTTGAAGGGGACGTTGACGGCAGCTCCAATTTTAGTTTACCAGATGGAAGTAAGCCATTCACAGTGTATACTGGTGCTTGCGGGACAGAGCTTAGAGCAGTTTTCGATGCAAGAGGAAAAGGTGATATGCAAAAGGCGGCAAGTACGAGCATTGTTTATCATCCACAGACGGATGGACAGACAAAAAGGGGTCAATATAATCCTTGAAGATCTTTTGAGGTTATGTATCCTAGATTTTGGAGGGACCTGAGAAGAGGCAACGAGCTTAGTGGTGTTCACGACATGTTTCACGTATCGCATTTGTGGAAGTGTTACAAGATACCGCGGAAGTAGTGAAGCCGAACATGCTTAGAGAAGTGGAAGTAGAGTGAGATGCCACGATTAGATGGGCTCCTACATGCATCCTTAGGTCGAAGGTATAAAAGCTACACAACAAAGAGGTCAAGTTGGTCAAAGTGCAATGGGGAGATGATCAAGGAGACGCGACTTGGGAAACGGAAGACAAGATGCGTACGCTATACCCTTTCCTTTTTGAGGGTATGATTTTTAACTTCCCTTTTTTTTACCGCTTTTTCTATACTTGTCCTATCTTCGTGATTATATCTTCGATCTCTAGTTAGGAAAAACCCTATGGTTGTAAACATGTGTTTGATACATGTTATGTTTGGTGGATGCAAATGGATGCAAGTGGTTGCTAGTGGTTGCTCGTGGATGCATGTACACACACATTAGGCACTAGATCAGCTCAGTCACTTTCATATTGCATATAAATATGTGTGCATATTTAACGGATGTATAATGGTTGTGTTATCATATGGATGCTGCATTTTGATGAATGGTTGTGCACATATGTAGAAATAATATGTATCGCTAGAATTCTTTCGCATACATAATGGATGCATGGCATTGTCATGATTTGCATTAAGGAGGTCAACTGAATCAGTAGACCGCCTGATTTTGCATCAGATAAGGAACATATACACACACTTTTTGTATATGTTCATACGCCTTTAGAAATCTTGTAAGGACAATGGATGCCTGTGTTTGAGGGTTGAGTAGATGGATGATTGATGTTAGAATATGCATTCTCCTTAACTTGGAGATTTCGGGGGCGAAATCCCTTTAAGGAGGGGAGAATGTAACACCCCGTGATTTTAAATATTAAAATTAACAAATTAAAGAATACTTAATTTTAAATGTGAGAACTAAGGGAAACGGGTTACGCCATTGCGTTTATCTCGTAATTCTGCTTGAGATAGAGTCCGAGTTTGCGTGAATTGGACTCCATATGAAGAAGTTATGGCCCTCAGAACTTTCAGAAATTTATATAAAACAATTCAAAAAATTAAATACCAAGGCAGGTCGACCTGGGGGTCGACCTACCCCAGGCCAGGTCGACCTAACCCCCCCTCGGGGGACAGATCTGAAATGTGACGGTGTTTTGACTCACTGCTGAGTCATTAGGGAAGAGGTGGTTATTCTATCTTGTATGGATGGTCTTGATTTCTTCTAGGTTAATCTGAAGGCTCTTAATTAATTAAAATTCTATATAAGCAACCTAACCCTCAACCTACAATCACACTAATTCATACCAAGAGCCATCATGCTGTAAATGGTGAACCTAGAGTAGCCGCCATTCTCTTTCAACTCAAAAGCAAGATAGAAGCAAGAATCAAAATCAAATCAAATCTAAATTAGTATAACAATTAGCCTACATCAAGGGCGATCAATTCAGTTTCAGAATACAGATCCCAGAAAAACAAGATTGTTCTTCTGTTTGTGAGTATAATTCCTTTCATAAAATAATTAATAAATTAATTATGATGGGTCATGACTTGGATTATGAGAACATGTCTGTTGAATCATGTGACGTTACTTGATTTTGTTTTGTGAATATATGATTGTTTTGTTAACTTGTTTTTGTAGATCTAAATCATACATGAATCTTATGCAAGTTTAGGATGTTAAAGCATATGCGAATCTTATGTAAGTTTGGGATGTTAAATTATATACGAATCTTATAAAAGTTTGCGATGTTAAAATATATATGAATCGTATGCAAGTTTAGGATGTTAAAGCATATGAGAATCTTATGTAAGTTTGGGATGTTAAATTATATATGAATCTTATACAAGTCTGTAGGTGGATTATACACAAGTTCATATGTGAATCAAGTATATACATATGCTAGTTTATATGCAAAACATGTGACATTAATTTACGTGTTTAGATCCATATGCAAGTTCATATTTTTATGTTTAGATCTATATTTAGATCCATGGCAGTATATAGTTATGCAAATTTATGTTCTATACGCCCATTTCCTATGCTAGTTTTATATGTGAATCATATGCTAATTTTGTATGTGAATCATATGCTAGTTTTGTATGTGAATCATATGCTAGTTTGAATGTAAGTTTGTATGAAATTCATGTGCAAGCAATAGGAAAACCATATCCATATATGCAAGTTCACAATTACATGTTTAGATCTATATTTAGATCCATGATAGTTTATGCAAATTTATGTTATATATATATCCATTGCATATGCAACTTCTTGGCTATGCAAACTTATGTTATGATCTAATTTATGCGTTATCCAAGTTGTGATGTTGCTTTTTTTTAAGTTAGACTATTTTCGAGTCTAACATTTATCGTACTAAAATGAACGAATAACGTGGGGACAATGGGAAAATGTTAATTTCGCAAAATTGTGAATTGGCATAAAATGGCTTTAAAGGCATATAATTAAATTGAGACATTAATTGGTATAATTTATATACCTAAAAAGTATGGACATAATTTAGGTGACAATTACAGACATGGATTAAAATTGGAAGTTACTGAAAATTTGAAATAGGGATATTAATTCAAATTGGGGTTGAATAATAATAATAATGCATAATAAATCCATAAGACACGAGGTTAGACTCATTTGTGTGTAAGACTGCCTGGACCCGCCCGGCAAATCCATCAATTACAAATGGTAGTCTAATGTGAGAGGTCAAAGGCATAAATTAAATGAGTAATAAAGGCCTAAGACACGAGGTTAGACTCGTTTATGGTATAAGACTGCCCGGACCCGCCCGGGAAATCCAGCAACCACAGACGGTAGTCTAATGTGAGAGGTCAAAGGCATAAATTAAATGATGCTTAGACCCGAGGTTAAGTCTGGCTTGTGGTAGAAGTTTTCCCGGAACCACCCGGCATATCCAGCAGCCACAAGCAATCGACTTAATGTGAGAGGTCTGTGTATTAATAATTAATTAATGTTGATCAAAGACGAATATGAATGACAAACAGAAGTTTGGTTGAGTGAATAATTCTCTGAGTACCAATCTGATGTTGATTTCGGTCTTCAAGGTTGATACTTAGGGAGTTATTCTCTTAACCAATGTATCAGTGAACTTAGATGTACTTAATCATAAATTAAGTAAAACATGATAAGTGGATAGGGTTAAGACTAGCTTAACCAATAACTGGATAGGGTTAAGACAAGCTTAACCAACAATATGTATTGATCTGATAGGGTTAAGACAAACTTAACCAATAATATACGTTGATTTGATAAGTGGATAGGGTTAGGACCAACTTAACCAATAATATAAGTGGACAGGGTTAAGACCAACTTAACCAATAATATCAGTGGATAGGGTTAAGACCAGCATAACCATATATATATATATATATATATATATTGATCTGATAAAAATATAAGGTTAAGACAAGCTTAACCAATAACACATGTTGATTTGATAAGTGGGTAACATGGGTGACATGTGGGAAATAATTATAAACAAGTTGAAAACATGTAAGAAGACATGAATAAGAGGGGGTTAAGTGCGAAATCCTAGTGGGGACCAAGCATAGGTGGAAAGCTTGTGTCAAGCGTGGGGACCCTTTTCAACCAGTAACCCATTTAGTATCTAAGTGAGCTCGATCTAGATCGAGGACGGGACACACTTACTTGGTTTGACCGTAAGAGGTCAAAACGGGTTAGCGATGGCAACGCAAGTCCAACGAGGTCATGTGCGTGCGTGGACCAGGGCTGGTAGGTTAGACGTTGTTGCATCGTGTAGGTATAAGTCATGCAACTTTAGTGGTATCGGGTTGCCACTTTGGGAAGTGATACACCCCACTGTGGGACCAGCACGGGTATCTACGAGTTAGGGAGCCGATCGAATGGGGAAGGTAGTGGGTACGACTAGCGGAGATAGGGGCAGGCGGCACCTATGATAGCAGCTAGGAGTACAAGAAAGTACCATATTATGAATAAATGTTGTAATTAGACTTTGGAGGGTAGTGGGTACAACTGGTGGAGGTAGGAGCAGGCGGCACCTACGATAGTAGCTAGGAGTACACGAAACTACTATTATTATAATTATGATTAGTAAGAGGGATCAACTTCCAGTATGGGACTAGTAATGGTGCGGTGTAATTAGCATTGGTGCAGTATAGTAATTATCCTATAACGATTAGGAACGAGATTAACGCCAGAATATTCCTCTTGTTTGTTTTGACTTACCCACTTGTTTCACAGTCATTCCTTGTTTTACCAGTTTATGCCTTATCCTAATTACTTTAATAATTATATTGTTAAAGTTATTATACTCTCCAGACTTTATGTCTGACCCCCTTGTTTTCGCCTCTTTTCTTCCTTTCCCCTCCCCTCAGGTTCTCAGGATGGGACTAGTACTAGTGGAGCTTGATTTGGATCTCTTTCTCTCTCTTTTGGAAGTGCTTGGATTGCTGAAAGTAAAGTTCAGCTCATCTTTGAAAATAATTTGTCAAGATGGATATTAAGTGTACTTGGTTTATGAAGTTGTTGTAATCAAACTATTTCTCTGCTGCAATGAAAGTTGTTTTAAAATTTTCAAGTACCAATATATGTATTTGTCTTGTTATATTCTGTTCTATACACTAATAATACTCCTTGAAAGTTAATGCATTCCCTTTGAGAGTGACATTAATGGACGTGGGGTGTTACACAACCCCACGACTCTATCCTTATGGGGAACGGTGAATCCAATAACTTAATACCCCATAGGTGGATCCACTATTTCAGATATTGGCGATCAATATCTTTGTCGATATCTCGTTTTCATTTCCCCCCGAAAAGAAACAACAAATATCGCTATAAATCTCGTTTGGAATATATCGCCCGAGATTTAGGAATATCGCCTGATATATCGACCAATGCGAGATCTTCAAAAATCGCCGAAATTTCATGTTTTTTTCTTAGCAACAGTTAATGGTAATATACCTGACCCATAACTGATTTACAATACATAGCTACCAATCGCTACTTTAAGCCCTTTTCAATTTTTGACCCTTAAATGGAAATACTCCCGGAAATCCTAGAGCATCGCACATCCTCCATCCATCTGCTTCAATGATTTCGAGTCCCCTCGGCGAGTTCGAGACTGCTTTCCCTCTTCGAAGTTTGGGACTGCATCTCTCTCTTCGATATGGCGCAGCTACTGCGTTCTTGGGCCATCTACGATTTCAAATCTTTGAATTTTCGACATCGTTCATGGCATAGCTACTGCTTCCATATACATGAGTCACGACAGGTATGAATTGAGGGATGAAGAAAACGCTTTGCCTACGTTTATATTTTTGATTAATTTTATTGTTAGGAGGAATAATGGAGCTGGTGAATGCATACATTGGTTTCATTTAGTCTGACATAATTTTCTCTTATTACTTAGTCAATAAGTCCTACATGTTTGGATCATGTTTATTTCAGTTGTGTTTTGAGTCACTGTCTTGTATTCACAACGTTGATAGGAGCTAAATGTGGGTACAGTTTCTTTTTTCTTGCATGATGTAAAGGTTGTATTTAAGTAAGGTTACTTTCTGACAATAAAGTATATTCACCAAGTTTTGGAAGCTATCTTTTTTAGCTCTCGATACTTCATTATTTATGCCTGCTGAATCGCTGATAATTTTTCATCGAACGTATACTCATGAATCACGTCATTTGCTGATGATTATTTTCCATTTTTTCCTTCTGAAATTACGTTTTATGTTTAGCATATACTTGTGCATGTAGTTATATATATTGTAAACAAATTTTGGTCATCATCTGCAATATTTTTATACCTGAATAGTAATAATTTTATATTAGACTGTAAACTATAGTTCAGAATTATTGCCATGATCGATAACTGCAAATTATGGGAATGAGTTAATATTTGATTTTTTTAATGAGTTTATAGTTATTTTAATGAGTTGACTCATGATTGATGAACATATTTACACATTTTTCGTGTTTAGGTATTTGTTGTTTTTAGAATGGATACTTCATTAAATGCTTCAAATAATCCATCATTGATAATTGAAACGAGTTCTACAATAAAGGTGACCCGTTTTGGGGGTATGGAGTGAAACTCAAAGGGGGGAAAGGCTCTAAGTGCAAATATTGTAACAATGAATTGAGTGGAGGAATTATAAGATTAAAAGAACATCTTACGGGAAAACAAGGCAATTGCGGACCATGTCAAAAAGTTCCCGTTGAAACTAGGCAAAGTGCAATTGAAGTAATAAATTTGTTGAAATCATAAAAAGAAGCTAAAGAATTGGAAAGACGGACAGTTTTAACTAATGTAATTGGAGAAGGCGACAAGAATGACAATACGACATTTAGCCGTTCTAATATGAGGGCCAATAAATAAACATATATATCTATCTACTAGTGAAGCTAGAAAAGGTTTGCCTCAAGCGACTCTTAGTGAAATTAGAAAGCTTAAACGACAAAATACATGCGCTTATGTATCTAGATCTCTTTTTGAAGCCAGAACAGCTTTTAATGTTGTTAACTTGACTTCTTTTAAAGAAACGGTGCAAGCAATTGGTGTTTTTGGTCTTAATTAGAAATCGCCTTCGATGCTCAAAGATAGTGAAAATTTTCTCCCTATGGAAAAAGATAAAATGAGTGAAAGTTTAAAATCCTTTAAAGAAAACTGGTAGAATTCAAGGTTGTAGTCTCATCATCGATGCATGGACGGATAGACGAGGAAGAAGCATAATGAATTTAGTAGTCGGTTGCAACTCAAAGGCTATGTTTGTGCACTTAAAAAATGTCTTCAGGGACAAGCATAATGCTAGATACAATTGTGATTTTGTAATTGAAGGGATCAAAGAATTAGGGGAAGAAAATGTTGTTCAAATTGTGATATATAACACATCGAACAATATGGCAGCTTCTAGATTGTTTTCTTTAGATTATCCAGCGATATTTTGGACAAGTTGTGCTGAACATACTTTGAATCTTATATTGAAAGATATAGGAAATATTAAATCCATTCGGAGTGCAATATTAGATGGTAGATGGATAACCGTATACATATACAGGAATACAAAGATTCTTGATTATACGAGAAAATGCACCAACCAAAGTGAATTAATTAGACTGGGGTTAACAAGATTTGCTACCTCGTTTCTTCCATTGCAAAGTCTTTTCGAGAAAAAGTAAGAGTTGAGGAGAATGATCATGTCGGAGGAGTGGGCTTCATTTTCTCATTCTAAATCTCTAGAGCATAAGAAGGTATTTGTTTTCAATATGTATCAAATTCTTGTTGTCTTGTTTTTTTATAAATATGTATGTTGCTGCAAGCTTGCTAATGCAAGTGCAAGTGCAGTTGCACTGGGACAACAAGCTAAGCTTGTTGTTCCGGTGCAAGTGCAAGTGCAGATGTACCGTAACAACGTTCTAAGCTTGCTGTTCCAGTGCAATTGCACTTGCACTTGCACGAGAAGATTTTTTATTTTTTTTACAAATTTGTATGTTGCTGCAAGCTTATTCGTGCAAGTGCAAGTGCAGTTGCACCAGAACAATAAGTTAAGCTTGTTGTTCTGGTGCAAGTGCAAGTCCAGATGCACAGGAACAAGAAGCTAAGCATGTTATTCCAGTGCAAGTGTTGCTGTATTGCACTTGTACGGGAAGAAGCATTGTCTTTTTTTTAATTAGGCATGCAAACTTGCTTACAGACCTATTTTTTATAAATATGTTCAAGCTTACTGGTGCAAGCATGCACTAACAAGCCACTGTGAGCTTGCTGGTGCAAGCATGCACCAGCAAACCAAGCTTGCATGGTTGCTTGCTGGTGCAAGCTTGCACCAGCAAGCCACGTGAACTGTTTGGAATTTGCAGTTTCTCTAAGAAAATCTCTTAGGTTGTCCAGATGTTATTCTACAATCGTCTTCACCTATACAATAAAGTGTAATAAAAAATTTAAATTTTTTTAAAGGTGTAAACTGATTGTTAGTGAATTATGGGAATTTTCTACTGAAACATCTTGTAAAATAATGGTCAGTGAAGAGGATGATGAAAATAATGAAGTCATGGGGTAATATTTTGGGACAAACCATCATTAGGAAAGTACGAAGTACAAGGCAATTCAAAACCTCTTTCACAATTCAGACTGTTGCTTGTAAACTGTATATTAAGAATGAGTACATCATATATGCCAGTGCATAGTATTTGTCATTATGTGGCACTTGTATAGAGATTAGAGGTCATGGTATATCATAATGAACCACTAGTGCAAGTTTTATGTTTCATTTTAAATATGCATGCACTTCAGTTTATCTATATTATTTCTAGGTCACAAAAATAATCAAAAGATCTATGCTTTGGGATCATATCGAGCTTGCATTTAGAATCTTTGAACCACTAGTGGAATTCCTGCAAAGAGCAGACGGTGATATACCTTCAATGGGATGGCTTTATGGAGATTTAGACAATGCAAAGAATGAGACTGCTGAAGCGGTAAATCATAAAGAAAAGAAATACCTAGCGGTTTGGGCGATAATAGATAAAAGGTGGGATAACAAGTTAAAAATGAGTTGCATTTGAGTGAGTACTTCTTGGATCCCTTCTACTATTATTGTAAGAGAGAAGAAACAGAGAACAAAATGGATTTTATGAATGGATTTTCTTCTTGCATGTTTAAAATATACAAAAATGACTATGTTGCGGAAGACAATATCAGTAAACAATTAGGTATTTATCAAAATGAAGAAGGGTCTTTTGGAATTGGCATGCCATAAGGCAAATAAAGAGCCTCTCCTTTAATCTGGGTAAGTTTTACACTACAATGGTTTATCTTTTAATTTTTAATAAAAAAATTGTTTTTTTTGTTACTTGGTGGAAAATGCATGGTGGATCCGCACCAGATTTAAAGAAAATGGCTATTTGAGTTTTAAGTTTGATTACTAGCTCTTCGGTATGTGAGAGAGCATGGAGCGCTTTTGAGATGGTAAGCAAAATTATCAAGTCCATTGTGTACATCAATTTCATATCTCTTATAAATTGTAACACCCCACGTCCATTAATGTCACTCGCAAAGGGAATGCATTAACTTCCATGGAGCATTTTAAGTGAATATAGAACAGAAAATCACAACAAGACAGATATAAAGCAGTACTTGAAAATTTAAAACTTTATTTATTGCAGCAGAAGGTAAATATGTTTGGTTACATCATCAAAAACCATAAACCAAAGTCAAGTACATAATATCCATCTTGATAAAACAAAGTACATAATCCCACTACTACAAATAGCCATAAAGAAAATGATAGACTAAACTTTACTTCAGCAATCCAAATCAAAGTGCTCCCAAAGAGATCCCAATCAAGCCCCACTAGTACTAGTCCCACCCTTAACCTTGGGGGGGGAAGGAAGAAAAGAGGTAGAAACAAAGGGGGTCAGACATAAAGTCTGGCGAGTCCGATAACTCTAACAACATAATTATTAAAGCAATATGATAAGAAATAAGCTGGAGAATAAGGTAAGGACTGTGTGAACCACATGGGTATGGCAAGGCAATCAAGAGAAACTGAGATAACGTTAATGGCGCTTCCTAATCAATATAGGATAATTACTATACTCCACCGTACTGTACTGTACTAACACCAACTGCACCCCTACTAGTCACTTTAGAAATTTGATCCCTCTTGGATAAATAGAACGATGACAGCTTCATGTACTACTAGATGTACCCACTATCCTCCATGTTTGACTGTATATCTCTAGTTGCTATCATAGGTACCAAGCGTGTACCTATCCCCACTAGATGTACCCCTTCAATAAGTAATAATGGTAATTCCATGTACTCCTAGCTGACGTCATAGGTGCCGCCTGCTCCTATCTCCACTAGGTGTACCCCCTTAATAATTATTAATAATAGTGGTAGCTTCGTGTACCCCTAGCTGACTACATAGGTGTCGTCTGCTCCTATCTCCACTAGGTGTACCCACTACCCTGCCCCATTCGATCGGCTCCCTAACTTGTAGATACCTGTGCAGGTCCCACAGTGGGGTGTATCACTCCTCAATATGGCAACCTTATACCACGCAAGGAATGCACGGCTTATAACTACACGATGCAACAACGTCTTACCTACCGGCCCGGACCCACGCACACACGTGACCCCGTTGGACTTGCATTGCCACCGCTAACCCCTTTTGGCCTCTAACAATCAGACCCAGTAGGCGTGTCCCGTCCTCGACTTGGGTCGAGCTCACAAAGAAACTTAATGGGCTACTGGACTGAAAAGTGCCCCCCATGCTTGACACAAGCTTTCAACCTAGGCTTGATCCCCTCTAGTACATCCCACTTAACCCCCTTCATGTCCACTTACATGTTTTAAATTTGGTTAAGGGTTCCTATTAGTAATTCCACATGCCACCCAAGGCACCCACTTAACCCCTATGTCCCACTTACATGTTTTACCTTGGTTAAGTGTTACTAATCGTATTTCCTCATGCCACCCGAGGCACCCACTTAACCCCCATGTCCCACCACATGTTTTACTTTGGTTAAGTGTTTCTTAATTTATTACTACCGTAACCCCTGTAGGACCTATCACACTAGACTGGCATTTGTGGCTGTTGGATTTGTCGGGCGGGTCCGGGCAGTCTTACACCACAAACGAGCCTAACCTCGTGTCCATACAATTGTTACGCATTTAGTTTGGACCTTTGACCTCTCACATTGGGCTACCATTTGTGGCTGCTGGATTTGCTGGGCGGGTCCGGGCAGTCTTACGCCACAAATGAGTCTAACCTCGTGTCTTAGGCAATTAATTATACATAATTAATTTTCCCCAAATTTGAATTACTTTCCCTATTCAAATTTCCATATTTATTTATGTCCACAGTTTATCACCTAAATTATGCTTATCTATTTATGTATATAAATTATACCAATTTCATCACTAATTAATTGTATTCCTTAAATTTAATTACATGCCTTTTTAGGCCATTACATGCCAAATTCACAATATGTGTGTATCCACTATTATCCCCATCGTACCCCCGTCATTCGTTCGCTTAACATGACATACACATATTAGACTAGCAAATAGTCTAATACTTAAAAAAGGGAATAAACGTCACAAAGCACATACACACAATAATATATCTAATTTGCATCTAACTTGCAATTAATAATTACAACATACTTGCATAGTCTTTGTATTATCAAGGATCCAAAAATCATAGATCTAAAAGGTGTGAACTTGCATGTATGAACATAGTTTTACACCCAACTAGCCTAGATAATTATCACAAACTTACATAAACTATGTATGTCGTCAACCTAAACATAAAGGTGTCATCTTGCATAACTATGGATCCAATAAAAGGTGTTAACCTGAGTAAACTATGGATCCACATAAAGGTGTAAACTTGCATAACTATATATGTCATAGTTTCAACACAAAAATGTCAACTTAAATATGGATCTAAACTTTAAAGGTGTGAATTTGTATATATGTGAATCCAATTATCACTTAAACTTGCATATGAACATAATACTTATACGAACTAGCATATGTTCCACATCCATATTCGCATAAAAACTGATGTTATAAACCTAGGTGATTGGATTATAAAAAGGGATTCATTGACACAAGTTAACATCATGAACTACTAGCATATATTTTAGATCCAAACTTACATAACATCATATAACTCGCATACAACTAGCGTGATCCTATTTACTTGCATAACATCATATGTACAACTTGCATAATCATATTAACTTGCATAACATCATATATGAAACTTGCATAATCATATTAACTTGCGTAACATCATATATGAAACTTGCATAATCATATTAACTTGCATAACATCATATATGAAACTTGCATAATCATATTAACTTGCATAATCATATTAATCTTGCATAACATCATACATGAAACTTGCATAACATCATATATAAAACTTGCATAACATCATATAATATGAATCAAGTTAACATACATGATTAAACATATGAATTAGATTCACAACCACAACTTATAATCCAACGTATATCACATTATAATTAATTTAGCAATTATTTTGTTAAAGTGATCAAACTCACAATTCAACGAAGTTCTGGAATTTATTAGCGTCCCTTTGTTGTAGTTGAATTTGCTGTTGGATTTAACTGAGTTGCTTTAATCTTCTTCTAATTGGTGGCGGTTGCTCTAGGGTTCAAGATGACAGCATAACGGCCATAGTTTTAATTTTAATTTAGGGTTTGAGTCTATGGGTCTTTTTATAGAGTTTTGAATTTATTTACAGCCGTCAGATCACTCTAGAATCCATCTAGGCCTTAGAAACCAAGTAATGATGTCAACAGACCAACCAGAAATCGCCACCTAAGCCCTAAAACATAAAATTTCGTCACAGACCATTTAGGGCCGACGGGACCAATTCCAAACCTCCTGAGTCGACCCTGGGGTCGACCCAGCCGGGTCGACCCATAAAATAGGTCGGTTTGGTGTTTTGCCTTCCCGCTTCCGCTGTTTCGAATTTTTTTCCTTAAATTTTAGGTTAAATTTTATTTTATTTTTATAAATATAGCTATATATATTTCTATCTTCCTAATCAACCATTTTCACACTAAACTACTTTTTGAACCGCGTTCACACTAAGCCGCTTTTTAGCCATTCCCCTAAAACAAAAATATGGCATTGGCGAGGATCGAACTCTGTACCTCTTATATGCAAGTCACATGTTCCAACCAAATGAGCTACTTAGTCTTTTGCTTACAAACCTTAGAACAATGCTAAACATTTATTCTTTAATTTAGTTAATTCGATTATTCAAAAATATGGGGTGTTACATTCTCCCCTCCTTAAAGGATTTCGCCCCCGAAATCTCCAAGTTAAGGAGAATGCATATCCTAACATCCTAACAACCATCTACTCAACCATCAAACACAGGCATCCATTGTCCTTATAGAATTTCTAATGTTGTATGAACATATGCAAAAAGTGCGTGTATATGTTCCTTATCTAATGCAAAATCAGGCGGTCTACTGATTCAGTTGACCTCCTTAATGCAAACCATGATAGTGCCATGCATCCATTATGTATACGAAAGAACCCTATCTATACATATTATTTCTACATGTGTGCACAACTATTCACCAAAATGCAACATCCATATGATAGCACAACCATTATACATCCATTAGCTTAAATATGCACACACATTTATATGCAATATGAAGTGACCGAGCTGATCTAATGCCTAAAGTGTGTGTATATGCATCCACGAGCAACCACTAGCAAACACTTGCATCCACATGCATCCATCATACATAACATGTCTCAAACACATGTTTCAATCATAGGACTACCCTATCTAAAGGTCAAAGGTACTAACGAGGGGACATACTAAAGATAAGATAAGTATAAGGTAAGCGATAAAGGAGAAACTAAAAGACATACCCTCGAAAAGAAAAGGGTATAATGAACGCATCTTCTCTTCCATCTCCCAAGTAGCGTTGCTTTCATCATCTCCTCATTGCACTTTGACTAGCTTGACCTCTCGATTCCTCAACTTCTTAACCTCCGACCCAAGAATGCATGTAGGAGCTCGTCGAATCGTCGCATCATGCTCTATCTCCACCTCTCTAAGCGAGCTCGGCTCTACCACTTCCGCGGTCTCGTGCAAGCACTTCCTCACATGTGACACATGGAATACATCGTGTACGCCACTAAATCTCTCGGGCAACTCCACTCTATACGCCATCTGCTCAATCCTCTCCTTAATAGGAAACGGCCCTACGAACTTTGGTGCTAACTTCCCAACGGACGCAAAACGAACGACGTTCCGTAATGGAGATACCTTGACAAAGACCATGCCCCCAATATCAAACTCAAGATCTATCCTCCTCTTGTCCGCATAAGATTTCTTCCTATCTTGCGCCATCTTCATCCTCCTTCGAATCAAATCGATCTTTTCCGAAGTCTCTCTAATCATATCGGGCCCAAGTAAGATCTTATCCGTAGATTCCCACCAACATGTAGGTGAACAACAAGGCCTTCCATAAAGAGCTTCGAAAGGTGCCATGCCAATGCTAGACTGAAAGCTATTATTATACGCGAACTCCACCAACGGAAGATGCTCTTCCCATGTACCTCCAAATTCTAAGACACATAGCATCAAAAGGTCCTCTAGAATACGATTCACCCTCTCGGTCTGGCCGTCCGTCTGAGGATGATATGCGGTGCTCAAACATAACTGAGTCCCCACCGCCTCTTGTAAGCTCTTCCAAAACTCGCTAGTAAAAATAGGATCTCGATTGCTAGAAGGAACACCGTGCAAACGGACTACCTCTCGAATGTATACGGAAGCTAACCATGGAGCAGTCCTCTTACTCTTCACGGGAATAAAATGGGCGCTCTTTAGTAAGTCTGTCTACCACAACCCAAATCCCTGTATTACCCTTCCTTGATTTCGGCAATCCATCGACAAAATCCATCGAGACACTATCCCACTTCCATTGTGGAACCTCTAATTGGTGAAGCAACCCACCGGGTTTCTTTTGCTCTGCTTTTACTTGTTGGCACACCAAGCATCTAGCGACATACTCGGCCACATCCCTCTTCATACCAGCCCAAAAGAAAACTCGCTTCATGTCTTTGTACATCTTGTCCCCGCTTGGATGAATGGTCATCTTCGAACGATGTGCATCATCAAGAATAGCCTTCCTCAAGCTCTCATCCCGTGATACACAAAGTCTATCGTCCCTACGCAACCAACCCTTATCATCTAGGGTATTCCTACTTAGGTGGCTTGATGACTCCCCTCTTATGAGCTTCTCTACTAACTCCATCAACTGTGGGTCATCACGCTGTGCCTCTCCAACCCGTCCCAAAAGCGTAGGTCTCACCTCAAGGACGCTAGCAAACTGGGTCAATGGATGGTCTAAAGTCAAAGGTAGAGATAAACTCTAAGCTACGTCGCTCGATAAACAAAGGACTCAATGTCAACTTTTTACTACTCAAGGCATCAGCCACAACGTTACCCTTGTTAGGGGTATATGCTATCTCGAAATCGTAGGACGCCAAGAACTCCATCCACCTTTGTTGCCTCAAGTTTAGATCTTTCTGAGAGAACAAGTACTTTAGCGACTTATGGTCTGCAAGCAACTCAAACTTCTCACCAAGCAAATAATGACGCCAAAACTTGAGCGGAAAAACTATGGCAGCTAATTCTGAGTCATGGGTAGGGTAATTCTTCTCATGGACTTTCGACTGTCTTCCACCATAACATATCACCCTTCCCTAGAGACCACATGCCCTAAAATCCTCAATTCTTTCCTCCAAAAATGGTATTTTGGAGAACTTAGCTTTAAGCTGGTGCGCTTGTAGGGTCCCTAAGCTTTCCCAAAGATGTAGGGCATTCTCTTCTCTGCTTCTAGAGAAAACCAGGATATTATCCCATGCAAAATCGTCACAACTATCCATCTCTCACACAGCCCATCCTAGTCGAACTCGACATCCCCCAAGTGCAAGCCCCAAAGGCCTACACCAATATCAGACAAACACCCAAGGGATACCTCCTTCGAATTCAGACGACCTACGTGAGATGATACTAGTAAGACGGCCAACCAATTGAGCACTTGACCGACTCTGGCTGTCCTTGCCAGTCTTGCTCCAAAGCCACCGCTGATCACATAACTGGCTTAGCTTAATCTATTAAGCACATACGAAAACTTATTTCGCGCCTCTGGGTAAACCCCGCACTTTATCAAAGACGTCTCCATACTCACGGACCACACAAACAGACTCCCAATCATCGTTGGATGCGTCAGAAGATTCTAGGGAGCTAAGCATCACTGAACCCCTAGAGTCACAAGAAATATGAGGGTCTTTCCATAACGAATCAATAGTCTAACTACCCTCCTTTCACAATCTAGGATGGCACCCCGCCTGGCTAGCCAATCCACCCCTAGAATCAAACTATAGTCCATGAAACCAAGGACGAAGGCGTTGCATTCAAATCCAACGTCCAAGATAGACACTCTCAAATCCCGACAAACCATTGAAGGATGAGCTGAACTACCAACAGGATTTGAGACTAGGATGAGATCCTTAACTAGACTAGTATTTAGGTGCAGTGTTTCAACTAACGAAGCAGATATTAACGTGTATGAAGCGCCAGAATCAAACAAAGTCCAAACACGATGATAAAGAAAACCTAATTTCAACCTAGACGGTCCTACCCCCATCAGGTATACCAGCCGTGAGGGAATACAACTACCTTCCAGAAGATCCTGTACTTTGTCCCTGCCTCTTTGGACAATCCTAAGGTGTCCTATTTCTCCAAAATTACTAGCCTTCTTCTTCACGTTCTCCGTTTGTGACCTCCCGCCAAGATGAGGTTTCATCCTTTGTTAACCAAGCAGCTATTTGAACCTTCCTCCCATCATCTATCTTAAAGTACCAACAAGCCCTCCACTTCCTTGGACTAACTTCTAGCCCGACAAACGTCTAAGTCCCTTGAAGTGGTCTTTCGTCCTTTGTACGGAAGTCCTCATTTATCTTAGAAAAAGCATCTATACGCGGAGGGGGGGAACTCAAAAAGAGAAAGAGGAAGAGATTCAAAATGGAGAATCGAAGGAAGGATATATGGCTCTTGGGATTATGTTCTTAAAATAAACCTTTCTTTCAAAAATACTCTTATACAAACATATTTTTGAAAGTATCCTTTATAAAAATGCTTTTGAAAAATAGTTTTTCAAAATATCTTATTTGTTCTGGTAACCTTCAACTATGATACCACGTGTAACACCCCACGTCCATTAATGTCACTCGCAAAGGGAATGCATTAACTTCCATGGAGCAGTTTAAGTGAATATAGAACAGAAAATCACAACAAGAAAGATATAAAGCAGTACTTGAAAATTTAAAATTTTATTTATTGCAGCAGAAGGTAAATATGTTTGGTTACATCATCAAAAACCACAAACCAAAGTCAAGTACATAATATCCATCTTGATAAAACAAAGTACATAATCCCACTACTACAAATAGCCATAAAGAAAATTATAGGTTGAACTTTACTTCAACAATCCAAGTGCTCCCAAAGAGATACCAATCAAGCTCCACTAGTACTAGTCCCACCCTTAGAACCTGAGGGGGAAAGGAAGAAAAGAGGTGGAAACAAAGGGGGTCGGACATAAAGTCTGGCGAGTCCGATAACTCTAACAACATAATTATTAAAGCAATATGATAAGATATAAGCTGGAGAATAAGGTAATGACTGTGTGAACCACATGGGTATGGCAAGGCAATCAAGAGAAACAGAGATAACGTTAATGGCGCTTCCTAATCAATGTAGGATAATTACTATACTCTACCGTACTGTACCGTACTGTACTGTACTAACACTAACTGCACCCCTACTAGTCACTCTAGAAATTTGTTCCCTCTTGGCTAAATAGAACGATGATAGCTTCGTGTACTACTAGATGTACCCACTATCCTCCATGATTGACTGTATATCTCTAGTTGCTATCATAGGTACCCAGCGTGTACCAATCCCCACTAGATGTACCTCTTCAATAAGTTATAATGGTAATTCCGTGTACTCCTAGCTGACGTCATAGGTGCCGCCTGCTCCTATCTCCACTAGGTGTACCCCCTTAATAATTATTAATAATAGTGGTAGCTTCGTGTACCCCTAGCTGACTACATAGGTGCCGTCTGCTCCTATCTCCACTAGGTGTACCCACTACCCTGCCCCATTCGATCGGACCCCTAACTTGTAGATACTCGTGCAGGTCCCACAGTGGGGTGTATCACTCCCTAATATGGCAACCTTATACTACGCAAGGAATGCACGGCTTATAACTACACAATGCAACAACGTATTACCTACCAGCCCGGACCCACGCACGCACGTGACCCCGTTGGACTTGCGTTGCCACCACTAACCCCTTTTGGCCTCTAACAATCAGACCCAGTAGGCATGTCCCGTCCTCGACTTGGTTCGAGCTCACAAAGATACTTAACGTGCTACTGGACTGAAAAGGGCCCCCCATGCTTGACACAAGCTTTTCACCTAGGCTTGGTCCCCTCTAGTACATCCCACTTAACCCCCTTCATGTCCACTTACATGTTTTAAATTTGGTAAGGGTTTCTATTAGTAATTCCACATGCCACCCAAGACACCCACTTAACCCCTATGTCCCACTTACATGTTTTACCTTGGTTAAGTGTTACTAATCGTATTTCCTCATGCCACCCAAGGCACCCACTTAACTCCTATGTCCCACCACATGTTTTACTTTGGTTAAGTGTTTCTTAATTTATTACTACCGTAACCCCTGTAGGACCTCTCACATTAGACTGGCATTTGTGGCTGCTGGATTTGCCGGGCGGGTCCGGGCAGTCTTACACCACAAACGAGCCTAACCTCATGTCCATACAATTGTTACGCATTTAGTTAAGGTCTTTGACCTCTCACATTGGGCTACCATTTGTGGCTGCTGGATTTGCCGGGCGGGTCCGGGCAGTCTTACACCACAAATGAGTCCAAACTCGTGTCTTAGGCAATTAATTATACATAATTTATTTTCCCCAAATTTGAATTACTTTCCCAATTCAAATTTCCATATTTATTTATGTCCATAAGTTATCACCTAAATTATGCTTATCTATTTAAGGTATATAAATTATACCAATTTCATCACTAGTTAATTTTATTCCTTAAAATTAATTACATGCCTTTTTAGGCCAATACATGCCAAATTCACAATATGTGTGTATCCACTATTATCCCCATCATACCCCCGTCATTCGTTCGCTTAACATGACAAATACATATTAGACTACCAAATAGTCTAATACTTTAAAAAAGGGAATAAATGTCACAAAGTCACATACACACAATAATAGATCTAATTTGCATCTAACTTGCAATTAAGAATTACAACATACTTGCATAGTCTTTGTATTATCAAGGATCCAAAAATCATAGATCTAAAAGGTGTGAACTTGCATGTATGAACATAGTTTTACACCCAACCAGCCTAGGTAATTATCACAAACTTACATAAACTATGTATGTCGTCAACCTAAACATAAAGGTGTCATCTTGCATAACTATGGATCCAATAAAAGGTGTTAACCTGAGTAAACTATGGATCCACATAAAGGTGTAAACTTGCATAACTATGCATGTCATAGTTTCAACATAAAAATGTCAACTTGAATATGGATCTAAACTTTAAAGGTGTGAACTTGTATATATGTGAATCCAATTATCACTTAAACTTGCATATGAACATAATACTTATACGAACTAGCATATGTTCCACATCCATATTCGCATAAAAACTGATGTTATAAACCTAGGTGATTGGATTATAAAAAGGGATTCATTGACACAAGTTAACATCATGAACTACTAGCATATATTTTAGATCCAAACTTACATAGCATCATATAACTCGCATACAACTTGCGTGATCCTATTAACTTGCATAACATCATATGTACAACTTGCATAACATCATATATGAAACTTGCGTAGTCATATTAACTTGCATAACATCATATATGAAACTTGCATAATCATATTAACTTGCATAACATCATATATGAAACTTGCATAATCATATTAACTTGCATAATCATATTAATCTTGCATAACATAATACATGAAACTTGCATAACATCATATATAAAACTTGCATAACATCATATAATATGAATCAAGTTAACATACATGATTAAACATATGAATTAGATTCACAACCACAACTTATAATCCAACGTATATCACATCATAATTAATTTAGCAATTATTTTGTTAAAGTGATCAAACTCACAATTCAACGAAGTTCTGGAATTTATTAGCGTCCCTTTGTTGTAGTTGAATTTGCTGTTGGATTGAATTGAGTTGCTTTAATCTTCTTCTAATTGGTGGCGGCTGCTCTAGGGTTCAAGACGACAACATGACGGTCATAGTTTTAGTTTTAATTTTGATTTAGGGTTTGAGTCTATGGGTCTTTTTATAGAGTTTTGAATTTATTTACAGCCGTCAGATCATCTAGAATCCATCTAGGCCTTAGAAACCAAGTAATGATGTCAACAGACCAACCAGAAACCGCCACCTAAGCCCTAAAACATAAAATTACATCATAGACCATTTAGGGCCGACAGGACCAATTCCAAACCTCCTGAGTCGACCCTGGGGTCGACCCAGCGGGTCTCGGGCTGGGTCGACCCATTAAATAGGTCGGTTTGGTGTTTTGCCTTCCCGCTTCCGCTGTTTTAAATTTTTTCTTAAATTTTAGGTTGAATTTTATTTTATTTTTATAAATATATCTATAGATATTTCTATCTTCCTAATTAACCATTTTCACACTAAACTACTTTTTGAACCGCGTTCACACTAAGCCGCTTTTTAGCCATTCCCCTAAAACAAAAATATGGCGTTGGCGGGGATCGAACTCTGTACCACTTGTATGAAAGTCACTTGCTCCAACCAAATGAACTACTTAGTCTTTTGCTTACAAACCTTAGAACAATGCTAAACATTTATTCTTTAATTAAGTTAATTCGATTGTTCAAAAATCCTGGGTGTTACATAGATGGACATCAAGTATCTCTTATACATGGACAACAAGCATACCTGGACAGCATATATTATAACAAGTGCATTTTGTACATCAATTTAATGTCTTTTTTGTACACCTTAGACTTGGACAAGTAAATCTTATATCTGGACAGCAAGTATACTTGGACAAGTAAGTCTTACACCCAGACAGCAAGTATACTTGGACAACTTATATTATAACAAAGTCTATTTGTCCTTTTGTACATGAAGAATTGTTGATTAATGTCTCTTTTCTGTTAACATGTTCAATTATAGTTTTTTTAAAGAGTTCAATTATAGTTTATATGTACACACGAATATGTTTGATAACATACGTTATCTTTCTAATAATTACAGGTTCATATAAAAAGAGAAACAGAATTGATGCTGATGAACTTAGAGATTAGGTGTTTGTTAAATTTCATTCCCAGCTTAAAGCAAAATTTGGTGCTAGAATGAGAGATGCACATGCTGCTCCCAAATTCCATAGAGCGGTGGTGGATGAGTGGGTTAGTGGTTCTAAAAAATCTAATTTTGATGTTACACTTTCAGATAATGAGACGGATAATGAAATTTTCCTTAGTGATGCATTATCGTGGGCTGATGCTTCTGCAGTAATGGGAATAGAGATGCATCAAAAATCTAAAAGATCAAATTCGATAGCAAAAACATCACGTGAGACGAGGTCATCATATAGAAAAGGGAAACAACTTATGAATGAAGAAGACGAGCTTGATATAATGTCACATGAAGAATACACTAGATGTATTAATAATTCCTTTTGGTAGTATGCTTGGAATTATAAAATCCTAGTTAGCTCTTTTTGTGAATTTTGTATATGAATAGATGGGTTAAAAAAAGAAGATGATATGTAGTATTTAACGTTTTATGTACTTCTTGCATGTTATAAATGATATAACTATATACTTATGCAACCTTTTGTATTCCCATGTTCATTGTGTTTTTACATGTCTATTCCTTTATTTATGAATGTATTTGTTTTACGTTCTACTTCTAGGCTATTATTTAATGTATGTTTTATGTTTGGATAAGAATTCATTGATAATGAGTCGGAAGCTATAATTTATTTGTATTGTGTTATTCTACTAATTTAAACATATTATGCTATTTGAAATGAATATGAATGTTCTTTTGTAGATTAAAAATGCTAGATTGGTTTTCCAAATCAATTTTAAATTATTACCTTTGTAACAATAATCATAAAAAAATAGGCAATAGTATCAATTTTTAATATATAATGCATCCTAAGATGGTTCCGAGATGAAATTCCGAGATGAATATCCGAGATGAGCTCATCT
The DNA here is from genome assembly GCA_030737875.1 of Allium sativum. Lineage (NCBI taxonomy): Eukaryota > Viridiplantae > Streptophyta > Magnoliopsida > Asparagales > Amaryllidaceae > Allium > Allium sativum. The sequence continues at coordinate 905,861,701 of CM060916.1, forward strand.
CATCCGAGGTCACCCCCGATATGAGATCGAGTCTCTAAAATTTCCGAGATGAAATGCGACCAAAATCCGATATTTAAAACCTTCAGTGGATCCCACTACTTAATGAATCTACTCCTGAAGTAGGCCACTCTATGAATGATTCCTTTTTTATTTCTTCTTTAGGAAGGCGGGCCCTACAGCCACTTAATATAAACACTTGAAGTAAAGCTTGAGGATAAATTCACATTACACAATTCATTATCGCCATAGGTTCATACGGTTAACAATATCTTACATTAGTTAAACGTATATCCGACTGCTGGAAAGTGCAGACTTCTATCAGATAACGTAACTGACCTCACAACATTAGCCAACTAAGTCCAATCCTTATTTTAATTAAAAGTATTATTTCCATAAATTGAACAAGAAACAAGATAAGGATGATTTCCTAAGATTCACAACTATAGGTTATTTATTAGTTTATTTCCTTATTAGGTTTAGTATTTACTGCGACCATTAATACTCAAATTCCCATTAAATCTCCTTTAATTCAATTAGTTATTATAACAGTCACATGCCATTAATGGCTATAGCAATCATATATTATAAGGCAATAAACACTCAATCAATCCAATTCCATAATTGTCACATGTCATTATTGACCATAACGGTCGTATTTCATAAGGCAATGGGCAACCACTAAATATTATTTATATCAGTCTCATTTAATCATATTAATATTATTTGTTGTACTCCCAAACTTTTACTTTTTATTAATTCTTATTTGTATATATAAGTTTATTATATAAATTTCCCAAATCACTACATTTATTTCTATTCATTTTAAATTGTAACCATTTGACATTTATTCATTCATTCATTTCCCCACAATATTCATAGTTACAATATCGATTCCCTTCTTAATTTATTTGTAAACTTTTGAATCAGACCAAGTAATTTCACATATATTGGTAATAAACATAACTATTACAAACATTTATTTCCGTTTGTTACGGAAAATATTATTTCTATTCATTTTGAATTGCAACCATTTGACATTTATTCATTTCCACACAATATTCATAGTTACAATATTAGTTCCCTTCTTAATTTGGTTGTAACCTTTTGAATCAGAGCAAGTAATTTCACATTTATTCCTAATAAACATAACTATTGCAAACATTTATTTCTGTTCATTACGGAAAATATTACTATATACCTATCATAATGGAAACTATTCAAATTCAAACATACAATATACGTTTACTTAATAATAATAAGAACAACATCATTTACAAAAAATTTTGATGGATAAATTATAATATAATAATTATATATATATATATATTTGTATATTTATATTTTTAGTGTGGTATTTACGTAGTCACTAATTATCTTAAATTATTATTAGTTTACATTCTACTCCAAACTAACAAGCAGAACAATCCTTTTGTGTTTAGTCTTGTTGAGATTCAAAATCTTCTAAAAAGGTTATTACTGTAATTCTTGTAAATTCTACCTAATAATTAAACAAAGGAAAACAGACACATTTCAAATCCCAAGAAATAAGTAATATTTTATTTAGAATAGATGATGCAAACTGCGTAAAAGCTACGCGAATTTACACATCTCTTCCTATATGAATTGTTAGTATTTCTTTTAGATTTCAAATAATGCCTTTAACTTAAAAAGAGCAAAATGACTAATTTACAACAATTAAGCAAAAAACCCCAAATTACCCAACCACAAACAAATTTATAATTCTAAAACGTTAAATTGCATCACTCATACAATTTACACAAAATTCCTATAGGTCTAGAATAAAAAAAATACACAAATCTAAGTATTAAGGGATTGATTTCCAAATGCAGGGTGTTCACGCTAACTGCAAGATATATGTAAGAATTGTTGGCAAGATATGATATAACAACAAAGCCTACAAATCCATATCATATTTTCAAATATACAAATTCAAATTTGACACAAACAAAATAAATCTGATATTTTTAGGCATACAACTTCATATTTGATGCAAACAAAATAAATCTGACATTCTTAACAGTGAATATATTTCCCACTCACCTGAAAGCCATTCCAAATCCAAATCTGAATATAGCTTTTAGGCCTATAGCTAAAAATCTAACCAAACTACAATATGTAAAAAAAACGGATATGATATATAATTTAAAATTTGTAGATCTGAGAAAAGAATTCGAAAAAGTGAGAAAACTAATAATATAAATTATCTACTCGCAGAATTAATCCTTATTCACAAATCTAAATTCATTATCTTCAATCTTTATTTGTTTGACTTGAATGTGTATATATTTATTTTAGAAATATAGAAGAGATTAGAGAAATGGAAATGATAGAGTTTCGCTGTTGCCTCCAGAAAATATGAGCAAAAGAGTGGGGGGTCTAGGAATTTACTTATAGGTGTTGAAATGATCATAAACCGTTATATTTAGTTTCACGAAAAGGAATCCATTTATACATAAACTTATAAGATAAAAACCCTAATTGCCACAAAAGCAGTGAACCATGGGTTGTAGGGGCGCTCAACTTGCCTCCTGTTGGAGGAGGGGTAATAAATGACAATATTTATTGCCTTAATAAAAAAATATTTTGATTAATTGTTTTTTGTCCATTTTCATTTTTCTTATGTATGAAGTTCGAAACATGAAAGTTGACCAGAATTCAATTACGGACACAATGGTGCAAGTTTCCGGGACAAATTCCATCTTTGGAGTATAATTAAATAACTAATTTAACTAATGCAAAATTCCTTGGTGTTACATTCTTCCCTCCTTAAAAGAAATTTCTTTCTGAAATTTATCGATGACTAAGTCATGGAGCTGGCACCTAATTATCCTATGCTACACATTCAATTTATGTTCATCCAATTTTGTAACTAAACGTGCACAGGTACATGGTGTACATCATTGGTCACAACCATAAAATATTTATGCCTAATGATTCTAAATCGGATCCTCCTATATGTACGCATTTTATTTTGGAAAATATTTCTGAAAACATGATGCAAACTGTAATAACCCGGAAATCTGAGCCAATTTAAAAAAATTATTTTGGCAATTTTAGTGAATTTTGGGTATTTAAAATGAAATAATTTAAATAATAACGATGAGAAATTTATTTTGAATAGAATTAGAATTTATATATTTATTTGAATCGTCGTTAGAATATAAATATTTTATTTTAATTATAAAAGGAATTGAAAATGGTGCGGTAGTTTGAAATTTCAATTTCAAAGTTCAAATGAATGTACAGGATTCAAAATAAACCGGATTTTGTCGAAACCAAAAATATTAGAATCTATTTGAGAATATCTTTCCAACGAATCCGAAAAATTGAAATTTCATAGCGGGGATAAAAAGTTATGCCCAGTTGAAATTTCAGAATAGTCGTTATGGAATTCTGGCCCTTAAAAATGAAAATTTTGCAAACAACCTTGGTTTTCGACGAAACCACTTTTGTTGGACCAGGGATGTCTAGTTATTGCTAGATTCCAAAATTCGTAATTTTCTGAATCAATATGTGAGCGTGGCAAAGTAAAACGTGTTTTAACAATTTCAGTCAATTCTGATCGACCAGAAAATGGCCATTTTTCAAACGATCCAGAATTTGACGAAATTAGTTTATTAGGACCGTATCGTCAATACGAAGTTAGAAAATATTTTTCAGGAATTTTTAGGGTCAGTATGTGGCCCTGGTAAATTGAGATGTGCGTTCAAATTGAATATATAGAATTGTATTTAAAATTCAATGGAAACTGATCGTAACAGCCGAATTGGCTTACGAAACATATCCCATTGTGTTCGGAATGGGGGTAATTAGCTAGAGACGACAGTCGCTGGGTCTCGTTTGGAGGTTGAATGAAAAGTCAACTTCTTGGGAAAAAAATTAAAACTATATAAATATCTTAACCCTAAATTCCCTCTTTACAACAGAACCCCCCCCCTCTTTCTGAAATAAATCTCGTTGCTGCCCTAACCACCCACCCTCGTCGCGATCCGCCACCCTCCACCACAGCCGCCGCACCTCCCCTCTACACCACCACCGCCGGCGACGAGATCCCCCTCCCCCTGTTCACCTCAGATGCCCTCGTTTTCTGTTAAACCCCCTCCCCCCCCCCCTCAAACCCACAAAATCTGCAACCACGGCTGCCCCCAGGTGAGCTTCCGCCCGTCGTGCCCTCCGGTCGCCTCCCCGACCCCGAGCGCCACTTTCCCTTACCTCAAACCGCCTCCCCTTTCTACTTCCTCAACTAAAAAGCCCCGAAATCCCATTTCTCCGCTGTCCCGGCCAATGCGGGCTCCGCTACTGACCTGAAGTGACACCTCCGCCACCTGCGAACTCTGGTGCCGCCATCTCCCTTGCCACTCAGCCCTCTGTGAGTTTTACTTTTGTAACAACCCGCATTCTACTCATCTAGGATCATAGAATATTTATTTCTTTTTCTTGGTAAGTCGTATGGTTGTGTACTTTTGGGAAACGACTAGTGGGGTCATTTCCCATGTTCATGATTTTTGCCAATTTTTAAATGACTGTTTTGCCCCTAGTTGATCTTGTTTCGTCCATAACTTTTGACTGGAAAGGAATTTTGACCTGAAACCACATCCATTAGCTCCGGATGATGGTTTCTCTTTCCGTAGAGTGGTCATAATAGCCAAAAGGACTTACCGTTTGGGAGATATGGCTGAATTAAGGGTTAAAGGGTTATTTTCAGCTAATTGGGCTTAACCGGGTAATTAGCAGCTAGGCCCAAAGGGGGATTTCGGGATTAGTGGTATTTAAGGGCTGCTAGGGTTAAGATTTCGGTTTTTACTTCATTTTCCAGCCGCCTAAGACATTTCTTCAAGTATAGCCATGGCCTCCACCTTCTAATTTCACTCCAAATCACCTCTAATCACTCTCTAATCAAAGATTAAGCAAAACTACATCAAACCAAAGGGGATTAGCACCAAATCAGAGAGAGTTGTTGGAACACATAGAGATTGGATCTATATCAGAGGAGTTTCAGTTCTGAAAGTTTAATTGTGCCAAAGGTGAGTGATTTGCTTAGTTTTTCACTAATTATGGATAATTAGGGTAATTAGCGAAAATTAGCGGAAATATAACTCAGAAAAATCTAGAAAAATTCCTAAAATTCTAAAACATCATTTTTGCCTCTGATATGAATTTGGGTTAATTTCGACTAATTTTGTTAATCCCGGAATTTAGGGGATTAAGGGGTAATTAGTGGTAATTAGCGAATTTATGCATGTTAAAAATCTGGAAAAATATTCATAAATTCTGAAATATTATTTTAGGTCTCTGTATGAAAAATTGGCTAATTTTGTTAAGTTTTGCTAATCCTATCGTTAGATTTACTTAAACATGCTTAAGGGGAAAATATGGGTTTTTGGGTATGTTTGATCCATTTTACATGCTATGATTGTTGTTTTGATGTTTGTGGATGTTGCTACATGTTGCTATGACTGTATGGTATGCTTTGTGATTGATTAGAACAGTTAGAATGGTAGAAAACGCCGTTGAATGGCGTAAAAACAGTCACTGGAAAAGTTGCAGGAATTTGACCTAGACCGGATCGAATCGCGTGAAGGAGATCACGAACCGATTCGTGATGAGGAAGGCGTGACCGAACCAAGGCGCTACGCATTTGACTAGGAGGAGGACACCACGATCCGATCCCATTGATGGAGCACGATCTGAACCGGTGTATGGCGATGCGACTGAGCTTGGAAGCTACGACCCGATCCGATGGGAGTTCCATCACGATCCGAACCATGGAGCACGGAGCACGATCCGAAGGTGGTCCACGATCCGACCACGAGTAGAAGGAGGAACCACGAACCGCGCTTGGGGGCGAACCGCGATCCGAACCGCCATGACCTGAAGTACACCGATCCGAATGGAGGAACTCGACCCGAACCAGTATGGTGACTACAGATTGAACCAGGAAGCTTGAACGCGAGATATGAGCTGTGAACTGAATGAATACCGATCCGGAGGAGACCACAACCCGAGATGCAAAGGTAGTTCAAATGAGAAGTTAGAACTCAGGATCCAGACGGGAACCAACGAGTTGACTTCACGATTGGACTTTGCTGCGGGACGTGTGCAAAGGGGTTATCGATGCCTATCACTTTGGTTACCATTGATAGATGGATTAGGGGCTCGTAGTGTAGTTATACGGGGTTGGACTCCGTCATGGCCCAAAGGATTAGGTGACCAAAGTAGTGGATATCGTATGCTTTACGCACTGAGTGAGAGATGTGAGGATGGTTGCTATGTTTGATTGTTTGACATCACTATGAAGTACACACCCCCACCCCCGTATTCTTTACACCTTATGTTTAGTGGCACCTTAGAGCATTGTACAGTATGTAGTGCTAACTCTTTGGTTGCAGGTCCAGGTTCACGTATGATTGGATTATACCTGTTATTGTTTTGTTTGGATTAGCTGCTTATCGCTCACACCAGACTTTTTGTCTGACCCAGAGTTTATGTCTCTTCTTATTACTCTGGGTGCTCACACGAGCAGACTAGAGACAGGTTAGGTGGATGCACGGGTAGCTGTACTGGAGACGAGCAGGAGGCTTCCACGTATGATATTTATGTATTATCTCCCTGTGCTATCGATGGTCACTGCTTGGGCATTAGTAGTGTACCTTTTCCTTTCTTTTGCTTAGAGACAGTATTTTTGAAGTTGTAATAAGGATGTTGGATCATAAGCTGTATTTTGGATTTCCGCTGCCATGTTAGACATGATTTAGTTTTTCAGCTTATGAACTGTCTCGCCTGTTTTATGTCAAAGTTATGTTATTATTATATTTTATTCCATGCGCTGTGAGACATTCTACAGGTTCTGTGTTAGTTCTTCATCTTCTTTCTTTCCTTCCGACGACCGTTCCGCGCTAGTTAGACATGTGTACAGCGCACTTTCGGAGGAAATGTCGGCTAGTGCAGGGCAGGTCGTCACATTTGGTATCAGAGCTCTAGGTTGCATAGTTAACCTGGGGAAAGTCATCAGGGAGAGATATTATACGTATATGAGAGCGCGTATTTGTGATTATTTTGATTTTTCAAAACTGGTTTTCAAAGCTATATAGATATATATATATATACTATTAGCATAGTTAAGGGTGAAGTTGCACTGCACTGACACCACAAGGAGATGGTTAATCGTTTGCTCTGTACAGATTGAACGATGAGCCGATATGCGAGGGGTACTGGCAGAGGAGCCAATAATGGGAATGCTACTGAGATGAGGACTATGTTCACTGACTTCATGAGGGAGATGCTTAGGGATGTCCAGAGAGCGGCTCCTAATGTTGCTAACGGTGGTGGTGCAGCGGTGCAGGCGCCTAGGACCGATTTCGCCAAGCTTAACAAGGATTATGCTAGTCTTGGTGGGAAGCCGTTCCACGGAACGGAGTCGGCTACGGTTGTTCAGGATTGGTTGGATAGCTGTGAGCGTATCTTCGAAGACTTGGGTATTGAAGATGCCATGAAGAGGAAGCTAGCATCCCGTCAGCTTCAAGGACGAGCAATGAATTGGTGGAATGCTATTAAGGCAGCAACTCCAGAGGATCAGATTACATGGTATCAGTTTAAGGCTCGTTTTTGCGATAAGTTTATACCAGCTGCTCAAAAGTCAGAATTGTTTAGAAAGTTTCTGGAGCTTAAGCAGAACGGAAGGGCAGTTTCAGAGTATGTTGCTGAGTTCGATACTTTATCGAAATATGGGTTATCTCTTATCGACACTGCTGAGAAGAAGAACGAGAAGTTCATAACTGGTTTAGATGGGTACTTGGGGGAAAGGCTTATAAACCACATCGATGAGACGTTTGAATCGATTGTAGGAAAGGCATTAAGGTCGGAAAGTATTTACCCTAAGCCTAAGACTTAGGTCGCTACTGCATCTGCAAAGGAGCCAAAGCCGCAAGCAGGCGGCGGAGGCAAGAATAATTCCCGGACTAAGAGGAAACCAGACCAAACCATGGATGGTCAGAGTAAGAAGAATAAGAAATATGGCGAGTGCTTTAGCTGTGGCAAGAAGGGCCACTATGCCAGAGATTGTTGAGAAAAGCCTGGGGAAAGGAAGTGCTTTAATTGCGGCCAAGCGGGACATCACAAGAATGAATGTCCACAATCTCCTAGGGAGAAGCAGATCGTGAAAGCATATGCTATCAACGCTATTCCTTCTTCGTCGAATGCCCCAACTGCGGCGCAGAAGGAAAAAGATGTCGTTATTCGAGGTATGCTTTCTATTTAAGATGTTTCTGTTCGAGTTTTGTTTAATAACAAGGTTTCCCATTCCTTCGTACCTAGTGACCTGGTAGATAGGTTGGAATTGGAACCCGAGATAGTCGATAGACCTTTAGTAGTGACAAACCCGATAGGTGGTTTGACTAGCCTTTGTAGGATTTGTCGTAATTTGGTCTTATCGAGTCATGGATGTATGTTTGTTGTGATTGCTTTATTTTGAGCTTTACTAGGTTTGGCTTGATTTTGGGAGCTGATTGACTCCAAAAGTATAGAGTGATAGTAGATTGTGAAGAGCCTTTGATGACCGTTAGAGTGGATGATGGACGAAGGGTGGTATTGGATCGCCTACCTTATGACGAAGATGATAACGGGAGTTAGAGAAGCAAATGTACATTGGATGTACAGTAGTTGGTCAGGACTTGGTCATGCGATCGATGATAATTTCAAGCAAGATTGGCGAGGATAGCCAAAGTCAGTTATAGATGCTTGAGTGTTTGGATGTTTTGCTCATGTCATCTCGCGTAGATCGTCTGAACTCGAAGGAGATGTTCCTTGGGTGCTTGTCTGATATTGGTTTAGTCCTTTGGGACTCGTGCTCGGGGAATGTCGAGGTCGACTAGGATGGTCTGCGTGAGAGATAAGTGGTTGTTGTGGTTTTCATTGGATGATATCTTGGTTTACTCGAAGAGTGATGGGCAGCTATAACAAGACAAGACTATTAGATGGTAAGGACTGCCCCGAGCTAGACTCGATAGAGTTATGAGGTGACTCGAGTGGGACTCGAGAAAGATGCAAAGTAATGGATTGTTTAGGACCCTATGTCGATGTTCTTTTTTGAAAGAATAGGATGTGTTCATTGATCATGGAAGATGCACCGAAGGTTAGGACGATTCAAGTTGGACTTGAACTCATAAAAGAAAATAGATGTTCGATTGATCTTAGAGATGCAACGAATAGAGGGGACGACTCACGTTGGACTAGAGTTTGTAGGTAATGGATACTCAAGACTAGGTCTGAGTTTTAGGTAATAGATTGACTCGAGTTGGACTCGAGAAGGCTGCAAGGAATTGGATTGGCTCGAGTTGGACTCGAGAGGGCAGCAAGATAATGGATAGACTTGGGTGGGACTCGAGTGTTTCAGGCGGACTAAAAGCAGGGGTATCTGGGGACGCCCGTTACCTTGGATCCGTTGGACGTGATCTAGTTATCCTTGGAGGATAAACGTACGTTGGACGTACGGTAGTCCGTTTGGAGGCTGGGTTCCATTAGTTATTGATGTTGGTTGGACCAGACATATAGGTATCGATGTATTCAACGCTTTAGCAGGTGATAGATAGGATTTGTTTGATGAATGCTATGGTTGCTATGTTTGTTCCTACCTTTCTTCTCTTAATTAGACTATCACCTGTAGGATCCTGTTGAATGGAAATAGGATAAGTTTGTTGATCATGGTGATATGACGGGTGTGAGATACTTTATGTTAGACTTGAAGTATGTTTGGGCATTAGTAGTGTACCTTTTCCTTTCTTTTGCTTAGAGACAGTATTTTTGAAGTTGTAATAAGGATGTTGGATCATAAGCTGTATTTTGGATTTCCGCTGCCATGTTAGACATGATTTAGTTTTTCAGCTTAAGAACTGTCTCGCCTGTTTTATGTCAAAGTTATGTTATTATTATATTTTATTCCATGCGCTGTGAGACATTCTACAGGTTCTGTGTTAGTTCTTCATCTTCTTTCTTTCCTTCCGACGACCGTTCCGCGCTAGTTAGACATGTGTACAGCGCACTTTCGGAGGAAATGTAACAACCCGCATTCTACGCATCTAGGATCGTAGAATATTTATTTCTTTTTCTTGGTAACTCGTATGGTCGTGTACTTTTGGGAAACGACTAGTGGGGTCATTTCCCATGTTCATGATTTTTGCCAATTTTTAAATGACCATTTTGCCCCTAGTTGATCTTGTTTCGTCCATAACTTTTGACTGGAAAGGAATTTTGACCTGAAACCACATCCATTAGCTCCGGATGATGGTTTCTCTTTCCGTAGAGTGGTCATAGTAGCCAAACGGACTTATCGTTTGGGAGATATGGCTGAATTAAGGTTTAAAGGGTTATTTTCAGCTAATTGGGCTTAACCGGGTAATTAGCAGCTAGGCCCAAAGGGGGATTTCGGGATAAGTGGTATTTAAGGGCTGCTAGGGTTAAGATTTCGGTTTTTACTTCATTTTCCAGCCGCCTAAGACATTTCTTCAAGTATAGCCATGGCCTCCACCTTCTAATTTCACTCCAAATCACCTCTAATCACTCTCTAATCAAAGATTAAGCAAAACTACATCAAACCAAAGAGGATTAGCACCAAATCAGAGAGAGTTGCTGGAACACATAGAGATTGGATCTATATCAGAGGAGTTTCAGTTCTGAAAGTTTAATTGTGCCAAAGGTGAGTGATTTGCTCAGTTTTTCACTAATTATGGCTAATTAGGGTAATTAGCGAAAATATAACTCAGAAAAATTCCTAAAATTCTAAAACATCATTTTTGCCTCTGATATGAATTTGGGTTAATTTCGACTAATTTTGTTAATCCCGGAATTTAGGGGATTAAGGGGTAATTAGTGGTAATTAGCGAATTTATGCATGTTAAAAATCTGGAAAAATATTCATAAATTCTGAAATATTATTTTAGGTCTCTGTATGAAAAATTGGCTAATTTTGTTAAGTTTTGCTAATCCTATCGTTAGATTTACTTAAACATGCTTAAGGGGAAAATATGGGTTTTTGGGTATGTTTGATCCATTTTACATGCTATGATTGTTGTTTTGATGTTTGTGGATGTTGCTACATGTTGCTATGGTATGCTTTGTGATTGATTAGAACAGTTAGAATGGTAGAAAACGCCGTCGAATGGCGTAAAAACAGTCGCTGGAAAAGTTGCAGGAATTTGACCTAGACCGGATCGAATCGCGTGAAGGTGATCACGAACCGATTCGTGATGAGGAAGGCGTGACTGAACCAAGGCGCTACGCATTTGACTAGGAGGAGGACACCACGATCCGATCCCATTGATGGAGCATGATCCGAACCGGTGTATGGCGATGCGACTGAGCTTGGAAGCTACGACCCAATCCGATGGGAGTTCCATCACGATCCGAACCATGGAGCACGGAGCACGATCCGAAGGTGGTCCACGATCCGACCACGAGTAGAAGGAGGAACCACGAACCGCGCTTGGGGGCGAACCGCGATCCGAACCGCCACGACCTGAAGTACACCGATCTGAATGGAGGAACTCGACCCGAACCAGTATGGTGACTACAGATTGAACCAGGAAGCTTGAACGCGAGATATGAGCTGTGAACTGAATGAAGACCGATCCGGAGGAGACCAAAACCCAAGATGCAAAGGTAGTTCAAATGAGAAGTTAGAACTCAGGATCCAGACGGGAACCAACGAGTTGACTTCACGATTGGACTTTGCTGCGGGACGTGTGCAAAGGGGTTATCGATGCCTATCACTTTGGTAACCATTGATAGATGGATTAGGGGCTCGTAGTGTAGTTATACGGGGTTGGACTCCGTCATGGCCCAAAGGATTAGGTGACCAAAATAGTGGATATCGTATGCTTTACGCACTGAGTGAGAGATGTGAGGATGGTTGCTATGTTTGATTGTTTGACATCACTATGACATACACACCCCCACCCCCGTATTCTTTACACCTTATGTTTAGTGGCACCTTAGAGCATTGTACAGTATGTAGTGCTAACTCTTTGGTTGCAGGTCCAGGTTCAGGTATGATTGGATTATACTTGTTATTGTTTTGTTTGGATTAGCTGCTTATCGCTCACACCAGACTTTTTGTCTGACCCAGAGTTTTATGTCTCTTCTTATTACTCTGGGTGCTCACACGAGCAGACTAGAGACAGGTTAGGTGGATGCACGGGTAGCTATACTGGAGACGAGCAGGAGGCTTCCACGTATGATATTTATGTATTATCTCCCTGTGCTATCGATGGTCACTGCTTGGGCATTAGTAGTGTACCTTTTCCTTTCTTTTGCTTAGAGACAGTATTTTTGAAGTTGTAATAAGGATGTTGGATCATAAGCTGTATTTTGGATTTCCGCTGCCATGTTAGACATGATTTAGTTTTTCAGCTTATGAACTGTCTCGCCTGTTTTATGTCAAAGTTATGTTATTATTATATTTTATTCCATGCGCTGTGATACATTCTACAGGTTCTGTGTTAGTTCTTCATCTTCTTTCTTTCCTTCCGACGACCGTTCCGCGCTAGTTAGACATGTGTACAGCGCACTTTAGGAGGAAATGTCGGCTAGTGCAGGGCGGGTCGTCACAACTTCCATTTTTGTTCGTGTATGAAAGTGAAAATACGATTTTTACCATGTGTAGCGATTAAAAATATGGTTTTTATCGTGAGGATAGCGATTTAAAATGGTGATCTTTTATGTGTATGAAAAGACGAAGAGATTATATTTTTAGTTCAGAAAATATTAGATTTTTAATTACATAAAGATTCGATTTTTAGCGAAATAGAAGTATGAACTTTATTTTATATGGAGTGAAACAAAAATGTTGTCCTTTATATGGAAAAGAGAATATAAAAATGTGATTTTTATTATAAACTTCATGAAACAAACTGGGTTGGAAACATGACGAAGATTTCCTACATATTAAGAGTCTTGGTGTTTGGTTTAGCTTCTCGGTGAGAACTCCTCACTTTTGTATTATTTTCTAGTTGAAATATATACTTGGATGCAGACGGTGCTTAGTAGCACCCAACACCCATCGCCCACAGACCATGGACGACTTGTTTGATTTTGTTGTGTTGCGAAAATTGATTGTGATGTTGAAATAAAAAATATATTCATGTGTTGAAATAAAATATATATTCATGTGTTGATGTAAAATAAACATTCATTTACAAATCGAACGATTTGTTTATGTACACCGATTTGACTGATATTGATTGGGACGATAAATTTTACACATCGCCCAACTGCACAAATAAAATATGTGGTTGATTGATTGAAACCCCACACGGGTGTTGGGATGATATTGACGTGCACTAATCCCAATTGTTTAGTTGTATGTCGATCGATCGGTTGACAGGCTGTTGTAAGCATTGATTATTTATATTTAATGCTTTGCTGTTGAGTAGTGCACTCTGGATGATGGATGATTGTGTATCACTATTGATATATACATGTGTTGTATGGAAATCCATAGAAATAAAATCTATGGAAATTGATTGGGCCTCATTCCAATTTGGAAAATAAGGAATATTATAAAAGAAAATTCATGTGTCGAATAGAAAGAAAATTCATGTGTTGAATAGAATAAAAATTCATGTGTTGAATACAAAGAAAATTCATATGTTGAATAGAATGAAAATTCATGTGTTGAATAGAATAAAAATTCATGTGTTGAATAGAAAGAAAATTCATGTGTTGAATAGAATAAAAATTCATGTGTTGAATAGAAAGAAAATTCATGTGTTGAATAGAAAGAAAATTCATGTGTTGAATAGAAAGAAAATTCATGTGTTGAATAGGAAGAAAATTGGTGTGTTGAATAGAAAGAAAATTCATGTGTTGAAGAAAATATTCATTTGTTGAGTTGAATAACGAAGTTATTGAAATATATAAAGCCGTGTTGGTTAGATATGCGTCATTTTGACGAGAACGATATTTATATCGATTTTATTCATTTTTATAATGAATATAGAAAAGGAAGTGATTTAAAAATTTAACATTTTGAAAATATCATCATTTATAGATTAATGATACGGAATATTCAATTTTGATTAGAAACTGAATATGAAGTTGAAATCATTTCGAAAACGAATTTAAAACGATTTATAAAATACATTTTAAAGGGAAATCGATGAAATATATGTAGTATATATATAATGGCCTGAATAGAACGCGTCATGCTGCGGCAGTTCGCGAATTTCGACCATTGACTTCGAATGGATATTACGGGAGATCCGACCGTCGGATTCTCCTAAAACTAGAACTGTTGAGTTCGTATCGAAAAGAGCTCTCTAACGAATACAAGAAATTAGAAATCTAATGGTTGGATTTGGAATTATGTCCAAATCAAATTTGGAAAAGGTCGCTATAAGTGCAGTTCGATGGCTGTTGATGGAAATCGACTGTACAGGCATTGATAAAATTATAAAAAATAGTAATAATTTGTGTAAAATCATAAGAAACGACTTGGAAAGAATTAGGATGAAAAATTCCATATTTGAAAAGATAAAAATAGATTTTTATCGAAATGAACTAGTTTTGAACTAGAATTATAATCCATTTATTTTTGAAATAAATAAATTGGATTTGAAATGGTTTTGAAAACAACCATAATTTCTAATAACTGAATTGGAATGGATGTGAATCGAAATTGTCTTTGGAATATTTCGATGTTGGATTTCGTGATTATACATACATTGTTATGGAAATTTGAAAGATATATTAATATCGTTTTTTCCAATACGATATTTGTCGGTCGTAGAATTTGATATTGAATATTAGCCGATATATTTTCTTTTCAGAGCCTTGTATTTAATATCAACTGTGATTTTGGGTTTATCGTTAGCCGTGTTTTAAATGACATTGGTTCTTTAACCCAGTTAAAGACAAGATATTGATTTTTGGGAAGATTAAAACCAAGTGGAGTTTTAATGAATCTTTAATCAGATTGAGAAGATCAAGAATGGAGTATCACCAGTTTTTCTCCAGGCGATAGTTAAATCTTTAATTAGATTTGAATGTGAAATGGTAATTGAATTTACCGATAACACCGTGGTGTTAGATATGAAGTATAACCAATTTTACTTCATGGGATGAATAGGTTGGGATTGGGAAATTAAAACAAATGATTACTTCGACAAGGTTCGTTAATCCCGACTAGTTTGGATAAACCATAATTTGATTTGAATTGATATTCAAAAGAAGATTAAAGAATAAATTTAAAGAATTTATCATTGATAAAATTAATGGGAACCTTTCCCAAAGTATAAGAATATTTGAATAAAAGAATATTCTGAATTGGAATGAGGCGTATGTTGTGTTTATGTAACACTTGTTTATTATATACATGAGTTATTCAGAAAGGCCGGGTTTATCCCATTTTGAATAACTGATTCGACGATGTGTCGAGGATGAAGACGGTGGTTGAAGATCGGAGGTCTTCACATCGTTTGGATAATTACTGATGATCTTGATTGGGCTGTACACCCAAGAGGTGTGAATCAGTTGGTGATTGTCCAGACGTACTTGGAGATCGATGGATATGCGAGGTACAAGGTGCCTCCGGTTTCGTTCAGACCCAGAACGAACTTGTAAATGGACTGTGTGTCTGACATTGGATTTTTTTCTGTGTGATTGATTTCTATTAAATATATATCTGTTTAGCGGCAGAGAATTTATTCTCTTGCTTAACGCCCTTCTATGAGAAGTACGAGCCCAGGGGTTATATATTGATGGATATCAATCGCATGGAGTGAACTGCCTGCGTGGCATGTCTAAGTGGCAAATGATCAAGGCTTTTGTTGAAAAGAAAAGTCTTGTGGTTGATGATCAAGCACCGCCTGTGTGGCATTGCTTTGTGTAATGTTGATTCGCGAGCCTCACACCCCGGTGTGAACCAGAAACAGGAGAAGGACCTCAGGGAGGGCATGCGTTTCCTTCTAGCTAAAAGTGGCGTCAATGGTTTTACACGCCCTGACGAGTTTGACTTATGTGGTTGTTGGGTTGCAAGGCGCCTCGGATATATCGGTGACTATGTGGAGCCGATGGAGTCATTGGACTCATTGACACCCCATAGGGTGGGGAAACGCAATGTTCAGGCATTTTAATCCACATCGGTGGACCGGCCTTGTCGCTCCAAGGGACAATGTGTTCTGTTCCTGAGACATGGGCTAGAGCGTCTCAAATTCGGTAAGTACGATCCCTTGCCTTGATTCACAGATGGAAATCCAACTTCCAATACGTGACATGTGCGGTTTTGATTGTAGAGCCTAGTATTGGCGACATGATATATGGTACCCATGCCGTCTATGATTGATACTTATGATTGAAATTGTTTTGGCACTATATACTTATAGTAATAATAAAAGATGAAATTTAGCGTATCAAGCATTCTTTGGCTATTATAAGGTAAAACCCTATCCTTCGGCTTGTGTTGCATTGTGTGATGGGACTTGGGTCTTATAATAGCTTCATTATTCTTTATTTAGCATTGCGTTGTTGTTTTATGCACTGATATTCTTGGGAGGAAACCCATTCCGTGTTATACGGCGTGGTCCCTTGATTTACCTAACTTTAAAATAAAGATTAATAACTGTTTTAGTTCTCACACCGGTCACATGACTGACCTGGAGTTTATTGTTTTAACATAAACTCTGGGTGCCCATATTTTGACACGGGCAGCTAGTAGTTTTGGTTTTGCAGATTTATATTCACAGGATCCTGGTTTATAGCTGGAACGATACTCAGAAAGCTCTGTATCCGTGTATTACTTTCAGTTGTGTTTTATATTATTTTTCCACTGCTATGTATTTAAACGTAATTTAAATCTCTGATATTTTCTGTGTAATATTTATTCATACTCTGTATATTTTTGTAATTTGATGGATTTGTTGTAATAAGCAATGAAATATTCTTCTGTTTGCTTTCTGGTTTGTCATGTTCTCAAAACAATCAGGGGTTTTAAACGGTCTTAGTCGGTTTAGCAATCGATTCGGATCGAGCGAAATTCCTTATCGTTTCACAAACATCCTAAAATATACTAGTAATTCTATATGAATATAGCCTTTTAAAAACATTTTCATCTAAAACCCTCATATGACTATGATATAAATTTCTCCTACGTCAGAAAAAGGAATATAAAGCGGATAATTTGATGTTCTTATTGCTTATAATTCTCTGAATTTCCGTCCTACAGTGGAATTTTACCTCATTTGCCCCAAAAGTTTCCATATGCAGCTTACAAAGGAGGCTTAAAATAAGCTCTAAAACGTAAATGACCTAAATAATAACCTGTGCGCATTGTCGAAAGGATATGAAAACAACATTTCAAGGGTTAAAATACTTTTCCCTTGTTATTATTAATATTTTTATCAAATCACCGCCTTGATTTCACCGCTAAAACTGCAAAAGTAACTATTCAAAATCTTTGCTATGCTTCATATGCGACCATAGAAAACAGTTCTCATAAAATCAAATTTCCGCTTCTTAAAACTTATGTAAATTTTGTAAAAATTGGGTGAAACACACAGACGTGTATTCCTTTACAACGAAAACTCAGATTTGAAATTTTTGAATCTTTTAAAAAATAAAATCAAATGACTTTTGCAAAAAACTTTGAGAAATTATTTTGCGAAACCTTTCACTTAAGCATAGGCGGAAGTAAGTTATGCAAAAAAATGCACAAACCGAAACTATGCACAAAACTCACAAATGGGACATTTATAGAAAATGTCCAAACCCAAAAATAAATTTTAGCTTATAAGCAACATGTTGAAAAAAAGTTATAATACCCATGACGAGACAACAAAAAAAACTTGTCGTTTGCTAAAATTTATCTACTACATAAATTTATTCTTTCCGGCTCTAAAATAATTCTTAATCAAATAAAGAAAATTGAGATTTTATTTCCAATTTGGAGTATAGATAAATGTAAATGATAAAAAATATTTCCAAACAACAAAAATCTCATTAAATCATCGTGCAATTTTCAAAGACGACAAACACTAGCGGTTACAAGAATAACTACTACAAGGCAATAAAATAAAATGCTGGAAAAGGATAAGATACAACCAATACACTAGACAATGCCTACAGACTACAAGAAGGTAGAGCTCCCTGGTTGGAACTCGATCCATTACTACATCCTTGCCAAGATCTTAGCAAGGAAGAAATGTAACAAATCTCGTGTGCCTGTCGTCACTGCTCCCTACGAACCTTACGGAGCTCGGCCTGAATCCGGCGAAGAGCAACAAGCTCAGGGATTTCCAGTCTGCTGCGAACGACAGCTGTTGCTACTGAACTGGAGCTGGAGGTGTTGGAACTGAGCGTGAGCTGCGTAAAGCTGAATGCCTATCCTTCGAAGAGTGGCATGATCAATGGCGGGAGGGATCTTCTGGTGCTTTCTCAGATGAGGATTTTGATTATAACAACCTTATGACTTATTATAAAATATGTATACTAACATTTTATGCTGATATATATATACATATATATGCAGGATATTTGTAGATAGGTATTGAGAATAAAGACTGTACGGTATAAAGATTCAAGATTAAAGAGTACAAATATGAAGAATTCAAGATTGAAGACTTATAAGTATCAAAAGTTCAAGATATCAAGGCAAGTAATAGGGTCTATAATTTTTTTCTTAAAACTTCATAATAGCACTAAAAACTTCATTTCGATTTTCTTATGGGATGGAGCCAACTTCTAGCCTTATAATGGGATGGAACCCACGACCAACTCCAACTTTGGCAGGAACTATAACACCCTGCATTTTAAATAATAAAGAATAATAAAATTGTCAAAATAATTATGGAAGAATGTGCGTTTGAAATTTAGAAACGAACACATGCTAAAAGTTGGGCAATAAATAAAAAGTTGCCAATATGTAAGCCAAATGCGTAATAGTATGTATATATAATTAAATAAAAGAAACGAAAGAAAGAATGGAATAAATGGTACACACATTAATTGCATAAAAAATGTGTGCATTAAAATAAAAAAGGTTATTAACGTATTAACGGGATTAACCATTTAATAAATATAAACTTCTAGTAATAACCATGTTTGAAATTTGAATTTGATGTATGTTAAAAACGAAAAGCAATTAATATTAAACTACAACATTTCTTTCGTTAGCAATGCGCGACATAAATGGAGCAAAATCACGCAATAAAAAAGGAATCTAAATCATGTTAGTTAAACAGTGTATAATTCAAAACAAATGAAGCAAGTGCGTGTAAATATACATTAATACATTTATTTCAAGAATATATATATATATACACGTGTATATTAATTTCCGTAATAAACACATTTGAAACTAAGATTTAATATGCATTGAGAACAGAAGAAAATTTAGTAAAAACCGGAAAAGCAGATAAGTGTTTTTTATAACTGTCATAAAAGAATCAATTAGCATGAATTCAGGGAAGTTAATGCACGCGTTAATGGGAAAAAAAGTACATTTAAATTTAAAATTAGGACGCACATTAAAACAGAAAACTAGATAATAACATTAGATGTAACATTCAAAGAAATTGATGTGCATATTAAATACGCATTGAATTTGAAACTAATGGGCAAAGTAATGGAAGGAATAAATTTAAAACGTTAAGAGAATAATAATGTCACAAGATTAAAGGAATTAAACACGCATGAATTTGGAAGCAGAGGAAAAATGAATGCACACATTATTTTACGTGTTTGAATGCACGTTAAAAAACTTGAAATAATATAATAGAATCAATTATATAGGCAAGGGGATAACGTTGTAGCAAACCTTTTAAAGTCGGATGAAAATCACGGACTAATGACCCAATATACGATTAAAACAATCGTATATAGGTCAACCCGCACTAGAAGTGGGTTGACCCAGGGGTCGACCCGCTTCGGGTCAGGAAGCATAGTTTATTTCGTTCTGAATGGCTCGGATTGTATTTGTTTCAATCGAACGAACGTGGTTCTTTTGAGCAGCTATAAATGAACTACTAGGGCCTAACCTCCAACCCATATTTTCTGAGAGGACGCTGGAGATCTTTCATTTCTTTTCTCCTCCAAACTCTTCTGAATTATAAAATATAGTCTAGGACTTTAGGTTTGAGATTTGGAAATGAAAATCATAGATTTAAGTTATAGTTTCTTAGATTTCTCTTCAGTATGAGGTAAGCTCCATGAATATGAATCTAGTTCTATTCTTTTCATTCTTTTAGAATCATATTTGTAAATCCGTAGTAATTACAGTGATAGATTTAATTAGAAAGACCACGGATGACATATCTGAATCAGATTCAGGAATTGGAGAGCAGTCAGGTGGGTGGATTTAAATTAGATAATGGTATATTATATCATTCAATTCATGTAAGAATTTATAATATTCCCTACTTCTTCTTTTCCCCTTTATGTGTCAGAATACGTAGTTTATGTGAATTTTAATTATGCGCAAAATATACATGAATTTGAAATGTTGGCATATATAATTAGATTGTATGCTTAATCTATATGATTTAATTGTGTGCTATAATCCCTTTTGTTTACGCATGTTGGAAAATATAGTTAATTTTAGTTTTGTACAAAAAAGGGAAATATTAATGATTTAAGGTTTAATGTATGTATAATGGCAAAAATTGCAACGAAGGTAAATTAAGCAAATTTGACATAATTAAGATATGCACAGTAAATTTTGTGGTTAAATGGTAAATCTGACAAATTCCACATATATCTATAAATTGAAAAGTTAAGAATAGCTTGGGTTGATTGGTTAGAAAAAGAAATATATTTTCATGGTTTGGTAAATAAAGGAAAATAGGATACATGGTTGCAAACACGAAAATAAGAAAAGGTAGGGATTAGTGCGAAATACGAAGTTAACCGTATTATGCACTTATTTACTAATCCAAAAACAGGAAAAGAGGTGTCTTGCAATCATGAATTCCTATTATAGTATTTACTTAATACTATGGAAATTGATTTCATATAGTAACCAATCAATTGGGAATAAGCCTAACTTCCTAAAAGGGTAAATTGAAAAGATAGAAAAAGAGAAGATAATATAACATAAAGAGGTTATGTAAAGAAAAAGGCTTATTTTAAATGTATGATTGAATTATAATAAGTACGGTTCAGTGACAATAATGTGTAACAAATATTATAGCATAAAGATAATGAAACAGAATATGATAGAAGATCTAACTGTAATCTAAATTTTCCTAAATATGATAATTGAGAAATTATGATAAATAGACATAGTTTATTTGCAAATATGAAATTGACAGAAAGTGATTGAAATGATAGTTATGCCTTAATATATGACATACTGATTTATAGTGTGTGGGTAAATTACGGTATTAAGACAAAAATTGTATGGTAAATAATAAAGTTGATTAATGAAAGAAATAATATTCAGGTTAAATGGATTAATGAATATTATAAATCAACGAAAAGAAAAGTCAGTGTAACGAGTAATTATAAATTAGATATAGGGTCTAATTAA
Organism: Allium sativum; assembly: GCA_030737875.1. NCBI lineage: Eukaryota > Viridiplantae > Streptophyta > Magnoliopsida > Asparagales > Amaryllidaceae > Allium > Allium sativum. The sequence goes on from CM060916.1 coordinate 905,883,233, forward strand.
TATAACGAAATGCGTTTGGTCTAGTCCATAAGGGTGAAGAGCCCATCAAGGCAAATCATCGAAGCTGTCAGGAGACATAGCGGGAGCACATCTAACTTATTTGACGGGACTGGAAGGAAGTGCGGGACCTCTATTGGACGTGAGGATACTCTGTGATGGTCCTCTATGGTAGGCTCAAGACTGTACCCACAGAGGCATGGTCTGTACAGTACCATCCAGTGAGTATGTCTTGCCTACGTCTTTCGTTGTTGGCAACCTAAAGACTGATTAGCATGACTTTAGGATGGTTCGACGACGGCTCGTGAGAACAGACTTCGTAGTCAGGACCCGACTATGGATAATAGGTCGTCGAATGCATGTCATCGTCAATCGATGCGTGGGCGGGAAAGATTGGAGCTATAACCAAGAGACCAATGGTCTTCACTATCAGGACATTGGATGAGGGACGACATGTTTGTTTAGATTGGTTTTTAGGTTCGGTCACTTAGCTCTTTTTGAATAGTCTTCCGTTAGTTAGGGGGTAGGTTGGTGGGACCTTGAAGAGCCACAGAAGAGACGAACCAAATTTTGATATCTGTATTTTGGGCCTAAAGAAGCCATTATTTTAGGGGTCATCTCGAGGTCACCCTTGACAGATATAGTAAATCCCCCGATTGGGTTCCATGGAAGAACTCAGGTTTTGGTCGCCTTTATGGCGCAACGGAAGGTGCCTATCCACTTTCGTAGCATGGCTTAGTACACTTTCGTGGCATAGTGATGAAGACATAGTGCAGATTCACAACATAGTCCAATATGCTTTCGTTGCGTTGCGATGGAGGTCTCGTACGTTTTTGCGGTACGGCGATGGAGACCACTCGAAGAGGGGGAGTACCTCGATATATCGGGCATATAGCTACATATATATGGTTTATTACGTTAATCCACTCGGGAGTAGATGTGTAAAATTTATGTGTGAAATCGGAGAAGTAACGTGTTATAATCCCAAAATAACTTAATAAAGATAAACCATTGATAGAACGGTATATGTAATGTTGTTTATAGAAAGTATAATTTTTCCATTCACTAGAACTTTTGTTCTGACCCCCACCTCATTAAAAACCCGCAGGTTAGATAGGTGATAGAGATTTCAGCTTAGAGACACTTGTTAGACAGTGTCATTATTAGGTTTAGTATTTACTTACAATAATATTTTATTAGCTATGCTATGAGATATTTTATTGCAAGCTCTGATATATTTTATCTTTGCCTTCCTGCGGGATATCAGATGAACCAACTCGTGTTTTAGTGGACTTGGATTTTAACATTTTTGCAAAAAAAATGGACCTACTAAAATTTGGTTACAAGAACCAAGGCTTTACATGAAGAAATACTCTATAGGTAGGAACTCACAAAACTACTTCAAAATGATTTTCAAAATTTCTTTTTTATAGATTTTACTAAAAAATGATTTATCCTTAAAACTCTTCTAAGTTTTTGTTTTCAAAATATTTCATACCACTTTCTGTTTTTAAATTCACTTAACAAATTATTTTAAAACATCTCATATTTTTTAAAATTTACTTTTAAAACATTGTTTGAATTTAAACTAATTTATGATTTAAATATTTTAGTCTTACTTAAAAATAATATATACTTAAGTTTTAATATTACTTATATATATAGAAATATATGTTTTAATCTATATTTTTACTTTATTATACTATTTTAATGTAGGAAAATAGTTTGCTTAAATTTTAAAATTACCTCGATTTATTTACACATTATTTTCATTGTTTTTTCGAAATTCAACTTTCAACTTTTTTAAGGAGCATGTTGACAGATAGGGATACCCATGTCGACATGACGGTAATTAAATTCAAAATTTCAAATTTTGACATAAGTATCTATTCGTTTAAATCTCTTCGTGAATGAGCATAGATGTTGTTTTCTTATAAATACCCAACCAAAAATGAATATTTAACTACTTTTCATTATCTTCTTCACTCCTTGCTCTCCACTCCATTTCCTTTTTAATTTACGTAATCCTTAACCAGACTCTACCGAATTTCAAAGAGAATCAATCCAGATGATCTCTAGTTTAACTCTCTACCACTCTCTCTTAAAGATCTAAGTGTTATTCAGAGTTATAGGAGCACTTGTAATCAAAGATTGAAAGATCAAAGTCCTATCCAGTCTCTCTATTAAATTGCTACTAAAAAGGTGTGGTTATGGTATGTTTAAATCAACTAAGGGTGTGATTATATCCCGTAAATCAATTAGGTGATCTTGTAGCCTGTTTAAATCAAGAGCTCCATGTGCTAAGAAGTAGGTGAGGGTGTGTGGCCCTGAAATCGAGGATTGTAATATCAATATTTATTTGAAAAGAAATCTACATAATCCCGAGTTGTGTGGAACTAGATGTAGGATAACTCCAAGCTATTATAAAATCCCGGTGTGTTCTTTCCTTTGCTACCTTTTCTTATTATTTGCATCTGTGTTTGATTCGGTGATTGTTTCACATCTGTTACTTGCATTTAATTTTGATATATTCAAAAATATTTTAAAAAATTCAAAAAATCCATCAAACACTATTCACTCCCCTATAGTGTTAAGCTAGCATTAAGATCCATTATCTACATTCCCAATTTGTTCTTTATCACGATTCCCCTCTAAGACTCATCCTAAAGTGTCTGAAGACAGGCATGAGAAGATGGCAATAAGGAAAGTGAGTACTCAAAGTACTAGCAAGAGGCTTAGCTTAGTGGATCATCAGCACAAGGGCCCAGTTGACGGCTACGCCGCCAATAATAGCATAGATTGCTCTATGTACCGAAGGGTATATCTGATCAAGATTTACCATCTTAGGAACAAGGTTGTATTGGATGACATGCACAATTAGAAGGGCAATGGGTCGCAAATTATCGGTGTCCCACACGTCGACAGCTCGAAGAAAGATGCACTCAATTATTTGATGGTCGGTCATTTCAATAGCATCCAAATCTGTTCCGACCGCAGAAATCCCCAAAAAATCAACTAAATGATGGCCGATTAACTCGATGGCATTTCCTTTCACCTCTGACTAAATCAAGCTAACAACTTCATCAAAATTGGTAGCCTTTTGGGCATCCAAAAGATGGATATAGCACGGGTAACACTCACGGTCAAAAGTATCGTGGTGTAAGATCGGTGCTAGACCTGCGGCTCTGAATAGTTCCTCAAGATGAAAAGGAGCAAAATAAGCAAATTTCACCGGACACCCTCAGTAAAACTCATAATTCATTGTTTCGAAGTAAATGGAAATCTTCCTTTCATTGCGGTCAAGCCATAAATCTCTTGAGGTGTGAGACTAGGTTATTACACAAGAATACTAGATGCTCGAAGTGATGCCATAAAATATCGGCGAAATCGAGGAGGAAAAGTGTTGATCTGGAGTATAGGAGGGGCCAGATCTACAGTGCAAGAATATTGGTGGTGATTAGAAGTGAAATGGAGTTTGGAGGCTTGAGTTTAGAGGTTGGGAAATGGTGGAGGATGGGTTCGACGGCTGTAAAAATGGGCAGAACGAAGAAAATGTAGGTTCGGCTTCAGGAAGTGATTTTTATTGCTTCTCAAGTTTGGGCCACACCCAAATGGAAAGGGAGGTCGACCTCGGCTTAGGAGGGTAGTCAACCGCCTGCCCCTTCCGAGAAGTAGTTTGAACCTGGACCCAAACGAGCCAATTCAGATAAGAAAAATAAATAAAAATCGTATAGTCTTCCCAACTCCTCTGGAAATCTCGTGCCGATGTCCATAATCTATCAAGTCAAGAAATATTTTCCACAACGCTACTCATTTGCCTTGGGACACATGCGACCATTAAACAAACGAATGAATTCCCAAAATAAATTCAGCTAGAATCCATAATAAAATTTACAACAGATTTATTTCTTGACTAGCTGATAAACCAATCGATAAATTAAAGAACTTCAATAAGTTAAGCTAATCATAAATCTTCCCTAGTCCAATAAAGTGGAAAAAAAATAAAAACTTTTCGTAATTCACTTCATTTTACTGAGGTCTCGTACTATGTTTATACTATTACTGGTATTTATTTTAAATCAAATATTTATTCTCATAAAAAAAATTTCTTGAAAAATAACTTAAAACCTTTGAAACCCTTTTTCTTTTTCGTAATAGCTTTTAAAAATAAAATTTCTCCAGAATATAAGACTAAGAACTCAAAGGAATAGTTCTAATAAATGATGGTTCAGATTTCCATAATTAAATATGTAATGGATATGCTACATAATTGTGTTTCGGACCCATATGACATATTAACATGAATTTCTCATTTAATTTCAAAATCAATAAATGATTATTAACTGGAACTCCCAAACGAAACCAAAAACCAAAAACTGTGACTATCTTAGTTTCAGCTAGCTTTTTGTCCTATCATAAAGATCAATTCCATGGGATTCACCACATGTCATTCTCACGCTCTTTAAGACAAATTACCAAATGCACCGTCAAGTAAATAGGGGTTGGCCAAAATTCTTCCATGCAAAATTTGGGTAATTTAAAAAGATTTTTTTCTTATGTAAACTATACTTGGGAAAAATAAGATTTTTGCATAAAGGACTGAGAAAAGTTCCAAGTATGGGGAACAGTGCGAGTAAAAGTGGAGTGAAAAATGTATAATTTTCCATTTTCTACCTTTTTATAACATTAGAAATCGAGTTTGGAAATTTTGATTTTTCATAAATTCGTATACTAAAAGTTAGGTGATAGGGTTTTTGATGCAAAAGTTGGTTGAGTTATGCTTTCATTCAGTACAGGTGTGGGAAACTTAGATGAAAGGATATTTTTGACTTTGGTTTTACCCTTGCCAAATTTAAGGGATGAAATTTTTAAAGGGTGTGAGAATGTAACACCCCATAATTTTCAAGAATAAATAAATAATATGATTTAATCATTAATAGAGAAAATAAAATTTATGGAATTGTTAGAATCTAGCCACGAGACCGATATCATTGCATTCATGGCGATTTCTTGATCAATTTACATATATCATACGCTCCAAATGAAGTTCTTATGGAAAAGTTTTTTTTTGAATTTTTTAAGGGGAGAAACCGGCACTGCCATAAAACTCTCCCTAGTGCACCTAAACCGGCACTGCCGTAAAACTTACATGTCAACCACTATAGGGGTCGGGTCGACCGCCTGGTAGTGCAGGTCGACCCGAATGTGGTTAAAAAATAATGACCAGTGTCAAATGTACATATGAATCTAATCTGTTTCAGTTCGACGAAAGATGCAGTTTTAAACACCTATAAATAAACGTATAAGGTTACCCTCCAGACTCATTTTATTCTGAATGGGAACGAAAGCGTTATCACTTTTCTTTCTCCTCCAATTCTTTAGAATATTAGATAATCTAAATTTAAGCCTTTTGATTCACAAATTGAAGGAAGAGATTGTATATCTAAGATACGATCTTTTAAAATCGATCGTTCATGTGAGGTTAGATTTCAGACATGACTTTCACGTTTAGCTAAATTATATTATTTAGATCAGATTTATTGATCTGTATCAATTTCATTTTATGATTCCAAACAGGGATTACAAAAACGAAGATTATGGATAATAGGACTAGATTTGGATCAGATTTGAGATTTGCAGTGTTTTACAGGTGAGTGGATTAAATTATATATCTTTTATTATGATGATATTAGATATTTTTAGATTACTGTTTTGATTATTGAAATGAGCATTATTATGTTTAGGCTAATTACAATAATTAGTACATTTAAGTTATACTATATAACTTAAAGGTATTAGATTTATAGGTAAAAGTTATTCTAACAACAGTAAAACCGAACGCATAAGTTTGGGCTTAAAACGAAGGAAAAAAGAGCGCAAGCCTAAATATGAGGAAATTTACAGTAATGGTGTCAAATATGTAAAAGTGAAATAAAAAGGGAATTTAGTATAATCTAATTTAGGAAATTTGTAATATTTTGGTTGATTGGGAAAGAATAAATTTACATATTACAAGCTTTAGAAAGAAGCGGTGAACATAACTACAAGGGTAAAGTTAAAAGAAGAGGATTAGTTAAAATATGGGTGTTACCATATTTTGTATTACCTAGCAAGAATGAAATAAACAGAAAAGTTGTCTTTTAATTATAAGCTACTACGTAAGGATTCTTTTTATAGTAAGTATGGAAATAGATTTATAACATAGCTTCAATAACCAATCCACTATAATATGACCAGCCCTATAGGAAGAAGACTTCAATAACAGTAAGAAAAGTAGGAATATAACAATTAGGACGAAGGTAAAAAAGAAAAGGACAGTAATCAAACTGAATACTTGGTAGGCTAAAGAAAAGAGAAAAAATACAAACGATAAAGATGTAAAAGACAAATAAAGAAAAGGATTAATATCTTTCTTTAAGACACATAGATAAAGAAGGAAAAGGAAAAAAAATTATGATAAGTAGTTTATGATAGGTAGGTATAATTTTCGGATTGAGACGACCATGTAATGAAAAAGAACTTATAATATGTAACGACCCTGTTTTTTTTTTAAACTTGATTTTCTCAAACAAATTTCCACTAGCAAATTTATTATGGTAGCAACCCATCACTTAGAAACTCAAAAATGAATACTGATAATGTTGCAGTCATTGTCAATATTATTTTCCAGTGACTGAAGTGAGTCTAGTGCTTTATTACTTCCAGAATCCATTTAAAAACAATTCTTATTCAAAGATTCCTTTAATGGAATGTTATAATACGTTATAATACTTCAAAAGGTATTTTCTAAACAGTCGAGATTTAAATTCTCAATTTTAGTCTGAATTCAATTTTAATTTAGCTCATTTGTATATTCCATTCTTATACAGCTTCTCTTTGGTTATATATATTTTTCTCAATATTATAATCACATTTGATTATAACAATAACAACCAACCACATCAATAATTTTAGAAAATTATTTCTTTATATCAAATTATAATTCTAGGTAAAATTATTTCATTTGCCCACTTAAAAACAATATTATGTCAATTTTCCTCGTTCAAATGTTAAAAATAAACTACATCGGCTAAACGCGTTGATATGGAATTTATATACCACTCAATCGATAAACAAACATAATATAAAACATTTTATAACACTAACAAGTACGCTCTCTCATATCTATACATATGCACTCAAACTCATTCTAAGGTATTACTAACCCCATGTTTATTGAGTTACGCCACTGAGCCAAGGTTATCACTTCACCTTCAACTCTAATACCAAATGTAACGACCCCATTTTTCGATATAGTGTAAGCTGACATTTAACCACATCTGTCCAACTCAAAATGCACAGGAAAGTGGATAGTTAGGGGATATAAGTTAGAGGGTGAGAAGAAGAAAGAAAGAATGTTAGAATAGAAGAAGAATACCAACACTAAAGAATCAAAATAGAATAGAATCTCACAGCGAAATGAATAAAATACAATATATCAATACTTTTTTTACACATAGGGATAACTGAATATATATACATATATATGTATATATGTATATATGATTACAAAATCAGAGTACACAACAAGATTAGCCTACATAAAGTCGATAAATATAACCCACTCAGCGGAAAATAAATTAATACCAGAAAATGCGAGAATACGTCTTGACATCGGCTCCTCTCCTGAAGCTCCAAGTAAAACCTAATGCAACCTATAAAATATACTCGGTTTGACCCGAGCACATTTTGAGGAAAGCAAAACCACCCAAAACATTCTGGAATACATTTAGTGATAAAACTCACATCACAATAACTTTCTAAATTTTTAGAAATCCTTTAGAAAAATGGAACTCTATAAGACACGACCACACATAAACATAGCACGTCTTTTTACCTTACGATAACCAAATCACTTTTTATTATAAAATCCAATGATATTATAATAATGTGTATCAATTCATAGACATAATAGGAATATAACCGAAAAGCTTGCATCTCACTTTAACCATAGTTGGTTTACATCTAAAAACGTACGACTCGTATTAGACTTTGGATTTCATACACGACTATGTATGGGATGGCCTTCCTATCAATGTCATCTAGAGCTAAAACACTAAGGGTTTAACAAGAACATCTTGCAACCCGTCCACCCAGAACCTGCCACCCATTCAACTTGAGTGTATCGAATATATATCACCACAGTTAGGATCAATAACCATATCATTTTGAAGCATACAAAAAGGGGCAGCTGATTTCTCTAGATCAGGTGATGATATACCCTAATGGGTATGACCCACATAGCCCTGTTGCCTGCCTGATTTCAACCATTTCCTGGTTGATGAGGCTTGAGGTCACGATTACCTTTTTCCATACATCACACTCGAACTTCGAATGCCACATTGTCAGATCCGTCAAATCACTAATTGATTTTCATAGATATACTCTAATTGTTATGCTAAAAGAAGTTGTCTTCTTCGCCACTGTAACACCATGTAACAATATACCAAATACACTAAGTGACTAAATGAGTTAAATTAACAATAAATATAAAACAGTGGGAAAATGAGAATTTTGGACAAATAGGAATTTGGCCACTGAACTATTATATTTGGGTTCATGATGAAATTCTAATATTTTTTCATATATAATATGTTGAAAACGGAGTCCGTATGAAGAAATAATAAATAAATGGGGTCATACTATAAATATATACATATAAATGTTTGAATTAATAATATATATAAATATCTAAGGGATAACAATGACTTAGATAGAATAATAAAATATTCCCTTAAGTGAATTTGAAATTCAAATGAATAGATAAGCTCAAGGGGACACAAAATAAATTACAGAAGGAAAGGAATAAATAATATAAGGTAAGTCTTAAATATATTAATTAACTAAAAACGCGTGCTACCAAGCTCATTGGGTATTTCTGCCCTTGAAAGGTCGACATCCACTGGTCGACCGCCTTCATGGGGGGTGTCGACCGCTTGGTTCGGCCTAAGCGTGGTAATGGTATGTTGGGTTAGTATTTAGGGTGATTTTGTAGGAAATTGACATCTGAGATTAACTTATATTAATCCAATGGTTGTTATTCACTTACACTCCTACAAATACCACCTCGCCCACTTCACAATTCCATAGCTGTCTCATTTCCTTGCCTTCATTCTGCTGTCGAAATTTCAGAAATTAGGTTTCTTCTTCTATCTCAATTCTATTTCTATTTTCTTTTCTAATCTAAATCCTTACTTGATCTGGAATTCTGAATCTATATAGGAGACTCAATTTTATAGGGTCCTTTCATATTGATCTGCAATCAGAATTGGAGAACAACATCAATCTATGCATATAGTATTCAATTTATTTATATTTTCGTCACTGCTACAGTTTTGATTGGAAACAAGATGTGTTTAGACTATTCCCTCTACGTTATAGATTTTATATGGATCTATATGCCTAGGGGATTTGGGTTTTCATGATAATATCATAACAAAATACCCTCCAATTCCTCTATCTTTATTTGCCAAAAAGTTTGTCAATTAATATTTTGGGCTTGTAAATTATTTGGTTATGTTTAAGGAATGATTTGGTAATTTTGTTTTTGTTCGGTTGGACTCTCCCATTTCAATGAAAAATCAATTTTAAAATGATTGTAGTATAAAACGGTTAAGATTTGATTTGATTTCAAATTTTGGATAGGTTTAGATCTCCATTCTTAATGGAGAGTTGGAACGTATTTAGATCTGAAATAATTAAATATTAACCTTTTTATCTGCAACGTAGAAAAGGGTAAATTTGATTCAAACAGAAGTTTATGTGTATACATATGTTTAATATGTATATAACACCTTGTTTCTCTTTCATTTCCTAAATAATTCTATCAAGCCTAGGATACAAGTTTGAATGGTTAGTGTTCATACTTTCCTATTTACAGCTTGTTATTAATTATGCCATGAATTGAGTAGTTTATTATGGGAATTAGGCTTCTATACCTTATACGTGAACGGGATTAACAAAATTCACCATTAGAATGTTTCTTAACTCCAACGATAATTAGCGTTTATAGCGTGTATTAAATTATATATTTATATAGCGTGATCAGCATAATTAAATGTAATAATGACATAATAAATATGCTAGGCTAAGATTTCAATCTTTAATGTCCTCATAGGAAATGGATTATATATATATCAAATAATGACACACAAACACGAGGTTAGTCGTCATTTGTGGTAGAAGTCTACCCGAAACCAACATTCAAATCCAACAACCGCAAGTGAGTCTGGCTAATATGAGAGATTCGCGTGTCATGGGCCATTAAGATTAGAACACAGTGACACGAGGTTAAACCCGCTCGTGGTAGAAGCCTACCTGAAACCGCTCGGCAAATCCAGCATCTACGAGTAGTCGGTTTAATGTGAGAAGTCCAGTGTATATATATACCTATTATATATGTGTGAATAGGTAGGCTTATTACCCGCCTTGAGAAGGCCTTAACTGACTGGCTTTCTTCTTGTCTAGTTTGGGTCTTAAGTGGCTAGGACTAGGCATGTTTCGAAGGTTTATTCCTTGGTTTAGTACAAAGTCATATGACCATACATTATTAGATTCAAAGTGGTCTATGGGACCTCCTTCTCTAAAGTGGTCTAGTCATGGCAATAACGGAGTATGGTAGTTTCCAGAATGTCCACTTCCTCTAAGAGCTATGTAAGGGCCAACCTAGGGACTGGTTAGGTATACATGGGACGTAGCATGCAATTTATTAACCGCCGTCTAAGGGAAGTCTTAAGTGGCATAGGTCTACTGCTATAATATTAGTTAAGTAGTAACATGTGGCATCTGCCGGACTTAAATGGCTATATGCGGGCCTACTCTAAACCAAAACTAAGTGGCGAGATACTGCTTCTCATATTACATGTGAGAATATATATACTTATGTTGTTGACGTGATAGGACGAGGTCTTAAGTGGCTAGGGTCTGCCTTAGGGTCATAAGAGATCATAATAATCCCACCTTAATAAATATGCTGGAATAGGCCTTAAGTGACCGAGAATTTCCATCATGTTGGGTATTAAGTGATCGTTGATCCACACTAAATACATTAATGAAGGTCTTAAGTGATTGATTCAGATGTTCCCCTCATTAATTAAAAAATACATTTGTGTGTGCATGCATGTGTGTTTCGTAGACATACTTTGAAGTATGTAACCTGCCAAATTTAGAGTATAATATTTGAACACATGTTTTTTCATTCACTGGAACTTTATATTCTTATCCCTCTCCTTAACATATCCAGCATGTCAGTAGGTGAGGCATAGACATGGTGAACGAGATGATGATGGAGCCTGAAGAAAGCATAGAGACTATTATTATGTTATTGGCTGTTATTTCCCTTTTGTTGTTGGAATCACTTGATGGTGAATAATAATAATGTACCGTTGTAAACATGTGGATTTGATATTTTGTAATTAAACATGTGGTTTTAGAATAAATGGTACATCTTACTTTGATTATTATATTTTCTCATTCCATTATGTGTGATTCCTTCTCGTTATATTACTCTGTTATTCTATGCAAGTGTAATTCCTTATAGGAACCAATGACCTGTTTAGAGCGGCTCTAAATTTCGATGAGCCTTTTCAGGGTCGACTTTTAGGCCCACTCCTGGCGGGTTGTTACATTTGGTATTAGAGCATAGGTTACCCGATTAAGGGGAACATATACGCATGAGAGGAATATTTGTATTTTGAAAAAAAAAATCAAACTATATATATACTTAAATTATTATACCCCAACAGACATACACAACTATAATAGGCCACTTTATCGTTTTCTTTCATTTTTAGCTTGAATACTATCTTAGAAGCGTCTGCTGAAGGATTCTTCCTTTCTTTTTACAGACAATAGAATGACTAACAATCCTTCTGGTCAGGGAAACCAGGCAAGACCTCGCTATTTGTAATGACCCAGATTTCTATCGAGTTAATTTTAAATATTTAAAATGGATTTAAATATTTAGTTGATAATATAAATGAATTTTTATATTTATGTTATCGATTTCGATTTAATATCGTACATATTAAATTATCAAAATAAGGAATCAGCGAATAACTGAATTCGAAGTTAAAACTGATTTGAAAACAGTTCAGAAAATCAATAAGAAATTCTGCTTAAATCAGAATAATAATATTAATTTATTATCGCAGAATTTATTGTTTTAAAATTTTGATTTATATCAATTTAAATAAATATCATCCTAAGACGATCAAATTGGACTTCGTGACCTATCCCAGTATGTCCGGAATAGTGGTAAAACCATAGAACTGTCAGTTGTTGGGTTCAGAGAGGAGTTTAGAATCAGGGTGTATTGTGATTAAGGATACCGGTTTAATTAAATTAAAATATAATAAAAAAAAGAAAATTTTCTCTTTTCTATTGTGGACATAAACCAAACACGTTGAGTTCTCTATCTCCTCACCAAAAATGGGCGTGTTGTTCAAATTAAAACCCGCAAGAGCAAAATCAACATGGAACATTCCCTTCCATTTCATTCCTCTATAAAATCGCGTTAATTTTCCCCTTTCTAATCTACTTATGTTCAACACAATATCAAAGTCGTTCCTCTTTTCACATAACAAATCAAAGTACCCCTTTTCACTTTTATTTATATCGCAATACCTGCTTCTATTCAGTTAATTCTCTCCCTCAACAAATAAAAGGGAACCGCGATTTTTCCTTTGGCAAAAATCAGTAATCGCGAGATCGAGACATCCTGAAACTCGACCTAGGCATTCGCGATTCATAGATGGCGGCTGGCGTTGCTTTTTGGGTGTCGTGCGATTTAAGTTTGGGGTAACAACGGAGGGCGATGACGGTAGTTTGGCGTTCCTGGGAAGGTGGAGCACATGGCGACGCTGTTGGAGGAGGTTTCACCATGTAAGTTATCGCGACCTGTAGGATGGAAGGCCGAAGTCGCATATGATTTGGAAGGGAGATTTTGATGGAAATGGAATTTGCATGGGTTCCTATATATTTCTGAAGTGAAAGTTCATGATTTAATCAGTCACACCCTTCATTATTGATGTTGTGCAATGAAGACAGAAAACAAAGGTAACATGTAGGTTCGATCTATAAATCTTGGTGACAGGAATGCGGTGCTTGCTTCAAGGATAAGGGTAGTGATATTAGTTAGTGATCGGTGAAAGAAAAGGGACGTGTTCTAGTGGGAGTTTGAAGGTTGATTTGTGGAACTAAGGTGGTTTAGCTGATCAGTGAAGAGGAAGAATTAAACTGGATTAAGGTAATTATTTCTAGTTTAGTAATTCAATTTTAACTCATTTAAATAGTTCGAATGCTTAAATAAATAAATAAAATATAAATTGTTAAATTTATATTAAGGTTGGAAAAGCGTGGAGTAATGCAATTGGGGTCGATCAGAATTAAACAAAATTTAATTTAAATCGAATGGCGTTCGATTTATCTAAATTAGGATATTCAGCGAATAAAAATCAATGTGAGTAAATCTCACTCACCTTAATTAGAATTATTTTTATGTCTTTAAAAATAATTGTTGTTGTTTATTTGAATTTTTCTGATTGCTTTAAATATATTAGTTATTTAGGGTTGACTATTATATATATATATATATATATATATATTGGGTTAATGATTGGATTGTTCTCGCAGTCTCATTAGCAGATGATTTCCCTATTTGCCCCACAAATATATATTAGTGGATGACCTTCTGTACCACGATATCCTGCCTCGAAGCACGATGGTATTATTTATGTGCTAACGTCTGTGGATGCAGGAAAACAGGTTGGAGGGATCTGACTGGATTCCTCAAAAACATATTATCTAATTGTTTATTTGTTTGCATAAATACTGTCATATATGATGTGTTAGAAAACATGAAATAAATAATTGGTTGTTTGGTTTTTAAATATCGCTGGGCCTAAGTGTTGATATTTAAAAATATCATGAAAGGGAATAATTGAGATTTAAAAGGGGAAATTCTATTTTTCTAAAATAGATTCGTAATTTTGAATAGAACAAAAATATTAACTTGTTTTTGAAAGAATAAAAATAAGCAGTCCATTTATAAACGAAGTTCATAAATGAAGTGAAATGAATTATCATGGGAAAATTCAAAAATATAAATACAAGGTTTAATTTGAAAAGGGAAATTTATCTTTCCAGGGTAGAAATATTTATTTCAAACGAATTTGAAAGCGAGACTTGTTAAATATATAAACAAGTAAAATAAATGGTGTTTGTAAATAAAAAGGAAAAATTATTATTTAGATAATTTAAATATTTAAATTCAAATGTGAATTTAAAATAAAACCTCGAATCGTTTTAAATAATTAAACTTGTGAATTCATCTTCGAATCGAATATAAAACTTGAGTTGGAAAATAAAATTTGATTAGTTATAAGTAAGTTAAAATATATGTGAACATGTCATGTTCAAAGTGGAATACGCAAAAGAGTTAATCAGCAAATTGATTAATTAAGTTAAAACGATTGAATCAAGTAAATTTTGAATAAGTAAATTTACTTGTGATTTCATATTCAAATCGAAGACGAAACTAAAATGGAAAATGGAATTTGATTGTATAAGCAAGTTGGAATCAAATTTGAACATGTTATGTAAAATAAGCAATAGGGCCAATTAACGAATTAGTTAAAGAACCGAGTTAAAAATGATTAGAGTAAGTTGTAGTGAATTGGAAATGCATGGAATTATGTTAGACAGGTTTGGAATAAAGTGTTAGAAGAGATATATTAGAATGCCCAACAAAAAGGTATGTATTTAATTCGTATATGAGATTTATGCGCCGTATCGGCAAGCCGCTTGGCTGTTTCTTTTTCTTTTTGAATAGAGAGGCCTATGTGGCATTTTGGGGATTTTCCCGATGCTCCCGGTACAAAGGAGGTTATGGCGAATTTTTCCAGGAATTTAAGGAGTTAGAATATTTTTAAGAAGATTGGATAAACTAGAAATCGATAGATTGGATAAACTAGAATTCGATAATGAAACGAACTTAAAGTAGAATATTATAAACGAAAGGAATATTATAAATAAAATCCAGGGAGATATACATTTTAAAGTGAACGATGATTTAAAAGCAAATGATTTGTAGATTTAAATTGATCGTGTTGATAAGAAGTTAATCAATGGAGTTAAAGAAATAGAGTTAAGCAGAATTAGAAACTGATTGGAAATTAGTTGAGATGAACAACTTTTTGAGTATCGATCTGATGTTGGTTTCGGCCTTCGGGGTTTATACTTAGGAAGTTGTTCTCTTACTAGTTTACAGTTAGAGTCTGATAGATGTGGAAGAATAGTGATATGTGAATATGTGATGGGAATGTTTTCCAAAGTTAATACATATATTTTCTAAATATAGAAAATAAGGAAATATGAATATATATATATATATGTTTGATGATTTGATCGATGATTCCATTTGGAAATAAGATCGTTGTGTGCACACGGACATTTTTCATTTGATAGTTAAATCACCAACTATCAAAGTTTTGACCATTTTAAGGTTGTTAATATGGAGAGACCGGTTGGATTCTTATCCAAAGAACCACTCCGTATTTGCAGTAGCGTTGCGATTCAGATTATATGAAGATAATCGAAGACGGAGTAGAGTGCACGGGCTTTTTCTATTAATAGAAATTGTGCCTTCGGTGTCGTTCAATCCCAAAACGAACGTATATGGACGAGTGTCTGACAGAGTATTTTCAATGATCGAATATGTTGGTCTGTATAAATATATATGGTTGCAACGGATTTATTCCCTTAGCATAACATCCAGAATATTTATGCAAACCAATTAGTGATTAACGGATCTGGTAATATGGCATTCAAAGTGATTGCGTTATCAATGAATGTAAAGAAATCGTAGCCTCTAGCCTCACAACCGGGAAATGACAGAAATCGGGCAGGCAGCATGGCTATGTAGGTCGCACCTATTAGGGTGTATAATCACCTGATCTAGAGTTTCATTTACTTCTAAAAAACTATTGTCGATGTTGTCCCATTCGGGAAACGGTTGTTGATCCCAACCGTTGGTGATATACATTCAATACACTCAAGCGAAATGAGTGGTCGGTCATGTGTGGCCGGGTTGCAAGATGTTCTTGTTGAACCCAGTGTATTCCTCTCTAGAGATACACCAGCGGAAGGTGGTTCCATACCTTGTCATAGTTGGAAATCCATTACCCAATACGTGCTTGCTGTTTTGATTGTATATTATATATGTAGAACGTGAGATGAAAGCGTTTCTGCTAAATGATTATTATATTGTGGTTGATAGGCATTATTATAATATCAAAAGGTTTTTGATATAAAGATATTTTGGATTCTCATAAGGGGAAAACCCGTTCCGTTATATGGCGTGGTCTTATGAGATATCGTTTACTTGTTCAAGCTGATTTAAACTGTTTACTCATACCAATCCCATGACTGACCCAGAGTTTATTTACCTAAACTCTTGGGTGCCTAAATTTGTACGGGCAGTCAAGTAGTTCAGGTGTTTACAGATATTTGGAAGAGCGTGGAGCAGGAGGCTTCAATGTTAGTTATCTAGTGTTATTTCCGCTGTATTGTAAGTGTTGTACTATGATGATAATGTTATGTATATACAGTCAAATTTTGTATTTCAAAAGCTGTTATATATTATATTTTATTCCGCCATAATGTGAGATTCTATGTTGTGTTTCTGTTCTTCTTCTTCTATTCTAAGTTTCTTTCTTTCTATTTCTCATCCTCTAACTTCTTTGTATTAATGATTCGTATTTCCGTGCAATTTGGGTTGGACGTGTGGTGTATTTAGTCAACTCAAATAGTACGGATTTACGGGCTGTTACAGTTGGTATCAGAGCTTAGGTTGAGCGAATACCTAGGCTTTGTGGATTGTGCTCATTAGAGATAGGGTCAGTAGTACCCTAGAATGAGTTGAGTGTATATACGAGAAAGCGTATATGTTAATTGATATAAAAGTTGTTTTATATTGTGTTGGATAGTCTGTTGAGTGGATTATAAATTTTGGTCGAATCGTGGGACGCCACGAAGTCGATAGTAATTTCTAAACACTTGAACAGAGAATTCGACACAATATTGTTTTAAATGGGTAGATGAAATAATTTTATCCAAAATTCTATTTTGATATAGAAAGAATAATTTTCTTAAATTATTATATGATATGGATTAGTTGGTTGTTAATATTATAATCAGATAATATTGTAAAATTGAAATGGTTATATATAACCAAATATAACCTGTATGTAAATGAGATATACAAATGAGATGAATTAAAAATTTAATTTAGACGAGAATTTGGAATTTAAATCCTGGGAAGTTGGAAAATATTTTCTGAAGTATTTTAAAGTAATATAGCATTACTTTGAAAGGATTTAAATAAAAATAATTTTAGATGGATTTGAAAGTGGTAAAGCACTGAACTCACTTCAGTGGCTGGGAAATAATTCAGATGATAATTGCAACATCATCAGTGTTCACTTCGAGTTTCTAAGTGACGAATTGCTACCTTAGAAGGGTTTTGATGGAAATTTGTTTGAAAGAAAAAAAGTTAAGTTGAAAATTCAAATCTTTTGAATTTGAATTAGTAATAAATATATATATGTATATATTTATGTTATTTCAAAAAGGATTTGAAATGAAAACCCTAGGATTTGGATTCTGAAATTAAAATTTAACTTAAGCAAGTGAAATGGGTTGATGTGAATAAATTGACTAGAATCAATTTGAAATAAGTTGAAATGAATGTGAATTAAATCATTCGGGATAAATGAATGTGACTATAGATGATGTGTAATATAAACGAGAACCAAAAAGTTTGGTAGGACTAAAGTTGTTGAAATGTGAAAAGTTGAGTTTCAACAAAAATGAGTTTTGAAAAGTTTATGAGTTAGAAGCATTTTTCTTACCTTAGTAATATCGGGGACGAAATTCTTTTAAGAGGGGAAGAATGTAATGACCAAGATTTCTGTCGAGTTAATTTTAAATATTTAAAATGGATTTAAATATTTAGTTGATAATATAAATGAATTTTTATATTTATGTTATCGATTTAAATATCGATTTCGATTTAATATCGTATATATTAAATTATCAAAATAAGGAATCAGCAAATAACTGAATTCGAAGTTAAAACTGATTTGAAAACAGTTCAGAAAATCAATAAGAAATTCTGTTTAAATCAGAATAATAATATTAATTTATTATCGCAAAATTTATTATTTTAAAACTTTGATTTATATCAATTTAAATAAATATCGTCTCAAGACGATCAAATTGGACTTCGTGACCTATCCCAGTGTGTCCGGAATAGTGGTTAAACAATAGAACTGTCAGTTGTTGGGTTCAGAAAGGAGTTCAGAATCAGGGTGTATTGTGATTTAAGGATACTGGTTTAATTAAATTAAAATATAATAAAAACAAAAAGAAAATTTTCTCTTTTCTTTTGTGGACATAAACCAAACACGTTGAGTTCGCTATCTCCTCACCAAGAATGGGCGTGTTGTTCAAATTAAAACCCGCAAGAGCAAAATCAACGTGGAACATTCCCTTCCATTTCCTTCCTCTATAAAATCGCGTTAGTTTTCCCCTTTCTAATCTACTTCTGTTCAACACAATATCAAAGTCATTCCTCTTTTCACATAACAAATCGAAGTACCCCTTTTCACTTTTATTTATATCGCAATACCTACTTTTATTCAGTTAATTCTCTCCCTCAAAAAATAAAAGGGAACCACGATTTTTCCATTGGCAATAATCAGTAATCGCGAGATCGAGACATCCTGAAACTCGACCTAGGCATTTGCGATTCATAGATGGGGGCTGGCGTTGCTTTTGGGCATCGTGCGATTTAAGTTTGGGGCAACAACGAAGGGCAATGATGGTAATTTGGCATTCCTGGGAAGGTGGAGCACATGGAGACGCTGTTGGAGGAGGTTTCACCATGTAAGTTATCGCGACATATAGGATGGGAGGCCGAAGTTGCGTATGATTTGGAAGGGAGATTTTGATGGAAATGGAATTTGCGTGGGTTCTTATATATTTCTGAAGTGAAAATTCATGATTTAATCAGTCACACCCTTCATTATTGATGTTGTGCAATGAAGACAGAAAACAAGGGTACCTTGTAGGTTCGAGCTATAAACCTTGGCGATAGGAATGTGGTGCTTGCTTCAAGGATAAGGATAGTGATATTAGTTAGTGATCGGTGAAAGAAAAGGGACGTGTTCAAATGGGAGTTTGAAGGTTGATTTGTGGAAATAAGGTGGTTTAGCTGATCAGTGGAGAGGAAGAATTAAACTGGATTAAGGTAATTATTTCTAGTTTAGTAATTTAATTTTAACTCATTTAAATAGTTCAAATGCTTAAATAAATAAATAAAATATAAATTGTTAAATTTATATTAAGGTTGGAAAAGCGTGGAGTAATGCAATTGGGGTCGATCAGAATTAAACAAGATTTAATTTAAATCGAATGGCGTTCGATTTATCTAAATTGGGATATTAAGCGAATAAAAATCAATGTGAGTAAATCTCACTCACCTTAATTAGAATTATTTTTATGTCGTTAAAAATAATTGTTGTTGTTTATTTGGATTTTTCTGATTGCTTTAAATATATTAGTTATTTAGGGTTGACTATTATATATATATATATATATATATATATATATATATTGTGTTGATAATTGATTGTTCCCGCAGTCTCATTAGCGGATGCTCGCGGTACCATTAGCGGATGATTTCCCTATGCGCCCCACAAATATTTATTAGTGGATGACCTTCTATACCGCGATATTCTGCCTCGAAGCAGGATGGTATTATTTATGTGCTAACGTCTGTGGATGCAGGAAAACAGGTTGGTGGGATCCGACTAGTTTCCTCAAAAATATATTATCTATTTGTTTATTTGTTTGCATGTATATTGTCATATATGATGTGTTAGAAAACCTGAAATAAATAATTGGTTGTTTGGTGTTTAAATATCACTAGGCCTAAGTGTTGATATTTAAAAATATCATGAAAGGGAATAATTGAGATTTAAAGGGGAAATTCTATTTTTCTAAAATAGATTTGTAATTTTGAATAGAACAAAAATATTAACTTGTTTTTGAAAGAATAAAAACAAGCAGTCCATTTATAAACGAAGTTCATAAATGAAGTGAAATGAATTATCATGGGAAAATTCAGAAACATAAATACAAGGGTTAATTTGAAAAGGGAAATTTATTTTTCCAAGGTGGAAATATTTATTTCAAACGAATTTGAAAGCGAGACTTGTTAAATATATAAATAAGTAAAATAAATGGTGTTTGTAAATAAAAAGGAAAAATTATTATTTGTATAATTTAAATATTTAAATTCAAATGTGAATTTAAAATAAGAACCTCGAATCGTTTTAAATAATTAAACTTGTGAATTCATCTTCGAATCGAATATGAAATGTAGTAACCCGCATTTTAGCTGTTGAATAATTAATTAATTTAATTATTAAATATCGATTTATCGATATAGAGAACGTGAATTAAATAATATTGAATATTTAATTAATAATTAAAATATAATAAAATATATTATAATGTCGAAATAATCAAAAATACTGGAAATACAAATATTCTGCGAATAGGGTCATCCCAAAGATGTAATTCAACTTAGAGTTGGATTATATTGACGAATATATTCAATCGACGACAGTTTGAACGTATAATTATAATATAATTAAAATAGAGCTTGAAATGGCACGGCAGTTCGCTATTTGGCGATTTGAACTTCAACTGAATGTACAGGATTCGTTTTAAGCCGGATTTCTGTGAAACAAGAAACATGTGGAGCTAGTGGAGTATATCTTTCTAGTGGAAGAGAAAAATTGGGATTTCGTCGTGTAGATTTTGAGATATGTCCAAATCAAATTTCAGAAAAGTCGTTGTGGAATTCCTTTATAATTTGCGACGCTTTAATTACGTTATAAATGGATTTTCGATATAAATTGAATATCGATAAATCTGAAATCCGAAATATCAAGCTGTAAATTCTGATATGATATTCTGAAGCTGTATAATATCATATGTGAAGATATACGAGAATATTAATTTATCAATAATTAATTTAATTATATTTAAATATATTTACATATTTAAATGGTCTATTCAGCGCTTTAAAAATAACCAGTTTTGCAAATGACCTCAGAATTCAGCGAAACGAATTTTGTTAGATCCGCAATATCAAATTATTGTTAGATTTCCAGTTTCGTGATTTTTAGAGTCACTGTGTGACCGTACGGATTTTTAGAGTGAAAAACAGTCAGTATTTCGACGATTAAAAATACGTTGTGTGAGCATACGAAGTTGGAATTCGACGAAACTAGTTTCGTTGGGACCGTAATGTCAAACTCTAGTGGTATGTCCGTTTTCGTAATTTTTGGGTATCGCGTGTAGTCATAGGAATTTTTAAAGGACGAATTGAACTAACGGTCAAATAAAAACCAATATAAAATTAATTAGAAAATCCTATAAATACTTCCCCAAACTTGCTAAACCCTAAATTCATTTTCCATTTCGGTCAAACACAGTTGCGCCGTCATATTCTCTTCAGGAAAATCCTTTTTCCTTTTATTCGATCTTCTAAAATCCAAACAAAAATAAATAAAAATCCATAAATCCATATGTATACATGTTCGAATCCCTTTTGTGTTCATCTTCAGTCTCGTAACCATTTTCATGTGTTCGACGTCATGTTTCAACTACTGGAAAGTTCAAGGCGCAACTAGGGTTAGG
Source organism: Allium sativum (assembly GCA_030737875.1). Lineage (NCBI taxonomy): Eukaryota > Viridiplantae > Streptophyta > Magnoliopsida > Asparagales > Amaryllidaceae > Allium > Allium sativum. Next base: position 905,905,040 of record CM060916.1, read on the forward strand.
TATTTTACGAAATATAGGGAAGTATAAATCATTTTGGGTTTATTTCGGGGCTTAGAAGTGGATTCCGATCTAGCAGGAGGAGTTTGGGTGAAATCGGTTGTCACAAGTGACGCTGTTGTCACTGTACGAGGTGCGGAAGAACCTGAAGCCGCGACCAGGGAGATGAAACCGAGTTGGTTGATTTTGGTATGGAGTTGATGAGATTGAAATAAAGAGAATGTTGGTATTTATTTTGTGATTTGTAGTAGAGGAGGAAGGATGAAATGGTGGAGGACAATCGGCTATGGTAGGTGAAGAGGAGCAGGTCTCGTTCAGGTGTATTAGGGAAGAACGTGTTAGCGGGTTTGGGTTCAAGCAAGGGGTGATGGGCCAGATAAGAGGTGAAGGCCCAAATTTCTATTTTTGGTTTAAATTCAATTCAAATTAGTATACAAACTTTATAAATTCGTAACTTGCTCGTACATTGTCAGAATCAAGAACCGTAAGTTGCGTTGGGACCGTATGGACGAGAGCTTCACAATGAAGCTGGCTAGAAGTGGATCCGAGCTCGTTACTATTTATGGCGAAATAAATTGTCCGACTGAATCAGATAAACGCAAACCGTTATTTAACGGCTAACGCGCAAATGTGAGTAAAAACTCACTAACTCTCCTCAATTTATATTTTAATATAAATTGTATTTTATTTCTGTATTTGACTGCTAGTTATGTACTGTTAATTTGGACTGTTAAGTTGTATTGTTAAATTGGACTGTAGATTGGACTGTTAAATAATTGATTGAAAACAGTATGGATATATATATACATATATATATATACATCTACATATATATATATATATCGTTATTAAACGGTGATTTTGTTATCAGTGTATTTCATTAGAAATGCAAGTGATGTTATATACGTTGTTTAACATCGGTGGATGCAGGGAAACAGGTTGGAGGAATCCGACTGGATCCCTCAACATTTATTTTACTGTTATTTGTATATTGTGATATATATTGTGATATATAATCTATTGTTGATTGTATATGTTTGGATGATATTGATCATTGACAGTTGGTTGTTTAAAAACAAAAGAAAACACTGAAAATGTAGAAAAGGGGATTTTCAATATTTATATTGAAAATGAATCTATTTATAAAATCGAAGGATTTTATAAAAGGATATTTATTTAGAAATAAATAAATAAAATAAAGGAATATTTATTTAGAATAAATAAATAGAATAAAGGATATTTAATTAGGGATTAAATAATTAGAGTTATAAAGGAAAATCTATTTAGGAAAATAAATAGATTATACAAAAGGAAATCTATTTAGGAAATAAATAGAAGTTAAAATAAATAGAAATTTAAGAAAAGTTAGTTAGTCGGATATAAATATTCGAATCAAGTTAGTTAAGTGGTCAAACCAAGCTAGTCGAACCAAACTAGTCAAGCTAGTCGAACCAATCGAGTCAAGATGGTCGAGTCAAACCACTCGAGTCGAGATGGTCGAGTCAAACCAATCGAGTCAAGATGGTCGAGTCAAACCAACCGAGTCGAGCTGGTCGAGTCGAACCAATCGAGTCAAGCTGGTCAAGTTAGTCGAACCTGGTCAGTCGAGTCGAGTAAATCAAACTTAGTTAATCGAAAGGAGTTTATCGATTTAGTTAATCGATAGGAGTTAATTGATTTAGTCAATCGAGATGAGTTAATCGGTTTTAATGAATCGAGAGGAGTTAGTCGAATATGGTGTTCGAACCAGATGGTCAAACCAAGTGGTCGAATCTGGTTAGCCAAACCTGGTCAGTCAAACCAAATGGGTCAGGTTAGCCAAACTTGGTCAGTCAAACCAAATGGGTCAGGTGAGTCAAACCTGGTCGGTCGAACCAAGTTAGTCGAGTTAGCCGAATAAGGTTAGTCAAATAGAATTAATCGATTAGGGTTAAACCATAGAACTAATCGATTAGAGTTAAACCAATAGAGTTAGTCGAGCCTAGTTAATCGAATCGAATTGGTCGAACCAAGTAAGTCGAGTTAGTCGAGTCAAGTTAAGTTAGTCGAGTTAAAGTTATCGATGTTAGTTTCATCGAAAGAAGTTATCGATGTTAGTTTCATCGAAAGGAGTTATCGATGTTAGTTTCATCGAAAGAAGTTATCGATGTTAGTTTCATCGAAAGGAGTTATCGATGATAGTTTCATCGAAAGGAGTTATCGATGTTAGTTTCATCGAAAGGAGTTATCGATGTTAGTTTCATCGAAAGGAGTTATCGATGTTATTTCATCGAAAGAAGTTATCGATGTTAGTTTCATCGAAAGAAGTTATCGATGTTAGTTTCATCGAAAGAAACTAACATCGAAAGAAGTTATCGATGTTAGTTTCATCGAAAGGAGTTATCGATGTTAGTTTCATCGAAGGGAGTTATCGATTATAGTTTAATCGAAGTGCGATTTTCAAATATGAGATATTTGAAAAGGAAGAGTTATCGAATATTAGTTATTTGAAGAGAGATTATCGAATATCGTTTATTCGAAAGAAGTTAATCGAATATAGCTTATTCGAAGAAGAATTAATCAAATAGAGATTTCTCGAAGAGAGTTAATCGGCGAATTCGATTATATCGAATTCGGGAAAGTACTTATACTTTCCAGTGTTTAAATAGAGTTTTATTCATTTATAAATAAATAAGTGTTAGGTTAATTATTCACTAATAAGAATAGAAGTTATAATTAAAGTTAGATAATTCGAAAGTAGGGATTATAGCGTTATCGTTATAACCAATGTTTTAAATATAGAAGTAGAATAGTAAAATTGAATCCGAGAAAGGCGTAAAGAAGTTGTTAAAGATTTAAAGATAAACTTTGACCATTTCGAAGTTATAACGTTGTTCAGTTAAGGTCTGAGAGGTAATTATACCCCAACTTGAGTGACTTCCTTCTTAACTAAGAAATGGTAAGGTTTGATCGTAAAGGAGTTTTGGAAATGTTTTCCAAACGAGAATCAGAAATGTTTTCTGATAAAAGAAAATAAGAATTTAGAATATAGGGAAACAAGAGATAAGTAAATAAATGAATTAAAGAGATTAATGTTAAATGATGTTTGTTCGATATAATTCCCATCTGGAAATAATATCGTTGTTTGCACACTTGTTTTTCTTTGATAGTTAACTCACAGACTATCGAAGTTTTGACCATTTTAACGTTGTTAATATGGAGAGACCGGTTGGATTATTATCCATAGAACCACTCTGTATTGGCATAAGCGTCGCGAATCATATATGCCAAAGATAATTGAAGACGGAGTAAAATGCAAGGGCTATCCTGTTTACAGAATAGTGCCTTCGGTTTGTCCAGTCCCAGGACAACTTGTATGGACGAAGGTCTGACAGAGTATATCCAATGGATCGCGTAAGTTGATCTGTTCAAACGTATTCACGTTTGGTGGCGGAGGAATTCGTTTCTCTTAGCTGTATACCCGTGTTATTTTTGGATAAGTCAATTTGTGATTTGGCGGGTATGACGATGTGACATTTTAAGTGAATGAAGATGGATGTCTGACAGAGTATTTCCAGAAAGGTCACGTACATTGATTTCTTCAACCGTACCAAGAGTGGAAGCGGAGAAGGAAAATTCTTTTAGCTGACACGTAATGTATTGTTGTAGACGTCAATTAGTGATTTTCGATGGATCTGACAATGTGGCATTCGAAGTGAATCTATTGTGATGATAAAGCGTAGCTTCTAGCCTCATCATCCGGTAAATGACAGAAATCGAGCAGACAGCATGGCTAAGTCGGTCGCACCGAAGTAGGGTGTATAATCACCTATCTAGTGAATATTCATTTGTTTCTTAAATCTATCAATGCTGTCCCATATATATACGGGAACGGTTGCTGATCCCAACCGTTGGTGATGTACATTCGATACACTCAAGCGAAATGAGTGGTCGGTCATGTGTGGCTGAGTTACAAGATGTTCTTGTTGAACTCCAGTATATCGTTCCTAGAGTACACTGATCGAAAGGTGGTTCCATACCTTGTCATAGTTGGAAATCCAATCATCCAATACGTGCTTGTGATTTTGATTGTATACTATATATGTAGTAACGTGAGATGCAAGCGTTTCTGCTAGATTGATATTTATTTGTACTTAGACATTATTATAATATCAGATTGATATTGCTTTGAAAAGTTATTTGGATTCTCATAAGGGAAAAACCCGTTCCGTATTCACGGCGTGGTCTTATAAGATATCATATACCTGTTTAAATGATTTGAGTTTATTCACACCAGTCCCATGACTGACCCGGAGTTTATTTTGTTTTCCCTAAACTCTTGGGTGCCTAAATTTGTACGGGCAGTCATGTAGTCGGGATTTTACAGATACACTTGGAGAGCTTGGAGCAGGAGGCTTCAGGATTCTATAGCTATTATTATTTCCACTGTTGTTGTAAGTGTTGTACTCTGATAAGTGTTATTGTATACATATACCGATGATATTTCAAAGATATGTTATGTTATATTTTATTCGTTCCGCTGTGAGATTCGTGTTTACTCTGATGATGATGTTCTTCTTCTTCTTCTATTCTATAAGTTCTATCTTATCTATTCTCACCTTCTAATTTCTTTCATTAATTACCGGGATTTTTCGATGTTTTGGTTATCGACGTCGAGCTTACGTCGATAACCAAAGTCGCCAAAAATCCGGGTCACTACAGCTGGTATCAGAGCATTGGTTTAGTTATTACCTTGGCTCTGTGGCGTGATTCAGTAGAGATGGGATTAGTAATATCCTAGACTGAGTTTGAGTGTATATATACGAGTGAACGTATTTGTTAGTTAATATAAAATGATTTTATATTGTGGAGTTTTATTGGTTGAGTTGTTTTTGAATTCTGGTCGATCGGTTTGATCCACTGTATCGATGGGGGTTACTAAACACTCGAATACGATGAACTGTCATGGTATGTTTTGAAAGAGGGTAAATGGAATAATTTTACCCGAATATATTTGATATAGTATATTGGTTGTGTTGGTTGATATTATAATCGAATAAGATTATAAAAAGGTAAAATGATTATAAATGACTAATCAGAATTCATATAAGTAAAGTATATGAAATAAAATGAAGAAAAATCTGAATTTAAATCAGATTGGAATTAAAATAAGGAAATTTTAAGTTCCTGGGAGATTTTGAAAACGTTTTTCAAACTGAAGGTGATATAGTATTGAACTCACTTCGATAGCTGGAAAAAAGATTCTGATGATGAATCGCGACATCATCAGTATTCATTTTCGAGTTCTAAGTGACGGACTACTACCAAAGGTTTTGTTTTTGAATTGTTTTGAGAAAATAAATTGTTTAGAAATTCAAAGGTTTTGAATTGGCATTGTAATTTCAAATTGATTTGAAATAGACCCAGGAATTTAAGTTCTGGAATTAAAATTTAACTAATGAAGTTAAATAGAATAAGATAGTAGAAATAAATTGAAATATTAACTTGATCTGAGTTAAATAGAATTGAATTGGATTAGAGAATAATCTGTTATGGAATTGGGTTGATGAGTTAAGAATTTGGAATTTAATATTCGGGTTCGAATGAAATTCGATTTGGTTTTGAGGATATGAACTGATTGGAGTTTGATGGAAATAACACTGGTATATGCTGAGTTGATAGCATATGGAAGTGATAGAGTTGATATTCCCGACAAAAGGTACCAGTTTATATTATATATGGATATGAGATTTATAAGCCGAATTGGCAAGCCGCTTGGCTGTTTGATTTTCTTTTGGGTTAAAGAAGGCCCAGAGAGGCGAGTTGGAGTTTGAGATATTGACCAGTACAAAGGAGGTGCTGGCAAAAAAATTTCGAAAAGTTAAGGTGTTAGAAAATTTTCAGAATTTTCGAAAATTTAGTTAGTCGGAATAAATTAATATTTTAGTCGATATTAATTGGTTCAGTTGAAACCGGAGACAAGAGATAAACAGATAAATTTTTACCCAGAAGATAGGGTCATCCCCTAGCTTAGCAATTTCGAGGACGAAATTTTATTAAGGGGGGAAGATTGTAGTAACCCGCATTTTAGCTGTTGAATAATAAATTTATTTATTTATTAAATATCGATTTATCGATATAGAGAACGTGAATTAAATAATATTGAATATTTAATTAATAATTAAAATATAATAAAATATATTATAATGTCGAAATAATAAAAAATATTGGAAATACAAATATTCTATGAATGGGGTCATCCTAAAGATGTAATTCAACTTAGAGTTGGATTATATTGACGAATATATTCAATCGACGACAGTTTGAACGTATAATTATAATATAATTAAAATAGAGCTTGAAATGGCACGGCAGTTCGCTATTTGGCGATTTGAACTTCAACTGAATGTACAGGATTCGTTTTAAGCCAGATTTCTATGAAACAAGAAACATATGGAGCTAGTGGAGTATATCTTTCTAGTGGAAGAGAAAAATTGGGATTTCGTCGTGTAGATTTTGAGATATGTCCAAATCAAATTTCAGAAAAGTCGCTGTGGAATTCCTTTATAATTTGCGATGCTTTAATTACGTTATAAATGGATTTTCGATATAAACTAAATATCGATAAATCTGAAATCTGAAATATCAAGCTGTAAATTCTGATATGATATTCTGAAGCTGTATAATATCATATGTGAAGATATACGAGAATATTAATTTATCAATAATTAATTTAATTATATTTAAATAAATTTACATATTTAAATGGTCTATTCAGCGCTTTAAAAATAACCAGTTTTGCAAACGACCTCAGAATTCAGCGAAACGAATTTTGTTAGATCCGCAATATCAAATTATTGTTAGATTTCCAGTTTCGTGATTTTTAGAGTCACTGTGTGACCGTACGGATTTTTAGAGTGAAAAACAGTCAGTATTTCGACGATTAAAAATACGCTGTGTGAGCATACGAAGTCGGAATTCGACGAAACCAGTTTCGTTGGGACCGTAATGTCAAACTCTAGTGGTATGTCCGTTTTCGTAATTTTTGGGTATCGCGTGTAGTCATAGGAATTTTTAAAGGACGAATTGAACTAACGGTCAAATAAAAACCAATATAAAATTAATTAGAAAATCCTATAAATACTTCCCCAAACTTGCTAAACCCTAAATTCATTTTCCATTTCGGTCAAACACAGTTGCGCCGTCATATTCTCTTCAGGAAAATCCTTTTTCCTTTTATTCGATCTTCTAAAATCCAAACGAAAATAAATAAAAATCCATAAATCCATATGTATACATGTTCGAATCCCTTTTGTGTTCATCTTCAGTCTCGTAACCATTTTCATGTGTTCGACGTCATGTTTCAACTACTGGAAAGTTCAAGGCGCAACTAGGGTTAGGTATTTTACGAAATATAGGGAAGTATAAATCATTTTGGGTTTATTTCGGGGCTTAGAAGTGGATTCCGATCTAGCAGGAGGAGTTTGGGTGAAATCGGTTGTCACAAGTGACGCTGTTGTCACTGTACGAGGTGCGGAAGAACCTGAAGCCGCGACCAGGGAGATGAAACCGAGTTGGTTGATTTTGGTATGGAGTTGATGAGATTGAAATAAAGAGAATGTTGGTATTTATTTTGTGATTTGTAGTAGAGGAGGAAGGATGAAATGGTGGAGGACAATCGGCTATGGTAGGTGAAGAGGAGCAGGTCTCGTTCAGGTGTATTAGGGAAGAACGTGTTAGCGGGTTTGGGTTCAAGCAAGGGGTGATGGGCCAGATAAGAGGTGAAGGCCCAAATTTCTATTTTTGGTTTAAATTCAATTCAAATTAGTATACAAACTTTATAAATTCGTAACTTGCTCGTACATTGTCAGAATCAAGAACCGTAAGTTGCGTTGGGACCGTATGGACGAGAGCTTCACAATGAAGCTGACTAGAAGTGGATCCGAGCTCGTTACTATTTATGGCGAAATAAATTGTCCGACTGAATCAGATAAACGCAAACCGTTATTTAACGGCTAACGCGCAAATGTGAGTAAAAACTCACTAACTCTCCTCAATTTATATTTTAATATAAATTGTATTTTATTTCTGTATTTGACTGCTAGTTATGTACTGTTAATTTGGACTGTTAAGTTGTATTGTTAAATTGGACTGTAGATTGGACTGTTAAATAATTGATTGAAAACAGTATGGATATATATATATACATATATATATATATCTACATATATATATATCGTTATTAAACGGTGATTTTGTTATCAGTGTATTTCATTAGAAATGCAAGTGATGTTATATACGTTGTTTAACATCGGTGGATGCAGGGAAACAGGTTGGAGGAATCCGACTGGATCCCTCAACATTTATTTTAATATTATTTGTATATTGTGATATATATTGTGATATATAATCTGTTGTTGATTGTATATGTTTGGATGATATTGATCATTGACAGTTGGTTGTTTAAAAACAAAAGAAAACACTGAAAATGTAGAAAAGGGGATTTTCAATATTTATATTGAAAATGAATCTATTTATAAAATCAAAGGATTTTATAAAAGGATATTTATTTAGAAATAAATAAATAAAATAAAGGAATATTTATTTAGAATAAATAAATAGAATAAAGGATATTTAATTAGGGATTAAATAATTAGAGTTATAAAGGAAAATCTATTTAGGAAAATAAATAGATTATACAAAAGGAAATCTATTTAGGAAATAAATAGAAGTTAAAATAAATAGAAATTTAAGAAAAGTTAGTTAGTCGGATATAAATATTCGAATCAAGTTAGTTAAGTGGTCAAACCAAGCTAGTCGAACCAAACTAGTCAAGCTAGTCGAACCAATCGAGTCAAGATGGTCGAGTCAAACCACTCGAGTCGAGATGGTCGAGTCAAACCAATCGAGTCAAGATGGTCGAGTCAAACCAACCGAGTCGAGCTGGTCGAGTCGAACCAATCGAGTCAAGCTGGTCAAGTTAGTCGAACCTGGTCAGTCGAGTCGAGTAAATCAAACTTAGTTAATCGAAAGGAGTTTATCGATTTAGTTAATCGATAGGAGTTAATTGATTTAGTCAATCGAGATGAGTTAATCGGTTTTAATGAATCGAGAGGAGTTAGTCGAATATGGTGTTCGAACCAGATGGTCAAACCAAGTGGTCGAATCTGGTTAGCCAAACCTGGTCAGTCAAACCAAATGGGTCAGGTTAGCCAAACCTGGTCAGTCAAACCAAATGGGTCAGGTGAGTCAAACCTGGTCGGTCGAACCAAGTTAGTCGAGTTAGCCGAATAAGGTTAGTCAAATAGAATTAATCGATTAGGGTTAAACCATAGAACTAATCGATTAGAGTTAAACCAATAGAGTTAGTCGAGCCTAGTTAATCGAATCGAATTGGTCGAACCAAGTAAGTCGAGTTAGTCGCGTCAAGTTAAGTTAGTCGAGTTAAAGTTATCGATGTTAGTTTCATCGAAAGAAGTTATCGATGTTAGTTTCATCGAAAGGAGTTATCGATGTTAGTTTCATCGAAAGAAGTTATCGATGTTAGTTTCATCGAAAGGAGTTATCGATGATAGTTTCATCGAAAGGAGTTATCGATGTTAGTTTCATCGAAAGGAGTTATCGATGTTAGTTTCATCGAAAGGAGTTATCGATGTTATTTCATCGAAAGAAGTTATCGATGTTAGTTTCATCGAAAGAAGTTATCGATGTTAGTTTCATCGAAAGAAGTTATAGATGTTAGTTTCATCGAAAGAAGTTATCGATGTTAGTTTCATCGAAAGGAACTAACATCGAAAGAAGTTATCGATGTTAGTTTCATCGAAAGGAGTTATCGATGTTAGTTTCATCGAAGGGAGTTATCGATTATAGTTTAATCGAAGTGAGATTTTCAAATATGAGATATTTGAAAAGGAAGAGTTATCGAATATTAGTTATTTGAAGAGAGATTATCGAATATCGTTTATTCGAAAGAAGTTAATCGAATATAGCTTATTCGAAGAAGAATTAATCAAATAGAGATTTCTCGAAGAGAGTTAATCGGCGAATTCGATTATATCGAATTCGGGAAAGTACTTATACTTTACAGTGTTTAAATAGAGTTTTGGTTATCGACCTTATCTATTCTCACCTTCAATTTCTTTCATTAATTACCGGGATTTTTCGATGTTTTGGTTATCGACGTCGAGCTTACGTCGATAACCAAAGTCGCCGAAAATCCGGGTCACTACATGAAACCTGAGTTGGAAAATAGAATTTGATTAGTTATAAGTAAGTTAAAATATATGTGAACATGTCATGTTCAAAGTTGAATACGCAAAAGAGTTAATCAATGGAGTTAAAGAAATAGAGTTAAGTAGAATTAGAAACTGACTGGAAATTAGTTGAGTTGAACGACTTTTTGAGTATCGATCCGATGTTGGTTTCGGCCTTCGGGGTTTATACTTATGAGGTTGTTCTCTTACTAGTTTACAGTTAGAGTCTGATAGATGTGGAAGAATAGTGATATGTGAATATGTAATGGGAATGTTTTCCAGAGCTAATACGTATATTTTCTAAATACAGAAAATAAGGAAATATGAATATATATATATATGTTTGATGATTTGATTGATAATTCCATTTGGAAATAAGATCGTTGTATGCACACGGACATTTTTCATATGATAGTTGAATCACCGACTATCAAAGTTTTGACCATTTTAACGTTGTTAATATGGAGAGACCAGTTGGATTCTTGTCCAAAGAACCACTCCGTATTTGCAGTAGCATTGCGAATCAGATTATATGAAGATAATCGAAGACGGAGTAGAGTGCAATAGCTTTTTATATTAATAGAAATTGTGCCTTCGGTTTCGTTCAATCCCAAAACGAACGTATATGGACGAGTGTCTGACAGAGTATTTCCAATGATCGAATATGTTGGTTTGTATAAATATATATGGTTGCAATGGATTTATTCCCTTAGCATAAAATCCAGAATGTTTATGCAAATCAATTAGTGATTAACAGATCTGATAATGTGGCATTCAAAGTGATTGTGTTATCAATGAATGGAAAGAAATCGTAGCCTCTAGCCTCACAACCGGGAAATGACAGAAATCGGGCAGGCAGCATGGCTATGTAGGTCGCACATATTTGGGTGTATAATCACCTGATCTAGTTTCATTTACTTCTAAAAAACTATTGTCGATGCTGTCCCATTCGGGAAACGGTTGTTGATCCCAATCGTTGGTGATATACATTTGATACACTCAAGCGAAATGAGTGGTCGGTCATGTGTGGTCGGGTTGCTAGATGTTCTTGTTGAACCCAGTGTATTCCTCTCTAGAGATACACCAGAAAAAGGTGGTTCCATACCTTGTCTTAGTTGGAAATCCATTACCCAATACGTGCTTGCGTTTTTGATTGTATACTATATATGTAGAACGTGAGATGAAAGCGTTTCTGTTAAATGATTATTATATTGTGGTTGATAGGCATTATTATAATATCAAAAGGTTTTTGATATAATGATATTTTGAATTCTCATAAGGGAAAAACCCATTCCGTTATATGGCGTGGTCTTATGAGATATCGTTTACTTGTTTAAGCTGATTTAAACTATTTACTCATACCATTCCCATGACAGACCCGGAGTTTATTTTGTTTTGTTTTACCTAAACTCTTGGGTGCCTAAATTTGTACGGGCAATCAAGTAGTTCAGGTGTTTATAGATATTAAGAGGAGCTTGGAGCAAGAGGCTTCAACGTTAGTTATCTAGTGTTATTTCCGCTGTATTGTAAGTGTTGTACTCTGATGATAATGTTATGTATATACAGTCAAATTTTGTATTTCAAATGCTGTTATATATTATATTTTATTCCACCGCGATGTGAGATTCTATGTTGTGTTTCTGTTCTTCTTCTTCTATTCTAAGTTTCTTTCTTTCTATTTCTCATCCTCTAACTTCTTTCTATTAATGATTCGTATTTCTATGCAATTTGGGTTGGACGTGTGGTATATTTAGTCAACTCAGATAGTACGGATTTGCGGGCTGTTACACTATTTGACAAAATGGTTCCAACAGTATCTACGGACTGTGGAACAAGTCCCTGTCACCAATCATGCCCTAGCGGAGCTTGCAGCTCGTGCCGTTGAGGTAGCATTCGATTTTCATCGACTCTGTAAAGATTTCGCGAACCTTAGTGGAAATCGTTCTTAGGGACAAAAGGTTCTGTTGAGGCTCAATATTGGATAATGGACTGCGAAAGGATCTTTGAGGCCACGGGATAGTCGGATGAGGTTACGAGGAGAGTTGCGGCCTGACACTTAATGGAACAAGCCCTTGAATGGTGGAACTTGGTATTTGGAGAGAACGTGGGCCGAGCATCTACATGGGCTAAATTCAAGACTCGTTTTGAAGCAAATTTTATACTTAATGTTGAGAAGACGATCCAATTAGATAATTTTAGCCATCTTAAATAAGGAAATCTGAGTTTCAGGAGTACATAGCCAAATTCATCGACTTATGCAAGTTTGGTAGGGTTTTGGTGGATACCCCAATGAACCAAGCTTTGAGATTTTTCAAGGGGTTGAACTCCTCATTAAGGAGACTTTGATGGCCCAAGTAACGTTCGGAGCAACATTCGAGACATCAGTGGAGACTGCCATCTTATGCACAACTGAGGGACCTATGGAAAACAAGAGTGGTGAGAAGGGAGAAGAAGATTCTAGTTCTAAGAAGAATAAGAAGAAAGAATGGTGGAAGAACAAGAAGAAAGAGGGTAAGTTCAAGGTGCAATTGTAAGGGCCATGAGGCCAAAGACTGTAGGGTTGGTTTGGCAAAAAAGGAGTTTGAGTAGAGATGTTTCAATTTCCATGAAGAAGGACATCTATCTAGGGATTTTCCAAAGCCCAAAGTTGTTCAAAACAATCAAAATTATGCATTGGAAGCAACACCAATACAGAGCCGACCTCTGAAAGATTAAGGTCAGCCAGCACTAGAAGGTATAACTTCTATTTTAGGAATTCCAGTATATACCTTGTTTAATTCTGGAGCGACTCATTCTTTTATTTCTAAGAGATTGTTGGTTCTTTGAACCTTTCCTTATTCATCACTAGTAATCCGATAGAGGTAGCCAACCCTATCGCAGGAACTAAGTATCTTGAGTTGATCTGTAAAGACCTTCTATGGGATATCAACAATGTAGAATTCCTCTATAATGTGTATGTGTTGGATTTTATCGGGTATGGCCTTATTCTAGGTATGGATTGACTATCATTTTATGGAGCCATTCTAGATTGCGACAAGGAATTATTCGTCTTAGAAGTCGAGGAGGACGTTGTTTGAGAATCCCATGTAGTGTTAGAAACAAGGATAAATCCCTATTGTGTGCCTTGTCTCCTAGTTCGGAAGGACCATCTTTGGTTCTTATAGTATGTGAGTTTTGTATGTCTTTAAGGAAGTCATGGGACTTCCACCCCTTAAGGAGATCTCTTTCCGTATTGACCTAGAGAAGGACACCAAACCTGTAGTTTTACCCTTGAGGCATATGGCGCCTAAAGAAAGGGGAGAGTTGGTTAAACAGATTTTTGAGTTGCTACAGAAAGGCTTCATCTAACGGAGTGCATCTGAGTGGAGTGCACCTGTTGTGTTTGCCACCAAAGCTAATGGACCCCTAAGACTTTGTGTAGATTATAGGGAGCCAAATAAACTTACTAAGAATAATAGTTACCCCTTACCTAGAATTGATGATCTGTTTGACCACTTGGGAGGAGCCCAAGTATTTTCCTAATTAGACCTAGCAACTGGATTTCACCAATTGATGATTTCAAAAGATAGTAAGGATAAAACCGCATTTAGGATGCCAGATGGATTATTCCATTGGGAAGTTATGCCCTTTGGACTAATGAAAGCACCCGCTTTCTTTGTAGATCTTACGAGTAGAGTGTTTTGTGGCATTCTAAAAAATGTGGTGGATTTTGTAGACGATATCCTAATATTTTCCAAGGAGCATAAAGAACATAAAGGCCACTTAAGACAGGTCCTATGAATTCTAGTAGAGAACCAACTGAAAGACAAGTTTTCAAAATGTCATTTCTATTTAGAAGAAGTTAGATTTTTCGTCCATATATTGTCGGGGAAGGGTTTGGAAGTTGACCTCGCTAAGATTGAAGCAACTAAGGAATGGAAAGTACCCCAGAATGCTACAAAAGTAAGAAGCTTTCTTGGGTTAGCAGGATATTACATAAAGTTTATTAAGCACTTCGCAAATATTGCTACCCTTTTAACCTAACCGACGAAGAAGAACTTGGTAATCTTGGAGTGATAAATGTGAAGTGGCTTTTAAAAAATTGAAAGAAGCATTTACTAGTGCACCAGTTCTCATTATCCCCGATCGTTCAAAAATGTTCACGGTGTAACTGACGCATGTAGAACCGGTTTAGGAGCAGTTCTCATGCAAGAAGGAAGAGTAGTTGTCTACGCTAGTAGACAACTCAAGACCACGAGAAAAGGTATCCAGTTCATAATCTAGAGTTGGCTGCAGTAGTATTCACCTTGAAGTTATAGTGGCATTATCTTTTAGGGAGGAAATTAGACCTTTTCAGTGACTATAAATCCTTAAAGTATTTATTCTCTCAACGTGGTTTGAATTTAAGATAGCAACAATGGATGGAATACATTGCCTCTTTTGATTTCACGATCCAGTATACCCAAGGAAGGAGAATGTCAAAGAGGATGCATTGAGTAGAAGGCATGCATCTTTAAATGCAATTTTAGAATGGAAATAGTTGGAGTTTCTCTCTAAATTTAACTTAAATTTTCCATATGTTGCTTCTAGTAGATTTTTTTTGGAGTTACGTTGGTTAGACCCGCTTTAAAGGAAAGGATACAGAATATGCAAGATCTTGACGAAGAGCTAAGAAACTTGAAGGAGAAATTGGGAAGGATGAGATCCTTCCTCATTCAATTAGATATTTCCTTAATGACAATGGGAGTTTTCCTAGGGACAGACGACTTTGTGTCCCTAAGGATGAGGAGTTGAGGAAGGAAATTTTAGAGGAGTTCCATAGGTCAAGGATGACCATACACCCTAGTGGAGATAAAATGTATAAGGATAAAAAGAGAAATTTCCACTGGGAAGGGATGAAAAGAGAGATAGCTTAGTTTGTAGCTAAGTGTCTAATATGACAAAAAGTTAAAGCAAAGCACGAAAGGCCCAGAGGATTATTGTTACCTTTAGATGTTTCCATGTGGAAATGGGAGCATATTTCCATGGATTTTGTTGATGGGCTTCCAAGGAGTCAAAGGGGAAATGAAGTTATTTGGATTATAGTGGACCATCTGACCAAGAGGGCTCACTTTATACCAATCAAGAAGAATAGGACTGCGACTTCATTGGCCCAGTTGTATGCCAGAGAAATAGTTAAACTACACGACATTCCATCAAGTATAATTAGCGATCGAGATCCTCTATTCCCAAGTGAGTTTTGGAGAATTTTACAAGTAGGATTAGGGACAACGCTCAACTTAAATATAACCTATCACTCACGGACCGATGGTTAGACAGAAAGAGTCAATCGGATTCTCGAATATTTACTTCGAACCTATATTATCAACCTTAAAGGAGTTTGGGAGCAACACCTGCCACTTGTGGAGTTTGCGTATAACAACAATTTTCAAGCGACGATTAGCATGACCCCTTTTGAAGCAATTTATGGGCGGCTATGAAAATCGCCAACTTGTTGGTGGGGAACCACCGACAAGGTTCTACTCGGACCAGACTTTGTCTTTGATTCCACGGAGAAGATTTCTTTGATTAGGCAGAGGATGAAGGCAGCCTAAGATCGTCAGAAATCATATGCGGATAAGAGGAGGAGGGAACTTGAGTTCGGTGTTGGAGACTTGTTATTTGTAAAGGTTTCCCCTCTCAAGAAGATTGTCTGGTTTGGAAAAACTGGGAAGTTGGCTTCTAGAATTATTGGGCCTTTTTGGATCATCGAGAGGACAGGATCTGTGGCTTATCGTGTGGACCTCTCTGAGCGCCTATCAGGAATCCATAACGTTTTTCATGTATCTCATCTGAGGAAGTGCCTTCATGATTCTTCCATTAGACTCGAGCTTAACGAGATTGGGAACGTAGGAAACCTCGATTTGGAGTCTAGGGTTTCCCGTGGCACTGCAAAGATTGTAGAGCACGGAATCGGAAGATTCCACAATAAGACCATTCGCCTTGTCCGAGTACAATGGGGAGATGACCCTGCGGAAAGCACTTAGGAGACCAAGGATAAGATGAGACAGACCCAGCCAGAGTAAAGGTGAGCAATATTCGGTTCAATCCAAATTAACCGACCAAACTGGTTCATTTCGGTCGGTTCGGTTTTAAAAATAAATTAGTTTGAATTCGGTTTGTAAAATAAATTTTTTTGGTTATCGGTTTAACTGAATTAACCAAACTTTTAATTTATTATCTAATGTTACAAAATTGTAGTACTTTATATAATTAGTTTAGCTATATAATACAAAGACATTTGTTGCAAATAGATCAAATCTTATTATAAACATAGAATTTACTATGTAAAATTTCTCCAAACATGAATTTATGTTTTGCTTTGAGTGAATTCATCATTTGAAAAATAATACATCCTTCAAGTTCGGATAAACCGGTTATCAACCGAATAAACGAAATTAATTTGGTTCGGTTCTGTTCGGTTTGGAAAATTTTCGGTTTCAATTCGGTTTGAGTTTTTTTAGCTCCAAACAAACCAAACCGACCGAATGCTCACCCCTAACCCAGAGTCTAGTGTATGTGTGTATAACTATTATATATGTGTGAATAAGTAGGCATGCTACCCGCCTTGAGAAGGTCTTAAGTGCTTGACTTTATTCTTGTCTATTTTGGGTCTTAAGTGGTTAGGGCTTGGCCCGTTCCTAAGGTTTATTCCTTAGTTTGGGCCAAAGTCATGGGACCCCCCATTATTTGGTCTACGGGTCCTCCTTCTCTAAAGTGGTGTGGTCATGGCGATAACGGAGTATGGTAGTTTACCGGAATATCCACTTCCTCTAGGAGCTATGTAAGGGTCAACATAGGGATGGATTAGGTATATGTGGGATGTAGCATGCAATTTATTATCCATCGTTTAAGGGAAGTCTTAAGTGGCATAGGTCTACCACTGTAATATCAGTTAACTAGTAACATGAGGCGTCCGCCGGAGGGGTCTTAAATGGTTGTATGCGAGACTACCCTAAACCGGTACTAAGTGGCGAGATACTACTTCTCATATTACATGTGAGAATATATATACTTATGATGTTGGCGTGATAGGATGGGGTCTTTAGTGGCTAGGGTCCGCCGCAGGGTCATAAGAGATCATAAGAATCCACCCTTAATAAACATGCTAGAATGAGTCTTAAGTGACCGAGAATGTCCACCTCGTTGAGTCTTAAGTGATCGCTGATCCACCCAAAATACATTAATGAAGGTCTTAAGTGATTAATTCAAATGTCCACCTCATTAATTAAAATATACCTTTTGTGTATGCATGCCCGTGTGTTTCATAGACATACTTTGAAGTATATAACCTGCCAAATTTAAAGTACAGTCTTTAAACACATGTTATTTTCATTCAGTAGAACTTTATGTTATGACCCCTCTCCTTAACATGTCCAACATGTCGATAGGTGAGGCATAGGCATGGTGGACGAGACGATGATGGAGCCTAAAGAAGGAAATGAGACTATTATTATGTTATTGGATGTTATTACCCTTTTACTATTGGAAGCACTTGATGGTGAATATAATGATGTACAGTAGTAAATATGTGGATTTGATATTTTATAATTGAACATGTGGTTTTTGAATAAATGGTACATCTTACTTTGATTATTATATTTTTCTCCTTCCGCTGTGTGAGATTCCATCTCACTATATTACTTTGTTATTCTGTGCAAATGTAATTCCTTATAGGAACCAATGACCTATTTAGAGTGGCTCTAAGTATCGATGGGCCTATTCTGGTTTGAAATTTAGGCCCACTCCGGGTGAGTTGCTACAGCAACCATACTCGGTATATTTGTAAAAAAAACAACGTACGTGATTTTAGGAAATACTCTTTCAGACATTTGTCCATACAAGTTCATTCTGGGACTGAAAGGAACCGAAGAAACCCCAAAACATAGGGATTATTACTAAAAGTTTAATCCTGGTAGTTAACCAAAGACATTAGTGAGCATCCCTCTCGCTCTAAAGGTTACATCCTTAGATCAACTCATAAGCATCCCTGCAAAGTTAGTTTCTGAACGCAAAGACGGTTCGAAGTGGTTTTGGGTCCATTTCCCATCTTGGTCTCCTTGAACTAACACGTTAATAGTCAAAAATTGATAGTCAATTCTGTAACTATCGACTCAAAACAGTAGAGTCAAGTACATAAGCAACTCAGGCCCTTTTTAATTAAGTCATTCATTAAAATCATTTCATGGATTCTTAAAGATCGATTTCATATGCTTATCTCAACTGGATAATTATCTTCTCAAATCTCTCTTGTTTCGTTACTTTGAAAGCAATAACCATACCCTCATCTCTTAAGAATAAATGTATTCACAAAAACTCCTCTTTTTTTCCTTTACTTCAAAAATAGCACTATATATATAGCCAAATGGTATGGGTTTAATCACCAAATCTTATATGGCCAAAAGAATGTAAATCGACATATTCTTTATTATATAACCCCAAACCATTTATTTAACTTCGTAACTTTGCAAAATTGAAGTTTACGGTAATGCTTATGGAAACAATAGTTAAATTTCCAATACCCACTTCAATTTCAAACCAATATATACACTTGTTTCATTTGTTCGAAAACCTCAACCATTTACTTATTTCTTGGAGTAAGTACACTCCCAAAACTCTACTATTTTCATTAGTTAGAAAATAGTGCCATATACTTGATCAAAGGTATAAGTATAACCACACTTTATGTTGGATCTAGATTAACCCTAGAGGGGGTGAATAGGGTTTATTGAAAATTAAGCGAGACATTAAAAATATCAGATCACAGAATGCAGCAGAAAATAAATGCAGAAAAGTAAATGACACAAGATATACCCAACTTCGGCAAAATCCTGCCTACTGCAACATTCCCAAGCTTTCTACTAGATAGTAGAACAGATCCCGCTTACAAGGCCATGTAAACTCGCGAACCCATCACTCCTATTCCAATCCTACGCTCAAACCCTAGACTGATCTAATCCCCTAGATCATATTTCCCCTAATTACAACCTCCTAATCAGTAACCCTAGTTTTTACAGACTCTAATAAACTGCCAGTTAACACCCTAATTGGTTCCCCTAGATTTTACAAACCTAGAAACTGTTTGGACGATTACAAAAATAAATTAAAAGAAACAACACAAAATAAAAGGAGAAACCCTAGATTTAAAACAATTCAAATTCCCCTTTATATTAAACTTGGCTTAGCCAAGTGTATGTCGACCGGCCCACTCCTTTTTTCTTTTGTCCGATCTCTTTTATGTGAAAATGGCGGCGATGGAAAATCCAAAAACTAGGGTTTCTGAAATCTCTCCCAAATCGATTCGATGGCTTGATGAAATGATGTAAATTGATTCCTGAGTTGCTTCAAACTCTGGCGCATTGCTTCTTCAATTGACTTTTCTCTGATTTGAGAAATATGGCGATCGAAACTCTTATAATAAATGTGAGTATTCTTATTTTAAACCTTTGAGTGAAATTGTTGTTATGGTTTTTGACCTTGATGACTGTGATGAGCAGTGATATTTATAGCGATAAAAACAAAACCTAATGTCTCTTGTTTCATAAGAATGATTCGATCTGACTTGAATGGTTTCCTCTTTTGTTTGCCCTCGATTTAATTTGAATTTTGGATGAACGATTGCGGTTTCCTCTTTTGAAATCTTTGATTGAATTCTGCCTTGATGGCTCGGCAATGTGGAAATGTTTTGTAGAAACACTGTAACCATTTTTGGCATACTTCTTAGGAAACAATTAAAAACATGCCAACAATGAATTTTCCTTATTTGATGCCGATAAATCTCTAATTGGTTTTTGACGAAAAATATGCTCTTTAAATTTGTTGTGAACCTTGGTAAATATAAGAAATAGAATCTGATATCCATAATTAGCACTTGCCAAAAATGCATGTATGAAATTTGCTCCTTCCATTTGCAGATGAAAACATTCCAAATGTCATATGCTCATTTTAAACCATGCTATCAGGAAATATTTTCAAGCCAAATATGCACTGTGGTTTATTGCCACAGAAATCTGGTATTTCCTGTTGCATGTTTTTAAATCTGGAAATTGTTTAATACCTTGCCAAAAATATACATACTGATATTCTGACTTTCTGGAAAAATACTTGGCCCTTAGAAAAATCTGTAGAGCATTGTTATTGTGTTTGAATGCATTGAACTTGATTCTGAAACAGTATTATTGTTGCCATCAATGAATTCTTGCGTGATTTATGAATTGATGAATCAAGTCATGATTATAGCTTTCCAAGAACCTGATAGATTAATTGTCTCCCAAAATACTTGCTATTTGATTAGCTGTTGAAATCTTTCCTGAAATCAGTTTTCTATCTTGAATCCACACATTGATTTTCTGAAGAAAAAAACTTTGCCATATATGCCTTCAAATCTGGAAACAAAAAAGAATTGTTTGCCAAGTTTGGAATGTTAATTGATATCTTGCCAAATCATGTTTGCTGATTCCTGTCTTTTAAAAAAAACTTGATTTCTCTCATTTCTGGAAAGCAATTAAAGTCGTGAATTCGCCTCCTTTGTTCCCTCTGCAGTGTTCTTGATAAATTTGATTTCCAACATGAATATGCCACTTTTCTGGCTCGCCAGTGTACTTTCAGAATGCACTTGTTCACATTCCAGTTTGCTCCATACATGTACTCAAGCACTTGTACTTGCTGCATCACTAGTGCCATTTCTTGTTTGTACACCACATGCTTGGTTTGTTTATAAACTTGAATATATGGAATTTTCTATGCTTTTGAAAAACTTGTTGAGTAGTTGGAGCTAGCTTCACATCAGTGAGTTTGTGCATGACCATTATACTTCACTTCATTTTGCATGTGCTCCATATGCTTTTGACTTGAACACGCTGCTTCACTCATACATACACCATACATGCTTGCTGAACCTTGCTATGTTTCCATACTGCTGCTTTGAAATCTTCAGTGCTCTTATCACATGTACAAGTCTGTTATTACACATACACATACGTGCATCCCTGAACTTGATGTCAAAGCTGATACTACACTTTGCCATTGCATATTTTAACTTGTATCTTGTACCAGCTGCTATGTATTTGCTGCATATACTTGACCTGTGGCATGTTCATTGTGCTGCTTGGTCTGAACCAGTTTTGACTTCGTTTCTATGCATTCACTTGCTCCCATATACATTGCTAACCTGCGAGACACTTTGAAAATGTTGTATTGTTGGCACCTTGGCACTTGCATTTTCTTGTAGCTGCTCGACCATTCTTTATTGCATCATGTTGTATATATATGAGATTTAGCTTATACTTGTAACATGTATTTGGTGCTTTGGCCATGAACTCTGTTGCTTTGAAGTGCCTCGACCATGTTGTTGTGTTCATTGTTGCACCACTGTTTTGAACCATTTCGTACATTTGCTATGTTGATCATATATGTGCACTGAGTCGAGTTGGTCCATGTGGCTGCTCCTCAGTTGCTACACTGCATTTTTGATCGGCGAGGCAGTACACACGTGTATGTATATGCACGTGTGTATTTTGTAGACCATTAGAAAGGATTTCCCTGTCCCGGCTACTGTATATATACAAACTGACTACCTTGTGGTATTTACAGTGTTTCACTGTGAATATCACTAGCTGTCTAGACACAGATAAATCAGATCAAGTCATGAAAAATGATGAGAAAACACCAGAAATATGGGGCAAACAAGATTTTAAAAATAAAATTCATGTTCGTGCGTATACAGTTTAATTTCTATTGCAGTGTACTATGTGTGTTTCATGTGATAGGTAAGCAGAAGATGACTGGACTGACAGCGAGTTGTGAAGACAGAAGACAGTGAATGAAGCAGTGTCAGTAAAGGTGTCTGTATATAAAAGTGAAAATTTATGTGTATATGATTTGTATAGATAGAGTGTTGTAGTGATGAACGATGTATGAAATTGTATATCAGTGATATGTTCAAATAGTGGAGTTGTAAAAGTTGTGTTGTTTGAATGTTTGAAATAAAATATTCTATTTAAATAAAATACTATGTGACTATTTAAATTTATGTACAGTCGTATTCTATTTAAATATAAATAAATATTATATTCCAGTCTGTAATGAATATATGAGACAGTAAAATAACAAACACATTTATAATAATATATATTTGGTTGTTATCATAAAAAAATCATATAATTGTGTATACAACAATGTTATATACAACAATCTCCCCCTATTGATGATGACAAATAAATATTAAGATTTTGAATATAATAAATGTGTTTGATAGTGAATATTGAACTCCCCCAATTTTTTTAGCTCCCCCTGTAACTGTGCATGAGTGAAATTAATGAATAATAATGAATTTTAAAAATTAAAAATATTTATAAAATATTCACCCATAAATCAAAATCTCAATCCATTCTCCCCCTTTTTGTTATCATCAAAAGAATTCAAAAATTAAAATATAGATGAAAAACAAAAAAAAAAATCAGCTTAAGAGGAAGAACGTTCATCATAGATCTCAATCAGTCAAACAAAATTCATAATAAAATGAGAACTATTGTCTTATTTCACATTGTAGGGAATGATGGATTTACGATGAAATATATTTAAATGGGGAGAGTTATAAAAATATGAATTTCAATTATTTTCAAAAGAATTTATAAAAATGAAGTTCAAAAACAGTGATGGATTTGGACTATAATTAATAATTCAATTTAAGTGACAAAAAAACAAATAATCTCGAATCCCAATAGCTATCAATCAACAAATCATAATATGTCATAAAATATTAACACATTTCACAAATTAGAAAATGATTTGATAGGCTGGTTTTTATACACAAAGGAAAATTTCATATTTCTTTCAATTTATAACACATTATTTCCTTTTCTTTTCTTTTTATTTAAGAGAACACTGACCACACATAACTAGAGCTTGGATTTTTAAATGAGGTCAGTCGCCGCATAAATTATAAGTCGTCTCACAACCATGCATGACCAGAGCTTGGAATTTTTAAATGAGATTGGAGACACACTTACGAATATTGAATTTTTAATATTTTTAGTTTCAAAATGAAAAACTCCTCGGTATATCAAACCAGAATGGATGATAGAAATGTGATAGGTACAGAAATGGTTTGTGAAATAAATTTCTAAATTAATAATATTGTGAAATATGCTCAACTGTACCGGAATTCTAGAAAATTTTCAATTATCACTAATTGTGAATAATAATATAACCACAATTCCATCACAAATATTTTCACTGTTTATTCAAGTTGATTTAAAAAAAATATTAAACTCTCCACATTAATATAAAAAAACATGATGGATGGCAGAATAATGGTAGATAAAGAAGATGGTCGTGAAATAATCGTCAATTCAAAGATATTATAATAATTATTCAACCATCATGAGAATCTAAATAAAATCTTCTCTTGTTGTGAAATATATTGTAGTCACAATTCATCACAATTTCAAAATCAAATAATAATTTTGGTGAATTATAAATACAGTTCAATTTGGATATTGATTTCAATTTCTAAATGAATAAAAAATGAATAATTTTAAAATTGAAAATCAATTACAAGAGGAATTTAGAGAGAGATATACAAGACAAAAAAAATTATATACAGGATGAGAATAAGAACAATAAAAAATTTCAGCACTTCCTAATCTGACATTACTTGTTGTTATTACAAATAGGGATTTTAATATGACACTAGAGATGAACAAGGATATTATAGACAACAGAATTTTAATCACAAAGCCTAAGCAGACACGGTTAACAAATCAAGCAAATTAATTTCATATATCAGAGAATGGTATATATTTGATACTAAAACGAGCAGTCACAAAAAAATTATTTTCAAGAACAATATATGGGCAGTCAAAAATCATTTTCAAAGTAGACTTGTCAAAGAGATGTTTCAAAGATATTTCAGTTAATCAAAGACTGGTTCATGATCCAAGAATAAATATATGGTTTATTTTAAATCATTTGAAGGGATATGAAATGATCGAGATTCAATGAATCAGTCACACTATATTATAAATTTTGAATTCACGATGTGTATGAGTTTCAAGAAATCAATAATTTCAAATGATTTTAAACAAACAAATAATTAAATTAAAAAAATCATGAAATAACAGTGAGTTTCAAGATCGGATTTTCAAATAATTTTTCCAAATTATTTCTGACAAGCCCAATTTTTTTTAGAATATTTATATCAAGTTTGAAGACATATTTATAATCCAAAAATAATGGTTTATTTGAAATCACTGGAACAAATGTATAACATGAGATACAATGAATCAATCACACAAGATTAATGATTTCAGATCTGAGAGGTGTGTGAGATTCAAAATATCAAAAATTTCAAATGATCTCAAACAAACAAATATCTAAACCAGATGATCATGAATAACAGTGAATTTCAAGATGTAAGCAATGATTCAAGACAAATCAAAATTTCCAAGCCAATCTGAAAATCAATGAAAATATCCCAACTGAAAAATAACTGTGTGTTGTAATGAGTATAATATTTCAAGATTTTCTAAAATGAATTAGAAGAAACTCAAAACAGCAGAGGTGTACTAAATTCCATTAAACTTTTAGATCTTCAAAATTTTAGAATTTCAAATTAACAGTGTTCAAGATACGATAAGAATACACAATACTGTTAGGAATTCATAAATAAAAAAAGTAAACTTCAAAAACAGTTGCAGATATTTACAAGTTTAAATTCAAGATCTGGAAATGAAAAAATATCAGAGTTTTATTCAATTAAAGCGAATTTCTAGAAAAAAAATATGAATTCTGCAATTTGAAGTTAAGAAAGCACAAGAGAAGGATAAAAATATATGTCAGTGACAAATCAAAACATAATAGAAAAAAGGAGTAGAAGGGGGAATAAACAAAGAAAATAAGAACAGAGAATATTTACAAAGATGAGTTTAGAGGTCATACCTGAAATCGATGTAAACCAGAATCTCTAACTCATCAAAACTTGACTAAGGAACTATGAACAATCTAATGATATGAAGCAGTTTGAATTCAGCTTCTCTTTTGCAAAGTAGTTCCTCTGTAACGCCCCGGAATTTCCAACCAGTCAAAACTGCCGAAAATCCCGTGCATTCCAAAAACAAACGATGACAGTTACCGTTTTATTTGAAAAATATACAACATCACTAAATGCTCTGGATAAAATTCAAATAACTACCACTTATCAAAGTATTCATTTGTGCTTAAATATAAATTAAACACAATTACCATAAATCTACCATTGTGCAACTCTAATGAGATGGTCATTGATATTCATTCCTGCACACTTGATAAACACGTTAGCATGACATAAATGATAACACATAAAAGATGCACCAACACAAGATGCAATAACAAGTAATAAAAAATATTTTTATTAATATAGTAGCTGCATCACTACCACTTGTGACTGCCTACGTACCTTTATCTAATTGGATAAGCAATTAGATACAGGATCAAGCCAACATAGTTCTTCTTTACTCAAAACATTTAAAATCATTATTTGCTTTCAAAATACTCATTATATCATGTAGAGATTCTTAACAGTAATCTTAAATTACTTTTCTTTAATATTAAATAAAATTCTAAATTATTTCTAAACTCAAATAATTTCAAATTAAATTTTGAAATTAACCATCTCGTCCATCGGATCAGTTAGGGATAGCCAAGGAGAGCAGGAAACTATATTTTCCAAACCCAAGCCTAGACACTATCCTCTTTGTCACCCTAGAACGTTCCAGTCTTTTATTTTGAAAGACATCTATATATCTCTATAGAATTTCCTTTCAAAAGATAAACATCTTTTATTTTAAATACTATCATCTTCATTATGCAAAAACTCCTTCATAATCAATTCTCAAAACACCTTTATATTTCTCTAATGTATGTTTGGAAAGATCTTCAAAGATTGAACTAAAATAGTTAAGTTTAACACTATTCATTATCTCGTTAAAACAGAAAACACACCCAATTTATACCTCATTTAAAGCACTAATCATACATCGTTTAATCACATACTATTCATGCCTCGATTGAATAGTATTCATACCTCGTTCACACATTATTTATACCTTGTTCAAAGACTAATCATACCTCGTTTAGACATTAATCATAAATGTCCTCAATCATCAGTTGTATATGTTGGTTGCTTGTCAAAGCAAGGATCGCAACCAATATAGTATGATAAATTCACAGGCATCTTTAAATTAAAACATAAGCTTATGAAATAATAATGGATTAGATGATAAATATACTTCCAGTATTTCTCGCTATCTTCATGCAAGGATCTCATAGAACATCATATTGTACTTACCATCATTCCAAAGTAATCATTTATTTTCCTTGAATCACCGAAATTCGTCGAAACATTTTGACTCGCCTTTGCTTTGATTTAACATCCTCGATTTTATCAATTTGATTATGATACTTTAAGGAAATTCAAGTCCAAATTTGAGAGGATTTGGAATAGTTTACCATGATTTTATACTCAAATCATCCATAACAGTGTTTGTCGTGCTATGAAAAGTTCTACTCATTTTAAAGTACTTCATAGTCAATTTAGAGAAAAGATAGCACTTCCAGAAATGCTATGACAAGTTCTGGGTGGTTTATAATGATTTTAGACCAAAAACAGCTTACTACAGCGTTTCTGGAACGCTATGGAAAGTTCTGGATAGTTTTTAGGCTAAAAACGGCTATTACAGCATTTTAGGAGTGCTATGAAAAGTTCCGGGTAGTTTATAATCCTTTTAGACTAAAATCAACTACTACAACGCTTCTGGGTGCAATAAAAAGGTTCTGGCTTGGTTCGATACTTGATAATTAGTTCAGAGATAAGATAGCATTTTCAAATGCTATAAAAAGTACCAAAACTCATATTTTCTGCCTGTTTTTGAGTAAAATATTTACGCTGTTTCTCTTTGATAAAAATAGATTTTGACTCTAAATTTTCTACAGTAATAAGCACTCTTTGTCTACATAATTATCATCAAAAGAAAACCTCAAAATCTTTTATCAATTTAATAGATAAAATCAAACATCATGAGACATTTTTAACATGTCATTTTCAGGCTGATTTTTACCTCACTTTGCATCCAGTTTTCGAGTATGAAAACGGCCGAATTAGAAAAGGTAGCGGAAGACAAAGTTGTAGACCTTTGAATTAGTTTTCCAAATTGATAGAGAAATCAAAATTTCATTAAGAATTGCAAAAGTTATGCCCAAAATATCGAACGTCATTTTCAGGGTTTCAAGTCCAATTATTCATTCATAAACTTCTCAACTTTTCTTCAAACTATGAAATGAATCCAAAAACTTAAATAATTTTGTTTTTCATATTAGAATCCATGAAAATAAAAACTTAAATAATCTTGTATGAAATGAATATAAAAAATTAAATAATCTTGTATTTATTCTCTAGGTTTCTCCCAAACTTCTACTCTTTATCTTCCTTTTGTTTTTCATATTAGAATCCATGAAAAAGAATGAACCTTTCCACCCTTTATATAGTAGTTTTCAAGGTTAGTTTGGTAATCTGGTTTTGGACACTTGTCCTCCTTATCTTCATGCGATTTTTTAGGATGAAGACACATGTCTACTTAGGTGTCTTTAGATGTTTCTACACATGGACACCTAATGGGTGTATGTGTCCTAACCTTATTTATTTACAAGACATGTGTTCCGTTCATTTGGAGACACGTGTCCCTATCATTTTAAGCCATTTTTCATGTTTTAGAACATGTACTTATATACCATTTGTATGTTACTTCTATGATATGTACATACACATATATGTGATCTTCTAATGTTACTACATGCACATGATATTCCAACAACTTTTAATAAGCAAAACCTCGTTTATCGATAAAACTGTTTTTGGTCACATTCTCGATTTTTCTTCGAACTACTTATCTTTATAAACAAAAACTCAACAACATGTTTTATTCTCTTTAATTATTATTTATAAAGGGATTTAATCAACGTTATAAAACCATTAAATCCAAGATTAAATATTTAAATAACCTTGATATTTAAATATTTGCTGCCTGAATTCTCAGGTTGTTACATTATTTCCCCCTTAAAAGGAATTTCGTCCCTGAAATTCTACACTATACTTGATCAAAAGAAAACCAAATATTCCACATATAAAACTCATAGTATGCAGGACATTTTTCTTGAAAGTATGCTTCGAAACAATTTCATAAATCGAAATTTCAAGGCGTACCTGGAATTCTCAATTTGTGATCCATATCTTAGCAATCCTGCAAGTCTTCTTGTGCGGTACCCATCCAAACGTACCAAAGATACATCATACTCCAGCTCATCCGACTCAACATCCTCATAATCATCAAATAAGGATGTATTCTCCATATTGTGGTACCCATCGAAATGTACCAAAGAGTAATATTTTCAAAATAGACATCTCAAATAATATCTTTAATGATTATATTCATCAAAGTCAACTCATCAATTATGTTGTACTCTCCTTGTTGCAGTATCCATCAAAATGTACCAAGAGTAATAGACTCTAATCAATATTTTAATTAAGTCAAATAAGTTTTATAAAACTTCTTTTGTCAAAAGTAGGATCATATTCATCAAAGTGGATCCACACTCAATGTAACGAACCGGGATTTTCGACTCCGAAAATCAACATCAAACTACCATGTTGACCATTCAGACATCGAATATTCCAGATCATTAATAGAAAGAATTTAGAGGGTGAGATAAGAAAGAAAGAAATATTAGAATAGAAGAAGAAGAAACACCACACAGAGTCTCACATCGCAGCGGAACAAATATAATACAGAAATAATCCTTATTTAAAACTTTTAAAATACTTACATTATCAGAGTACACATCTGGACAGTGATAATA
This sequence comes from Allium sativum, assembly GCA_030737875.1. Classification (NCBI taxonomy): domain Eukaryota; kingdom Viridiplantae; phylum Streptophyta; class Magnoliopsida; order Asparagales; family Amaryllidaceae; genus Allium; species Allium sativum. Next base: position 905,934,178 of record CM060916.1, read on the forward strand.
ATCTGTCCTCATATAACACACAGCGGAATAGTAATATCATACGTCTGGACTCTTCCAGCTCGTCTCTTCACAGCAGTCGATAATCTGAACCTGTACACTCCGGGCCTAACCCGAGCATTTACAAAACACCGGGTCAGTCTGGTGAACCAGAGTGAGATAAACTCGCACAGTAATAAGGGTAAATCATCCAGTCATGATTTTAAAGTTCAAAAATCTTTTCAAAGAAAAAGATAATCGTAAGACCAAATCCACACATAAACACGGACGGTTTTTACCTTACGATAACCCAAAACATTTTTTTGAAACCAATATCTTGTCTGATATTATAATAATGTCTAAATACAAGTAAATAGCAATCTAGTGGAACGCTTGCATCTCACGCTCCACATATATAGTATACAATCAAAACCCGCAGGCGCTTATTGGAAATTGGATTCCGACTTGACAAGGTATGGGTCCACCTTCCGATAGTGTATCTCTAGAGACGAATACACTGGGTTCAACAAGAACTTCTTGCAACCCGGCCCTCACATGACCGACCACTCATTTCGCTTGAGTGTATCGAATGTATATCACCGACGGTTGGGATCAGCAACCGTCTCCCGACAAGGGACAGCATCGAATACAGATTTAAGAAGCAAATAGGATTTCCTCTAGATAGGTGATCATACACCCTAATGGGAGCGACCCACATAGCCATGCTGCCTGCCCGATTTTTGTCATCTCCCGGTTGTTGAGGCTTGAGGCCAGAATTAACTTCTGATCATCTGGTCATCACTCACTTTGAATGCCACATCGTCAGATCCGTCAGATATCACTAATTGACGTCCACAAAAATACTCTAGCTGAAAGCTAGAGAATGGCAATCCCCTGCCAACAACTATCGTACGTTTGAAGAAATCAACGTACGTGACCCTTTGGAAATACTCTGTCAGACATTCGTCCATATACGTCATCCAGGAACAGGATGAACCGAAGGCACTCTCCTACTGCATCCAATATAGGAATCACCCCATGGATCAGTAGCGAGAAGTCCTTGCAACCCGTAGATTCCCACTTACGACAGAATCACAGCTTTCCTCTGCTTGCCAGGCAGAGAATATTAGTGGTTCTTCCGTTTATGAAGATCCACGGTCTTCAATGCTCCATCTCGATCATCTTCTGAGATCTTCACGTATTTGTTGGACGGAATGGTTTTCGAATATAAATTCGATCCCGGTCTTTCCGTACCAACCATCGTATTGGTCAGATTTGATAGTCGGTGTTTTAACTATCAAAATAAACAGTGTTTCAAACATGACACTCCAATGAGTTCATTGGTTCAGTATTCAGCATCACTTGGCCTTTAACAAACTGATTTACTTTTGTTAAATTGAAACTTCCAATTCTTTTAATATTCAACAATACGATATTTGAATACCTCTAATTGATTAACTAACATTCGTCTTAACCCCATTCGCTTGACTCTAGATCACAGCGATCACAATGGTTACGCCTGATTCCCTCAGGAAACATCCGACCGCCGTAGGCTATCCGCAGCCCTGCGAATTACGCTAGCAGTCGTACGAAATGGCAACTTAGCCGAATAATTATGTTTGGCTAATTCTATCTCGAATAAATATATTCAATTTCCCATTTAAAATCTTCCTTCAAATCATCCTTTAAATTCGGAAATCCATTAGTTTTAACAAAGAAATTTATAACACATATGTTATAACAATAGCGTTATAATTACTATTTAGATTTACAAAACAACAGCGCTATAATCGCTGTTTAGGTTTACAATCCATTTACTATAGCAAAAGTGCTACAATCGCTATATTAGATTTTCAAAACACATATTATAACAACAGCGCTAAATTCGCTGTTTAGATTTCAAAACATATTCACTAACGTCTCTTACGATTACCAACTAACATTATCTTTAGATAATCCCGACGTTGTTCAAGTTGGGGTATTTTAATTACCTCTCAGACCTTGATCAAACAACGGTCTTATCCTTAGATAAATATCAGTTATAATCAATGCCAAAATTCCATTTATAATTCTGGTTTATAATAACCCTTTTATCATAATCTCCTTTCACTTAATTCATATAATTGAGTACGTTTATTTCTTTTCACCATTCAATTGGCTTGCATCTCACATTCGGTCACTTTTTAAATGAATTCCCATTTAAAATATATTCCTAACTTGATCATTATTTAAAATAATAACTTATTTCAAACATTAACTACTTTAGTAGTTAATCCCTTGTAAATCCTTATTTAAATTCAAACAATATTCCTTTAACTATTTTAGTCAAAACACATTAACTTGATAAACAATTCTAATTCCAAATGGTTGATTTGATTAACTCAAAAACTTGATTACCTCATTAACCGATTTCAACAATCCTCGCTTTTAAATTAATCAAAAATATGATTAATTTAAATAGATTCTAATTATTTGTTTTCCTTACAAAACAAATTTTCAAGGTTTAACCATTTAATTCATTTCTTATTCTTCAACTGGTAAATCTGATTAACATCTTTGTAAAATAACTTCATAACAAATCAAAGTCTTAAACAAATAAAAATATTTATTTATTTCTCTTAAATAACTTTTATTCAAATAATATAATTCAAATCTACTCTGGTTATAAAATAAATTTTATAACCTCAACTCTATCGATTCACCTGTCGGTGAATAAATATTTATAACTCGATTGGTTTTAAAGGCCATACTTTGCCAAACACTTAACCAATATCGCCCATTGGTTTAAACCAAACAGATGTTGAATATTCAATTAATAATCAACCATCCAATCAATCACACAAACAGATCAGTTCATATATGATAATATGCAAATAAATAATACATTTGAGGAATCCGGTTGGATCCCTCCAACCTGTTCGTCCCTGTATTCAAAACGGTTATCTCCAATCAGACCATTCAGTTTTGTTTAACTGATAACACTAAATAGCAACCATCAACCACAAGCAATTCAAACAACTCAACCATTTAAACATGTTTATAAATAAACATGACCAACCAAGGTGAGTCACCTTTATTGGAATCAATCGTTAAAAATAACGATTTGGTATTTGACTGAAATTAAACACAGTTTAATTTCATCGGTTAAATCAACAGATAAATAACTAGCAAAACAGTCAGCCATTGGCAAGCAGAGCACACAATATAAAAATACCCAATTTATATAAAATATAAAAAGGGTAACTGAGTGAGTTTAACTCACCTTGGATTTCCAACCCATGACAAAACGGTTTGTTTAATTAAATTAAACAAGCGTTTAATTTAATTAAAAATCTCGGTTGCATCCAGGCTTTGTCCAAACCAGCTCCATAACTTTTCATCCGTCGGTACCGCCTCAACGTCCTTGGATTTGTTCTACCAGGTTACTGTGTGAACACGATATAACTTAATACGATATTTACTTAAAATCTGTATTATTAAACTTAAATAATATTTTATTCAACCCTAATAACTCATTAACGTTTTAGTACAAACGGTTGGCACTTTTTATACTTGCTCCATTGGACTTAGTTCAGGCATATTAATAATATAAAACCCGGTCACCTATGAAATGCTTGAAGTACCATTTCATTATTCTAGTAACCGGTTACCATTAAAACCACGGGATTAGTCATTTGATTAGGCAATGTAAACATTAGATTAGGCTTATCATATAATTAGTCATTTGATACCTTTCTGATTGCACGCAACAACGAAACCCATCCTTGGTTACACACACCACTTCACTTCACTCCCCTCGACCCTCGAAGTTTCGGTCCACCGCCGCCATCAACCCCACTTGTTTCCTCGCCCCAAACTGTTCGTGCATTCCTCTCCATATCATGTGTAACCATGCTCCCATTTCTACTCCACCTTCCAGTTATCCCCACGCATGAAACCGGCCGTGCACTGCCGCTAGCTTCCTTCATTTCCTGGAACCGCCCATGCAGCTCCCATTCTTCAGTTCAAAACTCCCCTCCACAACTATTCCTTCACGTTTTAACTCAAGCACCCAACCCTCCCAGTATTTGCACCGAACCACGCTCCCATCCCCTTCTACACGTCCGCACTTCATCCCATGCAACTTTCAAATATTTCCAGTAAAAGACCCGGCCACACTACTCTCCCTGTCACATCCGAGACTCCATGACTTCATCTTCCATCCTTACGTCGTCAACTCGGAAAACAATGTGATGGTGTCATTTTAGAAGGGGGCTTGCGGGTTAAGTTTTGCCATAGAAGTGTTTGGTTTAGATACTGGGAGGAAACAAAATGATGTTGGAGGAAGAACACTCAAGATTCAAGGGATCCAGATGGATACAGAGAGGAGTAACGAAAAGGAGGATACATGGTTTACTCGAACTTTGAAGTGCAAAAATGAAATATTTGTCTGTATTTATAACGTGAAATACTTGGCACCCAAGGCATGTACAGTAGAACGAGTAGATTGGGTCTGTACATTTGGGTACCTCCGCATGCAGTTGTATTTTCAATTGAAAAGAAATGGTGGACAGAACGCTGTGTATTTTCAGGGTGTAAGAAAGATGGTGTTGGCCTGTTTGGAAACCGTATGGATGGCTCGAGAATAGCAGTGCAGTGTTTTGTCATTTCTGATGGGAGATGTGGTGGCTTTGTGTTTTCACTTGATGGTTGTTTTTTCGCTTTGAGAGCTCAGGCTATTAGTTAGGGTAGCATGTGGTTTACTGATTAAAAATCTAATCTTGGTGTAAAATGATATTCCGGATTCAATGGAACAAGTTTCGTCGCAATCCGAGGTCGTATGAAAAAATTTTCCTTATGAAACCAGAAATGAACACACATTCAATTTTCCCATGGTCACCAGATAAATCAAATCAACTTGAAACTGCGAACATCGACAATAACTTTTCGATACGAACCCAACGGCACTAATTTCGTCGCATTCTGAGACTGTTGCCCCGGTAGGCTGTTTTTACCCTGAACCGCTATACCCTTTTTAACACCAAATTTTCCGGTCTCTAAAAATAACAAACTATATACTTATTCTGACTCTAATCGACGATACGAATTCAACGGAACTGGTTTCGTGGCCTAATTCGATCGTTTGCTCTAGTTACACTCGAATATCCTTTTATTTATTTAAATACGGGCTATAGAAATTGAACGAGCGTTTAAGGTTGCTGTGGTCACATACGATATCGGTTTTCCACGCAGTTTGATTTTCTGACAATAATTTAACGATACGGTTCTAATGAAACTGGTTTCGTCGAAATCTGAGTCCGTTTGCAAATCGGCCATTTTAAAGGCCTATAATTTAATAATGATTTTCCATAGCGACTATTCTAAATTTTGATTTGGCCATAACTTACTATCTATAACACGAAATCTGGATTTTTCTCTTTCATATGAAAACTATCGCCAATACGGCTCCAACGTGTCTTGTTTCACAGAAATCCGACTTATATCGAATCCTGTATTCGCAGTTGAAGTTCAAAACTCCAATTTACGAACTGCACGCCATTTTCAAGCTCGAATTTATATTATATATAAATTATAACGTTCAACTTCGTTTTAAATAACGAATTCAATATTATATTTCATTAATATTTCAAATGTAATATTTAAATTAAATAAATTAAATTACATATTCGAGTGCCAAAAACACGGGTCGTTACATTCTTCCCCCCTTAAAATAATTTCGTCCTCGAAATTGCTAAGGTAAGAAAGAACGTTATAAACTCATTAATTCCAAATCTAATTTTATATTAAATTTGAAACCAATTCAATACTGTAAATAAATATTTTCAAAAATATCGAAAATTTTCTAACATTTTAAATTTTCGAAAAATTTCGCCGGCACCTCCTTTGTACGACTCAATCGGTACAACTACAACTCGCCTTTCTAAGCCTTCTCCAATTCAAAAGAAAATGAAACAGCCAAGCGGCTTGCCAAATAGGCTCATAAATCACCAAACCCCTATAAAAATAAACGTGTACCTTTTTGTCGGGCATATCACTATATCTTTCCCATCTGCCACCCTGTCAGCATATACAAATGCAATCCCAAACAAAATTCCAATTCCATCCTCAAAACCAAATCCTTCATGCGTCCAAGCCAAATCCCATTCTTAACTCAATTTCCATTCATGATTAATTCCAACTCTTAACTTATCAGTCCAACACCATTTCAGATTCCTGTCTCCAATCCAAAATCTGATCCTACTTGATATATTATATCCCGATTCAATTTCCAATTAACTGGTTTCAATTCAATTCATATTTGTTTTCACAAATTCCTTTAATTTGTTTAATTCTTGCTATCTCTCCTGGGAGTTTTAAACAGTTCAGCTCCTTCAAAAATCAAATATTCCTTTTCAGGATTCAAAACAACTTGTTTTTCTCAAAATAATTCGAAAACAAAATCCTTGGTAGCAATCCGTCACTTAGAACTCGGAAATGAACACTGATGATGTGGCCAGCATCCTCAGAGTTATTTCCCAGCTATCAAAGTGAGTTCAATACTATATCACTTTCAAAACCATTTCTAAACACTTCCGTTTTGAAATCAGTTCAAAATATTCTTTGCAAGGCTGGTAAAACAATTTAAAAACCTCCCAGGATTTTAAAATTCTCATATATTAAGTCCAATTCCATTTTCAACCACTTGTCTAAATTTCCAAAGTTTTAATTTCAGTTCTAATTTGAATTCAGATTTAACTCCTCTGATTTTCATATATTTTACTTATATGGATTCTGATTGGTTATATATAACCATTTCAATTATAATCTCATTTGATTATAGTAACAAACAACACATCCAATAATAATATTTCCAACATATATATTTTCTTTATATCAAAATATAATTTGGGTAAAATTATTTCATTTACCCTCTTTCAAAACATACTACGACGGTTTATCGTACTTGAGTGTTTAGAAACTCCTATCGATACAATGGATCAAACTGATCGATCAGAACTCATAAACAACTCAACCAATAAATCTTCACAATATAAAACAATTTTTATAAAGTCTACAAATACGTCCACTCGTATATATACACTCAAACTCAATCTAGGGTATTACTAACCCCATCTCTACTGAGTCACGCCACAGAGCCAAGGTAATTACTTAACCTTCAGCTCTGATACCACTGTAATGACCCCGAGATTCGAGTAGGCTTTTCAACCATCCTCTCCTCCCTCGGCACTGGGCTAACCTCCCAGCGTGGCTTACAGAGATACCTCAGAACTGCTTTTACGGCCAGCCTCTCGACTCGACCAACCCACATTGTCGGGAGATGTAGGGGTAAGAGTCTCCCGTTCGCCACCTAACGCGAAGCGAGAACCCCCTATCATCCGTACCAATTAAGCAACCAGCTCTGATACCACTGTAACGAACCGGGATTTTCGACTCCGAAAATCAACATCAAACTACCATGTTGACCATTCAGACATCGAATATTCCAGATCATTAATAGAAAGAATTTAGAGGGTGAGATAAGAAAGAAAGAAATATTAGAATAGAAGAAGAAGAAACACCACACAGAGTCTCACATCGCAGCGGAACAAATATAATACAGAAATAATCCTTATTTAAAACTTTTAAAATACTTACATTATCAGAGTACACATCTGGACAGTGATAATAATCTGTCCTCATATAACACACAGCGGAATAGTAATATCATACGTCTGGACTCTTCCAGCTCGTCTCTTCACAGCAGTCGATAATCTGAACCTGTACACTCCGGGCCTAACCCGAGCATTTACAAAACACCGGGTCAGTCTGGTGAACCAGAGTGAGATAAACTCGCACAGTAATAAGGGTAAATCATCCAGTCATGATTTTAAAGTTCAAAAATCTTTTCAAAGAAAAAGATAATCGTAAGACCAAATCCACACATAAACACGGACGGTTTTTACCTTACGATAACCCAAAACATTTTTTTGAAACCAATATCTTGTCTGATATTATAATAATGTCTAAATACAAGTAAATAGCAATCTAGTGGAACGCTTGCATCTCACGCTCCACATATATAGTATACAATCAAAACCCGCAGGCGCTTATTGGAAATTGGATTCCGACTTGACAAGGTATGGGTCCACCTTCCGATAGTGTATCTCTAGAGACGAATACACTGGGTTCAACAAGAACTTCTTGCAACCCGGCCCTCACATGACCGACCACTCATTTCGCTTGAGTGTATCGAATGTATATCACCGACGGTTGGGATCAGCAACCGTCTCCCGACAAGGGACAGCATCGAATACAGATTTAAGAAGCAAATAGGATTTCCTCTAGATAGGTGATCATACACCCTAATGGGAGCGACCCACATAGCCATGCTGCCTGCCCGATTTTTGTCATCTCCCGGTTGTTGAGGCTTGAGGCCAGAATTAACTTCTGATCATCTGGTCATCACTCACTTTGAATGCCACATCGTCAGATCCGTCAGATATCACTAATTGACGTCCACAAAAATACTCTAGCTGAAAGCTAGAGAATGGCAATCCCCTGCCAACAACTATCGTACGTTTGAAGAAATCAACGTACGTGACCCTTTGGAAATACTCTGTCAGACATTCGTCCATATACGTCATCCAGGAACAGGATGAACCGAAGGCACTCTCCTACTGCATCCAATATAGGAATCACCCCATGGATCAGTAGCGAGAAGTCCTTGCAACCCGTAGATTCCCACTTACGACAGAATCACAGCTTTCCTCTGCTTGCCAGGCAGAGAATATTAGTGGTTCTTCCGTTTATGAAGATCCACGGTCTTCAATGCTCCATCTCGATCATCTTCTGAGATCTTCACGTATTTGTTGGACGGAATGGTTTTCGAATATAAATTCGATCCCGGTCTTTCCGTACCAACCATCGTATTGGTCAGATTTGATAGTCGGTGTTTTAACTATCAAAATAAACAGTGTTTCAAACATGACACTCCAATGAGTTCATTGGTTCAGTATTCAGCATCACTTGGCCTTTAACAAACTGATTTACTTTTGTTAAATTGAAACTTCCAATTCTTTTAATATTCAACAATACGATATTTGAATACCTCTAATTGATTAACTAACATTCGTCTTAACCCCATTCGCTTGACTCTAGATCACAGCGATCACAATGGTTACGCCTGATTCCCTCAGGAAACATCCGACCGCCGTAGGCTATCCGCAGCCCTGCGAATTACGCTAGCAGTCGTACGAAATGGCAACTTAGCCGAATAATTATGTTTGGCTAATTCTATCTCGAATAAATATATTCAATTTCCCATTTAAAATCTTCCTTCAAATCATCCTTTAAATTCGGAAATCCATTAGTTTTAACAAAGAAATTTATAACACATATGTTATAACAATAGCGTTATAATTACTATTTAGATTTACAAAACAACAGCGCTATAATCGCTGTTTAGGTTTACAATCCATTTACTATAGCAAAAGTGCTACAATCGCTATATTAGATTTTCAAAACACATATTATAACAACAGCGCTAAATTCGCTGTTTAGATTTCAAAACATATTCACTAACGTCTCTTACGATTACCAACTAACATTATCTTCAGATAATCCCGACGTTGTTCAAGTTGGGGTATTTTAATTACCTCTCAGACCTTGATCAAACAACGGTCTTATCCTTAGATAAATATCAGTTATAATCAATGCCAAAATTCCATTTATAATTCTGGTTTATAATAACCCTTTTATCATAATCTCCTTTCACTTAATTCATATAATTGAGTACGTTTATTTCTTTTCACCATTCAATTGGCTTGCATCTCACATTCGGTCACTTTTTAAATGAATTCCCATTTAAAATATATTCCTAACTTGATCATTATTTAAAATAATAACTTATTTCAAACATTAACTACTTTAGTAGTTAATCCCTTGTAAATCCTTATTTAAATTCAAACAATATTCCTTTAACTATTTTAGTCAAAACACATTAACTTGATAAACAATTCTAATTCCAAATGGTTGATTTGATTAACTCAAAAACTTGATTACCTCATTAACCGATTTCAACAATCCTCGCTTTTAAATTAATCAAAAATATGATTAATTTAAATAGATTCTAATTATTTGTTTTCCTTACAAAACAAATTTTCAAGGTTTAACCATTTAATTCATTTCTTATTCTTCAACTGGTAAATCTGATTAACATCTTTGTAAAATAACTTCATAACAAATCAAAGTCTTAAACAAATAAAAATATTTATTTATTTCTCTTAAATAACTTTTATTCAAATAATATAATTCAAATCTACTCTGGTTATAAAATAAATTTTATAACCTCAACTCTATCGATTCACCTGTCGGTGAATAAATATTTATAACTCGATTGGTTTTAAAGGCCATACTTTGCCAAACACTTAACCAATATCGCCCATTGGTTTAAACCAAACAGATGTTGAATATTCAATTAATAATCAACCATCCAATCAATCACACAAACAGATCAGTTCATATATGATAATATGCAAATAAATAATACATTTGAGGAATCCGGTTGGATCCCTCCAACCTGTTCGTCCCTGTATTCAAAACGGTTATCTCCAATCAGACCATTCAGTTTTGTTTAACTGATAACACTAAATAGCAACCATCAACCACAAGCAATTCAAACAACTCAACCATTTAAACATGTTTATAAATAAACATGACCAACCAAGGTGAGTCACCTTTATTGGAATCAATCGTTAAAAATAACGATTTGGTATTTGACTGAAATTAAACACAGTTTAATTTCATCGGTTAAATCAACAGATAAATAACTAGCAAAACAGTCAGCCATTGGCAAGCAGAGCACACAATATAAAAATACCCAATTTATATAAAATATAAAAAGGGTAACTGAGTGAGTTTAACTCACCTTGGATTTCCAACCCATGACAAAACGGTTTGTTTAATTAAATTAAACAAGCGTTTAATTTAATTAAAAATCTCGGTTGCATCCAGGCTTTGTCCAAACCAGCTCCATAACTTTTCATCCGTCGGTACCGCCTCAACGTCCTTGGATTTGTTCTACCAGGTTACTGTGTGAACACGATATAACTTAATACGATATTTACTTAAAATCTGTATTATTAAACTTAAATAATATTTTATTCAACCCTAATAACTCATTAACGTTTTAGTACAAACGGTTGGCACTTTTTATACTTGCTCCATTGGACTTAGTTCAGGCATATTAATAATATAAAACCCGGTCACCTATGAAATGCTTGAAGTACCATTTCATTATTCTAGTAACCGGTTACCATTAAAACCACGGGATTAGTCATTTGATTAGGCAATGTAAACATTAGATTAGGCTTATCATATAATTAGTCATTTGATACCTTTCTGATTGCACGCAACAACGAAACCCATCCTTGGTTACACACACCACTTCACTTCACTCCCCTCGACCCTCGAAGTTTCGGTCCACCGCCGCCATCAACCCCACTTGTTTCCTCGCCCCAAACTGTTCGTGCATTCCTCTCCATATCATGTGTAACCATGCTCCCATTTCTACTCCACCTTCCAGTTATCCCCACGCATGAAACCGGCCGTGCACTGCCGCTAGCTTCCTTCATTTCCTGGAACCGCCCATGCAGCTCCCATTCTTCAGTTCAAAACTCCCCTCCACAACTATTCCTTCACGTTTTAACTCAAGCACCCAACCCTCCCAGTATTTGCACCGAACCACGCTCCCATCCCCTTCTACACGTCCGCACTTCATCCCATGCAACTTTCAAATATTTCCAGTAAAAGACCCGGCCACACTACTCTCCCTGTCACATCCGAGACTCCATGACTTCATCTTCCATCCTTACGTCGTCAACTCGGAAAACAATGTGATGGTGTCATTTTAGAAGGGGGCTTGCGGGTTAAGTTTTGCCATAGAAGTGTTTGGTTTAGATACTGGGAGGAAACAAAATGATGTTGGAGGAAGAACACTCAAGATTCAAGGGATCCAGATGGATACAGAGAGGAGTAACGAAAAGGAGGATACATGGTTTACTCGAACTTTGAAGTGCAAAAATGAAATATTTGTCTGTATTTATAACGTGAAATACTTGGCACCCAAGGCATGTACAGTAGAACGAGTAGATTGGGTCTGTACATTTGGGTACCTCCGCATGCAGTTGTATTTTCAATTGAAAAGAAATGGTGGACAGAACGCTGTGTATTTTCAGGGTGTAAGAAAGATGGTGTTGGCCTGTTTGGAAACCGTATGGATGGCTCGAGAATAGCAGTGCAGTGTTTTGTCATTTCTGATGGGAGATGTGGTGGCTTTGTGTTTTCACTTGATGGTTGTTTTTTCGCTTTGAGAGCTCAGGCTATTAGTTAGGGTAGCATGTGGTTTACTGATTAAAAATCTAATCTTGGTGTAAAATGATATTCCGGATTCAATGGAACAAGTTTCGTCGCAATCCGAGGTCGTATGAAAAAATTTTCCTTATGAAACCAGAAATGAACACACATTCAATTTTCCCATGGTCACCAGATAAATCAAATCAACTTGAAACTGCGAACATCGACAATAACTTTTCGATACGAACCCAACGGCACTAATTTCGTCGCATTCTGAGACTGTTGCCCCGGTAGGCTGTTTTTACCCTGAACCGCTATACCCTTTTTAACACCAAATTTTCCGGTCTCTAAAAATAACAAACTATATACTTATTCTGACTCTAATCGACGATACGAATTCAACGGAACTGGTTTCGTGGCCTAATTCGATCGTTTGCTCTAGTTACACTCGAATATCCTTTTATTTATTTAAATACGGGCTATAGAAATTGAACGAGCGTTTAAGGTTGCTGTGGTCACATACGATATCGGTTTTCCACGCAGTTTGATTTTCTGACAATAATTTAACGATACGGTTCTAATGAAACTGGTTTCGTCGAAATCTGAGTCCGTTTGCAAATCGGCCATTTTAAAGGCCTATAATTTAATAATGATTTTCCATAGCGACTATTCTAAATTTTGATTTGGCCATAACTTACTATCTATAACACGAAATCTGGATTTTTCTCTTTCATATGAAAACTATCGCCAATACGGCTCCAACGTGTCTTGTTTCACAGAAATCCGACTTATATCGAATCCTGTATTCGCAGTTGAAGTTCAAAACTCCAATTTACGAACTGCACGCCATTTTCAAGCTCGAATTTATATTATATATAAATTATAACGTTCAACTTCGTTTTAAATAACGAATTCAATATTATATTTCATTAATATTTCAAATGTAATATTTAAATTAAATAAATTAAATTACATATTCGAGTGCCAAAAACACGGGTCGTTACACTCAATTTAGGATATTTTATCTTATTGCGGCCGACATCCCATCATCAAATAGGATGTACTCTACTCGGCTCGATACCAACACAGAGTAATAGTTGCACTATCCAAGATCTATTGTCTTATGTCGGCATCCCGTCATCAAATAGGATGTACTATACTCGGCTCGATACCAACATAGAGTAATAGTGCACTACCCAAGATCTATTGTCTTATACCGCACATCGTCATCGTCACCCGAAAGTATCCATCATTGATGAAATAATCCCCAAAAATCTTTTATAAGTTTAAACAAAGTATTCTCAAATTACTTTTATACTTTGTAATCATTACTTTTGTATGGATAACCATTTTATTTTGGAAAATCCATACTTTCAACTTCGGAAATCATCTTAAGTATAACCCCTCCTTCTTCTTCTTCTTCTTTTTGGTAAAACACATAATTCAGTTTGCAAAAATGTTTTGAGATAGCAAACTTTAAAAATTCGAAAATATGATGTAAGTATTCTAGATAATTAATCTAGCTTCCCAATAAGATTAACTTCGTCTAAACCCAAATCAAGGAATCATTAGTTATGACTGAATTGCTAAAAGATCTTTTAGCAGCTTTAAGCTAACATCATCAATGATAAACAATTCCAATATCACATTATTATATAATAATATAAATATTTAAGAGATTTTCTCACCTCGGTTTTGCATGAAGTATTCAATTTACTCCTCTTGGTCTTCTTCAATTTTATTTACCCAAGCTCATTTATTCCATTCCTCGATAAGTTGACATACCTCATTCCTCTTAAGCCACTCTATTGAATCCATTCGAGCTGCACCATTACTTCCTTGGCATGCTGTTATCCCACATTCCTTTTAGGCCACTCCATTGCATCGATTTCATGCTACCACATACCTTCCTTTATAACCCACTTCATTCCTTCACTACTTTATAACTTATCATATGCACTTACAAATTCGTTATACCTCTTTATGTGGTGCTTGAAAATGAATCAGCATATTATTAGTAAACAATAAACAAAAGTTAAACACACAAAGTAAATATTACTCATAAACCTGGTCAGAGGAATGGTGCCTTACCATATCTAGTTATATTTATCAAATTAAGGTAACTTCATTTCAAAAAAATTAGGGTGATTTTCTAATCTTATGTGAAATTTTATTTAGGCACCTAACCTAAGCTCTGATACAACTTGTAACGCCCCGGAATTTCCAACCAGTCAAAACCACCGAAAATCCCATGCATTCCAAAAACAAACGATGACAGTTACCGTTTTATTTGAAAAATATACAACATCACTAAATGCTCTGGATAAAATTTAAATAACTGCCACTTATCAAAGTATTCATTTGTGCTTAAATATAAATTAAACACAATTACCGTAAATCTACCATTGTGCAACTGTAATGAGATGGTCATTGATATTCATTCCTACACACTTGATATACACGTTAGCATGACATAAATGATAACACATAAAAGATGCACCAACACAAGATGCAATAACAAGTAATAAAAAATATTTTTGTTAATATAGCACCTGCATCACTACCACTTGTGGCTGCCAACGTACCTTTATCTAATTGGATAAGCAATTAGATACAGGATCAAGCCAACGTAGTTCTTCTTTACTCAAAACATTTAAAATCATTATTTGCTTTCAAAATACTCATTATACCATGTAGAGATTCTCAAAAGTTATCTTAATTTACTTTTCTTTAATATTAAATAAAATTCTAAATTATTTCCAAACTCAAATAATTTCAAATTAAAATTTGAAATTAACCATCCCGTCCATCGGACCAGTTAGGGATAGCCAGGAAGAGCAGGAAACTATATTTTCCAAACCCAAGCCTAGACACTATCCTCTCTGTCACCCTAGAACGTTCCAGTCTTTCATTTTGAAAGACATCTATATGTCTCTATAGAATTTCCTTTCAAAAGATAAACATCTTTTATTTTAAATACTACCATCTTCATTATGCAAAAACTCCTTCATAATCAATTCTCAATACATCTTTATATTTCTCTAATGTATGTTTGGAAAGATCTTCAAAGATTTAACTAAAATAGTTAAGTTTAACACCATTCATTATCTCGTTAAAACAGAAAACACACCCAATTTATACCTCATTTAAAGCACTAATCATACCTCGTTTAATCACATACTATTCATGCCTCGATTGAATAGTATTCATACCTCGTTTACACTTTATTTATACCTTGTTCAAACACTAATCATACCTCATTTAAACATTAATCATAAATTTCCTCAATCATCAGTTGTATATGTTGGTTGCTTGTCAAAGCAAGGATCGCAACCAATATAGTATGTTAAATTCATAGGCATCTTTAAATTAAAACATAAGCTTATGAAATAATAATGGATTAGATGATAAATATACTTCCAGTATTTCTCGCTATCTTCATGCAAGGATCTCATAGAACATCATATTGTACTTACCATCATTCCAAAGTAATCATTTATTTTCCTCGAATCACTGAAATTCGTCGACACATTTTGACTCGCCTTTGCTTTGATTTAACATTCTCGATTTTATCAATTTGATTATGATACTATAAGGAAACTCAATTCCAAATTTGAGAGGATTTGGAATAGTTTACCATGATTTTATACTCAAATCATCTATAACAGTGTTTGTCGTGCTATGAAAAGTTCTACTCATTTTAAAGTACTTCATAGTCAATTTAGAGAAAAGATAGCACTTCTAGAAATGCTGACAAGTTCTGGGTGGTTTATAATGATTTTAGACCAAAAACAGCTTACTACAGCGTTTCTGGAATGCTATGGAAAGTTCTTGATAGTTTTTAGTCTTAAAACAGCTATTACAGCATTTCAGGAGCGCTATGAAAAGTTCTGGGTAGTTTATAATCCTTTTAGACTAAAATCAGCTACAACAGTACTTCTGGGCGCTATAAAAAGGTTCTGGCTTGGTTCGATGCTTGATAATTAGTTCAGAAATAAGATAGCATTTCAAATGCTATAAAAAGTACCAAAACACATATTTTCTGCCTATTTTTGGATAAAATATTTGACGTTGTTTCTCTTTGATAAAAATAGATTTTGACTCTAAATTTCTTCAGTAATAAGCACTCTTTGTCTACTTAATTATCATAAAAAGAAAACCTCAAAATCTTTTATCAATTTAATAGATAAAATCAAACATCAAGAGACATTTTTAACATGTCATTTTCGGGCTGATTTTTACCTCACTTTGCATCCAGTTTTCGAGTATGAAAACGGTTGAATTAGAAAAGGTGGCCGGAGATAAAGTTGTAGCCCTTTGAATTAGCTTTCCAAATTGATAGAGACATCGAAATTTCATTAAGAATTGCAAAAGTTATGCCCAAAATACCAAACGTCATTTTCAGGGTTTCAAGTCCAATTATTCATTCATAAATTCTCAACTTTTCTTCAAAGTATGAAATGAATACAAAAACTTAAATAATTTTTCTCACCTTGTACTTGTGCCTTGATCTTGTATTTATTCTCTAGGCTTCTCCCAAACTTCTACTCTTTATCTTCCTTTTGTTTTTCATATTAGAATCCATGAAAAAGAATGAACCTTTCCATCCTTTATATAGTAGTTTTCAAGGTTAGTATGGTAATTTGGTTTTGGACACTTGTCTTCCTTATCTTCATGCATTTTTTTAGGATGAAGACACATGTCTACTTAGGTGCCTTTAGATGTTTCTACACATGGACACCTAATGGGTGTATGTGTCTTAACCTTATTTATTTACAAGACATGTGTTCCTTTCATTTGGAGACACGTGTCCCTATCATTTTAAGCTATATTTCATGCTCTAGAACATGTACTTATATACCGTTTGTATGTTACTTATATGACATGTACATACACATAGATGTGATCTTCTAATGTTACTACATGCACATGATATTCCAACAACTTTTAATAAGCAAAACCTCGTTTATCGATAAAACTGTTTTCGGTCAAATTATCGATTTTTCTTCGAACTACTTATTATAAACAAAAACTCAACAATATGTTTTCTTCTCTTTAATTATTATATAAAGGGATTTAATCAAGGTTATAAAACCAAGATTAAATATTTAAATAACCTTGATATTTGAATATTTGCTGCACGAATTCTCATGTTGTTACATCCTTAGTCTCCTCTGGTACCTAACAGTTTTAAGGATCGAGTGGTCTAATAAAATATGTAAAACCACTCAGAAATGTGTGTACACAAACTTGTTTGTATAACAACCCATTCGAATCTATCTTTGTACATTTTGGAACCCAGATCTGTTTGAATTTAATGAAGTTTGTTTTATTTCTTTTCGGGATCCAGATTTGTTCAAATGGATTGTGATAAAACAAATTCACATCACGTTTATGATTCAAAAATCCTTTGCGATTATCAAAGTTTGAATTTTCATATCGATTCTTTCCAAAGCAGTTTGAAGGATTTTTAAAATCATTTGAGTTCCGATTTTCAAAAACATTATTTTTCCCAAAGCCGAGTCCACTTTTATTTCCAAATGAAAATTGATTTTTCAACAACATATTCAGAGATTTTTCACCATTAGAAAATTTAACCAAAGTTGCTTCAAGTTGTTGAATTTTAAATTTAAGATCACCATTCTCTTTCATTAAATCTGAACAACGGTTTTTAGTGATCTTATTCTTTTCAAAATCAGTTTTCAAAACCAAATTTTCATCTTTAAGAAATTTAATTCTGGCTTGAGATTCTGAGATTTCAAATTCAAATCGTTTTTGTTTTTCAAACTCAAAATTCTTGGATTTTTCAATCTCATTTTCAAGTTCTTTCGAAATCAAATCACTTTTCACCAAATTTTCATGTTCAGCAATTCAAGTTTGGAATTTATAGCAGTCTTTAAAATTTCAAATTCCTTTTGGAGAAAATTATTCGAACTTGATAACTCAATCTTGTTCTCTTTTAAGATCAAAATTTCATTTTCAAACTTTTGAATATTTTTACTGAGATGAACAAGGTTGGTTTCCAATTTCAAACAATTTTTTGCAGTCTGAATTTTAAGAGTTTTTAAAATATTTAAGTTGTGATTCCAAATCATTAATTTTGCTGGTCAACTCAAGATTTTTAGATTTCAGATTTTTTTTTTAGATTGGAGTTTATCAACAGGCTTAGTTAGATCAGCACACATTTAAACTAAATCTTCGTATGTGAAATTTTTGTCTCATCGTCTGTTGAATCTAAATCGACTGATACATTTGAATTTTCATTTGTAAGTCCTGTTAAGCAGAACTCTGAATCTGAGTTGATCATTTTGGGCTTTGAGCTGTTGTTGTCAATTTGTCCATACTTCGTACTAAGAGTATTCCAGATTTCCTGTGCAGTCAAACAATGAGAGATAAGGTTATATTGGACATCATCAATATAAGAATACAAAATGTGGAAAGCACGAGAATTAAATCCAATATCGTTCCTACAGACCATATCATACCCATCTATAATGCTATTCCAACATTTAATATCAACATATTTTAAATAGGATTCCATTTTTGATTTCCAATTCAAAAAATTTGTACCATTAAAAATAGTTGGAATACGACTGGACTGACTCTATGAAATGACAACTAGGATCAATAATTCTAGGGTTTATGAAATTACCAGGCTCTGATACCACTTGTTGGATCTATATTAACCATAGAGGGGGTGAATAGGGTTTACTTAAAATTAAGCGAGACATTAAAAATATCAGATCACAGAATGCAGCAGAAAATAAATGCAGAAAGGTAAATGACACAAGACATACCCAACTTCGGCAAAATACTGCTACTGCTGCATTCCTAAGGTTTCTACTAGGTAATAGAACAGATCCCTCTTACAAGACCATGTAAACTCGCGAACCCCTCGCTCCTATTCTAATCCTTTGCTCAAAACCCTAGACTGATCTAATCCCCTAGATCAAATTTCCCCTGATTACAACCCCGTAATCAGTAACCCTCGTTTTTATAGACTCTAGTAAACTGCCACTTAACACCCTAACTGGTTCCCCTAGATTTTACAGACCTAGAAACTATTTGGATGATTACAAAACAAAATTAAAAGAAACAATACAAAATAAAAGGAGAAACCCTAGATTTAAGACAATTCAAATTCCCCATTATATTAAACCCCAGCGTGGCCAAGTGTATGTAAACCGGCCCACTCCTCTTTGCTTTTGTCCGATCTTTTTTATGTGAAAATAGCGGCGATGGAAAATCCAAAAACTAGGGTTTCTGAAATCTCTGCCAAATCGATTCGATGGCTTAATGAAATGATGTAAATTGATTCTTGAGTTGCTTCAATCTCTGGCACCTTGCTTCTTCAATCGATTGTTCTCTGATTTGAGAAATATGGTGATTGAAACTCTTGCAATAAATGTGAGTATTCTGATTTTAAACCATTGAGTGAAATTGTTGTTTATGGTTTTCGACCTTGATGCCAGTGATGAGTGGTGATATTTATAGGGATAAAAACAAACCCTAACGTCTCTGATTTCATAAGAATGATTCGATCTGACTTGAATGGTTTCCTCTTTTGTTTGCCCTCGATTTAATTTGAATTTTGGAAGAATTGTTGGGTTTCCTCGTTTGAAATCTTTGATTGAATTCTGCCTTGATGGCTCGACAATGTGGAAATGTTTTGTAGAAACATTGTAACCATTTTAGGCAAACTTTTCAGGAAACAATTAAAAACATTCCAACATTGAATTTTCCCTATTTGATGCCAAGAAATCTCTGATTGGTTTCTGACAAAAAATATGCTCTTTAAATTTGTTGTGAACCTTGGCAAATATGAGAAACAGAATCAAATATCCATAATTAGCACTTGCCAAAAATGCATGTATGAAATTTGCTCCTTCCATTTGCAGATGAAAACACTTCAAATGTCGTATGCTCAATTAACACCATGCTATCAGGAAATATTTTCAAACCAGATATGCACTGTGGTTTATTGACATAGAAATCTGGTATTTCCTCTTGCATGTTTCTAAATCTGGAAATTGTTTAATGCCTTGCCAAAAATACACATACTGTTATTCTGACTTTTTGGACAAATTCTTGTCCCTTAGAAAAATCTGTAGAGCATGGATATTGTGATTTGAATGCATTGAACTTGATTCTGAAACAGCATTATTGTTGCCATAAATGAATCCTTGCATGATTTTTGAATTGATGAATCCAGTCACGATTATAGCTTTCCATGAACCTGATAGATTAATTGTCTCCCAAAATACTTGCTATTTGATTAGCTGTTGAAATCTTTCCTGAAATCAGTTTTCTATCTTGAATCCATACATTGATTTTCTAAAGATAAAAAAAACTTTGCCATATATGCCTTCAAATCTGGAAATAAAAAAGAAATGTTTTCCAAGTTTGGAATGTTAATTGATATCTTGCCGAATCATGTTTGCTGATTCCTCTCTTTTAAAAAAATCTTGATTTCTCTCATTTCTGGAAAGCAATTAAAGTCGTGAATTCTTTCCCCTTTGTTCCCTCTGCTGTAATCAATTTTGTTCTTGACAAATTTGATTTAAACATGAATGTGCCACTTTTCTGGCTCATCAATGTACTTTGAGAATGCACTTGTTCACATTCCAGTTTGCACCTTCCATGTACTCAAGCACTTGTACTTGCTGCATCACTAGTGCCATTTCTTGTTTGTACACCACATGCTTGGTTGATTTATGAACTTGAATATTTGGAAATTTCTGTGCTTTTGAAAAACTAGTTGAGTAGTTGGAGTTAGCTTCACATCAATGAGTTTGTGCATGACCATTATACTTCGCTTCATTTTGCATACGCTCCATATGCTTTTGACTTGAACACGCTGCTTCACTCATACATACACCATACATGCTTGCTGAACCTTGCTATGTTTCCACACTGCTGCTTTGAAATCATCAGATTTGCGCTTGCTCTTGTCACGTATACAAGTATGTTATTACACATACACATATGTGCATCCCTAAACTTGATGTCAAAGCTGATACTACACTTTGCCATTGCATATTTTAACTTGTATCTTGTATTAGCAGCTATGTATTTGTTGTATATACTTGACCTGTGGCATGTTCATTGTGCTGCTTGGTCTGAACCAGTTTTGACTTCATTTCCATGCATTCACTTGCTCCCATATACATCGTTAACGTGCTCGACACTTTGAAAATGTTGTATTGTTGGCACCTTGGCACTTGCATTTGCTTGTAGCTGCTCGATCATTCTTCATTGCACCATGTTGTATACATATGTGATTTAGCTTATACTTGAAACATGTATCTGGTGCTTTGGCCATGAACTCTGTTGCTTTAAATTGCCTCGACCGTGTTTTTGTGTTCATTGTTGCACCACTGTTTTGAACCATTTCGTACGTTTTCTATGTTGATCATATATGTGCACTGAGTCGAGTTGGTCCACGTGGTTGCTCCTCAGTTGCTACACTGCATTTTTGATTGGCGAGGTAGTGCACACGTGTATGTATATGCACGTGTGTATTTGCAGACCATTAGATCCCTGTCCCTACTACTATATATATATATATATACACACACACACAAAAACTGACTACCTTGTGGTATTTACAATGTTACACTGTGAATATCACAAGCTGTCTAGACATAGATAAATCAGATCAAGTCATGAAAATGATGAGAAACACACCAGAAATATGAGGCAAATAAAATTTTAAAATTAAAATTTATATTTGTGCATATACCGTTTAATTTCTATTGCAGTGTACTCTGTGTGTGTGTGTTTCAGATGATAGGTAAGGAGAAGATGACTGGACTGACGGTGAGTCGTGAAGACAGAAGATAGTGAATGAAGTAGTGTCAGTAAATATGTCTGTATATGAAAGTGAAAACGTATGTGTATATGATTTGTATAGACAAAGTGTTATAGTGAGGAATGGTGTATGAAATTGTATATCAGTGATATGTTCAAATAGTGGAGTTGTAAAATTTGTATTGTTTGAATGTTTGAAATAAAATATTCTATACTGTGTGACTATTTAAATTTCTGTACATTCGTATTCTATTTAAATATAAATAAATATTATATTCCAGTCTGATGAATATATGAGACAGTACAATAACAAACACATTTATAATAATATATATTTGGTTGTTATCATCAAACAAAAATCATATAATTGTGTATACAACAACGTTTTATACAACAATCTCCCCCTTTTGATGATGACAAACAAATATTAAGATTTTGAATATAATAAATGTGTTTGATAGTGAATATTGAACTCCCCCTATTTTTTTAGCCCCCCTATAACTGTGCATGCGTGAAATTAATGAATAATAATGAATTTTTCAAAATAAAAAATATTTTAATATTCACTCATAAATCAAAATCTCAACCCATTTTCCCCCTTTTGTTATCATCAAAACGATTCAGAAATTAAAGTATAGATGAAAAACGACTAAAAAAATATAATTTTAGCTTAAGAGGAAGAACGGTCATCATAGATCTCAATCAATCAAACAAAAATCATAATAAACTGAGAACTAATGTCTTATTTCATATAGTAGAGAATGATGGATTTACAATAAAATATATTTAAATGGGGAGAGTTATAAAAATATGATTTTCAATTATTTTCAAAAGAATTTATAAAAATGAAGTTCAAAAACAGTGATGGATGGATCTGGACTATAATTAATAATTCAATTTAAGTGACAAAAAAACAAATAATCTCAAATACTAATAGTTATCAATCAACATATCATAATACGTCATAAAATATCAACACATTTCACAAATTAGAAAATGATTTGATAGGCTGGTTTTTATACACAAAGGAGAATTTCAAATTTATTTCAATTTATAACACATTGTTTCCTTTTCTTTTACGCACACTGACCATGCATAACCAGAGCTTGGATTTTTAAATGAGGTCAGTCGCCGCTTAAATTATAAGTCGCCTCACAACCATGCATGACCCGATCTTGGATTTTTAAATGAGATTGGAGACGCATTTATGAATATTAAATTTTTAATAATTTTAGTTTCAAAATGAAAAACTCCTAAGTATATCAAACCAATATGGATGATAGAAATGTGATAGGTACAGAAATGGTTTGTGAAATAAATTTCTAAATTAAAAATATTATGAAATATGCTCAACTGTACCGGAATTCTAGAAAATTTTCAATTATCACTAATTCTGAATAATAATATAACCACAATTCCATCATAAATATTTTCACTGTTTATTCAAGATGATTTTTTAAAAATATATATTAAACTCTCCATGTTAATATAAAAAAACATGATGGATGGCAGAATAATGGTAGATAAAGAAGATGGTCGTGAAATAATTGTCAATTCAAAGATATTATAATAATTATTCAACCATCATGAGAATCTAAATAAAACCTCCTCTTGTTGTGAAATATACTGCAGTCATAATTCATCACAATTTCAAAATCTAATAATAATTTTGGTGAATTATAAATACAGTTCAATTTGGATATTGATTTCAATTTCTAAATGAATAAAAAATAAATAATTTTAAAATTGAAAATCAAGTACAAGAGGAATTTAGAGAGATATATACAAGACAAAAAAATTATATACAAAATGAAAATAAGATAAATAAAAAAATTCAGCACTTCCTAATCTGATATTACTTGTTGTTACTGCAAATGGGGATTTTAATATGACACTAGAGATGAACAAGGATATTACAGAAAACGGAATTTTAATCACAAAGCCTAAGGAGACACGGCTAACAAATCAAGAAAATTAATTTCATATATCAGAGCATGGTATATATTTGATACCAAAACAAGCAGTCACCAAAAAATTATTTTCAAGAACAATATTTGAGCAGCACAAAATCATTTTCAAAGCAGACTTGTCAAAGAGATGTTTCAAAGATATTTCAGACAATCAAAAAATGGTTCATTGTCGAAGATTAATTATATGGTTTATTTTAAATCATTTGAAGGGATATGAAAAGATCGAGATTCAATGAATCAGCCACACCAGATTATAAATTTTAAATTCACGATATGTGTGAGATTCAAGAAATCAATAATTTCAAATGATTTTAAACAAGCAAGTATTTAAATAAAAAAAAATCATGAAATAACAGTGAGTTTCAAGACTGGGTTTTCAAGTAATTTTTCCAAATTATTTCTAACAAGCCCAATTTTTTTTCAGAATATTTACATCAAGTTTGAATGCATGTATATGATCCAATAATAAAACCTGAACAAATGCAAAACATGAGATACAATGAATCAGCCACACAAGATTAATGATTTCAGATCTGATAGGTGTGTGAGATTCAAAATATCAGAAATTTCAAATGATCTCAAACAAATAAAAATTTGAACCAGATGATCCTGAATAACAGTGAATTTCAAGATGTCAGCAATGATTCAAGACAAATCGAAATTTCCAAGCCAATCTGAAAATCAATGAAAATATCACAACTGAAAAATAACTATGTGCTGTAATGAGTATAATATTTCAAGCTTTTCTAAAATTAATTAAATGAAACTCAAAACAGCAGAGGTGTGTGAAATTCCATTAAACTTTCAGATCTTCAAAAATTTAGAATTTCGAACTAACAGTGTTCAAGATACGACAAGAATACATAAACACTGTTAGGAATTCATAAATAAATAAGAGTAAATTTCAAAAACAATTGCAGATATTTACAAGTTTAAATTCAAGATCTGGAAATGAAAAAATATCAGAGTTTTTCAACTAAAGAGAATTTCCTGAAAAAAATGAATTCTGCAATTTGAAGTTAAGAAAGCACAAGAGAAGGATAAAAATATATGTCAGTGACATATCAAAACATAATAGAAAAAAAGGAGTAGAAGGGGGAATAAACAAAGAAAATAAGAAAAGTGAATATTTACAAAGATGAGTTTAGAGGTCATACCTGAAATCGATGAAAACCAGAATCTCTAACTCATCAAAATTTGACTAAGGAACTATGAACAATCTGATGATATGAAGCAGTTTGAATTCAATTTCTCGTTTGCAAAGTAGTTCCTCAGTCTCCTCTGGTACCTAATAGTTTAAAGGACCAAGTGGTCTAACAAAATTTGTAAAACCACTCTGAAATGTGTTCACAACTTTAGGTACCTAAACCTTTTTGTATAACAACGCATTCGATTCTATCTTTGTACCCTTTGAAACCCAGATCTGTTTGAATTTAATGAAGTTTGTTTTATTTCTTTTTGGGATCCAGAATTGTTCAAGTGGATTATAATAAAACAAATTCACATCACATTTATGATTCAAAAATCCTTTGCAATTATCAAAGTTTGAATTTTCATATCGATTCTTTCCAAAGCAGTTTAAAGGATTTTTAAAATCATTTGAGTTTTGATTTTCGAAAACATTATTTTTCCCAAAGCCGAGTCCACTTTT
Source organism: Allium sativum (assembly GCA_030737875.1). Lineage (NCBI taxonomy): Eukaryota > Viridiplantae > Streptophyta > Magnoliopsida > Asparagales > Amaryllidaceae > Allium > Allium sativum. Next base: position 905,959,918 of record CM060916.1, read on the forward strand.
ATTCCAGATGAAAATTGATTTTTCAACAACATATTCAAAGATTTTTCACCATTAGAAAATTTAACCAAAGTTACTTCAAGTTGTTGAATTTTAACTTTAAGATCACCATTCTCTTTCATTAAATCTAAACAATGGCTTTTAGTGATCTTATTCTTTTCAAAACCAAATTTTCATCTTTAAGAAATTTAATTCTGGCTTGAGATTCCAATATTTCAAATTCAAATCATTTTTGTTTTTCAGACTCAAATTTTTTGGATTTTACAATCTCATTTTCGAGTTCTTTCAAAATCAAATCACTTTTCACCAAATTTTCATTTTCAGCAATTTCAAGTTTGGAATTTATAGCAGCCTTTAAAATTTCAAAATCCTTTTGCAGAGAATTATTCGAACTTGATAACTCAATCTTGTTCTCTTTTAAGATCAAAATTTCATTTTCAAACTTTTGAATATTTTTACTGAGATGAACAAGGTTGGTTTTCAATTTCAAACAATTTTTGCAGTCTGAATTTGAAGAGTTTTTAAAATAATCAAGTTGTGATTCCAAATCATTAATTTTGCTGGTCAACTCAAGATTTTTAGATTTCAGAAATTTGTTTTTAGATTGAAGTTTATCAACAGACTTATTTAGATCAGCACACATATAAACTAAATCTTCATATGTGAAATTTCCTGTCTCATCGTCTGTTGAATCTCCATCGACTGATCCGTCTGAATTTTCATTTGTAAATCCTTTTAAACAGAACTCTAAAACTGATTTGATCATTTTGGGTTTTGAGCTGCTATTGTCAATTTGTCCATACTTCGTATTAAGAGCATTCCAGATTTCCTGCGCAGGCAAGCAATGATAGATAAGGTTATATTGGACATCATCAATATAAGAATACAAAATGTGGATAGCACGAGAATTAAATCCAATATCGTACCTACTGACCATATCATACCCATCTAAAATGTTATTCCAACATTTAATATCAACAAATTTTAAATAGGATTCCATTTTTGATTTCTGATTCAAAAAATTTGTACCATTAAAAATAGTGGAATACAACTAGACTGACTCTCTATGAACTGACAACTAGGATCCATGATTCCAGGGTTAAGTGTAACAACCCGAATTTTAATAACATGTTGAAACTAGAAATCAGGGTATAATTAAATTTAAAAGTGAGAATCATGGGAAATGGGTTACGCCATTGCGTTCGTCTCGGAATTCTTCTTGATATAGAGTTTGAGTTTGCGTAAAACGGATACCGTATGAAGAAGATATGGACAAACGAAGTTAGGCAGAAAAACCAGAAACGGGTCAGAATGCACTGGCGCACTTGGAAAGTGCGCCAGAACAAAATTGCACTGGCGCACTTCCATCATATGAAGAAGATATGGACGAACGAATTTAGGCAGAAAAACCAGAAATGGGTCAGAATGCACTGGCGCACTTGGGAAGTGCGCCAGAACAAAATTGCACTGGCGCACTTGGGAAGTGCGCCAATACAATTTTAGCACTGGCGCACCTGCCAAGTGCGCCCAGGCCAGAAATCCTGCTTGGTCAGGCCCTGGCTGGCCTGGTCAGGTTTTGATCGATTTCTGAGGCTTGGCTGAGTCACTAGGGCTTACATGTCACTTTCTGATTGGCTTCTCTTGAGAAGGATGGTCTGGATTCACTCTAGCTTCATCGACGGCTCTAATCAGATTAAAATTCTATAAATACAACTCAAGTCTAACCCTAAACGCACACAAATAATATAATACTAAAGCCGTCATGCTGCTAAAATACCTCTTGAACCATGGCCGTCTTCTCCAAATCAAAGTACAAACATTCAAACTCAAATCAATTCAAAGAACAAGGCTTCTACAATGATTCAAGACAATAAATCAACAACGCCGCGACATTTTTACAACAAATTCAGTTCTTAATTCATTTGCCATGCTCTGTAAGTTCTATTTGTTTTTAAATTTAAACATTTAAATTATAATATGGCCATGGAATAAAGTGGAATTGGATTTAAGTATGTTTATTGGTTCAGATCTATTTCTGTTGCTTCTTGAATCTTGAGTTTTGGGACTTTTCTATGTTCGTTCTCATGTCAAGCTTATGATCTATTCAGCCTGTTGTAAATCAGCTTTTCTTGATTCATATTGATAGTATTATCAAGATCTATCTTTTAAGCCAAAGATGATGTTTTTATGCCAGTTTTCTCTCTATGCTGATTGTTATACAAATTCTACCTTCCCCTATTTATTTTCTTTCGTTGAACCTAGGTCAATTTCGGAACTAGGCCTAAACCGCGATTTGCGTACGATTGAATACGGGGAAATATGGGAATGTTGTCTATATTGGATATATATGTTTGGTAAAATTGATGGCATAACATGAAATTGGAAATTTGGGGTATTGTCAATATAATTGAAATTGCAAGTTTGGCCATTGGCATAATTAAATTGGCATGAAGTGGGCATAATGAATTAGCATGTAAATCAAATCACGAGTTCGGGCTTAATTAAATTAAATCAAAAGATTAGGTTTATGATTGGGCATAAGTAGAATTGGGACTTTGAACGTAAAAGCAATTGTAAACTTGATAATTGGCATAAATATGAATTTGGGTAACTGGCATGTATTGAAATAAAAAGGATTATAGTTTGGGATAACTACATCATGAATCTTGATTTGGGTTCATTTGGACATGAAACTTGATACATGTAATCTTGGCTAGAACTTGATATGGGTAAAATGGCATAAACCTGGCATACATGTAAATAGGCAAGAATTGGACGTATGTAAACTGACTAGAATTGAGTGTATATATATATATATACATATATATAAATTGGCATGTAATTTTGGAACATGGGCATATGTTTATTAATATGTAAAGTTGGGAATTTGAAACATGAAAATGACTGTGTATTGGATAATTGACTTGAACACGAACTTGAACATTTCTATATGTTAAACACATGAACTGATATTGGGGTTTTGGGGGGAATACGACCATTAATGAATCTTTGACACGAGGTTAGACTTAGTTTGTGGTGTAAATCTGCCCGGAACCGCCCGGCAAATCCAGTAGCCACAAAGTGTCAGTCTAATGTGAGAGGCCAAAGGTCGAATTGTAGGCGTAACGATTTATGACACGAGGTTAGACTCAGTTTGTGGTGTAAATCTGCCCGGAACCGCACGGCAAAACCAGTGGCCACAAAGTACACGGTCTAATGTGAGAGGTCATGATTTGTTCGTCATAATGAATGAATTAAGGAATATTAACCATAATAAGACGTGGGTATGGTTAGAGGGTTAGGTGGGATGACATGGAAATTTGACATGTAAAGGTGGACCTAACCGGTATGAGTTAAGAACATGTAAAACTTATAAATGTGGGCTTAACCAACATAACTGTTAATCAGACCAATGGGTGGGTTAAGTAATATGACTAGACTAATGACACTTAACCAATATAACATGACACGTGACAGGGTTAAGTCAACTTGAACATATAGATAATACTTAACCAACTTAGCATGATACGTGGGCGGGTTAAGCCATGAATTACTTGAAATACTTAACCAATTCAATCTGACGAATGAGAGGGTTAAGTTAAATGGGTTGGTAACACCCAACCAATATAACCTGATGTGTGGTAGGGTTAAGCAAATACACAAGGGTAACACTTAACCATTATAAAATGGCTAGTGGATGAGGTTGAGTTAACATACACTTAACCAATCTAACGTGAGGTGTGGTAAGGGTTAAGTTAACACGGGGGAGAACGCTTAACCGATATAACAAGACATGCAGTAGGGTTAAGTAACACAAGAGAGAACACTTAACCACGGTATCATGATGGGGGGTGGGGTTAAGTTAAATAGATAATACTTAACCAACCTGTGGGGTATACGAATGGACCCTAGGAAAACCCTAGTAGCGGGACCCGTTTCAGCAGTAACCCACATTAGGTATCAACGGTACCTTGAGCTAGGCAGGGTGGGGCACGATTACTAGGCTGATTGTAAGCGGTCAAAACGGCGAAAGGGGATGCAACGGTGCAGGTTCCGACGGATTACGGGCGTGCACGTATTCCGGAGTGGAAAATTTAGCCACTGGGCATCAGTAGATATAAAGTTGTGCATCAAAAAGGGTGTCGGGGTTTACATCCTAGGGATTGATACACCCTAGGGTGGGACTAGAACAGGTATCTACGAGTAGGGGGCCACAAGAATAGGTCGAGTAGGAGCCGATCGATTAGGGTAGTAAGAATACATCTAAAACATTTATTGCAATTGGGCTGGTTGAGGAGAAAATCCTCATATTAGATGTAGTCCTGAAGGCTACCACAACTACGGGGTTGGGATAACCTTAGTATATAACACATATGAAACATTGTAAGTAAGAGCCGATCAATTAAGATAGGTGCGGTGGGGACATGAAACTGTCAATATGAGGTGGGACCCTCATCGTGGGATATGTACCTATAAAACTATCATGTGGGTTATAGGGGATCACTTTTCTTGTAATTAAAACTTAGTAAACAAATTGAAACGCTAGTTAGGTGGTGTAGAGAATATAGGAAATCAAGGAAAATAGGGAAATGGTGAAGCTTAGAAATCTTGCGATGTTATACTTAATAGAAACATTGCAATGTGATACTTGGTAGGAGCCTTGTGATGATACTCTTGATAGGAAGCATGGGATGTTATACTTGGTTCATCGTGCCTATAGCTTACCTTGTCATCATGCTTATGTTTACTTTCAGTTTATTCATATCATATTATCTTCACCTGTTTTTATGCTGAAAGCCACTAGGAATTACTCAGTCTTTATGACTGACCTGGTTTGTTTCGCCACTTTTTCTTCCATTCCCCCCCCCCAGGTTCGCAGGGTAGAAATACAGCTTAGTTCGGATCTTACCAAGCTCCAAGGCTCTTTCATATGCTGCTTGGATCTCTCTTGGCTATGGCTTGCTTTGCTTTTTTGGGGAATACTATAATTTATTTTCATGCTTCTTTGTTTTTGGGCAAGACAGATATTTTAGCTATGTAATTGGGTATTTGGAAGTTGATGGACTTTTATTGTAAACAATTATACTTAATAAATGATTTGAAATACTTCTACTTTACCTTCCGCTGTTTTATATATGTCTGTCTTGTAATATTTCTGTTCCAGTACCCATAATGCTCCATTGAAGTTAAGGCATTCCCTTTGTGAATGACCTTAACGGATGTGGGGGGTTACATTTGGTATCAGAGCAGAAGGTTACCAGACTGGGCAAAAGCTTTTAAAAACCTTCTGAAATTATTTTCAAAATGTTGACAAAGAAGCATTTTCTAAGAAAAGTCTTGTTTTATTTGAAAGGCATATTCCCCAAAGCCATATGCACTATCTTTTGATTCTCTCCTTGAGTTTCTTCTCTCTTTCTTTTTCACCATAGTTTTGTAGGTGTACGACAAATGTAGGAGGGAAAAGAAGTGCCCAACTTCCATTTGTAGCCGCGGTAGTACATCTGCGTCTAATCTTATTTCAAGCTTTGTTGGGTTGTCATGCGATGGAGGTAGCTTTCGAGAAACTTGTCAACAAGCTATACAAGGATAGCAAGAACGAGGATAAAGAACACAAGCCAAAGGATGAGAAACTTGTTGATATGGCTTAATCCACGAAGGAGGAAAAGGTGAAAGGAAAGAGGCCAAAGTGAAATAATAATAAAACCCACGACAAGAGAGAGCATCTTTAGTATGGTAAAAAGGTACATGTAGTTAAGTATTAGAGCACAGGGACAAGGGCAAAGGACAAGATCATCGAGAGGGAAATTGTATGCTTTCACTACTAGCGTACCTAAGAAGAGGTGGTAACGTTTCTGTTAAAAGTTTAGCTTTTATTTTCTATCATACCATGGGAACTTTGTTTTTGTACATCGCATCCTTTTTAATTCTGCTTCGATAGTTGAGTCTCTGCACCTTAGTACTAGCGTAGTAGAGGGTCCCATTTTTGTCTCAAATCCTGTTGGGGAATCGGCTCATTAATTCATGACTTGTTTGGATTTGAGAATGTCTATGCTAAGTGTTGAGTTTAGAAGTAATGCTTATGTTTTTGGGCTATGGGTTGTTTCTAGGGATGGAGTGGTTATCCAGAAATGATACCATTCTCGAGTATGAAAAGAGGGTAGTTAGACTCTTGACTTGCCTTGGTAATACCCTCGAAGTCTAGTGTAACCCTTAGGGTTCTGCCATGCTTAGTTACCTAGAATCTCTTGATACATTTATCAATCCGCTCGAGTAGTGTTCACCACTAAGGCGGATGGTTCATTTCGCTTATGCATGAGTTATAGAAAATCACCTTAGTAAGTACACTTGGCAACATGGTTAGCATTTGTTTATTTTCAAGAGATAATTCATTTATGTGGAATACCTTCTAGTAAGTGAATGAGATCCAAGATTCACTAGTGAATTTTGGAGAGCTTGCATGAAACCATGAGTACGCAGTTATGTTTAAGCTGTGTATACTAGAAAAAGAATAAGTGAAAGTGGAACGAGAGGCGACAGTGAAATGAGTTCCAACTCATATTTTGGAAATAGGAATTAAGAAGCTACGAAATTGTGAAGCTAAAGACGGTCAAAGCACAATGGAGTTAAGCTCAAGGAAATGCGACTTAGAAGATTGAAGACTAGACACGCGCATCATATCTCTTTTTTAAGAGTATATCCTTGATCCCTCTTTTCCTGTAGAGCTTACTTATATGCTATCTTGTAAGTATAACCTCTCGGTCCTATTCTCAATCCTATTTCTGTTGCAAAACCCCATAGGGATCATCTGTTAGTAATACATGTTGGGGCTTGAGGTTGTCCGTTGGGTTGAGAAATTCTTTGGTCGTCGGCCTATTGTTGCTTTCGGTCTTCGGGCTGGTGCTTAGGGATGTAATGGCGCGTTTTGTAAGGTATAATAATTAAGTTATTTAATTATTTAAATAACGAATATATTAAATAAACGATAGTTGAACGTATAATTTATAATATAATTATAATCGAGCTCGAAACGTCGCGGCAGTTCGCAATTTAGCGATTTGAACTTCAACTGAATGTACAGGATTCGTTTTAAGCCGGATTTATGTGAAACAAGAAACGTGTGGAGCTGGTGGAGTATATCTTTCTAGTGGAAGAGAAAAATCGGGATTTCGCCGTATAGATTTTGATGTACGTCCAAATCAAATTTCAGAATAGTCGCTATGGAATTCGTATATAATTCGTAATGCTTTATATACGTTATAAAAGGGATTTTCAATGTAAATTGAATATCGATTCAACCTGGACTTAAAATATGAAATATATAATTATCCTGGAGCCGTATGATATTCCACTGTGAATATATACGATAAAATAAATTTATTTATATTTAATTTAATTATATTTAAATATATTTATATATTTAAATGAGTCATTCAGAGCGTTAAAAATAGCCAGTTTTGCAAACGAAGTCGGAATTCGACGAAACTAATTTTGTTGGGACCGGAATATCAAATAGTTGTTAGATTCCAAGTTTCGTGATTTTTAGAGTCACTGTGTGACCGTAGGGATTTTTAGAGTGAAAAACAATCGGTATTTAGACAGTTAAAAATACGCTGGGTGAGCATACGGAGTCGGAATTCGACGAAACCAATTTTGTTGGGACCGTAATGTCGAACTCTAGCTACGTGTCCAGTTTGGTGATTTTTGGGTATCATATGCAGTCGCAGGGATTTTTAAGGATGTGAGATAAATATGTAATCAATAAAATAAAATATAAAATCTAAGATAAAAATATCTTAATATTTTCCTTGGTCAAATTGAAGACCACGACATCCTCATTTTCAGCCACAGATACTACCAACTACAAACAAGCCTATAAAAGTACCGCATAAAACCAAATCAGGAAACTTTGAAAAATCAAAATCCAATGTAATTAATCTCTATAAATCTTGAAACAAATATCTTTGAAGTCAGAAGAGAGAACTCTTGAATCCTGTATCATTTTCATATGGTTCGGATCTTGTTTGCGTCACTAGAAAATTCTGCGTTAGTCAAGGAACGACTAGGGTTAGGTATTGTGGTGGATTGAAGCATTGATGGTGGAATTCGATGTCGTTTTTGGATCCAAGGGGTTAAGGCGCACCTGCTATGATAATATGGCGAGTTTCGGTGGTGATTTTGGTCGGAGTTGTTAGTGGAGGCGAGGTGTTTTGGCTGGAATCGGATCATGCCAAAGGACGGCGAGTTGATCGAGTTTGGGTGCAGGAGGAAGAGGATGGAAGGACGTGAGTTTTGGTGATTGTAATGGGGAAGTCGGTGATGAAATCGATGGGGTTTGGAGCAGTTGAAGTTCTGAAATGGTGAAGGAGTATACACAGCAGGTCACGACAGTCATTGAGGAAGAAGGATAGTTCGGGCTTGGGCTAAGTGGGCCGACGGGTTTTAAAGTTAAGGCCCGAATGGTTTTATTATTTAAGTTTAATCTAAATAATTTGTACACTAACTTGTAATGATAATATCTTGACCATACGTTATCAGAATCTCGAACCGTCTATCGCGTTGGGATCGTATGGACGGACACCACGCACTGGAACAGACCGCGAGTCAATTGGAGTCCGTCACAATTTATAGCGAAATAAATTGTCCATTCGAATCAAGCGATGGTTATCGTCATTGACGATGATCGTCCGAATGTGAGTAAAACTCACTAACTCTGAACAGTTTATAATTTCATGTTGCATTGTTAGAACTGTTAAAATTGTCTGTTTGACTGTGTGTTGATTGTTTGATTGAACTGCTAGTCAGTTAGTTAAATTTCTATATTGATTCTGTTTAACAGAATATATCATATGGAACTGAAAATGATGTTATCTATATTGTCTAACATCTGTGATGCAGGGAAACAGGTTGGAGGAATCCGACTGGATTCCTCAACATTTATTTTACCATTTTTCATATATTGTGATATATGATGTGTTATGAAATCTGTTATTGATTTCATATGTTTGAATGATACCGATCATTGTTATACGACACGTTAAACACCGTAGGTGATACTAGAATGTAAAAAGGGAATTTTCAATGTTTATATTGAAAATAAATCTTATTTATAAAATCGATAGGATTTTATAAAATGAAACCATTTATTTGTTTAGGAAATAAATAAAGGAACATTTATTTAGATTATAAATAAATGGAATAAAGGAATATTTATTAGGGAATAAATAAAGGAACACTTGATCGGAAAATAAATAGAATTATACAAGGATAGATTTAAACACGTGCTTCGCACACGGTATAACACGATATAGATTTAAATGAGATATTAAATAGAGTTACACAAAGTAATTTGTTAGGTTAACCAAAGTAAATTAGTTAAGATAAACTAAGCGGTTAATCGAAGTAAATTAGTTAAGTTAAACTAATTGGTAAATCAAAGTGAATTAGTTGCGTCAAACTAAGTGGATTAGTCAAGTTAAACTAATTGGTGAATCGAAGTAAATTAGTTGGGTTAATCAAAGTGAATTAGCTAAGTTAAACTAAGTAAATCGGTTAGAGTTAATCAAAGTGAATTAACTAAGTTAAACTAAGTGGATTAGTTCAGTTAATCGAGACAAGTAAATCAAGTTAGGTTAAACCATTTGAGTTAACCAGTTAAAGTTTACCAGTTAAAGATAAACAGTAGAGTTGACCAGTTAGAGTTGACCAATTAGAGTTATCCAAGTGGAGTTAATCGAGTAGAGTTGCCGAATATCACTTATTCGAAGTAGAGTTATCGAATATAGTATATTCGAGGGAAGAGTTAATCGAATATAGTTTATTCGAGTGGAGAAATCAAATGTTATTCATTTGAGAAGAGTTACCGAATATTATTTATTCGAAGAGTAGTTATCGAATATTGGTTATTCGAAGTTAGTTAATCCAAAGGAGTTATTCGAAGTTAGTTAATCCAAAGGAGTTAGACGAAGAGTTAATCGAATATAGTTATTCGGAAGAAAGTGTTAATCGAATATAGTTTATTCGAGTAAAGTTAAAAGAGTTAATCGAATTTAGTTATTCGAATTAGATATTTGAATAGAGTTAAACACATTAGAGTGATTCGAATTACTTATTCAAATAGAGTTAAACACGTAAGAGTTAATTGAATATTAGTTATTCAATTAGAGTTAAATCGAATTTAGTTATTCGAAAGGAGTTAATCAATTTGAGTTAAGTTAATCGATTTGAATTAAGTTGAATCGAAATGGAGTAAATCGATTAGAATTAAGTTAATCGAGTTAGAGTAAATCGAATATTGGTTATTTGAAGGTAAGTTATTCGAATTAGTTATTCGAAGGAGTTAATCAAATGAGTTGATCCAAAGGAGTTAGTCGAATATTAGTTATTCGAATAGAGTTAAAGGAGTTATCGATTTTAGTTTGATCGAAAGGAGTTATCGATTAGTAAATCGAAAGGAGATTTTCAAATATAGCAGATTCGAAAGAAAGAGATCGAATATTGTTTATTCGAAAGAGAGAGATTTCGAATATGAGTATTCGAGGAGAGATAATCGAATATAGGTTATTCGAAGAAGAGTTAATCAAATAGAGATTACTCGAAAGAGAGTTATACGTCGAATTCGATTTTAGCGAATTCGGGAAAGTACTATTTACTTTCCAGGGTTTAAATCAAGATTTAGTTATTGATTTAGAAATTAGGTGTCTGTTAAATTATTCGAGTTAGGAGATAAAGTTATAATTTAGGTTAGACATTGCAGGAGTAGGATTATAACGTTATAGTTATAATCAAACGCTTTCATATAAGAAGTGGATTCGTAACCTGAATCCGAGAATTTGCGTAAACAGATGATTGGAAAAAGTGAGTGACGAACTTCATCTATTTCACAGTAAAGGACGTTGTTCAATTAAGGTCTGAGAGGTAATTATACCCCAACTTGATTGACTTCAGAATTGACAAAGGAATAGTTGTGGTTCGATAGAAAGGTTGATCTGAAATAAAGTTAAGGAATAAGCGATAAATGGATTAAGCGAAACGATGTTTTATACAACGTTCATTGGAAATCCGTAAATGAGTTTTGGAAACGTTTTCCAAATATAGTCAGATATGTTTTCTAAACATAGGAAATGAAATGTTTTCATGATAAGAATTTAAGAAATAGAGTTAAGCAAATTCAGAAACTGACTGGAGAGGGTAAGTTGAACGGTTTTCTAAGTGACGATTTGATGTTGGTTTCGACCTTCCGGATTGATACTTAGAGAATTGTTCTTATACTAGTTACAGTTAGGGACTGATAGTTGCGAAATAATAGTGATGTGAAAATAAGCTATGGAAATGTTTTCCAATGATTAATAACATATATTTTCTAAATATATGAAATAAGGAAATATGAACATATGATGATTGATCGATGAATTTCCATTTGGAAATAAGATCGTTGTTTGTACACCGACATGTTTTCATTTGATAGTTGAATCACAGACTATCAAAGTTTTTACCATTTTAACGTTGTTATTATGGAGAGACCGGTTGAATTATTATCCAAAGAACCACTCTGTATTGGCATAAGCGTTGCGAGCAATATCTGCCAAAGATAAATTGAAGACGGAGTAAAGTGCAAGGGCTGTTGTATAAGTCTTAGATAACAATGACTAAGATGGATATACTGAATAGTGCCTTCGGTTTGTCCAGTCCCAGGACAATGTATATGGAAGAAGGTCTGACAGAGTATATCTAATGGATCGCGTAAGTTGATCTGTTCAAACGTATTCACGTTTGGTGGCGGAGGAATTCGTTTCTCTTAGCTATATACCCGTGTTATTTTTGTATAAGTCAATTTGTGATTTGGCGGGTATGACAATGTGGCATTCAAAGTGAATGGTGATCAGATGTTCTGAAGATAGACGTGGTTTCTAGCCTCACACCAGGAAGTAACAAAAGTTGGGCTAGGCAGCATGGCTAGTTGGGTCATTCCCAAGCAGGGTGTATTGTCACCGATCTAGGGAATATCCATATTTATACTTCTTTTTGATTCTGTATCTTCGGATGACGGTTTGATGGCCTATAACCGTGGTGGCAATATATTCGCGACACTCAAGCTAAATGAGTGAGCGGTCATGTGTGGCCGGGTTGCAAGACGTTCTTGTTGAACCCTGAGTGTATCACCTCTAGAGTACACTATTCAGAAGGTGCTCCCATACCTTGTCTGTTGGAATCCATTCTCCGATAAGCGCCCTGCGGTTTATGATTTTATACTATGTATGTAGAACGTGAGATGCAAGTGTTTCTGCTAGTTGATATCTATTTGTACATAGACATTATTATAATATCAAAAGGTTTTTGATATAAAGATATTTGGATTCTCATAAGGGAAAAACCCGTTCCGTTATGCGGCGTGGTCTTATGAGATATCGTTTACTTGTTCATATACATGTTTAAATTGTTTTACTCATACCAGTCCCATGACTGACCCGGAGTTTACTTTGTTGTTTTCCCTAAACTCTTGGGTGCCTAAATTTGTACGGGCAGTCAAGTAGTCGGGATTTACAGATATACTTGGAGAGCTTGGAGCAGGAGATTTCAAGATTCTATAGCTATAGTTATTTCCGCTGTGTTGTAAGTGTTGTACTCTGATAAGTGCTATTGTATATATATAACTGTTTACTTCAAAGCTATGTTATATATTATATGTTATTCGTTCCGCTGTGAGATTCGTGTTTCTCTGATGATTCTGATGTTCTTCTTCTTCTTCTATTCTATTAGTTCTATCTTTTCTTTCTCACCTTCTAAATTCTTTCACTAACGTCTCGGAATTTCCGACTCCCGAGGAGTCGGAAATTTCCAGCCGTTACAAGGGAGTTCTTCTCCTAAGCAGTATATATGTGACATAGATTTCCAATTTTGACACTACCTAATGGGCACAAAGTTTTTACTTGCTTCTATTGTTCGACTATATCTTTAGGTAGGAACAATTGAGTGCAAACATGTGTTTGAGACATGTTATGATTGATGGTTGCAAGTGGTTGCTCGTGGATGCATATACACGCACATTAGACACTAGATCGGCTCCGTCACCCTTCATATTGCATATGCATGAGTGTTTATACTTGTTTATGGATGAATTTGAATATGTTATCATGTGGATGTTGCATATGGATGGATGTTTGTGCACACATATAATGTTAGTGTGACTAGGACTATTTGCATGCATGTTGGACTCATGGCACTAAACATATTTTGCATTAAGAAGATCAATCAGGCCTGATCATTTGCATTAGATAAGGAACATATACACACACTTTCTGCATATGTTCATACAGCATTAGAAATCTCTTAAGAACAATAGATGCTTGTGATTGATGATTGAGTAGATGGATGATTGGATGGTAGGACACATTCTTCTTACCTTGAAGATTTCGGGGACGAAATCCTTTAAGGAGAGGAGAATGTAACAACCTGAATTTTAATAACATGTTGAAACTAGAAATTAGGGTATAATTAAATTTTAAAGTGAGAATCATGGAAAATGGGTTACGCCATTGCGTTCATCTCAGAATTCTGCTTGAGACAGAGTCCGAGTTTGCGTAAAACAGATACCGTATGAAGAAGATATGGACGAACGAAGTTAGACAGAAAAACCAGAAATGGGTCAGAATGCACTGGCGCACTTGGGAAGTGCGCCAGAACAAAATTGCACTGGCGCACTTGGGAAGTGCGCCAGTACAATTTTAGCACTGGCGCACCTGCCAAGTGCGCCCAGGCCAGAAAACCTACTTGGTCAGGCCCTGGCTGGCCTGGTCAGGTTCTGGTCGATTTCTGAGGCTTGGCTGAGTCACTAGGGCTTACATGTCACTTTCTGATTGGCTTCTCTTGAGATGGATGGTCTGGGTTCACTCTAGCTTCATCGATGGCTCTAATCAAATTAAAATTCTATAAATACAACTCAAGTCTAACCCTAAACGCACACAAATAATATAATACTAAAGCCGTCATGCTGCTAAAATACCTCTTGAACCATGGCCGCCGTCTCCAAATCAAAGTACAAACATTCAAACTCAAATCAATTCAAAGAACAAGGCTTCTACAACGATTCAAGACAATAAATCAACAACGCCGCGAAATTTTTCAACAAATTCAGTTCTTAAATCATTTGCCATGCTCTGTAAGTTCTAGTTGTTTTTAGATTTAAACATATAAATTACAATATGGCCATGGAATAAAGTGGAATTGGATTTAAGTATGTTTATTGATTCAGATCTATTTCTGTTGCTTCTTGAATCTTGAGTTTTGGGACTTTTCTATGTTCGTTCTCATGTCAAGCTTATGATCTATTCAGCCTGTTGTAAATCAGTTTTTCTTGATTCATATTGATATTATTATCAAGATCTGTCTTTTATGCCAGAGATGATGTTTTTATGCCAGTTTTCTCTCTATGCTGATTGTTATACAAATTCTACCTTCCCCTATTTATTTTCTTTCGTTGAACCTAGGCCAATTTCGGACCTAGGCCTAAACCGTGATTTGCATACGATTGAATATGGGGAAATATGGGAATGTTGTCTATATTGGATATATATGTTTGGTAAAATTGATGGCATAACATGAAATTGGAAATTTTGGGTATCGTCAATATAATTGAAATAGCAAGTTTGGCCATTGGCATAATTAAATTGGCATGAAGTGGGCATAATGAATTAGCATGTAAATCAAATCACGAGTTCGGGCCTATGTAAATTAAATCAAAAGATTAGGTTTATGATTGGGCATAAATAGAATTGGGACTTTGAACGTAAAAGCAATTGTAAACTTGATAATTGGCATAAATATGAATTTGGGTAACTGGCGTGTATTGAAATAAAAAGGATTATAATTTGGGATAACTACATCATGAATCTTGATTTGGGTTCATTTGGACATGAAACTTGATACAAGTAATCTTGGCTAGAACTTGATATGGGTAAAATGGCATAAACCTGCATACATGTAAATAGGCAAGAATTGGACGTATGTAAACTGACTAGAATTGGGTATATATATATATATATATATATATATATATATATTGGCATGTAACTTTGGAACTTGGGCATATGTTTATTAATATGTAAAGTTGGGAATTTGAAACATGAAAATGATTGTGTATTGGATAATTGACTTGAACACGAACATGAACATTTCTATATGTTAAACACATGAACTGATATTGGGGTTTTGGGGGGAATACGACCATTAATGAACCTTTGACACGAGGTTAGACTCAGTTTGTGGTGTAAATCTGCCAGGAACCGCCCGGCAAATCCAGTAGCCACAAAGTGTCAGTCTAATGTGAGAGGCCAAAGGTCGAATTGTAGGCGTAACGATTTATGACACGAGGTTAGACTCAGTTTGTGGTGTAAATCTTCCCGAAACCGCCCAGCAAAACCAGTGGCCACAAAGTGCATGGTCTAATGTGAGAGGTCATGATTCGTTCGTCATAATGAATGAATTAGGGAATATTAACCATAATAAGACGTGGGTATGGTTAGAGGGTTAGGTGGGATGACATGGAAATTTGACATGTAAAGGTGGACCTAACCGGTATGAGTTAAGAACATGTAAAACTTATAAATGTGGGCTTAACCAACATAACTGTTAATCAGACCAATGTGTGGGTTAAGTAATATGACTAGACTAATGACACTTAACTAATATAACATGACACGTGACAGGGTTAAGTCAACTTGAACATATAGATAATACTTAACCAACTTAGCATGATACGTGGGCGGGTTAAGCCATGAATTACTTGAAATACTTAACCAATGCAATCTAACGAATGGGAGGGTTAAGTTAAATGGGTTGGTTTAACTTGAATGGGTTGATAACACCCAACCAATATAACCTGATGTGTGGTAGGGTTAAGTAAATACACGAGGGTAACACTTAACAATTATAAAATGGCTAGTGGATGAGGTTGAGTTAACATACACTTAACCAATCTAACGTGAGGTGTGGTAAGGGTTAAGTTAACACAGGGGAGAACGCTTAACCGATATAACAAGACATGCGGTAGGGTTAAGTAACACAAGAGAGAACACTTAACCACAGTATCATGATGGGGGTGGGGTTAAGTTAAATAGATAACACTTAACCAACGTGTAGGGTATACGAATAGACCTTAGGAAAACCCTAGTAGCGGGACCCGTTTCAGCAGTAACCCACATTAGCTATCAAAGGTACCCTGAGCTAGGCGGGGTGGGCCATGATTACTAGGTTGATTGTAAGCGGTCAAAACGACGGCAGGGGATGCAGCGGTGCAGGTTCCGACGGATTACGGGCGTGCACGTATTCCGGAGTGGAAAATTTAGCCACTAGGCATCAGTAGACATAAAGTTGTGCATCAAAAAGGGTGTCGGGGTTGCCATCCTAGGGATTGATACACCCTAAGGTGGGACCAGCACAGGTATCTATGAGTAGGGGGCCGCAAGAACTAGGTCGAGTAGGAGCCGATCGATTAGGGTAGTAAGGATACATCTAACACATTTATGGCAATTGGGCTGGTTGAGATGAAAATCCTTATATTAGATGTAGTCCTGAAGGCTACCACAACTACGGGGTTGGGATAACCTTAGTATATAACACATATGAAACATTGTAAGTAAGAGCCGATCAATTAAGATAGGTGCGGTGGGGACATAAAACTGTCAATATGAGGTTGGACCCTCATCGTGGGATATGTACCTATAAAACAATCATGTGGGTTATGGGGGATCACTTATCTTGTAATTAAAACTTAGTAAACTAATTGAAACGCTAGTTAGGTGGTGCAGAGAATATAGGAAATCAAGGAAAATAGGGAAATGGTGAAGCTTAGAAATCTTGCGATGTTATACTTAATAGAAACCTTGCAATGTGATACTTGGTAGGAGCCTTGTGATGATACTCTTGATAGGAAGCATGGGATGTTATACTTGATTCATTGTGCCTATAGCTTACCTTGTCATCATGCTTATGTTTACTTTCAGTTTATCCATGCCATATTATCTTCACCTGTTTTTATGCTGAAAGCCACTAGGACTTACTCAGTCTTTATGACTGACCCGGTTTGTTTCGCCTCTTTTTCTTCCATTCCCCCCCACCCAGGTTCGCAGGGTGTAAATACAGCTTAGTTCGGATCTTACCAAGCTCCAAGGCTCTTTCATGTGCTGCTTGGATCTTTCTTGGCTATGGCTTGCTTTGCTTTATTGGGGAATACTACAATTTATTTTCATTCTTCTTTGTTTTTGAGCAAGACAGATATTTTAGCTATGTAATTGGGTATTTGGAAGTTGATGGGCTTTTATTGTAAACAATTATATTTAATAAATGATTTGAAGTACTTCTACTTTACCTACCGCTGTTTTATATATGTCTGTCTTGTAATATTTATGTTCCAGTACCCATAATGCTCCATTGAAGTTAAGGCATTCCCTTTGTGAGTGACCTTAACGGATGTGGGGTGTTACATTAATGAAAATACCAGGCTCTGATACCACTTGTTGGATTTAAATTAACCCAAGCTGGAGGTTGTGACGATCCTAAAATCCGAGGGGCGGTATTAAGGATAATCATTGGAATATAACACATTAATCATCATAGCAGAGTACAGATAATAGCAAAAACAATAAATAGAATAATTTTACTTGGATATGACAGCGGAATCACAACATGTAATAACATCAGAATAACACAGCGTAGGATATAACTTAGTAAATAAAAAGGGAAGTGATCAGTCATCATCGCCAGAGGCGGAATACATACATGCAGTGAGACATAATAAGGGTATCAGTCTACATCGCCGAAGGCGGTACATATACATATGATAATAAGTACTGAAAGTAAAGCAGTCTGCATCGCCAGTGGCGGAATCATAATATAAGTACAATAATGGCGGAAAATGTCAAATTCATCTCTGTGGAGTCAGCCTCGCCATGAGCCAAAATGCACCCTATACAACAGTGCAGAGCCAAAAACAACCTGTCACCTGTGAACTAGGTTGCCTGTGTGAAAATAAGGGCACCCGCGTTTGCAAAGTGAAACAAAAAACGAGTCAGTCATGGGGACTGGTATGAGGAATCTATTTAATCGTTAAACAACAGTAATAAGCAAATCATAGGACCACGCCACTTTCGCGGAACGGGTTTACTCCAGTGATTCCTAGTGCATTTAAAACTAAGTAAATTCTTTAAAACAACGCAATGCTTTTTAAAAGAATGAAGCCATTATAAGACTCAGGTCCCATCATACAATGCAACGCAAGCCGGAGGTTAGAGTTTTACCTTATAATGGCCAAATATGCTTGATACGTGTAAAGCAAAAATCATTTGATATTATTACTAGTGCATATATGTTTCAAAAATGAATAGCATCATAAATATCAATCATAGGCGACATGAGCGTCCCATGCCACTATGTCGCCATACATAAGTTACAATTGAATCTGTTATCTCGTATTGGAAATTGGATTTCCGTCATGAGTCGAGGCAAGGGGCAAGCTCCTCTCCGCTTCGAGACATTCTAGCAAATGCCTCAGGACTACACACTCTGGGTAACCCTGGATTTGGCTTGGCCGGTCCTCTCTTACGTTTGAGGATTGACAATTCCTGAACACACGTTTCTCGGTCCTTACAGACCTATAATCGAGGCGCCTCGCATTCCAACAACCACATAGGTGAAAAATAGATATATATGTCAGGGCTAGTAAGTCACTGACACCACCATAGCTAGAAAGAAACGTCGTGCTCTCCCAGCGGTCCGTATCCCGTTTTTAACTCATACCGAGGTGTGAGGCTCGCGAATCCACGCTATACACAAAGCCAGGCCACGCAGACCGTGCTTTGATCATCATCCACAAGACTTTTCTTTGCAACAGAAGCCTTGATCACAGCATCTTGGCATGCCACATAGGCAGTCCACTCCATACGATTGATTTCCATCGATATATAACCTCTGAGCTCGTACGTCTCAGAGAAGGGCGTTAAGCAAAAGAATACATTCTCCGCCGCCAAACAGATATATATTTAACAGAGATCAATCAGTAAAGAACAAAATCCAATGTCAGACACACAGTCCATTTACAAGTCCGTTCTGGGTCTGAACGAAACCGGAGGCGTCAATTCCTCGTATATCCGTCCAATCAACGTATACGTTCAGACGGCTACTACTTCCGTTCCTTCACGGTAGCTACTCCGGTCAGGAACCTCAGCAGCGCCCATCCAACCGATACGAAGATCATCGGTCTTGAATCGTCTTTGCATTTTCCAATTCAAATCGCTCGATAAATTATTTGAAATGAGGGTTAGCTCGGCCTTTTCAAATAATTCACGTAATTAGAATTTAAATCGATTCTTTTCATGGTTATATTATTCGACATCCATCTTTCAGTTCTTTAGTGTTATTTTCGTGTCAAACACATACAACAATCAAATATCAAACAATTCAAGCCCAATTGGTTTATTTGCAATCTATGTGCCTATAATATTTTATAACGATTTTTCGCCATTTTTATTTATTTAAAAAATGGCCATATTTAATTAAACGACGTTTCAGGTCGTGCCGTGGCATTGGCGCTGTTTTTTCCCTAATTTCTTTTACAAATATTGGGAAATCTAACCGTTGGATTTCTACAAAGTCTATATCAGTGGGAAGATATTCCCAAAGCGAACCCAACGGTTCCAGTTTCGTGAAAATCCGACGGTCGGATCTCCCACACTAGTCGTTTGAAGTTACGGTTTCAAAATTCGAACTACAGCGTCGTTATTCGATTTAATTTAATTATATTTATATTTATATATAAATATAAACGATTTTGGCGCTGTTTTTCTTCAGATTTGAATTAAACATTCCGGACAATCCAACCTTTGGATTTTTACAAGGTTGGTGCCGTTGGGAAGATATTTCCAAGGCGAACCCAGCGGTTGCGGTTTCGGGAAAATCCGATGGTCGGATTTCTTGTACTAATCGTTTCAAATTACGATTCCGAAACATGAACTGCACGGCTTCGATTCCTTTTAATTATATTTATATTTATATATATAAATATAGTTCATTCTATAATTCCAACAACAGTTCATTCTATATTTTCAACCTCGTTTTCCCATCAAATATTTCACTTATGCCTTAATATTTCGAAAAATTTCGCCATAACCTCCTTTGTACGGGGAGGAGTTTGGAAATTTATTGGGCCGTATTAGGTACCCAATAAATCCTAAAAAGCATCCACATATTTATAGTGATATATTCTGGTGTTTACGAGGGAGTATGTACAGATAATCACTCCAGAGAATAAATTCTCGTCACCCCGTTTTCATGTGGAAATAAATAGTCCATGTGCCGTATCTAATAACTAGAGAGACGTGATTATTGTCAACTCCAGACCTGTGTGGGGTTTTTATTAATCTGACAATTTATCGTTATATTTTATATAGTCCATATCAGTCATCAGTTCAACCTGTAGTATATAATCATCGCCATACAAGCCTCTCGCTCGTATGGTAAATCTTCCACCTCGTCACACAAGCTCCAATTGCTTATGTGGAATATGATGAAGTATGCCTATCGTCAAGAAGTATGCCATGTAGTGTAGTTCAAAATTAATTGTTACTATCCTATGGCGATGTTTATTATTTCACACAGAATAACCAGCACTCCGCATCCAATGGCATTCACAGGAGTTGATATAAAAATAAAATTGCGCAGCCAACTCATCAAGGTTTAACTATTTGTCGGGCACGCAAATAATTTCTTTACTCTACAGCTAATCCATTTTTCCTGTTCAACACATGTATATACATGCAGACAAAGCTAATAATAATATTTCTAGCAAACTATTATTTATTTCAACACGTGTATATTTTTATCAAAGCGTATACATGATAAAAGAAATATTTTTATCATCAAAAATATTTACTCAACACGTGAATGTTTTTAACACTTCATATTCACAATAAAAATGTAATTTTTGTTGTCTATTCATTTTATTGTAAAATACGATAACATTCAACACATGAATTTCAACTCGACGAACGAATCTCAATTCAACACATGAATATTTTCTATGGTTTGTATATATATAAAAATGTGATTTTTATCGCTAAAGCTATTTGTTCAAATTCAAATAATATTCAACACATGAATTTCAACTCAACGAATGAATTGCAACTCAACACATGAATATTTTCTATAGTTCGTATATATATAAAAATGTGATTTTTATCGCTAAAGCTATTTGTTTAAATTCAAATAATATTCAACACATGAATTTCAACTCAACGTATGAATTGCAACTCAACACATGAATATTTTCTATAGTTCGTATATATATAAAAATGTGATTTTTTATCGCTAAAGCTATTTGTTTAAATTCAAATAATATTCAACACATGAATTTCAACTCAACGAATGAATTGCAACTCAACACATGAATATTCGCTATAGTTTGTATATATAAAAAAATGTGATTTTTTTCGCTAAAGCTATTTGTTTAAATTCAAATAATATTCAACACATGAATTTCAACTCAACGAATGAATTGCAACTCAACACTTGAATATTCGCTATAGTTTGTATATATATAAAAATGTGATTTTTGTCGCTAAAGCTATTTGTTTAAATTCAAATAATATTCAACACATGAATTTCAACTCGACGAACGAATTTCAATTCAACACATGAAAATTCGCTTCAATATATGTAATTTATTTCAACGAATGAAAATTAGTCTAACACATGTATATTTCAGAAAATTTCGGCAGCATAACGGCAGTGTAGTTAAAACCGGGACCGTCCCTAGTACGGTTCCTCGCTCTACCTTAAAACCTCGCGGTTTTTGACAACGGGGATCATGCATCTAGCTCGCACGCAGGCGGCATGTTTTATTTTCAATTCCACAATCCTATTCTAATTTGTTTCAACCACAAGAGGGTATTTTTCAACCACAAAGGTATTTTTCAACCACAAAGGTATTTTTCAACCACAATATCAACCACAAACAATAATTTCCAACCATTCGTCATACCATATAATATCACGTCAATCACAAGCAATAAATATCGTCCATGGTCTGTGGACGAGGGGAGTATATATATATATATATATATATATATATATATATATATATATTATTTCTATAATTCACTTGCATTTCATCACAATTCAATGCATATATGTTTCATTCATCGCTTGTATAATTTATACATCGCTAATATAACTTATACAACACATGTACATGAGGTATACAATGCGTATATAATTTACACTTCGCTTATATAATTTATACAACGTGATTCCATTCACACAATTTAGTTTAGATTCCTCACATTGGTTTTTGCAATGCTAAAAATCCTAACGAGCTCAGAAAAATCTGCGGCTTCTTCTATGTGGTAGAGAGCCTCCTTGCGGTCACGGTGTCTCATGTTTCATCAAATTTCGTTAACGAACGAAAAAGATATTATTTTCAAAGTTTTGCAATGCTTTATAGTGTTATTCTCATTTCAGAATGTCGAAGCAGAAAGGTTTTTAAACCTTCAAAACTAGGTTTAAATTTTAAAATCAAACCGCACCTTGTTGCTCCGATCAGGTCCTGCGACGTGGAAGAGCTACGAACCAGCTCTCTATCGGTGGTGGTGTGGTCTCCTTCGGTGGTCGGAGGAAGGCGGTGCGGCGTCGGAAAGGCGGCGACTTTGTGGGGGTGGTTCGGGCGATACAGGCGATGGTGGCGGGTGAGTTTTGGTCGGATGTGAAGAGGGGAGGAAGGGCTGTCGGACTATGGTGGTGGCGCGGCCTATAGGTGGCGGTGGCGGCGGGAAAGTCGAGTGGAAGTTTCGAGCTCGATGCGCCGTCGATATCGCCTGGCGGCTAGGGTTTTTCGAGATATTTATTTATTTATTTATTTTTAAAGGAAAAATCCTATTGGTCGAGACTTTATAGGAAAATTTAAATAGTGTTTTTGCAAACGAACTCGAAATCAAACCCAACGAATGTCTCCCCTAGCTAAATACCCCCATTCCGGACACAATGGGATATGTTTCGTTGGCCAATTCGACTGTTACTGTCAGTTATTTTTCAAATTAAAATATAAAACATTCAATATTTAATTTGAACGTACATTTCAATTTGCCAGGGCCACAAACTGAATCGAAAAATTCCAAAAAAATAAATCAAGCTTTGTTTTGACGATACGGTCCTAACAAAACTAGCTTCGTCGAATTCTGAGCTCGTTTGAAAAACGGCCATTTTTAGGTCGACCCATTTTAACAGAAATTGACCAATCACATTTTCTTTTGCCCCGCTCACATACTAGCTTCAAAAATTATGAAATTTGAAACTTAGCAATAATTTGACATCCCGGACCCAACAAAAGTGGTTTCGTCGAATTCCGAGGTCGTATGCAAAATACAAATTTTCAGGGGCTATATATGCTATATAGCGGCCTTTCTGAAAATTCATTTGGCCATAACTTTTGATTCCCGCTATGAAACTTCGATTTTTCAGATTCGTTAGAAAGGTATTCATAGACAGATTTAAATATTTTTAGTTTCGCTAAAATCCGTTGTATTTTCCACCCGGTACAGTCAGACAAAGTTTGTATTCAAAATTTCAAACTGCCTTACTATACCCAATTCTTTATTTTATTGAAATATGCTATTTCAATTATTCAAATTCTTTGGTAATAACCAATTTTAAAATTTTTAAATTGGTTCACATTTTCCGGGTTATTACAGAGGTGAATAGGGTTTATTGAAAATTAAGTGAGATATTAAAAATATCAGATCACAGAATGCAGCAGAAAATAAATGCAGAAAGGTAAATGACACAAGATATATCCAACTTCGGCAAAATCCTGCCCACTACTGCATTCCTAAGGTTTCGAGTAGGTAATAGAACAGATCCCGCTTACAAGACCATGTAAACTCGCGAACCCCTCGCTCCTATTCTAATTCTACTCTCAAAACCCTAGACTGATCTAATCCCCTAGATCAGATTTCCCCTGATTACAACCCTGTAATCAGTAACCCTAGTTTTTACAGACTCTAGTAAACTGCCACTTAGCACCCTAAGTAGTTCCTCTAGATTTTACAGACCTAGAAACTATTTGGACGATTACAAAAAAAAATTAAAAGAAACAATACAAAATAAAAGGAGAAACCCTAGATTTAAAACAATTCAAATTCCCCTTTATATTAAACTTGGCTTAGCCAAGTTTATGTAGACCGACCCACACCTCTTTGCTTTTGTTCGATCTCTTTTATGTGAAAATGGCGGCGATGGAAAATCCAAAAACTATAGTTTCTGAAATCTCTCCCAAATCGATTCGATGGCTTGATGAAATGATGTAAATTGATTCTCGAGTTGCTTCAATATCTGGCGCCTTGCTTCTTCAATCGATTGTTCTCTGATTTGAGAAACATGGCGATCGAAACTCTTGTAACAAATGTGAGTATTCTGATTTTAAACCTTTGAGCGAAATTATTGTTTATGGTTTTCGACCTTGATGCCTGTGATGAGTGGTGATATTTATAGGAATAAAAACAAACCCTAATGTCTCTGATTTCATAAGAATGATTTGATCCGACTTGAATGGTTTCCTCTTTTGTTTTCCCTCGATTTAATTTTAATTTTGGATGAATGACTGCGATTTCCTCTTTTGAAATCTTTGATTGAATTCTGCCTTGATGTCTCAACAATGCGGAAATGTTTAACGTTGTAACCATTTTTGGCAAACTTTTCAGGAAACAATTAAAAACATGCCAACATTGAATTTTCCTTATTTGATGTCGAGAAATCTCTGATTGGTTTCTGACAAAAAATATGCTCTTTAAATTTGTTGTGAACCTTGGCAAATATGAGAAACAGAATCTGATATCCATAATTAGCACTTGCCAAAAATGCATGTACGATATTTGCTCCTTCCATTTGCAGATGATAACGATCCAAATGTCATATGTGTTGGATCTAGATTAACCCTAGAGGGGGATGAATAGGCTTATCATAGTTTTTCGCTGAATTAAAAATCTGACAGGATATTAAAATAATAAACAAATTATAGAATGCAGCAAAAATAGAAGTGCAGAAAATAAATCTCACACAAATATACCCATCTTCGGCAAAACCCTACCTACTGCTACATTCCTAAGGTTTCTACTAGGGAAAACAAAAAGATCCCGCATACAAGACCATGTACACTCGCGAACCCCGCACTCCTATTCTAATCCTATGCTCAAAACCCTAGACTGGTCTATATCCACTAGACCAGATTTTCCCCTAGTTTTACAGACACTAGTAAACTGTCAATTAACCCCTAACTGAATCCCCTAGAATTTTACAGACTCTAGAAAACTGTTTTGACGGTTTACAGAACAAATTGCAACAACACAAAAAAAGATCAAAAAAAAATTAAAACCCTAGGAGATAAAAGAAGGGTTATCCCCTTTGAAACTTGGCCGCCCATTTTTTTGAATCCACTTTAGTTCTGCCCGATCTCTGTCTCCGGGAAAAATAATTGGCGGCTAGGGTTTTGATAAATCCCCAAATCTCGATCGCGTATGCTGGAAAAAGGGTTCTCTGATGATTGTATTCTCATTGATGTTCTTGAAGTCGGATTAGGGATAAACTTCAGATCGAAAAACTTGTGAGTCTTACTGATTTGATATTTTGATCTTGTTCTTGAATTTGATTTCCTGCTTTTCGATTATGCTCTGATTTTTCGATCATATGCCGATGATGTATATGGTGATGATATATAGGGTTATTTGACACCTTAAAAACACTGATAGCCTCGTAATTGAATTGATCTGATTCGGCTTGGTTTCCTCTTTTGATAAATTCGATTGAAAAATAATTGCATGATAGATGGCTATGAATTCAGACATGATTTCGAACTTCGATTCAATTTCACCTCGCAAGATTTCTGCTCTTTGTCATAAGAAATGATTTCTGGAAAGTATGGTTAATGCTAAAAAATTACTTTCCCCTTTTAGGTCGACTTGAATGAGAAATAACAAAAACTGGAAACAAAATAATTGTTTTCCTTGTGTGATATCTGTTCTTCCATAATTTTTCGATTGATTCAAAAACTGGAAACAAATGATTTGCCCAAGGAAGATGCTTCACTGAATTGTTGAAATTGATTAAACCCTTGCCAAAGATATAAAAGAGATTTCTGAAAACATTGAAAAAACTTGCCACCTGTATTTCTATCCAAAAACAGAAATGCTTTCGTGATATTCAAATCTGAAAACAGTTTTGTTATATGTTGATTGATTTGCAAAATTTCCTCCTTGCTAATTTTCTACATATCATTTCTTTATATCCATTTTTATCTTGGCAAATCATTTGCGTTTGGCCTATGTACACCATTCTTTTGTGATGGTTGCATCTTTGATTGCCTTGCAATGCCTCGACCTTTTATTCTTGTCTTGAGCCTTTATATGCTCCATGCAGTGCACACAAGAACTACAGTAACATGTTCATGTTTGCACTACTACATGATGTAATTTTGATTCCATGTATTGTATATTTGGATTAGTTCATGCAGTGTTGTCACTGTTTAAAAATTGTTGCACCAAAACATTTTGCAGTCTTGAGTTGGATCACTTGTATGTTCATATGCATTGTTGTGCACAATTTAACCTTGGTCTGTTTCTCTTATTGGTGTACCATGTTGAACCATGAAGTTGTATGAGCTAGGTCACATGTATATTAATGCCTCAGCCATGAATGCAACATATACAATTGAACTTGATCATGTACATTGCTGCTTTATCAACTTGTGTTGCTACTCCATGATTGTAGTATACTTTGTTTATGCTGGACACTTGAAACCTGGCTTGTGCTTGAAGTTGCATTAGTTCTTGTTTTTGTTTCACCCATAGTTTCTTTGTAAAATCTTGATCATTCATGCACTATGTTTTTCTGCACATATGAGCTATATCGTCACTTTGCTGAGCTTTACAAGCTTGTTCTCCTTTATGTGCTCACTAACATCGTCCACATATGAATGTACTTTTAGTTGCACTTGTTCATTCTGCCATGACTTGTTTACTCATCAACCAGTTTCATTATTATGCTCCGTGCTTCCTCACCGTGTAACTTGTGTTGACTTGTCAATCTGGGTACTTCATGTTCGACCATTCTTGACCAGTTTACTATGCACCCTTAAGGTTCCTGGCTTTGTGGTGTTGCATTGGCCATTTTCTTGCTCCAATACACACAAAAAAATCTTGCTATAGCACTCTAGTTTACTGTTCTTATCCATGAACCTACTCTTGTCACCATGCTTTTAAAAAAACTGAAGTTGTCTCTTGTCATTTGTTGACTTTGAGGACTTTCATATGTATATATTGCTTGTGCATCACACATCCCTCATTGAACTGCTACACCATGAATATATGATCCATGTTATATGTTGTTGCATTCCTATTATGTTGATGTAGTCGCTAACATGCTACCTATTTACTTGTTTATGTAGACTGACCAACTTGTTACGCTGAACCATTCATGTTTGTGTAGTTTGCACCATGTCCATGAACACATGTATCATCTTGCTTGTCGACTTGTTGCACCATTTGCTGTCCATTTTTGACTTTGCTCAACCATATACACCTGTACATTTATATATGTATATATATACACAACAGTATATGTATACATATATCATGCACATGTAATTTATTTATCAGCAGACTGCTGCACTGTGTTACGGCTATTCAGAATCAAATGGGTTCTGATCAGCAAACCAGTGTAGCATGTTGAGGCTGATCAGTAGGTATATACGTATCAGATCAAGTCATGTAAAATGATGAGAAACACACCAGAAATCTGAGACAAATAAACTTTTAAAATTAAAATTTATATTTGCATGTATACAGTTTTATTTCTATTGCAGTGTATTGTGTGTCTTTCATGTGACAGGTAAGCAGATGATGACTGGACTGACAGTGAAGATGCAGTGAAGATAGAAGATTTAAGAAATAGAAGACAGTGTTGTGTTAGTGTACATGAAATGTAACTGTGTCAGAGAATGTATTGAGTGATGAGTGATGTAGTGATGAGCAACTGTACAGAATGAAAGAATTGTATTGTTATTTGTAATAAACAAATTTGATTGAAATAAATATTATTTTATTGTGTTCAAACAAACTTGTCTATTATATTCAGTTTATTTACAAGTATAATATCATGTGTAATATATGTGAATGTGTACAAATAGTGGAGTCATATAATTTGTACTGTTTGAGTGTTGAAATATAATAATTTATTTAATAAAATACTGTGTGAATATATAAAATTATATACAGTCGTATTCTATTTAAATATAAATATTATATTCCTGTCTGTGATGTTATATAACAGTACGATAACAAACACATTTAAAGTAATATATATTTGTTCGTTATCTTCAAACAAAAATTATATAATTGTGTATACAACACCGTTATATACAACAATCTCCCCCTTTTGACGATGACAAGCAAATAAAAATATTTTAAATATAATAAATGTGTTTGTTCGAGAATAATGTAACTCCCCCTGTTTGAATGCTCCCCCTACAACTAAACTCCCCCTATAACTGTGTATAAGTGAAAAGAAAAGAATGAATGAATTTCCAAAATTAAAAATATTTATAAAATATTCACTCATAAATCAAAATCTCAACTCATTCTCCCCCTTTTGTTATCATCAAAAGGATACATAATTTAAAATATAGATGAAAAATGACTATAAATAATATCAGCTTAATTGAAAGAACGGTCATCATAAATTTCAATCAGTCAAACAAAAATCATATTATTCTGAGAACATGTGGCATATTTCACATTGTACAGAATGGCGGATTTACGATGAAATTTATATAAATGTGGAGAGTTATAAAAATATGAATTTCAATTATTTTCAATTTTTTTTATAAAATTGAAGCATAAAAATAGTGATGGATTTGGACTATAGTTAATAATTCGATTTAAGTGACAAAATCGAATAATCTCAAATCCCAATAGCTATCAATCAACAAATCATAATACGTCATAAGATATAAACACATTTCACATATTAGAAAATGGATTGATAGGATGATTTTTAAATACCAAGGAGAATTTCATAGAAATTTTTATTTACTCAAATTATTTTCTTTTCTTTTGCTTTTGATTTAAGAGCACACTGACCACGCATAACAAGATCTTGGATTTTTAAATGAGATCAGTTGCAGCATAAATATAAGTAATCTCATAACCATGCATAACCAGAGCTAGGATTTTTAAATGAGGTTAGAGAAACACTTATGAATATTATATTTTTTATTATTTTCAGTTTCAAAAAAAAACTCCTCAGTATATAAAACCAATATGGGTGAGAGAAATGTGGTAGGTACAGAAGTGGTTTGTGAAATAAATCATTAAATTAATCATATTATGAAGTATGACCAACTGTACCGGGATCATTGAAAATTTTCAATTGTCACTAATTCTTAAAAATAACATAGTCCCATTTCTATCACAAATATTTCCACTGCTTATTCAAAAAGATTTTCAAAAAGATAACTTCCCACATTAATATAAAATTATCATGGATGGCAGAATGATGATAGATAACGGAGATGGTCATGAAATAATTGTCAATTCAAAGATATTATGATAACTGTTCAACCATCATGAAAATCTAAATAAAATCTCCTCTTATTGTGAAATATACTGTAGTCACAATTCATTACAATTTCAATATCTGATAATGATTTTAATGAATTATAAATACAGTTCAATTTGGATATTGATTTCAATTTCTGAATGAATGATCAATAAATAATTTTAAAATTGAAAATCAATTACAAGAGGAATATGAAGAGCAATATAGGACAAGAGGGGTTAATATATATATATATATATAGCAAAAAATATTCAGCACTTCTAAACTGATACCACTTGATGTCTCTATTCATGAGAATTTTAACATGATACCGAACAAGAATATCATAGACAAAAGAATTATTAAGTACAAAGCCCAAGCAGACAAGATAACAGATTATGCACACGTATCAGAGTAGCAAACAGATGATTCCAAAACCAAAAAAATTCAAAACAGTATTAGAGCAGCACAGAAAATAGTTTCAAATCATACTTGTCAAGATGACAGTCACATAAGATGATTCATGATCCAATGATTAAGAAAAAATGTTTACTTGAAATCATTTGAGAATATGAAACTCTCAAGATTCAGTGAATCAGTCACACTAGAATGTAAATTTCAGATTCAAGATATGTGTGTGATTCAATAAATCAATAATTTCAAATGATTTTAAACAAACAAATATTTAAATCAAATAACCATGAAATTGTAGAGAAATTTAAGACCATTTCTTCAAAGAATTTTCAAAATTATCTCTGACAAGTATAAGAGAAATTTTCGATCATTTACATCAAGTCTAAAAGGAAAATTTCATGATCCAAAAATAGTGGTTTATTCAAAATCACTTGAAATAAATGTAATTCCTGAGATACAATGAATCAATCACACAGGATTAATAATTTCAGATCAGAGAGGTGTGTGAGATTCAAAATATCAGAAATTTCAAATGATCTTAAACAAACAAAAATCCAAACCAGATGATCATGAATAACAGAGAATTTCAAGATGTAAGCAATGATTCAAGAATATCTAAGCTAATCTAAAAATCAATGAAATTATCACGACTGAGAAGTAGTGTGTGCTTGTAATGAATATAATATTTCAAGCTTTTCTAAACTGAATTAGAAGAAACCCAAATCAGCAGATATATGTGAAACTGCATTATTTATTCAGATCTTCAAAAATTTAGAATTTAAACTAACAGTGTTCAAGATATGATATGAATGCTTCAACACTATTAGGAATTCATGAATAAGAAATTAAACTTCAAAACAATTGCAGATATTTACAAGTTTAAATTCAAGATGTGGAAATGGTCAGAACGTGAGACTTTATTCAAATAAAGCAAATTTCCAGACAATTATCAATACTGCAATTGGAAGTAAAGAAAGCACATAATAAGAAGAATATGGCAGTGACAGATCAAATCAGAACAAACAAAAAAGAAAATAACCAGAAGGAGGATAAAGAAGAAGACAAATATTTACAAAGATGAATTTAGAAATCGTACCCGAAATATGATGAAAATCAGAGTCTCTAACTCATCAGACTTGGCTAAGGAACATATATCAATTATCCTTGAAATATGGAACGATCTCTGATTCTTCTTAGAAAGTTGTTCCTCAACCGACCGTCGGTACATAAGTATTTTGGTAATCCAGTGGTCTGACAAAAACTGTAAAGCCACTCATAGCTGTGTGTCGAAAATTTGGTACCCAAACCTGTTTGTATAACGAACCATTCGAATCTATCTTTGTACCTTTGGGAACCCAAATCTGTTTGAATTTAACAAATCTCGTATTATTTTCTTTTGGGATCCAAGATTGTTTAAATGTTTATTATAGAATACATACTCATTTCGTTCGTGATTTAAAAACCCTTTCGAATTATTAGAGTTAAAATTTCCGAAGCTATTCTTTTCAAAGGAGTTTGAAGGATTTTTAAAATCACTTGAATTTTGTTTTTCAAAACCATTTATTTTCCCAAAACCAAGACCATGTTTATTTCCAATAGAAAATTGGTTTTTCAACAACATATTCAAAGAATTTTCACCATTTGAAAATTTAGACAAAATTGTTTCAAGTTGCTGAATTTCAGTTTTAAGATCACCGTTTTCTTTCAATAAAACCGAATAACAATCTTTTGGTGATCTTACATCTTTCAAAATCAGATTTTAAAACCAAATTTTCATCACTAAGCAATTTGAGTTTGTCTTGGAATTCCAAAATCTCAGCTTAAAAAAGTTTTTGTTTTTCAAATTCAAGTTTTTTAAAATTCTTGAATATTTTAATTTCAGATTCAAGCTCTTTCAAAATCAAATTCGTTTTCAACAAATTTTCCTTTTCAAAAATTTCATGTTCGAAATTAATCTTATCCAACTCCTTCTGCAAAGCGTTATTTTTATGAATTAACTCATCTTCATGATTTTTTCAAAATCAAAATTTCATTTTCAAGCTTTCTAGAATGTTCATCGAGTTGAGCTAAATCAGTTTTCACAATCATACAATTTTTGCAGTCGGAGTTTTCAAGTTTTAATTTCAAATCATTATTTCTGCATCGCAAATCAAAGTTTTCAGATTTCAAAATTTTATTTTTACTTTGGAGATGATTTACAATTTTAGTTAAATTAATACAACGATACACCAATTCTTCATATGAAGAGTCTTCATCGTCTGAATCATCGTTAGTAGCTCCAGTTAAGCACACATCTGAATCTGAGTAGGTTGTTGAGGGTTTTGCACAGCTGTCAGATTTTCCATACAGCATGTTGAGAGTTTTCCAGATATCCTGTGCAGTTAAACAATGGGAGATAAGATCAAGTTGATTATTACTAAAATAAGAATAGAGAATATGCAATGCACGAGCATTTATAACTTTATTTTTCTTATCTAACATATCACCCATATTTATAATAATATTCCAATTTTCATAATTAATAGATTTTAAATAGAATTCGATTTTCGATTTCCAAATTAAAAGAGTACCATTGAAAATAATTGGAATACCACTATACTGGACTGACAATTAGGAGATACCATGACTCTAGAGTTAAAGGAAATACCTTCTCTGATACCACTTGTTGGATCTAGATTAACCCTAGAGGGGGGTGAATAGGGTTTATCACAGTTTTTCATAGAATTAAAAATTTGACAGGATATTAAAATAATAAACAGATCACAGAATGCAGCAAAAATAAAAGTATAGAAAATAAATCACACACAGATATACCCAGCTTCGGCAACACCCTGCCTACTGCTGCATTCCTAAGGTTTCTACTAGGTAAAAAAATAGGTCCTTCATTGCACACTTGTGAACCCGCACTCCTATTCTAATTCTACGCTCAAAACCCCAGATTGGTGTATATCCACTAGACCGGATTTTCCCCTAGTTTTACAGACACTAGTAAACTGTCAGTTAACCCCTAACTGAATCCCCTAGAATTTTACAGACTCTAGAAAACTATTTTGATGGTTTACTGTACAAATTTCAAGAACACAAAAAATGATTAAAAAAAATTAAAACCCTAGGAGATAAAAGAAGGGTTATCCCCTTTGAAACTTGGCTGGCCCGTTTCTTTTGAATCCACATTAGTTCTACCCGATCTCTGTCTCTAGGAAATAAATGGCGACTAGGGTTTTAATAAATCCCCAAGTCTCGATCGCGTATGATGGAAAAATTGTTCTCTGATGATTGTATTCTCGTTGATGTTCTTGACATCGGATCAGGGATAAACTTCAGATCGAAAAACTTGTGAGTCTTACTAATTTGATATTTTAATCTTATTCTTGAATTTAAGTTCCTAGTTTTCGATTATGCTCTTATTTTTTGATCATATGCCGATGATGTAAATGGTGATGATATAATGGGTTATTTGACACCCTAAAAACTCTGATTGCCTCGTAATTGAATTGATCTGATTTGGCTTGGTTTCCTCTTTTGATAAATTCGATTGAAAAATAATTGCGTGATTGATGGCTATGAATTCAGACATGATTTCGAACTTCGATTCAATTTCACCTCGCAAGATTTCTGCTCTTTGTCATAAGAAATGATTTCTGGAAAGTATGGTTAATGCTAAAAAATTACTTTCCCCTTTTAGCTCGACTTGAATGAGAAATATAAAAAACTGGAAACAAAATAGTCGTTTTCCTTGTGTGATATCTGCTCTTCCATGATTTTCTGATTGATTCAAAAACTGGAAACAAATGATTTGCCCAAGGAAAATGTTTCACTGAATTGTTGAAATCGATCAAACCCTTGCCAAAGATATAAAATAGATTTCTGAAAACATTGAAAAAACTTGCCACCTGTATTTCTGTCCAAAAACAAAAATGCTTTCACGATATTCAAATCTGAAAACTGTATTGTTAAATGTTGATTTATTTGCAAAATTTCCTCCTTGCTAATTTTCTGCATATCATTTCTTTATGTCCATTTTTATCTTGGCAAATCTTTTGCGTTTGGCCTGTATACACCATTCTTTTGTGATGGCTTCATCTTTGATTTCCTTACAATGCCTCGACCTTGTATTCTTCTCTTGAGCCTTTATATGCTCATTGTAGTGTACACAAGAACTGCAGTAACATGTTCATGTTTGCACCACTACTTAATGTAATTTTGAATCCATGTATTGTATATTTGGATTAGATCATGCAGTGTTGCCACTGTTTAAAAATTGTTGCACCAAAACATTTTGCAGTCTTGAGATGGATCACTTGTATGTTCATATGCAGTGCTGTGCACAATTTAACCTTGGTCTGTTTCTCTTATTTGTGTACCATGTTGAACCATGAAGTTGTATGAGCTAGGTCACATGTATATTGATGCCTCGGCCATGAATGCAACATATACAGCTGAACTTGATCATGTACATTGCTGCTTTATCAACTTGGGTTGCTACTCCATGATTGTTGTATACTTTGTTTATGTTGGACACTTGAAACCTGGCTTGTGCTTGAAGTTGCATTAGTTCTTGTTTTTGTTTCACCCATAGTTCCATTGTAAAATCTTGATCATTCATGCACTATGTTTTTCTACACATCTGAGTTATATCATCACTTTGCTGAGCTTTACAAGCTTGTTCTACTTTATGTGCTCACTGACCATCGTCCACATATGAATGTACTTTCAATTGCACTTGTTTGTTCTGCCATGACTTGTTTACTCATCAACCAGTTGCATTATTGTGCTCCTTGCTTCCCCACTGTGTAACTTGTGTTGACTTGTCGATCTGGGTACTTCATGTTCGACTATTCTTGACCAGTTTACTATGCACCCTTAAGGTTCGTGGCTTTGTGGTGTTGCCTCAGCCATTGTCTTGCTCCAATACACACACAAAAATCTTGCTGTAGCACTCTAGTTTACCGTGCTTATCCATGCACCTACACTTGTCACCATGCTTTTAAAAAAACTAAAGTTGTTTCTTGTCATTTGTTGACTTTGAGGACTTTCATATGTATATATTGCTTGTGCATCACACATCCCCCATTGAACTGCTACACCATGAATATCTGATCCATGTTATATGTTGTTGCATTCCTATTATGTTGATGTAGCTGCTAACATGCTACCCATTTACTTGTTCATGTGGACTGACCAACTTGTTATGCTGAGCCATCCATGTTTGTGTAGTTTGCACCATGTCCATGAACACATGTATCATCTTGCTTGTCGACTTGTTACACCATTTGCTGTCCATTTTTGACTTTGCTCGACCATATACACCTGTACATTTATATATGTGTATATATACACAACAGTGTATGTATACATTTATCATGCACGTGTAATTAATTTATCAGCGGACTGCAGCACTGTGTTGTGGCTGTTCAGAATCAAACGGGTTCTGATCAGCAAACCAGTGTAGCATGTTGAGGCTGATCAGTGGGTATATACATATTAGATCAAGTCATGAAAAATGATGAGTAGCACACCAGAAATTTAAGGCAAATAAACTTTTAAAATTAAAATTTATATTTGCGCGTATACAGTTTTATTTCTATTGCAGTGTACTGTGCGTGTGTTTCATGTGACAGTTAAGCAAATGATGACTGGACTGACAGTGAAGATGTAGTGAAGACAGAAGATTTAAGAAATAAAAGACAGTGTTGAGGACATAAGATTTAAGAAATAAAAGACAGTGTTGTGTCAGTGTATATGAAATGTAACTGTGTCAGAGAATATACTGAGTGATGAGTGATGTAGTGATGAGCAACTATACAGAACGAAAGAATTGTATTGTTATTTGTAATAAACAAATTTGATTGAAATAAAATATTATTTTACTGTGTTCAAACGAACTTGTCTATTTTATTCATTTTATTTACAAGTATAATATCATGTGTAATATCTGTGAATGTGTACAAATAATGGAGTCATATAATTTGTACTGTTTGAATGTTGAAATATAATATTTTATTCAACTAAAATACTGTGTGAATATATGAAATTCTGTACAGTCATATTCTATTTGAATATAAATATTATATTCTGTCTGTGATGTTATATAACAGTACGATAACAAACACATTTAAAGTAATATATACTTGTTTGTTATCATCAAACAAAAATCATATAATTGTGTATACAACACCGTTATATACAACAATATTATCATTTTACACCATGCTATCAAAAAATATTTTCAAACCAGATATGCACTGTGATTTATTGCCATAGAAATCTGGTATTTACTCTTGCATGTTTTAAAATCTGGAAATTGTTTAATGCCTTGCCAAAAATACACATACTGATTTTCTAACTTTCTGGAAAAATTCTTGGCCCTTGGAAAAATCTGTGGAGCGTTGATATTGTGATTTGAATGCATTGAACTTGATTCTGAAACTGTATTATTGTTGCCATGAATGAATACTTGCGTGATTTATGAATTGATGAATCCAATCATGATTATAGCTTTCCATGAACCTTATAGATTAATTATCTCCCAAAATACTTGCTATTTGATTAGATGTTGAAATCTTTCCTGAAATTGGTTTTCTATCTTGAATCCATACATTGATTTTCTGAAGAAAAAAACTTTGCCATATGTGCCTTCAAATCTGGAAACAAAAAAGAATTGTTTGCCAAGTTTAGAATGTTAATTGATATCTTGCCAGATCATGTTTGTTGAATCCTCTCTTTTTAAAAAAAAATTGATTTCTCTCATTTCTGTAAAGCAATTAAAGTCATGAATTCTTCCCCTTTGTTCCCTTTGCTGTAATCAATTTTGTTCTTGACAAATTTGATTTCAAACATGAATGTGCCACTTTTTGGCTCGTCAATGTACTTTGGGAATGCACTTGTTCACATTCCGGTTTTGCACCTCCATGTACTCAAGCCCTTGTACTTGTTGCATCACTAGTGCCATTTCCTATTTATACACCACATGCTTGGTTTGTTTATGAACTTGAATATTTGGAAATTTCTGTGCTTTTGAAAAACTTGTTGAGTAGTTGGAGTTAGCTTCACATCAGTAAGTTTGTGCATGACCATTGTACTTCACTTCATTTTACATATGCTCCATATGCTTTGACTTGAACATGCTGCTTCACTCATACATACACCATACATGCTTGCTGAACCTTGCTATGTTTCCATACTGCTGCTTTGAAATCTTCAGATTTGCACTTGCTCTTGTCACACGTACAAGTTTGTTATTACACATACACATATGTGCATCCCTGAACTTGATGTCAAAGCTGATACTACACTTTGACATTACATATTTTAACTTGTATCTTGTACGTGCAGTTATGCATTTGCTGTATATACTTGACCTGTGGCAGGTTCATTGTTCTGCTTGGTCTGAACCAGTTTTGACTTCATTTCCATGCATTCACTTGCTCCCATATACATTGTTAACCTGTGAGACGCTTTGAAAATGCTGTATTATTGGCACCTTGGCACTTGCATTTGCTTGTAGCTGCTCGACCATTCTTCATTGCACCATGTGTGTACATATGTGATTTAGCTTATACTTGAAACATGTATTTGGTGCTTTGGCGATGAACTTTGTTGCTTTGAATTGCCTCAACCATGTCGTTGTGTTCATTGTTGCACCACTGTTTTGAACCATTTCGTACATTTGCTATGTTGATCATATATGTGCACTGAGTCGAGTTGGTCCACGTGGCTGCTCCTCAGTTGCTACATTGCATTTTTGATTGGTGAGGCAGTGCACACGTGTATGTATATGCACGTGTGTATTTGCACACCATTAGAAAGGATTTCCCCATCCCTGCTACTATATATATATATATATATACACACACACAAACTGACTATCTTGTGGTATTTACAGTGTTACACTGTGAATATCACAAGCTGTCTAGACACAGATAAATCAGATCAAGTCATGAAAAATGATGAGAAACACATCAAAATATGAGGCAAATAAAATTTTAAAATTAAAATTTATAATCGCGCATATACAGTTTAATTTCTATTGTAGTGTACTGTGTGTATGTTTCAGGTGATAGGTAAGGAGAAGATGACTGGACTGATGGTGAGTTGTGAAGACAGAAGGCAGTGAATGAAGTAGTGTCAGTAAATGTGTTTGTATATGAAAGTGAAAACGTATGTGTATATGATTTGTATAGACAGAGTGTTGCAGTGAGGAATGGTGTATGAAATTGTATATCAGTGATATGTTCAAATAGTGGAGTTGTAAAAGTTGTACTATTTGAAATAAAATATTTTATTTAAATAAAATGCTGTGTGACTATTTAAATTTCTGTACAGTCATTTTCTATTTAAATATTAATAAATATTATATTCCAGTCTGTGATGAATATATGAGACAGCACAATAACAAACACATTTATAATAATATATATTTGGTTGTTATCATGAAAAAAAAATCATATAATTGTGTATACAACAACGTTATATACAACACTTTATACCTGGGCCAAACAATGTTAACTAATACATTGTTTACTATAAAACCCAATAATTTATTAAATTTCTCTAAACCTCGCAAAATAAAGTTGCAATATTTCTTATAGAAATAATAAACTATTTCCATCATCTCTACCCATTTAAACCAGTAACATCCTTTAGACAATAGTGAAGTCGTTCAAGTTAGGGTATTTTATTGTCTATTAGACCTTGACTTGATAACATTCTTATCTTAAGATAGATAAAAGTTTGTAGCTCAACAACTAATATTACTTATAATATCACACCAATCTAATTTGCTATTCCATTTAAATATTGTTTTGTAAACTCTTCCTAACTTTGAAATTCTCTTTCCAATTACCATCACCCTTACTTAATTATATTATTAAGTAAATATTTATCAAACACAAACCCTATAGCTTTAAGCTTCTTTCTACGATTCATTTACAACTTTGATCTATTACAAAAATCTATTTACCAAATCCTTTTCACCAATCCATTAAACATCTCTTCTTTGTATTTTTGAAAACCTTCTTTCAATTACAAACAATTTTACTTAATTCAATTAGTAAGTAAACCATCGAGCTTTGAATTTCTTTATATAAACTTGGTTTATCGACTTGGATTTATTATAAAATCCCTTATAAAACCTTTTCAAAGTTAAACTAAAAACTCATACAACTCGATTACTTTCTTACATGAAATTTCATTCAGAAAGGTATTCACTTTTAATTATTATTAATTTAAATAATAATTAACTTCAACATTAATTAAATAAAAGTAATTTACTTTCTTATTAACTAAAATGAAATAATTAATCTCCTTCTAAAAGTTATTAAATGATAACTCACTTTATTAGCAATAAACACTCAATAATTATCTTTAAACATCGTTAATTAAAGATTAATTTACCTTTGTAAACATTCATCAAGTTTAGACAACTATTTGTCAAAACCATTTCTATTAGATTAATTGAAAACAAATTAATCTAATAACCAATTTCATTTTAAACAGCTGACTTAGTCAACTAGAAATCTCAGTTAACTTGTTAACGGATTATAATTAACCCATCATTTTAAATTAATTAATAACTTAATTCATTTAATATAATTTCACTTAATTATTTCTTAAAAACAGCTATTCTAAATTATTAATCATTAGGTTAATTTCTGACTTCCTTGCTTATAAAACTTATTAAAAACACAGAAATTTGCTGTATAAAATATTTATAACCACTTTATAAAAACGAATTGTAAAAATAGTAACTTATTCATAAAACTAATATAAAATAAATTTAAAACCTTGCTCCAGTTATAAAAATGAATTTTATAACTTAAACTTCTTTAAGTCGTCCGACAGCAAAATCAACGTCTTAAAAAGATGAATTTCAGGCCATCTGCTGCCATTCGCTTAATCGATACTGTTTATTGATTAATAACACATCAACAATGATTTTTCAATTCAATAATCAATATCCAAACAAATTTTAATGTCACTTGGGTTAAATAATTCATATATAAATAATATGAAATCAAATAACATTCAAAATATTTGTGGAATCCAGTTGGATCCCTCTAACCTGTTCTCCCTACATCATAGCTCAAAATATCATATAATAATTGCACATGAAATGAAATTCTATTTTAATTCATCCAAGATAACATAAATAAATATAACGACAATCGTCAAACAAAACAACAATCATCCAAAGCATCCAAACACATAATTTATATTATTAACGATAAATATTATAATATGAATTTTATCATTTCATAGTATTTCAGAAAGCAGAGAGTTAACTCACATTTTATTTTCGATCGACGATTCTATGTCGTTTTATCAAATTTTAAACGGACATTTAAAATTTGACGAAATTTACATCAGCTCCAAAGTACTCCATTCCAGCTCGTAAGCGCAGTGTTCGACAATACGATTCCAACGCAATTGGTTTCACCGAATTTTGTTCATATATGAAATATGTATATGTGTGTCATAGTTTTTAATTAAATTAAAACATTATTAACTATTAAATTAAAATTAATTAATTAACCTTAAGCATACTTAACCCTCTTAATCCTCCCCATTAATCATCTCCTTCCCTGAAAAATCATTTGAACCCGTCAATGCTCCCCTTTTCACCATGACCACACCTCCCTTTTCCAATTACTTCCTCCACACAACAAAAAAGCCAAACCCAACTCCATTGTTGAACTACACAACCCAAACTCCATCTTTCAATCACCTCTGTGCCACATCTGAATTCCCCTGCAATTTCCATCCAACTACTCAATGCATGGTCTGTAAAAAAAACAGCAACATTTGTACTCCTCAATCCCACCAAAACTCGTCAGTGCATGTGCCTGGCTAGCCTAAACTCCCCCATCACCTCGGTTCCGCCTCTGGCCTCCCCTATCGAGGATCGATCTCAACCCTAGCCACGGTAAAAAAAAAAGGGGCGACAAAATTAGTGATCGATCCTTACAAAAAATATACGAGAATGAAGCTCTTGAATGTAGGAGTTGAATGAATCAAACATTACTCGATTTCATTAAGTAATCGATTTATTATAAAATTTTAAAGCATCATGAAGGGGCGGCTTGAAATGTTGTTGATCAAAGGAAGAAGGAAATGAAGTATTAGGTTAGACATAGCGATATTATACAAGAAAATTATAATATTATTTTATTCATGCGTATTTAACATTCGATGTTTACAGCTTGTATGATCACATAATAAACCCGATTGCCATGTAAATTGACATTCTGCAATAACTAAATATTCCAGATCCAGATGGAACTTATTTCGTTGAATTCCAAGACTATTTAAAAACTTCGATTTTAATTTCAAAACACAAATCGATACGCGTTTATACTGTGCACGATCACATAATAACTCCAATTGATCTAAAACTTGAAATCTAACAATAATTAACCATTACGGATTTTATAAAATTAGTTTTGTTAAAGTCCAAGGTCTTTTGAAAATTGGCTATTTCTATAGGTTAAATTAAATCGATAAAATATAAATCAATTTCAAAACAATCAAATCTATTGATAATAATTTTTTATTATCATATATATATATATATATATATATTCAAATAGAATTTATATTAATTGTTAGAATCGTTTTCGATTCATTTCTAACTTAGAATTCAATTATTTCACGTTTTCGTATTACGATAATTTGATATATTCAAAATTATATCGTATTTTGCTTATTAAATCGATAAACTCCTTATAAAAATCTATTCATATTTCAAAGTCAACATTTAAAATATATTTTAAATGTTCAAAATTAAATGGCTAAAAAATCCAGGTCGTTACAAGAGGAGTTAAGTATCATAATAAAAAAATGAACTTGACAAGAGAATAAGGATATATAACCTGAATGGATAAGAAAAGAGATTAGACAAAGGATCTAATAAAGGTTGATAATGTCACAGCGATAACCTCATAAGACACGCTTAGAGCAATCTAAAGGAAATTTGGATCGTATGCAGACAGTCATGGTGGTCCATCAAAGATCCTTTAGAGTAGAAGAAGTTCGTATTAGAAAAGAACATGAAGTTCATTGGGTATGGGTAAATAAGTGGCTTTAAAGAGACGTGGAGGTTATCCCAGGATGACCTCCGATGTAGGCATACATGGCAGTTCACTGGAGGTAGGGTCTGCAGAGTTCATCAAAATGATATGTCTTAACAGCATCAAGCGATCGAAAAGCTAATGGGTCATTTTCATATTCGTGTGACTCTTGGTTTGGCACCTGTTTGAAGGATAGTAGCTGCCCAAGTACTGGTCATCAGCAGTCAGTAGCGAGCACAGTGAAGCACTTGGGTTGGACCTCTATAGGCTAGTGATCTTTCACTATTAGAACGCTAAATTAATGCCACATAATTGCTTTAGTTTACTTGTTTTAGGACAAGACCATTAACTCATGAGGAACGACTTTCAACTAATTGAGAGGTGGCCATGCAGGGCCATAGCTGCGTCAATAAAGGACATACCATAGTTACAGTTAATTCTTGACTAAGTTCTGTATAGAGTGTACATTAGTGCCAATTATGGGTTCAAGAGTATAGACAGAATGATGACATGCAAGTCCACAATGTAGACATTGGAGCGGTCCACTATGGATATCCGCAATGTAGGCATTGAAGCGGTCTATTATGGATGTAGTTTACACGTTTTCTTATTGGACGAGTGTAACACCCCACCTCCGCCAGGGTCACTATTGCAAGTACATTAGCTTTGGAGGGGCGTTGGTCAAGGTAAACATGCATGAAGATATTACAAGACATAACATATAAGTAAAACAGAGTAAATAAAGCAGTGGATAAAATTTCTATTTCAAAACCATAGTCAAGTTACATCAAAGTACTTAGTCATTATTTTCCAACTACAACAAGTCTAGAAATATAAACTGAAAACTGGAAATAACATAAAGTAAACTATCCCCAAAGTAGAAGTGGTAAAGCCATAGCAAGCTCAAGTCCAAACCGTACATGAGCTATCCAGAAAGCAAGCTAAAGATCCAAGCTAGGTGCTAGTGTTCCCACCCTGAGAACCTGGGGGGGAAACAGAAGAAAAGAGGCAAAAGAAAACGGGTCAGTCAAAAAGACTGGTAAGTCCTACCTACTATTAGTATAAAAACTAATAAAGTTAACTGGACATGCAAAGCAGAGATGAAACATATGATGATCACTGGCATGGTGAAAAGTTAACAAGATAGATCAAGTGTGGCATCGCATATAAAAGGTTAAGTTTTGCACCAAGTGTGTACTAGTATTCCAATCCATGTCAAGTATAAACAAGAAATGATCCCTTAGCCCAATATTGGCCCAACATCACGAGATGACCTAAGTCCAGGTCCAACTACACGGTCTAGTCGATCGGCTCCCTATAAGCCTAGCTCGTCGTGTATTGGTGTCATACGGCTTAATCGTGAAATGTAGTTAACTGTGCAAGGTCCATCCTAAGGTGTATCTTGCCCTAAGGTGTAAACCACAGACACAATTCAAGCACGCACAGTCTAAACCTACTGGTGCCCATGTTCAACTCCGGACTTAATGTGCACGACCATGGTCCGCCTGAACAACCGGTGCACCATTCAGCCGTCTCTTTTGGTCTCTTACAATCAGTCCAGTAATCGTGCCCTACCCTAGCCTAGTCCAGGGTATCCATGATACTTCCTTGTGGTTACGGCTGAAAAGGACCACGCAACTAGGATTTCAAATGGGTTAAGTGTGGTTAACCCCATCCTAACCATGTATTGAGTTGGTTAAGTGTGTTCAAGTAATTCATGACTTAACCCTATCAATACATCAGGTTTAATTGGTTAAGTATTCAAGTAGCCCATGACTTAACCCTACCAATCCATCGTGTTTAACTGGTTAAGTATTCAAGTGGTCCATGACTTAACCCTACCAATCCATCATGTTTAATTGGTTAAGTATTCAAGTAGTCCATGACTTAACCATACCATGTGGCATTAATTAACTTAATGCACCCCAACCTCTCACATTAGACTTTGTTGTGGTTACTAGTTAAGCCGGGAGGGTCCGGGTAGATTTACACCACAACCTAGTCTAACCTCGGGTTTTAAGTGTGACAT
Source organism: Allium sativum (assembly GCA_030737875.1). NCBI lineage: Eukaryota > Viridiplantae > Streptophyta > Magnoliopsida > Asparagales > Amaryllidaceae > Allium > Allium sativum. The sequence continues at coordinate 906,004,054 of CM060916.1, forward strand.
GACCAACTACTCACATTGGGTCCTATTGCTTGTAGCCACTAGTTAAGCCGGTCGGTTCCGGGTAGATTTATGCTACAAACTCAACCCAACCTCGAGTTGGCCATTCTCATGTTTTCTAGAAGTCATGTCCAAATTCATGTTCATGTTCCAAGCATGATCACATGTCAAACTTTCATGTCATATTTTCAAGTCATGTTTTCATGTTATTTAAGTTTGCCCAACTACCCATAACGTATTCCCATCGCACGTAAATTCGCATCAACGCAAATAGATCAAAGAGGGAACATAACAATATGACAAGGTGGGCATAAAGTGGCAAAGTCTATCACAAGTTAAACATGGTGATATTTGAGGCCAAAGGGGGTTCAACATACTAGCATATGGCCTCAACATGTATGATAGCATAAAAGGTGACTTGGCGTCAAACATATCAAATAGCATAAGGGTGTTTTGGCCTCAAGCATGCATAATAGCATAAGAGTGCTTTGGCCTCAAGCATGCATGATAGCATAAGGGTGATTTGGCCACAAGCATACATAACAGCATAACAGTGATTTGGCCACAAGCATGCATAATAGCAAATATGGTGGTAGCATGGTAATAATTGACATAGGGTGACAATCCTAACTTGTGCATAGCAAATAGGTTCAATATCATCATATTCATGTTAAGGAACATGAGGGGTCAAGGTTTGTTAACATGCATAAGCCATAATCCATTTCATAGCATAAGGTCAACATGAACGGTACTAGGTTCTTGATAGGCCCACAATCATAAATCAAGAGAGGCATGAATAGATCTATGCATACAATGATAGGTTCAAGGAAAATATTGCACTTAAGTCCAATTCAAATCTACACATGTATGACATTAAACTTAGCAAATAGGTGATACATGTACATAGATGGCATAGGATGATAACTAGTGATTCGCATATAACATCATATGCAAGATAACACAAGGTTTATGAGAGTTTCTATGTTGCTTTATGCAACATTTTAAATCAAAGCTCATAGATTTCTATGCACAAAGTCAAGGTGATAGCTTTACAATCATGCATAGAATAAATCAATGCATAACATGATAGAATCAAAGCACAAATCATACTTAGGCCCAAACTCAAACTTGCAACATGTCATATTTAACTTCATAGTTAGAATCTAAGAGTAGAATAGGGCTTACAATGCTATGAAGACTTATAAAATAAAATAAGATTGAGACGAAGCCACTAGCAACTCTAAAAACCCCCAAATGAATACAAGCTCCAAGTTGTCTTGAGAAACAAGAAGCTCCTTTGATTTGTATGAAGAAAGATCCTTGTTTTGATGAAGAAAGGTGGCTCTTTTACTAGCTTAGAACACTCAAGACCTCATGAATAAGAAATGGAGGCCATGATATGAAAGTGGAGGCCATGATCAAGGAGCATTTTGGCATAACCCAGTTATAGGATTGATTTGTGGTGATTTAGGGTAGGGTTTAGGGTGTTTTTATAGAGGTTTAGGGTAGTTTAGGCCATATGATTAACCCTAGTTTAGATCTGAGCCATCAAATCTCGTCACAGGCCTCAAGACATGACCCAAAAGGATAAGCAGGTGCACCAGGCAAGATTGGCCGACCACCCAGGTCGACAGGGGTGTCGACTGGGCAGTCGACACCACCTGGGGTGTGTCGACTCCCAAGTCGACTCCCCAGTCGACTTGGGGCCTGGGCGGGAAATTTTCCCGCCCAGTCTGTTTGGCTCCAGATTTTGAAATTTGAACTGTTTTTGTACTTGGAATTTTCTGAAAACTTCTATGGGCTATAACTGGGTCATACGGACTCCGATTCTCGAAAAATCGGACTCTATTTCGCGTATTTTTCCGAGACGAACGCAATGGCACAGCTCGTTTCCCTTGATTCAGATTTTATTAATTAATTCTGCCTTGATTTATGTTATAACATGTTATTTAAAAATACGGGTTGTTACATTCTCCTCTCCTTAAAGGATTTCGTCCCCGAAATCTTCAAGTTAGGAAGAACGTATCCTACCATCCATCATACATCTACTCAAAACATCATCCACGAGCAGTCATTGTCCTTAACCAATTCTAAATGTTGTATGATCATATGCAAAGGTGTGTGTATATGTACTTGTTTAATGCGAAAATCAGGCGGTTACTGATTCAGTAAACCTCCTTAATGCAAAGTATGTTAGTTAAATGAGTCCATATGTATGCAAATTCCTAACATAATTCATAATCTCTATATGAGTGCACATAACATTCAACCATATGCAACATCCACGTGATAGCATAACGAGTTTCAGCCATGAATAAGTATAAGCACTCATGCATATGCATTATGAAAGTGTGTGAGCCGATCTTAGTGCCTAATGTGTATCATGCATCCACGAGTATCCACTTGCAAACACTTGCAACCACTTGCAAACATCAAGCATAACATGTTTCAAATACATGTTTCATCCAAAGGGTTTCTACCTAAGGTCCTCATGACAAGGTTAACGAGATAACAAGATAAACATGGATAGCAAAAGAAAGGTATGCTAACTAGGAAAAGAGATTGAGAATGTACCCTTAAAAAAAGAAATGGATAAAGCCCACGCATCTTCTCCTCGGTTTCCCAAGTTGCATCCTCTTCGGCCTCACTCCACTGAACCTTCACCAATTTGACTTCTCGATTTCTTAACTTCTTGGTCTTCGTTCCCAAGGTACGAATCGGCGCTCTCCTCAAGGTTGCCTCTTTCTCTATCTCCACGTCTTCAAGAATGCTAGGTTCAACCACCTCAGCGGACTCATGTAGGCACTTTCGGAGATGCGAGACATGAAAGACATTATGCACTCCGGCCAGCTTCTCGGGCAATTCCACCTTATAAGCCATCTTCCCAATTCTCTCTATGATAGGGAAGGGTCCTACGAACCTTGGTGCCAGCTTCCCAACTGCTCCAAAACGAACCACATTACGCAAAGGAGAAACCTTCACGAAAACCATATCTCCAACTTCGAATTCCAAATCTGTCCTTCGCTTGTCAGCATAGGATTTCTGCCTATCTTGGGCCGTTTTCATCCGTCTTCTCACCAATTCAACTTTCTCGGATGTGTCCCGTATCATATCGGGCCCAAGCATAAGTTTATCCGTTGTCTCCCACCAACAAGATGGTGACCTACACGGCCTCTCATACAAAGCTTCAAATGGTGCCATCCCTATGCTAGCTTGATAGCTATTATTATAAGCAAACTCTACAAGAGGAAGGTGGTCTTCCCAAGTACCGCCAAAGTCAAGAATGCATAGCCTCAATAGATCTTCTAGTACCCTATTCACCCTTTTGGTCTGGCCATCCGTCTGTGGGTGATAGGCCGTACTTAGATTCAATCGCGTACCCATCTCTTCTTGCAAACTATTCCAGTCTGGCTAGTGAAGATTGGGTCACGATCGCTAACTATGCTAGAAGGAACTCCATGCAATCGCACAATCTCTCGAAGATAAACAGATGCTAGCCATGGTGCGGTCCTCTTGCTCTTCACCGGAATAAAATGAGCGCTCTTCGTGAGTCTATCCACTATGACCCATATCCCATAAAGCCCAAATAGTTTGGTCAACTTAATGGACATCTTCACCCCAACTATATATCACAAACAGGCGAGTCATACTCCTTATAGGGTTTGCAACAGAACTGAGATTGAGAATAGGACCGAGAGGATATACTTAAAAGATAGCATGCGAGTAAGCCCCACAGAATAATAGGGATCAAGGATATACCCTTAAAAAGAGATATAATGCGCGTATCTAGTCTTCAATCTTCTAAGTCGCATTTTCTTGAGCTTAATCCCATCGTGCTTTGACCGTCTTTTAACTTCACAATTCCGTAACTTCAAAATATGAGTTGGAACTCGTTTCACCGTTGCCTCTCGTTCCACTTCCCCTTATTCTTTTCCTAAAATACTTGGCCTAAACATAACTGCGTGCTCATGTTTTCATGCAAGCTTTCCAAAATTCGTTAGTGACTCCTGGCTCTCGTTTTCATACTATACGGTATTCCACGCAGAATAACTATCTCTTGAAAACAAATGTCAATCCATGTTACCAAATGTACTTACTAGGGTGATTTTTATAACCCCTGCTTAAGCGAAATGGACTATCCGCCTTAGTGGCGAACACTACTCGATTGGATTACCAATTTCCAACAAAGGTGCCAAGGGATTCTAGATAACTAATCATGACGGAACCCTAAAGGTCACACGAGATTTCGAGGGTATTACCGAGGCGAGTCATGAGCCTCGCGACCCTATGTTCGAAGTCAAGAATGGCTCCATAACTGGACAACCAACCCATGCCCAAAATCAACCTGTGTCCCATAAACCCGAGAACATAAGCATTACACACGAATTCTACGCTCAAGATAGAGATTTTCAAATCCATACAAATCACAGATAGATGGGCGGAACCCCCAATTGGATTTGAAACACTAATGGGATTTCCAACTAGACTAGTACTTAGGTGCAAACTTCCAACAAGATCAGAAATAAAACTATGCGATGCGCCAGAATCAAATAAGGTATGAACAGGGAAATCAGAAATGTAAACATGACTTTCTATAGAAACACTACCTCGATCAAAAGCTGGAAGAGCGAGGAGAGCCTGCAACTGCCCTCCAGAGGGTCCTGCTCGCTGAGTTTGCCTTTTCCCTTGTTCTCGCTTTTTCGGGCAATCCTTGCTATAGTGTCCAGACTCTCCACAATGAAAGCATTCTCCCAACTTCCTCTTCTTCTTCCTACAATCTTTGGCTATGTGTCCAACGATCCCACAGAAGTTGCACTTCCTCCTTTCTCTTGACTTGTTGTCCTTACTGTTGTTGTTCTTGCCTCCTTTTCCGGAATCTACCTTCTCGCCTTGAGACCCATTTGCCTTGACCTCCTTCTTGCCACTTTTATCTTCCTCTTGAAGCAGGGCCATATTCACCAAACTCTCGAAGGTCGCCCCCATGGGTATATGAGACATGGCCAAACCGTGCAATGGCTCATTCAATCCTAGAGCAAAGCGTATGGCCTTCTTCTGAGCTGTGTTAACCAAGTCTAGACCAAATTGAGCAAGTTGATTAAACTTATCCATGTATTCCCTAACGGTCATGTCCCCTTGCTTTAGTGATAGGAACCTCTCCATCTAAAGGTTCTCTTCTGTCGAAGATAGAAACCTCAGTCCAAACCTTCTCCTAAAGTCGTCCCAAGTCTGAATTGGCCTAATAGTGGTGGTGACTACCCACCAATATGCAGCTTCCCCTTTCAACAGCCATACCGCTAACAGAACTTTCCTACGGTCTTCTATATCAAAGATAGCAAAGAGGTCTTCAGTTTCCTTTAACCAGTTTCTTGCCTCCACATAAGTCTCTGTCCCAACAAAGTTTTTGCCACCCATCGCCTTAAAGTCCTTGCAAATCTTCGCGAAATCTGCTTGCGGATGCTGAGGAGGAGGAGGAACCTCAGCTGCGGGAGGAGGTGGAATGTTCGTGGGGCCGGCTTCATTCGCCCTTGCCTCCATGTAGCTTCTTAACCAAATGGGTACTGATACGCCCTCCAGAATGGCAAAATTATCGGCCATACTGAAACGAAGAAAAAGATAGATTGAGAATGAGGAAACAAAGGATAGTGCTAATGACTTTTGGGGAATAGCCTTTTAAAATAAACAGACTTTTTCTTGGAAAAATACTTAATTGGTTTTGAAAATAGTTTTTCAAAAGGTAAGTTTTAAAAACCTTTTTTGCTCAAATCTTGTAAACCTTATGCTCTGATACCAAATGTAACACCCCACCTCCGCCAGGGTTACTCTTGCAAGTACACTGGCTTTGGAGGGGCGTTGGTCAAGGTAAACATGCATGAAGATATTACAAGACAGAACATATAAGTAAAACAGAGTAAATAAAGCAGCGGATAAAATTTCTATTTCAAAACCATAGTCAAGTTACATCAAAGTACTTAGTCATTATTTTCCAACTACAACAAGTCTAGAAACATAAACTGAAAACTGGAAATAACATAAAGTAAACTATCCCCAAAGTAGAAGTGGTAAAGCCATAGCAAGCTCAAGTCCAAACCGTACATGAGCTATCCAGAAAGCAAGCTAAAGATCCAAGCTAGGTGCTAGTGTTCCCACCCTGAGAACCTGGGGGTGGGGGGGAATGGAAGAAAAGAGGCGAAAGAAAATGGGTCAGTCAAAAAGACTGGTAAGTCCTACCTACTATTAGTATAAAAACTAATAAAGTTAACTGGACAAGCAAAGCAAAGATGAAACATAGGACGATCACTGGCATGGTGAAAAGTTAACAAGATAGATCAAGTGTGGCATCGCATATAAAAGGTTAAGTTTTGCACCAAGTGTGTACTAGTATTCCAATCCATGTCAAGTATAAACAAGAAATGATCCCTTAGCCCAATATTGGCCCAACATCACGAGATGACCTAAGTCCAGGTCCAACTACACGGTCTAGTCGATCGGCTCCCTATAAGCCTAGCTCGTCATGTATCGGTGTCATACGGCTTAATCGTGAAATGTAGTTAACTGTGCAAGGTCCATCCTAAGGTGTATCCAGCCCTAAGGTGTAAACCACAGACACAATTCAACCACGCACAGTCTAAACCTACGGGTGCCCATGTTCAACTCCGGACTTAATGTGCACGACCATGGTCTGCCTGAACAACCGGTGCACCATTCAGCCGTCTCTTTTGGTCTCTTACAATCAGTCCAGTAATCGTGCCCCACCCTAGCCTAGTCCAGGGTATCCATGATACTTCCTTGTGGTTACGGCTGAAAAGGACCACACAACTAGGATTTCAAATGGGTTAAGTGTGGCTAACCCCATCCTAACTATGTATTGAGTTGGTTAAGTGTGTTCAAGTAATTCATGACTTAACCCTATCAATACATCAGGTTTAATTGGTTAAGTATTCAAGTAGCCCATGACATAACCCTACCAATCCATCGTGTTTAACTGGTTAAGTATTCAAGTGGTCCATGACTTAACCCTACCAATCCATCATGTTTAATTGGTTAAGTATTCAAGTAGTCCATGACTTAACCCTACCATGTGGCATTAATTAACTTAATGCACCCCAACCTCTCACATTAGACTTTGTTGTGGTTACTAGTTAAGCCGGGCGGGTCCGGGTAGATTTACACCACAACCTAGTCTAACCTCGGGTTTTAAGTGCGACATGACCAACTACTCACATTGGGTCCTATTGCTTGTAGCCACTAGTTAAGCCGGTCGGTTCCGGGTAGATTTATGCTACAAACTCAACCCAACCTCGAGTTGGCCATTCTCATGTTTTCTAGAAGTCATGTCCAAGTTCATGTTCATGTTCCAAGCATAATCACATGTCAAACTTTCATGTCATATTTTCAAGTCATGTTTTCATGTTATTTAAGTTTTCCCAACTACCCATAACGTATTCCCATCGCATGTAAATTCGCATCAACGCAAATAGATCAAAGAGGGAACATAACAATATGACAAGGTGGGCATAAGGTGGCAAAGTCTATCACAAGTTAAACATGGTGATATTTGAGGCCAAAGGGGGTTCAACATACTAGCATATGGCCTCAACATGTATGATAGCATAAAAGGTGACTTGGCCTCAAACATATCAAATAGCATAAGGGTGTTTTGGCCTCAAGCATGCATAATAGCATAAGAGTGCTTTGGCCTCAAGCATGCATGATAGCATAAGGGTGATTTGGCCACAAGCATACATAATAGCATAAGAGTGATTTGGCCACAAGCATGCATAATAGCAAATATGGTGGTAGCATGGTAATAATTGACATAGGGTGACAATCCTAACTTGTGCATAGCAAATAGGTTCAATATCATCATATGCATGTTAAGGAACATGAGGGGTCAAGGTTTGTTAATAAGCCATAATCCATTTCATAGCATAAGGTCAACATGAACGGTACTAGGTTCATGATAGGCCCACAATCATAAATCAAGAGAGGCATGAATAGATCTATGCATACAATGATAGGTTCAAGGCAAATATTGCACTTAAGTCCAATTCAAATCTACACATGTATGGCATTAAACTTAGCAAATAGGTGATACATGGTCATAGATGGCATAGGATGATAACTAGTGATTCGCATATAACATCATATGTAAGATAACACAAGGTTTATGAGAGTTTCTATGTTGCTTTATGCAACATTTTAAATCAAAGCTCATAGCTTTCTATGCACAAAGCCAAGGTGATAGCTTTACAAACATGCATAGAATAAATCAATGCATAACATGATAGAATCAAAGCACAAATCATACTTAGGCCCAAACTCAAACTTGCAACATGTCATATTTAACTTCATAGTTAGAATCTAAGAGTAGAATAGGGCTTACAATGCTATGAAGACTTATAAAATAAAATAAGATTGAGACGAAGCCACTAGCAACTCTAAAAACCCCCAAATGAATACAAGCTCCAAGTTGTCTTGAGAAACAAGAAGCTCCTTTGATTTGTATGAAGAAAGATCCTTGTTTTGATGAAGAAAGGTGGCTCTTTTACTAGCTTAGAACACTCAAGCCTTCATGAACAAGAAGATGGAGGCCATGATATGAAAGTGGAGGCCATGATCAAGGAGCATTTTGGCATAACTTAGTTATAGGATTGATTTGTGGTGATTTAGGGTAGGGTTTAGGGTGTTTTTATAGAGGTTTAGGGTAGTTTAGGCCATATGATTAACCCTAGTTTAGATCTGAGCCATCAAATCTCGTCACAGGCCTCAAGACATGACCCAAAAGGATAAGCAGGTGCACCAGGCAAGATTGGCCGACCACCCAGGTCGACAAGGGTGTCGACTGGGCAGTCGACACCACTTGGGGTGTGTCGACTCCCAAGTCGACTCCCCAGTCGACTTGGGGCCTGGGCGGGAAATTTTCCCACCCAGTCTTTTTGGCTCCAGATTTTGAAATTTGAACTGTTTTTGTACTTGGAATTTTCTGAAAACTTCTATGGGCCATAACTGGGTCATACGGACTCCGATTCTCGAAAACTCGGACTCTATTTCGCGTATTTTTCCGAGACGAACGCAATGGCATAGCCTGTTTCCCTTGATTCAGATTTTATTAATTAATTCTGCCTTGATTTACGTTATAACATGTTATTTAAAAATACGGGTTGTTACAACGAGGGAATATCTGTATCATAGGCATTGTTGGCGATCCTTTATAGTTGTAATCTTAGAACTCTTATGGCAAGAAGGTGGAATCAGAGCGATGATAACATGAAAGGTACTACGGGTAGTACTTAGGATCGACGTGTTCCGAAGGCATATAACTACATATGTGTATTATTTATTAGGTGGGATCTGCTGGATAGTAGATGAGTGCGATTTACACACAAAGGTGAATGTAGTGTAAATTTAGTAAAACTAATATAACAAAGATGATAATAGAATGATATACATGGTTTTATGCATAAAAGTATATAATTTTCTAGTCATTGGAACATTAGTTCTGACTTCTCCTCATAACAACCCCTAGTTAGATAGAAGACAAAAGTTTTCGCTTAGAGACACTTGATCTAGAAAGTATCATTCCCTTAATGAGTATTTATTTACTATCAAAAATCTGGAATGCGTTTGGATTATTACAAGAAATGCCATTTGGTGAAGGAGTGAAACGATGTGTCTATTTTTAAAAATCCAAAGGTACTATAACCAACTAGTACGCCAACATATATTCAAATTTTATTTCTATAAGCAAGCAGAAAATTGCTTTTGTCTTCTATAACTAACGACTATCATACAAACTTTTCTTACATGCTTAATAATACTATACATTATTTTGTTTTATCAATAGGCACCCAAGTGTTGTTGGTTGCTTATCATCGCATAATAGTGAATGACCATCAAAAATAAAAAACACACAGTTGTTTATCAATATATGAATAGTTATTCAATATCAAAGACACATTGTTGTTTAAAGCTTAAAGGGAAAAAAAAATTAATCCATTGTTAAATAACATATAAAAATTTGATATCCACTAAAATTTCATGGGACAAATTGACAACATTAATTCGAAGTTTAACGTGTCTTCCCATATTAATCCATAGTTTGTGTTATTTTTAGTTTATCCCAAGTATTGGGGGTCTCTTCCCATATTGATCTCCTTTATCTATTAACATGTTTAGCCGGTAAATGGGATCAATATGGAAAGACATGTGAAAATTTGGATTAACGGTGTCAACTTGTCCTTAAGAAGCAGATACTTATCTTTTTAGGCCTTTTTGTGATTGTCAAAATGGTGCATCGGTTCGTTGCATGAAAAAACTTTCTTCTCCATGTTGAGCATGATTATCGTCGTTATTTTGTTTTGATCCTACACGTTCAACTTTCTGCTTTCCCAATCCCTATATTAGTGAAAATCAAACTAACATTTCTACTAATAGCATCTCCATGATTTGTGGTTTTTTGCTAACTGTCGTTATGATTTGTGGTTTTTTGCTTGAGTTTTCCGTAGGTATCGGGTATATTTCATGGCAAATGGTATGAGAGAGTTGTTATTAATGATTTAACAAAAACCGATGAAGATAACTTGGTTGGGCGAATTATTATTTAGGAAAGTGATTCATCAACTATCAATGGTATGATATTTAGCTTCCTTTTTTCCGAAATCATATGTATATATCCAGATAACGTTAGATGAATTAGTTACGTAGAATTAAGAATATGACAAACTGACATAAATAATCCGAAGTTTCACGTGTCTTCCCATATTGATCCCATTTACCAGTTAAACAGGTTAATAGGTAAATGAGATCAATATGGAAAGAGATCCCTATTACTTGGGATTAACTAAAAATAACTCAAACTCAATTAACTTGGAAAGACACGTTAAACTTCAGATTGATAATGTTAATTTGTCAAATTGCATGGTAGTCAAAAGCAATTTTTGCATGTCAATAGCGGCATACTATCCAAAAAGTGTGCCACTGTATTTATGTCAATTTAAAAAAAAACATGTAAGCGACTATTATGTTTACATATATTTTTAAGGTATGTTGACATATGCTAGTTAACTTTTGGAAACACTCTATAAAAAATATTTTAAACTTTATAATATTTAAAATCAATTTTATGATTATATAAAATGGCTCTAAGGAAGAAAATAAAATTCTTTTAAAAATGCGATTTTAAAATGTGCTACTAGGTCTTTAATAAATATTTCTAACTCGTTGCTCATATCTTTGACAAAATGTTTTATGCTCTTCTCGTCTTTGCTTCTTAGATATCTTATATCTTCCTAACATTGCCTTTAATCTTTGTATCTTTGAATTGATCATTTCTTCTATATTCGCCTATGTCTCTATGATATTCTGAGAAGTATACATGCATATAACCAAGGTGACGAATTTCTCGTACAACTAACGAATTTTGTTACCAATGTGAAGTACTTATACATCTTTGTACTTAACACAACACAAAAATATGATGAAAAACATAATAAAATTGTTTCAAAACAAGATAAGTTTAGAATATATATATATATATATTTATCTTTTTCAAATCAGTTTTCCTTTTTGCTTATTATCCTCTGAAACACTAGACATTATGCAGTTAAATATCTTCAAACTTTTACTCTATGTATAACATGATTATGAAATAGAACACAAATTAAGTGTTAAATCATACCTTTTGTAATTTAATGAGAAAAGTCCAATTAAAGCGTTTAATTGCAGATTAAGAATCATAAAAGCGTATTTATATTGAAAATTTCAGGTTGTGAGAGCGAGTATATACAAATTGATTTGTTAAAATATCATCAAAGGAATAAAATTTATCAATACTGAATTAAAATAATCAAAATAAAAAATAATAATTAAATCCAAATAAGCGAAAATGTATTCTTTTTTAAGTGTATAAAATATGAGCGTGAGAAGTTAAAAGCAATCAATTTTTTTTAAAAAAACATACAGGAACACAATTAGAGTAAGAATTGAGGAATCAAAAAAAAAAAAGGAAAAAAAGAAGGAGGAAATTTGAATAGAAAACTATTAACAAACATTTAACTAACATCTCAAATGCAAACCCATAAAATTAGAAGACGAATTACTCGAAGAGGCAAATAATTTAAAAGACAGATTATGTTAAAATATTATGCAAAAGGACATGCGTGTTTTTCCCCCTTAAGGACAAGCCCAAATCTAATCTTCCATACACTTTTCATCGTTCCATTTTTATCGCATTTTTCTCTTTACCAAAATGATATTCGCTTCTCAACTTCTATTGTACTTCTCTATCTCCGATCCTTTATGTTTCCATCTTCCTTTTCCACTTACCTCGTCATGTCAATTACATGTTCAACTTCCTCATTTGTAGCTTCTCAAAATTCTTCAATTCTCATTTCTCTACTATCATTTTACATTCTGTAAAGGGCATAGGTCCGATAAGATCACGCATGATAGATTCGCTAATGATCAAAAGTTCGACTAGAACCCATATATTCCAACTTCACCGCTTTATCCACTAATAACAGTCACCCCAACCACCAGACAATGCTGCAGCTACCTATTCTCACTAGTGATTAAAACAAGTTTATTAGTACTACTTGATGATAAATTTATGATTGACGTGAGAGATTCATATTTTGATGATGATTGAGAGACGAAAATGGTGCAAATAAGAGTGCAATGATTATTATATTTCTAAGTAAGAATATAAAATATTCCAAACAGACAAAACATCAAAATATTTTGACACTGCAATACAAAGACGATACTAAAGAAAAAATGATATATAAAAATTGATCCTCATCGAACTCAACAATCAAAAACAAAAATATAATTTTTTTTTAAATGATACCTACAGATTATAAACTAACATCTAAAATTTGATACTGAAATTAATAAGAAAAATAATAATTACAAACTTCAATAAATACTTGATATTATTCGACGTTGATAAATATTTGATAGCAACAAAACACAAATTCAACTCATTTACATATTTGATCTTTAATAAATTCATTTTTTGTAGAATACAAAATTAGAAACAGTTTTTTATTTTTTTTAAATGCTATCTACAATGTCAAAAATTGATACATAAAATCTACTATTAAAATTAATCATCAAACCGATCGTTGGGGAGTTGTAACTGCTGTGGGTCAAAATAAACTTCGTTTGTTTCCAAATTTAAACGCATGCTTTCTCTCTTTTGTTTCTTCTGTGTATTTCCTCCTCCCATTTCACCATTTTCTACTGTGCTCTGACTTGCATTTTCGTCTCTTCTTCGTTTAATTTTCCTATTTACCCTCCTATAGAATTCTCCTAAATTTTCAAATCAAAGACTTAGAACGGAAAAAAAAGGCTTCTTCTTCCACGCAGTTCGAAACCCTAATTCCAAGCCATGAAAAAAATGATCCGTCGAAACCAAGGTCACAAATCAATTTCAGGTAATGGTAACGTGAATTTATTAGCTTATCTTTCATTTCTGATTTTAACGAGATCTATTAGCTTTCCAGTTTTCATTATAATAAATGTCGTATTAAATTAGGTATTTTCTGTGATTTAGACTTGATGTTAACATAATGAGATGTTTATATTAAACTGATCCCTTATTATGAGTAGCCATCTCATCCACCCCTGCAGCCATTGATATTCAAAGACTTACATCAAACTGTATAATTTTGTAAAAAAGAAAGTATATGTTTTTGGGTATGTTTACACCTATGGGTGTCGTGTAATTGTAGATGGTGTAAACCCATGTATATATATTATTGTGCTTCGTGTGAAGTAATATATACCAATGTCCAATATCATCATTATTTTACTCATCTAACACACAAAATTGCTATCAATGATGTGAGAGGTGCATCTTCTTACTCTTATCCATGTTTGGCAAATGTTGGTCATGTATGTGGCTTGGAGATCCAAGATGACAAAAGCATCCATTGTCATTTTTCCTTGTTTTGGTTTTGTTTTGCATTATTTAGCCTACTTTGATCAGCGAACGTGGATGATGCTGCATTTCAACTGAAGCACCATGCTTGGATGTTATAGTGATGCCTTATCTCATTGTTATTGCACTTGTAATACTTATACTTGTGATTGATTCGAACATGAAATCTTCTTCATGATACTGTAATGTTGTTGAATACTCATGTCATTTAGATGAGCCTTTGAAAGTTCATCCCAAACGGAAAAACTCGATCTTTTAAAAGAATTGCAATTTGTTGTGATAGAGGAAGATGTCTTTAATTTAGTAGAAAACTATCCTATTTGTGAAAATGTTGGAGATGATTAAGCTTTTACACATATAAAGAAAGTTATACGATGACATGTATGTTTTACTAAATTTTTTGTAATCTTCACTATTATGAACGAATGCTTCATTTTGAAAAAATTCAGTAAATTTTCTAATTTAGTTATTAATACAATTGTCAGGTTTTGTAGTTGGTGATGGAGTTGGATGAAAACAACATCCATTTTGATGTTTCAAATAATAATTGGTCATGCTTGCTTAAAAGAATAATTGGTTATCTTCTGAGCTGTTGTTTCAAAAGAGAAGAGGAAGAAAAAAAAGACTAAATCAACGATAATAAATGTAGTATGATAAAATCAAATATATCTAATTATTATTATTATCCTATCTTATAACATTAATTAACAATCTAAAAATATTGATTTTCATGCATATTCTGAATATAGTTAAATACCATAACTACTTCCAATACAGAATCGATGAAATGTCTTTACAACTTGAGGTGTATATTTTATTTTATTTCTGCATTCACATAACCAACCATGTTTACTTTAAGCATATCTCTTAAGTTTAAGGCGAGTGAATTGGTATATCTTAAGTTACTTATTTGCCTTTTTTTTGGGTAAGGTTTCGTAAGGTGCAACTAATTATGTCATTAATGAGCGATAATGATAATGCGTCCAACATTCTCTAACTATTTATTTAAACAAATCTTGATATTGTAATGAAAACGTCTGATTATTTATATAAGAAATATCTTAATAAATCTTGAGTTGAAATAGGAGCTATTTTCAACCATAAAGGTATAGTTGATTGTTTCTATAAGATATTTCTTTTTTTTTAAATATCTTGAGCCTTATCTAATGACTATACGTCATTATGTAATTGCTGATAATACATTAGTGAATTCATTTATTTAATCGTAGTATATATTTCACTATCTCTCTCTCAATTAAATAAAACATAAACGACAAATAATTGCTCTAGTCGTAAATCAGGTAATGAGTTATTTGTTTATTTTCTGATATTGTCATTTACCTAGTTCTTCTAGTAGAATAGTAGACTAATTATTTTCTGCATAGCTATTAATTGGGAATTGGTTGTTATGTGTATTGAGCTCTATTTTAGGTTTCCAGTATCATACACAGATCCTGATCTAATTCTATGTATTTGCTTCATTAAATATACTTATGTATTGGACAATATTTTTCAACCTGAGGATTTTATCACTTGATTTATGATAAATTCAACGTGTATCTGTGAAAACAAGTATGTGAAACACTTTCTAGAATGGAGCTATATTTGCATTCAACTTGACTTTGATGTCATATGAAAGATAAAGACTTGACATTAAGGTTTAACTTTGTGATAAATTATGCAATTGTGCTTATACTTTCTAAGTTTAGCATAAACCTAATTTTTGCAACTCTTTGTTTTCTTTTTCCAAAAAGAAGATATAATGAAAATGAAATAAAATTTGTGATTTCAGTATAAAAAGAAAATAAGTGAAGAGTTCTTATATGGAAAATTCTCATATTTCATTCATTTGTGACAAACATAGATTTTATTAGAGCTAAAAGTGGTTCTAACACCCAATTGACTGATAATTTCAGAGAATAACAACTCAAAAATGGATGAAAGAGCAATCAACATACAAGATTTATAGTGGTCCGGCGTTAATGAGCCTACGTCCACTTTATACTTCTTTGATTGATGAATTGATTACAAATACAATTATAATAGCCCCTCAGTCTCACTAGTATAATCAATAACTTCTCCAATTTCATTGAAATATACACTAAAACTTAGAGAACAATCTGAAATAAACAAAGAGATATCGTTGGTGATGGAGTTATAGTAGATGAATAGCCAAAAGATCCTTAAAAATGAGGTGTTGTGATGTATTTATAAGCATAGAGTATAGGCGGTCGGATACCAAGTGGGTCTCATCCCGTAAATTTCGGATTCGGATGCTCTATGGTGAGGATAACACATCAACAACGTAGGTAAGCGGGCGATAACTGCTCCGAGTTTGTAGCGATGTGGTATGCAACCGTCTCTATGTGGTGGAAGCGGATCAGGTAGTATGTATAGGGATCAGATCGGTATCCTCACGAGCCGACCCATTTCAAGAAGGAAAGCCATATTGTTTTATGTTTTGAGAGGATCGGATGTTGAGTATCCGACCGAACCGGTTCCTGTTTGTTAGGACTAAGTTCTCTCGAATTCACGATGGGATTGGATAGGGATCAATTTTACGAACCGATTCGTTTTTGGTTAATGCCTATTTTGCTTGATTCACTTCTTCGACTTAAGATTCATTCTGTGATCTAATCTTGCTCCATTACCCATAAATTATTATCCAGATTCTGTATAGCCGGGCTACAAGGCAGGACAACATTTTGCCACCTCGAAATACGTTTTCATTGGAGATGGGACGTGCTTTGAAGTTATCTACCTGTTTGTTCTTCAATTAGTGTTAATTAGCAGTCGTGTCTTTCTATATAGTTACGACACTTAGTGAAGCCATACTTTCTGATCTTCTGTGCCATATATAAATAAGGGGATCCGATCGACTGTCACTTCAATTATGTTTAACATACTGGAGCTTTTGACCAGGAGATAGATGAATTCCCAAGTAAAATCTCTGACTCCCGTTGTCTAGAAGAGTTATAACTTCTTAATTTGATAGAAATTGCCCCGTTTATCATTTCTCATTCATTTATGCACCCTTAAGTAATTTCTTTAGGCCTCCTTTTATTTTCAACTTTATCCAAATATCCATGCGAGCTAAATTAGAATTCCACTTCGTGGGCTGGATCGAAGTCGTCCAATCCGTCCGAACCGATTAAGCCCTCTGGGCTATTTTTATTCTTGGGCTTGCAGACCGGATGAGGCCGTCACATCAGGAGCATGAACAACCACCTTACTATAATATATAAACCTATGAGCCTTCTTTCTTCCTTCATTCTTACTGCCGCAACTTTACTTTTATTCCACCGAAAATCCCTAATTCCCTTTTAACCTATATTCTTCCAATTTTAAGATCCGACATAGGTGGGTTTGAAATTTTATTTCTTTTGGTTTTATCAAGCAATACCCAAAATTTGTGTTGGTTTCACGTAATTGTATCCACATCAATGTTGGTGTCGAAGCCAAAATTCTCTGGTACGTCGCCGCCATCGCTGGTGACTTCATTGTTGCTTCGACGTAATGACGTTTATTATCTGAGCATGAGTGCCAAGAGCATTGGTTCATGAGCGTGCTTAAACTAGATGAATGAAGGGTAATAGATGTATGGTTTTCGATGAAACGAAAGGGAGGAAGAATATGGTCAATTATAAATAATGAGGGCGGTTCGGGTCGGCGTAGATGATGTTAAAGAAGGTTTTGAAAATGCTTAAGTAAAAAGGATTGGGCTACATCAAGTTAGGTCGGTTCGACTCAGGGTCTACCGATCCGACCAGATATACTCTCTCACAAGATACCGATCCAACCCGACACTGTTTCTCTTACAGCTTCGAACCAACCTGATGTCGTTTCCTTCCTAACCTCGATCCGACCCGATATCCTCAGTATAGAACATATGCATTACTTGATATCATTATGCTTGACTAAAATTGAGACTTCATTGACCATGACTCATGACATATTATGGCACATGATTCTACAAAACTTGAACATGACTTACAAACTCATGGACAGTTAGGCAGATCCCTATGAAATGGACATTTTTGAACTGAATGAACAAATGATTGTTTAATTTTCATTTATATCGTGTTCTATTCTACTTACATTGTACTTTCTAATTTCAGCACTGCACACAACGACACATATTAGCGCGCACACACGGGGGGCATGGGTATCCATACTCTAATTTCTGTTATCTCTTGGATAGCATAACAATCATGTCTGGAAGACGTTCAACTAGATTGGTCGAGAAGACCGAAACTTCAGTGCCATTCGAAAACCCCAATCTCGAAGATGTCTCTTCTAATTCAGATCCAGAATGGAATAGCGCAGGCTCAGACTATGAGATAATGATCCACGAGAGTAGTGAACCGTCTGGAAGTGATGTTTCCATGGATGAAGAGGAGGAAGGAGGAGTTAGAGACAATCACACTCCTAACGAATTTGGGAATGTATATATCTTAGAATCACCTTACGATTCAGTTCAGTCGATAATTGACGAGTCCAAACTTAGATGCATATGTTTAAGGCATGGGATTCTTTAGGATGAGATCAAGGTAGCAAACAAAGCAGATCGACCTCATAATCCACCAAAGGGGTACATGACGATTAGTCGGTTAACGAGTGTTGTAGGAGCCATCCCTCCATTTCCACCATTCTTCGTCGATTTTCTAAGGCAAATGCGGATTTCCCACATGCACCTTCATCCCAATGCTTACACCTATTTATACACATCTTATATCGCTTACAGGGAGATTCTGGGAATAAAGCTTGCGTTTGAAGATGTAAGTTTCTCCTATCACTTCAAACATCGAACAAAGGAAACTCCATCCTTTGTATACTTGGAATCTGTGCCAAAAAAGAAAGTTATCAACGAAGCATTCAACATCAAAGTAGGCGATGTGAAGTCTGAATGGTTCTATATTAAGCATCAAACAGGATGCGTTAGGCAATGGATCTAGTCAAGTAAGCTTCAAACTTTAATGTTCTGACTTTAATCATCGCCACGAACATGTTAACCTATTTTATTTTTGTGTAGTTGCAAACCAGAAGAAAAAGGAGCATCAAGCATATCGAGATCGCTTGAACTGTTTGCTAAACGGTAATCAAGAGCACTTAAGTGTCGGAAACTGTTTAGTTGACGAGGTTCTTCATAGGCATCATCTATTGAATATAAGGCGGGGTATCGGTCAAGCAGGCGTACCCTACAAATATGTGCTCCTAGTTGAGGGACTAATTGTGGTTTTGACTGAGAAGGGGGAGAGTTCAAAAGGTCAAGAACTCATAGGCTCCATCCAGGACTTGTAGTTAAGAGATAAGGGGTCAACAGGAGAGGGAAATCCAATTGTACTCCCAAAAAGCCTTCTCCATTGTCGAATCAAGATGACAATGTTTTGAACATATCTTCCGGGGATAAACAACAAGACGATACGAAAGATTCTTCTGTTGTGGAAAGGCAGCCGTCTCCAAAGACTCCTTCTCCTGTTAGGTCTTCTATTGGTGGATCTTCTCCTATAAACCTCATATTCAGGGGTTTATCAAAACTTCCTCTGCTTGACAAGATCTTCACTTTTAAGGTATCGGCATGGGACCTTTCTTTCCTACATCTAAAGTGGAAGCCACTCCTGAAAAAGCCGGAGAGATCGCACAGACAAGCCTAACTCTGGGATCCGGTCTGTTGGGGGGATCACTAAGGACATATACTAGGCTTGCACTGCACGTTACAACACCTGTTTACTATAATAGTCCCTTCTTTTAATGCTTACTTACGTCATTTTGCAGGAAAGATGCCGCGTCGTCACTATTATCTCAGAGACGTTCGTTCAAGTATACCCAGGTTCGACTCAGATACGGAGCATAATCGAGGTGATAGCCATGGGAGGGATAGTAGGAGATATTATGATTAACACTGTCCTTATTCCTCACATTCTCGTTCTCCCCGCAAATCAAATTCGATAGGCATAAAAGCCACTAGTGCCGTCGCGAAGGCGATAAGCCACCACCTAAAGTTCCAACTCTTCCAAAGGAATCACATCATTAGGAAAGACCGCTACCGAAACATGCTGACCCACAAGACAGGGCTAAGGATTTGAGTAAAGAGCAGGAAAAAGGCAAAATGGCTCATGTCCACCAGGCGACGAAACATTGGTATCACCATGACATAACCCGTGATACGACTAAATCTGTAGCAATTAAGTCGGTAATTTGAACATGCTAAGCTTGTAATATATTATTGGAAAGCTTGAAACACTGAAAATTTGAAATGCAGTAAAAGAATATACACTTATTCGATGTTGTGACTTCCATGGTTGTTACGGCGGTAAGTCAAAGTCGACAGAGGTCCAGCTAGTCGACTGATCGACTAGTGGTAGACTAGTTGACAAATATATTATTGCCACTACTTCTTCAGGTTTCGACTTTTGATACTTCGCTATTTTTTTGGTTGTTCGATACTCTAAATCAATTTGCTTCCTCTTCGATTTTTTATTTTTTTGGTTCGATACTCTGAATCAATCTGTTTCTTCATTGATTTTTTTGTTGTTCTGTTTGAGACTCCACCATATATCGATACTTCTTAGGGTTCGAATTCTTATTGCTCTATTAGATACTTCTTATGGTTTGATTTTTTTTTTTTTTTCGTTTCAAATACTGAGCCAGTATCAAACCAGTCGACACCCAACTAGGCCTAGTCGAGTCGATTAGTCTACAAAATACAGTCACTCGAAATTCTTACAAATAGCGAAGTCGTGGCTCGATGACTGACTAGTCGAGCGCCGTGATAACAATGGTCACTTCCCGGCTTCGATGACTGAATTTTTAGAGGTAGGGGTAAACAATCGATCGGTTTTTGGATAAAAAATGTCAAACTGGGAGAACCCAAAACCAATTCAAACCAAACCGTATTAGTTTTGGTTAATTAGATCGGCAGTCGATCTAATCAAACCACCAAAATATATGAATATTTAATTTATTAATTAACCAGAAAAGAAAACATAAATTTATGCTTGAAGAGATTTTATTTAGTATTTTTTATATTTATAATGAAACTTGACCTGTTTTTAAAAGATATGCCTTTTATTTTTTCATAAAATCAATTTATTATAATATCATAAAACTAAATAGTAAGGTGGTGCCTGACGCAACGGTAAGGTTACTCGGCTGGTAATCTGGAGCGCGCAGGTTCGAGTCCCAGCCTCTTCACATATGTGAGGGAAAGGCTGTGCGCACTAATCGACCACCCCCAGAGCCCGGAAAGCCGTGAGAATATTACCAGGACGGGAGACTGACCTGGGAAGTCCTCTCGCGCTTGAGTACGGGAGCCTTTGGCATTGGGTATCCACCGTCATAAAACTAAATAGTACCGTAAAAGTTTGGTTAACTCAGTTAAATGATAATCAAGTTATTTTGTATTTTATCTTACAAACCGAATTCAAATCGATTTAGTTTCAAAACCATATCGAATCAAAACCGATCAAAATGAACCAATTCGGTCGGTCAAATCGGGCTTTGACCGAATATTGCTTACCCTTAATCAGATGGAGGTTTTTGCCTGATATCTTGGATCAAAAGGCAGACAGAAGGTGCGATCTCTCGTACACAATAATTTGGAGCAACACCATACGTTACAACGCCTGAACACGTCTAAATAATGTATATCTCGTCCCAACACAAAAAAACATATACGAGTTGCACTGATTGAGTAATAAAATATTAGAGATACAAATGAAATTAAACTTGATCGACAGAAATAAAACAATAATGAATATTATATTATTTTTAAATATTTGATACACTGTCATATATACAACTCGTAGCTGTACATCTCTATGCATAAATGCTATCATCTCTTATGAGCGAGACAAATAAAAGAAAAGCAGATATCTGTAATTGTCATCGGCTTCATCTCCATGTCGCAGTCCGCATAGCACACACAATTCTAGTATTAACTTGTAAAACAACCTTAGCCTGACTTGGTTTTTTTTTTTTTTTTTTTTTTTTTTTTTTGCAGGGATGTTTTTTCTAATTAATTAACATTGGAGATGACTCAATATCATCCACATTCAAATGGTTATAACTTGTAATTCTAAAATTGCAAATAACAAACTTTTTAAAATGGTAATAAGGGTATAATGATAAAATATAACATCGCATAGAAAGAAGTAGCTATTTCTAGGAAGAAAATTGTGCATTCACTACAAAGTTATTTTCCATTTATACCCTTCCTCCATTGTGACATTCTATTCAAAACCATTTTGTTCGAACCTCAATCCCACTCATAATTGATTCATCTCATCTAAATCCACTTCCAAATCCTCACAAAACAATAGAATAGTTCTCAGCAATATCCAATCCATTTTCCAGATCATCTCAACCCCAATCAACGAAGCAATTTCAAAAATGATTACTTCATCTAAACCTTTATTTTTGCATGTCTAAGCAACAAAATCCTTCGTAATACCATAAAATCGGAAACTCAGTAACATGACTTGAGGTTTTTTTTTTTTTTTTTTCCAAGAGAATAGAGACTGTGGGTTATTTGATATTTTGTGGTTGAATTTTTCAGGTAAATTGAAATTATCTTCTATTATTTTGTTGTATATTCTTCAAAATTGGAGAGTATTAAGGAATTTTGCAAGAGAAAAAAGGGTATCAATTTAAAAATTGTTCTTGAGAAGGAATAAAGTTACGGCGGAGATGGAAATATAATGAAAAATTATCTAATGATATAGGGAAGTCATTAGCCTATTGTCCCTTACACGCACAATGGAAAATTATCTAGTGATATAGGCGTGCACACACACATATTATATATGTACATACACACAAACATATTCCAAAAAAAGCAGCACAATCTGTGGTTTCCTCATCCAAAATGTATTTTTCTTCGCTAGTCTTCTTTTAAAAAGGCTTGGACTGATATGAGTATACTGATTTGTCAACTAGGGTGTCAAATATAGATACAAGGCACTATCAAACAGGGAAATTTAGTAAATCAAGGGATTAGAGATGCCACAAGTTCGTATAATAGCCAAGAATTTCATGGATATGGTTGCAGCTTTACCTGCCATAAAGCTTGACAATCTCTACGACAACATCTTCATTTGTGAAGCTGTTCTCAGGTACTTGTTCATGATTGTGATAAATTACATCATCAAATTTAATTTGATATCTGAAGTCTAATCCTGGATTATGAATTATCTACAAACTGATGTATCCGTTTCTGCTTATATGAATTTGATTCTTTCTGAAAGTGAATAATTAATTGTCTTTTATTTATTTTAACGCACATGTGTTTTGAGACTAAGTAGAAAGTGAAAAAAAAAAAAAAAAAAAAAAATTGTGTCCACATGAGCTTTTTCAAGTAAAAGGATAATCCTTCTCCTATAATGTTCAAAATTAAAGTTGAACTGGCTATTTCTTCATGCAACTTGGATATCGCTACTCTTCAAATTACAAATAATGTAAATGGGATCTTTATTAAAATTTATATCCCCTTTGTGTTTCTATTTCAATTTGAACTGTTAAAATGTTTATTTTATCCAGTAATTTGGTACCAGTTTTTCCAGTTCTGGCTATCTCAAACCTCCGGAGAGCCCTTAGAAACTTTCGAATCAAAATGTTAAGGTGCTAATTGGGTGTTAAATAGAGTGTTTGCCATTTTGTTCTTATTCTTGTTCTCTGCGGCAATCATAAGAAATTAATAAAATTCCTCGTTCCGGAATATGGACTATACCTTCATTGGCATTGTCAGTATTGTAATCAAAGAAATCGAGAAATTGCTAGTAGCTAGAACATTGACCGTTATAATACATAATATGTTGAGAACGTTACTGATTTACATGCCATATTATTTAGGTCTTTCCCACCTCTGGCTAAGAAGTACATTCTACAGATGTTGTATATTAATATCCCAGTTACAGCAAAGACTTTGGAAGAGTGGGTTCTCCCCGATGGATATTCCAAGCACAAAGTG
Source organism: Allium sativum (assembly GCA_030737875.1). NCBI lineage: Eukaryota > Viridiplantae > Streptophyta > Magnoliopsida > Asparagales > Amaryllidaceae > Allium > Allium sativum. Next base: position 906,027,960 of record CM060916.1, read on the forward strand.
GCTGTTGATCGATTAGTTCAGTTAAGAGTTTTTATTGAGGTTATTAATGACAGGTATGATGCCTTTTGTCATAGCTCATTCACGATCACAATAGGCACACCTGAATTTCTCAGTTCGGTCAAATTTAAGACCAAGCAGATGACCATTAAAGCTTAAGATATCTGCATTTCCCATAAATCATGTCGTCTGTTGTTGGACGTTATACTCATTCTGTTTTCTGTTCTATTCTGGAACCAAATTCATTTTTTACTTTATGTTATAAGTTCAAATTTGAAATGTTTTTCACTATCAATTTGCCTTCGGGTACCTGTTCAATTATTAGTGGATTAACTACACAATTCTTTTCCATGCCAATTTTTTTCCCCTTTAAATGCATTCCTCACACATAGTTCTGATTTGTCAATCATGTTCGAGGGTTCAACTTTTCTAAAAGATACAGATAAGCATATGTGTTGCTTCTTGAATTTGCAATGAGTAGTAACCTGAATATCGTCAAACCGTACGAGCACAACTTTCATTCGTAGCTATTTTTCCAGCAGGATACAAATATGGAATGAGATTCAGATATCAGATTCTCTGATATAATCTATAATCTATAATCTCTAAACCTCTTCTATTCGGCACTAATATACTTTTGCTAAAATTTCGCCTTGTAGGTATGGGTGTTCAAATACCATTGTAAAATTGTGACTGCTGCATAAAACATTTTAAATATGCTAACATCGCCACCATTTCTGTCTTGATTTATCATTCTACTGAACTTTACCTTTTATATCTATTACCAATACCGTTGACCTTTTCTAGTAATATACGGTTCCATGTATAAATGGAGTATTTATGTTGAACTTTTTGTTTACCATATACAATATTATTATTTGAACAGGAAGAGGGAAAAGGAGGTCAGTTATAAAATAAACTCAAAATTTCAGAGTAATATGCAGAAATACTTGGTATCTGGGTAAGTTTCTGGACTCCCATCTTTCCTAAAAAGTTTTGTAAACTATTTTTCCTTCAACCAACTATAAAGCAGTCTGTTCAAGTGTACTTGATTGGAAATGTCTAGTTTACATCTCCCTGGCAACTATATTCTAGGTGCAAACTTAAATCGCCCAGCTTAGTTTCCTGGTGTTTACAACCGATGGTTTACAATCGATTGGTTGATTATGTAAATACACATACATACATACATACATACATACATACCGTATAGGTGCAAACTTAAATCACCCAGTTTAGTTTCCTAGTGTTACAAAATACTGATGGTTAACAATCACTTGGCAGGTTAATAGAAACACGCACATACACATATGTAAGCATGTGTATGTGTGTACATATATAAGTACATACATACATATATGCACACACGCGCGCGCGCACACACACACACACACACACACACACACACACACACACACACACATATATATATATATATATATATATATATATATATATATATGACGGTCGCTTTTTGAACTCAAAATGCGACACAATAAACCTTGACTGTTGGATCTCATTGTTCACATTTGGGTTTGAAGTCGGGGCAATTCAATTGTTGAGATCCATTGTGTTACCAATTATGTCATCGACTTATGCCCTTATAAAATTCCGTGTGTGGGTACATTACATATACATATGCACGCACATGCGCGCCCGCGCGTGTATATATATTGGCGATAATTGTACATATTGGATAATTTTTAACTCATATCTATTACTGCCTATGCAGTCAAGGTGCTGCTGGGAAGCACCCTTTAGGAGCTAATTTGCATTTTGGGTGTACCACTTTTTTACTTTGTTGCTTCATTCCACGCTCTTTAGAGATGCCACTCGAGTGCTATGCGTTTTTTGAAGTGCTAAGAAATTAAGTTTTTTATAGTATTAACCTTTTCTTTTCTTACACGTATACTAAATAAAATACAGCCAATATAAATCACCCATTTACTTTATTCATTGAAGATGTTCGTTTTCTAGTAGCATTTCTGAATTCAATGTCACTCTTTATATTGCATTTTAAATTATATAGACCACCAGTTAATAAATATTTCTCATCTTAATTCAGAATAAGTACATTATGCAAGTTATACATTAATTTCTCACTTCTTCGTAATTTGATTTTAATGATTTCTTCATTTCTTTTTCTTATTTGAATTCATTTTTCATATTCATATTTTAATTTTCATGGAACATAACCTAAAGCAGTCTATTATAAATTGAATTGTTCACTATTATCGTACTTTTTATTTCAAAGCTTTCATAATCATTGGTTTAATGCTTGGTAATAGTTTTGACATAGATTTTATTATGTATAAATTTTCTTACTTTTGTAAACTAGAATAACGATTGATCTATCTTGAAATTTATTGATGAAAAGCTAAAAGTATACATATCACTCGTGGTAAACTAATGAATAGCAATGGTCTAATAAAAAACAATTGAGTTCTACAATATGTTATTACTTTAATAGTTATTTGATGCAAAATTTCTAGACACCAAATTATGCGGCGAGCGCTTAATTTTTGTCCTTGATTTCATTCTATTAAATCTGCTTGTGTGCATTTTTATGACGACATCCTATAATAAATTTTCAATTTTGATTTATGTTTGATGAATCACTTGTATTTTCATTTGCATGCAAACTACACACACACATGCGTTCTGTGGTACCCCAAACGGTGCATCACCCTTGTAGCCTCCGGATTTCCACCACACTGCGCGAATTAAATGATGAAACTTTCTCTCTCTTCCTACTAGCTGTATTATTTATTTTGGATTGTGGTGGAAATCTGGAGGCTACATGAGTGTTGCACAGTTTGGGATGTTGTTGGAACACTCCTTGCACAATCTCTCTCTCTCTCTCTCTCTCTCTCTCTCTCTCTCTCTCTCTCTCTCTCCCTCCCTCCCTCCCTCCCTCCCTCCAAACAGTGCAGCACTCCAAACAGTGCAACACTCTTATAGCCTTCCTAGTTTCCACCACACGTTATCGTTTCTCTCTCCTTCCACTAACATTCTATCCCTCACTAACTTATTTAACTATAAATGACTTCCTCACGTTGAGGTGTAAAAGAGGTGCTACAAAATATGGGTGCCCTGGAACCCTTCTATATATATATATATATATATATATATATATATATATATATATTAGTTCGAGTTGTTTCAACCTCATGAATGTATTTATTGGTTATCATATCTATTCCTCGTAGCGGGATTTCACCTAGAGAACCAATGTCTTCAAGCATCACTGGAAGATTGCCATCATTAGAGGATTTAGAGGCCTATGCTCTACAGCAGTGGGAGGTGCTTCCATTTCCCTACAATTTTTATGTGTGTGTAGCTTATCCAATATGCTTTTCAAATGATAAGCTAACATACTTAATGTTTTAATCGTACATCTTGTTTTTTTTATCTTTCTAATATATGTTTGACAAATGAGTAACTTCATTTCATCTTGGGATAAACCAGCATTTCATGCTACAACTCATAAACTCATCTCAAGCAGAAAAGTCAACAAACTTTAGTTCTTCAATGATGCGAGTTTTCCAAAGAGATCTTCTCAGTTCAAGGTTTTCATTTTTGCCTACAATTTCATTTTTGGCATATTATATTCTAAATTTGATATAAATATCTGTTTCTTTTAGACAGTCTACACTGTTCTGGAGTTTACACACTGTCAGAGCCATCAGCTACATAATTTCAACCTTGGCAAACGTAATTTAAATTCTAACAACACATAGCTTGCACAAATGAGAAAAGTCAACTTTTGGTACATCATCTATGTTTTTTTTTTCATGCCAGTTTTTTTTTTTTTTTTAAATAAATAGTTTTCTGCATTAGTATAATTGAAATATAGTTGGAGTCTGGTTATATACAGCCTATAATTGTTGTGAGTGCTTATACAATGTTATCTCTATGTGCTAGGTGAATTTGGTATCTGTGTTTATGTGTCTGCATGGGTGGGTAATAGGGATGTCCGGGTGAAATATTATTTGTGGATTACATAGATTTTAGTGTCAAAATTCTAAAATTAATATACACGAACATATGGATGTGACATGAATTACTAATACCTATGTAAATGCAGGGAAAATGAAGCTCCCAGATTAACTGAGAACGGTTTCCAATTCCTGGTATCTTATTCAGTTGATGCTTAGGTCTTTAATACTGTTCTCCTCTTTTACATTACCTTGTTTTTCTAACCATATCTCAGCTGATGGACACTAATGCCCAAATGTGGTACATAGTAAGGGAATATATATCATCCTCTGAGGTATGGACTTTTATATCATTTCCGTTACATATTTTTATTCAGTTTCTATGAATTATGATAAGTAGCAAGCTATCCATTATCTCTGTGTTTTTGTATTATTATCTTCCCCTTGTTTGTGGAACCATACACATGTTCTTGAAAAAGGTTTCTGAAATTATATTTGAGATGCAAAACTTCAAACTTCTTGCTTGGATAATAATTTGACTATTGGTTTTAAGAATAAATATAGGACTTGTATCTAATAGTTGATAACAACTATTTGGGTACTTTTTGTGGTATGAACAGTTAATTGCTACTATGTCATATCTTTTTCAATCAATTGATACTGGGGAAGGACCTTCACTCTCAAAATTTGCATTCAAATTAGCCACTAGATCATGGCAATCACATGGTCATAGCTATTAGATGGAGAAAAATAAGGGGTGAATTCAAGGGGTTATTCTCCAATTGAAATCAAACTTGACATAGTTTATGTTGTTTTGTTACCACTACTAAATAACTATTTCCATTAACAATTAAGAGGATATGCTTTTATTTAATCCAGCGCCCTACTGTTGTTAAATATATTTACAGGACCGTGGAGTTGATCCTACTGATTTGATATCTTTCCTACTCGAGCTTAGTTTCCACAGCACTGGAGAGGTAAACCAATATTCTAAGATGACAAAAAATAAATGCCCCTTTTTTTATTGGCTCCCAACATGAGGAACAAAGTCCTGTTTGAATTATTAAGTTATCAAGGTAACAAACAGAAGAGGACAATATGTCCTGCACCAATCCGTCCATTTAAATATTGTGTTAGAAAATCTGCCTATCATAGCACATAAAGCTTCTATATTTAATATTTTTCCACATGGTTGACTGAAACATGTTATATGCTTGTTTATTCCTATATAATTATGTGAGCCACAAGCACTTTTTTTCTTCCACATGCTCGTTCTTTTTGGTGTCTTTATGCTTTCAGTGTGGTGTTTTGTTGTATATTGTTTGGTATTTTGTTTTTGTGTGTGTTCCACAGCATCTGTAGACTATTTCTACAGATCTGTTATTGTGAATGGCTTGATTCAACCTTTTACTTTTTATATAGTCATTTAAAAAAAAAGTCTGGAAATTTCACGAATGCCTAATTTAGAAGCATGTCTGATGCATTCCCATTTTCTTAACATACCGCCAACTTTTTTGAAATTACACTGGGAGATAGGCCTGTCAGCGGATGTTTTCGAATGCGGATGGTGACATTTCCGCATCAAAATCATTTTCAGATATCGGATTCCCACATATGTGGATATGGACGGATATTTGATAGTTATCCTATCCGCGAACGACTGACGAATCAAGAAACAAAAATGTAAAATTTTAGTTTAGCATAAACTTGTTTCAATCCCTTTGATTATTAAAATGTAAAAATTAAACGCGTATGATGGTAATAAATTGATTTTAGCATTTAATTTGCATTTTGTGTGTCTAATATAAACTTCAAACTTGATTAAAAATAATAATAATCTTTTATCATACTAAAATACATATAATTTAAACAATAATCTTGATAAAAATCGGACGGATAATTTTCGGATGCAGATGTCTTCGTATCTGCATCCGCATTTTTGGATATTGGATATTTATCCGTTTTTCGGATGCTGATCCGAACAGATTTTGGATTTTTCTGGTATCCATGAACATCCCTGCCGGGGGATTGTGGGATGACATTTCATTGATATATTGCATTATGAAATGTTTGCCGACCTATACACAGTTACTACTTACTACAGTGCTTTCGCTGAATCATCACTTCTCCATATGTCCATACAGCCTAATAAGAGAAGCTTTGCGTACATTTTGCACTCTCTTGCTTTTCTTTGAACTCTTAACTCTATTTAATGTGCAGTGTGAATTAATTGTGAATGTCTTTTGATATGTGACAGGCTTACAATTTGAATTCTTTAACTGATGTGCAACGAAGAGCTATAAAAGATCTTTCAGACTTGGGATTGGTGAAACTTCAGCAGGTGGGTACAGAGTTCTTAGTTATTCGTTTTTGTTACTGATTTTTTTCTGAAGTAGTAGATATGGAACCTTGTTTAAGAAGTTCAAGTTTTTATATTTTGCAGGGAAGAAAGGAGAGTTGGTTTATTCCTACTAAATTAGCTACAAACCTTTCCGTTAGCTCTTCAGATTCGTCATCACGAAAACAGGTTTCAATTTTACACTAAACAACAAGAAAATTGTACCAAATTAGCCACAAACGTTTCTGTTAATTTCAAAGTATGACTTTTCTGAACTAGAGGTAGGTTTACCTTTTCATGTTGACTGAACATTAATTGTTGACAATGAGATGTAGCTGTTGTTGAAACTTCCTGCTTTTTATTAGATTCTGTTTATTTTCCAATTATTGATGCTCTAATGCAGTATAAGCTTTCAGTTAGCAGCATCCTACTTCTCATGTCATTCATTTTTAATGTCTTTGGTGGTGCTATATGTTATAAGTTTATTATTGAACTAATTATTTTTGCTAGCAGCCTATATACAATTTAAAATTGAATCTCTGCTTAACTCATGCATCGTTATTGATACAAACATGCACATACAAGAACCCCTTTGAGTTATGATCCATTATCCTGTTGTGGATTTTTCTTCAAATTTATCAATAGTTGTTAATATGTTCGTCGTGGTCATGTGGCCAAAATTTATTTTAAGATCTGGGTTACTGTATTGCGTGAGTTGCTAACATTATTTGATAAAAGTTGGCTGAAAGTGCCAAATTGAAATGCCTGTGGTTTTGATTTACGGTTATCGTTGCATAATCCCTTTTTATGCCATTTCACTAAATGCATCAAAACCTGAGGTTTCCCATATAGCAAGGATGTTGAAAATACTAACTACATTACTAGTCAGATTCTGGACTAAATTTTACTATTCATCATAGATGTTCAGCACTACAATTCCACTACTTGACTTTACGGAAATGGGGTCTGCCATTTACAATTTAAGTGTGAATTTTACGAATTTCAAGCATAAATGGCGTTATGATGATTGATGTTCCCAAATGTAGAGAGGACCATACACTCATACCATCTAATTGAAGTACCTATAAAACTCGTTATTTCTGTGAATGATAACCTAGATTTAATCTTTAGATTGTTGGGAAATAAGTTGAACACAACACATTTTCAAACGAATCGTTGAAACCTGAGACATGAAACTTCGCTGTTTTACAAAAACTGATAGTAATAAATTTTGCTTCTTCGATCCTTTTCCAGATTGTCTTGGATCAGAAGTACATAATTTTTATCCCCTCAGTTGATGGAAGTAGAAACAATATAACATCACACGCTCAAGACTTCAAGCATTTTCTTAATTTAATGCATATGATTGTGTGAAATGAAATTTGGAGACAGTTTAAGTTTTTGGCTTATTTTCACTTTTTAGTCACTCATTACTACCCGTGGAACCTTAGTATGGAAAAATATGCTCAGCAAGTTCACCATAAATAGAGTGTTAAGAGCTAGGAAGCTAATCTTATTATTGAACGCATATTATGTTTATCATCATTGTCCAACAGCTTGGTATTTCATTACCTTTTCTTATTATCAATAAGGACACTTACATACCTTTTTATATTAGTTGTTGCATTAAATATCATAGTAAATTTTCTAATCACATGAGAAGATAAGGAGTAGTTTTCTCAAATATTTGTTCCTTCAGTTGACCAGATATGCTCTAATGTTACACATTTAGGATATAAACTGCAATTAGACTAAATAATGATATAAATTGAAGGCAGCTTTTCCTTTTACGGTGCGTGGAGCTCATGCGTGTCCGCTTTGTCATCGGCATTATATAGTCCCAATGAATATACCCCCCTTTGATAATAGGCTCATTCTGTCAGTTCTGCAGCTATGGGAAACTTCATTTCCTTTGTTCTCTAGCTAGGAAAGTAGAGCTGATTTCCTTGCCGTAGCTCTAAAATTTTGTGTGTTCAGTTGACATGTAAAATGACGGAGAATGCATATGCTTACATTCATATATCAATACTCTACAGGGATTTGTTGTGGTGGAAACAAATTTTCGATTGTATGCTTACTCAACATCAAAATTACACTGTGAGATTCTACGCTTATTTGCAAGGTAAATAAATTATTATATATGTCTAGTTGATTTAATGTTGGAGTTTTTAGTATCTTTAAATAGATTATTTCATGTTGGACCTGATTTTCGAATATGATATAGAAGAATCAAATTAAGATTTGCATCTAAAATAGTTATTGATGTAAAACAGGTCCTTGTCACGCTTGAATCAATCTTGGCTTGCACTAGTCACACTTCTTTTTTCTTGAACTGAAGTAAATCTACTAGCACATGAAACCTGTAGGTTGTGTATTTTTCGTCTGTTAAAAAAGTCAAAACAACTCTGTTCTTGACTATTTAGTCAACAAATGGAATTGATGGCCTGATCCTCTTGGTTTTATGTTTACTTAATAAAGGATTTGGAGAGATAGTTATCTGATTAACTCACCTTTATGCATTTCAGTGATTTATGTTTGGATTTGCCTTTTTTTTTTTAAAAAAAAAAAAAAAAAAGAACGATAATGGGAGGCAATAATCTAAACAGTCAGTACACATAAGTTTGCAATAAGGGCAAATGAACCTACACAGCAATAAAAATCCCAGCTCTGCTTATAAGCTACTTAAATACTAATTCCGCTATAAACTAACGATGAGGGCAGAAAGTGATGAGGTAACTAGCTCCAGTACAAGTTAGGATACTTGTTTGGATTTGCCTTCATGATACTATACATACCATCCCATGCTGAAAAGGAAAACGTCACACATACCACACTTTGGATATATACTGATATACACATCTGTTTGTCTGCATACACACGTGTTTTCTGTCTGTGTATGCACATCCGTATGAGTTTGACCTTTGTTTCGTTATCTTATTAGGCCTTATCCTTCAACTTCAATCATTGAAGCATGTTAACCTTTATATGTCTAACACAAGTTTTATACATGTGTTGATTTAATGAAGAAAATGTGTGTACTAAATGCAGTTTCAGGAACAATTCAAAACCACAAATATGAAGTAATCTTTATGGGTTATTTGTTGTATGTGTTGCAGGATTGAATACCAACTACCAAACCTTATTGTTGGAGCCATTACAAAAGAGAGTTTATATAATGCTTTCGAGAATGGCATTACTTCAGACCAGGCAAGTACATTACTTTAAATTTTAGGAAAGAAAAAAAAAAGACATCAGTTAAACCAAAGCCCTGATATCAGTTATGAGGAATTTTATAATGCTGCCACAGGCCTGACTCTAGATAAAATTAATGGTAGACTTACTCTTGGAATGAATTATAAATAATATATTTTACAATTATTCATGTTTGAAATCTTTATACAGATTGTTGCTTTTCTTCAACAAAATGCTCATCCTCGGGTTGCTGAAAAGAAACCAACTGTTCCAGAAAACGTTACTGATCAGGTAATCATTAATACATGCATCCACAGTATACATAGAGGCAAAGATTGGCTAAACATTTTGGCTATGCCTCAGATCCCGCCTATTTCAATCCAACGTTCTTATTTACATAATTGCATGAAGAGGCGTGAGAAAATTATTTAAATGAGAACATGTGGTCGAAGTCAGGGGATTTTGAGGTCTCCCCCTACACCTTAACCACACGTACTGATTTCAATTAGAGTTGCTCTCTTTTATCACTTCAACAGGGAGAAACTATATTAACTAAAAAGGAACATATGGTTGAAATACGGGGTTTTGAGGTATGGCGCGCGCGAGGGAGGGAGGGATTTGAGAAAATTATTTAAATGAGAACATGTGGTCGAAGTCAGGGGATTTGAGGTCTCCCCCTACACCTCAAACCCCCCTGATTTTAACCACATGTACTGATTTAAATTACAGTTTCTCTCTTTTATCACTTCAACAGGGAGAAACTATATTAACTAAAAAGGAACATATGGTTGAAATACGGGGTTTTGAGGTATGGGGAGGGAGGTAGGGAGGTAGGGACATGTGCTTTTCTTTCAATAAAGTGTTGAAATTTGGTGACAAAGGAATGATTTTGAGGAAAAATAATGTGAATCGGTAAATTTGCATGCAGCATTACCATATTGTGGTAGAAAATGCTCAGAATTTGTAAATAAAACATCCGAGTTCATAGCTACTTTTGGCTTTTTTATGCAATGATTTTGTTTAGCCTTTTTTGCTAACTACTACTTTTGCATATGAATAATCCACATTTGGCATCATAGATAAGGTTATGGGAAGCAGATCGTAACAGAGTTGATATGATCCCTTCGCATCTTTATGAAGATTTCCCAACCACGGTGATTTTCCCTTTTATAAGTAGTAATTTAGGTTCATTATACTTTTAGCAAGTTGCAAAAAATTCACTGCTTCTTAATTTTCATTTATACAGGAATTATTTGAAGCAGCCTGCGATTTTGCAAGAGAATTTCCTGATGGTTTGTTGTGGGAAGATTCAAAGCATATGCGATTGATTATCCGTGGAGAAATACATGAACACATGCGTGGTTTTTTGCAACGCCAAAGTAATAGATAGACATAATATTTCATTTATTTATGTGGTTTACAAATGTGTTCGCTCCTTTACAGTGGCTTGGGAGATGAGTTCCAATTTTCTATAGAATCCACATATTCTGTGGAACGCATTTATCTAAAATAATTTTGTGTGTGTAGAGATTATGAGCATTTTTTCAGATTGATAAACTTTAAATAGTCTTCTATCTAAGGAGAGCAAGATGACACTAGTGGCCAAAGAGATTTGAGTTGACACTGTGCTAATCTGGTATATCTTGCGTTAGTTTTATGCAGACTGCGCAGATGTGTTGGATTAACCATGTGATGGTTCTGAGATGTAATGCTTAGGTCACAAAAAATAGATTGCTTCAAATATAAATTAGTTGTATAATAAGGTTCTGTTTTTCATAATTTTCAAGTTTTATAGAGTTGATGTGCTGTAATTTTTGATTTGTTTTCCTTTCTGAATAATATGATTTCGAAATGAATGTATTATGTAAAGTGACTTACTATTATTTATAAATGATTTTGGATAGGAATACAATTAGTATTATAGTCAGGTTGGTTGAGCTACAACAAAAGCTGGTTGGAACAAGAATGTTAAGATGTCACACCACATTTAGGTCGCAGGATTAATTCTAGTTGTAATCGAAAATCCTCTCGTTTAAAACTTGTTAGTGGAGAAAGCTATTTTATTTGTTTACTTGAATATATGTAAACTAATAGTTATCGTCTAAAAGTTCTAGCTCAGGGCATAAAAGCTAAAAAGGTCCTTTTTTTTAAAAAGGATTTCAGAAACGTAGCCATATCGCAAGATAGTCAGGTTTAATTGATTTACTTTGTCTGATTCATTAGGACGTCCTCTGGGCCATTAAATTGAGTAATTTCCTCATCAGATTGAGGATCCTATTTTTTTTTTAAGCTTCTGGTTGTCCTAGCATGTCTTATATTTAATAGCGTATAAATCATATTTTGTTTTCCGTAATTGTATCTTTATTAATAAATGATTTGAAAACATATAATTTTGGTCTGATCGTGAACTTCTAAAAATATCCTTATATATCTTTAGCACTGTATAGCACTTAAGATTAGAATCTAACAAATTCTTTTCTTTTCGCAAAATCAAACTGCATTTATTTGCATATTAACAAATGTTAACAGCCTTAAAAATTAGATCCAGTAAATTTTTTTCAATTACATTGTTCTTTATATGCTAATAACGTGGATAAATATTAAAATACTAAAAAATAAGTGCTGCAATTAAAAAATTTAGAAATAAAAATTGAAGCTAACTACGTATAATTTCAACGCAAAAATATAGTTAAAATTAAAGTAGTTCAAATGATTTTGCCTTAAATATGTTAAATATGCACATTTTGTAATAGGATAATTCATGCACAAAACATGGTATAATCACACGCGAAGCGCGTGTTGTAACACTCGTATGTATTAGCATTTTATCTTTTTTCTCTAATTGTAATATTAAGATTTTGCAACAATCACACCAAAATAATTCCTTTTCTGATTTTTTTTTTTTTTAATTTGGTTGTGTTTTAGAAACTTATTATAAAAATAGCTCGATTTTAAAACTATTTATGTTTGTAGCTTTATTTGACCAACTCAACACTGAGTTACTGGTGCAATTTCAAATTGCGTCAGTGTTGTCTTATTAAAAAAATATTAAGTCATACACCGTCGTAATTTAAAATTGCGTTGTCGATGTCCACATGTAAAAAATATAAGTATAACTAGCACAATTTAAAATTCATTCAGTGCATTTTGACCAATGCATCATTGAGTTGGTCAAATCTAGATCCATCAAAATTTATCCATACTCAATTACCCGATCCATTTATCTTTCCTACAACCTTGTTGGGTCAATCTATTTAAGAGTTTTTATTATATGAGTCATTAAATGGTTAACCCGTTTTTAAAAGGGTTATAAATGGATAACCTATTTATCCATTTAACTCCATACATACGAAGTTGCTATTTTTTTTTGTTTGAAATGCGGTAACTTCTTCATACCCTTGAAACCGGGCGGGGTTTTGACCGATGAACTCCAACATAAATTTAAAAAAAAAATTCAAATTTACAAATTTCGTAATTTAAGATTTTAAATTTTAAATTTTCAACATTTCAAATCACTAGTGAAAATTTCAATTTTCAAAACTTCATATTTTAAAATTTAAAATTTTAAAATTTCAAATCACAAATTTTCAAAATTCCACTTGTCAAAATTTCAAAATTCAAACTATAAAATTTCAAAATTCAAATTTTCAAAAATTTCCAAAGTTCAAAATCTAAATTTCAAATTTCAGATGCAATTTTCAGTTTCAAATTTTGTAAAATTTGAAGTTTTCAAATTTCAGCTTTAAAATTTCAAATTTCAAAATTTCACGCTTTTAAAATTTCAAATTTAAATATTCACAACTTGATGTTTCAACATTTCAAATTTGAAATTTTTAACCTTTTTTCTTCAATTTTTAAACGAATATTATAGTTCCCTAAAGTGACTTTGGTCGTACATAGAAAATAACATAATACATTTAGACGGGTTAAATGGTAACACACATAATAGGTATGTTGAATCACGTAAATCTTTTTGTTAAATGAGTCAAAATAAATGGGTTGGATCAAATTTTGCTTGACCCTCGTACGACCCTACATGACCCATGTACACTGACACCCCTAGTCAAAACAGTGCTACATTAATGGTTTTGAAATCGAGTAATAGTTTTCGAAATAGGGTCAAATTGAAAATTATTCCTTTTCAAGCTGCTTCATGTTTTTCTTAGGGAACAGATCTAGATTTCAAACCCGATAAGTTTGTACTTCTTCTGGTCCGTTTAGATTCGTTTATGTTTTGGTCCATTTAGATCTGCCTTGTTGGGTCATCGAGTTCGAGACAGCTAGACCTGTGATCCACTCTTGAAAGATGGATCTTTGGTTAGGTCGGGGATCGACTGACTCATCTCAGCCCAGTCCGCGTTATTAGGACCTTATGAAATTGCTTTACTACTGCAATGATGACTTGTTAATCTTTAAGATATAAGTGGTTATGACATGAATATTATAATATTCCAACCGGTAAGTTATAGTTTTTTCTAATAATATTAAGGTGCGCCATTGATAATTATACAACAAATGCATACTTTTTGAATTTTTACGTACGCCATCATTTTTGTTATCTTCTCCCATCATTGTAAACACTTTGTTATTTGTATTTAGTGTATTGTTTATTGAAAAAGAATATAAATAGACGCATGTACATTAGCATAAATTTCATCGGGTCATGGAGTGGGTTGAGTCTATCCTGATCCATGCGGGTTTCGGTTCTAGGGTAAAATTCTGAATCCACGCCGAGTCTAAAGAGCGGATCTAGTGCAGGGTCCTAAAAGCCTAGGACGAATTTAAGGCATGGAATACCCCCTTCAACCCACTCCTTTGTGATTCCTGGTTTCTCTAAAAGTGTAGCATTTAGTTCGTATTTTAACTTGGTTATGCAATACATTTGAATCCAGCTGCTTTGTTGAGTTACTATGAAAATTTTGAATAATAAAATTCTAAATGCTTAAGAAATCAACCAATTTTTTTAATGTTTTCAGGCTAAAACATAGATCAAGACTTGTAAAGGTACGATGAAACAAAATCAAAGTTGGCTATGTCTTCTTATTGTCTACAGAAGATGGTTGCATCAAAAATGACATAAATACCTCGAAATAAATTGAAAACACAAGGTCTAATGAAATAAATGTAAAAGCAGGTGGAGAAGATAAATTTCATAGTGGTTCGATAAATTTTTTGATCTACGTCCATTTTTTATTATTGGTTGTTTTCTCTTGGGTTACAGTGAATTCTATTAAATTCAATCGTAAGTGGACCTCGAATTTATAATATAATTTTTAAAGTGTTTAAGGGAAGGAAATGAAAGAGAAGAAGAAGTAGAGTCTGAGACAATTGATATATATATATATATATATATATATATATAGAAAAAATTGCTTGTGGACTTGAAGGTCCATAAAGTATACGGCCTAAATGCCAGCCCAAAGATTACGAAAAGACAGCGCTAGTCCAAATCCCAAAATGGACTTCTCGATCGATAGGTTTTCTTTCCTATTTCACTTGTCATCATATCTATGATTTGATGTGTTTCAAACTCTTTTACTTGAAGATTAACTTCTTTCAGATAGTCTTATGATATTACTTATCTTTCATTGCATTCTTCTTAGAAATTCCTAGAGTTATTCATTTATTCTTTAAGAAAAGCATTCATTCATAAACATCTGAAGTTATATTTGAGGTGTATGAATTTTAAAAGGTTAAAATTGGAAGACACCCTCAGTACCAAGAGCTTCTGCTCGAAATCAAGATGTCCAGTTTGCTTTAGTTGACTTGTAATTTCTTGAATTCCGTCTTCTGGTACTTTTAAGAATGTTTCCAAGATCACAATTCATTTCGTCTTCATCTTGGTCTTCTTATTACAGTTGAAATATGCTTCTTAAAAAGCTGGTTAACATTTGTCCTTCAAAGTACCCCTATGGATGTAAGGTGTGCTTTGCTTAAATACAAGTTTCAGCCATAGCCAATTTTTGAAAATTAAACCATTTGGCCATCCATTGATCTCGATATTGGTCAATTGTCATATTCCTTCAGATTCGCATTGCAAACCAAAGGTCATTCCAAAACTATCATAGCTAAGGACTCTAACTCTTGATGTCAGCTACGAGTCATGATCATCCTGTCTTTATTTGAGGGTATCACATTGTACATCAAAATTTTCCCATGTTCATTCCGGATTTATTTAATTTACGATTGTAAGGCTGTAACACCCCGTAAACGATACCCTAAATAGACATAGGCAATTAAATATAAATATAAATAATAATAAACAATAATAAATGTATAAGATATTAATGGGCTAAAAATAAGAATTTTAGGCAATCAAGATTTGGACCACAAAAATATTATCATTGTATTCGTGGCGAGATTCTAATCCATTTTCATATTTCATTTGCTGAAAACGGAGTCCGTGTGAAGAAGTTACTAATAAAACAAGTTATTCGTAAATTATATACATACAAGAATTAAAATTCAAACTAAATGAATATAGATCTAAAATAAAATTATATATTGATTGGCATAATGAAATATTCCTTGAAGGTTTGAACTTGTGTGTAAGTATATACATATATATTTTTTTTTTTTTGAAAACTGGTACGCTTTATTACAGATTACCAATCATATACTTTGTTTATATGCCTCATCAAAACCTTATGACCCCTTAACCTAAATGGTGCAACATAAGGAAAAAGAGTACATATAACCTCCACATATTCACATTACAAGCTGAAGAAAAACAAAACAAACTATACAACAAAATAAAAATAAAAAATATCACTTCAGCCTGCTTAAGAAACCGCATATCCTCTGTATCATCAAAACCTTTTTAGAATATATAAATATTAACCAATATCCACCAAATATATCCCCCAACTCCTCAAAAACTCAACATTACAATCCATACTACTTGTTTTACTTCCATTACCCTTCACCAAGTAACATATATCTTTCTCAATCATTTGAAGCCTTACTTCCTTTGAAATCTGCCTACTATTAAAAATCCTTGTATTCTTTCCATCCACACATGATATACTAATGTTGTTAATGCAGCATATGCCACATCAAAGCACCGGTCTGACTTTGAAAACACTTAAAATCTTAACGGCCTCATTCTCTAATGTACATATCTCATTTGGGTTTAAACCCAGTTTAGTCAATAAAGAAAACCATATAAAGTGTGAATATTCACACTCATTAAATAATTGTTGTACCATTTCATCCAAAACTCCACATAGCAAGCATCTGCTTTCAGAAATGATACCAAAATTCCTCAACCTGACATTGGTCTTCAATCTATCAATGACAGCCAAGTGAGTAATAAATGACATCCTATGTGAATTCTTAGAATGCTATAATACTCTATAATATCTCATAATAGGTTGTTTATCCCTTTTTTTCTCCCAAGCATTCTTAAAAGAGAATTCTCCTCCACCACCCCATTCATAGAAGTCAATATCATGATTGTGATTCACTACAACTTCAGAAATAATGTAACATCCCGCATTTTTGACCGCTTCAAATTGGTAATTAAACCAACTTAAAATGTTCAAACTGACGGACCATTATTTAGCTTACAGAATTTAAAACAGAATAAACATAGAATTAACACAGAATAAACGGATGATGCAATATTGAATAACGAAATAAATTTTTTATATATTAATCAGAATTTTCATACAAGACTTTTTTATACGGCGGAACTGATATACAACTTTGAATACAGGGAAAATATTTACTGTTTAAATCTTCAGAGTGCGCCCGTCTTTGGAATCCCCCGCTTTACCAATGTTCGAATCCCAAGCTGTAATCTCTAAATCTGTAACACTTGGGTCTGACCATTCCACGCAAAAACACCAAACACTCAAGTCAGTATTAATCTTTGTTTAAGTAAATTAACTTCAATAAAATATTAAAATACAATGCATTTACTAAATTCTCAAAATAAATGCCACATTATAGGTTCAAACATAGCAGGCTACATACTCATCTTAGCTTTGGAAAAGTACATGTGGCCACAGCAGGGGCAAACGACTAGAGCCAAAAACAACAATCTAAGATTGGCATATAATAACAGAAAATCGAGTATTCACAAAAACAACTATTGGCATAATCAAAGCACCAACAGTCTATCAAATGTGACAAACGAAATCGATGGTCGACAAAAACAAAGGATGACATTACAGGCTACTAAACTCCTTGTTAATATATGGAATGTCATTTGTCTGTGGTCAGTACAAATTTGAACATGTTCAGGTATTCAAGGCAAAGCTTGGGCAAGAAACAACAACATAAAACATATATCCAAATACTTATATATATTCTTAATTTACCCAAGCGCATGCATCAACTTTCTAGGCAATAATGAAAGGAATAACAATCTATATAAATTTGTATGCCACAAACCCGAAATTGCAGGTCACCAAAGAGAAGCAACGTTTTCAAGTTATCAAGTATAGCATGGAAAGTATATACCAACTATGTATATTTTAGGTTATACAACTTTTTCATAAATACATGTACGCATAGTTAATATGTATATCATGCTAAGTAGGACAATTCTATAACAAGTTCATAGTTATAAAATGCATAGGTATTCGTTTTTCTTTCAGCAAAAAGGGTCATTTAAAGCATATCATACTGGCCTTTTCAAGTTAAATTTATAAAGGTAGACATGTTTAATATTGTTTTTCTTCTTTCTTTTAGCAATAAAAAGGTGATCATGACATCGTACCCGATAACTAGCAAAGAATGCAAGTTGTAAGGTCAGTGATATATATACATAGGTCTGAATGAGTGTATCAAATGCATAAATAATAGACACCCATATCGACACCATATATGTATATATAATTAATATATTCCAGTTTCATAGGGAAGTTGTACACCTCGTAATTTTAAAGGACATTATAACGATAAACTAAATAATATTTAATTAAATATTGGAAATTAAGTAAAATGGACTGTACCGTTGTTTTCGTCTCGGAATTCTGCTTAAGATAGACTCCAAGTTTACGTAAAACGGACATCGTACGAGGTAGATATGAAGCTTAGAAGTTTGTATACACATAAGAGACTTATATGTATACATAAATCTAAGCTGAATTCAAAACAGTTCGAAAATATAAAGCGGGAAAAGTTGGTGAGATCTGGACTAACATGGGACAACCCACGCCTGGGTTGGGTCGACCCATGGCCAGGTGAGTCGACCCATGGGTCGATCCAGGTGGGGATTGGTCGACCCATCCCCAATCCAGCGTGGTTCATTTTTCTGAATCGGGACTGAATTGTTGTCTAGGTTCATTGGCAGTAGGCTATATATAGGACAACATTTCTATTATTTTTCTACATCTAAAACAATGGAGATAATGAGATGCTGCCTCTGCTTGGATTGAATTAGAGTATCTTCTTCAACACCAGCCTATATATATGCAAGAATCTCTTCTGCAACATCAGGATATTATTCTTTGTTCTTTAGATCCAATCTCTGTGAGTTCATGTTGCTTTTAGATATAAAAATTTAACAGTAACCCTGGCATGCTTATAAATTTGGATCTGAACTTATGCCTGTTAAGAATCTAATTCATACCTAAACAATTCTGCTATTACATGTATTCCTCTGTACGCCTGATCTACTGTTCAGTTCTTGTATGCCTATTTCTGTTATCATATGCCTATCCTGTTATTATGCTTATTTTTGTTCTTTTCTCTCTGTCATTCCATTTTTATTTTTATAGCCTAGGCTGCCTTCAAGCCTTGGCGAATATCGCTGAAACATGCGTACGAACGAAATTGGGATAATTTGGGAATGATTGGGAATGATAATTTAGGGTCATATCTTATACAGTGAATTATGACTTGAGGTTTGGAGCATATAAATCTGTAGGCTTAATTTATAGATTAAGAGGAACATGTTAGTGAAACTGTAAATAACCTGTGAAATCTGTTTAATCTGTTGCGGTTTTGTAAACCTGTTTAATATGTTGGGAGTTATGTAAACCTATTTAATATGGTGAGGTTAAGTAAACCTTTTTAATTTGTTGGGGTTAGATAAACCTGTTAACCTATGAAAAACTTAACCTGTTAATCTGTGGGGGTTAGGCGAACTTGATAATCTGTATGCTTAACCTGTTAAAAATCCAAGTTGATTTGGGACACAAGTTTATGGGTTGACTTGTGTCATCTACTGTGTGGGACCCATATCAGTCAGTAACCCATTCTGGTATTAAACGATGACCCCGCACCAGGTAAGGGTTACGCCACGCATACTGAACTGATTATAAGAGGTTCATCTGAAAGGGGGTGTATACCAGCGCATTCCAACAGAGTCATGTGCGTGAATGAGTCCGGTCTTTAGGAAAAAATAAGCCACTATAGCACCAATAATTAGGTCTGTGTCCTTATGTATGTTGCCACTTTAGGAAGTAATACACCCCTACTGTGGGACCAACATAGGGTATTTACAAGATAGGGAGGCGATCGCTTAGGGATAGTAAATAGGGTACATCTAGTCCTGTCTGTTTCTGTGGGGTACTTGTATTTCTATTTGGGGTAACACTCGTTATTTCTGTTTAGGGACCTGTTATTTCTGTTTGAGGTAAAACCCATTACTAGAGTACACTTAGAACTACCATTATGTTTCTGTTGGGGTTGTTCTGTTTCTGTTAAGTAGTTGAGGGATACCTAATTCTGTCACATATCTGTTATACTAGTATTAGTGCAGAGAAAAGTATTTGAGAAGCATAGCCTACTCTGTTTATTTTTCTTATCCTCTTTGGTCTTTTTACATCTGTTAAATGACACTGTTATCTCTCATCCAGTTTATATGCCTATCATGATACCTTTACTTCTTTATATGCTAAAAGTCACTAGACCCGCCAGACTTTATGGCTGACCCGTTTTGTTTCCTTTTCTCTCTCTTCCTTCCCCTCAGGTTCTCAGGGTGGGAACGCTCAGGCTTGATTATGAGACTCTCTTCTGTTTCTGCTTGGATTTGGATCTGCTTTGATGTATCACGTTGATTACTTTTCTACTTTATTATGGCTATTACTGGGGACTATGATTTTACATTTCTGTACTCTAATGGTTTTTAGCGCAAGACAGATGTTTTGTTTTGATGTACTCAGTTTCAGTATTTTATGCCTGATGTTGTAACTGATTTTGAGACTATGATGTTTTCTGCAAAATAATGAAGTTCTAAATTTCCATTGCTATTTTATATCTATCTTGTGATATTCTGTTTCTATTTCCCTATAACGCTTCACGGAACTTAATGCATTCTAATGAAGAGTGACATTAACGGACGTGAGGTGTCACATTTGGTATCAGAGCTGAAGGTTGCAAGATCGGATAAAAGGTTTTGAAAATTGTTTTCAAAAGGTTTCAAAAAGAAAGTATTTTCAAAGAAAAGTTTGTAAAAAACATATTCCCCAAATCCATATAAAATATCTTTCGATTCTCTTTCTAAATCCCTTTTTCTTTTCTTTTCAGCATGTCCGGGGAACCGAATATTCCTGAGGGCGTTCAGATACCGGCTTGGTTTCGTAGGTATCTTGAGGCTACAGCGCCTGCCGGAGGCAAGGGGATTGTAACAACCCAAGTTCCGATGGACCAGTTTTTTTCAAAAATCCAATCTATCGAAACCCGAGTTGGGTGCTCTGGTATCCTGCAGAAAAAGGTAGAGATAAAGAAACATGTCAGAACTCGTAAAGCATCTCACGGCGGAAGGAAATAAAGTATAATATATTCAAATATAGCCTTACCTTATTAACAATACTGCTAAACCAGTATCCAGAGCTGTACCATTTCTGTCATGAACCTAACCTGGAAGTATGTAATGAGGATGGGGTCGGAATATAAGTTCTGTGTGACTGGATTTAGAATAAACTTCCGTATAATCCTACATATACCATTCAGTTACATTTTCTTGGTTATTAGGTTGTTACCTATGTTATCTCTTTAAACTATACTTATCCATCCACTAGTAGATTAACCTAATACAATGTATATGTAGTTACCCCCTACTCGTGTCCTCTTTTCATGTGTACGCAGTCCCTTATCCAACTCGTGTCATCTTGTCATATGTACGCTTCCTTATGCAATGTCGTACGTCGTACGGGCTTTCATGTATATATATTTATATTTTCACTAAGTTTGCATAAAACCACCATTCCTGTGTTGCTTAAGCGTTTGGACTGCCAACCTAGGTCTTACTAGGTTCTGTTATCGAATACTACCTAGATCCAACTAGGGTTTACCATCGAGTGTTACCTAGGTCCAACTAGGGTTTACTTTATCGAACTCTTCCTAGGTTCAACCAGGGTTTACGCTACCTAGGTCCAACTAGGGTTTATGCTACCTATCGAACAATGACCTCTAGTCTAGGACACACTACCCCGAGCGACATGCGTTCCTAGACTTTACGTCCCAACCTATCGTTAAACGTGCTAGATATCTAGTTGCACATGTCCTCTATATGTGCGACCCGAGTCCCGTGGCAGGGCAAATCAAGAAACACGGAACTCGGTCAGGAGCTTTAAGTTATCTGCCGATGTAGATGCTAAGGTCTGTTTTTACTATGGCTATGGTCCCACTTGACCCCTCCCTCAACTAATGAAAGGCACCCAAGAATATCAAGAATGAGAACTGTACGCAGGCCCTCTATGCCCTCATAAACCTATTGGCCAACCTCACCCATAACTAGATAGTAAGTATATGGTCTTCTGGAGTTCTCCGCCTTTCCGCTTTTCGTGCTCGACTGACTCAAGATGGTAGGTAGCCCATGACGTGCTATCACAGGGCCAACTGGTTATTGCCGACTCACGCTGGTCCATCCTAGTCTTTAGGTTGCCTTATTATTGCAACCAAGGCATACTCTTGGTTCTTATTACGCAGACCTTAACATCTGTGAGCCCAGGTGGATCATCTGCATTCTCATAGAGGGATACCAAGAGTATCCTCACGTCCCCTCGAAGTCACGTGCTTTGTAACCCAGTCCGTTGGAGCCTTCTATATGATCAGATGGACGTACGCTCCCCCTCGCGCCCTATGGCACCGTGATGATCTACCGAGTTTGGTTATTCATCCCCTATCGTATGGACTGGTCCAAGTGCCTTATCCTTTCGTACTATTAGACCTTATGTCTAAACTTATGATTACGCGCTTGCTTTGTCTTATTAACCTGGTTATCCTCGTTTATGTTGTCCTTTAATTCAAATTACCAAGTTTCCCTTTAACTAAGGTTTATTACTTAGTCCTCTTCAACTAAGGTTTACTTACTTAGTTATCTTTACCGTTGCTTACTTATTCTCTAACTAAGGTTCGTTACTTCGGTTGCCATTTTACTTAGTTTTCTAACTAAGGTTCATTACCTAGTTGCGATCATCATTATTTACTTAGTTCTCTAATTAAGATTCAACACTTGGTTAACTTCATCTTTATTTACTTAGTTCTCTAACTATGGTTCAATACTTGGTTGCCTTTATCGTTATTTACTTAGTTCACTAACTAAGGTTTACCAATGAACTCAAACATGACTTAAGTTTTCTTTATCAAACGATAGCGTACGGGTGCTTTCCCACCTTTTCAGCTTAGATTAACTTATTTCATAGTATAAGTCATCCCACCCTTCAAATCTTGTATTACATCTTAAGTCATAATCTTGTATTACATTACTGCAACTCTGGTTTATAATAGGTAGTTATCATTCTCCATTACTGTGTTGGTCAAGTTTGTCCATATGTCAAGTTTTACTTAACCCTACCTTCCCGCTCATGCATTATTCGTATATTCCACAAATTTGGTTAAGTGTTGTCTTTCAGTTCATATTGACTTAACCCACCCATGCATCATGTCAAATTGGTTAAGTGTTGTTAACCTAACCTTACCATAGTAGCATGTGTCATTAGCATAAATTGATTATTAATGCACCAACCTCTTACATTAGACCTATTATTGCAGTTGTTGGATGTGCCGGGCGGTTCCGGGCAGTCTTACACCACAACTCAATCTAACCTCGGGTTTAAGCGCGTTATGACTAACTTCTCACATTAGACCCTATTGTTTGCGGCCACTGGATATGCCGAGCAGTTCCGGCCAGAATTACACCGCAACCTCATTCTAACCTCGAGTTAGTCATGTTTCATCTTTAGCCAATTAACAATTTTTATGAGAACGTTAAGCATCAATTTCAGGTTATGAGTTAGGTTTCATAATCACATAAGAGGTCTCATAATCACATAAGCTAAGTTTTATCCGTTCCTTTATCAACTTAGGATTCTTACCTTTAGATTCGTTTTTCCCAAAACCCAAAATTTAAACTTATAGTTTAAAACCTCAATCCCGCAATATTAGATTTGAAATAAATCACTTCTTCCCAATCCCATTCCATATTCAATAATTCCACTTACTGATTAAAGAACGGATCTTGAATTCTGGGATCTGATTTTCTGAATTTGAATAGCTAATCCTTTGATGTAGAATCCAATTCTTATTATCCAATTTGTGAACTCCAATTTGAAAGCTCTAACTTTGATTGTTGTCTTAAAAACTCTAATTTGATTTGATTTGATGGAGGCTAGGTTAGATTAGAGTTAAGTAGCATGGTGACGCCATTACTTTGATTAATGAATTTAGGGTTAGGTCTAGGTGTGTTTATATAGGTGCTCAAGACCTTATCGTACACGCAGCGTTGAGTCAGCATTGAACCCAGTTAAGAAAATAGTCCAGGTTCACAGATGAATCTAGCCAAATCTTATCGTACACGCAGCGCTGAGTCAGCATTGAACCCCGTTAAGAAAATAGTCCAGGTTCGCAGATGAATCTAGCCAAATCTTATCGTACACGCAGTGCTAAATCGGCATTGGGTCCCGCAAGTTGTTTTGGCGTAGAAGTTTGAATTTCGAACTTTTGAATTTCTGGAATTTAATTAACTGTTTATTTCACATGAAATATTCTTATATGTATACAATTCCTCTAACGACCATTTTACGCGTATATATATACGCACAACTTTCATTTTATTTTCAAAATTCAAACGATGCTGCACCGTTATTTGATTCTTGCCATATTTCATTGACTGTTGCCTTATCTTGAAATTTTATCTTTCATATACATATATTTTCTGCATATATATATATATATATTCTCATATATATATACATATATTTTTCTTTATTTCCTTATATGTACGTTCTTATCCTTTCAAATTTTGAATTTGTATACGTACATATATTTGCATGTTCAGTTGGCCCTCTCTAAAACAAAGATAAAAATTATGCCACCGCCAGGATTCGAACCCCTAACCTCTATGTTACAAATCCAATGCCTTAACCAACTGAGCTATGAAGTCTTCTGTTAATAAGTCTTAGAACAATGATAATTACTGTTCTCTCCTTACTTCTCTTTTTCATGTTAGTTACAATACTTTAATTAAACCATTGCGTGAATCTTTTTCTTTTATTTTTCTTTTAATGTTAATGCATTATGTTTGCAAATCAGTGCACGCAACATATTTACATTGCATGCAACCAATCCTTTCTTTTTTTCAATGCATGCATTACATTTTTCTTATTTTTCCAGTGCTTGTATTTATTACATGTAATCCTTATCTTATTCTTTATTTTATATTTTAATTTTTTTTTGTGTGTGTGTATATATATTTCTCTTGTGCGTATACAAACTTCGAACCTTAACAATTTCTTCATACGGTGTCCGATTTACGCAAACCAAGTGTCCATTTGAACCAGAATCTCGAGGTGGGCGCAATGATGATGTCCGTTTTATTTAATTCCTGATATTTAAATTAAGTGTTTTTATTTTATTTTATTTTCTCTTCTATTACATATATCGTTAACGTATTAATTTTTCCGTTTCTTCCACTAATTTAAATTGCACATCACCATTATTTGTATATATCCATGCATATATACATACACATTTTTAGTTATCTTAATAAATGCGGGGTGTTACAGGGATGCCCCTTCCCCAGTTGCAGCCGCTGTTCTTCCTCCTTCTCCGTGAGCGGATAATTTCTCTAAGATATGCAAAGACTTCTGTGCTATGGGAGGAAAACCATTCCGGGGAACTGAGAACTATATGGAAGCATGAAATTGGCTAAAAGTGACAATGAACTTGTTTGGGCTTTTCGAGGTTGATGACTGCAGAAAGATACAGTTGGCTGCATGACAACTTAAGGATGAGGCTTCGTTCTGGTGGGAAGTGACACAAGCAGTACGTCTAGTTGATACTTGGGATGATTTCCGATAGAGATTCAAGACGAAGTTTCTTTCTCAGGCACATGAGAGTATGCAAATGGAGAGGTTTATGGCACTTAAGCAAGGAAGCATGTTTGTCAAAGGGTATGTCAATAAGTTCAATCAATTTGCAAGGTTTGGTCTGGAGCTGGTGAATACCCCGCACAAGAAAGCTTTAAGGTTTGCAAGAGGATTGAATCAACCTCTTCAAGCATTAGCATTATCTCACATACCTATGGGAGTTATTTTTGAGAGACTGGTTGATATGGCATTGATGCACGAAGATTGTAAGGATGAGAAAAATGGGGATAAGACTGATGAGACATAAAACAAGAAAGTGTGGCCCAAGAAAGAACAACAAAAGAAGGGAGGAAAGAACGACAAAGCTCAATGCAAGAAGAAATGTCATGGATGTGGGAGCTTGGGTCATTTGGTCAAAGATTGCAAAAAAAAGAAGAATGCTTGCTTCAATTGTGGTGAGGTTGGACACTATACTAAGGAGTTCCCAAGGAAGCAAGGACAGGGCCAAAGGGCAGGACCTTCTAGAGGGCAGGTGCATGTTCTCGAGGCTAGTATACCTCGCAGAGGCATGAAAGTTTCTGTTGAATGTTTGATTTCTCTTTCCGATCATCCAGTTAGGACTCTTTTTGATTCTGGCGCTTCTCATTCTTTTATATCTGATTCTGTGGTTGAGTCTCTACATCTTGGTTCTAGTATTGTTTCTGATCCTGTCATTGTCTCAAACCATATTGGGGGCACGACTCATCTGTCTATGATATGTCGGGGTTTAAGGCTAACTGTGTTGGGCGTTGAGTTTGAGTACGACGCATATGTGCTTGGTTTATGGGCTATGGTTTGATTCTATGGATGGATTGGCTAGCCATCTATGGTGCCATTCTAGACTGTGAGAGGAGGGTCGTTAGACTTTTGACTTGCTGAGGAAGGACTCTCGAGATTTCTTGTGACCCAAAGGGTTCTGTCATGCTTAGTTTCCTAGAATCACTTGATGCTACTGTCGATGATTTGCGGTCTGTACCTGCAGTCTACGAGTATCCGGATGTTTTTGATGAGGTTAGGGGATTACCTCCGAGGCGCGACATTAGTTTCCAGATATGCTTGGTAGAAAATGCGAAGCCAGTCGCATTGCTTGTGCACTACATGGCTCCTAGGGAAAGGAGGGAGCTTAGCAAGCAAGTAGGGGAGCTACTTGAGAAGGGGTTAATTAGGCGAAGCATATCAGAATGGGGTGCTCTGGTCATCTTTGCAACTAAGGCAGATTGCTCTCTTCTCTTATGTGTGGATTACATGGAGTTGAATAAGCTCATTATGAAGAATAGACACCCACTTCCGAGGATTGATGATCTGTTTGACCAACTTGTTGGAGCATTTGTTTTCTCTCAGTTAGACTTGGCCATGGGGTTTCATCAGTTGAGGGTGGCCGAGGATAGTATAGACAAAACTGTTTTCACAATTCCAAATGGTTTCTTAGAGTGGCTAGCCATGCCTTTTGGGTTGACAAATGCACCCACGTATTTTGTGGATATGATGAGTAGGGTGTTCCAGGAGTTTCTGAATAAGTTCGTTGTGGTCTTTGTGGATGACATTCTGATCTACTCGAAGAGAGAGGAAGAGCATGCCCTACACATAGGGGAGGTTTTGAGGACTCTCCGAGTACACCAGCTTAAGGTGAAATTTTCCAAATGTCACTTTTGGAGAGAGGAAGTAAGATTTCTAGGGCATGTGATCTCCAAGGATGGCATAGCGGTGGATCCCGTGAAAGTGGTTGTAGTTCAAGATTGGAAGGTTCCAAAGAATGCAGAGGAGGTGAGAAGTTTTCTTGGGTTGGCAGGCTATTATAGGAAGTTTATCAAGGACTTCGCAAAAATACCAGCCCCACTCACCAAACTGATGAAGAAGAATCTAACCTTTTCTTGGAGCATTGACTGTGAGGATGCTTTTCAGTGATTGAAGTCGGCTTTGACAACAGCCTCAATTTTGACTTTTCCTGATGGGAACAAAGTGTTCACAGTGTACACTAATGCTTGTGGTACAGGGCTTGGTGCCATCTTGATGCAAGAGGGGAGTGTAGTATGCTACGGTGGTAGACAGTTGAGTATTCATGAAAGGAACTACCCTACTCATGATTTGGAGTTGGCTGCCATAGTGTTTGCGCTTAAGGCTTGGCGTATTATCTACTTAGAGAGAGGTTTGAATTGTACACAGATCTTGAATCTCTCAAGTATTTGTTCTCATAGAGGGATCTCAATTCGAGATAGCAGAGATGGATGGAGTTCCTGGAGTCCTATTATTTTGAGATTTCTTATACCATTGGCAAATGTAATGTGGGGGCAGACACATTGAGTAGGCAGAGGATGACTTTGAGTCCTCTATTCGTACATAGGTGGAGTTTGGAGTAAATATCGACTTTCGATTTTAGGCCATCTATGGATCTTACACCTGGTTTGTTGGCATCCTTAGATGTACGACCTTCTCTTATGGATCAGATAGGATCTTTGCAGCGACAGGATCCACAACTAGCAAACATCTTAGATAGTATCGGTAGAGGGGAGACTTCTAATAGCCTTAGTAGGTATTCTGTGGATGATAAATGGTGGCTACGATGATATGGCAGGCTTTGTGTTCCCCGAGTTGGGAGTTTGTTGAAGACAGTCCTTGAGGAAGCCCATCATTCTAGGATGACTATCCATCCGGGCAGCAATAATATGTATAGAGATATGAAGAGGGTTTTTTTTGGGTTGGGAGGAAGAAAGATATAGCGGAATTCGTAGCTCGATGATTAATATGCCAACAAGTTACAGCTGAACAGAAAAAGCCTGGTGGTTTGTTTCATTCTTTGGAAGTCCCATGGTGGAAATGGGAGAGCGTCTCTATAGATTTCATCGATGGTTTGCCTATATCGAGGAAGGGAAATACCAACATTTGGATTGTAGCAGACATGCTTACTAAGAGCATTCATTTTATTCCTTTTAAAAGCAAGAGAACGACGAAACGATTGGCATCAGTTTGTTTTCGTTAGATAGTCCGTCTACATGGAGTACCTTCTAGCATAGTGAGTGATCGTGATCTCATCTTCACTAGTGAGTTCTAAAAAAGCCTGCAGGAGGATTAGGTACATAGTTTTCTTTGAGCAGCGCATATCACCCTTAGACCGATGGATAGACCGGGAGGGTGAATAAAGTACTTGAGGATCTTTTGAGGTTGTGTATCCTGGACTTCGGAGGGACTTGGGAGGAGCGTCTTCCGTTGGTTGAGTTCACCTACAACAACGGTTATCAGGTTAGTATAGGCATGACACCCTTCGAGGCATTATACGGACGACCTTGCAGATCACCGACTTGTTGATGGGAGTCTACAGATAGCCTTCTACTTGGACCTAAGATGATTAGGGAAACTTCAGAAAAGATTGATCTTATCCGCAGACGCATGAAGACAGCTCAGGATAGGCAGAAGTCCTACGTTGATAAGAGAAGGAGTGATATTGAGTTCGAGGTGGGAGACATGGTTTTCATCAAAGTATCACCTTTGAGGAATGTGGTTCGCTTTGGATCTGCAGGGAAATTGGCGTCAAGGTTTGTAGGGCCATTTCCCATAGCGGAAAGGATAGGTCAAATGGCCTATAGGGTGAGACTACCAGAGAGATTAGAGGGCGTTCATGATGTTTTCCACGTTTCTCATTTGCGGAAGTGTCTGCACAATACAGCAGAGGTAGTTGAGCCAATCATGCTTGAGGAAGTAAAGGTAGAACAGGAGGCGACGGTTAGAAGAGTTCCTACCTGTATACTTGGATCAGAGGTTAAGAGGTTAAGTTGATGAAAGTTCAACAAGGAGAAGACTGTGAGGATGCAACTTGAGAGACGGAAGACAAGATTTGCGCTTCGTACCCTTTAAATTTCAAGGGTATGTTTTAACTTCTTTTTCCAAGCTTTTATTCGTACTTGCTTCTGTCATTTGAATCCTATCGATCGAATCTTCGACCTTTAGTTAGGAAACCAATGGATGTAAACATGTGTTTGAGACATGTTATGTTTGATGGATGCAAGTGGTTGCTCGTGGATGCATATACACGCACTAGGCACTAGATTGGCTCGAAGCACTCCCATACTGCATATGGATGTGTGTGCATTTTTTCTTTTTGGATGGACGGAAATGGCTTATATATGTTGCATTTTGATGGATGATTGTGCACACATATAGCGTTTACGTGATATACTAGAACTATTGCATACATGTTGGATTCATGGCACTAACATACACTGCATTGAGGAGGCTGACTGAATCAGTAGACCACCTAAATTTTTTCGCATTAGCATATGGACATGTACACACATGTTGGTATATGTTTATATAAACATTAGAAATCTCTTAAGGATAATGGATTCCTGTGACTGATAGATGAGTCGATGGGTGATGGATGTTAGGATATACATTCTTCTTAACTTGGAGATTTCAGGGACGAAATCCTTTAAGTAGGGTAGAATGTAACACCCCGTAATTTTAAAGGACATTATAATGAAAAACTAAAGAATACTTAATTAAATATAAGGAATTAAGTAAAACAGACTGTACCATTCCGTTCGTTTCAGAATTCTTTTTATGATAGACTCCTAGTTTGCGTAAATCAGACATCGTATGAGGTAGATTTGAAGCTTAGAAGTTTGTATACGCATAAGAGACTTATATATATACACAAATCAAAGATGAATTCATAATAGTTCGAAAATACGAAGTAGGAAAAGTTGTGAGATCTGGACTGGCATGGATGACCCATGCCTGGGTTGGGTCAACCCATGGCTAGGTGGGTCGACCCATCCCCGATCCAGCGTGGTTCATTTTTTTGAGTCGGGACTGAATTATTGTCTGTGTTCGTTGGCAGTAGGCTATATATAGGACAATATTTCTATTTTTTTTTCTACATCTAAAAAAATGGAGATAATGAGATGTTGCCTCTGCTTGGATTGAATTAGACTATCTTCTTCAACACCAGCCTATATACATATAAGAATCTCTTCTGCAGCATCAGGATATTATTCTTTGTTCTTTAGATCCAATCTCTGTGAGTTCATGTTGCTTTTAGATATAAAAATTTAACAGTAACCCTGACATGTTTATAAATCTGGATATGAACCTATGACTGTTAAGAATCTGATTCATACCTATATAATTCTGCTATTACATGTATTCCTCTATACACCTGATCTGGTGTTCGGTTCTTATATGCCTATTTCTATTATCATATGCATATACTGTTGTTATGCCTATTTCTGTTCTTTTCTCTCCCTTATTCCCTTTTTATTTTTATAGCCTAGGCTACCTTCAAGCCTAGGCCAATATCGCTGAAACATGCATACGAAAGAAATTGGGATAATTTGGGAATGATAATTTGGGGGAATATCTTGTAATACGAAATATGACTAAAATTTGGCGCATATCTTATACTATGAATCAAGACTTAAGGTTTGGGGCATATAAATCTGTAGGCTTAATTTATAGATTAAGAGGAACATGTTAATCGAACTGTAAATGACCTGTGAAATCTGTTTAATCTGTTGTAGTTATGTAAACCTGTTTAATCTGTTGGGGGTTATGTAAACTTGTTTAATCTTGTGGGGTTAAGTAAACCTTTTAATCTGTTGGGGTTAGATAAACCTGTTAAGCTGTGAAAAACTTAACCTGTTAATCTATGGGGGTTAGGCGAACTTGATAATCTGTAGGCTTAACTTGTTAAAAATCCGGTTGATTTGGGGACACAAGTTTAGGGGTTGACTTGTGCCAGCTACTATATGGGACCCATATCAGTCAGTAACCCATTCTGGTATTAAAAGGGGACCCCACACTAGGTAGGGGGTCAGGGAACGCATATTGAACTGATTATAAGAGGTTCATCTGAAAGGGGGTGTATACTAGCGCGTTCCAACGGAGTCATGTGTGTGCATGAGTCCTGTCTGTCGGGGGAAAATAAGCCACTATAGCATCAGTAAATAGGTCTATATCCTTATGTTGGTTGCCACTTTAGGAAGTAATACACCCTACTGGGGGACTGACACAGGGTATTTACAAGATAGGGAGCCAATTGCTTGAGGGAAGTAATTCAGGTACATCTAGTCCTGTCTGTTTCTGTAGGGTACCTGTATTTCTGTTTGGGGTAACACCCCTTATTTCTGTTTAGGTACCGGTTATTTTTGTTTGGAGTAAAAGCCGTTACTAGAGTACACCTAGAACTACCATTATATTTCTGTTGGGATCATTCTGTTTCTGTTAAGTAGTTGAGGGATACCTAATTCTGTCACGTATCTGTTATACTAGTATTAGTGCAGAGAAAACTATTTGAGAAGCATAGCCTACTCGATTTATTCTGCTTATCTTGTTCAGTCTGTTTATATCTGTTAAATGACACTGTTATCTCTCATCCAGTTTATATGCCTATTATGATGCTTTTACTTCTTTATATGCTAAAGGTCATTGGACTCGTTAGACTTTATTTCTGACCCATTTTGTTTCCTTTTCTCTCTCTTCCTCCCCCAAGGTTCTTAGGGTGAGAACGCTCAGGCTTGATTAGGACTCTCTCTTCTATTTCTACTTGGATTTGGATCTGCTTTGATGTATTGCTTTGACTACTTGTCTACTTTATTATGGCTATTACTGGGGATTATGATTTTACGTTTCTGTACTCTGATGGTTTTTTGTGCAAGACAAATGTTTTGATGTATTCAGGTTCTGTATTTTATGCCTGATGTTGTAACTGGTTTTGAGACTACGATGTTTTCTGCAAAATAATGAAGTTTTAAATTACCGCTGCTATTTTATATCTATCTTGTGATATTCTGTTTCTGTTTACCTATAACGCTTCACGGGACTTAATGCATTCGGATAAAGAGTGACATTAACGAACGTGGGGTGTCACAGAAGTGGTTTGAGTTCAATATAATGAAACAAGAGAAGCACTAAGAAAGATTTCAGGTTACAAATAGCAGCAGTCTGACTCAAGAAGCTATTGACACAGTTGGAATAAGTACTATACAACCAATAACAGTAGTCACTTTGATGGGTGTATAGTTCTAACCCTAATAGCCTTACAACAATCATATGTGGAGCAAAAGGCAAAGAAGAGGGGACAAACTAGTCGAATACATGTCCAAAGTTATAATAGCCTGTATAACATGACACAGTACACCGACCTAGGAAGTATGGTGATCAATTTCAACCAGGCAGCCCCATTGCTCAGGGCACTATAAAAACCAAAATACATGTCAAAGTAGAAACAAAGCACACAATTCTCTGGTTGACAAAAAAGGTGGGGTTTGCACTAACATATACTATTCATGTGAACAGAATAAGCACAACAAAAAAAAGTCAGACAAATAAACCGGAAAAGGCCAAGATCAATGCACTGTCCATGGAAGGATGCAACAACAAATTACTATACTCATTATTCAGAAATTTAAAAGCAGCCCCAACAAAATCGATCATTTCATTTTAGCACATATTGAAGTTGAAATGCTTGAAACTAAAATTAATCATGAGCAATAACTCACTTACCGAGCGATGAGAAAGAATGGAGGAGGCGAAAAGCTTCATGGACCGGTGCAATGTTACGGTGCTGCTAGCGTTGGGTAGTGGAAAACAGGAGGCTAGTGAACTTCTGGTGATGGTGCGAGATTTGAAACAAGAAGTCGAACGGTGAAAGAACAACAGTGTAGACGGAAGGCGGATGTTAGCCTGCTTTATGATCATTCTACGCAAAGCTCCAGTGTTAATTGATGGATGTGAAGGAAGCTATGGTATGCGCCCCCGGGTCGGACCAGAGCCCCTAATCGAACCCAGTTTCTTCGGCGCATAAGCTTACAGGCCAGATCCAGATACCAGAGTTGCGGATCCGTTTGGCACATTGGATATCCGATCCGAAACACACACCCCTCATCCAATCCGAACCGCATGTGAAACTACTGCAGTTACATCCCACATTCTCGTAGATCGGGGTTAGTTAACACCAACGTTTCCCATGTTCATGATATGTTGTCAACATCTCAGAGTTCCTAGGTCCGAAGTTCAAGGAATGGACCCCACGTGGCACCCGAACCGAAAGGGACTTTTGCCTATAAATACCCCAGAACGCTCCATTTTTGGGATCTTTTGGCAAATTGATTACTCTAACTCCTTTACTAGTGAATTTCTTTGGTTTATTCAGATTATATCCAAACTCTTAAAGGGAAATCCTACGAAATTGAGAGAAATTATCAATTATATAGTGAGATTGAGTTGAAATCAACATTATACTTGTATTCAAATCATCAATCAGAAAAGTATAAAGTGGACATAGGTTCTTTAATGCCGAACCACTATAAATCATTTGTTATCATTGTTTTTCTGTCTATTTTATTTAGAATTATTGTTCAATTAGGCGTTAAAACCATTTTTTGTCTAACATTTCAGTGCTTTCACTGAGAAAATTGAATTCTCAGGATTTTGGATTATCGTTCGACTATTTGGATCCTCAAGTCCAAAGAAGTTAGTCCACTTTCTTTAGTATTTTTGAAACCTTTTGCCAATCTAAAGAGAACTAGACATTATGGCTAAAGAAAAAGGAAAATAATTGCAAATTCCTCGGGAAAATGAAGCAAGTGAAGATCAACAAGCGATAGTTGTCACCAGATCAAGGGGGCACGGTTCAGAACCGAACCGGTCCATAAGAGGGTCACCGATTCGACCCGAACTCGACGATACAAACCAAATTGATGGTGCAAACCTGAACTGAACCGAAAGCATGAACATCTCTGGTAGCACGTCTCTGACCCGAAACGAAACGATGGTGCAACTACAACCCGAACCAAACTGGTTTCAGTTTAAGCTAGTACTTCTACTCGAGCCCACGCAAATGCTCCAATGCCAGCCACGAGAACCAGTAATCAATCTACTCCCTCTGCACCCATCACACACATGAATTTCTCGCGCTTACTTGATATGCTAGAAAGAACCAATGACGCTTTAGAGGCCCAGATATGCGATAGCGTTCTTATGCTAGAAAACATGACAGATATGAGTCGAAAAATAAATGAGCTTTTGGATCGTTAGGGTCTCACGAAGATGCGGCTCGTGTGTTAGGACCTGATGGCCCAAGTATGAGAGAACCAATGCGAGGATCTCACGTCCTTCCTAGAGATCCCAACATCACTAATCCTACACAAGGATAGCTCCTTCAACCCCTTTGTCCCGTGAATGACCGGGACCGTAAAGGACAAGGAATCTCAACTACCATTAGAAACCGAAGATCATCGCCTGGTGTAGGAACCAGATATATCAGGAGAGCCAGAATTGCTGATCCCAAGCCAACATTGACTAATGCCGAGGTGGAAGCGATGGTGTGCCATATTATGGCTGACAGCATACACTACACCAACAAAGATTGGGGCATCGAGCGTAGTCATACCCCACTGATGATATCCTGGACTTCCATTTTCCCCAACAATTTAATCTGCCTCAAATGGATCAATATGGAGGAAGAACCGATCCAAGCCAGCATTTGATGAGGTATTCGTGGTACATGAATGCAGCAGCAACCCCCGATGCCATGAAATGCAAAGCTTTTCCCATTTATCTAGAAGATGTTACATTAATGTGGTTCACACGACTCCACCTTGGTCAATATCTAATTTCAAAGAGCTAGGTGAGAGCTTCATGAACTAATTTCGGCTCCACGCACGAAAGTCCAAAAGTGTCATTGAGCTATCCGGGATTAAACGAGTTCCTAGAGAATCTCTAAAGTCGTATTTGGATTGTTTTAACCTAGCAGTCACTGAAGTGAGTGATCCGCATGAACTAACCATCTTAATGGCCTTAATAGATTGGGTTGACAAGGACACGAAATTCGGGGGATATTTAACTGGAAAACGGCCACTGACCAGAGAGTTGTTTTATGAAAAGGAAAACATTCGCCTACGACGAGAGCAAGTGTATGCTAATCGCAAGAGAAAGCCTGATGGGGCTCCCAGGGAAGACATTCAGAGTAATGTTGCTATAAAGCAATCCAGAGATAGCGCAAGAAAGGTTGAAGTGAATGTTAGTAATAAAATCGAAGGAGATAGTAACCAGGGTGGAAACAATGGCAGAAGAAAACAAGAATCAGGGTAGAATTCCAGAAAGAGGCCTCGATTTCAAATTTTCAAGAATCACACGCCGTTGAGCGAAACTTTGGCAAACATTTATCTGGACACTTATAACGTTATACAGTATAATAAATCTCCACCCAGGGACTCTACTGAGAAGGAGCACATAATTGGGAAACTTTGTTTGTTTCATGGAACTCACGGCCACTCTACGAACGAGTGTCGTCATCTAAGAGATATTGTTGAAAAATTACTTCATGAGGGAAAGCTGGATGAATACAAAGTCGCCCCAAGAGATAGGGGCAAGGAGGACAAGCTCCAAATCAGAACCAGCCCACCTCCAAACCCACTGCCCAGCAAAAGGGAAAGAATACTATCATCAATACCATAATCGGGGGACCACATCCAGTTGGATCTAGCAACAGAACGATGGAGAAATAAGTTAACGCAGCCAAACACCCAGAAATAGGGGATTGTAGTAGTATTGAAGAAACTACACCAAAAAAGCAGCAAAAAATGACTACAGATGATGTTGCTTTTTGAGACAGAGAGTGCGTTGTTGTCGAAGCCCCTAGTACCGATCCATTAGTGATAACTACCGTCATCGGACCTGCAGTAGTTAAGAAAGTCCTCATGGATAACGAAAGCTCCGTCAATATCCTATTTATTAAGGCTTTTGATTAGATGAAACTAGAGATGAAGGACTTAAAACCGTGTGGAGATTGGATCCGTGGCTTTAATGGATCATCAACCGTCCTTATCGGAATGGTAGATTTACCTGTAGAGCTGGGGAAGGGAGAAAAAAAGAGTAAGGATCCTCCAGTTCGTGATCATGGATATAGATTCTCCTTACAATGCTTTTTTAGGCCGACAGACCCTTGTAGAGTTCAGGGCTTGCATTGCCCCCGACGCCTGTTAATGAAATTCTCAACTGAAGCTGGAGTAGGAATGATTCGTGGTGATCAAGTTACAGGAAGAGCCTGCTATATGGAAGAATTAAAGATGATGTGCAACAGAAAAGATGTAGAATCTAAGAACACTTCCCATCCTGCTAAGGAGAACTCAGCATAGCAATTAAAGATGATGTCGCTAAGGGAGTCGCCTGACGACCCGCCTAAAGATATTAATCCTAGAGAGGATGAAGAACCAGGAAGCAGGTAGGAGATTCCTAATGAAGCTTCTATAGACATTCCAATCGATAACGACGACCCGACAAAGGTCTTGAAGATTGGAACTCACTTGGATTCTTTCCGCATAAAAGAATTGATATACTTTTTGAAAGCAAACCTTGACATGTTTGCTTGGACCCACGTGGACATGTGTGGAATTTCCCCCTCGATCATGAGTCATTCACTGAGCATAAACCCAAATAATCCTCCGATGAAACAAAAAAGGGATATATTGGGCCCAAAAATGTGTGCAACCTTAAAGAAGTGGAAAAGTTAAGAGGCAACGGATTCATCAAAGATTGAACATATCCTGACTGGGTATCAAACCCTGTCCTAGTTAAGAAATCCAACGGGAAGTGGTGAACATGTATTGACTTTTCTGATCTAAACAAAGCTTTCCCGAAGGACAACTTTCCACTCCCCAGGTTTGACCAATTGGTAGATTCCACGGAGGGACACGAACTTCTCTCCTTCATGGATGCAAATTCAGGGTACAATCAGATCCCTATGCATGTGCCAGACCAAGAGCATACCAGTTTTATCACGGACTTTGGGTTATACTATTATGTGGTAATGCCTTTTGGGATGAAAAATGCCAGAGCCACGTATACACGCTTAGTGAACCGGATGTTCTACAATCAAATTAGGAGAGTAATGGAAGTTTATGTAGACGATATGCTTGTGAAGTCCAAGCAGTCTCCCGATCATACAAACGACTTAGTGGGGATGTTTGGAATTCTACTACGATACAGGATGAAGCTGAACCCTTTGAAATGTTCATTCAGGATCGCATCAGGAAAATTCCTTGGTTTCATAGTCAGCTCGCGTGGAATCGAGATTAATCCTGATCAGATTGCAACAATGAGAAACATAGTAAGCCAGAAAGATCAGAGATGTTCAAAGCTTGGTGGGAAGGTTGTGGCATTGAGCAGGTTCATTTCCAAAGCCACATATAAGTGTGCTCCTTTCTTCGGCTTAATCAAACGAGGGAAACGCAATTTCGAGTGGACCCCAACTATGTAGAAGCCTTTCAAAACTTGTTGGATCTTCTAGAGAAACCCCCAATATTGTCCAAGCCACTGAACCATGAGGATCTGTTCGTATATTTAGCAGTGTCGTCTCATGCCATCAGCTCAGCTCTGGTACGCGAGGAAGACAAACTATAGAGGCTAGTATATTATGTAAGCAAGAAGTTAGCGGCAATAGAAGGCAATTATCCAAGGATAGAGAAACTTGCTTATAGCCTCACGATTGCATCCCGAAAACTCAGTCATTATTTCCAAGCTCATCCAATCGTAGTGTACACTGATCAGCCTCTCCGACAGGTACTGCAACGGCCTGAAGCATCTGGACGATTGCTTAAATGGAATATTGAGTTAAGCTAGTTCGACTTAAACTTCCAGCCAAGGAGATCAATAAGGGGGCAAGCATTAGCTGACTTCATCGACGAATTTACGATCCCCGAGGAAGATGTGTTAGATGATAAGGCCAGCCCCTCAGCGTAGAGTTTAGAACTTAGCCCCTAGAAACTATATACAAATGGAGCTAAGAATGATCAACGATCTAATGCCGGAGTCGTTTTGACGACTACTGAAGGACGATCAATTACTATGCTTTGCGGTTAGAATTCTCTGCAGCCAATAACGATTCTGAATATGAGGCCCTGATTGCTGGGCTAAAACTCACTAGGGAATTGGGAGTGACCACGTTAGACATTTTCTGTGATTTAAATATTGTCGTTTTCCAGGTTAAGAGGGAATTCTAGGCTAAGGGTCCTTGACTCGCCACTTACTTAGAAAAAGTAGAGGAGTTGTTGGACAACCTAGAACACTATAGTATAACTCACATCCCGCGGATAGAAAATCAAAAAGCGGACAGATTAGCTAAGTTGTCAAGTTCAGACAATCTGGAAGAGACAGAGATGGTTCCGATCAAGGTACTAGAGTCCCCATGCATCGACCAGATGGAAGCCAATCCGGTACTGGAAGCCGAGCCAGAGAGATAATCATGGATGACGCCAATAAAGAACTTCCTGCAAAATGGAACACTTCCCGTAAAGAAGAATGAGAGACGGGCGATGGTTCGTAAAGCCGCAAGATATGTCATGCAAGATGAAGTTCTTTATCGTCAGGGATTTTCAATGCCTTTGCTCCAATGTATAGCACACGACGACATCAAGCGTGTACTAAGAGAAGTACATAAGGGTGAGTGTGGAGATCACACTGGAGGTCAGACATTGGTGAAGAAGATATTGCGATATGACTATTTTTGGCCGACCATAAATCGAGATGCAGCTGATTATTCACGACGCTGTGATCAATATCAGAAATTCGCAAAAATCCCTAGGGAACCTCCTACCCAGCTTAAGTCAATGGTGAGACCGTGGTCATTCGCCATGTGGGGGATCGACATTATTGAAAGCCTGCCAATCGCTAAAGGTGGAGCAAAATATGCGATTGTGGCCATAGATTACTTTACAAAATGGGCAGAAGGCGAACCATTAACTTCGATCATGAAAAAGAAGGTGATTAATTTTGTGGTCAGGAACATCATTTGCCAATTCGGGATTCCCAAAACCATCATAATCGACAATGGAACCCAATTCGATAGCACTGAGCTTAGAGATTTCTGCCAGAAATACAAGATTGACAAGAGATACACCACGGCAACTCACCCACAATCGAATGGAAAAGTCGAGGCAGTAAACAAAATCATCAAATCCATTCTCAAGAAAAGACTGAAGCAGGAAAAGGCCATATGGGTTGATGAACATCCTTTAGCGTTGTGGCTTACCGGATGACTTACAAATCGACGACCGGTCATACCCCCTTCTCACTATCATTCGGATCAGAAATAGTCATCCCAGTGGAATCGAAAGTTCCTTCCCATAGAACAAGGTACTATGACCTGATGATGAACAGAGCGCTTCTCCTCGAATCCTTGGACGAAATTGAGGAAAAAAGAGATGAAGAGAACTTGCGCGCTTCGAGACACCGACATCAAATTTCTCGATACTACAATAGGAGGGTCCGTTCTCGGATTTTCGAAATTGGAGACTTAGTTTTCAAGCGTGTCTTCCCGACCCCTGTCCATCTGGGTCCAGAATGGGAGGGACCATACACCATTCAATGAAAGCTTGACACAGGAGCTTTCAAATTAACGATCGTGGATGGTGAAGAGGTACCCAGAGCGTGAAATGCCCAACAGTTGCGGCAGTACAACTTAAATTTGTATTGTTTTCTTTTCTTTTATAGACCATGTAAAAAGGCATGACTTGCCTAGAAAAGTCTAGTTGATATAAACAAAAGATTATAAAGTGGACGTAGGCTAGGACCTGGCTGAACCACTATAAAAATATTGTGTGTCATTTACTTTTCCTACATTAGTCTCATTATATTCTGTGATTGCTTTGCTCTGGGTATGAAACATTAAGTTTGAATTGAATTTAGAAAACGAATATAACACTCAAACTAGTAGATTCTACCTTAGGGAATTATGTGTGGAAAGAAAATCGGAGCAAACGAGACGATCGTTTGAATAATAGAGTGAAAAGGACGAGAAGACGACATCCCGAACTCTAACTCTCATGATTTCAGAGAGAATATAAAGGACGGGAAGGCGACGTCCCCAAGGAGTGATGGTGCACCACGATAAGAGACCGCCTTGATCGCACTCTAACCTGGCCATACGACAGGAAAGCAAAAAGGTGCTAAGAACAAGTGCTAATGAAAAATAATATTAACCCCACCAAAGAACTAGTGGCAATCTAACGTCGAACCTAATCAATCTTGAATAAGCCTTGTCCAGGCATTTTATTCAAAATTGACAGGGGGCATACACATGTCCATCAAATGTACATCTCCCTATTATCAGTTATTTAGTTTAGTAATGTTTTTGCATTAACCGTATTATCATTTTACATGGAAGCTTGTATAGAAATTTTTAATTGATATGTGATGTGATTCATCTTTTATCACTTATGCTAATAATGCATCTACTTGGCATAACTGACGAACTTGCAAATATGTAACATCGTAGAAAAACAACCTACTTTATTTACATAAGCACAAGTTTATACAAGGTGACCAATCAAAAGATGCGAGGGTCGCGCTCGCTACAAGAACAGCAGGCCGGTGGAAAACAGAATGAAAATATTAAGCCATCTTTCACTTGGATTTGGGGAATTAGATTTTCGAGCAGCCTTCTGTTTCTGTTTTTCTTCCATCTCAGCATCCATGAGAAGGCATTTCTTTGACCTTTTCTTTTCTTGAGGAGTGATGTGGGGAGCAATAGAGGACTGAGAAGCTAGCTGAGAAGTGATTGACTTTAAAAGCTTGACAACTATTTTCTGACCAGGAGGTACCGACTGGATGGGGTCAATACTGAGGGGTTCTTTGGTTTCTACCTCATTTTTAACTTTCAGGAGAGCGTCAGTTTTCGTCTTCATCTGGGCCAAAGTCATGTTGTCGGTTTCCCCCCAGCCTCCAGTTACCACAACTTCGTCATCCTCCTCATTCCCATCAGTGCCTCCATCATCTTTCAAAGCATCTATCATGTCCCCTTCTTCGGGAGTCTAAGTACTGGACGACATGTGGACTTTTTCAATAACTTCTTTTTTCTTCTCCTCAGCCTTCTCAGTAGACTTTGCATCATTAGCCTCTTCCTGCTTCTCTTTGGCCTTCTCGGCAGACCATGCATCGGTGACTCCCTCTTGTTTCTCATTCGGCTTTGCACCTACAGGACGAGAAACGATAGTTATTAACTTAGGATAAAACTCGGGTTCCTCAATTATATACCCAACAATACGACGAAAATTTGAAATAGATCTAAAAAATTGAGGTAAAAAGGTGGAGATACCTTCAAATGACTTCTCAACATGAGCAGCAGGAGTTTCTGAGGTCGTTTCAGCAATAGGAGACAAGAAAGATGTCTTGGGAATTCGTGGATTCTCCGGATCATGCCTCTCTGCCTTAGTAACCCCAGGGGCAGCTGAGGAAGAACCAGATTCGATGGTGTCTTTTCGTTTGGCCTGACGCCTCTCCTCCATAGCATCAGCAATAAGTCTATGCCCTTCAGCTAAGCGCACCGGCTCTTCACCCTTTAGATATTTCTCCATAAGTTTCTCTTCGTCAATGGAGTCCACCTTGAGCTCTTTCTTCTCCTATTCAACAACTTGATCCCACATGTAAACCAAAGTTGTTAGGTAGTCTTGGATCCAAGAAATGTCCCAACAACAGGTAACTTGAGCAAAAAATTGTACCATGAGCTCACCATAACTGTCCTATTATTTTTGAGCTGTAGAAAGTTGTGCGTGAGCATTCTCGGCCGATTCAATTGCAATACTTGCATTCCCTTCGGCTAGGACTGCCCTCGATTCGATTTCCATTAGCTTGGCTTTTAGATCAGCATTTCTCTTCGCTAACTCCGCCTTCTCTTGTTCGAGACTAGTACAGGCTGATTTTGCGTTGGCACTTTCAGATTTAGCATCCTCAACTTGTTCTTTCAATCCAAGCGTTCTTGGCTATGAGATTCCAGTTCAGCATGATAACGTTTTTGTAGCTCCTCGTGTTGTTTTTTGTAATTATCAGCATTTCCCAAAGCAAGAGCAAGTTGAGCTTGTGCATCTTCCACTTCCTTTCTGTATCTTTCAAGATACTTTCATTGTACTTGGCCATTTCCTTCGTACTATTTTTATTAATGATTAAATCTCGAATGACCTCGGAAAGATTGCGCGAGTACTTGAACATCTCTTTATATTGCTTATCCGCTAAATCTATTTTAGCCTTAACATGATCCGCCCACTTAGAAGGCACTGGCTTAAGGGAAGGAACAAAGGGCATATTGTCAAAGTGACGGTGTGGAAATTGTTTCTTCAGAAGCTTCAGTTTTGCTTTATTCTCAGAATCGAGTGTCATAGGCTTTGTTATTGATAAGTCGACATTTCGTCGCTTAGCAGGTACAAGGGATCTCTAGTCTTTATCTTTCCCTTTCTCAGAAACTTTGTATTTGTCCTATGAATCAGAATGCTTTGAAGGTGGTTATTCTTGAGGATGTTTCTCTTTAGGGGGAGTCGGAGCTTTGGGATGTGATTTGTCTCCTTCACGACGGTCTTGATGGCTCTTATGCTTGTCAGGATCTGATTGATAGGGACAATGGAAAGCTTAAAGAATAAGGATGACCGTAATCATAATAATATCTCTCCCACGATTATAATCCCAATCATGTTCTGTATCAGAGTCAAATCTGGGCATACTTAAGCGGATGTTTTTTAGAGGGTAGTTGTAGCACGTCACCGCCCAGCAAAATTACACAAGTAAATATTAGAATTGGAATTAATATGGTACACTAGTTCTGTGGCGTGTACTGCCGATGTGTTATGCATATCCTAAGTGATCCCCCAACAGACCGGAGCCTGGAGCAAGGCCTATTTGTGTAGTTTCCCTGGCTATCACGGGAGTGACATCTTCTTCAGAAGTGGGAAAGAAAGAATATGTTCCAAAATCTTGTGAAGTGTAAATGGCGTCGGGTAGGGGAAGCTTCCCCAAGCCCTGATATATAGAATCATCCATGAAAGAATCATCGCCTTGAGACTTGGTCGATAGCAGCTTTCTTGGAGAAGTTCTTTTTTGGGAGTGGCTGCATCCTCAAGAGTGATGTATTTGTGCCTATATCCGGCAGCTTTGTTCACTAATATATCATCCTGTGTTGAAGTGGGAGAAGGACTCTTTTGAAGTGCAGTTGGATCCTTCGAACTTTTTCCCTTCTCAGTTAAGGTTTCAACTGGCCCCTCGACTAGGGGCATGTATACATAAGGACCTCCTCCGTGGCCTATGCTTCGAGTCATAGCAAGTAAGCGATGAAGATAGTCATCTATTAGACATTCTCTAATAGTCAGAAATTTTTTATCACCATTAAGCAGACGATTCAGGCGATCCAGGTACACCTGATGCACTTCCTGCCTTGGACTAGCAACTGCAAATAAAGATGAGATGAATCAATGCGTTTGTGGAAACAAATAAAGCTAGAGCGTCGGGACTTCAAACTTACTTGATTTAAGCCATATCCTAGCACATTCCGATTGCTGCTTAATCTAACACCATTCAGGTTTCACATCACCTACTTTGCTACTAAACGGTATGCTAATAATTTTCCTTTTCAGCACTGATGCAAAATATACAATGGATGGAGTATCTTATGTTTGGTGTTTGAAATTGCAGAAAAAGCATACATCTTTAAAGGTAAGCCCTGTCCCAAGAATTTCCCTATAAGCGATGTATAAAGTGTACAGAAAAGCATAGCATTAGGAAGAAGTTGCATGGGGGCGATTTGCATTCGCCTCAGAAAATCGACGATGAATGGTGAAAATGGAGGGATCGCACCGACAATACACATTAATCGGCTAATCGCCATATATCCTTGGGGTGGATTATGAGGTCAGTTTTGCCTTAGCAGTTAGCTTGGTATCTTTTCAAAGAATTCCATGTTTCAAGCACAGATGTGTAAGCTTTGGATTGTTGATTCAATCGAGTTGTTAGGAAATTCCAAGATGGTGGCGCTCGGGAATTCATCAGAAGCGCGATTGTCCCCTACCCCTCCCTCCTCTTCTTTGTCCCTAGAAACTTCATCTCCAGATAATGCTGCATTTTCACGACTTTCTATCTCATAGTTTGGACCTGCGCTACCCCTTCTGAGTTCAAAGTAGATGAAACCTCTTCGATGATGGAATTTTCAGATGGTCCTACAATATCCTTTTTCTCTGCCAACCTGGTTGAACGTCTTCCAATCACGATCGCTGTACTATCCAAGAGACAACAAAAATTAGAGCGTAGTTGCCCGTGTCCCCCTCCCCCGTGTGTATGTGTGTGTTGTGTTGGTGCATACAATGTTGAAATCACAAAATATAAAAGCAAGCCGAATGGAATGCAGTACAAAGAGAAGTTAGCAATCATTTATTCGTTTGAACCAAGAATGTTCGATCATGG
This sequence comes from Allium sativum, assembly GCA_030737875.1. Taxonomy (NCBI): domain Eukaryota; kingdom Viridiplantae; phylum Streptophyta; class Magnoliopsida; order Asparagales; family Amaryllidaceae; genus Allium; species Allium sativum. The sequence continues at coordinate 906,072,941 of CM060916.1, forward strand.
AGGCTTTATCCTAACTGTCCACAAACTTATAAGTTATACTTGGACTTGGCTAAATTATGCACAAGATCATGCTACGAGTTCGCATCTCCAAGGTTTTATTTTTCATCTGATTATATGAATGTTAAGTTATGTATGTCCTTCATATTTAAAGTGTCGGATCAGATCGAATTCTTCCGAGGCTGGTAAGCCGGAAAAGATCAGAGAGCTGTGTAAAATCGATTCGGTTCAAATTGAAAATGTGAGGAAATCAACGACGGATCAGTTCAGAGTTATATGGGAAGTAACGTCGGATCGGGACAACATCCTGCAACCAAGCTGCTGCTGATCATATTTGTGAACTCCTAACTGATCCGATCTGCTCTAGCTCCGCCAATTTCACTGTCTTCTTCCTCCTCCTCATTACGCCAAGAACCGGGTTCCCTTCGTATATTTCATCATTATCAAATCGAGAAACTGATGCCGATGTGAGGCAACCTAACAGCGAGCCTACCTCGCCTGCACCATCACCTGAAGACGATAACGGTGTCGCCGTCGATGGAGGTAGCTGAGGCAATTCCAATACTAAATTTTCTGTCGATCTAACTAAGGCGGCATGGATCATAGTGGGGATCCAAGTACCATTAATTTAAAATCAAAGATTAACAACAGAAAGAGAAAGATTCGAAGCCTACCTAAATTAGAGTTGGGAATTCGAGATAAAATTAAAAGAGGAAGTTAGGGTTCCTGAAAAATAAAGAGAATAACTGCGGCAGCAAAAGTAAAAAGAAGGTGGATGGAGGTTTATACAGAAAATAGGGTAGACCATTCGTATTCCTATGGATGTGACCATCCAAAACAATCAAAGTCTTTCTAGCCCAAAAAATGCCTCGAACTAAATATGGACTAGATCGGATGAAACCGATCCGACCCGTGATGCCAATTTTTGTTTGGTATCGATGATTTAACATCCCATAAGACGAAGGTAAATAGATTGAAGGGGGTTAGGATCTTCAAACACACGCTATTAAAGATTACCTGGAGAAGTGTTTGGGTCTCCGAAGAAGTCTAGAGGTTATTCAAAACAGCAGAAATGATTCTTGATCCCATGACGTATTTACAGTCCTTACAGATACCAAAAGACTTAACTTCATAAAGTATCATTATGTCACTGAAAGACACAACTATTGAGTTCTTCTGATTCAGGAACAAACAAGCTGACTATTTCGAACCACATTTCATCTCCACTAAAAACATAATTCAAGGGGAAAAATGTTAGCATACTTTATGATCAGTCTATGCAAAGCTCCAGGGTTAATTGGTGGATGTGTTCGCAATGGGGAAGCTATGATATGCAACCCCTGGGTCATACCGAACCCCCTAGCCGAACCCAGTTTCTTCGATACATAAGCTTACAGGCCAGATCCAGATACCAGAGTTGTGGGTCGGTTTGGCAGATTGGATATCCGATCAGAAACACGCACCCCTCATCCACTCCGAACCACATGTGAAACTAAGCAGTTACATCCCACATTCTGGCAGATCTGTGGTAGTTAACACCCATGTTTCCCACGTTCATGATATGTTGTTGTCATCTCAGAGTTCCTAGGTCCAAAGTTCAAGGGATGGACCCTATGTGGCACCCGAACCGAAAGGGATTTTTGCCTATAGATACCTGAGAACATTCCATTTTTTGGGATCTTTTGGCAAATTGATTACTCTAACTCCTTTACTAGCGAATTTCATTGGTTTATTCGGATTATATTCAAACTCTTAAAGGGAAACCCTATGAAATTGAGAGAAATTATCGATTGTATAATTGAGATTGAGTGGAAATCAACACTGTACTTGTATTCAAATCATCAATCATAAAAGTATAAAGTGGACGTAGGCTCTTTAATGCTGAACCACTATAAATCTTGTGTTATTGTTATTTTTCTTTCTATTTTATTTAGAATTATTGTTCAATTGGGTGTTAGAACCATTTTTTGGTCTAACAACGGAGTTGTGGGTGTACCGTTCGTGGGCTTACGGTGGAGGCGATTAAGGGTAGGAGCCATTTTTCGAAGTTGTCGTTTTGGGGAAAGAAAATGATTTTTTGGGAAGGGAGTAATTATCGGTTGAAATTAATAAGGAAAGGAGGAATATTTGGGCTTCGGCCATTAAAAATTGGAAAGGAGAAATGATTTTTTCTGAAGAAATTTGGAGGAAAACAACGTGATTTATAGAAGAAAAGATTAGTGATAAGAACAACGTAATTTCTATAGATGGTAGGATAATGGCGCATTACAGAATTTGGTCGGCGTAATTTTAACTGAGGTAGGTGATATTTAAGTATAATTCAATATTAATTCCTACCGCGAATTGCCACGAAGCGCTCTCAATTTGTACCTCCAACACAATCTCCAAACATAACGAAATTTGGCATGCCACCACATTTCAACGTCCTGAATCTAATAAAATTAGTTCGGTTGTAATCCGACTTCTTCTGCATACGACGTGATTTTAATTTTAAATTGTTTATCGGTTCACCGATTTTATTTTGTTTTCCACCAACAACTCCATTCGATTCCAAATTTTGAATTGTTAAAGTCAATTTCTCTATATATTCAAATACACTATATCCAAGCCAATTTCCCATATATTTCAATAAATAAAAATCTTTAATTTATTTAACATTAATAATGTTTATTTCTTAATCAACCATTTATATTTTCCAATCGAATTTCAAATCCAATTCAATTATTCAACCAAATTCAAATCAACTTTTCAACAATAAATACTTGATTCCCAGCCAACCTTTCTGAATTAAATATTGGGTTTAATTCATACCCGAGACCATAATTTTAATTTTAAAATTTCTAACCCACGTATCAATATAAAATTGATTATTTATAGTTATATCTTTAATCAATTCCATATTCCAGTTGTTGAAATTTCTGGGATTTACAATCTCTCCCCTCCCCAAAAAATTTCCTCCTCGAAAAGGAGAGATCGTTAGAGTTATACTTCTAATTTTATATTTATTTGAAAATTTTCCCACAACTAATTAAAATATCGATATTTAAGTCATCGATCCTCTTTGTTTATTTATCATATTCAATTAACACGAAAAATCAAATTTCTTATCAAAACCAATCTCTTCTTAAATTCTAATTCCCGCATAAGTTAGATTTATGCATCTCAAATTATTCCAAATTTCTTTATAAACCTTATCTATCAGCGTTTACTTATCCATTGTTGCACTTAATTCCTTACGACCCTAATTCAACCAATTCTCCTTACACTGAATCAATTTAGTTTTTCCAACACTCCTTGAAGAGTGTAAATAACTTCTCCTCTTCAAGTCGACAATTTGTAAATCGAAAGCTTGAAAATTTCCAATATCCAAAATCTTTTATACACGAAATTCGTGCAAAAAATATTTATGTTATTACTCCAAAGCTATGAACTTGAAATTACTCTAAAATCCTCTTTCTTAACTTATTAAGTTAGGTATATTTTACGTACAAAATATTGATTTGAAAATACTTGATAACTCAACGTTTGACAAGTCTATTATCGTTCTCACATATTTAGGCATACGCTGGTCAGGCGCATGACTAAAATCTCCAATTACTAAATATCCTAGCTTTAACTCCCAGTGAAAATATTTCAAAAAATTCCTTTTTTATTAAAAAGAAAACAGATACGGAAAGTACCAATGTGATGTTGATTGTTTATAAATCGCAGATACATGATGGTTCCGTCTGGATCCCCCAGAAAATATTCGTACCCGTAGCAAATCAGTTCCCTTCGAATTTCGTCATGGAAAAATCAACGAAAGACATTTAACAATCAAAAGAAAATTTGAGGTCACTGAGCGTTGGCAGATCTATCTCAGGGTCAAGAAAAAAAATCATCTAATTATGAAAATAAAATAAATCACGAGGACCAATCAAGTCACGATGACAAATCAAGTCACGTAGACACAGTGCTGCATCAAACAGGCGGCTCAATATACTAATATATCTCAACATCGCATGGCTCCATTCTACTTTTAGTAACCTTAGTGGTTACATCTCTTTCACTTGTAGATATGCCATGTGGAACACAGGTACACAATGATTACGTCTGATTCCCCCAGGAAACATCCATACCCGTATGCTTTCACAGTTTTTTGGATTACACCCTTATACAATGATTGTAGATCGCAGCAGATGCAATGGTTACGCTTGGTTCCCCTAAGAAACATCCATCCGCCGTATCTACAGCCATGCGAATTTCGCTACAAGGTCATGTTCTTCTAAGAACTGCGACAACTCATGAATTTTATGTCCGGACAACCTACTACCACTAGCAGTACATCTCAACTAAGCTCGAGATTCAAAGGATAAGGAAAGTACTTTCGTTATCTTGACTTGAAAACATATGATACTATGCACATATAGTACTTTATTTCATACTCCTCATAAATCATACTTGTGTCAACTTACATAAGATTTTCTTTCCAAATCATGTTTTCAAACATCTCAATTTTTTTTAAATTCCATTATATAAGATTTTATTTCAAATCGATTACCTTCTAATCCAATTGTTTTGAATTCACTATATTCTTATATATTTTTCATATAAGTTTTGAAACTTCTATATCCAATATCTAAAATCGAATATTCTTAAATTTCTATTCAAATATCAAAATTTTAGTTTTGATGTCTTAATCAATTCCAATATTTGATATCTTTTCAACTCAGATTTATGAATCTATTTGCTATAAACCAATTTTTTTCCAATTTTCCAACTAATAAGTTCCTCAATTAATTCACATCTTTATGCTTTCAAAATTTCATAATTTTTCATTCTTATAACATATTTCTCATTCACGCATTATTACTCTTCCATATTCACATCCTTCGACCGTAAATTAGCAAGTGAACAATTCCCTAAGTGTCAACCCCAAAGGCCGAAACCAACATCAGATCAACACTCAGAAATTTTTTCAATTTAACTAATTTCTAGTCTATTTTCAATTTCCTTGATTCCATTTCTTGTATTCCAAAATCTATTCCTTTCTTCTTTTACGTTCTACCACCCTTCGTTCTCGACATGCGACTTTTTGTTCCTTAGTACTTGCCATTCTAATTTATCAAAATCCGTTGGCTTATGATGATCTTTTTGAAAAACATTTTCAATTGTCATATTTATTTTCTATAATTCTAGAAAATCTCTTATTACCACTGGAAAACATTTGCAAATAAGTTTTGAAAACTTCATCTCGAAATTCCATTACCAATTCAACCTTATTTCTACATTGATTCAAATAGTCAATGTTATTTCAAATTCAAACCCGTATATGTAAGTCGATTCTCCAATTTCACACTCGATTTGGACTACATGTCGCATTACCAATTCATAAAATATAATTGATGTCTTATCAATATATAACCTCTATGCTCATACGTCTCAGAGAAGGGTGTTAAGCTAAAAGAATAATTCTCTGCCACCAAAAAGATATATATTCAATAGAGTGCAAATTAATATGCCATAAATTACAATGTTAGACATATAATCCAAACCAAAGTCTGAAATTTAAAAACTCAACTTACATGTTAATGTCAAAGTTAAACTCAATTCTGTAAAATTCCAAGTTGAATCAATTGTTCAGGTTAAGTTATAACTCGAGTTCCCAATTTAAATTCCCAAATTTGACTGAATCTGAAGTTTAAATTATTTACTCCATAATATTCATTTTGCATCAATTCCAACTTTTCAAATATTAAACTTATCGATTCTTCACAAGTTTTGAATTCACAATCTGAATTCTTATTTCTAATAAATTTCAGTTGTCTTTAATTACTAAAATACACAATTAGAGAAACTGATTCGTTGACTCTCTTATACTTATCTTCCTTTAATACCATTCGATGATGGATTCGGGATTCAAAACTAAGGGCACTTATCAAAGAATTAGCTCACGCAAATGTAGATTCAAAGACTGGGGATTCCCAAAAAAAAATAAAAAAAATAAATCTCAAAATAAATTTTTGTTTCCACTGAATTAGTTTCAAAATACATAATAATTCCAAAATAATTTACCTTTCAAAATTTGTTTTAAAATTATTTATACTTTCCAAAATTATACTTCAAAAACTTTTTTAATTTCAATATCCGCTTTTTCTAAAGTGATTTCTAGCGTCGATCCTACTCATTAAAACCTAATAAGCTAATTTTTGAATAAACCAAAGCACTGATACCACTTGTAACATCCCACATTTTTGACCACTTCAAATTGGTAATTAAACCAACTTAAAACGTTCAAACTGACAGATCGTTATTTAACTTACAGAGTTTAAAATAGAATCAATATAGAAAGCATAAAATAAATGGATAACACAATAGTGAACAACAAAATAAAACTTTTTTATATTAATCAGAATTTTGGTACAAAATTTTTCTATACAGACAAGCTAGAATACATCACTTTGAATACAAGAAAAACATTTATTGTTTAAATCTTGAGAGTGTGCATGTCTTTGGAATCCCCAACTTTACCAATCTTAATCCTAAGTTGTAATCTCGAAATTTGTAACACTTGGGTCTGACCCGAGCGTTCCATGCAAAAACATAAAACACTCAAGTCAAGATTAACCTTTGTTCAAGTAAATTAATTTCAATATAATACTGAAATACAATGCATTTACTAAATTCTCAAAATAAATGCCACACTATAGGTTTGAACATAGCAGGCTATAAACTAATCTTAGCTTTGGCAAAGTACATATGGGCATAATAGGGGTAAATGACTGGAGCCAAAAACAATAATCTAAGATTGGCATATAATGATAGAAAACCAGGTATTCCCAAAAACAACTATTAGCATAATCAAAGCGCCAACAGTCTATCAAATGTGACAAACGAAATCAATGGTTGAAAAAACAAAGGATGACATTACATGCTACTAAACTGCTTGTTAATATATGGAATATCATTTGTCTGTGGTCAGTACAAATTTGTACATGTTCAGGTATTCAAGGCAAAGCTTGGGTAAGAAACAACAATATAAAACATATATCCAAATACTTGTGTATATATTCTTAATCTACCCAAATGCATGCATCAACTCTCTGGGCAATAATGAAAGGAACAACAATCTAAAAAAATTTGTATGACACAAACCCAAAATTTCAGGTCATCAAAGTGAAGCAACGTTTTCAAGTTATCGAGTATGGCATGGAAAGTGTACACCAACTATGTATATTTTAGGTTGTCCAACTTTCTTTTAAATATATATATATATGCATAGTTAATATGTATATCATGCTAAGTAGGACAGTTCTATAGCAAATTCATAGTTATAAAATGCCCAGGTATTCGTTTTTCTTTCAGCAAATGGGGTCATTTAAAGCATATCATATTGACCCTTTCGAGTTAAATTTATAAAGGTAGACATGTTTAATATTGTTTTTCTTCTTTCTATTGGAAATAACAAAGTGATCATGAAAGTGTACTCAATAACTAACAAAGAATGCAAGTTCTAAGGTCAGTGATATATATACAGAGGTCTGGATGTGTGTATCAATTGCATATATAATATATTCCCATATCGACACAATATACACATATATATAATCAATATATTCCAATTTCATAGGCAAGTGGTTTGAGATCAATATATTGAAACAAGAGTAGCATTATGACAAATTTCAGGTTACAAACAACAACAATCTGACTCAAGATGCGATTGACACGGTTGGAATAAGTATTATACAACCAATAGTAGCAATCACTGTGATGTGTGTATAGTTCAAACCCTAACAGCCCAACAACAACCATAGGTGGAGCAAATGGCAAAGATAAGGGGCAGACTAGTCGAATAAATGTCCAAAGTTAATAGCCTGCATAACATGACACGGTACACCGACCTAGGAAGTATGGTGATTAATTTCAACCAGGCAGCCTCATTGCTCAGGGCACTGTAAAAAGCAAAATACATGTCAAAGTAGAAACAAAGCGCACAATTCTCAGGTTGGCAAAATGAGATGGGGTTTGCCTTAACACATACTATTCATGTGAACATAACAGGCACAATAAAATAAAAGTCAAACAAATCAACCAGAAAAGGCCAAGATCAACACACCGTCCAGGGAAAGGACACAACAACAAATCGTAACACCCATAATTCAGAAATTTAAAAGAAGTCCCAACAAAATCGTTCATTTCATTCCAGCATATATTGAAGTTGAAATTCTTGAAATGAAAATTAATCGTGAGCTAATATCTTACCTGCCGAGCGACGAGAAAGAACAGCGGAGGCGGAGAGCTTTATAGACCGATGCAACATTACGGTGCTATCATTGTTGGGTAGTGGAAGACCGAAGGTTGGTGAACTTCTGATGATGGTACGAGATTCGAAACAGGAAGTCGAACAGTGAAGGAACAACGGTGCAGATGGAAGGTGGAGTTGTTGGCGCAAGATTCGTGGGCTTGGGCTGGAGGCGATTAAGGGTGGCAGTCATTTTTCGAAGTGGTTGATTTGCGGAAAGAAAATGATTTTTAGGGAAGGGAGTAATTAACGGTTGAGATTAAAAAAGAAAGGAGGAATTTTGGGGGCTTCGACCATTAAAAATTTGAAAGGAGAAATGATTTTTACCGAAGAAATTTGAAGGAAAACAACGTGAGTAATAGAAGAAAAGATTAGGGATAAGAATGACGTAATTTCTATAGGTGGTAGGATAGTGGTGCATTACAGAAGTAGGTCGGCGTAATTTTAACTGAGGTAGGTGATATTTAAGTATAATTTAATATTAATTCCTACTGCAAATTACCACGGAGCGCTCTCAATTTGTACCTTTAGAACAATCTCCAAACACAACGAAATTTGACATGCCGCTACATTTCAACGTCCTAAATCTAATAAAATTAGTTCGGTTGTAATCCGACTCCTTTTGTATACTATGTTATTTTAATTTTAAATTGTTTATCAGTTCATCGATTTTATTCCGTTTTCCACCAACAACTCCATTCGATTCCAAGTTTTGGAACATTAAATTCAATTTCTCTATATATTCAGATACACCATATCCAACCCAATTTCCCACATATTTCAACAAATAAAAATCTCTAATTTATTTAACATTAATAATGTTTAATTTTAAATTCAACCATTTATATTTTCCAATAGAATTTCAAATCCAGTTCAAATATTCAACAAAGTTCAAATCAAATTTTCAATAATAAATACTTGATTCCCAATTGAACTTTCTGAATTAAATATTGGGTTTAATTCATACCCAAGACCATAATTTTAATTTTAAAATTTCTAACCCAAGTATCAATATAAAATTGATTATTAATAGTTATATCTTTAATTAATTCCATATTCCAATTTTTGAAATTTCTGGGACTTACAAATAAGTTATTGCACTTCTCTCTTAGCAGGGTGTAAATTAGAGTTCAAACTACCACTTTGTATTATTGAAGAAACTAATTCATTTTGCCTATCAATAGCATTAAAGATACGAATTAAATCTTCCTGACATTTACTGTTAATCTAGGGTTCATACCAAAGAAGAGTTGAATTACCTGAAGATATAACCTTGTTAAACAACTGCTGACCTACTGCTCAATTCCTTAAGATTGCTTTCCAAGTACCTGAAGAGTTATTATCTATGCTTATGTGCCAAAAAAACTTTCCTCTGCAATATCTATCACTCATCCAATTACTCCATAAAGATGTGTTTGACAAGAATTTCCGCATCAATTTCACATATGTAGCTATTTTTAAATTAGTAAACAACTTCAAATTGATCCCTCCTTAAGATTTAGGTAAACATAATTTTTTCTATCTTACTTTATGTGAAGCCCCACCCCAGAAGAAATCAGCACATATAGTATGCGACTTTTGAATTGTATGTTTAGGTAATTGGTAGAAAAATTGCCAATATAAAACAATTAGTGTTATCGCTGATTGAATCAACTTTGCCCTACCAGCAAAACTCAGAAAATTTGCATCCCATGCTTGAATCTTAGATTAGATCTTATGCAGAAGTTATTGACAATCAATAAAATGAATATAGTTAGATGATAGAGGTACACCTAAGTATTTCACTTCCAAATGACCAGTTTGAAAACCCAAAATAACTGATATTTCATTAGATTTCCTTGCATGTGAACTAAAATAAATTTTAATTTTAAGAGAACTTACAGTTAGACCACTGACTTGCCTTAATCTGCCAAACACACTCTTCAAAGCTACTGTAGATTGAGACGAACCCTTAGTAAATACTAATAAATCATCAGCATATAGTAAATGTGTAATTACTAGCTTAAAATTAAAAATTGGAACAAACAACCCCTGACACAAGACCTCATTTATACTATACGTAAAGCACTCCATTGCAATAGAAAAGAGATGTGGTGATAATGGACCCCTTGTCGAATTCCTCTATTTTAAGAGATAAAGCCCTTTGGAATTCTTTAAATCAATATAGAGAATGTGGGAGTTGAGATGCATTCATATATCACATTGATAAAACGTGTTGGAAAACCCATTTTTAACATAATGTGACAAATAAACTTTCTATTGATCATATCATATGCCTTATGTAGGTTAACTCGGACACAAAATTTATTAACCCCCAGCTTCTTGAAATCTCTTAATAACTATGCAAGTAGAATGTTGTATCCAACATATCTCAAAGGAATAAAAGCACATTGATTTGAAGAAATAAGACATGGTAGGAACCCTTTAATTCTATTGCAAACTATCTTACTAAAATTTTTATAATACATATTACAACATGCTATGAAACAGTATTGAGATAGATATATCTATTGGCCTATCCACCTGTGGAATCAATGTAACAAATGTATGATCAATCCCCTTAGGCAATTTTGCACAGTTAAATATATCCTGAAGAGCTAATAATAAATCATTCTTAATTTCTTCCTAATGTAGCTTATAAAACATAGCATTAAGCCATCTGGACCACGGATCGAATCATCATGCACGGAATTAATTGCAACATTAAATTCCTCTAAATAAATAGGGTTTAAAAGTACCCGACACCCATGATTGTTAATAGCAGTTATTGATTGGAAAGAAGGGAGCTCATTACCTCTTGAACCATTGAATATATTCCGAAAATACTCGATAGCTGCAATATTAACTTCATCTGATTTATATATTAAATCTCCATCAGAATTGATTAAGGCTTTCAAATTATTAGTATATCTCTTAGCAGACATCTTCAATGAATTTTTTTAGAATTAGTGTATCCTTCTTGCAACCATGAATCCTTTTCTTTTCGTTTATAACTCCAGAATTTAATTTGCTTTTGAACCATAAGAGAATGTTTTTCCTTTAGCATCTGTTTATATAACATCAGATTTTCTGGATCTAGATCAGATGCTATTCCTTTTCTTTAAATTTAGCTTCATCTTCCATCAATAATGCATCATCTTTAGGCCTACATTTATGCCAGTCCTTCAATTCTTTTCTACAAGCAGTTAATTGTTGAAATGTTTAACTAGGAAAACCCCAAACCTTTGCTTGTAATCCTCTATAAATACAATCACTATATCCATCTTTAAAATGCTAGTCATTGAAGTATCTAAATAGAAATACCTTATTCAAAGTGGTAGAAGTAAAATCCACGAGCAATGGATTATGATTACTAGAGAGTTGTGTCAAAGATAATACCTTAAGCTCACTGAATTTCTGCAAGCATGAGTGGTTGACAAAGACCTTATCAATGTTAGTAGCCATTCCTCTGCGTCTCCAAGTGTATTTAAATCCAATGGCTTTGATCTCTATCAACCCTGCTTGAGTTAAGCAATTATTGAAAGCCCTTAAGTGTTGAAACGGTACTGGCTATCCACTGTTCTTATCTAAAGGTGAAGATGAGTTATTAAAATCACCCATAAGGATCCGTTCCCATCAATTTGAGTTGCCTCTTGCACTATAGGTTGCCATAAGAATTGTCTATCATAAAAGTTATTACTTGCATATATCACTGTAAGAACAATAGAAAGACCACCTACATTATTGGCTTGAACTATCACATGTTGATTTGATGAAGATATATTCACAATAGACCAAACTTTACTATTCCACATAATCAAAATTCTACCAAATAAAGGAGCATTATCAAATGGTATGTACTCCCAGTTTCTAGGTACTAAACAACCAAAAACCCTCAAGTTTTCACTATTAAGTTTGTTTTCAACCAAACCAACAATAGCTGGTTTGAACTTAGTCAGCAGAGATAACACTTCATGCATATGATGTAGGGGTGTTCATCCCTCTGACATTCCAAATTATAACTGTCATTTAACCACTGAATTGCTCCTAAACTGTCTTTTAAGAGGAGCAGTAGAGGAAGCAACTTTCTTACCCTTATCTTTTAAGTGTGCTAAATATTCAAAAAATTTAGAAATCCCTTTAGAAACATCCCAACATCATCATCAACTGGTTCTTCAGTCAAGTTATTAGCTATATGGTTCAACTCTTCAAGAAGAATGTTATGAGGTAATTCAGAATCTAGAAAATCCAGATCAACTACCTCATTATTTTTATCAGAAGCTTCTGTATCATTAGCAGCAACAACCTAATCTATTGTAGAAGAAGAAGCTTTATCTGATTGCTTGGATACCCATGCAGGATTTGTAGAAACTTGATGAACAACAGTTTTGTGTCTAAACATTTTGCATTTATTACATCTATGTGGAACAAACTCATATTCCATTACTACAACCTTCGTAAGTCCAAAGTGAAGCAATACAGGTATCTTATTAACCAATTTAGAGCCCTAATTAATTTCAATCAAAACTCTATCATATTTTTTGATTCTTTTACTAATAGTATTAGCATCTGATCGAATAGGTACCCTAATGTAACTAGCAATAATCGACAAAGCTTGACTAGACCACATTTCCATATCTAGATTAAGCAATTTAATCCAGATCTGAACTTTTCTAGAATTAATCTAACTAAACTCATAGCCCAAATACCACTTATATACCATTAGTAGTTGCCCAAAATATGAATAGGTTGACGGTTTGCGTAATGCAGAGCAATCTGAAGCTTCCTCAAATCGAGCAATAAAATGAAACCCTGACACAATATGAATCATGAAAATACTTTTCGGCTTCCAAACCTTACCAACATAATCCTTCAATCTGACCATTGACAATTTGAAACCGATTAGATGAAGCGCAATCGTATCATGCCATGAATCAGACGAGAGTTTAAAAATGTCTTTAGTAATGAACACTTGATTTTCTGATTGTTTAACAAATTGAAGCAAAGATGGATCTGCTTCGTTAGATGGATTAGAATTAACATTTTGATTCAAACTCGACGAAGCCGATTTCAGTTTTGGAGGAGGAGACCTAGGTGTTTTGATCAATGTTTTAGGTGGGAAGCTTAAAGAAGCATCCGCCATTTTTTCGTTTATTTATTATTAGTATTTTGTCATAGCAGGTGATTAAAGGGGTGGATGAGGGGATTCCGACCATGAAAGTTGAAGGGAAGCGTTGGATATATGTTCTGGGACCTATAAGTCATCAAATTATATCATGTGAACTTGCGAGTGCATTTGTTATGTTGGCGGTCGATGTAGATATTGTATCTTTGTCTAATGTTGTATGAAGTTGGTTTATAAATATTGTATTTGTTTATGAATTTGTATAGGCTTTGTTAAATGATATTATGTTTAATTTATGGAATTCAATTCAAGTTATGGAAATATTCAATGATTATGTTTTTATATGATAGTATTTTGCTTGAATTGTATAAATTATATGTCTTATTCATTTACAGTACAATAGAATGAGGTTTGGATTAATGACACATGTGTATGAAAGCATTAGGAGTAAATGACAACGTTTAAATTGTGTTGTCTGTTCTATGAAAATATAATGCTCACTACTACGACAGCATAATTAAAATGTTGTGAAAAATTAACAACAACATTTATAAACCACTGATAAAGAACGACTTTTCTGGTAGTAGAAAATTATTTACAGCATATAAAGAACGTTGTCTAATTTTTTTTAATAGCGTTTTCTTTTCGCTGTTACTATTTCATATCTACGACCACATGTTGTTATACAACGTTTGTAACAACGCTGTAATATCATATTATAGCATTTTTCAAACACTGTTAAAAGCTTATTCTGGTACACTATCTTATCCTAATATGTAGAATGCTAATCAAAGGGAAAACTTATGATATCATGAGATCAAATTATGAGCGATGAGTCTTAAACCTTTTTCGCCACTGGACTTTGACAAGCTTGATTATTTCTCTTCTAAATCGTTTCATATCATGCCCAATAATACAAATAGGCTTGTGAACACCGGTAGCTTCCGGTTCCACCTCGATATCATCCAATTAATCCGACGTGATAGTTGCATTGGAATCATGTATGGATTTCCTCAAATGAGAAACAAGAAACACATTCATCCATCTTTTGGGGTTGATCAACACAATAGGCCAAACTTATAACCCACTCAAGAATTGGAAAGGGATCAGCGAACCTTAGTTCTAGATATTCCTTTCTACCAAACCAAATCATACTTTTCAAAGAAGATATCTTAACAAATACCTGTTGAGGCAAAAAATGTCGTAAACACCAAATATTCCAATTACTAGGAATAGTTAATTTGGTCGCATAGATAAGAGTGGAAAGCAGTAAATAACATAAAGATTTATAGTGTTCAGCCTCGGGAGGGGCCTACGTCCACTTCGAAGCGTTGTTGGAATATTATTGATCACTCAAAATTACAAGTGTTAGACCGTCACATGACATCTCATTACATTTGCCTATAGGTTAGGTGATGTCATCATTATGATATATGATGTCATAATTGACTTATATAAAAGAATATAGGAAAAGGACGATTTTGCCCTTCTTCTTCCTCAAAGTGGAGATGCCATTAATGGAGCTCTCATGAAGCCTCAAGGTCACAAATTCAAACCCCTTTGAAGTGTGAGGCTATGGGGTATTTATAGGACAAGGATTAGGTGGGAATAGGTAGTAATAGGTGAAAATGGACCCCCATACCCAGAAATCCGCACCTGGCTCGCGCGCATGCCAGATTTTCGTACCCCGCCCCCCGGGTGTGAATTTCGCACCTCATGGGGTGCGAAATTCGCACCTCGTGGGGCATGCGAAATTCTCGCCTACAAGGGCGTGAAATTCGCACCCCTGGGTAGGAATTTCGCACCACAATGGGGTGCAAATTTTGCACTCGACTGGGTGCGAATTTCGCACCCCTTAGGGGTGCAAAATTCGCCCCCCGAGGGTACGAAGTTCATGTTACGAGAGGTGTGAAGGCCACGGGCTCAGTGTTTAGGGGTGCGGCGAGGTTCGCGGAAGTTGTCGGCTGAATCCCGACTTTGAGTCGATCTGGTGATTCTGTTCAACACACTTGTTGGTGGAAATCGGATGAATCGGGTAGTGCCCACTGATTCGACCCAACCGGCTAGGTCGATCACCACCGGGACCATGGGGCCTGGACTCGCTGGACGGCTTGCCTTCGGCTCGGAGCACGGCTCGCCTTCATCTCGTAGCATGGCTCGCCTTCTGATGGAGGTCGCATTCGAGGGATGCAACATTCTACTAGTGGCCAGACCCAGGTCTTCTGGTATTCAACCCTGGATGATACTGGCAACGCCTCTAGGCTATAATATCACGTGCTATGTTGAGTAGAGTGTGTCTTGCGTACTTTTGGGAACCGGACCAAAAGACCGGTTAACATTTGCCCCCTCAAAGTATGTCTTGTGTTAATGGGACGTGCTTTGAGTGAGATGAGTCTGATATGGGCGCAAACATTTCCATGTGGTGCTTAGCGATTGGTTATGGCCTTCCTCTCGCGTTGTATGTCGAGAGCGCACTGCTTTGGAGTGGTTGGGACGTCTTGTCGGAGTATGCTGGTATGAGCTTAGGATTCCAACATTGCTAAGAGCTTTGACTTGCTTGAGTCTTGTGGCCTGGGTCGGAACCTGTCCAAGGTGTTTCAGTTCCTGTAGATTAAAGACAATAAATGTTAGTTGCTGACTCCTGATTGTATTGAAGTAAAAACGGTTCATTATCGGGTCATAATTGCGTATGCAATCACGAGTTTGCACGTGGTTTTGTGTGATGCGATCTGAGCTGGGATAGGTAACATAAAAGTGAATTGCATGCCATGGGCTTGTAATCGCGTATTTTAGCTTTTCTAGGAGTTTTCGAATCGAGAGCCGACCGTTCGGTGTGTACATTTGAACCCTTAAGTCTTATGGGTATGCATTTGAATCAAGTCGGTCTTCTTGGTTAAGGTTTCCAAAGCGTGTGTGCATGGTTATTTCCATGGCTTGTGCGCGCGATCGCCCTAAGTGGTTGTTGAAACGTTGTTGGGACAGAGCTTGATAATTTGGAGTATCCGCTAAATCATTTGAATTTGTGAACCCAAGGTCGTTCAACGTTCCAAGCTAGTCCCATCGATCAAAGTTTCGACAACTCATATATGCGAATGCCATTGTTAGTACAATACTTGTCATATGTCGTGGCATGTATTCATATGGATTATCCTTTGAGGCGAGGTCAGACCCAAATGTTGGGTGTGTGCACTTTGATGATTGAGCACTTGGCGAGTACACAAGTGGTCATTGAGTCGTGATTGACTTGCTAGTTGGAGCTTCGAAGTTAAGTGAATATGATTGCAGCTTGATGTACGACCCTGAATTCCGATCCCGGAACGTTCATTTGGAGCATACCGATCCCCTGATTGTAGTTACTTCCTTTCTTCTCTTCTCCGGACAGAAAATCATCTTAAGGCATGGAGGATACCAAAATACTTCTTTTGTACTTTGGATGTTCGAGGTGTTGTTAGGTTTTCGGGAGAAGGGAAGAGAGATATGGAAAGTAAGAGGGCTTTCAGATTTGACACTCAAGAACGGGGAGCGGCGGATCTTTGGGAACGGAATTAAGAATTCGGATAAAGATCACCAAGTAAGCATGAACATAGAGTGGGATTCATATCCCGAACACTTAATAGACCCTCCTGGTTTCTCAAGAGGTCGAAGTTGGTTTGAGGGACGTGATATTCTTGCAAGTGCATGGGAGCACGATGCATAACTTTGCACTCTGAAGTCTTGGCTTCGATCTTGAGTTATTAAACTTGAACTTTTGCATGGAGTCAGGTGAGCATACAATGATTAGTGAGTTGTGGTCTTGCGACTCGGTTCTCATGGAACGGGCTTGCCTGGACTGGTGGCTCGAACGCGTGTGTGGGATGTTGACACATTGTTGAGCTGTTAGTCTCAGGATTCGATCAATAACCCAACCATGACGCAAATGAATCTTGACTTAGGCGTTGCGCTGGCGGTTGGTGATGGACATGGTGTTAGTTGTTGAGGCTAAAGGTTGCCATCATGTTCTGGAGTGTCTGCTTTTTGTGGAGTCCGGGCACTATGGGAAGACGAACAACCTCTAGGGTCTGGATTCTGTCTCTGGATTGCCTTCGTTGCGAGGTGAAGGCGCTCTCAAGATGGTGGCTTCAAGGGGTGCTGTGAAGATGACTCCAGTGCAGGGACTGAAGGGATCTGACCGGGTCTTGAGATTGCCAGGCCGGTGCGATAATCAGTAGAGGGTTGCCCCAAAACCCGAGTATCTGCTAAATTTTGCTCGATGTCAGGGACGAGCTAGCAATCTCGGATCGTTGCTTAATGCTTCATGTCTGGTCTGTAAATGAATTTAAACGTAACACAACTGGTTGGCGAATGATTCTGGAAATGGACTTATTTGGGCTGATTATTCGGATATGCACATTAGATGTAAACATACGGTTTAGTCGTCAGTTCCAACCCAGCTATGTTGTAACCATTTTCTGACCCGAAAATAGTGTTGATGGTTACCAGTAATCACTGCCATAGTTATTAAAACTAGGTGTCGTCACAACGTTCAGATGCGCTTGTAGGTAGGAAGCTGTTGTATCGAGGGGTGTGAGTCAGTCTTCACGTTGTGTTTAAGTATGAGTTTGCTGGCAGGGTGTTGCGACTTTGGGAACCTAATGAATCATCCATGGAAACTCGAGAACTTGTATCGAGATATGAATTTTTTATTTCACGTACTAAGAACTTGTCTTAATTCTCTAGTTCCTCGGGGGACTGGCGGTTGTATTGCTCCCTCTGTCCTTTGGTTTGGGCTTCTACGCCCAGTCTACCTAGTATTGGCGGGAGGTTAGAAGTTTCCAAGACCTGATCTTTTGGGTTTGGATTATCCTCATAGCGAGTTGTATGTTCCTCTTTAGAATGGTTGCCCGAAAGGTTATGGTAATGGAAATGCCAGTGCGGAAGCTGGTGGGGATCCTCCTCAGGTCCTGCGATGAGTAAGCTGGTCCATAGATAGGTGGGGGACTGCCCCTGAGCTTGAGCACTCACTAACTAAGGAGGATGCGAGCGATGAACCCTCAACAGTCAAACAGTTGCTTCTTTTGCTGGGCTGCCCCCCCCGGAGCGGAGGCGACACTAGACTTTGCCCCCATGCTTCCTAAAGTGTCCGAGTCTCGGTTGGAGTTACAGCGGGAATAATCTGGAGAATTAGGAGAACCCATGGACTTTGGGATCCCGCATTCATATGAGCCTCCTTGGAGGAGGAGAAGTTTGGTGGTTGGTCGAAGCGCTCATGCGACGGGCATAGCTGATGTAAGTGTGCTAACAATGCAAGCTATGATGGAAGATCAGGAAGCCCGGCTGATGGCAAAATTTGAAGAGCCAGAGGGGAAGAGGGACAGGACGGGGTTGCCATAGAAGATGTGTGGGCAAAGGCTAGGCAGGATGCCACGGAGAAATCTGCCATTGTGGTGGCGAGGAAGTAGGCCAATATTGAGGCAGAGAAGGAGACGGCCTCTAAGTAGGCTAGGAAAAAGGAAAGCCGTCGATGATGCCCACCAAAAGAGGGCGAGAGGACCCTTAGAAAACTTGTAGCAGATGCAACTGTGTGACTCAATGTCGAGGATCTAGCTGATCAGAAGACCGCCAAAGATGCTAAGAAGGGAGTGGAGTATAGCACCAAGAAGGCTCGGGGAGAAAGCCGGGCTGCATTGAGCCTCGCTTCTGACATCGTCCCTAAGTCATCACCAGGTATCTCCCTTAGGGAAGTTACGATGATTCCAAGCGGCGAGGATGATGGCGGGAGGCGCACATCGATGTCTCATGAATCCGTTACTCTTGTGAAGAGTAGAGGAGGAGGAGGCACTTCTGGAAGGAAGGGTCCCCTCGCTGGTGGTGACCTGCTAAGTGTCGAACCTGTACAGAAAAAATAAAAGAGAAGAGAAGGATGAGTAACATCAATAATTGTTAATGGAATTATAAATTCTTTGGGTTAGGTAGATCGATAGTATATGCGAGTGTGGTCCTCACTTTTTGTTCCTAAAGGTATGATGTGGTTTTCATGTACAGCCTGTCATCATAAAGAAGAAATGTTAGACATGCAGTCTATTCGAAGTGTGTGTAGAAATGAAATATAAATTAGTAAAGATCACAATTAGTGTTAAGTGTTTGGATGTTCTTCTTATATTTTCAGGCGTCCCATACTTGCACAAGCATACTTATCGTTACACCTAACAAAAAAGCAATTGTGTGTCGTTCTCTTAGTCAATTATTCCAGAGGGGTGTGATTATGTACTGCGCTCCGGGTCAATTATTATGGATGGGTGTGATTGCATGCACATTCTAGATTAATTATTCCAGAGTGGTGTGATTGAGCGCAGGCTTCTAGTAAATTTCCCTCAACTCAGGAAACCCGTAGTTTGCAAAGCCAGGCTGAGCGCTTGCTGTGTTTGGGTTGCCCGAGGTTAATCCTAAGTCAAGCGAAGGCGTATGATGTCGTGTTGTGTGGTCCATCAAGTGTGTGTCTCTTCCGTCATTCATCGGGTTGTTTCGAGCGACGGTGTCGTTTATTCGCCGTTGAAAAGCCTGGATCATCAGCCCATAGGATCCAATCGTAGCCATGGCCTGCACCCAAGCCTTTAAAGCTTCGGGGAGAAAACAATTTAATGTCTGTCTCGGTGCTGTGCCGAGATTTGCCGTAGACATAAGAGAAATTTACATCACTCCCAGTTGTCTGTTGGGCGTCCCCAAGTCGCTTGGGACTTGGGCGCGGAACGATTTATCCTCGGCCTCGGCATGGGGCCAGGGTTCGAGTTCATGGTTATTTATACTCGGTCGCGCCGCGGGCCGACAACTCGAGTAGCTTTGCCAGCTCCCTTTCTCGGGGTGCCGATCGTAGCCAATTTTGTTTGGCCTCGATGTTGGATCGAGGTTCATATGGTGGCACCGGCTCCTATGCTCAGGGCGCCGTCGCAGCGATCAAATGTTTGTATGCAAGCTATTTGTCAGGATTAATCAAACACGTCATGAATGGCATGCATGGAGTAAACATGGAAGGGTGATAGGAAACTGAACATCATTTCTAAGGACAACTCTGGTAGTAGTAGTAGCCTATATAATGCCTTGAACTGCAGGAAAGTAAGACATCATTGGAAGACATGAATCAATTATACACTAAGTTGTGTAGAGTTGAGGTGAATTTGTTAGTTGTTTCGTGCCCTTGGGAGTTCGGCTCTGTCCATGTTTGAGAGTTTGAAAGTTTCATTACTGAGCTTCCGTTGTATGAGTATAGGCCTTGAGGAGTGAGGCCTGCAGGTGGAGGAAAGGCCCATTTGAAGACGAGGACGCCGATGTGCATTCGCGTGGGCTCTGTCCATGACATGAAAGAGGGGGTGTGTCTTGGATAAGTAGCCTTGCTTTGCGTTTTCATTTCATTCATTTTTTTTGCAGGCCTATATAGACATAGGTCAGAATGAGGCATCTATCCGTGTATGGATGATTCTGTTTGAACTGCAATGGTAATGACTATTGGACGACTATTTGAAAGGTTGCGACCCTTTACCAACAGACATTTCCGTCGGCAATTACAATTGAGGTCCTATTTTTTGACCTTTAAACTTTAGTGTGTATGCCCTCATTATGCAATTGAATCTTCTTTTGCCTCCTTCGTTTTTTTGTGGGCAAGCTGATGATGTTAATGAGTCGATAGCCGATATCTCCAATGATAACATCAGGGATTGCTGTATCGTAGACGATGGTCTTGGGGATGACAGAGAACTGGAATTCTCGGGCTCGCTTCTGAACATTCCCCTGGTAATGCTTCCCAACGTGCCCTTTGCTGATTGGAGTAGGTCAAGAGCGCCGTATGGAGGACAAAAAATGGCCATGGCACAGTGAAAAGGAGGTGTCTTTTATAGGAGAAAGTTCTCTTTTAGTTTCTGTTCTGCTTCCAATGAGGGAGGCAGAGGCAGGGGGAGTTGCAAACTGGTATCTCTGGCAACAAACTAGAGTCAACTGCGCTATGAAAGTCGTAGTCCTGACGAGGTTAGGAGACAGTCTTGAGGGATTAATTGTCGGTCGAGGTCCTGTTTAGTGGGAATCTTTGATGAGTGCTGAGTAGCTCAGTGATCCCATGCAGTAGGGATCCTCGATGAGCATCTAGTGGCTCGAAGTTCCCACGTAGTGAGAATCTTCGATGAGCGTCGAGTGGCTCGGAGTCCCGTGGAGTGGGAGTCTTTGATGAGTGTTGAGTGGATGGGAGTTCCCATGCGGATGAATTCCTCGCAGTTGTTTTGCAAGTGGCGAGACATATCTGCGTTGTGTCCGCGGATTTGTAGAACTGACAATATCCTGTAGAGTCCCTTAGCGTGCTCCTCGGACTTTTAGGTCTTGGCCTTTTGCATGGTTGGAAGTTGCAGATTACAAAATGGGTTTTCTCGGGAGTGTCGCTAAGAGCAGTATAGCTATGGAAAGATGGCAGTTGAAGACGATTCCATCCATTGCTGTGACTACCTTTGACGTTGCCGGCGCGAGCAAGATTGTGCAAAGCGATAGTATTAGAGTTTTTGGGGCTTTGATTGTCATCACAAGGCAGGATGTTGAGGGTAGAAGCGTGATTCCTTTAGGATAGATTTCGGCATAGGAAGTAGCTGACATTCATGAAGAAGATCTCCCGAATCTTTGATTGATTCTGATCGGCCCATGCTCTAAGTTCGAATTAGGTAGTATGCCATTTGTGAGATAGATGAGTGTGATCCGAGGAGTAGGCTTCTCGACTTCAGGCAAGGCGATGTGGGATCTTGCGAGATAGCCTTTTGAGAGTTTTCACGGGTGCCTTGGTAAATGTTTGAGACTGAGAGGATGTCTCTGGGCGTCGTGATGTGCAACTAGGATTGCACGACCAATCTTTTTGTGAGTTATTCAGGAGTTGGGATAGTTCAAGGTGGAAGTTAAGAGAACCTGGATATAGCCATCTTGGATAAGGACGGGGAAGCACTTGCACTTTACGGTGCAGACGATGTGTAATGAACCCATGTGCCATTTGTGGCGGCTAATGAAGATTCGGGAATTATGGCTTCTTTAAGTATGGGGCAAGTGTCGATATGTCGAAGCGCTTGCGCCATTCGATATTAGGGGCGGCCGACGTGAACGGGTTATGCCTTGTACTGGTTTTGCAGACGTTGCAGGCATGTCCCCGTGGTTCCCTCACGATTCCGCGGATTGTGTCGGCGATAATCAGAGGTTGGAATCCTGTCGCATTATAGAGGTCGTGATCTAGCCCAGGACTTTGGAGCCTAACACGCCTTCTTGACGGAAAGTATTCGACAATCTATGAGTATCCAACTTCGATTGCATGATTATGTGGAAGTTGGTTGAAGTGAGCTTGGGCCCAGTTGGAAGCTAGAAGCGTAAGTGACAAGTTTGGACCCATAACAGTTTGAGTTTGCCTAGCGGAGACTCGAGCGTCAAAGCCGGGGACAGCCGGGATGACGCGTTCCGTTTCTGATGGTGATTCTAACATTGCCGAGATTAGAGGTCAGTCGTGCCTTCATAGAATGCCACATGTGGTGTTGAAGCGTCAGGGCCACTCAGCTTTGTGTACGATCCTTGGGAAGGGATTACGCCTCAAGTGGGTTTCTCTTGAGTTGTCAGCGTTCCTTAGCAAATCTTTCATGATTATTTGGACCACATCGAGGAGATATGCCGGAAGGGTGTTTTTCTAATGGAACCCTTTAGTTTTGATGAATCTCGGGAGTTCCATTCCGTCAACGTCTTCTATTGAATCCATCCGGCTCTCCCTCTTTCATGTCATGGATGGTCTGGCTGTCGAGGTTGGGCGAACTGGTGTGCACCCTGGTCCGGAAATACTCTAACTCGACGGGCTGCTGGAAGAGTGGGACCCTGGTTGTAAGTGGCGATAGTTGTGCTATTTCGAGTAGAAGGTTGGTTATTCGGACACGATTTATTGCTGTGCTCTTTGGTCGTAAGTGATGGTGGTTCGATCATCATCTCATTTCGTCGTTGTTGTTGCCGTACGAGTGGTGGAGTGGACGATGATGTTTTTAATGAGGCTGAACCTTCTTCCTTGAAGTGGGCCTCTAACTTTAAAAGAAGAAATTTCCGATGCAGCGTGCAGCGAGCAGGCGCGATTCTGAGCAAGCTAAAGTAAAATGATGATGTGTCGATTTTCTTGAAGTTGGCGCACAAGGTCGATGTTAATCTTCAACGCCTAGCGCGAGAGATGTATTCTCATATTTCTTATTAAGCGTGTGAATCTGTGCTTGAGTCGCAAGAGCTTCAGGGTCCATGAGTGGAAGGAGATCTGTTTCCAGCAGGTACTCTGCCGCTTGGGGTTGGTGAGAGGTACCAGCGTCAATTGTGGCCAAGGGGTGAGCGTTAGGTTTTGATGAAATTCTTCTTAATGCCGGTGAGATCCATGATGATTTTTGGACATACTGCTCAAGGCGCTTCTCGCGGATAAGCTTTTCGATTACATCTTTGAATTAACGGCAATTATTGGTATTATGTTCATACATGTCGTGGTATCGATAGTATTTGTCGGTATTCTTCTCATGATTAGTGGATTCCCTATTGTATGACTTCTTGTATTGAAGCGCTTTGCATGTTTCCAGGTAGATTATTTCCATGTCTTCATTCAACGGGGTGTAAATCTTGTATGCCTAGTGAGGGCCGGGCTTCTTGGGTTCCGTAGGAATCTGGCCATTGTTACGACCGCCTTGCCTACCGTTATTCGGCCTTTGTTTGTAGGGTCCTGCCCCCTTGTACTTATCGAAGAGCTTCTCTATCTGTTTCCCTTTGACGTTAATATTTATGGTATTCACATGTGGATTGTTGGGAAGACTGGCCCTGGGGAGTCGGTTTTGTCTCGCTTCCTCTTGACATAAGTATTGCCTCGCCTTCTCATGGAAAATGTCGAGGCTTTTTGGCTACTTCCGATCGATCCATGCCCCGAATTCGGAAGTAGGGAGAACACCCTTTGCTAACTGGAAAAGTATGGTATGAGAGTCTGGATCCTCAACCTCGGCAAGGGAGACATTGAACCGGGAGAGATAGCTTTTGAGAGACTCTGCGGGCCCTTGGTATAAAATGGACAAGATGAGGGCATTCTTTGGAGTTGGAATATGCATCCTGAATTGTTTGACCAACTGTGTCGCTAACTGGCTGAAGTTGTCAATGGAATCAAGTGAGAGACAAAAGAACCATAGTAGAGCAGTTCCTGATAAGAAGACTGGAAATAATTGCATTTGACTGGATCGTTGTCCCGACTTGAGTCCATTTTCCATTCATATCGATTAGGAAGGCGCAGGGATCAGTGGTGCCATCGTAGAGAGGCATCTGTGGCATGTTGAAGCATTGCGGCCATTCACCTTCGTTCACCCTTCTTGTGAAGGGGTTGCGCCTAATGTGCGCTTCCCATGAGTCATGCATTTTTCCTCGCATTTCCCTTATGATCGTTCAGACCACGTCGGGGAGGTATGTTGGATGGGGATCCGCCATGGGGACCTATGGGTTTTGGCGAGATTCTGGAGTTCTGCTGCGAGGGCGTCTTCTAGGATGGACATCTGGATCGTCCTCCTCCGTGTCCTCGACATCTATGATTGGGTCCTGGTGAGGACGGTGAGGTGAAGCAGGGTGATGCGGTTCCTGTTCTGGGGGAATGTGGGCCGTTGGAATAGCGAGCCTATCACCCTGATTAGCGACCATCGGGTTGTGTCGAGGTTGGTTTGTAGGACCTGGTCCGTCATTGATGATCAAGCGAGAGTGGTCTCGGTACTGTGCCCCCTCGCTATATGTGACTGTAATTCAATAGTCATTGCTATTCCCATTGCCATTGGCGTAGCCATTGCCATTACCGTTACGAGGGCATTAGTGTGGGTGGCGATGTTGTTGACGAGGCTAATCCTCCTCCTTTGATGTTGGCCCCTTGACTCAGAAGAGGAAGTTTCTGATATAGTTAGTCGGGGTCAAGCATTTTTCTGAGTTAGTTGAAGCTGAGCGACGACGCATTGACTTTCTTGTAGTTTCCGCATAAGGTCGATGTTATTGCTTAATGCTTGGTTGAGCTCGACTGCAGTGTTCTCATATCTTTCATTAAGCGGGCGAATTTAAGCTTGCGTGACGGGCGCTTCGGGGTCCACAATAGGAGGGACGGTTTCACTAGTGGCCAAGATATCTGCCCGTTGAGGTTGTTGGGATGTACCAGCCTCCGCTATGGCTGAAGAGCCGACCAATGCGTTCTTCGACTTCTTTACCATCGTAAGCGGACTTGACAATAGGTTGAGCAAGGCACCTTAAGCTCGTCGAAGTCGAGATGATAATGTGGGAGAAAGACGCAAATCTCGAGTTCAGTTTCTCAGTGAAGCACCAAATGTTGACGGCAAAAAATGTCGTAAACACCAAATATTCCAATTACTAGGAATAGATAATTTGGTCGCATAGACAAGAGTGGAAAGCAGTAAATAACACGAGAGATTTATAGTGGTTCGGTCTCAGGAGGGGCCTACGTCCACTTTGAAGCGTTGTTGGAATATTATTGATCACTCAAAATTACAAGTGTTAGACCATCACATGACATCTCATTACATTTGATT
This sequence comes from Allium sativum, assembly GCA_030737875.1. Classification (NCBI taxonomy): domain Eukaryota; kingdom Viridiplantae; phylum Streptophyta; class Magnoliopsida; order Asparagales; family Amaryllidaceae; genus Allium; species Allium sativum. The sequence goes on from CM060916.1 coordinate 906,098,886, forward strand.
GTAGGCTAGGTGATGTCATCATTATGATACATGATGTCATAATTGACATATATGAAAGAATATAGGAAAAGGACGATTTTTCCCTTCTTCTTCCTTAAAGTGGAGATGCCATTAATGGAGCTCTTATGAAGTCTTAAAGTCACAAATTCCAACTCCTTTGAAGTGTGAGGCTATGGGGTATTTATAGGACAAGGATTAGGTAGGAGTAGGTGAAAATGGACCCCCACACCCAGAAATTCGCACTGGCTCGCACGCATGCCAAATTTTTGCACCCCACCCCTAGGGTGTGAATTTCGCACCTCATGGGGTGCGAAATTAGCAAGTCACGGGGGGTGCGAAATTCTGGCCTGCAGGGGTGCAAAATTCGCACCCCAGGGTATGAATTTCACACTACTGTGGGGTGCAAATTTTGCACCCGGCTGGGTGTGAATTTCGTACCTGGATGGGTGTGAATTCCGCACCGTGCTGGGTGCGAATTTTGCACCCTAGGGTGTGCGAAATTCGCCACTCGAGGGGTACGAAGTTCACATTATGAAAGGTGCGAAGGCCACAGGCTCTGTGTTTGGAGGAGCGGCGAGGTTCGCAGAAGTTATTGGTTGAATCCCGACTTTGAGTCGATCTGGTGATTCTGGGCAACATACTTGTTGGTGGAAATCGGATAAATCGGGTGGTGCACACTGATTTGACCTAACCGGCTAGGTCGATTGTCGCTAGGAATGTGGGGCCCGGACCCGCTGGACGGCTCGCCTTCGGCTCCAAGCACGGCTCACCTTTGGCTTGGCTGCAGATGGATACTGATGGAGGTCGCGTTCGAGGGATGCGACATTCTGCTAGTGGCCAGACTCTGGTCTTCTGATACTGGACCCCGGATGATACTGGCAACGCCTCTGGGCTGTAATATCACGCGGTATGTTGAGTATAGCGTGTCTTGCGTACTTTTGTGAACCATACCAAAAGGCTGGTTAACAGTACCAAATATCCCATGGAGAACTCTAAATACCCACGTCTCTTATCAGCTAGGTTCTCTGCCCGTCTTGACGGTTTTCATCTGTCGCCAGATGATCTCAATCATCTCATAGGTCTCTCTAACCATACCAGGCCCAAGTATCAGTTTCTTACTCGCTGTCAATCAACATGAAGGGGAGTTGCATGGCCTACCATACAAAGCTTCGTACGGTTCCATACCGATGCTAGACTAATAAGTATTGTTATATGCGAACTCTACAACATGCAAATGGCCATCCCACAAACTTCCAAAGTCTAAAATGCAAGCTTGCAAGAGATCCACTGTAACACCCCACCTCCATTAAGGTCACTCACAAGAGGAATGCATTAACTTCAGTGGAGCGTCATATGTGTATAGAACAGATAAATTACAAAACAAACAAAATTTAAACAGCGGAAAATAAATAAAACTTTACTTGATTGATAAAACAGCAGCTTGATAAAATGGCTTGTACAAAGATTGTTTTCCAACACCAAACACCAATACCTTTACAATAAAGCATCTGTCATGTTTAACTTTACTTCATGACAATGATATTCCCCAATAAAGCATGAGCCAGCCATAGTAGTGGAAAAGAGAGTCCAAAGCAATACGTTGACTATCTCCGAGCTTGGAAAGAAAACTGAGCTAAGTGGTAATATTCCCTCCCTGTGAACTTGGGGGGAGGGGGGTGGGGGGAACAGAAGAAAAGAAAGTGAAACAAAACAAAGACAGACATAAAGCCTGGAAAGTCCAGTGACTTTCAGCATGTAAATAGGAAAAAGCATCATGAAATGAACAAACTGGATACAAGACATAACCATGATAATAAGCATAGAAAGACAACAAATGATGAGAGTTAGATATGACAAGATACACAAGATGAACATGATATGATGATTGCGCTTCTAATTATTAATATATTTCCTATGCCGCACCATTTACTAAGACACTGTAATACCCGGTATTTTAATAACATGTTAAAACCATAAATCAAGGTGGGATTGATTTTTAATATAAGAATCAAGGGAAACGGGTTGCGGCATTGCGTTCATCTCGAAATTCTGCTTGGAAAAGAGTTCGAGTTTTCGAAAAACGGATTCCGTATGAGGGAGATATGACCCTCCGAAGTTTCAAGGATTTTCAGAACCGAAAAACAGCTCGAATTCGAAATTCGAATTCAAAACCCAGCGCAGACTGGGCGGGAATTTACCCGCCCAGGACGAGGTCGACCTGGGGGTCAACACTATGGTCGACCTCCCAGGGGCCAGGTCGACCTGGGGGTCGACCTGGTGCTGAAACCCAGTTTTGAGCCTGGGTTCATTCTGATGCTTTGGGTCTCATTTTCAGTATAGATTCGTTCGCCTAATCCTATATAAACAGCCCCTTAATCCCATTTAGATGTATCATGGTACCCTGGAACTAGGCAGGGTGGGGCATGATTACTAGGCTGATTGTAAGCGACCAGAACGACGGCTGAGTTGGTGCGCCAGTGTAGGTTCAGGCGGAATATGGTCGTGCACGTAGTCCGGAGTTAAAAAACCAGGCATTGGGCATCAGTAGGTTTACACTATGTGTGCTTGATTCGTGTTGGTGGTTGGCACCCTAGGGCTTGATACACCCTATGGTGGACCTAGCACAGGTGACCACATTCGTGATAGGGCCGTATGACACAGACACACGATGAGCTAGAACTTGTAGGGAGCCGATCGATTAATGGATCATTCCGTAGGACTCCGAAATGGGTCATTTCATGATAGTGGGCCAAGGAATCATTTCATGGTTAATATATTACATGGGTTTGGGATACTAGTACAGTTTGTGCAGCGAATCTTGCGATGCTATACTTGATTTATACTTGAATTATCATGCTATCATAGTCTATCTTTCCCGTCTTGACAACATCCTTATGTTTACTTTCAGTTTATACATGTCATGTTACCTTTACCTGTTTTTATGCTGAAAGTCACTAGGACTTACCAGTCTTTATGACTGACCCATTTTCTTTCGCCTCTTTTCTTTCGTTTCCCCCAGGTTATCAGGGAGGAAACTGTAGCACTTAGCTTGGATTTCTCTTGCTTTCGGTTCAGTTCATGTATGGTTTGATCTTGAGCTCTGCTATGGCTGCATTTCTGCTATCTTGGGGAATTATGCTATTTTTGCTGTTTAAGCTTTTATGCTTCTTTATTTATGCAAGGCAGAATTTGCTGTAATGGAAAATGATGACTTTGGCTATTTGGTACTTTGGATGAAAAAGGCTTTGACTATTTTGAAAGTAATGAAATTTATCTTTTGATTCTTTCGCTTTTTTATTTATGTCTGTCTTGTAGTATTTCTGTGATTGTTTACCTCAATAGCGCTCCTCCCAAACAAGTGCATTCCCTTTGTGAGTGACCCTAGCAGAGGTGGGGTGTTACACTTGGTATCAGAGCAGAAGGTTACCAGACTGGGAAAAAGTTTTTAAAACCTTCTAAAATTATTTTCAAAACTGTTTACAAAGAAGCATTTTTCAAGAAAAGTCTTGTTTTATTTAATAGCTATTCCCCAAAGCCATTAGCACTATCCTTTGTTTCCTCGTTTGAATCTTTTTCTTTTTCATTTCAGCATGTCTGGGAATCTTAACCTTCTAGAGGGTGTATCAATACCTGGCTGGTTCAGGAGGTACTTAGAGGCTAGGGCCAACGATGCAGGCCCAGTAGATATTCCTCCTCCAGCTGCAGCGGTTCCTCCTCCTCCTCGTGCAAATGCTTTCTCAAAGATCTGTAGAGATTTTAGGGCCATGGGTGGAAAGGATTTCAAGGGAACTAAATCATTCGTAGAAGCGAGGAACTGGCTCAAAGAAACTGAGGATCTGTTCGTTATCTTCGAGGTGGACGATAGGCAGAAGGTACAGTTGGCAGTATGGTTGCTCAAAGACGAAGCTTCCTATTGGTAGGAAGTCACTAACGCTGAAAGACCTGTTGACACATGGATGGATTTCAGGATAAGGTTTGAGACGAAATTCCTCTCACAAGCTGAACGAAGTCTACAGCTAGAAAAGTTCTTATCTCTTAAGCAAGGAAGTATGACGGTCAAGGAGTACGTCAATCAATTCAATCAGCTGGCCCGGTTTGGACTGTACTTAGTAAATACTCCTCATAAGAAGGCTCTCCGTTTTGTCAAGGGATTGAATGAGCCACTTCACAGCTTGGCTATGACCCACATACCTATGGGGGCTACTTACGAAAGGTTAGTAGACATGGCACTCATAAATGAGGAAGACAAGGGCAAGAATGAGGCAAAAGCAGAAGTGCCTCAAGATAAGAAGGGGGAAGGGTCATGTAACAACCCAGAATTTTGGGGGTAAATTTAAAATTTATTTTGAGTAATTTTAATGAGTTTTTGATATTTAAAATGATTTACTTAAAATAATAATGATTAAGAATTGAAGTTAGAATGAATAATTTAATTTTAATTATAAAAGGAGTTAGAAATAGCGTTGTAGTTTGAAAAGTCAAACTTGAACTTTGACTGACCGTACAGGATGCAAAATTTAACGGATTTTAGTGAAACCAAAAATATTAGAATCTATTTAAAAATGTCTTTCTAACGAATCCGAAAAATCGAAATTTCATAGCGGGAATCAAAAGTTATGCCCAGTTTAAAATTTAGAAAGGTCGCTATGAAATATATAAAGGTCAAAAATGCTACTTTTCACATACGAAGGAATTTGGACTCGAACCCACTTCCATTGAGTTCAGAATGACGTTTCTGCATTGAAAAACAGTAAATACTTATATATTTTGAGTTTCGAAAATTATTTGTTTAAAAATGTATTTTTAATATTAAATATATTGGCCTTGAAAATAGTCATTTTTCAAACGACCTCCGTTTTCGACGAAACCACTTTTGTTGGAACCGGAATGTCAAATTATTGCTAGGTTTCAATTTTCAGAATTTTTCGAATTAATATGCGAGCGTGGCAAAAGAAAATGTGTTTTGACTATTTTCAGTTAAATTTAAACGCCTTAAAAATAGCCATTTTTCAAACAGTCTCAGAATTCGACGAAAATAATTTTGTTGGATTCATATCGTCATAAGAAAGCTAAAAATATTTTTTTTTAGAATTTTCTGAGGTCGTATGTGGCCCCGGCATATTTAAATGTATGGCAGAACTTAAATTATTTATTTAATATTGCATTTCTAAATTAAAACAAAAAAAAAAAACGTTATAGACATCAGAATTAGAGCCCGGGACATAGCCCACCGCGTTCAGAAGGCCTCAAAACGTTAAGATCGACAGTAAGCAGGCCCAAATCGGAGAAAGTCCGGATTTTCACTTTATAACACGTAAAAAGAGATTTAATATTAAAATAATATTAAAAAAATCCGAAAACCTAACCCTAATTTCGGGCCAGCCGCCATGTTAAAACCGAAGGCCAGAAAACACCGAAATTAAAATGCTTAGATCTCTCAATCCGTTCAACGAAATTCGACGTATGATATACCAAATCGAAGAGAATTCAGAGAGCTACAAATCTATACGATCAAGATCGGGTTTTGATTCACGGATTTTGCGAATTCTGACCGAGAAGGGGCTGCGGTTTTTGGTGGTTTGCGGGTCCTAGAGATGGCCGAGTTCGACGGGTTTGAGGGTGGTGGTGGCTCTTGGCAAGGCGGTCGTGGTGGTGACATTTGATCGGAGGTCGGTGGCTCGGTTTTGGGGCGTGCAGAAGCCTTGGGGAGGCGGCATATGGGTTCGGCCGACGGTATTGGTGAGGAAGAAGAACACGTTACTTTTTAATTTAATATTATTTTATTATTTTAATATTTTAATTTTTCAATCTTTAAAAATACATAACTCTCTCATACGAGGTCTGTTTTACGAACCGTTTGTTGCGTTGGACTCGTCTTTCCGAGAGCTTCGCGATGGCGCAGACCAGAGCTGAATCTGAGACAGTCAAATTTTCAGCAAAAATCGATGTGAGAATTTCTAATTTTAATCAATTAAATTAATTATTTTATCGCTGTTAGATAATTGTTTGTATCTTATTTAATTAGATTTGCGCTGTGATGAATTGTGGTTGTGGTTCTGATGAATTGGATTGTATTGTGTTGTTTAGATCTGTTGTTGTGTTATTTTGATCTGATGAATACAATAAAAATCATCATGTTTTGCAAAGTGGATTAAACTAGAATTTTTAATCCAATTAAATATACTATCTTGTTTGGGATTTAGATCAGATTAGAATCTTTAATCCAAATAAAATGTCATATTTTGTCATGTTTACCTTATGGACATTAAACTGATAAATATAACACCTTATATTTTGTTGTGTTGGAATTGATGATGAAATCAAATTATATTTTGTTGTGTTGGAATTGACGACAAAATCAAACTATATTTTGTTGTGTTAGAATTGACAACAAGACAAAATTAACAATTTTTGTTAATTAGGTATGTAAGACAGAATTTACATTTTCTATGTAAATAGAATTAAAGAGAGAAAATTTACATTTTATGTAAATTGAATAATTAGAAAAGAAATTTACATTTATGTAAATAAGATAATTGAAAAGAAAAATTTACATTTTATGTAAATAAACTATTGATTTACATTTTATGTAAATAGAACAAATAGAAGGAAGAAAATTTACATTTTATGTAAATGGACAAATAAGAAGGTTAAGAAGGATTTAACATATATATATTTTTTTTATGTTAGGAAGAAATGTTTTGGGAAGATTTAACATAGATTTTTTTTTATGTTAACAAGAAAAGAAAATAGAAAGACAATAGAAGTTACACTTTATGTAATATGTTATATTAGAAATAGAATTTACATTTTATGTAAATTATAACATTAGATAGAAAAGTACATTTTCTGTAAAATGAGATAATAGACAATTAAAATTATATTTTTATTGTAATGTGAATTATTAAAAAAGAGTGAACTAAAATTATACTTCTCTATCAAATGTAAAAGAATGATAAAAATATTCATTTTTATCAAATGTAAAAGAAGGACAAATACAAAGAATGAAATAAAACCTTCATTTTATGAAATGAAAAAAAAGGGTAAAATACTATATTTTATGTGATTAAGATTTAAAGAAGGAAAGTTACATTTATGATGTAATTAGGTAAAAGGAAAATTTACATTTATGATGTAATTAGATAAAAAGAACATTTGTTCATTTTTTTTTACTTGTTATTAAAAAGAACATTTGTTCATATTCTCTTTTGTTGATTAAGAAGAACATGTTTGATCATATTCCTTTTGTCGATAAAAATTTTTTGTCGCTATTTCTTTCTTAATGGGAAAAAGAACATTTTTGTCGCTGATTCTTTTTAACATTAAAAAGAATCATTTTTATTGTTATTTCTTTTCAATGTAAAAAAATCATTTTTGTGTCATGATAGTTTAGATAAAAGTAGACACCTTTTTAGTGTCAAAATTGATGAATTAAAGAGTTGCATTGTTTACGTACATTTTTGAAAAAAAATATGAATTTAGCAGTAGCATTTTTACTTACCTTTTAGATGTAAGTAAAAGCATGTTTTGAAGAGTCATATTTTTATTTACATATCAGATGTAAATAAAAGTATAAATTGGAATGTTTATATTTTTATCAATATTTTGATGCGGTAAAAGAGAAATGTTGATATCACATTTTTATCGATATTTCTGGTGCGACAAAAATAGCGTTGTTAACGTTTCATTCTTATCGTCATTTGAGTTACGATAAAATGAATACATTTCAAACTGCATTTTTGCTGCGTTTCTTTTTGTTAATAAAAAGTTCATTGTTATGTTGCATATAAAGAAGATATATTTATTTGGTAATGTCATGTATTGCATATGAAGAAAATATGTTATTTGTTATATACTGCATATGAAATGAAATGCATGGTTAAGATCATATTTTATCAATGGAAAATGGTAGCGATAAAATTTACATTTTTTATTATGTAAAACAAAAATATGAACTCGCATTTTAAATAGAATTTGTGTTTTATATGTAAACAAAAGTAGGAATGCGCATTGATAATAAAGATTACATTTTTATTATGTAACTTAGAATGAGAGCTTGCATTGCAAATAAAAATTACATTTTTTTTATTTGAACTAAAGTTATGATATTTGCTTTGCAAATAAAAATTACACATTTTTAACTATGATGTGGAATTGGCATTGAAAATAAAAATTATACTTTTATTTGTAACTATGGTATGAAATTTGGCAAGCGAACAATATTTACATTTTTATATGTAACTATGAATGAGAAATTGCACTGTAAATTAAAATTACATTTTTATTTTGTAGTTAAGGTATGATATTACATTATAAATTAAAATTTCATTTTTATGGTGTAACTTAAAAACGGAATTTACAGTGCCATTCTAAATAGTCAAGATCATTTTGGTTTTACATTGAAAGAGATAAGAAAAATTATTGTTTTTGTTTGGCATTTAAAAGAATAGCAAAATTTTTATTTTTGTTATATTGAAATTAAACAAACAAAAATATATTCATTTGTATAGAAATGAAGTGGAAACCAAAATATGCATGTTTGTTGTAACGGAAATGAAACACAAAAATACTTATTTTTGGTTGTAATTGGAATGATACACAAAACAAACATTTTGTGTATAGTATATTTACGGAAATTGAAAAATAAAAGAAAACATTGTTGCGTGTGATGATATATATATATCAATATTGGATATAAATAAGAAGATTCGTTGTTAGCAAAATATAGTAAAATGAAATGGACGAGGAATTATATTTATATAAATTATATATAGATATAAATTAAAAGTACTTGAATCGAGCGTGGTAGTTCACATTTTAGAATCGTACTTTTAATTGATTATACCGTATGATCCGACCGACGGATTTTCCCAAAACTGAAACCGATAGGTTCGCCTTGGGAAGATCTTTCTAATGATATGAAGTATATTAAAATCCAACGGTTAGATTTAGAGAAACATGTAAAACAAATTTGGGTGAAAACATCGCCAAATTCGCCTGTTGACATGAGACGTCGTTATATAGAATTTAATTATTTTTATATAAATAAAAATAAAGATTGATCGTTATAAATTAATATTAACGATATGAATTTGTGTTCAAACATATATATGCGAGAATTATTTGGGAAGTCCGAGTTTACTCTCATTCCAAATAATGATACGACGTTCGAAGATTTAAAGACGGTGATTGAAGGCCGACGATCTTCACATCGAATGGGTGTGTTGCTATTGAGACCCATGATGGGAGTAGCTACCTTGAAGGGGCGACAGTAGTAGCCGTCCGGACGTAGTGTTGATTGCACGGTTTTGGCTTTCGCTCAAACGCAGAGCATAAGCGCGTAAATGGATTGTATGTCTGACGTTGTATTCCTTTATACTATATTCGTTGATCTCTGCTAAACATATGTCTGCTTGGTGTTTTACACCCTTCTCTGAGACGTACGAGCTTAGAGGTTATATGTTGGTAGAAATCAATGGTACGGTATGGATTGACGATGTGGCATGCTAAGATGCATTTGATCAAATGTTGAAAAGCAGGCCTTGTGGGATGATCAAAGCATAGCATGTTTAGGCATAGCTTTGTGTATAGTGTGACTTCGCGAGCCTCACACACCGGTGAAGTCTAAAACGGGAGAAGGGAACGCAGGGAGAGCAGCACGTTTCTTTCTAGCTAGAAGTGGTGTCATAGTATGGAGCCCAGACATTTTACTTATGTGGATGATGGAATGAGGCGCCTCGGATAGGTCCTATAGGATCGGGAAACGTGTGTTCAGGTATAACTAATCCGCTAAGCTGTATTTGCGGATCGGCCCTGCAGCTATCCAAGGGTTCACTGCGGGGAATCCTGAGACATTAGCTAGAGTGTCTCGAATCGGTAGGAGCTCCTCCCTAGCCTTGACTCAGATGGAAACCCAAATTCCAAATATGACCCTACGGATTTGATTGTATTACTAGTACGGAGGCATAGCATATGGTACCTATGCTTCCTAGGATTGATACGTTTACTTTGAAATGTTTTAAAACATATACACACTAATAATAATATCGTTTTTATCGTATCAAGCATGTTAGACCATTATAAGGTAAAACCCTATCCTCCGGTTTGCGTTGCATTGTGTGATGAGACTTGGGTCTTATGATGGTTTCATTTTTCTACAAAGCATTGCGTTGTTTTGACGATTTACTTAAATTATGCACGGCAATCCATTGGAATAAAACCCGTTCCGCTTTAGTGGCGTGGTCCTTGGATTTGCCTTATTACTATTAGTTATATTAGTTAAGAATTCTCACACCAGTCCCACGACTGACCCGTTGTTTGTTTCCACTTTTGCAAACTCGGGTGCCCTCTTTTCCACACGGGCAGTCGAGTAGCTTTTTGCAGATATTTATCTCTTTAGCAGGATCCTGGATTGAAGCTCAAAGCTGCGTCCAGAGCATAGAAAAGTCTTCCGCTGTCTTAGTTATTTTATTTCCGCTGCACTGTATTAAAGTAATGTAAAATTATCTTCCACTGTAAATTTATTTATTGTACTCTGATATATATTCTGTACTCTGATGTAACATTTACTATGATGTTACAAAAGTCTGCTGTTGTTATTCTGATGTGTTGTAGCCCAAAGTAAGCGTATTCGGCGATTTCCCGCAAGGGCGATTTTCGGGTCGTTTCATTTTGGTATCAGAGCTTTGGTTAGCTCAAATCTTTAGGATACAACTTATTAGAACTGAACAAAAGACTCATCAGAGATTGGATTAGTAATATCCAATAAGAATACTCATTAGAGATAGGATCAGCAGTATCCTAGAATGAGAAAACTCATTATAGATGGGGTTAGTAATGCCCTAGAATGAGTTGAGAGTAACAAGACTATAATATACGTATTTGTAATTATAATCTATTTTAGAAATATGATTTTGAATGGATAAAAGATTATATATTTGAAAGTTAATCAACTATAAATTATTTAAACTAATAAGAGTGGAAAATGGGGTAGGATAATTAAACACTTTTAGCTTCGTTCTTTTTCGAGGAAGAAAAGTTTTTAAGTAGGGGAGACTGTAACAACCCGGAATTTTGGGAGTAAATTTAAAATTTATTTTGAGTAATTATAATGAGTTTTTGATATTTAAAATGATTTATTTAAAATAATAATGATTAAGAATTGAAGTTAGAATGAATAATTTAATTTTAATTCTAAAAGGAGTTAGAAATAGCGTTGTAGTTTGAAAAGTCAAACTTGAACTTTGACTGACCGTACAGGATGCAAAATTTAACGGATTTTAGTGAAATCAAAAATATTAGAATCTATTTAAAAATATCTTTCTAACGAATCCGAAAAATCGAAATTTCATAGCTGGAATCAAAAGTTATGCCCAATTTAAAATTTAGAAAGGTCGCTATGAAATATATAAACGTCAAAAATGCTACTTTTCACATACGAAGGAATTTGGACTCGAACCCACTTTCATTGAGTTCAGAATGACGTTTCTGCATTGAAAAACAGTAAACACTTATATATTTTGAGTTTCAAAAATTATTTGTTTAAAAATGTATTTTTAATATTAAATATATTGGCCTTGAAAATAGTCATTTTTCAAACGACCTCCGTTTTCGACGAAACCACTTTTGTTGGAACCGGAATGTCAAATTATTGCTAGGTTTCAATTTTCAGAATTTTTCGAATTAATATGTGAGTGTGGCAAAAGAAAATGTGTTTTGACTATTTTCAGTTAAATTTAAACGCCTTAAAAATAGCCATTTTTCAAACAGTCTCAGAATTCGACGAAAATAATTTTGTTGGATTCATATCGTCATAAGAAAGCTAAAAATATCTTTTTTAGAATTTTCTGAGGTCGTATGTGGCCCCGGCATATTTAAATGTACGGTAGAACTTAAATTATTTATTTAATATTGCAATTTTAAATTAAAACCGAAAAAAAACGTTATAGACATCAGAATTAGAGCCCGGGACATAGCCCATCGCGTTCAGAAGGCCTCAAAACGTTAAGATCGACAGTAAGCAGGCCCAAATCGGGGAAAGTCCGGATTTTCACTTTATAACACGTAAAAAGAGATTTAATATTAAAATAATATTAAAAAAATCCGAAAACCTAACCCTAATTTCGGGCCAGCCGCCATGTTAAAACCGAAGGCCAGAAAACACTGAAATTAAAATGCTTAGATCTCTCAGTCCGTTCAACGAAATTCGACGTATGATATACCAAATCGAAGAGAATTCAGAGAGCTACAAATCTATACGGTCAAGATCGGGTTTTGATTCACGGATTTTGCGAATTCTGACCGAGAAGAGGCTGCGGTTTTTGGTGGTTTGCGGGTCCTAGAGATGGCCGAGATCGACGGGTTTGAGGGTGGTGGTGGCTCTTGGCAAGGCGGTCGTGGTGGTGACATTTGATCGGAGGTCGGTGGCTCGGTTTTGGTGCGTGCAGAAGCCTTGGGGAGGCGGCATATGGGTTCGGCCGACGGTATTGGTGAGGAAGAAGAACACGTTACTTTTTAATTTAATATTATTTTATTATTTTAATATTTTAATTTTCCAATCTTTAAAAATACATAACTCTCTCATACGAGGTCCGTTTTACGAACCGTTTGTTGCGTTGGACTCGTCTTTCCGAGAGCTTCGCGATGACACAGACCTAAGCTGAATCTGAGACAGTCAAATTTTCAGCAAAACTCGATGTGAGAATTTCTAATTTTAATTAATTAAATTAATTATTTTATCGCTATTAGATAATTGTTTGTATCTTATTTAATTAGATTAGCGCTGTGATGAATTGTGGTTGTGGTTCTGATGAATTGGATTGTATTGTGTTGTTTAGATATGTTGTTGTGTTATTTTGATCTGATGAATACAATAAAAATCATCATGTTTTGCAAAGTGGATTAAACTAGAATTTTTAATCCAATTAAATATACTATCTTGTTTGGGATTTAGATAAGATTAGAATCTTTAATCCAAATAAAATGTCATATTTTGTCATGTTTACCTTATGGACATTAAACTGATAAATATAACACCTTATATTTTGTTGTGTTGGAATTGACGACGAAATCAAATTATATTTTGTTGTGTTGGAATTGACGACGAAATCAAACTATATTTTGTTGTGTTAGAATTGACGACAAGACAAAATTAACAATTTTTGTTAATTAGGTATGTAAGACAGAATTTACATTTTCGAAGTAAATAGAATTAAAGAGAGAAAATTTACATTTTACGAAAATTGAATAATTAGGAAAGAAATTTACATTTATGTAAATAAGATAATTGAAAAGAAAAATTTACATTTTATGTAAATAAACTATTTATTTACATTTTATGTAAATAGAACAAATAGAAGGAAGAAAATTTACATTTTATGTCAATGGACAAATAAGAAGGTTATGAAGGATTTAACATAATTTTTTTTTATGTTAGGAAGAAATGTTTTGGGAAGATTTAACATAGAATTTTTTTTTATGTTAACAAGAAAAGAAAATAGAAAGACAATAGAAGTTACACTTTATGTAATATGTTATATTAGAAATAGAATTTACATTTTATGTAAATTATAACATTAGATAGAAAAGTACATTTTCTGTAAAATGAGATAATAGACAATTAAAATTATATTTTTATTGTAATGTGAATTATTAAAAAAGAGTGAACTAAAATTATACTTCTCTATCAAATGTAAAAGAATGATAAAAATATTCATTTTTATCAAATGTAAAAGAAGGACAAATACAAAGAATGAAATAAAACCTTCATTTTATGAAATGAAAAAAAAGGTAAAATATTATATTTTATGTGATTAAGATTTAAAGAAGGAAAGTTACATTTATGATGTAATTAGGAAAAAGGAAAATTTACATTTATGATGTAATTAGATAAAAAGAACATTTGTTCATTTTTTTTTACTTGTTATTAAAAAGAACATTTGTTCATATTCTCTTTTGTTGATTAAGAAGAACATGTTTGATCATATTCCTTTTGTCGATAAAAAAATTTTGTCGCTATTTCTTCTTAATGGGAAAAAGAACATTTTTGTCGCTGATTCTTTTTAACATTAAAAAGAATCTTTTTTATTGTTATTTCTTTTCAATGTAAAAAAAATCCTTTTTGTGTCATGATAGTTTAGATAAAAGTAGACACCTTTTTAGTGTCAAAATTGATGAATTAAAGAGTTGCATTGTTTACGTACATTTTTGAAAAAAAATATGAATTTAGCAGTAGCATTTTTACTTACCTTTTAGATGTAAGTAAAAGCATGTTTTGAAGAGTCATATTTTTATTTACATATCAGATGTAAATAAAAGTATAAATTGGAATGTTTATATTTTTATCAATATTTTGATGCGGTAAAAGAGAAATGTTGATATCACATTTTTATCGATATTTCTGGTGCGATAAAAATAGCGTTGTTAACGTTTCATTCTTATCGTCATTTGAGTTACGATAAAATGAATACATTTCAAACTGCATTTTTGCTGCGTTTCTTTTTGTTAATAAAAAGTTCATTGTTATGCTGCATATAAAGAAGATATATTTATTTGGTAATGTCATGTATTGCATATGAAGAAAATATGTTATTTGTTATATACTGCATATGAAATGAAATGCATGGTTAAGATCATATTTTTATCAATGGAAAATGGTAGCGATAAAATTTACATTTTTTATTATGTAAAACAAAAATATGAACTCGCATTTTAAATAGAATTTGTATTTTATATGTAAACAAAAGTAGGAATGCGCATTGATAATAAAGATTACATTTTTATTATGTAACTTAGAATGAGAGCTTGCATTGCAAATAAAAATTACATTTTTTTTATTTGAACTAAAGTTATGATATTTGCTTTGCAAATAAAAATTACACATTTTTAACTATGATGTGGAATTGGCATTGAAAATAAAAATTATACTTTTATTTGTAACTATGGTATGAAATTTGGCAAGCGAACAAAATTTACATTTTTATATGTAACTATGAATGAGAAATTGCACTGTAAATTAAAATTACATTTTTATTATGTAGTTAAGGTATGATATTACATTGTAAATTAAAATTTCATTTTTATGGTGTAACTTAAGAACGGAATTTACACTTCCATTCTAAATAGTCAAGATCATTTTGGTTTTACATTGAAAGAGATAAGAAAAATTATTATTTTTGTTTGGCATTTAAAAGAATAGCAAAACTTTTATTTTTGTTATATTGAAATTAAACAAACAAAAATATATTCATTTGTATAGAAATGAAGTGGACACCAAAATATGCATGTTAGTTGTAATGGAAATGAAACACAAAAATACTTATTTTTGGTTGTAATTGGAATGATACACAAAACATACATTTTGTGTATAGTATATTTATGGAAATTGAAAAATAAAAGAAAACATTATTGCGTGTGATGATATATATATATATATATATCAATATTGGATATAAATAAGAAGATTTGTTGTTAGCAAAATATAGTAAAATGAAACGGACGAGGAATTATATTTATATAAATTATATATAGAAATAAATTAAAAGTACTTGAATCGAGCATGGTAGTTCACATTTTAAAATCGTACTTTTAATTGATTATACCGTATGATCCGACCGACGGATTTTCCCAAAACTGAAACCGATAGGTTCGCCTTGGGAAGATCTTTCTAATGATATGAAGTATATTAAAATCCAACAGTTAGATTTAGAGAAACGTGTAAAACAAATTTGGGTGAAAACAGCGCCAAAGTCGCTTGTTGACATGAGACGTCATTAAATAGAATTTAATTATTTTTATATAAATAAAAATAAAGATTGATCGTTATAAATTAATATTAACGATATGAATTTGTGTTCAAACTTATATATGCGAGAATTATTTGGGAAGTCCGAGTTTACTCTCATTCCAAATAATGAAACGACGTTCGAAGATTTAAAGACGGTGATTGAAGGCCGACGATCTTCACATCGAATGGGTGTGTTGCTATTGAGACCCATGATGGGAGTAGCTACCTTGAAGGGGCGACAGTAGTAGCCATCCGGACGTAGTGTTGATTGCACGGTTTTGGCTTTCGCTCAAACCCAGAGCATAAGCGCGTAAATGGATTGTATGTCTGACGTTGTATTCCTTTATACTGTATTCGTTGATCTCTGCTAAACATATATCTGCTTGGTGTTTTACACCCTTCTCTGAGACGTACGAGCTTAGAGGTTATATGTTGGTAGAAATCAATGGTACGGTATGGATTGACGATGTGGCATGCTAAGATGCATTTGATCAAGGCTTTGTTGAAAAGCAGGCCTTGTGGGATGATCAAAGCATAGCCTGTTTAGGCATAGCTTTGTGTATAGCGTGACTTCACAAGCCTCACACACCGGTGGAGTCTAAAATGGGAGAAGGTAACGCAGGGAGAGCAGCACGTTTCTTTCTAGCTAGAAGTGATGTCATTGTATGCAGCCCGGACATTTTACTTATGTGGATGATGAAATGAGGCGCCTCGGATAGGTTTTATAGGATCGGGAAACGTGTGTTAAGGTATAACTAATCCGCTAAGCTGTATTTGCGGACCGGCTCTGCAGCTATCCAAGGGTTCACTGCGGGGAATCCTGAGACATTAGCTAGAGTGTCTCGAATCGGTAGGAGCTCCTCCCTAGCCTTGACTCAGATGGAAACCCAAATTCCAAATACGACCCTACGGATTTGATTGTATTACTAGTACGGAGGCATAGCATATGGTACCTATGCTTCCTAGGATTGATACATTTACTTAGAAATGTTTTAAAACATATACGCACTAATAATAATATCGTTTTTATCGTATCAAGCATGTTTGACCATTATAAGGTAAAACCCTATCCTCCGGTTTGCGTTGCATTGTGTGATGGGACTAGGGTCTTATGATGGTTTCATTTTTCTACAAAGCATTGCGTTGTTTTGACGATTTACTTAAATTATGCACGGCAATCCATTGGAATAAAACCCGTTCCGCTTTAGTGGCGTGGTCCTTGGATTTGCCTTATTACTATTAGTTATATTAGTTAAGAACTCTCACACCAGTCCCACGACTGACCCGTTGTTTGTTTCCACTTTTGCAAACTCGGGTGCCCTCTTTTCCACACGGGCAGTCGAGTAGCTTTTTGCAGATATTTATCTCTTTAGCAGGATCCTGGATTGAAGCTCAAAGCTGTGTCCAGAGCATAGAAAAGTCTTCCGCTGTCTTAGTTATTTTATTTCCGCTGCACTGTATTAAAGTAATGTAAAATTATCTTCCGTTGTAAATTTATTTAATGTACTTTGATATATATTCTGTACTCTGATGTAACATTTACTATGATGTTATAAAAGTCTGCTGTTTTTATTCTGATGTGTTGTAGCCCAAAGTAAGCGTATCCGGCGATTTCCCGCAAGGGCGATTTTCGGGTCGTTTCAGGTCACAGAACAAGAAGGCTGATCTAAAGAAAGGCGGGAAGAACAACAAAACCCCGTGAAAAGAGAAAGTGTAATTTCTGTGGCATTCCTGGACATCTGGTCAAAAACTGCAGGAAGAAGAAAAGGAAGATGGGTGGTTTTTTCCACTGTGGTGAGACAGGACACATGGCTAGGGCCTGCCCAAGGAAGCAAGGACAGGGAGCTGGACCTTCTTCTGGAGGACAAGTCCACGCTCTCACGGCACCCCCGCAAGAACGAGGTAGAAATATTTCTGTTGAAAGTTTCATCTATCTTTTTGATCATCCTATTCGAACCTTGTTTGATTCTGGCGCATCGCATACTTTTATTTCTTCTGATATTGTTGAAACTCTGCCCTAAGCACTAGTCTATTTGAGGATCCCATTATTGTTTCAAATCCAATTGGTGGCTCCGCTCATTTATCTATGATTTGTGTGGATTTGAGGATTTCTATCTTAAGCATAGAATTCTCGTGTAATGCTTATGTTCTCGGATTTATGGGATACGGTTTGATTCTAGGCATGGATTGGCTATCCAATAATGGAGCCATTCTCGATTGTGAACGAAGGGCAGTTAGACTCGTGACTCGCCTTGGTAATACCCTTGAAATTTCTTGTAACCCTATGGGTCCTGTCATGTTTTGTTATCTAGAATCTCTTGACTCATCTATCGATGATTTGCAATCAGTAAGGGTAGTCCGAGAATATCCCGATGTCTTTGATGAGGTTAAGGGGTTACCCCCTAAATATGAGATAGATTTCCGTATATATCTTGTTGATAATGCTAAGCTAGTTTCATTGCCCATTAGACACATGGCCCCACAGGAGAGGAAAGAGCTTAGTAAGCAAGTTAAGGAGTTGCTTGAGAAAAATTTCATTAGGCGAAGCATTTCTGAATGGGGTGCTCCGGTGGTATTCGCTACTAAAGCGGATGGTTCGCTTCGTCTATGCATAGATTATCGTGAGTTAAACAAGCTGACTAAGAAGAACATGCACCCACTACCGAGAATCGTCGACTTGTTCGACTAGCTTGTAGGAGCGTCGGTTTTCTCTCAACTCGACCTAGCTACAAGATACCATCAACTTAGAGTGGCTGAGGATAGCATTGACAAGACTGCATTTAGGACTCCGGATGGTTTCTTCGAATGGATCGTCATTCCATTTGGTTTGACGAATGCACCCGCGTACTTCGTAGACTTGATGAGTAGGGTGTTTAGGGAGTTCCTTAACAAGTTTGTAGTGGTCTTCGTGGACGATATTTTGATCTTCTCAAAGGATGAGGAAGAACATGCTAGACATCTCAAGGAAGTCATGGATACGCTTAGAGCACACGAGTTAAAGGCTAAGTTCTCCAAGTGTCATTTTTGGAGAAAAGAAGTTTGGTTTCTTGGACATGTAGTTTCTAAGCAAGGTATAGCTGTGGACCCCGCAAAGGTAGCTGCGGTGCAAGACTGGAAAGTTCCTAAGAACGCAATAGAAGTGAGAAGCTTTCTCGGTTTATCGGGCTACTATAGGAAGTTCATTAAGGACTTCGCTAAAATTTCATCCCCTCTTACTAGGTTAACGAAGAAGAACCTAGCTTTTGCATGGGACATAGAGTGTGATGTTGCTTTTTAAAGGCTTAAGAGAGCCCTTATCACACTCCAGTTTTGGCATTACCCGACGGAGGTAAGATGTTTACGGTGTACACAGATGTGTGCGACACGGGATTAGGCGTTGTCCTAATGCAAGAAGGGCAAGTGATATGCTACAGGTGTAGACAACTTAAAGTTCATGAGAAAAACTATCCCACACATGACTTGGAATTGGCCGCAATTATTTTTGTGCTTAAGTCTTGGCGCCACTATCTTCTAGGTGAGAAGTTCGAGTTGTATACCGATCACAAATCGCTTAAGTACCTCTTTTCGGAAAAAGATTTGAATCCAAGGCAACAGAGGTGGATGGAATTCTTGGCATCGTATGACTTCGATATAGCTTATACCCCTGGCAAGGGTAATGTGGTGGCGGGTGCGCTAAGTAGGAAAAGGTAGACTTTGAGTCCTTTGTTTGTTGAAAGGAAAAGTCTAGAATTTATAGCAACCTTTGATTTCATACCTATTGTTCAGTCGTTGGCTAGCACGTTAGCATCTCTTGAGTTAAGGCCTACACTTCTAGACCAAGTAGGGACTTCACAGAAGGATGACCCACAGATAGTCAAGATCATGGACAAGTTGATTAGAGGTGAGATGTTAAGTCACCTCAGAAGGTATGCCATAGATGACAACGAATGGCTAAGGCATGATGGTAGACTATGTGTCCCACAAGTGGGAGACTTAGTAAATAGAGTTCTCGAAGAGGCGCATCACTCGAAGATGACTATGCATCCCGGAGGGGATAAAATGTACAAGGATATGAAGCACAATTTCTTTTGGAACGGGATGAAAAAGGACATGGCGGAATTCGTTTCTAAGTGCATGGTGTGCCAACAAGTAAAGGCCGAGTCGAAAAAGCCCGGTAGGTTATTGCATCCTTTGGAGGTTGCGCTGTGGAAATGGGAGAATGTCTCGATGTATTTCGTGGATGGATTGCCTAGGTCAAGGAAGGGCAATACTAGCATATGGGTTGTAGTAGATAGACTCACGAAGAGCGCTCACTTCATTCCTGGGAAGAGTAAGAGGACCGCATCATGGCTAGCGTCTATATACCTTTGAGAAATAGTACGGTTGCACGGGGTTCCTTCTAGTATAGTTAGCGATCGTGACCTGATTTTCACTAGCGAATTTTGGAATAGTTTACAAGAAGCAATGGGTACACGACTAAGTTTAAGCACGGCCTATCACCCAAAAACGGATGGACAAACTGTAAGGGTAAATAGGGTACTAGAGGATCTTTCGAGACTATGCATTCTTGACTTTGGTAGTCCTTGGGAAGATCACCTACCTCTCGTTGAGTTCGCGTGTAATAATTATTACCAAGCTAGCATTAGAATGGCACCATTCGAAGCTTTATATGGAAGACCGTGCAGGTCACCAACTTGTTGGTAGGAGTCAACAGACATGCTCATACTTGGACCCGACATGATAAGTGACACTTCCGAGAAGGTTGAGTTGGTACGAAGATGGATGAAAACGGCCCAAGATAGACAGAAATCCTACGCGGACAAGAGACGGACAGAACTAAAGTTCAAAGTCGGAGATATGGTCTTTATAAAAGTTTCTCCTTTACGCAATGTGGTTCGCTTTGGAGCGGTTGGAAAGTTAGCACCGAGGTTCGTAGGACCATTCCCTATCATCAAGAGGATTGGACAGATGGCCTATAAGGTAGAGTTACCCGAGAAGTTGGCCGGAGTACACAATGTCTTTCACATTTTGCATCTCCGAAAGTGCTTACATGAGTCTGCCGAAGTGGTTGAGCCAAGCATCCTTGAAGGCGTAGAAGTGGAAAGGGAAGCAACATTGAGGCGAGTTCCAATTCGTATCTTAAGAACAGAGATCAAGAAGCTAAGGAATCGAGAAGTCAAGCTAGTTAAAGTACAGTGGAGTGAAGCCCAAGAAGACGCTACTTGGGAAACTGAAGAGAAGATACGCACGCTATACCCAATTCTTTTTTAGGGTACATTCTCAATCTCTTTTTCCTATAAGTTTACATACCTTCGTATCATGTACATGCTTTTGCTATCCATGTTTATCTTGTTATCTTCTTGATCCTATCTTGAGAACCTTAGGTAGAACCCTTTTGGATGTAAACACGTGATTGAAACACGTTATGGTTAATGATTGCAAGTGGTTGTAAGTGGTTGCTCGTGGTTGCATAACACACATTAGGCACTAGATCGGCTCAGTCACATTTTTCATGTTGCATATGCATGAGCGCTTATACTTGTACATAGATGGAAACTTGATATGCTATCATATGGATGTTGCATATGGATGAATGGTTGTGCACTCATGTAGATATTATATTAGGAAATTGCATTCATATTGGATTCATTGCACTAGCATATTTTGCATTAAGCAGGTTTACTGAATCAGTAACAGCCTGATCTTTTGCATTAGATAAGTACATATACACACACTCTTGCATAAGTTCATACAGCATTAGAAATCTTTTAAGGACAATGGTTGCTTGTGGATGATGGTTGAGTAGATGGATGTTGGATGGTAGGACACATTCTTCTTAACTTGAAGATTTCGGGGACGAAATCCTTTAAGGAGGGGAGAATGTAATACCCGGTATTTTAACAACATGTTAAAACCATAAATCAAGGTAGAATTAATTTTAAAATAAGAATCAAGGGAAACGGGTTGCGACATTGTGT
Source organism: Allium sativum (assembly GCA_030737875.1). Taxonomy (NCBI): domain Eukaryota; kingdom Viridiplantae; phylum Streptophyta; class Magnoliopsida; order Asparagales; family Amaryllidaceae; genus Allium; species Allium sativum. Next base: position 906,120,627 of record CM060916.1, read on the forward strand.
TCGTCTCGAAATTCTGCTTGGAAACAAGTCCGAGTTTTCAAAAAACGGGTTCCGTATGAGGGAGATATGGCCCTATGAAGTTTCAAGGATTTTCAAAACCGAAAAACAGCTCGAACTCGAATTCGAAATTCGAATTCAAAACCCAGCGCAGACTGGGCGGGAATTTTCCCGCCCAGGACTTGGTCGACCTGGGGGTCGACACTATGGTCGACCTCCCAGGGGCCAGGTCGACCCTATGGCCGACCTAGTGCTGAAACCCAGTTTTGAGCCTGGGTTCATTCTGATGTTTTTGGTCTCGTTTTCAGTCTATATTCGTTCGCCTAATCCTATATAAACAGCCCCCTAACCCCATTCTCTTTACACCATTTTATTCTCTCCTTATGCTGCCTCTGAAATAATTGAAATAAGTAAATTAAAATAAAACAAGAAGACTATTTCTTGAAGACTACGGCTAGGAATTGCATATTGGGGTTGTTCGACTAGAGCTTCGATTCTGCTTTCTAAATTCTCGATCCGCGCACTGTAAGTTCTAGTTACTTTGAAATTTAAACTTGTTAATTGTAATTTGGGCATGAGATAAAATGATATTGGACTTAAGTATGATAATCGATTCACATCTATTCTAGTTTCCATCTTGGATCTTGACATTTGGGAATATTGCTATGAAATCAGTTTGGACCTATTCATGTTGTAAATCAAACCCCTTCATATCCATAGTATTATCATGCCTGTGATGTTGAATCAATCTACTTTTCACAAGTTTCGATTATCACCTTTATCATGACTACCACCTTATTATGCTAGATCTGTAATCCTAATGTTTTGGGACTATTACTCTATATGCCAGTGATGTTATAACCAATTATCTCAAGCTATATCATGCTAGATTTATCACCTTGTGCTCGTTCTTTTGCCTATCATAGTTTTGATGTTAGTCCCTTTTATTTTGAATTTGGATTTACTTGTAATCTAGATCGATTCACGTTTACGTGCGACGGGAATACGATTTGGGTAGATTAGGCAAAACATGAATTGGTTATGAACATGAATCATGAAAATTGACATGAAACTTGCCATGAAACTTGACACGAACTTGACATAAAACTTGAACATGGACATGACACTAGAATGAACTTGAAAATGGCCAACTCGAGGTTGGGTTGAGTTTGCAGTGTAATTCTGCCCGGAACCGCCCGACAAATCCAGTGACTGCAAACAATAGGATCCAATGTGGGTAGTTGGTCATATCGCGCTTGAAACCTGAGGTCAGACTGAGTTGTGGTGTAAATCTGCCCGGAACCGCCTGGCATATCCAGTGACCACAACAACAGGTCTGATGTGAGAGGTTGGGGTGCATTAATGAATTAATGCCACATGATAGGGTTAAGACATGAACATGAAAGACAACACTTAACCAACTTGACACATGATTAGTGGGGTTAAGTCATGAAATTGAAAGACAACACTTAACCAACTTGACATGCTAGACTGATAAGGGTTAAGTCACGAATTTAAATGACAACACTTAACCTGTTGGACGGAAACCCTAGTTACGCGGTCCATTTTAGCAGTAACCCACTTAGATGTATCATGGTACCCTGGAACTAGGCAGGGTGGGGAATGATTACTAGGCTGATTGTAAGCGACCAGAACAACGACTAAGTTGGTGTGCCAGTGTAGGTTCAGGCGGACTATGGTCGTACATGTAGTCCGGAGTTGAAAAAGCAGGCATTGGGCATCAGTAGGTTTACACTGTGCGTGCTTGATTCATGTCGGTGGTTGGCACCCTTGGGCTTGATACACCCTATGGTGGACCTAACACAGGTGACTACATTCGTGATAGGGCCGTATGACACAGACACACGACGAACTAGAACTTGTAGGGAGCCGATTGATTAATGGATCGTTCCGTAGGTCCCCGAAATGGGTCATTTCATGATATTGGGCCAAGGGATCATTTCATGGTTAGTATATGACATGAGTTTGGGATACTAGTATAGTTGGTGCAGCAAATCTTGAACATGCGATGCTATACTTGATTTATACTTGAATTATCATGCTATCATAGTCTATCTTGCCCATCTTGACAGCATCCTTATGTTTACTTCCAGTTTATACATGTCACGTTACCGCTACCTATTTTTATGCTGAAAGTCACTAGGACTTACCCGTCTTTATGACTGACCTGTTTTCTTTTGACTCTTTTTCTTTCATTCCCCCCCAGGTTCTCAGGGAGGAAACTCTAGCACTTAGCTTGGATTTCTCTTGCTTTCGGTTCAGTTCATGTACGGTTTGATCTTGAGCTCTGCTATGGCTGCTTTTCTGCTATCTTGGGGAATTATGCTATTTTTGTTGTTTAACCTTTTATGCTTCTTTATTTATGCAAGACAGAATTTGTTGTAATGGAAAATGATGACTTTGGCTATTTGGTACTTTGGATGAAAAAGGCTTTGACTATTTTGAAAGTAATGAAATTTATCTTTTGATTCTTCCGCTGTTTTATTTGTCTGTCTTGTAGTATTTTTGTGATTGTTTACTTCAATAACGCTCCTCCAAAACTAGTGCATTCCCTTTGTGAGTGACCCTAGCAGAGATGGGGTGTTACAGACACCTTGGTTAAGAGAGTAACTCCCTAAGTATCAACCCTGAAGACTGAAATCAACATCAGATTGACCCCCAAAGAATTACCCAACTCAACCAACCTTATGTTATCGCACTATTACAAGATTATGCCGCACCATTCGATATGACAAGGCAATATACACTGAATGCGCTTTGGTTCTTTATCTGATTTCCTATTCTCTCTGCACCACCTAACTAGCATCCTAACTGGTGTCTTTCATAAAATGATTCATATTCCCTACTAGCGCCCCAACTAGTACCTGTGAAAAAGGATACGTATCCCCTACTAGTGTCCCAACTAGTATCCTGTGTTATATAATAAGGTGATCCCAACCCCGCAATTGTGGTAGCCTTCAGGTGTACATCTAGTATAAGGATCTTACCTCAATCAACCTAATTGCCATGAAGAAGTTAGATGTATCCTTACTACCAGAACCGATCAGCTCCTACTCGTATTAATTTATTACTTGTGTCATTCGACCTCGCTTGTATGTATTCATTACTTGTGTCATTCGGCCTCACTTGTATGTATTCATTATTTGTGTCATTTGGCCCCGCTTGTATGTATTCATTACTTGTGTCATTCGACCTCGCTTGTATGTATTCATTACTTGTGTCATTCGGCCCCTACTCGTATTAATTTATTACTTGTGTCATTCGACCTCGCTTGTATGTATTCATTACTTGTGTCATTCGGCCTCACTTGTATGTATTCATTACTTGTGTCATTCGGCCCCGCTTGTATGTATTCATCACTTGTGTCATTTGACCTCGCTTGTATGTAGATACCTATGCTGGCCCCATCATAGGGTGTATCAATTCCCATGATGGCAACCCGACACGATTCAAGATGCACAATGTAACCGATCGGCTCCTTCTCGTATTAATTTATTACTTGTGTCATTCGACCTCGCTTGTATGTATTCATTACTTGTGTCATTCGGCCTCACTTGTGTGTATTCATTACTTGTGTCATTCGGCCTCGCTTGTATGTATTCATTACTTGTGTCATTCGACCTCACTTGTATGTAGATACCTGTGCTGGCCCCATCATGGGGTGTATCAATTCCCATGATGGCAACCCGACACGATTCAAGATGCACAATGTATACTACAGATGCCCAGTGCCTGCTTTTTCCACTCCGGAGCACTTGCACGCCCATACTCCGTCGGAACCTACACTGCTGCACTACCCGCCGCTATTTTGACCGCTTACAATCAGCCTAGTAATCGTGCCCCACCCTGCCTAGCTCAGAGTACCATGATACATCTATGTGGGTTACTGCTGAAATGGGTCCCCGTTACTAGGGTTTCCTAATCAACATATTATAATGGTTAAGTGTTCTCAATTTAACTTAACCCCACCCATTTGCTTAATTAACATGTTGTACTGGTTAAGTGTTGCCTATTCATATGTTACTTAACCTTCTCACTGATTCACGCACGTTTATTTAACGGTTAAGTTTGTGGGCCTATATATACTAATATTACCCACTTACCCAAGATTTACTTAACCCTTCCCCTTATCAAGTCCATATGTATTATTGGTTAAGCTTGCCTTAACCCTATCCACCTTGTTCATGTAATATTGGTTAAGTTGTCTTCTTATCCTTGTTAATTTAACCCACCCACCTAACATGTCATATTGGTTAAGTGTTTCTTATTAACTTAACCCTTCCCATTCATTGTATTGGTTAAGTGTTCCCTATTAACTTAACCCTATTCATTCATCATGTTATATTGGTTAAGTGTCTCCTATTAACTTAACCCTGTTCATTTCCATTAATTCATTCATTAATGCCTTAACCTCTCACATCAGAACTGTTGTTTGCGGTTGCTGGATGTGCCTGGCGGTCCAGCAGACTTCTACCGCAAACTCATTCTAACCTTGGGTTTTGGGCTTTATGCGCTAACCTCTCACATTAGACCTATTGTTGCGGTTGTTGGATGTGCCGGGCGGTTCCGGGCAGACTTACACCGCAACTCAATCTAACCTCAGGTTAGGCATGTTCATCTTTTATCCAATTTACCTATTTACCATACATGTCCAAGTCTATATTTTATATGCTAATTATCCCAAATTCACAAAACTAGTGATGTTCCAATTCTCAAGTTATGCCCAACAGTTTCACCAAATATGTTATGCCCAATTATTTCACCAAATGTATTATGCCCAATATTTACCTAAAATAGGTTATACCCTAATATTCCCAGTATTCCAATCGTTCGTATTTTGCGATTTCAGCCTAGGTTCGAAGGTAACCTAGGTTCATAAAAGAAAAAGGAAATAGGGGAAGAGAGAGAGAGAAGGAGTATAAAATAAGAATAGGCATGCAAATACAGACCTAATACAAGAAATTTAGATCCAACTAAGATAGATTCTTGAATAAACTGATACAATCATTATCGCAGGCATAAGAATAACATCATGAACCAAAAAGGATTGTAAACCTGACGTATAACAAAGATAGGCCTGACTTAATCAATAAAAATAACCTCTAAGGCATGCAAAGACATAAATTCAATAGAAGGACATGGATAAATCTGAAAAGATTATCTTACAATCAGGCATAGACTTCGATTCATTTTATTACATGTCAAGATTACAATCAGCTATTCAAATCTGAAAATAATGTGAACTTACTTTGCTAGGATTAAGAAAAGATAATTGAATCGTTTTTGTTGCAGAAACTCTAATTTGATGTTGATTAATCTTCAGAGTTGATTGTAGAAGAAACCTCTCCTTTGGTTTGGAGCTCTCTAACCTGATTTCTAGTTTGGAGAAGATGGAGGTGGCTAGGCTAGATTGAAGATGAACAACATGACGACGTCATAGCTTTGGAGCAATAGAATTAGGGTTGGGTTATGAGTGTATATATAGATGTCTATGATTATTAAGAGCCTTTAGATTAACCTAGGATCCATCCAAACCATCCTGTCCAAGAGAATGAGTCAGCAGGTCAATCAGAAGTCGCCACGTAGCCCTACAACTTAGAAATTCATTACTGTCCAGAACAGTCAGCAGGGGACGACCCCTACAGGGGGGTTGACCCCCATGTCGACACCCTTATAGGGGCATCGACACCCCTAGGGGGGTCGACACCCTATGGCGGGATTTTTTCCACCCACTGTCCCCCGCTGGTTTGAATTTCGAATCTTGATTATTTGATTATTTATTTAATTTTTAATTAAACTTAAATCTTCTAACCTCCACACTTCTTCATACGGAGTCCGATTCATGCAAACTCGGACTCTATCTCAAGCAGAATTCTGAGATGAACGCACTGGCATAACCCATTTCCCTTAATTCTTCATCTAAAAATTAAGTGTTCTTAAATTCTTTAATTTAATATTCATAGAAAATATGGGGTGTTACATCCTCCCCCTCCTTAAAGGACTTCGTCCCCGAAATCTCCTAGTTAAGAAGGATGTGTCCTGCCATCCATCTGCTCATCCATCATCCATAAGCATCCAATGTCCTTAAAAGATTTCTAATGCCATATGAACATATGCAAGGTGTGTGTACATGTCCCAATACTAATGCAAAAGATCAAGCGGTCCACTAATTCAATCGACCTCCTTAATGCGAATTATGTTAGTGCCATGAGTCCAACATGTGTGCAGTCATTCCTATGTTACTTTATAACTTCTTTATGAATGCACAACCATCCATTCAAATGCATCATCCATATGATATTGCATCAAGTTTCAATCCATATATATATATATATATATATATATTCACTCATGCATATGCAATATGGAAGTAACGGAGCCGATCTAGTGCCTAATGTGTGTGTATATGCATCCACGAGCAACCACTAGCAAACACTTACATCCACTTGCATCCACCAAACATAACATGTCTCAAACACATGTTTACATCCGTTGGCTTCTACCTAAGGATCGAGGATGGGACCGAGAGGATATATTAAAAGATAGATACAAGCATGCATAAACTTATGGAAAAAGTGATCGAGGATGTACCCTCAAAAAGAAAAGGGTAGGATGAGCATATCTTGTCTTAAGCCTCCCAAGTCGCGTCTTCTTTAACGTCACTCCATTGTATTTTAACTAGCTTGACTTCACGATTTCGAAGCTTCTTGACCTCCATTTCCAAAACTCACTAGTAAAGACAGGATCTCGATCACTTACTATGCTAGAGGGTATCCCATGTATTCGGACTATCTTTCCAAGATAAACCGATGTTAACCATGATACCAAGTGTATATACTAAGATGATTAGAGGTCTCTCCTCTACTTAGCTTATCCATCATGTCACAAATCTGAGGGTCTTTATGATACGCAGCTCCTATCCGATCAAAAGCGTAGGACGCTCTTCTAGCAATGTTAACAAACCAGGTACAAACTTGATTGAGAGTCTAAAGCTGAAGGTTGCTATGTACTTCAAACTTTACCTCTCTTAAGGTCAGTCTTTTTCTACTTAGGGCGCCTGCCACAACATTACCCTTGCTAGGGGTATAAGCAATCTCATAGTCATATGAGGCAAGAAGTTCCATCTATCATTGTTGTCTCAATTTCAAATCTTTTTGCGAGAACAAATATTTTAAGGACTTATGATTCGTATATAGTTCAAACATTCCCTCTTAAAAGATAATGATGCCATGACTTAAGAGCGAACTCTATAACAGCTAATTCCAAGTCATGGATAGGATAGTTTTTCCTTACGTACTTTCAGCTGTCTTCCTCCATACAAACTACCCTCTCTTCTAGCATTAAAACAGCGCCTAGCCCTGTCCCGCATGCATCCGTATAAACTGTAAATGTCTTGTTCCCTTCGGGCAATGTCAAGACTGGGGTTGTCGTCAAGGTTCTCTTCAGTCATTGGAAAGCAACATCACGAATCAAATCCCAAGAAAAAGTTAGATTCTTCTTTGTCAATCTAGTAAGTGGGCCTGATACCTTCACAAAATCCTTAATTAACTTCCTATACCAGCCCGCCAATCCAAGAAAATTTCTTACTTCCGTTGCATTCCTTGGGACCTTCTAATCTTGCACCGCAACTACTTTTGCGGGATCTACTGTTATCCCTTCCTTGGATATCACATGTCTTAGAAACCTTACTTCTTCTCTCCAAAAATGATATTTGGAGAATCTATCCTTAAGTTGATGCGCTTGGAGGGTATCCGAAATTTCCCTTAGATACAAAGCATGTTCTTCCCCACTCTTAGAGAAAACCAAAATATCATCTACGCACAAGCAAAGTGAACCATCCGCCTTTATAGCGAAAACAACTGAAGCACCCCATTCAGAAATACTTCGCCTTATGAACCCTTTCTCAAGTAACTCTTTTACTTGTTTACTAAGCCCTTCCTTTCCCTTGGAGTCATGTGTCATACAAGTAATGCAACTGGCCTTGCATTGTCAACTAGATATATGCGAAAGGCTATCTCGCATTTAAGGGGACAAACCCCTAACCTAATCAAAAACATCTGCGTACTCATGGACTACTCTAATGAATCACAAATCGTTGATAAATGCATCAAGTGATTCTACGTAGATAAGCCAAACTGATCCCTTAGGATCACACGAAATCTCGAGGGTATTCCCGAGGCAAGTCAAAAGTCTAACTACCCTCCTTTCACAATTACTGGCTACCCAATCCATGCCTAGAATCAACCCATAGCCTCTGAGACCAAAAACGTAAGCATTACATCTAAACTCAACACTTAGTATAGATATTCCCAAATCCAAACAAATCATAGATAAATGAGCCGAACCCCCAATAGGATTTGAGACAACAATGGGATCCTCTACCCTACTAGTACTAAGGTTTTGAGACTCAAATATGGAAGCAAATAGAAAAGAATGTGAAGCGCCAGAATTAAACAAATTTCTAACAGGATGATTGAAAAAAAAAATTAAACTTTCAATAGAAACGTTCCTACCTCTCTTAGGTACACTAGCAGTGAGAGCATGCAATTGCCCTCTAGAAGATTATGTCCTTTGCCCTTGTCCTTGTCCTTTGGGCAATCCTTAATAAGATAACCTGCTTCACCATACTGAAAACAACCACCTATCTTCTTCTTCCAACAATTAAATGACCCGCTATACCATAGAAAAGACTTCCTCTTGTCGCGGGATCTATTATTTCCTCCACCCTTCTTATATTCTAACCCCTTGTTTGTGATTCTTCCACTTTGGCCTCTTTCTTTTCACGTTTCTTCCTTCTGCGTGGATTAAGCCATACCAACAAGCTTCTTATCCTTGGGTTTGTTCTCCTTAGCCCAAACTCCCTTATTCTCATCCTTACTATCCTTGTGTAGCTTGTTGACAAGTTTCTCGAAACTACCTCTATCGCACGACAACCTAAAAAGCTTGAAAGAAGATTAGCCGCAGGTGAAACTACTACGGCTAAAGATGGAGGTTGGGCATTACTTCGCCCTCGACATGTGCCGTAAGCCTACGAAACTATGGCGAAAAGAAAGGAAGAAGAGATTCAAATAGAGAATCGAAAGATAGTGCATATGGCTTTGGGGAATATGCCTTTTAAAAACAATACTTCTCTTGAAAAACGCTTCTTTAAAACATGTTTTAGAAAACACCCCTTTTAAAATATGCTTTTGAAAAATCTTTTATCTGTTCTGGTAACCTTTAGCTCTGATACCACGTGTACACCCCTCCTCCGTTAAGGTCACTCACAAAAGGAATGCATGAACTTCAATGGAGCTCATAAGTGTATAGAACATATAAATTACAAAACAGACAGAATTTAAACAGTGGAAAATTAAATAAAACTTTACTTCATTGATAAAACAACAGTTTGGTAAAACGGCTTGTACAAGATTGTTTTCCAACACCAAACACCAATACCATTACAACATAGCATCTGTCTTGTTTAACAAAATAAAGAAGCATAAAATGACAATGATATTCCCTAATAAAGCATGAGCCAGCCATAGCAGTGGAAAAGAGAGTCCAAAGCAATACGTCGAATATCTCCAAGCTTGGAAAGATAACTGAGCTAAGTGGTAATATTCCCTCCCTGTGAACCAGGAGGGGGGAACGGAATAAAAGAAAGTGAAACTAAACAGAGTCAGACATAAAGTCTGGTAAGTCCAGTGACTTTCAGCATGTAAATAGGTAAAAGCATCATGACATGAATAAACTGGATATATGACATAACCATGATAATAAGCATAGCAAGACAACAAATGTGAGAGTTAGATATGACAAGGTACACAAGATGAACATGATATGATGATTGCGCTTCTAATTATTAATATATTTCCTACATCGCACCGTTTACTAAGACACCTTGGTTAAGAGAGTAACTCCCTAAGTATCAATCCCGAAGACCGAAATCAACATCAGATTGACACCCACGAATTACCCAACACAACCAACCTTAAGTTATCGCACTATTACAAGATTACGCAGCACTATTCGATATGACAAGGAAAGATACACTGAATGCGCTTCGGTTCTTTCTCTAATTTCCTATTTTCTCTGCACCACCCAACAAGCATCCTAACTAGTGTCTTTTATAGAATGATTCATATTCACTACTAGTGTCCCAACTAGTATCCTGTGAAAAAAGATCTGTATCCCCTACTAGTGTCCCAACTATTATCCTGTGTTATATAATAAGGTGATCCCAACCCCGCAATTGTGGTAGCCTTCAGGTGTACATCTAGTATGAGGATCTTACCTCAACCAGCCTAATTGCCATGAAGATGTTAGATGTATCCTTACTACCTTAACCGATCGGCTCCTACTTGTATTAATTTATTACTTATGTCACTCAACCTCGCTTGTATATATTCATTACTTGTGTCATTCGGCCTCGCTTGTATGTATTCATTACTTGTGTCACTCGGCCCCGCTTGTATGTAGATACCTATGCCGGCCCCATCATGGGGTGTTTCAATTCCCATGATGGCAACCCGACACGATTCAAGATGCACGGTGTATAATACTGATGCCCAATGCCTGATTTTTCCACTCTGAAGCACGTGCACGTCCGTACTCCGTCGGAACCTACACTGCTGCACCACCCGCCGCTATTTTGACCTCTTATAATCAGCCCAGTAATCGTGCCCCACCCTTCCTAGCTCAGGGTACTATGATACATCTATGTGGGTTACTGCTGAAATGGGTCTCCGTTACTAAGGTTTCCTAATCAACATGTTATAATGGTTAAGTGTTCTTAATTCTACTTAATCCCACCCATTTGCTTAATTAACATGTTGTACTGGTTAAGTGTTGCCTATTCATATGTTACTTAACCTTCTCACTGATTCACTCACATTTATTTAACAGTTAAGTTTGTGGGCCTATATATACTAATATTACCCACTTACCCAAGATTTACTTAACCCTTCCCCGTATCAAGTCCATATGTATTATTAGTTAAGCTTGCCTTGACCCTATCCACATTGTTCATGTAATATTGGTTATGTTGTGTTCTTGTCCATGTTAACTTAACCCACCCACCTAACATGTCATATTGGTTAAGTGTTTCCTATTAACTTAACCCATTCCATTCATTGTATTGGTTAAGTGTTTCCTATTAACTTAACCCTGTTCATTCATCATGTTACATTGGTTAAGTGTTTCCTATTAACTTAACCCTGTTCATTTGCATTAATTCATTCATTAATGCCTTAACCTCTCACATTAGAACTGTTATTTGCGGTTGTTGGATGTGTCGGGCGGTTCTGGCAGACTTCTACCGCAAACTCATTCTAACCTCGGGTTTTGGGCTTTATGCGCTAACCTCTCACATTAGACTTATTGTTGCGGTTGCTAGATGTGCCGGGCGGTTCCGGGCAGACTTACAGCGCAACTCAATCTAACCTCGGGTTAGGCACGTTCATCTTTTATCCAATTTACCTATTTACCATACATGTCCAAGTCTAGATTTTATATGCTAATTATCCCAAATTCACAAAACTAGTCATGTTCCAATTCTCAAGTTATGCCCAACGATTTCACTGAATATGTTATGCTCAATTATTTCACCGAATATATTATTCCCAATATTTACCCAAAATAGGTTATACCCAAATATTCCATGTATTCCAATCGTTCGTATTTCATGATTTCAGCCTAGGTTCAAAGGTAACCCAGGTTCATAAAAGAAAAAGGAAATAGGTGTAGAGAGAGAGAGAAGGAGCATAAAATAAGAATAAGCATGTAACAACAGACCTAATACAAGAAATTTAGATCCAACTAAGATAGATTGTTGAATAAACTGATATAATCATTACCGTAGGCATAAGAATAACATTATGAACCAAAAAGGATTATAAACCCAACGTACAACAAAGATAGGCCTGACTTAATCAATAAAAATAACCTCTAAAGCATGCAAAGACATAGATTCAATAGAAGGATAAGGATAAATCTGAAAAGATTATCTTACAATCAGGCATAGACTTCGATTCATTTTATTACATGTCAAGATTACAGCCAGGTATTCAAATCTGAAAATAACGTGAACTTACCATGCTAGGATTAAGAAAAGATAATTGAATCGTTGTTTTTGTAGATCTCTAATTTGATGTTGATTAATCTTCAAAGTTGATTGTAGAAGAAAACCTCTCCTTTGATTTGGAGCTATCTAACTTGATTTCTAGTTTGTAGAAGATGGAGGTGGCTAGGCTAGATTGAAGATGAACAACATGACAGCATCATAGCTTTCGAGCAATAGAATTAGGTTTGGGTTATGAGTGTATATATAGATGTCTAGGATTATTAACAGCCTATAGATCAACCTAGGATCCATCCAAACCATCCGTCCAAGAGAATGAGTCAGCAGGCTAATCAGAAGTCGCCACGTAGCCCTACGACTCAGAAATTTGTCACTGTCCAGAACAGTCAGCAGGGGTCGACCCCATGTCAACACCCCTATAGGGGGTTCAAAACCAGTGTCGACACCCTTAGGGGGGTCAACACCCTATGGTGGGGGTTTTCCCACCCACTGTTCCCTGCTGGTTTGAATTTCGAATCTTGATTATTTAATTCTGAATTAAACTTAAATCTTCTAACCTCTATAACTTCTTCATATGGAGTCCATGCAAACTCGGACTCTATCTGAAGCAAAATTTCGAGACGAAAGCACTTGCATAACCCATTTCCCTTAATTCTTCTTTTAAAAATTAAGTGTTCTTAAATTTGTTAATTTAATATTCATAGAAAATACGGGGTGTAACATCTACCAATATGCAATTCATCCTTTCAGTCTGGCCATCAGTTTGTGGATGTTAAGCTGTGCTGAGTTGCAACTCAGACCCCAGAGCTTCATGTAATATTTTTACAAAACCCACTTGTAAACAATGTATCTAAGTCACTCACAATGCCATTTGGCATTCCATGGAGTCACACAACCCACTTCACATACAATTCATCTAACTCGGCTTCCATTCTACTTGACTTGACTAGTATAAATTTAGCTTTCTTGGTTAGTCGATCCATGATGACCCAAATACTATCATGTCTCATCCGAGTCCTTGGCAAACCATCAATGAAGTCCTTTAGATTTCCTCTCATTTCCACTTAGGAACTTCTAGTAGTTGTAGCATACCATTATGCTTCTTTTTCTCAACCTAACTAATTGACAATTCATGCATTTAGAGATGAACGCCCTATTGTTCTTCTTCATACCTTCCTAGTAATATGTTTACTTCATACCGCAGTACATCTTATTGCCACCGAAATGTATGGTCAACTTGGAGTGATGACACTCTCGAAGCACTTCGTCCCACAACCCGTTAACGCTGAGTACAACTAGCCTTTCTTTCTTCCGAACCCAACCATATCGGTTGAGTTCGTACACCCTCATATTATCAATATTAATACCGGTCTCTATTTTGGTAATGATCTCTGACAATCTAGGATCGCTCCTCTAAATAGGAATGATCCACTTAATCAAGGTAGGTCTAATTGTTAAGACTACAAACATCTCCGAATCTAACTCACATTTAGGCCAAAAGTCATAGACGACAATGTACTCAAGTTACCTTCATTCTAAGAACATAGCCCTCAAGCTGACATGTCTTCTACTCAAGGCATCGACAAATATATCACCCTTTCTTAGGTTGCAAGCAATATCAAAATCTTAAGAGGATAAGAACTATAGCCATCGTTGTTGGCAAAGGTTAAGATCCTTCTACGAGAAATGGTACTTCGATGATTTATGGTCAGTAAACAACTTGAACCTTTCTCCTAAGAGATAGTGTGTAACACCCCATAATTTTATAATATTAATATTGACAAATTAAAGAATACTTAATTTTTATAAGAAGAATTAAGGGAAATGGGTTGCGCTATTGCGTTCGTCTCGAAATTCTGCTTGAGATAGAGTCCAAGTTTGCATAAAACGGATATAGTATGAAGAAGTTATGGAGCTTAGAAGGTTTCAGTTTAAACCAGAATTAAAATAGTAATTAAAATAAAATTTGAAATTCAAATCAGCCAGAAGCGGGATGGGCGGGAATTATCCTGCTCTAGGGTGTCGACCCCCCTATAGGGGTGTCGACATAGGTGTCGAACCCCTGTAGGGGTCGACCCCATCGGCCAAATCTAGGCAGTGATGAATTTAGGAGAACTAGGGCTTATGTGGCATTCTCTGATTGGCTGGGTGATGCGTTTTTCGGGTTTGGATGGTTTAGATGGAACCTAACCTAATCTAAAGGCCCTAACTCACCTAATACACCTATATAAACACACCTAGACCTAACCTTAATTTCATTACACTAATTCATACGCCTTCATGCTGCCACAACCTAAACTAGTCTTTCTTCTACATTAAAGCAAATCGGAATAGAGTATTCATATTGGAAGATAAGAATCAAATTCAGAATACAGAATTCAGATCTATTTTCTCTTCTACCGTTGTTAGTCCACATTACTTTCACTTATAATTAATTAAAATAATTATGATAAGTTTGTGAATTGGACTATATGAACATGCCTGTAAGATGAATCATATCATGTTTGGTGAATTCTTATCTTTTAGATTCATACCTAAAGTTCATGTTCCATATGCCTTATTGGATCTATCTTATTGTTCTATGCCAGTTTAAGTTCCAAATGCTAATTGTATCTATCTTATTGTCCTATGTCAGTTTATGTTCCATATGCTAATTAGATTTATTTTGTTGCTCTATGCCAATTCATATGCTTAATTAGATCTATTTTATTATTCTATGCCAGTTCATACATCTTATGCTTATTTTTATGCTAGTTTTGATGTCATGATTCTCTTCCCCTCTTCTCTTATTTTCCTTTTGATGAGATTAGGCTAACTGCGAGCCTAACATATTATTATACGTAAGAATGACGTGGGAACGTTGTGGGAAAAGTTTGGGGAAATTATTGAATAATATGCAGTTAGGCATAAAATGACTTGAAATCATGTAATTGATTTAGGGCATGAATTGGTATAATTTGTTTACATGAGATTATGGACATAAATTTGGATTAAAATGATGAACATAATTTAGATTGGAAATTATAGGTATATATTATAATCCAAGATTTGAAATTGGGGACATGAATTGAAAAAGTGATAATGTAACACCCCGTGTATTCTATAACAGTGAAATTCACAAATTAAAGTATATCTAATTTTAAATCAAAGAATTAAGGGAAAAGGGATACGCCATTGCGTTCGTCTCGGAATCTTGCTTGAAATAGAGTCCGAGTTTGCGTAAAACAGACTTCGTATGAAGAAGATGTGGCCTCCGGAAGTTTCAGAATTCAGTTTAAAATTCAAACAGACCAAAACAGCTCAGAAAAATCAGTTTAAAATTTAAAAATCGGGCCCAATTGGCCAGGGCGGGAAGATTCCTGCCCAAGGCACCCAGGTCGACTTGGCAGTCGACCTGGGGCTAGCCAGGTCGACTGGGCAGTCGACCTGGGTAACCCGTGTCGACTGCCAAGTCGACACGATGTCGACTGGGGAGTCGACCTGGCCCCTGAGCCAGGTCGAACCCAGCCCACCCTGGCTGGCCTAGTTTGTGTTTGGTCGATTTTCTGAGCCTTGCCTTGTCACTAGGGCTAGGTGTCAGCTCCTGGTTGGTATCTCCTTTGAACGAACGGCTATTATTAAACCAAGCTCCATCGACGGTCCGAATCAACTCAAAAACACTATAAAAAGAACCTAAGACCTAGCCTAAATCATACTATTTCATTTTAGCCTCAGGCCGCCGCCATTAAACCTAGAGCTCTAAATTAAAAATACAAAGAACAAAATTATAGAAGACGAAGGACGATTCTTGAAGGCTACAACTAGAAGCTACAACAACTACGACGCTTTAGACAACGGATTTAGGGCTATTTGATTTGGAATTTTGATTACTTGCTTCATGTTGTAAGTTCTATGTCACTTTTTAGGCAAAAACGCTAAAATAACATGGACATGCCATGAATTGAAACCGGATTTAGGAACTATTATTAATCCATGTTTATATTGTTTAACTTTGAATCATAATTTGGGAATATTGCTATGTCAACATTGCAAGTTAAACTTATCATGATTTTGATATCACTTGGGCTTAATTGTATGGCAAGTTGGACTAATACATGTCCATGGAATCACTATGTTATTGAAATCTTTATGTTGATTAAACCATGCCTATGATGCTAATTAAACCATGTCTATGATGTTGATGGAACTATGCCTGTGATGTTAATATACCTATCATGTTAATGACAAATTGGGAATTGCTAGGTTATGATGAAAAGTTGGAATCATTATGTTTATAATGCTAGATGAGAATCATTATGTTAAAAATGCTAAATTGGAATCCACTATGCCTATTAGAATTACCATACCTTTAATGTTTCATGTTTGTAATAAAATTATTATTATGCCCGCAATGATTATTATGCCTATGATGTAAAGTTGAAATCATCATGTTAAACTAAGTTGGAACCATTACTATGCCAAGTTATCATCATGCTAGTATTGAAACCATGTGATATGTTATAGCCTGTTTATTATGCAAGTGATGTTGGAATTGTCACATATGCCTATCACATGTTTGGTGTTATTCCCCTTTATCTCTTGAATTGTTTATGCTTGAGAACGAAGTACGTTTATATACGTTGGGGATACGATTGGGTAGAATAGGCAAAACTTGAATTGATTATAATCATAAACCGTGAAATTTGGCATAAGTAGAACATGAAATATGGCACGAAAACTTGACTTGAACATGCCATAACTTGACTTAAAACATGCCTTAGTTGGGCACGAAGTTGACATATGAACATGCTATGGAAATAGCACGAATCTGCTGAGAACATGGGCATGACTTTAGAAAACAAGAAAGTGGCCAACTCGAGGTTGGGTTGAGTTTGTAGTGTAAATCTGCCCGGAACCGCCCGACAAATCCAGTTGCTACAAACAATAGGATCCAATGTGGGTAGTTGGTCATATCGTACTTGAAACCCGAGGTTGGGTTGAGTTCGTAGCGTAAACCTGCCCGGAACCGCCCGGCAAATCCAGTGGCTACAAATAATAGGATCCAATGTGAGTGGTTCGGTGCATTAACGAGTCAATTAATGCCAATTAGGGTTAAGTCATGAACATGAAAAGACAACTTAACCAACTTGAACACGATTTGTAGGGCTAAGTCATGAACTTGACTTAGCCAACTTGACATGACACGTAGGCGGGTTAAGTCGCGAATTTAAATGACATACTTAACCCTCTTGACATGAATAGACTGGAAGAGGATTAAGTCACGAATTACATGACTTAATCGGTTAGGCGGGTTAGGTCGCGAATTACATGACCTAATCTATTAGGCGAAACCCTAGACACGACCCTTTTCAGCAGTAACCCTCTAGATGTATCAAGGTACCCTGGGGCTAGGCCGGGTGGGGGCACGATTACTGGGATGATTGTAAGAGGTGAACGACGACAGTGGGGTACACCAGTGTAGGTTCGGTGGACTACGGTCGTGCACGTATTCCGGGGCAGACACTGGGTATCCGTAGATTTATCTGTGCATCTTGAATCGTGTTAGGGGTTCACACCCTAGGGCTGATACACCTGAAGGTGGACCCAGCACAGGTGACTACATTCGTGATTAGCCGTATGACACGGACACTTGACGAGCTAGAACTTGTAGGGAGCCGATCGACTAGATAAGCGCTCCGTAGGACCCCGTACTTGGGTCAGACCCCGTTTCAGGGTCGTTTCACGATATTGGGTCGTGGGATTTATTTCGTGATTAACTCGTGACATAGGCGTAGTATACTAGTACTGTCGATGCAACGAATCTTGAACATGTGATGCTTTATTTGACTTGTCTTGACTTATCATGATCACCTTAGTCTATCTTGTCCACCTTGACACTCTTCTTGAGTTTAGTTCCAGTTCATACATGACATGTTGTTTTAACCGTTTTTACACTGAAAGTCACTAGGACTTACTCAGTCTTTATGACTGACCCTTTTCCTTTCGTCTCTTTTTCTTTCGTTTCCCCCCCCCCCCCCCAGGTTCTCAGGGAGGGAATATCGCAGCTTGACCAGTCTTCACATCCAGTTTGAAGAGAAAGAATGTATTGCTTGGATCTTTTTCGTTTTGGACTACGGCTTTGGACAGCAATTAGGGGACTTTTGCAGTTTATTTATGTTTTCTTTATGCTTCTTTAAATAATGTAATCAAGACAGTTATGATTTTGGAAGTATTGTAAGACAAATTATGACATGGTTTGTGAACACGTATTATGTTGAAATAAAAGTTGTAGTTGTTTTCCG
Organism: Allium sativum; assembly: GCA_030737875.1. NCBI lineage: Eukaryota > Viridiplantae > Streptophyta > Magnoliopsida > Asparagales > Amaryllidaceae > Allium > Allium sativum. The sequence continues at coordinate 906,138,987 of CM060916.1, forward strand.
CTGTTCAAAAATATGTGTTCTTATATCTATCTTGTATATCTGTGACTTATACTTATAAACCTCCACCAAAATTAGGGCATTCCCTTTGAGAGTGACCCTAACGGAGGTGGGGGTGTTTCAGATAATGAACGCCTAAGACACGATGTTAGATTCAGATTGCAGGATAAGAATACTTGGAACCGCCCGACACATCCGATAACCAAAATTTTGTAATCTAACGTGGGAGGTCAAAGGTAGAAATTAGATACGTAATAATGCAAAGACACGAGGTTAGAATCGGATTGCGGTATAAGACTGCCTAGAACCGCCCGACATATCCAGCAACCGCAAGACGACAATCTAATGTGGGAGGTCTTGTAAGATTACGATTATAATGAATTAATAAACACTTAACCAAGATAAGACATGTAGTAAGACATGGAGGTTAAGTGGGTGACATGGGTGACATGTGAAATATAATTTGAAGCACTTTACCATGGTGAAGCATGTAAGAAGACATGGAAATAAGAAGGGGTCCTGGTGGGGACCAAGCTTAGGAGGGAAGCTTGTGTCAAGTGTTGAGCATTTTCTACCAATAACCCATTCTGTATCTATGTGAGCTCGAACTAGGTCGAGGACGGGACACGCTTACTAGGTTTGATTGTAAGAGGTCAATAAAGAATTAGTGGTGGCAACACAAGTCCAACAGAGTCATGTGCGTGCCTCGGTCCGGGATGGTAGGTAAGATGTTGTTGCATCGTATAGGTATAAGCCATGGATTTTTAGTAGTATCGGATTGCCATTTTAGGGAGTGATATACCCTACTATGGGACCAGCATGGGTATCTACGATTTAGGGAGCCGATTGAATGCGGAGGGTAGTCGGTACAACTTGTGGAGATAGGAGCAGAGGGCACCTATGACAACAGCTAGGAGTACATGAAACTACCATTATTATTATTATTATTATTATTATTATTATTATTAGTAAGAGGGAGCAACTTTCAATATAGGACTAGTAATGGTGTAATGTAATTAGCATTGGTGCGGTGTAGGAATTATCTTATAGTGATTAGAAGTGAAATCAACGTTATATCTTGTTCATCTTGTTCACCTTGTCATACTTTCTTATGTTATAGTCATTTCTTATATCCAGTTTATGTCCTTATCCTGTTACTTTACTAATTATATATTTAAAGTCATTGGACTCGCCAGACTTTATGTCTGACCTGTTTTGTTTTGCCTCTTTTCTTTCCTTTCCCCCCAGGTGCTCACGGTGGGACTAGTGGAGCTTGACTTGGATTTCTTTCTTCTTGAAGCACTTGGAAGTGTTGAGAGCAATGCTCGACTTTATCTCTTTTCTATTATGGCTATTTGGAGTGGGATTATGATTTTACTTTTATGTACTCTTATAATAAGTTTGTTTAAGATGGATATTTGTGTACTTGACTCTAGTTTGTGGTTTTGATGTTGTAACCAAACATGTTTTGCTTTTCCGCTGCAATGAATAAATTCTAAATTTTCTTACGTACCATTTTACGTGTTTGTCTTGTGATATTTTGTTCTATACTCTTATAATTCTCTATGAAAGTTAATGCATTCCCTTGGTTAGTGACATTAATGGAAGTGGGGTGTTACACGTGGTATCAGAGCTGAGGGTTACCAGAACAGATAAAAGATTTTGGAAAACCATTTTCAAAAGAATTTTTAGAAAGAAGTATTTAAAAAAAAAAACATGTTTTAAAGAGTGTATTTTCAAGAGAAAGGTTTATAATGAAAAATATAATAGCCAAGAGCCATATATCTAACTTTCAATTTTTTGTGTTGAATCTCTCCCTTTTTTCCTTTCAATATATCTGGAGAACCCGAAATACCCGAAGGCGTACAGGTAGCAGGCGGGTTCAGAAGGTATCTGAAGGCAAGGACTAATGCCGCAGACCCAGCAAATGCTCCTCCTACTCCTCCCCCTCCTTGTGTAGACGCTTTTTCGAAGATATGCAAAGACTTCCATGCGATCGGCGAAAAACCGTTGCATGGGATTGAGACATTTGTTGAGGCTAGAAATTGGCTCAAAGAAGTGGAGGACTTGTTTGGTATCTTTGAGATAGACGATGGAAGGAAGGTTCAGCTAGCTGCTTGGTTGATGAAGGACGAAGCTTCCTTTTGGTGGGAAGTAACTAATGGAGGGTGTCCAGTGGATACGTGGATATACTTGAGGCGAAGGTTCGAGTTGAAATTTCTTTCACAAGCAGAGGAGAGTTTATACATGGAGAGGTTCGTGGCTTTGAAACAAGGGAGTTTATTTGTGAAACAAGTTTAACTAGTTAGCAAGATTTGGTATGGAATTAGTTAACACACCACATAAGAAGGCCTTGAGATTTGTCAAGGGTCTGAATGAACCATTACACGGGTTAGCTATGTCCCACCTTCCTATGGGGGTTACTTTCGAGAAACTTGTTGACATGGCGTTGATGCATGAAGAGGAGAAAGGTGCTAATGTAGATAAGGCACAATATAAGAATGGGTATCCAAAGAAGGCACAACAACAACAAAAGAAAGGTGGTAAGGATAACAAGGGAAAAGAAAAAAAGGTGTTTTAATTATGGAACACTGGGCCACTTGAGCAAGGACTGTAGGAAGAAGAAGATGACAGGTTTCTTCCAGTGTGGTAAGGCAGGACATATGATTAAAGACTGTCCAAGGAGGCAAGGACAAGGGCAAGGACAGAGGAAATGATCTACTTCTGGAGGGAAGGTTCATGCTCTCATGGCACCTCCGCAAGAGAGAGGTAGAAACATTTCTGTTGAAAATTTGATTTTCCTTTTTGATCATCCTGTTCGAACATTGTTTGTTTCTGGCACTTCACATTTGTTTATATCTGCTTCGTCAGTTGAAACACTGCACCTCAATATTAGTCTAGTTATGGATCCCTTTGTAATCTCAAATCCTATTAGTGGTACGGCTCATCTTTCTATGTTATGTCAGGATTTGAGAATATATGTGTATGGCGTTAAGTTTGAATGCAACGCTTATGTGATGGGCTTCATGGGCTATGGGTTGATTCTAGGAATGGATTGGCTAACTAGATATGGTGCCATTCTCGATTGTGAAAAGAGGGTAGTTAGACTATTGACTAGTTTGGGTAATACTCTCGATATCTCATGCGATCCTAAGGGTTCTGTTATACTTAGCTACCTTGAATCTCTTGATACATCTATTGATGATTTGCAATCTGTTCGAGTAGTCCGTGAGTATGCAGATGTCTTTGAGGGGGTTAGGGGCTTACCTCCAAAACACTAGATAGATTTCCGTATATATTTGGTGGACAATGCAAAGCTTGTTGCATTGCCTGTGCGCCACATAGCTCCAAGAGAAAGGAGGGAGCTTAGTAAACAAGTGAAAGAGTTGCTTGAGAAAGGGCTCATAAGAAGAAGTATCTCGGAGTGGGGTGCTCCAGTTTTTTTTGCTACGAAAGCTGATGGTTCACTTAGACTGTGTGTGGACTATAGGGAGCTAAATAAAATCATGAAGAAAAATAGACACCCATTGCCGAGGATAGATGATTTGTTCGATCAGTTGGTTGGTGCTTCAGTTTTCTCGCAGTTGGACTTAGCTACAGGATTTCATCAGTTGAGGATAGTATAGATAAACTGCTTTTAGGACTCCAGACGGTTTCTTTGAATGGCTAGTCATGCCTTTTGATTTGACAAATGCACCCTCATATTTTGTAGACTTGATGAGTAGGGTGTTTAGGGAGTTTCTAAACAAGTTCATGGTAGTCTTTGTGGATGATATCTTGATATTCTCTAGAAGCGAGGAAGAGCATGCCCTACATCTTAGGGAAGTATTAGAGACCCGAGCACATCAACTCAAAGTAAGTTCTCCAAATGTCATTTTTGGAGAAAGGAAGTGAGATTCTTAGGGCACATGGTCCCTTAGGAAGGGATAGCTATGGATCTCGCGAAGGTAGTGGCAATCCAAGATTGGAAGATTCCTAAGAATGTAACAGAAGTAAGAAGTTTTCTTGGTTTAGCGGGTTATTACACAAAGTTCATCAAGGACTTTGCTAAGATATCAGCCACACTTACACGGTTGACGAAAAATAATTTGACCTTTTCTTGGGATGTTGACTGTGACGATGCTTTCCAACGTTTGAAGAGGGCATTGACTATAGCTCCCATTCTAGTTTTGCCGGATGGGAGTAAACCGTTCACAGTGTATACCGATGCTTGCGGGATAGGGCTTGGCACAGTTTTGATGTAAGAGGGAAGGGTGATATGCTATGGTGGAAGGCAGTTGAAAGTCCATGAGAAGAACTATCCTACCCACGACTTAGAGTTAGCTGCCATAGTTTTTGCGCTTAAGTCTTGGCGTCATTACATGCTTGGTGAGAGGTTTGAGTTGTATACAGACCATAAGTCGCCTAAATACTTGTTCTCTCAAAAAGATCTAAACTTAACGCAACAGAGGTGGATGGAGTTCTTAGCATCCTACGATTTTGAGATTGCATATACCCCTGACAAGGGTAACGTTGTAGCATACGCCTTGAGTAGAAAGAAGTTGACTTTGAGTCCTTTGTTTGTCGAGCAGTAGAGTTTAGAGTATATCTCTACCTTTGACTTTAGACCCTCTATTGGTTATGTACCCGGTTTGTTGGCATTGTTAGAGGTGCGACCTACGCTTTTGGGATAGATAGGTGCGGCACAGCGAGATGACCCACGGTTGATAGAGATAGTAGACAAGATCATCAGAGGGGAGTCTTCGAACCGTCTTAGTAGGTATACTATCGATGAAGAAGGTTGGTTGCGCAGGGATGGGACACTCTGCGTACCTCGAGACGAGGGTTGAGAAAGACAATTCTTGAAGAAGCACATCATTCTAAGTTGACCATACATCCCGGTGGAGACAAGATGTATAGGGACATGAAGCGAGTATTCTTTTAGGCCGGAATAAAGAAGTATGTGGCTGAGTTCGTTTCTATATGCTTAGTGTGCCAGCAAGTCAAGGCTGAGAAAAAGAAGCCTAGTGGTTTGCTTCTACCCTTTAGAGGTTCCACAGTGGAAATGGGAAAGTGTTTCCATGTATTCTGTTGATGGGTTGCTGAGGTCAAGGAAGGGTAATACGCGGATTTGGGTAGTAGTGGATAGACTTACCAAGAGCGCCCATTTCATTCCCGTTAACAGTAAAAGAACAGCGGCATGATTAGCATCTGTTTATCTCCGAGAGATAGTTCGTCTACATGGCATAATTTCTAGTATTGTGAGTGATCGAGATCCCATTTTCACTAGTGAGTTTTGGAAGAGCTTGCAAGAGGCGGTAGGAATGCAATTGTGTTTGAGTACCGCTTATCACCCTCAGACGGACGGCCAAACCAAAAGAGTGAATCGAATTCTATAAGATCTTTTAAGTTTATGCATCTTGGACTTTGGAGGGACATGGGAGGAACATCTTCCATTAATAGAGTTCGCCTACAACAACAGCTATCAGATTAGTATTGGTATGGCACCTTTTGAGGCTTTATATGGGCGACCTTGCTGATCACCGACTTGTTGGTGGGAATATACGGATAAGATTTTTCTTGGGCCCGAGATGATTAGGGAAACTTCGGAGAAGATATACTTGATTCGAAGATGCATGAAGATGGCACATGACCGGCAAAAGTCATATGCTGATAAGAGAAGGACCGATCTTGAGTTCGATGTTGGAGACATGGTCTTTATTAAATTATCACCTTTGAGGAATGTAGTTCACATTGGAGCTGTAGGGAAATTGGCACCAAGGTTCGTAGGGCCATTCCCCATTACAGAGCGAATTGGACAGATGGCCTACAGAGTGAAGTTGCCCGAGAAGCTTAGTGGTGTTCATGATGTATTTCATGTGTCGCATTTGCGGAAGTGTTTACATGATACCACGGAAGTAGTAGAGCCGAGCATGCTCAGAGAAGTGGAAGTGGAGCGAGATGCCGCGATTAGACGAGCTCCTATATGCATCCTTGGATCGGAGGTCAAGAAGTTACGCAATCGAGAGGTCAAGTTGGTTAAAGTCCAGTAGTGAGATGATTAAGAAGACGCAACTTGGGAGACTGAAGACAAGATATGTGCGTCGTACCCTTTCCTTTTTGAGGGTATGTTCTTAACTTCTCCTTTTTCTACCGCTTTGTTTATACTTGTTCTATCATTTAGTATATCCTCTCGATTATATCTTCAATCTTTTGGTAGAAAATCCTATGGTTGTAAACATGTGTTTGAGACATGTTATGTTTGGTGGATGTAAGTGTTTGCTAGTGGTAGCTCGTGGATGCATTTACACACGCATTAGGCACTAGATCGGCTCAATCACTTTCATATTGCATATGAGTGAGTGTGCATATTTAAAATTAATAGATGTATATTTAATATGTTATCATATGGATGTTGCATTCGAATGAATGGTTGTGCACTCATATAGAAATGATATGTATCATTAGGATTCTCTTGCATACATAATGGGCGCATGGCACTATCATGTTTTGCATTAAGGAGGTCAACTGAATCAGTTGACCGCTTGATCTTTGCATTAGATAAGGAACATATACGCACACTTTTGCATATGTTCATATAGCACTAGAAATCTTTTAAGGACAACGGATGCTGGTGGATGATGGATAAGTAGATGGATGATTGATGGTAGGATACATTCTTCTTAACTTGGAGATTTCGGGGATGAAATCCTTTAAGAATGGGAGAATGTAACACCCCGTAATTTTATAATATTAATATTGACAAATTAAAGAATACTTAATTTTTATAAGAATAATTAAGGGAAACGGGTTGTGCCATTGCGTTCGTCTTGGAATTCTTCTTGAGATAGAGTCTAGTTTGCGTAAAACGGATACAGTATGAAGAAGTTATGGAGCTTAAAAGATTTCAGTTTAAACTAGAATTAAAATAATAATTAAAATCAAATATGAAATTCAAATCAGCAAGAAGCGAGATGGGCGTGAATTATCCCGCTCTAGGGTGTCGACCCCCCTAGGGGAGTCGACATAGGTGTCGATCCCCTATAGGGGTATCGACATAGGTTTCGACCCCCCCATAGGGGTCGACCCCATCGGCCAGATCTGGGCAGTGATGAATTTTGGAGAATTAGGGCTTATGTGGTGTTCTCTGATTGGCTAGGTGATGTGTTTTTCTGGTTTGGATGGTTTAAATGGAACCTAACCTAATCTAAAGGCCCTAATTCACCTAATACACCTATATAAACACACCTAGACCTAACCTTAATTTCATTACACTAATTCATACACCTCCATGCTGCCACAACCTAAACTAGTTTTTCTTCTACACTAAAGCAAATCGGAATAGAGTATTCATATTGGAAGATAAGAATCAAATTCAGAATATAGAATTCAGATCTATTTTCTCTTCTACAGCTGTGAGTCCATGTTACTTTCACTTATAATTAATTAAAAGTAATTATGATAACTTTGTGAATTGGACTATATGAACATGCCTGTAAGATGAATCATATCATGTTTGGTGAATTCTTATCTTTTAGATTCATACCTAAAGTTCATGTTCCATATGCCTTATTGGATCTATCTTATTGTTCTATGCCAATTTATGTTCCAAATGCTAATTGGATCTATCTTATTGTCCTATGCCAGTTTATGTTCCATATGCTAATTAGATCTATTTTGTTGCTTTGTGCCTGTTCATATGCCTAATTAGATCTATTTTATTGTTCTATGCCAGTTCATGCTTCTTATGCTTATTTTTATGCCAGTTTTGATGTCATGGTTCTCTTCCCCTCTTCTCTTCTTTTCCTTTTTATAAGATTAGGCTAACTACGAGCCTAACATATTATTATACATATGAATAACGTGGGAACGTTGCGGGAAAAGTTTGGGGAAAATATCAGTAATATGCAGTAGGCATAAAAAGACTTGAAATCATGTAATTGATTTATGGCATGAATTGGTACAATTTTTTTACATGGGATTATGGACATAAATTTGGATTAAAATGATGAACATAATTTAGATTGGAAATTATGGGTATATATTATAATCCAAGATTTGAAATTGGGGATATGAATTGAGAAAGTGATAATGAACACCTAAGATACAAGGTCAGATTCGGATTGCGGTATAAGACTGCCCGGAACTGCCCGACACATCCAACAACCGCAATTTTGTAATCTAATGCGAGAAGTCAAACGCAAAACTTAGATATGTAATAATGCAAAAACACGAGGTTAGATTCGGATTGCGGTATAAGACTTCCCGGAACCGCCCGGCATATCCAGCAACTACAAGACGGCAATCTAATGTGGGAGGTCTTACAAGATTATGGTTATAATGAATTAATAAACACTTAACCAAGATAAGACATGGGGGTTAAGTGTCTAACATGGGTGACATGTGAAATATAATTTGAAGCATTAACCATCGTGAAACATGTAATAAGACATGGAAATAAAATGGGGTTAAGTGGGAATTCCTAGTGGGGACCAAGCTTAGGAGGGAAGCTTGTGTCAAGTGTGCGGACCCTTTTCAATTAGTAACCCATTCTGTATCTATGTGAGCTCGAACTAGGTCGAGGATGGGACACGCTTACTGGGTTTGATTGTAAGAGGTCAATAAAGAGTTAGCGGTGGCAACGCAAATCCAACGGAGTCATGTGCACGCGTGGTTCGGGATGGTAGGTAAGACGTTGTTGCATCATGTAGGTATAAGCCGTGCATTTTTAGTAGTATCGGGTTGCCACTTTAGGGAGTGATACACCCTACTGTGGGACCAACACGGGTATCTACGAGTTAGGGAGTCGATCGAATTGGGAGGGTAGTGGGTACAACTAGTGGATATAGGAGCAGGCAGCACCTATGACAACAGCTAGGAGTACACGAAACTACCATTATTATTATTATGATTAGTAAGAGGGATCAACTTTCAGTATGGGACTAGTAATGGTGCAGTGTAATTAGCATTGGTGCGTTGTAGGAATTATCTTATAGTGATTAGAAGCGCAATCAACGTTATATCCTGTTCACCTTGTCATACTTTCTTATGTTACAGTCATTTCTTATATCTAATTTATGTCCTTATCTTGTTACCTTACTAATTATATAGTCAAAGTCACTGGACTCGCCAGACTTTATGTCTGACCTATTTTGTTTCGCCTCTTTTCTTTCCTTTACCCCCCCTCAGGTGCTCAGGGTGGGACTAGTGGAGCTTCTTCTTGAAGTACTTGGAAGTGTTGAGAGTAATGCTCAACTTTATCTCTTTTCCATTATGGCTATTTTCAGTGGGATTATGATTTTACTTTTATGTACTCTGATAATAAGTTTGTCCAAGATGGATATTTGTGTACTTGACTCTAGTATGTGGTTTTGATGTTGTAACCAAACATGTTTTGCTTTTCCGCTGCAATGAATAAATTTTAATTTTTCTTAAGTATCATTTTATATATCTGTCATGTGATATTTTGTTATATACTCTTATAATACTCCATGAAGTTAATGCATTCCCTTGGTGAGTGACATTAATGGAAGTGGGGTGTTACATAGTGCCTTCACATCTTTAGTGCAAATACAATCGTCGCTAATTCCAAATCATAGGTGAGGTACTTCTTCTTATGAGGCTTTAGTTGTCGACTGGCCTAAGAGATGACCTAACCTCCTTGCATTAGCATTGCACCAAGTCTGGTACAACAAGCATCGTGTAAACCGTCATTTCCTTATTCCCTTGTGGGACAACAAACAGTGCCGTACACATCGACCATTCTTTCAGACTTATAAATGCATGCTCACATCTCACATCCCAAACAAAAAACTTGATTCTTCTTACTTAACTGAGTCAACAATGCCGCTATCTTGGGGAAATCTTTGGTAAATTTGCGGTTGTATCCAATTAATCCCAAGAAACTCCTCATATCGGTTACATTCTTAGGTGTAGCCCAATCTTATACCTTCGTCACCTTTGCAAGATCCACGACTATACCATTTTCTAAAACAAAAAGACTCGAGAGCCTCACTTCTCTCCTCTAGAAGTGGCATTTGGAAAACTTATCTTTTAGTCGGTGTTTCCTCAACACCTCCAATACGACCCTTAGGCGTTCCTTGTGTTCTTCTATCCGTGAATAAATAAGAATATCGTCGATGAACATAAGGAAAAATTTATTCAGCTGATCTCTAAAGATGTTGGCGCATTGGTTAACCTGAATGGCATAATTAACCACTCATAAAAGTCGGAAGGCTTTCGAAATGATGTTTTCAGAACACTCACCTTTGCTACCCGCATCTAATGGAATCCTGTTGCAAGTTCGAACTGAGAAAATATCACTGCACCATTCAGCTAATCAACAAATCATCAATATGTGGAAGAGGACACTTGTTTTTCCTCGTCACCTTATTCATATCTCGATATTCTACACACAATCAAAGGGAACCATCTGCCTTCTTAGCAAATACAACAGGTTATCTTCACTCGGATATACTTCTTCAAATAAACCCTTTTCTCAGAAAGTCATTCACTTGCACCTCTAACTCTTGCTGCTCTCTAGGTACCATCCTCTTAAGAGGCATCACTATGGCTCTGGCATCTCTTACCAAGTCGATACGGAATTCAATCTCTCTATGTGGTGGAAGTCCGTTCACTTCCTTGAAGATTTCCTAATACTCACCAGCAATAGGTACACTCGATAGCTCATCGTGCAGAATATCAAACAAATACAGAAAAATAGCCATCACCTCAACACCAGGTAGACAGCCCAACACTACCCTTTGCCCATCATCTGCCCCGATGATCACCAAATACCTATAACAATCCACCACTACCCTGTTCCTCTAGAGCCAATCAACTTCAAGGATAACTCTAAATCCAATAAAACCCAAAACAAAACAATCACAATCAAAAGTGCATCAATGTCTCGATATGACCAACCCAAGAGAAATCATGCAAAGGCTTGTAAAGTCACTAATTGGGTTTGTCACAACAAATGTCGGCCAACAACTTCGGTTTCTAATACCATCCTATCTACCGGGTTACTAGGTATGAAAGAATAGGAAGCCCCAGTACCAAACAAAACTCGAATAAGAATACCATAAAACGAAAGCATACCTTGAGTAACAACACCCATTCCTTTCTATACTGCTGTTGGGACATTGTATGAAGAAGGAAAAGCATTAATATAATATGTTTTCACTAACTGCTTTTGCTTAGGTGCCTAAGGATAGTCCCTTCTGAGGTGTCCTGGTCTATTGCAACTATAGCATTTCTGCTCCCCTGACTTGTAATCGTTGATGAAATGATCTTTTCCACTACACATGAAGCAATCTATTTCAAACCTAGACCTCTTCTATCTATCCTAAGCATGGACAGGCTTCCTCTTTATAGGTCACTTCTTCTTGTCTTCACCACTCGCCTATGATTTGACTCTTCCTTAGAGACAACGACAACCTCTGTCTTTGATTTAGGGTAAAGGATTTCCGATCTTGGATCTTTCCCAATGATGGACTTAAAAGTCTCATCAATATGATTTATAAGCCTCTCCCCCAAGTAGCCATCCAAGACAGTAATGAACTTCTTGTTCTTCTTCTCGGGAGTATTGATGAAAGACATCCCGTACTTCGATAAAACATCGAATTCAACATTATATTTGGAGATTGTCCTATTTCCCTGCTTGATTTCAGCGAATCTCCGGAACAGTTCCGACTTCTGGGAAGCTGAAATAAACTTCCTACAGAAATGAGCCTTGAACTGATATCTAGTAAGCAGATCTTTGGGAGTAGTAGCTTTGATGGCATTCCATCAATTCATAGCTCTGCTTTGAAGTTGACGCGGGGCCAGCCTCCTCTTCGTAGCATCATAGAGTCCAAGATCCTCAAAGATGCATTCACAGCTATCAAGCCAATCCTAAACTTCCGTAAACGGCTCCGTTTCTTGGAACAATTTAGCACCCAGACTGGAAAAATCTTTATTAAGCTTAGCAAAGTTGGCTCTATGCACCTGCACTTGTGCACCACCACCTTCAGCACCATTAGGAGCAGCTCCTTGAGCATTCCTAAACATTTCCCTTATGAAAGCATTAAACATTGTCTGCATATCAGGAGTATTTGCATTATTAGCTCTTGAGTCTGCTCGTTCCTCAATTCCAGAAGTGCAATTCCTAACAGTGTTCCTCATGTGGCGATTCATCGTTCAATTGTAAATAAGATGATTAATCACGTTCCCAAGGAATCCTACTTAGTAGTGCATATGTGTAATGCGACTTCATCCTTAAATGTATACTAATAATATAGGTATAGTTTTAAAACCCAAAATATGACAAATACATGCTCACGTATAAATATACCCTCTCCCCAGGTATTTCCACTTAGGTTAACTATGCAATCTAAGCTCTGATACCAAATGTGATGACTGCCCTGCACTACCAACACCCAAGTAGTGCTTTATAGTTTGTTCAGCCAATGCAAGCCGATCATCAAGGTTAAATAAGCTAAGTAATCCGTAAACTATCGTATATCTCATAGCGCATGGAACGAAATATAATAATAACATAGAATGATATAAAGCAGGCGAAGTAGTGGAAGCTGAAATGAGTCATAAGCACCAAAGTAATAGATCCACATCATAGCATAATATCTAAAAGTAACACATAGATACATCTCCAAAATAATATCTCAAAATAAAACACTACTATAACCCCATAGTAAGTATCAACAGAAGTAAAACAGGGTATAAGAATATATATATATATATATATATATATATATATATATATAATAGTACGTGGGAAGCCTCTTGCTCGTCTCCGATAAGCTACTTGAGCACACCCTACTTGTCTCTAGTCTGCTCATTTAAGAACATATAGCGTAATAAGAAGCACTGCATAATAACCCCAAATAAGACAAATTCGGCTATGAGTGATGTCAATCATAACAACTATCAGGGTAACACTATGGGTATGAAAAGTTATACTTGACCTGTCCCTACATTCAAAAGTTAGCACATACGATAATGTACCTTACTCTAAGGTCATCACATAATTGAGTGTGAATGGAAATGTGCATGATAAGATGATAGCAAACATCCGAACATAGCATCCATCCTCATGTTCACTCACTCGATGCATTGGATATACGAACACGTTTGGCCTGCACGGTACCCTAATTCTTGCCACTTAGAAGGCTAGGGCTAAGGTGTACCAATTTGTACAACCTAGGATGATGACCTCGCACTAGGTCCAAGTGTGTATTTGTGGTTTATTCGCACAATAAACAATCTCCTTGCACTAGAAGAAAAGGGCTTGCACTAGTCCTAATGAACGATACACTCGTCATCCCTTCTTCTCGAGTATCCATGTAGGTCTTACGTGTCAATGATCCCTTTTTTATGCATGTCCACATAGAAATATAGGTTGGAAGTCACCCCGTTGGTTCCCTTGATCAGAACCCTTGTGATAACTTCTTCTTTAGACTTTTCTCGTATCTCTGACTTAAGATAGTCATATTGGAGTTCGTCTTTCATGGAATGAAATGCTCATCGTGAAGGTAAAATACGCTATGCAAATTCCACTACTTGAAGCCACCATCTAAACCCCCTTCCCCATTGTTACAAACTTTGAATCGGCCTAGCCGATCCAGGCCGATTCAGATTTAGATACTAGTTGAATCAAGATCTGCTTTGCCTATTGAACCAAAATTCGGTTCGTATGTTGATCCGAATCCAGTTCGGCATGTCAAACTAGAGGCTCCTCCCCTTCACTCCTTAGCCAAATCCAACTTCCTTTCCTAGCCAAACCGGAACTCCCTCCCTATGATGAATTGGGACTTGACCCTTGAGACCTCTAAACATGTGAAACTAGATTTGAAGGCGCCATAACTTAGTCTCTGGAACACTAAACATTTGAAACTTTTCATAAGGCCTCTTGAGAACTTCCTTGTCGTTTGCACAAAATATCATGTCACCCAGCTTTAGTCGATCTGAACTATACTGAACCGGACTTGACCGAACTAGATACTACTGCATATTTTCTACATTCTACTTTGCCATTCGCCAGCATTTACATCCATTCTATCATTCCTGGAGTGTTCTAATATAAAAAACATACTCAAGAAACATTTAGATCAACAAAGCAAGGTAAAACATCAAAACAAGGAAAAGGAAGCAAATGTTGTTCTAGCTTCCATGAATTCTGGGTTTTATAAATCTTACCCAAATCAACTCAAACTTAAATATCTCTCATTACACAATTAACGATGATTTATGAGAATATTTCCATAATTTTAAGATGCATTTATAAGATAATAATCCTAATTGGTGAGAAAAGATATTAATCACTCATCTTAATACCCAAACTTTCTTAGATCCAAGATAAATAGTGTTTGGCTCGGATTACTAAGTGTAGCAGCAGTCCTAACCTTTATTTGAAGTTGACTAGACTTAATCTTGACTTAATGAGGTAGTTTGGCTAAATAAAGTAAGGTTTAGTGGTTTTTTAATAGGGTGGAGGCCATTAATGGAGGCTAATATCTATTTTGGTAGTTGTGAAGTGAATAGGAGAAGATTCTCCTATCACTTCATTCCCCCACAACCTTTAATTCCGAAATGGGCTATGGACCCATTCCTTAATGACCCCTCAAGCCCATTTAAACATTACAAACATCCTTAAAACCTTATTTTAGACATTCCTCCCAGAAGGTAAGTCCGTTTTCTTAATGTGACCATTCTATGGAATGAGAACCAATCATCTAGACCTAATGGTAGTTGTTACAAATCTAAATTCCTAACCAATAAAAAGTTATGGGTGAATCAAGATTCACTAAGGGTAAAGTGGTTACATTAAAATTTGACAAAAATAGTGAAGATAAGAAATGACTCTAATATCCATTTCCCAAAGTTGTATGACTATACAACCTCATACGCAAAAAAAGTAAATATTTTATGATCTTTTGATATATAGAATACGGTTTGTTACATCACCCATCCAGTTACGTTTTTTCCCCATTCTACTAAGTAAAGAAATTATTTGTTAGGATTTATTAGCAAATTTTAAATTCCAATGGATTTGGACAAGGGAGAAATCAACTTCCCTCAAGTCTACCACCCCCAGCACGAAGAAAATATGAGTTATGCCTTTATACTTAGTTAGCAAATTATAAAGTGGTAATATATAATGCTATTTAAATTTAGTAGTTACAAGGAAGTCATATCGGATGCTCTCCATGATGGGTATGAGATCTTACTCCACTTAAGCCAATATACAACCATTCTACTCATGTATGCATGCTTTAAAATATTAACAGCAGTCGCTGATGGCTCTATCAAAAATGCTCTATGTTAACTACGAAGTACACCGTTAATAAATCATGATTAATATATCATACAGGGGAAATTTTAGTGTTGAAATAAATTTAATACTTATTACCCATCTTTTTTCGGTTGCAAAGTCACTATGGCATGCAATTCCTGCTCTGATTGGTCGGTTGCCGCCATTTCCTACGGCAGTTCATGTCTGAAAAGATGAAATGGAATTACAATGGGAAGAACCGCAACATCAAAAATGGCATAATACATGTCGTAGATATATCATTTTATTATGATATAACACAATACTAAATTACATAAAAATATCATTTTTATTGAGAAAAATGAAAGATAAATAAAATTGTAAATGACCTTCTATCAAAATGCACATTATAAATTAGTCCTCATTGTTTTCTGAATCCGACTTGACCTTCTATTCTATTTTTTCCCTGTAGTCTAAAATGCTTCGACTAATACAATTGATCTGTCGTTTAGAGGTCCAAAATTGGTTTGATCGTTGGTAATTATTATTTTTCTATTTTCCTGGATATTTGGTTGATAAACTTGTTCGTTTGGTATATACTTTCCAAAAAATGTAAATCCTGCCTTTGTTTTAAAAACTGCAAAACAATCTACTTCATTTTTTCTTAAGGATGGAGAGGGAGTAATATACTTGCAGATCTTTTTTGGCTAGTAATTGTACTTATAATAACTAGAGGTAAGATTTATTTCTACATGAATATACTTTTGGTGCGAGTTTATTCTGAAACATGGAATATTGTTGAACTAGTTATATTTAAACCAAAAAACTTCTTCCGTAGGTTTTGTGAAATATAGCAACTGCAAAACCTACGTTAACATGCCACAAAAATCATTTATGTAGTCATTTGGATCATTACTACCTTTAAAAAATATACTAATATTATTAGTGAATTTTTAAGCACTATATTCTTTATTGTTGAATCTATATCCATTGATGAAGAATATTTGCTAAGTCTTGACTTTTATTTTAAGTCGCATTGCTAGATGTTTCAATCCTTCATCGACCACACAATTAATTGGATCACAAATGTAGTTCATATGCCAACCAGCAAAATGATATCACCATTTAGATGTTGTGATTCATGAACATTGCAAATGTAGATAATATATTGCATTATAATTAATATGCACTTTTATTATTAAAATTAACATATCTAGACTTTATTAGTTAGTGTTACCTAACAAATGGTGCAACTTCAGCGCAATAAAAATATGATACATGGTATTCTCTATCGTCTAACCTTTCTTCTACATATTTTCGAATAGGTTAACCGTATTGTTTAAAATAGATAACATTTCCTGACATGAATCTTATTTAATTCCTTCATCATTGCATTTAACACTTCTAGATAAAAAGTCCACATGGTCACTGAAATAATAAAAGGAAAAATGAAGCTTCTGCTTCGATATATGATTTGCAAATCGATCCTTCAATTCATTTTTTTTCTTACTTTCTTTAAATGATTTACATACGTACTAAAAACTATTTCACAATAGTTCTTATATATGTAATTAAACTATTATTTAACATATTCGATATTAATATTTCTCGAATTAATATGTACATCCATTTGCACAAGATCTTAAAGATGTTCTTTAGATGGGAAATGGACATTTAAATACTCCATTACATTAGAGAAACCCGCAGGATATAATTTTTCCAGTTTACAAAACAATGCAGAGGTTTCTTCCCAAGTTTACATTAACAATAAACTTTTAACAGTGCAAAACACCATTTCTTTATAAAATAAACTAAGTTTTGTTACAACTATTCAAACTTTTACAAGCAGTAGTTTTTTAAAAGCGATGGATAACAAATTTTCTATCATTATATGAAAATGATGGCTTTTCGTACCACTTAGTTTACCATTCTCATAGTGGACACATCTAAGAAGATTAGAAGAGCACATAGCTTGTTTTTGTTCTTTAATGTCATTTGTCTTGATATGAAGCTCAGATGATTACATATTGCTTTTATATCGTGTCTTGATTTCAAATCTACCTTAGTCTTCTCCTTAGCATTCAAAACCTATTAAACTTAAAACCAAGCATGATTTTATTATTATGCATCAGGTCAATATTACGATGAGTTAGGATATTTTTTCCAATGAGGCAACCCTCAAAATATACTTTATTTACGTTAATATAAATGATCGATTTACCTTGAAATTACACTTATTCTCTTGTTATATATATATCTTTGGATAATCCTTTACAAGTTCATATGTGTGTGTATATATATATGCTTGACCAAATCATTGGCAGTCCATATAGTAGTCTAGTAATTAGCTAGCTCCTGTACTATAAGATAGGACAGAGTTAGTGAACGACCCACTATAAATGCCGTATACGGTGGATGGTCCACCTTAAAAACTGAACGTAGTAGGTTGGTAACTGCCAACTTCCTGTGATAATTGTACTTATTTTTTGTTATAATAAAAGTGTTTGTGGTCACTTAAAAAACCGGTCGGCTTTGCCAAACAAAATCATTGGTAGTCCCAAAGTCGCATGTTTATCGGTTGTATTTCTTTTTCATATTTCCTAAAATGCTGATTAATATGCAGAAGACACCAGTGACAATCTAACCATGAATTCTTCTTCCCATGAGATAAAGAAAATGTCGTGTTTTTTCATCCAATAGGGACAAGCTAGATGACCGGCCATACTCCACCCCAAAAGCATTGCATAAGTAGAAAAATCGCTAATAGTTCACAACAAAGAAGCGTACGTATGATTTTTTGTTTAATGTTGTATGTTTCAACTCCTTTGTACCACAATGTTTTCAACTCTTTAATCAATAATTATAATTAAACCTCGATTAAGTATATAGGATCACGAAGGTCAAGGATGGATATTATGAAAAATATATATGGGGTATCCATACATATCAACAGAGGTAACTATTTCAGATCTCGAAAATATCGCCCGAGACCTTGCTTGAGATCTCTTTTTGGGTTCTCCTGAAATAATACATCTAATTATAATATAAATCTTATTTTCCATATATCATCCGAGATATTGCAATATCAGACTATATATCAACTAAGACGAGATATTGAAATATCGACCGCTATCTTGGTTTTTTGTGTTAAAATTTAAAGTCGTGCTTGAACCAAAACAATGATTAAAAATAATTAATTCTATATATGATAATCTCCTACTATTTTATATTTTCATGTTAAATAACCATATCATATATTTATACATTTAACAATTTTTAGGATTTTCATATTCATTATTTTTTTACATACATACCAACAAAATTATGTATTTTATGTTTTACTATGCTGAACTATTTAATATTTTGGATCTTTTTATGTTCTGTATATAAAAATAGTTCATGTTCATGGATCATAAGTTGTACGGTGTAATTTATTTGTATTGTGTTAATTTTTTTATTTTAAGTATTTATGATTTATAAATATGACTGTTCTTTCGTACATTAAGAATAATGAACTGATTTTGCAATTCAAGTTTAAGTTAATTTTTATAATAGAAATCATAAAAATTGTTGTGTAAGAATATTATTTTTTAACATATCATGTACTCCAAGATGGTTTCAATATGATTAGATTCGTCTCATCTGAGATCTCCCCTGATACAAGGTCTAGTTTTTAAAATTCTGAAGATGAAATGCTACCGTTATCCTAGATTTAAAACCATAATAGATGTAAATTATAAGGTGAAATGATTATATGCCAAGATGAATATATAGACCCAAATTGAGAAAATCCATCGTACATAAGCCAAGTCTAACATTACGGCTCCCAGCTGCAAAACCGGGATATTTCTTATCAAAATGCTTCCAAGCTTCTTTATCTATTGCGTGCGTTAATATATCTTCTTCTTATGTTCTCACACTATGTCATCTCATGTGATATGCAGTTACGCTACATTTTGTCAAGTCGTGACTTTCTCATTAATTCTCCTCTCACTTGGGAAAGCAGTGAATTGAGACCCTCTTTAAGAGAGTTTTGGCTGCTGCATTAGGAGTGGTTTTTTAGTGAATTGGTTAGCGTATTACTTACTTGAATTGTTTGTATGGAACTTCCTTTCTTTTATTTATTCTTGGTTTCTATCTTTTCTATTTGCATATTCTACAATTCCTAAAATTGATGTCTTTTTCAAAAATAACATGCAACCATTTAAACATGTATCCATTTTTTGATACACAAACCCAAAAGTAGACATAATGTTTTTAATGTCGTAATGATTTTTGCATATAAATTATTGGGAGACATATGCATTTTTGCATCTTGTAAAATAGTTGTTAATCCAGCTTCTATGATGTTGTATCTCGGTTTCATGGTAATGTATTCTGGAGTTATTAATAATTGAGTGTCGCTTGTACAGTAATTTCAAATTGGTTTCTAAGTAGCATCCAGAAAATTATAAATACTTTTGCTTTAATTTTTGATACTTCTTCGACATTATAATCATCATCGTCATCAATTTCAATAGTAGCGAACATTGATCGTGCTACATTTTCAATCATATATTTTATAGGATTCATCGGTGACAATGAATCATCTTCTTCTCTGACGGTACATGGTTATGCGGTACAAGTTCTCAATAACGATCCCACACCAAGTAATTTCACATGAAAACATATTGGCACAAACGAATTATAATGCTTCAACGATTTTCACCTAATATAAGTACAATGAATTTCCTCTTTGTTTCCATTATTACTTAAAGAGAATTTAATAAATGCCTATACATCAATATAAGAGTGTTCACTTATTGAGCCTACGATTTTCCCTCATTTGGGAATGCATCAAACTACAATCAATAAAATAATTGGTCATCATTTAAGCTTTAAAACATATGATGGAAATTTAAAAAATACTACTTATTTTATGGATTGACGTTTTATTTTTTATTTTTTATCATATAGTTTATTTATTTTATTAATTATCAATTATATAGTTTATGATTGAAATTACGAATATAATATTAGTTAGTTAGGTTATTGTATTCTACTTTGATATTCGATTGTCCGACTTTCCATTACAATCACAACATTAATTACATATTGTATATCATTTCATTTTAAATAATTCAGCAAAATTTCAACAGCATTTCTCCTTTATTCCTTGAATCGTATAAAGATCCATGTGAACAAAAACAAAGTGTTGTCGAAAATTTATGAACTATTTAAAATGAAACAATTTATAAAATGTAATTACTTTGTTGTGTTTTATAACTTGTCCAATACAGAAATAAATCCAATAAATATTGTATCTGATGAATATAGATGTTTGTTCTATGATAAAAATGAATACCCATATAATGATCATATATAGTACTTGTTAGACGGGGCCAAAGACTCTCTAAGGGTATTATAAAAAACAAAGCATTTTTTTCCAGAATTTGTTCAGGAGGGAAACCGGTCGGTGTCATAAAACTATCCATAGTGCTCCTAGCCTGGTCTGCGAGCACCACATAACTTGCTACTCTTAGCATATGCACATGGTTTATAATAATTTTTCCTTCAAAAAAATAGGTTTTTTTAAATTTAATGAATTATGATAATGATATTGTACTTAAAAAATTGATCTATAATATACACTAATTTATCGCATATGCACTAAACTAAAATTATAATTAACACTTTGTAAAGTTAATTGTCGTTTCCAACATTTCAAAAAACACACAAAGTACATCATGAGCATCCACACTAATTAATCCAAGTTATCCCTAATATGCATATGTACTAATTAATCAATGCATATACACTAACTAATTAACACATGTATGCTAAACTCATTATTGTTTTCGACATTTAGATGATACTAATCGTAATTAACATTACGGGGTAAATTAAACAATCTGTGGGGCACCATGAATGGTTACAATGATTTAACCTTAATTTAGCAAATCAAAATTAATTATGGTTTGGAAATAAAACTTGATTAAAGATTGGTGAGTGGTTGAGTTGTTAAAAGTGAAGAATTATGAATTTGGAGAGGATCTTGAGGCGCGAGAGCTCGCTGACAATGGGGAGGAGGTGATGGAGGTAGGTTTCTGGTGAAATAGGGGATGACAAAAAATGTAGTAGTAAGTCTCAGGTTGTTCAGTGTACACGATAATTTATGATGGCTTTCAATAGCTGCGATTGATATAGTTGCATTGTTTTTTGATGGATTATGATGGCTAACATATTTTTTTTGCAAAAATCCATGGAAATAATGTTCGTCAGAAGTCGTCGGAAATATTCCTAATGCTCCATCTATGATTGCCAAAATGATCATCGCTATATACCATTGCTTCAGTGATGATGAATGTAAAGGCCCGTAAATCTGTACCCTTTGAGCTGACGACTTACAACCCACATCCAACCCAAATTGCACGAAATTACGAATCTTTAATAGAAAGAAATTATAGGATGAGAAATAAAAAGAAAGAAATATTATAATAGAAGAAAAGAAGAACATCAAAACCTCATAGCGGAACGAGTAAAATATAATATATCAAATCTCTTTACACAAAAAGAAACTGTACATACATACCAATCATTAGAGTATAACATATATTAGACACAGTGGAAATAAACTCTAAATAATTAGTGGTGAAGCCTTCTGCTTCCAACTCCTGAAACTCTAAGAGGAACCTAACCTGTAAACATATTTAGTCTAACCCGAGCACATTTAAAGAAAAGCAAAATTCACTCAGATCAGTCTGGAATACTTTTTGCTGATAAATTCACAACAAACAACTTGCTTAACATTATAAATCCTTTTCGAAATAAATGATAATAGTAAGACCAGCCCACACATAAACACAGACAGTTTTTACCTTACTATAACCCAAAACATCTATGATATATCAAAATTCCATGATATTATAATGGTGTCTATCAAATCACAAATAAATAACCATCTAGCAGAAAGCTTACATCTCACGCTCTACATATTCATTATAAAATCAAAAACCATGGGGCTCTTATTGGAGAATAGATTCCAACTATAAAAAGGTAAGGGACCACCTTACGATCAGTGTACTCTAGATGGAATACACTTGGGTTCAACAAGAACATCTTGCAACCCGACCACACGTGACCGACAACTCATTCAGCTTGAGTGTATCCAATATATTGTAACCCATTATGGTTTTAAGGGTCCACCATACATTCGCCGAGATACAGAAACGAAAGAAGAACAAAATGAATTACTCTATATGGTGACAATATACCCTACTTGGGAATGACCCACCTAGCCATGCTACCTGCCCGATTTTTGTTATTTCTCGGTTGATGAGGCTTGAGGTCACATTTATCTTTTCATAGAAAATCTCAATCATGCCACATCGTCAAATCTGTCAAATCACTAATTGACGACCAAAAATATACTCTAGGTGTTAAGCAAGAGAATTTCTCCACCACCAATCTTGGTATATTTGTAAAAACCAAGACCCTCAGGAAATACTCTGTCAGACATTCGACCATGCAAGTCATCCAGGAATTGGATGAACCAAAGGCATCTTCCTACTGCATCCTATATAGGAATCACCCTAAGGATCAGTAGCGAGTAGTCCTTGCCATCCGTATATCTCTTTTGTGGGAGCGACCTAAAGATTATAAGTAACTCTTCCGTTTATGAAGATTTACGGTCTTCAATGCTCCATCTTTATTTCCTGCAAGTCAGTTTCGAACATAACTATAACGACCCTCCTTTTCTGTCAATCCAAATCAATCGTTGAACCGACTTAAATCGAAACAAAAAGGCAGATATGCCAACTTTGGGCACACAACACATCAGAACAAACAACTAAAGACTTTTATAAACATCATAATAATGTTACATCACAGTATTGAATATCAGATTATCGAAAATAATATACAGCAGAAAATAAATTTACAATAAATGTAATACAATGCAGTGGAAACAAATAAACTAACACAGCGGAAGAAAGTTAATGCTTTGGACACAACTTTAAGTTTCGATCCAGAATCCTGATAAATGAAATAATCTGCAAAACCAAAACTACTGACTGCCCGCGTGGAAAATATAGGCACCCATAGTTTAGGTAGAAACGATAAACTCCGAGTCAGTCATGGGACTGGTATAAGAACTAAAACAGTTATTAAATCTTTACTTTAAAAATTGGGAAATCATGGGACCATGCCGTATAACATGGAACGAGTTTACTCCACATGAATCTCGGTGCATAAACAATAACCAATTATGGTCATATGTATCTACAATGCATCATACAACATGCAATTCTTCAATCTACCCATTTAGGCTTAACCCCAAACATAGATTTTCAAAATCCAATTCACTTTACAGAAATTATTCCTTTGGACATAATTGCTCGATTCTTGTTTCAAATCATTTGAAATACATATCTATCTTTATATCAAAGTAGATTTCACTCCGGGAGCTCAAACCAAAATCTTTGGAAATATGAATTCCAAAACATAACAACGCATACAAACAAGCATGCAACCAAATATCTGGCTCCCCTTAGACAAGGCAAAGGGTACGTACATCACCAACTCGATATATATATGTGCACCTACCACGATAGATCAGGCTACACCAATGATGCACAATCCCACACCCTCGGGGACTACACCGCCATCTCACCCATACTTTTACTCGTCCTGGTTACCAGAATCTTTAGCCACATACTAAATCATTTTTATATCTCAAAGTAGGTAAAATCATTTCACAACATAATAATCACTAGTACTTTCCAAAATATAGTACTTTACACTAACAATTCACACATATGATCAGTCACTATTAATTACATAACCTTTGAGCTTGTACGTCTCAAAGAAGGGTGTTAAGAAAGAGAATAAATTCTCAGCCACTAAACGGATATATCATCAATAGCAACTAATTTGTAACGTGATGAACTACAATGTCAAGCACATAATACATTTCGAAATCATTTCGACAACATCAGGTTTAGCCCTCGAAATTCTTTCTATTTTATAAAATATTTTTTATAGACATTACCTATCCAAAATCGGGAATACATTTCTTCACTTAAGAAAAATATCATTTCAAAATCATTCATTAAATTTGAAATGAACTCAACAACATCGCTACACATCTCATATTCAAATCGTGAAGTGTTTCACAAGATGTTAGCATAAAAATATTTCTACCCAACCCAATGCTAAATGTAAAAGCATATTTTGCTCATAAACTGGTAGAGCACAATCCAAACAATCAATCAATCACAATAAATATCAACAACCAAGCATATTTGGTTTTTACCACATCTCATGTTTTGGTAAATTTAATCACCATTCATTCATTCAAATCTAATTAAAGATTTATTAAAACACTTCTTAGTTTCAATCTCTAAAATAATTACTTAATGATTGTTTAACTTTTAGGAAAATTAATCCTTCTTTTACTTGGGTTACAGAACAATGTTATTTAAAACATAATTCACGGTAAACCCAAAATCATCTTCCAACTAATATGGAATCTTCTAAGAAATCATAACAGTATATAATCGATATAAATTTCTGTACCAAATCAATACTATAAACGGAATAACAGCGAAGCCTTTTAAATTCCATATATGGTAACGGTCTTCCTTTATAGAAGCTCATCTCGATTATTACCAAATCAAATTCCATTCAATTCCAATTTAATACATTAAATTGGAAATCTTTACATTGGAAAATTTCCATTAAATCTTAATAAAAAGATTTATAAATTCCAAATCATCTCTTCACTGTTAATTGGGTTAAAGAACAAGTGTTATTTTAAACATTGTTCCCTTTAAACCCAAATTCCAATTTCAATTCAATTCCAATTAAATATTAATTAATTGGTAAACTTCACTAAATCATAATTAAAAGATTTTTTCTTTTCTCAACTGGGTTTAAGAACGGTGTTATTAAGACACCATTCACAACAAACCCAAAATCCAATTTGATATTAAATACAAGGCTCTAAATAGAAATTATATCGGCGTATATTCAACATCAAATTCAGAAACCAACGGATATCATATTGGGAATAACGATATCTGTATATCTTCCAAATTTCTCAACAATGTCCATATAATCACGGAGTCCAATATCAAAATATTCCAAAGATAATTTCCATTCAAATACTTTCCAATTCATATGTTTGAAAATTCTGGTTATATTAAAACCATTTTCAATCCAATTTATTTATTCTAGTTATTAACTAGTTCATTTCGATAAAAATATATTTTATCTTTTCAAATATGGAAAATTTCATCCAAAATCTTTCCAAATCATTTATTACGATTTTACATAATTTTCCCATATCTTTAATAATTTTATTAAGGCCTTTACAGTCGGTTTCCAATAATGGCCACTGAACTGCATTCATAGTGACCTTTTCCAAAACCGTTTTGGACATATTTTAAAATCTAACCATTAGATTTCAAATCTTGTATATTCGTTGGAAAACCCTTTTCGTTACGAACCCAACGGTTCCGATTTAGGAGAATCCGACGGTTGGATCTCCCGTTACGTCAATTTGAAGTTAATGGTTGAAATTCGCGAACGGTCCCTGTGCGGTGCGTTCTATTCAGGCCATTATATATATCATTGATTTCCATTTAAAACGTATTTTATAAATCGTTTATAAATTCGTTTTAAAAACGATTCCAACTTCCATTTCAATTTTAAATCAAAATTGAATATTCCATTACATGACAATTTTATACAGTGCGTATATATGTTAAAAATTATGTTTTTAACCTTCCAATAATTTTCACATCGCACGATAAAAATTATAATTTTAACGAACAAATATTTATTCCAACACATGACCATTTTTTCCATTTCTATTTTTATACAGTGCATATATATATATGTATATATATATATATTTCACATCACATATATATATTTTATTCACATTGAATATATATATTTTATTTTCACATCACATATATATATTTCACATCGCATATATATAATTTTTTCATATCGCATATACATGTTAAAAAATATATTTTTAACCTTTCAGTAATTATTTCATTACATGCCAATTTTATCCATTTCACATATACGTTAAAAATTATATTTTAACGAACAAATATTTGTTCCAACACATGTCCAGTTTATCCATTTCTAGTTTTATACAACGCATGTATATATATATATATATATATTTCACATTGCATATATATATATTTTATTCACATCGAATATATATATATTATTTTCACATCGCATATATTTATATATATATCACATCACATATATATAATTTATTCACATCGCATATATATATTTTATTCTCATCGCATATATATATATATATATATATATATATATTATCCACATCTCATATATATATATATATATTGTTCTCATCGCATATTTATTTATTTTTCACATCACATATATATATATTTTACATCGCATATATATTTTATTCACATCACAATCACAACACAATACAGTCAATTAAATCATCCATGGTCTGTGGATGAGGGAGGCGAGCTAACAGGCACCATATACAATTTATAATGATTAAAACTGATTAAAACCTACACTTGTAATTCTATATATTTTCAGTTATAAAATAAATTAAATAACTGTACAAATATTTTAGTGAGAGAATTTTCACTTTGGATTCCACTCCGTCAATCTTTATGCGGAGGAATGCGACCTTTTCGGCTCTCCAATCCGCATATGACATCCAAATAAGTTGCGAAGCTCTCGTCGATTCGGTTCCAATGCATCTTGTTTCGCTGAATTCTGAGTTCGTATGAAAAAGTTATTTATTTTACAAATTTGTGTACATTATACGGTCATTAGCAATACAATTAATTATTAATTAATTACCCATTAACTCCTTAATCACCATGCTCATCATCTTTCCCTTTACCGGAAATTCACGCATTTGTATAACAGCAATGAACGCACCTTTATACGCATCCATCTCCCTTCTCACTTCATAAAATCACAAACAAATTACAACATACTTTTTCTTTTTGAATGCTCCTCCCCCCCATCGCCATTTTAAATAATGTGCACCCCCATAAAACATGCCGACTTCGACATCCTGCTGCTCATGCCCAAGAGAAGTGCGACACTTTTTTCGTTTTAATTCCAAAAAATTAAGGAGTAATTGTTAAGAATAATATGAAGTTTAACGTGTCTTCCCATAATAATCCCAAGTTTGGATTATTCTTGAATAATCCGAAGTTTGGGGGTGTCTTCCTATATTAATCCCATTTACTTGCATCTTCCCATATTAATCCGAAGTTTAGGGGTGTCTTCCCATATTGATCCCAAAATAACACGTTAAAAAGCCGTCGGGATCATTATGGGAAGACACCCTCCAAAATTCATATTATTCAGAAATAATTCAAACTTGGGATTATTATGGGAAGACACGTTAAACTTCGGATTATTCTTGACAATTAATCCAAAAATTAATGAAAGCTCCAAATTTTGTCGCAAGTTCAAATCCACAATCGAATTTTCCTAAATCAACCGATTGAATGGAATCGGGAACCCTAGTTCGCTGCCTCATTCTCGAACATCAGAAAATGCATCGCCTCCTATAATATATATATATATATATGTAATTGAAGCTCTCTACTCAAGGATTGCAAAGATATATACCTTATAATTTTTAAATAAGTATTGATTTTGTTATTGAATTTTAAAGCTCACGTTTTCATTGAGCAAATAAAGAACAATAGCTATGTGCTCTTTTTGACTGAGAGAGAGGAATAAGGGTTTGATTAGGTTAAGTATATTATATAGGATAGGGAAAAAATTATTTTTATATTGATTACTATACTTATTATACTCAAATATTGCTTGTTTTCATCGTTTAAAATTCAGTGTGATCAGCTACGGATTCCGTTTTCGATGAAAATTGACCAGCAGCTACTCTATGACATTACAGATCCAACGAAACTTGTTTTGATGAATTCCGAGTCTGTATGCACAAACAACGAATTTTTAAAGTCAAAATATTGTCTGTTTTTCATTTTAAAAATCACGCACGGCCACATACTGATTCTAAAAATCACAAAATTTGGAATATTATCATTATTCAACGCTACAGACTAAATAAAAAAAGTTTCGTCAAATTCCTAGGTTGTCTCAATAATGTGCCTGTGTAAAATTGCTCAAATTAGCTTCAAAAATGCGATTTTTGTGTACATTTTCTTCTTGTACCCCTAAACGCTAACTCCAAAAATCATTCCCTTTTGGATTTAACCATTATTTGACAATACGAATCTAGAAAAAAGTGGAATCGAATTCTGAGATCGTCTCAATAACGTTCCTTTGTAAACTGGCTGCCATTTTGAAAAAATGGTTTTGCTTTACACGGCCACATAGTAACTTCGTTCTACGCGCATTTTGGAATCCAATGATAATTTTTCATTATGAAAATTTTTATCTCGTCGAATTCTGAGCTTCCTAGCAAATTCTCTCTTTTGAAGGGCTATGCGATGATTTTAAAAATCGAATTTTTATAATTTTCAAAAACAATGCTTATAAATCAATTTAATAATTTTACTGCAACAATTCGGATTTCGTCCAGACCTAATCGATCCTAAATCGATCAAGACTGTTCAAAACCCGAATACGCTAACTCTGGGCATACAACACATCAGAACAAATAACATAAGATTTTTATAAACATCATAATAATGTTACATCAGAGTACAGAATATATCAGAGTACATCGAAAGGTAATAATACAGCGGAAGATTAATTTACAGTAAATGCAATACAATGCAGCGGAAGACTATCAATGCATTGGACACAGCTTTAAGCTTCGATCTAGAATCCTGCTCAATATCTCTACAAAATAAGCTACTTGACTGCCCGTGTGGAAAAGAGGGCACCCGAGTTTGCAAAGTGAAACAAACTATGAGTCAGTCATGGGACTGTTATGAGAAATCTTACTTAACATATCTAATAATAATAAGGCTAATCACATGAGCACGCCGCTAACGCGGAACAGATTTACTCTATTGGATTGACAGTGCATAAATAAAGTAAATCGTTAAAAACAACGCAATGCTTTTTGAAAAAATGAAACCATTATAAGACTCAAGTCCCATCACACAATGCAACGCAAACCGGAGGATAGAGTTTTACCTTATAATGGTCAAAAATGCTTGATACGATAAAATGGATTTGATATTATTATTACTAGTGTATATATGGTTTCAAAAACATTTCAATCATAATGTGTTAATCATAGACGGCATAGCTACCATATACTATGTCGTGATACTAGTTATACAATCAAAACCGTATGGGGTTGTATTGGAAGTTGGATTTCCATCATGAACCAAGGCAAGGGATCATCCTTACCAAATTCGAGACTCTCTAGCCCGAGTCTCAGGATACAGCCGCAACTGCACCTAGGAGCGCCGGGGCCGGTCCACAAATATGTTAGTGGATTATTTATGCTTGAACAATACCTCTCCCCGCCCTATGGGGCGTAAAATAGAGCCACTAGGGACTCAAATCCGAGGTACCTCGCTATCCATCATCCACATAAGTAAAATGTCTGGGCTCCATACTATGACATCACTTCTAGCTAGAAAGAAACGCATGTTCTCCATGGGGGTCTTTCTCCCGTTTTTGGTTCATACCGGGGTGTGAGACTCGCGAAGTATCGCTACACAAGGCTATGCTAAATAAAGTTGTGCTTTGATCATCAACCACAAAGCTCTGCTTTTCAACAATAAACCTTGATCATTTGCATCTTAGCATGCCACGTTGTCAATCCATACCATACCATTGATTTCTGTCAATAAGTAACCTCTAAGCTCGTACGGCTCAGAGAAGTGTGTTAAGCAAGAAAATAAATTCTCCGCCACCAAACAGATATTTTTAGTAGAGATCAACGAATACAGCATAAAGGAATACAACGTCAGACATGCCATCCATTTACAAGTTCGTTTTGGGTCTGAATGAAACTGGAGGCATATTATTCCTCGCTCATACGTCCAATACAGGAGAGAGGTCCTCGCATATCCGGTCGATCTCCAAGTACGTGTGGACGATCACCGCTTATTACCTTATCTTGGGATGCCTCCCAATTAAGACATCAGTAATCACCCAAACGGTGTGAAGATCTCCGGTCTTCAACCACCATCTTCATCTTCGACTTTTAATCATCGTAGTAATTATTCAGAATGGGTTAAACCCGGTCTTTCCGAATAACTCGCGTATTTTATAATCAATAATTAAGTGCCATAGAAACACATCATACGCCTCATTCCAATTCAGAATATTCTTTTTATAAAAATTCACATTATTAGGGAAAGGTTCCCATTAATTTTATCAAAGATAAATTCTTTTAAATTTATTCTTTAATCTTCTTTTTAAAGATTCATTAAAACTCCAATTTGGTTTTAATCTCAAAATTCATTATTTAATGATTATTCAACTTTAAGAAATTAATCTGTCTTTAACTGGGTTAAAGAACCAATGTCATTTAAAACACATTTCACGATAAACCCAAAATCATCTTCCATTAAATATGGAATTTTCACAGAAATCAAATCAATATATAATCGATATGAATTTCCATATCAGACAAATAATATAAATGGAATAATGGCAAAGCCTTTTAAATTTTATATATAGTAATGGTCTTCTTTTACAGAAGCTCATCTCGATTATTATTAAATCGAATTCTCTTCAATTCAAATTTAATATATTAAATTGCAAAACTTTACTTTGGAAAATTCCCATTAAATCTTTATAAAAAGATTTATAAATTCTAAATTATATTTTCACTGTTAATTGGGTTAAAGAACGAATGTCGTTAAAAATACAGTTCACAATAAACCCAATTCACATTTCATTTTATTTCAATTACTAAATATAATTGAATACTCAAATAATCTTAATTAAAAGATTTATTCTTCTCATACGGGGTTTAAGAACAGTGTTATTGAAGACACTATTCATGACAAACCCAGAAATCCAAATTTATTTTATTTTATTTCAATTAAATATTAGTTAATTGGAAAACTTCATTAAATCTTAATTTAAAGATCTTTTCTAATTAATAACTAGTTCATTTCGATAAAAATATATTTTTATCTTTTAAAATATGGAATTTTTCATCCAAAATCTTTCCAAATCATTTATTATGATTTTAGATAATTTCACCATATTTCTAATAATTTCATCAAGGCCCGTACAGTCGGTTTCCAATAACGGCCACCGAACTGCATCCATAGCGAACTTTTCCAAATTTGATTTGGATATAATTCCACATCCAATTGTTATATTTCAAAACTCTTATTGGAAAGTTCTTTCCGATACGAACCCAATGGTTCTGGTTTTAGGACAATCCGACGGTCGGATCTCCCGTAATTTCAATTTGAAGTTAATAGTCAAAATTCGCGAACGGTCGCTGCATGGTGCGTTCTATTCAGGCCATTATATATATATATATATCGTCGTTTTCCTTTTAAAACGTATTTTATAAAATATTTATAAATTCGTTTTAAAACGATTTTAACTTCATTTTCAATTTTTAAATCAAAATTGAATATTCTATATCAAAATCATATTAAAATATTAATATTTTCAAAATATTAAATTTATAAATCATAACTTTCGATATTCATTATAAAATGAATAAAATTGACCAATAACCCGTTCGAGTTAAAAATGGCGTTTTTATACTTAACCTGGCATCATATTTTTATATTTCTGTGTCCATCCAAAGATGGACATAAAAATCTTAACTTTATTCTTCACCAAATTTATTTTAAAATACTCTTTATTTTAAATTATTCTTTATTTTAAATTATTCTTTATGTTAAAATATTCTTTTAAAAAATGTTCTTTATTCTGAATCGGAATGCGACTTAATCAATTATCATATAAATTCAGTTATATGGATTTCATACATTGCATATATTCAACGATAATGATAAACAATCATCAAATAATCCATTTACATCCAAAGTGAAGTTTATAACTATGTGAGCATTAAAATAAATAAATAATGCTCATCACAGACTATCAATCCATCGATTGGCAATTAATTAAATATTGGGACTAGTGTATATCAAATATCATCCCAATACCCGTGTGGGGTTTTTAAACAACAACAGTTTATTTATTTAAATAAATTATTGGTTAATACTTTAACCAATTCTAATTCGGTTTGAATTATTTTCTATTTAACTAATTTACATTGTTTAAAATTATAAATGGGCATTTATAATTTAATTTCGCTATCACATTAATGTTAACATTATTTTTAATACGTTAAACATTTCAACATCACAACATAATTTCAAGACATGATTATTTATTTCATTTCATTAACATGATACAAACGATGTTTTTATCTAATAAAACATTTTAACAAATGATTATTTATTTTAATTTCTCATGATAAAAATGTCATTTTTAATTACAATACATTTTTTACACCTAATTCTTTATTTTATCTTAACATGATAAAATTGACTTTTTTTTGTCTAACGAGACATATATTTACCTGAAATGTTTTTATTCTTTTCTAACACGACAAAAGTGATATTTTTGTTTAACTAAACATTATTCTAACTAATGTATTTTTATTTCACAAAACATGTTCTAACTAAATGGCATTTTTGTAATGCTAACGATGTAAAGTGACACTATTTTTAATGAATCGACATATGTTTCATAAATGAACATTTTTCTATTTCACTAACATAAAAATGATAATGGTTTAATTAACAAAACATAAATAATCAAAACGACTATGTTTCTAACATGTGAATGATAATGTTTTAACTAACAAAACATATATATACAAATGAACATTTTATTATGTTACTAGCATATTAATGATAATGTTTTAACTAACAAACATATATATTCAAATGAACATTTTTCTATGTAAAACAATGCAAGTTTTTAATCATTTCTAATATACAATAAAAATGTAAATTTTTATTTTTAAACAATTTTCCACAATTCCTATGCTCATATATGACAAATAAAAAGGGAATTTTATTTTCAATAATTTCAATGTTTTTATATGACAAATAAAAAAATGGTTTTTATTTTCAATAATTTCAATGTTAATATATGGCAGATAAAAAGATGGTTTTTTACTTTCATAACCTTGTCTACATTTCTAATGTCAAATAAAAAAAGAATGTTTATTTGTCATAACATTGTCTACATTTCTAATGACAAAATAAAAGATAACATTGTCATATGAACATGTTTATAATTCTAGTGACAATATAAAAAGATAATTTATTTACATGACAATATAAAAAGATAATTTATTTTGTTGGCAAATCTATTTCAACAAAACAATTAAAAAATGATATTTTCATTTTGTTAACAATAATCTAATTCGACAAAATTGATATTCTTGTTTTAACACAAATCTATTTGACAAAAATATAATTTTTGTTTTAACACTTTTCTATTTAACAGAAATGAATATCTTGTTTCAACACTTTTCTATTTAACAAAAATGAATATTTTGTTTCAACACTTTTCTATTTAACAAAAATGAATATGTTATTTTAGCCCTTTTATCTCAACAAAAATGATAATTTTACTCCACTTGACTTTTTCTAATCAAAATGTTATTTTTATTTTGACATAACATTATCTAACAAAAGGTTATTTTATTTTACATAACATTATCAAACAAAATGTTATTTTTAATTTTACATAACATTATCTAATAAAATGTTATTTTTATTTTACATAACATTATCTAACAAAATATCATTTTTATTTTACATAACATCATCTAACAAAATGTTATTTTTATTATACATAACATATAATTCACCAAATCATCACAACCACAATCAATCTGTCAATCTCAATTTTATACGGTGCATATATTTAATATTACAATCACAATCAATATATATATATATTTTAATTTTAATTTTAAATTGAGAAATCTCACATTGATTTTTTGTTCGAATTTCCAACGTGCTCTGTTTCAGCTCTAGTCAGTTCCATGTTGTAGATCTCGTTTTCTGATTCCAACGCAACTGATTTCATCTGCTTCCGTGTCTGTTTGGATAAGATACAAACATTTGAACTTTAATTACATTATTTAATTAATTACTTATTAATTAATATTCTAATTACTCCCTAAACCTTTTGCAACAACCCAGAAAATCAGAACCAATTTAAAAAAATTATTTCAGTGGTTTTAATGAATTTTGAATATTTAAAATGAATTGTTTTAAATAATAACGAATAGAAATTAATTTTGAATAGAATTAAAAGGTATATATTTATTTGAATCGAAGTTAGAATATAAATATTTATTATAAAAGGAATTGGAAATGACGCGGTAGTTTGAAAATTCGATTTCAAATTTCAAATGAAGGTACAGGATTCAAAATAAACCGGATTTTAGTGAAACCAAAAATATTAGAATCTATTTGAAAATATCATTCCAACAAATTTGAAAAATCCAAACTTCATAGCGGGAATAAAAATTTATGCCTTGTTGAAAATTCAGAATAGTCGCTATTGAAATATAACCCTTAAAAATAGCGATTTTACAAATGACCTCCGTTTTAGATGAGAGCACTTTTCTCGGATCTGGAATGTCAAATTATTGCTTGATTCCAATTTTCATAATTTTTGGCATCAATATGTGAGCATGGTGGATTTAAACGTGCTTGGTAATTTCAGTTTGAATTTAATCGACTGGAAAATGACCGTTTTTCAAACGGTCTCGAAATTTGACTAAATTAGTTTTTTTAGGACCGTATCGTCCAAACGTAGCTAGATTTATTTTTCCGGAATTTTTGGTGTCGGTATGTGGCCCCATTAAATTAAAATGTACATTGAAATCAATTTTGAACGTTATAATAATTTATATTTTAATTTTGATGAAAACTGATCGAAACTGTTGAATTGGCTTGCAGGACATATTCCATTATGTCCGGAGGGGTGTAATTAGCTAGGGGCGACTGTCGTTGGGTTCGATTTGGTGTTAAAATGAAAAAGTAACTTTCTGGAATTAAATAATAATTATATAAAGTCAACCTCTCCCTTTTTTCTCTCTCTCTCTCTCTCACATTCAAAATCAAAAAAATAAAATAAAAAAGAGATTGCAGAAACCCGTCGTTGCAGCCCTCCACCAGCGTGCCACCTTCTCCGGCCACCCACCCATCGTTGCCACCCTCCTCCTCCTTCTCCTCCTCTTCTTTCTCTCTTCATTTCTATGCAATCCCTAAACCCCCAAATCAATTTCCATGTCCACCACCCTCCTCCGGCCCCACCGCCGCACCACCACTGCCATTCTCCGCTTCCCCCACCCCAGTCAGGTACGTCGCCGCCCTCTGGCCACCCAGCTCCGGCCATGAGCCCCGCCAAGTCCAAAAACCTATTTTTCTCCAAAAATCCCATTTTGCATAAAATACACTGTCACTATTTTGCCAATAACTCTTAAACGGTGCACTTCTGGCCAAAGCTCCACGATACCAAAATCGAAGAGCACGATTTTCTCTTCGGTTTGGTATTTGAAAGTCCTATTTTGGATTGTGGACCAGTCCGAAAATCGCATCCGAATTTGACGGACATGCTGCTGTTTTTCGCGATTTCCGGCAAATTGGTTTTTGGAAGAAGGTTCACTAGGCAAAAGTTGTCCGGAATGGCGTGTTTGGGCTAAGGACAAGATTTGGTGAAGATTGGAGGCTGTATGCAACTTCTAGAGCCAAAGAGGCGAATTCAAATGCGAGAAAACGACAAAACGGAGCGCGACGACAAAATCCGCCAATTAAAGAATGACGGAGTGGATCCCAAAGGTGTGAACTTCTCACTTTAATTTTATTTTCTAGTTAAAACATACACTAGGATGCAGAGAGTATTTAGTAGCACCCGACACCCGTCGTTTACAAACCATGGACGACTTGTTTGATTTGACTGTGTTATGAAAATTAATTGTGATGTGGAATGAAATGAATAAAATATTCATGTGTTGAAATAAATATTTTATAGTTAAAAATATAATTTTTAAAGTGTATACGAATAAAATAAATATTCATTTACAAATCGGACGATTTGTTTATGTGCACACATTTTACTGATATTGATTGGGACGATATATTTTACACATCGCCCAACTGCACAAATAATGATCAGTATTAGTTTGAAAACCCCACATGGGTATTGGGATGAAATTGGACATACACTAATTCCAATATTTAGTTGTATGTCAATCGAATGGTCGACAGGCTGTTGTAAGCGTTAATTATTCATATTTAACGCTTATGCAGTTGTGTAATGCACTCTGGATGATGGTTGACTGAGTTTGATTGTTGTTGTGTACATGTGTTGTATGAAATCCATATAAATAACATTATATGCTAATTGACTGCGTCTGATTCCAGTTCAGAAAGAAGGAATATTTTAAAATAATGAATATTTTAAAATAATATTCAGCAATGGATCATGTGATTTTGATGTCCGATTTGGGATGAACAAGAATATATTTAAATATATAAAGCCGTGTTGATTCGATTAACGCCATTTTGACGTGAACGATATTTATATCGATTTTATTCATTTTTATAATGAATATTGAAAAGGAAGTGACTTCAAAATTTAATGTTTTGAAAATGCTATCATTTATATGTCGATGACATGGAATATTCAATTTTTATTTGAAATTGAATATGAAGTTGAAATCGTTTTGAAAACGAATTTAAAACAATTTATAAAATACGCTTTAAATGGAAATCGATGAAATATATATAGTATATATTTTATATATATAATGGCCTGAATAGAACGCGCCGCGCCGCGGCAGTTCGCGAATTTCGACTGTTGACTTCGAATTAACATTACGGATGATCCGACCGTCGGATTCTCCTAAAACCAGAACCATTGGGTTCGTATCGAAAAGAAATTTCCGAAGAATATAAGGGATTTGAAATCTAACGGTGGATTTGGAATTATGTCCAAATAAAATTTGGAAAAGTCGCTGTAAGTGCAGTTCGATGACCGTTTATGGAAATCAACTGTATGGGCCTTGATAAAATTATTAAAAATATTAATAATTTGTGTAAAATCATAATAAATGATTTGGAAAGAATTAGGATGAAAAATTCCATATTTGAAAAGATAAAAATATATTTTTATCGAAATGAACTAGTTATAGACTTGAATTATAGTCCAAGTATTTACAAATAAATAAATTGGATTTGAAATGGTTTTAAAAATAATCGGAATTTCCAATATATGAATTAGAATGGAATTTAATCGAAATTATCTTAGGAATACTTTGATATTCGATTCCGTGATTATACGGATATTGTGGAGGAATTTGGAAGATATATATATCGTTATTCAAATACGATATTTGTTGGTTTCAGAATTTGATATTGAATATAAGTCGATATATTTTCTATTCAGAGCCTTGTTTTTAATATCAAATTGGATTTTGGGTTTGTCGTGAATGGTATCTTTAATAATACTATTCTTAAACCCAATGGAGTTAAGAAAATTAGAAACTAACTAGAGATTAGCTAAGTTGAATGGTTTCCTGGGTATTGATCTGATGTTGGTTTCGCCTTCGGGATTAATACTTAGAGAATTGTTCCCTTACTAATTTGCAGTTAGAGACTGATGGGATGGGGTTTTCAATAACACTGTTCTTAAACTCAGAGGGAAAAGGACAAATCTTTTAATTAAGATTTAAAGAAGAATTACCAATTAATTAACATTTAATTGGAACTGAAAATGGAATGTGAATTGGGTCCATTGTGAATTGTGTTTCTAACGACATTCGTTCTTTAAGCCGATTTACAGTGAAATGTGATTTGGAATTTATAAATCTTTTTATTAAGATTTAACGGGAATTTTCCAAAGTGAAGTTTTCCAATTTAATAAGTTGGAATTCAATTGATAATAATCGAAATGAACTTCTGTGGAGGAAGACTTTTAATACATATGGAATTTAAAAGGCTTTGCCGTTATTCCATTTATATTATTAGTCGGATATGGAAATTGATATCAATTATATATTGATTTGTTTTTCTGTGAAGATTCCATAATTAATGGAATGTGATTTGAGTTTATCGTGAATTGTGTTTTAAATGACATTAGTTCTTTAAGCCAGTTAAAGGCAGGATTACATGTCAGTCATTGTATTTCGAACTGTATGGTTGATCTATGCTAAATATATATCTGTTTGGTGGTGGAGAATTTATTCTCTTGCTTAACACCCTTCTCTAAGACGCACGAGCTCAGAGGTTATATATCGATAGAAATCAATAGTACGATGTAGATTGTCGATGCGACATGTTTGTGGTTCTAAAGTTAAATAATCATTAATATTGATTTTTGGGAACTAAGTGGTATTTTAATGAATCTTTAATTAGATTGAAATGGGAATTGATAATTTAAATTATCAAATTTGGGAGATGATCGAGAACGGAGTATCACCAGTTTTGCTCCCAGCGATAATTAAATCTTTAATTAGAATTGAACGTGGAATGGTAATTAAATTTACCAATAACGCCGTGGTGTTAGATATGGAGTATTAACAATTTTGCTCCATGGGATGAATAGGTTGGGATTGGGAGATTAAACAAATGATTACTTTGGTAAGGTGCGCTAATCCCGACTAGTTTGAAAAACCGTAACATGGTTTGAATTGATATCCAAAGGAAGATTAAAGAATAAATTTAAAGAATTTATCTCTGATAAAATTAATGGGAACCTTTCCAAAAGGATATGAATATTTAAATAGAAGAATATTCAGAATTGGAATGAGGCGTATGTTGTGTTTTTATAACACTTGTTTATTATTTATGTAAGTTATTCGGAAACGCCGGGTTTATACCCATTCTGAATAACTGATTCACGATAAGTCGATGATGAAGACGTTGAAGACCGGAGGTCTTCACATCGTTTGGATGATCACTGATGCCTTGATTCGGCTGTACACCCAAGACGAGGTAATAAGTGGTGATCGTCCAGATGTACTTGGAGATCGACGGATATGCGAGGGCCTCTCTCCTGTATTAGACATATGGGACAAGGAATAAGGTGCCTCCGGTTTCGTTCAGACCCAGAACGAATTTGTAAATGGATGTGTGTCTGATATTGGATTTTATTCTATGTTGATTGATTTCTGTTAAATATATATCCGTTTTGCGAGGGAGAATTTATTCTCTTGCCTAACACCTTTCTTTGAGACGTACGAGCTCAGAGGTTATATATCGATAGATATCAATCGCACGACTTGAATTGCTTGTGCGGCATGCTGAGATGCAGTGATCAAGGCTTTCGTTGAAAAGTAGAGTCTTGTGTTTGATGATCAAGGCATAGCTTTAAAATAGCAATGCTTTGTGTATAGCGTTAATTCACGAGCCTCACACCTCAGTATGAATCAAAAAAGGGATAAGGGAACGCAGTGAGTGCATGACATTTCTGTCTAGCTATGGGTGGTGTCGGGGTTTTACACGCCCTGGCATTTATATATTTTTACCTATGTGGTTGTTGGAATGTGAGGCGCCTCGGATATATCGGTTACTACAGAACCGATGGATGGGTCCTTTAGGACTGAGAAACGTGTGTTCGGGTATAACCAATCCACTTTTGCACTTTGAGTGGACCGACACTGCAGGATCCAGGGGTTACCCAGAGTGTGTAGTCCAGAGACATTTGCTAGAGTGTCTCCAAACGGAAAGGAGTACGTCCCTTGCCTAGACTCATGCTGGAATCCAAATTTCCAATACGAAATCACGGATTTTAGTCGTAATCCTGTATATGGCGACATAGTGGGATGGGGCGCTCATGCTGCCTATGGTTGATACATTTATATTTGAAGTTGATTTCTTCACTTATAGTAATAATAAAAGATTAAATTTCGTGTATCAATCATTATTTGGCTATTATAAGGTAAAATCTTATCCTACGGCTTACGTTGCATTGTATGATGGGACCTGGGTCTTATAATAGCTTCATTGTTCTTTATTTAGCATTGCGCTATTTGTTTTATGCACTGGTATTCTTTGGCGGAAACCAGTTCTGTGTTATATGGCGTGGTCCCTTGATTTATCTAACTTTAAAAATCAAATTAATAACTATTTTAGTTCTCACACTAGTCACATGATTGACCTGAAGTTTATTGTTTTAACATAAACTCTGGGTGCCCTATTTTCCACACGGGCAACTAGTAGTTTTGGTTTTGTAGATTTTTATTCATAGGATCCTGGTTTACAGCTAAAACGATATTCAGAAAGCTCAATATTCGTATATCTCCTTCAGTTGTGTTTTGTATTATTTTCCACTGC
Source organism: Allium sativum (assembly GCA_030737875.1). Classification (NCBI taxonomy): domain Eukaryota; kingdom Viridiplantae; phylum Streptophyta; class Magnoliopsida; order Asparagales; family Amaryllidaceae; genus Allium; species Allium sativum. The sequence goes on from CM060916.1 coordinate 906,179,544, forward strand.
ATTGTAATTTATAAATCTCTGATATTTATCAAATGTATATTATTTATTCATACTTTGTGCATTCTTGTACTCTGATGTAAATTGTTGTAATAAGCAACGAAGTGTTCTTCTGTTTGTGTTCTGATTTGTCGTGTTCTCAGACAATCCGTTCTTTCTCTTCTCTTCGGAGACCGTGGAAGTTCGGGTCGTTATATTTGGTATCAGAGCTTTGGTTTACAAAGCTCGAGAACAAGACACATTAGAACCGAACGAAAGAATTCATCGGAGATTGGATTAGTAATATCTAAGGAGAATGACTCGTTAGAGATAGGATCAGTAGTATCCTAGAACGAGGGTGAAGAGTGTTATTTTAGAATAAAAAGTGAAAAAAATTGTTTTGAAGATTTAAACCATTTTATACGTATTTGAATATTTATTTATATTGAATTTGGACAATCGGGTATATAAAGATTTTGCGTGTACGCCTTGCAAACGTATATTCGAAGTTTTAATATACTGGATGGATATAGAATCACGCTCTAGTCGCCGGGATATGATTCTGGTGATTGTTGCAACATCATCAGAATTTATGTTCGAGTTTCGGAAGTGGGATATCTATATATTTCCAATTGACTGGTGTGAGAACCAAAATTAAATAGGGTCTATTGTTGTGATTTGGCACCAAAAATGTGATTTTTGACAATGTATCCAAGTTATGAATTTGAAAATATAATTAACGAATTGATTGCTAGTTGTGTTGTTTGATTATTGGTTGATTAATTAAAATTTTGAACTATTAGCCAAATCAAATCAAAATATTGAATTGAATTGAAAATTGTTTGAAATTGCATGCATGTACATATATATGTGTGAACAGGTCATAGCAAGGAGGCTAGAGAAGAGGAATAAATTGTATGCCCGACAAATAGGTACATGTTTACTAATTTATTGGGTTTGGATGATTTTGTGAGCTGATTGACTAGCCGCTTGGCTTTTTCTTTTTCTTTTTGAGATGATAGGGCCTGTGTGGCGGTTTGGGGATTTTCCCGGTGCTCCCCGTAAAATGGAGGTTAAGGCGATTTTTTTTTGAAAATTTAGGGTGTTAGCCAAATTTTTAAAAAATTAGAAATTCTTAGAAACTGAAAAGTTGAAGAATGAAAGCCAAACTGAAAGTTGAGATGGCCAGTTAAACAACTTTCAGCTTCGTTTCTTTGTTAAGACGAAAAGATTTTAAGTGGGGGAGATTGTAACAACCTGGAAAATCAGAACCAATTTAAAAGTTTTATTTCAGGGATTTTAATGAATTTTGAATATTTTAAATGATAACGACTAGAAATTTATTTTGAATAGAATTAGAATGTATATATTTATTTGAATCAAAGTTAGAATATAAATATTTATTTTAATTATAAAAGGAATTGGAAATGGCGTAGTAGTTTAAAAATTCGATTTCAAATTTCAAATGAAGGTACACGATTCAAAATAAACCGCATTTTAGTGAAACCAAAAATATTAGAGTCTATTTGAAAATATCTTTCCAACAAATCTGAAAAATCCAAATTTCATAGCGGGAATAAAAAGTTATGCCCAGTTGAAAATTCAGAATAGTCGCTATGGAAATATAGCCCTTAAAAATAGCGATTTTGCAAATGACCTCCGTTTTCGACGAGACCACTTTCATTGGATCCCATATGTCAAATTATTGCTTGATTCCAATTTTCATAATTTTTGAAATCAATATGTGTGCGTGGTGGATTTAAATGTGTTTGGTAATTTTAGTTTGAATTTAATCGACTTGAAAATGACCGTTTTTCAAATGGTCTCCAAATTCGACTAAACTAATTTTTTTAGGACCGTATTGTCAAAACATAGCTAGATTTATTTTTCTGGAATTTTTGGAGTCGGTATGTGGCCTCATTAAATTAAAATGTACGTTGAAATCAATTTTGAATGTTATGTTAATTTATATTTCAATTTTGATGAAAACTGATCGAAACTGTCGAATCGGCTTGCAGGACATATTCCATTGTGTCCTAAGGGGGGTAATTAGCGAGGGATACAGTCATTGGGTTCGATTTGGAGTTAGAATAAAAAAGTAAATTTTTGGAATTAAATAATTATGTAAAGTCAACCTCTCCCTTTTCTCTCTCTCTCTCACGTTCAAAATATAAAAAATAAAATAAAAAAGAGATCACAGAAACCCGTCGCTGCAGCCCTCCACCACCGCGCCACCTACTTCGGCCACCTATCCAGCTCTGCCACCCTCCCTCTCCTCCTCTTCTTCTTCCTCAACTTTCTCTCTTCATTTCTATGCAATCCCTGAACCCCCAAATCAATTTCCATGTCTACCACCCTCCTCTGGCCCCACCACCGAACCACCACTGCCACTCTCCGCTTCCCCCACCCCAGTCAGGTCCGCCGCCTATCTCTGGCCACCCAGCTCCGGCCGTGGGCTCCGCCAAGTCCAAAAATCCCGTTTTGCATAAAATACACTATCACTATTTTGCCAATAACTCTTAAACGGTGCACTTCTGGCCAAAACTCCACAATACCGAAATCGAAGAGCACGATTTTCTCTTCGATTTAGTATATGAAAGTCCTATTTTGGATTGCGGAGCTGTCCGAAAATCGCATCCGAAGTTGACGGACCTTCTGCTGTTTTTTGTGATTTCCGGCGAATTGATGCGTTTTCGGAAGAAAGTCCACTAGGTAAAAGTTGTCCGAAATGGCGCATTTGGGCAAAAAACAAAGTTTGGTGAAGATTGGAGGTCGTATGCAATTTTTAGAGCCAAAGAGGCGAATTCAAGTGCGAGAAAATGACAAAACGGAGCGCGACGACAAAATCCGCCAATTAAAGAATGACGGAGTGGATCCGAAAGGTGAGAACTTCTCACTTTAATTTTATTTTCTAGTTTAAATATGCACTAGGATGCAGACGGTGCTTAGTAGCAACCGACACCCATCGTCCACAAACTAGAGAGGACTTGTTTGATTTGACTGTGTTGTGAAAATTGATTGTGATGTGGAATGAAATGAATAAAATATTCATGAGTTGAAATAAATATTTTATAGTTAAAAATATAATTTTTAACGTGTATATGAATAAAATAATATTCATTTACAAATCGGACGATTTGTTTATGTACACACATTTAACTGATATTGATTGGGACAATGTATTTTACACATCGCCCAACTGCACAAATAATAATCAGTGTTAATTGTTTGAAAACCCCACACAGGCATTGGGATGAAATTGGACATACACTAATCCAATATTTAGTTGTATGTTAATCGAATGGTTGACAGGGTTTTGTAAGCGTTAATTATTCATATTTAACGCTTATGCAGTTGTGTAATGCACTCTAGATGATGGTTGACAGAGTTTGATGTTGTGTACATGTGTTGTATGAAATCCATATAAGTAACATTATATGGTAATTGGCTGTGTCTGATTCCAGTTCGGAAAGAAGGAATATTTTAAAATAACGAATATTTTAAAATAATGAATATTTTAAAATAATATCCAGTAATGGATCAAAATGTGATTTTGATGTCCGATTTGAGATGGATACAAATATATTTAAATATATAAAGTCGTGTTGATTAGATTAACGTCATTTTGACGTGAACGATATTTATATCGATTTTATTCATTTTTATAATGAATATCGAAAAGGAGGTGATTTCGAAATCTAATGTTTTGAAAATACTATCATTTATATATCGATGATATGGAATATTCAATTTTGATTTGGAATTGAATATGACATTGAAATCTTTTTGAAAACGAATTTAAAACGATTTATAAAATACGCTTTAAATGGAAATCGATGAAATGTATATAATATATTATATATGTACATATATATATATATATATATATATATATATATATAATGGCCTAAATAGAACGCGCCGCTCCGGGCAGTTCACAAATTTCGACCATTGACTTCAAATTGACATTACGGGAGATCCGACCACCGGATTCTCCTAAAACCAGAACTATTGGGTTCGTATCGAAAAGAACTTTCCGAAGAATATAAGGGATTTGAAATCTAATGGTTGGATATGGAATTATGTCCAAATCAAATTTGGAAAAGGTCGCTGTAAGTGCAGTTTGATGACGGTTTATGGAAATCGACTGTACGGGCCTTGATAAAATTATTAAAAATATCAATAATTTGTGTAAAATCATAATAAATGATTTGGAAAGAATAGGGATGAAAAATTCCATATTTGAAATGATAAAAATGTATTTTTATCGAAATGAACTAGTTATTGACTAGAATTATAGTCCAATTATTTATAAATAAATAAATTGGATTAGAAATGGTTTTAATAATAACCGGAATTTCCAATATATAAATTGGAATGGATTTGAATCGAAATTACCATTGGATTATTTTGATATTTGATTCCATGATTATACAGATATTGTGGAGGAATTTGGAAGATATATATATATCGTTATTCCAACACGATATTTGTTGGTTTCAGAATTTGATATTGAATATAAGCCGATATATTTTCTATTCATAGCCTTGTATTTAGTATCAAAATGGATTTTGGGTTTGTCGTGAATAGTATCTTTAATAATATTGTTCTTAAACCCAATGGAGTTAAGAAAATTAGAAACAGACTGAAGATTAGCTAAATTGAATGGTTTCCTGGGTATTGATCTGATGTTGGTTTCAGCCTTAGGGATTAATACTTAGGGAATTGTTCTCTTACTAATTTGCGGTTAGAGACTGATGGAATGGGGTTTTCAGTAACACTGTTCTTAAATCCAATGTGAAAAGAATAAATCTTTTAATTAAGATTTAAAGAAAAATTACAAATTAATTAACATTTAATTGGAACTAAAAATGGAATTTGAATTGGGTTTATTGTGAACTGTGTTTCTAACGACATTCGTTCTTTAACCCGATTTACGGTGAAATGTGATTTGGAATTTGTAAATCTTTTTATTAAGATTTAACGGGAATTTTCCAAAGGTAAGTTTTCCAATTTAGTATATTAACTTGGAATTGAATGGAATTCGATTGATAATAATTGAAGTGAACTTCTGTGGAGGAAGACTATTAATACATATGGAATTTAAAAGGCTTTGCTGTTATTCCATTTATATTATTAGTCGGATATGGAAATTGATGTCGATTATATATTGATTTGTTTTTCCATGAAGTTTCCATAATTAATGGAATGTGAATTGGGTTTATCATGAACTATCTTTTAAATGACATTAGTTCTTTAACCCAGTTAAAGGCGGGATTACAGTCAATCATTGTATTTCGAACTGTATGGTTGATCTCTACTAAATATATATTTGTTTGGTGGTGGAGAATTTATTCTCTTGCTTAACACCCTTCTCTGAGACGCACGAGCTCAGAGGTTATATATCGGCAGAAATCAATAGTACAGTGTCGATTGTCAATGCGACATGTTTGTGGTTCCAAAGTTAAATAATCATTAAAATTGATTTTTGGGAAGATTAAAACTAAGTAGGGTTTTAATGAATCTTTAATTAGATTGAAATGGGAATGGATAATTTAAATTATCAAATTTAGGAGATGATCGAGAACGGAGTATCACCAGTTTTGCTCCTAGCGATAGTTAAATCTTTAATTAAATTGAACGTGGAATGGTAATTAAATTTACCAATAACACCGTGGTGTTAGATATGGAGTATTACCAGTTTTGCTCCATGGGATGAATAGGTTGGGATTGGGAGATTAAACAAATGATTACTTTGGTAAGGTGCGCTAATCCCGACTAGTTTGGAAAACCGTAACATGGTTTGAATTGATATCCAAAGGAAGATTAAAGAATAAATTTAAAGAATTTATCTTTGATAAAATTAATGGGAACCTTTCCCAAAGGATATGAATATTTAAATAAAAGAATATTCAGAATTGGAATGAGGCGTATGTTGTGTTTTTATAACACTTGTTTATAATATACGTGAGTTATTCGGAAAGGCCGGGTTTATACCCATTCTGAATAACTGATTCGACGATAACTCACGATGAAGACGGTGGTTGAAGACCAGAGGTCTTCACATCATTTGGATGATTACTGATGTCTTGATTGGGCTGTACACCCAAGACGAATAAGTGGTGATCGTCCAGACGTACTTGGAGATCGATGGATATGCGAGGGCCTCTCTCCTGTATTGGACATACGGGACGAGGAATAAGGTGCCTCCAGTTTCATTCAGACCTAGAACGAACTTGTAAATGGATTTGTATCTGACATTGGATTTTATTCTGTGTTAATTGATTTCTATTATATATATATATATATATATTTGGCGGTGGAGAATTTATTCTCTTGTTGAATGCCTTTCTCTAAGACGTATGAGCTCAGAGGTTATATATTGATAGATATCAGTCGCATAACATGAATTGCTTGTGTGGCATGCTGAGATGCAGTGGTCAAGGCTTTTATTGAAAAGCAGAATCTTGTGAGCATAGCTTTAATATAGCACCGCTTTTTGTATAGCGATAACTCGCGAGCCTCACACCTCGGTATGAGTCAAAAATGGGATAAGGGAACGCAATGAGTGCATGACGTTCCTGTTTAGCTATGGGTGGTGTCAGGGTTTTACACACCTTGGCATATATATATTTTTACCTATGTGGTTGTTGGAATGCGAGGTGCCTCGGATATATCGATTACTACGGAGCCGATGGATGGGTCCTTTAGGATCGAGTAACGTGTGTTCAAGTATAACCAATCCACTTTTGCACTTTGAGTGGACCGATACTGCCGGATCCACGGGTTACCCAGAGTGTATAGTCCCGAGACATTTGCTAGAGTGTCTTGAAGCGGAATGGAGTACGTCCCTTGCCTAGACTCATGATGGAATCCAAATTTCCAATACGAAATCACGGATTTTAATTGTAATCCTATATATGGTGACATAGTGGGATGGGGCGCTCATGCCGCCTATGATTGATACATTTATATTTGAAGTTGATTTCTTAACTTATAGTAATAATAAAAGATTTAATTTCTCATATCTTGCATTATTTGGCTATTATAAGGTACAACCCTATCCTCCGGCTCGTGTTACATTGTGTGATGGGACTGGGTCTTATAATAGCTTCATTGTTCTTTATTTAGCATTGCGCTGTTTGATTTATGCATTGGTATTCTTGGGAGGAAACCCGTTCCATGTTATATGGCGTGGTCCCTTGATTTATCTAACTTTAAAAATCAAATTAATAACTGTTTTAGTTCTCATATCAGTCACATGATTGACCGGGAGTTTATTATTTTAACCTAAACTCTGAGTGCCCCTATTTTCCACATGGGCAACTAGTAGTTTTGGTTTTACAGATTTATATTCACAGGATCCTGGTTTACAGCTGGAACGATATTCTGAAAGCTCAGTATCCGTATATCTCCTTCAGTTGTGTTTTGTATTATTTTCCGCTACATCGTATATCTCCTTCAGTTGTGTTTTGTATTATTTTCCGCTACATCGTATATCTCCTTCAGTTGTGTTTTGTATTATTTTCCGCTACATTGTAATTTGTAAATCTATAATATTTGTCAAATGTATATTATTTATTCATACTCTGTGTATTCGTGTACTCTGATGTAAGCTGTTGTAATAAGCAATGAAATGTTCCTCTGTTTGTGTTCTGATTTGTTGTGTTCTCAGAATTTCTGTTATTTCTCTTCTCTTAAGGGACCGGGGAAGTTCGGGTCATTATACCTTTCTTCCCGTTTTTTCAGGCAATAAAAAAACCCATCGTCACCGTGAATCCATCCATGCGCGCCAAACGGAGCTGCCATCCGTCGATCTGGTCGCACCACCTCAAAGCCGCCAATACCTCCTCTCATCGACCTGAACCTGGCGAAGTCTGGTCCCTCCTCGACGCCTCAATCCGCATGCAAAGTCATCCCATTCAACCCTAGAAATCAAGAAAACCCAACCACTATTTTTGATCATGTCCGTTTGCGTTGTAGAGCTTGACAAGCTCTACCATATCCATGTTGAACACCTTTGAATTTGTTGAGAAGATGAAGAGAAAAATCAAAGAGAAAATCAGATAATATTGGCCATCCATTAGAAGAGACGGCGACTGTTGTTTTTAGGGGATTAGGGTTTGTTAACTTAGGCTACTTATAATATAATATTATTATTAAATCTCTTAATTTTTAGTTAAAGCCCGCCAACCCCTAATAGCGCTAAATTCAACCCAATGAGAGTTGCATCCAGCCGAATATCCCCTTTCCGGACACAATGGACTAGGTCCCGTCAGCCCGTTTGATCGTTTCAACCCACTTTTATTTAATTTAAAATAAAAAACATTTAATTATTTAATTTGATCGTACATTTTAATTTACCAGGGCCACATACTAACTCCAAAAATTCCCGAAAAATAAATCTACTTATTGTTTTGATGATACGGTCCTAACTAAATTAATTTCGTTGAATATGGAGACCATTCGAAAAATGGTCATTTTCTGGTCGTTCCAAAATTGACTGAAATTAACAGAACACATTTTGATTTACCACGCCCACATATTAATTCCAAAAATTATGAAAATTGGAATCTAATAATAATTTGACATTCCGGATTCAACCAAATTAGTTTCGTCGAATACGGAGGTCGTTTGCAAAATGGCTATTTACACGGGCTATATATTATTTTAAATTCTACAGCAACTATTCTGAATATTTAACTGGCCATAATTTCTGATTCCCGGTGTGAAATTTCTATTTTTCGGATTCGTTGGAAAGATATTTTTAAACAATTTTAAATATTTTTGGTTTTACTAAAATCCGATTTATTTTGAATCTTGTACATTCAGTCAAAGTTTAAATTCAAATTTTCAAACTACCGCGCTATTTCTAACTCCTTTTAAAATTAAAATAAATATATTCGTTCTAACTTCGATTTAAATAAAATTTTAATCGTTATTATTTAAAATAAATTATTTCAACTATTCAAAATTTAATAAAATAGCCAAAATAATTTTTTTTGAATTGGTTCTGATTTTCCAGGTTGTTACATTTACTGAGTTTGTTTTAAGTCAAATAAAATATAAAAACTAATTTCAAAATTATTCTCAAATTTTAATTAGCAAAAATAGTCATTTTTTCTTCTATATTCATCAAAATAGCTTAAATAAAAATTTAAAATTGGTTCAGAAATTCCGGGTTGTTACAATCTCCCCCACTTAAAACTTTTTTGTTCTCGACAAAACAAAAAGAAATTGAAAGTTGTTTAACTAACCAGCTCAACTTTCATTCTGGCTTTCATCCTTCAACTTTTCAGTTTCTAGGAACTTCCTAATTTCTCAAAAAATTGGCTAACACCCTAAATTTTTGAAACTTTCGCCATAACCTCCTTTGCACAGGCTGATTGATAAAACCGCAACTTGCCTTATAGGGCCCTCATCAATCAAAAAGAAAAAGAAAAAGCCAAGCAGCTTGCCAATCGGCTCATAAAATCATCAAAACCCAAGAAATACAGTAAACATGTACCTATTTGTCGGGAATACAATTTTATTCCTCTTCTTAGCTTCCATGTTATGACTTGTTTAATATATACATGTATATATATGCAATTCCAATCAAACTTCAATTCAGTTCAACATTTTGATTCAATTTGGCTAAATATACCTTTTATTCTCTTATTGGATTCATTAGTTGAATTAATAATCAAACATCACAACCAACAATCAATTAGTTGATTAGCTTTTCAAATATATAATTTTTATATACTCAAAAACCATATTTTCTAAAACAGATTATATATATAATCACAAATACGTTAATTATAAACTTGTCACTCTCAACTCATTCTAGGGAATTTCTAACCCCATCTCTAACGAGTTTCTCATTCTAGGATACTACCGATCCTATCTCTAATGAGTTTTCTTTCATAGGATATTACTAATCCAATCTCTGATGAGTCTTTTATTCTGTTCTAACGAGTGGCACCCCAAAGATTTGAGTTAACCAAAGCTCCGATGCCATATGTAACGAACTGGAATTTTCGGTACGCTTTTCAACCAGCCCTCCACCCCCATGTCAGCGGTCCATCCTCCCACCGTGGCTTACAGAGGTACCCCATCACTTGTTTTACGGCCAACCCTTTGACTTGATAACCAACCCTCCCTTACTTTCGAGGGACGTGTAGAGGTAAGAGTCGCACGTTCGCCACCTAACGCGAAGCGAGAACCTTCTATCATGCATACCCAGCTCACAGTCGATCCAAATCGATCGTTAAACTGACTTAAATCGAACCAAAAAGGCGGATATGCTAACTTTGTGCGCACAACACATCAGAACAAACAACAGAAGACTTTTATAAACATCATAATAATGTTACATCAGAATACAGAATATCAGAGTATTGATAATAATATATAGAGGAAAATAAATTTACAATAAATGTAATATAATGCAGCAGAAACAAATAAACTAACACAACAGAAGACTATCAATGCTCTGGACACAGCTTTAAGCTTCAATCCAGAATCCTGCTAAATGAAATAATCTGCAAAACCAAAACTACTGACTGCCCATATGGAAAATATAGGCACCCAGAGTTTAGGTAGAAACAATAAACTCCGAGTCAGTCATGGAACTGGTGTGAGAGCTAAAACAATTATTAAATCTTTACTTTAAAAATTGGGAAATCATGGGACCACGCCGCATAACACCGAACGGGTTTACTCCATATGAATCTCAGCGCATAAACAATATCCAATTATAGTCATATGGATCTACAATGCATAATACAACATGCAATTCCTCAGTCTACCCATTTAGGCTTAACCCCAAACATAGATTTTTGAAATCCAATTCAATATACAGAAATTATTTCTTTGGACATAATTGCCTGATTCCTATTTCAAATCATTTGAAATACTTATGTATCTTTATATCAAAGTAGATTTCACTTCAAACCAAAATCTTTGGAAATATGAATTCCAAAACATAACAACGCATAGAAACAAGCATGCAAATAAATATTGGGCTCCCCTTAGACAAGGAAAAGTGTACGTACCTCACCAACTCGATATATATGTGCATCTCCCATAATGGAGCAGGCTACACTGACGATGCACAATCCCACGCCCTCGTGGTCTACACTGCCATCTCACCCATACTTTTAGTCGTCCGGATTACCAGAATCTTAAGCATATACTAAATATTTGGTTTACACCACATCTCATGTTTTGGTAAATTTAATCACCATTCATTCATTCAAATCTAATTAAATATTTATTAAAACTCTTCTTAGTTTCAATCTCTAAAATCATTACTTAATGATTGTTCAACTTTTAGGAAAATTAATCCTGCTTTTACTTAGGTTAAAGAACAATGTTATTTAAAACACAATTCATGATAAACCCAAAATCATCTTCCAACTAATATGGAATCTTCACAGAAATCATAACAGTATATAATCGATATAAATTTCTACATCAAATCAATACTATAAACGGAATCATGACGAAGCCTTTTAAATTCCATATATAGTAATGGTCTTCCTTTATAGAAGCTCATCTCGATTATTACCAAATCGAATTCCATTCAATTCCAATTTAATATATTAAATTGGAAATTTTTATTTGGGAAAATTTCCATTAAATCTTAATAAAAAGATTTATAAATTCCAAATCATCTCTTCACTGTTAATTGGGTTAAAGAACAAGTGTTATTTAAAACATTATTCACTATAAACCCCAAAATCCGATTTCAATTCAATTCCAATTAAATATTAATTAATTGGTAAACTTCTTTAATTCTTAATTAAAAGATTTATTCTTTTCTCAACTGGGTTTAAGAACAGTGTTATTAAAGACATCATTCATGACAAACCCAAAATCCAATTTGATATTAAACACAAGGCTCCAAACAAAAATTATATTGGCTTATATTCAACATCATATTCTGAAACCAATAGATATCATATTGGGAATAACAATATCTATATCTTCCAAATTCCTTAACAATATTCGTATAATCACAAAATAGAATATCAAAATATTCCGAAGATAATTTTCATTTAAATCCTTTCCAATTCATACATTGGAAAATTCTGGTTATATTAAAATCATTTTCAATCCAATTTATTTATTCTAGTTATTAACTAGTCCATTTCGATAAAAACATATTTTATGTTTTCAAATATGGAAATTTTCATCCAAAATCTTTTCAAATCATTTGTTATGATTTTACATAACTTTCCCATATTTTTAATAATTTTATTAAGGCCCTTACAGTCAGTTTCCAATAACGGCCACCAAACTGCATTCATAGCGACTTTTTCCAAAACTGATTTGACATATTTTAAAATCTAACTGTTAGATTTCAAATCTTGTATATTCATCGGAAATCTCTTTTCAATACGAACCCAACGATTCTGGTTTTAGGAGAATCCGACGGTCGGATCTCCCGTTACGTCAATTTGAAGTTAATGGTTGAAATTCACGAACGGTCACTGCGCGGTGCGTTCTATTCAAGCCATTATATATATATATATAATATATATCGTCAATTTCCATTTAAAACATATTTTATAAATCGTTTATAAATTCGTTTTAAAAATGATTCCAACTTCCATTTCAATTTTAAATCAAAATTGAATATTCCATTACATGACAATTTTATACAGTGCGTATATATGTTAAAAATTATATTTTTAACCTTCCAATAATTTTCACATCGCATATATACATTAAAAATTATATTTTTTTACCTTTCAGTAATTATTTCATTACATGCCAATTTTATCCATTTCACGTATACGTTAAAAATTATATTTTTAACGAACAAATATTTATTCCAACACATGACCATTTTATCAATTTCTATTTTTATATAACGCATATATATATATTTTTCACATTGCATACATATATTTTATTCACATCGAATATATATGTTTTATTTTCACATCACATATATATATATATATGTATGTATATGTATATTTCACATCGCATAGATATTATTTATGCACATCGCATATATATGTTAAAAATTATATTTTTAACCTTTCAATAATTATTTCATTACATGCCAATTTTATCCATTTCACATATATGTTAAAAATTATATTTTTAACGAACAAATATTTGTTCCAACACATGACCATTTTATCAATTTCTATTTTTATACAACGCACACACACACACACACACACACACACATATATATATATATATATATATATTTCACATCGCATATATATATATATATATTTTATTCACATCGAATATATATATATATATATATATATATATATATATATATATATTACTTTCACATCATATATATATATCACATCGCATATATATAATTTATTCACATCACATATATATATTATTCTCACCGCATATATATATTTTATTCACATCGCATATATTTTATTCACTTCACAATCACAACACAATACAGTCAATTAAATCGTCCATTGTCTGTGGACGAGGGAGGTGAGCTAGCAGGCACCGTATACAATTTATAATGATTAAAACTGATAAAAATTTACACTGGAAATTCTATATATTTTCAGTTATAAAATAAATTGAATAACTATACAAATATTTTAGTGAGAGAATTCTCACTTTGGGTTCCACTCCGTCAGTCTTTATGCGGAGGAATGCGACCTTTTCGGATCTCCAGTACGCATACGACATCCAAATTAGTCCAAATTAGTTTCATTGCGAAGATCTCGTCGATACGGTTCCAGCGCATCTTGTTTCACTGAATTCTGAGTTTGTATGAAAAAGTTATGTATTTTACAAATTTGTGTATATTATATGGTCATTAGCAATACAATTAATTATAAATTAATTACCCATTAACTCCTTAATCACCACGCTCATCATCTTCCCCCTTACTGGAAACTCACACATGTTGTATAACAGCCATGAACGCACCTTTAAATGCTTCCATCTCCGTTCTCACTTCATAAAATCACAAATAAATTACATCACCCCATCACCGTTTTAAATAGCGCGCACCCCCATGGAACATGCCGACTTCGGAATCCTGCTGCTCACGCCCAAGAGAAGTGCGACACTTTTTTTGTTTTAATTCCAAAAAGTTAATGAAAGCTCCAAATTTTGCTGCAGGTTCAAATCGACAATCGAATTTGCCTAAATCTCAACCAACTAAATGGAAGGGAACCCTAGTTCGCTGCCTCATTTTCGAACATCAGAAAAACGCATCGCCTCCTATAATATATGCATAGAAGCGAAGCTCTCTACTCAACAATTGCAAAGATATATATCTTGTAATTTTTAAACAAGTATTGATTTTGTTATTGAATTTTAAACCTCACGTTTTCATTGAGCAAATGAAGAACGATAGCTGCATGCTCTTTTTGACTGAAAGAGGAATAAGGGTTTTTTAGGTTAAGGATACTATATAGGATAGGGAAAATACTATTTTTATATTGATTATTATATTTATTATACTCAAATATTGCTTGTTTTCACTGTTTAAAATTTCGTTTGATCACCTACGGATTCCGTTTTCGATGAAAATTGACATGCAGCTACTCTATGATATTACGGATCCAACGAAACTTGTTTTGTCAAACTCCGAATCCGTATGAACAAAAAACGAATTTTTAAAGTCAAAATATTATCTGTTTTTCACTTTAAAAATCACGCATGGCCACATAATAATTCTAAAAATCACAAAACTTGGATTCTTGCAATTATTTGACGCTACGAACTCAATAAAAAAGTTTTGTCGAATTCTGAGGTCGCCTCAATAATGTGCCTTTGTAAAATTGCTTAAATTATCTTCAAAAATGTGATTTTTACGTACATTTTCTTCTTGAACACCCAAATGCTAACTCCAAAAATCATGGCCTTTTGGATTTAACCATTATTAGATGATACGAATCCAGAAAAAAGCGGAATCAAATTCTGAGATGGTCTCAATAATTTTCCTTTGTAAACAGACTGCCTATTTTTGAACAAATGATTTTGCTTCGCACGGCCACATGCTCACTCCGTTTGATGCGTATTTTGGAACCCAAAAGTGATTTGTCATTATGAATCCAAAAAAATTTATCTCGTCGAATTCTGAGCTTCATGGCAAAATCTTACTTTTTAAGGGCTATGCGATGATTTTAAAAATCGAATTTTTATAATTTTCAAAAACAAAGCTTATAAATCAATTTAATAATTTTACTGAGTTTGTTTTAAGTCAAGTAAAATATAAAAACTAATTTTAAAGTTATTCTCAAATTTTATTTAGCAAAAATAGTCATTTTCTCTTCTATATTCCCCAAAAATAGCTTAAATAAAAATTTAAAATTAGTTCGGAAATTCCGGGTTATTACAGCAACATTGGTTTTAAGTGGTTTTTGGTCTAGTTCCAATCCCGGTCTCTTCGAAACAACACGTCAAAAGGTCCAATATAATATTCCATTGATAGTCGAGTTTATAACTATTAATCTCAATAATATTGTTAAGTACATTGGTAGTTCAGACCCTTGATAAACATTTAACCCATTATATCGATTTAATATTATTACAATATCATAAAACCTTTCCATTTCCTTCACCTTGGAAATATTACTTTATATTCTAATCCATTTTACTTAATGCGTTAATTAAGTAAATTATTTACTAACCCTTTGCTTAGAATTTTTTTTAAAATACTTTTCCCAAACCATTTATCATATTATAAAAACTATATTTGAATTCCATTACTAAATCCATTACTAGAATCCTTTATGCCAATTCATTAATCAATCTCCCTCTTTTGCAATTTCCATTTCATTTGCATTCATTTTATTTAACTAGGAAAAATCTCATTAAAATCTTCATATTAGCTTACAAATCTTTTTATAAACTTCTCATTTAAATAACTTTTATAACATAAATTCGAAAACTTCGATTCAGTTAAAAATATATTTTATAACATAAAACTTTGTCGATTCGCCGAACGGCAAAACGACATCTTAAAACGATGGGTTTTAGGCCATCTGTTGCCAATCACTTAATCAATAATATTTGTTGATTATAGCAAACGTTGATTATAAGTTCAACGATTAACATCCATTCAACCATCAACATCCAAACATGTTATAACATCATTTGGGATAAACAATTCATATATGAATAATATAATCAATCAATAATATACAATTTATTTGAGGAATCTAGTCAGATCCCTCCAACCCGTTCTTCGCTGCATCACAAATCATAATATAATTTTAAAAAAGCATATGAACAATAATTTAAACTAAAACATCCAATACGACATAAATATAATGTCGACAATCATTAAACAAACAATAAGCAACCATGACAATCATTAACTCACATTTATTTTAATGATCAATTTCAGCGTTGTTTCATTTAATTTTAAACAAGCATTTAAAATTAAATGAAAAATCCAACTACTTCCAATCCTGTCCAAACCAGCACAATAATGTAGTGCTCTTCACCTCGATTCCAACGAATCTTATTTCACGTGGTTCCAACAATGAAAGAACGAGTTATACCTATTTCAAGTTTTTATATATTAATCGATAATTAAATTAAATATAAATTAATTAAATATTTAAAACTAATTACCTAAATTAATAATGAATCCAGGTCATCAACCTTACCTGGTCCACGCGGTTTCACCACTTCCTTCTGCTCAAACCCAATATCTTATTTCCTCATACCCATCTTCGTGCTTCATTTAGTTTAAACCACAACTCCATGTTTCCATATAAACAGCCTGGGCCAAATTCATGCGTGAATTTTTGTTAATGTATGAACATATTATAGTTGCTTAAATATTTAGTTGAATTTAAAATTATATAAAAATAATCTCCCTATTAATGTTAATTACCGTAACAAATTTCTTAACCGTACTTAGGCTACAAGAAACAGTCATAAGGCCAGATGACCTTCCTTAACCCCATCATTTCTCGAACTGCCACCTATTTACAAATAAAAGTTATCCTTATTATAACATCCACCTTATTTGATTTAATTCATATTAAATAATACGTCATTAACCTTATATTTAATTACCTTTATCAACTGTTAATTACGTGATCAAAGTCACGTAACATTACTTCCACGCGGCTTCTATCTCCAGACATTGAACAACTCTTCCTCACCTTCAGGCTCTTGTCACTGCCACCAACGTTCACCAGAAGGCGGAATGTAGCTCCTCCCTACCGAAGACACGGCCCAGCTTCCTACCTCCTTTCTCGCGCCTGTAGCCAATCTCGACCGAAAAGTTCATCATGAATACGCGAGCCCGTTTCCTCTTGGTCTTCTTCTCCCGCTTCGAACCCCAAATACGAACTGCCATTATAAAAAAAACTCACGCGTGATGTGCTAACCCTCCCCATGACCCTCTTTTGCCACCAAGGAGACCTACCTTGATCCATACCATGAATTTCGTTCGCTCACATTCGAGCGCTGCAACAGGGAACTTGCGGTACTTCAGTGATCGAATGCCTCACTTCTGCCCAGTTTACCCGATCCCGCGGCATAACCCATCTTCGGTCGTCATAATTTGTTGTCGGAGCTCCAGCCAACGCTTCCATCGCGACGACGCTTCTACCTCCTTCCAAAACCAATCCCTAAACCACCGGCAACAACCCCATCCACCTCACATCCAATGACCAGTCACCGGCTGGTCTGCCGACACCGCGCCACCCTCCTGACATCGTCTACGTGACCTCCCATTAGAATTGAATCAGCGCCAGAGCCCCGTTCATTAATGCAACCCACACATACCTCACCTACACCATTCATCATTACCCTTCATTCTTTCCCAGGAGACCTCTTTTTTTTTTTTTTTTTTCTGTCTTGAAGCTCTCGAATATATGTGGGGAGTTGGTCTTTCTTCTTTCGCTGAAGAAAATGAAACAAAGGTTTGTTGTGGTTGATCGAAGAAGAAAGGAGACGGGTTTATTTATAGAATTTGTTTGTAGAATCCTGTGGGCGTTTTACATAAACCATGGGACTATCAAAGATTTTTTATTTTATTTTATTTGACTCAAGATTTTTATTGACACGACAAATGATATTTTTGTTCGTATCTTTCGTAGTTCAGAACGCTGTTTATTGATTCCTGTGGTTACATCCAAATTCCGTTCATAACGAAAATGGACGCCATGGTATACTTCGACGTTACGATCCTAATGAAGCATGTTTGGTCGAAAACCATGCCTCTTTGCTCAAATGGCGCTTGTTTAAGCTTAAACGGTTGATTTATTTGCGTTTAATTTTTCTATGCTCACATAATAACTCTGTTTGGCACGAAACTTGAAATCTTGCTATAATTAGCTATTACGGTATTAATAAAATTTGCCTCATCGAAAATAGAGGTTGTTTGAATAAAGTCCCTTTTAAGGGTCCAATTTAAATTAAAACAAACCAACTTAAAATACCTCAATATAATAATATTAAAATGTTATAATCTGCCATACACGAGCAGAATTTTATGTAATACCAAAATAAAATACTCCAGGTTGAATTCCAAGTCAAAACGATATTCAAAATATTAAAAAGCCTTTATTTTTGTTGTATCTAACAATTCTATGATTTTTGTTTAATGATAACAAACATATATTTATTATTATAAATGTGTTTGTAATTATACAGTTATACTACGTCATAAATATTATATTTATATTTAAATAGAATACTACTGCACAATAATTTAAATATTCAAACAATATTTTATTTAAATATAAAATTTTATTTCAATACTTCAACAATACAAATTTATAACTCCACTATTTGTATATCTCACTATAACATAGTACATTTCATTTAATACTTAATTTCGTTACACTGTTCCTCACTACAACACTCAGTTATATGGTCACTCATTTCTGCATAGTGTTGCCTCACTATAGTACACTCAGTTTCATTTCACTCAAGTTGTACAAATTCATACTCATACATACACTGACAAAGTTTCTTCTTCTGTCTTTGTCCTCATAGTCAGCCCAGTCTTCTGCTTACCGGTCACAAAAGAAATACACACACAGTAATCTAGAACAGAAATAATTTTATATTCTAGCAAATAATATTATTTTTAAAATTTATTTGCTCGGAATTTTGGTGTGTTTCTCATCATTTTTCATGACTTGATCTGATTTTTAATGGACATTGGTCTAGACAGCTTGGGATAGTCATAGTGATACACTGTAAATACCGCAAGGTAGACATCGTCTGTAGTGCTCATATATATATATATATATATATATATATATATATATATATATTCTCTGGACATACATTACACATGTATACACATACATATGTACGTATATACACATACTTGTGCAGGGACAATACAGTCAGCAAGGGACAAATATATCAAACCACCATGTTCAGACAAAGCCTGACACACGTGCACAGTGCATGGGTCAGGTGTCCATGAACAACACAAGAAGAACAATGAAGTGATAGCAAACACACATATAAATAAATATATATATACGTATGCTTGTATATACGACAGTATTTGATCGAGTATGGAGCAACACAAAACAATATGACCCAACATTCATGGTCGAGCACAAGGCAAGCATGTCGAGTGCAAATCACCAATGCCAAACAGACATGAGCATACAAGTATGAGCAACAAGTCAGGATCAAGAAAAACATGTCCAAATGGACAAAGCAAAGTGATCATCCAGTTACAAACTTTAGTCGAGCCAGTTTTTCAACATCAAAAGACAATGCAAGCTAGTCACTCCTACATGCATGCTAAGGTGCAATAAACAAATTCTCAGGTCAAGGCAGTTTAACATGGTTTAACCCAAGCAGTATACAAGAAATGGTTCAAACAGGCTGCTTCACATGAAGCATCAGTTTTTATTTGGTCAAGCAGCTAAATATGAGAGAAGCAACATGGCATGCAAAGATCAAACACAAGCAGCAAGTGAATACGGTGCAAAAGTGCAAATACACACAGGTGTGCATGCATATGACATACAATAACAAGCCAAGATATATATGCAAACAGGGTCGAGTAAGAGTTCATTCCAAATACACATAAGTCAAGGTAGTATCGAACTCATGCAGACCTAAAGTGAACACAACATATTGCTTAAGAAGGTGAGCAAAACAAATTATCCTAATATAGCTTGTGATACAACAATTCTGGGTGCATCAATATATGCAAATAAATAATGCACAACTAGGATAAAGTGCATGCAAGAAATATGGAAAGTTATTTGCAAACTTGGAAAAATATTTGTCATGCAAAACTATATGAAGACTTTTTCTAGATCTTCCAGAATTAACCAAAACATCTTTCCTAATATATACAGCATGTGTTTAAGGCGATGCAAACAATTTTTGGTGAGAATACAACTGTGTAATTTGGCAAGAGCTTTCATTTGTTTCGGTAAATTTGCAAATCAATGAATATTTAGCAAAATAGTTTTAAGAAATATTTGGCAAAAAATCAATATTGTTTTAAGGGAAAAATCAATTTTAGTTTCTCTGGATACCATCAATTTTTTTCCATGGCATGTTTCCAAAATTTCATCAACTATTCATGGCAAGAAATCAAATCACGCAAGTTCACAAATCAGGCAATCTTTTATTAAATTCCAGAAATTACACATGCAATTTAAAAGCCGAGGAAAGCATTTTAAAATGGTGGCAACAGTTTTTTTTTCTCTTTCTTGAAAAACCAATTTTTAGTCTGACATTCAAGGCAGCAAATTCAATCACGCAATTTTTGGATGAGGCAGAGAAATTCAAAGCCATGGGAAGCAAGTTTAATCATGCAACATTCATCAAAGTCATGGAAACCAAAAGGGAAATACGTAAAAATAAATTCAAGCCAATTTCAAGAAATTAGAGTTATTTAGGATTTAATTATCCTATTTTACACCATTCTCTTCACTGGCAACATTACCCAGATCGAAACAAGTAACAAACAAATATGAGAGCTCAACGAAAAATAAAAACAGAAATTGCTCACTGTTTTTAATCGAGAGATCCAAATAAATCGCAGTGCAAAGAAGAAGAAAATTAAGCACTGGTGAATCTCTATCAATTTGTCATAATCGCGATTTGATTTGGATCATAAGGAAAAACCTAATAATTGGATTTTTTAGAAAGAAAAAAGGGGAGTCGGGTTTAAAAAAGGAAAGAGGGCCCAACCTTGTTTTTATTTCATAAAAGGGGGTTTTAATTTATTTTATTTTTAAGGGTTTTATTTCTTTTTCTGTTTTGGATTTTTAACTCTTGTAAAATCATCTGTTGTTTTTCTAGTTTTTCTGTAAAACTAGGTCATCTAGTTATAGGGATTTAACTAACAGTTTTCTAGTGTCTGTAATAACTAGGGTTTACTAGCTACGGGTTTGTAGCTAGGGGAAAATCTGATCTTGGGGAAAAAGATCAGTCTAGGGTTTTGAGCGTAGGATTAGAATAGGAGCAGGGTTTGCGAGTTTGCAGGGTTTTTAAGCAGGATTTGTTTTAATACCTAGTAACAATCCTAGAAATACACCAGTTGATAGGGTTTTCCGAAGATGGGTAAAAACTATGTTATTTATTTTCTGTATTTATTTTATCTGTTGCAATCTGGTCTGTGATATTTTAAATATCTCGAATTTTTTTTAATAAACCCTATTCACCCCCCTCTTGGGTTAATCTAGATCCAACAAGTGGTATCAGAGCTTGGTATTTTATTAACTCTAGATATGGTGTTCCCTAGTTGTCAATCTACTGAGAGACAGTCCAGTGATATTCCAATTATTTTCAACAAGACAAATTTTGTAATTTGGAAATCAAAAATTGAATTCTATTTGGAATCTGTTAAATTTTGAATATTGGAATATTATTGAAAATTTGGGAGATACGCCAGATATGAGGAATAAAGTTTTCAATGCTCATGTTACGCATATTATTTATTCCTATCTTGGTAGTGATCAACTAAAATTTATCTCTCATTGTTTAACTGCGTAGGATATCTGGAAAACTCTCGATGAGTTGTATGAAAAAGGCGATAACTGCTCAAAATCCCAGAAATTCAACTAAGATTCATATCTATGCTTGAAAGGAGAAAACAGATGAAAATTCAAGTAGATCAGATGATGGAGATTCAACAGACAATGAGATTGAAAGTTTCTCATATGAAGATTTGGTTTATATGTGCGTCGATTTAACTAAATCTGTTGATAAACTCCAACTGAAAAACATATCTCTGAAATCTAAAAATCTTGAGTTGACCAGCAAAAATCATGATTTGGAATTAAAGCTTGAAAACGTCCAGAAATTTGAAAATTCTGATTGTAAAAATTGTTTGAAATTGAAAATCGATCTCGTTCATCTCAATAAAAATATTCAAAATCTTGAGAATGAAATACTGATCCTAAATAAATCGAGATTGAGTTATTAAGTTCGAATAATTTTCTACAAAAGGAATTGGATATTTTTTAGACATCTGAAAATTCCAAATTTGAAATATTTGAAAAAGAGAGATTATAGAAAAATGATTTGATTTTGAAAGAATTAGAAAGTGAAATTATGAAATTCAAGAATTTTGAAAAACTTGAGTTTGAAAAGCAAAAAACATTTTGAATTTGAAATTTCCGAGTCTCCAGCCAAAATCATATTACTTAATTATGAAAATTTGGTTTTGAAACAACATGATTCTAAAGTAAAGATCATTAATAATCATTGTTCAGATTTAATCAAAGAAAACAGTGATCTTAATTCCAAAATTCAACGATTAGAATCAATTTTGGAAAAATTCTCTAATGAGGAAATGTTGTTACAAAATCAAGTTTCTATTGGAAATAAATGTGGTATTGGCTTTGGGAAAAATAATGTTCTTAGAAATCAAAATTCAAATGGTTTAAAAATCCTTTAAACTATTTTGAAAAGATTCGTTTTGAAAAATTAAACTTTGGTAATTTCAAAGGATTTTTAAATCATAAATGGGATGAAAACTGGTTGTGTAACAATCCATTCAAACCATTTTGGATCCCAAATGGAAATAAAATGATTTTGACTCAGTCTAAGCAGATCTGGTTTCCTAAGGGTATAAAGGTAAATTCCAATAGGATGTTATACAAATAGGTTTGGGTATAATAAGACGTAAACAAAACTATGAGTGCTTTTACAAATTTTGTTAAACCACTCGATCCCCTAAACTGTTAGGTACCGGAGGAGGCTGAGGAAATACTTTGCAAAAGAAAACTGAATTCATGTTATCGCATATCATTGAATTATTTGAAGTTCCTTAGTCAAAGCCTTCTGAGTAAGAGATTCATTTTCTTACATCAAATTCAGGTATGATCTCTATACTTACATTTTTTCTTGTTTATTCCTCCTTCCACCCCATCTTTTTCTTTCTTTTGATTATGGTGATTTAATTTGACACCGCCAATTTTTTTATTTATTTTGACACCGCTAGGAGGGTTTGGTAGGGACGCCCTGGAAGGCACCATAGTAACCTTTTGCCTAGTCTGGGCAGCCGCCAGCCCCACCCGCACACCCCATGGGGGAAGCCGATCATTTTTCCAGTTGGGCCGATCGCGATCCGGAACCGTCCGAGCCTCCGAAACGCGCGTTGTCCCTGAAATTTCTACACTCGGCTTTGCCATTCGGAAGGCCAAGAGGATTTTGTATGGACGCCCTGGAAGGCATCATAGTAACCTTCCCGATAGTTTAGGCAGGCATCTACCCCACGGCAGGCAGCTAATCGTTTTTCAAGTTTAGCCTATTGTGATCCGGAACCGTCCGAGCCTACATAATGCGCGTTGTTCCGAAAATTTCAACACTCGGCTTCGCCATTCGGAAGGCCAGGAGGGTTTGGCAGCGATGCCCCCAAAAGGCACCATATTAATCTTCCTCTTTGTTAGGGAAGCATCCCGCCCTACCCACCCACCCATCCCATAGGGGGCAGTCGATCGTTTTTCTAGTCGGGCCGATCGCGATTCAGAACCATCCGAGCCTCCGTAACGCGCGTTGTCCCAAAAATTTCTGCATTCGGCTTCGCCATTTGGATGGCCAATAGTGTAACACCCCACATCCATTAATGTCACTCGCAAAGGTAATGCATTAACTTCCATGGAGCATTTTAAGTGAATATAGAACAGAAAATCACAACAAGACAGATATAAAGCAGTACTTGAAAATTTAAAACTTTATTTATTGCAGCAGAAGGTAAATATGTTTGGTTACATCATCAAAAACCATAAACCAAAGTCAAGTACATAATATCCATCTTGATAAAACAAAGTATATAGTCCCAATACTACAAATAGCCATAAAGAAAATGATAGGCTGAACTTTACTTCAGCAATCCAAATCCAAGTGCTCCCAAAGAGATCCCAATCAAGCTCCACTAGTACTAGTCCCACCCTTAGAACCTGGGGGGGGGGAGGAAGAAAAGAGGTGGAAACAAAGGGGGTCAGACATAAAGTCTGGCGAGTCCGATAACTTTAACAACATAATTATTAAAGCAATATGATAAGATATAAGCTGGAGAATAAGGTAATGACTGTATGAACCACATGGGTATGGCAAGGCAATCAAGAGAAACAGAGATAACATTAATGGCGCTTCCTAATCAATATAGGATAATTACTATACTCTACCGTACTGTACTGTACTAACACTAACTGCACCCCTACTAGTCACTCTAGAAATTTGATCCCTCTTGGCTAAATAGAATGATGATAGCTTCGTGTACTACTAGATGTACCCATTATCCTCCATGTTTGACTGTATATCTCTAGTTGCTATCAAAGGTACCCAACATGTACCTATCCCCACTAGATGTACCCCTTCAATAAGTAATAATGGTAATTCCATTTACTCCTAGCTGACGTCATAGGTGCCGCATGCTCCTATCTCCACTAGGTGTACCCCCTTAATAATTATTAATAACAGTGGTAGCTTCGTGTACCCCTAGCTGACTACATAGGTGTCGTCTGCTCCTATCTCCACTAGGTGTACCCACTACCCTGCCCCATTCGATCGGCTCCCTGACTCGTAGATACCCGTGCTGGTCCCACAGTGGGGCGTGTCTCGTCCTCGACTTGGGTCGAGCTCACAAAGATACTTAATAGGCTATTGGACTGAAAAGGCCCCCCTATGCTTGACACAAGCTTTCCACCTAGGCTTGGTCCCCTCTAGTACATCCCACTTAACCCACTTCATGTCCACTTACATGTTTTAAATTTTGTTAAGGGTTTTTATTAGTAATTCCACATGCCACCCAAGGCACCCACTTAACCCATATGTCCCACTTACATGTTTTACCTTGGTTAAATGTTACTAATCGTATTTCCTCATGCCACCCAAGGCACCCACTTAACCCCCATGTCCCACCACATGTTTTACTTTGGTTAAGTATTTCTTAATTTATTACTACCGTAACCCCTGTAGGACCTCTCACATTAGACTGGCATTTGTGGCTGCTGGATTTGTCGGGCGGGTCCGGGCAGTCTTACACCACAAATGAGCCTAACCTCGTGTCCATACAATTGTTACGCATTTAGTTTGGGCCTTTGACCTCTCAGGGCTACCATTTGTGGCTGTTGGATTTGCCGAGCTGGTCCGGGCAGTCTTACACCACAAATGAGTCCAACCTCGTGTCTTAGGCAATTAATTATACATAATTAATTTTCCCCAAATTTGAATTACTTTCCCTATTCAAATTTCCCTATTTATTTATGTCCATAATTTATCACCTAAAGTATGCTCATCTATTTATAGTATATAAATTATACCAATTTCATCACTAATTAATTTTATTCCTTAAAATTAATTACAAGCCTTTTTAGGCCATTACATGCCAAATTCACAATATGTGTGTATCCACTATTATCCCCATCGTATCCCCGTCATTCGTTCGCTTAACATGACATATACATATTAGACTAGCAAATAGTCTAATACTTAAAAAAAGGGAATAAACGTCACAAAGACACATACACACAATAATAGATCTAATTTGCATCTAACTTGCAATTAAGAATTACAACATACTTGCATAGTCTTTGTATTATCAAGGATCCAAAAATCATAGATCTAAAAGGTGTATGAACATAGTTTTACACCCAACTAGCCTAGGAAATTATCACAAACTTACATAAACTATGTATGTCGTCAACCTAAACATAAAGGTGTCATCTTGCATAACTATGGATCCAATAAAAGGTGTTAACCTGAGTAAACTATGGATCCACATAAAGGTGTAAACTTGCATAACTATGCATGTCATAGTTTCAACATATAAATGTCAACTTGAATATGGATCTAAACTTTAAAGGTGTGAACTTGTATATATGTGAATCCAATTATCACTTAAACTTGCATATGAACATAATACTTATATGAACTAGCATATGTTCCGCATCCATATTCGCATAAAAACTGATGTTATAAACCTAGGTGATTGGATTATAAAAAGGGATTCATTGACATAAGTTAACATCATGAGCTACTAGCATATATTTTAGATCCAAACTTACATAACATCATATAACTCGCATACAACTTGCGTGATCCTATTAACTTGCATAACATCATATGTACAACTTGCATAACGTCATATATGAAACTTGCATAATCATATTAACTTGCATAACATCATACATGAAACTTGCATAACATCATATATAAAACTTGCATAACATCATATAATATGAATCAAGTTAACATACATGATTAAACATATGAATTAGATTCACAACCACAACTTATAATCCAACGCATATCACATCATAATTAATTTAGCAATTATTTTGTTAAAGTGATCAAACTCACCATTCAACGAAGTTCTGGAATTTATTAGCGTCCCTTTGTTGTAGTTGAATTTGCTGTTGGATTGAATTGAGTTTCTTTAATCTTCTTCTAATTGGTGGCGGCTACTCTAGGTTCAAGACAACAACATGACGGCCATAGTTTTAGTTTTAATTCTGATTTAGGGTTTGAGTCTATGGGTCTTTTTATAGAGCTTTGAATTAATTTAAGCCGTCGGATCACTCTAGGATCCATCTAGGCCTTAGAAACCAAGAAATGATGTCAACAGACCAACCAGAAATCGCCACCTAATTTTAGGTTGAATTTTATTTTATTTATATATATATATAAATATTTCTATCTTCCTAATTAACCATTTTCACACTAAACTACTTTTTGAACCGCGTTCACACTAAGCCGCTTTTTAGCCATTCCCCTAAAATAAAAATACGGCGTTGGCGGGGGTCGAACTCTGTACCTCTTGTATGCAAGTCACATGTTCCAACCAAATGAGCTACCAAGTCTTTTGCTTACAAACCTTAGAACAATACTAAACATTTATTCTTTAATTTAGTTAATTCGATTATTCAAAAATCCGGGGTGTTACATTCTCCCCTCCTTAAAGGATTTCGCCCCGAAATCTCCAAGTTAAGGAGAATGCATATCCTAACATCCAAACAACCATCTACTCAACCATCAAACACAGGCATTCATTGTCCTTATAGAATTTCTAATGCTGTATGAACATATGCAAAAAGTGCGTGTATATGTTCCTTATCTAATGCAAAATCAAGCGGTCTACTGATTCAGTCGACCTCCTTAATGCAAACCATGATAGTACGATGCGTCCATTATGTATGCGAATGGACCCTTTCGATACATATTATTTCTACATGTGTGCACAACCATTAACCAAAATAGTAATGACCCGCACTGTCAGGCGTATTATAATTAATTTATTTAATTATATATATCATGATGTAGTGAATTAAATAGAGATTTAATTAAATTATATGGAATAAGTAATTTAATTAAATAATATATTTAATTCAGAAATAATCAAAAATATTGGGAACAGTTTGAATGTATAATTATATTATAATTAAAATCGAGCTCGAAATGGCGCTGCAGTTCGTAAATTGGCGATTCGAACTTCATCTGAATGTACAGGATTCGTTTTAAGCCGAATTTCTGTGAAACAAGAAACGTGTGGAGCTGGTGGAGCATATCTTTCTAATGGAAGAGAAAAATCGGGATTTCGTCGGGCAGATTTTGATGTACGTCCAAATCAAATTTCAGAAAAAGTCACTGTGGAATTCCTTTATAATTTATATAGGAATTATTTATATTTTAAAAAGGAATTTCAATATAAATCGAATATCGGGTTGACCCAGATTTGAAATATCGAGTTATAAATCCCAGTCGAGCTATACGGTATTCCACTGAGAATATATACGATAATATTTATTTATAAATATTAAATTTAATTTTTATTTAAATATATTTATATATTTAAATGGGTCATCCAGAGCTTTAAAAATACACTGTGTGAGCATACGAAGTCGGAATTCGACGAAACCAATTTTGTTGGATCCGTAATGTCAAAAGTTGTTAGATTTCCAGTTTCGTGATTTTTAGAGTCACTGTGTGGTCGTACGGATTTTTAGAGTGAAAAACAGTCAGTATTTTGACAGTTAAAAATACGCTGTGTGAGCATACGGAGTCGGAACTCGACGAAACCAGTTTCGTTGAGACCGTAATGTCGAACAATAGCTGCATGTCCAATTTCGTGATTTTTGGGTATCGTATATGACCACAGGAATTTTTAGAAGACAAATAAATGATATATTTGCTAAGTTAAATGAATAAAATATTAATATTTAAAATATCTAGATATTTTTCTTGGGTATAAATACCCCCCTTAACAAATCCTTAAGACCTAATTCATTTTTATTCGCCGCTCCTCATTTCCTTTTTACAGCAAAAGTGGGATCAAAGAAAAATCAATAGGAAATCAAATTAATTCCTTAAAATCTCCAATCAAATATATTGGGATTCAGCAATGAAGCAGCTTCGATCCTGCGTAGGTATTATCAAGTTTGATGTCTGTTTTATCGAGCTTGACCATGTTTTTTTCGAAATCATTTTGTACAGCGTGGGTTTTGAACAACTAGGGCTTGGGTTTGTCATCGACGTGGGGGTGAGTGGACCAAGCTAGTGGCGGCGTAGCTCGTGTGAAGGTAAGGCGCACGGGGTGAAGCCAGTTTGGGGTGCTCCGGTCGTCGGAGTTCGAAAGCATTGACGAGTTGTGGGTTTTAAGCTACAGGTCGATGTCTGGGATGAGGGGTCGAACTGTGCAAGTGTGGGTGGAGTTGGTAGAGATGGCGAAGGGGAGTGCTATGAAGGTGGTTGCGACCGAGATGGATGACCGAAGGGGGAGCAGTGGTCGGTCAAACGGGGTCAACGGGGGGGGACATTACTGAGATTCGGATTTCTAAGTATTTGGGGGAGAAAGTGAATACGGGTCTGTAGTGTATAGGGGAATGGGCCGGGAAAATATTGAGGTGAGGCCCATTGAATAAACTAAAGTCCAAGTTTTAATTATTTAAATTAGTGTGCTAACTTCTAAATGATATAACTTTATCGTACGTAATCGGATTTCAACGAAACAAGTTGCGTTGGGATCGTAGGGACGAGGACTTCGCAATGAAACTGACTGGAAGTCCATTGGAGCTCGTTTGAATTTATGGCGAAATAAACTGTTTGATTCAAATCAAACAACAGTTTATCGTTTTTTAATGACGAACTGCAAATGTGAGTAAAACTCACCAACTCTGAATAGTTATATTTTTATAATGTATTCTTAGAACTGTTAATCATCTGTTGATTTCTGTGTGTTGGTTGATTGATTGAACTGCTAGTCAGTTAGTGAAAGTTATATATATATATATATATAAATAAAATTATATATATAAAACGTTAAATATTTATATATTGATTCTTCTATCAGAATAATTTATATTGAACTGAAAGTGATGATAATCATATTGTGTAACATCTGTGGATGCAGGGAGACAGGTTGGAGGAATCCGACTGGATTCCTCAACAGTTATTTTATTGTTTTTCATATATTGTTATATGATGTGATATAAAATCTATGGGCGATTATATGTGCTTGGACGATATTGAACATCGTGATTTGATATGATTGAATACCATAACATACCGAAATGTTGATAAGGAGATTTTCAAAGTGATATTTAAAATAGAATATTTATAATTTGGAATATTTATAAATAAGAAATATTTATAAATTAAAATATTTATAAATAGGGGATATTCAAAAAGGAAATAATTTCAAACCATTTTCTTTTTGAATGGAAAGGCCTGTGTGGTGGGTTTGGGGTTTTTTCCCGATGCTCCCGATACAAAGGAGGTTATGGCGAATTTTCCCGAAAATTTAAGGAGTTAGAATAAATTTAAAGAATAAAAGGGGAAAACCAAATAAAAGGGGAATATTTGTGGAAACCAAATATAAAGGAAATGCTTGTGAAAATAAATAGAGTTCTAAACAAGGAAATTTGTTTATAACTAAATAGGACGTTATAAAAAGGAAAACGTTATTTAAAAGGAAATCATTTGTAAAGTGAAGAACCGTTACTAAAAGTAAATCTTTATAAATGAATAATTTATTCGAAAAGGAGTAATCGAATATGGTATTCGAAGTTAGTTAATCGAATATGGTATTCGAAGTTGGTTAATCGAATATGGTATTCTAAGTTAGTTAATCGAATACGTTATTCGAAAGGGGATAGTCGAGTCGAGTTAACCAGTTAAAGTTAATTAGGTAGATTTAACCAGTTAGAGTTAATCAGTTAGAGTTAATCATTTAGATTTAATCAGTTAGAGTTAATCGATTAGAGTTAAAACGAACTAGAGTTAATCAAATATAGTTATTTGAGACAGGGTTAGTCAAACATAGTATTCAGGGTAAGTTGCCATCTCGTACGACTGCTAGCGTAATTCGCAGGGCTGTAAATAGCCTAAGGCGGTCGGATGTTTCCTGAGGGAATCAGGCGTAACCATTGTGATCGCTGCGATCTAGAGTCAAGCGAATGGAAGTAAATCGAATATTAGTTATTCGATAGGAGTTAATCCAGTTGAGTTAAGTAGGGTTAAGTAAGTCAAGTTAACCAGTTGAGTTAAGTAAGTCAAGTAAACCAGTAGGGTTAAGTAAGTAGAGTTAATCGAGTGGAGTTATCGAATATCACTTATTCAAAGTAGATTTATCGAATATAGTGTATTCGAAGAGAAGAGAAATCGAATATAGTTCATTCGAGAAGAATTATCGAGTATTGGTTATTCGAAGTGAGATAATCGAATATAAGTTATTCGAAGTAAGATAATCGAATATAGTTCATTCGAATAGAGTTAGAGGAGTTAATCGAATATAGTTTATTCGAATAGAGTTAGAGGAGTTATCGAATATAGTTTATTCGACAGGAGTTAAGTGAATAGAGTAAATCAAATAGAGTTAACCCAATAGGGTCAGTCCAATAGAGTTAATTGAAAAGAGTTAATCGAATATAATTATTCAAAAGAAAGGTTAAGTAAGGAAGTTAGTTAAAGAAATATAAAGTGAACTTTGCCTATTTCAAGGTTAGAAGTGTTGTTCAGTTAAGGTCTGAGAGGTAGTTCTACCCCAACTTGATTGGCTTCGTTTTTAACTGAGGAATGGTTAAGGTTCGGCAGAAAAGGATGGTAAAGTGAATTTAGTAATTAAAGAAAATGGTTGAATTGGCATAGCGATGTTTTATCTAAACATCTGCTTAATCCAAACGTAGAAGTTTTGGAAATGTTTTCCAAACAAGAATCGGAGATGTTTTCTAATACAGAAACTAGGAATGGAAATGTTTCCAGTGTTAATAACGCATATTTTCTAAATATAGAAAATAGCAAATGTTGAATATAGGGAAACAGGAGATGTAAAATGAACTGAAGAGATAAATGTTAAATGATGTTTGTTTGATATAATTTCCATCTGGAAATAATATCGTTGTTTGCACACTTGTTTTTCTTTGACAGTTAACTCACAGACTATCGAAGTTTTAACCATTTTAACGTTGTTAATATGGAGAGACCGGTTGGATTATTATCCAAAGAACCACTCTGTATTGGCATAAGCGTTGCGAATCATATATGCCAAAGATAATTGAAGACGGAGTAAAATGCAAGGGCTGTTGTATAAGTCTTAGATAACAGTGACTAAGATGGATATACTGAATAGTGCCTTCGGTTCGTCCAGTCCCAGGACAACTTGTATGGACGAAGGTCTGACAGAGTATATCCAATGGATCGCGTAAGTTGATCTGTTCAAACGTATTCACGTTTGGTGGCGGAGGAATTCGTTTCTCTTAGCTGTATACCCATGTTATTTTTGGATAAGTCAATTTGTGATTTGGCGGGTATGACGATGTGACATTCTAAGTGAATGAGGATGACTTTTATGGATGAATGTCTGACAAGTATTTCCAGAAGGGTCACGTACATTGATTTCTTCAACCGTACCAAGAGTGGAAGCGAAGAAGGAAACTTCTTTTAGCTAACACATAATGTATTGTTGAGGACGTCAATCAGTGATTGGATGGATTTGATGATGTGGCATTCAAAGTGAATCTGATATGATGGTAAAGCGTAGCTTCTAGCCTCATCAACCAGTAAATGACAGAAATCGGGCAGGCAGCATGGCTAAGTTGGTCGCACCGAAGTAGGGTGTATAATCACCTATCTAGAGAATATTCATTTGTTTCTTAAATCTATCAACGCTGTCCCATATATATATATATATATACGGGAACGGTTGCTGATCCCAACCGTTGGTGATGTACATTCGATACACTCAAGCGAAATGAGTGGTCGGTCATGTGTGGCTGAGTTGCAAGATGTTCTTGTTGAACTCCAGTGTATCGTTCCTAGAGTACACTGATCGGAAGGTGGTTCCATACCTTGTCATAGTTGGAAATCCGTTATCCAATACGTGCTTGCGATTTTGATTGTATACTATATATATAGAACGTGAGATGAAAGCGTTTCTGCTAGTTGATATCTATTTGTACATAGACATTGTTATAATATCAAAAGGTTTTTGATATAAAGATATTTTGGATTCTCATAAGGGAAAAACCCGTTCCGTTCTGCGGCGTGGTCTTATGAGATATCGTTTACTTGTTCATATACCTGTTTAAACTGTTTACTCACACCAGTCCCATGACTGACCCGGAGTTTACTTTGTTGTTTTCCCTAAACTCTTGGGTGCCTAAATTTGTACGGGCAGTCAAGTAGTCGGGATTTACAGATATACCTGAAGAGCTGGAGCATGAGGCTTCTGGATCATATAGCTATAGTTTATTTCCGCTGTGTTGTAAGTGTTGTACTCTGATAAGTGCTATTGTATACATAACTGTTATATTTCAAAGTTATGTTATCTATTATATGTTATTCGTTCCGCTGTGAGGTTCGTGTTACTCTGATGTTGTGTTCTTCTTCTTCTCCTATTCTAAGTTTCTATCTTATCTATTCTCACCCTCTAATTTCTTTCATTAACTATCAGGATTTTTCGATGTTTTGGTTATCGACATCGTGTTTATGTCGATAACCAATGTCGCTCAAAATCCGGGTCGTTACAGTTGGTATCAGAGCTTAAGTTAAGAATTACTTGGCTCTGTGGCGTGACTCGGTAGAGATAGGGTTAGTAATACCCTAGATTGAGTTTGAGTGTATACATACAAGTGTGTATTTGTATTTGATATAAAAATTTGTTTTATATTGTGGAGATTCATTGAGTGAGTTGTTTATGGGTTCTGGTCGACCAGTTTGATCCACTGTATCGATAGGAGTAAATAAACACTTGAATACGATGGACCGACACAGTATGGATATGTGATATATTATCAAATATATGATGTGTTGGTAGTGATTTTAACCAGATAAGATTATAAAATGTGAAATGGTTATATATAACCAATCAGAATTCATATAAGTAAAGTATATGAAATAAGATGAATTAAATATGAATTTAAATCAGATTTGGTATTAAAAATAAGGAAATTTTAAGTTCCTGGGAGATTTTGAAATGTTTTCAAAATGGATGTATTTAGTAAGGGTTTTGAAATGATATAGTATTGAAATCACTTGGGTCGCTGGAAAATAATTCCGATGATGACTGCGCAGTATCATCGGTGTGATTTTCGAGTTCTAAGGGGTGGATTACTACCAAAGATTTTAATTTGAATTGTTTTGAGGAAACAAGTTGTTTAGAAAATTCAAAGGTTTTGAATAGGTATTATGATTTCAAATTGATTTGAAATTTACCTAGGAATTTAAGTTCTAGAAATTAAAATTTAACTTGTAAAGTTAATTCGAATGGGATGGTAAAAGTAAATAATAAACCAGAATTTAAATTGAGATGATAGGTTAAGAAAAACTGGAAGTGATTAGAGAATAATCTGGATTTGGGTTGAAATGATAAGTTGAGAGTTTGGAAATTGGAAACTTGAATTTGAAATTGAATTCGGCTTGAATAAGCGAATGGTTGTGTTAAGAATAACTTGGTTGGAGTTGATTGGGATGGCATTTGTATATGCCGAGTTGATAACAGATGGTAGGGATATAATGATATGCCCGACAAAAAGGTACAAGTTTATATTTTATATGAGTTTGGAATTTATGAGCCGAATTGGCAAGCCGTTTGGCGTTCTAATTTTCTTTTGGGTTGGAGAAGGCCTAGAGAGGCGAGTTGGAGTTTGAGATATTGACCAGTACAAAGGAGGTGCTGGCGAAATTTTTCGAAAAGTTAAGGTGTTAGAAAATTTTCAGGATTTTTGAAAATTTTCGATGATAAGAATTAATTAATAATTTAATTGAAATTAAATTGGTTCAGTTGAAACTGAAGTTGAGAAGTGAATAAATAAGTTCTAACCAGGTGATAGGGTTGTTTCCTACCTTAGCAATTTCGAGGACGAAATTATTTTAAGTGGGGAAGAATGTAAAGACCCGCACTGTCAGGGGTATTATAATTAATTTATTTAATTATATATATCATGATGTGGTGAATTAAATAGAGATTTAATTAAATAATATGGAATAATTAATTTAATTAAATAATTAAATAATATATTTAATTCAGAGATAATCAAAAATATTGGGAATCACAATATTCTGTGAACCGGGTTGTCCCTTAGATTTAATTCAGCTTAGAGTTGAATTATATTGACCAATATATTCAATTGACGACAGTTTGAACGTATAATTATATTATAATTAAAATAGAGCACGAAATGGCGCTGCAGTTCGTAAATTGGCGATTCGAACTTCAACTGAATGTACATGATTCGTTTTAAGCCGGATTTCTGTGAAACAAGAAACGTGTGGAGCTGGTGGAGTATATCTTTCTAATGGAAGAGAAAAATCGGGATTTCGTCGGGTAGATTTTGATGTACGTCCAAATCAAATTTCAGAAAAAGTCGCTGTGGAATTCCTTTATAATTTATATAGGAATTATTTATATTTTAAAAAGGAATTTCAATATAAATCGAATATCGGGTTGACCCAAATTTGAAATATCGAGTTATAAATCCCAGTCGAGCTGTATGGTATTCCACTGAGAATATATATGATAATATTTATTTATAAATATTAAATTTAATTTTTATTTAAATATATTTATATATTTAAATGGGTTATCCAGAGATTTAAAAATACACTGTGTGAGCATACGAAGTCGGAATTCGACGAAACCAATTTTGTTGGATCCGCAATGTCAAATAGTTGTTAGATTTCCAGTTTCGTGATTTTTAGAGTCACTGTGTGGTCGTACGAATTTTTAGAGTGAAAAACAGTCAGTATTTTGACAGTTAAAAATACGCTGTGTCAGCATACGGGGTCGGAACTCGACGAAACCAGTTTCGTTGAGACCGTAATGTCGAACAGTAGCTGCATGTCCAATTTCGTGATTTTTGGGTATCGTATATGACCACAGGAATTTTTAGAAGACAAATAAATGAGATATTTGCTAAGTTAAATGAATAAAATATTAATATTTAAAATATCTAGATATTTTTCTTGGGTATAAATACCCGCCTTAACAAATCCTTAAGACCAAATTCATTTTTATCCGCCGCTCCTCATTTCCTTTTTACAGCAAAAGTGGGATCAAAGAAAAATCAATAGGAAATCAAATTAATTCCATAAAATCTCCAATTAAATATATTTGGATTCAACAATGAAGCAGCTTCGATCCTGCGTTGGTATTATCAAGTTCGATGTCTGTTTTATCGAGCTCGACCATGTTTTTGTCGAAATCATTTTGTACAGCGTGGGTCTTGAACAACTAGGGCTTGGGTTTGTCGTCGACGTGGGGGTGAGTGGACCAAGCTGGTGGCGGCGTAGCTCGTGTGAAGGTAAGGCGCACGGGTTGAAGCCAGTTTGGGGTGCTCCGGTCGTCGGAGTTCGAAAGCGATGACGAGTTGTGGGTTTTAAGCTACAGGTCGATGTCTGGGATGAGGGGTCGAACTATGCAAGTGTGGGTGGAGTTGGTAGAGATGGCGAAGTGGAGAGCTATGAAGGTGGTTGCGACCGAGATGGATGACCGAAGGGGGAGCAGTGGTCGGTCAAACGGGGTCAACGGGGGGGAGGGGGGACATTACTGAGATTCGGATTTCTAAGTATTTGGGGGAGAAAGTGAATACGGGTCTGTAGTGTAAAGGGGAATGGGCCGGGAAAATATTGAGGTGAGGCCCATTGAATAAACTAAAGTCCAAGTTTTAATTATTTAAATTAGTGTGCTAACTTCTAAATGATATAACTTTATCGTACGTAATCGGATTTCAGCGAAACAAGTTGCGTTGGGATCGTAGGGACGAGGACTTCGCAATGAAACTGACTGGAAGTCCATTGGAGCTCGTTTGAATTTATGGCGAAATAAACTGTTTGATTCAAATCAAACAACAGTTTATCGTTCTTTAACGACGAACAACAAATGTGAGTAAAACTCACCAAGTCCGAACAGTTATATTTTTATAATGTATTCTTAGAACTGTTAATCATCTGTTGAATTCTGTGTGTTGGTTGATTGATTGAACTGCTAGTCAGTTAGTGAAAATTATATATATATATATATGAAATTATATATATATAAACCGTTAAATATTTATATATTGATTCTGCTAGCAGAATAATTTATATTGAACTGAAAGTGATGATAATCATATTGTGTAACATCTGTGGATGCAGGGAGACATGTTGGAGGAATCCGACTGGATTCCTCAACAGTTATTTTATTGTTTTTCATTTATTGTTATATGATGTGATATAAAATCTGTGGGCGATTATATGTGCTTGGACGATATTGAACATCGTAATTTGATATGATTGAATACCATAACATACCGAAATGTTGATAAGGAGATTATCAAAGTGATATTTAAAATAGAATATTTATAATTTGGAATATTTATAAATAAGAAATATTTATAGATTGAAATATTTATAAATAGGGGATATTCAAAAAGGAAATAATTTCAAACCATTTTCTTTCTGAATGGAAAGGCCTGTGTGGCGGGTTTGGGGATTTTCCCGATGCTCCCGATACAAAGGAGGTTATGGCGAATTTTCCTGGAAATTTAAGGAGTTAGAATAAATTTAAAGAATAAAAGGGGAAAACCAAATAAAAGGGGAATATTTGTGGAAACCAAATATAAAGGAAATGCTTGTGAAAATAAATAGAGTTCTAAAAAAGGAAATTTGTTTATAACTAAATAGGACGTTATAAAAAGGAAAACGTTATTTAAAAGGAAATCATTTGTAAAGTGAAGAACCGTTACTAAAAGTAAATCTTTATAAATGAATAATTTATTCGAAAAGGAGTAATCGAATATGGTATTCGAAGTTAGTTAATCGAATATGGTATTCGAAGTTGGTTAATCAAATATGGTATTCGAAGTTAGTTAATCGAATATGTTATTCGAAAGGGGTTAGTCGAGTCGAGTTAACCAGTTAGAGTTAATTAGGTAGATTTAACCAGTTAGAGTTAATCAGTTAGAGTTAATCATTTAGAGTTAATCAGTTAGAGTTAATCGATTAGAGTTAAAACGAACTAGAGTTAATCAAATATAGTTATTTGAGACAGGGTCAGTCAAACATAGTATTCAGGGTAAGTTGCCATCTCGTACGACTGCTAGCGTAATTCGCAGGGCTGTAAATAGCCTAAGGCGGTCAGATGTTTCCTGAGGGAATCAGGCGTAACCGTTGTGATCGCTGCGATCAGGAGGCAAGCGAATGGAAGTAAATCGAATATTAGTTATTCGATAGGAGTTAATCCAGTTGAGTTAAGTAGGGTTAAGTAAGTCAAGTTAACCAATTGAGTTAAGTAAGTCAAGTAAACCAGTAGGGTAAAGTAAGTAGAGTTAATCGGGTGGAGTTATCGAATATCACTTATTCAAAGTAGATTTATCGAATATAGTGTATTCGAAGAGAAGAGAAATCGAATATAGTTCATTCGAGAAGAATTATCGAGTATTGGTTATTCGAAGTGAGATAATCGAATATAAATTATTCGAAGTAAGATAATCGAATATTGTTTATTCGAATAGAGTTAGAGTAGTTAATCGAATATAGTTTATTCGAATAGAGTTAGAGGAGTTATCGAATATAGTTTATTCGACAGGAGTTAAGTGAATAGAGTAAATCAAATAGAGTTAACCCAATAGGGTCAGTCCAATAGAGTTAATTGAAAAGAGTTAATCGAATATAATTATTCAAAAGAAAGGTTAAGTAAGGAAGTTAGTTAAAGAAATATAAAGTGAACTCTGCCTATTTCAAGGTTAGAAGTGTTGTTCAGTTAAGGTCTGAGAGGTAGTTCTACCCCAACTTGATTGGCTTCGTTTTTAACTGAGGAATGGTTAAGGTTCGGCAGAAAAGAATGGTAAAGTGAATTTAGTAATTAAAGAAAATGGTTGAATTGGCATAGCAATGTTTTGTCTAAACATCTGCTTAATCCAAACGTAGAAGTTTTGGAAATGTTTTCCAAACAAGAATCAGAGATGTTTTCTAATACAGAAACAAGGAATGGAAATGTTTCCAATGTTAATAACGTATATTTTCTAAATATAGAAAATAGCAAATGTTGAATATAGGGAAACTGGAGATGTAAAATGAACTAAAGAGATAAATGTTAAATGATGTTTGTTTGATATAATTTCCATCTGGAAATAATATCGTTGTTTGCACACTTGTTTTTCTTTGATAGTTAACTCACAGACTATCGAAGTTTTGACCATTTTAACGTTGTTAATATGGAGAGACCGGTTGGATTATTATCCAAAGAACCACTCTGTATTGGCATAAGCGTTGCGAATCATATATGCCAAAGATAATTGAAGACGGAGTAAAATGCAAGGGCTGTTGTATAAGTCTTAGATAACAGTGACTAAGATGGATATACTGAATAGTGCCTTCGGTTTGTCCAGTCCCAGGATAACTTGTATGGACGAAGGTCTGACAGAGTATATCCAATGGATCGCGTAAGTTGATCTGTTCAAACGTATTCACGTTTGGTGGCGGAGGAATTCATTTCTCTTAGCTGTATACCTGTGTTATTTTTGGATGAGTCAATTTGTGATTTGGCGGGTATGACGATGTGACATTCTAAGTGAATGAGGATGACTTGTATGGATGAATGTCTGACATGGTATTTCCAGAAGGGTCACGTACATTGATTTCTTCAACCGTACCAAGAGTGGAAGCGAAGAAGGAAACTTCTTTTAGCTAACACATAATGTATTGTTGAGGACGTCAATCGGTGATTGGATGGATTTGATGATGTGGCATTCGAAGTGAATCTGATATGATGATAAGCGTAGCTTCTAGCCTCATCAACCAGTAGATGACAGAAATCGGGCAGGCAGCATGGCTAAGTCGATCGCACCGAAGTAGGGTGTATAATCACCTATCTAGAGAATATTCATTTGTTTCTTAAATCTATCAATGCTGTCCCATATATATATACGGGAACGGTTGCTGATCCCAACCGTTGGTGATGTACA
The DNA here is from genome assembly GCA_030737875.1 of Allium sativum. NCBI lineage: Eukaryota > Viridiplantae > Streptophyta > Magnoliopsida > Asparagales > Amaryllidaceae > Allium > Allium sativum. The sequence goes on from CM060916.1 coordinate 906,219,359, forward strand.
TTCGATACACTCAAGCGAAATGAGTGGTCGGTCATGTGTGGCTGAGTTGCAAGATGTTCTTGTTGAACTCCAATGTATCGTTCCTAGAGTACACTGATCGGAAGGTGGTTCCATACCTTGTCATAGTTGGAAATCCATTATCCAATACGTGCTTGCGATTTTGATTGTATACTATATATGTAGAACGTGAGATGAAAGCGTTTCTGCTAGTTGATATCTATTTGTACATAGACATTATTATAATATCAAAAGGTTTTTGATATAAAGATATTTTGGATTCTCATAAGGGAAAAACCCGTTCCGTTCTGCGGCGTGGTCTTATGAGATATCGTTTACTTGTTCATATACCTGTTTAAACTGTTTTACTCACACCAGTCCCATGACTGACCCGGAGTTTACTTTGTTATTTTCCCTAAACTCTTGGGTGCCTAAATTTGTACGGGCAGTCAAGTAGTCGGGATTTACAGATATACCTGAAGAGTTGGAGCAGGAGGCTTCTGGATCATATAGCTATAGTTTATTTCCGCTGTGTTGTAAGTGTTGTACTCTGATAAGTGCTATTGTATACATAACTGTTATATTTCAAAGTTATGTTATCTATTATATGTTATTCGTTCCGCTGTGAGGTTCGTGTTACTCTGATGTTGTGTTCTTCTTCTTCTCCTATTCTAAGTTTCTATCTTATCTATTCTCACCCTCTAATTTCTTTCATTAACTATCTGGATTTTTCGATGTTTTGGTTATCGACATCGTGTTTATGTCGATAACCAAAGTCGTTCAAAATTCGGGTCGTTACAAAAATGCAACATCCATATGATAGCACAACCATTATACATCCGTTAGCTTAAATATGCACACGCGTTTATATGCAATATGCAATATGAAGTGACTGAGCCGATCTAGTGCCTAAAATGTGTGTATATGCATCCACGAGCAACCACTAGCAAACACTTGCATCCACATGCATCCATCATACATAACATGTCTCAAACACATGTTTCAATCATAGAACTACCCTATCTAAAGGTCAAAGGTACTAACGAGAGGACATACTAAAGATAAGATAAGTATAAGGTAAGCGATAAAGGAGAAACTAAAAGACATACCCTCGAAAAGAAAAGGGTATAATGAACGCATCTTCTCTTCCGTCTCCCAAGTAGCGTTACTCTCATCATCTCCTCATTGCACTTTGACTAGCTTGACCTCTTGATTCCTCAACTTCTTAACCTCCGACCCAAGAATGCACGTAGGAGCTCGCCGAATCATCGCATCATGCTTTATCTCCACCTCTCTAAGCAAGCTCGGCTCTACCACTTCCGCGGTCTCGTGCAAGCACTTCCTCAAATGTGACACATGGAATACATCGTGTACGCCACTAAGTCTCTCGGGCAACTTCACTCTATACGCCATCTGCCCAATCCTCTCCTTAATTGGAAACGGCCCTACGAACCTTGGTGCTAACTTCCCAATGGACCCAAAGCGAACGACGTTCCGTAATGGAGACACCTTGACAAAGACCATGTCCCCAATATCAAACTCAAGATCTGTCCTCCTCTTGTCCACATAAGATTTCTGCCTATCTTGCGCCGTCTTCATCCTCCTTCGAATCAAATCGATCTTTTCCGAAGTCTCTCTAATCATATCGGGCCCAAGTAAGATCTTATCTCTAGACCCCCACCAACATGTACGCGAACAACACGGCCGTCCATAAAGAGCCTCGAATGGTGCCATGCCAATGCTAGACTGAAAGCTGTTATTATATGCGAACTCCACCAACGGAAGATGTTCCTCCCATGTACCTCCAAAATCTAAGACACACAACCTCAATAGGTCCTCTAGAATACGATTCACCCTCTCGGTCTAGCCGTCCGTCTGAGGATGATATGTGGTGCTCAAACATAACTGAGTCCCTACCGCCTCTTGCAAGCTCTTCCAAAATTCGCTAGTAAAGATAGGATCGCGGTCGCTCACTATGCTAGAAGGAACACCGTGCAAACAAACTATTTCTCGAATGTACACGGAGGCTAACCATGGAGTAGTCCTCTTACTCTTCACGGGAATGAAATGGGCGCTCTTAGTAAGTCTGTCTACCATGACCCAAATCCCCGTATTACCCTTCCTCGATCTTGGTAATCCGTCAACAAAGTCCATCGAAACACTTTCCCACTTCCATTGTGGGACCTTCAATTGGTGAAGCAATCCACCGGGCTTCTTTTGCTCTGCTTTTACTTGTTGGCGCACCAAGCATCTAGCAACAAAATCTGCCACGTCCTTCTTCATACCGGCCCAAAAGTAAACTCGTCTCATGTCCATATACATCTTGTCCCGGCCGGGATGGATGGTCATCTTCGAACAATGTGCATCATCAAGGATGGTCTTCCTCAAGTTCTCGTCCTGTGGTACACAAAGTCTACCGTCTCTACGTAACCAACCCTTATCATCTAGGGTATACCTACGGAGATGGCTCGATGACTCCCCTCTTTTGAGATTTTCTACTAACTCAACCAACTGTGGGTTGTCTCGCTGTGCCTCGCCAATCCGTCCCAAAAGCGTAGGTCTGACCTCAAGGACGCTATCAAACTGGGTACAAAATCAATGGATGGTCTAAAGTCAAAGGTAGAGATAAACTCTAAGCTACGTCGCTCGACAAACAAAGGACTCAATGTCAACTTTTTCCTACTCAAGGTATCCGCCACAGCGTTACCCCTGTCAGGGGTATATGCTATCTCGAAATCGTAGGACGCCAAAAACTCCATCCACCTTTGTTGCCTCAGGTTTAGATCTTTCTGGGAGAACAAGTACTTTAGCGACTTATGGTCTGCAAGCAACTCAAACTTCTCACCAAGCAAATAATGATGCCAAGACTTGAGCGCAAAAACTATGGCAGCCAATTCTGAGTCGTGGGTAGGGTAATTCTTCTCATGGACTTTCGACTGTCTTCCACCATAACATATCACCCTTCCCTAGAGACCACATGCCCTAAAATCCTCAACTCTTTCCTCCAAAAATGGTATTTTGGAGAACTTAGCTTTAAGCTGGTGCGCTTGTAGGGTCCCTAAGCTTTCCCTAAGATGTAGGGCATGCTCTTGTCTGCTTCTAGAGAAAACCAGGATATTATCCCATGCAAAATCGTCACAACTATCCATCTCTCACACAGACCATCCTAGTCGAACTCGACATCCCCCAAGTGCAATCCGCAAAGGCCTAAACCAATATCATACAAACACCCAAAGGATACCTCCTTCGAATTCAGACGACATACGTGAGATGATACTATTAAGACGGCCAACCAATTGAGCACTTGACTGACTCTGGCTGTCCTTGCCAGTCTTGCTCCAAAACCACCGTTGATCACATAACTGGCTTTGCTTAATCTATTAAGCACATACGAAAACTTATTTCACGCCTGTGTAAACCCCACACTTTATCAAAGACGTCTCCATACTCCCGTACCACACAAACAGACTCCCAATCATCGTTTGATGCGTCAGAAGATTTTAGGCAGCTAAGCATCACTGAACCCGTAGGGTCAAAAGAAATATGAGGGTCTTTCCATAACGAATCAATAGTCTAACTTCCCTCCTTTCACAATATAGGATGGCACCCCGCCTGGCTAGCCAATCCACCCCTAGAATCAAACTATAGCTCGTGAAACCAAGGACGAAGGTGTTGCATTCAAATCCAAAGCCCAAGATAGACACTCTCAAATCCCGACAAACCATTGAAGGATGAGCCGAACCACCAACAGGATTTGAGATTAGGATGGGATCCTTAACTAGACTAGTATTTAGGTGCAGTGTTTCAACTAACGAAGCAGATACTAACGAGTATGAAGCGCCAAAATCAAACAAAGTTCAAACAGGATGATAAAGAAAACCAAATTTCAATCTAGACGGTCCTACCCCCATCAGGTATACCGGCCGTGAGGGAATACAACTACCCTCCAGAAGATCCTATACTTTGTCCTTGCCTCTTTGGACAATCCTAAGGTGTCCTATTTCTCCAAAACAACTAGCCTTCTTCTTCACATTCTCCATTCGTGACCTCCCACCAAGACGAGGTTTCGTCCTTTGTTAACCAAACAGCTATTTGAACATTCCTCCCATCGTCTATCTTAAAGGTACTAACAAGCCCTCCACTTCCTTGGACTAACTTCTATCCCGACAACCGTCTAAGTCCCTTGAAGTGGTTTTCCTTCCTTCGTACGGAAGTCCTTATTTATCTTAGAAAAAGCATCTATACGCGGAGGGGGGGGGGGGGGAAATCAAAAAGAGAAAGAGGAAGAGATTCAAAACGGAGGATCAAAGGAAAGATATATGGCTCTTGGGGATTATGTTCTTAAAATAAACCTTTCTTTCAAAAATACTCTTCTACAAACACATTTTTGAAAGTATTCTTTATAAAAATGCTTTTGAAAAATAGTTTATCAAAATATCTTATCTGTTCTAGTAACCTTTAGCTCTGATACCACGTGTAACACCCCACTCCATTAATGTCACTCGCAAAGGGAATGCATTAACTTCCATGGAGCATTTTAAATGAATATAGAACAGAAAATCACAACAAGACAGATATAAAGCAGTACTTGAAAATTTAAAACTTTATTTATTGTAGTAGAAGGTAAATATGTTTGGTTACATCATCAAAAACCATAAACCAAAGTCAAGTACATAATATCCATCTTGATAAAACAAAGTACATAATCCCACTACTACAAATAGCCATAAAGAAAATGATAGGCTGAACTTTACTTCAGCAATCCAAATCCAAGTGCTCCCAAAGAGATCCCAATCAAGCTCCACTAGTACTAGTCCCACCCTTAGAACCTGGGGGGGGGGGGAGGAAGAAAAAAGGTGGAAACAAAGGGGGTCAGACATAAAGTCTAGCGAGTCCGATAACTCTATCAAAGGTACCCAGCGTGTACCTATCACCACTAGATGTTCCCCTTCAATAAGTAATAATGGTAATTCCATTTACTCCTAGCTGACGTCATAGGTGCCGCATGCTCCTATCTCCACTAGGTGTACCCCCTTAATAATTATCAATAATAGTGGTAGCTTCGTGTACCCCTAGCTGACTACATAGGTGTCGTCTGCTCCTATCTCCACTAGGCGTATCCACTACCCTGCCCCATTCGATCGGCTCCCTAACTTGTAGATACCCGTGCTGGACCCACAGTGGGGTGTATCACTCCCCAAAATGGCAACCCAATACTACCATGGATGCACGGCTTATACCTACACGATGCAACAACGTCTTACCTACCAGCCCGGACCCACACACGCACGTGACCCTGTTGGACTTGCGTTGCCACCGCTAACCCGTTTTGGCCTCTAACAATCAGACCCAGTAGGCGTGTCCTGTCCTCGACTTGGGTCGGGCTCACAAAGATACTTAATTAGCTACTGGACTGAAAAGGCCCCCCTCCCCATGCTTGACACAAGCTTTCCACCAAGGCTTGGTCCCCGCTAGTACATCCCACTTAACCCCCTTCATGTCCACTTACATGTTTTAAATTTGGTTAAGGGTTTCTATTAGTAATTCCACATGCCACCCAAGGCACCCACTTAACCCCTATGTCCCACTTACATGTTTTACCTTGGTTAAGTGTTACTAATCGTATTTCCTCATGCCACCCAAGGCACTCACTTAACCCCCATGTCCCACCACATGTTTTACTTTGATTAAGTGTTTCTTAATTTATTACTACCGTAACCCCTGTAGGACCTCTCACATTAGACAGGCATTCGTGGCAGATGGATTTGTCGGGCGGGTCCGGGAAGTCTTACACCACAAACGAGCCTAACCTCGTGTCCATACAATTGTTACGCGTTTAGTTTGGGCCTTTGACCTCTCACATTGGGCTACCATTTATGGCTGCTGGATTTGCCGGACGGGTCCGGGCAGTCTTACACCACAAATGAGTCCAACCTCGTGTCTTAGGCAATTAATTATACATAATTAATTTTCCCCAAATTTTAATTACTTTCCCTATTCAAATTTCCCTATTTATTTATGTCCATAATTTATCACCTAAAGTATGCTCATATATTTATAGTATATAAATTATACCAATTTCATCACTAATTAATTTTATTCCTTAAAATTAATTACAAGCCTTTTTAGGCCATTACATGCCAAATTCACAATATGTGTGTATCCACTATTATCCCCATCGTACTCCCGTCATTCGTTCGCTTAACATGACATATACATATTAGACTAGCAAATAGTCTAATACTTAAAAAAAGGGAATAAACGTCACAAAGACACATACACACAATAATAGATCTAATTTGCATCTAACTTGCAATTAAGAATTACAACATACTTGCATAGTCTTTGTATTATCAAGGATCCAAAAATCATAGATCTAAAAGGTGTATGAACATAGTTTTACACCCAACTAGCCTAGGTAATTATCACTAACTTACATAAACTATGTATGTCGTCAACCTAAACATAAAGGTGTCATCTTGCATAACTATGGATCCAATAAAAGGTGTTAACCTGAGTAAACTATGGATCCACATAAAGGTATAAACTTGCATAACTATGCATGTCATAGTTTCAACATAAAAATGTCAACTTGAATATGGATCTAAACTTTAAAGGTGTGAACTTGTATATATGTGAATCCAATTATCGCTTAAACTTGCATATGAACATAATACTTATACGAACTAGCATATGTTCCATATCCATATTCGCATAAAAACTGATGTTATAAACCTAGGTGATTGGATTATAAAAAGGGATTCATTGACACAAGTTAACATCATGAACTACTAGCATATATTTTAGATCCAAACTTACATAACATCATATAACTCGCATACAACTTGCGTGATCCTATTAACTTGCATAACATCATATGTACAACTTGCATAACATCATATATGAAACTTGCATAATCATATTAACTTGCATAACATCATACATGAAACTTGCATAACATCATATATAAAACTTGCATAACATTATATAATATGAATCAAGTTAACATACATAATTAAACATATGAATTAGATTCACAATCACAACTTATAATCCAACGTATATCACATCATAATTAATTTAGCAATTATTTTGTTAAAGTGATCAAACTCACTATTCAACGAAGTTCTGGAATTTATTAGCGTCCCTTTGTTGTAGTTGAATTTGCTGTTGGATTGAATTGAGTTGCTTTAATCTTCTTCTAATTGGTGGCGGCAACTCTAGGGTTCGAGATGACAGCATGACGGCCATAGTTTTAGTTTTAATTCTGATTTAGGGTTTGAGTCTATGGTTTTTTTTATAGAGCTTTGAATTAATTTAAACCGTCGGATCACTCTAGGATCCATCTAGGCCTTAGAAATCAAGAAATGATGTCAACAGACCAACCAGAAATCACCGCCTAAGCCCTAAAACATAAAATTTCGTCATAGACCATTTACGGCCGATGGGACCAATTCCAAACCTCCTGAGTCGACCCTGGAGTCGACCCAGCGGGTCTCAGGTCGACCCATAAAATAGGTCGGTTTGGTGTTTTGCCTTCCCGCTTCCGCTGTTTTGAATTTTTTTCTTAAATTTTAGGTTGAATTTTATTTTATATATATATATATATCTATATATATTTCTATCTTCCTAATTAACCATTTTCACACTAAACTACGTTTTGAACCGCGTTCACACTAAGCCGCATTTTAGCCATTCCCCTAAAACAAAAATATGGCATTGGCGGGGATTGAACCCTGTATCTCTTGTATGCAAGTCACATGTTCCAACCAAATGAGCTACTAAATCTTTTGCTTATAAATCTTAGAATAATACTAAACATTTATTCTTTAATTTGGTTAATTCGATTATTCAAAAATCCAAGGTGTTACAAATAGGGATGCCCCGAAAGGCACCATAGTAACCTTCCGCCTAGTTTGGGCAGCCGCTCGCCTTACCCGCCTAGGTTCCGGAGGAGGCTGAGGAACTACTTTGCAAAAGAAAACTGAATTCTTGTTATCTCATATCATTGAATTATTTGAAGTTCCTTAGCCAAAGTATTTTGAGTTAGAGATTCATTTGCTTTAGTCAAATTCAGGTACGATCTCTAGACTCACGTGTTTTTCTTGTTTATTCCTCTTACCCCTTCTATTTCTTTCTTTTGATTATGGTGATTTAATTTGACACTGCCATATTTTTATTTATTTTGACACCGTTAGGAGGGTTTGGAAAGAATGCCCTGGAAGGCACCATGGTAACCTTATACCTAATTTGGGCAGCCGCCAGCCCCACTCGCCCACCCCATGGGGGCAGTCGATCATTTTTTCCAATTGGGTCGTTCGCCATACGGAAACGTCCGAGCCTCTGAAATGCGCGTTATCCCAGAAATTTCTGCACTTGGATTCGCCATTCGGAAGACCAGGAGGGTTTTGTAGGGACACCTAGAAAGGCACCATAGTAACTTTCCGCCCAGTTTGGGAAACTGCCCGCCCCACCCGCCTACCCCACGGGAGGCAGCCGGTCATTTTTCCTATTTGGCCAATCGCGATCCAGAACCGTCCGAGCCTCCGTAACGCGCGTTGTTCCGGAAATTTCTGCACTCAGCTTCGCCATTCGGAAGGCCAGGAGGGTTTGGTAGGGAATCCCCGGAAGGCACCATAGTAACCATCCTCCTAGTTTGGGAAGCCGCCCACCCTACCAGCCCATCCCACTCGCCCACCCCATGGGTGGCAGCCAATTGATTTTCCAGTTTAACCGATCACGATTCGGAACCGTCCGAGCCTCTGTAACACGCATTGTTCTGAAAATTTCTGCACTCGGCTTCGCCATTCGGAAAGCCAGGAGTGTTTGGTAGGGATTCCCCGGAAGGCACCATAGTAACCTTCTACCTAGTTTGGAAAACCGCCCGCCCCACCCGCCAAACCCACTGGGGGGCAACCGATCGTTTTTTCAGTTAGGCCGATCGCGATCCGAAACCGCTCGAGCCTCCGAAACGCGCGTTGTCCTGGAAATTTCTGCCCCCGGCTTCGCCATTCGGAAGGTTAGGAGGATTTGGCAGGGACGCCCCAGAAGGTACCATAGTAACCTTCCGCCTAGTTTGGGCAGCTGCCCTACCCGCTGATATACACGTAAATGTGTATATTTTATCCGCTTATTTATCTTATTTTCCCTTTAAAATAATTGATACTTTGTATTTATAGCTGTATTTTTAGATTGTTGACAAGAAGCATCGTTTAGAGCATTTGATGTATAAAGCATGAAGAATTTGCTTAAAAAGAGTGAAGTTTAAAATTGCTAAAGCTTGAAGAGTCTAAAGCTTGAAGAACGGTTGCAATTATATTTCAGTTAAGAAGATTTGGCTCAATAAAGACTCAAACTGCATTCACATTAGCTCATTTGGAAGGCCTCTTACTCATGTTGCGTTCACACTAGCCTATTTGCTAGACCACTCACTCTAAAGCTCCGTTCACACTAGCTTATGTGTTATTTGGGCTAATTCTTTAGTCCCACATCGTGTAATTTTCCAAGCAGCCTTTGTCATATCAGCTATAAATACACTTTATCTCATTCATTGTAAAAACACATTAGGTTTTATTCTGTAAGTCTCTTCTTGGAATAAAATCATTCTCTCCCTTTCTTTTTACTTTTTGTTTATTTTATTTATATTCATGTTATTTATTTTCTGTTTCTCTTCTTCTTTAGCTATGTCTAGCTAATCCCCTTTGATTAGGGGGCGATGACGCTGATAGTATGATTCAATATGAATCACATAGCCAAAGGATGAGGAATTCATGTATATAGATCTAGAGCTGAACCAAGGGTTAGATCTGAACCTTAATATCCTGTGTCGTTTAAGAGCTATGCTCCTTCACAGGATATATTCGTGTTCGATCTAACGTTTATCAGATCTAGATCTAATTTTAGGGTTTTAGAAATTAATTAGTGAATCTGTCCTGATAGTCTATGGTTGTAGAGCTGAGCTCCTGCATAGGCTATGCTTGTCGTTATTTGCATATTTGTTTCTAAAAACCTATTCTTGTTGATTCATGTTTGTGACAGAAACATGTATTAGATCTGGTTAATCTTTTGGCTATTGATGATTATGAATCTGATCTATGCCATTATCCCCTAATTGCTTTCACTTATTGTTAAAACTCTCTTTTATTTAATTTCTGCTATTTTCTTTGTTTTCCACCAATCAAAAGTTAGGGATAACTTGATTGGATTTATTAATAAAATAATTTGGTCCCAGAGTTTGACACCCTCTACAACGATCCTTGTTGTTTAGGAAAGACGAACGAATTTTACAGTTGTTTACAATTGTTTAATTTGTTCCCAAACAAATTTTGGCGCCGTTGCCGGGGACCAAAATAATTTTTATTTTTAAATCCTTCGAGTTATAATTTTCTTATTTTTCTTCATATAAAAAAAAATATTTTTATTTTATTTTGTTCCCTTTTATTTTCTAGCATAGATAGAAAAAAATCTTGATTGTTTTGATTTAGTGTTGGTCAATGACACTGTAATCTTCCTACCAAGAAAAAAAAAAGAATTGCAATTTTTGTTGGATTTGTTTCCTTTCTTATTCTTTTTCCCATCTTTACATTTCTTTTTCTCAAGAAAAAAAAAGATTGCAAATTTTCTGTTTGATCTCTTTCCTGTTTTTTCTGCAATTTCCTTCCCTTTTCTTTCATTTATTTCTTTTCGATTTTCTATAAATTTCTTTCCTTTTACAATTTTCATATAAAAAAAATTATTCCGTTCCAAAACTTCTCTTCTTTGCCTTCTTCATCAAAGCCGCAAGTTCACAAGACCTCATCATACCATCCCTGTCTAAACGCAGATACCACGTTCCCTTCAAGCCATCTTAACAGCCTCATCCAACCTCCACTTCACAACAATTCACATCCCTTCTTCACATCAGCCATTCACAGCCTCTACCATTGTCACAAACCACCATCTGTTTCGACCATCTTGCCATACCAACAAACCATCCCTGTTCACAAACTTCCTCTCAGCCAAACCATTTGCCATCCCTGTTCACTGACAGCATACAATACGCCATCAGTTAATCACAAAACCGCACCCCTTCAACCCGAAAATTCCTAGGCCATTCAATTCCACAAATTCTTGCCGACGCCCTTCCTTTTTACATAGAATTCAGTTCATCACCACGCCAACCTGAAACCAAGTCAAACTGCAACTTGAAACTGCAATTTCAATCACACCCAACTCGCAATCCTTCATCACGCAAACACCCCTGCTTACCAACTTTCATCCCCAAAACCAAACTCCTTCAACCAACCGCGAATTCCCAAGACCGTAGCTCACCAAATCAGCAGAGCCAAACCGCAATACCCTTCACCACCCCCTTCTGACAAACCGCTAACACCCCTCAAGCTTCAATTCAACGCCAACAGACCACTCCATTTACGCTGACAACCCATACTGTCTTCAACTCAACTGCAAAACCGAGGCCACCCAAATAAACCCAACCATCACTTCGACAGTCCACTCCTGAAACCCCTCGCTCAAATCGCAACTACCCAATCCGCAACTCCTCCGTCCATCTCCACGCGGGTACCAGTACACAAACGTTGTTCCTTCAATCAACCACACAAACCCGAATCACAGAACCTTAAATCCCGAGTTTACCCCATCCGCCTTCACCATAAAATCACACAAGCACCAGACAGTTCCTAGAATCGCGATCGAACCCTCCCCTCCCCTCTCTGTTTACGATTTCGAAGCAGCAACTTTTATTTTGGGTCCGGTTTTCTATTTTTTTCTTCTCGTTTGCGGTTTTTAACAGAAATAGGAAGTGGGTTTCTTCTGGAGATAAACGTTTGGCATAGTGGGTTTGGCTTTTGGTCAAAGTGGGCCACTTTAGGTCTTCTGGTTGCGTTGTGTTTAAGTATGCTTTGTTCCTCCTATTAGTTTAATTCTTTATTTTACTTTACTTCATTGTTTCTATTTCTTCAAATAAAATAAAAAGGTGCCTTTCCGTTTGGCCGTGTTGTGCTTGTTTGATTCTAGTACTTAGGTTTTGGTTTAATATATTTTGTAGTATTCTTTTGTTCAATTTCAACTTTTATTTTTCTAAACCAAAAAAAAATAGGTTTGAGGGATATTATTTTTTTTAAAGCAGGTACAGTGGTATTTTGAAAAAGGCCTTAAAAAAATTTTTTTGGGCTCCTAGCCCGAACCCGTGCCGCAGCGCAGTCGAGCAATTAACAGGAGGCGACAACAACAGAATGCAACAGACAATTTAGGGTTCGAGCGGTTGCACACCAAGTGGGGTGTGAACGCGCTAGCGCGACTCAACTGCACTGGACGGACTGCCAATCAAGGTGAGTATTTTCTAACTCTACAGGGACCGCTGCTGCAAATAAAATTTTTTTAGAGACATTGCTTGTAAAACTCTTCTGCAGGGCATCGGCTTGCTTGTAAAGAAAAAAAAATTGTTTTTTTTATTTTATCTCTGCAATTGACTGTTCTGAGACTGTTCATTTTGTGACTGATTAAAAAAAAATCTGCATTCATCGTAGTTTTGTTTTTACTTTCTAAGGACTTCATTATATTTTGACAATTTGGTTTAGTTCAAACGGATTATTTCTCGGTGTCTAGAATACGGCAGAGTAATAACTGTTTATAAATATTACGGTGATTCGTAAATATTATATTAGTCGTTCCTCTAAAGGTACTTAAACCTTCGGTTGCATTGCTAGGGTGATTCCTGGTGCACCGATAACTCCTGTCCGTTAACTGGCTGAGAAGTCTTTTGTTGAAATAAATCAAACCGTCATTATATAATTCTAGAAATTGTAAATCGCATTAGGTTCATTAAAAAAAAACTTTTGTGTCTAATTTTTTTTCTTTAAAAAAAAAATTCAAAATAATTCTCGTTTTGTAAAAAAAAAATCGCGTCTCAAATTTGTTTTTTCTCGTCTTCCCTTATTCTTCTCGCTAGTGCATGCGTCATTGGACTCGTGATCCTTCGGATAATCGTTTAGTTCGAACAAACATTTCTTTAACCATGGCTGAAGAAAATCCCCCTCGATCTCTTATGGATAGATACTTCCCCGATCGGGTTTCTATTCCTTCTTGCATCATATTGCCCGCCCCAACGGGTAACCACTTTGAAATTCATTCGAATCACATAAATACTCTTCCAAAGTTTGGCAATTTAGAATGTGATGATCCTTATATTTTCCTGACTAAATTTGAACAAGTTTGTGCAACCATGAAATTTCAACAATTAAGTGACGATGGAATCAAACTTAGGTTAATTCCATTTGCACTTACCGATTATGCTGAGAAATGGTTGTATAGCTTGCCTTCAAATATGATTGGAACTCTGGGTGAATTTGTTAACATTTTTCTAAAGAAATTTTACCCTCTGGAAAAAACATCTAAAATTCGAAATGAAATCGTCAATTTTCATCAATTTGGGGGTGAATCCTTTGCAAAATATTTTGAAAGATTTAAAGAGCTTCTAGTCAAATGTCCACATCATAATTTCGAAAAATGGACTCTTTGTCAAATTTTATACGATGGACTTGAAAATAACTCTCGAACCATGCTCGAATCAATGTGCCAAGGAAATTTTCTAGCCCAAGATCACAATGCCGCTTGGCAGTTTCTCGAAAATTTGGCCGAAAAATCAGCTCAATGGGAAAGGTCTAACGAGAAATCGATTTATTCCCGATCTAACGCTCATTCGGTAGGATCATCAGTTGCCTTAGAAGCAAAAATAGACGCGATGATATCCAAATTCGATAATGTCCTTTCATCAACTCAAATAAATCAAGCTCAAGCGTCTCAGACCTCATGTTACAAATGTAACGATCCTAACCACATAGCCGATCAATGCCCACATTCATTGGAACAACTCAACGCATTTAACAAAGCTAGGAACGACCCATTCTCCCCAACATACAATCCAGGTTGGAGAAACTATCCTAACTTCTCTTAGACCCAAAACAATGCAAATTCGAATGCGGTTCGACCTCCTTTTCAATCATTTTCGAATAATCCTTCGAAACCTCCCTTTCAACAAACTCAATTCCAACACCAGGCGCCACCGTCTCAAAATCAAGCGCAACAATCTTTTGTTCCCCAAGATGATAAACGATTGACATCACTTGAGAAAACTCTCGAAGAATTGACTAAAGCGACGACCCAAAATCTCCACTCGAATACCAATCTTCAAAATTTATTGACTTCGCACATGCAAAACACAAGTCAATCGATCGCTAAACTTGAAATGCAAATGAGTCAGTTAGCCACTTCCATAAGCGAACGAGAAAGAGGCACTTTCCCTAGTCAACCCATTCCAAACCCCAACCGTCAAAATCCTAACTCCAACCAAATTCACATCATTCAAGATTCAAACGTTAGTCACTTGAATGCAGTCACGACTCTTAGATCTGGAAAAAAGATTGACAACCATGTGGTTAACCCAAATGCTTTATCGGACGATCTTCCAAACCCAACCGAAAATTCGACCAACTCAGATCAAAACATTGAGCCAATTTCTGACAAGGACCATCCTCAAACTCAAGTAGCCCAACCTACTGAGTTGTCTGCTCCATTTCCTCATAGACTCCGACCTAGGAAAAAGATGGACCAAATAGAAAAGATCCTAGAAATATTTAAGCAAGTTAAAGTGAACATTCCTCTTTTAGATATTATACAACAAGTTCCACAATACGCAAAATTTCTAAAAGATATGTGCACTCAAAAACGTTATACACATGTACCTAAGAAAGTGTTTCTAACGGCAACTCTAAGCGAAGTCTTGTCCCAATCGATGCCAGTGAAATACAAAGATCCTGGCTGCTCCACAATATCATGTACTATTGGGGACAAGAAAATCGATAGATGCCTGATAGACTTAGGTGCTAGTGTTAACTTGCTTCCATATTCTGTCTATCGCCAATTAGGCCTAGGAGAACTGAAACCCACCAAGGTTACCCTTCAGCTTGCTGACCGTTCAATTAAGAAACCTGTGGGCGAAATCGAGGATGTGTTGATCAAAATAGGCGAATTCATCTTTCCAGTTGATTTTATTGTCTTAGAAACCCAACAGGTTAGCAATCCTGCAAACCAAATCCCTTTGATTCTAGGACGACCCTTCTTAGCAACCTCTAATGCTCTCATCAACTGTAGAAATGGGTCTATGAAACTTTCTTTTGGTAACATGACTGTCGAGCTAAACATTTTCAGAACTGAAAACTCTCCTAACTCTTATGTGGACCAGTTTTCTGAAATCCATGCTGTCCACGATAATGAATCTGAGCTCGACCATCTGAATAACGAAATTGAATCAGATTACGAAACTTTGTTTCAAGATACTCCCGAAAATGTCTCTGATTCGATTCCTGTCGAGCCTCTCACAAATGAGTCTATCGCTCAACCAATTTCTTCGGTTGAGTCGCCCCCAAAATCTGACCTCAAAGTGCTGCCCAGTCATCTTAAGTACGCTTACTTAGGAGACAATGAAACTTTTCCTGTCATTATCGCTTCTGACCTTACTTTAGAGCAGGAACAATTGCTCCTTCCCATCCTTAAGAAAAATAAGGAAGCAATTGGTTGGTCCATGGTTGATATTAAGGGGATTAGTCCTTCGATTGTCCAACATCGAATCCACCTTATAGATGATGCCAAACCCACTCGGGATCCCCAGCGTCGACTAAACCCTTTCATGAAAGAAGCAGTTCGTGTTGAAATCCTTAAATGCCTTGACAATGGAATAATCTACCCGATTTCTGACAGTCAATGGGTTAGACCGATTCATGTTGTACCTAAGAAATCAGGGATTACCGTGATCCAAAATGAAGCTAACGAGCTTATCCCAACCCGCACCCAGACCGGTTGGCGTGTTTGCATTGACTATAGGAAACTTAACGCTGCAACACGTAAGGATCATTTCCCTCTGCCATTTATCGATCAAATGTTAGAACGACTAGCTGGTCATGCGTACTACTGTTTCCTTGATGGGTACTCGGGCTATAATCAAATCCCTATCGCTCCTGAGGACCAAGAGAAAACCACTTTCACTTGTCCGTTTGGCACATTTGCGTACCGACGTATGCCTTTTGGTCTCTGTAATGCACCTGCAACCTTTCAGAGGTGCATGATTAGCATTTTTTATGATATGATCGAGCGATTTTTGGAAGTATTCATGGATGATTTTTCCATATTTGGTGATTCTTACTCTGAGTGTTTACATCATCTCGATCTTGTTCTTAATCGCTGTAAAGAGAAACACTTAACGCTTAATTGGGAAAAGTGTCACTTCATGGTTAAACATGGCATTGTTTTGGGACATGTCATCTCTAACAAAGGAATTGAAGTAGACAAAGCCAAAATCGAAGTTATTTCAAATCTTCCCATTCCCAAATCAGTTAAGGACATCCGATCCTTTTTAGGTCATGCTGGTTTTTACCGTCGCTTTATAAAAGATTTTAGCAAAATCACTCGACCTTTGACCAATCTTCTTGGTAAGGATGTTCCTTTCGACTTCAATTCTGATTGCATTTCATCTTTTGAGCGTCTTAAAAATGAACTTGTCTCTGCCCCGATCATATGCTCTCCTAATTGGAAGCTGCCTTTTGAAATCATGAGTGATGCCTCGAATTTCGCTGTTGGCGCTGTCCTAGGACAACGTATCGATAAGATTCTTCACGTCATTTACTATGCGAGTAAGACTTTGAACGATGCCCAAATCAATTATACGACCACTGAAAAAGAACTTTTGGCAGTTGTTTTTGCTCTAGAAAAATTCAGGCCTTATCTAGTTGGCTCACACATCACGGTTTATACCGATCATTCCGCACTTAGGTATCTATTCTCTAAAAAGGATGCTAAGGCTCGTCTCATTCGTTGGATCCTTCTACTTCAAGAATTTGACCTTACCATTAAGGATAAAAAAGGATCTGACAACGTTATTGCGGACCACCTGTCTCGTCTTCCAAATGCCCCGTCTTCTTCTCTTCCGATCAACGAGAATTTCCCCGATGAACAGCTGTTTTCTCTCTCCACTGATCCTTGGTTTGCTGACATTGTCAACTACTTAGTCACCAAGCAGATCCCTTCTTTTTGGTCTAAGCAGGATAAACACAAATTCTTTTCTCAAGTGAAACATTTTTATTGGGACGACCCCTATCTTTTCAAGTATTGTCCCGACCAAATCATTCGAAGATGTGTTCCTGACACCGAAATTCACAGTGTCCTCTCTTTCTGTCATGACCAAGCATGCGGTGGTCACTTTGGTCCCAAAAAGACAGCCGAAAAGGTTCTCCAATCGGGTTTCTACTGGCCCACCCTTTTCAAAGACGCATACGAATTTTGCAAAACTTGTGATCGATGTCAATTCTTAGGGAAAATTTCTAAACGAAATATGATGCCCCTAAACCCCATTCTAGAGGTCGAAATTTTTGATGTGTGGGGTATAGACTTCATGGGACCCTTCCCTAATTCTTTTGGGAACATTTACATTCTCTTGGCTGTTGACTATGTTTCCAAATGGGTCGAAGCTGTACCATGCAAAACAAACGATAACAAGGTTGTTGTGCGCTTCTTGAAAGAAAACATCTTTTCTAGGTTTGGCACACCTCGCACAATAATCAGTGACAACGGGACACATTTCTGTAATCGTTCTTTTGAAGCCCTCATGAGAAAGTATTCGATAACCCATAAGTTATCCACTTCTTACCATCCTCAAACTTGTGGGCAGGTTGAAGTATCGAATAGGCAGATTAAACAAATTCTTGAGAAAACTGTGAATCGAAATCGTAAAGATTGGTCCCAAAAGTTAACAGACGCTCTTTGGGCTTACCGCACTGCTTTTAAAACAAACTTAGGTATGTCCCTTTATCAGTTGATTTTTGGTAAACCATGTCACTTGCCAGTTGAACTAGAACATAGGGCGTTATGGGCAATAAAAACTTTGAATCTTGATTTAGAGCAAGCAGGTGAACATAGGAAGCTTCAACTTAATGAACTTGATGAAATTCGAAATGATGCCTATGAAAATGAACGAATTTACAAGGACAGAACAAAAGTTTTTCATGATAAATCAATTTTACGTAAAACTTTCATGTCAGGTCAAAAAGTTATGTTGTATGACTCAAAACTGCATCTATTTCCGGGTAAGCTAAAATCTAGATGGACAGGACCTTACACTGTACGGACTGTTTTTCCGTATGGTGCGGTAGAGATTGAGAATCCAACTGATGGATCATCCATTAAGGTCAATGGTCAACGCCTTAAACCTTATTTGGAACCAATACCCAATCAAGAGGAAGAGCTCATGGTCCTCCATGAGCCACATTACATTCGGTAAGACGCACTAACCCTCTTTTGTACATATGTAAATAGTCTCTTATTTTATTTTTCCTTTCACTAAGATATGTCTGATTAACGACTGTGAGGACACAGTCACACTCAAGTGTGGGGGGGAATTTACATTACATCAGCAATCAAATTTTATAAATTAGGTCATTCATTGAACAAGGACTAACTTAAAATCATAAATAACACATTGGTTCTTGTTTGATAAGTTGAATTGTTGGAGGATGGGAATGAACATTATTTATTCATTGAGTCGTAATGTGTCTTTTTAAGATGCTAGCTTGAGACTGTGCAAACGTTAGTCGTGTTCTGGAGTAAGCGTGTCAACCCTTGTTATACAAGTTAGAATGTGCAAGTAAAAATGATCACAAAAAAAAAAGATTTTGCACCTACATTTATTGGATTTTCTGAGTTCTTTTTCATGCATAATATTTTTTCCACTCAAAATTTTCAATTCGTAAGTTCTAAAATCCACTTGGCCCAATTAAGGAGAAATGACTCACTGTAGCGTTCTTCTTCGATACCCCACGTTATTCGAACCCAAGTTTTAGTCGATTTATATTCATGTTTCGACAAGTTTATCTTATATTGGTATACTCAAGAACCTTTGTTTAAAGGTCAAAAATGTCACTTTTTATACCAATATTACACTACCCATTCCGTACTTGTTTTAAGGTAGGATAACCATATACCACATCTTATTTTATATGGGTTATCTATCTTACGAAACTTTGCTTATCATTCCTTTCAGTTTTTTGTATAACATCAATCCAGACTTGTGTGTTGAATTAAGGTTATAGAAGTAGAGTAACTAGGGCACAAAACTTTCCTTTCATGAAGTGTTGGTAGTAGAGGAGGAATCAAATGAAATCATGTACGTCATCATTCCATCTCCATTCATCATTCATTATGCAAAAGAAAAAAAAGAAAAAGAAAAAAAAAAGAAGAAAAAAAAAAGAATTGAAAGAAAAGAAAAAAAAAAGGAAAAAGAAATAAAGAGAGAGTCTCTCTGAATAAAATAGTCTTCATCATTCTTGACTATGAAGTATCCATTTCCATTCCATCCACATCCATCACACCGTACTTGGAAGCGAGGATTGTGGTAGAGGAGATGAAAGGAAACAAAATGTCTATATGTGCCTTAGTATTACTTTACCTTTTGTAGCTTGAAGTTCAACTAATACACTTGCCCTCTCATCTATAATATTTTTTAGAACTTACAAAATTTTCCTTCATCTATGCATAACTCACATCCAATACAGTACAGTTACGGTGGTGCAAAATTATTCAAAAAAAAAAAAGTAGGTTGAATAAATGATTGGGTGCTCATTGTCGATGTGTAGAACTTTGGTTGACACCACGCTCTTAACCTTCAAGACAATTACAGTGTATCAAGGAATTACGATTCAGCTTGAAATTTTTTATTCATTTTTGCACCAACAATGGGATGACAATTTGGGGCTAAACCGTTATTATTGAAGTTAGGTGAAATCCTTGGAATATGAAAGACTTTAAATATATTGTTTGATTAATCTGCGTAGATAAGACGCTTTGGATTTTGTGGGTAGTATCCGCTGAAAACCCTCACGAGACAACACTCATCCTACTGGGGACACCCAGAGGTTTAACGGCTTGTTGCATACGCTAAATGCAATCGTGTTTCCTACGAAAGTGTGACATATCTTAGTTTAGTTTATTCGAGGACGAATAAAAAGACAAGTGTGGGGGTATTTGATATACACGTAAATGTGTATATTTTATCCGCTTATTTATCTTATTTTCCCTTTAAAATAATTGATACTTTGTATTTATAGCTGTATTTTCATATTGTTGACAAGAAGCATGGTTTAGAGCATTTGATGGATAAAGCATGAAGAATTTTCTTAAAAAGAGTGAATTTTAAAATTGCTAAATCTTGAAAAGTCTAAAGCTTGAAGAACGGTTGCAATTATATTTCAGTTAAGAAGATTTGGCTCAATAAAGACTCAAACTGCATTCACATTAGCTCATTTGGAAGGCCTCTTACTCATGTTGCGTTCACACTAGCCTATCTGCTAGACCACTCACTCTAAAGCTCCGTTCACACTAGCTTATGTGTTATTTGGGCTAATTCTTTAGTCCCACATTGTGTAATTTTCCAAGCAGCCTTTGTCATATCAGCTATAAATACACTTTATCTCATTCATTGTAAAAACACATTAGGTTTTATTCTGTAAGTCTCTTCTTGGAATAAAATCATTCTCTCCCTTTCTTTTTACTTTTTGTTTATTTTATTTATATTCATGTTATTTATTTTCTGTTTCTCTTCTTCTTTAGCTATGTCTAGCTAATCCCCTTTGATTAGGGGGTGATAACGCTGATAGTATGATTCAATATGAATCACATAGCCAAAGGATGAGGAATTCATGTATATAGATCTAGAGCTGAACCAAGGGTTAGATCTGAACCTTAATATCCTGTGTCGTTTAAGAGCTATGCTCCTTCACAGGATATATTCGTGTTCGATCTAACGTTTATCAGATCTAGATCTAATTTTAGGGTTTTAGAAATTAATTAGTGAATCTGTCCTGATAGTCTATGGTTGTAGAGCTGAGCTCCTGCATAGGCTATGCTTGTCGTTATTTACATATTTGTTTCTAAAAACCTATTCTTGTTGATTCATGTTTGTGACAGAAACATGTATTAGATCTGGTTAATCTTTTGGCTATTGATGATTATGAATCTGATCTATGTCATTATCCCCTAATTGCTTTCACTTATTGTTAAAACTCTCTTTTATTTAATTTCTGCTATTTTCTTTGTTTTCCACCAATCAAAAGTTAGGGATAACTTGATTGGATTTATTAATAAAATAATTTGGTCCCAGAGTTCGACACCCTCTACAACGATCCTTATTGTTTAGGAAAGACGAACGAATTTTACAGTTGTTTACAATTGTTTAATTTGTTCCCAAACACCCGCCCACCCTACGGGGGGCAGCCGATCGTTTTTGCAGTTTGGCCGATCGCGATCCGGAACCATCCGAGTCTCTGTAACGCGCGTTGTTCCGGAAATTTCTACACTCGGCTTCGCCATTCGGAAGGCCAGGAGAGTTTGGTAGGGATTCCCTGCAAGGCACCATACTAACCTTCCGCCTAGTTTGGGCAGTTGCCCGCCCCACCCGTCCACCCTATGAGGAGCAGCCAATCGTTTTCCAGTTGGGCCGATCGTGATTCGGAACCGTCCGAGCCTTCGAAACGGGCGTTGTCCAGGAAATTTCTGCACTCGGTTTTACCACTTGAAAGTACAGACGGGTTTGGTAGGGATGCCTCGAAAGGCACCTTAGTAACCTTCCGTCTAGTTTGGGAGCCGCCAGCCCTACCCGCCTAGGTACCGGAGGAGGCTGAGGAACTACTTTGCAAAAGAAAACTGAATTCCTATTATCTCATATCATTGAATTATTTGAAGTTCCTAAGCCAAAGTCTTATGAGTTAAGGATTCATTTGCTTACATCGAATTCAGATATAATCCCTAGAGTTACTTTTTTTCCTTATTTGTTCCACCTTTTACCCCTTCTATTTCTTTCTTTTGATTATGGTGATTTAATTTGACATTGCCATATTTTTTATTTATTTTGACCGCGCCAGGAGTGTTTGGTAGGGACGCCTCGGAAGGCACCATAGTAACCTTTCGCCTAGTTTGGGCAGCCGCCCACCCAATGGGGGGGCGGGGGAGGCGATCGTTTTTCCAGTTGGGCCGATCACGATCCGGAACCGTCCGAGCCTCCGAAACGCGCGTTGTCCCGGAAATTTCTGCACTCGACTTCGCCATTCGGAAGGTTAGGAGGGTTTGGTAGGACGCCTCATAAGGCACCATAGTAACCTTCCGCCTAGTTTGGCCAGCCTCCGTCCCAACCCGTCCACCCCATGGGGTAGTCGATCATTTTTCCAATTGGACCGATCGCGATCCGTAGCTGTCCGAGTCTCCGAAACCCGCGTTGTCCTAGAAATTTCTGCACTCGGCTTCGCCATTTGGAAGGCCAGGAGGGTTTGGCAGAGACTCCCCGGAAGGCATCATTGTAACCTTCTGCCTAGTTTGGGCAACCTCCGGCCCCCACCGCCTACCCCACGGGGGGCAGCCGATCGTTTTTCCAGTTTAGCCGATTGTGATCCGGAACCGTCTGAGGCTCCGTAACGCGCGTTATTCTGGAAATTTCTACACTTGGCTTGCCATTCGGAAGGATAGGAGGGTTTAGTAGGGATACCCCGGAAGGCACCATAGTAACCTTCCGCCTAGTTTGGGCAGCCGCCCACCCCACCCACCTACCCCATGGAGGCAGTCGATCATTTTTCCAGTTTGACCGATCGCGATAGGGAACTGTCTGAGCCTCCATAACGCGCGTTATTCCGGAAATTTATGCACTCGGCTTCGCCAATCGGACGGCCAGGAGGGTTTAGTAGGGACGCCCTAGAAGGCACCACAGTAACCTTCCGCCTAGTTTGGACAGCCGCCCTCCCCACCCTCCAACCACACCAGGGGCAGCCGATTGAGATCCGAAATCGTGTAAGCCTTCAAAACGTGCGTTGTCCCTGAAATTTCTGCACTCGCCTTCACCATTCGGAAGACCATGAAGGTTTGGTAAGGAATCCCCGAAAGGCACCATAGTAACCTTCTGCCTAGTTTGGACAGCCGCCCACCCGCCCACCCCACGAGGGCAGCCGATCGTTTTTCCAGTTTTCCGATCGCGATATGGAACCGTCTGAACCTCTGTAACGCACATTGTTCTGGAAATCTCTGCACTCGGCTTCGCCATTCGGAAGGCCAGGAGGGTTTGGTAGGGACGCCCTGGAAGGCATTATAGTAAACTTCTGCTTAGTTTGGGCGCTTGCTGAATGGGGAGGAGGTGATGGAGGTAGGTTTTTGGTGAAATGGGGGATAAAAAAATGAAGTAGTCAGTCTCAGGTTGTTCAGTGTACACGATAATTTATGATGGCTTTCAACAGCTATAATTGATATAGTTGCATTATTTTTTAATAGAGTACGACGGCTAATGTATTTTTTTCACAAAAAGCCATGGAGATGACGTTCGTTGGAAGTCATCGAAAACATTCCAAATGCTCCATCGACGACCGTCAAAATGATCATCGCTATATATCGTTGCTTCAAGGATGATGAATGTAAAGGCCCGTAAATCCGTACCCTTTGAGCCGACGAATCACAACCCATGTCCAATCCAAATTGCACGAAATAATGAATGTTTAGTAGAAAGAAATTAGAGGATGAGAAATAGAAGGAAAAAAATTAGAATTGAAGAAAAGAAGAACATCAGAACCTCACAATGGAACGAGTAAAATATAATATATCAAATCTTTTTACACAAAAAGAAACTGTATATACATACTGTTAGATCCAAAATTGGCTCTAACACCCAGACTAGTAATGATTATACTGAAATGAAATCAAAAACGAAGAAAACACACAATTTATAATGGTTCGGCGTTAAATAGCCTACGTCCACTTTCTACTCTTTGAATTGATGATTTGAATGCAAGTACAACAATAATTCTCACTCAATTTTCGCTCATACAATGTATTGGTTCACTCAATTTCTTCCACAGTATGCTTCAAAAGGTGATTGTAATCTGAATAAGTTGATGAAATTCGGATAGCAATGGAGTTTGAGTTCTGAAAATGCAAAAAGATCCTTCCAAATGTCCCTTGATGGTGTATTTATAGGTGGAAAATGCTCCTGGAATGGCTTCGGTTCGGATCCATGTGGCACTCATCCCGTTACTATCGGGTTCGGATGGGATATGAAAGTGACAGCACACCAGGTTAGTAGTAAACATGGGTAGAACGTGGGTATAACCGCTTCGAATATTAAGGAAAACGTGGTGTGAAACTGTCGTGGCTCTGGGTTTGGATCGGGGGTGCTAGCAATCAGGGGATCAGATCAGTTTTGTCCCCTTCGATCCGATTCGACCTGTATTCTTTCTTTCTTGGCTTTGTGCTAGTCTGCCCCCGAACAAAAGAAATCCGATCCAACTTGTACTTGATTTTTTGATCTTCTAATCTTTGTGTAGCCTAGTTCACAAAGTAGGCTAACATTTTGCCCCCTCAAAGGATGCTTTTGTTGAAGATGGAGCATGCTTTGACATTATCTGTACACTAATCTTTGAATTTGAACTGTTGAATAGCTGCTTCCATTCGCGTGTAGGAATGCGTTGCTTCATAAAGTCATGTCTCTTGTTGCTTATATATACGTCATAGAATGTATGAATTATCTTTTTCATTTTAAACAGCTCTGAGAATTCTTCTTGATGTCCAGTGATTCCTCTAGGTAAGCTTTTTGTTTATTTTTCTTTTTGTTCATTTCAAGTATCAAATTAACTCTGTTAACCAAATTTGGGCTCGGTCCCAGTCCGAACAGCTTTTCTTACACTCCACTATCACTGAACGAATGGGCTAAATACCTATATGGGCCAGCAGTCCAGTCTGATCGGAATGAAGTGTTAGGAATACTAAGAGCCATTTCAAATCTATATAAATTCGCTTTTCATCCCCTTCTTCCTTCTTTCCTTCATTATCACCGTCCCCCAAGTTTTCCAAAAAGAGAAACCCTAATTTCTGAAGTATCAAAATTCCTTTCAATTCTCGAAGTAACTACATAGATAGGTTACAAAACTTTAGATAATTCCTTTTTAATTGATCTTGATTCGAATTCGTGGATGATTTGGATGGTTTGAGCATGGAACTTGGCTGACCTTGACGCCATGACCCCCCTCGCCATCGTCGTTAATGGCCTTGTCGCCATCTCGAGGTAATAACGGAGGGGTTTAGAATCCGTTGTTGAATGTGCCAGCGCATAAATGCTTGGCTTTGATTTGGGTGTTTGGCACAAGACTGGGTTCAGTGTTGGTTAAGGAAGAAAGAGGATGGAGAAGAAGAGGGAAAGGTTTGGGATCGGTTCGGGTGAAGAGGCATAAGAGTGAATAGGAGGAAGGGGTTCATCTGACCGGGTCGGGTCGGAGTGAGAGAAATGGTCATGGAAAGGTATGGGTATTCGGACCGATCCGGACTGCTTGAAGTACTGACTTTCGAACCGAACCGATTTGCATGTAGTGCATTAAGTTATGCTTTGGACCTCACATGGTCCTGGCCCCGGTCCGAACTCATTCCTCTATGGGCGTCTGATCCGATCCCAGCATATATATCTGAATCGAACCGAAACCATCCAACTTAATGCACAAGAAATGTCTGACTTGCTCAATCAATGCTTGCCGTTACTTTACAACTTAATGAACAGTTAGGATAGTGCCCTATGGACATGAGCAAACATTTAAGACTATCGTAAACATTACTGCTTCGCCAAGCTTCGGCATTATGCTATTACGTATTTACTTTGCATCTCTTGCACATACTGTTCACACCTCAGTTCACACATATGCATGGGGGATACGGGCTATTTTACTCTAACATATACTATTGCTTTGTCAGTAGTTTAGTGACCATGGCAGAGAGACGTTCATCTAGATTAGCAAAAAAGGGAGAAGTGATAGGAACATCCAAGAAACTTACTCTTGATGACATATCCCCTTCCTCAGACCTAGAATGGGATGATGAGGGCCCAGATTATGAAATGGAAGCACACAACAGTGAAGTATCTTCCGGGGGTGATGTCTCTCTTGGTGAGGAAGTAGAAGGAGAGGTAGGAGATGATCGTGCTCTTGACGAGTTTGAAACTGCTACCATACTGGAGTTAGCCAAAGATTCTGTTGAATCGATGATCGATGACGATAAACTCATCCGAATATGTCTAAAGCATGGGATACTAAGAAGAGATACCCATTTCCCTTCGAAAACAGATCGCCCCCACAATCCACCGGAAGGATTTATGGCTATCACCCGATTAATGTGTCTAGTTGGGGCAATAGCTCCATTTCTGCCTTTTGTTGTTGATTTTCTGAGACAGATGCGGATTGCCCCCATGCAGTTACATCCCAACTCTTATGCTTATTTATACACCTTGTATATAGCATACAAAGAGATTTTAGGTATAGAGTCTACCTTCGATGACATCCACTTCTTATATAATTTCAAGCATCAGACTCAAGAGACTCCCTCCTTCTCATACTTTGAATCAGTTCCAAAAAGGAAAATTATCACTGTTCCATATAGCAGCAAAGATGGTGACTCAAAACCTAAATGGTTTTATATCAGACAGCAACCAGGGTGCGCCAGGAGCTGGACCAAACCAAGTAAAGCAACGACTTTCTAGATTCCAACTTTGAATGTTTATGCCAACACATTAACTTGCTTTCATTTTCATTTGCAGTTGATAACCCAAAGCAAATATTGGTTCAATTATACTTTGATCATTTACACCAGCTGGTCAATGGCGACCAAAAGTTCTTAACCATCGACATTGTCCTTAATGATGAGTATCTCCATCATCACGGGTTACTATCTATTACCCGTAGTATAGGTCATGGGACTTGTCCATATGTGTACATACCCCCGGTCGACATTATCCCTGAGGCGGGTGAGGGCTCAAAAGGTCCAACGATACCTCTTAGGACTCCTCCCTCTCCGTCCTCAACTCAGGACGATGAATTAGCCAACATAGCTGAGAAGTACAGAGAAGGATATACCGTTCCTGATGACGCCATTTCTCCTGAAAAGTCAACATCCCCTAAAGAGCTGCCACTAGACGCTTCTCAAGGAGATGCTCCTACTACCGAGGATTCTACATTTAAGGGTTTAGGAAATCTTCCCCTACCCGAAACTATTTATACTTCAGAGGACTTCGGAACGAATCCTTTAACCATCACTTCTTCAGAGGAGACTACTCCCGTGAAGACCAAAGAGCCTACTCGTGCTATACTGGCTTTAGGCTCGGGTTTGTTGAGGGGAACGTCACTTAGGATGCACATAACACATTAGCACTGCACGTCACATCACTTATGTCTTATGTGAACGTCGATTCTGAACTCCACTTATATTGTTGCGCAGGTACAATGTCACACCCTTACTATGATGTCGGGAAGATTCGTCGTAGCATGTCCAGACCTCCTTCTGACATTGAGCATGATCGCCGTGAGAACCGGGGTAGAGATGACAGAAAGCATCATGATTCTCATCGACCTCACACTTCACGCTCTCGTTCTCCTGTTCGGTCGGATCCGGACAGATATAAGATCCACCAAAGTCGTCGTGGGGGAGACACATCACAATCCAAAGACCGAATTTCTTCCCAAGATAAATATAATCGAGAAAAAAGTCCACCGAAACACACTGATTCGCGAGACAAGCACAAAGCTTCTGAGAAGCGATCTGAAAAAGGCGATGCAGCCATCGTCCCTGCTAAGCGGAAACATATTGAATTATCATATTGCAAATCCCCACCATTGGACGCTGATTCCAAAACAAAACTGACATATCTAGAGAAGCAGTTCCTAGATCACTACTTTGAGAATTTAACTTTCTTACCCGCACTCGAGCCTATTTCTTCAAAGGGGCAGATGAGGCTAGGGTAAAGAACGACGCAGTAGAGAAACAATACTCGGAGATGTACAAGTATTCATGCAATCTCTTCAGAATCATTGGCTTTAATTACAGACATCGATGCAATGAAGAAAGTTACAGTTTCCGATGAGAATGCTTTGAAAAATCTGTAGAAGGCCTTGGAAGATACACAGGCTCGACTTGCCATTGCTCAACGAGATGACAACAACTTCAAAAAGCAATTAGAGGAATTACAAAAGCGTTATCATGACCTACTGGAATCTCACAGTCAAGAGCGTTCAGATCTGAAGAAACAAGCTGAAGATGCTAAGTCAGAAACTGTCAAGGTGCAACTAGCTTACAGTACTCTTGAGCAAGAAAAGGCCGAGTTAGCAAGGAAGAACGCCGAGTTGGAGAAACGAAATGCTGACTTGGAGTCCAAGTTAATGGAAGCCGAGGCTAGAGCTGCCTTAGCTGATAGGAATGTGGATAGCGCTATTAAGTCTGCTGAAGAAACTCATAAACAACTATCAGAGGCTCAAAAAGAATTGCATGGCTTTGGCGAACTGATGATTGAATTCTTTACACACATAATCCGTTGCTGAAACATCTCTTGGATTGAAGACTATCTGACTACCTTAGTTCATACGTGGAATCAAATCATCAAATGGGAAAAAGATGAACTTAAGGTAGACTTCGTTGATGAAGACAAACTCATGGAGAAGTATCTGAAAGACGATGAACAGGCACGCCTGGCCGAGGGGCGTCGCCTTATTGTTGCTTCCATGGAGGAGGAGAAATGCTAGGTCAAACGAAAGAATATCCTTGAAGTTGGTTCCTCTTCTGTTACCATCGAAGCTACTAGAGTAGAGGAATATGATCTAGAAAATCCGGGAATTCCTAGAGCGCCCCTTTTATCTCCTATACCCGAATCAGCATCAGAGACAGTAGCTGCCCCAATTGAGAAATCATTAGAAGGTATTTCCACCTTTTCACCCCAATTTGTCAAGGCAGTCTCCACCTTTCGTCACATCATTGGGCAATAAATCGAGGATTCTTTGTTTTCTCCTGAGTCGATAACTGTCGCTTCTCATTCTATAGGTGCTGAACCAACTGAGAAGACTGACGAGCATCGGGGAACCGCCATTGAGGAAAAATCCGTGGAAGAGACTCAGGGAGGACAGGATAAGCCTTAAGCCCCTTGCAGTGGTGGATGCTGGATCGAGGTTAATTGTTAAGCTTTCAACTAGGTCAATTACAGAGGGGCTTGCTAAAAAATATTCTCTTGATCCCAGTGCTCCGACTCCTAGGAAGAAATCTATCGACACTGGTACCTCAATTACAGAGAAGAAGAAACCAAAGCATCTCATGTCCGATGCTGAAAAAGAAGCTAAAAAAGCTCTTAAGGCAGCCAAGAAGACCAAGTCTACTTCAAAGCCCAAGTGACAATGCACTTTGTTTTTTATTTTGATATTCCAGTAGTCCGCTATTGTTGCAGCGGCCCTCGCATCTTTTTGCTTAGCTTTCCTGTATAAACTCACGTGTTTGTAAATAATGTAGTTTGTTCCCTGCAATGTCTGATATTTGTAAATTTAGCATTTAAGTAAAAATGCAAATGAAAAGCATGTCATATCACAGTTATATAATAAAGTCATTATTAAGGGGAACATATGTACATATATATGCCCCCAATCAATCTTGGATAACTGATTAAGACTTATTCAAGATTTATTAAATTCATAATCCAGTTGCCCCCGATTCTCTAACGGGGCCATATTCCTTTTGTCATTGATGCTTATTATTTTTAGCATCTTTATACTCTCCTATCTCATAACCAGGTTAGAGTATTACTTAGGCAGTCTCTTATCGGGGTGCATCTTCACGCCTCAAGGGACATCGTCTTCCCGTCCTTTATACTCTCTCTCGATTCATGAGAGTTAGAGTTAAGAATGTCATCTTCCCATTCTTTGCATCTTATCATGCAAGCGGTCATTTTGTTCGCTCCTGCACATAGGTTATCTCCAACTTCTCAAATCTAATTTAATGTTTTGTATTTCATAGTCATGATAGAATAATTGTTGAAGATAGAAATAATGCAGGAAAGTAAATGACACACGATATTTTTATATTGGTTCAGCTAAGTCGTAGCCTACATCCACTTCATATAAACAGACTTTTTAAGGCAAGTTGTGCCTTTATACATAGCCTATAAAAAACAAAAAGGAAGACATTTCATATTTAGCTCCGGTATCGTTGCAAGTGCTGAGCATTCCAAGCTCTAGGAATCTCTTCACCGTCCACGGTCGTTAGCTTGACTGCTCCCGTATCAAGCTTCCGTTGGATGGCGTATGGCCCTTCCCATTTTGGATCCAATTGGGTTGAAGGCGGGAAGACTCGTTTCTATACTAAGTCTCCTGGTTCAAAGGTTTTGAAGCCAACTTTTCGGTCATAATAACGTGCTAATTGATGCCGATGTCTTGAGGCATGCAAGTCTGCTTCGTCTCTTTTTTCTTCAACCATATCAAGAAAATCTAGGAGGAGTGTTCTATTCGTCATCGGGTTATAGTATGCTACTCGATGAGAAGGGAATTTTAGTTCTATCGGGATTACTGCTTCTGACCCGAAGGAGAGTGAAAAAGGGGTATAGCCAGTGGCCGTCTTAAAGGTTGTCCTGTAAACCCACAAAGTTAGTGGCAACTCATCTACCCACTTGGCTTGGGCCCGCTCCAACCGCTTTTTGAGAATAGATTTAATGACCTTGTTTATTGCTTCGACCTGGTCGTTTGACTATGGGTGAGCTACAACGGTGTATCGTTTATCAATCTTGTATTTCTGGCAAAAGTTTCTGAATTCTACACTGTCGAATGGTGTCCCATTATCAGTTATGATGGTCTTTGGTATCCTAAATTGACAGATAATGTTTCTGACCACAAAACTAATCACTTTTCTTGCCGTGATCATTGTTAAAGGTTCAGCTTCCACCTATTTCGTGAAATAGTCTACAGCGACAATCGCGTACTTTGCTCCCACTTTGGCAATAAGTAACAATCCAATAATATCAATTCCTCACATGGCAAATGGCCATGGGCTTACCATTGACTTAAGCTGAGTCGGAGGTGCTTTGGGAATTCTAGTGAATTTTTGACATTTGTCGCAGCGTCGTGAATAATCAGCCGTGTCTTTATTCATGGTAGGCCAAAAATATCCATACCGCAACACTTTCTTTGCTAGGGTTTGGCCCTCGGTGTGGTCCCCACACTCACCTTTGTGTACTTCTCGCAGAACACGCTTGATGTCGTCATGTGCGATACACCGTAGTAGGGGCATTGAAAACCCTTGGCGATAAAGGACGTCGTCCTGTAAAATGTATCTTTTAGCTTTACGTATTACAGCTCGTCTTTCGCTTTTCTTCAATGGGAGGGTTCCACTTTTGAGAAAATTCTTGATCGGTGTCATCCATGAGGCTCTCTCTGGATCAACTTCTAAGGCTAGTTCCACCTCCATCAGATCGAAACTCGGTGATTCCAAAATTTCAATCGGAACCATTTCAGTTTCTTCGAGATTATCAGAACTTGCTACTTTTGCCAACCGATCTACTTTCTGATTCTCTGTTCTTGGAATATGCATTACGCTGTAATGCTCCAAATTGTCCAACAACTCCTTTACTTTTTTGAGATAAGTAACGAGCCGAGGTCCTTTAGTATCAAACTCCTCTCGTACCTGGCATAGAACTATCTTGGAGTCGCAGTATATATATCCAGTGTCTTCACTCCTAGTTCTTTGGCAAGCTTCAGCCCGGCAATTAGGGCTTTATACTCGGAGTCGTTATTGGTAGCAGCAAATTCTAATCGCAATGCATAATAAATAGATCATCCTTCAGAAGTGATTAAAAAAACTCCGGCGCCGCACCTTCGATCATTTTTGGCTCTGTCCATATATAGCTTCCACGGACTAAGTTCTAGTTCTAAAGTAACCACCTTGTCACCCACCGTTTCCACTTCGGGAATTGTAAATTCGGCTATGAAGTCGGCCAATTCGTGCCCCCTTATTGACCTCGTGGTTTCAAATCAAATTGACTCAACTCGATGTTCCATTTAAGTAACCGCTCCGTCGCTTCGGGTTTTTGCAACACTTGCCTTAAAGGTTGATCGGGTCATACAACTATCGGGTGAGCCTGAAAGTAATGACGAAGTTTGCGGGAAGAAATCAGGAGGCTATAAGCAAGTTTTTCTATTTTTGGATAATTACGTTCCGCAGCGGCTAACTTCTTGCTTACGTAGTATACAGGCCTCTGGGCTTTATCTTCTTCACAAACCAACTCTGTACTAACGGCATGAGATGATACCGCTAGGTAGACAAACAAATCCTCATGTTCCACGGGTTTTGATAATATTGGAGGCTTTTCTAATAAGTCTAATAGATTCTGGAAAGCCTCCACATAATCAGGAGTCCACTCAAAATTTTGTTTTCCTCGTTTTATCAGATCGAAGAATGGTACGCACTTATCTATGGCTTTGAAGATAAACCTGCTCAATGCAGCA
The DNA here is from genome assembly GCA_030737875.1 of Allium sativum. NCBI lineage: Eukaryota > Viridiplantae > Streptophyta > Magnoliopsida > Asparagales > Amaryllidaceae > Allium > Allium sativum. The sequence continues at coordinate 906,251,716 of CM060916.1, forward strand.
ACTTTTCCATCCAGGCTTTGAACATCCTTAATCTTTCATGGTTCTTCAATATTCCTTATTGTTGTTATTTGACCAGGATTTATCTCAATCCCTCGAGAACTCAGGATAAACCCAAGTAATTTCCCAGATGCGACCCCAAATGAGGAATTTAGGGGGTTTAACTTCATTCCATACCTTCGAAGAATGTCAAACATTTCAGCTAAGTCCATTGTATGGTCGGAAGATTGTTTAGACTTCACAAGCATGTCATCCACATAAACCTCCATGGTTTTTCCGATTTGATTGTAGAACATACGGTTGACCAAACGCTAACACGTGGCTCCTGCATTCTTTAATCCAAATGGCATTACCACATAACAATATAACCCCAAGTCTATGATGAAACTTGTATGCTCCTGATCTGGTATGTGCATGGGAATTTGATTGTACCCTGAATAGGCATCCATAAAGGATAAAAGCTCATGTCCGGTCGTCGAGTGTACTAGCTGATCAAATCCTGGGAAGAGGAAACTGTCCTTCGGACAAGCCTTGTTCAAATCAGAGAAGTCAATACATGTACGCCACTTCCCGTTAGATTTTTTGACCAGGACAAGATTTGATATCCAGTCGGGATATTTCGAATCCTTAATGAATCCATTATCCTTTAATTTCTCTACCTCTTCTTTCAAAGCTGCTGACCGCTCTGGGCCTAACATCCGTCTCTTCTGCTTGACAGGCGGGTGCTTTGGATTGACGCTCAAAGAGTGGCTCATAATAGCAGGCGAAATCCCACACATTTCAGCGTGAGTCCAAACAAACACATCTAAATTTGCCCTTAAGAAATCAGCCAACTCTTTCGCTCGAATTGGATCTAGCTACGATCCGATCCTTAGTACTTTTGTTGAATATGCCTCATCAATAGATATATCTATTGTTGTCTCATTGGGAGTCTCCTTTCTGTCCTCGGGTTCTCTATCCTCTCTGGGATGTATATCCTCAAGCACATCTAAGGATGACTCTCTTGGGGTTGGACCCTTTAATTGCTATGCTGAGTTTTCCTTCGAAGGGGGAGAATCGTCCTTAGATTCTATATTCAACCCCTTCATTAGCATCTTCAACTTCGTCATGTAACAAGCTTGTCTCGTAGCTTGATCGCCTCTCATCACCCCTATTCCTGGTTCAATCGGGAATTTAAGCAGTAAGCACCAAGGTGCAATACATGCCCTAAACTCGGCGAGGGCCGGTCGGCCTAGGAAAGCGTTGTAGGGTGACTCGACATCCAAAACTACAAATGGCAGGATCCTCACTCTCTGCTAATCTCCCTGTCCTAATGTCACCGGTAATTCTACGTAGCCTATCGGAGCCGTTGACGCCCCCATTGAATCCCCGTATCCATCCTTCGCAGGGCTTTAAATCTATTGCTTCAAGTCTCATTTGTTCAAAAGCTTTCTTGAAGAGGATATTGACTGAACTCCCGTTGTCCACCAACACTTTATGGACTAAGCGGGGCCGATGGCCATGGTAATTACCAGTGGGTCTTCAATTGGTGATTGAATTCCGGTATCATCTCTACTATGGAATATAACGTCGTCTGACATTGTCTTTTGTTGTTTTATTGGAGTAATGTCTTTGAGGTTAATGCATTCCCCTACCTCAAAGTGCTTGGCAACATTAACGTACTGACCCATTGCTTTGAAACTACGGCTAGCTAGATGTGGTCCGCCTATAATGGTATTAATGGCAATCCCTTTACCTTTTTGTTGTGCTGTAGGTTTGGAAGTAGGCTGACTTTGGTTCGGGACTTGCCCCCTTGTCCCCTTCCCCGTGGGGCAACCTTGTACTCGTTTAACTTCCCTTCCCACAACCACTTTTCAACTACATCTCTCATATGACGGCATTCGTTAGTGGAATGGCCGTGGGTTCCGTGGAACAAACAAAACCTTCCTGTTGCGATCTCTTTTTCAGTGGAGTCTCTAGGCGGTGTCTTTTTGTATTGCAATATGTTGTATGTATCCAAGTAAATATTCTCCAACGTATCACTTAACGACGAATAGTTTTCAAAAGTTTGGAATCGAGGTCTTTTACTAGAGTTATTCCCTCAGTTCCTGTTCCTCCTATTGTCGTTCCCATTCCTGCTGTTATTACCTCCGTTCCGGTTGCCGACGTTTACCTCAACCTTCCCGGAACGGTCACCGGATTGCTTCACAGCAACATTACTTTGGACACCTTCCCTTGAGGCGCCCTTGGACTTTCTCTTCCTATTTGCATGGGCTTCTTCTCACCTTAAACGAATATTGGCCTTTTCGCAGAAAAATTCCCTAGTGGGGGGTGGTTTCCCGGATAGATAATCCCCAAATTCTATATCCGAGTCAACTCCTTCTATTAGTGCCATCAGAATAATGGGTTCATAAGGGTCACTAACTTCGGTGACATCTAGATTGAAGCAGTCTAAATATGATATCAAAGATTCACCTGGAGCCTGCTTAATCCTTGACAACCCTATGACGCTCTTGGACTTTCGGGCGTGAATTCGGAATTGGTTCATAAAGCACTCACTCAATTCTGTGATATTTGATATCGATCGTGGAGGGATTCGGGTGAACCACATTAATGCCACGTCTTCTAGATAAATCGGAAAGGCCTTGCATTTGATAGCATCTGGAGCTGCTGCGGCATTCATGAACCATGCATACCTCATCAGATGCCGCCCTGAGTCCGTTCTTCCTGAATTCCGATCCATCTGAGGCAAGTTGAACCGCCGAGGGAACTGGAAATCCAATATATCATCTATGAAGGGGGTATGACTTCGCTCAATGCCCCAGTCCTCATTAGTGTATCTCGGCTTTCGGACATAATCTGACGCACCATTGCCCGTACATCGGCATTTGTTAATGTCTGCACATGTTCTCTAGGTTTGATATTCGGATTACCCCTGGGTTCCTGATTAGGGGATAACCTCCTATTTCTAGCGGCAGCTGCTCTACATTACTCCCTACGCTCCCAGTCGATCTCAGGAGGTAGGGGCTGGAGAAGTTGTTGTTGCGTAGGATTAGTAATATTAGGATCCCTGGGTAGAACGTGGGATCCACGCATGGGAAACAGCATAGGCTCTCTCAAGCTCGGGTCATCAGGCCCTAACACACGAGCGGCGTCTTTGCGGGATCCTAAAGATCCAAAAGTTAAGTGATCAAGGTTCTGAGGTAGCTCAAGCGGCCTTCTTTCACGAGAACGTCCCTCATCTGAAGAAGATGAATAATCTGCAGCAAGGCGGCGTGTTGGGGAAGGTGTCTTTTGCCTCCGGAGCTCCTTGAGTTCCCTACTCATGGTGAACATGTTCTCTTGCATGCGAAGACTGTCACGCTTATGGGCTTTCAATGCCTCCTTAGTACTCTGGAGCATGTCAAGAAAGCATGAAAAATCTCCTTGTGTGACGGGTGTAGATGGGTCAGGCTGATCATTGGTCATAGCGGCTGGAATCGGAGCATTGGTGGGAGATCGAGTAGAAGTTCCAGCTTCACTTTGGTTTGGGTCGGATCGGAGCACAGTGGTACGGCCAGACCGGTTTGGATGGGCAGAGTGGGCAATCTCAACATCATTAGATTGGCTTGGATCAGGGTCTTCTGTTCGGTTCGGACCTTCCTGACAGGAGCGGCCTGCTCCAGAGTCTTGACCATGCGACCTCGTCACGACCATTGTTTGCTGATCTTCGTTAACTTCATTCTCTCGATTACTTTGGATCTCTTTGCCTTTTCCTTTGGCCGTAATCTCCAATTCTTCAGTGATTAACCAACAGGTACTTAAAGATGTCGAAAACAGAGGATTAACTGCTTTGAACTTGAAGGTCCAAATAGCAGAATGATAATCCCAAAAAGCGGAGAATTCAAAAATTCTCGGTGAAAACACCAAAATTCTAGATCCAGAATTGGCTCTAACACCCAGACTAGTAATGATTCTACTGAAATGAAATCAAAAACGAAGAAAACACACAATTTATAGTGGTTCGGCGTTAAATAGACTATGTCCACTATCTATTCTTTGAATTGATGATTTGAATGCAAGTACAACAATAATTCTCACTCAATTTTCACTCATAAAATATATTGATTCACTTAATTTCTTCCATGGTATGCTTCAAAAGGCGATTGTAATCTGAATAAGTTGATGAAATTCAGATAGCAAAGGAGTTTGAGTTCTGAAAATGCAAAAAGATCCTTCCAAATGTTCCTTGATGGTGTATTTATAGGTTGAAAATGCTCCTGGAATGGCTTCGGTTTGGATCCACGTGGCACTCATCCTATTACTAGCGGGTTCGGATGGGATATAATACTGACAGCACACCAGGTTAGTGGCAAACATGGGTAGAACGTGGGTATAACCGCTCCGAATATTAAGGAAAACATGGAGTGAAACTGTCGTGACTCTGGGTTCGGATCGGGGGTGCTAACAATCAGGGGATCAGATTGGTTTTGTCCCCTCCAATCCGATTTGACCTATATTCTTTCTTTCTTGGCTTTGTGCTGGTCTGCCCCGGAACAAAAGAAATCCGATCTGACTTGTAATGAGAAAACATTCTTCATTTTTTTATTTTTGATCTTTGTGTAGCCTAGTTCACAAAGTAGGCTAACACATACCAATCATTAGAGTACAACATATATCAGACACAGCGGAAATAAACTCTAAATAATTAATGGTGTAGCCTCCTACTTCTAGCTCCTGAAACTCCAAGCGGAACCTAACCTGTAAACATACTCGGTCTAACTCGAGCACATTTGAAGCAAAGCAAAATTCACTCGGATCAGTCTGGAATACTTTTCAGTGATAAATTCACAACAAACAACTTGTCTAACTTTATAAATCCTTTTTGAAAGAAAGAATAATAGTAAGACTAGCCCATACAAAAACACGGACGGTTTTTACCTTACTATAACCCAAAACAGTTTTGATATATCAAAATTCAGTGATATTATAATAGTGTTTATCAAATCACAAATAGCCATCTAGCAGAATGCTTGCATCTCACGCTCTACATATTCATTACAAAATCAAAAACCGCAGGGATCTTATCGGAGAATGGATTCCAGCTATGACAAGGTAGGGGACCACCTTCCGATCAGTGTGCTCTAGAGGGGATACACTTGGGTTCAACAAAAACATCTTGCAACCGAACCACACATGACCGACAACTCATTCAACTTAAGTGTATCGAATATATTGTCACCCATTACATTTTTAAGGGTCCACCGTACATCCACGGATATACAGAAATGAAAGAAGAACAAAATGAATTTCTCTAGATGGTGACAATTTACCCTGCTTGGGAATGACCCGCCTAGCCAAGCTGCCTGCTCGAGTTTTGTCATTTCTTGGTTGATGTGGCTTAAGGTCAGGTTTATCTTTTCGGAGAACATCTCAATATCTTTGAACGCCACATCGTCAGATCTGTCAAATCATTAATTGACGTCCACAAATATACTCAAGGTGTTAAGCAAGAGAATTTTTCCGCCACCAATATTGGTATATTTGTAAAAACCAATGTACGTGACCCTCAGAAAATACTCTGTCAGACAGTCGTCCATGTCAGTCATCCAGGAATAGGATGGACCAAAGGCACCCTCCTACTGCATCCTATATAGGAATCACCCTAAGGATCAGTAGCGAGTAGTCTTTGCCATCCATAAATTCAAATTACGACCGAACCACAGTGTATCTCTTTTGTGGGAGCGACCCAGAGATTATAAGTAGCTCTTTTGTTTGTGAAGATTTACGGTCTTCAATGCTCCATCTTTATTTCCTGCAAGTCAGTTTCGAATGCAACATTGGTTTGATCGGTCTCTTCGAAACAACACGTCAAAAGATCCAATAGAATATTCCATTGATAGTCGGGTTTTTAACTTTTAATCTCAATAATATTGTTAAGTACATTGGCAGTTCAGACCCTTGATAAACACCACTCATTTAACCCATTATATCAATTTAATATTATTACAATATCATAAAACCTTTCAATTTCCTTCACCTTGGAAATTACTTAATATTCTAATTTATTTTACTTAATGCGTTAATTAAGTAAATTATTTACAAACCCTTTGCTTAGAATCTTTTTATAATACTTTGCCCAAACCATTTATCATATTATGAAAACTATATTTGAATTCCATTAATAAATCCATTACCAAAATCCTTTATACCAATTCACTAATCAATCTCTTTTGCAATTTCCAATTCATTTACATTTGTTTTACTTAACTAGGAAAAATCTCATTAAAATCTTCATATTAGTTTAGAAACCTCTTTATAAAGTTCTCATTTAAATAACTTTTATAACATTAATTTGAACACTTCGATTCAGTTAAAAATATATTTTATAACATAAAACTTCGTCGATTCACCTAACGGTAAAAAGACATCTTAAAAAATGGGTTTTAGGCCATTTACTGCCAATCATGTAATCAATACTGTTTATTGATTATTACAATCGTTGATTATAAGTTCAACGATTAACATCCATTCAACCATTAACATCCAAACATGTTATAACATCACTTACGATAAATAATTCATATGTGAATAATATGAACAATCAATAATATACAATTTATTTGAGGAATTCGGTCGGATCCCTCCAACCTGTTTTTCCCCTACATCACAGATCATAATATAATTTTATAACAACATATGAACAATAATTTAAACTAAAACATCCAATACGACATAAATATAATGTAAATAATCATTAAACAAATAATAAGCAACCACGTCATCCAATCATCCAATTAATTACGAATTATAGTTATGTGAATTTAACACATCATAAAATTCTAGAAAAGTGTGAGAATTAACTCACATTTATTTTGATGATCAATTTCAGCGTTGTTTCATTTAATTTTAAACAAGTATTTAAAATTAAATGAAAAATCCAGCTGCTTCAAATCATGTCCGAACCTGCACAACAACGTAGTGCTCTTCACTATGATTCCAACTAATCTTGTTTCACGCGGTTCTAACAATGTATGAATGAGTTATTCCTATTTCAAGTTTTTATATATTAATCGATTATTAAATTAAACTAATAATAAATTAAATAAATATTTAATACTAATTACTAATTAATAATGAATCCAGGTAATTTACCTTATCCGGTCCACGCGGCTTCACCACTTCTTCTGCTCAAACACGATATCTCATTCCCTCATACCCATCTTCCTACTTCATTTAGTTTAAACCGAACCTCCATGATTCCATACAAACAGCCTGGGCCAATTTCATGCGTGCATTTTTGTTAACATATGAACATATTATAGTTATTTAAATATTCAGTTGAATCTAAAATTATATAAAATTTCACTAATCTCCCTATTAATGTTAATTACCGTAATAACTTTCTTAACCATACTTAGGCTACAAGAAACGGTCAAAAGGCCACATAACCTTCCTCCTTCATGTCATTTCTCGAACTGCCACGTATTTAAAAATAAAATTTATCCTTAATATAACATCCACCTGACTTAATTTAATTCATATTAAATAACATGTCATTAACCTTATATTTAATTACCTTTATCAACTATTAATTACATGATCAAAGTCACGTAACTTTTCTTCCATGCGGCTTCTATCTCCTGACATCGAACAACTCTCCTCACCTTTAGCTCCTCCCCACTTAAGACACGGCCCAGCCTCCTCTCTCCTTGCTCATGCCTATAGCCAATCTCCACCAAAAAATTCATTATGAATATGCGAACCCGCTTCCTCTTGGTCTTCTTCTCCAGTTTTGAACCCCAAATACATACTGCCATTATAAACCAAACTCACACGTGTTGTGCTGACCCGCCCCTTGACCTGCTCTTGGCACCAAGGAAACCTACCTCGATCCATCCCATAAATGTCATTCTCTCACCTTCGAGCACTGCAACAGGGAACCTGCGATACTTCAGTGATTGAATGCCTCACCTCCACCCAGTTTACCCAATCCCACACCTTAACCCATCTTCAGCCGTCATAATATGTTATCGAAGCTCAAGTCAATGCCTTCCCCGCGATGATGCTTCTGACATCTTCCAGAACCAAGCCTTAAACCACTGGCAATAGCTGTCATCCGCCTCTCACCCAACGACCAGTCATCGGCTGGTCTACCGACACCGCGCCACACTCCTAACATCGGTGATGTCACCTTCCATTAGAATTGCGTCAACGCCGAAACCCCTATCCATCAACACAACCCACACAGACTTCACCTACACCAATCATCATTACCCTTCATTCATTCCCAGGCGACGACCTCTTTTTTTTTATGTTTTGAAGCTCTTGAATATATGTGGGGAGTTGGTCTTTCTGCTTTTGTTGAAGAATGTAACAAAGGTTTGTTGTGGTTGATCGCAGAAGAAAGGAGATGGGTTTATTTATTGATTTTTTTATAGAAGCCTGTGGGCATTTTACCTAAACTATGGACCGGTCAGTGATTTTTTATTTTATTTTATTTGACTAAAAAAATTTATTGACGCGACGAACGATATTTTTGTTCATGTCTATCGCAATTCAAAACGATATTTGTTGATTCCTGTGGTTACATTCAAATTCTGTTCATTACGAAAATGGATGTCATGGTATATTTGATGTTACGATCCAAATGGAACTTGTTTCATCGAAAACCGTGTCCCTTTTCTCAAATGACGCTTGTTTAAGCTTAAATGGCCGATTTATTTGCATTTAATTTTGCTATGCTCACAGAATAACTCTGTTTGGCGCGAAACTTGAAATTTAGCAATAATTAGCTATTACGGTCTTAATAAAATTTATTTCGTCGAAAACGGAGGTTGTTTGAAAAAAGTCTCTTTTATGGGTCCAATTTAAGTTAAAATAAACCAATTTAAAATACCTCAATATAATAATATTAAAATATTATTATCGACCATACAAAAGCAGAATTTTATGTAATACCAAAATATAGTACTCCGGATTGAATTGCAAGTCAAAACGATATTCAAAATATTAAAAACCCTTTATTTTTATATAAGAAATCATTATATTATATAAATGATTTCCATAGCGACTATTTGAAAATTTGATTTGGACACAAACAATCTACAAGATGAAAACTCAATTTTTCTACTTCATAAGGAAATTATTATCCAATAGATTCAGACGTTTCTTCTTCTAAAGAAATCTGACTTATTTTGGATCCTGTATAACCAATTGAAGTTCAAAACTTAATATTACGAACTACCATGACGCTGATGCTTGTTTTATAATTAAAATTGTAAATTAAACATTTAAACGTTGTTTAATAAAAGAAATTGTTAATAAAATTAAATATAGACTCAAATTAATCCTTCCATATTACCAAATCATATAAAATTGCAAATTCAGTTTATTTTGATATTAAATATCATTTTTTCATTTAAACTAATAAAATATTCAAAATTATTGAAATCAAACCATTTAAAATTCAAATTAACATTTAAAACAAATTTTAAATATTAAATTAAACAATTAAAAATTTGGGTCGTTATAATGAATGCATCATATTTATTTAGTTTCTCACACCAAACTTTTGTTTGACTTGTAGTTTTATTTTTCTCTTAATTCCTCTGGTGCTCTTTTGAGTAGTTTGAGAGAGAGAGGTTTTAGTAGGATTTTTTTTGAGGTTAAGGAAACGAGCTAAATGTTTTATTGTAGCATTCCAATTTCATTTGCACTAGTAGTATTTATATATCTACAATTGCGGGGAATTGTTGTTATAGTTGTCTCGACTGAAGAAACTACTTAGAATTGTGCTTTGAAACGTTGTGTATCTTAAGAAAATATTTAGTTCAGTAATTTAGTGCTATATGCTATAGTTCCGTTATGGGATTCTAATATTATATTCTTTCCTTTTGTTTATTTATTTTACAATAACAATTTATTTTTTCAACATTTGAGTGTTCGACACAAGAGTATCGTAGATGTATCAGTGTCAGTATTTGATGGTCAAATAGATGATTCGTTACATATTATCAAAACCATTTATTTGATCTTTCAATCTTGTCCCAAAACTCCATGCTGGAAATTATGTAGTAGAAGAGTGTAATTTAATGAGAGAATGGACAGAATTACATTTGAATTGTGTATTTTGTTACAAAGCAATGAGTATTTTCTATGTATAAGTGAGCCTTAGCATAGGCGGCCCAAACATGTAAGATACATGATACATAATATAACAAATAGACCTTTCTCTTTACACCCCCTTCAAATCTAACTTCGAGGGTTAGGGCTGCAAGAGAAATAAAAATGGCTCCCTCCTCAATAGACAGTTATAGCTTTAATGAAGAGAATCTCTTTAAATTTCCTTTTAAATCGCTCTTGTTGCCACAATTGAAATCAACGACATCCTTTATGGCATTCATCGACATCCTTTGTTGCAGATCTATGGCCACTGGTGGTAAATCTAAGGCAATAGGGTTTCTCTTGTTGATTTTTTTGCCTCAGAAGACTTCAATAAAGCTTTTGCACTATGATTTGACTCTTTCAGTGGTTGAAGCATGGTTGCTCCGGTGATGTAGAGCTAGTTCTTAAGCATTTTGAATCTCTATCTTGATAGAGGCTTAGTCAGGCTGTCAACAGTTTGGTAAGTGGAATGTACATAGTTAAAAGCTATCTTTCTTTCAGTACCATTTCTCTTACGAAATAGATATCAAGTTCCATATGTTAGTTCTTGAATGTAACACTGGGTAGGCTATAACACTAAGATTATCACCAAACTGTTTCTTCATTATCTGTTTCAACCCTTAATTCACTTAACAATGATTGTATCAACATTATCTCAGATGCAGTGCTAGCTATGCTTCTATATTCTACTTCCATGCTTAATTTGGATGCAATATTTTGTTTCTTTGCACACCAAGAAATATGTTTTTTGCTAAAAATATATGTTATGCCAAGTAATTGACTTTCTGTCATCATAGCCATCAGCCCAGTCAGTGTTTGAGTATCCATTGATGTTGAATTTGTTGCTAGGTTTCATGACTACTCCCAGATTTATTTTTCCCTTGAGATATCTCTGTATTTTTTGAGTGTATTCTATTGTTCACTTAGAGGCTTTTGCATGAATTGACTTACTTTGTTTACACTGCAGGAGACACATGGTCTTGTAATTGTGACATATTGCAGAGCTCCCACAATGCTTCTGTATCGTCTTTCATTGAGTATAAGCTCTCCTTTTTCTTTACTAAGTTGTAGATTATTTTCCATTGGTATAGGAAATGGGTTTGCTTTATCCATTTATATTTGATAAAGATTCCTAAAATATTCTTCTTTTGATTTAGATGTAGTTCATTGTCAGTCTTGTCATTTTTATCCCTAGAAAGTAAGTTAAATTTCCCAGATCTTTGATTGAGAACACACAGTTTAAGCATTCAGTAATGCACTAGATATCACTCTCACTGTTATCTGTATTTTAAAAATCATCAACATAAGCTAGTATATAGGAAACAGAGTTAGTGGTAAATTTAACAAATAATAAGTCGTTAGATTTTATGGAGTTGTAGCCAAGTCTTGTCAATCTTGATTTAAGTTTGTCAAACCACACTCAGTGTGCTTGCTAGAGTCCATATATTGCTTTATTTGATTTGCATACAAACTCTTCCTTTCCTTTTGCTTGAACCCTTAAGGTTACTCCATGTAAACCTCTTCCTATAAAACATCATTTTGAAAAGCACTATTTAAATCTAGTTGTTTGATGGTCCAGTTCTTGTGCAAGGTAATGGTTAGTATGATTCGAGTAGATGTCGGTTTTACAAAAGGTGAAAATCTTTCATTGAAATTAATTCTGCACTGTTGGGAATACCTCTTTGCAACTAATCTTGCCTTGTACTTGGACACTATACCACATGGATTCTTTTCTATTCTGTAAGTCCACTTGCATTCCAATGATATTTTTATCTTTGGACAATGGTACAAGACTCCAAGTTTGGTTTCTGGTAAGAGCATCTAGGTTTTCTTTCGTTGTTGTCCTCCCCTTATCATCGAGCAGTACTTAGTGATAAGCGGATGGTTCATCTAAATTTAGTCAGCACAATAAACTTTTGATTTGAATATGTCACTTTTAACTATATTCATCATATGATGTTTGTTTTGATCTTGAGTGTTGTTTATTCTCTCCTCTTCCTAAACATTTGATGCAGCATTATCTTGACTGACATTATCAGCTTGTACTAGAAGTGTAGCAATAGTGTTTTTAGAAGACATATTGCATTCTTGACTTGATCCACTATTGGACATTGAGTGTTGAGGTGTGGAGTACAGTTGTGATGTTTGTGTGTGTTGTATCATTATTTAATATGGAACAAATACAACATCATTAATACATTCTGGAATGGGTAGAATATAGTATCTTGGATTAAAAAAATTCTTGGTAGTTTTGTATTTGGGGTTACTAAAGGGAAATAATTTTTCATTGAATGTTACATGTCTAGATATATACACCTTTCCATTACTGTCAACATACTTGTAGCCTTTATGACTAGTAGCATACCCAAGAAAAGTGCATGGTGGATATCAATAATCAAGTTTATATTTATTGAATGGTCTTAAGTGGGGAAAGCATAAACCACCAAACACCTTTAAGTTGGTTTGGCTTTGGTTAACACATCTGTAGGGCATCTAAATTTTAGTACCTTCGTTGGTAGCCTGTTTATTAAGTATATTGTTGTGATAAAAGCATCATGATAGAATTTTAATGGCGGTGATGCTTATGCAAGCAGTGTTAACCCAGTCTCAACTATATGTCCATGATTTCTTTTTATAAGACCATTCAGTTGAGATGCGTATGGACAAGTTAATCTGTGAACAATCCATTTTTATTAAGTAGTATTTCGGAGGAAGAACATCTTTACCCCCATCAGTTTGAAATATTTTGACATAATGATTTAACTACTTTTCTGCACTTGTTATAAACTGTAGGACTTCATTGTTAGTTTCATATTTTGATTTCAAAAAATATATCCATACATGTCTAGAATATGCGTCGATGAATGAAATGTAATATTTGTAGCCATAATCAGTGTTAGCGGTTATTGGATCTCATAGGTCACATCAACTAACTCTAGTAGTTTCTTGTAAAAAGTTTCAGAGTTTTAAAAGGGTAAATTGTGACTTTCCCTACTAGACAGTATGAGCACATATATTATTTAGGAATAATAGTTACAATATTATTATCATCTAAAACTAGTCTTACAATTTTCATATTTGGATATCCAAGTTTACAGTGCCACATATCAAATGCCATATAATCTTCACTGTTGTTTAGTTCATGCACATTAAATCTTGGGTTTTTTCAATGTCAGACTTATATAACCCTTTATTTTCTCTACCTAGCATCAAAATTTCTTTGGTAAGACTGTCTTTAATCAAACAATGTTTAGGGTAAAATTCAAAAAATACATTATTATCTCTTGCATACAATGACACTTATTAAGTTTTTTCTAATATGCGGTGCTCTTAGAAAAATGTTTAAGAAAATCTATTTTGCACCCTTTATACTAGCATGACTAGTGCGTGTGATAAAAATTGAACTGCCAGCTTCATCTTGTATACCATCAAGTTTTGCAATGTCCGAAGCACTTTTTTGACTGCTCTCAATATCAATTTGACTGCTAATCAGATTTTCACTAGAGTGTTTATTTATATTGTTGGTAGTTTGTTGATTCACATTGAATATGTTGTCAAAACCGAAGTAGCATCTACTAGAAGTATGTCCAATTTTATCACAAATTTGACACTATAGTATGTTGTTGAGGTTCCACCTCCCTGCTCTACCTCTACCTCTGCTGGACTAAGTACCTCTCTGGTAATTGTTATTATTTTGATTTTTTGAGTTCTTGCCTTTGTCTTGATTCTCGAATTTATTATTTGCTATATAGTTCACAGAGTAATAAATCTTATTTCTGTAGTAACCTTCTTCCATCAGCCAAGAGAGTGGGGGTAGACACTTTGTATAGATGGAGTGGCACTATAAGAAAAACCGCAAATAGCAACAGATTTTAGCAATGGAAATTTTCATCGTAAATTAGCGACGGATTTTTGTGGAATCTGTAAGGGATATTATCTAAGATTTTTTATTTCAACTAGTTTTAAAATATTACCGTCAAGTTCAAATTTCCCACCCTAAACCATAGTAAATTGCAACAGTTTAATGTTATCATTTTTTCATCGCAGAATTCAGCAGCAATTTGAGACAGCTTACCGAAATGTACTTTTTTGAAGTTATTTTGCAGTAAGTTTTCAAGGGATTTGCAAGGGGCTGGTATATGTATTCTTCTTAAAATGTTTTACTTTATGTTTTTATTAAATAATTGATAAGTGAAAATAAATTTTAAGTAATTAATGTGAAAAATAATATACTAATAATAAAAAATAAAAAATTATTATCAATAGTAAATAAAGTTCAATAGTTCGTACTGATTAATTAATAATTTGTAAATAATTAAAAGGTAATAATAATTAATAATATAGATTGATAAGTAATATTTAATAATCAATGATTAGTAAGTAATTTTTATTAATTAAAAAGTAATGTTTATTATCTAGTATATAGAATTTAATAATTATAACAGATAATTATGTTTAATACGTATAAATTCGAAAAATTAGAACTTTCATATTTTCTAAAATAAATATAAAGTTTAAATATAAACTTTTGAATTTTCATAATTTTGAAATAAATATAAAATCTTATAAAATGTTCAAAATTTAAAAATAAGAAATTTTATAAATATTAATGAATTCCGAAATTCAAAGAATACAAGCATTACCATACTAGTTATTATTTCCGTGCCTATTTACAGGCTTTCACATGTAATTTAAATTAATAATTAACAAGTAATAGTTAATATTAAATATATAATATTAAGTCATTTTAATTTTTGCAAAATATTCAAACTTTCATTTTAATAAGTATTTGTCCTTGCATTTGTATTGGTGTAAACTTTGGCATCGCTTCGAATTTTTGGCTCCAACTGAAATTTTTGGCTCTAACTGGAACTCTTTTAAAATAACCAAATTAACCCCAACCATTACTACTTGTTACACCGTACCCGTTATTTTATTTTCAATTTGCGTGTTGCCTTCTAAGCCTAACCCAATAGCCTCCTTCCTTCGTTATGTAAATTTTCCATTCTGAAAAAAAACAAAAACAAAAACAATGGTCTCCTAACCCTAAATCTTCTAGCCGCCTACCACAACACGCATGATTTCAAATCTCTCCCTTGAACTGCGGGAGGGCCGGTCTTTTGGTAAAGCGGGAAAAGCATCCTCTTTGGGCCACATCAACATCTAGGGCAACAGAAGCTTTTCCTCGCTCACGCAAAAATAAAAAGGTGATTTGTAAGCAGAAGCCGCAAAAGCATCGGACATCAAAACTTGATAACAACAACTTTAGACTCCATCGAACAATGATTCCAAACCACAATTGACGGCGACAAGTCGTTTAGACGACGACGAATCCAATGAAAATTCCAAAGGCGACATCAGGAGGCAAGAGTAGGTTATCTTCCTAGGTAATAAGGGTTATGTAAATTTTCAAATAATCTTAATCGTTCATATAGTATGTTTGATCTAATTGTTTGCGGTAGTTAATTTGACTTTATATTTGCAGTTAAATTGTTAACTATTCAATTAATGAAATTTCCATTAGCAGAAAACAAAGAATATTTTTATGTGTTATTGCGGTGGACTAATGAACTTTCAATTTGCACTGTTTGACAGATTTATCATTATATGGGCTGAATTTATATTTACTGACTCCACTTCCTTCAAATAAAGAATACTTTTCTAATTTTAAGTCAATAAATGTATTGTTGAACCACAATTCTGAAATATTAAAAAGTGTGAAGAGTTTTCTTTAAGATGTTGAAAATTAATTTTGTTTTCATGCACTGATATGCTAAGATGTTATCATTTAATACTGGTTTATAATTTTGTTTTAATCCAGTATGATTTATGTTCTAACTCAAAATAACTCTATTTTGACAAAGTGAATACCTATAGGATTTGTCACTTCTAAAAAAGGAGAGTAGCGATGTTGATAGGGGTGAGCGTTCGGTCAGTTCGGTTTGTTTGGAGCTAAAAAAACTCAAACCGAACTAGAACTGGAAATTTTCCAAACCGAACAGAATTAATTTCGGTTAATTCAGTCGGTAACCAATTTAACCGAACTTGAAGGATGTATTATTTTTCAAATGATGAAGTCACTCAAAGTAAAACATAAATTCATGGTTGGAGAAATTTTAGATAGTAAATTTTATGTTTTATGATAAGATTTGATTTATTTGAAACAAATGTCCTTGTATTTTATAGCTAAAATAATTATATAAAGTACTACAATATTGTAAAATTAGATAATAAATTAAAAGTTTGGTTAATTCGATTAAACCGATAACCAAAAAAAATTATTTTACAAACCGAACTCAAACCGATTTAAATTTAAAACCGAATCGGCCGAAATGAACCGGTTTGGCCAGTTAATTCGGTTTGAACCGAATATTGCTCGCCCTTAGATGTTGAGATGCTTTTTAGTCAAAGCCGTCACACGTGAAACCTCTAGTTAACAATACGTTCAAGTATTGAGAACATCGTCAGAAGAGAGGAAGCGATTTGGTTGAAGTCGTGTCATAAACAAAGAATGGCTCAAAACTCCTACTAGACGACCTCTTTTAGGCCTAAAAACCTCAATCACAGTGATTTTCACGTAATTTTTGTAGCCCTCTAAATTAGCTTCAAGTAGAGCTTTCATCTGGACAAAACGGACTTACGGTCTGGAAGTTACTCCCGTTTCCGTGAACGCGCGCAGAACTTGGATCGACTCACCCCTCCGGGCTTGCCCTTAGATCCCTCGCCCCCCTTAGGCTCGCCCTCCTCCTTGACTCGACCGACTCGCATAAAGAGGCTCGCCCACATAGTCTTGTGGGACCGACGACCCGACCCTCTTGGCATCAGCTCGCAATAGGACCGGCTCGTGAAGACCACGACCCGACCCACCTTGGAATCCAGCTACTTACGAACCACCTGGACTGGACCCGCTTCTGCTCATGTATTGGCCTATTCTCATGGTTATTCCCACTCCTATGAACCGAGATCTCATTACACATGGCCCGACGCGGCTTGGGTAGGATTTCTCTACATTTTCCACCTCATTTTGAGATTTTTGGGATGCGTGCCACGTGTCCCGAGAACCATCTGCTGTAAATGGCTATAAATACACCATTTGAAGGCATTTTGAGGGATCTTTCGGCATTAACTCCTTACTGCTTCCACCATTGTTCTATGCAAGACCATTGCTCAACATAGAAGCTGGATTCTACAATATAACATGAGGATTTCGTGTATAATTAACTAATTTCTTACCTCTTTTCTGTAAACATTGAGGATTTCGTGTATAAACCAAGAGAATTGTACTTGTAACTTCTTAGGATTTATGAAGAGCTAAAGTGGACGTAGGCTTGGTTTGAGCCGAACTATCATAAAAACTTCATGTCTCTTCTGTCATTTAGTGTTTTCTGCATTTATTATCTCTGATTTGTGATTGTGATGATTTCACACTGCATTTGGGTGTTAGTACCAAATTTTGGTCTAACATTCGCTTTATTGATAAAACAACAATAAAAGAAATTACTAAGTTATAAGCATAACGATTAGAAAAAATATAATAGTCCAAATAACAACCCAACCCACATAAAAAGAGACAAATAGGTATGAACCTGAAAATAGCAATACTAAAAGCAATGACTAAACCAGACTTCAACGTGCATTCCTCAATTAGAGCATCTCCAACAGATTTACGGGTCGTAATATTATGAACCGTAAGATTCAGGGTGGATTAGTAAAATTTGCCCAATAGGAGCATGCCAATTTTATCGGTGTGCTCCGATTTTATCGACACATGCCAATAAAATCGGCGCATAAGTATAACGAGCCGATAATATCGGTGCTCCAATTTTATCGACGCACGTCGATAAAATCTCCACGTAAGTATAACGAGCCGATAATATCGGCGTGGCTGTAAATAATTTGTAAAATAAAGTTACTTAGTGTTTAAGGTTGATATAAAACGTTTGAATACACGTATAATACTCACGATACAACCGATAATACAACATAAGAAAACAGTTGATCATAAACATAACGATATAACAAACATTGCTACATCTGCCAGACACAAATACAATAGAAGTCGGTACATGCGTTGGAAGCACTAAACGATACAACGAACGATTAGATCGAAGTAAAGCAGAAAAGTAAATACGCAAGCAAACTAAATGTTACGTTCAACCCCAAGAGATTCAACTAATATTTCGCATAAGGATACAACTAACATTTCGCATAACGATAAAACTAACAATAAACATACAGATACAATAGGTCATAAAGATACAACAACTAATGATAGTAGATGCCAACTAAAACATCAAAGAAAACATAGGAAATAGTTACTTAAGCAAACCACATGTTACGTTCAATCTTAAGGGAGTCTCATTACATTCAATCGCAATTGTTCAATATCATTTTATAGACATCTAATCTCTCGTTCGAGTTCGTTTGCATATGTTATGCCCCTTGGGCACAAAGGTTCGTCTATCCATTCTGTGTAATTGCATCCATTTGGATAGGATGGTCATTTATGAATGCGCTGACCTATATTGTTGCCCTCTGCTCGAACCACAACTTCAACCGCATAACCGCAGTAGCAACAAACTGGATAAGAATCAACTTCCTGTTCATATGGTGGTACTCGATATACCTCTACTTCTTGTCGTGGTTGAGCGACTGAATGTTCATGCGATAGTTGAACATGTGGTACTTGAGCTTATTGTGGAGTTTGTACGTTCCCATGTTCATACGGTGGCTCATCCTGAGGTCTAATTTGGTTTAGATGTTGGAATTCGTCTGGAAACTCCTGAAGTCTCATATGTTCATATGCCTATTCATCGTAGTCTATAGCTGATGGCCAAGAAGGCATTTTGAACGAGTGATAAAAGAATGAGGTAGTACAAGAATGGGAAAAAAGTTGTTTGAGTGAGGTAAGTTATGAGAAATTAGACATAAATATATAGCTGCGTAGTGTACAAATTAATAAAAATAAATAATGATGTAACCGATCACTGTTACGATGTGCTTTACGTGCTGCCTGACACTGTTTTGCCTGGCATAATACTGTAAGGAATCTGCTTTTCATACTGCTATGATGTTAACGGTCATTGGTTCCACTTTGCTTTAGGTGATGCGATTTCCAAAGCATTTGTCAGCAATAATGCTCAAGTGGATGAGTATGGCCCTATTTTTTAACTCATTTGTGTACTGAAATGTTTAATTTAAACGGGGACAACCCTAGTTTTTAACTTATTTGCATTCATAAATATAAACAATACCTTCTAACTTGCGTACAAACTTTGTTCAAACAAAATAATATACAAGACACATAATACAGTGAAATACAACGTACAACTATGATAAAATACGACACAACGTGGAATACAATACATATAATTAAGGCATAGAACCATATAACTAAGACCCAAGTTTCGGGACGTAACGTAGAAACCATATAACATTTATGCTTTTGCTGCAACATTCAGCCTTTCCAAGCGACTTACCTCTGCTTGCATCTCTAGAGCAAACATGACACCCCTTCCATCAGTGGTGGATCGATGCATGAGAAAAAATTACAACGTTCCAACCCTTGTCGGTTAAGTGTGGTAAAGTATGCTTTGCAACCGAGGAGTTCAAGAAGCTAAACCGTAGTTTTGCCCCTTCTTTTCACAGCTTGGACTCCCTCAGGTCTAAAATCTTCATCAATCGTGGTATTAAACTCATCAAGTAGGTTTTCCCCTACACACTGAAAATTTTTAGCAGTTGACTCACTTGGACTAAAAAAATACCCAGATTTAGAAGCTTTTTTCTCACTCTTGCTATCAGTTTGAACATCACGAAGACTCTTAGCAAGTTATGAGTTCCATTTTGGTTGACTAATAAGAAGATCATAACAATGCATAAACTGATAATAATGTGGCCTTTTCGCGCCATTTTCTCTAGCAAAAAGCTTCTTAAACCCTCGTTTTCCAATTGTTTCTAATAAAAAAGGGGAATATGAAACATAAAAACAGTCTACCAACCACTAACGTATGTATTAAGAAAATATACCAGATTATCCTCACCTCCCATGCCGCTTGGATTTGCTATCTTTATTTTGTAAACTTGTGATTCATAGAACGTTGTTTAACGGCTTATTTTGCTAAAATGACCTTGAATCGCCGACAATGTCTGTAAGCCTTCTGGATTCTTCTCAAAGCGGTAATAATTTTTTTCCAAAACGTAGCGGTTGATTGGTCGTTCCCCGTAGCCGAATATTGTGAGAAATGATAATAGATGGTTGATTAACATAGAAATGTGTTTATTTTATGCTCTTATATCTTATCTTTTGTATATAAATAAATATTACTTGGGTATTGTTTTGTTACTTTTACAGATATTCCAACCCTACCCGTATGCAACCAGAAAAGTAGAGAAATGGAGATCAGATTGCTATATATTTGCATTTTGAAGAATTGTAGATGAAGATCTCACATCTAGTTGCTGTTGGACAAGAAAATGATTGATGAAAAGGTCATGCACATCTCAAATTAAAGGAGGCTTGCAAGAAAAAAGGAGAAAAGGCCTAGAACTTGTTCCAAATGACAAAAGGCCCAAATTTACTAGATTTCACTAAGGCCCATTTGTAATTCTATTAGGGTTAGGGTTTGGTTATCTCCTATAAATACCCTTGTAATATCATTGTAGCCACCATCCTATTTTCTCTTCTTCTCCATTAATAAAGTTTCTAGTTCTCTTTTATTTTTCTGTATTTTTTATTTTCTTAGCAACTAGTGCCATCTACACAATTAGGTTTGGTAGAGTACTAGTTGTATTTTGCACTTCTTTTCATTAGTGATTGACCATCTGATTAGATTCAGCGGTAATCCTAATTTTAATTACTGATTATTATTTTTAATTTCTGAAATTTCAATTTCTGTTCTTTTTACTGCTTCTTTAGATCAATTGGATTGAATATAGATTTGATTAGATTCAGATCTGATTCAATTCACGAATAGTTTAATTGCAGTTCAATTTCGTTTGCTTTCAAAACCAACATCGAAGATTTGTCTAACTCGCCCAAATTTTTTTATAAATAATTTAATTTAATTTACCTCCCTGTGATTCGACATGCATACTACACGATCTGTGCGCTTACAGTATTTATTTCTAAATTCGCGCTTTTCTAGTTCTTAGGAAAGCGACGATCAATGGTGCATAGATCGATGTCCTGTTTGTGTGTCCATGGCAAAGTTGCTTGTTCGCTTGCTTGCGTACCCAGGACATTATCTGTGTTGGCCTGCGAAAACTGGCTTCCGTCCATCGTCGGATGTGAAAATTTTCCGAATGGTGACGCCATTATAGAGTTACAGTTTGTTTAGATTAAAGAGATAGGAAGGAATTGTGAATATGCTATGATGTAGAATGGTAGAAAGGAACCAATATATAACTGAAAATATAGCCGTTTGAATTTTTTTGACCATTTTATAGTCGTTGGGAAAATAAGACCGTTTTATTGTTCTCTAGTTAAAATGCAACCACTAGTAGCCGTTGGGAAATGGGTGGGTGTTGATGCACCGATTTTATTGGCATGTCACGTAGCTCGCTGATTTTATCGGAGCGCGCCAAAAAAATTGGCTTGCTACATGATACGCCGATAAAATCAGAGCGTAGGGCCAATTCAAGATACAAAATTGGCCCCATAATTTTCCCATGAATATTCAGGGGAAGAACACCCATTGGGACACAAAATGGGCTCACTTCATGATTAAGGGGCTGAATCAACCCTTTGTTGAAGATGCTATTAAAATCCCAATTAATTTGAATTCTCCAAAATCACATGACTACCATCCATGTTAACTAAACCTAGGCGGTGTTCAATCCGTTTATTTTAATTACTTTGGCTTCTTGTCGAACATTTTAGGATGACTTTCCTTTCTTCTTGCTGTGATTAATTATATTACCAATGTCATCAATAAACATTCAGTTCTTCTCGACATAGTCATTTTCATGAATTTCATAAAGAACTTGAACATTTTCTTCCACCCCAAAAAGTTGTACAATATTATCTTCATTTGAATCAATTCAGTCGTCCATGGTGTATTTAACTTCTTCTCTAAGATTTGCTTTGTCTCGATAGAAGAATTGTAACGTCCCGTATTTTCTGGCCAATTATTTGAATTATTTTATTATTTAAAATATTGATTCGAATTTAAATAATTGGATTTAACCCTTTTATTTTAAATATTTATTTATATTAATAATATAATAATATTTTAATTCCAAAATATTTGGAAAATGTTGAATTTGAAGTATAATGTGATCGGGCAATTTAAAATGGTTAAAAATATATATTGAAATTATAGTATTGATTTCATTTATAAAACGACGGTTGAGCGTTTAATTTATAATTATATTTTAAAACGTGCTACGGCGGCGCGGTAGTTCATAATATGGCGTTTTGAACTTTAAACGGCTGTACATGACCCAATATTAGTCGGATTTTCTCGAAACAAGAAATGTTTGAATCTGTTTGATAATATTTTTCTAATGGAAGAGAAAAATCCAATTTTCATAGCGTGGATTTTGTTCTATGTCCAAATCAAATTTTAAAATAGTCGCTATGGAATTCCTTTATATATTATAGCAATTTTTATATAAAACAAAGGATCTTTATTTTTTTGAATATAGATTTGGCTTGAAATTCAATCTGTGATATTTTATTGTGGTAGTGTGTGAAATTCTAGTCGTGTGTGGCCAATAACAATATTTTATTAATATTATATTGAGGTATTTTAAAATTGGTTTATTTTAATGTAAATTTGACCTTTTAAAAGGGACTTTATTCAAATGATCTCCGTTTTCGACAAAACAAATTTTATTGGGATCGCAACAGTAAATTTTTGCTAGATTTCAAGTTGCGCGTCAATAGGAGTTATTCTGTGAGCGTGGCAAAATAAAATGCAAATAAAACGATCATTTGGACGTGAACGAGCACCGTTTGAGCAAACTGACTCAGAATTCGACGAAATAAGTTTCATTAGGACCGTAACGTCAAATTGTTTCATGCCGTCCATTCGCATCATGAACGGAGTTTGTATGTGAGCATAGCTGCGAATAAACAACGTTTTAAAATCGCGATAGACACGAAATAAAATATCGTTCTTCACATCTACATAAATAAATATTATTATTCCTTGTAAATACAACTACCCTCAGCCCAAAATTTGTTCATTCCATCCAAACTTTTTCTTTCCATCCAAAATATTTTCATAAAAGACCTCGATCACAAATCTATTTATTTCTTCTAATCTGTTATGAATTGGCGGGGGGAACCTGAAGGAAAGTGGTAGATCGTGTTGTTATCTAGCTACTGGAAAAAATTGGGGTGGAACGGATCCCTGTGTTGACCGGAATTTCACCATAACCGAGAGAAATCACTTCCATTCTTTTCTATTTTGGAGGGGTTGTGGTCAATTTCAGAAGCTCAAACCGGTGGGAGGACGAAGAGGGGAGATCAGGCTTTGATTTGGCTCTGGTCTGGGGTTCTGGAATTGCCTGTGGTGGTCGAGGCGATGAGATGAACGGAGGTTACATTTTCGGGTCTGGTTCATATTGATGATGTCAGTTTTGGTGGCCACGAGTCCAGAGGAAGCCACGAGGAGGCGAGGTGACTAAGAGGAATGGAGCATGGAGGTAAGGCTGATCGATTGGGTTTGGTGGCGTTAACTCTGATGATCGGAGATAGGAGAAATCGCGATTGAAGAAATTTCCATTCAACCTGGAGTT
This sequence comes from Allium sativum, assembly GCA_030737875.1. Lineage (NCBI taxonomy): Eukaryota > Viridiplantae > Streptophyta > Magnoliopsida > Asparagales > Amaryllidaceae > Allium > Allium sativum. Next base: position 906,275,581 of record CM060916.1, read on the forward strand.
TCATGCGAGCGACTACACCTGAGGGGGTCGTCCTTACTGGCGACGGGGTAGGGAACAACGACGTTGACGCCGACGATGAAGCGACGGTCTCCGGCGGTCTGAGGGATAATCGGCGGCGGTCTGAAGGATGGAATGGTGTTCATGCTTTTTGAAGAAGAAAGGGGAATATCGTGGTTCAGGAAGTTCATTCCAGGAAAACGGTGAGCTACAGCTAGGGATGATGACGTGGACTAACTATGTTTAGGGAGGTTAATTTAAGGTAATTAATTTTAATTAAATTATAATTAGCATAGTTAAATAATAGATTAATGTATATAAACTTTGAATTAATTTATCTTGTTCATACGGTAACTAAATCTGACGAAACTGGATCCGTTGGGATCGCAGGGACGAGGCCTAGGCGATGGTGCTGACAGGGAGCTGAATGAAGTTATTTGAAATTTCAGATAATTTTGAATGTTCGTTTCAAATTTAATGCAACAAGCATGTCAACCGTCAACCGGAATTAAACTGGTGAGTTAATTCTCACACCCTCTGAAATTCTGTGATGTGTTAAATTCATAAAAAAAAAAATTACTGCTTACAGTATAAATTGGTTGATTGGATGCTATGGATGCAAATTGGTTGTTTATTGTTTGATTGGTTGCAGTTATTATATTTCGTAATTATGTTATTGAAATTTAAATTCGTATATTATTATCAAACTGTTATCTGTGATGCAGGGAAGGACAGGTTGGAGGGTTCCGACCGAATTCCTCAAATAAACTGTATTTTTATGTGTACTGCATATATGAATTGCACACACCGACTGACACTAAAACCTGTTTTGATGTTGATGGTTGACTTGATATTCATCATGGTTATGTTTAAAATCAATCGACAGTATTGATTGGGTAATTGGCAGTGAATGACCTAAAATATATTGTTTCAAACATCGGTCTACTGTCAGGTGGGTTCATGTAGTTTGTAAAGTTATAAATTGGTTTTAACTGATTTAAAGTTTTCCAGTTACTTTATATAAGTAATTAAATTGGAATTTATAATAATATATTTTAATCGAGTTATAAAAGAAATTATTTGAATGGCTTATGTAATAAAATCTTGTTATCTATACAAGTTCTGAAAGCCAAATAAATTACTTACGGGGTGGTCAAATAGAATAATTGTTTTTAAAACAATTAAATAGTGTTTCTAAATTAATTAAGTTGTTTAATTAATTTAAAGGGGAAATGACAAATGAAAATCAGTTAACTGCTAACTGATATATATGGTTGACAAGATCAACCATTTTAAATGAAAATGATAACGAGATTAATTGGATGTAAATTTTTCCGAGTATTCGTTAAATGTAACAAATGATGTTAAATTTTTAGTTAGTCTTTGATTAACTTTAAATTATTGAATTGTTAGTGTGAAATATTAGTTAATCTTCGATTAACTATAATTCAAAGTAATTATCAAATTGGTTAGTGTTAATAAAGTAAATTATTATTTAATCAGCTTTTAAAAGTGATAATTATCCTATTTTTATTAAATAGCAAAAGTTAACTATTTTTAATATAGTTAATGTTGAAGTTAATTATTATTTTAATTAATAATAATTAAAGGAGTGACCTTTAATTGGAATTCCATTGGAAGTAATTAAGTGTCGATAAGTGCGATCAAAGTCAAATAAGGTGTTATAAAGGGATTTATAAACCAGGTTTTCAAAGGAGAATGGTAAATGATATGTGTAAGTGAATGTAGTGATCTAAATAAGGTTTTACTTAACTTTTAAATTAAGTAAAGCCAATTCAAATGGAATGAAATGTTTAAGGAAGATGGTTAATAGGTCAATAATAGACTAGAATATAGTAATGGTTTTAGAATGAAATCTAAGATAAGTGGTGAAAAGAGGGTAAACGTATTTGTATAAGTGATGAGGAATAAATCCAAGCAAGGTTTAAAAAAATGAGGTTTTTAAAACTAAAGTGTTGACTTTAAAGGTTAAAGAATTGAATCAAACAAACACCGTAATTGAATTAAGATTCCAACACGAAGGACAATACATGCAAATGTTTTGTGTTAAATATTGATAAATGGATTTTTGGAAATAAAAATCCAAGGGAAAAAGTCTTATTGTAAAGAAGGGGATAAGAGGATTTCAGTTATAAAATCCAATATAAAGTTTGCCTTAAGAATGCCCAAATATATGGGAGAAAATTATTTGATGTGGGATTTTTATTAAAATACAAAAGTTATAAGTGAGATTATGTTTAGACTAAAAGAGATGTTTTAGTAAATATTTACTTAATAAAATGAATTAAGTAAAGGGATTATATTGAAAGAGAATCTCAAATTTAAGAAACGGTTTATAAAACCAGGTTGGAAATCAAGGGGGTAAATGAGATTTTTATATCGGTTGTTAAGTGACAAACTAATATTATTCTAAGGTAAGAACGTTGTCGATCAAGGTCTGAGAGGTAATAAAATACCCCAACTTGAATGACTTCACTATTATCGAGGAATGATATTAGTTTGGAATGAGTAAAGGTGTTGACATTGGTTTTATCCTATACGAAGAACATTTGACACTAATGTGAGATTTTGGAATATAAAGAATACTACAATATTAGCTGCAATGTAAATAAAAATATGTGGTTTAAATTATATAAGTCGACATTTGTTTTGCCATATCAGAATTGGTAATGTGTTAATACCATTAAGTATAATATATATGTATATATCGAGATACTCGAATATAGAAAAGGGGGAAAAAGGTTTTGAATAAATATATCGATATTTCCAAAAGAAATGGGAAGTTGGGTATATACACACACACACATGCTCTAAAGTATTTAAAACAGTTTTTATTATAATTAAGAATAAATATAAGGTTTAAATATATTGAAAGAATTAAAAGTTGATTAACCCTTTATTAAATATTTTGAAATAGGGCAAGTAATGCAAAATACTGAATTAGTGAAATCGTTTTATTTACACATTTGTTATTTGATAGTTAAATCACCGACTATCGAAACTAACCAATATGATTGTTGATACAAAAATACCGGGATCGAAATTTATTTTCGAAAGCCATTCCGAACCAACAAATACGTGAAGATGGAGCAATTGAAGACCGTGGATCTTCATAAGCGGAAGGACTACTTGTCGAATTTCTTTGGCTTGCAACTAGAGTTATTTTGATTTGTGATTCTATCGTTGTTGAAATCTATGGATTTTGCAAGGACTTCTCGCTACTGATCCATGGGGTGATTCCTATATTGGATGTGGTAGGAGGGTGCCTTCGGTTCATCCTGTTCCTGGATGACTTGTATGGACGAATGTCTGACGGAGTATTTCTTAAGGGTCACGTACGTTGATTTTTACAAGCGTATTTTTGTTAGTAGCGGAGAGGGGAACCTCTCTTAGCTTAACGACTAGAATATTTTTGTGGATGTCAATTAGTGATTTGACGGATCTGACAATGTGGCATTCAAATTGTATGATGACCAGATGTGTTCTGACCTCAAGCCTCATCTATCGGGAAATGACAAAAATCGGGCAGGCAGCAAGGCTATGTGGGTCGCTCTCGTTAGGGTGTATAATCACCTATCTAGAGAAATTCCATTTGCTTCTTTAATCTATTTCGATGCTGTCCCTTTTCGGGAAACGGTTGCTGATCCCAACCGTTGGTGATATACATTCGATACACTCAAGCGAAATGAGTGGTCGGTCATGTGTGGGCCGGGTTGCAAGACATTCTTGTTGAACCCAGTGTATTCTCCTCTAGAGATACACTATCGGTAGGTGGTTCCATACCTTGTCATAGTGGGAATCTAATCTCCAATAAGCGCTTGCGGTTTTGATTGTATACGATATATGTGGAGCGTGAGATGCAAGCGTTCCGCTAGATTGTATTTATTTGTATTTAGACACTATTATAATATCAAAATTAGTTATGATTTCAAAAATGTTTTGGGCTATAGTAAGGTAAAAACCATTCGTGTTTATGTGTGGGTTGGTCTTACTATTATAATTTTATTTCAAAAAAGATTTTCTAAAGTTAAACAAGATTGTTTATGCTGTGAATTTATCATTGAAAGTATTGCAGACTAACCCGGTGAATTTTGCTTTGCTCAAATTGTGCTCGGGTTAGACCGAGTATATATCCAGGTTAGGTTTCGCTTGGAGTTTCAGGAGCTGGAAGCAAGAGGCTTCACCACTAGTTATATAAAGTAATTTCCGCTGTGACAGTTATATGTTGTACTGTGATGATTGGTATGTATATATATTTCTTTTGTACAAAGAGATTTGATATTATATTTTATCTGCTCCGCTGTGAGATTCTGATGTGATGTTCTTCTTCTTTCTTCTATTCTAATATTCTTTCTTTCTATTTCTCATCCTCTAACTTCTTTCTATTAACAATCTGGGATTCGATACTTGAGTTTTTGGCAAGTAATGCGGGTTAATGTATTATTGTCGAAAATTCGAGCGTCGAATTTTCCCCGGGTTGTTACAGTGGTATCAGAGTTATTAGTTTAGTGATAACCTTGGCTCTGTGGCGTAACTCAATAGAGATGGGGTTAGTTATGCCCTTGATTGAGTTTGTGTGTGTGTGTGTGTGTGTATATATATATATATACACACGAGCGCGTATTTGTTATTTGATATAAAATTATTTTTGAAGTTTATTTTTGCCCAAATTTACTTTATAAAACAATAAAAGTAATGATTTTCACAAATTATTATAATATGGGCAATCTGCTGGATTCGTTAATGCTGATTTGAATCATATGTTTGGATTATGTTGTTGATTGCTTGAATATGAACCTGGAAATGGATAGACTTGGTTGAAAACCAATCTGAGATGAATTAACTGAATAAATCAATCCAAATGTAATGAATCTAAGTGGATATTTAAAGGAAATCTCGAATATGAGATAAATTAGTTTTAAAACCAATCAGATTAGCTTTGAAAATAAAAACGAGTTTTAATATTTTTGTAAAGATAATGGATCGTAGCGTTCTTTCTACCATAGTAATTTCGGGGACGAAATTCTTTTAAGGGGAAAGGAATGTAACGTCCCTTATTTTCTGGCCAATTATTTGAATTATTTTATTATTTAAAATATTGATTTAAATTTAAATAACTGGATTTAACCATTTTATTTCAAATATTTATTTATATTAATAATATAATAATATTTTAATTCCAAAATATTTGGAAAATGTTGAATTTGAAGTATAATATGATCGGGCAATTTAAAATGGTTTGAAAAATTTTATACTGAAATTATAGTATCGATTTCATTTATAAAATAACGGTTGAGCGTTTAATTTATAATTATATTATAAAACGAGCTGCAGCGGCGCGGTAGTTCGTAATATGGCGTTTGAACTTTAAACGGTTGTACAGGACCCAATATTAGTCGGATTTTCTCGAAACAAGAAATGTCTGAATCTGTTTGATAATCTTTTTATAATGGAAGAAAAAAAATCCAATTTTCTCAGCATGGATTTTGTTTTATGTCCAAATAACATTTTAAAATAGTCACTATGGAATTCTTTTATATATTATAGCGATTTATTTATATAAAACAACGTATTTTTATTTTTCTGAATATCGATTTGGCTTGAAATTCAATCCGTGATATTTTATTGTGGTAGTGTGTGAAATTCTGGTTGTGTATGGCCAATAAAAATATTTTATTAAAATTATATTGAGGTATTTTTAAATTGGTTTATTTTAATGTAAATTTGACCTTTTAAAAGGAACTTTATTCAAACGATCTCCGTTTTCGACGAAACAAATTTTATTGGGATCGCAACAGTAAACTTTGGCTAGATTTCAAGTTGCGCATCAATCGGAGTTATTCTGTGAGCGTGGCAAAATAAAATGATCATTTGGACGTGAACGAGAACCATTTGAGTAAACGAACTCGGAATTCAACGAAAAAGGTTTCATTAGGACCGTAACGTCAAATTGTATCATGCCGTTTATTCGCATCACGAACGGAGTTTGTATGTGAGCACGACAGCGAACAAACAACGTTTAAAATCGCGATAGACACGAAATAAAATATTATTCGTTACATCACCATAAATAAATATTATTTTTCCTTATAAATACAACTACCCTCAGCTCAAAATCTGTTCATTCCGTCCAAACTTTCCTTTCCATCCAAAATATTTTCAGAAAAGCCCTCGATCACAAATCTATTTATTTCTTCCAATCTGTTATGAATTGGCGAGGGGAACCAGAAGGAAATTGGTAGAACGGGTTATTATCTAGCTACTGGAAAAAATTGGGGTGGAACGGATCCCTATGTTGACCGGAATTTCACCATAACCGAGAGAAATCACTTCCGTTCTTTTCTGTTTTGGAGGGGTTGTGGTCAATTTCAGAAGCTCAAACCAGTGGGAGGACGAAGAGGGGAGATCAGGCTTTGATTTGGCTCTAGTTTGGGGTTCTGGAATCGCCTGTGATGGTCGGGGCGATGAGATGAAAGGATGTTACATTTTTGGGTCTGGTTCATATTGATGACGTTAGTTTTGGTGGCCGTGCGGCCAGAGGAAGCCATGAGGAGGCGAGGTGACTAAGGGGAATGGAGCGTGGAGGTAAGGCTGATCGATTGGGTTTGGTGGCATTGACTCCGATGATCGGAGATAGGAGGAATCGCGGTTGAAGAAATTTCCGTTCAATCTGGAGTTTCGGGCGAGCGACTGCACCTGAGGGGTCATCGTTACTGGCGAAGGGGAAGAGAACAACGGCGGTGATGCCAGCGATGAAGCGACGGTCTCCGGTGGTCTGTGGGATAATCGGCGGCGGTCTGAAGGATGGAACGGTGTTCGTGCTTTTTGAAGAAGAAAGGGGGATATCGTGGTTCAGGAAGTTCATTCCAGGAAAACGCGTGAGCTACAGTTAAGGATGATGATGTGGCCTAACTATGATAAGGGAGGTAATTTAAGGTAATTAATTTTAATTAAATTATATTTAGCATAGTTAAATAATAGGTTAATGTATATAAACTTTGAATTAGTGTATCTTGTTCATACGGTAACTAAATCTGACGAAACTGGATCCGTTGGGATCGTAGGGACGAGGCCTAGACGATGGTGCTGACTGGAAACTGATTGAAGTTGGTTGAAATTTCATATAATTTTGAACGTTCATTTCAAATTTAATGCAATAAACATGTCAATCGACAACCGGAATTAAACTGGTGAGTTAATTCTCACATCCTATGGAATTCTGTGATGTGTTAAATTCATAGAAAAATATAATTTACTGCTTACAGTATAAATTAGTTGATTGGATGCTATGGATGCAAATTGGTTGTTTATTGTTTGATTGGTTGCAGTTATTATATTTCGTCATTATGTTATTGAAATTTAAATTCGTATATTATTATCAAACTGTTATCTGTGATGCAGGGAAGGACAGGTTGGAGGGATCCGATCGGATTCCTCAAATAAACTGTATTTTTATTTGTAGTGCATATATGAATTGCTCACACCGACTGACACTAAAAACTAATTTGATATTGATGGTTGACTTGATATTCATCATGGTTATGTTTAAAATCAATCGACAGTATTGATTGGGTAATTGGCAGTGAATGGCCTAAAATATATTGTTTCAAACATTGGTCTACTGTCAGGTGGATTGACATAGTTTTTAAAGTTATAAATTATTTTTAACCGAATTAAAGTTTTTCAGTTACTTTATATAAGTAATTAAATTGGAATTTATAATAATATATTTTAATCGAGTTATAAAAGAAATTATTTGAATGGCTTATGTAATAAAATCTTGTGATCTATACAAGTTCTGAAAGCCAAATAAATTACTTACGGGGTGGTCAAATAAAATAATTGTTTTTAAAACAATTAAATAGTGTTTTTAAATTAATTAAGTTGTTTAATTAATTTAAAGGGGAAATGACAAATGAAAATCAGTTAACTGCTAACTGATATGTATGGTTGACAAGATCAACCATTTTTAAATGAAATTGATAACGAGATTAATTGGATGTAAATTTTTCCGAGTATTCGTTAAATGTAACAAATGATGTTATATTTTTAGTTAATCTTTGATTAACTTTAAATTATTGAATTATTATTTTTAAATATTAGTTAATCTTCGATTAACTATAATTTAAAGTAATTATCAAATTGGTTAGTGTTAATAAAGTAAATTATTATTTAATCATCTTTTAAAAGCGATAATTATCCTATTTCTGTTAAATAGCAAAGTTAACTATTTTTAATATAGTTAATGTTGAAGTTGATTATTATTTTAATTAATAATAATTAAAGGGGTGACCTTTAATTGGAATTCCAATGGAAGTAATTAAGTGTCGATAAGTGCGATCAAAGTCAAATAAGGTGTTATAAAGTGATTTATAAACCAGGTTTTCACACGAGATTGGTAAATGATATGTGTAAGTGAATGTAGTGATTTAAATAAGGTTTTACTTAACTTTTAAATTAAGTAAAGCAAATTCAAATAGAATGAAATGTTTAAGGAAGATGGTTAATAGGTCAATAATAGACTAGAATATAGTAATGGTTTTAGAATGAAATCTAAGCTAAGTGGTGAAAAGAGGGTAAACGGATTTGTATAAGTGATGAGGAAGAAATCCAAGCGAGGTTTAAAAAAATGTGGTTTTTAAAACCAAAATGATGACTTTAAAGGTTAAAGAATTGAATCAAACAAAACTGTAATTGAATTAAGATTCCAACGCGAAGGAAAATACATGCAAATGTTTTGTGTTAAATATTGATAAATGGATTTTTGGAAATAAAAATCCAAGGGAAAACGTCTTATTGTAAAGAAGGGGATAAGAGGATTTTGGTTATAAAATCCAATATAAAGTTTGTTATAAGAATTCCCAAATATATGGAAGTAGATTATTTGATGTGGGATTTTTATTAAAATACAAAAGTTATAAGTGAGATTTTGTTTAGACTAAAAGTGGTGTTTTAGTAAATATTTACTTAATCAAACGAATTAAGTAAAGGGATTATATTGAAAGAGATTCTTAAATTTAAGAAACAGTTTACAAACCAGATTGGAAATCAAGGGGGCAAATGAGATTTTTATATCAATGGTTAAGTGACAAACTAATATTATTCTAAGATAAGAACGTTGTCGATCAAGGTCTGAGAGGTAATAAAATACCCTAACTTGAACGGCTTCACTATTATCGAGGAATGGTATTAGTTTGGAATGAGTAAAGGTGTTGAAATTGGTTTTATCCTATACGAAGAACATTTGAACTAATGCGAGATTTTGGAATATAAAGAATACTACAATATTAGCTGTAATGTAAATAAAAATATTTGGTTTAAATTATATAAGTCGACATTTTTTTTGGCCATATCAGAATAGGTAATGTGTTAATACCATTAAGTATAATATATATATATATATATATATGTATATATCGAGATACTCGAATATAGAAAAGGGGGAAAAAGGTTTTGAATAAATATATCGATATTTCCAAAAGAAATGGGAAGCTGGGTATATATATACACACACACTTGCTCTAAAGTATTTAAAATAGTTTTTGTTATAATTAAGAATAAATAGAAGGTTTAAATATATTGAAAGAATTAAAAGTTGATTAAGCCTTTATTAGTTATTTTTAAATTGGCCAAGTAATGCCAAATACTGAATCAGTGAAATCGTTTTATTTATACATTTGTTATTGATAGTTAAATCACGGACTATCAAGCCTGACCAATACGATTGTTGGTACGGAAAGACCAGGATCGAAACTTATTTTCGAAAAGCATTCCGAACCAACAAATACGTGAAGATGGAGCAATTGAAGACCGTGGATCTTCATAAGCCGAAGGACTACTTGTCGAATTTCTTTGGCTTGCAACTAGAGTTATTTTGATTTGTGATTCTATCGTGGTTGAAATCTATGGATTTTGCAAGGACTTCTCGCTACTGATCCATGGGGTGATTCCTATATTGGATGCGGCAGGAGGGTGCCTTCGGTTCATCCTGTTCCTGGATGACTTGTATGGACGAATGTCTGACAGAGTATTTCTTAAGGGTCACGTACGTTGATTTTTACAAGCGTATTTCTGTTAGTGGCGGAGAAGGGCGCCTCTCTTAGCTTAACGACCAGAATATTTTCTTGGACGTCAATTAGTGATTTGACGGGTTTGACAATATGGCATTCAAAGTGTATGATGACCAGATGTGTTCTGACCTCAAGCCTCATCAACTGAGAAATGACAAAAATCGGGTAGGCAGCATGACTATGTGGGTCGCTCCCATTAGGGTGTATAATCACCTATCTGGAGAATTTACATTTGCTTCTTTAATCTATTTCGATGCTGTCCCTTTTCGGGAAATGATTGCTGATCCCAACCGTTGGTGATCTATATTCGATACACTCAAGCGAAATGATTGGTCGGTCATGTGTGGGCCGGGTTGAAAGACGTTCTTGTTGAACCCGGTGTATTCGCCTCTAGAGATACACTATCGGAAGGTGGTTTCATAGTAGGAATCCAATCTCCAATAAGCGCTTGCAGTTTTGATTGTATACTATATATGTGGAGCGTTAGATGCAAGTGTTCCACTAGATTGTATTTATTTGTATTTAGACACTATTATAACATCAAAACCAGTTATGATTTCAAAAATGTTTTGGGTTATAGTAAGGTAAAAACCGTCCATGTTTATGTGTGGGCTGGTCTTACTATTATCCTTTAATTTCAAAAAAGTTTTTCTAAAGTTAATCAAGATTGTTTATGCTATGAATTTATCACTGAAAGTATTCCAGACTGACCCAATGAATTTTGCTTTGCTTCAAATGTGCTCGGGTCAGACCGAGTATATTTCCAGGTTAGGTTTCGCTTGGAGTTTCAGGAGCTGGAAGCAGGAGGCTTCACCGCTATTTATATAAAGTTATTTCCACTATGATAATTATATGTTGTACTGTGATGATTGGTATGTATATACAGTTCTTTTGTACAAAGAGATTTGATATTATATTTTTTTTTGTTCCGCTGTGAGATTCTGATGTGATGTTCTTCTTCTTTCTTCTATTCTAATATTCTTTCTTTCTATTTCTCATCCTCTAACTTCTTTCTATTAACAATCTGTGATTCGATACTTGGGTTTTTGGCAAGTAATGCGGGTTGATGTATTATTGTCAAAAATTCAAGCGTCGAATTTTCCTTGGGTCGTTACAAGGATTGCTGCTATTCTCATTATTATTGCCTATAAAATCATTCAAGACGTCTAAAAGCTTGGAATTAGGATCTTTTAAACGTGCAGTTACTCCATCTGCCTTATTTGCATGCTTATGTAAAGAAATACATTTAGGGCTGGCAATGAGTACCCGAAAAATCTGAATTTCGTCCGCATCCGTATCCGAAAAGTGGATAAATATCCGATATCCGAAAAAATGAATGCGGATACAAATACATAGATATCTGCATCCAAAAATTATCTCTCCGATTTATTTTAACATTATGCTCAAAATTATATGTATTTTAGTACAATGAATTAGATTTATTTATTGTTTGACTAAGTCAAAGGTTTATATTATATGCACTAAATGCATATTAGCTATTCAAATCTACTTAATTTCATCATATATGTTTATTTTTAACACTTTAGTGATCAAAAGAATTGAAAACTATTTATGTTACACTATAAATTTTCATTTATATTTCTTGATTTATCGATCGTTGGCGGATAGGATAATTATCTGATATCCGTTCGTGTCCGCGGATACAGATATAGCACTATCCGTATCCAAAAATATTCATTGACAGTCCTAAATACATTTAACTTCATCCTTGTTTAAATTGTTTGACTCAAGCATATCTTCAAAAATTGAACCCGCCTTATTGATTAAGAGGCCCACAACTTTCTCCTCATGCAACCGCATGAGTATCATAACATGTCCTTTCCAGCTGTAATTGAGCTATCTATGTTTTTAGCAAAATTGGCATTATCAAAACCTTCAGCAATATGATCTATCTATGATTAATACATAGGGCACACGATTAGCACAGAAAATACAAATATAGAAAATGGCAATATTAATGTTTTTTGTAACATGAGCGAACCTCCCTAATCACTTCACTTACAGGTCCTTGGCTACAAAGCTTAAATGTCACTTTGGGTTATCATAACAACAATTCTCTATATATAGCATTTGTAGAGATTCTAATATAAAAAATATGGTGGCTCCGCATGTATCAAATACGTATTTGTTTCTTTTCTCCTTTTTTCAATTGCAAACCAATGTCTATAGCAGATTATATATAAGTGGAGGAGTTAAAACATTTTTACAGGTTACTTTGATGTGATTTACAATACTAATTATGCTATTTAACTGAATCATTATTTTTCTTTTTATTAAATTTAGCTCATAGTTTGTTACTGTTTACTAAGTGTAAAAGCCAAAACAAATTTGACTTTATTCACAAGTAAGTGAAATAGTTTTCCTTTTAGATATTAGAAAAAATACAAGTCAAAGGAGAAAATTGATATAGTTTGGTATAAATGTAAAAATATAGTTATTATGGTAGCGATAAATTTATCATTATCACACCAATACCAACAACTGACAACCAATATAACGCTGAATCGGTATACTTGTATTATCAGTATGATAGTGATAAATTTACCATTGTTAACGGTAAATATAGCAGTAAAGAAATGTCAAATCTGATGGTAACGGTAAATTTACCAATCAAATTAAGTTTGTTTTTTCACTAGTTTAATTGATCATAACCACAAAACTTTTGATAGTTTGATTGACTTTAAGCAAACCCCTATAGTATTATTTATGATTTTACTTTTTTTTGGCTTTATTAACTTCAAAATTGAATATTAGCATAAATCATATTGGACTAGACATAATATAGTAGTCTAAATAGAGTTATTTACTTTAAAAAACAACAATAAATATGTACTGAAATATTATAATTTTGATTTAATCCAGTACGATTTATGTCTAATCATGCTGGATTAGACATAATATAATATAATATAATAGCATATATATATCTATGTGTGTGTGTGTGTGCGCGCACTTGGTATTTCAGATGATTAATGGAGACAAATCCTTATAAGATGATGCAATTGCTGCACTTTTAAAGCTTAAGCAAACACAACAGGTCAGCTTTTCCTTCTGATATTAGTTATCTGTCGTGAATTGGACTTTATCCCTAGTTTTTTATTTTTGTTACAGAAAGCAGAATATGTGTGTATAAACTTGACTAAATTTTGAGGGAACTATAATTTGGTTGTGCGTTCTCTTCATGGATTTTAAAGGAGGGTGCATGCTGCCTATGCTATGAACCTTAGTCTGATCTAATGTTTTTGTGTTAAGTTCCATTTCCATAGCATATATAAAATTATTATTGGATCTCCTCGGAAAACTACAATGCATGCCTTCATTCTGTACCGTACGTAAAAGGGAAGTTTGTTTATTAAGAAATGAACGCATTAGATTTTGCATTGAAAATAGGCAAATAATACAGGATATCCGTGGTCAACATTACATTGTATTTAGTTGAAAGTATTTCCAAAAATCAGTTTTAGAAAGAACTAGAGGAAGAATAAATTCTATGATAATACTGGGAGAGAAAAGGTAATGCTAGTCAAATATTTGGGGGCTTTATTTTGTACCATGTTGTATCAAAACAAAGTGAGAAACAATGGCCAAGTAACACGTGTACATAATAGTAGCCATAATAATAAATGTATTTATCTAATTATAACAAATATTGACCTTGATTCAATTTTTCTATTTATCTAGAAAGAATGTCTTTTAACTATAATATAATATGTTAACAGAGTAAGCAACAAAGAAAAGCACCCAAACCGAAGTTGAGGATGTTGCATGTCTTTGAAGCAACGCTGAACTAGTTGAAATTTCTCATAGGTAACATCGTTGTAGGAATTTTGCTTACAATATATATAATACTCATTTATATTTATAACATGCTGCTTATGTTTGGATTTTGTAATTTGTAAGCGAATTCTTAAGTGCAAAGAAATTGATGTTTATGATGAAGCATTCAAAGAGAAGGGGATGAAGCGTTAATGACACTTTCAGTTTCAGAAATTGAAAAGATGAGAATGATGCTTAAGATGTTGAGAAGCATGAATTTGTGCAAAAGCATCCAATGAAGATTTATACAAATACTTATTATGTCGATTATGTGTATTCATGTGTACGTTGAGTTGTATTATTTTGTGTTAATGGTTAGATATATGTGTATTGTATTGCTTATTTGAATGGTAAAATTTTGAAAAATTATCATTATCTGAATCGATGAATTTTATACTTTTTAATTTTATATGTTAACTTATTCCTAGATGATTATGTTGTTGATTGGTGAACTATTAACATATATTGTATTGAGAAAATGGTGAAATGCAAAATAAATTTGTTATCTATGGATTAGAAAGAGAACACCGACGGAATATTCAAATTCAAATCATTTCGAATACCAACGAATCACCGATGAATATTTAAAACTTTTTGTCGCTAATCCCTTGGCAATTAGTAAGGGTTTGTCAACGCCTTTTATAAATAATAATTTATTATAAACTGCTTATCCACCGGTAAATAGTCGGTAAATAAATAAAAATTAAATTAATAAATTAAATTATATTTTTATTATATAAATAGTATAATGAAGGAAAACTGTCGGAAAACTCAAGCTAAATTACGTCGCCAAAATTTGACATAATTATCGTCATGGGTTTTTATCGACAACAGTGTTGTACAGGAAATCCGTCGCTAAAACCAATATAGCAACGGATTGGAAACGGATATTGTCACTGCAAAATCAGTTTTTTCTTGTAGTATGGGTTCAGTTGATGTTATGAATGCTACCACGACTTCATATTATCGTCAAGGCCACTGACAATATATAGAACTTGCTCACTTTCATCAATTTTGCATCCAGCACAAGCTAGTTGATCACATAGATTCATGAATTTGATTAGATCGATATTCATTCATACTTTGATTACCTTTCCTTACACTTTGAAGTTGCCTTTTGTAATGCAACACTTTAGCAGCAGGTTGAGACATAAATGTTCTTTCCATTGCTGTCCAGACTAATGTGATGTCCTGCATCCTATTAGTTGTGGCAAGAGAGAGGGTCCCACAAATGACATTAGCCAAGAACTCACTAGATTATCTTGCCTCCGATGAGATAAATATTCTTGATTTGTGATTAGTTTGTCTTCACTATCTCTGATAAACTCTGTTGGAACCACTTTTGTTCCATAAATGTAATCTTCGAGCCCATATCTTTTCACTGAAGTTTCTATATGTAGTTTCCGTAGCAAATAATTTGACTCGTCTAGTTGAGTTGAGATCAGTTAGTTTTGTAGTTTTTTTTGGCAAGGCCGACCGGTTTTTATAGTGTTTAGTTAGTTTTATAGTTTGATTATTGCTTTAATGAGGTCTTGAGTGTTATTAGTGGTTGATTGATTTGTTCTTGCAATTGATGTTGTTGGTGATGCTGTTGTGTCTCCTCCAACCATTTCGAATGATGATAATTGGGAAACAAAGTGGTAAAACAATATAAATGACCAAACACAAGTTCAGTGTAATCGAATTTGTTGAAGATGCTCTCTCCAACAAGTTATTGGATGGTATTATAAAGACTGATCTGATGGTTTGCGTTCCAACCAAGGGAAGAGAGATGATGAAGAATCTGGCCCTCCTCCTTTGGATGACACACAGTCAAGTGATGACACAATTTTAATTATCAAGATTGATCCGTGGATGGATCGATGAAGAAACAACAATCTCAGGTGATGAAACACAATTCCGATGAGATAGAACATGCAGTTGAACAATTTGTACCGGCTCTATACCATGTTAGAAATTATGCAACAGAAAAGTATAATTTGATGAGAGAATAAACTGAATTGTATTCGAATTGTGTATTTTGTTACAGAGCAACGAGTGTTTATATATATATATATATATATATATATATATATATATATA
Source organism: Allium sativum (assembly GCA_030737875.1). Classification (NCBI taxonomy): domain Eukaryota; kingdom Viridiplantae; phylum Streptophyta; class Magnoliopsida; order Asparagales; family Amaryllidaceae; genus Allium; species Allium sativum. Next base: position 906,291,588 of record CM060916.1, read on the forward strand.
TATATATATATATATATATATATATATATAACACAAATGGGCTTTAACATAGGCGGTCCAAGCATGATAAAATACTCGATACATAATATAGTAAATGAACCATTCTCTTTACACTCCACATCATTTAAAATTAATTGAAGGGATTAACCCAAATTCAAATTGTGTTAGTGAGGGAATCATACCCAAAATCCTTTACCCTCTGCATATAACCAATCAGGACCCCCTGATTTTTACTTTTGTGCAATTAAGCCTCAACAAACAAAAAGAGTAAGGTGACTTAATTGCAAAAATATGAAAATCAGAGGATCTTGATTAGTTGGGTACAAGAAAATAAATAATTTTGGGTATATGGGATTTGCTGAGGTCAGGATCGGCCCTGAAATACAAATAAATATAAGAAATCCTAGGCAAACTAGGATATCAGAGGACCTAGATTATCAAAATATGTTCAAGCATATGCGGTATGAGGTTGGAGACCTTAGGCGGCCGCTTTAGTGGCCTTATGTCAGGGCCTCCCCTGGCTGAGGTTAGTGAGACAATAATAAAAAAACATCAAAATCTTTCCAATCATATACGGCCACCGTGATTCAATGACTGGAACCCATTATCGCTTTTATTTTGGAAAAAAGGAAGCATCAATGAGAATCAAGGATGCAAATTATTGGAAGTAAATTTGGAGACAGAGAATAGACGAGTCGGCAACAAAAGGCTAGAGGAAACACATGATTAACACGAGGTAGACATATCCATGTCCATGTTTTGGACGCACTTTCATGCATTTAATAACACATCTCCATAACCCAACATTATAAAACTTGCATGCAGAGGCATGGCTATTGGAAAAAAACCATCACTTATGAGCATGACATGGTTTGCTCATTCATGGTTCTCATGCAGACAATAAGTGGACCATGGTACGATTTTATTACAAATCGTCCATACCCTATGGTTTATAAGTCTTGATAAGCATATACAATTGACAAACTGACTACTTAATTAATCATATTTGTCGCGCATTCTTGTCATAATCCTGTAGTCTACGTCCAAGTCAGTTGAGATGATAAGCTACTGCAATGATGTATTAATCGGCACACACACATACATATCATATGGTATAAAATATATAAGAACAACACATCTAATTTTGCAAGTAAAATCTTCTTACATTGAAAAACACTTGATTTGAATGAAGTTACTTGATGGTGGGGGGTATATGTGTGCTTGTTCATGATTTTATATTCGATTTCAAGTAATCTTTAAGCTTTCCAACTTTAGACAAACATGAAATGATTGAAATCAAAGTTGAAACACTGCTCTCATCATATCATGCGTGAATCATTGAGGATGACTAAGCTTATCTAAAACTTAAGGTTTGAAAAATCCGCTTGTGTGAATGATTAAGTAACTATAGCCAATTATTTGATGTATGCATTGTCTCTTGCAAGAGGCCAAGTGTTGGTCGTGAGGCAAATATGTGCACTGTTTCCAGCAGGCAAAGAAATGAATGTGACATGGACGACACATTACCTGTCTCTTTTGTGGACCTGAAGTAGTTTTAACTCTATACATAATAATTGAACACACAAAGTATTTGGTTTCTATTTCATATTTTAATCATGGAAATTTCTTGAAATTTATTTAAAATTGTGGTGATTTTTTTTTCCTTCTTCTGTAAATTAGTTCTTTCAGGGAAGTATGATTATTTTGCTTACTAAAAGAAAGAAGGTTTGTCTTTTTATTTTTGGTTTTTAGGTAGGAAACAAACATATATGTAACCAGAAAATTTTCTTTGGTAATAATGGATGAGCTTTTAGTACAATAGTCCATGGACGTAATCTTTCAATAAAATTTTAATAACTCATGGACATTATTCATTTTAACTATACTTCATTTTTTTATTTTTATTTTAATGAAATTATCGGTAATAGTGGATGAGCTTGTAGTACAATAATCTATGGATGTAATTTTTCAATAAAGTTTTAATAACTCGTGGACATTATTCATTGGGAACACAAATCAATTTCAAACACATTGGTTAATGTAAAATGATAAAAACATGTTAAAAGAATAAGAATAAAAAAATTCGTGGTTCAGCCATGCAACTTATTCATGAGAATGTGTAATTTAGGGCATCCTTTAAAAGGAATTTAACCTTTAACTCATTATTTGGGTATTCCTTTCGACTCTGTGTAAGCATAGAACATAACACGTGCACAATTGAAAATGTAGATAAGAATCTATGCGTGGTATGTCGGATGCATGGAATATCATTATTACATATTAGTACTCGCAGCCTTCCATTTGACTATCTGTCTATTCACACCCATTTTTACCATTTAGTTCGCCTTACCTATATTCTCTAATTTTAAGACACCTGCTTCATTGGAGTTTGGTATCATGATTTGTTCCGTTACGGTTGTAGACAGTCTCTGTTACCGTCGCTACGGCTTTGTTGGTTGAATGGTAGAATGCAATATATTTACGTCCGATGCATTTAAGAAATTAGCGTTGGATTAAAGTTATATTGCGAGCAAATATGTTAAAATGTAAGATGTTATCATTATTAGAGGAGAAACAATAAGCAATATTTACAATTTGATGATGAACCAAATTATAAATATAAAATAACTAATTTTTTTTATCCATTAATATAACGGCTTTGGTCCATGCAAAATCAGCATATTCTTTTTTCTTTCTTCCCCGTTAGAAGGAAGCAATGACAAAGAATACTGATTTTCAATGAAATGCGGTATGCTTTCGCAAATCTCCCTGCTTATTTAGTTGTTTGTTTTCTTTTGAATTTATTAGGGTTATGGTTCAATTGAAATTTTCTAACAATTAGAAGTAGTAATATTTGAATATATCATAGAAACAAAGCTTTTAGATCGGCAAATGAATGAAAGATACAAAAGTCAAGTAGCACAACTTTACTTTGTTTTTATGTTGTTTTAGAACTTTACGATTACTTGCTAAATATGTTATTAAGTGAGATGTATTATCAAGTAAGATGAACATTTATTTAATTTTGTTTTATATCATATTAGAAATTCGAACCATTACTACCCATATGAAGTATTTTCCGTTCAATCAAGTTTCCTCGTTTAAATGTTCCATTATATATTGTGAGGAGCGAAACAATACACTCAATGCATAATAACAGAGATACACATATGATGTATATGTAAGAAACTTTCACATTATTTTCTAAGTATTTTTTTTCGTATATACTTGTTATACATACTATACAAAAAACTTATTTTCCGGAGACTACTGGTCAAATACCAGTTCGAGGAACAAGAAAGAAGGACAAAATGAGTCACCCATCAAACAATAACAATGCAAGTTGAAACCAAAATTTAATAAGAAACATCATTTTCAAATGGACCACGTTGCCCCCTTCATTTCTCTATTTATGCACCTCACACCCACACACTTGCATTGCATCTCAACAAATTTCCAGATTTTATCAAAAGAAACAGAAACCAAACCATCTCAACTATTCTTCATCTTCACAACATGAGCTCTAGTTCATCATCTTCATATAACTCATTCAACTGTGGCTCTCAGTACAGTAGAAAAAGCCGGAAATCGGGGCTCGGCCAGAAGTGTGTGAGGATGGTGAAGCAGCAGAAGACCAGATTTTACATACTTGGCAGATGCATTTCTATGCTTCTTTGCTGGCATGATGCTTCTGATTGATTTTGGTGTGCTTCTATTAGTTATTGCCTTTCTTTGAGAATACTGAAGATGTGAGCATGAATCAGATATGTGTCAAAGTAGAAGTTAGATGTATATGTGCATATTTATGAATTATATGTAGTTAATATATGAAGTTAATTGGAGATATATAATAAATATATTTTGGAGCATGGTCTTATTTAATCTTGATTTTTTTTTCTATTTCTCTATGCTTTCAGTGTTTTATAAATAGACTCATAATTTTGAATTGAATTTATGATGTTATACAGATGCAAAGCTTGTGTCTGATTCTGGAATTGTCAGTACTCTGCAGTGTGCAGTTATTAGTATTTGCATTGATAAAATGTCGGTTTGATTTTTGAATTTTAAGAGCTACGTTAGAGAACATATAAAAAACAGTATTTTGCTTGCAGCATATGTAAATGCGTTATGGAGGATACGCATAGCTCTTTTCATGGATGGTGTGCAAGGGAATTTTTTTTTTTTTTGGTGTGATTACAAGAGCACAATGTTCTTGATACCACGAATAAAAATAATATACATAATAAATTTTTTTTATGTGTTTTCTAATACCAAACACAATTCACACGGCAGACAACCACCGATCAACACCGTTTTGCACGGTCATCAATCGTCGAACTACTGCTAATCGGTGGTTGATCATCCCGAAAAATAGTATTGATCAACGGTTGTTCGTCATACAAAAATAAATAAAAATAATGCATTTGGTAGCCTTTTAAAAAGTTTAGTATTAGAAAGAATTTAATATAAAATCGTATGGTATTTTTTATAATGGTATTAGAAGAAAATGAGGAGCATACTTTTTGTTATTATGGAATGAAGAAATAACGGATTAGGGAATGAAGAAAGTGCTTTCAAGTAGCACGGTGCAGTAGTCAAAACCACAAAATTAGCATTATCACATCACCCCCCGAAACTAAAAGCACTTCCTTTTTGCTTTTGGCACGAAGGTCCTTTTAGGGATACAATAACAAAAAGGGGGTTGTGGCTAGTCAGCAGAAACAATTTTGCCTTATTAATCAAATAGTCTATCGACTGAAAGTGGGCTAAAAGTCGAGGATGATGAGTCATTAGCTGGAATTTTAGCGAATTGAAATTCACGGTGAAAGAGGAAGGCAGTACATTAAGATTTTATTCACTCTTTAAAGAGGCGAGCAATGTTCCGTTGAATCGAACTAACCGATGAAATCGGTTCATTTCGGTTTTAAAACTAATTCGAATTAAATTCAATTTGTAAAATAACCTTTTATTATCGTTTTAATTGAGTTAACCGAAACTCTAATTTATTATCTATTGTTACAGTATTGTAGCATTTTAAATATTTAGTTTAGTGGTACAATACAACAGCATGTGTTGTAAATAAGTCAAATATCGCTATAAACATAAAGTTAATATATTAAATTTTTCCACACATGATTTTTTTTTTTTTTTTTTTACTACTTTAAGTGAAGTCATCATTCAAATAATAAAATGTCGTTCAAATTCGGTTAAATAAGTTTGGTTTGATTTGAAAAAAATTCGATTTCAATTCGATTTGAGTTTTTTAATCTCAAAACCAACTATCCGACCAAATGATCACCCCTAGTGTTTATTTAGAAAACGAAAGAATGAAATAACACGTGAGGTTGTTTGTCATGGTAATGGTTAAAATTTTCATTTCATGAATATCATTATCGTATGATTTATACATGGTTCGAAAACTCGGTTTCGGTTTCGGTCATTTGAAAATTTACTAGTTTCGGGCGGTTTCGACGGTTTCGGTTTTTGTTTCGATTTCGGTCCAAAGCCACGTTTAACATAAACAATAAATAAAATGATTAGTGGACCAAGCCCATCAGTATCAGCCACGTCCAGCCCAAACAAAAGTATTAGGTTCAGGATTTTTTATTAATTAGGTCACTAACGTAGCCAGTTTCTTTCAAACTGAAAATCTAACGAGGGAAATTAAAAAAAAAAGGCGGAAACAAAGCATCGAATCAGTAAAAAAAAAGGATTGAAGACGAACCTTATTTATCTCAGCCGCGGTCTCGAGTGGAAGATCGAAGACGAACTCTGGTACTTTGCTTTCAATTTTGAATCGGTTAAGAACTTAGCTCGAGCTGTGAAGATTTCAGGTATTTTCTCTCGCTATTTGGAATTTTGTTTCAATTTTTTTTCTTGCGATGTTTACTGAGTCGCGAATTTAGGGTTTTTTCCCCTTTCCGAACCGAAACGAGAAATTGCGGTTGTTCCATCCCGGTGACCTTCGGGACCGGAACGAGAACGACGAGATCTTGTTGGCTCGGCCGAGATTTCAAACCATGGATTTATATTGGTAAATCGAAATTGCTTCATGTTACCAAATGACTGGTATACCAATAATCTAGCAGTCTTGTATTGATCATGATAAAAATAAATTTTGTATTTTAAAAAAAAAAGTAATTACTTGTGTTCAAACAATAATAGAACGCAATTATATAACTTGCCCCGTTACTTAATAAATGATGTTTAGAGAAACAAGTAAAACGTATTTAACATTATTTCATCTAATTATTAAACTGTTAACATACTTAATATACTGTTCAAGGCTTTCTCTTCTATCGTTAGCCTCCATCTCCACTGTATCTTGTGTTATAATCAATGAATAGTTTCACATTTCTTCATTAAGATTATCATGGTATCAGAGCCAATTGAATCCGCAATCTCAATCTAGTTAGCAACTTCGTTCATCTCAGCAACCCGTGGATTGTCTCGATCTCGGCTTCATCAATCCAGACGATCTCGGCTTCATCAATCCAGACGGCGGATTGTCTCGATCTTGGCAGGGGCAGCGGCGGCTTCCACAATCGGCAGCGGTACAGGTTCTATGATTTCTGATTTTGGAATTGGAGTTCTATTGTGATCTGAATTCTGTTGTTATCTTTTTATTTTGGAATTGTTTTCTCTGAATTTGGAAGTTATGTTTTATTAGTATGGATGAAATTAGAGATGATTCGCTTCAAGCAGTTAGTGTTCAGTTAGATGGTAAAAATTATGCGTATTGGAGTTATGTGATGAAAAAAAATTTGAAGGGTAAACAAAAGTGGGGTTATATTTCGGGTGCCACTGTCAAGCCTGTGGATAGCACAACTGCTAATTATGTGCCTTTGTTTGATAAGTGGGAAGTTGCAAATTCTAAGATTATTACTTGGATCAATAATTCAGTCAAGCACTCGATAGGTATTCAAATAGCAAAATATGGGACAGTTAAGGAGGTTTAGGATCATCTAGCTAGATTGTATACACAGTCTAACTTTGCAAAACAGTATCAATTGGACTCTGATATTCGTGCTCTGTAGCAGAAAAACATGAGTATTCAGGAATTTTATGATGCTATGACAAATTTGTGGGATCAGCTGGCACTCACAGAATCTGCTGAATTACGCGCCTTTGGACTTTATATTGCACGAAGAGAGGAACAAAGATTGGTATAGTTTTTAATGGCTCTTCGTGACGAGTTTGAAGGACTTCGTGGGTCTATTCTACATCGTCATCCACTACCTTCTGTTGATTCTGTTGCTAGTGAACTTTTAGCAGAGGAAATTCGTCTTCAGTCTTCTGTCGCAAAGGAAGTCTCTACCCCGTCAGTCTTCGCCATGCCTCCACGACCAAATTCAAATTCGCAAGTTAGACCTTATGGAACTATTGCTCGTGATGAATGCAGTTTTTATAGACAAAAAAGTCATTGGAAATTTCAATGTCCAAAGTTAGGTAAAGGAAAGCGCAGTATGCTCAGCAGCAACCCCATAAGCAGCCTCAGCAATTGAATTATCGACCACCATTCCCTCATAATGGACCTCCTCTACTTCCTCACCCTCATAATTCACTTACAACTTCTTCTTTAGATCCATCAATGATTGAACAATTTCAGAAGTTCCTTGCATGTCAGCTGCATGCCATGTCGGCTTCGTCTCAAACAGGTTTGTCATCTAGTTCATCAGGTATATCTTCTTCTACCTGGATTTTAGACTCTGGTGCTTTGAATCATATGTCACCTAATTTATCCTCTTTCACTTCTTTGGCTCCTAAAGTTTTTGTGCCTGTCATGAGTGCTAATGGTACATCTATGCCCGTGCAAGGTGTTGGTTCAGTCATTATGTAACACCCCGTGTTTTCGATAAACCTTAAAGTAACGAATTAAAGAACAATTAATTCTAAATTTGAGAATTAAGGGAAATGGGTTATACCATTGCGTTCGTCTCAGAATTCTGGTTGAGATAGAGTCCGAGTTTGCGTGAATTGGACTTCGTATGAAGAAGTTATAGCCTCCGGAAGTTTCAAAAATTCAAATTCAAACATAGAAGAGGGCAGGGCAGGAAAATTCCCGCCCAGGCCAGGTCGACCCTAGTGCCGACCTACCCTACAGGTCAACCTGTAGGTCGACCTACCCCCTCCCCCCCGGGGCATATTTGAAAGGATGACGATTTCTGACTCTCTGCTGAGTCATTAGGGCCGAGGTGTTATCCTATCTTGACTGGATGGCCTTGACTATTTCTAGGGTTAATCTAACGACTCTAAATTAATTAAAACTCTATAAAAACAACCTAACTCTTAACCCTAAATCACAAATATTCATACCAAGAGCCGCCATGCCGTCAATGGTGAACCTAGAATAGCCGTCATCTCTTTCAACTCAAAGGCAACATTGAAGCTACATCAAAATTAAATCTAATCTAATTCAACTAAGAAAATTCAATAGTCTACATCAAAGGTGAGCAATTCAATTTTAGAATACAGATCCCAGAACTCAAGAACTCCTTTTAGTTTGTTAGTGTAGTTATTTTTCAGATGTGAATGAATTAAAGACATGGTTCGTAATGGATTGAAAACTAGAATTGTATCAAGTTGTATGTGATGTTGATTTATGTTTATTCATGTCCATTCTATCGTATATGCCTATGAATTATTGTGGTCTATCATGTTATGTGGAAATTGGAGAATAAACCTGTGATGTTATGAAATTATCATATGTAAGTTTGGTGATATTATACAAGTTTTAGGCTAAGTCATGTATTTTATGCCTAACTGTTTAGATCCATTATGCATACATGTTTAGATCTACGACCTTGTGATGACACCTATACATTGTATGTCAATTTAGAAATTATGTCATGTTTATGCAAGTTAAAGTGATGCTATCATGTTATGAATACATGCAAGTTTATAAGTTAAAAAAAACATGACTATGTAAACCAATATGTTTAGATCTACAACTTTACATGTTAGAACCACATGCCTTTATGTTAGATTAATATTAGCATGATTCAACCTATGCAAGTTCACCACTACATGCCTAATTAGATTTTGGTAGTTCTATGTAATACTATTTTATGATTCATGTTGCATAGATCTAGTTTGCAAGTTCATAATTAAAAGTATATTATGTCAAGTTCACGTGACACATCTGTAGTTATTGTATGATGTTGGAATGTTGCAAGTTCCTCTTTTTCCCCTTTTAGTTTATTAGTTAGGCTAAAATGTCGAGCCTAACATCTTATGAAATTTTGCGAATGTACAACAGGGGTAACGTTGGGGAAAACTTGAAATTATACATAATTAACATATTTGGCTCATAACCATGTAAATGGTATGACATTGAAATGGTGTAATTTACTTACCAAAAATTATGAATTTGATTTAGAAGGAAAGTGATCCACAACAATAAATTGTTGACAAATTTACATATAAGCATAAAAGGATAAAAAAATATAAATTTAGAAAAGACGAATATGCCTAACCCGAGGTTAGATTGAGTTATGGTGTAAAACTGCCCGGAACCGACCGGCACATCCAGTGACCACAACAATACCTGTCTAATGTGGGTGGTTAGTGCATTGAGCCCAAAAAGGACCCGAGGTTAGACTGAGTTGTGGTGTAAAACTGTCCGGAACCGACCGACACATCCAGTGACCACAACAACACCTATCTAATGTGAGTGGTTGGTGCTCTAATAAAGCTAAGTCAAGAGAGGTAGGATTAAGTCAATTTAGGAAACAACTAACCAATCCAACATGTTAGCTAAACCGATTGGTGGGTTTAGGTGAATTTGGACACTTAACCAATTTAACATGTTGACTGGAAAACCCTAGTAACGGGGACCCAATTCAGCAGTTTCATGGGACCCTGAACTAAGCATGGTAGGGCACGATTACCAGGCTGATTATAAGCGGTCATAAACATCGGTTATGGTGGATCAGTGTAGGTTTCGGTGGAGTATCGGGCGTGTACGTACTTTAGAGTGGAAAAAGCAGGCACTGAGCATCATTAGTCATACACTGTGCATCTTGAATCGTGTCGGGTTGCCACCATAGGATTTGATACACCCCGTGGTGGGACCAGCATAGGTATCTACAGTCAAGCGGGGGCCGAAGGACACACGTGATAAATGCATGCTAGTGGGAGCTGATCGATATAAGGGAATCATTTCACCATGAACACGTAGTGCTTGTTGGACAAGTATAAGTAGGTGCAGAGAATTAAACATGGGTGCGATGTATATTCGGTTTATCCTGCCTTATATAGCTTTATGTTTGTTGTTGTTCTATTACTGTCCTATTTTCAGTTTATTCCTATCATGGCCCTTTTCTTTATTCATACACTGAAAAGTCACTAGACTTACTCAAATTTATGTCTGACCCATTTTTCTTTTGTCTTCTTTTTCTTCCATTCCCCTCTCCCCCTCAGGTAGCCAGGGAGGGAATAGCTCAGCTTAATTTGGACCGTCCATCTTTCCAAGCTTGAAGACTTTGTGATGTACGGCTTGGAATCTCTTATCTTTGGCTATGGCTTTGGACACACTAGACTTGGGGATTTATGCAGTTTTATTTATGTTATATGCTTCTTTATGTTTTAAGCAAGACATAGATTATGATGAAATGTTTTGGAAGTTATGTTGAGACAATTTACTGTAATGATTTTTGTATTGAACCACGTATGAAATAAATGTTTGTTTTCTGCTGCTTATATTTCTGTCTTGTAACTTTCTGTGTATTTTACCTATAATGCTCCATCGAAGTTAAGGCATTCCCTTTGTGAGCGATCTTAACAGAGGTGGGATGTTTCACTTGGTATCAGAGCAGAGGTTCACTAGATCAGATAAAAGTTTTTGAAAACTATTTCAAAAAGAAGCATTTTTCAAGAAAAAGTATTATTTTACTTTAAAAGGCATAATCCCCCAAAGCCATATCCATTATCTTTCTATCCTTTGTCTTGAATCTTTCTTTTTTCGTTTTAGCATGTCTACGAATCTTAACCTTCCAGAGGGTGTACCGATACCCGGCTGGTTCAGGAGGTACCTAAAGGCTAGGTCCAACGACGTAGGCCCAGCAGACATTCCTCCTCCCCCAGCTGCAGCGGTTCCTCCTCCTCCTCGAGCGAATGCTTTCTCAAAAATATGTAGGGACTTTCAAGCCATGGGTGAAAAGAACTTCAATGGAAATGAATCCTTAGTGGAAGCAAGAAACTGGATCAAAGAAACTGAGGATTTGTTCGAGATCTTCGAAGTGGGTGATAGGCAAAAGATACCGTTGGCAGTATGGTTGCTCAAAGATGAAGCTTCCTATTGGTGGGAAGTCACTAACGCTGAAAGACTAATTGAAACTTGAATGGATTTTAGGATGAGGTTTGAAATGAAATTCCTCTCACAAGCTGAACGAAGCCTACAGATGGAGAAGTTTTTAGCTCTCAGACAGGGAAGTATGTTGGTCAAGGAATACATTAACCATAGGTTCGGATTGGAGTTAGTAAACACTCCACATAAGAAGGCTCTCCGCTTCATTAAAGGATTGAATGAGCCACTGCACAGCGTAGCTATGTCAAATATACCTATGGGTGCAACCTATGAAAGACTGGTGGACATGGCACTGTTACAAGAAGAAGATAAGGTAGGCAAGAAGGAGACAAAAGTGGAAGCATCTCGAGATAAGAAAGGGGAAGAATCACATAGTAAGAAGACGGATTCCAAGAAAGGCGGGAAAAACAACAAAACCGGTGACAAGAGGAAGTGTAATTTTTGTGGCATTCCTGAACATCTGGTAAAGGACTGCAGGAAGAAGAAAAGAAAGATGGGTGGCTGTTTCCATTGCGGTGAGGCAGGACACGTGGGTAGGGATTGCCTAAGAAAGCAAGGGCAAGGGCAGAGAGTTGGATCTACTTCTGGAGGACAGGTCCTCGCTCTCATGGCACCTTCGCAAGAACAAGGTAGAAATGTTTCTGTTGAGAGTTCAGTTTATCTTTTTAATCATCCTGTTCGTACACCTATGCAGTTAAAGCCCCGCAATATCCCCGCTTTAGCCCATAGCGCTCTTCAAATGCTACGCTATTTTAGTTTAGCGCTGATGAACAGTAGATCTGCTTATAGCCCCGCTATTTTCCGCTGCATCCGCTAAATCAAAGCTTTTTAGCGTTCACTTTAGCAATATTAATATATACAGCTTGATTTGACTTGTTCTCTTTTTAAAAAATTCAATAAATTTAGCGTAAAGTGCTAAATTTAAGGCATAAATGCCTAATATATGGTTACAATCAATCATGCTCATAAAATTTAGCATGCAAAACTATGATATTCCTTGATTTTGTTATACAAGATTAATTAATATTAGTTTCTTATACACATATAATGTGAGAAAGATGATTAATTAATTTTAAAATATTTTGTTTTACATCTAATGAACTTTTTTGTGCCTCCGCTATATCCCCGCTATTTCCCCGATTTATCCCCGCTACACCTTTTTGCACATCCACCGCTATAGAACCGCTAAGCGCTTTAACTGCACAGTCGTACACTCTTTGATTCTGGCGCATCGCACTCTTTTATATCTACTGCTTTAGTTGAATCTCTGCACCTGGACACCAGTTTAGTAGAGGATCCCTTGGTTGTTTCAAATCCAGTTGGGGGCTCAACTTATTTGTCAATGATCTGTTTGGATTTGGAAATTTCTATATTAAGTGTGGGGTTTAGATGCAATGCCTATGTTTTGGGCTTCATGGGCTATAGGTTAATTCTAGGCATGGACTGGCTATCCAGTAATGGTGCCATCCTCGACTGTGAAAAGAGAGTGGTTAGACTCATGACTCGCCTTGGTAACACTCTTGAAATTTCTTCTAATCACATGAACTCTATTATGCTTAGTTATCTAGAATCTCTGGATGCGTCTATTGAGAATTTGCAGTCTGTTAGGGTAGTCCATGAATACCCGGATGTCTTTGAAGAAGTTAAAGGGTTAACTCCGAAGCGGGAGATAGACTTCCGCATATACCTCGTTGCGCTCTACCCGTTAGACACATGGATCCAAGGGAGAGGAAAGAACTCAGCAAGCAAGTTAAAGAGCTGCTTGAGAAGGGGTTTATAAGGCGGAGTATTTCTGAATGGGGTGCTCCAGTAGTGTTCACAACTAAAGCGGATGGTTCGCTTCGCCTATGCGTCGATTATAGGGAGCTAAACAAGCTGACCAAGAAGAATATGCACCCACTCCCAAGAACAGACGACTTGTTTGATCAGCTTGTAAGTGCATCAGTTTTCTCTCAACTAGATTTAGCTACCGCATTTCATCAGCTGAGAGTGGCTGAAGACAGCATCGACAAGACCACGTTCAGAACTCCGGATTGTTTCTTCGAGTGGCTTGTCATGCCTTTTGGCCTGACAAACGGACCCGCTTACTTCATCGATTTGATGACCAGGTTGTTTAGGGAGTTCCTCAATAAGTTTGTGGTGGTCTTCGTAGACGACATTTTGATTTTCTCGAAGAGTGAGGAAGAGCATGCTCAACATCTAAAGGAAGTGATGGACGCTCTTCATACACACCAGTTAAAAGTCAAATTCTCCAAATGCCACTTCTGGAGAGAAGAAGTAAGGTTTCTTGGACACGTGGTGTCCAAAGAAGGATTAGCTGTGGACCCGCAAAGGTAGTTACGGTACAAGATTGGAAGGTCCCACGGAATGCAACCGAAGTCCGAAGCTTCCTCGGGCTAGCAGGCTTTTATCGAAAGTTCATCAAAGATTTTGTGAAAATATCAACTCCACTTACAAAGTTGACAAAGAAGAACTTAACTTTCACTTGGGACTTGGATTGCGATATTGCTTTCCAACGCTTAAAAAGAGCTCTAACAACAGCCCCAGTTCTGACATTGCCGGATGGGAGCGAGATGTTTACCGTATACACAGATGCTTGTTGTACGGGATTAGGAGCTGTCTTGATGCAAGAAGGGAAGGTAGTAGCTTATGGAGGCCGACAGCTGAACATACATGAGAAAAATTACCCAACCCATGACCTAGAGTTGGCTGCCATTGTCTTTGCGCTTAAGTCTTTGCGCCATTATCTCCTAGGTGAGAAGTTTGAATTATATACTGACCATAAATCATTGAAGTACCTTTTCTCGTAGAAAGATCTTAACTTAAGGCAACAGAGGTGGATGGAATTCTTGACATCCTACGATTTCGAGATTTCCTATACCCCTGACAAGGGCAATGTAGTAGCAGACGCCTTGAGTAGAAAGAAGCTGACCTTAAGCCCTCTCTTTGTTGAAAGGAAGAGCTTAGAGTACATAGCCAACTTCGATTTTAGACCCTCTGTCGATCATATGACTGGTTTGTTAGCATCACTAAAGGTGCGGCCTACTCTTTTGGACTCAATAGGGACTGCCCAACATGAAGACCCTCAGCTAGTTGATGTGATAGATAAGCTGAGTAGGGGTGAGACTTTTAGTCACCTCAATAGATACTCCATCAATGATAAGGGTTGGTTGAGGGGGGGATGGAAGGCTATGCGTCCAACAAGCAAGGGATTTGGTGAAAGTTCTTGAAGAAGCACACCGTTCCAATTTGACCATACACCCCGGTGGAGATAAAATGTACGAAGACATCAAAAGGATTTTCTTTTGAGATGGCATGAAGAGGGGTGTAGCTGAATTCGTCTCGAAGTGCTTAGTATGCCAGCAAGTCAAGGAGGAACAGTAGAGGCCTGGTGGTTTTCTTCATCCTCTAGAGGTCCCACAGTGGAAATGAGATAGCATCTCGATGGACTTTATTGATGGGCTGCCTAGGTCAAGAAGAGGCAATATCAGTATTTGGTTAATAGTGGACAGGCTCACAAAAAGAGCTCACTTCATACCCGTTAAGAGTAGAAGGACTGCCTCATCTTTAGCATCTATATATCTTAAAGAGATAGTCCGACTCCATGGGATACCCTCCAACATTGTTAGCGACCGAGACCCTATCTTTACGAGCGAGTTTTGGAAGAGCTTGCAAGAGGCTGTAGGCACACAGTTATGCTTAAGCACGGCCTATCATCCCCAAACCGATGGTCAGACAGAGAGAGTGAATAGAGTATTAGAAGACCTCTTGAGATTATGCGTTCTTGACTTCGGAGGAACACGGGAGGATCATCTTCCTTTGGTGGAGTTTACCTACAACAATAGTTACCAAGCCACCATAGGTATGGCACCCTTCGAAGCTTTATATGGAAGACCGTGCCGATCACCAACTTGTTGGTAGGAGTCTACAGATAAGCTCATACTTGGACCAGGTATGATTTGAAAATTTTCAGAAAAGGTGGACTTGATATGAAAAAGAATGAAGACTGCCCAAGATAGACAAAAGTCCTACGCAGATAAGAGAAGGAACGACCTTGAGTTTGAGGTTGGGGACAGGGTTTTCTTTAAAGTATCTCCTTTGAGGAACGTCATTCGCTTCGGATCCGCAGGAAAGTTGGCACCAAGATCTGCAGGAAAGTTGGCACCGAGTATGGTGGTGGAGAAGGCAACTTCTTTTGGCTTAACACCTAGAGTATATTTGTGCAAATGAATTAAGGATTGGATGGATTTGACAATATGACATTCAAAGTCCTATATGATGTTTCTGAAAAGGTAATCGTGACCTCAAGCCTTATCAGCCGGGAGATGACTGAAAACGAGCATGCAACATGGCTATGTGGGTAATACCCATTAGGGTATATCGTCACCTGATATAGAGAAATCAGTTGTACCTTTTCGTACGCTTTTGGAATATTATGATTGCTGATCACAGCCGTGGTGATGATATATTCTGTACATTCAAGTCTTTGAAATGGATAAAACAATCCTACATAATAGCTGTCTTGGGGAGTTGGGGGATTTGGCTTTCTCTTCTGGTTGCTTCTAGGGCCGAGGGGAATGTCTTCTAGTGAGGGGAGTCTTTTCCGCTTCAATCGACTGGAAGCACTTCCTTCCATGCCTACCTCTCTTTGTTGCCTGCTTTAAGGGCTAGTTCTCTTTCCTGCTTGTCGGGCTTAAAGTGGAACTTAGCTTCTCACTAACAGAATCGTAAGCATCATTTCATCAAATGAGACTCGGATCGAGGAGCAAAAAAAGGCCCTTCGGATGAACAATCCAATCCTACCAATGAGGAGTGTGTCGGTTTCTCTGGCCCTTTTATTTTAGACTCTTACATATAGCCACAATTTTGAATTCTTAGAATTGCTAGGACCGGGCACCTTTGTGGATTTCTAATCCTAGAATCTAGAAAATTACCCGAGACGAGTCCTATCCGTGTCCCCCTGCTTCATCAAACCTTGGTGCAACACCCGAGCCGATAGGCATTCCGAAGCGAAATACCACTAATTCTTTAAGTGTTGAAAATGCTTTTATCTCATACTTCACTGATACTCTTGGCAATAATGACATGTTTGCACCTGATATTGATGCAATAGACCCTATGCTTCTTCCTAGGCATAGCCATTAAGATCATTTGTTACTCTGTGCTGAAGTAAAGGATGAAGACATAATTTCTGCATTCTCTTCTTTAAACAAGAAAGCTTGTGGTGGTCCGGATGGCTATAATGCACACTTTTTAAAACCAGCCGGCCTAGCATAGGTATTGATGTTATTAGAGCAATTAAACACTTTTCAAAAAGACTAAAATGTTTGAGGGCTTCAACAATACCAGCATTACTCTCATACCCAATGTTAAGAACCCCAATAAGATACAATCTTTTCGGACTATATCATGTTGTAATATCATATATAAGGGCATCTCTAAAATATTAGCTAATAGAATGAAATTGTTTTGCCTTCTATAATTTCAAACAATCAATCTGCTTTTCTAAATAATGAGAATATTCTTGATAATGTTCTTCTCTCTCACTAATTAATAAATGGTTACAAAAACTCTCAAATTTCCCTTCGTTCAATATTGAAGCTTGACATACAAAAAGCACTTGACACTATCCAGTGGGATGCCATTGTTAAAATTCTTGGTTATACGAATTTTCCAATTCCCTTTATTTCATGGATTTATGCTTGCTTATCCTTAGTAAATTACTCTATTGTGTTGAATGGATCTTGCGTTGGTTTTTTCAAGGGGAAGCAAGGAATCAGACAAGGTGATCCTATCTCTTCATATCTATTTATTACAATTATGAAGCTTTTAACTCAGATGCTTATTGAGTTAATTAGGAAAAGTGATTTTTCTCTGCATCCTAAATGTAGAAATCCTCTAATTATATCTCTTATGTTTGATGATAATTTGGTTATTTTTTGTAGACCTGACACTAGAACCGTTCGTAATATTGTAAGTTGTCTTGAGAAATTTTATAAGTGCACTGGTCTTAAAATAAATCTTGACAAATCAAAATCTACTACTACTGGAATTAGTAATAATCAAATAAATGTTATTTCACATATATCTGGGTTAAAACATAACTATAGCACTATGTCATATCTTGCTTTGCCACTAGTGACATCAAAATTACCACTCAGTAGTGCCTACCACACTATGAAAAAATCGTTAAGAGATTAGACTATTGATCTAATAGGTTTCTTAGTTAAGCTGGAAGAGTCGCTATCATCAAATCTGTTATTTTCTCTATGCAAGTTTATTGGGTGCGTACTTCTCTTCTTCCACATAAACTAATTATTCTGATTAGATTTGCTATGATGATTTTTTTTTGGAAAGGCAATTCTACTAGTAAGTATTTAACTCCAACATCTTTCTCTAAGACTGAGAAGCCATTGCAAAAAGGTGGATTGGATATTCTTAACATTGTCTTATGGAATAAAACTGCCCATGCTTCCCACTTGGATAATTTTATCAATTACAAAAATGGGCTATGGCATGTTGGTCAGCTAAGCATATTGTTAAAAGCAAGTGTTTCTAGAGTATGGACATCCTGCAAAAATGCAGCTGGACTTGGACGAGTCTATTCAAATTAAGGGAAGTGCATCTTCCTATTGTTAGATTTAATTTGAATAGTGATAACATAGTTTTCTTTTGGCAGGACCCTTGGGTAGATTTTGGAGACATACTAAGTAGCAGTTGGAATTTCTTGAAATATAGATATGGTATTCAAAGATTTGAGCTGTTGAATAACTTAATCCATGGTAATGGATCAACCTTCCTTCAAATTCAAATACTAGAATAATTGCTATTTGGAGACAAATTCGTGGAAGCTGGACAATTCTTTGCATGAAACCAATGTCAGTTGGATTAGAGATAAAGATAAATTCAGTATTCATAATATATACAAATACATGGCTAATGAAGATGATCTTGCGAATTGGAAATGGAGAAGGAGAGTTTGGAAGCGAGAAATTTCTGCTAAAGACAACCTTTTCTTATGGAAAGTATTATCTACTGCTCTTCATTCAAAGGATAAACTCTTAGAGAGAGCAATTAACGTTATTGATCAGTGTGTTTTTCGTCAGCAGCTTCCTGAAACTATTGACCATCTTATTGAATAACGAAATTTTGATCGATGCCAACGAATGAAGCTATTATGGGAATCGAATCATAAAGATAAGGTTTATTGCTTCACACACATATACATATACATATACGATTAAAATCTCTTTACTAAAAACTATATGATTAAATCCTCAGGTACACACGAATGTACGATTAAATCCTCAGGTACATATACGATTAAATCCTCAGGTACACACGAATGTGCTAATCAAGTTTTATATACATATACATACGCGCACACACACACATATATGATTAAACCTTCAAAAGCCCAGACTGTGTAGAAACTGTCCTACCGCACTAGTACAAAACAGTCCTATTGCTTCACCTTATTTGCATCGGTTGTTGGAAAACCTAATGCAAACAGTGTTATTTGCACCGCTTTAAAATAAACAGGTGATGCAACTATGACAAAAAAGCAATAGATTATACAAAAAACTATCTTCTTCGGTTTTTATTTACAACCGATGCAAATCATAGAAGCAAATAGCAACATCCATTACATTAGCATCGGTGTATCATAACCGGTGCATAACCGATGCAATTTATTCTAGGTGGATCAACTAAAATTTGCTAAAGCGGGTTTGACTTTCAACTTACCCGTTATTTCTGCCTAACATTTCGCGCCTCCCTTTTTTTACTTTGCCGCCTCGTATCATCAAAAAAAAAGAAAAGAAAAAAAAGAAAAGAAAAATCAACGCTGAGAAGAAAAGAAATTACCACTGAAAATAGTTTCGGCCTTGATTTCCCCCTATTTTGGAGGACTTGGATTTCTCCTCGTCTTCTTAAAGGTACTGCGATTTCTAACCCTAGTTTTACATAAATTTAGCTTTGGTTTTTTTTGTTTACGATGTTATTTTAAATCGTTCGACTTAAAAGTAGTCATCAATTTTAGCAGACTATTAAAATCTCTTTACTTATTGATTTATTCTTTTTATTTTTAGAAATAATCTATTCGATTGTTTTCAACAATTTGAATGTCTTTGCTTTGGAAATAATTTATTTGTAGCAAGCATGGTTTAATACATGAATTTTGCATGTCTTTGTTTTTGGAAATCGGTCTTATTAAAGCCTCTTCCTGTATCGAACAATTTGGATGTTTTTGGAAATAATAATGTTTTTGTAGACTATTATTTCATAAATAGGTATTTAATCAAATATCTTGGTGATGTGAACTTTGGGTTGATGAATAAGTAATGGTCAAAACAGATTTAAATTACTACTAAATGCATGAAGTTTATTTGTTTGGAAAGTAGATAAGATACATGCAAATCATATGTGGTTGTGGCCATCTCTGGGAATAATTAGCAATTTAATTCCATTTCCTTTCCACAAACCATACGGCGTCGGCTCCTTCTTGCCGATCTTTTGGTATAGATTTTCCTTGCATTAGGTGTTGATTTTAGATTTTAATGTTTTGTTTCAATACGTTCTCGCTCTTTATAGGTAGTTGATTTCAATCTTACCTCCTACCTCTATATTGTAAAGGTTGATTATTAGCGATGAGAAAATTATTTGTAACTGTACTTATTTTATGTATATTTTTGTGTTTTAATCTTTTGTAGCTCTTTCCGTCGTTGGCTTTATAAGGTATTTTCCTTGTTTGCATTGTTAGTTACCCTATTTAAAAAGAATGGAGAAACCGAGGAAAACTATTTTGGTGCTACACTTATTTTTTTCCCCCAATTCTGCAGTTGATTTTTGGTAACCATGTAATTTTTTGGTTATGATTGGCTAATTAATCATTATTAGATTCGTTAGAGAATCTTCGTTCATGACCATCATGGCTTTATTAAAGCATAATAGAATTACTTTTCTTGTTTAGTGTTTTAAATAAATAGACATTTAATTTGCATACATGTTTTAAATTGAAGCTATTCTAATTTATGTGTATTACGAAAATAGAATTTTGATTATGTAACTAGTCATTTTTATATGTGTTCCATCAAGAAATCTTCATCAAGGATAAAAGTATGAGTTCGGAGAAAATGTTGGCATATTTAAAAACTTGATGGATAAATAAAGATGAATTCAAGGCTTAAGATGTTCAGTTTTATTCTTTGCCTTATATTCTTTTTATTGTCGCACTGTTATTTCCTTTTTTTTGGGTATGAAATGGTCATGTTAGGTGAATCTAATTATCCTTTATATATATTTAAGTCAGAATTTTGCTGATTGGTGATTCAACGATGTTCCAGCTTTTAATATTCTTTGTTGATTGAAGCTTGTTAGTTGCCGAATTATAGTCGAATTTAGAAAAAGTTAAACTTGACCCTTTTTCCGTGTATTATTAGTAAGAGTTGCAAATTTATTCATGCTTTCATGTTCTATTGATTTTCTAAAGTACTTGAGTTGTCTTTATAGTTATCTACAAAAAAAAAACTTAAAAGGACTGGGAAATTATTTTTCATACAGGTAAAGAAATAATTGGATTTGTAAATGAAAAACGAAAACAGTAAGGAATACCCTTGTAATTATCCTTTCAGAAATCGTAGTGATTTTGTCATCGTCTCAAGCTTTTTTCTACGTTGTTCTCTTTCTTTTAACAATTTTAGCTTTCTCCTATTCTACTGTATTACAAATTGAATTACCAATTTAATGATGTTGTAATTTTGTCGTTGGTATAATTATTGTGTTCTACTCAATTTTAGTTTGGTTTTAAATTATTTTATAGTCAAATATGCTTGGATTTGGATGACTGGTTTTTAACTCTCTTTTCTGGTTCTCGGTGATGTATGCTACATCAAATATTTGAAAAAGATTAAAAATAGTGGAAGCCTGCATCGATATGATTAAAAGGTCAGAACTAAACATGCATATATATGAACTTAGTGTGCTTAATTCTTTGTTGGTTGGCATTGCATTTTTTCCTTACATCACCAGTGATCAAAGATTTAAGTTGAAAAAAAATCTGTTCAATTCCATGCCTTTTTTGTTGGATAAAAAGGGAAGGTTTATAAACATAGAACTAGAATATTTTTTTCAATAAATTGATACATCGTTGAATAAATGAACTGTAATGAATAAATCGTGTGAGATGTGGAAATGACGAAATATTTTGCTTTTGTGCTGGTATTTGCTCGATTGGCTAATAAGCAGTTAACTTGTAGGTGATTAGAATCCAAAATTGCAAATGCTACACAACTTGGACTAGAGTAATTTAAGTATTATATAAGTGCTCACCTTCAAATGCCAGGTTTCCACTGCCTTTGTGTTTATTTGAACTACTGTACGTTTTTGGGTATATTTTTGCTTTTCAAACTTTTGTGGTTACCATGTTGGTTTTTCGTATGGTAATTTTACTGTTGGCTTCTTATATAGCTTTCTTTCCTTTTAGAAAGATTAAAGAAACCACAGTAACTATTCTCTTGTTACGAGTTCCACTGATCATTTTTCAGTAAATTTTTGCAGATTTCATAATTTGGTATTTCCATATTATATATGATGATGCTGTGCACTTTAACAAAAGTTTAGTATGGTTTCAAAAGCAATGTGATGTGGGTTTTGTTTATCCAATTATACTATTCCAAAGCCATCAAATTTATCAAAATCTATTCAGAAATGTCTCATTCCTTTTTTTTTTTTTTAAAAAGGAATAGTTAGCAATTCATTGAATATTATGTATGCTTTGCTAAATGGTGTGGAAAATGCAAATAATATATTGTTAAGCTGTAAGGTGGATATGACATACAAGCTAATAAAATGTGCATATCTTTACGCAGAAGGGTATTCATACCTGTAGATGACCATATGTGATATAACAATATACTTGTTTACATGAAACTATGAAGTTAGCTATATATGTATGAATATAAAAAAATGCTTTGTTATGATAAGAGTTAAAAGAAGCATGATGGTTTTTATATATATATATATATATATATATATATATATATATATATATATTGCATGGTGGGACTCGCTAGTTGTTCCAGGGAAGCTGTTAATTTTATAGAGGACCTGACCTATAAAGATAAGCTATGCAACATGGTTTGGGCATGTAAATAAAACCAGGATGAGTGCTTGAACAGAGAGAAAAAATTCCAAGCCTAGCAGTAATGACTAAAAGAACAATCCCGTGTGATGATAATAAATTCAATATAGTAAAAAAAAAATATTTAAAGAGAAGTCAACCTATAAGGTAAAGTTATTTATTTTATCCTAGTTTGAGCTGCTTTATTAGAAGTCAACTTAACACTGAATTATCGAGGCTGTTGTTATTGGCTGTTTTGGAGCCTAGCTTTTGTTATTGGCTATTGTTCTTGGTTATTAGAAGTTGTCAATGATAGTGGCTTTTGTTCGCTGAGAAAATATGTCGAAATGGTTTTGCTGACAGTGGCTTTAAGTAACTCACATTAAGATTGTTGCCTGCTATTCTTAAATACCTGATCTAAATCTCACATTAAGATTATTGGCTGTAAAGTAACTCACATCAATAAATTTGCTACATTTTATGACGCAGTGAAGAAATGCAGTTCTTAGATGCCTGATATAAATAATACTGATCAATTATACACAATAAATTTTTTGTGTTCATGTATTGCTATTTTTATCATTACAATGCTTACATGTTGACAATTTTAGCCGAAAAACCTTTTGTTCAAAGGCTGATACATTTTTGCATTGCTGACAAAGCAACGTGCATTAAATTTGAGAGCATTAAATCAAAATCATTCATTGACATGTAATATTGAAAGCAATGAAATATGCATTGCTGGCAACATTTTAGTTATTTTAAAGTACGTTATAAAATTGTTACAAAAATATTTTAATATTACAGAATTACTCTATTAGAAATCTATAGATCTTGATACCAGTAAATATCAATAGTATTAGCCTTAAACTAAAAAAAGAAATCATCCCATTCAACTCTTGAAAATGCATAGATACACGTGTTCTGTTGGCACACATATGTACCAGTAGCCGGATCCCTTTTTTTATCCAAATTCTACTTCGTCTCTACATCGAGTTTGACACCTGTTTTCCTTCTTCCTCCATTTATCTTGATTTTTTTTATAGAAGTTCGAGAAATTCAGCCTTTAACTACTAAGAAATTTCCCCTTTTTTTGATCAATGAAATCATTCGATTTAGGAAGTGAGTTCGTTTACTATTTTGTTGTTCTATAGTTTAGGAAAATTTTATATACCAATTAAGTGAGGTATTTGAAGTTCATTTAGCAAACTTTTGGGATTATATACGACATGTTGCTGTTTTGATGTAACGCTATGCTGGATGCATTTGTGTAAATTATCATCAGATCTAGTCATTTTATTATCGTACCGGAGTTAGTGACTTTCCAGTTTTCAGTAAATTGGAATTTTACATACATACATACATACATATATATACGTACATATATATATATATATACATATATATATATATTCAATATGACATTAGGCTCTTCAAAATCACCCATTATTTTTAGTATAAGAGGTTTAGCTGCATTTACTATTTTCGCATCTTGCCTACTCATTTCATTTCCAATATTTCATCTTTACGAGTTTATTTTTCAAGAAGGATATCGGTTTAAAAGCTCCATAGAAGATATGACTGTAAGCAATGGCAGGATACCTGGCCTCGATGAAAATGTAGAAAAAAATGCATCGGAAAGAAGTGTAGAGAAAGATTTGGACTTGAAAGCGGTTTATGTAAATAATACTAAATTTTTGGAAATCAATAAAGTTTTGCCTCGTAGTTTAAGCTATGAAACTGCTAAATTTGTGATTGAGGTATATGATGGAAAGAGCAATTCAACTACGTTATATTCCAATGGAAAGGAAGAAACTGGCATGCCTGATAATTCAGTATCTCCAAACAAAACTGAGACAGAGTTGGTGAAAAATGATTGGAAAAATACCAGCTTGGTAACTCATGATAATGAAGGAGCAATTTCTTCTGAAAAATCTGATTCAGGTAATTTTGTTGGCTGTAATTCATATTCATTTAAATTGTTGATTGTTACAAGCTTTCAGATATGATGTGCGCTATGTTATTGTACTATACTTGTTTGAACTAATAACATGTAGTATGTCACTGAATCCTTTTTTGCTTGCGGCATGTTAAGGAATGAAACTTTTTAATTATAAATCTGTTTAAAGATATCATTCTTTGAATTGAAGCAAAAAGCCTTTTTTTCTCTAGAAAAAAGTATAAAATTTGCATGTCAATTGGCATGAAGTCCCCTTTAGGTGCGTAATATCAGGGAAGAATTTTCATTTATAGTATAGAAACTGCAAAATGTAAATGTGGCATGGAAAAGAGCTCACTGATTTTGTGTTGTTAAGAAAACACCCATAGTAAATGTGGCATGTTAATGTCCTCCTATCCAATAGACCCCCAAACTTTTAAAGTTGCTCCCCTTCTAACTTTAAATTTAGAACTCGAGGGAAGGGAACATGCTAACCTCCCCCTCCTCGCTTATATGGATGCTCCTTTGATTCAACTTCATGTAAGGTGCATGAGTTTTATTTAGCAGATTATACATTATTCGTGAATAGCTGATGTGTCAAGGAAAATATCATTTTCTGATAAAGTCATACATATCACTTGGATGTAGGACTAGTAATACCCAGTATCTCCTCTAATTTGAAAGAATATTTAATGATGAACATGGTCTTGTCTAAAATATTTTTGCCATCCTATCAAGCTCTATACATATAAATGGATGTAAGGTGCATCTCATGGTTGAAATGATTGTTATGTCTTAACTTATTTGGTGTACTAACCGAAATCATTATGTTTTGTTCCTTGACACATAACATTCAACGTCCTGATCCCTTTTTTTTCCTTGTCTTGTTCCTTTGTATATGAAGCCATACCCTTTAGACATTTTGAAACATACACATAAGAATATTTGCTTGATCATCAGCTCACATAACCAACAACATTACTACTTGATCATCAGCTCACGTAACCATACATGACCATCTTGAACGGTATTTCTCTCCGATAACATGAAGCATGTAAGAACCGAGTGCAATAAAAATGTAGCATGCAAGAATCTATATGTACAGTTTGGCTTTGTAACCGAAGTATCAAACGTGAAGCACATTTTACACACTAAAACTGCTGCTGCCTGAATCATATATAATTAAAGTCATACATGTGAGAATCTGGTTGGCCATTGTGAGTTTGAAATATAGGACATGTTGATTGCAGTGCCTGAGTCATGTTGTTACAAGGCCACAGCTTGTCGTTGTGGTGGTTTAACTGCATTGAAAAATTTATTGCCAGAAAGGTGGATAACTCCATTCCGGTTTTCTCTTTGTTTAATAAATTAAGGCTTTGTCAAGCTCTGATGATGAGAATGAGATGTCTAATGATCATTCTCTCATTGAATTTGATTCTGTTGATGCTACTTCAATTAAAGATAATAATAGTGCATTAGAAGAAAGGGTTAAAGTTGGCTTTGGATCTGTTGTTATAGATAAAATTCTCTATGATGCTAAAGATGAATTTTCTCATGAAGACGACGCGGTACCTAAGCTTGATTGTTTCTCTGAAGTTTGTCATGGTGACAATTAGATCTGTTGTAGTGTTTTTGGTCCTTTGATTGATGGTACAGGCAGTTTCATTTTTTTATTTTCTAATAAAACTGTGCATGTTTTTTTTATTTGCGTGCACAGTTTATACTTATAAGTTCAGTTTGATGAGGCCTTGGTGGCATTGGGTATGGGCCTTTGTTATTCAAATGTTCAGCAGTTCAAAGCCGGATTGATTTGCAAAATAAGGGAAAGAAGTCTAATCACAAGAAATAACAGGCTTTCAGGTATTTGTTAATGGCCCCACTTTTATATATTGATAGTTCAATTACATTTACATCCCCCCCCCCCCAAAAAAAAGATGTATAATTGTATTGGAATATCAGTAATTTATTGATAAACCATGTCACAGATCGCTCAAGGTAGTTCATCAAAGTATTTGTCACATCTGCAGACTCCAAAATCAGGGTCGTTGATGGGGGTGGATCTTTTTCACAAGTTCAAAGGTATACCATCTTCTTAGTTATTCGAATTGAATTCTCATTTTTGTTTGTGAAAGTATTTAGTCATTGATTATGTGATTCTGCTAAAGTACTCGTGTGTGTGTGTATGCTATGCTACTTTATCGTAATTTATGCACATATGCCGTGAGATGTTGTCCTAACGTGGAAAATATTTGTGTCAAATAATTCACATTTATCGTGCTAAAAATAGACATTACTGATTATCTGTTACTTCATTTCAGGTTCTTGTTTTGGATTGAAGTTGTCGCTTAAAAGGATGACATCTATGGATTACACATTTTTTAAGTAATGGGTACTGCGTAATTATATTGGTGTAGCTAACAATGTGAACTATATTACATCTTAACGATTGTACTGAAAATCTGAATCATATTACTATTTTGTATGTATTACGATAACATTATATATTTGAAATATATATGTTTAATAGTTATATATTTTCAATTTGTATGTCATTTAATTGTATTTTAAATGATTATGCAATTACCAGCTTATATATATATATATAGCATTTCAGTGATTTAGGTAGGGAAGGAGGTTTTTGTAGAAGATGAACATTTTGCATCGGTTGTTAGATTAGCCGATGCAAAAATAAAATATTCAAAATGAAACTTTTTTAGCATCGGCTATAAATAAAATTCGATGCAAAATTGTACTTTTTTTGCATCGGATTTTTAAACAACCGATGCAAAATTTAAGACTTTACTAAGCAAAAGAACCATTTTTACATCGTCTGTCACTTAAAACCGGTGCAAAAAGTCATATTTTGCATCGGCTGATTTCAAACATTCAATGCAAATAACTGATTTTGCATCGGTTTTATAACCGATGCAACAGAAAGAAGTTTTTTGCATCGTCTGCAATTGCATCGGTTGTTGAACCAATGCAATAGGGGGTAAACAGCCGAAACAATTGGTCTGTTTTGTACTAGTGCCGGTCGATTGGTAGGAAATCCACTAGTAGACTGGTCAAGCTATTTCTACATGCAAAGGCTAGTTTTAAAAGTTTTATATAAATAATTTATTTCTACCAGTCAACTGATTATTTTTAACCAGTCAACTGGTTCGACCTAGAACTTATTTTCTGAAGAGTTGCTCCCATTCATGAAAAGATTCCTCTTCATTAATCAAAGGAAATGAACATATCTTTTTATGGAAACTCTTTGTGAGAGATTGCTACTATTATACTATTTTATAAACAACTTCAATCATGTTTTACAATCACCGAATTTTAATATATTTTTTGATCATCATTATATTCTCTCCATTTACATTCTTTGCAAATAAAAGCTCTCCAATTCAAAAAACTTGTTGAATCCTTGAGCCAATTTAACATCATTTGATTCAACAAGTAATCTACTTCTTTTTAATCTTCACATTCAAGTCATATACTTGAAGGTCAGATTATAGGAGGGTTGTACTTAAAAGATTGACTATCCGTGTTGTCAAGAACACAAAGCAAAAGTCAAATACTTATAATTGTTGAAGACCTGTGTAGTTGCTCAGGCGAGAGGCATCCTTGTTAGGGGACGGGTGTAATAACCTATTCCTTCGAGTTAAGAGAGGGCGTTGTTAGTGAATTCCGAAGAGGAGCTTCGGAACTGGACGTAGGGCGGGAAGTTCGAACCAGTATAAAAACTTCTGGTGTCTCTTTTACTTTACTTACCGCTTTTATTTACTTGTTATATATCTCGGTAACTTAGATTTTATTTACATAAGCTTTTGCATATTATTTAGCTAGTATATCACGTATATTTTTGCATTTTCTATATAGATCCTTTAAGTCGTACACATTGACTCTTTTCAATTGGTATCGGAGCCTGGCGTTCTATAGATCGTAACAACATCCTAGAACAAATGACAATAAAGAAATCTAGTCAAGGTAGTAGAAAGTGGATGGACAATAAAGCAGAATCAGGAGCAAGGAAACATATGTCCTAAAGTCAGATCACAATCGGTATGTGAAGATTCATTATATAAAGATCTTTTGTTAGATCTTGAAAAATTATTGAAATATTTTAAAACTTTGGGTAAATTAATATAGTCATTTTAGATAAGTTAAAAAATTGTGAGCAAGAAAATTCCAAACTAAAAGAAGAAAACATTTTTTTTAGCAAAACAAGCCAAATGTTTTGAAAATACCTTAGAAGGGCTTGTTTCTCAAAATGATTTCCTTCAAAAAGAAAATGAGCGACCAGAAGATAAAAACAATGTTTTTTAAAAGGAAATCGATCTTTTGCAAAATAGAAATATATCATTAGAAGATTCTGTAGATAATTCTAGTTCTTTAATTTCGTCTCTTAAAAAAGAGAATGGAGCTTTAACTGAAAAGAATTCAGAACTATCTAAAGTATGTGAGTTTTCAAAGGCGAATAATAATATTTTGCAAAATGAAATTCCTGACTCAATTTTTTTTTGAAAAATTACAATCTTCTTTAGTTATTTCAAGATGTCAAAGGTGTGATCTCAAAACTGAGAATTCTTTAAAAAGGAAGAACTCTGAATTAAATAAGGAAATTGTTGATTTTCAAAATGACAAAATTTCTTTTGTCAGTCGCGACTTTGGAATTAAATCTGATAAATGTACAAATAAGTTCGCGAAATTTAATAAAGGTCAAAACAATTTAAATATGATTTTATCTAGATCTCAACCTTTACATGACAAAAATGGTTTTGGATATAATCATAGAAATAGTACTAGATATGCTTTTATGTGCAATAACAATATCACTGCTAGTACTCATGGACATCCTAGATCCAGTTATTATTCGAATACTTCTATGACTAGAGATGTTTATAATAAATCTAGAAGTATGAAAACAAATATCAACAGAGATTACTTAAGTATTTGGGTTCCAGTAAATTGGAGAAATAGAGAAAAATATATTGATGATTATTTTGATTCAGTAGTTAATAATGAAAATTTCATCTTTAAAGCTTCCATTAAACCCTCTTGGGTATGGTTACCTTTCATCTAACCTCTGGACCCAAACAAAGCAAGTGGGTACCAAAGTGTGTGTGTGTATATATATATCATATTTTTTGCAGGCACACCACAAAAAAAAGAAGGCTATTTCGGTATCTCTAAATATCTGTAAAAACAAAAATTCAGTTTATCGAAAAGCACATCATCCAATATCTCCTGAAGTTGCTATAATTATTTATGTTCTCTACTATGCTCGAAAACTACTTTATCATGATACTTATGCATTTTAATCAATGACAAAAGGGGAGAAATATCTCTCATGCTATCTATGTTATATACCATTTCTTTGTTTCCATGCTATTATATTTTCCATAATATTGGAAATTATGCTAACATTTGTGAATGCAGGAATCAAATGGTAAGGATATATAATATATGAACTAACAAATTTGTGCAGAAATTCAGGGGGAGCTATACATTCAGGGGTAGAAAATCCAAAGTGTTGTCATCAATCAAAAAGGGGGCGAATGTTGAATAACGAAATTTTGATCGATGCCAACGACTGAAGCTATTATGGGAATCGAATCATAAAGATAAGGTTATATATATATATAAATTGAGTCGTATTAGAATTATGTTAAAATCTATCCTCAAGTATATACAAATGTGCTAATCAAGTTATATACATACATACATACACATACATATGTGTGTGTGTGTGTATATATATGTATATATATATATATATATAATTAAACCATCAAAAGCCAGACCATGCAGAAACTGGCCTACTAGTCGACTGGTAGCAAATCCACCAGTCGACTGGTCAAGATATTTCTGCACATAACGGCTAGTTTTAAAAGTTTTATATAAATAATTTATTTCTACCAGTCAACTGATGATTTTTTACCAATCGACTGATTTGACCCAAAACTTATTTTCTGAAGAGCTGCTTCCATTCATGAAAAGATTCCTCTTCATTAATCAAAGGAAATGGACATATATTTTTATGGAAATTCTTCGTGAGAGATTTCTACACTTATACTATTATATAAACAACTTCAATCATGTTTTACAATCACCGAATTTTAATATATTTTCTGATCATCATTTTATTCTCTCCATTTACATTCTTTGCAAATAAAATCTCTCCAATTCAAAATACTTGTTGAATCCTTGAATCAATTTAACATCATTTGATTCAACAAGAAATCTACTTACTTTTAATCTTCACATTCAAGTCATATACTCGAGGATCCAATTATAGGAAGGTTGTACCTAAAAGATTGACTATCCGTGTTGTGAAGAACACAAAGCAAATGTCAAGTACTTGTAATTGTTGAAGACCTGTGCAATTGCTCAGGCGAGAGGCATCCTTGATTTGGGACTCGGGTGTACTGGCCTATTCCTTCAGGTTAAGAGAGGGCGTTGTTAGTGAATTCCAAAGAGGAGCTTCGGAACTGGACGTAGGGTGGGAAGTCCGAACCAGTATAAAAACTCCTGGTGTCTCTTTTACTTTACTTACTGCTTTTATTTACTTGTTATACATCTCGGTAACTTAGATTTTATTTATATAAAATTTTGCACATTATTTAGCTAGTATATCGCACATATTTCCGCATTATCTATGTAGATCCTTTAAGTCGTACACATCGATTTTTCACGTCTCTTCTTTGAATGCTTTGAAGTTGGAAGTTTTTAGGATTTTGTTCTAATGAAGGCTGACATGACCTTAACTGTCAACAATAATGCAGATCTTTTGGACAGAAACTACAGTATGACAGGTTGCTAGGACAATAAGAGAAGGCTAATGAACATGATTTTAAAGAAGTTTTTGAGCTGCATTTTGCATGAAAGAAATATCAAAACATTTGATATAGAGAAGATGAAGAAATTTGCTAGCATTAAAGCTTAGGTCACACATGAAATAAGACTGGATATTGAACATGGACAATTTGCAATCGAGCTTGGGATATGGTTGCGATTCAATGTCTAGTTTGTTTTTGTTTTTGTTTTATGTCTTTTTTGTTTTTGTTTTTCGTGCTTCCTGTGGTTGAAATATTGTTGTCTTCGTTTTCTTCATTATGATAGAATCATTGTTATGGCTTTGTATTTTCTCTTACTACTTCAATAAAAAAGGTCGGGGTCCTTCAAACCCCATTGGCTTTGCCAATAAAAAATAACGACAAAACAGTAGACTACTTATATTTAACTAGTAGAAGGCTACACTAAATGACCCAAATAACAACAAACAAATCTCTCATCCGTATGTTGAGTCTAAGCTACGTCCCTGGAGAGATCTCCTGGTCAGTAGTTTTCAAGGATTCCAAATTTTAAGTTTCTTCACCTTCTTTTTCTTCTTATCCTTTATATGTGAAAGAATTGATTTCCATGCAGGATTCTTTTCGACTCTAGAGTCCATAGCTGCTTCAAATTCAAAGACGCTTCTATATACAACCTTTGCTTTATTAACTGTCAGTTCTACATTGGGTTTTCCACCTTGTTATCAATAGACACGTCCTGTTAAATCTTCTATATATAGGTCATCCGTATCCGAGGAAAACATTTGTCGATGTATCAACTTGGCCTCATGCTCCTTTAGCTTACTGTAATGATCATGTTCTTAGGCCGTGTCATAAGCACATTATGCATCATCGGCTTTATCTTTAGTAGATTGCACACTCACCTCAATACCCATACAATTACCATTACCATTTTGGGGGACTGGCTTCTTGGGCATCCAAACTGGAGTAAACGCACATGCACTTTCCAAATGTCCAAAGCTATCCAAATGTCGAAAGTTATGACATCTCGAAAATGCGGGAGGACACCATTCATATTCTACATTTTGCATCATTAGGAAGTCATCTTCTGTCATAATTAGGATGTTTTCAGGATATGAAAACGGACTGGAAACTTCAACTAAGACTTGAGAAATGCAGTTTTCTTTATTCCTTCTGTAAACTTGTCAAGCTTTAATGGGTTGTCGAGAAATGACGACCATCTAGTACTCAAGTGGCATAATAGGCAGACAATCCATACGAAAATAGAGTTCAGAGATCTTTGTTAAGCTTCATCCCAATTGACCAACATTTTATCATCATCAATTTTCTATCGTAAAAATAAGGGTCGCCCTCTAGAATTCTATCGCATACTTCTTTAATATCAAATTTAATGATGTAGAATCCATCCTCTTTAGAGTAAATGGTAAAGTCCCCAACTGGATTCCATACTCTATGAATATATGCCTTAAGAAAAGGATAATGTGGTTTGGAGCCAGCAACATAAATTACTATAGCATTTCCCCACTGTTGTCTATCTTTACTTACTAAATCAATAGACATTTTAGCACAATTTAAAATATTAACCTCTTTATGTGGAAATTTTTTTAGTGAGGTATAAACATGAATATGGTTACCTAGTATGTAATGTCCTGTATTTTTTGACGAATGAATAATTAATTAATTTAATTATTTAAATATCAATTTGGCAATATAAATGATTAAATTAAATAAATGTAAAATATTTAATTAATATTTATAATGGGATAATAAATTATAAATGCCGAAATAGTCAGAAATAGTAGAATGCGCAATATTGTGTGAATTGGATTATTTAACTGATCTAGTTTAGTTTAGAATTTATTTTTATAACGAATTTATTTATAAATGTTGTTTGAATGTATAATTTATAATACAATTCTAATCGAGCTCGTAATGGCGCGGTAGTTTGAAATATTATATTTTGAACTTTAAACGACTATACAGGATTTGTTATAAGTTGGATTTCTTTGAAACAAGAAATATTCAAGTCTATTGAATGTTATTTTTATTGCGGAAGAGAAAATTTGAGATTTTGTCTTGTAGATTGTAAGTTATGTCCAAATCAGATTTTCAGAAAGTCGCTATGGAATCGTTTATAAAATATAACAATTTATTTAATAATATACATATATATAAAGGTTGTTATATAAATTTGATTTTACCTAGATTTGAAATATCAAGTAATAAACCCAAATATGTTTGTTTTGGAGCTATACGATATTCTATTTGGATATATATTGAAATAATAATATGTTATTATTAAATTAAATTGTTTTTTAATATATTAATATTTTATTAGTTTATTTAGACCTTAGAAAATATACAAATGACCTCTGCTTTCGATGAAATGAATTTTGTTGAATCCAAAATAATTAATTATTGCTAGATTTCAAATTTCATGCCACTTGGAGTTGTTTTGTGATCGTACACAATTTAATTGTGAATGATCAATAATATGACTTTAAAATAACGTTGTGTAAGCAAACAAACTCGAAATTCGATGAAACATGTTTCATTGGGTCCGTAATGTCAAACTATAGCTACATGTCCATTTTCATCGAAAATGGGATTCGTATGTAGTCATATGAATTTTTAAACGCTGAATAGAGGTAACGGTTCAATATATATTTATATAAAAAATCGAATAAAAAATTATTTAACTACCTATATATATCCCACTATTCTCTCAAACCTTGAACTAGTTTTCTTCTGGTCAATGGAGTTTACGCCACCACTATATCCTCTCAAACCAAAATCATTCACTGTAGAAATTCCAAACAATTCAGATAAAAACCTATAAATCCAGTAAGTAGTATATTCAGACTCCTGCTAACCTTCTCTTTCATCCTATACTATTTTTTTTGTGTGCATCCTGTTTGAAGTTGTTGACTTATGTACAACGTTAGTTTACTAAAAGTAGGGTTCATGAATTTGTGATATATAAGGCATCAATCCGAGTTTAAGCATTGTATAGGGGTTTTGATAGGATTTAGCATCTCTTCTAAGATT
This sequence comes from Allium sativum, assembly GCA_030737875.1. NCBI lineage: Eukaryota > Viridiplantae > Streptophyta > Magnoliopsida > Asparagales > Amaryllidaceae > Allium > Allium sativum. The sequence continues at coordinate 906,325,808 of CM060916.1, forward strand.
GTTAGGTGATTTTGAGCATAAAAGGGTTGCACGATGTTCCTGTGGTGGAAGAACGATGTGAAGTCGGGATCGTGTAAGTGCTATTGAGCGTGGGGTGGTGGAGTGCATTGTGAAGAGGAGAAAAAGGGGAGTTGTTGGGTGGTCTCGTATTTGGAAATGATGGAGAGATAAGGAAGAACGAGATAAAGATTTAGTTATTGAAATGGGTTAAGGAGAAGTCGGGTTGCTGTAAAGAGAGGAGTAATGACGTTTTCAGTTTTTGAAACCACGAAAAAAGGGGAAAGAATGGGATGAACCAAGTTTTGTTGCAATGGTCATTTGTGTTGAATACAGATGCGTGAGTTTACTGGGTAGAAGGAAGAGGATGAGCGGTTAAGTAATTGGTATAAATGGGGATTAGTGGCTTAATTAGTTTAATAACTAACATTTGAATTTAAGTTAATGAAGGTGAGATGAGTGGTGAAGCTTTGTCGTGTATGCTGCAGGGGGTTAGGAAGAATTCGAGATGGAGAAAAATACACAGGAGTTCGGATGTTTTTTCTAATAGGGGAGCATTGGTTAAAGAAATAATAAAGGTTAACTAAATTTATATTTAAATAAAATGTTAATGATATTTACTACGTTAAAGCTTGTAAAATTTATAACTTCTGCATATGTGAATAGAATTTAATGAAACAGGATCCGTCAGGATCATGTGGATGCCCGCCATACAGTGGAACAGGTTTAGAGTGATTTGGAGCTCGGTACAATTTTTGGTAGGATAAAACGCATGAATAGAACAATCGATCGTTATTCGTTATTTAACAATTAACAACCAATGTGAATAAACTCACTAACTCTGTCCTGTTTATAATTTCATAAACGTAACTAATATTGATAAATTATGGTTAATTGTTGTGTGATGGTTGTTTGGATGAATTGCAAATAATTAGTTGAAATTATGAATAAAGTTATAGATATAAATCATTGTTTGAATTGTTGATTCTATTTACTATGATAATGCATAGTGAAATAAAATTGATGTTATTTATATTGTTTAACATTTGTGGAAGCAGGGAAATAGGTTGGAGGGATTCAACTGGATTCCATATTTATAATATTGTTTTTTCATATATTGCGATATTGGATGTGATATATAATCTGTGATTGATTATGATAACACTAGTCTTTTTATTTGGTATTTTAAATACCATAAGTAATACTGGAATGTAAAAAGGAAAATTTCAAAGTGTATATTGAAATAAAAATATTTATATAAAACCAAGATTCAATCTTTGGAAATGATTAACTATTTACGTAAGATATAAATATCAAATGTTGAAAATCAGTTTTGAAACCAATATTTGTAATTGGATGTGAACTGAATAGTTATAAAGTAAATTATAAACAAGATTCTAAATAGTTGAAATAAAATGTAATTCTAAATGAATAATTCTATAAATGGAAGTATAAATAGAATTTGGATCTGAGATATTACTTTAAATGCGAAATCAAAATGTTTAATTTATATAAAAAAATTATTATTCACATTTGATATGAATAATGGATTGAAGCAAATATATTTGTGTAAATAAGCATATTAAAAAGGGAATTTGGTTTTGAGAAAAAGAATTCAAATGGGAAGTTTAATGGAAAAAGGAAATTAGGAATTTTTCGAAAACAAAACGATGGATTTTATTCCGATGTTTGGAATATAACCAAATTGGGATAAATCAAAGGAATTTATAATTAGAATTCGACTATGTTGATTTTTGTAAACAATTTATTTAAATTATTCAAAACGTGGGAGAAAATTTATATTTGGTTTCAAACGAATAATATATAATTGAATATGGAGTCGACAGTAAGTTATAAAATTGTTAATTAATTAACAAGAAGTGAATTATAAATGGGTGTTTTAAATTAAAGCGAAACATGAATGAAAATTTGTAAAAGGACTTGATAAGCAAGATTTAAACCTATAATGCTATTTTAAATGAAATCAAAACTGATTTGATATAAGAGTCCATATTTCTATAAAAGGAAAAATATTTACTTTTAAAGTGAATAACATTTTGGAAAGCAACAACATTGCAAATGGAAATGAGGATAAAGAAAAGGAGCTGACCTGAATGGTGAGATTTTTACGATGTTCGAAACAATAGATTATTTTGAAGTCAGGAATATTAAAGGAATGTGAGATTATTCCGAAGTTCGGAATATAAATCAAATGAGGTTATTCCGAAGTTTGGAATATGAATCGAATAATGGTTTTTCGAAAGAGAACTTACACTGGAATTCGACAACGTTGGATTCGGGAAAGTATTATTTACTTTCCGCTTTTAATAAAGATTAAATTATTTATTGGTTCGTATTACATAATGATTATCTATTCAAATTAATGTATAAAAGTTATATTTAGAAATTAGATTTCGGAAGTAGGGATCTTAACATTATTGTTATAATCAATATTTTTCATAAAAGAAGTGGATTCGTAAACTGAATTCGAGAATTTGCGTAAGAATTAAGTTGATGAGAAATTAAGAAATTGAGTTATGGAAATTAGAAAATGATTGGAAATTAGTCAAGTTGAATGGCTTTCTGAGTGTCAATCTGATGTTGGTTCCGACCTTCGGTGTTGATGCTTAGGGAGTTGTTCACTTATTAGTTTACGGTTAGGGACTGATGATTGTGGAAGGTTAGTGATGCATGAATAAGACATGGAAATGTTTTCCAATGTTAATAACGTATATTTTCTAAATTTAGGAAATAAGAATTTGTGAATATATGGATTTTATTTCGAAAATCGTGAGAGGCTAAATGAGTTGGAGAAATATTTAGCTAAGGAGATTGAAGAGAAATTAGGAAATGAAAATTTTAATGGTAAATTAATATAAAGGGGAACAATGTAGTATAATGATTTACCTGTAGAATTTCCATTTGGGAATAGAATCGTTGTATGTATGGATGTTTTCCGTTGATAGTTAAATAACTGGCTATCATTTTTTTTACCCTTTTTCTGTTGTCAATACGGAGAGACCGGGTTCATATTTATTATCTGAAAACCACTCCATTTAGGCATAAGCTTTGCGAACCAAATATGCTAAAGATAGTCAAAGATGGAGTAAACTGCAAGGGCTGTTCTATTAATCCTAGGTAGAAATTGCCTAAGATGGATTAATGGGATGGTTCCTTCAGTTTGTCCAGTCCGAGGACAACTTGGATGGATGAATGTCTGACAGAGTATGCCTAAAAATCATCTACATTGATCTCTTCAATGTATTACATTGGTGGTGGAGGAATTCGTATTTCTCTTAGCTTTATACCCTTGATATTATTAGGGAAATCGAAAAATGGTTTGGTAGGTTTGATGATGTGGTATTCAAAGTAAATGAAGACGTGACATGTTAAAAAGGTAAGTTATGACCTCAAGCCTCATAACCGGGAAAAGACAAAAATCTCTCAGACAACATGCCTAAGTAGGTCGCTCCCAATTAGGATGTATGTCACCTATCTAGAGAAAATTTATTTCCTTCTTTAATCTTTCGATGGTGTCCCTTTCGGGAAATAGTTGTTGATCCCAACCGTTGATGATATACATTCGATACACTCAAGCGAAATGAGTAGTCGGTCATGTGCGGTCAGGTTGAAAGATGTTTTTGTTGAATCCAGTGTATTCCCCTTTAGAGATACACTATTGGAAGGTGGTTCCATACCTTATCATAGTTGGAAATCAATTTCCCAATAAGCGCTCCCGGGTTTTGATTATAAACTATGTATATGGAATGTGAGATGAAAGTGTTCTGCAAGATTTATATTTACTTGATTTAGACACTATTATAATATCAGAATAATTTTGTTTCAAAGAATGTTTTGGGTTATCGAAAGGTAAAAACAATCCGTGTTTATGTGTGGATCGGTCTTATGATTGTCCTTTCTTTTAAAAGGATTTTCAAGAGTTAAACCAAGTGGTTGGAGTATATTCACACTAGTCCCATGACTGACCCAGAGTTTATTTTGTTTTTTTACCCTAAACTCTTGGGTGTCCAAATTTGTACGGGCAGTCAAATAGTCGGGATTTTACAGATATACTTGAAGGAGCTTGGAGCAGGAGGATTCAGCATTTTATAGCTACTATTTATTTCTGCTGCGTTGTAGGCATTGTACTCTGAAAATGGTATGTATATACAAGTACAGATTTGTAATTCAAATTTATGTTATATAATATATTTTATTCGTTCCGCTGTGAGATTCGTGTTTACTCTGATGATGTGGTATTTATGTTCTTCTTCCTCTTAAATTCTAACTTTCTTTTGTTCTATTTTCCACCCACTCACTTCTTTCGATTAACGTTCCAGTATTTTCATACTTGAATAATTGACATGGCGTTGTTGTGTCGATTTTTGGGGCGGAAAATCTCGTGGGTCATTATAGTGGTATTAGAGCCGAAGGTTAAGTAATTACCTTGGTTCTGTAGAGTAAATCAATAGAGATGAGATTAGCAATACCCTAGATTGAGTTCGAGTCTATATGTAGGAGCACATATTTGTAGATTTGTATAAAAATGGTTTTATATTATGGAGATTTATTGGTTGAGTGGTTTCTGAATTCTAGTCGATCAGTAGGATTCATTTTATCCATAAGGGTTTCTAAACACTGGAATACGATGAACCGACACGATATATTTTGAAAAGTGGGTAAATGAAATAATTTTACCCAAATATGTCTTATTATAAAAGAAAATATATATCTTGGAATAATTATAGTGCATTGATGTGTTGTTTGTTATTATAATCGAATAAAGTTGTAACTGAAGCAACTATAAATAACCAATCAGAATTGAAACTCTAGAAACTAGAAAAAGTGTTTGTAAATATATTTGGATTAAATATATGGGAATTTTTAAAATTTTGGGTGATTTTAAATTGTTAAAGGCATTGTGAAGGGTATTGTAAAATAATTTTAAAAATGGAAGTGTTGAAATATGAGTTTTGAAAAGTGATATAGTATTAAACTCGCTTAAGTCGCTGGAAAATAACCCTAATGATGTTGGTCACATCATCAGTGTTCATTTTCAAGTTTCCAAGTGGCAGATTACTACCAAAGATATTGATTTTGAATTGTTTTGAGAAAAACAATTTACTTTAGATGCCGAAAAGGAATAATTGATTTTAGAAAAGCTAAGCTATTTTAAACTCCCAGGAGAGATTGTTTGATTTATAAACAAATTAATAAAAATTTGGGAAGCAAATTGAAATTGAATTAGAATCATATCGAGAAAAATTGAATTCTCGAATATACACTACAACAAAGTGACCATATTACAACGGTGGAAAAATGTTGTAATCTACATTTTACAACGGTGGGGTATTAAGAAGTTGTAATAAACTAAAATCTTTTACAACTTTTTTGCACCGTTGCAACATCGTTGTAATATGTATATTTTACAACTTTTTTCTACCGTTGTAATAAACTTTATTACAACTTTTTTACACTGTTGTGACTTTGCAGTTTTTACAGCTCCTTCCAACCATTATAGTATTTTATTACAAATATTATTATACAATTATAATATATACACAAATTACATACATATTACGAATAAAAGAATTCATTCCAGAACATATTATCTACAAAACTGAAGATATCAAGCAAATTAAAAACGAACCAAAACAATATATTAATTTTTGCAATCTCTTATACATAAAGATCTTTTTAACACTAATGATTAGCTTACATTTACCAAGATGGACAAACATATTTCAATACAACAAAGTAGATACAATTCAATTTAAACCGTAATGCCTAACAAATGCATGCATTGACTACCTAAAAACGAGTATCATAGATTCATCATGATCAGAGGTTGTTTGATCTACCGGATCATATTTCTCAAGTTGAGCAACTCCTACAGATCCTAGGAGTACGAACCTGTAACAAATGTAAAATTAGAATTCAATTACTAATAAATTATTCACTCTATATCATTCATGTCAATTCCTTAGACCATTCTAACAGCTTTTTTCGTCAGCTGATTCATACCATCGGTAAAAACGAGCATGCAAAGGGACTTTTTCTTGCAACAATTTCTCAAAATCCAAAACCTGCATTTGAAATAGTTTCAATAATTATAGTTCTTAGTTTGATTCTATATATATATATATATATATATATATATATATATATGACTAGCGTAAAGATCTATTGACTAATACAAATACTCAACTTTAGACAAGAAAAAAAGGGCAAACATATACATAATATCAATATGCTCAAAATAAATGTAGCAGACATAAAATAATGTTGTTATGAACAAAATGGAATAATCTACAATGGCAGCGGTGTTAATAATGTTTTGCACAAACTATTCAATCACCAAAATCAAAGATGTTAAATAACTGGAGTTAACACTAGAGCTTATAGGAGAGTCATATTGCACAATGAAATAGAAATTACATGCTTGTATAAAAATAATTGTAATTTTTTATAGAAAAAATATACTGAACAATGAAGATAACCAGCAATAGCACTAGATGAGGAGTAATTAAACATGAAAACAATAAATCAAGAAGAATACTGGCTCTAACACTATGTTGCAACCAATGTTATTTTTAGTCTAGATCAGCAAAACATATATTAAAAAACCTCTAACTTAGCTACTTAAGATATTTTGAAGTTATAAATCACCACGATTAACTAATTAGTTTAGATCACCATAATCGGTCCTAATAGGCCAAGCTTCCATTTCCATGATGCTTTATGTAGTTTGTTAGTGAGATTTCGAATTCACTCAAATGTTTGTGGAAGTGCAAGAAGATGAAGATTTGGTGGGTAAAGAACTATACACGATTTTTCTGTGTATATGCAGAAGTATTTGGAAATGACAGGAAGGCATGCACATGCAAGAACCATATAATGCAAGATGGTGATGTGAATTACAAGTGGAAAGTGTTGCTGGTAATAATGCAAGAAAAAGTTTTAAAAGGACTGATACAAGAATGAACGAATAAAGATGAAATAGCTTTTGATTTCTAACTGGAAAGATATGATATTGGTAGCAGAATTAATCAAGAATCAAAACACAGTTTAAGCAGCGGAGAAATGTAATTAAACTGACAAAAAACCAAGGCAAGATTGAACAATAGAGTGGCAAGGATGACGATCAAAGTGAACTGGAATTGGTGTTAGTGGGAATTCAGCAAGGATTGGCGTAGAATGGTTATTGGATTAACATTGATTTGGCTGTAAGATTTATCAAGAACAATCAGCACTTTTACACATAATTGTGCAGCATTACAAATTGGAGGAAAATAGCAACATGATGAAGAAACTGAACATTATAATGGCATGAAACAGGATCATATGGAATGTAAAGAAGCTGAAGATTGCAATCAATAAAATCTAAGATAGGGATTCAAGAATTAGCAATTAAAATATACTTAACTAGTTGCAGGAAATAAAGGAACAATTAAACTGGAAAAAACACAAGAATTAAAGCAAGAAAACTAACTAAATTGATGAAACTAAGAACTGGAAATGTAGACATAATCTACCAACAACTGAATTGATTTTCTCAGAATACTTTTGATCATGTCTCTTCACTCTTACAAGCCAAATGCAACCCTATTTATACACAAACGGTTTCCTCTTAACAGACCCCAAACCACACTTTAAAATGGCTTGATACAACACTGTTTTCAAGCCCGCAACTCATCACATCAATAGTACACAACAATGATCCAAACCCGAGATTATTTACAAAAGCAAGACCCAGCTGTCAAAGTTTGGCTGTTACACACCAAAAGATGTTCAAATAAATGACTATTTCCGGTATGTAGGTGGAAGCTGTGGCTGTGTAACGTTAAAGCGACGGCTTTTTAACCATGTGGTAACAACAAATAAAAGCAAAAACGAATTGAAGAAAAAAACCCCAAAAAGGAAAAGACAGGTACCTGAAATAGGAAAGTTAGGGCTTCTTGCCTAAATCCTTGATGTGCACAACAATAGAGGCCGGTGGAGATCGTAAGAGCTAGGCTTTTCTTTTTCTTTTTTTGAGGCGGCCATTAAAGAGCTCGACAGTTAGGGTTTATCCTTTGATTTGGGTCTTGAAAGTTAATTGGGGAAAATCAGGCTTGTGGATGGAAGATGAAAATTTCAGGGACTACTAAAAGGCAAAAGCGGGCTTACAGAGGGAAATGAAACTGCTCTTTAAAATGGATTATCAATAAGGAAAATTGCCGTGTACAAGATACAACTTTTCAAGTTTTTGTTTATTAATTACTTATTAATAATTACTAAATGTTATTTATTATTTTAATTATTGAATTGTATAATTATTTCATGCTAGGGTGCCCTAATTATTAATGTGAAATTTTCGTTTAGAGCCAAAAATTGTTTTGTTTCGGAGTGGAAGTGTTTTAACTTTCTAAGCCAAAAAGTACAGTAAAAAATAATAATTCGGATACGATCTAAATTTTAAGAAAAAGACCATTCAGATTTAAATATCCATTCAAATTCGGGTACGATCTAAATTTTAATTATTGAATGGTAATTATTAATGTTAATTATTTCATGCTAGGGTGACCTATTTGGAAAAGAAGAGCAGAAGTGTTTTGCTTTTCGTTTAAAGCCAAAATGCATTTTGTTTCGGAGCTGAAGTGTTTTAATTTTCGAAGCAAAAAAGTATATTTACATAAAATATCGGGTGCGGTTTATATCTGAAGAAATAGGTCTAATTTTTTTTTTGGGGGCAATGCCCCCGAACCCGTGCCGCAGCGCAGTGGCCAACAATGATTGTTAAGACTTGATAATCAAGATTCTGCTTTTTAGATGAAAAGAATACTAGTATATAAAAAATAAAAAATATTAGTAACTAAAACCTTGAAATGAATATACAAGTAATAATTTGCAACATAATTTTTATAATAGATACTTATTACAACCTAAAAAATAAAAAAGTTGCTGAAAACTAATCTATTACAAGTTATAATCGAGTAATAATTATCAAAAGCATTACCTATTAAAAATAAATTATTACTTATTAAATATTAATTATTTAATAATAATTAATAAATATTATTGATTCCTAAGTTTATTATTAATTATATAATTAGTTATTAAATATGAATATAATTAGTTATTAAATATAGATATTATAAATATGAAGTTTGTAATAGGCATCTATTACCACTAACAAAATGAAAAGTTGTAAAAATATGTTTTTTACAACTTTAGGGAGTTGACTGTTGTAAAAAAACATTTATTACAATAGTGCTTTTCCCACAGTTGCAAAAAAACATTTATTACAACAGTGTTCTTCCCACAGTTGTAAAAAAACATTTATTACAATGGTGCTTTTCCCACAGTTGTAAAACTAAAGTTGTAATATGGTGTTTTTGTTGTAGTGATAATGGGACCCATGTGAATTGAAATGGATCGAGCTTTGAAATGAAGAGCAAAATTTTAATTTTGAGATGAAGATAACCGATTTAGGGAATTAATTAGTTAATGGGATATATGAATGGAACTTAACTTGGTTAAGCATATTGAATTGACATGTTAAGAGTTGGAATTGAGAATGGGATTTGAGTTGAGGATGGAATTTGACTTTGATATAAGCGAATGATTGGTTTGAGGATAAAACTAATTGGAGTTTGATTGGGATGGCGTTGGTTTATGCTGAATTGGTAGCAGATGGAAAGGATATAATGATATGCCCGACAAAAAGGTACAAGTTTATATTATATACGAGTATGATTTTCTTTTAGATTGGAGAAAGCCTAGAGAGGAGAGTTGTAGTTGTACCGACTGAGCCGTGCAAAGAAGACATTGGCATTTTTTTTTGAAAATTTAGGATGTTAGAATTTTTTTGTTAATAAGAATGAATTAATATTTTAATTAAAATTTCTTGGTTTAGTTGAAATTGAAGTAAGGAAGTAAACCAAAAGATTTATTATCTAGTTATAGAGTTTGTAGCATTTTTTCTACCTTAGTAATTTCAGGGACGAAATTCTTTTAAAGGGGAAATAATGTAACGTCCCATATTTTTTGACGAATGAATAATTAATAAATTATTTAAATGTCAATTGGGCAATATAAATGACTTGAATTAAATTAATTTGGAATATTTAAATAATATTTATAATGGGATGATAAATTATAAATGTTGAAATAGTCAAAAAATAGTAGAATTCACAATATTGTGTGATTTGGATCATTTAACTGACTTAATTCAGTTTATAATTTAATTTTTATAACAAATTTATTTATAAACATTGTTTGAAAGTATAATTTATAATATAATTATAGTCGAGTTCATAATGGCGCGATAGTTTGTAATATTACGTTTTCCACTTTAAACGACTATACAGGATACATTATAAGTCGGATTTCTTTGAAACAAGAAACATTCGAATCTAATGAACAATAAGTTTCTGGTGGAAGAGAAAAATTGAGAATTCGTCTTGTAGATTGTGGGTTATGTCCAAATCAAGAAAGCCGCTATGGATTCCTTTATAAATTAAATGATTTATTTAATAATATATAAGGATTTTTATATAAATTTAATATTGATTTAACCTGGATTTAAAATATCGAGTTATAATTGGAGATATGTTTATTTTGGAGCTGTACGATATTCTATTTGGATATATATGGAAATAATATTTTATTGGTTTATTTAAACCTTAGAAAATATCCATTTTACACAAATGACCTCCGATTTCGACGAAATGAATTCAGATAAATCCAATTTTTTTAATTATTGCTAGATTTCAAATTTCGTGCCATTTGGAGTTGTTTTGTGGCCGTATGCAATTTAATTGTGAATCGATCAATAATTTGACTTTAAAATAACGTTGTGTGAGAAACGGACTCGGAATTCGACGAAACAAGCTTCGTTGGATCCGTAATATTGAATGTAACTGCACATCCATTTTCATCGAAAATGGGATTCATGTGTAGTCATTTGAATTTTTAAACGCTGTATAGGGGTAACAGTTCAATATATGTTAATAAAAAAATTGAATAAAAAATTATTTAACTACCTATATATATATCCCACTATTCTCTCAAACCCTAAACTAGTTTTCTTCTGGTCAATGGAGTTTACACCGCCACCAAATCCTCTCAAACCAAAATCGTTCACTGTAAAAATTCCAATCAATTCAGATAAAAACCTATGAATCCAGCAAGTAGTATATTTAGACTCCTGCTAACCTTCTATTCCATCGTATACTATTTTTTTGTGCGCATCCTCTTTGAAGTTGTCGATTTATGTACAACGTTAGTTTACTGAAAGTAGGGTTCAGGAATTTGTGATTTATAAGGCATCGATTTGAGTTTAAGCATTGTATTGGTGTTTTTGATAGGATTTATCATCTCGCCTAAGATTGTTGGGTGATTTCGAGCATAAAAGGATCGCATGATGTACATTTGGTGGAAGAACGATGTAACGACCCGGATCTTTGTCAGTTTATTTTAAATATTTAATGTCGTTTTAAATATTGAATCGATGATATAAATGATTTTTTATATTAAGTTATCGATTTAAAAAAAAAAATCAATTTCGATTTAATATCGAATATATCGAATAATCGTAATACGAAAACGTAATATAATTGAATTCGCAGTTAAATCGAAACAATTCAAATTTTTATTTGCATATATATACAATAATTATTTACTACAAATGAATCTGTTTGCTTTGAATCGATTTAATTCGTCAGTTTAAATTATATCTTCTCTGTACAATCAAATTGGAGTTCAGGACTGTAGATTTATATTAGTATAAATTTTAAACCAATAAGGACAATAGCAAATCAAATTTAATTAACATCACTTCCAGGCCGACCTATCCTCTTTGAAACACAGACCTACCTTTTTCCATATTTAATTTTCTTGTACCTTTTGTTCGTTCACTTCACAATCAAGGAAGACAAGATTTAATGGCGCCACCCTATACCCCGTACTAAGACCGACCATTGCATCGGCTACCTTAGGAATCAGAGTCGCGCAGACCTAAATACATACCCCAAGCCGACCTCAAGCAGACTTATTTCTCATTATATAAACAATCCCAGTGTCCATTTCCAAAATCAAAAAGTTTCAACAAGCAAAATCAAATTAGGAAATCACCGCATGGTCCACGGAAGCTCGAATCCACACTCGCGATTAGGGTGTCGATGTCGGAGGTCGATTTCAGGGAAATCAAAGTGGGATCTTGTAGTTCGAACAACTATCGAGGATACTGGAGCTCGAGACCGACGCTCGCGTACATAAAGGAAGTGGGACTTGATCTTGGGTTAAGCTGACTCGGCAAAAAGGATTCCGATCCTGGAGGTGCGTGATGGGAAGAACAAGACTGGTGCGATGTTAAAAAGCGAAATGGACTTGGGGACTTAGGATGCATCAGTGGGGATCGCGACTTGAAATCTTGGAATCTGGTCACAGGTCAGTCAACGGAGTGGGTGCGGTGTATGAAGGTGGAGGGGTTTGTTTCGAACTCAGCACTGTACAACGTTGGTTTAAGGCCTTAGGCGCAGACATCAGGTGGCCACAAGTTGAAAGAAAATGGCGATTGAAGAGGAGGGATTGCCATGGTGATTGGATAGGGGAGTTGGTCGATACTGTGTTAATTGAATGGTTTGGAGTTCGGAGCCTGTAAGCGGAAACGGTGAGGCTCAGGCTTGTTTGAAATAAGGCTATCGATTGGAGCATGTCTGGACAGTGCTTGCAACAACAATGTTGGGTTTGTGTTTTGGTGTTAATGCAAGCTCAAGTTCAAGAAATAAGGCAAGATAAATTCACTAGAGACAATTCATAGCTGCGACGATATGGATTATAAATGGATATCCGACAAATAAAATCCCGGTGAGTAAATCTCACTCACCTTTAGAATTATTTTTATTTCATTAAAAATAATTGTCTGTTGCTTGTGTGAATGCTTTATGGTTGATTTATATATATTAGTTATTTAGGCTATTATATATATATTGGGTTGATTGATTGGTTGGATTCCCGCAGTCTCATTAGCGGATGCCCGCAGTTTCATAGCGGATGATTACCCTATACGCCCCACGCTATGATTAGTGGATGACCTTCTATACCGCGATATTCTGCCACGAAGCAGAATGGGTATTATTTATGTGCTAACATCTGTGGATGCAGGAAAACAGGTTGGAGGAATCCAACTGGATTCCTCAAAAATATATTATCTGTTGTTTATTTGTTTGCATATATATTTTTATATATGATGTGTTCGAAAAATAATAATTCGTTGCTTTGTGTGTTTAAATATCACTGGGCTTAAGTAATGATATTTAAAAATATCATTTAAAAAGGGAAAATTCTATTTTTAAATAGAAATTTGAATTTTAAATGGAAATAAAATAAAAACAAGTAGTTTCTTTATAAACGAAGTTTATAAATAATTCTTTTATAACGAAGTTATAAATGAAGTGAAAAAGAATTATCATTTGATAATTCAGAAATAGAAATACAAACGTGAAATTGGAATTTTGAAATGAAATTTCAAAATAAGATGTGAAAAGGAAATTTTAAATACATAATTCAAATGAAATTTGAGTATAACATTTGAATTTTTAAGGGGTTTAAATATTTGAAATTTTAAAAGGAGATTGAATATTAGAAATTCAAATAGAAGTTCAAATAGAATTTGAATAGACGAAATTAGAATGAAAAATAGATTTTGAATTCAAGGAATTAAAATTATAATTTGAATTCGAAGGAATTCAAATAAAGGAATTCAAATAGAGATTTGAATGTAGAATTTCAAAATAGAATTTGAAATATAGAATTTCAAAGAAGAATTAAATAGAATTTGAAATATAGTATTTCAAAGAAGAATTCAAATGTGAAATTTGAATAGAGATTTGAAATGGAATTTAAATATGAAATTTGAATCGAGATTTGAAACTGAAATTCAAGTGTTGAATTTGAATATGGAATTGAACATAGAAATTCAAGTAGAAATTTGAATATGAGATTTCAAAATAGAATTTGAAATAAACTTTGAAAATAGAATTTCAAAGTGGAATGGGAAATGGAATTTCAAATAGGATTTCAAATAGGAAATCAAAAGGGTTTTGAAATGGGATTTGAATTCAAGGGAATTAAAATGAATTTGAATATTAGAAATTCAAATGGCGTTGAAAATGGGTTTGAATACTAGAATTCAAATGGTGTTGAAAATGAATTTGTATGTTAGAAATTCAAATGGGGTCGGAAATGGAAAATGGAATTTGAATGTAAGAGATTCAAATTGAATTCAAATAGGAATTAATCTATGGGATTTGAATATGAAATTCAAATGAGTCTTAAACTATGGAATTTCAAATATAGAATTTAAAAAGGAGTTTGAATATTTGAATTCCAATAGAATTCAAATATAGAAATTGGATTATAGCAGTTCAAAGGGTATTTAAAAATAGAGTTTGAATAAGAGAATTCAAATGAATTCAAACATCGAATTTGAATATAGGGAATTCAAATAGAAATTCAAGTATTGAATTTGAAAAGGAATTGGGATTTAAAAATATGGAATTCAAAAGAAGATTGGAATTTGAATCAAGGAATTCAAATGGAGTTAAATGAAGTTGAATTCATTTTAAAGAAGTTTAACGTTTATATTTATAAATATAATTAAAACGAACTCGCCGCAGCGCTGCAGTTCGTAAATTGGCGTTTCGAACTTCAATTGAATATACAGAACCCAATTGAAGTCGAAATTTCTCGAAACAAGAAACGTCAGGACCGGTGTGATAATAGTTTTCTAATGAAAGAGAAAAATCTGAATTTCGTCGTATAGATTTTGAGTTATGTCAAAATCAAAATTTCAAAAATGCAGCGCCAGAAACCATTATAAACCATAATAGATTTTATATATAAATATTGGGATTTTTAAGCAAATAGAAATCCGGATTGCCATTTAAAAATCTAGACTTGAGTTAGAAAATAAATGTGAACTCAAGTGAAGTAAAGAAGATGATTTTTGAAACAATAATCTTGTTTTTGATTATTGAATAGAATTAACTAAATCAAAGGAAAATTAGTCAATCGAGTTTGAACTAAAGTCGAATTTTGAAAAGTGAAATTTGGAATTGTAAATATATATTCTAAATCGAATATAGAACTTAAATTGAAATTTGAATTCAATTGATTGATAAGTAAGTGGAAATATATTCGAAACGTGTTATATTCAAATATACAAGTGAGATAGGCAGAAAGTTAGCTAAAGAATTACTTTAACGAATTGAGTCAAAACGAGTGGGTGAAGTTGAAATAAATCCGACAGGTATAGACATACAGGAGACAGGTATGAGACAAGGATAATGCAGGTATATAAATAATGTGCTCGACAAAAAGGTACATGTTTAATTCATATATGAGGTTTTATGCGCCGTATCGGCAAGCCGTTTGGCTTTTCTTTTTTTCTTTTTGAGATTGGAAGATACCGGGATGCTATTTGAAATTTCCCGATGCTCCCGATACAGGGGAGGTTATGGCGAATTTTTCCGGGAATTTAAGGAGTTAGAATATTTTTAAGAAATTTGACAATTAGAAATCTATATGTCGATATATATAGAATTCGATAAGGAAATGAAATCAAGAATAGCGTAAAGGGCCAAGATTGATTATTGAAAATATTTGGTTAACAAATATTGTTAAGGAAATGGAAAAGAGATTAAATTAATGAATATTAATTAAAGAGCCCAGTGATTTGTTTGATATGTTGGATGAACACTTGTTTTTATTCGATAGTTAAATCACAGACTATCGAAGTTTTTAACCATCGTTGTCAATATGGAGAGACCGGTTGGATTATCATCCGAAGAACCACTCCGTATCGGCATAAGCGTTGCGAACCAAGTATGCTGAATATATTGAAGACGGAGTGAAGTGCAAGGGCTTTTCTATTTATAGAAATAGTGCCTTCGGTTTCGTTCAATCCCAGAACGAACGTAAATGGACGAATGTCTGACAAAGTATTTCCAATGATCAAATGGGTTGGTCTGAATGAATATATATGGTTGCAACGGATTTATCCCTTAGCATAATATCCAGAATATTTGTGCAAACTCAACTAGTGATTAACGGATCTGACGATGTGGCATTCAAAGTGATTGTGCTATCAATGAATGGTAAGTATTCGTAGCCTCAGGCCTCAACAACCGGAAAAGGACAAAAATCGGGCAGGCAGCATGGCTATGTGGGTCGCACCCATTAGGGTGTATAATCACCTATCTAGAGAAATTCCTTTTGTTTCTTAATCTATCGATTCTTCCCATTCGGGAACGGTGGTTTGAGTCCAACCGTTGGTGATATACATTCGATACACTCAAGCGAAATGAGTGGTCGGTCATGTGTGGGCCGGGTTGCAAGATGTTCTTGTTGAACCCAGGTGTATTCGCCTCTAGAGATACATCATCGGAAGGTGGTCCCATACCTTGTCATGTTGGAAATCCAATCTCCAATAAGCGCCATGCGGTTTTTGATTATAATATATATGTGGAGCGTGAGATGCAAGCGTTCTGCTATTTGGTTATTTACTTGATGTAGACATTATTATAATATCACTGGATTTTCGTATCAAAGTGTTTTGGGTTATAGTAAGGTAAAAACCGTCCATGTTTATGTGTGGCTGGTCTTACTATTATCTTTTCTTTCGAAAAAGAGTTTTGAAAGTTAAACAAGTGGTTGGAGTTTACTCACACCAGTCCCATGACTGACCCAGAGTTTATTTTGTTTTGTTTTCCCTAAACTCTTGGGTGCCCAAATTTGTACGGGCAGTCAAGTGTTTCAGGCTTTTACAGATACACTTGGAGGAGCTTGAAGCTGGAGGCTTCACCACTAGTTATTTTAGAGTTACTTCCGCTGAATCAAATGTTGTGTGTACTCTGATGATGGTATGTATATATGTACCAAACAAATTTGTATTTCGAAGTTATGTTATATAATATATTTTATTCGTTCCGCTGTGAGTTTGTGATCTTCGTTTTTCTTCTATGCTAATATTTCTTTCTTTCTATTTCTCACCCTCTAACTTCTTTCTAATAATGAGTCGTATTTCTGTGTTATTTGGGTTGGACTTATGGTATTTAGTCAACTCAGGTAGCACGGATTTGCGGGCCTTTACAGTGGTATCGGAGCTTAGGTTGAGCGAACACCTAGGCTTGTGTGGCATGTGCTCATTAGAGATAGGGTCAGTAGCACCCTAGAATGAGTTGAGTGTATAGATACGAGAGAGCGTATTTGTTAATTGATATAAAAGTTGTTTTATATTGTGTTGGCTGGTCTGTTGAGTGGTTTATGAATTCTGGTCGAATCGTGGGACGCCACGAAGTCGATAGGGATTTCTAAACCCTTGAACAGAAAATACGACACGATATTGTTTTAAAGTGGGTGAATGTAATAATTTTACCCAAATTTCTATTTTTGATATAGAAAGAATAATTTTCTAGAATTATTATTATATGGATGTGTTGGATGTTAATTTTATAACCAAATGAGATTATAAAATTAGAATGGTTATTTATAACCAAATAAAATTTGTATATGAAATTAAATATACAAATGAGATGAGTTAGAAATTAAATTCAAACCAGAATTAAGAATTCAAAATCCTGGGAAGTTGAAAAATATTTTTCAAAGTATATTAAAATAATATAGATTTGTTTTAAAGGATTTGAAAGAAAATCATGGATTTTGAAAGTGATAAAGCACTGAACTCACTTCAGTGGCTGGAAAATAATTCTGATGATGATTGCAACATCATCAGTGTTCATTTTCAAGTTTCTAAGTGATGGATTGCTACCTTAGAAAAAGTTTTGATGGAATTTGTTTGAAAGAAAACAAATTGGTTTGAATATTCAAATGTTTTGAATTTGAAATGAAAATAAATATATGGGATTTCAAAAGAATTTGAAATGAAAAACCCAGGGATTTGAATTCTGGAATTGAAATTTAACTTAAACAAGTTAAATGGGTCGAAGTGAGTAAATTGATTAGAATCAATTTGAATTGGTTTAATAAAACATAAATTGGATATAAATGGATTGATCGTAGATCATTCAAATTAAATAAATGAAAGGAAGAAGACCAAAAGTTTGGTTGGAAGTAAAATCATAAGAATATGAGGAGTTGGGTTTCAACATAAGTGAGATGTTGAAAAGAAATAGATTTGTACCCTTTTTTCTACTTTAGCAATTTCGAGGACGAAATTATTTTAAGGGGGGAAGAATGTAACGACCCGGATCTTTGTCAGTTTATTTTAAATATTTAATGTCGTTTTAAATATTGAATCGATGATATAAATGATTTTTTATATTAAGTTATCGATTTAAAAAAAAAAATCAATTTCGATTTAATATCGAATATATCGAATAATCGTAATACGAAAACGTAATATAATTGAATTCGCAGTTAAATCGAAACAATTCAAATTTTTATTTGCATATATATACAATAATTATTTACTACAAATGAATCTGTTTGCTTTGAATCGATTTAATTCGTCAGTTTAAATTATATCTTCTCTGTACAATCAAATTGGAGTTCAGGACTGTAGATTTATATTAGTATAAATTTTAAACCAATAAGGACAATAGCAAATCAAATTTAATTAACATCACTTCCAGGCCGACCTATCCTCTTTGAAACACAGACCTACCTTTTTCCATATTTAATTTTCTTGTACCTTTTGTTCGTTCACTTCACAATCAAGGAAGACAAGATTTAATGGCGCCACCCTATACCCCGTACTAAGACCGACCATTGCATCGGCTACCTTAGGAATCAGAGTCGCGCAGACCTAAATACATACCCCAAGCCGACCTCAAGCAGACTTATTTCTCATTATATAAACAATCCCAGTGTCCATTTCCAAAATCAAAAAGTTTCAACAAGCAAAATCAAATTAGGAAATCACCGCATGGTCCACGGAAGCTCGAATCCACACTCGCGATTAGGGTGTCGATGTCGGAGGTCGATTTCAGGGAAATCAAAGTGGGATCTTGTAGTTCGAACAACTATCGAGGATACTGGAGCTCGAGACCGACGCTCGCGTACATAAAGGAAGTGGGACTTGATCTTGGGTTAAGCTGACTCGGCAAAAAGGATTCCGATCCTGGAGGTGCGTGATGGGAAGAACAAGACTGGTGCGATGTTAAAAAGCGAAATGGACTTGGGGACTTAGGATGCATCAGTGGGGATCGCGACTTGAAATCTTGGAATCTGGTCACAGGTCAGTCAACGGAGTGGGTGCGGTGTATGAAGGTGGAGGGGTTTGTTTCGAACTCAGCACTGTACAACGTTGGTTTAAGGCCTTAGGCGCAGACATCAGGTGGCCACAAGTTGAAAGAAAATGGCGATTGAAGAGGAGGGATTGCCATGGTGATTGGATAGGGGAGTTGGTCGATACTGTGTTAATTGAATGGTTTGGAGTTCGGAGCCTGTAAGCGGAAACGGTGAGGCTCAGGCTTGTTTGAAATAAGGCTATCGATTGGAGCATGTCTGGACAGTGCTTGCAACAACAATGTTGGGTTTGTGTTTTGGTGTTAATGCAAGCTCAAGTTCAAGAAATAAGGCAAGATAAATTCACTAGAGACAATTCATAGCTGCGACGATATGGATTATAAATGGATATCCGACAAATAAAATCCCGGTGAGTAAATCTCACTCACCTTTAGAATTATTTTTATTTCATTAAAAATAATTGTCTGTTGCTTGTGTGAATGCTTTATGGTTGATTTATATATATTAGTTATTTAGGCTATTATATATATATTGGGTTGATTGATTGGTTGGATTCCCGCAGTCTCATTAGCGGATGCCCGCAGTTTCATAGCGGATGATTACCCTATACGCCCCACGCTATGATTAGTGGATGACCTTCTATACCGCGATATTCTGCCACGAAGCAGAATGGGTATTATTTATGTGCTAACATCTGTGGATGCAGGAAAACAGGTTGGAGGAATCCAACTGGATTCCTCAAAAATATATTATCTGTTGTTTATTTGTTTGCATATATATTTTTATATATGATGTGTTCGAAAAATAATAATTCGTTGCTTTGTGTGTTTAAATATCACTGGGCTTAAGTAATGATATTTAAAAATATCATTTAAAAAGGGAAAATTCTATTTTTAAATAGAAATTTGAATTTTAAATGGAAATAAAATAAAAACAAGTAGTTTCTTTATAAACGAAGTTTATAAATAATTCTTTTATAACGAAGTTATAAATGAAGTGAAAAAGAATTATCATTTGATAATTCAGAAATAGAAATACAAACGTGAAATTGGAATTTTGAAATGAAATTTCAAAATAAGATGTGAAAAGGAAATTTTAAATACATAATTCAAATGAAATTTGAGTATAACATTTGAATTTTTAAGGGGTTTAAATATTTGAAATTTTAAAAGGAGATTGAATATTAGAAATTCAAATAGAAGTTCAAATAGAATTTGAATAGACGAAATTAGAATGAAAAATAGATTTTGAATTCAAGGAATTAAAATTATAATTTGAATTCGAAGGAATTCAAATAAAGGAATTCAAATAGAGATTTGAATGTAGAATTTCAAAATAGAATTTGAAATATAGAATTTCAAAGAAGAATTAAATAGAATTTGAAATATAGTATTTCAAAGAAGAATTCAAATGTGAAATTTGAATAGAGATTTGAAATGGAATTTAAATATGAAATTTGAATCGAGATTTGAAACTGAAATTCAAGTGTTGAATTTGAATATGGAATTGAACATAGAAATTCAAGTAGAAATTTGAATATGAGATTTCAAAATAGAATTTGAAATAAACTTTGAAAATAGAATTTCAAAGTGGAATGGGAAATGGAATTTCAAATAGGATTTCAAATAGGAAATCAAAAGGGTTTTGAAATGGAATTTGAATTCAAGGGAATTAAAATGAATTTGAATATTAGAAATTCAAATGGCGTTGAAAATGGGTTTGAATACTAGAATTCAAATGGTGTTGAAAATGAATTTGTATGTTAGAAATTCAAATGGGGTCGGAAATGGAAAATGGAATTTGAATGTAAGAGATTCAAATTGAATTCAAATAGGAATTAATCTATGGGATTTGAATATGAAATTCAAATGAGTCTTAAACTATGGAATTTCAAATATAGAATTTAAAAAGGAGTTTGAATATTTGAATTCCAATAGAATTCAAATATAGAAATTGGATTATAGCAGTTCAAAGGGTATTTAAAAATAGAGTTTGAATAAGAGAATTCAAATGAATTCAAACATCGAATTTGAATATAGGGAATTCAAATAGAAATTCAAGTATTGAATTTGAAAAGGAATTGGGATTTAAAAATATGGAATTCAAAAGAAGATTGGAATTTGAATCAAGGAATTCAAATGGAGTTAAATGAAGTTGAATTCATTTTAAAGAAGTTTAACGTTTATATTTATAAATATAATTAAAACGAACTCGCCGCAGCGCTGCAGTTCGTAAATTGGCGTTTCGAACTTCAATTGAATATACAGAACCCAATTGAAGTCGAAATTTCTCGAAACAAGAAACGTCAGGACCGGTGTGATAATAGTTTTCTAATGAAAGAGAAAAATCTGAATTTCGTCGTATAGATTTTGAGTTATGTCAAAATCAAAATTTCAAAAATGCAGCGCCAGAAACCATTATAAACCATAATAGATTTTATATATAAATATTGGGATTTTTAAGCAAATAGAAATCCGGATTGCCATTTAAAAATCTAGACTTGAGTTAGAAAATAAATGTGAACTCAAGTGAAGTAAAGAAGATGATTTTTGAAACAATAATCTTGTTTTTGATTATTGAATAGAATTAACTAAATCAAAGGAAAATTAGTCAATCGAGTTTGAACTAAAGTCGAATTTTGAAAAGTGAAATTTGGAATTGTAAATATATATTCTAAATCGAATATAGAACTTAAATTGAAATTTGAATTCAATTGATTGATAAGTAAGTGGAAATATATTCGAAACGTGTTATATTCAAATATACAAGTGAGATAGGCAGAAAGTTAGCTAAAGAATTACTTTAACGAATTGAGTCAAAACGAGTGGGTGAAGTTGAAATAAATCCGACAGGTATAGACATACAGGAGACAGGTATGAGACAAGGATAATGCAGGTATATAAATAATGTGCTCGACAAAAAGGTACATGTTTAATTCATATATGAGGTTTTATGCGCCGTATCGGCAAGCCGTTTGGCTTTTCTTTTTTTCTTTTTGAGATTGGAAGATACCGGGATGCTATTTGAAATTTCCCGATGCTCCCGATACAGGGGAGGTTATGGCGAATTTTTCCGGGAATTTAAGGAGTTAGAATATTTTTAAGAAATTTGACAATTAGAAATCTATATGTCGATATATATAGAATTCGATAAGGAAATGAAATCAAGAATAGCGTAAAGGGCCAAGATTGATTATTGAAAATATTTGGTTAACAAATATTGTTAAGGAAATGGAAAAGAGATTAAATTAATGAATATTAATTAAAGAGCCCAGTGATTTGTTTGATATGTTGGATGAACACTTGTTTTTATTCGATAGTTAAATCACAGACTATCGAAGTTTTTAACCATCGTTGTCAATATGGAGAGACCGGTTGGATTATCATCCGAAGAACCACTCCGTATCGGCATAAGCGTTGCGAACCAAGTATGCTGAATATATTGAAGACGGAGTGAAGTGCAAGGGCTTTTCTATTTATAGAAATAGTGCCTTCGGTTTCGTTCAATCCCAGAACGAACGTAAATGGACGAATGTCTGACAAAGTATTTCCAATGATCAAATGGGTTGGTCTGAATGAATATATATGGTTGCAACGGATTTATCCCTTAGCATAATATCCAGAATATTTGTGCAAACTCAACTAGTGATTAACGGATCTGACGATGTGGCATTCAAAGTGATTGTGCTATCAATGAATGGTAAGTATTCGTAGCCTCAGGCCTCAACAACCGGAAAAGGACAAAAATCGGGCAGGCAGCATGGCTATGTGGGTCGCACCCATTAGGGTGTATAATCACCTATCTAGAGAAATTCCTTTTGTTTCTTAATCTATCGATTCTGCCCATTCGGGAACGGTGGTTTGAGTCCAACCGTTGGTGATATACATTCGATACACTCAAGCGAAATGAGTGGTCGGTCATGTGTGGGCCGGGTTGCAAGATGTTCTTGTTGAACCCAGGTGTATTCGCCTCTAGAGATACATCATCGGAAGGTGGTCCCATACCTTGTCATGTTGGAAATCCAATCTCCAATAAGCGCCATGCGGTTTTTGATTATAATATATATGTGGAGCGTGAGATGCAAGCGTTCTGCTATTTGGTTATTTACTTGATGTAGACATTATTATAATATCACTGGATTTTCGTATCAAAGTGTTTTGGGTTATAGTAAGGTAAAAACCGTCCATGTTTATGTGTGGCTGGTCTTACTATTATCTTTTCTTTCGAAAAAGAGTTTTGAAAGTTAAACAAGTGGTTGGAGTTTACTCACACCAGTCCCATGACTGACCCAGAGTTTATTTTGTTTTGTTTTCCCTAAACTCTTGGGTGCCCAAATTTGTACGGGCAGTCAAGTGTTTCAGGCTTTTACAGATACACTTGGAGGAGCTTGAAGCTGGAGGCTTCACCACTAGTTATTTTAGAGTTACTTCCGCTGAATCAAATGTTGTGTGTACTCTGATGATGGTATGTATATATGTACCAAACAAATTTGTATTTCGAAGTTATGTTATATAATATATTTTATTCGTTCCGCTGTGAGTTTGTGATCTTCGTTTTTCTTCTATGCTAATATTTCTTTCTTTCTATTTCTCACCCTCTAACTTCTTTCTAATAATGAGTCGTATTTCTGTGTTATTTGGGTTGGACTTATGGTATTTAGTCAACTCAGGTAGCACGGATTTGCGGGCCTTTACAAACGATGTGAAGTCGGGATTGTGTAAGTGTTGTTAAGCATGGGGTGGTGGAGTGCATTGTGAAGAGGAGAAGTAGGGGAGTTGGTGGGTTGTTTCGTATTTGGAAGCGATGGAGAAATAAGGAAGAACGAGATGAAGATTTAATTGTTTAAATGGGTTAAGGAGAAGTCGGGTTGCTGTGAAGAAAGGAGTGATGACACTTCCAATTTTTGAAACCATGGAGAAAGGTGAAAGAATGGGATGAACCAAGTTTTGCTGCAATGGCCATTTGTGTTGAATACAGATGCATGAGTTTACTGGGTAGAAGGAAGAGGATGAGCGGTTAAGTAATACTTAGGGGATTAGTGGCTTAATTAGTTTAACAATCAACATTTAAATTTAAGTTAATGATGGTGAGATGAGTGGTGAAGCTTTGTCGTGTATGCTGCAGGGTGTTGGGCAAATTCAAACTGGGGAAAAATACACAGGAGTTCGAATGTTTTTTCTAATGGGGGAGCATTGGTTAAAGAAATAATAAAGATTAATTAATTTTTTTAAAATAAATTGCTAATCATCCTTACTGCATTAAAGCTTGTAAAATTTATAACTTCTGCATACGTGAACAAAATTTAACGAAACAAGATCCGTTAGGATCGTATGGAATGCCTGAATGGAACAGTCGACCGTTATTCGTTATTTAACAATTAAGGACCAATGTGAGTAAACTCATTAACTTTGTCCAGTTTATAATGACAAATGATGATTAATTGTTGTGTGATAGTTGTTTGGATTAATTACAAATAATTGGTTGAAATTATTGATAAAGTTATAGATATAAATTGTTGTTTGAATTATTTATTCTACTCACCATGATAACTCATAGTGAAATAAAATTGATGTTATTTTTATTTTTTAACATTTATGGATGCAAGGAAACAGGTTGGAGGGATCCAACTGGATTCCTCAATATTTATAATTGTTTTTTCATATATTGTGATACATGATGTGATATATAATCTGTGATTTATTATGAGGACACTGGTTTTTTTTTTTGGTATTCTAAATACCATAAGTAATACTGAAATTTAAAAAGGAAAATTTCAAAGTGTATGTTGAAACAAAAATATTTATATGAAATCAAGATTCAATCTTTGGAAATGATTAACTATTTACGTAAGATATAAATATCAAATGTTGAAAATCGGTTTTGCAACCAAAATTTGTAATTAGATTGGAACTGAATAGTTATAAAGGAAATTATAAACGAGATTCTAAATAATTGAAATAAAATGTAATTCTAAATGAATAATTCTGTAAATGGAAGTATAAATAGAATTTGGATTTGAGATTTTATTTTAAATGCAAAATCAAACTGTTTGATTTATATAAAGAAATTATCATTCACATTTGAAATGAATAATGGATTAAAGCAACTATATTTTTGCGAATGAGGATATAAAAAAGGGAATTTGGTTTTGAGAATAAGAATTCAAATGGGAAATTGAATGGAGAAAGAAAATTTGGGGTCGCTTGAAAACAAAACGATGGATGTTATTCCGGTCTGTGGAATATTACTAAATTGAGATAAATCTAGGGATTTATAATTAGAATTCGACCATGTAGATTTTTATAAATAATTTATTCAAATTATTCAGAACGTGGCGAGAAAATTTATATTTGGTTTCAGAAGAATAATGTATAATTGTATATGGATTCTATAGTAAGCTATGAACTTGTTAATTAATGAACAAGAAGTGAATCATAAACGATAGTTCTAAATTGAAGTGAAATATGAACGAAGTTTTATAAAAGAACTCTATAAGAAAGATTTGAAATTATAAAGCTATTTTAAATGAAATCAAAATTGATTTGATATAACAAGTCCAGATTTCTATAAAAGGAAAAGTATTCACTTTTAAAGTGAATAAAGTTTTTGGAAAGCAACAATGTTGCAAATGGAAATAAGGATAAAGAAAAGGAGATGGCCTGAATGTGGTATTTTTCCGAAGTTCGAAACAGTAGATTATTTTCAAGTTCGGAATATTAAACGAATGTGATATTATTCCGAAGTTCGGAATATAAATCAAATGTGGATATTCCGAAGTTCGGAATATGAATCGAATAAAGATATTTCGAAAGTGAACTCACATTGGAATTCAACTATGTTGGATTCGGGAAAGTATTATTTACTTTCAGCTTTTAATAAAGATTATAATTATTTACTGGTTCATATTATAAAATGATTATCTATTCAAATTAATGAATAAAAGTTATATTTAAAAATTAGATTTCATAAGTAGGGATCATAACTTTATCGTTATAATCAATGTTTTTCACAAAGGAAGTGGATTTTTAAACTGAATTCGAGAATTTGCGTCAGCAATGATTTGATAAGAAATTGAGTTAAGGAAATTATAAAAAAATTGGAAATTAGTCAAGTTGAATGGCTTTCTAAGTGTCAATCTGATGTTGGTTCCGGCCTTCGGGTTTGATAATTAGGGAGTTGTTCACTTACTAGTTTACGGTTAGGGACTGATGATTGCGGAAGGTTAGTGATGCATGAATAAGAAATGGAAATATTTTCCAATGTTAATAACATATATTTTCTAAATTAGAAACTAAGAATATGTGTGTGTATGGAAACGTTTTTGAGAATCGTGAGAGGCTAAATGAGTTGGAGAAATATTTAGGTAAGGAAATGGAAGAGAAATTGGGAAATGAAATTTTTAATGGTAAATTAATATAAAGGGGAATAGTGTTGTTTAATGATTTACCAGTAGAATTTCCATTTCGGAATAGGATCGTTGTTCGTATGGATATTTTCCTTTGATAGTTAAATAATCGATTATCAAAGTTTTTGACCACTTTTCCATTGTCAATATGGGGAGACTGGGTTCAGATTTATTATTTAAAAATTACTCTGTATGGGCATAAGCGTTGCAAGTTAAATATGATGAAGATAATCGAAGATGGAGTAAAGTGCAAGGGATGTTCTATTAATCCTAGGTAGAAATTTACCAAGATGGATTGATGGGTTGGGGCCTGCGGTTTATCCATTCACAAGAGAATTTATATGGACGAATGTCTAACAGGGTATGCCTAACAGATCATCTAGATTGATCTCCTCAATGTATTACACTGGTAGCGGAGGAATTCATTTCTCTAAGCTTTATACCCGTGATATTATTGGGGAAATCGATAAATGGTTTGGGCAGGTTTGACGATGTGGTATTCAAAGTAAATGAAGATGTGAGAAGTTTAAAAGGTAAGTTATGACCTCAAGCCTCACAATTGGGAAATGCTACGAATCGGCTAGGCAGCATAGCTAAGTGGCCCGCTCCTAATCACCTATCTAGAGAAAATTTATTTCCTTTTTTAATCTTTCGATGTTGTCCCTATCGCGTAACGGTTGTTGATCCCAACCATTGGTGATATACATTCGATACACTCAAGCGAAATGAGTGGTCGGTCATGTGTGGCCGGGTTGTAAGATAGTCCTGTTGAATCCGGTGTATTCCCCTCTAGAGATACACTATCGGAAGGTGGTTCCATACCTTGTCATAGCTGGAAATCCATGACCCAATAAGCACCCGCGGTTTTTGATTATATACTATGTATGTGGAACATGAGATGCAAGCATTCTGCTAGATTGATATTTACTTGATTTAGACACTATTATAATATCAAAATAATATTGTTTCAAAGAATGTTTTGGGTTATCATATGGTAAAAACCATCCGTGTTTATAAGTGGATCGGTCTTATGATTATCCTTTTCTTTAAAAGGATTTTTAGAAGTTATATTCAGTGGTTGGAGTTTGCTCACACCAGTCCCATGACTGACCCAGAGTTTATTTTGTTTTGTTTTACCCTAAACTCTTGGGTGCCCTGATTTGTATAGACAGTCAAGTAGTCGAGATTTTAAATATATATTTGAAGGAGCTTAGAGCAGGAGGCTTCAACATTTTATAGCTACTATTTTTTTCGTTGTGTTTTAAGTGTTGTACTCTGAAAATGTTATGTACGTATAAGTACAGATTTATATTTCAAAGTTATGTTATATAATATACTTTATTTGTTCCGCTGTGAGATTCGTGTTTACTTTGATGATGTGGTATTTATGTTCTTCTTCCTCTGCAATTCTAACTTTCTTTCTATTTCTCACCCTCTCACTTCTTTCTATTAACGTTCCAGTATTTTTAATACTTGAATAATCGACATGGTGTTGTTGTGTCGATTTTCGAGGTGGAAAATCTCATGGGTCATTATAGTGGTATCAGAGCTGAAGGTTAATAATTACCTTGGCTCTGTGGAGTAACTCACTAGTAATACCCTAGATTGAGTTTGAGTGAATATGTACGAACACGTATTTGTAGATTTGTATAAAAATGCATTTATATTATGGAGATTTATGGTTGAGTGGTTTATGAATTCTGGTCGATCAGTAGGATCCACTGCATCAATATGGGTTTCTAAACACTCAAATAAAATGAACCAACACGATATGATTTGAAAAGTGGGTAAATGAAATAATTTTACCCAAAATATATTTTGTTATAAAAGAAAATATATATCTTGAAATTTTTTAGATGTGTTGGCTGTTATTATAATTGAATAAAGTTGTAACTGAAAGGACTATAAATAACCAATCAGAATTAAAACTTTGGAAACTTGGAAAAGTGTTTCTAAATAGATTTGGATTTAATATATGGGAATTGTTAAAATCCTGGGAGATTTTATTTGTTTACAAGCATTGTGAAGGGTATTTTGAAATAATTTTAAAACTGGAAGTGTTTAAATATGAGTTTTGAAAAGTGATATAGTATTGAACTCACTTCAGTCGCTGGAAAATAACCTTGATGATGCTGGCCACATCATCAGTGTTAATTTTCGAGTTTCCAAGTGGCGGTAACAAAGATATTGATTTTGAATTGTTTTAAAAAAAACAAGTTATTTTAAATCCCGAAAGGGAATAATTGATTTTAGAAATGCTAAGTTGTTTAAAACTCCCAGCAGAGATTGTTTGATTTACAAACAATTTAATAAAAATTTGAGAAGCAAATTGAAATTGAATTGGATTAGAATGATATCGAGAAAAATTGGATTCTTGAATATAATTAGACCCATGTGAATTGAATTGGATTTGCTTTGAAATAAAAAAGCGAATTTTGAATTTTGAGATAAAGATAAATGATTTAGGAAATTAATTAGTTAATGGGATATATGAATGGAACTTAACTTGGTTAATCAAATTGAATTAACAAGTTAAGAGTTGGAAACTGAGAATGGGATTTGAGTTGAGGAAGGAATTCGAATTCAATATAAGAGAATGATTGGGTTTAAGGATAAAATTGTTTGGAGTTCGATTAGGATGTCATTGGTATATTCTGAATTAGTAGCAGATGGAAAGGATAGGATGATATGCCCGACAAAAATGTACAAGTTTATATTATACTCCCTCCGTTTCTAAATATAAGATGTTTTAAGAAGTTTGATTTGTTTCAAAATATAAGAGGTTAAGATTTTAATTCCCTCTTTATCCGTTAATCGTAATAAATGATGTGACTTTTTATGCATTTATTCATGTGTAAAGTCCCGAAATTTTACGAATTTTATAATTTTTTATTCGTTTGATAATTCTAATGGTTTAATGTGACGGCCTAGAATTTCGCTCGATCAAAATCAGTCGTTAAACCGATCTAGACCGTTCGAAACCCCTGACTGTTTGAGAACAGGACAAATCAGAACACAAACATAAGAACATTTCATTGCTATTACAACAATTCCATCAGATACAAGAATATACAGAGTATAATTGAATAAATTACATTCGATAAATATCAGAGATTACATTAAATTACATAACAGCGGAAAAAGAAATACAAAGCACAACTGAAGGTGATATACGGATACAGAGCTTTCCGGATATCATTCCAGATGTAAACCAGGATCCTGTGAATATAAATCTGCAAAACCAAAACTACTAGCTGCCCGTGCGGAAAATAGGGGCACCCAGAGTTTAGGTTAAAACAATAAACTCCAGGTCAGTCATGTGACTGGTGTGAGAACTAAAACAGTTATTTAAAACTTTACTTTAAAAGAGAGTAATTCAAGGGACCACGCCGTATAACACGGAACGGGCTTCCTCCCAAGAATACCAGTGCATAGAATAAACAGCGCCATGCTTTTTTCGAAAAATGAAGCTATTATAAGGGAAAACCCTATCCCCCGGCTTGCGTTGCATTGTATGATAGGACCTGGGTCTTATAATAGCTTCATTTTTCGAAAAAAGCATGGCGCTGTTTATTCTATGCACTGGTATTCTTGGGAGGAAGCCCGTTCCGTGTTATACGGCGTGGTCCCTTGAATTACTCTCTTTTAAAGTAAAGTTTTAAATAACTGTTTTAGTTCTCACACCAGTCACATGACTGACCTGGAGTTTATTGTTTTAACCTAAACTCTGGGTGCCCCTATTTTCCGCACGGGCAGCTAGTAGTTTTGGTTTTGCAGATTTATATTCACAGGATCCTGGTTTACATCTGGAATGATATCCGGAAAGCTCTGTATCCGTATATCACCTTCAGTTGTGCTTTGTATTTCTTTTTCCGCTGTTATGTAATTTAATGTAATCTCTGATATTTATCGAATGTAATTTATTCAATTATACTCTGTATATTCTTGTATCTGATGGAATTGTTGTAATAGCAATGAAATGTTCTTATGTTTGTGTTCTGATTTGTCCTGTTCTCAAACAGTCAGGGGTTTCGAACGGTCTAGATCGGTTTAACGACTGATTTTGATCGAGCGAAATTCTAGGCCGTCACATTTAAATTCAAATATGTTAAATATTTAATAATATATTTCTGAAATAATCCGAAATAGTTGAATTGGCAATTTTGTGTAAATCTAGATTATATAAGGTATGTAATTGAGTTTATATTCGAGTTATAATAACGAATATATTTATTTAAAACGACAGTTGAACGTATTGATTATAATACAATTTTAAACGAGCTCGTAACGTCACGATAGTTCGTAATATTAAGCTTTGGACTTCAACTGAGTGTACAAGATTCATTTTAAGTCGGATCTCTTCGAAACAAGAAATGTTCGAATTTGTTGAGCTATATTTTTCTAATGTGAGAAAAAAAATGAGATTTCACTTTATAGATTTTAAGTTATGTCGAAATCAAATTTCCAAATAGTCGCTACAGAATCGTTTATAAACCATAATGATTATTTAATTATAATAAATTATTTATTTCGAATATGGAAAGATTTTTGAGACGTATTATTAGTTTGATTTATAGAATTTTTCCATAATTTTAAATTTGGAAAATAAGCAACTTTTCTTTTAAAGTATTTTGTACCCTATATCAGCATTTTGAGAATTTCACAAAGTAATTTAACTTGTCAATTTTATTATAATTTTGGAATCGTGGCACATTGCTCGACATAACAGTATTTTTATTTTTTTGTCGATGGCAGTCCGTAAATGAACGGGGTTTACATGATGGGTACCTTATTCCTTAACTAAGGAGTAAAGTTTGATTTATATCTTCGCGTACACATCAGCTCATAACTTAGCAACTAAGTAGAAAATTTTCATTTAATATACTATCCTAGGCTATTAATAAGTCCATATTTACCTTTCTATTTAATGTCCTATACCTAATCTAAGTCATTGATACATACATTCACGAAAAACTAAAAACAGGCGCATACTAGTGACGGAGAACAAAACGTACCAAATTTCATTTATCAACATTCCTCCAATATGAAACTGATTTTGATCTCAAACAAGTAGCATGCACTCGTCCCATCCTTCAAAGTAGTAAATCACGTACTCGAAAATTTAACTATGCACAGAACTTGGATAATAAAATGAATAGAAAGGACACTGTAGGAAGTAAACTTCACATTAAAGTATTCAACTTGAAACACACTGTTACCCACCTAAGATACTATAGTCCCCACGAGTCAAGCTTCATGCCAAAGGCTTCTTGAGTTTTCAAATCACCAGCTATTTCTTAGTTATTCTGTTCCTCTACAGCCTCCACTCTGTGTTCATAGGCAAGAAAATCATATACATGCCTATCTTTCTTTTTGTGCTTCACGTACTTTCAAAATCAAGCAGACATTGAAACGAAAACCTAACACCAACCTTCCCTGTACCAACAATCACTCAATGTATTTGCAAGTCCTAATCCATCTTCTGACTTCCATGAATGATCAACTCGAACAACTAGCCTAAGCTGAATTTTTTCATGCTACAGCCGATCTACATATGTACGATCATCCTTGGCACCCACTGTCTCGAAGGCCTATAAATACACGAAGGTTACCTCCTCTTCATTTCAGAAATAAAAAGGTAGTAAAGAAAAATGGAAAAAAAGAGTTATATGATTTTTATAAAATCATATATGCAAAAAAAATCCAAATCAAGTATATATCAATTCGCACTGATGTATACTTCGACCAGGGGGTCCGGTAGAGGATGAAATGGCATCGACAAGGCTACAGTCGCTCCTAGAAGGGAAGAGCTGAGTTAAGCATTTCAGGTATGAGTAGGTAGAGGTTTTTATGTGGAGTTTCATGTTATTTTTTTTGTGATTTTTGAGATGGCGAAGGTGGAGAGAATGGAGGTCGAACAAGAGGAAATGGCATCTGAAATAATATTTGCAGCTGAGTATGTCTTTTTCGAGAAGATGGAGTAGTATATATGGTGGGCGGATCGTTTTATTTGCATGGGATTTAGGCCTTAAGGGTTTAGAAGAAAAAATATGTTGGCAAGCAATGGGGATGCCGCATGAATGGGGTTGGAGCAGCATCAATGTGTACAAGATAAACTGGAGCATGGCGTTTTATTTGGGGGGCGAAGGCATACACTGGAGGGCCGAAGTTTGTATAGGTGAGGACCAATCATTTAACTTATCTTCTATTTTCCTAGTTTTAGTTCTTGCGATGACTGTGCTACAAACAATAAAAATGTAAACATCTACTTAAAATTTAAATAAACATAACATATTACATCATGATTGTATTCATAGGCAAAGCAACGTTAGACTTCAATTAGACCGTAAAACTGAATAAGGGGTCATTGTTTAATATTTTCTAAAATGACTGTTATAAATTAAACTTGTTAAACAAAATCACTTTTAACGTATTTTGAACTCTTATCATATTTGTATTTTATTTTGGGCTCCTATCGTTTAGGTAAACCATTTATTTTCATTAGCATAAATTAAACTATTTAAAATGAATGTGCAAATTTATATATGTCATATCTTGTACATATAGTTACCAGATTTACGAATGGTCTGCCACGTTGAAATCATATGGTCGCAGACTACGTACTGGAACCAGTCTGGAGCAATTTGGAGCCCGTTTGAGTTTTAGGCAAGTTAAACGCTTTAACAGATCTACCGACGTAATCATTTTTCCACGGTTAATGACCTAGGTGAGTAAACTCAGTAACTTTGTCCAATTTTATAATTTTATAAACGTTATTTAGTATTGATAAAAATGATTGAATGTTGTGTGTGATGATTGTTTGGATGATTTGCTGATTAATTGGTTAAAATTTTAGATACAATCATACATATATAAGGTTAGTTAAATAATGATTTAATTTATTTTAATATTTCATATCGATATGAAATCGGTGTTATTATGTTGATTAACATCTGTGGATTTAGGGATACAGGTTGGAGGAAACCAACTGGATTCCTCAACAATTTTATTACTTATTTTCAAATATTACATTATATGATGTGATGAATAAGTTATGGTTGATTATTGTGTGATTGGGATGTTGAATAACATTGACCCTGAATTAGATTGGTATTTAAATACCGTAAAATATATTGGAAAATGATTGGGTTTTGAAAGGGGGAAAATTTTATTTTTAAATAGAAATTGAGTTTCAAAAGGACTTGAAAGGAATAACTGTTTTGATAATAAAAGCAAGTAGTTGATTTATATACAACGTTTATAAATGAGGTGAAATAATTATTTTTAGATAATTTGGAAATATAAATTAAGGAATGAATTAAAAAAAGAAATGGGAAAATCGTTTGAAAGGAAAACAATAAAAATTATTTCAATGTTCGAAATGTAAAGAGAATTGAAACAAATACATTAGTATTTGTAACTAGGATTCAACGATGTCGAATAATTCATTTTTACAAATTATATATTATATAATTTTGGATTTGACAAGATAATTAATATTTGGGTTGAGATTAATAATTTATATTAAAATAGGTTACTGAGATTAAATTATAAACTTGATATTTATTGAACGAGAAGTTAATTTATAATTGTAATAAATGAATGTAATTTTGTAAATGGGATTTTAACTGGTAATTGGTATTGATTATTTAAATCAAGATTTATTGACAGAACGAGTCCAGGTTTATGTAAAGGAATGATATTCATATTGAAAATGGATAATGATTTAAAAGCAAACATTTGGCAGATTAAATTGGCTATAAAAGGATATTAGTAAATGTTAGAAGTGATAAATTCAAAAGTGAATTTAGGAATTTAATTGACCTAAAACGGTGAGTTTATTCTAAAGTTCGGAACGAAAATCGAATATATATTGTTCGAAAGGGAGTTATAGGTTGAAATTCGATTATATCTAATTGTAATAACCCGAAAATCTGGGCCAGTTTAAAATTTTTATTTTGGCAATTTTAGCGAATTTTGATTATTTAAAATGAATTATTTTAAATAATATCGACGAGAAATTTATTTTTAATATAATTCGAACATATATATTATATACGCGTCGTCGTTAGAATATAAATATTTATATATAATTATAAATAGAATTGAAAATGGCGCGGTAGTTCGATAATTCGATTTCAAACTTCAATTGAATGTACCGGGTGCAAAACAATCCGGATTTTAGTGAAACCAAAAATAATGGAATCTAATTGATGATATCTTTCCAACGAATCAGGAAAATCAAGATTTCATAGCGGGAATCAAAAGATATGTCCAGTTGAAAATTCTGAATAGTCGCTATGGAATTCAGGCCCTTAAAAATGGACATTTTGCAAACGACCTCGGATTCCGACGAAACCAGTTTTGTTGGGCCCGCAGTGTCAAGTTATTGCTAGATTCCAAATTTCATAATTTTCTGAATCAGTATGTGAGCGTGGCAAAGGAAAACGCGTTTGACCAGTTTCAGTTGATTTTAATCGACTGGAAATTGGCCATTTTTCAAACGGTCTCGGAATTCGATGAAACTAGTTTTGTTAGGACCGTATCGTCAATACGAAGCTAGAAAATATTTTTCTAGAATTTTTAAAGTTCGTATGCGACCCCGGTAATTTGAAATGTACGTTTAAAATTCAATATAGTAATTTAAATGTAAATTCAAAGGAAACTGATTGTAACGATCGAATCAGCTTGCGATACATATCCCATTGTGTTCGGAATGGGGGTAAAACGCTATGGACGACAGACGGTGGGCCTCGTTTAGAGGTCATATGTAAAAGTCAACTTTTTCAAAAAAATAATAATAATAATAAAAAAAAACTCTCTCTCCCTCTCCCCCTATTTCTCTCTGGCCCCCCCATTCGATTTCTTAAAATCAGAAAAAAAAAAAAAACCGAACGATAACCCGCCGACCCCCCCAGGCGCCAGAGGCGACGCGCGAGCCCCCCCTCCGTTCATCTTCCCCTCCGCGCAGTCGCCCCACTCTCCTCCTCTCCATTTAGAACTCTTCCGCGCCTCCAGATCGCGAATCCCCAAACCCACAAACCCGCTGCCGAGACCCACCTCCGACGAACCCCACTGACACCCCCCTCCTTCGATTTCTGCTGTAAGTTTTGTGTTATTTTTTATTTATTTATTTTATTTTAAATCAGTTTTTTTTATGTTAAAAATATACTTATAAAATCAGTTTTTTTTAATGATAAATATATGTCTATAAAATCAGTTTATATGCAAGTTTTATTAAGTAAAAGAATTGATTTTATCATATAGAAAAAGTTGATTTTTATGTTGTTCATTAGCAAAGAAAGAAATGATTTTTTTTATTTATTCATTAGCAAAGGAAAGAATAGATTTTTATAAGAAGTTATACCTTTTATTGTAGAAAGAAATAATTTTTATAATGTTTTCAAGAAGAAAAAGGTTTGTTTTTTTTTGCTTATAAAAGTACAAGGTAAAAACGTGATTTTTGTTTATAGATTTACAATGTGAAAATATGATTTTTAAGAAAGGGAATAAATAAAAATATGATTTTTCTATAAGGGGTGTAATAAAAATATGATTTTTACTTCTATAAAAAGAAGATTTTTATATACGTGAGGTAAAAATATGGTCTTTAAGTAGACAATATAGGAATACAGATTTGATTTTTAAATATAATAAAGATTTAATTTTTATCATGAGAGTGAACGTATAAAGATTCAAATTTTATCTAGGTTAGATAGTGAAGAAAAAAAAATACGATTTTCATAGATATGATGTGGCAATAAAAATTCAACCTTTATATAGGAAGTAGCATTGTTAAATATATAATTTTTAACATATACTTCGTGAAACAGACTGCGTTGAAAGAACGATGAAGTTTTCCTACATATGAAGAGTCGTGGCGTTGGATTAGCTTTTGTGAGAACTTCTCACTTTAAATTTCTTTTTCTAGTTATGAATATATACTAGGATGCAGACGGTGCTTAGTAGCACCCGACACAATCGTCCACAGACCATGGACTTGTTTGTTTGGTTGCATAGATTAGTTGGATATTTGATTTGAATTTGGTTGTTGGGTGAATTTGATTGATGTGTGAATGGCGTGGGCCTTCACTAGACCGGTGATAAGGCTAGGCCTTGTCCCGTTTCTAGTATCGTGCCGTTATGCCGCCGAAATTTTCTAAAAAAAGTTAGAAAAATAAAAATACCATTTTATTGAATAAATGAATTGAATAGAAATTCATGTGTTGAAATAAAATGTTTTATCGTTAAAAATATAATTTTTAACGTGAATATGAATATAGTGAATGTGAATAAATAAAATATTCATTTACAAACCGGACGGTTTGTTTATGTACACCTATTTGAGTGACGTTGATTGGGTCGATAAATTTTACACATCGCCCAACTGCACAAATAAAGTATGTGTTTGATTGTTTGAAACCCCACACGGGTGTTGGGATGAAATTTGAAGTTCACTCATCCTGATTGATTGAATATGTCGATCGATTGATTGACAGGCTGTTATAAGCGTTAGATATCTATATTTGATGCTTATACAGTGTAGTGCACTTTGGTTGATGGTTGATTATTTTTCAATGCTATTATATACATGTGTTGTATGAAAATCCATATAATTAATTTTATATGGTAATTGATTGGGCCTCATTCCAATTTGAAAAATAAAGAATATTATAAAATAAAGGTTCATGTGTTGACAGTACTCATTCATTGAGATTGGTCATGTGTTGAACGAAATATTTTAGTAATAAAATTTACATCTTTATCAATATAAAATAAAGGTTCATGTGTTGACAGTACTCATTCATTGAGATTGGTCATGTGTTGAACGAAATATTTTAGTAATAAAATTTACATCTTTATCAATATAAAATAAAGGTTCATGTGTTGACAGTACTCATTCATTGAGATTGGTCATGTGTTGAACGAATATTTTTTTAGTAATAAAATTTACATCTTTATCAATATAAAATAAAGGTTCATGTGTTGACAGTACTCATCCATTGAGATTGGTCATGTGTTGAACGAAATATTTTGATAATAACAACTATTTTGAAAAATAAATATTTGAAATAGAATATTTGAAAATAGAAATTTATGAAGCCGTGTTGATTAGATTAACGCCATTTTGACGTGAACGATATTTATAACGAATTGAATTGAAAACGATTTCGAAATAAATTGAATTGAAAACGATTTCGAAATGAATTGAATTGAAAACGATTTCAAAACAAATTGAATTGAAAACGATTTCGGAATGAATTGAATTGAAAACGATTTCGGAATGAATTGAATTGAAAACGATTTCGAAATGAATTGAATTGAAAACGATTTCGAAACAAATTGAATTGAAAACGATTTCGGAATGAATTGAATTGAAAACGATTTCGAAATGAATTGAATTGAAAACGATTTCGAAATGAATTGAATTGAAAACGAATTCAAATTGAATTGAAAGCGAATTGAAATGAATTCAAATTGAATTGAAATTTGAATTGAATAGAAATGAATTTTAAAACGAATTTATAAAGAAGAATTCAATTTTGATTTAAATTGAAATGGAAGTTGAAATTGCTTTTGAAACGAATTTAAAACTATTTATAAAATTCGTTTTAAATAGAAATCGACGAAATATATATTATATATATAATATAATGGCCTGAATAGAACGCGCCGCGCCGCGGCAGTTCGTGAATTTCGACCATTTATTTCAAACGGACATTACGGGAGATCCGACCGTCGGATTCTCATAAAACCGGAACCGTTGGGTTCGTATCGAAAAGAGCTTTCTAACGAATGTTAGAAATTAGAAATCTAACGGTTGGATTTGGAGATACGTCCAAATCAAATTTGAAAAAGGTCGCTGTAAGTGCAGTTCGATGGCCATTGGTGGAAATCGACTGTACGGGCCTTGATAAAATTATTAAAAATAGTAATAATTTGTGTAAAATCATAAGAAATGATTTAGAAAGAATTGGGATGAAAAACTCCATATTTGAAAAGATAAAAATAGATTTTTATCGAAATGAACTAGTTTTGAACTAAAATTATAATTCTATTTATTTTTAAATAAATAAATTGAATATTGAAAGGGTTTTAAAAATAACCAAAATTTCCAATGATTGCATTGGAATGGATTTGAATCGAAATTGTCTTCG
Organism: Allium sativum; assembly: GCA_030737875.1. Lineage (NCBI taxonomy): Eukaryota > Viridiplantae > Streptophyta > Magnoliopsida > Asparagales > Amaryllidaceae > Allium > Allium sativum. The sequence continues at coordinate 906,364,622 of CM060916.1, forward strand.
GAACATTTCGATGTTGGATTTCGTGATCATACAGATGTTGTTATGGAAATTTGAAAGATATAGATATATATATCGTTATTTCCAATACGATATTTGTTAATCGTAGAATTTGATATTGAATATAAGCCGATATATTTTCTATTCAGAGCCTTATATTGAATATCAAATGTGATTTGGGTTTGTCGTGAATGGTGTCTTCACTAACACTGTTCTTGAACCCAGTTGAGAAAAGATTAAATCTTTTTATTTAGATTTAATGAAGTGTACCAATTAAATAATATTTAATTGGAATTGAATTGATATTGATTTTTGGGTTTATCGTGGACAGTGTTTTTAAATAACACTCGTTCTTTAACCCGATAATTAATGGAATGTGATTTTGGGTTTATCGTGAACCGTGTTTTAAATGACACTGATTCTTTAACCCAGTCGAAGATTAAAACTAAGTGGAGTTTTAATGAATCTTTAATTAGATTGAAATGATCGAAAATGGAGTATCGCCGGTTTTGCTCCAGGCGATAGTTAAATCTTTAATTAGATTTGAACGTGAAAAGGGTAATTGAATTTACCGATAACACTGTGGTGTTAGAGATGAAGTATTACCAGTTTTACTTCATGGGATGAATAGGTTGGGATTGGGAAATTAAAACAAATGATTACTTCGGTAAGTTTCGTTAATCCCGACTAATTTGAATCGAAATTCAAAGGAAGATTAGAGAATAAATTCAGGAATTTATCTTGGATAAAATTAATGGGAACCTTTCCCTATGAATGTGAAATCAGAAACTAACTGTCGGTTAGCTAAGCAGAATGGTTTTCTGGATATTGATCTGATGTTGGTTTCGGCCTTCGGGGTTAATATTTGGGGAATTATTCTCTTGATTAATTTGCGGTTAGTGACTGATGAATTGGAATGAGGCGTATGTTGTGTTTGTGTAACACTTATTTAAAATATACGCGAGTTATTCGGAAAGAGCGGGTTTATCCCATTCTGAATAACTGATACGGCGATAAGTCGAAGATGAAGACGATGGTCGAAGACCGGAGGTCTTCACGTCATTGGGTGATAACTGATGATCTTGATTGGGCTGTACACCCAAGAAGATGGAAACAGTTGGTGATCGTCCAGACGTACTTGGAGATCGATGGATGTGCGGGGTACTAGGTACCTCCGGTTTCGTTCAGACCCAGAACGGACTTGTAAATGGACTGTGTGTCTGACATTGGATTTTAGTCTGTGTGATTGATCTCTATTAAATATATATCTGTTTGGCGGCGGAGAATTTATTCTCTTGCTTAACGCCCTTCTCTGAGACGTACGAGCTCAGGGGTTATATATTGATGGATATCAAACGCATGGAGTGAATTGCCTGTGTGGCATGCCTAAGTGGCAAATGATCAAGGCTTCTGCTGAAAAGCAAAGTCTTGTGGTTGATGATCAAAGCACGGCCTTTGTGGCATAGCTTTGTGTAACGTTGATTCGCGAGCTTCACACCCGATATGAACCAAAAACGGGAGAGGACGTCAGGGAGGGCATGCGTTTCTTTCTAGCTAGAAGTGGCATCAGTGGTTTTACACGCCCTGACGAGTTTGACTTATGTGGTTGTTGCTGTTGCGAGGCGCCTCGGTTATATCGGTTTTGGCCGATGCATTCTGGTCGGCTGACGGACCAGACTTACACCCCATAGGGTGGGGAGACGTAGTGTTCAGGCATAATAATCCACATCGGTGGACCGGCCCTGAGGATCCAAGGGGCAGTTGCGGCTGTTCCTGAGACACGGGCTAGAGCGTCTCGAATCGGTTGAGGACTATCTTTTGCCTCGGTTCATAGATGGAAACCCAATTTCCAAATACGTGACTTTGCGATTTTGGTTGTATAACCTATATATGGCGACATAGTGGTATGGGGCATTCATGCCGCCTATGATTGATATTTATGATTTGAAGTTGTTTTATACACTATGCACTTATAATAGTATCAAATGATTTGTTTTAAACGTATCAAGCATTCTTTGGCTGTTATAAGGGAAAACCCTATCCCCCGGCTTGCGTTGCATTGTGTGATAGGACCTGGGTCTTATAACAGCTTCATTTTCTTTATTTAGCATTGCTCTGTTTGTTTTATGCACTGGTATTCTTGGGAGAAAACTCGTTCCGTGTTATACGGCGTGGTCCCTTGATTTACCTAGCTTTAAAAATAAAGATTAACTGTTTTAGTTCTCACACCAGTCACATGACTGACCTGGAGTTTATTGTTTTAACCTAAACTCTAGGTGCCCTTATTTTGACACGGGCAGCTAGTAGTTTTGGTTTTGCAGATTTATATTCGCAGGATCCTGGTTTACAGCTGGAATGATATCCGGAAAGCTTTGTATCCGTATATCTCATTCTAGTTGTGTATTGTATTATTTTGCCGCTGCTATGTATTCAAATGTAATTTAAATCTCTGATATTTCTGTGTAATATTTATTCTTTTATACTCTGTATATTCTTGTAATCTGATGCATTGTTGTAATATACAATGAAATGTTCTTCCGTATGCGTTCTGCTGTGGTTTGTTCTCGAACTATCCGACGCTTTCCTTTACGGGGAAGTTACGGGTTTTTACAGTTGGTATCAGAGCTTAGGTTTACAAAGCTCAGAGAACAAGGCACATTAGAACCATACGAAAGAATTCATCAGATATTGAATTAGTAATATCCAATTAGAATGACTCGTTAGAGATAGGATCAGTAGTATCCTAGGACGAGTGTAGAGAGTATATTTTTAAAATGAAAACCAATTTTGTTTTGAAAATTTAAATCAACTATTCGTATTTGATTATTTATTTTAATGAATTTGGACAATCCAGTATATATAGATTTTGCGTATACGTCTGATCCGCGTGTATTCGAAATTTTAATATACTGGATAGATATAGAATTACACTCTAGTCGCCCGGGGGTGATTCTGATGATTGATATATCATCATCAGAATTTATATTCGAGTGACGAACGTGTAATATCTATATATTTCCTATTGACTGGTGTGAGAACCAAAAATTAGGTAGGGCCTATTGTTGTGATTTGGCATCAAAAACATGATTTTTGTATATGTATCAAATTATGAATTTGAAACTCTAATTCACTAATTGATTGATGTTTGTGTTGTTTGTTTATTTGTTTGCTAATTTTGAACCATTTAGCCTAATTGAATCACATATTGAATTATATTGAAAATTGGTCGCATTTGCTTGCATATACCTATACTTACATTGAATAGGTCATAGCAAGGAGGCTAGAGTAGAGAATAAAATTTGTTTGCCCGACAAATAGGTACATGTTTACTACATAATTTACTGTTTTGTTTGGGTGATGATGATTTTTTGAGCCTATTGGCTAGCCGCTTGGCTTTTTCTTTTTCTTTTTGTGATCTGAAGGACCGGGGAAGCTATTTGAAATTCCCCGATGCTCCCGGTGCAGGGGAGGTTATGGCGAAATTTTTCAAAAATTAAAGGTGTTAGCCAAATTCTTGAAATTTTGAAAATTCTCAGAAACTAAAGAGTTGGAGAATGGAAGCCAGATCGAACGTAGAGTTGATTAATCAAACCACTTTCGACTTTGTTCCTTTTCGGGGACGAAAAGTTTTAAGTGGGGGAGATTGTAATAACCCGAAAATCTGGGCCAGTTTAAAAATTTTATTTTGGCAATTTTAGCGAATTTTGATTATTTAAAATGAATTATTTTAAATAATATCGACGAGAAATTTATTTTTAATATAATTCGAACATATATATTATATACGCGTCGTCGTTAGAATATAAATATTTATATATAATTATAAATAGAATTGAAAATGGCGCGGTAGTTCGATAATTCGATTTCAAACTTCAATTGAATGTACCGGGTGCAAAACAATCCGGATTTTAGTGAAACCAAAAATAATGGAATCTAATTGATGATATCTTTCCAACGAATCAGGAAATTCAAGATTTCATAGCGGGAATCAAAAGATATGTCCAGTTGAAAATTCTGAATAGTCGCTATGGAATTCAGGCCCTTAAAAATGGACATTTTGCAAACGACCTCGGATTCCGACGAAACCAGTTTTGTTGGGCCCGCAGTGTCAAGTTATTGCTAGATTCCAAATTTCATAATTTTCTGAATCAGTATGTGAGCGTGGCAAAGGAAAACGCGTTTGACCAGTTTCAGTTGATTTTAATCGACTGGAAATTGGCCATTTTTCAAACGGTCTCGGAATTCGACGAAACTAGTTTTGTTAGGACCGTATCGTCAATACGAAGCTAGAAAATATTTTTCTAGAATTTTTAAAGTTCGTATGCGACCCCGGTAATTTGAAATGTACGTTTAAAATTCAATATAGTGATTTAAATGTAAATTCAAAGGAAACGGATTGTAACGATCGAATCAGCTTGCGATACATATCCCATTGTGTTCGGAATGGGGGTAAAACGCTATGGACGACAGACGGTGGGCCTCGTTTAGAGGTCATATGTAAAAGTCAACTTTTTCAAAAAAAAAAAAACTCTCTCTCCCTCTCCCCCTATTTCTCTCTGGCCCCCCATTCGATTTCTTAAAATCAGAAAAAAAAAAAAACCAAACGATAACCCGCCGCCCCCTCCCCCCCCAGGCGCCAGAGGCGACGCGCGAGCCCCCCCCTCCGTTCATCTTCCCCTCCGCGCAGTCGCCCCACTCTCCTCCTCTCCATTTAGAACTCTTCCGCGCCTCCAGATCGCGAATCCCCAAACCCACAAACCCGCTGCCGAGACCCACCTCCGACGAACTCCACTGACACCCCCTCCTTCGATTTCTGCTGTAAGTTTTGTGTTATTTTTTATTTATTTATTTTATTTTAAATCAGTTTTTTTTATGTTAAAAATATACTTATAAAATCAGTTTTTTTTAATGATAAATATATGTTTATAAAATCAGTTTATATGCAAGTTTTATTAAGTAAAAGAATTGATTTTATCATATAGAAAAAGTTGATTTTTATGTTGTTCATTAGCAAAGAAAGAAATGATTTTTTTTATTTATTCATTAGCAAAGGAAAGAATAGATTTTTATAAGAAGTTATACCTTTTATTGTAGAAAGAAATAATTTTTATAATGTTTTCAAGAAGAAAAAGATTTGTTTTTTTTTTGCTTACAAAAGTACAAGGTAAAAACGTGATTTTTGTTTATAGATTTACAATGTGAAAATATGATTTTTAAGAAAGGGAATAAATAAAAATATGATTTTTCTATAAGGGGTGTAATAAAAATATGATTTTTACTTCGATAAAAAGAAGATTTTTATATACGTGAGGTAAAAATATGGTCTTTAAGTAGACAACATAGGAATACAGATTTGATTTTTAAATATAATAAAGATTTAATTTTTATCATGAGAGTGAACGTATAAAGATTCAAATTTTATCTAGGTTAGATAGTGAAGAAAAAAAATACGATTTTCATAGATATGATGTGGCAATAAAAATTCAACCTTTATATAGGAAGTAGCGTTGTTAAATATATAATTTTTAACATATACTTCGTGAAACAGACTGCGTTGAAAGAACGATGAAGATTTCCTACATATGAAGAGTCGTGGCGTTGGATTAGCTTTTGTGAGAACTTCCCACTTTAAATTTCTTTTTCTAGTTATGAATATATACTAGGATGCAGACGGTGCTTAGTAGCACCCGACACAATCGTCCACAGACCATGGACTTGTTTGTTTGGTTGCATAGATTAGTTGGATATTTGATTTGAATTTGGTTGTTGGGTGAATTTGATTGATGTGTGAATGACGTGGGCCTTCACTAGACCGGGGATAAGGCTAGGCCTTGTCCCGTTTCTAGTATCGTGCCGTTATGCCGCCGAAATTTTCTAAAAAAAGTTAGAAAAATAAAAATACCATTTTATTGAATAAATGAATTGAATAGAAATTCATGTGTTGAAATAAAATGTTTAATCGTTAAAAATATAATTTTTAACGTGAATATGAATATAGTGAATGTGAATAAATAAAATATTCATTTACAAACCGGACGGTTTGTTTATGTACACCTATTTGAGTGACGTTGATTGGGTCGATAAATTTTACACATCGCCCAACTGCACAAATAAAGTATGTGTTTGATTGTTTGAAACCCCACACGGGTGTTGGGATGAAATTTGAAGTTCACTCATCCTGATTGATTGAATATGTCGATCGATTGATTGACAGGCTGTTATAAGCGTTAGATATCTATATTTGATGCTTATACAGTGTAGTGCACTTTGGTTGATGGTTGATTATTTTTCAATGCTATTATATACATGTGTTGTATGAAAATCCATATAATTAACTTTATATGGTAATTGATTGGGCCTCATTCCAATTTGAAAAATAAAGAATATTATAAAATAAAGGTTCATGTGTTGACAGTACTCATTCATTGAGATTGGTCATGTGTTGAACGAAATATTTTAGTAATAAAATTTACATCTTTATCAATATAAAATAAAGGTTCATGTGTTGACAGTACTCATTCATTGAGATTGGTCATGTGTTGAACGAAATATTTTAGTAATAAAATTTACATCTTTATCGATATAAAATAAAGGTTCATGTGTTGACAATACTCATTCATTGAGATTGGTCATGTGTTGAACGAAATATTTTTTTTAGTAATAAAATTTACATCTTTATCAATATAAAATAAAGGTTCATGTGTTGACAGTACTCATCCATTGAGATTGGTCATGTGTTGAACGAAATATTTTGATAATAACAACTATTTTGAAAAATAAATATTTGAAATAGAATATTTGAAAATAGAAATTTATGAAGCCGTGTTGATTAGATTAACGCCATTTTGACGTGAACGATATTTATAACGAATTGAATTGAAAACGATTTCGAAATAAATTGAATTGAAAACGATTTCGAAATGAATTGAATTGAAAACGATTTCGAAACAAATTGAATTGAAAACGATTTCGGAATGAATTGAATTGAAAACGATTTCGGAATGAATTGAATTGAAAACGATTTCGAAATGAATTGAATTGAAAACGATTTCGAAACAAATTGAATTGAAAACGATTTCGGAATGAATTGAATTGAAAACGATTTCGAAATGAATTGAATTGAAAACGATTTCGAAATGAATTGAATTGAAAACGAATTCAAATTGAATTGAAAGCGAATTGAAATGAATTCAAATTGAATTGAAATTTGAATTGAATAGAAATGAATTTTAAAACGAATTTATAAAGAAGAATTCAATTTTGATTTAAATTGAAATGGAAGTTGAAATTGCTTTTGAAACGAATTTAAAACTATTTATAAAATTCGTTTTAAATAGAAATCGACGAAATATATATTATATATATAATATAATGGCCTGAATAGAACGCGCCGCGCCGCGGCAGTTCGTGAATTTCGACCATTTATTTCAAACGGACATTACGGGAGATCCGACCGTCGGATTCTCATAAAACCGGAACCGTTGGGTTCGTATCGAAAAGAGCTTTCTAACGAATGTTAGAAATTAGAAATCTAACGGTTGGATTTGGAGATACGTCCAAATCAAATTTGAAAAAGGTCGCTGTAAGTGCAGTTCGATGGCCATTGGTGGAAATCGACTGTACGGGCCTTGATAAAATTATTAAAAATAGTAATAATTTGTGTAAAATCATAAGAAATGATTTAGAAAGAATTGGGATGAAAAACTCCATATTTGAAAAGATAAAAATAGATTTTTATCGAAATGAACTAGTTTTGAACTAAAATTATAATTCTATTTATTTTTAAATAAATAAATTGAATATTGAAAGGGTTTTAAAAATAACCAAAATTTCCAATGATTGCATTGGAATGGATTTGAATCGAAATTGTCTTCGGAACATTTCGATGTTGGATTTCGTGATCATACAGATGTTGTTATGGAAATTTGAAAGATATAGATATATATATCGTTATTTCCAATACGATATTTGTTAATCGTAGAATTTGATATTGAATATAAGCCGATATATTTTCTATTCAGAGCCTTATATTGAATATCAAATGTGATTTGGGTTTGTCGTGAATGGTGTCTTCACTAACACTGTTCTTGAACCCAGTTGAGAAAAGATTAAATCTTTTTATTTAGATTTAATGAAGTGTACCAATTAAATAATATTTAATTGGAATTGAATTGATATTTGGGTTTATCGTGGACAGTGTTTTTAAATAACACTCTTTAACCCGATAATTAATGGAATGTGATTTTGGGTTTATCGTGAACCGTGTTTTAAATGACACTGATTCTTTAACCCAGTCGAAGATTAAAACTAAGTGGAGTTTTAATGAATCTTTAATTAGATTGAAGTGATCGAAAATGGAGTATCACCAGTTTTGCTCCAGGCGATAGTTAAATCTTTAATTAGATTTGAACGTGAAAAGGGTAATTGAATTTACCGATAACACTGTGGTGTTAGAGATGAAGTATTACCAGTTTTACTTCATGGGATGAATAGGTTGGGATTGGGAAATTAAAACAAATGATTACTTCGGTAAGTTTCGTTAATCCCGACTAATTTGAATCGAAATTCAAAGGAAGATTAGAGAATAAATTCAGGAATTTATCTTGGATAAAATTAATGGGAACCTTTCCCTATGAATGTGAAATCAGAAACTAACTGTCGGTTAGCCAAGCAGAATGGTTTTCTGGATATTGATCTGATGTTGGTTTCGGCCTTCGGGGTTAATATTTGGGGAATTATTCTCTTGATTAATTTGTCGTTAGTGACTGATGAATTGGAATGAGGCGTATGTTGTGTTTGTGTAACACTTATTTAAAATATACGCGAGTTATTCGGAAAGACCGGGTTTATCCCATTCTGAATAACTGATACGGCGATAAGTCGAAGATGAAGACGATGGTCGAAGACCGGAGGTCTTCACGTCGTTTGGGTGATAACTGATGATCTTGATTGGGCTGTACACCCAAGAAGATGGAAACAGTTGGTGATCATCCAGACGTACTTGGAGATCGATGGATGTGCGGGGTACTAGGTGCCTCCGGTTTCGTTCAGACCCAGAACGGACTTGTAAATGGACTGTGTGTCTGACATTGGATTTTAGTCTGTGTGATTGATCTCTATTAAATATATATCTGTTTGGCGGCGGAGAATTTATTCTCTTGCTTAACGCCCTTCTCTGAGACGTACGAGCTCAGGGGTTATATATTGATGGATATCAAACGCATGGAGTGAATTGCCTGTGTGGCATGCCTAAGTGGCAAATGATCAAGGCTTCTGCTGAAAAGCAAAGTCTTGTGGTTGATGATCAAAGCACGGCCTTTGTGGCATAGCTTTGTGTAACGTTGATTCGCGAGCTTCACACCCGATATGAACCAAAAACGGGAGAGGACGTCAGGTAGGGCATGCGTTTCTTTCTAGCTAGAAGTGGCGTCAGTGGTTTTACACGCCCTGACGAGTTTGACTTATGTGGTTGTTGCTGTTGCGAGGCGCCTCAGTTATATCGGTTTCGGCCGATGCATTCTGGTCGGTTGACGGACCAGATTTACACCCCATAGGGTGGGGAGACGTAGTGTTCAGGCATAATAATCCACATCGGTGGACCGGCCCTGAGGATCCAAGGGGCAGTTGCGGCTGTTCCTGAGACACGGGCTAGAGCGTCTCGAATCGGTTGAGGACTATCTTTTGCCTCGGTTCATAGATGGAAACCCAATTTCCAAATACGTGACTTTGCGATTTTGGTTGTATAACCTATATATGGCGACATAGTGGTATGGGGCATTCATGCCGCCTATGATTGATATTTATGATTTGAAGTTGTTTTATACACTATGCACTTATAATAGTATCAAATGATTTGTTTTAAACGTATCAAGCATTCTTTGGCTATTATAAGGGAAAACCCTATCCCCCGGCTTGCGTTGCATTGTGTGATAGGACCTGGGTCTTATAACAGCTTCATTTTCTTTATTTAGCATTGCGCTGTTTGTTTTATGCACTGGTATTCTTGGGAGAAAACCCGTTCCGTGTTATACGGCGTGGTCCCTTGATTTACCTAGCTTTAAAAATAAAGATTAACTGTTTTAGTTCTCACACCAGTCACATGACTGACCTGGAGTTTATTGTTTTAACCTAAACTCTGGGTGCCCTTATTTTGACACGGGCAGCTAGTAGTTTTGGTTTTGCAGATTTATATTCGCAGGATCCTGGTTTACAGCTGGAATGATATCCGGAAAGCTTTGTATCCGTATATCTCATTCTAGTTGTGTATTGTATTATTTTCCGCTGCTATGTATTCAAATGTAATTTAAATCTCTGATATTTCTGTGTAATATTTATTCTTTTATACTCTGTATATTCTTGTAATCTGATGCATTGTTGTAATATACAATGAAATGTTCTTCCGTATGCGTTCTGCTGTGGTTTGTTCTCGAACTATCCGACGCTTTCCTTTACGGGGAAGTTACAGGTTTTTACACTAATTCAGGAAAGAAATATTTACTTTCCAATTTTTGTCAAGATTTATTTGTTTAATTACTTATTAATTAATTATTTATTTAAATGAACTAATAACACTTATATTTTGAAGTTAAGTAGAGATTATAACATTATCGTTATAATCAAGGATTTTAATAAAAGAGGTGGATTCGTAAATTTAATATGAAAGTCGTGTAAGCAGTTATATCAATAGTAAATTAAGAAATGGAGTTAAGGAATTAGAAAGTGATTGGAGTTTAGTCAAGTTGAATGGCTTTCTAAGTATCGATCTGATGTTGGTTCCGTCCTTCAGGGTTGATACATAGGAGATTGTTTACTTACTAATTTATGGTTAGGGACTGAAAGGATAGTGATACGTGAATATAAGAAATGGAAACGTTTTCCAATGATAACGTATATTTTTCCTAAATATGGAAAATAATAGTTGTGAATATTTCTAATTAATTTCCAATGTTAAAAAGAGGCAAATTTTAAATATAGAAAATAAATAGTTTAAAATAGATGGGAACGTTTTCCAAGGATCGTGTGAGTCAAAATGGGTTTTGATAAATATTTGGGAAAATATGGATAACAGAGAATTGGGAAATAAACAGAATATTGATAAATCTATTTAAAAGGGGTCAGTGTTTATTGATGTTTGATCAATAAAATTTCCATTTCGAAATAAGATCAGTATTTGTATGGATGTTTTTCCTTTGATAGTTAAATCACCGGCTATCAAAGTATTTGACCATTTTTCCGTTGTCAATATGGAAAGACCGAGATCAGGTTTATTATCTGAAAACCACTCTGTGAAAACCTGTAACTTCCCCGTAATGGAAAGCGTGGATAGTTCGAGAACAAGCCACAACAGAACGCAGACGAAAGAACATTTCATTGTATATTACAACAATGCACCAGAATACAAGAATATACAGAGTATAAATGAATAAATATTACACAGAAATTATCAGAGATTACAATAAATTACATAGCAGCGGAAAATAATACAATACACAACTAGAAGAGATATACGGATACAAAGCTTTCCGGATATCATTCCAGCTGTAAACCAGGATCCTGTGAATATAAATCTGCAAAACCAAAACTACTAGCCGCCCGTGTGGGAAATAGGGGCACCCAGAGTTTAGGTTAAAACAATAAACTCCAGGTCAGTCATGTGACTGGTGTGAGAACTAAAACAATTAATCTTTATTTTTAAAGTTTGGTAAATCAAGGGACCACGCCGTAACACGGAACGGGTTTCCTCCCAAGAATACCAGTGCATAAAACAACAGCGCAATGCTAAATAAAGAAAAATGAAGCTGTTATAAGACCCAGGTCCTATCACACAATGCAACGCAAGCCGGGGGATAGGGTTTTCCCTTATAACAGCCAAAGAATGCTTGATACATTTAAAACAGATTATTTGATATTATAATAAGTGCGTAGTGTATAAAACAACTTCAAATCATAAGTATCAATCATAGGCGGCATGGGTACCATATATCATGTCGCCATACTAGTTCTACAATTAAAACCGCAAATGTTACGTATTTGGAAATTGGATTTCCGTCTATGAACCGAGGCAAAAGATAGTCCTCAACCGATTCGAGACGCTCTAGCCCGCCCCTCAGGATCAGAGCTCGAGTGACCCTTGGATCCTTAGGGCCAGTCCACCGATGTGGATTAAACTTAAACCCTGAACATGCGTTTCCCCGCCCTATGGGGCGTAAACGAGCCAACTAAATGACTCCATCGGTTCGAGAACGACCGATCAATCCGAGGCGCCTCGCAACAGCAACAACCACATAAGTCAAACTCGTCAGGGCGTGTAAAACCACTTACGCCACTTCTAGCTAGAAAGAAACGCATGCCCTCCCTGAGGTCCTCTCCCATTTTTGGTTCATACCGGGTGTGAAACTCGCGAAGTAAACGTTACACAAAGCTACGCCACAAAGGCCGTGCTTTGATCATCACCACAAGACTTTGCTTTTCAACAGAAGCCTCGATCAATTGCCACTTAGGCATGCCACACAGGCAATTCACTCCATGCGTTTGATATCCATCAATATATAACCCCTGAGCTCGTACGTCTCAGAGAAGGGCGTTAAGCAAGAGAATAAATTCTCCGCCGCCAAACAGATATATATTTAATAGAGATCAATCACATGGACTAAAATCCAATGTCAGACACACAGTCCATTTACAAGTTCGTTCTGGGTCTGAACGAAACCGGAGGCACCTAGTACCCCGCATATCCATCGATCTCCAAGTACGTCTGGACGATCACCAACTGTTTCCATCTTCTTGGGTGTACAGCCCAATCAAGATCATCAGTAATCACCCAAACGACGTGAAGACTTCCAGTCTTCGACCATCGTCTTCATCTTCGACTTATCGTCATATCAGTTATTCAAAATGGGATAAACCCGGTCTTTCCGAATAACTCGCGTATATTTTAAATAAGTGTTCCACACACACAACATACGCCTCATTCCAATTCATCAGTCACTAACAGTAAATTAATCAAGAGAATAATTCCCTAAATATTAACCCCGAAGGCCGAAACCAACATCAGATCAATATCCAGAAAACCATTCTGCTTGGCTAACCGACAGTTAGTTTCTAAATTTCACATTTTTAGGGAAAGGTTCCCATAAATTTTATCCAAGATAAATTCTTTAAATTTATTCTTTAATCTATTTTTGAATATCAATTCAAACTAGTCGGGATTAACGAACCTTACCGAAGTAATCATTTGTTTTAATTTCTCAATCCCAACCTATTCATCCCATGAAGTAAAACTGGTTATACTTCATATCTAACACCACGGTGTTATCGGTAAATTCAATTACCATTTCACGTTCAAATCTAATTAAAGATTTAACTATCGCCTGGAGCAAAACTGGTGATACTCCATTCTCGATCTTTTCAATCTAATTAAAGATTCATTAAAACTCCACTTAGTTTTAATCTGCGACTGGGTTAAAGAATCGGTGTCATTTAAAACACGGTTCACGATAAACCCCAAAATCACATTCATTAATTATCGGGTTAAAGAACGAGTGTTATTTAAAACACTGTCCACGATAAACCCAAAAATCAATATCGATTTAATTCCAATTAAATATTATTTAATTGGTACACTTCATTAAATCTAAATAAAAAGATTTAATCTTTTCTCAACTGGGTTCAAGAATAGTGTTAGTGAAGACACCATTCACGACAAACCCAAATCTGATATTCAATACAAGGCTCTGAATATAAAATATATCGGCTTATATTCAATATCAAATTCTACGATTAAAAAATGTCGTATTAGAAATAACGATATATATATATATATCTTTCAAATTTCCATAACAACATCTGTATAATCACGAATTTCAACATCGAAATATTCCGAAGACAATTTCGATTCAAATCCACTCCAATGCAATCATTGGAAATTCTGGTTATTTTCAAAACCATTTCAAATCCAATTTATTTATTTTAAAAATAAATAAATTACTATTCTAGTTCAAAACTAGTTCATTTCGATAAAAATCTATTTTTATCTTTTCAAATATGGAGTTTTTCATCCCAATTTTTCCCAAATCATTTCTTATGATTTTACACAATTTATTATTATTTTTAATAATTTTATCAAGGCCCGTACAGTCGATTTCCATCAATGGCCATCGAACTGCACTTACAGCGACCTTTTTCAAATTTGATTTGGAAGTATCTCCAAATCCAACCGTTAGATTTCAAATTTCTAATATTCGTTAGAAAGCTCTTGTCGATACGAACCCAACGGTTCCGGTTTTAGGAGAATCCGACGGACGGATCTCCCGTAATGTCCGTTTGAAATAAATGGTCGAAATTCGCGAACTGCCGCGGCGCGGCGCGTTCTATTCAAGCCATTATATTATATATATGTAACACCCCGCCTCCGCTAGGGTCACTCGCAAAGGAATGCACTAGCTTTAGAGGGGCATTATTGGTAAACATGCACAGAAATATCACAAGACAGAACATATATAAATAGCGGAAGTGAAATCAAACTTTCATAACATGAATAAATAAGGTCTAAAGCCTTTTACATCAGAGTACATCAAAACCTGTCTTGCAATAGTAAAGAAGCATAAAGACTTTTTAATAAATTATTCCCCAAGTAAAACCGTAAAGTAGCCATAGCTAAGAGAAGTCCAAGCCATCCATGATGACCTTCAAGCAGAAGAAGTCCGAACTAAACGGCATTGTTTCCTCCCTGAAACCTGGGGGGGAACGGAAGAAAAGAGGCGAAACAAAACGGGTCAGTCAAAAAGACTGAGTAAGTCCTATCTACTTCCAGTATAAAAACAGGTAAAGGTAACATGACATGCGTAAACTGAAAGTAAACATAAGGATAACTACAAGATAGATAAACCCGGGTAGCCGGTTGAACTACTGCGGCAAGGTAAACTAAGGTATCATGATATACTACGGTGTTGTGATAAGTCAAGGTATCACATCGTCAGATTTCTATCGAGTACATTATCCCAAGGTATCTACCCCGTCTAACATCCCACGGTATCTATTATGTATATTCTTCCTAGTTCTAACATGTATATTTGCTCTGCACCTCTCGTACTAGTATCCCTACCGCGTCATGTGTTAACCATGAATGTCCCTTGCCCAAAGTCGTGTAATGGTCCATGTCAACCTAATATACCGCATATATAGGTTACTCAAAATCATATGTTTCTTTCCATGTATATAAGTTCAGTCCTTTGCCGTACCTCGTACGGGCTTCCTTATGTCGTATTTTCCTTGAAATCGTTTGGACTGTCACCTTTTGCTCTAGCTAGGCTCTTCCATATGAATCATCGTTTGAACCGCTAGGACTTACGCCACCTAGCACCACTAGGGATTACGCTTACCTATTGCACGCTTTCGTATTTCGGGTTGGGTTGAACCACCTAGGCCACTAGGGATTACGCTAACCCTTAACCGCGCCCTTTTTCCCACACATTCATCGTGAATCGTTTTTCTATAACTGTATGCACATGTATCACATCGTGCCATCCGAGTCCTGTCACAGGGCAAAACAAGAAATACAGGACTCGGTCGGGAGCTTTAGATTTATCTGCCGATGCAGATACTAAGGTCTGCTTTTCTACACGTGGCTATGGTCCCACGAGACCCCTCCCTCAACTAGTGAAAGGCAACACAGGAGAAAATCTTGCATGAGAACTACACTCCGGCCAGCCCACATCCTACGGCCTACCTCACCCATAATTAGATAGCAAATTATGGTCTGTTGGGTGTTCCCTGCCTTTCCGTACGTACACGCTTGACTCAAGATGGTAGATGATCGACGAACTTGCTATCTCGGGCACCTTATGTATTCGTCGACTCACTGCTATCCACCCCAGTCTTTAGGTCGCTCGCATAGCAACCAAGGCATATTCTTGGTTCTTCTACCGCAGACCTCAACCTCTCGTGAGCCTAGTATAATGACCTGGCAGCTCACAGAGGGATCCCAAAAATATCCTCACGTTCCCCGAAGCCGCTGCTTCGTTACCCAGTTCGTTGGAGCCTTTATCTAAATCAGATAGCCTGCTCCAACACGCATACTTAAACGTTGACCTAACGTATCGGGTTACTAATCTATCTAAGAAATGGTCCAAATTTCCTTGACTAAGAATTATTACTTAGTTTCCCTTAACTAAGGTTTACCACTTAGCCTTATTTCCATAATCCTTGTTAACTATGGTTATTTACCTAATCCTCCGAATTAGGGTTTATCTAATGGGTTAAGTGTCACTTAAGTTCATAACTTAGCCCGTCTACAAACCATGTCAAAATTGGCTAAGTATCCAAGTCCAAGACTTAACCCTACAAACCATGTGTCAAGTTGGCTAAGTATATTAAGCAATCCATAACTTAACCTCGTCTAATTATCATTTTAGATTGGTTAATTATATAAATTAACTTGACCTTGTCAAATTACCAAGTCAAATCGGTCAAGCGTATTCAAGTGATTCGTGACTTAGCCTTATCATGTTTTCACGTTAGATTGGTTAAGTATAGGTCACTTAACCACATCAAACTAACGAGTTGGATTAGTTAAGTGTAAATTAACTTAACCCCGTCCAATTACCATGTTTAGATTAGTTAGGTCTGAGTTGACTTAACCCCATCCATTAACTGTATTAAACGGTTAAGTGTTACTAAGAAAATTTACCTAACCTTATCAAGTTATCGTGTTGGATTGATTAAGTGTTGGTTAACTTAATCCCGTCCCCTCGTCGTATAAAAATGGTCAAGTGTCGTTAGGCAAATCAGGTTACTTAACCTACCCAACCCTGTCATGTTTTGTTAAGTATCATTAGCCTAATCAATTTACTTAACCCGTTTGTCCATGTCATATTTGATTAAGAATCATTAATCAAATTAACTTAACCCTATCATGTGGCATTAATTACTTAATGCACCCCAACCTCTCACATTAGACTTTGTTGTGGTTACTAGTTAAGCCGGGCGGGTCCGGGTAGATTTACACCACAACTTGGTCTAACCTCGGGTTCAAGCACAACATGGCCAACTTCTCACATTGAGTCCTATTGTTTGCAACTACTAGTTAGGCCGGTCGGTTCCGGGTAGTTTTACGTTGCAAACTTAACCCAACCTCGAGTTGGCCACTTTCATGTTTAGTCTAGTGTCATGTTCATAGTCAAGTTTTCAAGCAATTGGGTAGACCTAACTTAATAGGTAAATTCCCAATGGGTAGACCTAACTTAATAGGTAAATTCCCAAGCTTATGTTTTTATGCATACTAACATGTCAACTTCCATGTCATATTTAATGTTACATGTTGTCATGTTATACCCATTTAACCCAAATCATGTTTCACATCATATTTTTATGAAACTTCAAGTCAAGTTTTTCATGTATATTCATGCTCGTCTAACCTAACCCCAAAACGTGTTTCCAACGTAAGTATAGACGAGTCAACATAATAGGAATACTATGACTACAAATTGGCCTCGATCATGCATAGTGTCATACAAAGGGGTTTTGGCCACAAACACACAAAATGTCACAAGGGAATTTGGCCACAAACATGCATATTATCAAAAAGGGTTTGGCCATAAACATGCACAACTTAAAAGAGGGGATTGGCCACAAGCATGCATAATCTCATAAAGGATTTGGCCACAAACTTGCATGATAGCATAAGGGGTTTGCATGCATAAGCCCCAAAATCTTGCCTTAGCCAATGTTTCACACGTAAAGTGGTTCCTAAAGGTTCATGCTAGCATTTCATGCATAAAGATCCAAACTTGCAAGTTAATCTAGGTTATGCATAGCATGAGAGGCATGATTAAGTCATTCACATGGCCTAAAATCATAAACATGAGCACAAGAGGCAAGGTAAGGTTCATATAGGTTCGCATAATCATGTTTAGCCTCATTTTATCCCATGTCATTATCAAAACTACCGTTTCCATCTAAAAGTAGCTAGAACGTACCTAGTTAGGCCTAGGGAAAGGAGCATGAATCATCTTGGCTAAGAAAGGTGCCTCCTTTGTTGAAGAATCGTCATGGAACTCGCATAGCAATGTTGATCTCCCTCCGATTTGGTGTAGCAAGCTTCCTCCTCTTGATTTGAACCCGATTTGAGTGCTTAGGCTTTAGGGATTGGAGATGGAGGCCATGGTCACTTGGCATTTGGGCAGCACTTCGTGGAGAGAGTGATTTATGAGGGTTTAGGAGGGGGCTTAGGGGTGTTTTTATAGAGATTAGGAGTGTTTTAGGCCATAGGATTAGATCTAGGATAGATTAGGACCATCAGATCTTGGAAGCTTCCAGAACCAGCCCAAGAACAAGACCAGGTGAGACAAACAGGTGCGCCAGGCAACTTGCCCCGGCCACCCCCTGTCGACAGGCAAGTCGACAGGGCTGTCGACTTGGTCTGGGCCCAAGTCGACAGGCCTGTCGACAGCCCTGTCGACATGGCCTAGGCGGGAAACTCCCCGCCTAGCCCCAGATATGATTTCCCAAGGCTATTTCCGAAGTTCAAATTTCCAGAAATCTTCTTTGGGCCTTTAACGGGTCATACGGACTCCGATTTTCGAAAACTCGGACTCTATTTCGCGTATTTTTCCGAGACAAACGCAATGGCATAGCCCGTTTTACTTGATTCAGAATTTAAAATTAAATTCTGCCTTGATTCTCGTTTTAACATGTTATCGAAAAATACGAGTTGTTACATTCTCCCCACCTTTTAGGATTTCGTCCCCGAAATCTCCAAGTTAGGAAGAACATATCCTACCATCCATCATCCATCTACTCAAAACATCATCCACAAGCAACCATTGTCCTTAGATGATTTCTAATGCTGTATGAATATATGCAAAACGTGTGTGTACATGTTCCTTAGCTAATGCTAATGATCAGGCCTGAATAATCTTTCTAATGCAAAATATGTATAGTGCCATGAATCCAACATGTATGCAAATAGTCCTAGTCATAAAGATACTATATGCGTGCACAAACATTCATCCATATGCAACGTCCACATGATAACACATTCAATTTCATCCATAAACAAGTATAAATACTCGTGCATATGCAATATGAAATGTGACCGAGTCGAGCTAATATCTAATGTAAATTCGCGCATCCACGAGCAACCACTTGCAACCGTTTGCAACCATATCAACCATAACATGTTTCAAATACATGTTTACATCCATAGCGTTCTACCTAAGGTTCCCAAAATAAGATCGAGAAGATAAACAAAACAAACTCCGTACGGGGTTTGTAACAGAGACAGGACCGAGAGGATATCCATAAAAGATAGCCTACAAGCAAGCTCAACAGAAAAACAGGGATCGAGGATATATTCCCAAAAGAAATATCATGCACGTATTTAGTCTTCAGTTTCCTGAGTCGCATTACCTTGAGCTTAGTTCCATCGCGCCTTGACCGCCCCTTTTTCTTCACGATTTCGCAGCTTCTTATTTCCTGTTTCCATAACATGAGTTAGAACTCATTTCCTCGTCGCCTCTCGTTCCACTTGCACTTATTCTCCTTCTCGAAAACTTGGCGCAAACAGGACTGCGTACTCATGATTCCACGCAAGCTTTCCAAAATTTCGTTAGTGAATCCTGGACCTCGTACCACAAGGTATACGACGTAGAAAAACTTTCCCTTGCAAGTAAACAAGTTACCATGCGCACTTACTAGGGTAATTCCCATAACCCATACATAAGCGAAGTAAACCATCCGTTTTATTAGCGAACACCACTCGATCGGGTTTCTAATTCCCAACAAAGGCATCTAGGGATTCTAAGTAACTAATCATGACAGACCCCAAAAGATTACGCGATACTTCAAGGGTATTACCAAAACAAGCCAAGAGTCTAACTACCCTCCTTCTAAAACCGAGAGTGGCACCCCTTACTGGATAACCACTTCATCCTTAGAATCCATCCATAGCTTATAAACATAAGCATTATTTCCAAGCTCAATACTTGGCATAGACATTCTCAAATCCAAACAAGTCATGAATAAATGGACCAATCTTCCAATAGGACTTGAGACAAAAACGGGATCCTCCACTACGGTTGTACTAAGGTGCAGAGACTCAACTATCGAAGCGGACTTAAAAGATGCGGTGATCAAAACAAAGTCCCGACAGGATGATAGAGAAGAAAAGCTAAACTTTTAACAAGATCGTTACCCTTCTTCTGAGGTACCCTAGAAATGAGAGCATACTATTGCCCTCCGAATGATATTGTCCCTGTCCCATGATACTTAACTATCCGTCCCGTTTCACCATGCCAAAGGTACTCTCTCGTCATGGGTTTCATTGTTCATCTCTCTCCCTCCTTCTAGGACTCAGCCATACCAACATGTTGCTTATCCCTGAGCTCGTATCCTTTATCCTTGTTCTTACTATCCTTTCATGCATAACTCTGCAACGGTCTCTCGAGAACCACCTCCATCGTACGGGAAACACTTACGCAGCTAGAAAGACTAGTCGCAGTCAAAATCACTGTGACTACAGATGGAGGAAAGAAAGGAAAAGAGATTCAATCAAGGATAATGTTAATGGCCTTTGGGGAATAGCCTTTTCTTTTTAAAAGAAAACTTTCTTGAAAAATGCTTCTTTATAAATGATTTTCAAATAGTTTTCAGAAGGTCTTTAAAAACTTTTGCCCAGTCTGGTAACCTTCTGCTCTGATACCAAATGTAACACCCCGCCTCCGCTAGGGTCACTCGCAAAGGAATGCACTAGCTTTAGAGGGGCATTATTGGTAAACATGCATAGAAATATCACAAGACAGAACATATATAAATAGCGGAAGTGAAATCAAACTTTCATAACATGAATAAATAAGGTCTAAAGCCTTTTACATCAGAGTACATCAAAACCTGTCTTGCAATAGTAAAGAAGCATAAAGACTTTTTAATAAATTATTCCCCAAGTAAAACCGTAAAGTAGCCATAGCCAAGAGAAGTCCAAGCCATCCATGATGACCTTCAAGCAGAAGAAGTCCGAACTAAACGACATTGTTTCCTCCTTGAAACCTGGGGGGGGGGAAACGGAAGAAAAGAGGCGAAACAAAACGGGTCAGTCAAAAAGACTGAGTAAGTCCTATCTACTTCCAGTATAAAAACAGGTAAAGGTAACATGACATGCGTAAACTGAAAGTAAACATAAGGATAACTACAAGATAGATAAACCCGGGTAGCCGGTTGAACTACTGCGGCAAGGTAAACTAAGGTATCATGATATACTACGGTGTTGTGATAAGTCAAGGTATCACATCGTCAGATTTCTATCGAGTACATTATCCCAAGGTATCTACCCCGTCTAACATCCCACGGTATCTATTATGTATATTCTTCCTAGTTCTAACATGTATATTTGCTCTGCACCTCTCGTACTAGTATCCCTACCGCGTCATGTGTTAACCATGAATGTCCCTTGCCCAAAGTCGTGTAATGGTCCATGTCAACCTAATATACCGCATATATAGGTTACTCAAAATCATATGTTTCTTTCCATGTATATAAGTTCAGTCCTTTGCCGTACCTCGTACGGGCTTCCTCATGTCGTATTTTCCTTGAAATCGTTTGGACTGTCACCTTTTGCTCTAGCTAGGCTCTTCCATATGAATCATCGTTTGAACCGCTAGGACTTACGCCACCTAGCACCACTAGGGATTACGCTTACCTATTGCACGCTTTCGTATTTCGGGTTGGGTTGAACCACCTTGGCCACTAGGGATTACGCTAACCCTTAACCGCGCCCTTTTTTCCCACGCATTCATCGTGAATCGTTTTTCTATAACTGTATGCACATGTATCACATCGTGCCATCCGAGTCCTGTCACAGGGCAAAACAAGAAATACAGGACTCGGTCGGGAGCTTTAGATTTATCTGCCGATGCAGATACTAAGGTCTGCTTTTCTACACGTGGCTATGGTCCCACGAGACCCCTCCCTCAACTAGTGAAAGGCAACACAAGAGAAAATCTTGCATGAGAACTACACTCCGGCCAGCCCACATCCTACGGCCTACCTCACCCATAATTAGATAGCAAATTATGGTCTGTTGGGTGTTCCCTGCCTTTCCGTACGTACACGCTTGACTCAAGATGGTAGATGATCGACGAACTTGCTATCTCGGGCACCTTATGTATTCGTCGACTCACTGCTATCCACCCCAGTCTTTAGGTCGCTCGCATAGCAACCAAGGCATATTCTTGGTTCTTCTACCGCAGACCTCAACCTCTCGTGAGCCTAGTATAATGACCTGGCAGCTCACAGAGGGATCCCAAGAATATCCTCACGTTCCCCGAAGCCGCTGCTTCGTTACCCAGTTCGTTGGAGCCTTTATCTAAATCAGATAGCCTACTCCTACACGCATACTTAAACGTTGACCTAACGTATCGGGTTACTAATCTATCTAAGAAATGGTCCAAATTTCCTTGACTAAGAATTATTACTTAGTTTCCCTTAACTAAGGTTTACCACTTAGCCTTATTTCCATAATCCTTGTTAACTATGGTTATTTACCTAATCCTCCGAATTAGGGTTTATCTAATGGGTTAAGTGTCACTTAAGTTCATAACTTAGCCCGTCTACAAACCATGTCAAAATTGGATAAGTATCCAAGTCCAAGACTTAACCCTACAAACCATGTGTCAAGTTGGCTAAGTATATTAAGCAATCCATAACTTAACCTCGTCTAATTATCATTTTAGATTGGTTAATTATATAAATTAACTTGACCTTGTCAAATTACCGAGTCAAATCGGTCAAGCGTATTCAAGTGATTCGTGACTTAGCCTTATCATGTTTTCACGTTAGATTGGTTAAGTATAGGTCACTTAACCACATCAAACTAACGAGTTGGATTAGTTAAGTGTAAATTAACTTAACCCCGTCCAATTACCATGTTTAGATTAGTTAGGTCTGAGTTGACTTAACCCCATCCATTAACTGTATTAAACGGTTAAGTGTTACTAAGAAAATTTACCTAACCTTATCAAGTTATCGTGTTGGATTGATTAAGTGTTGGTTAACTTAATCCCGTCCCCTCGTCGTATAAAAATGGTCAAGTGTCGTTAGGCAAATCAGGTTACTTAACCTACCCAACCCTGTCATGTTTTGTTAAGTATCATTAGCCTAATCAATTTACTTAACCCGTTTGTCCATGTCATATTTGATTAAGAATCATTAATCAAATTAACTTAACCCTATCATGTGGCATTAATTACTTAATGCACCCCAACCTCTCACATTAGACTTTGTTGTGGTTACTAGTTAAGCCGGGCGGGTCCGGGTAGATTTACACCACAACTTGGTCTAACCTCGGGTTCAAGCACAACATGACCAACTTCTCACATTGAGTCCTATTGTTTGCAACTACTAGTTAGGCCGGTCGGTTCCGGGTAGTTTTACGTTGCAAACTCAACCCAACCTCGAGTTGGCCACTTTCATGTTTAGTCTAGTGTCATGTTCATAGTCAAGTTTTCAAGCAATTGGGTAGACCTAACTTAATAGGTAAATTTCCAATGGGTAGACCTAACTTAATAGGTAAATTCCCAAGCTTATGTTTTTATGCATACTAACATGTCAACTTCCATGTCATATTTAATGTTACATGTTGTCATGTTATACCCATTTAACCCAAATCATGTTTCACATCATATTTTTATGAAACTTCAAGTCAAGTTTTTCATGTATATTCATGCTCGTCTAACCTAACCCCAAAACGTGTTTCCAACGTAAGTATAGACGAGTCAACATAATAGGAATACTATGACTACAAATTGGCCTCGATCATGCATAGTGTCATACAAAGGGGTTTTGGCCACAAACACACAAAATGTCACAAGGGAATTTGGCCACAAACATGCATATTATCAAAAAGGGTTTGGCCATAAACATGCACAACTTAAAAGAGGGGATTGGCCACAAGCATGCATAATCTCATAAAGGATTTGGCCACAAACTTGCATGATAGCATAAGGGGTTTGCATGCATAAGCCCCAAAATCTTGCCTTAGCCAATGTTTCACACGTAAAGTGGTTCCTAAAGGTTCATGCTAGCATTTCATGCATAAGGATCCAAACTTGCAAGTTAAACTAGGTTATGCATAGCATGAGAGGCATGATTAAGTCACTCACATGGCCTAAAATCATAAACATGAACACAAGAGGCAAGGTAAGGTTCATATAGGTTCGCATAATCATGTTTAGCCTCATTTTATCCCATGTCATTATCAAAACTACCGTTTCCATCTAAAAGTAGCTAGAACTTACCTAGTTAGGCCTAGGGAAAGGAGCATGAATCATCTTGGCTAAGAAAGGTGCCTCCTTTGTTGAAGAATCGTCATGGAACTCGCATAGCAATGTTGATCTCCCTCCGATTTGGTGTAGCAAGCTTTCTCCTCTTGATTTGAACCCGATTTGAGTGCTTAGGCTTTAGGGATTGGAGATGGAGGCCATGGTCACTTGGCATTTGGGCAGCACTTCGTGGAGAGAGTGATTTATGAGGGTTTAGGAGGGGGCTTAGGGGTGTTTTTATAGAGATTAGGAGTGTTTTAGGCCATAGGATTAGATCTAGGATAGATTAGGACCATCAGATCTTGGAAGCTTCCAGAACCAGCCCAAGAACAAGACCAGGTGAGACAAACAGGTGCGCCAGGCAACTTGCCCCGGCCACCCCCTGTCGACAGGCAAGTCGACAGGGCTGTCGACTTGGTCTGGGCCCAAGTCGACAGGCCTGTCGACAGCCCTGTCGACATGGCCTAGGCGGGAAACTCACCGCCTAGCCCCAGATATGATTTCCCAAGGCTATTTCCGAAGTTCAAATTTCCAGAAATCTTCTTTGGGCCTTTAACGGGTCATACGGACTCCGATTTTCAAAAACTCGGACTCTATTTCGCGTATTTTTCCGAGACGAACGCAATGGCATAGCCCGTTTTACTTGATTCTGAATTTAAAATTAAATTCTGCCTTGATTCTCGTTTTAACATGTTATCGAAAAATACGAGTTGTTACAATATATAATATATATAATATATATTTCGTCGATTTCTATTTAAAACGAATTATATAAATAGTTTTAAAATTCGTTTCAAAAGCAATTTTAACTTCCATTTCAATTCAAATCAAAATTGAATTCTTCTTTATAAATTCGTTTTAAAATTCATTTCTATTCAATTCAATTCAAATTCGTTATCTATTCAATTCAATTCGAATTTGTTTCGTTTGCTATTCAATTGAAATCAAATTCGTTTCCCATTCGATTTGAATTCCTTATATATTCAATTCATTTCGAAATCGTTTTATATTCAATTCATTTCGAAATCGTTTTATATTCGATTCATTTCGAAATCGTTTTATATTCGATTGAAATCAAATTCGTTTTATGTTTCATTTAATTCAAATTTCATTTCAAAACATGCGATTTCGAAATCACTTTTCGATATTCATTTTAAAATGAATGAAATCGATATAAATATCGTTCACGTCTAAATGGCGTCAATCTAATCAACACGGCTTCATATAATTCTATTTCAAATATTTCTATTTCAAAATATTTCTTTTTCAAATATTTCTATTTGTCAACACACGACTAATCTCAACGAATGAGTACCGTCCACGTGTGACTATTTTTGTTAAAATATTTCGTTCAACACATGACTAATCTCAACGGATGAGTACAGTCAACACATGAACCTTCATTTTATATTGATAAAGATGCAAATTTTATTATTAAAATATTTCGTTCAACACATGACTAATCTCAACGAATGAGTACAGTCAACACATGAACTTTTATGTTATAATATTCTTTATTTTCTAAATTGGAATGAGGCCCAATCAATCACCATATAAAATTAATTATATGGATTTTCATACAACACATGTATATAATAGCATTGAAAAATAATCAACCATCAACCAAAGTGCACTACACTGTATAAGCATCAAATATAGATATCTAACGCTTATAACAGCCTGTCAATCAATCGATCGACATATTTAATCAATCAGGATGAGTGAACTTCAAATTTCATCCCAACACCCGTGTGGGGTTTCAAACAATCAAACGCATATTTTATTTGTGCAGTTGGGCGATGTGTAAAATTTATCGTCCCAATCAATGTCCTTCAAATAGGTGTACATAAACAAACCGTCCGGTTTGTAAATGAATATTTATTTATTCACATTCACGTTAAAAATTATATTTTTAACGATCGAACTATTTTATTCAACCTATGAATTTTCTATTCGATTCATTTATTAAATAAAATGTTATCTTTATTTTTCTAACTTATTTTTAGAAAATTTCGGCGGCATAACGGCACGATACTAGAAACGGGACGAGGCCTAGCCTTATCCCCGGTCTAGTGAAGGCCCACGCCATTCACACATCAATCAAATCCATTCATTTCACCAAACAATTCAATTTCAATCAAATAATCTAACCAACTACACAACCAAACAAACAAGTCCATGGTCTGTGGACGGGTGTCGGTTGCTACTAAACACCGTCTGCATCCTACTAGTCCCTGTTTTTATCTTCACTTCGTTATAAAAATTATATTTTTATTCTCTACAACATATGTAAAATAAAGTTCATATTTTTATTCGCTACATATAATAAAAATCACGTTCTTATTTGCTATCCCTATATAGAAAAATCCAATTCTTAGATTAATAAAAATCAAATCTTTTTGTTCTTTAAAAATCTAATCTTTTAGTTTTCAAAAATCTAATCTTTCTATAAAAATCAAACCTTTATCATTTTAAAGATAGAACCTTTATATTATGAAAAATCTAACTTTTATATACGGAAAAATCTAATCTTTATATAGGGACAAATCATTTCGTTTACCAAACAAAAATCATCTCTTTTGCTATGCAAAAATCACTTCTTTTTCTATATAAAAATCATATTTTTATAATTTCAAAAATCAAATCTTTTTCTAATCTAAAAATCATGTTTTTAAATACCTGAAAAAATCAGTTTTTAACCACATGAAAAATCTGTATTCAAACACATGAAATATTCAGTATTCAAACACATGAAATATTCAGTATTTTAAAGTAACATACTAAAGGAAAACTTACAGTTCAAATTCGAGAGGAGGGGGGTGCAGCGACGACCTGCGACGGATCTGGGCGGGTTTGGGGTCATTTGAGAGTGGCGTGATTCGTACAGAGGAGGAGCGAGGAGGAAGAGAGCGAGTGGAGGGAAGTTGGTCGGAGCTGTGGAGGAAGGCGTTGGCGGGGTGGCAGGCGGTCGTCGGCCAAGCTAGGGCGTCGGATGTGGGTTCGGATCTCGATCCGTGCGAGGGAGGGAAATCGAGGAGGAGATTGGATACTGGAGAGAGGGAGGAGAGGAAAAGGGGGGAGGTCTCGATCACCGACGGCAGCTTAGGGGGCAGGCGGAGGCGTCGTGGCGGCTGAGGGCGGCATCGATTGGAAGCGGCATTTTTTTTTATTTGACCTAGTTGACTTCTGTAGGGAGAGAGGGAAGGAAGTGAGGGGGTAATATAAAATTTTATATTATTTTTAATTTAATTTTCCATAGAAAGCAACTTAAAATTTCGGACTCGAAATCGAACCCACTAACTGTCATCCCTAGCGTAATACCCCCATTCCGAACACAATGGGATATGTTCCGCAAGCTGATTCGACTGTTTCGATCAGTTTCCGTTTAAATTAAAGTTTAAATCTATATATTCAATTTTAAACGCACATTTAAATTTACCGGAGCCACATACAGTCTCTAAAAATTCTAGAAAAATAAACCTAGCTATGTTGGGATGATACGGTCCCAACAAAATTGATTTCGTCGAATTCCGAGGTCGTTTGTAAAATGGCTATTTTTAAGGGCCTTATATATATTAAAATATATATAAATTCCACAGCGACTATTTCTAATTTTCAACTGGACGCATCTTATCATTTGCAAAGTGAAATCTCAGTTTCTTAACTTCGTTAGAAAGATATTCTTCATCAGATTCAAATATTTCTTGTTTCGTCCAATTCTGACTTATAATGAATTCTGTATAATCAATTGAGATTAGAAATCGAATTTTCGAACTACCGCGCCATTTCAGGCTCGTTATATAATTAAAATAAATTTATTCATTTTAATTTCGTCGATAATAAATTTTCCGTCGTTATTATTTAAAATAATTCATTTTAAATATTCAAAATTCATTAAATTCGCCAAAATAAAAATTTTAAACTGGCCCAGATTTTCGGGTTGTTACACACTCCATATGGGCATTTGCGTTACAAATCAAATATGATGAAGATGATTGAAGACGGATTTACAGTGGCTACGGGCAACAAATCAAATATAGGGCTGTTTTAAAAATCCTAGGTAAAAATTGCCTAAGGTGGATTTACAGAATAGTGCCTTCAGTTTGTTCAGTCCCAGGACAACTTATATGGACGAATGTCTGACGGAGTATATCTAATGGATCGCATAAGTTGGTCTCTTCAAATGTACTTACGTTTGTTGGCGGAAGAATTCCTTTCTCTTAGCTTTATACCCATGGTATTTTTGTGAAAATCAATTTGTGATTTGGTGGGTATGACGATGTGGCATTCAAAGTAAATGGAGGTGTGATGTGTCAAAAGATACGTTATGACCTCAAGCCTCACAACCGGGAAATGACAAAAATCGGGCAGGCAACATGGCTATATGGGTCGCCCCCATTAGGGTATATTGTCCCCATCTAGAGAATATTCAAATTTTTTACTTCTTTTCTCTTCTGTATCTCCCGGGAACGGTTAGGTTGCTAGCAATCGTATGTGATAATATATTCGATACACTCAAGAGAAATGAGTGGTCGGTCATCTGTGGGCCAGGTTGCAAGACGTTCTTGTTGAACGGTCGGTCATCTGTGGGCCAGGTTGCAAGACGTTCTTGTTGAACCCAGTGTATTCCCCTCTAGAGATACACTATCGGCAGGTGGTTCCATACCTTGTCTTAGTCGAAATCCAATCTCCAATAAGCGCCCACGGTTTTGATTGTATACTGCATATGTGGAGCATGAGATGCAAGCGTTTCGCTAGATTTTTATTTATGTATTTAGACACTATTATACTATCAGGAAAATATTGATTTTCAAAAACTTTTTTGGGTCGTAAGGTAAAAACCATCCGTATTTATGTATGGATCGGTCTTACGGTTATCCTTTCTTTTGAAAAGGATTTTGAAAAGTTAAACCGAATGATTGGAGTTTACTCACACCAGTCCCATGACTGACCCAGAGTTTATTTTGTTTTGTTTTCCCTATACTCTTGTGATATACATGTGATGACTCTGATGGTACATGTAAGTACAGATACAGTTTATATTTTAAAGTTATGTTATATATTATATTTTATTCGTTCCACTATGAGATTCGTGTTTACTCTGATTCTGTTCTATTATGATCTTCTTCTTCTTTTATTCTAACTTTCTTTCTTTCTATTTCTCATCCTCTAACTTCTTTCTATTAATGATTTGGTATTTGCGATTCTTGAATATTTGACATCGTGTTTCGTGTCGATTTTGGGTCGAAAATCCCATGGTTGTTACAGTGGTATCAGAGCTAAAGGTCAAGTGATTATCTTGGCTCTATGGCATAACTCAATAAAGATGGGATTTGTAACGGTAAGGAATTTCGCTCGATCCGAATCGATCATTAAACCGACCAAGACCGTTCGAAAACCCCTGATCGTTTTGATTTCAAATCAGACTCCAACCGTAAATTAGTAAGAGAACGATTTCCTAAATATTAACCCCGAAGGCCGAAACCAACATCAAATCAATATCCAGGAGACCACTCATCTTATCTATTTTCCAGTTAGTTTCTAATTTTATATATGATAAAGATGTAAATTTTATTGTTAAAAATATTTCGTTCAACACATGACTAATCTCAATGAGTGAGTACTGTCAACACATGAACCTTTATTTTATAATATTTTTTATTTTTCCAATTGGAATGAGGCCCAATAAATTACCATATAATGTTAATTATATGAATTTCATACAACACATGTATATAAATAGCAACGATAAATAATCAACAATCATCCAAAGTGCACTACTCTGTATAAGCATCAAATATAGATATCTAACGCTTATAACAGCCTGTCAATCAATCGATCAACATACAACTAATTACTGGGATTAGTGTATGCCAAATTTTATCCCAATACCCGTGTGGGGTTTCAAATCAACAAACACAGATTTTTATTTGTGCAGTTGGGCGATGTGTAAAATTTATCGTCCCAATCAATATCCTTCAAATAGGTGGACATAAACAAATCGGCCGATTTGTTTATAAATATTTATTTATTCACATTCACTGTATTCATATTCACGTTAAAAATTATATTTTTAACGATAATTAATTTATTTCAACACATTAATCTATATTATCGATTTCACATCAACATCACAAACAAATTTCATAACACATCAAACAAGCATACAAGCCGTCCATGGTCTGTGGACGATGGGTGTCGGGTGCTACTAAGCACCGTCTGCATCCTAGTATATATATTTATAACTAGAAAAAGAAATTTAAAGTGAGGAGTTCTCACCAAAGCTATCCCAACTCCACGACACTTCAAATGTTGGAAATCATCACTGTTCTCGCCTTTTGTCACTTTCGTTGCCCGTAGTCACTACATATATAAAAATCACATTTTTATATTGTTGCTATGTATATAAAAATCACATTTTTATAATCACTCTATATGGATAAAAATTCTATTTTTACAACGATGTTCATATAATAAAGATTATATTTTTATCACGCTATTCTCTATATAAAGATTTCGCCTTTCCAAATATAAAGATTTCGCCTTTTCAAATATAAAGATTTAATCTTTACTATCAATATAATATAAAAATCGTATTTTTACTTCACTATAAAATCATATTTTTGTTTCGCTACATATATAAAAATCGAATTTTCATATTCTCTAGCATATAAAAATTATATTTTTATTATCTACCTTATAGAAAAATCATATCTTTATATCTTCTATAAATTAAAAATCGAATTTTTATTTTCATTCCTTCATGATAAAATTAAAGTTCATATATAGAATAAAAAATCACACTTTTATCTAATCTAAAAATCAATCCTTTATACTTCTAAAAATTCGATCTTTTCTATGTATAAAAATCCGTCCTTTTCACGATTAAAAATCAAAGGAACTCATAGATTAAAAATCAAACTTTATTAGTTTTTAAAAAATCAAACTTTTAACATTATTCTTCATCTCTCTATATATAAAAATCTGAATAAAAACATGCTTTAACATAAAATAAAAAAAGTTAAAACAACTCACTGTATTGTTTTTCAGAAGGGGGGGGGGAGAAACTCGCTGGCTCGATCGGTGGTGGAGGAGAGGAGGGCGCAGAGGTGGTGCAGTCGGCGGTGGGCGGCTCTAGTGGGGCTCGGTGGTCGAGCGCGACTCTGGTGGTGTAACAACCCGAAAATCTGGGCCAGTTTAAAATTTTTATTTTGGCAATTTTAGCGAATTTTGATTATTTAAAATGAATTATTTTAAATAATATCGACGAGAAATTTATTTTGAATAGAATTCGATCGTATATATTATGTAGATCGTCGTTAGAATATAAATAATTATATATAATTATAAATAGAATTGAAAATGGCGCGGTAGTTCGATAATTCGATTTCAAACTTCAAATTAATGTACCGGGTGCAAAACAATCCGGATTGTAGTGAAACCAAAAATAATGGAATCTAATTGTGGCTATCTTTCCAACGAATCCGAAAGATCGAAATTTCATAGCGGGGATCAAAAGATATGCCCAGTTGAAAATTCTGAATAGTCGCTATGGAATTCAGGCCCTTAAAAATAGCCATTTTGCAAACGACCTCGGATTTCGACGAAACCACTTTTGTTGGAACCGTGATGTCAAATTATTGCTAGGTTTCAAATTTCATAATTTTTCGATTCAATATGTGAGCGTGGCAAAGGAAAACGCGTTTGATCAGTTTTAGTTGATTTTAATCGACTGGAAAATGGCCATTTTTCCAACGGTCTCAGAATTCGACGAAACTAGTTTTATTAGGACCGTATCGTCAATACGAAGCTAGAAAATATTTTTCTGGAATTTTTCTAGTTAGTATGTGACCCCGGTAAATTGAAACGCGTGTTCAAATTCAATATATAAAGGTTTATATTTTAATTTGAACGGAAACTAATCATAACAGCCGAATTGGGATACGAAACATATCCCATTGTGTTCAGAATGAGGGTAATTAGCTAGGGGCGACAGTCGTTGGGTTTGATTTCGAGTTCGGACGTGAAACGAAATAATAAAGGAATTAAATAATAATAAAAAGAAGGTATATATTTAAATTGACCAGTCAAAACCCTAGTCTCTTATTCACTTCTGAGCCGTCGTTGCTCTATAACGGGCGAACGAGATTTTCCCAACTTGATTCATTAAATTCCCTTACTATAATTCAAGATTGTTCATGAAAACAAAACAAAAATCGACAAGCTATTCAAGATCTTTCAATCTATAGTTCAATGATCAACTCTCGTAAAGTGTTGGGCATGATTTTCGAGCTTGAAGGGCTCAACGTCGAACCGGATTTCCGGCGCAGTGGAGAGGCCTCGCTCCGCCTCGCTCCTGGCGGTGGCAGCACCTCCCAAGGCCGACGCTGTGGCCATCATGGATCTGATTCCGGCGGTCCTTGGGGCGTGCAAAATGATGCCCTAGTGGCTTGCGATGGTGGGTTTTTACTTCCACCTGGAACAAGGTACAGAACGATGAAGGTAAAATTTAATTTTTTTTATATATTAGTAAATGTTTAATATAAATACATTGGAAAGAAAAAAATTCAGTTTTTATTTAATTTAATACATTGTTAAAAATCAGTTTGACAAGAAACAAAAAAATTTGAATTTGCTTTGAAAACAAAATTTGAATTTGCTTTGAAAACAAAATTTGAATTTGCTTTGAAAACAAAATTTGAATTAGCTTTGAAAACAAAGTTTGCATTCTTTTTGAAAATGAATTTTGCATTGATTTTGAAAATAAAATTAACATTGCTTTTAAAAATAGGAATAGCAGATTAAAAATTCGATTTTTATATATTGAATAGCAAAGTAAAAATTCGATTTTTATATATTGAATAGCAAAGTAAAAATTCGATTTTTATATATTGAATAGCAAAGTAAAAATTCGATTTTTATATATTGAATAGCAAAGTAAAAATTCGATTTTTATATATTGAATAGCAAAGTGAAAATGTGATTTTTATATATATAGTGGCTACGGGCAACAAAAGCGACAAAGGGCGAGACAGCGAAGATTTCTCAAAATGAAGGGTCGTGGTATTGGATAGCTATCGGTGAGAATTTCTCACTCTTCAATTTCTTTTCTAGATATATATATACTAGGATGCAGACGGTGTTTAGTAGCACCCGACACAATCGTCCACAGACCATGGACTTGTTTGTTTGGTTGTGTAGTTGGTTAGATTATTTGGTTTGAATTGAATTGTTTGGTGAATTGAATGAATATGATTGATGTGTGAATGGCGTGGGCCTTCACTAGACCGGGGATAAGGCTAGGCCTCGTTCCGTTTCTAGTATCGTGCCGTTATGCCGCCGAAATTTTTCTAAAATAAGTTAGAAAAATAAAGAAATCATTTTATTTAATAAATGAACTGAATAGAATATTTTCATAGGTTGAATAAAATGTTTTATCGTTAAGAATATAATTTTTAACGTGAAAGTGAATAAATAAATATTTATAAACAAATCGGCCGATTTGTTTATATACACTGATTTGACTGATATTGATTGGGTCGATAAATTTTACACATCGCCCAACTGCACAACTAAAATCTGTGTTTGATTGTTTGAAACCCCACACGGGTGTTGGGATGAAATTAGAAGTTCACTCATCCTGATTGATTAAATATGTCGATCGATTGATTGACAGGCTGTTATAAGCGTTATATATCTATATTTAATGCTTATACAGTGTAGTGCACTTTGGTTGATGGTTGATTATTTTTCAATGCTATTATATACGTGTGATGTATGAAAATCCATATAATTAACATTATATGGTGATTGATTGGGCCTCCTTCCAATTTAGAAAATAAAGAATAATATAAAATAAAGGTTCATGTGTTGACAGTACTCATCCGTTGAGATTAGTCATGTGTTGAACGAAATATTTTAATAATAAAATTTACATCTTTATCAATATAAAATAAAGGTTCATGTGTTGATAGTACTCATCCGTTGAGATTAGTCATGTGTTGAACGAAATATTTTAATAATAAAATTTACATCTTTATCAATATAAAATAAAGGTTCATGTGTTGACAGTACTCATCCGTTGAGATTAGTCATGTGTTGAACGAAATATTTTAATAATAGAAATATTTGAAATAGAAATATTTGAAAAGGAAATATTTGAAAAAGAAATATTTGAAATAGAATATTTGAAAATAGAAATATATGAAGCCGTGTTGATTAGATTGACGCCATTTTGACGTGAACGATATTTATATCGATTTTATTCATTTTAAAATGAATATTGAAAAGTGATTTCGAAATCGAATATTTTGAAATGAAATTTGAATTTGAATTAAATTGAATAGAAAACTAATTTGAATTGAATATATAACGAATTTGATTTCAATTGAATATATAACGAATTTGATTTCAATTGAATATATAACGAATTTGATTTGATTAGAAAATGAATTGAATTTGATTTGAATAGAAAATGAATTGAATTTGATTTGATTAGAAAATGAATTGAATTTGAATTGAATAGAGAATGATTTGAATTGAATAGAAAACGAATTCGAATTGAATATATAACGAATTTGATTTCAATTGAATATATAACGAATTTGATTTCAATTGAATATATAACGAATTTGATTTGATTAGAAAATGAATTGAATTTGATTTGATTAGAAAATGAATTGAATTTGATTTGAATAGAAAATGAATTGAATTTGATTTGATTAGAAAATGAATTTAATTTGAATTGAATAGAGAATGAATTGAATTTGAATTGAATAGGAAAACGATTTCGAATTGAATTGAAAAGAAAACGAATTCGAATCGAATTGAATTGAAAAGAAAACGAATTCGAATTGAATTGAATTGAAAAGAAAATGAATTCGAATCGAATTAAAATCGATTTGAATTAAAATCAAATAGAAATGAAAGTAAAAAGGATTTATAATAGAAAATTCAATTTCGATTTGAATTTGAAATAAAGGTTGAAATTGTTTTTGAAACGAATTCAAAACTATTTATAAAACTCGTTTTAAATAGTAATCAACGAAATATATATTATATATATATATAATATATATAATATAATGGCCTGAATAGAACGCGCCGCGCCGCGGCAGTTGGCGAATTTCGACCATTAACTTCGAACGGATATTACGGGAGATCCGACCGTCGGATTCTCCTAAAGCCGGAACCGTTGGGTTCGTACCGAAAAGAGCTTTCTAACGAATATTAGAAATTTGAAATCTAACGGTTGGATTTGGAGATACGTCCAAATCAAATTTGGAAAAGGTCGCTGTAAGTGCAGTTCGATGGCCGTTGATGGAAATCGACTGTACGGGCCTTGATAAAATTATTAAAAATATCAATAATTAGTGTAAAATCATAAGAAATGATTTGGGAAAAATTGGGATGAAAACTCCATATTTGAAAAGATAAAAATAGATTTTTATCGAAATGAACTAGTTTTGAACTGAAATTAAAACCCATTTATTTTTAAATAAATAAATTGGATTTGAAATGGGTTTAAATAGAATTGATTCATGGGTTTATCGTGAACTGTGTTTTAAATAACACTAGTTCTTTAACCCGATGATAAATAGAATGTGATTTGGGTTTATCGTGAACTGTGTTTTAAATGACACTAGTTCTTTAACCCAGTAAAAAGAGTTTTAATGGATCTTCAATTAAATTGAAATGTGGATTGATAATTTAAATTATCAACTTTAGAAAATGAGCGAGAATGGAGTATCACCAGTTTTGCTCCAAAACGATAGTTAAATCTTTAATTAGATTTGAACGTGATATGGTAATTAATTTTACCGATAACACCATGGTATTAGATATGGAGTATTACCAGTTTTGCTTCAGGGGATGAATATGTTGGGATTGGGAAATAAAATAAATAATTACTTCGGTGTGGTTCGCTAATCTCGACTAGTTTGGAAAACCATAATTTGGTTTGAAATGACATTCAAAGGAAGATTAAAGGATAAATTTTAAGGAATTTATCTTGGATAAAATTAATGGGAACCTTTCCCTAAGAATTGAAATTTAGAAACTAGCTGTAGGTTAGCTAAGAAGAATGGTTTCCGGGGTATTGATCTGATGTTGGTTTCGGCCTTCGGGGTTAATATTTGGGAAGTTGTTCTCTTGTTGATTTACGGTTAGTAGCTACTGAATTGGAATGAGGCGTATGTTGTGTTTGTGTAACATTCGTTTTTAATAAACGCGGGTTGTTCGGAAAGGCCGGGTTTATACCCATTCTGAATAACCGATTCGACGATATGTCGAAGATGAAGACGGTGGTTGAAGACCGGAAGTCTTCACATCGTTTGGGTGATTACTGATGATCTTGATTGGGCTGTACACCCAAGATGAGGGAATCAGTTGGTGGTCGTCCAGACGTACTTGGAGATGGATGGATATGCGAGGAAAGTGCCTCCGGTTTCATTCAGACCTAGAACGTACTTGTAAATGGATGGTGTGTCTGACATTGTATTCCTTTATATTGTATTTGTTGATCTCTGCTAAATATATATCTGTTTGGCGGCGGAGAATTTATTCTCTTGCTTAATGCCCTTCTCTGAGACATACGAGCTCAGAGGTTATATATTGGCAGAAATCAGTGGTACGATATGGATTGATAGTGTGGCATGCTGAGATGCAGTGATCCAGACTTTTGTTGAAAAGCAAAGTTTGGTGGTTGATGATCAAAGCGCAGCTGATATAGCATGGCTTTGTGTATAGCGTTGATTCGCGAGCCTCACATCCCGGTATGGTGGTAAACTGATGGTTTGATCAGTATGCTTTTTAGTGGATGGGCACCTTAGTGGTGTCGTGGATTCGGTCGACCGAGATGAGCTTAGTGCTCAGGGATATATAGAGTAAGCTGTGTTTTCTCTCGCTGGGACGTAAGCCGTGGTGATACTCTGGTCCCAAATGTGCGGATGTGCAGACGGTGTTTTCTCTTGTTGGGACGTAAGCCGTGGTGAATTGCATTACGCGATCGATCTTTCGAATCAGGAGCCACCATGATGGAAATCCAATTTCCAATACGTGTATTTCGGTTTTATTTGTAGAGCCTAGTATGGCGACATAGTGGGATGGGGCGCTTATGCCGTCTATGATTGATACTTATGATTTGAAGATATTTTATACAATATGCACTTACAATAGTATCAAAAGATTTGTTTTAAACGTATCAAGCATTCTTGGCTATTATAAGGTAAAAACCCTATCCTCCGGCTTGCGTTGCATTGTGTGATGGGACCTGGGTCTTATAATAGCTTCATTTTTCTTTATTTAGCATTGCGCTATTGTTTTATGCACTGGTGTTCTTGGGAGGAAACCCGTTCCGTGTTATACGGCGTGGTCCCTTGATTTACCTTACTTTGAAAATAAAGATAAATAACTGTTTTAGTTCTCACACCAGTCTCATGACTGACCTGGAGTTTATTGTTTTAACCTAAACTCTGGGTGCCCCTATTTTCGACACGGGCAGCTAGTAGTTTTGGTTTTGCAGATTTATATTCACAGGATCCTGGTTTACAGCTGGAACGATATCCGGAAAGCTTTGTATCCGTATATCTCCTTCAGTTGTGTATCGTATTATTTTCCGCTGCTAAGTATTTAAATGTAATTCAAATCTCTGATATTTCTGTGTAATATTCATTAATACTCTGTATATTCTTGTATCTGATGGAATTGTTGTAATAACAGTGAAATGTTCTTTTGTCTGCGTTCTGATTTGTCTTGTCCTCACAGTAATTCGTTCTTTCTCATCTCTTCGGAGACCGGGGAAGTTTTGGGTTGCTTCAGGTGGGGTTTAAATGGATGCGGGCGTCTCGGGTTAGGGTTGCGTTGGGTTCTAGAAGGAGGGAGGGAATGAGAAGGTGATGAGGAGGAGGAGGGAGAGGGTGAGGAGATAGGGGCGGCGCGCCACCTGGGGGGGGGGGGCGATGGAGTGGCGGCGGTCCTCCCCCCCTCCGTCGCCCCTTTCTCCTTTCGTTTTTTTATTTCAACGAGGCAATTTTGATTTGGGGGAGAAGAGTTACGGGTGAGGGGTTTATTGAGAAATTTTATATTATTTTAATTAATTACTTTCAAAAAGCAACTTTTTATTTCGACTTCGAAACGAGACCCACCGACTGTCGTCCATAGCTAATTACCCCCATTCCGAACACAATGGGATATGTATCGTTCGTTGATTCGATCGTTTCGATCAGTTTCCGTCAAAATCAACTTATAACTCTATATATTGAATTTGAACGTGCATTTCAATTTATTGGGGCCACATACTAACTCTATAAATCCCAGAAAAATATTTTCTAGCTTTGTATTGACGATATGGTCCTAACAAAACTAATTTCGTCGAGTTCTGAGACCGTTTGAAAAATGGCCACTTTCCAGTCGATTAAAATCAACTGAAACTAGTCAAACGCGTTTTCCTTTGCCACGCTCACATATTGATTCGAAAAATTACGAAACTTGGAATCTAGCAATAACTTGACATCATGGATCAAACAAAAGTGGTTTCATCGAAATCCGAGGTCGTTTGCAAAATGGCTATTTTTAAAGGCCGAAATTCCATAGCGACTATTCTGAAATTTCAACTGGGCTTATCTTTTGATTCCCGCTATGAAATCTCAATTTTCTGCATTTGTTGGAAAGATATTCTCAATTAGATTCTATTATTTTTGGTTTCACTAAAATCCGGTTTATTTTGCACCCGGTACATTCATTTGAAGTTTTAAATCGAATTATCGAACTACCGCGCCATTTTCAATTCCTTCTATAATTATTTATATTCTAACGACGATCTATATAACTACATACGTTCTAATACTATTCAAAATAAAATTCTCGTCGAATTATTTAAAATAATTCATTTTAAATATTCAAAATTCGCTGAAATTGCCAAAATAAAAAATTTAAATTGGCTCGCATTTCCGGGTTGTTACAGGATTAGTAATATCCTAGATTGAGTTTGAGTGTATATATATGAGCATATTTGTAAATTGATATAAAAACTGTTTTTATATTGTGTTGATTGGTTTGTCGAATAGTTTATGAATTCTGGTCGATACAGTAATGCAGACTGTGTCGATAGGTGTTTCTAAACTCTTGAACAAAGTAATTCGACACAGTATGTTTTTGAAGGAGGGTAAATGAAATTATTTTACTCGAAATATTTTTTGATATAAAGGAGGTATATATATTGAAATTAATATAATATATATATTGGATGTGTTGGTTGTTATAATAATCGAATAAGATTATAATTCAAATGGTTATAAATAACCAATAAGAAATGGTATAAAAGAATTTATAAATTCAGATGAATTAAATTTGGATTTAAAACAAGAATTGAGATTTAAAACTCTGGGAAATTTGAAAGGGGTTTGTAAATGGTTTTGGATGAAATATATGGAAATTTTAAAATCCTGGGAGATTTTGGAAATATTTTCCAAACAGTGTAAGGATATTTTGAAGTAATTTCAAAATGGAAATGTTTAAGAATGATTTTTGAAATGATATAGTATTGAACTCACTTCGATAGTTGGAAAATAATTCTAATAATGACGGCTGCATCATCAGTGTTCATTTTCGAGTTTCTAAGTCATGGATCACTACCAAAGATTTTGTTTTTGAATTGTTTTGAGAAAGCAAGTTGTTTTGAATCCTAAAAGGGAATATTTGGTTTTTGAGAAAATAAACTGTTTAAAAACTCCCAGGAAAGGTGTTTGAATTAAAAACAAGTTAAATTAAAATTTGTGAAACAAATTGGAATTGAATTGAAGCGAGTTAAGTTGAATTTAAATTGGATCAGGATGATATCAAGTAAAACTGGATTTTGGAGTATAATTAAACTCCGTCGAATTAAAATGGTTTGAAAATAAGATTAGATCTCTGAGGTGAAGACAAGTGATTAGATAAATTAATTAGTTGGTTAAAGAAATTAATCTGGGAACGAAATTGGACTGTTTGGCAAGAGTTTGAAATTAAGAATGGAACTGGAGTTGAATTGGCTTTGTCTTGGGTACAAACAGAGGATTTGAATTTGATGATAAATTGATTGGTAATCAGTTGGGATTATATTTGTATATGCTGAGGTGATATCAGATGGAAGTGATAGAGTTGAATGCCTGACAAAAAGGTACGAGTTTATATCATTGGATGTGAGATTTTTATGAGCTTGTTCGGTAAGCCTCTTGGCTATTTGATTTTCTTTTGGATTGGAGGATGCCTAGAGAAGCGAGTTATAGTTGTACCGATTGATCTGTGCAAAGGAGATGCTAGTGAAGTTTTTAGAAAATTTAAAGAGTCAGAAAATTTTTAGGAAAATTTTGAAAATTGGGAATCGATTTGTCAATCGTATAAGAGATTAGAAAACCCAATTGGTCAAGCAAGTTGATAATTTAATTTAAAAATCTAATTGGAATAGATGTGGGAATATACAGGATGACATACAGGTTAAGGATAAGTATGTGATATTAGATTGTCCAAAAACTAATAGACATATCATTGGATGAAAAATAAAAGGTCGGATATGGATATAAGGATAAAAGATTCGGCGCAAGAATTAAATTATGGGAATGTGATGTATGAAATTTCAACCAAGTAGGTTGTGAGGAGCTAGAATTAGAGCATTTTCACTGCTTAGCAATTTCGAGGACGAAATTATTTTGAGGGAGAAGGATTGTAATGTCCCGGAATTTTACGAATTTTATAATTTTTTTATTCGTTTGATAATTTAATGGTTTAAATTCAATTATTTTGAATATTTAATAATATATTTCTGGAATAATCAGAAATAGTTGAATTGGCAATTTTGTGTAAATTTGGATTATATAAGGTATATAATTGAGTTTATATTCGATTTATTATAATGAATATATTTATTTAAAACGATAGTTGAACGTATTAATTATAATATAAATTTAAACGAGCTCGTAACGTTGCGATAGTTCGTAATATTAAGTTTTGGACTTCAACTGAGTGTACATGTTTCATTTTAAGTCGGATCTCTTCGAAACAAGAAACGTTCGAATTTGTTGAGCTATATTTTTCTAATGTGAGATGACCCCAAACCCCATACTGACGGTGGCAAGGGTAATCCTTGGAATATAACACATAAACAGATAACAACAGAGGAAAATTAAATAAATACACCAGATAATGAACAATAGAATATACTGGATAAACGTAAACATTAGAGTTACACAGTACACAGGATCATACTTAGTACAAATACAGTTCAGCTATACATAAATGTCTACAGCGGAAATAAACATAATGTATAATAGGAGCTGAACAACATAAAAAGAGATAAATGATAGAATCCATCTTCAGCTCCAGCTATCCGGATAAAGCCTGCTAAACCTGAATACAAGGCTGCTCGTGTAGAAAAAAGGGCACCCGAGTTTGAAAGTGAAACAAACTACGAGTCAGTCATGGGACTGGTATGAGAAATCTACTCAACACATCTCAAATATGGCTAATCACAGGACCACGCCACTTTAGTGGAACGGGTTTACTCCATTGGATTGCCAGTGCTTTAAAACAAATCATTCTTTTAAACATCGCAATGCTTTTTATAAAAATGAAGCCATTATAAGACTCAATTCCCATCACACAATGCAACACAAACTGGAGGATAGAGTTTTACCTTATAATAGCCAAAATATGCTTAATACGAATAAAACAAAAGCATTTGATATTATTACTAGTGTTTACATGTTTCAAAAGCAATTTCAAATCATAAGTATTAATCATAGACGACATTAATGCCCCATACCACTATGTCGCCCTATATAGGTATACAATCAAAACCGCACGGTGTCGTATTTGGAAATTGGATTTCCATCATGAACCAAGGCAAAAGATAG
The DNA here is from genome assembly GCA_030737875.1 of Allium sativum. NCBI lineage: Eukaryota > Viridiplantae > Streptophyta > Magnoliopsida > Asparagales > Amaryllidaceae > Allium > Allium sativum. Next base: position 906,406,818 of record CM060916.1, read on the forward strand.
TCCTTACCGACTTCGAGACAATCTAGCCCATGTCTCAGGGTCAGAGCGCATCGACCCTTGGAGCGGCATGGCCAGTCCACACGGAGTGGATTATAATGCATGAACACTACGTTTCTCCGCCCTTTGGGGCGTAAATGAGCCAACGAATGACTCCATCGGACCCGGATCGCCCGATTTAACCGAGGCGCCTCGCAACAGTAACAACCACATAAGTCAAACTCGTCAGGGCATGTAAAACCACTGACGCCACTTCTAGCTAGAAAGAAACGCATGTCCTCCCTGAGGTCCTCTCCCGTTTCTGGTTCATACCGGGGTGTGAGGCTTGCGAATTTACGTTATACACAAAGCTATGCCACACAGGTGGCGCTTTGAGCATCACCACAAGACTTTGCTTTTCAACAGAAGCCCTGATCACTGCATCTTAGCATGCCACAAAGGCCGAAACCAACATCAGATCAACCCCCAGGAAACCATTCGACTTATCCAACCTCCAGTTAGTTTCTAAATTTCACATTCATATCGTTTATAATATTTTATCGCTATTTTTATTTATTTTAAAATAGCCAATTTATTCAAAACGACGCTTCGGGCCATAACGCCCCGTGGCACTGTTTTTCTTCAGATTTGATTTACACATATCTGAAAATCTAACCGTTGGATCTTCACAAAATTTACATCATTAGAAAGATCTTTTCAAAACGAATCCAACGGTTCCAGTCTCGGGAAAATCCGACGGTCGGATCTCCCGGTATAATCGTTTGAAGTTTCGATTTCAAAATACGAACTGCAGCGTCGTTATTCGATTTAATATAATTATATTTATATATATATATATCTAAATATAATCGATTCTGGCGCTGTTTTTCTTCAGATTTGAATTAAACATTCCAGACAATCCAACCGTTGGATCTTCACAAAGTTGGTGTCGTTGGAAAGATATTTCCAAAGCGAACCCAATGGTTGCGGTTTCGGGAAAATCCGATAGTCGGATCTCCCGCACTAATCGTTTGAAATCACGGTTTCAAAATACGAACTGCAGCTTCGTTATTCGATATATTTAAATTCTATATATATATATATATATATATATATATATATATATATATCGATTCTTCGATTTCAAAACTACATGATTTTCATACTTTTGATAAAAATGATATTTTTATCTAACTGTCTTCTATTTCAACACTTCACTATTTTTAACAATTCATGTATATAATAAAAATGTGATTTTTAATGTAAAACAATTTATTTCAAAATACGATTATTTTATATATATCTTATAGGTGATAAAAATAGGATTTTTATTATAAAACAATTTATTTCAAAACAAGGTTATTTTATATAGTTCATATCGATGATAAAAATTGGATTTTTATTATAAAACACTTTCTTTCAAAATATGAATACCATTCAACACCTGAATTTCAATTCAACAAATGAATTTCGATTCAACACATGAAGGTTTTCTATTGTTTATATATAGCGATAAAAGGGTGATTTTTATATTTAAAACACGAATACCATTCAACACATGAATTCTATTCAACGAATGAATTTCAATTCAACACATGAAGGTTTTCTATAGTTTATATATATAGATAAAAAGGTGATTTTTATATTTAAAACACGAATACCATTCAACACATGAATTCTATTCAACGAATGAATTTCAATTCAACACATGAAGGTTTTCTATAGTTTATATATATAGATAAAAAGGTGATTTTTATATTTAAAACACGAATACCATTCAACACATGAATTCTATTCAACGAATGAATTTCAATTCAACACATGAAGGTTTTCTATAGTTTATATATATAGAGTAAAAAGGTGATTTTTATATCTAAAAATACGAATACCATTCAACACATGAATTTTATTCAATGAATGAATTTTAATTCAACACATGAAGGTTTTCTATTCAACGAATATATATAGTTTCAACAAATGAAAATAATTCTAACACATGAATATTATTCAAAATTTCGGCAGCATAACGGCAGGATAGTTAAAACGGGGACCGTCCCTAGTACGGCTCCTCGCTCTACCTTAAAGCCTCGCAGCTTTTGACAATGGGGAATCATGCATCCAGTTCGCACGCAGGCGGCATGTATATTTTTTTTCATTTCCACAAACTAATCCTATGTGGTTTCAACCAAATATTTCTCAACCACAAACGGGTATTTTTCAACCACAATCAATCAATTCCAACCACAAACAATTTCTATCAACCATTCGCTATCAATCAATTTTCATACCAATCACAACTAATAAATATCGTCCATGGTTTGTGGACGAGGGGCGTATATATATATATATATATATATAGCATTTCACTTCTATTTCAACACATATATAATTTTTACAACGCATATATAACATATACATCGAACGTACAACTTATACAACGATTATACAAGAGGTGTACAACGCTTATATAACTCATACATCGACTATATAATTTATACATCGTCGTTTTTCATATCGTTTATAAATTAGAAATCTCACATTGGGTTCCACTCCACCAAAAATAGCAAAAGGCTCAGAAAAATATGCGGTCTCTTCTAGAATGTATAAGACATCCACACGAGTCCACTGTCTCTTTTTCACTGAATTTCGTCAACACAAGAAAAATATATGATTTTTCAAAGTTTGCAACAGTTTTAAACCGTTAAAAACAGTTTTAATTAAACAACCATATACCTCAGTTTTTGATTCGAAACTAGGGTTGAACTTTTCTCCTAATCCGTTGATTGTTGACTCGATCGGCCAGTGCCACGAGGGAGAGCACGGAGGGGCGCGCCTACGCCTGGAGGCGGGGCCAGTTCAGTGGCCTGACGTGGCTGCGGCGGCGATGGGAAGGTGCCAACTTCCTGCTGTCGATTCTCTCCCCACACTCAATGAAAATCATCAAACCTTATATGGATTTGAAGATCTCAGAGGGATCTACAAAAAATTCAACTGGTCCATGGTGTTTAGGTGCGTGTAGGAGAAGGAATCGAGGGAGGAAGAAACGTGAAGGTTTCCGCCATTGACGTCGGGGAGAGAGAAAGAGTTTTTTTTATAAAAAATCTGATTGGCCGGAATATATATTTCAAAAAATTAGGGTTTTCACAAATGAACTCCTTTTTGAACCCAACGACTGTCATCCATAGCGTTTTACCCCCATTCCGAACACAATGGGATATGTTTCGTAGGCCCATTCGACTGTTTCAGTCAGTTTTCATTCAGATTAAAATATAAAACATTCAATATTTGATTTGAACGTACATTTCAATTTGCCAGGGCCACAAACTGATTTGAGAAATTCCAGAAAAATATATCTGGCTATGTTTTGACGATACGGTCCCAACAAAACTAGTTTCATCGAATTCTGAGACAGTTTGCAAAAAGGCCCATTTCTGGTCGATCCAATTTAACTGTAATTGACCAAAACACGTTTTCCTTTGCCACGCTCAGATACTAGCTTCAAAAATTATGAAATTTGAAACCTAGCAATAACTTCACATCCCGAATCCAACAAAAGTGGTTTCTCGAATTCCGAGGTCATATGCAAAATGGCCAATTTCACGGGCTATATAAATTCCATAGCGACCTTTCTGAAAATTAATTTGGCCATAACTTTTGCTTTCCGCTATGAAACTTCGATTTTTCAGATTCGTTAGAAAGGTATTCACTAACAGATTTAAATATTTTTTGTTTCACTCAAATCCGTTTTGTTTTGCACCCGGTACAGTCACTCAAAGTTTGAATTCAAAATTTGAAATTACCGCGCCATTTCAGGCCTTTTTTATAATTAGAATTAATTATATTCGTTTTCAAACGTCGATTCAAACTCTTTTTTCATTGCTATTATATTAAATATTTATTTTAAATATTTAAAATCCACTATTTTAGCCAATTTAAATTTTTTAAATTGGTTCAGATTTTCTGGGTCGTTACAATCTCCCCCACTTAAAACTTTTCGTCCCCGAAAAGGAACAAAGTCGAAAGTGTTTTGATTAATCAACTCTACGTTCAGTCTGGCTTCAATTCTCCAACTTTTCAATTTCAGAGAATTTTCAAATTCTTCAAAATTTGGCTAACACCCGGAATTTTCGAAAAATTTCGCCATAACCTCCTTTGTACGGGGAGAGGTTTGGAAATTTATTGGGCCGTATTAGGTACCCAATAAATCCTAATAAGCATACATATATTTATAGTGATATATTCTGGTGTTTACAGGGGAGCGTGTATAGATAATAACTCCAGAGAATAAATTCTCGTCACCCTGTCAAAGCCTGAGGGAGTGTGTATTTTAAATGCTCCAGAGGATAAATCCTCGTCACCTCGTCCCGTGTGGGAAATAAATAGTCCATGTGCTGTATCTAATAACTAGAGAGACGTGATTATTGTCAACTCCAGACCCGTGTGGGGTTTTTATTAATCTGGCAATTTTATCGTTACAATTTAAATAGTCCATATCAGTCATCTGTTCAACCTGTAAAATATAGTCATCGCCATACAAGCCTCTCGCTCGTATGGTAAATCTTCCACCTCGTCACACAAGCTCCAAATGCTTATGTGGTATATGATGAAGTATGCCTATCTTCAGAAGTATGCCATGCAGTGTAGTTCAAAATTAATTGTTAATATCCTATGGCGATGTTTATTATTACACACAGAATAACCAGCACTCCGCATTTAATGGCATTCACAGGAGTTGATATAATAATATTTCGCATCCAACTCATTAAGGTTTACCTATTTGTCGGGCACGCAAATAATTTCTTTACTCAACAGCTATCCATTTACCTGTTCAAACATATATAATGCACATGTATATATTTCTATCTATTTTCTAATCAGTTCAATGTGTGATTTAATCGAATAAATCCTAGCATTATTCTCTTATTGATTAAATTAACTATCGTTTTAATAATTCAATTAATCAAATTTTCAATCACACAACACAAACAATCAATCAAATTGTTTTTAACTTTTCAAAAATATACTAATCAATTTCTATACTCTTTTAAAATCATTCAGACTATAGAATTAAAAGTGCACATCCATGGAAAGAAAATAACAACAGAGTAGAGAACTAATTAACAATGCAAAGTATGGTAAATGTACCTTGCACCGGAGTCAATCAGAGATATCCACTCGGCATCTAGGATAGGCTTTCTGGATGCTCTCCTCAGTTTCCTAAGTACAATCTCGCGGATCTCCACTCCATTGCACTTTGACTAAGTGAACCTTCTTGTTCCTCGGCTCTTTGGTTTCCTTGCCGATAATCTTGAGCGGCACTATTCTCACAGCTAATTCTGGAGTAATTTCAATATCCTGTTGAGCTGCTTCTTCCACGATCAAGTCTGGATCATGAACGTGCTTTCGAAGTTGAGATATGTGAAATACATCATGAACTCCAGGCAACCAATCAGGCAATTTAACCTAATAAGCGAGAGTTCCGATCCGTTCCAGAATAGGAAACGGACCAATGAATTTGCGCGCCAACTTCCCAGTTTTACCGAACCGGATAACTCCTCTCATCGGTGATACTTTCAAATATACATAGTCGCCAATAGCAAACGATATATCTCTTCTTCTCCTATCGGCATAGCTCTTTTGTCGGATTTGAGCGGCGATTAATCGTTTCTTAATAAAATCGACTTTGTCGGCAGCTTCTCGAATCATATCTGGCCCCAATACAAGTCTATTACCGGGTTCGACCCAACAAGCAGGAGATCGGCACGTTCTATCATATAATGCTTCGAATGGCGACATTGTCAGGCTCGCCTGGTAGCTGTTATTATATGAGAATTCAGCCAAATGCAGATGGTCTTCCCATGATCCACCGAAATCTAGAACACAAGCCCGCAATAGATCTTCTAGTATACGATTCACCCTCTCAGTTTGACCATCTGTCTGAGGATGATAGGCGGTGCTTAGGTTCAGCTTTGTTCCCAGCTCTACTTGAAATGCCTCCCCCAGAATTTACTAGTAAATATTGTATCTCTATCACTGACTATACTGAGCGGCACCTCATGTAGTCTAACTATTTCCTTGAAATATATATGCGCCAGACTCTGAGCAGTTCTGTTTGATCTGACAGGTATGAAATGGGTGGTCTTCGTGAAGCGATCTACGATCACCCAAATATTGTCATTTACTTTTCTGGTTCTGGGCAAACCATCAATGAAGTCCATGGAAATATGTTCCCACTTCCAACCAGGAACGTCTAGCGGTTGCAATAATCCAGCTAGTTTCTGTTGGTCGCTTTTGACAAGCTGGCAAGTAGGGCATCGGTTAACATATATTGAAACGTCTCTTTTCATAGCCTTCATCCAGAATGTTCGCTTGAGATCGTTATACATTTAGGCTACACCAGGATGGATACTCAGCTTGGACTTGTGACACTCGTCTAACACTTCCCTTTTGAGCTCGGGGATGCCAGTAACACAAATCCTTCCTTTCAATCTCAGGATTCCATCGTTATCTATTTGAAAACACGTGGGTTCGCCTTTCTGAATCCTTTTGATCATATCCATAATAAAGTTATCCTCCTTCTGAAGAATAGATATTTTGTCAATCAAGGAAGTTGTAATAATAAAGCTGGCGATCATTATATTCTTTCGACTCAGCGCATCGGCCACGACATTGGCTTTCCCTGGAGTGTATAGAATCTCAAAATCATATGCTGCAAGGAACTCTAGCCAATGTTGCTGCCTCTGATTCAGGTCTTTCTGGGTGAACAGATACTTTAACCACTGATGGTCTGTATACAGCTCGAATTTCTCACCCAGAAGATAGTGTCTCCAGATTTTCAAAGAGAATACTATAGCCAATAACTCAAGATCATGAGTTACGTAGTTCTTCTCGTGTAGTTTTAACTGACGGCTAGCATACGCAATCACTTGACCTCTTTTCATTAACACTGCGCCAAGGCCTTCTCTAGAAGCGTCAGTCCAGACTTTCAAGTCCTCATTGCCATCTATTATTGTTAACACTGGAGCAGTTGTCAGTTTTAATTTCAGCTCCTGGAAAGCTTCCTCACATACCGGAGTCCAGTTGAATCTCGAATGTTTCTTAGTCAGTTTTGTTAAGGAACTAGATGTCTTCGCGAAATCCTTAATGAATTTCTGATAATAACTGGCTAACCCGAGAAAACTTCTAACTTCTGTTGGCATACGAGGCTGTTTCCAATTCTGAATAGCAGTGATCTTACTGGGATCCACTGAAATTCCTTGCTTTGACACTACGTGGCCAAGAAATTTGACTTCTTTTTGCCAGAATATACATTTGGAAAACCTTTCTTTTAATACATTCTTTCTGAGGATTTCTAACACTTGTTCCAAATGTTTTTCATGCTCGCTTTCTGACTTAGAGAAGATAAGGATATCATCAATGAAAACCAGAACAAATTTATTCAATACTCCTATGAATACTCTGTTCATTAGATCGACGAAGTAAGCTGGAGCATTACATAAGCCGAACGGCATTACTAACCACTCGTAGAATAAGTCTGGACCTCTGAATGCTGTCATTGGAACACACTCTTCGGCAATACGAAGCTGATGGAAGCCTGTAGCTAGGTCCATTCTTGAAAATACTTGTGCTCCATTCAGACGATCCAATAAATCATCAATTCGCGGTAATGGATATTTGTTCTTTATTGTCTGCTTGTTCAAATCACGATAATCCACACATAAACGCAGAGTACCGTCAGATTTTGGGACAAACACCACTGCTGCACCCCAATCAGAGAAACTAGGCTTGATCAGACCCTTCTGTACTAGCTGTCGTGTTTGATTGTCTAATTCCTCTTTCTCTTTCAAGGACATTCTTCGAATAGCGTGAACTACCGGCCTTGCATTCGGAATTAAAGCAATTTTGAAATCAATTTCTCTCTGCAGATGTAAGCAAACAACTTCCTCGAACACATCCGCATAGTTCTTGACAACAGGAATGTCTTTGATGAGGTCAGGAATATTCTCTGTGACTTCAGGGATATTTTCTATTTGAGCTGCAGAGACATCGAGAGCTGCCCAGAAGTCTTTTATATGGTTATTCTGACTTTCACAGGGAATGGTTATATAATTTCCTAATTGGGCCTTTTCCTTAACAACCCTCTCGGCGCATCTGACCTCTGCCTCATATTTGGTTAACCAATCCAATCCCAGAATAAGATCGAATTCAGTAAAATTCATGATGATAGAGATAGTAGGGAATTTATAGCAGGAAAAGGAGACAGGTACTGCACAAACCCAACTGAGATTGATGGAACCCCCAACCGGATTTTGGACAGTCATTGGTTCTTTGAGCTTCCTTAATTTCAAGTCCAACTTCTTGACTGCATTCTTTGCAATAAAGCTTCGTGACGCACCTGTGTCAAACAGTACTTTGACTGGAATGTTCTTGACAGTAAGCGTGCCTTCTTAAACATCAAATCTTCCCTGACTAGCTGAGGGTGCTGAGGTTTCTGCCACTTCATTTACCTGAACTATCTCAGGCTTGTTTAAGAGCGGGGCAATCCTTTGCAAGATGACCAGTCTTATGGCATTGTTTGCACTCACTATTTTCTTGAAACTCCTCGTCAGATCTAAATCTCTTTTTCCTTTGCTTTCGATTGGCTCTATATCCCTCTTTTCTTTGTTTCTTTAAAGATCTGCGCTTTCCTTGCAAATGCCCTTGCTTATGGAAGTTATTGAATACGACTGTCGTTACTGGTTCCTTCTCAGATTTAGCCCTTTTTCTCTTGGCACTGGGCTTCTTACTGACCTCAGGACTATCAGTCACAGACTCCACTTTGTTACTTGAGCTGACTTCCTCTTCGTCCTGCAACATACCTTTCATATGGAGATCTTTGTACTGATAAGCCATGTAAATCATTTCTGAAAAAGGAAGTTTCACATGCCCCATTACTTTATTCTGATATTTTCTTTGCAGGCCATGAATAAATCTCAGATTCTTTCTCTTTGGATTTTAAATCAGATGAGGAGCGAAGTGAGAAATTTCGTTGAATTTCTTATGATATTCTGGGATGGTCATATCTCCTTGTATCAAATAAGAGAATTCTTCACATAATCGCTCAGTCACTTCAGGAAGAGTAAATCCTTCTAGGAAAATCTCTTTGAATCTGTCCCAGGTGATATCACCTTCTGGATTATCTTTGATGATTGTTTCCCACCAGATTAAAGCTTCTTCTTTGAGCGCCCAAGATGCTACTAATCTTTTCTGATCAACTCTCAACTGGATACGTTCAAATATTCTTTCGACAGAACTCAACCAAGCTTGAGTCTGAATTATAGATTCATTGCCCGAGAACTGTGCTCCGTTCAGATTTCGATATCTCTTTAATAGAGCCTCTAGATCGGGTTCTGCATTTCTTCTGTTTCTGACACTCATTTTGTAGTACTTCTGCAAATAGCAGATCAAGTGTCAGGTCACAGAAAAGATATTTTAAAATATAGAAACACATACCTCAAATGTAAATGTGTCTATCGAGGTGTAATTTCATTCTGCTTTACTCATACTAGGATATTACTAATCCTATCTGTAATGAGTTACCCGTCCTAGAACACTACTGGTTCTATTTCTGACGAGTTCGTTAATATGTTATATTCCAGAACTAAGCTTAACCAAAGCTCTGATACCAAATGAGACGACCCCAAACCCCGTACTGATGGTGGCAAGGGTAATCCTTGGAATATAACACATAAACAGATAACAGCAGAGAAGAATTAAATAAATACACCAGATAATGAACAATAGAATATACTGGATAAACGTAAACATCAGAGTTACACAGTACACAGGATCATACTTAGTACAAATACAGTTCAGCTATACATAAATGTCTACAGCGGAAATAAACATAATGTACAATAGGAGCTGAACAACATAAAAAGAGATAAATGATAGAATCCATCTTCAGCTCCAGCTATCCGGATAAAGCCTGTTAAACCAGAATACAAGGCTGCCCGTGTAGAAAAAGGGGCACCCGAGTTTGAAAGTGAAACAAACTACGAGTCAGTCATGGGACTGGTATGAGAAATCTACTCAACACATTTCAAATATGGCTAATCACAGGACCACGCCACTTTCGTGGAACGGGTTTACTCCATTGGATTGCCAGTGCTTTAAAACAAATCATTCTTTTAAACATCGCAATGCTTTTTATAAAAATGAAGCCATTATAAGACTCAGTTCCCATCACACAATGCAACGCAAACCGGAGGATAGAGTTTTACCTTATAATAGCCAAAATATGCTTGATACGAATAAAACAAAAGCATTTGATATTATTACTAGTGTTTTCATGTTTCAAAAGCAATTTCAAATCATAAGTATCAATCATAGACGGCATTAATGCCCCATACCACTATGTCGCCCTATATAGGTATACAATCAAAACCGCACGATGTCGTATTTGGAAATTGGATTTCCGTCATGAACCAAGTCAAAAGATAGTCCTTACCGACTTCGAGACAATCTAGCCCATGTCTCAGGGTCAGAGCGCATCAATCCTTGGAGCGACAGGGCCGTTCCACACGGAGTAGATTATAATGCCTGAACACTATGTTTCTCCGCCCTTTGGGGCGTAAATGAGCCAACGAATGACTCCATCGGACCCGGATCGCCCGATTTAACCGAGGCGCCTCGCAACAGTAACAACCACATTAGTCAAACTCGTCAGGGCGTGTAAAACCACTGACGGCACTTCTAGCTAGAAAGAAACGCATGTCCTCCTTGAGGTCCTCTCCCGTTTCTGGTTCATACCGGGGTGTGGGGCTTGCGAATTTACGTTATACACAAAGCTATGCCACACAAGTGGTGCTTTGATCATCACCACAAGACTTTGCTTTTCAACAGAAGCCCTGATCACTGCATCTTAGCATGCCACAAAGGCAATTCACACCACGCAACTGATGGTTATCTATCACACAGAATGAATTCCAATGTCAGACACACAATCCATTTGCAAGTCCGTTCCGGGTCTGAACGAAACCAGAGGCACTAAATACCTCGCATATTCATTGATTCCCACGTACGTCTGGACGATCACCACTCATTATCCGTATTTCGGGATGCCTCCCAATCAGGACCTCAGTGACCATCCAAACGAGGTGAAGATCGGTCTTCAACCTCCGTCTTCATCTTCGACTTCTTATCGTCGATTCAGTTATTCAGAATGGGATAAACCTGGTCTTTCTGAGCAACTCGCGTATATAATAAACAAGTGCAACACTAACATACATACGCATCATTTCAATTCATTAGTCACTAACCGTCAATCAGCAAGAGAACGATTTCCCAAATATTAACCCCGAAGGCCGAAACCAACATCAGATCAACAACCAGGAAACCATTCGACTTAGCCAACCTCCAGTTAGTTTCTAAATTTCACATTCATATCGTTTATAATATTTTATAATGATTTATCGCTATTTTTATTTATTTTAAAATAGCCAATTTATTCCAAACGACGCTTCGGGCCATAACGCGGCCGTAGCGCTGTTTTCTTCAGATTTGATTTACACATATCTGAAAATCTAACCATTGGATCTTCACAAAATTTACATCATTAGAAAGATCTTTTCAAAACGAATCCAATGGTTCTAGTTTCGGGAAAATCCGACGGTCGGATCTCCCGGTATAATCGTTTGAAGTTTCGATTTCAAAATACGAACTGCAGCGTCGTTATTCGATTTAATATAATTATATTTATATATATATATAAAAATATAATCAATTCTGGCGCTGTTTTTCTTCAGATTTGAATTAAACATTCCAGACAATCCAACCGTTGGATCTTCACAAAGTTGGTGCCGTTGGAAAGATATTTCCAAAGCGAACCCAACGGTTGCAGTTTCGGGAAAATCCGATGGTCGGATCTCCCGCACTAATCGTTTGAAATCACGGTTTCAAAATACGAACTGCAGCTTTGTTATTCGATATATTTCAATTTTATTTATATATATATATATCGATTCTTCGATTTCAAAACTATATGATTTTCATACTTTTGATAAAAATGATATTTTTATCTAACTGTCTTCTATTTTAACACTTCACTATTTTTAACAATTCATGTATATAATAAAAATGTGATTTTTAATGTAAAACAATTTATTTCAAAACACGATTATTTTATATATTTCTTATAGGTGATAAAAATAGGATTTTTATTATAAAACAATTTATTTCAAAATAAGGTTATTTTATATAGTTCATATCGATGATAAAAATTGGATTTTTATTATAAAACACTTTCTTTCAAAATATGAATACCATTCAACACATGAATTTCAATTCAACGAATGAATTTCGATTCAGCACATGAAGGTTTTCTATAGTTTATATATATCGATAAAAGGGTGATTTTTATATTTAAAACACGAATACCATTCAACACGTGAATTCTATTCAACGAATGAATTTCAATTCAACACATGAAGGTTTTCTATAGTTTTTATATATATATATATAGATAAAAAGGTGATTTTTTATATTTAAAACACGAATACCATTCAACACATGAATTCTATTCAACGAATGAATTTCAATTCAACACATGAAGGTTTTCTATAGTTTATATATATAGACAAAAAGGTGATTTTTATATTTAAAAACGAATACCATTCAACACATGAATTCTATTCAACGAATGAATTTCAATTCAACACATGAAGGTTTTCTATAGTTTATATATATAGAGTAAAAAGGTGATTTTTATATCTAAAAACACGAATACCATTCAACACATGAATTTTATTCAACGAATGAATTTTAATTCAACACATGAAGGTTTTCTATTCAACGAATATATATAGTTTCAACAAATGAAAATAATTCTAACACATGAATATTATTCAAAATTTCAGCAGCATAACGGCAGGGTAGTTAAAACCGGGACCGTCCCTAGTACGGCTCCTCGCTCTACCTTAAAGCCTCGCAGCTTTTGACAATGGAGAATCATGCATCTAGTTCGCACGCAGGCGGCATGTATATTTCTTTTCATTTCCACAAACTAATCTTATGTGGTTTCAACCAAATATTTCTCAACCACAAATGGGTATTTTTCAACCACAATCAATCAATTCCAACCACCAACAATTTCTATCAACCATTCGCTATCAATCAATTTTCACACCAATCACAACCAATAAATATCGTCCATGGTTTGTGGACGAGGGGCGTATATATATATAGCATTTCACTTCTATTTCAACACATATATAATTTTTACAATGCATATATAACTTATACATCGAACGAACAACTTATACAACGATTATACAAGAGGTGTACAACGCTTATATAATTCATACATCGACTATATAATTTATACATCGTCGTTTTCCATATCGTTTATAAATTAGAAATCTCACATTGGGTTCCATTCCACCAAAAATAGCAGAAGGCTCAGAAAAATATGCGGTCTCTTCAAGAATGTAGAAGACGTCCGCACGAGTCCACTGTCTCTTGTTTCACTGAATTTCGTCAACACAAGAAAAAGATATGATTTTTCAAAGTTTGCAACGGTTTTAAGCTGTTAAAAACAGTTTTAATTAAACAGCCGTATACCTCAGTTTTTGATTCGAAACTAGGGTTGAACTTTTCTCCTAATCCGTTGATCGTTGACTCGATCGGCCAGCGCCAAGAGGGAGAGCACGGAGGGGCGCGCCTACGCCTGGAGGTGGGGCCAGTTCGGTGGCCTGACGTGGCTGCGGCGGCGACGGGAAGGTACCAACTTCCTACTATCGATTCTCTCTCCACACTCAATGAAAATTATCAAACCTTATATGGATTTGAAGATCTCGGAGGGATATACAAAAAATTCAACTGGGCCTTGGCGTTTAGGTGCGTGTAGGAGAAGGAATCGAGGGAGGAAGAAACGTGAAGGTTTCCGCCGTTGACGTCGGGGAGAGAGAAAGAGTTTTTTTTTAATAAAAAATCTGATTGGCCGGAATATATATATTTCAAAAAATTAGGGTTTTCACAAATGAACTCCTTTTTAAACCCAACGGCTGTCGTCCCTAGCATTTTACCCCCATTCCAAACACAATGGGATATATTTCGTAGGCCCATTCGACTGTTTCAGTCAGTTATCATTCAGATTAAAATATAAAACATTCAATATTTGATTTGAACGTACATTTCAATTTGCCAGGGCCACAAACTGATTCGAAAAATTCCAGAAAAATAAATCTGGCTATGTTTTGACGATACGGTCCCAACAAAACTAGTTTCGTCGAATTCTGAGACCGTTTGCAAAAAGGCCTATTTCTGGTCGATCCAATTCAACTGTAATTGACCAAAACACGTTTTCCTTTGCCACGCTCACATACTAGCTTCAAAAATTATGAAATTTGAAACCTAGCAATAACTTCACATCCCGGATCCAACAAAAGTGGTTTCTCGAATTCCGAGGTCGTATGCAAAATGGCCAATTTCACGGGCTATATAAATTCCATAGCGACCTTTCTGAAAATTAATTTGGCCATAACTTTTGCTTTCCGCTATGAAACTTCGATTTTTCAGATTCGTTAGAAAGGTATTCACTAACAGATTTAAATATTTTTGGTTTCACTCAAATCCGTTTTGTTTTGCACCCGGTACAGTCAGTCAAAGTTTGAATTCAAATTTTGAAATTACCGCGCCATTTCAGGCCTTTTTTATAATTAGAATTAATTATATTCTTTTTGTAACGTCGATTCAAACTCACTTTTCATTGCTATTATTTAAAATATTTATTTTAAATATTTAAAATCCACTATTTAAGCCAATTTAAATTTTTTTAAATTGGTTCAGATTTTCTGGGTCGTTACATAATATGGGAAAAAAATGAGATTTCACTTTATAGATTGTAAGTTATGTCCAAATCAAATTTCCAAATAGTTGTTATGGAATCGTTTATAAACCATAACGATTATTTAATTATAATAAATAATTTATTTCGAATATGGATAAAAAATTCGAGACGTATTATTAATTTGATTTATAAATTTTTTTCATAATTTTAAATTTGGAAAATAAGCAACTTTTCTTTTAAAGTATTTTGTATCCTATATCAGCATTTTGAGAATTTCACAAAGTAAGTTAACTTGTCTATTTTATTATAAGTTTGGAATCGTGGCACATTACTAGGCATGACGATAATTTTATTTTTTGTCGATGGCGGTTCGTAAGTGAACGGGGTTTACATGATGGGTACCTTATTCCTTAACTAAGGAGTAAAATTTGATTTATATCTTCTCGTACACATCATCTCATAACTTAGCAACTAAGGAGTAAAATTTCATTTAATATACTATTCCAGGCTATTAATAAGTCCACATTACCTTGCTATTTAATGTCCTACACCTAATCTAAGTCATTGATACGTACATTCACGCAAAAACAAAAAATAGGCACAGACTAATGATGGAGAACAAAACATACCAAATTTCATTTATCAACATTCCTCCAATACAAAACTGACTTTGATCTCAAATAAATAACATGCACTCGTCCCATCCTTCACAGTAGTAAATCACGTACTCAAAAATTCAACTGTGCACAGAACTTGGATAATAAAATGAATAAAAAGGACACCATTGGAAGTAAACCTCACACTGAAGTATTCAACTTCAAACACACTGTTACCTGCCTACGATACTGTAGTCCCTACGAGTCAAGCTTCATGCCAAAGGCTTCTTAAGATTTCAAATCACCAGCTTTTTCTCAGCTTTTCTATTACTTTACAGTCTCCACTCTATGTTCGTAGGCAAGAAAACCTTATATAGGCCTATCTTTCTTTTTGTGCTTCACGCACTTTCAAAATCAAGCAGACATCGAAAAAGAAAACTTAACACCAACCTTCCCTGTACCATCAATCACTCAATGTATTTGCTAGTCCTAATCCATCTCCTGACTGCCATTAATGATCAACTCGAACAGCTACCCTAAGCTGAAATTTTTCATGCTACAACCAATCTACATATGTATGATCATCCTTGGCACCTACGGTTTCGAAGGCCTATAAATACACGATGGTTACCTCGTCTTCGTTTCAGAAATAAAAAGGCAGTAAAGAAAAATGGAGAAAAGAGTTCTATGATTTTTATAAAATCATATATGCAAAAAAAAAACTCCAAATCAAATATATATCAATTTGCATTGATGTATACTTCAAACAAGGGGGTTTGGTAGACGACGGAATTGCGTCGACAAGCCTACAATCGCGCCTAGAAGGGAAGAGCCGAGCTAAGCATTTCAGATATGAGTAGGTAGATGTTTATATGTGGTGTTTGATGGTATTTTTTTCGTGATTTCTAAAATGGCAAAGTTGGGGAGAATGGAGGTCGAACAGGAGGAAATGGCATCTGAAATAATATTTGGAGCAGGGTATGTCTTTTTGGAGAAGATGGAGTAGTATATATGGTGGGCGAGTCATTCTATTTGCATAGGCTTTGGGCCTTAAGGGTTTAGAAAAAAAGAATACGTTGGCGGGCAAAGGGGATGCCGCATGAATTAGGTTGGAGCAGCATCAATGTGTACAAGAGAAACTGGAGCATGGCGTTTTATTTGGGGGGCGAAGGCATACATTGGAGGGCCGACGTTTGTATGGGTGAGGACCAATCATTTAACTTATCTTCTATTTTCCTAGGTTTAGTTCTTGCGAGGACTGTGCTACAAACAACAAAAATGTAACCATCTACTTAAAATTTAAATAAACATAACATATTACATCATGATTGTATTCATTGGCGAAGCAATGTCAGACTTCAATTAGACTTCAAAACTGAATAAGGGGTCATTGTTTTCTATTTTCTAAAATGACTGTTGTAAATTAAACTTGTTAAACAAAATCACATTTAACGTATTTTGAACTCTTATCATATCTGTGTTTTATTTTGGGCTCCTATCGTTTAGGTAAAATAAAATAAACCATTTATTTTCATTAGTACAAATTAAATTATTTAAAATGTATGTGCAAACTTATAAATGTCATATCTTGTACATACATTGCCAGATTTACGAACGGTCTGTCACGTTGAAATCATATGGTCATAGACTACGTACTTGAACCAGTCTGGAGCAATTTGGAGCTCGTTTGAATTTTAGGCAAGTTAAACACTTGAACAGATCTACCGATGTAAATCGTTTTTCAATGGTTAATGACCAAGTTGAGTAAACTCACTAACTCTGCCCAGTTTTATAATTTTATAAACGTTATTTAATATTGATAAAAATGATTGAATGTTGTGTGTGATGATTGTTTGGATGATTTGCTGGTTAATTGGTTAAAATTTTAGATACAATCATATATATAAACCGTTAGTTAAATATTGATTTCATTTATTTTAATAGTTCATATCGATATGAAATCAGTGTTATTATGTTGATTAACATCTGTGGATGTAGGGGAACAGGTTGGAGGAATCCAACTGGATTCCTCAACAATTTTATCATTGATTTTCATATATTACATTATATGTTGTGATGAATAATCTATTGGCTGATTATTGTGTGATTGGGATGTTTGAATAACATTGACCCTGAATTAGACTGGTATTTAAATACCTTAAAATATATTGGAAAATGATTGGGTTTTGAAAGGGATAAAAATTTATTTTTAAGTAGAAATTGAGCTTCGAAAGGACTAGAAAGGAATAATCGTTTCAATAATAAAAGAAATTTATAAACAACATTTATAAATGTGGTGAAATAATTATTTTTAGATAATTTGGAAATAAATTAAGGAATGAATTAAAAAAAGGAAATGGGAAAATCATTTGAAAGGAAAACGATAAAAATTATTCAATGTTCGAAATGTAAAGAGAATTGAAACAAATACATAAGTATTTGTAACTAGGATTCAACGATGTCGAATAATTCTTTTTTCGAATTATATATTATATAATTTGGGATTTGACAAGATAATTAATATTTGGGTTGAGACTAATAATTTATATTAAAATAGGTAACTGAGATTAAATTATAAACTTGATATTTATTGAACAAGAAGTTAATTTATAACTGGAATATATGAATGTAATTTTGTAACTGGGATTTTAACTGGTAATTGGTATTGATTATTTAAATCAATATTTATTGATGTAACGAGTCCGGATTTATGTAAGGGAATGATAATCATGTTGAAAATGGATAATGATTTAAAAGCAAACATTTGGCAGATTAAATTAGCAATAAAAGGAGATTAGTAAATTTTAGAAGTGATAAATTCAATAGTGAATTTAGAAATTGAATTGACCTGAAACGATGAGTATGTTCTGGAATTCGGAATGTAAATCGAATATATATTGTTCGAACGGGAGTTATAGGTTGAAATTCAATTATATCGAATTCAGGAAAGAAATATTTACTTTTCGATTTTTGTCAAGATTTATTTATTTATTTACCTTATTAATTAATTAATTATTTAAATGAATGAATAACACTTATATTTTGAAGTTAAATATTTCAGAAGTAGAGATTATAACATTATTGTTATAATCAAGGATTTCAATAAAAGAGGTGGATTCGTAAATTTAATACGAAAGTCATGTAAGTAGTAATGTCAATAATAAATTAAGAAATAGAGTTAAGGAATTAGAAACTGCCTAAAGATTAGTCAAGTTGAATGGCTTTCTGAGTATCGATCTGATGTTTATTCCGACCTTCGGGCTTGATACTTAGAAGACTGTTTACTTACTAGTTTACAGTTAGGGACTGAAACAATAGTGATGCGTGAATATAAGAAATGGAAATGTTTTCCAATGATAACGTATATTTTTCCCAAAAATGGAAAATAAGAGTTATGAATATTCGAAATCAATTTCCAATGTTAAAAAGAGACATTGTCTAAATATAGAAAATAAATAGATTAAAATAGGTGGAAACGTTTTCCAAGGATCGTGTGGGTCAAAACGGGTTTTGATAAATACTTAGGAAAATATGGGAAACAGAGAATTGGGAAATAAAATGAATATTGATAATTCTATTTAAAAGGGGTCAGTGTTGATTGATGTTTGATTAATAAAATTTCCATTTGGAAATAATATCAGTATTTGTATGGATGTTTTCCCTTTGATAGTTAAATCGTCGGCTATCAATATTTTTGACCATTTTTCCGTTGTCAATACAGAAAGACCGGGATCAGGTTTATTTTCTGAAAACCATTCCGTATGGGCAATTGCGTTACGAGTCAAATATGATGTAGATAATTGATGACGGAGTTGTTACAAGGGCTGTTTTGAAAATCCTAGGTAAAAATTGCCTAAAATGGATTTACAGAATAGTGCCTTTAGTTTGTTCAGTCCCAGTACAACTTATATGGATGAATGTCTGACAGAGTATATCTAATGGATCACATAAGTTGGTCTCTTCAAACGTACTTACGTTTGGTGGCGGAGGAATTCGTTTCTCTTAGCTTTATACCTGTGATATTTTTGTGGAAATCAATTTGTGATTTGGCGGGTATGACGATGTGGCATTCAAAGTAAATGGAGGTGTGATCTGTCAAAAGATACGTTATGACCTCAAGCTTCACAATCGGGAAATGACAAAAATCGGGCAGGCAGCATGGCTATGTGGGTCGCCCCCGTTAGGGTATATTATCACCATCTAGAGAATATTCAAATTTATTACATATTTTCGCTTCTATATCTCCCGGGAACGGTTGTGTTGCTAGCAACCGTATGTGACAATATATTTGATACATTCAAGAGAAATGAGTGGTCGGTCATGTGTGGGCCGAGTTGCAAGACGTTCTTTTTGAACCAAGTGTATTCCCCTCTAGAGATACGCTATCGGCAGGTGGTTCCATACCTTGTCTTAGTCGAAATCCAATCTCCAATAAGCTCCCGCAGTTTTGATTATATACTATATATGTGGAGCATGAGATGCAAGTGTTTCGCTAGATTGTTATTTATTTGTATTTAGACACTATTATAATATCAGGAAAATATTGATTTTCAAAAACTTTTTTTGGGTTATCATAAGGTAAAAACCATCCATATTTATGTGTGGATCGGTCTTACGCTTATCCTCTTTTTTTGAAAAGGATTTTGAAAAGTTAAACCGAATGATTGGAGTTTACTCACACTAGTCCCATGACTGACCCAGAGTTTACTTTGTTTTATTTTCCCTAAACTCTTGGTTACTCAAATTGGTATGGGCAGTCAAGTAGTTAGGATTTTACAGATACTTGGAGGAGCCTGGAGCAGGAGGCTTGAACAATAGTTATATATAGAGTTTAGTTCTGCTGTGATATATATTTGATATACTCTAATGATACATGTAAGTACAGATACAACTTATATTTTAAAGTTATGTTATATATTATATTTTATTCGTTCCGCTGTGAGATTCATGTTTACTCTGATTCTGTTCTATTGTGATCTTCTTCTTCTATTCTAACTTTCTTTCTATTTCTCATCCTCTAACTTCTTTCTATTAATGATCTGGTATTTCCGATTCTTGAATATTTGACATGATGTTTCGTGTCGATTTTCGCGTCGAAAATCCCGTGGTCATTACATCATGTTTGAACCAGTATATGCGCACGAGCAGAAGTTAATTCAAGAGAGAGATTTACCTTGAGTATGAATTCAAGCACCATTATTTAATCCCTTATTTCTTGTGCAAATAAGTAAAACATCTTATATTTCGAATCAGAGGTAGTATATGAGTTTGATCATTTGATGAGCGTATTTGGCAGGCTGCTTGGCTATTTGATTTTCTTTTGGATGGGGGATAACCTAGAGAGGCGAGTTGTATTTGTACCGATTGAGCCGTGCAAAGGAGACGCTTGCAAAAATTTAGGGTGTTAGAAAATTTTCAAAATTTTTGAAAATTTTCGTTAATAAGAATGGATTAATATTTTAATTAAAATTACTTGGTTTAGTTGAAACTGATGTTAAGAAGTAAACCAAAATATTTATAATCTAGTTAATAGAGTTTGTTGTATTTTTTCTACCTTAGTAGTTTTGGGGACGAAATTCTTTTAAGGAAGAAAGAACGTAAGGTCCCGTATTTTTTGACGAATGAATAATTAATATATTTAACTATTTAAATATCAATTTGGAAATATAAATGACTTGAATTAAATAAATTTGGAATATTTAATTAATATTTATAATGGGATAATAATTATAAATGCCGAAATAGTCGGAAATAGTAGAATTAGCAAAATCGTGGGAATTGGATCATTTAACTGATTTAATTCAGTTTAGAATTTATTTTTTATAACAAATTTATTTATAAACGTTGTTTGAGCGTATAATTTATAATATAATTATAATCGAGCTCGTAATGGTGCAGTAGTTCGTAATATTACATTTTTAACTTTAAACAATTATACGGGATTCGTTATAAGTCAGATTTCTTTGAAACAAGAAACATTCGAATCTAACGATATTTTTCTGATGGAAGAGAAAATTTTAGATTTCGTCTTGAAGATTGTAAGTTATGTCCAAATTAAGTTTTCAGAAAGTCGTTATGGAATCGTTTATAAATTATAATGATTTATTTAATAATATATATATATACATATAAAGGTTTTAATATAAATTTAATATTGGTTTAACTTGGATTTGAAATATCGAGTTATAAACCTAGATATGGTTATTGTGGAGCTGTACATTATT
This sequence comes from Allium sativum, assembly GCA_030737875.1. NCBI lineage: Eukaryota > Viridiplantae > Streptophyta > Magnoliopsida > Asparagales > Amaryllidaceae > Allium > Allium sativum. The sequence goes on from CM060916.1 coordinate 906,428,441, forward strand.
ATATTTGGATATACAAGTTAATAATGATTTATTATTATTACATTATTTTTTTGAATATATTAATATTTTATTGGTTTATTTAGACCTTAGAAAATAGCTATTTTACAAACGACCTCCGTTTTCGATGAAACAAATTTTGTTGAATCCGAAATATTTAATTATTGCTCGATTTCAAATTTCGCGCTATTTGGAGTTGTTTGTGACCGTACGAAATTTAATTGTGAATCGATCAATAATTTGACTTTAAAATAATGTTATGTGAGCAAACAGACTCGGAATTCGATAAAACAAGTTTCGTTGGGTCCGTAATGTCAACTGTAGATGCATGTCCATTTTCATCGAAAGTGGGATTCATATGTAGTTATATGAATATTTAAATGCTGAATAGAGGTAATGATTCAATATATATTAATATAAAAATCAAATAAAAAATTATTTATATACCTATATATATATATCCCACTACTCTCTCAAACCCTAAACTAGTTTTCTTCTGGTTAATGGAGTTTACGCCGCCACTAAATCCTCTCAAACCAAAATCGCTCACTGTAAAAATTCCAATAAATTTAGATAAAAACCTATAAATCCAGTAAGTAGTATATTTAGACTCCTGCCAGCCTTCTATTCCATCCTATACTGTCTTTTTTAGTGCGCATCCTCTTTGAAGTTGTCGACTTGTGTATAACTTTAGTTTACTGAAAGTAAGGTTCAGGAATTATTGATATATAAGGCATCGATCCGAGTTTAAGTGTTGTATTGGGTTTTTTTGATAGGATTTAGCATCTCTCCTAAGATTGTTGAGTGATTTCGAGCATAGAAGGGTCGCACGATGTACCTGTGGTGGGAGAACGTGTGAAGTCGAGATTGTGTAAGTGCTGTTGAGCGTGGGGTGGCGGAGTGCGTTGTGAAGAGGAGTAAGGGAGTTGGTGGGTGGTCTCATATTTGGAAACGATGGAGAAATAAGGAAGAACAAGATAAATATTTAATTGTTGAAATGGGTTAAGGAGAAGTCGGGTTGCTGCGAATAGAGGAGTGGTGATGTTTCGAGATTTTGAAACCGTGTAGAAAGGTGAAAGAATGGGATGAACCAAGTTTTGCCGCAATGGTCGTTTATGTTGAATACGAATGCGTGAGTTTACTGGGTAGAAGGAAGAGGATGAATGGTTGAGTAATAGGTATAAATGGGGATTAGTGGCTGAATTAGTTTAATAATTAAAATTGAAATTTAAGTTAAAGAAAGTGAGATGAGTGGTGAAGATTTGTCGTGTATGCTGCAGGGTGTTAGGTAGAATTCAAACAGGAGAAAAATACATAGGAGTTTGAATGTTTTTTTCCGACGGGGGAGCATTGGTTAAAGAAATAATAAAGGTTAATTAAATTTATATTTAAATAAATTGTTAATGATATTTAATGTGTTAAAGCTTGTAAAATTTATAGCTTCTGCATACGTGAACAGAATTTAACAAAACAGGATCCGTTAGGATCGTATAGACGCAGGCTACACAGCGGAACCAGTTTAGGGTGATTTGGAGCTCAATACAATTTTTGGCAGGACAAAATGCCTGAATGAAACAATCGTACGTTATTCGTTATTTACCACCAATGTGGGTAAACTCACTAACTCTATCTAGTTTAAAATTTTATAAACGTAATTTAATATTGATAAATGGTGATTAATTGTTGTGTGATGGTTGTTTGGATGAATTGCAAATAATTGGTTGAAATTATTGATAAATTTATAGATACAAATCATTGTTTGAATTATTGATTCTATTTACCATATTAATTCATAATGAAATAAAATTGAGGTTATTTATATTGTTTAACATTTGCGGACGCAGGGAAACAGGTTGGAGGGATCCAAATGGATTTCTAAATATTTATAATACTGTTTTTTCATATATTGTGATACATGATGTGATATATAATATGTGATTGATTATGATCACACTGGTCTTTTTATTTGGTATTTTAAATACATAAGTAATACTGGAATGTAAAAAGGAAATTTTCAAAGTGTATATTGAAATAAAAATATTTATATAAATTCAAGATTCAATCTTTGGAAATGATTAACTGTTTACGTAAGATATAAATATCAAATATTGAAAATCGGTTTTGAAACCAATATTTGTAATTGGATTTGAACTGAATGGTATAAAGGAAATTATAAATGTAACAACCCGTATTTTAATAACGTGTTATAACTATAAATCAAGGCAGAATTAAATTTTAAAATAAGAATCAAGGGAAACGGGTTACGCCATTACATTCGTCTCGAAATTCTGCTTGAAGACGAGTCCGAGTTTACGAAAATCGGAGTCTGTATGACCAAGATATGGCTCTCCAAAGTTTCAGAAAATTCTAGAGTTCAAAACAGTTCGAATTCAAGTTCAAAATTCGAATTTCAAAACCCAGACAGACTGGGTGGGAAAAATCCCGCCAGCACCAGGTCGACTGGGGAGTCGACCCCCCCCCCCAGACCAAGTCGACTGGGCAGTCGACTTGGGTGTCGACCTGGTCACCTAGCCTGTTTTTGGGACATATGTATCTGGTCTTGTTGCATGTCCAGGTTCAGCTCCCTAAACCCTATATAAACAACCCCTGACCCTAGACTCTCTATCACATTCTTTTCTGGCCTTATGCTGCTGAGGTTCTGACTGGAAGATAGAGAACAAGGAGGCTATTCAAGACTTCGTTAGAGCTACGTTGATTTGGGGATTTGCTAGAGATTCTTCTTCTACTCTTTTGCTTTCTCATTCTCTAGACCACGATCTGTAAGCCCTTTGTCACTCTTAGATCTAAATTGTAAATTTAACATAAACACGATGTAAACTGAAATTATGCCTAAACATGATAACTAGGTTGGATCTACCATGGTATATCTTTGATCTATGACTATCCCTTTTAGATCTGTTATTTTGGATCTAGTTTTGTACACCCTAGATCTATTCATCTTAAATTTTGACTTGTGGAACATTAGTATGAACTTGATTTGGACATATTCATGTTTAATCTAAAACCCCCATGACCTTTATCTTGACAGGCCTATGATGTTGAATTTATTATTGGGGTTACTATCTTATGTCAATCCTTTACCATGTCTATCACCATATTTTGCCAAGTTGATGTTGAGACCCTATTTCATATTCCTGTAATGTTATAATCATCATGCTTAACTTGTGAACACCTTTGCCATCCTATGACTATCCTTTTTGTGTTATATCCCTATTTTGACATGTTGTATTAATGCGAATTCACGTACGTTGGGGATACGTTTTGGGGTAGAATAGGCAAACTTGAAATTGGCTATGGAATTGACATGATATGACATGAAAATATGACATGAAAACATGACATGAGAATAAGCTTGAAAACATGAATTTGGGACATGACAATTAGATAACTTGAAAGTGGCCAACTCGAGGTTGGGTTGAATTTGCAACGTAAATCTGCCCGGAACCGCCCGACAAATCTAGTAGTTTCAAATAATAGGACCCAATGTGGGTAGTTGGTCATATAACACTTTAAACCCGAGGTTAGACTAGGTTATGGTGTAAAGCTGCCCGGACCCGCCCGACACATCCAGTAACCATAACCAAGTCTAATGTGAGAGGTTGGGGTGCGTTAAGTAAATTAATGCCACATGGTAAGGTTAAGTCATGGACCACTTGAATACACTTAACCAATTTGATACATGTTTGGATAGGGGTTAAGTCATGACCTTTTTAATGACAACACTTAACCCATAAGAATCCTAGCCACGTTGCCCCTTTCAGCAGTAACCCATTTAGAAGTATCACGATACCCTGGGGACTAGGCAGGGTGGGGCACGATTACTGGGCTGATTGTAAGCGACCAAGAATAACGGCTGAGTAAGGTGCGCAAATGTAGGTTCAGGAGGACTAGGGTCGTGCACTTAGTCCGGAGTTGAAAATGTAGGCATGGGCACCCGTAGTACTACATTGTGCGTGCTTGATTTGTGTCAGTGGTTGACACCTAGGACCTGATACAGCCTAGGGTGGACCTAGCACATGTGACTACATTCTGCGATTGGGCCGTATAACACCGACACACGACGAGTAAAGCCGATCGATTAGGATGGACTGTTGGACCCCGTATTGGGTCATTTCATGTTATTGGGTTTAGGGATCATTTCTGGATTTATACTTGACATGGATTTGGACACTAGTACAGTTAGTGCAGTAAACCTTGTATATGCGATGCCACTCTTATCTTGTTACCTTTTATTATCATGCCAGACCAGTTATTATCTTTATGTTTAATCTCAGTTTCTCATGTCCAGTTAACTTTATTAGTTTTTATGCTGATAGTCACTAGGGCTTACCAGTCTTTTTGACTGACCCGTTTTCTTCCACCTCCTTTTCTTTCGTTTCCCCCCTCCCAGGTTCTCAGGGAGGAAACTCTAGCTCTTAGCATGGACTTTGCTTGCTTTCTGACAGCTCATGTACGGTTTGGTCTTGAGCTATGCTTTGGCTGCACTCGTGCTCTTTTTGGGGAATAATATTGGGCTTATGTTGTTTTAAGTACTTAGCTTCTTTAGAACTTGATGTAATGAAATAATGACTTGGTATTTTGATGTAAGAGGTTTTGACTCTATTTTCCATGTATTGAGATTTGGTTAAGTTTATATCCGCTGCTTTATATACTCTGTTTAATTTATGTTCTGTCTTGTGTTATCTCTGTGCCCGTTTACTAGATAATACCCCTCCAAAACTAGTGCATTCCCTTTGTGAGTGACCCTAGCAGAGGTGGGGTGTTACATTTGGTATCAGAGCAGAAGGTTACCAGATTGGGCAAAAGTTTTAAAAACTTTTTGAAAATTATTGTCAAAACCATTTATAAAGAAGCATTTTTCAAGAAAAGTTCTATTTTTAAGAAAAGGCTATTCCCCAAAAGCCATTATCACTTTCCTTGTTTCCTCATTTGAATCTTTTTCTTTTCGTTTTTCAGCATGGCCGATCTTAACCTTCCCGAGGGAGTACCCATACCCGGATGGTTCCGAAGGTACTTGGAAGCTAGGGCCAACGATGCGGGCCCGGCAGACATCCCTCATTCTCCTCCTCCTCCAGCAGCCGCAGTTCCTCCTCCTCCTCCCGGCACCACCTTCGCCAAAATATGCAAAGACTTCATAGGAATGGGCGGCAAGAGCTTCCTTGGAACTGAGACCTTCGCTGAGGCACGAAACTGGTTAAAGGAGACTGAAGACCTGTTCATTATCTTCGATATGGAGGATCATAGGAAAGTTCAGTTGGCAACATGGTTGTTGAAAGAGGAAGTTGCATTTTGGTGGGAAGTCACCAACGCTACCATACCAATTGAGACTTGGGCATACTTTAGAGAGTGGTTTGGGTTTAAATTCTTATCGTCGGCAGAAGCGAACCTTCAGATGGAGAGGTTACTGGCACTCAAGCAAGGGGACATGTCTGTTAGGGAGTACGTGAATAAGTTTAATCAGCTTGCTCGGTTTGGTTTGGACTTAGTCCACACGGCTGAGAAGAAGGCTCTACGATTTGCTCGAGGATTGAGCGAGCCACTCCACACTATGGCCATGACTCATGTGCCCATGGGGGCGACCTTTGAAAGCTTGGTGAATATGGCCCTACTTCATGAGGAAGACAAGGGTGACAAAAAGGAGGTTAAGTTTAATGAGACTCAGAACAAGAAGGTTGACTTCAAGAAGGGAGGCAACAAGAATAACAAGAATAACAAGGGCAACAACAACAATGCTAACAAGCCACGTGAGACGAGGAAGTGCAACTTTTGTGGTATCACAGGACATATAGCTAAAGACTGTAGGAGGAAGAAAAGAAAGTTGGGTGAATGCTTTCACTGCGGGGATACTGGACACATCAGTAAGGTTTGCCCTAAGAAGCAAGGACAGGGGCTAGGGCAGACACAGCGAGCAGGACCTTCTGGAGGGTAGTTGCAGGCTCTCAACACCACTCCAGCTCTTGACCGAGGTAGTAATATTTCTATAGAAAGCCTTGTTTACATTTCTGAATTTCCTGTTCGAACCTTATTTGACTCTGGCGCATCGCATACTTTTATCTCTTCTGATATTGTTGAAAATATGCACTTAAGTACTAGTCTAGTTGATGATCCCGTTAGTGTTTCAAATCCGATTGGGGGCTCCGCCAATTTGTCTATGATTTGTGTTGATTTGAGGATTTCCATCTTAAGCGTGGAATTCACGTGTAATGCTTATGTTCTCGGATTCATGGGATATGGTTTAATTCTGGGCATGGATTGGTTGTCCAATTATGGAGCTATCCTTGATTGTGAACGAAGGGTAGTGAGGCTCATGACACGCCTTGGTAATACCCTTGAACTTTCTTGTAACCCGAAGGGTCCGGTCATGTTATGTTATCTTGAATCTCTCGACTCGTCCGTCGACAATCTGCACTCCATGAGAGTAGTCCGAGAATATCCAGATATCTTTGATGAGGTGAAAGGGTTACCCCCTAAACGCGAGATAGACTTCCGAATTTATCTGGTTGATAATGCCAAGCCTGTTTCATTGCCCGTTAGGCATATGGCCCCGCGAGAAAGAAGAGAGCTCAGTAAACAAGTCAAGGAGTTGCTCGAGAAAAATTTCATAAGGCGAAGCATTTCTGAATGGGGTGCTCCGGTGGTATTCGCTACTAAGGCGGATGGTTCGCTTCGTCTGTGCGTAGATTATCGTGAGTTAAACAAGCTGACGAAGAAGAATAGGCACCCACTACCAAGAATCGATGATCTTTTTGACCAGCTTGTGGGAGCATCTGTTTTCTCTCAACTCGATCTAGCCACAGGATTCCATCAACTTAGAGTGGATGAGGATAGCATTGACAAAACTGCGTTTAGGACTCCAGATGGGTTCTTCGAATGGCTCGTCATGCCGTTTGGGTTAACGAATGCACCCGCGTACTTTGTAGACCTGATGAGTAGTGTGTTTCGGGAGTTCCTTAACAAGTTCGTGGTGGTTTTTGTGCACGATATTCTAATCTTCTCAAAGGATGAAGAAGAGCATGCTAGACACCTCAAGGAAGTCATGGATACGCTTAGAGCACACCAGTTAAAGGCTAAGTTCTCCAAATGCCATTTTTGGAGGGAGGAAGTTCGGTTTCTTGGGCACGTAGTTTCTAAGCAAGGTTTAGCCGTGGACCCCGCAAAGGTAGTTGCGGTGCAAGACTGGAAAATTCCTAAGAATGCAACAGAGGTGAGAAGCTTTCTCGGTTTGGCGGGCTTTTGTATGAAGTTCATTAAGGACTTCGCTAAGATTTCATCCCCTCTTACTAAGTTAACGAAGAAAAACCTAACGTTTGCATGGGACATAGAATGTGAGACTGCTTTCCAGAGACTCAAGAGAGCCCTCACCACAGCTCCAGTTTTAGCATTACCCGATGAAGGAAAAATGTTTACGGTGTACACAGATGCGTGCGACACGGGATTAGGCGCTGTCCTAATGCAAGAAGGAAGAGTGATATGCTATGGGGGTAGACAACTTAAAGTTCATGAGAAGAACTATCCCACACATGACTTGGAGTTAGCCGCGATTGTTTTTGCACTTAAAGCTTGGCTCCATTATCTCCTAGGGGAGAGATTCGAGCTGTACACCGACCATAAATCGCTTAAGTATCTCTTTTCGCAAAAAGATTTGAATCTGAGACAGCAGCGGTGGATGGAATTCTTGGCCTCATATGACTTCGATATAACTTATACCCCTGGCAAGGGTAACGTGGTGGCGGATGCGCTAAGTAGAAAAAGGTTGACTTTGAGCCCCTTATTTTTTGAAAGAAAAAGTCTAGAGTTTATAGCGACCTTTGATTTTACGCATGCTGTTGAGTCGTTGACTGGTACGTTAGCATCTCTTGAGCTGAGACCTACGCTTCTAGATCAAGTAGGGACTTCGCAGAAAGAAGACCCGCAGATAGTCGAAATCATGGACAAGTTAATCAGTGGTGAGACGTCAAGTCACCTTGGTAGGTATGCCATTGATGACAAAGGATGGCTAAGGCGCGATGGAAGGCTATGTGTTCCACTAGTGGGAGACTTAGTAAATAAAGTTCTCGAAGAGGCGCATCACTCGAAGATGACTATACATCCCGGAGGGATAAGTTGTACAGAGATATGAAACGCATTTTCTTTTGGGCCGGAATGAAAAAGGACGTGGCAGAATTCACCTCAAAGTTCATGGTGTGCCAACAAGTCAAGGCCGAATCTAAGAAGCCCGGTGGGCTATTACATCCTTTGGAGGTCCCGCAATGGAAGTGGGAAAATATCTCGAAGGATTTCGTGGATGGATTGTCTAGGTCGAGGAAGGGGAATACTAGCATATGGGTCATTGTTGATAGACTCACGAAGAGTTCTCACTTCATTCCGGTGAAAAGCAAAAGGACTGCATCATGGCTAGCGTCTATTTACCTTCGAGAGATAGTACGGTTGCACGAGGTTCCTTCTAACATAGTCAGTGACCGTGACCCAATTTTCACTAGCCAGTTTTGGAATAGTCTGCAAGAAGCAATGGGTACGCAACTTAATTTAAGTACAGCCTATCACCCTCAGACGAATGGGCAGACCGAAAGGGTAAATAGAGTACTAGAGGATCTTTTGAGGCTATGCATTCTTGATTTTGGTGGTACTAGGGAAGACCAACTCCCTCTCGTGGAGTGTGCTTATAATAATAGCTACCAAGCTAGCATAAGGATGGCACCGTTCGAAGCCCTGTATGGAAGACCGTGCAAGTCACCAACTTGTTGGTGGGAGACGACTGACAGACTTATATTTGGGCCCGACATGATACGAGACACTTCTGAGAAGGTGGAGTTGATACGAAGACGAATGAAAGCGGCCCAAGATAGATAGAAATCTTATGCGGATTAGAGAAGGACAGACCTAGAGTTCGAAGTCGGAGATATGGTTTTCATAAAAGTCTCTCCTTTGCGCAATGTGGTTTGTTTTGGAGCAATTGGAAAGCTAGCACCGAGATTCGTAGGACCGTTCCCTATCACTGAGAGGATTGGGCAGATGGCCTATAAGGTAGAGTTACCTGATAGGCTGGTCGGAGTACACAATGTCTTTCACGTCTCGCATCTCCGAAAGTGCCTACATGAATCAGCTGAGGTAGTTGAGCCAAGCATCCTCGAAGGCGTAGAAGTGGAGAAAGAAGCAACGCTGAGGCGAGTTCCTATTCGTATCTTAGGGACGGAGATCAAGAAGCTAAGGAACCGCGAAGTCAAGCTAGTCAAAGTACAGTGGAGTGAAGCCCAAGAAGACGCAACTTGGGAAACCGAGAAGAAGATACGCGCGCTTTACCCATTTCTTTTTTAGGGTACTTTCTCGATCTCTTTTTCCTTTGAGCTTGTAAACCTTTCGTATCATGCTACCTATGTTTGTTTTGTTAATCTTGTCTTGAGAAACTTAGAACCCTCTTTGGATGCAAACATGTATTTGAAACATGTTATGGTTGATGTTTGCAAATGGTTGCAAGTGTTTGCAAGTGATTTCTAGTGGATGCATGACACACATTAGGCACTAGATCGGTTCAGACACCTTTTCATGTTGCATTTGCATGGGTGCTTATACTTGTACATGGATGAACTTGTAATGCTATCACGTGGATGTTGCATATGGATGATGTTTGTGCACTCATGTAGAAATTTTAAGTTATGTTAGGAATTTGCATACATGTTGGACTCATTACACTAACATATCTTGCATTAAGGAGGTTTACTGAATCAGTAACCGCCTGATCTTTTGCATTAGATAAGTACATATACACACACATATACTGCATATGTTCATACAGCATTAGAGATCTTGTTAAGGACAATGGTTGCTCGTGAATGATGTTGTGAGTAGATGGATGTGGATGGTAGGATGCGTTCTTCCTAACTTAGAGATTTCGGGGACGAAATCCTTTAAGGAGGGGAGAATGTAACAACCCGTATTTTAATAACGTGTTATAACTATAAATCAAGGCAGAATTAAATTTTAAAATAAGAATCAAGGGAAACGGGTTACTCCATTACGTTCGTCTCGAAATTCTGCTTGAAAACGAGTCCGAGTTTACGAAAATCGGAGTCTGTATGACCAAGATATGGCTCTCCAAAGTTTCAGAAAATTCCAGAGTTCAAAACAGTTCGAATTCAAGTTCAAAATTCGAATTTCAAAACCCAGACAGACTGGGCGGGAAAATCCCGGCAGCACCAGGTCGACTGGGCAGTCGACCCCCCCAGACCAAGTCGACTGGGCAGTCGACTTGGGTGTCGACCTGGTCACCTAGCCTGTTTTTGGGACAGATGTATCTGGTATTGTTTCCTGTCCAGGTTCAGCTCACTAAACCCTATATAAACAACCCCTGACCCTAGACTCTCTATCACATTCTTATCCGGCCTTATGCTGCTGAGGTTCTGACTGGAAGATAGAGAACAAGGAGGCTATTCAATACTTCGTTAGAGCTACATTGATTTGGGGATTTGCTAGAGATTCTTCTTCTACTCTTTTGCTTTCTCATTCTCTAGACCACGATCTGTAAGCCCTTTGTCACTCTTAGATCTAAACTGTAAATTTAACATGAACACGATGTAAACTGAAATTATGCCTAAACATGATAACTAGGTTGGATCTACCATGGTATATCTTTGATCTATGACTATCCCTTTTAGATATGTTATTTTGGATCCAGTTTTGTACACCCTAGATCTATTCATCTTGAATTTTGACTTATGGAACATTAGTATGAACTTGATTTGGACATATTCATATTTAATATAAAACCCCCATGACCTTTATCTTGACATGCCTGTGATGTTGAATTTATTATTGGGGTTACTGTCTTATGTCAATCCTTTACCATGTCTATCACCATATTTTGCCAAGTTGATGTTGAGACCTTATTTCATATGCCTGTAATGATATAATCATCATGCTTAACTTGTGAACACCTTTGCCATCCTATGACTATCCTTTTTGTGTTATATCCCTATTTTGACATGTTGTATTAATGCGAATTCACGTACGTTGGGGATACGTTTTGGGGTAGATTAGGCAAACTTGAAATTGGCTATGGAATTGACATGATATGACATGAAAATATGACATGAAAACTTGACATGAGAATAAGCTTGAAAACATGAATTTGGGACATGACAATTAGATAACTTGAAAGTGGCCAACTCGAGGTTGGGTTGAATTTGCAACGTAAATCTGCCCGGAACCGCCCGGCAAATCCAGTAGTTGCAAATAATAGGACCCAATGTGGGTAGTTGGTCATATAGCACTTTAAACTCGAGGTTAGACTAGGTTATGGTGTAAAGCTGCCCGGACCCGCCCGGCACATCCAGTAACCATAACCAAGTCTAATGTGAGAGGTTGGGGTGCGTTAAGTAAATTAATGCCATATGGTAAGGTTAAGTTATGGACCACTTGAATACACTTAACCAATTTGATACATGTTTGGATAGGGGTTAAGTCATGACCTTTTTAATGACAACACTTAACCCATTAGAAATCCTAGCCACGTGGTCCCTTTCAGCAGTAACCCATTTAGAAGTATCACGATACCCTGGGGACTAGGCAGGGTGGGGTACGATTACTGGGCTGATTGTAAGCGACCAAGAATAACGGCTGAGTAAGGTGCGCCAGTGTAGGTTCAGGCGGACTAGGGTCGTGCACTTAGTCCGGAGTTGAAAAAATAGGCATGTGCACCCGTAGTACTACATTGTGCGTGCTTGATTTATGTCAGTCGTTGACACCCTAGGACCTGATACACCCTTGGGTGGACCTAGCACATGTGACTACATTCTGCGATTGGGCCGTATAACATCGACACACGACGAGTAAAGCCGATCGATTAGGATGGACTGTTGGACCCCGTATTGGGTCATTTCATATTATTGGGTTTAGGGATCATTTCTGGATTTATACTTGACATGGATTTGGATACTAGTACAGTTAGTGCAGTAAACCTTGTATTTGCGATGCCACTCTTATCTTGTTACCTTTTATTATCATGCCAGTCCAGTTATTATCTTTATGTTTAATCTCAGTTTCTCATGTCCAGTTAACTTTATTAGTTTTTATTCTGATAGTCACTAGGGCTTACCAGTCTTTTTGACTGACCCGTTTTCTTCCACCTCTTTTTCTTTCGTTCCCCCCCCCCCCCCAGGTTCGCAGGGAGGAAACTCTAGCTCTTAGCTTGGACTTTGCTTGCTTTCTGACATCTCATGTACGGTTTGGTCTTGAGCTATGCTATGGCTGCACTCATGCTCTTTTTGGGGAATAATATTGGGCTTATGTTGTTTTAAGTACTTAGCTTCTTTAGAACTTGATGTAATGAAATAATGACTTGGTATTTTGATGTAAGAGGTTTTGACTCTATTTTCCACGTAATGAGATTTGGTTAAGTTTATATCCGCTGCTTTATGTACTCTGTTTAATTTATGTTCTGTCTTGTGTTATCTCTGTGCCTGTTTACTAGATAATACCCCTCCAAAACTAGTGCATTCCCTTTGTGAGTGACCCTAGCAGAGGTGGGGTGTTACAATAAACGAGATTCTAAATAATTGAAATAAAATGTAATCATAAATGAATAATGCTATAAATGGAAGTATAATTAGAATTTGGATCTGAGATATTATTTTAAATGCGAAATCATACTGTTTGATTTATATAAAGAAATTATCATTCACATTTGATATGAATAATGGATTAAAGCAACTATATTTGTGCGAAAGAGGATATTAAAAAGGGAATTTGGTTTTGAGAATAAGAATTCAAATGGGAAATTAAATGGAGAAAGGAAATTTGGAGTCGCTTGAAAACAAAACGATGGATTTTATTCAGATTTGTGGAGTTTTACTAAATTGAGATAAATCAAGGGATTTATAATTAGAATTCAACTATGTTGATTTTTATAAATAATTTATTCAAATTATTCAAAACGTGGCAAGAAAATTTATCTTTGGTTTCAAACGAATAATGTACAATTGAATACTGATTCGATAGTATGTTATAAACTTGTTAATTAATTAACAAGAAGTGAATTATAAATGGGAGTTTTAAATTGAAGTGAAACATGAATGAAAATTTATAAAAGGACTCGATAAGCAAGATTTGAACATATAATGCTATTTTAAATGAAAACAAAATTGATTTGATATAACGAGTCCAAATTTTTATAAAAGGAAAAAATATTCACTTTTAAAGTGAATAACGTTTCGGAAAGCAACAACGTTGCAACCGAAAATGAGGCTAAAGAAATGGAGTTGACCTAAACGATAAGATTTTTCTAAAGTTTGAAACAGTAGATTATTCCGAAGTATGGAATATTAAACGAGTGTGAGATTATTCTGAAGTTCGGAATATAAATCAAATGATGTTATTCCGAAGTTTGAAATATGAATCGAATAAAGATTTTTCAAAAGAGAACTTACATTGGAATTAGACTGCGTTGGATTCAAGAAAGTATCATTTACTTTCCACTATTAATAAAGACTATAATTATTTACTGGTTTATGTTATATAATTATTATCTACTCAAATTAATGAATAAAAGTTATATTTAAAAAATAGATTTCGGAAGTAGGGATCATAACATTATCATTATAATCAATGTTTTTCATAAAAGAAGTGGATTCGTAAACTAAATTCAAGAATTTGCATAAGCAATGATTTGATAAGAAATTAAGAAATTTAGTTAATAAAATTAGAAACTGATTGGAAATTAGTCAAGTTGAATGGCTTTCTGTGTGTCAGTCTGATGTTGGTTCCGACCTTCGGGGTTGATACTTAGGGAGTTGTTCACGTACTAGTTTACGTTTATGGACCGATGATCATGGAAGGTTAGTGATGCATGAATAAGAATTGGAAATGTTTTCCAATGTTAATAACGTATGTTTTCTAAATTTGGAAAATAAGAATTTGTGAATATATGGAAATGTTTTCGAGAATCGTGAGAGGCTAAATGATTTGGGGAAATATTTAGGTAAGGAAATTAAAGAGAAATTGGGAAATGAAAATTTTAATGGTAAATTAATATAAAGGGGAACAATGTTGTTTAATGATTTACCGGTAGAATTTCCATTTGGGAATAGGATCGTTGTTTGTATGGATGTTTTCCATTGATAGTTATATAACTGGCTATCAAAGATTTTGACCATTTTGTCGTTGTCAATACGGAGAGACCAGGTTCAGATTTATTATTTGAATACCACTCTATATGGGAATAAGCATTGCGAACCAAATATGCTGAAGATAATCCAAGATGGAGTAAAGTGCAAGGGCTGTTCTATTAATCCTTGTTAGAAATTGCCTAAGATAGATTGATGGGATGGTGCATCTGGTTTGTCCAGTCCAGGACAACTTGTATGGACGAATTTCTGACAGAGTATGCCTAACAAATCATCTACATTGATCTCTTCAGTGAATTACATTGGTGGCGGAGGAATTTGTTTCTCTTAGCTTTATACCCATGATACTATTGGGGAAATCGATAAATGGTTTGGCAGGCTTGACGATGTGGTATTCAAAGTAAACGAAGACGTGGCATGTTAAAATGGTAAGTTATGACCTCAAGCCTCACAACCGGGAAATGACAAAAATCGGGTAGGAAGCATGGCTAAGTGGATCGCTCCCAATTAGGGTGTATTATCACCTATCAAGGGAAAATTTATTTCCTTCTTTAATCTTTCGATGCTATCCCTTTGGGAAATGGTTGTTGATCCCAACTGTTGGTGATATACATTCGATACACTCGAGCGAAATGAGTGTTCGGTCATGTGTGGCCAGGTTGCAAGATGTTCTTGATGAATCCAGTGTATTACCTTCTAGAGATACACTATCGAAAGGTGGTTCCATACCTTATTATAGTTGGAAATCCATTACCCAATAAGCGCCAGTGGTTTTTGATTATATACTATGTATATGGAACGTGAGATGCAAGCGTTCTGCTAGATTGATATTTACTTGATTTAGATACTACTATAATATCAAAATAATATTATTTCAAAGAATGTTTTGGGTTATCATAAGGTGAAAATCATCCGTGCTTATGTGTGGATTGGTCTTACGATTATCTTTTCCTTTAGAAGGTTTTTAAAAAATTAAACCAAGTGGTTGGAGTTTACTCACACCAATCCCATGACCGACCCAGAGTTTATTTTGTTTTGTTTTACCCTAAACTCTTGGATGCCCAAATTTGTATGAGCAGTCATGCAGTCGTGATTTTACAAATATACTTGAAGGAGCTTGGAGTAAGTGGCTTCAACATTTTATAGATACTATTTATTTCCACTGTGTAGTAAGCGTTGTACTATGAAAATGGTATGTATATACAAGTACAGATTTGTATTCAAAGTTATGTTATAATATATTTTATTCATTCTGCTGTGAAATTCGTGTTTACTCTGATGATGTGGTATTTATGTTCTTTTTCCTCTTCTATTCTAATTTTCTTTCTTTCTATTTCTCACCCACTAGCTTCTTTTTATTAACGTTCCAGTATTTTTGATACTTGAATAATCGACATGGTGTTGTTGTGTCAATTTTCGGGGTAGAAAATCTCATGGGGCGTTACATGGTACCACATCCTTCCAAGATCTGCTAGCCTCCGGATTGAAGTTGGATTTCCCTATAGCATCCCAGAAAGCTGGAATGGCGAGACCAGGAAGAGGCAGAGGAGCACCTGTAATCGCAACTCTTCTGGGAGACTTGGATGTCGGTATCCTGTTCGCAACCTCCAAAGTTGGAAATTACTCTGAATTGAGGTTATGCTGAATTGGGGAAGCACCAAAATGTCAGTTCCGAGGTAAAGAAACTTCGGAAGATGATAAGCGTTGGCCTAAATTTGATTACTGATTTCGTTTAGACATTTCAAGATGGAAGCCATCTTCTTCAATTTCTGGCGTGTGCAGTGATTGAGGATCCACAACGAATCGAGATAGGGTGGCTTTGGGGGCATTACATTGGGTAACAACGGAACTAGGGGAGGGGAAATTGGGGTTGAAAGGACGACAACGGTTAGCTTTTTCTTTGGCTCACAAGAATTCTTTTCTAGCGGCAAGGATGTCAATTCAGGAAATCTCTCTTAAATTCGAAAATAAGGTTCAATAAGTTATAGTTAATAATTCATAATATAATACTACGTACTAATAATTTCAAAACCACTTGATTATTTTCCTCCCAAAGAAATTTTCGAATCCGCTTGTTATAAAGAAGCCAACATGAAACTCTCGTCCTTAAAACTCTCATTTCCAAATCATCCACCTCTTCTTTCTCCAAAATAAAGAACAACGATTCAACCTAAAAATTTAATCCTCAATCCATGTAGTCCTCCAATTTTCATCTTTAATTCACAGTTTTCGATGTTTAGATCTGAAATCATTCAATTATTTATGACCATGTTTTTGGTAAAAGCCATCACAACCTGAGATCGGAACACGCTACCAAACATCGGTCATGTTCTATGCTTCCAGGGTCGACTTTCATCATAGGTCGACTGATCATAATTCGACCTGAGTCGGCTCCGCAACAAGTATAGGATCTCTCATTCAAAGTTAGCATTTTCCCGAAGTCAAAATCATACCATTCGATCGGGTTATCAGTCGATCGATCGGGCTGTTCTAAAGAACTAGGTCAAGCCTAGTATATTGGATCAAGAATACCAAATTGAAATTATTTGCTACAAGACAAAGCCCTACTCCCAAGGCTATAGAACCAGTCATCTTTAACCAAGTACAACTTTTTATAGGCCAAGTTTCAAGCTCCACATATGCCACGATTTCCGAGAAGAACTGTTCATCAGCAGTAGACCGGGTCCCGCCGCCTACAACTACTTTACGAGATCGAGTTACATGTGTCCAAGTCTGAAAAAGATATGTGCCATGCTACATACAAATTCGACCTACCTTCTCGCCTATAAATACAACCTATTTCGGAAATAGAAAGACACCTAAAATTCGCTACACAAATTCTTGTATTTGATATCCTAAAATATCATGTCGTAAATTCTAAGTACAACACAAGGATTTTATGTAAAGATCTCTCCTTTCTTTACTTTCTTCCACTAAAAATCAACTATAACCTAATCTACAGTGTAAACAAAGATTGTAAAGCGGACGTAGCTTGGATTAAGCCAAACCACTGTAAAATATTGTGTCTTATGTGTTTATTTACTCTTTTTCTCACCTTTTGTGAATATTATCTTGTGTTATTAACACACGTTGGGGGTTGATCATCACTAGACCAACTTTTAGCGTCAACACTTTGGCGCACCATTAAGGGGGCATGGATATACCCTGTGACCTTTGGCAACTCTTAAAGAAGCAATGGTTAAATAGAAGAAGGACTTGGCACCTTCCCATGCCCAAACTTGTTCAGTTGGGGGCAGCAGATGCAGTAGCAGCAGGGGAAAGCCAACATGCTTCCTTCGAAGAAGAATCATCCCATTACCTAACTAGGGACGAGATGGATAAAGTTTTGACCGAGCTCAAATCTCAGGTAATGCATTGGGATAGTATTCTCACAAAGAAACAGGAAATGATGAAGGATTTCCTCACACAAATGGATGAAAGAACGAGCAACCATGCATCACTTCCTGCACGATATGTGGCTTTAGTAATAGTTAATCTGCGATATGAAGAAATCCAAGCCCCAGATCACTCTACATTCCCTCCTGGCTCAACTTCACTTCCCAATCGACAAGATCTGATATCGTCACTTCCGGTAATTACTAGCGCTGGAGTAGCTGCAGATTCTTAGGTCGACCATCATCATGTTCCGGACTAGCCAACCATTTTGCTTCCAGTCCAGGGATCAACTCAACTCCCTGGACAAACAACTCCTAAACCAATGCAACTTCTAGGTCAACCAGAACATGGGTCGATGCAACCACTGGTCCAACCCAGCATCTTACCGCAAACTTGTCTTACATTACCTTCCGCACATCCTTCTCTGCTTGTTGATCCAAGAAAGGCTGGAGGCAACAACCCTCCGTGTCACCAAGACCACTCTACCATACCGGTCCCCAATATGACGAAGGGAAACTCTATCGTAAATCACTCTGATGTCGCCCGGGGGGGGGGGGGCAATACCGAGCCCCAAACAGGAAATGTTATCCCGAATAGGTCCCTTCCAACTGGAGCGACCATGGTTCGGTCCAACACTCAGTTTAACCAGGGGACTCCAGTTACTCCCGAATCAAGGCCTGTGGTTGGGGACCACCTTCACTCAACTCTCGTGGACCAAACTGACCCGACTCCAAGAGCTCGGAGAATGTTTCCACACAGTCCTAGTACTGGGATTCTCACCAAAGTCCCCAATGCAGGATTGGATTCATGGCAACAACACCTTGGGTATGGAAGTCATATTGCAAGCATCATTAAACGCTTCATTAGAGGCACCTCTTCTCCACATGATGTGGATAACGTCTATCGCAGTCCATTCACATGGGGGAAATCAAAAACTCCCGGAAACCACCAGACTTCAAGCTTCTGATCCTAGAGCCCTACAACGGCATGACCGACCCGACCATACATCTCATGCGATACATTCGCCATATGGAAGTGCTATCCGCATCAACCAATGTCATGGCCAACTGCTTCCCTCTCTTTCTTACTGACATAGCTGGCATGTAGTTTCGGCAGCTAACAATTGAATCAATCAACAGCTAGAACATGTTGGTCACCTGCTTCATCGAGCAGTTCAGAGTTCACATTTCTCAACCGAAGATCATCATGTTCCTCACATCCATCATGCAGTGGTCCAACGAGATCCTACACTCCTTCCTAAAATGATTCAACATGGTTGTAGCATTAGTCGATCGACCTAAGCCATTGATGGTGCTTATGGCCGGTATAGCCGGTGTTCCAAGCCGAACTGGTTTCAAGATCTCCCTAACTAGAGATCCTCTCAAGGATATTGAAGATTTATATGCCGAAGTAGATAGATTCCTCTGGCAAGAGGATGCTAGCGTCAAGATGGAAAATCTCGAAGTACTTGCTACCAACGACGGAGGTCCATCCAGCACCGCTGGCCATAACAAAGGAAAGGGAAATGATTCGTAAAAGACGGATCGGAATGTACGAATCCAGAGAGAGGAAAAGTATGATCACTACACCAAGCTCAACTCCTACCTATTGGACATCTACCTTGATGCGCGAGGATCCCTACCTTTCTAAAAATCTCCCAAGCAGGAGCCAACCCAAAGAGAACGTGAATCAAGAAAGCACTTCATGTATCATAATATGATAGGTCACAACACCAATGAATGTAGGCATCTACGCGATCTCAATGAGGAGCGGATTAGACGTGGAGAGCTACCCAATTATGTTAAAAAATCTGCATCAGCCGCACCGCAACAACTACCTTCCCAGGCTCCTCAGGTCGGTCCTCGAGCTTCTTGAAACGGGAAAGACCTCGAGACTAGCAGTCGCGGTATCATCATCAACTGATCCGGCTTAGATCATTGTGGGTGCACTCCATTTCTTAGGTTATAAGAAATGTACTTTTATTATTTTTAATAATGTTGTTATGATGAAGTACACATGTATGGGGTTTGGATTTAATCCCTAGGTGTGCTCTAGATTCAATCTTAAACCCATTAGGACTTGTTTAATTTCTATAATAGCTCCTTAGCAGCAATAAACTTTCTTTCTCGAACATGGATTATGTTTGATCGATTCAAGCATCTTGTCGGGATTCGACAAGTGCTCCAAAGCCGAGAATGGTTAATGCCTGCCAACCTAATTAAACCGAGTATGGTTTATACTCGTCACCCGGGTATGGTTTATACCCCTTCTTCTAAAGTTTGCATGGTTTATGCTCATCTTCAAGGTACGCTTAATACCTTTCCAAAAAACATACTTGTCAGGATATGACAAACTTAACTCCTTCTCAACAAGCGTATGGATTATACCCAACCCCGTTAAATCACACTCCAAGCATGGCTGATGCTCGATCCCAAACTCGGGTATGGTTTATACTTGACCTATGAGTATGGTTCATACTCGTACAACTGTTAAGGGTCGTGCAGTTTATGCCCCGCTATGGCCCCGCTATATCCTGTAGTGTATTACTTCCACTACGCTTTTCCCAAATAGCCTCCAGTATAGCCTTCCTGCTTTAAGCCCCACGTTTCCCGATATATCCCATTATTTCCGCTATATTACACTTTTTCCGCTATATCTTTGATGAATGAAATGAACTAAAAATGACATTTATACATTAAAAATTTAATGAATAATGTTTTAGAATTGCATTTATTAACATATATTTTTATAAACAAGAATACTACAGTATTCTATTAAATTTAATTATGTAAAATAGTAATCCACTTTATTTATAGATATCTGCATATGTTTTTATTTAAAATTAAGAACGTAATAATTACTGTTGAATTAAATGTAAGTTTTTTTTAATTTAATTGTAGTTTATATATTCCGTAAAAAAATTAGGAATGAATTATATATGCTATTTTAGAGTCGTCCTCTTTATCATGCTATTTCCTCACTTTATCCCAGCTATGACTTTATGGACTTCCGTCGCATTTGATCCGCTAAGCGCTTTAACTACGCAGGTTAAAGGTATGGTTTATGCCCCACTTCACAAAACCAAGTACGACTTTTGCTCGACCTTTTGGTATGGTTCATATCCTACCTCATTAAAGCCGAATATGGTTAATGCTCGCCCACATAACAAAACCGAGCGTGGTTTATGCTCGTCCTCCCTGAACTTCGGGCATGGCTTATAACTGATAGCCCAAACGACATCGCCTGGATCTGGCATGTCAACCATAACACCCTTATACAAGAACTACTTTACCTGGCAAGGTCCTGGTTCTACTGCACTTCTCTGAAGTCGACTTGGTATGGTCGATTAATTTTCTAGCACTCTCGAAGACCCGGCCTTAATACGATCAGTAGTGATTATCGGTTTTCTGGCCTTAATACGATCTCTAGCTATCGTCGGTTTTCTGGCTTTAATACAATCATCATCGATCGTCGGTTTTCTGGTCTTTCTCATAATATGGTTCGACGAAACCATGGCTTTCCAGATTACAGTACAAGGGGCTTCTACTTAGTATTCTCTAGAAGATCTAGAATAGATCTTTCTTCACCAAAAAAGATATGTTCTATGGGGCAAAGTGTTGACCAACTTTTTGGCAAAAGCCGTCACAACCCGAGATTAGAGCTCGATACCAGACATCAGTCAAGTTCTATGCTTCCAGGGTCGACTTTCATCATATGTTGACCGATTATAATTCGACTTTAGTCGGCTTCACAAGTAAGGGATCTCTCCTCTAAAGTTGGCATTTTTCCGAAGTCAAAACCAAACCGATCAATAGGGTTATCGGTTGATCGATCATGATGTTCCTGAAGAATCGGGTTAAGCCTTGAATATTGGATCAAGAATAAGTCAGATTGAAATTATTTCCTACAAGACGAATCCTACTCCCAAGGCTATAGAACCGGTCAGCTTTAACCAAGCACAGCTTTTTATACGCCAAGTTTCAAGCTCCACGTATGCCACGATTTCCGAGAAAAACGTTCATTAGCAGTAGACCGGGTCCCGCCACCTACAACTACTTTATGGGATCGAGTTACCGTGTTTACTCCCAAAAAATATATGTGCCACACTGCATACAAATTCGGTCCACCTTCTCGCATATAAATACAACCCATTCCGGAAATACAAGGACATCTGAAATTCGATACCCAAAATCTTGTATTCGGCATCCCAAAATATCATGTCATCCATTCTAAGAACAACACAAGGATTTTGTGTAAAGATCTCTCCTTTCTCTACTTTGTTCCATTGAAAATCAACTGTAACTTGTAATTGACATTTGAAACAAAGATTATAAAGTGGACGTAGGCTTGGATTAAGCCAAGCCACTATAAAATATTGTGTTTTCTGTGTTTATTTACTCTTTTTCTTGTTTTTGTGAATATTATCTTGTGTGGTTAACGCATGTTGGGGTTGATCGACACTAGACCAACTTTTAACGTCAACAATTATTATAGAAATCATGAGTTGGTCGGCATCACAACTTTTAAATGGTCCTTACCTAATCTTCAAAGGAATCAAATTACCAACATAGGCATAAACTATGACTATGTACACAATTTAACATGATTACACTCTAAAATTTGCATTACTCTTATAGTATTATGCCTCTTCAAATTATTATTTCCGCATGCATCTAAATACTTTCCATTTGTAAGTATTTTCTTTGATAAATACAAGTTTTGAATGTATTTACAATTATTCATTACAACAAAATGACCACTACCACTTTTCATTTACAATGTTCCTTTAGTCAAAGTGGAAACTTAAAATAGTTTTCTCAAAAAGTTGCAATAAAGATAAATTTAACAATTGTTTACATTTTGTGGTTAGAATAAATGTTTTGACAATTTTCAGTTTATTGCTCTTGTAAATATTAGTTAATAGCAATACTTTTTAAAGTTGCCTCTCTTATAAGTCTAAGTGATCGCATAATCACTTTGAAGCAACTAGTGTTAACATCTGAAGAAAATCTGAGTACACATGAGTTTTCATTCAAATTGTCTAATATTCCTGATAACCATTTTGTAGGAAACGAAATCATGTATAATTAATGATATATAATAATGATGAGTAAATTGACTATTACTTTTTATAAGTAATAAGTACTACAACTAATTTATAATAATTAATGAATCATAGTTGATAATTTATATCAACGACAAATGAATGATAAAATATAATAATACTAATACTAATATAATATAATAATATATTAATCGTTTCTGTTAACTTAGTTTTAGCTCGGTCAGAAGTTCACTGAAGTTTAAAGTCAAAACGAAGTAAAAAACAATCGAAACTCAACTGAGATACTCAAAGAAAAACCAAAGAGGAGCTCAAGAAAAATCAACCTCGGCCAACCTGGAATTTTTTATGTGATGGATCCACGCTTCCTAGAAATTTCAACTTCGAGCTACCTTAGATTTTTCTTAACGATACTATTTGGGATCTAGATAGGATGTCAGCATCTGACGAGGATCAAGATCGAACTTTTAAAAACCTCATAGTTGAAGTAAATACTCAAACTGGAAATCAAGCTATAGATGTGCAACCATTGATACGAACTCCTCGAAGATTGTTGAACTGCGCTGGAATGATTTTCCCAAATACTGGAGGACCTATGTCTCTGTTAGCTAACCGAGACTGTTTGCAAAACAAAACACTCAGGGTTGATATTGATTATTGCCCAACAAAGAGCGACAGAAGCGAGATGTACGTATCTAAAATGGTAAAGAAGCCGATGCATGAGAGTATTGAAATAAAAAATGCAGAGGAGGCTTGGGGTATCGTTCTAAGTCGAAGCCCACTTGTTTAGGAGATTCTAGATATTGAATATCCAAAGAAGTTTAATCCTTCCATGATACCTACATACGAAGGAAGCTCGAACCCAATCTAGTTTTTGTATAAGTATGACTGATATATGAGTAGTTCAAGGGCAACATACGCTATAAACTATGTATTTTTTCCTTTATATTTAGAGGAAGTCACTTCGTTGTAGCTTATCAGGCTACTATATATTTTTCTCTCACTATTTACGGAGCTGATATGCAGGTTCAAAGAGAAATTTCGACTGTTTATAACTCGTTCTAAGGACATCATGTTGTTACCCAGATTGTTCATAGTCCATAGGAATCACTATAGTCTTTCGAAAATCGATTCAATACCGCAGTCCTAAATTTGGTAATCCAGATCAAAAAATGATCCATAACAACGCACATCCAAGAGGGCTTGAAATTTTCATAAAAACTAAAATCTTAGTCCACGGGAGAACGAGTAGTATGTTTGATGTTCTATAAATTGACATGTGTGTCTATATATACATATACATGCATACATATATTAGAGATAAAATAAATAACCTAAAATATAACCGTAAATAAGTACTTACTTAGGGTGCTAACACCTGAAGTCAAATGTCTCTAAGTAGTCCAACTCCGTCATCTATCTAACCTTGGGTTGTTTTCAGGAAGGGGTCAGAACTAATGTTCTGATATATGGAAAATTATATAGTTTTTATACATAACACTGCATATATCATTCTATTTCCGTCTTTGCTATATTAGTCTTATTAATATTGTTATGTTCAAAATCATGTGTATAAATCGCATTCATTTACCCTACCATAGATTTAACCCAATAAAAATTACTCATATATGTAAGTAGATGTATACCCTTGATCGCCCCGATCTTCGATACTACCCATAATATCTTTCGTATCTTCGACGTCGAGAGTCCACCATCTCACCATGAGAGCGCCAAAACTACGTCTGTAATGGACCGCACATGATTGCATAGACTATTGATATTCCGTTGTTTGGTATGAAAAACATGTGAACTATATCCATTATGGACTACCTCTTTATGTCTACATTATGGATATGCACGTCATCACTCTGTCCATGCCTCTGAATTTTGCTCATAGGTGGCTTATTGTTCATGCTATAGAGAACTCAGTTGGGGATTTACTATATACTATGGTTTGTCTCTTCTTATCACAGCTAGGCTGCATGTAACCACCATCTTTCTAGTTTTAAAGGTATATTTTGATACGAATTAATGGTCTTTTCCTAAACAAACAATCTAGAACAACCACTTGGCATTGCATAGTCGCCGACCCGGGTGTCCCAATAGGTAACTATCACCTGACCCTTAAAGGCATAACCCATGCACTTCCCCATTTTTGATATTTGTTTAGTAATTACTTTTAATCTTGCTACTACTATTCTTTTGGGTTTTCCTCTACTACGAGTTGTTGTCAATTTATTGCACAATTACCTAGTCATTCACTGACCCTTTAGATTACCTAAAGTAGTCAAAGCAATAACCCCTTAATGAACTCTTACATACCTTGCTTCTAGTGGACCGCCTCTCTATTCCTAAATATGATGACCATCTCGGGGTATCCCTTCCTATATCTCGTATGAAGTTACTTATTTCCTGCTCTGGTGTTTGCTAAATAATCACGTTATGATATGCTCCTAAATTCGGTCACAATTTCCTGCTTCAGTATTGCCTGCAGATATTTTAAGATGGGCTTCCAAAAACCCTAAAGGATTTGTGATGGACCGCACATAATTGTCTACATCCAGTATCCCTTAGACTGCTCTTAAATGCACCTTATGAGGTTACATTTTTTTACCTTATTCTCTATTAGACTCTGTGTAGCTCTTTTCTTTATGCGATTATATTATCCGTTTTTTACTCTTATTCATTTTCTTTGTTTCCTTGTTTACCCATTATCAATTTCTTAGGCCTATGTCTATAATAAAGATAGTCACTGTTTGTTATCTAGGTCTCTGTCTATAACAAAGATATGATAGTCATCTATTTATCATGAAAGTGTCTGCTTATTCTTTTATCTGAGATGATAATCTCTTTTCTTTCTTTCTTTCTTCACTTATCTTAAAGATAGACATTAATTTCATTCTTTCTCTTTATCTTTATTTTATAATTTTCTTCTCTCCTTACCTTTTCATTCTAATTTTTCCTTTTCTTTAGTTCGTAAAGTATTAAATTTGGTTACTATACATTTCTTATTTCTTTTAATATTTATATTTCTACAACTAGTTATATTTTAGTAAGTCGGTAACTGAGGTATTTCTGTAATCTATTTCCGTATTCAATATAAAAATATGCTTTTGTGCAATGATCTGTAATTCTAACACATCATTTGTTTTACCTTAAGTAGCTAGTACAAAATATAGTAACTAACTCAATTTTTTACTATTTTTTCTTTTGAATTCATATTTCTTTTCTTTTAATTATGTTCATCATGCTTTTTTAAAACTGGAATATATAAATTTTCTTATTATCCAAAAAAAAAATATTACTAGTTTCACAAAATGGATTATAAGTATGTTTTCTTTGGTTCATTTTACAAATCTACACATATTCCCTGTAAATTCTTCTCTTAGTTTCTCACTAAAGTTCGCTCCTTTTTCATTTAAGTCTAGACTTTCTCATTGTAACACCCCACCTCCGCCAGGGTCACTCTTGCAAGTACACTGGCTTTGGAGGGGTGTTGGACAAGGTAAACATGCATGAAGATATCACAAGACAGAACATATAAGTAAAACAGAGTAAATAAAGCAGCGGATACAACTACTATTTCAAAACCATAGTCAAGTTACATCAAAGTACTTAGTCATTATTTTCCAACTACTACAAGTCTAGAAACATAAACTGAAAACTGGAAATAACATAAAGTAAACTATCCCCAAAGTAGACGTGGTAAAGCAATAGCGAGCTCAAGTCCAAACCGTACGTGAGCTATCCAGAAAGCAAGCTAAAGATCCAAGCTAGGTGCTAGTGTTCCCACCCTGAGAACCTGGGGGGGGGGGGGGACGGAAGAAAAGAGGTGAAAGGAAAACAGGTCAGTCAAAAAGACTGGTAAGTCCTACCTACTATTAGTATAAAAACTAATAAAGTTAACTGGACATGTAAAACAGAGATGAAACATAGGATGATAACTGGCATGGTGAAAAGTTAACAAGAGTGGCATCGCATATACAAGGTTAAGTTGCACCAAGTGTACTAGTATTCTAATCCATGTCAAGTATAAACAAGAAATGATCCCTTGGCCCAAAATTGGCCCAACATCATGAGATGACCTAAATTAAGGTCCAACTACTCGGTCTAGTCGATCGGCTCCCTATAAGCCTAACTCGTCGTGTATCGGTGTCATACGGCTTAATCATGGAATGTAGTTAACTATGCAAGGTCCACCCTAGGGTGTATCCAGTCCTAGGGTGTAAACCACAGACACAAAACAAGCACACACAGTCTAAACCTACTCGTGCTCATGTTCAACTCCGGACTTAATGTGCACGACCATGGTCCGCCTGAACTTAACTGGTGCACCATTCAGCCGTCTCTTTTGGTCTCTTACAATCAACCCAGTAATCGTGCACCACCCTAGCCTAGTCCTAGGGTATCCATGATACTCCCTAGTGGGTTACTGCTGAAAAGGACCACGTAACTAGGATTTCAAGCGGGTTAAGTGTGGTTAACCCTACCCTAACCATGTATTGAGTTGGTCAAGTGTATCCAAGCAGTTCATGACTTAACCCTATCAATACATCGTGTTCAACTGGTCAAGTATATTCAAGTGGTCCATGACTTAACCCTACCATGTGGCATTAATTAACTTAATGCACCCCAACCTCTCACATTAGACTTTGTTGTGGTTACTAGTTAAGCCGGGCGGGTCCGGGTAGCTTTACACCACAACCTAGTCTAACCTCGGGTTTTAAGTGCGATATGACCAACTACTCACATTGGGTCCTATTGTTTGTAGCCACTAGTTAAGCCTGTCGGTTCCGGGTAGATTTGTGCTACAAACTCAACTCAACCTCGAGTTGGCCACTTTCATGTTTTCTACATGTCATGTCCACGTTCATGTTTTCAAGCATAATCACATGTCATATTTTCAATTCATGTTTCAAGTCATTTAATTTTACCCATAACGTAACCCCATCGCACGTAAGTTCGCATCAACACAAATAGATCAAAAGGGGGAACATAAGAATATGACAAGGTGGGCATAAGATGGCAAAGTCTATCACAAGTTAAACATGGTGATATTTGAGGCAAAAGGGGTTCAACATACTAGCATATGGCATTATTGGCCTCAAAACATGTATGACATCAACTTAGCAAATAGGTGATAACATGGTCATAGTTAACATAGGGTGACAACTTGTGATTAGCATATGGTTCATAACATCATAGGCAAGTCAACATAAAGATCATGAGGGGTTCTATGTTGCATTTATGCATAACTACCAAGTTCTATGTTGCATTATGCATAGACACCAAATAAAGCTCATAGCTTTCTACCCAAAAATCAAGGTAAATGATACTAGGTTCATGATAGTGCCACAATCATAGATCAAGAGAGTCATACATGGATCTATGCATACAAATATAGCCCAAAGACAAGTATTATACCCAAAAGTCTCATTTCAACTTGCTACATGATCATATTAACTTCATAGTTTAAATCTAAGAGTAGAATAGGGCTTACAAAGCTTGGCTAAGAAGACTAGAACAAAATAAAACAAGATTGAGACGAAGCCACACTAGAAATCCCCAAATGAATATAAGCTCCAAGTTGTCTTGAGAAATAAGAAGCTCCTTTGATTTGTATGAAGAAAGATGACTCTTTTACTAGCTTAGAACACTCAAGCTTTCATGAAGAAGATGGAGGCCATGATATGAAGATGGAGGCCATGATCGAGGAGCATTTTGGCATAACCTAGTTGTAGGATTGATTTGTGGTGATTTAGGCTAGGTCTTAGGGTCTTTTTATAGAAGTTTAGGTTAGTTTAGGCCATAGGATTAACCCTAGTTTAGATCTGAGCCATCGAATCTCGTCAAAAGCCAACAAAACAAGACCCAGGAGCCAAAACAGGTGCACCAGGCCATACTGGTCCGACCACCCAGGTCGACAAGGGTGTCGACTGGGCAGTCGACACCGGCTGGGGTGTATCGACTCCCAAGTCGACTCCCCAGTCGACTTGGGGGCTGGGCGGGAAACTTTCCCACCCAGTCTGTTTGGCTCCAGATTTGAAATTTGAACTGTTTTTGAACTTGAAATTTTCTGAAAACTTTGACGGGCCATAACTGGGTCATACGGAATCCGATTTTCGAAAACTCGGACTCTATTTCGCGTATTTTTCCGAGACGAACGCAATGGAACAGCCCGTTTCCCTTGATTCAGATTTTAACATTTAATTCTGCCTTGATTTACGTTATAACATGTTATTCAAAATACGGGTTGTTACATTCTCCCCACCTTAAAGGATTTCGTCCCCGAAATCTTCAAGTTAGGAAGAACGTATCCTACCATCCATCATCCATCTACTCAAAACATCATCCACGAGCAGTCATTGTCCTTAAAAGATTCTAAATGTTGTATGATCATATGCGAAAGGTGTGTGTATATGTACTTATCTAATACAAAAATCAGGCGGTTACTGATTCAGTAAACCTCCTTAATGCAAAGTATGTTAATGAAATGAGTCCATATGTATGCAAATTCCTAACATAATTCATAATCTCTACATGAGTGCACATGACATTCATTCATATGCAACATCCACGTGATAGCATAACAATTTTCATCCATGAATAAGTATAAGCACTCATGCATATGCAATATGAAAGTGTGTGAGCCGATCTTGGTGCCTAATGTGTATCATGCATCCACGAGTATCCACTTGCAAACACTTGCAACCACTTACAACCATCAAGCATAACATGTTTCAAATACATGTTTCATCCAAAGGGTTTCGACCTAAGGTTCTCATGACAAGGTTAACGAGATAACAAGATAAACATGGATAACAAAAGAAAGATATGCTAACTAGGAAAAGAGATTGAGAATGTACCCTAAAAAAGGAATGGATAAAGCCCATGCATCTTCTCCTCGATTTCCCAAGTTGCATCTTCATCGGCTTCACTCCACTAAACCTTTACTAACTTGACTTCTCGATTCCTCAGCTTCTTGATCTCCGTTCCCAAGATACGAATCGGAGATCGCCTCAAAGTTGCCTCTTTTTCTACCTCCACGTCTTCAAGAATGCTAGGCTCAACTACCTCGGCTGACTCATGTAGGCACTTTCGGAGATGCGAGACATGAAAAACATTGTGCACTCCGGCCAGCTTCTCGGGCAATTCCACCTTATAAGCCATCTTCCCGATCCTCTCTATGATAGGGAAGGGTCCCACGAATCTTGGTGCCAGCTTCCCAACTGCTCCAAAACGAACCACATTTCGCAAAGGAGAAACCTTCACAAAGACCATATCTCCAACTTCAAACTCTAAGTCTGTCCTCCGCTTGTCTGCATAAGATTTCTGTCTGTCTTGGGCCGTTTTCATCCGCCTTCGAATCAACTCAACCTTCTCGGATGTGTCCTTTATCATGTCGGGCCCAAGTATAAGCTTATCCGTCGTCTCCCACCAACATGTTGGTGACTTGCACGGCCTCCCATACAAAGCTTCGAATGGTGCCATCCCTATGCTTGCTTGGTATCTGTTATTATAAGCAAACTCTACGAGAGGAAGGTGGTCTTCCCAAGTGCCACCAAAGTCAAGAATGCATAGCCTCAACAGATCTTCTAGTACCTTATTCACCCTTTCGGTCTGGCCATCCGTCTGTGGGTGATAGGCTGTACTTAGATTCAATCGCGTACCCATCGCTTCTTGCAAACTACTCCAAAATTGGCTAGTGAAGATTGGGTCACGATCGCTAACTATGCTAGAAGGAACTCCATGCAATCGCACTATCTCTCGAAGATAAACAGATGCTAGCCATGATGCGGTCCTCTTGCTCTTCACCGGAATAAAGTGAGCACTCTTCGTAAGTCTATCAACTATGACCCATATGCTAGTATTCCCCTTCCTTGATCTCGGAAATCCATCCACAAAATCCATAGAGATACTTTCCCACTTCCATAGCGGGACCTCCAATGGATGCAGTAGCCCACCGGGCTTCTTCGACTCGGCCTTTACTTGTTGGCAAACAATGCATCTAGAAACGAACTCTGCCACATCCTTTTTCATCCCATCCCAAAAGAAAATGCGCTTCATATCCCGGTACATCTTATCCCCTCCGGGATGTATGGTCATCCTCGAGTGATGCGCCTCCTCAAGAACATTATTTACTAAGTCTCCCACTCGTGGGACACATAGTCTTTCATCACGCCTTAGCCATACCTTGTCATCAATAGTATATCTAGCGAGGTGACTTGACGTCTCACCCCGAATCAACTTGTCCATGATCTCGACTATCTGCGGGTCTTCCCTCTGTGAAGCCCCAACTTGATCAAGAAGTGTAGGTCTAAGCTCGAGGGATGCTAACGAACCAGTCATTGACCCAACAGCAGGTGCAAAATCAAAGGTTGCCAAGAACTCTAGGCTCTTCATCTCAACAAACAAGGGACTCAAAGTCAACCTTCTTCTGCTTAGCGCATCCGCCACAACATTACCCTTGCCGGGGGTATAAGCTATATCGAAGTCATATGATGCCAAGAATTCCATCCACCTCTGCTGCCTTAGATTCAAATCTTTCTGCGAGAAGAGGTACTTGAGCGGCTTGTGATCAGTATATAACTCAAACCTTTCGCCCAGAAGATAGTGGCACCAGGATTTGAGTGCAAAAACGATCGCCGCCAACTCCAAATCATGAGTGGGATAGTTCTTCTCATGAACTTTGAGTTGCCTACCCCCAAAGCATATCACTCTCCCTTCTTGCATCAGGACAGCGCCTAATCCCATGCCACATGCATCGGTGTACACGGTAAACAACTTCCCTCCATCGGGTAATGCTAGAACTGGAGCTGTGGTAAGGGCTTTCTTGAGCCTTTGAAAAGCAAGCTCACACTCTAAGTCCCATGCAAAGACTAAGTTCTTCTTCGTTAACTTAGTGAGAGGGGCTGAAATCCTAGCGAAGTCCTTAATGAACTTCCTATAAAATCCTGCCAGACCGAGAAAGCTTCTCACTTCAGTTGCATTCTTCGGAACTTTCCAGTCTTGTACCGCCACCACTTTAGCGAGATCCACAGCTAAGCCCTGCTTAGAAACTATATGCCCAAGGAACCGAACTTCCTTTCTCCAGAAATGGCATTTAGAGAACTTGGCTTTCAACTGATGAGCTCTAAGCGTATCCATAACCTCCTTGAGGTGTGTAGCATGCTCTTCCTCGTCCTTAGAGAAGACCAGAATATCATCCACGAAGACAACCACAAACTTGTTAAGGAACTCCCTGAACACCCTACTCATCAAATCAACAAAGTATGCGGGTGCACTAGTCAAACCGAACGGCATGACTAGCCATTCAAAGAATCCATCTGGAGTCCTAAACGTAGTCTTGTCAATACTATCCTCAGCCACTCTAAGCTGATGGAATTCGGTGGCTAGATCGAGTTGAGAGAAAATAGAAGCACCAACAAGCTGGTCAAAGAGATCATCAATCCTCGGTAATGGGTGTCTATTCTTCTTTGTCAGCTTGTTCAACTCACGATAATCAACACATAGACGAAGTGAACCATCCGCCTTAGTAGCGAATACCACCGGAGCACCCCATTCTGAAATGCTTCGCCTAATGAAATTTTTCTCAAGCAACTCCTTGATTTGCTTGCTAAGCTCTCTTCTTTCTCGCGGGCCTATGTGCCTAACAGGCAATGAAACTGGCTTGGCATTATCAACAAGATAAATGCGGAAATTTATCTCTCGCTTAGGGGGTAACCCCTTAACCTCACCAAAGACATCGGGATATTCTCAGACCACCTTTACAGATTGCAGATCATCGATGGACGAGTCAAGAGATTCAAGATAACATAACATGACGGGATCCATAGGGTTACAAGAAATTTCTAGGGTATTACCGAGGCGAGTCCTGAGCCTCACTACCTTATGCCCACAATCAAGAATGGCTCCATAACTGGACAACCAATCCATGCCCAAAATCAACCCGTATCCCAAAAACCCGAGAACATAAGCATTACATGTGAATTCTACGATCAAAATAGAAATCTTCAAATCCACACAAATCATAGATAAATGGGCGGAACCCCCAAATTGGATTTGAAACTCTAACGGGATCCTCAACTAGACTAGTACTTAGGTGCAAACTTTCTACAAGATCGGAAGAAATAAAACTATGCGATGCGCCAGAATCAAATAAGGTACGAACAGGAAAAGTCAGAAATGTAAATAAGGCTTTCTACAGAATTACTACCTCGATCAAGAGCTGGAAGAGCGTTGAGATCCTGTAGTTGTCCTCCAGGAGGTCCTACTCGCTGAATTTTCCTTTTCCTTTGTCCTCGCTTTTTCGGGCAATCCTTGCTATAGTGTCCAGACTCTCCACAATGAAAGCATTCGTCCAACTTCCTCTTCTTCTTCCTACAGTCTTTGGCTATGTGCCCAGTGATCCCACAGAAGTTGCATTTCCTCTTCTTTCTTGTCTTGTTGTCATTGCGGTTGTTGTTGTCCTTGCCTCCTTTCTCGGAATCTACCTTCTTGCCTTGAGACTCATTCAACTTGACTTCCTTCTTACCACTCTTATCTTCCTCTTGAAGCAGGGCCATATTTACCAAACTCTCGAAGGTTGTCCCCATGGGTATGTGAGACATGGCCAAACCGTGCAATGGCTCGTTCAATCCTAGAGCAAAGTGTAGGGCCTTCTTCTGAGCTGTGTTAACCAAGTCTAAACCGAACCGAGCAAGTTGAATAAACTTATTCACGTATTCTCTCACGGTCATGTCCCCTTGCTTCAGTAATAGGAACCTCTCCATCTGAAGGTTCTCTTCTGCTGATGATAGAAACCTCATTCCAAACCTTCTCCTAAACTCATCCCAAGTCTCAATTGGCCTAGTAGTGGTGGTGACTACCCACCAATAAGCAGCTTCCTCTTTCAATAGCCATACTGCTAACAGAACTTTTCTACGGTCTTCTATATCAAAGATAGCAAAGAGGTCTTCAGTTTCCTTTTAACCAATTTCTTGCCTCAACAAAAGTCTCCGTCCCAATAAAATTCTTGCCACCCATCGCCTTAAAGTCCTTGCAAATCTTTGCGAAATCCGCTTGTGGACGCTGAGGAGGAGGAGGAGGAGGAACCTCAGGTACGGGAGGAGGAGTGGGAGTGTTTTCTGGGCCCGCATCGTTGGCCCTAGCTTCCAAGTACCTTCGGAACCATCCGGATATGGGTACTCCCTCGGGAAGATTAAGATTAGCCATGCTGAAAAAGGAAAAGATAGATTTAGAACGAGGAAACAAAGGATAGTGCTAATGGCTTTTCGGGAATAGCCTTTTAAAATAAACTAGACTTTTCTTGGAAAATACTTAATTGGTTTTGAAAATAGTTTTTCAGAAGAGTTTTTTTTTTAACTTTTGTCCGGTCTAGTAAAACCTCGCTCTGATACCAAATGTAACACCCCACCTCCGCCAGGGTCACTCTTGTAAGAACACTGGCTTTGGAGGGGTGTTGGACAAGGTAAACATGCATGAAGATATCACAAGACAGAACATATAAGTAAAACAGAGTAAATAAAGCAGCGGATAAAACTACTATTTCAAAACCATAGTCAAGTTACATCAAAGTACTTAGTCATTATTTTCCAACTACTACAAGTCTAGAAACATAAACTGAAAACTGGAAATAACATAAAGTAAACTAAACCCAAAGTAGACGTGGTAAAGCCATAGCGAGCTCAAGTCCAAACCGTACATGAGCTATCCAGAAAGCAAGCTAAAGATCCAAGCTAGGTGCTAGTGTTCCCACCCTGAGAACCTGGGGGGGGGAATGGAAGAAAAGAGGCAAAAGGAAAACAGGTCAGTCAAAAAGACTGGTAAGTCCTACCTACTATTAGTATAAAAACTAATAAAGTTAACTGGACATGTAAAACAGAGATGAAACATAGGATGATAACTGGCATGGTGAAAAGTTAACAAGAGTGGCATCGCGTATACAAGGTTAAGTTGCACCAAGTGTACTAGTATTCTAATCCATGTCAAGTATAAACAGGAAATGATCCCTTGGCCCAAAATTGGCCCAACATCATGAGATGACCTAAATCAAGGTCCAACTACTCGGTCTAGTCGATCGGCTTCCTATAAGCCTAACTCGTCGTGTATCGGTGTCATACGGCTTAATCATGGAATGTAGTTAACTGTGCAAGGTCCACCCTAGGGTGTATCCAGTCCTAGGGTGTAAACCACAGACACAAAATAAGCACGCACAGTCTAAACCTACCGGTGCCCATGTTCAACTCCGGACTTAATGTGCACAACCATGGTCCGCCTGAACTTAACTGGTGCACCATTCAGCCGTCTCTTTTGGTCTCTTACAATCAGCCCAGTAATCGTGCCCCACCCTAGCCTAGTCCTAGGGTATCCATGATACTCCCTAGTGGGTTACTGCTGAAAAGGACCACGTAACTAGGATTTCAAGCGGGTTAAGTGTGGTTAACCCTATCCTAACCATGTATTGAGTTGGTCAAGTGTATCCAAGCAGTTCATGACTTAACTCTATCAATACATCGTGTTCAACTGGTCAAGTACATTCAAGTGGTCCATGACTTAACCCTACCATGTGGCATTAATTAACTTAATGCACCCCAACCTCTCACATTAGACTTTGTTGTGGTTACTAGTTAAGCCGGGCGGGCCCGGGTAGCTTTACACCACAACCTAGTCTAACCTCGGGTTTTAAGTGCGATATGACCAACTACTCACATTGGGTCCTATTGTTTGTAGCCACTAGTTAAGCCGGTCGGTTCCGGGTAGTTTTATGCTACAAACTCAACCCAACCTCGAGTTGGCCACTTTCATGTTTTCTACATGTCATGTCCACGTTCATGTTTTCAAGTATAACCACATGTCATATTTTCAAGTCATGTTTCATGTCATTTAATTTTACCCATAACGTAACCCCATCGCACGTAAGTTCGCATCAACACAAATAGATCAAAAGGGGGAACATAAGAATATGACAAGGTGGCATAAGATGGCAAAGTCTATCACAAGTTAAACATGGTGATATTTGAGGCAAAAGGGGTTCAACATACTAGCATATGTCATTATTGTCCTCAAAACATGTATGACATCAACTTAGCAAATAGGTGATAACATGGTCATAGTTAACATAGGGTGATAACTTGTGATTAGCATATGGTTCATAACATCATAGGCAAGTCAACATAAAGATCATGAGGGGTTCTATGTTGCATTTATGCATAACTACCAAGTTCTATGTTGCATTATGCATAGCCACCAAATAAAGCTCATAGCTTTCTACCCAAAAATCAAGGTAAATGATACTAGGTTCATGATATTGCCACAATCATAGATCAAGAGAGTCATACATGGATCTATGCATACAAATATAGCCCAAAGACAAGTATTAAACCCAAAAGTCTCATTTCAACTTGCTACATGATCATATTAACTTCATAGTTTAAATCTAAGAGTAGAATAGGGCTTACAAAGCTTGGCTAAGAAGACTAGAACAAAATAAAACAAGATTGAGACGAAGCCACACTAGAAATCCCCAAATGAATATAAGCTCCAAGTTGTCTTGAGAAATAAGAAGCTCCTTTGATTTGTATGAAGAAAGATGGCTCTTTTACTAGCTTAGAACACTCAAGCTTTCATGAAAAAGATGGAGGCCATGATATGAAGATGGAGGCCATGATCAAGAAGCATTTTGGCATAACCTAGTTGTAGGATTGATTTGTGGTGATTTAGGCTAGGTCTTAGGGTCTTTTTATAGAAGTTTAGGTTAGTTTAGGTTAGTTTAGGCCATAGGATTAACCCTAGTTTAGATCTGAGCCATCAAATCTCGTCACAAGCCAACAAAACAAGACCCAGGAGCCAAAACAGGTGCACCAGGCCATACTGGTCCGACCACCCAGGTCGACAGGGGTGTCGACTGTGCAGTCGACACTAGCTGGGGTGTGTCGACTCCCAAGTCGACTCCCCAGTCGACTTGGGGGCTGGGCGGGAAACTTTCCCGCCCAGTCTGTTTGGCTCCAGATTTGAAATTTGAACTGTTTTTGAACTTGAAATTTTATGAAAACTTTGACGGGCCATAACTGGGTCATACGGACTCCGATTTTCGAAAACTCGGACTCTATTTCGCGTATTTTTCCGAGACGAACGCAATGGCACAGCCCGTTTCCCTTGATTCAGATTTTAACATTTAATTCTGCCTTGATTTACGTTATAACATGTTATTCAAAATACGGGTTGTTACACTCATGGATTCATTTATATTTACTTTAATATTTTTGCACAAAAGTACAGTGATCTAGCTTAGCCTAAATAACTTCAAATGAACTATTTTCTTTGCAATAATCAACTTAAATTTGTCACAATTCCCATTGGATAAAACTAGATGGGAATCCAATGGTATCATATATCATTATAACAAATTTATCCACTCACCTCAAAAGCACTACAAATCTGATTTAGATCCAGTCCTAATATCCATATCATTTCCCTTTATTTGGAACCATAACTTAAAATACATATCAATCTATAAACTTTGGATATTAACAAACTAATTAAATTACGTAAACGACCAGATTTAGCATCTTACCTTGTTCGAACAACTTTTTGATGCAAACTTTCATCCTAGATTTCTAAAATCTCCATCATCCAACTTATAACAGAAAGCATAAATCTAAGTTTTATAATTTATGAAGTCTTGGAAGAGAAATAAAAGCGGCGAGGCTTCCAAGCCCATACAGAATAAAATGAGCGTGGAGTCTAGCCATGTACGTTTGTTTATGGAGATTCAGATCAGCATGGTCTGTACGATGGAAATAGAACTAAATTCTTCCATTAAAAAAGCTCTCAAAACACGGTTTGGAACAACGTATAGATCTACCTTACTCTCTAGGCGGCAAATCGCCATGGTGGACTTAGCGTAGAGGCGATCGATCGTATCCCGTCCAAAGCGCATGTCTTCACACGCATAAATAAATGTGCACTTAGTCAATTTAAATGTTACTTTGAATGTTAATTTCTTTCACCCTTAAGTTTTACATTATTCTATTTATTTTGATTTTTTCATGTTTTATTGCATGTTTGAATTTCAAATCCAAACACATACTCTTTTTTTCGAGTCACTACTACAAAACAGGTCTGTTGCTTCAGTTATTTACCCCTTGTTGCTTCAGTTCAACAACCAAAGCAACTGCAGAAGACGCAACAGACCAAAACATGTTGCTTCGGTTAAGCAACTGAAGAAAAAACCATATTTTTTTGCTTTGGTTGTACCAACAACGGAAGCAAAAAAAGCCACAATTGACTAAAAATTGACTCTACTTGTTGCTTCAGTTGTAGTAACAACAGAAGCAAAAAAACTCATTTGACATCAAAAACAAATCTTATAGATCTCTATAATTCTCAAATATGCAATAATACAAATACACATAAAGACAAATAATTATGGCATGTGAATGTATAATCAGACCAAATAAAGTATAAATTGGACAATACAATACACAAAGAAATATAATTCGTTGATTACGTAAATGATTCATACATTTGAGAACAACAATATAATTAATAACCTGTACTTCATACAATAAAACGAAATATCTAACATAAAAATTGTACAAAATGAGGTGCATCAATAATTTACAAGAACTAAATGCACATTAATAATTCTTACTAATAAAAATCACATCTTCGAAAACGATGATAATGCAAAATTTACAAAATCCACCTTCCACTAAAGACGAACTTCCAGAAGCAAGCAAAGCTCTCAAAAAAGATAGTGTCCAAGCTTTCACAAAAGTGCCCGAACTCCATTTTGCTGTAGAATATCTATGAAGAAATTTGTTTCTGTCAGGACGTTAACATTAATAAATTATCAAAACATAAGAAAACAAAACAAAACATTTTAGTTGTCATTGATTACTCTGTAAAACAAATAGCGCATGTTAAAGCTGGTTCACACAATGACCAGGCCAAAAAAATAAAATGCAGCAAGCGAATAACTTAACAGTATAGTTTTTTTTTCCAGCTCACCAATGTCCTTGAACCCAGCTTTTTGTGAACCAAAGAAAATATAACAACCAAGAGATATGCCATCACCTCCCAAAAGCTACTAAAATAATATAACTGATGTCATAAAACAAATTTAATCAAGTATGTTTTGTGCAGGAAGGAAACAACTTGCAAAAACGAGGATAATAAGAAATATTCATACATGAACTGTCTTTCATGTATGTCATCATGTATGAATACTAATATATGTATAACACACAAAAATAAAAATAAACTTCAAATCTGATTTTTTGGACAATCGTGGACAAAAATAAAAATCAGATCGAAATGTGGGGAGGGTAAAAAAAACTGGCACTTCTAGTACCAAACTAATCGTGGACAAAAGGTTGAAAGTTCAACCTTAACTAGGCCCTTAAACAATTGAAATATAC
Source organism: Allium sativum (assembly GCA_030737875.1). Classification (NCBI taxonomy): domain Eukaryota; kingdom Viridiplantae; phylum Streptophyta; class Magnoliopsida; order Asparagales; family Amaryllidaceae; genus Allium; species Allium sativum. The sequence continues at coordinate 906,467,458 of CM060916.1, forward strand.
ATTAGTTTTAATTGGTACAAAGTTATGCTACTATATTGGTTATGTTACATGGTAGTCGTAAATAAAAATTCGAGAATGTATTGGAGATGGGGAGATGTGTATCTATGCAATATCCTTTCAGACACAAAGGTCATTATCGAACCAACTCATGCATTTAAACAACATAATTTATAATGGCTTAAAGGCAATAGTTTGATGCCAATTTGAATGATTCATGTTGGAAATGTCAATATCATGATTTATTCTAAGATAAGTCTCATTTTGAATATGTTTATGATGCATGGGTAGCAATTTGCATTAAGGATAACCCCTAAGCATTAAAACAATAACAGATTTGACTAATAAGTTAATTGATTACGATAGTGGGATTCGAACCCCTTACTTCTCAGAAGATAGCGCATTGTATTGACCAACAAGGCTAAAGTGCCCTTATTCTAGGGGTGACTACCTTGGTAGTGTGAAGGCGTTGAAAAATCGGGGTATATCACTACCCGTGGGGTTTACTAAGACCGACAAGCAATGGCTTGAGTGAAGTCTTAGGTTCCACACGTAAATCAAAAAAAATAAGTTAATTGATTACCTACGGCTCGGGACATGCCAAGAGCACCAAGAACTCGAGCACCATCCCAGTATATAACTTTTTCTCCTGCTGCTTGAATGCTCTCTAACTCATCTGGTCGATCTGGCTGTATTCACAAATAAACCACAAAAGGCATAAGTAAACTTTTACATAAACAAATTCATCCTAAAGGAGTTTGGCTATTGTTAATAACAAAAGGAAAAAGAATTAGTTGTTTTTATTGTAACAAATTCTATAATCAATCACATGGTAAACTAAACTCTCTCTGTTATGACATGTACTTCGAAAATTATATCTCTATCTTTCATGGTTAACCATTGACTGATTATGCTAGGTAAGTTAAACTGTAAAAGGAATGAAATACAACCTTATGATCAACGGAGAGAGGAACAACCACCCAAACAACAACTCATCTCCACTTGTACACCCTCCATATACGAAACTGCACGTCAACTCTATTCAACATAGCATCACTTTCTACCCTCAACCCTCAGCCTTCACCTTTCAGCCACAAAGCAAACTACAGAACCCATACCACCAACTGCTTCAGTCCTTGTTAGTTCAAAACAACCTTCAAGTTACATCACAAATATCTCTATCAATCGCCCAAACGTTACACCGTACAAGCCCAACAAACCGACTCCTGTCACTTTCTTCATCAAACAACCTCTCACACCTAGCCGCTGCTACCTTCTACAAGCTGCATCACCACCAAAAAAATTTCATTTTCCATCCACAACCCCTTTGCCTCCTCTAATCTCCAACACCAACCGAACTGTCATCTCGCCAAGACAAACCCTCATCGAACAACAAGAAAACAAATCGGATCCCACCAAAACCCAAATCACGAACCACCTGAGACCTCACATCTTCCAATTACTGCCTACTTCTCAAAGTTTGACACAATCAAAGCTTCAGAAGTTAACTATCGGTAGTGGTAATCAAATCTGATTTTTTGGATCTGATCGAAACAATCGAAGCTTCGGATCTCATCTACTTACAGATCGACATGACAAGAGTAGGTTATATACTGATAACAAATCGCGCTACAATAAAGAATTATTCTGCATAATCAGTCTTGAAGTAAGAATAAAACAAGGAAGAATAAGGAAAGAAAGGAGGCGGCAAAATGAAATGAGTGAAGAACCCTAGAATTTAGAAGCAGGTGATTATAAGAACAGGTAATTTGATCTGTTAAGCGGGTAGAGATACGTTGGGTCGTAAAGGCTTTGACGCTACACTCCAAGTCTGCTTTCTGATCCCTTGGTAGTCCCATGCTACAGGTCTCGCAATGAACCCAAAAAACAAACGCACTAGACCTTTTCTTGCCCTTCATGATATAAAACATGTTTTGGCATCCTAACCCAACATATGTCGTGCAAATAAGTTACTTGACTTGTACATCTCAAATTATAGTACTCATCTTGCCGGTATACCATCATAGTTATTATTGATTAATAACAATTAGAAATTAATTGCTAAATATTACATTTTAATTATTAAAAATTAAATCTTAAATGTTATTGTTGAGTATAGTTTATTAATTAAAATTTACGACTTATTAATAATTATATATAATAAATAAATAAATAAAATTAATTACTTATCACAGTTAATAATTATAAATTATTTATTGATAATCATTCATAATAATAAATATATTACTTCTTAATATCATTGAATATTAAATGTTAAATATTACTTCTCAATTATTAAGTATTGCCTATTATTATTATTATTAAGCATTAGTCTTAATTATTACGTAATTATTAAAAATTAATTATTTAGTAGTTATCAATTAAATAAATATTAAACACTATATCTTAATTATTAAATCTTTGGTAAAATAATTCGTTGTTGCTTTGGTGTAGTTGCTTCTGTTCTTATGGAACTGATGCAAATACGCTATTTGCTTCCCTGCAGTTGCTTCTGTTCTTATGAAACTGATGCAATTACATTATTTGCTTTGATGCATTTGCTTCAGTTTCTAAGCAACCGATGCAAATAACACAATTTGCTTCGGTGTATTTGCTTCGGTTTTTGGTACAACAGAAGCAAATTATTCTTTTGCTTCTGTTATTGGCATAACCGAAGCAAGTAATACCATTTGCTTCGCTGCATTAGCTTCAATTGTTAACATAACAGAAGCAAATGATACTATTTGCTTCTGTTATAAGAACAACCGAAGCAAATGAGACGAAGCAACAGACCCGTTTTGTAGTAGTGAGTTCTTACATATGTTTACACATATAATACACACACATGAATATGTTTACGTATATAATTATTTTGTGACATCTAAACTTCAAACATCAATAATTTTTCCATTTTGATCTCCATTCAAAGAATATTATATATGTAGATTAATTAGAGAGTTGTTAAAACAAAGGTAGGAGTATTATCGCCAAATTCCAATAGCTACAAAAATGTTTTTTCTCGGTTTGATATTTAAAGTGTATTAATTATTTATTCTGAAAATGTAAGGTGTTACATTCTCTCACCATTTAGGAATTTCATCCCTGAAATTCGATGAGGATAATATAATGTAATCTTTCGCACACCTTCTTATACTAACATCCACTATGTGTACATCTAATCTGTCAATCAATTATGTGACATCGCACGGTGCATCTTGTTACAAATAGCATAAATGGACCATTGTAGTTAATGCCCTGCTATTACCTTACCGTATCCCCGCTATATCGTGTAGCGGACTACTACACATTTCCAAACAACCTCTGAAAATAGCCTTTCCGCTTTAAACCCCGCTATATTCCGATATTCCAGGTATATCCCATTATTTCAACCATATTCCGCTATTTTCGCTCTATCTTTTACGAAAGAAATGAATTTAACAATGACATTTATACATTATAAATTTTATAAAATTATTTTTCTAATATCATTTTTAACATATATTTTTTAGAATAGAAATCACTATAATATTCTGTTAAATTTAATCAAGCTAAATAAAAGTTTACATATATTTACATATATTTTATTATTCTTTTATTTAAAATTAAAAATGTACTAATTATAATTAAGTTGAGTGTTAATTTTCAATTTATTTATAGTTTATATATTTGTAAAAGAATTGAATACGAGTTTTAATACTACTTTAGTCTCGTTTTCTATATCCCACCATTTCCTCACTTTATCCCCGATATAACATTTTGCACCTCCACCGCATTGGATCCGCTGAGCGCTTTAATTGCATAGGAATGGACTTAAATTTCTAAGTGGTACCTCCTGCATAAATACTTCTTTCTTAAATATTCTTTTCAAAAATGATGTGAACATCCTAAATATACTAGCAATTCTACATAAATGCAATATTTGAAAATAAAAAGTAGCTATTTATCTGATTTTTCCTTTTTTTTTACTGAATATAAGTTGTTCAACCAATTTGCATCTAATTTGATTATATAAAATCTCAACAATCCATTTTTAATGCTCGAATTTAGTAAATTTAATTTTCTAAACTCGATTTCTTATGTTAGAAGAAATGTAAAAATGGAAAGTTCTATATTTTGCATTACTCGTTTATGTACCTTTTTCCTTGTATTCGAACTTCTCTTAAGTGCTATAATAACAGTACTATATTTTCCAGGGTACAATTTGAATTAGAAGGATTTTTTTTAAAATCTATAAATTTTTGTTTGTAAGGATTTATTCACTAAGTTCTCTCATCTTATTACTGTAATCGTCTTTATCGTTGTTATTTAAATTCATTGTTTATCTTTCTAGTTCTCTACAGTGTCACTTTTATTTGTCCCTTACTGGTTATGTTATAGGTATGCATTATTTAAAGTGATCGTTACTGTAACATATAAGAATAATATTCTACTAATAAGCATAGTGTGAAAACCCGTAACTTCCCCGTTAAGGAAAGAGCGGATAGTTCGAGAACAAACCACAACAGAACGCATACAGAAGAACACTTCATTGTATATTACAACAATGCATCAGATTACAAGAATATACAGAGTATAAATGAATATTACACAGGAATATCAGAGATTTAAATTACATTTAAATACATAGCAGCGGGAAATAATACAATACACAACTAGAAGTAGATAAACGGATACAAAGCTTTCCGGATATCATTCCAGCTGTAAACCAGGATCCTGTGAATATAAATCTGCAAAAACCAAAACTACTAGCTGCCCGTGTCAAAATAAGGGCACCCAGAGTTTAGGTTAAAACAATAAAATCCAGGTCAGTCATGTGACTGGTGTGAGAACTAAAACAGTTAATCTTTATTTTTAAAGTTAGGTAAATCAAGGGACCACGCCGTATAACACGGAACGGGTTTCCTCCCAAGAATACCAGTGCATAAAACAAACAGCGCAATGCTAAATAAAGAAAAATGAAGCTGTTATAAGACCCAGGTCCTATCACACAATGCAACGCAAGCCGGGGGATAGGGTTTTCCCTTATAACAGCCAAAGAATGCTTGATACATTTAAAACAAATCATTTGATACTATTATAAGTGCATAGTGTATAAAACAACTTCAAATCATAAGTATCAATCATAGGCGACATGAGCGTCCCATGCCACTATGTCGCCACATATAGGTTTACAATCAAAACCGCAATGTCGTATTGGAAGTTGGGTTATCATTTATGGTATGAACCGAGGCTAGGGGCAAGATCCTCACCGATTCGAGACGCTCTAGCCCGTGTCTCAGGAACAGCCGCAACTGCCCCATGGATCGTCAGGGCCGGTCCACCGATGTGGATTATTATGCCTGAACACTACGTTTCTCCGCCCTTTGGGGCGTAAGCCTGGCCCGTCAGCCGACCAGAAGCATCGGCCGAAACCGATATCACGAGGCGCCTCACTTTTCAGCAAGTAATAATAAGCAACATCCACATGAGTCAAACTCGTCAGCCAGTTCAAGCACTGACGCCACTCCTAACTAGAAAGAAACGCATGTCCTCCCTGATGTCCGTCTCCCGTTTTTGATTCATATCGGGTGTGATACTCGCAAATCAACGTTACACAAAGCTACGCCACAAAGGCCGTGCTTCGATCATCAACCACAAGACTTTGCTTTTCAACAGAAGCCTTGATCATTTGCATCTTAGCATGCCACACAGGCAATTCACTCCATGCGATTGATATCCATCAATATATAACCCCTGAGCTCGTACGTCTCAGAGAAGGGCGTTAAGCAAGAGAATAAATTCTCTGCCGCCAAACAGATATATATTTAATAGAGATCAATCACACGGACTAAAATCCAATGTCAGACACACAGTCCATTTACAAGTCCGTTCTGGGTCTGAACGAAACCGGAGGCACCTAGTACCCCGCATATCCATCGATCTCCAAGTACGTCTGGACGATCACCAACTGTTTCCATCTTCTTGGGTGTACAACCCAATCAAGATCATCAGTAATTACCCAAACGACGTGAAGACCTCCGGTCTTCGACCATCGTCTTCATCTTCGACTTATCGTCGTATCAGTTATTCAGAATGGGATAAACCCGGTCTTTCCGAATAACTCGCGTATATTTTAAAATAAGTGTTACACAAACACAACATACGCCTCATTCCAATTCATCAGTCACTAACCGTAAATTAATCAAGAGAATAATTCCCCAAATATTAACCCCGAAGGCCGAAACCAACATCAGATCAATATTCAGAAAACCATTCTACTTGGCCAACCGACAGTTAGTTTCTAAATTTCACATTCATAGGGAAACGTTCCCATTAATTTTATCCAAGATAAATTCCTTGAATTTATTCTTTAATCTTCTTTCGAATTTCGATTCAACTAGTCGAGATTAACGAACCTTACCGAAGTAATCATTTGTTTTAATTTCCCAATCCCAACCTGTTCATCCCATGAAGTAAAACTGGTAGTACTTCATATCTAACACCACGGTGTTATCGGTAAATTCAATTACCATTTTACGTTCAAATCTAATTAAAGATTTAACTATCGCCTGGAGCAAAACTGGTGGTACTCCATTTTCGATCTTATCAATCTAATTAAAGATTCATTAAAACTCCACTTAGTTTTAATCTTTAACTGGGTTAAAGAATCAGTGTCATTTAAAACACAGTTCACGATAAACCCAAAATCACATTCATTAATTATCGGGTTAAAGAACGAGTGTTATTTAAAACACTGTCCACGATAAACCCAAAAATCAATATCAATTCAATTCCAATTTAATATTATTTAATTGGTACACTTCATTAAATCTAAATAAAAAGATTTAATCTTTTCTCAACTGGGTTCAAGAACAGTGTTAGTGAAGACACCATTCACGACAAACCCAAATCACATTTGATATTCAATACAAGGCTCTGAATAGAAAATATATCGGCTTATATTCAATATCAAATTCTACGACTAACAAATGTCGTATTGGAAATAACGATATAAATATATATCTTTCAAATTTCCATAACAACACCTGTATAATCACGAATTCCAACATCGGAATATTCCGAAGACAATTTCGGTTCAAATCCACTCTAGTGCAATCATTGGAAATGCTGGTTATTTTTAAAACCCTTTTCAAATTCAATTTATTTATTTAAAAATAAATAGAATTATAATTCTAGTTCAAAACTAGTTTACTTCGATAAAAATCTATTTTTATCTTTTCAAATATGGAGTTTTTCATCCCAATTCTTTCTAAATCATTTCTTATGATTTTACATAAATTATTACTATTTTTAATAATTTTATCAAGGCCCGTACAGTCGATTTCCATCAATGGCCATCGAACTGCACTTACAACGACCTTTTTCAAATTTGATTTGGACATAATTCCAAATCCAACCGTTAGATTTCAAATTTCTAATATTCGTTAGAAAGCTCTTTTCGATACGAACCCAACGGTTCTGGTTTTAGGAGAATCCGACGGTCGGATCTCCCGTAATGTCCGTTTGAAATAAATGGTCGAAATTCACGAACTGCCGCGGCGCGTTCTATTCAGGCCATTATATATATAATATATATATATTATATATATTATGGCGATTTCTATTTAAAACGAATTATATAAATAGTTTTAAATTCGTTTCAAAAGCAATTTCAACTTCTATTTCAATTCAAATCAAAATTGAATTCTTCTTTATAAATTCGTTTTAAAATTCATTTCTATTCAATTCAAATTTCAATTCAATTTGAATTCGTTTTCAATTCGCTTTCAATTCAATTTGAATTCGTTTTCAATTCATTTCGAAATCGTTTTCAATTCAATTCATTTCGAAATCGTTTTCAATTCAATTCATTTCGAAATCGTTTTCAATTCAATTCATTTCGAAATCGTTTTCAATTCAATTCATTTCGAAATCGTTTTCAATTCAATTCATTTCAAAATAAATAAAATCGATATAAATATCGTTCTCGTCAAAATGGCGTCAATCTAATCAACACGGCTTCATAAATTTCTATTTTCAAATATTCTATTTCAAATATTTCTTTTTCAAAATAGTTGTTATTATCAAAATATTTCGTTCAACACATGACCAATCTCAATGGATGAGTACTGTCAACACATGAACCTTTATTTTATATTGATAAAGATGTAAATTTTATTACTAAAATATTTCGTTCAACACATGACCAATCTCAATGGATGAGTACTGTCAACACATGAACCTTTATTTTATATTGATAAAGATGTAAATTTTATTACTAAAATATTTCGTTCAACACATGACCAATCTCAATGGATGAGTACTGTCAACACATGAACCTTTATTTTATATTGTTCTTTATTTTCTAAATTGGAATGAGGCCCAATCAATCACCATATAATGTTAATTATATGGATTTTTATACATTACACACATATAATAGCATTGAAAATAATCAACCATCAACCAAAGTGCACTACACTGTATAAGCATCAAATATAGATATCTAACGCTTACAACAGCCTGTCAATCAATCGATCGACATATTCAATCAATCAGGATGAGTGAACTTCAAATTTCATCCCAACACCCGTGTGGGGTTTCAAACAATCAACACATATTTTATTTGTGCAGTTGGGCGATGTGTAAAATTTATCGACCCAATCAATGTCCTTCAAATACGTGTACATAAACAAACCGTCTGGTTTGTAAATGAATATTTATTTATTCACATTCACGTTAAAAATTATATTTTTAACGATAAAACATTTTATTCCAACATATGAATTTCTATTCAGTTCATTCTTTAAATAAAATGATATTTTTATTTATCTAACTTATTTTAGAAAATTTCGGCGGCATAACGGCACGATACTAGAAACGGGACAAGGCCTAGCCTTATCCCCGGTCTAGTGAAGGTCCACGCCATTCACACATCAATCAAATCAATTTCATTTCACCAAACCATTCAATTCAAACCAAATAATCTAACTAATTTTTTTGCAATCAAACAAACAAGTCCATGGTCTGTGGACGATTGTGTCGGGTGCTACTAAGCACCGTCTGCATCCTAGTATATATATATAACTAGAAAATGAAATTGAAAGGTGAGGAATTCTCACAGATAGCTATCCAATCATCTTGACTCTTCTTTGATAGAAAGCTTCGCCATTCTCGCCTTTTGTCGCTTTCGTTGCTCGTATCCACTACCTATGTAAAAATCACATTTTTACTTCGCTATTCAATTTATAAAAATCGAATTTTTTCTTCGCTATTCAATATATAAAAATCATATTTTTACTTTGTTATTCAATATATAAAAATCATATTTTTACCTTGTTATTCAATATATAAAAATCATATTTTTATCTTGTTATTCAATATATAAAAATCGAATTTTTTCTTCGATGTTCAATATATAAAAATCGTCTCTTTCTACAATGAAAAGCCTAATCTTTTCCATAAACAAAATCATACCTTTCTTGCTTTCAATACTATTTTATAAAAATATAATCTTTCTTTATTTTCAAACTATTTATATATAGATACATAAATAAATTTCATTTTAAAACAATGACATTATATTAAAATCAGGTTTTAAAAACTATGTTTTAACATATAACTAAAAAAGAAAAATGAATAAAACAATTAAATGAACATGTAAAACAAAAGAGAAACTCACTGTGGTTGGGGACTGGGCGGGGAGAGCCATTGTCTGAGGTCGGAGGGGGTGTGGGCGGGGCAAGGCGGTCGGCGTCAGGGTTGAACGGGGTGGCGTCAGGCTTGGGCGTCGGGTTTAGGCTTCGAACTGCGAGGGAAAGGAGGAAAAGGGGGAAGGAGGCGTAGCAGGAGGAGGCGCCAGACTGGGGGAGGCCGCGACCGGCGGTGGCGGCGTCGTTTCTGGCGGCTAGGTCTGGAGCTCGAGCGGGTTTTCCCCTTTTTTTTTTATTTGTACGAATTGAATCGAGGGGGCCAGATAGCATATAAGAAGGGAGAAAGGTATATATATATTTTTTATTATTATTATTTAATTAATTAATTTTCGCCAAAAAGCAACCTTTATTTTCGATCTCAAAACGAGGCCCACCGCCTGTCGTCCATAGCGTTATACCCCCATTCCGAACACAATGGGATATGTATCCTAGGCTGATTTGATCGTTACAATCAATTTCCGTTAAATTTACATTTAAATCACTAAATTGAATTTTAAACGTACATTTCAAATCACCGGGGTCACATGCTAACTCTAAAAATTCCTGAAAAATATTTTCTAGCTTCGTTTTGACGATACGGTCCTAACAAAACTAGTTTCGTCGAATTCTGAGATCGTTAGAAAAATGGCCATTTTCCAGTCGATTAAAATCAACTGAAACTGGTCAAACGCGTTTTCCTTTGCCACGCTCACATATTGATTCGAAAAATTATGAAATTTGGAATCTAGCAATAACTTAACATCACGGACCCAACAAAAGTGGTTTCGTCGAAATCCGAGGTCGTTTGCAAAATTCCCATTTTTAAGGGCTTGAATTCCATAGCGACTATTCAGAATTTTCAACTGGACATATCTTTTGATTCCCGCTATGAAATCTTGATTTTTCGGATTCGATAGAAAGATATTATCAATTAGATCCTATCAATTTTGGTTTCACTAAAATCCGGATTGTTTTGCACCCGGTACATTCAAATGAAATTTGAAATCGAATTATCGAACTACCGCGCCATTTTCAATTCTATTTATAATTATATATAAATATTTATATTCTAACGACGACGAATATAAATATATACGTTCGAATTATATTCAAAGTAAATTTCTCGTCGATATTATTTAAAATAATACATTTTAAATAATCAAAATTCGCTAAAATTGCCAAAATAAAAATTTTAAACTGGCCCAGATTTTCGGGTTGTTACACATAGTTTTCGTAGTAACTGATACATAACACTTATATGCATGAGTACACACTACTAGATGGAAAGAAAAATATAAATACAAATCCTGGTATGTCGTACTAAGACTAAATATAACTAACCACTAAGACTAGGAGGCCCAAAGCAAATGTAGCAACCCATTCAGAACGGGCCAAAATCCCAATCTCAAATAGGTCTATCTGAATTTATAGTGGTTCTAAGCAAGTCATTGGTTTCTACAAGAAATAAAAATAATAGATCCAGACAACAATGAAATCAGATCTCACAGCGGAATGAATAAAATATAATAGTCAAAGTAGATGTACCATATCATAAAACATCCAATGTCGAATGCATTAAAATAAATCCCAAATGTCATAATAGATAAGTTAAGGTACATCATAACTATTGCGGAGATACAATCATATACTGTTAATAATAATAAACTAGGTAAAGATTGTCACTACCAAGCTCCATCTACCATCTCATCATCAAGCATGCTTGATATGCGTAAATGTGTATATTTTATCCGCTTATTTATCATGTTTTCTCTTTAAAATAATTGATATTGTGTATTTGTAGTTGTGTTTTTAGGTTATTCAAGATGAATGGAATTGATGCACTTAATTGTTGAAAAGCTTGAAGAATTGGTGCAAGATGAGTGTTGATTTTTAGAGCTAGATTAAAGCTTGAAGAAATGTTGTTGTTCAACCACCTTCTGCCGCATATTTTAAAGATTCAATGACTTTTCATAAAGATCGCTTGTCTCAAATGTTATGGAGCTCATATTCATGCTCAAAACAATTGAAGTTGGTGCCATTTGATGCTCGCAAGCTATGACATTTGCATTCACACGCGTTCACATTTTGATATTTGGTCTATTTGTTATTTTTGGAAAAGGGGTGTTGTCCCACCACATTGTGTAGTTGACCATTTAGTCTCTACCATAACAACTATAAATACACTTGTATTTCTTTTATTTGAAACCATTCAAGCTTAGGTTTTATTCTGTAATTCTTTACTTGGAATAAAATTCTTCTTCTTCACTTTTTAGTTGTTCTTTTATTTTATTTATGTTTATGTTGTTTCTTTCCTTCTTTCCTATTTCTTATTTAGCTATGTCTAGCTAATCCCCCTTAATTAGGGGGTGATGACGCTTGGATTGGATTCAATATGAATCACATAGCCAAATAGATTGGAACTTCATGTATATAAATCTAGATATGAACCAAGAGTTAGATCTAAACCTTCATACTCTGTGTCGTTTAAGAGCTATGCTCCTTCATACGTTATATTCGTGTTCGATCTAGCGCTTATCATATTTAGATATAATTTTTAGGGTTTTAGAAATAAAGTAGGGAATCTGTCCTGATAGCCTATAGCTTATCTCCTGCATAGGCTATGTTTGTCGTTATTTACATGTTTATTTCTAAAAACCTAATTATCGTTGATTCATGTTTGTGACAGAAACATGATTTAGATCTATATTAATCTGTTTGGTTATTGATGAGTATTAATTCAATTTATGTCCTTACTCCCTAATCGCTTTCATTTATTATAAAAAACTCTTTCTTTTTCTTTATTTTCTGTTTCAAACAATCAAACTCTTGGAATAACTTGATTGGATTTATTAGTAAAATAATTTTGGTCCCAGAGTTTGACACCCTTTGCAACAACCCTTGTTGTTTAGGAAAGCCGAACGAATTAAATAGTTGTTTTCAATTGTTTAATTTGTTCGCAAACAAATTTTAGCGCCATTGCCAGGGATCAAAATAATTTTTATTAGCAAATCCTACGGGTTATATTTTTATTTTCTTATATTTCAATTAAAAAAACAATTTTTTATTTTATTCCTTTTTTTCTTTTATATATAGAAAAAATTCTTGTTTAGACGATTTGGTATTGAATTATTGATACTACAATTTTCTAATTAAGGGAAAAAAAACACTTGCCTTTTGTTTCAATTTCCTTCCCATTTTCAATACAAGTTCCTTTCCTTTCTTTCATTCCTTTCCGATTTTTTTACAGATTTCTTTCCTTTTTACAATTCTTACAAAAAAAACACTTGCCTTTTGTTTCAATTTCCTTCCTATTTTCAATACAAGTTCCTTTCCTTTCTTTCATTCGCTTCTTTCCGATTTTTCTACATATTTCTTTCCTTTTTACAACTCTTACAAAAAAAAGAACAATTCTTTTCTATTTCTCGTTCTTCTATTCTTGCTGACTCTTCAACCACCATATTCATCAATACCATACCCTCCTACACCAGGCTTCCACTTTCATGCAAACAAAAACAATCACAAAATCCATTCACCTTCTCCACTACCAAACATTTCATTACCTTGCATCTTCTCCTACAACAAATTCCTACACCAACACCCTTATCTCAATCTTACCGCAAACGTAGTCAGACCATCCCTTGCTCCATACAAACTGTCCCAACTTACCTCATTCATACACCATATACCAATGCACACATTGGCCATCTATCTTGCCTGTTTCAAACCATTCACGTACCAAACCTTATACTGCCACACGTCTACACCAAAAAGTTGCCACTTGAAGCCTTCAACTCTGCATACCCAATTCCTCCTTGCCCTTCCGACCTCTTGTTCATCACATCACCGTTAAACCCCAGAAAGCAAAGCCACACACAACCACTTCATACTCCCTCTGTCCACCTTCCACTCAATCAGGCAACCCAGTTTTCTCTTCCTCCCATACTAAGCCAAACACAAAAAATACATAATCCCATCATAATCACGTCTACAGAAAAGTCCACCCATACCAAATTCCAACAACGGTGAATATTCACGTTCATCACACCCTACTTTCAGTACCCCACCAATTCAAACCCAAGCTCGAGCCTAAAATTCCTCCATTGTAAAAAAAGAAAAACGGATCACATAATCTTTTGCAAACATCACGGCCATCGGACATCGTTAATCTACCTTCAACAACCATCTCCAATCGGTCAACCCTCTACCATGTACTTTGAACAACAACCCACCCCCAATCGCATTCGATTCATACCCAAAATCAGTATTCTCCTTCACACGCAAATACAATTCACAAACAAATAGATGCTCCACATCCCACAAATTCCATTAATTGAGAACCCAACTACACCTCTGTGAATCCCCAATCCTTCGACCAAACCGAATTCAAAACCCAGTTACCGAATACCCCAATCATTATCAAACAATCCAGATCGCTCAGCAGACCCAAATCCGATTTCAAAAGCCCTTATTCACATCGCTACTCCGAATCCTCGAATTGCTAAATCAAGTACCCCCACTTCGAAACCCATTTTTTTCGAGACAAAGTCTAGGTTATTATTCTGATTTGTTTCCAGAAATAAATAGAGATTGCTTGTGTTTTTAGAATAGGAGGTGTGTATTATTTGGTTTGTGAGGAAAGAAATCGTGCCTTCTAATTTGAACGTCGACTTGTGTGAATTGTTTGTAACGACAGGGAATTTCGCTCGATCCGAATCGATCGCTAAACCGACCAAGACCGTTCAAATCCCATATACGCTAACTCTGGGCATACAACACATCAGAACAAATAACAGAAGACTTCTATAAACATTATAATAATGTTACATCAGAGTACATAATATCAGAGTATATCGAAATATAATCAATACAGCAGAAGATGTTTTTATAATAAATGTAATACAATGCACAGCGGAAAATAAATAAAGTAACACAGCGGAAGACTATCAATGCTCTGGACACAGCTTTAAGCTTCAATCCAGAATCCTGCTCATATATCTGCAACATAAACTACTCGACTGCCCATGTGGAAAATAGGGGCACCCGAGTTTGCAAGGGAAAAGCAAACTACAGGTCAGTCATGGGATTGGTGTGAGAAACTCTAAACAGTTATAAACTTATGATAAGGCAAATCATAAGACCACGCCACTAATGCGGAACGGGTTTACCTCCATGAATGACGGTGTATAAACAACAATCAATATAGATATATGGATCTACTATGCATCAATCAACATGCAATATCCCAATCTACCCGTTTAGATTAATCACCACACTTAGGTTTTCTAAATCCAATTCAATAATCAACATGCAATATCCCAATCTGCCCGTTTAGATTAATCACCACACTTAGATTTTCTAAATCCAATTCAATTTATAGAAATTATTCCTTTGGACTTTATTTCCCGATTTCTATTTCAAATCATTTGAAATACATATCTAACTTTCTATAACAAAGTAGATTTCACTTCGGAATTTCAAACCAAATCATTTGGGAATGTGAATTCCAAAACATAACAATGCGTACAAACAAGTATGCAACCAAATATCGGGCTCCCCCTAGACAAGGAAAAGGGTACGCACCTGGCAACTCGATATATAAATGTGCACCTACCCCACATAGGAGCAGGCTACACCGACGATGCACCTCCCACACATGGAAGCATACACCGCCCGTCTCACCCATACTTTTAGTCATCCGGGTTACCCGATTCTCTAGCCACATACCAAATCATTTCATATCCCGAAGTAGGGAAAATCATTTCACAACATAATAATCACAAGTACTTTCAAAATATAGTACTTCACATCAGCAATTTGCACAAATGATTAGTTACTATTAATCACATAACCTTTGAGCTCGTACGTCTCAAAGAAGGGTGTTAAGCAAGAGAATAAATTCTCCGCCACCAAATAGATACATCATTAATAGCAACTAATCAAATATGTGATGAACTACAATGTAAAACCATAATACATTTCCAAATCATTTCGAAAACATTGGGTTTTAGCCCTCGAAATCCTTTCTGTTTTATAAAACACTCCCTGTCCAAAATCGGGAATACATTCTTTTCACTTAAGAAAAATATCATTTCACAATCATTCATTAAATTTGAAATGAACACATCGCTAAACACCTTATCGTCAAATCGTGAAGTGTTTCACAAGGTGTTAGCACACAGATATTCTTACCCAACCCAATGCTAACTGTAAAAGCATATTTTGCTCATAAACTGGTCGAGCACAATCCAAATAATCAATCAGTACAATTTGACATTAAATATAAGGTTTTGAATAGAGATAGTATCGACTTATATTCAACATCAAATCCTAAAACCAACAGATATCATATCGGGAATAACGATATCGATATCTTCTAAATTCCCATCACAATATTCGTATAATCACCGAATCCAATATCGAAATATTCCGAAGATAATTTCGATTCAAATCCATTCCAATCCATATATTGGAAATTCTGGTTATTTTTAAAAACATTTCAAATCCAATTTATTTATTTAAAAATAAATAAATTATTATTCTAGTTCAAAACTAGTTCATTTCGATAAAAATATATTTTCACCTTTTCAAATATGGAATTTTTCATCCCAATTCTTTTGATTTTACACAAATTATTAATATTTTTAATAATTTTATCAAGGCTCGTACAGCCGGTTTCCAATAACGGCAACCGAACTGCACTTACAACGACCTTTTCCAAATTTGATTCGGACATAATTCCAAATCCAACCGTTAGATTTCTAATTTCTAATATTCGTTAGAAAGCTCTTTTCGATACGAACCCAACGGTTCCGGTTTTAGGAGAATCCGACGGTCGAATCTCCCGTAATATCCGTTTCAAAGTTAATGGTCGAAATTCGCGAACTACTGCAGCGCGGCGCGTTCTATTCAGGCCATTATATTATCTATATAATATATATTTCATCGATTTCCTTTTTAAAACATATTTTATAAATCGTTTCGTTTTCAAAATG